>CP073652.1:24482500-34482500 GCA_018223645.1 Jasminum sambac
TGAAACATGGATTATGGTGGTATTAATCAAAAAGTGTTGGATATAATTGGAACATGGATTATGGGGGTATTAATAAAGTTTTATTTTATTAAAGTCCAGTGAATTACAAGTGATCTAAGATTTTGCAATTTGTAGTTTCATTCCTTAACCCGCTCTGGTTGAATTACAGAGTTATTTTTGCTTATTGAATTGAGATGTGGAGTAATAACATAGTTTATATTTTGGCTGGCAAGAAGTTAAACCGAAATCAATAACACAGATCAGCATATTCAATTTTTTGCTGTCAGATAAATTACAATCTGAAGAATCGCAAAAACTGATCTGATTATATGCAATTAGATGAAACTGCGGGAAAAGTAGCATTATGTAATTCTCTTTAGAAAAGCAATACATCTTTATACCAAATCCCGGTAATGTAAAACTCAATTGAATCCACAACAAATTCATACCAACCAATCATCTGCCTATTAAATTTTTTGACTTAATAATTTCTCTAGTTCGTATCCGAGGGAAAAAAAAATAAAAAAAAAATTGCAAACTCTGCGCAAACAAGGGAATCGAGGTAACGCGCAACTGCCCCACTGGATTTTGGTCTGGATATGTCACTGATTACACGCCATAACCAACAGCGAGATATAATTTTGGCAAAAATTAAGAGATTGACTGCCATCAAGAGATCACAACAGTGAAAAATAAATAAATTCAACAACAAATCTGATCATTGAACTTTCTTATTTCTTACTCAAATATCAACTTAACTTTGACGCGTTACTCTTTAATCACTAAATATAAAATATAATCTCAATATAAATATACATGATTTTCTTTTTCTCAAAATGATATGAAAACTTCTTTTGATATTTCTATAATGAAGTGATCATATTTTATTAATATCGTATTTATTTATTTATTGTAAAATGCAATAAAATTATTTTTATTCATTCTTGAGGTGCAAATTTAGATGAAGGAAAGTAGATAATTTTTTGCCTCCTTGTGTGATACATTTGTTCATATTTAACGTTTCTAAATTTTGTCCCAATCGCAAGAACAATCAAGGTACTTGAACTTAGTGGTCAGTGATTACTACTGTGAATTGTGTCATCTCTACCTAAGAGGAGGAAGAGTGATAAAGTACTTAGTGAATTAACGCTATAATTAAGGGTGAACATAAAACTCCTTGTTATTTATTTCTTTTTTTTTTTATCTCTTCAATTATATTTTGTACTTTTGCTCTAACTTTTGTGGGGTTATAATTTCATTTTATATGTTGACCAATATTAATGGAGAAATGCATGTAGGATTGGCAATCTCCAAAATAAATATGAGAGTCTCATAAAACTTAAAGTCCATAGTATTATTAACTTGATTATTTAAATATTTTGTGAAGATTGATCGTCAATTCAAATTATAAATGTAATTGACAACTAGAATAATTAATTCGGTTATTTAGATATTTTCTTATTAATCATGATAAAATTTAACAACATTGATTAGGGACACAGAAGCATGCAGAAGATAGATCATTAAAAAACATAGTTCTCATTCATTAAATTTTCAACCTCGAGAATAAAGGGAAATTTTTTACATTTTACAAAACAATGTCGTCAATAAATACGATAATTTCATTAAAGAAATATAATAATAAAAAATCGATGCCATACCATGTATATTTATATTGAGATTATTTTGTATATTTAGTGATTAAAGAGTAATATGTCAAAGTAAGTGATGGTTTAGTGAACTATAAAAAGTTCAGCGATCAATGAATAACATGTCAAAGTTCACTGATGGTTTAGTGACCTAAAAACAAGTTTTAGCGACCATAAACTTGCCACGTGGCCAAACCAATTGGCCACTTCATCAGGTTCGTCAAGCCACGTTAGATTTTCCATCAAGTCTAATAGAAGAAATCGATTATAGTGATGGATGATTAATACTTTTATAACTTTAGTGATGGATGGGTAACACTTTCATAAGTTGGGTAACTAACGTGTAACTTGCTGGAATTCAATGATGATTTAGGAAAAAAATCTACAAGTTCAGTGACCGAAAAAGTATTTAACTCATATGATGTCAGGCTTGAATCATCAATTTTCCCTTTTTTTCTTAATTTATTATTATTATTATTATTATTATTATTATTATTATTATTATTACTTTATTTTATTTATTTTATTTTATTTTATTTTTATTATTTTTTGCTTTTTAGTTGGATGGGCAAGGCACTACGGAAGAGACAAATAGGGACTTTTTTTTGTTAATATTGAATTATTAAAAATTCTATTAAAATACTTATTCTTGTAAAATTCCGTCTTAAAAACAGTTTTTCAAGAAAGAAGATTGACTAGTTTTCTTTTAGAAGATTGACTAGTTTTTTTGGGTGGGAGGGGGGGGGATGTAAAGACAGTTAATAGTTTCTCATCTTGCACAGAAAACTCTCAACAAGTACCATTGCTATAAAAGATGTAAATAATAGTAGCTTTAAAGAGAATCGACTTAATTCCCAAGAAATTCATTGCGAATAGTTTTCATTAATAACTCGCTCTATTTATGAAACTTCAAATTAGATAATCGTAATTACATAATTTCATCGACATAATAGTCATTCACATTAATAAAATAATATATAATATTTCCCTCGATTCCCTCGGGTGAGTTTTATATTCATAACACTCTCGAACGACTATTAAGATAAACGCCTTCCTGACTGTTTGGAAAAACCCAAGCGAAAAACTTCCAAACCGACAGTGCGATAGCTTGAGTGGTTATATAATCGTCATTTAAAATATCGCCTCCCGACGCCTATCAAAGCAGATATGAGTATTCACGTACGCTTTATTAAAAACCTCACAAGAAAATCCATGGGAAAAACTTGATCAAGGAAAAGAGTACATTATTCATCCGATTTTATATCTTGAGGACGGATATCCTTACTCGTAAAGGATTTCAATATCATCATTATTTGATCTTAAATCATTATCTCTATTATAACTCTTGATCCAATAGATACACCTGGCCGATTTCTCTTGTCGCCCTCAATATACCATGAATATGCCTCGTTAAAACCTTATTATAAAAACCCAAAGGGAAAAATCCTAATGAAGGAAAAAGAGTACATTATTCATGTGAATACACCTTTAATGTTGCCTCATTAAAACCTTGCTAGGAAAAACCCAATGGGATAAAACCTCGCCATAAGGGAAAAGAGTGCAACGCTGACTTTTATACAAGTATGTCGGGTAAGCATTTCAAAATCTTTCATAGATTTGTAACAGTATCATATACATTGGTTGATACTCTTCATTCATCTCCACGTGAATGAAATTTTAGATGTTATACAATATCATGTTATATTCAAGGCATATATGCAATCAACAATAAATTTTCGATCTCATTTTTCTCAATATATCGAGATATATATCTAAATCTCTTCTGAGATTTCATATTATTTGAGATTGGGGTCGCTTTCTATTAAAAATCTTGTTTGAGAAAAACCCTTTTTACAAAAACATCAATCAAGGAAAAAGAGTACAAGATATGAATTTCTCAACAATATCAATGTAGATATTTTGAGTCACAGTGCATCGATATTAATAATACATTTGAAACCTCTTCAAGAGTTTCATTCTCATTTCTCATTAAGCCCGTGTATGAACAATTTAATCATAAGGGCATATATTTCAAAGATTTGCATTTTCATGGATTTTAATATCCTCACTATTATTGATAGTATGTAGCGCCCATCTTGTCATAGTGTGTCGACACTTTCAATTTTATTTCTTTCCCCATATCGACATAACTTATCGAGATATCTCATTATCAATCCTCTTGTATGATTACACAATATAGTTATGTCTATATACTCTTCAAGAGTATATGCCTCCGTTATTAAGACCATCTTTATAATATATATGATTGGGGAACTCTTATAATATCAACATTTCTAACAATATTAACTTATCAAAGCATCCTAACTGAGTATATGATTGTTCATAATCTTTCATGCATCCTTAAACTTCAAGTTCATATTTCAATTGTGAGGATATAATATAATGCTTTTCACATATCATTTCTCAACCTTTAATACTCCCTCATGCTAAGAAAATTTAGAACACTAAAACTCATATATGTTCTCATCATTCAAATTTTTAATATGAGAATTTATATAGTTTGCATTCTATTTCTCGATATTGGTAATTTATTGAGGACTTTAAATATTTTGCCACATAATATCCCACTTGTATGCATACTCAATCCTTCGTGGATTAATTCAAGTATTGGGATATACATTTACTAGCTTTATCATTATTAACTGAAATCATGCTCATATCATTGCTAGCAAATATTTCAGAAATTTCAAATTACGAATCATATACACATGTGACTATCTAGTGGATCCATATCATAATATCTAAGTAGTCCACATGGAGGATGAGGGCCTCATATTTTCATCATTTATTCCCAATATCACAAGTAATGATTTCATTATTTATCGAGAACAATCATTGAAGAATTCTTTTTAATTCTTCACTTGAAATATTGATTTCAATAATTATTTAAACCGGGATGGTCATCCTGGCTCTACAAACGAGTATTATTGAACTTTTAGTTCAAGAAATTCTTATATCGATTTCACTAGTATCTATATAGTGCTCAACATGATTTATTACTTTACCATATGTATAGCTCACCGACATATTCCATCATGTTTTGGTAGCATTATTACACATCACTGCTCGCTGGAATCTTAGCACATACGCCATGTTTCGAGCATCGTTTCAACGCGAGCCTTACCTCATACGCATTTATAAATTATCCTGCACTTACAGATTCACCATAATAATGGTCCATATATAATAATGGATAATTTGCTCTCAAATCTTTCGAAAAATACTATCCATCACTACCGATCAAAATCCTAAAAAGGATTTATCAAGTAAAGGTTTGAAAGGTCGAGGATGCTAATGAATAAGGGTATCCCACAAGATATCCGGCGGTTGATTGAAGCAAAGGTTCGATTATCCGTGAGGTTTGATTCCTTCTAAATACATGCCTGGTATGGGTAAAAGTAGTTTTTCAAAGAAACGAGAGCAAAAAGATTAGAGGATGCTACAAGTGTGCTCTCTGGTGACATGTGATACTCGGCGTAAATCAGGTACTTGTCCGTAAACCGAGAAGATAAAATATCATTCATTAAGGATGGATTGAGTAAAGGGCCTTTGGATGATATTCAACTGTGCTCTTGAGACACATCTTAGTGGACATGTACAAGGTGAATCGATGGCCTTATGGGCCAAATTCAAAGATGAACAATCACGCTATAGTCTTGAAAACTTACTTTAGAAGATCCCTGCTTGTAAATTTAGTAGAAAAACTTAGTATAATAATTCTTTCTCATATTAATATAAAGGAAGTCTTGTAATAACGAAGATCAATGTTTTTCTTGTAATTGTAAATATTGTTTTTCAATTTTTAAGATATATATATGTGTATATATATATATATATATATATATATATATATATATATTATTTTTTCAATCACCGAGTGTATATGTCATTTCACTAAAATTTTTCTCACTTTTTCTCTTTCATATTTGTCAAAAAGTAAATAGTACAATCAATTATTGGTTTGAAAATTTTTCTTTAAATAAAGGGATTCGTGGTCTCTCATGTTTATACGTTGAAAGTATAGTGCAAAAAGAGAGATAGGAGTAGAGATGGATATAGAGATTTTAGAATCATCTCATACAAATAAGCATTTACCTCACCAGATTAAAAACCATATGTGTTCTTGGTGGTTCCAGATTAGTAGGTCATATCCACATGTGATATGGCAGACCAACTTGTAAGGGAGTTAGGGAAACAAAATATCAATATACTATATGGAGGGACTAATAACAAACTATTAAGGAGTCTTATGATGGGTCGCGACAATCATGGGGATAAGAGTCGAGGTAATACCTTTCCATTTAGTTGGATCTAATACTCAATTGAGCCAGCTTCTACCATGGGTCCAGCAGGGTTGGTGCTACAAGCGCAATCCATCCACAAATCGCATGATGTATATGATGAATAATAGTGATGCTTTCATTGTCCTTCCAGCGGCTACAACACACCGGAGGAAATATTCAATATAGCCTCGTTGGGTACGTTGAACTTTCATGTCAAACCAACAGTTTGTTGAATATTAACAATTTCTTTGATGGCTTACTAGCTGTTCCTAGATCAGGAGTGTAGATAATAAGTTTATCTCTCATTTAGCGAGAAAATACTTATTTCTCGCTTAGTACTGATGAACTACTTATCAAATTTCATGCATATGTTCAAGAATCTGTGGAAGCCCAGTCCGCTTCACGCATCACTGGTGTCAAGCAAAAAGAAATTGAATCCTTTAAATATCTCATTATGAACCCCTGATGTTGAGGGTGGCAGGAACTACGGAGTATTTATACTCTCAAACGCACCCTTCATTCATGGGTTCAATATGTATTTTCTTTTCTGTACATTTCTATATTTTTTCGAGTGTTTATTGCCATCTTTAATATTCTCAAATATGTTCCACTTAGGAATGTTTTGTACTTCTTCCTGGAGTAATAATAATAATATCATATTGGCTTTATCTCAAATACAGTAAATCTTAGTGATTATGCTTCTTCAAGAGCATTTTATTCTCATATTAATACAATCTCATATCATCAACGAGATTACTCATATAATCTCTCCATGCGATATTTTCTTTGATTTATCAACATGGGATCTATTGAGCATTTTATTTATTCATTGGTAACTTCAGTACCACTTACTCAATTTTCTCCATCAATATTCAATAAACGTGGAAAGTGAACATTCCTTTATTAAATGCTTCTTTAAGAGCATTTCGTCATATCACAATATACTAATCTCATAATGAGATTTTTCACCACAAGATATTTTCTTTCTCTTTTTATCACAATGGGATTCTTTGAGCAATTTTATTTCATCAATACATACAACGGTAAATCGCATCACTTGCTCAAATCCCTTCTTTAATATCAATAGAATATTCATATCGAACATATAAATCAGCTTATCCAATTGTGGGGTTTAATCCAACCACATTTGTAATAAGTATTCTAAACGTGTGGTATATCCCACCACATTGAAAAATATGCATACCAATCGTGTGATATAACTCACCACATTGAAATATATGCTAAATTTAAAGTGCAGAATTTAAATTGTAGAAATTAAATTTCCTCCAATAGGTGGCCTAACCTACCTTATGGGAATTATTGCAATAAATATAAATTTACTTTAATTTAAATCATGTAGAATTAAATTTGCATAACATTTAACTACTTCTTCAGAGTAGATTTCGCTTAGTAGAAGGTATTACTCTTCACTTAGCATATAAAGTGCATAAATATATAAAATCTTCTCCGCTTAGTGATGGTTGAACCCATCATCGTAGGAGGTATTGCAAAGATTTAAATTGCAATAAAGTGCAAGACTTAAAATATCTATAGCAAGAATTTGTTCTAACTATTTCTTCAAAATATAATTATCGCCAAAGTAAACGGCCAGAATCGAAATATTCGCCGGCCGCCAATCAAGTACTAGCTGTTTACAAAAGTGTTATCGGCAAAAGGTGCGTGGCGCTACACATATTTCTTTATAAAACATTAATACATACTACCGCCGCCAATCATACCAGCTTGTTTACGCGCAAGTAGCGTCGCTGCAAGTGCGTACGTCAGACATGTCTCTTTATAAAGTTTTGACATTATAAGCACTAATATGTAAATATTCATAAGTCCAAGGACCTTTGTAACTTTTTCAAAAGTTGGGTAATCGATTTGTAAATTTTGAAAATTTACCTTATCAATATTGGTGTCAAATCAAGATCTCGTTGAATCGAGTATAATGAAGTCGAAAATTTGATTTTGATAATATATGCTCCTTATATCTCGAGAAAACGAATGTTATGCTTTATATATTATTATATTATAAAATAATAATATAATATATATAATATATACCTCTCCGCCTTTTGCTTCCATTTTGTCACTTAATTTTTGAAACCCTGTATTCGCCGTGGTTTGACTTTGGAAAATTCCACTAATTGACATTGGTATTGTGGACATCTGTAGGAATAGGTATTTTATAAACAAGTGTCTTTGTCGCTTTTAGAGAGAGAGAGAATGGGATGCAGAGATTTTATAGAAATTGAGTATTTCAAATTGTAATAATCTGGGCCGATACGTAAGATCATCTATAAGATGCAATCAGAGAGCATACTTCTTTCATATTACTCAAAGGGTTAGAGACTCGTGGCTGATAACGTGTTATAAAAGTATAGAAATAATAGAAAGAGTTTAGAGAGAATGAATTCTAAGAAATTCACAGGAATAGTTTTCATTAATAACTGAAGCCCTATTTATAGGAAAACTTCAAATGGCATAATCGTAATTACATAATTTCATCAGGGACATAATAGTCATTCACATTAATAAAATAATATATAATATTTCCCTCGATTCCCTCGGGTGAGTTTTATATTCATAACAACTATTTTATTTTTCGTAAATTGGGTTTGCACAGGTTGTTTGGAAAATTTATTTTCATCAACATTTTTTACTCACTGCGAACAATGTGTACATAAAAATATTACATTATATATGGCTTTTATTCCTTAGTCGTCAAAATTATGTAGGTCTCCCCATTTTTAATACAGATTAAAGTTATTATTGGTGGAAAAATAAGCAATACAAATGATTTTTCTATACAAAGTGAAAAATTGTAATTTTCACATCTTTCTTGCATAACTTTCTGATGTATCACAAATGAACGAGTAGATTGAAGAAGAATTAAATTGAAGATGACAAAATTGCATTTTATAGTCTTTGAGTTCGATCTCAGTTTTGGACCCAAAATATGTCCGCTTAGGGTCACTTGACGAGTGCAACAATTGTGCAAAATTTTTAAATAAAAATAAAAAGAAAAAAAAACTTGGTTTTTACTCATTTTTATTTATATTTTACACAAAGCATGTAAAAGCAAGAAAATTGTGTAAAATTATTACCCAAAAAAAGAGAGAGAGAGAAAGAAAAGAGAGAAGCAAAGCATGCACCTGACATCTTTTCGCACTTTATGCTTTTCTAGAACTCTCTTTGAATATGACATTTATCTACATCTATACAATATATAAAAGGATAATTTTGATATAGTGCCCAACGTGCTCAAATTATGGCGTTGCAGTATGTGTTATCATGATTTAATTCATAAATAGCATGCCAAATCATGATGACACATGTTGTCACGCCATGTTTCGGCACGTTAAGGTACCTAATTTGAACACTGGATCAAAACTGTACAAAAGGGTGGTTATATTACCGCTACATATTTTGTTTACCACAACCCAATTATTATATTTTCCATAATAACCTCAAATAAAATGACACAATTAACAATAATTTGAAACTTTTTGTTAATTAATTTTTATAATTGCACCACATAGTATCATATATATATATATATATATATATATATATATATATATATATATATGACAATATGACAACGTATTCCATGCATTTATTTATTATTCTTATATGAGATCCCTTTTTAGTTTTCAAAATTTTCTTAATTGAGGTTCTTTTATAATATATATATATATATATATATATATATATATACACTGTGACTATAATTTAAAAAGGAATTGACATTTAATTTATACAGTTTTGATCCAGTGCCCAAATTGGGTAATTTACCATTTTGAAGACAAACGGAAATCTATATGGTATTCATGGTTTTGATCAGGTGCCCACAGTGGGTACCGTATGGTACCCACAGTGGACACGTGTGGCACAACTTCATCACACCAATTTTTTTTTTTGAATTTGTTTTAGTATCTATGTTAAGTTAGACGAATAATACATAACTGTTCTCCTGATGGCGGGGGTCTCACCCGACCCCCATAATTTTTTTCCCGATTGGGGGTATTGGAACATGACTAATGGTATTCATGTATATATGGTATCTTTTCTTTTCTTATACATCAATCCAAAAATATAAAAAAAATTCTGACTTTTGGAGGGAACTTATGTGTTTTTCCACCTACTAGTGGAAGAACTTTTATATACTAGTTTTAAGTACGTGCTTCGCACGTAATATCAAATGATTTGTTTTGAAAAAAAAAAGGTTATTAATAATCATTTTAAGTCATATTCATTGAATAAAATCAAAATATTTTAGAATCTTTGTAGTTTAATTTCTTCAACATTATATGAAGAGTCACTCATTAATTATTTATATAAATATATTTTTTTAATAAGGGTATTTTGGACTAAATAAAAGATAAGTGAGGATATTATTGGAAATTAAAAGATTTCCAAACATCCTCACTTTTTAATATAGTATAGATTTACTAGTATCTAACCTGTGCGTTGCATGGGATGAAAATCTTTAAAAGAGCACGCCTTATAGATACAAAATACAAATCTTTGTATGTAAAAGGCAATATGTGCAAATATAATTGTGATAATAAAGATAAAGATATATTGCTGGACAATTAATGTAAAATATTTAAGATATATCTCACATTAAGTATGAATATATACCTGAATAATATTGTGTTACAATCGAAATAAAACAATTTTAGCATAAAACACGTTAGATGAAAATGCATTTGAATCGGTGATCTTGATTTTTTGGATGATGTGGCTGTATGCATCTAAACTAAATAAATATTATAAATAAAAAATTCACTCTAAATTTTAAAACACCTTTTAAACACCACATTTATTGTTGAGTTTTCATGTTGATCATCATTGTCATAAATCAAAATCTTCAATCCGCTACCATTCGTAAATTTGGAGAGAACAACATATAATTGTCTATGACTGAATACAGGCCTCCTCAAATAAATACCAGTATTAAAAAATGATTGCCTCTACCTCTTGTTGATTGTCATCGCTTGTGAGTTTTTCTATTCTTAATTTTTTAATGAAGTGTCACATTTTCAATCCATTTTTTTATATTAAGAAATAAATAAAAAGCAAACAGACAATATAATTATTATGAGCAAGGTAAATTCGTTGTTTGTTAAGAATAAAAAACCTTTTAAAAACTAAAAAATTGAAAAATAAAAGCTTTTATTGGATTGAAAAGATTAAAAATGATATTTAAAAATACGGCATAAAAACATATATGTCAATTATCCACTAACAAATTTTTAACAGTAACTCTTATACATAGACCATTCGTCATCTCAAATGTAATAAAATACGTCACCCAAATCAATTAAATGAGTCAAACACACATTTTCAATTTTTTTTTTTTGAAGAAAACAGATTTATTCAATGAACACATCAGAAAGAAGTACATCATAAAGCAAGGGCGGAGGATTTCCAACCCAATCAAACGAGCCTAACAAAGAACCAACAGCCCTAGCCATCCTATGAGCAACTTGGTTCGCAGACCTACGAACACAAGAGAAACGAACATTTCGAATCTCGTTACATAATAAACGACAATCTTCTACTACAAGGCCAAAATGAGATGAATCGCCTAGGGAGAAGTGCAAGGCGTTGTAGACAAGCTGAGCATCTGTTTCCACAATCACATTTTGCAAAGCCAATTCCTTTATCCACTTGAGAGCTTCTCTAACACCCATGGCTTCCGCGACTGTTGCATCAAATAAACCTTCCATGCGCACAGCTTTACCATGAACAAAAGAGCCCGTTGAGTCCCGAATAACTAAGCCCAAACCCGTTCTATTAAGACTCTCGAATGTAGCTGCGTCGACGTTCAACTTTAAAGACCCATGCTGGGTCGAATCCAAACAGTTGGACTTGTGACAACTGCCATAAAACCAGAACTTGAAGGTTTCTCACGAGCATCCTGCCATTGTTTCAACATTAGTTTGGCAAGAGAAGTGGCTTTCGACACCATGAACGACTTGGAGTTCCACACAACTTCATTCCTATTTTTCCACAAAACCCAGCAATACATGGCAGCGAGTTCCCTGTCTTCGTTGCTCAAATTGTTCATCATCAAAGCAAGCCAAGTTCTAAAAGGCATACTATCTTCTTGCCTAAAATTAATAGGAAAAGAGGACCAAAGCTTCTGAGCAAAAGAGCAAGCCACTAAGCAATGGAAGACGGACTCATCTTTAGCTAAACAAACCTGGCACGTCAGGTTTATAGGCACCCGCTTAGTGAGCAAACAATCAGCCGTGGGAAGTACTCCAGCCGTAGCTCTCCATAAAAGATTTTTCACATTTGGAGGGATTTTAAGCTTCCAAATAAGTGACCAAAGTACGTCCTCCGGGGGGATATGAAGGTTGTTGGAAAAAGCACATTGGAGTTGATAAGCACTTCGAACTGTGTAACAGCCTTTGGCATCTGGTAACCACATCAAGCGATCCTCGATAGCTCTAGTACTTAAAGGGATTTTCAAAATCAACTTCCTGTCCCTTTCGCTAAAGAGATCGTGGAGAAGATCCAGGTCCCATTGATTTGATTCCCCATTAACTAATTGACTAACCATAATGTTTTCCCCATGAGGAATCATGCACGAAGTAATCTTTCCATTCTCCATGTCCGACAACCAAGCATCTTGCCAAACACGGACCGAATCACCCTTGCCTATAAGGAAACGACAACCCCGTTTGATTAAGTCTTGTGTGGCAAATATGCTTCTCCATGTATAGCTTGGATTGGAGCCTAACTTGGCATCCAAAAATGAGGTACGAGGGAAATAACGAGCCTTGAGAGTTCTCGCAACCAGTGAGTCGGGTTCACATAACAATTTCAAGCCCTGCTTGCCTAAGAGAGCCAAGTTCATATCATGTAGTTTCTTGAAACCCAAACCGCCGCGAGATTTAGGGACGCAGAGGCGATCCCATCGCATCCATGAGATCCCTTTACTTGATCCTTTCTGTCTTCCCCACCAAAATGAGTTCATCATTCGCTCCAACTCATCACGAAGTCCAATCGGGAGTAAGAATATGCTCATAGCATAATTTGGAAGAGCTTGAGCCACTGACTTTAGCAGGACCTCTTTTCCAGCTTTAGACAGGAGCTTCTCTCGCCATCCTTGTAGCCTCTGCCAGACACGATCTTTAACAAAAGCAAAAATATCCGTCTTATTTTGTCGTATCATGGAAGGGAGCCCAAGATAACGGTCATGACCTGTAGAAACAAGGATTCCCAAATGGCTGCAAATAGCTTCTCGTATCTCCTGATTAACATTTGAGCTGAAAAAAAGGGAGGATTTACGCAGATTAATCGATTGCCCGGATTCTTCCTCATAAGCTGCGAGAAGATTCTTAATAATAGAGCACTGTTGGAGGTTCGCTTTGAAAAAAAATAAACTGTCATCTGCAAAAAAGAGGTGTGAGATCATAGGAGCACCCCTAGCAATCCTACAACCGTGAATATCGCCCGAGGCCACCTTGTGCTTCAATGCACTAGAAAGGCTTTCCGACCAAAGAATAAATAGGTACGGGGAAAGAGGGCACCCTTGCCTCAAACCGCGTTCCGGGATAATTGGCCCAATGACTTCCCCGTTTTGCACGACATGATACCTGACAGTGGAAATACAAAGAGAGATGAGATTAATCCAAAAAGGAGGAAATCCCATTCTAGCCATAATAGCTTTCAAAAAAACCCATTCCAATCTGTCGTATGCTTTACTGATATCAATTTTGAGGGCTACATAACCCTCATTTCCTTGAGTTTTCCGTTTTAAGTAGTGCATGGTTTCGTATGCAAGCAAAATGTTGTCCGTGATCGAACGACCGAGAACAAAAGCACTTTGAGAATCAGAAATAAGACTAGGCAGAATATATTTCATCCGATTCGCTAGCATCTTAACAATAACTTTGTAAAGCACGTTACAAAGGGAAATAGGTCTCAGGTCACACACATTTTCAATTAAATGAAAGGCAAACACCAATTTCTTCCACAAAACACTAATTATGGCCCATTTAATTTACCCAAAGCATATTTCACTTATACCACTAAAATAACTTTCCTATATTTATTCAATTCAATTAAACATAATTTCTTAAAAAGCAATAATTCCTATTAAAAAAAGCAATAATTTGATTTCTTTTTTGTATTTTTGTTTTGTTCATATTGTCTTCAATTAAAAATTAATAATTGTTCTAAAAAATTGATATTTTCTTTTTTATTTTATTTTTATTTTTAATATGCTAGAAGTTTTTTCATATTGTATAAGCTTTTATAGAAAAAATATGGTTAACAATCTTGTTCATCGTTTAGAGCCTCAAAAGTGTACTTTAACCTCACTTTACGAGGGCATTATTTATGGGACCAGTATGAGATTTTAATTTATTATTATTAGTTAGATTTTCATTTATTATTATTAGTTAAAAAAATAAAATAAAAATTATTATTAAACTAAAGAAAAATTGATTACCAATTTTCCCAAGTAGCCATTGGTTATAACTTCTAGATGCATAATGATTCGTGCTTCATAGAGTAATACACACATTCTTCTCTTATAATTATCTGGCGTGGAATATTTATCTCTTTCAATAGTGTAGAAAATTATTCATTTATTAAATTTTTGGAGAAAAGTTGAGAATTTTATTTTGGAGAATTTTCAGAATCAAAAAAATTTAATTAACTTGACATAAAATTAACTGTGTGATATATTAATTCCTAGATTATATTCTTAATAATTAATATATCTTTTATCTAATGAAATTAAAATAAACAATTCATGAATTTTATTAATTCATTTAGTGTTCAATTTCAGGAAAACAATGTATTTCTATATTAAAAATATGAATTTAATAAAAATTATAAATGGAATTTTAAAAATTAGCAGTGAATTTGATTTACTTAAACCAATAATCCAATTTCTTTTTTTGGATTTTTATTTTATTCATATTGTTCTAAATTAAAATTAATAATAGTCCTAAAAAATTAATTTTTGGTTTTTTATTGTATTTATATTTTGAATATTGTATAAATTTTAGCAACAAAAATAGAATAAATAATCTTGTTGATTACTTAGAGCCGCAAAAGTGTATTTTAACCTCATATTAGACATGCATTATGGGGTTATTATAGGATTTTATTGTCTAAAAAGCCAAAATTTTATTTTTGGAGGACATTCAAAATATTTAAATATTTTTACAACCCAAAAAAATTTAACAAATTTGACAAGTAATTAATTGTGTGATATATTAATTCATAAATTAATTTATTTAGTGTTCAATTTCCAAAAATAAATAAATAAATTTATCTATATATTAAAAATATGAATTTAATTAAAAAATTATAAATGAAATTTAAAATTTTAATTAAAAATTATAAATGAAATTTTAAATATGAATGGTGAATTTGATTTTTAAAGATAAAAACAAACAATCCAATTTATTTTTTATGTTTTTATTTTATTCATGTTATTCTAAATTAAATATTAATAATTGTCCTAACCAATTGATAGTTGGTTTTTTTATTGTAATTCTATTTTTAAATATTTTAGAATTTAAAAATATAAAAAAATTCTTGCACTACCTTTTTTATAAACGCTTATTAAGGAAACGCGTGTTTCCTTAATTGATTAATTATTCACTCTTATTGTTAACTAAAACATAAAAATATAATATAATAATTTGGATTTTTGGTGGGAAAACTTACTATGGTGGAAGAGCTTTATATATATATATATATAGATATATAGATATAGATATAGATATAGATATAGATATAGATATGGCTTTATATATATATAGATATATAGATATAGATATAGATATGGATTGTTAGTCTCATCTCAATTGAGTTGGTAGGTCAAGTGCCACTCAGCTCCTAACTCTAACTAGCTAGCAGAGAGCCCGGATCACATCTCGACTTTGTGATAACCCATTTTATTTTTGCACACTAACTACACCTATTTATAACTTTTTTGCTCACTGACTCCTTTTACCTATTTTCATCTTTTTTTTGGGGATATTTTTGCCCCTTATCCCTTTTGTTCGAATTGTACAAGAGGTTCTCTATCTTTAAAATTGTGTAAGAGGTCAGGTCATCTATCTTTTAAATTGCATAGAAGGTCCTCTAACTTTCAAATTTCACACATCAGTCCTCAACTTTTGAACTTTCTTTCAAAAATACCACAAAATAATTACACCCAAGGTTCTCTATCTTTTGGATTATTTCATTTTGGTCCTCCAACTTTTGAATTTTTGATTCTTTTACTCTTTTTTGCTCTTCTTTTTCCTTGTCTTCTTCCACATTTATGAAATTCACCTACAAACACAATATTAAAGACAATATAAATAAATAAATTTGTCATCATGGTAAAACAAACATTGCAAGCATGAACATAAATTTATACTTCATTTAATACACTTGATACCAATTCATAAATATCAATGGACGTACAAATATTACATTCTCAAGTAACATGGATTAACATACCAAGTAATACACATTATCTACCCAGGTAATCTCGACAAATATTCAACTTCTCGCTTCGCTCATCTCTAACTTTTTCCCTCCAGATTACCACCCTAGGTAATTTCCAAAAATATTTAACTTCTCGCTTCATTCATCTCTCACTTTCTCTCTACACACTTTCTATTTCTAAATTACCACCTTAGGTAATCTCGACAAATATTCAACTTCTCACTTCCCTCGCCCCCTACTTTCTCTCTTTATACACTTTCTCTCTCTAAGTTACCACCACTAGTAATTTCGAGCACCATTCAATTTCTGGCTTTCCCCATCTCCGACTTTATCTCCTACGCACCGTAAGAAAAATATTACCGACCCAATAATTCTCTTACCTACCCTGATAATTTTCTTATTGGGTTAAGTAATAAAATTATCGGGGTAGGTAACATTTTTCTAACGATGCGTAAAGAGAGAAAGTCGAAGACGAGGGAAACGAGAAGTTGAATGTTTGTTGAGATTATCGGGGGTAGTAATCTAAAGAGAGAAAGTGAGAGACGCTATAAACGAGAAGTTGAATGATCGTTAAGATTATTGGTGTGGTAATCTAGAGATAGAAAGTGCGTAGAGAGAGAAAGTCGGGCGGAGGAAGGAAGAAGTTAAATGTTGGTCGAGATTGCAGGGGGTGATAAGCTGGAGAAAGAGAGTGCGTAGAGAGAGAAAGTCAGGGTGAAGGAAGTGAGAAGTTGATATCTATGTACATATACATATATAAAGACTCATATACATGTATATATATGAATAATTGGTCGCAAACCAAGGCCTTCGATGGAAAATTTTCCAACTCCTCGAGCTATTTTGATTATTAGATAGTCTTCAATTTATTGTTCATATATACACACTAAATTTTAAATCCCAAATTTCTATTTGACTACCTGAAAACAACATTACACACTAGCCTAAGCACTAAAAACACTACATGCAACTCACGCTGAGAAGCCCTAGTATATATATAAGAGCTTGATTTTTTCCAAAATTATATATTATATTATTATAATTTAGACATTAGTATATTTTTTTCTATTATAGTATTCAAATTAAGAATTCTATATACGTTAAATTATTTTATTTTATACCCATTTTCCAATTTAGATTTTATTTAATAGAGTGTAAAATAATTAAAAAAACCATAAGCCCTACGAAAGTTAATACAGTTTTTTAGTTTGGTTATTTTGATAGCTATAGTGTAACGCATGAGTGAAAGAAAAAGCTAGAGTGATGCTATCAAACCAAGGATATCACTCTGGATGGCTTGACATAGGGACAAGAAGTTGAAATAGCTATAATCTTCATCAACTAATGATTACATGGGTATATAATATCAACGACAAAGTGGTTAGATTAGTAAATGATGTGAAGAAAAAAGAAGGAAGTCATTGGTTTGCTTATAAATCAAACGCATAATACTGTTCTTTTTTTTTTTAAGGATATTAAAGGATTTGGGAAGTCTGAATAGTTATGATTGAAATTATTAGAAATAGAGTGGGTGGGCTAAGTGTATATATTATTCCTTAATTCTTTCAAAACTTGATATCATTTGTATATTTTATATTTTGTTTTGTGTTGTGGACAATAATGAATTTTATTGGTTTTAGAGTGCTATTAATGATAAGATATTTGTGGAGAATTTAAAATTATGTGAAGTTGTTTAGTTTTCTTAGTTCTAATATGAGTGTTAACATAATGGATTTGTATAAAATATAGGAAAAATTCTGCCAAATCTATACTATATAAAAAGTCCCTTACACTTGAGAATCATTTTTGGACAAAAATATCCTCACTAACTTTTGAGAATTTTAATTTTACCCTATATTATTATTATTATTATTATTATTATTATTATTATTATTATTATTATTATTATTATTAATGCACATACATGTATTTGTGTATATACATGAACCTTGATATTAGTGTGTGTATGTGTGTTTTTTTTTTGCAATTTTTATTGACCAATAAAATAAAGAAATATGAATGGACAAATTATTATAAATTATAAAATTTCTTATTCATGCATGAGATTTTTTTTATCCTCACTAACTTTTGAGAATTTAATTTTACCCTATATTATTATTATTATTATTATTATTATTATTATTATTATTATTATTATTATTATTATTATTAACTTTAATGCACATACTTGTATTTCAACAAGTACATGAGCCTTGATATAAGTTTTTTTTTGGCAATTTTCATTAACCAATAAAATAAAAAATGAATGAAAAAATTATTATAAATTATAAAATTTCTTATTCATGCGTGATATTTTTTTAAAATTAAAAATATTATATTATAAATTCAATTTATCTTTAATATATTAAAAGTCCCTTGAGATGGGAATCATTTTTTGGGTCATTTTATCCATCCCATTTTCGTATTATCTCAATAATGCCATCTTTAGTTTTTTATTATTATTTTTTTTTCAGTTTTTATTTGAGAATGTGTACACGTCTAAAACTCTAAATGACTAAATTCATGCTTGGAAATTGAATGCAAGGAAACTTGCACACAAATACTCAAATACATGACTAAATTCATGCCTTGGAAATTGAATACAAGGAAACGTACACACAAATACTCAAATACAATGTATTGTGCCCTCCCACCCCCCCTCTCCCCCTCCCTGTCCGCTCTCTCTCTATATAGTGCCTTACCCTTTTTTTGCAATTGATTTATTGATTCATATCATTGGAATAATTTGGCTAAAGAACAAATAATGTATCAATTCAATTACATGCAAAATACAAGAATATACACGCAAAGTACCGCTGGAGAGGCTTTCCATTTAACCAAATTATGTGCAGTCTAGGTGGATATATGCTTTGGCCTCTGAGTTGACTTCTAGCAGCGAAGTAGCCACCTATCGTGCCCAAAGGGTCCCTAACAATGGCCCAATAGCATAGTAGTTACCTTCAGTTTCAATGTTGCATCAACATTAAGTTTCGACGAACCAGCCGGGGGTGTTTTCCAAGTATACATGGTGGGTTATAGCTCGCAATCCTTGCTTCGTGAGAGTGTGTTCAAAGTATATTTATTATAGCATGGCTATTTGTTTTCATTTGATTTGGTACATTTAAACATGAAATGATATTCAAGTAATCCGAAATACCCCTCACAGATTATAATCCGATTTTTCGTAAATCCATTTCAAACTCTTGACACCATCTCCACTTTAATAATCATTTGTCTGTTTTTTAAATCATGAGATTGAATAGATTTTTGCATTACATAACTATAAATCCATCCAAATTCAAAAAAGCTTGATGTGAGAATTATTTTTTGGACCATTTTATCCAAGCTATATCGAATTACTTACAAAGATACTATTTTTTTATTTTTAATTACATAATCATATTTTTTAATTCATAAAAACTAAATTTATTAATATTCCCTAATTAATTATGCATGTACATGGATACATTAATATTTTCTACCAAATAAATTAATGTAGGACGAATTCATGTAGTATTTTAGAATAGTAGTACAAATTCATGTATAGATTTATTATGATTTAAGAACTGTCATTAGTATTGGACGTTGGAAATTTTCAAATTGATTATATAGGTTAGTAACATGCAAGTCCCAAATTAGATTAGTTAAGGAATTAGTAACTCATTCATGTACCTAATATAACTTATTCATGCACACAGTATAATTCCTTACATTAATCATAATATGTAATTAAAGATTGCGTGTGTTTCAAAAATATAAATTAATAATTATCTGTGATGTAAACTCAATTATTTAAACTCACCATCTCATCAAATTATTTCACTTCACGTAGCCTCACATATTATAGGTTATAGATGTTTCTTAAGATTTCATACTATGGAGGAAATATTAGTTGAGTTATCAGCATATGAAGATGAAGATTTATGAATGGTTCATTGAAGTGACAGTATTCAGAATCAAGGATTCATTGAAGTGACAACATTCGGAATTAAGGATTCAAGCTGGGAAACATATCACAATTATGAACAAAAGATTGATATTTTTAGATAGATTTTAATTGATATAAATGCCATTAGTTTCTTTTACACAAATATATTTTCTCTTTGTATTTTTATGTATATCTATAAATTATTTTTTGGCAAAAATCCATTAATGATTTTCCTTCCTTATTCCTCTTCTTCTTGATAGAGTTGTAGATAACTTTTTGTAAGTTAAAATTACTTTCAAGTTTTAGAATCAAAGGCTATTAGAGAAGTTGCTGGCCTATAAAAGTGAATGATCCTTTGAAGTGACGGCAGATTGAAAGAGTTCAATGAAATCTTATTTGATCCAACAACTATCGAGAGTTTGCTACTTCAAAATTTATCTTAATTGATAAAGAGGTAATCAGTCAACACTCTTTTACTTTTAATCACATGTTTAAACAACTTCACCATCACTTTAAATTTATCTCTATCATACAGGTCCTAAAAATCAAACAAAGGGGGAATATTTTGAAAATATAAAGGTTCTATATGTATTCGATAAAAACCCAAATTTTCATAAATAATTTATATAAAAAGATTAATATAGAATATGTTGTTGTTACTATTTAATTTAATGTAATAATTTAAAAATACTTAATAAACTCTCATTATAACGTGCAACGCACGTTGTAAAAGACTAGTCATTTAGAAAGGAAAAGAACTCATATTTAATTTTATGTGCTCAAAAAAAGCAAAATGTCGGCAATGCAAAGTTCAATTATTGAGCAAATTATTTACTCTTTTCCTCATTGAGAAAACTCAATAGTATTAAAAAGGAAAACAATAATTAATTTTTTTAATTGAGACCGACATTGGCACTGCCAATGGATCATCTGTCAACGTGACACTTCAATTATTATAGACGCATATTAAAAAGATAAACACGCTTTACTTTTAGAATTAAATTAAAATAATGAAATCAATTGTTTAAAAAAAATTATTTCTATTAAACAATTGAAATTTCTTTTTCAAATAGACGCGTGCCATAAAAATAGAAAAATCTTCCATTTTTCTTTAACTTATCAAAACATGAATTGTGTAGAATTTATACCATAATGGCTGTGTAATTTTGGAATTAAGTTACTAAAAAAATGATGGACAATTAGTTTAATTGCATTTCTTTGAACTACAATTAATTTAATTACAAATTTGCTTGATTAGTTTTTTTTGTTTACAAATGTGTGAATTAGGCACCTTTGCTAACATGGTAAAGTGTATAGTTAGCACTTCAAGTTTTACAATATAGAGATTTGAAAGTTGAAATGTATATAAAATAATAACTAAAATGTAATATCCATGAATTAAAATGTATATAGAAACTAATAATTCTCATTTTCTGAATTAAATTAATAGGTATTGTAAGTTGTAATTTTTATCTCTTATCACATTTACATAAATGCATGTAACACTAAATATAAAAGAACTAAAATAAAAAAATCAGAAATTAATTTGAAAAAAAAATACATATAAAAAGGGTAAAATACATATAAAAAATAAAATAAAATAAAATAATATTAAATAAGGAAAGCAACATAAATAAATAAGAACAATAATTAACCCCTAAAACTTATGCCAAACATGACACTGCCACCTAAGCATTTTGCCTAGGTGTCACTCCTCTTATTATAATATTAAGATGGTGCACCCAGATAAAAATAGTGGTGCCAATCTAATTACTATCTATTAAAAATCCAATTAGTTGAAAATCATTACGTGGATGACTAATATAATTTCTTATCATATTTTCATCATTTCAATTATATCCATATATTAAAATAGTCACATTTGATTATTTGTTACATCTTAAACACTATTATTCACTTGATGCATATGAGATTTTTTTTTAAAATAAGTTTAGAATTTAGAATGAACCACAAAAGAAAGGAATTTGAAATTTAATTATAAAAATACTATTGTTTATATTTTGTAAATATATTTTTTTCTATTAATTTATTATATGTTAAATTTTTTAATTTAAAAGGTACCAATCTATAATACTTTGAAAACGTTTAAAATAACGTGCAACGCACGTTGATTACAACTAGTATTTTAAAAATTCTTTTGCACTTTTTCTTTACATAGGTTCTAAATTATATCCTAAGTAAGTATATATTTCTCTGTGCAACGCACGGGTGAAAATATATAAATAAAATAATGTCACTTTCCCGCTCAAAGTTTCAATTTTCAGAATTAAATAAATATTATTTTACTAGTTAATCATTCACAAATATTATTTTATTCGTTAATCATTTAATCATTCACGTGTTTGCACAGTAATTTATCTTGTTATTCCCTAATTAGTTTTTTTGATCAGGATTTTTGATTATTGAGGAATTCAAATTGAAAACACTTATATGGATGCATATTGTCACATATTGCCTTCTATGTGTTCTTAAGCTGGCGGTGGGTTGTGTTCTAGCTCACTGAAGTTTTGTACAATAGAGCTATGCCTTTTCGGATCTGTATATTTGTTTCTCAGAAGGTTGTGTTTTTGCACTCACTGTGGATTAACAACACCACCACCATGAGTAAATAGTTAATTATGTAACAGAAAACCCCAAAAATCCAAGAAAATGAAAAGATTTAAATGATTTTGGAGAAAAAGAACTGACCTTTAAAGCATTCTTGAGCAGCTGATTAGGGCACTGAACGCAAGTCTCTACAGAATGAGCAATAGTTGTCTTTTTCTATTCAAAGGGCTTAATTAATTATGAGGAAATAAACATTAGAAAAAAGGGCTTTGATTCTCATATACAAAATTAAATCTCATTAGAATGAAGATGCCTTGCAGTTTTTGAGCAATATCAAATAGTAGATGCTACCTTAATTGGTAAGGTGGTGAATGTAGCTCATATCACGAGCAAGTCTCATCTTCAATCTTGGTTATTTGACATATTGTGGACCTCGGTTTAGGCATTTAACTAGGCTTGAGATGATGTTTCGATATGGTACATTTTCCTCTTAGCATGATGATGTATGTAATGATCAAACAAAACTTAACTTGTTATCCTGTTCAAAATAATTAGTTAAAAAGTCGGCATCTTGTAACCGATTGATATAACTGTGCTCTAACTTGGTAGGCTTTTAAGTGATTATAAGCATTCTGTCTTGAGGAATATGTGGTTTGTAAAAGCTTGTGGGTCCTATGAAATTCATGTTTAAAAATGATGTTTGACTAACTGATACACAATTAAAAACTTTGCCGAAATGAGTAAAAGTGGAAGGCATCATTCCCCCATTTTGCAGGTGACTAAGTCAGCAGTAATAGCTCTGCAAGTATCAATATATATGGTAAAATATTGATCTGATTTTGGGTTAAACTTAAACAGTTGGATTATTACTTCACCCCGGATTTTCGTTGATGGAATCTCTTGTAATTCTTGAATTATCCTCGCTGGCAGATGTTGTGTCCGGCTAATAGCTGAGGGCTACATTATTTATACAGTGATAGCTAAAAGATGATGATGAGATCTAGATCAAGTGCATGTTTGTTAGAGCTTAAATTATAATTTAAGTTGTTCAAACAAACTTTATAATTTAACATTTCGATTTTCTAATGACCCACCACTCATAACAATTTATTTTCTGTGCATTGTGTAGGGCCTATAACTTACAATCACTTAGAACCACTCCCAAACATGTTGTAAATCTTTGTCAAGTATATGCTGACTTCAGAAATATGCTTATCTCTTGATTTGATGTGCAATGGCGATCTTCTCTTTTCTCTTTCTCGGAAAAACATCAAGACATATGATGACATATACTTTGACAACAGGAACTGCAGTTCGTATGACTAACTCTCAATCTTTCTGTATTACCTTTTTTTGAGCGAGATTTTGTACAACTGTGCAGCTAATTGTCTTGAATGCTTTTGCTACGCTTAGTAGTCCCGTTTCTTTCTTTTGGGTATGTTAGACATTACGAAAACTGGAGTTGCTGATTGCGTAGTTGGAGGAGTTATGGAGTGTGCCAGTTCCGCTTTGGTGCCATATTAGATGAGAAGACACCCTTAGTGCTAAGTGTGGGACCATTGGATATGGTGAATTTCGGACCCAAATCCACCATACCTTCTAATTTTCTGCACAGAAAAAATTATGAACACAATGAACAGGTGGTAGTGCTTTCTCTCCGTCATTATCAACTTCTCTCCTTTTTGACTTTTTTATAGACTTCAGAATTCGGGGTATAAGCTAAGAATATGCACATGGCATTGGACAGCATATATCATTGACAGAGCATTTGGAGGACACTAGCCAGCCAATATATGAGAGGCACCCTAAAATTCGCAAACTAGGAAACGTATCTGAGAATTCTAAGAAATTAGATTCATGGAAAAATAAGTGTGAACACATAAGAAAAAGGCCTAGTAGACTCGTAAAATTGCAAAATTCTTCGCTGAAAAGTGATTTCCCACCATGTCATCACCACCGACCATCTGATACGCTTCAAAACTATTCTCTGTGTGCTTTGCAGGAGCTGCAACTATGGCGGACGAAACCTTTACTCCACAATAGAGAGACGCTATCAACTCATCAGGCAAGCTCTCGCTATTTCACTTTCCCCCTTCGTAATTTGGGTTGAATATTTTGTGTACTTGTACGTGAAAGGGGAAGAGGCTAAGTTGAATATATGGTACTTGCGGAAAGTGGAATCTACAGAACTATTCCTCCCCAAAACTGCAATTTATCATTTTGTATTTCATTTCTTCCATGATTATTCTTGTTTTTCTGCAAAATGTTTGTTCTTTTATTTGATATCTGATTAACAGACTATAGCATAGTAATTTTCAATAGTGGATGAAGATATTAATTTTGCATTGGATTTATGATTCACTGTTGAATTCATGTCATATCTTTGGTGATTAAGATGAGCACCTGTCGCTGAAAATTTAATCTTTTCGGTCCTGACTGACGATTCATTCTTCTCCTTTAGAATTTCTAAAGCAAACATGCTAATATGAAATGTGTCTAATGGCAAATCTTCTGATTAACTTATTGTAGTGTGCCATTGTAGCCATGTAGTTGACAGGAAATATGGGGGATAACGAGAGGCACTGCAGTGGTTTTAAGAATATATCTTTGGCTATTTAAATTATTTAATGCAGTTTAGTAACGCTTTTTTTCTCATGACGGATTTGACTTGAGGGTGATAATAACACTAATGATGGACAGCTAATGAAATGAAAATTTTCTGGGCATGTGGTCACTTGAGGTATTTTATCTC
This sequence comes from Jasminum sambac, assembly GCA_018223645.1. Lineage (NCBI taxonomy): Eukaryota > Viridiplantae > Streptophyta > Magnoliopsida > Lamiales > Oleaceae > Jasminum > Jasminum sambac. The sequence continues at coordinate 24,508,181 of CP073652.1, forward strand.
AGTTTAGTAAGAACATTAATTAGTCACAGCAAAGCATTAGTTTCATGAACTTGAAATTGGTGACCTGGTCTTTAAAAGTCACTTCTATCGGAGTCGTCATGTTGTTTTCAATTGTTTAATGGAAGGCTATATGTGGCCACCTTCACCATATTATCAAAGATCCCCTTTTTGACTATACTATCAAAGATACACAAAAAGTGATGAGTGAATAAAAGAAGGTAAGATTGTTTAACCCATATATCATTAGCATCAACTATGACCTTTTGATCAAGCTATTTGATCTATAATTTGTTTATCTATATTTCTGTAAATTTAGCCATCATTCAAAAAGAGACCTCTAGATTATGTTAAGCTGAAGAGTCACATTCACCAGTTGAGGCTTCAGCAAGATCTTCTCTGTACAAATATTATTATGTTATTCTTTTCTGGGAAATAATAATTTCAGGGGAAACCATAAGAACATGAATGTTGGGTTTCTCTCTTTTAGGTATCGTCAAGTAATCTCGGCAATCGCTTGTCCATTTAATTAATTATTATGGGTTTGAGTCAAAGTACTGAAAGAAGAATAATCATAAAGCTCACATTGTTTCCTTCAGTGAGATTTTGCAGGTTCTACCCTTTTTTGTTTTGTCACACTGAGCTCTGTCATATATTGTAATTCATAGTGCAACGACTATATACAAGCTTTGAAATCAGAAGTACAAGGCATGTTGCATTAAAACTGTACCATGATAAAGCGTTTTTAAGAACTGAATTCAGTAGCAGTTTGATTAACATTTTGACTGACTGAAATTTTTTATTTTCATTGCTAAAGCATTCGAATAGCGAAACGATGTCTCTCTGCCGTTTATCAAATTGTTTACTCCAGCTTTCCTTAATTAATTAAAAATTTTCGCTTTTTAGTACATACAATTTCGTGCTGGGTTTTAGTTTTAGGTCTCTCGGCTATAAGAAGTCTATGCTATTTTTAGGTTAGGTGTAATATTATTTAGTTATTATATAGGAGCCCATTTTAATGCATCTGTTTATATGTAGGGGCTGTTTATGGAACTTACGAGTCTTAGATGGAAGGTATGGTATAGACTTTCTAAAGCTTTGAGTCCTTCATTAAGGCTTTTGAACCAGTCAGGTTCTCTCAACCTTAACCTACAATGCTTACCATTGATCTACTTTTGTGCATGATGTTTAGGATTCTCCAGACTCTCCGAAGAGATGGGGCTGAAATACTAAACTTTCTCGAGTCTGGAAATATATAATAAAAACCCTTTTTCTCAAAAGAGTTTTAAAATTGTTCATTTTGTAGGTAAATCTCAATTCATTTTCGCTCCTACTGTTATATTTTCATTTTATTAGGCTAAACTTTCCAAGTTTTCTTTGTAGAAAAATGGCACCCAATTACCAAAAAATGGAGCTCGCTCTTGCAATTTCTTCCAACCACCCAATTGAAATTGGTTAACTTTGTGGATAAATTAAAGACGAAGTTCAACTTCTCTCTTCAGATCTGCCTTCTTCTAAATACATTATATTGTTGTTGTTGAAGAAAGAGGCTGGTTCTGTGCTTTAACCTTTTTTTTTTTTTTTTTTTTTTTTTTGTAAATTTAGTGGCACTGAAATGCATACAAATACTTTTAAATTGGGGAAGTAACAGCTGAGGAAAATTCTCATATTAGAGGCTATGCATGTTGGTGAATAAACTAGAAAGATTGATGATGCTTGAACCACCATGCTTTTTGCGTTTCGGTTTGGTTAATATATGTAAAGGTTTAAATTATGTGATTTTTTCCGTACAAATATCAGACATATTTGTCATTCTTAATGATCCAATCGTGTTTTAGGATGAATGCCTGAGGATTTAAATTGTGACTTATCTCTAGATATATAGTACAATCTCAAAGTAAAAGAATGTCATATGACCTCTATTGCTTGACCGGTAATCTCGGGTAAGCTCCATGATATTATGTACAGCTATACTTTTTTATGTAATTTAAGGTTCCGTTGCAAACATTTTTAGAGCTCTGAATGAACTGATGTTTCTTGTTAGTGTTTGAGATAGAAAAGGTAGGGGAGAGAAATGAACTGAAAATGAAAAAGCTGAAATGAATGCGAGATTCCTGATTCTTCATCACTACCAAATTTGTGATAATTGAGAAGTGACCGGGTGTTGCGGTGGTAACATACCGGCCGAATCTCGGGGTAAGCTTGGGGTCGATTTTCACTCCCGCCCCAAAGATGGCTTTGAACTTTGTGAAATTCCCAACCCCCGATCAAAAAAAAAAAAAAAATTTGTGATCATTACATAGCCTTTTTAAATTGTGTGTATTTTTATTAGTATTTTTTTATTTTTTAGGATATGCTTCCATTTTGATCTTAGCAAAACATCATGTTTTTCTGCATCTCTTTTCTCGTTAAAGTAGATAGTCAACTTTAGTTATGTAAAATCCTATTAAGAAAGAGAGTATTTCGAAAAATCTGACTTCAACATATTCACCTTTAATAATTGATTTCAGGTCCCTTTATTTAGTCATTTTGGTCAATTTTGTTAAATCAATTTTGTCCTATGTTGAAGCATGACAAAATTCAACACTAGCAGCTCGCTTTGACTGTTTTAAAAATGACAAAACTACTAGATAGGTAATTTTTGTTTTGCAAAAATGTCACTTAAGTATTAAACATGTCTCGGTGATATTTAGGTTATTTTTCTAATTTATTTGCACACATAGGTCCTTCAAATTTGCCGGTGGTGAAATACGGAATAAAATATTAATTTTTTGAATTTTTAATTTTTTTTCTATTTTCTAAATCAATTATTATTATTATTATTATTATTATTATTATTATTATTATTATTATTATTATTATTATTATTATTACTAGAAAAATAGGTGAAAATAATCCAAAAAATATCATAACTTTTCAAAAATTTCTTCCGCGACACAGATATCCGAAAAAAAATAGTATTAAAAGCGCGCATATTTTGATTTTAACAAATAATTAATAATAAATATACTTATTGTACTTAAATTTTATTTCTTCAATCCCAAATTTTAATAAATTGCACAATTTAAATTTTTATTTTTCTATAAATATTTATTTGGTCCGTAATTAATTTTATTGAATTAATTTGATGTGGATTAAATAATTTTTATAAAAAATTTTCAAGACAGTAGTATTTACTCGCATTAACATTGTAACATTTGCAAATTTTCTTTAACTTTAGCGGCACACACATTTTGATTTTAAGAAATAGTTAATAATAAATGTAATTTTTGTGACTAAATAAAATTTTATGATGAATATGTTACTCTAAAAAACATACCGAATACAAAGAATTAATCAAATCAAATAAAAATTAAAAAGAAAAAGAAAACAAACAAACCTCGCCACACCCCACCCCACCCATGCACCCAAACCACCACCACCAATGGTGGCCGTTCTTGGTGGTCGAAACCACCGACAACCACCAGAACCACCAAAGAACCACCAAGCATGGTGGTTTGTGGTTTCGACCACCGGCCACCACCACCACCAGCGTGGTGGTGGCTTGGGGAGAGGGGGGATAGGTGGCGTGGGGTGTGGTTAGAGATTTTTTTAAATTTTTTATTTTATTTAATTAATTCTTTGTATTCGGTATTTTTTTTACATAGATATATTCTTAATAAAATTTTGTTTAGGTACAACAATTTATTTATAACTATTTTTTAAAATCAAAATGTGTGCGTATGTATTTTATTTTATTTTTTATATTCGTTATTATTTTTATTTTATAGTAGTATACACCTACTAAAATTTTACGAAGATACAATAATTATATTTATTGTTAAAGGTTGATTAAAATCAAAATGTGTGTGTATCTAATGTAAAAGAAAACGTAAATAAATGCTACTACATTGAAGATTTTCGATAAAATTATGTAATTAGTGTCAAATTAATTCGATAAAATTGATTATGAACCAAACATGTATAAATAATTTTTGGATCATTTGAACCATTTTTTTCTATTTTACACTAAAAACATAATTGACACACTTTTTTTGGAGTATTTATTGGACTATTTATGTTGTAATAATAATAATAATAATAATAATAACAACAACCTGATTAGAGAAGGAAAAAAGGGAAAATGAATAAAAATGAGAAATTAATATTTTAATACTAGTCAAACAGTAAAATTAATATTTTATTCATTTAATATATTTTGGTCACCGGAAAGTACTTAATGCGCAAATAAATTAGGAAAGGGTCCTAAGTATCGCAGAGCTATTCTTAATACATAAGTGATATTCTGATCAAACGAAAAATATTCATGTGGTAGTTTTGCCCTTTAAAAATACAAGAACCTTAAAAATTGTAGGCACATCCATTAATGCCTATAAATATTATATATGTATTTCCACTTTATTGTGTCTGGTTTTCTTTTTTCAAAAGTAGCACATTGAAACCTTAATTTTTTGTACTCAATTGTCAATGGTCACATATATGCATGTGTGGACCCATATTGAAATTTTCCAACAATGACAACTTGTAATTCATTATCAGGGTAATTATATCATTATTATGCCCACAAATATTGTTTGGGCTAATTATATTCACACCATACTTTTTAATGATTACATAACATTTAAATTATAATTATAATGTTCTTCAATTTTGACTCATTTTTTATTTGTGTCCTCAATTTTTACTTTTAGTTTTTTTAGTTCACATCATTATTTTTAAACTTGAATTAAATAATCACATCTATGTCTTGGATCATAACTCTTTTCTAAAGACTTTGTGTACATTTGTTCAATTTAGTTTCAAATATTTTCTCGGAGTTTTATTTTTCTATTGATTTTTCTTTTTCAAGATTGCAGTAAATAAAATAAATATATTAATGCTCACTAGGCTAATTTATAATTAGAAAATTTGCACTTCAAATAACACGCATTAATTAGAAGAAAGTTGATGATAAGAATTTGATGCAAAAGTTCAAAGAATACTAGTGGAAAAATAAAAAGAAATGGAGGATGTTAATTGCAATTAAAATGTGGTGAGTCCAACAAAAGTTTTAGTATATAGTTTTATTTTATTTTTTGATACACCACAATTTGAGATAATTTTTTTATTTACTTAAATAGGCTTACGAAATTATTTTTTTTTAAATTTAAAGTAATAGCAGTCCACATGTAGTACTGCACAAATTAAAAATGCACTCTAAATAGAGTGGGTTTAAAATGTAAAATCAGTATTTTAGATTAATCTTTTTAATCTAAAATTAAAAGGTAACTTTTTTATTGAATTTTCTTTTTTCTTCCAATTGTCAAGATGTATCATACATGGCCCCAAGCCCATGTTAGGATGCATTTTTTAAAACTCATTTTTACTCGTTCTTTCTAAATTTAAATTTGGTGAAACCAATCACATTCACATATCTCGTGGGGACACAAATTTCCATAATTCAACCCCTCCCATTCCTTTTCCTATTTCACATAAAAATACGTAAAAAAAATCATTAAAAAATTCAATTTGAACATGGGCTATGCGGAGTTAAGTAGATTGTAACATGTGTGATAAACTGACAACAACTTAACTCGAGTAGTTATGTTTGGTTATGCGGTTATAATAAGATTAGAGATTTTGTTTGGTTCCAAGATTTATTAGATGATCCTTTCAGGCCCAATCCATGCACAAGGCCCCGATAATAGGATGCGCAATTTGGGGATTAGGGTTCATAGTTCTCGTCAATTTTCCTGACGAGATCCAATGAATTAGACACGTTACATTTGTACTTTGACATGATCCATTACGCGATGAGTCAAGGTGTCAGAAAGGGCCTTTTACACAAATATACAAGAAAAAAAATTATTATTCAAAAATAAGGGTAAAAAGAATTATTTACGCGCTTGCATAGCCTTAAGATTAGACTAATAGGCTTTGAATGGGAATTTGCAAGTACGTACCGTTGCTGCTTAGTTAGCCTGTTGTTAAGAGGAAGTGTAGTTTTGTCTTGGATGCGGGTCCAAGACCCCAGCCTGTCATATTGTTGATTGTCATTGGGAGGCGCTACCTACACCCCAATTTTTAATCCCTCGCACCCACATTTTTTTGAATACCGAATATAACCTTTTGCCCAGTGATGGTCGAACGCGCAAAGGGAGCATGGGCCAAGGATGGCCGACCATCCTTGTTGGATGCTCGGCCATGTTTGGCCATTCTGTGAAATTTTTTTTTGGGTAAATTGATAATGTAATATAAACTTTATATTTAATAATAATATGGGAATAATATTAATTATTTGTTTATGATAATAATTATTTATATTTAGTAGTAATAATTATTTGTAATAATTATTTATCCATATTAATAAATTTTATATTTATAGTTACTATAAAAATAATAATTGTAATTCTAAAAATTATTATAATTAATATTAATTAAATATAATAATTTTTTGCTTCAATTGTTGATTATATAATTAATTGACTATTATTTCGTACTGCAGTATTATATGAAAATAATTATATTTAATTAATATTAATTAAAATAATTTTTAGAGTTACAATTTATTAATATGGATAAATAATTATTATAAGTAATTATTACAATTAAATATAAATGATTATCGTAATGATTATTATTATTATTAATTTTTTTTTATTTGGAGAAGGATATGGGTGAGAATAAAAGCCGGGCGGTGCTTACAGTCTGATTGGGAGGTACTAATGCACCAACCCAAGCAATTTCACTTTGCCACCCTTGGCCGACGTTGCACTTGCTTCATCGACCATCCCTAACCGACTACTCGGGCATACTTGTCTTTCTTGGTAAAATGTGGGTGCAAAGATAAAAAAGGCAGGTGTAGGTAGCGCCACCCTTATTCATTTCTCTCTCTGTCTCTCCCCCCTCTCGCCCCCCTCTTTCTTTTTTCTTTTTTTTAGTTATTGCCATTTTTTCCTTCAGTTTTGTTATAATTCTAATTTTATGTATTTTATCTTCTTTTTTTCCTCAACATTTTTAACAATTTTTTATTTTTCTTATAATTATTAAGTATTTCCATTTTGCATAATACATTATATAATGCTTTCTAATGTATCACGAAAATTATTAATGTATTACAAAAACTTCGTTATATATTACAAATATTGTGTAATATATTACAAATATTGTGTAACATATTACAAATTCTTTGTAATATATGTTACAGGTGGTGTATAATATATTTTATATTACAAATGATGTGTAACAAATTATAATGTGTGTGCAATCAATCATAAAAGACGTGTAACAAATTACAGATGGTGTGTAATAAATTATAAAGAGTGTGTAACAAATTACAGTGTGCGTGTAACAAATTACAAAGTTCCTATAAGAGTGTATAATATTATAGAGAATTTGCATTTCTACTATTAGTTTGTGTAATAGTTCAAAAGAAATAGAAAAAAGAAAAATTTAATCAAATGGTGAAGTTCAACGAGTATGAGTAGATTATTATATAAGGAAGATTTACAACTAGAATTGAAGAACTTATGATGGGACCAACTTAACAGTTTGGAATCAAAAGAAACTCAAAATTTAATGTAGAAAACAATCCATACATAACTTTATTCTTAAATTGAATTCTAATTTATATATAGCAAGATGAAAAAAAAAATCAGTGCATCGTATTATTCATCATAATCATAATCGATTGAGAAATGGAAAAACGGGATCACAATCGATTGCATTTTAAATTATAAAAATGATTAAAAACTAAATTTTTATGATGCACAAATATGACCTTTTATATGAAAATCAAAATTTTTTAAATGAAAAATAATAATAAAAAAAGAATATTAAGTGTCTTTGAAAAATAGTAATGGCAACGGGTCGGCCATAGCCATATCCGATCTGTTGAACCAATCCACGATCCATATCCGACCCATATCCACTTTGGATTTTATTTTTATATCTATATCCATCGGTTCAGATTTTTTCAATCCATTTGGTTTGGGTGCCCGTGCTTTTCAGATTTCGCGAATATTTTTGCAATCCGTTACACCTAAACTTAAAATAATTAATGAGCTATTCTGTCATTGGGTGGACTAGATGAACTTCAACCACTTGATAAATAGTAACGAATTGATTGTAGGTTGAAGTTTGTACAGTATTTCAATTTAACAATTTTAAATGTTATTTAACAAAAAATTAATACTTGGGTATTCAGTTCAGGTTTGGGTATGCTTCTGATATCCATATCCAATTCGTATCCGCTTCAAGTTTTACTCTTGAAAACCATATCCGATCTGTCAACCCATAAGTTCGAGTTTTTTTGACTCATTCAGCTCGGGTATCCACGATTTTCATGTTTTACGGATTTTTTTGCCATCTCTATTTAAAATGCATAATTAGAAATATAATTATAATATTCCTTCTTTTAAAAGTGGCTATAAGAGAAAAATATTTTTGACCTTTTTACCCTTATACCCTTTTCATTATACCAACAATGCCATTAATGTTTTAATAAGACCATTAATTTAGTTCGTGGAATATAGAAAGTCTAAAAATTAAATTAAATAACAATTCAATTGTATCTATCCTCCCTCTTTTAAAAGTGGATATAAGAGAAAAATATTTTTGGACCTTTTTATCCTTATAACCTTTTCATTATTATACCAACAATGCCATTAATTTTCGAATAAGATAATTAATTTAATTCGTGGAATATAGAAAGTCTAAAAATTAAATTAAACAATAATTCAATTGTACCTATACAAAATATAAAGATCAGTTTGGTTTTATAAATATAATTTTACATATTCCGATGAGGTAAAACAAAAGTATTAATAAGTGTGTAATGTGGTTATATTTAATATCATTGTACAAATCAATTGTGATTTATAGGTTATATAGAAAAAAAAAAGGCTAAACGGCTCATCTTCAAATACTTTATCATTTTTAAAGCTCTTTATATTTATCAAACATATGATAAATATGAGTAACGTTACTTAAGTAATTCATCCGATAAACATGTTTAATATGTATTTCTATTATATTAGAAATATAACCTTGCTAAATCACATCTAAAATTATTAAAATAATATTAAAAAAACACATGCAACCCACATATCCATAACTAGTATTACTAAATGTATGAAATGGAAAAACTAGAAAAATGAATACAATTATACTTAGCCAAGGATCGAACTTGCGCGTCCGGCTTGCCAGGTGAAGCAGCACCCAGCTGTAGACCCGGCTACAATTCCAGTTCCAAACCAAAACCGGCGGTTTAGAACCAGTCAAACTCGAACCGGAACCGGGGTTGACCGACTTCGGTTTGAGGTCCAATTTTTTTTTTTTATTTTAACAGACACATTTGTGACCGCTGGTAAGGGGTGGGGTTCCACCCCATCCCCAAAAGTTCTTTTTAATTTTTTTATTTCTTTTACCTTTTTAATTAATTTACATTATAAATATCCCACATTCTTTCTATTTTTTTCACACCACATTCTCAATCTCTCATATCTTAATTCTCATTCTTTCAAGTTTTAAGTCTCAACTGAAATTTCTACTTACAAGTTATGTTGTTATAGGTTATATTATTAGTTTGTTACTTACAATCTTATAAATTTCTATATTTACTTTTAAATTTTTACAATCTACAATTCTACATATAATATTTATATTTTCAATTCTTATCATTACACTTTCTAAGTTTTTATACTATATTTTTATTTTATTGTGCTAAAATGTCTGGCTTTAGTGAAGATACATCAAACCACATCTTTAGTTTTGGTGATTTTTCAATGAAAGAAAGCGGACATGATAAAAATCCACAAATTCATAGTTCGGACCCGGAACCCGAACATGAAGGGGAAGATAAGAAGAATAAGAGAGTTTCCAATTCCGATATTTTCAATACCCATTTCAAAAAAGTATCAATATGTGGTGATGAATTTCAAGTATTATGCAATTATTGCGACAAGAAGTTTAAATTCGTATCCGGATGAGGCTATGATACTTTCAACAAACATTTGGAAAGATACCATAGTAACATGCTTGTTGGACACTAGTCGACACAAACTCAAATTACCGGGTATGGAAATTCTGCTGGTACTTCTCAATTATTTAAATATTTAGATGAAAGAAATAAAACGGAATTAGCGAAAATTATTAGTATGGAATATTTATCTTTTAGTTTTGGTGAAAGAGTTGGTTTTAATAATTATTGCCAAAGAGTTTTAAATCCTAGTGCAAAACGTGTACCTAGAAATACTCTAAAACATACACTTTTGAAATTGTTTAAAGATCGAAAAAAAGAATTGACAGAATTTTTTTCAAAATTAAATAGTTCAGTTTCTATTTGTAGTGATATTTAGAGTGATCATTGGGAAATACATTCCTATATGAGCATAACATATCAATGGGTTGATAACGAATGGTGTATGCAAAAAAGAATTATTTCGTTGAGATATTTTGATGATGTACATAATGCCAATAATATTTTTAGAATAATTTAAAATATTTTGGAAGAATATGTTCTAATTAAGAAAATTTTTTCTATTTCTTTTGATAATGCGACAGCAAATACTGCTTCAATTAGTGACTTACAAAGTATTTTCCAACCTAATATTGGCGGAAAATTTTTTCATATTCGATGTGCATGTCATGTTTTAAACTTATGCTTACAAGATGGGTTTAAATGTTTAAATATTGCACTTACACCAATTAAACATGTAATTTCTTATTTATGGTCACATAGCACATTAATGAAAAGTTGCCAGAAGTATTGTAAAGAAAATGGTAAAAGACCAAAAAGATTTCCTAAAGATATTCCGATTCGTTGGAATTCAACTTATAAGTTACTAAACAGCTCATTTGCATACAAAGATTTGCTATGCACTTTTATTTCACAAAATGTACCTCAAGTTACTTTATATCCACAAAGTTGGGACGTTTGCATGAATCTTTTGGATTTTTAAAGTTTTTATGATGCGACACATGTTTTAAGTGGTGTTTATTATCCTATATCACATTTACTTTTAGTTGAATGTATTAATGTGGCTGGTGCATTTGATAAATATCATGGTGATATGGTTTTAGGAGAACCAATAATATTAATGAAAAGTAAATGGTCAAAATATTTTATGGAAATTCCTTTAATTAATCTTGTTGCATGTGTTTTTGACCTAGAACTAAAATAGAAGGTTTAACTCTTTATTTTTTAATGTTGATATGCAATTGTATCAAGTTTAAAAATTAATTAGAAAATTATTTGATGAATATTTAAATTGTTATGGATCACCTTCTTCATCTTCTACCTCTTCTAGTTCTAGTCAAATTCAAGAAGATTTAACTAAACTTGGGGTTGGTGATCAATTATTGAGACAACGACATAAAAGACCTAAAGATTCATTCGATGGATCTCCCGAACTTGATATTTATCTAGCAAGTGCTTTTGAGTTTGATGATAGCAAACTAGGTAAAGATTTTCCGATCCTTGAATGGTGGAAACGTCACCAAAATAATTATCCTATACTATCACGAATTGCAAAAGATATATTTGCAAGCCTAGTGTCAACCGTTTCCATAGAACAAGCTTTTAGTATGGGATGACTTATTTTGGATCCGAAACGATCTACCTTGCATCCCGATTCATTAGAAGCGCAAACACGTGTCGACGATTGATGTAAAGCAGATGAAAAAACCCAACAATGTGAGAATGATTCTGATGACAACTATGATCTAACTATCGAAGGAAGTGGAACCACAACTTCCGGCCCAGGAAGTGACTAAATTAAAAAGGTAAGAGAACTACATAGGCTTTGATTCCTCGCGAGAGGATACTTAGGTAGCTTAATTTTTAGTAAAAAAATCAGTTCAAGCCTTATATTATTTTAAATTTATTTTTCTTAATTTTGTTTGGAGTTAATTGTTCAAGCCGTCAAGCCTTAAGGATGGGGGGAACCGGAACTACCGGTTCGAGAACCGAATTGGAACCGTACTATACACGGTTCCGGTTTGGTTCCGTATTTCCAGAACCACGAACCGGCGGTTCTAGAACCATGACCGGGTCTACCCAGCAGGGCAAGCTGTAATTTCGGAAAGGATTAGCGAAACAGGATTTATGTAAATACTTATAAAAAACCGGATTTTTGAATAAGTAATCTCCGAAACATGAATTCACGTAATTTCATCTCTCAGAAACGAAAAGGAGCTGTTAATGTGTAAATTCTCGTTTTTAGTTGTTCCATTGGAAAGATGCATCCTCCTCTAACAATCCATCGACACCATATGTCTGCGGAGGTAAGTTTCCGATCTTTACTCGTCGTTTCTCCTGTATTCATCCATTGAAAAGTTTGATTTCAGGTACCTGAGATCCTCATTATTGATTATATATTTTGTATCTGTAGTTGCTGGAATTTCTACTGTTTGACCTATGCTGCATGAATTGATGTTGATATGCAATGTGTAAATTCTGCATTTCTCTGAGGCTGTAAAATGTGTGTATATTCATTCATGCCCTCAAAGTATATCAATCCCTGTTTGGTGTTTGTATTCTTTGAGTTTTAAGATTCCTGTAAAATACAATATTCTTTGTATCGTCCCTGTAAGCAGCGGCGATCGCTTCAGGCCCAACCCTTCGGGGGGTCCATTTTAATCCGTTATACTTGATCCCCAATTGTGTATTATGTTTTTTTTTTAATTGAAGGGTCAATTTTGAATTCAACCAAATTTTGAGGCCCAATTTTAAGAGTAACAATAAAACAATTCAAGTATTCAACCCAAACTTTTAGGCCTATTTTTTTGTTTGACAAATTTAGGCCTTGTTTTCAACAATATCTATTCAAATATTTAGGCTCTTTTCACGTTTAATAAAAGAACAAATAGGAGAAAAAAAGGGAATAATTGCAAACCCAAAAAAAGAAAAAAGAAGAGAGAGCAACGACTGGCCGACTCGGCGTTGGAGCTCTGGTGGGGCGTGTCGCGGCGCGCCAAAGTTTAAATTTTTTTATTTCCTTACTCTGTTTCAAAACTACAAATTAATGTAGTAGTGGTAAGTAAGGGTTCGAACCCAGAGGAACGGTACTTGATCTAGTTGATTTTATCAATTAATATAGAAAGGGGGGTTTGTGAAGTTGAATGAAAATCAAATGAAAAAAGATAAGATCAAATAAAACAATTGAAATAAATATCTAGTTCTCGGGTTCGGTTGTGTCAACAACTCGTTTTAATCTTTCCCATGCAACGTGTTACTATTCCTTCTTCAATTTATCAACTCTCAATTAGCAGACGCTCGATTAACGAATTCTTCCTTAAGTATATTAAGTTAAAAGTACGCTCTTTAACTTAACATCTAGCTATTGGATAACCCTAAACAAGCTCTTAGGATTTAATGCAAAACTAGTATGAAATGAACGAGAAGAATGAGTTGAATTAGATGAATAATTTCACAAGCTCGAATTAATGCATCTAAGTTGATTTGTTAATAAATATGCACGATATTCATTTGGTACTGTGGATTGGAATCTAGTGACAATTACGGATCAAAAGTTCCAATCCTAGCAAGTAACTTGAATTTAAAGATTAATTTATTCAATTGGCCAAAGTGAATGCAATAATCACATAAACTCAAAGACGGGTTTATAAGCATAACAAATCAACAAATTGAAGTAGAGGAATAGATAAAACGTTACTAAAGAGTTAGAAAAGATAACAACATGTTAGTTGAACACAACGTCCCCCTCGAACTAGATAGAAAAGTCTTAACTACTCATAATTGCGGGGTTTCATACTTTTTAGCAAGTGTTCGCCTTGTATCACCACCACAATATGATAGATTATGCAAAATATAGTAAACAAGTAAATAAATACTAAGAAATAAATAGAGAAATAAAAGGGAAAAGAGAAACTTATCGAAGAATCGATCCGCCGGAATATGAAAAGCTAAGAGCTTCAAACTAAAACTAAGAACAAATGAAAAAGAGAATTTTATTGGAGAGAAAGTTGGAGAGAACTACTAGCTAATTCACTCCTACTAAGTTGTGTCTTCCTTCCTTACAAATGCCTCTATTTATAGGCAAAATTTCACAAGAAAACATGATAAAAAATTGTACAACTACTCCATTATAAATCCACTAATTGGTAACCATCAAATCATGATCTTAAATTGCTCCATTAGTTCAAATATTGTATCATGGTATAGGTAAGCATCTTGGCTGAATTGTGCAATTGGAATTTCCGCTTTTGGATATTTTAATAGAAAGTTATGATTTTTCTACCAAAACATGGCCAAAGAAATCCTCCACTCACATCACTCTCGGTTTTGCCCATTTTGGACCATGATATGATCCGAATCATTTGAAGATGGCAACATCAAAGTTGTAGCCCTCTGAGTTTCCTTTCTAACAATATAAAGTGGAGGTCAATCCAAATTTTGTATCAAAAGTTATGGTCAAATTACTGAACTGCGGCAGTAAATTCGAGCTGCTGATTTTTTACGCTTTGTCCTTTCTCTTCAAATGACCATAACTTTCACTAGGAAACTCCGATTTGGGATCCGACAAAAATGTGGAAATCCTCTTTTGATATTATTTAATATTGGCACAAGAAAAATTGTAAAAACAACTTTTCATAAAATTGCATCGGAGGCCCTCCATCTTTGAATTTGCTTGCATTTCGGTCCCAAGTTCCGTTTTCGCTCCGTTTTTATCCATTTTGGCTCCTTTTGATTTCTTGTGACTCTAAACACACAATAAAAGGAAAACATATAAAAATAAACATATAATACTAATAAAACACACAAATACGTAAAATAGAAGAGTTATTTAAGTGCTTTTCTAGCACTTATCAAGCTCTGACTAAGTTTTTTGTATTCTTTGTTAGTTTATTACTGTGCCTTTGATTAATTCTTATTATGACTCTAATTGAGTTTCGCGAATTGCTTTATATTAGCTTTACGAAAAAAATAAATAAATAGAAGGGCCAATTTTTTAAAGTTTGCTTCAAGCCCAGCTAACTACAGAATTGTCGCTGCCTGTGAGGGCCTAAGGGGAGCTATATAGTACTGCTGTTTGTAGAATCTTTAACTGATGAAGCAGCCTCATTAAAGTCATGGAGTCCAGAAGCGCGACGTGGAAAAAGTGATCTTTTTGGATTATGTACACACAACAAGCTGTGCAAGTCAAATAATTAATTGAGAAACGTGGAAAGTTAATTTCTTTAGAAAACCTTTGGTTAGAAATGAAAATTCACCACGTGATCAGCTTACTCAGCATCGCATTCTTGGCCGAATATTTAAAAAGTAGAATCATAAAACTTGCCACTTTATGCTTTCGGCCACACTGTAATATGTAGATAGCATGTATGATGCACTAGTGCTCCAATACCCACTTGTAGGCCTATCCAGCCTCAAACATCTTTGTATTTAGTGAGCTGTGAGACTGGGCGAGCTTGCAGGGTAGACGACTCTAGTTGTTGCATAGCTCAAGAGGACCATAGAGTCTGGGATGTGTACGACTCGCCTGACTATGCCGCGCCAGGTGATAACGCGACTTAGCACGCTCAACCGTAATCGACAGTGGCTCCATACGGGATACAAGATATGGGAGTTTTTTTTCCATAATAGAAATATATGCTTTTGTTCGATTTGACTTGAGAAGAGAGGGGACCGGTGTTGCGTTTATAATTCTGAGGGCCACGCGTACACCCGAGCGACACCACGAAGGTGGGCTTGAAGATTTCCAACACGTGAGCGCCTGATGGCCGGGGCCCGGGGAGAGGGTGGAAAGGGGAGTGCCCCAATCTACCCACATGTGGGCATTGGAGCGGGACTAATGTATTATGAGTATATAGCTGGTTAGATCGTTCCTTTTGCTGTTTTTCTTTATTAAACTCAGTGTCAAGCATATGTTGCAATTTATTTTTGGCATAGATCTTTTTGAAAATGATTTTTTAATGTGGTTAAAAAGATCTAGAGATAAGAGAATTCTAAAAGTGGGTTTAGCAGACAGAGTAAAATTGTCGCACCAATTATGAAATTGTGGTTGAAAATGATTTCATTAAAAATCTCTCCCAAACATATGCTTATATGTGAATGCTTGTGCAAATTATTGAACTATTCCAAACGTATCATACAGAGCATCCTATTGGTAAATTCTTTGGTGATTGCACTCATCTAAAAATAAAGCTTGACAAGTGTTTCCGCCAGGAAGTAAGTTTCTTTACTCAAGGTAGCTGTTCGCTCGATTTTCTAATTAAAGTGACAAGTGATAAATGTTACGACCAATCTCGGTCCTAACCCACAGTCCACCTCATGTAGAAAGCTGTGAAGTGAAAAGCAAATTTTGAAGAAAGCAAAAAGTTGAGAGAGAGGTTACAAGCATACCGGGAAAAAAATGCTGAGAGTCGAGTCTAGAACAATTTTGTACAAGGTTAATATGGAAGCATCAAATATGATCCTTGATGCAGAAAGGGTCGATCGTAAATTGCATAAAATGACCGTATAGCCTAGCACCGACGTTTGTGTTACAAGGCAGTGAAACGGCCGTACAAGCCATTTCATGGTTATCAGGTGAAGGGAGGGGAAAACGTGTTTTGGATATAATAAAAGGGGAAGTGACAACCCAAGTCAAGTAGTTATGAGCGGTTATCATCTCGATTTGTATAAAAGTAGTCAACTTGCCCTTGTCCATCTCGTCTCTCCTTCAATACTTGGAAGCACATATTTCTCTCTGTTTCCTATCTTCAACATCGGTTATCCCCCCTCCCCACCCCCCTCAAGTTGCAGTAAAGATGGAAATATTGCACCTGATCAAAAGTCAATCAACGTTTCTAAATCCATTCATTCCTAACAAAGAGCGTGTGTGTAACACCACACATCGTATTATGCACATGTTACTAATGTCACTCATTTTCAACTATACATTCTATATCAACCACCACGCATTCTTGGAAAATCAATTTTCACATAAGATAATATGTGCCAAACAAGACATATAAGCTTAGGTACACAAGAAATTCTTTACATAAACTCAAAAAAAAAAACACAATACGTAATACTATGCACACATTACTTGTTAATATTATATTGTCCAATGATAGTTGGGCCATTGGGCCATCTAGAAGTTACTCATCTAGGGTTTACTTTCTTGTAGCGTACTCTATGTACAGTATAAATATATAGCAAACTCATTGTAAATCATACACAACATTAATACAATTCATTCATATTCATCTCTTGTCCTCTTTAATTATCATGGTATCAGAGCCTCCATCCAAATTATTCTAAACATCGTCTTTAAGCTTTCCCTCATCATCCCCACCATCACCACTGTTCGAAATTCGTGTCAAATCTGAAAATTGCACCAACATCTAGTTGCACACACGAGTTCAACTTCTGCCGTCGTTCGTTCTCCTACAAAACCAAAAACATAAATCCGACTACACCATCGTGACCGCCGTAACGAGACGATCACAACCGCGTCAGATTCAGCTCCATCCGACACCGCACGCGCCCTCACGCGCCGCCCGAAGTTTGCTGGTTCGCAAATTCCAAATCCACGCGCATCATCTGCCACGTCATCGGTCCACATCATCAGTCCACGTCACCGACACATCATCAGTCCACGTCATCGACACGTCATCGCCACGTCATCAGTCCACATCACCGTTGACAGTGACTCCTTTGACTTGACTGGTTCAGATCGCTTTGACCGGCCGGATGTTTGACTTGACCGGTTCACCATCGGTTTGACCGGATTTTGACCAACTGTGACCGGGTCCTGGGGTTTTTGACCCTCCTGAATCTGTTTTCGGCCTCCGTTTTCTGAAATTCAGCCTCCATTTATCATGGATCGATCTGATATTTCGCGTCCCATCGCCATAACTCTTAATGGGCTCAACTACGTGCATTGGGCACAGGCTATGACCAGTTTCCTCAAGGCCAAAAGGCTTTGGCGTGTTGTTAGTGGAGCTGTTACAGTTCTGATTCAGTTGGAAGATGAAAGTGACGAAAAGTTCGCAGAACGCGAGGAAGAATGGGATAGAAAAAATGGGGATATCATGACATAGTGTTGAAATACTTCGGTACCCTCCATCAGTCAGCAGTTGGGGCGTTTCGATACAGGTAAAGAGGTATGGGATTTCCTCCGAGACCGCTATACTACAAAGGATCTTGCTCATTAGTATCAGTTATTAACGGCACTTCACAGCAAAATCCAGCAACCAGATCAATCCATTGACGAATTTGTGTCTGAAATGCATGTCATATGGGATCAGTTGACTCTTTCGGAGCCTACATGGAAAAACACTGATGATGCACAAAGTTTTGCAACCTATCGAGATAACCAGCACATTATCACGCTTCTCATGGCTCTCAATGATCGTTTTGAACCTGTTCGAGCTTCCCTAATTCATCGCAGTCCTCTACTATCCCTTGCTGATGTTATCACTGAACTCATCTCTGAAGAAACTCGACTTGGTACAAAATCGCAAACATCTAATACTGTTTTGGAAACTCATTATTCCAAACCAGGCAAGCCATCCAATGCTGGATCTTCCACTGCTTGCTCTTACTGCCACCAGACTAGTCATACCCTGCACCACTGTCCAAAACGGGTTTGCAAGCATTGTGGTAAAAAGGGACCAAATCATTATACTGCAGATTGCTACAAGAACCCTGCCAAAAGCACTCATTCACAGTCTGTCACCGCTGCCGCTACTGATCAATCCTCAGACTCTACATCAGCTATCAACAATGAAGCTCTTGCTGATCTTTTGAAACAGGTTTTATCTTGCCCTTCCAGTGCTCTGTCTGCCATCTCAGGTACCTCTTGGTATTTTGATTCTAGTTGTTGCAATCACATGACTCATGATTCTACTCTTTTTATATCTAAAACACCAGTTTCACACATCACACCAATCAAAACAGCAAATGGATCTCAATTGTCTGTTAGTCATGAAGGAGAAGTTTCAACCTCAAAACTTTCTCTACCATCCACATTTCATATACCTAAACTCACTATTAATCTTATCTCAGTTGGTCAGTTATGTGATATGGGCCTAAATGTCATTTTTTTTCTTCTTGTGGTTGTCATGTGCAGGATCCAAGGACGGGGCAGATCATTGGGATAGGTCGGAAGTAGGACGAATGTTCGAACTCGTTCACCTGCGCACAACACCACTCACAACCACCCCTCCTATCACGGCCTCCACTTTGGATCTTTGGCATTCCAGATTAGGTCATGTTTCTATTGACCGACTTTGGTCTCTTATTGCATCTGGTAGATTAGGAACTGTTAAAACCGAAAATGTTTGTTGTTTATCTTGTCAACTTGGAAAACAACCCGCTTTACCGTTTAATAACAGTGATTCTATTTCATCTGCATCTTTTGATTTGATTCATTCTGATGTATGGGGTCCCTCGCCTCATAACACTATGGGCGGATCTAGATATTTTTTTATTTTCTTAGATGACTATACTCGATTTACTTGGATATATCTCATGAAAAATTGTTCTGAACTACCCCAAATATACTATGACTTCGCTAAAATGGTGCAAACCCAATTTTGTCGTACAATCAAAGTATTTCGTGCAGATAATGCTATGGAATATAAAGAAACCAACTTTCTACAGTTTTTGCATCAGCAAGGCACCATTTCTCAATATTCATGTCCAGGCACATCTCAACAAAATGGTCGTGCTGAACGCAAACATCGCTATATTCTAGATACCGTTCGCACTCTCCTTATCTCTAGTGGGTGTCCTGAACGTTTTTGGGGGGAAGCAGCTCTGCTGCAGTCTATACCATCAATCGACATCCTATTCCTACTTTCCAGAATCAATTTCCCTACGAAAGGTTATATGGTACCTCACCTAACTACAATCTTTGAAAGTTTTTGGGTGTGCGTGTTTTGTTTTACTCAGCCACATGAACGTTCCAAACTCGAACCTCATTCACGTCTATGTTGTTTTTTGGGTTATGGAATAGAGCACAAAGGGTATAGATGTTGGGATCCTATTTCTAAGCGTCTTCGAGTCTCTCGACATGTCATCTTTTGGGAACACAAAATGTTTTCCTCTATTTCCAAGTTTCAGTCACTTCTGATACTTCTATTCCTTTTTTCACTAGCTCCTCCACGGATACATATTCTTCTCCACCGCCCACCACTTCACAAGACCTTCCCACACCATCTGCTGAAATCACTACACCCACTCCCACCACTTCATCTACAGATATCACCACACCAACCATAGATAACAATGTCCCATCTTCCACTGAGACCTCTGCATTCGACGACCATTCTTCTCATGGTATACCACTTACGGACTACTCTGATGTGTCTGCTTCGCCCGAAGATCGTGCTGTTCATACCATCCCTCATCGTCAGTCTACTAGGGTAAGAACTCTTCTTCATCGTCTTCGTGACTATCACTGCTACTCTACTATATTTTCCCACCATGAGCCATCTTCTTATCAAGAGGCTAGTTCTAACCCACTATGGCAGCAAGCTATGTCTGAAGAGTTGCAGGCTTTAGAAAAATCCCAGACTTGGGAATTGGTTCCTCTTCCTCCAGGGAAGTCCACAATTGGTTGTAAATGGGTCTATAAGATCAAAACAAAATCCGATGGATCAGTGGATCGCTACAAAGCAAGACTTGTGGCTAGAGGTTTCACCCAGGAATATGGTATTGACTATGAAGAAACCTTTGCTCCAGTTGCTTGGATAACTTCTGTTCGCAGCCTCATTGCTATTGCAGCAGCTAGAAAATGGGACATGTTTCAGATGGATGTGAAAAATGCTTTCCTAAATGGCGATCTCTCTGAGGAAGTATACATGAAGCCTCCTCCTGGGGTTTCTCATTCTCCATCTCAGGTATGTAAGCTACGGCGTTCATTATATGGTCTTAAGCAAGCCCTTCGTGCCTGGTTTGAGAAATTCAGTTCAACTATCCACACACTTGGGTTTATTTCCAGTGAACATGATTCTACCTTCTTTGTTAAGAAGACTTCTGCTGGTTCTATTTTCTTAGTTCTCTATGTGGATGATATGATTATTACTGGGGATGATGACACGGGCATCGTTTCATTGAAAGAATCTCTCAACAGTCACTTTGAGATGAAGGACCTTGGTCGTCTCCATTACTTCTTGGGTCTTGAAGTACTATCTGATTCTGCTGGTTATTATCTCACACAGGCCAAGTATGCATCAGATGTTCTCACCAGAGCTGGTCTTACCGATTGCAAAACCGTTTCCACTCCTCAGGAGACAAATCTAAGACTCACTACTTATGATGGTAAACTCCTCAGTGATCCTACGCTATACCGACAACTTGTTGGAAGTCTTGTTTATCTCACAGTCACACGTCCAGATATTGCATATGTTGTACATATTGTCAGTCAATTCATGGCAGCACCTCGATCTACTCATTATGCAGTTGTTCTTCGTATACTTCGATACATCAAAGGGACTATGTTTCATGGACTTCATTTCTCATCTTCCTCATCACTTGAGCTTCGCGCTTACTTAGACGCTGATTGGGCTGGTAATCCGACCGATAGATGCTCAACCACTGGTTTTTGTATTTTCCTCGGAAGCTCACTGATATCTTGGCGGAGTAAGAAGCAGACCTTCGTTTCACGCTCCAGAGCAGAAGCAGAATATCGTGCTCTCGCCGACACCACTCAGGAACTTGTTTGGCTTCGTTGGCTCCTCTCGGATATGGGAGCTCCTCAAACATCTCCAACAGTTATCTGGTGTGACATTGATAGTGCCACCAAAATAGCTCAAAATGATGTTTTTCACGAATGTACCAAGCATATTGAGACTGATTGTCACTTTACTCATCAACACGTGAAAATGAATACAGTATATCTCTCTAGCATATCATATGAAGAGCAACTGGCTGATCTCCTCACCAAAGTTCATCCACCAGGCCGCTTTCAATATTTGTTATCCAAACTCAAGATGGTCTCTCATTTACCTCCTTGAGTTTGAAGGGGGGTGTTAATATTATATTGTCCATTGATAGTTGGGACATTGGGCCATCTAGAAGTTACTCATCTAGGGTTTACTTTCTTGTAGCATACTCCATGTACAGTATAAATATATAGCAAACTCATTGTAAATCATACACAACATTAATACAATTCATTCATATTCATCTCTTGTCCTCTTTAATTATCATTACTAATGTCAGTCTAGAAGTCTTGGACTTATTTTCAACTACACATTTGTGTCAACAACCACACACTCTTAGAAAATAAAATTTCACATACGATAATCTACACCAAACAAGACATATAAGCTTAGGCAATACAAGAAATTCTAGACATAAACTCACCATAAAACTGCCTTAGACTAGCTTTTCGTTCATGGATAGACATGGTGGTTTTACCATCGTCGTATGCCTGCAATTCACCCCTCGTCTCAATAACTACGCACTACAAGTTAATCGGTCACAAACAAACCAACAAAGATAACCCAAAATTCACCTTGTAAATAAGAATCCTAAGAATCCCGAGCACACCGGCGAGGTGATAATCAATCCATTAGACAAGGAATAAGAAAATGTTGGCACAAGGACTATACGACAGTCTCATCTGAAGACACGCTCGTCGTATTTCCTCGGATGCTCAGAAAGCCTAAATCTCACAATGATCAATAGAACAATTACAACTTTGTACATAAATTTCATAATTTTATCAAGAACAGACAAATTTGATACGGTATGAAAAAATCTGAACAAGATTTGCAATAAAGAAACCATATTTCTGCATAATTTGATCATATAATAGAACATACAGAGTATTGGCATGGTGAATATCAGCTTCAAGTGCTTTGAGAGAATCTTTAAAAGACTTCGTCATTCCAGTCTTCTTCTTCTTCCTCTTTATTTGCTCTTATTCCCATTCAATTACGAAATAGTTTACTAATTTTAAAGTAAACCCTTTTCTTCTCAAGTCTCAACAACAATTTTTTCCTCTAGAAAAAGGAAAAAAATAAAGGGTGGCACCATATACACCCACCATTTTAATCCTCACACCCATATTTTACGATGAGGACGAATATATCCTTATAAGCCGGCGACGGTTGGGCGAGGGCGGAAGTGTAATGTCAGCCATCCTTGGCTGAGCAAGCATTTGGATGCGCGGCCAAGGATGGCCAAGTAGGTATTTGAAAGCTCGGCCATCCTCGGCCGACCATGCCATTCTTCTTTATTTATTTATTTACTTATTTTATTTTTTTAATTCATAATGTGATTTTGATAAATAATAATCATGTGTAATAATATTAATTATTAGAATTAATAATCATGTGTCAAAAAACTTGTAGAATAAGAAAACTAATTGATAAATTAATTAAAAACCACTAACAAATAAGGAAAACTAATTCTAACCAAGTTAAATCATCCTAAGCATACCCGGGGTGATAAAATACAATTAAAAAAATAAATGAAAAACATAAATTACTTCAAAAATAGAAGAACGCTGATTTTGCGGCCTAAACGCTCTTGGATGCCCAAAATCCATTATTATATTTCTAAAATGGTGGCCAGTAACATCAAATTTGCTAAAAATAAATTTTTTTGTTTAAATGTAATAGTACTCAACATGTTTCATGGGTGAGCGTACTCCAAAAATAGAAAAATAAGATATGCCTAGAAATTTTTTTAAAAAAATGTACGACAAATAAATAATAGATGAATCAATATAAAGACATAATTCATAAAAATTCAAAATTCGCCTATTTCTAAAATGAGAGCCAATCAAATAAAAGAATATAAAATGATTTTTTAAATAATATTATATATATATATATATATATATATTACATGTTCCACCATCGGAGAGGTTATAATTTTGCGATATTTCAAATTTAAACATGAGAAAATTTGAGGATAAAGACAAAACTAATGAAGTTATCGGTCATCGTGGATGGAAACTGCAAGCACGGACATGTTCAGACAATTTTTAAAAAGCTGGGAATCTAGTGCGACAAAAAAACAAATTAAAAGACGAAAGCATTACAAGATGTAAAGGTGAGGGTGCATTTCTAAAAATAACCCTTTATCAAAATAATTCTTTTACCATATTGAGTAATTGGTAAAAGAATTATAAGATATCATAGCTAACGGCAAAATAAGATGGTACAGAGTTAGTGAGTAAGAAATGGTCTTAAACTATATTTATTGGTCATTTTCTCTAAATATTATCATTTTGTTATTATTTACATTTAAATATATTATAATTTAAGCGGATCATTATTCATTATGAGTCGTAATGAACAAGCATGATCCTTCTACTACTATATATATCATGTCTCTTCATCTTCTTCTTTTTTTTTTCATTTCATCAGTTTCCAAGTTGTATACTCTAAGTCATCATGGATCTTTGTTCACTGGACCCGGTTATTCGCCCATCGGCATGCATGAAACAAAACTTAAAGTTTTTGTTGAACGGGATATAATATAAAATTTATGGTAAGTTAGTTAATGTTATTTTGCTTAATGTTATTTAAAGAGAAAATGTCCAATAAATACAGACTAAGGCCCATTATTGCTCACTAAATTTGAATATCTTATTTCTTAACCGGTAACTACAACGTTTCAAAACTTATTTACCAATAACGTTTTGACATTTCCTGGACACTTTTACCCCTTTGCCTTACCCAGTGTGTTGGTACAAGCTCAATTTTTCTCTCACCAATCTCTCTCTGTCTCTCTGTCTCTCTCGTTTTCTCCACAACTATGGTGATGTTGGATTTTGAAATATTGATCCAGAAAGAGCATAGGTAATTGTGAAGGAGGAAACAAGATTTGCTAATGGTTGCTTGCTTGAAATTAAAATCTCTCAAATTAGGATCTTAAGCTTTTTGATATCTCTTCCTTGAGAACAACTATAACTCCAAATTCATCTGTAGGATGCTTAATTGGCTGAGATGCCTCTAAAGATATTGAAGTCTTCAAAATCAAATTCCAATAAAATGAATCCAATCCATCGATTCCTTCAACATTCTTCTGATTATTTTATTTTTATCCTTTTTTTTAATTTAGTTTATTTAAATTCTATGTTATTACCCGACCAAGGTGGTCTGCCGGTGTTAGCACCAGCGTTTGGTGGCGGTGAACCCGCAAACAAGCGGCGAGAATGTGTATTCAGCAGTAGAGGCAGAAAAATGGAAAGAAACAATTGGTGAAGTCTTTGGGTTTCCCAATTTTGTTCTAGCCTGCCGCTTTGCCCTATCTGCAACCTTTCAATTAAATGACACAGGTCAGTAAAATTAAAATCCCCAATTTCAGTTTCTAATTCTTAAATTTCGCCTTAGTTCCATATTTATTTTTGTCAATTATTTTTGGACTGGTACTTCTCGTTTCCTCTGTACGCTACGACTTGTGTTCTCAATTCGGTCAACCTAGTAAAAACATAGAAAAATCACAAAAATGGCGAAGTGAGCACTATGGCTTGGCGTGCTCTTGTCCATCGAGGTTATAGTTGAATATTTTGTTTATGGAGTTGCTAGCTTTTGGTCGATTGATACGAGAGAAAGAGTAGCGAATATACTCGTTTATAGTTGTTGGATTTTGGTAATTTTGTTTATAGTTGAAGATTTTGTTCAAGCATGATCAGATGTTTGGTAGTATCAATGTGAATATACTCATTTAATAGAGATGATGTTTTTGTACGTGGGGAAACAAAAATAAGAGGGAACAGGAATTGCAATGGAAAATATCCCAGAACACCTCGATAACCGTGGACCTTGGAAGATTTGCCTATTATCTCCAATTTTATTGCTTTGATTTTGAAAGAAAAGAAAGTAATCGTCAAATTTTGTTTTGGACATGATTATTGAGGTAAATAATATTATTATCGGGCTATGTAATAATATTTGAAGGTTGGGTAATGTTATTCCTATAGTTGATTTATGAATTACTGAATGTGAGGTGCTAAAAATTTTTGGGTTTGTTCTATTGATGTGGTGGTAATTGAATCATTAAATTACGCAAAATAGTAGTGAATTCTCAACTAAGTATGAATTGGGTTGTCTTGCAAATTCTTTGGTATGTTTCTCTCATGTTCTGTAGAAGAAAATTTAAGAAAGTGGAGTGGCATTATAAGATGGAGTTGTTCAAAGTTACAAGAGTAACATCGTTTGTCTTGTAAACAGTATCTACTACTCGTGCACAAGTGTTGGCATCTATTCCATTTAATAAGTCACTTGTGCTATTTTCATTTGTGCTACTTCCGAGTTTCTTGTACAGTGTATGCTTCCGGTGGTTAATTTCTTTTAGGGTCTAATTCGATTTGAGTTTTTAGCTTTAATTTATTATTACTTAGTTGTCTGGTGGGGTACTTTCTGGTTTATA
Source organism: Jasminum sambac (assembly GCA_018223645.1). Classification (NCBI taxonomy): domain Eukaryota; kingdom Viridiplantae; phylum Streptophyta; class Magnoliopsida; order Lamiales; family Oleaceae; genus Jasminum; species Jasminum sambac. Next base: position 24,534,504 of record CP073652.1, read on the forward strand.
GATGGAAGATTATTGTGTTAAAATTGTGATTTTTTAGTATTTTGGCCATAATTACTGGGATATGTAATATTATTATCAAGATATGTAATAATATTATTGGGGTAAGTAATGTTCTTCTTATGGCCGAGGTTGCAACATGTGAAGTTGAAGGTAGTTTCGAGCATCAAATGGTTGAGGTTGAACCATCTTAGAATTAGAATTCTCCGGCATGTGTTGTTGGGCATGCTTAGGACTCACCAAGTCAAACTCGTCAAGTGGTTTTTATTATCAAAATAAGTTGAACGAGATATAGCTTTCTAGTTTATTTTTTTGTCATTTAAACGTCAAAGTACTTGTGTTAATTGTGAATGTGGTTAAAATTGTGGTGTTTTCAATATACTGGTTATGATTAATGGGGCAAGTAATATTATTATCGGGGTAGGTAATATGAGAAGATAAATGTTGATTGAGATTACTTTGGAGGGTAATCTAGAGAGAGAAAGTGTGTAGAGAGAGAAAGTCGGGGACGAAAGAAACGAGGAGTTGAACGTTGATCGAGATTACTTGCGGCGGTAATATGGAGAGAGAAAGTGCGTAGAGAGAGAAAGTTGGAGACGGGGGAATGGAGAAGTTGAATATTGATCGAGATTATTTGGGGCGATAATCTGGAGAGAGAAAGTGCGCAGAGAGAGAAAGTCGGAGACAGAAAACGAGGAGTTGAATGTTGATCGAGATTACCTAGGGCAGTAATCTTAATAGAGAAAGTGCATAGAGAAAGAAAGTCGAAGATGGGGAAAGGGAGATGTTGATCGAGATTACTTGTGGTGGTAATCTGATTACCTGTGGTGGTAATCAGATTACCTGATGTCATAATTTTTAGAAAAAAAGTGCGTAGAAAGAGAAAGTCGGGAACGGGGGAAGCGAGAGGTTGAATGTTGGTTGAGATTACTTGGAGCGGTAATCCGTAATCTAGAGATGGAAAGTCGGAGACTGGGGGAAGCGAAAAATTGAATGTTAATCGAGATTACTTGGGGCAGTAATCTAGAGAGAGAAAATGGTGGTGGTGGTGGAATGGTAGTGATGGTGGTGGAATGGTGGTAGTGGTAGAATAATGGTGGTGGTGGTGGGGTGGTGGTTTGGTGGTGGCGGTGGGGTGGTGGTGGCAAGGGTGGTGGTGTTAGAGGAATGGTAGTGGTGGCGGTAGGGTGGTGTGGTGGCGGAGGGGTTATGTTGGCTCCAGGTGGTGGTGGTGGTAGAGGGGTGGTGGTAGAGGCGGGGTGGTGGTGGTAGTGGTGGTGGGGTGGTCGTAGAAGAATTACAGTGGTGGTGGTAGTGGTGAAGGGATGGTGGTAGTGACGGTGGTAATAGTGGGGGGCGGGGTAAGGTAGGGGTGGCGGCTTGGTGGGGGTGGTAGAATGGTGGTGTTGGTGCCCGGGGAAATGGTGGTGTGGGGTAGGGGGTGATGGTGGCGACTATTTGGTAGTTGTGGTGGTGATGGTAGTAGTTGAATGGTGGAATGATGGTGGTGGTGGAATGGTATTAGTGGTGGTTTTGTGGTGGGGTGGTTGTGGTGGAATGGTTTTGGAGTGGTGGTGGTGGTGGCGCCGGCGATAAGCGGTGGTGGTGGTGGGGTAGGGGTGGTGGCGGTGGCAGCAGTTTGGTGGCTGTGGTGGTGGCGATGTTGGAATGGCGGTGGTCAAAAGTTTAGAACTAAAGTGCAAGGTGTGAAAGTTGGAGGATCTTTTATATAATTTAAAAGATAGAATACCTCTTGTTCAATTTGCAAGTGTGTTTATTTTATTTTTATGAATTTTTTTATTGTAGTGGTATTTTTTATAAATTTGTGACTTTCAAAATCGTTTTTGGTCTTAATATGTCAAATATGAGTTAATGGTAAAAAAATAAGATGTTTTATTTAGTGGTCAATTTTCCTTTAAAAGTGTATTTGTTGGGCATTCCTCTTTTATTTAAATGACTAATTTTCCGTTAGGTATATTTTAAAATAAAAAATTTCTAAGTTATTATTATTATACTTTTAAATAAAGAAAAAAAATTCAATAATAACTAAGAAAGTTAAGGTAAATCGTTTTTAATACTTATTAATTCATCCGATCATTCACTTTATGTTAGATTTTAATACATATTATTTTATTTTACTATTGTTAAATTACGAAGTAAAAGTAAATGCAAATATTTTATTATTCCGATTTCTTCAATGTATTTAATATTTTATTCCAATACATGATAATGATTCCGATAAAAAATTCTAAAGACTTTTTGAAATCCATTTTTGTATGACATATATTTTTTCTGTAATTCATAAATAATGATTTTTTATAGTATTTTTTTATGTAAATATATAATTTTAATTGTCTCAGTGCATCGCACGGGCACAATTTTATTTAAATAAATTAAAAAAAAAACATTATTAACGCCCTCAAACATGCTTGTCATCACATCATCAATCCGAACATCAAAATTCAGTTTTTATTCCAAAGAAGATGCTGTTCTTCATTTTTTCGGTGGTTCAACTTCCCCTGCAGCAATTTGTAAGATGCCTCTCAGTATTCTCAATTTACGCGAGGGCCAACAAATCCAAAGGATTTCATACAACCTCAAAAAGTCATCCTCAACATCAGATTTCATACATTTAAGAGGAATAAAACAGCTGAATCATCTCATCAACAAGAAAAGGATCACCAGAGTTTTCAAGAGACATAATTAGAACAAAATAAATAAACATTTAAAATAATAAAGAAAACCTGGATCATCCCCCCACGCAACTCCTATTCCATAACGACACAAAAGCAGAAGAAAAACAAATCCAAACCTTACATCAGTATCATCTTCACTAAGATCCCAACAATCGCTTAATGCCCGTTTTCTGGTCTGATGTAAGCCTACTCGGAAACTTAATGTTAAACTTGATTCTCAAATTACCCTTTTTACTTGGTTCCTTTGGAATTGGCATTCCTTCACCTTTGACCACTTCTTCGTAAGTGGGACCCACGACTGAATTGATTGGTATTGTCAGATTCCGGCCGTCGAGTGTTGCGACTTGAGCTGTAAATCCCGTCAAAGCTTCGACCAGAGAGATTTTTTGGATGATGACAAGATCATTCCCGTCTCTCTTGAATACGCTGTGAGGCTTCTCATCAATGATGAAAACTAGGTCTGAAGGTATATAACCTCGCATTTCATTGCCTTTCTCTGGGAATGTTATTTTTGTTCCCTTCTTCCATCCGGGCTTGATCTCGATTGTAAGAATTTCCTCCATAGTCGAAGGCCTCCTGCAAATAGAAGAATTTTGAAGAAAGTTTAACACAAGGTTGTAATCTGAAGTGGAACTATGCATACAAGCAAAGAGTGATGATATATTAGAGAAATTCAGTAGTTAAAGATGGACAATTAGAAAATTATAGAGTCTAGATAATTTTGTGTTCAACCTTCCCTCACATCACCATCTACTTCAATCTGGATCATATGCAGAGAGCAAAAATGAAGTCTTTTAATTTCCCTCACCAGTTTTCACCAATGACTTTCATATAGTATAGTATCAGTTGTACCCACTCCTGTTCTCCTACCAACATATTGGCACCATGAGGCGCCAACATACCATGTGGCACCCATGTATTACTCCAACATGGGTGTGGGACCCCCTCCATTCAGCGAGAGGGTGACACATGAAGGAGCCCGCATGTTAGTAGGTGATTGCCTACCCGCCATTTGATTTTCAACAATGACGACGCATGAGCATGCACAGAGAGAAATCTTACACCATGTTAAAAGGCAGATATAATTTCATTTTTGCGTACTATAGATGTTAATCTTTTAAGTTAGAAAATACACAGATCTTATATTTGTCATGTATATTGCTCTTCTTGAACAGGACTACTGTAGTTAAATAATCCAAGAGAATGGTTAGACCAATCACGATTCATTACAATTTCTCTTCTTACCACTCCCCGAAATTCTCATGTTGCCATCTCTTTCTTTTTCTACATCAGATAGTATGCTAAATGAAGTGAAGCTTTCTCCAAACCTCGACCATAGGCCACAGAGTGAGAATGTATGATTAAAATGTGAGGAAGTTTACAGACAAATGTACAAAAAAAAATAATAATAATAATAATAATTATTGAAAATCACTGTAAGAAAAAGTAATTGTTGAATGTTTTGTCACGGAAGCACCGAGTCTTCTTCATCATAGCCATAAAACTGTAAATAGGTAAAAACTTACAGAATCGCATGAAAAATTAATAATTTTTTACAGTCATCTCAAAAAGAAGAGAAAGAAATTGAATGTGTTTGGGAAATTTGATATAAATAATAGTTTTATTAAAAAAAAAAAGGAAGAAAGAAATTAGTTGAAAAATCGGTAGTACTTTTGGATTCCAAGAAATATGTAGGTACAAAGTAGTTTGACATTTTGGAACTGTTTATGCACATTTTTATGAGTGACTTATAAGTGATAAACATGCCAAACACATTACATTTAGTCCTCGAGACAACATGCTTGCATATAGTATTTGGAAGCTTGTCATTCCGTAGCTACACTTCTGACAAACTTCTCCAACAAATGAATACTATACAAAACACAATCGCGAATATGAATTGTCTTTTATGAGACCCAAATTCAAAATATGAGTTTAATTAAAATAATTCAAAGGAATTATTACTCTATAGTTCCTCTAGACACCTGATATGTTAAAGAAACAACACTTCAGATATCCAAAAAATGGGCATCATTTCAACACCAAGATACACAACCATAGATATTCTACTTAGGTAGGATTATTCCATTAAAATTCAAGTATACACAGAGGTCCCTAAAATACTCTGCGTCACATTCATACCAAATCTCTTTTTAACTTCAATGGCTCTTTCAAGGTTAGTGTTTGGCTTCATGTTTAGTCATTTACACCATTGTAGTCATATCATATTAAATCAAGATTTTACATTGGATGCTATCTCAAAATCAAGATTGTTCCTTTCTTATCAAACGAACTATCATTCAACCATTTTGTATGCCAACTTTCAAACATTTTTAAAGTTAATAACAATGTGTAAAGTGATAGAAACGTACCCACTTGCATCCATAACATCCCTTGATATCTTCATCTTCTTCGTCGTCCCCTTATACAAATCCTCCAAACTACAAGGCAAATTCCTCTCAATTGCAGCCGCCTTGCGCTGCACACCACCACTGGAGCCACCTTCCCCTCCGGCGGCATTCCTAAATGAACCAAATATATCATCCCCAAATCTACCTCCCCTCGAGAAGCCCCCACCCCCGGCCCGTGACCCCATATCCCCCATTCCTCCAAACGGGCTCGAATGCCCGAAAAACTCTGAAAATATGTCCTCGGCACTGCGAGGGTTAAACCGGAAAAAAGGCCCACCTCCGTCAGAACCTCCACCGAATCCACCGGCACCCGGTGGTGGGACCTGACCCTTCAATCCTTCCTCTCCGTACTGATCATAAATTGCCCTCTTCTGCGGATCACTCAATACCTGCAATTATCACGAAAAAATTAAATTCTTCAAAAAGAAAAAGAAAAAACCCAAAATTTTCTTGGGGTCTGTGAATGTATGAGCATAATTGGGCGTGTAGAGTGGAGAAAATACGTCGTAGGCTTCGGAGATTTGCTTGAATTTGGCTTCGGCATCTTTCTTGTTGTTAGGGTTTTTGTCGGGGTGCCATTTCATGGCGAGTTTCCGATAGGCTTTTTTGAGGTCATCATCTTCGGCACTGCGGTCTACCTGAAGAATCTTGTAATAATCGACGCCCATCTTTTCTTTCTTCGTATCAGAATCTGTTCCTCGGTTTCCTGGGCTAGTGATTCTGTGGGGATTTTAGCTCTGTGTATCCTGTTTTTCCATTGAAGCACACAAAATTTACAGTTTGTGGGTCGGGCCGACAAATACTAACGTGAATCGAAATAGAAAATCCTAAATTGTTTTTGAATAGGATCAAACTTTTCACTTTTCAACCGAGTAGTATCGAACTGGAAAATGATCCAACACCATCATCCTTACCATAGTTATAAAACCATTCCGCATTTTGATGGTCCGTCCGACATTCGTTTTGAAATTTGGGACCAGTCTAGAATCAACACGGCGAGAAAGCTCTAATAATTTTGAAAATTTTTCAACGATACTGTAGTGGCCCGTGACGACCGGTCAAAGTTTGCAACAATTTTAAGCCAAAATTATTGATAAAACTTTGACCGACCGCCACGGGCCGCCAAAGTGTCTCTGGAAAATTTTCAAAATTGCTGAAACTCCCCCTCACTATATTGATTCTAGATCTGGCCCCGAATTTCAAAACGGAGGTCGGACGGACCATCAAAATGCCCGATGGTTTTATAACTATAAAACCATATGATGGTTTTGGAACAATGCCCCGAAAATCGAACTATGTGAATTTTGTGTTATTAATTTAGTAGTTTCAAATTAATCATTTACATCGATGAAATTGATTGAAATTAAAATGTAAAAGTAAATAAAAACTTAATTTAGTTTATTTTAAGATACGCATATTAATTATCTAATTTAATTTGAAAAGATAAAAAAATTGAATTAAATTAAATAGTGTAACTAAATAAAGTAAACACTAGTATTACTCTGTGCGATGTAAGAGTATATCACAATATATATTTCAAATAAAATTAAAATATACGAATTAGACAATACAAATTTATTAAAAAGTGAAGTAAATTATCAATTAGGCCTTGTACGATTGGTTAAGAAGATAAAGGTTGAGGCCCTGAGACCTATGGATCTCAAGTTTGGTCCTTACCAACTATGTATTGTATTGCGTGGCATTAGTCACCACCCATAAAGCGCTACCACTATAAAAATAAAAATAATAAAAAAATTGAAGTAAATAAAAAATTTAAATATTTGAAATATTTTTTTAAAACAACACTCGTCATTGATTTTATTGGCTTTCATCTCTATAAAAACTTTCAAATCTACACAACTTGTTACTTTAGATATTGTGTCATATAACTGACCACGACTGAATACCAGTTTCTTTAACAAAATATCGATATGCAAAAACGATTGTCCTTGACTTTTGTTATTATGATATATTGATAGTCTGATACTAAGTATCGAATCGAATTCGGGCCATATCAAATTCAAGTTTTTTTTTTTAATTTCTACCACTATTACTCGTAATTTTTCCTTCTTAAAATATATGGATATTGAAAATTGAATTAAATTCGTGCCATATCCAAATCGAGTTTTTCTATTTTATTTATGTTGCTATTAGTCAAAATTAATAAAATCAAATTCGGTAGGAAAATATAGTCCATCTATCATATTCAATTCGAATTTTACTTTTCAATTCGAATAACAATTTTTCATTTTTTATATAAACATGTGCTATAATTTAAGTTTCCTCTCTTATTTAGTGCCAAATAGTATCAATTAATAAATCACATATTTAAGTATGTTTTTATATAAAATCAAATTTTAAAAAGAATAAATAATTAACATATTTCGAAATTCAAAATTATTTTTTTGTTTGTTTGTTCTTTTTTAAAAAAATGTATAGAATCTTTTTTTAAATAGGGGCCGAATTAAAGAGAAAATCATATTTAAAATTTATTTTTAAATTTGATTTTTTTTTAAGAAAGTAATACCAATGTGACACTATTAACATGGCATCGTGCCAAGTGTACATAATATATACATATATATATATATATATATATATATATATATAAATTCAAAAATTAAAAAATATATAAAAATAATAATTCTCATTTTAAGCATTAATTTAATTGGTATTATAAATTATAATGTTAATCTCATATCATATTTTCATTAATGCCTATATCACTACATATAAAAAAATTGAAAAAATTAAATTTTGATACTTGTAATTTTTTTATAGAAAATGAAGAGATGATTAAATAATAATTTTGATAATTATTTTTTAAATGGCCTGTGAAATGAGAAAATGGGACATGGAAGTTATTTTTTCTGTTTCTTTTCTAATTAATTAATTATTCATTATAAATTTCATTATTTAACTACTTAATATTTGATCTAAAATAATTATCCATTATTTGAATTGCTCAAGACACATTATCTATGAAAACTATTTAAAACTATATTTTTAATATGGTAAAAATAAAAAATAAGATTTTTATTTAATTTTTAATTATGTAAAAAAATTCTAAAACAGAAAACCGCCGCCAACATGGTTGTACCTCATCGGCGCTTCAACTTTTGTTATTTCAAAAGATATATATTTATAATGCAAAAATTAAAATGTATATAAAGTAATTAAAATGTAATATCTAAAAATTAAAATTAAAATATAGATAGAAAATATTAATTCTCATTTTCAGAATTAATTTATGGTCTCATATTATATTTTCATTAATGCATACAACAGTAAATATAAAGGAATTAAAATTTTTTATATAAATTAATTCAAAAATTTTAATACATGTAAAAAATAAAAAATATGTAAAAAAGTAAAATAAGAAAATCGACACTCAATAAGGCAAGTACAAAAATTAAATAGGGAAAATAATTAATTTTTTAAAGACACTGTCAAATATGACGCTGTCATCTAAGCACTTTTGCCTAGGTAACATTTTAAAATTTATAATATAATAATAACTGTTGGAAATTAGGTGAATGGAAATTAAAGTCCACTTGCATTGTATTTGGGAAATGGGAGCTATCTCACATAGGAAGTTGAAGAAAGTATGGACCAATTTATTTTCAGCTTTGTATGAGGTGTAACAATTGTTACATAGAGAATCCTTCATGACATATGCGCCCGCAGGGGTGGAAATCACAAGCCAATTTTCACACGAGCTTTGCGATTCGTGTGCGAGCGCGACTTATAGACACGAATGTCGCATTGAAATCAACAACCGGGTGGAAGTCGAGTTTTGTAAAGTTGTTTTAAGATTCGATTTCCCCATAATAACCAAAAATTAATGAGGATCCAATGCAATGTAAGAATGTGCAACTCCTAATGGGAGGAAATGCCTGCATTACACTGCTATTGTAATGGCAAAATTCAAACGGATTGGCGTTACACCGCTATTGTAATGGCAGAATTGAAACCGCTCCGCATTACACTGCTGTCATGGCTTAACGGTCAAAATTGAATGCGTTGAGGCTCCATTACACCTATTTAACTAGCAATCTCCACAGTCTCAAGAACACACACAGCAACCACGAAAATCTTAATTAAGTCTTCTGTCTTCGGCTTTCCTTCGCCCAGCTTGATGATAATCGTTTCAAGCACTCATTTCAGTTCGGCTACAACGCCACAGTTTGTTCATTGTATCCTAGGAGGCAATCATTCATCTTTGGTGATGACGAAATTGCTTTAAGGATATTGCGTGCTACGAAGCCTCGGCCCGTCCTTTTCGATTTTGTATTCTTGTTCTTAATCTTGTAATTTATGTGTCGAATTTTATGTAATTTACGTAGTGTTTTAGCTTTGAAATCTGTTTAACAGTATAATAATAATAATAATAACAATAATAATAATAATAATAATAATAATAATAATAATAATAATAATAGTAAAGATGAAAGTTATAACTATAGCATGAACTCCACTAAATTATTATATACGAAAGATTGAATTATTGGTGAAACCCGTAAATAGTAAAACTCTGCAGCAGACCATAACTTGGATTTTAAAAATTCATGTAATTGCAAGTATCCATACAATTCCGAGTATAGTCAATTCAGAATTCAATGGATCCCATAAAAATTAGACATTCTCAATATAGAGGTCAATGGATTGAATTTGTGCAAAATAAATGGTTAATTCGGAAATAATAGATTATTATCTAATTTATGAAACAATTTCATAAACTTCTCTTAAAATTTAAATTCACAACATCACATTCTTATTTTCTTCCTTCATTGCTTTCGTTTTTGAAAGATCATATTATATTCAACTAATGCAAAATAAATTATCAAAGGGTCAAAATGACAGATTATTATGATATCAGTAAGTTCTAAACCAATTTTGTAGATTTAGTAAAATTCAAATTGACAACAACTAGTGGTTTTTTCATTGTAACTCAATTTTTTACAAATCATATCATATCATATTCCATGTTTATGCGAAATAACTGGCTAATGTATGAATTGAGATATTATCAAATTACTAATGATTGATAAAATCATTTTATAAATTTATATCTATACAAAAAGTAAAAACAATTTTTTTTTTTGTATATGTGTGTTCTTTTATTTATTTGGTAAAAAAATTAGCACTAAAATTTAGGACATAGTTTGAATATTTTTGCTTCTTTTTATTTTTTAGTGATCAAGTATGTTGTTATATTAATTTCTTTATAAACTTGTGCACAGAAAATGAATAAATAAAATAAAAATAATCACTCAACGTTTGAGTTGAGAGATCAATATGATACTAATAAAAATAATTTTATAAATAATTACTCAGACACAGGGGAAAAACCATATGCGGGCTGGGGTGGCGATCCCCCCCGCTATGTTGGCAGTTGTGCGAACAATCGCCTCTACACATCATCTGTCTAATGTATCAATATATATATATTTTTAGTGAGTGCATTGTTCCCCTGCCTTTCATTTGGCACGGTATTGAAATGCACGAGTTTGTTCCAACTCCGGCAGCAGTGACGTGGCTAGCCATGTGTGGAAAGAAAAATTAAAAAAACAAAAATTTCAGCATTTCTTGCTCTTGAGAATTGTTCATAACTCTTTTTCTTTCTAATTTTCCTCATTTCTCCCCCTCTCTCTTTCACTTCACCTCTTCCACCGACAACCACCACCACTATCCACCGGTGTCCAGGGGAGACCCAGTGACCTTTCTTTCTCTATTTCTTTCTCATTTCTCTTGCTCTTTTGCTCTTTCTACATTTCCTCGTTTCTCTCTCTCTCTCTCTTCCACTTTACCTCTTCCACCACCGGTGACCACCACTACCATAGGCATCCAAGGGAGACCCAGTGACCATAGATCTCCACCTACATCCACTTCAACTCTCTACTTTTCCCCATCTTTCACCATGAATTCCCGTGCTCCCTCTACATCTAGAAGGCCAACCTCATATCCTCCACTATTATTTCATCATTATTTTAATTTGAATTTTTTACTGCATCTCTCCAACTTTTTCACTTTTCCCTTTCTTTTTCACTACACATCTTCTATTTTTTTCCAATTAAAATAATGATCTTCTCTCTATTGCTTTCTTTCACATCATCCCTTAAAAACCTCTCCCCACCGCCATATACAATGGAGATGCCCAAAGGAGCCAGTGTTGGTTGTAGATTAGGGCTGGTGAAACACGTAGTACTTGATTTGAGAGGGAAAATGTCCCTGGTTCTGGATCAGGGCTGGTGAAATGCATAGTATTCATTCTCTACCAGGATTTAACAATTCTTTTCTAAGGCTACGGCTAAATACACCCATGGGATTTCTAAATACACCAATTTTTTACAATATTCCAAATTTGCCCTCCAACAAAAAAAAGGAAAAAAAAAGAAAAAGATGTTCGTCGTACGTGTGGCTAACACCCAATTGGCGAATACATGTTTGTTGGGGCGAACATCACATAATTAAAAAAAGAAATAAGAAAAAATTACGGATAAAAAAATTTTTAGTATCATTTTTTGTTGAAAGTTTTTACAACGATTCAAAGTTTTTTTTAATAATTATATTATATTTAACACAAATCGGATAAAATTAATTATTATATCATCAACAAATTTTGAAATTCATTATCAAAGCGATTGCAAAACTAATTATTATATCATCAAAAAAAATCTGAAATTCATCGTCAAAACGGTTGTAAAAAACTTAAAGAAATTTTGAAGTTAGTCCTCAAAATGGTAGCAAGAAAATTGAATATTTTAGTAATTATATTCAACACTAACCGGATAAAATCAATTACTTTATCATCAAAAAAATTTGAAATTCATCTGTCAAAGTAATTGAAAAAACTTTTAAAATTACGATCATCAAAGTGGTTGTAAAAAATTTGAACAAAAAATTATAATAAAAATTACATCTACGAACGGAAAATCAGATAAAAATTACTCATATTTACTTTTTTTTAATGTTCCCTGCATTCACAGCAAACAAGGCAAAACTTGTTCGCTGCGAATGCAACGAACAATATATTTATTGTTCGCTGTCTTGACAGCGGACATTCTTAAAAAAGAAAAAAAAGGGGCATGTCAGTTTTTTGGCTTTTATTTTTGTTTTTTTTTAATGGGTGCACTTAGTAATGCACTGGATGCATTTAGCCGCAACCCTTTTCTAACCCTTATTATTTAAATTCGATTTCAAGTAATTTAATTTTTATTTATCACAAACAATTTGGCTTATTAGAGCCACAAGGACATAATGTTTGAACTCGTTGCGCACTAAGGACTTATACCTTTTTTTTGGCAATTCAGTACTCACTTAACTTTTGTTTTGGCCGTTAAATCCACACCATGTGTAAGTCACGTGTGGCCTCTCAAGGTCAAATTGGTCCGAAACTTTGGATATTGTTATAATTAAGTCCCAAAACTTGAAAAATATATAGTTTAGTCCCAAAATTTAATCTTTAAATATTAAATTATATAATTGTGAATTTTATTTATTTTTCCCATTAGCACGTATTTGGTCAGTAATTAATTTTATTGAATTAATTTGATATTGGTTAAATAGTTTTTATTAAAAATTTTCAATGCAATAGCATTCATTCGCACAAATATCACATCACAATTTTCCAAAATTTTCTTTCACATTAGAAACCTGCACATTTAATACTAAATATAATTATTGTACATACATAAAATTTTTTTAGGAATACATTACTGTAAAAAAAATATCAAATAAAAAAATTAATCAAATAAAAAATGCAAAAAAAATTTGAAAATTTGCTATAGCATTGGAGAATAGAATTTTCTAAAGCATTAGAGACACACACATTTTGATTTTAAATAATACTAGTAATAATTTATTTATACTTATGTAAAATTTTATCTGTAATATATTATACTATAAAAAAATATATCGAATAAAAAAAATAATCGAATCAAATAAGTTTTTTTTAAAAAACAACAAATGAAAAATAAAAAAATAAACAACCTACCCCACCGCACCCCTACCCCACCCCCGGCTCCCGCCTTCCCAAAACCCATCACCACCACGGTGGCGGTGGTAACCGAAATTGAGGCCACCGGTAGCTCGATCGGTGGTGGCACCACCACTAGATCGAGCAAAACCGAACTCGATCGGTGGTGGCAAACAAGACCATCAAGGGTCGGTGGTACCAAACCACTAGCATCCGATGTCGGTGGTTTCGCCACCACCAAACCGGTGGTGGCCTCGATTTTGAAGCCATCACCACCACCACGCGTGGTGGTGGTCGCTTGGAGGGGAGCCGGGGTGGGGTGGGGTGGGGTAGGTTTTTTATTTTTTTCCTTTTTTTATTTGTTGTTTTTTTAGAAAAACCTTATTTGATTCAATTAATTTTTTGTATTCGATATATTTTTTTACAGTATAATATATTACATATAAAATTTACGTAGGTATAAATAAATTATTATTAGTATTATTTAAAATCAAAATGTGTGTCTCTAATGCTTTAAAAAATTCTTTTCTCCAATGCTATAGAAAAATTTCAAAAATTTTTTTGCATTTTTTTATTTGATTAATTTTTTGTATTTGATATTTTTTTACAGTAATGTATTCCTAGAAAAATTTTATGTATGTACAATAATTATATTTAGTATTAAATGTGCAGGTTTCTAATGTGAAAGAAAATTTTGGAAAATTGTGATGTGATATTTTTGCGAACGAATGCTATTATATTGGAAATTTTTAATAAAAATTATTTAATCAGTATCAAATTAATTCAATAAAATTAATTACTGACTAAATACATGCCAATGAAAAAAATAAATAAAATTCACAATTATATAATTTAATATTTAAAGATTAAATTTTGGGACTAAACTATACATTTTTCAAGTTTTGGGACTTAATTATAATAATATCCAAAGTTTCGGACCAATTTGACCTTGAGAGGCCTCACGTGACTTGCACATGGTGTGGATTTAATAGCCAAATGTAATGGAAGTCCTTAAGCCGCAACAAAAGTTAAGTTTGAGTACTGAATTGCCAAAAAAAAGTATAGGTCCTTAGTGCGCAGCGAGTTCAAACGTTAGGTCATTGAAGCGCTAATAAGCCCAAACAATTTATACTATAATATAATTACGTTCGAATTTAGAATCAAATAAAGAGAATGAAACTTTTTATCTATAAATTTATGTAATAGTAACTTTGTCTCCAGGTGTGAAATGGCAAAAACATGTCATAATCATTTCGTGGGATTAAATTAAACATTACAATATTCAATGTGACAATATGTATCAATTAATTTGGAATGACTTTGTTCAAGCGCTCCTGGGAGCGCCATAGTTACGATGAAATGGCATAAAGTTATTTTTATCAATTACTCATATCAATTGGGAGATGATGATTTTTCTTTTTTGTGAATATAATTAATGAGTTAAGGACAAATAAAGAATTTAAAAATATTTAAGAATAAAAATGAAAATAAAAAAGTTTTTTTAATCAATAATGCTCTCATTACTTGAGAAACGAAGAGTTTTCATTTTATGTATATAATAATTAACGAATTAAGGGCAAATAAGAAAAAAAATATTTAAGGATAAAATAAAAAAATAAAAAAAAATTCCTTCACCCACACTGCTATACAGTAGATAGATGAAGATATTCACACCATACTTTTCTTTCTATTTATATTAATTCACAGTGATAAATAACTAATTACCAATGAGGCTTTTCTTTCTATTTATATTAATTCACAGTGATAAATAACTAATTACCAATGAGGCTTAGACGGAACTCGTGAGATTTAAGCTATGTTTGGAAGAATTAGTTTATAAATTAGCTTATAACTGATAAGCTAGTTTATAGTGAATAAGCTAATTGAGAGCTGATAGTTTGTAACTTACAGCTGATAACTGATAAGCTAGCTAGTGTAAATTAAAAGGTTTGGTAGAATAACTGATAAATTGGCTCATAAATAGAAAATTACATAAAGGGATATTTTTAAAATATATTTTTAGAAAATTGTAGGAGTAAAAAATGAAATAAAAAGTGAAAAGCTCATGAGTTTATTTGAAAAGTTAGTAAAAAAATTTTTCAAATAAACTCGAACTTTTTAAACAAGCTCCTCCAATCAAATGGAGTTTATTTAATTAATAAGAGCTTATAAACTCCCAACTTATTGGACTTACTAAACATACCTTTAGAGGTCTTTCCATACCCCCTTAGGTTATAATCTCCAATACTAATTGCCAAGAAGACCTAGCCCACCCCATTTTGCAAGGGGGCTAGACTGAGGCATATTTAAAAGACTTTAGGTTCAGTTTCTCTTTCGGTTCTAATAATTTCTAACACTATTTAACTTAAAATTTTAATTTCTAACAAACACTCTTGGAAAAAAAAACAGTCTGAAATTTTATTCGATCATATCCTTAATTTGAATAATACGTACTACGGTAAATACAGGTTTTAATAATATTTAGAAACCTTATACTCTTATAGTTCACCAAAGTCAACTATTGTTTTTTATAGATTTTTTATAAGAAAATATTTTTTTATATTTTTAATATAATTTTGATTAAATTTAACTTTTCTCTGTGAGAAATTTTGACTATTCATTTATAAATTACAAATTTGACATTTTTTAAATATTTTTTAATATACTTTCCTTTAACTATTTAACACTCATCAAGTCATTTTTTCAACAATCTCAATCAAACATACCCTCAAAATAAGGCTCCGAGGCTTTGATAATATTTGGAAACCTTATAATATTTTATAATTCATCAGCTTTGAATTGTTTTATTATACTTTACATCATTTATTTATGCAAATCCCTCTATATTTCGTACAACTCGTACTTGTTCCATAAGTATTATTCACGACTCAACTTATTCATAAATCTTATTCATAAATCATTTAATTTTATTCAAACAATCAATTTGTTTTAGATAACTTGTGTTTGTTTAATAAAGATCTTATTTAAAAAAAAAAGAAAATAAAATTAAACACAGTTAATTAAAAAAAATTATGTGTTCTTCGAAATATATATATATATCAATATATATATATATATATATATATATATATGAAATAATGAATGTGTACATAAAACATTTAAGAATTTATGACTCGCACAAGAGGGGTGTTAAAAAATTAATTCTGTAATTTATTATCACATAAAAAATTGTTTAAATTTGCCAATGCGGATTGGTCAAGTGGTTTACAAGGTCAAGTGAAGAACCTAAGACCTAAAGGTCTCAAATTTGAATCTTATTACCTCCAATAAGAAGGGTTATACTACCTTAATAGGGGATTATACTATCCAAATAGGGGACTATTTTGACGCTGTAAGGAATTTTATGACGCTATGTGTTTCAATCGAACTATATCTATAAGCCCTTTTATACATTTTTATACATTCTTTTCAAGTTCACCAATTATCCATCTTATTTCACATTCACAAATTTCGTGGGACCTACATATACCATATAAATTTCCACCATTCAACTCTACTCATTCTCCCTCGTATATCACATAAAAATACAACAAAAATCCATTTTTATACATCCACTAACACGCGCTTAGAATTGATATTTTCATTAACACAGTGAACATAAACATCAAATGATAAAATATATGACGAAATAACACTATCAAATAATTATACATCCTTAGAATGACTCGAAGACCTCCATTAATTAAATGATGCCACATCTTTGCCCAAATAAATTTCTAGTATACATAAAGTTGCGAAGATTCGATATTCTGAATTAATAACCACTTACACATAAAAGGTAACTGTTAAGTAAATAATACTTATTCCCTATATAAGTGATTAGTGCACATTGACAAAAATAACTAAGAATAGCTACTCAAGTTTGAGTACTTCCACGTTTCAAATGGCAACATGCGTCAATCTTTAAGCATTTTACACGTTCACGATTATATATTTACATCCAATATCAAAAGGGCAACCAGTGCATAACACAAATAGGTAAAAATAAAACCAACACTTCTATGCATTTTCCTAGCAATTTTTTTCTATAGTAACAGGGTTGAAGCTGAGGCCAAAGAGAGAGTAGACAACAAACAAACCGATTGGCCGTTCTAGTTCTAGTATACTACATGTCATTTACCAGACAAGAATTACATCGAAACAATAAAACAACAATGATCCAATGTGGGTGGTTTTTTTGGTGGGGAGGGTGGGCTTCTGGCACTAGCTAATTGGCATTGCACCATGACTAATATCTTATGTTGTTCAAACAGTATATATCTTCCTCACCTTCTTTAAGTGCCTACGGCATATAGGACATGTATTAACAGCCTCTGCTATCCTACAAATTTTGAATCACATTGGGATTAAAACCTCAAAAGTGTGTCTTTCTAATGCTAAAAACTAGTAAAACCATATGTAATTTAGTGCACTAATAGTTGATTATTATATGAATATATACTATGAAGTCAAAAGGTTTGCAAGAATTACTACTTAATAAAAGATGCATAGATGGTATGTGGTATGTGAGTATGTGACTTCAATTTCTATTTCCAACAGCTAACAACCTATCTCACAAATGTTAGGAAAATGCTACTTGTACATAATGGTTAACAAAATGATTTACATACTCTTGGGCAGATGATTTGGGAAAATGTGAAAGCTTGATGCTGATTAATGACTTCACAGATCCACGCCATGTGTTATTGTGTAAACTATTATAATATTATATCCAGTTGCGTAGATAGGGGGGGTTGGACTATGCTGTATCCCAATCCTACCCCCAGAAAAATACTTTATATCCCTTTTAAGTCTTACTCCATCAACAAAGGAGCTTAAGTCCGGTTTGTAGTGTGAGCGCCTTTGAAGTGCAAGGTTAGGAGTTCGAGTCTTCCTTGTGTCCGCCAACCGGATGCTTTTTTTCCTTGTTTCTGTTATGCTTTTATCCCTTTTCTTTTATACCTACTTTTGGTTTTTTTGCCTTTCTTTTTCATTTATACAATATATTTTTGATAATGTTAATTTAGGTAATATGAAATAATGTATCTTTTCTACTCAGTTATTGACAAAATTAAACTCATTGGTTACGTTTTTTCTCTCTTCAAGCTAGAAAATAAACTTCCATATTTCAGTGAATTTGTTGCTCTAACTTTTGGAATCTAGAACTGGTAGTTTGCAAAAGTATATCGGTAAATTAATTTATGAATTATATTGTTTTGAAATCAACTTACATGTGTATCATTTTTTGTATTTACTCCTTTTTTTTATTGATTTGATTATTTTCTTTTACTGGTTTGTAGTTTGTTTTCAATGGTTTCATCCATTAATCAACCACATCTGACGAGAAGAGAACATCAAACGAAAAAAATATTGTATAGGAAATTTATGGGGAAGTTTTCATTTTCAAGTAGTTTTCTTGCTAGTATTCCTGAATAAATAGAAAGATTATTATATTATTGTTATTTTCCGATATGGTATTAATATTATTTCTTTTTACGTCAGTAGTTAATGTTTGTTCTCGACAAACGTAAACACGTGTTATACAATGAGTTTAGATAGAAACTCTCTTATAGATAGTTCTTAAATCTTAAGTTAGGGGTAATTAGCGGGACCCATACTAATAGGTATACTGTATTATTAAAGTAAAATTTATCATACTTTGCCCCCCCCAAACCTCAATCCTGGCCGCGCCACTAATTATATCACCCATTGTGTACATATAGCACAAATGACCTCATAAAAATTCAAGCATACTATGCTAAAGAGGGAGAAAGAGAAGCTACCTCGTGGCGCACGAAAAACATGCGACACAATGACCACATGGAAGGAAGAAACTGTCCCTTGGGGCATCATAACAAATTGCACAAAGGCGCACCATATTGTCGTCGTCTTTAACTGGCATTGAACCACCACCCACCGCCACTTGTTTGGAAAACTCATCATCTGAGTCATGAGAAAAACACTCGCTTGAGAGATCAGCGTCTCTGTCAGGAAGCAGTGGATTCCTGTCTGATTGAGTAGCTCCAGATTGATCTCGGTTATGATCACGAGAGGCATGTTTTGAACAGTTTAAATAGCGATTCACGAGTAATATGAGGACGTATATTCCACCTGAATGATAAATCAAAGAAGAAAACCCCAAATTATTTGATAAAATTGCATTTGCCCGACTGAAAATGCTAAAACCTGAAATTACCTATGCCGACAATGTAGATGGTCCATCGAGGTCCATAAGACAATTCAACATGCCAGACTCCATTTGTCATGCCCTAACAGAAAACACAAACCAAATTAATAGCAGTACTAATATGGAATATCAAAACGAAATATTTAACTTTATAATTTGCTTTATAAATAGCTGGGAAAGCAATATTTAAGTGGAAAATGCCATTTCCTAAGCTGAAATTTTGGCGACACTATTCACGAATCTCGTACAGTTTCAGAAGAAACTTTGACCATGCACACCAACTTCTATTTTAATTATGTTTTTACCTCTACAGATGTACTTGGTTAAACAGCGTCAATACTAAGAAGATTGGGTATATGTTTTGAGTTCACTATGGGACCAAGACTGTCAGCCAACAGTTTGTAACACTCTTTGAAATGGGCCTGTTTGAAAATGCTTCTGAAATCACTCAACTCCTACCATAAATGGTGTATAATGACTTATTCATATCGAACTTATCTCTTGCTAGGAGTTAATAAATGGTGTATACTTAATAAATGGTGTATACTTTTTTACTTCATCAATAAATTTCTACCTTAAAAAATAAAAAATAAATAAATAATAAAAAGGGGGGAGAGAGAAAGAGAGAGAGAAATTCTCATGAAGGTGTTTAGACTCACAGACTTTCTACCCGGCGAGGTAAGAAGAGCATACTTTCCACTGGGAAAAGGCAGATTAAAAACACATTCACCATGAGCAGGAGCGCACTTGTAATACGCCCCAGTGTAGTGTTGGCAATGGATCGGGTTCGGATCGGATTGGCCTAATCCTAATCCAAATCCAAATCCAAATCCAAATCAATCACTCCGATCCAAATCCAAATCCAAATCTAAATTCCTCGGATCGGATTCGGATCGGATCAAGAAAAAGATCCAAATACGATCCATATTGGTATAGATTTTTATAAAAAAATAAAAAATAATAAAAATAAATAAAAATAAAAATAAAAAATAAAAAATAAAATCAATTCGGATCGGATCGGATCAGGTCTGAGCCGCTCCAAATCCAAATCCGTTTCGGATTGGCCGATCCACGGATCGTCGGATCGGAAAAAAATCGCTCCATTCGGATCGGGTATCCATCGGATTCAGATCGGATCGGATCGGATTTTTCTGCCATCACTACCCCAGTGGTGTTGTAAAGGAAAGCCTTCGTGGTGAAGTTCAAATGCACCTGCATAACATTTCAACAACATGCATGTAATACTGAAGCATCAAAAAGGCAAAACAGGAAATATAATATGGCAAAAAAATTACAATTGAGAAACTTGCCTCTACAGTTTCAGAATTCAAGTTACCCACTGCTATATAGTAGTTCGAAGACTTAGACACATAATGTTGGATTGTGCCATTGCCTACGGATAAGAAGTTGGTTGGCATCACAAATTGAAAGATTATACAACGAAGACAAAATCTTATCATTATTTTATCTCACCATTAATGATGCTCCGTGATAAGGTGGTCTGTGGATATGACGGATCATTAATCCACTGAGTAAGAGCTTCATTCTCTGCAATTCAGCAATTACATAGGAAAATGCTTATGCAATTTTTCTAGGCAACAATTTACAAGTTGTAAGAAAATAACAAACAAGAACATCAAAATTGTTAATTTTCACTATTTTAACTAGAGTTTAATATTACAATCACCAATCCATTTTTCCAAGGGAGTCAATCTAAAAGGAAGTTTTCTAAAAGAGCTCAACTATACCTTGGAAAATAATAAGGACGAGCGAAGATGAGCTTGCTGGATTCACATTATAAGAAATGTTTATTTGGGATCCTTTCATTTAAGAAATGTATCCAATTCTGTAACACGAGAGGATAAGAAATACGTAGAATTACACTACCGTTACGATGTTGAAGTCAAGACTTAATATATATGTATCCAATAATGAAAAAGATTTACAATCCTATAAATATAACAAATATAAACTCACTTTATGGGTATTGGGACCAAAAGTGGTTTTGTGAATCTCAGACCAGGTAGTTACGATATCAAGAAGAGGACTTTCATTAAATCCATACAACATTGGCCCATCACCCAAATCGAATTCGTCAACCTGGTATATGACAAAATTAATGTTGAAACAAAGCATAAAACATCTAAAACAACATAAACCGCTTATACCTTTACATACTCCACGAATATAGGATTAGGTTTTATCAATATTCATGAATATGGTGCAAGTTTCATTGACGTCGAGCCATGAAACCCCACAAGCATAGTCAGAGGAACTGAAACAAGAATTGAATTCTAGTCAGCAAATATTTCAAAAACAGAGAGCATTTATCGCTAAGTTTAAAACCCATGTACTTTTTATCTCCCAATGCTTTGATAACTTAACTTTTTCCTCGTTTTTAAGTGAAGAAATCTTTACCTTGCCATTGGAATAAATAAATTATTTCCAACCAACACCACTTCTTATTTACCTATAAGTAAACTTTTCAAGCTTAGCCAAACATATTCGCGACCTCAGGGGTTTAAAGGGCTAAAAGGAAATGGGGCAAAATTCAGAAACGAATAATGAATTCACAGTACTCATTCATAAGTGAATCATTAGAGTTAAAAGCCCTAAAAATATTAGATAATGTGTATAAATCCGTCTAAAAATTGATCCGAGAAATTACAGAAAATCATGGACACAAGAATAACGAAGAAGCAAGAGCCGTTATCCGTTCTGGTAATCTCAGGCCCTTCATTTTCTGCCCTCATGTAATGCGCTCTAGAAAACCCATGCTCGATCGGAAAACCTCCGGAATATTCCGAATTCCTTGCCGGAAATGGCTCAGGTGGAGACTCTTCGTTCTCGTTGTACACCAGTGTATTCGATGTCGATGATGATGGAATCTGACCTAATTGTTCCATTTAAGTTATTATTACCAAGAATTCATCGTCACTGCGAAGAGGAGAAGTAATTTCTTAAGGATCAAAATATAACAATTAAGCGGTTTGAAGGAAAAGGGTGAAATCAATGTTAGACATAATTAAATTAAAAAATATGGAATCACGATAAATGGGTGTATGTTACCTGTGAGAACCATGGAAGACTGTGCAGCTGAATTCTGCGGTTTTTCCATATGCGCGTGGTGGGTTAGGAGGTTTTCCATATGCGCGTGGTGGGTTACGTGCAAAAACTAGCGGCAGCCATGTGTGGGACTGTGGGAGGCTCGCACCGGCGGTCGGTTAAATTAGGTGTGTTTAATAGGAATTCTTTTTCATGGAAAATATTATTTTTAAATTAAATTTTATATATATCAATTAAATATTTTTTATTGTCCATCGAATTTATTTTTCATGTTAGGCTAAAAAGTGATGATTTTTCTTAATTTTAAGGAATTAGTTTTCCCATGGGAGGGGCGGAAAATTATTTTCCATGAAATTAAAATTTCATCCTATTTTCCACTCTCCAATCAAACACACAATTAGGATGTGTTTGATTGTAAACCCGATAACTGGTTGGAAGGAAAACTTTTTTCGAGTAAATGAATTCCGAGAAAAGGTTTTCCGGGAAAATAGTAGTTGTAGGTGTTTGATTGAATTAATTTGAAAGTTGAAAAATGATGTTATTTTTCTTATTTTTGCGTTTTTTTAATGAAATTTGACTATTTTCCTTATCTTCATGGTTAAAGTAAATTGTCCATTAAAAAAAAGGAAAAAGCCAAACTTTTCCCTTAAAATAAAAACCACCTCCACCCCAAGGAAAACGTTTTCTTCCAAAACAAGGAAAAGTGCGGATTTCGAGAAAAATTGGAAAACGTTTTCTAGGAAAAAAACCAATCAAACACTCGAAACTGGAAAAAATGGCTAGAAAACACGTTTTCCAGCAAAAAGAAAGACGAATCAAACACAGCCTTAGATATTTGTCACAATTTCCTTCTTTTTCTTTTCTTTTTTTTTTTTTTAAATTTTTTATTTTTTAGGGGTTTTATTTATTTATTTATTTTTAATATGCTCTTGTACAACATGTGCAAAATGGTTCAAATATAATACAGTGATTAAGGGTGTGTTTGATTAGCCAAATTTATCATGAAAAATGCCTCATCAAAGAAAATATTTTCCTACTTCATTGTTTGATTGCATCGTTTTTCATGGAAAATATTTTTTATAATGTTATGAATAATAATTGAAGAATAATTATTAGGTGTTATGAATAATTGAGAATAATGTGGTGGTTATGAATTATGAGGAATAATTTGGTGGAGGAATAATTTGGTAAAAGATGTAATTATTATATGTGAATGACTATTATACCCTTGATGAAATTATGTAATTACGATTGTCTTATTCAAGTTTTCCTATAAATAGAACTTGATTATTAATGAAATTTATTCTGAGAATTCCTTAGAATTCATTCTCTGTAAATTCTCTCTATTGTTTCTATACTTTTATAACACGTTATCAAGACGAGTCTCTAACCCTTTGAGTAATATGAAAGAAGTATGCTTTCTACAGATTCATCTTATAGATGATCTTACATGTCAAGCTGGATTATTACAAGAAAATTATGGCCAATATTTCTTTGACGCTCCATGATTATAAACCTGATTAAGACTATGCTAACGCCCTTTTCCTTCTTCCTTCCACTACCCTAATCACCACTTCTTGATAATTCCCTCAACCACAAATTAATCTACCTAATTACGGCAAACAAGCGGTGGTAGCAATTTGGAGAGCATACATGAGGAGGAAACTAACCCTTTGGCTATCGTGCAGATAATAATCCTCCCATTGATGCCACGCCCCGTCAACCGATGCCAGGTAATCAAATGGAAGTGTCGGTCTGAGTGTGAAGAAAGGAAGAGAATCGAAAAAAGGACGAAGGTATATATATTCCATTATAATATAATAATTATATATTATTTTATAATATAATAATATATTAAACTATAACATTCGCTTTATCGAGATATAAGGAGCATACATTATCAAAATCAAATTTTCGACTCCATTATACTCGATTTAACGAGCTTCGATTTGACACCAACATTGATAGGGTAATAACTCGTTTTGAAATATGTTATTATCAAACTTTCAAAATTTACAAATCAGTACACCAACTTTTGAAATGTTACAAAATAGTCTTTAAACATTTTTATATTTACAAATTGAAGTAGAAAGGAGATAATTTTCCAATCGTAAAACATTGATAAAATATTTTTGACAATTTTACCTTTGCGGATTGGAATGAACAATTTTACCTTTAGGGTAAAACCAACCTAATTTTGACGACAGTGAAAAATGGATAGAATATTCATGAAGAAATTCTAAATCCATTGATTATATAAAATGGCTTGAAGTCCATTTGAGTTAAAAGATCGGAATATTATTTTAACTCCCGAAGAGTTCAATTACATAATGTACTTATTCTAGAAGGATAAGTGTGCTCTTGTAGAAGTAATGAGTATTTGTTTTAGAACAACAAATTTGGTCCCGTAGAAACAGTTCAATATTTAATTCTCGCACTTTATTTACTGCAATTTAATTACTGCAATACCTCCTACTTGATGATGCGTTCAACCGTCACTAAACTAAGGTTTTATATATTTCGCACTTTATATGCTAAGTGATGGGTAATACCTTCTACTAAGGCATCCTACTCTGAAGAAGTAGTTAAATATTATGCAATTTAATTCTTGCTATTTAAATTCGTAAATTTATATTTATTGCAATAATTCCCATAAGGTAGGTTCACCACCTATTGGAAGAAATTTAATTTCTGCAATTTAAATTTACGCACTTTAGATTTCGCATATATTTCCAATGTGGTGGGTAATACCACACGATTGGTGTGCATATTTTCAATGTGGTGGGTTATACTACACGATTGGCTATAACGAATCCTACTCCAGAAGAAGTAGTTGATCAAATATTCTAATCATACTCTCGAAGAAGTAGACGATGAGAATAAAATTACTTCTTCATATATACCGAATATGAATGGAGAAAATTGAGCAAGTGGTACTTGAAGTTACCATTGGATAAATAGCGAAAGTAAAATCTTTGAATAGATCCCATGTTGATAAATCAAAGAAAATATATCGCATGGAACGCTTATATGAAGTAATCTCATCGATGATATGAGATTGTATTAATATGAGAATAAAATGCTCTTGAAGAAGCAAAATTACTAGATATCTGTATTTGAATAAAGCCAATATGATATTATTATTATTACTCCAGTAAGAAGTACAAAACGATCGAAGTGGAACACATTGAGAATATCAAAAGATGACAATAAACACTCGAAAATATAGAAATACTAAAAGAAAATATATATTGAATCCATAAATGAGGGATGCGTCTCGAGAGTATAAATACTCGTAACTCGCCACCATCAACATTAGGATTCATAATGAAATATTTAAAGGATCCGAATTTCTTTTTCGCTTGACACCAGTGGTCTGTGACCGACGGACCTGGGCTTCCAACGATTCTTGAACCTATGCATGAAATTTGATGAGTAGTTCATCAACAGTACTAGCGTAAATAAGTATTTTTCTCATTTGTATGAGAGATAAACTTATTATTTACACCCGATCTAGAAACGCTAGTAAGCCATCAAAGAAATTATTAATATTCAACAAACCTATTGGTTTGACATGAAAGTTCCACTGTGCAACGAGGCTATATTGAATATTTCCTCCAATTGTGTTGTAGCCGTACTGGAAGGACAATGAAAGCATCACTATTATTCATCATATACATCATGCGGTTGTGGATGGATTGCGCTGTAGCCCCAACCCTGCTGGACCCATGGTAGAACTGCTCCAATTGAGTATTAGATCCAACTAGATGGAAAGGTATTACGCTCAAAACTCTTATTCCCCATGATTGTGCGGCCATTATAAGTCTAGCTAAAAAGTTTGTTGTTGGTTCCTCCGTATAGTATATTGATTTCTTGTCTCCTAACTCTTTTACAGTCGGTTTGCCATATCCACATATTGGATATGGCCTACCATTAGATCCACCAAGAATACATATGGTTTTAATATGGCGAGGTAAAAGTGACTTGTATGAGATGATTCTAAAATCTCCATATCCATCTCTACTCCTATCTCTCTTTTTTGCACTATACTTTTAATGTATGAACATGAGAGATATATGAATCCCTCTATTTAAAGAAAAATTTTCAAACCAATAATTGAGTGCACTATTTACTTTTTGACAAATATGAAAGAGAAAAAAATCTGAGAAAATTTTTTTAAGTGAAAATGACATATATCATCGGTGATTGAAAAATAATATATATATACATATATATATATCTTAAAATCGAAAAACAATATTTACAATTACAAGAAAAACATTGATCTTCGTTATTACACGAGCTTCCTTATATTAATATGAGAAAATTATTATACTAAAATTTTCTACTAAATTTACAAACAAGGATCTTCTAAAGTAAGTTTTTCAAGCATGTAAGCGTTTGTTGATCTTTGAATTTGGCCCATAAGGCCATTAGCTCACCTTGTACATGTCCACTAGGATGTGTCTTAAGAGCTGTTGAATATCATCCAAAGGCTCCTTACTCAATCCATCCTTAATGAATGCTATTTTATCTTCTCGATTTACGGACAAGTACCCCAGATTTACATCGAGTGTCACATGTCCATCGAGCACACTTGTAGCATCCTCCTAATCTTTTTGCTCTCCGTTTCTTTGAAAAACTACTTTTACCCATACCACCATGTATTTAGAGGAATTGAAACCTCACCGGATAATCGAACCTTTGCTTCAATCAAGCATCGGATATCTTGTGGGATACCCTTATTCATTAGCATCCTCAATCTTTCCATTTACCTCGATAAATCCTTTTTAGGATTTTGATCGGTAGTGATGGATAGTATTTTCGAAGATTTGAGAGCATATGATCCATTATAATGTATAGACCCTTGTTAGGATGAATTTTGCAATAATTTTGATGATTTATTTATAGAATAATACGACGCATATGAAATAAGACTCCGATTTTAAATAAATAATATGAAGCGTAAAACTACGATTTGGAATTAAATAATAGCGGATGTGATGCGTATGAGTGTAGCTCTGTTTGAACAAGAGTAGACAATAATGTCACCAAAGATGATGGAATATGTCGGTGAATTGTTTCTATGATATCATGTTGAGCACTATACAGATACTAGTGAAATCGATATAAGAATTTACTGAACTAGAAGTTCAATAATACTCGTTTGCAAAACCGGATTGACCATCCCGGTTTAAATAATTATTGAAATCAATATTTCAAGTGAAGAATTAAAGGAATTCTTCAATGATTGTTCTCGATAAATGATGAAATCATTACTAGCCAATATTGGGAATAAATCCCAAATATATATGGAATAAAGGATGAGAAGTATGGGTCCACTCATCCTCCATGTGGACTACTAGATATTATGATATGGATCCACTAGATAGTCACATGTGTATATGATTCGTAATTTGAAATTTACGTAAATATTTGCTCACTAGTATGAGCATGATTTTCATTTAATGATAAAGCTAGTAAATGTATATCCCAATACTTGAATAAATCCCTGAAGGATTTGAGTATGCGCATACAAGTGGGATATTATATGGCAAATTATTTAAAGTCCTCAAATAAATTGCCGATATCGAGAATAGAATGCAAACGGTCTAAATTCCCATATTAAGGCTGAATGATGAGAACATATATGATTAAAATCATACCAAGCTGTATGAGTTTTGGTGTTCTAAATTTTCTCAAGATGAGGGAGTATTAAAGGTTGAAAATAAATGCATCATGTTATATCCTCGAAATTGAAATACTGAACTTGAAGTTCAAAGATGCATGAAAGGCTATGAACAATCACATATATCATTTACGATGCTTTGATAAGTTAGCGCTGTAAGCGTTGATATTTCCCCAAACATATATATCAAAGCAAATTATAAAAGATGGTCTTAATAACGGAGGCATATGCTCTTGAAGAGTATATAGACATAACTATATTATTGTGTAATCCTACAAGAGGATTGATAATGAGATATCTCGATAAGTTATGTCGATATGGGAAAGAAATGAAATTGAAAAGTGTCGACACGATATGAAAATGTAGCGCTACATATGATCAATGATAATGAAAATATTGAGATATATTGAAGATGATAAATGGTGAATGTGAAATCCTTAACTTATGAGATGATGAGATGATGATGACTATTGCTCAAGTTTAAAGATAAGCATGGTGGTCATTATATGTTGCATGCTCATGAAAGTTAAATTACCGATCGTGTGTGTAGTACAGAAAAAGGAAATTAAAGGATCGGATGAGCTAAACCCGTGTTTATGAGTACCACTAAAGAGTGAGCTAAGCCCACAGGAATGAAATAACCTATTAAGCGAGTATTAAATGTTAAATGATATATTTTAAGTGTTAGTTAGTTATGAAGGTTTACTTATATGTTTACATGTTTTTACTATGAATTTATATGCTTTAAATTGTGTGTTTGGAGACATGTGTTCATGGTGAATGTTTTGTAGTTGTGTAAGAAATTGATGCACTCTAAATGAAGCGAAGAGTATAAAACCAATGTATATGATACTCATACAAATGTATGAAAGATTTTGAAATGCTTGGTAAAGATACTTGTATAAAATACGCGTTGCACTCTTTTTCCCTTGAGTGAGGTTTTATCCCATTGAGTTTTCCTAGCAAGGTTTTTAATGAGGCAACTTTAAAGGCGTATTCACATGAATAATGTACTCTTTTTCCTTCATTAGGGTTTTTCCACCTTTGGGTTTTTCCTAATAAGGTTTTAACGAGGCATATTCATGGTATATTGAGAAACGATAGGAGAAATTGATACAATGTATCTATTGGATCAAGTTATAATGGAGCTAATGCTTTAGATCCAAACGATGATGATATTGAAATCATTTACGAGTAAAGATATCAGTTCTCAAGATATGAAATCAAAGCGGAGCAAATGTACTCTTTTTCCTTCGATCAAGTTTTTTCCCCTTTGGGTTTTTCTTGACAAGGTTTTAACGAGCGTACGTGAATACTCATATGCCGATAGACATCGTGGGGAGCAATGTTTTGATGAAGCGTATATAACCACTCCAAGCTATCCACACTCGGTTTGGAAGTTTTTTCCCTTTGGGTTTTTCTCCAAACAGTCAGGAAGACATTTGTATTAATAGTCATTCAAGGGGGAATGTTATGAATAATAATTGAAGAATAATTATTAGGTGTTATGAATAATTGAGATTAATGTGGTGGTTATGAATTATGAGGAATAATTTGGTGGAGGAATAATTTGGTGGAGGAATAATTTGGTAAAAGATGTAATTATTATATGTGAATGACTATTATACCCTTGATGAAATTATGTAATTACGATTGTGCCATTCGAAGTTTTCCTATAAATAGGGCTTCAGTTATTAATGAAATTTATTCCTGAGAATTCCTTAGAATTCATTCTCTCTAAATTCTCTCTATTGTTTCTATACTTTTATAACAATATAGAAAATAATATATAACAATTTTATGCATGAATTGAGCATTTTTCATGGAAAATTAATTCTAACTCCCTCCAAGAAAAATATTTTCCTTGCAAGATAAAAAATGTTTTCTTTTTCACCATTGACCAATCAAACATACCCTAAGATCACTAAATCTTTGGTACGTAACCAGGATTCACAGCACACCCCGCCCCTAGCCCTATATTCCCCTTTAGTTGCTAAATCCTCTCGAGAGGCGATTTGTGAAATCGATACACAAGTCATTATTCCCGCCAAACAACCTTGGCAAACGTGCTAAAGGCGAGATGTTATCATTTTTCTATCTTTCTTTTTAAATCTCCTTTTTTATTATGTTGTTTTAAAAAATTAGACAACACAAAGGCCCAAAATTATAGACGATTTATTGCCTCAAAAGGTGTGTATTGTGTTTGTGGACTCAAATATTGATGCCATTGAGTTTGTTGAACATTTAGGCCTTTGTTCTATCAAAGATAAAAATTACCCAAAATATTTCTCTCTCCTCTTTTCAATTATATATACACTTTTTAATATAATATTAATCACACATTTTATACGAAATACTGCGCGTATCAATTTTATACCCAATCAAACATACCCTTAATGTGCTACATGTCCACCATGTGGTAGCGAGGAAAAAAAAAAAGAAAAAGAAAAACAAAGAAGGCCGAGAAAGGCCAAGTGGCTTACACGTCACTGCCGGCACAAAAAATATTGTTCCAAGTTCCACTATGGTGATTAAACAAATTAGATGGATGCCACTATGGTGATTAAACAAATTAGATGTTTCTATTTTTCCCACTAGGGATCATTTTACTCATTCTTATTTTTTGTTCAAGACGAAATAGGCAAATACATAATGCTATGGGTTTCATATTCTAAATTTGAATTAAACTCATCTAACAAATGTTAGATAAATTCGAATTTCAAACACTAAATATCGCTTGCACGATGACACAAAACCCTAGTGGGGGTGAATTTTGAATCAATATAAAAATCTTTTTATATTCTTTAATTTGATTGGCTCTCATTTTAGAAATAGAAGAATTTTGAATTTTTATGAATTCTGATTTTATATTGATTCATCTATTATTATTTATTTGTGGTACCTTTTTTATTTATCGGCTTATCTTCTTCTATTATTTTGAAATACATCACCCACGACATAGTTGAGTATTATTATATTTAAACAAAAAAAATTATTTTTAGCAAATTTGATATTACTGGCACCACTTTAGAAATCGATTAATAAAATTATTCATTGGTTCTTAAATTATTATGAATTTAAAGTATTTATTGGGTTTTATTATTTATTTATTTATTTCTTATATTCTCTTAGGTAAAATACTTTCGGTACAAGCGCATACATGATTTTTACAAATAAATTCATTTGATTGTATTTTCAAAATATTAAACTCAACAGTCGGTAAAAGCAGAACCATCCGAAATTTTTATTTTTAAAAAAGGGTGTTAGAATTTTGAGTTGGTCGCTAGCCCTTTAATTTTAGAGCAGCAGTTCGTAAACGATTAGTTTTTAGCATGTGAAGTTTTTATAGGCGGTTTTGAACCAATTTCTCTATTAATCCAAATTGTACTGTCAAAAGCTTGATAATTGTATGATTTGTAGCACTATATATAATTCGTAAAATTTTAGAACCGTTATCACCAATTATCGTTTAAGCACATATTTCACTAAACGAAAATGCACGTTCCCAGAGAACACATGGTCACATTCATAAATGTTTTCCATGATTGCTTCATCGGTATATGCCGTCCTGGTAGGCGATGTCGCGACGTACCAAAGTTTATTTTATTTCCTTACTCGGTTTCAAAACTACAAATTAATGTAAAAGTGGTAAGTAAGGGTCGAACCCAAGAGGAACGGTGCTTAATCTAGTTGTCTTTATCAATTAATGTGGGAAAGGAGGATTTTGAGAATATTGAATAAAAATAAATATTAAAATGACAAAATAAGAAAGATAAATCAATTGAAGAAATATCTAGTTCTCGGGTTCGGTTGTGTCAACAACTTGTGTTTATCTTTCCCATGCAACGTGTTACTATTCCTTCTTCAATTTATCAACTCTCAATTAATCAAGTACGCTCTGATTCGCGAATTCTTCCTTAAGTGTATTAACTTAAAAGTAAGCTCTTTAACTTAACATCTAGCTATTGGATAACCCTAAACAAACTCTTAGGATTTAATGCAAAACTAGTATGAAATGACCGAGAAGAATGAGTTGAATTAGATGAATAATTTCACAAGCTCGAATTAATGCATCTAAGTTGATTTGTTAATAAATATACACGATATTCATTTGCTACTTTGGATTGGAATCTAATGACAATTACGGATCAAAAGTTCCAACCCTAGCAAGTAACTTGAATTTAAAGATTAATTGATTCAATTGGCCAATGTGAATGCAATAATCACATAAACTCAAAAACGGGTTTACAAGCATAACAAATCAACAAATTGAAGTGGATGAATAGATAAAATGTTACTAACGAGTTAGAAAAGATAACCACATGTTAGTTGAACACAATGTTCCCTTCGAACTAGATAAGGAAGTCTAACTACTCATATTGCGGGATTTCATGCTTTTTAGCGAGTGTTCGCCTTGCATCACCACCACAATATGATAGATTATACAAGTAATTTACGCAAAATATAGAAAACAAGTAAATAAATGCTAAGAAATAAAATGGAAAAGAGAAACTTAGCGAAGAATTGATCTGCCGAAATATGAAAAGCTAAAAGCCTTCAAACTAGAACTAAGAACAACTGAAGAAGAAAATTTTATTGAAGAGAAAGTTGGAGAGAATACTAGCTAATTATCTTCTGCTAAGTTGTGTACTAAGCTGTGTCTTTCCTTCCTTACAAATGCCTCTATTTATAGGAAAAATTTCACAGGAAAACATAATAAAAAATTATACATGTGCACCATCATGGGTTTTATTAAATTGTAACCACCAAATTATGATATTGAAATGGCATCTTCATGAGTCATCAAATTGTAACCACCAAATCATATGATCTTGAAATTGTATCATGGGGTAGGTAAGCATCTTGGCTGAATTATGCAGTTGGAATTTTCTTTTTTCGATATTTTAATAGAACGTTATGAATTTTTTACTAAAAGATGGCCCAAGGAATCCTCCATCCACATCACTCTCGGTTTTGCCCATTTTTTACCATGATATAATCCGAATCATTTGAAGGGTAAAACACCGAAGTTGTAGCCCTCTGAGTTTCCTTTCCAACCATATATATTGGAGCTCAATCCGACTTTTGTAGCAAACATTATGGTCAAATTACTGAACTGCGGCAGTAAATTCGTGTTGCAGATTTTTTTTACGCTTAGTCATTTTTCTTCAAATGACCATAACTTTCACTAGGAAACTCCGATTTGGGATCTGATAAAAATGTGGGAATCCTCTTTTGATATTATTCGACATCGGCACAAGAAAAATTGTAAAAACAACTTTTCATAAAATTGCATCGGAGGTACTTCATCTTTGAACTTGCTTGCATTTTGGTGCCAAGTTCCGTTTTCGCTCTGTTTTCATCCATTTTGGCTCCTTTTGATTTCTTATGACTCTTGGGCGTGTTGTCGCAGTACGCCAAAATTTATTTATTTTTTCCTTACTCGGTTTCAAAACTACAAATTAATGTAGAAGTGGTAAGTAAGGGTCGAACCCAAGAGGAACGGTGCTTAATCTAGTTATCTTTATCAATTAATATAGAAAAGTGGGGGTTTTGAGAATTTTGAATGAAAATCAAATGACAAAAGATAAGATCAAATAAAACAATTGAAATAAATATCTAGTTCTCGGGTTCGGTTGTGTCAATAACTTGTGTTTATCTTTCCCATGCAACGTGTTACTATTCCTTCTTCAATTTATCAACTCTCAATTAATCAAGTACGCTCTGATTCGCAAATTCTTCCTTAAGTGTATTAACTTAAAAGTAAGCTCTTTAACTTAACATCTAGCTATTGGATAACCCTAAACAAGCTCTTAGGATTTAATGTAAAGTTAGTATGAAATGAACGAGAAGAATGAGTTGAATTAGATGAATAATTTCACAAGCTCGAATTAATGCATCTAAGTTGATTTGTTAATAAATATGCACGATATTCATTTGCTACTTTGGATTGGAATCTAATGACAATTACGGATCAAAAGTTCCAATCCTAGAAAGTAACTTGAATTTAAAGATTAATTGATTCAATTAGCC
Source organism: Jasminum sambac (assembly GCA_018223645.1). NCBI lineage: Eukaryota > Viridiplantae > Streptophyta > Magnoliopsida > Lamiales > Oleaceae > Jasminum > Jasminum sambac. Next base: position 24,568,561 of record CP073652.1, read on the forward strand.
AAAGTGAATGCAATAATCACATAAACTCAAAAACGGGTTTACAAGCATAACAAATCAACAAATTGAAGTAGAGGAATAGATAAAACGTTACTAAAGAGTTAGAAAAGATAACAACACGTTAGTTGAACACAACGTCCCCCTCGAACTAGATAGAAAAGTCTTAACTACTCATAATTGTGGGGTTTCATACTTTTTAGCGAGTGTTCGCCTTGTATCACCACCACTATATGATAGATTATGCAAAATATAGTAAACAAGTAAATAAATACTAAGAAATAAATAGAGAAATAAAAGGAAAAGAGAACTTAGCGTAAGAATTGATCCGTTGGAATATGAAAAGCTAAAATCTTCAAGCTAAAACTAAGAACAAATGAAGAAGAAAATTTTATTGGAGAGAACTACTAGCTAATTCTCTTCTACTAAGTTGTGTTTTTCCTTCCTTACAAATGCCTCTATTTATAGGCAAAATTTCACAAGAAAACATGATAAAAAATTGTACAACTACTCCATTATGATTCCACTAATTGGTAACTACCAAATCATGATCTTAAATTGCTCCATTAGTTCAAATATTGTATCATGGTATAGGTAAGAATCTTGGCTGAATTATGCAATTGGAATTTCTTTTTTTTGATATTTTAGTAGAAAGTTATGAATTTTGTACCAAAACATGGCCCAAGAAATCCTCCATTCACATAACTCTCGGTTTTACCCATTTTTGACCACGAGGTAATCTTAGTCATTTGAAGACGTCAACATCAAAGTTGTAGCCCTCTGAGTGTCCTTTCCAACAATATAAAGTGCAGGTCAATCCAAAGTTTGTAGCAAAAGTTATGGTCAAATTACTGAGCTATGGCTGAGTAAATTCACTGATTTTTACACTTTATCCTTTCTCTTCAAATGGCCATAACTTTTACTAGGAAACTCTGATTTGGAATCCGACAAAAATGTGGAAATCCTCTTTTGATATTGTTTGATATTGGTACAAGAAAAATTGTAAAAACAACTTTTCATAAAATTGCATCGGAGGCCCTCTATCTTTGAATTTGCTTGCATTTCGCTCCGTTTTTATCTATTTTGGCTCCTTTTGATTTTTTGTGATTCTAAACACACAATAAAAGGAAAACACATAAAAATAAACATATAATACTAATAAAACACACAAATACGTAAAATAGAAGAGTTATTTAAGTGCTTTTCTAGCACTTATCAAACTCCCCCACACTTAGACTATTGTTCGCCCTCGAACAACAACCATATGACACAAACAACACACTGATTTTACATGAGATAAACGACTTTAAATGGTGAAATCCGACTACAGATAGTGACTTGCTTAATAGACATTCTCCCGAACCATGAAAATTTCACTTCTTCTCAAATACACAATGGCTTGTGAGTGTGTGCAATTGAGGTTATCATCCCATCACTAACTGGAACCAAATGAAAGCTTACGATGATCTATCCAAATCCTGACCCGAAATAGTCAAATATTTTCTTTCATCTCTCGTGATCCCACTCTTATTTTACAATAATCTCATGGATCCTAAAAATTACTCTGTTCACCAAAAATCATCAACTGTTAGCACTGCAAATAAAAAAAAGGGCATGGCAGGTGTTTTATCACAAATATGTCTTCAATTTAAAGAGTGTTTAGATTGAGCACTTCAAACCACTGAGGAAATTTATTTATCTAACTTCACACTTGGGTAGCTATCACATTTCTCGCGATTTTTTTTTTTATGAAGAAGAAAAAGAAGAAGAAGAAGAGTTTTGCAATTTTCTTTTCAGCTTTTACCCCACAGGTAGCTTTCACACTAAATCCCTTTCATTGGAGGCAGCCTTCTTCACCCATTCGAGGTGACGGCTTCACACTCTGAGGTAGGTAGCTCTTTCCTGTGGTCTCTCTCCTTATTTCAAATATAAAAGTAAAATTCATTCTCAGCATAGGTCAGTGCTTTTTCAAAACTTTTTAAACTCTTTCAATAAAAGACACATTCACAAAAAACAGATACCATGCGATTATAACTTCACCTTACTAACAATTGATGTTTCCAGGTTACTTTGAGCAGGACGAATGGATAAAAAAAAAGTTAGTTTACTACAGTCAAGAAAGTTAGGAAAAAAATTCAACATTTTCAACCTTCAATTTGTGTTCCAGAGAATGATAGTAAATTACCTATAAATGTGCTCAGATAAATTTGCCAGCTGTGTTTGGAGAAGAACAGAGTGTATTTTTTTTGAGATCTTGTAGTTTCAGCTAAGTCACACAAATTAAACTCAATCATATTCAAAAGTTGCTATCTCATGCAAAATCGTCGACACAAATAAAAAAAAATCACACGCAGACCACAATATGCCACTCTCCCACACTTAAATTCTACATTGTCCCCAATGTAGAAATATAGAAAGTATGAAAAAGAGAAGAAATAGAAACTCCCCTATGGTAAGTAACGAGTCGTGCCGATTTGGGGATGGTGGTTGCACAATGTAGCACTTCTGAGGAATACTTGACAATCCAAGAGTAAGAGGCACATGCAATCAACATATTTACAGAACAAGAAAAACAACAGCTGAAAATATTTTGGTTTTTTTTTTGGTGATGAAGAGAAATTTATATACAAAGCGACTTTGGGAGTTGACAACCCTCTGAACATCTTGCAGTAGTATTCACATCAAATTAATGATATGATTCCATCAAGTCTGATCCGCATGGAAACTATCTGAATCAGCACACTCTCTACAAAACAGTTTGACAACCAACCTTAATGAAAAGGTCCTCCATATCGCCACATGACACATAGGTATGTTTACCATTCAATAAAGAACAGTCCCACAAGAACCAACAAATGGGAAACGTTTAGAGCAGAACGTCCAACTCAGACACTTCTCAAACGAATGAGACGTAGTTTTACATCTTCGGATGGGTGCTAGTGATCACGCTCAAAAAGTTGCTGCCCAATGGTTAGGCCTTTTCCTTCTACAGTTACAAGGCAACATCTTCCTTAGTACGTTAATTAAAAAAAATGGAGACATAAAAATAAAAACAACGAAAATTTCAAAAGAAAGATAAAAATAAGAGAAAATGCTTGGGTTGCCTCCCAAGAAGCGGTTTTGTTTATGGTCATTAGCTCGACACTGTTCCCATTTGTCAAGTAGGATTCCTCAAATCCATTGTAGCTCCACTTTGTCTTCGATGGCTTCTCCGATTGTCTTGATTTCTTAACAGTCCTTCTTGAATTCTTTTCTAAATTTTTTTGGTCTCATTTCTTTCCATGGCTTCCTTCTTCGAGATGAGGTAATTGTGCTTTGGTTCAATCTTATGTGTTGTGCTGGCTCTGCAATTCAATTTACACAGTTCTTTCACAAAAGGATTAGTTGAATTGATTTCAAAGACAGAACAAGCGTTATTAGGGCGCAATGAACCATCAAAAATATTAAAGGTTGATTTTTCCTCATCAAATTCCATGGATAGTGTACCCTCATAGACATCAATTTTAGTGCGAGAAGTGTAAAGAAATTGACGTCCCAATATGATAGGTGTAGGGTGAGGTGAATGTTCATCATCCATATCAAGCACGTAAAAATCAGCAGGGAAAACTAAACCATTTATTTTGACTAGCACATCTTCTATCACTCCATCCGGGTATGCATTGGTACGATCAGCTAGTTGCACAATTACGTGAGTTTCTTGTGGTTTTCCTAGATTTAGTGAAGCATATAAAGATCTAGGTATGACATTTATGGATGCTCCTAAATCTATGAGTGCTTTGTCAATATGGTGATTGCCTATGGTGCAAGGGACAATGAACATACTCGGGTCTTTGCATTTTGGAGGCAACTTCTTCTGGAATACCACTGAAACGGTTTCTCCCATTTTGATCATTTCATTTTCTTTCAATTTCCTCTTATTAGTGCAAAGATCTTTTAAAAACTTAGCATAGCGTGGGATTTGCTTGATTGCATCTAACAATGGAATATTGATTTCTATTCTCCTAAATGTGTCCAAAATTTCTTTCTCATTGTCATCTTTGTTGGTTTTCGCTAATCTACTCGGAAAAGGGGGAGGAATTATTTTAGCATTGATATGAGAGTTAGGACTTACTTCCTTTTCAAACTTTTCTTCTTTGTCTTCATGTGTGGGAACTTCTTTGTGACGGTTTTCGATCTCTTTTCCAGTCCTTAAGGTTATGGCACTAACATTCTTTGGATTTACCTCAAGTTGGGATGGTAACTTCCCTCCAGATTGTGCTTCCAGTCGATTGATGGCAGTTGCCAATTGACTCTTCTGGTTTTCCAAGTTTTGAATGCTTGCCTTGGAATCCTGTTGAAATTTCACAGTGTTAGTTGCTAATGTTTTCACCATATCCTCGAGAGACATACCTGATTGTTGAGGTTTTTGTTGAAATTGCCCTTGGGGATGAAAATTCCCATGTTGTTGGAATTGTCCTTGAGGTTTGTTAGGGAAGAATCCTGGGGGCTTGTTGTTTCCATAGCTCAGATTGGGGTGATCTCGCCATCCTGGATTATAGGTCATCAAAGCTCCTCCACTAGCAGCATCAATCATGTTTCTGTCTGATTGACATAAACCTTCATAGAAGTATTGTACTAGGAGGTTTTCACTGATTTGGTGATGCGGGCAGCTTGCAATGAGCTTTTTGAAACACTCCCAATACTCATAAAGAGTTTCTCCATTGTTTTGGCGTACTCCAGAGATATCTTTCACGATATTTCTTTGTCTTTGAAGTTGGGAAGTACTTTTCGAGGAAAAGTTGCTTCATTTGATTCCATGTTGTGGTAGAACCTGGTGGTAAAGTGTATAACCAATGCTGTGGCGGCATCTTTTAGTGAAAATGGAAAGGCTCTGAGCTTGATTTGCTCTTCAGTGATGCCCGGGGGTTTCAAGCTATCGCACACCACATGAAACTCCTTCAAGTATCGATATGGATCTTCGCCGGATCGTCCATGAAAAGAAGGTAGAAGATGTATCAAATCGGATTTCATTTCGAAAGTTTTACCTTCTTCTCAGCTTGGAAAGGTGATACACAAAGGTGGTTGAGTAACCCGTGAGTTGCGCTTGTTTGAGAGTTCTTTCGTTATTGTTTTTACGCCATTTCTCGTTCGGTTTGTTTTGCTTGTCTTATTCGTTTTCGAATGGATTTCTCGATTTCTGGATCGAAACTTTCAAGAATTTGATTAGTAGATCGGGTATTATGCATACAAGTGAAGAAGAATTTTTTTTTAAAAAAATAAAAAATTAATTAATAAAAACAACTAAATTGGTTAACCGTTCCCCGGCAACGGCGCCAAAAACTTGGGCGTGTTGTCGCAGATGCATAAAATTTATTTTTTTCCTTACTCGGTTTCAAAACTACAAATTAATGTAGAACTGGTAAGTAAGGGTCGAACCCAAGAGGAACGGTGTTTAATCTAGTTGTCTTTATCAATTAATATAGAAAAGTGGGGGTTTTGAGAATTTTGAATGAAAATCAAATAACAAAAGATAAGATCAAATAAAACAATTGAAATAAATATCTAGTTCTCGGGTTCGGTTGTTTCAATAACTTGTGTTTATCTTTCCCATGCAACGTGTTACTATTCCTTCTTCAATTTATCAACTCTCAATTAACCGAGAAGCTCTGATTAACGAATTCTTCCTGAAGTATATTAAGTTAAAAGTAAGCTCTTTAACTTAACATCTAGATATTGGATAACCCTAAACAAGCTCTTAGGATTTAATGCAAATCTAGTATGAAATGAACGAGAAGAATGAGTTGAATTAGATGAATAATTTCACAAGCTCGAATTAATGCATCTAAGCCCCCGTTAGTGTATGTGTATTTATGAGTATTTATGAGTTTTGATGTGAAATAGGAGAGAGAATGAGTGGGATTGAGTGGTGGAGATTTATGTAATACAGTGGGTCCCATAAAATACGTGGATGTAATTGGTTTGACTTTTGATGTGAATGTGTTAAAATGTGTAAAAATTTGTTAAAAGTTGTAAAAGAACGGGCGGTAAGTTGATTTGTTAATAAATATGCACGATATTCATTTGCTACTTTGGATTGGAATCTAATGACAATTACGGATCAAAAGTTCCAATCCTAGCAAGTAACTTGAATTTAAAGATTAATTGATTCAATTGGCCAAAGTGAATGCAATAATCACATAAACTCAAAAAGGGGTTTACAAGCATAACAAATCAACAAATTGAAGTAGAGGAATAGATAAAACGTTACTAAAGAGTTAGAAAAGATAACAACATGTTAGTTGAACACAACGTCCCCCTCGAACTAGATAGAAAAGTCTTAACTACTCATAATTGTGGGGTTTCATACTTTTTAGCGAGTGTTCGCCTTGTATCACCACCACTATATGATAGATTATGCAAAATATAGTAAACAAGTAAATAAATACTAAGAAATAAATAGAGAAATAAAAGAGAAAAGAGAACTTAGCGAAGAATTGATCCGCCGGAATATGAAAAGCTAAAATCTTCAAACTAAAACTAAGAACAAATGAAGAAGAAAATTTTATTGGAGAGAACTACTAGCTAATTCTCTTCTACTAAGTTGTGTTTTTCCTTCCTTACAAATGCCTCTATTTATAGGCAAAATTTCACAAGAAAACATTATAAAAAGTTTACAACTACTCCATTATGATTCCACTAATTGGTAACTACCAAATCATGATCTTAAATTGCTCCATTAGTTCAAATATTGTATCATGGTATAGGTAAGCATCTTGGCTGAATTATACAATTTGAATTTCCTTTTGTTTGATATTTTAGTAGAAAGTTATGAATTTTCTACCAAAACATGGCCCAAGAAATCCTCCATTCACATCACTCTCGGTTTTGCCCATTTTTGACCATGAGATAATCTGCATCATTTGAAGACGTCAACATCAAAGTTGTAGCCCTCTTAGTGTCCTTTTTAACAATATAAAGTGTAGGTCAATCCGAAGTTTGTAGCAAAAGTTATGGTCAAATTACTGAACTGCGGCAGTAAATTCGAGCTGCTGATTTTTTACACTTTGTCATTTCTCTTCAAATGGTCATAACTTTCACTAGGAAACTCCTATTTGGGATCCGACAAAAATGTGGAAATCCTATTTTGATATTCTCTGATATTGGCACAAGAAAAATTGTAAAAACAACTTTTCATAAAATTGCATCGGAGGCCCTCCATCTTTGAATTTACTTGCATTTCGGTCCCAAATTTCGTTTTCGCTCCGTTTTTATCTATTTTTGGCTCCTTTTGATTTCTTGTGACTCTAAACACACAATAAAAGGAAAACACATAAAAATAAACATATAATACTAATAAAACACACAAATACGTAAAATAGAAGAGTTATTTAAGTGCTTTTCTAGCACTTATCAAACTCCCCCACACTTAGACTATTGTTCACCCTCGAACAACAACCATATGACACAAACAACACACTGATTTTACATGAGATAAACGACTTTAAACGGTGAAATCCAACTACAGATAGTGACTTGCTTAATAGATATTCTCCCGAACCATGAAAATTTCACTTCTTCTCAATTACACAATGGCTTGTGAGTGTGTGCAATTGAGGTTATCATCCCATCACTAACTGGAACCAAATGAAAGCGTACGATGATCTATCCAAATCCTGACCCGAAATAGTCAAATATTTCCTTTCATCTCTCGTGATCCCACTCTTATTTTACAATGATTCCCATGGATTCAAATGATTCGGATTATATGATGGTCAAAAATAGACAAAACCAAGAGTGATGTGAATGGAGGATTTCTTGTGCCATGTTTTGGTAGAAAATTCATAACTTTCTATTAAACTATCAAAAGGAGGAAATTCCACTTGGATACTTCACTCAAGATGCTTACCTACACCATGATGCAATATTTGAACTAATGGAGCAATTTCAAGATCATGATTTGGTGGGTACAATTTAATAAACTCATAATGGGGCATTTGTACAATTTTTTATCACATTTTCTTGTGAAATTTTGCCTATAAATAGAGGCATTTGTAAGGAAGGAAATGCACAACTTAGAAGGGAGAATTAGCTAGTGGTTCTCTCCGACTTTCTCCTCAATAAAATTCTCTTCTTCATTTGTTCTTAGTTTTAGCTTGACGCTTCTAGTTTTTTATATTCCGGCAGATCATATCTTCGCTAAGTTTCTCTTTTCCCTTTTACTTCTCTATTTATTTCCTAGCATTTATTTACTTATTTTTTTATAATTTATGCACATTACTTGTGATAGTAGAGTATAATCTATCATATTGTGGTGGTGATACAAGGCGAACACTCGCTAAAAAGTATGAAACCCGACAAATATGAGTAGTTAGACTTTTCTATCTAGTTCGAGTGGGACGTTGTGTTCAACTAACATGTTGTTATCTTTTTCTAACTTTTTAGTAACGTTTATCTATTCATCAACTTCAATTTGTTGATTTGTTATGCTTGTAAACCCATTTTTGAGTTTATTTGATTATTGCATTCACTTTAGCCAATTGAATCAATTAACTTTAAATTCAAGTTACTTGCTAGGATTGGAACTTTTGATCCGTAATTGTCATTAGATTCCAATCCAAAGTAGCAAATAAATATCGTGCATATTTATTAACAAATCATCTTAGATGCATTAATTCGAGCTTGTGAAATTATTCATCTAATTCAATTCATTCTTGTCGTTCATTTCATACTAGCTTTGCATTAAATCCTAAGAGCTTGTTTAGGGTTATCCAATAGTTAGATGTTAAGTTAAAGAGCTTACTTTTTAACTTAATACACTTAAGGAAGAATTCGTTAATCAGAGCGTACTTGGTTAATTGAGAGTTGATAAATTGAAGAATGAATAGTAACACGTTGCATGGGAAAGATAAACACAAGTTGTTGACACAACCGAACCCGAGAACTAAATATATCTTCAATTGTTAAATTTTTTCTATTTTATTTTGTCATTTTAATTTCTGTTTTGATTCAAATTTCACAAAACCCCCCTTTCCTATATTAATTGATAAAGACAACTAGATTAAGCACCGTTCTTCTTGGGTTCGACCCTTACTTACCACTTCTACATTAATTTGTAGTTTTGAAACCGAGTAAGGAAATAAAATAAATTTTGGTGCGTCGCGACAACGCCTACCAAGTTTTTGGCGCCGTTGCCGGGGAACGGGTAATGAATTTAGTTGCTTTTATTAATTAATTTTTTTTAAAAAAAATTCTTCACTTGTATGCGTAATGCTCGATCTACGAATCGAATTCTTGAAAGCTTCGATCCAGAGATCGAGAAATCTATTGGAAAACGAATAAGACAAGCAAAACAAACCGAACGAGAAATGGCAGAAAACAATAACTGGCAACTCCCGAAGTTACTCAACAACCTTTGTGTATCACCTTTCCAACCGTAGAAGAAGGTAAGACTTTCGAACTCAAATCTGGATTGATACATATTCTACCTTCTTTTCATGGGCGATCCGGCGAAGATCCATGTCGACACTTGAAGGAGTTTCATGTGGTGTGCGATAGCATGAAACCCCCGGGCATCACTGAAGAGCAAATCAAGCTCAGAGATTTTCCATTTTCACTGAAAGATGCCGCCACAGATTGGTTATACACCCTACCATCGGGATCCGTCACAACTTGGAATGAAATAAAGCAACTTTTCCTCGAAAAGTACTTTCCTGCTTCAAAGACCTCAAATATCAGGAAAGATATCTCTGGAGTACGCCAAACAATGGAGAAACTCTTTATGAGTATTGGGAGTGTTTCAAAAAGCTCATTGCAAGTTGCCCGCATCACCAAATCAGTGAAAACCTTCTAGTGCAATACTTCTACGAAGGGTTACGCCAACCATACAGAAACATGGTTGATGCTGCTAGTGGAGGCGCATTGATGAACAAAACCCCTGCTGAAGCGAGAACACTGATTTCAAACATGGCTGAAAACACTCAACAATTCAGTACAGACCGGGAGATGAACAATCGAAGAGTAAATGAGGTAAGTACTTCCAAAGTTGAAAGCCAACTTTTGAACTAACACATCTTCTCAAACAAATTGCTATAGGAAACAATCCGCAAGTCAAAGCATGTGGCATATGCACAAATGCTTGTCCTGTTCTACAAGTGGATAACAATGAACAAGTGAACTCAGCAAATAATTTCCCATTCCCGAGACAACAATACAATCCGTACTCAAACGCCTATAATCCAGGATGGCGAGACCACCCCAATCTGAGCTATGGAACCAACAAGCCCCCAGGTTTCTTCCCTAACAAACCTCAAGGCCAATTTCAACAACAAGGGAATTTCCAACCCCAAGGGCAATTTCAACAGAAGCCTCAATCGTCAGGTATGTCTCTCGAGGATATGGTGAAAACATTAGCGACTAACACTTTGAAATTCCAACAGGAATCCAAATCAAGCATTCAAAACTTGGAAAACCAGATGAGTCAATTGGCAACTGCCATCAATCGATTTGAAGCACAATCTGGAGGAAAGTTACCATCCTAATCCGAGGTAAATCCATAGAATGTTAGCGCCATAACCTTAAGGGGTGGAAAAGAGATTGAAAACCCTCACAAAGAAGTTCTCACACTAGAAGATAAAGAAGAAAAGCTTGAAAATGAGGTAAGGCCTAACTCTCATGTCGTTGCCAAAACAATTCCTCCCCCTTTTCCATGTAGATTAGCAAAGACTAATAAAGAAAATAAGGACATGGAAATTTTGGACACATTAAGGAAGGTAGATATCAATATTCCTTTGTTAGATGCAATCAAACAAATTCCACGCTATACTAAGTTTTTGAAAGATCTTTGCACTAACAAAAGGAAATTGATGGGAAATGAAATAATAAAAGTGGGAGAAACAGTTTCAGCAGTGTTCCAGAGGAAGTTACCTCCAAAATGCAAAGACTCAGGTATGTTTACTGTCCCTTACTTTTTAGGCAATCACCATATTGATAAAGCACTCATAGATTCAGGAGCATTCATAAATGTCATGCCTAGATCCTTATATGCTTCACTAAATCTAGGAAAACTAAAAGAAACTTACGTAATTGTGCAACTAGCTGATCGTACTAATGCATACCCAGATGAAGTGATAGAAGATGTGCTAGTCAAAGTAAATGGCTTAGTTTTCCCTGCAGATTTTTACGTACTTGATATGGTTGATGAACATTCACCTCACCCCACACCTATCATATTGGGACGTCCATTCCTTTATACTTCTAGCACTAAAATTGATGTCTATGAGGGTACATTGTCCATGGAATTTGATGAGGAAAAAGGAAACTTTAGTATTTTTGATGGCTCATTACGCCCCAACAACGCTTGTTCTGTCTATGCAATTAATTCAACTAATCCTTTTGTGAAAGAACTGTGTAAATTGAATTGCAGAGCAAGCACAACACATAAGATTGAGCCAAAGCACAATTACCTCATCTCGAAGAAGGAAGCTATGGAAAAAAATGAGACGAAAAAAATTTGGAGAAGAATTCAAGAAGGACTGTCAAGAAATCAAGACACTCGGAGAAGCCATCGACGACAAAATGGAGCTGCAATGGATATGAAGAACCCTACTTGATAATGGGAACTGTGTCAAGCTAACGACTTTAAACAAAACCGCTTCTTGGGAGGCAACCCAAGCATTTTTCTGTTAATATTTGTATTCTTTTGTTTTTATTTTTTTTAACTTTTCATCTTCAAAAAAAAATAAAATCCAGTTGTTGTTTTTCTATAATTATGTTGATTGCAGGTCTCTTACTCTTGGATTGTTGACTTATTCCTATGACGTGCTACACTGTGCCACCACATTCCACATCGGCACGACACATTACAAGGGGAGTTTCTCTCTTTCTCATGCTATCTTTACTTCTACATTGGGGACAATGTCGAATTTAAGTGTGGGGGTGTGGATATTGTGTGTGGATATTGTGGTTTGCTTATGATTTTTTTCTTTTGTGTCAATAATTTTGCATGAGATAGTAACTTTTGAAAATGATTGAGCTTAATTTGTGTGACTTAGCTGAAACCACACAATCTCGTTCTGTTCTTCTCTAAAACACAGCTAGCTAATTTAACTGAGCACATTTATAGGTAATTTACTATCATTTTCTGGGAGCGAAATCGAAGGTCGAAAATGTTGAATTTTTTTTATTTTCTAGACCATAGTAAACCAATTTTTTTTTTTGTTTTTCTTCTTTTCTATCAAATCGTCCTACTCAAAGTAACCTGGAAACATCATTTGTTAGTAAAGTGGAGTTCTAATCGCATGGTTTCTGTTTTTTTGTGAATGTGTCTTTTATTGATGGAGTCTAAAAATTTGGAAGGAGTACTGACCTATGCTGAGAATAAATTTTACTTTTGAACTTAAAAAAAATGAGAGGGACCACAGGAAAGAGCTACCTGCCTCAGAGTGTGAAGACCGTCACCTCAAACAGGAGAAGAAGGCTGCCTCTAATGAAAGGGGTAGTGTGTAAGCTACCTGTGGGGTTAAAGTTGAAAATAAAATTGCAAAATCATGTTCTTCTACTTAAAAAAAAAACGGTCTACCCAGGTGAGAAGTGAGATAAATAAATTTCCTCAGTGGTTTGAAGTGCTCCATCTAATACTCTTAAAATTGAAGACGTATTGACGATAAAGCACCTACCATGCCCTTTGTTTCTTTGCAATGCTAACAATTGATGATTCTTGGTGAACAGAGTAATTGTTAGGATCCATGGGAATTATTGTAAAATGAAAGCGGATGACGAGAGATGAAATGAAATATTTGACCATTTCGGGTCAGGATTTGGATAGAACATCGTAAGCTTTCATTTGGTTCAGATAGTGATGGGATGATAGCCTCAATTTCACACACTCACAAGCCGTGGTGTGTTTGAGAAGAAATGAAATTTTCATAAATTCGGAAAATATTTATTAAGCAAGTCACTATCTGTAGTAGAATTTCATTGTTAAAAGTTGTTAATCTCATGTAAAATCAGTGTGTTGTTTGTGTCATATGGTTGTTATTCGAGGGCGAACAACAGTCTAAGTGTGGGGGAGTTTATTAAGTGCTAGAAAAGCATTTAAATAACTCGTCTATTTTATGTATTTGCGTGTTTTCTAGTATTATATGTTTCTTTTTATGTGTTTTCCTTTTATTGTATGTTTAGAGTCACAAGAAATCAAAAGGAGCCAAAATGGAAGAAAACGGAGCGAAAATGGAACTTGGGACCAAAATGCCAGCAAATTCAAAGATGGAGGGCCTTCGATGCAATTTTATGAAAAGTTGTTTTTACAATTTTTCTTGTGCCAATGTCAAAGAATATCAAAAGAGGATTCCCACATTTTTGTTGGATCCCAAATCGGAGTTTCGTAGTAAAAGTTATGGCCATTTGAAGAAAAAATGATAAGCGTAAAAAATCTGCAACTCGAATTTACTACCGCAGTTCAGTAATTTGATAATGACTTTTGCTACAAATATCGGATTGACCTAGTGTTTATATCGTTGGAAAGGAAACTCATAGGGCTACAACTTTGGTGTTGATCCCTTCAAATGATTCGGATCATATCATGGTAAACAATAGACAAAACCGAGAGTGATGTGAATGGTGGATTTCTTGTGCCATGTTTTGGTAGAAAATTCATAACTTTCTATTAAAATATCAAAAGGAGGAAATTCTACTTGGATAATTCAGTCAAGATGCTTACCTACACCATAATGTAATATTTGAACTAATGGAGCAATTTCAAGATCATGATTTGGTGGGTACAATTTAGCAAACTCATAATGGGGCATTTGTATAATTTTTTATCACATTTTCTTGTGACATTTTGCCTATAAATAGAGGCATTTGTAAGGAAGGAAATGCACAACTTAGAAGGGAGAATTAGCTAGTGGTTCTCTCCGGCTTTCTCCTCAATAAAATTCTCTTCTTCATTTGTTCCTAGTTTTAGCTTGAAGCTTCTAGTTTTTTTATATTCCGGCGGATCAATTCTTCGCTAAGTTTCTCTTTTCCCTTTTACTTCTCTATTTATTTCCTAGCATTTATTTGCTTGTTTTTTATAATTTATGCACATTACTTGTGATAGTAGAGTATAATCTATCATATTGTGGTGGTGACACAAGGCGAACACTCGCTAAAAAGTATGAAACCCGACAAATATGAGTAGTTAGACTTTTCTATCTAGTTCGAGGGGGACGTTGTGTTCAACTAACATGTTGCTATCTTTTCTAACTCTTTAGTAACGTTTTATCTATTCCTAAACTTCAATTTGTTGATTTGTTATGCTTGTAAACCCGTTTTTGAGTTTATTTGATTATTGCATTCACTTTGGCCAATTGAATCAATTAACTTTAAATTCAAGTTACTTGCTAGGATTGGAACTTTTGATCCGTAATTTTCATTAGATTCCAATCCAAAGTAGCAAATAAATATCGTGCATATTTATTAACAAATCATCTTAGATGCATTAATTCGAGCTTGTGAAATTATTCATCTAATTCAACTCATTCTTGTCGTTCATTTCATACTAGCTTTGCATTAAATCCTAAGAGCTTATTTAGGGTTATCCAATAGCTAGATGTTAAGTTAAAGAGCTTACTTTTTAACTTAATACACTTAAGGAAGAATTCGTTAATCAAAGCGTACTTGGTTAATTGAGAGTTGATAAATTGAAGAATGAATAGTAACACGTTGCATGGGAAAGATAAACACAAGTTGTTGACACAACCGAACCCGAGAACTAGATATATCTTCAATTGTTAAATTTTTTCTATTTTATTTTTTCATTTTAATTTCTGTTTTGATTCAAATTTCACAAAACCCCCCTTTCCTATGTTAATTGATAAAGACAACTAGATTAAACACCGTTCCTCTTGGGTTCGACCCTTACCTACCACTTCTACATTAATTTGTAGTTTTGAAACAGAGTAAGGAAATAAAATAAACTTTGGTGCGTCGCGACAACGCCTACCATTGCCTCCCAAGAAGCGCTTTTGTTTATAGTCGTTAGCTCGACTACAAATTTTTTTTTCTTTTTTTTTTGAAATTAATTAATAAAAACAACTAAATTGGTTAACCGTCCCCGGCAACGGCGCCAAAAACTTGGTAAGCGATGTCGCGACGCACCAAAGTTTATTTTATTTCCTTACTCGGTTTCAAAACTATAAATTAATGTAGAAGTGGTAAGTAAGGGTCGAACCCAAGAGGAACAGTGCTTAATCTAGTTGTCTTTATCAATTAATGTGGGAAAGGGGGATTTTGAGAATATTGAATAAAAATAGATATTAAAATGACAAAATAAGAAAGATAAATCAATTGAAGAAATATCTAGTTCTCGGGTTCGGTCGTGTCAACAACTTATGTTTATCTTTCCCATGCAATGTGTTACTATTCCTTCTTCAATTTATCAACTCTCAATTAATCAAGTACGCTCTGATTAACGAATTCTTCCTTAAGTGTATTAAGTTAAAAGTAAGCTCTTTAACTTAACATCTAGCTATTGGATAACTCTAAACAGGCTCTTAGGATTTAATGCAAACCTAGTATGAAATGACCGAGAAGAATGAGTTGAATTAGATGAATAATTTCACAAGCTCGAATTAATGCATCTAAGTTGATTTGTTAATAAATATGCACGATATTCATTTGCTACTTTGGATTGGAATCTAATGACAATTACGGATCAAAAGTTCCAACCCTAGTAAGTAATTTGAATTTAAAGATTAATTGATTCAATTGGCCAAGGTGAATGCAATAATCATATAAACTCAAAAAGGGGTTTACAAGCATAACAAATCAACAAATTGAAGTGGAGGAATAGATAAAATGTTACTAACGAGTTAGAAAAGATAACCACATGTTAGTTGAACACAACGTTCCCCTCGAATTAGATAAGGAAGTCTAACTACTCATATTGCGGGATTTCATGCTTTTTAGCGAGTGTTCGCCTTTCATCACCACCACAATATGATAGATTATACAAGTAATTTACGCAAAGTATAGAAAACAAGTAAATAAATGCTAAGAAATAAAAGGGAAAAGAGAAACTCAGAGAAGAATTGGTCCGCCGAAATATGAAAAGTTAAAAGCTTTCAAGCTAGAATTAAGAACAAATGAAGAAGAAAATTTTATTGAAAAGAAAGTTGGAGAGAATACTAGCTAATTCTCTTCTACTAAGTTGTGTACTAAGTTGTGTCTTTCCTTCCTTACAAATGCCTCTATTTATAGGTAAAATTTCACAAGAAAATATAATAAAAAATTATACATGTGCACCATCATGATTTTTATTAAATTGTAACCACCAAATCATGATATTGAAATGGCATCTTCATGAGTCATCAAATTGTAACCACCAAATCATATGATCTTGAAATTGCATCATGGTGTAGGTAAGCATCTTTGCTGAATTATGCAATTGGAATTTCCTTTTTTTGATTTTTTAATAGAAAGTTATGAATTTTCTACCAAAAGATGGCCCAAGGAATCCTCCATCCACACCACTCTCGGTTTTTCCCATTTGTGACCATGATATAATCCGAATCATTTGAAGGGTAAAGCACCAAAGTTGTAGCCCTCTGAGTTTCCTTTCCAGCCATATAAAGTGGAGCTCAATCTGATTTTTGTAGCAAACGTTATGGTCAAATTACTGAACTGCGGCAGTAAATTCGTGTTGCAGATTTTGTTTACACTTAGTCATTTTTCTTCAAATGGCCATAACTTTCACTAGGAAACTCCGATTTGGGATCCGAAAAAAATGTGGGAATCCTCTTTTTATATTCTTCGACATCGGCACAAGAAAAATTGCAAAAACAACTTTTCATAAAATTGCATCGTAGGCCCTCAATCTTTGAACTTGCTTGCATTTTGGTCCCAAGTTCCGTTTTCGCTCTGTTTTCATCCATTTTTGCTCCTTTTTATTTCTTGTAACTCTAAACACATAATGAAAGGAAAAAACATAAAAAGAAACATATAATACTAATAAAACACACAAATACGTAAAATGGAAGAGTTATTTAAGTGCTTTTCTAACACTTATCACGTCCACAGCTTAAAGAGATTTGGCGGCATTGTAAGATAAATATTTAAATATGATTGATTCGGTATATCATTTTTTGTATAATACTATATACAATTGCACACAATCAAATCCCAAAGGAAAAAGTGGTCCAGAAATTGTTGATGGGAATCAGACTGTGCATATGATTATTAGGAGTTATACAAAAATATCCATGTCACTATTAGGCTTTTGGCGCACACACTTTGGATTTGAGATGCCAGTATTCAACGGATGTAAACTGCCCATATATAAGGACCACATATATCATGAATACCAACGTTCGAGGATTGTTACACCAAAATTAAAAGATTAGGCACCAATTACACTATGGCAAACACTTAAGGAATAAATAGCTCAATCACCCAATTATCATTGTCACTCAAGTTTAACAAATTTAGTATAACTCAAATTTATTGAGAATAACCATTCAAAATAATAATAATAATAATAATTATTATTATTGAGAATAATATTTGATTTATTTTTATTCTTTTTATTCTTTATCATGGGAGCATGTGTTATTTGGAGGTTTTTGTCTTTGTTGTCAAGTTATAAGGCTAAGGAAGAGCGTAGGAAAAAGGAATAACACTCTAGACCTAGGGATTGGAAAACAAACCCCAATACTACCAGATGAGATGGTTCGGCGTAACTATTTTTTGTGTGTTGGACTTGGTGTTTTTGCTTTTCAATTTGCATTTGCACTACCGCCAAGCCGACCTTTTCCTTACGACAACTGCCATATTTCTTGTTTTAACTTTTAAAAAGTGATCGTATTGGTACAATTGTAGGTTACCACGTCGTCATCGTGCCAACTAATTTATTTTTAATTTCATTTATTTATTTTGGTACATTAAACATTATCTATATTTATCTATATTATATATTTTTAGGTTTCAATTGGAAGTTTTAATTGGAAAGTAGTTATTTGGATATCAATTTAGTTATAGTAGTTTTGGACATGTGCTTGCTATTTATTTGTCCATGTGGTAGATAGCTTGGTTTTAACTAGTAGTTTTTAATGGTCACATCCACTTCTTGCGTTCTTAATTAGAAGTTTTATTTGTTCTTTTTTTTAATCGACCATATTTTTTATAGTACTTTAATCGCAAATACTTACTTCTAAGATCTTTCATTTTATTAAATATACTCAACTCTGCAAATAAATTATGCCATATTTCTCCTTTGACGTAATTTTCTTTTTTGATTGGGCTTGTGGTATTTTAAGTATTACATAAATACACTCAATTATTATATATTATTTATTTATCTACAATAGATACATAAAATTACAAGTTTGATAAAGGCATTATTTGTGTACGATTTCGGATCTGGTGTAAATGAAATTGGAATTTATTTTTGGTTGTTTCCGATGCATAAAATATGTTGGATCGATGGTGTGAAATTTAATGCGTGTATTTAGATGCAGAAGGGAGGAGGGGTTATGAGGCGCCACATGACCCCCCAACGTTTGACAGTTTTTTTAATAACTTACCAGAAAAGGAAAATGGAAAAATTCTATTCAAATTTTACACACGAAACTAATTCATATTTTTCTTTCATAGAAACTTCTCACACTAAGCTCTAAGTTCGATTCCAAACTCAATCCTTGGTAAATAATTCCGAACATCTCAATGCAAGTCTCAAGAATCAGTCTCTCTGTGTCGATCTCAAATTTGGACTTTAATACACTTTACCTCATATAGTGTTTTGAATTTTGAGATATGTGAATAAAATAAGATTATTTGACATTATAAAAGATTATGTAATTACGGAACATTATTAATATATGAAAGCAAAAATGGAGTTCTTAAAATAAAATATCTATATAATTTTTTTCAAAGCTTCAGTTGTGCCCCTCAACTTCAAGCCCCTCAACTTCAAGCAGCTGGCTCCGCCCTTGGTGTATTTGACCATGCGAATTTAATTCCACATGATTACGGTACACGTGTTATATACATCTCAATAGATGATGAATGTTGATTAAATCTAACTTCAAATTCTTTGAAGTAATAATGAGTGAAATGAAATTGCTAATCAATATCTCATTGCTTTATGAATCAAATAAAATAATGAAGAGCATATATGCACAATACGAACTGCATCACCTATTGGTTAGATGTGTTCATGATCTCGTTGGTTCATATACTTGACATTTTAAATTTGAGCTTAATAATTCAATGGTGATTGTTAAATTAATTATGTAATGCAATCACATGTGCAATTAAATACATGCTGATTTTTATCAAGCCTAGAACGATCATTTGGAGGATGTATCCGGACTTTAATTACTTCAAATTCTGTATCTATTTTCTGAAACTTTATTGCACATTTTCCAAGTATTACCCTTAAACTACATTTTCTGGAAAATTGAAGGACTTAAATGTGCAATTAATGAATAACATAGTGCGAAATTATCTGCAAAAATACTTTAGAAAGTTTTAAACAATTACCTGAGTAGATGATAAATGCTAGAAAAGCACTTAAATAACTCGTCTATTTTATGTATTTGCATGTTTTATTAGTATTATATGTTTATTTTTACGTATTTTCCTTTTATTGTGTGTTTAGAGTCACAAGAAATCAAAAGGAGCCAAAATGGATGAAAACAGAGCGAAAACGGAACTTGAGACCAAAATGCAAGCAAATTAAAAGATGGAGGGTCTCCGATGCAATTTTATGAAAAGTTGTTTTCACAATTTTTCTTGTACCAATGTCGAAGAATATCAAAAGAGGATTCTCACATTTTTGTCGGATCCCAAATTGGAGTTTCCTAGTGAAAGTTATGGCCATTTGAAGAAAAATGACTAAGCGAAAAAAAAATAAAATCTGCAACTCGAATTTACTGTCGCAGTTCAGTAATTTGACCATAACTTTTGCTGAAAAAATCGGATTGGCCTGATCTTTTTTTTCATGAAAGGAAACTCAGAGGGATACAACTTTGGTGTTTTACACTTCGAATGATTCGGATTATATCATGGCAAAGAATGGGCAAAACCGAGAGTGATGTGGATGGAGGATCCTTGGGCCATCTTTTGGTAGAAAATTCATAACTTTCTATTAAAATATCAAAAAAAGGAAATTCCAATTGCATAATTCAGCCAAGATGCTTACCTACACGATGATGCAATTTCAAGATCATGATATGGTGGTTACAATTTGATGACTCACCAAGATGCCATTTCAAGATCATGATATGGTGGTTACAATTTAATAAGATTCATAATGGGGCATATGTATAATTTTTTTATTATGTTTTTTGTGAAATTTTTCCTTTAAATAGAGGCACCTGTAAAGAAGGAAACACACAACTTAGTGGAAGAGAATTAGCTAGTAGTTCTCTCCAACTTGCTCTTCAATAAAATTCTCTTTTTCATTTGTTCTTAGTTTTAGTTTGAAGCTTTTAGTTTTAGCATGCAAGAGAGCTCGATAGAGAGGAATTTAGTAGAGAAAAATACGAGTGAAGAAAGAACTAACACATTCGAGGAGCGAAGGAAGGGAGGCAATACCGGAGGCTAAACATTCATTTCAACTCTTCGTAATCCGGTTATGTATCTCTTTACTTTCTATATTGAAATTCTCGTATTTAAATTTATGTGTAACTAAGTTTCGATACTTGGGACGAGCAATGAATCCTCTTTGTGAACTTTAGTATTTCGTTATTGGATTTAATAGTATGTGATTGATTTTTCGTTAATTTTATGTTGTTGAGCATATTAATTTATCTTTTTAATCAATTGATAAATTATAAATTGGTTTGTGTCGGGTTTGAGAAATGAAAACACAAATTAGAATAAACAACATAGAACACTAATTTATACAAGATTTAGAGATAAACTTGTGGTTAGTGTGATCTTTAGGTGAAGTTTCGACGGAACCTACTTGAATTTATTGTGTAAATGCGTTGTAGAGGGTTGATAACGAATTTATTTAGAGATAAATAAATTGGCCTAATAGAATAGAATTATTTATCCTCGAAAGACGTAAATATTTATTTTTGGTAAATTGAATCGTTGACGAAAATAAGATCACTACTTAAATCCAATTACGGTTACTAGAGGAATCAAAGTTGGTGAAATTGTGAGTCCCAAGTCTTGTCATTCCTATCGTTATTTATTTTTATATCGCAACTACTAAATTCTTGTTAGTTAGATGTTATTTAGTTTGTAAATTTAATTTGTAAGATTGTATTTTTTTAATGAAAAACAAAACAATTTGTAAAATCATCTTTTCAAGTAAAGTTCAGAATTGATAATTTTGGTAATTAAATCAAGTCTTTGTGGGATCGATACTTGGACTCAAAATCCATTTTACTACTTGTTCGACCCGTACACTTGCGGCATTTTTTTCGACACATTTCAATAACGAACAAGTTTTTGGCGCCGTTGCCGGGGACTTAGGTTTAATATAAATACTAATCAATTTTTTCTTTAATTTGATTTTTTTATTTCGCTTTTATTTTATTTTATTTTGATTAGATTTGCATGCGTAGTAAGTCCATTAATTCCCCTTGACCCTGAAATCGAACGAACCCTTAGATATAGATTACGTGTTAGAAAGTTGGAGCGACAAATGGCCGAAGAAGTAGAGGACCGAATGATTGTTGCGAATCGTCCTTTGAGGGATTATATTATTCCCACAATTGGCGATAATTTCACTTGTTTAGTTCCTCCGGCGATTCCCACAAATAATTTTGAGATCAAACTTGGAACTATTCAATTAGTTCAACAAACCGTTCAATTCCATGGCCTACCCAACGAAGACCCGCATGAACACATTAGAAAATTTTTAGAAATTTGTGGTATGTTCAAAATTAACGGAGTACCGCCAGATGCGATAAAAATGAAACTTTTTTCATTTTCATTGACAGGAAAAGCAAAAACAGGGTTTTACGCTTTACCTGCCAACTCCGTTACTAGTTGGGAAAGTTTATGCCAAAAATTTTTGGAAAATTTTTTTCCACCGGGTAGAATGATGAAAATTAGGACAGAAATTTCCTCTTTTAGCCAACGTCTGAGGGAGTCTATTTCTTAAGGTTGGGAATGTTTCAACGATCTATTGAGACATTGCCCAAATCATGGGATACCAGAGTGGTTGATAGTCTACACGTTCTATAACGGGCTGGGAAACGAAAACAAAAAGCACGCTGACTCAGTGGCAGGAGGATCGCTGATGGACAAAACCTTTAACGAAGCATCTTCAATTCTGGAGAAAATGGCTGCAAACAGCCATCAATGGTATTCTGATCGTGAAGTGCAGAAACATGCTGGTGTTCATGGAGTAGATGCCATCACTGCGCTCTCTGCTCAAGTTGCAGCTTTGTCAAAGAAAATTGAAGGGTTGACTGTTCCAACGGTCAATATGGTTCAATCATCTGGAGGGTGCGAAATTTGTTGCGCAAATCATGCCACCACAGAAATGCCCGTCACGCACTGAAATGGTCCCACTGAAGGGGAAGCTATGTTTGTTGGAAGTAGTCAAAGATCACAATTCGAGCCTTATGCTCCCACCCACAATCCGGGGTGGCGACAACATCCAAACTTTTCATGGAAAGATAATCAAGCACCAATGAGACCACCTGGATTCCAACAGCAACAGAAGAACTCACTCGAAGATGTTTTGGCAAAGTACATGGAGGTTAACAGAAATTTCATGCAGAAAATCGAACACACTCTCCAAAATCAAAGTGCTTGCGATAAAAATTTGGAGACTCAAATGGGGCAACTAGCATTGGCAGTTGTAGGACGAGCGCCGGGTAAATTGCCTAGTGATACTGAGATCAACCCTAGACAAGTCAACGCCATTACAACGAGAAGTGATCTACAACTTTCGGAGAGAGAAGTAAAGAGAAATGAGAACAATGAGACCACAGAAATGGACGACAGAAAGGAAAAGGCAAAGGAAACAAGTGAAGGTGAAACATCCTCTGAAAAATCTCAATTCGAAGAGAAAAAGGGGATTCCAAAACCCGTGAAAGCGTACGTCCCTCCTATCCCATTTCCTCAAGGGCTGCAAAAGAATAAACTGGATAAACAATTCGGAAAATTTCTTGAAATCTTCAATAAATTACACATCAACATCCCTTTTGCAGAAACTTTAGCACAGATGCCCAGCTATGCAAAATTCATGAAAGAAATTCTTTCTAACAAAAGAAAGCTGGAAGAACATGAGACAGTGATGCTCACTGAGGAGTGTAGTGCCATTCTCCAAAAGAAACTACCTCCCAAATTCAAAGATCCAGGGAGTTTCAACATTCCCTGTACCATTGGGTCATTCTACTCTTGATTTTCCCTATGTGACCTTGGTGCGAGTATCAATCTCATGCCCCTATCTGTTTATAGGAGGCTTGGATTGGGAGAATGCAGGCCTTCCATTGTGACTCTACAATTGGTAGATCGATCTATCATATACCCTAGAGGAATTATCGAGGATGTGTTAGTCAAGGTTGATAAATTCATTTACCCAATGGATTTCATCATTCTAGACATAGAGGAGGATAAGGAAATTCCTTTGATTTTTGGAAGGCCATTTTTGCAAACTAGAAGAGCTCTAATTGATGTCTACGAAGGCACACTGACACTAAGGGTGGATAACGAGGAAGTAACTTTTAATGTCTTCAAAGTATTAAAACATCATTCTTCTTCTTCCACAGATGCTTGTTTTCAAATCAATGTCATTGACCAAGTAGTGAAGGAAACTTTTGGCGAGAATTTACTGGTGGAACCTCTGGAGGCTTGTCTTATCAAATCGGAAGGTACTGACATGGAGAATGAAGTACGAGCTGAGATGGCTCATAACTTGGAAGCATCACCCACCACGACTTATAGAAGAAACTGGATTTTCAAACGTTTGGGTGAAACCTTGAAAAAATTCTTGCCATCTATTGACTCTTTCCCAACTCTTGAACTGAAATCTCTTCCACTCATCTCAGATATGCGTATTAGGGAGCTTCTTCAACTTTACCAGTGATTATCTCTAATCACTTGACGGAGTTAGAAGAGGAAAAATTGCTTCGAGTTTTGAGAGCACATAAGACTGCACTGGCATGGACAATTGCTGACATAAAAGGGATTAGTCCCTCGATATGTATGCACAAAATCCTGTTGGAAGAAAATTCTAGGACTTCCATTGAGAATCAACGCAGACTGAATCCCACTTTGAAAGAAGTTGTCCGCGCTGAGATAGTTAAACTCTTGATGCAGGCATCATTTTCCCTATCTCAGACAGTGCGTGGGTCAGTCCAATTCATGTTGTACCCAAGAAGGGAGGGATAACTGTGATAAAGAACGACAATGATGAGCTAATTCCCACCAGACCAGTCACTGGGTGGAGAGTATGCATTGACTATCGAAAGCTCAACAACGCAACCAGGAATGACCACTTTCCTTTGCCCTTTATCGACCAAACGCGTTGGAGTGGCTTGGGGTACTCTCACTACATTTTCTTAGATGGGTATTCAGGATGCAATCAAATTCCCATCGCACGTTCTGATCAAGAGAAGACAACTTTCACCTGCCCTTATGGAACGTTCTCTTACAGAAGGATGCCATTTGGCCTATGTAATGCCCCGGCCACCTTTCAGCGATGCATGATGGCAATCTTCTTAGATATGGTGGAGCGGTTTATAGAGCTTTTCATGGATGACTTCTCAGTTTTCGGGTCATCTTTCGATGAGTGTCTCCATCACTTGAGTTTAGTGTTACAACGATGTGAAGAAACAAATCTCGTGCTCAATTGGGAGAAATGTCACTTTATGGTAAATGAAGGGATTGTCTTGGGCCATCGTATATCAGAGGTAGGGATTGAAGTTGATAGAGCTAAAGTGCAAGTTATTGAGAAACTACCTCCACCCACATCCGTCAAAGGCATTCGTAGCTTCCTTGGCCGTGCAGGTTTCTATAGACGATTCATCAAGGACTTTTCCGCCATTACGAAGCCATTGTGCAAACTGTTGGAGAAGGATGTGCCGTTCCATTTCTCTGAGGAATGTCTTGTTGCCTTTAACACTCTAAAGGACAAGCTAATTTTCGCACCTGTAATCATCGCACCAGATTGGAACTTGCCTTTTGAAATTATGTGCGATGCCAGTGATTATGCTGTGGGGTCAGCTTTGGGGCAAAGGAAGGACGAAGTTTTCAGAGTGATTTACTATGCTAGTAAGACTCTCAACACAGCTCAGGTTAACTATGCTACTACAGAAAAGGAGCTACTTGCGGCCGTATAAGCTTTTGACAAATTCCGAGCATATCTCATTGGGTCGAAAGTGGTGGTTTATACAGATCATTCTGCTTTAAAGTACTTGTTTCGGAAGAAAGATGCCAAGCCGAGGCTCATTCGATGGGTATTGCTTCTACAAGAATTCGACATTGAAATTCAGGATAGGAAGGGATCAGAAAATCAAGTGGCAGATCATTTGTCAAGACTTCAGCAGGGTGTGGGGCCCACAGATGGTGACATCAATGAGAATTTTTCGGACGAGCAATTGCTTCTAGCTGACAAAGCTCCTTGGTTTGCCGATTACGTCAACTACTTAGTTGGGGGCGTAATTCCACATGAATTTTCCTATCAACAGAAGAAAAAGTATTTCCATGACCTTCGTCACTTCTACTGGGATGAGCCATTTCTGTATAGACGAGGACCTGATCAAATCATCAGAAGATGTGTGACTGATGATGAAATGAGAGAAATTATAGAACGTGTGCATTCATCACCTTATGGCGGCCATTTGGGACCCACCAAAACAGCTGCTAAAGTGCTACAGAGCGGATTCTACTGGCCCACTTTATTCAAAGACGTGTTTTCATTTGTCAAAACTTGTGACCGTTGCCAACTCACTGGCAACATTTCTTCACGACAAGAAATGCCCCTGAACAACATTTTGGTGGTCGAGATCTTTGATATTTGGGGTATTGATTTCATGGGACCATTCCCACCTTCTTACAATAATCAGTACATCTTGGTAGCAGTTGATTATGTGTCGAAATGGGTTGAAGCACGTGCTTCACCGGCGAACGATGCTAAGGTGGTGGTAGAATTTGTTCAAAAAAACATCTTTACAAGGTTTGGAGCACCTCGTGCTATCATTAGTGATGGTGGTACTCACTTCAACAACAAACTTTTCAAGTTTGTCCTGGCCAAATATAGAGTTCATCATCGAATGGCCACACCCTATCATCCACAAACAAGCGGACAAGTTGAGATATCAAATCGACAGTTGAAAAGAATTCTTGAAACCACTGTTAATTCCTCGCGCACTGATTGGTCAAAGAAATTGGATGATGCACTTTGGGCATACCGCACTGCTTTCAAAACACCTATTGGTATGTCTCATTTCCAATTGGTGTTTGGGAAATCACGTCATTTACCTGTTGAATTGGAACACAAGGCATACTGGGGGGTTAAACAATTGAACATGGAGATGAAAGCTGCAGGAGAGAAGAGATGTTTGCAACTCAATGAATTGGATGAGTTTCGGTTAGGTGCTTATGAAACTTCGACAATCTACAAAGAGCGTACTACGAAATGGCATGATCGGCACCTTCAACAATGAGAATTTAGGGTAGGGGACCAAGTTTTACTCTATAACTCTCGTTTGAAGCTATTCCCAGGAAAGCTCCAGTCAAGATTGTTAGGGCCCTTCACTATTTCACAAAAGACTCCATATGGAGCTATCGAGCTCTCTCACCCTACCAAAGGGACTTTCAAGGTCAATGGTCAACGACTAAAGCACTATTTCGAAACCGATTTCTCGAAAGAAAAGTCGGTTTTGGAATTGCAGTAATTCTTTCAGTAAGGCTCGTGACTATAAACAAGCGCTTTTTGGGAGGCAACCCAAACGTCGTTCATTCGATGTGTGTTGTGTGTGCTTTATCTCAAAAAAAAAAATCCAGTTGTTGTTTTGATTGCAGGTTTCTTACTCTTGGATTGTTGACTTGTTCAAATGCTACATTGTGCAACCACCATCCTCCACCGGCACGACTCATTGCTTCGCATAGGGGAGTTTCTCTTTCTTCTCTTTTTTTCATGCTATCTCTACTTCTACATTGGGGACAATGTAGAAATTAAGTGTGGGGGAGTGGAATATTGTGGTTTGCTTGTGATTTTTTTCTATTTATTGTGTCTATAATTTTGCATGAGATAGCAACTTTCGAATATGATTGAGCTTAATTTGCGTGACTTAGCTGAAACTACACGATCTCGAAAAAAAATTGTGTTCTGTTCTTCTCCAAGCACAGCTGGCTAATTTATCTGAGCACATTTATAGGCAATTTACTATCATTCTCTGGAACACAAATCGAAGGTTGAAAATGTTGATTTTTTTTCTAGACTATAGTAAACTAATTTTTTTCTATCCATTCGTCCTGCTCAAAGTAACTTGGAAACATCATTTGTTAGTAAGGTGGAGTTATAACCGCATGGTCTCTGTTTTTTGTGAATGTGTCTTTTATTGATAGAGTCTAAAAATTTGGAAGGAGTACTGACCTATGCTGAGAATAAATTTTGCTTTTCTATTTGAAATAATGAGAGGGACAACAGGAAAGAGCTACCTACCTCAGAGTGTGAAGACCGTCACCTCGAATGGGTAAAGAAGGCTGCCTCCAATGAAAAGGGGTTAGTGTGAAAGCTACCTGTGGGGTAAAAGCTGAAAAAAAAATGCAAATTTCTCGTCATAAAAAAAAAGAGAAAAAAAAATCCTTGGACCTAGGTAAGAAGTGAGATAAATAAATTTCCTCAGTGGTTTGAAGTGTTCCATCTAACACTCTCAAAATTGAAGATATGTTGGCGATAAAACACCAACCATGCTTTTTTTTTCTTTGCAGTACTAACAATTGATTATTCTAGGTGAACAGAGTAATTGTTAGGATCCATGAGAATCATTGTAAAATAAGAGTGAGATCATGAGAGATGAAAGGAAATATTTGACCATTTCGAGTCAGGGTTTGGATAGAACATCGTAAGCTTTCATTTGGTTCTAGTTAGTGATTGGATGATAACCTCAATTGCATACACTCACAAGCCGTTGTGTATTTGAGAAGAAATGAAATTTTCATAATTCAGGAAAATGTTTATTAAGCAAGTCACTATCTACAGTAGGATTTTAAAAGTTGTTTATCTCATGCAAAATCAGTGTGGTGTTTTGTGTCATGGGGTTGTTGTTCGAGGGCAAACAACAGTCTAAGTGTGGGGGAGTTTGATAAGTGCTAGAAAAGCACTTAAATAACTCGTCTATTTTATGTATTTGCGTGTTTTATTAGTATTATATATTTCTTTTTATGTGTTTTCCTTTTATTGTGTGTTTAGAGTCACAAAAAATCAAAAGGAGCCAAAATGGATGAAAACAGAGCGAAAACAGAACTTGGGACCAAAATGCAAGCAAATTCAAAGATGGAGGGCCTCCGATGCAATTTTATGAAAAGTTGTTTTCACAATTTTTCTTGTGCCAATGTCGAAGAATATCAAAAGAGGATTGCACATTTTGTCAGATCCCAGATTGGAGTTTCCTAGTGAAAGTTATGACCATTTGAAGAAAAATGACTAAGCGTAAAAAAAAAAATCTGCAACTCGAATTTACTGTCGCAGTTCAGTAATTTGACCATAACTTTTGCTAACAAATTCAGACTGACCTGATCTTTTTTTTTCATGAAAGGAAACTCAGAGGGCTACAACTTTGGTGTTTTACCCTTTGAATGATTCGGATTATATCATGGTAAAAAATGGGCAAAACCGAGAGTGATGTGGATGGAGGATCCTTGGGCCATCTTTTGGTAGAAAATTCATAACTTTCTATTAAAATATCAAAAAAAGGAAATTCCAATTGCATAATTCAGCCAAGATGCTTACCTACACGATGATGCAATTTCAAGATCATGATATGGTGGTTACAATTGGATGACTCACCAAGATGCCATTTCAAGATCATGATATGGTGGTTACAATTTAATAAGACTCATAATGGGGCATATGTATAATTTTTTTATTATGTTTTCTTGTGAAATTTTTCCTATAAATAGAGGCATCTGTAAGGAAGGAAACACACAACTTAGTGGAAGAGAATTAGCTAGTAGTTCTCTCCAACTTGCTCTTCAATAAAATTCTCTTTTTCATTTGTTCTTAGTTTTAGCTTGAAGCTTTTAGTTTTAGCATGCAAGAGAGCTCGATAGAGAGGAATTTAGTAGAGAAAAATACGAGTGAAGAAAGAACTAAAACATTCGAGGAGCGAAGGAAGGGAGACAATACCGGAGGCTAAACATTCATTTCAACTTTTCGTAATCCGGTTATGTATCTCTTTACTTTCTATATTGAAATTCTCGTATTTAAATTTATGTGTAACTAAGTTTCTATACTTGGGACGAGCAATGAATCCTCTTTGTGAACTTTAGTATTTCGTTATTGGATTTAATAGTATGTGATTGATTTGTCGTTAATTTTATGTTGTTGAGCATATTATTTTATCTTTTTAATCAATTGATAAATTATAAATTGGTTTTTGTCGGATTTGAGAAACGAAAACACAAATTAGAATAAACAACATAGAATACTAATTTAGACAAGATTTAGAGATAAACTTATGGTTAGTGCGATCTTTAGGTGAAGTTTCGACGGAACCTACTTGAATTTATTGTGTAAATGCGTTGTAGAGGGTTGATAACGAATTTATTTAGAGATAAATAAATTTGCCTAATAGAATAGAATTATTTATCCTCGAGAGAGGTAAATATTTATTTTTGGTAAATTCAATCGTTGACGAAAATAAGATCACTACTTAAATCCAATTACGGTTAGTAGAGGAATCAAAGTTGGTGAAATTGTGAGTCCCAAGTCTTGTCATTCCTATCGTTATTTATTTTTATATCGCAACTACTAAATTCTTGTTAGTTAGATGTTATTTAGTTTGTAAATTTAATTTGTAAGATTGTATTTTTTTAATGAAAAACAAAACAATTTGTAAAATCTTCTTTTCAAATAAAGTACAAAATTGATAATTTTGGTAATTAAATCAAGTCCATGTGGGATTTATACTTGGACTCAAAATCCATTTAATACTTGTTCGACCCGTACACTTGCGGCATTTATTTCGACACATTTCAATAACGAACAAGTTTTTGGCGCCGTTGCCGGTGACTTATGTTTAATATCAATACCAATCAATTTTTGCTTTAATATGAATTTTTTTATTTTGCTTTTATTTTATTTTATTTTGATTAGATTTGCATGCGTAGTAAGTCCATTAATTCCCATTGACCCTGAAATCGAACGAACCTTTAGATATAGATTACGTGTTAGAAAGTTGGAGCGACAAATGACCGAAGAAGTAGAGGACTGACTGATTGTTGCGAATCATCCTTTGAGGGATTATATTATTCCCACAATTGGCGATAATTTCACTTGTTTAGTTCCTCCGGCGATTCCTGCAAATAATTTCGAGATCAAACTTGGAACTATTCAATTAGTTCAACAAACCGTTCAATTCCATGGCCTACACGACGAAGACCCACATGAACACATTAGAAAATTTTTAGAAATTTGTGGCATGTTCAAAATTAACGGAGTACCGCCAGATGCGATAAAAATGAAACTTTTTTCATTTTCATTGACAGTAAAAGCAAAAACATGGTTTTACGCTTTACCTGCCAACTCCGTTACTAGTTGGGAAAGTTTATGCAAAAAAAGTTTCGAAAATTTTTTTCCACCGGGTAGAATGATGAAAATTAGGACAGAAATTTCCTCTTTTAGCCAACGTCCGGGGCAGTCTATTTCTGAAGGTTGAGAACATTTCAACGGTCTATTGAGACATTGCCCAAATCATGGGATACCAGAGTGGTTGATAGTCCAAACGTCCTATAACGGGTTGGGAAACGAAAACAAAAAGCACGCTGACTCAGCGGCAGGAGGATCACTGATGGACAAAACTTTTAACGAAGCATCGTCAATTCTGGAGAAAATGGCTGCAAACAGCCATCAATGGTATTCTGATCGTGTAGTGCAGAGACATGCTGGACTTCATGGAGTAGATGCCATCAATGCGCTCTCTGCTCCAGTTGCAGCATTGTCAAAGAAAATTGAAGGGTTGACTGTTCCAATTGTCAATATGGTTCAATCATCTGGAGGGTGCGACATTTGTTTCGCAAATCATGCCACCACAGAATGTCCTGTCACAGACTCAAATGGTCCCACTAAAGGGCAAACTATGTTTGTTGGAAGTAGTCAAAGGGCACAATTCGGGCCTTATGCTCCCACCTACAATCCGGGGTGGCGACAGCATCCAAACTTTTCATGGAAAGACAACCAAGCACCGATGAGACCACCTGGATTCCAACAGCCACAGAAGAACTCACTCGAAGATGTTTTGGCAAAGTACATGGAGGTTAACAGCAATTTCATGCAGAAAACCGAACACACTCTCCAAAATCAAAGTGCTGCGATAAAAAATTTGGAGACTCAAATGGGGCAACTAGCATCGGCAGTTGCAGGACTAGCGCCGGGTAAATTGCCAAGTAATACTGAGACCAACCCTAGATAAGTCAACGCCATTACAACGAGAAGTGGTCTACAACTTCCGGAGAGAGAAGTAAAGAGAAATGAGAACAATGAGACCACAAAAATGGACGACAGAAAGGAAAAGGCAAAGGAAATAAGTGAAGGTGAAACATCTTCTGAAAAATCTCAATTCGAAGAGGAAAATGGGGATTCCAAAACCATTGAAAGCGTACGTCCCTCCTATCCCATTTCCTCAAAGGCTGCAAAAGAATAAACTGGATAAACAATTCAGAAAATTTCTTGAAATCTTCAAGAAATTACACATCAACATCCCTTTTGCAGAAACTTTGGCACAGATGCCCAGCTATGCAAACTTCATGAAAGAAATTCTTTCTAACAAAAGAAAGCTGGAAGAACATGAGACAATGATGCTCACTGAGGAGTGTAGTGCCATTCTCCAAAAGAAACTACCTCCCAAATTGAAAGATCCGGGGAGTTTCAACATTCCCTGCACCATTGGGTCATTCTACTCTGGATTTTCCCTATGTGACCTTGGTGCGAGTATCAATCTCGTGCCCCTATCTGTCTATAGGAGGCTTGGATTGGGAGAATGCAAGCCTACCACTGTGACTCTACAATTGGCAGATCGATCTATCACATACCCTAGAGGAATTATCGAGGATGTGTTAGTCAAGGTTGATAAATTCATTTACCCGGTGGATTTCATCATTCTAGACGTGGAGGAGGATAAGGAAATTCCTTTGATTTTTGGAAGGCCATTTTTGCAAACTGGAAGAGCTTTAATCGATGTCTAGGAAGGCACACTGACGCTAAGGGTGGATAAAGAAGAAGTAACTTTTAATGTCTTAAAAGCATTAAAACATCCTTCTTCTTCTTCCACTGATGCATGTTTTCAAATCGATGTCATTGACCAAGCAGTGAAAGAAACATTTGAAGAAAATCTACCTATAGAACCTCTTGAAGCTTGTATTGTCAAATCGGAAGGTACTGACACGGAGAATGAAGTACAAGCTGAGATGGCTCATAACTTGGAAGCATCACCCACCATGACTTATAGAAGAAACTGGATTTACGAACCATTGGCTGAAACCTCGAAAAAATTCTTGCCATCTATTGACTCTCCCCCAACTCTTGAATTGAAATCTCTTCCCACTCATCTCAGATATGCGTATTTGGGAATTTCTTCAACTTTGCCAGTGATTATCTCTAATCACTTGACGGAGTTAGAAGAGGAAACTCTGATTAATGAGTACATCATCTCGAAGAAGAAAGCCATGATAAATAATGAGACCAACAAAATTTTGAGAAGAATTCAAGGACTATTGAGAAATCAAGACACTCGGAGAAGCCGTCGAAGACAAAGTGGAGCTGCAATGGATTTGAGGAATCCTACTTGACAAATGGGAACTGTGTCGAGCTAACGACTTTAAACAAACGCGCTTCTTGGGAGGCAACACAAGCATTTTTCTGTTAATATTTGCATTTTTTTTAATTTTTACTTTTCATCTAACGTATTAAGGAAGATATTGCTTTATTACTGTAGAACGAGGACATCCCGAGACTCAATTATTTGGGAAGAGACATGATGGCCCATAAATCGGTGATTAGCGATAATTACGGATAATGTGCGGGTTAATTATTGATAACGGGCAAATCCGTCAAACGCGTTTTCTCGGATACCCCTTCCAACGTACTCTTTCCAGCAACATTCGCATGCACGATTGTCGGTTGAAACTGTGCCCAATTTGACTATAAATCAAGATCTTCTCCACTCGAAACCACAACAACAATCTTAAGTCTCTGTGAGTACTTCTTTCTAGCAGTGATTAGGTAATTTCGTTCCTCTTTTTCTTCTTTTTAGTTTTTTGGTATAACATGGACGTATGTGATATTTTTTTCTTATAATAGTTGATTATATAGTTCAAATTTTGTTGTTGTTCTTTCTTATTCAGTATTTTTGAAAAAAAAAAAAAGAAAAAAAATGGAAGAGTGTGATAGTGTATTCTACTTGGTGATTTTGATGATCTTAATCTTATTACTTCAATTTTTCTTTTTCTTTCGTGTGTTGTGTTAAAAAAGAAAGCACTACTTAGGAGGCAACCTAAAGCACTCTCTTTTCTTCTACATATCCAAAATTCTTCCATTTTCAATGGATACCAAACTTTCTAAAATCCACAAGTATTACCCGTCACTGCCTTTGAATGCTTTGAAAGAGATTTATTCTTCTAGAGTAGGACGGTTAAAAATGTTGATGGAAAAAGAAATGCCTGAGGATATTCGGTGGTTGATTGAAGCAAAGGTCCGATTAGGCGGTGAAATGCCGGCTTTTAGTACTAAATATGCACCAGGGTTAGGCAAAAGTAATTTTGCCAAGAAACGAAGAGCAAAAAGAATGAATGTGTACTATAAATGTACTAGATGGCCTTATAAATGCACTCGATGGACCTGCATCTCAGGTAATGGTTCTATTGGATTTGTGTCTGCAAATCGAGAAGATAAAATATGTTTCATTAAGGATGGCATGAGTAAGGAGTCTTTGGATGATATCCATCAGACTCTTGAGACGCATCCTAGTGGAATGGTGCAGATCGAACTTCTCAATTTGTGGAATGAATTTAAGAAGGAACGAGAACGATATAGTCTTGGGAATCTAACTTTAAAAGACCCTGTTTGCCAGTTTGTAAGAAAACTGGATGGGAAGCCTATCCCCGACTCATAGAAGGCGTTTAAGCCGTTTCTGGACGTAAAACCAGAGGAAGATGCGAGCCACAATCACAACAACATGTACATATTGTTATTTTACATTTTTTTGTGTTCTTGTGTCAGTTCTTAGTGTGAGTCAATATTCTATGGATTCTATTACCATATTGGAATCTGGAAGTTCACTGGCGAAATTGGAAACTGAAAGTTCAAAGAAGGCAACTGGAAGTTCGAAGAGGAAATTGGCAACCATAAGTCTCTTTGGTGGAATCAATTTGGGAAGATCAGAGTATCTCGAACCGGTAGTAACAGCTGGAACATTCCTTGGAAATAAAAAATATAAGCTCACCTACGGCGGAGGTCTCCGTGGGCTGATAGGGTGTGTCGTTCAATCTGCGTATGTGCGAGGAGCAACAGTGGTTGGAGTTACTGTACCACCTTTTAAACAGGCGTATGGTAAGACCATTGGCTATAAGGTACCAGTTAGATCATTGTTTGAGCGCTTAACACTAATGACAATGCATTCAGATGCTTTCATTGCAATACCAGGAGGTTTCGAAACTCTGGAACAAATCTTTTGCATAATTTCCTGGGCCGAGATGAGCCTACACTCTAAACCAATTGGTCTTTTAAACATTCACAATCATTACAACGGTTTATTGGTATTTCTTTAATTTTTAGCTCACCAAAAGCTGATTTTGCCTCGTACATTAAAAATGATTTTTATTACATCATCAATTGAGGATTTAATGGAACAATTAGAAGCGTACGTACCAATAGTGCCTGTAGCATTGCCTACCATCAATTGGCCGAGGGAAATGTGCAAAAGGAAAAGAGATCCGAATGAATTGGATTTGGAGTTACGGTTATAATTGTGGAATAGCTAACTTCAGATGGTAGAATACGGAGTTTAACTCTGGAAACACGTCTGTGTTATGCATTGTAATAAATAAAAATAAAAAATAAAAAAAACAAAAAAAATGGTCTTTTTCATTAGACCTTAAAGAACTGTATTCTTCTCTTCTCTTTCATTTCTCTGGTCTTCTACAGATACATCTAAGTGCATTGAATTTTCTCTTCCCTCCATGGCATCTCCTCCACGTATTGTTGCTCTTCTGCAAGTACTCAAGTCTTTCTCTTTGCCTACGGACCTTCAGATGCACATTGTTCACCTTGTTGATAAGTATGAGCATTCCCTTTGGAATGTCATTGTTTTTGGGGCAGGATCATCCCGTTTTGCTCGCAAACGACGTGCTAAACGCCTTAAATGTTGCTTTAAATGTGGAAAGCTATTGGATGGACCTCATTGTACTAGAAATCAAACTCATTCACAACATGAATATGTTGTTTTCTTCTAGGATCGATCGATTAGGTGTAGGGCCGAAAAGTCTATCAGGAGAAACAGCCAGCTCGAATTAAGTGTGAAAGAGTTTGATAATTTGTTGGAACAACGACAACGTTTGTTAAACACCAAACTCGATGGCCTTACCATTGAACAGCAACTTTTTGAGCGTGATCACTAGCACCTGGTAGGCGTTGTCGCGACGCACCAAAGTTTATTTTATTTCCTTACTCGGTTTCAAAACTACAAATTAATGTAGAAGTGGTAAGTAAGGGTCGAACCCAAGAGAAACGGTGCATAATCTAGTTGGCTTTATCAATTAATATAGGAAAGGGGGGTTTTGAGAAAATTGAATAAAAATAGACATGAAAATGACAAAATAAAACAGATAAATCAATTAAAGAAATATCTAGTTCTCGGGTTCAGTTGTGTCAACAACTTGTGGTTATCTTTCCCATGCAACGTGTTACTATTCCTTCTTCAATTTATCAACTCTCAATTAACCAAGGACGCTCTGATTAACGAATTCTTCCTTAAGTGTATTAAATTAAAAGTAAGCTCTTTAACTTAACATCTAGCTATTTGATAACCCTAAACAAGCTCTTAGGATTTAATGCAAAGCTAGTATGAAATGAACGAGAAGAATGAGTTGAATTAGATGAATAATTTCACAAGCTCGAATTAATGCATCTAAGTTGATTTGTTAATAAATATGCACGATATTCATTTGCTACTTTAGATTGGAATCTAATGACAATTACGGATCAAAAGTTCCAATCCTAGCAAGTAACTTGAATTTAAAGATTAATTGATTCAATTGGCCAAAGTGAATGCAATAATCAAATAAACTCAAAAAGGGGTTTACAAGCATAACAAATCAACAAATTGAAGTTGTGGAATAGATAAAACGTTACTAAAGAGTTAGAAAAGATAGCAACATTTTAGTTGAACACAACATCCCCCTCGAACTAGATAGAAAAGTCTAACTACTCATATTTGCGGGGTTTCCTGCTTTTTAGCGAGTGTTCGCCTTGTATTACCACCACTATATGATAGATTATATGCAAAATATAGAAAACAAGTAAATAAATGCTAAGAAATAAATAGAGAAATAAAAGGGAAAAGAGAAACTTAGCGAAGAAATGATCCGCCGGAATATGAACAACTAAAAGCTTCAAACTAAAACTAAGAACAAATGAAGAAGAGAATTTTATTGAAGAGAAAGTTGGAGAACTAAATCTCTCTACTAAGTTGTGCCTTTCCTTCCTTACAAATGCCTCTATTTATAGGCACAATTTCACAAGAAAATATAATAAAAAATTATACAAATGTTCCATTATGATTCCACTAATTTGTAAGCACTAAATCATGATCTTGAAAATGCTCCATTATGATTCCACTAATTTGTAAGCACTAAATCATGATCTTGAAAATGCTCCATTAGTTCAAATATTGCATGATGGTGTAGGTAAGCATCTTGAGTGAATTATCCAAGTAGAATTTGCTCCTTTTGATATTTTAATAGAAAGTTATGAATTTTCTACCAAAATATGGCACAAGAAATCCTCCATTCACATCACTCTCGGGTTTGCCCATTTTTGGCCATGATATGATCCTAAACATTTGAAGGTTAAAACACCAAAGTTTTATCGCTCTGAGTTTCCTTTCCAACGATATAAAGTGCAGGTCAATCTAAATTTTGTAGCAAAAGTTATGTTCAATTTACTGAACTGCGGCAGTAAATTCGAGTTGCAGATTTTTTTACGCTTTGTCTTCAAATGGCCATAACTTTCACTAGGAAACTCCGATTTGGGATCCGAAAAAAATGTGGAAATCCTCTTTTGATATTATTTGACATTGGCACTAGAAAAATTTCAAAAACAAGTTTTCATAAAATTGCATCGGAGGCCCTCCATCTTTGAATTTGCTTGCGTTTCGGTCCCAAGTTCCGTTTTCGCTCTGTTTTCATCCATTTTGCCTCCTTTTGATTTCTTGTGACTCTAAACACACCATAAAAGAAAAACACATAAAAAGAAACACAAAACACTAATAAAACACATAAATACGTAAAATAAAAGAGTTATTTAAGTGCTTTTCTAGCACTTATCAAACTCTCCCACACTTAAACTGTTGTTCGCCCTCGAACAACAACCTTATGACTCAAACAACACACTGATTTTACGTGAGATTAACAACTTTTAACAATGAAATTCTACTACAGATAGTGACTTGCTTAATAAACATTCTCCCGTATCATGAAAATTTCATTTCTTCTCAAACACACAACGGCTTGTGAGCGTGTGCAATTGAGGTTATCATCCCATCACTAACTGGAACCAAATGAAAGCTTACGATGTTCTATCCAAATCCCGACCCGAATTGGTCAAATATTTTCTTTCATCTCTCGTGATCCACTCTTATTTTACAATGATTCCCATGGATCCTAACAATTACTCTGTTCACCCAGAATCATCAATTGTTAGCACAGCAAAGAAACAAAGGGCATGGTAGGTGTTTTATCGCCAATACGTCTTCAATTTTAAGAGTGTTAGATGGAGCACTTCAAACCACTGAGGAAATTTATTTATCTCACTTCTTACCTAGGTAAAAGGCTTTTTTTGTTTTTGTTTTTGTTTTTTGTTTTTTTTTTTTGAGGAGAGGATTTTGCAATTTTCTTTTAAGCTTTTACCCCACAGGTAGTTTACACACTACCCCTTTTTGGAGGCAGCCTTCTTCACCCGTTCGAGGTGACAATCTTCACACTAAGAGGTAGGTAACTCTTTCCTGTGGTCCCTCTCATTATTTCAAGTTCAAAAGTAAAATTCATTCTCAGCATAGGTCAGTACTCCTTCCAAATTTTAGACTCCATCAATAAAAGACACATTCACAAAAAACAGAAACCATGCGATTATAACTCCACCTTACTAACAAATGATGTTTCCAGGTCACTTTGAGTAGGACAATTGGATAGGAAAGAAGAAAAAAAAAGTTAGTTTACTATGGTCTAGAAAATTTTTAAAAAAAATCAACATTTTCAATCTTCAATGTATGTTCCAGAGAATGATAGTAAATTACCTATAAATGTGTTCAGTTAAATTAGCCAGCTGTGTTTAGAGAAGAACAGAACGAGATCGCGTGGTTTCAGCAAAGTCACACAAATTAAGCTCAATCATTTTCAAAAGTTGCTATCTCATGCAAAATTATTGACATAAAAAAAAATCACAAGCAAACCACAATATCCACAGACAATATCCACACCCCCACACTTAAATTCTACATTGTCCCTAATGTAGAAGTAAAGATAGTATGAGAAAGAGAGAAACTCCCCTTGTAATGAGTCGGACCGATGTTGAAAGTGTTGCAATAGCTCCAACCACTGTTGCTCCTCTCACATACGCAGATTGAACGGCACACCCTATTAGCCTACGGAGACCTCCGCCGTAGATGATCTTATATTTTTGATTTCCAAGGAAGGTTCCAGCTGCTACTACCGGTTCAAGATACTCTGATCTTCCCAAATTGATTCCACCAAAGAGACTTATGGTTGCAAATTTCTTCTTCGAACTTCCAGTTTCCAAGTTCGTCGGTGAACTTCCAGATTCCAAGATGGTAATAGAATCCATAGATTGTTTACGCACACTAAGAACTGACACAAGAACACAAAAAAAGTGTAAAATAACAATATGTACACGTAATTGTGATTGTGGCTCACATCTTCCTCTGGTTTTACGTCCAGAAACGACTTAAACGCATTCTATGAGTCGGGGATAGGCTTCCAATCCAATTTTTGTACAAACTGGCAAACAGGGTCTTTTAAAGTCAGATTCCCAAGACTGTATCGTTCTCGTTCCTTTTTAAATTCATGCCACAAATTGAGAAGTTCGATCTGCACTATTCCACTAGGATGCGTCTCAAGAGTCTGATGTATATCATCCAAAGACTCCTTACTCATGCCATCCTTAATGAAACATATTTTATCTTCTCGATTTGTAGACAATTACCTGAGCTGCAAGTCCATCGAGTGCATTTATAAGGCCATCTAGCACATTTATAGCACGCATTCATTCTTTTTGCTCGTCGTTTGTTGGTAAAATTACCTTTGCCTAACCCTGGTGCATATTTAGTACTAAAAGCTGGCATTTCACCCCCTAATCGGACCTTTGCTTCAATCAACCACCGAATATCCTCAGGCATTTTCTTTTCCATCAACAATTTTAACTGTCCTACTCTAGAAGAATAAATCTTTTTCAAAGCATTCAAAGGTAGTGACGGGTAATACTTGTGGATTTTTGAAAGTTTGGTATCCATTGAAGATGCAAGAATTTTGAAGAAGTAGAAGAGAGAAGAGAGTGCTTAGGTTGACTCCTAAGTAGCGCCTTTGTTTATAGTCGTTGGCTCGACTACAAATATTTTTTTTAACACAACACACGAAAGAAAAAGAAAAATTGAAATAATAAGATTAAAATCATCAAAATTACCAAGTAAAATATACTATCACACTCTTCCATTTTTTTTCTTTTTAAAAATACTGAATAAGAAAGAACAATAACAAAATTTGAACTATATAATCTACTATTATAAGAAAAAGGCATATAAATATAAAAATATCACATACGTCCATGAAAAAAAATAAAAAGAAGAAGAAGAAGAAGAAGAAGAAAAAAATTACCGAATTACTGCTAGAAAGAAGTACTCACAGAGACTGAAGATTGTGGTTGTGGTTTCGAGTGGAGAACGATCTTGATTTATAGTCAAATGAGGCACTGTTTTAACCGACAATCGTGTATGCAGAGTGTGCTGGAAAGAGTACGTTGGAGTGGGAATCCGAGAAAACACGTTTGACGAATTTGTCATTTATCAATAATTAACCCGCCCATTATCCGTAATTCTCGCTAATCACTGATTTATGGGCCATCATGTCTCTTCCCAAATAATTGAGTTTCGAAATATCGTCCTCCTACAGTAATAAAGCAATATCTTCCCTAATACGTTAGATGAAAAGTAAACAAATTAAAAACAAAAAAAATACAAATATTAACAGAAAAATGCTTGGGTTGCCTCCCAAGAAGCGCTTTTATTTATGGTCGTTAGCTCGACACTGTTCTC
The DNA here is from genome assembly GCA_018223645.1 of Jasminum sambac. NCBI lineage: Eukaryota > Viridiplantae > Streptophyta > Magnoliopsida > Lamiales > Oleaceae > Jasminum > Jasminum sambac. Next base: position 24,609,246 of record CP073652.1, read on the forward strand.
ATTTGTCAAGTAGGATTCCTCAAATCCATTGCAGCTCCACTTTGTCTTCGATGGCTTCTCCGAGTGTCTTGATTTCTTAACAGTCCTTCTTGAATTCTTCTCCAAAATTTTTTGGTCTCATTTCTTTCCATGGCTTCCTTCTTCGAGATGAGGTAATTGTGCTTTGGCTCAATCTTATGTGTTGTGCTGGCTCTGTAATTCAATTTACACAGTTCTTGCACAAAATGATTAGTTGAATTAATTGCATTGACAGAACAAGCGTTATTGGGGCGTAATGAGCCATCAAAAATACTAAAGTTTGCTTTTTCCTCATCAAATTCCATGGACAATGTACCCTCATAGACATCAATTTTAGTGCGAGAAGTGTAAAGGAATGGACGTCCCAATATGATAGGTGTGAGGTGAGGTGAATGTTCATCAGCCATATCAAGTACGTAAAAATCTGCAGGGAAAACTAAGCCATTTATTTCGACTAGCACATCTTCAATCACTCCATCTGGATATGCATTAGTACGATCAGCTAGTTGCACAATTACGTGAGTTTCTTTTAGTTTTCCTAGATTTAGTGAAGCATACAAGGATCTAGGCATGAAATTTATGGATGCTCCTAAATCTATGAGTGCTTTGTCAACATGGTGATTGCCTATAGAACAAGGTAGCTTCTTTTGGAACACTGCTAAAACTGTTTCTCCCATTTTTATCATTTTATTTCCCATCAATTTCCTTTTGTTAGTGCAAAGATCTTTCAAAAACTTAGCATAGCGTGGAATTTGTTTGATTGCATCTAACAAAGGAATATTGATTTCTACTTTCCTAAATGTGTCCAAAATTTCGTTTTCCTTGTCTTCTTTATTAGTCTTTGCTAATCTACTAGGAAAAAGGGAGAGGAATTGTTTTAGAAACGACATGAGAGTTAGGAATTACCTCCTTTTCAAGCTTTTCTTCTTTATCTTCTCGTGTGGGAACTTCTTTGTGAGGGTTTTTGATAAGTGCTAGAAAAGCACTTAAATAACTCTTCTATTTTACGTATTTGTGTGTTTTATTAGTGTTTTATATTCCTTTTTATGTTTTTCCTTTTATTGTGTGTTTAGAGTTACAAGAAATCAAAAGGAGCTAAAATGGATGAAAACAGAGCGAAAGCGGAACTTGGGACCGAAATGCAAGAAAATTCGAAGATGAAGGGCCTCCGATGCAATTTTATGAAAAGTTGTTTTTGCAATTTTTCTTGTGCCAATGTCGCAGAATATGAAAAGAGGATTCTCACATTTTTTTCGGATCCCAAATCGAAGTTTCCTAGTGAAAGTTATGGCCATTTGAAGAAAAATGACTAAGCGTAAAAAATCTGCAACTCGAATTTACTGCCGCAGTTCAGTAATTTGACCATAACCTTTTTTACAAATATCGGTGTGATCTGATTTTTCTACCTATGGAAAGGAGACTCAGAGCGCTACAACTTTGGTGTTTATCACTTCAATTGATTCGGATCATATCATGGTCAAAAATGGGCAAAACCGAGAGTAATGTGAATGGAGGATTCCTTGGGCCATCTTTTGGTAGAAAATTCATAACTTTCTATTAAAATGTCAAAAAGAGGGAATTCCAATTGCATAATTTAGTCAAGATTCTTACCTACACCATGATGTAATTTCAATATCATGAGTCGGTGGTTGGGGCATATGTATAATTTTTTATTATATTTTCTTGTGAAATTTTGCCTATAAATAGAGACATTTGTAAAGAACGAAACACACCATCTTGTGAGAAGAATTAGCTTGTGATTCTCTCCAATTTTCTCCTCAATAAACTTCTCTTCATCATTTGTTCTTAGTTCTAGCTTGAAAGCTCTTAGTTTTTCATATTCCGGCGGAAGTGAAAACCTAATTTTAGGTTCGAAAAATCAATCGACGACACTTCGGCCGTGAATATGATTAGCGGAGTATTTCTTCATTAGAATCTCTATATCTTTTATTTTTCATGTTCGAGAAATATAATTTCTCATATATTGCAGAGGTGATACATGGCGGTTACGCCGTTATAAGTGTTTAACCCGCATATACGAGTAGTTGACTTCTCTGTTTAATTCTTCGCATTATTTACTTGTTTTCTATATTTTGTATATATTATTTGTGATAGTGAAGTATAATCTATCATATAGCAGTGGTGATACAAAGCGAACGTTCGCTAAAAAGTATGAAACCCGCGAATATGAGTAGTTAGACTTCTCTATCTAGTTCGAGGGGAACGTTGTGTTCAACTAACATGTGGTTATCTTTTCTAACTCTTTAGTAACGTTTTATCTATTCCTCTACTTCAATTTGTTGATTTGTTATGTTTGTAAACCCGTTTTTGAGTTTATTTGATTATTGCATTCACTTTGGCCGATTGAATCAATCAATCTTTAGATTCAATTTACTTGCTAGGATTGGAACTTTTGATCCGTAAATATCATTAGATTCCAATCCAAAGTAGCAAATAAATATCGTGCATATTTATTAACAAATCAACTTAGATGCATTAATTCGAGTTTGTGAAATTATTCATCTAATTCAACTCATTCTTCTCGTTCATTTCACACTAGCTTTGCATTAAATCCTAAGAACTTGTTTAGGGTTCTCCAATAGCTAGATGTTAAGTTAAAGAACTCACTTTAATTTAATACACTTAAGGAAGAATTCGTTAATCAGATCGTCTAGATTAATTGGAGTTGATAAAGTTGAAGAAGGAATAGTAATACGTTGCATGGAAAAAATAAACACAAGTTGTTGACACAACCGAACTCGAGAACTAGATATTTAATATAATTGTTTTATTTCAATCTTATATTTTGTTGTTTAATTTTCTATTTTTATTCAAATCTCACAAAACCCCCATTTCCTATATTAATTGATAAAATCAACTAGATCAAGCACCGTTCCTCTTGGGTTCGACCCTCACTTACCATTTCTACATTAATTTGTAGTTTTGAAACCGAGTAAGGAAATAAAATAAACTTTGGTGCACTGCGATACGCCTACCAAGTTTTTGGCGCCGTTGCCGGGGAACGGTTAACGAATTTAGTTGCTTTTATTAATTAATTTAAAAAAAAAAATTCTTCACTTGTATGCATAATACCCGATCTGCTAACCGAATTCTTGAAAATTTTGATCCAGAGATCGACAAAAACATTCGAAAAAGAGTAAGACAAGCAAAACAAACTGAACAAGAAATGGCAGAAAACAATAACGAAAGTACTCTCAAACAACTGGCAACTCCGGAAGTTACTCAACAACCTTTGTGTATCACCTTTCCACCCGTAGAAGAAGGTAAGACTTTCGAACTCAAATCTGGATTGATACATCTTCTTCCTTCTTTTCATGGACGATCCGGCGAAGATCCATATCGACACTTGAAGGAGTTTCATGTGGCGTGTGATAGCATGAAACCCCAGGCATCACTGAAGAGCAAATCAAGCTCATAGCCTTTCCATTTTCACTAAAAGATGCCGCCACAGATTGGTTATACACGCTAGCATCGGGATCTGTCACAACTTGGAACAAAATGAAGCAACTTTTCCTCCAAAAGTATTTTCCTGCTTCAAAGACCTCAAATATTTGGAAAGATATCTCCGGAGTACGCCAGAACAACGGAGAGACTCTTTACGAGTATTGGGAGCGTTTCAAGAAGCTTATTGCAAGTTGTCCACATCACCAAATCAGTGAAAACCTCCTAGTGCAATACTTTTACGAAGGGTTATGTCAACCGGACAGAAACATTGTTGACGCTGCTAGTGGAGGCGCATTGATGAACAAAACCCCTGCTGAAGCAAGAACATTGATTTCAAACATGGCTGAAAACACTCAACAATTCAGTATAGACCGGGAGATGAGCACTCGAAGAGTAAATGAGGTAAGTACTTCCAATGTTGAAAGCCAACTGTCTGAACTAACACATCTTCTTAAACAAATTGCTGTAGGAAACAATCCGCAAGTCAAAGCATGTGGCATATGCACAAATCTAGGACATCCTACAGATACTTATCATGTTCTAGAAGTGGATAACAATGAACAAGTGAACTCAACAAATAATTTCCCATTCCCTAGACAACAATACAATCCGTACTCAAGCACCTATAATCCAGGATGGCGAGATCATCCCAATCTGAGTTATGGAAACAACAAGCCCCCAGGATTCTTCCCTAACAAGCCTCAAGGTCAATTCCAGCAACAAGGGAATTTCCAACCCCAAGGGCAATTCCAACAGAAGCCTCAACAATCAGGTATGTCTCTTGAGGATATGGTGAAAACATTGGCAACTAATACTGTGAAATTCCAACAGGAATCCAAATCAAGCATCCAAAACTTGGAGAATCAAATGAGTCAATTGGCAACTGCTATCAATCGTCTGGAAACACAATCTGGAGGAAAGTTACCATCCCAACCTGAGGTAAATCCAAAGAATGTCAGTGCTATAACTTTAAGGAGTGGAAAAGAGATTGAAAATCCTCACAAACAAATTCCCACACATGAAGACAAAGAAGAAAAGCTTGAAAAGGAGGTAAGTCCTAATTCGCCTATCATTGTTAAATCAACACCTCCCCCTTTTCCTAGTAGATTAGTAAAACTAATAAAGAAGACAAGGAAAAAGAAATTTTAGACACATTTAGGAAAGTAGAAATCAACATTCCTTTGTTAGATGCAATCAAACAAGTACCACGTTATGCCAAATTTTTGAAGGAACTTTGTACTAACAAAAAGAAATTGAAGGGAAACGAAAAAGTGAGAATGGGGGAAATGGTTTCAGTATTGTTTCAAAGAAAACTACCTCCAAAATGCAAGGACCCAGGAATGTTCACAATTCCATGCAAAATTGGTAACACTAAGTTAGACCGTGCTTTAATAGACTTAGGAGCATCGATTAACGTCATGCCACGATCAACCTATGCTTCCTTGAAATTAGCTAAGCTAACTGAAACAAGTGTTATTATTCAACTTGCTGATCGATCTAATGCATACCTAGACGGAGTAATTGAAGATGTTTTAGTACAAGTAGGTGGCCTCGTATTTCTAGCTGATTTCTATGTTTTGGACATGAATGATGATCACTCACCTAACTCTACACCTATATTGTTAGGAAGACCATTTTTGTGGACTTCCCAAACAATTATTGATGTGAGAAATGGGATTTTAACAATGGAATTTGACGAGAAAAAGGTGCAATTTAACATATATGATGCAATGAAACACCCCAGTGACATTTGTACCATTAATGATATTAACACCATGACTCCTATTGTAGAAAGAGTTTTTGAGCTTCATTGCAGAGATGAGTTAGAGACAGCACTTTGTGAATCACTGGAACATGTTGAAGACAAAGAGATAGAAACAAGTGCAGAATTGCAAAACACAGTCGCAGCATTGAATTCATTGATGACCAATCCACAAAGGTATAATGTCAAAACCATCCAGTTGGAAGAATCTCCTAACAAATTGTTACCTTCAATTGTGCAGGCACCAGAATTGGAAATGAAACCTTTACCGAGCCACTTAAAGTATACCTATCTTGGAGATGGTGAAACACTCCCCGTGATAGTTTCATCAAAACTAACTGTGGTAGAAGAAGATAAACTTGTTCGAATCTTGCGCGAACACAAAGAAGCAATTGGATGGACGATTGCAGACATCAAGGGTATCAGCCCATCAGTCTGCATGAACAGGATACTACTTGAAGAAGAAGCACAACCGTCAAGACAGGCTCAAAGGAGATTGAATCCACCAATGATGGAAGTTGTAAAGAAGGAGATTTTGAAACTATTAGGAGCAGGTATGATCTATCCTATTTCAGACAGTAATTGGATTAGCCCAGTTCAGGTAGTACCAAAGAAATCTAGAATTACTGTGATCGAAAATAAGGAAGGAGAATTTGTACCAACAAGAATACAAATTGGATTCCGGGTATGTATTGATTATCGGAAGGTAAATGCTAAAACCCGGAAAGATCATTTTCCTTTTCCTTTTATTGATCAAATGCTCGAAAAATTGGCTGGACATACACATTACTGCTTTCTTGATGGTTTCTCAGGATACTTTCAAATTGCAATAGCCCCTGAAGATCAAGAGAAAACCACATTTACATGTCCATTTGGAACATTTGCTTACAGGCGTATGCCCTTTGGATTATGTAATGCCCCTGCGACTTTTCAACGTTGTATGATGAGTATTTTCTCAGATTACATTGACAAAATCATTGAAATATTCATGGATGACTTTAGTGTATGGGGAGATACCTTTGATGCATGCTTGGACAATTTGACACTGATTTTAAAAAGATGCATTGACACTAACCTAGTCCTTAATTGGGAAAAATGTCATTTCATGGTAGAACAAGGGATAGTGTTGGGTCATATAGTGTCAGAAAGAGGAATAGAAGTTGATAAAGCTAAGGTAGATATTATCTTTGCATTACCTTATCCCAGAAGTGTGCGGGAATTCGATCTTTTCTTGGACATGCAGGATTCTATCATAGGTTTATAAAGGACTTCACAAAGATTGCTTCACCACTATGCAATCTCTTGCAAAAGGATGTGCCATTTGAATTCAATGATAAATGCAAGAAGGCGTTTGAAGAACTCAAAGAACGACTCACAACACCACCAATCATTCAACCACCCATTTGGAACCTTCCGTTTGAAATAATGTGCGATGCTAGTGACTACGCTGTGGGAGCAATTCTAGGACAAAGAGTTGGAAGAGCTGCACATGTGATCTACTATGCTTCACGAACATTGAATCAAGCCCAAGCAAACTAGACCACAATTGAGAAAGAGCTTTTATCTGTAGTCGTTGCTTTAGAAAAATTTCGATCATATCTTTTAGGAACTAAAGTAATTGTTTTTACGGATCATGCAGCTCTACGATACTTTCTCACAAAGAAGGATGCAAAACCTAGACTCATTCGTTGGATACTCCTACTTCAAGAATTCAATTTGGAAATCAAAGATAAATCAGGGGCAGCAAATGTTGTGGTAGATCATCTTAGCAGGATTGTAAGAACAGAAAATGAAATACCATTGCAAGAAGCCTTTCCAGACGAAAGTCTATTTGTTGTTAAGGTAAACTCCCCATGGTTTGCGGATTTGGTAAATTATCTCGCATCGAGGTTAATCCCTGCAGGTTTAACCAAAGCACAACAAGATAAATTGAAGAGTGATGTCAAATACTATATATGGGATGACCCATATTTATGGAAAAGATGCTCAGATCAAATCATTCGAAGATGCGTACCAGAGTCGGAATTCCAGTCAATTCTCACGTTTTGCCATTCATATGCTTGTGGAGGACATTTTGGACCACGAAGAAGAGCTCAGAAGATAATGGAAAATGGATTCTACTGGCCAACACTATTCAAAGACGCTTATATCTTCTGTAAATCTTGTGATAAATGTCAGAGAACAGGTAGCTTGTCCCAACGAAACCAAATGCCTCAAACTCCTATCATAGTTTGTGAAATTTTTGATGTATGGGGCATTGATTTCATGGGACCCTTTCCAAATTCATTTGACCACTCTTATATCTTATTGGCAGTTGACTATGTTTCTAAGTGGGTAGAAGCAAAAGCCACACGAACTAACGATGCTAAGGTAGTTGCAGAATTTGTCAAATCTAACATTTTTAGCATGTTCGGGATTCCAAGAGCAATGATTAGTGATCGAGGCACTCACTTTTGCAACAGAAGCATTGAGTCTTTGTTAAGAAAATATGGAGTTATACACCGAGTATCAACTGCATATCACCCCCAGGCGAGTGGACAAGCAGAGCTTTCAAACAGAGAAGTGAAGTCAATTCTTGAGAAAACAGTGAATCCTAATCGAAAGGACTGGAGTATCCGACTGGATGATGCTCTTTGGGCAAATCGAACAGCTTCCAAAACACCGATTGGAATGTCACCATACTGATTAGTGTTTGGAAAGCCATGCCATCTACTGGTTGAAATTCAGTACAAAACTTACTGGGCAATCAAACAATGCAACATAGACTGGGGAACAGTAGGAGACCACAGGAACTTCAACTACAAGAATTGGAAGAAATTCGGAACAAGGCCTTTGAAAATGCAATGATCTACAAGAATAAGACGAAGGCATTTCATGATCAACAAATCTCCAGAAAAGAGTTTAATGTTGGACAAAAAGTGTTACTTTTCCATTCTCGACTGAAACTCTTTCCAGGTAAGCTTCGTTCTAGATGGATTGGACCATTTATTGTTACTAAAATTTTCTCACATGGTGCAGTTGAGATCAAAAGCTTGAAGACGAACAAGATATTCAAAGTGAATGGACACCGTCTAAAACCATACTACGAAGGGTTCTCTACAACCAACATGGAAGAAATTACATTAGAGAATCAGAGCTAGCCATGCCATCACTAAGTCGAGCTAACGACCATAAACAAAAGCGCTTCTTGGGAGGCAACCCAAGCATTTTTCTGTTAATATTTGTATTCTTTTGTTTTTAACTTGTCTACTGTTCATTTAACGTATTAAGGAAGGTATTGCTTTATTACTGTAGGAGGACGATAATTCGAGACTCAATTATTTGGGAAGAGACATGATGGCCCATGAATCGGTGATTAGAGAGAATTACGGATAATGGGCAGGTTAATTATTGATAAATGAAAAATCCGTCAAACGCGTTTTCTCGGATTCCCACTCCAACGTCTCTTTCCAGCACACTCTGCATGCACGATTGTCGGTTGAAACAGTGCTTCATTTGACTATAAATCAAGATCATTCTCCACTCGAAACCACAACCACAATCTTCAGTCTCTGTGAGTACTTCTTTCTAGCAGTGATTAGGTAATTTCTTCTTCTCCTTCTTCTTCTTTTTATTTTTATTTTCATGGACGTATGTGATATTTTTATATTTATATGAATTTTTCTTATAATAGTAGATTATATAGTTCAAATTTTGTTGTTGTTTTTCTTTATTCAGTATTTTTAAGAAAAAGAAGGAAAAAAAATATTTTATAGTCGAGCCAACGGCTATAAACAAAGGCGCTACTTAGGAGGCAACCTAAGCACTCTCTTCTCTTCGACTTCTTCAAAATTATTGTATTTTCAATGGATACCAAACTTTAAAAAATCCGCAAGTATTACCCGTCACTACCTTTGAATGCTATGAAAGAAATTTATTCTTCTAGAGTAGGACGGTTAAAAATGTTGATGGAAAAAGAAATACCTGAGGATATTCGGTGTTTGATTGAAGCAAAGGTCCGATTACGGCGGTGAAATGCCGCTTTTGGTACTAAATATGCACCAGGGCTGGGCAAAAGTAATTTTTCCAAGAAACGACGAGCAAAAAGAATGAATGTGTGCTATAAATGTGCTAGATGGCCTTATAAATGCACTAGATGGACTTGCAGATCAGGTAATCGTTCTATTGGATTCGTGTCTACAAATCGAGAAGATAAAATATGTTTCATTAAGGATGGCATGAGTAAGGAGTCTTTCGATGATATCCATCAAAATCTTGAGACGCATCCTAGTGGAATGGTGCAGATCGAACTTCTCAATTTGTGGCACGAATTCAAAAAGGAACAGGAACGATACAGTCTTGGGAATCTGACTTTAAATGACCCTGTTTGCCAGTTTGTAAGAAAACTGGATGGGAAGCCTATCCCCGACTCATAGAAGGCGTTTAAGCCGTTTCTGGACGTAAAACCAGAGGAAGATGTGAGCCACAATCACAACTACGTGTATATATTGTTATTTTACATTTTTTTGTGTTTTTGTGTCAGTTCTTAGTGTGAGTCAACAATCTATGGATTCTTTTACCATATTGGAATCTGGAAGTTCACTGACGAACTTGGAAACTGGAAGCTCAAAGAAGGACACTGAAGGTTCAAAGAAGAAACTGGAAACTGAAAGTTCACAGAAGGCAACTGGGAGTTCGAAGACGAAATTGGCAACCATAAGTCTCTTTGGTGGAATCAATTTCGGACAAAAAGAGTATCTCGGACCAGTAATTGCAGCTGGAACCTTCCTTGGAAATCAAAAATATAAGATCATCTACGGCGGAGGTCTCCGTGGGCTGATAGGGTGTGCCATGCAATCTGCGTATGTGGGAGGAGCAACAGTGGTTTGAATTACTGTACCACCTTTGAAACAGGCGTATGGTAAGACCATCGGCATTGAGGTACTAGTTAGATCATTATTTGCACGCTTATCACTCATGATACTGCACTCAGATGCTTTCATTGCAATCCCAGGAGGTTTCGAAACTCTGGAACAAATCTTTTGCATAATTTCCTGGGTCGAGATGGGCTTACACTCTAAACCAATTGGTCTATTAAACATTCACAACCATTTCAACGGTTCATTACACCATCAATTGAGGATTTAATGAAGCAATTCGCAGTGTATGTGCCAATACTGCCTGTAACATTGCCTACCATCAATTGGCCGAGGGAAATGTGCAAAAGCCAAAGAGATCCGAATGAATTGGACTTGGAGTTACGGTTGTAATTGTGGAATAGCTAACTTCAGATGGTAGAATACGGAGTTTAACTCTGGAAATACACCTGTGTTATGCTTTGTAATAAAAAAAATAACACACACACACAACACCAACACGGTCTTTTTCAGTAGACCTTAAAGGACTGTATTCTTCTCTTCTCTTTCATCTTTCTAGTCTTTTGCAGCTATCTCCAAGTGCTTGAATTTACTCTTCCCTCCATGGCATCTCCTCCCCGTATTGTTGCTCTTCTGAAAGTACTCAAGTCTTTCTCTTTGGCTACTGACCTTCAAATGCACATTGTTCATCTTGTTGATAAATATGAGCGTTCCCTTTGGAATGTCATTGTTTTTGGGGCAGGATCATCCCGTTCTGCTCGCAAACGACGTGCTAAACGCCTCAAATGTTGCTTCAAATGTGGAAAGCTACTGGATGAACCTCATTGTACTAGAAATCAAACTCGTTTACAACATGAATATGTTGTTTTCTTCAAAGATGGACCGATTTGGTGTAGGGCCAAAAAGTCTATCAGGAAAAATAGCCTGCTTGCACTAGATGTGAAGGAGTTTGATAATCTGTTGGAACAAAGACAGCGTTTCTTGGACACCAAACTCGATGGCCTTACCATTGACCAGCAACTTTTTGAGCGTGATCACTAGCACCCATCCGAAGATGTAAAACTACGTCTCATTTATTTGAAAAGTGTCTGAGTTGGACGTTCTGCTCTAAACGTCATCCCATTTGTTGGTTCTTATGGGGCTGTTCTTTATTGAATGGTAAACACACCGATGTGTCACGTCACAATATGGCGGACCCTTTCATTAGGGTTGGTTGTCAAACTATCTTGTAGAGAGTATGCTGACTCAGATAGTTTCCATGCGGGTCAGTCTTGATGGAATCATATCATTAATTTGATGTCAATACTACTGCAAGATGTTTAGAGGGTTGTCAACTCCCATAGTGACTCTGTATATATTTCTATTCATAAAAAACAAAAAAACAAAAAAAAAAAAACCAGTTGTTGTTTTTTTTTTCTACTTTGATTGCAGGTATCTTACTCTTGGATTGTTGACTTATTCCTAAGCAGTGCTACACTGTGACACCTCCTTCCACATCAGCACGACTCATTACAAGGGAAGTTTCTCTCTTTCTCTTGCTATCTTTTTGGGAGTGTGGCTATTGTGATTTGCTCATGATTTTTTTTTTGTTTTGTGTCAATAATTTTGCATGAGATAGCAACTTTTGAATATGATTGAGCTTAATTTGCGTGACTTAGCTGAAACCACACGATCTCGTTCTGTTTTTCTCTAAGCACAGCTGGCTAATTCAACTGAGCACATTTTTAGGTAATTTACTATCATTCTCCGGAACACAAATTGAAGGTTGAAAATGTTGATTTTTTTTTTAATTTTTAGACCGTAGTAAACTAACTTTTTGTTTTTGTTTTCTTCTTTTCTACCCAATTGTCCTACTCAAAGTAACTTGGAAACATCATTTGTTAGTAAGGTGAAGTTATAATCGCATGGTTTCTGTTTTTTGTGAATGTGTCTTTTATTGATGGAGTCTAAAAAGTTGGAAGGAGTACTGACCTATGCTGAGAATGAATTTTACTTTTGAACTTGAAATAATGAGAGGGGCCACAGGAAAGAGTTACCTACCCTAGAGTGTGAAGCTGTCACCTCGAATGGGTGAAGAAGGCTGCCTCCATCGTAAAGGGGTAGTGTGTAAACTACCTGTGGGGTAAAAGCTGAAAAGAACATTGCAAAACTTCTCTTCATCAAAAAAAAAAAAAAGAAAAAAACCAACTAAGCCTTTTACCCAGGTGAGAAGTGAGATACATAAATTTCCTCAGTGGTTTGAAGTGCTCCATCTAACACTCTTAAAATTGAAGACGTATTGGCGATAAAACACCTACCATGCCTCATTTTTTTCTTTGCAGTGCTAACAATTGATGATTCTTGGTAAACAGAGTAATTGTTAGGATCCATGGGAATCATTGTAAAATAAGAGTGGATCACGAGAGATGAAAGGAAATATTTGACCATGTCGGGTCAGGATTTGGATAGAACATCATAAGCTTTCATTTGGTTCCAGTTAGTGATGAGATGATAACCTCAATTGCACACACTCACAAGCCGTTGTGTGGTTGAGGAGAAAATGATTCGAGACAATGTTTATTAAGCAAGTCACTAACTGCAGTTGGATTTCAATGTTAAAAGTTGCCAATCTCATGTAAAATCAGTGTGTTGTTTGTGTCATAAAGTTGTTGTCCGAGGGCGAACAATAGTCTAAGTGTGGGGGAGTTTGATAAGTGCTAGAAAAACACTTAAATAACTCTTCTATTTTACGTATTTGTGTGTTTTATTAGTGTTTTATATTTCTTTTTATGTTTTTTCCTTTTATTGTGTGTTTAGAGTCACAAGAAATTAAAAGGAGCTAAAATGGATGAAAACAGAGCGAAAGCGGAACTTGGGACCGAAATGCAAGAAAATTCAAAGATGGAGGGCCTCTGATGCAATTTTATGAAAAGTTGTTTTTGCAATTTTTCTTGTGCCAATGTCGCAGAATATGAAAAGAGGATTCTCACATTTTTTTCGGATCCCAAATCGAAGTTTCCTAGTGAAAGTTATGGCCATTTGAAGAAAAATGACTAAGCGTAAAAAATCTGCAACTCGAATTTACTGCCGCAGTTCAGTAATGTCACCATAACTGTTTCTACAAAAATCGGATTGACCTGATTTTTCTACCTATGGAAAGGAGACTCGGAGGGCTACAACGTTGGTGTTTATCACTTCAATTGATTCGGATCATAGCATGGTCAAAAATGGGCAAAACCGAGAGTGATGTGAATGGAGGATTCCTTGGGCCATCTTTTGGTAGAAAATTCATAACTTTCTATTAAAATGTCAAAAAGAGGGAACTCCAATTGCATAATTTAGTCAAGATGCTTACCTACACCATGATGTAATTTCAATATCATGAGTTGGTGGTAGGGGCATATGTATAATTTTTTATTATATTTTCTTGTGAAATTTTGCCTATAAATAGAGGCATTTGTAAGGAAGGAAACACACCATCTTGTGAGAAGAATTAGCTTGTGATTCTCTCCAATTTTCTCCTCAATAAACTTCTCTTCATCATTTTTTCTTAGTTCTAGCTTGAAAGCTCTTAGTTTTTCATATTCCGGCGGAAGTAAAAACCTAATTTTAGGTTCGAAAAATCAATCGACGACACTTCGGCCATGAATATGATTAGCGGAGTATTTCTTCATTAGAATCTCTATATCTTTTATTTTTCATGTTCGAGTGGTAGGCGTGTCGCGGTGCACCAAAGTTTATTTTATTTCCTTACTCGGTTTCAAAACTACAAATTAATGTAGAAGTGGTAAGTAAGGGTCGAACCCAAGAGGAACGGTGCTTGATCTAGTTGATTTTATCAATTAATATAGGAAAGGGGGGTTTTGTGAGATTTGAATAAAAATAGAAAATTAAACGACAAAATATAAGATTGAAATAAAACAATTATATTAAATATCTAGTTCTCGGGTTCGGTTGTGTCAACAACTTGTGTTTATCTTTTCCATGCATCGTGTTACTATTCCTTCTTCAATTTATCAACTCCAATTAATCAAGACGATCTGATTAACGAATTCTTTCTTAAGTGTATTAAATTAAAGTGAGTTCTTTAACTTAACATCTAGCTATTGGATAACCCTAAACAAGTTCTTAGGATTTAATGCAAAGCTAGTATGAAATGAACGAGAAGAATGAGTTGAATTAGATGAATAATTTCACAAACTCGAATTAATGCATCTAAGTTGATTTGTTAATAAATATTCACGATATTTATTTGCTACTTTGGATTGGAATCTATGATATTTACGGATCAAAAGTTCCAATCCTAGCAAGTAAATTGAATCTAAAGATCTATTGATTCGATCGGCTAAAGTGAATGCAACAATCAAATAAACTCAAAAACAGGTTTACAAACATAACAAATCAACAAATCGAAGTAGAGGAATAGATAAAACGTTACTAAAGAGTTAGAAAAGATAACCACATGTTAGTTGAACACAATGTTCCCCTCGAACTAGATAGAGAAGTCTAACTACTCATATTCGCGGGTTTCATACTTTTAGCGAACGTTCGCTTTGTATCACCACTGCTATATGATAGATTATACTTCACTATCACAAGTAATATACACAAAATATAGAAAACAAGTAAATAATGCTAAGAACTAAATAGAGAAGTCTAACTACTCATATATGCGGGTTAAATACTTATAACGGCGTAATCGCCGTGTATCACCTCTGCAATATATGAGAAATTATCTTTCTCGAATATGAAAAATAAAAGATGGAGAGAATCTAGCCAAGAAATACTCAGCTAATCATATTCACAGCCGAAGTGTCGTCGATTGATTTTTCGAACCTAAAATTAGGTTTTTACTTCCTCCGAAATATGAAAAACTAAGAGCTTTCAAACTAGAAGTAAGAACAAATAATGAAGAAAAGTTTATTGAGGAGAAAATCGGAGAGAATCACATCCTAATTCTTCTCACAGATGGTGTGTTTCCTTCATTACAAATGCCTCTATTTATAGGCAAAATTTCACAAGAAAATATAATAAAAAATTATACATATGCCCCAACCACGAACTCATGATATTGAAATTACATCATGGTGTAGGTAAGCATCTTGACTAAATTATGCAATTGTTCCCTTTTTTTGACATTTTAATACAAAGTTATGAGTTTTCTACCAAAAGATGGCCCAAGGAATCCTCCATTCACATCACTCTCGGTGTTGCCCATTTTTTACCATTATATGATCCGAATGAATTGAAGTGATAAACAACAAAGTTGTAGCCCTTTGAGTCTCCTTTCCATAGGTAGAAAAATCAGGTCAATCCAATATTTTTAGAAAACGTTATGGTCAAATTACTGAACTGCGGCAGTAAATTCGAGTTGCAGATTTTTTACGCTTAGTCATTTTGTCTTCAAATGGCCATAACTTTTACTAGGAAACTTCGATTTGGGATCCGAAAAAGATGTCAGAATCCTCTTTTGATATTCTTCGACATTGTCACAAGAAAAATTGCAAAAAAAACTTTTCATAAAATTGCATCGGAGGCCCTCCATCTTTGAATTTTCTTGCATTTCAGTCCCAAGTTCCGCTTTCGCTCTGTTTTCATAAATTTTAGCTCCTTTTGATTTCTTGTGACTCTAAACACACAATAAAAGGAAAATACATAAAAATAAATATAAAACACTAATAAAACACACAAATACATAAAATAGAAGAGTTATTTAAGTGCTTTTCTAGCACTTATCATCGAGAAAGATAATTTCTCATATATTGCAGAGGTGATACACGGCGGTTACGCCGTTATAAGTATTTAACCCGCATATATGAGTAGTTGACTTCTCTTTTTAATTCTTAGCATTATTTACTTGTTTTCTATATTTTGTGTAGATTATTTGTGATAGTGAAGTATAATCTATCATATAGCAGTGGTGATACAAAGCGAACGTTCGCTAAAAAGTATGAAACCCGCGAATATGAGTAGTTAGACTTCTCTATCTAGTTCGAGGGGAACGTTGTGTTCAACTAACATGTGGTTATCTTTTCTAACTCTTTAGTAACGTTTTATCTATTCATCTACTTCAATTTGTTGATTTGTTATGTTTGTAAACCCGTTTTTGAGTTAATTTGATTATTGCATTCACTTTGGCCGATTGAATCAATCAATCTTTAGATTCAATTTACTTGCTAGGATTGGAACTTTTGAACCGTAAATATCATTAGATTCCAATCCAAAGTAGCAAATAAATATCGTGCATATTTATTAACAAATCAACTTAGATGCATTAATTTGAGTTTGTGAAATTATTCATCTAATTCAACTCATTCTTCTCGTTCATTTCATACTAGCTTTGCATTAAATCCTAAGAACTTGTTTAGGGTTATCCAATAGCTAGATGTTAAGTTAAAGAACTCACTTTAATTTAATACACTTAAGGAATAATTCGTTAATCAAATCGTCTTGATTAATTGGAGTTGATAAAATTGAAGAAGGAATAGTAACACGTTGCATGGAAAAGATAAACACAAGTTGTTGACACAACCGAACCCGAGAACTAGATATTTAATATAATTTTTTTATTTCAATCTTATATTTTGTCGTTTAATTTTCTATTTTTATTCAAATCGCACAAAACCCCCCTTTCCTATATTAATTGATAAAATCAACTAGATCAAGCACCGTTCCTCTTGGGTTCGACCCTTACTTACCACTTCTACATTAATTTGTAGTTTTGAAACCAAGTAAGGAAATAAAATAAACTTTGGTGCACCGCGACACGCCTACCAGTTTTCGATCTCATTTCCACTCCTTAAGGTTATGGCACTGACATTCTTTGGATTTAGCTCAGGTTGGGATGGTAACTTTCCTCTATATTCGTTTCCAAGGTGACTGATAGCAGTTGCCAATTGACTCATTTGATTCTCCAAGTTTTGGATGCTCGATTTGAATTCCTATTGGAATTTCATAGTGTTAGTCTCTAATATTTGCACCATATCCTCGAGAGACATACCTGATGATTAAGGCTTCTGTTGAAATTTTCTTTGGGGTTGGAAATTCCCTTGTTGCTGAAATTGGCCTTGAGGCTTGTTAGGGAAGAAACCTGGGGGCTTGTTGGTTCCATAGCTCAGATTGGGGTGATCTCGCCATCCTTGATTATAGGTGTTTGAGTACGGATTGTATTGTTGTCTCGGGAATGGGAAATTATTTGCTGAGTTCACGTGTTTGTTGTTATCCACTTGTAGAACAGGACAAGCATCTGTAGGATGTTCTAGATTTGTGCATATGCCACATGTTTTGACTTGTTGATTGTTTCCTACAGCAATTTGTTTGAGAAGATGTGTTAGTTCAGAAAGTTGGCTTTCAAAGTTGGAATTACTTACCTCGTTAACTCTTCGAGTGTTTCATCTCCCGGTCTGTACTGAATTGTTGAGTGTTTTCAGCCATGTTTGAAATCAGTGTTCTGACTTCAGTAGGGGTTTTGTTCATCAATGCGCCTCCACTAGCAGCATCAACCATGTTTCTGTCCAGTTGACATAACCCTTCGTAGAAGTATTGCACGAAAAGATTTTCACTGATTTGGTGATGTGGACAACTAGCAATGAGCTTCTTGAAACGCTCCCAATACTCGTAAAGAGTCTCTCCATTGTTTTGGCGTACTTCAGAGATATCTTTCCTTATATTTGAGGTCTTTGAAGCAGGAAAATACTTTTCAAGGAAAATTTGCTTCATTTCGTTCCAAGTTGTGATGGATCCCGATGGTATGGTGTATAACCAATCTGTGGCGGCATTTTTCAGTGAAAATGGAAAGGCTCTGAGCTTGATTTGCTCTTCAGTACTGCCCGGGTGTTTCATGCTATCGCACACCACATGAAACTCCTTCAAGTGTCGATATGGATCTTCGCCGGATCGTCCATGAAAAGAAGGTAGAAGATGTATCAATCCAGATTTGAGTTCGAAAGTCTTACCTTCTTCTACGGTTGGAAAGGTGATACACAAAGGTTGTTGAGTAACTTCGGGAGTTGCCAGCTGTTTGAGAGTTCTTTCGTTATTGTTTTCTGCCATTTCTCGTTCAGTTTTTTTGCTTGTCTTATTAGTTTTCGAATGGATTTCTCGATTTCTGGATCAAAATTTTCAAGAATTCGGTTAGTAGATCGAGTATTATGCATACGAGTGAAGATTTTTTTTTTTAAAAAAAATTAATTAATAAAAGCAACTAAATTCGTTAACCGTTCCCCGGCAACGGCGCTAAAAACTTGGTAGGGCGTTGTCGTGATGCACCAAAGTTTGTTTTATTTCCTTACTCGATTTCAAAACTACAAATTAATGTAGAAGTGGTAAGTAAGGGTCGAACCCAAGAGGAACGGTGCTTGATCTAGTTGTTTCTATCAATTAATATAGGAAGGGGGGGTTTTGAGAGATTAGAATGAAAATCGAAAATGAAACAATAAAATATATGATTAAAACAATTTGAAGAAATATCTAGTTCTCGGGTTCGGTTGTGTCAACAACTTGTGTTTATCTTTCCCATGCAACGTGTTACTATTCATTTTTCAATTTATCAGCTCTCAATTAACCAAGTACGTTCTGATTAACGAATTCTTCCTTAAGTGTATTAAGGTAAAAGTAAGCTCTTTAACTTAACATTTAGCTATTGGATAACCTTAAACAAGCTCTTAGGATTTAATGCAAAGCTAGTATGAATTGAACGAGAAGAATGAGTTGAATTAGATGAATAATTTCACAAGCTCGAATTAATGCATCTAGGTTGATTTGTTAATAAATATGCACGATATTCATTTGCTACTTTGGATTGGAATCTAATGACAATTACGGATCAAAAGTTCCAATCCCAGCAAGTAACTTGAATTTAAAGATTAATTGATTCAATTGGCCAAAGTGAATGCAATAATCAAATAAACTCAAAAACGGGTTTACAAGCATAACAAATCAACAAATTGAAGTTGTGGAATAGACAAAACGTTACTAAAGAGTTAGAAAAGATAGCAATATGTTAGTTGAACATAATGTCCCCCTCGAACTAGATAGAAAAGCCTAACGACTCATATTTGCGGTGTTTCATGCTTTTTAGCGAGTGTTCGTCTTGTATTACGACCACTATATGATAGATTATATGCAAAATATAGAAAACAAGTAAATAAATGTTAAGAAATAAATAGAGAAATAAAAGGGAAAAGAGAAACTTAGCGAAGAAATGATCCGCCGGAATATGAACAACTAAGAGCTTCAAACTAAAACTAAGAACAAATGAAGAAGAGAATTTTATTGAAGAGAAAGTTGGAGAACTAATTCTCTCTACTAAGTTGTGCATTTCCTTCCTTACAAATGCCTCTATTTATAGGCAAAATTTCACAAGAAAATATGATAAAAAATTATACAAATGCTCCATTATGATTCCACTAATTTGTAAGCACTAAATCATGATCTTGAAAATGCTCCAATATGATTCCACTAATTTGTAAGCACTAAATCATGATCTTGAAAATTCTCCATTAGTTCAAATATTTAATCATGGTGTAGGTAAGCATCTTGAGGGAATTATCCAAGTGGAATTTCCTCCTTTTGATATTTTAATAGAAAGTTATGAATTTTCTACCAAAACATGGCACAAGAAATCCTCCATTCACATCACTCTCGGTTTTGCCCATTTTTTACCATGATATGATCCGAAACATTTGAAAGGTAAAATACAAAGTTTTAGCGCTCTGAGTTTCCTTTCCAACGATATAAAGTGCAGGTCAATCCGATTTTTTTAGCAAACGTTATGGTCAATTTACTGAACTGCAGCAGTAAATTCGAGTTGCAGATTTTTTTACGCTTTGTCTTCAAATGGCCATAACTTTCACTAGGAAACTCCGATTTGGGATCCGACATAAATGTGGAAATCCTCTTTTGATATTCTTCGACATTGGCACAAGAAAAATTGCAAAAAAAACTTTTTATAAAATTGCATCGGAGGCCCTCCATCTTTGAATTTGCTTGCATTTCGGTCCCAACTTCCATTTTTGCTCCGTTTTCATCCGTTTTGGCTCCTTTTGATTTCTTGTGACTCTAAACACACAATAAAAGGAAAACACATAAAATAAACATAAAACACTAATAAAACACACAAATACGTAAAATAGAAGAGTTATTTAAGTGTTTTTCTAGCACTTATCATGGAGCAACTTAGATAGAGGCATTTGTAAGGAAGGAAATGCACAACTTAGAAGAGGGAATCAGCTAGTAATTCTGTTCGTTGTGAAATGTGTTGAAATAAATGCCGCAAGTGTACGGGTCGAACAAGTAGTAAAATGGATTTTTGAGTCCAAGTATCGATCGCACAGAGACTTGATTTAATTACCAAAATTATAAATTTTGTACTTTATTTGAAAAGCCGATTTGGAAATTGTTTTGTTTGTTTTCTTTTTTTATGAAAATAAAATCTTACAAATATAAAAACTAAAGAGAATCTAAATAACAAGAATTTAATATTTGCAATATATAATGTAACGACGATGGGAATTATAAGACTTGGAACTTGCAATTTCACCAACTTTGATCCCTCTAGTATACGCAATTGGATTCAATAGTGATCTTGTTTTCGTCAACGATCGAATTTACCAAAATAATTATTTACCTCTCTCGAGGATAAATAATTCTATTCTATTAGGCCAATTTATTTATCTCTAAATAAATTCGTTATTAATCCTCTAGAACGCATTTACACAATAAATTCAAATAGGTTCCGTCGAAACTTCACCTAAAGATCGCACTAACCACAAGTTTATCTCTAAATCTTGTCTAAATTAGTGTTCTATGTTGTTTATTCTAATTTGTGTTTTCATTTCTCAAATCCGACACAAACCAATTTACAATTTATCAATTGATCAAAAAGATAAATTAATATGCTCAACAAATAAAATTAACGACAAATCAATCACATACTATTAAATCCAATAACGAAATATTAGAGTTCACAAAGAGGATTCATTGCTCGTCCCAAGTATAGAAACTTAGTTACCCATAAATTTAAATACGAGAATTTCAATAGAGAAAATACAGAGATACATAACCGGATTACGACGAGTGGAAATGAATGTGTAGCTTCCGGTGTTGTCTCCCTTCCTTCGCTCCTCGAATGTGTTAGTTTTTTCTTCACTCGTATTTTTCTCTACTAAATTCCTCTCTATCAAACTCTCTTGTATGCTAAAACTAAAAGCTTCAAACTAAAACTAAGAACAAATGAAAAAGAGAATTTTATTGAAGAGAAAGTTGGAGAGAACTACTAGCTAATTCTTTTCCACTAAGTTTTGTACTAAGTTGTGTCTATCCTTCCTTACAAATGCCTCTATTTATAGGCAAAATTTCACAAGAAAACATGATAAAAAATTATACATATGCCCCATCATGAGTCACCACCAAGTCATGATATTGACATGGCATCTTCATGAGTCATCAAATTGTAACCACCAAATCATATGATCTTGAAATTGCATCATGGTGTAGGTAAGCATCTTGGCTGAATTATGCAATTGGAGTTTCCTCTTTTTGATATTTTAATAGAAAGTTATGAATTTTCTACCAAAAGATGGCCCAAGGAATCCTCCATCCACATCACTCTCGGTTTGCCCATTTTTGACCATGATATAATCTGAATCATTTGAAGTGTAAAACACCAAAGTTGTAGCCCTCTGAGTTTCCTTTCCCACCATATAAAGTGGAGCTCAATCCGAGTTTTGTATCAAACGTTATTGTCAAATTACTAAACTGCGGCAGTAAATTCGTGTTGCAAAATTTTTTATGGTTAGTTATTTTTCTTCAAATGACCATAACTTTCACTAGGAAACTCTGATGTGGGATCCGACAAAAATTTGGGAATTCTCTTTTGACATTCTTCGACATCGGCACAAGAAAAAATGTGAAAACAACTCTTCATAAAATTGCATCGGAGGCCCTCCATCTTTGAATTTGCTTGCATTTTGGTCCCAAGTTCCGTTTCCGATATGTTTTCATCCATTTTGGCTCCTTTTGATTTCTTGTGACTCTAAACACACAATGAAAGGAAAACACATAAAAAGAAACATATAATACAAATAAAACACACAAATACTGATAAGTGCTAGAAAAGCATTTAAATAACTCTTCGATTTTACGTATTTGTGTGTTTTATTAATGTTATATGTTCCGTTTTATGTGTTTTTCCTTTATTGTGGTGTTTAGGGTCACAAAGAATCGAAAGGAGTCAAAAAGGATGAAAATCGAATGAAAACGGAAACTCGGGACCAAAAAGGCAAGCGAATCAAAGATGGAGGACTCCGATGCAATTTTATGAAAAGTTGTTTTTACAATTATTCTTGTGCCAAAGTCAAGAACGCCAAAAGAGGATTCCCAAACTTTTTCCGGATCTCAAATCGAGTTTCCTAGTGAAAGTTATGGCCGTTGAAGAAAAAGGACTAAAAGCGTCACTTCCAAAACTGTTGGGGACCAAAGTGCAACGTTTCAAAAGTCAGACCAGAGTGAAACTTTTCAGAAAGTTGGAGGACCAAAATGCAATTTTGGAAGGACCCAAATGAACAACGTTCAAAAGTTGAGGACTTGGTGTGCAATTTACGGGTGACTCGGGTGACTCGAGTCACGCCAGAACCTGCCCCCTGGCCTGCTCAAGGCGTCTTGATGACTAGGTAGATCGCTGGCGTGACTCGAGTCACACACACTGAAAGTCACGCCTGACGCCACAGATTTTGACTGGACTCCACCTACCATAAAACGTGTTTTTGGTATTTTCTTGACTTCTGTAGAGATAAAACAACTGAGCACACCACAATAGACTCATGAAGGAAGACTTTATGATTTTTAATATTTTTGGTGTAATCTTTTGCCTATAAATAGAGGCATTTCCAAGCTTGAATCACACAACTTGTAGAGAGAATTAGCTTGTGATTCTCTCTAACTTTCTCCTCAATAAAATTCTCTTCATCATTAGTTCTTAGTTCTAACTTGAAAGCTCTTAGTTTCTCATATTCCGGCGGAAGAAAAAAACCTAAATTTAGGTTCGATTAATCAATCGACGATTCTTCGGCCGAGAATATGATTAGCGGGGCATTTCTTCGCTAGTTTCTCTCTTTCTTTTATTTTTCTTGTTTGAGAAGTCTAATTTCTCATATATTGTGGAGGTAATACAAGGCGAACACTCGCTAAAAAGTATTTAACCCATATATATGAGTGATTAAACTTCTCTATTTATTTCTTAGCATTTATTTTCTTCTTTCTATAGTTTTTATATATTACTTGAGATAGTGAAGTATAATCTATCATATAGCAGTGGTGATACCCGCTAATATGAGTAGTTAGACTTCTCTATCTAGTTCGAGGGGGACGTTGTGTTCAATTATCATGTTGTTATCTTTTCTAACTCTTTGCTAACGTTTTATCTATTCCTCTACTTCAATTTGTTGATTTGTTATGCTTTTAAGCCCGTTTTGAATTTATGTGATTATTGCATTCACTTTGGCCAATTGAATCAATTAATCTTTAAGTTCAAGTTATGTGCGAGGATTGGAACTTTTGATCCGTAATTGTCACTAGATTCCAATCCACAGTAGCAAACGAATGTCGTGCATATTTGTTAATAAATCAACTTAGATGTATTAATTCAAGTTTGTGAAATTGATCATCTAATTCAACTCATTCTTCTTGTTCATTTCACACTAGCATTGCATTAAATCCTAAGAACTTGTTTAGGATTATCCAATAGCTAGATGTTAAGTTAAAGAACTCACTTTAATTTAATACACTTAAGGAAGAATTCGTTAATCAGAGCTTCTTGGTTAATTGAGAGTTGATAAATTGGAGAAGGGATAGTACACGTTGCATGGGAAAGATAAACACAAGATGTTGACACAACCGAACCCGAGAACTAGATATTTTGTACAATTGTTTTATTTCAATCTTTTATTTTGATGTTCGATTTTCTATTTTCATTCAAATATCACAAAACCCCCCTTTTTCTATATTAATTGATAAGAACAACTAGATTAAACACCGTTCCTCTTGGGTTCGACCCTTACTTACCACTTCTACATTAATTTGTAGTTTTGAAACCGAGTAAGGAAATAAAATAAATTTTGGCGTACTGCGACAACACGCCCAAGTTTTTGGCGCCGTTGCCGGGGAACGGTTAACAAATTTAGTTGCTTTTATTAATTAATTTTTTTTAAAAAAAAAAAAAATTCTTCTTCACTTGTATGCACAATACCCGATCTACTAATCGAATTCTTGAAAGTTTCGATCCAAAAATCGAGAAATCCATTCGAAGACGAATAAGACAAGCAAAACAAACCGAACGAGAAATGGCAGAAAACAATAACGAAAGAACTCTCAAACAACTGGCAACTCCCGAAGTTACTCAACAACCTTTGTGTATCACCTTTCCAACCGTAGAAGAAGGTAAAACTTTCGAGCTGAAATCTGGTTTGATACATCTTCTACCATCTTTTCATGGACGATCCGGCGAAGATCCGTACCGACACTTGAAGGAGTTTCATGTGGTGTGTGATAGCATGAAACCCCCAGGCATCACTGAAGAGCAAATCAAGCTCAGAGCTTTTCCATTTTCACTAAAAGATGCCGCCACAGATTGGTTGTACACTTTACCACCAGGTTCAATCACAACATGGAATCAAATGAAGCAACTTTTCCTAGAAAAGTACTTCCCAGCTTCAAAGACAAAGAAATATCGGAAAGATATCTCTCGAGTACGCCTAAAACAATGGAGAAACTCTTTATGAGTATTGGGAGCGCTTCAAAAAGCTCATTGCAAGCTGCCCGCATCACCAAATCTGAAAACCTCCTAGTGCAATACTTCTATGAAGGCTTATGTCAATCGACAAACATGGTTGATGCCTGCTAGTGGAGGAGCTCGATGAACAAAACCCTCACAAGCAAGAACATTGATTTCAAACATGGCCGAGAACACTCAACAGCTCAAGACAGACTGAAACGAACATTCAAGAGTAAATGAGGTACGTGAACTCCAATATTGAAAGCCAACTTTCAACTAACACATCTTCTCAAACAAATTGTTGTAGGAAACAATCCGCAAGTCAAAGCATGTGGCATTTGCACAAATCTAGGACATCCTATCGATGCTTGTCCTGTTCTACAAGTGGATATCAACGAACAAGTGAACTCAAAGAAATAATTTTCCATTCCCAAGACAAGAATACAATCCAGACTCAAACACCTATAATCCAGGATGGCGAGACCACCCTAACTGAGCTATGGAAACAACAAGCCCTGTGATTCTTCCCTAACAAACCTCAAGGCCAATTCCAAAGAACAAGGGAATTTCCAAGCCCAAGGGCAATTTCAACAAAAACCTCAACAATCAGGTATGTCTCTTGAGGATATGGTGAAAACATTAGCAACTAACACTGTGAAATTTCAACAGGATTCCAAATCAAGCATTCAAAATTTGGAAAACCAGATGAGTCAATTGGCAATCGCCATCAATCGACCGAAGCACAACTGGAGGGAAGTTACCATCTCAGCCTGAGGTAAATCCAAAGAATGTTAGTGCCATAACCTTAAGGAGTGGAAAAGAGATCGAAAACCCTCACAAAGAAGTTCCCACACATGAAGATAAAGATGAAAAGTTTGAAAATGAAGCAAGTCCTAACTCTCATATCATTGCTAAAACAATTCCTCCCCCTTTCCCTAGTAGATTAGCGAAAACCAACAAAGATGACAAGGAAAAGAAATTTTGGACACATTTAGGAGAGTAGAAATCAACATTCCATTGTTAGATGCAATCAAACAAATCCCACGCTATGCTAAGTTTTTGAAAGATCTTTGCACTAACAAGAGGAAATTGAAGGGAAATGAAATGATCAAAATGGGAGAAACCGTTTCAGCGGTATTCCAGAAGAAGTTGCCTACAAAATGCAAAGACCCTGGTATGTTCACTGTCCCATGCACCATAGGCAATCACCATATTGATAAAGCACTTATAGATTTAGGAGCATCCATAAATGTCATGCCTAGATCCTTGTATGCTTCACTAAATCTAGGAAAACTAAAAGAAACTCACGTAATTGTGCAACTAGTCGATCGTACTAATGCATACCCTGATGGAGTGATAGAAGATGTGCTAGTCAAAATAAATGGTTTAGTTTTCCTCACGATTTTTACGTGCTTGATATGGCTGATGAACATTCACCTCACCCTACACCTATCATATTGGGACGTCCATTTCTTTACACTTCTCGCACTAAAATTGATGTCTATGAGGGTACACTGTCCATGGAATTTGATGAGGAAAAAGCGAACTTTAATATTTTTGATGGCTCATTGCGCCCTAATAAGACTTGTTCTGTCTTTGCAATTAATTCGACTAATCCTTTTGTGAAAGAAATGTGTAAATTGAATTGCAAAGCTAGCATGCCACATAAGATTGAGCCAAAGCACAATTACCTCATCTCGAAGAAGGAAGCCATGGAAAGAAATGAGACCAAAAAAATTTGGAAAAGAATTCAAGAAGGACTGTTCAGAAATCAAGACACTCGGATAAGCCATCGAAGACAAAGTGGAGCTGCAATGGATTTGAGGAATCCTACTTGACAAATGGGAACTGTGTCGAGCTAACGACCATAAACAAAAGCGCTTCTTGGGAGGCAACCCAAGCATTTTCTCTTATTTTTTTTATTTTTCTTTTGAAATTTTCATTGTTTTTTTTATTTCTCCATTTTTTTTTTCTAGCGTACTAAGGAAGATGTTGCCTTGTAACTGTAGAAGGAAAAGGCCTACCCATTGAGCAACAACTTTTTGAGTGTGATCACTAGCACCCATTCGAAGATGTAAAACTACGTCTCATTCATTTGAGAAGTGTCTCGAGTTGGACGCTCGCTCTAAACGTTCTCCCATTTGTTGGTTCTTGTGGGAATCGTTTCTTTATTGAATGGTAAACATACCTATGTGTCATGTGGCGATTTGGAGGACCTTTTTCATTAAGGTTGGTTGTCAAACCTGCTTTGTAGAGAGTATCTTGATTCGTATAGTTTCCATGCGGATCAGACTTGATGGAATCATATCATTAATTTGATGTGAATACTACTGCAAGATGTTCAGAGGGTTGTCAACTCCAAAAGTCGCTTTGTATATATTTCTCTTCTTCATTGACAAAAAAAAAAAAAAAATTCGGCTTGTCGCTTTTTCTTGTTCGTAAATATGTTGATTGCGAGTCTCTTACTCTTGGATTGTTGACTGTTCCTGGCGCTACATTGTGCAACCATCATCCCCACTACACGACTCATGGCTTACCATAGGGAGTTTCCATTTCTTCTCTTTTACATGGTATTTATATTTCTACATTGGGGACAATGTAGAATTTAAGTGTGGAGTGGCATATTGTGATCTGCTTGTGATTTTTTGTCAACAATTTTGCATGAGATAGCAATTTTTGAATATGATTGAGCTTAATTTGCGTGATTTAGCTAAAACTGCAGGATCCCGAAAAAAAAAAAATCAATTTGTTGTGTTATGTTCTTCTCTACGCATACCTGGCTAAATTACCTGAGCACGTTTATAAGGTAATTTACTATCATTCTCTGGAACACAAATTGAAGGTTGAAAATGTTGATTTTTTTTTTCTAACTTTCTAGACCATAGTAAACTAACTTTTTTCTTTTTTTTTTCTACCCATTCGTCCTGCTCAAAGTAACCTGGAAACATCAATTGTTAGCAAGGCGGAGTTATAATCGCATGGTATCTGTTTTTTGTGAATGTGTCTTTTATTGATAGAGTTTAAAAAGTTTGGAAAAAGCATTGACCTATGCTGAGAATGAATTTTACTTTTATGTTCAAATAAGGAGAGGGACCACAGAAAGAGCTACTCGCCTCAGAGTGTGAAGCCGTCACCTCGAATGGGTGAAGAAGGCTGCCTCCAATGAAAGGGGTAGTGTGAAAGCTACCTGTGGGGTAAAAGCTGAAAAGAAAATTGCAAAACCTTTCTTCTTCTTAAAAAAAAAAAAAAAAAAAAAAAAAGAGAAAAAAAAGAAAATCGCAAGAAATGTGATAGTTACCCAAGTGTGAAGTAAGATAAATAAATTCCTCGATGGTTTGAAGTGCCTAATCTAAACACTCTTTAAATTGAAGACATATTTGCGATAAAACACCGCCATGCCCTTTTTTTTTTTCTTTGCAAGTGTTAATAGCTGATGATTTTTGGTGAACTGAGTAACTTTTAGGATCCATGGGAATCATTGTAAAATAAGAGTGGGATCACGAGAGATGAAAGGAAATATTTGACCATTTCGGGTTAGGATTTGGATAGAACATCGTAAGCTTTCATTTGATTCCATTAGTGATGGGATGATAACCTTAATTGCACACACTCACAAGCCATTGTGTATTTGAGAAGAAGTGAAATTTTCATGGTTCTAGAGAATGTTTATTAAGCAAGTCACTATCTCAAGTTGGATTTCAATGTTTAAAGTTGTTTATCTCATGTAAAATCACTGTGTTGTTTTGTGTCGTATGGTTGTTGTTCAAGGCGAACAACAGTCTAAGTGTGGGGAGTTTGATAAGTGCTAGAAAAGCATTTAAATAACTCTTCTATTTTACGATTTGTGTGTTTTATTAATGTTATATGTTCCGCTTTATGTGTTTTTCCTTTATTGTGGTGTTTAGGGTCACAAAGAATCGAAGGAGTCAAAAAGGATGAAAATCGAATGAAAACGGAATTTCGGGACCAAAAAGGCAAGCGAATCAAAGATGGAGGACCTCCGATGCAATTTTATGAAAAGTTGTTTTTACAATTTTTCTTGTGCCAAAGTCGAAGAACGTCAAAAGAGGATTCCCAAACGTTTACGGATCTCAAATCGGAGTTTCCTAGTGAAAGTTATGGCCGTTTGAAGAAAAAGGACTAAAGCGTCACTTCCAAAACTGTTGGGGACCAAAGTGCAACGTTTCAAAAGTCAGGGACCAGAGTGAAACTTTTCAGAAGTTGGAGGACCAAAATGCAATTTTGAAGGACCCAAATGAACAACGTTCAAACGTTGAGGGACTTGGTGTGCAATTTCGGGTAACTTCGGGTGACTCGAGTCACCGCCAAGACGTGATCGAAGTCGGCCGCAGTGACTCGAGTCCACGCCCGATCATGCTCGATCACGCCGCCGTGACTCGAGTCACCGCCGCCAGTGATCGAAAGTCACGCCGCAACCGCCCTGGCCTCCCGTTCGCGTCTTGCGGTGACTAAGCGAGAATCGCGCGTGACTCGAGTCGGCGGCGACTGAGTCACGCTGACGCCATGCCGCAGATTTTGACCAGCGACTCCACCTACCATAAAACGTGTTTTTGGTATTTTCTTGACTTCTTAAAGATAAAACAATCTGAAAGCACACCACAATAGACTCATGAAGGAAGACTTTATGATTTTTTAATATTTTTGGTGTAATCTTTTGCCTATAAATAGAGGCATTTCCAAGCTTGAATCACACAATTTGTAGAGAGAATTAGCTTGTGATTCTCTCTAACTTTCTCCTCAATAAAATTCTCTTCATCATAGTTCTTAGTTCTAGCTTGAAAGCTCTTAGTTTCTCATATTCAAGGAAGAAAAAACCTAAATTTAGGTTCGATTAATCAATCGACGATTCTTCGGCCGAGAATATGATTAGCGGGGCATTTCTTCGCTAGTTTCTCTCTTTCTTTTATTTTTCTTGTTTGAGAAGTCTAATTTCTCATATATTGTGGAGGTAATACAAGGCGAACACTCGCTAAAAAGTATTTAACCCATATATATGAGTGATTAAACTTCTCTATTTATTTCTTAGCATTTATTTTCTTGTTTCTATAGTTTTTATATATTACTTGAGATAGTGAAGTATAACCTATCATATAGCAGTGGTGATACCCGCTAATATGAGTAGTTAGACTTCTCTATCTAGTTCGAGGGGACGTTGTGTTCAATTATCATGTTGTTATCTTTTCTAACTCTTTGCTAACGCTTTATCTATTCCTCTACTTCAATTTGTTGATTTGTTATGCTTTTAAACCCGTTTTGAATTTATGTGATTATTGCATTCACTTTGGCCAATTGAATCAATTAATCTTTAAGTTCAAGTTATGTGCTAGGATTGGAACTTTTGATCCGTAATTGTCACTAGATTCCAATCCACAGTAGCAAACGAATGTCGTGCATATTTGTTAATAAATCAACTTAGATGTATTAATTCAAGTTTGTGAAATTGATCATCTAATTCAACTCATTCTTCTTGTTCATTTCACACTAGCATTGCATTAAATCCTAAGAACTTGTTTAGGATTATCCAATAGCTAGATGTTAAGTTAAAGAACTCACTTTAATTTAATACACTTAAGGAAGAATTCGTTAATCGGAGCTTCTTGGTTAATTGAGAGTTGATAAATTGGAGAAGGGATAGTACACGTTGCATGGGAAAGATAAACACAAGATGTTGACACAACCGAACCCGAGAACTAGATATTTTGTACAATTGTTTTATTTCAATCTTTTATTTTGATGTTCGATTTTCTATTTTCATTCAAATATCACAAAACCCCCCTTTTTCTATATTAATTGATAAGAACAACTAGATTAAACACCGTTCCTCTTGGGTTCGACCCTTACTTACCACTTCTACATTAATTTGTAGTTTTGAAACCGAGTAAGGAAATAAAATAAATTTTGGCGTACTGCGACAACACGCCCAAATACGTAAAATAGAAGGGTTATTTAAGTGCTTTTCTAGCACTTATCAAACCCCCTCACACTTAGACTGTTGTTCGTCCTCGAACAACAAAAGATTCAAAATACACACAAGCAAGCACACCATCAAATATAAAATTCAAAGCAGCTTAACAAACACAAATACAAGTATAAAAATGTACTCAACTCACGGTTCATACTACAAAAGAAAAATGAACTTGTTCATCCCATTGTATTTCACTTCCCATTGCCTCTTAGATCCAAAAATTGAGTGGTTAGCAACCCGGCCCTCAACGGTCAAATATATCCTTACCCTCTCGTGGTCACATCTAACGTATTTTCTCTCAATCCCCAATGACCATCCCAAAGGTTGCTCTCAATCACTCTTTTTTTTCATCTCTTATGGTTAGGTGAATTTTACCGGTGGTATCAATAGTGTAGTAATGTGACGACTCTCCCTAAATTTGAGTGCTCCAACAAACAAGTTACTCCAAAGTAATTCAAACCAACTAGAATTCCAAATCAACAATGCTTACTCTTAATTTTTTTTTCTTTTCTTTTTTTTTCTTGAAAAGTAAACGTGCAATGCAATGCCCCAAACAATAATGCTTTCTCAATGACCCATGTAGCGGACTTTAGGTCGGTGACTCCCGAGCTCGTCACTCAAGGCACCAGGCATTGAAATACCCCTAAGAACTTACTGACCCGAGTCAATGAGGCAAGAGAATGGTAGCATAATGAAATGAATGCTTCTTTTTTCTTTTTTCTTTTTCTTTCTTTTTTTTTCTTTTTTTTTTACATGGATTGTATTTTCTAGTAAACGGTCATTACCTTGTTTCTTCTTGCTGATCAAAGACACGCCACACAAGTTATCATGCACGAAATCATCACAATACTAACTCATCCTCCACCAGCTAATTCACCACTTATCTCACAATGGTAAAGTGTTTCAAAATAAAGGTTGGTGGGAAGAATTCAAACACACTTCGCATTCTAACCAACCAACTTCTAAATCTAAAAATAATGAGTCATGACATCCACTGGACAAACAAGCATGAAATGAGTTCGTGTAGTACATTTCATGAGTTGAAGACAATTTATACTTTAAGAAAAATGACAATCGCCATTTTTTTTTTTTTTGAATATCGTGTAGTTTCAGCTAAGTCAGACAAAGTAAACTCAATCATATTCAAAATTTGACATCTTATACAAAATTATAGACACAATAAAAAGAAAAAAAATTCACAAACAAACCACAATATTCCACTCCCCCACACTTAATTTCTACATTGTCCCCAATGTAGAAGGAAAGATAGCAAGAGAAAGAGAGAAACCCCCCTTGTAATGAGTCGTGCCCATGTGGAATGTGGTGGCACAGTGTAGCACTTCATAGGAATAAGTCAACAATCCAAGAGTAAGAGACCTGCAATCAAAATAGAAAAAACAACAACCGGAATTTTTTTTTCTTGTTTTTTTTTGTTTTTTTTGTTTTTCTTTTTTTTAAGATGAAAAGTTAAAAAAATAAAAACAAAAGAACACAAATATTAACAGAAAAATGCTTGGGTTGCCTCCCAAGAAGCGCTTTTGTTTATCGTCGTTAGCTCGACTCAGTTCCCATTTGTCAAGTAGGATTCCTCAAATCCATTGCAGCTCCACTTTGTCTTCGATGGCTTCTCCGAGTGTCATGATTTCTTGACAGTTCTTCTTGAATCCTTGGCAAGAATTTTTTCGAGGTTTCACCCGAAGGTTCGTAAATCCAGTTTCTTCTATAAGTCATGGTGGTTAATGCTTCCAAGTTATGAGCTATCTCAGCTCGCACTTCATTCTTCGTGTCAGTACCTTCCGATTTGATAATGCAAGCTTCAAGAGGTTCTGCAGGTAGATTTTCTTTAAACGTTTCTTTCACTGCTTGGTCAATGACATCGATTTGAAAACATGCATCAGTGGAAGAAGAAGAAGGATGTTTTAATGCTTTAAAGACATTAAAAGTTACTTCTTCTTTATCCACCCTTAGCGTCAGTGTGCCTTCGTAGACATCGATTAAAGCTCTTTCAGTCCGCAAAAATGGCCTTCCAAAAATCAAAGGAATTTCCTTATCCTCCTCCATGTCTAGAATGATGAAATCCACCTGGTAAATGAATTTATCAACCTTGACCAACACATCCTCGATAATTCCTCTAGGGTATATGATAGATCGATCTGCCAATTGTAGAGTCACAGTGGTAGGCCTGCATTCTCCCAATCCAAGCCTCCTATAAATAGATAGGGGCATGAGATTGATACTCGCACCAAGGTCACATAGGGCAAATCCAGAGTAGAATGACCCAATGGTGCAGGGAATGTTGAAACTCCCTGGATCTTTCAATTTGGGAGGAAGTTTCTTTTGGCGAATGGCACTACACTCCTCAGTGAGCATCACTGTCTCATGATCTTCCAGCTTTCTTTTGTTAGAAAGAATTTCTTTCATGAATTTTGCATAGTTGGGCATCTGTGCTAAAGCATCTGCAAAAGGAATGTTGATGTGTAATTTCTTGAAGATTTCAAGAAATTTTCCGAATTATTTATCCAGTTTATTCTTTTGCAGCCTTTGAGGAAATGGGATAGGAGGGACGTAAGCTTTCATGGGTTTTGGAATCCCCTTTTCCTCTTCGAATTGAGATTTTTCAGAGGATGTTTCACCTCCACTTGTCTCCTTTGCCTTTTCCTTTCTTTCGTCCATTTCAGTGGTCTCATTGTTCTCACTTCTCTTTACTTCTCTCTCCGGAAGTTGTAGACCACTTCTCGTTGTAATGGCGTTGACTTGTCTAGGGTTAGTCTCAGTATCACTTGGCAATTTACCCGGCGCTCGTCCTGCAACTGCCGATGCTAGTTGCCCCATTTGAGTCTCCAAATTTTTTATCGCAGCACTTTGATTTTTGAGAGTGTGTTCGGTTTTCTGGATGAAATTGTTGTTAACCTCCATATACTTTGCGAACACATCTTCGAGCGAGGTTTTCTTTTCCTGCGGCTGGTGGAATCCGGGTGGTCTCATCGGTGCTTGATTGTCTTTCCATGAAAAGTTTGGATGCTGTCGCCACCCCGGATTGTAGGTGGGAGCATAAGGCCCGAATTGTGGCTTTTGACTACTTCCAAAAAACATAGCTTCAGTAGGCCCAGTTGAGTGCGTGACAGGGCATTCTGTGGTGGCATGATTTGCGCAACAAATTTTGCACCCTCCAGATGATTGAACGATATTGACCGTTGGAACAGTCAACCCTTCAATTTTCTTTGACAAGGCTGCAACTTGAGCAGAGAGCGCAGTGATGGCGTCTGCTCCATGAACTCCAGCATGTTTTTACACTGCACGATCCGAATACCATTGATGGCTGTTTGCAGCAATTTTCTCCAAGATTGACGATGCTTCATTGAAAGTTTTTTCCATCAACGATCCTCCTGCCGCTGAGTCAGCGTGCTTTTTGTTTTCGTTTCCTAACCCGTTATAGAACGTTTGGACTATCAACCACTCAGGTATCCCATGATTTGGGCAATGTCTCAATAGATCGTTGAAACGTTCCCAACCTTCAGAAATAGACTCCCCCGGACGTTGGCTAAAAGAGGAAATTTCCGTCCTAATTTTACGCATTCTACTCGGTGGAAAAAAATTTTCCATAAATTTTTGGCATAAACTTTCCCAACTAGTAACGGAGTTGGCAGGTAAAGCGTAAAACCATGTTTTTGCTTTCCTGTCAATGAAAATGAAAAAAGTTTCATTTTTATCGCATCTGGCGGTACTCTGTTAATTTTGAACATGCCACAAATTTCTAAAAATTTTCTAATGTGTTCATATGGGTCTTCGTCGGGTAGGCCATGGAATTGAACGGTTTGTTGAACTAATTGAATAGTTCCAGGTTTGATCTCAAAATTATTCGCGGGAATCGCCGGAGGAACTAAACAAGTTAAATTATCCCCAATTGTGGGAATAATATAGTCCCTCAAAGGACGATTCGCAACAATCATTCGATCCTCTGGCTTCTTCGCCATTTGTCGCTCCAACTTTCTATCACGTAATCTATATCTAAAGGTTCGTTCGATTTCAGGGTCAAGGGGAATTAATGGACTAAATTTCTTACTACGTGTTAGATTGTATTCTGATAATTAGGATTTAGTGTGGGCCTAGCCCAATATGATAATTGTAAATATTATATATATGCATTTGTATAATAAATGAAAACACAACATTTTCACAAATCTCTTTTAATCTCACATGGTATCAGAGCAATAGTGAGAAAATTTTTAGATTACTTGGTTGTGTTTCATTCCAACCATCCTTTTTTCATCACAAACCCTAGCGACCTCATTGTTCATCTCTGCATCGTGTTCATTGGTATCGTTTCACGCATCATTGTTCAACTGCGCTCTCGTTCATCAGCGGCCACTGTTGATCGCGCTACTGTTCATCGAGCACTGTTGACTGCGCTACTGTTCATCGAGCACTATTCATTGTGCTACTGTTCATCGCAGCACTATTCACTGCGCTACTGTTCATCGCGACACTATTCACTGCGGGTACTGTTCATCGAAATTTATAATTAAAAAAAACAAAAAAAAAAAACCAAAACCCTAGCAACCACAGCTTTCTGTCTCTTTTTGTGGTATTCTTGTGGTATTTCATGGCGCTTAGTTAAAGCAGTGTATCCCCCTCATTTGCTCTCACTGTCATAAATTTGGTCATACGGTGGATCGATGCTACCAACTTCATGGCCGACCTTGTAAGAGAAGCAAGCAACTTTGTCTTTCACCTTGGGAAATCCAACTGGGAGCTCAGTTGCCCACATCTCACAATCATCACCTCTTGGCCCTTGGGTGCTTGATTCAAAGTGCCTCACGATCATATGTCCGTAACAAAAATTTATTTTCCCATATTTCTTACTCAAACATTTCTTCCACTGTTACCTTAGCTGATGGCTCTCAAATTAAGATTAAAGGCATTGGCCAAGTAAGACTCTCACACTCATTATCATTAGATTCTGTCCTCTTTGTCCCAAGTTGTCCTTTTAATTTAGTCTCTATTAGGAAGTTAACCCAAAAACTACATTATTCTGTTACTTTCATGGCTAATTCGGTTCTTGTCCAGGATCGGAACACTGGGAGTACGATTGGAGTAGGGCGTGAGTATCGTGGGTTATATTACCTTACACCATCGCCATCGCCATCACCGTCACCTATCACATGTGTTGCGACCGATTCACCTTCCATCCTTCATCACCGTTTGGGCCATCCTAGCCTACAGAAATTACAAAAGATGGCACCAAATCTTACAGGTCAATCTACTTTAGAGTGCGAGTCCTGTCAATTGGGAAAACATGTTCGCAGTTCTTTCCCCAGTCGTGCCAATAAACAAGCAGAGTCACCCTTTGCCTTGGTTTATTCGGATATTTGGGGTCCCTGTCGTGTCCAGTCCACCTTGGGGTTTAGTTACTTCGTAACGTTTGTTGATGATTTCTCTCGTTGCACCTGGCTATTTCTGATGAAAAGCCGTTCCGAGTTATTCTCTATCTTCCAAACATTTTGTTCCGAAGTTAAAACCCAATTTGGTACTACAATCCGTGTTCTCCGTAGTGACAATGCACGCGAGTATTTCTCTACTTCATTCCAAACATTTATGGCATCTCAGGGTATCATTCATCAGTCGTCTTGCGCTTATACTCCTCAACAAAATGGGGCGGCGGAGCGTAAAAACAGACACTTGGTCGAGACAGCTCGCACTCTCCTAATACATACTCACGTTCCACTTCGTTTTTGGGGAGATGCTGTTCTTACCGCATGCTATCTAATTAATCGCATGCTGTCCTCCGTCTTACAGAATCAGGTTCCTCACTCTATGATGTTTCCTACTCAACCACTTTACTCTGCTCCTCCTCGTGTATTTGGGCGCACTTGTTTTCTTCATAACCTCACCCCGGGGAATGATAAGTTGCAGGCCAAAGCACTCAAGTGTGTCTTTTTGGGTTACTCTCGCTTGCAGAAAGGTTACCGTTGCTTCTCTCACGACCTACTGGCGATACCTTGTCTCTGCCAGGCGTCACCTTCTTTGAGATGACACCCTATTTTCCTTCCGTCACACATGCCTCGACCTCTCACATGTTTTACGACACGGGTCCTCCTCTCCTAGATATCTCGGCTACTAATTCTCCTTCTCCTGCATATCTCGTCCCTCGATTGTATAGCACCTCCTACAGACTCACCGCCTCCTCTAATCACTTACCATCGCCGGCCTTGGCCCTCTAATCAACTTCCCACTGAGCCATCGCCGAACCTAGTTCGTACACCCACATCTGCCTCTACACCAGAGCCTGATCCTTCTCCGTCACCCGAGCTAGCTACTGCCTCTGGCCCTTCGGACTCACCTTCTACTCCGGTTGCACCTTCAGACTCCGATCTTGCCTTGGATCGTCCCATCGCTGAGCGTAAAGGTATTCGTTCTACTCGTAATCCCTATCCTATTTACAATTTTGTCGATTATCAACGCCATCTCCATCATATACCGCCTTTGTGTCGTCTTTGTCTTGCTTTCTATTCTTAAATACATTGCGCAGGCTCTTTCACACCCAGGTTGGCGTCAGGCCATGGTTGATGAGATATGCGCCCTACATACTCATCGCACTTGGGATTTGGTGCCTCTTCTCTTGGTAAATCTACCGTGGGTTGTCGTTGGGTCTATACCATCAAAGTTGGCCCGATGGCGGCGTGGACCGCTTGAAAGCACGTCTTGTTGCAAAGAGCTACACCCGCGAGTTATGGACTTGATTATGGTGACACCTTCTCCCGGTTGCTAAAATGTCCTCGATTAGTCTCCTCCTATCAATTCTTTGCCATGCGTCATTGGCCTCTCTATCACCGGATGTTAAGAATGCCTTTCTTCATGGTGACTTAAGCGAAGAGGTTTATATGGAGCAACCACCTGGGTTTGTTGCTCGGGGGAGTCCGATTGGTATGTCGACTTAAATGCGCTCCTCTATGGATTGAAACAATCACCGCGAGCTTGGTTTGGGCGTTTTAGTTCCATCGTCCAACGCTTTGGCATGACTTCGTTGTGAGGTGACCATTCGATATTTTACTTGCCACGCCTCTCGATTGTTGCATCTATTTGGTTGTTTATGTGGATGATATCGTTATCACCGGAATGACCAAGAAGGCATACAAAGGCTAAAGCACCATCTCCTCCATCATTTTCGGACTAAAGACATGGGGAAACTCAGATATTTCTTAGGGATAGAGGTTGCTCAGTCCCAACAGGGTGTTCTTATCCCCCAACGGAAATATGCCCTCGACATTTTGGAAGAGACAGGCATGTTGAATTGGAAACCAGGAGAAACCCCAATGGATCCAAATGTCAAGCTCCTTCCTTGTCAGGGGGAGCCCTTATCAGATCCTAGCAAATACCGGAGACTTATTGGGAAACTTAATTATCTCACCGTGACACGTCCTGATATCTCATTCGTTGTGAGTGTTTTGAGTCAGTTCCTTAGTGCTCCGTGTGATAGTCATTGGGATGCTGCTATTCGTGTTTTGAAGTACATCAAGAAAGCACCAGGTAAAGGCTTACTATATGAAGATAAAGGGCATACCGAAGTGGTTGGATATTCAGATCTTGATTGGGCGGGGAGCCCACATGATAGACACTCAACCACCGGATATTGTGTCTTTGTTGGAGGAAATTTGGTGTCTTGGAAGAGTAAGAAGCGGTCGATTGTTGCTCTATCTACCGCAGAGAAGCGAAATCTTTAGGGCTATGGCTAAAGTTACGTGTGAGCTTATGTGGCAAGCAGTTACTTGAGGAGCTAAGATTTATGGAGTGTCAAGAAATGAAATTGATATGTGATAACCAAGCCGCTCTCCACATTCTTGCAATCCTGTCTTTCATGAGAGGACTAAGCACATCGAGATTGATTTGTCATTTCATTCGAGAGAAGATCCTTTCAGGGATATTGCTACTAGTCATGTTCGATCAAATGACCAACTAGTCGATATATTCACTAAGTCTCTCGGGGGTCCTCGAGTCAATTATATTTGTAACAAGCTTGGAACCTACAATTTGTATGCTCCAGCTTGAGGGGGAGTGTTAGATTGTATTCTGATAATTAGGGTTTAGTGTGGGCCTAGCCCAATATGATAATTGTAAATATTATATATATGCCTTTGTATAATAAATGAAAACACAACATTTTCACAAATCTCTTTTAATCTCACACTACGCATGCAAATCTAATCATAACAAAATAAAACCGAAATAAAAAAAAATTCAAATTAAAGCAAAAATTGATTGGTATTGATATTAAACCACTGTCCCCGGCAATGGCGCCAAAAACTTGTTCGTTGTGAAATGTGTTGAAATAAATGCCGCAAGTGTACAGGTCGAACAAGTAGTAAAATAGATTTTTGAGTCCAAGTATCGATCCCACAGAGACTTGATTTAATTACCAAAATTATCAATTTTGTATTTTATTTGAAAAGCCGATTTGGAAATTGTTTTGTTTGTTTTCTTTTTTTATGAAAATAAAATCTTACAAATATAAAAACTAAAGAGAATCTAAATAACAAGAATTTAATATTTGCAATATATAATGTAACGACGATGGGAATTGTAAGACTTGGGACTTACAATTTCACCAACTTTGATCCCTCTCGTATACGCAATTGGATTCAATAGTGATCTTGTTTTCGTCAACGATTGAATTTACCAAAATAATTATTTATCTCTCTCGAGGATAAATAATTCTATTCTATTAGGCCAATTTATTTATCCCTAAATAAATTCGTTATCAACCCTCTAGAACGCATTTACACAATAAATTCAAATAGGTTCCGTGGAAACTTCACCTAAAGATCGCACTAACCACAAGTTTATCTCTAAATCTTGTCTAAATTAGTGTTCTATGTTGTTATTCTAATTTGTGTTTTCATTTCTCAAATTTTACACAAACCAATTTATAATTTATCAATTGATCAAAAAGATAAATTAATATGCTCAACAACATAAAATTAACGACAAATCAATCACATACTATTAAATCCAATAACGAAATATTAGAGTTCACAAAGAGGATTCATTGCTCGTCCCAAGTATAGAAACTTAGTTACCCATAAATTTAAATACGAGAATTTCAATAGAGAAAGTACAGAGATACATAACCGGATTACGACGAGTGGAAATAAATGTGTAGCTTCCGGTGTTGTCTCCCTTCCTTCGCTCCTCGAATGTGTTAGTTTTTTCTTCACTCGTATTTTTCTCTACTAAATTCCTCTCTATCAAACTCTCTTGTATGCTAAAACTAAAAGCTTCAAACTAAAACTAAGAACAAATGAAAAAGAGAATTTTATTGAAGAGAAAGTTGGAGAGAACTACTAGCTAATTCTTTTCCACTAAGTTTTGTACTAAGTTGTGTCTATCCTTCCTTACAAATGCCTCTATTTATAGGCAAAATTTCACAAGAAAACATGATAAAAAATTATACATATGCCCCATCATGAGTCACCACCAAGTCATGATATTGACATGGCATCTTCACGAGTCATCAAATTGTAACCACCAAATCATATGATCTTGAAATTGCATCATGGTGTAGGTAAGCATCTTGGCTGAATTATGCAATTGGAGTTTCCTCTTTTTGATATTTTAATAGAAAGTTATGAATTTTCTACCAAAAGATGGCCCAAGGAATCCTCCATCCACATCACTCTCGGTTTGCCCATTTTTGACCATGATATAATCCGAATCATTTGAAGTGTAAAACACCAAAGTTGTAGCCCTCTGAGTTTCCTTTCCCACCATATAAAGTGGAGCTCAATCCGAGTTTTGTATCAAACGTTATTGTCAAATTACTAAACTGCGGCAGTAAATTCGTGTTGCAAAATTTTTTATGCTTAGTCATTTTTCTTCAAATGACCATAACTTTCACTAGGAAACTCTGATGTGGGATCCGACAAAAATTTGGGAATCCTCTTTTGATATTCTTCGACATCGGCACAAGAAAAAATGTGAAAACAACTCTTCATAAAATTGCATCGGAGGCCCTCCATCTTTGAATTTGCTTGCATTTTGGTCCCAAGTTCCATTTCCGCTCTGTTTTTATCCATTTTGGCTCCTTTTGATTTCTTTTGAGTCTAAACACACAATAAAAGGAAAACACATAAAAAGAAACATATAATACAAATAAAACCCACAAATACGTAAAATAGAAGAGTTATTTAAGTGCTTTTCTAGCACTTATCAGATTCTCTCCAACTTTCTCCTCAATAAAATTCTCTTCTTCATTTGTTCTTAGTTTTAGCTTGAAAGATCTTAGTTTTTCATATCTCGGTGGAAGAAATAAAGGATTGAATCGATCAACGATACTTCGGCTGTGAATATGATTAGCGAATCATTTATTCGCTAAGTTTCTCTTTCTTTTATTTCTCTTGTTTGAGAAAGATAATATCTCGTATATTGCAGAGGTGATACACGGGGGTTACGCTGTTATAAGTATTTAACCCGCATATATAAGTAGTTAGACTTCTCTATTTATTCTTAGCATTATTTACTTATTTTCATATTTTGTATATATTACTTGTTATAGTGAAGTATAATCTATCATATTGTGGTGGTAATGCAAGGCGAACAAATGATAAAAAGCATGAAATCCCGCAATATGAGTAGTTAGAGTTCCTTATCTAGTTCGAGGGGAACGTTGTGTTCAACCAATATGTTCTTATATTTTCTAACTCTTTAGTAACGTTTTATCTATTCCTCAACTTCAATTTGTTGATTTGTTATGCTTGTAAACCCGTTTTTGAGTTTATGTGCTTATTGCATTCACTTTGGCCAATTGAATCAATTAATCTTTAAATTCAAGTTACTTGCTAGGATTGGAACTTTTGATCCGTAATTGTCATTAGATTCCAATCCAAAGTAGCAAATGAATATCGTGCATATTTATTAACAAATCATCTTAGATGCATTAATTCGAGCTTGTGAAATTATTCATCTAATTCAACTCATTCTTCTCGTTCATTTCATACTAGCTTTGTATTAAATCCTATGAGCTTGTTTAGGGTTATCCAATAGCTAGATGTTAAGTTAAAGAGCTTACTTTTAACTTAATACACTTAAGGAAGAATTCGTTAATCAGAACGTACTTGGTTAATTGAGAGTTTATAAATTGAAGAAGGAATAGTAACACGTTGCATGGGAAAGATAAACATAAGTTGTTGACACAACCGAACCCGAAAACTAGATATTTATTTCAATCTTTTGTCGTTTGATTTTCATTCTAAATTCTCAAAATCCCCCATCCTATATTAATTGATAAAAACAACTAGATTAAGCACCGTTCCTCTTGCGTTCAACCCTTACTTACCACTTCTACATTAATTTGTAGTTTTGAAACCGAGTAAGGAAATAAAATAAACTTTGGTGCGTTGCGACAACGCCTACCACCATTCGAGGTGACGGTCTTCACACTCTGAGGTAGGTAACTCTTTCCTGTGGTCCCTCTCATTATTTCAAGTTCAAAAGTAAAATTTATTCTCAACATAGGTCAGTACTCCTTCCAAATTTTAGACTCTATCAATAAAAGACACATTCACAAAAAAAAAAAAACCATGCGATTATAACTCCACCTTACTAACAAATGATGTTTCGAGGTTACTTTGAGTAGGACGATTGGATAGAAAAGAAGAAAAACAAAAAAAAAAAAGCAAAAAGTTGGTTTACTATGGTCTAGAAAATAAAAAAAATCGATATTTTCAACCTTCAATTTATGTTCCAGAAAATGATAGTAAATTACCTATAAATGTGCTCAGTTAAACTAGCCAGCTGTGCATAGAGAAGAACAGAACGAGATCGTGCGGTTTCAGCCAACTCACACAAATTAAGCTCAATCATTTTCAAAAGTTGTTATCTCATGCAAAATTATTGACAAAAAAAAAAAAATCATCAGCAAACCACAATATCCACTCCTCCACACTTAATTTCCACATTGTCCCCAATGTGGAAGTAGAGATAGCATGAAAAAGAGAAGAAAGAGAAACTCCCCTTGGTAAGCAATGAGTCGTGTCGATGAGGAAAGTGGTTGCACAATGTAGCATTTCTTAGGAACAAGTCAACAATCCAAGAGCAAGAGACCTGCAATCAAAGTAGAAAAACAACAAATGGTTTCTTTTTTTGGTTTTTTTTTTGAAAGAAGAGAAAAATGCTTGGGTTGCCTCCCAAGAAGCGCTTTTGTTTAAAGTCGTTAGCTTGACATTGTAACGACCACGTTCAATTTTAATATTTAAAGAATTACCCGATGTCGTTACGGTGTCTCCATTTTAATTTAAAGAATTTACGTTTAGCGCTCATCTAACAGAATAAAATCCAATTTAATAATTTAATCCGGTCCAGTTTTATTACGGGCCATCATAATTAATCGGGTTTCAAGCCCACCATATCTCCTTTTGGGCCATCCCACTTTAAGTCTGGATACGTGAATTTTTATCTGAGAGGACTTCTCCCTCCACCGTGTTTCCACAACTCACGCCTCTCCTCTCTAACTCCCATAAAGTCACGTTTTCCACCACTAGCAAACACCAAACTCCATCTCTAAGCCTATAACTTCAAGAATCAGAGGAAAACTCTCGGCTATTTTCTCACGATTTCAAAAGCAGTCTCCTTGCATTCGTTCAGCTACGCTGCCTCTCAAGAATTCTCTCCATCTGCTGATTTTTATATTCCACAGTAAGGTAACTAGCTTCTCTCTATCATATTGAAGCTTTTCTTCAATTGCTAATTGTTTTCCTTCCATTTGTTTCTACTGGAAAACCACTTACACACATGCGTTATGTATGTTCACAAAACACTCGGTTTCACCCTAAGCAATTTGATTCAAACGATTTTCACAATCAACCCCAATTCTTCACTCAATCACGCAAGTAACATACAGCTAATCATCTCAACAACGTGCTACTACTCTAAACACAATTAATACCTATCCTTTAGCCATATATTTGCATTTACAGTTGCAAATGACAAAAAAAAGGGTGAACAACTCTTCGTTCACATGCATTCGGCCAATTGAATATTCAATACAGAATTTCATTCTTCATCCCCATCCTTTGATCGAATTCAAAAAAAAAAAAAAAAGACTTCGTGAATAGTAACCCATGAACAGTACCTGGGAGCGTGAATAGTACCCGGCCATGTTTCTTGTTTTCAATCTTCAATTTCTTCCATAATCAGCCCCCA
Source organism: Jasminum sambac (assembly GCA_018223645.1). NCBI lineage: Eukaryota > Viridiplantae > Streptophyta > Magnoliopsida > Lamiales > Oleaceae > Jasminum > Jasminum sambac. The sequence continues at coordinate 24,653,276 of CP073652.1, forward strand.
AATCGGTAATCGAGCTCACTAGATCCTATAATCCGATCTTAATTGACGATTTTTGGCCGGAAAACCTTTGATTTCTTGCCTAATTTTGCAACTAAAACTTGATGAGTACCGTATCTTTCTCTTTCCCTTTCGCCATATAACAACGTCTCGACAACAGCACGCAATCTCCGTCGCGGGAAGTGGCTTTTCCTGCAGTGTCGACGGCTGAAGTGGCGGTCTTACCATCGGACTTCCCTTCTTCTCCTCGCTCTATCCCTCTTTCTCATCTGCGTATGTATTGTTTGTGTATATACGTATGAACAAATCCCATCTTTTACCTTATATTGGGAGCTTACAATTTAAATCCTCCAAGTTCCAAATTCAATTTAAATTGGTCCCTTAGTAGTATGTTTTCTTTTCGATAGTTTAGAACAGTCCTGAAAATCATGATTTTACTTCAGGTGACTTCAATTGAATTTATATGATCTACAATTGAAGTCCCGAAGTTTCTATTTAGCTTCAAAACAGTCCCTAAATCACTGATTTCCTTCAATCAAGTCCCAAATTAAGTTTTAAAAGTTCAATTTCAACCCTTAAAGTTTCAATTGAGTTTCCAATTAATCCTAGTTGACTGATTACTTCATTTTCCACCCTCAAATCAACACCTATCTTCCAATTAAGCTCAAAGTAACTTTTAAAAAAAATATCTTTTGGGCCCTAAAACTTTTAAATGAGATTCTATGAGACCCGAATAAATTATTAAACTTCAATTTTAAGAATTAATTACTAAAGTTATATTTAATTTCTTTTATTAGACGACGTGAAAAGTCCGTAGAGGCGCTATCATCACACCAGCCCAAATTACGACGAATTTACAAGAACAAGGGATTGAGGTGGGGTTTACTTTATACAGGAGTTTCCAACACTCAACTTTTCTATAGTTTAATTGCCTCTAGTTGTAATTTCATGTGCGGATATGTGATATGGTGAAATGTTTTTCTACTGTGCCCCAGTGAGTATAACAACGTTATACTCACCCCAAATGTTTTGGACTCTTTTTCAGATTAAGGAGTCCGGCGAAGTGGCGCGAGATGAGGCGACACCATTCACTTAATTATTATGTTAAACAATTTTTATTTTATTAGAAAATTGTTCAAAAAACTTAGTAGTATATTATTTTTGAGCTTCCGCGTGTGGATTAGAGATTTAATTCGTTATTTAGAAAACGAATATTGATTTTCAAATTGACCAATATTATTTCATCTAGGTACGGGGATTTTGAACCTTATCATTGTTATCCTTAATACTATTATTATTATTGCGATTACTATTGTATTATGATTATTATTTTTATTATTATTATTATTGAGAAGAAAAAGAAATTATCATCAATTTCCCCATTTCAATTAATTAAAGGCTAATTTAGTAACCCTTCGATATTTAAAAATCGGGGCGTTACAGACACAATTCCCATTCGTCAAGTAGGTTTCCTCAAATCCATTGTAGCTCCATTTTGTCTTCGATGGCTTCTCCGAGTGTCTTGATTTCTTAACAGTCCTTCTTGAATTCTTCTCCAAATTTTTTTGGTCTCATTTCTTTCCATGGCTTCCTTCTTCGAGATGAGGTAATTGTGCTTTGGCTCAATCTTATGTGTTGTGCTGACTCTGCAATTCAATTTACACAGTTCTTGCACAAAAGGATTAGTTGAATTAATTGCATTGACAGAACAAGCGTTATTGGGGCGTAATGAGGCATCAAAAATACTAAAGTTTGCTTTTTCCTCATCAAATTCCATGGAGAATGTACCCTCATAGACATCAATTTTAGTGCGAGAAGTGTAAAGGAATGGACGTCCCAATATGATAGGTGTTTGGTGAGGTGAATGTTCATCAACCATATCAAGTACATAAAAATCCGCAGGGAAAACTAAGCCATTTACTTTGACTAGCACATCTTCTATCACTCACTCTGGGTATGCATTAGTACGATCAGCTAGTTGCACAATTACGTGAGTTTCTTTCAGTTTTCCTAGATTTAGTGAAGCATACAAGGATCTAGGCATGACATTTATGGATGCTCCTAAATCTATGAGTGTTTTGTCAATATAGTGATTGCCTATAGAGCAAGGGACAGTGAACATACCTGGATCTTTGCATTTTGGAGGTTGCTTCTTCTGGAACACTGCTGAAACTGTTTCTCCCACTTTTATTATTTCATTTCCCATCAATTTTCTTTTGTTAGTGCAAAGATCTTTCAAAAACTTAGCACAGCGTGGAAATTGTTTGATTGCATCTAACAAAGGAATATTGATCTCTACCTTCCTTAATGTGTTCAAAATTTCCTTTTCCTTGTTTTCTTTATTAGTCTTTACTAATCTACTAGGACAAGGGGGAGGGATTGTTTTAGCAACGACATGAGAGTTAGGACTTACCTCCTTTTCAAGCTTTTCTTCTTTATCTTCTCTTGTGGCAACTTCTTTTTGAGGGTTTTCGATCTCTTTTCCACTCCTTAAGGTTATGGCGCTAACATTCTTTGGATTTACCTCGGGTTGGGATGGTAACTTTCCTCCAGATTGTGCTTCCAATCGATTGATGGCAGTTGCCAATTGACTCATCTGGTTTTCCAAGTTTTGAATGCTTGATGTGGACTCCTGTTGGAATTTCGAAGTGTTAGTTGCTAATGTTTTCACCATATCCTCGAGAGACATACCTCATTGTTGAGGCTTCTGTTGAAATTGCCCTTGAGGTTGGAAATTCCCTTGTTGCTGCAATTGGCCTTGAGGCTTGTTAGGGAAGAAACCTGGGGGCTTGTTATTTGCTGAGTTCACTTGTTCATTGTTATCCACTTGTAGAACAGGACAAGCATCTGTAGGATGTCCTAGATTTGTGCATATGCCACATGCTTTGACTTGTTGATTGTTTCCTACAACAATTTGTTTGAGAAGATGTGCTAGTTCAGAAAGTTGGCTTTCAACATTGGAATTACTTACCTCGTTAACTCTTCGAATGTTCATCTCCCGATTTGTACTGAATTGTTGAGTGTTTTCAGCCATGATTGAAATCAGTGTTCTGGCTTCAGCAGGGGTTTTGTTCATCAATGCGCCTCCACTAGCAGCATCAACCATGTTTCTGTCTGGTTAACATAACCCTTCGTAGAAATATTGACGAGGAGATTTTCAGTGATTTGGTGATGCGGACAACTAGCAATGAGCTTCTTGAAACGTTCCCAATACTCGTAAAGAGTCTCTCCGTTGTTTTGGCGTACTCCGGAGATATCTTTTCAAATATTTGAGGTCTTTGAAGCAGGAAAATACTTTTCAAGGAAAAGCTACTTCATTTCATTCCAAGTTGTGACGGATCCCGATGGTAGGGTTTATAACCAATCTGTGGCAGCATCTTTAAGTGAAAATGGAAAGGCTCTAAGCTTGATTTGCTCTTCAGTGATGCCCGGGGGTTTCATGCTATCGCACACCACATGAAATTCTTTCAAGTGTCGATATGGATCTTCGCCGGATCGTCCATGAAAAGAAGGTAGAAGATGTATCAATCCAGATTTGAGTTCGAAAGTCTTACCCTCTTCTACGGTTGGAAAGGTGATACACAAAGGTTGTTGAGTAACTTCGGGAGTTGCCAGTTGTTTGAGAGTTTTTTCGTTATTGTTTTCTGCCATTTCTCGTTCGGTTTGTTTTGCTTGTCTTATTTGTTTTCGAATGGATTTCTCGATTTCTGGATCAAAATTTTCAAGAATTCGATTAGTAGATTGAGTATTATGCATACAAGTGAAGAATTTTTTTTTAAAAAAATTAATTAATCAAAGCAACGAAATTCGTTAACCGTTCCCCGGCAACGGCGCCAAAAACTTGGTATGCGTTGTCGCGACGCACCAAAGTTTATTTTATTTCCTTACTCGGCTTCCAAACTATAAATTAATGTAGAAGTGGTAAGTAAGGGGTCGAACCAAAGAGGAACGGTGCATAATCTAGTTGTCTTTATCAATTAATATAGGAAAGTGGGGTTTTGAGAAAAATTGAATAAAAATAGACATGAAAATGACAAAATAAAACAGATAAATCAATTAAAGAAATATCTAGTTCTCAGGTTCGGTTGTGTCAACTTGTGGTTATCTTTCCCATGCAACGTGTTACTATTCCTTCTTCAATTTATCAACTCTCAATTAACCAAGTACGCTCTGATTAATGAATTCTTCCTTAAGTGTATTAAGTTAAAAGTAAGCTCTTTAACTTAACATCTAGCTATTGGATAACCTTAAACAAGCTCTTTGAATTTAATGGAAAGCTAGTATGAAATGAACGAGAAGAATTAGTTGAATTAGATGAATAATTTCACAAGCTCGAATTAATGCATCTAAGTTGATTTGTTAATAAATATGCACGATATTCATTTGCTACTTTGGATTGGAATCTAGTGATAATTATGGATCAAAAGTTCCAATCCGAGCAAGTAACTTGAATTTAAAGATTAATTGATTCAATTGGCCAAAGTGAATGCAATAATCAAATAAACTCAAAAACGGGTTTACAAGCATAACAAATCAACAAATTGAAGTAGAAGAATAGATAAAACGTCACTAACGAGTTACAAAAGATAACCACATGTTAGTTGAACACAACGTTCCCCTCGAACTAGATAAGGACGTCTAACTACTCATATTGCGGGATTTCATGCTTTTTAGCGAGTGTTCGCCTTGCATCACCACCACAATATGATAGATTATACTTTACTATCATAAGTAATATATGCAAAATATAGAAAACAAGTAAACAATGCTAAGAATAAAATAGAGAAGTCTAACTACTCATATATGCGGGTTAAATACTTACAACGGCGTAACCGTGTGTATCACCTCTGCAATATATGAGAAATTATCTTTCTCAAATAGGAAAAGTAAAAGGAAAAAGAGAAACTTAGCGAAGAAATGATCCGCTAATCATATTCACAGCCGAAGTATCGTTGATCGATTCAAGCCTCGATTTCTTCCGCCGGAATATGAAAAACTAAGATCTTTGAAGCTAAAACTAAGAACAAATGAAGAAGAGAATTTTATTGAGGAGAAAGTTGGAGAGAATCACTAGCTAATTCTCTCTTCTAAGTTGTGCATTTCCTTCCTTACAAATGCCTCTGTTTATAGGCAAAATTTTACAAGAAAATATGATAAAAAATTATACAAATGCCCCATTATGATTTTATTAAATTGTACCAACCAAATCATGATCTTGAAATTGATCCACTAGTTCAAATATTGCATCATGGTGTAGGTAAGCATCTTGAGTGAATTATGCGAGCGGAATTTCCTCCTTTTGATATTTTAATAGAAAGTTATGAATTTCTACCAAAACATGGCACAAGAAATCCTCCATTCACATCACTCTCGGTTTTGCCCATTTTTGACCATGATATGATCCGAATCATTTGAAGGATCAACACCAAAGTTGTAGCCCTCTGAGTCATCTTTCCATGGACATAAAATTCAGGTCAATCCGATTTTTGTACCAAAAGTTATGGTCAATTTACTGAACTGCGGCAGTAAATTCGAGTTGCAGATTTTTTACGATTTGTCATTTTTCTTCAAATGGCCATAACTTTCACTAGGAAACTCCGATTTGGGATCCGTAAAAAATGTGGGAATCTTCTTTTGATATTCTTCGACATTGGCTGTGACGCCCCGAAGTTCTAACGACCGGAATGCCACGTCATTCTTCTAACTAACTTTTGAAAAAGTCAACAATAGTAATAAACAGAATTTAATTGTGCGGAATATTATTTAGAAATAACCAATAATGGTTTTTAAAAAAAACATGTAACATCGTAGGACATTGAAACTTGGGATAGATATAAATAATTTCATTTGAAATTAAATGGACAAATAAACTCAAAATAAGAATTTTCTAGTGGAGATTCATCGGCCATCGCCACGCTTGCAACCCCTTCAGTCTGCAAATATTTAATTTAAGAAAACGTGAGTATTTCATAGAAATACTCAGTAGATCTCGCGCACGATATCAATTCAATATTATATGTAACACAAGTGGTCATTTAATCCAAGTAATTCTCATGAACAAGTATGAATACGAGTTCAAGTCTAGTCTCATGCATTAAAGCAAGTAATTCTCATAATTGATTGCATTTAAGCAATAATAATCTCATGTTTGGGCTTGATCAAGCAAATTAAATGCTACAAGTAGCAAATACTCTCATGGAAATACGCACCAAATGTAAACACATAATAAGAATTATCTATCTATGCACAATTTTGAAAATAAAAATATTCGTAGATAGAGATCTACCTTAATTCTTGAGTTTGAGCCTTAATTCTGTAAATTGCTAGGTTGTCGCGTCTCGTCTAGTCCTAAAATAATCAAAATGAACTCTAATAAGTTTCTTGGGTAAATGGAGTCTCAAAAGTGAAGAAATTCTTAAAAGTAGAATCGAAATCGAATAAATAGGAAGTCTAGGGATTTAAAATCGCTAAATTTGAAAAGTTGGGGCTAATTGGTAAAATTAAAGAATTCGAAGGACTAATTCGGAAGTCAAATGATAGTTGATGGGTCAACTTTGCAATTGACCGCATTTGAAAACTATCGGACTCGATTGAAAACAATTTGAAACTTTAGGATCTCTTAAATAAATAAAGTATAAGGACTAAAATGAAAGTCAACTGAAAGTCACGGGTTTGACTGCAATTGACCAGATTTAAAAATTGGGGACTGAATTGAAAGGAATGAAAACCTTTTGGCTAGGGAAATAAATAAAGTAATGAACTAACTTAAATAAACTAAGAAAGCTCAGCGACCAGGAGTGCAAATATGAAATAAAAGCTTTAGACTTCATCTTCTCCCTCATTCTCGTGCGTGAGTTTCACCGGGAGGAAAGAAAAGAAACTGGAGAAGAAGATCGACTGCTCGTCTCTGGCCAACGTCTCGTCGGCGGCCACCGTCGGTGCCGCCACCGTTGACGGTGTCCGTGAGGCGAGAGAGACAGAGCGAGATCAAGTCAGAGAGAGAGAGAAATTAGAGGAGATCGAGAGAGAAAAGAGATAGCTCGGCCGAGAAAAATCCAAGGGAAGAATTACCGGTGAGTTTTCTCCTTTTTTCTTGTGATTGATTAGGTGTGGCTGTAGGTGTTTATATAGGAGTCATAAAATTGAATTAAGGTATGTCTTGGGGAGGAATTCCTACCAAAATTACGAAACCCTAAACTTAATTATGTTAAGAACGCGTATTTTAATTTAGGAAATCTGAATTTTGGTAAGTCTTGTAGAGCAAGACTAGGGTTCATACGAATTGGGGCCTGAAATTCGGGATTTAGGGCTTAGGAAATTGGGGGAAATTGATTAGAAATAAGGGTCAATTAAATTAGGGCTAGACGAGATTTGGGGAAAAATTGGTTTTAACGAACTTTTCCGGGTGAAATTTCTGGATCGCTACATTGGCACAAGAAAAATTGTAAAAACAACTTTTCATAAAATTACATCGGAGGCCCTCCATCTTTGAATTTGCTTGCATTTCGGTCCTAAGTTCCGTTTTCGCTCTGTTTCCATACAATAAAAGGAAAACACATAAAAAGAAACATAAAACACTAATAAAACACGCAAATACTTAAAATAGGCGAGTTATTTAAGTGCTTATCTAGCACTTATCAGCACCCATCCGAAGATGTAAAACTACGTCTCATTCATTTGAGAAGTGTCTGAGTTGGACGTTCTGCTCTAAACGTTCTCCCATTTGTTGGTTCTTACGGGGCTGTTCTTTATTGAATGGTAAACACACCGACGTGTCAAGTGACAATATGACAGACCTTTTCATTAGGGTTGGTTGTCAAACTGTTTTGTAGAGAGTATGCTGATTCAGATAGTTTCCATGCGGGTCAGCCTTGATGGAATCATGTCATTAATTTGATGTGAATACTGCTACAAGATGTTCAGAGGGTTTTCAACTTCCATAGTCACTTTGTATATATTTCTCTTCTTCAAAAAAAAACTTTATAAAAAAAAACTTTAAAAAAAAAATCCAGTTGTTGTTTTTACTGCAGATCTCGTGCTCTTGGATTACTTGTTCAAATGCTACATTGTGCAACCACCATCCTCCACCGGCACGACTCCTTGCTTCGCATAGGGGAGTTTCTCTTTCTTTTCTTTTTTCATGCTATCTTTACTTCTACATTGAGGACAATGTTAGTTTCAATTTGGGCGGTGGGATTTTGTGTTGTTTTGTGCTGTTATAAAAATCATTTGATATTTTCTTTTAAGAGATGGCAGGGTAAGGAGTGATAGACTCTTGAGACGTATCTTTTTGTTTGTTTGTTTATTTTGTATATTTTAAATTGTTTGTGTTCTTTTGCTTGAGTGAAAACAGTTGCTGATTGCATGACTTCTCGTTTAGTTTAGTTATTTTGTCTTTTTAATTTGTAAAATAGATCGTAATTCTGAAGTGTAGGGGTTGCAAGTTTTAGTTTACCTTTTGATTTTGTCGTGTATATTTGGTGTGTTTGTTGTTTATATGTTATTTGATATATGTCTAATGTGTGTGCATGCGTGTTAGTTTTATGATTGATCATTTTGTGAAAAAAAAGGAAAAAAAAAATTGGAGAGTGTCATTTTTCTTAAAGTATAAATTGTCTTCAACTCATGAAATGTACTCCACGAACTCATTTCATACTTGTTTGTCCAGCGGACGTCATGACTCATTATTTTTAGATTTAGAAGTTGGTTGGTTATAATGAGAAGTGTGTTTGAATTCTTCCCACCAACCTTTATTTTGAAACACTCTACCATTGTGAGATAAGTGGTGAATTAGCTGGTGGAGGATGAGTTAGTATTGTGATGATTCCGTTCATGATAAGTTGTGTGGAATGTCTTTGATCAGCAAGAAGAAACAAGGTAATGACCATTTGCTAGAAATGCAATCCATGTCAATAAAAAAAAAAAGAAAGCATTCATTTCATTGTGCTGCCACGCTCTTGCCTCATTGACTCGGGTGAATAAGTTCTTAGGGGTATTTCAATGCTTGGTGCCTTGAGTGACGAGCTCGGGAGTCGCCGACCTAAAGCCCGCTACATGGGTTATTGAGAAAGCATTATTGTTTGGGGCATTGCATTGCACATTTACTTTTCAAAAAAAAATAAAATTAAGAGTAACCATTGTTGATTTGGAATTCTAGTTGGTTTAAATTACTTTGGAGTAACTTGTTTGTTGGAGCACTCAAATTTAGGGAGAGTCATCACATTACTACACTATTGATACCACCGGTAAAATTCACCTAAACATAAGAGGAAAAAAAAAGAGTGATTGAGAGCAACCTTTGGGATGATCATTGGGGATTAAGAGAAAATACGTTAGATGTGACCACGAGAGGGTAAGGATATATTTCACCGTTGAGGGCCGGGTTGCTAACCACTCAATTTTTGGATCTAAGAGGCAATGGGAAGTGAAGTACAATGGGATGAACAAGTTCATTTTTCTTTTGTAGTATGAACCGTGAGTTGAGTACATTTTTATACTTGTATTTTTGTTTGTTAAGTTGCTTTGAATTTTATATTTGATGGTGTGCTTGCTTCTGTGTATTTTGAATCGTTTGTTGTTCGAGGACAAACAACAGCTTAAGTGTGGGGGAGTTTGATAAGTGCTAGAAAAGCACTTAAATAACTCGTCTATTTTATGTATTTGCGTGTTTTATTAGTATTATATGTTTCCTTTTTATGTGTTTTCCTTTTATTGTGTATTTAGAGTCACAAGAAATCAAAAGGAGCCAAAATGGATGAAAGCAGAGCGAAAACGGAACTTCGGACCAAAATGCAAGCAAATTCAAAGATGGAGGGCCTCCGATGCAATTTCATGAAAAGTTGTTTTTACAATTTTTCTTGTGCCAATGTCGAAGAATATCAAAAGAGGATTCCCACATTTTTGTCGGATCCCAAATCGGAGTTTCCTAGTGAAAGTTATGGCCATTTGAAGAAAAATTGCTAAGCGTAAAAAAAAATCTGCAACTCGAATTTACTGTCGCAGTTCAGTAATTTAACCATAACTTTTGCTAACAAAATCGGATTGAACTCCACTTTATATGGTTGGAACGCTAACTCAGAGGGCTATAACTTTGTGTTTTACCCTTCAAATGGTTAGGATTATATCATGGTCAAAAATGGGCAAAACCGAGAGTGATGTTGATTGAGGATTCCTTGGGCCATCTTTTCGTAGAAAATTCATAACTTTCTATTGAAATATCAAAAAGAGGAAATTCCAATTGCATAATTCAGCCAAGATGCTTACCTACACCATGATGCAATTTCAAGATCATGATATGGTCGTTACAATTTGATGACTCACCAAGATGCCATTTAGAGATCATGATATAGTGGTTACAATTTAGTAAGATTCATGATGTGCACATGTATAATTTTTTATTATGTTTTCTTGTGAAATTTTTCCTCTAAATAGAGGCATTTGTAAGAAGGAAACACACAACTTAGTTGAAGAGAATTACCTAGTAGTTCTCTCCAACTTTCTCTTCAATAAAATTCTCTTTTTCTTTCAAATACTCCAACCTTCTTCTTCTTCCACTGATAAAATGCACGCATGCAAGAGAGTTTGATAGAGAGGAATTTGGTAGAGAAAAATACGAGTGAAGAAAGAATTAAACACATTCGAGGAGCGAAGGAAGGGGGACAATACCAGAAACTAAACATTCATTTCAACTCTTCGTAATCCGGTTACGTATCTCTATACTTTCTCTATTGAAATTCTCGTATTTAAATCTATGTGTAACTAAGTTTCTATACTTGCGACGAGCAATGACTCCTCGTTGTGAACTCTGATATTTCATTATTGGATTTAATAGTATGTGATTGATTTGTCGTTAATTTTATGTTGTTGAACTTATAAATTTATCTTTTTGATCAATTGATAAATTATGAATTGGTTTGTGTCGGATTTGAGAAATGAAAACACAAATTAGAATAAAGAACATAGAACTCTAATTTAGACGAGATTTAGAGATAAACTTATGGTTAGTGCGATCCTTTCGTAAAGTTTCGATGGAACCTATTTGAGTTTATTGTGTAAATGCATTCTAGATGGTTGATAACGAATTTATTTAGAGATAAATAAATTGGCCTAATAGAATAGAATTATTTATCCCCGAGACAGGTAAATAGTTATTTTGGTAAATTCGATCGTTGACGAAAACAAGATCACTATTGAATCCAATTGCGTATACTAGATGGATCAAAGTTGGTGAAATTGTAAGTCCCAAGTCTTGTAATTCCCATCGTCGTTACATTATATATTGCAAATATTAAATTCTTGTTATTTAGATTCTCTTTAGTTTTTATATTTGTAAGATTTTATTTTCATAAAAAAAGAAAACACACAAAACAATTTTCGAATCGTCTTTTCAAATAAAGTATAAAATTGACAATTTTGGCAATTAAATCAAGTCTCTTTGGGATCGATACTTGGACTCAAAATCCATTTTACTACTTGTTCGACCCGTACACTTGCGGCATTTATTTCAACACATTTCATAACGAACACGCAACTACTAAATTTTTGTTAGTTAGATGTTATTTAGTTTATAAATTTAATTTGTAAGATTGTATTTTTTTAATGAAAAACAAAACAATTTTTAAAATCATCTTTTCAAATAAAGTACAAAGTTGATAATTTTGGTAATTAAATCAAGTCTCTGTGGGATCGATACTTGGACTCAAAATCCATTTTACCACTTATTCGACCCGTACACTTGCGGCATTTATTTCAACACATTTCATAACGAACACGCAACTACTAAATTTTTGTTAGTTAGATGTTATTTAGTTTATAAATTTAATTTGTAAGTTTGTATTTTTTTTAATGAAAAACAAAACAATTTGTAAAATCATCTTTTCAAATAAAGTACAAAATTGATAATTTTGGTAATTAAATCAAGTCTCTGTGGGATCGATACTTGGACTCAAAATCCATTTTACTACTTGTTCGACCCGTACACTTGCGGCATTTATTTCGACACATTTCTAACGAACAGTAGATTTCAAAACTGCAGCATCTATGTCTAAAAATAAACTAATTAAATATAAAAAATTAATTGTTAAAGAAAATAGAAATTATAGTGTTAGACATGCGTGAACTTATAGGTGGTGATCGAGAATTAAAATCTCAATATGTTAAATCGATCGTTAACTTGTCAAAACTTTCGAGTTGGTATGTGTTGAAATACTACAATTTCATTAGTTTGATTAGGCGTACAGAATTTTAACATTGCATGACCGAAACTATACGCGTCACCTTTAATAGTTCATAACTTCGTGAATGGGCTACCATTTTCAACATATCATACTACCATAGTCCATATATCATCGGATAGCTCTTCCGGTAACCTTTGATTGCAACGCTATCGCAATACACTCCTATGTCAACTTACACATCCATTAGATTTCTCCATAAATTTTGGTCCACTGGAATTCAATATTATTATTAGAACTAATATATATTGCATGCATTTTTCATTTTCTATGTATATAAAAATTAAAAATAAAAAGTTTTTCTTTCTAAAATTAAAATACAGTTCTCATAAATGGAAAGAAATCAAATGAATTATGTAGATGCTGAAAATTATTGGTATTACTACAAATTTAAGTTACGTAAAATTAAGTATAATACTTTTTATACAATTGAGCTAAAATTAAGTAGCAATTATAGTTTTTTTTTTTGAAACGGAAATGTAGCCGTATTATTCAAATAGCTCCCCCACAATTGCGAGGGGCAATAAAAAGTGGCATACAATCAATCCAGTGATGTGTGCTCAAGTGTGAATAAGCGTAAGAAGCTAGCGTGTGAGCGACAACATTCCTATCTCTAGAAATATGGTAACATCTCTCGCTTCTACATCTATGCAATAAGTCCAACACCTCCGCTATAATAGCGGGTTGTAAATCATGTTGCACTGCAAAAAGAAGGCCTTCACGTAGCGCTGTAGCCTCAGCAACTTCGGGGTCCATTGGTCCATAAAGATGTTTCACAAAAGCTCCAATAAAGTAGCGTCCCAAATTACACCTCCAATCCCCGCTCTACCCTCACCCCGAACAGCCGCATCAGTGGACAGAGCATAGCCATTAGCGAGCCCCTGATTATTTGACCAGACTGTCCGGCTGCGGGTGTGACCCGTCCCTGCAATGTCTCGACCGATAGCCCTTGCCATCTGGTAGGACTCACGAAAGATTAGTGCAGCATTGCTTGCATATGTCACATTCACCGTCTTTTCTTCGAACTTTCGCTTATTCCGAGCTTGCCATATCTGCCAAAGCCCCATACAAACAATTTTCGCCTACTCTTGCGTATATTGCTACTGGACAGTTAAGAGCCAACTGCCAACATACCAGTATGTCGTCCCCTATGTAATACCCCGACCTATTCCGTACATTTTAGATTTATGTGGAAATGTGTGAAAATTATAGAGTTAACCTCTAGACGAAGTTAGGATGGGTGATGTAGTTAGAATGCGGTTAGGAGATAGGTAACCAACGAAACGGCCTTGAAAATGCATATTAGGTGAATATATTTTGAGTTACGGTCGTAAGTGAACGGGTTACGACCGTAAGTCATGTTTTACGACCATAATAATATTACATACGGCCGTAACTATTGTGAACTATATTCGGAAGATTTACAGAATGTTTCTTATGACCGTAAGTATGGTCGATACGACCGTAAATATGGAATTACGACCGTATGTTATAATAGGTACGGCCGTAAATCTGCAAAGAAGGAAAACAAAGATTTTCAAAAAGTTTAATACGGCCGTATGATAAGTAGGTACGACCGTAAGCCATAAGTTACAGCCGTAAAACTATTAGTTACGGCCGTAAAACTTAAGTCAGCAGTTTCGATGGTTCTAGGCATTTCAAGTCGGTGGGAACTATATTTAAACCCAAAACTCGGTCCAAACTCTCCCTAACACACCAGAAGACATCTATAAACAATTTCTAAGTTCCACACTTGTTCTAAATAATATTACTAGGGAAAGACCATTAAATACCTTAAGAAACTCAAAGAAGAAAGAAAGAGGAAGAAGATAAGGGAAGGAAAAGAAGGTGTTGCACAACTTTAGGCTCCGTGTTCTTCACATTGAGGTAGGTATAAATGTCCTTTTATGCCTTGTTGATACGGACCTCGTTGGTCTCGATGCCAACGCAACCCAATCCAGATTAGATTAGACCCCAGAAAAGCCAATCACTGGTCACGATCGAGAACCTGACGACCTTCTACTCACGAAGTGACAATAATAGGCTAAAACCTATCACCTTCGAATGTGCGTAGTAGACAACCGGCAGGGGTGAACGCCACAAGAGTTGATCACGCTCTTGATAAGTTCGATTTGTTCAAAAGAACAACAAGAGAAGATAATTTCTCTCAACAAGCTTAAAGCTCTCAATTATCATATCAACCAAGTTGTCTTCTTTACTATGAGGGGTTTTGCCTTACATATACAAGTCTCAACTGAAAATAATAATAAAATAATAAAATATCCAAAAAGTAGACACAAAAATGACTAAGTCGGCCAAAATTACGGCCGTAATGTCTGGGGTTACGGCCGTAAATTCCGACGTTACGGCCGTAATTCATAAAAGTACGGCCGTAATAAACTCTCTGCCTCAAAACCGTCCAAACTTGATTCTTGAGTTACGGCCATATGGACAAACTTTACGGCCGTAATTATTGGGTACGGCCGTATTATGATAGAGTACGGCCGTAATTTGCTCTCTGCATAAATTTGACCCAAAAGCTGGAAATCGACATTACCGCCGTAATTATGAAGGCTACGGCCGTAAGATTGAGGATACGGCCGTATGAACCTTTGGTACGGCCATAATTTACTCCCTGTAAAGTCCTGTTCTTCAACCCCATGGGTTATGGCCGTAAATAAAACGGTTACGGCCGTAACTTTGGTTTGCCTTTTCCCCTTTGATCTCTAACATCTCTAACCTGTAATTGGAGGACTTCTTTCAACTTATGAACTCCCGTGGACTGGTCCAAGTGTGGAAATGACCTATTCTGGACATGTTGACATACTTTTTCGACCCAGGTCATCAAGGCTCGTCCCATTCTTTTGGCTCGACTTCTCGTAATCGGTCCAATCGGCCAATGGGGTGGTTCGTCCGACGTGGAGGCATCCGGGTTCGTATCACTTGTGAATGTGAAGTGCTTTTGTTGCTTTGGTATTGTTATGTGAACCTAATATTAGGTATATGTGCAAGAATATCGTGTTTTGATGAATGGCGTAATAGATTGTACGTTTGCAAGTTAAAGTAATGTGTTTTGCCTCATATTTGTTATTGAATGAGTTACCTATTGCATTATGGCCAAAAGTGATGAATATATGTTGGTTCGATATGTCGGAAATGAAATTTTGAAAGCAAAAGAGTTAAAATAGCAAGGTATGTGATATGAGGGCATGTCATGAGAAAAAGAATTTGTGTTGTTAACATGTGGTTACAAACTGTGAAAAGAAAAAGAAATGGCCTAAAGGAAAGGTGAATGGTAATACGGGGCAAAGTACTACGGCAAGAGGCGGGAGTGCCTCTTGAACGCCGTATTACTCCGGTCGGAAATAAACGGGGAGCTACGAGCTATACGGGGCAAAGTGCTACACCGGTAGGTGGGAGCACCTTTTGAACGCCATATTACCCCAAAACGAGAAAGGAAGAAAGGCCATGGGATGAAAGAAAGCAAATGGCAACTTGTATCCACATGATTAACAATTGGGCCCAATACATTGTCACGACGTGCATTGCATTATACATCTATGCCTACTGAGTCTTTATGACTCATATATGTATACGTTGTGTGTTATTCTGGTACAGGACAGCAGGGACCGGCTGGAGTTGGAGGAGACAGACCCGAGCCTTGATGTGTGATATATCGAGAAACCTAAAGATCCTATAATTAGTGAGTTTGTACTGGATGTTTTAGCTCCGTTTTGGGACTATGAACAATGCTTATGTATCACTTTGAACGTTCGGTTTGTAATAAAGCATGATTTAGTTTCGTATACCATTTCTAATAAGCATATGGGATTAGTTTCGGTGATGTCAGCCCTAGCTTTGCACGTCAACGTGATGTCATCAAGACGTGGGTTAGGGCGGGCGTTACACCTTATATATCCTTTTGATAAGTGCTAGATAAGCACTTAAATAACTCTTCTATTTTACGTATTTGTGTGTTTTATTCGTATTATATGTTTCTTTTTATGTGTTTTCCTTTCATTGTGTGTTTAGAGTCACAAGAAATCAAAAGGAGCCAAAATGGATGAAAACAGAGCGGAAACGGAACTTGGGACCAAAATGCAAGCAAATTCAAAGATGGAGGGCCTCCGATGCAATTTTATGAAGAGTTGTTTTCACAATTGTTCTTGTGCCGGTGTCGAAGAATATCAAAATAGGATTCCCACATGTTTTTCGGATCCCAAATCGGAGTTTCCTAGTGAAAGTTATGGCCATTTGAAGAAAAATGACTAAGCGTAAAAAAATTCTGCAACACGAATTTACTGCCGCAGTTTAGTAATTTGGCCATAACATTTTCTACAAAAATCGGATTGAGCTCCACTTTATATGGTTGGAAACAAAACGCAAAGGGCTACAACGTTGGTGTTTTACACGTCAAATGATTCGGATTATATCATGGTCAAAAATGGGCAAAACCGAGAGTGATGTTGATGGAGGATTCCTTGGGCCATCTTTTGGTAGAAAATTCATAACTTTCTATTATAATATCAAAAAGAGGAAACTCCAATTGCATAATTCAGCCAAGATGCTTACCTACACCATGATGCAATTTCAAGATCATATGATTTTTTACAATTTGATGACTCATGAAGATGCCATGTCAATATCATGACTTACATGTGACTCATGATGGGGCATATGCATAATTTTTTATCATGTTTTCTTGTGAAATTTTGCCTATAAATAGAGGCATTTGTAAGGAAGGAAATACACAACTTAGTACACAACTTAGTAGATAACTTAGTGGAAAAGAATTAGCTAGTAGTTCTCTCCAACTTTATCTTCAATAAAATTCTCTTTTTAATTTTTTCTTAGTTTTAGTTTGCATCTTTTAGTTTTAGCATACAAGAGAGTTTGATATAGAGGAATTTAGTCGAGAAAAATACGAGTGAAGAAAGAACTAACCACATTCGAGGAGCGAAGGAAGGGAGACAACACCGGAAGCTACACATTCATTTCCACTCGTCGTAATCCGGTTATGTATCTCTGTACTTTCTCTATTGAAATTCTCGTATTTAAATTTATGGGTAACTAAGTTTCTATACTTGGGACGAGCAATGCATCCTCTTTGTGAACTCTAGTATTTCGTTATTGGATTTAATAGTATGCGATTGATTTGTCGTTAATTTTATGTTGTTGAGCATATTAATTTATCTTTTTTATCAATTGGTAAATTATAAATTGGTTTGTGTCGGATTTGAGAAACGAAAACACAAATTAGAATAAACAACATAGAACACTAATTTAGACAAGATTTAGAGATAAACTTGTGGTTAGTGCGATTTTTAGGTGAAGTTTCGACGGAACTTATATGAATTTATTGTGTAAATGCGTTCTAGAGGGTTGATAACGAATTTATTTAGAGATAAATAAATTGGCCTAATAGAATTGAATTATTTATCCTCGAGAGAGGTAAATAGTTATTTTGGTAAATTCGATCGTTGACGAAAACACGATCACTATTGAATCCAATTGCGTAAACTAGAGGGATCAAAGTCGGTGAAATTGTAAGTTCCAAGTCTTATAATTCCCATCGTCGTTACATTATATATTAAATTCTTGTTATTTAGATTCTCTTTAGTGTTTATATTTGTAAGATTTTATTTTCAGAAACACACAAAACAATTTTCGACTCGTCTTTTCAAATAAAGTATAAAATTGATAATTTTTGTAATTAAATCAAGTCTCTGTGGGATCGATACTTGGACTCAAACTTCCATTTTACTACTTGTTCGACCCGTACACTTGCGGCATTTATTTCGACACATTTCACAACGAACAAGTTTTTGGCGCCGTTGCCGGGGATTTAAATTTAATATCAATACCAATCAATTTTTGCTTCAATTTGAATTTTTTTTTTTAATTTCGCTTTTATTTTATTTTCATTAGATTTGCATGCGTAGTAAGAAATTTAGTCCATTAATTCCCCTTTATCCTGAAATCGAACGAACCTTTAGATATAGATTACGTGCTAGAAAGTTTGAGAGACAAATGGCCGAAGAAGCAGAGGATCGAATGCTTGTAGCGAATCGTCCTTTGAGGGACTATATTATTCCCACAATTGGGGATAATTTAACTTGTTTAGTTCCTCCGGCGATTCCCGTGAATGATTTTGAGATCAAACCTGGAACTATTCAATTAGTTCAACAAACCGTTCAATTCCATGGCCTATCCGATGAAGACCCTCATGAACACATTAGAAAATTTTTAGAAATTTGCGGCATGTTCAAAATTAACGGAGTACCGCCAGATGCGATAAAAATGAAACTTTTTTCATTTTCATTGACAGGAAAAGCAAAAACATGGTTTTACGCTTTACCTGCCAACTCCGTTACTAGTTGGGAAAGTTTATGCCAAAAATTTTTGGAAAAATTTTTTCCACCGGGTAGAATGCTGAAAATTAGGACGAAAATTTCCTCTTTTAGCCAACGTTCGGGGGAGTCTATTTCTGAAGGTTGGGAACGTTTCAACGATCTATTGAGACATTGCCCAAATCATGGGATACCTGAGTGGTTGATAGTCCAAATGTTCTATAACGGGTTGGGAAACGAAAACAAAAAGCATGCTGACTCAGCGGCAGGAGGATCGTTGATGGACAAAACTTTCAATGAAGCATCGTCAATCTTGGAGAAAATGGCTGCAAACAGCTATCAATGGTATTCGGATCGTGCAGTGCAAAAACATGCTGGAGTTCATGGAGTAGACGCCATCATCGGTTTCTCGCTCAAGTTGCACCTTGTCAAAGAAAATTGAAAGGTTGACTGTTCCAACGGTCAATATGGTTCAATCATCTGGAGGGTGCGAAATTTGTTGCGCAAATCATGCCACTACAGAGTGCCCTGTCACGCACTCAACCGGGCCTACTGAAGCTATGTTTGTTGGAAGTAGTCAAAGGCCACAATTCGGGCCTTATGCTCCCACCTACAATCTGGGGTGGCGACAGCATCCAAACTTTTCATGGAAAGATAATCAAGCACAGGTGAGACCACCTGGATTCTACCAGCCGCAGGAAAAGAAAACCTCGCTCGAAGATGTGTTCGCAAAGTATATGGAGGTTAACAACAATTTCATGCAGAAAACCGAACACACTCTCCAAAATCAAAGTGCTTGCGATAAAAATTTGGAGACTCAAATGGGGCAACTAGCGTCGGCAATTGCAGGACGAGCGCCGGGTAAATTGCCAAGTGATACTGAGACCAACCCTAGACAAGTTAATGCCATTACAACGAGAAGTGGACGAAAGAAAGGAAATGAGAACAATGAGACCACAGAAATGGACGAAAAAAAGGAAAAGGCAAAGGAAACATGTGGAGGTGAAATATCCTCTGAAAAATTTCAATTCGAAGAGGAAAAGGGGATTCCAAAACCCGTGAAAGCATACGTCCCTCCTATCCCATATCCTCAAAGGCTGCAAAAGAATAAACTGGATAAACAATTCGGAAAATTTCTTGAATCTTCAAGAAATTACACATCAACATCCCTTTTGCAGATGCTTTAGCACAGATGCCCAGCTATGCAAAATTCATGAAAGAAATTCTTTCTAACAAAAGAAAGCTGGAAGAACATGAGACAGTGATGCTCACTGAGGAGTTTAGTGCCATTCTCCAAAAGAAACTACCTCCCAAATTGAAAGATCCAGGGAGTTTCAACATTCCCTGCACCATTGGGTCATTCTACTCTTGATTTGCCCTATGTGACCTTGGTGCGAGTATCAATCTCATGCCCGTATCTGTTTATAGGAAGCTTGGATTGGGAGAATGCAGGCCTACCACTGTGACTCTATAATTGGCAGATCGATCTATCATATACCCTAGAGGAATTATCGAGGATGTGTTAGTCAAGGTTGATAAATTCATTTACCCGGTGGATTTCATCATTCTAGACATGGAGGAGGATAAGGAAATTCCTTTGATTTTTGGAAGGCCATTTTTGCGAACTGGAAGAGCTTTAATCGATGTCTACGAAGGCACACTGACGCTAAGGGTGGATAAAGAAGAAGTAACTTTTAATGTCTTAAAAGCATTAAAACATCCTTCTTCTTCTTCCACTGATGCATGTTTCAAATTGATGTCATTGACCAAGCAGTGAAAGAAACTTTTGAAGAAAATCTACTTGTAGAACCTCTTGAAGCTTTGTATTATCAAATTGGAAGGTACTGACACGGAGAATGAAGTACGAGCTGAGATGGCTCGTAACTTGGAAGCATCACCCACCACGACTTATAGAAGAAACTGGATTTACGAACCTGTGGGTGAAACCGCGAAAAAATTCTTGCCAAGGATTCAAGAAGGACTGTCAAGAAATCAAGACACTCGGAAAAGCCATCGAAGACAAAGTGCAGCTGCAATGGATTTGAGGAATCCTACTTGACAAATGTGAACTGTGTCGAGCAAACGACTTTAAACAAAAGTGCTTCTTGGGAGGCAACCCAAGCATTTTTCTGTTAATATTTTCATTTTTTAATTTTTACTTTTCATCTAACGTATTAAGGAAGATATTGCTTTATTACTGTAGAACGAAGACATCTCGAGACTCAATTATTTGGGAAGAGACATGATGGCCCATAAATCGGTGATTAGCGATAATTACGGATAATGGGCAGGTACATTATTGATAACAGACAAATCCGTCAAACGCGTTTTCTCGGATTCCTACTCCAACGTACTCTTTCCAGCACACTATGCATGAACGATTGTCGGTTGAAACAGTGCCTAATTTGACGGTGGTTGATTGAAGCAAAGGTCCGATTAGGCGGTGAAATGTCGCTTTTAGTACTAAATATGCACCAGGGTTAGGCAAAAGTAATTTTGCCAAGAAATGACGAGCAAAAAGAATGAATGTGTGCTATAAATGTGCTAGATGGACTTATAAATGCACTCGATGGACTTGCAGATCAGGTAATCGTTCTATTGGATTCGTGTCTACAAATCGAGAAGATAAAATATGTTTCATTAAGGATGGCAAGAGTAAGGAGTCTTTGGATGATATCCATCAGACTCTTGAGACGCATCCTAGTGGAATGGTGCAGATTGAACTTCTCAATTTTTGGCACGAATTTAAAAAGGAACGGGAACGATATAGTCTTGGGAATCTGACTTTAAAAGACCCCATTTGCCAGTTTGTAAGAAACTGGATGGGAAGCCTATCCCCGACTCATAGAAGGCGTTTAAGGCATTTCTGGACGTAAAACTAGAGGAAGATGTGAGCCACAATCACAACTTTGTGTACATATTGTTATTTTACATTTTTTTTGTTTTTGTGTCAGTTCTTAGTGTGAGTCAACAATCTATGGATTCTTTTACCATATTGGAATCTGGAAGTTCACTGACGAACTTGGAAACTGGAAGCTCAAAGAAGGACACTGAAGGTTAAAAGAAGAAACTGGAAACTGAAAGTTCAAATAAGGCAATTGGCAGTTCGAAGACGAAATTGGCAACCATAAGTCTCTTTGGTGGAATCAGTTTGGGACAAAAAGAGTATCTCGGACCAGTAATAGCAGCTGGAACCTTCCTTGGAAATCAAAAATATAAGATCATCTACGACGGAGGTCTCCGTGGGCTGATAGGGTGTGCCATGCAATCTGCGTATGTGCGAGGAGCAACAGTGGTTGGAGTTACTGTACCACCCTTGAAACAGGCATATGGTAAGACCATCTAGCATTGAGGTAGACCTTAAAGAACTGTATTCTTCTCTTCTCTTTCATCTTTCTAGTCTTTTGCGGCTATCTCCAAGTGCATTGAATTTTCTCTTCCCTCCATGGCATCTCCTCCCCGTATTGTTGCTCTTCTGCAAGTATTCAAAACTTTCTCTTTGCCTACTGACCTTCAAATGCACATTATTCACCTAGTTGATAAGTATGGACGTTCCCTTTGGAATGTCATTGTGTTTGGGGCGGGATCATCCCGTTCTACTCGCAAAGATCGTGCTAAACGCCTCAAATGTTGCTTCAAATGTGGAAAGCTACTGGATGAACCTCATTGTACTAGAAATCAAACTCGTTCACAACATGAATATGTTGTTTTCTTCAAAGATGGACCGATTAGGTGTAGGGCCGAAAAGTCTATCAGGAGAAATAGCCTGCTCGAATTAGATGTGAAGGAGTTTGATAATCTATTGGAACAAAGACAGCGTTTGTTGGACACCAAACTCGATGGCCTTACCATTGAGCAGCAATTTTTTGAGCGTGATCACTAACACCCATCCGAAGATGTAAAACTACGTCTCATTCATTTGAGAAGTGTTTGGGGTTGACGGTCTGCTCTAAACATCATCCCATTTGCTGGTTCTTATGGGGCTGTTCTTTATTGAATGGTAAACACACCGTTGTTCAGTGACAATATGGCGGACCCTTTCATTAGGGTTGGTTGTCAAACTATCTTATAGAGAGTATGCTGACTCAGATAATTTCCATGCGGGTCAGTCGTGATGGAATCATGTCGTTTATTTGATGTGAATACTACTGCAAGATGTTCAGAGGGTTGTCAACTTCCATAGTCACTTTGTATATATTTTTCGTCTTTCAAAAAAAAAAACAAAAAAAAAGAAAAAACCGTTTGTTGTTTGTCTACTTTGATTGCAGGTG
Organism: Jasminum sambac; assembly: GCA_018223645.1. Lineage (NCBI taxonomy): Eukaryota > Viridiplantae > Streptophyta > Magnoliopsida > Lamiales > Oleaceae > Jasminum > Jasminum sambac. The sequence continues at coordinate 24,676,127 of CP073652.1, forward strand.
TCTTCCTCTTGGATTGTTGACTTATTTCTAAGCAGTGCTACGTTGTGCAACCACCTTCCACATCAGCACGACTCATTACAAGGGGAGTTTCTCTCTTTCTCTTGCTATCTTTCCTTCTACATTGGGGACAATATAGAATTTAAGTGTGGGGGTGTGTATATTGTGATTTGCTTGTGATTTTTTTTGTGCCATTAATTTTGCATGAGATAGCAACTATTGAAAATGATTGAGATTAATTTGCGTGACTTAGCTGAAACCACACGATCTCGTTCTGTTCTTCTCTATGTACAACTGGCTAATTTCATTGAGCACATTTATAGGTAATTTACTATCATTCTCTGGAACACAAATTGAAGGTTGAAAATGTTGATTTTTTCAATTTTTAGACCATAGTAAACTAACTTTTTGTTTTTGTTTTCTTCTTCCCTATCCAATTATCCTACTCAAAGTAACTTGGAAACATCATTTGTTAGTAAGGTGGAGTTATAATCGCATGGTTTCTGTTTTTTGTGAATGTGTCTTTTATTAATGGAGTCTAAAAATTTGGAAGGAGTACTGACGTATGTTGAGAATGAATTTTACTTTTATACTTGAAATAATGAGAGGGACCACAGGAAAGAGTTACCTACCTTAGAGTGTGAAGTCGTCACCTCGAATGGGTAAAGAAGGTTGCCTCCATCGTAAAGGGGTAGTGTGTAAACTACCTGTGGGGTAAAAGCTGAAAAGCAAATTGCAAAAAATCTCTTCAACAAAAAAAAAAAAAAAAAACAAAACAAAACAAAAAAAAAACTAGCCTTTTACCCAGGCGAGAAGTGAGATAAATAAATTTCCTCAGTGGTTTGAAGTGCTCCATCTAACACTCTTAAAATTGAAGACGTATTGGCAATAAAACACCTACCATGCCTTTTTTTTTTCTTTGCAGTGCTAACAATTGATGATTCTTGGTGAACAGAGTAATTGTTAGGATCCCTGGGAATCATTGTAAAATAAGAGTGGATCACGAGAGATGAAAGGAAATATTTGACAATTTCGGGTCAGAATTTGGATAGAACATCGTAAGCTTTCATTTGGTTCCAGTTAGTGATGGGATGATAACCTCAATTGCACACACTCACAAGCCGTTGTGTGTTTGAGAAGAAACATGATTCGGGAAAATGTTTATTAAGCAAGTCAAGATCCGTAGTAGAATTTCATTATTAAAAGTTGTTTATCTCATGTAAAACCAGTGTATTGTTTTGTGTCATATGATTGTTGTTCGAGGGCGAACAACGGTCTAAGTGTGGGGGAGTTTGATAAGTGCTAGATAAGCACTTAAATAACTCTTCTATTTTACGTATTTGTGTGTTTTATTTGTATTATATGTTTCTTTTTATATGTTTTCCTTTCATTGTGTGTTTAGAGTCACAATAAATAAAAAGGAGCCAAAATGGATGAAAACAGAGCGGAAACGGAACTTGGGACCAAAATGCAAGCAAATTCAAAGATGGAGGGCCTCCGATGCAATTTTATGAAGAGTTGTTTTCACAATTGTTCTTGTGCCGGTGTCGAAGAATATCAAAATAGGATTCCCACATGTTTTTCGGATCCCAAATCGGAGTTTCCTAGTGAAAGTTATGGCCATTTGAAGAAAAATGACTAAGCGTAAAAAAATTCTGCAACACGAATTTACTGCCGCAGTTTAGTAATTTGGCCATAACATTTTCTACAAAAATCGGATTGAGCTCCACTTTATATGGTTGGAAACAAAACGCAAAGGGCTACAACGTTGGTGTTTTACACGTCAAATGATTCGGATTATATCATGGTCAAAAATGGGCAAAACCGAGAGTGATGTTGATGGAGGATTCCTTGGGCCATCTTTTGGTAGAAAATTCATAACTTTCTATTATAATATCAAAAAGAGGAAACTCCAATTGCATAATTCAGCCAAGATGCTTACCTACACCATGATGCAATTTCAAGATCATATGATTTGGTGGTTACAATTTGATGACTCATGAAGATGCCATGTCAATATCATGACTTGGCGGTGACTCATGATGGGGCATATGCATAATTTTTTATCATGTTTTCTTGTGAAATTTTTCCTATAAATAGAGGCATTTGTAAGGAAGGAAATACACAACTTAGTACACAACTTAGTAGATAACTTAGTGGAAAAGAATTAGCTAGTAGTTCTCTCCAACTTTATCTTCAATAAAATTCTCTTTTTAATTTTTTCTTAGTTTTAGTTTGCATCTTTTAGTTTTAGCATACAAGAGAGTTTGATATAGAGGAATTTAGTCGAGAAAAATACGAGTGAAGAAAGAACTAACCACATTCGAGGAGCGAAGGAAGGGAGACAACACCGGAAGCTACACATTCATTTCCACTCGTCGTAATCCGATTATGTATCTCTGTACTTTCTCTATTGAAATTCTCGTATTTAAATTTATGGGTAACTAAGTTTCTATAGTTGGGACGAGCAATGAATCCTCTTTGTGAACTCTAGTATTTCATTATTTGATTTAATAGTATGTGATTGATTTGTCGTTAATTTTATGTTATTGAGCATATTAATTTATCTTTTTGATCAATTGGTAAATTATAAATTGGTTTGTGTCGGATTTGAGAAATGAAAACACAAATTAGAATAAACAACATAGAACACTAATTTAGACAAGATTTAGAGATAAACTTGTGGTTAGTGCGATCTTTAGGTGAAGTTTCGACGGAACCTATTTGAATTTATTGTGTAAATGCGTTCTAGAGGGTTGATAACGAATTTATTTAGAGATAAATAAATTGGCCTAATAGAATAGAATTATTTATCCTCGAGAGAGGTAAATAGTTATTTTGGTAAATTCGATCGTTGATGAAAACAAGATCACTATTGAATCCAATTGCGTATACTAGAGGGATCAAAGTTGGTGAAATTGTAAGTCCGAAGTCTTATAATTCTCATTGTCGTTACATTATATATTAAATTCTTGTTATTTAGATTCTCTTTAGTGTTTATATTTGTAAGATTTTATTTTCAAAAACACACAAAATAATTTTCGACTCGTCTTTTCAAATAAAGTATAAAATTGATAATTTTGGTAATTAACTCAAGTCTCTGTGGGATCGATACTTGGACTCAAAATTTCATTTTACTACTTGTTCGACCCGTACACTTGCGGCATTTATTTCGACACATTTCACAACGAACACCTTTTTGATCAAATCCCAAAGGCTGATAGCTTTCTGGAACAATTTCGCCCAAACACATGCAAGAAGAGGTGTCCCTCAAATTCCCAACAACCACAGTGGCTGATAAGTGGTAAAACACTTAAATAACTCGTCTATTTTATATATTTGAGTGTTTGATAAGATTTATATGTTTCTTTTCATGTGTTTTCCTTTTATTGTGTGTTTAGAGTCACAAGAAATCAAAAGGAGCCAAAATGGATGAAAACAAAGTGAAAACGGAACTTTGGACCAAAATGCCAAGAATCAAACATGGAGGGTCTCCGATGCAATTTTATGAAAAGTTGTTTTTACAATTTTTCTTGTGCCAACGTCGAAGAATATCAAAAGAGGATTCCCACATTTTTGTCGGATCCCAAATCGGAGTTTCCTAGTGGAAGTTATGACCATTTGAAGAAAAATGACTAAGCATAAAAAAAAATCTGCAACTCGGATTTACTGCCGCAGTGCAGTAATTTGACCATAACTTAAGCTACAAAATCGGATTGGCCCGATTCTTGTTCCTATGGAAAGAAGACTCAGAGGGCTACAACTTTGGTGTTTATGATTTCAAATGATTCGGATCATATAATGGTAAAAAATGGGCAAAAGTGAGAGTGTTGTGGATGGAGGATTCCTTGGGCCATCTTTTGGTAGAAAATTTATAACTTTCTATTAAAATATCAAAAAGAGGAAATTCGAATTGCATAATTCAGCCAAGATGCTTACCTACACCATGATGCAATTTCAATATCATTATTTGGTGGTTACAATTTAATAGACTCATGAAGATGCCATTTCAATATCATGATTTGGTGGTTATAATTTAATAAACTCATGATGGGGCATATGTATAATTTTTTATTATGTTTTCTAGTGAAATTTTGCCTATAAATAGAGGCATTTGTAAGGAAGGAAACACACAACTTAGTAGAGAGAATTAGCTAGTAATTCTCTCCAACTTTCTCCTCAATAAAATTCTCTTCTTCATTTGTTCTTAGTTCTGGTTTGAAAGTTCTTAGTTTTTCATATTCTAGTGGATCATTTCTTCGCTAAGTTTTTATTTCTTTCTTTTATTTTTCCCGTTCGAAAAAGATAATTTCTCATATATTGTGCTGGTACTACAAGGCGAACGCTCGCTAAAAAGTATTTAACCCACATATATGAGTGATTAGACTTTTCTATTTATTTCTTAGCATTTATTTACTTATTTTTTATATTTTGTGTATATTACTTGTGATAGTAAAGTATAATCTATCATATTGTGGTGGTGATACAAGGCGAACAACCGTTAAAAAGTATGAAACCCCGCAAATATGAGTAGTTAGACTTTTCTATCTAGTTCGAGGGGAACGTTGTGTTCAACTAACATGTTGTTATCTTTTATAACTCTTTAGTAATTCGAGCTTGTGAAATTATTCATCTAATTCAACTCATTCTTCTCATTCATTTCATACTAGCTTTACATTAAATCCTAAGAGTTTGTTTAGCGTTATCCAATAGTGATAAGTGCTAGAAAAGCACTTAAATAACTCGTCTATTTTATGTATTTGTGTGTTTTATTAGTGTTTTATGTTTCTTTTTAATGTGTTTTCCTTTTATTGTGTGTTTAGAGTCACAAGAAATCAAAAGGAGCCAAAATGGATGAAAATGGAGCGAAAACGGAACTTGGGACCGAAATGCAAGAAAATTCAAAGATGGAGGGCCTCCGATGCAATTTTATGAAAAGTTGTTTTTACAAATTTTCTTGTACCAATGTCTAAGAATATCAAAAGAGGATTCCCACATTTTTGTCGGATCCGAAATCGGAATTTCCTAGTGAAAGTTATGGCCATTTGAAGAAAAATGACTAAGCGTAAAAAAAATCTGCAACACGAATTTACTGCCGCAGTTCCGTAATTTGATCATAACGTTTGCTACAAAAATCAGATTGAGCTCCACGTTATATGGTTGGAAAGGAAACGCAGAGGGATACAACTTTGGTGTTTTACAGAAATCATGCTTCGGATTTTATCATGGTCAAAAATGGGCAAAACCGAGAGTGATGTGGATGGAGGATTCCTTGGGCCATCTTTTGGTAGAAAATTCATAACTTTCTATTAAAATATCAAAAAGAGGAAATTCCAATTGCATAATTCAGCCAAGATGCTTACCTACACCATGATGCAATTTCAAAATCATATGATTTGGTGGTTACAATTTGATGACTCATGAAGATGCCATTTCAATATCATAATTTGGTGGTTACAATTTAATAAAACCTATGATGGTGCACATGTATAATTTTTTATCATGTTTTCTTGTGAAATTTTGCCTATAAATAGAGGCATTTGCAACACAACTTAGTGCACAACTTAGTAGGAGTGAATTAGCTAGTAGTTCTCTCCAACTTTTTCTCCAATAAAATTTTCTTCTTCATTTGTTCTTAGTTTTAGTTTGAAGCTCTTAGCTTTCCATATTCCGGCGGACCAATTCTTCGCTAAGTTTCTCTTTCCCTTTTATTTCTCTATTTATTTCTTAGCATTTATTTACTTGTTTTCTATATTTTGCGTATAATCTATCATATACTGGCGGTGATACAAAACGAATACTCGCTATAAAGTATGAAACCCCGCGAATATGAGTAGTTAGACTTTTCTATCTAGTTCGAGGGGGACGTTGTGTTCAACTAACATGTTGTTATCTTTTCTAACTCTTTAGTAACGTTTTATCTATTGCTCCACTTGAATTTGTTGATTTGTTATGCTTGTAAATCCGTTTTTAAGTTTATGCGATTATTGCATTTAATTTGGTCAATTGAATCAATTAATCTGTAAATTCAAGTTACTTGCTAGGATTGGAACTTTTGATCCGTAATTGTCATTAGATTCCAATCCAAAGTAGCAAATGAATATCGTGTATATTTATTAACAAATCATCTTAGATGCATTAATTCGAGGTTGTGAAATTATTCATCTAATTCAACTCATTCTTCTCGTTCATTTCATACTAGTTTTACATTAAATCCTAAGAGCTTGTTTAGGGTTATCCAATAGCTAGATGTTAAGTTAAAGAACTCACTTTAATTTAATACACTTAAGGAAGAATTCGTTAATCAAAGCTTCTTGGTTAATTGAGAGTTGATAAATTGAAGAAGGAATAGTAACACGTTGCATGGGAAAGATAAACACAAGTTGTTGACACAACCGAACCCGAGAACAAGATATATCTTCAATTGTTAAATTTTTCTATTTTATTTTGTCATTTTAATGTCCGTTTTCATTCAAATTTCACAAAACCCGTTTCCTATATTAATTGATAAAGACAACTAGATTAAGCACCATTCCTCTTGGGTTCGACCCTTACTTACCACTTTTACATTAATTTGTAGTTTTGAAACCGAGTAAGGAAATAAAACAAACTTTGGTGGCACCGCGACAACGCCCACCAAATAGCTAGAGGTTAAGTTAAAGAACTCACTTTAATTTAATACACTTAAGGAAGAAGTCGTTAATCAGAGCTTGTTGGTTAATTGGAGTTGATAAATTGAAGAAGGAATAGTAACACGTTGCATGGGAAATATAAACACAAGTTATTGACACAACTGAACCCGAGAACTAGATATTTAGTACAATTGTTCTATTTTAATCTTATATTTTGTCGTTTGATTTTCAATTCCCATTCTAATTTCTCAAAACCCCCTTCCTACATTAATTGATAAAGACAACTAGATTAAGCACCGTTCCTCATGGGTTCGGCCCTTACTTACAACTTCTACATTAAGGCCTTGTTCTTTTCAACATCAAACAAGCAAATTTTATCAACTTTTCTCTCTCATCATTTATAACCACTCATTCGATTATTTAATATACTTTCCTCAAATTTCAACCGCACATTGAACACGTATATCAAAAAAATTAACTTTATCACCAATCAAACATACCCTAATTTGTAGTTTTGAAACTGAGTAAGGAAATAAAATAAACTTTGGTGCACTGCGACAACGCCAACCAAGCTTTTGGCGCCGTTGCCGGGAAACGGTTAACCAATTTAGTTGTTTCTATTAATTAATTTCAAAAAAAGAAAAAAATAAAAAAAATTTTGTAGTTGAGTTAACAACTATAAACAAAAGCGCTTATTGGGAGGCAACCCAAGCATTTTTCTGTTAATATTTGTATTCTTTTTGTTTTTATTTTTTATCTAATGTATTAAGGAAGATATTGCTTTATTATTGTAGAACGAAGATATCTTGAGACTCAATTATTTGAGAAGAGACATGATGGCCCATAAATCGGTGATTAGAAATAATTACGGATAGTGTGCGGGTTAATTATTGATAACGGACAATTTCATCAACCCGTTTTCTCGGATGCCCACTCCAACGTACTCTTTCCAGCACGCTCTGCATGCACGATTGTCGGTTGATACAGTGCCCAATTTGAGTATAAATCAAGATCTTCTCCACTCGAAACCACAACCACAATCTTAAGTCTCTATGAGTACTTCTTTCTAGCAGTAATTAGGTAATTTCTTTCTTCTTCTTCTTCTTTTTATTTTTGTTGTTATATCCACATATTTTTATATTTATATACTTTTCCTTATAATAGTTGATTGTATAGTTCAAATTTTGTTATTGTTCTTTCTTATTCAATATTTTCAAAAAAGAAAAAGAAAAAAAACTAAGAAGAGTGTGATAGTATATTCTACTTGGTGATTTTGATGATTTTAATCTTATTGCTTCATTTTTCTTTTTCTTTCATGTGTTGCGTTAAAAAAAAAATTGGAGTCGAGCCAACGATTATAAACAAATGCGCTACTTATGAGGCAACCTAAGCACTCTCTTTTCTCTACTTCTCCAAAATTCTTACATTTTCAATGGATACCAACTTTCTAAAATCCACAAGTATTACCCGTCACTACCCTTGAATGCTTTGAAATATATTTATTAGTTTAGAGCAGGACGGTTACATATGTTGATGGAAAATGAAATATTTGAGGATATTCGGTGGTTGATTGAAGCAAAGGCCCGATTAAGCGGTAAAATGCCGGCTTTTAGTATTAAATATGCACCAGGGTTAGGTAAAATTAATTTTGTCAAGAAACGAAGAGTAAAAAGAATGAATGCGCGTTATAAATGTACTAGATGGCCTTATAAATGCACTCGATGGACTTGCAACTCAGGTAATGGTTCCATTAGATTTGTGTCTGCAAATTGAGAAGATAAAATATGTTTTATTAAGGATGGCATGAGTAAGTAGTCTTTGGATGATATCCATCAGACTCTTGAGACGCATCCTAGTGGAATGGTGCAGATCGAACTTCTCAATTTGAGGAATGAATTGAAAAAGGAACGATAACGATATAGTCTTGGAAATCTGACTTTAAAAGACCATGTTTTCCAGTTTATAAGAAAACTGGATGGAAATCCTATCCCCGACTCATAGAAGGCGTTTAAGCCGTTTCTGGACGTAAAACCAGAAGAAGATGTTAGCCACAACCACAACTACATGTATATATTGTTATTTTACATTTTTTTGTGTTCTTGTGTCAGTTCTTAGTGTGAGTCAACAATCTATGGATTTTATTACCATATTGGACACTGGAAGTTCATTGAAGAAATTGGAAACTGGAAGTTCAAAGAAGGACACTGGAAGTTCGAAGAGGAAATTGGCAACCATAAGTCTCTTTGGTGGAAGCAATTTGGGAAGATCAGAGTATCGCGGACCGGTAGTAATAGCTGGAACATCCCTTGGAAATAAAAAATATAGGCTCATCTACGGACTACGGCGGAGGTCTCTGTGGGCTGATAGGGTTTGCCGTTCAATCTGCGTATGTGCGAGAAGCAACAGTGGTTGGAGTTACTGTATCACCTTTAAAACAGGCGTATGGTAAGACCATCGGCTATGAGGTACCAGTTAGATCATTGTTTGAACGCTTAACACTAATGATTATGCATTCAGATGCTTTCATTGCAATACCAAGAGGTTTCGAAACTCTGGAACAAATCTTTTGGATAATTTCCTGGGCCGAGATGAGCCTACACTCTAAACCAATTGGTCTTTGAAATATTCACAATCATTTCAACGGTTTAATCGTATTTCTTGAATTTTTAGCTCACCAAAAGTATATTTCATCTCATACATTAAAAATGATTTTTATTACATCATCAATTGAGGGTTTAATGGAACAATTAGAAGCGTATGTACCAATAGTGCCTTTAGCATTGGCTACCATCAATTGGCCAAGGGAAATGTGCAAAAGGAAAAGAGATCTGAATTTATTGGATTTGGAGTTACAGTTATAATTGTGGAATAGATAACTTCAGATGGTAGAATACGGAGTTTAACTCTGGAAACACGTTTGTGTTATGCTTTGTAATAAAAACAAGAAAACAAAAAAAATTAAAATGAACGAAAAAAAAAAAACACAAAAGTGGTCTTTTTCAGTAGATACATCTTAGTGCATTGAATTTTCTCTTCCCTCCATGGCATCTTGATAAGTGCTAGAAAAGAACTTAAATAACTCATCTATTTTATGTATTTGCGTGTTTTATTAGTATTATATGTTTCTTTTTTATGTGTTTTCCTTTTATTGTGTATTTAGAGTCACAAGAAATCAAAAGAAGAAAAAATGGATGAAAACAGAGCGAAACCGGAACTTGGGACCAAAATGCAAGCAAATTCAAAGATGGCGGGTCTCCGATGCAATTTTATGAAAAGTTGTTTTTACAATTTTTCTTGTACCAATGTCGAAGAATATCAAAAGAGGATTCCCACATTTTTGTCGGATCCCAAATCGGAGTTTCCTAGTGAAAGTTATGGCCATTTGAAGAAAAATTGCTAAGCGTAAAAAAAAAATCTGAAATTCGAATTTACTATCGCAGTTTAGTAATTTGACCATAACATTTGCTACAAAAATCGGATTGTGCTTCAATTTATATGGTTAGAAAGGTAACGCAAAGAGCTACAACTTTGGTGTTTTTCCCTTCAAATGATTCGGATTATATCATGGTTAGAAATGGGCAAAACCGAGAGTGATGTGGATGGAGGATTCCTTGGGCCATCTTTTGGTAGAAAATTCATAACTTTCTATTAAAATATCAAAAAAAGGAAATTCCAATTGCATAATTAAGCCAAGATGCTTACCTACACCATGATGCAATTTCAAGATCATATGATTTGGTGGTTACAATTTGATGACTCACCAAGAGTCCATTTCAAGATCATGATATGGTGGTTACAATTTAATAAGATTCATGATGGTGCACATGTATAATTTTTTATTATGTTTTCTTGTGAAATTTTTCCTATAAATAGAGGCATTTGTAAGAAAGGAAACACACAACTTAGTGGAAGAGAATTAGCTAGCAGTTCTCTCCAACTTTCTCTTCAATAAAATTCTCTTTTTCTTTCAAATTCTCCAACCTTCTTCTTCTTCCACTGATAAATTGCAAGAGAGTTTGATAGAGAGGAATTTAGCAGAGAAAAATACGACTGAAGAAAGAACTAAACATATTCGTGGAGCGAAGAAAGGGAGACAATACCGGAAGCTAAACATACACTTCAACTCTTCGTAATCCGGTTATGTATCTCTGTACTTTCTCTATTGAAATTCTTGTATTTAAATTTATGTGTAACTACGTTTCTATACTTGGGACACGCAATGAATCCTCTTTGTGAACTTTAGTATTTCGTTATTTGATTTAATAGTATGTGATTGATTTGTCGTTAATTTTATGTTGTTGAGCATATTAATTTATCTTTTTGATCAATTGATAAATTATAAACTGGTTTGTGTCTGATTTGAGAAATGAAAACACAAATTAGAATAAACAACATAGAACACTAATTTAGACAAGATTTAGAGATAAACTTGTGGTTAATACGATCTTTAGGAGAAGTTTCGACGGAACCTATTTGAATTTATTGTGTAAATGCGTTTTAGAGGGTTGATAACGAATTTATTTAGAGATAAATAAATTGGCCTAATAGAATAGAATTATTTATCCTCGAGAGAGGTAAATAGTTATTTTAGTAAATTCGATCGTTGACGAAAGCAAGATCACTATTGAATCCAATTGCGTATACTAGAAGGATCAGAGTTGGTAAAATTGTACGTCCCAAGTCTTGTAATAAAGTATAAAATTGATAATTTTGGTAATTAAATCAAGTCTCTCTGGGATCGATACTTGGACTCAAACTCCATTTTACTACTTGTTCGACCCGTACACTTGCGGCATTTATTTTTACACATTTCACAACGAACAAGTTTTTGGCGCCGTTGCCAGGGACTTAGGTTTAATATCAATACCAATAAATTTTTGCATTAATTTGAATTTTTTATTTCGCTTTTATTTTGTTTTATTTTAGATTTGCATGCGTAGTAAGAAATTTAGTCCATTAATTCCCCTTGACCCTGAAATCGAACGAACCTTTAGACATAGATTACGTGGTAGAAAGTTGGAGTGACAAATGGCCGAAGAAGTAGAGGACTGAATGATTGTTGTGAATCGTCCTTTGAGGGACTATATTATTCCCACAATTGGGGATAATTTCACTTGTTTAGTTCCTCCGGCGATTCTCGCGAATAATTCTGAGATCAAACCCGGAACTATTCAATTAGTTCAAAAAACCGTTCAATTGCATGGCCTACCCGACGAAGACCCACATGAACACATTAGAAAATTTTTAGAAATTTGTGGCATGTTCAAAATTAACGGAGTACCGCCAGATGCGATAAAAATGAAACTTTTTTTCTTTTCATTGACAGGAAAAGCAAAAACATGGTTTTACGCTTTACCTGCCAACTCCATTACTAGTTGGGAAAGTTTATGCCAAAAATTTTTAGAAAAATTTTTTCCGCCGGGTAGAATGCTAAAAATTAGGACTGAAATTTCCACTTTTAGCCAACGTCCGGGGGAGTCTATTTCTGAAGGTTGGGAACGTTTCAACGATCTATTGAGACATTGCCCAAATCATGGGATACCAGAGTGGTTGATAGTCCAAACGTTCTATAACGGGTTGGAAACGAAAACAAAAAGCACACTGACTCAGCTGCAGGAGGATCGCTGATGGACAAAACTTTTAATGAAGCATCGTCAATTCTGGAGAAAATGGATGCAAACAGCCATCAATGGTATTCTGATCGTGCAGTGTAGAAACATGCTGGAGTTCATGGAGTAGATGCCATCACTGCGCGCTCTGCTCAAGTTGCAGCCTTGTCAAAGAAAATTGAAGGGTTGACTGTTCCAACGGTCAATATGGTTCAATCATCTGCAGGGTGCAAAATTTGTTGCGCAAATCATTCCACCACAGAATGTCCAGTCACGCACTCAAATGGTCCCACTGAAGGGTAAGCTATGTTTGTTGGAAGTAGTCAAAGGCCACAATTCGGGCCTTATGCTCCCACCTACAATCCGGGGTGGCGACAGCATCCAAACTTTTCATGGGAAGACAATCAAGCACCGATGAAACCACCTGGATTCCAACAGCCACAGAAGAACTCACTCGAAGATGTTTTGGCAAAGTACATGGAGGTTAACAGCAATTTCATGCAGAAAACCGAACACACTCTCCAAAATCAAAGTGCTGCGATAAAAAATTTGGAGACTCAAATGGGGCGACTAGCATCGGCTGTTGCAGGACCAGCGCCGGGTAAATTGCCAAGTGATACTGAGAGCAACCCTAGACAAGTCAATGCCATTACAACGGGAAGTGGTCTACAACTTTCGGAGAGAGAAGTAAAGAGAAATGAGAACAATGAGACCACATAAATGGACGACAGAAAGGAAAAGGCAAAGGAAACAAGTGAAGGTGAAACATCCTCTGAAAAATCTCAATTTGAAGAGGAAAAGGGGATTCCAAAGCCCGTGAAAGCGTACGTCCCTCCTATCCTATTTCCTCAAAGGCTGCAAAAGAATAAACTAGATAAACAATTCGGAAAATTTCTTGAAATCTTCAAGAAATTACACATCAACATCCCTTTTGCAGATGCTTTAGCACAGATGCCCAGCTATGCAAAATTCATGAAAGAAATTCTTTCTAACAAAAAAAAGCTGGAAGAACATGAGACAGTGATGCTCACTGAGAAGTGTAGTGCCATTCTCCAAAAGAAACTACCTCCCAAATTGAAAGATCCAGGGAGTTTCAACATTCCCCGCCATTGGGTCATTCTACTCTGGATTTGCCCTATGTGACCTTGGTGCGAGTATCAACCTCATGCCCCTATCTGTTTATAGGAGGCTTGGATTGGGAGAATGCATGCCTACCACGGTGACCCTACAATTGGCATATCGATCTATCATATACCCTAGAGGAATTATCGAGGATGTGTTAGTTAAGGTTGATAAATTCATTTACCCAGTGGATTTCATCATTCTAGACATGGAGAAGGATAAGGAAATTCCTTTGATTTTTGGAAGGCTATTTTTTGAACTGGAAGAGCTTTAATCGATGTATATGAAGGCACACTAACGCTAAGGGTGGATAAAGAAGAAGTAACTTTTAATGTCTTAAAAGCATTAAAACATCATTCTTCTTCTTCCACTGATGCATATTTTCAAATCGATGTCATTGACCAAGCAGTGAAAGAAACTTTTGAAGAAACTCTACCTGTAGAACCTCTTGAAGCTTGTATTGTCAAATTGGAAGGTACTGACACGGAGAATGCAGTACGAGCTGAGATGGCTCATGACTTGGAAGCATCACCCACCATGACTTATAGAAGAAACTGGATTTATGAACCTTTGGGTGAAACCTCGAAAAAATTCTTGCCAAGGATTCAAGAAGGACTGTCAAGAAATCAAGACACTCGGAGAAGCCATCGAAGACAAAGTAGAGTTGCAATGGATTTGAGGAATCCTACTTGAAAAATGGGAACTTTGTCGAGCTAACGACTTTAAACAAACGCGCTTCTTGGGAGGCAACCCAAGTATTTTTCTGTTAATATTTGCATATTTTTAATTTTTACTTTTCATCTAACGGATTAAGGAAGATATTGCTTTATTACTGTAGAACGAAGACATCCCGAGACTCAATTATTTGGGAAGAGACATGATGGCCCATAAATCGGTGATTAGCGATAATTACGGATAATGTGCGGGTTAATTATTGATAACGGACAAATCCTTCAAATGCATTTTCTCGGATATCCCTTCCCACGTACTCTTTCCAGCACATTCTGCATGCACGAGTGTCGGTTGAAACAGTGCCCAATTTGACTATAAATCAAGATATTCTCCACTCGAAACCACAACCACAATCTTAAGTCTCTGTGAGTACTTCTTTCTAGCAGTGATTAGGTAATTTCTTTCCTCTTTTTCTTATTTTTATTTTTTTGTTATAACATGGACGTATGTGATACTTTTTTCTTATAATAGTTCATTATATAGTTCAAATTTTGTTGTTGTTCTTTCTTATTCAGTATTTTTGAAAAAAAAAAAAATGGAAGTGTGGTAGTGTATTCTACTTGGTGATTTTAATGATCTTAATCTTATTACTTCAATTTTTCTTTTTCTTTCATGTGTTGTGTTAAAAAAAAAAAGGCTACTTAGGAGGCAACCTAAAGCACTCTCTTTTCTTCTACATCTCCAAAATTCTTGCATTTTCAATGGATACCAAACTTTCTAAAATCCACAAGTATTACCCGTCACTGCCTTTGAATACTTCGAAAGAGATTTATTCTTCTAGAGTAGGACGGTTAAAAATATTTATGGAAAAGAAATGCCTGAGGATATTCGGTGGTTGATTGAAGCAAAGGTCCGATTAGGCGGTGAAATGCCGGCTTTTAGTACTAAATATGCACCAGGGTTAGGCAAAAGTAATTTTGCCAAGAAACGAAGAGCGAAAAGAATGAATGTGTGCTATAAATGTGCTAGATGATCTTATAAATGCACTCGATGGACTTGCACCTCAGGTAATGGTTCCATTTGATTTGTGCCTGCAAATCGAGAAGATAAAATATGTTTCATTATGGTGCAGATCGAACTTCTCAATTTGTGGAATGAATTTAAAAAGGAATGAGAACGATATAGTCTTGGGAATCTGACTTTAAAAGGCCCTATTTGCCAGTTTGTAAGAAAACTAGATGGGAAGCCTATCCCCGACTCATAGAAGGCGTTTAAGCCGTTTCTGGATGTAAAACCAAAGGAAGATGTGAGCCACAATCACAACTACGTCTACATATTGTTATTTTACATTTTTTTGTGTTCTTGTGTCAGTTCTTAGTGTGAGTCAACAATCTATGGATTCTATTACCATATTGGAATCTGGAAGTTCACTGACGAAATTGGAAACTGAAAATTCAAAGAAGGCAACTGGAAGTTCGAAGAGGAAATTGGCAACCATAAGTCTCTTTGGTGGAATCAATTTGGGAAGATCAGAGTATCTCCAACAGGTAGTAACAGCTGGAACATTCCTTGGAAATCAAAAATATAAGCTCATCTACGGCGGAGGTCTCCGTGGGCTGATAGGGTGTGCCGTTCAATCTGTGTATGTGCCAGGAGCAACAGTGGTTGGAGTTACTGTACCACTTTTAAAACAGGCATATGGTAAGACCATCGGCTATGAGGTACCCGTTAGATCATTGTTTGAACGTTTTACACTAGTGATAATGCATTCAGATGCTTTCATTGCAATACCATGAGATTTCGAAACTCTACAACAAATCTTTTGCATAATTTCCTGGGCCGAGATGAGCCTATACTCTAAACCAATTGGTCTTTTAAACATTCACAATCATTTCAACGGTTTATTGGTATTTCTTGAATTTTTAGCTCACCAAAAGCTGATTTCGCCTCATACATTAAAAATGATTTTTATTACATCATCAATTGAGGATTTAATGGAGAAATTAGAAGCGTATGTACCAATAGTGCCTGTAGCATTACCTACCATCAATTGGCCAAGGGAAATGTGCAAAAGGAAAAGAGATCCGAATGAATTGGATTTGGAGTTACGGTTATAATTGTGGAATAGCTAACTTCAGATGGTAGAATGTGGAGTTTAACTCTAGAAACACGTCTGTGTTATGCTTTGTAAAAAAACAAGAAAAACAAAAAAAAATGGTCTTTTTCAGGAGACCTTAAAGGACTGTATTCTTCTCTTCTCTTTCATTTCTCTGGTCTTCTACAGATACATCTAAGTGCATTGAATTTTCTCTTCCCTCCATGGCATCTCCTCCACGTATTGTTGCTCTTCTGCAAGTACTCAAGTCTTTCTCTTTGCCTGTTGAACTTCAGATGCATATCGTTCACCTTGTCGATAAGTATGAGCATTCCCGTTGGAATGTCATTGTTTTTGGGGCTAGGGTCATCCCGTTCTGCTCGTAAACGTCGTGCTAAACGCCTTAAATGTTGCTTTAAATGTGGAAAGCTGTTGGATGGACCTCATTGTACTAGAAATCAAACTCATTCACAATATGAATATGTTGTTTTCTTCAAGGATGGACCGATTAGGTGTAGGGCCGAAAAGTCTATCAGGAAAAATAGCCAGCTCGAATTACGTGTGAAAGAGTTTGATAATTTGTTGGAACAACGACAACGTTTGTTAGATACCAAACTCGATGGCCTTACCATTGAGCAGCAACTTTTTGAGCGTGATCACTAGCACCCATCCGACGATGTAAAACTACGTCTCATTCATTTGAGAAGTGTCTGAGTTGGACGTTCTTCTCTAAACATTCTCCCATTTGTTGGTTCTTATGGGGATGTTCTTTATTGAATGGTAAACACACCGATGTGTTAAGTGACAATATGGCAGACCTTTTCATTAGGGTTGGTTGTCAAACTGTTTTGCAGAGAGTATGCTGATTAGATAGTTTCCATGCGAGTCAGCCTTGATGGAATCATTTCATTAATTTGATATGAATACTGCTGCAAGATGTTCAGAGGGTTGTCAACTTCCATAGTCACTTTGTATATATTTCTCTTCTTCAAAAAAAAACTCAAAAAAAAAATCTACTTGTTGTTTTTATTGCAGGTCTCGTGCTCTTGGATTACTTCTTCAAATGCTACATTGTGCAATCACCATCCTCCACCGGAACGACTCATTGCTTCGCATAGGGGAGTTTCTCTTTCTTTTTTTTTTCATGCTATCTTTACTTCTACATTGCGGACAATGTCAGTTTCAATTGTGGGGGGGTTGGATTTTGTGTTGTTTTGTGCTGTTATAAAAATCATTTGATATTTTCTTTTAAGAGATGGAAGAGTAAGGAGTGATAGACTCTTGAAACGCATCTTTTTGTTTATTTGTTTATTTTATATATTTTAAATTGTTTGTGTTCTTTTGTTTGAGTGAAAACATGTTGCTGATTGCATGACTTCTCATTTAGTTTAGTTATTTTGTATTTTTACTTTGTAAAATAGATCATAATTCTCAAGTGTAGGGGTTGCACGTTTTAGGTTACCTTTTGATTTTGTCGTGTATATTTGGTGTGTTTGTTGTTTATATGTTATTTGATATATGTCTAATGTGTGTGCATGTGTGTTAGTTTTATGATTGATCATTTTGTGAAAAAAAAAATTTGGAGAGTGTCATTTTTCTTAAAGTATAAATTGTCTTCAACTCATGAAATGTACTACACGAACTCATTTCATGCTTGCTTGTCTAGTGGACGTCATGACTCATTATTTTTAGATTTAGAAGTTGGTTGGTTAGAATGAGAAGTGTGTTTGAATTCTTCCCACCAACCTTTATTTTGAAACACTTTACCATTGTGAGATAAGTGGTGAATTAGCTGGTGGAGGATGAGTTAGTATTGTGATGATTCCGTGCACGATAATTGTGTGGAGTGTCTTTGATCAGCAAGAAGAAACAAGGTAATGACCCATTACTAGAAATGCAATCCTTGTCAATAAAAAAAATTTATAGAGAGACCAAAAAAAAAAAAAAAAACCAAAAAAAAAAAACCAAAAAAACAACAAAAAAAAAGAGAAAGCATTCATTTCATTGTGCCACCACTCTCTTGCCTCATTGACTCGGGTGAATAAGTTCTTAGGGGTATTTCAAAACCTGGTGCCTTGAGTGACGAGCTCGGGAGTCGCTGACCTAAAGTCCGCTACATGGGTCATTGAGAAAGCATTATTGTTTGGGACATTGCATTGTACAATTACTTTAAAAAAAAAGAGAGAAAAGAAAAAAAATTAAGAGTAAACATTGTTGATTTGGAATTCTAGTTGGTTTGAATTACTTTGGAGTAACTTGTTTGTTGGAGCACTCAAATTTAGGGAGAGTCATCACATTACTACACTATTGATAGCACCGGTAAAATTCACCTAAACATAAGAGATGAAAAAAAAGAGTGATTGAGAGCAACCTTTGGGATGATCATTGGGGATTGAGAGAAAATACGTTAGATGTGACCACGAGAGGGTAAGGATATATTTGACCATTGAGGGCCGGGTTGCTAAACACTCAATTTTTGGATCTAAGAGGCAATGGGAAGTGAAGTACAATGGGATGAACAATTTCATTTTTATTTTGTAGTATGAACCGTGAGTTGAGTACATTTTTATACTTGTATTTGTGTTTGTTAAGTTGCTTTGAATTTTATATTTGATGGTGTGCTTGCTTCTGTGTATTTTGAATCTTTTGTTGTTCGAGGACAAACAACAGCTTAAGTGTGGGGAGTTTGATAAGTGCTAGAAAAACACTTAAATAACTTGTCTATTTTATGTATTTGCATGTTATATTAGTATTATATGTTTCTTTTTTATTTGTTTTCCTTTTATTGTGTATTTAGAGTCACAAGAAATCAAAAGGAGCCAAAATGGATGAAAAGAGAACGAAAACGGAACTTGGGACCAAAATGCAAGCAAATTCAAATATGGAGGGCGTCCGATGCAATTTTATGAAAAGTTTTTACAATTTTTCTTGTGCCAATGTCGAAGAATATCAAAAGAGGATTCCCACATTTTTGTCGGATCCCAAATCGGATTTTCCTAGTGAAAGTTATGGCCATTTGAAGAAAAATTGCTAGGCGTAAAAAAAAATCTGCAACTCGAATTTACTGTCGTAGTTCAGTAATTTGACCATAAGCTTTGCTACAAAAATCGTATTGAGCTCCACTTTATATGGTTGGAACGGTAACTCAGAGGGCTACAACTTTGGTGTTTCACTCTTCAAATGATTCGGATTATATCACCGTAAACAATGGGCAAAACCGAGATTAATGTGGATGGCGGATTCCTTGGGCCATCTTTTGATAGAAAATTCATAACTTTCTATTAAAATATCAAAAAAAGGAAATTCCAATTGCATAATTCATCCAAGATGCTTACCTACACCATGATGCAATTTCAAGATCATATGATTTGGTGGTTACAATTTGATGACTCACCAAGAGTCCATTTCAAGATCATGATATGGTGGTTACAATTTAATAAGATTCATGATGGTGCACATGTATAATTTTTTATTATGTTTTCTTGTGAAATTTTGCCTATAAATAGAGGCATTTGTAAGAAAGGAAACACACAACTTAGTTGAAGAGAATTAGCGAGTAGTTCTCTCCAACTTTCTCTTCAATAAAATTCTCTTTTTCTTTCAAATTCTCCAACCTTCTTCTTCCACTGATAAATTGCAAGAGAGTTTGATAGAGAGGAATTTAGTTGAGAAAAATACGAGTGAAGAAAGAACTGAACATATTTGTGGAGCGAAGGAAGGGAGACAATACCGGAAGCTAAACATTCACTTCAACTCTTCGTAATCTAGTTATGTATCTCTGTACTTTCTCTATTGAAATTCTTGTATTTCAATTTATATGTGACTAAGTTTCTATACTTGAGACGAGCAATGAATCCTCTTTGTGAACTTTAGTATTTCGTTACTGGATTTAATAGTATGTGATTGATTTGTCGTTAATTTTATGTTGTTGAGCATATTAATTTATCTTTTTGATCAATTAATAAATTATAAATTGGTTTGTGTCGGATTTGAGAAATGAAAACACAAATTAGAATAAACAATATAGAACACTAATTTAGACAAGATTTAGAGATAAACGTGTGGTTAGTGCGATCTTTAGGAGAAGTTTCGACGGAACCTATTTGAATTTATTGTGTAAATGCATTCTAGAGGGTTGATAACAAATTTATTTAGAGATAAATAAATTGGCCTAATAGAATAGAATTATTTATCCTCGAGAGAGGTAAATAGTTATTTTGGTAAATACGATCGTTGACGAAAACAAGATCACTATTGAATCCAATTGCGTATACTAGAGGGATCAGAGTTGGTGAAATTGTAAGTCCCATCGTCGTTACATTATATATTGCAAATATTAAATTCTTGTTATTTAGATTCTCTTTAGTTTTTATATTTGTAAGATTTTATTTTCATAAAAAAGAAAACACACAAAACAATTTCTGAATCGTCTTTTCAAATAAAGTATAAAATTGATAATTTTGGTAATTAAATCAAGTCTCTGTGTGATCGATACTTGGACTCAAAATCTATTTTACTACTTGTTCGACCCGTACACTTGCGGCATTTATTTTGACATATTTCACAACGAACACATCTCCTCCACGTATTGTTGCTCTTCTGCAAGTACTCAAGTCTTTTTCTTTGCCAACTCACCTTAAGATGGACATTGTTCAACTTGTTGATAAGTATGAGCATTCCCTTTGGAATGTCATTGTTTTTTGAGCAGAGTCATCCCGTTCTGCTCGCAAACGACGTGCTAAACGCGTCAATTGTGGCTTCAAATGTGGAAAGCTATTGGATGGACCTCATTGTACTAGAAATAAAACTTATTCACAACATGAATATGTTGTTTTCTTCAAGGATGGACCGATTAGGTGCAGGGCCGAAAAGTCTATCAGGAGAAACAGCCAGCTCGAATTAAGTGTGAAAGAGTTTGATAATTTGTTGGAACAACGACAATGTTTGTTAGACACCAAACTCGATGGCCTTACCATTGAGCAGCAACTTTTTGAGCGTGATCACTAGCACCCATCCAAAGATGTAAAACTACGTCTCATTCATTTGCGAAGTGTCTGAGTTGGACATTCTGCTCTAAACTTTCTCCCATTTGTTGGTTCTTACGGGGCTGTTCATTATTGAATGGTAAACACACCGATGTGTCAAGTTACAATATGGCGGGCCTTTTCATTAGGGTTGGTTGTCAAACTGTTTTGTAGAGAGTATGCTGATTCAGATAGTTTCCATGCGGGTCAGCCTTGATGGAATCATGTCATTAATTTGATGTGAATACTACTGCAAGATGTTCAGAGGGTTCTCAACTCCCATAGTCACTTTGTATATATTTCTCTTCTTTCAAAAAAAAATAAATAAATAAAACCAAAAAAAAAGTAAAAAAAAAAAATCCGGTTGTTGTTTTTCCATAACTAAGTTGATTGCAGGTCTCTTGCTCTTAGATTGTTGACTTGTTCGTAAGAAATGCTACATTGTGCAACCACCATCCTCCATCGGCATGACTCATTGCTTACCATAGGGGAGTTTCACTTTCTTCTCTTTTTCATACTATCTCTACTTCTACATTGGGGATAATGTAGAAATTAAGTGTAGGGGAGTGGAATATTGTGGTTTGCTTGTGATTTTTTTCTTTATTGTGTCTATAATTTTGCGTGAGATAGCAACTTTTGAATATGATTGAGCTTAATTTGCGTGACTTACCTGAAACTAGACGATCTCAAAGAAAAAAATTGTGTTCTGTTCTTCTCCAAGCACAGCTTGCTAATTTATCTGAGCACATTTATAGATAATTTGCTATCATTCTCTGAACACAAATCGAAAATTGAAAATGTTGATTTTTTTTATTTTCTAGACCATAGTAAGCTAACTTTTTTTCTTTTTTCTATCCATTTATCCCGCTCAAAGTAATCTAGAAACATCATTTGCTAGTAAGGGGGAGTTATAATCGCATGGTCTTTTTTTGTGAATGTGTCTTTTATTGATAGAGTTTAAAAATTTGGAAAGAGTACTGACCTATACTGAGAATTAATTTTTACCTTCGAACTTTAAATAATGAGAGGGACCACAGGAAAGAGCTACCTGCCTCAGAGTATGAAGACCTTTACCTTGAATGGGTGAAGAAGACTGCCTGCAATGAAAAGGGGTTAGTGTGAAAGCTACCTGTGGGGTAAAAGTTGAAAACAAAATTGCAAAATTCTCTTCATTAAAAAAAATTGAAAAAAAATAAAAGAAAAAAATCATTGGACCCAGGTGCGAAGTGAGATAAATAAATTTCCTCAGTGGTTTGAAGTGATCCATCTAACACTCTTAAAATTGAAGGCATATTGGTGATAAAACACCTACCATGCCTTTTTTTTCTTTGTAGTACTAATAATTGATGATTCTGGGTAAACAGAGTAATTGTTAGAATCCAGGGGAATCATTGTAAAATAAGTGCGGGATCACGAGAGATGAAAGAAAATATTTGACCATTTCGGGTCAGGATTTGGATAGAACATTGTAAGCTTTCATTTGGTTCCAGTTAGTGATGGGATGATAACCTCAATTGCAAACACTCACAATCCGTTGTGTGTTTGAGAAGAAATGAAATTTTCATGAATCGGGAAAATATTTATTAAGCAAGTCACTATCTGTAGTACGATTTCAATGTTAAAAGTTATTTATCTCATGTAAAACCAGTGTGTTATTTTGTGTCATATGGTTGTTGTTCGAGGGCGAACAACAGTTTAAGTGTGGGGGAGTTTGATAAGTGCTAGAAAAGCGCTTAAATAACTCGTCTATTTTATATATTTGCGTGTTTGATTAGTATTATATGTTTCTTTTTATGTGTTTTCCTTTTATTGTGTGTTTAGAGTCACAAGAAATCAAAAGGAGCCAAAATTGATGAAAACAGAGCGAAACGGAAGTTGGGACCAAAAACGCAAGCAAATCAAATATGGAGGGCATCCAATGCAATTTCATGAGAAGTTTTTTTAAAATTTTTCTTGTGCCAATGTCGAAGAATATCAAAAGAGGATTCCCACATTTCTGTCGGATCCCAAATCAAGTTTTCCTAGTGGAAGTTATGGCCGTTTGAAGAGAAATGACTAAGTGTAAAAAAATCTGCAACTCGGATTTACTGCCGCAGTTCAGTAATTTGACCATAACTTGAGCTACAAAAATCGGATTAACTCGATTCGTTTTCCTATGGAAAGGAGACTCAGAGGGATACAACGTTAGTGTTTCTGACTTCAAATGATTCGGATCATATCAGTGTAAAAAATGGGCAAACCCGAGAGTGTTGTGCATAGAGGATTCCTTGGGCCCTCTTTTGGTAGAAAATTCATAACTTTCTATTAAAATATTAAAAGAAAATTCCAATTGCATAATTAAGCCAAGATGCTTACCTAAACAATGATGCAATTTCAAGATCATGATTTGCTAGTTACAATTTAATAGACTCATGATGATACAATTTCAATATCATGATTTGGTGGTTACAATTTGAAAAACTCATGATGGGGCATATGTATAATTTTTTATTATGTTTTTTTGTGAAATTTTGCCTATAAATAGAGGCATTTGTAAGGAAGAAAATGCACAACTTAGTAGAGAGAATTAGCTAGTGGTTCTCTCCAACTTTCTGCTTAATAAAATTCTCTTCTTCATTTGTTCTTAGTTCTAGCTTGAAAGCTCTTAGATTTTCATATTCTAGCGGATCATTTCTTCGCTAAGTTTCTCTTTTCCCTTTTATTTCTTAGCATGTAGTTACTTGTTTCCTATATTTTGCGTATATTACTTGCTCTAGTAAAGTATAATCTATCATATAGTGGTGGTAATATAAGGCCAACACTCGCTAAAAAGTATGAAACCCCGCGAATATGAGTAGTTAGACTTTTCTATCTAGTTCGAGGGGGACGTTGTGTTCAACTAACATGTTGTTATCTTTTCTAACTCTTTAGTAACGTTTTATCTATTGCTCCACTTGAATTTGTTGATTTGTTATGCTTGTAAACCCGTTTTTAAGTTTATGCGATTATTGCATTTAATTTGGTCAATTGAATCAATTAATCTGTAAATTCAAGTTACTTGTTAGGATTGGAACTTTTGATCCGTAATTGTCATTAGATTCCAATCCAAAGTAGCAAATGAATATCGTGTATATTTATTAACAAATCATCTTAGATGCATTAATTCGAGGTTGTGAAATTATTCATCTAATTCAACTCATTCTTCTCATTCATTTCATACTAGTTTTACATTAAATCCTAAGAGCTTGTTTAGGGTTATCCAATAGCTAGATGTTAAGTTAAAGAACTCACTTTAATTTAATACACTTAAGGAAGATTTTGTTAATCCGAGCTTACTTGGTTAATTGGAGTTGATAAATTGAAGAAGGAATAGTAACACATTGCATGGGAAAGATAAACACAAGTTGTTGACACAACCGAACCCAAGAACTAGATATTTATTTCAATTGTTTTATTTTAATCGTATATTTTGTCATTTGATTTTCGAATTACATTCTCATTTCCCAAAACCCCCCTTGACTATATTAATTGATAAAATCAACTAGATTAAGCACCGCTCCTCTTGGGTTCGACCCTTACTTACTACTTCTACATTAATTTGTAATTTTGAAACCGAGTAAAGAAATAAAATAAACTTTGGTGCACCGCGACAATGCCTACCCAATTTTGGTGCCGTTGCCGGGAAACGGTTAACTAATTTAGTTGCTTTTATTAATTAATTTTAAAAAAAAATCTTCACTTGTATGCGTAATACTCGATCTACTAATCGAATTCTTGAAAGTTTTGATCCAAAAATCGAGAAGTCCATTCGAAGACTAATAAGACAAGCAAGGCAAACCGAACAAGAAATGGCAGAAAACAATAACGAAAGAACTCTTAAACAAATGGCAACTCACAAAGTTACTCAACAACCTTTGTGTATCACCTTTCCAATCAAAAAAGAAGGTAAGACTTTCGAACTAAAATCTGGATTGATACATCTTCTACCTTCTTTTCATGGATGATCCGGCGAAGATCCATATCGACACTTGAAAGAGTTTCATGTGGTGTGCGATAGCATGAAACTCCCGGGCATCACTGAAGAGCAAATCAAGCTCAGAACCTTTCCATTTTCACTGAAAGATGCAGCCACAGATTTGTTATACACCTTATCATTAGGATCCGTCACAACTTGGAATGCAATGAAGCAACTTTTCCTCGAAAAGTACTTTCCTGCTTCAAAGACCTCAAATATCAGGAAAGATATATCTAGAGTACGCCAAAACAATGGAGAAACTCTTTATAAATATTGGGAGCATTTAAAAAAGCTCATTGCAAGCTGCCTGCATCACCAAATTAGTGAAAACCTCATAGTCGAATACTTCTATGAAGGGTTATGTCAATCGGACAGAAACATGGTTGATGTTGCTAGTAGAGGCGCATTGATGAACAAAACCCCTGTTAAAGCAAGAACACTAATTTCAAACATGGCTGAAAACACTCAACAATTCAGTACAAACCGGGAGATGAACATTCGAAAAGTTAACGAGGTAAGAAATTCCAATGTTGAAAGCCAACTTTCGGAACTAACAAATCTTCTCAAACAAATTGTTGTAGGAAACAATCAATAAGTCAAAGCATGTGGCATATGCACAAATCTAGGACATCCTATAGATGCTTGTCCTGTTCTACAAATGGATAACAATTAACAAGTGAACTCAGCAAATAATTTCCCACTCCCAATACAACAATACAATCCGTACTCAAACACCTATAATCCAGGATGGCGAGATCACCCCAATTTGAGCTATGGAACCAACAAGCCCCCAGGTTTCTTCCCTAACAAGCCTCAAGGCCAATTTCAACCACAAGGGAATTTCCAACCCCCAGGGCAATTTCAACAGAAGCCTCAATCATCAGGTATGTCTCTCGAGGATATGGTGAACACATTAGCAACTAACACTTTGAAATTCCAATAGGATTCCAAATCAAGCATTCAAAACTTTGAAAACCATATGAGTCAATTGGCAACTGCCATCAATTGATTGGAAGCACAATCTGGAGGAAAGTTACCATCCCAACCCGAGATAAATCCAAAGAATATTAGTGCCATAACCTTAAGGAGTGGAAAAAAGATAAAAAAAACCCTCACAAAGAAGTTCCCACACGAGAAGATAAAGGAAAAAAGCTTGAAAAGGAGGTAAGTCCTAATTCTCCTATCGTTGCTAAAACAATTCCTCCCCCTTTTCCTAGTAGATTACTAAAGACTAATAAAGAAGACAAGGAAAAAGAAATTTTGGACACATTTGGGAAAGTAGAGATCAATATTGTTAGTTATAGTGTGTACAAGGCCTAATAGTTGGACCAGGTTTAGTTGTCTTGGAGCTCAAGAAATCCTAGACCCAATAGGTTTATTAGAAACCTATAAATAACCTCATATTGTCCCATAACTAATGAATGAGTTGTCTCTTATTTCTCTCTACAATAGCTAGCACTTAGATTTAGAGAGAGTTTCCCACTACGAAGGTGTTCGTAGTTCAAGAAGGGTCTTGGCGTGTGGATCACCGTTGGAGGCCGGACGATTGGACGGCTGTGGAGACGAACTATAAATGAGAGATTCGCCGTGGAATCCGCTTCTATATCGGTAATCTCTAATCACAGATCTCATCTAAGAAACGAGTAGATCCGGTTTCGAGTTGCCTATTTTGTATTCCGCTGTGCATGTTTATTGGGCAATTCCTAACAGTGGTATCAGAGCCAACTCGTTTTCTTGTTGAGATTTGTTAAGTTTTGTTAACAATAATCGTTATTATATCAATTTGATTTGGGTAATTAATAAAAATTATTTGTGAAATAATTTTTCTTTTAGAAGAAAAGAATATGCGTTAGATTAGACCAAGTTTATGGATCTGATTCATGAATTTGGAAATCTGATAAAATATGGGTTTGATCGAATGTTATGTAAAACAATTTATTTTGATTTATTTGTGACGATATTATTGCGTTAAAATTATTTTGGATTAGATCTAAAATTCTTCACGCAAGAAATAAAACCGAAAAAAAGGGGAATTCTGAAAAACTCGGCGTAACACCGCCAGAGTGCGGCGCGGGCGAAGGTCGCAGTCGCCGCCTGTGACCACCGCAAGAATCGTTGCTAAGCGGTGAATCGCCGCTACAAGAAGAACGATTGCCGTGTTGCGTGAAGTCGCCGCGATTCCGGCAGCGACTTCGCCACGCCAGAAAGGGTGGCGACATCGCCGCGCCCATGGTGGCGGCATCGCCGCCGCCATGGTGGCAATGGCGATCGTCGCCATCAAGTTGCGGTCGCATCCGGAACCCTAGCTAGGGTTCCAAAGTCGAGTGACACGAGGAAGACAGGTGTGCAATTTTTGAAATTGCACACCGAGCCCCCATCTTATTTAAAGGAATGTCCTTTTCTCGGAAGTTTCAAGAAGGTCCTAGGGCAGAAATCAAGATTTCTAAAACTAATAATAAATTATAATTTTCAATTTTCTACCATAAATTCAACTTTAAATATTTATTTTAGATTTTTAAAATTCTGTTTGGTCAAAAGTTAAATTTTTTGAAAATTGTAATTTTAGTTTATTCTTCCCTTAGTATTTTTCGCGAATTTTATTAAAGTGTGACTTTAATGTAGATGACAAATAAGGTGTTATTTTGTCTAACCCGCCTCTAATAATATTTGATTAATTAGATTAATTATTTATTATTACATGTAATTAATTAGATTAATTCGTGGAATTTTATTTTTCTGATTGTTTAAATTGTTTAAACAATACATATCGTCACAATAAATCTAGAAACTAAAATATTCATCAATATTGGATATTGTGGATGATTATGGACCAAACGAAAGGAATTCACAAAATAATGAGTTATTTTATGAGTTCCCTCTTGTCAATAAAATTAAATGATTAATTAGATTAATCATAAATTTTATGCATCAGTTAGTTAATATGATTAACTAATTCAAGTCCAATATGATTGATAAAATAAAATGTTATTTTGCAGATCCCCTCCTTATGATAAAATTAAATAATTAATTAGATTAATTATATAATTTTATTAATGAGATATTAATTAGTTAATACGATTAACTAATTAACATTCGTTTGGTTCGTTTCTTTGTTGGTTTAAAATGTTTGGCCAAATAATATTATTACCCAAATCTAGAAATTGATATAATTGTTAATATTAGATATCGTGGATGATTATGGACCAGACCAATGTGATTGGGTGAATGCATGGTTTTATTCTTTGTTTCATGTTGGGGGCCTGCGTGCCTATTATTAATTTGGGCCTGCGTGCCAATTAATTTTTTAATTTCGGACCTGTGAGTCCATATGATATGGCGCATGTGCCAACTAGTACCGAATACGAGTTGGAGCAGAAGATGGAGATCACCGGAATTAACCAACGAAGAACGAAGACCTTGTCCCTTAGGAATTGACCAACTAATTTTCCTTTTGGCTTGGAAAATTAGATAGAAATACGTCCATAATCATCCACTAATTTTATTATGCTTGATGATTGCATGGTTGATGTTTATTATTATGTATGATATTATTGATGAGACCGATCCCCCTAAAAATGATATTAAATTCACGATTAAACGTTAATCCACGCTTCCAAATGTTAACAGTGAAAAATTGGATTTCCACAATCGTAGTCAGCTTATTGAGCAACTCAAGGCTGCTCGATCGTAGGAAATGTTTTTCACTGTGAGACATGTGATGTCTCTGAACATTGGGTTGAATTTAACTGAAATTTATTTCTTGTTGAGTAACTCAAGGAAATAGATTTTAGAGGCACGTCAAGTTAATGCATAAGATGTACAAGATAAATGGTTATCTGCTTGATGATCTAGGAATCGCATGGAGATGTGATTGATAGGTGTATCTACCTGAATGTCAATTAGGACTTGTTGAGTATAGTTACACCTATCAATCACATTATTTTTCCATCAATGTTGGGGATCATTGATTCAATAGGAGTATAGTTAATTTAATACAAGTCCATATTTTATTGACGTTATTGCATTTATTAATTGTTATTCTACTATCATTTCTATTAATTATATTATGAGTAATGTTTTGAGTTTGAGAAGCATAGTTGATGCCAACAAACTCACCGGAACTACTTGAGTACTGTACTCAAACACGAAAGTGAATTGAGTGTCATCGCACTCATTGGAATTTCTTACACTGACGTTGTAAATGTGAGTTTTATTTTCATATATAGTTTACGATATGTCATAAACAAATTATCCGAAAAATCCTACCAAGATAGTCTTGCTAGTACAATGTGGATTTACAAAGATCATTTGATGATCATAATGCAGTATGTGTGATACTTGCAGTTATGAATTGTAGATGTCGCATATGGGTATGATATTTATATTGTTATTTATTGTATCAAAGAGCTGATTCATGAACCGAGCAATATAAAATCCAAAATGTTATTTAGAGGCTTGATGGATAACAAGTCAAATGTTGACTTAGTTGAATTCACTCCCTAATAGCTTATCACAATTTGTTGTGAATTAAGATGTGGATAGGATCCACTATACCCATTAATCTGCTTAATATGCCAAAATTGTTAAACCTATCACCAATATGATAAGTTTTGATCTTGATATTCCTAACGAGACTTAGAAGAAGTCGCAAAGGAACTTTGAAAAGGGTTTTGGAAGATCAAACTAACAGTTGAGGCATATAAAGACATATCAAAGGCCAATAACACTTTGTAGAGACAAAAAAGATTGCCATTTTTGGGATCGAACTGTGAGGAGAACATAACCATTTGAAGAAAAGAATTTTGGAGAAGATTCTGCTCACAGGTTATCAAAACCCGTATTTAACTCTCTTAAGTATTAAATATCGGATGAAGATCCCATATTTGAATATGATTGAGATTTAAATAATTGAGAAAGTTCACTGTAAAGTAAAGTAATAGGACCTCTAGTAGGAAATGAAGTAAATGTTACTTCGTTAAAAGACCTATTATTTTCGTTATTCTTTTATTTTGTTTTAGAATGAATATTTTGATCACGTTCTTGTGAAGAACATAATTTCTATTCATGTTGGGACATGAATAGTTGATCCATTAAGATCATGAATAATAGTTGTTCACAATCATTTAATGGAATCAACTATAGAAATAAGATTAGTAATATTCGATTTCTAAAAGGTCAATTATTGGAATGGAAAATAAAAAGGGTATAACGATGATTATATCCTTTTCGACATCAAAACATGTTAACCTAATTCATATTGATGTATTCGGTTGATATGTCTAGAAGGTCGGAAAATAGCATCTCCAACGTCGTCATGCTCAAAGAGGACTATATACCAGATATAGTATCTTATACTTGATGGACCACAAGCACGAAAACTTTTGAAATGTTCAAAAGGGTTCAAGTAAGAGAGGAAAGCTACTTGGGGAATATTCACACGTTGCGATATGATCGAAGTGAAGATTATTTAAGGATATAGTTAGAAGAATGAGATTCTCATTCAGTGAATTTGAGGATATACACCGCTAATCCAATGGTGTATAATAAGAGAAATTGTTCATATTAATATGATGCAATTTAACCATTATGCTTAACAGTTCGTTCTAAAATTATTTTGAAGATATGCAATAGAGATTGCAAGAAACACACTAAATAGTGTTCCGTCAGAGTTGGATGATAAAACTCAAAATAGTTTTGAGCTATAACACTTAGATGAAGTGTAGACGAAATCTCTTGATTGATATCCGAAAGGAAAATTTGTTGGGTATCTCTATTCTCACCTTTAAGATTGGAATCATCTTGTTGAAGAATGATCTAATCTTGGGAACCTGTTTTTCCTAAAAGGACAGTGGGAGTAGAATAGATCTTGAAAGAGTTCAAGGAACCACAAAAGAGATTAATCGACTAGATGAACTATTTACTAAACTTCATTTGATGAGGCATAAACTAGTAAAGAAGAAGGGTTCTCAAGAACACATTGGCTCCATGTGAACCGTGTTAGGGTTGATCTATAGTAAGATGTGATCTTATGGCTATTAATATGGTATTACTAGTCAAGGATGACAAACCTACGGTTTATAAAAAGGTAAAAGTCAAGGTGTTGACTTAAAGAGATATAGATTGATACACGAGAATTCGAAGTGGGCTCCATGCACTAAAATCAAAGTGTGGATTTTAGTTTTGGAATGGGTTAGTCCTATAGTTTGTAAATTAGCTTACAAACAACCCGTTGACATCGAACGTGGTGCTCACAAGACAAGATTAATGGAGAATGTTGCAATCAAAGACAAATGTTACATTTGAGAGCAAAATTCACATCTATATTTGTGTCTTTGTTGATTTGAATTCTAATTATCGTCGATGCTCGTGTTTGAGAAATGGTTTTCAAAAGTTGATCTTGATCACGTTGTATATGATGCAACTTAAAAACTTTTGGATCCATAAGATCAAATTAAGCATGTGGACATATCCAAAGGAGCTGAAAACTTCATTTTGATGAGACAATCAAACGGTTTGATTTTATCATAAATGAGTATAAATAGTGTGTACAAGAAGTTAGTGGGAGTATAATCGTATTTCTAATACGATATGGGGATATGTGATATTAGAAAGCGATATCTCCAGAGAAAGTCCAACGTTTTCTCCATTAAAGATTTAGAAAAAGGGCTGCATGCAATTTTTGAAATAGATATCGAAAAATGCTTAGCATATCTAAATCCAAGTACATAGATGAAATCTTTAGAAGATTTTTCATGATATAGTTCTAGAGAGAACTATGTTCTATGGGGATAGGACTACACTCTCGCATGGTGTTGGAGAACACCGACTGAGAGAGATCACATAAATACTATGTACCAGACCAAATGTTTCACATGTTTTGGAGGGGAAAGAAAGTTTCCAAGAAAACAGTGTGGGAAACATTGAATAGTGGTCAAGGAATATTATTAGATGCTTAAGAAGCACTAAATATATGCTATTATGGAGAAATTGAACTGAGAGTTCAAAGATTTACAAGCACCAGTTCCTAGTCTTGAAAGATATTCAAGCAATCCAAATCTGGATAGGTCGTTACTCATTAAAGTAGTATGATCAATTGGAAAGGTTCCAGATGAATACAACTACTAAAACTCAATATACAGTTACTTTAGAAGTAACAACAGAAGCGGTTTAGATCGTAAAGTTCTTAATTGAACTTGAATGTTTCCCTAACATTGTTGATCCAATACAGATTGTGATAACAATGGAGCCATCGCACAAGCGAAGGAAACCCAAGTCTCATCAACGATCTAAGTGTGTATTGAGGTTGTATATCTCTTTAAAAGAGATGATATAAAGAAATGATAAAAGGATAAAACGAATATAAAAGATCTTTTGACATAGTGGATGTCACAATATACTCGTGATGGTCATGATACAGCTATACATATTAGATATGATAGCATTTGGATCTGTTTGTGTAAAATTTTGGTGTGGCAATCGATGTTGGACATTGATATGCGTAAGCGCCTAATTGATAAATGCTCTTGAATGGTAGATTTATTATTTTATATTGTTTCGTCATGACAACTAAAATAATAGAGTCCGCAGAATAAAAGTGGAAAAACTTATTAATCACAAAGTGTTGTGATAGTGAGATAAAAGTTTTTAGCACTTATTCTTAAATTGTCCCTGGTCATAGCAATGACGAGACTCGGATATTGTCATTGCAGATAGACTAGCATGTGTCGCATCTCTCTCTTAAGAAGAAAGTAACTGATCTCACAAGTTAGAATGTGGAGACATTCGGATGGACACATCAATGCTTCGTTAGTGGAACAAGCATCTGGATGACCCGCCTAGAGATACCACATGGATAGTTATCCTTGCGTCAGTGGTTGATCTCTAATGCGCGGTGTGGAATTGGTCATTTGACTTGAGAATACCATAGAACCTTATGTAAGGATGACTTTACTTTGGCGAACATTGAAGGATACTCTAACCATGAGTTGACTGGAAATGCTGTACAAGTACAGTGAGAGATGCATGAAGGTTGTTAGTATTCAATAAAGGATTCATCACTCCTGGATAACGGGAGATTATAACCTACATTTCGCCCAATCAAGTTGATATCAAATCCTTGGCAAGGTAGGATTGTGAGATTAAAAAGAGTCTTCAATTACAATCATTGATTTAATCAACGTTGAGTTGAGAACGAACAACATGGTTGGTTGAATGAGATTGACGCAAATCCATATCTCTAAACCGATCGGGTTATATTGATGAAGGGATTATAGTTCCACGGTAACCGCACATGTAAAGGTTTCGTCATTACCACATGAATTATCCCATCACATGTACTGCCATGATACATTGCTAGACGTCAATCATGGACGACAACATAGGTCAATCGATCTGGGTGAATCGATGATAAATTGAAATAGGGATTTCACTTTATCCTATCAAGATAAGATCAGATAGTGACTCCATGACGTTTGCCATCGTGAGTGGGAGCCTGATGGGTCACACACAAAGTCAAGTACCGTATCTTGAATTGGACCTTGTCTAAGTGGGAGAATGTTAGTTATGGTGTGTACAAGGCCCAATAGTTCGACCGGGTTTAGTTGTCTTGGAGCTCAAGAAATCCTAGACGCAATAGGTTTATTAGAAACCTATAAATAACCTAATATTATCCCATAACTAATGAATGAGTTGTCTCTTTTTTCTCTCTACAATAGCTAGCACTTAGATTTAGAGAGAGTTTCCCACTACGAAGGTGTTCGTAGTTCAAGAAGGGTCTTGGCGTGTGGATCATTGTTGGAGGCCGAACAATTGGACGGCTGTGGAGACGAACTACAAACGAGAGATTCGCCGTGGAATCCGCTTCTATATCGGTAATCTCTAATCACAGATCTCATCTGAGAAACGAGTAGATCCGGTTTCGAGTTGCCTATTTTGTATTCCGCTGTGCATGTTTATTGGGCAATTGCTAACAAATATTCCTTTGTTAGATGCAATCAAACAAATTCCATGCTATGCTAAGTTTTTGAAAGATCTTGCACTAACAAAAGGAAATTGATGGGAATGAAATGATAAAAATGGGAGAAACAGTTTCAGCAGTGTTCCAGAAGAAGCTACCTCCCAGGTATGTTCACTGTCCCTTACTCTATAGGCAATCACCATATTGACAAAGCATTCATAGATTTAGGAGCATCCATAAATGTCATGCCTAGATCCTTGTATGCTTTACTAAATCTAGGAAAACTAAAAGAAACTCATGTAATTGTGCAACTAGCTGATCGTACTAATGTATACCTAGATGGAGTGATAGAAGATGTGCTAGTCAAAATAAATGGCTTAGTTTTCCCTGCAGATTTTTACGTACTTTATATGGCTGATGAACATTCACTTCACCCCACACCTATCATATTTGGGCGTCTATTCCTTTACACTTCTCGTACTAAAATTGATGTCTATGAGGCTAAATTGTCCATGGAATTTGATGAGGAAAAAGCAAACTTTGTTATTTTTGATGGCTCATTACGCCCCAATAACGCTTGTTCTGTCTTTGCAATTAATTCAACTAGTCCTTTTGTGCAAGAACTGTGTAAATTGAATTGCAGAGCCAGCACAACACATAAGATTGAGCCAAAGCACAATTACCTCATCTCGAAGAAAAAACCCATGGAAAGTTAGAACCAAAAACTTGAAGAAGAATTCAAGGCGAACCACAAAGAATTCAAGACATTTGGAGGAACCTATCAAAGACAAAACGGAGCTGCAATGGATTTGAGGAACCCTATTTGACAAATGGGAACTGTGTCGTGGTAACGACTGTAAACAAAAGCGCTTCTTGGGAGGCAACCCAAGCATTTTTCTGTTAATATTTGCATTCTTTTTACTTTTAATTTTTTTTTGCCTTTCATCTAACGTATTAAGGAAGATATTGCTTATTTACTGTAGAACGAAGATATCGCGAGACTCAATTATTTCGGAAGAGATATGATGGCCCATAAATCGGTGATTAGCTATAATTACGGATAATGTGCAGGTTAATAATTGATTACAGACAATTTCGTCAACACGCCTTCTCGGATACTCCTCCCAACGTACTCTTTCCAGCACACTCTGTATGCACGATTGTCGGTTGAAACAGTGCCCAATTTGACTATAAATCACGATCATTCTCCAGTCGAAACCACAACCACAATCTTCAGTATCTGTGAGTACTTCTTTCTGGCAGTAATTAGGTAATTTCTTTCTTCTTCACCGTTTTCTTCGTTTTCTTCTTTCTATTTATTTTGTTTTTCCTCGTTTTATAACATGGAAGTATGTGATATTTTTATATTTATATGCATTTTTCTTATAATAGTTGATTATATAGTTCAAATTTTATTATTGTTCTTTCTTATTCAGTATTTAAAAAAAATGGAAGATTGTAATAGCGCATTCTACTTGATGATTTTGATGATTTTAATCTTAGTACTTCAATTTTTCTTTTTCTTTCGTGTGTTGCGTTAAAAAAAAATTGTAGTCGAGCCAACGACTATAAACAAAGGTGCTACTGAGGAGGCAACCTAAGCACTCTCTTTTCTTCTACTTGTAAAAAAAAGGGTCTTTTTCAGTAGACCTTAAAGAACTGCATTCTTCTCTTCTCCTTCATCTCTCTGGTCTTTTGTAGATACGTCTAAGTGCATTGAATTTTCTCTTCCCTGCATGGCATCTCCTCCACGTATTGTTGCTCTTCTGCAAGTACTCAAGTATTTATCTTTACCTACTAACCTTAAGATGCACATTATTCACCTTGTTGATAAGTATGAGCGTTCCCTTTGGAATGTCACTGTTTTTGGGGCAGGGTCATCCCGTTCTGCACGCAAACGACGTGCTGAACGACTTAAATGTTGCTTTAAATGTGGAAAGCTATTGGATGGACCTCATTATACTAGAAATCAAACTTATTCACAATACAGACATGTTGTTTTCTTCAAGGATGCACCGATCAGGTGCAGGGCTGATAGGTGTTAAAAAAGCACTTAAACAACTCTTCTATTTTACGTATTTGTGTGTTTTATTAGTATTATATGTTTTTTTATGTGTTTTCCTTTTATCGTGTGTTTATAGTCACAAGAAATCAAAAGGAGCCAAAATTGATGAAAACATAGCGAAAACGGAACTTGGGACCAAAATGCAAGCAAATTCAAAGATGGAGGGCCTCCGATGCAATTTTATGAAAAGTTGTTTTTACAATTTTTCTTGTGCCAATGTCGAAGAATATCAAAAGAGGATTCCCACATTTTTGTCGGATCCCAAATCGGAGTTTCCTAGTGAAAGTTATGGCCATTTGAAGAAAAATGACTAAGCGTAAAAAAAATCTGCAATTCTATGGGCAATGTGCCCTCGTGGACATCAATTTTAGTGCGACAAGTGTAAAGGAATGGACGTCCCAATATGATAGGTGTGGGGTGTGGTGAATGTTCATCAGTGGTAGGCGCGTTGTCGCGACGCACAAAGTTTATTTTATTTCTTTACTCGGTTTCAAAACTACAAATTAATGTAGAAGTGGTAAGTAAGGGTCGAACCCAAGAGGAACGGTGCTTGGTCTAGTTGATTTTATCAATGAATATAGGAAAGGGGGGTTTTCTGAGATTTTAATAAAAATAGAAAATCAAATGACAAAGTATAAGATTGAAATAAAATAATTGTAATAAATATCCAGTTCTCGGGTTCGGTTGTGTAAACAACTTGTGTTTATCTTTCCCATTCAACGTATCACTATTCCTTCTTCAATTTATCAACTCCAATTAACAAAGGTGATCTGATTAATGAATTCTTCCTTAAGTGTATTAAATTAAAGTGAGTTCTTTAACTTAACATCTAACTATTGGATAACCCCAAACAAGTTCTTAGGATTTAATACAAAGCTAATCAAAGATGGAGGACCTCTGATGCAATTTTATGAAAAGTTGTTTTTGCAATTTTTCTTATGCCGATGCTGAAGAATATCAAAATAAGATTCCCACATTTTTGTCGGATCCCAAATCGGAGTTTCATAGTGAAAGTTATGGCCATTTGAAGAAAAATGACTAACCGTAAAAAAAAAAATATGCAACTCGAATTTACTGCCGCAGTTCAGTAATTTTACCATAACGTTTTCTACAAATATCGGATTGACCTCCACTTTAAATGGTTGGAAAGGAAACACAGAGGGCTACAACGTTGGTGTTTTACCCTTCAAATGATTCGGATTATATCATGGTAAAAAAGGGGAAAAACCGAGAGTGATGTGGATGGAGGATTCCTTGGGCCATCTTTTGGTACAAAATTCATAACTTTCTATTAAAATATCAAAAAAAGAAATTCCAATTCCATAATTCAGCTAAGATGCTTACCTACACCATAATGCAATTTTGAGATCATATGATTTGGTGGTTACAATTTGATGACTTATGAAGATGGCATTTCAATATCATGATTTGGTGGTTAAAATTTAATAAGATTCATGATGGTGCACATGTATAATTTTTTATTATGTTTTCTTGTCAAATTTTGCCTATAAATAGAGGCATTTGTAAGGAAGGAAACACACAACTTAGTAGAAGAGAATTAGCTAGTAGTTCTATCGAACTTTCTCCTCAACAAAA
This sequence comes from Jasminum sambac, assembly GCA_018223645.1. Taxonomy (NCBI): domain Eukaryota; kingdom Viridiplantae; phylum Streptophyta; class Magnoliopsida; order Lamiales; family Oleaceae; genus Jasminum; species Jasminum sambac. The sequence continues at coordinate 24,713,889 of CP073652.1, forward strand.
TTTTCTTCTTCATTAGTTCTTAGTTTTAGTTTGAAGCTCTTAGCCTTTCATATTCCGGTGGATGAATTCTTCGCTAAGTCTCTATTTGTCCTTTTATTTCTTAGCATTTATTTACTTGTTCTATATATTTTACATATATTACTTGTGATAGATCATATAGTGGTGGTAATACGCACACTCGCTAAAAAGTATGAAACCCCAAAAATATGAGTAGTTAGACTTTTCTATCGAGTTCGAGGGGGACGTTGTGTTCAACTAACATGTTGTTATCTTTTCTAACTCTTTAGTAACGTTTTATCTATTCCTCCACTTCAATTTGTTGATTTCTTATGCTTGTAAACCCGTTTTTGAGTTTATGTGATTATTGCATTCACTTTGGCCAATTGAATTAATTAATTTGCAGATTCAATTTACTTGCTAGGATTGGAACTTTTGATCCGTAATTGTCATTAGATTCCAATCCAAAGTAGCAAATGAATATCGTGCATATTTATTAACAAATCAACTTAGATGTATTAATTCGAGGTTGTGAAATTATTCATCTAATTCAACTCATTCTTCTCGTTCATTTCATACTAGCTTTGTATTAAATCCTAAGAGGTTGTTTAGGGTTATCCAACAGTTAGATGTTAAGTTAAAGAACTTACGTTTAACTTAATACACTTAAGGAAGAATTCGTTAATTAAAGCGTACTTGGTCAATTGAGAGTTGATAAATTGAAGAAAGAATAGTAACACGTTGCATGAGAATGATAAACACAAGTTGTTGACACAACCGAACCCGAAAACTAGATATTCAGTACAATTGTTTTATTTCAATTTTTTATTTTGTCATCTGATTTTCTAATTTCATTCAAATTTCACAAAACCCCCCCTTTCCTATATTAATTGATAAAGAAAACTAGATTAAACTCCGTTCCTCTTGGGTTCGACCCTTACTTACCACTTCTACATTAATTTGTAGTTTTGAAACCGAGTAAGGAAATAAAATAAACTTTGGTGCGTCGCGACAACGCCTACCATGTTTTTGGCGCCGTTGCCGGGGAACGGTTAACCAATTTAGTTGCTTTTATTAATTAATTTCAAAAAAAAAAATCTTCACTTGTATGCATAATACTCGATCTACTAATCGAATTCTTGAAAGTTTCGATCAAGAAATCGAGAAGTCCATTCGAAGACGAATAAGACAAGCAAAACAAACCGAACGAGAAATGGCAGAAAACAATAATGAAAGAACACTCAAACAACTGGCAACTCCTAAAGTTACTCAACAACCTTTGTGTATCACCTTTCCAACCGTAGAAGAAGGTAAGACTTTCAAACTAAAATCTGGATTGATACATCTTCTACCTTCTTTTCATGAATGATCCAGCGAAGATTCATATCGACACGTGAAGGAGTTTCATGTGGTGTGTGATAGCATGAAACCCCCGGGCATCACTGAAGAGCAAATCAAGCTCAGAGCTTTTCCATTTTCACTAAAAGATGCCGCCACAGATTGGTTATACACCCTACCATCGGGTCCGTCACAATTTGGAACGAAATGAAGCAACTTTTCCTTGAAAAGTATTTTCCTGCTTCAAAGACCTCAAATATTCGAAAAGATATCTCTTGCGAGTTTTGGGAACGTTTCAAAAAGCTCATTGCTAGTTGTCCGCATCACCAAATCAGTGAAAATCTGCTCGTGTAATACTTCTACGGAGGGTTATGTCAACCGAACAGAAACATGGTTGATGCTGCTAGTGGAGGCGCATTGATGAACAAAACCCCTGCTGAAGCCAGAACACTAATTTCAATCATGGCTGAAAACACTCAACAATTTAGCATAGACCGGGAGATGAACATTCAAAGAGTCAACGAGGTAAGTAATTCCAATGTTGAAAGCTAACTTTCTGAACTAACATGATAAGTGCTAGAAAAACACTTAAATAACTCGTCTATTTTATGTATTTGTGTGTTTATTAGTATTTTATGTTTCTTTTTTATGTGTTTTCCTTTTACTGTGTGTTTAGGGTCACAAGAAATCAAAAGGAGCCAAAATGGATGAAAACGGAGCGAAAACGGAACTTGGGACCGAAATGCAAGAAAATTCAAAGATGGAGGGCCTCCGATGCAATTTTATAAAAAGTTGTTTTTACAATTTTTATTGTGCCAATGTCGAAGAATATCAAAAGGGGATTCCCACATTTTTGTCGGATCCGAAATCGGAGTTTCCTAGTGAAAGTTATGGCCATTTGAAGAAAAATGACTAAGCGTAAAAAAAATCTGCAACATGAATTTACTGCCGCAGTTCAGTAATTTGACCATAACGTTTGCTACAAAAATCGGATTGAGCTCCACTTTATATGGTTGGAAAGCAAACTGCGAGGGCTACAACTTTGATGTTGACCACTGCAAATGATTAGGATCATGTTATGGTAACAAATGGGAAAAACCGAGAGTGATGTGAATGGAGGATTTCTTGGGCCATGTTTTGGTAGAAAATTCATAACTTTCTATTAAAATGTCAAACAAAGGAAATTCTAATTGCATAATTCAGCCAAGATGCTTACCTACACCATGATGCAATTTCAAGATCATATGATTTGGTGGTTACAACTTGATGACTCATGAAGATGCCATTACAATTTAATAAGGCCCATGATGATGCACATGAATAATTTTCTATCATGTTTTCTTGTGAAATTTTGCCGATAAATAGAGGCATTTGTAAGGAAGGAAATACACAACTTAGATACAATTTAGTAGGAGTGAATTAGCTAGTAGTTCGCTCCAACTTTCTCTCCAATAAAATTTTCTTCTTAATTTATTCTTAGTTTTAGTTTGAAGCTCTTAGCTTTCCATATTCCGGCGGATCAATTCTTCGTTAAGTTTCTCTTTCCCTTTTATTTCTCTATTTATTTCTTAGCATTTATTTACTTGTTTTCTATATTTTGCGTAAATTACTTGTATAATTTATCATATTGTGGTGGTGATACAACCGAACACTCGCTAAAAAGTATGAAACCCCGCAAATATGAGTAGTTAGACTTTTCTATCTAGTTCGAGGGGGACGTTGTGTTCAACTAACATGTGGTTATCTTTTCTAACTCTTTAGTAACATTTTATCTATTCCTCCACTTCAATTTGTTGATTTGTTATGCTTGTAAACCCGTTTTTGAGTTTATGTGATTATTGCATTCACTTTGGCCAATTGAATCAATTAATCTTTAAATTTAAGATACTTGCCAGGATTTCAACTTTTGATTCGTAATTTTCATTAGATTCTAATCCAAAGTAGCAAATGAATATCGTGCATATTTATTAACAAATCAACTTAGATGTATTAATTCGAGTTTGTGAAATTATTCATCTAATTCAACTCATTCTTCTCGTTCATTTCATACTAGCTTTGCATTAAACCCTAAGAGCTTGTTTAGGGTTATCCAATAGCTAGATGTTAAGTTAAAGAACTCACTTTAATTTAATACAATTAAGGAAGAATTCGTTAATCAGAGCTTCTTTGTTAATTGAGAGTTGATAAATTGAAGAAGGAATAGTAACACGTTGCATGGGAAAGATAAACACAAGTTGTTGACACAACCGAACCTGAGAACTAGATATTTCTTCAATTGATTTATTTTTCTTATTTTGTAATTTTTATATTTATTTTTATTGAATATTCTCAAAACCCCCCTTTCCCACATTAATTGATAAAGACAACTAGATTAAACACCGTTCTCTTGGGTTCGACCCTTACTTACCACTTCTACATTAATTTGTAGTTTTGAAACCGAGTAAGGAAATAAAACAAACTTTGGTGCGCCGCGACACGCCCCACCAAGTTTTTGGCGCTGTTGCCCGGGAACGGTTAACCAATTTAGTTGTTTTTGTTAATTAATTTAAAAAAAAAAAGAGAAAAAAAATTTGTAGTCGAGCTAACGACTATAAACAAAAGCGCTTCTTGGGAGGCAACCCAAGCATTTTTCTATTTTGTCGAAAAAACAAAAAAAAAACCAGTTGTTGTTTTACTTTGATTGCAGGTCACTTGCTCTTGGACTGTTGACTTATTCCTGATCGGTGCTACATGGTGCATCCACCCTCCACATCGGCACGACTCATTATAAGGGGAGTTTCTCTCTTTCTGATGCTATCTTTATTTCTACATTGGGGACAATGTAGAATTTAAGTGTGGGGGGTGTGGATATTGTGTGTGAATATTGTGATTTGCTTGTGATTTTTTTTGTTTTGTGTCAATAATTTTGCATGAGATAGCAACTTTTGAAAATGATTGAGCTTAATTTGTGTGACTTAGCTGAGACCACAAGATCTCATTATGTTCTTCTCTATTCACAGCTGGCTAATTTAATTGAGCACATTTATAGGTAATTTACTATCATTTTCTGGAACATACAATGATGGTTGAAAATGTTGTTTTTTTTCTAGACCATAGTAAACCAACTTTTTGTTTTTGTTTTCTTCTTTTCAATCCAATTATCCTACTTAAAGTAACTTGGAAACATCATTTGTTAGTAAGGTGAAGTTATAATCGCATGGTTTCTATTTTTTGTGAATGTGTCTTTTATTGATGGAGTCTAAAAAGTTGGAAGGAGAACTGACCTATGCTGAGAATGAATTTTACTTTTGAACTTGAAATAATGAGAGGGACCACAGGAAAGAGTTACCTACCTTAGAGTGTGAAGCCATCACCTCGAATGGGTGAAGAAGGTTGCCTCCATCGTAAAGGGGTAGTGTGTAAACTACCTGTGGGGTAAAAGCTGAAAAGAACATTGCAAAAATCTTCTTCGCCAAAAAAAAAAAAAGAAAAAAAAAAGAAAAAAAAACAAGCCTTTTACCCAGGTGAGAAGTGCGATAAATAAATTTCCTCAGTGGTTTGAAGTGCTCCGTCTAACACTCTTAAAATTGAGGACGCATTGGCGATAAAACACCTACCATGCCTTTTTTTTCATTGCAGTACTAACAATTGATGATTCTGGGTAAACTGAGTAATTGTTAAGATCCATGGGAATCATTGTAAAATAAAAGTGCATCACAAGAGATGAAAGGAAATATTTGACCATTTCGGGTCAGGATTTCGATAGAACGTCGTAAGCTTTCATTTGGTTCCAGTTAGTGATGGGATGATAACTTCAATTGCACACACTCACAAGCCATTGTGTGTTTGAGAAGAAACATGATTCAGGAGAATGTTTATTAAGCAAGTCACTATCTGTAGTAGAATTTCATTATTAAAAGTTGTTTATCTCATATAAAACCAGTGTGTTGTTTGTGTCATATGGTTGTTGTTTGAGGGCGAACAACAGTCTAAGTGTGGGGGAGTTTGATAAGTGCTAGAAAAGTACTTAAATAACTCGTCTATTTTATGTATTTGTGTGTTTTATTAGTGTTTTATGTTTCTTTTTTATGTGGTTTCCTTTTATTGTGCGTCTAGGGTTACAAGAAATCAAAAGGAGCCAAAATGGATGAAAATGGAGCGAAAACGGAACTTGGGACCGAAATGCAAGAAAATTCAAAGATGGAGGGCCTCCGATGCAATTTTATGAAAAGTTTTTTTTACAATTTTTATTGTGCCCATGTCGAAGAATGTCAAAAGAGGATTCCCACATTTTTGTCGGATTCCAAATCGGAGTTTCCTAGTGAAAGTTATGGCCATTTGAAGAAAAATGACTAAGCGTAAAAAAAATCTGCAACACGAATTTACTGCCGCAGTTCAGTAATTTGACCATAATGTTTGCTAAAAACATCGGATTGAGCTCCACTTTATATGGTTGGAACGAAAACTCAGAGGGCTATAACTTTGATGTTGACCACTTCAAATGATTCGGATCATATCATGGCAAACAATGGGCCAAACGGAGAGTTATGTGAATGGAGGATTTCTTGGGCCATGTTTTGGTAGAAAATTCATAACTTTCTATTAAAATATCAAAAAAAGAAAATTCCAATTGCATAATTCAGCCAAGATGCTTACCTACACCATGATGCAATTTCAAGATCATATGATTTGGTGATTACAACTTGATGACTCATGAAGATGCCATTACAATTTAATAAGGCCCATGATGATGCACATGAATAATTTTTTATCATGTTTTCTTGTGAAATTTTGCCCATAAATAGAGGCATTTGTAAGGAAGGAAATACACAACTTAGATACAACTTAGTAGGAGTGAATTAGCTAGTAGTTCTCTCCAACTTTCCCTCCAATAAAATTTTCTACTTCATTTGTTCTCAGTTTTAGTTTGAAGCTCTTAGCTTTCCATATTCTGGCGGATCAATTCTTCGCTAAGTTTCTCTTTCCCTTTTATTTCTCTATTTATTTCTTAGCATTTATTTACCTGTTTTCTATATTTTGCGTAAATTACTTGTATAATCTATCATATTGTGGCGGTGATACAAGCGAACACTCGCTAAAAAGTATGAAACCCCGCAAATATGAGTAGTTAGACTTTTCTATCTAGTTCTAGGGGGACGTTGTGTTCAACTAACATGTGGTTATCTTTTCTAACTCTTTAGTAACGTTTTATTTATTCCTCCACTTCAATTTGTTGATTTGTTATGCTTGTAAACCCGTTTTTGAGTTTATGTGATTATTGCATTCACTTTGGCCAATTGAATCAATTAATCTTTAAATTTAAGATACTTGCAAGGATTTCAACTTTTGATCCGTAATTGTCATTAGATTCTAATCCAAAGTAGCAAATGAATATCGTGTATATTTATTAACAAATCAACTTAGATGTATTAATTCGAGTTTGTGAAATTATTCGTCTAATTCAACTCATTCTTCTCGTTCATTTCATACTAGCTTTGCATTAAATCCTAAGAGCTTGTTTAGGGTTATCCAATAGCTAGATGTTAAGTTAAAGAACTCACTTTCATTTAATACAATTAAGGAAGAATTCGTTAATCAGAGCTTCTTGGTTAATTGAGAGTAGATAAATTGAAGAATGAATAGTAACACGTTGCGTGGGAAAGATAAACACGGGTTGTTGACACAACCGAACCTGAGAACTAGATATTTCTTCAATTGATTTATTTTTCTTATTTTGTCATTTTTATATTTATTTTTATTGAATATTCTCAAAACCCCCCTTTCCCACATTAATTGATAAAGACAACTAGATTAAACACCGTTCTCTTGGGTTCGACCCTTACTTACCACTTCTACATTAATTTGTAGTTTTGAAACCGAGTAAGGAAATAAAACAAACTTTGGTGCACTGCGACACGCCCCACGAAGTTTTTGGCGCCGTTGCCGGGGAGCGGTTAACCAATTTAGTTGTTTTTATTAATAAATTTCAAAAAAAAAGAAGAGAAAAAAATTTGTAGTCGAGCTAACGATTATAAACAAAAGCGCTTCTTGGGAGGCAACCCAAGCATTTTTCTCTTTTTTCAAAAAAAAAAAAAAAACCAGTTGTTGTTTTACTTTGATTGCAGGTCGCTTGCTCTTGGACTGTTGACTTATTCCTGAGTAGTGCTACATGGTGCATCCACCCTCCACATCGGCACGACTCATCACAAGGGGAGTTTCTCTCTTTCTCATGCTATCTTTATTTCTACATTGGGGACAATATAGAATTTACGTGTGGGGGTGTGGATATTGTGTGTGAATATTGTGATTTGCTTGTGATTTGTTTTGTTTTGTGTCAATAATTTTGCATGAGATAGCAACTTTTGAAAATGATTGAGCTTAATTTGTGTGACTTAGCTGAAACCACATGATCTCATTATGTTCTTCTCTATGCACAGCTGGCTAATTTAACTGAGCACGTTTATAGGTAATTTACTAGTGGGGCGTGTCGTGACGCACCAAAGTTTGTTTTATTTCCTTACTCGGTTTCAAAACTACAAATTAATGTAGAAGTGGTAAGTAAGGGTCGAACCCAAGAGGGACGGTGCTTGATCTAGTTGTCTTTATCAATTAATATAGGAAAGAGGGGTTTTGAGAAAATTGAATAAAAATTGACATGAAAATGACAAAATAAAATAGATAAATCAATTAAAGAAATATCTAGTTCTCGGGTTCGGTTGTGCCAACAACTTGTGTTTATCTTTCCCATGCAACGTGTTACCAAATCATATGATCTTGAAATTGCATTCAAGATCGTATGATTTGGTAACACGTTGCATTGGAAAGATAAACACAAGTCGTTGACACAACTGAACCTGAGAACTAGATATTTCTTCAATTGATTTATTTTTCTTATTTTGTCATTTTTATATTTATTTTTATTCAATATTCTCAAAACCCCCCTTTCCCACATTAATCGATAAAGACAATTAGATTAAACACCGTTCTCTTGGGTTCGACCCTTACTTACCACTTCTACATTAATTTGTAGTTTTGAAACCGAGTAAGGAAATAAAACAAACTTTGGTGCGCCGCGACACGCCCCACCATAACACATCGTCTCAAACAAATTATTGTAGGGAACAATCAACAAATCAAAGCATGTGGCATATGCCCAAATCTAGAACATCCTACAGATGCTTGTACTGTTCTACAAGTGGATAACAACGAACAAGTGAACTCGGCAAATAATTTCCCATTCCCAAGACAACAATTCAATCCGTACTCAAACACCTATAATCCAGGATGGCGAGATCACCCCAATCTGAGCTACGGAACCAACATGGCCCTAGGTTTCATCCCTAACAAGCCTCAAGGTCAATTCCAACAACAAGGGAATTTCCAACCCCAAGGGCAATTTCAACAAAAGCCTCAATCATCAGGTATGTCTCTCGAGGATATGGTGAAAACATTAGCAACTAATACTGTGAAATTCCAATAGGAATCCAAATCAAGCATCCAAAACTTGGAGAATCAAATGAGTCAATTGGCAACTGCTATCAATCGCTTGGAGACACAATCTGGAGGAAAGTTACCATCCTAACTTGAGGTAAATCCAAAGAATTTCAGTGACATAACTTTAAGGAGTGGAAAAGAGATCGAAAACCCTCACAAAGAAGTTCCCACACGAGAAGATAAAGAAGAAAAGCTTGAAAATGAGGTAAGTCCTAACTCTCATGTCGTTGCTAAAACAATTCCTCCCCATTTTCCTAGTAGATTAGCAAAGACTAATAACGAAGACAAGGAAAAGGAAATTTTGGACACATTAAGGAAGGTAGAGATCAATATTCCTTTGTTAGATGTAATCAAACAATCTCCACGTTATGCTAAGTTTTTGAAAGATCTTTGCACTAACAAAAGGAAATTGATAGGAAATGAAATAATAAAAGTGGGAGAAACAGTTTCAACAGTGTTCCAGAAGAAGCTACCTCCAAAAGGCAAAGACCCAGTTATGTTTACTGTCCCTTGCACCATAGGCAATCACAATATTGAAAAAGCACTCATAGATTTAGGAGCATCCATAAATGTCATGCCTAGATCCATGTATGCTTCACTAAATCTTGGAAAACTAAAAGAAACTCACGTAATTGTGCGACTAGGTGATCGTACTAATGCATACCCAGATGGAGTGATAGAAGATGTGCTAGTCAATGTAAATGGCTTAGTTTTCGCTGCAGATTTTTACATACTTGATATGGCTGATGAACATTCACGTCACCCCACACCTATCATATTGGGATGTTCATTCCTTTACACTTCTCGTACTAAAATTGATTTTTATGAAGGTATATTGTCCATGGAATTTGATGAGGAAAAAGCAAACTTTAGTATTTTTGATGGCTCATTACGCCCCAATAACGCTTGTTCTATCTTTGTAATTAATTCAACTAATCCTTTTGTGCAAAAACTGTGCAAATCGAATTGCAGAGCCAGCATAACACATAAGATTGAGCCAAAGCACAATTACATCATCTCAAAAAAGGAAGCCATGATAAATAATGAGACAAAAAAAATTGGAGAAGAATTCAAGAAGGACTATCAAGAAATCAAGACACTCCGGAGAAGCCATCAAGACAAAGTGGAGCTGCAATGGATTTGAGGAATCCTACTTGACAAATGGGAACTGTGTCGAGCTAATGACTTTAAATAAAAGCGCTTCATGGGAGGCAACCCAAGCATTTTTCTGTTAATATTTGTGTTCTTTTGTTTTTATTTCTTTTTTTAACTTTTCATCTTCAAAAAAAAAAAGTTGTTGTTTTTCTACTTTGATTGCAGGTCTCTTGCTCTTAGATTGTTGACTTATTCCTAAGCAGTGCTACATGGTGCATCGACCCTCCACATCGGCTCGACTCATTGCTTACCAAGGGGAGTTTTTCTTTCTCTCTTTCTCATGCTATCTCTACTTGTACATTGCGGACAATGTAGAATTTAAGTGTGGGGGTGTGGATATTGTGTGTGGATATTGTGGTTTGTTTGTGATTTTTTTTCTTATTGTGTCTATAATTTTGCATGAGATAGCAACTTTTGAATATGATTGAGCTTAATTTGCGTGACTTAGTTGAAACTACACGATCTCGAAAAAAAAATTGTTCTTCTCAAAGCACAGCTGGCTAAAATATCTTTGCACATTTATAGGTAATTTACTATCATTCTCTCGAACACAAATCGAAGGTTGAAAATGTTGATTTTTTTTTATCTTCGAGACCATAGTAAACTAACTTTTATCTTTTCCATCCAATCGTCCTACTCAAAGTAACCTGGAAACATCATTTGTTAGTAAGGTGAAGTTATAATCGCATGGTTTCTGTTTTTTGTGAATGTGTCTGTTATTGATGGAGTCTAAAAATTTGGAAGGAGTACTGGACCTATCTGAGAATGAATTTTATTTTTGAACTGGAAATAATGAGAGGGACTACAGGAAAGAGCTACCTACCTCAGAGTGTGAAGACCGTCACCTCGAATGGGTGAAGAAGGCTGCCCCCAGTTAAAAGGGGTTAGTGTGTAAGCTACCTGTGGGGTAAAAGTTGAAAACAAAATTGCAAAATCCTCTTCATTAAAAAAAAAAACTTCCTTGGACCCAAGTGAGAAGTGAGACAAATAAATTTCCGCAGTGGTTTGAAGTGCGCCATCTTACACTCTTAAAATTGAGGACATATTGGTGATAAAACACCTACCATGCCCTTTGTTTTCTTTGCAGTGCTAACAATTGATGATTATGGGTCAACAGAGTAATTGTTAGGATCCATGGGAATCATTGTAAAATAAGAGTGGATCACGAGAGATGAAAGGAAAATATTTGACCATTTCGGGTCGGGATTTGGATAGAAAATCGTAAGCTTTCATTTGTTTCCAGTTAGTGATGGGATGATAACCTCAATTGCATACACTAACAAGTCGTTGTGTGTTCGAGAAGAAATGAAATTTTCATGATTCGGGAGAATGTTTATTAAGCAAGTCATTATCGGTAGTAGGATTTCAATGTTTAAAGTTGTTTATCTCACGTAAAATCAGTGTGTTGTTTGTGTCATATGGTTGTTGTTCGAGGGCGAACAACAGTCTAAAGTGTGGGGAGTTTGATAAGTGCTAGAAAAGCACTTAAATAACTCGTCTATTTTATGTATTTGCGTGTTTTATTAGTATTATATGTTACTTTTTATGTGTTTTACCATTATTGTGTGTTTAGAGTCACAAGTAATCAAAAGGAGCCAAAATTGATGAAAACAGAGCGAAAACGGAACTTGAGACCAAAATGCAAGCAAATTCAAAGATGGAGGGCCTCCGATGCAATTTTATGAAAAGTTGTTTTTACAATTTTTCTTGTGCCGATGTTGAAGAATATCAAAAGAGGATTCCCACATTTTTGTCGGATCCCAAATCAGAGTTTCCTAGTGAAAGTTATGGCGATTTGAAGAAAAATGACTAAGCGTAAAAAAAAATTTGCAACTCGAATTTACTGCCACAATTCAGTAATTTGACTATAACGTTTTCTACAAAAATCGGATTGACCTCTACTTTATATGTTTCAAATGAAACTCAGAGGGCTACAACTTTGGTGTTTTACCCTTCAAATGATTCGGCTTATATCATGGTCAAAAATGGGTAAAACCGAGAGTGATGTGGATGGAGGATTCCTTGGGCCATCTTTTGGTAGAAAATTCATAACTTTCTATTAAAATATCAAAAAACGGAAATTTCAATTGCATGATTCAGCCAAGATGCTTACCTACACCATGATGCAATTTCACAATCATATGATTTGGTGGTTACAATTTGATGACTTATGAAGATGTCATTTCAATATCATGATTTGGTAGTTACAATTTAATAAGATTCATGATGGTGCACATGTATAATTTTATATTATGTTTTCTTGTGAAATTTTGCCTATAAATAGAGGCATTTGTAAGGAAGGAAACACACAACTTAGTAGAAGAGAATTAGCTAGTAGTTCTCTCCAACTTTCTCTTCAATAAAATTTTCTTCTTCATTAGGTCTTAGTTTTAGCTTGAAGCACTTAGCTTTTCATATTCCGGCTGGTCAATTCTTCGCTAAGTTTCTCTTTTCCCTTTTATTTCTCTATTTATTTCTTAGCATTTCTTTACTTGTTTCCTATATTTTGCGTATATTACTTATCATATAGTGGTGGTGATATAAGGCGAACACTCGCTAAAAAGTATGAAACCCCGCAAATATGAGTAGTTAGACTTTTCTATCTAGTTCGAGGGGAACGTTGTGTTCAACTAACATGCTGTTATCTTTTCTAACTCTTTAGTAACGTTTTATCTATTCCTCTACTTAAATTTGTTGATTTGTTATGCTTGTAAACCCGTTTTTGAGTTTATGTGATTATTGCATTCGTCTTGGCCAATTGAATCAATTAATCTTTAAATTCAAGTTACTTGCTAGGATTGGAACTTTTGATCCGTAAATATGATTAGATTCCAATCCAAAGTAACAAATGAATATCGTGCATATTTATTAACAAATCAACTTAGATGCATTAATTCAAGTTTGTGAAATTATTTATTTAATTCAACTCATTCTTCTCGTTCATTTCATACTAGCTTTGCATTAAATCCTAAGAGCTTGTTTAGGGTTATGCAATAGCTAGATACTAAGTTAAAGAGCTTACTTTTAACTTAATACACTTAAGGAAGAATTCGTTAATCAGATCGTACTTGGTTAATTGAGAGTTGATAAATTGAAGAATGAATAGTAACACGTTGCATGGGAAAGATAAACACAAGTTGTTGATACAACCGAACCCGAGAACTAGATATTTCTTCAATTAATTTATCTATTTTATTTTGTAATTTTAATGTCTATTTTTATACAATTTTCTCAAAACCTCCCTTCCCATACTAATTAATAAAGACAACTAGATTAATCACCGTTCCTCTTCGGTTCGAGCCTTACTTACCACTTCTACATTAATTTGTAGTTTTGAAATCGAGTAAGGAAATAAAATAAACTTTGGTGCATTGCGACAATGCCTACCATGTTTTTGGCGCCGTTGCTGGGGAACGGTTGACCAATTTAGTTGCTTTTATTAATTAATTTCAAAAACAAAATCTTCACTTGTATGCATAATACTTGATCTACTAATCGAATTCTTGAAAGTTTCGATCTAGAAAGTGAGAAGTCCATTCGAAGACGAATAAGACAAGAAAAACAAACCGAATGAGAAATGGCAGAAGACAATAACGAAAGAACTCTCAAACAACTGGCAACTCCTGAAGTTACTCAACAACCTTTGTGTATCACCTTTCCAACCGTAGAAGATGGTAAGGCTTTCGATTGGTTATACATTTTCACTAAAAGATGCCGCCACAGATTGGTTATACACCCTACCATCGGGATCCGTCACAACTTGGAACGAAATGAAGCAACTTTTCCTCGAAAATTATTTTCCTGCTTCAAAGACCTCAAATATTCGAAAAGATATCTCTGGAGTACGCCAAAACAACGGAGAGACTCTTTACGAGTATTGGGAACGTTTCAAGAAGCTCATTGCTAGTTGTCCGCATCACCAAATCAGTGAAAATCTCCTCGTGCAATACTTCTACGAAGGGTTATGTGAACCGGATAGAAACATGGTTGATGCTGCTAGTGGAGGCGCATTGATGAACAAAACCCCTGCTGAAGCCAGAACACTGATTTCAATCATGGCTGAAAACACTCAACAATTCAGAATAGACCGGGAGATGAACATTCGAAGAGTCAACGAGGTAAGTAATTCCAATGTTGAAAGCCAACTTTCTGAACTAACACATCTTCTCAAACAAACTGTTGTAGGAAACAATCAACAAGTCAAAGCATGTGGCATATGTACAAATTTAGCACATCCTACAGATGCTTGTCCTGTTCTACAAGTGGATAACAATGAACAAGTGAACTCAGCAAATAATTTCCCATTCCCAAGACAACAATACAATGCGTACTCAAACATCTATAATCCAGGATGGCGAGATCATCCCAATCTGAGCTATGGAACCAACAGGCCCCCAGGTTTCTTCCCTAACAAGCCTCAAGGCCAATTTAAACAACAAGGAAATTTCCAACCCCAAGGGCAATTTCAACAGAAGCCTCAATCATCAGGTATGTCTCTAGAGGATATGGTGCAAACATTAGCAACTAACACTTTGAAACTCCAGCAGGAATTAACATCAAGCATCCAAAACTTGGAGAATCAAATGAGTCAATTGTCAACTACAATCAATCACCTGGAAACACAATCTGGAGGAAAGTTACCATCCCAACCTGAGGTAAATCCAAAGAATGCCAGTGCCATAACCTTAAGGAGCGGAAAAGAGATCGAAAACCCTCGCAAAGAAGTTCACACACATGAAGATAAAGAAGAAAAGCTTGAAAAGGAGGTAAGTCCTAATTCTCATGTCGTTGCTAAAACAATTCCTCCCCCTTTTCCTAGTAGATTAGTAAAGACTAATAAAGAAGACAAGGAAAAAGAAATTTTGGACACATTTAGGAAAACAGAAATCAATATTCCCTTGTTAGATGCAATCAAACAAGTACCACGTTATGCCAAATTTTTGATGGAACTTTGTACTAATAAGAAGAAATTGAAGGGAAACGAAAAAATGAGAATGGGGGAAATGGTTTCAGCATTGTTTCAAAGAAAACTACCTCCAAAATGCAAAGACCCAGGAATGTTCACAATTCTATGCGAAATCTGTAACACTAAGTTAGACCGTGCTTTAATAGAGTTAGGAGCATCGATTAACGTCATGCCACGATCAACCTATGCTTCCTTGAAATTAGCCAAACTAACTGAAACAAGTGTTATCATTCAACTTGCTGATCGATCTAATGCATACCCAGACGGAGTAGTTGAGGACGTATTAGTAAATGACTTAGTTTTCCCTACAGATTTTTACATACTTGATATGCTTGATGAACATTTACCTCACCCCACACCTATCATATTGGGACGTCCATTCCTTTACACTTCTCGCACTAAAATTGATGTCTATGAGGGTACATTGTCCATGGAATTTGATGAGGAAAAATCAAACTTTAGTATTTTTGATGGCTCATTACGCCCCAATAACGCATGTTCTATCTTTGCAATTAATTCGCAATTAATTCAACTAATCCTTTTGTGCAAGAACTGTGTAAATTGAATTGCAGAGCAAACACAACACATAAGATTGAGTCAAAACACAATTACCTCATCTCGAGCAAGGAAGCCATGGAAAGTGAGAACCAAAAAATTTGGAGTAGAATTCAAAGAGGACTGTTAAGAAATGAAGACACTCGGAGAAGCCATCGAAGACAAAGTGGAGCTGCAATGGATTTGAGGAATCCTACTTGACAAATTGGAACAGTGTCGAGCTAACGACTATAAACAAAAGCGCTTCGTGGGAGGCAACCCAAGCATTTTTCTCTTCTTTCAAAAAAAAACCAAAAAAAAAACCAAAAAAAAAATGGTCTTTTTCAATAGACTTTAAAGAACTGTATTCTTCTCTTCTCCTTCATCTTTCTGGTCTTTTGCAGCTATCTCCAAGTGCATTGAATTTTCTCTTCCCTCCATGGCATCTCCTCCCCGTATTGTTGCTCTTCTGCAAGTACGCAAGTCTTTCTCTTTGCCTACTGGACCTTCGATGCACATTGTTCGCCTTGTTGATAAGTATGAGCATTCCCTTTGGAATGTAATTGTTTTTGGGGTAGGATCATCCCGTTCTGCTGGCAAATGACGCGCTAAACGCCTTAAATGTTGTTTCAAATGTAATAAGCTATTGGATGAACCTCATTGTACTAGAAATCAAACTCATTCACAATACAGACATGTTGTTTTCTTCAAGGATGGGCCAATTAGGTACAGGGCCGAAAAGTCTATCAGGAGAAACAACCAGCTCGAAATTAGTGTGAAAGAGTTTGATAATCTGTTGAAACACTGACAGCGTTTGTTGGACACCAAACTCGATGGCCTTACCATTGAGTAGCAACTTTTTGAGCGTGATCACTAGCACCCATCCGAAGATGTAAAACTACGTCTCATTCATTTGAGAAGTGTCTGAGTTGGACGTTCTGCTCTAAACTCCCTCACACTTAGACTGTTGTTCGCCTCGAATAAACAACCATATGACACAAACAACACACTGATTTTACATGAGATAAACAACTTTAAACATTGAAATCCTACTGCCGATAATGACTTGCTTAATAAACATTCTCCCGAATCATGAAAATTTCATTTCTTCTCAAACACACAACGGCTTGTGACTGTGTGACTGTGTGCAATTGAGGTTATCATCCCATCACTAATTGGAACCAAATGAAAGCTTACGATGTTTTATCCAAATCCTGACCCGAAATGGTCAAATATTTCCTTTCATCTCTCGCGAACCGCTCTTATTTTACAATGATTCCCATGGATCCTAACAATTACTCTGTTTACCAAGAATCATCAATTTTTAGCACTGCAAAGAAAAAACAAAGGCATGATAGGTGTTTTATCACCAATATGTCTTCAATTTTAAGAGTGTTAGATGGAGCACTTCAAACAACTAAGGAAATTTATTTATCTCACTTCTCACTTGGGTCCAATGAAGTTTTTTTTTTTTTTGGTTTTTTGTTTTTTTTTTTGTTTTTTGTTTTTGATGAAGAGTATTTTGCAATTTTCTTTTCAGGTTTTACCCCACAAGTAGCTTACACACTAACCCCTTTTCATTGGAAGCAGCCTTCTTCACCCATTCGAAGTGACGGTCTTCACACTCTGAGGTAGGTAGCTCTTTCCTGTAGTCCCTCTCATTATTTCCAGTTCAAAAGTAAAATTCATTCTCAGCATAGGTCAGTGCTCCTTCCAAATTTTTAGACTCCATCAATAAAAGACACATTCACAAAAAACAGAAACCATGCGATTATAACTTCACCTTACTAACAAATGATGTTTCCAGGTTACTTTGAGTAGGACGATTGGATAGAAAAGATAAAAAGTTAGTTTACTATGGTCTCGAAGATAAAAAAATCAACATTTTCAACCTTCGATTTGTGTTCCAGAGAATGATAGTAAATTACCTATAAATGTGCTCAGATATATTAGCCAGCTGTGCTTTGAGAAGAACAGAAATGTTTTTTTCGAGATCGTGTAGTTTCAGCTAAGTCATGCAAATTAAGCTCAATCATATTCAAAAGTTTCTATCTCATGCAAAATTATAGACACAATAAGAAAAAAAATCACAAACAAACCACAATATCCACACCCCCACACTTAAATTCTGCATTGTCCCCAATGTAGAAGTAGAGATAGCATGAGAAAGAGAGAAAGAAAAACTCCCCTTGGTAAGCAATGAGTCGAGCCGATGTGGAGGGTGGATGCACCATGTAACACTGCTTAGGAATAAGTCAACAATCCAAGACTAAGAGACCTGCAATCAAAGTAGAAAAATAACAACTGTTTTTTTTTTTTTTGTTTTTTTTTTTGTTTTTTTTTTTGAAGAACAATATATACAAAGTGGCTATGGGAGTTGACAACGCTCTGAACATCTTGCAGTAGTATTCACATCAAATTAATGATATGATTCCATCAAGACTGGCCCGCATGGAAATTATCTGAGTCAGCATACTCTCTACAAAACAGTTTGACAACCAACCCTAATGAAAGGGTCCGCCATATTGTCACTGAACAGTGGTATGTTTACCATTCAATAAAGAACAGCCCCATAAGAACCAGCAAATGGGATGACGTTTAGAGCAGAACGTCCAACTCAGACACTTCTCAAATGAATGAGACGTAGTTTTACATCTTCGGATGGGTTCTAGTGATCACGCTCAAAAAGTTGCTGCTTGATAAGTGCTAGAAAAGCACTTAAATAACTCTTCTATTTTATGTATTTGTGTGTTTTATTATTATTATATGTTTCTTTTTATGTGTTTTCCTTTTATTGTGTGTTTAGAGTCACAAGAAATCAAAAGGAGCCAAAACGGATGAAAACGGAACTTGGGATCGAAATGCAAGCAAGTTCAAAGATGGAAGGCCTCCGATGCAATTTTATGAAACGTTGTTTTTGCAATTTTTTTGGTGACAATGTCGAAGAATATCAAAAGAGGATTCCCACATTTTTGTCGGATCCCAAATCTGCGTTTCCTAGTGAAAGTTATGGCAATTTGAAGAAAAACGACTAAGCGTAAAAAAATTCTGCAACACGAATTTACTGCCGCAGTTTAGTCATCTGACCATAACTTTTGTCACAAAAATTGGATTGAGCTGCACTTTGTATGGTTGGAAAGGAAACTCAGAGGGCTACAACTTTGATGTTGACCACTTTAAATGATTCGGATTATATCATGGTGAAACATCGGCAAAACCGAGAGTGATGTGGATGGAGGATTCCTTAGGCCATCTTTTCGTAGAAAATTCATAACTTTCTATTAAAATATCAAAAAGAGGAAATTCCAATTGCATAATTCAGCCAAGATGCTTACCTACACCATGATGCAATTTCAATATCATGATTTGGTGGTTACAATTTAATAGAATCATGGTGATACAATTTCAATATTATGACTTGGTGGTGGCTCATGATGGGGCATATGTATAATTTTTTTATTACGTTTTCTTGTGAAATTTTTCCTATAAATAGAGGCATTTGTAAGGAAGGAAACACACAACGTAGTAGGAGAGAATTAGCTAGTAGTTCTCTCCAACTTTCTCTTCAATAAAATTTTCTTCTTCATTTGTTCTTAGTTCTAGCTTGAAGGCTTTTAGCTTTTCATATTTCGGTGGATCAATTCTTCGCTAAGTTCTCTTTTCCCTTTTATTTCTTAGCATTTATTTACTTGTTTTCTGTATTTTGCGTATAATCTATCATATAGTGGTGGTGATACAAGCGAACACTCGCTAAAAAGTATGAAACCCCGCAAATATGAGTAGTTAGACTTTTCTATCTAGTTTGAGGGAGACGTTGTTTTCAACTAACATGTTGTTATCTTTTCTAACTCTTTAGTAACGTTTTATCCATTCCTCTACTTCAATTTATTGATTTGTTATGCTTGTAAACCCGTTTTTGAGTTTATTTGATTATTGAATTCACTTTGGTCAATTGAATCAATCAATCTTTAAATTCAAGTTACTTGCTAGGATTTGAACTTTTGATCCGTAATTATCACTAGATTCCAATCCAATGTAGCAAATGAATATCATGTATATTTATTAACAAATCAACTTAGATGTATTAATTCGAGTTTGTGAAATTATTCATCTAATTCAACTCATTCTTCTCGTTCATTTCACACTTGCTTTGCATTAAATCCTAAGAATTTGTTTAGGATTATCCAATAGCTAGATGTTAAGTTAAAGAACTTACTTTAATTTAATACACTTAAGGAAGAATTCGTTAATCAGAGCTTCTTGGTCAATTGAGAGTTGATAAATTGAAGAAGGAATAGTAACAGTTGCATGGGAAAGATAAACACAAGTTATTGACACAACCGAACCCGAGAACTAGATATTTCTTTAATTGATTTATCTATTTTATTTTTTCCTTTTCATGTCTATTTTTATTCAATTTTCTCAAAACCCCCCTTTCCTATATTAATTGATAATGACAACTAGATTAAGCACCGTTCCTCTTGGGTTCGACCCTTACTTACCACTTCTACATTAATTTGTAGTTTTGAAACCGAGTAAAGAAATAAAACAAATTTTGGTGCGCTGCGACACGCCTACCAAGTTTTTTGGCACCGTTGCCGGGGAACGAATGTAATTGTTTTTATTAATTAATTTCAAAAAAAAAGAAGAAGAAAAAAATTTTGTAGTCGAGCTAATGACTATAAACAAAAGCGCTTCTTGGGAGGTAACCCAAGCATTTTTCTATTAATATTTGTATTCTAAAAAAAACAGTTGTTGTTTTTCTACGTTGATTGCAGGTGTCTTGCTCTTCGATTGTTGACTTGTTTGCAAGAAATGCTACATGGTGCATCCACCCTCCACATCGGCACGACTCATTACAAGGGGAGTTTCTCTCTTTCTCATGCTATCTTTATTTCTACATTGGGGACAATGTAGAATTTAAGTATGGGGCTGTGGATATTGTGGTTTGCTTGTAATTTTTTTGTGTGTCAACAATTTTGCATGAGATAGCAACTTTTTAATATGATTGAGCTTAATTTGCGTGACTTAGCTGAAACTACACGATCTCGAAAAAAAAAATTTATGTTCTTCTCTAAGCACAGCTGGCTAATTTATCTGAGCACATTTATAGGTAATTTACTATCATTCTCTGGAACACAAATTGAAGGTTCAAAATGTTGATTTTTTTTTTATTTTCTAGACCATAGCAAACTAACTTTTTGTTTTTCTTTTCTATCCAATCGTCCTACTCAAAGTAACCTGGAAATATCATTTTTTAGTAAAGTGGAGTTATAATCGCATGGTTTCTAGTTTTTGTGAATGTTTCTTTTATTGATGGAGTCTAAAACGTTGGAAGGAGTACTGACCTATGCTGAGAATGAATTTTACTTCTGAACTTGAAATAATGAGAGGGACCACAGGAAAGAGTTACCCACCTCAGAGTGTGAAGCCGTCACCTCGAATGGGTGAAGAAGGCTGCCTCCATCGTAAAGGGGTAGTGTGTAAACTAACTGTGGGGTAAAAGCTGTAAAGAACATTGCAAAATTTCTCTTCATCAAAAAAAAAAACAAGCCTTTTACCCAGGTGAGAAGTGAGATAAATAAATTTCCTCAGTGGTTTGAAGTGCTCCATCTAACACTCTTAAAATTGAAGACATATTGGCGATAAAACACCTACCATGCCTTTTTTTTTCTTTGCAGTGCTAACAATTGATGATTCTGGGTGAGCAGAGTAATTGTTAGGATCCATGGGAATCATTGTAAAATAAGAGTGGATCACGAGAGATCAAAGGAAATAGTTGACCATTTCGGTCAAGGACTTGGATAAAACATAATAAACTTTCATTTGGTTCCAGTTAGTGATGGGATGATAACCTCAATTGCACACACTCACAAGATGTTGTGTGTTTGAGAAGAAATGAAATTTTCATGATTCGGGAGAATGTTTATTAAGCAAGTCACTATCTGTAGTAGAATTTCATTGTTAAAAGTTGTTAATCTCATGTAAAATCAGTGTGTTGTTTGTGTAATATGGCTGTTGTTCGAGGGCGAACAACAGTCTAAGTGTGGGGGAGTTTGATAAGTGCTAG
This sequence comes from Jasminum sambac, assembly GCA_018223645.1. NCBI lineage: Eukaryota > Viridiplantae > Streptophyta > Magnoliopsida > Lamiales > Oleaceae > Jasminum > Jasminum sambac. The sequence goes on from CP073652.1 coordinate 24,735,422, forward strand.
AAAAGCACTTAAATAACTCTTCTATTTTACGTATTTGCGTGTTTTATTATTATTATATGTTTCTTTTTATGTGTTTTCCTTTTATTGTGTGTTTAGAGTCACAAGAAATCAAAAGGAGCCAAAATGGATGAAAATGGAGCGAAAACGGAGCGAAAACGGAACTTGGGATCGAAATACAAGCAAGTTCAAAGATGGAGGGCCTTCAATGTAATTTTATGAAAAGTTTTTTTTTCAATTTTTATGGTGCCGATGTCGAAGAATATCGAAATAGGATTCCCACATTTTTGTCGGATCCCAAATCGGCGTTTCCTAGTGAAAGTTATGGCCATTTGAAGAAAAACGACTATGCGTAAAAAAATTCTGCAACACGATTTTTCTGCCGCAATTTAGTAATATAACCATAACTTTTGTTACAACAATTGGATTGAGCTTCCCTTTGTATGGTTGGAACGGAAACTCAGAGGGCTACAACTTTGATGTTGACCACTTCAAACGATTCGGATTATATCATGGTCAACCATCGGCAAAACCGAGCATGATGTGGATGGAGGATTCCTTGGGCCATCTTTTGGTAGAGAATTCATAACTTTCTATTAAAATATCAAAAAGAGGAAATTCCAATTGTATAATTCAGCCAAGATGCTTCCCTACACCATGATGCAATTTCAATATCATGATTTGGTGGTTTCAATTTAATAGACTCATGGTGATACAATTTCAATATCATGACTTGGTGGTGACTCATGATGGGGCATATGTATAATTTTTTTATTATGTTTTCTTGTGAAATTTTGCCTATAAATAGAGGCATTTGTAAGGAAGGAAACACACAACTTAGACACAACTTAGTAGAAGAGAATTTGCCAGTAGTTCTCTCCAACTTTCTCTTCAATAAAATTTTCTTCTTCATTTGTTGTTAGTTCTAGCTTGAAGCTTTTTAGCTTTTCATATTCCGGCGGATCAATTCTTCGCTAAGTTCTCTTTTCCCTTTTATTTCTTAGCATTTATTTACTTGTTTTCTATATTTTGCATATAATCTATCATATAGTGGTGGTGATACAAGCGAACACTCGCTAAAAAGTATGAAACCCCGCAAATATGAGTAGTTAGACTTTTCTATCTAGTTCGAGGGGGACGTTGTGTTCAACTAACATGTTGTTATCTTTTCTAACTCTTTAGTAACGTTTTATCTATTCATCTACTTCAATTTGTTGATATGTTATGCTTGTAAACACGTTTTTGAGTTTATTTTATTATTGCATTCACTTTGGCCAATTGAATCAATCAATCTTTAAATTCAAGTTACTTGCTAGGATTGGAACTTTTGATCCGTAATTATCACTAGATTCCAATCCAAAGTAGCAAATGAATATCGTGCATATTTATTCACAAATCAGCTTAGATGTATTAATTTGAGTTTGTGAAATTATTCATCTAATTCAACTCATTCTTCTCGTTCATTTCACACTAGCTTTGCATTAAATCCTAAGAATTTGTTTAGGATTATCTAATAGCTAGTTGTTAAGTTAAAGAACTTACTTTAATTTAATACACTTAAGGAAGAATTCGTTAATCAAAGCTTCTTGGTTAATTGAGAGTTGATAAATATAAGAAGGAATAGTAACACGTTGCATGGGAAAGATAAATACAAGTTGTTGACACAACCGAACCCGAGAACTAGATATTTCTTTAATTGATTTATCTATTTTATTTTTTCATTTTCATGTCTATTTTTATTCAATTTTCTCAAAACCCCCCTTTCCTATATTAACTGATAAAGACAACTAGATTAAGCACCGTTCCTCTTGGGTTCGACCGTTACTTACCACTTCTACATTAATTTGTAGTTTTGAAACCGAGTAAGGAAATAAAACAAACTTTGGTGTGCCACGACACGCCTACCACTGCTCAATGGTAAGGCCATCGAGTTTGGTGTCGAACAAACGTTGTCGTTATTCCAACAGATTATCAAACTCTTTTACACTGATTTCGAGCTGGTTGTTTCTCCTGATAGACTTTTCGGCCCTGCCCCTAATCGGTCCATCCTTTAAAAATACAACATGTCTATATTGTGAATGAGTTTGATTTCTAGTACAATGAGGTTGATCCAATGGCTTACCACATTTGAAACAACATTTAAGGCGTTTAGCGCGTTGTTTGCGAGCAGAACGGGATGATCCTGCCCCAAAAACAATGACATTCCAAAGGGAACGCTCATACTTATCAACAAGGTGAACAATGTGATTCTGAATGTCAGTAGGCAAAGAGAAAGACTTGAGTACTTGCAGAAGAGCAACAATACGGGAAGGAGATGCCATGGAGGGAATAGAAAATTTAATGCACTTGGAGATAGCTGCAAAAGACTAGAAAGATGAAGGAGAAGAGAAGAATACAGTTCTTTAAGGTCCACTGAAAAAGACCCTTTTTTTTGTTTATTTTTGGTTTTTTTTTTTGAAGAAAGAGAAAAATGCTTGGGTTGCCTCCCGAGAAGCGCTTTTGTTTAAAGTCGTTAGGTTGACACAATTCCCATTTGTCAAGTAGGTTTCCTAAAATCCATTGCAGCTCCATTTTGTCTTCGATGGCTTCTCCGAGTGTCTTTATTTCTTAACAGTCCTCTTCGAATTCTACTCCAAATTTTTTGGTTCTCACTTTCCATGGCTTCCTTCCTCGAGATGAGGTAATTGTGTTTTGGCTCAATCTTATGTGTTATGTTTGCTCTGCAATTCAATTTACACAGTTCTTGCACAAAAGGATTAGTTGAATTAATTGCGAATTAATTGCAAAGACAGAACATGCGTTATTGGGGCGTAATGAGCCATCGAAAATACTAAAGTTTAATTTTTCCTCATCAAATTCCATGGACAATGTACCCTCATAGACATCAATTTTTCGTGCGAGAAGTGTAAAGGAATGGACGTCCCAATATGATAGGTGTGGGGTGAGGTGAATGTTCATCAACCATATCAAGTACGTAAAAATCTGTAGGGTAAACTAAGCCATTTACTAATACGTCCTCAACTACTCTGTCTGGGTATGCATTAGATCGATCAGCATGTTGAATGATAACACTTGTTTCAGTTAGTTTGGCTAATTTCAAGGAAGCATAGGTTGATCGTGGCATGACGTTAATCGATGCTCCTAACTCTATTAAAGCACGGTCTAACTTAGTGTTACCGATTTTGCATAGAATTGTGAACATTCCTGGGTCTTTACATTTTGGAGGTAGTTTTCTTTGAAACAATGCTGAAACCATTTCCCCCATTCTCATTTTTTCGTTTCCCTTCAATTTCTTCTTATTAGTACAAAGTTCCTTAAAACATTTGGCATAACGTGGTACTTGTTTGATTGCATCTAACAAGGGAATATTGATTTCTGTTTTCCTAAGTGTGTCCAAAATTTATTTTTCCTTGTCTTCTTTATTAGTCTTTACTAATCTACTAGGAAAAGGAGGAGGAATTGTTTTAGCAACGACATGAGAGTTAGGACTTACCTGCTTTTCAAGCTTTTCTTCTTTATCTTCATGTGTGTGAACTTCTTTGTGAGGGTTTTCGATCTCTTTTCCACTCCTTAAGGTTATGGCACTGTCATTCTTTGGATTTACCTCAGGTTAGGATGGTAACTTTCCTCCAGATTGTGTTTCCAGGTGATTGATAGAAGTTGCCAATTGACTCATTTGATTCTCCAAGTTTTGGATGCTTGATTTGAATTCCTGCTGGAATTTCAAAGTGTTTGTTGCTAATGTTTTCACCGTATCCTTGAGAGACATACCTGATGATTGAGGCTTCTGTTGAAATTGCACTTGGGGTTTGAAATTCCCTTGTTGTTGAAATATGCCTTCAGGTTTGTTAGGAAAGAAACCTGGGAACTTGTTGGTTCCATAGCTCAGATTGGGGTGATCTCACCATCCTTGATTAAAGGTGTTTGAGTATGGATTGTACTGTTGTCATGGGAACGGAAAATTATTTGTCGAGTTCACTTGTTCATTGTTATCCACTTGTAGAACATGACAAGTGGTAAGTAAAGGTCGAACCCAAGAGGAACGACGCTTAATCTAGTTGTCTTTGTTAATTAACATAGGAAGGGGGGAGGGGTTTTGAGAAAATTGTATAAAAATAGACATTAAAATTACAAAATAAAATAGATAAATAAATTGAAGAAATGTCTAGTTCTCGGGTTCGGTCGTGTCAACAACTTGTGTTTATCTTTCCCATGTGATAAGTGCTAGAAAAGCACTTAAATAACTCGTCTATTTTATGTATTTGCGTGTTTTATGAGTATTATATGTTTCTTTTTTATGTGTTTTCCTTTTATTGTGTGTTTAGAGTCACAAGAAATCAAAAGGAGCAAAAAATGGATGAAAAAAGAGCGAAAATGGAACTTGGGACCAAAATGCAAGCAAATTCAAAGATGGAGGGCCTCCGATCCGATGCAATTTTATGAAAAGTTATTTTCACAATTTTTCTTGTGCCAATGTCGAAGAATATAAAAAGAGGATTCCCACATTTTTGTCGGATCCCAAATTGGAGTTTCATAGTGAAAGTTATGGCAATTTGAAGAAAAATGACTAAGCGTAGAAAAAATCTTCAACTCGAATTTACTATCGCAATTCAGTAATTTTACCATAACTTTTGCTACAAAAATCGGATTGAGCTCACTTTGTATGGTTGAAAAGGTCACGCAGAGGGTGACAACTTTGGTGTTTTACCCTTTATATGATTCGGATTATATCCTGGTCAAAAATGGGGCAAAACCGAGAGTGATGTGGATGGAGGATCCCTTGGGCCATCTTTTGGTAGAAAATTCATAACTTTCTATTAAAATATCAAAAAAAGGAAATACCAATTGCATAATTCAGCCAAGATGCTTACCTACACGATGATGCAATTTCAAGATCATGATATGGTGGTTACAATTTGATGACTCACCAAGATGCCATTTCAAGATCATGATATTGTGGTTACAATTTAATAAGATTCATGATGGTGCACATGTATAATTTTTTATTATGTTTTCTTGTGAAATTTTGCCTATAAATAGAGGCATTTGTAAGAAAGGAAGCACACAACTTAGTACACAACTTAGTGGAAGAGAATTAGCTAGTAGTTCTCTCCAACTTTCTCTTCAATAAAATTCTCCAACCTTCTTCTTCTTTCACTGATAAATTGCAAAAGAGTTTGATAGAGAGGAATTTAGTAGAGAAAATACAAGTGAAAGAAAGAATTAAACACATTCGAGGAGCGAAGGAAGGGAGACAATACCGGAAGTTAAACATTCATTTCAACTCTTCGTAATCCGATTATGTATCTCTGTACTTTCTCTATTGAAATTCTCGTATTTAAATCTATGTGTAACTAAGTTTCTATACTTAGGACGAGCAATGAATCCTCTTTGTGAACTCTAATATTTCGTTATTGGATTTAATAGTGTGTGATTGATTTGTCGTTAATTTTATGTTGTTGAACTTATAAATTTATCTTTTTTATCAATTGATAAATTATGAATTGGTTTGCGTCGAATTTGAGAAATGAAAACACAAATTAGAATAAACAACATAGAACACAAATTTAGACAAGATTTAGAGATAAACTTGGGGTTAGTGCGATCTTTAGGTGAAGTTTCAACGGAACCTATTTGAATTTATTGTGTAAATGCGTTCTAGAGGGTTGATAACGAATTTATTTAGAGATAAATAAATTGGCCTAATCGAATAGAATTATTTATCCTTGAGAGAGGTAAATAGTTATTTTGGTAAATTCGATCGTCGACGAACACAAGATCACTATTGAATCCAATTGCGTATACTAGAGGGATCAAAGTTGGTGAAATTGTAAGTCCCAAGTCTTGTAATTCCCATCGTCGTTACATTATATATTGCAAATATTAAATTCTTGTTATTTAGATTCTCTTTAGTTTTTATATTTGTAAGATTGTATTTTCATAAAAAAGAAAAACACAGAAAACAATTTTCGAATCATCCTTTCAAATAAAGTATAAAATTGATAATTTTGGTAGTTAAATCAAGTCTCTGTGGGATCGATACTTGGACTCAAAATCAATTTTACTACTTGTTCGACCCGTACACTTGCGTCGTTTATTTCAACACATTTCACAACGAACAAGTTTTTGGCGTCGTTGCCGGGACTTAGGTTTAATATCAATACCAATCAATTTTTGCTTTAATTTGAATTTTTTTATTTCGCTTTTATTTTATTTTAGATTTGCATGCGTAGTAAGAAATTTAGTCCATTAATTCCCTTAGACCCTGAAATCGAACGAACCTTTAGATATAGATTACGTGCTAGAAGGTTGGAGTGACAAATGGCCGAAGAAGTAGAGGACTGAATGATTGTTCCGAATCATCCTTTGAGGGACTATATTATTCCCACAATTCAGGATAATTTCACTTGTTTAGTTCCTCGGGCGATTCCCACGAGTAATTTTGAGATCAAACCCGGAACTATTCAATTAGTTCAACAAACCGCTCAATTCAATGGCCTACCCGACGAAGACCCACATGAACACATTAGAAAATTTTTAGAAATTTGTGGCATGTTCAAAATTAACGGAATACATCCAGATGCGATAAAAATGAAACATTTTTCATTTTCATTGACAGGAAAAGAAAAAACATGGTTTTATGCTTTACCTGCCAACTCCGTTACTAGTTGGGAAAGTTTATGCCAAAAATTTTTAGAAAAATTTTTCCACCGGGTAGAATGGTGAAAATTAGGACGGAAATTTCCTCTTTTAGCCAACGTCCGGGGGAGTCTATTTCTGAAGGTTGGGAACGTTTCAACGATCTATTGAGACATTGCCCAAATCATGGGATACCAGAGTGGTTGATAGTCCAAACGTTCTATAACGGGTTGGGAAACGAAAACAAAAAGCACGCTGACTCAGTGGCAGGAGGATCCCTGATGGACAAAACTTTTAACGAACCATCGTCAATTCTGGAGAAAACGGCTGCAAACAGTCATCAATGGTATTCTGATCATGCAGCGCAGAAACATGCTGGAGTTCATGGAGTAGATGCCATCACTGCGCTCTCTGCTCATGTTGCAGCCTTGTCAAAGAAAATTGAAGGGTTGACTGTTCCAATGGTTTATGGTTCAATCATCTGGAGGGTGCGACATTTGTTGCGCAAATCATGCCACCACAGAATGTCCTGTCACGCACTCAAATGGTCCCACTGAAGGGCAAGCTATGTTTGTTGGAAGTAGTCAAAGGCCACAATTCGGGCATTATGCTCCCACCTACTATCCGGGGTGGCGACAACATCCAAACGTTTCATGGAAAGACAATCAAGCACCGATGAAACCACCTGGATTCCAACAGCCACAGAAGAACTCACTCGAAGATGTTTTGGCAAAGTACATGGAGGTTAACAGCAATTTCATGCAGAAAACCGAACACACTCTCCAAAATCAAAGTGCTACGATAAAAAATTTTGAGACTCAAATGGGGCAACTAGCATTGGCAGTTGCAGGACGAGCGCCGGGTAAATTGCCAAGTGATACTGAGACCAACCCTAGACAAGTCAATGCCATTACAACGAGAAGTGGTCTACAACTTCCGGAGAGAGAAGTAAAGAGAAATGAGAACAATGAGACCATAGAAATGGACGACAGAAAGGAAAAGGCAAAGGAAACAAGTGAAGGTGAAACATCCTCTGAAAAATCTCAATTCAAAGAGGGAAAGGGGATTCCAAAACCCGGGAAAGCGTATGTCCATCCTATCCCATTTCCTGAAAGGCTGCAAAAGAATAAACTAGATAAACAATTAGGAAAATTTCTTGAAATCTTCAAGAAATTACACATCAACATCCCTTTTGCAGATGCTTTAGCAAAGATACCCAACTACGCAAAATTCATGAAAGAAATTCTTTCTAACAAAAGAAAGCTGGAAGAACATGAGATAGTGATGCTCACTGAGGAGTGTAGTGCCATTATCCAAAAGAAACTACCTCCCAAATTGAAAGATCCAGGGAGTTTCAACATTCCCTTCACCATTGGGTCATTCTACTCTGGATTTGCCCTATGTGACCTTGGTGCGAGTATCAACCTCATGCCCCTATATGTTTATAGGAGGCTTGGATTGGGAGAATGTAGGTCTACCACTGTGACCCTACAATTGGCAGATCGATCTATCATATACCCTAGAGGAATTATCGAGGATGTGTTAGTCAAGGTTGATAAATTCATTTACCCGGTGGATTTCATCATTCTAGACATGCAGGAGGATAAGGAAATTCCTTTAATTTTTGGAAGGCCATTTTTGCGAACTGGAAGAGCTTTATTCGATGTCTACGAAGGCACACTGACCCTAAGGGTGGATAAAGAAGAAGTAACTTTTAATGTCTTAAAAGCATTAAAACATCCTTCTTCTTCTTCCACTGTGCATGTTTTCAAATCGATGTCATTGACCAAGCAGTGAAAGAAACTTTTGAAGAAAATCTACCTGTAGAACCTCTTGAAGCTTGTATTATCAAATCGGAAGGTACTGACACGGAGAATGAAGTACCAGCTGAGATGGCTCATAACTTGGAAGCATCACCCACCATGACTTATAGAAGAAACTGGATTTACGAACCTTTGGGTGAACTCGAAAAAATTCTTGCCAAGGATTCAAGAAGGACTGTCAAGAAATCAAGACACTCGGAGAAGCCATCGAAGACAAAGTGGAGCTGCAATGGATTTGAGGAATCCTACTTGACAAATGGGAACCGTGTCGAGCTAACGACTTTAAACAAAAGCGCTTCTTGGGAGGCAACCCAAGCGGTTTTTTTTAATATTTGCATTCTTTTTAATTTTTACTCTTCATCTAACGTATTAAGGAAGATATTGCTTTATTACTGTAGAACAAAGACATCCCGAGACTCAATTATTTGGGAAGAGACATGATGGCCCATAAATCGGTGATTAGCGATAATTACGGATAATGTGCGGGTTAATTATTGATAACGGGCAAATCCGTCAAACGCGTTTTCTCGGATACTCCTTCCAACGTAATCTTTCCAACACACTCTGCATGCACGATTGTCGGTTGAAACAGTGCCCAATTTGACTATAAATCAAGATCTTCTCCACTCGAAACCACAACCACAATCTTAAGTCTTTGTGAGTACTTCTTTCTAGCAGTGATTAGGTAATTTCTTTCTTCTTCTTCCTCTTTTTATTTTTTTTGATGGACTAATGTGATATTTTTATATTTATATGCCTTTTTCTTATAATTGTTGATTATATAGTTCAAATTTTGTTATTGTTCTTTCTTGTTCAGTATTTTTTTTTTAAAAAAATGGAAGATTGTGATAGCGTATTCTACTTGGTGATTTTGATGATTTTAATCTTAGTACTTCAATTTTTCTTTTTCTTTCATGTGTTGCGTTAAAAAAAAAATCTTGAATTTTCAATGGATACCAAACTTTCTAAAATCCACAAGTATTACCCGTCACTACCTTTGAATGCTTTGGAAGAGAATTATTCTTCTAGAGTAGGATGGTTAAAAATGTTGATGGAAAAGGAAATGTCTGAGGATATTCGGTGGTTGATTGAAGCAAAGGTCCGATTAGGCGTTGAAATGCCGGCTTTTAGTACTAAATATGCACCAGGGTTTGGCAAAAGTAATTTTACCAAGAAACGAAGAGCAAAAAGAATGAATGTGTGCTATAAATGTGCTAGATGGCCTTATAAATGCACTCGATGGACTTGCACCTCAGGTAATGGTTCCATTGGATTTGTTTCTGCAAATCGAGAAGATAAAATATGTTTCATTAAGGATGGCATGAGTAAGGAGTCTTTGGATGATATCCATCAGACTCTTGAGACGCATCCTAGTGGAATGGTGCAGATCGAACTTCTCAATTTGTGGAATGAATTCAAAAAGGAACGAGAACGATACAGTCTTGGGAATCTGACTTTAAAAGACCCTGTTTTCCTGTTTGTAAGAAAATTGGATGGGAAGCCTATCCCCGACTCATAGTAGGCGTTTAAGCCGTTTCTGTACGTAAAACCAGAGGAAGATGTGAGCCACAATCACAACTACGTGTACATATTGTTATTTTACATTTTTTTGTGTTCTTGTGTCAGTTCTTAGTGTGAGTCAACAATCTATGGATTCTATTACCATATTGGAATCTGGAAGTTCACGGACGAACTTGGAAACTGGAAGTTCAAAGAAGGACACTGAAGGTTCAAAGAAGAAATTGGAAACTGAAAGTTCACAGAAGGCAACAGGAAGTTCACAGAGGAAATTGGCAACCATAAGTCTCTTTGGTGGAATCAATCTGGGACAAAAAGAGTATCTTGGACCAGTAGTAACAGTTGGAACATTCCTTGGAAATCAAAAATATAAGATCATCTACGGCGGAGGTCTCCGTGGGCTGATAGGCTGTGCCATTCAATCTGCGTATGTGCGAGGAGCAACAGTGGTTGGAGTTACTGTACCACCTTTAAAACAGGCATATGGTAAGACCATCGGCTATGAGGTACCAGTTAGGTCATTATTTGCACGCTTATCACTAATGATACTGCATTCAGATGCTTTCATTGCAATCCCAGGAGGTTTTGAAACTCTGGAACAAATCTTTTGCATAATTTCCTGGGCCGAGATGGGTTTACACTCTAAACCAATTGGTCTTTCAAACATTCACAACCATTTCAATGGTTTATTGGTGTTTCTTAAATGTTTAGCTCACCAAAAGTTGATTTCACCTCACACATTAAAAATGATTTTTATTACACCATCAATTGAAGACTTAATGGAGCATTTAGCAGCGTATCTACCAATACTGCCTGTAGTATTGCCTACCATCAATTGGCCGAGAGAAATGGGCAAAAGACAAAGAGATCCGAATGAATTGGACTTGGAGTTACGGTTGTAATTGTGGAATAGCTAACTTCAGATGGCAGAATACGGAGTTTAACTCTGGAAACACATATGTGTTATGCTTTTTAATGATAAAAAAAAAACAAAAAAAAAAACGATCTTTTTCAGTAGACCTTAAATAACTGCATTCTTCTCTTCTCTTTCTTCTTTTTAGCCTTTTGCAGCTATCTCCAAGTGCATTGAATTTCCTCTTCCCTCCATGGCATCTCCTCCCCGTATTATTGCTCTTCTGCAAGTACTCAAGTCTTTCTCTTTGCCTACTGACCTTCAGATGCACATTGTTCACCTTGTTGATAAGTATGAGCGTTCCCTTTGGAATGTCATTGTTTTTGGGGAAGGATCATCCCGTTCTGCTCGCAAACGACGTGCTAAACGCCTTAAATGTTGTTTTAAATGTGGAAAGTCATTGGATGGACCTCATTGTACTAGAAATCAAACTCATTCACAACATGAATATGTTGTTTTCTTTAAGGATGGACCGATTAGGTGTAGGGCCGAAAAGTCTATCAGGAGAAACAGCCAGCTCGAATTAAATGTGAAAAGTTTGATAATTTGTTGGAACAACGACAACGTTTGTTAGACACCAAACTCGATGGCCTTACCATTGAGCACCAACTTTTTGAGCATGATCACTAGCACCCATCCGAAGATGTAAAACTACGTCTCATTCATTTGAGAAGTGTCTGAGTTGGACGTTCTGCTCTAAACGTTCTCCCATTTGTTGGTTCTTATGGGGCTATTCTTTATTGAATGGTAAACACACCAATGTGTCAAGTGACAATATGGCGGACCTTTTCATTAGGGTTGGTTGTCAAACTGTTTTGTAGAGAGTATGCTGATTCAGATAGTTTTCATACGGGTCAGCCTTGATGGAATCATGTCATTAATTTGATGTGAATACTACTGCAAGATGTTCAGAGGGTTGTCAACTTCCATAGTCACTTTGTATATATTTCTCTTCTTCCAAAAAAAATAAAAAAAAATCCAGTTGTTGTTTTAATTGCAGGTTTCTTACTCTTAGATTGTTGACTTGTGCAAATGCTACATTGTGCAACCACCATCCTCCACCGGCACGACTCATTGCTTCGCATAGGGGAGTTTCTCTTTCTTCTTTTTTTTTTCATGCTATCTTTACTTCTACATTGCAGACAATGTCGGTTTGAATTTGGGGGTGGGATTTTGTGTTGTTTTGTGCTGTTATAAAAATCATTTGATATTTTCTTTTAAGAGATGGCAGAGTAAGGAGTGATAGACTCTTGAGACGCATCTTTTTGTTTGTTTGTTTATTTTATATATTTAAAATTGTTTGTGTTCTTTTGTTTGAGTGAAAACAGTTGCTGATTGCATGACTTCTCGTTTAGTTTAGTTATTTTGTCTTTGTAATTTGTAAAATAGATCGTAATTCTCAAGTGTAGGGGTTGCAAGTTTTCGTTTACCTTTTGATTTTTTCATGTATATTTGGTGTGTTTGTTGTTTATATGTTATTTGATATATGTCTAATGTGTGTGCATGTGTGTTAGTTTTATGATTGATCTTTTTCTTTCCAAAAACAAAATTTTGGAGAGTGTCATTTTTCTTAAAGTATAAATTGTCTTCAACTCATGAAATGTACTACAAGAACTCATTTCATACTTGTTTGTCCAGTGGATGTCATGACACATTATTTTTAGATTTAGAAGTTGGTTGCTTAGAATGAGAAGTGTGTTTGAATTCTTCCCACCAACCTTTATTTTGAAACACTCTACCATTGTGAGATAAGTGGTGAATTAGCTGGTGGAGGATGAGTTAGTATTGTGATGATTCCGAGCATGATAAGTTGTGTGGAGTGTCTTTGATCAGCAAGAAGAAACAAGGTAATGACCGTTTACTAGAAATGCAATCCATGTCGATAAAAGCAAAAAAAAAAAAAAAAAAGAAAGCATTTATTTCATTGTGCTACCACTCTCTTGCCTCATTGACTCGGGTGAATAAGTTCTTAGGGGTATTTCAATGCCTGGTGCCTTGAGTGACGAGCTCGGGAGTCGCCGACCTAAAGCCCGCTACATGGGTCATTGAGAAAGCATTATTGTTTGGGGCATTGCATTGCACGTTTACTTTTCAAGAAAAAAAATTTAAGAGTAAGCATTGTTGATTTGGAATTCTGGTTGGTTTGAATTACTTTGGAGTAACTTGTTTGTTGGAGCACTCAAATTTAGGGAGAGTCATCACATTACTACACTATTGATACCACTGGTAAAATTCAACTAAACATAAGAGATGAAAAAAAAGAGTGATTGAGAGCAACCTTTGGGATGATAATTTGGGATTGAGAGAAAATACGTTAGATGTGACCACGAGAGGGCAAGGATATATTTGACTGTTGACGGCCGGGTTGCTAACCACTCAATTTTTGGATCTAAGAGGCAATGGAAGTGAAGTACAATGGGATGAACAAGTTCATTTTTCTTTTGTAGTATGATGTTCGTTGTGAAATGTGTTGAAATAAATGCCGCATGTAGTGACCGCGAATTTCCTTAAATTGAAATATTTAATTAAAGTAAAATCTCAAACGTGTCGCTACAACTTCACCTATAGAGTTAAACTACGTACGCTCGTCTAGTTAAAATTTTATAAAATTTACTATTATATTGTATTATTTAAAATGAAAACAAAAATAATAATTTATAATATATATATATTTATTTATTTATTTTCAATTTACGTTTGAGGACCAAACTTTAGAAATTATTCGTTTTAGATCCAATTAGAGGCCCATTTGTAGTCCAATTCTATTTCTTACACTCTAAGAAAGCCCATTTAGAGTGTAACCTAGTTCTTACCCTACTTATACAACTTAAACTTGTTTTTCAAAGACCTAGCCCCACTATCCTCCCCTCTCTCCCCCAAATAGAACACTCTAAATCATCTCACTCTATCCCATTCAAGGAACCAACCACCACTAGAGGTAATATTTCTTGCCACTTTGTTCATATTTCAATTTCTCAATTTTATTGTTGTGAGTATTAATCATCTATTTGTGTTGTCACTTGATTTTTCACACAAAATAGCAATGTAAATACACAATATACGTACATACACAATACACGCATACACAACCGCCGGCCACCACCTCACCACACAAGGCCACCACCTTCACCACCAAGCAACACCAACATCATCTTCATCTCGACCCAAAAACACATACACACGCGCATATACATACACAATACATACACAAACTCGCATATGCCTCGGCCATACGATCACCTCATCCAAAACCCAACCTTAATTCACAAAAATCACACCTACACCTTCCTCTCTGTCCCTAGAACATGGTAGTATAGTTTGATTTCAAAAATTTTCAACGAATCAAACCAATTTTGAAAATACCCAAATTTCTACCTAAGTTTCAATCCTTGATTTCTCCCTAAATACTCAACCATTTTTCAATCAAAGACCACCACTAGGTTCACCACACTTCACTTCACCTTTTCCGACCAAAAAATGGCCGGAAAGTCGCCGAACACGATAGAGAGCCGAGAGACACGAGAGAGAGAGACGAGAGTTGTCGGGTGAGGTTGATGATGATGACCCGAGACCGAGGCCCAATCCATTCTTATACCCGAGACCAAGGCCCAATCCATTCTTATACCGGAATCCATGCCCAAATCCATTTTAAAACCCGATTTTGCAACAAGTCCCTCTATTTTATTATTTGTTTTAAGTTGATCCCTAAAGTTTATTTAATTTTCAAGTCCCCAACTTTTAATTGATACAATTTAATCCCTAAATATTATTTACAGCTTTAACCCCCTATTTTATTTATTTTATTTAAATGATCCCTCAAATTTTATTTAATTTCAAGTCCCTAACTTTCAATTGTTGCAATTTGACCCCTAAACTTTTATTTCACTTTTAATCCTTCAATTTCTTTTTCATATTTAATCTAACCCCCAAAATTTAATTGCATATTAGTCCCTCATGATTTGAAAATGTTATAATATAGCCCAAAATAGTTTTAGTTCACTTTTATTGAATAATAGGTCCTCAAACTATTAAATTCTTTCAAATTGACCCCCAAAGTTTTATATTCTTTCCATTTTGGTCCACAAACTTCTATATTACTTATAGATACTTAATATTTAAGAATATTAACATAAATTAAACTCGTTATTGGCTAGACGAGGCGTACGGACAGCTAGAGGACTGATTTCTCACCGTTAGTAAGCTCAATACTCGGCTAAAGGTTAAGGTAGATCCCTTTTCTAAAAGCGTTTCTTTTAAATGCGCAATTGCAATTAATATTATTATAAATCATGCATGTAAATGTTATGTGATGATAGGCTTTTTAGCCTACTTTTGACGCGTGCTTCCTCAAGCACTATGACGATAGGCTCTTTGCCCAATTACGACGCGTGATTTAATAGCATTATGACGATAGGTCTTTGGCCTAATATATTATAATGACGTGCTATTAATCACTATGATGACGTGCACGATTAAGAGGGATGATGAACGAACTTGTATTTTATACCTGTTCGTATTTTATGAAAATGATGATTATGTGCATTTATTTTGTAATATATATTAATTGTGGTGCGCGGGATCTACTGAGTATTTAACATACTCACGATTTTCTCTATCAAATGAACAAATTGCAGATTAAGGAGCCGGAGGCTTGGCGAGGCGTGGGAATCTCTTAGGGACCTTTAAATAAATTCGTTTTAATTACATTGACAATTGAGTACTTTTAACTGTTGAAGTAATGGCTATTGAATGTTTTGAATTTACTAGTACTTTAATTGGATGTGTTTTGAGGACAGTGTTGAAACTATCGTGAGACACTCTTTTGATTTTATTAATTTAAGTAAATTTCCGCATTTTAGCAATTTGTTATCTTTCCGCATTTATTTATATTATGACAAAAAAAATGGTTAGTTTTAAAGAAAGAACTAGCGTTCCGAGTTCTTCGAATCCGGGGCGTTACACCACAAGTGTACGGGTCGAACAAGTAGTAAAATGGATTTTTGACTATAAGTATCGATCCCACAGAGACTTGATTTAACTACCAAAATTATCAATTTTATACTTTATTTGAAAAGATGATTTGAAAATTGTTTTATTTGTTTTCTTTTTTTTATGAAAATAAAATCTTACAAATATAAAAACTAAAGAAAATCTAAATAACAAGAATTTAATATACAATGTAACGACGATGGGAATTATAAGACTTGGGACTTACAATTTCACCAACTTTGATCCCTCTAGTATAAACAATTGGATTCAACAGTTATCTTGTTTTCGTCAACGATCGAATTTACCAAAATAATTATTTACCTCTCTCGAGGATAAATAATTCTATTCTATTAGGCCAATTTATTTATCTCTAAATAAATTCGTTATCAACCCTCTAGAATGCATTTACACAATAAATTCAAGTAGGTTTCGTCGAAACTTCACCTAAAGATCGCACTAACCACAAGTTTATCTCTAAATCTTGTCTAAATTAGTGTTCTATATTGTTTATTCTAATTTGTGTTTTTATTTCTCAAATCCGATAGAAACCAATTTATAATTTATCAATTGATCAAAAAGATAAATTAATATGCTCAACAACATAAAATTAACGACAAATCAATCACATACTATTAAATCCAATAATGAAATACTAGAGTTCACAAAGAGGATTCACTGCTCGTCCCAAGTATAGAAACTTAGTTACCCATAAATTTAAATACGAGAATTTCAATAGAGAAAGTACAGAGATACATAACCGATTACGACTTAGTGGAAATGAATGTGTAGCTTCCTGTTGTCTCCCTTCCTTCGCTCCTCGAATGTGTTTAGTTCTTTCTTCACTCGTATTTTTCTCGACTAAATTCCTCTATATCAAACTCTAGTGTATGCTAAAACTAAAAGATGCAAACTAAAACTAAGAACAAATTAAAAAGAGAATTTTATTGAAGAGAAAGTTGGAGAGAACTACTAGCTAATTCTTTTCCACTAAGTTATCTACTAAGTTGTGCATTTCCTTCCTTACAAATGCCTCTATTTATAGGCAAAATTTCACAAGAAAACATGATAAAAAATTATACATATGCCCCATCATGAGTCACCACCAAATCATGATAGTGACATGGCATCTTCATGAGTCATCAAATTGTAACCACCAAATCATATGATCTTGAAATTGCATCATGGTGTAGGTAAGCATCTTGGCTGAATTATGCAATTGGAGTTTCCTCTTTTTGATATTTTAATAGAAAGTTATGAATTTTCTACCAAAAGATGGCCCAAGGAATCCTCCATCCACATCACTCTCGGTTTTGCCCATTGTTGACAATGCTATAATCCGAATCATTTGAAGTGTAAAACACCAATGTTGTAGCCCTCTGAGTTTCCCTTCCAACCATATAAAGTGGAGCTCACTCCGATTTTTGTAGCAAAAGTTATGGTCAAATTACTAAACTGCGGCAGTAAATTCGTGTTGCAGAATTTTTTACGCTTAGTCATTTTTCTTCAAATGGCCATAACTGTCACTAGGAAACTCCGATTTGGGATTCGACAAAAATGTGGGAATCCTCTTTGGATATGCTTCGACATCGGCACAAGAAAAATTGTGAAAACAACTCTTCATAAAATTGCATCGGAGGCCCTCTATCTTTGAATTTGCTTGCATTTTGGTCCCAAGTTCCGTTTCCGCTCTGTTTTCATCCATTTTTGCTCCTTTTGATTTCTTGTGACTCTAAACACATAATGAACGGAAAACACATAAAAAAAACATATAATACAAATAAAACACACAAATACGTAAAATAGAAGAGTTATTTAAGTGTTTTTCTAGCACTTATCAAACTCCCCCACACTTAGACTGTTGTTCGCCCTCGAACAACAACCTTATACCACAAACAACACACTGATTTTACATGAGATAAACAACTTTTAATAATGAAATTCTACTACAGATAGTGAGTTGCTTAATAAACATTCTCCCGAATCATGTTTCTTCTCAAACACACAACGGCTTGTGAGTGTATGCAATTGAGGTTATCATCCCATCACTAACTGGAACCAAATGAAAGCTTACGATGTTCTATCCAAGTCCTGACCCGAAATGGTCAAATATTTTCTTTCATCTCTCGTGATCCACTCTTATTTTACAATGATTCCCATGGATCCTAACAATTACTCTGTTCACCCAGAATCATCAATTGTTAGTATTGTAAAGAAAAAAAAAAAGGGTATGGTAGGTGTTTTATCGCCAATACGTCTTCAATTTTAAGAGGGTTAGATGGAGCACTTCAAACCACTGAGGAAATTTATTTACCTCACTTCTCACCTGGGTAAAAGGCTTTTTTTTTTCTTTTTTTGTTTTTTTTTTGTTTTTTTTTTGTTTTTTTTTTTTTTTTGAAGAGGATTTTGCAATTTTCTTTTCAGCTTTTACCCCACAGGTAGTTTACACACTACCCCTTTCCGATGGAGGCAGCCTTCTTCACCCATTCGAGGTGACGGCTTCACACTCTAAGGTAGGCAACTCTTTCCTGTGGTCCCTCTCATTATTTCAAGTTCAAAAGTAAAATTCATTCTCAGCATAGGTCAGTACTCCTTCCAAGTTTTTAGACTCCATCAATAAAAAACACATTCACAAAAAACAGAAACCATGCGATTATAACTCCACCTTACTAACAAATAATGTTTCCAAGTTATTTTTAGTAGGACGATTGGATAGAAAAGAAGAAAAATAAAAACAAAAAGTTAGTTTACTATGGTCTAAAAATAAAAAAAAAATAAACATTTTCAACCTTCAATTCGTGTTCCAGAGAATGATAGTAAATTACCTATAAATGTGCTCAGTTAAATTAGCCAGCTGTGCATAGAGAAGAATAGAACGAGATCGTGTGGTTTCAGCTAAGTCACGCAAATTAATTGGGCGTGTTGTCGCAGTACGCCAAAATTTATTTTATTTCCTTACTCGGTTTCAAAACTACAAATTAATGTAGAAGTGGTAAGTAAGGGTCGAACCCAAGAGGAACGGTGTTTGATCTAGTTGTCTTTATCAATTAATATAGAAAAGGGGGTTTTGTGAAGTTGGATGAAATTCGAAAATAAAATGACAAAATAAAAGATATGAAAATGAAACAATTGAAGATATATCTAGTTCTCGGGTTCGGTTGTATCAACATCTTGTGTTTATCTTTCCTATGCAACGTGTACTATCTCTTCTTCAATTTATCAACTCTCAATTAACCAAGAAGCTCTGATTAACGAATTCTTCCTTAAGTGTATTAAATTAAAGTGAGTTCTTTAACTTAACATCTAGCTATTGGATAATACTAAACAAGTTCTTAGGATTTAATGCAATGCTAGTGTGAAATGAACAAGAAGAATGAGTTGAATTAGATGATCAATTTCACAAACTTGAATTAATACATCTAAGTTGATTTATTAACAAATATGCGCAACATTCGTTTGCTACTGTGGATTGGAATCTAGTGACAATTACGGATCAAAAGTTCCAATCCTAGCACATAACTTGAACTTAAAGATTAATTGATTCAATTGGCCAAAGTGAATGCAATAATCACATAAATTCAAAAAGGGTTTAAAAGCATAACAAATCAACAAATTGAAGTAGAGAAATAGATAAAACGTTAGCAAAGAGTTAGAAAAGATAACAACATGATAATTGAACACAACGTCCCCCTCGAACTAGATAGAGAAGTCTAACTACTCATATATGCGGGTTAAATACTTATAACGTAGCAGAATCACTGTGTATCACCTCTGCAATATATGATAGATTATCTTTCTCAAATATGAAAAATAAAATAAGGAAAGAAACTAGAGAAGAAATACTCCGTTAATCATATTCACGACGAAGTATCGTCGATTGATTTTTCAACCTATATTTAGGTTCTTACTTCATGGAATATGAAAAACTAAGAGCTTTCAAGCTACAACTAAGAACAAATGATAAAGAGAAATTTATTGAGGAGAAAGTTGGAGAGAATCACAAGCTAATTCTCTCTACAAGTTGTGTGATTCAAGGTTGGAAATGCCTCTATTTATAGGCAAAATATTACACCAAAAATATTAAAAATCATAAAGTCTTCCTTCATGAGTCTATTGTGGTGTGCTCAAGTTGTTTTATCTCTAAGAAGTCGAAAATACCAAAAACACGTTTTATGGTAGGTGGAGTCCGCTGGTCAAAATCTGCGGTGGTGTCGGGCGTGACTCGAGTCGCCGCGTGACTCGAGTCACGCAGCGATTCGCTTAGTCACCGCTTGAGCAGGGAGGCCAGGGGACGGTTGCGGCGTGACTCGATCACTTGCGACGGTGACTCGAGTCACTTGCGGCGCTGATCGAGCATGATCGGGCGTGACTCGAGTCACTTGCGGCGTTGACTCGATCACGTGCGGCGGTGACTCGAGTCACCCGAGTCACCCAGAAATTTCACACCAAGTCCCTCAACTTTTGAATGTTGTTCATTTTGGTCCTTGACAAATTGCATTTTGGTCCTCCAACTTTTTGAAACGATTCACTTTGGTCCCGGACTTTTGAAAAGTTGCACTTTGGTCCCCAACGCTTTGGCTTTGACGCTTTTAGTCCCTTTTCTTCAAATGGCCATAATTTTCACTAGGAAACTCCGATTTGAGATCTGGAAAAAGTTTGGGAATCCTCTTTTGATGTTCTTCGACTTTGGCACAAGAAAAATTGTAAAAACAACTTTTCATAAAATTGCATCGGAGGTCCTCCATCTTTGATTCGCTTGCCTTTTTGGTCTCGAGTTTCTGTTTTCATTCGATTTTCATCCTTTTTGACTCCTTTTGATTCTTTGTGACCCTAAACACCACAATAAAGGAAAAACACATAAAACGGAACATATAACACTAATAAAATACACAAATACATAAAATAGAAAAGTTATTTAAGTGCTTTTCTAGCACTTATCAAACTCCCCCACACTTAGACTGTTGTTCGCCCTCGAACAACAGTCATACGACACAAAACAACACAATGATTTTACATGAGATAAACAACTTTAAACATTGAAATCCTTCTACAGATAGTGACTTGCTTAATCAACATTCTCCCGAACCATGAAAATTTCACTTCTTCTCAAATACACAATGGCTTGTGAGTGTGTGCATTTAAGGTTATCATCCCATCACTAACTGGAACCAAATGAAAGCTTACGATGTTCTATCCAAATCCTGGCTCGAAGTGGTCAAATATTTCCTTTCATCTCTCGTGATCCCACTCTTATTTTACAATGATTCCCATGGATCCTAAAAATTATTCAGTTCACCAAAAATCATCAACCGTTAGCACTGCAAAGAAAAAAAAAAGGGCATGGCAGGTGTTTTATCGCAAATATGTCTTCAATTTAAAGAGTGTTTAGATTTGAGCACTTCAAACCACTGAGGGAATTTATTTATCAAACTTCACACTTGGGTAACTATCACATTTCGTGCGATTTTCTTTCTTTCTTTTTTTTTTTTTTTTTTTTTGAAGAAGAACAGTTTTGCAATTTTCTTTTCAGCTTTTACCCCACAGGTAGCTTTCACACTACCCCTTTCATTGGAGACAGCCTTCTTCACCCATTCGAGGTGACGGCTTCACACTCGAGGTGTAGCTCTTTCTTGTGGTCCCTCTCCTTATTTCGAACATAAAAGTAAAATTCATTCTCAGCATAAGTCAATGCTTTTTCCAAACTTTTTAAACTCTGTCAATAAAAGACACATTCACAAAAAACAGATACCATGCGATTATAACTCCGCCTTGCTAACAATTGATGTTTCCAGGTTACTTTGAGCAGACGAATGGATAGAAAAAGAAAAGAAAAAGTTAGTTTACTATGGTCTAGAAAGTTAGAAAAAAAATCAACATTTTCAACCTTCAATTTGTGTTCCAGAGAATGATAGTAAATTACCTTATAAACGTGCTCAGGTAATTTAGCCAGCTATACATAAAGAAGAACAGAACACAACAAATTGATTTTTTTCTGATCCTGCAGCTTTAGCTAAATCACGCAAATTAAGCTCAATCATATTCAAAAGTTGCTATCTCATGCAAAATTGTAGACACAAAAAAAAATCACAAGCAGATCACAATAAGCCACTCTCCCACACTTAAATTCTACATTGTCCCCAATGTAGAAATATAAATACCATGTAAAAGAGAAGAAATGGAAACTCCCCTATGGTAAGCCATGAGTCGTGCCGAGTGGGGATGGTGGTTGCACAATGTAGCGCTTAGAGGAGCAGTCAACAATCCAAGAGTAATGGACTGCAATCAACATATTTACGTAACAAGAAAAACGACAACTGAATTTTTTTTTTCTTTTTCTTTTTTTTTTTTCTTTCAATGATGAAGAGAAATATATAGAAAGCGACTTTGGGAGTTGACAACCCTCTGAACATCTTGCAGTAGTATTCACATCAAATTAATGATATGATTCCATCAAGTCTGATCCGCATGGAAACTATCTGAATCAGCATACTCTCTACAAAACAGTTTGACAACCAACCTTAATGAAAATGTTCTCCATATCGCCACATGACACATAGGTATGTTTACCATTCAATAAAGAATTCCACAAGAACCAACAAATGGGAGAACGCGTTTAGAAGCGAGCGTCCAACTCACACACTTCTCAAATGAATGAGACATAGTTTTACATCTTCGGATGGGTGCTAATGATCACGCTCAAAAAGTTGCTGCTCAATGGTTAGGCCATCGAGTTTAGTTTCCAATAGACGTTGTCGTTGTTCCAACAAATTATCAAACTCTCTCACACTGATTGCAAGCTGGCTGTTTCTTCTGATGGAATTTTCGGCCCTGCACCTGATCGGTCCATCCTTGAAGAAAACAACATGTCTATATTGTGAATAAGTTTGATTTCGAGTACAATGAGGTCTCTCTAATAGCTTTCCACATTTAAAGCAACTTTTAAGGCGCTTAGCACGTCGTTTGCGAGCAAATCGGGATGATCCTGCCCCAAAAGTGATAACGTTGCAAAGGGAACGCTCATACTTGTCAACAAGTCGAACAATTTGAATCTTGATATCAAGAGGCATAGAGAAAGAGTCGAGTACTTGTAGAAGAGCAACAATACGTAGAGGGGATGCCATAGAAAGAAATGAAAATTCAGTGCACTTTGAGGTATCTGCAAAAGACTTGAAAGAAGAAGGTTAATAGAATGAATCACGCTTCTTTAAGGTCTCTGAAAAGACTAGGTTTAACGCCTTTGGCGGGATACATAAACCAATATCCAAGGTGTTTTTTTCTTTTTTTGTTTTTTTGTTTTTCTTTTTTATTCCAGAGCGTAACACGGATGTGTTTCGAGTTAAACTCCGTATTCTACCATCCTGGGTTAGTTATTCCACATTCATAACCTTAACTCTAAATCCAATCCATTCGGATCTACTGTTCCTTTTGCTTAATTCCTCTCGCCAATTGATGACGGACACTTCTATATGCATTTGTGGTACGTAAGATTCTAATTTCTCCAATAATTCCTCAATTGATGGTGTAATAAAAATCATTTTCAAAGTATTAGGAGAAATCGACTTTTGATGAGCTAAAAATCCGAGAAATGCCAATAAACCGTCAAAATGGTTGTCAATGTTTAAAAGACCAATTGGTTTAGAGTGTAGTCTCATCTCGGCCCAAGAAATTATGCAAAAGATTTGTTCCAGAGTTTCGAAACCCCCTGGTATTGCAATGAAAGCATCCGAATACATTATCATTAGTGTTAAGCGTTCAAACAATGATCTAACATGTACCTCAAAACCAATGGTCTTACCATCGCCCTGTTTTAAAGGTGGTACAATAACGCCAACCACTGTAGACCCTCGTACATATGCTGACCGAATTGCATATCCTATCAGCCCACGACAACCTCCTCCGTAGACTAGCTTATACTTTTGATTTCCGAGGAATGTTCCAGCTGTGACTACTGGTGAGAGAAGTGTCGGTTTTCCCATATTGATTCCACCAAAAAGACTTATGGTTGTCAATTTCCTCTTTGAACTCCCAGTTCCAGTAGAAGTAGTAGCCGCCATAGGTTGTCGACTTTGCACACTAAAAACTGACACAAGAACACAAAAAAAAATTAAAAATAACAATATGTACACGTAGTTGTGATTGTGGCTCACATCTTCCTCTGGTTTTACATCCAGAAACGGCTTAAACGCCTTCTATGAGTTGGGGATAGGCTTCCCATCCAGTTTTCTTATAGACTGGCAAATAGAGTCTTTTAAAGTCAGATTCCCAAGACTATATCGTTCTCGTTCCTTTTTAAATTCACTCCACAGATTGAGAAGTTAGATTTGCACCATTCCACTAGGATGCGTCTCAAGAGTTTGATGGATATCATCCAAAGACTCCTTACTCATGCCATCCTTAATGAAACATATTTTATCTTCTCGATTTGTGGACACAAATCCAATGGAACGGTTACCTGAGTTGCAGGTCCATCGAGTGCATTTATAAGGCCATCTAGCACATTTATAGCACATATTCATTCTTTTTGCTCTTCGTTTCTTGGCAAAATTACTTTTGCCTAACCCTGGTGCATATTTAGTACTTAAAGCTGGCATTTCACCTCCTAATCAGACCTTTGCTTCAATCAACCAACGAATGTCCTCAGGCATTTCCTTTTCCATCAACATTTTTAACCGTCCCATTCTACAATAGTAAATCTCTTTCAAAGCATTCAAAGGCAGTGACGGATAATACTTGTGGATTTTGGAAAGTTTGGTATCTATTGAAAATGCAAGAGTTTTGAAGAAGTAGAAGAAAAGAGAATGCTTAGGTTGCCTCCTAAGTAGCGCCTTTGTTTATAGTCGTTGGCTCGACTATAATTTTTTTTTTTTTTAGTTACGTAACACACGAAAGAAAAAGAAACACTGTAGTAATAAGATTAAAACCATCAAAATCAATAAGCATAGTAGATTATCACACTCTTCCATATTTTCAAAGATATTGAAGAAGGAAAAAAAATAAGAAAATTTGAATTACATAATCAATTAATATTAGGAAAAGACATATATATACAAAAGTATCACACACGTCCATACTATAAGAAAAACAAAATAAATAGAAGGAAGAAGAAGACGGTGAAGAAGAAAGAAATTACCTAATCACTGCTAGAAAGAAGTACTCACTGAAAATGAAGATTGTGGTTGTGGTTTCGAGTGGAGAATGATCTCTGATTTATAGTCAAAGTGGGCACTGTTTCAACTGACAATCGTGCATGCAGAGTGTGCTGTAAAGAGTACGTTAGAGTGGGCATCCGAGAAAATGCGTTTAACGGATTTGTCCGTTATCAATAATTAACCCCCACTCTTTCCGTAATTGCTGCTAATCACCGAATTATGGGCTATCACGTCTCTTCTCAAATAATTGAGTCTCCTTTCTGCAGTTGTAAAATACTATCTTTCTCAGTACGCTAGATAAAAAATTGAGAAATAAAAACAAAAACACGAAAATTCAAAAGAAAAATAAAAAAAATAAGAGAAAATGCTTGGGTTGCCTCCCAAGAAGCGCTTTTGTTTATGGTCGTTAGCTCGACACAGTTCCCATTTGTCAAGTAGGATTCCTCAAATCCATTGCAGCTCCACTTTGTCTTCGATGGCTTCTCCGAGTGTCTTGATTTCTTAACAGTCCTTCTTGAATTCTTCTCCAAATTTTTTTTGTCTCATTTCTTTCCATGGCTTCCTTCTTCGAGATGAGGTAATTGTGCTTTGACTCAATCTTATGTGTTGTGCTGGCTCTGCAATTCAACTTACACAGTTCTTGCACAAAAAGGATTAGTTGAATTAATTGCAAAGACAGGACAAGCATTATTAGGGCGCAATGAACCATCAAAAATATTAAAGTTCGCTTTTTCCTCATCAAATTCCATGGACAGTGTACCCTCATAGACATCAATTTTAGTGCGAGAAGTGTAAAGAAATGGACGTCCCAATATGATAGGTGTAGGGTGAGGTGAATGTTCATCGACCATATCAAGCACGTAAAATCAGCGGGGAAAACTAAACCATTTATTTTGACTAGCACATCTTCTATCACTCCATCCGGGTATGCATTGGTACGATCAGCTAGTTGCACAATTACGTGAGTTTCTTTTAGTTTTCCTAGATTTAGTGAAGCATACAAGGATCTAGGCATGACATTTATGGATGCTCCTAAATCTATAAGTGCTTTATCAATATGGTGATTGCCTATGGTGCATGGGACAAAGTGAACATACCAGGGTCTTTGCATTTTGGAGGCAACTATTACGGAATACCAACAAACGGTTTCTCCCATTTTGACCATTTCATTTCCCTTCAATTTCCTCTTATTAGTGCAAAGATCTTTCAAAAACTTAGCATAGCGTGGGATTTGTTTGATTGCATCTAACAATGGAATATTGATTTCAACTCTCCTAAATGTGTCGAAAATTTCCTTTTCCTTGTCATCTTTGTTGGTTTTCGCTAATCTACTAGGGAAAGGGGGAGGAATTGTTTTAGCAATGATATGAGAGTTAGGACTTGCCTCCTTTTCAAACTTTTCTTCTTTATCTTCATGTGTGGGAACTTCTTTGTGAGGGTTTTCGATCTCTTTTCCACTCCTTAAGGTTATGACACTAACATTCTTTGGATTTACCTCAGGTTGAGATGGTAACTTCCCTCCAGATTGTGCTTCGGTCAAATGATTGATGGCGGTTGCCAATTGACTCATCCGTTTTCCAAGTTGTGAATGCTTGATTTGGAATCCTGTTGAAATTTCACAGTGTTAGTTGCTAATGTTTTCACCATATCCTCGAGTGACATACCTGATTGTTGAGGTTTTTGTTGAAATTGCCCTTGAGGTTGGAAATTCTCTTGTTGTTGGAATTGCCCTTGAGGTTTGTTAGGGAAGAATCCTGGGGGTTTGTTGGTTCCATAACTCAGATTGGGGTGATCTCGCCATCCTGGATTATAGGTGTTTGAGTATGGATTGTACTTTGGCCTTGGGAATGGAAAATTGTTTGCTGAATTCACTTGTTCATTGTTATCCACTTGCAGAACAGGACAAGCATCTGTAGGATGTCCTAGGTTTGTGCATATGCCACATGCTTTGACTTGTGGATTGTTTCCTACAACAATTTGTTTGAGAAGATAGGTTAGTTCAGAGAGTTGGTTTTCAACATTGGAGTTACTTACCTCATTTACTCTTCGAATGTTCGTTTCCATGGCCTCAGATCAATTGTTGAGTGTTCTCACCATGTTTGAAATCAATGTTCTTGCTTCAGCAGGGGTTTTGTTCATCAGAGCTCCTCCACTAGCAGCATCAACCATGTTTCTGTCTGATTGACATAAGCCTTCATAGAAGTATTGCACTAGGAGGTTTTCACTGATTTGGTGATGCGGGCAGCTTGCAATGAGCTTTTTGAAACGCTCCCAATACTCATAAAGAGTTTCTCCATTGTTTTGGCGTACTCCAGAGATATCTTTCCTGATATTTGCGGTCTTTGAAGCTGGGAAGTACTTTTCGAGGAAAAGTTGCTTCATTTGATTCCATGTTGTGGCTGAACCTGGTGGTAAAGTGTACAACCAATCCGTGGCGGCATCTTTTAGTGAAAATGGAAAAGCTCTGAGCTTGATTTGCTCTTCAGTGATGCCTGGGGGTTTCATGCTATCACACACCACATGAAACTCCTTCAAGTGTCGATACGGATCTTCACCGGATCGTCCATGAAAAGATGGTAGAAGATGTGTCAAACCAGATTTCAGCTTGAAAGTTTTACCTTCTTCTACGGTTGGAAAAGTTATACACAATGGTTGTTGAGTAACTTCAGGAGTTGCCATTTGTTTAAGAGTTCTTTCATTGTTGTTATCAGCCATTTCTTGTTCTTGTTTTGCTTGTCTTATTCTTCTTCGAATGGATTTCTCGATTTCCGGATCGAAACTTTAAGAATTCGATTAGTAGATCGAGTATTACGCATACAAGTGATTTTTTTTTTAAAAAAAATTAATTAATAAAAGCAACTAAATTTGTTAACCGTTCCCCGGCAACGGCGCCAAAAACTTGGGCGTGTTATCGCAGTACGCCAAAATTTATTTTATTTCCTTACTCGGTTTCAAAACTACAAATTAATGTAGAAGTGGTAAGTAAGGGTCAAACTCAAGAGGAACGGTGTTTGATCTAGTTGTTTTTATCAATTAATATAGAAAAGGGGGTTTTGTGAAGTTGGATGAAATTCGAAAATAAAATGACAAAATAAAAGATATGAAAATGAAACAATTGAAGATATATCTAGTTCTCGGGTTCGGTTGTATCAACATCTTGTGTTTATCTTTCCTATGCAACGTGTACTATCCCTTCTTCAATTTATCAACTCTCAATTAACCAAGAAGCTCTGATTAACGAATTCTTCCTTAAGTGTATTAAATTAAAGTGAGTTCTTTAACTTAACATCTAGCTATTGGATAATCCTAAACAAGTTCTTAGGATTTAATGCAATGCTAGTGTGAAATGAACAAGAAGAATGAGTTGAATTAGATGATCAATTTCACAAACTTGAATTAATACATCTAAGTTGATTTATTAACAAATATGCGCGACATTCGTTTGCTACTGTGGATTGGAATCTAGTGACAATTACGGATCAAAAGTTCCAATCCTAGTACATAACTTGAACTTAAAGATTAATTGATTCAATTGGCCAAAGTGAATGCAATAATCACATAAATTCAAAAAGGGTTTAAAAGCATAACAAATCAACAAATTGAAGTAGAGAAATAGATAAAACGTTAGCAAAGAGTTAGAAAAGATAACAACATGATAATTGAACACAACGTCCCCCTCGAACTAGATAGAGAAGTCTAACTACTCATATATGCGGGTTAAATACTTATACTTGGCGTAACAGGTGTATCACCTCTGCGCAATATATGATAGATTATCTTTCTCAAATATGAAAAATAAAATAAGGAAAGAAACTAGAGAAGAAATACTCAGATTAATCATATTCACGGTAAGTATCGTCGATTGATTTTTCGAACCTATATTTAGGTTCTTACTTCCACGAATATTAAAAACTAAGAGCTTTCAAGCTACAACTAAGAACAAATGATAAAGAGAAATTTATTGAGGAGAAAGTTGAGAGAATCACAAGCTAATTCTCTCTACAAGTTGTGTAATTCAAGGTTGAAATGCCTCTATTTATAGGCAAAATATTACACCAAAAATATTAAAAAAATCATAAAAGTCTTCCTTCATGAGTCTATTGTGGTGTGCTCAAGTTGTTTTATCTCTAAGAAGTCAAGAAAATACCAAAAACACGTTTTATGGTAGGTGGAGTCCGCTGGTCAAAATCTGCGGTGGTGTCGGCGTGACTCAGTCGCCGCATGACTCGAGTCACGCGCGATTTTGCCTAGTCACCGCCAAGGAGCAGGGAGGCCAGGGGATCTGCAGGCGTGACTTCGATCACTTCACGGTGACTCGAGTCACTTGCGGCGCTGATCGAGCATGATCGGGCGTGACTCGAGTCACTGGCGCTACCGACTCGATCCGCGTCTTGTGACTGAGTCACCCGAGTCTCCCGAAATTTCACACCAAGTCCCTCAACTTTTGAATGTTGTTCATTTTGGTCCTTGACAAATTGCATTTTGGTCCTCCAACTTTTTGAAACGATTCACTTTGGTCCCCAGACTTTTGAAAAGTTGCACTTTGGTCCCCAACAGTTTTGGCTTTGACGCTTTTAGTCCCTTTTCTTCAAATGGCCATAATTTTCACTAGGAAACTCCGATTTGAGATCTGGAAAAAGTTTGGGAATCCTCTTTTGATGTTCTTCGACTTTGGCACAAGAAAAATTGTAAAAACAACTTTTCATAAAATTGCATCGGAGGTCCTCCATCTTTGATTAAGCTTGCCTTTGGTCTCGAAGCTTCCGTTTTCATTCGATTTTCATCCTTTTTGACTCCTTTTGATTCTTTGTGACCCTAAACACCACAATAAAGGAAAAACACATAAAACGGAACATATAACACTAATAAAATACACAAATACATAAAATAGAAAAGTTATTTAAGTGCTTTTCTAGCACTTATCATTAATCTCATTCATTTTCAAAAGTTGCTATCTCACACAAAATTAATGACACAAAAAAAAAATTACAAGTAAACCACAATATCCACACACAATATCCACACCCCCACACTTAAATTCTACATTGTCCCCAATGTTGAAATAAAGATAGTAGGAAAAAGAGAGAAACTACCCTTGGAATGAGCCATGCCCATGTGAAATGTGGTGGCACAGTGTAGCACATCGTAGGAATAAGTCAACAATCCACGAGTAAGAGACCTACAATCAAAGTAGAAAAAAAAACAACAATCGAATTTTTTTTTCTTGTTTTTGTTTTTGTTTTTTTGTTTTTTGTTTTTTTTGAAATAAAGCACATACAACACACATCGAATGAACGAAGTTTGGGTTGCCTCCCAAAAAGCGTTTTTGTTTAAAGTCGTTAGCTCGACACAGTTCCCATTTGTCAAGTAGGATTCCTCAAATCCATTGCAGCTCCACTTTGTCTTCGATGGCTTCTCCGAGTGTCTTGATTTCTTGACAGTCCTTCTTGAATCCTTGGCAAGAATTTTTTCGAGCTTTCACCCAAAGGTTCATAAATCCAATTTCTTCTATAAGTCGTGGTGGGTGATGCTTCCAAGTTATGAGCCATCTCAGCTCGTACTTCATTCTCTGGTGTCGTACCTTCCGATTTGACAATGCAAGCTTCAAGAGGTTCTACAGGTAGATTTTCTTCAAAAGTTTCTTTCACTGCTTGGTCAATGACATCGATTTGAAAACATGCATCAGTGGAAGAAGAAGAAGGATGTTTTAATGCTTTTAAGACATTAAAAGTTACTTCTTCTTTATCCACCCTTAGAGTTAGTGTGTCTTCGTAGACATCGATTAAAGCTCTTCCAGTTCGTAAAAATGGCCTTCCAAAAATCAAAGGAATTTCCTTATCCTCCTCCATGTCTAGAATGATGAAATCCACCGGGTAAATGAATTTATCAACCTTGACTGACACATCCTCGATAATTCCTCTAGGGTATATGATAGATCGATCTGCCAATTGTAGAGTCACAGTGGTAGGCCTAAATTCTCCGAATCCAAGCTTCCTATAAACAGATAGGGGCATGAGATTGATACTCGCACCAAGGTCACATAGGGAAAATCCAGAGTAGAATGACCCAACGGTACAGGGAATGTTGAAACTCCCTGGATCTTTCAATTTGGGAGGTAGTTTCTTTTAGAGAATGGCACTACACTCCTCAGTGAGCATCACTGTCTCATGTTCTTCCAGCTTTCTTTTGTTAGAAAGAATTTCTTTCATGAATTTTGCATAGCTGGGCATCTGTGCTAAAGCATCTGCAAAAGGGATGTTGATGTGTAATTTCTTGAAGATTTGAAGAAATTTTTTGAATTGTTTATCCAGTTTATTCTTTTACAGCCTTTGAGGATATGGGATAGGAGGGACGTATGCTTTCACGGATTTTTGAATCCCCTTTTCCTCTTCGAATTGAAATTTTTCAGAGGATATTTCACCTCCACTTATTTCCTTTGCCTTTTCCTTTCTTTCGTCCATTTATGTGGTCTCATCGTTCTCACTTCTCTTTACTTCTCTCTCCGGAAGTTGTAGACCACTTCTCGTTGTAATGGCGTTGACTTGTCTAGGGTTGATCTCAGTATCACTTGGCAATTTACCCGGCGCTCGTCCTGCAACTGCCGATGCTAGTTGCCCCATTTGAGTCTCCAAAGTTTTTATCGCAGCACTTTGATTTTGGAGAGTGTGTTCGGTTTTCTGCATGAAATTGTTGTTAACCTCCATATACTTTGCGAACACATCTTCAAGCGAGGTTTTCTTTTCCTGCGGCTGGTAGAATCCAGGTGGTCTCACCGGTGCGTGATTATCTTTCCATGAAATGTTTGGATGCTGTCGCCACCCCGGATTGTAGGTGGGAGCATAAGGCCCGAATTGTGGCCTTTGACTACTTCCAACAAACATAGCTTGCCCTTCAGTAAGCTCAGTTGAGTGCGTGACAGGGCACTCTGTAGTGGCATGATTTGCGCAACAAATTTCGCACCCTCCAGATGATTGAACCATATTGACCGTTGGAACAGTTAACCCTTCAATTTTCTTTGAAAAGGCTGCAACTTGAGCAGAGAGCGCAGTGATGGCGTCTACTCCATGAACTACAGCATGTTTCTATACTGCACGATCCGAATACCATTGATGGCTGTTTGCAACCATTTTCTCCAGAATTGACTGACGATGCTTCATTGAAAGTTTTGTCCATCAACGATCCTCCTGCCACTGAGTCAGCGTGCTTTTTGTTTTCGTTTCCCAACCCGTTATAGAACGTTTAGACTATCAACCACTCAGGTATCCTATG
Source organism: Jasminum sambac (assembly GCA_018223645.1). Classification (NCBI taxonomy): domain Eukaryota; kingdom Viridiplantae; phylum Streptophyta; class Magnoliopsida; order Lamiales; family Oleaceae; genus Jasminum; species Jasminum sambac. Next base: position 24,767,716 of record CP073652.1, read on the forward strand.
ATTTGGGCAATGTCTCAATAGATCGTTGAAACGTTCCAAACCTTCAGAAATAGACTCCCCCGGACGTTGGCTAAAAGAGGAAATTTCCGTCCTAATTTTCAGCATTCTACCCGGTGGAAAAAATTTTTCTAAATATTTTTGGCATAAACTTTCCCAACTAGTAACGGAGTTGGCAGGTAAAGCGTAAAACCATGTTTTTTCTTTTCCTGTCAATGAAAATGAAAAAAGTTTCATTTTTATCGCATCTGACGGTACTCCGTTAATTTTGAACATGCCGCAAATTTATAAAAATTTTCTAATGTGTTCATGTGGGTCTTCATCGGGTAGGCCATGGAATTGAACGGTTTGTTGAACTAATTGAATAGTTCCAGGTTTGATCTCAAAATTATTCGCGGGAATCGCCGGAGGAACTAAACAACTGAAATAATCTCCAATTGTGGGAATAATATAGTCCCTCAAAGGACGATTCGCAACAATCATTCGGTCCTCTGCTTCTCCGGCCATTTGTCGCTCCAACTTTCTAGCACGTAATCTATATCTAAAGGTTCGTTCGATTTCAGGGTCAAGCGGAATTAATGGACTAAATTTCTTTCTACGCATGCAAATCTAATAAAATAAAAGCGACAAAAAAATTCAAATTAAAGCAAAAATTGATTGGTATTGATATTAAACCACAATCCCCGGCAACGGCGCCAAAAAACTTGTTCGTTGTGAAATGTGCTGAAATAAATGCCGCAAGTGTACGGTTCGAACAAGTAGTAAAATGGATTTTTGAGTCCAAGTATCGATCCCATAGAGACATGATTTAACTACCAAAATTATCAATTTTATACTTTATTTGAAAAGACGATTTGAAAATTGTTTTGTTTGTTTTGTTTTTTTTATGAAAATAAAATCTTACAAATATAAAAACTAAAGAAAATCTAAATAACAAGAATTTAATATGTAATGTAACGACGATGGGAATTATAAGACTTGGGACTTACAATTTCACCAACTTTGATCCTTCTAGTATACACAATTGGATTCAATAGTGATCTTGTTTTCGTCAACGATCGAATTTACTAAAATAATTATTTACCTCTCTCGAGGATAAATAATTTTATTCTATTAGGCCAATTTATTTATCTCTAAATAAATTCGTTATCAACCCTCTAGAACGCATTTACACAACAAATTCAAGTAGGTTTCGTCGAAACTTCACTTAAAGATCGCACTAACCACAAGTTTATCTCTAAATCTTGTCTAAATTAGTGTTCTATATTGTTTATTCTAATTTGTGTTTTCATTTCTCAAATCCGATAGAAACCAATTTATAATTTATCAATTGATCAAAAAGATAAATTTATATGCTCAACAACATAAAATTAACAACAAATCAATCACATACTATTAAATCCAATAACGAAATACTAGAGTTCACAAAGAGGATTCACTGCTCGTCCCAAGTATAGAAACTTAGTTACCCATAAATTTAAATACGAGAATTTCAATAGAGAAAGTACAGAGATACATAACTGGATTACGACGAGTGGAAATGAATGTGTAGCTTCCGGTGTTGTCTCCCTTCCTTCGCTCCTCGAATGTGTTTAGTTCTTTCTTCACTCGTATTTTTCTCGACTAAATTCCTCTATATCAAACTCTCTTGTATGCTAAAACTAAAAGATGCAAACTAAAACTAAGAACAAATTAAAAAGAGAATTTTATTGAAGAGAAAGTTGGAGAGAACTACTAGCTAATTCTTTTCCACTAAGTTGTCTACTAAGTTGTGCATTTCCTTCCTTACAAATGCCTCTATTTATAGGCAAAATTTCACAAGAAAACATGATAAAAAATTATACATATGCCCCATCATGAGTCACCACCAAATCATGATATTGACATGGCATCTTCATGAGTCATCAAATTGTAACCACCAAATCATATGATCTTGAAATTGCACCATGGTGTAGGTAAGCATCTTGGCTGAATTATGCAATTGGAGTTCCCTCTTTTTGATATTTTAATAGAAAGTTATGAATTTTCTACCAAAAGATGGCCCAAGGAATCCTCCATCCACATCACTCTGGGTTTTGCCCATTGTTGACCATGCTATAATCCGAATCATTTGAAGTGTAAAACACCAATGTTGTAGCCCTCTGAGTTTCCCTTCCAACCATATAAAGTGGAGCTCACTCCGATTTTTGTAGCAAAAGGTATGGTCAAATTACTAAACTGCGGCAGTAAATTCGTGTTGCAGAATTTTTTACGCTTAGTCATTTTTCTTCAAATGGCCATAACTTTCACTAGGAAACTCCGATTTGGGATTCGACAAAAATGTGGGAATCCTCTTTGGATATGCTTCGACATCGGCACAAGAAAAATTGTGAAAACAACTCTTCATAAAATTGCATCGGAGGCCCTCCATCTTTGAATTTGCTTGCATTTTGGTCCCAAGTTCCGTTTCCGCTCTGTTTTCATCCATTTTTGCTCCTTTTGATTTCTTGTGACTTTAAACACATAATGAACGGAAAACACATAAAAATAAATATATAATACAAATAAAACACTCAAATACGTAAAATAGAAGAGTTATTTAAGTGTTTTTCTAGCACTTATCATATTTGTGTTTGTTAAGTTTCTCTGAATTTTATATTTGATGGTGTGCTTGCTTGTGTGTGTTTTGAATCTTTTGTTGTTCGAGGTCAAACAACAGCTTAAGTGTGGGGGAGTTTGATAAGTGCTAGAAAAGCGCTTAAATAACTCGTCTATTTTATGTATTTGCGTGTTTTATTAGTATTATATGTTTCTTTTTTATGTGTTTTCCTTTTATTGTGTGTTTAGAGTACCACGAAATCAAAAGGAGCCAAAATGGATGAAAACATAGTGAAAACGGAAATTGGAACCAGAATGCAAGCAAATTCAAAGATGGAGGGCCTCCGATGCAATTTTATGAAAAGTTGTTTTCACAATTTTTCTTGTGCCAATGTCGAAAAATATCAAAAGAGGATTCCCACATTTTTGTCGGATCCCAAATTGGAGTTTCTTATTGAAAGTTATGGCAATTTTAAAAAACATGATTAAGCGTAGAAAAAAATCCGCAACTCGAATTTACTGTGATAGTTCAGTAATTTGACCATAACGTTTTATACAAAAATCAGATTGAGCTCCACGTTATATGGTTGGAAAGGCAACTAAGAGGGCTACAACTTTGGTGTTTTACCCTTCATATGATTCGGATTATATCATGGTAAAAAATGGGCAAAACCGAGAGTGATATGGATGGAGGATTCCTTGGGCTATCTTTTGGTAGAAAATTCATAACTTTCTATTAAAATATCAAAGAAAGGAAATTCCAATTGCATAATTCAGCCAGATGCTTACCTACACCATGATGCAATTTCAAGATCATGATATGGTGGTTACAATTTGATGACTCACCAAGATTCCATTTCAAGATCATGATATGGTGGTTACAATTTAATAAGATTCATGATGGTGCACATGTATAATTTTTTATTATGTTTTCTTGTGAAAGTTTGCCTATAAATAGAGGCATTTGTAAGAAAGGAAACACACAACTTAGTACACAACTTAGTGGAAGAGAATTAGCTAGTAGTTCTCTCCAACTTTCTCTTCAACAAAATTATCTTTTTCTTTCAAATTCTCCAACCTTCTTCTTCTTCCACTGATAAATTGTAAGAGAGTTTGATAGAGAGGAATTTAGTAGAGAAAAATACGAATGAAGAAAGAATTAAACACATTCGAGGAGCGAAGGAAGGGAGACAATACCGGAAGCTAAACATTTATTTCAACTCTTCGTAATCCGGTTATGTATCTCTGTACTTTCTCTATTGAAATTCTCGTATTTAAATCTATGTGTAACTAAGTTTCTATACTTAGGACGAACAATGAATCCTCTTTGTGAACTCTAATATTTCGTTATTGGATTTAATAGTATGTGATTGATTTGTCGTTAATTTTATGTTGTTGAACTTATAAATTTATCTTTTTGATCAATTGATAAATTATGAATTGGTTTGTGTCGGATTTGAGAAATGAAAACACAAATAAGAATAAACAACATAGAACAGTAATTTAGACAAGATTTAGAGATAAACTTGTGGTTAGTACGATCTTTAGGTGAAGTTTCGACAGAACCTATTTGAATTTATTGTGTAAATGCGTTCTAGAGGGTTGATAACGAATTTATTTAGAGATAAATAAATTGGCCTAATAGAATCGAATTATTTATCCTCGAGAGAGGTAAATAGTTATTTTGGTAAATTCGATCGTTGACGAAAACAAGATCAATATTGAATCCAATTGCGTATACTAGAGGGATCAAAGTCGGTGAAATTATAAGTCCCAAGTCTTGTAATTCCCATCGTCGTTACATTATATATTGCAAATATTAAATTCTTGTTATTTAGATTCTCTTTGGCTTTTATATTATTAAGATTTTATTTTCACAAAAAAGAAAAACACACAAAACAATTTTCGAATCATCCTTTCAAATAAAGTATAAAATTGATAATTTTGGTAGTTAAATCAAGTCTCTGTGGGATCGATACTTGGACTCAAAATCCATTTTACTACTTGTTCGACCCGTACACTTGCGGCATTTATTTCAACACATTTCACAACGAACAAGTTTTTGGCGCCGGTACCCGTACACTTAGGTTTAATATCAATACCAATCAATTTTTGCTTTAATTTGAATTTTTTTATTTCGCTTTTATTTTATTTTATTTTATTTTATTTTAGATTTGCATGCGTAGTAAGAAATTTAGTCCATTAATTCCCTTGGACCCTGAAATCGAACAAACCTTTAGATATAGATTACGTGCTAGAAAGTTGGAGTGACAAATGGCCGAAGAAGTAGAGGACCAAATGATTGTTGCGAATCGTCGTTTGAGGGACTATATTATTCCCACAATTGGGGATAATTTCACTTGTTTAGTTCCTCCGGCGATTCTCGCGAATAATTTTGAGATCAAACCCGGAACTATTCAATTAGTTTAACAAACCGTTCAATTCAATGGCCTACCCGACGAAGACCCACATGAACACATTAGAAAATTTTTAGAAATTTGTGGCATGTTCAAAATTAACGGAGTACCGCCAGATGCGATAAAAATGAAACTTTTTTCATTTTCATTGACAGGAAAAGCAAAAACATGGTTTTACGCTTTACCTGCCAACTCCGTTACAAGTTGGGAAAGGTTATGCCAAAAAGTTTTAGAAAATTTTTTTCCACCGGGTAGAATGCTGAAAATTAGGACGGAAATTTCCTCTTTTAGCCAACGTCCGGGGGAGTCTATTTCTGAAGGTTGGGAACGTTTCAACGATCTATTGAGACATTGCCCAAATCATGGGATACCAGAGTGGTTGATAGTCCAAACGTTCTATAACGGGTTGGGAAACAAAAACAAAAAGCACGCTGACTCAGTGGCAGGAGGATTGCTGATGGACAGAACGTTTAACAAAGCATCGTCAATTGTGGAGAAAATGGCTGCAAACAGTCATTAATGGTATTCTGATCGTGCAGTGCAGAAACATGCTGGAGTTCATGGAGTATATGCCATCACTGCGCTCTCTGCTCAAGTTGCAGCCTTGTCAAAGAAAATTGAAGGGTTGACTGTTCCAACGGTTTATGGTTCAATCATTCGGAGGGTGCGACATTTGTTGCGCAAATCATGCCACCCACAGAATGTCTGTCATGCACTCAAATGGTCCCATTGAAGGGCAAGCTATGTTTGTTGGAAGTAGTCAAAGGCCACAATTCGGGCCTTATGCTCCCACCTACTATCCGGGGTGGCGACAGCATCCAAACGTTTAATAAAAAGACAATCAAGCACCAATGAAACCACCTGGATTCCAACAGCCACAGAAGAACTCACTCGAAGATGTTTTGGCAAAGTACATGGAGGTTAACAGCAATTTCATGCAGAAAACCGAACACACTCTCCAAAATCAAAGTGCTGCGATAAAAACTGGAAGAGCTTTATTCGATGTCTACGAAGGCACACTGACGCTAAGGGATGATAAAGAAGAAGTAACTTTTAATGTCTTAAAAGCATTAAAACATTCTTCTTCTTCCACTGATGCATGTTTTCAAATCAATGTCGTTGACCAAGCAGTGAAAGAAACTTTTGAAGAAAATCTACCTGTAGAAGCTCTTGAAGCTTGTATTATCAAATCGGAAGGTACTGACACGGAGAATGAAGTACCAGCTGAGATGGCTCATAACTTGGAAGCATCACCCACCATGACTTATAGAAGAAATTGGATTTACAAACCTTTGGGTAAAACCTCGAAAAAATTCTTGCCAAGGATTCAAGAAGGACTGTCAAAAAATCAAGACACTCGGAGAAGCCATCGAAGGCAAAGTGGAGTTACAATGGATTTGAGGAATCCTACTTGACAAATGGGAACCATGTCGAGCTAACGACTTTAAACAAAGATCTTCTTGGGAGGCAACCCAAGCATTTTTCTGTTAATATTTTCATTCTTATAATTTTTACTCTTCATCTAACGTATTAAGGAAGATATTGCTTTATTACTGTAGAACGAAGACATCCCGAGACTCAATTATTTGGGAAGAGACATGATGACCTATAAATCGGTGATTAGCGATAATTACGGATAATGTGCGGGTTAATTATTGATAATGGACAAATCCGTCAAACGCGTTTTCTCGGATACTCCTTCCAATGTAATCTTTCCAGCACACTCTGCATGCACGATTGTCGGTTGAAACAGTGCCCAATTTGGCTATAAATCAAGATCTTCTCCACTCGAAACCACAACCACAATCTCAAGTCTATGTGAGTACTTCTTTCTAGCAGTGATTAGGTAATTTCTTTCTTCTTCTTCCTCTTTTTATTTTTTTTCATGGACTTATGTGATATTTTTATATTTATATGCCTTTTTCTTATAATTGTTGATTATATAGTTCAAATTTTATTATTTTTCTTTCTTGTTCAGTATTTTTTTTTTCAAAAAATGGAAGATTGTGATAGCGTATTCTACTTGGTGATTTTGATTATTTTAATCTTAGTACTTCAATTTTTCTTTTTCTTTAGTGTGTTGCGTTAAAAAAAAAAATCTTGAATTTTCAATGGATACCAAACTTTCTTAAATCCACAAGTATTACCCGTAACTACCTTTGAATGCTTTGAAAGAGATTTATTCTTCTAGAGTAGGACGGTTAAAAATGTTTATGGAAAAGGAAATGACTGAGGATATTCGGTGGTTGATTGAAGCAAAGGTCCGATTAGGCGGTGAAATGCCGGCTTTTAGTACTAAATATGCACCAAGGTTAGGCAAAAGTAATTTTGCCAAGAAACGAAGAGCAAAAAGAATGAATGTGTGCTATAAATGTGCTAGATGGCCTTATAAATGCACTCGATGGACTTGCACCTCAGGTAATGGTTCCATTGGATTTGTTTATGCAAATCGAGAAGATAAAATAAGTTCCATTAAGGATGGCATGAGTATGGAGTCTTTGGATGATATCGATCAGACTCTTGAGACGCATCCTAGTGGAATGGTGTAGATCGAATTTCTCAATTTGTGGAATGAATTAAAAAAGGAACAAGAACAATACAGTCTTGGGAATCTGACTTTAAAAGACCCTGTTTGCCTGTTTGTAAGAAAACTGGATGGAAAGCCTATCCCCGACTCATAGAAGGCGTTTAAGCCGTTTCTGGACGTAAAACCAGAGGAAGATGTGAGCCACAATCATAACTACGTGTACATATTGTTATTTTACATTTTTTGTGTGTTCGTGTGTCAGTTCTTAGTGTGAGTCAACAATCTATGGATTCTATTACCATATTGGAATCGGCAAGTTCACTGACGAAGTTGGAAACTGGAAGTTCAAAGACGGACACTGAAGGTTCAAAGAAGAAATTGGAAACTGAAAGTTCACAGAAGGCAACAGGAAGTTTGAAGAGGAAATTGGCAACCATAAGTCTCTTTGGTGGAATCAATCTGGGACAAAAAGAGTATCTCGGACCAGTAGTAACAGCTGGAACATTCCTTGGAAATCAAAAATATAAGATCATCTACGGCGGAGGTCTCCGTGGGCTGATAGGGTGTGCCATTCAATCTGCGTATGTGCGAGGAGCAACAGTGGTTGGAGTTACTGTACCACCTTTAAAACAGGCATATGGTAAGACCATCGGCTATGAGGTACCAGTTAGATCATTATTTGCACGCTTATCACTAATGATACTGCATTCAGATGCTTTCATTGCAATCCCAGGAGGTTTCGAAACTCTGGAACAAATCTTTTGCATAATTTCCTGGGCCGAGATGGGTTTACACTTTAAAACAATTGGTCTTTTAAACATTCACATCCATTTCAATGGTTTATTGGTGTTTCTTGAATGTTTAGCTCACCAAAAGTTGATTTCACCTCGCACGTTAAAAATGATTTTTATTACACCATTAATTGAAGATTTAATGGAGCATTTAGCAGCGTATGTACCAATACTGCCTGTAGTATTGCCTACCATCAATTGGCCGAGGGAAATGGGCAAAAGACAAAGAGATCCGAATGAATTGGACTTGGAGTTACAGTTGTAATTGTGGAATAGTTAACTTCAGATGGTAGAATACGGAGTTTAATTCTGGAAACACATATGTGTTATGCTTTTTAATAAACAAAAAAAAAGGGTCTTTTTCAGTAGACCTTAAAGAACTGCATTCTTCTCTTCTCCTTCCTCTTTCTAGTCTTTTGCAGCTATCTCCAAGTGCATTGAATTTCCTCTTCCCTCCATGGCATCTCCTCCCCGTATTGTTGCTCTTCTACAAGTACTCAAGTCTTTCTCTTTGCCTACTGACCTTCAGATGCACATTGTTCACCTTGTTGATAAGTATGAGCATTTCCTTTGGAATGTCATTGTTTTTGGGACAGGATCATCCCGTTCTGCTCGCAAGCGATGTGCTAAACGCCTTAAATGTTGCTTTAAATGTGGAAAGTCATTGGATGGACCGCATTGTACTAGAAATCAAACTCATTCACAACATGAATATGTTGTTTTCTTCAACGATGGACCGATTAGGTGTAGGGCCGAAAAGTCTATCAGGAGAAACAGCCAGCTCGAATTAAGTGTGAAAGAGTTTGATAATTTGTTTGAACAACGACAACGTTTGTTAGACACCAAACTCGATGGCCTTACCATTGAGCACCAACTTTTTGAGTCTGATCACTAGCACCCATCCGAAGATGTAAAACTACGTCTCATTCATTTGAGAAGTGTCTGAGTTGGACGTTCTGCTCTTAACGTTCTCCCATTTTTTGGTTCTTATGGGGCTGTTCTTTATTGAATGGTAAAGGCACCGATGTGTCAAGTGACAATATAGTGGACCTTTTCATTAGGGTTGGTTGTCAAACTGTTTTGTAGAGAGTATACTGATTCAGATAGTTTCCATGTGGGGTCAGCCTTGATGGAATCATGTCATTAATTTGATGTGAATACTACTGCAAGATGTTCAGAGGGTTGTCAACTTCCATAGTCACTTTGTATATATTTCTCTTCTTCAAAAAAAATCAAAAAAAAATACAGTTGTTTTGTTTTTATTGCAGGTTTCTTACTCTTGGACTGTTGACTTGTTCAAATGCTGCATTGTGCAACCACCATCCTCCACCGGCACGACTCATTGCTTCGCATAGGGGAGTTTCTCTTTCTTCTTTCCTTTTCATGCTATCTTTACTTCTACATTGCGGACAATGTCGGTTTCAATTTGGGGGTGGGATTTTGTTTTGTTTTGTGCTGTTATAAAAATCATTTGATATTTTCTTTTAAGAGATGGCAGAGTAAGGAGTGATAGACTCTTGAGACGCATGTTTTTGTTTGTTTGTTTATTTTATATATTTAAAATTGTTTGTGTTCTTTTGTTTGAGTGAAAACAGTTGCTGATTGCATGACTTCTCGTTTAGTTTAGTTATTTTGTCTTTTTAATTTGTAAAATAGATCATAATTCTCAAGTGTAGGGGTTGCAAGTTTTAGTTTACCTTTTGATTTTGTCGTGTATATTTGGTGTGTTTGTTGTTTATATGTTATTTGATATATGTCTAATGTGTGTGCATGTGTGTTAGTTTTATGATTGATCTTTTTCTTTCCCAAAAAAAAATTTTGGAGAGTGTCATTTTTCTTAAAGTATAAATTGTCTTCAACTCATGAAATGTACTACAAGAACTCATTTCATACTTGGTTAGAATGAGAAGTGTGTTTGAATTCTTCCCACCAACCTTTATTTTGAAACACTACCATTGTGAGATAAGTGGTGAATTAGCTGGTGGAGGATGAGTTAGTATTGTGATGATTCCGTGCATGATAAGTTGTGTGGAGTGTCTTTGATCAGCAAGAAGAAACAAGGTAATGACCGTTTACTAGAAATGCAATCCATGTCAATAAAAACAAAAAAAAAAACAAAAAAAAAAGAAAGCATTCATTTCATTGTGCTACCACTCTCTTGCCTCATTGACTCGGGTGAATAAGTTCTTAGGGGTATTTCAATGCCTGGTGCCTTGAGTGACGAGCTCGGGAGTCGCCGACCTAAAGCCCGCTACATGGGTCATTGAGAAAGCATTATTGTTTGGGGCATTGCATTGCACGTTTACTTTTCAAGAAAAAAAAAGAAAGAAAAAAAATTTAAGAGTAAGCATTGTTGATTTGGAATTCTAGTTGGTTTGAATTACTTTGGAGTAACTTGTTTGTTGGAGCACTCAAATTTAGGGAGAGTCATCACATTACTACACTATTGATACCACCGGTAAAATTCACCTAAACATAAGAGATGAAAAAAAGAGTGATTGAGAGCAACCTTTGGATGATAATTGGGGATTGAGAGAAAATACGTTAGATGTGACCACGAGAGGGTAAGGATATATTTGACCGTTGAGGGCCGGGTTGCTAACCACTCAATTTTTGGATCTAAGAGGCAATGGGAAGTGAAGTACAATGGGATGAACGAGTTCATTTTTCTTTTGTAGTGCGAACCGTGAGTTGAGTACATTTTTATACTTGTATTTGTGTTTGTTAAGTTGCTCTGAATTTTATATTTGATGGTGTGCTTGCTTGTGTATATTTTGAATCTTTTGTTGTTCGAGGACAAATAACAGCTTAAGTGTGGGGGAGTTTGATAAGTGCTAGAAAAGCACTTAAATAACTTGTCTATTTTATGTATTTGCGTGTTTTATTAGTATTATATGTTTCTTTTTTTATGTGTGTTCCTTTTATTGTGTGTTTAGAGTTACAAGAAATCAAAAGGAGCCAAAATGGATGAAAACAGAGTGAAAAAGGAAATTGGGACCAAAATGCAAGCAAATTCAAAGATGGAGAGCCTCCGATGCAATTTTATGAAAAGTTGTTCTCACAATTGTTCTTGTGCCAATGTCGAAAAATATCAAAAGAGGATTCCCACATTTGTGTCGGATCCCAAATTGGAGTTTCCTAGTGAAAGTTATGGCAATTTAAAGAAAAATGGCTAAGCGTAGAAAAAAATCTGCAACTCGAATTTACTGTCGCAGTTCAATAATTTGACCATAACTTTTGCTACAAAAATCGGATTGAGCTCCACTTTATATGGTTGGAAAGGTAACTCAAAGGGCTACAATTTCGTGTTTGACCCTCCATATGATTCTGATTATATAATGGTAAAAAATGGTAAAACCGAGAGTGATGTGGATGGAGGATTCCTTGGGCCATCTTTTGGTAGAAAATTCATAACTTTCTATTAAAATATCAAAAAAAAGAAAATTCCAATTGCATATTTCAGCCAAGATGCTTACCTACACAATGATGCTATTTCAAGATCGTGATATGGTGGTTACAATTTGATGACTCACCAAGATGCCATTTCAAGATCATGATATGGTGGTTACAATTTAGTAAGATTCATGATGGTGCACATGTATAATTTTTTATTATGTTTTCTTGTAAAATTTTGCCTATAAATAGAGGCATTTGTAAGAAAGGAAACACACAACTTAGTGGAAGAGAATTAGCTAGTAGTTCTCTCCAACTTTCTCTTCAATAAAATTCTCTTTTTCTTTCAAATTCTCCAACCTTCTTCTTCTTCCACTGATAAATTGCAAGAGAGTTTGATAGAGAGGAATTTAGTCGAGAAAAATACGAGTGAAGAAAGAACTAAACACATTCAAGGAGCGAAGGAAGGGAGACAACACCGGAAGCTACACATTCATTTCCACTCGTCGTAATCCGGTTATGTATCTATGTACTTTCTCTATTAAAATTCTCGTATTTAAATTTATGGGTAACTAAGTTTCTATACTTGGGACGAGCAATGAATCCTCTTTGTGAACTTTAGTATTCCGTTATTGGATTTAATAGTATGTGATTGATTTGTCGTTAATTTTATGTTGTTGAGCATATTAATTTATCTTTTTGATCAATTGGTAAATTATAAATTGGTTTGTGTCGGATTTGAGAAAAGAAAATACAAATTAGAATAAACAACATAGAACACTAATTTAGACAAGATTTAGAGATAAACTTGTGGTTAGTGCGATCTTTAGGTGAAGTTTCGACGGAACCTATTTGAATTTATTGTGTAAATGCGTTCTAGAGGGTTGATAACGAATTTATTTAGAGATAAATAAATTGGCCTAATAGAATAGAATTATTTATCCTCGAGAGAGGTAAATAGTTATTTTGGTAAATTCGATCGTTGACGAAAACAAGATCACTATTGAATCCAATTGCGTATATTAGAGGGACCAAAGTTGGTGAAATTGTAAGTCCCAAGTCTTGTAATTCCCATCGTCGTTACATTATATATTGCACATATTAAATTCTTGTTATTTAGATTCTCTTTAGTTTTTATATTTGTAAGATTTTATTTTCATAAAAAAGAAAAACACACAAAAAAATTTTCGAATCATCTTTTCAAATGAAGTGTAAAATTGATAATTTTGGTAGTTAAATCAAGTCTCTGTGGGATAGAGACTTAGATTCAAAATCCATTTTACTACTTGTTCGACCCGTACACTTGCGGCATTTATTTCAACACATTTCACAACGAACACCATGCAACGTGTTACTATTCCTTCTTCAATTTATCAACTCTCGATTAACAAAGTATGCTCTGATTAACGAATTCTTCCTTAAGTGTATTAAGTTAAAAGTAAGCTCTTTAACTTAACATCTAGCTATTGGATAACCCTAAACAACCTCTTAGGATTTAATGCAAAGCTAGTATGAAATGAACGAGAAGAATGAGTTGAATTAGATGAATAATTTCACAACCTCGAATTAATGCATCTAAGGTGATTTGTTAATAAATATGCACGATATTTATTTGATACTTTGGATTGGAATCTAATGACAATTACGGATCAAAAGTTCCAATCCTAGCAAGAAATCTTAATTCAAAGATTAATTGATTCAATTGGCAAGGTGAATGCAATAATCACATAAACTCAAAAACGGGTTTACAAGCATAATTGGTAGGCGCTGTCGTGACGCACCAAACTTTATTTTGTTTCCTTACTCGGTTTTAAAACTACAAATTAATGTAGAAGTGGTAAGGAAGGGTCGAACCCAAGAGGAATGGTGCTTAATCTAGTTGATTTTATCAATTAATATAGTTCCTGAAATAAAATAATTGTACTAAATATCTAGTTCTTCGGTTCGGTTGTGTCAACAACTTGTGTTTATCTTTCCCATGCAACGTGTTACTATTCCTTCTTCAATTTATCAACTCTCAATTAACCAAGTACGCTCTGATTAACGAATTCTTCCTTAAGTGTATTAAGTTAAAAGTAAGCTCTTTAACTTAACATCTAGCTATTGGATAACCCTAAACAACCTCTTAGGATTTAATGCAAAGCTAGTATGAAATGAATGAGAAGAATGAGTTGAATTAGATGAATAATTTCACAACCTCGAAATACTGCATCTAAGTTGATTTGTTAATAAATATGCACGATATTCATTTGCTACTTTGGATTGGAATCTAATGACAATTACGGATCAAAAGTTCCAACACTAGCAAGTAACTTGAATTTAAAGATTAATTGATTCAATTGGCCAAAGTGAATGCAATAATCACATAAAACTCGAAAACGGGTTTCCAAGCATAACAAATCAACAAATTGAAATGGGGGAATAGATAAAAAGTTACTAAAGAGTTAGAAAAGATAACAACATGTTAGTTGAACACAACGTCCACCTCGAACTAGATAGAAAAGTCTAACTAGATAGAAAATGTTACAAAACAGTTAGAAAAGATAACAACATGTTAGTTGAACACAACGTCCCCCTCGAACTAGATAGAAAAGTCTAATTACTCATAATTGCGGGGTTTCATACTTTTTAGCGAGTGTTCGCCTTGTATTACCACCACTATATGATCTATCACAAGTAATATATGTAAAATATAGAAAATAAGTAAATAAATGCTAATAAATAAATAGAGAAATAAAAGGGAAAAGAGAAACTCAACGAAGAATTCATCCGCTGGAATATGAAAAGCTAAGAGCTTCAAACTAAAACTAAGAACAAATGAAGAAGAGAATTTTATTTAGGAGAAAGTTGGAGAGAACTGCTAGCTAATTCTCTCTTCTAAGTTGTGTGTTTCCTTCCTTACAAATGCCTCTATTTATAGGCAAAATTTCACAAGAAAACATAATAAAAAATTATACATGTGCACCATCATGAGTCTTATTAAATTGTAACCACCAAATCATGATATTGAAATGGCATTTTCATCAGTCATCAAATTGTAACCACCAAATCATATGATCTTGAAATTGCATCATGGTGTAGGTAAGCATCTTGGCTGAATTATGCAATTAGAATTTCCTTTTTTTGATATTTTAATGTAAAGTTATGAATTTTCTACCAAAAGATGGCCCAAGGAATCCTCAATCCACATAACTCTCGGTTTTGCCCATTTTTTACCATGATATAATCCGAATAATTTGAATGGTAAAACACCAACGTTGTAGCCCTCTAAGTTTGCTTTCCATGACAAAAAAGATCAGGTCAATCCGATATTTGTAACAAACGTTATGGTCAAATTACTTAACTGCGACAGTAAATTCGAGTTGCAGATTTTTTTTACGCTTAGTCATTTTTCTTCAAATGGCCATAACTTTCACTAGGAAACTCCGATTTGGGATTCGACAGAAATGTGGGAATCCTCTTTTGATATTCTTCGACATCGGCACACGAAAAATTGCGAAAACAACTTTTCATAAAATTGCATCGGAGGCCCTCCATCTTTGAATTTATTTGCTTTTGGGTCCCAAGTTCCGTTTTCGCTATGTTTTCATCAATTTTGGGTCCTTTTGATTTCTTGTGACTCTAAACACACAATAAAAGGAAAACACATAAAAAGAAACATATAATACTAATAAAACACACAAATACGTAAAATAGTAGAGTTATTTAAGTGCTTTTCTAGCACTTATCAATAACAAATCAACAAATTTAAGTGGAGGAATAGAGAAAATGTTACAAAACAGTTAGAAAAGATAACAACATATTAGTTGAACACAACGTCCCCCTCGAACTAGATAGAAAAGTCTAATTACTCATAATTGCGGGGTTTCATACTTTTTAGCGAGTGTTCGCCTTGTATTACCACCACTATATGATCTATCACAAGTAATATATGTAAAATATAGAAAATAAGTAAATAAATTCTAAGAAATAAATAGAGAAATAAAAGAGAAAAGAGAAACTTAGCGAAGAATTGATTCACCGGAATATGAAAAGCTAAGAGTTTCAAATTAAAACTAAGAACAAATGAAGAAGAAAATTTTATTGGAGAGAACTACTAGCTTATTCTCTTCTACTAAGTAGTGTGTTTCCTTCCTTAATGCCTCTATTTATAGGCAAAATTTCACAAGAAAATATAATAAAAAGTTATACATGCGCACCATCATGAGCCTTATTAAATTGTATCCACCAAATCATGATATTGAAATGGCATCTTCATGAGTCATCAAATTGTAACCACCAAATCATATAATCTTGAAATTGCATCACGGTGTAGGTAAGCATCTTGGCTGAATCATGCAATTGGAATTTCCTTTTTTTGATATTTTAATAGAAGGTTATGAATTTCTACCAAAAGATGGCCCAAGGAATCTTCCATCCACATCACTCTCGGTTTTGCCAAATTTTGACCATGATATAATCCGAATCATTTGAAGGATAAAACACCAAAGTTGTAGCCCTCTGCGTTTCCTTTCAAGGAAAAAAAAGATCAGGTCAATCCGATTTTTGTACAAAACGTTATGGTCAAATTACTGAACTGCGATAGTAAATTCGTGTTGCAGATTTTTTTTTACGCTTAGTCATTTTTCTTCAAATGGCCATAACTTTCACTAGGAAACTCCGATTTGGGATTCGATAAAAATGTGGGAATCCTCTTTTGATATTATTCGACATTGGCACAAGAAAAAGTGTAAAAACAACTTTTCATAAAATTGCATCAGAGGCCCTCCATCTTTGAATTTGCTTGTATTTTGGTCCCAAGTTCCGTTTTCGCTCTGTTTTCATCAATTTTGGCTCCTTTTGATTTGTTGTGACTCTAAACACACAATAAAAGGAAAACACATAAAAAGAAACATATAATACCAAGAAAAAACACACAAATACGTAAAATAGAAGAGTTATTTAAGTGTTTTTCTAACACTTATCAAAAGCTAGTATGAAATGAATGAGAAGAATCAGTTGAATTAGATGAATGATTTCACAAACTCGAATTAATGCATCTAAGTTGATTTATTAATAAATATGCACGATATTCATTTGCTACTTTGGATTAGAATCTAATGATATTTACGGATCAAAAGTTCCAATCCTAGCAAGTAACCTTAATTTAAAGATTAATTGATTCAATTGGCCAAAGTGAATGCAATAATCAAATAAACTCAAAAACGGGTTTACAAGCATAACAAATCAACAAATTGAAGTGGAGGAATCGATAAAACGTTACTAAAGAGTTAGAAAAGATAACCACATGTTAGTTGAATACAACGTTCCCCTCGAACTAGATAGGGAAGTCTAACTACTCGTATTGCGGGATTTCATGCTTTTTAGCGAGTGTTCGACTTGCATCACCACCACAATATGATAGATTATACTTCACTATCACAAGTAATATACACAAAATATAAAAAATAAGTAAATAATGCTAAGAATTAAATAGAGAAGTCTAACTACTCATATATGCGGGTTAAATACTTATAACAGCGTAACCGCCGTGTATCACCTCTGCAATATATGAGAAATTATCTTTCTCGAAGATGAAAAATAAAAGAAAGAGAAACTTAGCGAAGAAATGATCCGCTCATATTCACAGCCGAAGTATTCTTTATCGATTCAAGCCTTTATTTCTTCCGCCGGAATATGAAAAACTAAGATCTTTCAAGCTAAAACTAAGAACAAGTGAAGAAGAGAATTTTATTGAGGAGAAAGTTGGAGAGAACTACTAGCTAATTCTCTTCCACTAAGTCGTGTGTTTCCTTCCTTACAAATGCCTCTATTTATATGCAAAATTTCACAAGAAAACATAATAAAAAATTATACATATGCACCATCATGAGTCTTATTAAATTGTAACCACCAAATCCTGATATTGAAATGGCATCTTCACGAGTCATCAAATCGTAACCACCAAATCATATGATCTTGAAATTGCATCATGGTGTAGCTAAGCATCTTGGCTGAATTATGCAATTGGAATTTCCTTTTTTTGATATTTCAATAGAAAGTTATGAATTTTCTACCAAAAGATGGTCTAAGGAATCCTCCATCCACATCACTCTCGGTTTTTCCCATTTTTGACCATGATATAATCCGAATCATTCGAAGGGTAGAGCACCAACGTTGTAGCCCTCTGGGTTTCCTTTCCAACGATATAAAAACCAGCTAAATCCGATTTTTGTACCAAACGTTATGGTCAAATTACTGAACTGCGGCAGTAAATTCGAGTTGCAGATTTTTTTAAGCATAGTCATTTTTCCTCAAATGGAAATAACTTTCACTAGGAAACTCCAATTTGAGATCAGACAAAAATGTGGGAATCCTCTTTTGATATTCTTCGACATTGGCACAAGAAAAATTATGAAAACAACTTTTCATAAAATTGCATCGGAGGCCCTCCATCTTTGAATTTGCTTGCATTTTGGTCTCAATTCCCGTTTTCTCTCTATTTTCATCCATTTTGGCTCCTTTTGATTTCTTGTAACGCTAAACACACAATAAAAGGAAAACATATAAAAAGAAATATATAATACTAATAAAATACACAAATACAGAAAATAAACGAGTTATTTAAGTGCTTTTCTAGCACTTATCAATTAGCCATATCAAGTACGTAAAAATCTGTAGGGAAAACAAAGCCATTTATTTCGACTAGCACATCTTCAATTACTCCATCCAGATATGCGTTGGTACGATCAGCTAGTTGCACAATTAAGTGAGTTTCTTTTAGTTTTTCCTAGATTTAATGAAGCATATAAGGATCTGGGCATGATATTTATGGATGCTCCTAAATCTATGAGTGCTTTGTCAATATGGTGATTGCCTATAGAGCAAGGGACAGTAAACATGCCTGGGTCTTTGCATTTTGGAGGTAGCTTCTTCTGGAACACTACTGAAACTGTTTCTCCCATTTTTATCATTTCATTTCCCATCAATTTCTTTTTGTTAGTGCAAAGATCTTTAAAAAACATAGCATAGCGTGGAATTTGTTTGATTGTATCTAACAAAGGAATATTGATTTCTACTTTCTTAAACGTGTCCAAAATTTATTTTTCCTTGTCTTTATTGTTGGCCTTTATTAATCTACTAGGAAAAGGGGGAGGAATTGTTTTAGCAACAACATGAGAGTTAGGACTTACCTCCTTTTCAAACTTTTCTTCTTTATCGTCTTGTGTGGGAACTTCTTTGTGAGGATTTTCGATCTCTTTTCCACTCCTTAAGGTTATGGCACTAACATTCTTTGGATTCACCTCGGGTTGGGATGGTAACTTTCCTCCAGATTGTGCTTCCAATCGATTGATGGCAGTTGCCAATTGACTCATCTGGTTTGCCAAGTTTTGAATGCTTGATTTGGAATCCTGTTGAAATTTCAAAGTGTTAGTTGCTACGAGAGACATACCTGATGATTGAGGCTTCTGTTGAAATTGCCCTGGGGGTTGGAAATTCCCTTATTGATTTTGAAATTGGCCTTGAGGATTGTTAGGGAAGAAACCTGGGGGCTTGTTGGTTCCATAGCTCAGATTGGGGTGATCTTGCCATCATGGATTATAGGTGTTTGAGTACGGATTGTGTTGTTGTCTTGGCAATGGAAAATTATATGTTGAGTTCACTTGTTCATTGTTATCCACTTGTAGAACAGGACAAGCATCTGTAGGATGTCCTAAACTTGTGCATATGCCACATGCTTTGACTTGTTGATTGTTTCCTACAATAATTTGTTTGAGAAGATGTGTTAGTTCAGAATGTCGGCTTTCAACATTGGAATTACTTACCACGTTAACTCTTCAAATGTTCATCTCCCGATCTGTACTGAATTGTTCAGTGTTTTCAGTCATGTTTGAAATCAGTGTTCTGGCTTCAGCAGTGGTTTTGTTTATTAATGCGCCTCCACTAGCAGCATCAACCACTGTTTCTGTCTGATTGACATAACCCTTCATAGAAGTATTGGACTAGGAGGTTTTCACTGATTTGGTGATGCGGGCAGCTTGCAATGAGCTTTTTGAAATGCTCCCAATACTCATAAAGAGTTTCTCCATTGTTTTGGCGTACTCCAGAGATATCTTTCCTGATATTTGAGGTCTTTGAAGCAGGAAAGTACTTTTCGAGGAAAAGTTGTTTCATTTCATTCCAAGTTGTGACTGTTCCTGATGGTAAAGTATACAATAAATCTGTGGCGACATCTTTCAATGAAAATGGAAAGGTTCTGAGCTTGATTTTCTCTTCAGTGATGCCTGAGGGTTTCATGCTATCGCACACCACATGAAACTCCTTCAAGTGTTGATATGGATCTTCGCCGAATCGTCCATGAAAAGAAGGTAGAAGATGTATCAATCCAGATTTTATTTCGAAAGTCTTACCTTCTTCAACGGTTGGAAAGGTGATACACAATGGTTGTTGAGTAACTTCGGGAGTTGCCAGTTGTTTAAGAGTTCTTTCATTATTGTTTTCTGCCATTTCTTGTTCGGTTTGTCTTGCTTGTCTTATTCGTTTTCGAATGGATTTCTCCATTTCTGGATCTAAATTTTCAAGAATTCGATTAGTAGATCGAGTACCATGCATACAAGTGAAGATTTTTTTTAAATTAATTAATAAAAGCAACTAAATTCATTAACCGTTCCCTGGCAACGGCGCCAAAAACTTGGTAGCGTTGTCACAGTGCACCAAAGTTTATTTTATTTCCTTACTTGGTTGCAAAACTACAAATTAATGTAGAAGTGGTAAATAAGGGTCGAACCCAAGAGGAACGGCGCTTAATCTAGTTGTCTTCATCAATTAATATAGGAAATGGGGTTTTGTGAAATTTGAATAAAAATAGAAATTAAAATGACAAAATAAAATAGATAAATTTGACAATTGAAGATATATCTAGTTCTTGGGTTCAGTTGTGTCAACAACTTATGTTTATCTTTCCGCTAATCATATTCACGGTCGAAGTATCGTCGATTGATTAGTAGAACCTAAATTTAGGTTTTTACTTCTGCCGGAATATGAAAAACAAAGAGCTTTCAAGCGAGAACTAAGAACAAATGTAGAAGCGAATTTTATTGAAGAGAAAGTTGGAGAAAATCACTTGCTAATTCTCTCTACTAAGTTGTGTATTTTCTTCCTTACAAATGCCTCTATTTATAGGAAAAATTTCACAAGAAAACATAATAAAAAATTATACATATGCCTCATCATGAGTCTATTAAATTGTAACCACCAAATCATGATATTAAAATTGCATCGTGGTGTAGGTAAGATCTTGGCTGAATTATGCAATTGGAATTTCCTCTTTTTGATATTTTAATAGAAAATTATGAATTTTCTACCAAAAGATGGCCCAAGGAATCCTCCATGCAAAACATTCTCGGTTTTACCCATTGTTGACCATCATATGATCCGAATCATTTGAAGTCATAAACACCAACGTTGTAGTCCTTTGAGTCTTCGTTCCACAGGAACAAGAATCGGGTCAATTTGATTTTTGTAGCTCAAGTTATGATCAAATTGTTGCACTGAGGCAGTAAATTCGAGTTGCAGATTTTTTTTTACACTTAGTCATTTTCGTTCAAACGGCCATAACTTTCACTAGGAAACTCCGATTTGGGATCCGAAAAAAAATGTGGGAATCCTCTTTTGATATTCTTTGACATTAGCATGAGAAAAATTGTAAAAATAACTTCTCATAAAATTACATCGGAAGCCCTTCATCTTTGATTTGCTTGCATTTTGGCCCCAAGTTCTGTTTTCGCTCTGTTTTCATCCATTTTGGCTCCTTTTGATTCCTTGTGACTCTAAACACACAATAAATTAAAAATACATAAAAAGAAACATATAATACTAATAAAACACGCAAATACATAACCTAGACGAGTTATTCAAGTGCTTTTCTAGCACTTATCACCACACATTGTCTAACAAATTCGTTGAACATAATATATATCATACGAGCTCTTAAGGAGTAGCTAGTAGAGAGTATAATGAGGGCTTGTTTGTATA
Organism: Jasminum sambac; assembly: GCA_018223645.1. NCBI lineage: Eukaryota > Viridiplantae > Streptophyta > Magnoliopsida > Lamiales > Oleaceae > Jasminum > Jasminum sambac. The sequence continues at coordinate 24,789,432 of CP073652.1, forward strand.
AGATTTTTTTAGAATCATTTTTCTCCATATCCTTTTTCAAACATAGTTTTCCATTTAGGTGATAACTTTTCGTACTTTCTAAAAAAAATTCCCACTTTATAACCACACATTCAAGTTTTTTTCTCCTTTCAAAGTTGTCTTACTAACACACACTTGTTCGATAAGACTTGTGAGTTATAGTTACAAGAGTTTATATTAATTGAGTTTGGAGAATCTTTCATGTGGTTAATATATTACTATGCTCTTGGTGTAGTAAATGGCCCTGTTTAAATGACCACTTGTGGGGAATATTGGGTTTCCATAATAATTGTGGATAAATAGACTTAAAAAAGATGTACAAATTATGAAATTGCCTCTTCTCAGGTGCATGCACTTCATAAGTAGGTAGAATCTTATTAAACTTTGGCATAGTTTATTGACTTGCAAGATGCATCACGTGATTAGGAATCTTGTGTGTGCTTGATTAGAATCCTTTCTGTCAGTATTTTTCTGCATTTGTTTTAAGTCGATAGAATAACTTGAGTAATATTTGTAGGTAGAACGAAAATTAAAAATCTCCACGACAATGTTGGCTCAGTGAAACTGAAACTCACAAAGGAAGATTTAAAAGAAATCTCTGATGCTGTTCCAATAGAACAAGTTGCAGGGTTGAGAACGTTCGACCAATTTGTTGAGATCTCATGGAAATTTACCAACACTCCTCCCCTCAAGTGAAAGGGACGAAACAATGTGTGATGCGGTTTATCGGGCGTGTACTTCATAAGTCTGTTCATTCTATTTGCATTTTGAGCCTCTAGTTTATGTTGCTAGTCGGTTTAAATCAAAGATTATAAAGAAAACTAGGGTTGCTAACATGCAATTCACATTGGGTCTGATTGGGTCATGCTCGCGTGGATTGTTAGTTTTCGCAATGTGTTTGGTAATAATAGCTATGCGTTAATTTAAAGTATTGCCATGCAGGTTGAGAGTGTTGTCAATACAATTAACTTATATTTTACATATATAAGGCAGGCATGGGTATTACACCCAAGAAATTTTTGCTTCACAATTAACGGTGGATATAGAAACAACTGCAGTGATAAATTGATAATGGTGTTAGGACCTTGATAGAGTGATTGTTAACAATATTATTATATATTATTTTACATATAATAAAAGTAACTTTTTCACATAGAAATAATAGTAACAATAAATCAATAGTTTCCTTCAAACAAGGTCATTGACATGTTGTGCAACATAAGTGCAAGGTTAAAGGCAATACTTGAACTTCTCAAAGAAAAATTCCATTGGTCATAAACTTGATGGACCAAATCTCTCCAATCCTTTGTATCATTGCCTAATTTGAAAGCCTACCTCCTTATCGAAACGAGGACCAAGCACACACACTATTCATTCAAGTCGCTCGCCATGCATCGCAAAGGCTTCAACCAAAGCCAGTCTTATAAAGAAATTGAGAGTTGACAATAAAAGTATAGCAATAAAAATTTGTTTCAAGGAAAAGATAAAAATTTGTTTCAAGGAAAATATTGTGAGGAAGAGGAGAAAATGAAGAAGAAATCACTAACTGTTGCTTCAGCTAATAGATTTCTGTAAAATTTCAGAGATTAAAATAATGTTTGAACAATAAAGAAAGAATTCGTGTTCACATTTAAACTATGGGAGAATAAAGAGAGGAGAATCACAAGCAAACAAAGAGTTTCATCTAACCTTCACCAACTGAGAAAGGCCGTGTGATAAGAACTGGATCAGGAGAAGAACCAAAATTTGTAAAACAGCCAAAAAGACTTGTGGACAACATTTTCTAGAAAGCAGGCATAAGAAGTAAAAATCAGAGAAGAAAATACGACACAGAGAAATCATGAAGAGAGATGCAAACTCACCTATTTTTTCCCAATTATGTGCGTTTAATCTTTGTACCACTTCGGTCAATAGTTTATCTTGCCAACAACAGTGAAAGAAAATTAGATGCAGAAACATTCATTATCTTAAACAAATATTGCATAAAAGTCAAGGTAGGAAGTATATTTAGATACTATTGAAAATTTATTTCCAATAATAAGTTGTGGGCAACATATTAATATTAACTATATCACAAACTCCTGCACGCCACGTCAATGCTGAAAGGCGCGTACATGCCTTATTTTTCCCTGCTCACTTAATTTTTGGCACATAAAATTAAATAAAAAGAGAACAAAACTCTTGCTTTCTCGTTCTAATTTTTCCTCTTACTCAAATCCTTGGCACTGCTTAAAACTGCGGTTTCATATTTACACATGCAAAATTCTCAAATCTTAACTGGAATTGGAATCCCTTTTCATTCTATGAAAATTCATATATAATCCTAATTTGAATTGAACCCATATTCCTTCGTTACTCTTTTAATATTTTCAATCACGTTCTTAGCAGATTATTAATTTTGTCAGTGGTACAAATTAAAGTTTTTAATTGAAAAAAATTTGATAGCGTCAAAAGCTAAATGTGTTATGAAAACGCATGATTAATTGAAGAATAACGATATTAAGTTTTATTAATTTATAAGTTATAGCGTACATCTTTGATTTTAAATATTTGAATTAATAGTTGCGCACTTAGTTTGTAAACTGATCTTTTTGTTTTTCTTCACAATTACTTCTAAAATTTATAACATTTGATGGAAAAGCAAATCAAAGAATAATTTGAGGATCAAGAATCAACCCAGTGGTTAGGGGTACTTACTTCAAACCTTTGCCCGAATTAAAAGTCCCGAGTTCGAATCCCCAACATTCTGATAAGTGCTAGAAAAGCACTTAAATAACTCATCTATTTTATGTATTTGCGTGTTTTATTAGTATTATATGTTTCTTTTTATGTGTTTTCCTTTTATTGTGTGTTTAGAGTCACAAGAAATCAAAAGGAGCCAAAATGGATGAAAACAGAGCGAAAACGGAACTTGAGACCAAAATACAAGCAAATTCAAAGATGGAGAGCCTCCGATGCAATTTTATGAAAAGTTGTTTTTACAATTTTTCTTGTGCCAATTTGAATAATATCAAAAGCGGATTCCCACATTTTTTTCGGATCCCAAATCGGAGTTTCCTAGTGAATGTAATGGCCATTTGAAGAAAAATGACTAAGCGTAAAAAAAATCTGCAACTCGAATTTACTACAACAGTTAAGTCATTTGACCATAACGTTTGCTACAAAAATTAGATTGACCTGATTTTTATTTCATTGGAAAGGAAACTCAGAGGGCTACAACTTTGGTGTTTTACCCTTCAAATGATTCGGATTATATCATGGTCAAAAATGGGCAAAACCGAGAGTGATGTGGACGGAGGATTCCTTGGGCCATCTTTTGGTAGAAAAGTGATAACTTTCTATTAAAATATCAAAAAAAGGAAATTCCAATTGCATAATTCAGCCAAGATGCTTACCTACACCATGATGCAATTTCAAGATCATATGATTTGGTGGTTACAATTTGATGACTCATGAAGATGCCATGATTTGGTGGTTACAATTTAATAAGACTCATGATGGTGCACATGTATAATTTTTTATTATGTTTTCTTGTAAAATTTTGCCTATAAATAGAGGCATTTGTAAGGAAGGAAACACACAACTTATTAGAAGGGAATTAGCTAGTAGTTCTCTCCAATAAAATTTTCTTCTTCATTTGTTCTTAGTTTTAGTTTGAAGCTCTTAGTTTTTCATATTCCGGCGGATCAATTCTTCGCTAAGTTTCACTTTTCCCTTTTATTTCTCTATTTAATTCTTAGCATTATTTACTTATTTTTTATATTTTGTGTATATTACTTGTGATAGTGAAGTATAATCTATCATATTGTGGTGGTGATGCAAGTCGAACACTCGCTAAAAAGCATGAAATCCCGCAATACGAGTAGTTAGACTTCCCTATCTAGTTCGAGGGGAACGTTGTATTCAACTAACATGTGGTTATCTTTTCTAACTCTTTAGTAACGTTTTATCTATTCATCCACTTCAATTTTTTGATTTGTTATGCTTGTAAACCCGTTTTTGAGTTTATGTGATTAGTGAATTCACTTTGGCCAATTAAATCAATTAATATTTAAATTCAAGTTACTTGCTAGGATTGGAACTTTTGATCCGTAAATATTATTAGATTCCAATCCAAAGTAGCAAATGAATATCGTGCATATTTATTAACAAATCAACTTAGATGCATTAATTCGAGTTTGTGAAATTATTCATCTAATTCAACTCATTCTTCTCATTCATTTCATACTAGCTTTGCATTAAATCCTAAGAACTTGTTTAGGGTTATCCAATAGCTAGATGTTAAGTTAAAGAACTCACTTTAATTTAATACACTTAACGAAGAATTCGTTAATCAGATCATCTTGGTTAATTGGAGTCGATAAATTGAAGAAGGAATAGTAACACGTTGCATGGGAAAGATAAACACAAGTTGTTGACACAACCGAACCCGAGAACTAGATATTTAGTATTGTTTTATGTCAATCTTATATTTCGTCATTTGATTTTCTATTTTTATTAAAATCTCACAAAACCCCCCATTTTCCTATATTAATTGATAAAATCAACTAGATCAAGCACCGTTTGTTCGTTGTGAAATGTGTTGAAATAAATGCCGCAAGTGTACGGGTCGAACAAGTAGTAAAATGGATTTTTGAGTCCAAGTATCGATCCCACAGAGACTTGATTTTACTACCAAAATTATCAATTTTATACTTTATTTGAAAAGACGGTTTGAAAATTGTTTTGTTTGTTTTCTTATTTTATGAAAATAAAATCTTACAAATATAAAAACTAAGAGAATCTAAATAACAAGAATTTAATATTTGCAATGTAACGACGATGGGAATTATAAGACTTGGGACTTACAATTTCACCGACTTTGATCCCTCTAGTATACGCAATTGGATTCAATAGTGATCTTGTTTTCGTCGACGATCGAATTTACCAAAATAACTATTTACCTCTTTCGAGGATAAATAATTCTATTCTATTAGGCCAATTTATTTATCTCTAAATAAATTCGTTATCAATCCTCGAGAACGCATTTACACAATAAATTCAAATAGGTTCCGTCGAAACTTCACCTAAAGATCGCACTAACCACAGGTTTATCTCTAAATCTTGTCTAAATTAGTGTTCTATGTTGTTTATTCTAATTTGTGTTTTCATTTCTCAAATCCGACACAAACCAATTTATAATTTACCAATTGATCAAAAAGATAAATTAATATGCCCAATAACATAAAATTAACGACAAATCAATCACATACTATTAAATCCAATAACGCAATACTAAAGTTCACAAAGAGGATTCATTGCTCGTCCCAAGTATAGAAACTTAGTTACCCATAAATTTAAATACGAGAATTTCAATAGAGAAAGTACAGAGATACATAATCGGATTACGACGAGTGGAAATGAATGTGTAGCTTCCGGTGTTGTCTCCCTTCCTTCGCTCCTCGAATGTGTTTAGTTCTTTCTTCACTCGTATTTTCCTCAACTAAATTCCTCTCTATCAAACTCTCTTATATGCTAAAACTAAAAGCTTCGAGCAAAAACTAAGAACAAATGAAAAAGAGAATTTTATTGAAGAGAAAGTTGGAGAGAACTACTAGCTAATTCTCTTCCACTAAGTTGTCTATTAAGTTCTACACTAAGTTGTGCCTAAGTTGTGCACTAAGTTGTGTCTAAGTTGTGCCTTTCCTTCCTTACAAATGCCTCTATTTATAAGCAAAATTTCACAAGAAAACATGATAAAAAAATTATGCATATGCCCTATCATGAGTCACCACCAAGTCATGATATTGACATGGCATCTTCATGAGTCATCAAATTGTAACCACCAAATCATATGATCTTGAAATTGCAACATGGTGTAGTAAGCATCTTGGCTGAATTATGCAATTGGAGTTTCCTCTTTTTGATATTTTAATAGAAAGTTATGAATTTTCTACCAAAAGATGGCCCAAGGAATCCTCCATCCACATCACTCTTTGGTTTTCCCATTTCTAACCATGATATAATCCGAATCATTTGAAGCGTAAAACACCAAAGTTGTAGCCCTCTGAGTTTTCTTTCCAACCATATAAAGTGGAGCTGAATCCAATTTTTTTAGCCAAAGTTATGGCCAAATTACTAAACTGTGGCAGTAAATTCGTGTTGCAGAATTCTTTTACGCTTAGTCATTTTTCTTCAAATGGCCATAACTTTCACTAGGAAACTCCGATTTGGGATCCGACAAAAATTTGGGAATCCTCTTTTGATATTCTTCGACATCGGCACAAGAAAAATTGTGAAAACAACTCTTCATAAAATTTCATCGGAGGCCCTCCATCTTTGAATTTAGTTGCATTTTGGTCCCAAGTTCCGTTTCCGCTCTGTTTTCATCCATTTTGGCTCCTTTTGATTTCTTGTGACTCTAAACACACAATGAAAGGAAAACACATAAAAAGAAACATATAATACAAATAAAACACACAAATACATAAAATAGAAGAGTTATTTAAGTGCTTTTCTAGCACTTATCAAACTCTCCCACACTTAGACTGTTGTTCGCCCTCGAACAACAACCTTATAACACAAACAACACACTAATTTTACATTAGATAAACAACTTTTAATAGTGAAATGCTACAATAAATGGTGACTTGCTTAATAAACATTCTCCCGAATCATGAAGATTTCATTTCTTCTCAAATACACAACGGCCTGTGAGTGTGTACATTTGAGGTTATCATCCCATCACTAACTGGAACCAAATGAAAGCTTACGATGTTCTATCCAAATCCTGACCCGAAATTGCCAAATATTTCCTTTCATCTCTCGGGATCCACTCTTATTTTACAACGATTCCCATGGATCCTAACAATTACTCTGTTCACCCAGAATCATCAATTGTTATTATTGTAAGGAAAAAAAGGGTATGGTAGGTGTTTTATCGCCAATACGTCTTCAATTTTAAGAGGGTTAGATGTAGCCCTTCAAACCACTGAGGAAATTTATTTATCTCACTGCTAACCTTGGTAAAAGGCTTGTTTTTCTTCTTCTTTTTTGTTTTTTTTTGTTTTTTTTAAGAGGATTTTGCAATTTTTCTTTTCAACTTTTACCCCACAGATAGTTTACACACTATCCCTTTACGATGGAGGCAGCCTTCTTCACCCATTCAAGGTGACGGCTTCACACTCTAAGGTAGGTAACTCTTTCATGTGGTCTCTCTCATTATTTTAAGTTAAAAAGTAAAATTCATTCTCAGCATAGGTCAGTACTCCTTCCAACTTTTTAGACTCCATGACAAGTGCTAGAAAAACACTTAAATAACTCGTCTATTTTATGTATTTGTGTGTTTTATTAGTGTTTTATGTTTATTTTTTATGTGTTTTCCTTTTATTGTGTGTTTAGGGTCACAAGAAATCAAAAGGAGCCAAAATGGATGAAAACGGAGCGAAAACGGAACTTGGGACCGAAATGCAAGCAAATTCAAAGATGGAGGGCCTCCGATGCAATTTTATAAAAAGTTGTTTTTACAATTTTTCTTGTGCTGATGTCGAAGAATATCAAAAGAGGATTCCAACATTTTTGTCGGATCCCAAATCGGAGTTTCCTAGTGAAAGCTATGGCCATTTGAAAAAAAATGACTAAGCGTAAAAAATTCTGCAACACGAATTTACTGCCGCAGTTTAGTAATTTCACCATAACCTTTGCTACAAATATCGGATTTAGCTCCACTTTATATGATTGGAAAGGAAACTCAGAGGGCGACAACTGTGATGTTGATCACTTCAAATGATTCGGATCATATAATGGTCAAAAATGGGAAAAATCGAGAGTGACGTGGATAGAGGATTCCTAGGGCCATCTTTTGGGAGAAAATTCATAACTTTCTATTAAAATATCAAAAAGAGGAAATTCCAATTGCATAATTCAGCTAAGATGCTTACCTACATCATGATGCAATTTCAAGATCATATGATTTGGTGGTTACAATTTGATGACTCATGAAAATACCATTTCAATATCATAATTTGGTGGTTACAATTTAATAAAACCCATGATGGTGCACATGTATAATTTTTTATCATGTTTTCTTGTGAAATTTTGCCTATAAATAGAGGCATTTGTGAGGAAGGAAATACACAACTTAGTGCACAACTTAGTAGAAGAGAATTAGCTAGTAGTTCTCTCCAATAAAATTTTCTTCTTCATTTGTTCTTAGTTTTAACTTGAAGATTTTAGTTTTTCATATTCCGGCGGATCAATTCTTTACTAAGTTTCTCTTTTCCCTTTTACTTCTTCATTTATTTCCTAGCATTTATTTACTTGTTTTCTATATTTTGTGTATATTTTTTGGTGGTATTACAAGGCGAACACTCCCAAAAAAGTATGAAAGCCACAAATATAAGTAGTTAGACTTTTCTATCTAGTTCAAGGGGGACGTTGTGTTCAACTAATATGTGGTTATCTTTTCTAACTCTTTAGTAACGTTTTATCTATTCCACCACTTCAATTTGTTGATTTGGTATGCTTGTAAACCCGTTTTTGAGTTTATGTGATTATTGCATTCACTTTGACCAATTGAATCAATTAATCTTTAAATTCAAGTTACTTGCTAGGATTGGAACTTTTGATCCGTAATTTCCATTAGATTCCAATCCAAAGTAGCAAATGAATATCATGCATATTTATTAAAAAATCAACTTAGATGCATTAATTCGAGTTTGTGAAATTATTCATCTAATTCAACTCATTCTTCTCGTTCATTTCACACTAGCTTTGCATTAAATCCTAAGAGCTTGTTGAGGGTTATCAAATAGCTAGATGTTAAGTTAAAAAACTTACTTTAATTTAATACACTTAAGGAAGAATTCGTTAATCAGAACTTCTTGGTTAATTGAGAGTTGATAAATTGAAGAAGGAATAGTAACACGTTGCATGGGAAAGATAAACACAAGTTGTTGACACAACCGAACCCGAGAACTAGATATTTATTAAAATTACTTTATTTTAATCTTATATTTTGTTGTGTGATTTTCGATTTCTATTCAAATTTCTCAAAACCCCCCTTTTCTATGTTAATCGATAAAGACAACTAGATTAAGCAACGTTCCTCTTGGGTTCGACCCTTACTTACCACTATTATATTAATTTGTAGTTTTGAAACCGAGTAACGAAATAAAACAAACTTTGGTGCGTCGTTACATGCCCCACCAAGGTTTTGGCGCCGTTGCCGGGGAGCGGTTAACGAATGTAGTTGTTTTTATTAATTAATTTCAAAAAAAACGAAAAAAAGGAAAAAACATTTTGTAGTCGCGCTAACGACTATAAACAAAAGCGCTTCTTGGGAGGCAACCCAAGCATTTTTCTCTTCTTTCAAAAAACAAAAAAAACAAAAAAAAAAAATATGAGTTGTTGTTTTTCTACTTTAATTGCAGGTCTCTTGCTCTTGGATTGTTGACTTATTCCTACGAAGTGCTAGTCTGTGCCACCACCTTCCACATCGGTATGACTCATTACAAGGGAGTTTCTCTCTTTCTCATGCTATCTTTATTTCTATGATAAGTGCTAGAAAAGCACTTAAATAACTCTTCTATTTTACGTATTTGTGTGTTTTATTTATATTATATGTTTCTTTTTATGTTTTCTCCTTTCATTGTGTGTTTAGAGTCACAAGAAATCAAAAGGAGCCAAAATGGATGAAAACATAGCGGAAACAGAACTTGGGACCAAAATGCAAGCAAATTCAAAGATGGAGGGCCTCCGATGCAATTTTATGAAGAATTGTTTTCACAATGTTTCTTGTTCCGATGTCGAAGAATATCAAAAGAGGATTCCCACAATTTTGTCGGATCCTAAATCGGAGTTTCCTAGTTGAAGTTATGGTCATTTGAAGAAAAATGACTAAGCGTAAAAAAATTCTGCGACACGAATTTACTGCTGCAGTTTAGTAATTTGACCATAACGTTTGCTACAAAAATCGGATTGAGCTCCACTTTATATGGTTGGAAAGACAACGCAGAGGGCTACAACATTGGTGTTTTACACTTCAAATGATTCGGATTATACCATGGTCAAAAATGGGCAAAACCGAGAGTGATGTGGATGGAGGATTCCTTGGGCCATCTTTTGGTAGAAAATTCATAACTCCCTATTAAAATATCAAAAAGAGGAAATTCCAAGTGCATAATTCAGCTAAGATGCTTACCTACACCATGATGCAATTTCAAGATCATATGAATTGGTGGTTACAATTTCATGACTCGTGAAGATGCCATTTCAATATCATAATTTGGTGGTTACAATTTAATAAAACCCATGATAGTGCACATGTATAATTTTTTATCATGTTTTCTTGTGAAATTTTGCCTATAAATAGAGGCATTTGTAAGGAAGGAAATACACAACTTAGTGCACAACTTAGCAGAAGAGAATTAGCTAGTAGTTCTCTCCACAAACTTTTCTTCTTCATTTGATCTTAGTTTTAACTTGAAGATTTTAGCTTTTCATATTCCGGCGGATCAATTCTTCACCAAGTTTCTCTTTTCCCTTTTACTTCTTCATTTATTTCTTAGCATTTATTTACTTGTTTTCTATATTTTGTGTATATTTTTTGGTGGTATTACGAGGCGAACACTCCCTAAAAAGTATGAAAGCCACAAATATAAGTAGTTAGACTTTTCTATCTAGTTCGAGGGAGGTGTTGTGTTCAACTAACATGTGGTTATCTTTTCTAACTCGTTAGTAACGTTTTATCTATTCCACCACTTCAATTTGTTGATTTGGTATGCTTGTAAACCCGTTTTTGAGTTTATGTGATTATTGCATTCACTTTGGCCAATTGAATCAATTAATCTATAAATTCAAGTTACTTGTTAGGATTCGAACTTTTGATCCGTAATTGCCATTAGATTCCAATCCAAAGTAGCAAATGAATATCGTGCATATTTATTAACAAATCAACCTAGATGCATTAATTCGAGTTTGTGAAATTATTCATCTAATTCAACTCATTCTTCTCGTTCATTTCACACTAGCTTTGCATTAAATCCTAAGAGCTTGTTTAGGGTTATCCAATAGCTAGATGTTAAGTTAAAGAACTTACTTTAATTTAATACACTTAAGGAAGAATTCGTTAATCGGAACTTTTTGGTTAATTGAGAGTTGATAAATTGAAGAAGGAATAGTAACACGTTGCATGGGAAAGATAAACACAAGTTGTTGACACAACGGAACCCGAGAACTAGATATTTATTAAAATTGTTTTATTTTAATCTTACATTTTGTTGTTTGATTTTCGATTTCTATTCAAATTTCTCAAAACCCCCCTTTTCTATGTTAATTGATAAAGACAACTAGATTAAGCACCGTTCCTCTTGGGTTCGACCCTTACTCACCACTACAACATTAATTTGTAGTTTTGAAACCGAGTAAGGAAATAAAACAAACTTTTGTGCGCCGCGACACGCCCCACCAAGTTTTTGGCGCCGTTGCCGGGGAGCGGTTAACGAATGTAGTTGTTTTTATTAATTAATTTTAAAAAAAACAAAAAAAATGAAGAAAAAATTTTGTAGTCGAGCTAACGACTATAAACAAAAGCGCTTCTTGGGATGCAACCCAAGCATTTTTCTCTTCTTTCAAAAAACAAAAAAAAACAAAAAAAAACAAAAAAAAATATCAGTTGTTGTTTTTCTACTTTAAGTGCTACTCTGTGCCACCACCTTCCACATCGGCATGACTCATTACAAGGGAGTTTCTCTCTTTCTCGTGCTATCTTTGTTTCTATGATAAGTGCTAGAAAAGCACTTAAATAACTCTTCTATTTTACGTATTTATGTGTTTTATTTGTATTATATGTTTCTTTTTATGTGTTTTCCTTTCATTGTGTGTTTAGAGTTACAAGAAATCAAAAGGAGCCAAAATGGATGAAAACATAGCGGAAACGGAACTTGGGACCAAAATGCAAGCAAATTCAAAGATGGAGGGCCTCCGATGCAATTTTATGAAGAGTTGTTTTCACAATGTTTCTTGTGCCGATGTCGAAGAATATCAAAAGAGGATTCCCACATTTTTGTCGGATCCTAAATCGGAGTTTCCTAGTGGAAGTTATGGTCATTTGAGGAAAAATGACTAAGCGTAAAAAAATTCTGCAACACGAATTTGCTGCTGCAGTTTAGTAATTTGACCATAACGTTTGCTACAAAAATCGGATTGGGCTCCACATTATATGGTTGGAAAGACAACTCAGAGGGCTACAACGTTGGTGTTTTACACTTCAAATGATTCGGTTTATATCATGGTCAAACATGGGCAAAACCGAGAGTGATGTGGATGGAGGATTCCTTGGGCCATCTTTTGGTAGAAATTTCATAACTTTCTATTAAAATATCAAAAAGAGGAAATTCCAATTGCATAATTCAGCTAAGATGCTTACCTACACCATGATGCAATTTCATGATCATATTATTTGGTGGTTACAATTTGATGACTCATGAAGATGCCATTTCAATATCATAATTTTGTGGTTACAATTTAATAAAACCCATGATAGTGCACATGTATAATTTTTTATCATGTTTTCTTGTGAAATTTTGCCTATAAATAGAGGCATTTTGTAAGGAAGGAAATACACAACTTAGTGCACAACTTAGTAGAAGAGAATTAGCTAGTAGTTCCCTCCAATAAAATTTTCTTCTTCATTTGTTCTTAGTTTTAACTTGAAGATTTTCGCTTTTCATATTCCTGCGGATCAATTCTTCACTAAGTTTCTCTTTTCCCTTTTACTTCTTCATTTATTTCTTAGCATTTATTTACTTGTTTTCTCTATTTTGTGTATATTTTTTGGTGGTATTACGAGGCGAACACTCCCTAAAAAGTATGAAAGCCACAAATATAAGTAGTTAGGCTTTTCTATCTAGTTCGAGGGAGGCGTTGTGTTCAACTAACATGTGGTTATCTTTTCTAACTCGTTAGTAACGTTTTATCTATTCCACCACTTCAATTTGTTGATTTGGTATGCTTGTAAACCCGTTTTTGAGTTTATGTGATTATTACATTCACTTTGGCCAATTGAATCAATTAATCTTTAAATTATAGTTACTTGTTAGGATTGGAACTTTTGATCCGTAATTGCCATTAGATTCCAATCCAAAGTAGCAAATGAATATCATGCATATTTATTAACAAATCAACCTAGATGCATTAATTTGAGTTTGTGAAATTATTCATCTGATTCAACTCATTCTTCTCGTTCATTTCACACTAGCCTTGCATTAAATCCTAAGAGCTTGTTTAGGGTTATCCAATAGCTAGATGTTAAGTTGAAGAACTTACTTTTATTTAATACACTTAAGGAAGAATTCGTTAATCGGAACTTTTTGGTTAATTGAGAGTTGATAAATTGAAGAAGGAATAGTAACACGTTGCATGGGAAAGATAAACACAAGTTGTTGACACAACGGAACCCGAGAACTAGATATTTATTAAAATTGTTGTATTTTAATCTTACATTTTGTTGTTTGATTTTCGATTTCTATTCAAATTTCTCAAAACCCCCCTTTTCTATGTTAATTGATAAAGACAACTAGATTAAGCACCGTTCCTCTTGGGTTCGACCCTTACTTACCAATACTACATTAATTTGTAGTTTTCAAACCGAGTAAGAAAATAAAACAAACTTTGGTGCGCCGCGACACGCCCCACCAAGTTTTTGGCGCCGTTGCCGGGGAGCGGTTAACGAATGTTGTTGTTTTTATTAATTAATTTAAAAAAAAAACAAAAAAAATGAAGAAAAAATTTTGTAGTCGAGCTAACGACTATAAACAAAAGCGCTTCTTGGGAGGCAACCCAAGAATTTTTCTCTTCTTTCAAAAAACAAAAAAAACAAAAAAAAAACCAAAAAAAAATATCAGTTGTTGTTTTTCTACTTTAAGTGCTGCTCTGTGCCACCACCTTCCACATCGGCATGACTCATTCCAAGGGAGTTTCTCTCTTTCTCAAGCTATCTTTGTATCTATGATAAGTGCTAGAAAAGCACTTAAATAACTCTTCTATTTTACGTATTTGTGTGTTTTATTTGTATTATATGTTTCTTTTTATGTGTTTTCCTTTCATTGTGTGATTAGAGTCACAAGAAATCAAAAGGAGCCAAAATGGATGAAAACATAGCGGAAACGGAACTTGGGACCAAAATGCAAGCAAATTCAAAGATGGAGGGCCTCCGATGCAATTTTATGAAGAGTTGTTTTCAGAATGTTTCTTGTGCCGATGTCGAAGAATATCAAAAGAGGATTCCCACATTTTTGTCGGATCCTAAATCGGAGTTTCCTAGTGGCAGTTATGGTCATTTGAACAAAAATGACTAAACGTAAAAAAATTCTGCAACACGAATTTGCTGCTGCAGTTTAGTAATTTGACCATAACGTTTGCTACAAAAATTGGATTGAGCTCCACTTTATATGGTTCGAAAGACAACTCAGAGGGCTACAACGTTGGTGTTTTACACTTCAAATGATTCGGCTTATATCATGGTCAAACATGGGCAAAACCGAGAGTGATGTGGATGGAGGATTCCTTGGGCCATCTTTTGGTAGAAAATTCATAACTTTCTATTAAAATATCAAAAAGAGGAAATTCCAATTGCATAATTCAGCTAAGATGCTTACCTACACCATGATGCAATTTCATGATCATATTATTTGGTGGTTACAATTTGATGACTCATGAAGATGCCATTTCAATATCATAATTTTGTGGTTACAATTTAATAAAACCCATGATAGTGCACATGTATAATTTTATCATGTTTTCTTGTGAAATTTTGCCTATAAATAGAGGCATTTGTAAGGAAGGAAATACACAACTTAGTGCACAACTTAGTAGAAGAGAATTAGCTAGTAGTTCTCTCCAATAAAATTTTGTTCTTCATTTGTTCTTAGTTTTAACTTGAAGATTTTAGCTTTTCATATTCCTGCGGATCAATTCTTCACTAAGTTTCTCTTTTCCCTTTTACTTCTTCATTTATTTCTTAGCATTTATTTACTTGTTTTCTATATTTTGTGTATATTTTTTGGTGGTATTACGAGGCGAACACTCCCTAAAAAGTATGAAAGCCACAAATATAAGTAGTTAGACTTTTCTATCTAGTTCGAGGGAGGCGTTGTGTTCAACTAACATGTGGTTATCTTTTCTAACTCGTTAGTAACGTTTTATCTATTCCACCACTTCAATTTGTTGATTTGGTATGCTTGTAAACCCGTTTTTGAGTTTATGTGATTATTGCATTCACTTTGGCCAATTGAATCAATTAATCTATAAATTCAAGTTACTTGTTAGGATTCGAACTTTTGATCCGTAATTGCCATTAGATTCCAATCCAAAGTAGCAAATGAATATCGTGCGTATTTATTAACAAATCAACCTAGATGCATTAATTCGAGTTTGTGAAATTATTCATCTAATTCAACTCATTCTTCTCGTTCATTTCACACTAGCTTTGCATTAAATCCTAAGAGCTTGTTTAGGGTTATCCAATAGCTAGATGTTAAGTTAAAGAACTTACTTTAATTTAATACACTTAAGGAAGAATTCGTTAATCGGAACTTTTTGGTTAATTGAGAGTTGATAAATTGAAGAAGGAATAGTAACACGTTGCATGGGAAAGATAAACACAAGTTGTTGACACAACGGAACCCAATAACTAGATATTTATTAAAATTGTTGTATTTTAATCTTACATTTTGCTGTTTGATTTTCGATTTCTATTCAAATTTCTCAAAACCCCCCTTTTCTATGTTAATTGATAAAGACAACTAGATTAAGCACCGTTCCTCTTGGGTTCGACCCTTGCTTACCACTACTACATTAATTTGTAGTTTTCAAACCGAGTAAGAAAATAAAACAAACTTTGGTGCGCCGCGACACGCCCCACCAAGTTTTTGGCGCCGTTGCCTGGGAGCGGTTAACGAATGTAGTTGTTTTTATTAATTAATTTAAAAAAAAAAAATGAAGAAAAAGTTTTGTAGTCGAGCTAACGACTATAAACAAAAGCGCTTCTTGGGAGGCAACCCAAGCATTTTTCTCTTCTTTCAAAAAACAAAAAAAACAAAAAAAAAAAAAAAATATCAGTTGTTGTTTTTCTACTTTAAGTGCTACTCTGTGCCACCACCTTCCACATCGGCATGACTCATTACAAGGGAGTTTCTCTCTTTCTCATGCTATCTTTGTATCTATGATAAGTGCTAGAAAAGCACTTAAATAACTCTTCTATTTTACGTATTTGTGTGTTTTATTTGTATTATATGTTTCTTTTTATGTGTTTTCCTTTCATTGTGTGTTTAGAGTCACAAGAAATCAAAAGGAGCCAAAATGGATGAAAACATAGCGGAAACGGAACTTGGGACCAAAATGCAAGCAAATTAAAAGATGGAGGGCCTCCGATGCAATTTTATGAAGAGTTGTTTTCACAATGTTTCTTGTGCCGATGTCGAAGAATATCAAAAGAGGATTCCCACATTTTTGTCGGATCCTAAATCGGAGTTTCCTAGTGGCAGTTATGGTCATTTGAACAAAAATGACTAAACGTAAAAAAATTCTGCAACACGAATTTGCTGCTGCAGTTTAGTAATTTGACCATAACGTTTGCTACAAAAATTGGATTGAGCTCCACTTTATATGGTTCGAAAGACAACTCAGAGGGCTACAACGTTGGTGTTTTACACTTCAAATGATTCGGCTTATATCATGGTCAAACATGGGCAAAACCGAGAGTGATGTGGATGGAGGATTCCTTGGGCCATCTTTTGGTAGAAAATTCATAACTTTCTATTAAAATATCAAAAAGAGGAAATTCCAATTGCATAATTCAGCTAAGATGCTTACCTACACCATGATGCAATTTCATGATCATATTATTTGGTGGTTACAATTTGATGACTCATGAAGATGCCATTTCAATATCATAATTTTGTGGTTACAATTTAATAAAACCCATGATAGTGCACATGTATAATTTTTTATCATGTTTTCTTGTGAAATTTTGCCTATAAATAGAGGCATTTGTAAGGAAGGAAATACACAACTTAGTGCACAACTTAGTAGAAGAGAATTAGCTAGTAGTTCTCTCCAATAAAATTTTGTTCTTCATTTGTTCTTAGTTTTAACTTGAAGATTTTAGCTTTTCATATTCCTGCGGATCAATTCTTCACTAAGTTTCTCTTTTCCCTTTTACTTCTTCATTTATTTCTTAGCATTTATTTACTTGTTTTCTATATTTTGTGTATATTTTTTGGTGGTATTACGAGGCTTAACACTCCTAAAAAGTATGAAAGCCACAAATATAAGTAGTTAGACTTTTTCTATCTAGTTCGAGGGAGGCGTTGTGTTCAACTAACATGTGGTTATCTTTTTCTAACTCGTTAGTAACGCTTTATCTATTCCACCACTTCAATTTGTTGATTTGGTATGCTTGTAAACCCGCTTTTGAGTTTATGTGATTATTGCATTCACTTTGGCCAATTGAATCAATTAATCTATAAATTCAAGTTACTTGTTAGGATTGAACTTTTGATCCGTAATTGCCATTAGATTCCAATCCAAAGTAGCAAATGAATATCGTATGATTTATTAACAAATCAACCTAGATGCATTAATTCGAAGTTTGTGAAATTATTCATCTAATTCAACTCATTCTTCTCGTTCATTTCACACTAGCTTTGCATTAAATCCTAAGAGCTTGTTTAGGGTTATCCAATAGCTAGATGTTAAGTTAAAGAACTTACTTTAATTTAATACACTTAAGGAAGAATTCGTTAATCGGAACTTTTTGGTTAATTGAGAGTTGATAAATTGAAGAAGGAATAGTAACACGTTGCATGGGAAAGATAAACACAAGTTGTTGACACAACGGAACCCAATAACTAGATATTTATTAAAATTGTTGTATTTTAATCTTACATTTTGCTGTTTGATTTTCGATTTCTATTCAAATTTCTCAAAACCCCCCTTTTCTATGTTAATTGATAAAGACAACTAGATTAAGCACCGTTCCTCTTGGGTTCGACCCTTGCTTACCACTACTACATTAATTTGTAGTTTTCAAACCGAGTAAGAAAATAAAACAAACTTTGGTGCGCCGCGACACGCCCCACCAAGTTTTTGGCGCCGTTGCCGGGGAGCGGTTAACGAATGTAGTTGTTTTTATTAATTAATTTAAAAAAAAAAAATGAAGAAAAAGTTTTGTAGTCGAGCTAACGACTATAAACAAAAGCGCTTCTTGGGAGGCAACCCAAGCATTTTTCTCTTCTTTCAAAAAACAAAAAAAACAAAAAAAAAAAACAAAAAAAAATATCAGTTGTTGTTTTTCTACTTTAAGTGCTACTCTGTGCCACCACCTTCCACATCGGCATGACTCATTACAAGGGAGTTTCTCTCTTTCTCATGCTATCTTTGTATCTATGATAAGTGCTAGAAAAGCACTTAAATAACTCTTCTATTTTACGTATTTGTGTGTTTTATTTGTATTATATGTTTCTTTTTATGTGTTTTCCTTTCATTGTGTGTTTAGAGTCACAAGAAATCAAAAGGAGCCAAAATGGATGAAAACATAGCGGAAACGGAACTTGGGACCAAAATGCAAGCAAATTAAAAGATGGAGGGCCTCCGATGCAATTTTATGAAGAGTTGTTTTCACAATGTTTCTTGTGCCGATGTCGAAGAATATCAAAAGAGGATTCCCACATTTTTTTCGGATCCTAAATCGGAGTTTCCTAGCGGAAGTTATGGTCATTTGAAGAAAAATGACTAAACGTAAAAAAATTCTGCGACACGAATTTACTGCTGCAGTTTAGTTATTTGACCATAACGTTTGCTACAAAAATCGGATTGAGCTCCACTTTATATGGTTGGAAAGACAACTCAGAGGCCTACAACGTTGGTGTTTTACACTTCAAATGATTCGGCTTATATCATGGTCAAACATGGGCAAAACCGAGAGTGATGTGGATGGAGGATTCCTTGGGGCATCTTTTGGTAGAAAATTCATAACTTTCTTTTAAAATATCAAAAAGAGGAAATTCCAATTGCATAATTCAGCTAAGATGCTTACCTACACCATGATGCAATTTCATGATCATATGATTTGGTGGTTACAATTTGATGACTCATGAAGATGCCATTTCAATATCATAATTTGGTGGTTACAATTTAATAAAACCCATGATAGTGCACATGTATAATTTTTTATCATGTTTTCTTGTGAAATTTTGCCTATAAATAGAGGCATTTGTGAGGAAGGAAATACACAACTTAGTAGAAGAGAATTAGCTAGTAGTTCTCTCCAATAAAATTTTCTTCTTCATTTGTTCTTAGTTTTAACTTGAAGATTTTAGCTTTTCATATTCCGGCGGATCAATTCTTCACTAAGTTACTCTTTTCCGTTTTACTTCTTCATTTATTTTTTAGCATTTATTTACTTGTTTTCTATATTTTGTGTATATTTTTTGGTGGTATTACGAGGCGAACACTCCCTAAAAAGTATGAAAGCCACAAATATAAGTAGTTAGACTTTTCTATCTAGTTCGAGGGAGACGTTGTGTTCAACTAACATGTGGTTATCTTTTCTAACTCGTTAGTAACGTTTTATCTATTCCACCACTTCAATTTGTTTATTTGGTATGCTTGTAAACCCGTTTTTGAGTTTATGTGATTATTGCATTCACTTTGACCAATTGAATCAATTAATCTTTAAATTCAAGTTACTTGCTAGGATTGGAACTTTTGATCCGTAATTGCCATTAGATTCCAATCCAAAGTAGCAAATGAATATCGTGCATATTTATTAAGAAATCAACTTAGATGCATTAATTCAAGTTTGTGAAATTATTCATCTAATTCAACTCATTCTTCTCGTTCATTTCACAGTAGCTTTGCATTAAATCCTAAGAGCTTGTTTAGGGTTATCCAATAGCTAGATGTTACGTTAAAGAACTTACTTTAATTTAATACACTTAAGGAAGAATTCGTTAATCGGAACTTTTTGGTTAATTGAGAGTTGATAAATTGAAGAAGGAATAGTAACACGTTGCATGGGAAAGATAAACACAAGTTGTTGACACAACGGAACCCGAAAACTAGATATTTATTAAAATTGTTTCATTTTAATCTTACATTTTGTTGTTTGATTTTCGATTTCTATTCAAATTTCTCAAAACCCCCCTTTTCTATGTTAATTGATAAAGACAACTAGATTAAGCACCGTTCCTCTTGGGTTCGACCCTTACTTACCACTACTACATTAATTTGTAGTTTTCAAACCGAGTAAGGAAATAAACAAACTTTGGTGCGCCGCGACACGCCCCACCAGGTTTTTGGGGCAGTTGCCGGGGAGCGGTTAAAGAATGTAGTTGTTTTTATTAATTAATTTTAAAAAAAACAAAAAAAATGAAGAAAAAATTTTGTAGTCGAGCTAACGACTATAAACAAAAGCGCTTCTTGGGAGGCAACCCAAACATTTTTCTCTTCTTTCAAAAAACAAAAAAAACAAAAAAAAATATCAGTTGTTGTTTTTCTACTTTAAGTGCTACTCTGTGCCACCACCTTCCACATCGGCATGACTCATTACAAGGGAGTTTCTCTCTTTCTCATGCTATCTTTGTTTCTGTGATAAGTGCTAGAAAAGCACTTAAATAACTCTTCTATTTTACGTATTTGTGTGTTTTATTTGTATTATATGTTTCTTTTTATGTGTTTTCCTTTCATTGTGTGTTTAGAGTCACAAGAACTCAAAATGAGCCAAAATGGATGAAAACATAGCGGAAACGGAACTTGGGACCAAAATGCAAGCAAATTCAAAGATGGAGGGCCTCCGATGCAATTTTATGAAGAGTTGTTTTCACAATGTTTCTTGTGCCGATGTCGAAGAATATCAAAAGAGGATTCCCACATTTTTTTCGGATCCTAAATCGGAGTTTTCTAGTGGAAGTTATGGTCATTTGAAGAAAAATGACTAAACGTAAAAAAATTCTGCAACACGAATTTACTGCTGCAGTTTAGTTATTTGACCATAACGTTTGCTACAAAAATCGGATTGAGCTCCACTTTATATGGTTGGAAAGACAACTCAGAGGCCTACAACGTTGGTGTTTTACACTTCAAATGATTCGGCTTATATCATGATCAAACATGGGCAAAACCGAGAGTGATGTGGATGGAGGATTCCTTGGGGCATCTTTTGGTAGAAAATTCATAACTTTCTATTAAAATATCAAAAAGAGGAAATTCCAATTGCATAATTCAGCTAAGATGCTTACCTACACCATGATGCAATTTCATGATCATATGATTTGGTGGTTACAATTTGATGACTCAGGAAGATGCCATTTCAATATCATAATTTGGTGGTTACAATTTAATAAAACCCATGATAGTGCACATGTATAATTTTTTATCATGTTTTCTTGTGAAATTTTGCCTATAAATAGAGGCATTTGTGAGGAAGGAAATACACAACTTAGTATAAGAGAATTAGCTAGTAGTTCTCTCCAATAAAATTTTCTTTTTCATTTGTTCTTAGTTTTAACTTGAAGATTTTAGCTTTTCATATTCCGGCGGATCAATTCTTCACTAAGTTTCTCTTTTCCCTTTTACTTCTTCATTTATTTCTTAGCATTTATTTACTTGTTTTCTATATTTTGTGTATATTGTTTGGTGGTATTACGAGGCGAACACTCCCTAAAAAGTATGAAAGCCACAAATATAAGTAGTTAGACTTTTCTATCTAGTTCGAGGGAGACGTTGTGTTCAACTAACATGTGGTTATCTTTTCTAACTCGTTAGTAACGTTTTATCTATTCCACCACTTCAATTTGTTTATTTGGTATGCTTGTAAACCCGTTTTTGAGTTTATGTGATTATTGCATTCACTTTGACCAATTGAATCAATTAATCTTTAAATTAAAGTTACTTGCTAGGATTGGAACTTTTGATCCGTAATTGCCATTAGATTCCAATCCAAAGTAGCAAATGAATATCGTGCATATTTATTAACAAATCAACTTAGATGCATTAATTCAAGTTTGTGAAATTATTCATCTAATTCAACTCATTCTTCTCGTTCATTTCACACTAGCTTTGCATTCAATCCTAAGAGCTTGTTTAGGGTTATCCAATAGCCAGATGTTAAGTTAAAGAACTTAGTTTAATTTAATACACTTAAGGAAGAATTCGTTAATCAGAACTTCTTGGTTAATTGAGAGTTGATAAATTGAAGAAGGAATAGTAACACGTTGCATGGGAAAGATAAACACAAGTTGTTGACACAACGGAACCCGAGAACTAGATATTTATTAAAATTGTTTTATTTTAATCTTATATTTTGTTGTTTGATTTTCGATTTCTATTCCAATTTCTCAAAACCCCAATTTTCTATGTTAATTGATAAAGATAACTAGATTAAGCACCGTTCCTCTTGGGTTCGACCCTTACTTACCACTACTACATTAATTTGTAGTTTTGAAATCGAGTAAGGAAATAAAACAAACTTTGGTGCGCCGTGACACGCCCCACCAAGTTTTTGGCGCCGTTGCTGGGGAGCGGTCAACGAATGTAGTTGTTTTTATTAATTAATTTAAAAAAAAAACAAAAAAAAGGAAGAAAAAATTTTGTAGTCGAGCTAACGATTATAAATAAAAGCGCTTCTTGGGAGGCAACCCAAGCATTTTTCTCTTCTTTCAAAAAACAAAAAAACAAAAAAAAAACAAAAAAAAATATCAGTTGTTGTTTTTCTATTTTAATTGCACTCTTGGATTGTTGACTTATTCCTACGAAGTGCTACTCTGTGCCACCACCTTCCACATCGGCATGACTCATTACAAGGGAGTTTCTCTCTTTCTCATGCTATCTTTATTTCTATGATAAGTGCTAGAAAAGCACTTAAACAACTCTTCTATTTTACGTATTTGTGTGTTTTATTTGTATTATATGTTTCTTTTTATGTGTTTTCCTTTCATTGTGTGTTTAGAGTCACAAGAAATCAAAAGGAGCCAAAATGGATGAAAACATAGCGGAAACGGAACTTGGGACCAAAATGCAAGCAAATTCAAAGATGGAGGGCCCCCGATGCAATTTTATGAAGAGTTGTTTTCACAATGTTTCTTGTGCCGATGTCGAAGAATATCAAAAGAGGATTCCCACATTTTTGTCGGATCCTAAATCGGAGTTTCCTAGTGGAAGTTATGGTCATTTGAAGAAAAATGACTAAACGTAAAAAAATTCTGCAACACGAATTTACTACTGCAGTTTAGTTATTTGACCATAACGTTTGCTACAAAAATCGGATTGAGCTCCACTTTATATGGTTGGAAAGACAACTCAGAGGCCTACAACATTGGTGTTTTACACTTCAAATGATTCGGCTTATATCATGGTCAAACATGGGCAAAACCGAGAGTGATGTGGATGGAGGATTCCTTGGGCCATCGTTTGGTAGAAAATTCATAACTTTCTATTAAAATATCAAAAAGAGGAAATTCCAATTGCATAATTCAGCTAAGATGCTTACCTACACCATGATGCAATTTCAAGATCATATGATTTGGTGGTTACAATTTGATGACTCATGAAGATGCCATTTCAATATCATAATTTGGTGGTTACAATTTAATAAAACCCATGATAGTGGACATGTATAATTTTTTATCATGTTTTCTTGTGAAATATTTCCTATAAATAGAGGCATTTGTAAGGAAGGAAATACTCAACTTAGACCACAACTTAGTAGAAGAGAATTCGCTAGTAGTTCTCTCCAATAAAATTTTCTTCTTCATTTGTTCTTAGTTTTAACTTGAAGAGTTTAGCTTTTCATATTCCGGCGGATCAATTCTTCACTAAGTCTCTCTTTTCCCTTTTACTTCTTCATTTATTTCTTAGCATTTATTTACTTGTTTTCTATATTTTGTGTATATTTTTTGGAGGTATTACGAGGCGAACACTCCCTAAAAAGTATGAAATCCACAAATATAAGTATTTAGACTTTTCTATCTAGTTCGAGGGGGACGTTGTGTTCAACTAACATGTGGTTATCTTTTCTAACTCGTTAGTAACGTTTTATCTATCCCACCACTTCAATTTGTTGATTTGGTATGCTTGTAAACCCGTTTTTGAGTTTATGTGATTATTGCATTCACTTTGGCCAATTGAATCAATTAATCTTTAACTTCAAGTTACTTGCTAGGATTGGAACTTTTGATCCGTAATTGCCATTGGATTCCAATCCAAAGTAGCAAATGAATATCGTGCATATTTATTAACAAATCAACTTAGATGCATTAATTCGAGTTTGCGAAATTATTCATCTAATTCAACTCATTCTTCTCGTTCATTTCACACTAGCTTTGCATTAAATCCTAAGAGCTTGTTTAGGGTTATCCAACAGCTAGATGTTAAGTTAAAGAACTTACTTTAATTTAATACACTTAAGGAAGAATTCGTTAATCAGAACTTCTTGGTTAACTGAGAGTTGATATATTGAAGAAGGAATAGTAACGCGTTGCATGGGAAAGATAAACACAAGTTATTGACACAACGGAACCCGAGAACTAGATATTTATTAAAATTTGTTTTATTTTAATCTTATATTTTGTTGTTTGATTTTCGATTTCTATTCCAATTTCTCAAAACCCCCATTTTCTAAGTTAATTCATAAACACAACTAGATTAAGCACCGTTCCTCTTGGGTTCGACCCTTACTTACCTCTACTACATTAATTTGTAGTTTTGAAACCGAGTAAGGAAATAAAACAAACTTTGGTGCGCCGCGACGCGCCCCACCAAGTTTTTTGCGCCGTTGCCGGGGAGCGGTTAACGAATGTAGTTGTTTTTATTAATTAATTTCAAACAAAAACAAAAAAACGGAAG
The DNA here is from genome assembly GCA_018223645.1 of Jasminum sambac. NCBI lineage: Eukaryota > Viridiplantae > Streptophyta > Magnoliopsida > Lamiales > Oleaceae > Jasminum > Jasminum sambac. The sequence continues at coordinate 24,814,332 of CP073652.1, forward strand.
AAAAAATTTTGTAGTAGAGCTAACGACTATAAAAAAAAGCGCTTCTTGGGAGGCAACCCAAGCATTTTTCTCTTCTTTCAAAAAACAAAAAAAAAAATATCAGTTGTCGTTTTTCTACTTTAATTGCAGGTCTCTTGCTCTTGGATTGTTGACTTATTCCTACGAAGTGCTACTCTGTGCCACCACCTTCCACATCGGCATGACTCATTACAAGGGAGTTTCTCTCTTTCTCATGCTATCTTTTTTTCTATGATAAGTGCGAGAAAAACACTTAAATAACTCTTCTATTTTACGTATTTGTGTGTTTTATTTGTATTATATGTTTCTTTTTATGTGTTTTCCTTTCATTGTGTGTTTAGAGTCAAAAGAAATCAAAAGGAGCCAAAATGGATGAAAACATAGCGGAAACGGAACTTGGGACCAAAATGCAAGCAAATTCAAATATGGAGGGAATACGATGCAATTTTATGAAGAGTTGTTTTCACAATGTTTCTTGTGCCGATGTCGAAGAATATGAAAAGGGGATTCCCACATTTTTGTCGGATCCTAAATCGGAGTTTCCTAGTGGAAGTTATGGTCATTTGAAGAAAAATGACTAAGCGTAAAAAAATTCAGCAACACGAATTTACTGCTGCAGTTTAGTAATTTGACCATAACGTTTGCTACAATAATCGGATTGAGCTCCACTTTATATGGTTGGAAAGACAACTCAGAGGGCTACAACGTTGATGTTTTACACTTCAAATGACTCGGATTATATCATGGTAAAAAATGGGAAAAACCGAGAGTGATGTGGATGGAGGATTCCTTGGGCCATCTTTTGGTAGAAAATTCATAACTTTCTATTAAAATATCAAAAAGAGGAAATTCCAATTGCGTAATTCAGCTAAGATGCTTACCTACACCATGATGCAATTTCAAGATCATATGATTTGGTGGTTACAACTTGATGAGTCATGAAGATGCCATTTCAATATCATAATTTGGTGGTTACAATTTAATAAAACCCATGATAGTGCACATGTATAATTTTTTATCATGTTTTCTTGTGAAATATTTCCTATAAATAGAGGCATTTGTAAGGAAGGAAATACACAACTTAGACCACAACTTAGTAGAAGAGAATTCGCTAGTAGTTCTCTCCAATAAAATTTTCTTCTTCATTTGTTCTTAGTTTTAACTTGAAGAGTTTAGCTTTTCATACTCCGGCGGATCAATTCTTCACTAAGTCTCTCTTTTCCCTTTTACTTCTTCATTTATTTCTTAGCATTTATTTACTTGTTTTCTATATTTTGTATATATTTTTTGGTGGTATTACGAGGCGAACACTCCCTAAAAAGTATGAAATCCACAAATATAAGTATTTAGACTTTTCTATCTAGTTCGAGGGGGACGTTGTGTTCAACTAATATGTGGTTATCTTTTCTAACTCGTTAGTAACGTTTTATCTATCCCACCACTTCAATTTGTTGGTTTGGTATGCTTGTAAACCCATTTTTGAGTTTATGTGATTATTGCATTCACTTTGGCCAATTGAATCAATTAATCTTTAAATTCAAGTTACTTGCTAGGATTGAAACTTTTGATCCGTAATTGCCATTAGATTCCAATCCAAAGTAGCAAATGAATATCGTGCATATTTATTAACAAATGAACTTAGATGCATTAATTCGAGTTTGTGAAATTATTCATCTAATTCAACTCATTCTTCTCGTTCATTTCACACTAGCTTTGCATTAAATCCTAAGAGCTTGTTTAGGGTTATCCAACAGTTAGATGTTAAGTTAAAGAACTTACTTTAATTTAATACACTTAAGGAAGAATTCGTTAATCAGAACTTCTTGGTCAACTGAGAGTTGATAAATTGAAGAAGGAATAGTAACGCGTTGCACGGGAAAGATAAACACAAGTTGTTGACACAACCGAACCCGAGAACTAGATATTTATTAAAATTGCTTTATTTTAATCTTATATTTTTTTGTTTGATTTTCGATTTCTATTCAAATTTCTCAAAACCCCCCTTTTCTATGTTAATTGATAAAGACAACTAGATTAAGCACCGTTCCTCTTGAGTTCGACCCTTACTTACCACTACTACATTAATTTGTAGTTTTGAAACCGAGTAAGGAAATAAAACAAACTTTGGTGCGCCGCGACACGCCCGACGAAGTTTTTGGCGCCGTTGCCGGGGAGCGGTTAACGAATGTAGTTGTTTTTATCAATTAATTTAAAAAAAACAAAAAAAAGGAATAAAAAATTTTGTAGTCGAGCTAACGACTATAAACAAAAGCGCTTCTTGGGAGGCAACCCAAGCATTTTTCTCTTCTTACAAAAAACAAAAAAAACAAAAAAAAACAAAAAAAAATATGAGTTGTTGTTTTTCTACTTTAATTGCAGGTGTCTTGCTCTTGGATTGTTTACTTATTCCTACGAAGTGCTACTCTGTGCCACCACCTTCCACATCAGCATGACTCATTACAAGGGAGTTTCTCTCTTTCTCATGCTATCTTTATTTCTATGATAAGTACTAGAAAAATACTTAAATAACTCTTCTATTTTGCGTATTTGTGTGTTTTATTTGTATTATATGTTTCTTTTTATGTGTTTTCCTTTCATTGTGTGTTTAGAGTCACAAGAAATTAAAAGGAGCCAAAATGGATGAAAACATAGCGGAAACGGAACGTGGGACCAAAATGCAAGCAAATTCAAAGATGGAGGGCCTCCGATGCAATTTTATGAAGAGTTGTTTTCACAATGTTTCTTGTGCCGATGTCAAAGAATATCAAAAGAGGATTCCCACATTTTTGTCGGATCCTAAATCGGAGTTTCCTACTGGAAGTTATGGTCATTTGAAGAAAAATGACTAAGCGTAAAAAAATTCTGCAACACGAATTTACTGCTGCAGTTTAGTAATTTGACCATAACATTTGCTACAAAAATCGGATTGAGCTCTACTTTATATGGTTAAAAAGACAACTCACAGGGCCACAACGTTGGTGTTTTACACTTCAAATGATTCGGATTATATCATGGTCAAAAATGGGCGAAACCGAGAGTGATGTGGATGGAGGATTCCTTGGGCCATCTTTTGGTAGAAAATTCGTAACTTTCTATTAAAATATCAAAAACAGGAAATTCCAATTGCGTAATTTAGCTAAGATGCTTACCTACACCATGATGCAATTTCAAGATCATATGATTTGGTGGTTACAATTTGATGACTCATGAAGATGCCATTTAAATATCATAATTTGGTGGTTACAATTTAATAAAACCCATGATAGTGCACATGTATAATTTTTTATTATGTTTTCTTGTGAAATTTTGCCTATAAACAGAGGCATTTGTAAGGAAGGAAATACACAACTTAGTGGAAGAGAATTAGCTAGTAGTCTCTCCAATAAAATTTTATTCTTCATTTGTCCTTTATTTTAACTTGAAGATTTTAGCTTTTCATATTCCGGCGGATCAATTCTTCACTAAGTTTCTCTTTTCCCTTTTACTTCTTCATTTTTTTCTTAGCATTTATTTACTTGTTTTCTATATTTTGTGTATATTTTTTGGTGGTATTACGAGGCGAACACTCCCTAAAAAGTATGAAAGCCACAAATATAAGTATTTGGACTTTTCTATCTAGTTCGAGGGGGACGTTGTGTTCAACTAACATGTGGTTATCTTTTCTAACTCTTTAGTAACGTTTTATCTATTCCACCACTTCAATTTGTTGATTTGGTATGCTTGTAAACCCGTTTTTGAGTTTATGTGATTATTGCATTCACTTTGGCCAATTGAATCAATTAATCTTTAAATTCAAGTTACTTGCTAGGATTGGAACTTTTGATCCGTAATTGCCATTAGATTCCAATCCAAAGTAGCAAATGAATATCGTGCATATTTATTAACAAATCAACTTAGATGCATTAATTCGAGTTTGTGAAATTATTCATCTAATTCAACTCATTCTTCTCGTTCATTTCACATTAGCTTTGAATTAAATCCTAAGGGCTTGTTTAGGGTTATCCAATAGCTAGATGTTAAGTTAAAGAACTTACTTTAATTTAATACACTTAAGGAAGAATTCGTTAATCAGAACTTCTTGGTTAATTGAGAGTTGATAAATTGAAGAAGGAATAGTAATACGTTGCATGGGAAAGATAAACACAAGTTGTTGACACAACCGAACCCGAGAACTAGATATTTATTAAAAATTTTTTATTTTAATCTTATATTTTGTTGTTTGATTTTCGATTTCCATTCAAATTTCTCAAAACCCCCTTTTCTATGTTAATTGATAAAGACAACTAGATTAAGCACCGTTCCTCTTGGGTTCAACCCTTACTTACCACTACTACATTAATTTGTAGTTTTGAAACCGAGTAAGGAAATAAAACAAACTTTGGTGCGCCGCGACACGCCCGACGAAGTTTTTGGCGCCGTTGCCGGGGAGCGGTTAACGAATGTAGTTGTTTTTATCAATTAATTTAAAAAAAACAAAAAAAAGGAATAAAAAATTTTGTAGTCGAGCTAACGACTATAAACAAAAGCGCTTCTTGGGAGGCAACCCAAGCATTTTTCTCTTCTTTCAAAAAACAAAAAAAACAAAAAAAAATATCAGTTATTGTTTTTCTAGTTTAATTGCAGGTCTCTTGCTCTCGGATTGTTGATTTATTCCTACGAAGTGCTACTCTGTGCCACCACCTTCGACATCGGCATGACTCATTACAAGGGAGTTTCTCTCTTTCTCATGCTATCTTTATTTCTATGATAAGTGTTAGAAAAACACTTAAATAACTCTTCTCTCTTACGTATTTGTGTGTTTTATTTGTATTATATGTTTCTTTTTATGTGTTTTCCTTTCATTGTGTGTTCAGAGTCACAAGAAATCAAAAGGAGCCAAAATGGATGAAAACATAGCGGAATCGGAACTTGGGACCAAGATGCAAGCAAATTCAAAGATGGAAGGCCTCCGATGCAATTTTATGAGAGTTGTTTTCACAATGTTTCTTGTGCCGATGTCGAAGAATATCAAAAGAGGATTCCCACATTTTTGTCGGATCCTAAATCGGAGTTTCCTTGTGGAAGTTATGGTCATTTGAAGAAAAATGACTAAGCGTAAAAAAAGTCTGCAACACGAATTTACTGCTGCAGTTTAGTAATTTGACCATAACCTTTGCTACAAAAATCGGATTTAGCTCCACTTTATATGGTTGGAAACACAACGCAGAGGGCTACAACGTTGGTGTTTTACACTTCAAATGATTCGGCTTATATCATGGTCAAACATGGGCAAAACCGAGAGTGATGTGGATGGAGGATTCCTTGGGCCATCTTTTGGTAGAAAATTAATAACTTTCTGTTAAAATATTAAAAAGAGGAAATTCCAATTGCATAATTCAGCTAAGATGCTTACCTACGCCATGATGCAATTTCAAGATCATATGATTTGGTGGTTACAATTTGATGACTCACGAAGATGCCATTTCAATATCATAATTTGGTGGTTACAATTCAATAAAACCCATGATAGTGCACATGTATAATTTTTTATCATGTTTTCTTGTGAAATTTTGCCTATAAATAGAGGCATTTGTAAGGAAGGAAATACACAACTTAGTAGAAGAGAATTAGCTAGTAGTTCTCTCGAATAAAATTTTCTTCTTCATTTGTTCTTAGTTTTTACTTGAAGATTTTAGCTTTTCATATTCCGGCGGATCAATTCTTCACTAAGTTTCTCTTTTCCCTTTTACTTCTTCATTTATTTCTTAGCATTTATTTACTTGTTTTCTATATTTTGTGTATATTTTTTGGTGGTATTACGAGGCGAACACTCCCTAAAAAGTATGAAAACCACAAATATAAGTAGTTAGACCTTTCTATCTAGTTCGAGGGAGATGTTGTGTTCAACTAACATGTGGTTACCTTTTCTAACTCGTTAGTAACGTTTTATCTATTCCACAACTTCAATTTGTTGATTTGGTATGCTTATAAACCCGTTTTTGAGTTTATGTGATTATTGCATTCACTTTGGCCAATTGAATCAATTAATCTTTGAATTCAAGTTACTTGCTAGGATTGGAACTTTTGATCCGTAATTGCCATTAGATTCCAATCCAAAGTAGCAAATGAATATCGTGCATATTTATTAACAAATCAACTTAGATGCATTAAGTCGAGTTTGTGAAATTATTCATCTAATTCAACTCATTCTTCTCGTTCATTTCACATTAGCTTTGCATTAAATCCTAAGAGCTTGTTTAGGGTTATCCAATAGCTAGATGTTAAGTTAAAGAACTTACTTTAATTTAATACACTTAAGGAAGAATTCGTTAATCAGAACTTCTTGGTTAATTGAGAGTTGATAAATTTAAGAAGGAATAGTAATACGTTGCATGGGAAAGATAAACACAAGTTGTTGACACAACCGAACCCGAGAACTAGATATTTATTAAAATTTTTTTATTTTAATCTTATATTTTGTTGTTTGATTTTCGATTTCCATTCAAATTTCTCAAAACCCCCTTTTCTATGTTAATTGATAAAGACAACTAGATTAAGCACCGTTCCTCTTGGGTTCAACCCTTACTTACCACTACTACATTAATTTGTAGTTTTGAAACCGAGTAAGGAAATAAAACAAACTTTGGTGCGCCGCGACACGCCCCACCAAGTTTTTGGCGCCGTTCTTGGAGCGGTTATGAATGTAGTTGTTTTTATCAATTAATTTAAAAAAAACAAAAAAAAGGAATAAAAAATTTTGTAGTCGAGCTAACGACTATAAACAAAAGCGCTTCTTGGGAGGCAACCCAAGCATTTTTCTCTTCTTTCAAAAAACAAAAAAAACAAAAAAAAAATATCAGTTATTGTTTTTCTAGTTTAATTGCAGGTCTCTTGCTCTCGGATTGTTGATTTATTCCTACGAAGTGCTACTCTGTGCCACCACCTTCGACATCGGCATGACTCATTACAAGGGAGTTTCTCTCTTTCTCATGCTATCTTTATTTCTATGATAAGTGTTAGAAAAACACTTAAATAACTCTTCTATCTTACGTATTTGTGTGTTTTATTTGTATTATATGTTTCTTTTTATGTGTTTTCCTTTCATTGTGTGTTCAGAGTCACAAGAAATCAAAAGGAGCCAAAATGGATGAAAACATAGCGGAATCGGAACTTGGGACCAAGATGCAAGCAAATTCAAAGATGGAAGGCCTCCGATGCAATTTTATGAGAGTTGTTTTCACAATGTTTCTTGTGCCGATGTCGAAGAATATCAAAAGAGGATTCCCACATTTTTGTCGGATCCTAAATCGGAGTTTCCTTGTGGAAGTTATGGTCATTTGAAGAAAAATGACTAAGCGTAAAAAAAGTCTGCAACACGAATTTACTGCTGCAGTTTAGTAATTTGACCATAACCTTTGCTACAAAAATCGGATTTAGCTCCACTTTATATGGTTGGAAACACAACGCAGAGGGCTACAACGTTGGTGTTTTACACTTCAAATGATTCGGCTTATATCATTGTCAAACTTGGGCAAAACCGAGAGTGATGTGGATGGAGGATTCCTTGGGCCATCTTTTGGTAGAAAATTAATAACTTTCTATTAAAATATTAAAAAGAGGAAATTCCAATTGCATAATTCAGCTAAGATGCTTACCTACGCCATGATGCAATTTCAAGATCATATGATTTGGTGGTTACAATTTGATGACTCACGAAGATGCCATTTCAATATCATAATTTGGTGGTTACAATTCAATAAAACCCATGATAGTGCACATGTATAATTTTTTATCATGTTTTCTTGTGAAATTTTGCCTATAAATAGAGGCATTTGTAAGGAAGGAAATACACAACTTAGTAGAAGAGAATTAGCTAGTAGTTCTCTCCAATAAAATTTTCTTCTTCATTTGTTCTTAGTTTTAACTTGAAGATTTTAGCTTTTCATATTCCGGCGGATCAATTCTTCACTAAGTTTCTCTTTTCCCTTTTACTTCTTCATTTATTTCTTAGCATTTATTTACTTGTTTTCTATATTTTGTGTATATTTTTTGGTGGTATTACGAGGCGAACACTCCCTAAAAAGTATGAAAGCCACAAATATAAGTAGTTAGACCTTTCTATCTAGTTCGAGGGAGATGTTGTGTTCAACTAACATGTGGTTACCTTTTCTAACTCGTTAGTAACGTTTTATCTATTCCACAACTTCAATTTGTTGATTTGGTATGCTTATAAACCCATTTTTGAGTTTATGTGATTATTGCATTCACTTTGGCCAATTGAATCAATTAATCTTTAAATTCAAGTTACTTGCTAGGATTGGAACTTTTGATCCGTAATTGCCATTAGATTCCAATCCAAAGTAGCAAATGAATATCGTGCATATTTATTAACAAATCAACTTAGATGCATTAATTCGAGTTTGGTAAATTATTCATCTAATTCAACTCATTCTTCTCGTTCATTTCACACTAGCTTTGCATTAAATCCTAAGAGCTTGTTTAGGGTTATCCAATAGCTAGATTTTAAGTTAAAGAACTTACTTTAATTTAATATACTTAAGGAAGAATTCGTTAATCAGAACTTCTTGGTTAATTGAGAGTTGATAAATTGAAGAAGGAATAGTAATACGTTGCATGGGAAAGATAAACACAAGTTGTTGACACAACCGAATCCGAGAACTAGATATTTATTAAAATTGTTTTATTTTAATCTTATATTTTGTTGTTTGATTTTCGATTCTATTCAAATTTCTCAAAACCCCCCTTTTCTATGTTAATTGATAAAGACAACTAGATTAAGCACCGTTCCTCTTGGGTTCAACCCTTACTTACCACTACTACATTAATTTGTAGTTTTGAAACCGAGTAAGGAAATAAAACAAACTTTGGTGCGCCGCGACACGCCCCACCAAGTTTTTAGCGCCGTTGCCGGGGAGCGATTAACGAATGTAGTTGTTTTTATTAATTAATTTTAAAAAAAACAAAAAAAAGGAAGAAAAAATTTTGTAGTCGAGCTAACGACTATAAACAAAAGCGCTTCTTGGGAGGCAACCCAAGCATTTTTCTCTTCTTTCAAAAAGCAAAAAAACAAAAAAAAAACAAAAAAAATATCAGTTGTTGTTTTTCTACTTTAATTGCAGGTCTCTTGCTCTTGGATTGTTGACTTATTCCTACGAAGTGCTACTCTGTGCCACCACCTTCCACATCGGCATGACTCATTACAAGGGAGTTTCTCTCTTTCTCATGCTATCTTTATTTCTATGATAAGTGCTAGAAAAACACTTAAATAACTCTTCTATTTTACGTATTTGTGTGTTTTATTTGTATTATATGTTTCTTTTTATGTGTTTTCCTTTCATTGTGTGTTTAGAGTCACAAGAAATTAAAAGGAGCCAAAATGGATGAAAACATAGCGGAAACGGAACTTGGGACCAAAATGCAAGCAAATTCAAAGATGGAGGGCCTCCGATGCAATTTTATGAAGAGTTGTTTTCACAATGTTTCTTGTGCCGATGTCGAAGAATATCAAAAGAGGATTCCCACATTTTTGTCGGATCCTAAATCGGAGTTTCCTAGTGGAAGTTATGGTCATTTAAAGAAAAATGACTAAGCGTAAAAAAATTCTGCAACACGAATTTACTGCTGCAGTTTAGTAATTTGACCATAACATTTGCTACAAAAATCGCATTGAGCTCCAATTTATATGGTTGGAAAGACAACTCAGAGGGCTACAACGTTGGTGTTTTACACTTGAAATGATTCGGACTATATTCTGGTCAAAAATGGCAAAACCGAGAGTGATGTGGATGGAGGATTCCTTGGGCCATCTTTCGGTAGAAAATTCATAATTTTCTATTAAAATATCAAAAAGAGGAACCTCCAATTTCATATTTCAGCCAAGATGCTTACCTACACCATGATGCAATTTCAAGATCATATGATTTGGTGGTTACAATTTGATGACTCATGAAGATGCCATGTCAATATCATGACTTGGTGGTTACTCATGATGGGGCATATGTATAATTTTTTATCATGTTTTCTTTTGAAAGTTTGCCTATAAATAGAGGCACTTGTAAGGAAGGAAAGACACAACTTAGTACACAACTTAGTGCACAACTGAGTACACAACTTAGTGGAAGAGAATTAGCTAGTAGTTCTCTCCAACTTTCTCTTCAATAAAATTCTCTTTTTCATTTGTTCTTAGTTTTAGTTTTAAAATTTTAGTTTTAGCATACAAGTGAGTTTGATAGAGAGGAATTTAGTAGAGAAAAATACGAGTGAAGGAAAAACTAACACATTCAAGGAGCAAAGGAAGGAGACAATATCGGATGCTAAACATTCATTTCAACTCTTCGTAATCCGGTTATGTATCTCTTTACTTTCTCTATTGAAATTCTCGTATTTAAATTTATGTGTTACTAAGTTTCTATACTTGGGAAAAGCAATGAATCCTCTTTGTGAACTCTAGTATTGCGTTATTGGATTTAATAGTATGTGATTGATTGGTCGTTAATTTTATGTTGTTGAGCATATTAATTTATCTTTTTGATCAATTGATAAATTATAAATTGGTTTGTGTCGGATTTGAGAAATGAAAACACAAATTAGAATAAATAACATAGAACACTAATTTAGACAAGATTTAGAGATAAACTTGTGGTTAGTGCGATCTTTAGGTGAAGTTTCGACGGAACCTACTTGAATGTATTGTGTAAATGCGTTCTAGAGGGTTGATAACGAATTTATTTAGAGATAAATAAATTGGCCTAATAGAATAGAATTATTTATCCTCGAGACAGGTAAATAATTATTTTTGGTAAATTCGATCGTTGACGAAAATTAGATCACTGCTTGAATCCAATTACGTTTACTAGAGGAATCAAAGTTGGTGAAATTGTAACCCCCAAGTCTTGTCATTCCTATTGTTATTTATTTGTATATCGTATTTCCTAAACTCTTGTTAGTTAGAGATTATTTAGTTTATAAATTTAAGATTGTATTTTTAAAGAAAACACACAAAACAATTTTCAAATCGTCTTTTCAAATAACGTATAAAATTGTTAATTTTGGTAGTTAAATCAAGTCTCTGTGGGATCGATACTTGGACTCAAAATCCATTTTACTACTTGTTCGACCCGTACACTTGCGGCATTTGTTTCAACACATTTCACAACAAACAAGTTTTTGGCGCCGTTAACCGGGGACTTAGGTTTAATATCAATACCAATCAATTTTTGCTTTAATTTGAATTTTTTTTAATTTTGCTTTTATTTTATTTTGATTAGATTTGCATGCGTAGTAAGAAATTTAGTCCATTAGTTCCCCTTGACCCTGAAATCGAACGAACCTTTAGATATAGGTTACGTGCTAGAAAGTTGGAGCGACAAATGGCCGAAGAAGCAGAGGACCGAATGATTGTTGCGAATCGTCCTTCGAGGGACTATATTATTCCCACAATTAGGGATAATTTCACTTGTTTAGTTCCTCCGGCGATTCCCGCGAATAATTTTGAGATCAAAGCTGGAACTATTCAATTAGTTCAACAAACCGTTCAAATCCATGGCCTACCCGATGAAGACCCACATGAACACACTAGAAAATTTTTAGAAATTTGCGGCATGTTCAAAATTAACGGAGTACCGCCAGATGCGATAAAAATGAAACTTTTTTCTTTTCATTGACAGGAAAAGCAAAAACATGGTTTTACGCTTTACCTGCCAACTCCGTGACTAGTTGGGAAAGTTTATGCCAAAAAGTTTTGGAAAAATTTTTTCCACCGGGTAGAATGCTAAAAATTAGGACGGAAATTTCCTCTTTTAGCCAACGTCCGGGGGAGTCTATTTCTGAAGGTTGGGAACGTTTCAACGAGCTATTGAGACATTGCCCAAATCATGGGATACCTGAGTGGTTGATAGTCCAAACGTTCTATAACGGGTTGGGAAACGAAAACAAAAAGCATGCTGACTCAGCGGCAGGAGGATCGTTGATGGACAAAACTTTCAATGAAGCATCGTCAATCTTGGAGAAAATGGATGCAAACAGCCATCAATGGTATTCGGATAAATGCGGTGAAAAAACATGCTTTGGAGTTCATGGAGTAGACGCCATCAACTGTGCTCTCTGCTCAAGTTGCGACCTTGTCAAAGAAAATTGAAGGTGGTTGACTGCTCCAACGGTCAATATGGTTCAATCATCCGAGGGTGCGAAATTGCGTTGCGCAAATCATGTAAACTCTGAGTGCCACATCACGCACTCAACTGGGCCTACTCAAGCTATGTTTGTTGGAAGTAGTCAAAGGCCACAATTCGGGCCTTATGCTCCCACTTACAATCTGGGATGGCGACAGCATCCAAACTTTTCATGGAAAGATAATCAAGCACCGATGAGACCACCTGGATTCCACCAGCCGCAGGAAAAGAAAACCTCGCTCGAAGATGTGTTCGCAAAGTATATGGAGGTTAACAGCAATTTCATGCAGAAAACCGAACACAATCTCCAAAATCAAAGTGCTGCGATAAAAAATTTGGAGACTCAAATGGGGCAACTAGCATTGGCAGTTGCAGGACGAGCGCTGGGTAAATTGCCAAGTGATACTGAGACCAACCCTAGACAAGTCAACGCCATTACAACGAGAAGTGGTCTACAACTTCCGGAGAGAGAAGTAAAGACAAGTGAGAACAATGAGACCACAGAAATGGACGAAAGAAAGGAAAAGGCAAAGGAAATAAGTGGAGGTGAAACATCCTCTGAAAAATCTCAATTCGAAGAGGAAAAGAGGATTCCAAAACCCGTGAAAGGGTACGTCCCTCCTATCCCATTTCCTCATGGGCTGCAAAAGAATAAACTAAATTCAGAAAATTTATTGAAATCTTCAAGAAATTACACATCAACATCCCTTTTGCAGATGCTTTAGCACAAATGCCCAGCTATGCAAAATTCATGAAAGAAATTCTTTGTAACAAAAGAAAGCTGGAAGAACATGAGACAGTGATGCTCACTGAGGAGTGTAGTGCCATTCTCCAAAAGAAACTTCTTCCCAAATTGAAAGATCCAGGGAGTTTCAACATTCCCTGCACCATTGGGTCATTCTACTCTGGATTTGCCCTATGTGATCTTGGTGCGAGTATGAATCTCATGCCCCTATCTTTTTATAGGAGGCTTGGATTGGGAGAATGCAGGCCTACCACTGTGACTCTACAATTGGCAGATCGATCTATCATATACCCTAGAGGAATTATCGAGGATGTGTTAGTCAAGGTTGATAAATTCATTTACCCGGTGGATTTCATCATTCTAGACATGGGGGAGGATAAGGAAATTCCTTTAATTTTTGGAAGGCCATTTTTGCGAACTGTAAGAGCTTTAATCGATGTCTACGAAGGCACACTGATGCTAAGGGTGGATAAAGAAAAAGTAACTTTTAATGTCTTAAAAGCATTAAAACATTCTTCTTCTTCTTCCAGTGATGCATGTTTTCAAATCGATGTCATTGACCAAACAGTGAAAGAAACTTTTGAAGAAAATCTACCTGTAGAACCTCTTGAAACTTGTATTGTCAAATTGGAAGGTACTGACATGGAGAATGAAGTGCGAGCTGAGATAGCTCATAACTTGGAAGCATCACCTACCATGACTTATAGAAGAAACTGGATTTACGAACCTTTGGGTGAAACCTTGAAAAAATTCTTGCCAAGGATTCAAGAAGGACTGTCAAGAAATCAAGATACTCGGAGAAGCCATCGAAGACAAAGTGGAGCTGCAATGGATTTGAGGAATCCTACTTGACAAATGGGAACTGTGTCGAGCTAACGACTTTAAACAAAAGCGCTTCTTGAGAGGCAACCCAAGCATTTTTCTGTTAATATTTTCATTTTTTTTAATTTTTACTTTTCATCTAGCGTATTAAGGAAGATATTGCTTTATTACTGTAGAATGAAGACATCTCGAGATTCAATTATTTGGGAGGAGACATGATGGCCCATAAATCGGTGATTAGCGATAATTACGGATAATGGGCAGGTAAATTATTGATAACAGACAAATCTGTCAAACGCGTTTTCTCGGATTCCCACTCCAACGTTCTCTTTCCAGTACACTATGGATGAACGATTGTCGGTTGAAACAGTGCCTAATTTGACTATAAATCAAGATCATTCTCCACTCGAAACCACAACCACAATCTTCAGTCTCTGTGAGTACTTTTTTCTAGCAGTGATTAGGTAATTTCTTTCTTTCTTCTTCTTCATCTTCTTTTTATTTTGTTTTCATGGATGTATGTGATATTTTTATATGTATATGCCTTTTTCTTATAATAGTAGATTATATAGTTCAAATTTTGTTATTGTTCTTTCTTATTCAGTATTAAAAAAAAACAAGAAAAAAAAAATGGAAGAGTGTGATAGTATATTTTACTTGGTAGTTTTGATGATTTTAATTTTATTATTTCAATTTTTCTTTTTCTTTCGCGTGTTGCGTTAAAAAAACACATTAAATTTTCAATGGATACCAAACTTTCTAAAATCCACAAGTATTACTCGTCACTACCTTTGAATGCTTTGAAAGAGATTTATTCTTCTAGAGTAGGACGGTTAAAATTGTTGATGGAAAAAGAAATGCCTGAGGATTTTCGGTGGTTGATTGAAGCAAAGGTCCGATTAGGCGGTGAAATGCCGGCTTTTAGTACTAAATATGCACTAGGGTTAGGCAAAAGTAATTTTGCCAAGAAACGACGAGCAAAAAGAATGAATGTGTGCTATAAATGTGCTAGATGGCCTGATAAATGCACTCGATGGACTTGGCACCTCAGGTAATGGTTCTATTGGATTTGTTTCTACAAATCAAGAAGATAAAATATGTTTCATTAAGGATGGGATGAGTAAGGAGTCTTTGGATGATATCCATCAGACTCTTGAAATGCATCCTAGTGGAATGGTGCAGATCGAACTTCTCAATTTGTGGAATGAATTCAAAAAGGAACGAGAACGATACAGCCTTGGGAATCTGACTTTAAAAAGACCCTGTTTGCCAGTTTGTAAGAAAACTGGATGGGAAGCCTATCCCCGACTCGTAGAAGGCGTTTAACCCATTTCTGGACGTAAAACCAGAGGAAGATGTGAGCCACAATCACAACTACGTGTACATATTGTTATTTTACATTTTTTTTTGTGTTCTTGTGTAAGTTTTTAGTGTGAGTCAACAATCTATGGATTCTATTACCATATTGGAATTCTTATGGGGCTGTTCTTTATTGAATGATAAACACACCGCTGTTCAGTGACAATATGGCGGACCCTTTCATTAGGGCTGGTTGTCGAACTGTTTTGTAGAGAGTATGCTGACTCAGATAGTTTCCATGCGGGTCAGTCTTGATGGAATCATGTCATTAATTTGATGTGAATACCACTGCAAGATGTTCAGAGGGTTGTCAACTCCCATAGTCACTTTGTATATATCTTCTTCAAAAAATAAAAAATAAAAAAAAATAAAAAATTCCGGTTGTTGTTTTTCTACTTTGATTGCAGGTCGCTTGCTCATGGATTGTTGACTTATTCCTCAGAAGTGTTTCATTGTGCATCCACCTTCCACATCGGCTCCACTCATTACAAGGGGAGTTTCTCTCTTTCTCATGCTATCTTTATTTCTACATTAGGGACAATGTAGAATTTAAGTGTGGGGGTGTGGATATTGTATGTGGATATTGTGGTTTACTTGTATTTTTTTTTGTGCCAATAATTTTGCATGAGA
Organism: Jasminum sambac; assembly: GCA_018223645.1. NCBI lineage: Eukaryota > Viridiplantae > Streptophyta > Magnoliopsida > Lamiales > Oleaceae > Jasminum > Jasminum sambac. The sequence continues at coordinate 24,830,076 of CP073652.1, forward strand.
TAGCAACTTTTGAAAATGACTGAGATTAATTTGCGTGACTTTGCTGAAACCACACGATCTCGTTCTGTTCTTCTCTATGCACAACTGGCTAATTTAACTGAGCGCATTTATAGGTAATTTACTATCATTCTCTGGAACACAAATTGAAGGTTGAAAATATTGATTTTTTTTAATTTTTAGACCATAGTAAACTAACTTTTTGTTTTTGTTTTCTTCTTTTCTATCCAATTATCCTACTCAAAGTAACCTGGAAACATCATTTGTTAGTAAGGTGGAGTTATAATCGCATGGTTTCTCTTTTTTGTGAATGTGTCTTTTATTAATGGAGTCTAAAAAGTTGGAAGAAGAATCTTGACCTATCTTTGAGAATGAATTTTACTTTTGTATTTGAAATAATGAGAGGGACCACAGGAAAGAGTTACCTACCTTAGAGTGTGAAGTCGTCACCTCGAATGGGTAAAGAAGGCTGCCTCCATCGTAAAGGGGTAGTGTGTAAACTACACCAGGGTAAAAGTGAAAAGAAAATTGCAAAATCCTCTTCAAAAAAAAAACAACAAAAAAACAAAAAAAAAAAGAAAAGAAAAACAAGCCTTTTACCCAGGTGAGCAGTGAGATAAATAAAATTCCTCAGTGGTTTGAAGTGCTCCATCTAACACTCTTAAAATTGAAGATGTATTGGCGATAAAACACCTACCATGCCTTTTTTTTCTTTGCAGTACTAACAATTGATGATTCTGGGTGAACTGAGTAATTGGTAGGATCCCTGGGAATCATTGTAAAATAAGAGTGGATCACGAGAGATGAAAGGAAATATTTGACCATTTTGGGTCAGCATTTGGATAGAACATCGTAAGCTTTCATTTGGTTCCAGTTAGTGATGGGATGATAACCTCAATTGCACACACTCACAAGCCGTTGTGTGTTTGAGAAGAAACATGATTCGGGAGAATGTTTATTAAGCAAGTCACTATCTGTAGTAGAATTTCATTATTAAAAGTTTTTTATCTCATGTAAAACCAGTGTGTTGTTTGTGTTATAAGGTTTTTGTTCGAGGGCGAACAACAATCTAAGTGTGGGGGAGTTTGATAAGTGCTAGAAAATCACTTAAATAACTCTTCTATTTTACGTATTTGTGTGTTTTATTTGTATTATATGTTTCTTTTTATGTGTTTTCCTTTCATTGTGTGTTTAGAGTCACAAGAAATCAAAAGGAGCCAAAATGGATGAAAACAGAGCGGAAACGGAACTTGGGACCAAAATGCAAGCAAATTCAAAGATGGATGGCCTCCGATGCAATTTTATGAAGAGTTGTTTTCACAATTTTTTTTGTGCCGATGTCGAAGAATATCAAAAGAGGATTCCCACATTTTTGTCGGATCCCAAATTGGAGTTTCCTAGTGGAAGTTATGGTCATTTGAAGAAAAATGACTAAGCGTAAAAAAATTCTGCAACACGAATTTACTGCTGCAGTTTAGGAATTTGACCATAACGTTTGCTACAAAAATCGGATTGAGCTCCACTTTATATGGTTTGAAAGACAACTCAGAGGGCTACAACTTTGGTGTTTTACACTTCAAATGATACGTATTATATCATTGTCAAAAATGGGGAAACCCGAGAGTGATGTGGATGGAGGATTCCTTGGGCCATCTTTTGGTAGAAAATTCATAACTTTCTATTAAAATATCAAAAAGAGGAAACTCCAATTGCATAATTCAGCCAAGATGCTTACCTACACCATGATGCAATTTCAAGATCATATGATTTGGTGGTTACAATTTGATGACTCATGAAGATGCCATGTCAATATCATGACTTGGTGGTGACTCATGATGGGGCATATGTATAATTTTTTATCATGTTTTCTTGTGAAATTTTTCCTATAAATAGAGGCACTTGTAAGGAAGGAAAGACACAACTTAGTACACAACTTAGAGCACAACTTAGTACACAACTTTGTGGAAGAGAATTAGCTAGTAGTTCTCTCCAACTTTCTCTTCAATAAAATTCTCTTTTTCATTTGTTCTTAGTTTTAGTTTGAAACTTTTAGTTTTAGCATACAAGAGAGTTTGATAGAGAGGAATTTAGTAGAGAAAAATACGAGTGAAGGAAAAACTAACACATTCGAGGAGCGAAGGAAGGGAGACAATATCGGAAGCTAAACATTCATTTCAACTCTTCGTAATCCGGTTATGTATCTCTTTACTTTCTCTATTGAAATTCTTGTATTTAAATTTATGTGTAACTAAGTTTCTATACTTGGGACAAGCAATGAATCCTCTTTGTGAACTCTAGTATTGCGTTATTGGATTTAATAGTATGTGATTGATTTGTCGCTAATTTTATGTTGTTGAGCATATTAATTTATCTTTTTGACCAATTGATAAATTATAAATTGGTTTGTGTCGGATTTGAGAAATGAAAACACAAATTAGAATAAACAACATAGAACACTAATTTAGACAAGATTTAGAGATAAACTTGTGGTTAGTGCGATCTTTAGGTGAAGTTTCGACGGAACCTACTTGAATTTATTGTGTAAATGCGTTCTAGAGGGTTGATAACGAATTTATTTAGAGATAAATAAATTGGCCTAATAGAATAGAATTATTTATCCACGAGACAGGTAAATATTTATTTTTGGTAAATTCGATCGTTGACGAAAATTAGATCACTGCTTGAATCCAATTACGTTTACTAGAGGAATCAAAGTTGGTGAAATTGGAAGTCCTAAGTCTTGTCATTCCTATTGTTATTTATTTGTATATCGTATTTACTAAACTCTTGTTAGTTAGAGATTATTTAGTTTATAAATTTGAGATTGTATTTTTAAAGAAAACACACAAAACAATTTTCAAATCGTCTTTTCAAATAAAGTATAAAATTGCTAATTTTGGTAGTTAAATCAAGTCTCTGTGGGATCGATACTTGGACTCAAAATCCATTTTACTACTTGTTCGACCCGTACACTTGCGGCATTTGTTTCAACACATTTTACAACGAACGTTCTACATTGGGGACAATGTAGAATTTAAGTGTGGGGGTGTGGATATTGTGTGTGAATATTGTGATTTGCTTGTGATTTTTTTTTCTTTTTTTGTGTCAATACTTTTGCATGAGATAGCAATTTTTGAATATGATTGAGCTTCATTTGTGTGACTTAGCTGAAACCACACGATCTCGTTCTGTTTTTCTCTAAGCACAGCTGGCTAACTCAACTGAACACATTTATAGGTAATTTACTATCATTCTCTGGAACACAAATTGAAGGTTGAAAATGTTGATTTTTTTTTTATTTTCTAGACCATAGTAAACTAACTTTTTTTTTCTTTTCTATCCAATCGTCCTACTCAAAGTAACTTGGAAACATCATTTGTCAGTAAGGTGGAGTTATAATCGCATGGTTTCTCTTTTTTGTGAATGTGTCTTTTATTGATGGAGTCTAAATAGTTAGAAGGAGTACTGACCTATGCTGAGAATGAATTTTACTTTTGAACTTGAAATAATGAGAGGGACCACAGGAAAGAGTTACCTACCTCAGAGTGTGAAGCCGTCACCTCAAATGGGTGAAGAAGGCTGCCTCCATCGTAAAGGGGTAGTGTGTAAACCACCTGTGGGGTAAAAGCTGAAAAGAAAAATTGCAAAATCCTCTTTGCCAAAAAAAAAGAAGAAAAAAAAGAAAAAAAAAACCAAGCCTTTTACCCCAGGTGAGAAGTGCGATAAATAAATTTCCTCAGTGGTTTTAAGTGCTCCATCTAGCACTCTTAAAATTGAAGACGTATTGACGATAAAACATCTATCATGCCTTTTTTTTCTTTGCAGTACTAACAATTGATGATTCTGAGTGAACAGAGTAATTGTTAGTATCCATGGGAATCATTGTAAAATAAGTGTGGATCACGAGAGATGAAAGGAAATATTTGACCATTTCGGGTTAGGATTTGGATAGAACATCGTAAGCTTCCATTTGGTTCCAGTTAGCGATGGGATGATAACCTCAATTGCACACACTCACAAGCAGCTGTGTGTTTGAGAAGAAACATGATTCGGGAGAATGTTTATTAAGCAAGTCACTATCTGTAGTAGAATTTCATTATTAAAAGTTTTTTATCTCATGTAAAACCAGTGTGTTGTTTTGTGTCATGTGGTTGTTGTTCGAGGGCGAACAATAGTCTAAGTGTGGGGGAGTTTGATAAGTGCTAGAAAAACACTTAAATAACTCGTCTATTTTATATATTTGTGTGTTTTATTAGTTTTTTATGTTTCGTTTTTATGTGTTTTCCTTTTATTGTGTGTTTAGGGTCACAAGAAATCAAAAGGCGCCAAAATGGATGAAAACGGAGCGAAAACGGAACTTGGACCGAAATGCAAGCAAATTCAAAGATGGAGGGCCTCCGATGCAATTTTATGAAAAGTTGTTTTTGCAATTTTTCTTGTGCCGTTGTCGAAGAATATAAAAATAGGATTCCCACATTTTTGTCGGATCCCAAATCGGAGTTTCCTAGTGAAAACTATGGCCATTTGAAGAAAAATGACTAAGCGTAAAAAATTCTGCAACATGAATTTACTGCCGCAGTTTAGTAATTTGACCATAACTTTTGCTACAAAAATCGGATTGCGCTCCACTTTATATTATGGTTGGAAAGGAAACTCAGAGGCGACCAACTGTGATGTTGACCACTTCAAATGATTCGGATCATATCGTGGTCAAAATGGGCAAAACCGAGAGTGATGTGGATGGAGGATTCCTTGGTCCATCTTTTGGTAGAAAATTCATAACTTTATATTAAAATATCAAACAGAGGAAATTCCAATTGCATAATTCAGCCAAGATGCTTACCTACACCATGATGCAATTTCAAGATCATATGATTTGGTGGTTACAATTTGATGACTCATGAAGATGCCATTTCAGAATCATAATTTGGTGGTTACCATTTAATAAAACCCATGATGGTGCACATGTATAATTTTTTATCATGTTTTCTTGTGAAATTTTGCCTATAAATAGAGGCATTTGTAAGGAAGGAAATACACAACTTAGTGCACAACTTAGTAGAAGAGAATTAGGTAGTAGTTCTCTCCAATAAAATTTTCTTCTTCATTTGTTCTTAGTTTTAGCTTGAAGATTTTAGCTTTTCATATTCCGGCGGATCAATTCTTCACTAAGTTTCTCTTTTCGCTTTTACTTCTTCATTTATTTCTTAGCATTTATTTACCTTTTTTCTATATTTTGTGTATATTTTGTGGTGGTATTACAAGGCGAACACTCGCTAAAAGGTATGAAAGCCACAAATATAAGTAGTTAGACTTTTCTATCTAGTTCGAGGGGGACATTGTGTTCAACTAACATGTGGTTATCTTTTCTAACTCTTTAGTAACGTTTTATCTATTCCACCACTTCAATTTGTATATTTGGTATGCTTGTAAACCCGTTTTTGAGTTTATGTGATTATTGCATTCACTTTGGCCAATTGAATCAATTAATCTTTAAATTCAAGTTACTTGCTAGGATTGAAACTTTTGATCCGTAATTCTCATTAGATTCCAATCCAAAGTAGCAAACGAATATCGTGCATATTTATTAACAAATCAACTTAGATGCATTAATTCGAGTTTGAGAAATTATTCATCTAATTCAACTCATTCTTCTCGTTCATTTCACACTAGCTTTGCATTAAATCCTAAGAGCTTGTTTAGGGTTATCCAATAGCTAGATGTTAAGTTAAAGAACTTACTTTAATTTAATACACTTAAGGAAGAATTCGTTAATCAGAACTTCTTGGTTAATTGAGAGTTGATAAATTGAAGAAGGAATAGTAACACGTTGCATGGGAAAGATAAACACAAGTTGTTGACACAACCGAACCCGAGAACTAGATATTTATTACAATTGTTTTATTTTAATCTTATATTTTGTTGTTTGATTTTCGATTTCTATTCAAATTTCTCAAAACCCCCCTTTTCTATGTTAATTGATAAAGACAACTAGATTAAGCACCGTTCCTCTTGGGTTCGACCCTTACTTACCACTACCACATTAATTTGTAGTTTTGAAACCGAGTAAGGAAATAAAACAAACTTTGGTGCGCCGCGACACGCCCCACCACTCCATCAATAAAGGACACATTCACAAAAAACAGAAACCATGCGATTATAACTCCACCTTACTAACAAATGATGTTTCCTGGTTACTTTGAGTAGGATGATTGGATAGAAAAGAAAAACAAAAAGTTAGTTTACTGTGGTCTAGAAAAGAAAAACAACATTTTCAACCTTTAATTTGTGTTCCAGAGAATGATAGTAAATTGCCTATAAATGTGCGCAGATAAATTAGCCAGCTGTGCTTAGAGAAGAACATAAAATTTTTTTTTTCGAGATCGTGTAGTTTCAGCTAAGTCACGCAAATTAAGCTCAATCATATTAAAAAGTTGCTATCTCGTGCCAAATTATTGACACAAAAAAAAATTACAAGTAAACCACAATATCCACACACAATATCCACACCCCCACACTTAAATTGTACATTGTCCCCAATGTAGAAATAAAGATAGCATGAGAAAGAGAGAAACTCCCCTTGGAATGAGTCGTGCCCATGTGGAATGTGGTGGCACAGTATAGCACGTCGTAGGAATAAGTCAACAATCCAAGAGTAAGAGACCTGCAATCAAAGTAGAAAAAAACAACAACCGAAATTTTTTTTTCTTGTTTTTGTTTTTGTTTTTGTTTTTTTGTTTTTTTTTGTTTTTTTTTTTTGGTTTTTTTTTTCAAAATAAAGCACACACAACACACATCGAACGAAAGAAGTTTGGGTTGCCTCCCAAAAAGCGCTTGTTTATAGTCATTAGCTTGACACAGTTCCCATTCGTCAAGTAGGATTCCTGATAAGTGCTAGAAAAGCACTTAAATAACTCTTCTATTTTATGTATTTGTGTGTTTTATTAGTGTTATATGTTCTGTTTTATGTGTTTTTCCTTTATTGTGGTGTTTAGGGTCACAAAGAATCAAAAGGAGTCAAAATGGATGAAAATCGAATGAAAACGGAAAGTCGGGACCAAAATGCAAGCGAATCAAAGATGGAGGACCTCCGATGTAATTTATGAAAATTTGTTTTTACAGTTTTTATTGTGCATATGTCGAAGGACATCAAAAGAGGATTCCTAAACTTTTTCCGGATCTCAAATCGGAGTTTCCTAGTGAAAGTTATGGCCATTTGAAGAAAAAGGACTAAAAGCGTCAAAGCCAAAACTGTTGGGGACCAAAATGCCACTTTTCAAAAGTCGGGGGACCAAAGTGAAACGTTTCACAAAGTTGGAGGACCACAATGCAATTTGTCAAGGATCAAAATGAACAACATTCAAAAGTTGAGGGACTTGGTGTGCAATTTCTGGGTGACTCGGGTGACTCGTGTCACCGCGCCGCGTGATCAGTCGGCCGCAAGTGACTCGAGTCACGCCCGATCATGTTCGATCAGCGCCGCAAGTGACTCGAGTCACGCGCCAAGTGATCGAGTCACGCCGCAACCGCCCCCTGGCCTCCCGTTTGTGGCGGTGACTAAGCGAGTCGCGCGACTCGAGTCGGCAGCGGCGACTCGAAAGTCACGCCCACACCATCGCAGATTTTGACCAGCGGACTCCACCTACCATAAAACGTGTTTTTGGTGTTTTCTTGACTTCTTAGAGATAAACAACCTGAGCACACCACAATAGACTCATGAAGGAAGACTTTTATGATTTTTTAATATTTTTTGGTGTAATATTTTGCCTATAAATAGAGGCATTTCCAAGCTTGAATCACACAACTTGTAGAGAGAATTAGCTTGTGATTCTCTCCAACTTTCTCCTCAATAAATTTCTCTTCATCATTAGTTCTTAGTTCTAGCTTGAAAGCTCTTAGTTTCTCATATTCCGGCGGAAGAAAAAAACCTAAATTTAGGTTCGATTAATCAATCGACGATTCTTCGGCCGAGAATATGATTAGCGGGGCATTTCTTCGCTAGTTTCTCTCTTTCTTTTATTTTTCTTGTTTGAGAAGTCTAATTTCTCATATATTGTGGAGGTAATACAAGGCTTAACACTCGCTAAAAAGAATTTTTTACCCATATATATGAGTGATTAAACTTCTCTATTTATTTCTTAGCATTTATTTTCTTGTTTCTATGTTTTGTGTATATTATTTGTGATAGTGAAGTATAATCTATCATATTGTGGGAGTAATACAAGGCGAACACTCGCTAAAAAGTATGAAACCCACAAATATGAGTAGTTAGACTTCTCTATCTAGTTCGAGGGGGACGTTGTGTTCAATTATCATGTTGTTATCTTTTCTAACTCTTTGCTAACGTTTTATCTATTCCTCTACTTCAATTTGTTGATTTGTTATGCTTTTAAACCCGTTTTGAATTTATGTGATTATTGCATTCACTTTGGCTAATTGAATCAATTAATCTTTAAGTTCAAGTTAAGTGCTAGGATTAGAACTTTTGATCCGTAATTATCACTAGATTCCAATCCACAGTAGCAAACAAATGTCGTGCATATTTGTTGATAAATCAACTTAGATGTATTAATTCAAGTTTGTGAAATTGATCATCTAATTCAACTCATTCTTCTTGTTCATTTATCACTAGCATTGCATTAAATCCTAAGAACTTGTTTAGGATTATCCAATAGCTAGATGTTAAGTTAAAGAACTCACTTTAATTTAATACACTTAAGGAAGAATTCGTTAATCAGAGCTTCTTGGTTAATTGAGAGTTGATAAATTGAAGAAGGGATAGTATACGTTGTATGGGAAAGATAAACACAAGATGTTGACACAACCGAACCCGAGAACTAGATATATCTTCAATTGTTTCATTTTCATCTTTTTTATTTTATAATTTTATTTTCGAATTGCATTCAACTCCACAAAACCCCCTTTTCTGTATTAATTGATAAAAACAACTAGATCAAACACCGTTCCTCTTGGGTTCGACCCTAACTTACCACTTCTACATTAATTTGTAATTTTAAAACCGAGTAAGGAAATAAAATAAATTTTGGCGTACTGCGACAACACGCCCAAGTTTTTGGCGCCGTTGCCGGGGAACGGTTAACAAATTTAGTTGCTTTTATTAATTAATTTTTTTAAAAAAAAAAATTCTTCTTCACTTGTATGCATAATACCCGATCTACTAATCGAATTCTTGAAAGTTTCGATCCAGAAATCGAGAAATCCATTCGAAGAAGAATAAGACAAGCAAAACAAACCGAACGAGAAATGGCTGATAACAACAATGAAAGAACTCTTAAACAAATGGCAACTCCTGAAGTTACTCAACAACCACTGTGTATAACTTTTCCAACCGTAGAAGAAGGTAAAACTTTCAAGCTGAAATCTGGTTTGATACATCTTCTACCATCTTTTCATGGACGATCCGTGAAGATCCGTCTGACACGAAGGAGTTTCATGTGGTGTGTGATAGTATGAAACCCCAGGCATCATCAAGAGCAAACCAAGGTCGAGCTTTTCCATTTTCACTAAAAGATGCCGCCCGCAGTTGGCTATACACTTTACCACCAGGTTGATCACAACATGGAATCAAATGAAGCAACTTTTCCTCGAAAAGTATTTCCGACTTCAAAGACCGCAAATATCAGGAAAGATATCTCTGGAGTACGCCCAAACAATGGAGAAACTCTTTATGAGTATTGGGAGCGTTTCAAAAAGCTCATTGCAAGCTGCCCGTATCACCAAATCAGTGAAAACCTCCTAGTGCAATACTTCTATGAAGGCTTATGTCAATCAGGCAGAAACATGGTTGATCTTTGCTAGTGGAGGAGCTACGATGAACAAAACCCCTATTTGAAGCAAGAACATTGATTTCAAACATGGTGAGAACACTCTTGATTCGATGCAGCCAAGAAAGCGAACATTCGAAGAGTAAATGAGGTACGTAACTCCAATATTGAAAGCCAACTTTCTGAACTAACACATCTTCTCAAACAAATTATTGTAGGAAACAATCCGCAAGTCAAAGCATGTGGCATATGCACAAATCTAGGACATCCTACGAGATGCTTGTCCCGTTTCTACAAGTGGATAACAACTAACAAGTGAACTCAAGACAAATAATTTCCCATTCCCAAGACAAGAATACAATCCGTACTCAAACACCTATAATCCAGGATGGCGAGACCACCCCAATCGAGCTATGGAAACAACAAGCCCCCAGGATTCTTCCCTAACAAACCTCAAGGCCAATTCCAGCAACAAGGGAATTTCCAAGCCCAAGGGCAATTTCAACAAAAACCTCAACAATCAGGTATGTCTCTCGAGGATATGGTGAAAATATTAGCAACTAACACTGTGAAATTTCAACAGGATTCCAAATCAAGCATTCAAAACTTGGAAAACGGATGAGTCAATTGGCAACCGCCATCAATCATTGGAAGCACAATCTGGAGGAAGTTACCATCTCGGCTGAGGTAAATCCAAAGAATGTTAGTGCCATAACCTTAAGGAGTGGAAAAGAGATCGAAAACCCTCACAAAGAAGTTTCCACACATGAAGATAAAGAAGAAGAGTTTGAAAATGAGACAAGTCCTAACTCTCATATCATTGCTAAAACAATTCCTCCCCCTTTCCCTAGTAGATTAGCGAAAACCAACAAAGATGACAAGGAAAAAGAAATTTTGGATACATTTAAGAGAGTTGAAATCAACATTCCATTGTTAGATGCAATCAAACAAATCACGCTATGCTAAGTTTTTGAAAGATCTTTGCACTAACAAGAGGAAATTGAAGGAAATGAAATGATCAAAATGGGAGAAACCGTTTAATGGTATTCGGAAGAAGTTGCCTCCAAAATGCAAAGACCTGGTATGTTCAACTGTCCCATGCACCATAGGCAATCACCATATTGATAAAGCACTTATAGATTTAGGAGCATCCATAAATGTCATGCCTAGATCCTTGTATGCTTCACTAAATCTAGGAAAACTAAAAAGAAACTCACGTAATTGTGCAACTAGTGATCGTACCAATGCATACCCGTGATGGAGTCATAGAAGATGTGCTAGTCAAAATAAATGGCTTAGTTTTCCTCTTTGATTTTTACGTGCTTGATATGGGTGATGAACATTCACCTCACCTTACACCTATCATATTGGGGCGTCCATTTCTTTACACTTCTCGCACTAAAATTGATGTCTATGAGGGTACACTGTCCATGGAATTTGATGAGGAAAAAATGAACTTTAATATTTTTGATGGCTCATTGCGCCCTAATAAAACTTGTTCTGTCTTTGCAATTAATTCGACTAATCCTTTTGTGAAAGAAATGTGTAAATTGAATTGCGAAGCTAGCATGCCACATAAGATTGAGCCAAAGCACAATTACCTCATCTCGAAGAAGGAAGCCATGGAAAGAAATGAGACCAAAAAAATTTGAAGAATTCAAGAAGGACTGTTAAGAAATCAAGACACTCGGAGAAGTCATCGAAGACAAAGTGGAGCTGCAATGGATTTGAGGAATCCTACTTGACAAATGGGAACTGTGTCGAGCTAACGACCATAAACAAAAGCGCTTCTTGGGAGGCAACCCAAGCATTTTCTTTAATATTTGTATTTTTTGTTTTTAATTTGTTTACTTTTCATCTAACGATTAAGGAAGATATTGCTTTATTACTGTAGGAGGACGATATTTCGAGACTCAATTATTTGGGAAGAGACATGATGGCCCATAAATCGGTGATTAGCGAGAATTACGGATAATGGGCAGGTTAATTATTGATAAATGACAAATCCGTCAAACGCGTTTTCTCGGATGCCCATCCCAACGTACTCTTTCCAGCACGCTCTACATGCATGGTTGTCGGTTGAAATAGTGCCCAGTTTGACTATAAATCAAAGATCGTTCTCCACTCAAAATCACAACCATAATCTTAAGTCTCAGTGGCCTTATAAATGCACTCGATGGACCTGCAACTCAGGTAACCGTTTTATTGGATTTGTGTCCACGAATCGAGAAGATAAAATACATTTCATTAAGGATGGCATGAGTAAGGAGTCTTTGGATGATATCCATCAAACTCTTGAGACGCATCCTAGTGGAATGGTGCAAATCGAACTTCTCAATTTGTGGAGTGAATTCAAAAAGGAAGCGAACGATATAGTCTTGGGAATCGACTTTAAAAGACCACATTTGCGATCTATAAGAAAAGCCGGATGGGAAGCCTATCACGACTCATAGAAAGCGTTTAAGCGTTTACGGGCGTAAAACCAGGAGGAAGATGTGAGCCACAATCACAACTACGTGTACATATTGTTATTTTTAATTTTTTTGTGTTCTTATGTCGGTTTTAGTGTGCAAAGTCGACAACTTATGGCGGCTACTACTTCTTGGCTTACCATAGGGGAGTTTCCATTTCTTCTCTTTTACATGCTTTCTATATTTCTACATTGGGGACAATGTAGAATTTAAGTGTGGGGAGTGGCATATTGTGGTCTCAAGCGTGGTGATTTTTATTTGTGTCGATTTCATTTTCATGAGATAGCAACTTTTGAATATGATTGAGTTTAATTTGTGTGACTTATTTGAAACTACAAGATCTCGAAAAAAAAAATTGTGTTCTCGTTCTTCTCCAAGCACAATTTGCAAATTTATCTGAGCACATTTATAGGTAATTTACTATCATTTTACTGGGAACACAAATTGAAGGTTGAAAATGTTGATTTTTTCTAACTTTCTAGACCATAGTAAACTAATTTTTTTCTCTTCTTTTTCTATCCATTAAATCTGCTCAAAGTAACCTGGAAACATCAATTGTTAGCAAGCGGAGTTATAATCACATGGTATCATGCTTTTGTGAATGTGTCTTTTATTGTGAGTTTAAAAAGTTTGGAAAAAGCATTGACTTATCCCGAGAATGAATTTTACTTTTATGTTCGAAATAAGGAAAGGGACCACAGGAAAGAGCTACACCTCAGAGTGTGAAGCCGTCACCTCGAATGGGTGAAGAAGGTCGCCTCCAATGAAAGGGTAGTGTGAAAGCTACTGTGGGGTAAAAGTGAAAAGAAAATTGCAAAATTCTTCTTCTTCAAAAAAAAAAAAAAGAAAAAAGCAGAAAATCGCAAGAAATGTGATAGTTACCCAAGTGTGAAGTTTGATAAATAAATTCCCTCGGTGGTTTGAAGTGCCCAAATCTAAACACTCTATAAATTGAAGACATATTTGCGATAAAACACCGCCATGCCCTTTTTTTTCTTTGCTTTGCTAAGCAATAGATTGATGATTTTTTGGCGCCGAGTAATTTTTAGAATCCATGGGAATCATTGTAAAATAAGAGTGGGATCACGAGAGATGAAAGGAAATATTTGACCACTTCGGGTCAGGATTTGGATAGAACATCGTAAGCTTTCATTTGGTTCCAGTTAGTGATGGGATGATAGCCTTAAATGCACACACTCACAAGCCATTGTGTATTTGAGAAGAAGTGAAATTTTCATGGTTCGGGAGAATGTTGATTAAGCAAGTCACTATCTGTAGAAGGATTTCAATGTTTAAAGTTGTTTATCTCATGTAAAATCATTGTGTTGTTTTGTGTCGTATAGTTGTTGTTCGAGGGCGAACAACAGTCTAAGTGTGGGGGAGTTTGATAAGTGCTAGAAAAGCACTTAAATAACTCTTCTATTTTATGTATTTGTGTGTTTTATTAGTGTTATATGTTCTGTTTTATGTGTTTTTCCTTTATTGTGGTGTTTAGGGTCACAAAGAATCAAAAGGAGTCAAAATGGATGAAAATCGAATGAAAACGGAAACTCGGGACCAAAATGCAAGCGAATCAAAGATGGAGGACCTCCGATGTAATTTTATGAAAAGTTGTTTTTACAGTTTTTATTGTGCATATGTCGAAGAGCATCAAAAGAGGATTCCTAAATTTTTTCCGGATCTCAAATCGGAGTTTCCTAGTGAAAGTTATGGCCATTTGAAGAAAAAGGACTAAAACCGTCAAAGCCAAAACTGTTGGGGACCAAAATGCCACTTTTCAAAAGTCGGGGGACCAAAGTGAAACGTTTCACAAAGTGGGAGGACCACAATGCAATTTGTCAAGGATCAAAATGAACAACATTCAAAAGTTGAGGGACTTGGTGTGCAATTTCTGGGTGACTCGTGACTCGAGTCATCAGCGGCACGTGATCGAGTCGGGCCGCCAGTGACTCGAGTCACGCCCGATCATGCTCGATCAGCGCCGCAAGTGACTCGAGTCACCGCCGCAAGTGATCGAGTCACGCCGCAACCGCCTGGCCTTCCCGTTCACGCGCACGGTGACTAGAGTAGAATCGTGGCGTGACTCAGTCATTGTGTGGCGTGAAGTCCAGTCGCTGACACCACCTACGATTTTGACCAGCGGACTCCACATACCATAAAACATGTTTTTTGGTATTTTCTTGACTTCTTAGAGATAAAACAACCTGAGCACACCACAATAGACTCATGAAGGAAGAGTTTTATGATTTTTTAATATTTTTTGGTGTAATATTTTGCCTATAAATAGAGGCATTTCCAAGCTTGAATCACACAACTTGTAGAGAGAATTAGCTTGTGATTCTCTCCAACTTTCTCCTCAATAAATTTCTCTTCATCATTAGTTCTTAGTTCTAGCTTGAAAGCTCTTAGTTTCTCATATTCCGGCGGAAGAAAAAACCTAAATTTAGGTTCAATTAATCAATCGACGATTCTTCGGCCGAGAATATGATTAGCGGGGCATTTCTTCGCTAGTTTCTCTCTTTCTTTTATTTTTCTTGTTTGAGAAGTCTAATTTCTCATATATTGTGGAGGTAATACAAGGCGAACACTCGCTAAAAAGAATTTTTTACCCATATATATGAGTGATTAAACTTCTCTATTTATTTCTTAGCATTTATTTTCTTGTTTCCATGTTTTGTGTATATTATTTGTGATAGTGAAGTATAATCTATCGTATTATGGGAATAATACAAAGGCGAACACTGCTAAAAAGTATCAAACCCACAAATATGAGTAGTTAGACTTCTCTATCTAGTTCGAGGGGGACGTTGTAACGCCCCGCTAAAATCTCGTCACGATTTTATATGATTTCGTATGTTTATCGTTTGTGTTTTTGGGAATGGGTCGTGATGATGTGAATATGTCGTGAGACGGTGTTGATGGGTATGACATGTTTAGGATGTGTTTTGGGTTGCCCCACGTATGTTGGAACTAGGTCCGGTCGCCAAGAATGAGCCGGAAGAGAAATGCAGAAAAACTGGGATTTACGGCCGTAATTTTGGTATTTACCGTAAATGTAATGGTCTGACCGTAAGTCTTATGGTTCTGACCGTAAGTCAAGAATGAAGGTTAAAGGGCTGATCCTCTACTGCTGGTGGCGTGACCGAAGCGTGATCGCGTGTGTCTTGCGTTCTGGCCGTAATTTTGGAATTCTGGTAAGTAACATGGATATTTACTGGCCGTAATTTTAAGTCGGCAGATATGGATTTTTGGTCAAAAGTCACTTTTCTTGATGGTTACCCTCATTTTCGAGCCAAGCATACATCTAAGACATTTTGAAGGTCCTCCATCTCTAGAAATCCATCCACATATCATACTTGAATCAAGTGTTGATATAGAAGATCAATCAAGTCCTTAAGGAGCAAGGTGAAGAAGCAAGCAAGTCCATCCTCTACCTAGTTTTCCTTGGTGGTCCTATCTTTCTAAGGTGGGTAGTAGAGCACTTAAAGTGTTTTGAGGTAAGATCATGCCCTAATATTGGTTGGTTTGCAATAAATAGGTAAAGAGGCAAGTGGTAAGTTAGGATTAATGATGTTGATGCTTTGGTTGAGTAGATATGATTATAGGGTTGGTATAGCATATAGATACTCAATTTGGGGGTTTGTAGAATCTTGATGTTTATGGACCCATTTTATGTTAATATGCATATGATATTACATGTGTGTATTTATGTGTATACATTGAAGCATGGTCATGCATGAAAAATGAGGAATAGGGTTGCGAACCAAATGTTTATATAATGTTCGTCTCACAAAGGTTTGAGACAATTGGCCCAAATGGAGGTCCCTCAAAGGATTGGGGTCTGGCCAGTTAAAGTATAAATGTATGTTACGGCGCCAATATAAACATATGGTTAGCAACGGGCCCATGAGTACGAATATGTCATGCATTGCATATGGATATGTTCCCCATTGGGCCCTCGTGGCTCACGATGTGTTATGTTATGTGATAGGTGACCAGAGCCGAGACCGTGGACTTGGGGACGGAGGAGAATCCTCGAGGACGTGACGTGTAGGGGAAACCAAAGGAAGCTCCCGATCCTGTATAGGCCGCTTTTGCATGTGTCCAATGGCCATGATTTAAAGTATTTTGTTTATGTTTTGTTGTAAATGTGTAAATAAGTACTCATGAGCTTGGACAAAGTAAAGGTTTTCTAACGCTATTTAGCTTCCGTTGCTAATCGTTATAGTTATAAACGCATGTTTTAAGAGCGGGCGTTACAGGATGGTATCAGAGCCGGCTTCCTTTTCGTTTCCCCACACATTTGAGGACTCCCCTCGCCTCTCCAGGTTATGGTTGGTAATGTGTTTTATGTGTGCATACTTTATTGTTATGATATGCTATGTTATGATGCTCTGTGTCCTATACAAAGGAGATGAGTAGGGTGATGTGAGTGAGATGTTTCCTTGTTGTGATGGATAGATGGCTGATGATCAGGCACCAGTTATTGAAAGGTTGACTCGGTTGGTAGAACAACAGTCCCAAATGATGCAGCAGATGATGACGAATGCGAGTGGGAATCATAATGCTAATGGAAGCAATTCCGTGAGTGCTTCGGGTGTTGAGAAGACCCGAGAAGATAGGGATAAGGAGTTTTCATCCGATCGGTTCCGTCGTCTAAATCCGCCTATCTTTGAGGATGCGAAAGATCCGATTGACGCCGAGAATTGGCTTTAGACGATAGAGCGGATGTTTGAGTATGCCCACATTCCCGAGTCGGAGCAGGTGAATTGTGCGACCTTTATGCTCCGAGGCTCGGCGGGTTTTTGGTGGGATACCGTGAGACAAGAAGAGGAGGTTGCGGTTACGGCATGGACGGATTTTTGTACTAGGTTTCGGACCAAGTATTTCTCGGATGCGGCTCAAAATGAGAAGTTGAATGAGTTCATCCAAATTCAAACAGGTGCTATGTCGTGAGTGAGTATAGTAAGAAGTTTGATGAGCTCGCCCGATTTGCAACGCATATGGTGAATACCCGGCTCGCAGTTGCTCGGTTTATTATGGGCTTGAAGTCGAGTTAGCTCGAGATGTACAGCTGGCCAAGATGGCGACTCACGAGCTACACCGAGGTGATAGAGCGGGCATATGTCGCGAACGAGCCGGGCGAGAATTGCTCAAGCTCGTCTGCCGCTTAGCCAATCGGTTCCATTTTCGCAACCGGCTCAAGGACAATCCTTTTCTTCCCAAGGTTCATCTATGAGCGGTCGAGGACGAGGTTCTAATTATAGGGTCGTGGGAGGAATAATAAGAGGCCGGCGGGTAACGCTCCCCCCTCCCGACCACCGGCTAAGAAGGGAACAAGTTCTTCTCCCGTGCCGACGTGCCAGACATGTGGAAAGCCTCATGGGGGATAGTGCTACTACGGTACCAGTCGATGTTATAATTGCGGTAAAGAGGGACACATGAGTAGAGCTTGGTCCGAGGTGAGGAATCAAGCGCTCAACAACTCCTCCACCGAGACAATCCTGACGCTGTGTTTGCGTTGGTACAACCCGAGGTGCCCGAGAAGGTTGATGTTATTGCGTGTATTGTTTATGTTTATGCATTACCTGCTTATGCCTTGTTTGACTCCGGAGCTACACACTCTTTTATATCATTATCCTATGCCCTACGAATGGATATGGTCCCAAGCCATTGTGGTGCACTTTTGATGTTATTTTACCCTGGACGGAACCAAAGGGTCGTAGAGTTATTTCCCTAATGTCCCTATACGGGTTCAGAGAATGAGACATCCATTGATTTACTAGCTTTGGAACTCCGAGATTTTGATGTGATTCTCGGGATGGATTGGTTAGTTCAAAGATAGGGTTATGTTAGATTGCCCTAACCGTGCTTTGAGGTTTCCGGATGGTGAACCAATTATGTTTCCAAAGCTAGAGCGCCCAAACGGGTTATGATTTCTGGCTATGAGGGCCGAGAGATTGATTAGTCAAGGATGCCAAGCTTACGTAGTCACTTTGTATAGTGCAAAGATGGGGATACCCGTGTCGCCAAACCGCAAATTCCGCTGTATGTGAATTCTTAGATGTGTTTCCGTAAGATTTATCGGGTTTGCCTCCGCCCCGGGAGATTGAATTTGTTATTGAGGTTGTTCCGGGTACGTCGCCCATTTCTAAAGCTCCCTACCGTATGGCTCCCTCGGAACTTAAAGAGCTTAGAATCCAATTGAATGAGTTGTTGGAAAAGGGCTTCATTCGACCAAGTACTTCGCCATGGGGTGCGCCGGTGTTATTTGTGAAGAAGAAAGATGGATCCATGAGGCTATGTATTGATTATCGAGAACTTAATAAAGCTACGGTGAAGAATAAGTATCCATTACCCCGCATTGATGAATTACTAGATCAACTCCGAGGCTCGGCAATTTATTCGAAGATTGACCTTCGTTCCGGATATCATCAGTTAAGAATTAATGATGAAGATGTGATGAAGTCGGTCTTTAGCACCCGGTATGGCCACTTCGAATTTTTGGTTATGCCTTTCGGACTTACGAATGCTCCAGCCGCTTTTATGGACTTGATGAATCGAGTTTTCAAGCCCTATCTCGACAAGTTCGTTATTGTTTTTATCGACGATATTCTTATCTACTCTAAATCCCGGGAGGAACACGAGAATCATCTCCGCATTGTCTTGCAAACTCTTCGAGATGAGAAGTTGTATGCGAAGTTCTCGAAATGTGAGTTTTGGACGAAACAAGTGGTGTTTCTAGGACATGTGGTGACGGAGGATGGTATTTCCGTGGATCCTAGTAAAGTGGAGGCCGTCTTGAAGTGGTCTCAACCGACGACGCCCACGGAAATACGAAGTTTTGTAGGTTTGGCTGGGTATTACCGGCGTTTTGTCAAGGATTTTGCCAAGCTTGCTTCTCCGTTGACACGGTTGATGAGGAAAAACGTGCCTTTCCGATGGACAGACGAGTGTGAGCGGAGTTTTCAAGAGTTGAAGACTTCGCCTCACCACAACTCTATTTTGGCAATCCCGGACTGACTCAAGTGTTTTCGCCATTTATAGTGATGCGTCTCAACAAGGACTTGGGTGTGTTTTGATGCAAAATGATAAAGTGATAGCCTATGCCTCCCGCCAACTGAAGAGTTATGAGGAGAAGTATCCAACACATGATTTGGAGTTAGCCGCGATCGTATTTGCTTTGAAAATTTGGCGCCACTATCTTTACTGAGGTTCGATGTGAAATTTTTACGGATCACAAAAGTTTAAAGTATTTCTTCACTCAAAAGGAGCTCAACATGAGACAAAGACGATGGTTGGAGCTCGTGAAAGATTATGATTGTTCGATCCATTATCACCCGGTAAAGCAAAGCGTAGTAGCGGATGCTTTAAGTAGGAAGTCAGCCAAACAAAGATCCCGTAAGTTGCAACATGAAATGGAGAAGTTGGATCTTGAGGTGTTAGACCAGACGGCTTGAGCTCATGGCTATGTCAATCCGGTCGACGCTTATAGATCGTATCAAGGAGGCGCAAAAACGGATGACGGGCTACTAAAGCGAAGAAGAAGCTTCAGGAGAAGCCAAGTCCAGGACTTTCAAGTTCAACAGGGGATTCTTAAGTATAAGAACAGATATTACGCTCCGCCACGAGAGGAGTTGAGGCAAGAGATTTGTCTCGAGGCTCATATGACCCCCTATACTCTCCATCCAGGCTCGACTAAGATGTATCGGGACATTAAGGTATTGTATTGGTGGCCAGGCATGAAACGGAGTGTAGCGGAGTTTGTAGCAGATGCTTGGTCCATCCAACAAGTCAAGCGTAACACCGAGGCCGGGTTGGACTATTACAACCACTCCGATTCAGTGGAAATGGGATGATGTTACTATGGATTTTGTAAGCGGGTTACCGAGAACGAGTAAGGGGTCCGATGCTATTTGGGTGGTAGTCGACCGACTTACCAAGTCTGCCCATTTTCTCCCAATCAAGACAACATATCGAATGGAACAATTGGCTCAACTATATATTCAGGAGATTGTTCGATTACATGGGGTCCCGGTTACAATCACCTCTGACCGAGATCCGAGATATCTATCACATTTCTGGAAGGAATTACATAAAGCCTTGGGAACGAAACTTCAATTCAGTACGGCGTTTCATCCTCAAACAGATGGACAAACGGAACAAACAATCCAAACGCTCGAAGATATGTTGAGAGCTTGTGTGTTAGAGTTTCCCCAAAGTTGGGACCGTTACCTATCGTTAGTTGAGTTCGCCTATAACAATAGCTATCATTCCTCAGTTGGACTGCCTCCCTACGAAACTCTTTACGGTAGAAGGTGTAGATCCCCTCTTCATTGGGATGATGTGGGAGAAATGAGATTGATGCGAACGGAAATGCTACAAGACATACTGTCAGCAGTGGAAAAGATTAAGCAACGGATGAGAATAGCTCAAGATTGACAGAAAAGTTATGCTGATAATCGACGTCGGCCATTAGAGTTCGAGATTGGCGACAAAGTGTTTGTTCGTATCTCGCCAATTAAAAGACTCTTTCGGTTTGGAAAGCGTGGCAAGTTGACCCCAAGGTATATTGGTCCCTACGAAATCCTTGAACGAATTGGAGAAGTAGCGTATATGTTGAAGTTGCCAACTCATTTGGATCGAATGCACAACGTATTTCATGTCTCCATGTTGAGAAAGTATGTTGTAGATCCCTCCCATGTATTACCAGACCCTCCATTAGATCTTCAACCGGACCTGTCTTATGAAGAGAAACCCGTGCAAATCGTTGATCGAAGCGTCAAGCAATTACGAGGAAAACAAGTGCCTCTTGTACGTGTGTTGTGGCGACGTGTGACCATTGAAGAGGAGACGTGGGAAAGAGAGGAAGCAATGAGACAACACTACCCCGAACTATTTTTAGGTAAATTTCGAGGACGAAATTCTTTTAAGGAGGGGATATTGTAACGCCCCGCTAAAATCTCGTCACGATTTTATATGATTTCGTATGTTTATCGTTTGTGTTTTTGGGAATGGGTCGTGATGATGTGAATATGTCGTGAGACGGTGTTGATGGGTATGACATGTTTAGGATGTGTTTTGGGTTGCCCCACGTATGTTGGAACTAGGTACGGTCGCCAAGAATGAGCCGGAAGAGAAATGCAGAAAAACTGGGATTTACGGCCATAATTTTGGTATTTACGGCCGTAAATGTGGTAGTTACGGCCGTAAGTCTTATGGTTACGGCCATAAGTCAAGAATGAAGGTTAAAGGGCTGATCCTCTGCTTGTCGCATGACCAGGCGCGATCGTGTGTCTGAGTTACTACCGTAATTTAATGAGTTACTAGTAATTTTGGAATTCTGACACGTAACATGGATATTTACGGCCGTAATTTTAAGTCGGCAGATATGGATTTTTGGTCAAAAAGTCACTTTTCTTGATGGTTACCCTCATTTTCGAGCCAAGCATACATCTAAGACATTTTGAAGGTCCTCCATCTCTAGAAATCCATCCACATATCATACTTGAATCAAGTGTTGATATAGAAGATCAATCAAGTCCTTAAGGAGCAAGGTGAAGAAGCAAGCAAGTCCATCCTCTACCTAGTTTTCCTTGGTGGTCCTATCTTTCTAAGGTGGGTAGTAGAGCACTTAAAGTGTTTTGAGGTAAGATCATGCCCTAATATTGGTTGGTTTGCAATAAATAGGTAAAGAGGCAAGTGGTAAGTTAGGATTAATGATGTTGATGCTTTGGTTGAGTAGATATGACTATAGGGTTGGTATAGCATATAGATACTCAATTTGGGGGTTTGTAGAATCTTGATGTTTATGGACCCATTTTATGTTAATATGCATATGATATTACATGTGTGTATTTATGTGTATACATTGAAGCATGGTCATGCATGAAAAATCAGGAATAGGGTTGCGAACCAAATGTTTATATAATGTTCGTCTCACAAAAGTTTGAGACAATTGGCCCAAATGGAGGTCCCTCAAAGGATTGGGGTCTGGCCAGTTAAAGTATAAATGTATGTTACGGCGCCAATATAAACATATGGTTAGCAACGGGCCCATGAGTACGAATATGTCATGCATTGCATATGGATATGTTCCCCATTGGGCCCTCGTGGCTCACGATGTGTTATGTTATGTGATAGGTGACCAGAGCCGAGACCGTGGACTTGGGGACGGAGGAGAATCCTCGAGGACGTGACGTGTAGGGGAAACCAAAGGAAGCTCCCGATCCTGTATAGGCCGCTTTTGCATGTGTCCAATGGCCATGATTTAAAGTATTTTGCTTATGTTTTGTTGTAAATGTGTAAATAAGTACTCATGAGCTTGGACAAAGTAAAGGTTTTGTAACGCTATTTAGCTTCCGTTGCTAATCGTTATAGTTATAAACGCATGTTTTAAGAGCGGGCGTTATAGACGTTGTGTTCAATTATCATGTTGTTATCTTTTCTAACTCTTTGCTAACGTTTTATCTATTCCTCTACTTCAATTTGTTGATTTGTCATGCTTTTAAACCCGTTTTGAATTTATGTGATTATTGCATTCACTTTGGCCAATTGAATCAATTAATATTTAAGTTCAAGTTAAGTGCTAGGATTGGAACTTTTGATCCGTAATTATCACTAGATTCCAATCCACAGTAGCAAACAAATGTCGTGCATATTTGTTGATAAATCAACTTAGATGTATTAATTCAAGTTTGTGAAATTGATAATCTAATTCAACTCATTCTTCTTGTTCATTTCACACTAGCATTGCATTAAATCCTAAGAACTTGTTTAGGATTATCCAATAGCTAGATGTTAAGTTAAAGAACTCACTTTAATTTAATACACTTAAGGAAGAATTCGTTAATCGAGCTTCTTGGTTAATTGAGAGTTGATAAATTGAAGAAGGGATAGTATACGCTGTATGGGAAAGATAAACACAAGATGTTGACACAACCGAACCCGAGAACTAGATATATCTTCAATTGTTTCATTTTCATCTTTTTTATTTTATAATTTTATTTTCGAATTGCATTCAACTCCACAAAACCCCCTTTTCTGTATTAATTGATAAAAACAACTAGATCAAACACCGTTCCTCTTGGGTTCGACCCTTACTTACCACTTCTACATTAATTTGTAATTTTGAAACCGAGTAAGGAAATAAAATAAATTTTGGCGTACTACGACAACACGCCCAATTCCTCAAATCCATTGCAGCTCCACTTTGTCTTCGATGGCTTCTCCGAGTGTCTTGATTTCTTGACAGTCCTTCTTGAATCCTTTGCAATAATTTTTTCGAGGTTTCACCCAAAGGTTCGTAAATCCAGTTTCTTCTATAAGTCGTGGTGGGTGATGCTTTCAAGTTATGAGCCATCTCAGCTCATACTTCATTCTCCGTGTCAGTACCTTCCGATTTGACAATACAAGCTTCAAGAGATTCTACAGGTAGATTTTCTTCAAAAGTTTCTTTCACTGTTTGGTCAATGACATCGATTTGAAAACATGCATTAGTGGAAGACGGAGAAGGATGTTTTAATGCTTTTAAGACATTAAAAGTTACTTCTTCTTTATCCACCCTTAGCGTCAGTGTGCCTTCGTAGACATCGATTAAAGCTCTTCCAGTTCGGAAAAATGGCCTTCCAAAAATCAACGGAATTTCCTTATTCTCCTCCATGTCTAGAATGATGAAATCCACTGGGTAAATGAATTTATCAACCTTGACTAACACATCCTCAATAATTCCTCTAGGGTATATGATAGATCGATCTGCCAATTGTAGAGTCACAGTGGTAGGCCTGCATTCTCGCAATCCAAGCCTCCTATAAACAGATAGGGGCATGAGATTGATACTCGTACCAAGGTCACATAGGGCAAATCCAGAGTAGAATGACCCAATGGTGCAGGGAATGCTGAAACTCCCTGGATCTTTCAATTTGGGAAGAAGTTTCTTTTGGAGAATGGCACTACACTCCTCAGTGAGCATCACTATCTCATGTTCTTCCAGCTTTCTTTTGTTAGAAAGAATTTCTTTCATGAATTTTGCATAGCTGGGCATCTGTGCTAAAGCATTTGCAAAAGGGATGTTGATGTGTAATTTCTTGAAGATTTCAAGAAATTTTCCGAATTGTTTATCCAGTCTATTCTTTTGCAGCCTTTGAGGATATGGGATACGAAGGACGTATGCTTTCACTGGTTTTGGAATCCTCTTTTCCTCTCCGAATTGAGATTTTTTAGAGGATGTTTCACCTCCACTTGTTTCCTTTGCCTTTTCCTTTCTTTCATCCATTTCCGTGGTCTCATCGTTTTCACTTCTCTTTACTTCTCTCTCCGGAAGTTGTAGAGCACTTCTCGTTGTAATGGCGTTGACTTGTCTAGGGTTGATCTCAGTATCACATGGCAATTTATCCGGCGCTCGTCCTGCAACTGCCGATGCTAGTTGCCCCATTTGAGTCTCCAAATTTTTTATCGCAGCACTTTGATTTTTGAGAGTGTGTTCGGTTTTCTGCATGAAATTGCTGTTAACCTCCATATACTTTGCGAACACATCTTCGAGCGAGGTTTTCTTTTCCTGCAGCTGGTGGAATCCAGGTGGTCTCACTGGTGCTTGATTATCTTTCCATGAAAAGTTTGGATGCTGTCGCCACCCCAGATTGTAGGTGGGAGCATAAGGCCCGAATTGTGGCCTTTGACTACTTCCAACAAACATAGCTTGCCCTTCAGTGGGACCATTTGAGTGCGTGACAGGACATTCTGTGGTGGCATGATTTGCGTAACAAATTTCGCACCCTCTAGATGATTGAACCATATTGACCGTTGGAACAGTCAACCCTTCAATTTTCTTTGACAAGGTAATTTGAGCAGAGAGCGCAGTGATGGCGTCTACTCCATGAACTCCAGCATGTTTTTTCACTGCACGATCCGAATACCATTGATGGCTGTTTGCAGCCATTTTCTCCAGAATTGACGATGCTTCGTTAAAAGTTTTGTCCATCAACGATCCTCCTGCCGCTGAGTCAGCATGCTTTTTGTTTTCGTTTTCCAACCCGTTATAGAACGTTTGGACTATCAACCACTCAGGTATCCCATGATCTGGGCAATGTCTCAATAGATCGTTGAAACGTTCCCAACCTTCAGAAATAGACTCCCCCGGACGTTGGCTAAAAGAGGAAATTTCCGTCCAAATTTCAGCATTCTACCCGGTGGAAAAAATTTTTCCAAAAATTTTTGGCATAAACTTTCCCAACTAGTAACGGAGTTGGCAGGTAAAGCGTAAAACCATGTTTTTGCTTTTCCTGTCAATGAAAATGAAAAAAGTTTCATTTTTATCGCATCTGGCAGTACTCCGTTAATTTTGAACATGCCACAAATTTCTAAAAATTTTCTAATGTGTTCATGTGGGTCTTTATCGGGTAGGCCATGGAATTGAATGGTTTGTTGAACTAATTGAATAGTTCTAGGTTTGATCTCAAAATTATTCGCGGGAATCGCCGGAGGAACTAAACAAGTGAAATTATCCCCAATTGTGGGAGTAATATAGTCCCTCAAAGGACGATTCACAACAATCATTCGGTCCTCTGCTTCTTCGGCCATTTGCCGCTCCAACTTTCTAGCACGTAATCTATATCTAAAGGTTCGTTCGATTTCAGGGTCAAGGGGAATTAATGGACTAAATTTCTTATTACGCATGCAAATCTAATCAAAATAAAATAAAAGCGAAATTAAAAAATTTTCAAATTAAAGTAAAAATTGATTGGTATTGATATTAAACCACAGTCCCCGGCAACGGCGCCAAAAACTTGTTCATTGTGAAATGTGTTGAAATAAATGCCGCGAGTGTACGGGTCGAACAAGTAGTAAAATAGATTTTTGAGTCCAAGTATCGATCCCACAGAGACTTGATTTAACTACCAAAATTATCAATTTTATACTTTATTTGAAAAGATGATTTGAAAATTATTTTGTTTGTTTTCTTATTTTATGAAAATAAAATCTTACAAATATAAAAACTAAGAGAATCTAAATAACAAGAATTTAATATTTTCAATGTAACGACGATGGGAATTATAAGACTTGGGACTTACAATTTCACCGACTTTGATCCCTCTAGTATACGCAATTTGATTCAATAGTGATCTTGTTTTTGTCAACGATCGAATTTACCAAAATAACTATTTACCTCTCTCGAGGATAAATAATTCTATTCTATTAGGCCAATTTATTTATCTCTAAATAAATTCGTTATCAATCCTCTAGAACGCATTTACACAATAAATTCAAATAGGTTCCGTCGAAACTTCACCTAAAGATCGCACTAACCACAAGTTTATCTCTAAATCTTGTCTAAATTAGTGTTCTATGTTGTTTATTCTTATTTGTGTTTTCATTTCTCAAATCCGACACAAACCAATTTATAATTTACCAATTGATCAAAAAGATAAATTAATATGCTCAACAACAAAAAATTAACGAAAAACATCTTGCAGTAGTATTCACATCAAATTAATGACATGATTCCATCAAGACTGACCCGCATAGAAACTATCTGAGTCAGCATACTCTCTACAAGATAGTTTGACAACCAACCCTAATGAAGGGGTCCGCCATATTGTCACGGAACAGCGGTGTGTTTACCATTCAATAAAGAACAGCCCCATAAGAACCAGCAAATGGGATGATGTTTAGAGCAGAACGTCCAACTCAGACACTTCTCAAATAAATGACACGTAGTTTTACATCTTCGGATGGGTGTAGTGATCATGCTCAAAAAGTTGCTGCTCAATGGTAAGGCCATCGAGTTTGGTGTCCAACAAATGCTGTCTTTGTTCCAACAGATTATCAAACTCCTTCACATCTAATGCAAGCAGGCTATTTCTCCTGATAGACTTTTCGGCCCTACACCTAATCGGTCCATCTTTGAAGAAAACAACATATTCATGTTGTGAACGAGTTTGATTTCTAGTACAATGAGGTTCATCCAGTAGCATTCCACATTTGAAGCAAAATTTGAGGTGTTTAGCACGTCGTTTGAGAGCAGAACGGGATGACCCTGCTCCAAAAACAATGACATTCCAAAGGGAACGCTCATACTTATCAACTAGGTGAACAATGTGCATTTGAAGGTCAGTAGGCAAAGAGAAAGATTTGAATACTTGCAGAAGAGCAACAATAGGGGGAAACGCACCGCCCCCGTAACACATATAACATACGTACATATACGTACACAAACACATTGCAGCGGATGGAGGGAGCGCTACTCGTGTACATAAATTCCAAAACCCTTCGCGTGGCTCTTGGATCGTCTGATTCCTCTTCCCATTCACACACCAACATCACATACTGTAGGACCCTTCGCCAACTCCCGCATACATAATCTACAAAACATAAACGTAAACACGTAGTGAGTCATAATGACCCAGTGAATAATGAATGCAATGCAGTGCGTGAAATGCACGTGACATTCTTTTCTTTCTTTCTTTGGGCCCTAGTTGCGAATCATGTGAATACGTCATCATCATCATATCATAGGCCGTCCCCCAAAGGTTCTTTTACGCTTTGGGGCGCCGGGGCCGTCGTCTAAAGAGTTCTTTTACTCCTAGACCGCCCATAAC
Source organism: Jasminum sambac (assembly GCA_018223645.1). Taxonomy (NCBI): domain Eukaryota; kingdom Viridiplantae; phylum Streptophyta; class Magnoliopsida; order Lamiales; family Oleaceae; genus Jasminum; species Jasminum sambac. Next base: position 24,857,925 of record CP073652.1, read on the forward strand.
ATTATAGGCCGTCACCTAAGGGTTCTTTTACCCGTTAGGCCGCCACATCATCATCAAGCGCATTGTAAACACATGATAGGCAACTACATTCTACATACATGCTCGTGTCATACATCATTCATGCTTTACCTGATAATCGTACTCATAACGTTCTTAGGCATTACATAGCGTACTTTCTCATGAACTTCGTCTTGTCGTTACATATCACATAATCATACATATACATACATGGCATTCATACATTCATAAGCCGTCCCCCAAGGGTTCTTTTACTCTTGGCGCGCTACACTCGTCATATCATACGCATTCCATTTCTTGAACATCATATAACATGCATTGACATCACATGAAACACATAAACTCTACTTTCTTGTCTCACTACATGTTCATTAACATAACTAGTTTCCTTTCATGTACATAGATCCTTAGCCCATAGGACTTGACATAAAGGTCATATAAGTCACAAAATCATGTCCACATCATTCCATTATCATCACCTAATCATCACATAAGCATAACACAGCCCAAAGGAACCCTAGCATGCTTGTAGGCTTGATACTCATCATAATTAGCATCATAGGCATACATAAACATACATATACTTCATAAATGCATACTACATCAAAGATACATCCATTACTCACCATGTACTAGCAAGAACATCAAGCATTGACATCCCCAAAGCTTCCTGCTCTTCTTCCTCTTCCTTCCTCTTTCTTCCTTCTTCTTGTAATCATAGATTACACAAACATTACATAGCTCATATATGGAGTGGGAGATGATTCCATAGGTTCATGAGGGACTTGGAAGGGTTTTGGGAGCTTTGGAACCGAGTTTGGGTGAGAAATGTCCAAGAAATTGCCAGAATCTTCTAAAATAACACTTCTGCCGACTTAAAATTACGGCCGTAACTTCCACATCTACGGCCGTAACCTCTGACTTACGGCCGTAACCCCATAACCTTACGGCCGTAACCTTATTAATACGGTCAGTATCATACCATCATACGCCGTAAGAAACTCTCTCAGTAAATCCCTGCATTTCATCTTCTTGGCTTACTACGGTAGAATTACATGCCTTACGGTCAGTAACTCCAACCATACGTACCAGTATCTTCAGATCATACGACCGTAATTTGCTCTTCAAACTTTTGGCATTTTTCCACTTTGCTCACCCGATTCTGGCCGTAACATTCGACTCATTTACGGCCGTGAACGACATTTACGGCCGTAATCCTTACATTTACGGCCGTAACTGCAGTTCTGCTAAAATTTTCCGTTTTCCTTATTTCGACGGCCGTTTCGACTCCCGACATGTCTCATACATCCCCAAACATTTCATGAACACATCATACACATATACATTATGTCGGGTCGACTTTGAGCGGGGCATTACAGAGGAGATGCCATGGAGGGAAGAGAAAATTCAATGCACTTGGAGATAGCTGCAAAAGACTAGAGAGATGAAGGAGAGAGAAAAGAATACAGTTCTTTAAGGTCTACTGAAAAAGACCGTGTCTGTGTGTGTGTGTGTTTTTTTTTGTTTATTACAAAGCATAACACAGATGTGTTTCCAGAGTTAAACTCCATATTCTACCATCTGAAGTTAGCTATTCCACAATTACAACCGTAACTCCAAGTCCAATTCATTCGGATCTCTTTGGCTTTTGCATATTTCCCTCGGCCAATTGATGGTAGGCAACACTACAGGCAGTATTGGTACATACGCTGCTAATTGCTCCATTAAATCCTCAATTGATGGTGTAATGAAAATCATTTTTAAGGTATGAGGTGAAATAAACTTTTGGTGAGCTAAACATTCAAGAAATATCAATAAACCGTTGAAATGGTTGTGAATGTTTAAAAGACCAATTGGTTTAGAGTGTAAGCCCATCTCGGCCGAGGAAATTATGCAAAAGATTTGTTCCAGAGTTTTGAAACCTCCTGGGATTGCAATGAAAGCATCGGAATGTAGTATCATGAGTGATAAGCGTGCAAATAATGATCTAATTGGTACCTCAATACCGATGGTCTTACCATACGCCTGTTTCAAAGGTGGTACAGTGACTCCAACCACTGTTGCTCCTCGCACATACGCAGATTGCATGGCGCACCCTATCAGCCCACGGAGACCTCCGCCGCAGATGATCTTATATTTTTGATTCCCAAGGAAGGTTCCAGCTGCTATTAGTGGTCCGAGATACTCTTTTTGTCCCAAATTGATTCCACCAAAGTGACTTATGGTTGCCAATTTCGTCTTCGAACTGCCAGTTGCCTTCTTTGAACTTTCAGTTTCCAGTTTCTTCTTTGAACCTTCAGTGACCTTCTTTGAGCTTCCAGTTTCCAAGTTCGTCAGTGAACTTCCAGATTCCAATATGGTAAAAGAATCCATAGATTGTTGACTCACACTAAGAACTGACACAAAAACACAAAAAATAAAATAAAATAACAATGTGTACACGTAGTTGTGATTGTGGCTCATATCTTCCTCTGGTTTTACGTCCAGAAACGGCTTAAACGCCTTCTATGAGTCGGGGATAGGCTTCCCATCCAGTTTTCTTGCAAACTGCCAAACTGGGTCTTTTAAAGTCAGATTCCCAAGACTGTATCGTTCCCATTCCTTTTTAAATTCGTGCCACAAAATTAGAAGTTCGATCTGCACCATTCCATTAGGATGCGTCTCAAGAGTCTGATGGATATCATCCAAAGACTCCTTACTCATGCCATCCTTAATGAAACATATTTTATCTTCTCGATTTGTAGACACGAATCCAATAGAACGATTACCCTGATCTGCAAGTCTATCGAGTGCATTTATAAGGCCATCTAGCACATTTATAGCACACATTCATTCTTTTTGCTCGTCGTTTCTTGCCAAAATTACTTTTGCCTAACCCTGGTGCATATTTAGTACTAAAAGCCGGCATTTCACCGCCTAATCGGACCTTTGCTTCAATCAACCACCGAATATCCTCAGGCATTTCGTTTTCCATCAACATTTTTAACCGTTCTGCTCTAGAAGAATAAATTTCTTTCAAAGCATTCAAAGGTAGTGACGGGTAATACTTGTGAATTTTTGAAAGTTTGGCATCCATTGAAAATGTAAGAATTTTGAAGAAGTAGAAGAGAAAAGAGAGTGCTTAGGTTGCCTCCTAAGTTGCGTCTTTGTTTATAGTCGTTGGCTCGACTACAATTTTTTTTTTTAACACAACACACGAAAGAAAAAGAAAAATTGAAATAATAAAATTAAAATCCTCAAAATTACCAAGTAAATTATACTATCACACTCTTCCATTTTTTTTTATTTTTCTAAAAATACTGAATAAGAAAGAAGAGCAACAAAATTTGAACTATATAATCTATGATTATAAGAAAAAGGCATATAAATATAAAAATATCACATACGTCCATGAAAACAAAGAAGAAGAAGAAGAAGAAGAAGAAGAAGAAGAAGAAAGAAATTACCTAATCACTGCTAGAAAGAAGTACTCACAGAGACTTAAGATTGTGGTTGTGATTTCGAATGGAGAATGATCTTGATTTATAGTCAAATGAGGCACTGTTTCAACCGACAATCGTGCATCTAGAGTGTGCTGGAAAGAGTACGTTGGAGTGTGAATCCGAGAAAACGTGTTTGGCGGATTTGTCATTTATCAATAATTAACCTGCCCATTATTCGTAATTTTTGCTAATCACCGATTCATGGGCCATCATGTCTCTTCCCAAATAATTGAGTCTCGAATTATCGTCCTCCTACAGTAATAAAGCAATAGCTTCCTTAATACGTTAGATGAACAGTAGACAAATTAAAAACAAAAAGAATACAAATATTAACAGAAAAATGCTTGGGTTGCCTCCCAAGAAGCGCTTTTGTTTAAAGTCCTTAGCTCGACACTGTTCCCATTTGTCAAGTAGGATTCCTCAAATCCATTGCAGCTCCACTTTGTCTTCGATGGCTTCTCCGAGTGTCTTGATTTCTTGACAGTCCTTCTTGAATTCTTCTCCAAATTTTTTTGGTCTCATTTCTTTCCATGGCTTCCTTCTTCGAGATGAGGTAATTGTGCTTTGGCTCAATCTTATGTGTTGTGCGGGCTCTGCAATTCAATTCACACAGTTCTTGCACAAAAGGATTAGTTGAATTGATTGCAAAGACAGAACAAGTATTATTGGGGCGTAATGAGCCATCAAAAATACTAATGTTTGCTTTTGCCTCATCAAATTCCATTGACAATGTACCATCATAGACATCAATTTTAGTGCGAGAAGTGTAAAGGAATGGACGTCCCAGTATGATAGGAGTGGGGTGAGGTGAATGTTCATCAGCTATATCAAGTATGTAAAAATCTGCAGGGAAAACTAAGCCATTTATTTCGACTAGCACATCTTCAATCACTCCATCAGGGTATGCGTTGGTACGATCAGCTAGTTGCACAATTACATGAGTTTCTTTTAGTTTTCCTAGATTTAGTGAAGCATATAAGGATCTAGGCATGGCATTTATGGATGCTCCTAAATCTATGAGTGATTTGTCAATATGGTGATTGCCTATAGAGCAAGGGACAGTAAACATACCAGGGTCTTTGCATTTTTGAGGTAGCTTCTTCTGGAACACTGCTGAAACAGTTTCTCCCATTTTTATCATTTCATTTCCCATCAATTTCCTTTTGTTAGTGCAAAGATCTTTTAGAAACTTAGCATAGCGTGGAATTTGTTTGATTGCATCTAACAGAGGAATATTGATCTCTACTTTCCTAAATGTGTCCAAAATTTCCTTTTCCTTGTTTTCATTGTTGGTCTTTACTAATCTTTTAGGAAAAGGGGGAGGAATTGTTTTAGCAGTGACGTGAGAGTTAGGACTTACCTCATTTTCAGGCTTTTCTTTTTGATCTTCTTGTGTGGGAACTTCTTTGTGAGGGTTTTCGATCTCTTTTCCACTTCTTAAAGTTATGGCGCTTACATTCTTTGGATTTACCTCAAGTTGGGATGGTAACTTTCCTCTAGATTGTGTTTCCAGGCGATTGATAACACTTGCCAATTGACTCATCTGGTTTTCCAAGTTTTGGATGCTTGATTTGGATTCCTATTGGAATTTCAAAGTGTTAGTCGCTAATGTTTTCACCATATCCTCGAGCGACATACCTGATGATTGAGGCTTCTGTTGAAATTTCCCTTGGGGTTGGAAATTCCCTTATTGTTGAAATTGGCCTTGAGGCTTGTTAGGGAAGAAACCTGGGGGCTTGTTGTTTCCATAGCTCAGATTGTGGTGGTCTCGCCATCCTGGATTATAGGTGTTTGAGTACGGATTTTATTCTTGCCTTGGGAATGGGAAATTATTTGCTGAGTTCACTTGTTCGTTGTTATCCACTTGTAGAACAGGACAAGCATCTGTAGGATGTCCTAGATTTGTGCATATGCTAGATGCTTTGACTTGTTGATTGTTTCCTACAACAATTTGTTTGAGAAGATGTGTTAGCTCAGAAAATTGGCTTTCAACATTGGAATTACTTACCTCGTTGACTCTTCAAATGTTCATCTCCCGGTCTGTACTGAATTGTTGAGTGTTTTTAGCCATGTTTGAAATCAGTGTTCTGGCTTCAGCAGGGGTTTTGTTCATCAATGCGCCTCCACTAGCAGCATCAACCATGTTTCTGTCTGATTGAAATACCCTTCGCAGAAGTATTGCACGAGGAGATTTTCACTGATTTGGTGATGTGGACAACTAGCAATGAGCTTCTTGAAACGCTCCCAATACTCGTAAAGAGTCTCTCCGTTATTTTGACGTACTCCAGAGATATCTTTTCGAATATTTGAAGTCTTTGAAGCAGGAAAATACTTTTCGAGGAAAAGTTGCTTCATTTCGTTCCAAGTTGTGACGGATCCCGACGGTAGGGTGTATAACCAATCTGTGGCGGCATCTTTTAGTGAAAATGGAAAGGCTCTGAGCTTGATTTGCTCTTCAGTGATGCCCGGGGGTTTCATGCTATCACACACCACATGAAACTCCTTCAAGTGTCGATATGGATCTTCGCAGGCTCGTCCATGAAAAGAAGGTAGAAGATGTATCAATCCAGATTTGAGTTCGAAAGTTTTACCTTCTTCTACGGTTGGAAAGGTGATACACAAAGGTTGTTGAGTAACTTCGGGAGTTGCCAGTTGTTTGAGTGTTCTTTCGTTATTGTTTTCTGTCATTTCTCGTTCGGTCTGTTTTGCTTGTCTTATTCGTCTTCGAATGGATTTCTCGATTTCTGGATCGAAACTTTCAAGAATTCGATTAGTAGATCGGGTATTATGCATACAAGTGAAGAAGAATTTTTTTTTTTAAATTAATTAATAAAAGCAACTAAATTTGTTAACCGTTCCCCGGCAACGGTACCAAAAAATTGGTGGGCCGTTGTCGTCACGTACCAAAGTTTGTTTCATTTCCTTACTCGGTTTCAAAACTACAAATTAATGTAGTAGTGGTAAGTAAGGATCGAACCCAAGAGGAACGGTGCTTAATCTAGTTGTCTTTATCAATTAATATAGGAAATGGGGGTTTTGAGAAATTTGAATAAAAATATACATGAAAATGACAAAATAAAATAGATAAATCAATTAAAGAAATATCTTGTTCTCGGGTTCGGTTGTGTCAACAACTTGTATTTATCTTTCCCATACAACGTATTACTACTCCTTCTTCAATTTATCAACTCTCAATTAACCAAGAAGCTCTGATTAACGAATTCTTCCTTAAGTGTATTAAATTAAAGTGAGTTCTTTAACTTAACATCTAGCTATTGGATAACCCTAAACAAGTTCTTAGGATTTAATGCAAATCTAGTATGAAATGAACGAGAAGAATGAGTTGAATTAGATGAATAATTTCACAAACTTGAATTAATGCGTCTCAGTTGATTTGTTAATAAATATGCACGATATTCATTTGCTACTTTGGATTGGAATCTAGTGATAATTACGGATCAAAAGTTCCAATCCTAGCAAGTAAATTGAATTTAAAGATTGATTGATCCAATTGGCCAAAGTGGATGCAATAAACTCAAAAACGGGTTTACAAGCATAACAAATCAACAAATTGAAGTAGAGGAATAGATAAAACGTTACTAAAGAGTTAGAAAAGATAACAACATGTTAGTTGAACACAACGTCCCGCTCGAACTAGATAGAAAAGTCTAACTACTCATATTTGCGGGGTTTCATACTTTTTAGCGAGTGTTCGCTTGTATCACCACCACAATATGATAGATTATAAAAGTAATTTACGCAAAATATAGAAAGCAAGTAAATAAATGCTAAGAAATAAATAGAAAAGTAAAAGGGAAAGAGAAACTTAGCGAAGAATTGATCCGCCAGAATATGGAAAGCTAAGAGCTTCAAACTAAAACTAAGAACAAATAAAGAAGAAAATTTTATTGGAGAGAAAGTTGGAGAGAACTACTAGCTAATTAACTCCTACTAAGTTGTGCCTAAGTTGTGTTACAAATGCCTCTATTTATAGGCAAAATTTCACAAGAAAATATGATAAAAAATTATACATGTGCAACATCATGGGTTTTATTAAATTGTAACCACCAAATCATGATATTGAAATGGCATCTTCATGAGTCATCAAATTGTAACCACCAAATCATATAATCTTGAAATTGCATCATGGTGTAGGTAAGCATCTTGGCTGAATTGTGCAATTGGAATTTCCTTTTTTGATATTTTCATAGGAAGTTATGAATTTTCTACCAAAACATGGCCCAAGAAATCCTCCATTCACATCACTCTCGGTTTTTCCCATTTTGACCATGATATGATCCGAATCATTTGACGTGGTCAACATCAAAGTTGTAGCCCTCTGCGTTTCCTTTCTAACCATATAAAGTGGAGCTCAATCCGATTTTGTAGCAAACGTTATGGTCAAATTACTGAACTGCGGCAGTAAAATCGGGTTGCAGAAATTTTTTACGCTTAGTCATTTTTCTTCAAATGGCCATAACTTTCACTAGGAAACTCCGTTTTGGGATCCGACAAAAATGTGGAAATCCTCTTTTGATATTCTTTGATATTGACACAATAAAAATTGTAAAAACAACTTTTCATAAAATTGCACCGGAGACCCTCCATCTTTGAATTTGCTTGCATTTCGGTCCCAAGTCCCGTTTTCGCTCCGTTTTCATCCATTTTGGCTCCTTTTGATTTCTTGTGACCCTAAACACACAGTAAAAGGAAAACACATAAAAAAGAAACATAAAACACTAATAAAACACACAAATACATAAAATAGACGAGTTATTTAAGTGCTTTTCTAATACTTATCACCCACATTATCTTTACACCCACCTTTTTTTTAAAAATGATTTCAAAATCTACTTCTTACACCCACATTTTTCCATATTTTACCCTCTATCTCATACTCTACACCCAGTCACCCACCTTCCAAAACCACCGTCTTCCCTGCAAATTCTTCCGACATAAATGCAAGCATCCATAGCAATGGACAAAGATTAGTAACGTTGTTTATTTCGGCAAATTTAGAGATTCTCTTTAAATTTCGGAATAATCCATGGATGATTTTGGCGTTGGAGGAGTTAACTTCGACTGAAAATACACGATCTCGAGAATAGTTTGTCGACTACTCGGCATAAAGCGAGTAAACCGAGACTCTTAAGAAATTCGGCTAGAGGTGGCCGATGCCATGTCATAAAGATCGACCAGTGTTGCCGATCTCAACAGCATGAGGATCGGCCAAAGCTGGCCGATCTCATGCCATGAGAGATCGACCGCGATGGTTTCCCGATCCCCACTTATGGGGCTTTCGATTTCTGACTGGTAGGGCACTTTAAAAATTCGGACCACGATTATGTCGAAAGCCCCATAAATGAGGATCGGACCATTCTTGGCGATCCACATTTTTAGAAGGCCTCGGCAATCGTTAGCGAGAGCCCCAATAAAACCCAATTATTATTATTTTTTTAATTTAATAATTTTATTCAGTCAAAAATTTATTTATATCTAATAATAATATTATGTTAGTCATATTAATTATTTATTTGTTATTTATATTTAATAATAATATTAGTTGTAACTCCAAAAATTATTGTAATCAATATTAATTAAATATAATATTTTTTATATAATGCTTTTCTATAATTCTTAGTTATGTAATTAATTGGCGATTATTTCATATTGTAGCATTGAATTATCATTCGCCGAACACAAATAGCTTCCCAAAAAAAGGTGTTGTGGATGAGAATGAGCAACGACATCAGGCGATGATTTATATTATTTTAGAAATTATTATATTTCATAGGAATATTAGACAAAATAATATTTTCGATTTTAACAAATTATCTAAACTAATGTTATTATCAGATGTATCAAAAAATATTTATTGTAATAAAATATATATGATAGTTAACTAGACCATTAATGTAACTGCATGCTAATATTTTAGCCTTAACTGTTTGCTTCTCCAATTATCAAATTATTTTATTTTAAATTAAAATATTATTATTTTTGAAAAAAATTTAATAGAAACTAAGTATAAACATTAAATTAAATTTTATTACTGTTAAATATGAATAGATAATTATTATAAATAACTAATATTACTAATATGTGATTATTTAATATAAATTAACATATTGTATATTATGAATAACAAAAAAAATTTTAAAAAATAAAGTTCTTGTCGTACTCGGCCATCCTTGGCCGAGTACCACAAATCATACTCGGCTAATTGTATTCCCTGGATAGCCTTTGTAGTCCCCTCAGGACTGTATGAATGGCTAGTCATGCCCTTCGGATTGAAGAATGCGCCAGCAGTGTTCTAGAGGAAAATGGATAATTGCTTTAGCCATTTAAGCAGTTTCATCGCAGTATACATTGATGATATCTTAGTATTCTCTGACAACATGGAGGAACACCTGCGGCATTTAGAAAGGTTTGCAGAGGTATGTGAACAGCAAGGACTAGTCCTTTCGCCAACGAAGATGAAGATAGCAGAGGAGAAAATTGATTTTCTCGGAGTTCAGATCTTCAAAGGGAAAGTCCTGCTCCAAGACCACATACTTAAGAAGATAGTCTCATTTGAAGAAGAGAAACTAACCACTAAAAAGGGACTACGCTCATGGTCAGGCCTACTAAATTATGCAAGGTCTTATATCAAGGATCTCGGCAAGTTACTAGGACCTTTGTATACCAAGACAGGCAACCATGGAGACAAAAGAATGAAAAAGGCAGATTGGGACCTCGTAAGGAGAATCAAAACGGAAGTTCAACAGTTACCGCCATTAGCAATACCACCACCAGATTGTGTCATCATCATTGAAACTGACGGATGCATGGAAGGATGGGGAGGTGTATGCAAATGGAAGAAACAACAGTATGATCCCAAATCTAAAGAAGAGATTTGCGCTTATGCGAGTGGAAAATTCAACCCGTTAAAATCCACCATTGACGCTGAAATCCATGCTTGTATGGAGTCATTACAGGCATTCAAGATCTTTTACCTAGACAAAAGACACACAGTCCTTAGAACAGACTGCCAAGCTATCATTAGCTTTTTCAACAAGTCCTGATTGGGCTGGGCCTGAAATGTGAGGCCATCCTCCTCTATTTCAACTGCTTTCTTTAAATTCACATTTGGGCTTGTTTCAATAGTCGTGACAGTTTTGTAGAAGGTGATGGACGTTCCTTCTATCCGCATTCCTCCATTCATTGCACGGATAAAGTTGCAGCCCAGTAGCAAATTAACTCCATCGTCTAATCCCATTGGGAAAGCGTAAGTGAATGGGATTCTATATGCTTGTGAACCAATAACCATAGTGCCATCTTTGAGCTTTGATTTAGCCTCCTGGGTTGATGATATTCCATTGATGATTACGGAATAGGAGATGGCTTCAAGAGCTTCGGGTGGAATTTTGTTAATATTGACACAACAGGCTGTGGCTCCGGTGTCAATTATGGTTTGGACCACAAACTCCTTTACACCTTGGATTCGGATAGTTGTATAAAAATTATACAACCTATTGACCAACATCCTTGAAGATGGCATGTTTGGCTCAGAGGGAGATATGTTACTTGTGATGCCCCTGCAAATTATCTCCTCCTCTTCCATAGTTTCGACTAGGGTTTCCATCTTCCTTTTTCCTTTGTCAGCTTGTTCCAACTTGATTGCTTCACCTATGAGTTGCTCATCCCTGTATCGTTCCAATTCTTCCTTTAATCTTCGGTTTTCACCAAGCAGGTACTGGACGTACTCATTCAAGGCAGCAATAAGTTCCTCTCCCGACTTGTACTCTTGATGAACTGGAGGTAGGGGTTTGATTTCAAATCCCAAGTAGTTCATTGAACACTGAGAGCAGGTCACTAAGTCGCATTGCCGGCACCGAGCTCTTGGCCTGTGTGAGGTCACTTTCTTGCAGAATAAACACCTTACTTCTCTAGCGGTATTGTAGTGGTTATCCCAGTGATGCTGACAGACATGATATGCATCTGGGAGGTCATACTGAGGTTGCCAAGTTCCTTCTTTTCCAATTAGGACAAGGGCAATCTCTTCGAAAGGCAACTCCTCTATTGCCAGTCTGAGGTTTTCCTCAGTGTGTCCATCCTCTCCTTCAGAGAAGCTAAAGATGGCATCAGTTAGAGGATCATTGGGATCGACAGAAACAACTTCCCAATTTTCATCGATGTCCAAATTTTCAAATACAGCTTTTCTCGCCATATTTCCATACTTACTTCGGCAATCACTTGCGAAATGTCCCAATTCTCCACATATGAAACACTTACACTTTTTTGCTCTTTCTGGGTATTTTCGTTTGAATACCCTTACATGTGAGTCATGTGGCTTTCCTTTGTATGTTTTGGACTTTCGTAAGCCATACTTCTTTCTTCTTGGCTTATCGTAGTGTCCAGGTTGCGCCATCTCTCCGCAGAATGATAGGTCTTTAATACTTCTCTGCATCTGTGCATTCTGCCACATTTCTGCTAGGTAGCTGTGAGTGAAATTGATTCTGGGAATTACTCCAACTGTACTTCCTGGGTACTTAGCTTTGTATGCTTGTTCAATCTTTATGCCAAATGGTTCAGGCATTTTTAGGAATAGCTTATCCGATATCTCAGGGGAGATATACAACCTTCTGGTTTTAGCTGACAGATATTTGAAGTCATTAAGATATCTAAAGATATCTTTCATAGATTTCAACTTAGTTGCTCCAGCTGTTGATAAGCTCTGTTTTGTTCTTCAACTGAACCTTAGAAAGGATCTTCTAGTAGAAACATTCGCCTGACTTGTGATGTCACATTCTGAGGGGCATCGGCAATGTTTACTAGTTCTTCATATTCAGTGGGGTAAGCCATTCTCCACTGGATCCATGTGATCTTTTCAATTTCACCAAGTAAATTTTCAATGTATTGCACCTTTGTTTTGTTATCCGCCCAAGGCTTTTATTTAACCAGATTAAGTGTAATGGATTCCCATCTTGCAATGACATCGGCATACTTCCCGATGTCGTCTGGTAAAACGAGGATAACACCGCTGTTGGATGCCGCGGGTGGCACGGTCCAATTCTCATCACCAAATTTTTGGACCCACGAAGTTTTCCTTGGTCTTTGGGCTAGGCTCATTGTTTCATTTAAGACAGTAGAACGGGCTCCATCGCTAGATGTGGCTGGTGGATACCTAACTGGACCCATTACAGGCTCGTTAGGAGGCCTGAAAGCAGATGAGGCCGTTGAGTAAGCCTTCTCTTTTATGGATTCGTACTGTTCCCTAAGGGTTTTCATCCGTGGATAGTCCATTTGAACCTTTGCCAATTCTTGAATGGGCTCTTCGAGGGTTTTCGGGGTTTCATCCTCTTCTTGATTTGGGCTTTGCAGCGGCCCAAAAGCTACCATATTCGTCCAGGTTGAGATAGTCCAACCATTACATGCTGTCTGTTGAGAAATTCTTGGAGTGCAGTTACGGATCAAGATTTCTAGAGATCAGGTTACATTTGAGGCGAGAATCTTGAGCCATGGATCTTGTTCTACAGTGAGAGGGATTTTTGGGTTTGGTGGCCATTCTTGTTCAAACTGTTGCAGATCCAGGTTAGGTCCTGGCGGCCAATCTACCTCTCCTCCCCCAATTTGAGGGAAAGTATCCCGTGCTTGCTGGATAATTTCATCGAACTCATCATCCAGTCCTCCAAAAGGTACTGGGGTATGCTCAATAGCATGAGTCTCCGGTTGGAAGAACTCATCATTTTCCTCAGAGTCACCATTAACGTATACATGTTCCGTCATGTGCTCCGTGCTGAGTGCGGATATATGTTACACTTTGGGGCCGTCCAGAGTTTGAATATCCTCAAGGCACTCATAGGTGGGGCTTATCCTCACTTTTGTGTCGAACGGCAGAGGGTGATTCAATGGTTTCTTAAGCTCACACTGAACTGTGGTTTGCTGTTTCTTTTGCTTTTCAACCCATTGCTTCTTTTGTTGCCATTTACGCCTTTGTTCTTGGAACATTCGATTTGCCACTACTTGCTCAAATCAAGCTATAGCGGGGTCTGTTGACCATTTGTAGGGATATTGCTGTGGTGGCGTATCGGCGTCGCTGCTGCTTTCAGTAGCATCTGGATCTCCCCATCCAGTTGCCTTTTCCGGCCATGGAGTTTCCGGCGGCGGCGTGTATTTGACATAAAAGTCTCCTACACCCTTTGGTTCTCCAAGTGTGTCCCAAATTTCCTTGTTGTTAGCAGCCTTTGAGTGGTTACTACGCATGGCTAGCACCAATTCTTCTTCTTCTGGATCATTCTGATCCTATTCTAGGGGGGCTACTGGAGCATAATCCCCAAACTTCAGGGAGATGGAATTGTTGAGCAGTAATCGTGCGTCAACTTTGGGAGGTTTGTGTGACAGATCTGGTGGATTCACAGGTTTTAGAATCCATCTCTGTCCTTGTAGCTGTTGAACCGTCTTAGGTGTTCCTTGGATAGCCTTAACTCCAGATGTTGCTAGGTAATCTGCTACGTCAGGGATACTGTAGCGGAATCCAGCATGACTGCTATTTGTGAGGCGGCCTACCAAGGCTTTCGTGATGAGCAAGTTGCTCTCACCACCTATCCACTCGTTGTATCCATGAGTTTGTATGGATACCTGTACATGATTGTAGAAATCGTGTATTCCCATCATGAGATCTGGTCCTATGTATACCAGCTGGACACCACTGGTCATGTCAACCTCCATAGTTCCTAGTATGGACCGATCATCGCTCCATCTCGTGTCTCGCAAGACAAGCAGGACTGTTGTACCTGCGTTCTTCCTGTGTAGTGCTTGTACTCGGATCATCGGTAACCCGAGGTGGATATGTTGCATTCCTTCTTGCCTTAATTTTTCGTAGGAATCCTTGTTGATAAAGTTCATATCAACCTGGCTTCCATCGCCTGCACATAGTATACGCTCCTCAGAGTAGTGTTGGTAGACTTTATGGTTTGGGCTTGACCAACAGGAGTCGTATAGCACTTCTGCCGGAAGGAGGTTGGCTCTCCTTCTGTGGGATAGTTGCAGCTCTTCTGATGGCTTTAGTTGACTTTCTAGGGTCCTATGATATCCGGGAGGAGGTTTCAGCTTTCTATTTACCAGGTACTTGATGCGTTGTGACTTCTTGTAATCACGGATCTGATTCTCCAGAACAGGCTGGAGTGCTGTTACCGGAGGGACTGCACTAGAAGGGGATGAGCTACTTGGCTGGCTCATCTAGCTTCTTCTTGCCTTTATCAGGCTTGTCCTCCTTGGGATATAGCTTTGCTTTCTCTTCGTCGAAGATTTCTTGAGGATCCCTGAAGACGTATATGGGACCTTGCAGACTAGGCTTTTTCGGTATTTCTTTAACAGAGAATTGTTCGAGAGGTTTGGTGAGTTCCTCGAACAACTTTTCCGATTCCGGTACTGCTGAGGTTGTAGCCTTTTCCCTGCAGACAGTGTATACCTGCTGTAAGGTATCTCTGCAATAGTCCACCTGCTCCCTGGTTGTGACTAACAGTTGCAGAAGTAAGTTGTTCTGCTTGATGATTATCTCCAATTTCTCGACTACTTTATCTACACTACTGGCTTTGGCAAACCCAACTACTGGGGGATCGTAAGTACCAAGTGCTTCGAGAGCTTCCTTGTAAGTGGCAGAGTTGACTGTTTGAGTCCAACTCATCAACCAATCTGATTCCGTAGTTGATGAACCAGATTCTCCACTTTCTGTACCTTAACTTCTAGCTCTTGGAGTGATTTTAGCAAATCCCGTTGAGACCTTACTACTTCAGTGTTGTTGGATGGTTTTGGAGACAAGACTTCTACTTCTAAATTACTCAGACTCTGTTCTATTTTAGAGACTCTAGACTCGAGCTTTTTCTAGTTTTCACTGATCTGATGAAAATACTTAAGAGACACTTTTGATAATAAACAGACCTTGTTACAGACAAACAACAAATTATGACTAATATCAGAAAGCTTGACTGATGTTCCAGCAAGATTGAGGTAGTTGAGGTCAGCAATACGTTCATTGGCGTGTCAGTCCTCAATAGCTTGTTCAAACCTTTCGGACATTAGAGCTTAGTTAAGCACCTCAGTTCCCCAAGCAAGTTGATAGAGATTGAATGCTCATATTGTGTTAGACATGCAACAAAGGGTCTTACTCTCCTTCTGCCCTTATCTATGCACCACACAGTCCTTTTGCAATCGTTGCTCTATACCTTACTTAAAGAAAATCTTTACTTGACCTTACTCGTAATTTACTCAGCCTGAAAAAGTGCTCAAGAACGACACCACCAACTTCTGTAAAGGCGTCCTCAACTGGAGTGGTAACTTAGAACATTTTCAAGCTCTGATACCAAAAGAGGGCCATAACATGCATCGAAAATAAAGGAAGGTAATGTTAAACGCAAACCTTTATTATTGCACAAACGGAAGCTTACAAGAGAGACAAGAGAGAAATCTGATTTGGATATTTTCGGTCTGTTTTCTCGAAGCCCGAATGAGGTATATATAGGAGGAGAAAAGAATCTTTCAGTAGATAACCGGGTGCGCTGTGGGCCCCGTAGTCGTTATCTTTTAACAGAAAAGAGATACCTTCTTATCCTCTTATCCTCATCTGACTCAGCACACCCAATGCGCGAGCGCGTGGAATTCTGTGGGGAAGACTTTGGCGCCAAGACACTGGCGTCGGCCATGACATCAATTACAACAAGTGACATATGGCGTCGATCATGGCGTCAACTACAAACACCTTCTGGACACTAGGCTTGGGTTATCTTTCTCTGTCCTAACCCCATGGACCATTAACTAATTTATTTGGGCCTAAACATATGACCCAATTACAAACACTTTTAGACCTAGAACATGCGATGCGCCTCAATCTTGTCTAGAAGATGCGTAGAGAGAGTGCGCAATGGCTTGGGCCTCTACGAAGTGCCCATGCGTTCTTTGAAGTTGGGCGAGATCGTCCCATAATCCTTCACCTCGGCCAATCTCTCAAATTCGTGGGCTTTGATATGAAGGGCGCCTTGTAGAGCCCATAAACTTCCTCGAAGGCTCTCGAGTATAACGGTCTCGGTTCCTCGATCTTCTTGCGCACCTCTCCTACTTCGTTCGGGATCGGTGTTCCTGAGGGTTCGGCATTTTTCCGTATAGAATTCATAGGCATTGGTCCATTGATGAGGTCCTTTGTATAGATCGCTCCGTGCTTCCATTGTTCCTTTTCTTGGGCCGTGTTCACCATGTGGGCCAAGAATTGATAACTTGTATTCACTGGAAACTCACCAATGATACGCACATCTGGGTCCATTCGAGCTTTAGCAGCCGTTCCCAAGGGCTACCTCTTCCGAGCTATTTGCCACTTCCATTTCCTCGCTTGGCCATACTGTAACAAAGTTAACCAAACGTGATAACTCGTCAACAAATACATTATCTTTACCTGAGATGTGTTCGAAAGAAAAAGACACTCCTAATCCTGTTAGGAAATCTACAAATCCTAGGCATCTAACTCTAGAGGGCTTGTTCTGAGAGGACTTTTTGAAAAAGCTAATGATAGCTTGGCAGTCTGTTCTAAGGACTATGTGTCTTTTGTCTAGGTAAAAGATCTTGAATGCCTGTAATGACTCCATACAAGCATGGATTTCAGCGTCAATGGTGGATTTTAACAGGTTGAATTTTCCACTCGCATAAGTGCAAATCTCTTCTTCAGCTTTGGGATCATACTGTTGTTTCTTCCATTTGCATACACCTCCCCATCCTTCCATGCATCCGTCAGTTTTAATGATGATGACACAATCTGGTGGTGGTATTGCGAATGGCGGTAACTGTTGGACTTCCGTTTTGATTCTCCTTACGAGGTCCCAATCTGCCTTTTTCATTCTTTTGTCTCCATGGTTGCCTGTCTTGGTATACAAAGGTCCTAGTAACTTGCCGAGATCCTTGATATAAGACCTTGCATAATTTAGTAGGCCTAACCATGAGCGTAGTCCCTTTTTAGTGGTTAATTTCTCTTCTTCAAATGAGACTGTTTTCTTAAGTATGTGGTCTTGGAGCTGGACTTTCCCTTTCAAGATCTGAACTCCGAGAAAATCAATTTTCTCCTCTGCTATCTTCTTCTTCGTTGGCGAAAGGACTAGTCCTTGCTGTTCACATACCTCTGCAAACCTTTCTAAATGCGGCAGGTGTTCCTCCATGTTGTCAGAGAATACTAAGATATCATCAATGTATACCGCGATGAAACTGCTTAAATGGCTAAAGCAATTATCCATTTTGCTCTAGAACACTGCTGGCGCATTCTTCAATCCGAAGGGCATGACTAGCCATTCATACAGTCCTGAGGGGACTACAAAGGCTGTCCAGGGAATACTGCTTTCTTCCATCTTGACTTGATGAAAGCCACTCTTAAGGTCAAATTTTGAGTAAACCTTAGCCATTCCTACCCTGGAAAGGATGGTGTTTATAGAATCCCATTCACTTACTCTTTCCCAATAGGATTAGACGATGGAGTTAATTTGCTCTTGGGTGCAACTTTATTCCGTGCAATGAATGGAGGAATGCGGATAGAAGGAACGTCCTTCACCTTCTACAAAACTGTCACGACTATTGAAACAAGCCCAAATGTGAATTTAAAGAAAGCAGTTGAAATAGAGGAGGATGGCCTCACATTTCAAGCCCAGCCCAATCAGGCACTAATGAGCAACATACAGCCCAAATGGGAACCCATTTTAGAAAGACTAAAAGAAAGAGGTTACGTTGGCGAAGACCCACTACGATATTGGGCCCAGAATAGTATCCACTGCAAATTGGATATTATCAACTTGGATCTTACAATTGAAGACAAGCCATTAAAACATGTCACGCCTCAGATGACAGATTCATTCGAAAAGCATATCGATGCTTTGTTAAAGCTCAAAGTCATCAGGCCTAGCAGCAGTCGACATCGAACCATGGCGATGCTAGTTAATTCTGGCACAACAGTAGATCCAATCACAGGGGTTGACAAGAAACGAAAAGAAACAATGGTGTTTAACTACAAAACATTAAATGACAATACCTACAAAGATCAGTATTCTTTGCCTGGTATAAACACCATCCTTTCCAGGGTAGGAAGGGCTAAGGTTTACTCAAAATTTGACCTTAAGAGTGGCTTTCATCAAGTCAAGATGGAAGAAAGCAGTATTCCCTGGACAGCCTTTGTAGTCCCCTCAGGACTGTATGAATGGCTAGTCATGCCCTTCGAATTGAAGAATGCGCCAGCAGTGTTCCGGAGGAAAATGGATAATTGCTTTAGCCATTTAAGCAGTTTCATCGCGGTATACATTGATGATATCTTAGTATTCTCTGACAACATGGAGGAACACCTGCGGCATTTAGAAAGGTTTCTAGAGGTATGTGAACAGCAAGGACTGGTCCTTTCGCCAACGAAGATGAAGATAGCAGAGGAGAAAATTGATTTTCTCGGAGTTCAGATCTTCAAAGGGAAAGTCCTGCTCCAAGACCACATACTTAAGAAGATAGTCTCATTTGAAGAAGAGAAACTAACCACTAAAAAGGGACTACGCTCATGGTTAGGCCTACTAAATTATGCAAGGTCTTATATCAAGGATCTCGGCAAGTTACTAGGACCTTTGTATACCAAGACAGGCAACCATGGAGACAAAAGAATGAAAAAGGCAGATTGGGACCTCGTAAGGAGAATCAAAACGGAAGTCCAATAGTTACCGCCATTAGCAATACCACCACCAGATTGTGTCATCATCATTGAAACTGACGGATGCATGGAAGGATGGGGAGGTGTATGCAAATGGAAGAAACAACAGTATGATCCCAAATCTGAAGAAGAGATTTGTGCTTATGCGAGTGGAAAATTCAACCCGTTAAAATCCACCATTGACGCTGAAATCCATGCTTGTATGGAGTCATTACAGGCATTCAAGATCTTTTACCTAGACAAAAGACACATAGTCCTTAGAACAGACTGCCAAGCTATCATTAGCTTTTTCAACAAGTCCTCTCAGAACAAGCCCTCTAGAGTTAGATGGCTAGGATTTGTAGATTTCCTAACAGGATTAGGAGTGTCTTTTTCTTTCGAACACATCTCAGGTAAAGATAATGTACTTGCTGACGAGTTATCACGTTTGGTTAACTTTGTTACAGTATGGCCAAGCGAGGAAATGGAAGTGGTAGCTCTAGCTCTGGAAGAGGTAGCCCTTGGGAACGAAGCGTTAAAGCTCGAATGGACCCAGATGTGCAGATCATTGGTGAGTTTCCAGGAATACAAGCTTACCGAATTCTTGGCCCATATGGTGAACACGGCCAAAGAAAAGGAACAATGGAAGCACGGAGCGATCTATACAAAGGACCTCATCAATGGACCAATGCCTATGAATTCTATGCAGAAAAATGTCGAACCCTCAGGACCACCGATCCCGAACAAAGCAGGAGAGGTGCGCAAGAAGCTCGAGGAACCGAGACCGTTATACTCGAGAGCCTTCGAGGAAGTTTATGGGCTCTACAAGGCGTCCTTCATATCAAAGCCCACGAATTTGAGAGATTGGCCAGAGGTGAAGGATTATGGGACGATCTCGGCCCAACTTCAGCAACGCATGGGCACTTCAGAGAGGCCCAAGCCATTGCAGACTCTCTCTACGATCTTCTAGACAAGATTGAGGCAGACCGCATGTTCTAGGTCTAAAAGTGTTTGTAATTGGGTCATATGTTTAGGTCCAAATAAATTAGTTAATGGTCCATGGGGTTAGGCCCAGGGAAGATAACCCAAGCCAAGTGTCTGTAAAGGTGTTTGTAGTTGACGTCATGACTGACGTCATATGTCACTTGTTGTAATTGACGTCATGGCTGACGTCAGGTGTCTTGGCGCCAAAGTCTTCCCGCGTAATTCACGCGCCCGCGCCTTGTGTGTGCTGAGTCAGATGAGGATAAGAGGATAAGAAGGTATCTCTTTTCTGTTAAAAGATAATGACTACGGGGCCCATAGCGCACCCGGTTATCTACAGAAAGATTCCTTTCTCCTCCTATATATACCCTCATTCAGTTCGAGAAAAACAGACTGGAAAATATCCAAATCTGTATTTCTCTCTTGTCTCTCTTGTAAGCTTCCGTTTGTGCAATAATAAAGGTTTGCGTTTAACATTACCATCCTTTATTTTCGATCCATGCTATGGCCCTCTTTTGGCAGACAGTATATACCTGCTGTAAGGTATCTCTGCAATAGTCCACTGGAGCATAATCCCCAAACTTCAGGGAGATGGAATTGTTGAGCAATAATCGTGCGTCAACTTTGGCAGGTTTGTGTGACAGATCTGGTGGATTCACAAGTTTTAGAATCCATCTCTGTCCTTGTAGCTGTTGAACCGTCTTAGGTGTTCCTTGGATAGCCTTGACTCCAGATGTTGCTAGGTAATCTGCTACGTCAGTGATACTGTAGCGGAATCCAGCATGACTGCTATTTGTGAGGCGGCCTACCAAGGCTTTCGTGATGAGCAAGTTGATCTCACCACCTATCCACTCGTTGTATCCATGAGTTTGTATGGATAGCTGTACATGATTGTAGAAATCATGTATTCCCATCATGAGATCTGGTACTATGTATACCAGCTGGACACCACTGGTCATGTCAACCTCCATAGTTCCTAGTATGGACCGATCATCGCTCCATCCCGTGTCTCGCAAGACAAGCAGGACTGTTGTACCTGCGTTCTTCCTGTGTAGTGCTTGTACTCGGATCATCAGTAACCCGAGGTGGATATGCTGCATTCCTTCTTGCCTTAATTTTTCGTAGGAATCCTTGTTGATAAAGTTCATATCAACCTGGCTTCCATCGCCTGCACATAGTATACGCTCCTCAGAGTAGTGTTGGTAGACTTTATGGTTTGGGCATGACCAACTGGAGTCGTATAGCACTTCTGCCGGAAGGAGGTTTGCTCCCCTTCTGTGGGATAGTTGCAGCTCTTCTGATGGCTTTAGTTGACTTTCTAGGGTCCTATGATATTCGGGAGGAGGTTTCAGCTTTCTATTTACCAGGTACTTGATGCGTTGTGACTTATTGTAATCACGGATCACGATTCTCCGAGCAGTGAGTCTTTATTCTCAGTAAATTTGTACTAGAAGGGGATGAGCTACTTGCCTAGCTCATCTTGCTTCTTATTGCCTTTATCAGGCTTGTCCTCCTTGGGATATAGCTTTGCTTTTTCTTCGTCGAAGATTTCTTGAGGATCCCTGAAGACGTATATGGGACCTTGTGGACTAGGCTTTTTGGGTATTTCTTTAACAGAGAATTGTTCGAGACATTTGGTGAGTCCCCCGAACAACTTTTTCGATTCCGGTACTGCTGAGGTTGTAGCCTTTTCCCTGCAGACAGTGTATACCTGTTGTAAGGTATCTCTGCAATAGTCCACCTGCTCCCTGGTTGTGACCAACAGTTGCAGAAGTAAGTTGTTCTGCTTGATGATTATCTCCAATTTCTCGAATACTTTATCTACACTACTGGCTTTGGCAAACCCAACTACTGGGGGATCGTAAGTACCAAGTGCTTCGAGAGCTTCCTTGTAAGTGGCAGAGTTGACTGTTTGAGTCCAACTCATCAACCAATCTGATTCCGCAGTTGATGAACCAGATTCTCCACTTTCTGTACCTTAACTTCTAGCTCTTGGAGTGATTTCAGCAAAGCCCGTTGAGACCTTACTACTTCAGTGTTGTTGGATGGTTTTGGAGACAAGACTTCTACTTCTAAATTACTCAGACTCTGTTCTATTTTAGAGACTCCAGACTCGAGCTTTTTCTGGTTTTCACTGATCTGATGAAAATACTTAAGAGACACTTTTGATAATAAACAGACATTGTCACAGACAAACAACAAATTATGACTAATATCAGAAAGCTTGACTGATGTTCCTTCAAGATTTAGGTAGTTGAGGTCAGCAATACGTTCATTGGCGTGCCAGTCCTCAATAGCTTGTTCAAACCTTTCGGACATTAGAGCTTAGTTAAGCACCTCAATTCCCCAAGCAAGTTGATAGAGATTGAATGCTCATACTGTGTTAGACATGCAACAAAGGGTCTTACTCTCCTTCTGCCCTTATCTATGCACCACACAATCCTTTTGCAATCGTTGCTCTATACCTTACTTAAAGAAAATCTTGACTTAACCTTACTCGTAATTTACTCAGCCTGAACAAGTGCTCAAGAACGACACCACCAACTTCTGTAAAGCCTTCCTCAACTGGAGTGGTAACTTAGAACATTTTCAAGCTCTGATACCAAAAGAGGGCCATAACATGGATCGAAAATAAAGGAAGGTAATGTTAAACGCAAACCTTTATTATTGCACAAACGGAAGCTTACAAGAGAGACAAGAGAGAAATACAGATTTGGATATTTTCCAGTCTGTTTTTCTCGAACTGAATGAGGGTATATATAGGAGGAGAAAAGAATCTTTCAGTAGATAACCGGGTGCGCTGTGGGCCCCGTAGTCGTTATCTTTTAACAGAAAAGAGATACCTTCTTATCCTCTTATCCTCATCTGACTCAGCACACACAAGGCGCGGGCGCGTGAATTACGCGGGAAGACTTTGGCGCCAAGACACCTGACGTCAGCCATGACGTCAATTACAACAAGTGACATATGACGTCAACTACAAACACCTTTAAAGACACTGGGCTTGGGTTATCTTTCTTGGGCCTAACCCCATGGACCATTAACTAATTTATTTGGGCCTAAACATATGACCCAATTACAAACACTTTTAGACCTAGAACATGCGGTCTGCCTCAATCTTGTCTAGAAGATCGTAGAGAGAGTCTGCAATGGCTTGGGCCTCTCTGAAGTGCCCATGCGTTGCTGAAGTTGGGCCGAGATCGTCCCATAATCCTTCACCTCTGTCCAATCTCTCAAATTCGTGGGCTTTGATATGAAGGATGCCTTGTAGAGCCCATAAACTTCCTCGAAGGCTCTCGAGTATAACGGTCTCGGTTCCTCGAGCTTCTTGTGTACCTCTCCTGCTTCGTTCGGGATCGGTGTTCCTGAGGGTTCTGCATTTTTCCGCATAGAATTCATAGGCATTGGTCCATTGATGAGGTCCTTTGTATAGATCGCTCCTTGCTTCCATTGTTCCTTTTCTTGGGCCGTGTTCACCATATGGGCCAAGAATTCGGTAAGCTTGTATTCCTGGAAACTCACCAATGATCTGCACATCTAGGTCCATTCGAGCTTTAACGCTTCGTTCCCAAGGGCTACCTCTTCCAGAGCTAGAGCTACCACTTCCATTTCCTCGCTTGGCCATACTGTAACAAAGTTAACCAAACGTGATAACTCGTCAGCAAGTACATTATCTTTACCTGAGATGTGTTCAAAAGAAAAAGACACTCCTAATCCTGTTAGGAAATCTACAAATCCTGGCCATCTAACTCTAGAGGGCTTGTTCTGAGAGGACTTGTTGAAAAAGCTAATGATAGCTTGGCAGTCTGTTCTAAAGACTATGTGTCTTTTGTCTAGGTAAAAGATCTTGAATGCCTGTAATGACTCCATACAAGCATGGATTTCAGCGTCAATGGTGGATTTTAACGGGTTGAATTTTCCACTCGCATAAGCGCAAATCTCTTCTTCAGATTTGGGATCATACTGTTGTTTCTTCCATTTGCATACACCTCCCCATCCTTTCATGCATCCGTCAGTTTCAATGATGATGACACAATCTGGTGGTGGCATTGCTAATGGCGGTGACTGTTGGACTTCCGTTTTGATTCTCTTTACGAGGTCCCAATCTGCCTTTTTCATTCTTTTGTCTCCATGGTTGTCTGTCTTGGTATACAAAGGTCCTAGTAACTTGCAGAGATCCTTGATATAAGACCTTGCATAATTTAGTAGGCCTAACCATGAGCGTAGTCCCTTTTTAGTGGTTAGTTTTTCTTCTTCAAATGAAACTATCTTCTTGAGTATGTGGTCTTGGAGCAGGACTTTCCCCTTGAAGATCTGAACTCTGAGAAAATCAATTTTCTCCTCTGCTATCTTCATCTTCGTTGGCGAAAGGACTAGTCCTTGCTGTGCACATACCTCTGCAAACCTTTCTAAATGCCGCAGGTGTTCCTTCATGTTGTCAGAGAATACTAAGATATCATCAATGTATACCGCGATGAAACTGCTTAAATGGCTAAAGCAATTATCCATTTTCCTCTGGAACACTGCTGGCGCATTCTTCAATCCGAAGGGCATGACTAGCCATTCGTACAGTCCTGAGCGGACTACAAAGGCTGTCCAGGGAATACTGCTTTCTTCCATCTTGACTTGATGAAAGCCACTCTTAAGGTCAAATTTTGAGTAAACCTTAGCCCTTCCTACCCTGGAAAGGATGGTGTTTATACCAGGAAAAGAATACTGATCTTTGTAGGTATTGTCATTCAATGTTTTGTAGTTAAACACCATTCTTTCTTTTCCTTTCTTCTCAACCCCTGTGATTGCATCTACTGTTGTGCCAGAATTAACTAGCATCGCCATGGTTCGATGTCGACTGTTGCTAGGCCTTACGACTTTGAGCTTTAACAAAGCATCGATATGCTTTTGGAATGAATCTGTCATCTGAGGCGTGACATGTTTTAATGGCTTGTCTTCAATTGTAAGATCCGGGTTGATAATATCCAATTTACAGTGGATACTATTCTGGGCCCAATATCGTAGTGGGTCTTCGCCAACTTAACCTCTTTCTTTTAGTCTTGCTAAAATGGGTTCCCATTTGGGCTGTATGTTGCTCATTAGTGCCTGATTGGGCTGGGCCTGAAATGTGAGGCCATCCTCCTCTATTTCAACTGCTTTCTTTAAATTCCCATTTGGGCTTGTTTCAATAGTCGTGACAGTTTTGTAGAAGGTGATGGACATTCCTTCTATCCGCATTCCTCCATTCATTGCACGGATAAAGTTGCAGCCCAGTAGCAAATTAAATCCATCGTCTAATCCCATTGGGAAAGCGTAAGTGAATGGGATTCTATATGCTTGTGAACCAATAACCATAGTGCCATCTTTGAGCTTTGATTTAGCCTCCTGGGTTGATGATATTCCATTGATGATTACGGAATAGGAGATGGCTTCAAGAGCTTCGGGTGGAATTTTGTTAATATTGACATAACAGGCTGTGGCTCCGGTGTCAATTATGGTTTGGACCACAAACTCCTTTACACCTTGGATTCGGAAAGTTGTATAAAAATTATACAACCTATTGACCAACGTCCTTGAAGATGGCATGTTTGGCTCAGAGGGAGATGTGTTGCTTGTGATGCTCCTGCAAATTATCTCCTCCTCTTCCACAGTTTCGACTAGGGTTTCCATCTTCCTTTTTCCTTTGTCAGCTTGTTCCAACTCGATTGCTTCACCTATGAGTTGCTCATCCTGTACACGTTCCAATTCTTCCTTTAATCTTCGGTTTTCACCAAGCAGGTACTGGACGTACTCATTCAAGGCAGCAATAAGTTCCTCTCCCGACCTGTACTCTTGATGAACTGGAGGTAGGGGTTTGATTTCAAATCCCAAGTAGTTCATTGAACACTGAGAGCAGGTCACTAAGTCGCATTGCTGGCATCGAGCTCTTTACCTGTGTGAGGTCACTTTCTTGCAGAATAAACACCTTATTTCTCTAGCGGCATTGTAGTGTTTATCCCAGTGATGCTGACAGACATGATATGCCTCTGGGAGGTCATACTGAGGTTGCCAAGTTCCTTCTTTTCCAATTAGGACAAGGGCAATCTCTTCGAAAGGCAACTCCTCTATTGCCAGTCTGAGGTTTTCCTCAGTGTGTCCATCCTCTCCTTCAGAGAAGCTACAGATGGCATCAGTTAGAGGATCATTGGGATCTACAGAAACAACATCCCAATTTTCATCGATGTCCAAATTTTCAAATACAGCTTTTCTCGCCATATTTCCATACTTACTTCGGCAATCACTTGCTCTTTCTGGGTATTTTCGTTTGAATACCCTGACATGTGAGTCATGTGGCTTTCCTTTGTATGTTTTGGACTTTCGTAAGCCATACTTCTTTCTTCTTGGCTTATCGTAGTATCCAGGTTGCGCCATCTCTCCGTAGAATGATAGGTCTTTAATACTTCTCTGCATCTGTGCATTCTGGCACATTTCTGCTAGGTAGCTGTGAGTGAAATTGATTATGGGAATTACTCCAACTGTATTTCCTGGGTACTTAGCTTTGTATGCTTGTTCAATCTTTTTGCCAAATGGTTCAGGCATTTTTAGGAATAGCTTATCCGATATCTCAGGGGAGATATACAACCTTTCGGTTTTAGCTGACAGATATTTGAAGTCATTAAGATATCTAAAGATATCTTTCATGGATTTACAACTTAATTGCTCCAGCTGTTGATAAGCTCTGTTTTGTTCTTCAACTGAACCTTGGAAAGGATCTTCTAGTAGAAACATTCGCCTGACCTGTGATGTCACATTCTGAGGGTCATCGGCAATGTTTACTAGTTCTTCATATTCAGTGGGGTAAGCCATTCTCCACTGGATCCATGTGATCTTTTCAATTTCACCAAGTAAATTTTCAATGTATTGCACCTTTGTTTTTTTATCCGCCCAAGGTTTTTCGTTAACCAGATTAAGTGTAATGGATTCCCATCTTGCAATGACATCGGCATACTTCCCGATGTCGTCTGGTAAAACGAGGATAACACCGCTGTTGGACTGCGCGGGTGGCACGGTCCAATTCTCATCACCAAATTTTAGACCACGAGTTTTCCTTGGTGCTGGGCCTAGGCTCATTGTTTCATTTAAGACAGTAGAACGGGCTCCATCGCTAGATGTGGCTGGTGGATACCTAACTGGACCCATTACAGGCTCGTTAGGAGGCCTGAAAGCAGATGAGGCCGTTGAGTAAGCCTTCTCTTTTATGGATTCGTACTGTTCCCTAAGGGTTTTCATCCGTGGATAGTCCATTTGAACCTTTGCCAATTCCTGAATGGGCTCTTCAGGGTTTTCAGGGCTTTCATCCTCTTCTTGATTTGGGCTTTGCAAAGCGGCCCAAAAGCTACCATATTCGTCCAGGTTGAGATAGTCCAACCATTCTGCACTGTCTGTTCGGGAAATTCTTGGGTCTGGTTCTGGATCAAGATTTCTAGGATCCGGTTCTTTTTCGGGCAGAATCTGGAGCCATGGATCTTGTTCTACAGTGAGAGGGATTTCTGGGTTTGGTGGCCATTATGCTCAATAGCATGAGTCTCCGGTTGGAAGAACTCATCATTGTCCTCACAGTCACCATTAACGTATACATGTTCCGTCATGTGCTCCGTGCTGAGTGCGGATATATGTTCCACTTTGGGGTTGTCCAGAGTTTGAATATCCTCAAGGCACTCATAGGTGGGGCTTATCCTCACTTTTGTGTCGAACGGCAGAGGGTGATTCAATGGTTTCTTAAGCTCACACTGAACTGTGGTCTGCTGTTTCTTTTGCTTTTCAACCCACTGCTTCTTTTGTTGCCATTTACGCCTTTGTTCTTGGAACATTCGATTTGCCACTACTTGCTCAAATCTAGCTATAGCGGGGTCTGTTGACCATTTGTAGGGATATTGCTGTGGTGGCGTATCGGCGTCGCTGCTGCTTTCAGTAGCATCTGGATCTCCCCATCCAGTTGCCTTTTATGTCAAATACACGCCGCCGCCGGAAACTCCATGGCCGGAAAAGAGAAGGCTTACTCAACGGCCTCATCTGCTTTCAGGCCTCCTAACGAGCCTTGTAATGGGTCAGTTAGGTATCCACCAGCCACATCTAGCGATGGAGCCCGTTCTACTGTCTTAAATGAAACAATGAGCCTAGGCCCAGCACCAAGGAAAACTCGTGGTCCAAAATTTGGTGATGAGAATTGGACCGTGCCACCCGCGCAGTCCAACAGCGGTGTTATCCTCGTATTACCAGACGACATCGGGAAGTATGCCGATGTCATTGCAAGATGGGAATCCATTACACTTAATCTGGTTAACGAAAAACCTTGGGCGGATAAAAAAACAAAGGTGCAATACATTGAAAATTTACTTGGTGAAATTGAAAAGATCACATGGATCCAGTGGAGAATGGCTTACCCCACTGAATATGAAGAACTAGTAAACATTGCCGATGACCCTCAGAATGTGACATCACAAGTCAGGCGAATGTTTCTACTAGAAGATCCTTTCCAAGGTTCAGTTGAAGAACAAAACAGAGCTTATCAACAGCTGGAGCAACTAAGTTGTAAATCCATGAAAGATATCTTTAGATATCTTAATGACTTCAAATATCTGTCAGCTAAAACCGGAAGGTTGTATATCTCCCGTGAGATATCGGATAAGCTATTCCTAAAAATGCCTGAACCATTTGGCAAAAAGATTGAACAAGCATACAAAGCTAAGTACCCAGGAAGTACAATTGGAGTAGTTCCCAGAATCAATTTCACTCACAGCTACCTAGCAGAAATGTGCCAGAATGCACAGATGCAGAGAAGTATTAAAGACCTATCATTCTGCGGAGAGATGGCGCAACCTGGATACTACGATAAGCCAAGAAGAAAGAAGTATGGCTTATGAAAGTCTAAAACATACAAAGGAACGCCACATGACTCACATGTCAGGGTATTCAAACGAAAATACCCAGAAAGAGCAAAAAAGTGTAAGTGTTTCATATGTGGAGAATTGGGACATTTCGCAAGTGATTTGATAAGTGCTAGAAAAGCATTTAAATAACTCTTCTATTTTACGTATTTGTGTGTTTTATTAATGTTATATGTTCCGTTTTATGTGTTTTTCCTTTATTGTAGTGTTTAGGGTCACAAAGAATCGAAAGGAGTCAAAGGATGAAAATCGAATGAAAAGCGAGCTTCGGGACCAAAAGGCAAGCGAATCAAAGATGGAGGACCTCGATGCAATTTTATGAAAAGTTGTTTTTACAATTTTCTTGTGCCAAAAGTCGAATAACGTCAAAGAGGATTCCCAAACTTTTTCCTGATCTCAAATCGGAGTTTCCTAGTGAAAGTTATGGCCGTTTGAAGAAAAAGGACTAAAAGCGTCACTTCCAAAAGCTGTTGGGGACAAAGTGCAACTTTTCAAAAGTCAGGGGACCAAAGTGAAACTTTTCAGAAAGTTGGAGGACCAAAATGCAATTTTGGAAGGACCCCAAATGAACAACATTCAAAAGTTGAGGGACTTGGTGTGCAATTTACGGGTGACTCGAGTGACTCGAGTCACCGCCGTGATCAGTCGGTGTGGTGACTCGAAGTCACGCTTGCCCGATCATCTTTCGATCACCGCCGCAAGTGATCAGTCACGCCACGCTAGCCGTCCACGGCCTCCCGGGTTCCACATGGCGCCACGGTGACTAGAGCGGAATCGTGCGTGACTGGTCGGTCATTGTAGCGGCGATTTCGAAAGTCACGCTATTATTCGGCTGCGGATTTTGACCAAGCGGACTCCACCTACCATAAAGCGTGTTTTTGGTATTTTCTTGACTTCTTAGAGATAAAACAATCTGAGCACACCACAATAGACTCATGAAGGAAGACTTTTATTATTTTTTAATATTTTTTGGTGTAATATTTTGCCTATAAATAGAGGCATTTCCAAGCTTGAATCACACAACTTGTAGAGAGAATTAGCTTGTGATTCTCTCCAACTTTCTCCTCAATAAAATTCTCTTCATCATTTGTTCTTAGTTCTAGCTTGAAAGCTCTTAGTTTTTCATATTCGGGCGGAAGTAAGAACCTAAATATAGGTTCGAAAAATCAATCGACGATACTTCGGCCGTGAATATGATTAGCGGAGCATTTCTTCACTAATTTCTCTTCTTCTTTTATTTTTCATGTTTGAGAAAGATAATTTCTCATATATTGCAGAGGTGATACCAGCGTTCTGTAGTTATAAATATTTAACCCGCATATATGAGTAGTTAGACTTCTCTATTTAAATCTTAGCATTATTTACGTGATTTCTATAGTTTTTATATATTACTTGAGATAGTGAAGTATAATCTATCATATAGCAGTGGTGATACCCGCTAATATGAGTAGTTAGACTTCTCTATCTAGTTCGAGGGGGACGTTGTGTTCAATTATCACGTTGTTATCTTTTCTAACTCTTTGCTAACGTTTTATCTATTCTTCTACTTCAATTTGTTGATTTGTTATGGTTTTAAACCCGTTTTGAATTTATGTGATTATTGCATTCACTTTGGCCAATTGAATCAATTAATCTTTAAGTTCAAGTTAAGTGCTAGGATTGGAACTTTTGATCCGTAATTGTCACTAGATTCCAATCCACAGTAGCAAACGAATGTCGTGCATATTTGTTAATAAATCAACTTAGATGTATTAATTCAAGTTTGTGAAATTGATCATCTAATTCAACTCATTCTTCTTGTTCATTTCACACTACCATTGCATTAAATCCTAAGAACTTGTTTAGGATTATCCAATAGCTAGATGTTAAGTTAAAGAACTCACTTTAATTTAATACACTTAAGGAAGAATTCGTTAATCAGAGCTTCTTGGTTAATTGAGAGTTGATAAATTGAAGAAGGGATAGTACACGTTGCATGGGAAAGATAAACACAAGATGTTGACACAACCGAACCCGAGAACTAGATATATCTTCAATTGTTGCATTTTCATCTCTTTTATTTTGTCATTTTATTTTTAAATTTCATCCAACTTCACAAAACCCCCATTTCTAGATTAATTGATAAGAACAACTAGATTAAACACCGTTCCTCTTGGGTTCGACCCTTACTTACCACTTCTACATTAATTTGTAGTTTTGAAACCGAGTAAGGAAATAAAATAAATTTTGGCGTACTGCGACAACACGCCCATGATTGCCGAAGTAAGTATGGAAATATGGCGAGAAAAGCTGTATTTGAAAATTTGGACATCGATGAAAATTGGGATGTTGTTTATGTAGATCCCAATGATCCTCTAACTGATGCCATCTGTAGCTTCTCTGAAGGAGAGGATGGACACACTGAGGAAAACCTCAGACTTGCAATAGAGGAGTTGCCTTTCGAAGAGATTGCCCTTGTCCTAATTGGAAAAAAAGGAACTTGGCAACCTCAGTATGACCTCCCAGAGGCATATCATGTCTGTCAGCATCACTGGGATAAACACTACAATACCGCTAGAGAAGTAAGGTGTTTATTCTGCAAGAAAGTGACCTCACACAGGTCAAGAGCTCGATGCCAGCAATGCGACTTAGTGACCTGCTCTCAGTGTTCAATGAACTACTTGGGATTTGAAATCAAACCCCTACCTCCAGTTCATCAAGAGTACAGGTCGGGAGAGAAACTTATTGCTGCCTTGAATGAGTACGTCCAGTACCTGCTTGGTGGAAACCGGAGATTAAAGGAAGAATTGGAACGTGTACAGGATGAGCAACTCATAGGTGAAGCAATCGAGTTGGGACAAGCTGACAAAGGAAAAAGGAAGATGGAAACCCTAGTCGAAACTGTGGAAGAGGAGGAGACAATTTGCAGGGGCATCACAAGCAACACATCTCCCTCTGAGCCAAACATGCCATCTTCAAGGACGTTGGTGTAACGCCCCGATTTTTAAATATCGAAGAGTTACCACAATGGCCTTTGACTAATTCGAAATGGGGAAAATCGACGACCAATTTTTTTTTCTTTTTATAACCCTTTCAGTAATAATACTAACAATAATAATCATATTAGGAATAATAATAACACGGTTCAAATTCATGCACTTAAATGAAATAATATCAAACAACTTGATATTCAATATTCATTTTCTAAATAAATAAATTAAACTCTAAACCATATGCGGAAGCTCAAAAAAAATAATAAAATACTAAGTTTTGAACGATCATCTAATAAAGAAAACTAGTTTAATATAGCAATTTTGGTGGATGATGTCGCCTCGTCCCACGCCACTTCGGCGGGCTCCTTAATCTGAAAAAAGTTTAAAACGTTGGGGTGAGTATAACGTTGTTATACTCGATGGAAGTCTGATAGAAAACATTTCACCATATCACATATCCACACATGAAATTACAACTAGAGGCAATTAAACTATAGAAAAGTCGAGTGTTGGAAACTCCCGTCCAACGTGGGGGAAAGTCGCTATGACGATCCGAATGGCCCTTAACCATTCCGTAGAAGATGGTACTTAACACCATCACATGCATGTCACATAGCAAATATACCATAAATCATAACCACGCGTAAAGACATGATATGGTTTTAAAACAAACAATCGCCTTTAATTGAAAATATTTTGTATAAAATAAACCCCACCTCAAATTCGTAGTTCTCGTGAATCCCTTGAAAGTAGAGCTGGTGTGATGCTAGCGCCTCTACGACCTTTCCACGTCGTCTAATAAAAGGATTTAAACATATCTTAGTAACTAATTCTTAAAATTGAAGTTTAATAATTTATTTGGGTCTTAAAGTATTTAATTTAAAAGTTATAGGGCCTAATTGATAACTTTAAAAATTGCTTTGAGTGAAATTGAAAGAGAAGTATTGATTTGAGGGTGGAAATTGAAGTTTTAAAACTTAATTTGGACTTGATTGAAAGAAAACAGTGATTTAGGGGCTGTTTGGAAGCTAAATTAGAACTTGGGGACTTCAATTGTGAATTATATAAATTCAATTGAAGTCAATTGAAGTAATATAATAATTTTGGGGATCATTTTGAACTTATTTGAAAATATATAATAAACTAAGGGACTAAATCGAATAAAAGTTGGGAGTTAAGGGACTTAGGTTGTAATTTCTTGAATTTGGGCCATAAGATTTGGATTTTTGGCCTTGTCTTCTTCATTCATTCACACATACTCGAGGCGAGAGGCGAGGAAAGACCAAGGAAGAAGGGAAAAGAGGAAGCCGGCAAGCCACCGCGCGTCGCCGCCTCTTGTCACTGATCGTCGGCAACCAGGTCGACTCTCCTCGACAGTGACCTCGGGAATCGCATTTGTGATCGGTGTCGGGCGAGAGGAGTCTCAATCGGCCAAATCGGGCAAGTTCTCGGCGAGTTCGAGCTTTTTCCGGCCAAATTCGTCAAAATAAGGTTGGGTTTAGTTCTACTACACTATACTACCTCCTAGGAAGTAATTTGTGGAAGAAATTTGAAGATTGAATGCAAGAAACATGTCCGGTACTATTCACGCTCAGCAGTCGCTTTCCACAAAGTTACTATTCACGATTTTTTTTTTTCCGAGTAGAGGATGAATATGATGAACGAAGTCATATTTTTAATGTTGGGTTGAATTTTTATTTTTTTTTTTTTTGGAGAGTAAGCGAGAGGATGACGGTGAAAAATTGCTTTGTGTGTGTATGTATGTATTTTCATACGTGAATAGGTTTGTGAGTGTGTGTAGGTTGCTTAAGCTTTATGAATACATGGCAATAGACTAATTCTGAGAGGTAAATTGTAGAATTCTTGGTTAAGATTCACGTAGTAGATTGATATAGACACCACACTATTGTAACAAAAGTTGCAGATTACCTGGTAATATTGTGAGAATTTGAATGATCTCCTCTGTGTCTTGAAAGTCTTTGTCCACGAGAGTTGGGAAATTTTGTTTTGTATGTGAGCTTGAAAGAGGAGAAAGTGGTTTACTGAGTCTGCGAGGTGGTGTATTTGCATTGTAGTAGCAGAGAGATGGGAGGCGTGGTGAAGAAATTCAGTAGAGGGAGTTCTTCATCAGTAAAGAAAACTTAGTGGGTTGGCCCAAAAGGAAATATGGTGGGCTTGAAGCCCGATAAACTACTTTGCCCGTAATAAATTTTCGACCCGATTAAATTATTAAATTATTAAAGTTCATTTTATTTTTGTTCTGCTAAGCTATTTATTCATTGAAATTTTAATTTAAGTGAGAAGTCGTAACGACGTCGTAAAGCGTTAAATATTAAACTTTTTTTTTTATTGCGGTCGTTACAGTTGGTCAATAGGTTGTATAATTTTTATACAACTTTCCGAATCCAAGGTGTAAAGGAGTTTGTGGTCCAAACCATAATTGACACTGGCGCCACAGCCTGTTGTGTCAATATTAACAAAATTCCGCCCGAAGCTCTTGAAGCCATCTCCTATTTCGTAATCATCAATGGAATATCATCAACCCAGGAGGCTAAATCAAAGCTCAAAGATGGCACTATGGTTATTGGTTAACAAGACTATAGAATCCCATTCACTTACGCTTTCCCAATGGGATTAGACGATGGAGTTAATTTGCTACTGGGCTGCAACTTTATCCGTGCAATGAATGGAGGAATGCGGATAGAAGGAATGTCCATCACCTTCTACAAAACTGTCACGACTATTGAAACAAGCCCAAATGTGAATTTAAAGAAAGCAGTTGAAATAGAGGAGGATGGCCTCACATTTCAGGCCCAGCCCAATCAGGCACTAATGAGCAACATACAGCCCAAATGGGAACCCATTTTAGCAAGACTAAAAGAAAGAGGTTACGTTGGCGAAGACCCACTACGATATTGGGCCCAGAATAGTATCCGCTGTAAATTGGATATTATCAACCCGGATCTTACAATTGAAGACAAGCCATTAAAACATGTCACGCCTCAGATGACAGATTCATTCCAAAAGCATATCGATGCTTTGTTAAAGCTCAAAGTCATCAGGCCTAGCAACAGTCGACGTCAAACCATGGCGATGCTAGGTAATTCTGGCACAACAGTAGATCCAATCACAGGGGTTGAGAAGAAAGGAAAAGAAAGAATGGTGTTTAACTACAAAACATTGAATGACAATACCTACAAAAATCAGTATTCTTTGCCTGGTATAAACACCATCCTTTCCAGGGTAGGAAGGGCTAAGGTTTACTCAAAATTTGACCTTAAGAGTGGCTTTCATCAAGTCAAGATGGAAGAAAGCGATATTCCTGGGCGGACCTTTGTAGTCCCTCAGAATTTGTATGAATGGCTAGTCATGCCCTTCGGATTGAAGAATGCGCCAGCAGTGTTCCAGAGGAAAATGGATAATTGCTTTAGCCATTTAAGCTGTTTCATCTCGGTATACACTGATGATATCTTAGTATTCTCTGACAACATGGAGGAACACCTGCGGCATTTAGAAAGGTTTGCAGAGGTATGTGAACAGCAAGGACTAGTCCTTTCGCCAACGAAGATGAAGATAGCAGAGGAGAAAAATGATTTTCTCGGAGTTCAGATCCTCAAAGGGAAAGTCCCGCTCCAAGACCACATACTTAAGAGGATAGTCTCATTTTGAAGAAGAGAAACTAACCACTAAAAAGGGACTACGCTCATGGTTAGGCCTACTAAATTATGCAAGGTCTTATATCAAGGATCTCGGCAAGTTACTAGTACCTTTGTATACCAAGACAGGCAACCATGGAGACAAAAGAATGAAAAAGGCAGATTGGGACCTCGTAAGGAGAATCAAAACGGAAGTCCAACAAGCATCAGCCATTAGCAATACCAAAGACTGCATTATGTCATCATCATTGAAACTGACGGATGCATGGAAGGATGGGGAGGTGTATCCAAATGGAAGAAACAACAGTATGATCCCAAATCTGAAGAAGAGATTTGCGCTTATGCGAGTGGAAAATTCAACCCGTTAAAATCTACCATTGACGCTGAAATCCATGCTTGTATGGAGTCATTACAGGCATTCAAGATCTTTTACCTAGACAAAAGACACATAGTCCATAGAACTGACTGCCAAGCTATCATTAGCTTTTTCAACAAGTCCTCTCAGAGCAAGCCCTCTAGAGTTAGATGGCTAGGATTTGTAGATTTCCTAACAGGATTAGGAGTGTCTTTTTCTTTCGAAAACATCTCAGGTAAAGATAATGTACTTGCGGACGAGTTATCACGTTTCGTTAACTTTGTTACAGTATGGCCAAGCGAGGAAATGGATGTGGTAGCTCTAGCTCTGGAAGAAGTAGCCCTTGGGATCGAAGCGTTAAAGCTCGAATGGACCCAGATGTGCAGATCATTGGTAAGTTTCCAGGAATACAAGCTTGCCGAACTCTTGGCCCATATGGTGAACACGGCCCAAGAAAAGGAACAATGGAAGCACGGAGCGATCTATACAAAGGACCTCATCAATGGACCAATGCCTATGAATTCTATGCGGAAAAATGCCGAACCCTCAGGAACACCGATCCCGAACGAAGCAGGAGAGGTGCGCAAGAAGCTCGAGGAACCTAGACCGTTATACTCGAGAGCCGTCGAGGAAGTTTATGGGCTCTACAAGGCGTCCTTCATATCAAAGCCCACGAATTTGAGAGATTGGCCAGAGGTGAAAGATTATGGGATGATCTCGGCCCAACTTCAGCAACGCATGGGCACTTCAGAGAGGCTCAAGCCATTGCAGACTCTCTCTACGATCTTCTAGACAAGATTGAGGCAGACCGCATGTTCTAGGTCTAAAAGTGTTTGTAATTGGGTCATATGTTTAGGCCCAAATAAATTAGTTAATGGTCCATGGGGTTAGGCCCAAGAAAGATAACCCAAGCCCAGTGTCTGTAAAGGTGTTTGTAGTTGACGTCATGACTGACGTCATATGTCACTTGTTGTAATTGACGTCATGGGTAACGTCAGGTGTCTTGGCGCCAAAGTCTTCCCGCGTAATTCACGCGCCCGCGCCTTGTGTGTGCTGAGTCAGATGAGGATAAGAGGATAAGAAGGTATCTCTTTTCTGTTAAAAGATAATGACTACGGGTCCCACAGCGCACCCGGTTATCTACAGAAAGATTCCTTTCTCCTCCTATATATACCCTCATTCAGTTCGAGAAAAACAGACTGGAAAATATCCAAATCTATATTTCTCTCTTGTCTCTCTTGTAAGCTTCCGTTTATGCAATAATAAAGGTTTGCATTTAACATTACCTTCCTTTATTTTCGATCCATGTTATGGCCCTCTTTTGGTATCATTTCCAGTCTGTTTTTCTCTCTTGTCTCTCTTGTAAGCTTCCGTTTGTGCAATA
The DNA here is from genome assembly GCA_018223645.1 of Jasminum sambac. Classification (NCBI taxonomy): domain Eukaryota; kingdom Viridiplantae; phylum Streptophyta; class Magnoliopsida; order Lamiales; family Oleaceae; genus Jasminum; species Jasminum sambac. Next base: position 24,895,370 of record CP073652.1, read on the forward strand.
ATAAAGGTTTGCGTTTAACATTACCTTCCTTTATTTTCGATCCATGTGATGGCCCTCTTTTGGTATCAGAGCTTGAAAATGTTCTAAGTTACCACTCCAGTTGAGGAAGGCTTTGCAGAAGTTGGTGGTGTCGTTCTTGAGCACTTGTTCAGGCTGAGTAAATTACGAGTAAGGTTAAGTAAAGATTTTCTTTAAGTAAGGTATAGAGCAACGGTTGCAAAAGGACTGTGTGGTGCATAGATAAGGGCAGAAGGAGAGTAAGACCCTTTGTTGCATGTCTAACACAGTATGAGCATTCAATCTCTATCAACTTGCTTGAGGAACTGAGGTGCTTAACTAAGCTCTAATGTCCGAAAGGTTTGAACAAGCTATTGAGGATTGGCACGCCAATGAACGTATTGCTGACCTCAACTACCTAAATCTTGAAGGAACATCAGTCAAGCTTTCTGATATTAGTCATAATTTGTTGTTTGTCTGTAACAAGGTCTGTTTATTATCAAAAGTGTCTCTTAAGTATTTTCATCAGATCAGTGAAAACCAGAAAAAGCTCGAGTCTAGAGTCTCTAAAATAGAACAGAGTCTGAGTAATTTAGAAGTAGAAGTCTTGTCTCCAAAACCATCCAACAACACTAAATTAGTAAGGTCTCAACGGGCTTTGCTAAAATCACTCCAAGAGCTAGAAGTTAAGGTACAGAAAGTGGAGAATCTAGTTCATCAACTGCGGAATCAGATTGGTTGATGAGTTGGACTCAAACAGTCAACTCTGCCACTTACAAGGAAGCTCTCGAAGCACTTGGTACTTACGATCCCCCAGTAGTTGGGTTTGCCAAAGCCAGTAGTGTAGATAAAGTAGTCAAGAAATTGGAGATAATCATCAAGCAGAACAACTTACTTCTGCAACTGTTGGTCACAACCAGGGAGCAGGTGGACTATTGCAGAGATACCTTCTGGCGGGTATACAGCATGCTGCAGGAAAAGGCTACAACCTCGGCGATCTGGAATCGGAAACGTTGTTCGAGGACTCACCAAACGTCTCGAACAATTCTCTGTTAAAGAAATACCCAAAAAGCCTAGTCCGCAAGGTCCCATATACGTCTTCAGGGATCCTCAAGAAATCTTCGACAAAGAAAAAGCAAAGCAATATCCCAAGGAGGACAAGCCTGATAAAGGCAAGAAGAAGCAAGATGAGCCAGCCAAGTAGCTCATCCCCTTCTAGTGCAGCCCCTACAGTAACAGCACTCCAGCCTGTTCTGGAGAATCAGATCCGTGGTTACAAGAAGTCACAACGCATCAAGTACCTGGTAAATAGAAAGCTGAAACCTCCTCCCGGATATCACAGGACCCTAGAAAGTCAACTAAAGCAATCAGAAGAGCTTCAACTATCCCACAGAAGGAGAGCAAACCTCCTTCCGGCAGAAGTGCTATACGACTCCAGTCGGTCAAGCCCAAACCATGAAGTCTACCAACACTACTCTGAGGAGCGTATACTATGTGCAGGCGATGGAAGCCAGGTTGATATGAACTTTATCAACAAGGATTCCTACCAAAAATTAAGGCAAGAAGGAATGCAGCATATCCACCTCGGGTTACTGATGATCCAAGTACAAGCACTATACAGGAAGAACGCAGGTACAACGGTCCTGCTTGTCTTGCGAGACACGAGATGGAGCGATGATCGGTCCATACTAGGAACTATGGAGGTCGACATGACCAGTGGTGTCCAGCTGGTATACATAGGACCAGATCTCATGATGGGAATACATGATTTCTACAATCATGTACAGCTATCCATATAAACTCATGGATACAACGAGTGGATAGGTGGTGAGAGCAACTTGCTCATCACGAAAGCCTTGGTAGGCCGCCTCACAAATAGCAGTCATGCTGGATTTCGCTACAGTATCCCTGACGTAGCAGATTACCTAGCAACATCTGGAGTCAAGGCTATCCAAGGAACACCTAAGACGGTTATACAGCTACAAGGACAGAGATGGATTCTAAAACCTGTGAATCCACCAGATCTGGCACACAAACCTGCCAAAGTTGATGCACGATTACTGCTCAACAATTCCATCTCCCTGAAGTTTGGGGATTATGCTCCAGTAGCCCCCCTAGAACAGGATCAGACGGATCCAGAAGAAGAAGAATTGGTGCTAGCCATGCGTAGTAACCAATCAAAGGCTGCTAACAACAAGGAAATTTGGGACACACCTCGAGAACCAAAGGGTGTAGGAGACTTTTATGTCAAATACACGCCGCCGCCGGAAACTCCATGGCCGGAAAAGGCAACTGGATGGGGAGATCCAGATACTACTGAAAGCAGCAGCGACGCCGATACGCCACCACAGCAATATCCCTACAAATGGTCAGCCGATCCCGCTATAGCTCGATTTGAGCAAGGAGTGGAAAATCGAATGTTCCAAGAACAAAGGCGTAAATGGCAACAAAAGAAGCAGTGGGTTGAAAAGCAAAAGAAACAGCTAACCACAGTTCAGTGTGAGCTTAAGAAACCATTGAATCACCCTCTGCCGTTCGACACAAAAGTGAGGATAAGCCCCACCTATGAGTGCCTTGAGGATATTCAAACTCTGGACAGCCCCAAAGTGGAACATATATCCGTACTCAGCACGGAGCACATGACGGAGCATGTATATGCAAATGGTGACTCTGAGGGAAATGATGAGTTCTTCCAACGGGAGACTCATTCTGTTGAGCATACCCTATTACCTTTTGGAGGACTGGATGATGAGTTCGATGAAATTATCCAGCAAGCACGAGATAATTTCCCTCAAATTGGGGGAGGAGAGGTAGATTGGCCGCTAGGACCTAACCTGGATCTGCAACAGTTTGAACAAGAATGGCCACCAAACCCAGAAATCCCTCTCACTGTAGAACAAGATCCATGGCTCCAGATTCTGCCCGAAACAGAACCGGACCCTAGAAATCTTGATCCAGAACCAGACCCAAGAATTTCCCGAACAGACAGTACAGAATGGTTGGACTATCTCAACCTGGACGAATATGGTAGCTTTTGGGCCGCTTTGCAAAGCCCAAATCAAGAAGAGGATGAAAGCCCTGAAAACCCTGAAGAGCCCATTCAGGAATTGGCAAAGGTTCAAATGGACTATCCACGGATGAAAACCCTTAGGGAACAGTACGAATCCATAAAAGAGAAGGCTTACTCAACGGCCTCATCTGCTTTCAGGCCTCCAAACGAGCATGTAATGGGTCCAGTTAGGTATCCACCAGCCACATCTAGCGATGGAGCCCGTTCTACTGTCTTAAATGAAACAATGAGCCTAGGCCCAGCACCAAGGAAAACTCGTGGTCCAAAATTTGGTGATGAGAATTGGACCCTGCCACCCGCGCAGTCCAACAGCGGTGTTATCCTCATTTTACCAGACGACATCGGGAAGTATGCTGATGTCATTGCAAGATGGGAATCCATTACACTTAATCTGGTTAACGAAAAGCCTTGGGCGGATAACAAAACAAAGGTGCAATACATTGAAAATTTACTTAGTGAAATTGAAAAGATCACATAGATCCAGTGGAGAATGGCTTACCCCACTGAATATGAAGAACTAGTAAACATTGCCGATGACCCTCAGAATGTGACATCACAAGTCAGGCGAATGTTTCTACTAGAAGATCCTTTCCAAGGTTCAGTTGAAGAACAAAACAGAGCTTATCAACAGCTGGAGCAACTAAGTTGTAAATCCATGAAAGATATCTTTAGATATCTTAATGACTTCAAATATCTGTCAGCTAAAACCGGAAGATTGTATATCTCCCCTGAGATATCGGATAAGCAATTCCTAAAAATGCCTGAACCATTTGGCAAAAAGATTGAACAAGCATACAAAGCTAAGTACCCAGGAAGTACAGTTGGAGTAATTCCCAGAATCAATTTCACTCACAGCTACCTAGCAGAAATGTGCCAGAATGCACAGATGCAGAGAAGTATTAAAGACCTATCATTCTGCGGAGAGATGGCGCAACCTGGATACTACGATAAGCCAAGAAGAAAGAAGTATGGCTTACGAAAGTCCAAAACATACAAAGGAAAGCCACATGACTCACATGTCAGGGTATTCAAACGAAAATACCCAGAAAGAGCAAAAAAGTGTAAGTGTTTCATATGTGGAGAATTGGGACATTTCGCAAGTGATTGCGAAGTAAGTATGGAAATATGGCGAGAAAAGCTGTATTTGAAAATTTGGACATCGATGAAAATTGGGATGTTGTTTCTGTAGATCCCAATGATCCTCTAGCTGATGCCATCTGTAGCTTCTCTGAAGGAGAGGATGGATACACTGAGGAAAACCTCAGACTGGCAATAGAGGAGTTGCCTTTCGAAGAGATTGCCCTTGTCCTAATTGGAAAAGAAGGAACTTGGCAACCTCAGTATGACCTTCCAGAGGCATATCATGTCTGTCAGCATCACTGGGATAAATACTACAATACCGCTAGAGAAGTAAGGTGTTTATTCTGTAAGGAAGTGACCTCACACAGGTCAAGAGCTCGATGCCAGCAATGCGACTTAGTGACCTGCTCTCAGTGTTCAATGAACTACTTGGGATTTGAAATCAAACCCCTACCTCCAGTTCATCAAGAGTACAAGTCGGGAGAGGAACTTATTGCTACCTTGAATGAGTACGTCCAGTACCTGCTTGGTGAAAACTGAAGATTAAAGGAAGAATTGGATCGTGTACAGGATGAGCAACTCATAGGTGAAGCAATCGAGTTGGAACAAGCTGACAAGCAACACATCTCCCTCTGAGCCAAACATGCCATCTTCAAGGACGTTGGTCAATAGGTTGTATAATTTTTATACAACTTTCCGAATCCAAGGTGTAAAGGAGTTTGTGGTCCAAACCATAATTGACACTGGCGCCACAGCCTGTTGTGTCAATATTAACAAAATTCCGCCCGAAGCTCTTGAAGCCATCTCCTATTTCGTAATCATCAATGGAATATCATCAACCCAGGAGGCTAAATCAAAGCTCAAAGATGGCACTATGGTTATTGGTTAACAAGAATATAGAATCCCATTCACTTACGCTTTCCCAATGGGATTAGACGATGGAGTTAATTTGCTACTGGGCTGCAACTTTATCCGTGCAATGAATGGAGGAATGCGGATAGAAGGAATGTCCATCACCTTCTACAAAACTGTCACGACTATTGAAACAAGCCCAAATGTGAATTTAAAGAAAGCAGTTGAAATAGAGGAGGATGGCCTCACATTTCAGGCCCAGCCCAATCAGGCACTAATGAGCAACATACAGCCCAAATGGGAACCCATTTTAGCAAGACTAAAAGAAAGAGGTTACGTTGGCGAAGACCCACTACGATATTGGGCCCAGAATAGTATCCACTGTAAATTGGATATTATCAACCCGGATCTTACAATTGAAGACAAGCCATGAAAACATGTCACGCCTCAGATGACAGATTCATTCCAAAAGCATATCGATGCTTTGTTAAAGCTCAAAGTCATCAGGCCTAGCAACAGTCGACATCAAACCATGGCGATGCTAGGTAATTCTGGCACAGCAGTAGATCCAATCACAGGGGTTGACAAGAAAGGAAAAGAAAGAATGGCGTTTAACTACAAAACATTGAATGACAATACCTACAAAAATCAGTATTCTTTGCCTGGTATAAACACCATCCTTTCCAGGGTAGGAAGGGCTAAGGTTTACTCAAAATTTGACCTTAAGAGTGGCTTTCATCAAGTCAAGATGGAAGAAAGCAGTATTCCCTGGACAGCCTTTGTAGTCCCCTCAGGACTGTATGAATGGCTAGTCATGCCCTTCGGATTGAAGAATGCGCCAGCAGTGTTCCAGAGGAAAATGGATAATTGCTTTAGCCATTTAAGCAGTTTCATCGCGGTATACATTGATGATATCTTAGTATTCTCTGACAACATGGAGGAACACCTGCGGCATTTAGAAAGGTTTGCAGAGGTATGTGAACAGCAAGGACTAGTCCTTTCGCCAACGAAGATGAAGATAGCAGAGGAGAAAAATGATTTTCTCGGAGTTCAGATCCTCAAAGGGAAAGTCCCGCTCCAAGACCACATACTTAAGAGGATAGTCTCATTTTGAAGAAGAGAAACTAACCACTAAAAAGGGACTACGCTCATGGTTAGGCCTACTAAATTATGCAAGGTCTTATATCAAGGATCTCGGCAAGTTACTAGGACCTTTGTATACCAAGACAGGCAACCATGGAGACAAAAGAAAGAAAAAGGCAGATTGGGACCTCGTAAGGAGAATCAAAACGGAAGTCCATGATTCATCGCCATTAGCAATACCACCACCAGTTGTGTCATCATCATTGAAAGCGGATGCATGGAAGGATGGGGAGGTGTATGCAAATGGAAGAAACAACAGTATGATCCCAAATCTGAAGAAAAGATTTGCGCTTATGCGAGTGGAAAATTTAACCCGTTAAAATCCACCATTGACGCTGAAATCCATGCTTGTATGGAGTCATTACAGGCATTCAAGATCTTTTACCTAGACAAAAGACACATAGTCCTTAGAACAGACTGTCAAGCTATCATTAGCTTTTTCAACAAGTCCTCTCAGAGCAAGCCCTCTAGAGTTAGATGGCTAGGATTTGTAGATTTCCTAACAGGATTAGGAGTGTCTTTTTCTTTCGAACACATCTCAGGCAAAGATAATGTACTTGCTGACGAGTTATCACGTTTGGTTAACTTTGTTACAGTATGGCCAAGCGAGGAAATGGAAGTGGTAGCTCTAGCTCTAGAAGAAGTAGCCCTTGGGATCGAAGCGTTAAAGCTCGAATGGACCCAGATGTGCAGATCATTGGTAAGTTTCCAGGAATACAAGCCTGCCGAATTCTTGGCCCATATGGTGAACACGGCCCAAGAAAAGGAACAATGGAAGCACGGAGCGATCTATACGAAGGACCTCATCAATGGACCAATGCCTATGAATTCTATGCGGAAAAATGCCGAACCCTCAGGGACACCGATCCCGAACGAAGCAGGAGAGGTGCGCAAGAAGCTCGAGGAACCGAGACCGTTATACTCGAGAGCCTTCGAGGAAGTTTATGGGCTCTACAAGGCGTCCTTCATATCAAAGCCCACGAATTTGAGAGATAGGCCAGAGGTGAAGGATTATGGAACGATCTCGGCCCAACTTCAGCAACGCATGGGCACTTCAGAGAGGCCCAAGTCATTGCAGACTCTCTCACGGATCTTCTAGACAAGATTGAGGCAGACCGCATGTTCTAGGTCTAAAAGTGTTTGTAATTGGGTCATATGTTTAGGCCCAAATAAATTAGTTAATGGTCCATGGGGTTAGGCCCAAGAAAGATAACCCAAGCCCAGTGTCTTTAAAGGTGTTTGTAGTTGACGTCATATGTCACTTGTTGTAATTGACGTCATGGCTGACGTCAGGTGTCTTGGCGCCAAAGTCTTCCCGCGTAATTCACGCGCCCGCGCCTTGTGTGTGCTGAGTCAGATGAGGATAAGAGGATAAGAAGGTATCTCTTTTCTGTTAAAAGATAAAGACTATGGGGCCCACAGCGCACCCGGTTATCTACAGAAAGATTCCTTTCTCCTCCTATATATTACCTTCCTTTATTTTCGATCCATGTTATGGCCCTCTTTATAGATTTTTGGTAAAAAAGACCCCGTGGCTCCTCTAGCCCTTTCGCTACAAGTAGAAGAAAGTCCCCTTCTTTCTCTTGGCAATAAGAAAGAAGTTTACTGAAAGAATGCTTCCGGTTCTTCGGAAGAATCCACTTACGTCTCCCTTCTTCATTGATCCTGGGGGAAAAGGAACCCAGCAAGCAGAAGGCGGAGGCGCATTATCAGTAGCAGCTCAATAAGAACAGGAAAAACCACCTTTTTGAATGGAAGAAGCCGAAGGGGTTTTCGAGTGATGTGAATGGAGGATTTCTTGGGCCATATTTTGGTATAAAATTCATAACTTTCTATTAAAATATAAAAGGGGAAATTCCAATTGCATAATTCAGCCAAGATGCTTACCTACACCATGATGCAATTTCAAGATCATATGATTTGGTGGTTACAATTTGATGACTCATGAAGATGCCATTTCAATATAATGATTTGGTGGTTACAATTTAATAAAACCCATGATGGTGCACATGTATAATTTTTTATCATGGTTTCTTGTGAAATTTTTCCTATAAATAGAGGCATTTGTAAGGAAGGAAATGCACAACTTTGTAGGAGTGAACTAGCTAGTAGTTATCTCCAACTTTCTCTCCAATAAAATGTTCTTCTTCATTTGTTCTTAGTTTTAGTTTGATGCTCTTAGCTTTCCATATTCCGGCGGATCAATTCTTCGCTAAGTTTCTCTTTCCCTTTTATTTCTGTATTTATTTCTTAGCATTTATTTACTTGTTTTCTATATTTTGCGTAAATTACTTGTATAATCTATCATATTGTGGTGGTGATACAAGCAAACACTCGCTAAAAAGTACGAAACCCCGCAAATATGAGTAGTTAGACTTTTCTATCTAGTTCGAGGGGGACGTTGTGTTCAACTAACATGTGGTTATCTTTTCTAACTCTTTAGTAACGTTTTATCTATTCCTCTACTTCAATTTGTTAATTTGTTATGCTTGTAAACCCGTTTTTTAGTTTATTTGATTATTGCATTCACTTTGGCCAATTGAATCAATCAATCTTTAAATTCACGTTACTTGCTAGGATTGGAACTTTTGATCCGTAATTATCACTAGATTCCAATCCAAAGTAGCAAATGAATATCATGCATATTTATTAACAAATCAACTTAGATGTATTAATTCAAGTTTGTGAAATTATTCATCTCATTCAACTCATTCTTCTTGTTCATTTCATGCTAGCTTTGCATTAAATCCAAAGAACTTGTTTAGGGTTATCCAATAGCTAGATGTTAAGTTAAAGAACTCACTTTAATTTAATACACTTAAGCAAGAATTCGTTAATCAGAGCTTCTTGGTTAATTGAGAGTTGATAAATTGAAGAAGGAATAGTAACACGTTGCATGGGAAAGATAAATACAAGTTGTTGACACAACCGAACCCGAGAACTAGATATTTCTTTAATTGATTTATCTATTTTATTTTGTCATTTTCATGTCTATTTTTATTCAATATTCTCAAAACCCCCATTTCCTATATTAATTGATAAAATCAACTAGATCAAGCACCGTTCCTCTTGGGTTCGACCCTTACTTACCACTACTACATTAATATGTAGTTTTGAAACCGAGTAAGGAAAAATAAAAAAAACTTTGGTGCGCCGCGACACGCCCCACAAGTAAGATTTTATTTTCATAAAATAAGAAAACAAACAAAACAATTTTCAAATCGTCTTTTCAAATAAAGTATAAAATTGATAATTTTGATAGTTAAATCAAGTCCCTGTGGGATCGATACTTGGACTCAAAATTCCATTTTACTACTTGTTCGACCCGTACACTTGCGGCATTTATTTCAACACATTTCACAATGAACAAGTTTTTGGCGCCGTTGCCGGGGACTTAGGTTTAATATCAATACCATTCAATTTTTTCTTTAATTTGAATTTTTTTTATTTCGCTTTTATTTTATTTTATTTTGATTAGATTTGCATGCGTAGTAAGAAATTTAGTCCATTAATTCCCATTGACCCTGAAATCGAACGAACCTTTAGATATAGATTACGTGCTAGAAAGTTGGAGCGACAAATGGCCGAAGAGGTAGAGGACCGAATGATTGTTGCGAATCGTCCTTTGAGGGACTATATTATTCCCACAATTGGGGATAATTTCACTTGTTTAGTTCATCCGGCGATTCCCGCGAATAATTTTGAGATCAAACCTGGAACTATTCAATTAGTTCAACAAACCGTTCAATTCCGTGGCCTACCCGATGAAGACACACATGAACACATTAGAAAATTTTTAGAAATTTGCGGCATGTTCAAAATTAACGGAGTACTGCCAGATGCGATAAAAATGAAACGTTTTTCATTTTCATTGATAGGAAAAGCAAAAACATGGTTTTACGCTTTACCTGCCAACTCCGTTACTAGTTGGGAAAGTTTATGCCAAAAAATATTTGGAAAATTTTTTTCCACCGGGTAGAATGCTGAAAATTAGGACGGAAATTTCCTTTTTTAGCCAACGTCCGGGGCAGTCTATTTCTGAAGGTTGGGAACGTTTCAACGATCTATTGAGACATTGCCCAAATCATGGGATACCTGAGTGGTTGATAGTCCAAACGTTCTATAATGGGTTGGGAAACGAAAACAAAAAGCACGCTGACTCAGCGGCAAGAGGATCGTTGATGGACAAAAATTTAAATGAAGCATCGTCAATCTTGGAGAAAATGGCTGCAAACAGCCATCAATGGTATTCGGATCGTGCAGTGCAAAAACATGCTGGAGTTCATAGAGTAGACGCCATCACTGCACTCTCTGCTCAAGTTGCAGGCTTGTCAAAAAAAATTGAAGGGTTGACTGTTCTAACTGTCAATATCGTTCAATCATCTGGAGGGTGCGAAATTTGTTGCGCAAATCATGCCACCACAGAATGTCCTACCACGCACTCAACTGGGCCTACTGAAGCTATGTTTGTTGGAAGTAGTCAAAGGCCACAATTCGGGCCATATGCTCCCACCTAAAATCCGAGGTGGCGACAGCATCCAAACTTTTGATGGAAAGATAATCAAGCACCGGTGATACCACCTGGATTCCAGCGGCCGTAGGAAAAGAAAACCTCGCTCGAAGATGTGTTCGCAAAGTATATGGAGGTTAACAGAAATTTCATGCAGAAAACCGAACACACTCTCCAAAATCAAAGTGCTGCGATAAAAAAATTGGAGACTCAAATGGGGCAACTAGCATCGACAGTTGCAGGACGAGCGCCGGGTAAATTGCCAAGTGATACTGAGACCAACCCTAGACAAGTCAACGCCATTACAACGAGAAGTGGTCTACAACTTCCGGAGAGAGAAGTAAAGAGAAGTGAGAACAATGAGACCACAGAAATGGACGAAAGAAAGGAAAAGGCAAAGGAAACAAGTGGAGGTGAAACATCCTCTGAAAAATCTCAATTCGGAGAGGAAAAGGGGATTCCGAAACCCGTGAAAGCATACGTCCCTCCTATCCCATATCCTCAAAGGCTGCAAAAGAATAAACTGGATAAACAATTCGGAAAATTTCTTGAAATCTTCAAGAAATTACACATCAACATCCCTTTTGCAAATTCTTTAGCACAAATGCCCAGCTATGCAAAATTCATGAAAGAAATTCTTTCTAACAAAAGAAAGCTGGAAGAACATGAGATAGTGATGCTCACTGAGGAGTGTAGTGCCATTCTCCAAAAGAAACTTCCTCCCAAATTGAAGGATCCGGGGAGTTTCAACATTCCCTGCACCATTGGGTCATTCTACTCTGCATTTGCCCTATGTGACCTTGGTGCGAGTATCAATCTCATGCCCCTATCTGTTTATAGGAAGCTTGGATTGGGAGAATGTAGACCTACCATTGTGACTCTACAATTGGCAGATCGATCTATCATATACCCTAGAGGAATTATCGAGGATGTGTTAGTCAAGGTTGATATATTCATTTACCCAGTGGATTTCATCATTCTAGACATGGAGGAGGATAAGAAAATTCCTTTGATTTTTGGAAGGCCATTTTTGCGAACTGGAAGAGCTTTAATCGATGTCTACGAAGGCACACTAACGCTAAGGGTGGATAAAGAAGAAGTAACTTTTAATGTCTTAAAAGCATTAAAACATCCTTCTCCTTCTTCCACTGATGCATGTTTTCAAATCGATGTCATTGACCAAGCAGTGAAAGAAACTTTCGAAGAAAATCTACCTGTAGAACCTCTTGAAGCTTGTATTGTCAAATCGGAAGGTACTGACACAGAGAATGAAGTACGAGCTGAGATGGCTCATAACTTGAAAGCATCACCCACCACGAATTATAGAAGAAACTGGATTTATGAACCTTTGGGTGAAACCTCGAAAAAATTCTTGCCAAAGATTCAAGAAGGACTGTCAAGAAATCAAGACACTCGAAGAAGCCATCGAAGACAAAGTGGAGCTGCAATGGATTTGAGGAATCCTACTTGACAAATGGGAACTGTGTTGAGCTAACGACTTTAAACAAAAGCGCTTCTTGGGAGGCAACCCAAGCATTTTTCTGTTAATATTTGCATTTTTTTTAATTTTTACTTTTCATCTAACGTATTAAGGAAGATATTGCTTTATTACTGTAGAACGAAGACATCTCGAGACTCAATTATTTGGGAAGAGACATGATGGCCCATAAATCGGTGATTAGCGATAATTACGGATAATGGGCAGGTAAATTATTGATAACGGACAAATCCGTCAAACGCGTTTTCTCGGATTCCCACTCCAACGTACTCTTTCCAGCACACTATGCATGAACGATTGTCGGTTGAAACAGTGCCTAATTTGACTATAAATCAAGATCATTCTCCACTCGAAACCATAACACAATCTTCAGTCTCTGTGAGTACTTCTTTCTAGCAGTGATTAGGTAATTTCTTTCTTTCTTCTTCTTCTTCTTCTTTTTATTTTATTTTCATGGACGTATGTGATATTTTTATATTTATATGCCTTTTTCTTATAATAGTAGATTATATAGTTCAAATTTTGTTATTGTTCTTTCTTATTCAGTATTTTTAAAAAAAAAAGAAAAAAAAGAAGAGTGTGATAGTATATTTTACTTGGTAATTTTGATGATTTTAATTTTGTTATTTCAATTTTTCTTTTTCTTTTGCGTGTTGTGTTAAAAAAAAATCTTGAATTTTCAATGGATACCAAACTTTCTAAAATCCACAAGTATTACCCGTCACTACCTTTCAATGCTTTGAAAGAGATTTATTCTTCTAGAGTAGGACGGTTAAAATTGTTGATGGAAAAAGAAATGCCTGAGGATATTCTGTGGTTGATTGAAGCAAAGGTCCGATTAGGCGGTAAAATGCCGGCTTTTAGTACTAAATATGCACCAGGGTTAGGCAAAAGTAATTTTGCCAAGAAACGACGAGCAAAAAGAATGAATGTGTACTATAAATGTGCTAGATGGCCTTATAAATGCACTCGATGGACTTGCAGATCAGGTAATCGTTCTATTGGATTCGTGTCTACAAATCGAGAAGATAAAATATGTTTCATTAAGGATGGCATGAGTAAGGAGTCTTTGGATGATATCCATCAGACTCTTGAGACGCATCCTAGTGGAATGGTGCAGATCGAACTTCTCAATTTGTGGCACGAATTTAAAAAGGAACGGGAACGATACAATCTTGGGAATCTGACTTTAAAAGACCCTGTTTGCCAGTTTGTAAGAAAACTGGATGGGAAGCCTATCCCCGACTCATAGAAGGTGTTTAAGCCGTTTCTGGATGTAAAATCAGAGGAAGATGTGAGCCACAATCACAACTACGTGTACATATTGTTATTTTATCTTTTTGTGTTCTTGTGTCAGTTTTTAGTGTGAGTCAACTATCTATGGATTTTATTACCATATTGGAATTCTTATGGGGCTGTTCTTTATTGAATAGTAAACACACCGCTGTTCAGTGACAATATGGCGGACCCTTTCATTAGGGTTGGTTGTCAAACTGTTTTGTAGAGAGTATGCTGACTCAGATAGTTTCCATGCGGGTAAGTCTTGATGGAATCATGTCATTAATTTGATGTGAATACTACTGCAAGATGTTCAGAGGGTTGTCAACTCCCGTAGTCACTTTGTATATATTTTCTTAAAAAAAAAAAAAATTCCGGTTGTTGTTTTTTTACTTTGATTGCAGGTCGGTTGCTCATGGATTGTTGACTTATTCCTCAGAAGTGCTTCATTGTGCATCCACCTTCCACATCGGCTCGACTCATTACAAGGGGAGTTTCTCTCTTTCTCATGCTATCTTTATTTCTACATTAGGGACAATGTAGAATTTAAGTGTGGGGGTGTGGATATTGTGTGTGGATATTGTGGTTTACTTGTAATTTTTTTGTTTTGGTCAATAATTTTGCATGAGATAGCAATTTTTGAATATGATTGAGCTTAATTTGCGTGACTTAGCTGAAACTACACGATCTCGAAAAAAAAAATTTATGTTCTTCTCTAAGCACAGCTGGCTAATTTATCTGCGCACATTTATAGGTAATTTACTATCGTTCTCTGGAACACAAATTGAAGGTTGAAAATGTTGATTTTTTTTTTAATTTTCAAGACCATAGTAAACTAACTTTTTGTTTTTCTTTTCTATCCAATCGTCCTACTCAAAGTAACCTGGAAACATCATTTGTTAGTAAGGTGGAGTTATAATCGCATGGTTTCTATTTTTTGTAAATGTGTCTTTTATTGATGGAGTCTAAAAAGTTGGAAGGAGTACTGACCTATGCTGAGAATGAATTTTACTTTTGAACTTGAAATAATGAGAGGGACCACAGGAAAGAGTTACCTACCTTAGAGTATGAAGCCACACCTCGAATGGGTGAAAAGGTCACTTCCATCGTAAAGGGGTAGTGTGTAGAACTACACCGTAGGGTAAAAGCTAAAAAGAAAATTCCAAAAAAACAAAAAACCAAAACCAAAAACCAAAAAAAACCAAAAAAAAACCAAAAAAAAAAAAGAAAAACAAGCCTTTTACCGAGGTAAGCAGTGAGATAAATAAATTTCCTCAGTGGTTTGAAGTGCTCCATCTAACCATCTTAAAATTGAAGATGCATTGGCGATAAAACACCTACCATACCCTTTTTTTTCTTTACAATACTAACAATTGATGATTCTGGGTGAATAGAGTAATTGTTAGGATCCATGGGAATCATTATAAAATAAGAGTGGATCACGAGAGATGAAAGGAAATATTTGACAAGTTCGGGTCAAGACTTGGATAGAACATCGTAAGCTTTCATTTGCTTCCAGTTAGTGATGGGATGATAACCTCAATTGCACACACTCACAAGCCGTTGTGTGTTTGAGAAGAAATGAAATTTTCATGATTCGGGAAAATGTTTATTAAGCAAGTCACTATCACTAGTAGAATTTCATTGTTAAAAGTTGTTTCTCTCATGTAAAATCAGTGTGTTGTTTGTGTTATAAGGTTGTTGTCCGAGGGCGAACAACAGTCTAAGTGTGGGGGAGTTTGATAAGTGCTAGAAAAGCACTTAAATAACTCTTCTATTTTACGTATTTGTGTGTTTTATTTGTATTATATGTTTCTTTTTATGTGTTTTCCTTTCATTGTGTGTTTAGAGTCACAAGAAATCAAAAGGAGCAAAAATGGATGAAAACAAAGCGGAAATGGAACTTGGGACCAAAATGCAAGCAAAGTCAAAGATGGAGGGCCTCCGATGTAATTTATGAAGAGTTGTTTTCACAATTTTTCTTGTGCCAATGTCGAAGAATATCAAAACAGGATTCCCACATTTTTTTCGGATCCCAAATCGGAATTTCCTAGTGAAAGTTATGGCCATTTGAAGAAAAATGACTAAGCGTAAAAAATTCTGCAACACGAATTTACTGCCGCAGTTTAGTAATTTGACCATAACGTTTGCTACAAAAATCGGATTGAGCTCTACTTTATATGGTTGGAAAGGAAACTGAGAGGGCTACAAACGTTAGTGCTTTACACTTCAAATGATTCGGATTATATCATGGTCAAAAATGGGAAAAACCGAGAGTGATGTGGATGGAGGATTCCTTGGGCCATCTTTTGGTAGAAAATTCATAACTTTCTATTAAAATATCAAAAAGAGGAAACTCCAATTGCATAATTCAGCCAAGATGCTTACCTACACCATGATGCAATTTCAAGATCATATGATTTGGTGGTTACAATTTGATGACTCATGAAGATGCCATGTCAATATCATGACTTGGTGGTGATTCATGGTGGGGCATATGTATAATTTTTTATCATGTTTTCTTGTGAAATTTTGCCTATAAATAGAGGCATTTGTAAGGAAGGAAATACACAATGTAGGACACAACTTAGTGCCCAACGTAGTGCACAACTTAGTTGACAACTTAGTGGAAAAGAATTAGCTAGTAGTTCTCTCCAACTTTCTCTTCAATAAAATTCTCTTTTTAATTTGTTCTTAGTTTTAGTTTTAGCATACAAGAGAGTTTGATATAGAGGAATTTAGTCGAGAAAAATACGAGTGAAGAAAGAACTAAACACATTCGAGGAGCGAAGGAAGGGAGACAACACCGGAAGCTACACATTCATTTCCCCTCGTCGTAATCCGGTTATGTATCTCTGTACTTTCTCTATTGAAATTCTCGTATTTAAATTTATGGGTAACTAAGTTTCTATACTTGGGACGAGCAATGAATCCTCTTTGTGAACTCCAGTATTTCGTTATTGGATTTAATAGTATGTGATTGATTTGTCGTTAATTTTATGTTGTTGAGCATATTAATTTATCTTTTTGATCAATTGGTAAATTATAAATTTGTTTGTGTTGGATTTGAGAAATGAAAACACAAATTAGAATAAACAACATAGAACACTAATTTAGACAAGATTTAGAGATAAACTTGTGGTTACTGCGATCTTTAGGTGAAGTTTCGACGGAACCTATTTGAATTTATTGTGTAAATGCGTTCTAGAGGGTTGATAACGAATTTATTTAGAGATAAATAAATTGGCCTAATAGAATAGAATTATTTATCCTCGAGAGAGGTAAATAGTTATTTTGGTAAATTCGATCGTTGACGAAAACAAGATCACTATTGAATCCAATTGCGTATTCTAGAGGGATCAAAGTTGGTGAAATTGTAAGTCCCAAGTCTTATAATTCCCATCGTCGTTACATTATATATTAAATTCTTGTTATTTAGATTTTCTTTAGTTTTTATATTTGGAAGATTTTATTTTCATAAAATAAGAAAACAAACAAAACAATTTTAAATCGTCTTTTATAATAAAGTATAAAACTGATAATTTTGATAGTTAAATCAAGTCTCTGTGGGATCGATAGTATCAAAGTTGGTGATAATTTTGTATCACAATGACTCATCACAAGGGGAGTTTCTCTCTTTCTCATGCTATCTTTATTTCTACATTGGGAACAATGTAGAATTTAAGTGTGGAGGTGTGGATATTGTGTGTGAATATTGTGGTTTGCTTGTGATTTTTTTTTTGTTTTGTGTCAATAATTTTGCATGAGATAGCAACTTTTGAAAATGATTGAGCATAATTTGTGTGACTTAGCTGAAACCACACGATCTCGTTCTGTTTTTCTCTAAGAACAGCTGGCTAACTTAACTGAGCACATTTATAGGTAATTTACTATCATTCTCTGGAACATGCATTGAAGGTTGAAAATGTTGATTTTTCTCTTAGACCATAGTAAACTAACTTTTTGTTTTTGTTTTCTTCTTTTCTAACCAATTATCCTACTCAAAGTAACCTGGAAACATCATTTGTTAGTAAGGCGGAGTTACAGTCGCATGGTTTCAGTTTTTTGTGAATGTGCCTTTTATTGATGGTGTCTAAAAAGTTGGAAGGAGTACTGACCTATGCTGAGAATGAATTTTACTTTTGAACTTGAAATAATGAGAGGGACCATAGGAAAGAGTTACCTACGTTAGAGTGTGAAGCCGTCACCTCGAATGGGTGAAGAAGGCTGCCTCCGTCGTAAAGGGGTAGTGTGTAAACTGCCTATTGGGTAAAAGCTGAAAAGAAAATTGCAAAATCCTCTTCAAAAAAAACAAAAAAAAAAACAAAAAAAAGAAAGCCTTTTACCCAGGTGAGAAGTGAGATAAATAAATTTTCTCAGTGGTTTGAAGTGCTCCATCTAACACTCTTAAAATTGAAGACATATTGGTGATAAAACACCTACCATGCCTTTTTTTTCTTTTGCAATACTAACAATTGATGATTCTGGGTGAACAGAGTAATTGTTAGGATCCATGGGAATCATTGTAAAATAAGAGTGGATCACGAGAGATGAAAGGAAATATTTGACCATTTCGGGTCAGAACTTGGATAGAACATCGTAAGCTTTCATTTGGTTCCAGTTAGTGATGGGATGATAACCTCAATTGCACACACTCACAGGCCGTTGTGTATTTGAGAAGAAATGAAATCTTCATGATTCGGAAGAATGTTTATTAAGCAAGTCACTATCTATAGCAGCATTTCAATGTTAAAAGTTGTTTATCTCATGTAAAATCGATATTTCGTTTGTGTCATATGGTTGTTGTTTGAGGGCAAACAACAGTCTAAGTGTGGGGGAGTTTGATAAGTGCTAGAAAAGCACTTAAATAATTCTTCTATTTTACGTATTTGTGTGTTTTATTTATATTATATGTTTCTTTTTATGTGTTTTCCTTTCATTGTGTGTTTAGAGTCACATGAAATCAAAAGGAGCCAAAATGGATGAAAACAGAGTGAAAACGGAACTTGGGACCAAAATGCAAGCAAATTCAAAGATGGCGGGCCTCCGATGCAATTTTATGAAGAGTTGATTTCACAATTTTTATTGTGCCGATGTCGAAGAATATCAAAAGAGGATTCCCACATTTTTGTCGGATCCCAAATCGGAGTTTCCTAGTGAAAGTTATGGCCATTTGAAGAAAAATGACTACGCGTAAAAAATTCTGCAGCACGAATTTACTGCCGTAGTTTAGTAATTTGACCATAACGTTTGCTACAAAAATCGGATTGAGCTCCACTTTATATGGTTGGAAAGGAAACTCAGAGGGCTACAACTTTGGTGTTTTACACTTCAAATGATTCGGATTATATTATGGTAAAAAATGGGCAAAACCGAGAGTGATGTGGATGGAGGATTCCTTGGGCCATCTTTTGGTAGAAAATTCATAACTTTCTATTAAAATATCAAAAAGCGGAAATCCCAATTGCATAATTCAGCCAAGATGCTTACCTACACCATGATGCAATTTGAAGATCATATGATTTGATGGTTACAATTTGATGACTCATGAAGATGCCATGTCAATATCATGACTTGGTGGTGACTTATGATGGGGTATATGTATAATTTTTTATCATGTTTTCCTGTGAAATTTTGCCTATAAATAGAGGCATTTGTAAGGAATGAAGTACACAACTTAGTATACAACTTAGTACACAACTTAGTAGACAACTTAGTGGAAAAGAATTAGCTAGTAGTTCTCTCCAACTTTCTCTTCAATAAAATTCTCTTTTTTATTTGTTCTTAGTTTTAGTTTGAAGCTTTTAGTTTTAGCATACAAGAGAGTTTGATAGACAGGAATTTAGTAGAGAAAAATACGAGTGAAGAAAAAACTAACACATTCGAGGAGAGAAGGAAGGGAGACAATATCGGAAGCTAAACATTCGTTTCAACTCTTCGTAATCCGGTTATGTATCTCTTTACTTTCTCTATTGAAATTCTCGTATTTAAATTTATGTGTAACTAAGTTTCTATACTTGGGACGATCAATGAATCCTCTTTGTGAACTCTAGTATTGCGTTATTGGATTTAATAGTATGTGATTGATTTGTCGTTAATTTTATGTTGTTGAGCATATTAATTTATCTTTTTGATCAATTGGTAAATTATAAATTGGTTTGTGTCGGATTTGAGAAATGAAAAAACAAATTAGAATAAACAACATAGAACACTAATTTAGACAAGATTTAGAGATAAACTTATGGTTAGTGCGATCTTTAGGTGAAGTTTCGACGGAACCTACTTGAATTTATTGTGTAAATGCGTTCTAGAGGGTTGATAACGAATTTATTTAGAAATAAATAAATTGGCTCAATAGAATAGAATTATTTATCCTAGAGAGAGGTAAATATTTATTTTTGGTGAATTCGATCGTTAACGAAAATTAGATCACTGCTTGAATCCAATCATGTTTACTAGAGGAATCAAAGTTGGTGAAATTGTAAATCCCAAGTCTTGTCATTCCTATTGTTATTTATTTGTATATCGTACTTACTAAACTCTTGTTAGTTAGATGTTATTTAGTTTATAAATTTAAGATTGTATTTTTAAAGAAAACACACAAAACAATTTTCGAATCGTCTTTTCAAATAAAGTATAAAATTGATAATTTTGGTAATTAAATCAAGTCTCTGTGGGATCGATACTTGAACTCAAAAGTCCATTTTACTACTTGTTCGACCTGTACACTTGCAGCATTTATTTCAACACATTTCACAACGAACAAATCTGATTACCATGCTTAGCATGAAACTGCTACGTTCTTGTGATCGTGGTGATTAGCTTGCTTAGCATGAAGCTACTTCATTCTTGTGATTGTGGTCACAGTTCCCAGTAACATAAATTTTAATTTCAAAGTTCTTGGAAGGTGAATTGTACTTACCATAACACTCTTTAGTAACCTATATATAGTAACGATTAATAGTAACATATATATGGAAGATAGGACAAGGTTTGATCAAAAATGTCAAAATCGTAATTTTGGGATCTGGAGGTCAACATTGAACTAAATTGGGCCAATCACACCTTGTAACTAACATGTATTGAAAAGAAGACAAGAAGAGATTATCAAATCTTGTTAGAATGTTAGAAATCATCTGATAGAGAGAATGCCAAATCGAATAGAGTGTTGAGTATTGTCATTCCTATAATTTCCTCTTACCTTCTTTACAATGGCGGATCTAGGATTTTTAACCGGGGGGGCTGCAATACAGAAAAAAATTTAATTCGACTAAAATTATGTATAAAATTTTTTTTTTCTATATCAACTTTCGGAATTTTTTTTGGGTCGGGGGGGCTACACCCGTGCCGGCCCCCCCTTAGATCCGCCCTTGCTTCTTTATGTTGTGTTGTGAAGGAATGCAGTAAGGCGTACGCATCTCAACATTCATTGAGTGAAGCAGAAAGGATTGCTGGATGTTCGGCCTCAAAACTCCTCTGGTCAGATTCGCAAATGACGTCTTCCTCAATCAACCACGGCCCAGTAGACGACATTTTCAGGTTTTCCCCCTTCTTTCCTGCATTAAACTAAGAAGGGTGAGAATCGAAAATTAACTTTGTTTTGAGATTGAATGGTTGAGACAATTATATGACGCATCACTTAGTGGTAGCAGTCAATGCTTGAGTTGGAAAAAAGGTGAAAGAAATTATTTTAAGTATTGGATAAATAGACCCATACCAAGTAATTAGAATATTGATCGTTGTCCACCAACTATGTCCATGATAGAATTAAATATCTCAAAGAATGAACATAATCCAAATTAAACAAAAAGATGAACTTATCCAACCGGAAATGATTTCTATTGGGGAAATTGCAAGAACTTGTCGTTTAAAGGTTTGTTTTCGCTTGCACTTGTCATCAATGTTAGTAGTTCAAGCCAATTTTACTTCATCTATGCATGATTCACTTCACAAATTAATTAGATCGTAAGTTAGTATCATGAATTTTTTATTATCTATTGATAGTGACAGCTAAATTGCATATTGCGTTTTATGTAGCGAAATGCGTGCTTTGATGTGAGGTTTTCCATTTTAAGATTAGTGCTTCAAGCAAATGAATTCGGGGTGTTCGTAAGGTTTTGGGTCATATAAGGGGAAATTTTGAGCTATTTTGGACTGCCATGGGTTTATTAGTTGTTTGGTAATTTGTTGGTTTCTTTTTTTTGTTTTGTGAATTACAAGGGAGTTGTTGGGGAGGGGAAGTGCATAACCGACAAGACTACTAAAAAATGTGTGGATATGGATGCCAGCAGAACTTTAAGTAATATCGTGTAGTAATGTAGGACACTCAACAATGCTGAGAAGCAATAAATAATGACACTTTTTAAGGCAACTTCAATGTTAAACTAGATTAATGAAGTAAACTCTAACTGAAAGATTAGCTAAAAACTAAACATAATTTCTCCATTCAATATCCAAACAAATTAATTAAACCTCTAAACTCTAAAAAAACAACTAAAATATAAACTGAAAAATAAACTGAATTTCTCCATTCAATATTAAAACTAATTAATTAAACGGATATAAACTCTAAATAATAAAAATAAAATAAAATAAGCAGCAAAGTAAACTAATTATTAAAACACTATATGCGGAAATTAAAAAAAAATGTAACAACGTACAGGTCAACAAATAAATTCAAGTCTAAAATTAAATTATAAACTAGATTGAATTAATTTTACAATTCCATAATCCAATTCAACCAAATGACAAAATAATAATGACAATTCTAATAAAAATGGTCATTAATAATAATATAATAATAATAAGGCTGCATCGTCTTCAAATGAAAATTGTGGCTTGAGGTATTAAGGCCCGAAATTCTTTTTAGGAAGCCCATAAATAAAATGGCCCAACTTAACCGCCCATAGCTACCATTTCGTATGCGTCTTTTTCAACAAAGAAGATGTGTCGTCTTCGACAAAGAGGTAACAAGAACAGGTATAGCGCTGCAATCATCTTCTTCAAAGTCGGGCGACTCGAAATTGAAAGCCATCTTCATCGGATCCAGCACGAGCGGCTGTGCTAGCTCGGCAAGTGCTAGATCCGTCCATGGCTCAAAAACAATTTATTTTCTAGCTCTTATAATAGGAATTGTTTATAAATTCTTGTGTGACTGAGAATTATAAAATTAGGAAGAAGTATACGTCTATCCAAAACCTGGTATTGACTTCGCAATCGGCTAGCATGTTGTTGTCAGTATCTACTTTCCATAACAATCAACATAGAATGGTTCATAATATTTTCCAGTTTAAGAATTCCAATACTTTTCCCTCTTTTGTTACTTTTTGCTTCCTCACTTTTGGTTTGGCACCTTTGCCCATATATATATGATTCCCATTATATTATTATTATTACAAGACAACGTCACATATTTGAAACTCTTCCAAACCTTTAATTTCATTACATAGAATTGTTAAATTTAGCTAAATCTCAAAAATTTTACTTGTTCAATAGTTGGTTACTTGTATTGCCATGAAAATTAATATGACATTGACAACTAATACATCATCTTCTTAATTAATAAGAAAATGAAGTGCCTATCATAATTTTTATGCATCTTTACAATTGTAGGTATAAATATACCCTAGCCATTGCAGCCATCCGTTATTCACCTCGAGGACTCACCAAATGGCCGACAACAAAAGTCCGGTCCCTTCTTGCACTCAAAAACATGTTAACGACTCTTTAAACTATTTCATAGTTTGCTGTTTGCTTCAGATAATACTAACTAAACAATTACAGATACTCAACCTCCGAGAAAAACCAAGTATGGCCAATTAAGCACTACAGAAAGAAGAATTGTAATTGAAAAATCAACAAATGCGAGCAAAAGAAGACGAGGCAGAAAGTTCGAATAGGAACAAAAGAAGGGCCAGCCATAGCCTTCCAGCTCTTTCCACTCTTCATGAAGTTAAAAAGGTTGCTTCATGCATTTACTATGGAGCACAGAAATTTGAATTCGAAACTCCTTTCTTCTGTTGTTCAAATGGGCAAGTGATTTTAACAGAAGTTGCTGCGCCAGAGGCATTACGTGTTTTGTTAACGGCTCAAACTGAAGATGCAACACAGTTTCGCCAATATATAAAAGCATACAATAGCATTTTCACATTCTGGTAGGCGTTGTCGCGACGCACCAAAGTTTCTTTTATTTCCTAACTCAATTTCAAAACTACAAATTAATGTAGAAGTGGTGAGTAAGGGTCAAACCCAAGAGGAACGGTGCTTAATCTAGTTGTCTTTATCAATTAATATAGGAAGGGGGTTTTGAGAAAATTTAATAAAAGTAGACATTAAAATGACAAAATAAAACAGATAAATTTAACAATTGAAGATATATCTAGTTCTCGGGTTCGGTTGTGTCAACAACTTGTGTTTGTCTTTCCCATGCAACGTGTTACTATTCCTTCTTCAATTTATCAACTTTCAATTAACCAAGTACGCTCTGATTAACGAATTCTTCCTTAAGTGTATTAAGTTAAAAGTAAGCTCTTTAACTTAACATCTAGCTATCGGATAACCCTAAACAACCCCTTAGGATTTAATGCAAAGCTAGTATGAAATGAACGAGGATAATGAGTTGAATTAGATGAATAATTTCACAACCTCGAATTAATGCATCTAAGTTGATTTGTTAATAAATATGCACGATATTCATTTGCTACTTTGGATTGGAATCTAATGACAATTACGGATCAAAAGTTCCAACTCTAGCAAGTAATTTGAATTTAAAGATTAATTGATTCAATTGGCCAAGGTGAATGCATTAATCACATAAACTCAAAAACGGGTTTACAAGCATAACAAATCAACAAATTGAAGTGGAGGATTAGATAAAACGTTACTAAAGAATTAGAAAAGATAACAACATGTTAGTTGAACACAACATCCCCCTCGAACTAGATAGAAAAGTCTAACTACTCATATGTACGGGGTTTCATACTTTTTAGTGAGTGTTCGCCTTGTATCACAATCACTATATGATAAGTAATATACGCAAAATGTAGAAAACAAGTGAATAAATGCTAAGAAAAAAAATACATAAGTAAAAGGGAAAAGAGAAACTTAGCGAAGAATTGATCCGCCGGAATATGAAAAACTAAGATCTTCAAGCTAAAACTAAGAACAAATGAAAAAGAGAATTTTATTGAAGAGAAAGTTGGAGAGAACTACTAGCTAATTCTCTTCCACTAAGTTTTGTGTTTCCTTCCTTAGAGCAACTACAATGCAACACTCTAAAATACAGGTTTAACACTCTAAAATACATTTTTTCCCCTCTATTTTATAGTTTCTTCTCCAACCCAAAACTCTAAATATGTCACATCAAATGAATAGTATTTATTATTTTCATTATTTTAGATACTAATTGATTTTAATAATAGATTTTGGCACTAATTTAACTAATTAAATAGCTTTTGGAGTAAAATTCACTCAATCCAAATCAATAATTAATTCTATCCAAAACTTTATATTTAGTCAACCCGACTACATATTTATTGTAACGTTTAACAAAGAAAAATATTTTAATGCCAAATGAAATAAAGCTATTTTTCATCACATTGATCTGTTTACACAAATATTTGATAACCAATCGTGCCATTTCTCAAATATAACTATATTAGTTCCAAAACATTTTAAGAAGTTACACAAATAATTAAATTCAATAAGATAATATTACACCAATTAATTTAAATATAATAACACTAATTAAATATAAAGGGACACAAAAGGAATAAAAAGATTTCTAATACAATGTCAAGGGCATAATTGGAATAAAAAGTGGGACATAATATTTGCCGTGTGCTACAGTGACACGCCAAATTTGGCATGTCACTGTAGCAATTCCATCAAAATTTGCCGGGTTGCCGTTTGCATTGGAGAGCAGACACGCCAAGCCTTTAAATTTTTGCCGTTTACCGGGAGCGCTGCAGTTGCTCTTACAAATGCCTCTATTTATAAGCAAAATTTCACAAGAAAACATAATAAAAAATTATACATGTGCACCATCATGAGTCTTATTAAATTGTATCCACGAAATCATGATATTGAAATGGCATCTTCAGGAGTCATAAAATTGTAACCACCAAATCATATGATCTTGAAATTGCATCATGGTGTAGGTAAGCATCTTGGCTGAATTATGCAATTGGAATTTCAATTTTTTTATATTTTAATAGAAAGTTATGAATTTTCTACCAAAAGATGGCCCAAGGAATCCTCCATCCACATCACTCTCGGTTTTGCTCATTTTTGACCATCCTATAATCCGAATCATTTGAAGGATAAAACACCAAAGTTATAGCCCTTTGAGTTTCCTTTCCAACCATATAAAGTGCAAGTCAATCTGATTTTTGTAGCAAAAGTTAGGGTCAAATTACTGAACTGCGGCAGTAAATTCGAGTTGCAGATTTTTTTTTTTTTACGCTTAGTCATTTTTCTTCAAATGACCATAACTTTCACTAGGAAACTCCGATTTTGTATCCGACAAAAATGTGAGAATCCGCTTTTGATATTCTTCGACATCGACATAAGAAAAATTGCAAAAACTACTTTTCATAAAATGGCATTGGAGGCCCTCCATCTTTGAATTTGCTTGCATTTTGGTTCCAAGTTACGTTTTCACTCTGTTTTCATCCATTTTTGCTCCTTTTGATTTCTTGTGACTCTAAACACACAATAAAAGGAAAACACATAAAAACAAATATATAATACTAATAAAACACACAAATACGTAAAATCGAAGAGTTATTTAAGTATTTTTCTAACACTTATCAAACTCCCCCACACTTAGACTGTTGTTCGCCCTCGAACAACAACCTTATGACACAAACAACACACTAATTTTACTTGAGATAAACAACTTTAAACATTGAAATCCTACGACCGATAATGACTTGCTTAATAAACATTCTACCGAATCATGAAAATTTCATTTCTTCTCAAACACATAACGGCTTGTGAGTGTGTGCAATTGAGGTTATCATTCCATCACTAACTGGAACCAAATGAAAGCTTACGATGTTCTATGCAAATCTTGACCCGAAATGGTCAAATATTTCCTTTCATCTCTCGTGAACCACTCTTATTTTACAATGATTCCCATGGATCTTAACAATTACTCTGTTTACTAAGAATCATCAATTGTTAGCACTGTAAAGAAAAAAAAGGGCATGGTAGGTGTTTTATCGCGAATATGTCCTCAATTTTAAGAGTGTCAGATGGAGCACTTCAAACCACTGAGGAAATTTATTTATCTCACTTCTCACTTGGGTCCAAGGAATGTTTTTTTTTTTTGTTTTTTGTTTATGAAGAGGATTTTGCAATTTTCGTTTCAGCTTTTACCCCACAAGTAGCTTACACACTAACCCTTTTCACTGGAGAAAGCCTTCTTCACCCATTGGAGGTGACGGTCTTCACACTCTGAGGTAGGTAGCTCTTTCCTGTGGTCCCTCTCATTATTTCCAATTCAAAAGTAAAATTCATTCTCAGCATAGGTCAGTACTCCTTACAAATTTTTAAACTCCATCAATAAAAGACACATTCACAAAAAATAGAAACCATGCGATTATAACTTCACCTTACTAACAAATGATGTTTCAGGTTACTTTGAGTAGGACGATTGGATAGAAAAGATAAAAAGTTAGTTTACTATGGTCTTGAAGATTAAATCAACATTTTCAACCTTAGATTTGTGTTTCAGAGAATGATAGTAAATTACCTATAAATGTGCTCAGATATATTAGCCAGCTGTGCTTTGAGAAGAACAGAAATTTTTTTTTTCGAGATCGTTTAGTTTCAGCTAAGTTACGCAAATTAAGCTCAATCACATTCAAAAGTTGCTATCTCATGCAAAATTATAGACACAATAAGAAAAAAAATCACAAACAAACCATAATATCCACACACAATGTCCACACCCCCACACTTAAATTCTACATTGTCCCCAATGTAGAAGTAGAGATAGCATGAGAAAGAGAGAAAGAAAAACTCCCCTTGGTAAGCAATGAGTCTAGCCGATGTGGAGGGTGGATGCACCATGTAGCACTGCTTAGAAATAAATCAACAATCCAAGAGCAAGAGACCTGCAGTCAAAGTAGAAAAAAAACAACTGGTTTTTTTTTGAAGAAGAATATATACAAAGTGACTATGGGAGTAGACAACCCTCTGAACATCTTGCAGTAGTATTCACATCAAATTAATGACATGATTCCATCGAGACTGACCAGCATGGAAACTATCTGAGTCAGCATACTCTCTACAAAACAGTTTGACAACCAACCCTAATGAAAGGGTCCGCCATATTGTTACTGAACAGCGGTGTGTTTACCATTCAACAAAGAACAACCCCATAAGAACCAGCAAATGGGATGACGTTTAGAGCAGAACGTCCAACTCAGACACTTCTCAAATGAATGAGACGTAGTTTTACATCTTCGGATGGGTACTAGTGATCACACTCAAAAAGTTGCTGCTCAATGGTAAGGCCATCAAGTTTGGTGTCTGGTGGGGCGTTGTCGCGATGCACCAAAGTTTGTTTTATTTCCTTACTCGGTTTCAAAACTATAAATAAATGTAGTAGCGGTAAGTAAGGGTCGAACCCAAGAGGAACGGTGCTTAATCTAGTTGTCTTTATCAATTAATATAGGAAATGGGGGTTTTGAGAAAATTGAATAAAAATAGACATGAAAATGACAAAATAAAATAGATAAATCAATTAAAGAAATATATAGTTCTCGGGTTCGGTTGTGTCAACAACTTGTATTTATCTTTCCCATGCAACGTGTTACTATTTCTTCTTCAATTTATCAACTCTCAATTAACCAAGACGCTCTGATTAACGAATTCTTCCTTAAGTGTATTAAATTAAAGTGAGTTATTTAACTTAACATCTAGCTATTGGATAACCCTAAACAAGTTCTTAGGATTTAATGCAAAGCTAGTATGAAATGAACGAGAATAATGAGTTGAATTAGATGAATAATTTCACAAATTTGAATTAATACATCTAAGTTGATTTGTTAATAAATATGCACGATATTCATTTGCTACTTTGGATTGGAATCTAGTGATAATTACGGATCAAAAGTTCCAATCCTAGCAAGTAACTTGAATTTAAAGATTGATTGATTCAATTGGAAAAAGTGAATGCAATAATCAAATAAACTCAAAAACGGGTTTACAAGTATAACAAATCAACAAATTGAAGTAGATGAATAGATAAAGCGTTACTAAAGAGTTAGAAAAGATAACCACATGTTAGTTGAACACAACGTCCCCCTCGAACTAGATAGAAAAGTCTAACTACTCATATTTGCGGGGTTTCATACTTTTTAGCGAGTGTTTGCTTGTATCGCCACCACAATATGATAGATTATACAAGTAATTTATGCAAAATATAGAAAACAAGTAAATAAATGCTAATAAATAAATAGAGAAATAAAAGGGAAAGAGAAACTTAGCGAAGAATTGATCCGCCGGAATATGGAAAGCTAAGAGCTTCAAACTAAAACTAAGAACAAATGAAGAAGAAAATTTTATTGGAGAGAAAGTTGGAGAGAACTACTAGCTAATTCACTCATACTAAGTTGTGTACTAAGTTGTCACAAATGCCTCTATTTATAGGCAAAATTTCACAAGAAAATATGATAAAAAATTATACATGTGCACCATCATGGGTTTTATTAAATTGTGACCACCAAATCATGATATTGAAATGGCATCTTCATGAGTCATCAAATTGTAACCAGCAAATCATATGATCTTGAAATTGCATCATGGTGCAGGTAAACATCTTGGCTGAACTGTGCAATTTGAACTTCCTTTTTTTGATATTTTAATAGAAAGTTATGAATTTTCTGCCAAAACATGGCCCAATAAATCCTCCATTCACATCACTCTCGGCTTTGCCCATTTTTGACCATGATATGATCCGAATCATTTGAAGTTGTCAACATATAAGTTGTAGCCCTCTGAGTTTCCTTTCCAACCATATAAAGTGGAGGTCAATCCAATGTTTTTACCAAACGTTATGGTCAAATTTCTTAACTGCGGCAGTAAAATCGTGTTGCAGAAATGTTTTACGCTTAGTCATTTTTCTTCAAATGGCCATAACTTTCACTAGGAAACTCCGTTTTGGGATCCGACAATAATGTGGAAATCCTCTTTTGATATTCTTTGATATTGGCACAAGAAAAATTGTAAAAACAACTTTTCATAAAATTGCGTCGGAGGCCCTCCATCTTTGAATTTGCTTGCATTTCGGCCCCAAGTTCCGTTTTCGCTCCGTTTTCATCCATTTTGGCTCCTTTTGATTTCTTGTGACCCTAAACACATAATAAAATGAAAACACATAAAAAGAAACATATAACACTAATAAAACACACAAATACGTAAAATAGAAGAGGTATTTAAGTGCTTTTCTAGCACTTATCAAACTCCCCCACACTTAGACTGTTGTTCGCCCTCGAACAACAACCACATGACACAAAATAACACACTGGTTTTACATGAGACTAACAACTTTTAATAATGAAATTCTACTACAGATAGTGACTTGCTTAATAAACATTCTCCCGAATCATGTTTCTTCTCAAACACACAACGGCTTGTGAGTGTGTGCAATTGAGGTTATCATCCCATCACTAATTGGAACCAAATGAAAGCTTACGATGTTCTATCCAAATCCTGACCCGAAATGGTCAAATATTTCCTTTCATCTCTCATGATCCACTCTTATTTTACAGTTATTCCCATGGATCCTAACAATTACTCTGTTCACCAAGAATCATCAATTGTTAGCACTGCAAAGAAAAAAAAAGGCATGGTAGGTGTTTTATCGCCAATACGTCTTCAATTTTAAGAGTGTTAGATGGAGCACTTCAAACCACTGAGGAAATTTATTTATCGCACTTCTAACCTGGGTAAAAGGCTTGGTTATTTTTTTCTTTTTTTTTTTTTTTTGCGAAGAGGATTTTTGCAATGTTTCTTTTCAGCTTTTACCCCACAGGTAGTTTACACACTACCTCTTTACGATGGAGGCAGCCTTCTTCACCCATTCGAGGTGACGGCTTCACACTCTAAGGTAGGTAACTCTTTCCTATGGTCCCTCTCATTATTTCAAGTTCAAAAGTAAAATTCATTCTCAGCATAGGTCAGTACTCCTTCCAACTTTTCAGACTCCATCAATAAAATACACATTCACAAAAAATAGAAACCATGCGATTATAACTTCACCTTACTAACAAATGATGTTTCCAGGTTAATTTGAGTAGGATAATTGGATAGAAAAGAAGAAAACAAAAACAAAAAGTTAGTTTACTACGGTCTAAAAAAAAATCAACATTTTCAACCTTCAATGTATGTTGCAGAGAATGATTGTAAATTACCTATAAATGTGCTCAGTTAAGTTAGCCAGCTGTGCTTAGAGAAAAGCAGAACGAGATCGTGTGGTTTCAGCTAAGTCACACAAATTAAGCTCAATCATTTTCAAAAGTTTCTATCTCATGCAAAATTATTGACACAAAAAAATTACAAGCAAACCACAATATCTACACACAATATCCACACCCCCACACTTAAATTCTACATTGTCCCCAATGTAGAAATAAAATAGCATAAGAAAGAGAGAAACTCCCCTTGTAATGAGTCGCGCCGATGTGGAAGGTGGTGGCAAAGTGTAGCACTTCCTAGGAATAAGTCAACAATCCAAGCGTAAGAGACCTGCAATCAAAGTAGAAAAACAACAACTGGTTTTTTTTCTTGTTTTTTTTTGTTTGTTTGTTTTTTTTTTTGTTTTTGATGAAGAGAAATAAATACAGAGTGACTATGGGAGTCGACAACCCTCTGAACATCTTGCAGTAGTATTCACATCAAATTAATGACATGATTCCATCAAGACTGACCCGCATGGAAACTATCTGAGTCAGCATACTCTCTACAAGATAGTTTGACAACCAACCCTAATGAAAGAGTCCGCCATATTGTCACTGAACAGCGGTGTGTTTACCATTCAATAAAGAACAGCCCCATAAGAACCAGCAAATGGGATGACGTTTAGAGCAGAACGTCCAACTCAGACACTTCTCAAATGAATGAGACGTAGTTTTACATCTTCGGATGGGTGCTAGTGATCACGCTCAAAAAGTTGTTGCTCAATAGTAGGGCCATCGAGTTTGGTGTCTAACAAACGTTGTCACTGTTCCAACAAATTATCAAACTCTTTCACACTGATTTCGAGCTGGCTGTTTCTCCTGATAGACTTTTTGGCCCTACACCTAATCGGTCCATCCTTGAAGAAAACAACATGTGTATATTGTGAATAAGTTCGATTTCTAGTACAATGAGGTCCATCCAATAGCTTTCCACATTTGAAACAACATTTAAGGCGTTTAGCACATTGTTTGCGAGCAGAACGGGATCATCCTGCTCCAAACACAATGACATTCCAAAGGGAACGCTCATACTTATCAACAAGGTGAACAATGTGCATCTGAAGGTCAGTAGGCAAAGAGAAAGACTTGAGTACTTGTAGAAGAGCAACAATACGGGGAGGAGATGCCATGAAGGGAAGAAATGCACTTGGAGAAAGCTGCAAAAGACTAGAAAGAGGAAGGAGAAGAGAAGAATGCAGTTCTTTAAGGTCTACTGAAAAAGACCGTGTTTTTTTTTTGTTTATTTCAAAGCATAACACAGATGTGTTTCCAAAGTTAAACTCCGTATTCTACAATCTGAAGTTAGCTATTCCACAATTACAACCGTAACTCCAAGTCCAATTCATTCGGATCTCTTTGTCTTTTGCACATTTCCCTCGGCCAATTGATGGCAGGCAACACTACAGGCAGTATTGGTACATATGATTCTAATTGCTCCATTAAGTCCTCAATTGATGGTGTAATGAAAATCATTTTTAAAGTATGAGGTGAAATCAACTTTTGGTGAGCTAAACATTCAAGAAATATCAATAAACCGTTGAAATGGTTGTGAATGTTTAAAAGACCAATTGGTTTAGAGTGTAAGCCCATCTCGGCCCAGGAAATTATGCAAAAGATTTGTTCCAAAGTTTCGAAACCTCCTGGGATTGCAATGAAAGCATCTGAATGCAGTATCATGAGTGATAAGCGTGCAAATAATGATCTAACTGGTGCCTCAATGCCGATGGTCTTAGCATATGCCTGTTTTAAAGGTGGTACAGTAACTCCAACCACTGTTGCTCCTCGCACATATGCAGATTGTATGGCACACACCCTATCAGCCCACGGAGACCTCTGCCGTAGATGATCCTATATTTTTGATTTCCAAGGAATGTTCCAGCTGCTACTACTAGTCTGAGATACTCTTTTTGTCCCAAATTGATTCCACCAAAGAGACTTATGGCTGCCAATTTCATCTTCGAACTGCCAGTTGCCTTCTTTGAACTTTCAGTGTCCAGTTTCTTCTTTTAACCTTCCGTGTCTTTCTTTGAGCTTCCAGTTTCCAAGTTTGTCAGTGAACTTCCAGATTCCAATATGGTAAAAGAATCCATAGATTGTTGACTCACACTAAGAACTGACACAAAAACACAAAAAAAAAATGTAAAATAACAATATATACACGTAGTTGTGATTGTGGCTCACATCTTCCTCTGGTTTTACGTCCAGAAATGGCTTAAACACCTTCTATGAGTCGGGGATAGGCTTCCCATCCAGTTTTCTTACAAACTGGCAAACAGGGTCTTTTAAAGTCAGATTCCCAAGAGTGTATCGTTCCCGTTCCTTTTTAAATTCGTGCCACAAATTGAGAAGTTTGATCTGCACAATTCCACTAGGATGCGTCTCAAGACTCTGATGGATATCATCCAAAGACTTGATAAGTGCTAGAAAAGCACTTAAATAACTCTTCTATTTTACGTATTTGTGTGTTTTATTAGTATTATATGTTTATTTTCATGTGTTTTCCTTTTATTGTGTGTTTAGAGTCACAAGAAATCAAAAGGAGACAAAATGGATAAAAACGGAGCGAAAACGGAACTTGGGACAGAAATGCAAGCAAATTCAAAGATGGAGGGCCTCCGATTCAATTTTATGAAAAGTTGTTTTTACAATTTTTATTGTACCAATATCAAAGAATATAAAAATGGAATTCCACATTTTTGTCGGATCCCAAATCGGAGTTTCCTAGTGAAAGTTATGGCCATTTGAAGAGAAAGGACAAAGCGTAAAAAATCAGCAGCTAGAATTTACTGCCGCAGTTCAGTAATTTTACCATAACGTTTGCTACAAAATTCGGATTGACCTGCCGTTTATATTGTTGGAAAGGACACTCAGAGGGCTACAACGTTGATGTTGACCTCGTCAAATGATTCGGATTATATAATGGTCAAAAATGGGCAAAAACGAGAGTGACGTGAATGGAGGATTTCTTGGGCCATGTTTTGGTAGAAAATTCATAACTTTCTATTAAAATATCAAAAAAAGGAAATTCCAATTGCACAATTCAGCCAAGATGCTTACCTATACCATGATACAATATTTGAACTAATGGAGCAATTTAAGATCATGATTTGGTGGTTACCAATTAGTGGAATCATAATGGAGTAGTTGTACAATTTTTTTATCATGTTTTCTTGTGAAATTTTGCCTATAAATAGAGGTATTTGTAAGGAAGGAAATGCACAACTTAGTGGAAGAGAATTAGCTAGTAGTTCTCTCCAACTTTCTCTTCAATAAAATTCTCTTCTTCATTTGTTCTTAGTTTTAGCTTGAAAGATCTTAGTTTTTCATATTCCGGCGGAAGAAATAAAGGCTTCAATCGATCAACGATACTTCGGCTGTGAATATGATTAGCGGATCATTTCTTCGATAAGTTTCTTCTTTTCCCTTTTATTTCTCTATTTATTTCTTAGTATTTGTTTACTTGTTTTCTATATTTTATATAATCTATCATATAGTGGTGGTGATACAAAGCGAACACTCAGCTAAAAAGTATGAAACCCATAAATATGAGTAGTTAGACTTTTCTATCTAGTTCGAGGGGACGTTGTGTTCAACTAACATGTGGTTATCTTTTCTAACTCTTTAGTAACGCTTATCTATTCCTCTACTTCAATTTGTTGATTTGTTATGCTTGTAAACCCGTTTTTGAGTTTATTTGATTATTGCATTCACTTTGGCCAATTGAATCAATCAATCTTTAAATTCAAGTTACTTGCTAGGATTGGAACTTTTGATCCGTAATTGTCACTAGATTCCAATCCACGTATAGCAAACGAATATCGTGCATATTTGTTAATAAATCAATTAGATGTATTAATTAAAGTTTGTGAAATTGATCATCTAATTCAACTCATTCTTCTTGTTCATTTCACACTAGCATTGCATTAAATCCCAAGAACTTGTTTAGGGATATCCAATAGCTAGATGTTAAGTGAAAGAACTCACTTTAATTTAATACACTTAAGGAAGAATTAGATTAATCGAGCTTCTTGGTTAATTGAGAGTTGATAAATTGAAGAAGGAATAGTAACACGTTGCATGGGAAAGATAAATATAAGTTGTTGACACAACCGAACCCGAGAACTAGATATTTTGTACAATTGTTTTATTTCAATCTTTTATTTTGACGTTCGATTTTCTATTTTTATTCAAATATCACAAAACCTCCATTTTTCTATATTAATTGATAAAATCAACTAGATTAAGCACCGTTCCTCTTGGGTTCGATCCTTACTTACCACTTCTACATTAATTTGTAGTTTATAAACCGAGTAAGGAAATAAAAAAAAACTTTGGCGCGCCGCGACAAACGCGCCCAAGTTTTTGGCGCCGTTGCCGGGGATCGGTTAACCAATTTAGTTGCTTTTATTAATTAAATTAAAAAAAAAAATTAGAGTCGAGCTAACGACTTTAAACAAAAGCGCTTCTTGGGAGGCAACCCAAGCATTTTCTCTTATTTTTATGTTTCTTTTGAAATTTTCGTTGTTTTTGTTTATATTTCTCTATTTTTTTATCTAACGTACTAAGGAAGATGTTGTCTTGTAACTGTAGAAGGAAAAGGCCTTACCATTGGGCAGCAACTTTTTGAGCGTGATCACTAGCACCCATTCGAAGATGTAAAACTACGTCTCATTCATTTGAGAAGTGTCTGAGTTGGACGTTCTGCTCTAAACGTTCTCCCATTTGTTGGTTCTTGTAGGGCTGTTCTTCATTGAATGGTAAACATACCTATGTGTCATGTGGCGATATGGAGGACCTTTTCATTAAGGTCTCTTGCTCTTGGATTGTCGAAGTATTCCTCAGAAGTGCTACATTGTGCAACCACCATCCCCAAATCGGCACGACTCATTTTTTACTATAGGGGAGTTTCTATTTCTTCTCTTTTTCATGCTTTCTATATTTCTACACTGGGGACAATGTAGAATTTAAGTGTGGGAGAGTGGCATATTGTGGTCTGCGTGTGATTTTTTTTTTTATTTGTGTCGATGATTTTGCATGAGATAGCAACTTTTGAATATGATTGAGCTTAATTTGCGTGGCTTAACTGAAACTACAGGATCCCGAAAAAAAAATTGTTGTGTTCTGTTCTTCTCAATGCATAGCTGGCTAAAATTACCTGAGCACGTTTATAAGGTAATCTACTATCATTTTCTGGAACACAAATTGAAGGTTGAAAATGTTGATTTTTTTTCTAACTTTCTAGACCATAGTAAACTAAATTTTTCTTTTTTTTTTCTATCCATTCGTCCTGCTCAAAGTAACCTGGAAACATCAATTGTTAGCAAGGTGGAGTTATAATCGCATGGTATCTGTTTTTTGTGAGTGTGTCTTTTATTGATAGAGTTTAAAAAGTTTGGAAAAAGCACTGACCTATGCTGAGAATGAATTTTATTTTTATATTTGAAATAAAGGAGAGGTACCATAGGAAAGAGCTACCTACCTCAGAGTGTGAAGCCGTCACCTCGAATGGGTGAAG
Organism: Jasminum sambac; assembly: GCA_018223645.1. Classification (NCBI taxonomy): domain Eukaryota; kingdom Viridiplantae; phylum Streptophyta; class Magnoliopsida; order Lamiales; family Oleaceae; genus Jasminum; species Jasminum sambac. The sequence goes on from CP073652.1 coordinate 24,931,781, forward strand.
AAGGCTGCCTCCAATGAAAGGGTTTAGTGTGAAAGGTACCTGTGGGGTAAAAGTTGAAAAGAAAATTGCAAAACTCTTCTTCTTCTTCTTCTTTTTCTTCTTCATCAAAAAAAAAAAAGAGAAAAAAATCGCGAGAAATGTGATAGCTACCCAAGTGTGAAGTTAGATAAATAAATTTCCTCAGTGGTTTGAAGTGCTCAATCTAAACACTCTTTAAATTGAAGACATATTTATGATAAAACACCGCCATGCCCTTTTTTTTCTTTGCAGTGCTAACAGTTGATGATTTTTGGTGAACAGAGTAATTTTTAGGATCCATGGGAATCATTGTAAAATAAGAGTGGGATCACGAGAGATGAAAGGGAATGTTTGACTATTTTGGGTCAGGATTTGGATAGATCATCGTAAGCTTTCATTTGGTTCCAGTTAGTGATGGGATGATAACCTCAATTGAACACACTCACAAGCCATTGTGTATTTGAGAAGAAGTGAAATTTTCATGGTTTGGGAGAATGTTTAATAAACAAGTCACTATCTGTAGTTGGATTTCACCGTTTAAAGTCGTTTATCTCATGTAAAATCTGTGTGTTGTTTGTGTCATATGGTTGTTGTTCGAGGGCGAACAACAGTCTAAGTGTGGGGGAGTTTGATAAGTGCTAGAAACGCACTTAAATAACTCTTCTATTTTACGTATTTGTGTGTTTTGTTAGCATTATATGTTTATTTTTATGTGTTTTCCTTTTATTGTGTGTTTAGAGTCACAAGAAATCAAAAGGAGCCAAAATGGATAAAAACGGAGCGAAAACGGAACTTGGGACAGAAATGCAAGCAAATTCAAAGATGGAGGGCCTCCGATTCAATTTTATGAAAAGTTGTTTTTACAATTTTTATTGTACCAATATCAAAGAATATAAAAATGGAATTCCACATTTTTGTCGGATCCCAAATCGGAGTTTCCTAGTGAAAGTTATGGCCATTTGAAGAGAAAGGACAAAGCGTAAAAAATCAGCAGCTCGAATTTACTGCCGCAGTTCAGTAATTTGATCATAACGTTTGCTACAAACTTTGGATTGACCTGTACTGTATATTGTTGGAAAGGACACTCAGAGGGCCACAACGTTGATGTTGACCTCTTCAAATGATTCGGATTATATCATGGTCAAAAATAGCCAAAACCGATAGTAATGTGAATGGAGGATTTCTTGGGCCATGTTTTGGTAGAAAATTCATAACTTTCTATTAAAATATCAAAAAACGGAAATTCCAATTGCACAATTCAGCCAAGATGCTTACCTATACCACGATACAATATTTGAACTAATGGAGCAATTTAAGATCATGATTTGGTGGTTACCAATTAGTGGAATCATAATGGAGTAGTTGTACAATTTTTTATCATGTTTTCTTGTGAAATTTTGCCTATAAATAGAGGCATTTGTAAGGAAGGAAATGCACAACTTAGTGGAAGAGAATTAGCTAGTAGTTCTCTCCAACTTTCTCTTCAATAAAATTCTCTTCTTCATTTGTTCTTAGTTTTAGCTTGAAAGATCTTAATTTTTCATATTCCGGCGGAAGAAATAAAGGCTTCAATCGATCAACGATACTTCGGCTGTGAATATGATTAGCGGATCATTTCTTCGATAGGTTTCTTTTTTCCCTTTTATTTCTCTATTTATTTCTTAGCATTTATTTACTTATTTTCTATATTTTGCGTATACTCTATCATATAGTGGTGGTGATACAAAGCGAACACTCGCTAAAAAGTATGAAACCCAGCAAATATGAGTAGTTGGACTTTTCTATCTAGTTCCAGGGGGGCGTTCTGTTCAACTAACATGTGGTTATCTTTTCTAACTCTTTAGTAACGTTTTATCTATTCCTCTACTTCAATTTGTTGATTTGTTATGCTTATAAACCCGTTTTTGATTTTATTTGATTATTGCATTCACTTTGGCCAATTGAATCAATCAATCTTTAAATTCAAATTACTTGCTAGGATTGGAACTTTTGATCCGTAATTGTCACTAGATTCCAATCCACAGTAGCAAACGAATATCGTGCATATTTGTTAATAAATCAACTTAGATGTATTAATTCAAGTTTGTGAAATTGATCATCTAATTCAACTCATTCTTCTTGTTCATTTCACACTAGCATTGCATTAAATCCCAAGAACTTGTTTAGGGATATCCAATAGCTAGATGTTAAGTGAAAGAACTCACTTTAATTTAATACACTTAAGGAAGAATTCGTTAATCAGAGCTTCTTGGTTAATTGAGAGTTGATAAATTGAAGAAGGAATAGTAACACGTTGCATGGGAAAGATAAATATAAGTTGTTGACACAACCGAACCCGAGAACTAGATATTTTGTACAATTGTTTTATTTCAATCTTTTATTTTGACGTTCGATTTTCTATTTTTATTCAAATATCAAAAAACCTCCATTTTTCTATATTAATTGATAAAATCAACTAGATTAAGCAACCGTTCTCTTGGGTTCGACCCTTACTTACCACTTCTACATTTATTTGTAGTTTATAAACCGAGTAAGGAAATAAAATTAAACTTTGGCGCGCCGCGACAAACGCGCCCAAGACTCCTTACTCATGCCATCCTTAATGAAACATATTTTATCTTCTCGATTTGTAGACACGAATCCAATAGAACGATTACCCGATCATCAAGTCCATCGAGTGCATTTATAAGGCCATCTAGCACATTTATAGCACACATTCATTCTTTTTGCTCGTCGTTTCTTGGCAAAATTACTTTTGCCTAACCCTGGTTCATATTTAGTACTAAAAGCAGGGATTTTACCGCCTCATCGGACCTTTGCTTCAATCAACCACCGAATATCCTCAGGCATTTCTTTTTCCATCAATATTTTTAACCGTCCTACTCTAGAAGAATAAATTTCTTTCAAAGCATTCAAAGGTAGTGACGGGTAATACTTGTGGATTTTTGAAAGTTTGGTATCCATTGAAAATGCAAGAATTTTTAAGAAGTAGAAGAGAAGAGAGTGCTTAGGTTGCCTCCTAAGTAGCGCCTTTGTTTATAGTCGTTGGCTCGACTACAAATTTTTTTTTTTTTAACACAACACACGAAAGAAAAAGAAAAATTGAAGTAATAAAATTAAAATCATCAAAATCACCAAGTACAATATACTATCACACTCTTCCATTTTTTTCTTTTCCTTTTTTAAAAAAATATTGAATAAGAAAGAACAATAACAAAATTTGAACTATATAATCTACGATTAAAAGAAAAAGGCATAAAAATATAAAAATATCGCATACATCCATGAAAATAAAATAAGAAGAAGAAGAAGAAGAAGAAGAAGAAGAAGAAGAAGAAGAAATTACCTAATTACTGCTAGAAAGAAGTACTCACAGAGACTTAAGATTGTGATTGTGATTTCGAGTGGAGAATGATCTGGATTTATAGTCAAATGTGGCACAGTTTCAACCGAAAATCGTGCATGCAGAGTGTGCTAGAAAGAGACGTTGGAGTGGGATTCCGAGAAAACGCGTTTGACGGATTTTTCATTTATCAATAATTAACCTGCCCATTATCCGTAATTCTCGCTAATCACCGATTTTATGGGCCATAATGTCTCTTCACAAATAATTGAGTCTCGAAATATCGTCCTCCTACAGTAATAGAGCAATATCTTCCTTAATACGTTAGATGAAAAGTAAACAAATATTAACAGAAAAAATGCTTGGGTTGCCTCCCAAGAAACGCTTTTGTTTATAGTCGTTAGCTCGACTATAAAATTTTTTTTTTCTTTTTTTTCCTTTTTTTTAAAAATTAATTAATAAAAACAACTAAATTGGTTAACCGTTACCCGGCAACGGCGCCAAAAACTTGGTGGGGCGTTGTCGCGACGCACCAAAGTTGGTTTTATTTCCTTACTCGGTTTCAAAACTAAAAATTAATGTAGTAGCGGTAGGCAAGGGTCGAACCCAAGAGGAACGGTGCTTAATCTAGCTGTCTTTATCAATTAATATAGGAAATGGGGGTTTCGAGAAAATTGAATAAAAATAGACATGAAAATGACAAAATAAAATAGATAAATCAATTAAAGAAATATCTAGTTCTCGGTTTCGGTTGTATCAACAACTTGTATTTATCTTTCCCATGCAACGTGTTACTATTCCTTCTTCAATTTATCAACTCTCAATTAACCAAGAAGCTCTGATTAACGAATTCTTCCTTAAGTGTATTAAATTAAAGTGAGTTATTTAACTTAACATCTAGCTATTGGATAACCCTAAACAAGTTCTTAGGATTTAATGCAAAGCTAGTATGAAATGAACGAGAAGAATGAGTTGAATTAGATGAATAATTTCACAAACTTGAATTAATACATCTAAGTTGATTTGTTAATAAATATGCACGATATTCATTTGCTACTTTGGATTGGAATCTACTGATAATTGCGGATCAAAAGTTCCAATCCTAGCAAGTAACTTGAATTTAAAGATTGATTGATTCAATTGGCCAAAGTGAATGCAATAATCAAATAAACTCAAAAACGGGTTTACAAGCATAACAAATCAACAAATTGAAGTAGATGAATAGATAAAACGTTACTAAAGAGTTAGAAAAGATAACCACATGTTAGTTGAACACAACGTCCCACTCGAACTAGATAGAAAAGTCTAACTACTCATATTTGCGGGGTTTCATACTTTTTAGCGAGTGTTTGCTTGTATCACCACCACAATAGGATAGATTATACAAGTAATTTACACAAAATATAGAAAACAAGTAAATAAATGCTAATAAATAAATAGAGAAATAAAAGGGAAAGAGAAACTTAGTGAAGAATTGATCCGCGGGAATATGGAAAGCTAAGAGCTTCAAACTAAAACTAAGAACAAATGAAGAAGAAAATTTTATTGGAGAGAAAGGCAGAGAGAACTGCTAGCTAATTCACTCCTACTAAGTTGTGTACTAAGTTGTGTCACAAATGCCTCTATTTATAGGCAAAATTTCACAAGAAAATGTGATAAAAAATTATACATGTGCATCATCATGGGTTTTATTAAATTGTAACCACCAAATCATAATATTGAAATGGCATCTTCATGAGTCATCAAATTGTAACCACCAAATCATATGATCTTGAAATTGCATCGTGGTGTAGGTAAGCATCTTGGCTGAATTGTGCAATTGGAATTTCCTTTTTTCGATATTTTAATAGAAAGTTATGAATTTTCTACCAAAACATGGCCTAAGAAATCCTCCATTCACATCACTCTCGGGTTTGCCCATTGTTTACCATGATATGATCCGAATCATTTGAAGTGGTCAACATAAAAGTTGTAGCCCTCTGAGTTTCCTTTCCAACCATATAAAGTGGAGCTCAATCCGATTTTCGTACCAAACGTTATGGTCAAATTTATTAACTGCATCAGTAAAATCGTGTTGCAAAAATTTTTTACGCTTAGTCATTTTTCTTCAAATGGCCATAACTTTCACTAGGAAACTCCGTTTTGGGATCCAACAATAATGTGGAAATCCTCTTTTGATATTCTTTGATATTGGCACAAGAAAAATTGTAAAAACAACTTTTCATAAAATTGCATCGGAGGCCCTCCATCTTTGAATTTGCTTGCATTTCGGTCCCAAGTTCCGTTTTCGCTCCGTTTTCATCCATTTTGGCTCCTTTTGATTTCTTGTGACCCTAAACACATAATAAAAGGAAACACTAATAAAACACACAAATACGTAAAATAGAAGAGTTATTTAAGTGCTTTTCTAGCACTTACCATTGTCCAACAAACGCTGTCGGTGTTCCAACAGATTATCAAACTCTTTCACACTTAATTCGAGCTGGCTGTTTTTCCTGATAGACTTTTCGGCACTACACCTAATCGGTCCATCCTTGAAGAAAACAACATATTCATGTTGTGAATGAGTTTGATTTCTAGTACAATGAGGTCCATCCAATAGCTTTTCACATTTAAAGCAACATTTAAGGCGTTTAGCTCATCGTTTGCGAGCAGAACGGGATGATCCTGCCCCAAAAACAATGACATTCCAAAGGGAACGCTCATACTTATCAACAAGGTGAACAATGTGCATCTGAAGGTTAGTAGGCAAAGAGAAAGACCTGAGTACTTGTAGAAGAGCAACAATACGGGGAGGAGATGCCATGGAGGGAAGAGGAAATTACATGCACTTGGAGATAGTTGCAAAAGACTAGAAAGAGGAAGGAGAAGAGAAGAATACAGTTCTTTAAGGTCTACTGAAAAAGACCCTTTTTTTAAGAAGAGAAAAATGCTTGGGTTGCCTCCCAAGAAGCGCTTTTGTTTAAAATCGTTAGCTCGACACAGTTCCCATTTGTCAAGTAGGTTTCCTCAAATCCATTGCAGCTCCATTTTGTGTTCGATGGCTTCTCCGAGTGTCTTGATTTCTTAACAGTCCTTTTTGAATTCTACTACAAATTTTTTGGTTCTCAGTTTCCATGGCTTCCTTCCTCGAGATGAGGTAATTGTGTTTTGGCTCAATCTTATGTGTTGTGTTTGCTCTGCAATTCAATTTACACAGTTCTTGCACAAAAGGATTAGTTGAATTAATTGTAAAGACAGAACATGCGTTATTGGGGCGTAATAAGCCGTCAAAAATGCTAAAGTTTGTTTTTTCCTCATCAAATTCCATGGACAATGTATCCTCATAGACATCAATTTTAGTGCGAGAAGTGTAAATGAATAGACGTCCCAATATGATAGGTGTAGGGTGTGGTGAATGTTCATCACCCATATCAAGTACGTAAAAATCTGCAGGGAAAACTAAGCCATTTATTTCGACTAGCACATCTTCAATCACTCCATCAGGATATGGGTTGGTACGATCAGTGATAAGTGCTAGAAAAGCACTTAAATAACTCGTCTATTTTACGTATTTGTGTGTTTTATTAGTGTTTTATGTTTCTTTTTATGTGTTTTCCTTTTATTGTATGTTTAGAGTCACAAGAAATAAAAAGGAGCCAAAATGGATGAAAACGGAGTGAAAACGAAACTTGGGACCGAAATGCAAGGAAATTCAAAGATGGAGGGCCTCCGATGCAATTTTATGAAACATTGTTTTTACAATTTTTCTTGTGCCAATATCAAAGAATATCAAAAGAGGATTTGCACATTTTTTTTCGGATCCCAAAACGGAGTTTCCTAGTGAAAGTTATGGCCATTTGAAGAAAAATGACTAAGCGTAAAAAATTTCTGCAACACGAATTTACTGCCGCAGTTCATTAATTTGACCATAACGTTTGCTACAAATATGGGATTGAGGTCCACTTTATATGGTTGGAAAGGAAACTCAGAGGGCTACAACTTTGATGTTGAGCACTTCAAATGATTCCGATCATATCATGGTCAAAAATAGGAAACATCGAGAGTACTGTGAATGGAGGATTTTTTGGGCCATGTTTTGGTAGAAAATTCATAACTTTCTATTAAAATATCAAAAAGAGGAAATTCCAATTGCATAATTCAGCCAAGATGCTTACCTACACCATGATGCAATTTCAAGATCATATGATTTGGTGGTTACAATTTGATGACTCATAAAGATGCCATTCCAATATCATAATTTGGTGGTTACAATTTAATCAAACACATGATGGTGCACATGTATAATTTTTTATCATGTTTTCTTGTGAAATTTTGCCTATAAATAGAGGTATTTGTAAGAAAGGAAATGCACAACTTAGTGGAAGAGAATTAGCTAGTAGTTCTCTCCAACTTTCTCTTCAATAAAATTCTATTTTTCATTTGTTCTTAATTTTAGTTTGAAGCTCTTAGCTTTTCATATTCCGGCGGATCGATTCTTCGATAAGTTTCTCTTTTCCCTTTTATTTCTTAGCATTTATTTACTTGTTTTCTATACTTTGCGTAAATTACTTGTATAATCTATCATATTGTGGTGGTGATACAAGCGAACACTCGCTAAAAAGTATGAAACCCCGCAAATATGAGTAGTTAGACTTTTCTATCTAGTTCGAGGGGGACGTTGTGTTCAACTAACATGTGGTTATTTTTTCTAACTCTTTAGTAACGTTTTATCTATTCATCTACTTCAATTTGTTGATTTGTTATGCTTGTAAACCTGTTTTTGAGTTTATTTGATTATTGCATTCACTTTGGCCAATTGAATCAATCAATCTTTAAATTCAAGTTACTTGCTAGGATTGGAACTTTTGATCCGTAATTATCACTAGATTCCAATCCAAAGTAGCAAATGAATATCGTGCATATTTATTAACAAATCAACTTAGATGTATTAATTCGAGTTTGTGAAATTATTCATCTAATTCAAATCATTCTTCTCGTTCATTTCACACTAGCTTTGCATTAAATCCTAAGAATTTGTTTAGGGTTATCCAATAGCTAGATGTTAAGTTAAAGAACTCATTTTAATGTAATACACTTAAGGAAGAATTCGTTAATCAGAGCTTCTTGGTTAATTGAGAGTTGATAAATTGAAGAATGAATAGTAACGCGTTGCATGGGAAAGATAAACACAAGTTGTTGACACAATCGAACCCGAGAACTAGATATTTTGTACAATTGTTTTATTTCAATCTTTTATTTTGACGCTTGATTTTCTATTTTTATTCAAATATCACAAAACCCTATTTTTCTATATTAATTGATAAAATCAACTAGATTAAGCACCGTTCCTCTTGGGTTCGACCCTTACTTACCACTACTACATTAATTTGTAGTTTTGAAACCGAGTAAGGAAATAAAACAAACTTTGGTGCGTCGCGACAACGCCTTACCAAGTTTTTGGCGCCGTTGCCGGGGAACGGTTAACGAATTTAGTTGCTTTTATTAATTAATTTTTTAAAAAATAATAATAATTTCTTCACTTGTATGCATAATACCCGATCTACTAATCGAATTCTTGAAAGTTTTGATCCAGAAATTGAGAAATCCATTCGAAGACGAATAAGACAAGCAAAACAAACCGAACGAGAAATGGCAGAAAACAATAACGAAAGAACTCTCAAACAACTTGCAACTCCCAAAGTTACTCAACAACCTTTGTGTATCACCTTTCCAATCGTAGAAGAAGGTAAAACTTTCGAACTCAAATCTGGATTGATATATCTTCTACCTTCTTTTCATGGACGAGCCGACGAAGATCCATATCGACACTTGAAGGAGTTTCATGTGGTGTGCGATAGCATGAAACCCCCGGGCATCACTGAAGAGCAAATCAAGCTCAGAGCCTTTCCATTTTCACTAAAAGATGCCGCCACAGATTGGTTATACACCCTACCATCGGGATCCGTCACAACTTGGAACGAAATGAAGCAACTTTTCCTCGAAAAGTATTTTCCTGCTTCAAAGACCTCAAATATTCGAAAAGATATCTCCGGAGTACGCCAGAACAACGGAGAGACTCTTTACGAGTATTGGGAGCGTTTCAAGAAGCTCATTGCTAGTTGTCCACATCACCAAATCAGTGAAAATCTCCTCGTGCAATACTTCTACGAAGGGTTATGTCAACCGGATAGAAACATGGGTGATGCTGCTAGTGGAGGCGCATTGATGAACAAAACCCCTGCTGAAGCCAGAACACTGATTTCAAACATGGCTGAAAACACTCAACAATTCAGTACAGATCGGGAGATGAACATTCGAAGAGTTAACGAGGTAAGTAATTCCAATGTTGAAAGCCAACTTTCTGAACTAACACATCTTCTAAAACAAATCGTTGTAGGAAACAATCAACAAGTCAAAGCATGTGGCATATGCACAAATCTAGGACATCCTACAGATGCTTGTCCTACTCTACAAGTGGATAACAATGAACTAGTGAACTCAGCAAATAATTTCCCATTCCCGAGACAACAATACAATCCGTACTCAAACCCCTATAATCCAGGATGGCGAGACCACCCCAATCTGAGCTATGGAAACAACAAGTCCCCAGGATTCTTCCCTAACAAGCCTCAAGGCCAATTCCAACAACAAGGGAATTTCCAACCCCAAGGGCAATTTCAACAGAAGCCTCAATCATCAGGTATGTCGCTCGAGGATATGGTGAAAACATGAGCGACTAACACTTTGAAATTCCAACAGGAATCCAAACCAAGCATCCAAAACTTGGAAAATCAAATGAGTCAATTGGCAACTGCTATCAATCGCCTGGAAACACAATCTGGAGGAAAGTTACCATCCCAACCTGAGGTAAATCCTAAGAATGTCAGTGCTATAACTTTAAGGAGTGGAAAAGAGATTGAAAACCCTCACAAAGAAGTTCTCACAAATAAAGGTAAAGAAGAAGAGTCGGAAAAAGAGGTAAGTTCTAACCCGCCTATCATTATTAAATCAACCCCTCCCCCTTTTCCTAGTAGATTAGTAAAGACCAACAATGAAAACAAGGAAAAGGAAATTTTGGACACATTTAGGAAAGTAGAGATCAATATTCCTCTGTTAGATGCAATCAAACAAATTCCATGCTATGCTAAGTTTTTTAAAGATCTTTGCACTAACAAAAGGAAATTGATGGGAAATGAAATGATAAAAATGGGCGAAACTGTTTCAGCAGTGTTCCAAAAGAAGCTACCTCCAAAATGCAAAGACCCAGGTATGTTTGCTGTCCCTTGCTCTATAGGCAATCACCATATTGACAAAGCACTCATAGATTTAGGAGCATCCATAAATGTCATGCCTAGATCCTTATATGCTTCACTAAATCTAGAAAAACTAAAAGAAGCTCACGTAATTGTGCAACTAGCTTATCGTACCAACGCATACCCTGATGGAGTGATTGAAGATGTGCTAGTCGAAATAAATGGCTTAGTTTTCCCTGCAGATTTTTACATACTTGATATGGCTGATGAACATTCACCTCACCCCACGCCTATCATACTGGGACGTCCATTCCTTTACACTTCTCGCACTAAAATTGATGTCTATGAGGGTACATTGTCCATGGAATTTGATGAGGCAAAAGCAAACTTTAGTATTTTTGATGGCTCATTACGCCCCAATAATACTTGTTCTATCTTTGCAATCAATTCAACTAATCCTTTTGTGCAAGAACTGTGTGAATTGAATTGCAGAGCCAGCACAACACATAAGATTGAGCCAAAGCACAATTACCTCATCTCAAAGAAGGAAGCCATGGAAAGAAATGAGACAAAAAAAATTTGGAGAAGAATTCAAGAAGGACTGTCAAGAAATCAAGATACTAGGAGAAGCCATCGAAGACAAAGTGGAGCTGCAATGGATTTGAGGAATCCTACTTGACAAATGGGAACAGTGTCGAGCTAACGACTTTAAACAAAAGCGCTTCTTGGGAGGCAACCCAAGCATTTTTCTGTTAATATTTGTATTCTTTTTGTTTTTAATTTGTCTACTGTTCATCTAACGTATTAAGGAATCTATTGCTTTATTACTGTAGGAGGACGATAATTCGAGACTCAATTATTTGGGAAGAGACATGATGGCCCATGAATCAGTGATTAGCGAAAATTACGGATAATGGGCAGGTTAATTATTGATAAATGACAAATCCGTCAAACAAGTTTCCTCGGATTCCCACTCCGATGTACTCTTTCCAGCACACTCTGCATACACGATTGTCGGTTGAAACAGTGCCCAATTTGACTATAAATCAAGATCATTCTCCACTCGAAACCACAACCACAATCTTAAGTCTCTGTGAGTACTTCTTTTTAGCAGTGGTAATTTCCTCTTCTTCTTCTTGTTCTTCTTTTTTTTTATTTATGTTCATGGACATATGTGATATTTTTATATTTATATGCCTTTTCCTTATAATCGTAGATTATATAGTTCAAATTTTGTTATTGTTCTTTCATATTCAGTATTTTTTTAAAAAATAAAAAAAATGGAAGAGTGTGATAGTATATTTTACTTGGTAATTTTAATTATTTTAATTTTATTATTTCAATTTTTCTTTTTCTTTCATGTGTTGTGTTAATTAAAAAAAAAAATTTATAGTCGAGCCAACGACTATAAACAAAGGTGCTACTTAGGAGGCAACCTAAGCACTCTCTCCTCTTCTACTTCTTCAAAATTCTTGCATTTTCAATGGATACCAAACTTTCAAAAATCCACAAGTATTACCCGTCACTACCTTTGAATGCTTTGAAAGAGATTTATTCTTCTAGGGTAGGACGGTTAAAAATGTTGATGGAAAAAGAAATGCCTGAGGATATTCGGTGGTTGATTGAAGCAAAGGTCCGATTAGGCGGTGAAATGCCGGCTTTTAGTACTAAATATGCACCAGGGTTAGGCAAAAGTAATTTTTCCAAGAAACGACGAGCAAAAAGAATGAATGTGTGCTATAAATGTGCTAGATGGCCTTATAAATGCACTTGATGGACTTGCAGATCAAGTAATCGTTCTATTGGATTCGTGTCTATAAATCGAGAAGATAAAATATGTTTCATTAAGGATGACATGAGTAAGGAGTCTTTGGATGATATCCATCAGACTCTTGAGACGCATCCTAGTGGAATGGTGCAAATCGAACTTCTCAATTTGTGGCATGAATTTAAAAAGGAACGGGAACGATATAGTCTTGGGAATCTGACTTTAAAAGGCCCTGTTTGCCAGTTTGTAAGAAAACTAGATGGGAAGCCTATCCCGACTCATAGAAGGCGTTTAAGCCGTTTCTGGACGTAAAACCAGAGGAAGATGTGAGCCACAATCACAACTACGTGCACATATTGTTATTTTACATTTTGTTTGTGTTTTTGTGTCAGTTCTCAGTGTGAGTCAACAATCTATGTATTCTTTTACCATATTGGAATCTGGAAGTTCACTGACGAACTCTGAAACTGGAAGCTCAAAGAAGGACACTGAAGGTTCAAAGAAGAAAATGGAAACTGAAAGTTCAAAGAAGGCAACTGGGAGTTCGAAGACGAAATTGGCAACCATAAGTCTCTTTGGTGGAATCAATTTGGGACAAAAAGAGTATGTCAGACCAGCAATAGTAGCTGGAACCTTCCTTGGAAATCAAAAATATAAGATCATCTACGGCGGAGGTCTCCGTGGGTTCATAGGGTGTGCCATTCAATCATCATATGTGCGAGGAGCAACAGTGGTTGGAGTTACTGTACCACCTTTGAAACAGGCGTATGGTAAGACTATCGGCATTGAGGTACCAGTTAGATCATTATTTGCACGCTTATCACTCATGATACTACATTCCGATGCTTTCATTGCAATCCCAGGAGGTTTCGAAACTCTGGAACAAATCTTTTGCATAATTTCCTGGGCCGAGATGGGCTTACACTCTAAACTAATTGGTCGTTTAAACATTCACAACCATTTCAACGGTTTATTGATATTTCTTGAATGTTTAGCTCACCAAAAGTTGATTTCATCTCATACCTTAAAAATGATTTTCATTACACCATCAATTGAGGATTTAATGGAGCAATTAGCAGCGTATGTACCAATACTGCCTGTAGTGTTGCCTACCATCAATTGGCCGAGGGAAATATGCAAAAGCCAAAGAGATCTGAATGAATTGGACTTGGAGTTACGGTTGTAATTGTGGAATAGCTAACTTCAGATGGTAGAATACGGAATTTAACTCTGGAAACACATTTGTGTTATGCTTTGTAATAAACAAAAAAAAAAAACACACACACACACACACAAACACGGTCTTTTTCAATAGACCTTAAAGAACTGTATTCTTCTATTCTCTTTCATCTTTCTAGTCTTTTCCAGCTATCTCCAAGTGCATTGACTTTTCTCTTCCCTCCATGGCATCTCCTCCCCGTATTGTTGCTCTTCTGCAAGTATTCAAATCTTTCTCTTTGCCTACTGACCTTCAAATGCACATTGTTCACCTAGTTGATAAGTATGAGCGTTCCCTTTGGAATGTCATTGTTTTTGGAGCAGGGTCATCCCGTTCTGCTCCCAAACGACGTGCTAAACGCCTCAAATGTTGCTTCAAATGTGGAAAGTTACTGGATGAACCTCATTGTACTAGAAATCAAACTCGTTCACAACATGAATGTGTTGTTTTCTTCAAAGATGGACCGATTAGGTGTAGGGCCGAAAAGTCTATCAGGAAAAATAGCCTGCTTGCATTAGATGTGAAGGAGTTTGATAATTTGTTGGAACAACGACAACGTTTGTTAGACACCAAACTCGATGGCCTTACCATTGAGCAACAACTTTTTGAGCATGATCACTAGCACCCATCCGAAGATGTAAAACTACCTCTCATTCATTCGAGAAGTGTCTGAGTTGGACGTTCTGCTATAAACGTCATCCCATTTGCTGGTTCTTATGGGGCTATTCTTTATTGAATGGTAAACACACCGCTGTTCAGTGACGATATGGCGGACTCTTTCATTAGGGTTGGTTGTCAAACTATCTTGTAGAGAGTATGCTGACTCAGAAAATTTCCATGCGGGTCAGTCTTGATGGAATCATGTCATTAATTTGATGTGAATACTACTGCAAGATGTTCAGAGGGTTGTCAACTCCCATAGTCACTCTGTATATATTTCTTTTCTTTCAAAAAAAAAATAAAAAAAAAAAACAAATAAAAAACAAAACCGTTTGTTGTTTGTCTACTTTGATTGCAGGTCTCTTCCTCTTGGATTGTTGACTTATTCCTACGAAGTGCTACACTGTGCCACCACCTTCCACATCGGCACGACTCATTACAATGGGAGTTTCTCTCTTTCTCATGCTATCTTTCTTTCTACATTGGGGACAATGTAGAATTTAAGTGTGGGGGTGTGGATATTGTGTGTGAATATTGTGATTTGCTTGTGATTTTTTTTTTTTTGTTTTCTGTCAATAATTTTGCATGAGATAGCAACTTTTGAGAATGATTGAGCTTAATTTGTGTGACTTAGCTGAAACCACACGATCTCGTTCTGTTCTTCTCCATGCACAGCTGGCTAATTTAACTGAGCACATTTATAGGTAATTTACTATCATTCTTTGGAACATACATTGAAGGTTGAAAATGTTGATTTTTTTTTACCGTAGTAAACTAACTTTTTGTTTTTCTCTTCTATCCAATTGTCCTACTCAAAGTAACTTGGAAACATCATTTGTTAATAAGGTGAAGTTACAATCGCATGGTTTCTGTTTTTTTGTGAATGTGTCTTTTATTGATGGAGTCTAAAAAGTTGTAAGGAGTACTGACCTATGCTGAGAATGAATTTTACTTTTGAACTTGAAATAATGAGAGGGACCACAAGAAAGAGTTACCTACCTTAGAGTGTGAAGCCGTCACCTTGAATGGGTGAAGAAGGCTGCCTCCATCGGAAAGGGGTAGTGTGTAAACTACCTGTGGGGTAAAAGCTGAAAACAAATTGCAAAATCCTCTTAAAAAAACAAAAAAAAAACAAAAAAACAAAAAAAAAACAAAAAAACAAAAAAAAAGAAAAAAAAGCCTTTTACCCAGGTGAGAAGTGAGACAAATAAATTTCCTCAGTGGTTTGAAGTGCTCCATCTAACACTCTTAAAATTGAAGACGCATTGGCGATAAAACACCTACCATGCCTTTGTTTCTTTGCAGTGCTAACAATTGATGATTCTTGGTAAACAGAGTAATTGTTAGGATCCCTGGGAATCATTGTAACATAAGAGTGGATCACGAGAGATGAAAGGAAATATTTGACCATTTCGGGTCAGGATTTGGATAGAACATCGTAAGCTTTCATTTGGTTCCAATTAGTGATGGGATGATAACCTCAATTGCACACACTCACAAGCCGTTTTGTGTTTGAGAAGAAACATGATTCGGGATAATGTTTATTAAGCAAGTTACTATCTGTAGTAGAATTTCATTATTAAAAATTGTTTATCTCATGTAAAACCAGTGTGTTGTTTTGTGTCATGTGGTTGTTGTTCGAGGGCGAACAACAGTCTAAGTGTGGGGGAGTTTGATAAGTGCTAGAAAAACACTTAAATATCTCGTCTATTTTACGTATTTGTGTGTTTTATTAGTGTTTTATGTTTCTTTTTATGTGTTTTCCTTTTATTGTATGTTTAGAGTCACAAGAAATCAAAAGGATCCAAAATAGATGAAAACGGAACTTGGGACCGAAATGCAAGCAAATTCAAAGATGGAGGGCCTCCGATGCAATTTTATGAAAAGTTGTTTTTACAATTTTTCTTGTTCCAATATCAAAGAATATCAAAAGTAGATTTCCACATTTTTGTCGGATCCCAAAACGGAGTTTCCTAGTGAAAGTTATGGCCATTTGAAGAAAAATGACTAAGCGTAAAAAATTTCTACAACACGAATTTACTGCCGCAGTTCAGTAATTTGACCATAACGTTTGCTACCAAAATCGGATTGAGGTCTACTTTATATGGTTGGAAAGGAAACGCAGAGGGCGACAACTTTGATGTTGACCACTTCAAATGATTCGGATCATATCATGGTCAAAAATGGGAAAAACCGAGAGTGCTGTGAATGGAGGATTTCTTGGGCCATGTTTTGGTAGAAAATTCATAACTTTCTATTAAAATATCAAAAAGAGGAAATTCCAATTGCATAATTCAGCCAAGATGCTTACCTATACCATGATGCAATTTCAAGATCATATGATTTGGTGGTTACAATTTGATGACTCATAAATATGCCATTCCAATATCATAATTTGGTGGTTACAATTTAATAAAACACATGATGGTGCACATGTATAATTTTTTATCATGTTTTCCTGTGAAATTTTGCCTATAAATAGAGGTATTTGTAAGAAAGGAAATGCAGAACTTAGTGGAAGAGAATTAGCTAGTAGTTCTCTCCAACTTTCTCTTCAATAAAATTCTCTTTTTCATTTGTTCTTAGTTTTAGTT
This sequence comes from Jasminum sambac, assembly GCA_018223645.1. Classification (NCBI taxonomy): domain Eukaryota; kingdom Viridiplantae; phylum Streptophyta; class Magnoliopsida; order Lamiales; family Oleaceae; genus Jasminum; species Jasminum sambac. Next base: position 24,948,618 of record CP073652.1, read on the forward strand.
TGAAGCTCTTAGCTTTTCATATTCCGGCGGATCGATTCTTCGATAAGTTTCTCTTTTCCCTTTTATTTCTTAGCATTTATTTACTTGTTTTCTATACTTTGCGTAAATTACTTGTATAATCTATCATATTGTGGTGGTGATACAAGCGAACACTCACTAAAAAGTATGAAACCCTGCAAATATGAGTAGTTAGACTTTTCTATCTAGTTCGAGGGGGACGTTGTGTTCAACTAACATGTGGTTATCTTTTTTAACTCTTTAGTAACGTTTTATCTATTCCTCTACTTCAATTTGTTGATTTGTTATACTTGTAAACCCGTTTTTGAGTTTATTTGATTATTGCATTCACTTTGGCCAATTGAATCCATCAATCTTTAAATTCAAGTTACTTGCTAGGATTGGAACTTTTGATCCGTAATTATCACTAGATTCCAATCCAAAGTAGCAAATGAATATCATGCATATTTATTAACAAATCAACTTAGATGTATTAATTCGAGTTTGTGAAATTATTCATCTAATTCAACTCATTCTTCTCGTTCATTTCACACTAGCTTTGCATTAAATCCTAAGAATTTGTTTAGGGTTATCCAATAGCTAGATGTTAAGTTAAAGAACTCACTTTAATTTAATACACGTAAGGAAGAATTCGTTAATCAGAGCTTCTTGGTTAATTGAGAGTTGATAAATTGAAGAAGGAATAGTAACACGTTGCATGGGAAAGATAAACACAAGTTGTTGACACAACCGAACCCGAGAACTAGATATTTTGTACAGTTGTTTTATTTCAATCTTTTATTTTCACGCTTGATTTTCTATTTTTATTCAAATATCACAAAACCCCATTTTTCTATATTAATTGATAAAATCAACTAGATTAAGCACCGTTCCTCTTGGGTTCGATCCTTACTTACCACTACTACATTAATTTGTAGTTTTGAAACCGAGTAAGGAAATAAAACAAACTTTGGTGCGTCGCGACAACGCCCTACGAATCAGCTAGTTGCACAATTACGTGAGTTTCTTTTAGTTTTCCTAGATTTAGTGACGCATACAAGGATCTAGGCATGACATTTATGGATGCTCCTAAATCTATGAGTGCTTTGTCAATATGGTGATTACCTATAGAGCAAGGGACAAGAACATACCTGGGTCTTTGCATTTTGGAGGTAGCTTCTTCTGGAACACTGCTGAAACTGGTTCTCCCATTTTCATCATTTCATTTCCCATCAATTTCCTTTTGTTAGTGCAAAGATCTTTTAAAAACTTAGCATAGCGTGGAATTTGTTTGATTGCATCTAACAAAGGAATATTGATTTCTACTTTCTTAAATGTGTCCAAAATTTCTTTTTCCTTGTCTTTTTTATTAGTCTTTGCCAATCTACTAGGAAAAGGAGGAGGGGTTGATTTAACAATGATAGGCGGGTTAAAACTTACCTCTTTTTCCAACTCTTCTTCTTTGTCTTCATGTGTGGGAATTTGTTTGTGAGGATTTTCAATCTCTTTTCCTCTCCTTAAAGTTATGGCACTGACATTCTTTGGATTTACCACAGGTTGGGATGGTAACTTTCCTCCAGATTGTGTTTCCAGGCGATTGATAGCAGTTGCCAATTGACTCATTTGATTCTCCAAGTTTTGGATGTTTTATTTGGATTCCTGTTGGAATTTCACAGTATTTGCTAATGTTTTCACCATATCTTCAAGAGACATACCTGATGATTGAGGCTTTTGCTGAAATTGCCCTTGGGGTTGGAAATTCCCTTGTTGCTGGAATTGACCTTGAGGCTTGTTGGGGATGAAACCTGGGGGCTTGTTGGTTCCATAGCTCAGATTGGGGTGATCTCGCCATCTTGGATTATAAGTGTTTGAGTACGGATTGTATTGTTGTCTTGGGAATGGGAAATTATTTGCTGAGTTCACTTGTTCATTGTTATCCACTTGTAGAACAGGACAAGCATCTGTAGGATGTCCTAGATTTGTGCATATGCCGCATGCTTTGACTTGTTGATTGTTTCCTACAACAATTTGTTTGAGAAGATGTGTTAGTTCAGAAAGTTGGCTTTCAACATTGGAATTACTTACCTCGTTGACTCTTCGAATGTTCATCTCCCGGTCTGTGCTGAATTGTTGAGTGTTTTCAGCCATGTTTGAAATCAGTGTTCTGGCTTCAGCAGTGGTTTTGTTCATCAATGCTCCTCCACTAGTAGCATCAACAATGTTTCTCCATTGTTTTGGCGAACTCCAGAGATATCTTTCCTGATATTTGAGGTCTTTGAAGCAGGAAAGTACTTTTCGAGGAAAAGTTGCTTCATTTCATTCCAAGTTCGACGGATGGTAAGAGCGTTGTCGCGACTCACCAAAGTTTATTTTTTTTCCTTACTCGGTTTCAAAACTACAAATTAATGTAGAAGTGGTAAGTAAGGGTCGAACCCAAGAGGAACGGTGTTTAATCTAGTTGTCTTTATCAATTAATATAGGAAAGGGGGTTTTGAGAATATTGAATAAAAATAAATATTAAAATGACAAAATAAGAAAGATAAATCAATTGAAGAAATATCTAGTTCTCGGGTTCGGTTGTGTCAACAACTTGTGTTTATCTTTCCCATGCAACGTGTTACTATTCCTTCTTCAATTTATCAACTCTCAATTAACTAAGAAGCTCTAATTAACGAATTCTTCCTTAAGTGTACTAAATTAAAGTGAGTTCTTTGACTTAACATCTAGCTATTGGATAGCCCTAAACAAGCTCTTAGGATTTAATGCAAAGCTAGTATGAAATGAACGAGAAGAATGAGTTGAATTAGATGAATGATTTCACAAGCTCGAATTAATGCATCTACGTTGATTTGTTAATAAATATGCACGATACTCATTTGCTACTTTGGATTCGAATCTAATGACAATTAGGGATCAAAAGTTTCAATCCTAGGAAGCAACTCGAATTTAAAGATTAATTGATTCAATTGGACAAAGTGAATGCAATAATCAAATAAACTCAAAAACGGGTTTACAAGCATAACAAATCAACAAATTGAAGTTGAGGAATAGATAAAACGTTACTAAAGAGTTAGAAAAGATAACAACATGTTAGTTGAACACAACGTCCCCCTCGAACTAGATAGAAAAGTCTAACTACTCATAATTGCGGGGTTTCATACTTTTTAGCGAGTGTTCGCCTTGTATCACCACCACTATATGATAGATTATGCAAAATATAGTAAACAAGTAAATAAATACTAAGAAATAAATAGAGAAATAAAAGGGAAAAGAGAACTTAGCGAAGAATTGATCCGTCCGAATATGAAAAGCTAAAATCTTCAAGCTAAAACTAAGAACAAATGAAGAATAAAATTTTATCGGAGAGAACTACTAGCTAATTCTCTTCTACTAAGTTGTGTACTAAGTTGTGTCTAAGTTGTGTATTTCCTTCCTTACAAATGCCTCTATTTATAGGAAAAATTTCACAAGAAAACATGATAAAACATTATTCATGTGAACCATCATGGGTCTTATTAAATTGTAATGGCATCTTCATGAGTCATCAAGTTGTAACCACCAAATCATATGATCTTGAAATTGCATCATGGTGTAGGTAAGCATCTTGGCTGAATTATGCAATTGGAATTTCCTTTTTTTCATATTTTAATAGACAGTTATGAATTTTTTACCAAAAGATGGCCCAAGGAATCCTCCATCCACATCACTCTCGGTTTTGCCCATTTTTTACCATGATAAAATCTGAATCATGATTTCTGTAAAACACCAAAGTTGTAGCCCTCTGAGTTTCCTTTCCAACCATATAAAGTGGAGCTCAATTCGATTTTTGTAGCAAAAGTTATGGTCAAATAAAGTGGAGCTCCGATTTGGGATCCGACAAAAATGTGGGAATCCTCTTTTGATATTCTTCGACATTGGCATAAGAAAAATTGTAAAAACAACTTTTCATAAAACTGCATCGGAGGCCCTCCATCTTTGAATTTTCTTGGATTTCGGTCCCAAGTTCCGTTTTCGCTCCGTTTTCATCCATTTTGGCTCCTTTTGATTTCTTGTGACCCTAAACACACAATAAAAGGAAAACACATAAAAAAGAAACATAAAACACTAATAAAACACACAAATACATAAAATAGACGAGTTATTTAAGTGCTTTTCTAGCACTTATCAACGGATCCCGATGGTAAGGTGTACAACCAATCCGTGGCGGCATCTTTCAGTGAAAATGGAAAGGCTCTGAGCTTGATTTGCTCTTCAGTGATGCCCGGGGGTTTCATGCTATCGCACACCACATGAAACTCCTTCAAGTGTCTATATGGATCTTCGCCGGATCGTCCATGAAAAGAAGGTAGAAGATGTATCAATCCAGATTTTAGTTCGAAAGCCTTACCTTCTTCTACAGTTGGAAAGGTAATACACAATGGTTGTTGAGTAACTTCGGGAGTTGCCAGTTGTTTAAGAGTTTTTTCGTTATTGTTTTCTGCCAATTCTCGTCCGGTTTGTTTTGCTTGCCTTATTCGTCTTCGAAGGGATTTCTCGATTTCTGGATCAAAACTTTCAAGAATTCGATTAGTAGATCGAGTATTATGCATACAAGTGAAGATTTTTTTTTTTGGAAATTAATTAATAAAAGCAACTAAATTCGTTAACCGTTTCCCGGCAACAGCGCCAAAAACTTGGTAGGAATTGTCTCGACGCACCAAAGTTTATTTTATTTCCTTACTCAATTTCAAAACTACAAATTAATGTAGAAGTGGTAAGTAAGGGTCGAACCCAAGAGGAACGGTGCTTAATCTAGTTATCTTTATCAATTAATATAGGAAGGGGGGGTTTTGAGAAAATTGAATAAAAGTAGACATTAAAATGACAAAATAAAATAGATAAATTTAACAATTGAAGATATATCTAGTTCTCGGGTTCGGTTGTGTCAACAACTTGTGTATCTTTCTCATGCAATGTGTTACTATTCCTTCTTCAATTTATCAACTTTCAATTAACCAAATACGCTATGATTAACGAATTCGTCCTTAAGTGTATTAAGTTAAAAGTAAGCTCTTTAACTTAACATCTAGCTATTGGATAACCCTAAACAACCTCTTTGGATTTAATGCAAAGCTCCTATGAAATGAACGAGAAGAATGAGTTGAATTAGATGAATAATTTCACAACCTCGAATGAATGCATCTAAGTTGATTTGTTAATAAATATGCACGATATTCATTTGCTACTTTGGATTGGAATCTAATGACAATTATGGATCAAAAGTTCCAACCCTAGCAAGTAACTTGAATTTAAAGATTAATTGATTCAATTGGCCAATGTGAATGCATTAATCAGATAAACTCAAAAACGGGTTTACAAGCATAACAAATCAACAAATTGAAGTGGAGGATTATATAAAACGTTACTAAAGAATTAGAAAAGATAACAACATATTAGTTGAACACAACATCCCCCTCGAACTAGATAGAAAAGTCTAACTACTCATATTTGAGGGGTTTCATACTTTTTAGCGAGTGTTCGCCTTGTATCGCCACCACTATATGATAAGTAATATACGCAAAATATAGAAAACAAGTAAATAAATGCTAAGAAATAAATAGAGAAGTAAAAGGGAAGAGAGAAACTTAGCGAAGAATTGATCCGCCGGAATATGAAAAACTAAGATCTTCAAATTAAAAATTAAGAACAAATGAAAAGAGAATTTTATTGAAGAGAAAGTTGGAGAGAACTACTAGCTAATTCTCTTCCACTAAGTTGTGTGTTTCCTTCCTTACAAATGGTTCTATGTATAGGCAAAATTTCACAAGAAAACATAATAAAAAATTATACATGTGCACCATCATGAGTCTTATTAAATTGTATCCACCAAATCATGATATTGAAATGGCATCTTCACGAGTCATCAAATTGTAACCACCAAATCATATGATCTTGAAATTGCTTCATGGTGTAGGTAAGCATCTTGGCTGAATTATGCAATTGGAATTTCATTTTTCTGATATTTTAATAGAAAGTTATGAATTTTCTACTAAAAGATGGCCCAAGGAATCCTCCATCCACGTCACTCTCAGTGTTTTCCATTTTTTACCATTATGTAATTCGAATCATTTGAAGAGTAAAACACCAAAGTTGTAGCCCTCTGAATTTCCTTTCCAACCATATAAAGTGCAGGTCAATCCGATTTGTTTAGCAAACGTTATGGTAAACTTACTGAACCGCGGCAGTAAATTCGAGTTGCAGATTTTTCTTTATGCTTAGTCATTTTTCTTCAAATGGCCATAACTTTCACTAGGAAACTCCGATTTGGGATCCGACAAAAATGTGGGAATCCTCTTTTGATATTCTTCGACATCGGCACAAGAAAAATTTCAAAAACTACTTTTCATAAAATTGCATCGGAGGCCCTCCATCTTTGAATTTGCTTGCATTTTAGTCCCAAGTTCCGTTTTCGCTCTGTTTTCATCCATTTTGGCTCCTTTTGATTCCTTGTTACTCTAAACACACAATTAAAGGAAAACACATAAAAAGAAACATATAATACTAATAAAACACACAATTACGTAAAATAGAAGAGTTATTTAAGTGCTTTTCTAACACTTATCACATTCACATCTTTTGGTGTAAATCTAGATCAAAAACTCGCATCATCTAGGCAAGGAGTATACACATTTCGGGCACAAAGTCAAATATATCATGATCTTCCTTCTCTAATACCAGAAGATCGATCAAAGTACTTCCAATTGTACTTTTACAATACAGATAATGAGCTGCAAAATAGGATTAGTATCTTGCAAGATAAACAAGCTGATGAAAATGTCCTGCGAAGGTTGGTGTTTATTCTACAAGATAACCCATACATCAAAACCTTTCGTTTCCTAAATGAATGCTCACCAATTGAGGATCTTCACTTACACATAGCAAGCAACGTAAAGTTGGACCAGCGTGTGTATAACAAACCAACTGCTGATCAAGTTGCTGCAATTTCGGTAGAAGGGATTGATGAAGACATATGATTCGAAAGAGAAATCGTAGTCCATGCCCATTCGGGGAGGCGGCATCGAGTTAAACACTACTTTAGTTGTTATGACACACTCCAGTATCCTCTACTATTCCCATATGGCGAAGCAGGTTGGCACCAAGATATAAAAAGAAAGGACGTTCGTGATATCGGCAACTCTACCACCAGTTGCGAAGCAAACACCGTGCCACACGAAAATCCTAACTCTATTGAAGACCTACTTGATCAAGAGCGTCAAGGTAAAATATTCTCATGTCCTTTGGTTCTTATCATCAGTGTGACTTAATTTTCTGAAAACCACACTTTTACTTTCAATCCGTTTTAAGCTATGGTAACAATCCAAATGTAATAGGTATTTCAAGCCGAAAAGCTGGAACCATCGGCTGTAGAGAATACTATTGCTACAAACTACAAATTAGGCCATCAACTGGTTCGACCATTCTTCTGGCCGGGAGATTGTTGCAACAATTTGTGGTTGACATGTACATAAAGCTAGAAACAACAAGACTAGACTTTTTCCGACAACAACAATCACATATTAGAGCAGAACTTTATCAAGGAATAGTAGACAGTGTTGTTGCTGGTCAAACAAGGGGAAATAAAACTGGAAGATGATTTATTTTGCCAGGCACATTTGTCGGAGGTCCACGAGACATGCGTCGACGCTTCTCGGATGCAATGGCCTTAGTACAACGATTTGGAAAGCCAGATCTATTCATCACGATGACATGCAACCCAGACTGGAAAGAAATTCGAGACGAACTGAAAGAAGGACAGCGACCTCAAGATAGACCTGATTTGACTTCCCGAATCTTTAGAGCAAAGCTCCAAGACCTGAAAGATCAAATATTTAAGAAAGAAATCTTTGGTAAGGTTGCAGCTTATGTTTACGTTATTGAATTTCAGAAACGAGGTTTGGCCCATGCACATATGTTGATTATTCTAAAGCCTGGACATAAATTAAACAACTCAGATGAGTATGATAAGTTCGTGTGTGCCGAAATCCCTGATGAACAATTGCAACCAACTCTCCATGCAATTGTACTCCGTCATATGATGCATGGGCCATGTGGCAATTATAACAAGAAAAACTCTTGCACGATCAAAGGGGAATGTAAATTTCACTATCCTAGAACCTTCTCACCAGCAACAATGCAAGGCCATGACGCATACCCAATCTATCGCAGAAGAGACAATGGAAGACAAGTAAGTCCTACAATTTTACTTCAACATTAAAACTGCTAACTACAACTTCCCTCGAATACCGCTATTAATACAACTACATGCTTACACAAATTGTTACCGTTTATAGGTTAAAGTGAGAAACGCTACTTTGGATAATAGGTGGGTGGTTCCATATAATCCGTATTTACTGTCAAGATACAATTGTCACATAAACGTTGAAATTTGTGTGGGAATAAAGGCTGTCAAGTACCTATACAAGTACATTTACAAAGGCCACGACAAAGCAGCTATTCGGATCTCATCTAATGATGACAACAAGATTGTTGATGAAATACAAGAATTTCAAGATGCAAGATGGGTTTCGGAACATGAATTAATGTGGAGAATCTTTGAATTTAAACTAAATGAAATCTCTCCAGCAGTAATAAACTTACAACTTCCCTTGCTCAACAAACATTTGGTATTCTATTGCGAAGAACAAAATTTGAATACAATTGTCCACAGAGAACACGATAAGTGTTAGAAAAGCACTTAAATAACTCTTCTCTTTTACGTATTTGTGTGTTTTATTAGTATTATATGTTTCTTTTTATGTGTTTTCCTTTTATTGTGTGTTTAGAGTCACAAGAAATCAAAAGGAGCCAAAATGGATGAAAACAGAGCGAAAACGGAACTTGGGACCAAAAAGCAAGCAAGTTCAAAGATGGAGGGTCTCTGATGCAATTTTATGAAAAGTTGTTTTCGCAATTTTTATTGTGCTGATGTCGAAGAATATCAAAAGAGGATTCCCACATTTTTGTCGGATCCCAAATCGGAGTTTCCTATTGAAAGTTATGGCCATTTGAAGAAAAATGACTAAGGGTATGTTTGATTGGCTATAAAGTTGATGTGCGCGGTATTTCGTGTAAAAATGTGTGGTTAATATTATTTTGGGAAACGTGTGCGTGGTTCAAAAAAAATATGAGGTTATACGGAATTACGTGCGTGTAAATTTATTGTGGAAAGAACAAGCCATAAGCGTAAAAAAATCTGCAACACGAATTTACTGTAGCAGTTCAGTAATTTGACCATAACTTTTGGTACAAAAATCGGATTGAGCTAGACTTTATATGGTTGGAAAGGAAACTCAGAGGGCTACAACTTTGGGTTTTACCCTTCAAATGATTCAGATTAGATCATGGTTAAAAATGGGAAAAACAGAGAGTGATGTGGATGGAGGATTCCTTGGGCCATCTTTTGGTAGAAAATTCATAACTTTCTATTAAAATATCAAAAAAAGGAAATTCCAATTGCATAATTCAGCAAATATGCTTACCTACACCATGATGCAATTTCAAGATCATATGATTTGGTAGTTACAATTTGATGACTCATGAAGATGCCATTTCAATATCATGATTTGGTGGTTACAATTTAATAAAACCCATGATGGTGCACATGTATAATTTTTTATTATGTCTTCTTGTGAAATTTTGCCTATAAATAGAGGTATTTGTAAGCAAGGAAACACAAAACTTAGACACAACTTAGTAGAAGAGAATTAGCTAGTAGTTCTCTCCGATAAAATTTTCTTCTTCATTTGTTCTTAAATTTAGTTTGAAGCTCTTACTTTTCATATTCCGGCGGATCAATTCTTAGGTAAGTTTCTCTTTTCCCTTTTACTTCTTCATTTATTTCTTAGCATTTATTTACTTGTTTTCTATATTTTGAGTATATTTTGTGGTGGTATTACAAGGCAAACACTCGCTAAAAAATATGAAACCCCACAAATATAAGTAGTTAGAATTTTCTATCTAGTTCGAGGGGGATGTTGTGTTCAACTAACATGTTGTTATCTTTTCTAACTCTTTAGTAATGTTTTATCTATTCCTCCACTTCAATTTGTTGATTTGTTATGCTTGTAAACCCATTTTTGAGTTTATGTGATTATTGCATTCACCTTGGCCAATTGAATCAATTAATCTTTAAATTCAAATTACTTGCTAGGGTTGGAACTTTTGATCCGTAATTTTCATTAAATTCCAATCCAAAGTAGCAAATGAATATCGTGCATATTTATTAACAAATCAACTTAGATGCATTAATTCGAGGTTGTGAAATTATTCATCTAATTCAACTCATTCTTCTCGTTCATTTCATACTAGCTTTGCATTAAATCCTAAGAGCTTGTGTAGGGTTATCCAATAGCTAGATGTTAAGTTAAAGAGCTTACTTTTAGCTTAATACACTTAAGGAAGAATTCGTTAATCAGAGCGTACTTGGTTAATTAAGAGTTGATAAATTGAAGAAGGAATAGTTACACGTTGCATTGGAAAGATAAATACAAGTTGTTGACACAACCGAACCCGAGAACTAGATATATCTTCAATTGTTCCATTTTATTTTGTCATTTTAATGTTTATTTTTATTCAATTTTCTCAAAACCCGAGAACTAGATATATCTTCAATTGTTCCATTCTATTCAATTGTTCCATTTAGTACAATTGTTTTATTTCAATCTTATATTTCGTCATTTAATTTTCTATTTTTATTAAAATCTCAGAACCCCCCCCCCCTCCTATATTAATTGATAAAATCAACTAGATCAAGCACCGTTCCTCTTGGGTTAGACCCTTACTTACCACTTCTACATTAATTTGTAGTTTTCAAACCGAGTAAGGAAATAAAATAAACTTTGGTGCGTCGCGACAACGCCTACCGAAGGGCTTTTGTGTATAGTCGTTAGCTTGACTAAAATTTTTTTTTTCTTTTTCGTTTTTTTTTAAATTAATCAATAAAAACAACTAAATTGGTTAACCGTTCCCCGGCAACGGCGCCAAAAACTTGGTAGGCGTTGTCGCGACGCACCAAAGTTTATTTTATTTCCTTACTCGGTTTCAATACTACAAATTAATGTAGAAGTGGTAAGTAAGGGTCGAACCCAAGAGGAACGGTGCTTAATCTAGTTGTCTTTATCAATTAATCTAGGAAAGAGGGGTTTTGAGAAATTTGAATAAAAATAGACATTAAAATGATAAAATAAAATAGATAAATGAATTGAAGAAATATCTAGTTCTCGGGTTCGATTGTGTCAAAAACTTGTGTTTATCTTTCCCATGCAACATGTTACTATTCCTTCTTCAATTTATCAACTCTCAATTAACCAACTACGCTCTGATTAACGAATTCTTCCTTAAGTGTATTAAGTTAAAAGTAAGCTCTTTAACTTAACATCTAGCTATTGGATAACCCTAAACAAGCTCTTAGGATTTAATGCAAAGCTAGTATGAAATGAACGAGAAGAATGAGTTGAATTAGATGAATAATTTCACAAGCTCGAATTAATGCATCTAAGTTGATTTGTTAATATATATGTGATAAGTGCTAGAAAAGCACTTAAATAACTTTTTCATTTTACGTATTTGTGTGTTTTATTTGTATTATATGTTTCTTTTTATGTGTTTTCCTTTCATTGTGTGTTTAGAGTCACAAGAAATCAAAAGGAGCCAAAATGGATGAAAACAGAGTGGAAACGGAACTTGGGACCAAAATGCAAGCAAATTCAAAGATGGAGGGCCTCCGATGCAATTTTATGATGAGTTGTTTTCACAATTGTTCTTGTGCCGATGTCGAAGAATATCAAAAGAGGATTCCCACATTTTTGTCGGATCCCAAATCGGAGTTCCCTAGTGGAAGTTATGGTCATTTGAAGAAAAATGACTAAGCCTAAAAAAATTCTGCAACATGAATTTACTGCTGCAGTTTAGTAATTTGATCATAACGTTTGCTAAAAAAATCGGATTGAGCTACACTTTATATGGTTGGAAAGAAAACTCAGAGGGCTACAACTTTGGTGTGTTACACTTCAAATGATTCGGATTATATCATGGTCAAAAATTGGCAAAACCGAGAGTGATGTGGATGGAGGATTCCTTGGGCCATCTTTTCGTAGAAAATTCATAACTTTCTATTAAAATATCAAAAATAGGAAACTCCAATTGCATAATTCAGCCAAGGTGCTTACCTACACCATGATGCAATTTCAAGATCATATGATTTGGTGGTTACAATTTGATGACTCATGAAGATGCCATGTCAATATCATGACTTGGTGGTGACTCATGATTGGGCATATGTATAATTTTTTATCATGTTTTCTTGTGAAATTTTGCCTATAAATCGAGGCACTTGTAAGGAAGGAAAGACACAACTTAGTAGACAACTTAGTGGAAAAGAATTAGCTAGTAGTTATCTCCAACTTTCTCTTCAATAAAATTCTCTTTTTCATTTGTTCTTAGTTTTAGTTTGAAGCTTTTAGTTTTAGCATACAAGAGAGTTTGATAGAGAGGAATTTAGTAGAGAAAAATATGAGTGAAGAAAAAACTAACACATTCGAGGAGCGAAGGAAGGGAGACAACACCGGAAGCTACACATTTCAACTCTTCGTAATCTGGTTATGTATCTCTGTACTTTCTCTATTGAAATTCTCGTATTTAAATTTATGCATAACTAAGTTTCTATACTTGGGACGACCAATGAATCCTCTTTGTGAACTCTCGTATTGCGTTATTGGATTTAATAGTATGTGATTGATTTGTCGTTAATTTTATGTTGTTGAGCATATTAATTTATCCTTTTGATCAATTGATAAATTATAAATTGGTTTGTGTCGGATTTGAGAAATGAAAACACAAATTAGAATAAACAACATAGAACACTAATTTAGACAAGATTTAGAGATAAACTTGCGGTTAGTGCGATCTTTAGGTGAAGTTTCGACGGAACCTACTTGAATTTATTGTGTAAATGGGTTCTAGAGGGTTGATAACGAATTTATTTAAAGATAAATAAATTGTCCTAATAGAATAGAATTATTTATCCTCGAGAGAGGTAAATATTTATTTTTCATAAATTTGATCGTTGAGGAAAATTAGATCACTGCTTGAATCCAATTACGTTTACTAGAGGAATCAAAGTTGGTGAAATTGTAAGTCCCAAGTCTTGTCATTCCTATTGTTATATTGTACTTACTAAACTTTTGTTAGTTAGATGTTATTTAGTTAATAAATTTAATTTGTAAGATTGTATTTTTAAAGAAAACACACAAAACAATTTTCAAATCGTCTTTTCAAATAAAGTATAAAATTGCTAATTTTGGTAGTTAAATCAAGTCTCTATGGGATCGATACTTGGACTCAAAATCCATTTTACTACTTGTTCAACCCGTACACTTGCGGCATTTATTTCAACACATTTCACAACGAACATTATGCACGATATTCATTTGCTACTTTGGATTGGAATCTTATGACAGTTACGAATCAAAAGTTCAAATCCTAGCAAGTAATTTGAATTTAAAGATTAATTGATTCAATTGACCAAAGTGAATGCAATAATCATATAAACTCAAAAACGGGTTTACAAGCACAACAAATCAAAAAATTGAAGTGGGGGAATAGATAAAACGTTAGTAAAGATTTAGAAAGGATAACGACATGTTAGTTGAACACAACGTCCCCCCTCGAACTAGATAGAAAAGTCTAACTACTCATATTTGCGGGGTTTCATACTTTTTAGCGCATATTCGTCTTGTATCACCACCACAATATGATAGATTACACAAGTAATATACGCAAAATATAGAAAACAAGTAAATAAATGCTAAGAAATAAATAAAAGGGAAAGAGAAACTTAGCGAAGAATTGATTCGCCGGAATATGGAAAACTAAGAACTTCAAACTAAAACTAAGAACAAATGAAAAAAAGAATTTTATTGATGAGAAAGTTGGAGAGAACTACTAGCTAATTCTCTCTACTAAGTTGTGCATTTCCTTCCTTATAAATGCCTCTATTTATAGGCAAAATTTCACAAGAAAATATGATAAAAAATTATACAAATGCTCCATTATGATTCCACTAATTTGAAAGCACTAAATCATGATCTTGAAAATGCTCCATTATGATTCCACTAATTTGTAATCACCAAATCATGATCTTGAAAATGCTCCATTAGTTCAAAAATTTCATCATGGTGTAGGTAAGCATCTTGAGTGAATTATCCAAGTGGAATTTCCTCCTTTTGTTATTTTAATAGAAAGTTATGAATTTTCTACCAAAACATGGCACAAGAAATCCTCCATGCACATCACTCTCGGTTTGGCCCATTTTTTACCATGATATGATCCGAATCATTTGAAGGTAAAACACCAAAGTTGTAGCCCTCTGAGTTTCCTTTCCATGGACAAAATTTCAGGTCAATCTGATTTTTGTAGCAAAAGTTATGGTCAAATTACTGAATTGCGGCAGTAAATTCGAGTTGCAGATTTTTTTTACGCTTTGTCATTTCTCTTCAAATGGCCATAACTTTCACTAGGAAACTCCGATTTGGGATCCGAAAAAAATGTGGAAATCCTCTTTTATATTCTTCGACATTCGTACAAGAGAAATTGCAAAAACAACTTTTCATAAAATTGCATCGGAGGCCCTCCATCTTTGAATTTGCTTACATTCCGGTCCCAAGTTCCGTTTTCGCTCTGTTTTCATCCATTTTGGCTCCTTTTGATTTCTTGTGACTCTAAACACACAATAAAAGGAAAACACATAAAAAAGAAACATATAATACAAATAAAACACGCAAATACATAAAATAGACTAGTTATTTAAGTGTTTTTCTAACACTTATCACGTTTCTTGGGAGGCAACCCAAGCATTTGTCTGTTAATATTTGTATTCTTTTTGTTTTTATTTTTTCATCTAGCGTATTAAGGAAGATACTGCTTTATTACTGTAGAACGACGACATCTCGAGACTCAATTATTTGGGAAGCGACATGATGGCCCATAAATCAGTGATTAGCTAGAATTACGGATAATGGGCGGGTTAATTATTGATAAATGACAAATCCGTCAAACGCGTTTTCTCGGATTCCCAATCCAACGTACTTTTTCCAGCACACTCTGCATGCACGATTGTCGGTTGAAACAGTGCCTAATTTGACTATAAATCAAGATCATTCTCCACTCGAAACCACAACAACAATCATAAGTCTCTGTGAGCACTTCTTTCTAGCAATGATTAGGTAATTGGTAGCGTTGTCGCGGTGAACCAAAGTTTATTTTTTTCCTTACTCGATTTAAAAACTACAAATTAATCTGGAAGTGGTAAGTAAGGGTCGAACCCAAGAGGAACGGCGTTTGATTTTGTTGATATTATCAATTAATATAAGAAAGGGGGGTTTTGTGAATTTTGAATAGAAATAGAAAATTAAAATAACAAAATAAAATATTGAAATAAATCAATTATACAAAATATTTAGTTCTCGGGTTCGGTTGTGTCAACAACATGTGTTTATCTTTCCCATGCAACATGTTACTATTCTTTAACTTAACATCTAGCTATTGGATAACCCTAAACAAGTTCTTAGGATTTAATGCAAAGCTAGTATGAAATGAACGAGAAGAATGGGTTGACTTAGATGAACAATTTCATAAACTCGAATTAATGCATCTAAGCTGATTTGTTAATAAATATGCACGATATTCATTTGCTACTTTGGAGTGGAATCTAATGATATTTACGGATCAAAATTTCCAATCCTAGCAAGTAAATTGAATCTAAAGATTAATTGATTCAATCGGCCAAAGTGAATACAATAAATAATCAAATAAACTCAAAAAGGGGTTCACAAGCATAACAAATCAACAAATTGAAGTACAGGAATAGATAAAACCTTACTAAAGAGTTAGAAAAGTTAAACATATGTTAGTTGAACACAACGTTCCCCTCGAACTAGATAAGGAAGTCTAACTACTCATATTGCGGGATTTCATACTTTTTAGCGAGTTTGCCTTGCATCACCACCACAATATGATAGATTATACTTCACTAGCACAAATAATATATACAAAATATAGAAAACAAGTAAATAATGCGAAGAAATAAATAGAGAAGTATAACTACTCATATATGCGGGTTAAATACATATAACGGCGTAAACACCGTGTATGACCTCTGCAATATATGAGAAATTATCTTTCTCGAACATGAAAAATAAAAGATGGAGTGAAATTAGTGAAGAAATGCTCCTCTAATCATATTCACGGCCGAAGTGTCGTCGATTGATTTTTCGAACCTAAAATTAGGTTCTTACTTCCGCCGGAATATGAAAAACTAAGAGCTTTCAAGCTAAAACTAAGATCAAATGATGAAGAGAATTTTATTGAGGAGAAAAGTGGAGAGAATCACAAGCTAATTCTCTGCACAAGATGGTGTGTTTGAGGCTTGGAAATGCCTCTATTTATAGGAAAATATTACACCTAAAAATATTTAAAAATTATAAAAGTGGCCTTCTAAGAGTCTATTGTGGTCTGCTCAAGTTGTTTTATCTCAAAGAAGTCAAAAAAATATAAAAAAACACATTTGAAACAAGTTGGAGACGCTGGTCAACAAACTGCAGCGGCGCCCAGGTGACTCGAGTCATCGCGCGCGCGGATCGAGTCACCGCGCGCGCTAACTCGAGTCACGCGCAATTCTGCCGAGGAGCTCTCGGACGGTTGCGGCGCTGACTCGGGAGTGCTCGGCTGTGATCGGGTAGCATGCGGGGAGTGCTCGGTTGTGACTCGAGTCACTTGCGGCGCTGACTCGAGTCATGGCTGCGATGACTCGAGTCACTCGAGTCATCCGAAACTTGCACACCAAGTCCCTCAACTTTTGAATGTTGTTCATTTTGGTCCTTGAAAAATTACATTTTGGTCCTTCAACTTTTTAAAAAGTTTCACTTTGCTCCGGGAACTTTTGAAAAGTTACACTTTGGTCCCCAACAGTTTGGGATTTGATGCTTTTAGTCCTTTTCTTGAAACGGCCATAACTTTCTTTAAGAAACTCCGATTTGCGATCCGAAAAGAGTGTGAGAATCCTCTTTCGATGTTCTTCAACATGGGCACAAGAAAAATTGTAAAAACAACTTTTCATAAAATTGCATCGGAAGCCCTCCATCTTTGATTTGCTTTGCGTTTTGGTCCCGAGTTCCGTTTTCATTCGATTTTCATCCATTTTGACTCCTTTTGATTCTTTGTGACCTTAAACATCACAATAAAGGAAAAACACACAATACGAAACATAAAACACTAATAAAACACACAAATACGTAAAATAGAAGAGTTACTTAAGTGCTTTTGTAGCACTTATCAAACTCCCCCACACTTAGACTGTTGTTCGCCCTCGAACAACAGCCATATGACACAAACAACATACTGATTTTACATGAGATGAACAACTTTTACAATGAAATTCTACTACAGATAGTGACTTGCTTAATAAACATTTTCCTGAATCATGAAAATTTCATTTCTTCTCAAACACAACGGCTTGTGAGTGTGTGCAATTAAGGTTATCATCCCATCACTAACTGGAACCAAATGAAACTTACGATGTTCTATCCAAATCCTAACCCGAAATGGTCAAATATTTCCTTTCATCTCTCGTGATCCACTCTTCTTTTACAATGATTCCCATGGATCCTAACAATTACTCTGTTAACCAAGAATCATCAATTGTTAGCACCGCACAGAGAAAAAAAAGGCATGGTAGGTGTTTTATCGTCAATACGTCTTCAATTTTAAGAGTGTTAGATGGAGCACTTCAAACCACTAAAAAATTTATTTATCTCACTTCTCACCTGGGTAAAAGGCTTTTTTTTTGTTTTTTTGTTTTTTTTAATGATGAAGAGGAGTTTGCAATGTTTCTTCTCAGCTTTTACCCCACAGGTAGCTTAAACACTGCCCCATTTTGGAGGCAGCCTTCTTCACCCGCTCGAGGTGACGATCTTTACACTCTGAGGTAGGTAACTCTTTCCTGTGGTCCCTCTCATTATTTCAAGTTCAAAAGTAAAATTCATTCTCAGCATAGGTCAGTACTCCTTCCAACTTTTAGACTCCATCAATAAAAGACACATTCACAAAAAACAGAAACCATACGATTATAACTCGACCTTACTAACAAATGATGTTTTTAGGTTACTTTTAGTAGGACACTTGGATAGAAAAGAAGAAAAAAAAAGTTAGTTTACTATGGTCTAGAAAAAAAAAAATCAACATTTTCAACTTTCAATATACGTTCCAGAAAATGATAGTAAATTACCTATAAATGTGCTCAGTCAAATTAGCCAACTGTGTATAGATAAGAACAGAACTAGATCGTGCGGTTTCAGCAAAGTCACACAAATTAAGCTCAATCATTTTCCAAAAGTTGCTATCTCATGCAAAATTATTGACACAAAAGAAAAAAAATCACAAGCAAATCACAATATCCACACCCCCACACTTAAAATGTACATTGTCCCCAATGTAGAAGTAAAGATAGCAAGAGAAAGAGAGAAACTCCCCTTGTAATGATTCGTGCCGAGGTGGAAGGTGGTGGCACAGTGTAGCACTTCTTCGGGATAAGTCAACAATCCAAGAGCAAGAGACCTGCAAGCAAAGAAGAAAAACAACAACTGGAATTTTTTTGTTGTTGTTTTTCTTGTTTTTCTTGTTTTTTTTAAGAAGATAAATATATACAAAGTGACTATGGGAGTTGACAACGCTCTGAACATTTTGCAGTAGTATTCACATCAAATTAATGACATGATTCCATCAAGGCTGACCAGCATGGAAACTATCTGAGTCACCATACTCTCTACAGAACAGTTTGACAACCAACCCTAATGAAAGGGTTCGCCATATTGTCACGTGACACATCGGTATGTTTACCATTCAATAAAGAACAGCCCCATAAGAACTAGCAAATGGGATGACGTTTAGAGCAGAACGTCCAACTCAGACACTTCTCAAATGAATGAGACGTAGTTTTACATCTTCGGATGAGTGCTAGTGATCATGATAAAAAAGTTGCTGCTCAATGGTAAGGCCATCGAGTTTGGTGTCTAACAAACGTTGTCTTTGTTCCAACAGATTATCAAACTCTTTCACACTGATTTCGAGCTCGCTGTTTCTCCTGATAGACTTTTCGGCCCTGCACCTCATCGGTCCATCTTTGAAGAAAACAACTTGACTGTACTGTGAATGAGTTTGATTTCTAGTACAATGAGGTCCATCCAATAGCTTACCACATTTGAAACAACATTTAAGGCGTTTAGCACGTCGTTTGCGAGCAGAACGGGATGATCCTGCCCCAAAAACAATGACATTCCAAAGGGAAAGCTCATACCTATAAACAAGGTGAACAATGTGAATCAAGGGGTCAGTAGGCAAAGAGAAAGACTTGAGTACTTGCGGAAAAGGAACAATACGGGGAGGAGATTCCATGGAGGGAAGAGAAAATTCAATGCACTTTGGACATAGCTGCAAAAGACTAGAAAGAAAAGAGAAGAGAAGAGAAGAATACAGTTCTTCAAGGTCTACTGAAAAAGACCGTGTTTGTTTGTCTTTTTTTTTTTACAAAACATAACACAGACGTGTTTCCAGAGTTAAACTCCATATTCTACCATCTGAAATTAGCCATTCCACAATTACAACCATAACTCCAAGTCCAATTCATTCGGTGGTAGGCAATACTACAAGCAGTATTGGTACATACGCTGCTAATTGCTCCATTAATTCCTCAATTGATGGAGTAATGAAAATCATTTTTAATGTGTGAGGTGAAATCAACTTTGGTGAGCTAAACATTGAAGATATACCGATAAACGGTTGAAATGGTTGTGAATATTTAAAAGACCAATTGGTTTAGAGTGTAAGCCCATCTCGGCCAAGGAAATTATGCAAAAGATTTGTTCCAGAGTTTCGAAACCTCCTGGGATTGCAATGAAAGCATCTGAATGCAGTATAACGAGTGATAAGCTTGCAAATAATGATGGAACTGGTACCTCATAGCCGATGGTCTTACCACACGCTTGTTTCAAAGGTGGTACAGTAACTCCAACCACTGTTGCTCCTCGCACATACGCGGATTGAATGGCACACCCTATCAGCCCACGGAGACCTCCGCCGTAAATGATCTTATATTTTTGATTTCTAAGGGAGGTTCCAATTTGCTATTCTTGATGTCCGAGATACTCTTTTTGTCCCAAATTGATTCCACCAAAGACACTTATGGTTGCCATTTTCCTCTTGAACTTTCGCTTGTTTTCTTTTTACTTTCGCTTCAAGTTCTTCTTTGAACCTTGATGTCCTTCTTTGAGCTTGAAGTTTCCAAGTTCATCGCTGAACTTCAATTCCAAGATGGTAATAGAATCTATAGATTGTCGACTCACGCTAAGAACTGACACAAGAACACGGACAAATGTAAAATTACAATATGTACACGTAGTTGTGATTGTGGCTCAAATCTTCCTCCTGGTTTTACGTCGTAAACGGCTTAAACGCCTTCTATGAGTAGGGGATAGAGCTTCCCATCCGCTTTTCTTACAAAGTGGAAAACTGGGTCTTTAAAGTCGATTCCTAAGATCAGATCGTTCTCGTTCGCTTTAAATTCATGCCACAAATTGAGAAGTTCGACCGCACCATTCCACTAGGATGCATCTCAAGAGTCCGATGGATGTCCTCCAAAGACTCCTTACTCATGCCATCCTTAATGAAACATATTTTATCTTCTCGATTTGTGGACACGAATCCAAAAGAACGATTGCCTTAGCTGCAAGTCCATCGAATGCATTTATAAGGCCATTTAGCACATTTATAGCACACATTCATTCTTTTTGCTCGTCGTTTCCTGGCAAAATTACTTTTGCCTAATCCTTGTGCATATTTAGTACTAAAAGCCGGCATTTCACGCCTAATCGGACCTTTGCTTCAATCAACCACCGAATATCCTCAGCATTTCTTTTTCCATCAACATTTTTAACCATCCTACTCTAGAAGAATAAATTTCTTTCAAAGCATTCAAAGGTAGTGACGGGTAATACTTGTGGATTTTTGAAAGTTTGGTATCCATTGAAAATGCAAGAATTTTGAAGAAGTAGAAGAGAGAAGAGAGTGCTTAGGTGGCCTCCTAAGTAACGCGTTTGTCTATAGTCGTTGGCTCGACTACAAAACATTTTTATTTAACACAACATACGAAAGAAAAAGAAAAATTAAAATAATAAAATTAAATCATAAAAATTATCAAGTAAAATATACTATCACACTCTTCCATTTTTTTTCTTCTTCTTTTTTTTTTTTTAATGCTGAAGAGGATTTTGCAATGTTACTTCTCAACTTTTACCCCACAGGTAGTTTACACACCACCCCATTTTGGAGGCAGCCTTCTTCACCCGCTCGAGGTGACGATCTTCACACTCTGAGGTAGGTAACTCTTTCCTGTGGTCTCTCTCATTATTTAAAGTTTAAAAGTAAAATTCATTCTCAGCATAGGTCAGTACTCCTTCCAACTTTTAGACTCCATCAATAAAAGACACATTCACAAAAAACAGACATAATACGATTATAACTCGACCTTACTAACAAATGATGTTTCTAGGTTACTTTTAGTAGGACAATTGGATAGAAAAGAAGAAAAACAAAAAGTTAGTTTACTATGGTGTAGAAAAATCAACATTTTCAACTTTCAATGTAATGCGTTCAGGAAAATGATAGTAAATTGCATATAAATGTGCTCAAGCTAAATTAGCCACAGTGCATAGATAAGAATGTAACGAGATCGTAAGGTTTCAAAGAAAGTCACACAAATTAAGCTCAATCTTAATGCAAAAGTTGCTATCTCATGCAAAATTATTGACACAAAAGAAAAAATCACAAGCAAATCATAATATCCACACCCCACACTTAAAATCTACATTGTCCCCAATGTAGAAGTAAAGATAGTTGGAGAAAGAGAGAAACTCCCTTGTAATGATTCGTGCCGAGGTGGAAGGTGGTGGCGCAAAGGTAGCACTTCTTAGGGATAAGTCAACAATCCAAGAGCAAGCGACCTGCAAGCAAAGTAGAAAAACAACACCTGGAATTTTCTTTTTTGTTTTTTTTTTGATTTTTTTTGTAAGAAGAAAAATATATACAAAGTGACTATGGGAGTTGACAACCCTCTGAACATTTTGCACTAGTATTCACATCAAATTAATGACACGATTCCATCAAGGCTGACCCGCATGGAAACTATCTGAGTCAGCATACTCTCTAAAAAACAATTTGACAACCAACCCTAATGAAAGGGTCCGACATATTGTCACGTGACACATCGGTGTGTTTACCATTCAATAAAGAACAGCCCCATAAGGACCATCAAATGGGATGACATTTAGAGCAGAACGTCCAACTCAGACACTTCTCAAACGAATGAGACGTAGTTTTACATCTTCGGATGAGTGCTAGTGATCATGCTCAAAAAGTTGCTGCTCAATGGTAAGGCCATCGAGTTTTGTGTCTAAAAAACGTTGTCTTTGTTTTAACAGATTACCAAACTCTTTCACACTGATTTCGAGCTTGCTGTTTCTCCTGATAGACTTTTCGGCCCTGCACGTAATCGGTCCATCTTTGAAGAAAACAACATGACTGTACTGTGAATGAGTTTGATTTCTAGTACAATGAGGTCCATCCAATAGCTTACCACATTTGAAACAACATTTAAGGCGTTTAGCACGTCGTTTGCGAGCAGAACGGGATGATCCTGCCCCAAAAACAATGACATTCCAAAGGGAAAGCTCATACCTATAAACAAGGTGAACAATGTGAATCAAGGTCGATGAGGGCAAAGAGAAAGACTTGAGTACTTGCGGAAGAGCAACAATACGGGGAGGAGATTCCATGGAGGGAAGAGAAAATTCAATGCACTTTGGAGATAGCTGCAAAAGACTAGAAAGAGAAGAGAAGAGAAGAATACAGTTCTTTAAGGTCTACTGAAAAAGACCGTGTTTGTTTGTTTTTACAAAGCATAAGACAGACGTGTTTCGAGTTAAACTCCAGCATTCTACCATCCAAATTAGCAATTCCACAATTACAACCGTAACTCCAAGTCCAATTCATTCGGATCTCTTTGTCTTTTGCACATTTCCCTCGGCCAATTGATGGTAGGCAACACTACAAGCAGTATTGGTACATACGCTGCTAATTGCTCCATTAATTCCTCAATTGATGGAGTAATGAAAATCATTTTTAATGTGTGAGGTGAAATCAACTTTTGGTGAGCTAAACATCGAAGATATACCGATAAAAGGTTGAAATGGTTGTGAATATTTAAAAGACCAATTGGTTTAGAGTGTAAGCCCATCTCGGCCAAGGAAATTATGCAAAAGGTTTGTTCCAGAGTTTCAAACCTCCGGGATTGCAATGAAAGCATCTGAATGCAGTATAATGAGTGATAAGCGTGCAAATAATGATGGAACTGGTACCTCATAGCCGATGGTCTTACCACACGCTTGTTTCAAAGGTGGTACAGTAACTCCAACCACTGTTGCTCCTCGCACATACGCGGATTGAATGGCACACCCTATCAGCCCACGGAGACCTCCGCCGTAAATAATCTTATATTTTTGATTTCTAAGGGAGGTTCCAGCTGCTATTACTGGTCTGAGATACTCTTTTTGTCCCAAATTGATTCCACCAAAGACACTTATGGTTGCCATTTTCCTCTTCGAACTTTCAGTTGTTTTCTTTTTACTTTCAGTTTCCAAGTTCTTCTTTGAACCTTCAGTGTCCTTCTTTGAGCTTCGAGTTTCCAAGTTCATCAGTGAACTTCCAGATTCCAAGATGGTAATAGAATCTATAGATTGTTGACTCACGCTAAGAACTGACACAAGAACACAGACAAATGTAAAATTGCAATATGTACACGTAGTTGTGATTGTGGCTCAAATCTTCCTCCTGGTTTTACGCCCGAAGCGCTTAAACGCGCTTCTATGAGTGGGGATAGGCTTCCCATCCAGCTTTTCTTACAAAGTGGAAAAGCGGGTCTTTAAAGTCGATTCCTAAGATCAGATCGTTCTCGCCCGCTTTAAATTCATGCCACAAATTGAGAAGTTCGATCTGCACCATTCCACTAGGATGCATCTCAAGAGTCTGATGGATGTCCTCCAAAGACTCCTTACTCATGCCATCCTTAATGAAACATATTTTATCTTCTCGATTTGTGGACACGAATCGAAAAGAACGATTGCCTTAGCTGCAAGTCCATCGAATGCATTTATAAGGCCATTTAGCACATTTATAGCACACATTCATTCTTTTTGCTCGTCGTTTCCTGGCAAAATTACTTTTGCCTAATCCTTGTGCATATTTAGTACTAAAAGCCGGCATTTCGCCGCCTAATCGGACCTTTGCTTCAATCAACCACCGAATATCCTCAGGCATTTCTTTTTCCATCAACATTTTTAACCATCCTACTCTAGAAGAATAAATTTCTTTCAAAGCATTCAAAGGTAGTGACGGGTAATACTTGTGGATTTTTGAAAGTTTGGTATCCATTGAAAATGCAAGAATTTTGAAGAAGTAGAAGAGAGAAGAGAGTGCTTAGGTGGCCTCCTAAGTAACGCGTTTGTCTATAGTCGTTGGCTCGACTACAAAACATTTTTATTTAACACAACATACGAAAGAAAAAGAAAAATTAAAATAATAAAATTAAATCATAAAAATTATCAAGTAAAATATACTATCACACTCTTCCATTTTTCTTCTTCTTTTTTTTTTTTTAATGCTGAAGAGGATTTTGCAATGTTTCTTCTCAACTTTTACCCCACAGGTAGTTTACACACCACCCCATTTTGGAGGCAGCCTTCTTCACCCGCTCGAGGTGACGATCTTCACACTCTGAGGTAGGTAACTCTTTCCTGTGGTCTCTCTCATTATTTAAAGTTTAAAAGTAAAATTCATTCTCAGCATAGGTCAGTACTCCTTCCAACTTTTAGACTCCATCAATAAAAGACACATTCACAAAAAACAGACATAATACGATTATAACTCGACCTTACTAACAAATGATGTTTCTAGGTTACTTTTAGTAGGACAATTGGATAGAAAAGAAGAAAAACAAAAAGTTAGTTTACTATGGTGTAGAAAAAAATCAACATTTTCAACTTTCAATGTACGTTCCAGAAAATGATAGTAAATTGCATATAAATGTGCTCAGTTAAATTAGCCAGCTGTGCATAGATAAGAACAGAACGAGATCGTGCGGTTTCAGCAAAGTCACACAAATTAAGCTCAATCATAATGCAAAAGTTGCTATCTCATGCAAAATTATTGACACAAAAGAAAAAAAAATCACAAGCAAATCATAATATCCACACCCCCACACTTAAAATCTACATTGTCCCCAATGTAGAAGTAAAGATAGTTGGAGAAAGAGAGAAACTCCCCTTGTAATGATTCGTGCCGAGGTGGAAGGTGGTGGCGCAGTGTAGCACTTCTTAGGGATAAGTCAACAATCCAAGAGCAAGCGACCTGCAAGCAAAGTAGAAAAACAACACCTGGAATTTTCTTTTTTGTTTTTTTTTGATTTTTGAAAGAAGAAAAATATATACAAAGTGACTATGGGAGTTGACAACCCTCTGAACATTTTGCACTAGTATTCACATCAAATTAATGACATGATTCCATCAAGGCTGACCCGCATGGAAACTATCTGAGTCAGCATACTCTCTAAAAAACAGTTTGACAACCAACCCTAATGAAAGGGTCCGACATATTGTCACGTGACACATCGGTGTGTTTACCATTCAATAAAGAACAGCCCCATAAGGACCATCAAATGGGATGACGTTTAGAGCAGAACGTCCAACTCAGACACTTCTCAAACGAATGAGACGTAGTTTTACATCTTCGGATGAGTGCTAGTGATCATGCTCAAAAAGTTGCTGCTCAATGGTAAGGCCATCGAGTTTGGTGTCTAAAAAACGTTGTCTTTGTTTTAACAGATTACCAAACTCTTTCACACTGATTTCGAGCTTGCTGTTTCTCCTGATAGACTTTTCGGCCCTGCACGTAATCGGTCCATCTTTGAAGAAAACAACATGACTGTACTGTGAATGAGTTTGATTTCTAGTACAATGAGGTCCATCCAATAGCTTACCACATTTGAAACAACATTTAAGGCGTTTAGCACGTCGTTTGCGAGCAGAACGGGATGATCGTGCCCCAAAAACAATGACATTCCAAAGGGAAAGCTCATACCTATAAACAAGGTGAACAATGTGCATCTGAAGGTCAGTAGGCAAAGAGAAAGACTTGAGTACTTGCGGAAGAGCAACAACACGGGGAGGAGATTCCATGGAGGGAAGAGAAAATTCAATGCACTTTGGAGATAGCTGCAAAAGACTAGAAAGAGAAGAGAAGAGAAGAATACAGTTCTTTAAGGTCTACTGAAAAAGACCGTGTTTGTTTGTTTGTTTTTACAAAGCATAAGACAGACGTGTTTCCAGAGTTAAACTCCGTATTCTACCATCTGAAATTAGCAATTCCACAATTACAACCGTAACTCCAAGTCCAATTCATTCGGATCTCTTTGTCTTTTGCACATTTCCCTCAGCCAATTGATGGTAGGCAACACTACAAGCCGTATTGGTACATACGCTGCTAATTGCTCCATTAATTCCTCAATTGATGGAGTAATGAAAATCATTTTTAATGTGTGAGGTGAAATCAACTTTTGGTGAGCTAAACATCGAAGATATACCGATAAACGGTTGAAATGGTTGTGAATATTTAAAAGACCAATTGGTTTAGAGTGTAAGCCCATCTCGGCCAAGGAAATTATGCAAAAGGTTTGTTCCAGAGTTTCGAAACCTCCTGGGATTGCAATGAAAGCATCTGAATGCAGTATAATGAGTGATAAGCGTGCAAATAATGATGGAACTGGTACCTCATAGCCGATGGTCTTACCACACGCTTGTTTCAAAGGTGGTACAGTAACTCCAACCACTGTTGTTCTTCGCACATACGCGGATTGAATGGCACACCCTATCAGCCCACGGAGACCTCCGCCGTAAATGATCTTATATTTTTTATTTCTAAGGGAGGTTCCAGCTGCTATTACTGGTCTGAGATACTCTTTTTGTCCCAAATTGATTCCACCAAAGACACTTATGGTTGCCATTTTCCTCTTCGAACTTTCAGTTGTTTTCTTTTTACTTTCAGTTTCCAAGTTCTTCTTTGAACCTTCAGTGTCCTTCTTTGAGCTTCGAGTTTCCAAGTTCATCAGTGAACTTCCAGATTCCAAGATGGTAATAGAATCTATAGATTGTCGACTCA
This sequence comes from Jasminum sambac, assembly GCA_018223645.1. Taxonomy (NCBI): domain Eukaryota; kingdom Viridiplantae; phylum Streptophyta; class Magnoliopsida; order Lamiales; family Oleaceae; genus Jasminum; species Jasminum sambac. Next base: position 24,975,969 of record CP073652.1, read on the forward strand.
CGCTAGGCCCGACACAAGAACACGGACAAATGTAAAATTGCAATATGTACACGTAGTTGTGATTGTGGCTCAAATCTTCCTCTGGTTTTACGTCCAGAAACGGCTTAAACGCCTTCTATGAGTAGGGGATAGGCTTCCCATCCAGTTTTCTTACAAAGTGGAAAACTGGGTCTTTTAAAGTCAGATTCCTAAGATCAGATCGTTCTCGTTCGTTTTAAATTCATGCCACAAATTGAGAAGTTCGATCTGCACCATTCCACTAGGATGCATCTCAAGAGTCTGATGGATGTCCTCCAAAGACTCCTTACTCATGCCATCCTTAATGAAACATATTTTATCCTCTCGATTTGTGGACACGAATCCAAAAGAACGATTGCCTTAGCGCCAAGTCCATCGAATGCATTTATAAGGCCATTTAGCACATTTATAGCACACATTCATTCTTTTTGCTCGTCGTTTCCTGGCAAAATTACTTTTTCCTAATCCTTGTGCATATTTAGTACTAAAAGCCGGCATTTCGCCGCCTAATCGGACCTTTGCTTCAATCAACCACCGAATATCCTCAGGCATTTCTTTTTCCATCAACATTTTTAACCATCCTACTCTAGAAGAATAAATTTCTTTCAAAGCATTCAAAGGTAGTGACGGGTAATACTTGTGGATTTTTGAAAGTTTGGTACCCATTGAAAATGCAAGAATTTTGAAGAAGTAGAAGAGAGAAGAGAGTGCTTAGGTGGCCTCCTAAGTAACGCGTTTGTCTATAGTCGTTGGCTCGACTACAAAACATTTTTATTTAACACAACATACGAAAGAAAAAGAAAAATTAAAATAATAAAATTAAATCATAAAAATTATCAAGTAAAATATACTATCACACTCTTCCATTTTTTTTCTTCTTCTTTTTTTTTTTTAATGCTGAAGAGGATTTTGCAATGTTTCTTCTCAACTTTTACCCCACAGGTAGTTTACACACCACCCCATTTTGGAGGCTGCCTTCTTCACCCGCTCGAGGTGACGATCTTCACACTCTGAGGTAGGTAACTCTTTCCTGTGGTCTCTCTCATTATTTAAAGTTTAAAAGTAAAATTCATTCTCAAAGATAGGTCGATTACTCCTTCCAACTTTTAGACTCCATCAATAAAAGACACATTCACAAAAAGCAGGACATAATCGATTATAACTCGACCTTACTAACAAATGATGTTTCTAGGTTACTTTTAGTAGGACAATTGGATAGAAAAGAAGAAAAACAAAAAGTTAGTTTACTATGGTGTAGAAAAAATCAACATTTTCAACTTTCAATGTCGTTCCAGAAAATGATAGTAAATTGCATATAAATGTGCTCAGTTAAATTAGCCAGTTGTGCATAGATAAGAACGAGCGAGATCGTGCGGTTTCAAAGAAAGTCACACAAATTAAGCTCAATCATAATGCAAAAGTTGCTATCTCATGCAAAATTATTGACACAAAAGAAAAAATCACAAGCAAATCATAATATCCACACCCCACACTTAAAATCTACATTGTCCCCAATGTAGAAGTAAAGATAGTTGGAGAAAGAGAGAAACTCCTTGTAATGATTAGTGCCGAGGTGGAAGGTGGTGGCGCAGATGTAGCACTTCTTAGGGATAAGTCAACAATCCAAGAGCAAGCGACCTGCAAGCAAAGTAGAAAAACAACACCTGGAATTTTCTTTTTTGTTTTTTTTTGATTTTTTTTGAAAGAAGAAAAATATATACAAAGTGACTATGGGAGTTGACAACCCTCTGAACATTTTGCACTAGTATTCACATCAAATTAATGACATGATTCCATCAAGGTCGACTCCGCATGGAAACTATACGAGTCGACATACTCTCTAAAAAGCAGTTTGACAACCAACCCTAATGAAAGGGTCCGACATATTGTCACGTGACACATCGGTGTGTTTACCATTCAATAAAGAACAGCCCCATAAGGACCATCAAATGGGATGACGTTTAGAGCAGAACGTCCAACTCAGACACTTCTCAAACGAATGAGACGTAGTTTTACATCTTCGGATGAGTGCTAGTGATCATGCTCAAAAAGTTGCTGCTCAATGGTAAGGCCATCGAGTTTGGTGTCTAAAAAACGTTGTCTTTGTTTTAACAGATTACCAAACTCTTTCACACTGATTTCGAGCTTGCTGTTTCTCCTGATAGACTTTTCGGCCCTGCACGTAATCGGTCCATCTTTGAAGAAAACAACATGACTGTACTGTGAATGAGTTTGATTTCTAGTACAATGAGGTCCATCCAATAGCTTACCACATTTGAAACAACATTTAAGGCGTTTAGCACGTCGTTTGCGAGCAGAACGGGATGATCGTGCCCCAAAAACAATGACATTCCAAAGGGAAAGCTCATACCTATAAACAAGGTGAACAATGTGCATCTGAAGGTCAGTAGGCAAAGAGAAAGACTTGAGTACTTGCGGAAGAGCAACAACACGGGGAGGAGATTCCATGGAGGGAAGAGAAAATTCAATGCACTTTGGAGATAGGCGCAAAAGACTAGAAAGAGAAGAGAAGAGAAGAAGAATCTGATTCTTTAAGGTCTCTTTGAAAAAGACCGTGTTTGTTTGTTTGTTTTTACAAAGCATAAGACAGACGTGTTTCCAGAGTTAAACTCCGTATTCTACCATCTGAAATTAGCAATTCCACAATTACAACCGTAACTCCAAGTCCAATTCATTCGGATCTCTTTGTCTTTTGCACATTTCCCTCGGCCAATTGATGGTAGGCAACACTACAAGCAGTATTGGTACATACGCTGCTAATTGCTCCATTAATTCCTCAATTGATGGAGTAATGAAAATCATTTTTAATGTGTGAGGTGAAATCAACTTTTGGTGAGCTAAACATCGAAGATATACCGATAAACGGTTGAAATGGTTGTGAATATTTAAAAGACCAATTGGTTTAGAGTGTAAGCCCATCTCGGCCAAGGAAATTATGCAAAAGGTTTGTTCCAGAGTTTCGAAACCTCCTGGGATTGCAATGAAAGCATCTGAATGCAGTATAATGAGTGATAAGCGTGCAAATAATGATGGAACTGGTACCTCATAGCCGATGGTCTTACCACACGCTTGTTTCAAAGGTGGTACAGTAACTCCAACCACTGTTGTTCTTCGCACATACGCGGATTGAATGGCACACCCTATCAGCCCACGGAGACCTCCGCCGTAAATGATCTTATATTTTTTATTTCTAAGGGAGGTTCCAGCTGCTATTACTGGTCTGAGATACTCTTTTTGTCCCAAATTGATTCCACCAAAGACACTTATGGTTGCCATTTTCCTCTTCGAACTTTCAGTTGTTTTCTTTTTACTTTCAGTTTCCAAGTTCTTCTTTGAACCTTCAGTGTCCTTCTTTGAGCTTCGAGTTTCCAAGTTCATCAGTGAACTTCCAGATTCCAAGATGGTAATAGAATCTATAGATTGTCGACTCACGCTAAGAACTGACACAAGAACACAGACAAATGTAAAATTGCAATATGTACACGTAGTTGTGATTGTGGCTCAAATCTTCCTCTGGTTTTACGTCCAGAAACGGCTTAAACGCCTTCTATGAGTAGGGGATAGGCTTCCCATCCAGTTTTCTTACAAAGTGGAAAACTGGGTCTTTTAAAGTCAGATTCCTAAGACTGTATCGTTCTCGTTCCGTTTTAAATTCATGCCACAAATTGAGAAGTTCGATCTGCACCATTCCACTAGGATGCATCTCAAGAGTCTGATGGATGTCCTCCAAAGACTCCTTACTCATGCCATCCTTAATGAAACATATTTTATCCTCTCGATTTGTGGACACGAATCCAAAAGAACGATTGCCTTAGCTGCAAGTCCATCGAATGCATTTATAAGGCCATTTAGCACATTTATAGCACACATTCATTCTTTTTGCTCGTCGTTTCCTGGCAAAATTACTTTTTCCTAATCCTTGTGCATATTTAGTACTAAAAGCCGGCATTTCGCCGCCTAATCGGACCTTTGCTTCAATCAACCACCGAATATCCTCAGGCATTTCTTTTTCCATCAACATTTTTAACCATCCTACTCTAGAAGAATAAATTTCTTTCAAAGCATTCAAAGGTAGTGACGGGTAATACTTGTGGATTTTTGAAAGTTTGGTACCCATTGAAAATGCAAGAATTTTGAAGAAGTAGAAGAGAGAAGAGAGTGCTTAGGTGGCCTCCTAAGTAACGCGTTTGTCTATAGTCGTTGGCTCGACTACAAAACATTTTTATTTAACACAACATACGAAAGAAAAAGAAAAATTAAAATAATAAAATTAAATCATAAAAATTATCAAGTAAAATATACTATCACACTCTTCCATTTTTTTTCTTCTTCTTTTTTTTTTTTAATGCTGAAGAGGATTTTGCAATGTTTCTTCTCAACTTTTACCCCACAGGTAGTTTACACACCACCCCATTTTGGAGGCAGCCTTCTTCACCCGCTCGAGGTGACGATCTTCACACTCTGAGGTAGGTAACTCTTTCCTGTGGTCTCTCTCATTATTTAAAGTTTAAAAGTAAAATTCATTCTCAGCATAGGTCAGTACTCCTTCCAACTTTTAGACTCCATCAATAAAAGACACATTCACAAAAAACAGACATAATACGATTATAACTCGACCTTACTAACAAATGATGTTTCTAGGTTACTTTTAGTAGGACAATTGGATAGAAAAGAAGAAAAACAAAAAGTTAGTTTACTATGGTGTAGAAAAAATCAACATTTTCAACTTTCATTGCGTTCAGGAAAATGATAGTAAATTGCATATAAATGTGCTCAGTTAAATTAGCCAGCTGTGCATAGATAAGAACAGAACGAGATCGTGCGGTTTCAGCAAAGTCACACAAATTAAGCTCAATCATAATGCAAAAGTTGCTATCTCATGCAAAAATTATTGACACAAAAAGAAAAAATCACAAGCAAATCATAATATCCACACCCCACACTTAAAATCTACATTGTCCCCAATGTAGAAGTAAAGATAGTTGGAGAAAGAGAGAAACTCCTTGTAATGATTAGTGCGAGGTGGAAGGTGGTGGCGCATGTAGCACTTCTTAGGGATAAGTCAACAATCCAAGAGCAAGCGACACGCAAGCAAAGTAGAAAAACAACACCACAATTTTCTTTTTGTTTTTTTTTGATTTTTTATGAAAGAAGAAAAATATATACAAAGTGACTATGGGAGTTGACAACCCTCTGAACATTTTGCACTAGTATTCACATCAAATTAATGACATGATTCCATCAAGGCTGACCCGCATGGAAACTATCTGAGTAAGCATACTCTCTAAAAAACAATTTGACAACCAACCCTAATGAAAGGGTCCGACATATTGTCACGTGACACATCGGTGTGTTTACCATTCAATAAAGAACAGCCCCATAAGGACCATCAAATGGGATGACGTTTAGAGCAGAACGTCCAACTCAGACACTTCTCAAACGAATGAGACGTAGTTTTACATCTTCGGATGAGTGCTAGGGATCACGCTCAAAAAGTTGCTGCTCAATGGTAAGGCCATCGAGTTTGGTGTCTAAAAAGCGTTGTCTTTGTTTTAACAGTTACCAAACTCTTTCTGTGATTTCGAGCTTCTTTGTTTCTCTGATAGACTTTTCGCCCTGCACGTGTCGGTCCATCTTTGAAGAAAACAACATGGATCTTGTGAATGAGTTTGATTTCTAGTACAATGAGGTCCATCCAATAGCTTACCACATTTGAAACAACATTTAAGGCGTTTAGCACGTCGTTTCGCAGCGTAGCAGGATGATCACTGCCCCAAAAACAATGACATTCCAATGGGAAAGCTCATACCTATAAACAAGGTGAACAATGTGCATCTGAAGGTCAGTAGGCAAAGAGAAAGACTTGAGTACTTGCGGAAGAGCAACAATACGGGGAGGAGGTTCCATGGAGGGAAGAGAAAATTCAATGCACTTTGGAGATAGCTGCAAAAGACTAGAAAGAGAAGAGAAGAGAAGAATCTGAGTTCTTTAAGGTCTCTTGAAAAAGACCGTGTTTGTTTGTTTTTTTTACAAAGCATAAGATGGCGTGTTTCCAGAGTTAAACTCCGTATTCTACCATCTGAAATTAGCAATTCCACAATTACAACCGTAACTCCAAGTCCAATTCATTCGGATCTCTTTGTCTTTGCACATTTCCCTCGGCCAATTGATGGTAGGCAACACTACAAGCGATATTGGTACATCTGTTTGCTAATTGCTCCATTAATTCCTCAATTGATGGAGTAATGAAAATCATTTTTAATGTGTGAGGTGAAATCAACTTTTGGTGAGCTAAACATCGAAGATATACCGATAAGCGGTTGAAATGGTTGTGAATATTTAAAAGACCAATTGGTTTAGAGTGTAAGCCCATCTCGGCCAAGGAAATTATGCAAAGAGTTTGTTCCAGAGTTTGAAACCTCCTGGGATTGCAATGAAAGCATCTCGAATGCAGATAATGAGTGATAAGCGTGCAAATAATGATGGAACGGTACCTCATAGCCGATGGTCTTACCACACGCTTGTTTCAAAGGTGGTACGAGAACTCAACCCTTTGTTGCTCCTCGCACATACGCGGATTGAATGGCACTCCCTATCAGCCCACGGAGACCTCCGCCGTAAATGATCTTATATTTTTGATTTCTAAGGGAGGTTCCAGCTGCTATTACTGGTCTGAGATACTCTTTTTGTCCCAAATTGATTCCACCAAAGACACTTATGGTTGCCATTTTCCTCTTCGAACTTTCAGTTGTTTTCTTTGTACTTTCAGTTTCCAAGTTCTTCTTTGAACCTTCAGTGTCCTTCTTTGAGCTTCGAGTTTCCAAGTTCATCAGTGAACTTCCAGATTCCAAGATGGTAATAGAATCTATAGATTGTTGACTCACACTAAGAACTGACACAAGAACACAGACAAATGTAAAATTACAATATGTACACGTAGTTGTGATTGTGGCTCAAATCTTCCTCTGGTTTTACGTCCAGAAACGGCTTAAACGCCTTCTATGAGTCGGGGATAGGCTTCCCATCCAGTTTTCTTACAAAGTGGAAAACTGGGTCTTTTAAAGTCAGATTCCTAAGACTGTATCGTTCTCGTTCCGTTTTAAATTCATGCCACAAATTGAGAAGTTCGATCTGCACCATTCCACTAGGATGCATCTCAAGAGTCTGATGGATGTCCTCCAAAGACTCCTTACTCATGCCATCCTTAATGAAACATATTTTATCTTCTCGATTTGTGGACACGAATCCAAAAGAACGATTACCTTAGCTGCAAGTCCATCGAATGCATTTATAAGGCCATTTAGCACATTTATAGCACACATTCATTCTTTTTGCTCGTCGTTTCCTGGCAAAATTACTTTTGCCTAATCCTTGTGCATATTTAGTACTAAAAGCCGGCATTTCACCGCCTAATCGGACCTTTGCTTCAATCAACCACCGAATATCCTCAGGCATTTCTTTTTCCATCAACATTTTTAACCATCCTACTCTAGAAAAATAAATTTCTTTCAAAGCATTCAAAGGTAGTGACGGGTAATACTTGTGGATTTTTGAAAGTTTGGTATCCATTGAAAATGCAAGAATTTTGAAGAAGTAGAAGAGAGAAGAGAGCGCTTAGGTTGCCTCCTAAGTAACGCGTTTGTTTATAGTAGTTGGCTCGACTACAAAACTTTTTTTTTTAACACAACATACGAAAGAAAAAGAAAAATTGAAATAATAAAATTAAAATCATAAAAATTATCAAGTAAAATATACTATCACACTCTTCGATTTTTTTCTTCTTTATTTTTTAATGATGAAGAGCATTTTGCAATGTTTCTTCTCAGCTTTTACCCTACAGGTAGTTTACACACTACCCCATTTTGGACGCAGCCTTCTTCACCCGCTCGAGGTGACGATCTTCACACTCTGAGTTAGGTAACTCTTTCCTGTCGTCTCTCTAATTATTTAAAGTTCAAAAGTAAAATTCATTCTCAGCATAGGTCAGTACTCCTTCCAACTTTTAGATTCCATCAATAAAAGAAACATTCACAAAAAACAGAAACCATACGATTATAACTCGACCTTACTAACAAATGATGTTTCTAGGTTACTTTTAGTAGGACAATTGGATAGAAAAGAAGAAAAACAAAAAGTTAGTTTACTATCGTCTAGAAAAAAATCAACATTTTCAACTTTCAATGTACGTTCCAGAAAATTATAGTAAATTACCTATAAATGTGCTCAGTTAAATTAGCCAGCTGTGCATAGATAAGAACAGAACGAGATCGTGCGGTTTCAGCAAAGTCACACAAATTAAGCTCAATCATAATGCAAAAGTTGCTATCTCATGCAAAATTATTGACACAAAAGAAAAAAAAATCACAAGCAAATCATAATATCCACACCCCCACACTTAAAATCTACATTGTCCCCAATGTAGAAGCAAAGATAGCAAGAGAAAGAGAGAAACTCCCGTTGTAATGATTCGTGCCGAGGTGGAAGGTGGTGGCACAGTGTAGCACTTCTTAGGGATAAGTCAACAATCCAAGAGCAAGCGACCTGCAAGCAAAGTAGAAAAACAACACCTGGAATTTTTTTTTGCTTTTTTTTTTATTTTTGAAAGAAGAAAAATATATACAAAGTGACTATGGGAGTTGACAACCCTCTGAACATTTTGCACTAGTATTCACATTAAATTAATGACATGATTCCATCAAGGCTTATCTGCATGGAAACTATCTGAGTCAGCATACTCTCTAAAAAATAGTTTGACAAGCAACCCTAACGACAGGGTCCGCCATATTGTCACGTGACACATTGGTGTGTTTACCATTCACTAAAGAACAGCCCCATAAGAACCAGCAAATGGGATGACGTTTAGAGCAGAACGTCCAACCCAGACACTTCTCAAATGAATGAGACGTAGTTTTACATCTTCGGATGAGTGCTAGTAATCACGCTCAAAAAGTTGCTGCTCAATGGTAAGGCCATCGAGTTTGGTGTCTAACAAACGTTGTCTTTGTTCCAACAGATTATCAAACTCTTTCACACTGATTTCGAGCTCGATGTTTCTCCAGATAGACTTTTCGGCCCTGCACGTAATTGGTCCATCTTTGAAGAAAACAACATGACTGTACTGTGAATGAGTTTTATTTCTAGTACAATGAGGTCCATCCAATAGCTTACCACATTTGAAACAACATTTAAGGCGTTTAGCACGTCGTTTGCGAGCAGAACGGGACGATCTTGCCCCAAAAACAATTACATTCCAAAGGGAATGTTCATACTTATCAACAAGGTGAACAATGTGCATGTGAAGGTAAGTAGGCAAAGAGAAAGACTTGAGTACTTGCGGAAGAGCAACAATACGGGGAGGAGATTCCATTGAGGGAAGAGAAAATTCAATGCACTTTGGAGATAGCTGCAAAAGACTAGAAAGAGAAGAGAAGAGAAGAATACAGTTCTTTAAGGTCTACTGAAAAAAACCATGTTTGTTTGTTTTTTTTTTTATATAAAGCATAACACAGACGTGTTTCCAGAGTTAAACTCTGTATTCTACCATCTGAAATTAGCCATTCCACAATTACAACCGTAACTCCAAGTCCAATTCTTTCAGATCTCTTTGTCTTTTGCACATTCTCCTTGGCCAATTGATGGAAGGCAACACTACAAGCAGTATTGGTACATACGCTGCTAATTGCTCCATTAATTCCTCAATTGATGGAGTAATGAAAATGATTTTTAATACATGAGGTGAAATCAACTTTTGGTGAGCTAAACATTGAAGATACACAGATAAACGGTTGAAATGGTTGTGAATATTTAAAAGACCAATTGGTTTAGAGTGTAAGCCCATCTCGGCTATGGAAATTATGCAAAAGATTTGTTCCAGAGTTTTGAAACCTCCTGGGATTGCAATGAAAGCATCTGAATGCAGTATAATGAGTGATAAGCGCGCAAATAATGATGGAACTAGTACCTCATAGCCAACGGTCTTACCATACGCTTGTTTCAAAGGTGGTACAGTAACTCCAACCACTGTTGCTCCTCGCACATACGCGGATTGAATGGCACACCCTATCAGCCCACGGAGACCTCCGCCGTAGATGATCTTATATTTTTGATTTCCGAGGGAGGTTCCAGCTGCTATTACTGGTCCGAGATACTCTTTTTGTCCCAAACTAATTCCACCAAAGAGACTTATGGTTGCCATTTTCCTCTTTGAACTTTCAGTTGTTTTCTTTGTACTTTCAGTTTCCAAGTTCTTCTTTGAACCTTCAGTGTCCTTCTTTGAGCTTCGAGTTTCCAAGCTCATCAGTGAACTTCAAGATTCCAAGATGGTAATAGAATCTATAGATTGTTGACTCACACTAAGAACTGACACAAGAACACAGAAAAATGGAAAATTACAATATGTACACGTAGTTGTGATTGTGGCTCACATCTTCCTCTGGTTTTACGTCCAGAAACGGCTTAAACGCCTTCTATGAGTCGGGGATAGGCTTCCCATCAAGTTTTCTTACAAACTGGAAAACTGGGTCTTTTAAAGTCAGATTCCCAAGACTGTATCGTTCTCGTTCCGTTTAGCACTAAAAGCCGGCATTTCACCTCTTAATCGGACCTTTGCTTCAATCAACCACCGAATATCCTCAGGCATTTCTTTTTCCATCAACATTTTTAACCGTCCTACTCTAGAAGAATAAATTTCTTTCAAAGCATTCAAATGTAGTGACGGGTAATACTTGTGGATTTTTGAAAGTTTGGTATCCATTGAAAATGCAAGAATTTTGAAGAAGTAGAAGAGAGAAGAGAGTGCTTAGGTTGCCTCCTAAGTAACGCGTTTGTTTATAGTCGTTGGCTCGACTACAAAACTTTTTGTTTTAACACAATATACGAAAGAAAAAGAAAAATTGAAATAATAAAATTAAAATCATAAAAATCATCAAGTAAAATATACTATCACACTCTTCCATTTTTTCTTCTTTTTTTTTTTTAATGATGAAGAGGATTTTGCAATTTTTCTTCTCAGCTTTTACCCTAAAGGTAGTTTACACACTACCCCATTTTGGAGGCAGCCTTCTTCACCCGCTCGAGGTGACGATCTTCACACTCTGAGTTAGGTAACTCTTTCCTGTTGTCTCTCTAATTATTTCAAGTTCAAAAGTAAAATTCATTCTCAGCATAGGTCAGTACTCCTTCCAACTTTTAGATTCCATCAATAAAAGACACATTCACAAAAAACAGAAGCCATACGATTATAACTCGACCTTACTAACAAATGATGTTTCTAGGTTACTTTTAGTAGGACAATTGGATAGAAAAGAAGAAAAACAAAAAGTTAGTTTACTATGGTGTAGAAAAAAATCAACATTTTCAACTTTCAATGTACGTTCCAGAAAATGATAGTAAATTACCTATAAATGTGCTCAGTTAAATTAGCCAGCTGTGCATAGATAAGAACAGAACGAGATCGTGCGGTTTCAGCAAAGTCACACAAATTAAGCTCAATCATAATGCAAAAGTTGCTATCTCATGCAAAATTATTGACACAAAAGAAAAAAAAATCACAAGCAAATCATAATATCCACACCCCCACACTTAAAATCTACATTGTCCCCAATGTAGAAGTAAAGATAGTTGGAGAAAGAGAGAAACTCCCCTTGTAATGATTAGTGCGAGGTGGAAGGTGGTGGCGCGGTGCAGCACTTCTTAGGGATAAGTCAACAATCCAAGAGCAAGCGACCTGCAAGCAAAGTAGAAAAACAACACCTGGAATTTTCTTTTTTGTTTTTTTTTTGATTTTTTGTGAAAGAAGAAAAATATATACAAAGTGACTATGGGAGTTGACAACCCTCTGAACATTTTGCACTAGTATTCACATCAAATTAATGACATGATTCCATCAAGGCTGACCCGCATGGAAACTATCTGAGTCAGCATACTCTCTAAAAAACAGTTTGACAACCAACCCTAAGGAAAGGGTCCGACATATTGTCACGTGACACATCGGTGTGTTTACCATTCAATAAAGAACAGCCCCATAAGGACCATCAAATGGGATGACGTTGAGAGCAGAACGTCCAACTCAGACACTTCTCAAACGAATGAGACGTAGTTTTACATCTTCGGATGAGTGCTAGTGATCACGCTCAAAAAGTTGCTGCTCAATGGTAAGGCCATCGAGTTTGGGGTCTAACAAACGTTGTCTTTGTTCCAAAAGATTATGAAACTCTTTCACACTGATTTCGAGCTCGCTGTTTCTCCAGATAGACTTTTCGGCCCTGCACCTAATCGGTCCATCTTTGAAGAAAACAACATGACTGTACTGTGAATGAGTTTGATTTCTAGTACAATGAGGTCCATCCAATAGCTTACCACATTTGAAACAACATTTAAGGCGTTTAGCACGTCGTTTGCGAGCAGAACGGGATGTTCCTGCCCCAAAAACAATGACATTCCAAAGGGAATGCTGATACTTATCAACAAGGTGAACAATGTGCATCTAAAGGTCAGTAGGCAAAGAGAAAGACTTGAGTACTTGCGGAAGAGCAACAATACGGGGAGGAGATTCTATGGAGGGAAGAGAAAATTCAATGCACTTTGGAGATAGCTGCAAAAGACTAGAAAGAGAAGAGAAGAGAAGAATACAGTTCTTTAAGGTCTACTTAAAAAGACCGTGTTTGATTTTATTTTATTTTTTTTACAAAGCATAACACAGACGTGTTTCCAGAGTTAAACTCCGTATTCTACCATCTGAAATTAGCCATTCCACAATTACAACCGTAACTCCAAGTCCAATTCATTCGGATCTCTTTGTCTTTTGCACATTTCCCTCGGCCAATTGATGGTAGGCAACACTACAAGCAGTATTGGTACATACGCTGCTAATTGCTCCATTAATTCCTCAATTGATGGAGTAATGAAAATCATTTTTAATGTGTGAGGTGAAATCAACTTTTGGTGAGCTAAACATTGAAGATATACTAATAAACCGTTGAAATGGTTGTGAATGTTTAAAAGACCAATTAGTTTAGAGTGTAAGCCCATCTCGGCCCAGGAAATTATGCAAAAGATTTGTTCCAGAGTTTCAAAACCTCCTGGGATTGCAATGAAAGCATCCGAATGCAGTATCATGAGTGATAAGTGAGCAAATAATGATCGAACTGGTACCTCATAGCTAGGGGTGGGCATCGGGTCGGTCGGGTCGGGTTCGGGGCCGACCCGAAACCGACCCGATTTGAATCGGTTTACATTTTTGAAAACCGAAAACCGAACCGAGGTTCGGTTCGGGGGCCCGAAACCGACCCGACCCGACTCGGGTCGGGTCGGGTCGGTCGATTCGGTTACTGCAAAAAATTTAAATTTTTTTTTTTGCAACCCGTTCGGTTTTGAGTTGGGTTTGTCAGCGAGCAGACCGAATCCTTTGTTCAAACCGACCCAGGCCGACTGGGTCGGTTTGGGTCAGTCGTCGGGTTGCGGTTCATTTACCCACTCCTACTCATAGCCGATGGTCTTACCATACGCTTGTTTCAAAGGTGGTACAGTAACTCCAACCACTGTTGCTCCTCGCACATACGCGGATTGAATGGCACACCCTATCAGCCCACGGAGACCTCCGCCGTAGATGATCTTATATTTTTGATTTCCAAGGAGGTTCCCAACTGCTATTACTGGTCCGAGATACTCTTTTTGTCCCAAATTAATTCCACCAAAGACACTAATGGTTGCCATTTTCCTCTTCGAACTTTCAGTTGTTTTCTTTGTACTTTCAGTTTCCAAGTTCTTCTTTGAACCTTCAGTGTCCTTCTTTGAGCCTCGAGTTTCCAAGTTCATCAGTGAACTTCCAGATTCCAAGATGGTAATAGAATCTATAGATTGTTGACTCACACTAAGAACTGACACAAGAACACAGAAAAATTTAAAATTACAATATGTACACGTAGTTGTGATTGTGGCTCACATCTTCCTCTGGTTTTACGTCCAGAAACGGCTTAAACGCCTTCTATGAGTCGGGGATAGGCTTCCCATCCAGTTTTCTTACAAACTGGGAAACTGGGTCTTTTAAAGTCAGATTCCCAAGATTGTATCGTTCTCGTTCCTTTTTAAATTTATGCCACAAATTGAGAAGTTTGATCTGCACCATTCCACCAGGATGCATCTCAAGAGTCTGATGGATATCGTCCAAAGACTCTTTACGCATGCCATCCTTAATGAAACATATTTTATCTTCTCGATTTGTGCACACGAATCCAACAGAACGATTACCTGAGCTGCAAGTCCATCGAGTGCATTTATAAGGCCATCTAGCACATTTATAGCACACATTCATTCTTTTTGCTCGTCGTTTCTTGGCAAAATTACTTTTGCCTAATCCTGGTGCATATTTAGTACTAAAAGCCGGCATTTCACCGCCTAATCGGACCTTTGCTCCAATCAACCACCGAATATCCTCAGGCATTTCTTTTTCCATCAACATTTTTAACCATCCTACTCTAGAAGAATAAATTTCTTTCAAAACATTCAAAGGTAGTGACGGGTAATACTTGTGGATTTTTGAAAGTTTGGTATCCATTGAAAATGCAAGAATTTTGAAGAAGTAGAAGAGAGAAGAGAGTGCTTAGGTTGCCTCCTAAGTAACACGCTTGTTTATAGTCGTTGGCTCGACTACAAAACTTTTTTTTTTAACACAACATACGAAAGAAAAAGAAAAATTGAAATAATAAAATTAAAATCATCAAAATTATCAAGTAAAATATACTATCACACTCTTCCATTTTTTTCTTCTTTTTTTAAAAATACTGAATAAGAAAGAACAATAACAAAATATGAACTATATAATCTACTATTATAAGAAAAATGCATATAAATATAAAAATATCACATACGTCCATGAAAACAAATAAAAAGAAGAAGAAGAAGAAGAAGAAAGAAATTACCTAATCACTGCTAGAAAGAAGTACTCACAGAGACTTAAGATTGTGGTTGTGGTTTCGAGTGGAGAATGATCATGATTTATAGTCAAATTAGGCACTGTTTCAACCGACAATCGTGTATGCAGAGTGTGCTGGAAAGAGTACGTTGGAGTGGGAATCCGAGAAAACACGTTTGACGGATTTGTCCATTATCAATAATTAACCCGCCCATTATCCGTAATTCTCGCTAATCACCGATTTACGGGCCATCATGTCTCTTCTCAAATAATTGAGTGTCGAAATATCGTCCTCCTATAGTAATAACGCAATATCTTCCTTAATGCGTTAAGTAAACAAATTAAAAACAAACAGAATACAAATATTAACCTAAAAATGCTTGGGTTGCCTCCCAACAAGCGCTTTTGTTTATAGTCGTTAGCTCGACACTGTTCCCATTGTCAAGTAATGTTCCTCAAATCCATTGCAGCTCCATTTTGTCGTCGATGGCTTCTCCAGCTGTCTTGATTTCTTGACAGTCCTTCTTGAATTCTTCTCCAAATCTTTTTGGTCTTATTTCTTTCCATGGCTTCCTTCGTCGAGATGAGGTAATTGTGCTCTGGCTCAATCTCATGTGTTGTGTTTGCTCTGCAATTCAATTTACACAGTTCTTGCACAAAAGGATTAGTTGAATTGATTGCAAAGACAGAACAAGCATTATTGGGGCGTAATGAACCATCAAAAATACTAAAGTTTGCTTTTTCCTCATCAAATTCCATGGACAATGTACCCTCATAGACATCCATTTTAGTACGAGAAGTGTAAAGAAATGGACATCCCAATACGATAGGTGTAGGGTGTGGTGAATGTTCATCAGCCCTATCAAGTACGTAAAAATCTGCAAGGAAACCTAAGCCATTTATTTCGACTAGCACATCTTCAATCAATCCATCAGGGTATGCGTTGGTACGATCAGCTAGTTGCACAATTACATGAGTTTCTTTTAGTTTTTCGAGATTTAGTGAAGTGTACAGGATCTAGGCATGACATTTATGGATGCTCCTAAATCTACGAGTGCTTTGTCAACAAGGTAATTGCCTATAGAGCATGGACAGTAAACATACCTGGGTCTTTGCATTTTTGAGGTAGCTTCTTCTGGAACACTGCTGAAACTGTTTCTCCCATTTTTATCATTTCATTTCCCATCAATTTCCTTTTGTTAGTGCAAAGATTTTTCAAAAACTTAGCATAGCGTGGAATTTGTTTGATTGCATCTAACAAAGGAATATTAATTTCTACTTTCCTAAATGTGTCCAAAATTTCCTTTTCTTTGTTTTCATTATTGGTCTTTATTAATCTACTAGGAAAAGGGGGAGGGGTTGATTTAACAATGATAGGAGAACTTATCTCTTTTTCCAACTCTTCTTCTTTGTCTTCATGTGTGGGAATTTGTTTGTGAGGGTTTTCAATCTCTTTTCCACTCCTTAAGGTTATGTCACTGACATTCTTTGGATTTACCTCAGGTTGGGATGGTAACTTGCTTGCAGATTGTGTTTCCAGGCGATTGATAGCAGTAGCCAATTGACTCATTTGATTCTCCAAGTTTTGAATGCTTGATTTGGATTCCTGTTGGAATTTCACAGTATTAGTTGCTAATGTTTTCACTATATCCTCGAGAGACATACCTGATTGTTGAGGCTTTTGTTGGAATTGCCCTTGGGGTTGGAAATTCCGTTGTTGCTGGAATTGACCTTGAGGCTTGTTAGGGAAGAATCCTGGGGGCTTGATGTTTCCATAGCTCGGATTGCGGTGGTCTCACCATCCTGGATTGTAGGTGTCTGAATATGGATTGTATTGTTGTCTTGGGAATGGAAAATTATTTGCTGAGTTCACTTGTTCATTGTTATCCACTTGTAGAACAGGACAAGCATCTGTAGGGTGTCCTAGATTGGTGCATATGCCACATGCTTTGACTTGCGGATTGTTTCCTACAGCAATTTGTTTGAGAAGATGTGTTAGTTCAAAAAGTTGGCTTTCAACATTGGAAGTACTTACCTCATTTACTCTTCGATTGTTGATCTCCCGGTCTGTGTTGAATTGTTGAGTGTTTTCAGCCATGTTTGAAATCATTGTTCTGGCTTCAGCGGGGGTTTTGTTCAGCAATGCACCTCCACTAACAGCATCAACCATGTTTCTATCCAGTTGACATAACCCTTCGTAAAAGTATTGCACTAGGAGATTTTCACTGATTTGGTGATGCGGGCAACTTGCAATGAGCTTCTTGAAACGCTCCCAATACTCGTAAAGAGTCTCTCCGTTGTTTTGGCGTACTCCAGAGACATCTTTGCGAATATTAGAGGTCTTTGAAGCAGGAAAATACTTTTCTAGGAAAAGTTGCTTTATTTCGTTCCAAGTTGTGATGGATCCGGATGGTAGGGTGTATAACCAATCTGTGGCGGCATCTTTTAGTGAAAATGGAAAGGCTCTGAGCTTGATTTGCTCTTCAGTGATGCCCGGGGGTTTCATGCTATCGCACACCACATGAAACTCCTTCAAGTGTCGATATGGATCTTCGCCACATCGTCCATGAAAAGAAGGTAGAAGATGTATCAATCCAGATTTGAGTTCGAAAGTCTTACCTTCTTCTACGGTTGGAAAGGTGATACACAAAGGTTGTTGAGTAACTTCGGGAGTTGCCAGTTGTTTGAGAGTTCTTTCGTTATTGTTTTCCTTCATTTCTTGTTCAAGTTGTTTTGCTTGTCTTATTCGTTTTGGAATAGATTTCTCGATCTCTGGATCAAAAATTTCAAGAATTTGATTAGCAGATCGAGTATTATGCATACAAGTGAAGAAATTTTTTTTTAAAAAAATTAATTAATAAAAGCAACTAAATTCGTTAACCGTTCCCCGGCAACGGCGCCAAAAACTTGGTAGCGATGTCGCGGTGCACCAAAGTTTATTTTTTTCCTTACTCGGTTTCAAAACTACAAATTAATGTAGAAGTGGTAGGTAATGGTCGAACCCAAGAGGGACGGTGCTTGATTTAGTTGATATTATCAATTAATATAGGAAATTGGGTTTTGTGAATTTTGAATAGAAATAGAAAATTAAAATAAGAAAATAAAATATTGAAATAAATCAATTATACAAAATATCTAGTTCTCGGGTTCGGTTATGTCAACAACATGTGTTTATCTTTCCGATGCAACGTGTTACTATTCCTTCTACAATTTATCAACTCCAATTAATCAAGACGATCCGATTAACGAATTCTTCCTTAAGTGTATTAAATTAAAGTGAGTTCTTTAACTTAACATCTAGCTATTGGATAACCCTAAACAAGTTCTTAGGATTTAATGCAAAGCTAGTATGAAATGAACGAGAAGAATGAGTTGAATTCGATGAATAATTTCACAAACTCGAATTAATACATCTAAGCTGATTTGTTAATAAATATGCACGATATTCATTTGCTACTTTGGATTGGAATCTAATGATATTTACGGATCAAAAGTTCCAATCCTAGCAAGTAAATTGAATCTAAAGATTAATTGATTCAATCGGTCAAAGTGAATGCAATAATCAAATAAACTCAAAAACGGGTTCACAAGCATAAAAAATCAACAAATTGAATTAGAGGAATAGATAAAACGTTACTAAAGAGTTAGAAAAGTTAAACACATGTTAGTTGAACACAACGTTCCCCTCAAACTAGATAAGGAAGTCTAACTACTCATATTGCGGGATTTCATGCTTTTTAGCGAGTTCGCCTTGCATCACCACCACAATATGATAGATTATACTTCACTAGCACAAATAATATATACAAAATATAGAAAACAAGTAAATAATGCGAAGAAATAAATAGAGAAGTCTAACTACTCATATATGCCGGTTAAATACTTATAACGGTGTAAACACCGTGTATCACCTCTGCAATATATGAGAAATTATCTTTCTCGAACATGAAAAATAAAAGATGGAGAGAAATTAGTGAAGAAATGCTCCACTAATCATATTCACGGCCGAAGTGTCATCGATTGATTTTCCGAACCTAAAATTAGGTTCTTACTTCCGCCGGAATATTAAAAACTAAGAGCTTTCAAGCTAGAACTAAGATCAAATGATGAAGATAATTTTATTGAGGAGAAAAGTGGAGAGAATCACAAGCTAATTCTCTCTAGAAGATGGTGTGTTTGAGGCTTGGAAATGCCTCTATTTATAAGCAAAATATTACACCTAAAAATATTAAAAAATGATAAAAGTGGCCTTCTAAGAGTCTATTGTGGTGTGCTCAAGTTGTTTTATCTCAAAGAAGTCAAAAAAATACAAAAAAACACGTTTGAAACAAGTTGGAGACGCTAGTTGATAAGTGCTAGAAAAGCACTTAAATAACTCTTCTATTTTATGTATTTGTTTGTTTTATTAGTGTTTTATATTTCTTTTTATGTGTTTTCCTTTTATTGTGTGTTTAGAGTCACAAGAAATCAAAAGGAGCTAAAATGGATGAAAACGGAGCGAAAGCGGAACTTGGGACCGAAATGCAAGAAAATTCAAAGATGGAGGGCCTCCGATGCAATTTTATGAAAAGTTATTTTTGCAATTTTTCTTGTGTCAATGTCGAAGAATATCGAAAGAGGATTCTCACATTTTTGTCGGATCCCAAATCGAAGTTTCCTAGTGAAAGTTATGGCCATTTGAAGACAAAATGACTAAGCGTAAAAAATCTGCAACTCGAATTTACTACCGCAGTTCAGTAATTTGACCATAAAGTTTTCTAAAAATATCGGATTGACCTGATTTTTCTACCTATGGAAAGGAGACGCAGAGGGCTACAACTTTAGTGTTTATCACTTCAATTAATTCGGATCATATCATGGTCAAAAATGGGCAAACCCGAGGGTGATGTGAATGGAGGATTCCTTGGGCCATCTTTTGGTAAAAAATTCATAACTTTCTATTAAAATGTCAAAAAGAGGGAACTCCAATTGCATAATTTAGTCAAGATGCTTACCTACACCATGATGTAATTTCAATATCATGAGTTGGTGGTTGGGGCATATGTATAATTTTTTATTATATTTTCTTGTGAAATTTTGCCTATAAATAGAGGCATTTGTAAGGAAGGAAACACACCATCTTGTGAGACGAATTAGCATGTGATTCTCCCCAATTTTCTCCTCAATAAACTTCTCTTCATCATTTGTTCTTAGTTCTAGTTTGAAAGCTCTTAGTTTTTCATATTCCGGCGGAAGTAAAAACCTAATTTTAGGTTCGAAAAATCAATCGACGACACTTCGGCCGTGAATATGATTAGCGGAGTATTTCTTGGCTAGATTCTCTCCATCTTTTATTTTTCATATTTGAGAAAGATAATTTCTCATATATTGCAGAGGTGATACACGGCGATTACGCCGTTATAAGTATTTAACCCGCATATATGAGTAGTTAGACTTCTCTATTTAGTTCTTAGAATTATTTACTTGTTTTCTATATGTTGTGTATATTACTTGTGATAGTGAAGTATAATCTATCATATAGCAGTGGTGATACAAAGCGAACGTTCGCTAAAAGTATGAAACCCGCGAATATGAGTAGTTAGACTTCTCTATCTAGTTCGAGGGGAACGTTGTGTTCAACTAACATGTGGTTATCTTTTCTAACTCTTTAGTAACGTTTTATCTATTCCTCTACTTCGATTTGTTGATTTGTTATGTTTGTAAACCTGTTTTTGAGTTTATTTGATTGTTGCATTCACTTTGGCCGATCGAATCAATAGATCTTTAGATTCAATTTACTTGCTAGGATTGGAATTTTTTATCCGTAACTATCATTAGATTCCAATCCAAAGTAGCAAATGAATATCGTGCATATTTATTAACAAATCAACTTAGATGCATTAATTCGAGGTTGTGAAATTATTCATCTAATTCAACTCATTCTTCTCGTTCATTTCATACTAGCTTTGCATTAAATCCTAAGAGCTTGTGTAGGGTTATCCAATAGCTAGATGTTAAGTTAAAGAGCTTACTTTTAGCTTAATACACTTAAGGAAGAATTCGTTAATCAGAGCGTACTTGGTTAATTAAGAGTTGATAAATTGAAGAAGGAATAGTAACACGTTGCATGGAAAAGATAAACACAAGTTGTTGACACAACCGAACCCGAGAACTAGATATTTAATATAATTGTTTTATTTCAATCTTATATTTTGTCGTTTAATTTTCTATTTTTATTCAAATCTCACAAAACCCCCCTTTCCTATATTAATTGATAAAATCAACCAGATCAAGCACCGTTCCTCTTGGGTTCGACCATTACTTACCACTTCTACATTAATTTGTAGTTTTGAAACCGAGTAAGGAAATAAAATAAACTTTGGTGCACCGCGACACGCCTACCACTAGTCAACAAACTGCAGCGGTGCCCAGGTGACTCGAGTCACCGCGCGCGCGGATCGAGTCACCGCGCGCGCTGACTCGAGTCACGCGCGATTCTGCCAAGGAGCTCTCGGACGGTTACGGCGCTAACTCGGGCGTGCTCGGCTGTGATCGGGTAGCATGCGAGGAGTGGTCGGCTGTTCTCGGCGGTGCTCGGCTGTGACTCGAGTCATGGCTGCGATGACTCGAGTCACTCGAGTCATCCGAAAATTGCACACCAAGTCACTCAACTTTTGAATGTTGTTCATTTTGGTCCTTCAAAAATTTCACTTTGGTTCTTCAACTTTTTGAAAAGATTCACTTTGGTCCCCGAACTTTTGAAAAGTTACACTTTGGTCCCCAACAGTTTGGGATTTGACGCTTTTAGTCCTTTTCTTCAAACGGCCATAACTTTCTTTAGGAAACTCCAATTTGCGATCCGAAAAGAGTGTGAGAATGCTGTTTCGATGTTCTTCGACATGGGCACAAGAAAAATTGTAAAAATAACTTTTCATAAAATTGCATCGGAAGCCCTCCATCTTTGATTTGCTTTGCGTTTCGGTCCCCAGTTCCGTTTTCATTCGATTTTCATCCATTTTGACTCCTTTTGATTCTTTGTGACCCTAAACACCACAATAATGGAAAAACACACAATACGAAACATGAAACACCAATAAAACACACAAATCCGTAAAATAGAAGAGTTATTTCAGTGCTTTTCTAGCACTTATCAGTAATTTCTTTCTTTCTTCTTCTTCTTCTTTTTATTTTCATGGACATATGTGATATTGTTATATTTATATACCTTTTTCTTATAATAGTAGATTATATAGTTCAAATTTTGTTATTGTTCTTTCTTATTTAGTATTTTTGAAAAAAATAAAAATAAAAAAAAAATGGAAGAGTGTGATAGTATATTTTACTTGGTAATTTTGATGATTTTAATCTTATTATTTCAATTTTTCTTTTTCTTTCGTGTGTTGTGTTAAAACAAATTTATAGTCGAGCCAACGACTATAAATACCGGCGCTGCTTAGGAGGCAACCTAAGCACTCTCTTCTCTCTTCTACTTCTTCAAAATTCTTGCATTCTCAATGGATGCCAAACTTTCAAAAATCCACAAGTATTACCCGTCACTACCTTTGAATGCTTTGAAAGAGATTTATTCTTGTAGAGTAGGACGGTTAAAATTGTTGATGGAAAAAGAAATGCCTGAGGATATTCGGTGGTTGATTGAAGCAAAGGTCCGATTAGGCGGTGAAATGCCGGCTTTTAGTACTAAATATGCACCAGTGTTAGGCAAAAGTAATTTTTCCAAGAAACGACGAGCAAAAAGAATGAATGTGTGCTATAATTGTGCTAGATGGCCTTATAAATGCACTCGATGGACTTTCAGCTCAGGTAATCGTTCCATTGGATTTGTGTCTACAAATCGAGAAGATAAAATATGTTTCATTAAGGATGGCATGAGTAAGGAGTCTTTGGATGATATCCATCAGACTCTTGAGACGCATCCTAGTGGAATTGTGCACATCGAACTTCTCAATTTGTGGCATGAATTTAAAAAGGAACGAGAATGATACAGTCTTGGGAATCTGACTTTAAAAGACACTGTTTTCCAGTTTGTAAGAAAACTGGATGGGAAGCCTATCCCAGACTTATAGAAAGCGCTTAAGCCGTTTCTGGACGTAAAACCAGAGGAAGATGTGCGCCACAATCACAACTACGCGTACATATTGTTATTTTACATTTTTTTTGTGTTCTTGTGTCAGTTCTTAGTGTGAGTCAACAATCTACGGATTCTATTACCATATTGGAATCTGGAAGTTCATTGACGAACTTGGAAACTGGAAGCTCAAAGAAGGACACTGAAGGTTCAAAGAAGAAATTGGAAACTGAAAGTTCAAAGAAGGCAACTAGAAGTTCGAAGAAGAAATTGGCAACCATAAGTCTCTTTGGTGGAATCAATCTGGGACAAAAAGAGTATCTCAGACCAGTAGTAACCGCTGAAACATTCCTTGGAAATCAAAAATATAAGATCATCTACGGCGGAGGTCTCCGTGGGCTAATAGGGTGTGCCGTTCAATCTGCCTATGTGCGATGCGCAACAGTAGTTGGAGCTATTGTACTACCTTTGAAACAGGTGTATGGTAAGACCATCGGCAATGAGGTACCAGTTAAATCAATGTTTGCATGCTTAACACTAATCATAATGCATTCCGATGCTTTCATTGCAATACCAGGAGGTTTCGAAACTTTGGAACAAATCTTTTTCATAATTTGCTAGGCCGAAATGGGCTTACACTCTAAACCAATTGGTCTTTTAAACATTCACAACCATTTCAACGGTTTATTGGTGTTTCTTGAATTTTAGCTCACCAAAAGCTGATTTCACCTCGCACATTAAAAATGATTTTTATTACATCATCAATTGAGGACTTAATGGCGAAATTAGATGCGTATGTACCAATACTGCCCGTAGTACTGCCTACCATCAATTGGCCGAGGGAAATGTGCAAAAGACAGAGAGATCCGAATGAATTGGACTTGGAGTTACGGTTGTAATTGTGGAATAGCTAACTTCAGATGGTAGAATACGGAGTTTAACTCTGGAAACACATCTGTGTTATGCTTTGTAATAAACAATAAAAAAACGAACTTTTTCAGTAGACCTTAAAGAACTGTGTTCTTCTCTTCTCCTTCCTCTTTCTAGTCTTTTGCAGCTATCTCCAAGTGCATTGAATTTTCTCTTCCCTCCGTGGCATCTCCTTCCCGTATTGTTCCTCTTCTGCAAGTACTCAAGTCTTTCTCATTGCCTACTGACCTTCAGATGCACATTGTTCACTTTGTTGATAAGTATGAGCGTTCCCTTTGGAATGCAATTGTTTTTGGGGTAGGATCATCCTGTTCAGCTCGCAAACGACATGCTAAACGCCTTAAATGTTGCTTTAAATGTAGAAAGCCATTGGATGGACCTCATTGTACTAGAAATCAAACTTATTCACAACATGAATATGTTTTTTTCTTGAAGCATGGACCGGTCAGGTGTAGGGCCGAAAAGTCTATCAGGAAAAACAGCCAGCTCGAATTAAGTGTGAAAGAGTTTGATAATCTGTTGGAACACCGACAGCGTTTGCTGGACACCAAACTCGATGGCCTTACCATTGAGCAGTAACTTTTTGAGGGTGATCACTAGCACCCATCCGAAGATGTAAAACTACGTCTCATTCATTTGAGAAGTGTCTGAGTTGGACGTTCTGCTCTAAACGTCATCCCATTTGCTGGTTCTTATGGGGCTGTTCTTTATTGAATGGTAAACACACCGATGTGTCACGTGACAATATGGCGGACCCTTTCATTAGGGTTGGTTGTCAAACTGTTTTGTAGAGAGTATGCTAACTCAGATAGTTTCCATACGGGTCAGTCTTGATGGAATCATATCATTAATTTGATGTGAATACTACTGCAAGATGTTCAGAGGGTTGTCAACTCCCATAATCACTTTGTATATATTCTTCTTCAAAAGAAAAAACAAAAAAAACAAAAAAAAACAAAAAAAATAAAAAAAAACCAGTTGTTGTTTTTCTACTTTGATTGCCGGTCTCTTGCTCTTGGATTGTTGACTTATTCCTAAGCAGTGCTACATGGTGCATCCACCCTCCACATCGGCTCGACTCATTGCTTACCAATGGGGAGTTTTTCTTTCTCTCTTTCTCATGCTATCTCTACTTCTACATTGGGGACAATGTAGAATTTAAGCGTGTGTGTGTGTGTGGATATTGTGTGTGGATATTGTGGCTTGTTTGTGATTTTTTTTCTTATTGTGTCTATAATTTTGCATGAGATAGCAACTTTTGAATATGATTGAGCTTAATTCGCATGACTTAGCTAAAACGACAGGATCTCGAAAGAAAAAATTTTTCTGTTCTTTTCAAAGCACAGCTGGCTAATATATCTGAGCACATTTATAGGTAATTTACTATCATTCTCTGGAACACAAATCGAAGGTTGAAAATGTTGATTTTTTTTTAACTTCGAGACCATAGTAAACTAACTTTTTATCTTTTCTATCCAATCGTCCTACTCAAAGTAACCTGGAAACATCATTTGTTAGTAAGGTGAAGTTATAATCGCATGGTTTCTGTTTTTGTGAATGTGTCTTTTATTGATGGAGTCTAAAAATTTGGAAAGAGTACTGACCTATGCTGAGAATGAATTTTACTTTTGAACTGGAAATAATGAGAGGGACCATAGGAAAGAGCTACCTACCTCAGAGTTTGAAGACCGTCACCTCGAATGGGTGAAGAAGGCTGCCTCCAGTGAAAAGGGGTTAGTGTGTAAGCTACCTATGGGGTAAAAGTTGAAAAGAAAATTGCAAAATCCTCTTCATCAAAAAAAAAAAAAAAACTTCCTCGGACCCAAGTGAGAAGAGAGATAAATAAATTTCCTCCGTGGTTTGAAGTGCTCCATCTAACACTCTTAAAATTGAAGACATATTAGCGATAAAACACCTACCATGCCTTTTTTTTCTTTGCAGTGCTAAAAATTGATGATTCAGGGTGAACAGAGTAATTGTTAGGATCCATGGGAATCATTGTAAAATAAGAGTGGATCACGAGAGATGGAAGGAAAATATTTGACCATTTCGGGTCAAGATTTGGATAGAACATCGTAATAAGCTTTCATTTGATTCCAGATAGTGATGGGATGATAACCTCAATTGCACACACTCACAAGCCGTTGTATATTTGAGAAGAAATGAAATTTTCATGATTCGGGAAAATGTTTATTAAGCAAGTCACTATCTGCAATGGGATTTTAATGTTAAAAGTTGTTTATCTCATGCAAAAATCAGTGTACTGTTTTGTGTCATGTGATTGTTGTTCGAGGGCGAACAACAGTGTTCGAGGGCGAACAACAGTCTAAGTGTGGGGGAGTTTGATAAGTGTTAGAAAAACACTTAAATAACTCTTCTATTTTACGTATTTGTGTGTTTTATTAGTATTATATGTTTCTTTTTATGTGTTTTCATTTTATTGTGTGTTTAGAGTCACAAGTAATCAAAAGGAGCCAAAATGGATGAAAACAGAGCGAAAAAGGAACTTGGGACCAAAATGCAAGCAAGTTCAAAGATGGAGGGCCTCCGATGCAATTTTATGAAACGTTGTTTTCGCAATTTTTCTTGTGCTGATGTCGAAGAATATCAAAAGCGGATTCCCACATTTTTGTCGGATCCCAAATCGGAGTTTCCTAATGAAAGTTATGGCCATTTGAAGAAAAATGACTAAGCTTAAAAAAATCTGCAACACGAATTTACTACAGCAGTTCAGTAATTTGACCATAAATTTTGCTACAAACATCGGATTGAGCTCCACTTTATATGGTTGGAAAGGAAGCTCAGAGGGCTACAACTTTAGTGTTTTACCCTTCAAATGATTCGGATTATATCATAGTCAAAAATGGGAAAAACCAAGAGTGATGTGGATGGAGTATTCCTTGGGCCATCTTTTGGTAGAAAATTCATAACTTTCTATTAAAATATCAAAAAAAGGAAATTACAATTGCATAATTCAGCTAAGATGCTTACCTACACCATGATGCAATTTCAAGATCATATAATCTGGTGGTTACAATTTGATGACTCATGAAGATGCCATTTCAATATCATGATTTGGTGGTTACAATTTAATAAAACCCATGATGGTGCACATGTATAATTTTTTATTATGTTTTCTTGTGAAATTTTGCCTATAAATAGAGGCATTTGTAAGGAAGGAAACACACAACTTAGACACAACTTAGTAGAAGAGAATTAGCTAGTAGTTCTCTCCAATAAAATTTTCTTCTTCATTTGTTCTTAAATTTGGTTTGAAGCTCTTAGCTTTTCATATTCCGGCAGATCAATTCTTCGCTAAGTTTCTCTTTTCCCTTTTACTTCTTCATTTATTTCTTAGCATTTATTTACTTGTTTTCTATATTTTGTGTATATTTTGTGGTGGTATTACAAGGCGAACACTCGCTAAAAAGTATGAAACCCCAAAAATATAAGTGGTTAGACTTTTCTATCTAGTTCGAGGGGGACGTTGTGTTCAACTAACATGTTGTTATCTTTTCTAACTCTTTAGTAACGTTTTATCTATTCCTCAACTTCAATTTGTTGATTTGTTATGCTTGTAAACCCGTTTTTGAGTTTATGTGATTATTGCATTCACCTTGGCTAATTGAATCAATTAATCTTTAAATTCAAATTATTTGCTAGGGTTGGAACTTTTGATCCGTAATTGTCATTAAATTCCAATCCAAAGTAGCAAATGAATATCGTGCATATTTATTAAAAAATCAACTTAGAAACATTAATTCGAGCTTGTGAAATTATTCATCTAATTCAACTCATTCTTCTCGTTCATTTCATACTAGCTTTGCATTAAATCCTAAGAGCTTGTTTAGGGTTATCCAATAGCTAGATGTTAAGTTAAAGAGCTTACTTTTAACTTAATACACTTAAGGAAGAATTCGTTAATCAGAGTGTACTTGGTTAATTGAGAGTTGATAAATTGAAGAAGGAATAGTAACACGTTGCATGGGAAAGATAAATACAAGTTGTTGACACAACCGAACCTGAGAACTAGATATATCTTCAATTGATCCATTTTATTTTGTCATTTTAATGTTTATTTTTATTCAATTTTCTCAAAACCCCCATCCTATATTAATTGATAAAAACAACTAGATTAAGCACCGTTCCTCTTGGGTTCGACCCTTACCACTTCTACATTAATTTGTAGTTTTGAAATTAAGTAAGGAAATAAAATAAACTTTGGTGCGTCGCGACAATGCCTACCAGAACAAACCTCAAAAACCATGCTAACAGAATTCTTTGCAACGTGTCGCACAAATTCAGATGCGAGGAAAAAAGGTGTAGTCATAGCACTAATAAATGTTGTTTCTCCCGCAGAAGGAGAAAGATACTATTTAAGACTGTTACTCAATCATGTACGAGGCCCTACATCTTTTGAAGATTTGTCAACAGTTGACGGAATACAATGTGCAACATTTAAGAAAGCTACACAACAAAGAAGATTCTTAGAATCAGATACCAGTGTCACTGACTGTTTGGATGAAGCATCAACCTTCGAAATTCCATTTGCTATTCGAAGATTGTTCGCCACAATATTAGTTTATTGTGAACCTTCAGACGTTAGAAAGTTGTGGGATACATATTTTGATGCCTTATCAAAAGACTTCAAATCAAAGGGATATTCAATGCAACTCCAGACACAAGAAATACTGAAAGACATAAAAGGAATCTTAGAATCCATGGGCAAAAACATTAAACAATATGATTTGCCTGACGTGGATCCGAGTGCAATGATGACTACACACTTTGGAAAACCAAAGGAAATAACCGAAGAAAATATTGAAATCTCGATTGACGATTTGGCCTCTGAAGGAGCGCTAAATGTAGAAAAAAAGGCTGCCTTCGATTGTATAATTAGTCGAATCAACGCTAATAAGGATGGAATTTTCTTTGTTGATGGACCAGGAGGTACAGGTAAGACTTTTCTATATCGAGCATTACTTGCCAATGTAAGATCCAAAGGAAACATCGCACTTGCAACAGCAACATCGGGTGTTGTTCGATTGTGAAATGTGTTGAAATAAATGCCGCAAGTGTACGGGTCGAACAAGTAGTAAAATGAATTTTTGAGTCCAAGTATCGATCCCACAGAGACTTGATTTAACTACCAAAATTATCAATTTTATACTTTATTTGAAAAGACGATTTGAAAATTGTTTTGTTTGTTTTCTTTTTTTTATGAAAATAAAATCTTACAAATATAAAAACTAAAGAAAATCCAAATAACAAGAATTTAATATATAATGTAACGACGATGGGAATTATAAGACTTGGGACTTACAATTTCACCAACTTTGATCCCTCTAGTATACGCAATTGGATTCAATAGTGATCTTGTTTTCGTCAACGATCGAATTTACCAAAATAACTATTTACCTCTCTCGAGGATAAATAATTCTATTCTATTAGGCCAATTTATTTATCTCTAAATAAATTCGTTATCAACCCTCTAGAACGCATTTACACAATAAATTCAAATAGGTTCCGTCGAAACTTCACCTAAAGATCGCACTAACCACAAGTTTATCTCTAAATCTTGTCTAAATTAGTGTTCCATGTTGTTTATTCTAATTTGTGTTTTCATTTCTCAAATCCGACACAAACCAATTTATAATTTACCAATTGATCAAAAAGATAAATTAATATGCTCAACAACATAAAATTAACGACAAATCAATCACATACTATTAAATCCAATAACGAAATACTAGAGTTCACAAAGAGGATTCATTGCTCGTCCCAAGTATAGAAACTTAGTTACCCATAAATTTAAATACGAGAATTTCAATAGAAAATGCAGAGATACATAACCGGATTCTGACAGTGGAAATGAATGTGTAGCTTCCGGTGTTGTCTCTCTTCCTTCGCTCCTCGAATGTGTTTAGTTCTTTCTTCACTCGTATTTTTCTCGACTAAATTCCTCTATATCAAACTCTCTTGTATGCTAAAACTAAAAGATGCAAACTAAAACTAAGAACAAATTAAAAAGAGAATTTTATTGAAGAGAAAGTTGGAGAGAACTACTAGCTAATTCTTTTCCACTAAGTTATCTACTAAGTTGTGCATTTCCTTCCTTACAAATGCTTCTATTTATAGGAAAAATTTCACAAGAAAACATGATAAAAAATTATACATATGCCCCATCATGAGTCACCACCAAGTCATGATATTGACATGGCATCTTCATGAGTCATCAAATTGAAACTACCAAATCATACGATCTTGAAATTTCATCATGGTGTAGGTAAGCATCTTGGCTGAATTATGCAATTGGAGTTTCCTCTTTCTGACATTTTAATAGAAAGTTATGAATTTTCTACCAAAAGATGGCCCAAGGAATCCTCCGTCCACATCACTCTCGGTTTTGCCAATTTTTGACCATGACATGATCCTAATCATTTTATGTGTAAAACACCAAAGTTGTAGCCCTCTGAGTTTCCTTTCCAACCATATAAAGTGGCGCTCAATCCGATGTTTGTACCAAAAGTTATGGTCAAATTACTAAACTACGGGAGTAAATTCGTGTTGCAGAATTTTTTACGCTTAGTCATTTTTCTTCAAATGACTATAACTTTCACTAGGAAACTCCGATTTGGGATCCGACAAAAATTTGGGAATCCTCTTTTGATATTCTTCGACATCGGCACAAGAAAAATTGTGAAAACAACTCTTCATAAAATTGCATCGGAGGCCCTCCATCTTTGAATTTGCTTGAATTTTGGTGTCAAGCTCCGTTTCCGCTCTGTTTTCATCCATATTGGCTCCTTTTGATTTCTTGTGACTCTAAACACACAATGAAAGGAAAACACATAAAAAGAAACATATAATACAAATAAAACACACAAATACGTAAAATAGAAGAGTTATTTAAGTGCTTTTCTAGCACTTATCAAACTCCCCCATACATAGACTGTTGTTTGCCCTCGAACAACAACCTTATAACACAAACAACACACTGATTTTACATGAGATAAACAACTTTTAACAATGAAATTCTACTACAGATAGTGACTTGCTTAATAAACATTCTCCCGAATCATGTTTCTTCTCAAACACACAACGGCTTGTGAGTGTGTGCAATTGAGGTTATCAACCCATCACTAACTGGAACCAAATGAAAGCTTACGATGTTCTATCCAAGTCCTGACCCGAAATGGTCAAATATTTCCTTTCATCTCTCGTGATCCACTCTTATTTTACAATGATTCCCATGGATCCTAACAATTACTCTGTTCACCCAGAATCATCAGTTGTTAGTATTGTAAAAGAAAAAAAAGGGTATGGTAGCTGTTTTATCGCCAATACGTCTTCAATTTTAAGAGGGTTAGATGGAGCACTTCAAACCACTGAGGAAATTTATTTATCTCACTTCTCACCTGGGTAAAAGCCTTTTTTTTTTTGTTTTTTTGTTTTTCTTTGTTTTTTTTTTTGTTTTTCTTTTTTGAAGAGGATTTTGCAATTTTCTTTTCAACTTTTACCCTACAGGTAGTTTACACACTACCCCTTTCCGATGGAGGCAGCCTTCTTCACCCATTCGAGGTGACAGCTTCACACTCTAAGGTAGGTAACCCTTTCCTGTGGTCCCTCTCATTATTTCAAGTTCAAAAGTAAAATTCATTCTCAGCATAGGTCAGTACTCCTTCCAACTTTTTAGACTCCATCAATAAAAGACACATTCACAAAAAACAGAAACCATGCGATTATAACTCCACCTTACTAACAATTAATGTTTCCAAGTTACTTTGAGTAGGACGATTGGATAGAAAAGAAGAAAAATAAAAACAAAAAGTTAGTTTACTATGGTCTATTGGTGTTCCAGAGACTGATAGTAAATTACCTATAAATGTGCTCAGTTAAATTAGCCAGTTGTGCATAGAGAATAACAGAACGAGATCGTGTGGTTTCAGCTAAGTCATACAAATTAAGCTCAATCATTTTCAAAAGTTGCTATCTCACGCAAAATTATTGACACAACAAAAAAAAATCACAAGCAAATCACAATATACACACCCCCACACTTAAATTCTACATTGTCCCAATGTAGAAGGAAAGATAGCAAGAGAAAGAGAGAAACTCCCCTTGTAATGAGTCGTGCTGATGTGGAAGGTGGTTACACAACGTAGCACTGATTAGAAATAAGTCAACAATCCAAGAGTAAGAGACCTGCAATCAACGTAGAAAAACAACAACCGGAATTTTTTTTTTCTTGTTTTTTTTTCTTTTTTTTTTTTTTTTTGAAGAAGAAAATATATACAAAGTGACTATGGGAGTCGACAACCCTCTGAACATCTTGCAGTAGTATTCACATAAAATTAATGACATGATTCTATCAAGACTGACCCGCATGGAAACTATCTGAGTCAGCATACTCTCTACAAGATAGTTTGACAACCAGCCCTAATGAAACGGTCCGCCATATTGTCACGTGACACATTGGTGTATTTACCATTCAATAAAGAACAGCCCCATAAGAACCAACAAATGGGATGATGTTTAGAGCAGAACGTCCAACTCAGACACTTCTCAAATAAATGAGACGTAGTTTTACATCTTCGGATGGGTGCTAGTGATCACGCTCAAAAAGTTGCTGCTCAATGGTAAGGCCATCGAGTTTGGTGTCCAACAAATGCTGTCTTTGTTCCAATAGATTATCAAACTCCTTCACATCTAATTCGAGCAGGCTATTTCTCCTGATAAACTTTTCGGCCCTACACCTAATCGGTCCATATTTGAAGAAAACAACATATTCATGTTGTGAACGAGTTTGATTTATAGTACAATGAGGTTCATCCAGTAGCTTTCCACATTTGAAGCAACATTTGAGGCGTTTAGCACGACGTTCGCGAGCAGAACGGGATGATCCTGCCCCAAACACAATGACATTCCAAAGGGAATGCTCATACTTATCAACTAGGTGAACAATGTGCATTTGAAGGTCAGTAGGCAAAGAGAAAATTTTGAATACTTGCAGAAGAGTAACAATACGGGGAGGAGATGCCAGAGTTAAACTCCGTATTCTACCATCTGAAGGTAGCTATTCCACAATTACAATCGTAACTCCAAGTCCAATTCATTCGGATCTCTTTGGCTTTTGCACATTTCCCTCGGCCAATTGATGGTAGGCAATGTTACAGGCAGTATTGGTACATACGCTGCTAATTGCTCCATTAAATCCTCAATTGATGGTGTAATTAAAATCATTTTTAATGTATGAGGTGAAATAAACTTTTGGTGAGCTAAACATTCAAGAAATATCAATAAACCGTTGAAATGGTTGTGAATGTTTAAAAGGCCAATTGGTTTAGATTGTAGTCCCATCTCGGCCCAGGAAATTATGCAAAAGATTTGTTCCAGAGTTTCGAAACCTCCTGGTATCGTAATGAAAGCATCGGAATGTAGTATCATGAGTGATAAACGTGCAAATAATGATCTAACTGGTACCTCAATGCCGATGGTCTTGCTATACGCCTGTTTCAAAGGTGGTATAGTAACTCCAACCACTGATGCTCCTCCCACATACGCAGATTGAACGGCGCACCCTACCAGCCCACGGAGACCTCCGCCGTAGATGATCTTATATTTTTGATTTCCAAGGAATGTTCCAGCTGCTACTACTAGTCCGAGATACTCTTTTTGTCCCAAATTCCACCAAAGAGACTTATGGTTGCCATTTTCTTGTTCGAACTTCCTGTTTCCTTCTGTGAACTTTCAGTTTCCAATTTCTTCTTTTAACCTTCCGTGTCTTTCTTTGAGCTTCCAGTTTCCAAGTTCATCAGTGAACTTCCAGATTCCAATATGGTAAAAGAATCCATAGATTGTTGACTCACACTAAGAACTGACACAAAAACACACAAAAAACTGTAAAATAACAATATGTACACGTAGTTGTGATTGTGGCTCACATCTTCTTCTGGTTTTACGTCCAGAAACGGCTTAAACGCCTTCTATGAGTCGGGGATAGGCTTCCCATCCAGTTTTCTTACAAACTGGCAAACAGGGTCTTTTAAAGTCAGATTCCCAAGACTATCGTTCTCGTTCCTTTTTTAATTCATGCCACAAATTGAGAAGTTCGATCTGCACCATTCCACTAGGATGCGTTTCAAGAGTCTGATGGATATCATCCAAAGACTCCTTACTCATGCCATCGTTAATGAAACATATTTTATCTTCTCGATTTGTAGAAACAAATCCAATAGAACAATTACCTGAGGTGCAAGTCCATCGAGTTCATTTATAAGGCCATCTAGCACATTTATAGCACACATTCATTCTTTTTGCTCGTCGTTTCTTGGCAAAATTACTTTTGCCTAACCCTGGTGCATATTTAGTACTAAAAGCCGGCATTTCACCGCCTAATCGGACCTTTGCTTCAATCAACCACCGAATATCCTCAGGCATTTCTTTTTCCATCAACAATTTTAACCGTCATACTCTAGAAGAATAAATCTCTTTCAAAGCATTCAAAGGTAGTGACGGGTAATACTTGTGGATTTTAGAAAGTTTGGTATCCATTGAAAATTTAAGATTTTTTTTTTAACACAACACGCGAAAGAAAAAGAAAAATTGAAATAATAAAATTAAAATCATCAAAACTACCAAGTAAAATATACTATCACACTCTTCCATTTTTTCTTTTTTTTTAAAAAAATACTGAATAAGAAAGAACAATAACAAAATTTGAACTATATAATCTACTAATATAAGAAAAAGGCATATAAATATAAAAATATCACATACGTCCATGAAAACAAAATAAAAAGAAGAAGAAGAAGAAGAAAGAAAGAAAGAAATTACCTAATCACTGCTAAAAAGAAGTACTCACAGAGACTGAAGATTGTGGTTATGGTTTCGAGTGGAGAATGATCTTGATTTATAGTCAAATTAGGCACTGTTTCAACCGACAATCGTTCATGCATAGTGTGCTGGAAAGAGTACGTTGGAGTGGGAATCCGAGAAAACGCGTTTGACGGATTTGTCCGTTATCAATAATTTACCTGCCCATTATCTGTAATTATCGCTAATCACCGATTTATGGGCCATCATATCTCTTCCGAAATAATTGAGTCTCGAGATGTCTTCGTTCTACAGTAATAAAGCAATATCTTCCTTAATAAGTTAGATGAAAAGTAAAAATTAAAAAAAAATGCAAATATTAACAGAAAAATGCTTGGGTTGCCTCCCAAGAAGCGCTTTTGTTTAAAGTTGTTAGCTCGACACAATTCCCATTTGTCAAGTAGGATTCCTCAAATCCATTACAGCTCCACTTTGTCTTTGATGGCTTCTCCGAGTGTCTTGATTTCTTGACAGTCCTTCTTGAATCCTTGGCAAGAATTTTTTCGAGGTTTCACCCAAAGGTTCGTAAATCCAGTTTCTTCTATAAGTCGTGGTGGGTGATGCTTCCAAGTTATGAGCCATCTCAGCTCGTACTTCATTCTCCGTGTCAGTACCTTCCGATTTGATGATACAAGCTTCAAGAGGTTCTACAGGTAGATTTTCTTCAAAAATTTCTTTCACTGCTTGGTGAATGACATCGATTTGAAAACATGCATCAGTGGAAGAAGAAGAAGGATGTTTTAATGCTTTTAAGACATTAAAAGTTACTTCTTCTTTATCCACCCTTAGCGTCAGTGTGCCTTCGTAGACATCGATTAAAGCTCTTCTAGTTCGCAAAAATGGCCTTCCAAAAATCAAAGGAATTTCCTTATCCTCCTCCATGTCTAGAATGATGAAATCCACTGGGTAAATGAATTTATCAACCTTGACTAACACATCCTCGATAATTCCTCTAGGGTATATGATAGATCGATCTGCCAATTGTAGGGTCACAGTGGTAGGCCTGCATTCTCCCAATCCAAGCCTCCTATAAACAGATAGGGGCATGAGATTGATACTCGCACCAAGGTCACATAGGGAAAATCCCAAGTAGAATGACCCGATGGTGCAGGGAATGTTGAAACTCCCTGGATCTTTCAATTTGGGAGGAAGTTTCTTTTGGAGAATGGCACTACACTCCTCAGTGAGCATCACCGTCTCATGTTCTTCCAGCTTTCTTTTGTTAGAAAGAATTTCTTTCATGAATTTTGCATAGCTGGGCATCTGTGCTAAAGCATCTGTGGTCTCATTGTTCTCACTTCTCTTTACTTCTCTCTCCGGAAGTTGTAGACCACTTCTCGTTGTAATGGCGTTGACTTGTCTAGGGTTGATCTCAGTATCACTTGGAAATTTACCCGGCGCTCGTCCTGCAACTATCGATGCTAGTTGCCCCATTTGAGTCTCCAAATTTTTTATCGCAGCACTTTGATTTTGGAGAGTGTGTTCGGTTTTCTGCATGAAATTGTTGTTAACCTCCATGTACTTTGCGAACACATCTTCAAGCGAGGTTTTCTTTTCCTGCGGCTGGTAGAATCCAGGTGGTCTCACCGGTGCTTGATTATCTTTCCATGAAAAGTTTGGATGCTGTCGCCACCCCGGATTGTAGGTGGGAGCATAAGGCCCGAATTGTGGCCTTTGACTACTTCCAACAAATATAGCTTCAGTAGGCCCAGTTGAGTGCATGACAGGGCACTCTGTAGTGGCATGATTTGCGCAACAAATTTCGCACCCTCCAGATGATTGAACCATATTGACCGTTGGAACAGTCAACCCTTCAATTTTCTTTGACAAGGCTGCAACTTGAGCAGAGAGCGTAGTGAGGGCGTCTACTTCATGAACTCCAGTATGTTTTTCCACTGCACGATCCGAATACCATTGATGGCTGTTTGCAGCCATTTTCTCCAGAATTGACGATGCTTCATTGAAAGTTTTGTCCATCAACGATCCTCCTGCCGCTGAGTCAGCGTGCTTTTTGTTTTCGTTTCCTAACCCGTTATAGAACGTTTGGACTATCAACCACTCAGGTATCCCATGATTTGGGCAATGTCTCAATAGCTCGTTGAACCGTTCCCAACCTTCAGAAATAGACTCCCCCGGACGTTGGCTAAAAGAGAAAATTTCCGTCCTAATTTTCAGCATTCTACCCGGTGGAAAAAAATTTTCTAAAAATTTTCGGCATAAACTTTCCCAACTAGTAACTGAGTTGGCAGGTAAAGCGTAAAACCATGTTTTTGCTTTTCCTGTCAATGAAAATGAAAAAAGTTTCATTTTTATTGCATATGGCGGTACTCCGTTAATTTTGAACATGCCACAAATTTCTAAAAATTTTCTAATGTGTTCATGTAGGTCTTCATCGGGTAGGCCATGGAATTGAACGGTTTGTTGAACTAATTGAATAGTTCCAGGTTTGATCTCAAAATTATTCGCGGGAATTGCCAGAGGAACTAAACAAGTGAAATTATCCCCAATTTTGGGAATAATATAGTCCCTCAAAGGACGATTCGCAACAATCATTCGGTCCTCTGCTTGTCCGGCCATTTGTCTCTCCAACTTTCTAGCACGTAATCTATAGCTAAAGGTTCGTTCGATTTCAGGGTCAAGCGGAATTAATGGACTAAATTTCTTTCTACGCATGCAAATCTAATAAAATAAAAGCTAAAAAAAATTCAAATTAAAGCAAAAATTGATTGGTATAGATGTTAAACCAAAGTCCCCGGCAACGGCGCCAAAAACTTAATGGTATTGTAGTATAGTGGTGAGTATACCCGCCTGTCACGCGGGTGACCTGGGTTCGATCCCAGTCGTTGTAGTATAGTGGTGAGTATTCCCGCCTGTCACGCGGGTGACCCGGGTTCGATCCCCGGCAACGGCGCCAAAAACTTGTTCGATTGTGAAATGTGTTGAAATAAATGCCGCAAGTATACGGGTCGAACAAGTAGTAAAATGGATTTTTGAGTCCAAGTATCGATCCCACAGAGACTTGATTTAACTACCAAAATAATCAATTTTATACTTTATTTGAAAAGACGATTTGAAAATTGTTTTGTTTGTTTTCTTTTTTTTATGAAAATAAAATCTTACAAATATAAAAACTAAAGAAAATCTAAATAACAAAAATTTAATATATAATGTAACGACGATGGGAATTATAAGACTTGGGACTTACAATTTCACCAACTTTGATCCCTCTAGTATACGCAATTGGATTCAATAGTGATCTTGTTTTCACAATCGATCGAATTTACCAAAATAACTATTTACCTCTCTCGAGGATAAATAATTCTATTCTATTAGGCCAATTTATTTATCTCTAAATAAATTCGTTATCAACCTTCTAGAACACATTTACACAATAAATTCAAATAGGTTCCGTCGAAACTTCACCTAAAGATCGCACTAACCACAAGTTTATCTCTAAATCTTATCTAAATTAGTATTCTATGTTGTTTATTCTAATTTGTGTTTTCATTTCTCAAATCCGACACAAACCAATTTATAATTTACCAATTGATCAAAAAGATAAATTAATATGCTCAACAACATAAAATTAACGACAAATCAATCACACACTATTAAATCCAATAACGAAATACTAGAGTTCACAAAGAGGATTCATTGCTCGTCCCAAGTATAGAAACTTAGTTACCCATAAATTTAAATACGAGAATTTCAATAGAGAAAGTACGGAGATACATAACCGGATTACGACGAGTGGAAATGAATGTGTAGCTTCCGGTGTTGTCTCCCTTCCTTCGCTCCTCGAATGTGTTTAGTTCTTTCTTCACTCGTATTTTTCTCGACTAAATTCCTCTATATCAAACTCTCTTGTATGCTAAAACTAAAAGATGCAAACTAAAACTAAGAACAAATTAAAAAGAGAATTTTATTGAAGAGAAAGTTGGAGAGAACTACTAGCTAATTCTTTTCCACTAAGTTATCTACTAAGCTTTGCATTTCCTTCCTTACAAATGCTTCTATTTATAGGAAAAATTTCACAAGAAAACATGATAAAAAATTATACATATGCCCCATCATGAGTCACCACCAAGTCATGATATTGACATGGCATCTTCATGAGTCATCAAATTGTAACTACCAAATCATATGATCTTGAAATTTCATCATGGTGTAGGTAAGCATCTTGGCTGAATTATGCAATTGGAGTTTCCTCATTTTGATATTTTAATAGAAATGTATGAATATTCTACCAAAAGATGGCCCAAGGAATCCTCCTTCCACATCACTCTCGGTTTTGCCCATTTTTGACCATGACATGATCCGAATCATTTTAAGTGTAAAACACCAAAGTTGTAGCCCTCTGAGTTTCCTTTCCAACCATATAAAGTGGCACTCAATCCGTTTTTTGTACCAAAAGTTGTGGTCAAATTACTAAACTACGGGAGTAAATTCGTGTTGCAGAATTTTTTACGCTTAGTCATTTTTCTTCAAATGACCATAACTTTCGCTAGGAAACTCCGATTTGGGATCCGACAAAAATGTGAGAATCCTCTTTTGATATTCTTCGACATCGGCACAAGAAAAATTGTGAAAACAACTCTTCATAAAATTGCATCGGAGGCACTCCATCTTTGAATTTGCTTGCATTTTGGTCCCAAGTTCCGTTTCCGCTCTGTTTTCATACATTTTGGCTCCTTTTGATTTCTTGTGACTCTAAACACACAATGAAAGGAAAACACATAAAAGAAACACATAATACAAATAAAACACACAAATAAGTAAAATAGAAGAGTTATTTAAGTGCTTTTCTAGCACTTATCAGGTGTTGCAGCATCAATCCTGCCAGGAGGTCGAACAGCACATTCACGTTTTGCCATACCACTGCAAACAACAGAGTCAAGCATGTGCAATATTTCAAAACAAAGCGCTAAAGCTAAGCTACTTAGGAGATCAAAATTGATTATAAGGGACGAAGCACCTATGGCAAAACGGTACGCAATAGAGGCAGTTGACAAAACGTTGAGAGACATACTGGAAAATAATACACCTTTCGGTGGAAAGGTTTTCGTCTTCGGAGGAGATTTTAGACAAGTTCTACTAGTCGTACTATGAGCTACACGCCAACAAACAATAAATGTGAGCTTAGTAAGATCGTACCTGTGGAACCAACTAGAAGTACTAAGAATTACAAAGAATATGAGAGCATCAAGTGACCAACGATTTGCAAACTTCATTTTTGAGGATAGGTGACGGAGAAGAACCTACCATAGATGATGACTTAATTTGCCTCCCAGAAGAAATGGTCATTGACACAAAAGCCAGTGCTCCCGCAGAAACGATATTAATAGAAAGCATTTTCCCCAAATTAAGTCGCAACTTTAATTCACCGGAGTGTATAACAAATAGAGCAATCTCAAGGACAAAAAATGAACATGTTGATTGTCTAAATGATGATCTTACACAACTTTTCCCTGGGGACCCCCAAACTTACATAAGTTTCGACGAAGCTTTTGACGATACCAAC
Organism: Jasminum sambac; assembly: GCA_018223645.1. Lineage (NCBI taxonomy): Eukaryota > Viridiplantae > Streptophyta > Magnoliopsida > Lamiales > Oleaceae > Jasminum > Jasminum sambac. Next base: position 25,016,310 of record CP073652.1, read on the forward strand.
AATTACTATCAAGAAGAATTCTTCAATAGTTTGCTTCCAAATGGACTTCCGCCTCATAAATTGATTCTCAAGAAGAACTGTCCAACAATGCCTTTAAGAAATTTGGATCCATCCAATGCTTTAACCAATGGCACAAGAATGGTGTGTAAACATTTTGGTAACCATGTCATACATGCAGAACTAACCGCAGGACATCATGCCCGAAAGCAAGTACTCCTTCTGAGAATCCCACTGAGTCCAGCAAATGACGAAGGCTTTCCATTCAAATTGAAATGAAAACAATTTCCCATATGCCTTTACTTTGCAATGACAATAAACAAAGCTCAAGGACAAACCATACCGTGCGTTGGGGTATATCTACCAGAAGATGTCTTCTCGCATGGACAGTTATATATCGCACTTTCGAGAGGGATATCAATGTCAACCACAAAAGTCTTAACAAAAACAAACAACACAAAGGGGAAAAGACATATACCAAAAACATTGTTTACAAAGAACTGTTATTACAACAAAGGTATGAACTTTTTGTAACCGTTACCAATTATTACATACGTTGCTTTCTGTTTAGATTATTACACATGTTCGAAGTTACTCATTATTGAACAAATGATTTATAATTAACATTCTTTACCATTTATCCAATGCAGATATGAATATCCACCATCGTGAAAGGATTTATAATTAACATTCTTTACCATTTATCCAATGCAGCTCTGCATATCCACCATCGTGACTCACCTACCGAACGAATCACAATTTCCAAGTAGAGTTCATGAAGATTAGACTAATCAACGCAAAGGTATAACAACCTTTTGACAGTGTCTTATGAAACTTTGCGTGCCACTTTGCCTTTCCAATTCTGTAATTTGCAGACAACATATACCTTTTCATAGAGGATGACCCTGAATGAGAGTATATAGTAACTATTTTAATTCAAAGTCAGTATTACATGTTTCATGTAAAGTACTTGGGAACTCTATAACAATTAAAAAGGTTTGCTTGGTCTCTTTCTCAATAAACTTAGCTTGTACTTATTCTTTACCGTTGTGCACCATTCGGAACCGCCTCTAAAATTGACTTTTATACTCCACGTGCAACGCACGTGTTCCTAACTAGTATATGTAAAAAGTGGTGATTTATAAGCTTCATATCAATCAAGCCATGGTCACAAAGTTGTTTAAAGTCAATAAAAACCCAGCTATTCCAGGAAAAGCACATTACGGTAGCAACAAGCAAAATACTACAAATTGTGACGCATATAATAATGATTAAAACTAAACAAAGGGGGGAAATTAAAAGTAGGAAAAATCAACGTACCTTGGCGGTGCGTTGTCACGACGCACCAAAGTTTGTTTTATTTCCTTACTCGGTTTCAAAATTACAAATTAATGTAGAAGTGGTAAGTAAGGGTCGAACCCAAGAGGAACGGTGCTTAATCTAGTTGTCTTTATCAATTAATATAGGAAAGGGGAGTTTTGAGAAAATTGAATAAAAATAGACATGAAAATGACAAAATAAAATAGATAAATTAATTAAAGAAATATCTAGTTCTCGGGTTCAGTTGTGTCAACAACTTGTGTTTATCTTACCCATGCAACGTGTTACTATTCCTTCTTCAATTTATCAACTCTCAATTAACCAAGAAGCTCTGATTAACGAATTCTTCCTTAAGTGTATTAAATTAAAGTGAGTTCTTTAACTTAACATCTAGCTATTGGATAACCCTAAACAAGCTCTTAGGATTTAATGCAAAGCTAGTATGAAATGAATGAGAAGAATGAGTTGAATTAGATAAATAATTTCACAAGCTCGAATTAATGCATCTAAGTTGATTTGTTAATAAATATGCACGATATTCATTTGCTACTTTGGATTGGAATCTAACGACAATTGCGGATCAAAAGTTCCAATCCTAGCAAGTAACTTGAATTTAAAGATTAAATGATTCAATTGGCCAAAGTGAATGCAATAATCACATAAACTCAAAAACGGGTTTACAAGCATAACAAATCAACAAATTGAAGTGGAGGAATAGATAAAACGTTACTAAAGAGTTAGAAAAGATTACCACATGTTAGTTGAACACAACGTTCCCCTCGAACTAGATAGGGAAGTCTAACTACTCATATTTGCGGGGTTTCATACTTTTTAGCGAGTGTTCGCTTTGTATCACCACCACAATATGATAGATTATACAAGTAATTTACGTAAAATATAGAAAACAAGTAAATAAATGCTAAGAAATAAATAGAGACATAAAAGGGAAAGAGAAACTTAGCGAAGAATTGATCCGCCGGAATATGGAAAGCTAAGAGCTTCAAACTAAAACTAAGAACAAATGAAGAAGAAAATTTTATTGGAGAGAAAGTTGGAGAGAACTACTAGCTAATTCACTCCTACTAAGTTGTGTTACAAATGCCTCTATTTATAGGCAAAATTTCACAAGAAAACATGATAAAAAATTATACATGTGCACCATCATGGGTTTTATTAAATTGTAACCACCAAATCATGATATTGAAATGGCATGTTCATGAGTCATCAAATTGTAACCACCAAATCATATGATCTTGAAATTGCATCATGGTGTAGGTAAGCATCTTGGTTGAATTGTGCAATTGGAATTTCCTTTTTTCGATATTTTAATAGAAAGTTATGAATTTTCTACCAAAACATGGCCCAAGAAATCCTCCATTCACATCACTCTCGGTTTTTCCCAATTTTGACCATGATATGATCCAAATCATTTGAAGTGGTCAACATTAAAGTTGTAGCCCTCTGAGTTTCCTTTCCAACCATATAAAGTGGAACTCAATCCGAGTTTTTTAGCAAACGTTATGGTCAAATTACTGAACTGCGGCAGTAAATTCGTGTTGCAGAAATTTTTTACGCTTAGTCATTTTTCTTCAAATGGCCATAACTTTCACTAGGAAACTCCGATTTGGGATCCGACAAAAATGTGGAAATCCTCTTTTGATATTATTTTATATTGGCACAAGAAAAATTGAAAAAACAACTTTTCATAAAATTGCATCGGAGGCCCTCCATCTTTGAATTTGCTTGCATTTTGGTCCCAAGTTCCGTTTCCGCTCTGTTTTCATCCATTTTGGCTCCTTTTGATTACTTGTGACTCTAAACACACAATGAAAGGAAAACACATAAAAAGAAACACATAATACAAATAAAACACGTAAATGCATAAAATAGACGAGTTATTTAAGTGCTTTTCTAGCACTTATCATACCTCTGCATAAAAATGAAATGCAATGGAGTTTCGCAATTTCGGGGGTTTCGCGTCCTCCAAGAAGATTTTCAAGACATTTAAAGTAGACGAGGATGTTAAAGAAGCTCTGATAAAGGCTAGAACCTGTACCATGGACCATGAACATATAAAATTAGTAACTTTAGTAATTATAATTCATAAACTTAATTAATGACTTGTAACGTACATTGATTGATAAAAAAACAAAAAGAAAACAAATACATATCAATATGGAATAAAATTGTTTAGCTCGTTCATACCAATAGCAACTTCTTTCACCTTAACATCATCGGGCGCACACATTCACCATTTCAAGAAAGAAATAACACAAGATGCATGCTTTATCGTCAAGTTATTAAATACGATAAATAATTGATTATCCTTCAAGAATATACCAAAACACTCTGTACTAGGATTTGGACTCCTCGGGGTCAAGAATTTTAGCCTCTTCCGGTGAAGATGTAATGTTCTAGAATATAGAATTGGACTTATATTGCTCAAGAATACCATAATCTAATATATTTTCCATGGGGAAATTAAGAAAAATGGGATCCATAGATTATACACTTCTATACAAAACATCAATGCATCCCAATCAAGTGTCGCCATTGAGAAATTTTATCAAGGATCCAAGAGGTATCGTGCACAAGCTAAAAACAAAGTCAACGAATGACTCATTTGCCTCCGCAGCTAATATGTTTTTATCAGTCTCTATGAACAAAAACTTCAGACTCAATTTCGATCCATTAGAAATCATTTGACTTTCCATGTTAATGAAAGTCACACAACTTGATGCAATATCAGTGACAAGATCTTACCTTTGAACAAACACATCATTCAAAGGACTATTCGATAATAATGATCGCTTGAGCAACGCTGTAAGCTACATTGTACAACTCAAAACATATAAAAATTAGAATTGAGTTGCATTCATGTAAAATTATTATTAAAAAAATTTTATTGATTACCTTGTCTAAGCTAACATCGAGAGGTATCTCCACCACTGAACCAACATGATAAGTGCTAGAAAAACACTTAAATAACTCTTCTATTTTACGTATTTGTGTGTTTTATTAGTGTTTTATGTTCCGTATTATGTGTTTTTCATTTATTATGGTGTTTAGGTCACAAAGAATCAAAAGGAGTCAAAATGGATGAAAATCGAATGAAAACGGAACTCAGGAGCAAAACGCAAAGCAAATCCAAGGTGAAGGGTATACGATGCAATTTTATGAAAAGTTTTTTTTACAATTTTTCTTGTGCCAATGTCGAAGAACATCAAAAGAGGATTCCCAAACTTTTTCCGGATCGCAAATCGGAGTTTCATAGAGAAAGTTATGGCCGTTTGAAGAAAAGGACTAAAAGCGTCAAAACCCAAACTGTTGGGGACCAAAGTGCAACTTTTCAAAAGTTCGGGGACCAAAGGGAAACTTTTCAACAAGTTGGAGGACCAAAATGCAATTTTTCAAGCACCAAAATGAACAATATTCAAAAGTTGAGGGACTTGGCGTGCAATTTCCGGGGTGACCCGAGTGACTCGAGTCATTGCAGCCATGACTCGAGTCAGCGCCGCAAGTGACTCGAGTCACAGCCGAGACCTGCCGAGCACTGCCGAGATCATCCGAGACATGCCCGAGCACTACCCGATCACGCCCTCACGCGTCCGAGAGCCTCTCGTTCCGCGCGCGCGGTGACTCGATCAGCGTGCGCGGTGACTCGAGTGACGCCGAGAACGCCTGGGCACCACTGTACAATTTTGACCAGCCGACTCCAACTTGTTTCAAACGTGGTTTTTTGTATTTTTTTTGACTTCTTTGAGATAAAACAACTTGAGCACACCACAATAGACTCTTAGAATGCCACTTTTATAATTTTTTAATATTTTTAGGTGTAATATTTTGCCTATAAATAGATGCATTTCCAAGCCTCAAACACACCATCTTGTAGAAAGAATTAGCTTGTGATTCTCTCCACTTTTCTCCTCAATAAATTTCTCTTCATTATTTGTTCTTAGTTCTAGCTTGAAAGCTCTTAGTTTTTCATATTCCGGCGGAAGTAAAAACCTAATTTTAGGTTTGAAAAATCAATCGACGACACTTCGACCATGAATATGATTAGCAGAGTATTTCTTCACTAGAATCTCTATTTCTTTTATTTTTCATGTTCGAGAAAGATAATTTCTCATATATTGCAGAGGTGATACACGGCGGTTATGCCGTTGTAAGTATTTAACCCGCATATATGAGTAGTTAGACTTCTCTATTTATTTCTTAGCATTATTTACTTGTTTTCTATATTTTGTATATATTACTTGTGATAGTGAAGTATAATCTATCATATTGTGGTGGTAATGCAAGGCGAACACTCGCTAAAAAGCATGAAATCCCGCAATATGAGTAGTTAGACTTCTCTATCTAGTTCGAGGGAAACGTTGTGTTCAACTAACATGTGGTTATCTTTTCTAACTCTTTAGTAACGTTTTATCTATTCCTTTACTTCAATTTGTTGATTTGTTATGCTTGTGAACCCGTTTTTGAGTTTATTTGATTATTGCATTCACTTTGGCCGATTGAAGCAATTAATCTTTAGATTCAATTTACTTGCTAGGATTGGAACTTTTGCTCCATAAATATCATTAGATTCCAATCCAAAGTAGCAAATGAATATCATGCATATTTATTAACAAATCAACTTAGATGTATTAATTCGAGTTTATGAAATTATTCATCTAATTCAACTCATTCTTCTCGTTCATTTCACACTAGCTTTGCATTAAATCCTAAGAACTTGTTTAGGGTTATCCAATAGCTAGATGTTAAGTTAAAGAACTCACTTTAATTTAATACACTTAAGGAAGAATTCGTTAATCAGAGCATCTTGGTTAATTGGAGTTGATAAATTGAAGAAGGAATAGTAACACGTTGCATGGGAAAGATAAGCACAAGTTGTTGACACAATCGAACCCGAGAACTAGATATTTAGTACATTTGTTTTATTTTAATCTCATATTTTATCATTTGATTTTCTATTTTTATTCAAATTTTCACCAAACCCCCCTTTCTATATTAATTGACAAAATCAACTAGATTAAACTTCGTTCCTCTTGGGTTCGACCCTTACTTACCACTTCTACATTAATTTGTAGTTTTGAAACCAAGTAAGGAAATAAAACAAACTTTGGTGCATCGCGACAACGCTACCACAACATAAGTGATGTTAAACTCATGAAGCAACACCAGCAATTACTCTAAGATCATCTGTAATCACAAAAGTCATCTCTGTGTTTGACTGATTTTCTGATCTTCACACTCAAACAAAATCTCCATGCTCATTGTATTCCCCAAACAACAAGGCGTGTTAAGATAATGACTCAGGGGCGGTCCTGTGATTCGTGAGGCCTGAGTCGAAGTTTTGAAAAAAAATGGCCCCTAAATTGTAGAACCGGGGGTAAAATTTTTTTTTTTAGTCCAACATACAGTATTAAGTTAAAAAGCTCAGAAAGAGCATCAAACATAACTCATCTTTTCCTTCATCTTCATCTTTCCCTCCCAATTCATTTTGATTAATTTCGACATTTTCAGCCGTCACATTCACATTCACATCAAATGACTCATTAACTACATTTTCCCCATTCTCTTCACCCACTTTTCTTTTCTTAAAATTGAAGTACTTTTCAATGTCTCTAACTTGACTTTGTATTAAAGCGACTTCCTTTGCTTTCTTTTCTCTCTTTTGAGTTTCGGAAGGATGCTTAGGAGGCATGATATATAATTGCTTTACTATAAATACCAAGAAAAACGATTAAAAATCGGGCATCAAATGAATTAAACAAATCCTTTTCGCAAACAAATTTCAACAGTTATTTCACAAATGCAGCGGATTAAATCCACCCAATACTAATACAGTAATACTATTCTAAAGTAAATTAGAAAGTGGTCTCTACTAATTCAAAATGGGCATAAATATTTGAATATACATTGCTAAAGTAAAAAATGGGCTTAAAAATTTGGATTGAATACTTCAATTCCTCTTATTACTCTTAAAATTGGGTCTAAAAATTTGGGTTGAATTCAAAATTGGGCCCTTCATTAAAAAAGCGTAATACACAATTGAGACTCGAGCATAATGGATAAAAATGGGTCGGAATGCTGGGCTTGAGGCTGTCACCTCAATCGCCTCATTATAGGACCACCTCTATGAGGATCAACAATAATAAATTTTATATAATTAAGAAATAAAAAATTTATGGACAAACATATAAAGAAGGACAAAAATTAGGATTGAAAATAATTTTCAACATAAGTGGCTGAAAATTTTTTGAAACCGAGCACTGAAAATTGGAAAACATTGATTTCAGCGACCAGCTGACAATGCTCATGCTTTTTGTCCGTCCATGCTTTGCCTTTCACTAGCTATTACTCCTCTGGAAATGTTTCTTCCTAGCAACTTATCTTCCAGCAAAAGCTTCCAACATACTCACAGTCCACTCCAACCCCCTGAATGTTGTGGGGCCCGCGCTCCCGTTTCACAAAGATAGATTTGTTGACTTTTTCACAAGAATTAAGAAATATCAATCAATTAATATTGTTGAAAAAGTAAAATATAAAAATATTTTCCTAATATATCATTTAATTTATCAATTATTACACTTTAATTATGTTATTTTATTGAAAACAATGTACATTAAATAGGGACATATAAGGAACTTAATATTTTAATTATTTCATTTAAGGAGAGTGGCATATTTTTATGAAACGGATCAAAATGAAATACAAGTCTATCTTTGTGAGAGTCCATGAACCCGACATTAGAACAATGAGACAACATGATGAACAGATATACTGTGAGGAAATCTTTATCATTATCTATATAAAATGATACTCGTACATATTTTTTGCATTGGAAAGATAAAACAAAATTCATTTTAGTAATTTTGATTTTGGCTCCTGTTTTATAATTTGGTTCCTTTTCAAGTTGAGTTGAATTCTTTTTTTTTTATTTGCATTGAATTTAAATCCTAATTCGATTCATATAAATCCGATTATCGAAATTTAAGAATTCTAATTAAGTTGAATTCTTTTTTGCATTTAATTAAAATCTTAATCCAATTGATATAAATTCGATTTGGCAAATTACAAAGTACTAACTTAAATTCTTTTTTGCATTTAATTAAAATCCTAATCCTAATCCAAATCCATTTATAGAGAATCCAATCCAATTTTTAATTAAATATCTATTTTTCTACACAAATATTTATGTTTTGTAAAAGGTTTATGAATCAATATGCTCATAGACTTGCAAGGATAGCTAATTCTCATTCTATACTAGACTCTTTTGAATGGGGCATAGTACCCCGACTTTTATGTCGGATGTTCCTTGGATTGATGCTATAATTGAATAAATTCATCCTTCAAAAGAGAAAAGAGGGGGGAAAAATGATTTGTATGTGGCTAAGGAAAGAGTCAAAGAACCATAATTGTATGAAAGAAGTCCTAACTGTGTTGGATAAAAGAATTGGGCTGATCCATTAACATGGGCCAGGCCATTGCCCACCAAAGTAGACCAACCCAACATAAACAACCGAGCTTATCACAACTCGTCGAATAAACCTAAGTTCCTGTAGAATCTTATCTAGATCAAAATTCCCTTAATAACGAATGAATACCTATGTGTCGAAGGATCCCCAGAAATTTAAACGTTTCTCCCTCTACCAACCTTATGCCTATGTATAGGACTATAAGAGCATACAGATATTGCGCTTACAATTGTTTCTACTAATCCTATAACAATAACACAACTCCTCCAAATGGCCACTGCTGATAATGAAAACACGACACCCAAACTACCATTGAAACTTCTTTTTCATGAGAACAAAAGACGAGTTATTGTCGCAGAAGCCACCAATGCTTTCGTCAATGTGTTGTTTACCTTCCTAACACTCCCCATGGGTACGATCATCCGCGTCACCAATCAACACCCTGGCTCCATCGGTTTCCTCAACAACTTGACCAAAGCGTACAACACCTCTGATAAGTGCTAGAAACGCACTTAAATAACTCTTCTATTTTACGTATTTGTGTGTTTTATTAGTATTATATGTTTCTTTCTATGCGTTTTCCTTTTATTGTGTGTTTAGAGCCAAAAGAAATCAAAAGGAGTCAAAATAGATGAAAACGGAGCGAAAACGGAACTTGAGACAGAAATGCAGGCAAATTCAAAGATGAAAGGCATCCGATACAATTTTAAGAAAAGTTGTTTTTGCAATTTTTCTTGTGCCAATGTTGAATAATATCAAAAGAGGATTTCCACATTTTTTTCGGATCCCAAATCGGAGTTTCCTAGTGAAAGTTATGGCCATTTGAAAAGAAATGATAAAGCGTAAAAAAATCTGCAACTCGAATTTACTGCCACAGTTCAGTAATTTGACCATAACTATTGCTACAAAACTCGAATTGACCTGAACTTTTGTCCATGGAAAGTAGACTCAGAGGGCTACAACTTTGGTGTTTTATACTTCAAATGATTCGGATCATATCATAGTCAAAAATGGGCAAAACCGAGAGTGATGTGAATGGAGGATTTCTTGTGCATGTTTTGGTAGAAAATTCATATCTTTCTATTAAAATATCAAAAGGAGGAAATTCCACTTGGATAATTCACTAAAGATGCTTACCTATACCATGATGCAATATTTGAACTAATTGAGCATTTTCAAGATCATGATTTGGTGATTACAAATTAGTGGAATCATAATGGAGCATTTTCAAGATCATGATTTAGTGCTTTCAAATTAGTGGAATCATAATGGAGCATTTGTATAATTTTTTATCATATTTTCTTGTGAAATTTTGCCTATAAATAGAGGCATTTGTAAGGAACGAAATGCACAACTTAGAAGAGAGAATTAGCTAGTAGTTCTCTCCAACTTTCTCCTCAATAAAATTCTCTTCTTCATTTGTTCTTAGTTTTAGTTTGAAGTTCTTAGTTTTCCATATTCCAGCGGATCAATTCTTCGCTAAGTTTCTCTTTCGCTTTTATTTTTCTATTTATTTCTTGGCATTTATTTACTTGTTTTCTATATTTTACGTATATTACTTGTGTAATCTTGTGGTGGTGATACAAGGCGAACACTCGCTAAAAAGTATGAAACCCCACAAATATGAGTAGTTAGACTTTTCTATCTAGTTCGAGGGGGACGTTGTGTTCAACTAACATGTTGTTATCTTTTCTAACTCTTTAGTAACGTTTTATCTATTCCTCCACTTCAATTTGTTGATTTGTTATGCTTGTAAACCCGTTTTTGAGTTTATTTGATTATTGCATTAACTTTGGCCAATTGAATCAATTAATCTTTAAATTCAGGTTACTTGCTAGGATTGGAACTTTTGATCCGTAATTGTCATTAGATTCCAATCCAAAGTAGCAAATGAATATCGTGCATATTTATTCACAAATCATCTTAGATGGATTAATTCGAGCTTGTGAAATTATTCATCTAATTCAACTCATTCTTCTCGTTCATTTCATACTAGCTTTGCATTAAATCCTAAGAGCTTGTTTAGGTTATCCAATAGCTAGATGTTAAGTTAAAGAGCTTACTTTTAACTTAATACACTTAAGGAAGAATTCGTTAATCAGAGCGTACTTGGTCAACTGAGAGTTGATAAATTGAAGAAGGAATAGTAACACGTTGCATGGGAAAGACAAACACAAGTTGTTGACACAACCGAACCCGAGAACTAGATATTTATTTCAATTGTTTTATTTTAATCGTATATTTTGTCGTTTGATTTTCTATTTTTATTCAAATTTCACAAAACACCCCTTTCCTATATTAATTGATAAAGACAACTAGATCAAGCACCGTTCCTCTTGGGTTCGACCCTTACTTACCACTACTACATTAATTTGTAGTTTTGAAACCGAGTAAGGAAATAAAATAAACTTTGATGCATCGCGACAACGCCCTACCAAGTTTTTGGCGCCGTTGCCGGGGAACGGCTAACCAATTTAGTTGTTTTTATTAATTAATTTTAAAAAAAAAAGAAAATAAAAAAAAAATTTTGAGTCGTGCTAACGACTATAAACAAAGACATCTCGAGATATTACTTTTTATTTTGTCTGTTAATATTTGTATTCTTTTTATTTTTATTTTTTATCTAACGTATTAAGGAAGATATTACTTTATTATTGTAGAACGAAGACATCTCGAGACTCAATTATTTGGGAAGAGACATGATGGCCCATAAATCGGTGATTAGCTAGAATTACGGATAATGGGCAGGTTAATTATTGATAACGGACAAATCCGTCAAACGTGTTTTCTCGGATACTCCTTCCAACGTACTCTTTCCAGCACACTCTGCATGCACGATTGTCGGTTGAAACAGTGCCCAATTTGACTATAAATCAAGATCATTCTCCACTCGAAACCACAACCACAATCTTAAGCCTCTGTGAGTACTTCTTTCTAGTGGTAATTAGGTAAAATCTTTCTTCTTCTTCTTCTTCTTCTTCTTCTTTTTATTTGTTTTCATGAACGTATGTGATTTTTTTATATTTATATGCCTTTTTCTTATAATCATAGATTATATAGTTCAAATTTTGCTATTGTTCTTTCTTGGTCAAGTATTTTTTAAAAAAATGGAAGAGTGTAATAGTATGTTCTACTTGGTGATTTTGATGATTTTCATTTTATTACTTCAATTTTTCTTTTTCTTTCGTGTGTTGTGTTAAAAAAAAATTGTCGAGCCAACGATTATAAAAAAAAGCGCTACTTAGGAGGCAACCTAAGCACTCTCTTCTCTTCTACTTCTTCAAAATTCTTGCATTTTCAATGGATACCAAACTTTCAAAAATCCACAAGTATTACCCGTTACTACCTTTGAATGCTTTGAAAGAAATTTATTCTTCTAGAGTAGGACGGTTAAAAATGTTGATGGAAAAAGAAATGCCTGAGGATATTCGGTGGTTGATTGAAGCAAAGGTCCGATTAGGCGGTGAAATGCCGATTTTTAGTACTAAATATGCACCAGGGTTAGGCAAAAGTAATTTTGCCAAGAAACGACAAGCAAAAAGAATTTGTGTCTTATAAATGCGGTGAGATGGCCTTATAAATGCACTCGATGGACTTGCAGCTCAGGTAATCGTTCCATTGGATTTGTGTCTACAAATTGAGAAGATAAAATATGTTTCATTAAGGATGGCATGAGTAAGGAGTCTTTGGATGATATCCATCAAACTCTTGAGACGCATCCTAGTGGAATTGTGCAGATCGAACTTCTCAATTTGTGGCATGAATTTAAAAAGGAACGAGAACGATACAGTCTCGGGAATCAGACTTTAAAAGACCCTGTTTGCCAGTTTGTAAGAAAACTGGATGGGAAGCCTATCCCCGACTCATAGAAGGCGTTTAAGCCGTTTCTGGACATAAAACCATAGGAAGATGTGAGCCACAATCACAACTACGTGTACATATTGTTATTTTACATTTTTTTTTGTGTTCTTGTGTAAGTTCTTAGTGTGAGTCAACAATCTATGGATTCTATTACCATATTGGAATCTGGAATTCACTGAGGAACTTGGAAGCTGGAAGCTCAAAGGACACTGAAGGTTCAAAGAAGAAATTGGAAACTGAAAGTTCAAAGAAGGCAACTGGAAGTTCGAAGAGGAAATTGGCAACCATAAGTCTCTTTGGTGGAATAAATTTGGGACAAAAAGAGTATCTCGGACCAGTAGTAGCAGCTGGAACCTTCCTTGGAAATCAAAAATATAAGATCACCTATGGCGGAGGTCTCCGTGGGCTGATAGGGTGTGCCATTCAATCTGCGTATGTGCGAGGAGCAACAGTGGTTGGAGTTACTATACCACCTTTGAAACAAGCATATGGTAAGACGATCGGCAATGAGGTATCAGTTAAATCAATGTTTGCATGCTTAACACTAATGATAATGCATTCCGATGCTTTCATTGCAATCCCAGGAGGTTTCGAAACTCTGGAACAAATCTTTTGCATAATTTCCTTGGGCCGAGATGGGCTTACACTCTTAACCAATTGGTCTTTTAAACATTCACAACCATTTCAACGGTTTATTAGTATTTCTTCAATATTTAGCTCACCAAAAGTTGATTTCACCTCACACATTAAAAATGATTTTTATTACACCATCAATTGAAGACTTAGTGGAGAAATTAGAATCATATGTACCAAAACTGCCTGTAGTGTTGCCTATCATCAATTGGCCGAGGGAAAATGTGCAAAAGACAAAGAGATCCGAATGAATTGGACTTGGAGTTACGGTTGTAATTGTGGAATAGCTAACTTCAGATGGTAGAATACGGAGTTTAACTCTGGAAACACATCTGTGTTATGCTTTGTAATAAACAAAAGCAAAAACAAACACGGTCTTTTTCAGGAGACCTTAAAGAACTGTATTCTTTTCTTCTCCTTCCTCTTTCTAGTCTTTTGCAGCTATCTCCAAAGTTCATTGAATTTTCTCTTCCCTCCATGGAATCTCCTCCCCGTATTGTTGCTCTTCCGCAAGTACTCAAGTCTTTCTCTTTGCCTGCTGACCTTCAGATGCACATTGTTCACCTTGTTGATAAGTATGAGCGTTCCCTTTGGAATGTCATTGTTTTTGGGGCAGGATCATCCCGTTCTGCTTGCAAACGACGTGCTAAACGCCTTAAATGTTGTTTCAAATGTGGTAAGCAATTGGATGGACCTCATTGTACTAGAAATCAAACTCATTCACAGTACAGTCATGTTGTTTTCTTCAAAGATGGACCGATTAGGTGCAGGGCCGAAAAGTCTATCAGGAGAAACAGCGAGCTCGAAATCAGTGTGAAAGAGTTTGATAATCTGTTGGAACAATGACAACGTTTGTTAGACACCAAACTCGATGGCCTTACCATTGAGCAGCAACTTTTTGAGCGTGATCACTAGCACCCATCCGAAGATGTAAAACTACGTCTTATTCATTTGAGAAGTGTCTGAGTTGGACATTCTGCTCTAAACGCCATCCCATTTGTTGGTTCTTATGGGGCTGTTCTTTATTGAATGGTAAACACACCGCTGTTCAGTGACAATATGGCGGACCCTTTCATTAGGATTGGTTGTCAAACTGTTTTGTAGAGAGTATGCTGACTAAGATAGTTTCCATGCGGGTCAGCCTTGATGTAATCATATCATTAATTTGATGTGAATACTACTGCAAGATGTTCAGAGGGTTGTCAACTCCCATAGTCACTCTGTATATATTTCTTTTCTTTAAAAAAATTGAAAAAAAAAACAAAACAAAATTCTAGTTGTTGTTTTTCTACTTTGATTGCAGGTCTCTTACTCTTGGATTGTTGACTTATTCCTAAGACGTGCTACATTGTGACACCACCTTCAACATCGGTCCGACTCATTACAAGGGGAGTTTCTCTCTTTCTCATGCTATGTTTACTTCTACATTGGGGACAATGTAGAATTTAAGTGTGGGGGTGTGGATATTGTGTGTGCATATTGTGGTTTGCTTGTAATTTTTTTTTTGTGTCAATAATTTTGTATGAGATAGCAACTTTTGAATATGATTGAGTTTTATTTGTGTGACTTAGCTGAAACTACACGATCTCGAAAAAAAAAATTTCTGTTCTTCTAAAAACACATCTGGCTAATTTATCTGAACACATTTATAGGTAATTTATTATCATTCTCTGGAACATAAATCGAAGGTTGAAAATGTTTTTTTTTTAATTTTCTAGACCACAGTAAACTAACTTTTTTTTTCTTCTTTTCTATCCAATTGTCCTACTCAAAGTAACCTGGAAACATCATTTGTTAGTAAGGTGGAGTTATAATAGCATGGTTTCTGTTTTTTGTGAATGTGTCTTTTATTGATGGAGTCTAAAAAGTTGGAAGGAGTACTGACCTATGCTGAGAATGAATTTTACTTTTGAACTTGAAATAATGAAAGGGACCACGGGAAAGAGTTACCTACCTCAGAGTGTGAAGACCGTCACCTCCAATGGGTGAAGAAGGCTGCCTCTAATGAAAGGGGTAGTGTGTAAACTACCTGTGGGGTAAAAGCTGAAAAGAAAATTGCAAAATCCTCTTCATCAAAAAACAAAAGCAACAAAAAAAACAAAAACAAAGACAAGCCTTTTACCCAGGTGAGAAGTGAGGTAAATAAATTTCCTCAGTGGTTTGAAGTGCTCCATCTAACACTCTTAAAATTGAAGACGTATCGGCGATAAAACACCTACCATGCCCTTTTTTTTTTTGCAGTACTAACAATTGATGATTCTTGGTAAACAGAGTAATTGTTAGGATCCCTGGAAATCATTGTAAAATAAGAGTGGATCACGAGAGATGAAAGGAAATATTTGACCATTTCGGGTCAGGATTTGGATAGAACATCGTAAGCTTTCATTTGGTTCCACTTAGTGATTGGATGATAACCTCCATTGCACACACTCAGAAGCCGTTTTGTGTTTGAGAAGAAATGAAATTTTCATGATACGGGAGAATGTTTTTTAAGCAAATCACTATCTATAGTAGCATTTCAATGTTAAAAGTTGTTTATCTCCTGTAAAATCATTGTGTTGTTTTGTGTCATGTGATTGTTGTTCAAGGGCGAACAATAGTCTAAGTGTGGGGGAGTTTGATAAGTGCTAGAAACGCACTTAAATAACTCTTCTATTTTACGTATTTGTGTGTTTTATTAGTATTATATGTTTCTTTTTATGTGTTTTCCTTTTATTGTGTGTTTAGAGTCACAAGAAATCAAAAGGAGTCAAAATGGATGAAAACGGAGCGAAAACGGAACTTGGGACCAAAATGCGAGAAAATTCAAAGATGAAGGGCCTCCGATGCAATTTTATGAAAAGTTGTTTTTGCAATTTTTCTAGTGCCAATGTCGAAGAATATCAAAAGAGGATTTCCACATTTTTGTCGGATCCCAAATCGGAGTTTCCTAGTGAAAGTTATGGCCATTTGAAGAGAAATGACAAAGCATAAAAAAATCTGCAACTCGAATTTACTGCCGCAGTTCAGTAATTCGACCATAACGTTTGCTAAAAAAATCGGATTGACCTAAAATTTTGTCCACGGAAAGGAGAGTCAGAGGGCTACAACTTTGGTGTTTTATACTTCAAATGATTCGGATCATATCATGGTCACAAATGGGCAAAACCGAGAGTGATGTGAATGGAGGATTTCTTGTGCATGTTTTGGTAGAAAATTCACATCTTTCTATTAAAATATCAAAAGGAGGAAATTCCACTTGGATAATTCACTCAAGATGCTTACCTACACCATGATGCAATATTTGAACTAATGGAGCATTTTGAAGATCATGATTTGGTGATTACAAATTAGTGGAATCATAATGGAGCATTTTCAAGATCATGATTTAGTGCTTTCAAATTAGTGGAATCATAATGGAGCATTTGTATAATTTTTTATCATATTTTCTTGTGAAATTTTGCCTATAAATAGAGGCATTTGTAAGGAACGAAATGCACAACTTAGAAGAGAGAATTAGCTAGTAGTTCTCTCCAACTTTCTCCTCAATAAAATTCTCTTCTTCATTTGTTTTTAGTTTTAGTTTGAAGTTCTTAGTTTTCCATATTCTGGCGGATCAATTCTTCGCTAAGTTTCTCTTTCCCTTTTATTTCTCTATTTATTTCTTAGCATTTATTTACTTGTTTTCTATATTTTACGTATATTACTTGTGTAATCTTGTGGTGGTGATACAAGGCGAACACTCGCTAAAAAGTATGAAACCCCACAAATATGAGTAGTTAGACTTTTCTATCTAGTTCGAGGAGGACGTTGTGTTCAACTAACATGTTGTTATCTTTTCTAACTCTTTAGTAACGTTTTATCTATTCCTCCACTTCAATTTGTTGATTTGTTATGCTTGTAAACCCGTTTTTGAGTTTATTTGATTATTGCATTCACTTTGGCCAATTGAATCAATTAATCTTTAAATTCAAGTTACTTGCTAGGATTGGAACTTTTGATCCGTAATTGTCATTAGATTCCAATCCAAAGTAGCAAATGAATATCGTGAATATTTATTAACAAATAATCTTAGATGCATTAATACGAGCTTGTGAAATTATTCATCTAATTCAACTCATTCTTCTCGTTCATTTCATACTAGCTTTGCATTAAATCCTAAGGGCTTGTTTAGGGTTATCCAATGGCTAGATGTTAAGTTAAAGAGCTTACTTTAACTTAATACACTTAAGGAAGAATTCGTTAATCAGAGCGTACTTGGTTAACTGAGAGTTGATAAATTGAAGAAGGAATAGTAACACGTTGCATGGGAAAGATAAACACAAGTTGTTGACACAACCGAACCCGAGAACTAGATATTTATTTCAATTGTTTTATTTTAATCGTATATTTTTTCGTTTGATTTTCTATTTTCATTCAAATTTCACGAAACCCCCATTTCCTATATTAATTGATAAAGACAACTAGATCAAGCACCGTTCCTCTTGGGTTCGACCCTTACTTTCCACAACTACATTAATTTGTAGTTTTGAAACCGAGTAAGGAAATAAAATAAACTTTGGTGCGCCGTGACAACGCCCTACCAACCTCTCTGCAAACAAATTCTCAACAGAGGCAGGCAAATCCCTGCATTTAAATCATCCACATCCTTCTGATATGATTGTTGATGAGACCGGCATGAAGTATACTCTTGTCACGAGTGTAACAATTGGAGTCATTATTACTCGATGTTTACTCTTTCACCAGTGATTATATATATATATATATATAAAAAATTTACTGTCGTTGATACTCGATGTTGACTCTCTCATGAAATTATATCCTACCATATGCAAATTAATGTTCATGAACCCTTTAGTTTGTATTATTAACTTTTGATACTCGATGTTGACTCTCTCGTTAAATTTACTGTAGTTGATACTCGATGGTTTTGGAGGAATTTTAATTGTATTATTAACTTTAGATTGCTATAAGAATTAAGAGCAAGCAATGGACATACTGATCCAACCTGCACTACACGTATATCCCCAAGAAAGACTAACTTGGTCGAGTATGGATAGCTTGGATATGATAAGAAAATTGCACAAGAGGTGTAGCATGGACTCAATTGAGGTTTGTTTTCACTTTATGGGAGATGATAATATCGCATAACGTATTTAAATTCCCTTATTACGCTATCAATTGTCACATATTCTGTACACTGGACCGCAAGTCTCTTCAATAAACTAATATTCAACCCGTGCATTGATGACATTATAAAGAGAACAACGAATAAATAGGTAAATCAAGTCTTTTAACGTAACACACATTAAAAGAAATATTGTTAGAAAATTAAAGTAAAATATTTGTAACGTTAAACACATTAGATATAACTATTGTTCAGCAATATTATATAACAATTGACTTTAAAAAGTTAATAGTTATAATGTAATATGCATTAGATGAAAATATATTTAAATAGGTAGAATAACATTGTATATAATAATAAATGCATAATTAATTAAGACATTTAACACGCATTTGCATTGCACAAATATTGAAAAAATACACATCTTTTAACATTTTATTCATCCATTATTTTTATGTGATCTTTTCTTTTTTTATTTCAAGTACGATGCTTTTTAAATTTCTATGCATGTGTGATTATAATCGCGTGTATCTTTTCACTCTTAATTTTTTAATTAAGTGTGAACTTTTCAGTTCATGACTTCTTTAAATTGTGATGTTGTCAATTTTATTTGTATGTCGCCCCAAATAAATATTATATTTAATTTAAACACAAAATAAATAAAAATATTGTTCCTTGTGATCCTTCGTACAAATTTATATTGTGTAGCCCAATTTAAAATTATAAATACATTAAAAAATTGTAAAAAGAAAAAAGTAAATGAATATGTTTTTTAATTTTTTCGAAAATTGAAAATTTTTTTAAAACCAGAGGAAAAAAGAAAAGAAAATATAATATTACGAAGGAAATTTACAAAAAGATTTTGTTTTTAGAATAAAAAACTTTTTTTAAAAATTAAAAAAATATTTTATCTTTTAAAAATATTAAATAAAATATTAAATAAAAAATTTAAAAATCTAGGTAGGCCAATTTTAATTAAATTAATGAGGCAAATAACAAATTTTTAACATATTATATCTTTACACTTCAGCCCAAACAGAATTAAATACCTTACCCATGCTACAAACCCGAGCCCAAAATCACCAACCTAACCCAATTTCATATCTTAACTTAAAGCGCATACTATCCAACTTTCCTTCTATGGTTCACCAATACACAGACCTAAAATCTATTGCTGACGAATTGCGATGATCACACAAAAACACAGATCAAACTTCGATAACAATGATTCGTTCTGCATACGTGAACACGACTCACATTTGAAAGAGTCAATATTTGAATTTTCAACCATTCGACTACTCACAAGAAGTTTCTGCCAAGATATCCTTCAATACCTAATGTCAATAGCAACAATTTGTCTATGTCTCTCGATGCCAAATCGATCTACACTGCAAAAAGGATTTTCAAAGTGTTTGATCCTGGATTCAAACAAAATCTCTTTTTTTTTTTTAAATGGTTTCAACAATCCTAAATTTTCTTATATATACATGAATTGTAGTTATCAAATTAATCCTAAAACATTATGAGTTTATTAATAAAATAAATGATTCTGAAAATTAATGAATAACTTAACAAAGTTTATTAATTTAAAAATAATTTCTAAAACTATCCTCCATATTTCATATTTTATATCTTAATAGTAAGTTATAAAAATTCAATAATTTCATGTTATTTAATAGAATAGATTGACTAAAAATATAATAATGTAATCATTTAGTTAGAAATAAAAAATATTCTACAACTTAATTTTAATGATTGAAAAATCACTTTATTGATCTATAATTTTACAAATTTTATTTTTTAAATTTTTAGCGGAATAAAATTGCAATTACCTATGGCATTTTCATTCATTATTATTAGAATAAAATGAATTCATGAATTTTATTGACTTATTTAGTTTTTAATTTAAAAATTATTTATCTCCACATTAAAAAAATATATTTAATTAAAAAATTATAAATGAAATTTTAAAAAATGGGCGGTAAATTGATTTCTTCAAAGATAAAAACCAATAATTTGATTTTATTTTTATATTTGATTTTATTTATATTCTTTTAAATTAAACATTGATAAGTGTTCTAAAAAACTGATAGTTGGTTTTTTAATTATACCTTTATTTCTTAATATCCTAAAAATTTTTGCATATCGTATAAACTTTTGAAAGAAAAACATGTCAATAATCATGTTCATCACCTAGAGTCCCAAAATTGTACTTTAAACCCACATGAGGCGCAAATTATGGGACACTATAAGATTTTCATTCATTATCATTAATTTAAAAATTAAACTAAAAAGTAATTTAATTAAATAATAAAATCATTATTAAATTAAAGGAAATTTCTCCAAGTAGCCATTCGTTATAACTTCTATATGCCTAATGATCATACACGCTTCATTTCTCCCAACTATTTGATGTCGGATACTTATTTTTTGTACTGTATAGAAAAATATTTAAGCATTTGGAGGAAAGTTTAGAATTTCATTTTTGGTGGATTTTATTTTTGTAATAAATATTTTACAGCATAAAAAGATATTTTGACAACTCAAAAATGGTTTAAGACATTAAATTAATTATGTGCTATATTAATTCCTAAATTACATTGTAAATAATTAATAGTTCTTTTATCTAATGAAATTAAAAGAAAAAATTCATGATTTCATTAATTTATTTAGTGTTCAATTTCAGAAAAAAATTCTATATATTAAAAATATGAATTTAATTAAAAATTTTAAAAAATGAGTGGAAATTTTTATTTGTTTAATGATGCAAACCAATAATTTTATTTTTTCTATTTTATTTTATGTTTTTTAAATTAAAAATTAATAATTATCCTAAATAATTGATAGTGTTGATTGTGATTTGTATTTATATTTTCCAATAATGTAGAATTTTTTTTTCTCATATTGCACAAACTTTTGCATGAAAGAGATGTGAATAATTGCATTGATTGTTGAGAGTCACTAAAGTGTATTTTAATTTCAAATTAGGCACGCATTATAAGGCTACTATGAGATTTTCATTCATTATTATTAATTAAAAAGTTATTATTAAACTAAAAAGAAGCCGGATGCCAATTCTCCCAAGTAGCCATTGGCTATAATTTCTACTTGCTTAATAATTAGTACTTTATGAAATTATACACACACTCTTTGTTTATAACTATGTGATGTGGGATATTTTATTTTTCAATAGCGTAGAAATTATCCTTATTGTACAAACTTTTGGAGGAAAACATGAGAAATTTTTATTTTTGGAGGACTTCCAAAATAAATAGTTCTACAACCCAAAAAGATTCAATTAACTTGAAATGAAATTAATTATGTGCTATATTAATTCCTAAATTATTATATTATTAATAATTAATATTATATTATATTTTATCTAACGATATTGAAAAATAATAATAAAAAATTCGTGAACTTTCTATATTAATTATATACGCTTGTTTCTATAAGTTAAGACAAAAAATTAATTAAAAAAAAGCCCACACATTTGATAGAAATGTGTGTGTTTTCTCAAACACTTATGATCCAACTTTTATTTATATTAAGATCAACGTAAAAAAGGTTGTGACCGGAATGTCAGTGGTTTTTTTACACACTATTGGTCCTACTTTTATGCATAGCCTCTAAAATCTACTGACTTTCCAAAGAATACACGTATGTTTCCATAAACACAAAACATATTTCTTTAATTGTTCAATTTCATATATATATTAAAATTTCCATCATAATATATTATTATTATTATTATTATTATTATTATTATTATTATTTTGAAAGTATATTTTTTAGTATTAATCAATGGAAAAAACCATTTTATACTCCACATACTTTTGCATAGATTGAAATAATACACGTTTCTTTCTTTCCATAAATACAAAACACATTTCTATACTTATTTATTTCCATAAATACAAAACGTGCTTAATTGTTTATTTCCATACTTTCTTTTATTATTAATTAATTAATTAAAAGGAAATATTATCTTTGGCGGAAAAGTATGTGTAAAAACACACACCGGGGGTCCAACTTTTATTATATTAAGGATTTTGAAGATTCTTCCAGATTGTCGAGGTCGTACCCACAATACACTTGTTAAGTTATATTTTTAGTGTCTTAATTATCGTATTTCTGTACTGTTTTTATTATATTTTTGCATATTTTTACTGGTTATTATTTTGCTTTTTGTGTTAGGAGTTACAAATGGATAAAAACTCGTACATCTTGAAGATAAAAGATCGCGTGGCAATTCTACAAGATTTTTCCTCGTTTTGGTATTTTTGAGTGGCCATTTTAATGGTGGAAAAATTGAATGGAGCATTATGAAGGAAAAATACAAGACCATTTTAATGGTGGAAAAATTGAATGGAGCATTATGAAGGAAAAATACAAGAAAGAGTGCCATCTTGTGTAGGAAATCAACATAATCATGGGGCATTATGAAAGAAAATGGGAAACATGATCATTTGCACTTCATTTTCCTTTGTTTGTCTTGAATTGAAAAATACACTAAGAGGTGTATTTAAGAAGGCCACACTTGCCAAAATTTGACATGCACATGCACATGCAAGAGAGTTTGATAGAGAGAAATTTAGTAGAGAAAAATACGAGTGAAGAAAGAAGTAAACACATTCGAGGAGCGAAGGAAGTCAGATAATACCGGAAGCTAAACATTTAGTTCAACTCTTCGTAATCCGGTTATGTATCTCTTTATTTTTTCTATTGAAATTCTCGTATTTAAATTCATGTGTAACTAAGTTTCTATACTTGGGACGAGCAATGAATCCCCTTTGTGAACTCTAGTATTTCGTTATTGGATTTAATAGTATGTGATTGATTTGTCGTTAATTTTGTGTTGTTGAGCATATTAGTCTATCTTTTTGATCAATTGATAAATTATAAATTTGTTTGTGTCGTATTTGAGAAATGAAAACACAAATTAGAATAAACAACATAGAACACTAATTTAGACAAGATTTAGAGATAAACATGTGGTTAGTGCGATCTTTAGGTGAAGTTTCGACGGAACCTACTTGAATTTATTGTGTAAATGCGTTCTAGAGGGTTGACAACGAATTTATTTAGAGATAAATAAATTGACCTAATAGAATAGAATTATTTATCCTCGAGAGAGGTAAATATTTATTTTTGGTAAATTCGATCGTTGACGAAAATTAGATCACTACTTGAATCCAATTACGTTTACTAGAGGAATCAAAGTTGATAAAATTGTAAGTCCCAAGTCTTGTCATTCCTATTGTTATTTATTTTTATATCGCAATTACTAAACTCTTGTTAGTTAGATGTTATTTAGTTTATAAATTTAATTTGTAAGATTGTATTTTTCATGAAAAACAAAACAATTTGTAGAATCATCTTTTCAAATAAAGTACAAAATTGATAATTTTGGTAATTAAATCAAGTCTCTGTGGGATCGATACTTGGACTCAAAAATCCATTTTACTACTTGTTCGACCGGTACACTTCCGGCATTTATTTCAACACATTTCACAACGAACAACACTGTAAAAACTAAATCATTCATCTACAAGTAAATTTAATTTATAGAATAATTACTTCTGCAACTAAACATGGTACGTAAGTGATGTTGAGTGAAGTTACGGCTCTAATTAAACATAATATTATATATGAAATTTATTTTAATATAGGAGTTTAATAGAATTTCACATGAAAGTTATCTCATCAAAAATGAATATAATTATATAGCATAACACACATCTACATAACTTAGAATCAACGTAACTACTCCATGATACTATGTATTTAGCACCCTCACATTACATATGCTCTGCATAGGGCACATCGACATGACTTAGATTTCGTCAATTGCATACAATAAAATTATCCATGAGACCGTCACGCAAAGAAGATAAAGCACAAAGAATTGGAGACATAACCTAAGCTTGGCGATGAATATTTCAACAAAAGCGTTTATAAATGACAATTGGAGTTTCGTTGAATATAAATGAGAGTTAAGACAGAAAAAAGGAAAAATTAACATACCTTAGCATAAAAATGAAATGCACCCTAGTTCAGGAAATTTGAGATTTTTTGTCGTCCAAGAGGATTTTCAAGGCATCTAAAAAAGATGGAGATGTTAAAGAAGTCTTCATTAAGGCTAGTGCCTATTCCATAAAACCGTGAACATATCAAATTAGTAAATTTTAGTATTATTGTAATGACCCAATTCTTTATATTTGGGCCTTTAAACTCTAGAATTAAAGCCCAATATGATAGGTGCCCCCCTAGGCTCTTTTTATGATATGTTGGAGTCCAAAAACAAGTTTTAGCCCACCCAGAATTAGGCCATGTGCTTAATACGGGATTAGGCTTAATCTTCGATTTAGTTGATTATTATCGTGATTTTATGAAGATACTGAGATGATAATGATAGTAGATATTACCAAATGTTTATTTAAGTTAAGATTATGATAAATTACAAAAGTAGTGATGTGATTGGCTAGAGTATGAATTATGACATGCTATACGACATTTGATTGGCCAATAAGAGTTTTATTTAAAGATATATTCACTATGGGATAAGGGTCATGGTCTGATATGGCTTATCTAAAACTCTCCCTAAACCTATCTGAACCCCTTCTCTAACCCTATAAATAGACCCCTCCTCCCTTCATTATTCTCACACCAACAAAGCTAACAGTACCCTCTTAAAGCTTTAGCCCTCTCTCCTCTGTTCCAGCGGGAAGTAGAAGCTCTTAGCAAGCCAAGGTAAGCACAACTTTACGTTATGCATTTAATATGTGATATGCTATGGATCCCATATGTAAGTTGTAAGTCCGGGATCGGAGTTTAGTAGCGTTACGCTTAAGGATTCACGACACCTAATGAAGTCGGGTCTCCTTCGGCCTCCTATGATAAGTTTATGATTATGTGGATTGATGCCATGATGCTAAGTTGTGTTTACTGAGATTCAATCTCATGCTTTCGCATTATGTCATGTTACAGGTAATTACCAATGAGGTGGACCGGGGCTTGATGCGATGTGGCGGGGCTCACTAGCCAATGTCTTTTTTTTATTCAGATTTATTTCCCTTTCAAACGATGTCGTACCGTTAAGTTGTTCAGAATTCAGATTCGAACTATTTTATTATGAATAAAAGCGGGTTTTGTCATGTTCACGACTTTTATCTCGGTCCAAAAGATCCGGGTGTTACAAGTGGTATCAGAGCAAGGTTTACTTTTCTGTAGACCAAAAAAAAATCACTGGTACTATTCACGTGAACAGTACCTCGGGCACTGTTCAGTGAAATTTTTTTTTTTTTAAGGCCCTCCACTCCCTATCAAGTCTCCGATCTCCTCACCAGGTAATTTAAGTTATGCCATGCTATACGAATGAATTAAGTAGAGAAGTATGAAATAGGAATTTATGAATTATGAAATGTACATACTTTAGAAATTATGTTAAACTTCTGAATAATCATATTCCGTGAAATATGTGAACATTAGATATCATGTTAACTAGGAATTCCTAACTACGACCTTATGTGAGATGTTTATGCGGAAAATTAGAATCCTAGTATAACTGTCCTTGTTAGCCAAGATTGTATATTCGTAGTTAACAATAAACTTTTCGCCAGAACACATGCTTCATAAGATATTAAGTAGGACCCCTTTACTCACTACTTTTTCAAAGTCATTTGAAAAAGAAAAAATGTGGGATCCCTACATCTATACAACCCAATGCTAAGTTTGCTAGTGGGCTCAATGGCAAGACTGAAATGGGCTTTGTCACCAAGACCTAAACTGTCTAAGCAGGGCTTGGGATTTAAGCAATCCAGGTGATCCCCCTCCCCCAGCTGGAAGCCCTTTCAGTTGCGCGTTGTGAACGTTAGTGAAACAAGGTTACGGGCAACCAACAAAAATATATAAGTATATATAGTAAGAGTTTCTCGACTCTTGTATTTTAACGGCACTCGTTTCGAAAGACTCTTAAATATGAAACCCTCCATCCTGGTGACTCTTTATTTAAAAAAAAAATTCTAATTCCGCCTCTACAGATGGTCCGTAGCAACAACCACCGTATGACAGCCCGACCTATAAGCGAACCAAGTTCGTCAACATGCTTAGTACCTACAAGAGATACAAGAACCATAGCCTTCCAGATCATCTTAGAGCGATGGAGAAAATCATAAGGGGTGCAGAAAAGAACGGCTATAGATTTCGCATGGAAGAAATTGTCTATCATCTTAACAGAACTTTAGATCCCAAGTGGAGGATGTTTCTGGAAGGAGTGGAGCAAATGTTTAGTTATCAAGCGTGCCCCGACCTTCTGATTAGTTGTCAAAAGCATCGATCAATGGGACTCTCGGGGACATTGGGAACCCCACGTGCTAAATTTCTTTCACTACACCACACCTCCTACAGATAACCTTTCCGAGATACCGTCAGTTAACGAGGATGGGGGTATAGTTAGGAGAGAACTCCCGGAGAAGGACCTCGAAGATGAAGACCCAGAGGAAGATGCCCTAGAAAGTCCCGGGTACGCCCCCGCATCCTACTCAGGGGCTATTTACCCAAGGGGGAACGTAGGAGCTGGATCCCAAAAGGGCACCGCAGAAAGCGATTAAGGATAGGACGTGAATCGTTATGTTACCCTTGTTTCCTTTTTCCAGTTCTTTGTTCCTTAGCTTTCTTTAGTTTACGTATTCCGGAGCCCTTGGCATGTCAAGGGATTCCCTCTATTGGTTATCTGGATAATTTGAAACATGAATGAAAGTGCATTATCTCCTTTCGCTTTATTCAACGCTATGTCTTGCAACAAATGGATGAAAAACTAATTACCCTACCGCTGTCCTATTCAAGGAAATGGCCGCACGTAACAGGACAGTTAACAACAGGGGCCGTGGACACAATGATGATGGCAACAACCAGTTCCAGCAATTCATGGACGCGTTCCTAGCTCGGCAAGCAGGCAACAATGGAAATAGCGTAGTAGCCATGGTAGAGCAATTTCGGAAGTTGCAGACCCCAACCTTCGAGGATGGGCCTGACCTTTTGGTAGCCGAGGACTGGGTGACTGCAATCGAACGAATATTCGCTTTTATCGATTGCCCAAATGGGCAAGGAAAGTAACGTGTTCTACGTTTGTGTTGCAAAAGGGCAAGGCACCGGTGGGAGACAACCTCCTGCTCAAGACCAGCGCAGGCATGCTTGGACATGGGAAGAGTTCAAGGAGTTGTTTCTCCAAAAATACTACCCGACGAACATCCGTAATCAGAAGGAAAGAGAATTCCTTGACCTAAAGCAAGGCAACATGACCCTAACTGAGTACGAAAGGAAGTTCGACGAGTTATCACGCTTCGCCCCAGGGCTGGTGGATACCGAGGAGAAGCGGGCTAGACGTTTCGAGTTCGGCTTGAAAGATGATCTCCGCCAAGCGGTGGTAACATTTGAACTACCTACCTATGCTGAGGTGCTGGCCAAAGCTCAGTTGGCCAACTTTAGAGAGAATGCAAGTAATGTCGGTAAGACGTCCCAGCAAGGGACATCAGAGAAACGTAAGTGGAATGATACGGGAAAGGACAAGCAGGACTCAACCAAGAGAAACAGGGGGAACCAAGCCTCAGCTAACTTTACGCCATACGCTGTGTGTGGAAAATGTCAGAAACGTCACCCCGGACAGTGTCTATTGGGAACCGATGCATGTTACAACTGCGGCGAGAAGGGCCATACTGCTAGGTCCTGCCCAAAACCTCGACGGTATAGGCCTCAACAGCAACAGGAGCAGCATAGGCCAGGCCACCCGCCTAAGCCACAAGCCAGGGTGTTTGCACTAACAGGTCAGGAGACAGAGCAGGACCCCAACGTCCTTGTGGGTAATATTCTTATCTCTGGAATACCTGCTTGTACTTTACTAGACTCTGGTTCAACCCATTCATTCGTATCCCCTATGTTTGTTAACAAACTCAATATGCCCAGAGAATATGTGTCCAACTCTCTAGAGGTAGTTACTCCTTCTGGAGATGTCCTAAGTAAGAGTCAGATCGTAACCACTGCCTATGTAGAAATTGGTGGGGAACCTCTAGCCGCGAACGTATATGTACTCGATATGCAGGAATTTGATGTAATCCTAGGGATGGATTGGCTGACTAGACACGATGCCACCCTATTATGTTCTGAGAGAGAAGTAGTGTGTACAGACTCCAAGGGGTCAAAGTTACGAATTCATGTGGCTAAGACGAGGCCCCTACCAGTTATCATTTCAGCCATGGAAGCCAAGAAGTTCCTACAAGCAAGTGACTGCGTAGGATTCCTAATGACAGTGATGGCCACCAAAGAGCAGGAGTTAAGGATTGAAGATGTGGAAGTAGTCAAGGAGTTCCCAGAAGTTTTCCCGGACGATCTTACGGAAATACCGCTAGAACGAGAAGTAGAATTTTCCATCGACTTAGTTCTTGGTGCGGCACCAATTTCCAAGGCACCATATCGAATGGCACCAAGGGAATTGCAGGAGCTTAAAGCACAACTGGAAGAACTGTTGACAAAAGGATTTATTAGGCCGAGTGTATCACCGTGGGGTGCACCCGTTCTATTTGTTAAGAAGGAGGATGGATCTATGAGGATGTGCATCGATTATCGGGAGTTGAACAAAATTACTATAAAGAACAAATACCTTCTCCCAAGGATTGAGGATTTGTTTGACCAATTGCGGGGAGCTAGGGTGTTTTCAAAGATCGACCTTAGATCAGGGTATCACCATCTCCGGATCAAGCCCAGCGACGTTGCTAAGACGGCCTTCAGAACCCAGTACGGGCACTATGAGTTTCTAGTCATGCCGTTTGGGCTGACTAATGCCCCTGGAGTTTTCATGGACCTCATGAACCGAGTATTCCATGAATACCTCGATCAATTTGTCATCGTGTTCATCGACGACATCCTGATATACTCCTGGAGCAGGAGAGAGCACGAAGAGCACCTTAGAATCGTCTTAAGTATCCTGAAGGAAAAGAGACTGTTCGAAAAATTCAAGAAATGCGAGTTTTGGTTGGATCGGGTTGTTTTCCTCGGGCACATCATCACTGCACAGGGAATTGAAGTGGATCCCAGTAAAGTTGAAGCTGTTTCAAACTGGTCATGTCCCACTACGGTGAGTGAGGTCCGTAGCTTTCTAGGGTTGGCAGGCTACTACAGAAGGTTCATCGAAGGGTTCTCCAAATTGTCGGGACCGTTGACGCGGCTAACTCACAAAGGGACAAAATTCGAATGGACCGATGAGTGTGAAACCAGCTTTCTAGAGTTAAAGAAGAGGTTAGTCAATGCTCCCGTATTGGCCATCCCACAAGGAACAGAGGGATTTGTGGTATATAGTGATGCATCCAAACAAGGTCTGGGATGTGTTTTAATGCAGCATGGTAAAGTCATCGCCTACGCGTCGAGGCAGTTAAAATCCTACGAATAGAATTACCCCACTCATGATCTTGAGTTGGCAGCTGTGGTGCACGCCCTGAAACTTTGGAGGCATTACTTGTATGGAAGTAAGTGTGACATTTACACCGACCATAAAAGCCTTAAGTACATATTCACGCAGAAGGAGCTAAATATGAGACAAAGGAGGTGGTTGGAACTCGTGAAAGACTATGACTGCGACATCCGCTACCATCCCGGTAAGGCAAACGTCGTAGCAGATGCCTTGAGCAGAAAGACGTCTAGCCAGATGATAGCATTAACCGCACAACATCATCTACAAATGGAGTTTGAGAGATTAAGCTTAGAGGTGGTCACGACTCCATCTGATAGGAATGCCAGGGTGATGGCACTCGCTATTCGCCCGACTCTGCGGGATCTGATCAAAGCTCATCAAAAGGGAGATCAGCTCCTCGAACACATCAAAGCTGAGGTCGGAACCGCTAAGCGAAATGGGTTCATGGTTACAGAAGGCCATACACTCTACTACAAGGGACGTCTATGCGTACCAAACTTTGAGAAACTAAAGCAGGAAATCTTGGAGGAAGCTCACTCCGCCCCTTACTCCATTCACCCGGTAGCACGAAGATGTACCGAGATTTGAAAGCGGGGTTCTGGTGGAAAAATATGAAGCGAGAAATAGCAGAATATGTTGACAAGTGCTTAGTTTGTCAGCAAGTAAAGGCTGAGCACCAGCGACCGTTAGGACTTATGCAGGCCTTGGAAGTTCCAGAGTGGAAGTGGGAGCATATAACTATGGACTTCGTAACAGGGTTTCCTAAGGCAGGCAATGGGCATGATGCCATTTGGGTGATCGTGGACCGACTCACTAAATCGGCACATTTTCTACCGGTTCAGATGACATTCTCGATGGACCAGCGGGCACGACTATATATCAAAGAGATTGTAAGGTTACATGGTGTCCCAGTTACCATTGTGTCTGACCGAGACCCGAGGTTTACCTCAAACTTCTGGATAAGTCTGCAGCGGGCTATGGGAACGAAACTACACTTCAGTACCGCATTTCACCCTCAAACAGATGGGCAATCTGAGAGAACAATTCAAACGTTAGAAGACATGTCATGGGCATGTACCTAGAATTTGGGGACATTGGGAGAAGTACCTACCGCTGATAGAATTTTCTTATAACAACAGCTACCATGCCTCTATTGGCATGGCACCTTATGAAGCCTTGTACGGAAGAAGATGTCGATCACCGGTGCATTGGGACGAAGTCGGGGAGCGAAAGATATTGGGGCCGGAAATTATAGAACGGACCGTACAAGCAATTGAGAAGATTCGTACTAGCATGAAAAAGGCCCAGGATAGACAGAAAAGTTATGCAGACAGAAGAAAAAAGGACTGGAAGTTCTCCATTGGAGATAAAGTTCTCCTTAAAGTTACACCTATGAAAGGTGTTTTTCGTTTTGGAAAGAAAGGGAAGTTTAGACCAAGATTTATTGGACCTTTTGAGATACTCGAAGAAGTGGGTTTTGTTGCCTACTGGTTGGCTCTACCACCAGGACTGTCGGCCGTGCACAATGTCTTCCATGTGTCTATGTTCAAGAAATACGCCTCCGACCCAAGCCATGTGATTCAACACCAACACCTGGATATTCGACCGGATCTTAGCTACGAGGAAACACCGGTATGCATCATAGCTGATAAGGTGCAGAAGCTTCGTAATAGAGATATACCACTGGTAAAAGTATTATGGCAATACCACTCAGTCGATGAGGCCACATGGGAACGCGAGGATGAAATGCGTACCAAGTACCCTGAGCTGTTTGGCAACGAGTGATGAGGTAATTTTCGAGGACGAAAATTCTTGTTAGATGGGTGGATTGTAACGACCGAATTCTTTATTTTTGGGCCTTTAAACTCTAGAATTAAAGCCCAATATGATAGGTACCTCCCTAGGCTCTTTTTATGATCTATTGGAGCCCAAAAACAAGTTTTAGCCCACCAAGAAATTAGGCCATGTGCTTAATACGGGATTAGGCTTAATCTTCGATTTAGTTGATTATTATCGTGATTTTATGAAGATACTGAGATGATAATGATAGTAGATATTATCAAATGTTTATTTAAGTTAAGATTATGATAAATTACAAAAGTAGTGATGTGATTGGCTAGAGTATGAATTATGACATGCTATACGACATTTGATTGGCCAATAAGAGTTTTATTTAAAGATATATTCACTATGGGATAAGGGTCACAGTTTGATATGGCTTATCTAAAACTCTCCCTAAACCTATCTGAACCCCTTCTCTAACCCTATAAATAGACCCCTCCTCCCTTCATTATTCTCACACCAACAAAGCTATCAGTACCCTCTTAAAGCTTTAGTCCTCTCTCCTCTGTTCCAGCGGGAAGTAGAAGCTCTTAGCAAGCCCAGGTAAGCACAACTTTACGTTATGCATTTAATCCGTGATATGCTATGGATCCCATATGTAAGTTGTAAGTCCGGGATGGGAGTTTAGTAGCGCTACGCTTAAGGATTCACGACACCCTTGTAACGAACAAATTTCTCTATAGTATTAAAATAATACAATTAAAGGTTGTTACAAATTGAGTTTGATATTTTGTAGTGGATTGACTCCCTTGATTTGAGCGATCCTCTGATTAACGATCTGCAGTTGGAGACGAGGAGCCACGTGGCTTGATCTTACGCTCCAAAAGGACTTGATTGCTGACGGTGTGGATTTGTTGAAGAGCTTTGTTTTGACTCTTCGACTTTGAATTCGTCTTTGTGGAAGAGCTTTTATCTCCCGACGTTGATTTTGGCTTTAGTTTGATGCGGCCGGCTTTGTCGTGGATTCGAAGAACTGAAGAGATGTTTATATCTCTTCTTCTTCCTTCCTTCTTGACTTTAGCTTGATTTTGGAGAACTGAAGAGCGTTTGTGCTCTTCTTCTCCTTTCCTTTTTCTTGTGTTTGGCTCTGAACTTCTGCAGCTCTTCGCCTCTTGACTCCTTGCTCTCCTCCTTGTGGGGTTTCTCTGATAGGGTTAGTGGCCTATTTATAAACAAATTTGGATAAATTTCTTTAACCGCTTTTAAGAATTATCCGATTAATTTGAATAATTCTTTTGAAAAGTCTACTAATTATCTTAACCTATTTAAATGATTTATATAAATATAATATTTTGATTATATTTAACTAAAATCAAGTAAAGATTAAGAAAAGTAGGATGGGCCACATGGGCTTTTAAATTGAATTTGAGCTTTAAATGGACATTAGGATTTTAATTGGCTTAATGGGTCAATTAATTAAAATTGGCCTGATCCAATAGACTTAATGGGCTAATTAAAATCAAATTGGCCCAAAGGAATTTTATTTAAAATTTTCTTAATGTCTACAAATGCCCCCTCAATATTTATCAATTTATTATTAAATAAATAAATTGGTAAATATTGAACTTTTGATTTAAAATTTTATGAAATTCGATTTAGCCTTGATTTTTTATTTGCTCGAGATAAAAAAAGATTTTTTTTTTTCAATCTCGAATTTAGCTCAAGATAAAAAGGATGTTTTTTTTTCAATCTCGAATTTAGCTCAAGATAAAAAGGATTTTTTTTTCAATCTCGAATTTAGCTCAAGATAAAAAGGGCTTTTTTTTCCTATCTTGAATTTAGCTCAAGGTAAGAAGGATTTTTTTTTCCAATCTCGAATTTAGCTCAAGATAAAAAGGATTTTTCTTTTGTTTTTTTTCAACCTCGAATTTAGCTCAAGATAAAAAGGATTTTTTTTTTCAATCTCGAATTTAGCTCAAGATAAAAAGGATTTTTTTTTCCAATCTCGAATTTAGCTCAAGATAAAAAGGATAAAAAGGATTTTTTTTCAACCAATTATAATATTTCTCAAGGACAGGAGTAATAATGCATTTGAACTTGCCCCCCAAATTACCTATACCAAAATGCACACGTGGAAAGGCATGTCATGCATTTGCATGGTGCCATGTGTGAATTCAAGAATTCAACTTCTTTTCTAATGGATAATGACAAAATCTCATTGCATGAAATTGTAGGACTTATCCCATAGATAATGATAAATCGTATTGCATGCCAAAATTTAGTATCACTACAATTGCAAAGCCGTAGGAAATCCAAAGTAGATAACACTAATCCTCAATATTAAACTTGGCTAAAGGTCATTTGAGATGCCATAAAAACTTATCATGAACCCAACCAAGAGGTCTAACGGGCTTAGGCGTTTCGGATTTGATTTGTCAATACTCCCAATAGAATTCAACATGGGTTCAACCTCTTTGTCTTTACCCTATATTAAATTAAATAGGCACTAGACTCTGCAGTAGATTTATCATGATTTCTTCTACATACAAAGAATATTGTCGTTATCATATAAACCTACACAATCCAACGAAAATTGAAACTCCACAAACCCAGGCACGTGAGCTCAATTTAATGACATTAATCAAATTGAGATGGCCTGAAAGTTAGCATGCACCAAATTCTTGACATTAAATAATCCAATCTAGTTGTGCAGTCCAAGTCTCGAATAGCCGACCTGGCGTATATCAATCCTTTTTTTTCCCTTTTCTATTAATCAATCGTGAGGACATCGAAGGCTCCTTCAAAGTAATATAGCACCAAAGCGACAGAACATACCTTACTGGCTTACTCATTTTTGATGTTCATGTTCTCGCAATCAGGCTCTCAGATCGAGCAATACATTTGCGTGGATCGACTCATGTGTACTGGAAGTTAGTCGCTAAAGTTGAGTTAAGTTCAACAATTCCAAATCATCAGATTTTGAAACCATGACCCGAGAGCTCGAAACAAATTCGTGCTTTAATCTATTCCTCTTTTGGAATTGAAATCTCAAGCCAACCCCGTCATCGGCGTCTGTGGATTTCGATCGCGCCTCGCATCATCCTCGCCGTTAGCCTTCGAGAACTCGACACAACTTGGTGTTTTACAATTTACCTTCCACCAAAGCTTTAGAAGAGGACCTTTGCAATTCACGTCTAAAGTCGGCACCCCGTTAATTGCCTTCGACACGTCGGATTTTTCAAACGACAAGTTTCTTGACATCCGGGATTGGAGTTCTTTCAAGAGATCTCGCTTGTGGTTCGTCCCACATCAATTTAGAGACAATCCGAGGTGAATCGACATCTCGTTTCCGGTTCCCTTCGAAACGATCATATGTTCAGGTCATCTTTGCCTTGATTTCTATTTTCTCTTTTTGCATTCTAAGTTTATCAAGCACTTGAAGCCAAGTCTGCATTTCATTTCTTTTTGCTTTTCAGGTTGCAATCGTCGATCGACATCAACAGATTCGAACAAGCTTTGAACCAAACCCATCATCAACCTCGGATGTGTCGAGAATCTTGATCGAGGAGTTTTATCGGACCGCCCGTCTCCCGTCGAGACCCCGCTGAACTCTGGAGGCCAACGATCGCCGGCTATAGGTAGCTTTCTTTTCTTCCCTTTACTTGCGCTTTGTGTTGGAGATCTACACATACATATGCATATATATGTATGACACGCATGAGAAGATGGCTAGCTTCTATTTTCTCTTTCTTTGTAAAAAAAATGGTCAGCTTGCGAAGGGACAAAGATACCATGAATACTACGGTCCTGCCATCATTCCCCCTTTTTTTTTCCTTGGTTTCTGTTAAGAAATATAATAACAATAACATGACAATAATAATAATACATACATGCAGGTTCGTACACATATGGCCTTGAAAAGTTTTGGAACCAATATTTGAGTTTAGCATTTTTTGGAACTTTCATGTGATTGTTTGTGTCTTTTTCTCTCTCTTTTTTTTTTGTTGGTAATGAAACAGCCTCCATATTTGACTCTTTCTTTTTCCTTTTCCTTTTCTGCTTTTCTGTTTTTTTCGTGCTCTTTTTTTCTCTTTTTTTCTTTTTTTTTTTTTTTAACTTTGTTTGACACACTTTTTTTTGTAGGAATTCGCGAGGCGCACAAGGAATTCGACGTTTGCGATCTTCAAGTTTAGGAGGCTTAAGGAATTGAAGATTGAAGGTTTGGCGTGCCCATCCTCACAAGTGTTTTCGCACACTTGCGTGATAATTGAAGATTGGAGCAGCTTAGCAGTTTGGAGATTTGGCATGGAGCAACTTAGGAGCTTGGAGATTTGGCGTGGAGCGGCTTAGGAGCTTGGAGCTTTGGCGTGGAGTAGCTTGGGAGCTTGGAGATTTGGCGTGGAGCAGCTTGGGAGCTTGAAGATTTGGCGTGCCCATCCTCACAAGTGTTTTTGTACACTTGTGTGATAACTGAAGATTGGAGCAGTTTAGGAGCTTGAAGATTTGGCGTGCCCATCCTCACAAGTGTTTTTTGTACACTTATGTGATAATTGAATATTGGAGCAGCTTAGAAGCTTGAAGATTTGGCGTGCCCATCCTCACGAGTGTTTTTTGTACACTTGTGTGATAATTGAAGATTGGAGCAGCTTAGGAGCTTGAAGATTTGGCGTGCCCATCCTCACGAGTGTTTTTGTACACTTGTGTGATAATTGAAGATTGGAGCAGTTTAGGAGCTTGAAGATTTGGCGTGCCCATCCTCACGAGTGTTTTTGTTCACTTGTGCGATAATCGAAGATCGAAGGGGTCATCGGCCAGTCCATCCCATTTATTGCAGGACTCCTGTTACACAAGGCATTAGAAGGTTGGCAAATTTCAAGGTTTGAGGCATTTCCCTCCTCGCAAGTTTGTACATACACTGGCGTGATAAACTGGGGCTTATTCGCACATTTGAAGGACTTTGACCTGTCCAACAGCTTGAAGAAGCACCAGAGGATTTGTTGAAATTAATTTTTTCCTCTTTTCCTTTCCTTATCCCTATTTTTAAAGAGATATTCTGATGCCTCCCTTTTCTTTTCTTTGCAGAAATGGTGAAGTCAAGGTCCGCCAAAGTTTTGAATGTAGATGGCTACATCATTACGGAAGACGTGGAACAAGGGGCACGATACCTCCGGTTTGAAGAAATAGATGTGAAGTACCATAACTCCTCTAATGAGAGAGGCGAGCTAAAACTTCGCATCCACGAGGCGATGACGCGTCCTTCTCTCCCCGTTAACCCGAATCGTTTGTCTTATTTGGACATGCTGCTGCGTCAAGATCGAGCACATCTTGCCTCTTCACGGTCCAGCTGTTCAAACATTCGACGTCCGTATTTGTGCCTTCCACCTCACCATGCCCTGGAAATGGATGTTGTTCCAACAGCTGTGATCGCGGAACGAATACATGACAAAGAAATCAGGTAGGGAAGCGCTCTTGCCAGCCGAGGAGAGATCTCCTATTTGCGAGGTTTCTGGGAGTGGTCGCTTTGGATTCAGAAGCTGCTTAGAAAGAGACATATGCCGGATTTAGCTTCAGCTATTGGCGCAGCAGCGAAAGACTATAGTCACCCAGTTTCTGCATACAGGGCTCTCTGCGAAGTGTGGTGCCCCGAGACCAACACTTTCGTTACTGCCGATGGAGAAATTCGCATCTCCCTCTGGGATCTTCAGACTATCACCGGACTTGCGATTCGTGGTGAATACTATGAAGAAGTGGTCCCCAGCTTTTCTGACTTGAAGGATTTACCAAGGTCTTGCCAGCATCTTTTTATTATCTTCTCCCGCATTGCCGATAAGAAAGAATCTGACCGTGTCAACTACCAAGAATGGATTAGGTTTTGGTTTCGAGAAACTGGTTGTGCTCGAAACCTGTAATTACAAGATTCTTACAAGGCTGCAATAGCATTGAATCCACACAAAAGAAGAACTCGTCACCGATTACAGGCGATCAGAAGACCCATTTTCGTAGATGAGCCCAAGGATCTGGAACTTCGAGACCGTGGCCATTGGGACGATACGCCATTTCCACTGAACGCAGAAGATGAAGAGCAACTGGAGATAGCAGCTTATCTTTCGCTCTGGTTGTGTCGTTTTGTATTTCCATCAAAAGATGAATTTCTTCGTATGGAAACCTTTAAAGCAGCTTCTTTGATGGCAAGTGGAGTTACTTACAGCCTGGTCCCCCCATCCTGGCTTGCATTTATAGGGGATTTACCCGAACTGCGTACTGCCCCTCAGGTTATGATATCGG
The DNA here is from genome assembly GCA_018223645.1 of Jasminum sambac. Taxonomy (NCBI): domain Eukaryota; kingdom Viridiplantae; phylum Streptophyta; class Magnoliopsida; order Lamiales; family Oleaceae; genus Jasminum; species Jasminum sambac. The sequence continues at coordinate 25,054,240 of CP073652.1, forward strand.
CTCAGTTGTCGATCCATTCCCTGGACATTTCCTTTACGCTTGGGCCGCAACTTACTTCATTAGAGGCCTTTACGATCGAGTTTGAGAAATTGCCGTTCCCCGACCATTAAAGGCATCGCTGGCACCCTTAACGCTTTGCAGTCTTGGGAGATCGATGCCATCGACTGTCGAGACTTGATTCGTGGACGAATGGACTCCCGTGATTTTTGTTGGAATCCGACTACTTTACCTCGTCCTGGAGATTTCAAAGATGTTGATAGAGCAGTGCCTAGAGAAGAAATGGCCTTTATGATGAGCATCCGGGCTGCATTCATTTCTTACCGTCGAGGAAGCTCTGTTTGTGTTCTTGAAGCTTACAATCCGCACAGATTTGCAAGGCAGTTGGGTTTCGAGCAGCAGCTTCCGGGCTCACCGGGAAGGATAAAGCTTCAAGATACTATAGTCCACGTGTACCAAGTTTGGTTGTCCTTAACCAAAGAATCCAGTGGCTCCACATTTCACATTCCAAGAAGTTCAAGCGGCACACGACATGAAGTTGATAGAGAGTATTTTAAATGGTGGAGCGATAAAGTGCTACCAGGCTTAACAAAGATCCCAGTACAAGCTTTACGTGCTGCAGAAGGACCTATTTTTACTTCTGACCGAGGTGCTAAGAGACAGACAAGTGGGGATAAAGTTATCATCCCAAATTCTTCAAGAACAGCCTCTGATGGAAAGTCAAAGAAGAGAAAATCCCACCCCGAAGAGGAGAGACGACCAAAGAAGATTAAACTCATAAGGTCGAAATCAAATGTCGCCAAAGAACAACCTGCCGAGACGTCCAAAGCACATTCAAGCGAGTCTGGAAATCAACCTCCTCAATAGGCTGCAACCAGGCCATCTTCTGAAGATGAAAATGACAATGTAGAGTTTCTCTTTCTTTTTAGGCTTTGATTAATGAGAATTTTTTGATTTTCCTTACATGCTTCATCTTCCCCTTTTAGGTTCTAATTTCTCAGCTGTCTCGACGAAAGCGTCAAACTCATCCGGTGGAATCCGAGGTGACGCCAAGTAATAAGGATGCTCAGATTGTTGACTCCATTGGCAAATACCTCGACCAAATGATATCAGATGATGAAAATTCTATCATATCTCCTTCAGCAATAAGAGAAGGTATATTACTTCACCATCATTCTTTCTCCCTTTCTTTTAGTGTGTTTTTTTTATTTAAACACTTCATCTCCTTTTTTACTCGCCTCCTTCTTGTAGGTTTCCCACCAATTGACCAAGATTACCTAGCCAAATCCCAAGATCAAGTTGGCGAAGATCAAGATGCTAGGATTGGTGCGCTTGATGGGATTGAAGGCGATACTAACTTTCGAGCACCTCCGCTGAAATCCCCTGGTCCTGCTGGTAGGGAGCGTCCACCATCGACTGCGGCCCATGACGAAGAAGTGAATTCACAGCCTCCTGCAACCACAGATCCGAGAACTAGCGACCAGACCGCATTCGCAATGACTTCAAAAACCTTGGACGTCGCTTCAACTTCCCTGGTGGCTACCAAAGTAGCAGCTCCAGCTTATTCTTCTATGGGAGGACCTCTAGCCCCGCTGACTGAAGATTCTCAATTTATGAAGATTGTGCTTAGAGATGCCATGAATGCTTCTCTGAAGAAGATTTTTGACGAGGCATTGAAAAGAGGATTTGCCCACCTTCGAGGGTGGTGGGAAGGGAGCAGTTCGACTGTAGAGAATTTGGTTGTCAACTCCTTTCTAGCGGATCCAGCACCTTTGATGCACCGGATGGAAGCATTCTTGAAAGAGGTGGACGATTATATTTTGGAGAGGACACACCGCATGGAATGCCCGACAGAGGAGGAGAAAGCTACACAGTTGAAAGTTTTGGAAGTTGACATCGAAGCTAAAGAGCGTGAATGCATATCTGCGGAAGGACGGGTGAACGATTGACTACTAAGCTAGAAAATCTGCGCAATCAAGCTGGAAGAAACCTTTGTGGGAGCTTAGAGACACTTAGGCGGACAAAAAAAGTTCTAGAACAGACTCCAGCACGAGATACCTCCTGCGTACAATCAGTTGACCAAAAGAAAGGAAGCCTTGAAGACCGTTTCTTGCGGATTTTTGAGAGTAGCTCTGTGTAGAATCATTTTTTTTCCTAGGCTTTGTTTTTTTTTTCCTCTGTTTCTTTGCTTTTGGGTTGCCATTACATGACTTTTTCTTTTGTAATGACTCTGTGGTAAATAACATTCTCGATTATTTTAATTTGTTGTCCCTCTTTTACTTGCCAAGCAGAACAATAAAAATTGTTTATTGATTTTTTCGACTGAACTTGGATTTACAATATTTTTATCCAAGCTGCCTACGTACCCTTTGAAGGGATCAAGTCTGACGTAGTTCCTTGCAAATGGTTTCTCTTGGATTTGCTTGTTTTTTTTTATTTGGTTTGTCGTTCACAGTTTATCCTCTTGCGGGCCCGGAGTGGTACAAAAAAATTTTTTCAGAAAGCAGAACAAGGAACCCCAACAGATTCTACGCGTAGAAGCGCTTGAGGAATTTTCCGTTGATTGGTCCGATACGCAATCCGTCTTTGTCCACGATCATATACGCTCCATTGCTGAAGACTTGACTGACAACATACGGGCCACCCCACTTTGATTGGAACTTACCCCTTATTTTCCTTGTGATCACGATCGGCCTTCGTACTGAGAGCACTAGGTCACCAACTTGAAAGGACCTCAACCATACTTTTTTATTGAATGATTTGGCCATTCGTGCTTGGTAGCATTCCAGCTGAGTTTGAGCTCCCAACCTTTTCTCGTCCAAAACTTCTAGTTCTTGAAGTCGAAGACGGGCATTTTCCTCTGTGGTCAACCCTTCTTGGATGGAAACTCGCAGCGATGGAATCTGACACTCCAAGGGAAGTACGGCTTCAACTCCATATACCAAAGCATACGGTGTAGCTTGAGTCGGAGTCCGAAAAGTCGTGCGATAGGCCCATAGTGCCTCACCAATCCTTTCATGTCAATCTCTCTTAGACTTTGATACAGCCTTCTTCAATAGGCTGCATAGGGTCTTGTTGAAAGCTTCTGCCAATCCATTAGCTGGCGCGTGGTACATGGAAGAGTTATGCTGCCTGAAGCCGAACTTTGCACATAAGTTGCTTATGTGGCTATTGCAGAATGGTTTTCCATTGTCAGTGATGATACACCGTGGGACTCCATAGCGATAAATGATTTGCACCCGGATGAAATCTGCTACGTTTTCCTTCTTCGCCTCTCTGAGTTGTACAGCTTCAGCCCACTTGGAGAAATAATCAGTTGCTGCAAGGATGTAGGAGTGCCCAGCTGAAGATTTTGGCGTTATAGGCCCAACTACGTCAAGTCCCCAGGCATCAAAAGGCCAAGATGCGACTGTTGGATGCAATGGTTCTAGCGGTTGGTGGATGAAATTTGCATGGATTTGGCAAGCTTCACAGTTTTTCGCAAAATCCATGGAGTCTTGTACCATGGTCGGCCAATAGTACCCCATCCTTTTCACCGGAAGTGAAGTTTGACCCGATTGATGAGCGCCACATATTCGGAGTGAGCTTCTTCCAACACACGTGCGATTCTTCATTGTTTAAGCATCGAAGGAAGACTCCATCAAGCGACCAGATCGTAGAAACGTCTTTGTATAAGATGAAGCGGGCGCCGCCGGACTTGATCTTTGTCGAGTCGTCCGGCAATTTCTGGTGTTGGAGGTAATCGATGAGTGGCCGTCTCCAATCATCTTTTTGTTCACCGTTAGTTTCTACGTTGTTGTTCTCTTGCAGATCTTCAGGAGATAGCAAAGGAATCACCCATCTTTGAACCATTGACACCGGATGCAGCAAGTCTTCATCTGATCGAGCAAGGACAGCAGCTAGGTTTGCTAAGGCGTCAGCTTCTCGATTTTCACTCCTCGAAACGAATTTGATCTTTATTGACTCGAATCGTTCCATGAGTGCTTGTGCATACCCGTGATATGGCTTCAAGTCCTTGTTCTGTACTTCGTATTAAGAGGCGAGTTGGTTTATTATCAATCGAGAGTCCCCATAGACCCCCAAGTGTTGAATCTCCATATCCAACGCCGTCTCCAAACCGATGAATAAGGCTTGATACTCGGCTACATTGTTTGAGCACGTCTCAGTCAAGGAGAAAGCGTGAGGCATCACTTGATTATCAGGAGTGATGAATACAACTCCTGCCCCCGCACCGTACTTCCTAGCTGCTCCATCGAGGAACAACATCCATGCGGGCACAACCTCGGTGAAGATCACTTCCTCATCTGGAAAATCTTCAGGGAGCTCCCAATCCGCCGGGATTGGATGATCGGCAAGGAAATCTGCTAAGGCTTGTCCTTTTACCGCCTTTTGTGGAACGAACACTATGTCGAACTCCGACAGTAGAAGAGCCCATTTCCCAATCCTTCCAGAAAGAATTGGCCTTGACATGATATATTTCAAGGGATTAATCCTTGAAACGAGGTGGACCGTGTGTGCCAACACGTAATGCCTCAACTTCTTTACTGCGAAGATCAAGGCCAAGCAGATCTTTTCAAGTGGGGAGTATCTTAGTTCGGCTCCCACCAGTGTTCGACTGAGGTAGTAGAGCGCACTCTCTTTCCCATCGTCATTGAGTTGTACGAGCAAGGCCCCCAGTGAGTATTCTTGTGCAGCAACATAGAGAGTCAATTGCTTTCCAGGAATTGGAGCTGTAAGTACTGGCGGATGTAATAGATACTGTTTAATGCTCTGAAAAGCTTTACTGCACAAACTGTCCCATTCGAATGGTGTGTTCTTCTTTACCAATTTATGGAATGGATGGCAGCGCCCCGCCAAATTGGAAATAAACCTTCGAATGTAGGCGAGTTTTCCTTGGAGGCTTTTCAATTCGTGCAAATTACTCAGTTCTGGCATGTTGACTATAGCGTCTATCTTTGATTGATCTATCTCAATGCCACGATGTCGAACAATGAAGCCAAGGAACTTCCCGGAAGTGACTCCGAAAGCACACTTTAGCAGGTTCATCTTCAGCTGATAGCGCCGAAGTTTGTTGAAGACGTCCCTAAGGTCTTGCAAATGGTCGTCCCGTTTCTTTGTCTTGACAACGAGATCATCCACATAGCACTCGACTTTGTTTATGCATCATATCACGAAGATTTTACGCATCGCTCATTTGGTAAGTTGCACCGCATTCTTCAATCGAGCGGCATCACCTTATAACGTATATGCCTTTTGGAGTTCGAATCTTGTAAGTTCTTCATCTTTTGGATTCATCCGAATTTGGTTGTAGCCAGAGAAGCCATCCATGAAGGAAAGGGTCAGTATATCCGGTTGTTGCGTCCACCATCAATTACATTATTGGGAGCGGAAAGTCATCCTTTGGGCAAGCTTTGTTCAAGTCTCTAAAGTCCACAGATGCGTGGTGACCATTCTTCTTGCGGACCGGAACGACATTGGCGATCCACATCAGGTACTTGACCTCGTGTATAAATCCTGCTTCAATCAATTTGTCAACCTCTGTTTCAATTTGAGGGATAAGCTCCGGACGAAACTTTCTTTGAGGCTGCTTGATCAGGTGCACTCCATGCTTAACTGCGAGATGGTGCACCGCCACTTTAGGGTCGAGGCCTGGCATTTCTTTGTAGGACCATGCAAACACATCCTTATATTCTTGAAGCAAGTAGAAGTATTTGGATTCTTCTTCTTCGTTCAGGAGAGCACTCACAAAGACTGGCTTTGGATCTTCCTCCGTTCCTAAGTTTAGCTGCTTCAAATCATCTACACTAGCCTGTCCTCCTTCTTCGAATGTTGGCGGAGCGGGTTGAGGCTCTTCGTCTGTGGGAGAATTCTCAGATTCAGACTCTGACCCAGAAGCTTTTTCTAACGTGATGTGATTGATGGCTACTACTTCGTTATCAGTCTCATCGTTTTGAAGTCGTGGATGCCTCTTATTCCTCTGTCTCCTCCTAGATTTCTGAGACTTGGAGCGTGGATTGGAGGTTTTGACTCCAAGCCGGGAGAAGGCTGACTGTCTATGAGTTGACTCAGCTGAGTCTCGTGCTCGTTCATCGGTGCGAGCAGTGGTCGTAGCTTCACCACCCAACCTTTGAAACACGGATACCTTTTCTTTGGGCTCGACTATTGCTGATGGTTGTCCCTGCAGTCTCTGAAACACTGAGACCCTCACGTCCTCGTTCTGGATTCTATCGAATACTGATGGTCGCCTTTGCTCCTCATATTCTTCTTCAGGGACTTCGCAGATCTGGATCATGATGGGATTTGACGAAGCCTTCTTGATTTTGATGGGTTTCGGGGGATTCGGATTATACCCCAACCCATACCTTCATTCCGCGGCTGTACGTCCACTGGAAAGAATTGCATCAAGATCGCCCAATTTTCGGGGTTCTCCTGTTCCAAATCCGGCATTCTCCAACAGCTTCTTGGCCTGAGGGTTATAACAGCCCTTGAAGATCTTCTTTGGTTCACCGCCACTTTCAACAGATTGCGGGATTTGTTTTGATGGATCTGAGCCATGTTTCGAACTGGTTGATGTAGCTGTTGGGCCCTTTGAAATTTTAGAGCCCTTCATGAACTCCTTCACAAGCTCATGAGGCAGCAACAACTTTGGGATGCTGGGGATTGGGAAAGTTAGTTCTTTCTATAAGACTGTTACATGATGCTTTCCTTTAGATGACTCTCTTTGGTGAATGTTCGATTTGCCAATTGGTAGCTTATGAGGCGGGATTACAACCTTCACGGTGTCCTTGCCATCAGGATCAGCCTTGGGCATTGTAGTTTAGTAATTGTCCTCCATGTAGAACTTTGCGTCAGCAAAATAGATTCCTCACTGAGGAATGGCTTTGTTTCGGCGGCAACACACTTAACCTCGCCGTCTTGACTGTACTTGAAGCATTGATGCCAAGTTGAAGAGACGACTCCAGTCTCGTGCAACCAAACACGTCCTAGGAGCAGCTCGTATGATGTTTTGGCGTCAATGATATGGAAGAGAGCTGATGAAATCAACTCCCCGATTTTCAACCTTAGCCGGACCGTACCCATGGCTCTTTGACCTTTCTAGTTGAACCATTGGATCATGATATTGTTCTTTGCAAGATCCTGAGCACTTCCCAATCCTCTTCATGGTTTGGATGGGCATTATGTTGATAGCCGAGCCGCAATCGATCATGATACGCCGCATTTTACATTCTCGAATGTAGCCACTGACGTACAATGGACGATTGTGTAGTCGAGAACCCAATTGTAGATCCTCATCACTGAAGGTGATAGCAGCCATGCAATCTCTTTGAGTAACCAGCTTGGTGGGCCTGAAGATTTTCTCTTCCTACTCTTCAGGATCGATCAGAGCTGCAATCAGAGCCATACGATCATCGAATGGAAGCTGGAGTATCCCCACGAGACTTATGTCAGGAGAAATTTTGTTGAGACGAGCAACAGTTTTCTCCAACTTGTCGCTTTGCTTTGAACTTTCCTCGACCTTTTCATTCTCCTTGGCCTTGAGCTTCCTACTATCTTTGACATTCGTGACATATGAAGCCACGGGTTGATATTTGAAATAACCTTCAGGAAAATAATCTCCTAAGGTTATCGGTTTGGGAAGAGTTGACGCAGTTGCAACTCCTAGAGTCGCTTTCTTTGATGCCACTCTATTTGTGGTGGGCTTCTTTCTTCGATCGCTCGACCACTTCCTTTTCCCTTGTGGTTCTTTGCGACTATTGGAGCGTGGCATCCTTGGGATCTTTCGGCGCCTTCTTGGAACGAGGGTCCATGCCCCCTGTCCATCGTCCGCTGTTGTTTCTTCGACGAGTTGGACTTCTTTATTTGGCGCCCCTAGTGTTCGCCACTGCTTGAGTTTAAGAAATGAGGCTTTACCTTTTCTACTTGATTTTGGACATTTCTTCTTCTTGCTCATGAAGGTGGACCAGCCATCGCCAACTTCATCTTCGGTTTCAGCATCGGATTCCCAGACGTCCAAGTCATCCGTCATGATTTCATAGAATGAAGGACGATTGGCAGCACGAGGTTTGTCCATCTCTAGGTAGATGTATTCGGCGGTTACTTCTCCGTTGGCCCAAAACTCTGCCAGTCTCGCTCCCTCCGGCAGTTGAAGTCCGAACTCAACTAGTTTCCGCGAAGGCATCCCTGCATTTTGGATGGAATGACAATTCTTCCCGTGATCTGGGATAGGGATTGGGTCAAACGACCCGAACGAAACCATTGAGCAGTTTGTAGTAGAGCTTTCGCCGGTTTCGAGCGTGCTTTTATTTTCATTGCCTAAGCGGACAATGAGATCCTTCAACACGAAGCACTTTTCCACGGGATGGCTGATGATCCGGTGGTACCTGCAGTATTTTGGATCGTCAACCCGACCAACCTCTTCCGGCCTTTTTGGCGCCGGAAGTTCGATTATATTTTACTCCAATAATTGATCCAGGATTCCGGAGACTTCAGAATCTGCGAATGGGTACTCTTTTTCTTCGAGCTCCTTTAGGCTTGGGAGACTCTTCTTTTGGGTTGGCGCCTTGTTAGGCTTGAATTCTTGTTTTGGCCTTGGGCCAGATTTGAATTTGGTTTCTTGAAGGTGATTTTCGCTGGAGTCGTGGAAACGACCATTGCTTCCTTTGATTTCGTTGGCCTGCTGTCTTTTTTGACTTCTTTCTTTAACTTCTTTTGCTTTCTCGGATCACTTGACAGATAACTTCCATCCTTGCGATCTGGATTTCGAGATCGTGCGCTCGAGTAGCCAACTCCTCAAAAGAATGTAGCATGTTGGCTTGGAGATTGTACAGTAACCCCCAATGCATGCCTTGGACGTACATGTCGATGGATGAAACTTCACTTATGCGCTCTTTGCAGCTGAGCACAAGATTTCTCCATCGTTCAATGTATTCCACCACCGGCTCCTCCTTGCCTTGTTTTGTCCTAGCAAGTTCTAGAAGGCTGACCGTGCGTCTGGTGCTGTAGAAGCGAGTGAGAAACTCGCGTTCAAGTTGATCCCAACTGTCAATCGATCCATCTGGGAGATCGGTGTACCATTCGAACGCTACGCCTCTGAGAGAACGGACGAACTGCTTCACCATCATGTCATTATATGTACCTGCATTATTGCAAGTTTCAATGAAATGAGCAATGTGTTGCTTCGGGTTGCCTTTACCATCGAAGCACTGGAATTTTGGAGGTTGATAGCCGAGGGGCATCCTCAATTCGTCAATTCGACGGCTGTAGGGTTTTGCATACACTAGTGAAGATTGCGATGAACCACCGTATTGGGCATAGATGGTATCAGCAATCATGTGTTGCAGCTGCTGGACTGATAGAGAACCAACAGAGAACTGTGCGGAGTCCCGGAATACGTTTTTTAGTCTCATCCGGTCGTGCATGTCTTTCTTTTGCTCGTCGTCATGAGCTTCAGGACCTTTGCCTTTAGAGGAGCCTTCTTCGGGACCTCTACTTTTGGAAGAGCCTTCATCCTTATAGCCATCTTCCTTGGCTGACTCCTTCATCTCCAACTTGTTCATAAGGGTGGCGATTTGAGCGTCTTTCTCTTCTAGAGACTTTGACAACTTTTCGATCGCCAAAGCCATTTGTTGGATTCTCTCATCTGAGTTAGAACCAGCTTCGGTGACAAACACATCCTCGAGCGACTCCTCAGAAGATGTGTAATCTCCCCATTTTCAAGGAGAGGCAACCTTGACTGATCCGGCTTCAGACCCTTCATTGAGGCAGAACTGGATCCAGGGTTTTCTTGGAAAAGAGGGTTCTCCTGGAAGAGTTTTGCTTTTCCTGGAGAACGGGAGGCAGCTTTCTTGAGGTTGAGGATTTTTCCTTTACCTCTCTTGGAGAACTTTCTCAATGGCAATACCAATCGAGATCTCCCAGCCCTTGTCTTTGCTCTGGTGGCATGGAGGAATTCAGCCAGCGTCTCCTCGAAGTTCGCCCTGGTTTGCTTCACTTTTCCGTCAGTCATCATGTTTGTTGAATTTGGAACTTGAGATTTGTTGTAGATCGAAAGATGAGAGGCAAAAAGGGTCCCACGGGTGTGCTAGAAATTTGTAACGAACAAATTTCTCTATAGTATTAAAATAATACAATTAAAGGTTGTTACAAATTGAGTTTGATATTTTGTAGTGGATTGACTCCCTTGATTTGAGCGATCCTCTGATTAACGATCTGCAGTTGGAGACGAGGGGCCACGTGGCTTGATCTTACGCTCCAAAAAGACTTGATTGCTGACGGTGTGGATTTGTTGAAGAGCTTTGTTTTGACTCTTCGACTTTGAATTCGTCTTTGTGGAAGAGCTTTTATCTCCCGACGTTGATTTTGGCTTTAGTTTGATGCGGCCGGCTTTGTCGTGGATTCGAAGAACTGAAGAGATGTTTATATCTCTTCTTCTTCCTTCCTTCTTGACTTTAGCTTGATTTTGGAGAACTGAAGAGTATTTGTGCTCTTCTTCTCCTTTCCTTTTTCTTGTGTTTGGCTCTGAACTTCTGCAGCTCTTCGCCTCTTGACTCCTTGCTCTCCTCCCCTTGTGGGGGTTTCTGCATTAGGGTTAGTGGCCTATTTATAGGCAAATTTGGATAGCCTTTTAACCACTTAAGAATTATCCGATTAATTTGAATAATTCTTTTGAAAAGTCTACTAATTATCTTAACCTATTTAAATGATTTATATAAATATAATATTTTGATTATATTTAACTAAAATCAAGTAAAGATTAAGAAAAGTAGGATGGGCCACATAGGCTTTTAAATTGAATTTGGGCTTTAAATAGACATTAGGATTTTAATTGGCTTAATGGGCCAATTAATTAAAATTGACATGATCCAATAGACTTAATGAGCTAATTAAAATCAAATTGGCTCAAAGGAATTTTATTTAAAATTTTCTTAATGTCTACAACCCTATGAAGTCGGGTCTCCTTCGGCCTCCTATGATAAGTTTATGATTATGTGGATTGGTGCCATGATGCTAAGTTGTGTTTACTGAGATTCAATCTCATGCTTTCGCATTATGTCATGTTACAGGTAATTACCAATGAGGTGGACCGGGGCTTGGTGCGATGTGGCGGGGCTCACTAGCCGATGTCTTTACGTTTTTTTTTATTCAGATTTATTTCCCTTTCAAACGATGTCGTACCGTTAAGTTGTTCAGAATTCAGATTCGAACTATTTTATTATGAATAAAAGCGGGTTTTGTCATGTTACGACTTTTAATCTTGAGTCCAAAAGATCCGGGTGTTACAATTATAATTCATAAGCTTAAATGACTGATAAAATTGATTGACAACGAAAAACAAATAAGACAGTAGAATAGAATAAAGTTTGTTTACCTCATTCCCACCGATAGCAACCTCTGTCACTTTAACATCATCCGCACACACATTCAACTCTTTCAAGAAAGAAGTACTAGATACAGATGATGCAGATTTAACTGTCAAATTATTGGATATAATAAATAATTGATTATCCTTCAAGAATTTACCAAAGCACGTTGTCGTAGGAGATGGACTTCTCGGGTCAAGGAAGTTCCTATCATTTGATGAAGTCCTAACTTGTAATAACAAAGAATTGCACTTATATTGCTGAAGGACACCGCAATCCATTCTCTCTTCCTTGAGTATGTTAAGGAACTTGGGATCCATAGACTTTACAGTTTTATACAATGCATCGATGCATCCCAATCGACTCTCCCCATGAAATTTTATTAAGGACCCAAGGGGTATTGTACACAAACTAAAAAGAAAGTCTACGAATGAATCATCTGCTTCCACGGCTAATATTTCTTTATCTATCTCCCTCGTCATTAACTTTATATTCAACTTTTTTGATTCAACAAAAGTCATCTCACTTTCTGCCTTTACAAAGTTAACATAACTCGGTGCAATATTAGTGACGTGATGACCTTGCCTCTCAACAAACACATCAGTTAAAGATGTTTTAGATAATAATGACCGCTTCAGCAGCTCTATAACCTACATGAAGCAAATCAAAACATAGAAATTACATCAGTTAAAGGTGTTTTAGATAATAATGACCGCTTCAGCAGATTCTGATAAGATGAGATGAGTTGTGGATATTCAATGAAAACTTTACATGTATAGATGCAATAATGTTATAATCAAATCTTTGGTGCTTCTAAATTTTTAAAATTGCACACAATCATATAAGTAATTAACTAATACAAAATTGCAGCATAATTTATTTATCTTTCTACTTTTAGTTATAATTTTTCACAAATTACAATGAGGTAAACGAGTAATGGAATTGCCAACTTTTACTTATCCTTCTACGTTTTTTGTCTTTCTATTTTTATTTATCTTTCTACTTTTAGTTATAATTTTCCACAAGTTATAACGAGGTAAACGAGTCACGGAGATTTAATGCAATTGCCAACTAAAAATGATGATCACCGCCTATAGCGATAAACAAACATTACTCATAATTACTACCGACTTCAAGAAAATGAAATAATTGTCCATATTTAGCTTACCAGCACGAACAGAAATTAAGTTAAGCTTACTAGCAAGAATAGAAATAAAGCGGTCAAATGAAAACATTTTTAGCATTCTTCCCTACGGCATAAAAACACATCCCTCACTTGATAAAGCGAGGCATATCTATCAACTAATATCAACGGTTTTAAATCACAGACAATGGAAATGGTCAAACATTTTTACTCCAAATAGTAGTGACTCATTAAAGGCTAGAGAAACGGGAGAAGCTGAGCAGTTGATTATATCAATCGAGTTTCTAATAGAAGTAAATATGCACAAATCATTGCACCACACAAGACTCCAATTTTTGGTAGGTTATTAATTCATAATGCTCATCATCTTCCTCTAGTCAACATCAGCCTCACCAGCAATCCTCATCAATGCCTGATGCTTCTAAGCAAACAAATATAAGAGTTATTATACTCAATTTTAACTATAAATTATATAGCTATTAAGTCATCTGCTAAAGGTGCTGGTGCTGATACAAGCAAGAGAACTAGGATGGGGGGCCGGGGGGAAGAGAAAAAAGAAAGAAATAGAAGTTACGATAAAGTCAATAAGAGAAAAACCGAGTCAGGAAAAGCATTTTAAACCAGAAAATCTACAATGCTCATCATCTTCCTCTAGTCAGCATCAGCCTCACCAGCAATCCTCATCAATACTTACTGTTCCCAAAGGTTTCGGGAAACCAGATCAGAGTTTCATAGTACGAATACAAATGCCAAATCATCTCCTTCAAAGACTCGTCATTCCTGTTAGCATGAGCCATCTCCCTTAGATGTTTCATGGTGGCATCCCTCGAGTTTATTTCCATAATTATCCCATTCGATTTATGGTCTCTTGATAAATAGCAAGGCAAGTTGTTGACAACATTGTCAGAGATAACCACCTTCTGAACCTTTCTCCCAACTCTCCCAAGAATTTCCTCCATCACCTCACGTAGAGTCTCAAACTGTTGCTCCTTTTCCTCAAAACTCATTTGTTTCGTAGTGTTTTTTTGCTTTCCTCCATTGTCCTCCTCGTCAGAGTTTTCTAATAATGAGTCAAGCGGAATCCTCTCAATCCAAGCGGACCACTTTGGGTGGCTGGTACTAATATGCACGAACTTAGTCATGACCTTGTTTGTGGACTTCTCAACCCAAATAGTAATCTTGTAGTCAATGTACTTGAAGTACTTCTCGACCAAATCAATCATTCTGTGCAGATCAAGGTATTCAAGCTGATCTTCTTTGAGGAATAGAACAATCTTTGTACCCCTACCAAGGCTTTCACCAGAGGTGTCCCTCGCAATCTTGAAAGAAACGACCCCTTGGGACTCCCAAACATACTGCTCATCATCATCGTGCTTTGTGGTTACAACAACCTTCTCAGCAACCAAGAAAGCGGACCAGAAACCAACACCATTGCTACCAAGGGTACCAAGATTGTCTACCAAATCTACAATATATCAAACAAAACCAATTAAATTATTTTTAATAATAATTAATTAAATGAACTTGTATCACTCACCATCCTTGGTCATTCCAATACCCCAGTGAATGAAAGTCAGAGTCTTATTGGTCCTGTTAAGGACCACGCGAACACAGCGGTGTGTTTGAGGATCGTACGTGCCAGGTACAGTTTCTTGTGGGATCGTTTCAAGAGCCTAAATGCAACATTCCATCGTCGAAGAGATTTTGATTTTTAGAACATTTAAACTCAAAAACCATCTTTAAAATTGCTGCAAACTTGAACCAAATATGAACCAAACTAGTGAACTACCAATAATTTTTGGGTAAATCTTTGATCACATATGAATAAAATTACTCACATTATACCTCACAGAAACAAAAAAGAGGTAGACAGAATCAAATGATTATGCTAGTAACTGGTCAAATTCTATCTGAATTTAGAAACAACAACGAAATGAGTCCCTGATGGTAAAACATAATAAATACAAAATAAAATAACTAATGAACTTTATAACTTGACGCTAGTTAAAAAGGAAAGGACGCATAAGCCAATTAAAAATTGTCAGTGGCTCCGAGACCCTAAATCCAATATTCTAAAATCTAAAGATATTCGGCACTAAACGCTAAATTATCAGATATTGTAAACCAAACCTAGACTAGAAAGCACCACCACCGCAAACATTAAGCAACATACGCATATGCAACTGCAAACGCGAATTTCCACCTAAGAAAACCAAAAATCAAAGAGAACAAAATAACCAATATCTACAGCACTAGAAACTCTTGCAAATCAGAAAATTGAAAATAAAATTATCATACGAAAACCGATCTACCAAAGAGAATAAGAGAAGAAATAGAGGATTTACGCGAAGTGAGTGATTGATGAGCTCCCGGAAAAAGATCTCATTGTTGCCGTCAAAAGCTTTGATGCAAATCCCTCTGAAGGCACCTGCCCCTAAATCCTTCTCTTTCTCCGCCATCGCAGATCTCGAATTTTCACAGCTTACGATCACCAATTTGAAAGTGAAAAAGCCACACTCAAACTATGGTTTTCGGAGATGCGTTGGATTGGGAGAGGAAAAGCACGACCGACTACATTGAAAAGATATGGCAAGCTTGGCATAATAGTTAGAGCCGATAACTTTGGAAATCCTCACAAGTGTGTTTTTTTATTAAATTATTTTGGTTTTGGTTTTTTCTTTTTTGAATAAATTTTCCTTTTCCTTTTCCTTTTCCCTATAAATCTTTGAGCGAAGGACAAATTTAGCAATCCCCTTTAAGAAATCCCACTCATGTCAGGCCTCTTTTGTAAAAGTCAAACATAGCATAAGTTTCAAACTGAGTTGCTGATCTTACCCCTCCTTGCACTATTCATAACTCGGTCAACTTAGGTTGAACTCACCAGCCCTTTTTTGCTTTTTCTTCCATCGCATCCATATCACCATCAGTTCATTTTATTCTCTTCCTCCAATAGTGCTTTTTCTTCTTCCACTCTCACCCACCAACTCACTGTCGTCACTAATGCAAATCCTTAGCAAAGGCAGTGGAAATTTTTGCATTAATTTATGCAGTGTAATTCCAAAAGACATTGAAATTTTTGCATTCATGATTGATTGATGGAGGTATATAGAGCACGAAGATGTAATTAATGCAAGAATAGTATAAACTTTGAAGAGTTAATGAAGCATATCGGAGTTAGACAAGTTGCCAGAGAAGATGATCTAACATTCTCTGGAGAGATGAACAGTTGCAAGATTCTATATCCTATAATAAAGAATATAGGTATTTTTGAAATTTCAATAGAAAAAATACAGCAACCAACATACCATCAATCTCTCGTGAAATTTCTGTATTCATGATTGATTGATGGAGGTATCGGAAGTTGGAGAAGTCGCCGAAGAAGATAAACTCATACTCTCTGGAGAAGATGAACATTTGCAAAATTCTACATCTTATAATATAGAATATAGGTATTTCTAAACTTTCAGTAAAAGAAATTTAACAACCAACACACCATCAAGCTCTCCGGCACTGCAATAAATATACCAACAAAAGATATTTCTTCGGAATTTTTGTTGAACTTACTCTTCCATTGCTACTGTACGTGTAACGCCCCGCTCGAATTCGCCCTGAAGACATATACGACGTCGTATATAACTCCGTATAGGATTCCGAATACGATATGTAATGATCTGATGATGTGTCGATATGATGAATATGCTTAGGATATGTCTACGATATGTTTATCAATGTACGAGATGTCCTGGAATCCGAAACGGCCATCAACGTCATGAAAATGGGAAAATTCAACAAAGTAGAATTACGGCCGTAAATTTAAGGATTACGGCCCTAAATGTAGAGTTACGGCCGTAATATTATATGATATAGCTGCAAATGTCAAGAAGAAGGAAAGTGAAGAAATGACCCGATGCCTTTATAGTTTATACGGCCGTCTGATGACAGTGATATGGTCGTATGACTCAGGTTACGGCCGTAAAGTATACAGTTACGACCGTAAATGTGTAAAGATGAAAAGCCCCAAAAGTTTCAGAGAGGAATATACGGTAGTATGAGCTGGGGATACGGCCGTATGACGGGTTTTACGGCCGTAAATTATAAAGATACGATCGTAAGTTCAGAAATGGAAATGGATGAAATTTACAGAGGCCAAGTTACGACCGTAAGGAAATGGGTTACAGCCATAAAAGTCAGGTTACTGCCGTAATTTTAAGTCGGCAGGAATAGTATTTCTAGATCTTTCTCGCCATTTCTTGATACTTATCCAACCAAACTCGGTTCTACGAGCTCCAAGACACCCTTAAGACTTCCATGAACTTTTGGAAACACCTCAACTCCCTAGATCAAGTATGTAATCCATGTTTGAACTATGATTAAAAGAAGAATAGGAGAAAAGAAAGAAGAGGAAAAGGAAGGAAAGGAAGAGATGTTGAATGAGATGTTTTCCAAAGCTTAGCTCTTGTTCTCCTACAACTTTTAATACATTTTTACACATAAATTTTGAGGGACTTACTTGTACTACACAAATCTCTACCATTCAATTCCACTTTTTCTCTCTCCTATATCACATAAAAACACACATCCTAACACCCTCTTAGTTGTGCTTCATATAAGGTGGGTAATAGTTGCTTTACATGTTTTATTACTTAATTATATGCTTATGATTGAAATAACCAAGAAATGAATATGATTATGACATGAATGAAGCTAAAGAGCATGCTATGGTTCATCGGCCTTGTTATATGACTATGTTAGTGATATGTAAGTATTTATGTAACCTATGTGGTCCTCCATGCTTATCTTTATGAATTGTTTGGCCACTAGACGTTTAAATTAAAGTCAATAATTAGATTGGAGTAACTTATTAAAAGATATCAATTAATTATTTCAACTAAACGATATTTCCAATTTAAAAGATATTGATATAGAAATAGATAAAGACTCAATTAATTAAAAATATTGGATTAATATTACAATTGAACGATTAATTAAAAAAATTACTGTTACATATTCCTTTTAATTTTTGTATACAAATGTGATGAATTTGTATTTTTTATCACAACAAAACAAAATGCTAAAAAATTTCTAATTTTTATTAATTTTCATTTTTAGCTAATTTTATTTTTGAAAATAATTAATTATTTCTAAAATTAAGGAAAGGGACCAATCTAACCATGCTATAATTTTCTTTAATTTTTATGTAAAAGTTTAATGATTTATAATTGTGTATTACACAAAAATTAAATCTTAGTGAAATTTCTAATTTGGATGAGCTTTCATTCCTTAGCTAATTATTCATAAAAATAATTAATTATTTAAAAAATTAATTAGTGGGTCAAATCTAATTTTTAAATTTTAGTTAATTTTTATTTCGTGGTTAATTATTTATAAAAATGCCCGTGTTCTATATAATATAGATATAAATCTTTAGATTTAAATTAAAAAATGAAAAAATAAAAATTATCGATACTTTTTCAGACAAGTGAAATTTAGTTTAATATAAATAATGATTGATTAATTTTTTTGTTAGGATTGATTAATAATTAATAAAAAAATTAAAAGATAAAAAATTTATAGAAGATAAGTTCGAATAAGTGGAGATTTAGAAAAATATAATTTTTACTATATAAATTTCGTTATTTTTTGTTAGGGATTAATTATTAATTAATAAAAAATAAAAAAATCAAAAGACTGTAAAGGTTTTGATTTTAGGAGGGAAAACTAATCATTCTAATTAAAAAATGCTAAAATTCCCTGCTTTTCTTTATATAATAATAATAAAAATAATAATATATAGATATAGATTTCATAATATAAATGTCACAATAAGTTACAATAGTGTTTAATTTATATAAAATTAATTTGTATCTTTCATTACTTTCTGCATTATATTTTACAAAAACAACAACTCCCAAACCGAATAAGTATCGAAATAAAAATCGTAACCGAACCGTAACTAACTGTTTGGCTCTTGTGAATAAATCAAAGAACCGAAATTTTTTATTAGATTCCCAGTCCTTTCAATACCCGAACCGAACTGTAGTTTGTCCACCCCTAATTCTACAATGTGAAATGCAAATTTTTTTTTTTTTTTTTTTATTTTGACTTAGTTGGTTGGCTTTTTTAATCTAAATTTTTTAATTGATTAAATTAATTATGTCGAACTAAACATTACTAAATTCTAATTAAAATCATTATTTCATAATTAATTAATTTATTTCGACTCATATTTTGTGTTTCATGATTTATTAAATAGTTTGAGATCTTTTATATTTCATGTTATGCTTATACGACAATACAAGAAATTTATTTATAGAAATGACAAATTAATACTTATGCTGCTTATTTTCTTCTTTTTTCTAATCATATATTATATAATATTTGTGAACGAATATTCTTATTCACTGAGGATGACTTAGATTTATTTTTATTATAGAAATTGAATTGGATTAATTTTTTTATTAGTTGTAGATAACCTTCTTGTCTATTTGAACGAATAAAGTATTAAAAAAATAAATTACTTAAAAATGTCTGAATTAAGTTTAGTTACTTTTTTTATTTATTTGACAGTGATATCAATTGTCATGAGTCGCTTGGGATTGAAAATATTAAAATGTGATAAGAATGGAACCTACCAAGTAATAAATATAATTATAAATAATATATATAACGAAATGTTTCGAAATTGCGATATTGTTATAATAAATATAATTATTATTTTTATTTCATTCTATTAATACCATCAAAATTTTATTATTATTAACCATATATACATATATATATATATATATATATATTTTCGTTGCGCGGGAGAACACCGAGGAGGGCATATTCAATTGAGACTTTTAAATGTCTATTAAAGTCATGAGGTATTAAATGGAGACTTTTAAAAATCTTAAAAATTAGGAGGTATTAGAAATTATTTTGGATTTTGGTAGGCGTTGTCGCGACGCACCAAAGTTTATTTTATTTCCTTACTCGGTTTCAAAACTAAAAACTAATGTAGAAGTGGTAAGTAAGGGTCCAACCTAAGAGGAACGGTGCTTAATCTAGTTGTCATTAACAATTAATATAAGAAATGGGGGTTTTCTGAAATTTGAACGAAATTCGAAAATCAAACGACAAAATATAAGATTAAAATAAAAAAATTGAAATAAATATCTAGTTCTCGGGTTCGGTTGTGTCAACAACTTGTGTTTATCTTTCCCATGCAACGTGTTACCATTCCTTCTCCAATCTATCAACTTGGGCGTGTTGTCGCAGTACGCCAAAATTTATTTTATTTCTTTACTCGGTTTCAAAACTACAAATTAATGTAGAAGTGGTAAGTAAGGGTCGAACCCAAGAGAAACGGTGTTTAATCTAGTTGTTCTTATCAATTAATCTAGAAATGGGGGTTTTGTGAAGTTGGATGAAATTCAAAACTAAAATGACAAAATAAAAGAGATGAAAATGAAACAATTGAAGATATATCTAGTTCTCGGGTTCGGTTGTGTCAACATCTTGTGTTTATCTTTCCCATGCAACGTGTACTATCCCTTCTCCAATTTATCAACTCTCAATTAACCAAGAAGCTCTGATTAACGAATTCTTCCATAAGTGTATTAAATTAAAGTGAGTTCTTTAACTTAACATCTAGCTATTGGATAAACCTAAACAAGTTCTTAGGATTTAATGCAATGCTAGTGTGAAATGAACAAGAAGAATGAGTTGAATTAGATGATCAATTTCACAAACTTGAATTAATACATCTAAGTTGATTTATTAACAAATATGCACGACATTCGTTTGCTCTTTGTGGATTGGAATCTAGTGACAATTACGGATCAAAAGTTCCAATCCTAGCACATAACTTGAACTTAAAGATTAATTGATTCAATTGGCCAAAGTGAATGCAATAATCACATAAATTCAAAAGCGGGTTTAAAAGCATAACAAATCAACAAATTGAAGTAGAGGAATAGATAAAACGTTAGCAAAGAGTTAGAAAAGATAACAACATGATAATTGAACACAACGTCCCCCTCGAACTAGATAGAGAAGTCTAACTACTCATATTAGCGGGTATCACCACTGCTATATGATAGATTATACTTCACTATCTCAAGTAATATATAAAAACTATAGAAACAAGAAAATAAATGCTAAGAAATAAATAGAGAAGTTTAATCACTCATATATATGGGTTAAATACTTTTAGCGAGTGTTCACTTGTATTACCTCCACAATATATGAGAAATTAGACTTTTCAAACAAGAAAATAAAAGAAAGAGAGAAACTAGCGAAGAAATGCCCCTAATCATATTCTCGGCAAGAATCGTCGATTGATTAATCGAACCTAAATTTAGGTTTTTCTTCCACGAATATGAGAAACTAAGAGCTTTCAAGCTAGAACTAAGAACTAATGATGAAGAGAATTTTATTGAGGAGAAAGTTAGAGAGAATCACAAGCTAATTCTCTCTACAAGTTGTGTGATTCAAGCTTGGAAATGCCTCTATTTATAGGCAAAATATTACACCAAAAAATATTAAAAAATCATAAAGTCTTCCTTCATGAGTCTATTGTGGTGTGCTCAGTTGTTTTATCTCTAAGAAGTCAAGAAAATACCAAAAACACGTTTTATGGTAGGTGGAGTCCATTGGTCAAAATCTGCTGCCAGCGTGACTCGAGTAGCGCCGACTCGAGTCACGCCGCGATTCACTTAGTCACCGCGCAGCGAACGGAGGCCAGGGACGGTTGCGGCGTGACTCGATCACTTGCGGTGACTCGAGTCACTTGCGGCGATCGAGCATGATCGGGCGTGACTCGAGTCACTGGCGACTGATCACGTCGGCGGTGACTGAGTCACCCGAGGCACCAGAAATTGCACACCAAGTCCCTCAACTTTTGAATGTTATTCATTTTGGTCCTTGATAAATTGCATTTTGGTCCTCCAACTTTTTGAAAAGTTTCACTTTGGTCCCCTGACTTTTGAAAAGTTGCACTTTGGTCTCTTCATCATTAGTTTTTAGTTCTAGCTTGAAAGCTCTTAGTTTCTCATATTCCGGCGGAAGAAAAAACCTAAATTTAGGTTCGATTAATCAATCGACGATTCTTGACGAGAATATGATTAAGGACATTTCTTCGCTAGTTTCTCTCTTTCTTTTTATTTTTCTTGTTTGAAAAGTCTAATTTCTCATATATTGTGGAGGTAATACAAGGCGAACACTCGCTAAAAAGTATTTAACCCATATATATGAGTGATTAAACTTCTCTATTTATTTCTTAGCATTTATTTTCTTGTTTCTATAGTTTTTATATATTACTTGAGATAGTGAAGTATAATCTATCATATAGCAGTGGTGATACCCGCTAATATGAGTAGTTAGACTTCTCTATCTAGTTCGAGGGGGACGTTGTGTTCAATTATCATGTTGTTATCTTTTCTAACTCTTTGCTAACGTTTTATCTATTCCTCTACTTCAATTTGTTGATTTGTTATGCTTTTAAACCCGTTTTGAATTTATGTGATTATTGCATTCACTTTGGCCAATTGAATCAATTAATCTTTAAGTTCAAGTTATGTGCTAGGATTGGAACTTTTGATCCGTAATTGTCACTAGATTCCAATCCACAGTAGCAAACGAATGTCGTGCATATTTGTTAATAAATCAACTTAGATGTATTAATTCAAGTTTGTGAAATTGATCATCTAATTCAACTCATTCTTCTTGTTCATTTCACACTAGCATTGCATTAAATCCTAAGAACTTGTTTAGGTTTATCCAATAGCTAGATGTTAAGTTAAAGAACTCACTTTAATTTAATACACTTATGGAAGAATTCGTTAATCAGAGCTTCTTGGTTAATTGAGAGTTGATAAATTGGAGAAGGGATAGTACACGTTGCATGGGAAAGATAAACACAAGATGCCATAACTTTCACTAGGAAACTCCGATTTGCGATTCGGAAAAAGTTTGGGAATCCTCTTTTGATATTCTTCGACTTTAGCACAAGAAAAATTGTAAAAGCAACTTTTCATAAAATTGCATCGGAGGTCCTCCATCTTTGATTCACTTGCCTTTTTGGTCCCGAGTTTCCGTTTTCATCCGATTTTCATCCATTTTGTCTCCTTTTGATTCTTTGTGACCCTAAACACCACAATAAAGGAAAAACACATAAAACGGAACATATAACATTAATAAAACACACAAACACGTAAAATAGAAGAGTTATTTAAGTGCTTTTCTAGCACTTATCAAACTCCCCCACACTTAGACTTGTTCGCCTCGAACAACAACCATACGACACAAAACAACACAATGATTTTACATGAGATAAACAACTTTAAACATTGAAATCCTTCTACAGATAGTGACTTGCTTAATCAACATTCTCCCGAACCATGAAAATTTCACTTCTTCTCAAATACACAATGGCTTGTGAGTGTGTGCATTTAAGGTTATCATCCCATCACTAATCGAACCAAATGAAAGCTTACGATGTTCTATCCAAATCGACTAAGTAGTCAAATATTTCCTTTCATCTCTCGTGATCCCACTGTTATTTTACAATGATTCCCATGGATCCTAAAAATTACTCAGTTCACCAAAAATCATCAAGTGTTAGCACTGCAAAGAAAAAAAAAGGGCATGACAGGTGTTTTATCGCAAATATGTCTTCAATTTAAAGAGTGTTTAGATTTGGGCACTTCAAACCACTGAGGGAATTTATTTATCAAACTTCACACTTGGGTAACTATCACATTTCTTGCGATTTTCTTTTTTTTTCTCTTTTTTTTTTTTTTTTTAAAGAAGAAGAAGAAGAAGAGTTTTGCAATTTTCTTTTCAGCTTTTACCCCACAGGTAGCTTTCACACTACCCCTTTCATTGGAGGCAGCCTTCTTCACCCATTCGAGGTGACGGCTTCACACTCTGAGTGTAGCTCTTTCCTGGTCCCTCTCCTTATTTCGAACATAAAAGTAAAATTCATTCTCAGTATAGGTCAATGCTTTTTCCAAATTTTTTAAACTCTGTCAATAAAAGACACATTCACAAAAAAAATAGATACCATGCGATTATAACTCCACCTTGCTAACAATTGATGTTTCCAAGTTACTTTGAGCAGGACGAATGGATAGAAAAAAGAAAAGAAAAAAGTTAGTTTACTATGGTCTAGAAAGTTAGAAAAAAAATCAACATTTTCAACCTTCAATTTGTGTTCCAGAGAATGATAGTAAATTACCTTAAAAATGTGTTCAGGTAATTTAGCCAGCTATGCATAGAGAAGAACAGAACACAATAAATTGATTTTTTTTTTCGGGATCCTGCAGTTTTAGCTAAATCACGCAAATTAAGCTCAATCATATTCAAAAGTTGCTATCTCATGCAAAATTGTAGACACAAATAAAAAAATCACACGCAGACCACAATATGCCACTCCCCCACACTTAAATTCTACATTGTCCCCAATGTAGAAATATAGAAAGCATGTAAAAGAGAAGAAATGGAAACTCCCCTATGGTAAGCCAAGAAGTAGTAGCCGCCATAGGTTGTCGACTTTGCACACTAAAAACTGACACAAGAACACAAAAAAAACAATTAAAAATAACAATATGTACACGTAGTTGTGATTGTGGCTCACATCTTCCTCTGGTTTTACGTCCAGAAACGGCTTAAACGCCTTCTATGAGTCGGGGATAGGCTTCCCATCCAGTTTTCTTATAGGCGCAAATGAGGTCTTTTAAAGTCGATTCCCAAGATCGTTCTCGTTCCTTTTTGAATTCACTCCACAAATTGAGAAGTTCGATTTGCACCATTCCACTAGGATGCGTCTCAAGAGTTTGATGGATATCATCCAAAGACTCCTTACTAATGCCATCCTTAATGAAATATATTTTATCTTCTCGATTTGTGGACACAAATCCAATGGAACGGTTACCTGAGTTGCAGGTCCATCGAGTGGATTTATAAGGCCACCTAATCACTGCTAGAAAGAAGTACTCACTGAAAATAAAGATTAAGATTGTGGTTTCGAGTGGAGAATGATCTCTGATTTATAATCAAAGTGGGCACTGTTTCAACCGACAATCGTGCATGCAGTGTCTTTGTAAAGAAATGCGTTGGAGTGGGCATCCGAGAAAACGCGTTTGACTGATTTGTCATTTATCAATAATTAACTGCTCCATTATCCGTAATTCTCGCTAATCACCGATTTAGGGGCCATCATGTCTCTTCCCAAATAATTGAATCCCGAGATATCTTCTTCCTCTGATTTCAAAGTAATATCTTCCTCGCACGATAGATAAAAAGTTGGGAAATAAAAACAAAAACAACAAAAATTCAAAAGAAAAATAAAAAAATAAGAGAAAATGCTTGGGTTGCCTCCCAGAAGCGCTTTTGTTTAAAGTCGATTAGCTCGACTAATTTTTTTTTTTTTTAAAGTTAACTAATAAAAACAACTAAATTGGTTAACTTGCTCTCCCGACACGCGCCAAAAACTTAGGCGTGTTGTCGCGATGCATAAAATTTATTTTATTTCCTTACTCGATTTCAAAACTACAAATTAATGTAGAAGTGGTAAGTAAGGGTCGAACCCAAGAGGCAGTGTTTAATCTAGTTGTTCTTATCAATTAATCTAGAAATGGGGTTTTGTGAAGTTGGATGAAATTCAAAAATAAAATGACAAAATAAAAGAGATAAAAATGAAACAATTGAAGATATATCTAGTTCTCGGGTTCGGTTGTGTCAACATCTTGTGTTTATCTTTCCCATGCAACGTGTACTATCCCTTCTCCAATTTATCAACTCTCAATTAACCAAGAAGCTCTGATTAACGAATTCTTCCATAAGTGTATTAAATTAAAGTGAGTTCTTTAACTTAACATCTAGCTATTGGATAATCCTAAACAAGTTCTTAGGATTTAATGCAATGCTAGTGTGAAATGAACAAGAAGAATGAGTTGAATTAGATGATCAATTTCACAAACTTGAATTAATACATCTAAGTTGATTTATTAACAAATATGCACGACATTCGTTTGCTCTTTGTGGATTGGAATCTAGTGACAATTACGGATCAAAAGTTCCAATCCTAGCACATAACTTGAACTTAAAGATTAATTGATTCAATTGGCCAAAGTGAATGCAATAATCACATAAATTCAAAACGCGTTTAAAAGCATAACAAATCAACAAATTGAAGTAGAGGAATAGATAAAACGTTAGCAACGAGTTAGAAAAAATAACAACATGATAATTGAACACAACGTCCCCCTCGAACTAGATAGAGAAGTCTAACTACTCATATTAGCGGGTATCACCACGCTATATGATAGATTATACTTCACTATCTCAAGTAATATATAAAAACTATAGAAACAAGAAAATAAATGCTAAGAAATAAATAGAGAAGTTTAATCACTCATATATATGGGTTAAATACTTTTTAGCGAGTGTTCGCCTTGTATTACCTCCACAATATATGAGAAATTAGACTTCTCAAACAAGAAAAATAAAAGAAAGAGAGAAACTAGCGAAGAAATGCCCGCTAATCATATTCTCACCAGAAGAATCGTCGATTGATTAATCGAACCTAAATTTAGGTTTTTCTTCCGCCGGAATATGAGAAACTAAGAGCTTTCAAGTTAGAACTAAGAACTAATGATGAAGAGAATTTTATTGAGGAGAAAGTTAGAGAGAATCACAAGCTAATTCTCTCTACAAGTTGTGTGATTCAAGCTTGGAAATGCCTCTATTTATAGGCAAAATATTACACCAAAAATATTAAAAAATCATAAAAGTCTTCCTTCATGAGTCTATTGTGGTGTCTTCAGTTGTTTTATCTCTAAGAAGTCAAGAAAATACCAAAAACACGTTTTATGGTAGGTGGAGTCCATTGGTCAAAATCTGCACTGGCGTCGGGCGTGACTCGAGTAGTCGCCGACTCGAGTCACGCGCGATTCTGCTAGTCACCGCCGAAACGGGAGGCCAGGGACGGTTGCGCGTGACTCGATCACTTGCGGCGGTGACTCGAGTCACTTGCGGCGCTGATCGAAAGCATGATCGGCGTGACTCGAGTCACTTCTTGGCGCCGACTCGATCCGTCTGGCGGTGACTCGAGTCACCCGAGTCACCCAGAAATTGCACACCAAGTCCCTCAACTTTTGAATGTTATTCATTTTGGTCCTTGATAAATTGCATTTTGGTCCTCCAACTTTTTGAAAAGTTTCACTTTGGTCCCCTGACTTGTGAAAAGTTGCACTTTGGTCCCCAACAGTTTTGGAAGTGATGCTTTTAGTCCTTTTTTCTTCAAACGGCCATAACTTTCACTAGGAAACTCCGATTTGCGATCTGGAAAAAGTTTGGGAATCCTCTTTTGATGTTCTTCGACTTTAGCACAAGAAAAATTGTAAAAACAACTTTTCATAAAATTGCATCGGAGGTCCTCCATCTTTGATTCACTTGCCTTTTTGGTCCCGAGTTTCCGTTTTCATCCGATTTTCATCCATTTTGTCTCCTTTTGATTCTTTGTGACCCTAAACACCACAATAAAGGAAAAACACATAAAACGGAACATATAACATTAATAAAACACACAAACTCGTAAAATAGAAGAGTTATTTAAGTGCTGTTCTAGCACTTATCACAACTCTCAATTAAGCAAGTACACTCTGATTAACGAATTCTTCCTTAAGTGTATTAAGTTACAAGTAAACTCTTTAACTTAACATCTAGCAATTGGATAACCCTAAACAACCTCTTAGGATTTAATGCAAAGTTAGTATGAAATGAACGAGAAGAATGAGTTGAATTAGATGAATAATTTCACAAGCTCGAATTAATGCATCTAAGTTGATTTGTTAATAAATATGCACGATATTCATTTGCTACTTTGAATTGGAATCTAATGACAATTACGGATCAAAAGTTCCAATCCTAGCAAGTAACTTGAATTTAAAGATTAATTGATTCAATTGGCCAAAGTGAATGCAATAATCACATAAACTTAAAAACGGGTTTACAAGCATAACAAATCAACAAATTGAAGTCGAGGAATAGATAAAACGTTACTAAAGAGTTACAAAAGATAACAACATGTTGGTTGAACACAACGTCCTCTCGAACTAGATAGAAAAGTCTAACTACTCATATTTGCGGGGTTTCATACTTTTTAGCGAGTGTTCGCCTTGTATCACCACCACTATATGACAGATTATGCAAAATATAGTAAACAAGTAAATAAATACTAAGAAATAAATAGAGAAATAAAAGGGAAAAGAGAACTTAGCGAAGAATTGATCCGCCGGAATATGAAAAGCTAAAATCTTCAAGCTAAAACTAAGAACAAATGAAGAAGAAAATTTTATTGGAGAGAACTACTAGCTAATTCTCTTCTACTAAATTGTGCATTTCTTTCCTTACAAATGCCTCTATTTATAGGCAAAATTTCACAAGAAAATATGATAAAAAATTATACATGTGCACCATCATGGGTTTTATTAAATTGTAACCACCAAATTATGATATTGGAATTGCATCTTCATGAGTCATCAAATTGTAACAACCAAATCATATGATCTTGAAATTGCATCATGGCGTAGGTAAGCATCTTGGCTTAATTATGCAATTGGAATTTCCTCTGTTTGATATTTTAATAGAAAGTTATGAATTTTCTACCAAAACATGGCCCGAGAAATCCTCCATTCACAGCACTCTCGGGTTTGCCCATTTCTGACCATGATATGATCCGAATCATTTGAAGTGGTCAACATCAAAGTTGTAGCCCTCTGAGTTTCCTTTCCAACCATATAAAGTGGAGCTCAATTCGATTTTTGTAGCAAACGTTATGATTAAATTACTGAACTGCGGCAGTAAATTCGTGTTGCAGAAATTTTTTACGTGTAGTCATTTTTCTTCAAATGGCCATAACTTTCACTAGGAAACTCCATTTTGGGATCCGACAAAAATATGGAAATCTTCTTTTGATATTCTTTGATGTTGGCACAAGAAAAATTGTAAAAACAACTTTCCATAAAATTGCATCGGAGGCCCTCCATCTTTGAATTTGCTTGCATTTCGGTCCCAAGTTCCGTTTTCGCTCCGTTTTCATCCATTTTGGCTCCTTTTGATTTCTTGTGACGCTAAACATACAATAAAAAGAAAACACATAAAAATAAATATAAAACACTAATAAAACACACAAATACGTAAAATAGACAAGTTATTTAAGTGCTTTTCTTGCACTTATCAATATTCGACCCAAAAAACAGACCAGCGGTGGGCCCTGTTTCACAAGCCCATGGTGGGGCGTGTCGCGGCGCACCAAAGTTTGTTTTATTTCCTTACTCGGTTTCAAAACTACAAATTAATGTAGAAGTGGTAAGTAAGGGTCGAACCCAAGAGGAACAGTGCTTAATCTAGTTGTCTTTATCAATTAATATAGAAAATGGGGGTTTTGAGAAAATTGAACAAAAATAGACATGAAAATGACAAAATAAAATAGATAAATTAATTAACGAAATATCTAGTTCTCGGGTTCGGTTGTGTCAACAACTTGTGTTTATCTTTCCCATGCAACGTGTTACTATTCCTTCTTCAATTTATCAACTCTCAATTAACCAAGAAGCTCTGATTAACGAATTCTTCCTTAAGTGTATTAAATTAAAGTGCGTTCTTTATCTTAACATCTAGCTATTGGATAACCCTAAACAAGTTCTTAGGATTTAATACAAAGCTAGTATGAAATGAACGAGAAGAATGAGTTGAATTAGATGAATAATTTCACAAACTTGAATTAATAAATCTAAGTTCATTTGTTAATAAATATGCACGATATTCATTTGCTACTTTTGATTGGAATCTAGTGATAATTACGGATCAAAAGTTCCAATCCTAGCAAGTAACTTGAATTTAAAGATTGATTGACTCAATTGGCCAAAGTGAATGCAATAATCAAATAAACTCAAAAAGGGGTTTACAAGCATAACAAATCAACAAATTGAAGTAGACGAATAGATAAAGCGTTACTAAAGAGTTAGAAAAGATAACCACATGTTAGTTGAACACAACGTCCCCCTCGAACTAGATAGAAAAGTCTAACTACTCATATTTGCGGGGTTTCATACTTTTTAGCGAGTGTTTGCTTGTATCACCACCACAATATGATAGATTATACAAGTAATTTACACAAAATATAGAAAACAAGTAAATAAATGCTAAGAAATAAATAGAGAAATAAAAGGGAAAGAGAAACTTAGCGAAGAATTGATCCGCCGGAATATGGAAAGCTAAGAGCTTCAAACTAAAACTAAAAACAAATGAATAAGAAAATTTTATTGGAGAGAAAGTTGGAGAGAACTACTAGCTAATTCACTCCTAATAAGTTGTGCCTTAGTTGTGCTACAAATGCCTCTATTTATAGGCAAAATTTCACAAGAAAATATGATAAAAAATTATACATGTGCACCATCATGGGTTTTATTAAATTGTAACCACCAAATTATGATATTGAAATGGCATCTTCATGAGTCATCAAATTGTAACCACCAAATCATATGATCTTGAAATTGCATCATGGTGTAGGTAAGCATCTTGGATGAATTGTGCAATTGGAATTTCCTTTTTTTGGTATTTTAATATAAAGTTATGAATTTTCTACCAAAACATGGCCCAAGAAATCCTCTGTTCTGTTCACATCACTCTGGGTTTTGCCCTTTTTGACCATGATATGATCCGAATCATTTGAGGTGGTCAACATCAAAGTTGTAGCCCTCTGAGTTTCCT
The DNA here is from genome assembly GCA_018223645.1 of Jasminum sambac. Classification (NCBI taxonomy): domain Eukaryota; kingdom Viridiplantae; phylum Streptophyta; class Magnoliopsida; order Lamiales; family Oleaceae; genus Jasminum; species Jasminum sambac. The sequence goes on from CP073652.1 coordinate 25,084,501, forward strand.
TTCCAACCATATAAAGTGGAACTCAATCCGATTTGTTGACCAGACGTTATGGTGAAATTACTGAACTGCGGCAGTAAAATCGTGTTGCAGAAATTTTTTACGCTTAGTCATTTTTCTTCAAATGGCTATAACTTTCACTAGGAAACTCCGTTTTGGGATCCGACAAAAATGTGGAAATCCTCTTTTGATATTCTTTGATATTGGCACAAGAAAAATTGTAAAAACAACTTTTCATAAAATTTCATCGGAGGCCCTCCATCTTTGAATTTGCTTGCATTTCGGTCCCAAGTTCTGTTTTTGCTCCGTTTTCATCCATTTTTGCTCCTTTTGATTTCTTGTAACCCTAAACACACAATAAAAGGAAAACACATAAAAAAGAAACATAAAACACTAATAAAACACACAAATATATAAAATAGACGAGTTATTTAAGTGCTTTTCTAGGACTTATCAAACTCCCCCACACTTAGACTATTGTTCGGCCTCGAACAACAAACACATGACACAAAATAACACACTGGTTTTACATGAGATAAACAACTTTTAACAATGAAATTCTACTACAGATAGTGACTTGCTTAATAAACATTCTCCCGAATCATGTTTTTTCTCAAACACACAATGGCTTGTGAGTATGTGCAATTGAGGTTATCATCCCATCACTAACTGGAACCAAATGAAAGCTTACGATGTTCTATCCAAATCCTGACCCGAAATGGTCTAATATTTCCTTTCATCTCTCGTGATCCACTCTTATTTTACAATGATTCTCATGAATCCTAACAATTACTCAAAGTTCACCAAGAATCATCAATTGTTAGTATTGCAAAGAAAAAAAGGGCATGGTAGGTGTTTTATCGCCAATACGTCTTTAATTTTAAGAGTGTTAGATGGAGCACTTCAAACCATTGAGGAAATTTATTTATCTCACTTCTCACCTGGGTAAAAGGCTTGGTTTTTTTTTTTTTTTGAAAAAGAGTAAACATGCAATGCAATGCCCCAAACAATAATGCTTTCTCAATGACTCATATAGCGGGCTTTAGGTCGGCGACTCCCAAACTCGTCACTCAAGGCACCAGGCATCGAAATACTCCTAAGAACTTACTTACCCGAGTCAATGAGGCAAGAGAATGGTAGCACAATGAAATGAATGCTTTTTTTTTTGATGAAGAGGATTTTGCAATTTTCTTTTCAACTTTTACCCCACAGGTAGTTTACACACTACCTCTTTACGATGGAGGCAGCCTTCTTCACCCATTCGAGGTGACGACTTCATACTCTAAGGTAGGTAACTCTTTCCTGTGGTCCCTCTCGTTATTTCAAGTTCAAAAGTAAACTTCATTCTCAGCATAGGTCAGTACTCCTTCCAACTTTTTAGACTCCATCAATAAAAGACACATTCACAAAAAACAGAAACCATGCGATTATAACTCCACCTTACTAACAAATGATGTTTCCAAGTTACTTTGAGTAGGATAATTGGATAGAAAAGAAAAAAAACAAAAACAAAAAGTTAGTTTACTACGGTCTAAAAAAAATCAACATTTTCAACTTTCAATGTATATTCCAGAGAATGATAGTAAATTACCTATAAATGTGCTCAGTTAAGTTAGCCAGCTGTGCATAGAAAAGAACAGAACGAGATCGTGTGGTTTCAGCTAAGTCACACAAATTAAGCTCAATCATTTTCAAAAGTTGCTATCTCATGCAAAATTATTGACACAAAAAAAATCACAAGCAAATCACAATATTCACACACCATATCCACACCCCCACACTCAAATTCTACATTGTCCCCAATGTAGAAATAAAGATAGCATGAGAAAGAGAGAAACTCCCCTTGTAATGAGCCGTGCCGATGTGGAAGGTGGTTGCACAATGTAGCACTGCCTAGGAACAAGTCAACAATCCATAAGCAAGCGACCTGCAATCAAAGTAGACAAAGAAATATATACAAAGTGACTATGGGAGTTGACAACCCTCTGAATATCTTGCAGTAGTATTCACATCAAATTAATGACATGATTCCATCAAGACTGATCCGCATGGAAACTATCTAAGTCAGCATACTCTCTACAAGATAGTTTGACAACCAACCATAATGAAAGAGTCCGCCATATTGTCACTGAACAGCGGTGTGTTTGCCATTCAATAAAGAACAGCCCCATAAGAACCAGCAAATGAGATGACGTTTAGAGCAGAACGTCCAACTCAGACACTTCTGAAATGAATGAGACGTAGTTTTACATCTTCGGATGGGTGCTAGTGATCACGCTCAAAAAGTTGTTGCTCAATGGTAAGGCCATCGAGTTTGGTGTCTAACAAACATTGTCGTTGTTCCAACAAATTATCAAACTCCTTCACACTGATTTCGAGCTGGCTGTTTCTCCTGATAGACTTTTGGCACTACACCTAATCGGTCCATCCTTGAAGAAAACAACATGTGTATATTGTGAATAAGTTCGATTTCTAGTACAATGAGGTCCATCCAATAGCTTTCCACATTTGAAACAACATTTAAGGCGTTTAGCACGTCGTTTGCGAGCAGAACGGGATGATCCTACCCCAAACACAATGACATTCCAAAGGGAACGCTCATACTTATCAACAAGGTAAACAATGTGCATCTGAAGGTCAGTAGGCAAAGAGAAAGACTTGAGTACTTGTAGAAGAGCAACAATACGGGAAGGAGATGCCATGGAGGGAAGAGAAAATTCAATGCACTTGGAGATAGCTGCAAAAGACTAGAGAGATGAAGGAGAGAGAAAAGAATACAGTTCTTTAAGGTCTACTGAAAAAGACCATGTTTGTGTGTGTGTGTGTTTTTTTGTTTATTACAAAGCATAACACCGATGTGTTTCTAGAGTTAAACTCCAGTATTCTACCATCTGAAGTTAGCTATTCCACAATTACAACCGTAACTCCAAGTCCAATTCATTCGGATCTCTTTGGCTTTTGCATATTTCCCTCGGCCAATTGATGGTAGGCAATGTTACAGGATGTATTGGTACATACGTTGCTAATTGCTCCATTAAATCCTCAATTGTTGGTGTAATGAAAATCATTTTTAAAGTATGAGGTGAAATCAACTTTTGGTGAGCTAAATATTCAAGAAATATCAATAAACCGTGGAAATGGTTGTGAATGTTTAAAAGACCAATTGGTTTAGAGTGTAAGCCCATCTCGGCCCAGGAAATTATGCAAAAGATTTGTTCTAGAGTTTCGAAACCTCCTGGGATTGCAATGAAAGTATCGGAATGTAGTATCATGAGTGATAAGCGTGCAAATAATGATCTCACTGGTACCTCAATGCCGATGGTCTTACCATACGCCTGTTTCAAAGGTGGTACAGTAACTCCAACCACTGTTGCTCCTCGCACATATGCAGATTGAATGGCACACCCTATCAGCCCACGGAGACCTCTGCCGTAGATGATCCTATATTTTTTATTTCCAAGGAATGTTCCAGCTGCTACTACTGGTCCGAGATACTCTTTTTGTCCCAAATTGATTCCACCAAAGAGACTTATGGTTGCCAATTTCGTCTTCGAACTGCCAGTTGCCTTCTTTGAACTTTCAGTGTCCAGTTTCTTCTTTGAACCTTCCGTGTCTTTCTTTGAGCTTCAAGTTTCCAAGTTCGTCAGTGAACTTCCAGATTCCAATATGGTAAAAGAATCCATAGATTGTTGACTCACACTAATAACTGACACAAAAACACAAAAAAATGTAAAATAACAATATGTACACGTAGTTGTGATTGTGGCTCACATCTTCCTCTGGTTTTACGTCCAGAAATGGTTTAAACGCCTTCTATGAGTCGGGGATAGGCTTCCCATCCAGTTTTCTTACAAACTAGCAAACAGGGTCTTTTAAAGTCAGATTCCCAAGACTGTATCGTTCCCGTTCCTTTTTAAATTCGTGCCACAAATTGAGAAGTTCGATCTGCACCATTCCACTAGGATGCGTCTCAAGAGTCTAATGGATATCATCCAAAGACTCCTTACTCATGCCATCCTTAATGAAACATATTTTATCTTCTCGATTTGTAGACATGAATCCAATAGAACGATTACCTAATCTACAAGTCCATCGAGTGCATTTATAAGGCCATCTAGCACATTTATAGCACACATTCATTCTTTTTGCTCGTCGTTTCTTGGCAAAATTACTTTTGCCTAACCCTGGTGCATATTTAGTACTAAAAGCCGGCATTTCACCGCCTAATCGGACCTTTGCTTCAATCAACCACCGAATATCCTCAAGCATTTCTTTTTCCATCAACATTTTTAACCGTCCTACTCTAGAAGAATAAATTTCTTTCAAAGCATTCAAAGGTAGTGACGGGTAATACTTGGGGATTTTTGAAAGTTTGGTATCCATTGAAAATGCAAGAATTTTGAAGAAGTAGAAGAGAAGAGAGTGCTTAGGTTGCCTCCTAAGTAGCGCCTTTGTTTATAGTCGTTGGCTCGACTACAAAATTTTTTTTAACACAACACACGAAAGAAAAAGAAAAATTGAAATAATAAAATTAAAATCATCAAAATTACCAAGTAAATTATACTATCACACTCTTCCATTTTTTTTCTTTTTCTAAAAATACTGAATAAGAAAGAACAACAACAAAATTTGAACTATATAATCTACGATTATAAGAAAAAGGCATATAAATATAAAAATATCACATACGTCCATGTAAACAAAGAAGAAGAAGAAGAAAGAAATTACCTAATCACTACTAGAAAGAAGTACTCACAGAGACTTAAGATTGTGGTTGTGATTTCGAATGGAGAATGATCTTGATTTATAGTCAAATGAGGCACTGTTTCAACCGACAATCGTGCATGCAGAGTGTGCTGGAAAGAGTACGTTGGAGTGTGAATCCGAGAAAATGTGTTTGACGGATTTGTCATTTATCAATAATTAACCTGCCCATTATCCGTAATTTTCGCTAATCACCGATTCATGGGCCATCATGTCTCTTCCCAAATAATTGAGTCTCAAATTGTCGTCCTCCTACAGTAATAAAGCAATAGCTTCCTTAATACGTTAGATGAACAGTAGACGAATTAAAAACCAAAAGAATACAAATATTAACAGAAAAATGCTTGGGTTGCCTCCCAAGAAGTGCTTTTGTTTAAAGTCGTTAGCTCGACACTGTTCCCATTTGTCAAGTAGGATTCCTCAAATCCATTGCAGCTCCACTTTGTCTTCAATGGCTTCTCCGAGTGTCTTGATTTCTTGACAGTCCTTCTTGAATTCTTCTCCAAATTTTTTTGGTCTCATTTCTTTCATGGCTTCCTTCTTCGAGATGAGGTAATTGTGCTTTGGCTCAATCTTATGTGTTGTGTTGGCTCTGCAATTCAATTCACACAGTTCTTGCACAAAAGGATTAGTTGAATTGATTGCAAAGACAGAACAAGTATTATTGGGGCGTAATGAGCCATCAAAAATACTAAAGTTTGCTTTTGCCTCATCAAATTCCATTGACAATGTACCCTCATAGACATCAATTTTAGTGCGAGAAGTGTAAAGGAATGGACGTCCCAGTGTGATAGGAGTGGGGTGAGGTGAATGTTCATCGGCCATATCAAGTATGTAAAAATCTGCAGGGAAAACTAAGCCATTTATTTCGACTAGCACATCTTCAATCACTCCATCAGGGTATGCGTTGGTACGATCAGCTAGTTGCACAATTACGTGAGTTTCTTTTAGTTTTCCTAGATTTAGTGAAGCATATAAGGATCTAGGCATGACATTTATGGATGCTCCTAAATCTATGAGTGCTTTGTCAATATGGTGATTGCCTATAGAGCAAGGGACAGTAAACATACCTGGGTCTTTACATTTTGGAGGTAGCTTCTACTGGAACACTGCTGAAACAGTTTCTCCCATTTTTATCATTTCATTTCCCATCAATTTCCTTTTGTTAGTGCAAAGATCTTTCAAAAACTTAGCATAGCGTGGAATTTGTTTGATTGCATCTAACAGAGGAATATTGATCTCTACTTTCCTAAATGTGTCCAAAATTTCCTTTTCCTTGTTTTCATTGTTGGTCTTTACTAATCTACTAGGAAAAGGGGGAGGAATTGTTTTAGCAGTGACATGAGAGTTAGGACTTACCTCCTTTTCAAGCTTTTCTTTTTGATCTTCTTGTGTGGGAACTTCTTTGTGAGGGTTTTCGATCTCTTTTCCACTTCTTAAAGTTATGGCACTGGCATTCTTTTGATTTACCTCAGGTTGGGATGGTAACTTTCCTCCAGATTGTGTTTCCAGGCGATTGATAGCAGTTGCCAATTGACTCATCTGGTTTTCCAAGTTTTGGATGCTTGATTTGGATTCCTGTTGGAATTTCAAAGTATTAGTCGCTAATGTTTTCACCATATCCTCGAGCGACATACCTGATGATTGAGGCTTCTATTGAAATTGCCCTTGGGGTTGGAAATTCCCTTGTTGTTGAAATTGGCCTTGAGGCTTGTTAGGGAAGAATCCTGGGGGCTTGTTGGTTCCATAGCTCAGATTGGGGTGGTCTCGCCATCCTGGATTATAGGTGTTTGAGTACGGATTGTATTATTTTCTTGGGAATGGGAACTTATTTGCTGAGTTCACTTGTTCATTGTTATCCACTTGTAGAACAGGACAAGAATCTGTAGGATGTCCTAGATTTGTGCATATGCCACATGCTTTGAGTTGTTGATTGTTTCCTACAACGATTTGTTTGAGAAGTTGTGTTAGTTCAGAAAGTTGGCTTTCAACATTGGAATTACTTACCTCGTTAACTCTTCGAATGTTCATCTCCCGGTCTGTACTGAATTGTTGAGTGTTTTCAGCTATGTTAGAAATCAGTGTTCTGGCTTCAGCAGGGGTTTTGTTCATCAATGCGCCTCCACTAGCAGCATCAACCATGTTTCTGTCCGGTTGACATAACCCTTCGTAGAAGTATTGCACGAGGAGATTTTCACTGATTTGGTGATGTGGACAACTTGAAACGCTCCCAATACTCGTAAAGAGTCTCTCCGTTGTTTTGGCGTACTCCGGAGATATCTTTTCGAATATTTGAGGTCTTTGAAGTAGGAAAATACTTTTCGAGGAAAAGTTGCTTCATTTCGTTCCAAGTTGTGACGGATCCCGATGGTAGGGTGTATAACCAATCTGTGGCGGCATGTTTTAGTGAAAATGGAAAGGCTCGGAGCTTGATTTGCTGTTCAGTGATGCCCAGGGGTTTCATGCTATAACACACCACATGAGACTCCTTCAAGTGTCGATATGGATCTTCGCCGGATCGTCCATGAAAAGAAGGTAGAAGATGTATCAATCCAGATTTGAGTTCGAAAGTTTTACCTTCTTTTACGGTTGGAAATGTGATACACAAAGGTTGTTGAGTAACCGGGAGTTGCCAGTTGTTTGAGAGTTCTTTCGTTATTGTTTTCTGCCATTTCTCGTTCGGTTTGTTTTGCTTGTCTTATTCGTCTTCGAATGGATTTCTCGATTTCTGGATCGAAACTTTCAAAAATTTGATTAGTAGATCGGGTATTATGCATACAAGTGAAGAAGAATTTTTTTTTTTTGGAAATTAATGAATAAAAGCAACTAAATTCGTTAACCGTTCCCCGGCAATGGCGCCAAAAACTTCGTGGGGCGTGTCGCGGCACACCAAAGTTTGTTTTATTTCCTTACTCGGTTTCAAAACTACAAATTAATGTAGAAGTGGTAAGTAAGGGTCGAACCCAAGAGGAACGGTGCTTAATCTAGTTGTCTTTAACAATTAATGTAGAAAAGGGGGTTTTGAGAAAATTGAATAAAAATAGACATGAAAATGACAAAATAAAATAGATAAATTAATTAAAGAAATATCTAGTTCTCGGCTTCGGTTGTGTCAACAACTTGTGTTTATCTTTCCCATGCAACGTGTTACTATTCCTTCTTCAATTTATCAACTCTCAATTAACCAAGAAGCTCTGATTAACGAATTCTTCCTTAAATGTATTAAATTAAAGTGAGTTCTTTAACTTAACATCTAGCTATTGGATAACCCTAAACAAGTTCTTCGGATTTAATGCAAAGCTAGTATGAAATGAACGAGAAGAATGAGTTGAATTAGATGAATAATTTCACAAACTTGAATTAATACATCTAAGTTGATTTGTTAATAAATATGCACGATATTCATTTGCTACTTTGGATTGGAATCTAGTGATAATTCAGGATCAAAAGTTCCAATCCTAGCAAGTAACTTGAATTTAAAGATTGATTGACTCAATTGGCCAAAGTGAATGCAATAATCAAATAAACTCAAAAACGGGTTTACAAGCATAAGAAATCAACAAATTGAAGTAGAGGAATAGATAAAATGTTACTAAAGAGTTAGAAAAGATAACCACATGTTAGTTGAACACAACGTCCCCCTCGAACTAGATAGAAAAGTCTAACTACTCATATTTGCGGGGTTTCATACTTTTTAGCGAGTGTTTGCTTGTATCACCACCACAATATGATAGATTATACAAGTAATTTACACAAAATATAGAAAACTAGTAAATAAATGCTAAGAAATAAATAGGGAAATAAAAGGGAAAGAGAAACTTAGCGAAGAGTTGATCCGCCGGAATATGGAAAGCTAAGAGCTTCAAACTAAAACTAAGAACAAATGAAGAAGAAAATTTTATTGGAGAGAACTACTAGCTAATTCACTCCTACTAAGTTGTGCCTTAGTTGTGCTACAAATGCCTCTATTTATACGCAAAATTTCACAAGAAAATATGATAAAAAATTATACATGTGCACCATCATGGGTTTTATTAAATTGTAATCACCAAATTATGATATTGAAATGGCAGCTTCATGAGTCATCAAATTGTAACCACCAAATCATATGATCTTGAAATTGCATCATGGTGTAGGTAAGCATCTTGGCTGAATTGTGCAATTGGAATTTCCTTTTTTTGATATTTTAATAGAAAGTTATGAATTTTCTGTTCGAATTAAACTCGGGATGCACCGGTCACAAAAATTAATTTCTTGTGACGAGAAATTCCCAATGCCGGATTTCCATTTCTATGCGGCCTACTAATTGACAATATTAACAAACAACTTTAAAGAGGGATAGTCGTAGAAATATACCTACGAAAGCTTTCCGAATTTCACGACAGTTGTTGGTTTATTATTTGTAGCTTCAAACCCCCACGCCTTCCTTGATGTTCTCCACGGATCACCAAAGGATACAGTGCAACTTTTTTCTCTTCTCGCCTTGTGGTACACGACAGAACCAGAGAAAGAAAAATTATTATTCTTCTTCTTGCCCTTTTTTTTTTATAACGTGGATCATCCCCTTTTTTTTCTTCTCAATCCCCTCTTATTAGATAAGAGTCCTGGTCATGATGAAAAAGCTTTTGATAAACTCAATCAAAAATGGGATGGAGACCACTAACCCACGATTTAATCCTCCACGTACCATTCTAATCAGAGGAGGTTGGTTAAAACAAAGCCCAACCAACTCCACTAATATGGCACACATCTCATACAATATTTATATGGCACATGTGTGTATAACGTGGTCATGTATCCCATCGTTACTAGCAAAAATTCTCCGTATTCCTTTTTAAGTGATAAATTATAACGCTTACAATTTACCATGGTCCATTATGTGAAGCCACCAAAGGGACCTGATCGGACCCAATTAAATTAAGCTCCAATAAATTAATTTTAATTTGGTCAACTCTTGCCCAATTAAAATAATTTATCAACCACATTCTACACCACTATAAGAATGTGATTGCACTCTCAATTTAATTGTAATTACTGAAGTCAATAATTAAATCCTCTGATTTATCGATCTTATTCAATACCCCCGTCGATCAACTAAAATATTTGGGAAAATAATTTTGACCAAAATACCAATTTTCCAATATTTATCAAGTCCTCAATCCCAACTTCTATTTGACAGTATACCATGTGATCACATCACATAATTAATTCGATAGTCGCTATCAAATTACTGAGCTCAGATTCAAACTGTCTATTAGAAGAATTTATGAGGTCATGATCGTGCCTACTGAATAGGTGACGGATTCCATATTGCGAATATGTATTCCTCGTTATTTCACTTTAATTTCCAAAACACCGAGATTTCGATTAGCAATTTAATCTCATCCATCGGTGCTTCAAAAAGCTTCAAGTTAGTAATCAAAGTTCATTACTCTCGTAGGATTAAGGTATCTCATACGACAATCATGTGAAATTAAATCGTGTGGTCAAATCCACCAACTGAATTTCACATCGTCCAATCCAATATATATAAATATATATATTCTTAATATTACTACCAAGCCAAAGATAGACTTCAATAATATTGAGACAATCTTGCAAAATAAATTGTCCAAATTTATTTACTGATCGTGGACTATAAAACTTCGAATTGAATCATAAATCAAATCTTTGTGTGTTTAACAAATAAACACTCGACTTATGATATCGACCAATTCATGGACAAATGCAAGCTCAGAAGCAATTTATTAAAAATAAATAAATTAACAACAATAATTTATTTAATTTCAAATAAATGTCGGAACTACATAATATTTACTTGACGGGCATAACATATCCAACAATCTCCCACTTGCCCTAGAGTAAATGAGACATGTTACGTACGCCCATACTTTCAATATGCCTTTCAAAACATTTAGCTGGCAGGCCTTTTGTGAAAGGATCAGCAAGATTTTCTGCTGACGCAATCTTACATACATTCACATCTCCTCGCTGAACAATCTCCCTAAGTAAGTGATACTTTCGCTCGATGTGTTTCCCACGTTGATGGCTACGTGGTTCCTTTGCATTCGCCACGGCCCCACTGTTGTCACAGTACAAGGTGATGGCCTGAGATGCAGAGGAGACCACCCCAAGGTCTAGCAAGAATTTCTTCACCATACGGCCTCTTTGGCTGCTTCACAAGCGGCCACATATTCTGCCTCCATTGTGGAATCCGCAATACAAGAGCTTAATACTTCTCCAAACAACGGCACCACCACCTAGCGTGAACACTGCCCCTGATGTGGACTTTCGAGAGTCTCTATCAGCCTGAAAATCAGAATCAGTGTAACCTATAGGAACTAGGTCTACAGCTGAGTAAACCAACATATAATCTCTAGTTCTGCGAAGATACTTGAGTATATGTTTTACTGCAGTCCAGTGATCTGGTCCTGGGTTCGACTGATATCGACTGACAATCCCAACAGCATAACAGATGTCTGGACGAGTACATAACATAGCATACATGAGACTTCCTACTGCCGAAGCGTAGGGAACCTGTTTCTTGTATTCCACTTCACTAAGAGTCTTGGGACAATGCTCCCGTGACAAGTGCATCCCATGTCTGAAAGGTATTAAACCTTTCTTGGAATTCTGCATGGAAAAACTCGCCAAGATCTTATCTATATACGAAGCTTGGGATAACGCTTATGCTTCGTTCTTCCTATCCCGAAGGATTTGGATACCTAGAACATAACTAGCTTCTCCCAAGTCCTTCATATCAAACTGTTGTGCCAGCCACTGTTTGGCTGATGTCAATGCTCTTACGTCATTCCCAATGAGTAGGATATCATCTACATACAGCACGAGCAACATCACCTTGTTGTCTTTAATACTTTTATAGACACAAGGTTCATCGGGGTTTTCATCAAAACCAAAAGACTTGATGGCTTGATCAAACCTGATATTCCAGGACCTTGACGCCTGTTTAAGTCCATAGATGGACCTATTCAGTTTGCACACTTTGTGCTCTTGACCCTTTTGGATGAAACCATCGGGTTGCATCATATAGATGCTTTCGTCAAGATTTCCGTTAAGGAATGCCGTCTTGACGTCCATTTGCCACACCTCATAATCAAAGTGAGCTGCAATGGACAAGAGGATCCTAATGGACTTAAGCATGGCCACTGGAGAGAAGGTCTCTTCATAATCGATGCCTTCTCGTTGGGTAAAACCCTTATCAACCAATCTAGCTTTAAAGGTCTCAACATTTCCATCTGCACCCCTCTTTCTCTTGTATATCCACTTGCAACCAATGGGTTTCACCCCATTCGACAAATCTACAAGATCCCAGACAGAGTTAGTGTACATGGACTTCATCTCTGAATCCATGGCACTCCTCCAATGGTCGGCGTCAATATCCTCTACAGCTTCTTTATACGTGATGGGGTCCTCCCCTTGCTCAGTGGAGATCGCCTCAAACGATTCTCCATAGAGTAAGTATCTAGAGGGTGGTCGAATAACCCTCCCGCTACGTCGAAGCTGTGGAGGTTCCTGATTGATTGGAGCTTGTACTTCTGATGTTTCTCATGCATCAATTTCCTCATTTCCTAATCCAGTACCTAATGGCGACTGGTCCATGGGGATCTGATGTCCTTCCAAATTAGGTGTCGGGGTGTTAGCGGGACTAGGGGGTGGATCCTCCATTCGCCTCCCACTACACTCAGGCACTGTAATTTGTGGAAATGTGAATACACTTGGAGTAGGTTCAGTGCGGATCTCTGAAGTTGATGAGCTAGGAGCATCTCCCATCATCTCCTTCAAAAGGACCTTACTCCTAGATCCATGCTCTTCTATGTACTTCTCCTCTAAGAAAGTTGCATTGGTACTCACAAATACCTTTCTATCTTGAGGACTATAGAAATAGTAACCTCTCGTTCCTTTTGGATACCCTACAAAAATGCATACGTCTGACCTTGATTCCATCTTCTCCATCTTTCCTTTCAGCACGTGTGCGGGACAACCGCATATCCGAATATGTGTCAAATTGGGCTTACGCCCATTCCACAATTCTAGGGGCGTCTTTGGGACAGACTTAGATGGAACCATATTCAGCAAGTAGATTGCAGTTTGTATAGCATATCCCCAAAAAGATGTACTGAGAGTTGAGAAGCCTAGCATTGACCTGACCATGTCTAACAAGGTCATGTTTCTCCTTTCTGAGACACCATTCTGTTGGGGAGTGCCAGGTGCGCTCAGCTGGGATATAATCCCGTTCTCTGATAGGTATGTTCTAAAATCGTGGGATAGATACTCACCACCTCGATCTGATCGAAGTGTTTTAATGTTCTTACCTAATTGCTTCTCCGCTTCAGCCTTAAACTCCTTGAACTTTTCAAAGGCATCAGACTTGCGAGCCATTAGATAAACATAACCGTACCTGGAGTAATCATCAGTGAAAGTGATGAAGTACTCATACCCACCTCTAGCTTGGACATTAATTGGTCCACATACATCAGAATGTACTAATTCTAAAACTTCTTTGGCTCTATTCCCTTTCGAAGAAAAAGGTCTCTTTGTCATTTTCCCTTCCAAGCAGGGTTCGCAGACTGGGTAGGATTCTACCTTCAAGCTACTTAAAGGACCATCCTTTGCCAGCCTTTAAATCCTATTAAGGTTTATATGACCAAGTCTAAGGTGCCAAAGATAAGTTTCATTAGCAGGAGACAACTTAATGCGTTTGTTGGATGTAGTATGATATAGCGAGCCGTTGGATGGCTTTAGAATGTATAAATCGTTATCAACATGTCCACGACAAAGCACAGTATTATTCAAGGATATCTCTACTGAAAATTTAGAAAATTTAACAGAATAACCTTGTCTAAACAATAAAGAAATCGAAATCAAATTTCGGTAAATGTCTGGAACATAATAACAATTATTCAATACTAAAAATTTATTCTGAAAGTAAAGATAAATTTCTCCAACGGCTTTCGCAGATACTACTGCCCCTGTGCCAACTCGAAGAGTGTGATCCCCTTCATTGAGCTCCCTGGTTACTTGGAACCCCTGCAACGAATTGCAAATATGATTAGTGGCTCCATAATCTACTATCCAAGTGTTTGTAGAATTAACCACTAAACATGACTCAATAAATTGTAACTCACCGTTACCCTGTTTGCGTGCTAGGTAAGTCGGACAGTTTCTCTTCCAATGCCCCTTCTGATTGCAATGAAAACACTTCCCTTTAGGCTTTCCATCCTTCTTAGCCTTTTTGGCCTGATTCTGCTATTGTCCCTTATTGCTGGACCTCTTTCTCTTGTTACCTCCTTTGCCTTTCGGCTTGGAAGATGACGGTCCAGAAGAAGAAGCTGGCCCAGCATAAGTAACGACATGAACATCACCACTCTTGGCTTTGAGAACATTCTCAGCATCTTGGAGCTCTTTCATAAGCTCGGTCAGTGACATATCTAGCTTGTTCATGTTATAATTAACCTTGAACTGATAGAACATCTCAGGGAGAGTTTCTAAAGCCATGTCAACTTGAGTCTCCGGCTTAATCTTGGCCCCTAAAACCTCAGCCACGTTAAACTGAGCGATCAATTAGAGCATATGATCTCTCACGGGCGTCCCTGGTTTCATGCGCAAGTTCATGATGTGCCTAATGGCAGACTGACGGGCTCGAACATATCCCTTAGGCTTTCCATGATATCAGCAAATTTTTCCATATTTTGATGTCTCTGCTGCAGCACATTCGAGATGGAACCAAGAATGTAGCAGCGAGCCATCTCATTGGAACTCACCCACTTATCATAGGCAGCCCTCTGTTCGGCCGTCAACTCCTCAGTAGATTTCTCGGGACACTTATCAGTCAACACGAATTTTAGCTTCTCAGCGGTGAGAAAAATCATCAAATTCCGTTTCCAATCAACGTAATTCTCTCCAATCAGTTGATTTTTAGTCAAGATTAAGGACAGTGGATTGTTCGACATTTTTCTGAAAATTAAATAAAACAATTAACGAGCTATACATGTCATACAATTCATATACGATGCACAAAATAAAATGCACGAGCAGACCCATAACTACTTCTATATACGACAACCTAAAACCCCAAAGTCTAAAACATTTCCTCTTTAGGAGGAAAAATGTGACTTGCGGCTAGGATGGAAAAACCTCCCACCAAGATTAATATATCTTGCATCTCATGCAATATCATCTCAGTGTCGCTTTAAATTTGGCCATCACCAATATCGTTTGGATATTCTATAGGAAGCCCCCACGATATTTTGATTGAAATGTATAACCCTTATATTGATAGATTTAAAGTTCCAAATTAATCAAGTTACCTATAGGGTAAACATGATTAATTTGCACTAGAAACCATCACCAAATATTGGCCCAAACTAGTAACCGAATCTCGTGCAGCCCTCCTTTAGGGAAACTAATTAAATTAGCTCAAGGCATGCACGTATTCTTACTAATGGGTTGATAAGGGAGGTCGTGGGTTCAAAAAATGTTGCACCCTCACCCATCTAACATTTTTCTCCTTTAGGGTTTTCAATTAATAATTTTTCTAACCAATTTCCAATTTGAAAAATGGTTAAATTATTAATAACGATATTTAAAAAAATATCAACATGCATGGCAATGTAGTTCCTAGAGCGGTGTTAATGCAATCTATATGACATGTTAAAATGAATGACAATTAATTCACATAATTTAAGCAATAAATAAATTGCAGAAATTAAATAGAACAAATTTTATGGCTAATCCTAGACACAAAAATTACAAATATAATTAAAGTTTAATTGGACCACAACCCGGCCCAACCCTTCAATTACCATATCTGCATAGAGTCTAGCCCAAAGATCTTCAAGGCTAAGGAAAAACAGGCCCGTAAAGTTATCAATTTGATATGAATTAGACCAAATCATAACTCCGGCCCATTCCATTTCCTAGCCCAACCTCCAAAAAAAAAGGGGCCAGCCCACGTACACATGCATGCTCCAATAGAGAGCCAAGCCCAACCTCCAAAAGGGCCCGGCCAACGCACACACGCATGCTGCCATGCTCCAACGGAGAAGACACACGCACCCGCTCGAACCCATCGGAAACAGCCGCTCAAACCCATCGGAAATGCACACGCCGGACATGGAGCTAGGCCGTGAATCCAATGTCGATCACCACCATCTCAACTGCACGTTGGCACAGGAAACGACGGAAAATGGCATTGGCGTCATACGCCTCGAAAACAGCAGCACCGGCGGTGCCGCTGCCGCTGCAACAAGACGGGACAGCAGCACCAAAGGTGCCGCCGTCGACCGCCGATCGCGGCAGCAGCACCCACTGGCGCTTCGCTGCGTCCCTTCCACCCACACACAATCGCCACCTCTCCAATTGTTTTTTTTTTTACGTGACAGTAGCTGGTGTCGTTGCCATCGTATCTCAGCCAGTTGGAGTCACCAACGCCGAGAAGTCGCGATGTCAACAACCCCTTACTGCCTGTAATTGGTTTTTCGAAGCTTTCAAAAATTACCACAGAGGTCCCAGGCGATTGTGAAGAAGGTGAAGTTTAGTCCCCTGGTAGAAAATTGCAGCAAGGTTCCTCGCGTTCCATTTAGCTTATTAGCATCCCCAACTTACAAAGATCCATACAGCAGAAGTGGAATTACACGATTCCTAATCTAATGCATATAATTGAACCAAAACAAAGGGGAAACATGGAGACGTAATCCACCCCCTTTGGTTACATGACTCGATTAAAGCAATTACATCAATATTACAAAAATTCTAAGGCCATAAAATTGTTCAACTAAATTAAAACATCCAACATCAATTCATATGTCACATTAAATCTTACACCGCTCCAACTAAGGCATGCACACATTAATATTGTATCAATGTAACCACATAAAAACAGAGAACCTGGCTCTGATACCAATTGTTCGAATTAAACTCAGGATGCACCGGTCACAAAAATTAATTACTTGTGACGAGAAATTCCCAATGCCGGATTTCCATTGCTATGCGGCCTACTAATTGACAATATTAACAAACAACTTTAAAGAGGGATAGTCGTAGAAATATACCTACGAAAGCTTTCCGAATTTCACGACAGTTGTTGGTTTATTATTTGTAGCTTCAAACCCCCACGCCTTCCTTGATGTTCTCCACGGATCACCAAAGGATACAGTGCAACTTTTTTCTCTTCTCACCTTGTGGTACATGAGAGAACCAGAGAAAGAAAAAGTATTATTCTTCTTCTTGCCCTTTTTTTTTTTATAACGTGGATCATCCCCTTTTTTTTCTTCCCAATCCCCTCTTATTAGATAAGAGTCCTGGTCATGAAGAAAAACCTTTGATAAACTCAATCAAAAATGGGATAGAGACCACTAACCCATGATTTGATCCTCCACATACCATTCTAATCAGATGAGGTTGGTTAAAACAAAGCCCAACCAACTCCACTAATATGGCACACATCTCATACAATATTTATATGGCACATGTGTGTATAACGTGGTCATGTATCCCATCGTTACTAGCAAAAATTCTCCGTATTCCTTTTTAAGTGATAAATTATAACGCTTACAATTTACCATGATCCATTATGTGAAGCCACCAAAGGGACTTGATCGGACCCAATTAAATTAAGCTCCAATAAATTAATTTTAATTTGGTCAACTCTTGCCCAATTAAAATAATTTATCTACCACATTCTACACCACTATAAGAATGTGATTGCACTCTCAATTTAATTGTAATTACTGAAGTCAATAATTAAATCCTCTGATTTATCGATCTTATTCAATACCCTCGTCGATCAACTAAAATATTTGGGAAAATAATTTTGACCAAAATACCAATTTTCCAATATTTATCAAATCCTCAATCCCAACTTCTATTTGACAGTATACCATGTGATCACCTCACATAATTAATTCGATAGTTGCTATCAAATTACTTAGCTCAAATTCAAACTGTCTATTAGAAGAACTTATGAGGTCATGACCGTGCCTACTGAATAGGTGACGGATTCCATATTGCGAATATATGTTCCTCGTTATTTCACTTTAATTTCCAAAACACCGAGATTTCGATTAGCAATTTAATCTCATCCATCGGTGCTTCAAAAATCTTCAAGTTAGTAATCAAAGTTCATTACTCGCGCAGGATTAAGGTATCTCATACGATAATCATGTGAAATTAATTCGCGTGGTCAAATCCACCAACTAAATTTCACATCGTCCAATCCAATATATATAAATATATATATTCTTAATATTACTACCAAGCCAAAGCTAGACTTTAATAATATTAAGATAATCTTGCAAAATAAATTGTCCAAATTTATTTACTGATCGTTGACTATAAAACTTCGAATTGAATCATAAATCAAATCTTTCTGTGTTTAACAAATAAACACTCGACTTATGATATCGACCAATTCATGGACAAATGCAAGCTCAGAAGCAATTTATTAAAAATAAATAAATTAACAACAATAATTTATTTAATTTCAAATAAATGTCGCAACTACATAATATTTACTTGACGGGCACAACATATCCAACAATTTCTACCAAAACATGGCCCAAGAAATCCTCTATTCACATCATTCTCGGTTTTGCCCATTTTTACCATGATATGATCCGAATCATTTGAAGTGGTCAACATCAAAGTTGTAGCCCTCTGAGTTTCCTTTTCAACCATATAAAGTGGAGCTCAATCCGAGTTTTTACCAAACTTTATGGTCAAATTACTGAACTGCGGTAGTAAAATCGTGTTGCAGAAATTTTTTATGCTTAGTCATTTTTCTTCAAATGGCCATAACTTTCACTAGGAAACTCCATTTTGGGATCCGAAAAAATGTGGAAATCCTCTTTTGATATTCTTTGATATTGGCACAAGAAAAATTGTAAAAACAACTTTTCATAAAATTGCATCGGAGGCCCTCCATCTTTGAATTTGCTTGCATTTCGGTCCCAAGTTCCGTTTTCGCTCCGTTTTCATCCATTTTTGCTCCTTTTGATTTCTTGTGACCCTAAACACACAATAAAAGGAAAACACATAAAAATTAAACATAAAACACTAATAAAACACACAAATATATAAAATAGACGAGTTATTTAAGTGCTTTTCTAGCACTTATCATCACCGATCACAATGAATCTCTTATCTGGAATTGCCGTGGGCTTGGGAACCACGTACAGTTCATGTCTTAATGGACTTAGTCCATGACAAGCGTCCCACCTTCATATTTCTCATCGAGACACTTGCGAATAGATCACGCATGGAATTCATCCGCAATAAGGTAGGATATGAAGGCATGTTAGCTGTTGACTGTGAAGGACATAGTGGAGGTATTACCTTGTTTTGGAAGGAGAAGCACATGGCCAAGCTTCTTAGCTACTCCCGTAATCATGTGGATGTTGAGGTCCATGTACAGAATCAAACGCCTTGGAGGTTGACCGGCTTCTATGGTTTCCCAGAACAAAGTCGACGCCGAGACAGTTGGAACCTATTGCGTACGCTAGCTTCCTTATCTCCACTGCCATGGTGTGTTTTTGGGGACTTCAACGATCTTCTCACCAACACTGTGAAAAAGGGGGGATCACCTCATCCCTCGGGACTCTTCAATAGTTTTAGGAAAGCTATAGAAGATTGCAATCTCACTGATCTGGGCATGGAGGGTCATCCTTTCACTTGGATTAAAGGGCGTGGCTCGGCAAACTTGCTGGAAGAGCGTTTAGATCGTGCTTTGGCCACTACGTCGTCGAGGGAGACTTTCCAAGCGGCTGTTGTGATCAATTTGGGTTACTTTAGTTCCGACCATGCCCCCATCCTTATTCAGACTACTGGACATTTTTCTCGCCCACCTACCCGCCGCTTTCGCTTCGAAAATTTCTAGTTACACAAGGACGATTGCAAGGAGCTTATAAAGACCAGTTGGTCCCGTCATTCGGCCAAAACTATGCTTGATCGCCTAAGATCTTATGGAACATATCTTCTCGCCTGGAGCAAAAATTTCATGGCTAATTTAAAACAAAACTTCAACAATTTAAAAATGATATGACTAGATACGGTGCTCGCTCTGACGCTCTCTCGACGGAGCTGTTCGACAAGGCCTAGCACTCTTACTTTGAAACTCTTAGACAACAATAAATATTTTGGAAACAACGTTCTAAGAAATCTTGGCTTAAGGAAGAGGACCAAAACACAAAATACTTTCATGCAGTCTGCTCTGCTAGACAAAAGAAGAACTCCATTCATCAGCTCAAGAATTTCGATGGGGCATGGCTCACTAAGGCAACGGGGTTGAAGGATCATATTGTTGATTATTTCAGGGGCCTTTTAACCTCTGCCCGGGGCAACCACTCTTCATCATATATCATCGACCATGTTGACCCTTGTATTTCTCCTGAACAGAACAACATGCTTCTCGCTCCCTTTACTGCTCAAGATGTCCATGACGCTCTTTAGTATGCATCCAGACAAGTCACCAGGCCCTGACGGAATGAACCCCGTTTTTTTCAAAAGAATTGGGATACGCTCGGGTAGGACGTCGTTCAATTTTGCTTGGAAGTTCTTAACAGTTGCAGATTCCCAGATGGTGCCAATGATACTACCATTGTTATGATCCCGAAAAAGCAAGCTCCCGAGACGATTGGGGATGTACGGCCTATTTCTTTATGCAACGTTCTATACAAGGTTGTGGCCAAAATGCTTGCGAATAGACTAAAGCGTATCCTTCCTGGAGTTATTTCTGAGTTTCAAGGCGCTTTTGTTCCCGGTCGGCTGATCACTGATAATATCATGGTTGCATTCGGGGCCATGCATTACCTTAAACGCAAAACGCAAGGCAAAAAGGGTGTGGCGGTGCTTAAAATTGATATTAGTAAGGCCTATGATATATTGGAATTGGGTTTTCTCACCTCTTGTTTGCGGCACTTGGGGTTTCATGCGAGATGGATAGAGCTCATCTCCGAGTGTATATCATCAGTTCGGTACCATGTGCTCCTTGATGGGGAAGAATTGGGGCCCATCTTCCCTTGTCGGGGTTTAAGGCAAGGATGTCCTCTTTTTCCGTACCTCTTTATTGTGTGTGTGCCGAGAGCCTTTATCGTACTCTCAAGAAACTTGAAGCTCGCTGTCAACTTCATGGGTGTAAAATTGCGCGGGGGCACCCGTCATCTCGCACCTATTTTTTGCAGATG
Organism: Jasminum sambac; assembly: GCA_018223645.1. Lineage (NCBI taxonomy): Eukaryota > Viridiplantae > Streptophyta > Magnoliopsida > Lamiales > Oleaceae > Jasminum > Jasminum sambac. The sequence continues at coordinate 25,105,461 of CP073652.1, forward strand.
ATAGCCTTTTCTTCTTTCGCGCCAATGATGTTGAAAGTGGTTTGGTCAAGAAAGTGCTACATGAGTATGAAGTTGAGTCAGGTCAAGCCATCAACCTCCATAAGTCATCCATTTTTTGCAGCTCTAATGTTGATATTCAAAAGAAAAATAACATTTGCTCCACTTTGGGTGTTACAGCTTGGCATAGTCACGAGAAATATTTGGGCCTTCCTTTTATCATCGGATTTAAGAAGCAAGGAGATCTTAGCTTCATATTGGATAGGGTTTGGCAAAAAAATGCATGGATGGAAAGAGAAATTGTTATCCCGCGCTGGGAAGGAAGTGCTCCTTAAGACTGTTGTTCAAGCTCTATCGAATTACGTGATCAGCGTTTTCTTGCTCCCTCTTGAGACTTGTGCTGAGATTGAGAGGCTAATGAACTCCTTTTGGTGGGGCTCGATAAGCCATGTTAACTCTCGGGGTATTTCATGGATGCGATGGGAACGATTATGTTATCCCAAGAACCGTGGTGGGATTGGTTTCAAACTTCTGCGAGAATTTAATCTCGCCCTACTTGGGAAGCAAGCGTGGCGATTTGTTACCGAGCCAAACTCATTCATTTCCCGCATCTTCAAAGCGCGGTATTTCCCCCGAACTAGCTTCTTCGATGCTAAGCTTGGCCACAATCCGAGTTTTGTTTGGCGCAGTGTTCTCGCCTCCCAACCTTTGCTGCTCAAAGGCTGCAGGCTCCGGGTTGGTAATGGGGGATCTATTCATGTGTGGTCCGATCCTTGGCTACCCGAAAAAGACAACGGTGGAGTTACCTCGAGTATTTTACCCAATGGCGAAGTCGGTCACGTTCGCCAACTCATGAAGGCTGACGGAAACAAATGGGATTGGGAGCTCATCTCGGACATATTCAACACACGCGATCAAGAACTTATCAAGCAGATTCCATTAAGTAACCGCAACGTTCACGATCGAGTGTTTTGGAGCTTGGAGACTCAAGGGAAATACTCTGTTCGCAGTTGTTATTGTCTTACCCATCGCCTTTACCGCTCGTCTAATCTCCCTCCGGAGGACCTTCTGTGGAAATAGCTTTGGAATCTCAAAGTATCCTCAAAAGTGAAGAACTTTATGTGGCGTACCGTCGTGAATGTCCTTCCCACAGCTAACCTATTACGAACCAAACATGTAAACATCAATCCACTTTGCTCTGTTTGTGCTCAGGGTGAGGAGTCCATAGCTCACTGCCTTTTCACTTGTGAGATTGCTAAGAACGTTTGGAGGGAAATTGACATTCTTCCCTCTACCTTTGTCGGCGATAGTATTAAGTGTTGGCTCTTCAACGTTTTGGATAATTTGGATTCTAGAAAGGCTGAATTATTTGCAATGATCTGTTGGGCTCTATGGTCCAACCGTAATGAAGTCGTTTGGAATGCCAAGTCTTTCACAGTTCGCAAAGTTATTGCTAACGCTAACTCTTTTTTCCGACTATGGAAAGCTGCACAACCACAAGCACCAGCTCACTGTGTTGCCATTAACCAACCACATAAAGACTCGTCTGAACGGTGGTGCAAACCTAATGAGGGAGCCATTAAAATCAACGTTGATGCTGCACTGTTCAAGGATAGCCAGCAGGTCGGGTTTGGTATGGTTGCCCGAGATCACGCAACAAATTTTTGTGGAGCCAAGTCTTCTGTTGCTCCAGCTTTGTTTCATCCGTCCCTTGCTGAGGCTTTTGGAGTGAGAGAGGCTCTTGCTTGGGCCAAGGATATGCGTTTCTCTCAGTTTGTCATTGAGATGGATTGCCAGGTTGTCCACAAAGAGCTCACCTCTTCTTCTGAAGACTACTCGCATCTTGGTTTAATCATCGAGGATTGTCGTAACATGGTGACAGATTTATCTTGCGTCACCTTCTCCTTTTGTCGTCGATCTGCGAATCAGGTTGCTCAGAGACTTGCTCGAGCAGCTGTTTCTTTGACAGATTTTGTTGAATGGTTGGACCGACCCCCAACCTTTATTTGTGATGCTCTCAATCATGATTCTATGAATGAATAAAATTTCCATTCTCAAAAAAAATACACCCGGTTCATTTACTAAATGCACCCATTTTTCACGCTTTTTCCCATTCTACCCTCACGCGCCACTTTTTTTTTTTTTTTTTGGGCATATTCGCCCTGTTGACGGCGAATAGCCTTGTTGAGGACGAACAACCCAACATAAAAAAAAAGAGAAATCGGGGAAGAATATGAAGTTGTGATTGTTTTTTCAAGATGTTGCTGTTACTATTATATATATATATATATATATAAATGTTTCTTCTTCTTCAAGCTCGAAGAAGTCGACCGAAAAAAGAAAAATCAGCATCTTCTTCAAGGGCAAATGATCACCTGCCCACTAGTGGGCAGGTGATCATGCCCACAGCGTGACGTGGCGCGCCACGTCGCCCAAAAAAAAAATTTTTAAAAAATTTTTTTTTTAGAATCTACGTTATGTTAGATGAATAATACATAACAGCCCCCCGAAAGCGGGGGCTCTTGTAGCCCCAAACATTTTTTTTCAACTAGTGGGCATGCCCACTAGTTATCATTGGAACATTACTCCTTCTTCAAGCTTGAAGGAAGGTGATTCCTTCTTCAATTTTTTTTTTTAAATAGCTGTGGGGTAGAGGCCGATTGGCTGAACATATGCTTATAAGGAAAAAATGATAAGAGCGAAAAAAAATGGGTGTGGGGGTAGAGTGGGAAAAATGGAAAAATAGGGGTGTATTTAATAATGGGATGGGTGCATTTATCCCTCTGCTTTGAACAAATTCAGAATGAGTGGAGCTACTCACACCCACATATTTAATCCTTACACCCACCACTTTTTTAAATTTTTTTAATTTCCAATTTTACCCTAAATGCAGGGTGGGTGCGGGAGTGAATTTGGACCCTCGACCGAGGGAGGCCGAGGGTCGAAAAAGCACCTCGGCCATCCTTGGCCGAGGTCCCCATGAGGACCTCGGCCAAGGTTGGCCGAGGCCCATGTGATGGGCCTCGGCCAACCTTGGCCGAGGTCTCATGGACCTCGCCAGGATCTTGGGATGCTCTAGGGCATCCAATTTTTTTAATTGATAGATAATGTAATTAATTAATTACTATTTTTTTTATATTATTTTTTGATTTGGGGAAGGAAGATGTGGTGTATGAGTTGGATCGAACGGGACGAAAAATCGCACTTTATAGATTTAGTGACCGAACTCCATTTTGGACAAATAATATATCGATTTGGGGTAGCTCGACGCCACGAGTCCAACTCACACCTTTGGAGTGATGTACGATGGATTTTGGGCATCCGAGTGCATTTAGGCAGCGAAATCAGTATTTTTCTATTTTTTGAATAATTTAATTTTTTTCATTTATTTATTTTTAATTTTATTTCATCACCATTTTCATTTTATTTTTTAAAAAATGCACTTATTTTATTTTATGCCCTAAATCGGTATATTATTTGTCCGAAACGGAGTTCGGTCACTAAATCTATAAAGTGCGATTTTTCGTCCGTTCGATCCAACTCATACATCACATCTTCCTTCCCCAAATCAAAAAATAATATAAAAAAATAGTAATTAATTACATTATCTATCAATTAAAAAAAAAAATTGAATGCCCGACCAGCATCCCTGGGATCTCGGCCATCCTTGGCCGAGGTCCCCATGAGGGCCTCGGCCAAGGTTGGCCGAGTCCCATCACATGGGACTCGGCCAACCTTGGCCGAGGTCCTCATAGACCTCGCCAAGGATGGCCGAGGTGCTTTTTGGATCCTCGGCCGCCCGCGGCCGAGGATCCAAATTCATATCCTCACCCACCTTTCCATAAGGATAAAATTGGAAATTTAAAAAAATGTGGGTTTAAGGATTAAAATTGTGGGTGTCAAAATCACACCATTCAGAATTTACAGCAAGATAAAGATCGCATAAAATAAGTTCGCAGGATCAGTTCGCAGGATCAGTTCGCACAATCGCATATCCTTCGGTCTCTCTCTCTCTCTCTCTGTGACTGCCGCCAACCACCATCGACAGGTACGACGAACCTCTTCTGTGTCTCTCCTCTTCCTCCGCCGCCGATGAAATCACCACGGCAGCGGTTCGTTTTGTCGGGCACTGGATTGTGTTTGTCGGCCGTTCGCCGGCGAACCCGAGGGTGGGGGAAGGGTGTGGTGGCGGCGGTGGTGCCGTATTAATGTTGCCCTAATTTGAATGCTCTAAATTTGCCCTAATTTGTAAATGAACTAGCCCTAATTTTGTTAATTTCAGTGGGAAATTGTCGATTGTCGATAATTGATAAGTAAATTATTAACATAGTAATTTTTTTAATTTTAAAATAATTTAAAGTGATAAGTAAATGTGGGAATAATTTGTTGTTTGTGGTGTCCCAGAAAATAGCCCCAAGAGGGATCGCCCCTGATTGCTTTCGTTGGCCTTCACGTCTTGGGGAGGATATGGCGGCGGAAGGGACGTTTAATTTTCGGGCAGAGATAAGCGAGAGTCTCATCAATGCTATCTACGAAAACAAAAACCAGGATATCTTTTTCTGGGAGCTCATCAGCAACTCATTTGATGTAAACCCTATCTATCTTCTTATTCCCTTTGGTAGATCGGTTTTCGTCTGTTAATTTTATTTTCAAATTTTTTAGTTGTTTTAGTGCTGTCCAATTATATTCTTGTCCTCGCTATCCCTAGGAATTTTATTTTCAAATTTTTCATGATGTCAATTGAATAATACATTTTTTTTTCCCTCAAACTAACATACCCCTCTGCTATAGTTCAATGTTGTTTCACATTTGTGTTGTTGTTTCACCTCTGTAATTGGCTTCTCATGAAAAAGATGCTATAGAATGGAAACCGGACAAAGTGACATTTCGATCTGTTCTATATTTCGTCCTTTTTACACAAACATGTTAGAGCGTCGTATTTGACCAAATCAACGTTCAATAGTTTTTGTGTGTGTGTGTGTGTGTGTGTGTGTGTGTGTGTGTGTGTTTTGCCATGAAGGAGTAATTGCATTAGAGCATCTCTAATAGGCAGTCAAAACACAAGATGCTCTCAATTAGGGCCAATTCCTAAAATTTGACTCCAACAGGCTCTTTGAACTAACTGTCTATAATTTAATTAGTTCAAGTTTCAACCTCTCATTTCTTGAATAAAACAATATAGATTTAATTCTATCAGTCATTAATATTTGAAGATGTTATCATAGTTGAAAATAAGAGAAGACAATAAATTTGCTTTGAAGAATGTAAAATAAAGAGCTAAAATATAGTGTTTGTTAGAGTGTTTAAATTTTCACTCATTAAATTTTTGGATGCTCTCTATTTTGTGAAATATGCTCCTCTCTATGTAGTGAAGTATGCCCTTAGAAAATGAGGAGACTGTCGGAGATGCTTTTATTGTTTCTAACATTTAGATAGAAGTATAACCATTCATTAACTAGCATAACCATTTGATTCCACCCCCGGGTTTCTCTCTGCCCCTCCTCCTGTTTCTCTGAGGTGTAATGTTAGTGTAAAAGATATTGCACAAAACTTCATTTGTAGTTTTGTTCATATTTTTTCAAGTTGGCTGCAATGGTTATTGAGTGTACTATTATGGAATGTTGCTTTTTAGGCTCTTGAAAAGATCCGTTTTGAAAGTCTAACTGACAACAGCAAGCTTGATGGTCAACCAGACCTTTTCATTCACATTGTGCCTGACAAGACCAATAAGACTCTGTCCATCATTGATAGTGGTATTGGAATGACCGAGGTTGGTGAGTTTGATGATGATGATGATTATGATTATGATGATGATTATTATTATTATTATTATTATTATTATTATTATTATTATGTTACTGGAAAATATTGCAGATTTGGAATACTATCTTGGTGTCATTGGAATCTCTGGAACCTTAGAATATAAGGAAGCCCTTCCTGCTGGTGCTGATGTTAGCATGACTGGGCAGTCTGGTGTTGGTTTCTATTCAGCCTTCTTGGTTGCTGACAAGGTTGTGGTGACCTCAAAGCACAATGATGATGAGCAGTGTGTTTTTAAGTTGTCCCTAGGGGGTTCTAGTTTCATCATTGGCAGAGACACCTCTGGTGAAAGCCTTGGCAGGGGAACAAAGATTACTCTATTTCTCAAAGAAGAGCATCTTGCATACCTTAAGGAGCGCACATTGAAGAATTTGATCAAGAAGCACTGCTCTGAGTTCATTAGATACCCCATCTCCCTTTGGGTTGATGAGAAGAAGGGCTTTCAAGTCGTGGAGTATACCAAAGAAGGTGAGGATGAAAAGAAAAAGAGAAGGGCTGAAAAGAAAAAGAGAAGGAATAAAAACAAGATTATCAAACACGAGTCGAATTTGGCGAGCAAGGAGCAACAGTTAGAGTTTGAGGATTTGTGCAAGAAGATGAAGGAAATTCTTGGGGACAAGGTTCGGAAGGTGGTTGTATGTAACAATGTCTACAAACCTTGCAAGATTTCACGGGAGACGGGGACTATGGAAATCAACCCGGATTCCCCTCTCATCAAGAAGCTAAGGGATAAGTTTGATGCTGACAAGAATGGCCTGCATGTGGAGAGAGACATTCGGGTTCTGTATAAGGTTTGCATGAAGTGCGGCGGCATTGAGTGAGCATTATAGATTATCGATCTAGTTTAAGTGCTTTTTCGAACTTAACTTTTGTCTTATTTATGTCCTTCATGATCCCAGTTTGGCCTATGTGCATGATGTGCAGTTTCAGTAATATTTATGCTAAACAACTTTGGTTTTGTTTAAGCGGAATGCAGTTGTGAGTATTCTGAATTTCTGTTATATCAAAGAATGGATTAGATATTTGAACTAGGAAGAAAATTTGGGAAAGGGGATCGAAGAGCCTTCACAAATGCTAGTTAAATGCGAAAGGTTTAATTTTCTTGAAAAGTATTTGACTTTGAGGTAGTGTAAATTTTCATATTTATGTGAAAATGAAGAAATTTATTGGCAAGAGATATCGTAGTCGTTTGGTATATAAATGGTTGGGAGTTGGAAAGGTGATTACTATTTAATTCTTATTGATACTGATTACAGCATAAACTAAACATATAGATTATTGTTAGAACTTTGGTTTAAACTTCAGAAGTGGCTTTTTCAAAAAAAAAAAAAAGGGGGTTCGAATTGAAACATATGAATTGCAAATTGCTTGGCAAATTGTTTGACCTTGGCAAATTGCTTCTCCTTCGGGAAAGTAAGCATTATGTAATTCTCTTTAGAAAGGCAAAACATCTTTATACCAAATCCGGTAATGTAAAACTCAATTGAATCCACAACAAATTCATACCAACCAATCATCTGCTATTTAAATTTTTTGACTTAATAATTTCTCTAGTTTGTATTTGAGAAAAAATAGAAAATAAAAAATGCAAACTTTGCGCAAACAAGAGAATCCAGGTAAGGGACAACTGCCCCACTGGATTTTGGTCATGATATGTCACTGATTACACGCCACATCCAACAGTGAGATATACAATTTTGGGAAAATTAAAAGATTGATTGCCATCAAAAGATCACCACAGTGGAAAATAACTAAATTCAACAACAAATCTAATAAAATAGTGCCCCCGCCCCCCGCCCCCGCCCCAACACAAAAAGACCACTGATGATGTTAAATACTTTTTTGTTACTCAACTTACGCCATTATTTGTAAATCATCACTGAATTTCAACATATTACTCATTAGTGACTCAATTTATAAAAGTGATAAAAAAAAAAAAATGTGTTACTCATCCATCACTCCCTATAATAGATTGCGTAAGTTAGACTTGATGGAAAATCCAACGTGGCTTGATTGACTTAATGGTTTGGTCACGTGGTAATTACATTAATTTATGGTCACTGAACTTATTTCTAGGTTACTAAACCATCACTGAACTTCTCTTTAGATTGCAAAATCATCATTGAACTTTGATATGTTATTTGTTGATCATTGAAGGGAATTTGGCACAAATGGTCCAGAAAAAAATAGGTTCTTGCGTTTGGTAAAAAAAAAAAGGTAGCGCTAATGGTAGGAAAAAATTAGGAAGTTCTGCGTTTTGGAATTGGATGATTTAAAGTCATTTCTCAGTTAACTTTTTCAAATAGTCTTATTTTGTCATTTTGTGAACTACAAATTGTTATGATAAATTGCATAAAAGGCCACAACTTTTGAAAGTTATTAAATCAAGTCCTAAAAATCCAATTTGTTTATATTAGTTCAAAATTTTAATTAAATTATACAATTTTATTTTTATCTTTTTATGGAGAAAATTTTGTCCATAATTAAGTTTATCTAATTAATTTGATACTAATTAGATAATTTTATCAAACTTTCAACGTAATAGGATTTCTTTCGTTACTTTAACATTTCAAAATTTTCAACGTAAATTTAATTATTGTTCATAAATAATATTTTATTAGGAATATATTCTTGTAAAAAATATCTAGAATACAAAGAATTAATAAAATCGAATCAGAAAATTAAAAAATTCGTTGCAATAAACTATGTCTTTCTTGTAATAACTCTTTTATCAATAAAATTTATTTACGAGCTTGAATTTTGAATCGATATGTTTTAAAAATGGAAAAAAAAATTAAAAAACCGGAAAAAGAAGAAAAAACCTACCCTACCCACAGCACCACTTTCCCCCAAACCACCACACGGCACCATTTCTTTGGTGGTGGTGGTGTGATTCGAACCACCACCTGTGGTGGTTCGAAACCACCACCACCACCAATGGTGGTGGTTTGGTGGGGGTGCGGTGTAGGGTAGGTTTTTCTTCTTTTTCTTTAATTTCTTTTTCCATTTTTAAACATATCGGTCAAAATTCAAGCTCGAAATAAATTTTATTGATAAGAGTTATTACAAGAAAGACATAGGCTTATTGCAAAGTATTTTTAATTTTCTGATTCGATTTTATTAATTCTTTGTATTCTATATTTCTGATAATATATTCCTAATAAAATATTATTTATGAACAATAATTAAATTTGCGTTGAAAATTTTGAAATGTTAAAGTAGCGTGAAATCCTATTGCGTTGAAAGTTTTCGATAAAATTATCTAATTAGTATCAAATTAATTAGATAAACTTAATTATGGACAAAATTCTCTCCCATAAAAGATAAAAATAAAATTGTATAATTTAATTAAAATTTTGAACTAATATAAACAAATTGATTTTAGGACTTGATTTAATAACTTTCAAAAGTTGTGGCCTTTATGCAATTTATCATAACAATTTAGAGTTACAAAAGCGACAAAATACTATTTGAAAGTTAGCGGAGAAAATGGGCGAAATCATCCATTGGCAAGCTCTGACTAATTTTTCCAGATTTTTTTTTTTTTGGGACCAAACGTCTATTTTTTTTGGACCATTCTTGTAATTCACCCATTGAACTATCTTATTGCTTACTAAAATATCAACTTAACTTTGACGTGTTACTCTTTAATAACTAAATATAAAATATAATCTCAATATAAATATACATGACTTTCTTTTTCTCAAAATGATATGAAAACTTGTTTTGATATTTATGTAATGAAGTGATCATATTTTATTGATATTGTATTTATTTATTTATTGTAAAATGTAATAAAATTGTTTTTATTTATTCTTGTGATGGAAATTTAAATGAATGAAAGTATATTATTTTTTTAATCATCTATCTTTTCCCTCCTTGTGTCATACATTTGTTCCTATTTAACGTTTCTAAAATTTGTCCCAATCACAAGAACAATCAAGGTAGTTGAACTTGGTGGTTAGTGATTATTATGAATTGTGTCATTTCTGCCCAAGAGGAGGAAGAGTGATAAAGTACTTAGTGAATTAACGCTATAAGGGGGAACATAAAACTCCTTGTTATTTCATTGTCTCTCTTTCTTCAACTATATGTTTTGTACTTTTGCTCTTACTTTTATAGGGTTATAATTTCATTTTACATGTTTGACCAATAATTAATGGAGAAATGCATATAGGATTGGCAATCTCCAAAATAAATATGACAGACTCATAAAATTTAAAGACCATAGTATTATTAAATTGATTATTTAAATATTTTGCGAAGATTGATCGTCAATTCAAATTATAAATGTAATTGACAACTAAAAAAAACTAGAATATTAATTAATTCAGTTATTTATATATTTTTGTTCGTTACGAAATGTGTCGAAATAAATGCCGCAAGTGTACGGGTCAAACAAGTAGTAAAATGGATTTTGAGTCCAAGTATCGATCCCATATAGACTTGAATTAATTACCAAAATTATCAACTTTATACTTTATTTGAAAAGACGATTCGAAAATTGTTTTGTGTGTTTTCTTTTTCTATGAAAATAAAATCTTACAAATATAAAAACTAAAGAGAATCTAAATAACAAGAATTTAATATTTGCAATATATAATGTAACGACGATGGGAATTATAAGACTTGGGACTTACAATTTCACAAACTTTGATCCCTCTAGCATACGCAATTGGATTCAATAGTGATCTTGTTTTCGTCAACGATTGAATCTACCAAAATAACTATTTACCTCTCTCGAGGATAAATAATTCTATTCTATTAGGCCAATTTATTTATCTCTAAATAAATTCGTTATCAACCCTCTAGAACGCATTTACACAATAAACTCAAATAGGTTCCGTCGAAACTTTACCTAAAGATCGCACTAACCACAAGTTTATCTCTAAATCTTGTCTAAATTAGTATTCTATGTTGTTTAGTCTAATTTGTGTTTTCATTTCTCAAATCCGACACAAACCAATTCATAATTTATCAATTGATCAAAAAGATAAATTTATAAGTTCAACAACATAAAATTAACGACAAATCAATCACATACTATTAAATCCAATAATGAAATATTAGAGTTCACAAAGAGGATTCATTACTCGTCCCAAGTATAGAAACTTAGTTACCCATAAATTTAAATACGAGAATTTCAATAGAGAAAGTACAGAGATACATAATCGGATTACGACGAGTTGAAATGAATGTGTAGCTTCCGGTGTTGTCTCCCTTCCTTCGCTCCTCGAATGTGTTTAGTTCTTTCTTCACTCGTATTTTTCTCTACTAAATTCCTCTTTATCAAACTCTCTTGTATGCTAAAACTAAAAGTTTCAAGCTAAAACTAAGAACAAATGAAAAAGAGAATTTTATTGAAGAGAAAGTTGGAGAGAACTATAAGCTAATTCTCTTCCACTAAGTTGTGTGTTTCCTTCCTTACAAATGCCTCTATTTATAGGTAAAATTTCACAAGAAAACATAATAAAAAATTATACATGTGTACCATCATGGGTCTTATTAAATTGTAACCACCAAATCATGATATTGAAATGCATCTTCATGAGTCATCAAATTGTAACCACTAAATCATATGATCTTGAAATTGCATCATGGTGTAGGTAAAGCATCTTGGCTGAATTATACAATTGGAATTTCCTTTTTTTATATTTTAATAGAAAGTTATGAATTTTCTACCAAAAGATGGCCCAAGGAATCCTCCATCCACATCACTCTTGGTTTTGCCCATTTTTTACCATGATATAATCTGAATCATGATTTCTGTAAAACACCAAAGTTGTAGCCCTCTGAGTTTCCTTTCCAACCATATAAAGTGGAGCTCAATCCGATTTTGTTTATCAAAAGTTATGGTCAAATTACTGAATTGCGACAAGAATTGAATTGCAGATGTTTTTTACGCTTAGCAATTTTTCTTCAAATTGTCATAACTTTTACTAGGAAACTCCAAATTGGGATCCGACAAAAATGTGGGAATCCTCTTTTGATATTCTTCAACATTGGAACAAGAAAAATTGTGAAAACAACTTTTCATAAAATTGCATCGGAGGCCCTCCATCTTTGAATTTGCTTGTATTTTGGTCCCAAGCTCCGTTTCCGCTCTATTTTCGTCCATTTTGCCTCCTTTTGATTTCTTGTGACTCTAAACACACAATGAAAGGAAAACACATAAAAAGAAACATATAATACAAATAAAACACGCAAATACATAAAATAGACGAGTTATTTAAGTGCTTTTGTAGCACTTATCAATTTTCTTATTAATCAAGATAAAATTTAAAAACATTGATTAGGGACACACAAGGATGCAGAAGATATGATTAAAAAACATGTTTCTCGTTCATTAAAATTTCAATCTCGAGAATGAAGGGAAAATTTGTACCATACCATACCATCTATATTTATATTGAAATTATTTTCTATATTTAGTGATTAAAAAGTAGTATGTCAAAGTAAGTCATCGTTTAGTGAGCTATAAAAAGTTTAGCGACTTTGTCAAAAAAAAAAAAAGTTTAGCGACCAATGAATGACATGTCAAAGTTCAGGGATGGTTTAGTAACCTAAAAACAAGTTTTAGTGAACATAAACTTGCCACGTGGCCAAACCAATTGGCCACGTCATCGGGGTCGTGAAACCATGTTAGATTTTCCATCAAGTCTAATAGAAGAAATCCGTTACAGTGATGAATGGGTGATACTTTTATATGTTTAGTGACGGATGGGTAATACTTTCATAAGTTGGGTAACTAACGTGTAACTTGCTGGAATTTAGTGATGATTTACAAAAAAAATAAAAAAATCTATAAGTTCAGTGACCGAAAAAGTATTTAACTCATGATGTCAATAAGGCTTGAATCACGAATTTTCCTTTTTTTTCCTTAATTTTTTATTATTATTATTATTATTATTATTATTATTATTATTATTATTATTTTTTTTTGTTTTTTTAGTTGGATGGGCAAAGACATTACGGAAGAGACAAATAGGGACTTTTTTTTTGGTTAATATTGAATTATTAAAAATCCTATTAAAATACTTATTCTTGTAAAATTCTGTCTTAAAAAACAGTTTTTCATGAAAGAAGATTGACTACTTTTTTTCTTTTAGAGGATGGATGTTTTTTTTTTTGGAGGTAAAGACAGTTAATAGTTTCTCATCTCGCACAGAAAACTCTCAACAATTGTGACTATTTTATTTTTCGTAAATTGGGTTTGCACAGTTTGTTTGGAAAAATTATTTTCATAAGCATTTTTTTTTGAAACATTCATAAGCATCTTTTACTCACTGCGAACAATATGTACATAAAAATATTACATTATATATGGCTTTTATTCCTTAGTCGTCAAAATTATGTAGGTCTCCCCATTTTTAATGCAGATTAAAGCTATTATTGGTGGAAAAATAAGCAATACAAATGATTTTTCTATACAAAGTGAGAAATCATAATTTTCGCATCTTTCTTGCATAACTTTCTGATGTATCACAAATTGAAGATGACGAAATTGCATTTTGTAGTCTTGGAGTTCGATCTCAGTTTTGGACCCAAAATATGTCCACTTAGGGTAACTTGACGAGTGCTAAAATTATGTAAAATTTTTAAATAAAGAGAAAAATAAAAAGGAAAAAGAAAAAAAACTTGGTTTTTACTCATTTTTATTTATACTACTATTTCCACTCGTGTTGCAGGCAAAGTTATAAATTAGAACTTTATAATTTAGAACTTGTCCAACGGAAAAGTGCAAACAAATCTTCAAAATTTTAGGCAAAGTTTTGCCTATATTTTGTACAAATATATCATGTTGATATGCATAGCAAAACTAAAACGTAAGTAACTTCACATAGTTTTAAGTTGTGACAAAACATCTTAGCACCAATAGCACTATAAGATCAATAAAATCCATTATTCTCCACAACACAACCAAAAATGCACAATATATAAATAATATCAAGTTTTGTAACTATTAAAGAATCATATATAAACTTGTGAGTCCACAATGTATGTAATAATTTCAAGTACATCTATTCACAGCAGACAATTGAGTTTCTTTCATTTCCTTCACTTCATTTACTAATATAACCAAATTGTTTTGCGAAATTATACCTCTGTAATCGTCTTGTCCCCTTGGAAGCCATTTGGAATAATATTTCCTCCAATAATATCATTAACCTATTTTCCATATAGCCATATGTTAGATCTCACAATTTGTGTTTGAATCAATCTTCAATCAAACCTTGAACTAGAAGAGAAATTTAGCTATCCATATAGAAGATGAAGAAAATGCTAGAGTAAAGATGAAGAAGAAGAAAAACCGTCTCGCCCTCTCCCCCGAAATAACGTTTACTTTTCTGTGTCTTGGGTCAGATTCAATTATAATTAATTTAAGAAACAAAAATAGTCTAGGAAAATAAAATCGAAAATAAAAGAGAAATAGTTTAGTTTCATAATTCTAATAAACGTATAAGATTTTTCCTAAAAAAATAAAAACTAATTGCAGTAGAGGTCCCCATAAAATATTCCTATCCTTTTTGGGAATAGGAATAATTAAATGGGGTCTTTTATCAATCCACCATCTCTTCACTTCAAATGAGTCTTGTTCCTACATTTCTTTGGATCACTTAGATTGATAAGACGTGATCGTGCCTTAGACTTGCGACTCTTATGTCAATTTATCACATAAGTTCATTCTCTTTTAAAAACTTGTAAATTGACTCCGTTTTAATCTAACCTTTCACCTAGTCATCAATAAAATATAAAACACAATCAAAATCAATGACTTAAGTAATTTTTAAATAATATAAGCATGAAAAAATATTGTGATTATATGAAATAAATGAGCTTTATCAACGTACAATCACAATATTTCTCTCATCACTCTCTCTCTCTCTCTCACACGCACACACACTCTCTCGTTCTCATTTTCTTCACAATTATGGTGATGTTGGATTTTGAAAAATAGATCCAGACAAGAGCATAGGTAACTATGAAGGAGGAAACATGATTTGCTAATGGTTGCTCGCTCGAAATTAGAATCTCTCAAATTAGGATTTTAAGCTTTTTTATATCTCTTCCTTGAGAACAACTATAACGCCAAATTCATCTATGAGATGAATTCATCTTAAGCTTTTTGATATCTCTTTCTTGAGAACAACTATAACTCCAAATTCATCTGTAGGATGTTTAACCCTTCAAAATCAAATTCCAATAAAATGAATCCAATCCATCGATTTCTTCAACATTCTTCTGATTATTTTATTTTTTATCCTTTTTTTGATTTAGTTTATTTAAATTCTAGGTTATTAGCCGACCAAGATGGTCTGCCGATGTTAGCACCGGCGTTTGGTGGCGATGAACCCGCCAACAAGCGGCAAGAAGGTGTATTCGGCAGTAGAGGCAAAAAAATGGAAAGAAACAACTGGTGAAGACTTTGTGTTTCCCAATTTTGTTCTTGCCTTCCATTTTGCCCTATCTGCAACCTTTCAATTAAACGACACAGGTCAGTAAAATTAAAATCCCCAATTTCAGTTTCTAATTCTTAAATTTCGCCTTAGTTCCATATTTCTTTTTGTCAATTATTTCTCGACTGTTACTTCTCGTTTCCTCTATACGCTACGTCTCGTGCTCTCAATTCGGTCAACCCAGTAAAAACAGAGAAAAATCACAAAAATGGTGTGAAGTGAGCACTATGGCTTAGCGTGCTCTTGTCCATCGAGGTTACAGTTGAAGATTTTGTTTATGGAGTTGCTGGCTTTTGATCGATTGATATGAGGGTAAGAGTTGTGAATATACTCGTTTATAGTTGTTGGATTTTGGCCAATTTTATTTATAGTCAAAGATTTTGTTTAAGCATGATCGAATGTTTGGTGGTATCAATGTGAATATACTCATTTAGCAGAGATGGTGTTTTTGTAGGTGGGGAAACAAAAATAGAGAGGGAACAGGAGTTGCAATGGAAAATAGCCCAGAACACCTCGATAATCATGGACTTTGGAAGATTTGCCTATTATCTCCAATTTTGTTGTTTGATTTTGAAAGAAAAGAAAGTTATCGTCAACTTTTGTTTTCGCCATGATTATCGGGGTAAATAATATTATTACCGGGCTATGTAATAATATTTGCAAGGTTGGGTAATGTTATTCCTATAGTTGATTTATGGTTTTTGTATGATTTATTGATATTTCTGAATTGTTGAATGTGAGGTGCTAATAATTTTTGGATTTGTTCTATTGATGTGGCGGTAATTGAACTATTTAATTACGCAAAATAGTAGTGAATTCTTGACTAAGTATGAATTGGGTTGTCTTGCAAATTCTTTAGTATGTTTCCCTTATGATCTACAAAAGAAAATTCAAGAAAATGGAGTGGCATTATAAGATGGAGTTGTTCAAAGTTACAAGAGTAATATCTTTTGTCTAGTAAATAGTATCTACTACTTGTGCACAAGTGTTGGCATCTATTCCATTTAATAAGTCACTTGTGCTATTTTCATTTGTGATACTTCCAAGTTTCTTGTACAGTGTATGCTATTGGTGGTCAATTTCCTTTAGGGTCTAATTCGATTTGAGTTTTTAGCTTTAAATTACTATTACTTGGTTGTCTGGTGGAATACTTTCTGGTTTATAGATGGAAGATTATTTTGTTAAAATTGTGAATTTTTAGTATTTTGGTCATAATTACTGGAATAGGTAACATTATTATCAAGATATGTAATAATATTATTGTGGTAGGTAATGTTCTTCTTATGGCTGAGGTTGCAGCATGTGATGTTGAAGGTAGTTTTGAGCATCAAATGGTTGAGGTTGAACTATCTTAGAATCGAACTCTTCCGGCATGTGTTTTTGGGCATGCTTAGGACTCACCAAGTCAAACTCGTAAAGTGGCTTTGATTATCAAAATAAGTTGAACGAGATATAGCTTTCTAGTTTATTTTTTGTCAATTAAACGTAAAAGTACATGTGTTAATTGTGAATGTGGTTAAAATTGTGGTGTTTTCAATATAATGGTTATGATTAATGGGGCAAGTAATATTATTATCGGGGCAAATAATATTATTATCGAAATAGGTAATATAAGAAGATGAATGTTGATAGAGATTACTTTGGGCTGTAATCTGAAGAGAGATAGTGCATAGAAAGAGAAAGTTAGAGATGTGGGAAGCGAAGAGTTGAATGTTAACCGAGACTACTTAGGGTGGTAATATGGAGAAAATGCGCCGAGAGAGAAAGTCATAGACAAGGGAATGGAGAAGTTGAATGTTGATCGAGATTATTTGGGGCGATAATCTAGAGAGAGAAAATACATAGAGAGAGAAAGTCAGAGACAGGGGAAGTGAAGAGTTGAAAGTTGATCGCGATTACCTGAGGCGGCAATCTAGATAGAGAATTTGCATAGAGAGAGAAAGTCAGAGATGGGGAAAGCGGGGAGTTGAATGTTGATCGAGATTACCTAGGGCGGTAATCTTTATAGAGAAAGTGAGTAGAGACAGAAAATCGGAGATGAGGTAAGGGAGATGCTGATTGAGATTACTTATGGCGGTAATCTGATTACCTGGTGCGTTAATCTGTAGAAAGAAAGTGCGTAGAAAGACAAAGTCGGGGACGGGGGAAGCGAGAGGTTGAATGTTGTTCGAGATTACTTGGGGCGGTAATCTAGACATAGGAAGTCGGAGACGAGGGAAGAGAAGAGTTGGATGTTGATCGAGATTACCTGGGGCGATAATCTAGATAGAGAAAATGGTGGTGGTGGTGGTGGAACGATAGTGGCGGTTGTTTGATGGTGGTGGTTGTGGAATGGTGGTAGTGGTGGAATAATAGCGGTTTGATAAATGCTAGAAAAACACTTAAATAACTCGTCTATTTTATGTATTTGCGTGTTTTATTAGTATTATATGTTTCTTTTTTATGTGTTTTCCTTTTATTGTGTATTTAGAGTCACAAGAAATCAAAAGGAGCCAAAATGGATGAAAACAGAGCGAAAACGGAACTTGGGACCAAAATGCAAGCAAATTCAAAGATGGAGGGCCTCCGATGCAATTTTATGAAAAATTGTTTTTACAATTTTTCTTGTGCCAATGGTAGCCGTTGTCGCGATGCACCAAAGTTTGTTTTATTTCCTTACTCAGTTTCAAAACTACAATTTAATGTAAAAGTGGTAAGTAAGGGTCGAATCCAAGAGGAACGGTGTTTAATCTAGTTGTTCTTATCAATTAATATAGGAGGGGGGTTTTGAGAAAATTGAATAAAAATAGACATTAAAACGACAAAATAAAATGGATAAATCAATTGAAGAAATATCTAGTTCTCGGGGTCGGTTGTGTCAACAACTTGTGTTTATCTTTCCCATGCAATGTGTTACTATTTCTTCTTCAATCTATCAACTCTCAATTAACCAAGTTCGCTCTGATTAACGAATTCTTCCTTAAGTGTATTAAGTAAAAAGTAAGCTCTTTAACATCTAGCTATTGGATAGCTCTAAACAAGCTCTTAGGATTTAATGCAAAGCTAGTATGAAATGAACGAGAAGAATGAGTTGAATTAGATGAATAATTTCACAAGCTCGAATTAATGCATCTAAGTTGATTTGTTAATAAATATGCACGATATTCATTTGCTACTTTGGATTGGAATCTAATGACAATTACGGATCAAAAGTTCCAACCCTAGCAAGTAACTTGAATTTGAAGATTAATTGATTCAATTGGCCAAGTGAATGCAATAATCACATAAACTAAAAAACGGGTTTACAAGCATAACAAATCAACAAATTGAAGTTGAGGAATAGATAAAACGTTACTAAAGATTTAGAAAAGATAACAACATGTTAGTTGAACACAACGTCCCCCTTGAACTAGATAGAAAAGTCTAACTACTCATATTCACGGGGTTTCATACTTTTTAGCAAGTATTCGCCTTGTATTACCACCACTATATGATAAGTTATATTACGCAAAATATAGAAAACAAGTAAATAAATGCTAAGAAATAAATTGAGAAATAAAAGGGAAAGAGAAACTTAGCGAAGAATTGATCCGCCGGAATATGAAAAACTAAAAACTTCAACTTCAAACTAAAACTAAGAACAAAGGAAGAAGAGAATTTTATTGAAGAGAAAGTTAGAGAGAACTACTAGCTAACTCTCTCTACTAAGTTGTGCATTTCATTCCTTACAAATGCCTCTATTTATAGGCAAAATTTCACAAGAAAATATCATAAAAAATTATACAAATGCTCCATTATAATTCCACTAAATTGTACCCACCAAATCATGATCTTGATATTGCTCCACTAGTTCAAATATTGCATCATGGTGTAGGTAAGCATCTTGAGTGAATTATCCAAGTGGAATTTCCTCCTTTTGATATTTTAATAGAAAGTTATGAATTTTCTACCAAAACATGGCACAAGAAATCATCCATTCAGATGACTCTCGGTTTTGCCCATTTTTGACCATGATATGATCCGAATCATTTGAAGGGTAAAACACCAAAGTTGTAGCCCTCTGAGTCACATTTCCATGGATATAAAATTCAGGTCAATCCAAGTTTTGTAACAAAAGTTATCGTCAATTTACTGAACTACGATAGTAAATTCGAGTTGCAGATTTTTTACGCTTAGTCATTTTTCTTCAAATAGCCATAACTTTCACTAGGAAACTCCGATTTGGGATCCGAAAAAATGTGGAAATCCTCTTTTAATATTCTTCAACATTGGCACAATAAAAATTGTAAAAACAACTTTTTATAAAATTGCATCGGTGGCCCTTCATCTTTGAATTTGCTTGCATTTTGGTCCCAAGTCCGTTTTCGCTCTGTTTTCATCCATTTTTCCCCCTTTTGATTTCTTGTGACTCTAAACACACAATAAAAGGAAAACACATAAAAAGAAACATATAATACTAATAAAACACGCAAATACGTAAAATAGACGAGTTATTTAAGTGCTTTTCTAGCACTTATCAGCCAATGTCGAAGAATATCAAAAGAGGATTCCCACATTTTTGTTGGATCCCAAATCGGAGTTTCCTAGTGAAAGTTATGGCCATTTGAAGAAAAATTGCTAAGCGTAAAAAAAAATCTGCAATTCGAATTTATTGTCGCAATTCAATAATTTGATCATAACGTTTGCTACAAACATCGGATTGAGCTCCACTTTATATGGTTGGAAAGGTAACTCAGAGGGCTACAACTTTGTTGTTTTACCCTTCAAATGATTCGGATTATATCATGGTCAAAAATGGGTAAAACCGAGAATGATGTGGATGGAGGATTCCTTGGGCCATCTTTTGGTAGAAAATTCATAACTTTCTATTAAAATACAAAAAAAAAAAAGGAAATTTCAATTGCATAATTCAGCCAAGATGCTTACCTACACCATGATGCAATTTCAAGATCATGATATGGTGACCCCACCAGCAAGTGGTGCAGTGGTAAAGCACTAGGGATATCAACCGGGAGGTTGGTGGTTTGAATCCTCCCGGGGGTTTAATAAGGCCACATTTATGGGGTTTAATAAGGCCACACTTGTGGGTAAAGTGGGGGAGCCCCAGGTGCGAGATGCTGCCCTGGGTTGAGTTTACGGGCCGAGTACCTGGCCCTGGTGTGTATAGACTGTACCATTGGATTTACCCGGCAGGTGAACCATGGGGGAAGGCCACCTGCTCCCAGGATTAGTCAGGCGCAAGGTGGACATCTGGGTTATAAAAAAAAAAAAGATCATGATATGGTGGTTACAATTTGATAACTCACCTAGATGCCATTTCAAGATCATGATATGGTGGTTATAATTTAATAAGATTCATGATGGTGCACATGTATAATTTTTTATTATGTTTTTTTGTGAAATTTTGCCTATAAATAGAGGCATTTGTAAGAAATGAAACACACAACTTAGTGGAAGAGAATTAGCTAGTAGTTTTCTCCAACTTTCTCTTCAATAAAATTCTCTTTTTTTTTTTCAAATTCTCCAACCTTCTTCTTCTTCCACTGATAAATTGCAAGAGAGTTTGATAGAGAGGAATTTAGTAGAGAAAAATACAAGTGAAGAAAGAACTAAACATATTCGTGGAGCGAAGGGAGGGAGACAATACCGGAAGCTAAACATTCATTTCAACTCTTTGTAATACGGTTATGTATCTCTGCAGTTTCTCTATTGAAATTCTCGTATTTAAATTTATGTGTAACTAAGTTTCTATACTTGGGACGAGCAATGA
Organism: Jasminum sambac; assembly: GCA_018223645.1. NCBI lineage: Eukaryota > Viridiplantae > Streptophyta > Magnoliopsida > Lamiales > Oleaceae > Jasminum > Jasminum sambac. The sequence goes on from CP073652.1 coordinate 25,126,485, forward strand.
ATCCTCTTTGTGAACTGTAGTATTTCGTTATTGGATTTAATAGTATGTGATTGATTGGTCGTTAATTTTATGTTGTTGAGCATATTAATTTATCTTTTTGATCAATTGATAAATTATAAATTAGTTTGTGTCGGATTTGAGAAATGAAAACACAAATTAGGATAAACAACATAGAACACTAATTTAGACAAGATTTAGAGATAAACTTGTGGTTAGTGCGATCTTTAGGTGAAGTTTCGACGGAACCTATTTGAATTTATTGTGTAAATGCGTTCTAGAGGGTTGGTAACGAATTTATTTAGAGATAAATAAATTGGCCTAATAGAATAGAATTATTTATCCTCGAGAGAGGTAAATAGTTATTTTGGTAAATTCGATCATTGACGAAAACAAGATCATTATTGAATCCAATTGCGTGTACTAGAGGGATCAAAGTTGGTGAAATTGTAAGTTCCAAGTCTTGTAATTCCCATCGTCGTTACATTATATATTGCCAATTTTAAATTCTTGTTATTTAGATTCTCTTTAGTTTTTATATTTGTAAGATTTTATTTTCATAAAAAAGAAAAACACACAAAACAATTTTCGAATCATCCTTTCAAATAAAGTATAAAATTGATAATTTTGGTAGTTAAATCAAGTCTCTGTGGGATCGATATTTGGACTCAACATCCATTTTACTACTTGTTCGACCCGTACACTTGCGGCATTTATTTCGACACATTTTACAACGGACAAGTTTTTTGGCGCCGTTCCGGGAACTTAGGTTTAATATCAATACCAATTAATTTTTGCTTTAATTTGAATTTTTTTTATTTCGCTCTTATTTTGTTTTATTTTAGATTTGCATGCGTAGTAAGAAATTTAGTCCATTAATTCCCCTTGACCCTGAAATCGAACGAACCTTTAGATATAGATTAAGTGCTAGAAAGTTGGAGTGACAAATGGCAGAAGAAGTAGAGGACCGAATGATTGTTGCGAATCGTCCTTTGAGGGACTATATTATTCCCACAATTGGGGATAATTTCAATTGTTTAGTTCCTCCGGCGATTCCCGCGAATAATTTTGAGATCAAACCCAGAACTATTCAATTAGTTCAACAAACCGTTCAATTCCATGGCCTACCCGACGAAGACCCACATGAACATATTAGAAAATTTTTAGAAATCTGTGGCATGTTCAAAATTAACGGAGTACCGCCAGATGCGATAAAAATGAAACTTTTTTCATTTTCATTGACAGGAAAAGCAAAAACATGGTTTTACGCTTTACCTGCCAACTCCGTTACTAGTTGGGAAAGTTTATGCCACAAATTTTTAGAAAATTTTTTTCCATCGGGTAGAATGCTGAAAATTAGGACGGAAATTTCCTCTTTTAGCCAATGTCCGGGGGAGTCTATTTCTGAAGGTTGGGAACGTTTCAACGATCTATTGAGACATTGCCAAAATCATGGAATACCAGAGTGGTTGATAGTCCAAACGTTCTATAACGGGTTGGGAGACGAAAACAAAAAGCACGCTGACTCAGCGGCAGGAGGATCACTGATGGACAAAACTTTTAACGAAGGATCGTCAATTCTGGAGAAAGTGGCTGCAAACAGCCATCAATGGTATTCTAATCGTGCAGTGCAGAAACATGCTGGAGTTCATGGAGTAGATGCGATCACTGCGCTCTCTGCTCAAGTTGCAGCCTTGTCAAAGAAAATTGAAGGGTTGACTGTTCCAACGGTCAATATGGTTCAATCATCTGGAGGGTGCGACATTTGTTACGCAAATCATGCCACCACAAAATGTCCTGTCACGCACTCAAATGGTCCCACTGAAGGGCAAGATATGTTTGTTGGAAGTAGTCAAAGGCCACAATTCGGGCCTTATGCTCCCACCTACAATCCAGGGTGGCGACAGCATCCAAACTTTTCATGGAAAGACAATCAAGCACCGATGAAACCACCTGGATTCCAACAGCCACATAAGAACTCACTCGAAGATGTTTTGGCAAAGTACATGGAGGTTAACAGCAATTTCATGCAGAAAATCGAACACACTCTCCAAAATCAAAGTGCTGCGATAAAAATTTGGAGACTCAAATGGGGCAACTAGCATCGGCAGTTGAAGGACGAGCGCCGGGTAAATTGCCAAGTGATACTGAGACCAACCCTAGACAAGTCAACGCCATTACAAAGAGAAGTAGTCTGCAACTTCCGGAGAGAGAAGTAAAGAGAAATGAGAACAATGACACCACAGAAATGGACGACAAAAAGGAAAAGGCAAAGGAAACAAGTGAAGGTGAAACATCCTCTGAAAAATCTCAATTCGAAGAGGAAAAGGGGATTCCAAAACCAGTTAAAGCATACGCCCCTTGTTCGATGAGAAATGTGTTGAAATAAATGTCGCAATTGTATGGGTCGAACAAGTAGTAAAATGGATTTTTGAGTCCAAGTATCGATCCCACAGAGACTTGATTTAACTACCAAAATTATCAATTTTATACTTTATTTGAAAAGACGATTTGAAAATTGTTTTGTTTGCTTTCTTTTTTTTTTTATGAAAATAAAATCTTACAAATATAAAAACTAAAGAAAATCTAAATAACAAGAATTTAATATATAATGTAACGACGATGGGAATTATAAGTCTTGGGACTTACAATTGCACCAACTTTGATCCCTCTAGTATACGCAATTGGATTCAATAGTGATCTTGTTTTCGTCAACGATCGAATTCACCAAAATAACTATTTACCTCTCTCGAGGATAAATAATTCTATTCTATTAGGTCAATTTATTTATCTCTAAATAAATTCGTTATCAACCCTCTAGAATGCATTTACACAATAAATTCAAATATGTTCTGTCGAAACTTCACCTCAAGATCGCACTAACCACAAGTTTATCTCTAAATCTCGTCTAAATTAGTGTTCTATGTTGTTTATTCTAATTTGTGTTTTCATTTCTCAAATCCGACACAAACCAATTTATAATTTATCAATTGATCAAGATGATAAATTAATATGCTCAACAACATAAAATTAACGATAAATCAATCACATACTATTAAATCCAATAATGAAATACTATAGTTCACAAAGAGGATTCATTGCAGCCGAAGTATAGAAAATTAGTTACCCATAAATTTAAATACGAGAATTTCAATAGAGAAAGTAAAGAGATACATAACCGGATTACGACGAGTGGAAATGAATGTGTAGCTTCCGGTGTTGTCTCCATTCCTTCGCTCCTCGAATGTGTTTAGTTCTTTCTTCACTCGTATTTTTTCTCGACTAAATTCCTCTATATCAAACTCTCTTGTATGCTAAAACTAAAAGATGCAAACTAAAACTAAGAACAAATTAAAAAGAGAATTTTATTGAGAGAAAGGTGGAGAGAACTACTAGCTAATTCTTTTCCACTAAGTTGTCTACTAAGTTGTACACTAAGTTGTGTACTAAGTTGTGTGTTTCCTTCCTTACAAATGCCTCTATTTATAGGAAAAATTTCACAAGAAAACATGATAAAAAATTATACATATGCCCCATCATGAGTCACCACCAAGTCATGATATTGACATGGCATCTTCATGAGTCATCAAATTGTAACCACCAAATCATATGATCTTGAAATTGCATCATGGTGTAGGTAAGCATCTTGGCTGAATTATGCAACTGGAGTTTCCTCTTTTTGATATTTTAGTAGAAAGTTATGAATTTGCTACCAAAAGATGGCCCAAAGAATCCTCCATCCACATCACTCTCGTTTTTTCCCATTTTGACCATAATATAATCCGACTCATTTGAATTGTAAAACACCAAAGTTGTAGCCCTCTGAGTTTCCGTTCCAACCATATAAAGTTTAGCTCAATCCGATTTGTTTAGCAAACGTTATGGTCAAATTACTAAACTGCGGCAGTAAATTCGTGTTGCAGAATTTTTTACGCTTAGTCATTTTTCTTCAAATGACCATAACTTTCACTAGGAAACTTCGATTTGGGATCCGACAAAAATGTGGGAATCCTCTTTTGATATTCTTCGACATCGGCACTAGAAAATTTGTGAAAACAACTCTTCATAAAATTGCATCCGGGGCCCTCCATCTTTGAATTTGCTTGCATTTTGGTCCCAAGTTCCGTTTCCGCTCTGTTTTCATCCATTTTGGCTCCTTTTGATTTCTTGTGACTCTAAACACACAATGAAAGGAAAACACATAAAAATAAACATATAATACAAATAAAATACACAAATACGTAAAATAGAAGAGTTATTTGAGTGCATTTCTAGAACTTATCAAACTCCCCCACACTTAAACTGTTGTTCGCCCTCGAACAACAACCTTATAACACAAACAACACACTGATTTTACATGAGATAAACAACTTTTAATAATGAAATTCTACTACAGATAGTGACTTGCTTAATAAATATTCTCCTGAATCATGTTTCTTCTCAAACACACAACGGCTTGTGAGTGTGTGCAATTGAGGTTATCTTCCCATCACTAACTGGAACCAAATGAAAGCTTACTATGTTCTATCCAAGTCCTGACCCGAAATGGTCAAATATTTCCTTTCATCTCTCGTGATCCACTCTTATTATACAATGATTCCCATGGATCCTAACAATTACTCTGTTCACCCAGAATCATCAATTCTTAGTATTGTAAAGAAAAAAATGGTATGGTAGGTGTTTTATCGCCAATACGTCTTCAATTTTAAGAGTGTTAGATGGAGCACTTCAAACGACTGAGAAAATTTATTTATCTCACTTCTCACCTGGGTAAAAGGCTTTTTTTTTGTTTTTCTTTGTTTTTTTTTGTTTTTTTTTTGTTTTGTTTTGTTTTGTTTTTTTTTTTTTTTTGAAGAGGATTTTGCAATTTTCTTTTCAGCTTTTACCCCACAGATAGTTTACACACTACCCCTTTTCGATGGAGGCAGCCTTCTTCACCCATTCGAGATGACGGCTTCACACTCTAAGGTAGGTAACTCTTTCCTGTGGTCCCTCTTATTATTTCAAGTTCAAAAGTAAAATTCATTCTCAGCATAGGTCAGTACTCCTTCCAACTTTTTAGACTCCATCAATAAAAGACACATTCACAAAAAACAGAAACCATGCGATTATAACTCCACCTTAATAACAAATAATGTTTCCAAGTTAGTTTGAGTAGGACGATTGGATAGAAAAGAAGAAAAATAAAAACAAAAAGTTAGTTTACTATGATCTAAAAATTTAAAAAAAATCAACATTTTCAACCTTCAATTTGTGTTCCAGAGAATGATAGTAAATTACCTATAAATGTGCTCAGTTAAATTAGCCAGCTGCGTTTAGAGAAGAACAGAACGAGATCGTGTGGTTTCAGCTAAGTTACGCAAATTAAGCTCAATCATTTTCAAAAGTTGCAATCTCACGCAAAATTATTCACACAACAAAAAATATCAAGCAAATCACAATATCCACACACAATATTCACAAGCAAACCACAATATTCACACACAATATCCACACCCCCACACTTAAATTCTACATTGTCCCCAATGTAGAAATAAAGATAGCATGAGAAAGAGAGAAACTCCCCTTGGAATGAGTCGTGCCCATGTGGAATGTGGTGGCACAGTGTAGCACTTCGTAGGAATAAGTCTACAATCCAAGAGTAAGAGACATGCAATCAAAGTAGAAAAAACAACAGGATTTTTTTTGAAGAAGAAAAAAAATAAAAACAAAGGAACACAAATATTAACAGAAAAATGCTTGGGTTGCCTCCCAATAAGCGCTTTTGTTTAAAGTCGTTAGCTCGACACAGTTCCCATTTTTCAAGTAGGATTCCTCAAATCCATTGCAGCTCCACTTTGTCTTCGATGGCTTATTCGAGTGTCTTGATTTCTTGGCAGTCCTTGAATCCTTGGCAATAATTTTTTCGAGGTTTCACCCGAAGGTTCGTAAATCCAGTTTCTTCTATAAGTCATGGTGGGTGATGCTTCCAAGTTATGAGCCATCTCAGCTCGTACTTCATTCTCCGTGTCAGTACCTTCCGATTTGATAATACAAGCTTCAAGAGGTTCTACAGGTAGATTTTCTTCAAAGGTTTCTTTCACTGCTTGTCAATGACATCGATTTGAAAACATGCATCAGTGGAAGAAGAAGAAGGATGTTTTAATGCTTTAAAGACATTAAAAGTTACTTCTTCTTTATCCACCCTTAACCTCAGTGTGCCTTCGTAGGCATCGATTAAAGCTCTTCCAGTTCGCAAAAATGGCATTCCAAAAATCAAAGGAATTTCCTTATCCTCCTCCATGTCTAGAATGATGAAATCCACTGGGTAAATGAATTTATCAACCTTGACTAACACATCCTCGATAATTCCTCTAGGGTATATGATAGATCGATCTGCCAATTGTAGGGTCACAGTGGTAGGCATGCATTCTCCCAATCCAAGCCTCCTATAAACAGATTCGGGCATAAGATTGATACTCGCACCAAGGTCACATAGGGCAAAACCAGAGTAGAATGACCCAATGGTGCAGGTAATGTTGAAACTCCCTGGATCTTTCAATTTGGGAGGAAGTTTCTTTTGGAGAATGGCACTACACTCCTCAGTGAGCATCACTGTCTCATGTTCTTCCAGTTTTCTTTTGTTAGAAAGAATTTCTTTCATGAATTTTGCATAGCTGGGCATCTGTGCTAAAGCATCTGCAAAAGGAATGTTGATGTGTAATTTCTTGAGGATTTCAAGAAATTTTCCGAATTGTTTATCCAGTTTATTCTTTTGCAGCCTTTGAGGAAATGGGATAGGAGGGACGTATGCTTTCACGGGTTTTGGAATCCCCTTTGTAACGACCCGTCCAGAATCGGGCTGCAGGACCGTGATCCTTCCATTCCCCACGCACATCCGCACATATCATTCTCGGTCGGATTCTCCACTCTCCACGTAACTGCATCATAAACACATAAACGTACACGTAATGAGCCACGAGTACTCAGTGAGCAATAGATGCAATGCAATGCATGAATGCACGTGTAACATTCTTTTCTTCCTTTCTTTGGGCCCTAGTTGCGAATCATGTGAATACGTCATCATCATCATATCATAGGCCGTCCCCCAAAGGTTCTTTTACGCTTTGGGGCGTCGGGGCCGTCGTCTAAAGAGTTCTTTTACTCCTAGACCGGCGATAACATTATAGGCCGTCACCTAAGGGTTCTTTTACCCGTTAGGCCGCCAGGCCGTCACCTAAGGATTCTTTTACCCGTTAGGCCGCCACATCATCATCAAGCGCATTGTAAGCACATGATAGGCAACCTTATCATCATACATGCTTGCCATGCTCGTGACGTGACATGTTCGTGATATCATCATCATAAGCATAGTAATCGTACTCATAACGTTCTTGGGCATTACATAGCATACTTTCTCATGAACTTCTTCTTATCATTACATATCACATAACTTCATCGTGTCATTGCATATAACATTACATTCATCATCATAACACGTCACGTAATCATTCACTTGGCATTCGTTCACATTTCCTAGCTTTCATGTCATTCTAGCATCATTACATGGTCTCAATCATCATATATCTCATGTACTACTTCATATCTATCATCTAACATCATTCAACATGCTAAATTCACAATATAAGATCATATACTTTCACATAACATCATATAGTTTCATAGAATTCACATACTCAACATATCAAAGCCATAACATGAATTTAATCTCATTTCCTATACATAAACTCATAGAAAACATGCCATCTCTATGCATTAACATGAACTACATCTATTACTCACATCATATCATCACATATCTTCACATAGCTCATACATCAAGCATAACAAGGCCATAACATGAATATCATCTCATGCTTATTCTTAAACTCATGAAAACATACTATCAACATACCATATTCATACTATAACATAAGATACACCTATTACTCACCATTATAGAAGAAATCAAGCTCAAGAACCATAGATAGCCCTCCTTCTTCTTCATCTCTTCTCTTTCTCTTCCTTCCTCTCTTCTTCTGGATTTGAAGGGAAATATGTACCATCTCAACCCCAATCATGGATTGGGAGCTTTGGGGGTGTTCTTGGATGTATGAGGGGCTTAGGGCTCGAATTTGGGAGAATTTGACCAAGAAATGGCCGAGAAGACCTTAAATCCGGTTCTGACTTAAAATTACGTAGAACTTTTACCTTACTGGCCAGAACACTTTAATTACGGCCAGAACCCTGCATACTTACGTAGTAATCCCGCCTCTGCAATTCCATCTCTTCCCCTGTTCTGAATTTACGTCCGTATCCTCGTTCCTTACGGCCGTAACTCCCATAATACGGCTGTATATCTGAATGATACTACCGTAATTTGCTCTCTGAAACTTTTGGCACTTTTCCATCATACATTTACGGTAGAACCTCCAGGCCCTTACGTCAGAACATGACATTTACGGCCGTAACACTTACATTTACGGCCGTAACTTCAGTTCTGCTGAAATTTCTCGTTTTCCTTATTTCGACGGCCGTTTCGACTCCCGACATGTCTCATACATTCCCAAACATTTCATGAACACATCATACACATATACATTATGTCGGGTCGACTTTGAGCGGGGCATTAAACCCTTTTTCTCTTCGAATTGAGATTTTTCAGAGGATGTTTCACCTCCACTTGTTTCCTTTGCCTTTTCATTTCTTTCGTCCATTTCTGTGGTCTCATTGTTCTCACTTCTCTTTACTTCTCTCTCCGGAAGTTGTAGACCACTTCTCGTTGTAATGGCGTTGACTTGTCTTGGGTTGGTCTCAGTATCACTTGGCAATTTACCCGGCGCTCGTCCTGCAACTGCCGATGCTAGTTGCCCCATTTGAGTCTCCAAATTTTTTATCGCAGCACTTTGATTTTGGAGAGTGTGTTCGGTTTTCTGCATGAAATTGTTGTTAACCTCCATGTACTTTGCGAACACATCTTCGAGCGAGGTTTTCTTTTCCTGCGGCTGGTAGAATCCAGGTGGTCTCACCGGTGCTTGATTATCTTTCCACGAAAAGTTTGGATGCTGTCACCACCTCGGATTGTAGGTGGGAGCATAAGGCCCGAATTGTGGCCTTTGACTACTTCCAACAAACATAACTTAAGTAGGCCCAGTTGAGTGCGTGACAGGGCACTCTGTAGTGGCATGATTTGCGCGACAAATTTCGCACCCTCCAGATGATTGAACCATATTGACCGTTGGAACAATCAACCCTTCAATTTTCTTTGACAAGGCTGCAACTTTAGCAAAGAGCGCAGTGATGGCGTCTACTCCATGAACTCCAGCATGTTTTTGCACTGCACGATCCGAATACCATTGATGGCTGTTTGCAGCCATTTTCTCCAAGATTGACGATGCTTCATTGAAAGTTTTGTCCATCAACGATCTTCCTGCCGCTGAGTCAGCATGGTTTTTGTTTTCGTTTGCCAACCCGTTATAGAACGTTTGGACTATCAACCACTTAGGTATCCCATGATTTGGGCAATGTCTTAATAGATCATTGAAATGTTCCCAACCTTCAGAAATAGATTCCCCCGGACGTTGGCTAAAAGACGAAATTTCCGTCCTAATTTTCAGCATTCTACCCGGTGGAAAAAATTTTTCCAAAAATTTTTGGCATAAACTTTCCCAACTAGTAACGGAGTTGGCAGGTAAAGCATAAAACCATGTTTTTGCTTTTCCTATCAATGAAAATGAAAAAAGTTTCATTTTTATCGCATCTGGCGGTACTCCGTTAATTTTGAACATGCCACGAATTTCTAAAAATTTTCTAATGTGTTCATGTGGGTCTTCATCGGGTAGGCCATGGAATTGAACGATTTGTTGAACTAATTGAATAGTTCTAGGTTTGATCTCAAAATTATTTGCGGGAATCGCAGGAGGAACTAAACAAGTGAAATTATCCCCAATTGTGGGAATAATATAGTCCCTCAAAGGACGATTCGCAACAATATTTCGGTCCTCTGCTTCTTCGGCCATTTGTCGCTCCAACTTTCTAGCACGTAATCCATATCTAAAGGTTCGTTCGATTTCAGGGTCAAGGGGACTTAATGGACTAACTTTCTTACCACGCATGCAAATCTAATCAAAATAAAATAAAAGCGAAATAATAAAAAAGAATTCAAATTAAAGCAAAAATTGATTGGTATTGATATTAAACCAAAGTCCCCGGCAACGACGCCAAAAACTTGTTCGATGTGAAATGTGTTGAAATAAATGCCGCAAGTGTACGGGTCGAACAAGTAGTAAAATGGATTTTTGAGTCCAAGTATCGATCCCACAGAAACTTGATTTAACTACCAAAATTATCAATTTTATACTTTATTTGAAAAGACGATTTGAAAATTGTTTTGTTTGTTTTCTTTTTTTTATGAAAATAAAATCTAAAAAATATAAAAACTAAAGAAAATCTAAATAACAAGAATTTAATATATAATGTAACGACGATGGGAATTATAAGACTTGGGACTTACAATTGCACCAACTTTGATCCCTCTAGTATACGCAATTGGATTCAATAGTGATCTTGTTTTCGCCAACGATCGAATTTACCAAAATAACTATTTACCTCTCTCGAGGATAAATAATTCTATTCTATTAGGTCAATTTATTTATCTCCAAATAAATTCGTTATCAACCCTCTAGAACGCATTTACACAATAAATTCAAATATGTTCCGTCGAAACTTCACCTAAAGATCGCATTAACCACAAGTTTATCTCTAAATCTTGTCTAAATTAGTGTTCTATGTTGTTTATTCTAATTTGTGTTTTCATTTCTCAAATCCGACACAAACCAATTTATAATTTACCAATTGATCAAGAAGATAAATTAATATGCTCAACAACATAAAATTAACGATAAATCAATCACATACTATTAAATCCAATAACGAAATACTAGAGTTCACAAAGAGGATTCATTGCTCGTCCGAAGTATAGAAAATTAGTTACCCATAAATTTAAATGCGAGAATTTCAATAGAGAAAGTAAAGAGATACATAACCGGATTACGACGAGTGGAAATGAATGTGTAGCTTCCGGTGTTGTCTCCCTTCCTTCGCTCCTCGAATGTGTTTAGTTCTTTCTTCACTCGCATTTTTTCTCGACTAAATTCCTCTATATCAAACTCTCTTGTATGCTAAAACTAAAAGATGCAAACTAAAACTAAGAACAAATTAAAAAGAGAATTTTATTGAAGAGAAAGTTGGAGAGAACTACTAGCTAATTCTTTTCCACTAAGTTGTCTACTAAGTTGTACACTAAGTTGTGTACGAAGTTGTGTTTTTCCTTCCTTACAAATGCCTCTATTTATAGGAAAAATTTCACAAGAAAACATGATAAAAAATTATACATATGCCCCATCATGAGTCACCATCAAGTCATGATATTGACATGGCATCTTCATGAGTCATCAAATTGTAACCACCAAATCATATGATCATGAAATTGCATCATGGTGTAGGTAAGCATCTTGGCTGAATTATGCAACTGGAGTTACCTCTTTTTGATATTTTAATAGAAAGTTATGAATTTTCTGCCAAAAGATGGCCCTAGGAATCCTCCATCCACATCACTCTCGGTTTTTCCAATTTTTGACCATAATATAATCCGACTCATTTGAAGTGTAAAACACCAAAGTTGTAGCCCTATGAGTTTCCTTTCCAACCATATAAAGTGTAGCTCAATCCGAGTTTTGTAACAAACATTATGGTCAAATTACTAAATTGCGGCAGTAAATTCGTGTTGCAGAATTTTTTACGCTTAGTCATTTTTCTTCAAATGACCATAACTTTCACTAGGAAACTCCGATTTGGGATCCGACAAAAATGTGGGAATCCTCTTTTGATATTCTTCGACATCAGCACAAGAAACATTGTGAAAACAACTCTTCATAAAATTGCATCGGAGGCCCTCCATCTTTGAATTTGCTTGCATTTTGGTCCCAATTTTCGTTTCTGCTCTGTTTTCATCCATTTTGGATCCTTTTGATTTCTTGTGACTCTAAACACACAATGAAAGGAAAACACATAAAAAGAAACATATAATACAAATAAAACACACAAATACGTAAAATAGAAGAGTTATTTAAGTGCTTTTCTAGCACTTATCACCCCTCCTATCCCATTTCCTCAAAGGGTGCAAAAGAATAAACTAGATAAACAATTCGGAAAATTTCTTGAAATCTTCAAGAAATTACACATCAACATCCCTTTTGCAGATGATTTAGCACAGATGCCCTGCTATGCAAAATTCATGAAAGAAATTTTTTCTAACAAAAGAAAGCTGGAAGAACATGAGACAGTGATGCTCACTGAGTAGTGTAGTTCCATTCTCCAAAAGAAACTACCTCCCAAATTGAAAGATCCAGGAAGTTTCAACATTACCTGCACCATTGGGTCATTCTACTCTGGTTTTGCCCTATGTGACCTTGGTGCGAGTATCAATCTTATGCCCGAATCTGTTTATAGGAGGCTTGGATTGGAGAATGCATGCCTACCACTGTGACCCTACAATTGGCAGATCGATCTATCATATACCCTAGAGGAATTATCGAGGATGTGTTAGTCAAGGTTGATAAATTCATTTACCCAGTGGATTTCATCATTCTAGACATGGAGGAGGATAAGGAAATTCCTTTGATTTTTGGAAGGCCATTTTTGCGAACTGGAAGAGCTTTAATCGATGTCTACGAAGGCACACTGACGCTAAAGGTGGACAAAGAAGAAGTAACTTTTAATGTCTTAAAAGCATTGAAACATCCTTCTCCTTCTTCCACTGATGCATGTTTTCAAATCGATGTCATTGACCAAGCAGTGAAAGAAACTTTTGAAGAAAATCTACCTGTAGAACCTCTTGAAGCTTTTATTGTCAAATTGGAAGGTACTGACACAGAGAATGAAGTACCAGCTGAGATGGCTCATAACTTGGAAGCATCACCCACCATCACTTATAGAAGAAACTGGATTTACGAACCTTTCGGTGAAACCTCGAAAAAATTATAGCCAAGGATTCAAGAAGGACTGTCAAGAAATCAAGACACTCGGAGAAGCCATCGAAGACAAAGTGGAACTGCAATGGATTTGAGGAATCCTACTTGACAAATGGGAACTGTGTCGAGCTAACAACTTTAAACAAAAGCGCTTCTTGGGAGGCAATCCAAGCATTTTTCTATTAATATTTGCATTTTTTTTAATTTTTACTCTTCATCTAACGTATTAAGGAAGATATTGCTTTATTACTGTAGAACGAAGACATCCCGAGACTCAATTATTTGGGAAGAGACATGATGGCCCATAAATCGGTGATTAGCGATAATTACGGATAATGTGAGGGTTAATTATTGATAACAGACAAATCCGTCAAACGCGTTTTCTCGGATACTCCTTCTAACGTAATCTTTCCAGCACACTCTACATGCACGATTGTTGGTTGAAACAATGCCCAATTTGACTATAAATCAAGATCTTCTCCACTCGAAACCACAACCACAATCTTAAGTCTCTGTGAGTACTTCTTTCTAGCAGTGATTAGGTAATTTCTTTCTTCCTCTTCCTCTTTTTATTTTTTTCATGGACTTATGTGATATTTTTATATTTATATTTCTTTTTCTTATAATTGTTGATTATATAGTTCAAATTTTGTTATTGTTCTTTCTTATTCAGTATTTAAAAAAATGGAAGATTGTGATAGCGTATTCTACTTGGTGATTTTGATGATTTTAATCTTAGTACTTCAAATTTTCTTTTTCTTTCGTGTGTTGCGTTAAAAAAAATCTTGAATTTTCTATGGATACCAAACTTTCTAAAGTCCACAAGTATTACCCGTCACTACCTTTGAATGCTTTGAAAGAGATTTATTCTTCTAGAGTAGGACGGTTAAAAATGTTGATGGAAAAGGAAATGCCTGAGGATATTCGGTGGTTGATTGAAGCAAATGTCCGATTAGGCGGTGAAATGCCGACTTTTAGTACTAAATATGCACCAGGGTTAGGCAAAAGTAATTTTTCCAAGAAACGAAGAGCAAAAAGAATGAAAGTGTGCTATAAATGTGCTAGATGGCATTATAAATGCACTCGATGGACTTGCACCTCAGGTAATGGTTCCATTGGATTTGTTTTTGCAAATCGAGAAGATAAAATATGTTATGGATGGCATGTGTAAGGAGTCTTTGGATGATATCCATCAGACTCTTGAGACGCATCCTAGTGGAATGGTGCAGATCGAACTTCTCAATTTGTGGAATGAATTCAAAAAGGAACGAGAACGATACAGTCTTGGGAATCTGACTTTAAAAGACCCTATTTGCCAGTTTGTAAGAAAATTGGATAGGAAGCCTATCCCCGACTCATAGAAGGCGTTTAACCCGTTTCTGGACGTAAAACCAGAGGAAGATGTGAGCCACAATCACAACTACGTGTACATATTGTTATTTTACATTTTTTTGTGTTCTTGTGTCAGTTCTTAGTATGAGTCAACAATCTATGGATTCTATTACCATATTGGAATCTGGAAGTTCACTGACGAACTTGGAAACTGGAAGCTCAAAAAAGGACACTGAAGGTTCAAAGAAGAAATTGGAAACTGAAAGTTCACAGAAGGCAACAGGAAGTTCGAAGAGGAAATTGGAAACCATAAGTCTCTTTGGTGGAATCAATCTGGGACAAAAAGAGTATCTCGGACCAGTAGTAACAGCTGGAACATTCCTTTGAAATCAAAAATATAAGATCATCTACGACGGAGGTCTCCGTGGGCTGATAGGGTGTGCCATTCAATCTGCATATGTGCGAGGAGCAACAGTGGTTGGAGTTACTGTACCACGTTTAAAACAGGCGTATGGTAAGACCATCGGCTATGAGGTACCAGTTAGATCATTATTTGCACTCTTATAACCAATGATACTGCATTCAGATGCTTTCATTGCAATCCCAGGAGGTTTCGAAACTCTGGAACAAATCTTTTGCATAATTTCCTGGGCCGAGATGGGTTTACACTCTAAACCAATTGGTCTTTTAAACATTCATACCATTTCAATGGTTTATTGGTGTTTCTTGAATGTTTAGCTCACCAAAAGTTGATTTCACCTCGCACATTAAAAATAATTTTTATTACACCATCAATTGAAGACTTAATGGAGCATTTAGAAGCGTATGTACCAATACTGCCTGTAGTATTGCCTACCATCAATTGGCCGAGGGAAATGGGCAAAAGACAAAGAGATCCGAATGAATTGGACTTGGAGTTACGGTTGTAATTGTGGAATAGCTAACTTCAGATGGTAGAATACGGAGTTTAACTCTGGAAACACGTCTGTGTTATGCTTTTTAATAAACAAAAAAAAATGGTCTTTTTCAGTAGACCTTAAAGAACTGTATTCTTCTCTCCTCCTTCATCTTTCTAGTCTTTTGCAACTATCTCCAAGTGCATTGAATTTCCTCTTCCCTCCATGGCATCTCCTCCCCGTATTGTTACTCTTCTACAAGTACTCAAGTCTTTCTCTTTGCCTACTGGACCTTAGATGCACATTGTTCACCTTGTTGATAAATATGAGCGTTCCCTTTGGAATGTCATTGTTTTTGGGGTAGGATCATCCCGTTCTGCTCGCAAACGACGTGCTAAACACCTTAAATGTGTCTTTAAATGTGGAAAGCTATTGGATGGACCTCATTGTACTAGAAATCAAACTCATTCACAACATGAATATGTTATTTTCTTCAAGGATGGACAGATTAGGTGTAAGGCCGAAAAGTCTATCAGGAGAAACAGCCAGCTCGAAATCAGTGTGAAAGAGTTTGATAATCTGTTGGAACAACGACAACGTTTGTTAGACACCAAACTCGATCGCCTTACCATTGAGCAGCAACTTTTTGAACGTGATCACTAGCACCCATCCGAAGATGTAAAACTACGTCTCATTCATTTGAGAAGTGTCTGAGTTGGACGTTCTGCTCTAAATGTTCTCCCATTTGTTGGTTCTTATGGGGCTGTTCTTTATTGAATGGTAAACACACCGATGTGTCAAGTGACAATATGGCAGACCTTTTCATTAAGGTTGGTTGTCAAACTGTTTTGTAGAGAGTATGCTGATTTAGATAGTTTCCATACGGGTCAGCTTTGATGGAATCATGTCATTAATTTGATGTGAATACTACTGCAAGATGTTCAGAGGGTTATCAACTTCCATAGTCACTTTGTATATATTTCTCTTCTTCAAAAAAATAAACTCAAAAAAAAATCCAGTTGTTGTTTTTATTGCAGGTCTCGTGCTCTTGGATTACTTGTTCAAATGCTACATTGTCCAACCACCATCCTCCACCGGCACGACTCATTGCTTCGCATAGGGGAGTTTCTCTTTCTTCTCTTTTTTTCAATGCTATCTTTACTTGTACATTGCGGACAATGTCAGTTTCAATTTGGGGGGTGGTATTTTGTGTTGTTTTGTGCTGTTATAAAAATCATTTGATATTTTCTTTTAAGAGATGGCAGAGTAAGGAGTGATACACTCTTGAGACGCATCTTTTTGTTTGTTTCTTTATTTTATATATTTTAAATTGTTTGTGTTCTTTTGTTTGAGTGAAAACAGTTGCTGATTGCATGACTTCTCGTTTAGTTTAGTTATTTTGTCTTTTTAATTTGTAAAATAGATCGTAATTCTCAAGTGTAGGGGTTGCAAGTTTTAGTTTACCTTTTGGTTTTGTCGTGTATATTTGGGGTGTTTGTTGTTTATATGTTATTTGATATATGTCTAATGTGTGTGCATGTGTGTTAGTTTTATGATTGATCATTTTGTGGAAAAAAAAATTTTTTTTGAGAGTGTCATTTTTCTTAAAGTATAAATTGTCTTCAACTCATGAAATATACTACACGAACTCATTTCATACCTGTTTGTCCAGTGGATGTCATGACTCATTATTTTTAGATTTAGAAGTTGGATGGTTAGAATGAGAAGTGTGTTTGAATTCTTCCCACCAACCTTTATTTTGAAACACTCTACCATTGTCAGATAAGTTGTGAATTAGCTGGTGGAGGATGAGTTAGTATTGTGATGATTCCGTGCATGGTAAGTTGTGAGGAGTGTCTTTGATCAGCAAGAAGAAACAAGGTAATGACCGTTTACTAGAAATGCAATCCATGTCAATAAAAAAAAAAAAAAGAAGAAAGCATTCATTTCATTGTGCTACACTCTCTTGCCTCATTGACTCGGGTGAATAAGTTCTTAGGGGTATTTCAATGCCTGGTGCCTTGAGTGACGAGCTCGGGAGTCATCGACCTAAAGCCCGATACATGGGTCATTGAGAAAGCATTATTGTTTGGGGCATTGCATTGCACGTTTACTTTTCAAGGAAAAAAAAAAAGAAAGAAAGCATTCATTTCATTGTGCTACCACTCTCTTGCCTCATTGACTCGGGTGAATAAGTTCTTAGGGGTATTTCAATGCCTGGTGCCTTGAGTGACGAGCTCGGGAGTCGCCGACCTAAAGCCCGCTACATGGGTCATTGAGAAAGCATTATTGTTTGGGGCATTGCATTGCACGTTTACTTTTCAAGAAAAAAAAAGAAAAAAAAATTAAGAGTAAGCATTGTTGATTTGGAATTCTAGTTGGTTTGAATTACTTTGGAGTAATTTGTTTGTTGGAGCACTCAAATTTAGGGAGAGTCATCACATTGCTACACTATTGATACCACCGGTAAAATTCACCTAAACATAAGAGATGAAAAAAAAGAGTGATTGAGAGCAACCTTTGGGATGATCATTGGGGATTGAGAGAAAATACGTTAGATGTGACCACGAGAGAGTAAGGATATATTTGACCGTTGAGGGCGGATTGCTAACCACTCAATTTTTGGATCTAAGAGGCAATGGGAAGTGAAGTACAATGAGATGAACAAGTTCATTTTTGTTTTGTAGTATGAACCGTGAGTTGAGTACATTTTTATACTTGTATTTGTGTTTGTTAAGTTTCTTTGAATTTTATATTTGATGGTGTGCTTGCTTGTGTGTATTTTGAATATTTTGTTGTTCGAGGACAAACAACAGCTTAAGTGTGGGGGAGTTTGATAAGTGGTAGAAAAACACTCAAATAACTCGTCTATTTTATGTATTTGCGTGTTTTATTAGTATTATATGTTTCTTTTTTATGTGTTTTCCTTTTATTGTGTATTTAGAGTCACAAGAAATCAAAAGGAGCCAAAATGGATGAAAACAGAGCGAAAACGGAAATTGGGACCAAAATACATGCAAATTCAAAGATGAAAGGCCTCCGATGCAATTTTATGAAAAGTTATTTTTACAATTTTTATTGTGCCAATGTCGAAGAATATCAAAAGAGCATTCCCATATTTTTGTCGGATCCCAAATCGGAGTTTCCTAGTGAAAGTTATGGCTATTTGAAGAAAAATTGCTAAGCGTAAAAAAAATCTGCAACTTGAATTGACTGTCGCAGTTCAGTAATTTGACCATAACGTTTGCTACAAAAATCAGATTGAGCTCCACTTTATATGGTTGAAAAGGTAACTCAGAGGGCTACAATGTTGGTGTTTTACCCTTCATATGATTCGGATAATATCATGGTCAAAAATGGGCAAAACCGAGAGTGATGTGGATGGACGATTCCTTGGGCCATCTTTTGGTAGAAAATTCATAACTTTCTATTAAAATATCAAAAAAAAGGAAATTAAAATTGCATAATTCAGCCAAGATGCTTACCTACACCATGATGCAATTTCAAGATCATGATATGGTGGTTACAATTTGATGACTCACCAAGATGCCTTTTCAAGATCATGATATGGTGGTTACAATTTAATAAGATTCATGATGGTGCACATGTATAATTTTTTATTATGTTTTCTTGTGAAATTTTGCCTATAAATAGAGGCATTTGTAAGAAAGGAAACACACAACTTAGTGGAAGAGAATTAGCTAGTAGTTCTCTCCAACTTTCTCTTTAATAAAATTCTCTTTTTCTTTCAAATTCTCAAACCTTCTTCTTCTTCCACTGATAAATTGCAAGAGAGTTTGATAGAGAGGAATTTAGTAGAGAAAAATAAGAGTGAAGAAAGAACTAGACATATTCTTGGAGCGAAGGAAGGGAGACAATACTGGAAGCTAAACATTCATTTCAACTCTTCGTAATCCAGTTATGTATCTCTGTACTTTCTCTATTGAAATTCTTGTATTTAAATTTATGTGTAACTAAGTTTCTATACTTGGGACGAGCAATGAATCCTCTTTGTGAACTGTAGTATTTCGTTATTGGATTTAATAGTATGTGATTGATTTGTCGTTAATTTTATGTTGTTGAGCATATTAATTTATCTTTTTGATCAATTGATAAATTATAAATTGGTTTTTGTCGGATTTGAGAAATGAAAACACAAATTAGAATAAACAACATAGAACACTAATTTAGACAAGATTTAGAGATAAACTTGTGGTTAGTGCGATCTTTAGGTGAAGTTTCGACGGAACCTATTTGAATTTATTATGTAAATGCATTCTAGAGGGTTGATAACGAATTTATTTAGAGATAAATAAATTGGCCTAATAGAATAGAATTATTTATCCTCGAGAGAGGTAAATAGTTATTTTGGTAAATTCGATCGTTGACGAAAACAAGATCACTATTGAATCCAATTGCGTATACTAGAGGGATCAAAGTTGGTGAAATTGTAAGTCTCAAGTCTTGTAATTCCCATCGTCGTTACATTATATATTGCCAATATTAAATTCTTGTTATTTAGATTCTCTTTAGTTTTTATATTTGTAAGATTTTATTTTCATAAAAAAGAAAAACACACAAAACAATTTTCGAATCATCCTTTCAAATAAAGTATAAAATTGATAATTTTGGTAGTTAAATCAAGTCTCTGTGGGATCGATATTTGGACTCAACATCCATTTTACTACTTGTTCGACCTGTACACTTGCGGCATTTATTTCGAGACATTTCACAACGAACATGGTTGCAGAGGGGTGGTGGTGGCAGGGGGTGGTGGTGGTGGAATGGTGGTGGTGGTGTTAAAGGAATGGTAGTGGTGGCGATGGGGTGGTGTGGTGGCAGAGGGGTTGTGTTAGCGATGGGGTGGTGGTGGTGGTGGAGGCAAGCTCGTGGCGGCCGGGTGGTGATGATGGTGGCGAAGGGGGTGGTGGTGGGGTGGCGAGAGAGATGGTGGCGGCGACAAGGTGGTGGTAGTTGCGGCGGTGGTGGTGGGGTAGTGTGGTTGTGGCGGCTTGATAGTGGAATGGTGGAATGGTGGTGCTAGGAGGAGGCGAATGGTTAGGGGTGGTGGTCCTGGTGGCGGGTATTTGGTGGTTGTGGTGGTGATGGTGGTAGTTGAATGGTGGAATCTGGTGGTGGTGGTGGAGGAATCGTGTTGGTGGCGAGTTGGTGGTGGTGGGGTGGTTGTGGTGGATTGGTGGCGGTAGTGGTGGTCGAGTGGGTTGGTAGTGGTGGGAGTAGGGGTGGGGGTGGTGGCGGTTTGTGGTTGTGGTGGTGACGGTGATGGAATGGTGGTGGTCAAAAGTTGAGGATTGAAGTGTAAGGTTTGAAAGTTGGAGGATTTTTTGTTTAATTTAAAAGACCGAGGACCTCTTGTTCAATATGAAAGTATGTTTATTTTATTTTTATGAATTTTTTTTATTGTAGTGGTATTTGTTATGAATATGTGATTTTCAAAATCGTTTTTTGTCTTAATATATCAAATATGAGTTAATGGTCAAAAAATAAGATGTTTTGATTTAGTGGTCAATTTTCCTTTAAAAGTGTATTTATTGGGCATTCCTCCTCATTTAAATGACTAATTTTCCGTTAGGTATATTTTTTATAAAAAATTCCTAATTATTATTATTATACTTTTGAAATAAGAAAAAATTCAATAATAACTAAGAAAGTTAATGTAAACTGTTTTTAATACTTATTAATCCATCCCATCATTCACTTTATGCTAGATTTTAATACAAATTATTTTATTTTACTATTGTCAAATTATGAAGTAAAAGTGAATGTAAATATTTTATCATTCCGATTTTTACAATATATTTATTTTTTATTCTAATACAGGATAATGATTCCGATAAAAAATTCATAAAACATTATTGAAATCTATTTTTGTATTACATATATTTTTTATAATTTTTTCGTTAATTCATAAATATTGATTTTTTATAGTATTATTTTATATAAATATACAATTTTAATTGTCTCCATGCATCATACGGGCGCAATTTTATTTAAATAAAAAAACATTATTAACGCCCTCAAATATGCTTGTCATCACATCATCAATCCGAACATCAAAATTCAGTTTTTATTCCAAAGTAGAAGCTGTTCATTTTTTCAGGGTTCCACTTCCACTACAGCGATTTGTAAGATGCCTTTCAGATTTCTCAATTTACGCGAAGGCCAACAAATCCAAAGGATTTCATACAACCTTAAAAAGTCATCCTCAACACCAGATTTCATACATTTAAATGGAATAAAACGGCTGAATCAGCTCATCAACAAGAAAAGGATCACCAGAGTTTTCAAGAGACATATAATATGTGGAAATAATCGAAATAAGTTATTACTGTAAATATTTAGTTTCCTTTTATATTTAGAGTTCTTAGGGTTTAGAATTCCTTTGTATGATAGGATTGGTGTATTTTTGGTATCTTATTTTTTGGTATCTTTTGTACTATAAATTAACACGTTTGGTGTAGGTGAATATATAGACTGAAATTTATTTCCTCTATCTCATGTCTTTATGGTATCAGAGCTAGGGTTAATCTAGCCAACCATGACAGACGAAGGAAAAAATACATACACCAAAGAGGCCATGAACTCACACGGCCTTGACTCTTCTTTTCAATTCGTAGTTGAGAAATTCAACGGGAAAAACTTTCTTGAATGGACACAGTCCATCAAGCTTGTTATCGACGGTAAAGGGCATTTAGGGTATCTTACTGGCGAGACAAAGAGACCGCTGACAGAGGGAGCACAACAGCAGTGATGGAAGTCCGAAAACTCGATGGTGATGGCGTGGTTAATCAATTCCATGGTCCCATCCATCGCAAAAACATACCTCTTTCTTCCAACGGCGAAGGAAATCTGGGATGCACTGAAGGAGACGTATTCAGATTCAAAAAATTTCTCCTATCTCTTCGATTTGAAAACTCGATTGTGGAATTTGAAGCAAGGTGATAGAGATGTCATTGAGTGCTATGGAAAGAACTGGACCTCAACTGTGAAGAAACCTGGGAGTCTGCGAATGACAGTGCAAAGTTCAAGAAGAAGCTCGAGAACGAACGAGTATTCGAGTTTCTTGCTAGTCTGAATTCGTCACTCGACGACCTTAGAGGGGGGATCCTCGGAAGAAAACCGTTACCGTCGACTCGAGAAGCTTTCGCAGAGGTCCGACGAGAGGAAAATTGTTCGTTGTGAAATGTGTTGAAATAAATGCCGCAAGTGTACGGGTCGAACAAGTAGTAAAATGGATTTTTGAGTCCAAATATCGATCCCACAGAGACTTGATTTAACTACCAAAATTATCAATTTTATACTTTATTTGAAAAGACGATTTGAAAATTGTTTTGTTTGTTTTCTTTTTTTTTATGAAAATAAAATCTTACAAATATAAAAACTAAAGAAAATCTAAATAACAAGAATTTAATATATAATGTAACGACGATGGGAATTATAAGATTTGGGACTTACAATTTCACCAACTTTGATCCCTCTAGTATACGCAATTGGATTCAATAGTGATCTTGTTTTCGTCAACGATCGAATTTACCAAAATAACTATTTACCTCTCTCGAGGATAAATAATTCTATTCTATTAGGCCAATTTATTTATCTCCAAATAAATTCGTTATCAACCCTCTAGAACACATTTACACAATAAATTCAAATAGGTTCCGTCGAAACTTCACCTAAAGATCGCACTAACCACAAGTTTATCTCTAAATCTTGTCTAAATTAGTGTTCTATGTTGTTTATTCTAATTTGTGTTTTCATTTCTCAAATTCGACACAAACCAATTTATAATTTACCAATTGATCAAAAAGAAAATTAATATGCTCAACAACAAAAAATTAACGACAAATCAATCACATACTATTAAATCCAATAACGAAATACTAGAGTTCACAAAGAGGATTCATTGCTCGTCCCAAGTATAGAAACTTAGTTACCCATAAATTTAAATACGAGAATTTCAATAGAGAAAGTACAGATATACATAACCGGATTACAACGAGTGGAAATGAATGTGTAGCTTCCGGTGTTGTCTCCCTTCCTTCGCTCCTTGAATGTGTTTAGTTCTTTCTTCACTCGTATTTTTCTCGACTAAATTCCTCTATATCAAACTCTCTTATATGCTAAAACTAAAAGATGCAAACTAAAACTAAGAACAAATTAAAAAGGAAATTTTATTGAAGAGAAAGTTGGAGAGAATTACTAGCTAATTCTTTTCCACTAAGTTGTCTACTAAGTTGTGTCTAAATTGTGCCTAAGTTGTGTACTAAGTTGTGTATTTCCTTCCTTACAAATGCATCTATTTATAGGCAAAATTTCACAAGAAAATATGATTAAAAAATTATACATATGCCCCATCATGAGTCACCACCAAGTCATGATATTGACATGGCATCTTCATGAGCCATCAAATTGTAACCACCAAATCATATGATCTTGAAATTGCATCATGGTGTAGGTAAGCATCTTGGCTGAATTATGCAATTGGAGTTTCCTCTTTTTGATATTTTAATAGAAAGTTATGAATTTTCTACCAAAAGATGACCCAAGGAATCCTCCATCCACATCACTCTCGGTTTTTCCCATTTTTGACCATGATATAATCCGAATCATTTGAAGTGTAAAACACCCAAGCTGTAGCCCTCTGAGTTTCCTTTCCAACCATATAAAGTGGAGCTCAATCCGATTTTTGTAGCAAACATTATGGTCAAATTACTAAACTGCGGCAGTAAATTCGTGTTGCAGAATTTTTTACGCTTAGTCATTTTTCTTCAAATGGCCATAACTTTCACTAGGAAACTCCGATTTGGGATCCGACAAAAATGTGGGAATCCACTTTTGATATTCTTTGACATTGGCACAAGAAAAATTGTGAAACCAACTCTTCATAAAATTGCATCGGAGGCCCTCCGTCTTTGAATTTGCTTGCATTTTGGTCCCAAATTCCGTTTCCGCTCTGTTTTCATCCATTTTGGCTCCTTTTGATTTCTTGTGACTCTAAACACACAATGAAAGGAAAACACATAAAAAGAAACATATAATACAAATAAAACACACAAATACGTAAAATAGAAGAGTTATTTAAGTGCTTTTCTAGCACTTATCAAACTCCCTCACACTTAGACTGTTGTTCGCCCTCGAACAACAACCATATGACACAAACGACACATTGGTTTTACATGAGATAAACAACTGTTAATAATGAAATTCTACTACAGATAGTGACTTGCTTAATAAACATTCTCCCGAATCATGTTTCTTCTCAAACACACAACGGTTTGTGAGTGTGTGCAATTGAGGTTATCATTCCATCACTAACTGGAACCAAATGAAAGCTTGCGATGTTCTACCCAAGTCCTGATCCGAAATGGTCAAATATTTCCTTTCATCTCTCGTGATCCACTCTTATTTTACAATGATTCCCATGGATCCTAACAATTACTCTGTTCACCCAGAATCATCAATTGTTAGTATTGTAAAGAAAAAAAGGGTATGGTAGGTGTTTTATCGCCAATAGGTCTTCAATTTTAAGAGTGTTAGATGGAGCACTTCAAACCACTGAGGAAATTTATTTATCTCACTTCTCACCTGGGTAAAAGGCTTGTTTTTTTTTTTTTTTTTTTTTTTGTTTTGTTTTTGTTTTTTTTTTTGATGAAGAGAAATTTTGCAATGTTCTTTTCAGCTTTTACCCCACAGGTAGTTTACACACTACCCCTTTACGATGGAGGCAACCTTCTTCACCCATTCGAGGTGACGGCTTCACACTCTAAGGTAGGTAACTCTTTCCTGTGGTCCCTCTCATTATTTCAAATTCAAAAGTAAAATTCATTCTCAGCATAGGTCAGTACTCCTTCTAACTTTTCAGACTCCATCAATAAAAGACACATTCACAAAAAACAGAAACCATGCGATTATAACTCCACCTTACTAACAAATAATGTTTCCAAGTTACTTTGAATAGGACGATTGGATAGAAAAGAAGAAAAATAAAAACAAAAAGTTAGTTTACTATGGTCTAGATAATAAAAAAAAATCAACATTTTCAACCTTCAATTTGTGTTCTAGAGAATGATAGTAAATTACCTATAACTATGCGCAGATAAATTAGCCAACTGTGCATAGAGAAGAACATAATTTTTTTTTTCGAGATCGTGTAGTTTCAGCTAAGTCACGCAAATTAAGCTCAATCATATTCAAAAGTTGCTATCTCATGCAAAATTATTTACAAAAAAAAAATTTCACACGCAAACCACAATACCACTCCCCCACACTGAATTTCGACATTGTCCCCGATGTAGAAGTAGAGAAAGCATGAAAAAGAAGAAAGAGAAACTCCCCTACGGTAAGCAAAGAGTCGTTTGAGGAAGGTGGTTGCACGATGTAGCACTTCTTACGAACAAGTCAACAATCTAAGAGCAAAGAGACCTGCAATCAAAACAACAACTGGATTTTTTTTTCATACGTTATATAAAAAAAATAAAAGCAAAAAGAATACAAATATTAACAGACAAATGCTTGGGTTGCCTCCCAAGAAGCGCTTTTGTTTAAAGTCGTTAGCTCGACACAGTTCCCATTTGTCAAGTAGGATTCCTCAAATCCATTGCAGCTCCACTTTGTCTTCGATGGCTTCTCCGAGTGTCTTGATTTCTTGACAGTCCTTCTTGAATCCTTGGCAAGAATTTTTTCGAGGTTTCACCCGAAGGTTCGTAATCCAAGTTTCTTTTATAAGTCATGGTGGGTGATGCTTCCAAGTTATGAGCCATCTCACCTCGTACTTCATTCTCCGTGTCAGTACCTTCCGATTTGACAATACAAGCTTCAAGAGGTTCTACAGGTAGATTTTCTTCAAAAGTTTCTTTCACTGCTTGGTCAATGACATCGATTTGAAAACATGCATCAGTGGAAGAAGAAGAAGGATGTTTTAATGCTTTTAAGACATTAAAAGTTACTTCTTCTTTATCCACCCTTAGCGTCAGTGTGCCTTCGTATACATCGATTAAAGCTCTTCCAGTTCGCAAAAATGGCCTTCCAAAAATCAAAGGAATTTCCTTATCCTCCTCCATATCTAGAATGATGAAATCCACCGGGTAAATGAATTTATCAATCTTGACTAACACATCCTCGATAATTCCTCTAGGGTATATGATAGATCGATCTGCCAATTGTAGAGTCACAGTGGTAGGCGTACATTCTCCCAATCCAAGCTTCCTATAAACAGATAGGGGCATGAGATTGATACTCGCACCAAGGCCACATAGGGAAAATCCAGAGTAGAATGACCCAATGGTGCAGGGAATGTTGAAACTCCCTGGATCTTTCAATTTGGGAGGTAGTTTCTTTTGGAGAATGGCACTACACTCTTCAGTGAGCATCACTGTCTCATGTTCTTCCAGCTTTCTTTTGTTAGAAAGAAATTCTTTCATGAATTTTGCATAGCTGGGCATCTGTGCTAAAGCATCTGCAAAAGGGATGTTGATGTGTAATTTCTTGAAGATTTCAAGAAATTTTCTGAATTGTTTATCCATTTTATTCTTTTACAGCCTTTGAGGAAATGGGATAGGAGGGACGTATGCTTTCACGGGTTTTGGAATCCCATTTTTCTCTTCGAATTGAGATTTTTTAGAGGATGTTTCACCTCCACTTGTTTCCTTTGCGTTTTCCTTTCTTTCGTCCATTTCTGTGGTCTCATTGTTCTCACTTCTCTTTACTTCTCTCTCCGGAAGTTGTAGACGACTTCTGGTTGTAATGGCGTTGACTTGTCTAGGGTTGATCTCAGTATCACTTGGCAATTTACCCAGCGCTCCCTGCAACTGCCGATGCTAGTTGCCCCATTTGAGTCTCCAAATTTTTTATCGCAGCACTTTGATTTTGGAGAGTGTGTTCGGTTGTCTGCATAAAATTGTTGTTAACCTCCATATACTTTGCGAACACATCTTCGAGCGAGGCTTTCTTTTCTTGCGACTGGTGGAATCCAGGTGGTCTCATCGGTGCTTGATTATCTTTCCATGAAAATTTTGGATGCTGTCGCCACCTCGGATTGTAGGTGGGAGCATAAGGCCCGAATTGTGGCCTTTGACTACTTCCAACAAACATAGCTTCAGTAGGCCCAGTTGAGTGCATGACAGGGCACTCTGTAGTGGCATGATTTGCGCAACAAATTTTGCACCCTCCAGATGATTGAACCATATTGACCGTTGGAACAGTCAACCCTTCAATTTTCTTTGACAAGGCTTCAACTTGAGCAGAGAGCGCAGTGATGGCGTCTACTCCATGAACTCCAGCATGTTTTTGCACTGCACGATCCGAATACCATTGATGGCTGTTTGCAGCCATTTTCTCCAAAATTGACGATGCTTCATTGAAAGTTTTGTCCATCAACAATCCTCCTGCCGCTGAGTCAGCGTGCTTTTTGTTTTCGTTTCCCAACCCGTTATAGAACGTTTGGACTATCAACCACTCAGGTATCCCATGATTTGGCCAATGTCTTAATAGATCGTTGAAACGTTCCCAACCTTCAGAAATAGACTCCCCCGGACGTTGGCTAAAAGCGGAAATTTCCGTCCTAATTTTCAGCATTCTACCCGGTGGAAAAAAGTTTTCCAAATATTTTTGGCATAAACTTTCCCAACTAGTAACGGAGTCGGCAGGTAAAGCGTAAAACCATGTTTTTGCTTTTCCTGTCAATGAAAATGAAAAAAGTTTCATTTTTATCGCATCTGGCGGTACTCCGTTAATTTTGAACATGCCGCAAATTTCTAAAAATTTTCTAATGTGTTCATGTGTGTCTTCATCGGGTAGGCCATGGAATTGAACGGTTTGTTGAACTAATTGAATAGTTCCACGTTTGATCTCAAAATTATTCGCGGGAATCGCCGGAGGAACTAAACAAGTGAAATTATCCCCAATTGTGGGAATAATATAGTCCCTCAAAGGACGATTCGCAACAATCATTCGGTCCTCTGCTTCTCCGGTCATTTGTCGCTCCAACTTTCTAGCATGTAATCTACATCTAAAGGTTCGTTCGATTTCAGGGTCAAGGGGAATTGATGGACTAAATTTCTTACAACGCAAGCAAATCTAATAAAAATAAAATAAAAGCGAAATTAAAAAAAAATCAAATTAAAGCAAAAATTGATTGGTATTGATATTAAACCTAATTCCCTGGCAACAGCGCCAAAAACTTGTTCGTTGTGAAATGTGTTGAAATAAATGCCGCAAGTGTACGGGTCAAACAAGTAGTAAAATGGATTTTTGAGTCCAAGTATCGATCCCACAGAGACTTGATTTAACTACCAAAATTATCAATTTTATACTTTATTTGAAAAGACGATTTGAAAATTGTTTTATTTGTTTTCTTTTTTTTAATGAAAATAAAATCTTACAAATATAAAAACTAAAGAAAATCTAAATGGTAGGCGTGTCGCGGTGCACAAAAATTTATTTTATTTCCTTACTCGGTTTCAAAACTACAAATTAATATAGAAGTGGTAAGTAAGGGTCGAACCCAAGAGGAACGGTGCTTGATCTAGTTGATTTTATCAATTAATATAGGAAATGGGGTTTTGTGATATTTGAATAAAAATAGAAAATTAAACGACAAAATATAAGATTGAAATAAAACAATTATATTAAATATCTAGTTCTCGGGTTCGGTTGTGTCAACAACTTGTTTTTATCTTTTCCATGCAACGTGTTACTATTCCTTCTTTAATTTATCAACTCCAATTAATCAAGACGATCTAATTAACGAATTCTTCCTTAAGTGTATTAAATTAAAGTGAGTTCTTTAACTTAACATCTAGCCATTGGATAACCCTAAACAAGTTCTTACGATTTAATGCAAAGCTAGTATGAAATGAACGAGAAGAATGAGTTGAATTAGATGAATAATTTCACAAACTCGAATTAATGCATCTAAGTTGATTTGTTAATAAATATGCACGATATTTATTTGCTACTTTGGATTGGAATCCAATGATATTTACGGATCAAAAGTTCCAATCCTAGCAAGTAAATTGAATCTAAAGATCTATTGATTCAATCGGCCGAAGTGAATGCAACAATCAAATAAACTCAAAAACAGGTTTACAAACATAACAAATCAACAAATCGAAGTAGATGAATAGATAAAACATTACTAAAGAGTTAGAAAAGATAACCACATGTTAGTTGAACACAACGTTCCCCTCGAACTAGATAGAGAAGTCTAACTACTCATATTCGCGGGTTTCATACTTTTACCCAACGTTCGTTTTGTATCACCACTGCTATATGATAGATTATACTTAACTATCACAAGTAATATACACAAAATATAGAAAACAAGTAAATAATGCTAAGAACTAAATAGAGAAGTCTAACTACTCATATATGCGGGTTAAATACTTATAACGGCGTAATCGCCGTGTATCACCTCTGCAATATATGAGAAATTATCTTTCTCGAATATGAAAAAATAAAAGATGGAGAGAATCTAGCCAAGAAATACTCCGCTAATCATATTCACGGCCGAAGTGTCGTCGATTGATTTTTCGAACCTAAAATTAGGTTTTTACTTCCGCCGGAATATGAAACACTAAGAGCTTTCAAACTAGAACTAAGAACAAATGATGAAGAGAAGTTTATTGAGGAGAAAATTGGAGAGAATCACAAGCTAATTATTCTCACAAGATGGTGTGTTTCCTTCCTTACAAATGCCTCTATTTATAGGTAAAATTTCACAAGAAAATATAATAAAAAATTAGACACATGCCCCAACCACCACCTCATGATATTGAAATTACATCATGGTGTAGGTAAGCATCTTGACTAAATTATGCAATTGGAGTTCCCTTTTTTGACATTTTAATAGAAAGTTATGAATTTTCTACCAAAAGATGACCCAAGGAATCCTCCATTCACATCACTCTCGGTTTTGCCCATTTTTGACCATGATATGATCCGAATCAATTGAAGTGATAAGCGCCAAAGTTTTAGCCCTCTGCGTCTCCTTTCCATAAGTAGAAAAATCAGGTCAATCCGATTTTTGTAGAAAAAGTTATGGTCAAATTACTGAACTGCGGCAATAAATTCGAGTTACAGATTTTTTACGCTTAGTCATTTTTCTTCAAATGGCCATAACTTTCACTAGGAAACTTCGATTTGGGATCCGACAAAAAATGTGAGAATCCTCTTTTGATATTCTTCGACATTGGCACAAGAAAAATTGCAAAAACAACTTTTCATAAAATTGCATCGGAGGCCCTCCATCTTTGAATTTTCTTGCATTTCGGTCCCAAGTTTCGCTTTCGCTCTGTTTTCATCCATTTTAGCTCCTTTTGATTTCTTGTGACTCTAAACACACAATAAAATGGAAAACACATAAAAAGAAATACAAAACACTAATAAAACACACAAATACGTAAAATAGAAGAGTTATTTACGTGCTTTTCTAGCACTTATCAAACTCTCCCACACTTAGACTATTGTTCGCCCTCGAACAACAACTTTATGACACAAACAACACACTAATTTTACATGAGATTGGCAACTTTTAACATTGAAATCCAACTGCAAATAGTGACTTGCTTAATAAACATTCTCTCGAATCATTGTCTCCTCAACCACACAATGGCTTGTGAGTGTGTGCAATTGAGGTTATCATCCCATCACTAACTGGAACCAAATGAAAGCTTACGATGTTCTATCCAAATCCTGACCCGAAATGGTCAAATATTTCCTTTCATCTCTCGTGATCCACTCTTATTTTACAATGATTCACATGGATCCTAACAATTACTCTGTTCACCAAGAATCATCAATTGTTAACACTGCAAAGAAAAAAAGAGGCATGGTAGGTGTGTTATCGCCAATACGTCTTCAATTTTAAGAGTGTTAGATGGAGCACTTCAAACCACTGAGGAAATTTATTTATCTCACTTCTCACCTGGGTAAAAGGCTCGTCTGTTTTGGTTTTTTTTTTTTTTTTGATGAAGAGGATTTTGCAATTTTCTTTTCAGCTTTTATCCCACAGGTAGTTTACACACTACCTCTTTACGAAGGAGGCAGCCTTCTTCACCCATTCGAGGTGACAGCTTCACACTGTAAGGCAGGTAACTCTTTCCTGTGGTCCCTCTCATTATTTCAAGTTCAAAAGTAAAATTCATTCTCAGCATAGGTCAGTACTTCTTCCAACTTTTTAGACTCCATCAATAAAAGACACATTCACAAAAAACAGAAACCATGCGATTATAACTTTACCTTACTAACAAATGATGTTTCCAAGTTACTTTGAGTATGACGATTGGATAGAAAAGAAGAAAACAAAAACAAAAAGTTAGTTTACTATGGTCTAAAAATTAAAAAAAAAAATCAAACATTTTCAACCTTCAATTCATGTTCCAGAGAATGATAGTAAATTACCTATAAATGTGCTCAGTTGAATTAGCCAGTTGTGTTTAGAGAAGAACAGAACGAGATCGTGTGGTTTCAGCTAAGTCACACAAATTAAGTTCAATCATATTCAAAAGTTGCTATCTCATGCAAAATTATTGACACAAAAAAAAAAAAAAAAATCACAAGCAAATCACAATAGCCACACCCCTACACTTAAAGTCTACATTGTCCCCAATGTAGAAGTAAAGATAGCAAGAGAAAGAGCGAAACTCCCATTGTAATGAGTCGTGCTGATGTGGAAGGAGGTGGCACAGTGTATCACTTTGTAGGAATAAGGCAACAATCCAAGAGTAAGAGACCTGCAATCAAAGTAGAAAAACAACAACTGGTTTTTTTTTTTTGATGAAGAGAAATATATACAGAGTGACTATGGGAGTCGACAACCCTCTGAACATCTTGCAGTAGTATTTACATCAAATTAATGACATGATTCCATCAAGACTGGCCCGCATGGAAACTATCTGAGTCAGCATACTCTCTACAAGATAGTTTGACAACCAACCCTAATGAAAGGGTCCGCCATATTGTCACGTGACACATCGGTGTGTTTACCATTCAATAAAGAACAGCCCCATAAGAACCAACAAATGGGATGACGTTTAGAGCAGAACGTCCAACTCAGACACTTCTCAAATAAATGAGATGTAGTTTTACATCTTCGGATGGGTGCTAGTGGTCACGCTCAAAAAGTTGTTACTCAATGGTAAGGCCATCGAGTTTGGTGTCCAACAAACGCTGTCTTTGTTCCAACAGATTATCAAACTCCTTCACATCTAATGCAATCAGGCTATTTTTCCTGATAGACTTTTCGGCCCTACACCTAATCGGTGCATCTTTGAAGAAAACAACATATTCATGTTGTGAACGAGTTTGATTTCTAGTACAATGAGGTTCATCCAGTAGCTTTCCACATTTGAAGCAACATTTGAGGCGTTTAGCACGTCGTTTGCGAGCAGAACGGGATGACCCTGCCCCAAAAACAATGACATTCCAAAGGGAACGCTCATACTTATCATCAACAAGGTGAACAATGTGCATCTGAAGGTCAGTAGGCAAAGAGAAAGACTTGAGTACTTGCAGAAGAGCAACAATACGGGGAGGAGATGCCATGGAGGGAAGAGTAAATTCATGCACTTGGAGATAGCTGCAAAAGACTAGAAAGATGAAAGAGAAGAGAAGAATACAGTTCTTTAAGGTCTACTGAAAAAGACCGTATTTGTGTGTGCGTGTGTTTTTTTTAATTGTTTATTACAACAAAGCATAACACATATGTGTTTCCAGAGTTAAACTCCGTATTCTACCATCTGAAGTTAGCTATTCTACAATTACAACCGTAACTCCAAGTCCAATTCATTCGGATGTCTTTGGCTTTTGCACATTTCCCTCAGCCAATTGATGGTAGGCAATGTTACAGGCAGTATTGGTACATACGCTGCTAATTGCTTCATTAAATCCTCAATTGATGGTGTAATGAAAATAATTTTTAAAGTATGCGGTGAAATCAACTTTTGGTGAGCTAAACATTCAAGAAATATCAATAAACCGTTGAAATGGTTGTGAATGTTTAAAAGACCAATTGGTTTAGAGTGTAAGCCTATCTCGGGCCCAAGAAATTATGCAAAAGATTTGTTCCAAAGTTTCGAAACCTCCTGGGATTGCAATGAAAGCATCTTAATGCAGTATCATGAGTGATAAGCGTGCAAATAATGATCTAACTGGTACCTCAATGTCGATGGTCTTACCATACGCCTGTTTCAAATGTGGTACAGTAACTCCAACCACTGTTGCTCCTCGCACATACGCAGATTGCATGACACACCCTATCAACCCACGGAGACCTCCGCCGTAGATGATCTTATATTTTTGATTTCCAAGGAAGGTTCCAATTGCTATTACTGGTACGACATACTCTTTTTGTCCCAAATTAATTCCACCAAAGAGACTTATGGTTGCCAATTTCGTCTTCGAACTCCTAGTTGCCTTCTGTGAACTTTCAGTTTCCAGTTTCTTCTTTGAACCTTCAGTGTCCTTCTTTGAGCTTCCAGTTTCCAAGTTCGTCAGTGAACTTCCAGATTCCAATATGGTAAAAGAATCCATAGATTGTTGACTCACACTAAGAACTGACACAAAAACACAAAAAAAAGTAAAATAACAATATGTACACGTAGTTGTGATTGTGGCTCGCAGCTTCCTCTGGTTTTACGTCCAGAAACGGCTTAAACGCCTTCTATGAGTCGGGGATAGGCTTCCCATCCATTTTTCTTACAAACTGGCAAACAGAGTCTTTTAAAGTCAGATTCCCAAGACTGTATCGTTCCCGTTCCTTTTTAAATTCGTGCCACAAATTGAGAATTTCGATCTGCACCATTCCACTAGGATGCGTCTCAAGAGTTTGATGGATATCATCCAAAGACTCCTTACTCATGTCATCCTTAATGAAACATATTTTATCTTCTCGATTTGTAGACATGAATCCAATAGAACGATTACCTGATCTGCAAGTCCATCGAGTGCATTTATAAGGCCATCTAGCACATTTATAGCACACATTCATTCTTTTTGCTCGTCGTTTCTTGCCAAAATTACTTTTACCCAACCCTGGTGCATATTTAGTACTAAAAGCCGGCATTTCACTGCCTAATCAGACCTTTTCTTCAATCAACCACCGAATATCCTCATGCATTTCTTTTTCCATTAACATTTTTAACCGTCCTACTCTACAAGAATAAATTTCTTTCAAAGCATTCAAAGGTAGTGACGGGTAATACTTGTGGATTTTTGAAAGTTTGGTATCCATTGAAAATGCAAGAATTTTGAAGAAGTAGAAGAGAAGAGAGTGCTTAGGTTGTCTCCTAAGTAGCGCCTTTGTTTATAATCGTTGGCTCGACTATAATTTTTTTTTTTAAATACTGAATAAGGAAAAACAACAACAAAATTTGAACTATATAATCTACTATTATAAGAAAAATGCATATAAATATAAAAATATCACATACGTCCATGAAAACAAATAAAAGAAGAAGAAGAAGAAGAAGAAGAAGAAGAAGAAGAAGAAATTACCTAATCATTGCTAGAAATAAGTACTCACAGAGACTGAAGATTGTGGTTGTGGTTTTGAGTGGAGAATGATCTTGATTTATAGTCAAATGAAGCACTGTTTCAACCGACAATCATGCATGCAGAGTGTGCTGGAAAGAGACGTTGGAGTGGGAATCCGAGAAAACGCGTTTGACGGATTTGTCATTTATCAATAATTAACCTGCCCATTATCCGTAATTCTCGCTAATCACCGATTCATGGGCCATCATGTCTCTTCCCAAATAATTGAGTCTCGAATTATCGTCCTCCTACAGTAATAAAGCAATAGCTTCCTTAATACGTTAAATGAACAGTAGACAAATTAAAAAAAAATACAAATATTAACAGAAAAATGCTTGGGTTGCCTCCCAAGAAGCGCTTTTGTTTATGGTCGTTAGCTCGACTTAGTGATGGCATGGCTAGCTCTGATTCTCTAATGTAATTTCTTCCATGTTGGTTGTAGAGAACCCTTCGTAGTATGGTTTTAGACGGTGTCCATTCACTTTGAATATCTTGTTCGTCTTCAAGCTTTTGATCTCAACTGCACCATGTGAGAAAATTTTAGTAACAATAAATGGTCCAATCCATCTAGAACGAAGCTTACCTGGAAAGAGTTTCAGTCGAGAATGGAAAAGTAACACTTTTTGTCCAACATTAAACTCTTTTCTGGAGATTTGTTGATCATAAAATGCCTTCGTCTTATTCTTGTAGATCATTGCATTTTCAAAGGCCTCGTTCCGAATTTCTTCCAATTCTTGTAGTTGAAGTTTCCTGTGGTCTCCTACTGTTCCCCAGTCCATATTGCATTATTTGATTGCCCAGTAAGCTTTGTGCTGAATTTCAACCGGTAGATGGCATGGCTTTCCAAACACTAATCGGTATGGTGACATTCCAATCGGTGTTTTGTAAGCTGTTCGGTATGCCCAAAGAGCATCATCCAGTCGAATACTCCGGTCCTTTCGATTAGGATTCACTGTTTTCTCAAGAATTGACTTCACTTCTCTGTTTGAAAGCTCTGCTTGTCCACTCGTCTGGGGGTGATATGCAGTTGATACTCGGTGTATAACTCCATATTTTCTTAACAAAGACTCAATACTTCTGTTGCAAAAGTGAGTGCCTTGATCACTAATCATTGCTCTTGGAATCCCGAACCTGCTAAAGATGTTAGATTTGACAAATTCTGCAACTACCTTAGCATCATTAGTTCGTGTGGCTTTTGCTTCTACCCACTTAGAAACATAGTCAACTGCCAATAAGATATAAGAGTGGCCAAATGAATTTGGAAAGGGTCCCATGAAATCAATGCCCTATACATCAAAAATTTCACAAACTATGATAGGAGTTTGAGGCATTTGGTTTCGTTGGGACAAGTTACCTGTTCTCTGGCATTTATTACAAGATTTGCAGAAGATATAAGCGTCTTTGAATAGTGTTGGCCAGTAGAATCCACTTTCCAATACCTTCTGAGCTGTTCTTCGTGATCCGAAATGTCCTCCACAAGCATATGAATGGCAAAACATGAGAATTGACTGGAATTCCGACTCTGGCACACATCTTCGAATGATTTGATCTGAGCATCTTTTCCATAAATATGGGTCATCCCATATATAGTATTTGGCATCACTCTTCAATTTATCTCGTTGTGCTTTGGTTAAACCTGTAGGGATTAACCTTGATGCGAGATAATTTACCAAATCCGCAAACCAGGGGGAGTTTACCTTAACAACAAATAGACTTTCGTTTGGAAAGGCTTCTTGCAATGGTATTTCATTTTCTGTTCTTACAATCCAGCTAAGATGATCTGCCACAACATTTGCTGCCCCTGATTTATCTTTGATTTCCAAATTGAATTCTTGGAGTATGAGTATCCAACGAATGAGTCTAGGTTTTGCATCCTTCTTTGTGAGCAAGTATCGTAGAGCTGCATGATCTGTAAAAATAATTACTTTAGTTCCTAAAAGATATGATCGAAATTTCTCTAAAGCAAAGACTACAGATAAAAGCTCTTTCTCAGTTGCGGTGTAGTTTGCTTGGGCTTGATTCAATGTTCGTGAGGCATAGTAGATCACATGTGCAGCTCTTCCAACTCTTTGTCCTAGAATTGCTCCTACGGCGTAGTCACTAGCATCGCACATTATTTCAAACGGAAGGTTCCAGTCGGGCGGTTGAATGATTGGTGGTGTTGTGAGTCGTTCCTTGAGTTCTTCAAACGCCTTCTTGCATTTATCATTGAATTCAAATGGCACATCCTTTTGCAAGAGATTGTATAGTGGTGAAGCAATCTTTGAGAAGTCCTTTATAAACCTACAATAGAATCCTGCATGTCCAAGAAAAGATCGATTTCCGCACTTGTGGGATAAGGTAATGCAGAGATAATATCTACCTTAGCTTTATCAACTTCTATTCCTCTTTCTGACACTATATGACCCAACACTATCCCTTGTTCTACCATGAAATGACATTTTTCCCAATTAAGAACTAGGTTAGTGTCAATGCATCTTTTTAAAATCAATGTCAAATTGTCCAAGCATGCATCAAAGGTATCTCCCCATACACTAAAGTCATCCAGGAATATTTCAATGATTTTGTCAATGTAATCTAAGAAAATACTCATCATACAACGTTGAAAAGTCGCAGGGGCATTACATAATCCAAAGGGCATACACCTGTAAGCAAATGTTCTAAATGGACATGTAAATGTGGTTTTCTCTTGATCTTCAGGGGCTATTGCAATTTGAAAGTATCCTGAGAAACCATCAAGAAAGCAGTAATGTGTATGTCCAGCCAATTTTTCGAGCATTTGATCAATAAAAGGAAGAGGAAAATGATCTTTCCGGGTTTTAGCATTTACCTTCCGATAATCAATACATACCCGGAATCCAGTTTGTATTCTTGTCGGTACAAATTCTCCTTCCTTATTTTCGATCACAGTAATTCCAGATTTCTTTGGTACTACCTGAACTGGGCTAATCCAATTACTGTCTGAAATAGGATAGATCATACCTGCTCCTAATAGTTTCAAAATCTCCTTCTTGACAACTTCCATCATTGGTAGATTCAATCTCCTTTGAACCTGTCTTGACGGTTGTGCTTCTTCTTCAAGTAGTATCCTGTGCATGCAGACTGATGGGCTGATACCCTTGATGTCTGCAATAGTCCATCCAATTGCTTCTTTGTGTTCGCGCAAGATTCGAACAAGTTTATCTTCTTCTACCACAGTTAGTTTTGATGAAACTATCATGGGGAGTGTTTCACCATCTCCAAGATAGGTATACTTTAAGTGGCTCGGTAAAGGTTTCATTTCCAATTCTGGTGCCTGCACAATTGAAGGTAACAATTTGTTAGGAGATTCTTCCAACTGAATGGTTTTGACATTATACCTTTGTGGATTGGTCATCAATGAATTCAATGCTGCGACTGTGTTTTTCAATTCTGCACTTGTTTCTATCTCTTTGTCTTCAACATGTTCCAGTGATTCACAAAGTGCTGTTTCTAACTCATCTCTGCAATGAAGCTCAAAAACTCTTTCTACAATAGGAGTCATGGTGTTAATAGCATAAATGGTACAAATGTCACTGGGGTGTTTCATTGCATCATATATGTTAAATTGCACCTTTTTCTCGTCAAGTTCCATTGTTAAAATCCCATTTCTCACATCAATAATTGTTTGGGAAGTCCACAAAAATGGTCTTCCTAACAATATAGGTGTAGAGTTAGGTGAGTGATCATCATTCATATCCAAAACATAGAAATCGGTTGGAAATACGAGCCACCTACTTGTACTAAAACATCTTCAATTACTCTGTCTAGGTATGCATTACATCGATCAGCAAGTTGAATAATAACACTTGTTTCAGTTAGCTTAGCTAATTTCAAGGAAGCATAGGTTGATCGTGGCATGACGTTAATCGATGCTCCTAAGTCTATTAAAGCACGGTCTAACTTAGTGTTACCAATTTTGCATGGAATTGTGAACATTCCTGGGTCCTTACATTTTGGAGGTAGTTTTCTTTGAAACAATGCTGAAACCATTTCTCCCATTCACTTTTTCGTTTCCCTTCAATTTCTTCTTGTTAGTACAAAGTTCCTTCAAAAATTTGGCATAGCGTGGTACTTGTTTGATTGCATCTAACAAAGGGATGTTAATTTCTACTTTCCTAAATGTGTCCAAAATTTCTTTTTCCTCATCTTCTTTATTAGTTTTTACTAATCTACTAGGAAAAGGGGGAGGGGTTGATTTAACAATGATAGGCGGGTTAGAACTTACCTCTTTTTCCAACTCTTCTTCTTTATCTTCATTTGTGGGAACTTCTTTGTAAGAGTTTTCGATCTCTTTTCCACTCCTTAAGGTTATGGCACTAACATTCTTTGGATTTACCTCAGGTTGGGATGGTAACTTTCCTCCAGATTGTGTTTCCAGACGATTGATAGCAGTTGCCAATTGACTCATTTGATTCTCCAAGTTTTGGATGCTTGATTTGGATTCCTGTTGAAATTTCACAGTATTAGTTGCCAATGTTTTCACCATATCTTCAAGAGACATACCTGATTGTTGAGGCTTCTGTTGGAATTGCCTTTGGGGTTGGAAATTCCCTTGTTGTTGGAATTGATCTTGAGGTTTGTTAGGGAAGAATCCTGGAGGCATGTTGTTTCCATAACTCAGATTTGGATGATCTCGCCATCCTGGATTATAGGTGTTTGAGTACGGATTGTATTGTTGTATTGGGAATGGGAAATTATTTGCTGAGTTCACTTGTTCATTGTTATCCACTTGTAGAACAGGACAAGCATCTGTAGGATGTCCTAGATTTGTGCATATGCCACATGCTTTGACTTGCGAATTGTTTCCTACAGCAATTTGTTTAAGAAGATGTGTTAGTTTAGATACTCTGCTTTCAACATTGGAAGTACTTACCTCATTTACTCTTCGAGTGCTCATCTCCCGGTCTATACTGAATTGTTGAGTGTTTTCAACCATGTTTGAAATCAATGTTCTTGCTTCAGCAGGGGTTTTGTTCATCAATGCGCCTCCACTAGCAGCGTCAACCATGTTTCTGTCCGGTTGACATAACCCTTCGTAGAAGTATTGCACGAGGAGATTTTCACAAATTTGGTGATGTGGACAACTAGCAATGAGCTTCTTGAAACGCTCCCAATACTCGTAAAGAGTCTCTCCGTTGTTCTGGCGTACTCCGGAGATATCTTTCCGAATATTTGAGGTCTTTGAAGAAGGAAAATACTTTTCGAGGAAAAGTTGCTTCATTTCATTCCAAGCTGTGACGGATCCCGATGGTAGCGTGTATAACCAATCTGTGGCGGGATCTTTTAGTGAAAATGGAAAGGCTCAACTTGATTTGCTCTTCAGTGATGCCTGGGGGTTTCATGCTATCGCACACCACATGAAACTCCTTCAAGTGTCGATATGGATCTTCGCCGGATCGTCCATGAAAAGAAGGAAGAAGATGTATCAATCCAGATTTGAGTTCGAAAGTCTTACCTTCTTCTACGGTTGGAAAGGTGATACACAAAGGTTGTTGAGTAACTTCGGGAGTTGACAGTTGTTTGAGAGTTTTTTCGTTATAATTTTCTGTCATTTCTTGTTCAGTTTGTTTTGCTTGTCTTACTCTTTTTCGAATGGATTTCTCGATCTCTGGATCAAAATTTTCAAGAATTCGGTTAGCAGATCGAGTATTATTCATACAAGTGTAGAAAAAAAAAATTTAAATTAATTAATAAAAGCAACTAAATTCGTTAACCGTTCCCCGACAACGGCGCCAAAAACTTGGTAGGCGTGTCGCGGTGCACCAAAGTTTATTTTATTTCCTTACTCGGTTTCAAAACGGCTAATTAATGTAGAAGTGGTAAGTAAGGGTCGAACCCAAGAGGAACGGTACTTGATCTAGTTGATTTTATCAATTAATATAGGAAAATGGGGTTTTGTGAGATTTGAATAAAAATAGAAAATTAAACGACAAAATATAAGATTGAAATAAAACAATTATATTAAATATCTAGTTCTCGAGTTCGGTTGTGTTAACAACTTGTGTTTATCTTTTCCATGCAAGTGTTACTATTCTTTCTTCAATTTATCAACTCCAATTAATCAAAACGATCTGATTAACGAATTCTTCCTTAAGTGTATTAAATTAAAGTGAGTTCTTTAACTTAACATCCAACTATTGGATAACCCTACACAAGTTCTTAGGATTTAATGCAAAGCTAGTATGAAATGAACGAGAAGAATGAGTTGAATTAGATGAATAATTTCACAAACTCGAATTAATGCATCTAAGTTGATTTGTTAATAAATATGCACGATATTTATTTGCTACTTTGGATTGGAATCCAATGATATTTACGGATCAAAAGTTCCAATCCTAACAAGTAAATTGAATCTAAAGATCTTTTGATTCAATCGGCCGAAGTGAATACAACAATCAAATAAACTCAAAAAGAGGTTTACAAACATAACAAATCAACAAATCGAAGTAGAGGAATAGATAAAACGTTACTAAAGAGTTAGAAAAGATAACCACATATTAGTTGAACACAACGTTCCCCTCGAACTAGATAGAGAAGTCTAACTACTCATATTTGCGGGTTTCATACTTTTAGCGAACATTCTCTTTGTATCACCACTGTTATATAATAGATTATACTTCACTATCACAAGTAATATACACAAAATATAGAAAACAAGTAAATAATGCTAAGAACTAAATAGAGAAATCTAACTACTCATATATGCGGGTTAAATACTTATAACGGCGTAATCGCCGTGTATCACCTCTGCAATATATGAGAAATTATCTTTCTCGAATATGAAAAAATAAAAGATGGAGAGAATCTAGCCAAGAAATACTCCGCTAATCATATTCACGGCCGAAGTGTCGTCGATTGATTTTTCGAACCTAAAATTAGGTTTTTACTTCCGCCGGAATATGAAAAACTAAGAGCTTTCAAACTAGAACTAAGAACAAATGATGAAGAGAAGTTTATTGAGGAGAAAATTGGAGAGAATCACAAGCTAATTCTTCTCACAAGATGGTGTGTTTCCTTCCTTACAAATGTCTCTATTTATAAGCAAAATTTCACAAGAAAATATAATAAAAAATTATACACATGCCCCAACCACCAACTCATGATATTGAAATTACATCATGGTGTAGGTAAGCATCTTGACTAAATTATGCAATTGGAGTTCCCTCTTTTTGACATTTTAATAGAAAATTATGAATTTTCTACCAAAAGATGACCCAAGGAATCCTCAATTCACATCACTCTCAGTTTTGCCCATTTTTGACCATGATATGATCCGAATCAATTGAAGTGATAAACACCAAAGTTGTAGCCCTCTGCGTCTCCTTTCCATAGGTAGAAAAATCAGGTCAATCCGATTTTTGTAGAAAAAGTTATGGTCAAATTACTGAACTGCGGTAATAAATTCGAGTTGCAGATTTTTTACGCTTAGTCATTTTTCTTCAAATGGCCATAACTTTCACTAGGAAACTTCGATTTGGGATCCGACAAAAAATGTGAGAATCCTCTTTTAATATTCTTCGACATTGGCACAAGAAAAATTGCAAAAACAACTTTTCATAAAATTGCATCGGAGGCCCTCCATCTTTGAATTTTCTTGCATTTCGGTCCCAAGTTCCGCTTTCGTTCTGTTTTCATCCATTTTAGCTCCTTTTGACTTTTGATTTCTTGTGATTCTAAACACACAATAAAAGGAAAACACATAAAAAGAAATATAAAATACTAATAAAACACACAAATACGTAAAATAGAATAGTTATTTAAGTGTTTTTCTAGCACTTATCTCTAAATAACAAGAATTTAATATATAATGTAACGACGATGGGAATTATAAGATTTGGGACTTACAATTTCACCAACTTTGATCCCTCTAGTATACGCAATTGGATTCAATAGTGATCTTGTTTTCATCAACGATCGAATTTACCAAAATAACTATTTACCTCTCTCGAGGATAAATAATTCTATTCTATTAGGCCAATTTATTTATCTCCAAATAAATTCATTATCAACCCTCTAGAACACATTTACACAATAAATTCAAATAGGTTCCGTCGAAACTTCACCTAAAGATCGCACTAACCACAAGTTTATCTCTAAATCTTGTCTAAA
This sequence comes from Jasminum sambac, assembly GCA_018223645.1. Taxonomy (NCBI): domain Eukaryota; kingdom Viridiplantae; phylum Streptophyta; class Magnoliopsida; order Lamiales; family Oleaceae; genus Jasminum; species Jasminum sambac. The sequence continues at coordinate 25,169,401 of CP073652.1, forward strand.
TTAGTGTTCTATGTTGTTTATTCTAATTTGTGTTTTCATTTCTCAAATTCGACACAAACCAATTTATAATTTACCAATTGATCAAAAAGATAAATTAATATGCTCAACAACATAAAATTAACGACAAATCAATCACATACTATTAAATCCAATAACGAAATACTAGAGTTCACAAAGAGGATTCATTGCTCGTCCCAAGTATAGAAACTTAGTTACCCATAAATTTAAATACGAGAATTTCAATAGAAAATGCAGATATACATAACCGGATTACAGAGTGGAAATGAATGTGTAGCTTCCGGTGTTGTCTCCCTTCCTTCGCTCCTTGAATGTGTTTAGTTCTTTCTTCACTCGTATTTTTCTCGACTAAATTCCTCTATATCAAACTCTCTTATATGCTAAAACTAAAAGATGCAAACTAAAACTAAGAACAAATTAAAAAGAATTTTATTGAAGAGAAAGTTGGAGAGAATTACTAGCTAATTCTTTTCCACTAAGTTGTCTACTAAGTTGTGTCTAAATTGTGCTTAAGTTGTGTACTAAGTTGTGTATTTCCTTCCTTACAAATGCGTCTATTTATAGGCAAAATTTCACAAGAAAATATGATTAAAAAATTATACATATGCCCCATCATGAGTCACCACCAAGTCATGATATTGACATGGCATCTTCATGAGTCATCAAATTGTAACCACCAAATCATATGATCTTGAAATTGCATCATGGTCTGAATTATGCAATTGGAGTTTCCTCTTTTTGATATTTTCATAGAAAGTTATGAATTTCTACCAAAAGATGGCCCAAGGAATCCTCCATCCACATCACTCTCGGTTTTTCTCATTTTTGACCATGATATAATCCGAATCATTTGAAGTGTAAAACACCAAAGTTGTAGCCCTCTGCGTTTCCTTTCCAACCATATAAAGTGGAGCTCAATCCGATGTTTGTAGCAAAAGTTATGGTCAAATTACTAAACTGCGGCAGTAAATTCGTGTTGCAGAATTTTTTACGCTTAGTCATTTTTCTTCAAATGGCCATAACTTTCACTAGGAAACTCCGATTTGGGATCCGACAAAAATGTGGGAATCCTCTTTTGATATTCTTCGACATTGGCACAAGAAAAATTGTGAAAACAACTCTTCATAAAATTGCATCGGAGGCCCTCCGTCTTTGAATTTGCTTGCATTTTGGTCCCAAGTTCCGTTTCCGCTTTATTTTCATCCATTTTGGCTCCTTTTGATTTCTTGTGACTCTAAACACACAATGAAAGGAAAACACATAAAAAGAAACATATAATACAAATAAAACACACAAATACGTAAAATAGAAGAGTTATTTAAGTGCTTTTCTAGCACTTATCAAAAATCGCCGGGCTGTGATGTTGAAGGAGGTTGAGAGCAGTGGATCAGTGGAATCTGGGCTTGCTGTTAACCGAGAGAAGAACTTCAATGGACCGAGTGGGCTGGTTAAAGGCGGAACTCAAAATGGACCGATAAATGGATCTCCAAATGGGGCAGCTGCTAATTGGGCCAAAGGAAATGGAAGTAATTCGAGCCCCAACCAGCAACGAAAAAGGCCTTGGTGCGACCATTGTAAAAAACACGGACATAAAAAAGATGAGTGTTGGGAGTTATATGGGAAACCAGCTGACTGGAAATCCAAACAGTCCGAGAAAAATCGCAGCTACCAAGCTTCAGTTGACAATCAAAGCAGCCAAATTGAACAAACCAATTATATGTTTAATCAAGAACAGATGGAGCAGCTTTACAAAGTCTACTAGCTTCCAAAATTCCAATAAACCTCCAAATGTCTCCTCAGGTACATTAGCTCATAAAGGTAATATTTCTAAAGCCCTCCTTACTTCACAAACTGATCTTCCTTGGATATTTGACTCCGGTGCGTCAGATCACATGACCGGGTCACATAAAAAATTTTCAATGTATTTCCCGTGTGCTAGTAACATGAAGGTAAAAATTGCCGATGGGTCCTTCTCGTCTGTTGCTGGAAAAGGGAATATTCCCCTCTCGAATTCTATTAGTTTAAATTCTGTACTTCATGTTCCCAATTTAACTTGTAATCTTTTATCTATTAGTCAATTGACAAAACACCAAAACTGCTCAAAGAAAAAAATGAAGTCAAAACCGTATTTCAAACTTTTCATTCCATGATTCAAACACAGTTCAATGCCCAAATACAAATTCTACGGACAAACAACGGTACTGAATATTTTAACTCCGCAATGGAAGATTACCTACGCAAACACGGGATTATCCACCAAAGCTCGTGTGTCCAGACCCCCAACAAAATGGGATAGCTGAACGAAAAAATCGACACTTACTTGAGGTTGCCCGTTCTCTTATGTTCACCACTAGTATGCCCAAATTTTTTTGGGGAGATGCCATTCTCACATCCGCCTACCTCATCAACCGCATGCCAAATCGAGTCTTATCTTTTAAAACTCCCTTAAAAATACTATCCAGTCACTTTCCTCACTCACGGTTGTATTCAAACCTCCCGCTAAGAGTCTTTGGTTGTACTGTATTTGTGCATATACACTCTAATGCTAGGAGCAAACTAGATCCCCGGGCAACTAAGTGCGTTTTCCTTGGGTATTCCCCGACATAGAAGGGCTACAAATGTTACGATCCCTCTACAAAACGGGTTCTCATAAGTAATGATGTGACATTTTTTGAGGACACCCCCTTCTTTCCCAAGGCCTCACTTCAGGGGAGGGGGGGAATGATTGAAGTTTCACCCTTAGAGGATTTTCTGGTCACTGATCATAGTTCCGTCCCAACCTCGGAATCTGCGAAGGAAACCACCTCTCCTGTACATCCAGATGTGTCACAAGATAATTTGAATAAAAGGGGGGAGGGGGGAAGCGATCACAAATGGTGATAAACTTATTGTTTATTCCAGGAGGCTGAAATCAAAGCCAAGGACAGACCTCATATCTGAAGCACCAAGAGAGTCGGACCCGATGATAGCTCCAAGTCTCGATGAGCTGACCTCTCAGTCAGGTATTCCTTCCACTTCTGATAGTGACCTACTAATTGCACTCAGGAAAACACCTAGGTCCTGTACTCTTCACCCTATTTCTAAGTTTATATCATACAATCATCTTTCATTTGCTTTTCGTGCCTTCATCTCTAACCTTGATAATACACGGATACCCAAAGACGTTCATGAGGCTTTGGAAATTCAAGAATGGAGGCAAGCAGTAATGGAGGAAATGAAGGCATTGGAGGAAAATGGGACATGGGAGCTAGTAACACTACCTAGAGGAAAAAATGCAGTTGGCTGTAAATGGGTATTCACCATAAAAGTCAAAGCTGATGATTCAGTAGAGAGATATAAAGCACGACTAGTGGCTAAAGGCTTCACACACGTATAGGATCGACTACACGGAAACGTTTGCCCCAGTAGCAAAGCTGAACACAGTCCAGTGCTTCTATCTTTGGCTGCGAATTTAGATTGGCCTCTCGAACAGCTTGATATTAAAAATGCTTTCTTAAATGGCGAGTTGGATGAAGAGGTTTATATGGAAACTCCACCAGGGTTCACCAATGGAGATGACAGGGTGTGCAAATTGAGAAAGTCCCTCTATGGCCTCAAGCAGTCGCCAAGGGCATGGTTCGATAGATTTGCTAGAGTAATACGAGGACAAGGTTACCAGCAAGCACAATCAGGACATACCATGTTCTTCAAACAGACAGAAGGTAGCAAGAGGGCAATTCTAATTGTGTATGTAGACGATATCATCTTAACCGGAGATGATATAGATGAGATTGGGAGGTTGAAACGCGCGTATTGGCCAGAGTTCGTGATAAAGGATTTAGGTCAGATGAAATACTTCTTAGGAATGGAGGTTGCACGTTCAAAGAAGGGGATCAACGTCTCCCAGAGGAAGTACATTATCGATCTCTTGACAGAGACAGGAATGTTGGGGTGTCGACCAAGTGATACACCTATTGATCCGAAGAAAAATGTAAAGGACGATGGACAACCAGTGGACAGGGAAAGGTACCAAAAGTTAGTTGGTAAACTAATCTACTTATCTCACACCAGACTGATATTGCATTTTGCTGTAAGCATAGTAAGTCAACACATGCACTCACCACTGGAACCACATCTAGAGGCGGTGTACAAAATTCTCAGATATCTCAAAGGCTTTCCTGGGAAGGGGTTGTTTTTCAAAAAAACCAACTGCAGAACAGTAGAAGTGTTTACAGATGCAGATTGGGCAGGATCAAATGAGAACAGAAAATCCACCGCAGGTTATTGCACAACCTGTATGGGGAATTTGGTAACATAGAGAAGCAAGAAGCAAGATGTGGTGGCCCGTAGCACCGCTGAGGCAGAATTTAGGGCTGTAGCGCAAGGGATGTGTGAGAGGCTAAAGACTCTTGGACGAGCTGCAAGTTGTAGTGACACCTCCAGTCAGACTCTACTGTGATAACAAAGCAGCGATAAGCATCTCACAAAACCCGGTCCAACATGATAGGACTAAGCATGTAGAAATGGATAGGCACTTCATCAAAGAGAAGGTCGAGAATGGTACAATCTGCATGATATACATCCCAACCAAAGAACAAGTAGCAGATATCTTCACCAAAGGACTTCACAAGCAAGATTTCGATTATCTTACTAGCAAGTTGGATGTGATAAACATCTACAACCCAACTTGAGGAAGGGTGTGGAAATAATCGAAATAAGTTATTACTTGTTATAAATAATTCAAAAGTTGGATGCATTATTGTGAATGAGTTGTGAATGACTATGAAATCATGTGAGGATGAAAATAATTCATGAATAATTGTACAACTTGATTGATAATTATGTGTAATATGACTCATCATTTTTGTTTTGATTCTACACTTGATGGTCTATAAATAGACCTCAATTCATGAATTGATGAATGAAGAAGAAGGAAGAAAGTTCAATATATTTCCTCTCTATTCTCTTGTAGCATTTAAGGTATTTTTACTTTGATTTTATAACTTACGTTATCGTACGAGTCTCTACACTAGAAGCTCACTTGTTGTAAAAGGAATATGCTCTGACGCTTGCATCTTATAGATGACCCTCTCATGTCAGCCTAATTATTACAAGATAATCACGATTTTTTTACAAGAAATTTTATTTTGTTATTGTTGTGTACGAGTACTAATTCAAATTTCAAAACAAAATATACTAGCTCATTTAAATTTTTGAAAATGTAAACACTGCAAAACTTGATTTTGTCGCTCTTGATATTTCGTGATAATTATTCATCATGGACACTTGATCTTTGAGATTCACTTGATCTCAAAAGGGTTAGGTGAAACAATAATCGAAGGAAATGAAAGATCCGGCAGGATCGTGCAGCAAATGGCGTTAATTTTCTTCGGCGACACCTACATGCATCTCGATGGTAGAATACCTCATCAAAGATCCATACGTGGAAAAATTTAAAGGGCGGATTCGATCACCAAAATTTGTCGTCTGCCCAAGGCGGATATCGATTAGATGCACTTGCGTGCAAGATTTTAAATACGTAAAGATTACAATTCGAATTATTCGAGAATCGTTCTGAATTACTTTTACGTGGTGAAGAAATTGCGAGCAAGATATGTTAGAAAAAAACTTTTCAACATTCCATGCCTCGACGTGCTCTGCGGCAGCGATGCTCGAGAGCGTAGATTTCAAGCGTGTCGGAACTTGTATCTTGCTTATTAATGCAGAGAACAAAATAATGAACTACTCGCGAAAAACCATGGGATACGTCCAACGGGATCCACAAAGGTGATACGAAACAAATGGAACTATATGGCACGAGGTAAATGCAGCGTTAGGAAAAATGAATTACCAGGCGTGGGCGTGGGCGTGGAGCGTGGGCCACGCGTGGGCGTGGGCGTGGGCCACGTGGGCGTGGGCGAGGGTTTGAGCGTGAATTCCAACATGATAATGGAAAAGCTCATTTACGATATAATGGCGGAATCGGCAACACAATAGCGAGTTCAAATTTCCGGAAAAATAATGAAATGATTCATTTGATAAAGCGATGTGACCGATGCTATCGATGTGGAATACACGGGCATTGGTCCGTACATGTCGTACACCAAAGCATTTGGTGGACTTATATATAAACTTCGACCAAGGGAAAAGAGAAAGGAAAAGAAAAAAGTTGAAACCAATTTTCTTGATTGGGATGGCAGTCAATGGAACTCATTTTGATACTTCTGACTTTTCCCAGATCCATGATCATACAAACATTGGAAGTTTGATGGAAAATATCGATTAAATAATTCTCTAATGAAGTATTATTATATTTTATGGTGTATTATGTGAAATATTTTTCTATAATGCTTTTGTGTGATAAGTGTGGAATTGTTATCTTTATATTTGTATTGTTATTTTCCATTAAGTGTTATATGTAATTGTTGTTTGTTAAGCTGGTATGAATTTTATATTTTAAATTTCTTTTGTAGACCATGACAAATTGCCAAGATATTTGCCTGAATAGCGCAACTACGCATACTATTTTACAAGATAAAGTTTTTCTTGGATTTGACAATACGAGAAAATTATGTCTATACAATTTACGGTGCATCAAATATTATTGAAGGCTCAGGAAGAGCTCGTATTATCACCTTAAATGATACACAATTGAATATAGATGATGCACTTTTATTCTAGCAAATCCGAGAAGAAATTTGCTTAGTTTTAAGGATATCATAAAAATGGATATCACATTGAAATAATGGAAGAAAATAATAAAGAATATCTTTACATAAACTCATTTCTATCTGGCATAAGCGATTAAAGAAAAACTTCCATCGCTTCCATACGGAATGTATTATACATTCATAAAACGATTGAGTCTAACAACATCATAAAACCAAAATTTATTGACTCAAAGGTTCTTAAACTTTGGCATGATAGATTTGGGCACCCAGAGCGACTATGATGCAACGAATAATTAAAAGCTCACATGGACATCCTTTTAAGAACCTTAAGACTATTTTACCAAATGAGTGTCCATGTGAAGCTTGTTCACAAGGTAAATTAGTCGTAGACCCTCTAAAACAAAGGTAAATGTTGAATCGCCAACTTTTACGAAAAAGAATTCAAGGTGATATTTGTGGACCTATACACCCACCTTGTGGACCATTTCGTTATTTTACGGTCTTAGTTGATGCATCTACTAGATGGTCACATGTTTGCCTACTTTCAACTAGAAAGCGATGCATTTGCTAAACTATTAGCCAAATTATAAATTGCGAGTTCATTTCACGATTATTGATCCAGTCCATTCGATTTGATAATCTTTGGTGAATTTAGATCAAAAGCATTTGATGATTATTGCACAAATGGGAATTGAAGTTGAATATTCTGCTCATGTCCATACACAAAATGGATTGGCAGAATCATTTTCGCTCCTCAATTTATTGCTGAGGCCTATGCTTATGAGGTCAAAACTCCCAACTTCTACTTGGGGACATGCTATATTACATCTGCGGCATTGATACGTCTCTGACCAAGCGCATATCATCAATACTCCCTTTACAATTAGCATTTGGTCAAGAACCTAATGTTTCTCATCTTCGAATTTTTAGTTGTAAATCTGGTACCAATTGCACCCCCACGTACCAAAATGGGTCCCCAACGAAGGCTTGGAATTTATGTTGGGTTTAATTCAGTCAATCATCAATTACCTAGAACCTTTAACGGGTGATCTATTTAATGCATGCTTTAATGATTGTCATTTTTAATGAAATGAATTTTCCAACATCTGGGGTACAAAACTACATCCTGAAAGAAAAAATGAACTTTCTGGAATGAGAAGACTCTAGCTCACTTGATCCCCAAGCAATAAATGTGAGAGAAATTGAAAATCTTATTCATTTGCAAAGAATTGCATATGAACTCGCTCGATGCATTTGTGAATACAAGGAAAGTCACCAAGTCGCATATACTGGGTAGAGAATACACGACAAAAATTGATGTCCCCATGGAGGACAACTTTATTCTGACAAATGAATCTAAAATACGCCGTGGAGCGTATCGGCAGTTGGTTCAAGGATTACGTACCTAGAAAGAGAAGGGTACAAGACAAAAACCAACAAAAAGAATCTGCGAAGTAATGATAAAAGCGATTGATCAATCAAATAAAATATTTAAAGTTCCAAGAGAACCGAAGCATCCAAGAAGATTGAGGTTCCCTTGAGCAGTATTCGAAAACCATGAGATATCAATAGATTGTTACTATCTAATAACTTATGGGAGCAGGAAAGCATTGTAGATGATATATTCTCCTTTAATGTTGCCGATAAAATTGTGCAAAGTGAGGATTCGAACCACAATCATTAAAGATTGCCGAAATAGAAATGATTGGCCAAAATGGAAGGAAGCCATACAAAATGAATTAAATTCTTTGTATAAACGAAGTATTAGGACTGTAGTTCAAACACCAAAAATGTAATCACATAGGATACAAATGGGTTTTCGTAAGAAAGAGAAATGAGAAAAACGAAATTACAAGGTATAAAGCAAGGCTTGTAGCGCAAGGATTCTCTCAAAGACCAGAATTGACTATGAAGAAAGCGTATTCTCCGTAATGGATGCTATTACTTTTAGATTTTTGATAAATCCGTCAGAATGAAAAACTTGACATCGTCTTATGGATGTAAGTAACCATATTTATATGGTTCACTTGTGATGATATATATATGAGAATTCCCAGGAAGGAATAAAAGTGCCGTAGCACTTTAGTGCATGCCCAAATAATGTGTTATCAATTAAATTGCAAAGATCACTATATGGTTTGAAGCAATCCAGGAAGAATGTGGTTCAATTGCTTAAGTAATTACCGTTAAAGGGGATACAAAAATGATGACATTTGTCCTTGTGTCTTCATAAAGAAAGCGGATCTTTGGATTTTGCAATCATAGCGGTCTATGTTGATGATTTAAATCTCATTGGAACTCCTGAAGAGATTAATGAAGCGATGAAGTACTTGAAAATCGAATTTGAGATGAAAGATTTAGGCAAAACCAAATTTTGTCTAGGTTTACAGATTGAACATTTCCCAGGAAGGAGTTTTTGTTCATCAATCTTCATATCTTGAAAAGGTTTTGAAACGATTTGGTATGGATAAAGCACACCCTCTAACATCACCTATGGTCGTTCGAACACTTGATGTTGAAAGGGACGCTGCGTTACTCCACCTGAAGATGGGGAAGAAATCCTTGGTCAAGTACCGTATCTTAGTGCAATTGGAGCATTACATTATGCTCGACAAATTGCACTCGATTCGACATAGCTTTTTCTCAGTAAATCTCCTGGCAAGATATAGTCATACACCTACCAAAAGACATTGGAATGGTATTAAACACATTCTCAGTTATCTAAGAGGTACGTCTCCGATTTAGGTTTATTTTATTCACATAATTCTCGATCTACTTTAGTTGGATATGCAGACGCCAGGATACTTATCAGATCCCCATAAAGGCAAGTCCCAAACAGGATATGTATTTCTGGCGTGGAGGAAGCGCTATATCTTGAAATCTACAAAACAAACTTTGAGCGCAACATCATCAAATAATCTTGAACTCATTGCAATTCATGAGACAAGTCGGGAATGTATGTGGTTAAGGAATATGACTCATCATATACAAACATCATGTGGGTTATCCTCAATAAAAGAAAAATCAAGCTATGTTGTATGAGGATAATGCACTTGCATCACACAACTCGACAAAGGTTACATCAAGGGAGATAGAGCAAGCATATCTCTCCAAAATTCTTTTATACACATGACCTTAAAAGTGGTGAATTGATGTTCAACAAATTCGCTCAATTGACAATTTAGCGGATTTGTTCACAAAGGCGTTACTCAACATCAACCTTTTAGAAAATTGGTGTACCAAATTGGCGTCTGGCGACTTAAGGACCTTGAACAATGTCATTATGAGGGGAGTAGCATACTCTTTTTCCTTGATCGGTTTTATCACGTTGAGGTTTTCACAAGGTTTTAATGAGGCGATATTTATACTCCCGTGGTGAACATCAGAAGCGGTTGTACTCTTTTTCCTTGATCGAGTTTTATCCCACCGGGTTTCAAGGTTTTAACGAGAACACATGGGCCACAATCAACTTTTTATTGTATAAATAATAGTTCGAAGTGTTATAAATAATTCAAAAGTTGGATGCATTATTGTGAATGAGTTGTGAATACTATGAAATCATTGTGAGGATGAAAATAATTCACTGAATAATTGTACAACGATTGATAATTATGTGTAATATGACTCATCATTTTGTTTTGATTCTACACTTGATGGCTATAAATGAGCAATTCAGATGAATGAATGAAGAAGGAAGAAAAGTTCAATATATTTCCTCTCTATTATAACATAGCGTTAAGGTATTTTTTACTTTGATTTTATAACATTACTGTACATATTTAGTTTCCTTTTATATTTAGAGTTCTTAGGGTTTAGAATTCCTTGTATGATAGGATTGGTGTATTTTTGATATCTTATTTTTTGGTATCTTTTGTACTATAAATTAAAACGTTTGGTGTAGGTGAATATAGATTGAAATTTATTTCCTCTGTCTCATGTCTTTATAATATAATTAGAACAAAATAAATAAACATTTAAAATAATAAAGAAAACCTGGATCATCCCGCATGCAAACTCCTATTCCATAACGACAAAAATGCAGAAGAAAAACAAATCCAAACCTTACAGCAGTATCATCTTCACTAAGATCCCAACAATCGCTTAATGCCCGTTTTCTGCTCTGATGTAAGCCTACTCGAAAACTTAATGTTAAACTTGATTCTCAAATTACCCTTTTTACTTGGTTCCTTTGGAATTGGCATTCCTTCGCCTTTGACCACTTCGTAAGTGGGACCCACGACTGAATTATTGGTATTGTCAGATTCCGGCCATCGAGTGTCGTGACTTGAGCTGTAAATCCCGTCAAAGCTTCGACCTGAGAGATTTTTTCGACGATGACAAGATCATTCCCGTCTCTCTTGAATACGCTGTGCAGCTTCTCATCAATGATGAAAACTAGGTCTGAAGGTATATAGCCTCGCATTTCGTTGCCTTTCTCTGGGAATGTTATTTTTGTTCCCTTCTTCCACCCAGGCTTGATCTCAATTGTAAGAATTTCCTCCATAGTCGAAGGCCTCCTGCAAATCGAAGAATTTTGAAGGAAAATTAACACAAGGTTGTAATCTGAAGTGGAACTATACATCCAAGCAAAGATTGATGATATTAGAGAAATTATTCAACAGTTAAAGATGGATAATTAAAAAATTATACATAGTCTAGGTAATTTTGTGTTTAACCTTCCCTCACAATACCTATCTACTTCAATCTGGATCATATGCAGAGGGCAAAATGAAGTCTTTTAATTTCCGTCATCAGTTTTCACCAATGACATACATACAGTATAGTATCAGGTATACCATTTTATTTTCAACAATGACGACGCATGAACATGTTAAAAGACATATAATTTCATTTTTGCGTATTAGTAGCTAATCTTTTAAGTTAGAAAATACACAGATCTCATATTTGTCATGTATATTGTTCTTCTTGAACGTCCATACTGTAGTTAAATAATCCAAGAGAATGGTTAGACCAATCACGATTCATTACAATTTCTCCTTTTACCACTCCCCCGAAATTCTCACGTTGTCATCTCTTTCTTTTTCTACATCAGCTAGTAGCCTCGTATGCTAAATGAAGTGAAGCTTTCTCCAAACCTCAAGCATAAACCATAGAGCGAGAATGTATGATTAAAATGTGAGGAAGTTTACAGAAAAATATTTAAAATAAATAAATAAATAAAAATTTATTGAAAATCACTGTAAGAAAAAGTAATTGTTGAATGTTTTGTCATGGACACACCGAGTCTTCTCCATCATAGCCATAAAACTGTAAATAGGTAAAAACTAACAGAATTGCATGAAAAATTAATAATTTCTCAAAGTTATCTCAAGAAGAAGAGAAAGAAATTGAATGTGTTTAGAAGTTTCATACAAATAATAGTTTTATTAAAATTAAAAAATAAAAAATAAATAAATAAAGAAGAAGAAAGAAAGAAAGAAATTAGTTGAAAATTTGGTATTACTTTTGGATTCCACGAAATATGTAGTTACAAAGTAGTTTAACATTTTGGAACTGTTTATGGCATTCTTGTGCCTGACTTATAAGTGATAAAAACACCAAACACATTATATTTAGTCCTCGAGACAACATGCTTGCATATAGTACTTGGAAGCGTGTCATTCCGTAGCTACACTTCTGACAAAATTCTCCGACAAATGAACACTACACAAAACACAATCGCGAATATGAATTGTCTTTTATGAGCCCCAAATTCAAAATATGACTTCAATTAAAATAATTCAAAGGAACTATTACTCTATAGTTGCACTAGACACCTGATATGTTAAAGAAGCTACACTTCAGATATCCCAAAAAGGGGCATCATTTCAACACCAAGATACACAACCATAGATATTTTAGTTAGGTAGGGTTATTCCATTAAAATACAAGTATACACAGAGACACCTAAAATACTCTTCGTCACATTCATACCAAATCTCTTTTAACTTCAATGGGTTTCCCAAGGTTAATGTTTGGCTACATGTTTAGCCATTTACACCATTGTAGTCATATCATATTAAATCAAGATTTTACATTGGATGCTATCTCTAAATCAAGATGGTTCCTTTGTCATCAAATGAACTATCGTTCAACCATTTTATATGCCATCCATCTAAAATTCAAACGTTTTTAAAGTTAATAACAATGTGTAAAGTGATAGAAACTTACCCACTTGCATCCACAACATCCCTCGAAATCTTCATCTTCTTCGTCGTCCCCTTATACAAATCCTCCAAACTACAAGGCAAATTCCTCTCAATTGCAGCGGCCTTACGCGGCACACCACCACTGGAGCCACCTTCCCCTCCGGCGGCATTCCTAAATGAACCAAATATATCATCCCCAAATATAGCTCCCCTCGAGAAGCGTCCACCCCCGGCCCGTGACCCGCTACCCATATCCCCCATTCCTCCAAACGGGCTCGAATGCCCGAAAAACTCTGAAAATATGTCCTCGGCACTGCGAGGGTTAAACCGGAAAAAAAGGCCCACCTCCGTCAGAACCTCCACCGAATCCACCGGCACCCGGCGGTGGCACCGCACCCTTCAATCCTTCCTCTCCGTACTGATCATAAACTGCCCTCTTCTGCGGATCACTCAATACCTGCAATTATCACGAAAAAATTAAATTCTTCAAAAACAAAAAAAGCCCAAAATTTTCTTGGGGTCTGTGAATGTATGAGCATAATTGGCCGTTTAGAGTGGAGAACATACGTCGTAGGCTTCAGAGATTTGCTTGAATTTGGCTTCGGCATCTTTCTTGTTGTTAGGGTTTTTGTCGGGGTGCCATTTCATGGCGAGTTTCCGATAGGCTTTTTTGAGGTCAGCATCTTTGGCATTGCGGTCTACCTGAAGAATCTTATAATAATCGACGCCCATCTTTTCTTTCTTCGTTTCAGAATCTGTTCCTCTGTTTCCTGGGTTAGTGATTCTGTGGGTATTTTAGCTCTGTGTATCCTGTTTTTCCCATTGAAGTACAGAAAATTTACAGTTTGTGGGTCGGGCCGACAAATACCAACGTGAATCGAAATAGAAAATCCTAAATTGTTTTTGAATAGGATCAAACTTTTCACTTTTACATTTTTTTTTTTTTTTTTTTGTGGGAACACTTTTCACTTATTTTTCAATCGAGTAATATCGAACTATGTGAAATCTGTGTTATTAATTTAGTAGTTTTAAATTAATCATTTACATCGATGAAATTGATTGAAATTAAAATGTAAAAATAAATAAAAACGTAATTTAGTTTGTTTTAGGATACGTATATTAATTATCTAATTTAATTTGAAGAGAAAAAAATTGAATTAAATTAAATAAAGTGTAAACCACTCAAACCACAACAAATTTTATCAACTCACTTTTCTTTTTATCTCTTATCATTTTCAATCACTCAAATATTGATTTAATAATTTATTTATATTTTTAATACATCTTCTCCAATTATCAACCACACATTAAATACGAAATTTGAGTAAACTCAAAATATTGTGAATAGAACAATGCCTAAATAAAGTAAACACTAATATTACCCCGTGCGATGCAAGAGTAGATTACAATTTATATTTCAAATAAAATAGAAATGTACGAATTAGACATTGCAAATCTATTAAGAAATGAAGTAAAATTGATAATTAGGTCTTGTCTGATTGGTTAAGAGGATAAAGATTGAGGCCCTGGGACCTATAGGTCTCAGGTCTCAAGTCGCTACCATTAAAAAAAAGAATTGAAGTAAATAAAAAATTACAAAATTTGAAATATTTTTTGAAAACAACATTCATCATTAATTTTGTTAGCTTTCTATCTCTGTTATATATAAGAACTTTCGAATCTGCACAACTTGTTACTCTGGATATTGTGTTTTACAATTGACCACGATTGAAAATCGGCTTCTTTAACAAATACCGACATGCAAAAACGATTGTTTTTTACTTTTGTTATTATGATATATTGATAGTTTGATACTAAATATTGAGTCGAATTCGAGTCATATCATATTCAAGTTTTTTTCTAATTTCTGGCACTATTACTCATAATTTTTTGTAATTATAATATATGGATATTGAATATTGAATTAAATTCGTATCATATCCAAGTCTAGTTTTCCTATTTTATTTATGCTTCTATTAGTCAAAATAATAAAATCAAATACCTAGCAACATCCTGTAGCAAAACATAGTCCATTTATCATATTCAATTTGAGTTTTACTTTTCAATTCGAATAAAAAAATTTCTTTTTTTAATAAACATGTGCTATAATTTAAGTTTTTCTTTTTTATTTAGTGTCAAATAACATCAATCAGTAAATCATATATTCAAACATGTTTTTATATAAAATCAAATTTTAAAAAGAATAAACAATTAACATTTATTTCTAAATTCAAAATTATTTTTTGTTTGTTCATTCTTTTTTTTTTTTTAAATATATAGATTTCATTTTTTTAAAGTAGGGGCCGAATTAAAGAGGAAATCAGATTTAGAATTTATTTTTAAATTTGAATTTTTTTCAAAGAAAGCGGTACCAACGTGACACTATTAACATAGCACTGTGCCAAGTATACATAATTTTTATATAATATATACATATATATACACATATATATAATAAATTCAAAAATTAAAATATATATAAAAAAAGTTAATTCTTATTGTAAGAATTAATTTAACTGACATTGTACATTATAACATTAATCTCTTATCACATTTTCATTAATGCTTGCAACACTACATATTAAAAAAATTGAAAAATTTGAATTTTGATACTTGTAATTTTTTTTATAGAAAATAAAGAAATGATTAAATAATAATTTTAATAATTATTTTTTAAAGGGCCTGCGAAATGAGGAAATGGGACATGGAAGTTATTTTTTCTGTTTTTTTTAATTAATTAATTATTCATTGGAAATTTCATTATTTAACTAGTCAATATTTGATCTAAATTAATTATCCATTATTTGAACTTCTCAATACACATTATCTATGAAAATGATTTGAAACTATATTTTTAATGTGGTAAAAATAAAAAATATAATTTTTATTTAATTTTTTAATTATGTAAAAAAATTTCTAAAATAGAAAACCGCTGCCAACGTGGCACTGTACCACGTTGGCACTTCAACTTTTGTTATTTAAGAAGATATATATATATATATATATATATATATATATATATACATATATATATAATGCAAAAATTAAAATGTATATAAAGTAATTAAAATATAATATCTAAAAACTAAAATTAAAATATAGATAGAAAATATTAATTCTCATGTTCAGAATTAATTTAATAGGTACTATGAGTTGTAACTATAGCCTCGCATTACATTTTCATTAATACATACAACAGTAAATATAAAGGAATTAAAATTTTTTATACAAATTAATTCAAAAATTTTAATACGTGTAAAAAATAAAATATATATAAAAAAGTAAAATAAGAAAATTGACACTAAATAACGCAAGTACAAAACTTAAATAGGATAAATAATTAATACCTTAAAGACAATGGCAAACATGGTGTTGTCACCTAAACACTTTTACCTCTGTGGTACTTTAAAATTTATAATAATAATATAATAATAAAGATGAAAGTTATAACTATAGCATGAACTCCACTAAATTATATATGAAAGATTGAATTATTGTTGATATTCCGTAAATAGTAAAACTCAGCACCAGACCATAACTTGGGTTTGGATGGATTTTAAAAATTCATGTAATTCCAAGTATCCATACAATTCAAGTATACTTAATTTAGAATTTCAATGGATCCCATAAAAATTAGACATTCTCAATATAGAGGTCAATGGATTGAATTTGTGCAAAATACATGGTTAATTAGAAAATAATAGACTGCCTAAGTTATAAAACAATTTCATAAACTTCTCTTAAAATTTAAACTCACAACACCACATTATTATTTTCTTCCTTCATTGCTTTAGTTTTTGAGAAATCATATTATGTTCAACTAATGCTAAACAAATTATCAATGGTCGAAGTGACAGAATATCATGATATTAGTAAGTTCTAAACCAATTTTGTAGATTTAGTAAAATTCAAATTGACAACAACTAGTGGTTTTTCCATTGTAACTCAATTTTTCACAAATCATATCATATCATATTCAATTTATTCGAAATAACCGGCTAGTGCATGAATTGAGGTATTATCAAATTACTAATGACTAATAACGGTCCCGCTCTTCTATATATTCTTACATGTACATACTTATTCACACTTCAGCAAAAAAATTTGTGGGGCCCACATGAGCCTCCCTCCAACCATTAGAAGCAGTTTTGTATTATTCGACTCATTAACATACATACTATAAAAAAAATTTTAAAAAAAATTGATGATGTGGCGCCCTGTGAGAGCACCACGTCATCAAATGTGCAACTTCTTCTGCACACTAATGTGCAATAGAGCAGCCGCATGACTAATAAAATCATTTTATAAATTTATATCTATACAAAAAGTAAAAATAATTTTTTTTGCATTTGTGCGTTCTTTTGTTTATTTCGTAAAGAAATATCGCTAAAATGTACGACGTAGTTTGAATATTTTTGCTTCTTTTTATTTTTTAGTGATCAAGTATGCAGTTATATTAATTTCTTTATCAACTTGTGCACAAAAAATGAATAAATAGCAAGCATAGCAAAAGCACATGTAGAACTGATTATAATCTATTTAGCAATTCGAAAATCGCTTTAAGTTTGCAAGAAAATTGGCTATTGCTAAACAGATCCCATGACATCTAACATGCAAATAATATCGATTAACAATATACTTGAATATACACAATTGAACAACGATATTAGAACGAGTACTGGAAAAACAATAGGTCGAGATAGCCGAGGCTTGCGTTTGTGCGCAATGTCCTTAAAGCGATTTCGCCCTCACCCACTTCTTCCGAGCGATCGCTTCCCAGGATACAACGACCGAATCTGCAGCTTTGCAGGCGAACCAAATGCAATGCTCGAGCAATATCACCATGTCGAAAATTGGAAAATGACCCGAAAAGAGGACTGAACGAAGAGAAAGAGGCTTGTGTTTTTCTGTGTGGCTTTCTCTGTGTGAAATGCAAAAGATTTGTTGGATTTATAGGCATGAACACACCAGTTACAACCAACAATTTAATCTGCAACAGTTATAGGTCGTCATTGAAGTAAATAGTCGTTTCCATTCTTAACTCTGCGGTTACACATCACACTGAAGGCAACAGTTTCAACGAGCCCTTAATTGCTGGATGTTACAAAAATTCAACCTGAAACAAATAAAATCAAAGAAAAACTACGGTTTGTATTGTGTGGCCAATTTCGTTGCGATATTTGTGTACACAGGTCACACTCGCCCACGAATGCCTAAGTCCGTGTAGAAATTGGTTCGTGATTTCCATCCCCCTGTGAGCGCATAGGCCATGGAGGATTCTCTCTATAACAATTGGTTAGACTTCCACAATGATAGCCTTTAATAAATTGGTCCACATTGTTATAAACTTCCTATGTAGGATTCCAATCACTTAGTAAAGTCCAGCTTCCAATTCCCCATTCACACTATATATTTCCAACAATCCCCCACATTAATGGAAATTGATAGACACGGAATGCTTGGTGACAAAGTTCATCGTTGGAAACCTGCAAAGGACAGGTTGGTATTTCCTTTTGAACCTTCCCTTGTGAAAGTACATTTCCTTTACTAACTGAACAGTCGACGCGATTGTGTAAATGATGATGTACCTCATACAGGCTTCTTCCTAACACCATTCAGTTCTCGTTGGTTTGTCCGTTTATGGCCCTGGACATGTGCCTGATTCTACGAGAGTTACTTAAGAATTGCACCTCAACAATTCCTTTCGAAGCGGCCCCATTTCTCTCTCACATAGGTGATTCCTCTATAAGAGTAAACCGCATTACTCCACTCGGATTGCCCAAATTTCTGATGCCTAGGAATCATTGAGAGCTTATGGCTCAACCTCCTCTCACGGGCATCACTGCTTTAAAGGAATGGACTGAGAGAAACCCCCCACAGCGATCTACAATCGAGTATTTGTAATTAGGTTGTCCCATTGAACCTAAATCTTGGGATCTCCAGTCAGCTAGATTGGGCTTTCCTTCGCAATGACTTTTTCTTCATGAGGCTTAATTCTCATTCCTCTTGTTGACTTAGCAACTAACTCTCGATTTAACCCTTTGATTAGCGGATCCGTTATGTCATCCTTTGACTTCACATAGTCAACAGAGATGACTCATGTGGAGAGCAGTTGCCTAATGGTATTATCTGCGATGTATGTGTCGAGACTTACCATTATACATATTGCTATATGCCCTTCTGATTGCAGATTGACTATCACAATGTATACAAATCACTAGCACAGGCTTCGGCCATCTCGGAATATCCTCGAAGAACTGGCGTAGCCACTCAGCCTCTTGACCACACTTATCGAGGGCGATTAACTCAGATTCTATAGTGGATCTAGCTATAACTGTATGCTTAAAGGATTTCCACTGTATCGTTGCACCTCCCAATGTGAATACAAATCCACTTGTAGACTTTAAGTCTTTCATATCAAATATCCAGTTAGCATCGCTATATCTTTGAATCACGATAGGATATCTGATATAATGCAGGCCATAGTTGCGAGTATACCTTAAGTATCTTAATACTCTTACAATCGCTCTCCAATGTTCAGATCTTGGATTACTCGTGCACCTACTTAGTTTGCTAACTGTGGAGGCTATATCGGGTCTTGTACAACTCATCAAGTACATCAGACTCCCAATAACTCTAAAGTACTCAACTTGAAAAATACCAGCACCTCTATTCTTCAATAGATGTTGACTCCTATCTATCGGGGTTCTAGATACAAGAGAGTTGTCCATGTTAAATTTCTCTAGAATCTTATCCACATAATGTGATTGGCTCAAGACGACACCATCTGGTGTTCTAGAGATTTTAACACCAAAGATAACATTGGCCAAACCCAATCTTTCATATCGAATCTCGATCTCAACATGTTTTTTTGTGGATTTTACCATCTTATTGTCACTTCCAACGATAAGCATGTCATCAACGTAAAGATATAAAATGACGTAGCCATTGTTAGTATATTTTACATATACACACTTATCACACTCATTTATTTTAAATCACATTCCAACATGGCATTGTCAAATTTCTGATGCAACTATTTCGGTGCTTGTTTCAAGCCATATAATGACTTTACAAATTTACACACTTTGTGTTCTTGTCCTGGTGCGAAAAACTTCTCGGGTTGTTCCATGTAAATTTCCTTTTCTAAATCTCCATTTAGAAAGGCTGTTATGACGTCCATTTGATGTACTTCTAGATTGTGCAAAGCCGTAGTCGTGAGTATCATCCTAATGGAGGTTATTCTCGTAACTGGAGAATAAGTGTTAAAGTAGTCAAGACCTTTTTGTTGTTTGTAACCTTTAATTACAAGTCTGGCCTTGTACTTGTCGATAGTTCCATCTGCCTTCATTTTCCTCTTGAAAATCCACTTATATCCTAGTGGCTTGTTTCCGGCGGGAAGGTCCACTAGTTACCAAGTGTGATTTTGCAGAATGGACTCTATCTCGCTGTTAATCGTCTCTTTCCACTGAGATCCTTCAGAGGAGTTTATAGCTTCCTTAAAGTTTTGAGGTTCACTTTCTAGCATATAAGTTAGAAAATCTAGACCAAAGGATTTTTCAGTTTTAACTCTTTTGCTACGTCTTGATTCAACTTCAACTTCCTCTTCCCTTCTTGGTCCACTTCGTTGTGTGTTTATTTTGAAGAACTCGCTTCTTCTCTTGACTTGTAGAGGAATATATGTTCAAAGAATGAAGTATTTCTAGATTCAATTATCGTGTTCTTGTGTATATCTTCGATTTTAGACTTGTACAAAAGAAACCGATAAGCACTATTATTGTGAGCATATCCAATTAATATGCCATCAACAGTCTTGGAACCTATCTTCACCGTTTTAGGTGTAGGTACCGCCACTTTGGTAAGGCATCCCCACAATCGCAAATGTTTGTACGAAGGCTTTCAATCTTTCCACAACTCATAGGGGTTCTTTTCCATTTTCTTTCAGGTCACCTGATTTAAAAGGTAGTTAGCTGACAGTACAGCCTTTCCCACATGTTCTGGGTAACCCAGAACTGATTAGCATCGCATTCATTATTTCTTTCAATGTGCAATTCTTCCGTTCGCTACGCCCATTTTTCTGAGGCGAATATGGCATAGTCGTCTCATGGATAATTCGTACTTGGCAAACAATTCACCAAAAGGTGATTCATATTCATCGCCACGGTCATTTCTCAACACTTTGATTTTCCTGTTGAGTTGATTCTTAACTTCATTCTTGTAGAGAACGAACTTCTCGATCGCTTTATTGTTACTTTTAAGAAGATATACATAGCAATACTTTGTACTATTATCTATAAAAGTGATGAAGTATTTGTTATCAGCTCGTGTTTGTACGAATTTCAAATCACACACATAAGTGTGAATTAAATCAAGTGGTTCACTATTTCTGTCAATAGTTTGAAATGGGGTCCTCGTTAATTTAGCTTCAACACAAGTCTCACACTTGTGTTTCGGATCAATGGAGAATGGAGGTATGTGGTTTAGGTTAATTAATCTCTGTAAAGTGTCATAATTAACATGACCTAGTCTACCATGTCATACATTGGAAGACTCAAGCAAGTAAGTAGAAGAGTTAATCATTTTATTCATTTTAGGCTTAACAGCCATTACATTGAGCTTAAGCAGCCTGTCAGTCATATAACCTTTACCTGCAAACGCTTTATCTAACTCAAACACCATGCGAAAACCATATTTGTTCAACAACGATCCAGACACAAGGTTCTTTCGGATCTCTGGCATATACAGCATATTGGTGAGAGTCAGCTCTTTCCCGAACGTCATTCTCAGAACCACTTTCCCATGGCCTTTGACTTCGGAGGTAGCCGAGTTTCCTATGAACAGTTTTTCTCCATTCTCAGTAGCTACAAAGTAGTGAAATATCTCCCTATCGGAGGAAACATGACGAATGGCATTGGTGTCGATCTACCACTCTCTCGGATTCCTACCCAACTAGGTTCACTTCAGAGACGACTGCAACGAGGTCCATGTCAGGAGCTTCATTATTTTCAACCATATGGGCCTCTTTCTTGTAGTTGTTCCTTCTTGAAAGTTTGCACTCCCAAGCCTTGTGACCAACCTTGTCACAATTGTGGCACTTGTCTCAAAACGGCAACTTGGTGACCCCTTATTTTGGTCCCAGATTAAGCCCATTGTTGGGCGATCCGTTTTGTTCGGTGGCATGAATGTTCATTTGGTGTTCTTAGAGTTCTAGCCGTGTTCCACAACATTAGCCTTAGCAGCCATCGAATAGGTTGTTTCTTTGCAGAACTCCTCTGTTCTTCCTCAATTGGGAGCCTCACAATGAGCTCTTCAATTATCATTTCCTTCCGCTCATGCAACATGTAATTCTTGAAATCTTTCCATCCAGGTGGCAGTTTATGAATAACAGCTACCATTTGGAATGATTCACTCACAACCATCCATTTGGCATGAACTTCGTGCATAATTACTTGAAGTTCTTGGATCTGACTGGTCACCATTTTGGAGTCCAACATCATAAAATCTAGGAATCGACCAACAACAAATTTCTTGATGCCGGCATCCTCAGTTTTATGCTTACATTCCAATGACTCCCATAATTCCTTTGCCGTTTTCACCGAGCAGTACACACTGACCGCTTGGACATCTCCCTTCCCCTCTTTCAGGTTTGGAGCCCTCTCAGTCAAGAATCTCACTAGATTCATTGTCGTTAGATAGAAGAACATCTTCCGTTGCCACATCTTGAAGTTCGATCCATTGAACTTCTCTGGCTTTTCGTTATAATTTACGGGGACTATCACACTCGGACCAGCCCCAAAATTCAGCATTTGAGCCGTCCCACTCGAACTAGCACCCACACTTGGTGTAAATGCCACAGTCATAGTCACACCCACTGTTGGGACAATAGTTTATGATACGGGAGCCATCACGGACATGTTTTGAGCCACAGTTTGTGCCACTTGAGGCACCACATTATTTTCGGATGCTATAACATTGTTTTGAACGTTTTCCATTTCAACACTTCAAATTAAACTCTAAATATACAAACAATTCCAATGGTCAATGTATGAATTGATATCGAACCACAAGTCCATTCAAGGTTAAGCTTTCATCAGATGAGCATCTACCGAACAAATGTAAAACCATTTAGCAGTGACAAAATTCAAACATGAGAGCATAACACACTTATATTCTTTCAATCTACCAGTAGCTCATGAAAGGATAAAAAATATATATGGGATACTAGCTTCAATATGCATAAACCAACCAGATGAGGACAAATTTAGATTCTATACTAGGGCCAGTTGAATAGAAGGCATTATATATGACATAATGGACTAAGGTTATAGCTTGACTTCGCATGTAATAACAATATCCATAATTAACAAAGAAATAATTGGGAGTTTGACAAGCTTTTATTATATAAATACTCTATTAACATCTAAATTTTACATTTGCAAGATTAACAAGAATTATTTCCCAAAGACCCAAATACCCCTCGTAGGAAATAGAGCCTTTAATGGTTATGTGTGCTTTCATTGACCAAACCTTTTCAGAACTACAGTATCCCATCGTACCTTCTCTTCTGGAAACCTACTACCATTTTACGAGTCTTCGAAATTTGAACGGAAATTGGAAAAATCCAGTGGTTTGTGGTTCTTTTTCGTGCAAAGAAGTGGAGATCACCTGAAGATAGAGTTGTTTTGTTGTGCCCAATATACTGGTTTGAAGATTATCGGCCGGAAAATCTATGCGCCATGACAAGGCCGTAAGTTCTGTGAAGAAATTTAATTTTTTCGTCTTTGAATATAGGAAATTAGGGTTTAAGTAATTATGTTCGTTCATTCATTCTTTCATTTTTTTTTTGTTGCGTTTATTGGGATCCCCTTTTGTGGCTAACCCTTTCACGATTTTTTGGAACCCATTTTGGTTTTTTCCTTTTCGCCCATTTTTTCTGTGGGCTTTGGTTTGCGAAATGCGTGAGTATAGTGTAATTGTATTGGCTTATTTGTTCAAATTTGTTGCGTTATTAGGGCTTCCATTGTTATGATTTTTCCTTTTTTTAAGCCTCAAATTTTTTCCTTTTTTTTTTTTGCGTGGCCATCGCTCTGTGAAGTACATGGCTATAGTGTAATTGTATTGCCTGAATTGTTTGTATTGTTTTATGTTGTTAGGACTTCCGTTGGCTGATTTCCCTCTTTTTTCGCATGTTTTTCGCTATTTTTTCATTATAGGCATTGCTATGTGAAATACATGGGTATATCGTTGAATTGATTAAAGATTTGTTTATGCTAATTCATTTTAACATGCAATATGGTGCTGTTTTATTTATGTTTTGAAAATATTATTTGGATTTTGATGTTAATTGTGTCGGTGTTTATATATAGGACTGACTACCCATACATTGTGAGGCCGGAGAATCGGTGTTACGGAAAGATTACACAGCACGGTGTAGCAAATAGGATGATAGAAATTAAGAAGGGGTTAAATGAGGAGTACTTGGGAAAGTTTAAGCATTCTTGCTTTGGGAATTTTCTAGCATTGACGAAGATTAGATTTTCCGGTACTATTGTCCATCAGATGATATTGCATCTGGTGGAAACGAAGAAGAACAATGAGCTGTGGTTCAAATTTGACGGCAATTTAACGAGATTTGGTTTGGAAGAATTTGTATTAGTCACTGGCTTGATGACTGGTGCCCGTCCATCAGGACGTGCATACGACAAGGTGGTGAAGAGGCAGCAATTCTACAGCAGGGTCTTCGGTAGTAGGTCCAAGGTAAAATTTAGGGACTTTGAGGATGCTTTCTTTAATACCTAGGACATGGCAGACAAATATCGCCTAGTCTTACTTTATTGCTTGGAAGGTATTGTGGCCCCTAGTGATAGAAACAATACCATAAGCAAGGAATTCATTTCCTTAACCCAAGATAAGGAGATGTTCAATTCATACCCTTGGGGTACGAGAGCATAGGAGTTACTGCTGCAAAGTGTGGCGGGGAAAATTTGGGATATTAGATTTAGAGGCACGTGTGATGATGAGGGTGGAAAAGGCGTGGATACTTATCATGTCTATGGCTTTCTGATGGCTATACAGGTATGGGAATAGCAACATTGCTTGTTTTGATCACTTTTTCATTATTATATTTTCCAAGTTAGCTTATGCCTGTAGTAATGGTTGTTGTGTTTTAAATGTTAGATATGGGCGTATGAGGCAATTCCCCAACTAGGGCAGCAATTTATGACGAAGTCCTCCAATAATTATCCACACATGGTAAGGTGGCATGGAAAGAAATATATACGGTCAGAAGTGATGGACTTGTTTTTCAAACATAATCGGGTGTGTATTGAAACTTTCTTTTACTGTGTGTTGGCATGTCATTAGCCATTTCATCGGTTGTTAAATTAACGAGACATTTACTTATGGCAGCTGCGTATATTCGCCATGCTATAGCCTGATGAAACAGAGAAAGAGAAAGAGTACTATAAAGAGATGGTTAGGTGTACGGATGAAGTGCCGGATCAGTTTCTAGATGAACTTGTGGTACGTGCAATAGATATTCAGCTTCCTCGTGAAGTTAATGAGTCCAAGGAAAATGATAACAATGATAATGTTGATGCTGGCGGTGATGCCGAGCCAAGTAAGAGATCGACTAAGAGGGGGTGAGATGACTCGGCAATATTGGAGGCCATTAGTGCCCTTGCAAAGAAAATGGCGATGGTGGAGGCAGTGTGTAAGACGGGATTTAGGAAGTTGAACATTGAAATAGATGATTCGTCCTCTGAGCAGTCCGCACAAAGGAGAGGAAGACGTTATACCGATGATCAAACATTTGATGATTTGCTAAACTACAACAAAGGGGTTTCGTCGTCAATGCAGCCAAATTGTCCCCAACCTCAAGCTTCGGAGGAGCAAGAAGATGCCTACGAAGACAATTCGGATGAAAATGATGAAGACTCCGGAGCAGATCCCAAAAGAAATGATGGAATTGGATCGGAGATGGATAATGGTGCTGCACCCGAGGAAGATTCGAAGGAGAGGGCGGAAGATGATGATGAATCAGAAGAGAATGCTGAAGAAGGCAATGAATCTGATGACAAGTCAGAAGATCGGGCAACTGATGGTCAAAATTCAAATCTTTGTGAACTTTCCCAGACTTTCTATTTCTTTGTTGGCGATAAAAAGGGAAGAAATAATCGTTAGCGTCGCCCCTTGATAATGATGTTTTCTCCAATTTTTTTTTTCCCGGTAAATCCATCCTCGTTCATTCAGTACCTGTGTGAGTTGATTTTTACTGCTGAAAATTTACTCGTTGGCTTAACTGTTGGAGCCTATAAAGGATTTCTGTCCAACTGCTACAATAGAATTTTTTATTCCATGCTTTCGTAGAATAAATTCATATTTTTGCTCGTTCTTTACCCTGTTGCCCCTATTTTTCTGCTTCATTTCATTGAGTAAATTGGTGTTCCATAGCCTAACATTCTTGACTGCCCCTGATTGTTCGTTGCTTGATTGAGTGATGCTTGTCCCTACTAATTTCAGTTGGAATGAATTGGTTTCAATTCTCTACTTGCTTTAGTTCTACATGCAAGTTCTTGGTTCTATATTATGGAGTATGGAATTGGACCAACAGTGAAAGCGCAGTGTGTTGCCTTTAGGAATGAATATGTTTGATTACAATTGATTATGCTATGTTTGTTATATGTTATGTGAGGTAGAATCACTTGGTGTGGAATGCATTGTTTTCCGTAGTAATGTCTAAACTTTATTATGAACTTCAACATAGCGATATCCGAGCATAAAAATAGCTTAAATGTTTGACAGTCAAGTATTGCTATACGACGTTGGGATTGAGTAGAGGTTATAGAGTCCGTATCGGTGGTGGTTCTGGGAAATTAGAATTCATTTTCATACACATAACCAGATGGGATCCTTTGTTGAATTATTCCTTTACTATAAACTCAATAAAATATGCATAATACTGTTAAGAATCTTCATCTATTGTAGCCATATGTCGCTTTGTTAGACCTGCATTTCTTGCACGTTATTGTGCATTGATGAGCAAAGTTGTATTTGGAAAAGCAATTACATTTTTGTTACTACTTCTACTCTGCATAATAGGCTATTATTTTAGGATTTACGAATAAATTTCATTTCTTTGTTCAGCTGTAGTAAACTTGGATTTTTACAAAATCAAACTCGTGTTCGATAACCTATCTTTCACTGCTAATAACTGCTACAATTGGACAGTTCATTGGTTGCTGTTGGGCCGCTTTCAATTTCATTAAAAGTTGTGAAAGATATTGAAGCTGGGAAGACTGAATGGACTCCGTTGGTACGACTCTTATTTCTTTAGATGCATACTAAATCCCAATTGCGTCATGATTATCCTGTGTTCTTCCACTAATGATGTACATTCGAGTACCTTTATGTCCTCAACTATGTCTCTGTTTCTCAGGACATGAACTTGGCAATGTGGACATTGCGTAATGGGGATGAAAAAGCTCTTGAAATGTTTAGCTAGAGGTGTCAATCCGGGTGGGCCGGGCCGGGTCGGCCTTCTACATGTTGGCCCGTGATAGGCCCGCTTGGTTCATAGGCCCATTCATATGGATTGGCGGGCCGAATTGGCCCGGCCCGTATTTTTTTTGTTGCAACCCGGCCCACCCGTCGACCCATATGGGTCGGCCCATTTGGGCCAATTCGTACGGGTCAAAAGACGGGCCGACCCATATGAATTAAAATTAAAATTTTTAATATTTATTTTTTAAAATTTATTATTAAAAAATATTATAATAATAAAAATTAAATAAAAATAAAAATTTGACTTGAGTTGGGATGACTGGTGAGTTGATTGACTTGATTCTTAACGTTGGAAATTCAAATTCCCTTATTCCCAGATTGCCTTAATTATTTACTGTGATATTTTCGACTTTGTCAGAAATTCAAATGGGATGAGTTGACAAATGCAAGAATGTTCACGCATGGCCCACCGTTTATGACATTGCAAGAAAAAGTGAGTTGTCATTTGTCTGAAAAAGGCCAATTTTGTTGACGGATATTTCAACTGCTAGAAATGAACATTAGGTAGAAAGTAAGTACTCTGCAGGTGGTTTCCTTGGGAAGCCAAACGCACGCTTATATGATTGCAGAATTGCTGCAGCAAAGCGGGAAAGCTGCAATAAATTGGTTCAAGTCAAATATTTTTTTTAATAAATTAGCGGGCCAGCGGTTAACCGTGGGCCGCTGGCCGACTCCGCCCGCCGGTCGATTCTCTATGGACCAGCGGTCGGCCCATCCGGTTCACGGGCGGCCCGCGTCCGGGTCGAGCGAGTGGGCGGTCCGGTTCGACTACCGCCCATCTTGACACCACTATGTTTAGCCCTACCATAGGAGTTATGGACTGTGAGTTTACCGATGTCGTACTCAACTCTTGGGTGCCGTCACATTCCACACGTGGTAAGAGCAAGGGAATAGATCCACGCATTCCAAAGTTTGTGAATGCAAGTATGTACCCTGAGGGGAGGCCCGTTGTGGAGATGGACAGCCTGATCTTTCCCGTACACGTGAAAGAGAATAGATGGGTACTCGTTCACAATGACTTAGTGAATTGGAGAGCACATGCACTGGATTGTCATTCATCGTCCATGGCCGAAGGAGAACTGTCCGCAATCTGTGCGTCATACATGAAGATGATTGCTGATATTGTTCACGCATTCAAGTTGCGTGCAAAGCGTCCAGATTATCGTAGGGGGATTGATGGATTGCTTCTGGGCGACGTGCTAGTGTTCTACCGTTACGGAGGTGACACTGTCCCACAAGCAAACACGACGTGAGTGCTTTATTCTGTTTCATTTGCATCAAGAACTTCCAATAGAAGTTCCCATTCACGCTGCATATTGTACTTTATAGAAGTGATTTGTTGTGTCTGCTTTTTTGGTAGGTTCTACTCGGGTGTTATGTGCTACAAATTTGTCGAGTGCCTCCTTTGTCGATGTCCTTTCACTTTCGTCTCATGTGCTGATGTTCCAAAGTACCTAAAGAAGCTAGCTACAGATATTTCGTCTCAGCAACTTAAGTACGTGATATGATTATGAATGGCAGGTGGTAATTTTTGGGAACTCCTTGTAATCTGCTCCTTTTCTGTTTATTTGTTTTTGGTGCCCTGTTATGGCTTCGAATCTATTGTAGTATGTGCATGTTTTTGTTGGCGTAATGATGTGGGATCTAGATTGCAAGCGTATGTCATGAAGTTTTAGAAACTTGTCACCATTAAGGGTTATCTATTTTGTGTAATAGGGATGGTGCATGGGGTATCGGGAACCAGTGCTTAATTTCATGTAATGAAGTACACTTGATGGAAGCCTTTTTTCAGTATGTCATTTAAATCTTCCAAAAGATGTATGAATGTACGCACCAAGGAAATGACAATATTTTGCTGATAAAAGCTGATTTATTGCAAATGCAAGACTCTATAGTACATGGTAAATACTGACACGATAGTTTAGTTTTGGACATGTTGTACGGAGATGATATAATATTGAGCATGTATACTGTGCCATGTAGATATTGCACAGACCCACGCTTACTATAGGGAACATGTATGTATGGCTGCATGTGTCATATATATAGCTAACAACGTCACGCTAAATGTAGTCTCCCGTTTCTATACCATAGAGTATAGTTGCCAGCCTTCGGTTTCTTCTCCGTCTAAGCGCTTACCGATTCCCTTTTTTTGTTCGTCTTTGATTTTTGTGCTTTTTGACATTATTACCTTTTTTATTTTTTTCGACCTCCGATATTATCTGTCTCCTATAAACTAGCATGTGGCCTTTTTTTTCCTCCTATTTTGTCACCATATTTGTCTTCGGAAACTTATGTTTCTCCTACTGCGAAAAAAGACAAGTATTACTATTTCATAACCAGTTAAATGCATCTGGTATGTACGAATACATATTGGTTGGGAAAAAAAACCTGCAAAGGGACTAAAATCTCATTTGACTGTCGCCTTACGCGCTTCACTTCGACAATGCAAGCACAATCATCACAAAGATAAAGACCGAGTAGACCAATTATGCAAGCCCGGGTTTCGTGAATTTTTTTGGTGACGTGGTCTTTACTCGCCTTTACCCGGCGTAACTCAAGGGTCAGTCCCCGTATTTCGTCTTCCTTGCCATGCAACATTACAATTAAATCTTCAACATGTTGTTGTAGCGTGGGAGCTCGATTAGTGGGCCGAACGATATCTTCAGTGCTTCGACTGCTGACGGAATTCTCAAACCAACGAACGTAACCGCAACCTCCGTTTACCTAACAACATATGTTAGTGCATAATGTGATGTTATGATGAATACAATTACCACATAGCGATTATGGCAGTACTGATAAATAAATTATATTTCATTGCGAAAGGATAATCGTCGTATCAACCTTTCCGGCAACCATAGAATAGACGACCACGGATACCATTGTCGGACGATCGTTGTAGTAGCATCGATAGACCGCAATAACATCTTTCAGCATACGTTAACGGCGAGGAAGAAGACACCGTGGTAGTCATACTCATTGTTGTTGCTGAAGCACTTATGTTGGGAAATTGGTGTTTTTCTAACTTGGTGTTAATCTTCTGCGTCAATGGGTGGAGGATGGCCAAAGCTATATTCACGAATTTGTGGCAATTACCACGCATTTAACGGGTGTAAAAATGAGAGATGGGAATGATGGGATTTGTCTAAGCCTGCTTGATGGACCTTTTTAGAGGCTCTAGAAGAATATATTCTCTGGCAATATTCCATATAATTGTTCACGAGGTGACTCCATGGTGAAGGCAAAATATTTGAGAGAAATGTCCCGTCCATTGAACGTTACAAGTTCATTGTAATGGAAGTATACTGTGCTTGGGTCGCCGACAGCTACGATAGGTCAAAATTGAACGTGCACACTATGTAGTTCGGTGTGCATTCAGATTGCACGTTTTACATCTCATTGTTTACTTAAAAATCGAACTGAACGACACACTACCGTCGTTTTATGTTACAAATGTCACAAACTCAACTAAATTTATTACAGATGACTCATTACAATTATGGTAGTGACATTGGAATTTCACGTAAATAATTAAACCAATACATCAATAACGCACTACGGCAATCAATCACATAGTAACGATATTGTGCAAATGTACAGTATTGCTAGTTAGTAAGATTTTGTTATAGGACAGTGCAACATGTAGCTTTAATTGCGCAATGCCCAATTACAAGATTCTCGATATGACATTTCAGTGATGGCATAATTAGTCAATAGAAATTGGGATGCGTGATTATCCTGTACCAATCTCACCTCTAACTTGCCAAACCAAAATGGCAAGATAATTAAAACTACGAACATATATATGTCGCGGTTATAATATACTAAGCATTTTTCATGCGCTCTCCAAACTGTGATGGGCGTGAAAGTGAGTCGAGAACTTGGTCATTCATGCATTGTAATTTTTGCACTAGCTGAAAGGCGAATTGTTAAAATATGAAAACATGAAAAAATATATTCAAAATTAAAAATATAGACGACGGAGGGGTTGTGGTAATTGGA
Source organism: Jasminum sambac (assembly GCA_018223645.1). NCBI lineage: Eukaryota > Viridiplantae > Streptophyta > Magnoliopsida > Lamiales > Oleaceae > Jasminum > Jasminum sambac. The sequence continues at coordinate 25,200,785 of CP073652.1, forward strand.
TGGCAGTGGGCCCACGAGGTGATCCGTGAACGGCAAAATAGCGCGATAAGTTCTCTCACAGACAAAATCATGATATCCAACAAACGCAATAACAACGTACATATAAACTAAAAGCAAGAAAGACTACATTTAACGTGAATTTGGGAAGTAAAATATCGAACAACTGAACTAGATGGTTGCGAATCCATTTAAGTGGTAATTTGACGTAGGCAAGCTCAGAAATTAGAGAAAATTAGAAATAGTACATAAGATTGCAATTTAATAGTTTATTGTGGCAAGTAGTACAGATATTTAGAGAACATTGGTAATAGTAAACAAGATTGCAATTTAATATGAAGATCCGTGATATGACGTGTTCTGGTGAGTGTATTGAGTGCTTCCAAGACTATTTCCCACAACCATTGCATTTACTTCTTGCTATAAAAGGCCTTAAGTTTGCATGCATGGAAGTATCAATTTACAACTAAAGAATACTTCATTTGAAGCTCTATATCTAAAAATGTCTGAAGATTCACCCCGGAATCCCGCCGGAAAAAATACAGAACGAGATTGTTTCCTTAGAGTGAAACTGGAAAATGACAAGGAGAAGACGCCCGAGAACGGCAAACGATCCACCTTCGTAGGAGAGTCTTACATTTCCGATGACAATACAAGTGAATCGCAAAACCATCATTCCCCTGTATCTCTTCTGGCTCGTGACATACCCAAATGCATGTTGGACCACAAAGCTGCTGTTGATATGCCAAAATTCAATTTGGACGACGTTGCCGTGCCGAATGAGGTTGTCATTGCACTACCATGTGAAGGTAGTACCATCAGTGTGAACGAGGAAGTTGCACCGAAACCGCCAACAGAAGGACGCGAAGGATCACCAGGAAATGTCACTGCAGCAAGGCCTCTTTACATCTCAGAGAAAACTAAGGGCTGGACCGGCATTATCATCCTTGACGATGATTAGGTGTCGGTGTATGTCATGAATTAAGTGTTTTGATGTTCGTCTAGTGATTTTATGGTCTCATATATATCCAGTTGTCTTCTATTGTAGTATGTGTCGTATATGTATAATGGCTATGCGTTTTTCTTCAAACCGTTGAACCATTGTGGCTCGTGCACGAAATGTCGTAGTCCCGACATTGGTCTTCGTACACAGGTTGGGAGACATTTTTCGGCCATATCGGATGGTAAGTCGGCAATATTGCTAGTGTGTCAGTATGATGTTAGGTCAAATATATTGTATGTTAAACACTAGACGAATGAAGTTTGTATTGAGTATTATATCATTGTCGCTCTGATTATCTTTCTTTGTTTAATACTCTATCCTTTATAGTAGGAGTGAGCATTTAAACCACAAACCGCCAACCCAAACCAACCCGAGTTGGTTTGGGTCGGTTCGGGTTGGCGGTCGGGTCGGTTTCGGGTTGGAAAAAACTAACCCAAAAATCGATCGGTTTGTAAAAAAAAAAAACCGAAAAAACCGAAAAAAACAATGAAAACCGACCAAACCGACCCGAACCGACTCGGGTCGGTTCGGTTTCGGGCCAACCGAATCGAACCGGCTGTTCGGTTCGGTTCAAATTTTTCCAAACAAGTTCCATGGCGGGCATTGGGAAACACCCGAGAAAGTGCCGGGCCAATTTCATTCATCCTATCGGACACAAAAACCAAGGAACTATTATCATCCACAAACTCACGAAGACAATTGAAGAACCACACCCAAGATTTTTTAGTCTCCGACCTAACTATTCCCCAAGCTAACGGGAATATGTTTCTGTTACCGTCTTGGCAAGTTGCCGTCAACAATACTCCTCAATATGTCGCCTTTAAGTGAGCTCCATCAACACATATCACTGGCCTAATATAACCGGAAAATCCATGGATGCTAGCGCCGAAGGCAATGAACAAGTATTTAAATCTATTGTTTTCATCCGTCTCAAATACGAGTAATAGTGCCTGGGTTAGATGCTCCAAGCATGTAACAATACCTTGGCAACTCACCGTACGATGCAAATACGGGTCCACGATCCAACATTTGGGCTTATTCCCTAGCCCTCCATGCTTTCCAATAACTCAAGCCTATGCCGAGCTCACGTCGGACATCTTTAATTATCATTGAAGGTGTGTACAAATGGTTCTCCCTTACATGCTCCCGAATGTAAGTACCAGTGACCTTTGTACTTGCATTTCGATGCTTGTCACGGCAATACTCAATTCCGCATATGTGTTCCAAATGCAAACGCCGTAGCTTAAACATACCCGATCTTCCCACCCTAGATGACCGAACAAACCACTTGCATTCAGGATCAACGCATGCAACGTGATAGCATGTCTTGCTTGACCTTATGACCCGGAATTCAAATCTTTTCCTCATCGAGGTCATGTGGAGGCTGTGGACAAGGTGTTCTTTGCTCATAAAAATTTGGCTCGCATGGAATTCAACTATATCGGCATTCACCAAACCATCGTCCAATACGTTGTCCACCATATTGTCAAACTCATGGGAATCGTCTATAAACCCGTACGCATCAATGTCTTCAACTCGATGGAGATTTGAAGGCAGATTGTTTTGCCCAATTTCAAACCCAGCATGCATCAAACAACGGTGCACAACCTCAACATTTCGGCGTGAGTTACAATTCACAGCCCGGTTCACACCCGATCCATGCATTGTGTGTATATGCTCGTCACGTCTACCATCATTTTCAGGAATACTAGAGACAACGCATATCGGAACTGAATTTCGTAGGGTTTGGTACCAACTGAGGTCATCGTCATCCACTATCTCGACCGGAGGAAGTGCCAAATCGGGAACCAACAATTTTAACGAAAACCCTTTATGATATACCCTCAAACTTGCCTTTTGCCGTATAGCGCCACAAATACAATCGTAACTGACATCATCTGGCAACATTAGCGAGGTCGTGCCAGTCCCGTGCCACTGCCAATTTCCCCCGACATTTTGAAGCTCACCGTCGTAAGATATCATATAACGAAACAAGCTCGAACCTGAAAAAGTGGAAGCACGTTAAATCAATAATCATAAAAAATTAGTGATTAATGTATCTGGAATAAAACATACAAATAGAAAACAAATTAAACTCCACGCATTCGTTTCATAATGCTGGTAATAGGAATTCTTCGCACCACAATACTGGTCCATGTGTTTTGATACTATATTTCAGGATTTTTCAATAATCTATACCTTATACTATAGAACACCGTAAATCGAAGTTACCCAATTCCAGCACCACCAAAATGGAGCCCCGTACACATTGTCAATTTAAGTTAGACCTAGTCCATTAGTGTCATTACATTCTAAAGTCTCACAGTAACTTATCATTGGCGATATCATCATAAATTTTGCCTACGTGTCATGGATTCCGATGAAAGGAATGCGAAACGTCGACTATATCAATAAAAAGAGAAAATATCGTGGGTTCGATGAGACCGACTATGCAACGGCTCTGAGTTGTAGTTTTCTACCCAAGAAAAGGGAAAGATTCACAATTTCCTTCTATTGTAATGAATCATAAAATGAGTTTATTCGATACGATATCGACTACCGTCAACTAAGTTCGCTACAATATGCTCATTTCATTTCTCTATAGGCGTTTGTTATCATGTATCATTTGCAGTAATGTTCGAAGAATCATTGCCAATGTCAAATGCAATCTAAAATTTTAATTGATATTAATTCCATCCGAAGGATCATCGAATATTCATAGACCTATTCATAACAAAACATGGAGGCATATAACATACAACATCAATATAAGCATGTCCAATTTCTAGTATATATATTGGACTGATTGTTTTGACTAATTTCTTGCTCAAAAAAAATTTATTGCAACTTACACATTGAATGCTCCATGTAATATCCGGATGTGTTTAGCCGCAACTACCACAATAAATTCCCTTCATTTATGGAAGATTTACCAGCAATAAATGCGGTTCAACAACGACCAGTTATTCCATCCGAGGAAAATGAAGGTTTCATGGAGTTGGAAGGGTGTGTTTGGCGCCAATCAAAGGGAGGGAAGAAGAAGGATTGGTTAATGTCTTAGGTTGGCCATTTAATGCAAACATTTTCAGATTTGACATGCATTTAAGAATTGTACCCTTCCAAGGCAATTGGTCCACGACGTCAATTTCACATGGCCATGGGTATTTTTGGCATCCAACGTTTTTGCTTGTTAGTCTTGCAAATGGAAATTTTTTTTGACTTTCTTGCAATTGGAAACCCAAACTTGCATATATTTGCTAATCCTTCATTAACAAATTGAACCACTACAAGCCAAAGACGAATCCATTAAGCTAATAGGAATTCGAAATATATATGTATAAGCAATCTGAAATTATTATCAAAAGTGGACAACATTAATGATGGTTCAATTCAATTGCAGAATATATATATATATATATATATATATGACATGTAATCATTGGCAAATGACTTTATGCATGAGCATATATACATGTACAAATGAGTTACCATTGCAATTATCAGCTAAAACAGCAACCATAGCAAGAGCACATGTAGAACTGATTATAATCTATTAGCAATTCGAAAATCGCTTTAAGTTTGTAAGAAAATTGGCTATTGCTAAACAGATCACAAGACATCCAACATGAAATAATATCGATTAACAATATACCTGAATATACACAGTTGAACAACGATATGAAAACGAGTACTGGAAAAACCAATGGGACGAGATGGTCGAGGCTTGCGTTTCTGTGCAATGTCCTTAAAGAGATTTCGCCCTCACCCCACTTCTTCCGAACGATCACTTCCCAGGATACAACGACCGAATCTGCAGCATTGCAGGCTAACCAAATGCAATGCTCGAACAATATCACCAAGCCGAAAACTGGAAAATGACCCAAAATGAGGACTAAACAAAGAGAAAGAGGCTGTGTGTTTTTTTTGTGTCACTTGCTCTGTATGAAATGAAGAAGATTTGTTGGATTTATGCGTGAACACACCAGTTACAACTAGCAATTTAATCTGTAGCAGCTACAGGTCGACATTGAAGGAAATAGCTATTTCCATTCTGAACTCTGCTATTACACATCACACTAAAGGCAGCAGTTTCAACGAGCCCTTAATTGCTGGATGTTACAAAAATTCAACCTGAAACGGATAAAATCCGAGTAAAACTGTGGTTTGCATCGCGTGGCCAATTTCGTTGGGACATTTGTGTATACAAGTCATGCTAGCCCACAAATGCCCAAGTTTGCCGATTTCCACCCCCCTACGGGTACGTAAGCCATAGAGGATTCTCTCTATAGAAATTGGTTACACTTCCACAATGGTAGCCTTTAATAAATTGGTCCATATTGTTGTACACTTCTTATGTGGGATTCCAATCACTTAGCAAAGTCCAACTTCCAATTCCCCATTCACACCATATATTTCCAACAACAACATCAGCAGCCACATCAGCATTGGCTCTTTAATAATGGGCCAGCGCTGCTTCTATATCAGGGCTGGTGAAACGCGTAGTACTTTCTCATTCTCTACTAGGATTTAACAACTCTTTTCTAACTCTTATTATTTTTATTTTATTTTTATTTTTTTAATTCGATTTCAAGTAATTTAATTTTTATTTATCACAAACAATTTCTACTATAATATAATTAACTTGGAATTTAGAACCAAATAAAGACAATGAAACTTTTTATCTGCAAATTTATGTAATAATAACTTTGTCTCCAGGTGAGAAATGACAAAAACACGCCATAATCATTTTGTGGGATTAAATTAAATATTACAATATTTAATGTGACAATATGTATCAATAAATTTGGAATGGTTTTGTTCAAGTGCTCCGGGGAGCGCCATAGTTACAATGAAATGACATAAAATTATTTTTATCAATTATGCGTATCAATTGAGAGATGAAGATTTTTCTTTTTTATAAATATAATTAATGAGTTAAGGACAAATAAAGAATTAAAAAATATTTAAGAATAAAATAGAAAATAATTTTTTTTAATCAATAATGCTCATTAGTTGAGAAATGAAGAGTTTTCATTTTATTTATATAATTAACGAATTAAGGGCAAACAAGAAATAAAAACTATTTAAGGTTAAAATAGAAAATAAAAGGGATTCCCTTCAACCACACTTCTATATAATAGATAGATGAATATGTTCACACCATATTTTTCTTTCTATTTATATTGATGCACAGTAATAAATAACCAATTACCAATGAGGCTTAGACGGAACTCGTGAGACTTAGAGGTCTTTCGATACCCCTTTAGGTTATAATCTCCAATGCTAATTGCCAAGAAGACCTAGCCCATTTTGCAAGAGGGCTAGACTGAGGCATGTTTAAAAGACTTAGGTTAAATTTTTCTCTTGATTGTAACAATTTCTAACACTATTTAACTTAAAATTTTAATTTCTAACAAACACTCTAGGAAAAGAAACACTCTCTAAAATTTTATTTGATCATATCCTTAATTTGAATAATATGTACAACGGAAAATAAAGGTTTTAATAATATTTGGAAACCCTACACTCTTGTAGTTCACCAAAGTCAACTATTGTTTTTTATAGATTTTTTATACGCAAATATTTTTTTATATTTTTAAGATAATTTTGATTAAATTTAATTTTTCTCTGTGAGAATTTTTTACTATTCATTTATAAATTTGATATTTTTAAAATATTTTTTAACATTCTTTCTTTTAACTTTTTAACACACATCAAGTCATTTTTTCAACAATCACAATCAAACATACCCACAACATAAGGCTTTGAGGCGTTGATAATATTTGGAAACTGTTACAACCCAAATTTTTTCTATATTTAAATTGCAACTACTACTTGGTCAAAGCCGTTGATTTTGGATCAAAGTCAAATTCTTAAAGGAATTTAATTTGGTCTATTAAAAGTTTAAGGATTTTATTGATTCAATTGAAAGTTTATGGGTTATGGATGCAATTAAGAACTAAAGGACCTACTTATATTAACTAATAAAAGGAGTGGGGCCTAAGCTGCAAAATCTACTAAATATATACGTATCACAAACATGCCTTGGTCCCTGAATATATTCGCCAGAAATTGAGAACCAAGAAAACGCCGAATCACGCGAGAAAAGGAAAAGAAAAAGAGAAAAAGAAAAGGAAAAAGAAAAGGGAAAAAGGAAGGGAAAGCTTAGGTTCGTCATGGTTTTAGGTGGTAAGTGTGTTTCTTCAATTTTACCCATTGAATTCGAGGTAAATAGTGAATTTAATTTTAGGATTTTATCAATAGACATTGGGAACTCGGAATTTATCATTGATTTGGATCAATTAAGTGTTATTAAGATGTTATTTGGCCCTAATTAATTATTTTAAAGTAGAATTGATGGTAATTGAGTAATGGGTGATGAAGTAGACTGAAACTTACCTTACCTAGACGTTGAAAATTTAGGAATTTATTTTGGGATTCAATTGGGTGGTTCCAATAGTATAGAATATTATTAAATCAATAAAAGAAGAGGAATAAAGCAACGGAATGGGAAAATTAGAGAATGTTAGAAAAGTTAAAACTTGGTATTGAATATGAGTAGGCAATTGGTTGAAAATTCATGTGTATAGGTATTGATTAGAATACTATTATCATTTTAGGTGGTGACGAGACGATTGTGGAAGCTTACCATCTCAACTAGAAGCTATTCGTAGTTCTGTGAGTGAAAAAATTATATTTTACAAACATATCATGTTTTAAATTTCAATGTCCTTTTATAGATTATTATGATATGTTATTATAAATAAATATTTCAGAAGATCTCGGATTTCATTAAATAGTGTTTTCTTTTCTTAAAGATCATGTGAATATTCTTTGAAAATCATCATAAACTCGTTAGATTTACCAGCTCTGCACTGTTGTGATGTGTTCCACAGTGTATGACCAGAATTACAAAGGTCTTTGGAACCCACTTTCATACACACATAGGCTTTGGGCCATGTACGGGGGTGCTTAGCCTTTGGGGCTTGCTTTGAGAGCGTATTACCAGATATTCAGACAAATCAGACTTTTGAGTGACACACCATGTGTATTGAGAGTACTCTACACAAGTGTGTTGTTACTCGTTGATACTTTTGATGTTATTTTCCAGTAGGTCATTTTTTGTTATAGAATTCAGTTTTAGAAAGAAAAATCCATCTAAAACGGTGTGATCAGTGTTGTTCAACTAAAATAATTTCAGTCATTAGTATTATCTTGATGATTTTCAATTATTTATGATATTTATGCATTTGGTTATAAAGAGATTTTATGAAGACATTTTAGATGAAAAACTACATATATTTGTGAACTTATCAGCTCACTAAGTAACAAAACTCACATATTTCCCTAATATTTTTCTTATCGGGAAGCAGTTGAGCATAAGCTTGGATCACCTGTTGACCACCATCGCCCTTATTTTTTTTACCATTTAACTAGTAGGTTCATTTGTTTATTCATTATTTATTAGCATTTAGTTGAGACTTTCCATTTATTTGAAAATAGGTTTTAAGAGTAGATTCATTGGTTTGTTCATTAGTTTATTCATTGATTCTTTTCAATATTATTCTCATTCAAGTTTTGGAAAATGACACTAATGTTGGATTACGGTGGTTGTGATTGTTTTTAAAGATTTCGACATTCTTTTATTTGAAAGGAGATTTGCGTTGTGTTGGGTTGAATGTTTTGAGTTTGGAATAGATCCCTTACATGATGTATATGATTAAAAATACAGAAGAAACTCTATCAAATTTTTTACAAAATTCTTTTCATCATTTAAGTTAAGATAAAATCACGCAATTGTAGTTTGCCTTAACGGTGGATCTGGCACTTAGTTGTCATCCATTGTTGGCGCACGCCACCTATCATGTTATTAAAGATAATTTGGATCGGGGCATGTCAATTGGCATAAGAGCATGGTCTAGGGTTTAGGATTGCTGGGCGTGTTGTCGCAGTACGCCAAAATTTATTTTATTTCCTTACTCGGTTTCAAAACTACAAATTAATGTAGAAGTGGTAAGTAAGGGTCGAACCCAAGAGGAACGGTGTTTAATCTAGTTGTTTTTATCAATTAATATAGAAAAGGGGGGTTTTGTGGAGTTGAATGCAATTCGAAAATAAAATTATAAAATAAAAGAGATGAAAATGAAACAATTGAAGATATATCTAGCTCTCGGGTTCGGTTGTGTCAACATCTTGTGTTTATCTTTCCCATGCAACGTGTACTATCCCTTCTTCAATTTATCAACTCTCAATTAACCAAGAAGCTCTGATTAACGAATTCTTCCTTAAGTGTATTAAATTAAAGTAGAGTTCTTTAACTTAACATCTAGCTATTGGATAATCCTAAACAAGTTCTTAGGATTTAATGCAATGCTAGTGTGAAATGAACAAGAAGAATGAGTTGAATTAGATGATCAATTTCTGACTTGAATTAATACATCTAAGTTGATTTATTAACAAATATACTCTACGACATTAGTTTGCCCTCGTAGTTGGAATCTAGTGACAATTCACGGATCAAAAAGTTCCAATCTAGCACATAACTTGAACTTAAAGATTAATTGATTCAATTGGCCAAAATGAATGCAATAATCACATAAATTCAAAGCGGGTTTAAAGCATAACAAATCAACAAATTGAAGTAGAGGAATAGATAAAGCGTTAGCAAAGAGTTAGAAAAAGATAACAACATGATAATTGAACACAGCGTCCCCCTCGAACTAGATAGAGAAGTCTAACTACTCATATTAGCGGGTATCACCATGCTATATGATAGATTATACTTCACTATCTCGAGTAATATATAAAACTATAGAAATTACGTAAATAATGCTAAGAATTAAATAGAGAAATCTAACTACTCATATATGCGGGTTAAATACTTATAAGCAGCGTAGCAAGTGTATCACCTCTGCAATATATGAGAAATTATCTTTCTCAAACATGAAAAATAAAAGAAGAGAAATTAGTGAAGAAATGCTCCGCTAATCATATTACCAGTAGAAAGTATCGTCGATTGATTTTCGAACCTGTATTTGAGTTCTTACTTCACTTGAATATGAAAAACTAAGAGCTTTCAAGCTACAACTAAGAACAAATGATGAAGAGAAATTTATTGAGGAGAAAGTTGGAGAATCACAGCTAATTCTCTCTACAAGTTGTGTGATTCAAGCTTGGAAATGCACTCTATTTATAGGCAAAATATTACACCAAAAATATTAAAAAATCATAAAGTCTTTCCTTCATGAGTCTATTGTGGTGTCTTCAGATTGTTTTATCTCTAAGAAGTCAAAATGCCAAAAAACACGTTTTATGGTAGGTGGAGTCATTGGTCAAAAATCTGCGCGGATTGTCGGCGTGACTCAGTCGCCGTGTGTTATTTCAGTCACGCGACTGCCTGATCACCCGGCAGCGGAGCAGGGAGGCCAGGGGCGGTTCTGCAGCGTGACTCGATCACTTTGCGGCGGTGACTGAGTCACTTGCGGTATTGATCGAGCATGATCGGGCGTGACTCGAGTCACCTGCGGCGGCTTCGATCACGTCTTGTGATGACTCGAGTCACGAGTCACCGAAATTGCACACCAAGTCCACTCAACTTGTGAATGTTGTTCATTTGGGTCCTTCAAAATTGCATTTTGGTCCTCCAACTTTCTGAAACGTTTCACTTTGGTCCACGACTTTTGAAAAGTTACGTTGGTCTCAATGATTTTGGAAGTAGCTTTTAGTCCTTTTTCTTCAAGCGGCCATAACTTTCACTAGGAAACTCCGATTTGAGATCCGGAAAAAGTTTGGGAATCCTCTTTTGACGTTCTTCGACTTTGGCACAAGAAAAATTGTAAAAACAACTTTTCATAAAATTGCATCGGAGGTCCTCCATCTTTGATTCGCTTGCCTTTTTGGTCCCGAGTTTCCGTTTTCATTCGATTTTCATCCTTTTTGACTCCTTTCGATTCTTTGTGACCCTAAACACCACAATAAAGGAAAAACACATAAAACGGAACATATAACATTAATAAAACACACAAATACGTAAAATAGAAGAGTTATTTAAATGCTTTTCTAGCACTTATCAATTGCATCACTTGTTCTTCTACAATTCAATAAAAGTTGCATTGTGCATTTCTCGTAATTTTATATCATTTTGTAGAGCATCATGGTACATGGTGGTGCAATAACTCGTAGTCAAGCATGATCTCATGCTCAACACATTCCTGATGGAGACGTTAGGCAGGAGGGTATAGTGGATAAATCTGTTGATCAATCACGTGATGAACCTATACAGGCTGATACGGTTCCAAATAGAAATGAACATGAAGATGCAGCCCCAAATGCGAATATAACGGCTTAGTTCGCTTCAGCCCTTACTTCCCTTTTGCCAAAGCGTGAGCAAGAAATAAACATCAAGAAGGTACTTAAATTGGGAGCAAAAGACTTTGAAGGTATAGATGATCCAACAGATGCAGACGAAAGGATGAGGAGCACTGAGGGCATACTCCGGATCATAGAATGTCCTCAAGATAAGAAAGTCCTCATTTCTTCATTTTTATTAAAAGGTTCAACTGCTGATTGGTGGGATTCTTTCGAGGCTAGACAAGATAATCCGAATGCTATTACTTGGGAGGCTTTCAAGACAGCTTTTGACGAAGCTTTTTACCCTCAATCATTCCGAAACAGTAAACAGAGTGAATTTCTAAAGTTGGTCCAGGGATCTATGACAGTTGCTCAATATCATAAGAAGTTTATGGACTTACTGAAATATGCCAAAAACTTGGTACCAGCAGAGAGTGACCAGTGTAGGAGGTTTGAAAAAGGATTGCGAGGAGACATTGCACAATCAGTCACATATCAGGGTCACAGAAATTTCAATGCACTTGTGGAGACAGCTATGAGAACTGAAAAGTATATTGCTAAAAGAAATAGTCGAGGAGAAACTATGAAGTACCAGAACAGCAATACTCAGTGAAGTAACCCTCATGGACAACCCAACAAGAATAGGCAGAGTTTTTGGCCAGGTGTCACTCAAACTAACAGCTCCAAGTCTAGGTCACGGAGCTTTTAGCCTACTCAAAGATCAGGGCAGGGTCAAGCCTCGGTACAGCAGCCTAGTGGTGGTCGATTGTATTCTCAGGGTCCTCAGAGTGCTAGATCAGGACAACACGATAGATCTCGTGCAGGTGCATATCCGCACTGCCGAACTTGCAGGAAGTTCCATTAGGGAGAATGCCTTAAAGGGGCTAGTGTTTGCTATCGTTGCGGGCAATCAGGGCACTTGAGCTTTAATTGCCCAAATTCCCACGTGGAAAGTGCTTCATACGTAGTATCTTCACAATCCGGTGCTAACAGTATGAAGCATGGTCAGAGAGGTCCAGTGGCTGGTAATTACAGATCATCAAGTGATGCACAACCTAATGCTACCAATAGCAGTGGTAGTAAACAAGGAAGCCAAGGTGGACGTCCAAGGACTCAGGGAAAGGTTTTTGCTGTAACTCAGCAGGAGGCCGACTAATCGCCCTACATCATTATGGGTACGTTGTCTATCTTTGGTAGGGATACTCGTACTTTGATTGATTTTGGTGCTACCCATTCGTTTGTTTCACATGCATTTACTATTTATGTTGACCATATGTTAGAACCTTTAGATACACTTTTGATGGTGACAACTCCAGTCGGGGTGTCATTAGTAGCTGACGGTTGGTATAGGGATTATGTTGTTAAGGTGAATGATCACAAATTAAAGGTAAACTTAATTCATCTTGAAATTTGTGAATTCGATGTTATTCTTAGCATGGACTTTTTAGTTGACAACCATGCGACAGTTGACTGCTATCACAAGAGAATTGTGTTTGAAAGGCCGGGAGAACCTACAGTCATTTTGAATGTGAAACGTAGAATTCTATCGTCTTGTGTTATATCTGCACTGGATGCTGGAAACTTACTTAGAAAAGGTTTCCAAGCGTATTTAGCTCATGTGATAGATACCCAAATCATTGAATTAAAGCTAGAGGAGATTCAGATCGTGCAAAATTTTCCCGATGTATTTCCAGAGGATCTTCCAAGCTTACCACCAGACAGTGAAGTCGAATTTACTATCGATATGGTCCCGGGGACGGCACCTATTTCACAGGTATCGTATCGAATGGCTCCTAAAGAATTTAAAGAATTAAAAGCTCAATTGCAAGATTTGATTGATAAGGGTTTCATCAGGCGTAGCATATCTCCTTGGGGAGATCCAGTTTTGTTTGTGAAAAACAAAGATGGCACCATGAGATTGTGCATCGACTACAAGCAAGTGAATAAGGTAACTATCCGCAACAAATATCCTTTACCCCAGATCGATGACTTGTTTGATCAGCTCAAAGGTGCTACAGTATTCTCGAAAATAGATTTGTGTTCAGGGTACCATCAGCTTAAGATCAAAGAGACGGACATATCGAAGACGACTTTCAAGCCTTGGTATGGCCACTATGAATTCTTGGTCATGCCATTTGGATTAATCAATGCCCAAGTGGTATTTATGGATCTTATGAACAGAGTTTTCCAACCGTATATTGATAGATTCATGATCGTCTTTATAGATGATATACTCCTCTATTCTCACAGACGTGATGAGCATGCAGAGCACTTGAAGATTATTTTGCAGGTTATGCGAGACAAACAATTACATGCGAAGTTCAGTAAGTGCAAGTTTTGGCCTGACAAAGTAGTGTTCTTGGGTCATGTAATCTCAGCAAAAGATATTTATGTAGACCCTATCAAGACTGAAGCAATTCTCAAATGGGAACACCCTACTAATGCGATAGATATTCGGAGTTTTCTTGGGCTCGCAGGTTATTACCATTGATTTATAGAAGGATTTTCTAGAATAGCTCCTCCATTGACCAATTTGACTTGTAAAGATGCTAAATTTATCTGGAAAGAACAATGCGAGAATAACTTCCTAGAGTTGAAGGATCGATTGTCCTCTGCGCATATATTAACATTTCCATCTCCAGGAGAAGAATTCGTGATATATAGTGACGCTTCACGGCAAGGTTTGGGTTGCGTTCTAATGCAGAATGGGGAGGTTATAGCTTACGCTTCAAGAAAATTGAAGAAACATGAGTTGAATTACCCAACCCACGATCTAGAGTTGGTTGTAGTGATTTTAGCTCTTAAAATTTGGAGGCACTACCTTTATGGCGAGAAATGCCAGATTTACACAGATCATAAGAGTTTGAAGTACATCTTTGACCAGAAAGATTTGAATTCGAGACAGAGGAGATTGCTTCAGCTTATTAAATATTACGATTGCAAGATCGATTATCATCCAGGAAAGGCAAATGTGGTGGCAGATGCTCTGAGTATAAAGACTAGTTCTTCAGCATAGACTAACGCAATGGTAGCCTCGTTAATTGATGAGTTCAAGAAGTTGAACATGAAGTTGTCAATGACTGCAACAAGAGGGATACTTGCTAGCTTCCATGTGAGACTTACCTTGATTAATAAGGTTAAAGAAGCGCAATTTCGGGATTTGTCACTTAAGCAATTGAAAGAGAAGGTTGGCCTTGGATTTACGAAAAGATTATGCGATCACAGATGATGCTGCTTTAATTATGGGAAATAGATTATGTGTGCCCAACATTGAAGACTTGAAGACGGAGATTTTAGAGGAAGCGTACAGTTCAGCTTATGCTATGCACCCAGGCAGTACTAAAATGTATCACAATTTGAAAGATCATTACTGATGGTTGGGCATGAAGAAAGAGATAGCAGAGTTCATATCAAGATGTTTGGTTTGTCAGCAGGTAAAGCCAAATCGTCAAAAGATAGCGGGATTACTACAACCATTGCCTATTCCCGAGTGGAAATGGGAACAAATCACTATAGACTTCCTGTTTAGCCTTCCTCGTACTTAGCGTGGGAATGATAGAGTTTGGGTGATTGTTGATCGGTTCACAAAGACTGTCAGATTCCTTCCAATTAAGGAGACTGGTCCTTTAAATAAGTTGGCTAAGTTGTATGCGGATAAAATAGTTTTTTTATATTGAGTTCCAGCGTCTATCGTTTCGGATAGAGATTCCAGGTTCACATCTAAATTTTGACCGAAACTACATAATGCTTTAGGCACTAAACAACACCTTAGTACCACATTTCACCAGCAAACAGATGGTTAGTCAGAACAAACTATATAAACTTTGGAAGATATGTTTCGAGCTTCCGTCCTTGAATTTAAAGGAAGTTGGGATAATTACTTAGCATTGATGGAGTTCGCCTACAATAACAGTTACCATTCCAGCATAGGAATCACTCATTTTCAAGCCTTGTATGGCAGAAAATGTAGAACTCCAATTTGTTGGAGTGAAGTGGGGAAACGAGAGTTAATGGGCCTAAGTTGGTTCAGCTCACTTCAGAGAATGCAGCGATAATTAGAGAAAGATTAAAAGCGGCTCAAGACACACAGAAGCGCTATATAGATAAACTTAAGAGAGATCTTAAATTCGTGGTTGGGGATAAGTTATTTCTACGTCTATCTCCATGGAAAGGCGTTTTGAGATTTGGTAGACGAGGAAAGTTAAACCCAAGTTATATAGGGCCTTATGAGATCATCGAGGAGATTTTCCCAATCGTTAATCGCTTAGCTCTACCAAGTGAGATATCTAGGATTCATGATGTCTTTCATATTTCCATACTTTGCAAGTACATTTCGGACCCATCTCACATTTTAGAGGCACAACCAGTTGAAGTGAGGGAAAATTTGACATACGATAAGGAACCTGATCGAATACTTGGTAGAAGACGGCAGATCAAAAACAATAAAGTGGTTGCCAATCTAATTCAAGTGTCATGGAAGAATCATCCAGTGGAAGAAACCACTTTGGAGGACGAAGAGCAGATGCGAGCTAAGTATCCTCCCCTATTTAGGGTAGTAGCCGACTGAATTTCGAGGATGAAATTCTTTTTAAAGAGGTAAGGTTGTTACGACCAGAATTTGCGCATATTTAAATTTCAACTACTACTTGGTTAAAACCGTTAATGTTTTGTCAAAGTCAAATTTTTAAACGAATTTAATTTGATCTATTAAAAGTTTATGGATTTAATTGATTCAATTGGAAGTTTATAGGTTATGGATGCAATTAAAAGCCAAAGGACCTACTTATATTAACTAATATAGGAGGGGGGCCTAAATTGCAAAATCTACTAAATATATGCATATCACAAACATGCCTTGGTCCCTGAATATATTCGCCAGAAATTGACAACCAAGAAAACGCCGAATCACGCAAGAAAAGGAAAAGAAAAAGAGAAAAAAAAAAAAGGAAAAAGAAAAGGGAAAAAGGAAAGGAAAGCTTGGGTTCATCGTAGTTTCAGGTGGTAAGTGTATTTCTTCAATTTTTCGCTATTGAACTCGAGGTAAATAGTGAATTTAATTTTAGGGTTTTACCAATAGACATTGGGAACTCAAACTTTTATCATTGATTTCGATCAATTAAGTGTTATTATGATGTTATTTGACCCTAATTAATTATTTTAAAGTGGAATTGATGGTAATTGAGTAGTGGGTGATGAAGTGGATTGAAAATCACTTTACCCAAATGCTGAAAATTTAGGAATTTATTTTGGGATTCAATTGGGCGGTACCAATAGTATAAAATATTGTTAAATTAATGAAAGAATATGAATAAAGCACTGGAATGGGGAAATTAGAGAATGTTAGAAAAGTTAAAGTTTAGCATTGAATGCAGGTAGGCAATTGGTTGAAAATTCATATTTATAGGTTTTGATTAGAATACTATTCTTATTTCAGGTGGTGACGAGACGATTGGGGAAGCCTACAGCTGAATTAGAAGCAGTTCTTAGTTCTGTGAGTGGAAAAACTATATTTTATAAAGATAACATATTTTAAATTCCAATATCCTTTTATAGATTATTATGATATGTTATTATAAATAAATATTTCAGAAGATCGTGGATTTCATTAAGTAGCTGTTTCTTTTTTTAAATATCATGTGCATATTCTTTTAAAACCATCATAAAGCATTGTTCTAAAAGGCCCGCCTAGGTTTCGCCTAGGCCTCGCCTAAGTTTGAGGCTTGACCAAAACGCCTCGCCTCATGAAAGGCTTGGAAAACGGTGGTCAACTTAAAGTTGACCGCCTCTTGCGTGTATACTATTATAACGACGTGTTCATTTTAGTTGTTCTACTGGTTATTTCTTAAATTTAGTTTTAAAATATTAACTTACAAGATCACATCTCTTTTTCAGACTTCGATATCTTATTTTTTATTAACTATCAAAATATTAATTTGGATGAAGATGATATTTAATTGAATTTCGGTAATTCCTAATTTCTAACATTCAATATTCATGTCTTATTTTAGTTGAATTGACCATGTTTGTATTTTTCTTTTTATTTTTTGTTAAAGTCAACTATCTCCTTATGTTCATTTCAAATTCAATTGCACGCGGTTGTTACTAAATAGAAAATAGTAAGCAATATTTTAGTTTTAAATATTTTAAGGACTATGTTTTTATTGGAAAAAATTTAGAAAATATGTAATAGTTAATGTATGTTGATTTGTGTATGAAATTTCGTATATATACATTTTTATACTTATTTATCACTCTAGAATAAAAAAAAATCGAAAACGCCTTTTGACGTCTAGGCTTCGCCTAGGCACGCCTAGGCCTCCAAGGCTTGAGGCTCGGCCTTGCCGCCTCGCCACGCCTCACGCCTTTTAGAACCTTGTCATAAAGTACCTCGTTAGATTTACCCGCCTGGCACTGTTGTGATGTGTTCCTAGTGTATGACCAGAACTACAGAGGTCTTTGAGACCCACTTTCGTACACACATAGGTTTTGGGCCGTGTACGGGGGTGCTTAGCGTTTGGGGCTTGCTCTGCACCCGTATAATCAAATATTCAGACAGATCAAACTTTTGAGTGACACACCACATGTATTAAGAATACTCTACACAAATGTATTGTTGCTTGCTGGTACTTTTGATGTTATTTTCCAGTAAATCATTTTTTGTTACAGAATTCAATTTTAGAAAGCAAAATCCATCTAAAACGGTGTAATCAGTGTTGTTCAGCTAAAATAATTTCAATCATTAATATTATCTCGATGATTTTCAATTATTTATGATATTTATGCATTTGGTTATAAAGAGATTTTATGAAGATATTTTAGATGGAAAATTACATATATTTGTAAATTTATCCACTCACTGGGTTACAAAACTCACATATTTTCGTAATATTTTTCTTATCGGGAAGCAATTGAGCGGAGTTTGGATCACCTGTTGATCGCTACCACCCTTATTTTTTTTCATTTAGCTAGCATAGTGATGGCAGAAAAATCCGATCCAATCCAAATCGATGGATACCCGATCCGAATGGAGCAATTTTTTACCGATCCGACAATCCGTGGATCATTGATCCGTAGATCGGCCGATCCGAAACAGATTTGGATTTGGATCGGATCAGACTTGATCCGATCCGATCCGAATTGATTTTTTATTTTTTATTTTTTATTTTTTAAATTTTAATTTTATTATTTTTTATTTTTTTATAAAAATCTATACCAATATGGATCGTATTTGGATCTTTTTTATCCGATCCGATCCGATCCGATCTGATCCGAATCCGATCCGAGGAATTTGAATTTGGATTTGGATCTGGGTGATTGATTTAGATTTGGATTTGAATTTGGATTAGGCCGATCCGATCCGAACTCGATCCAATGCCAACACTAAGCCAGTAGGTTCATTGATTTATTCATTTATTTATTAGCATTTAGTTGAGATTTTGCATTTATTTGAAAATAGGCTTTAAAAGTAGATTCATTGGTTTGTTCATTAGTTTATTCATTGCTTCTTTTCAATATTGTTCTCACTCGAGTTTTGGAAAATGACACTGATGTTGGATTATGGTGGTTGTGATTCTTTTTAAAAATTTCGATATTCTTTTATTTGTAAGGAGATTTGCGTTATGTTGGGTTGAATATTTTGACTTTGGAATAGATCCATTACATGATAGATTTGATCAAAATACAGAGGAAACTCTGTCAAATTTTTACAAAATCTTTTTCATCATTTAAGTTAAGATAAAATCACGCAGTTACAGTTTGCCTTAAAGGTGAATCCGGCACTTGGTTACCATCCATCGTTGACGCACGCCACCTGTCAAGTTATTGAAAATAATTTGGTGCGAGGCGTGTCAAAAACCTCATAATATTTGATATAATTCGCGGAAGTTGAATTGTTTTTATTATACTTTACATCATTTATTTATGCAAATCCCTATATATTTCGTACAACTCGTAATTATTCAATACTTATTCCCGACTCTAACTGATTCTTAAATCTCATTCATAAATCATTTAATTTTATTCAAACAATCAATTTGTTTTAGATAATTTGTGTTTGTTTAGTAAATACTCTCTGCGTCCCACTAAGATAGGCAAGTTTTCCTATTTTGTCTGTCCCAAATTATAATCCAATTTCCTTATTGAATGTATAATTTATTTTTCTATGTACTAAAATACCTCTATTTAAGATAATTGGAATATTAAACATCAAGATAGATATTTCATCTCTCAATATATTTAAGCATATTCACACTACTTTTTGACCATTCAATATTAGGGTAAAATAGGAAAAATATACAAATATCTTATAGTTTCAAGAACATTTAAGATGTTTTCTTAATATGTGTAAAATATGGTGGGTGCCTATCTTAGTGGGACGGAGGGAGTATATCTTATTTAAAAAAAGAGAAAAGAAAATTAAACACAGTTAATTAGAAAAAATTCTTTGTTCTTCAGAAAAAAAAATTATATGAAATAATGAATGTGTACATAAGAATTTATGGCTAACATAAGAGGTGTGATTAAAAATTAATTCTGTAAGTTATTACCGCATAAAAAATTGTTTTTGCCAATGAGGCGTGGCTAAGTGGTTTAGGAGGCCAAGTGGAGGACCGGAGACCTAGAGGTCTCAAATTTGAATCTTATCACCTTTAATAAGAAAGGTTACATTATCTCCATAGGAGATTATACTGTCCAAATGGGGGACTATTTTTCCCCCGATAAGGGATTTCATTATGTTATGTGCTTCAATTAAATTATATCTATAGGCCTCTTTGTACTACAATATGCAAATTATATGTTCGTATTGTATTAAACACATTAAAAAATGTTTAAATTTCAACATAGTTGAGCGAAATTCGATCTTGGTCAATCCTATTTTCTTTCTTTCCTATCCTATCTCTCCTTTTTTTTTTTTTAATAATAATCTTTTTTCAGGTCGCCGATTTTATGAAGTCTCGGGATATATCGCATGCTGTCTAACAGTTAACTTTTCGAATACTTTGTAACTTCGGGGGGTGGGATGGGAATGTGAGTGCTGCTGCATACCTACTAAAACCTTGAACTACAATAGTCAAGAGAATTTGAACGATTACTTCAAGGGAGAAATTTAGAATTCATATTTTCGGTAACACAATGAACATAAACATCGAATGATAAAATACATGACGAAGCAACACTGTCAAATAATTATACATCCTTAGAATAACTAGAAGAACTCCATTAATTAAATGATGCCACGTCTTTGCACAAATAAATTTGTAGCATCCATCAAGTTGCGAAGATTTGATATTCTGAATCAACAAATAGTAACTACCCACATATAAAAAGTAACTATTAAGTAAATAATACTATTTCCTATATAAGCAATTAGTGTAGATTGACAAAAATAACTAAGAATAGCTACTTAAGTTTGAGTACTTCACGTTTCAAATGGCAACATGACTCAATCACTCAATCTTTAAGCATTTCACATTGACGATTATATATTTACATCCACGATCAAAAGGGCAACCCACGTAACATAACCAACACTTTTTAAGTTTTTATACATTTTCCCAGCAATTTTCTCTATAATAACAGGGTTGACGCTGAGGCCTAAGAGATAGTAGACAACAAACAAAGATTGGCCTTTCTAGTTCTAGTATGGTACATGTGATTTACCAGACAAGAATTACATTGAAACAAGAAAACAAGAAAACAACAATTTGGTTGGGGGCGGGGCGGCGGCACTAGCTAGTTGGCATTGGATCATGACTAATATCTTATGTTGTTCAAACAGTATATATCTTCCTCACCTTCTTTAAGTGCCTACGACATACAGGACATGTATTAACAGCCTCTGCTATCCTGCAAATTTTGAATCACATTGGGATTCAGACCTCAAAAGTGTTTCTTTCTAATGCTAAAAACCAGTAAAACCATATGTAAATCAGTGCACTAATAGTTGATTATTATATGGATATATACTATGAAGTCAAAAGGTTTGCAAGAATTACTACTTAATAAAAGATGCACAGTGGGTATGTGGTATGTGACTTCAATTTCTATTTCCAACAGCTAATGACCTATCCCGCAAACGCTAGGAAAAAGCTGCTTTTGTAGATAATGGTTAACAAAATGATTTACATATGCTCATGTGGAAGATGATACGGGAAAATGTGAAAGCTTGACGCTGATTGTGACTTCACAGATTTACTCCATGTGTTATTGTGTAACTATTATATCACCCATTATGTACATATAGCACAACTCACCTCGTAAAAATTCAACCATACCATGCTAAATAAAGGGAGAAAGAGAATCTACCTCATGGCGCACGAAAAACATGCAACACAATGACCACATGGAAGGAAGAAACTGTCCCTTGGGGCATCATAACAAATTGCACAAAGGCGCGTCATATTGTCGTCGTCTTTAACTGGCATTCCCGGCATTAAACCACCACCCACTGCCACTTGTTTGGAAAACTCATCATCTGAGTCATGAGAAAAACACTCGCTTGAGAGATCAGCGTCTCTGTCAGGAAGCAGTGGATTTCTGTCTGATTGAGTAGCTCCAGATTGATCTCGGTCATGATCACAAGAGGCATGTTTTGAACAGTTTGAATAGCGATTTACGAGTAATACGAGGACATATATTCCACCTGAATGATAAATCAAACAAGAAAACCCCAAATTACTTGATAAAATTGCATTTGCCCTACTGAAAAGTGAAAATGCTAAAACCTGAAATTTACCTATGCCGACAATGTAGATGATCCATCGAGGTCCATAAGACAATTCAACATGCCAGACTCCATTTGTCATGCCCTAACAGAAAAGACAAGCCAAATTAATAGTAGCACTCATATGGAACATCAAAACATAATATCTAACTTTATAATTTGCTTTATAAATAGCTGGGTAAGCAATATTTAAGTGGAAAACATCATTTCCTAAGCTGAAATTTTGGCAACGCTATTCACGAATCTCGTACAGTTCAAAAGAAACTTTGAGCATGCACACCAACTTCTATTTTAATTACATTTTTGCCTTTACAGATGCACTTGATTAAACCGTGTCATTATTAAGAAGATTGGGTATACGTTGGTAAGCAAAGCCGCGGAATTTGAGTTCATTATGGGACCTAGACTGTCAGCCAACAATTTGTAACTCTTTGAAATTGGCCCATTTGAAAATGCTTCAGAAATCACTCAACTCCTACCATAAATGGTGTATATTGACTTAATAATTTGTTCCCCCAATGGTTTTATATTTCTACATTTTTCATATCGAACTTATCTCTCACTAGGAGTTAACAAATGGCGTATACTTTTTTGCTTCATAAATAAATTTCTAACTTAAAAATAAATAAAAAATAAATAAAAAAGAAAAAAAGAGAGAGAGAGATAGAGAGAGATTCTCATGAAGGTGTTTAGACTCACAGACTTTCTACCCGGTGAGGTAAGAAGAGCATACTTTCCACCGGGAAAAGGCAGATTAAAAACACATTCACCATGAGCAGGAGTGCACTTGTAATACGCCCCAGTGGTGTTGTAAAGGAAAGCCTTCATGGTGAAGTTCAAATGCACCTGCATAATATTTGAACAACATGCATGTAATAATGAAGCATCAAAAAAGCAAAATGGGAAATATAATATGGCACAAACAATGCATTTGAGAAACTTGCCTCTACAGTTTCAGAATTCAAGTTACCCACTGCAATATAGTAGTTAGAAGACTTAGACACATAATGCTGGATTGTGCCATTGCCTACAAATAAGAAGTTAGTTGGCATCACAAATTGAAAGATTATACAATGATCTTATCATTGTTTTATCTCACCATTAATGATGCTCCGTGATAAGGCGGTTTGTGGATATGATGGATCGTTAATCCACTGAGTAAGAGCTTCATTCCCTGCAATTCAGCAATTGCATAGGAAAATGCTTATGCAATTATTCTTGGCAACAATTTACAAGTTGTAAGAAAATAACAAACAAGAACATCATAATTGTTAATTCTTGCTATTTTAACTAGAGTTTAATATTACAATCACCAATCCATTTTTCCAAGGGAGTAAATCTAAAAGGAAGTTTACTAAAAGAGCTCAACTATACCTTGGAAAATAATGAGGACAAGAGAAGATGAGCTTGGTGGATTCACATTATAAGAAATGTTTATTTGAGATCCTTCATTTAAGAAATGTATCCAACTCTACAACATGTGAGGATAAGAAATACGTAGAATTACTCTACCGTTATAAAGTTGAAATCAAGACTTAATATATATGCATCCAATAATGAAAAAGATTTACAATCCTATAAATATAACAAATATAAACTCACTTTATGGGTATTGGGACCAAAAGCAGTTTTGTGAATCTCAGACCAAGTAGTTATGACATCAAGAAGAGGACTTTCATTAAATCCATACAACATTGGCCCATCACCTAAATCGAATTCGTCAACCTGGTATATGAGAAAATTAATGTTGAAACGAAGCATTAAACATTTTCATAAAACATCTAAAACACCATAAACCACTTATACCTTTACGTACTCCACGAATATAGGATTAGGTTTTATCAATATTGATGAATATGGTCCAAGTTTCATTGTCGTCGATCCATGAAACCCCACAAGCATAGTCAGAGGAACTGGAACAAGAATTTTTTTTATAAGAAACAGAATATGTGATTGAATTAATAACTCCATGGATTTTACAACGACAGGGGGTGGACAAGACTGGAACTGAAACAAGAATTGAATTATAGTCAGCAAATATATCAAAAACAGAGAGCATTTATCGCTAAGTTTAAAACCTGTATACTTTTGATCTCCAAATGCCTTGATAACTTAACTTTTTCCTCATTTTTAAGTGAAGAAATCTTACCTTGCCATTGGAATAAATAACTTATTTCCAACCAACACCACTTCTTATTTACCTATAAGTAAACTTTTCAAGCTTAGCCAAACATATTCGCAACCTCAGGGTTTAAAGGGCTAAAAGCAAAAGGGGCAAAATTCAGAAACGAATAATGAATTCACATAACTCATTCATAAGTGAACCATCAGAGTTAAAAGCCCTAAAAATATTAGCTAATGTGTATAAATCAGTCTAAAAATTGATGCGAGAAATTACAGAAAACCATGGACGCAAGAATAACGAAGAAGCAAGAGCCGTTATCCTTTCTGGTAATCTCAGGTCCTTCATTTTCTGTTCTCATGTAATGCGCTCTGGAAAACCCATGCTCGATCGGAAAACCTCCGGAATATTCCGAATTCCTCGCCGGAAATGGCTCAGGTGGAGACTCTTCGCTCTCGTTGTACACGAGTGTATTCGATGTCGATGATGATGGAATCTGACCCAATTGTTCCATTTAAGTTATTATTACCAACAATTCATCGTCACTGCGAAGAGGAGAAATAATTTCTTAAGGATCAAAATATAACAATTAAGCGGTTTGAAGGGGAAGGGTGAAATCAATGTTAAACATAATTTTGAAAAATATGCAATCACGATAAATGGTGTATGTTACCTGGAGGTTTTCCATATGCGCGTTGTGGATTACGTGCAGAAACTAGCGACAGCCAACTAGCGACAGCCATGTGTGTGGAAAAATAAAATCTAATCTTATTTTCCTAAAATGAACTTTCATTTGTTTGGATACTTTATTTGAATTAATAATATATTTTGGTAATAATAATATATTAGTATTACACCTGTGCGATGCATGGAGAGTTTATCTTATTTTCAAAATAAATTTAAATCTACAAATTTGGTTTTTTTTTTCCTTCTTTTCCGAACAATCTTAAATCTACGAATTAAATGATGCAAATATATTAAAAATTGAAACAAACAAAAAATTATAAAATTTAAAATATTTCTTTGTAAACAACATTGACCGTTTATTTCGATAGCTTTCCATCACTATCGCATATAAGAACTTTCCACCTTACACCGCTCCATGGGCACTGCGACATACAATCAAAGGCAAAAAAACTAAAGGCCAAAAAAAAAAAAGAAGACTAAACTACAATCTTAAGAGCAAGTCCATTACGATTGAGGACTCCTAAATAGTACGAATTGGAGTTAGACTTAATTAATCTACACAGACATTAAAATATAAATACATAGATTCTATCTTCAGTCCATTACTACGAAATCTATAATTTTAGGCCAAACCAAAATAAAAACAAAAGTCCAATGAATGACCCTAGATGGTAAATGACTCTATCCAGAATCACGAATGCAATTCCCCGACCCGAGTCCAATAATAGGCCCAATCTAATAACCTAAGCATGAAATTGTCATTGACCCATTGTATGACCAACAATCACGTTCGACCCGAGCCAACTCCTAGCCCAATATAACGCACCGCCTTAAATGCCCTTTCGTCTAGAAGAATCAACCAGTTTCATTCATTACACAACTTCCTCATGATTTCAGTGGAAACCCTAATTACCGTACAACCTTTCTTGCCTACAACCTGCGATTTCGTCTCTACTATCGTATTACCGTTTGAAAATGGGCTAAAGCAGATGCTCAATCCATCCGAAATTTCATCTTTCTAGATCCAAATTGAAGTTATTCAGATATTAACGCATATCTGAAAAATATCCGCTTGGTAACAAAAATATAAGTGTAAGTTTTGCAAATTTTATTTGTTTCATTGCTTTAAACTCAAATTACCGTGCATAACAATCAATTTAAAGAGATCTCTCCAAATAGCAATCCATATTTTTCAGCTTTGCAGATTCAAGGTCAAATGTAGGAGCCATTAAAGCAGATCAAAAGTAGAATGCTTCAAAAAATTTGATACAAGTAAAAATTCATCAATTTTCTAATTTTTTTATAAATATAATAGTAGTTTTAGTTATCTATTTATTTCGAGATAACAACTTTCTTGGAAGTGGGAATATTAGGCAGCAGATCTTGTGTGATTTGGAATTAGAAATTGCTAATTTAACCCTTGTTAGTGTATGTGTATTTATGAGTATTTATGAGTTTTGATGTGAAATAGGAGACAGAATGAGTGGGATTGAGTGGTAGAGATTTATGTAGTACAGTGGGTCCCAGAAAATATGTGGATGTAATTGGTTTGACTTTTGATGTGAATGTGTTAAAATATCTAAAAATTTGTTAAAAGTTGTAGAAAAACGGGGTGTTAAGTTACATACATAATTGTAGGACCTACTAATTGGTAATCCTTAACTGTTGCACTCGCCAATGATCACCTGCCCACTTAGTGCAGGGAGCATGCCCAGTGACGTGGCCCGCCGTGGAGGCGCCACGTCGCCCAAAATTTTTTTTAATTTTTTTTTAGAATCTACGTTAAGTAAAATGAATAATACATAACAGCCCCCCTGATGGCGGGTAGTGATGATAGAAAAATTCGATCTGATCCGAATCCGATGGATACCCGATCCGAATGAAGCGATTTTTTTCCGATCCGACGATCCGTAGATCATTGATCCGTGGATCGGCCGATCCGAAACGGATTTGGATTTGGAGCGGATCAGGCCTGATCCGATCTGATCCGATCCGATCCGAATTGGTTTTATTTTTTATTTTTTATTTATTTTTTATTTTTTTTTTTTTATTTTTTATTTTTTATAAAAATCTATACCAATATGGATCGTATTTGAATTTTTTTCTTGATTGATCCGATCCTATTCGATCCGATCCGAATCCGATCCGAGGAATTTGGATTTGGATTTGGATTTGGATCAGAGTGATTGATCTGGATTTGGATTAGGCCGATCCGATCCGAACCCGATCCATTGCCAACACTAATGGCGGGGGCTCATGTAGGCTCCACATTTTTTCCCCCCAAAATTTACCAAGTGTTGGCATGCTCCATGCCCACATAGTGGGCAGGAGATCATTTCTGTTGTTGCACTCTTGCATTTTTTAGTGGTTAATTAGATGGGACTGAATTAGTTAATTATGTCTCATTCTTTTCCTTTCCTTAGAATGTATCTACCTCAATTTTTAGATAAACTTAAGCCCTTTCATGGTAGTAAATACCAAGTACGGATGTGAAGAGTGAATGGCTATTTAAATACTTCTAGTGTAAATTCCATTGACGACCATATAGTATGGATGAATGCATAATTATCCTATAACTTAGATTCTAGAGGGTGTTAGCGGATAAATTTTAATATATTTTTATGAGTAGGAAGAGAGAGAATGAGTGGAGTTGGATGGTGGAGATTTAATGAGGGGAGGGATATATGGATGTGATTTGTTTGACCAAATTTAAAATTTGAAAAGAATGCATTAAAATGCATTTAGATTTGTTTGCTAACATGTTCTAATCTATTACTGTCGATTGAATGAGTTTTGAATTATCTTACTTTGTTTCATGGATCATATAACTTAACCAACTCGGTTAGATTAAGAAATGAAGCATGAATGAGTGACAATGTAGGAGGAATTATCTTGATTTTGCTCGTATTATAAAGTATATTAATGTCCCTATGGTAATTATAATATGGTGTTATCATCTTTAAACAGAAGCTAACTATTTTTTGTAGGCTAATGTCTCTCGTTGCAACGTTAAAGTTTTAGTATCCTACAGAGTTTGCTATTTTTTTGTTGAGATTAATAGTTCATGTGCTTGATGTTAATTCGATTTCCATAAATTTTATTTAATTTATATACTTGTGGATTTCCAGTAATATTATTTTTAATTGATATTCTTAGGAAGCCATATCTTTTAACCTACCCTTGCCTGATGCCTCTCGTGAGGGTATTAGTAACTGGTGGGGGGTTATTGGATATGTAGAAGTAGTACTATTGAATTTGTAGCAAAAAAATTATTAGTTTGTTTAGATTGATGATCTATTCAATAAAAATTATAACAAACACAAAGATCTGTTAATCATTTTTTTTATTATATTCAAGGACAAAAGACAATCAACGACAAAAAAACCAAACATATTAAAAATTATTCTTCCTGTGAAACAGTATTAACTTCTCCGAAAGGAGAACCTAAATTTCATTGAACTCAAACAAAAGAAAATAATGAAAATGCGTCCTCATATTCCCATTCATCCTTTTGCTTGCTCCTTCTCTAACTTCACATTCTTCATTTTCTTGCTAGTAGACATCTGCGTGTCTAAGTTTCCACTTCCACTCACCTCATCCATCGTTGATCTCTTAAGAGGAGTAAAAGAAGGAGAACTGCCTTCTGAATTAGTTCCAATCTATAGAATTAAAGAAAAAAATTGAAAACCAAAAAAAAGTATTGAAAGTTCATCATCAATAACAATTATTCAGAAATTGATTTAATACTATTTCCACATGGCATACCTGGTCAAAAATTTTGTTTTTCATTGTATATCTTCACCATCAGCAATAATGAGAATTTCCATATCCTAACACAAAGGCCCAAAAAAAATTTTAAAAATAAAATAAAGTAAAAAACATTAACCGGGATCTGAAATACCACCTTTTCTATGTCATGAACTTGTTTCCTATAGTTCACCAATTTAGGTCATTGCAAACTCCCTTTACTGGATACACACGATCCATACCTTGGATGTGTTCTTCCTTGATTTGAAACTTGAAAATACATCTTACGCCAGGAATGTCTTCAATCTCTTCTAGGAGTGAATTGTGATCTTCCTTTCTCTGAAAGGAAAATAAATTCATCGAAATTTTCAACTACAAAAATAATCATATGAAATAAAAGAATACAACAACAATATTATTTTAATCAATGAAATCAAGTTGTTTGGCACATTAGTTGTCAATCAAATTGTTTGACAAGGTGGCTTGAATCCTTGTACCCTTTCAAATACAAAAAAAAAAGTAAAGTTATTACATATTGCACACAATAAAGATATCTTGATATAAAAGACAAAGAAATATGTATTGCATCACTTCCTCATCGACAAACAAATGTTCCATTTTGTTGTTTTTCTGTCCATCGGCTTATGTGTATTGAACAAACCACTTTTCTTGCAACACAAGCACTTATCCCCTATTTTGATTTTGTCATAAACTTGGTTCAGCTAACTAAGCCAAATAGTCATTGTCTTCGCTATATGGGTATTTTATGAATTGATGTTAACTATCTTTGTGTTTGATGATGGCAGTTTGGTATGGGCTCTGAACATGAAAGCCAATTTATAGGTTCAAGCAGCTTGTGTATTGCTACTCCATTAGGACAGATTTCCATCCAATTTTCCTTTTGGATTCAAGGAGCATTTTTTTCTTCTAATGAATGTTTAATTTTATTAAGGCCAGATTCATCCAATTCATCTAGTTAATACAATTGTTCCATATTCCGTGTAATTGGCCGCTGAATTATTCTTTTGATAAAGAATGTTTATTCATTACTGATTTTTCTCTTTTCTTTACCTAATGAGGTTACCAAATCAACAAAAATTTTGCATTCCGTTATTATATTTTGAACAGATTCTTGTAAACGCAATGTATACGTGCAATACAAAAGATAAATCTTCCCTTTTATTTTTTAAGTAATCACGAAACGGCAGCAAAAATTATGCAATCAATTGTTAAATTCCATTTTTTTAAATGAAACTAAGTGCCAGCTAGGCATTGCCAACATGGCAAAATGCCTAGTTGGCACTTCAAGTATTATAATATAAAGATATTAAATGATAGTATATAAGAAATTTAATATTTTAGTTATATCTTTAAAAGAAATGTGACTTATATTTTGAGATGGACGAAAAAGGAATAGTGGACTATATTTATGGGCGAAGGTAATACGATATAGTGATTAAGATCACTAAACCTTGACGTGTAACCAGGATTCACACCACGCCCCATCCCTAACCCTATATTCCCCTTGTTCCATAAAAAAGGGAAAATTTTTGTGAAATCTATACTCAAGTCATTGTAGAAAGTTTCAGGAACCATCGTGTGTTCTGTACTTACAAAACGCCCGGACCGTTTTCCGGTCACAAACCTCCTTTTTGAAATCTGAGATAAGATCTAACTCCAGCACGGCGAGGAGGAGGCCAAATTATGGCAAAAAACTTTGACCGTGGCCACCGATGGCTACGGTATCGTCGAAAAATTTTTCAAATTATTGAAGCCTCCCTCTCTTCGTCGTACTAGACCTAAATCTGGTCTCGAATTTTAAAACGGAAGTCGTATGTAATGAAAAATAGCCCAAACATTCTGTAAATACGAAACACTTGATGGTTCCTGAGAAGGATTGCAAGTCATTAATCAAACCAAACAACCTTGGCAAACATGCTAAAGCCAGATGTTATCGTTTTTTTATTATTTTTTAATCTCCTTTTTTATTATGTTTAAAAAAAATTAGACAACACAAGTAGTGCTGGACATTAAACCCACAAAATCAAAGAATCAAGCCAATTCGATTCGAGTCGGGTCGGCTCTGTTTTTTTTTTTTGTCAACTTGTTCGATTTTTGGTTTGGTTTCTACCAAACCGAAAAACCCATTCGGTTATTACCCAAAAAAATCGGAAAAAAAGGGCAAAAAAAAACCAAACCCAATCGGTTCGATTGGGTTTGGAAACATCCAAACCGATTTTTTGCAGGTCGGTTTCGGGTCGGGCTCGATGCCCAGCACTAACCACAAGGCCCACAATTATAGCAGATTTCTTGCCTCAAAAGGCGACTATTGTGTATATGGAAGCAAATATAGATGCCATTGAATTTGTTGAATTGTCAGCGCTGAAACATTAAAAATATACTAACATGTCCACCATGTGGCAACAAAAATAAAAAATAAAAAATTGGCCAAAAAAGAGCCACATGGCTTACACGTCACCGCTGGAACAAGAAACATGTTCAAACGTCTAGTTCCTCAACAGCCTTGATAGATGCCATTATGGTGACTAAAGAAATTAGATGTTTATAATTTTCCCACTAAGGATCGTTTTACTCATTCTTATTTTTTGTTTACGACGAAATGGGCAAATACGTGATGCTATGGGTGTCGTATTCTAAATTTGAATTAAACTCATCTAAAAATGTTTTGATAAATTCAAATTTCAAACCTTAAATATCGCTTGCATGATGACACCAAAGCCACCGGGGGAGGGGGAGGGGGAGGGAGAGATAGCAAATGATTAAGTGTCCACTAGTGGGCATGATAATGTGCCTGCTAGCTAATGTATTGGCATCTGAATTAATGTTGAAATTATGGACCACTTCAACTTTAATCCAAATACTGACACATCAACTAATGGGCGAGCTTGATCTTTTAGCTATCAAGTAGTGGAAATGATCAAGTGCATCTTCTAACCTTTGCAGTGCAACACATAACATAAAGGATTATTTTCAGGTATGGTCCCTAACCTTTATATCTTGTAACTTTTGCACCCTAGTTTTTATTTATCTTTTCGGTCTCACTAGATTCCCAGCTTTTTAAAAATTGTCCGAACATGTCCCTGCTAGCAGTTTCCATCCACCATGACCAATAACTTCATTAGTTTTGTCCTTATCCTCAATTTTTCTCATGTTTCAATTTGAAATATCATAAAATTATAACCTTTCCAATGGTGGAACACGTAAATAATATATATATTCTTTTTATACATATTATTTTTTGAAAAACATCATTTTATATTCTTTAATTTTGTTGGCTCTCATTTTAGAAATAAATGAATTTCGAATTTTTATGAATTTTGACTTTATATTGATTCATCTATTATTTATTTGCGGTGCCGCTTTTTTTATATAATTTATCGGCTTATCTTTTTCTTCTATTTTGCAATACGCTCACCCATGAAATAGGTTGAGTATTATTATATTTAAACAAAAAAATTTATTTTTAGCAAATTTGATTGTACTAACACCATTTTAGAAATCGATTAATAAACTTATTCATTGGTTCCTAAATTATGAATTTAAAGTATTTATTGGCTTTTATTTTTTATTAATTTATTTCTTATATTCTCCTGGAAAAGAAAGCAATAGGTGAAGAGTGATTGACTTGGTAAACATGTAATACTATCATTGGGAAATTAGCATTTACCCTTTAAATCTTTGTCTAGTGCATAACTAGTCGCTGGCCATTTAATTTTAAAGCAGCGGTTCCTAAATGATGAGCATCTCCAACAGCTTCTTTAAATGCAAGATATTCTTTATTATAAAGAGAAAACGGGTAAAATTAAGCTCCAATAGATTCTTTATTTTAACATTTTAGAATAAAGAGAGGGTTTGACTCTTCAAATTTGGAGAGCCAAACCTACTCTCTATTATTTAATGTTCACAAGTTTCAATACTCTTTTATTGATTTTGCTAAACTACAACTAATTTTATTAGTCAAATACAACTAAAATTATAAATATTGATTAAAAATAAAAGAATGCAATAATTGTTTATTGATTTAAGCAAAATAAAGAGTATAAATAGAGAGCTTGTTGGAGTTAATTAAAATTTTTACTTTCTACATCAAAATATACTCTCCATAATATGAAAGAAACTCTTTAAAAATAAAGAGATTGCTGGAGATGCTCTAATTAGTCTTTAACACGCGAAGTTTTTATAGGCGGTTTCCATCCAATTTCTCTATTAATCCAACTAGTTTTCACCCCCCGTGCGTTACACGGGAGTAAAACTGTATAGATTTATCTAAAAAAAATTATTTAAATTGATTTTTGTGGTAAAGAATAATGCAAAATAATTTTTTTAACAAATGACAATTGTATTTAATCGATAATACCATCACGTAATATAAAATGTAAATAATGTTAATAATAATGAAATATTATAGAAAAGAAAATTTAAGTTTTTCATTTTATATTGTACTCATAATTCAATAA
The DNA here is from genome assembly GCA_018223645.1 of Jasminum sambac. Lineage (NCBI taxonomy): Eukaryota > Viridiplantae > Streptophyta > Magnoliopsida > Lamiales > Oleaceae > Jasminum > Jasminum sambac. The sequence continues at coordinate 25,233,892 of CP073652.1, forward strand.
ATTTATCTATGGTCGGCTATTTATCTATGGTCGGCTATTATCCTAGATTAAATTATAAAAATATTTTACAATAAAAATCCATAAAATATAAAATATATAATCAATTAAATACTATTGAAATAATAATTACTTAGCTCGAAATGTATACAATTCAAGGATATTAGCATTAACAAAAGTCTTGTCTCACGATCACCGTCTATTAGCTGTGCTTTTTTGTAAATCGATAATATACAATGTATTAAACTTACTTTTTTTGTGCGAATAGAAAAATAATAATTGAAAATGATGTATATAAAAAATTTCAATTCAATATTATTCAAACTTTGAACTCGACAAAGGAATAATATAACCACAATAAACTAATTTCAAACCGATTCATAAAAATTATTCATCTAAGTAGCACGACACTATGTAAGAGTGCAGTGCAGTTCTTCACTGTTGAAACAAATTGTAATTGCACAAATGAGAATAATAAAAAAAATAACCAACGTAGAAACAAATAAAAGTAACATAACGTAATCGGACTATATATTACGGACTATATATTACACAATAAAATAAATTTAGTGAATAACTAATGATATACTCTTCATCTAGAGGACTCATTTGTAGCCTTCCATAATTAATAATAGAATCCATCTATCATATCGTTGACGTAAATAAAAACATCATGTTATAGCCTCGAACGGTTTGCACAAAGTGACTACTTTTTTCATTCATACTATATAGTAAATCACTTTGGACAGCGGAGACATCCCTCATTCGTGGAAGCTCGGTCACTTGCCCTCACATACAACAATATGAAAATTTTCTCTCTCAACGTCTTTCATAACGCTTATGTATTTTTTTTATCATACCAATATATCGTGTTACGAAGTTGACACATATAGGTGGGATCTCCTAAATATGTATATTATTTACCTAGAACAAAGTCTAATCCTACCAAAAAGAAACATAGAAATCAAAATTATTATGTAATAGTTTTATTTAATAAGTAAGTCCTCTTTACATATTTGTCAAATCATTGTGATTCTTTGTAATTTTTAATTTATAGGTAGAATACAATGTATGCTAATTGCTAAGAAATTTCTCTACTACTTTTAGAAACTAATTAGAAAATATTGATATCCCTTTTCAATGGTAGAAAATTAGCAAATGAAGAAAATTTTGCTGCGCTAGGAAATTTTTCTACTCTGCACACTAAAAATTTAAAGATATAATTAAAAATACTTAAAGTATAAATTAAAGATATAATAAAAATATTTAAAGTAAAAAAATTTAAGATATAATCTTGTTATGTTCGGAAATTTTTCTACTCCTAAATAAAAATTAAAGATATAATAAAAAATATTTCCTTTCTTTAATAAGTACAAATTCAAGCTATGTTGAGAATATTTCAATTAAAACTTAAAGGTATAATTTTGCTGTACTAAAAATATTAGTGGAAAAAATATTAAATTTTTTCATTTCAGATTATACAAATATTCTAAAAGCATAAACATAAGTTGACAATAAGAGATAAATTGTTAACAAATAAAAAATTAATTTAAACATTTATTAGTGAAAAAAATTTGAAACTTATACTTAGGCCTTGTTCTATTTGGTAACAAATTTATACGCACGCAATTCCGTATACCTCATACTCATTTTCAACCACACACACATTTTCCAAAATAATATTAACCACACATTTTTACACGGAATACCGCGCACATTAATTTTATACCCAACCAAACAACCCCTTAAAGATTAAACAAATATTCTTAATTTATTTGAACCTAATTTAACAATGAGGATTTAAATAGTACTTTAAAAAAATTAAAAAAAATACACACATTGGGGGATTAAATAAATACATTTTTTTTAAAAATAAATTATTATTAGTTAGCAATTTTATTCACCATGCTAAAAAGAATGATGAATATTATCCTCAATTTGGAGGATCGATATAAGTGGGTAAAAAATTAAAATTAATTTTTTTGTTTCATATTATTCTATTCATCGAGAGCTTAAAAAATTAGTATCTATATATAATTTTTGTTATTTCAAAAGTTACTTATTTTACAGGTAAACAAGTAATTTATCGCTAAAAATAAAAAATGAGTAACTTTTAAAATAGTAAAATTTATACATCAAAACTATACTCATATTAAACTTTCGATAAATAGAATAATATGGAACAAAAAAATTCAAAATTTTAAGTTATTTACCCCTCAAATTGATCCTCCAAAATGAGGTTAATATTCACCCTCCTTTTTAGAGAACAAATTTGTTCACCCTATTGAAAGAGAGTGAACATCAACCTCTTTTTTTGTGGGTCGATTTGAGGGTTAAAAAATTATTTTTTTTTTGGTTCCATATTATTTTATTCGTCGAGAGCTTTAATATGAGTATAATATTGATATATAATTTTTATTATTTTAAATGTTACTTATTTTACTGGTAAATAAGTAACTTGTCACTAAAAATAAGTAATTTTTAAATCAATAAAATTTATAGATCAAAATTGTACTCATATTGAAACTCTCGACGAATAGAATAATACGAAACAAAAAAATTAAAAAATTTTAATTTTTTATCCCTCAAATCGACCAACGAAAAAGAGGGTGATGTTCACCCTTTTTTAGGGTGAACAAAATTGTTGTCCATGATTTATGACACTTGGCAGAAAATAATTGGTTCAACAAATTTCTAATTAAAATCTTGTCCTAATAACTGTTTTGCAATTAAACAACTGTCAATCAAACCTTATTTTATATATTATATAGATTTGTGCTATCAAATGCCTAATAGCATCATATATAATTAGCAATAATTCTACACTGACATTCTTTTTAGACATTTTTATCTGACACGCCTACGTGTCAATCCCAATCAGCAAGATTTTATTATTAAATTATTTATTAGATCAATTCTCGCCACCAAATTTGTTTCTCTTTCTTGACCATAATTTTATTTTCTCCCCTTCCATATGGGATTCCTTTCACCGTCTGGTTTCTGCAAAATCCATCCCCAACACAATCTCTCTCACGGTAATTCTCTTAAACGGCGATTTTCCACCCGTTCCTCCTATTCTCCGGCGATATCTTGCACTTAATTGAAGACCCATCAGGTAACTCATTTGCAAATTTAATTAATTTGAGATATATAATCCTAAATTAAGTCCTCATCCCATTTGAAAAGTGAAAATCCTAAATTGAGTTATGATTTCCGAAGTAGTGCGTGATTTGGAATGCCGATTAATTGTCTCTATCAACTCACTTGAGGTTCCTAAAATTAGGTAAGTATGGTTTGTATATTCATATACGGATTCTTCTTGATGTCGATACATCGGGATTTAGGATTGCCCACGGCCACATTTGGCGGCATCGTAGATTCAATTTATTTACTAGAGTATGAATGTAAATAAAGCATAATTATGGTGAAGAGCTTAGTTAATTCTCTCCGCTGGTTTTCTGCTGGAGTCCTGGGCAATAAAAACTGTTAAATTCCTGATGAAATCATTTAGATTTCATATAACTATATCAATGTAGTCATATTCTGCCTTTTAGCATTAAATTAGAGAACTTTAGTTGATGTTCTAGATGTTGGAAAGTAATTCTTGAAGCTTTAGATTACTATAAAATCTCCTTCCTTCATATGTGAAATTTGATATTTAATTGCAGTATCATGTAAAATGTGACTGATAATGTAATGAAATGTTTCAAAAGATGCAGGACCATCAACAATACTATAGAGTGAATGAAATTATGGTTCAAGAGTAGATGATAAAGGGCTTAAAGCAAAGTTGATCACTTAAAGCAAGAGCTAATAATGAATAGTTTCAAGAAAGTTGATGGCTATATGGTGAATGTCTACCTTGCCAATAATGCTTGCATAATGATCCAAGACGTTTATACCATTATTATCGACGGCTTCCACATGGTTCAAAGTTCACGTTATGACTACAATTGGAGAAAAATAGCAGAAGGTGATGGGATTTCCATTGTCAATTGGAGAAAAATAGCAGCAGGTGATGGGATTTCCATTGTAAAGTCAAGCAATGCTGGAATTGACCATATGAAGAATGCAATATAAACTAGGACTTTGTATGAAAATAGTATGTAAATGAATTGTTGTAGAATGTTCGGTTATCTCACCTATTTAACGTTTTTGTGAAATGATATTAAGATTTTACATTTTGTTTAGCCAATCTTATTTGAATGGAAGCAAGTAGATAACAGTTCCTTTGAGAATTTATATTTTTTGAAGGCTACATACACTGCATGACTTCAAGTATAGCTATCTGCCAATCTTATATCCAATGCCAGAGAACTTCAAATATCCATAGTATTGACTTATCAATGACAATGTCCTTCTATTAATTGAATGTAGACAAATCTACTATTACTTATTTATAAGTAGACAGTCTAATGTGGTAGGTATTCATTTCTCTTTCAATATGTAAATAAAAAATTAAGTAGAATCTTTTGTACTTTTGATATATTTTCTTTGTGTAAATGATATGGTAGCAATTTTCCCATCAATGGCTTCCACAGTATAAAACTTTACAATGTCTCAGGTTGTAACAATGGATGAGAAAAAGGCAACAAATACAGTGTAATGATCACACGCACAGATGAAGACTTAGTATCCAAATTTCAAGAATTTTGCATCTATCTTTGATTAGTAAGTAGCAAAAATTACAAATACCAAACGTAGACAACCGGCAAGAACTAAAAGCATTAAACATTAAAAAAACCTAACAAATCTGTTAAAAACCAGTAGCCATACATCTAAAATCCTAAAACTAGACCAAAAAACACAAGAAAATCATATTACAACTCTGGTGGAAAGTAGCAGCCACACATCTGATTAAAACGAGTCGGCATATAAACGGGATTTTGAATATGGTTGAAAATAGCAAATAATGTATGGAATGCCTTTAAACTTGCTAATTTTTCGGGTCACATCTTGTAGCACTCCAAATGCTTGCCTCGTAATCCTGTAACATTATTGAAACACATATTGTTAACAATATTAAAGACGAAAATCACATAATGAATTAACGTCAATTACAAAACTATACCTGCCCTATGGGAGAAGAAGCTTCTGATAATTGCAGATTGAGATCAAGTGAGCCATGTGCTACGTAATCTTGAGCAATGTAGCCTTGTGAACCATTGATAAAGAGGTCCTGTGAACCATATACCATGTAGTTCTGTGGAGGAGTGAAGCCACATATGTTATTTTCAGCTGCCTTCTCTTTATCATTTTTCTTATTCTTCATTTTCCCTTTTTCTTTTTCATCTTCTTTCTTTTTCTTCTCTTTCTTCTTTCTAATAACTTGCTCAGTTTTAGATTGGAGCCTTTTAAAACGCGGTCGACCTTTTTTCTGGGTTGCCAACGGACTACGAATTTTGGCTCCTTTTGTCATAGCATGAATCTCACATTTATGCGATAATGCATTAAATTCATGTTCTACATGTGGAAAATTAAGATTACTTTCATCTGTCCCATGATCTTTCTTCAATTCGTTAATCAACCATTGAATCCAATGCACGATCATTTCTGTTTCATCTTCACTACCAGTTGCCAAATCTACGGCTTCATGGAAATAATTGCACATCCTATCAAAACGTTCATTTTCAGGATTTATAGTCCAGTCAGAGTATATGATTTTAACCTTGGTGTGAGACCTCTTCAAATCTTTCCTCCACCTTCGTAGAATAAATTTTTCCGATATTGTATAAACTTGTTTCTGAAGTAAGATCGTAAGTGCATGTCTACATAAGATTCCTCTAAACTCAAATAATTGACAATTGCACTTTATATCACACTCATCCTCTTTATACCAAACTTTAAAAGTGGCTCGACGAGTAGTCCAAAGAAACATGTCTTCTATAACATCAAATACTTGACAATCAGACTCATCTTTGACTGAAGAAATCGCACAATAAAGCTTGCCTTTTATCTCATCCTGAAACTCTCTGAATTTTGCTGTGGTGTAAGCATCTTGAAATTGTTTCTCCAAAGGATATGCAGTAATACACGGAATCCGATGGTCGAAGGAATTGAAGTCCTTTTCGTTCTCCTTCTGCACCTTGCTTCGTAGTGCATTTTCGTATTGCTCAACAAATTGTTTTAAGCTTGTTTTCGAATTTACATAACCACCAAAAATGCATTCATGCTTTCTCTTCTTTGAGTTGATAACATTACCGCCCAAAATGTATTCTTTAGAAACGCCGGCACCCATCGACTCCTTTCATTGTATAAACTGGTAAGCCATTCGTTCTTGTGAAGATTGAATTTTTCAATGAAACTACTCCAACGGTCCTCAAACTCTTCACAAGTCAAAGAATCATGAACTGCATTTTTCATAGCATACTTTATTGATTTATATTCATTGCAACCCCGTAATTTCTCGGGGATCTTCTTCATGATATGCCATAAACACCACCTATGACGTGTCTTGGGGAAAACGGTTTCAATCGCTTTCTTAATTGCTTTGTCTTGGTCAGTAATTATTGCAGTAGGAGCACGATTATTCATACATGCAAGCCAAGATCTAAACAGCCAAGTAAATGAGTCAATATCCTCACTTGATATCAATCCACAGCCTAAGAGAATTGGTGACCATGATGATTAACACCAACGAAGGGAGCAAAAGGCATATCATACTTATTAGTCAAGTAGGTTGTGTCAAAGGTAAGGACATCCCCAAACTCTTCCCACGCTACCCTACTCCTTGCATCAGCCCAAAAAATATTTTTTAGCCTCCCGTCATCATCATCGAAATCGAAATCAATCAAATCAAAAAAATTAGAATTATTAGCTTGCATTTTCTGAAAATAGCTTTGAAGTGCTACAACATCCCCATTTCCAAGTCTTAACCGTCTTGCTTTGTCAAGATAATTATAACAATCTTTCTGTAAAAAAGGAACATTTTCATGTCCCCCAGCTTCAACCACAAAGGAGTTAAAGTTTTTGTTAGGCCTAATACCTGCCCTATCATTGAGTTCAAGTCTCCTTTTAACATATGACCTCATAATCCGGTTCTTCTTGTAAAATCTAGATTTTCCTGGACTCAAGTCATGATTGTGATCAAGGTTTACAGTTGATAGTCGCCACTTTCCATCGGGACATAAAATAGCCCTTACATTAGCCTTGCATCCCGCTTTTTTGTAGGGCGCAATATTAAGGCCTTCTTTGATGTACTCACCGTAAATCCTGATCGACTACAAGCAAGAAGTAAACATTTTACCTCTCCATTGTTTCCTTTTTCTGATGACCTTCTCTTCACTGGAAATCCCTTTTGATTACCATATTTCATGTAATATTCCACGTACTCATCCATTGAATTAAACTCCATCCCTTCTTCTGGATCTTTTATGTCTTCTACATTTTCTTCATTCTCCTTGCACGCATTAGATTCAACTAAATCGTCCACATCATCTTCCTCAACATCACTCGTTCTTATTGCTGAAGTAAAATCATCAATCGATTGTTCTATTTCCATTCTGCTCAAGTAATTAAAAAAAACAAAAACAAATTTAGTATTCACAAAATTAGTATAACAGTGTACTGATAGTGTTCTGATATAAATTTTATGCAATTGACAAACTCGTCAAAAAATATTATTCTTCACATTTGCTCATTTAATTCCAATATCAAGTTTCTATTATATAGTGTAGAACGATTGAATTGCCATAATCAAGATGGAACTTGTAAACGTTATAAATTAACATATATAATATTTGATAAAATTATAATTTAACATTATCACTTTTCCCTACTCTTGTGTATGTTTAATGGCCTTTGGGAGAAAAGAGAGTTTCAATAATAAATCTTCGTGTTCAACAATGGTTGCCTTGCGGATAATAATAATTACACAATAGAGACAATTAATTGGCATTCCAAATCACGCACTACTTCGGAAATCGGAATCAAATAAACCCATTTGTGAATAGAGGCACATACTAAGATTCATCAAATCCCAATTGAAAATTTGCTGTAACCTTTTTTTTGTTCTAGAGGCGAAATTTGTTGTATTTTTGGGATGAGGACTTAATTTAGGATTATATATCTCAAATTAATTAAATTTGCAAATGAGTTACCTGATGGGTCTTCAATTAAGCGCAAGATATCGCCCGAGAATAGGAGGAACGGGTGGAAAATCGCCGTTTAAGAGAATTACCGTGAGAGGGATTGTGTTGGGGATGGATTTTGCAGAAACCAGACGGTGAAAGGAATCCCATATGGAAGGGGAGAAAATAAAATTACGGTCAAGAAAGAGAAACAAATTTGGTGGCGAGAATTGATCTAATAAATAATTTAATAATAAAATCTTGCTGATTGGGATTGACACGTAGGCGTGTCAGATAAAAATGTCTAAAAAGAATGTCAGTGTAGAATTATTGATATAATTAGTCGTAAAATTTTAGAACTATTACCACGGCCCTTGTTCAATTCCTCACGTGGGGGTGGTACCCAAGCCATGTGGCGTCTTCTGGTGGAGCCACGTCATCGATCAAAAATACTTTTTTTTTTGTATCTACGTTAGGTTATATAAATAATACATAACTGTCTCATAATGATTTGGGGCCGGTGGGACCCACTTCCTGACTGTGGATACCTGATCAATCCTCCTACTACCACCAATTATCGTTTAAGCACTTATTTCACTAAATGAAAATGCACGTTCCTAGAGAACAACTTGAAACCCAACAACATCAATGAAGACACAGCTTGGGCAACACTTGGCCACATTCATTAATGTCTTCCATGATTTCTTCATCGTTTTGTGCCTTCCACAGCCGAAAGATTGTTGTCTGCATTGTAAGATAAATATTTAATTATGATTGATTCGGTATATCATTTATATAATATATACAATTGCACACAATCAAATCCCAAAGGAAAAAGTGGTCCAGAAATTGTTGATGGGAATCAGATTGTTCATATGATTATTAGGAGTTTTGTACAAAAATATCCTGTCACTATTAGGCTTTTGCCACATACACATTGGATTAGAGATGCCAGTATGCAACGGATGTAAATTGTCCATATATAAGGATCACATGTATCATGAATACCAACGTTTAAGGATTATGACACTAAAATTAAAAGATTAGACACCAATTACATTATGGTAAACACTTAAGGACTAAATAAGTCAATCACCCTATTATCATTGTCACTCAAGTTTAACAAATTAGTATAACTCAAATTTATTGAAAATAACCATTCAATAATAATAATAATAATAAATTTTTTTTTTTTTGAGTTATAAGACCAAAGGGAGAGTGCAGGAAAGAGGAATCGAACTCTAGACCTAGAGATTAGAAAACGGACGCAAATGCCACTAGACGAGAGGCGTCTGGGCAACTATTTTTGGTGTTGGATTTGGTGTTTTTGCTTTTCAATTTGGACCTTGTCCTTACGACAACTGCCATATGTCTTGTTTTAACTTTTAACGCGTGATCATATTTGCACAATTGTAGGTTACCACGTAGTCATCGTGCCAACTAATATTTTCCATGCCATTTATTTATTTTGGTACGTTAAACATTATTTATAAACTAATATCACAGTTGATGGGCTAAAGATTGTTTATTTTCTTCATAATGGATTGAAAATTAGTTAGTTCTTCAGTTTATTAATATTTTTCCCAAATTTCCTATTCTTAATCATTATTATAGGGAGTAAAAGAAATGAGTGTAGGTATAGATCCATTACCATGATGACCAAGATAACCCGATTAGTGTTTCTCAAGATGTCAAGTTATTGCTTTATTCTGTGAGATCGGGTGGTACTACCAACCATTTTTAATTTAAATTTAAAAAACTGATAATTAAATTAACGTAAATCGGGACACTTTCTGATCTTGTCATAAACAATTTCGATGCTATTTTTGCCTTCTTCGCGCCCCTCCCCAACCCCACCCACCCCAACCCCACCATCAAGTCAAGACGTGCATGAGATGCCAGTCAAAAAGGAAAAGCAAAAAAAAAAAAAAAAAAGGATGGGTTTTGCATCGCTTTGGGGGAAATTAAACTTCATGACACAAGTTTATTCATTAATAAATGTAAAAGAAGTCTATTATTATTATTATTATTATTATTATTATTATTATTATTATTATTATTACGCATAAATATGAAGCATATTAGTTTAATTTTGAACTGTTGTGTTTTATTTACTTTTCTGAAAGATAATCTGGTCAATAAACTTGATGAAATTCTCTACACCATTATTCTCTACACGCATATATAAAACTAAGCAGTTGAAGATTGTAGAGTACACAGAGAATGACTATTACCATTCCTACATTTTCTTTTTCAATTAAGTTGAGGTTCCATATTTAAGTCAAGGTCCAATTCATGTTTCCTTAAGAATAAAACTAATTGCCCTTTTTTTTTTTTTTAACATTCATTTTCAACTACACTACTACAAAAAGAGGAATACTAGATACACTTTAGGTGGTGATTTTGCTTAAAATCGCTGCCTAAAATATACCCGATGGCATTTGTGTAATAAAAGTTAAGATTTGAAGAATACTTTAAGAGTCGATTCAAAAAAGCCGCCGCATAAAATCTATTTTAAACGGTTCAATTGAATAGCCACTTAAAACTTATTTTAAAACCGCTACTTAAAGTTTTTAGGGCTTTACTGCAACTTAAAACATTAATATTTCCACTAAAAGTTGGCTTTAGCCTTTCTGCGGCTGCTTAACCCCTTTTTCTCATTCAATATGCTCACTCTCCGGTCAAATCTTCTTCCAAATTCTACTTCCTCTTCACCATGTCTGCTAAGTCCAAGTAAGAGCATCTCCAATGGGAGGTGTCCCATCGAGATGTCTGTTAGGAGAGAGATAAAGAGAGAAATATTATTTTAATTGTAGAAGAATGGAATACGTGTATATTAAAAAGAGAGGGAAAAGTGTAAAAGATGAGAGAGATAGAAAGATATTCAAAAATAATAATAAAATAGTAATGGAAGATGTAAAGTTGGATGTTTAAATTTAGACATTACACAGAAACGAGAAAGAAAAAGTGGAGAAAATGTAAATAAAATGAGAGAAAAGTGATTAAAAATTTGAAAATTGAAAAATTACGAGACCCACACAAAATTTATGTGAGTGTATCTCTCTAAAATTGGATTTTTGGGAAAGAACGTGGCATTGGAGATGCCCTAAGTTGGGTTTCTGTTGAGATCTCATTTAAGCTTTTTTGCTTAGTTTTATTTTATTTTATTTTATTTTTATTTTTATTTTTTGTTTTTATTGTAGCTCATTAACTCTTCTATCCTTCTATTCTTGATGGAGTTCGAATTTCCTTTAGTTTTTGTTCCCTAATTTCTTGATTTCGTTTTAGGGCATGCTTGCATTAAATGTGTTTGTAGATCTTGCATTGTTTTATTTAGGCCATCTCCAATGCTTATGCAATTGCATCGTCCATGAACAGTAATATATAGAAGAGAGAGATTGACAAAAATAAATTCGGTGGGTCGCCATGTATGCCCATGTGGCTTTTCTTTTTCCTTTTTTTAATTACGTTTTTATCAATTATTCCACTTTTTCTCCATTTTTTTTTATCTAGATTCTCGTACCACGTCCAGATATAGATGTCCGTCTAGAATTATTCCACTATTATTTTATTATTATTTTTGAATTATTTCTATCTCTCTCAAACTTTTTCACTTTTTCTCGCTCTTTTCCCTACACTTCTTCATATTCACTTTTAAATAAAATAATCATCTTCTTTTTATCTCTCTCCTCCACTCTCTCCTCCACATCATCTACAATTAACATCTCCATTGGAGATGGCCTTATAGGATTTAATATATCTTTCCACAGAGTTATTACGATTTATCTCATTTTCGTAGATCTACTTTGCCTAAAACTCCCAACCAGAAAGAATCTTTGGCGACTCCTTAGGTGAACAAGAAAGGAAACTCAAGTTGATCGATCTCCTAGATCTAGGCAAAATCTGAAGCTGATTCACCCTCCCCACTGCAGAGTTCTTGTCTTTCAGTTGATCGCTGTCCTAGATCTATTCCTTCAAAGCCTACAATCAACCGGCGATTCCCCAAGCTCTGTAGTACTTTTCCCCAACTTGCTTTATATTCTGCTGGTTTGCACCATAACATGAACTATAACTTGAGCTTCTAGTTTGAAGGTGCTTTTGTGGTTTAGTGGATTTTGTATGATTTGTTTGCCTCCTAAACTCAAATAATAATTAAAAAAAAAAATTGTTGCATTAAAACTTTAGGTGGCGGTTCAGGTGACTGCTACCTATTCTTCGACTTTAAGCGGCACAAACCACCGTATAAACCGTTGGACTTGTTGCAGCACCGTAATAAGAGACACCTATTCACCGCCACTTAAAGCCCTTTTTTAACCACCTCATTAAACCCCTTTTTTTGGGCTAGCTCTTCAAAAAAATTTATTTTTCACATTTCCGTAGCAATTTTTATATTTTGACCCATTCCCACTCAAATATTATTCTGGAAAGGCACATTGATGACAGATTTTCTACAAAGTCGAGTTGACAGTTGATTGTTCTAATAGTTCATGCCACTTACCCTTTTTTTGGGCCCTCTCATTCACAAATGTATATGGGTGGGACTATTCACACCCCTCTTCTTTCCAAACACACCCCAAAAAATCCCATTCCCCAAAATACCCTTGTTTTCATTAAAAAAACACGACATTTGCGACCATCCCGCCCCCTCCCCTTACACCACTACTAGTTTTCCCATCAGGGAGAACCAACTTTGGTTCTCCACAGTGGAGAACTAGTTTTGGTTCTCTTTCTCCATCCGAGAACCAGATTTGGTTTTCCGGTGGAGGAAAAAAAACAAAAAGAAGGAAGAAGAAGAAGAACTAGATTTCCAAAATTAGTGGTCGTCGGTGAAAGAAATGGTGGCATAAACTCACCGGAAACTTTTTTTTCCGTTTTGCTTGTTCGGCCAACCATGGCCCAATAGCTTCGAAGCTGGTTGGCCATGTCCGGCCGAACAATTTTTGTTTGGAAGTAAAGGGGGTATTTTGGAAAAGATGAAGATTTTTGGGGTGTGTTAAGTAATGGTGGGGGTGTAAAAAGTCCCACCCAATGTATATTTAGTTGGTATTAGGATTTAAATGTGATTCCATATTACTTTAAAATGTTAGGGTGCGTTCTCTTTATTGTTTTCTGCCCGTTTTCTGTTTTCAATTTTCAAAAATATTGAAATCGCGTTCTGTTTATTGTTTTTGAAAATCCGTTTTCGAAAACGTTTTCAAGATTTGTATAGGAAACACGAAAACGTCTTTTTAACATTTTCGGCGTTTTCAGTGTTAAATGTCGAAAACAAGGAAAACGCGTTTTCGGATTTTAAACTTTACATTTATTATATTTGATCCCAAATTTTATTTTTAAATGCGTTTCAATCCCGATCACCGCCGACCACCTCCGACCACCGCCGGCCACCGTCGACCACCGCCAACCGCCGCCGCCAACGTCCGGCCACCAGATCTGGTGGTCCAACCACCATTAATGGTGTTCGACCACCACCACCATTAATGGTGGTTGGATCACCATAAACAGGTGGTTTCGACCACCTGTTGGTGGTCGAAACCACCCGTGCAGGTCGTTCGACCACCAACAGGTGGTCGAAACCACCTGTGCAGGTGGTCGGGAACCACCTGCTGGTGGTGCGAACCACTAAGAGTTGGTGGTTCGCACCACCACAGTCGCCGGCGACTGGTTGAAGAGAGAGAGGGAGGGTGGCGTGGGTGGGGTAGGGATGAGGGCTTGTTTAAATATTTTGAATAGTTTGAGGACCTTTTTGTAATTTTTATTATACCAATTTATATTTTTTTAAAAGTATAAACCAAACACATTTTCTATTTTCTCTTCTCAAAAATAATTTTTCAAAACAACAAACCAAACGCATTTTCAATTTTCTCAAAACAAAAATTGAAAATAGAAAACACCAAAACATTTTCGAAAATGAAAACAGAAAATACAAAACAAACAGAACGGCCCCTTAGTGTTGTTGTGTTGAGGAGACTATTCAATATACTTTCAACGAGAGAACTATTGTGGACTTTCCTGGTCTCTCTTTGAGATACCTCAACTGCCAGAGACATTATGTTCCCCAAGTAAATATTTTTGTACTTGTTACATTTATTTTAAATAAATAAAATATTGCTATTAATATCTTTATATATATTAAAAACAATACTTGGGTTTTCTAGGGTTTCCCAGGTTTTTCACTTTGGCTTTTTAGTCGGCCCGCTTCATTTTTTTAAGTATTACATCCACTTATTAATTATTTAATATATTTTTACATTCAATTAATCTACTTAACAAATAAATTAGTCGAGTATTCATAAGAATCAATCAATGTGGATGCAATAAAAAAGTAATAATAATAATTATTATTATTATCTTTATTTTTATCTTTATCTTTTATCTTCTATATATATATATTATACATTGAATAATTTAGGGCTTCCGAAGTTTCTCTCTTTTCCACTTGGGCTTCTTTAATTAGCCCATTAAATATTTCATTGGTCATTGAAATAATCAATTCCTATTAACTTTTCTTTTTCATTTTTATTTTTATTTTTAATTTGTTTTACTAATTTTTAACATAACATGACATCACTAATTGCAAGTGTATTATCGGAAGTGTAAGCTATTGCACCTTTCTCGACTGCAATGACGAGCTGCAGTTACAGCCTTTAAATAAAAGGGATGCACTTGCAGTCCTTTATTTTTTTAAAAAATTGAAATAAATTATTATTTTGTACAACTTTTGTATTTTAAGTAATTATTTTTACTTTTTAATTTGTTGGATTTTACAATTTTTTGCTTAGCATTCGTTATATTTCATTTTTATTTTCTTTCTTTATATACTATGTTATATATTGGAAACTAACTAATATATTTAACTTGAATAAATGATTATCCACTATTCATTAATGCATATATCATGTTCTATTTTTCAATTAATATGTTGCATTGAATTTTAGTATTCAACTTTCTTTTCCTATAATCTTCAGAAAATAATAAATATCCAAATTTCTAAGTAAAACCAATTAATTCCAGTTAATTTTTTGCAAGTTCAAATTTAAATAAATACATCATGTCCTATATTTAGTTTATTAAAATTACTTTATTTTATAAAAATTATAATATCTTGACGGTTGTAATTTCTCTTCTTGGTAATCAAAAATATTGAGAGGGTGATTTTTATTTTAATCATAAGGATATACATTTGTAAAATTAGGCCATTTGCTTTAAGTTTGAGCAATCTTTCACTTATTTTTTAAAACTGTTTTATACATTTTGTTTGCAACATATTTATTTGTTTGCATATAATTTTTAAATTGCTAAAGTAAATATGAATGAAATAGTTATTTGATATTTTAAATACTAAGTATTGCATTAAAATAGTTTGCAGTACTATTTGATAAGTTAATAAATTAATTCCATAGATTTTTATTTGATGGTTATTTTTTATTCACGGTTGTCAAAATATTTAGATAATGATTTTTATTTTAATCAAAATAATATATGTTTGAAAAATCGGGTCAATTAATTTAAGTTTGAGCAATCTTTCATTTTCTTAAGGTGCTTGGTATTTTTTGTTTGTAACATATTTGCTTTTTTGACATGTAATTTTTGTAATGTTAAACTAAGTATGAAATGAAATATTTGTTTGATATTTTAAATATAAAGTATTGCATCAAAATAGTTTGTAGTACAATTTCTTAAGTCGATAAATTAATTTCTTGGATTTTTAATTTCCATCAAATTAATGTTTATACGAATAATTTTTTACTGTTGATATTATGTCATTTTGTATATAAAAGATTGTAATCATAGATACAATTGTAAAAATTAATTAGAATCTACTTGATGTCATAAATTATATCTTGGGATAATGTAAAATCAATGTCATTTAGAAATAGATTCTATAATAACCATTCCACTAATTGGCTCATAATTTTCGTCATGGCTTATAAAAGAACCGATTAGTTATTTTGTACTAGTTGTTTCGTAGTATACTATGTTAGGAAATTGGTCAAATTATTATTTGTTGAACGGGTTTTTAATTTAAGAAAATTAAGTGAAAAATGGTATTTAATTTGAAATTTAAAAATTAGGTAAAATAAAAATATTTGCAAAAATCAAGTTTTTTGCGACCTAATTTTACACAAATCAGGTATGCATGATTACATAGACATATTTTTAGTGATTTCCCAGTTTTATTATTATTATTATTATTATTATTATTATTATTATTATTATTATTATTATTATTATTATTATTATTATTATTATTGGCTTTTTATTGTGTGATATAATTTCTTAAATTTGAAACCATTATACAAAGTGTGTAATAGACTATACATGATGTGTAATGAACTATACTAATGGTTATGCATAATGAATTATAAAGTGTGTAATGAATTTGTGATGATGACGGTCGTCCGACAAGCATCACTAGAAACGTGGTGTACAAAGAAATTTTTAGAAATTTATAGCACTCTACATTTTAACCATATGAGGTGTGTCATTTGCATTCTTCGAATTTTTGTGCAAGCTTTTATCCTATACATTAATGAAAAAATTTATACATTTAATCGATATGTGATTGAATGTGCGTTGCAAAATGTATTATTGATGTAAGTGTTGGAGATGAAGAAAAGCATGAATTAGTACACTTAGAGAAAACAATCATCGTGTTCGAATTAAGGTATACCAATTTTTTCTGTTAAGAAATCCATACTCCATGGAGCTTGGATCTGTTCTATGTTAATTTTGTACGGTATCTATAAAAACTCAATGGTTATCTTGACCTCTCAAAGTGTGATTGGTTGATATTCGTTATTTTGTTGGAGAATATTGATTTTAATAGGTTTGAAATATTCTTGAGCATGAGATGTTGAATGTTGTTTTTATATTATCATTTGTTTTTGTTCTTTGTGTTAGATATTATATCACAATATTTAAAGGATCAATTTTCCTAAAATATAAGGGAAATTCTATCAAAATTATTATAAACTAGCTGTTTCACCCGTGCGTTGAACGGGGGACAAATTTTTCAACTAATAATCGTATTAATAGATATTAATAATATTATCATGAAACCTAAAAAATATAATTAAAATAAAGAATGAGTTACGACAATAAATTTAATTAATTTAACTCGAAACAATTCTATAAAAATTTCGATAGATTTTCACATATATTTTGTATTAATTTATCCTGCAAATATGTAAAGAATAACTCACGAAAATCCACACAACTTAATTTACTATTCTCCATAGAATAGTAACTTAGTTAGCATTTATACCCGTGCTTTGCATGGGATGACAATGTGGCAAAAATTGTGATAATATATCACATTTTACTCATTGCAAGATTAATCTACTATTATAAAACCAAAATAAAATAACATTAAATGTTATAGTTATCAAAATAACCATACTAAAATTACTCTACTAATATTTGTAGAGCTTATCGTTTTTTCTTTAAAATTGTTTTATATTCTATTATATGTAATTATAACTTTTGGTAGATATTAATTATACATCAGTGTGATATACGTTGTTAGCAATTAATATGTAAATAATGATTTTTAAATTTTAATTATGAAATATAATCAGTATAGAGACATATTATAAAAATAACAATGTAGTGAGTACAGTCCGATAGATCCTAACACCTTGTTCCTACCATGCTAGGAAAGATTTATTATCATTCCGGCCCATCTTCATTTAATTTAAACTGACCACGGATGATATAAGAATTACAATAGGATGGGAACTTCCATTCTCCATCCTCGCCCAACTCGAAAATTCTCATCCTATCCACGCTCCATTGTGATGGTTTAATAAAAGACTTTTATTTCTACATTTTAATATATATGTTACTGGCATTTTATTTCTTCAATAAATACCTATATACTAAACATATATATTAACATATTAGGAATAAACTCACTAATTCAACATATTCGACGTATTAAATATTGAATGATTCGATATAAACTTTAAATTAATTTGGATAAGATAAATAAATTGAAATATATATGATTAATACTTAAAATATACAACCTAATTGATTATGCTTAAAACTTAAATAAAATCTCAACTGGAAAAATTCAGTATAAAATAAATAATTCAAAGTAGTTAGGATTTTTAATATTTATTTAGGAGATAGAAAGCTAGATAAATATTTAACACAATCGAAAGCCGGTTTAAATATTCTAATTGAATCGTATAATTCCAATAATTGATTGAGTCGATAATCAATTATTTAGTAAGAATTCTTAGACTTATTCCCTAGCGAAGGCAATAGCTTGAACCAAATAATTATTATATAATTGTTGGTTCAAGTAGTGTCAAAATAAAAAAACCATTACCATTTGAAGACCTAGTTTTGGGGCATGTTACTTAAAAAAAGGAGTAGATCCTTTGAAACACTCTTAATTATATATAAAAAAATCAGAAATATTAATGTTTTTTCACCAACTATAACTCAAAAGAAATATTATAGAAAATACAAAAATATATGGGAATCAAAAGAAAAGTATGTTCTGAAAAAAGAATGATACTGAAAAAATAAATGAAGTTAATTAGGGACTAATAATCTGTCGACTTACTCTATAATGAGATATAACACCCCAATTCTAAGAATCCAAAATCTTATAGATGTTAACTTTATTTTAAAATATATAAAAAGACAAATTAATTTTGGAAACACATTTTGCATCCCCACGGCAATCTAATTAATTTTAATTATTTTTTATGTTTTGAAATAATTATGTTTTCCCCTTTAATAATTTAATTAATTTTGATTAATTTTCGTCTAATAAAACCATCTTAATTTTCATCCAATGAAATTATATCCAATTAAATCTAGGAAATATAATTAATTGTAATATAATTAATTTTAATTAATTCCTTTTTTATCTAATTATTTATAAAAATAATTTATTATTTCTAAAATAATTAGTTTTTAACTGCAGTTTTAAGAATTGTGTGAATCTAATTTTGAAGATATTTTATAATTAAAAAGATATCTTACATGTCAAAAGATGTCTTTCATTTTTTTTAAGGAAAATATAGTCAACCATGACAACCTAATAAATTTAATTATTATTTATTTTTTAATTAATACTATTTTTCTGTTTTAACAATATAATTAATTTTGATTAGTTTTCTTCCAACGAAACCATGTCAATTTTCGCCTATTGAAACCAAATCCAATTAAATCTTAATACTATTATTAATTTTCATTAATTGTAATATAATTAGTTTTAATTAATTTTTATTTTTAGCTAATTATCTATGAAAAGAATTAATTATTTCTTAAATAATCATTTTAATTTCTACACTTTTAATAATTGTATGAATTTAATTTTGAAAAAATCTTGTAATTTAAAAGATATATTGCAATTTAAAATATTTTTTTTTCATTTTTTAGAGAAAAACCATAGCAATCTAATTTTTTATTTTTTAAATTAATTATATTTCCCCTTTTAGCAATGTAATTAATTTTGATTAATCTCTATCCAATGAACTTATGTCCAACTAAATATTAGCAATAGAATTTATTATTTTAATTAATTATAGTACAAATAATTTAGTTAATTTTTGTGTTTAAGCTAATTATTTCTAAAAAAAATTAATTATTTGCAAAATAATTTGCTTGATAACCATAATTTAAAAAATTATATGAATCTAATTTTAAAGATATATTATAATTGAAATGATATCTTGGAATTTAAAAGATATAGATATAGATTCAATTAATTAAAAAATCGATTAATGTTACAATTGAATGATTAATTTAACAAAATTGATGTTAGATGTTTGTTTTTAATTTTTTTGTAAAAATTAAATAAATTTTAATTTTTTATCATACCCAAATTAAATCTTTGCGAAATTGATAATTTTAATTAATTTTCATTTATTAGCTAATTAGTATTTTTAAAAATAATGAATTCTTTCTAAAATTAATTAAACGGTCCAAACTAAGTTTTAATTTTTCGTGTTGCACATTTATAAAATAAAGTTAGCTTTAGCATATATTTGCAAGATAAAAAAATTATGGCATTATTTTTATTTAATTTATTCTAAGGTAAATCAAATATGGAATAGAATTAAAAGCTAAAATAATTTATACATCTCATTATATTTGAATTTTATGCACAAACATTAGTTAAGTGTCGTAACAAATTATCCATTTTTTTAATCTTATTATGTCAATAGTCATTAATCTATATTAATATCAATTTGTATTTAATTGGACACTAATCTATATATTTTCGGTAAATTTTAATTTTTTTAAAAATAAAAATTTATATATTGATAGTATATTTTTTTTAAAGCTTTTATCAAGTCAAACAAAATAGAATGACAATTTTTTTAAAAAAAATTTATAGGTAGAAAATGAAAAAACAAAAGGAGAGAAAATAATAGAGAGAGTATTTAGATATCATGAGATTTGGTAAAGTAGGGTAGAAATGGATTGGGAAAGAAAATAAAAAAATAAAAAGACAATTTATTTTAAATAGGAAAACGGATTTAAGACAATAAAAAATATAATAAGAAAAAAGCCTCATTTTCTATATATATAAATTATTCTATATATAGATAGAAGATAATATTAGGCAAATTTTATAGGCGGGAAAAATTGATGATGCATTTAAGCGGGAAAAAATACTCTTTTATATATATATAGATTTTGTTCATAAATCATAGATTGTTACAAATTGCATTTTAATATTATCAATCATATACTTTTAACATTAGTATAAAGTTTATATCATCTGTTTTTTATCAACTCGTGTAACGAACGGGTGAAAAAGCTAGTATTTTGTTAAACTAATTATACGTTTACATTTATCCAAAATTGTTTAGATATTATAAATCGATTATTTAATTGTTAAAAAGATTCAATCTATCTATTATATTAATAAAATGAGATCAGTTTCCCGCGCAATCTTATAATTTTCAGAATTAAAAAATACTATTTTATTTATATTTCTCACTTAAGCACAAATACCTAATTTTGAACCTATGGATAATCTCCCATTATTATCGTCCCTGATTTTTTGATAGAATCACTCTTTATCCCTCAAATCTGAGTTATTATCATGTGTGATCTTTTTAAATCTCCAATCCATATCTTTTTACCATGAAAAAAAGGAAAATATATTATTATAATTTTTATTTTACACATATTTTAAATTATAATTTGGCCATAAATTTCCCGTGCAAGGCACGGGAGAAAATACTATTTTATAATTAAATTCAAAATTAATTATCCTTAATCGAGAAATCAAATTTGAAAATTTATTTTATTAAGACCTTAACTTTATTGAAGCATATCTCTGATTTGACAACAGAATAAGAATATATCTTGAGTATGTTGGATTGGATGTCATGAAATTCAATGCTTGTAATTGACCCTGCGAATTTAATTCCACACGATTTCGGTACACGTGCTATATACCTTCAGGGTATATTTGATTGGTGATAAAGTTGATATATACGCAATTTCTCATAAAATATGTGGTTAATATTGCATTGAAAAATATATGTAATTATACGGAATTGGGTGCATATAACTTTGTGGCCAAAAGAACAACGCCTAAGTCTTAATCCTCATCAGATGATGAATGTTGATTAAATCTAACTTGAAATTTTTTGAAGTACTAATGAGTGACATGACATTAATTGCTAATCAATGTCTCAATGCTTTAGCAATACAGTGAAATAATGAAGAATATATATGCACAATATGAACTGCATCACCTATTGGTTAGATGTGTTCATGATCTCAAGGGTTCTTCCATATATGTGACATTTTAAATTTGAGCTTAATAATTCAATGGTGATTGTCAAATTCATTATGTAATGCAATCACATGCTACTATCCAACAGAAGATGTGGGCAGCATTTTGGTCTATTTACCTTGTTCCAAATTATTCACTTGATCAATGGGGGAACACAAAAGATCAATAAACTAGGGAATGCAATTACTGGTCCCAGTAATTTCAATTAGACTGAGATTGCAATCACGTAATTTCTTTTTAGGTACAAGATACATCCAATCCGTATATACACACAATTATATACACTCTACTGAAGCACAACGCAACCAAAGCTGCTCTACTCGCGAGAACTAGTTGTCCTATTGGTGAGAACTATAACTGCCTTGGTAGAAGGTGCATGATGATGACATAGTGATTTTCATGAAGCCTAGAACGATAATTTAGAGAATGTATGAAGACTTTATTAATTTACTTCAAATTCCGTATCCTCTAAAATGGGCATTCACAAGGGATCTTAACTTGGCGAAACAATTCAAAATATTCTGAAACTAAATTGCACATTTTTAAAAGTCTTACCCTTAAATTACATTTTCTGGAAAATTCAAGGACTAAATGTGCAATTAATGAATGACAGTTGAGAAACTAGTTGCAAAAATGCTTTAGAAAGTTTTAAACAATTAGCTTAGTGTTATGAATAATTAAGAGAATAAGTTGGTGAATAAAGACAAAAATGATGATACATGCGATGACGCAATTGTCAATAATTATTTTATGTGAATGACTATTATACACTTGATAAAATTATGTAATTACGATTATTGTACCATTCGAAGTTTTCCTATAAATAGGGCTTCAGTTATTAATGAAATTCAATCCTGAGAATTCCTCAGAATTCATTCTCTCTAAATTCTCTCTATTGTTTCTATACTTTTATAACACGTTATCAGCACGAGTCTCTAACCATTTGAGTAATATGAAAGAAGTATGCTCTACAGTTGCATCTTATAGATGATCTTCTGTATCAGAAACTGGATTATTACCAATGAATTAATTCATCCTCATCAATCCTAAATAACTCTCTTTTTGCAAATACATCATTGAAAATTTTCTTTTGTTCATATTCCTCTCCCACAATTCCTCATTCTACACGACCTGCTTGGAGATGTTTGAAATCCCAAAATTGGAAGAATGGAGTCCAAAGAATTTTCCGATCACGTAAATCGATTGCAAGTAAATCTCATCCATGGAATAATTAGAGAAAGAGAAAAAAGTAAATCATATGATTTTATAATATAATAATATATTAAACTATAACATTCGTTTTATCGAGATATAAGGAGCATACATTATCAAAATCAAATTTTCTCGACTCCATTATACTCGATTTAACGAGAGTTTCGATTTGACACCAACATTGATAGGGTAATAACTCGTTTTGAAATATGTTATTATCAAACTTTCAAAATTTACAAATCAGTACACAAACTTTTTCAAAATGTTACAAAATAGTCCTTGAACATTTTGATATTGATAAATTGAAGTAGAAATGAGATAATTTTCCAATCGTAAAACATTGATAAAATATTTTTAACAATTTTACCTTTACGAATTGGAATGGACAATTTTACCCTTAGGGTAAAACCGACCTAATTTTGACGACAGTGAAAAATGGATAGAATATTCATGAAGAAATTCTAAATCCATTGATTATATAAAATGGCTTGAAGTCCATTTGAGTTAAAAGATCGGAATATTATTTTAACTCCCGAAGAGTTTAATTACATAATATACTTGTTCCGAGTATTCATCTGACCCAGACTGATGGTTTTCTCATCA
The DNA here is from genome assembly GCA_018223645.1 of Jasminum sambac. Taxonomy (NCBI): domain Eukaryota; kingdom Viridiplantae; phylum Streptophyta; class Magnoliopsida; order Lamiales; family Oleaceae; genus Jasminum; species Jasminum sambac. Next base: position 25,257,550 of record CP073652.1, read on the forward strand.
TGTTGAGGACATTTGCTTGATCCGAGTATTCATCTGACCCAGACTGATTACCGACAAGTGCCTCGTTCGCGGGTGTTGTTGTTAACGAAGCTAGTTGGCGAGAGATTCCTTCGATCATACCTTTAACTTCTCTAATCTCTGAACTCGAGTCATTACTCCGGATCTCATATATTCCTCGTTTCTTTGCTTCAGTTCGAGAAGAACGACTCCGCTGTTGAGAATTCTCAGCTTATCTTTGAAAGAAATCCCAAATTTCGGTTGCATTTTTAGACATAAGCTCTCCACCACTTGTGGCCATCAACCATTCTTGAATGTGTTGTAGCAATCCCTCCAAAAACTATTGACAAAGATGCCATTTTTCATAACCGTGGTGTGGACACTTCAGTAGCAACCCATTAAATCTTTCCCATACTTCATAGAATGGCTCGTCGTCTCTTTGCACAAATTCCAAGATTTCCCTGCGAAAAGCATTTGTTTTGTGAACGGGAAAATATTTATTCAAAAATTTAGCGACCATTTGCTCCCAAGAAGTAATACTATTAGACGGCAAAGTATTAAATCATGATCGAGCTTTATCCTTTAAAGAAAATGGGAACAATCTCAATTTAACTTTGTCCGGAGTGACATTCTCATATTTAAAAGTTTCACATATAGTATAGAAATCAGTTAAATGATTATAAGGCTCCTCTCTTTCCAAACCATAAAATGATGGGAGACAATTAAGTATACTAGGTTTGAGTTCAAAAGTTCGAGCAGCTACTTGAGGATATTGGATGCATGATGTGCTCAAATTAGATAACGGATTAAAATAATCTTTAAAAGGCTTTTCTTCAATTTCATCAGCCATCTCAATTTTTAATAGATTGTCGTCAATTTTATCTGTGGTTACAACTTGTTTTCTTTGATGAAAAGTTCTTTCAATTTCACTATCAAGTGGCTCTAACTCGAGATTGAGAGATCTACGACCATGCATGCAGCAAAATTTTCTTCTTTTTAAATTTTAAATTTTAATTTTTTTAAATTATATATATATATATATATATATATATATATATATATTAACCACAATCACTAAAAAAATAAAATAAGGGAAAAGAAAGATCGCAAACTAACTACTTTACTAACAAAAATTTCAAAATAAAAGAATAAAACAAAGGAGCAAGAACACCTGATTTTCCGCTTTTTTATAGAAATTCTTAGTGACTACGCCCAAGTGCTCCTGTGAGAATGCTATTCTTCAAAAATAAAAATAAAATAAAATAAAATAAAACGGTCAAAACTAAATAATAATAATAATATTCTAAGCTAATTAACAAAACAAAAATAAAAATAAAATGAACGAAATTAACTAAGACTAAATCAACTTTCTAACGCAGTCCCCGGCAACGGTGCCAAAAACTTGTTGTAAAATTTTAAATAACTCGCAAGCGCACGAATCCATTGGAATATAGATTTAATGAGCAACGAGATCGAACCCACAGGGATTGGGAACTTAAAAAGTATAATTTAACCCAAATTAACTCGTAACTAAATTAATGAAAATATTTGATTTTTATATTTTTAATTAACTAAAAATATTAGTAGAGAAACTAAATCTAACAATTAAATCATATATCAAGATTATTAGAGTGACCAAAGTTTCGGAATCCACCACTATTTAACCAAGTTATTCTCTAATTACTATTTAATTCACAAGTTCGAGTGACAAATTGAAATCAATCTATTGTCTACCCATAAATTTATCAATGAAGCCCACTTAATAAAATCTAATTTTGGTTCCTCTTCACTTCTTCTAATAGACTCACCAAGCAATTATCGTAGTAATGGGATTAAAGAAAATAAAGAATCTAAAAATCATATGTTCCAAGCATTATAAGTATCCAATCAAATTGAAATCTCACGATAACTCAAAGATAGTCATTATATACTTCAAGCACCAAGCATGGATTAATTAATTTAATACCCAACAATCACCAATACATGATAGAAGTGATGAAAGTAATTAAATTTAATCAATCAACGAAAAACGAACCGTAAACGTTAATCGCACATATAAAGAACCAAATAATAAATAGAGAATCACATAGTTAAATAGGGTTTCATCCTAACCCTTAATCTAATAAATTTAGAATAACATTATCAAATAAAAGGGATTAAAAAAGATAGCACCCGCCATCAATGGATAAAATATTGAATTGTTGGATCGAAACCCGTTGAATTCTTGAGTCTCCTCGCGCTCAGCCGCCGTTCTCTTCTTTTCTCCCCCTCACCCAGCCGCAATTCTTGACCCTTTTCCCCTAATTTCGTTCCCGGCTTTTTTTTTTTTAATTCTCGTTCTTGCCTCCCTGTTAAATAAACCTTCCTTTTCTCAATTACTAATGGGCTTCGGCCCATTAGTCTTGTTTCTCTTTTTTTTTTTTTTAATTCTTTTTTTTATTTTCTTTCATATTCTTTCATAAAAACCTATAATAAACAAAAGAAGAAATATTAGTTAACATTAATACGAAAAACAGACTAGGAAAATAAAAAGTAAATAACAAAATATGTAATAAAAATATACTCATCATGTTACTTGCGTGTCAAAACAAAAGTGTAAGTAAAAGTTGAAATAAAAACGTTTTATAAACATTTAGGATTAATTAGCACATATAAAAAATTTTTGTATTTAATTGAATTGTTATATATTTTATTTGAATTAGGAAGAAGGATAGTATTGTTATTTTGTGCTCAAACGTCGTTGTTATGTTACCAAAGTTGAAAATAAATTTTTGAATACAATAATTTTAAAAATAGGTTCTCGATGGGCTGAAACACTAAAAGTTGGGTCCTTATGAATAAATTTCCCTAACTTTCTATCCGACTAAAATTTGAATTCTACATACTCAAAAAAAACTAATAATAATAATAATAAAGTTAATTCATTATTTAAGTTTATGACAATGTATATTACTTAATGAGGAAATCACATGAAATATGATTTCTATGTTTAATATTTCAAAAATCATGTAAAACCTACTTAATTGCAAAATCCTGTATTCGGGCACGGTTTATTACAAAAATCTGGTATGTGCGATCGCACAGTGTAAATCTGGGTGTAGGCCAAACTTTGTGCCATGCGATGTGTAATATTACAGAGTGTATAATGGGTGTGCAATAGATGTGTGAAATTACATAATGTGTGTAATAGATGTATAATGATATGTAATGAGTGTTTGAAATTACACAAAGTGTTAGATGTGGAATCAATTAGTAATGGATGTGTAATGATGTTTAGTGGCTTCGCAGTGATTTTGTAATAGTTGTGTAATAGTGCAAATTGTTTTGGGTGTAGAATTCTTATACGGTGTCTGTTTTGGACGAATAATATATATTATTTGCGTTTCTTGACGAGCCCGTTCCAATCACTCTTTCCGCTGGTGCTAATATCGTCTTTTTCACAAATTATCTTTCGTTTGTGAGTTATTGTCAGTTTTCAATTTTTTTTTAAAAAAAAAAATTGTACCATCAAACCACATCTGCAATCGAATGGCACAAATTTTTTTTCTTTTGGGATTTGTGTTGTGCGATCGCACGGCGTGATGGCTCGCTCCCGGATCGGTAATACATGATTTTTTCAATTTTTTTCATTTTGCCTTATTTTTGAAATATCAAACCTAAACTCCTATAAAATTGTAAACAATCCTCACTTAAATTTTTATCAAATACAAGACTAGGACAGTCGATCTTGAAATGGTAGATATAAAATACTGTAAGAAAAATTTGATATTAGAATGGGTTTTATTTATTTATATTAAAAAAAAAGAAGAAAGGGTATCGAGACCACGTGTTAGTGTATAAATTAAAATGTATTTTTATGAGTAGGAAGAAAGAGAATTAGTGGAGTTGGATAGTGGAGATTTAAAAGTACAATTGATATGTGAATGTGATTTGTTTGACCAAATTTGAATCTATATATTAATAAAGAGAAACCGATTTGGGAGGGAAATTTCCCACTCATTTTTTAGCCTTTTCGAATTTATTTTCCCGCTCATAACATCTTAATTATATTGGCTATTTTTGAATTACTTTTCCCAATCTATTTTGAAATCTTCCTTATCCGTTTGTTCCAAATTTTTAAACTTTCCTTAACTATTTAATCGAAGAGAATTTTATTTAATCATTTAATTTTAGCTTTTCCTTATCTGTTTAATTGAATAGGATTTTTTTTTAATTATTTCTTATCAAACCTATCATTTCAAATTTTCACGAATTAAAATTTCTACCTCCGTTTCAACTGTATTGTTTCAACCCTAAATTGATTTAGTCCTTTTTATTTTTATAAGTTAAAAAATTCACTTTTTTTTTTGCTTAGACATCTATATATATTTACATGTATTCCTAAATTCTAATATTACCACAAATCCGGTGAAATCTAATGTTTGGAAAATCGACCAAAAAAGGTAACAAGTTGAGGGTCAAAAGGTCAAACCGGTTGATAAAAAAAATTTAAAAATAAGTGAAAATTTTTATAAAATGGATAGAATTAATTATTTTGTTAATTTCTACACATGCATAGATAAAGATAAGAATTTTTAGAATTAGTTATTTTATATTTTATTCATGAAAATTAAGAGCAAATTTGAAAAGTTAGTTCCATGTTGGATTCTTTAATTGGTGCAACACAGATTTGAATTTTTTATACTAAACATTGAATCCCACATCGATTGCGCTGTGAAGGAAAGTGAAGAAACCCTTCATTAAATAGATACTTTGCTTGTGTATTGTATAATTTTTATAGTGGGTCTGACTCCATTATACATTGGGCCATGAATAGTTAAATATTTAAATGGGAAAAGTTAATTTTTGTTATGGATTAGACCTTGAAGAACCAGAAAACCTGTACCCAGGTTAACCGTTTTGTGGTTTAACCCTTTTTTTAAGCCGCTTCTATATAGGTTTTTTGCAAGACAATTTTAGGTAAAAATTGAAACGAAATTTTACCCGATTTGCGGTTGAACCAGCAGTTTCAGTTCGATTTTCTAAACACTGGATTCAAGTTTTTTCTTCCAATCTCTCATGTAGATCATTTTAGGATCTACATACTTTTCCTAAATTCGATTTAATTATTTCTCATCTATTATTAATAATTTATTTTTTTTGAAGGGGATTTATTTATTTTTTACTTAATTATACTTTTAACCCACTTCTTTTAGAATTTTTTTTGCCCTTAATGTACTATTTTTTTAATCCATATAATTAGCAAGATATTATCGTTCTTCATATTGTGCCTATTTTAGATAACTATCAATATTAAAATTATTTATATATTTTAATTTATATTGCCCGTTAATTTCAAATTTTCAACAAACATTGAAGACTTGGCAATTGGAACTACATTAATATATCACAATTTAATGATTTTATTTTATGTAATGGTTTATTTGAAAACTTCTAAATAACTGAATGGGCAATTATATTATCACAACACATTTTTATTGATACGTTATATTCTATTTATTTTAAAGATTCCTAATATTTACATTTTAGTCTAATTACATCCTTGACTTTTTTCCTTCAATTATTATTTTTAACCTTTAACTAAGTATAAATTTGGTCCATGCAGATCCTTTTTGTCTAAAAAATTAATTAATTTAGATGTACATTACTTATTTATCCATCATAGTTTTAAATATTACAAAACATAATGGACGTAAATGGTGAATATTTTTTCATTTAATAGGGTGATAGGGAATCATTTATAATGATTTTTAAAAGTTTTTAATGTAAAAGAAGAGAGAGAATGAGTGGAGTTGAATGGCGGAGATTTGTGGATGTGATGAGATATATGAATGTGATTGATTTAGGGTAAAGAAATAATGGATAAAAAAGGGGTAAAAAATTAAAAAAGTAGTTGCCTAACATGCTTTAAATATCATTAATACAATATTAAAATTAATTTTAATATTTATGAATAAAGCAAGTTAATTACTAGAAATTATAAAACATAATAATGTAACGAAAAATTTGAGAACATAATATTATTATTATAAACAATGTTAAAGACCTTTTCATACAATTAAATTGTGGTGTACCCAATATCTTTTACAGTGTGAATATAGATAAATAATTAGCTTTTGTCGAGTTATTTAGCATTTTTTTACCTCGAATTATAAAACGTAATTATACTACTTACACATGATTTAATTAATCATACTTAATTATTGTAAGATTCTATATCAATTGTTATTATTATTATTTTTGAAATAAGATTCTATCTCAATTATTATAAAGTTCAAATTACTACAATCCTCATATTTTTCTTTTAGTTCTAAAAAAGATAGTTTCTCTTGATAGTATCTTATATCGTAACAACCAACAAGAGCCAAAGAGTATTTTTCTTTAAGAGAAATTTATTAAATACACCATGAGTTTCAGTGTGTTTTTAGTGTGTCTACAATTTACATACCATGTTTTGAGAAATTACATTTTACATATCGCATTTGATTAATTCTGAACAAAACAAGTCTTACATCCTAACAAAATTGGAAAAAAATTTTAAAAATTACTTATTAATAAAAAAATTACCTTTTTTGTAACTAAGGAATTACACCCCATGTATTTTAGTATATAAGACTCTATATATGATTATTTTTAAAAATATTAATTAACACTTATTGTATCAAAAATACTTTTGTTGTCTCTTTTATTCTAAAATATTTTTTTTAAAAGTTAACTATATATGATATATGAAATATTATAAGTAAATTGAAAATAAGGAATCGTCTTCACTGTTGTTGTCATCAACTCTATCGTTACTATTAAATTGAGTTGCAATTTTCATAACAAATTATTTCGCTGAATTTTGACGTTTTCCTTTTTAAAGAAATAAACATGTAAATAAGTTTTTTTTTTAAGGGAAAAAAACCTAAGTTGCAAAGTTGCATCAAATTTCATGTACGATTAAAATTGACATTTTCTTATTCACTTAATAAAATTATTTATGAAACATTAAGAACAAATTCATATTTTTTTATTTTATACATTTGAATAATTCTTTAACGGCATTGATTTATAGACTCTCCGAGTAGTATTATAAGAATCGGGAACAAATATTTTATTTCTTTTTTTTTTGTGAAAGTAAACAAATATTTGGTCAAGTATGATTGAAAATCATACCTGAGGAAAATGTATTTTCTCTTTATTCCCGAACTAAGTGCAATGATTTTGTTAAGTATATTGGTGTGAAATATTTATTCAATCTTCTAATTTTAGTGATGGCCATTATAAAAATTATTAACTAAATTGACATCATATTTACATTAATTGATTTCTATTAACTACATTGATGGACGGTAGAAATATTATTTATTTTTCTAATTTTGGTGATAAATAAATAAATATTTCAAGTGCATATTTAATGAATAAAGATTAAATAAGTTGAAAAGTAAATAAATTCCTAAATTACCTATTTCGTAAATTACGTATTTAATAGATAATTGGCTATCGACTCAATCAATGATTGAAATCATGTGACTCAATTAAAATTTCTTAATTGTCTTTCGATTATATTAAATATCTATTTGGGATTTTATCCACTGAATAAATATTAAGAATCAAAGTTACTTTAAATAATTTATTTTATATCGATTTTCGTCAGTTTAGATTTTATACAATTTTTAAAGATCATCGATTAAGTCATCTATTTAAATTATTAATCAGATATATTTCAATTTATTTATCTTATTTAAATTAATTATTGTGAATTTTAAATATTTTTGGAAGTCATGATTTATTTTTTTCATATCCTATTCTTTTCGTTAAAATTCTTTTAGGTACTATCTGCACATGTTGCTAAATCAAGTGTGCGGTCCAAAATCTTATGAAGAAATAAGAACGGTTGATGGGAAAGTATATAATATTTTCACAAAAGTGTCCTATGCTCGGGGTCTTGTAGACGCTGACATTGGGCTTCTGAACTGTCATTAAGAAATCTGTTTGTCACTCTACTCATATCTGACTACTTGGATAGACTGAGGCATTGTGAGAGAAATGTGCGACAATATTTGTCAAAAGATATAGAACACAGGCATCGGAATACTCTGCATGACCCAGGTACTGTTGTTCACCATGATATGTTTACCCAAATATTATTGTTCACGATTATATGTTTTTGTCTTCCCATTTTTTGCGAGATTTGATTGTTCACCTGTAATTTTCTAAGTATTAACTAATTGTGGGATGTGCATTGTAGATTTATAGCTGACCGATGATTTATAACTAACACGACTACAAACGTTGTGTACAATGAAGTTTTCAGCAACCTATAGTGTTATGCGCATGAATCATATGAGATATGTTGTTCGTAATTATCAAAGTTTTTATTTAGCTCTTATGTTATATTTGTTTCTATAGGCCATGAGATATCATATATATAGATATAGGATTGGTTTCCTTTGGCTATATCTCATATGGACATATTCATTCAAGTGGAATATTATGATTTGCATTTTTGGCTCATATTTTGCTATTTGCGCTACAAAATCTTAAGGGAATGGAATATTGACGAGATTTGTTCTTGCTTGTGCCCTCGCAGATGAATTAGTTACCTTTAGAGTACTATGGATTGCTATTTTTGTTGCAAAATATCTCATCCTTTTTCTATGCTGGTATAGATGGATATATAGATCATTGGCTTTAGGGTACTTAAAATTGTTTTGTACTTTTCAATGTTGATGAGATTTGTGTTTCCCTTTTCAATTGTAGGTTATCATGTGAATAGATCACATATCGATTCCTTATGCGTCATGTGATAAGGAAGCCATGGTGAAAAGATTAGAACAAGTTGCCCATCACGCTTTCAAAACCAATATATTTATGAATGTTATAGTATGCTATGTATTGTTCTCCAATGTGATTGCGTAGATAGAGCTTGAATGTTATTATTGTTTGGACTAATGCAAAATTGCGTTTTTCATAGAGATTTTTATACCTTTGTGTTTGTTTTAATTGTTACAAAATTGTATCAATATTAATAGATCGGATTTACTCCAAGTACAAGCGAAATTCTGTCGAATTTTTTCAAAAAAGTGTACATTCTTCTCTTAAATATTTTGATGTTACTGATTGTACTTAATAAATCCGATAAATCCAATTAATGTAATTAGCTCCCGTGCAACGCACGGGTGTTCCAACTAGTTTTGAAAAGAATAAATTAAAATGACTATGCTACAAGTGCAAAAGAATGTATCTTTATGGGGCTGACATATCATATCAAGTTAAAGTTAGAGTCAATTCTTTTAATTCTTAAGAATACGACAACCATGGACAACGTTTATCGTCTTCCATTTGTTTCAACTTTCAACAAACCTGGGGGCCATTTCGTTTTCTTGTTTTCTATTCATTCCATTAGAAAGTACGTACGCACACTGATTTTGGATTAATTATTAAATTATTGGGGCTTTAATCTTATCCTTTATTTAATCATAATCATCATCATCATAATAAACAGTAATAATAATTATTGTTTAATATTAGAAATAATTTCTTAATCTTGTTTGATAAATTAAATCCCCCAAGTCATTGATACACTTTGATGCATGCGTAAAGCAGACGCTTACCAAATTGTATTACCTTAAAAAGGATTTAAAAATGATTAAAGCAATACTAATTTACTTTAAGAACATTTTCAATACTTATTACTTGTATTTTACATAGCGAGTAATGTAAATAAATGGATGAATCTCAATAGTATTATATATATATTGATTCACGACAGTCGAAAATTAATAATGAGTTTTGTTTCTCATTTATTAATACTGATTATGTTATGCACCATAAATTACCAAACTATAATATTAAAAAATAAAAACAAATTCCTTTGTCATAAATTATACAATTTCTACATATATCATATATATCATAATAATATTATAATAAGAGGAGTGCCACCTAGGTAAAGTGTTTAGGTGGCAGTGCTATGTTTGGCATAACTTTTAGGGGTTAATTATTGTTCTTATTTATTTATGCTGCTTTCCTTATTTAATATTATTTTATTAGTTTCATCAATATTTGAATAATATTTAAACTTATCAACATAAGCATAATGCTAAATGATGCCATTTATTAAATTTGCTTTTATTGCGCTAAAGATTACCAGTAAAATGTCTTAATCTAGGATATAACATTTCACACCAAAGTCCGACTTTTCATCCATAAATTAATTCCATGAACATTAATAATTTTACCTTGTCCTAATTGCAATATTTAATTGCTGGATTACAATCGTTTATTATATCCTATATCTCATGCAATCAATATGCTAGTTACCTCGCAACAGCAATCATTTTTATTTTATTTGAGAAAATATCATCACCCAACAAGAGAGAGTCACGTAACCTAAAGTTTCAACACAACTAGAATTGGATTGAATGGGTATTTTAGATATGTTGTTTTAAATACCGTCCAACGGAATAAAAATATATTATATAATATCATCAAATTGTGTCCTATTGATTGTTTTGACAGCTTTTTATGAAGTTCTCTCATTCAAATTTTTATGAAGTTTAAATAATAATTATTTTTAAAAATATATTTTAATAATATAATTTTTAATTTTTTTTAAAAAAAATTTATCCCTTTTAATAGAAAAACTTTTCAAATTAACGGTTTACACAAATTACTTTGCTTTTTGAAAAATTACATCTTTTTCCACCATATTTTAAAAACATAAAGTCTGGCTAATCAGTAAGATCAAATGTTGATCTTAAGCAGGTATATATATATATATATATATATACATATATGTATGCGGCCTGAAGTAAAAATATAAAGTATGCAAAACGACAAGATAAAACTTCAAGGTTAAAGCGTGGAGCTAGTTAGAAGTGGGTTTTTTAAATAGAATTTATAATATTTTAAATTGGTATTCTTAATATTTTAATTTGTACTTTTTCATCCGCATGTTTACAACTTAACATTCAATAAAAATGTAGTACGTATCATTTATAAATATCAATTCCAAATATTGCCATAGGATTGCTCAAAAATTTAGTGCCAAACAAATTCTAGTAAAAAATTTATGTTATTAAAAATTCTTTTATCGTTGAAATAGTTTTTGAACATCCTTAAAAATTCTTTAAAGATCACCTCAAGGCGTCGGCGGTCTTCTCCCTCAGCTATTTTTTTTGCTTTTAGAAAAGAGCAGAAAGTGTGTTGCACAAGCGTAAACTCATGAGTAAGCAGTAATTAATTAAGGTGTGAGAACCCCACCCCACTCCACCCACCCAATCAACTAACAATCTAACTCTGCAGAATTTCTTGCAAAATCTCTTCATCGTCTATTTGGGTTCGCTTTCTTGAATTTCTCTGTTTTCTTTTCGACAGAAAGTAATTTGAACTTTTTCTTTTCTTCTTTCTTTTAATCTTTTTATGGGTTTTATTTATTTATTGTTGTATATGGAGAAGGCATAGTGGCTGTGAATTATTTAAAGGGTAACAGATTTTTATTTATTTATTTATTTTCTTTTCTAGAGGAAAAAATTGTTGTTGAGACTTGAGAAGAGAAGGGTTTACTTTAAAATTAGTAAACTATTTCGTAATTGAATGGGAATAAGAGCAAATAAAGAGGAAGAAGAAGGAGACTGGAATGAGGAAGTCTTTTAAAGATTCTCTCAAAGCACTTGAAGCAGATATTCACCATGCCAATACTCTGTATGTTCTATTATATGATCAAATTATGCAGAAATATGATTTCTTTATTGCAAATCTTGTTCATAATTTTTTCATACTGTATCAAATTGCTCTGTTCTTGATAAAATTATTAAATTTATGTACAAAGTTGTAATTGTTCTGTTGATCATTGTGGGATTTAGGCTTTCTGAGCATCCGAGGAAATACGATGGTGCGTGTCTTCAGATGAGACTGTCGTATAGTCCTTGTGCCAACATTTTCTTATTCCTCATCCAGTGGACTGATTGTCACCTAGCCGGTGTGCTCGGGATTCTTAGGATTCTTATTTACAAGGTGAATTTTGGGTTATCTTATTGTTGGTTTGTTTGTGATCGATTAACTTATGCTGCGTTGTTATTGAGACGAGGGGTGAATTGCAGGCGTACGAGGATGGTAAGACCACCATGTCTGTCCATGAACGAAAAGCTAGTGTAAGGGAGTTTTATGGTGAGTTTATGTCAAGAATTCCTTCTATTGCCTAAGCTTATGTCTTGTTTGGTGTAGATTATCTTATGTGAAATTTGGTTTTCTAAAAGTGCGTGGTGGTTGACATAGAATGTGTAGTTGAAAATGAGTTTGAAGACTTCTGGACCGATATTAGTAATGTGTGCATAGTACTACGTACGGTGTTTTATTGTGAGTTTATGTCAAGAATTTCTTGTGTTGCCTAAGCTTATGCGTCTTGTTTGGCATATATTATCTTATGTGAAAATTGATTTTCCAAGAATGGGTGGTGGTTGACGTAGAATGTGTAGTTGAAAATGAGTGACATTAGTAACATGTGCTTAATACTATGTATGGTGTTCCACACACAGTGTCGCAGTCTTTTTTAGGGATGAATGGATTTAGAAACCTCGATTGACTTTTGATCAGGTGTAATATTCCCGTCTTTACTGCAACTTGAAAGGGGGATAACGGACATTGAAGATAGGAAACAGAGAGACATATGTGCTTCCAAGTATCGAAGGAGAGATGAGATGGACAAGGGGAAGTTGTCCGAAACTGAAATAGAGAGAGAAGAAGAGTGTGGGATTTGTATGGAAATGAACACTAAGGTTGTCCTTCCTAGTTGCACTCATTCATTATGTGTGAAGTGCTATACAGATTGGTAAGTAAACTAGCCAGTCTTATTCAATGTCCACATGTGGGCATGTTAAAATGCCGATACATTGATATGGCAGTTTGTAAAAGGTCCACATCAACATGTGGGCTAGTTGTTGGACCACTTGCAAATTATCAAATTTCTGTGTGGACATTTTAACATGTGTACATGTGGGCATTGAAACAAGAGTGGTGAACTAACATGTCTTTCTTTCGTTCTTCACTAAAATTAGTGTCTAAACACATTCAAGTGACTTGATGATGTTGGCTTTAGGCATGCTCGATCACGGTCATGCCCTTTCTGTCGAGACAATCTTGAAAGAGTAAATTCAAAGGAGCTTTGGATCTACACTAGCGATTCTGATATTGTGGATTTAACAACGATTGCACGGGAAAACCTCCAGAGGCTTTTATTGTACATTGAGAAGTTGCCTCTTGTCGTACCAGATCGAACAATGGTTTCTTACGACCCTCGTTTCCGATGAGGGATTGGAGGAGATGGCCAGTGGTTTGTGCATAGGATTCATTTGATGTATATATATGACCAGTGATCAGTTGAGTGAGTTTGTTTATTTATTCTTGTACTGGTTTAGCGTGGACATCATGTCTAGTGCATAAATTATACGTCTTTCAAATTTGTTGAGCAGCAATCCAACACACTGAGACAAGTCCACACTGAGTACCAGGTTGTTAAGCAACATATCACGCATTGGATTGATTTATTCTTCTTAATGAGGTTTACGTTAAGATATATTAATTCCCAGTGGGTGTTATTTGTTTTTTTTTTTTTTTTTTTTTTTTTTTTCCTTTCTTTAAATTTTAATTTTAATTTTAATTTTTGAAGGGATTAATTCCAAGTTTTCCATTAGGCTTTTTAACAAACTATTCCATCATTCTATTAAGATTCAACCTGAGCACACAAACTTCAAAATTGATATGCTGAAACACGCAATCTTCTCACAAGAACATGTTAAAAGATAAATAATAATTTGAAAGATTACAAAAAAAAATTTCAGATGAAACTCGAAAAAAATTTTCAGATGAAACTCAAGTTTTGGTTAGGGCATGAAGTTTAATAGATCAATAACATACAAAACATTGATTATTCTCAAAGTGTAAATTTGCTTTGAGCGCCGTCACACCGAGGTAGGAATACAATGCTGCTATAAGGGACTAGATGAACACACAAAATAAGCGGATTGTCTGACTCAATCCAAAGTCCAACCACGAGCTTTTCTAATAACTGCAACAATTTGTGTTTTATTCTATTGAAGCCAGTCTTAATGCTTTGGTCTCAATCTACCAGATAGTACTGGAGAAATTATCACCTGCGGATTATTAGTAATTCAATTGGTGAGAGTCTACAACATGATTTCACATTTTGTTGAAGCCAGTCTTCGAAGAAGTGATCGTGGTCTGAAAGCACAAGGTCGTGGTTTCATGGATTGGTTCTTCCAGTGGCATGATTGTGGCACTGAACTTAAATCCTTTGTCTCAAAATGATATTAAATTGATATACATTCGAACCATCTATCAGTTTAACCTTTTATATCAAGTGGTTCAACACAGGTGACTTGGCATAGTAATTACAAAATACATATTACACATAAGATACGAGCAGCCCATCCAGTTGTAAGCTAAAAGGTAAAAGCAACGTACATATCCAGTATCAGTGCCATGGATCAAACAAAAAGGGCCCAAAATTCAATGCCAATCTCAATCATCGTCGTCTTCCTCTTCATCTTCGTCATCCTCATCCCCATCATCTTCATCTTCTTGTTCCTCCTGGATAATCACAATCATGAACATTAGTCAACTTAACACAGGAATTTCAACAAACTTGATTAACTGAAATTATGCATAAACATCTCAAACCAAGAATCTTCTCCACAAAATCATATCTACAGCATAGAAAGCGTTACTTCCTAAATGTTCTCCACAACATCAGATCTACCATATAAAAAGCGATTAAAAGTCAAAGAAACCAGACTACTTCCTAATATTGAGCCCTCTAGAGCAAGTTTCCTGTTTGTTGAAAATGTTTGTAGAAGTTAAAGTTGTCTTATTGGACACTGAATTTCAAGAATTACTAAAAGAATTTATATGGCAAAAGCTAATGCAATCCACGTACTACGAACTATGTAAGCACCATGTTTGGCGAAGTGTTTTACACAGAACCACATGTTTATAAACTATAAACATTTTCACAATTTCCCAATCCAATTTTTATCCACGGGCAAAAATCCAAACAAGTTAGACACCATTAGTAGCTGAAGTTGCACGCACCTGCCCACTTTCCTCATCTTCATCGTGAACTTCGGATTTTGATTTCTCGGATTCTTCGCCACCTTCATCAGCAGAGCTTTCCTGCAAAACAAATGCAAAATAATAAAAACGGAACACCAATAAGAAGCTCGAAAGTTACTGATGAAATGAGGATAAAATAGTATAATAGATAAATATTGTGCATTTACCTGCTTCTTGTTGTAGGCATCCATGAGGTTTCCATACTCTGCCTTCTTTTTTGCAGCTTTAGCTTCATAAGGAGCTTTTTCCTGTCAAAAGAGAGAACACGGGTTAACAAATAATCAAATACAAACATGCCTCTTACCCATCGTCGGGTCACCAACATAAACACATAACTCAATGGTAAAACAAAAACCATGATCTTCAATTGCAGCTAAACGCAATTTGGCCGTATAATTAGAAGGCTTCAAGAACTTACAGCTTTACTCATAGATTTCCACTTCTCACCACCAGCTTTTCCAACCTTCAGATGCCCATATGGAAACAAGGAAATTTTTATTTCGAAAACGGTAGCCATAAATAACATAAATAAAAGAGATTACAAAGAGCATACAGCTGAGACGCCCTTGACATCAGGATTTTCCTTCTTAAAAGTCTTCCTGAACTCCTCACTACAATAAAACCAATAAATAACTTCGATCAAGCTACAAAGTACACAAAGTCTAACTCAACTCTCAAGATCAGAAACCGGGGAAGAGAAATTTAGTACAGGAACACAAAGAAGGCACTTGGAGGCCTCTTCGGTTTGTTAGGATCTTTCTTAGCTGCCTTCCCCTTCTTAGCCGGCTTTTTATCTGCCTTTACAGCTGCCTTTCTCTTCCCCAACTTCCTGAAGGGAAAATGATAAACACAAGCCACCACTTGAAATTATAATTAGCTAACATCAGAACAGATTTGTGCTTCATAAAATCCTAACAACCAGATAATATTGCTGAAACATTGGTAAGGCGAAGCTTGAATTATATATATACATAAAAAAATAAACAAAAACACTTCAGACCTATCATCATTGGGCTTCAATGCTTCTTTTGTTTCCTTTCTTGCAGTCCCTTTACCCCTGCTGCTAGTCTTCATTGATTCCAAAACCTAGACAACGGCAGATCCTTCCATTTAAATGACACTTTCTCTAAAACTTCATTATGCACATAAAGTCCAAGAATCTAAATTAGAATTTTAGATACTTTCCACAGAAATGAAATTTCATAACCAGATACAAGTTACAGTAATAAAGTCTGGGACTGATGTTTATGTAGCAGCATGCCGTGTGAGCGAGTAAAAACTAAAAATATGATGGACAATTGAAACAGCAAAACGATGTTACTCAGTATAAGCAAAACAAGAGAGCAGTTTATTTATTATACAAAAGAAGTCAATACCAGACAATTAAAATTACTCAAATCGAGCTCCATCAATTAATTTTAACTTCCAGTACTATCTTCAATCTTCAATTTTATTTACACAGAACCAATTGAATATCCACAGAATCGCACAAAATTATAATTTTATAACCAAATTACAGCACATATTTTTTCAAAAATAAGTGAAGAAATTACTTCGACGAGA
Source organism: Jasminum sambac (assembly GCA_018223645.1). NCBI lineage: Eukaryota > Viridiplantae > Streptophyta > Magnoliopsida > Lamiales > Oleaceae > Jasminum > Jasminum sambac. The sequence goes on from CP073652.1 coordinate 25,274,227, forward strand.
AAATAAAAATATCAGTGAATAAAAATTCTGGAAATCTGAGCAAGCGCTAGTCGCTACCAATATGAAGCCGATAATTAAAAGCAAAAAAAATCTGATAAATTTTATTTTTGTATACGAACTCTGCTCCTGTACAAATTATTTTGAACAAATATGAAAAAACAAATGGGAATTAGTACCTTCAGATAACCGGGTGATCGGTGATCGCAGAGTCGAGAGAAGAAGAATCTACAAGCGACTACAGAGAGAATAGTACGACCAAGTGAAAGAGAGAGAATGTGTACTCTGATTTCAGTCACCGGGCTAGCCGGTTATGGTCTGTTTGGTTGGAGGTAAAAGAAAAGCAAGATAAGGATTATTTTGAATGGATCTGATTATTTTTTGGCACAATTGCAAATATTGCAAAGAGAGGTTTTCCTATTCTGAAAATGACAATTGACAACTTTTTTATAAACTACGAAGGAATAGTAAATTTTGAATCCGAAAAATTATGAAAAGCTACAAAAATGACAAGAAATAAATGTGGACATTCAAAAATGTCATCTATGTTTTTATATTTTCAGATATAACACAATTCTATGTGAAAGTATCTAAAGTGTCTCCTTCAATTTTTCCACCGGCACTACTGATAAGCCCATTTATCTGTCTCTAAGACTATGTCTTGACCTATTTATTGTTAATGTCATGTTTAATTTGGTTTAATTAGCTTTTATTTTAGTAAGAACTCGAATTTTGAAGAAAAAAGCTAAGACTAAAAGGAATTAAATCAAAACTTGGAGGACTCAATTGGAAAGATTGGAAGCGGATTGAAAAGAGAAAAGTAAATTCAGGAATAAATTTGAAAGATTAGAAGTTTGGAGACTTAGTTGTATACAATTATAAATCAAGGACCAAGGTTGCAAATCAAATATGAGGACCCAAATGAATGAAATCAGAAGCTAGAAAAATATGTTATGCGATAGCATGAGCAAAATCCTGTGGAATAGCACGGTTAATCAATATGAGCAGAAAGTTTACAACAATATGATCTCATGGTTGCAAGTTGTGCGATCATATGGTTCACAGAAGTAGTAGATTCACTTTTTTTTATTATTATTGTTTTTTTATTTTTCTTAAGTTTTTCTTTCATTATTTTGACAGCAAATATAGGGCAATACCCTCATTTCTTTTTCTTCCTCTACCCTCATCTCTTCCACTTTTCGTCCTCAATATTTCTTTCCTTTTCTGATGACCTCCCCTTTCATTCTCCAATTAGTTAGCACGAACTAAAGAAGCCGGTTTGTCAGCGCAAACCACAATGGTCCATGCTGGCAAACCACTATGGTTTGCATTTGCAAACAAGTGATTTGGTTTGTGTCACGAACTAGAGTGGCTTACGCCAACGAAGTTTCGATGGTAGAAGTGTTTAGAGTCACCAGAGTTTGGGGGCCGGCTTAATTTGGGAGAAGATAATGGAGTTTTGGAGAAGATGATGAATAGTGACAATAAAAATGACAAATTTGTATTTCCAAGTACAAATGTAGACATTTCGGAATTGAAACTTAGAGTTTGGACATTTTGCAATTGTCCATATATTTTACTTATTTTATGCATCGGACATGCGAAGATCTACTTTTTATAGTAGAAGATATTTTTAACATTAAAATATTAACACAAGTATATACTAATGTTTTAAAAAAAGTTCGTTGAATATTTTTTAATTGGGACCAAATTAATTTGATAAATTTTAATTGTGGATCAAAATAAAAATATGTAAAAGAAATTAACATCAAAATTGTTCAATTTTGAAAAGAATTAGGATCAATTTGAACATATTTAAAAGTGTTGAATTTCATTGCACTTAGAAAAATTAGGTATGTGTGTCACATGCCTAGATAACCATTGAAATGGACGGGAAGTTGCTGGAGGTCCTTATTTTGCAGAAAAACTTGAAATAGGTCATGATTTGTCGAAAATTCTTAAACATGTCCTTGTTATATAGCTAAAGTTTGAGTTTTTATTTATTGCAAATATATATGTACACATAAGTTGTAGAATGTTAATGGGAAATTGTGCAAATGATCCAAAAAAATGTGCCAACTATGACTTTGATCCCAAAAAAAAGTTGCGGGGATTGACCCAAATAAAAAATTTTGGTGCGAATTTGATCTAAATGGATGGAATATGCCAATTGTTGTGGTTAATTCTTTCAAATGGGCATTTGGTCATTTTACATATGGTAAATTGCAAAAACATTCCCAACCTTTGGAGAGTTATTACAATTCAGTCCAAAAGTTTTAAACATATATATTAGTCCAAAATTTAGTTAAACTAGTATTTTCTCATGTGCGTTGCATGGGGAAATATATATCCAGGCTATAATTTCAAATTTAGGGGCAGATTTTGCAACTTGCAAATTTTTTTGGGATGGTTTGGGTTTGGATGTATCTGCCCCAATTAATCACGAATACAATATAAGATATAATTATATTAGAAGAATTTTTGTTGGTATGCTTTTCAAGAAAACTTGATTGCCACCCAAAGATTTGCCTATAGAAATTTGTAAAGAAACGACAAACTATTAAATTTCTAAAATAAAAATTAGAGCAAGTATAATTGCCATGGACTATGCCTAAGGGGTTTCTATCGAAATGCTAATTGTGAGATGCATCAACTGAATTGCCAGAATCCAACAACCTTTTATCCTTTGTTGGTGCCTCCTTGCAGCCTCTGCAAATTGAACAATCATATGATGAACCAAGGAATGCAAAAGCAGAAAAAACAGCAAATTTTGAATGCCATCTAAAGAACATTTCTGCTTAAAATAAAAGGAAAAAAGTTGCCAGCTTTAAATGAATAGAAAAACTCATTGATGAGTGTTTTATTTACGTTTACTTTGTAGTTTTTATAAGTATTTAGAGTGTTTATCACGTTTAATTTCTTCTATTTTTAGGTAAAAGACTAACGTGGGCGGACATCGATGAAAAGACGGGGAACAAGACAAGAAGGACTAAAAAGTGCCAAAAAAGAGAAAGAGGGGACCAAAGTGGAAGAGAATGGAAGATGGAGGACTTGAACTGCAAATTCCATCCGGCCGTATCCATGGGCTTATACGGCCGCATCATCATCGATGTTAAAAGCCAGAAAGCTTGAGAGAAACTGTCATACGGTCGTATGGTAAAATAGATACGGCCGTAAGAGTGAACAACCTCTGAAGGAGCAAAAGAACTCGAGAGCTAGATACGACCGTAAGGTCTGGAAGATACGGCTGTATCACCCACGCGTAGAAATTTTCCTATCTTGCCTAGAAGTCTATTTTTGGTTGGTTTTTGGGTTATTTGGTGGACAAAAATATTTGGCTTTTTGGGATCCAGTGAAAGATATAAAAGGGGGTTTTAGCCACGAAATTGGGAGCTTTTTTGGGAGTCTTGGAGACAATCGTTTTGGAAGATAGCAAGGATCCAAACGAGATTAAAGATCAACGCTTCATTCTTGAGTTTTCTAAATCCGGTGATGGACTCCTTTATTTATTTTATGTCTTTATTAGTTAGTATGAACAATTAACTTTATTCGTTGGGATAAACGATGTAATTTAAATTGATAATTTGATTTTCACTTTCAATTTCTCGGGCTTTTACTACACGTTTTGATTTTACTACTGCGCGCAATGCATGATTTACTTGATCACTATATCATTGATTTGTGAATTCTAATCAACCGAGAGGTGAGTTAGGTATTTAGACCACGTAACAAAATCTGACAATTTACATAAGAGCTAGAGATAGACTTTTAAAATTATTGAGATCCCACGTGACAGGTGGATAGTTATGAATTCTTACGCTTGTTAATGCATTTAATTAAGGCTTCCTCAGACTATACATGGAGATATGATAGTTGACTTAATTAAATATGATTAATTTGAACCCGAGAGAGGTAAATTAAATTTCGTGAATTCGATCTAACACAACGTGAGATTAGAGATTGATGGGAGAAATCAAATAGGATATCAAAAGATAAATTGGGATTCCCAACTTGACTTTCATCTGCATTTCACAACTCTTTATTATTTTCCACTTTCTCTTTGTGTTAATTACAATTTTGTGCTAGATTACCAAAACTCCAATCCTGATACTTTTACTATTCTTGTTGCATCAATTATTTTTGCTGTGATTAGTCTAAATTGATATTGAGTAAATTAGTCCTCGTGAGAACCATAATTCGGACTCACAAAGTCCACTTTACTACTTTTGTGGCGATATCGTACACTTGGGATATTTTCGACAACACTCATAATTCTATGACATATGTGATAGAAAGAGACCAATATATGCCAATATAACTTTCACAAGAAACATCACATAGATATTGTTATTCATCTCAAAATAACCCCTGAGAAAACAAAGAACTCGATAAAAAATATCGAAAATACCAAGAACAATGCCAGTATAAGAAGATAGTTTTGTCAAAATATGCTACGATGCTGTACTTATGATCACAGATTTTCTACCCTACTTGAATCACACACTCTTCAGTTAAAATTACTCAAGGAACTTCATCTTTGAACAATTATATTCAACAACAGAAGTGGGGAATGCATATCATCGTCAATGCATAGTTATAGCGAAAGAAGAAAGTCCACAACAACCATGAACTATCCCTCATTATAAAAAATTAAAGGCTCTAAAATAGGACAAAACCAAGGCGACAAAAGTTAACTTCACTCACTCAATTGTCTTGCATCACATATAAAAAGAATTAAATTTCAACAAAACCCATGCCCATAAATCGAAAAGGAAAACGAAAGCATTATAGAATGGACAATTTAATTATATCGTTGGTTGCAAAACTTGAATTGACAATAATGACATTGAGGAATTTTATCAAACACTTTGGAGACCTCCAACATGGATTTAAACCTCTGTTCCATTCATACTCTGCTCTCAGTCAAAGCAGAAAATTAGTCATCCATCGTGTCAATAATCCTCAAACTACATGATATAAATCAATTATTGATTTAATTAGTCCACAGATTCAAAGAATAATTTAATTAAACCCAACTATCAACAAAGCAGCAAAAGCAAGATGCAAAATTGAAGCAACAAACAGATTCATTCAGCAAAACCATATGATCCGAGAGAGAAAAGTTCACACATACCCATAAAAGATGCAATTTACAATTTTTGTTGCATACCATCGGAGAACTTAAAATGAACTTTAAACATGCATTGGGATTAATGCATGTCATTGACTAATAGTTGGAAAAAACATGTCCAATTTTTTTCCTTGAGCCTAAACAGAAACAGAACATGGAAGTTACCGAAATCAACCTTGTTGACAAATGTAATTTCTGGGCACAAAGCAACGAAAATACCCTCTAGCCAAAAAATTGAGATAAGAATTCACTACTATATTTGATATCGGCCACGATAATTAATTCATTCATTAATTAAACTAAGAATAGCACTGATTGTGAAAGAAAAACAAAAATTGCAAATAATTCATGTATAGACTTGGATTCACGACTCTTAGAGCTCTATAGATTTCAAAAGGATTAGCAAATGTTCTTCATTCAAAGCGTTGATATTATACAATTCTTGACTCATTTTTGCTTTCTCCCTCATTATCCTCTCTTTTTTCCTTTTTTTTTTTAATAATAGTTATTGTATATGGCACCATAAGACATTTAAATTTGTAGAAAGTATAATGAATATGAGAAGTAGAAATCGAAGAAGAAGATACATGCCAAAAACCCCCCAAAATATTATTCTACTTACCGGTGAGTTTTAACCTTCTTTCATCCGTCGTCTCTATTCAAATGCTAAAAAAAAAGGGCAACACAAGATTATGAAAGGAAGGTAAAAACCAACAAATTAAACCCATAACTAAAAATAATCAACAAAAAAATTGCAGGTAAAGAAAGAAAACACAGTAAACATTCGCAAAACAAATCAAGATGCGAGCTGAAGATATTTAAAAGCAAGACGATCTAGGAGGAAAAACAATTAAAAAGAAAAAAGAAGGAAGATGATCTAGGAGGTTGAGATCGGAGATTAAGATCTGGGTTTTAAGATTATGGCTGGAACGGGAAGAAGATAGAATCAGAGATTCGTCTATATCAGTTAGAGGAAGGAAAGATTCGTCTATGATACACCTGTAAGAAACTGCTAGACAAATTCATAACAAACGGCACAGACATTACATAGAATGATTTGCAACAAACGACATAGACATCAAGCTTTAGAACGAGAATACAAAACTAAACCAAGAAATGATGGCGAGGCTTGTGTACTACGCAATTTCCTTAAAGCAATTTCGCCCTCACCACCGAACGATTGCCTCCCAGGATACAACAGCCAACTGCGGTGCTGCAGCCTAACTGAATTCAGTGCCTGAAAAATTATCACCAAGAACTGGACGGAAAAGGAAGGGAAAATGCAAGAGATGTTCGTGGTTGATGTGTGTGTCTTTGAGACTATGGAGAATGCTGGTTAAATAGGTGCAATGGAGCCTCGAAGCATTCAATTTCTAGACGTTACAGCAGCCATGTAACTCACAACCATTGCATTACAGAAGCAGCGTAATGCTGAGCCTTTTCAATTCTATCATTACAGCAGCTGTGTAACGCCAGTCCGTTGCAATTCTGGCCGTTACAGTACCTATGTAATGCATACTTTCCACCTGTTACATTGGATAAAATAAATCTCAAAACCAATCGAGCAAAACTCAACTTGCGTCCGGTGGTCGATTTTGATGCGACATTCGTGTTCGCAGGTCGCGCTCGCACACGAATCCCAAAGATCGTGTGGAAATTGGCTCGTGATTTCCACCCCCTGCGAGCGCGCGTAGACCATGGAGGATACCCTATATAACCATTGTTACACCTCATCCACACCCAACCATAAATAAGTTGGTTCAAACTTCTATAAAGTTCCTATGTGGGATAGCTACACTTCCCCAATACAATGCTATGCTTCAATTTCCCTTCACTTCATTCTCCAACAATCCCCCACATGAATAGGAATTGACGGACGCGGAATACTTGGTGACAAAGTTCAATGTCTGAACCATGCATAGGATAGATAGGTGTCACCCTTTGAACCTTCCCTTGTTAAAATACATTTACTTTACTGGCGGGCCAGTAGACGCAATATTCTTGAACTATTCGCCGTTTGTGTAAACGATAGTGTACTTCACACAGGATCCTTACTAACACCATTCAGTTCTCACGGGTGTGCCCATTTATGGCCCTGGACACGTGCCTGGTTCTGTGAGAGTTACTTAAGAATTGAGCCTCAACAATTCCCTTCGAAGCAGCCCCACTTCTCTCCCACATAGGTGATTCATTTGTTACGAGTAACCCGCATTACTCTAATTGATTGTTTAGATCTCCACTGGATAGGAATCATTAAGAGTTTCTGCTCAACCTTCTTCTACGGGTATCACTGTTTCAAAGGAATGGTTTGAGGGAAAACCCTCCACAGTGATCTCAATTAAGCCTTTGCAGTTAGGTTGTCCCATTGAACCTAGATCTTGGGATCTCCAGTCAACTAGGTTGGGTTTCCTTTGCAACGACTTACTCTTCTAGAGGCTTAAGTCCCATTCCCCTTGTTGATTTTCCAACTAACTCTCGATTCAACCCTTTGGTTAGCGGATCCGCTATGTTATCCTTCGACTTCACATAGTCAATAAAGATAACCCCTGTTGAGAGTAGTTGCCTAATGGTATTATGTCTGCAATGTATGTGTCGAGACTTACCATTATACATTTCGCTCTGTGCCCTTCCAATTGCCGATTGACTATCACAATGGATACAAATCGCTGGCATAGGCTTTGGCCATCTGGGAATATCCTCTAAAAATTGGCGTAGCCACTCAGCCTCTTCACCACACTTGTCGAGGGCGATAAACTCAGATTCCATAGTGGATTTGGCTATAACTGTTTGTTTAGAGGATTTCCACGATATCGCTGCACTTGCCTATGTAAACACGAATCCACTCGTGGATTTTGAGTCTTTTATATCAGATATCCAGTTAGCATCACTATATCCTTCTACAACTGCAGGATATCTGATATAGTGCAGCCCATAATCACGTGTATGTTTCAAGTGTCTCAGCACTCTCACAATCGCTTTCCAATGCTCTGTTCCAGGATTGCTCGTATACCTACTCAGTCTGCTGACTGCATAGGCTATATCGGGTCTTGTACAACTCATTAAGTACATCAAACTCCCGATTATCCTAGAGTACTCAACTTGAGAAATACTATCTTCTTTATTCTTTGATAGACGTTGACTTGTGTCTATGGATTGCTCGTATACCTACTCAGTATGCTGACTGCATAGGCTATATCGGGTCTTGTACAACTCATTAAGTACATCAAACTCCCGATTATCCTAGAGTACTCAACTTGAGAAATACTATCTTCTTTATTCTTTGATAGACGTTGACTTGTGTCTATCGGGGTTCTAGCCATGCCTGTATCATCCTTGTTAAATGTCTCCAGAATCTTATCCACATAATGTGTTTGGTTCAACACAAGCCCATCTGCTGTTCGAGAGACTTTAACACCAAGGATAACATCGGCTAGACCCATGTCTTTCATGTCAAACCTCGCTTTCAACATGTCTTTTGTGGCTTTAATCATCTTCTCGTTACTACCAACGATAAGCATATCGTCAACATAAAGACATAGAATGACATAGCCATTGTTGGTGTCTTTAACGTACACACACTTATCACACTCATTCATTCTAAATCCACATTCTATCATGACATGATCAAATTTCTGATGCCACTGTTTTGGTGCTTGTTTCAAGCTATATAATGACTTCACCAACTTACACAATTTGTGTTCTTGTCCTGGTGCGGAAAACCCCTCGGGTTGTTCCATATAGATTTCTTCTTCTAAATCTCCATTTAGAAAGGCTATTTTGACATCCATTTGATGTACTTCGAGATTGTGTAATGCTGCAATCGCGAGTATCATCCTAATGGAAGTTATTCTCGTAACGGGAGAATAAGTGTCAAAATAATTGAGGCCTTTTCGCTACTTGTAACCCTTTATTACAAGTCTGGCTTTGTATTTATCAATGGTTCCATCTACCTTCAATTTCATCTTGAAAATCCACTTATATCCTAATGGTTTGTTTCCGGGAGGAAGGTCCACTACTTCCCAAGTGTGATTTTGCAGAATGGACTCCATCTCACTGTTGATCACCTCTTTCCATTGAGGTCCTTCAGAGGAATTTATAGCTTCTTTAAAGCTTTGAGGTTCACTTTCGAGCATATAGGTTAGAAAATCCGGACCAAAGGATTTCTCAGTTCTAACTCTTTTGCTGCGTCGTGGTTCAACCTCAACTTCCTCTTCCCTTTCTTGGTCCATTTCTTCATGAGTTCGTTTCGACGAGCTCGCTTCTTCTCTTGACTTGTATGAAAATACATGTTCAAAGAAAGAAGCGTTTATAGACTCAATTATCGTGTTCTTGTGTATATCTTCGATTTTCGACTCGTATACGAGAAACCGATAGGCACTACTGTTGTGAGCATATCCAATGAATATTTCATCAACAGTCTTTGGACCGATCTTCACCTTTTTAGGAGTAGGTACGACCACTTTAGCAAGACACCCCCACACTCACAAGTATTTGTACGATGGCTTTTGACCTTTCCACAACTCATAGGGGTTCTTTTCCATTTTCTTTCGGGGCACCTTATTTAAAAGGTAGTTAGCTAACAGCACAGCCTCCCCCCACATGTTCTGGGGTAACCTAGAACTGATTAACATCGCATTCATCATGTCTTTCAATGTACGATTCTTTCGTTCTCCTACACCATTTTGCTGAGGAGAATATGGCGCAGTCGTCTCATGGATAATCCCGTGTTGGGCACAGAATTCACCAAATGGTGACTCATATTCACCGCCACGGTCACTTCTCAACACTTTGATTTTCCTGTTGAGTTGATTCTCAATTTTATTCTTATAGAGAACAAACTTCTTTATCGCTTCATCTTTACTTTTATGAAGATACACATAGTAGTACTTTGTGCTATCATCTATAAAAGTGATGAAGTATTTGTTGCCACCCCGTGTTTGCACAAACTTCAAATCACACACGTCAGTGTGGATTAAATCAAGTGGTTCACTATTTCTCTCAATAGTTTGGAATGTCGTCCTTGTCAATTTTACTTCAACACAAGTCTCGCACTTGTGCTTCGGGTCGATGTGGAATGATGGTAAATGGTCCAAGTTAATCAATTTACGTAAAGTATTAAAATTAACGTGACCTAGTCTGCCATGACATAAATCGGAAGACTTAAGCAAGTAAGCAGAAGAGTTATTCATTTTATTCATTTTAGGCTTAACAGTCATTACATTGAGCTTAAACAGCCCATCAGAAACACAACCCTTGGCTACAAACACTCCACTCTCTGACAAAATAACTTTATCAGCCTCAAACACCATACGAAAACCATGTTTGTTCACCAGCGATCCAGACACAAGGTTCTTTCGAATCTCTGGCACGTACAACACATTGGTGAGAGTCAGCTCTTTCCCGGACGTCATTCTCAAAACCACTTTCCCTTTGCCTTTGACTTCGGAGGTAGCCGAGTTCCCCATGAACAGCTTCTCTCCATTCTCCGTAGCTTCAAAGCTATGGAATATCTCTTTATCAGAACAAGCATTACGGGTGGCACCGGTGTCGATCCACCACTCTCTTGGATTCAATCCGACTAGGTTCACCTCCGAAATGACCGCAACAAGGTCCATGTCAGGAGCTTCATTGCCTTCAACCATGTTGGCCTCTCTTCAATAGTTGTTCCTCTTTGGAAGTTTACACTCCCAAGCTTTGTGACCAACTTTGTCACAATTGTGGCATTTTCCCGAAAACTTCGGCTTTGTGACTTCTCCTTTTGGTCCCAAGTTAGGCCCGTTGTTCATCAATCCATTTCTATTGGGTGGCGGTGGCCCGTTTCTGTTCGGTGGACCATATTTTCCCTTGTTTCTTTTAGAGTTTTGACCGTGTTCCACAACATTAGCTTTAACAGCCAGTGAGTGGTTAAACTGTTTCTTTTCAGAATTCCTCTATTTTTGTTCTTCCTCAATTTAGAGTCTCACAATGAGCTCTTCAACTGTCATTTCCTTTCGTTTATGCAACAGGTAATTTTTGAAATCTCTCCAGCCGGGTGGCAGTTTATGAATCACAGCGGCCACTTGGAATGATTCACTCACAACCATCCATTCGGCATGAATTTCATGCATAATTACTTGCAGTTCTTGGATTTGACTGATCACTGTTTTGGAGTCCACCATCATAAAGTCTAGGAATCGACCAACAACAAATTTCATCGTGCCGGCATCTTCAGTTGTATGTTTACGTTCCAATGACTCCCATAATTCCTTTGCCGTTTTCACGGAGCAGTACACACTGAACAGTGAATCGCTCAAACTGTTCAAGATATAATTTCGGCAAAGGAAATCTGAATGCTTCCAAGCGTCAACGGCACTGACCGCTTGGAAATCTCCCTCTCCCTCTTTCAGGATTGGAGTAGTTTCAGTCAAGAATCTCGCAAGATTCAATGTGGTCAGATAGAAGAACATCTTCTCTTGCCATCTTTTGAAGTTCAACCCACTGAACTTCTCCGTTTTCTCATTGTGATTTACGGGAACTGTCACACTATGACCAGCCCCAATATGTGGCACAAGAGCCGTCCCACTTGGGCCGGCATCAACACTTGGCCCAGAGGCCATAGTCATAGTCACAGCCACCGTTGGAATAACAGTCTGTGATACGGGAGCCACCACGGGCGTTATCGGAGCCACAGTTGGTGCCACCACATCATTTGAGAGTCACAACGTTGTTGGTTTGGTTGTTTTCCATTTGAGCAGTTCAAAATAAACTCTGAAATCCAAACAGACAATTTGTTTTTCCCAAGAGCACAGCAGTAGCCAAGTAAAATAATTGTAGATCAATTAGTTCACACTCAATAAGTAAGTAGAGTTCATAAATATCAGCAAACAAATATGACGCACTATAGGTTTATGTGAGCACTAGAGTTTATAAGTATTAGCAAACAAACATGATGCATGACAGGTTTATATGAACAGAGACTACTCAGCTGATTTCAATTATATGAACAAAGACTACTCAGCTAGCAGGTTTACTAACTTACTGAACATGTAATTGAAGCCAGTTACTAACTTACTAATATGTAATTGAAGCCAGTTCACGAAGGACAAAGAGTAAAGATGCAGCTTGCAGAGCATATCATATGAAGCATATACAGCAAACTCATTGACAATCTGTTTAGCAGTGGGTATTGAAGAGAAAATTGCTTTAAGATTGTAAGAAACTACTAGATAAATTCATAACAAACAGCAAAGACATTACATAGAATGATTTGCAACAAACGACATAGACATCAAGCTTTAGAACGAGAATACAAAACTAAACCAGAAAGGATGGCCGAGGCTTGCGTACTGCGCAATTTCCTTAAAGCAATTTTGCCCTCACCACTGAACAATTGCCTCCCAGGATACAACATCCAACTGCGGTGCTGCAGCCGAACCGAATTCAGTGCCTAAACAATTATCACCAAGAACTGGACGGAAAAGGAAGGGAAAATGCAAGAGATGTTCGTGGTTGATGTGTGTGTTTTTGAGACTATGGAGAATGCTGGTTAAATAGGTGCAATGGAGCCTCGAAGCATTCAATTTCTAGCCGTTACATCAGCCATGTAACTCACAACCATTGCATCACAGAAGCAGCGTAATGCTGAGCCGTTTCAATTCTGTCATTACAAGTAGCTGTGTAACGACAGTCCATTGCAATTCGGCGTTCTGATGGCGTGTAATGCAGACTTTCCACCTGTTACATTGGATAAAATGAATCTCAAAACCAATCGAGCAAAACTCAACTTGCGTCCGGTGGTCGATTTCGATGCGACATTCGTGTCCGCAGGTCGCGCTCGCACACGAATCCCAAAGATCGTGTGGAAATTGGCTCTTGATTTCCACCCCCTGCAGCGGCGCGTAGACCATGGAGGATACCCTATGTAACCATTGTTACACCTCATCCACACCCAACCATAAATAAGTTGGTTCAAACTTCTATAAAGTTCCTATATGGGATAGCTACACTTCCCCAATACAATGCTATGCTTCAATTTCCATTCACTTCATTCTCCAACAACTCCGAGATTTGTGAATATTGAATTCGAATTTTAAAATATGTGAGATTATAATTAAAATCGGAATGGGATAGGCGTAAGATTGGTTCAAGTGTGAATAGAATCGAGAAATTAAGGATTGAGATATAGGATGAGCTCGAACAACGTGTGAAATTAGAGATATATGAGGCTGAAGTGTGAATAGTGCGTGAAATTGTGAATAGATGAAGCTGGGTTAATTAATTAATTAATTAAGACTTAGCAAAACAACTAAGGCTAATTTAATAATAAAATAATATTTCATTAATTCAGAAAAATGATTATTTGAGCTAAAAATATCATTGATTTATTTATATATAGATTGCAAAATTTTACCTTTGTTTTTTTATATATGTTTATTTGGTAATAATTAATTTTATCGAATTAATATGATACTAATTAAATAGTTTTTATTGAACATTTTCAACACAGTACCATTTTTTTGCATTAATGTCTTAACTTTTCAAAATTTTCCTTACCATTAGAAATACACACATTTTGATTTTAACCAATAGTTAATAATAAATGTAATTATTGTATCTCCATAAAATTTTATTACTAATATATTATTGTAACAAATATACCGAATGTAAAAAGTTATACCCAATGCAAAGAAAACAAATATAAAAACAATATACCCAATTTAAAAAATAATAAAAAATACAAAAAAACTCCAACCAACCAAACACCACCCACACCCTACCCCCGCATTTGTCGGTTCTGCAACAAGGACCAACCATAGGGTGTTGCCCTTAATTTCGTTGATTACCAACGACTTCGTTCGTCAGCAGAGTTGCCAGCAGGCGATGAAACCAGGGGGAACATCCCCTGATTTGTCCATTGTGGGCTAGGGATGGGGGTAGGAGTGGGGAGAGAGGGTTTAGGGTGGGAGGGAAGTGGGTTTTTATTTTTTGTATTTATTTATTTCTTTTACCAATTGTATTTTATTTTATTCTTTCTTTATATTTGGTATATTTTTACACCAATATATTCCCACTAAAGATTTATATAGGTATAGCAATTACATTTATTATTAATTGTTGGTTAAAAGCAAAATGTGTGTGATAGGTGCATTTTTATTCACTTTTTAGGTGCTCCTAACAGTCTGGAAACAGATAAAACGAATAGATCTCTACTCATAATTCATCTTTCTAATCCATGTAAATTAACAATGTGAAACAGGAAAGAAATGAGGAAAATGAGTGAAAAGAGATAAGCCAGGAGCGAAAAGATGAAGAAACTGGGGGCAGGGCGATTTTACGGCTGTAAGTAATATTCTTACGGCCGTAACCAAATCCTACAGTCGTACAAGTCATTCATATGGCTGTAATAATGGAAGCTTAAGTGCTGAATTCATGTAGAGAGTTTGGTACGGCCGTGCAATCATGTTGTATGGCCTTACATGGAGATTTGCGGTCGTACAAATTTAACTCACTGCCGTAACTGATCAGACTCAAAGGGACTCTAGAAAGATACAGATTGTTGGATACGGTCGTACAATAAATGTTTATAGCCACAAAATAAGAATTACGGCCGTACAAATGCAACTTACGGCCGTAACTCTGTGAGGAGCAGAACTGCGAGAATTAGGCGATTTTTACTGTTTCATTTGTTTTCTATCTATTTTCTCCATTTCTTTGGGGCTTTTTGGGCAGTTTTTCTAGCACTATAAAAGGAATGTTTAGGGAAAAATTTCTTATCATTAGTATCCATCTTGTTCTTGCTCTCAAGCAAAGAGAAAAATAGGAAGCTAGGGTTCCTTTTAGTTGCATTATAGTTGATGAAGGTGATGTTGGTTTGCTCCAAGTCTATGACTTAAAGGGAGTCTCTTGACCATTTTCTTTGTAACTAAATTTCAAATTTTACATTATAATGAATATTTTTATTTCTATGATTTCTTTATTTGCTTTTATGCCCTTTGAGTTAGGATTGTTAGTAAGTTTGATCATGTTATTGGTGCTAAGCTAGTTTGAATTCCTGTGTTACTTGTAGTTATGCATGGATTCCATTGTTTTTATTGCTCTACACTTGTTAGGCCAATAAGTGTTGTTGTTTGTGGGTCGAGTAGGCTTTGAGAAAAGAATGTTTAACTTTGGCTAAATGGTTCCCATTCCAAGTTCTTGGTGAGGATAGAGATATACCTCTCACCTTGGATGATCCTTTGAGTATTTTCACAAAGATTTATACTTCGGATCAATTTTCAATCGATATAGAGATATAGTAGATTGAGTTGATCTAAAAGGGTGATTTGACATTCGAGAGATGAATCACCTATTTGAGGAAAAACGGGGTCTAACATGCACGAAAAGTAACTAATGTGGGAACTAGCTGAGTATTAATTACATAGTAATTAAATGAAATTGACAATCTCAACTTTATTACTCAATTCAAGTTATCACCATAGTTAATTGCTTCCCTCTATTTCGTTGCATAGTTCTAGCTTTATAGTTTATATCAAAACAATTTTCAGTCTCAAAATGTGTTTGTTTTATATCTATGCATTATAGTAAACAATTATCTAGTGTAAAAATCACTGTAGTCCTTGTGGGAATGATAACCAGACTCTTAGTCCAAACTTTTACTACTTGAACGACCCGTGCTCTTGCAGTAGTATATTGTGTGTATAAATGCCCAATAGTGTGCATTTCTAACGTTAAGGAAAATTTTGAAAGTTAAGTTATTAATTGCAAAAAATGGTCCCGCGTTAAAAATTTTCGATAAAAACTATTTAATTAATATCAAATTAATTCAATAAAATTAATGATAAACCAAATAAATAAATAAATATAAAAAATAAAGGTAAAATTATTCAATTTAACTAAAATTTTGGACTAATATATATATATATACACATATGTTTAAAACTTTTGGACTTGATCGCAATAGCCCCCAAAGGTTTGGACGGTTTGTGTAATTCACCATACGTAAAATGACCAAAATGTCCTTTTGAAAGAAGATAGAATAGCCAACATTGGAAGAATTAATGGTAACAATGGACGGATTCTATCCATAATTGGATCAAATTCACACCAAAATTTTTTATCTAGATAAATCCCGCTATGTTTTTGTTTTTAGACCAAACTCGTAGTTGGCACACTTTTGTTTGGATAATTTGCATCAATTTCCCATTGTAAATTGTAGACTTAATTTAGGGAAAAGACTTCCTATTTGGATGGAGAAAGAAGGAAAATGAATTTTTCCATCGCCAGTACGTAATACGTGCTCTGTACGTGATACTTTAACAATATTTACGTTCTCTATGCATATAATTTTTATGTGAAATACACAAAATAATGAATATGAAAAAATTAATCATTATGATTATATAATATATACTCAAAAATAAAAATAAAAAACTTGTAGATGATTTATGTTGAATGGTATCACTACATAAATCTAAGCGTGCCCACAAAAAAATAATTTTCTAATAAATCACATGAAAACCACATGTGGTGTCCATGAAACCACACGAGGTTTTCTGTATTTGTTTCCCAACATTAGGCACTATTAGATTATTTTTACCATTAGTAGTTCTTTACCAATACTCTCTTATATCAAAAATTTCAATTGTTCAAATATATACTGACAAATTTGAAATGTAAATATGTAGTTAACAAATAAATGAGTCGGACCACACGACATCAAAATCTATCTTATATGCATAGAAGCTCACCTTTTTGATTGGCTATATAAGTTTCTCAACTTTTTGAGTAGATAACAAGGTTAAGTCTTTGCCAATGTAAAACAATGTCAATTTGGCATTGTTAAACAACAACTCCTTTGCTTCAAAATTTAAAAGTCTATTTTTTATTTTTTTAATATATTTTTATGCATAAGGAGAGCTAGAAAATAAATCTACATTGTACTTTTCTTTAATCTTGTAATTATGAAAAAGAAACATCATTATGTTTTGTGGTACCAATGAATTTATTAAATATTACTGATGCATGCCGTGATGCACCAAATATTAATTACTCTACTCGGTTTTGAAAACTACAAATTAATATCGCAATGGTAAGTAAGGGTCGATCCCACAGAGAACAGTTCATTACTTTGGTAAATTTATGCTAACTAGTATGATTGGAGGGGGATATTGAATACAAAATAAAATAAAAATTAAGAAGGTTTTACAAATGAAAGAAATCATCTAGTTCTTGGTTCAGTCGAGCCTCCACTTGCATATCCAATTTAATCATAACGCGTTTTATTTTCTATTCGAATCTTTAGCCCTGAAATAATAAATTACGCATCTTCCATATTTTCCTCTAAGTATAACTAAATGAAGGTCAGCTTTTCAATTAGTCATTAGACTTTTGGATAACCTAGAAGTCTGATATCTAAATTTTATGCAAAAGCTAGCTTTAAGAATTAGGAAAACAAGTTAAAATTAGAGTAACATTTCAATCAGTTCGAAATGTTTGACAATAGGGTTCGTTATTCCTAACGATACATGATCATTAGTTGTTATGTGTGAACTAGAGAAATCAATAACTATGGATTGAAACTTTAATTCTAACAAGTTGATAATAGAATTTTAATTTAGGGCTTGTTCTATGGATGATATTTTTTATTTACTCGAACGAAGTGGTAGATGTATGGTTAAAAATTATGGAAAATATATTTAAAAATATAAAGTAATTGTATGAGTGCTTGAAAATGATGAGAGAGAAAAAGTTAGTAGAAGTTAGTGGGATTTTATTGTGTATAGAACAAGCTCTCAATTGGCCAAATATAATTAAAGTTCATATTATCAAAAATAAAATAGAAAAACAAACTAATTTGAATAAGAGAAGAAGAATAACGTCACTTATTAGTTAATTGGGTAGTAAACTTTGAACAGAGATATCCTCTTGAACTAGATTGAGACGCCTAGCCAATTATATTCTCAGCCAAAATATACATTTGAAATATAATTCGCCAAAATATGCAAGGCTATTTAAGCAATCTTCTAAGCTTTATTCACACTTTTACTCACAATAAGATACAAAAGAAAACTAGATATGAAAGATGGATACTACGAGAATGAAATATACCACTAGGAATTGAGGATAAGAGAGTATTTTTATAAGTGAGAGATGAGATTTAGAGATTAATACCGTTGCCCTTTTATAGGCACCAAAAGAATCTTTCAATTATACATCCACTAGCTTTTCCTCCACTTTCACTCCACTTCCTCATGCCTTTTGACTAATTTAATGCCCATTTTTGCCTTTGAGACCAGAAATAACTATTGTACATCATCAAGTTATCTCTCATTTGGCTATAGAATGACATTAATTGGATCTTTGTAGGTCAAGTTATGGCATTTGGATTGAGAGTTGACATTGGATACGTTGGATGTTCATGATGCTGTTTTCAAACCTAATTTTCATTCATTTTTCCACCGATTTTGCCTAAAGGGCCAAAGATAACATTTGTAGGTAATCAAGTTATCTTTCTTTTGGCACTAGAATTAGGTCAATCACATATCTCTAGCTCAAGTTATGATCAAAACACTGAAGGCTATCTAGTGAATCCGAGTCGCTGATTTACATTTTTCATGCTTTGTTTATCCATTTAAACTTGTTTCAACTCTTCTTGGCCCTTAGATATGAAAATAAATAAAAACGCATAAATACAAGCTTATAAAACAATTATCACACAATAATAAACGTTGTTAGAGAGTTATTAAAGTGCTTTTCAAGCACTTATCAATTACTTTCTCTGTCCCATAAAGATTTGTTCATTTTCTTTTTTCATCTTTCCCAAAATATAGATCAATTTTTATTTATACTAGTGTTTCAACCCGCGCGTTGCACAGGGAGGCGTATGCCCAAGATACGATTTAGAACCCCGTGTTATAAAAAAATGAAAAAGATTGTTTAAAAATTCTGACAAAGTTTCACTTCATATTTCATATAAATCCATCATATTAACACTCATAGTAGAAGTAAAAAAATTAAGCAACTAATATAGCAGAATTAATAATTTTGTTAGATATATATTCACTCCAAATCACCCATGCAATGTGTTGGTTTTTATTTTTCAATTTTTAATCTTAAAATTTAAATACGGTTATTTTGTTTTTCAATGAATTGGTGAATATTTTCACATTTAAATAAGCAATGAAAGATAAAAAGCATGCGTCATTCATTTGAAATAAAAAATTACAGAGAAAAGGCAGTTCAAAACAGGATAGGAGATAACGATTAAGTCGAAGCAATTAAAGAAGATGCAAAATACTCGAGCTGATTAGGAGATGACGATAAATTAAATGTGAATTAGGAGATTTGAAGAAAATCAGGAAATGAGATTTGAAATCAATTAAAAGATTGAGGATTGGTGATTATCAATAAATTAAAAAGTATAGCAATAAGATTAGTGGAGATTGCGGGTTGATTTGTATAGACTTGTTTTATCCATATTTACAGTGATGGTAATGGGCGTGTTGTCGCACTACGCCAAAATTTATTTTATTTCCTTACTCGGTTTCAAAACTACAAATTAATGTAGAAGTGGTAAGTAAGGGTCGAACCCAAGAGGAACGGTGCTTAATTTAGTTGATTTTATCAATTAATATAGAAAAATGGGGGTTTTGTGATATTTGAATAAAAATAGAAAATCGAACGTCAAAATAAAAGATTGAAATAAAACAATTGTACAAAATATCTAGTTCTCGGGTTCGATTGTGTCAACAACTTATATTTATCTTTCCCATGCAACGTGTTACTATTCCTTCTTCAATTTATCAACTCTCAATTAACCAAGAAGCTCTGATTAACGAATTCTTCCTTAAGTGTATTAAATTAAAGTGAGTTCTTTAACTTAACATCTAGCTATTGGATAACCCTAAACAAATTCTTAGAATTTAATGCAAAGCTAGTGTGAAATGAACGAGAAGAATGAGTTGACTTAGATGAATAATTTCACAAACTCGAATTAATACATCTAAGTTGATTTGTTAATAAATATGCACGATATTCATTTGCTACTTTGGATTGGAATCTAGTGATAATTACGGATCAAAAGTTCCAATCCTAGCAAGTAACTTCAATTTAAAGATTGATTGATTCAATTGGCCAAAGTGAATGCAATAATCAAATAAACTCAAAAACGGGTTTACAAGCATAACAAATCAACAAATTGAAGTAGAGCAATAGATAAAACGTTACTAAAGAGTTAGAAAAGATAACCACATGTTAGTTGAACACAACGTCCCCCTCGAACTAGATAGAAAAGTCTAACTACTCATATTTATGGGTTTCATACTTTTTAGCGAGTGTTAGCTTTGTATCACCACCACTATATGATAGATTATACGCAAAATATAGAAAACAAGTAAATAAATGCTAAGAAATAAATAGAGAAATAAAAGGGAAAAGAGAAACTTATCGAAGAAATGATCCGCTAATCATATTCACAGCCGAAGTATCGTTGATCGATTGAAGCCTTTATTTCTTCCTAATATGAAAAACTAAGATCTTTCAAGCTAAAACTAAGAACAAATAAAGAAGAGAATTTTATTGAAGAGAAAGTTGGAGAGAACTACTAGCTAATTCCCTTCCACTAAGTTGTGCATTTCCTTCCTTACAAATGCCTCTATTTATAGGCAAAATTTCACAAGAAAACATAATAAAAAATTGTACAACTACTCCATTATGATTCCACTAATTGGTAACCACCAAATCATGATCTTAAATTGCTCCATTAGTTCAAATATTGTATCATGGTATAGGTAAGCATCTTGGCTGAATTGTGCAATTGGAATTTCCTTTTTGATATTTTAATAGAAAGTTATGAATTTTCTACCAAAACATGGCCCAAGAAATCCTCCATTCACATCACTCTCGGTTTTTCCCATTTTTGACCATGATATGATCCGAATCATTTGAAGAGGTCAACATCAAAGTTGTAGCCCTCTGAGTGTCCTTTCCAACAATATAAAGTGCAGGTCAATCCGAATTTTGTAGCAAAATTTATGGTCAAATTACTGAACTGCGGCAGTAAATTCAAGCTGCTGATTTTTTACGCTTTGTCCTTTCTCTTCAAATGGCCATAACTTTCACTAGGAAACTCCGATTTGGGATCCGACAAAAATTTGGAAATTCTCTTTTGATATTCTTTGATATTGGCACAAGAAAAATTGTAAAAATAACTTTTCATAAAATTGCATCGGAGGCCCTCCATCTTTGAATTTGCTTGCATTTCGGTCCCAAGTTCCGTTTTCCCTCCGTTTTTATCCATTTTGGCTCCTTTTGATTTCTTGTGACTCTAAACACACAATAAAAGGAAAACACATAAAAATAAACATATAATAATAATAAAACACACAAATACGTAAAATAGAAGAGTTATTTAAGTGCTTTTCTAGCACTTATCAGGTAATACTAAAAAAAGCAAACTAATAAAATGATAAAAAAGGAAATGAGGAAGGGAAATGAAAAAAAATGAATTATTTAATTCTGAAAAGTGAAACTTTGAGCGGCAAAATGACCTCATTTTATTTATATATAGAATATAGATATAGATTTGTTTAATTTCTTTATTTTTTTATTATACTTGTATTTAATGTGCATTGGTATTAATGAATCAACATTAACATTATTTAATGTAGGGGCATATTTGAAAAAATAGAACTGAACTTTATTTTTTTGACAATATTAATTACATGTTCCTTAATCATTACGAAAGTCAAAGTAAGCATATCTTTATTGTACAGAGGGAGTATTATGTATAGAAAAATGAATAGCCATGGAGAAAATGATGCGATGATAATTTAATACTCTTTTCGTCCCACTAAGATAGACACCTACCATTTTCAAATATTTTAAGAAAAATCTTAAATATTGCTGGAATTATAAAATATTTTTCTATTCTTTCTATTTTATCCTTATATTAAATGGTCAAAAAATAGTGTGAAAAAGTTTAAAAATCTTAGGAAATGAAATACCTATTTTGATGTCTAGCATTTTAATTATTTTATATAGATGTATCTTAGTCACTATAATTTGAAGCAACCGCAAATAGAAAATAAGTCTATCTTAGTGGGACGAAAAGAGTAATATTGAACAGCGAGTAATAAAATTATTTAAGTTGTAATATCAATTGGAGGTAAATTAGAATTCATGCAAAAGAGGCGTGGATTTAACAATATTCACATTTTTTTATATATAAGTGATAGTGTTGATTTTTTCATTCTCTTGCCAAACACATCACATTGCGTGGCACAAAGATAATAATCTTAGGGAGAAATGATGATTGGAGAAAGGTACAAGGAATAGCCGGTTTCCATGTTTATATGTGGAAGAGGAATATATTTAACGAACCGGGAGAAATCGCTTCTATAGATGCAACGGAAGGAAGGTATCGCATGTTGGAAGTGGCGACATACGGAATAAACTTTTATTCGGCCTTTTGATTTTGTGAATTTGAATAATTTGAAAAAGGTGAATTTGGGTACAAATGGTACTGAGGTTGTGCTCATCTTGATCTTGTGGTCTAATTACTCTTGAATATTGATAATCGAGTCTCAAAACCAGTTTTGACTGCAGAAGGTATTTTTGGTCCTCTTAAAAGACGTAAATTTGTTTAATTATTATTTATTAATTCCTACTGATGCACATGAGTGGGCAATGGGTTCTTGGACACGGAGTATTTTAATATTTTACAAGTTGAGTAATATTCCGCTACTCATATGATGTGCAAATACATCGGCGGACGAGCGCCACCTGTCCTCTACCATCAAGAGGATACATGTCGCCCATCTTTCTATGTGTTGGTACCTTAACGTGCCTATATGTGGGTAACAGAACAAAAATGTTCACAAGTATTAGAAACCTTTGGTGTTTTGCAATGGATGCAGCAAAAATGATATTTGGATTTGGCATAATTAAAAGGAAAAAAATTTTAGTTAATCAAATATTTAGCTAATTTTTTTACAATAGCAACAATTATCTCTCTTATCATATAAATATATATATATATATATATGTGTGTGTGTGTGTGTGTGTGTGTATCACAAATGGTTTCCAATAAGTAGCGGGGAACTAACCTCTTGTTTTTTTTTGGACTATCTCAACCCTAAAATCTAGGTTTAAGATAGAGTTTATCGGTGGGGAATTAACTTGAATTGGGTAGAAAATTCCCAATTAAACCAGCATGATATGAAAACGGGCTAAGAGTTAAGACCTAAGGCTGAGACGGGGCAGAGGCGAGATCACGGTCCCCTTTCCCGCGCACAAGCAATTCAAATTTAATTTAGTTTATTTTTATCTTATTGGGTGATTTTGTCTGTAGTTTGTCTTTGTTGCTTCACTAGTATACAACCGGTGCGCTAGACGAGATGAAAACATTCTAAAGAGCATATTTTATATATAAAAAAAGATAATCTTTTTAAGTAACATATATAAGATGCAATTATTATAATTGAAATGATAAAAAAATAGTATTTGACAATTAATGTAAAATATTTATGATGATATAAAAATATAATTAAAATATAACAAAATAATAATTATCAATACTTATGCAGGAAAAGAAATTTATATTTAATATTTAGTATTTAATGTAAATAATAATTTATTAATTTGTTTGTTAGGATTGATTATGAATTAATAATAAAGGAAAAAAATCAAAAGATAAAAAACTTATAGAAAATAAGTTCGAATCAGCTGAGATTTAAAAAATCTAATTTTGACTATACACATTTTTCTTATTTTGGTGAAAATAAGATATAACATAGATAATTAGTAGCTAATTTTATTGTTGGGGATTAATTATTAATTACTAAAAAGGAAAAAATTAAAAGAAAAAAGGGCTTGATTTTAGGTGAAAAAATTAATTAATCTAATTTTAAAAAAGGTTGAAAAATTCTCTGCTTTTCTATATAAAATAATAAATAGATATAGATGTCCTGGTTTCTTTGCTTGCTTCTTTTTATTTTTATTTTTATTTTTATATTTTTTGAGTATTTGTTACCATTTCTTTGACCACTTTTCCCCCGACATTATTATTATTTTTATGCATATAGTTTTTATGTGGGATTATAATTTAAATTATAAATTATAAATTTATTTAGTGTTTAATTTTAAAAAATATTTATCTTTATATTAAAATATGAATTTAATTAAAAATTATAGATAGAATTTAAAAGATAAGCGGCGAATTTAATTTCTATAAAGATAAAAACCAATAATTAGATTTCGCTTTTACATTTTTATTTGATTCATATTGTTTTTAATTAAGAATTAATATGTTTTCTCAAAAATTGGGAATTTTTATTTTAATTTTTATTTTTCACTATTGTAGAATTTTTTCATATTCTATAAACTTTTGTAGGAAAAACACGGACTATATATAATCTCATTGATCACTTAGAGCCACAAAAACGTACTTTAACTTCATATTAGGGGCCTATTATGGGCCACCGTGAGATTTTCATCCATTATTATTAATTAAAAAATAAAAAATTATTCTTCTTTTGAACTAAAGGAAAATAGGTTATCGGTTCCCTCCAAACAACCGTTGGCTATAACTTCTACATGCATAATGTGTGATTAGTGTTTTATGGAGTCATATATGCACCATTTTCTTGTAACTATGCGATGTCAAATATTTGGTTTTCCAATAATGTAAAAAATTATTCATATTCAAAAGAGTCAAATAAGCATGTATGAGATTATAATTCAACATATAATTGAAATGTTAACGTAATATTGTTGGACAATCACCATCTTTATTGTAAATTAGTATTCTCAACTCTTGATAGGATGATACATAATTTTCCTTATGTCTAGTTTTAGATTTATCTAATCATGTATTTTTATAGAAAGTGATTTTTATATCTCCATTTTTTTTTACATCAAATGGTACTTTTTTTTAATTTTCTCATATGTCTAATTTTAATTGGTGATAGCTTGTTTTATGCGTGACATAATAATTAAGCTAATTTTTTAGTCCGATATGACTTTTTATATTGCTGTATTTTTTTATTTTTAATAGGCATATGTAACTTTTTAATTAATTATAATTGTTAAATTAATTTTTTCAGCAAATTTAAAGATAAAATTTATTTACTTTTCTAAAAAATTAATATAGGATTGCAACTACAATTGGTCCAAATTTAAAGACCCTAAATTTAAAACCAAATGACCCATCTTATCTAGTCCTACTGGTTACTGGTCAATCTACAACTATAAATATATAAAAAATAAATAAAAAACTAAGATATCAAATTCATAAACTTCTTTCCATAAGCATGAAATCCGTTACTGCATTTTTTACCTATACATGATTTTCCTTGTTGGTAATATATATGAAAATATTTCCTTTCCTTTATTGAATAAGAAAAAAATAAAAAATAAATCAATTTAGACTTTGGGCAAGAAAGTGTGTGTTTTTACACAAATTTGGAGTCCAACTTTTATACATATATATAAAGATTAGAAGTAGTGGGGGGTTGTTTTTTTTTTTTTAATTTTTGAATTTATAAAGGGAAGTGTAGGAGAGGAGAATTCAACCATTAACCTAAGGGATGCGAGACCAACCCAAATACTACCAAACCATTACACATATTAATTAATAATATAATCAAAATATTACTAATCATATTTTCTTTATTTAGGCTTTTATATAATGGAAACGTCTTATAGTGGCAGTATAGTTTCTAATTAGAAAAATATACTTATTAGCAATTTTGCTGACTTTAAATTACAAGCGATCACTACACCAAAACATGCAATTTGTCATGCAATAGATTTTCAATTTGTCACGATTTTAAACTGTGACTAAAATTCTCGCTGATTGTCACGGTTCTAAACCGTGACAATTTTTTTTTTTTTTTTTTTTTAAGATTGTCACGGTTTATAACCGTGACAATCCGTTGGTCATGGGTCACGGTTATAAACCGTGACCATTTCGCGAGTTGTCACGGTTATAAACCGTGACAAAGATCTCGCGATTTGTCACGGTTTATAACCGTGACAATCGGCGAGATCCACAAAAAAAAAATAAAAAAAAATTGAAGCTAAAACCATGAAACCAAAACCAGTAGCCGATGTTCCATTCTGCAGACGCGAGATCCCCAAATTGAAAACCTAAAGTTCCACTCTAAATCCACCATGAAAATGCTAAAAATCAGCCCCAAAACTTGAATTCGATCTAAAATCAAGGTTTTGGCTCAAGTCTCTGCTTAATCACCGTCTGAATTTCAAGGTAATCTCTTATAGTGAACTTCATGGAGGAAGCTAAAATTTGTCCCATTGATTATTAATTTTTTTATTGACAAATCAAGGCATATAACTTCGTTGGTTCAGAAATTATGCTATAATTTGTTGATTATGTAATATTCTTTGTATATATCTTATGTATATTAAAGTATTGATAGTCTATTTGGGTGGTGTAAATCTCAGATGTCACTATTGAGGATCTCAGCGTGAAACGTTCGTTGTTTATCCGCCGGTTATTCTGCCCCGTTTTGTCATCTGGAATTAGAGGGAAGTGGTCGAGGTAAGTTTCACAGTTTTTTTAAAGCTTCATTTTAAGGGCATTCGTATTATCTTATCTCTATTTGGATTAATATTTTTGCTGGTGAAAAATCAAATTTTTTTGGTATTTAGAAAGCTAATTATGGCTTTAAAATCAGTGAATTTGGGAGAGCGGGATATGTTTGCTCGTTGAGTTGTCTAAACTAGACTGCCATTTGTCAAATAAATTTACTTCTAATCAATGAATTTTCAAGTGAATTTGGGAGAGCAGGATATGTTTGCCAAGTGGGATATTTTGGGTCATTTGCTTAGAATGATAGCAAATGGTATTTTTGGATTTTTCAAAGGCTTCAACTTTACTATTAATTAAACAACCTGGTATTGAGAGTGAAAAATGCATGCTTTTCTGGCTTCATTGCTTAAAGAAAGAAAAATGTCACAGCTTCAATCATGACCCAAAACACCATATTTATCGTTTGCTTTTAGTTGTATGCAAGTGATTATACATCTCATTTTTAAACAATATAAATTAAGACCTTAATTAACATAAGAGAAAAATAAATAAATAAATACATAAATCGATTCATTTCCGTTTATGCTTAGTTTCTATGATTCGCATTTTAAGATTGATTTGATTGTGGGATTTGCTACAAAAGTTGTTGCTAATGACATTTTAATTCATGAAAGTTGTTGCTATAAATCCATCAATTTCACAAATTTTGTCAAGTAAATTTACTTCTAATCCAACATGTAAATGTAGAGTTAGGGAATGTTTCATCTGCATATGTCGGGGTTTCTCTTAATAATGCAAATGAGCAAAATCCTATACGTGGTTGTCATTCCATTGCTTTCTTAATCATATGCATATGCTAGAGTCTCCCATAGCAATAGGATGACGATGTGTGCAAATGAAGGGAGATATAACCAATCTTATTTCTCTTTTGTTTGGCCATGGTTATTGAATTGAATTGAATTATTGACAGGTTAATGATTGTATCTTTTCATTGTAAGATATTAGTTTCTTTGTGTAGTTTTAAGGATTTAATACCTTGCCTACATTGTGATTGGAAGTTTGGGATGAGGCAAAAAAAAAAAAAAGGAAGAAGAAGTTCAATTTCGATAGCTACGGATATGAATAAAGAGTTCTAAGTGTTTTTGAACTATTGATTTGATCAAGCACTTTTGATAATTAAAATACACGTGTCAAATGGGATCTTAGATTGTTGATCAATACATATATGTATTACTGTTACACTATTTATTTATACACAATTTTCTATTCTTCATAACAATTATGTTTCCTTTTTTTCCCAATTTGTTCAGGTTTTTGAATGATAAATGATAAATAATAAATTTATTTGACAAGCTCTATGCTTTATTGGGGCCTATATATCTTGCAGGATTATGGTGGACATTTCTTGCCAAAAGTGAAATTCGATTTTTAGCTGCTATAAGGTATTTGCAGAATGTAATTTTTCAACTTGCAGATACTATTCTTATTGTAATTTAACTACATGTTAGATTGTGCTACATTTTATATCCTTATTTCTTAGCAACTTTTTAGAGATAGTCTTTACTCTTTTAGTTTATAATAGGAATTCGGTTTTAAATTTGTTTTTCAAAACTAGGGATTGAGTTCTGAGAAATGGGGACGAAAGTAAGGATACAGATTCCAAGGAAAGTCTAGAGGATGAAGAGGGAAAGGAAAAGTAGAGTGAGATTTGGTGATGATTTATCAGTATTATATACTGATAAATTTTGTATATAACGCTGTATTCTGTGACTTCATCTCAGATGCTCCTCCTTTTTCCCTTCCCCCTTTTTACCCAATTACCATCTACTTGACATATTTCTTATTGGTTATACCAGCTGCTGTCTAATGAAGCTTTTGTTTGTTTAATGTTAGTGTGAGACGCTGAATGAAGAACTTTTCGAGGTTCAAGACATGCATTCCAAGTTTACTTGCTATATATTTTTTTTTTACTTGCCTTACTACTAATTTGGTTTGTCATTTGGTGATTAACTTTCTATTTGTAATTCAATTTCCAGGTCCTTGTATTTATTTTATTCAGATTAGCTTTGTCTGTCAATGTAAATACATTGGACAATGCCTAGCTTTGTTTGTCAATTTTTCTACTTATTTCTTCTTTGAACTTATTGTATGCAGGTACCCTGTTCTCTTCTTCAATGTTTCCAAACCGTGCTCCAAGTGATGTATTTCTTTATACTACTTTTGTCGGAGGAAGTCGAAATAGAGTTTGATTGTCCAGAATATCATTTTCGCGACAAAGGACCAACAAGAGAAAAGGATAAGAAAAAGAAAAGTGAAATAAAAAAAATGCCCCTATTTTACATTCGGCAAAAACATTCTCCTGTTATTCTATTGTAGCGGCATTTGTCTGGTATTTCCATTTTGTAATTTGTGTTGTTGAGACAAGCTTTAAGAAGAATAGAGAAATATGATGAAATATTTGGCGTTTGCATTTTGTAATTTGTGTTGTTGAGACAAACTTTAAGAATAGAGAAATATGATGAAATATTTGGTATTTGCATTTTGTAATTTGTGTTATTGAGACAAACTTTAAGAAGAATAGAGATATATTATGAAATATTCTGCCAAAATCCTTGCTACTATTATTTACAATTTTTTTTATAATTTTTTCCCTGGTCGTTGGTCACGGTTTAAAACCGTGACAAATTTGATTTGTCACGGTTTTAAACCGTGACAAATCGCGTTATATGGTGTAGTGGATGAATGACATTGTTCAACAAACCAAGTTCTAATTAATATATATCATGAAGAAAAAAGAAATTTGTAACTATGACCATGCATTCTAATGAGGTTGGATTGAAAAATTAACTTTTATACTGTGCATTTAATTTAGCTGGTTTACACTATTTCGGGTCGCTAGGTTTTTACAAAATCGGGCGGTTTGGGCGAAGTCATCACCGGTCAATAGTAAAGAAATAAAAAAATCTAATCGAACCAATTTGGTCACCGGATCATTTGGTTTTCGGGTCGACTAGCCTAGTCTGTCCGGATTTGATAATTATACTAAATATTTTGAATAATGAACTACAATAATTTTTCACTAAATTTCAATAACTTTTTATTTTTCATTATTTTTAATCACTCTATATAATTATTTTATATTTTTTAACATCTTTTTCTTAATTTTCAAACAAATATTTAACACGTACTTTAAATAAATCAATAACATTTCAAAAAAAAAAAAAAAAAAAAGGAAGCAGTGAAACCCTTCATTTAATAAAGAAATTATACTCTGCATTTTCTCTCATGAGATATACTGATTTACCCATAATAAATATGGAAATCCCGTGCGGCATCGAGCGGTTCGTCGAATTGCGCCTACATTTTCGCCTTTATTCATGATTCTCGAGGAGATTTACATATTTATATGTCAATTGTGTGCTGTAGAGAAAAAGGTTTCCGTTAGATATTGATCGACCGATCGATTAGGGAGAGTATTCTATTTCGACTACGATTTTCAAGTATGGGAAGGCTGTTTTCGATCACTCTTGAAGGGAGCTTGTATTCCTGCAAGTACTGCAAGACCCATCTTGCTCTATCAGATGATATTATTTCTAAGGTCTCTGCATTATTTTTAATTCAAATTGTTTTCAATTTGTGTGTGTATTCACTCCGGTTGTTTTTCTTATTTATTTATTTTTCTCATTTATTTATTTTTCTCATTATCTCATTATAGTTTTTTGATGTTTTGATTTATTCTGCAAATGAAAACCTAAAATAATTAGAGTACTTAGCCTTCAGCAAAACAAATCCTTTTGGTTGCTGTCTGTGTTTATATTTGGGGACTGACTGGGATTCGGAATTGTGATACTGAGTTGGATTGTTCATCACAGCTTGAGGATTTCAGGTTACTTCTTGGCAGCAAATTTTGAAGTTATGTTAGACAGACATAGGAAATTGGTGTTCATTTTCCCTTATGTGAGATCATTACTCATAAGGATTTAATTTTTTGATATTGAGGCATAATTTTTACTATGATTTTGGTTGAACTGGGATCTGATTATGCCAATAGTTGTTGCGATGTGATACATTAATGAACAATTTAGCATGTCCATCGACTACTCTTCTGTTAGTTTTGTTTCCTTGGCAGAAATGTGTCTATGTTGGTCTGATGATCTTGTTGTTTCTTGTGTGAAATGTGCCTTTTGTTATGAAGACTTCGATTCCATCATAAGGACAATACGAGCACAAGCTCTTATATGGTGTTGATATTCTTATCCTTTTCCATTGTTAGATTTATCCTTTCATGTGATTTCAACTTACGGCAAGGGAAAATTCAATTATCTTTTCTCTAATCAATCAAGTTCTGAATATCCTTGTTTGTGAGGGAGGTAGGATTTAACCATGAAACACCAAAGGGGTACTTATCCCCCTTTGTAACATTTTGATTGCTGCCAAATTTTTGCAGCTAAGTTACTTTTTCATCTGCCCAGTTTTAATTTGACCTCTTATTCATCACAGTAGTTAAACTCGAAGATTAAAGATTAAATGTCCCCCTGTTTGTTTGATGAAGAATCTACTTTAGTTATATAATACATACTGTATATTGTTAAAGTCAGTATTCATGCATACAAATTTAGAATATGTTCAAAAACCTTAGGTTTGTTTTCTCCACACAATGCAAATAGTAAGAGTGACTCCTGTTGTTAGACAAAGGATCCTTCACGATACAAGTCTCCTTTTTATTTCCCAGTTTTTGATAATTCTGTTACTGGTGGAAGCATCATCCATAGGAATATATCATCTCACTGGCTTTATGGGCATCCCCCCTATAACTCCAAGAAATCAGAAGCGAAGAATAACCTTTCTTGTTAGACAAAGGATCCTTCACAATACAAGTGTCCTGTAGTTTTCTGCGATCGGGTATAATTATTATTTAAGGAGTATCAATATATGACTTCTACATATCTTTTCAGATCATTCTACCCTCCAAGAAACAAATACTAGATGTAAGGGGTGTTAGGCAACAATTTTTAAAAATTTTTACCACTTTTTACCACTTTTTTATCCATTCTTTCTTTACCCTAAATCAATCATATCCACATATCACATCACATCCATAAATCTCCACCATTCAACTCCACTCATTCTCTCTCTTCCTTTACATTAAAAACTTTTAAAAACTATTAAAAATCAACACCTATCACCCTTATAAGCCCGTTTCTGGTTTCTGTACAAATATTCACGACTTCTCTTCGTATTTACTGGTGAGCATCAGTAACACAAAATATTCTTCCTTGCTGATTAACTAAGAATATATGAAGCGCCTCCACATTTGGGTTTCACAATCTCTTCAGTTTGTGGTAGTTACAAATTCTGTGGGCTTGTTTCAGTTGTCCTATCTGTTTTAAGTCTTGTTTTGATCTCTTGAGTGTTGGCGTGGGTTTAATTCCTAATCTAGGTTGTTCAAATGTTTCAGTCTTTCCACTGCAAGCATGGGAGGGCTTATCTCTTCGATAAGGTGTAAGTGTTCTTTGTTTTTCATTCTTAGTAGTTAAATTCCTTGGACTTACAAAGTCAAATTGAATCCAATAGATGCAAGAAGGCTTGAATATTAGATTGTGTTTGGGTCAGCCCTTTGTTTGAAAAAATTCTGTTTACCCTTCTAATATGCTCTGCAAGACAAATGTCTTATAAATATGAGCCTCTCTAGGTCACGGCAAAACATATCCAGAGCACCTGAGTCATTTTCTCTTAATTTATCACAATCAGAACCCCGGACCCCCAAAAATGTTGGTTTATATTATGATTTCTTACTTATGTTTCATATGATCACATGCACCTCTGCATTCTCACTTGGGTTATATTAATTGTTATGGGATCTGTTGTTTAGTACTCACTGCTATTTAATTTATCTGTAAAATTTTCGAGTTAATGCTTGACACGCTTTGCATGAAAGGGTGCCTCATAAAGTTTTAGTCATGAATAGTACGCATGATATTGTGTCCTTTGATGCATAACAGAGTAAATGTGACTGTTGGAGAGAAAGTAGATAGGATGATGATTACTGGATTGCACACAGTTGGCGACATTTGCTGCATTGGTTGTGGCTCAATTGTGGGATGGAAATATGTGAGACCTTTTCTTTACATTACGCTAACATTCTCATTTTCAACTGCATTTCCAAGTATAACTTTTCTTGGTTAATATCAGTTAGCTGCTCATGAGGAAAGCCAAAAGTACAAGGAAGGAAAAATAATTCTTGAGAGGTATATACAAATAAAAATTCTGGTTTTTTCACTAACTTTTCTAAATTACTTTTGTGGTCATTTAAGCTTTACCGAACAAGCTGTGGGATTCTGAACTGCGTGTGTTTTTGCTGGTATCTAGATTTATGGTGTTGGGTCCTGATGGAAGCCAATATATTCCAGAATCATCCTATATGGGTGGAAGTGATTCCGAAGATGGTTGATTGGTTTGTTGGACATTTTTGCAGCAATCCGACTCTAACTTTGGACCTGTAAATCCTTTTGTTCTATCCATTTCGAGTTAATATTCAGTGCAGATGCAAGGATATGCTGAAACGGATTATTTGGCGCTCCCATTTTGCGCAATAGTAGTATTTAACTTTGTCATGCAATTCTGGTTTTAGTGTTTATTTTAGTTGGTGTGTGGTATCTTAACTTCTGTTGGTTGGAAATATGCTGCTAAGAGACCATGGGTGTGAGCACATTAGAATTCTAGTCTTTTGAGGTCCGGATGTCACCACATCTTCGTTGGGCAATAATTAGAAAACAACATTCTTTATTTTGTTTTCCCTAATTTGTTATTTTGTTAAATCAGTTGAAATTATTTCATAATGTACTTGAAAATTGTTTGATTTTGATTCTCACCGTCTAATGCAGAGCTTGTGTTGGGAAAAACTTTTATTTAGTAAAAGGTCACTTTTCTGCTACTAAATGTTTTGATAATTATGAGTGGCTGGTATTGAAGTTTGAATTTGAGTGAAATTATTCCTCTGGTGGTTAGAAGTCTAGAGAGTTTGAAGAAATGAAGAGTTACAAAGTATAATCTATTTGAATTAGATTTACAATGATGGATCACTTGTGATACATACAGACTGATACATACTAATTCAATATTTAAATTAGTATTGAATTTTATTCGTAAAACCTTGCTTCAATCTTATTTAAATGAGAGCAAAACTTTGATTTTACTTCGATCGGCGTATGTTTGTATTCGCTTAATTGTAAAAGTTAAAAGAAATCTTACCATTAAATTATGCATTACACTTTCTAAAACAAGAGCATGGTTTTGAGAATAATGGATGATCATAGTGGCATATATAGTAGTAGTGCTTAAGAAAAGGAAAAAAAAAGGAAAACAAAATACAAGCAAAAGATCTTGGTTGCAGTACTGTGGACAGGCAAAAAATTAAATAAATAAATTCTTTTACAAGACATTAATACATGAAAACACAAATGGAGGAAATAATGGAAAGTGCAAGAACAAAAATAAGAACATCCTCCGTTAAAGAGCTAAACATCCTCCTTTAAGGAGCTAAGTCTTGGTTCTTCCATTGCCATCCATTATCTTCTCTTGATTCTTCATCATCTACTCCAAGGCTCCAAGCTACAATCCCAATTCAAACCCAAAAAGAAGAAAAGGAGAAAAGAAGAAGAAGAAAGAAAGAAAGAAAGAAAGAAAGAAAGAAAGAAAGAAAAACCTAAGCTCAAAAATAAGAACAAGAAAAAATGAATGGGCTCTTGAGGTGTGGGTAAAAGCCATAAATTCTTGTGTTTTTCATCCCTAAAAGCCCCTCAAAGTTGGGCAAAATGGGAAAGAAAGGAAGAAAAATGAGAAAAATCTTCTGCCATGCAACACGACCGCATGGTAGAAATTTCCTAATACCATATGGTCGCCCATGCGATCGCATGGTTTTCCAAGTTACAACCGCAACTCTGTTGTAGAAAATTCCAGCTTCCCTGCAATGTGAAATTGCACACTTAGCCCCCAACTTTTGACATCTTTCAATTTGGTCCTCAACTTTTGACTTTTCTTACAAAAATGTTCCAAAATAATTTCATCTAAAGTACTTCAACTTTTGGAAAGTTACAATTTGGTCCCTACTTCAAGAATTTTGACACTTTAAGTCATGTTTGCTCCTTTTTGCCTTGTTCTCCTCCACATTAGGGATATTTACCTAAAAACACAATATATACATATAAATTAGTAGATATCCGCCGTTTAGACATCATAATAAGCGTGTCAAATTCACACTTATCACATAATATCATTATTCAAGGTTTAAATAATCATTCAACACTTATTGGGTCTATGGGTGATTATTTCACTGGTCTTGTTTGTAGGTGTAATGTATGTGCAATGGATTCAATTACAAGTGTACGAATTTGTTCCAATAGCAGTGCTGGGACATTCTTAATATTCCAGTGCCAAGTGTATTTTAAGATCCAAGTAGACTAGGTGGCATATGTTGACTATTAAGGAACATGGAAGACCAGCGTTGCAAATACCCAAAAGTTTCAAACCATGGAAGCGCTGCAAATACTCGGACAGATGTGACAGATCTGAGGTCTTATTCTTCCGGAGCAAAACAAACCATAGAGCCCCTTTTCTCAGGCTCTCTTCTTCGAACAAACCAAATCTAAGGTCCATTCTAGCCGACAATCTCATATCTTAGGTCGCCGGCAGAGCAGTGTTGGCATCGTGGAAGAGAAAAAAGGCCGAGGAAGTCAGAGACGGTCATGGAAGAGACAGGCCATTGTTGATGACAGGAAATTGCCTTAAGGGCATATTTGGATGTGCATTCAATCTGTGTATTGCAACTTTGGGATTTTAAAAAATACACGTGGCACGCCTATGTGGCGTGTTACGTAACCAACATTGGTGTTGGAACATGGGTGTACACGTGTAATGGATTGTCGAGAATTTTTAAAAGAAGTAAATTTTGGAAAACCCATAATGCATTAGGAAGCTTTTGTAAAGCATTAAAACTATAAAATGTAGAGTAATATTAGCAGTATAGCAAAATTTGCATAATTGCATAACAATCTCCACCCTTTTATTAGACGTTATTCGAATTTTGTTGTACTTTTAGCATTATTCATAAAATCCATTATAATCAAATCAAAATTATTATAAGGACTGAAACTTTTGAAATTTCAAACTTAAAGGGCCAAGGTACATGATTTTAAATTTAATCTTGCATTTAACAATTAGACCGTGCAATCAATTTTGTTCAAAACTTAAACATCATAGGCATTAGGCAATTGCGTTAGGGGGGGATTCATGAGGGGGAAAAACTAACAAAAAAAAATTTTATTCCTTAAAATGTCAAATTACTTTAGGATTAAATTTAACCATAAATAAATATTTGAGAATTAAAGGAGAAAAGGATGAAGAAAAGAATTGTTCTACATTACGAAAAAAGAAAATTAAATTCTTGAAAGGCAAAAACCTCAAAATAACAATCTAGTAGAGATAAACCTACAGCTTATCATAGTACAAAGTCCTTGCCCTTTACCTTCTAAAACTATACCAAAACCTTGTTATTCTTACTACAAGGTCTATAATATGTAGTGAAGTTCTGAAATGGAATCTAATTCATGAATGTTTTTTGTCCACATTGATTTTGGTTTTCTTTTATTTTATAATTAGTTTTAATCCATCTGATTTTTGCAAAGTGGTCCCAAAATTTTCATGAAAATGTGAATAACCCATATTAGAAAGAGGCAATTGCACAAATGGCACGGCCAAAAAATACATATTCTAACGTGTCCGATTTTTTTGTCAAAACCTAATTATAGTGGGATTTTCAAGTTGACGTTCCCATTTTACCCTTTCACACAGAATTCTATACTCTATACTATAAGTTCTATGCTTTTTACATGTGAAATTTCCATCAAAAATTTTGCCGATCATCACAGAATTATAGAATCCAAACCTGATTAAGAATACAGATTTGGAATTAGATATGGTCGATGTCCCCAAATTATAGCATGGTTTTCCCAATTACAAATCCGACGAAGGCATCGAATGGTCCCCAATTCATCTTTTCCATTTTTTCAGGCATCGAAGAAGAAGATGAAAGAGCTCTGCAACTGGGGAATCTTGACATTTTCCAACATATCTAAACCATGTCTAAACATTCACATATCTGAACCATGTTAAAGTTATACAAAAATTTTCAGATCTATCAACGAAAATCTGTTCGGTCAAGACCATAAGACCACAGGATCTAGAAACTGGTCAGTGAAGTTTGGCTCTCATGTTTCACCAAAAAATTTGCCAATCATCTTTTTTGGGCATTGGGATTAATGGCCACATCTTTCATATTTGACATTTGGCCGAAGATGACGGCCGGAGACATGCCGGAGCTGCCGGTAAAAGGGTGGGGGGAAGAGGAAGAAGAATTTTTATTTTTGTTTTTGGAGAAAGAAGGGCAATTTTGTCCATTCGTATTTGAAACATCCGTCATCCAAGAAAATTCATGAAGTCGTTGCTCTTGATGGAATTACAATTTTTTTAGCTCCCATAATCGGACTTTTTTCTATTAGGATTACGAAACCAAGGCCCAATTGTTCTGGGACAAAGTAGCCCATATTAAGCATGTTTGAGTCCCTTTTTAATTTTCAAAAAACTAGCTTCTTAACCTAAATAGTATAGCCGATTCACAAAAATTTATAAACAATATTGAGTAGTTATTTTAAATGCATAATTGATATTAACATTTTATTCTAGTGATCAAATAGTAAAAGTTAAGTTTATGTTAAAAAAATAATAAATTGAAAAATAAAACCAACACAGGAAAAGTGCTTTACTGGCATTCTCAAATATATTAGTTATTTTTATTATATTAATTTTCAATTGCTCATATTTTAAAAAATATAACTTTATGTTTTTTCATATTTTATTATTATTGTTTAAATGCACTTTTCTTTTAAAATAATTTTTGTCAAACAAATTATAAGAAAACGAGTCAACAAATAGTAAGTAGATAATTTTTCATTTAACGTATATGTGCAAAATAAATAAAATAAAATGTCGAAACATAACGATAAAATATGAAATAGCCTAGACAAAAAGTTTGACTTTTTCTATTTAAGACGATCATTTCTCTAACTGACAAACACATGGCATTCGTCTCTTAATACACAATAATTATCACTTATAATAGTAACACTTCATATGAAAAAGCCCAAAAAAGGTACTTGCCTTTTTTTATGTCTCAAAATTGAATGGTAGTTGTGATTGAGTAGGATCGAAAATGACAACAACGAGGAACGAATAAGTGGTGGAGCGATAAAGCCGCCCACGTGCCGGGCCTCTGCCCCGGGTTCGATTCCTTACCCCTTTCCCCTTGTAACCAAAAAAAAAATGACAACAACGGAAATTTTCAAGACTAATATGAAAAATATAAAATAGCGCTCGAAATGAAGAGAAATGTGCTAAATTTCTAAATTGTTGATAACATAATCACTTATTCAAGGAAAATTAGACTATATACTCGTAAATGGTTAAAAAGACAATTGAATTGCACTATAAGAAATTGAATATGTAGGGGTCACATATTAGCCCTATAGTCTCGTGCATGTAAGCCTTTAATACTGTTATATCGCCTCTACAGATTTACAGGCGTGAGACTATAAAACTGATAGGCTGCTCCTTAGAATCTTATTTTTGGTAGTTCTACATTCTAAAATCCTCTCAACTAGAGTTCTACTAAACAAATCTCATTATTTCAATTATAAACGATGATGTACAATAGCTTGACACAACAAAAAGAGTTTCGAAAGTGAGTTAATCACCGAAAGTTGAAACATATGGATGACAAATAAGTCATATAATTAGAAGTATCCGATATCTAGCTTTCAAATTACTTTTCTTGTCAGAGAAATAAACATTAATTATCATAATCCCACCTTACTACAACTTTAAGCTTAAAAGAGTCAAACAAACAAGCTTGTTGTTCATGCAAAGTATACATTGGATCCTCATAAATGCCTCCGAAAATTAGTTAATGCTTAGCAAAATTAATGTTATCTTTGATGATGATAGTAATAATTAGCCTAATCAATTTGATATAATGTAGAATCCGAAATCCTCGGGACGAGACTTGGATCTTAATAGGTAACATGCCTTGTTTTGAAACCAAGATTTGCCCATGCACGTGTAGACATGTGTGATCTTCAATTTAAACAATTTTCAATATAGATGTATTGGAATTCAAGTTCGAGTGTTGTATGACCAGTATGTTGGCGCCTTAGAGAAATAATAGTGTAAGGTGGCAAAATGAAATTGAGTGTATTAATATAGCATTATCTTGGTGGTGCTATTAATATAGTATTAACATATATCGAAACCTATAATTGTTGATATATTAACCTCCCGTGCAACGCACGGGTGAGAAAGGCTAGTAATACTTAAAATCAAACTAAAGGTTACAATTCAAATGGTAAGAGCACCCTTTATTAAAATGTCTTAAATTTACTGGAAATTTGTCATGCACGATCGTCAATCAATAGAAGATTACTGAGAGTCTTAGACCATCGTCAATCAATAGACTCAATGGCCTGAGAAACACACAGCGTCAAATAAGCAATATTAGATAGCATCAGTTAAAAACGCTTATTTTTTCAATCCGATTTGTGAATGTTATGTGAAGTGCATGTGGAAAAAACCGATGCTATGAGGGAATATGTCCACATTTAGACATCATGTGAGACTTTAGTTACTTTTATTTTTATTTAAAACTCAATTTAATATTTTCATCACACCTTCATTTCAATTAATATAGAATATAAGTCTATCTATTTACTTATCACGTGAGCAACAATTAATTGAATGCATTTGAGATGCATTAAGATCGCCAAACTAAAATAACGAATAAATCAATTGAGTAGCTTTGATTTATTTTTTGCAAACATTATTCTAATATCGTGAGTTCATTCAATATATATTATCAGATAGATGCATTGAAATTCAACTCTGAGTATTGTATGTACAGTACGTTGCCGCCTTAGAGAAATAATAATGTAAGAGGGAAAGAAGAAGCCCAAGGGGAAAAGGTTAACTCTCATATAATCCGTTTTTGAGGGCGTTCCTTTTTTCTTTTTTTTTTTGGTGTTCATTTCACCCTTATATTAATATTGCTATAGAAGATCACTTGGAACATTGTCAATTAATTCGATATGGGTATTATGTGGGTGATAGCTTACCACTTTTACCAAATTTTATCACTTTTTTAATTTATTTTTATCAATTCTTTTTTTATTGTCAAACCAATCACATTCACATATCTCGTGGGACCTACATGTACTACACAAATCTCCACCATTCAACTCCACACATTTTTTTCTCTTCTTTTGCATTAAAATCCATAAAAACCTATAAAAAAATCTATCATCTCACCCTCTATATCATTTATACTCTTTCTATAGTAAAATGCAAGAATTACTTGGCACAATGCCGGTGCTCTCCTACACACTAGTGTGTAGGAGAGTGTGCACACTCCATGACCGAGAGGCACATCATCAATTTTTTTTTTTTTGGAATCTACGATAATTGAGATGAATAATATATAACTGCCCTCTGACGGTGGGAGAGCTCATGTGGCCCCCATGAATTTTTGAGGGGGAGTGTGCATAGCTTCTCCTACACACTAGTGTGTAGGAGCAAAATTGTGCTGTCATATTTCTCATAATTCATTAAAGATACAAATCACAAGTGAATTGTACTAAAAAAATCTTAAATAATTAAGAACTTATTCCGTGTCAAACATAAAATTTTTAACAAGAATAGTGTTCCGAAATAAACTTACTAATGTTTACTTATTACTGTAATTTCTGATAATGCAAAGTTGTTAGGAATCGCACTTTGATTAGAACCCAATCTATTCTAAAATACACTTTTTTATGGAAGAGTGGGCGTCAATAGCATAATTATCATTAAATTATTTACTCAAACTACAGAGTATATTAGTATCAATTACTATACACGTACTGAACTTTACAGAATCGTTAAGCAACAAGTAAAACTAAATAGATAAGAATCTTGATACTATTTTCAACACTGAACACTAAATTCGAAGATGATCTAGTGCCATCATGGCACCGTAGCTTACGGTGCCATGGGGCATTTTCTGGTCTCGTTCGACCTCCGTTTTAAAATTCGGGACCAGATTTAGAATCAGCACGGCGAGGGGAAGCTCCAGTAATTTTTAAAATTTTCCGGCGACACCGTGTGGGCCGTGGTGGACGGTCAAAGTTCGGCCATATTTTGGCCATGCTTTGATCATGTTTTTGGGCCAAACTTTGACCGGCCACCACGGCCCACACGGTATCGCCGGAAAATTTTAAGAATTACTGGAGCTTTCCCTCGCCGTGCTGATTCTAGATCTGATTCCAGATTTTAAAACGGAGGTCGAACGAGATCAGAAAATGCCCTATGGCACCGAAAGCTACGGTGCAATGATGACACTAGATCATTGCTCACACTAAATTACTTAATTGTAAAATAAATAATTGGCAAGTGGAATATTGTGAAATGAACAATGAAGTGAGAACTAAGACGAAGATGGCAACTGTCATTAAATAATCTTAACTTAATATAGCAAAATACCATGAAAGGACGGAAAGTTCATGCATGTTCATGGTTCGAAAAGCATGTGATTCGAAGTTGAAAATATTCAGGAGAGAAAGATGTCACGTGACTAGTAAAGGTGAAAACGTGCAACCCATGTGATTGGGTTGGGCCCACGGCCCATTCCTTCAAAGAGAATCTAGGTCAAAAGGCCCACATAACATTAAATAACTTCCATAGCCCATACTATTGGATTTGAATAATCATATTTTTGCATTTTAATGATAAACATTTGGTACTTTGGAAACATGACTAGCTTTAATAATTAATTTGTTGCAGGCTTCTATTCCATTCCAATAAAAGTGGGACAAGAAAAATGAGAACACTTATATTTGACTTATAATTAATCACCCTATGTTTGAGGCCAAAGTAATTATCACAATTCAACACACTATTAATTTCATCTAATATTAATAATAAATAATGAAAATTTAAGAAGGGAAAAAATAAAGAAAAATATAAAAAAAATAAAAGCACACGACATGTAGGGGAAATATTGCCATCTCCCCATGTATAATACAAAATATGGGTAGAGCGGCCGAACGGCGTGAATTTTCCATGTCAGCACGTAATCATCCTTCAATGATGTGAAGTCGTCGTTGAGTTCAAATGCGGAGGCGTTGGAGGCTTGCATTGATAACATTTAGCGAAAAGCCCGAAAGTGTCCACTTGTCTCACAAAGTTGGTCATGCTGGCCCATCCTCCAAACCCGAACCCGATCACAAGAACCCAAACCACAATAAATATGTTTACTGCATACATTGCCGTCCAACTCCGTAGGAAACCCGGGGGCTTCTCAGCAGCATTCTGCAATACATGTACATATTCAGTAGGTCCCACAAGTACTACATACTTATCTGTTTGCAACTTAACAAGCTAAGAAAATGTTGTGTATTTATATACATAGTTAATGTATGTAGATGCAAGTCAATTTTGTTTGGGTATTGTGGGGTGAGGAAGCAGCTAAAAGCCAGCTCACATGTAGAGCATAATACAATAGAGAGACTGTAGTACATAACTAAAATGAAAAGGACATGCCAACTAACTATGCTTGTGTTGCGTTCATTTCAACTCTTTTCTACCTAATTAACATTTACTGTTAAGTTAAAGTCGATCTGAACACTTCTATATTTCAGTCATACATTCATACTTATTACTTATTATAATCACAAATGTTGTGGTCCCCGCAACCAATCAATCTAGCAATT
The DNA here is from genome assembly GCA_018223645.1 of Jasminum sambac. NCBI lineage: Eukaryota > Viridiplantae > Streptophyta > Magnoliopsida > Lamiales > Oleaceae > Jasminum > Jasminum sambac. The sequence continues at coordinate 25,316,732 of CP073652.1, forward strand.
TCTTCACTATCTGTCTCTCCTCCCAAATCACTTTGTTTTCCTTTTTATCTTTAACTACTTTTACCAAGAGTAAATTATGATATTACTATAATGGGATCCAATGTCTAGACCATCATACAGTACTAGACAGTATTAAACAAATATTACCTGACGGGCTGTGGCCTTTCTATAGGTGAGCATGTGAGCGAGAGCCGGGATTATGTAGACCGTGAAGCTAACTAAAAGAGCCCCGACGGCAGAGTTAATAGGGCCAAAGAACGGGAAGATAATTGCCAAGAACCATATTGGTATAACCACCGGCAACCTCGCAAGTGCCCTTAGACATATACTCCTTGTATCGTGCATTCCTATCACCTTCTCCCAAACAAAGTACAATGGCGTACATGCAAAGCCAAACGTGATAAACTGCAAAAAGACTCGATAAGTTCCAATCTATCGAAGGCAAAAAAAAATTTGTGTATTTTATTACACGGACCTGGTGGATGAGCATGAGGATAACGGCAACATCACGCCAGCCGTTCTTGGGGAGGAGAGAGAAGGCGTTGGAGTGGGTAAGAAGCTCGTCGCCAAACGCCCAATAAACGGCAGATGCCGACGGTAGAGTTAGAGTGAAAACATATAATGTCGCCAGTAAATAAATGTACTTAAACTTTTGAGGCTTCCACATTGCATGCATGATTTCCCTGTCAAAATTTTTCACATCCAGATCAGATTTGGAAGATGAATATTAACCATTACAGATCAACATCAGCATCTACAAAGTGGTAAAAACTTGAGGTAAAAAAGGAGATTAATTTATGTTTTCAATTTTCCTTTTCTTCCCCACTAGCAAACAAGGGGAAAATGGTCCTTCTGATAATTACATGTTTAAAGTCTCGGCCACCAAGTCTCCGGCAAAAGCTGCAAAGAGAAGCCGGGTAGAAACAACAACAGAAGCAACACAAGAACAAGAAGATTTACATATGGATCACAAATAATTGATCAGATTAAAAAAGAAAAGCCTACACAGTGACAGCATGTCCACCAAAGGTGTAGAGTATGTTAGTGGCGCCAGTGAAGTACAGCACCAGCTTCGTTGGACCCGAGTGTTGCACGTCTCCAACCTGTTCGACAAAATGCCTCACTCAAAAAAAATAAAAATAATAAAGGAAGATACACCATTTGATCCATTTCGATCAAGAAAGATAAATCAATTACCTGGCCATGAGTGAGAGCCGCTATGGCCATGTACCACGCTGTATACGTCGTCATACCGAGACCAAGAAACGACCAAATTCGATAGTTGTGAAAAGAGGGAATAAAAACAGTTGTTGCACAGCAAGCTCCAAATATGTATGTCCATGTTCTCTTATCCAAATGATCATTTATGTAGTATATGTTACTGTTACCCATAAAGAAAAATATTCAGATTGAGTTCTTAAAAATTCCCAATTCTTTGGAGATATGTAATCAATTGAAGAAACAAGAAAGATTGTACCTTGCACAGGCTATTAGTTGGATAACAGATCCAAAGAGCAGGAATGTACAGTTGAAGGCTAATCCCACTGCTTTCCAGTATGGGCCCAGCAATCCATCCAAAACTTCAAACCACTGTGAATTCAAGATATGGGTTTTTGTTTTTTCATCTCGTTTTACGCTTTTCAGAACACTGAATAAAGAACGGACGATAACGAACCTGAATAACATGGTTCTTGAAGCTAACACCTTCTTTCTCCTTTCGACTGCGATATTCGATGTAAAGAACACTAATAAGATAAGCTGTCCAACTCCCAACAAGCCCATAGAACACTTGAAGTATGATTCCTGATAGCATTCCCAGTTGGGAGAATGAATATGGTAGTGTCAATAGCACTTGAGCAACCTACAAGTGCGATATCAGTATTCAACAAGACTAGACAGGACAGTATTACAGTATTACAATTAGTTTGTAATTTCTTGATTTCTATTTGACATACTTGATTGGAGGCACAACTGAACCAAGCATCCCAAGCGGAGCCACCATGCCAGAGGAAGCTCTTGACGTTAAACATGGATTGATCTTCGATTGAATCTTCATTTTTGGAGTCATTTTCTGTCTCGTTAACGTTTGCAACAATAGCTTCTTCAGCTTGCTTTTGAGGCAACATTGTTGAATCCTAGTAGATCTGTAATAACAACACAAGAAGAAGACAAAGGAATGAAGCAAAGCAAAGAATTTCAAGAATTCCAAGATCCAATGAAAATAAATACAATCAAGAAAAACCCACCAAAAAAAAAAAAAGATGAAAACTTTTTGTTTTTACTTCGTACAATTGTACTACTCCCTTGTTTTCGATAAGTCTCTATCTTGTATAGCTAGAGGAGAGAGTGGGAAGAGTGAGAAGAGTGAGAAGAAGCAATGGTTTAATATTTGTTCATTCCACGAATTGATTGACAGAGGGCTAAAGGAGGGGGCTATTAATGCTTCCAACTACAAAATCTCTGCAACCCACAATTAAACTCAATTAAATGCAGTTAAAAATAAGAGTGAGAAAAAAGGATCTTCACCATGAAATGAAAATTTGCTGCCGAAAAACGAAGGCGGCGACTCCCTTAAAAGCAGCAAAGTTTTAAGGATGCACAGTTCCTGTCTTTCTATCTTTCTTTCTTTATAGTATTGCAGAGAAAGAGAGAAGGTGTCTCTGTGTGTGTGTGTCTATATATAATAATAATATTAATTGGAAGGGTGAATTGATTGTGGGCTTGAAGAAGAGTGAACTTTTTTGGGTTTGAAATTCTTGATTTCTTTTTCACATTTCACTGTATTCCACTGATGATTCGATTCTCGGTTTTCGTTTAATATTTAGGAGAGAATCGAGAGATTTTGACGAATTGGTAGGTGGCCCAAATCAATCGTCTCGTAAGGAAGAAATTTGAAGGAAAAGAAAGAACCCGATCCATGGAATTGGCTGCTTTCGTTAGGTCATTAATTAACGTCTATTCAAACGGCTCAATTATTTTCAGCTTGTTGGGGACCGATTTCTATCAACAATCATGTTATGTGAATAAATGATTCTTACATAAATGTTTAACTAAACGACACTTTAAGTTTAAGGTAATGTTAAATACGGGAATGATATGTTAAGAGCAAATACTTTAAAGAAAAATGAGAGAATGCGCGTACGGTTCACCCGCCCACCGCATTCAGTGCGAAGTGGGAGGCGCCAGAGAACGCTTGGGAGAAAAAATGTTGGGAACATAATATTTTCGATGTTAAATATACTGTTCTGTTTTATCGCTAATTCAAAATATGAGAAAAGATTATGTCCACATCTATTTACTACAATATGCGTTGCAGTAAACGGGGTGGTCACACAACATTTCCAAGAACCTGTAACACATCATATTATCCTCAATGCTTATCGCAACAAACCTGAAGCGTCCATTTCAAAGTCATCTGCTCAAATGGGTTTTTTGTTTTGCCAGATGTTTTTCCTTCCGATTCATGTTTGGTCGTGTGTTTTATGAGACTTCTGAATGCTTTCACCTCAAATAAATTTTGACCGCCCACCTCCGACTTGAAAGAGGTTTTGCTGGGACGATAGCGTTACACAAAATGATGCAGTCCTTATTCAGCGATTTCCACTTCAGTAGAGGAACTCCCACTCCCAAATAGGTGACTACACGTTGTCAATTGAGATAAAAATACCGCCACATCAGTCAACGTGGTGTTTCTGAATTCTTACCGTAATGGTTAGGGGTGGGCGTTAGGGTAGTGAATCAGCAGACCGAATCAGAATTCCGCTCAAAATGGATCCGTCTGGCTCTTTTCAAATGAAATACCGGTTCTGCTCCTTCCTGGCTCTACCCGTTCTGCCTGATTATTTTATGATGTATTTTTTATTACTCGAAAAACACAAGAAAAAAATAAAAATTTTGATTCCAATATAATATAACAACAACAAAAGACCAGTAGCCTTGTCATTGCTGCCGCTAAGACGCAAAGAAGAAAGAACTCCTCGCCGCTTTTTGCATTCACGCCACGATATGGTTAAAAAGAATTCTAGTAGAATTTTTCTAGAAATAATACCAAAATTTACTAGAATTAGCACCAAATTTTAAATTTACTAAAAGAATTCACAAAAGTTGGCAATCAAATAGAAAAATAGTGCTATTTCTTATCCTATTCCGGTTCCGGTTCCGGTTCCGAGTTTTTAGAAAAGGATCCGTTCGATTCTCATTCCTGGTTGGGTGGGTTCTCGTTCCTAATTTTTTAAAGAACCGCCTTGCTCCTCTTTCTGCCTTGCTCCTGCTTCTACCTGCTCTGCCCGCTTTTTGCTCACTCCTAGTAATGGTGGAATTCATATTCCTAATAATAAAAGAAACAATTTTTTTTATTGAACGATCGCATTATCCTACTCAATACGGCAAACTACACAGTATATGCACATGTTTTATTAATAGCAAAAAGGAAAAAACAAAATATTGTGCAAATACTTGGATTGATCTTCTGTTAAGGTGAAGAATTTAGGGGTGTAGCCAGGGTTGGCCAAACTAGGCCCTGGCCCACCCCCAATTTTTTAAAAAAATAAAAAAAAGTTCAGAAAAGTAAAATTTTTTATAATGTGACATAATAAAAACAACTGCTAGCGCAATAGACTTTAAGGTTTTGATTTCGCCCCTGATGCAGAAAGAGTGAATTATCCATTTGAAGAGACGACAAGACAAAAATGTGAAATACCTAAAAACGTGAACTTTTCATATTGCCTAACTAAATTTTTAAGGAATATTTGTTGAGCGTAGCACATTTCTGGTACGTTGTTCCTTTGAGATGTCACTTTGAAGAGAATTGTGCAAATTTATTGTGGTATTTAGGTCGTTTCTATCGCTTGTTCGCCAGATTCCAGAAAAAATGTGTGATTAATATTATTTTTAAATGTGTTGAAAATGAAGATGATATGATACTTGATCATACATGCAATTTGCTAACACCAAATGTAAGGCCTTAATTTAATATTAAAAAATAAATAGCTTATACGTCAAGGATTGTTACCAAAAGCTAAAATTAAAATGAGGAAAATAACCAAAATTTATCTAGGTTGACATTGATATATGATTATGTTATATCTGGTCACTACAGTAATTCAATATAAATGACGATCATATAGTATTTACGGGAGATTAGAGTCATCCATTAGTTTTCTAGTTATACTTAAATTTTTGAGACAGCCAAGTGTAAAATCTTGAGTATATATAATATAGGACATGGGCATGGACGAAGCCAGGATTTCACATAGCACCGAGCTGAATTTAAAAATGAGAGTGGTGGAGGCCCCTTTGGTCGGGGGTTCGGGGGTAACGCCCCTGAAATTTTTTTTCCCTATATAGTTTATTCACAAAACGTTATTGAAAACCACAATATATCAAATTCATTTGATAAAATAAAAGCAAACTTCTTTTTACAAAAAAAAATTACATGAAATAACAATTTGATTTGGTTACTTTAGTAAATGATGATTTTAATTGATTTGATTTACAAAATTAGTTCTATTTCGTATAGTTCGTAGTTGATGTAAAGAAAAAATTGGACTAACTACTTAACCAAGTTCAACTTTAAAAATGATAAAGTAATAAATTTTATATATAAGAAATAGAAAATACCATTACGTCATATTATTCATCAACATAATAAATTGATTGAGTTTTAAATCACAAATAAAAAAGATTTAAAACCAATTTATACACGAAGATAATATCATCTAAGATATTTTTTTTTTGAATGGATCATCTAAGATTTTTGAAAATATAGAATTATATACAAACAATTTTTTTTGCAATGAAAGATACTAAAGCGTTTGAAAATGCCCAATTATATTAAAAATAGAATCATTTAAAAGTAAAAATGCTATGATACAAATAATTTTTTTTTCAATGAGCCAATGAAAGATACTTAAGCATTTGAAAATGCCCAATTATATTAAAAATAGAATTATTTAAAAGTAAAAATGCTATGAAAATGCCAAAGAAAAAAATGGGAAAAAAAGCCACTTCTTCACTTCTTATTTACAGAAGCATGGTTCGAACCTGTTACCTCAGCAATGCAGACAGCTTACCAACCGAGCAAGGAGCTCCTTTTGAAAATCAGTGAACATAAATAAGCTTTATCCTAAGCTGGACCGAGCTAGAGCTGAGTCTAGCTCACTACTAGCTTCGTCCCTCACATGGGCTCCACAAACCAGAAGAGATAAGTCGACTTTTGTGCGTTTAGTTGCTATTTTTCGGTTGTTTCTGTTATAAAAGTATAGAAACAATAGAGAAAATTTAGAGAGAATGAATTCTAAGGAATTCTCAAGAATGAATTTCATTAATAACTGAAGCCCTATTTATAGGAAAACTTCGAATGGCACAATCGCAATTACATAATTTCATCAAGGGTATAATAGTCATTCACATATAATAATTACATCTTTTACCAAATTATTCCTCCACCAAATTATTCCTCCACCAAATTATTCCTCATAATTCATAACCACCACATTATTCTCAATTATTCATAACACCTAATAATTATTCTTCAATTATTATTCATAACACTCCCCCTTGAATGACTATTAATACAAATGTCTTCTGGAACTGTTTGGAGAAAAACCCAGTGGGAAAAAACTTCCAAACCGATTGCAGGATAGCTTGGAGTGGTTATATACTACTTCATCAAAACATTGCTCCCCCTGATGTCTATCAGCCGCATATGAGTATTCACGTGCCGCCTCGTTAAAACCTTGTCAAGAAAACCTGGGAAAAACTTGATCGAAGGAAAAAAGTACACCGCTCCGCTTGATTTCATATCTTGAGAATCGATATCTTTACTCGTAAATGATTTCAATATCATCATCGTTTGGATCTAAAGCATTAGCTCCATTATAACTTGATCCAATAGATACACTGTATCAATTTCTCATATCGTTCTTAATATACCATGAATATGCCTCGTTAAAACCTTATTAGGAAAAACCCAGTGGGAAAAACCCTAATGAAGGAAAAAGAGTACATTATTCATGTGAATACGCCTTTAAAGTTGCCTCATTAAAAACCTTGCTAGGAAAACCCAATGGGATAAAACCTCACTAAGGGAAAAAGAGTGCAACGCGTATTTTATACAAGTATGTCAGCAAGCATTTCAAAAACTTTCATACATTTGTATGAGTATCATATACATTGGTTTTATACTCTTCTGCTCATTTAGAGTGCATCAATTTTCATACATAACTACAAAACATTCACCATGAACACATGTCTCCAAACACACAATTTAAAGCATATAAATTCATCGTAAAAACATGTAAACATATAAGTAAACCTTCATAACTAACTAACACTTAAAATATATCATTTAACATTTAATACTCACTTAATAGGTTATTTCATTCCCAGGGGCTTAGCTCACCCTTTAGGGTACTCATAAACACGCTTAGCTCACCCGATCCTTTAATTTCCTTTTCTGACTACACACACGATCGGTAATTTAACTTTCATGAGCATGCAACATATAATGACCACCATGCTTATCTTTAAACTTGAGCACTAGTCATCATCATCTCATCATCTCATAAGTTAAGGATTTCACATTCACCATTTATCATCTTCAATATATCTCAATATTTTCATTATCATTGATCATATGTAGCGCTACATTTTCATATCGTGTCGACACATTTCAATTTCATTTCTTTCCCCATATCGACATAACTTATCGAGATATTTCATTATCAATCCTCTTGTAGGATTACACAATATAGTTATGTCTATATACTCTTCAAGAGCATATACCTCCGTTATTAAGACCATCTTTTATAATTTGCTTTGATATATATATTTGGGGAAATATCAACGCTTCTGGCGCGCTAACTTATCAAAGCATCGTAGTTGATATATGTGATTGTTCATAGCCTTTCATGCATCTTTGAACTTCAAGTTCGTATTTCAATTTCGAGGATATAACATGATGCATTTCACATATTATTTTCAACCTTTAATACTCCCCTCATGCTGAGAAAATTTAGAACACCAAAACTCATACAGTTGGTATGATTTTAATCATATATGTTCTCATCATTCAAATTCTTAATATGGGAATTTAGACCGTTTGCATTCTATTCTCGATATCGGCAATTTATTTGAGGACTTTAAATAATTTGCCATATAATATCCCACTTGTATGCGCATACTCAAATCCTTCAGGGATTTATTCAAGTATTGGGATATACATTTACTAGCTTTATCATTAAATCTGAAAATCATGCTCATACCGTGAGCAAATATTTCGTGAAATTTCAAATTACTTAATCATATACACATGTGACTATCTAGTGGATCCATATCATAATATCTAGTAGTCCACATGGAGGATGAGTGGGCCCATACTTCTCATCCTTTATTCCAGATATATTTGGGATTTATTCACAATATTGGCTAGTAATGATTTCATCATTTATCGAGAACAATCATTGAAGAATTCTTTTAATTCTTCACTTGAAATATTGATTTCAATAATTATTTAAACCGGGATGGTCAGTCCGGTTTTGCAAACGAGTATTATTGAACTTCTAGTTCAGTAAATTCTTATATCGATTTCACTAGTATCTGTATAGTGCTCAACATGATTTATCATAGAAATAATTCACCGACATATTCCATCATCTTTTGGTGACATTATTGTCTACCACTATTCAAACACGGAGTTGCAGCTCATACGCATCACATCCGGCTATTATTTAATTCCGAAATCGTAGCTCTTACGCTTCATATTATTTATTTAAAATCGGATTCTTATTTCATACACGTCGTATTATTCTATAAATAAATCATCAAAATTATTGCAAAATTCATCCTAACAAGGGTCTATACATTATAATGGATCATATGCTCTCAAATCTTCGAAAATACTATCCATCACTACCGATCAAAATCCTAAAAAGGATTTATCGATGTAGGCTGGAAAGATTAAGGATGTTAATGAATAAGGGTATCCCACAAGATATCCGATGCTTGATTGGAGTAAAGGTTCGATTATCTGGTGAGGTTTCAATTCCTTCTAAATACATGCCTGGTATGGGTAAAAGTAGTTTTTCAAAGAAACGGAGAGCAAAAAGATTAGGAGGATGCTACAAGTGTGCTCGGTGGACATGTGACACTCGATGTAAATCAGGTACTTGTCCAGAAATCGAGAAGATAAAATAGCATTCATTAAGAATGGATTGAGTAAGGAGCCTTTGGATGATATTCAACAGGCTCTTGAGACACATCCTAGTGGATACGTACAAGGTGAGCTAATGGCCTTATGGGCCAAATTTAAAGATCAACAAACGCTACATACTTGAAAAACTTACTTTAGAAGATCCTGCTTGTAAATTTAGTAGAAAGTTTTAGTATAATGATTTTCCCATATTTATGTAAGAAAACTCAGTGTAATAACAAAGATCAATATATTTCTTTTATTTGTAAATATCGTTTTTCAATTTTAAGATATATATTATTTTTCAATCACTGATAGCTATATGTCATATCACTAAAAAAAAATTCTGCCTTTTTCTCTTTCATATTTGTCAAAAAGTAAATAGTGCACTCAATTATTGGTTTGAAAATTTTTCTTTAAATAGAGGGATTCATATATCTATCATTCATTCGTTGAAAGAGAAAGATAGAGTTGGAGATGGAGATGGAGATATCAAAATCATCTCATGTAAGTCAATCTTTACCTCGCCAGGTAAAAACTATATGTGTTCTTCCAGGTGGCTATAACACGCTAGAGGAAATATTCAATATAGCGTCATTTGCACAGTGGAATTTTCATACCAAACCCATAGGTTTGTTAAATATTAATTATTTCTTCGATGGTGCTAGTATTTCTAGATCAGGGTGTAGAATATAAATTTATTTCTCGCTCAAATGAGAAATATACTTGTTTCGCTAATACAGCTTGCCGATCTACTCATCAAGATTCAATCATATGTTCAAAAATCATGGAAGTCAAACCCATCTGGTCACAGATCATCGGTGTCAAGCGAAAAAGAGATCCTTTAGATCTTTCATTATGAACCCGAATGTTCGGGGTGGCAGAGTTACGGAGTATTTATACTCTCGAGACGCATCCCTCATTTATGGGTTCAATATATATTTTCTTTTCGTATTTCTATATTTTCGAAAGTGTTTATTGTCATCTTTGATATTCTCAATATGTTCCACTTCTACTGCTTTGTACTTCTTCCTGAGTAATAATAATAATATCATATTGGCTTTATTCAAATATGATATCTAGTGATTTTGCTTCTTCAAGAGCATTTTATTCTCATATTAATACAATCTCATATCATCGATGAGATTACTTCATATAAGTTTTCCATGCGATATATTTTCTTTGATTTATCAACATGGGATCTATTCAAGATTTTACTTTCGCCTATTTATCCAATGGTAACTTCAAGTACCACTTGCTCAATTTTCTCCATTCATATTCTGTGATATATGGAGAAGTAATTTTATTCTCATCGCCTACTTCTTCGAGAGTATGATTAGAATATTTGATCAACTACTTCTTCTCGAGTAGGATTCGTTATAACCAATCGTAGTATAACCCACCACATTGAAATATGCACTAATCGTGGTGGTATTACCCACCACATTGGAAATATACTCAAACTATAAAGTGCATAAATTTAAATTGCGTAAATTAAATTTCATCCAATAGGTGGTCGAACCTACCTTATGGGAATTATTGCAATAAATATAAATTTACTAATTTAAATTAAGTAGAATTAAATTGCATAATGTTTAACTACTTCTTCAGAGTAGGATCTGCTTAGTAGAAGGTATTACCCATCACTTAGCATATAAAGTGCAGAAATATATAAAACCTTCCATTTAGTGACAAATGAACCCATCATCAAGTAGGAGGTATTGCAAGAATTAAATTACAAGAAATAAAGTAGAATTAAATATTGAATCGCTTTACGGAGCAAATTTGTTCTTCTAGAACAAATACTCATTATTTCTACAAGAGCACATTTATCCTTTTAGAATAAGTATATTATGTAATTAAACTCTTCTGAGTTAAAATAATATTCCGATCTTTTAACTCAAATGGACTTCAAGCCATTTTATATAATCAATGGATTTAGAATTTCTTCATGAATATTCTATCCCATTTTCAACCGTCAGTCAAAATTAGGCTCGGTTTTACCCTAAGGGTAAAATTGTCCATTCCAATCCGCAATGGTTAAATTATCAAACATATTCTATCAATATTATACGATTGGAAAATCGCCTCCTTTTCACTTCCATTTATAAATATCAAAATATTTAATGACTATTTTGTAACATTTCAAAAGTTGGTGTACTAATTTGTAAATTTTGAAAGTTTGATAATAACATATTTCAAACAACGAGTTATTACCCTATTAATATTGGTGTCAAATCAAGCTCTCGTTAAATCGAGTATAATGGAGTCTAGAAAATTTGATTTTGATAATGTATGCCTTTATATCTCGATAAAACGAATATTATAGTTTAATATATTATTATATTATAAAGTAATATAATATATATACCTTTTCCTTTTTCTTAGGGAGAAGCGAATTGAACACGACGTATTTCCTCCATTTGCCAATTCTTGAATTGCCCACAACTCTTTGTCTCTGCATAAATATTTTCTGTGAGTGATTGGGAAGATAGAGAGAGTGAGACGTGAGAAAGTGGGAAAAAGATAAGAGAGAAAAGAAAGATAAGTATTGATTGGAGATGGATTAGGTTATTTATAATAATTCGGCCGACATGTAAGATCATCTATAAGATGCAATCAGAGCATACTCCCTTCATATTACTCAAATGGCTAGAGACTCGCCGATAACGCTGTTATAAAAGTATAAACAATAGAGAGAATTTAGAGAGAATGAATTCTAAGGAATTCTCGTGAATGAATTTCATTAATAATCGCCCTCTATTTATAGGAAAACTTCGAATGGCACAATCGTAATTACATAATTTCATCAAGGGTATAATAGTCATTCACATATAATAATTACATCTTTTACCAAATTATTCCTCCACCAAATTATTCCTCATAATTCATAACCACCACATTATTCTCAATTATTCATAACACCTAATAATTATTCTTCAATTATTATTCATAACAGTTTCCTTATTATTAATTTCGTAGTATTGATTGTGTAATTAATTATTTATTACTTGTAAAGATTGATTTTCTAATTCCGAAAGGAAAAATGAAAATTATTTAGTATATGCTCAAAAATATCATAATTTTCATAAATTGTTGTTAAAGTATTGTAAAAAAAAATTAAACTACTAAATTATAATACTAAAATATTTTTGAGAGTATCATAAAATTTTTAGAGAATATTAAGCTTTGATACTTAACGAATTTTTAATTAAAAAATTATGAAAATATCGAGCTTAACAGAAAAAATGGTGATATGTGCATAATTTTCGTAGGCACTGATTAAAAATGTAACGGCACCTTCTTACTCGAATATAGAATTAATTAAATTAAATAGTTAATTACAATATATTTAGCGTTCCAATCGCACCCATATGGACATGTGCTTTTGTTCTTCATAAACAATCTAAACACTGGACTGGTTTAATTTAAGCTAAAAATGCATTGCCTATTAGTTCATGCATGTGATGCTATTAATCAAACTTGCAATTTATGAACATGATCACATGGAATATTATATGGGATGAGAAATATCAATGAATTGATTAAAAAAAAAAAGAAAATGGAATAAAAAATACTTGGGTTAGATTAGGTTATTGACTCCTTGTTCATTGGTGAGTGAATGACATTTTTTTTTATTTTTTATTTTTTATTTTTTACGTAACTTTATAATTATATGTGTGGTTTACTTTTGACTATAATGTTTTATTTTCACTTCTCACTTCTCTACTAACTAACTCCTCAACTAAAAAAGCATTCAACTCCAACCCGCTAATGGAGATTGGAAACTTTATCAGTAAAAGCATTTAATTCTTCACTATGTTTCAACTTAAATTTCAGATGGGCACTCATTGAAATTGAAAATTAAATATGAATATTAACCACACATTTCAATATTTGTGTCACCTGTTGTGGTACATGTTGGCAACGGATCTTTGAAACAAATTTCAAATGACTACTCATTATTATTTGTATATTATGTGATTTTAACTACTATTTAACCTAAAAAATAAGAATAATGTTGTTTACAACTGAGGGATGATTCGTAAGCGGTGTGATGACATAAATTGATTTGTTATTTTAAATTCAGAAACTGTACATTTAAGATAGCATTTAAGATGAATTCATCCACGCTATTCCAACCATGGCTCATAGTATAAAAGGGATTTTCAGCAGGGGCTCCTTATCTAGCTTTAGGTCCCTCTGTGCTCGAAATATTACTACTTTTTTTAGTTTAAAGTTTATTAATTATTATTAAAGAATGGCAATTAAAGTTAAAGAATGCTAATTAAAGTTAAGGAAGAAAATTAGGGGACTTAATAACTATTTAATTGTGATATTCAACAAATTAAGCTAAAGTTATGGCCATGGTAAAAAATTCCAAGATTTTGTGTTTTAGTCAATAGATTAGTTGATTTGTTCGATCTTCGAGGTACTTTAGGTTTTCTTTTTTAAACGTCACTTAGGTTCTTAAGATTTGAGTTGAACTTCGTTCGACTAATCTTGATTATTATGAATTTTATTTTACTAAAAATCTTTGAAATGAACGAGAATACTAAGTCCGAAATAATTTTTAAATGTTTATTTCGATGTATGATAGATGAGGATTCGTCCACTCTTTCCCATATGTTTACAATTGGCTAATTGGCAAGAAAAGTTGATTCTTTGGGGTCAAAACACGTGGTTCATGTTAGTTTATTTATTTTTGGGGCATCTAATATATCTTCGATGAATTGTAATTTACTTATTAAAATTTTATATTACATTGAGTGAACAGATGCGGTCAAGACTCAAGAAATTGTTCTTTAATAAATTTTATCTAAAGCTTATTTTTTGAAGAAAAAAAATAAGCTTATTGATATTAATGTTAGAATTAATATTCCATATGTATAATCTAATTAATTAATACTGTAAGTAGTGATGGCAAAATAACTTGATCCTATCCAAACCCGACGGGCAACCGATTCGAATGCACCAAAAATTTTCACAATCTCGGGATCCACGGATCGCGGAAAACTTTTCCAATCCGATTTGTTCCATATTTAAAAAATGCTTCTAATCTAATTTAAATAAATAAAAGATATAAAATTAAAAATATATCAAAAAAGTCTAACTTTTAAATCACTCGGGCAATCATCTCTCTCTCTCTCTATCCCTCCCCAAGCTACAACCCTAAAGAGTAAAGACGACTAGGAAAGTGTAAGGCAGCCACTTCTATACACTCTCTATCAATCTTAGAGCTCAGAGGCATCGTGCTGGCGATCGCAGCTCATTTGTAAGTTGCAACATTAATATTGAAACAAAAATTTGGGGAAAACATTCAGAAAAGCTCTACAAATATAGATCGGCATATTGATCATTTCCTTGATTCGCTTCGATCTAGAATTGATCCAACCCAAGGAATGGTGGATTTGGATACGGATTTGGATCTTTTCAAAAAAGTTGGGCCAAATTTGAATAAGGTCAATCCGATCTAAACTTAATTCATTTCCATCAGTAATTACAATTGAGTTTCCTATACTGGTGACTGCGGGTTCATTTCCCCTCTCTTATAATCTCTTTGTAATTCAAAAAGAAAATATATGTAAAATTAGGAACAAAATAATTAAAATTATTTAATGCTAAAACAAGAACACATAAAAGGTTGTAGAATAACCTTTCACTGTGTTTTGTGTACCTCTGATGAATCTATAGCCTACTAGCATTCTTGAAGTTTCCAACTTGTAGGTCTTCTCTAGTATTATTTTGAAAGTATGACCGCAAGAGGTTAGTCAACTCTAGAAAATTTGAACCAAACTTATTATAGCGGTTCGGCTCAGGTACCCACAGTCGGGGAAAAAAAATTATGGGGGTCGGGTGAGACCTCCACCATCAGGAGACAATTATGTATTATTCGTCTAACTTAACGTAGATTCCAAAAAATATATATATATTTTTAAAAAAATTTGGGTGATGACGTGGCGCCACCTGGTGGCTCCACGTAGGCGTGGGGATTGGCTTGTGTTCCCCACTGTGGGGAACAGAGCCAATCCGCTTATTATAGAGTGAAAACAATGGTTATCACCTCTAAAATAACAACCAGTTAGAGAACTATTTGAGACAAGGTGAATGTATGACATGAGACCGCCTTATATAGTGGACTACACGCCCCATATTCCATCAAATTCTCCAACGTGGGATTCTACATTAAAAAAAATCAAATATTAAATTAAGTAAATTTAAAATCTATATCCATTACATTAATTGATTTATATCAGTACAACAATTAATTTCTATCAATTAGCGTAGAAAAATATTTTCGTAAAGATTTTCTTTCATCTTTGAATATTAAACTAATTAAAATTTAACTATATATTGATGACAATTTATTTATATCAATGTCATAATTAATTCATATCAATCCAATAATCAATTTATATCAATTAATGCAAGAATAAGGTTTTATTTAGGTATTAAATTAATTAATCTTTAATCTATGTCAATTACAATAATTGATTTATATCAACAACATAATTAATTTATAAAGTTAACGTAGAAAATTAATTCAAATATTATATATGTATTGAGATTAAGATTAATTCTTAGATTATGAACAATCATTTTAATTTTCACCAAATATATATATATAGATATATAATGAATGTGATAACTACACCATTATTATATTCATATATATATATATATATATATAATACAAAACAACAAAAAAATCAGAATTTGAAATTGGCTTCTCGGTTAAATGACTCTTCATAACACCGGCTAGTGGAATTTGAGATTAAGTTGAAATTTGACTGTGATTCTAACAGTAAATGAGCATTATATACACACACACACACACACACACACACATATATATATACATATATGTATATAATATCTCGAAATAGTGGACAGATAGTTATAATTATGATCCTGAAGTTCCAAAAATGAACATAAAAATATTCCAAAATATAATATTAACTCTTAGGCGGGAAAACAGATCAATTTTAACAGTTGACAAATGCTAGTTTTATTAATACTAGTACTAGTATTATCCACCGTGTGTTGCACGGAATTATTTAGATAACATTTGTAAACAATTATACTAAAAATATTAATAGAAAATAAATGAAAAATTATACATTATATATGCTTAGAACACGAGATTTGAAAAAATATTACAAATTTTGAAATATTTCCGTGAAAACTGTAACAACCCACCGCTTTCATATGAGACTCAATATGATCATCACGTGTGAAATATGTTTAGAACATGTTTATAAGGGTATTGGATGTGTTTGGTCATGTTCTAGTTGTTAGTATTCTAGGCGGGCATAAGTGCAGTAAACAGGTTTACGGCCGTAAATTTTGGGGTTACGGCCGTAAAGTTTTGGTTGCGACCGTAAATGTTAAGATTATGGCCGTAAGTTTGAATGGTGGATAATTCCAAGGACCCCTAAACCGCCGTCTAAGGATGTCGTACGGCCGTAAGGTTCAGATTACAGTTGTAAGGATTTAAGATAAGGCCGTAAGATGGAATTTAAGACCGTAAAAGTCAAGGATACGGTCGTAATATCGATGATGTGGAAGGGTGGATTTACCGAGTCTTTGATACCGATAGATGACATTTTGGGTATAGCTATATGTTCTTGGTGACGGCCGTAAGGTTTATGGTTACGACTGCAATTTGGAAATTTATGGCCGTAAATTTATTATGCATGGCTGTAATTTTAAGTCGGCAGATTTAGTGTTCTAAACATTTCCAATCATTTGGCTGAGATATGACTACCCAAAACCGGTCCTCACACCTCATAACACACCCTAACACATCTTCAAACATCCCCAAGTTACCCTAACCTCTTTTTGGATTAATTTATCAAGGTAGATCATTACTTCCTTCACTTTGTTGTTAAGAAAGAAAGAGGAAAATGAGAAGCGAAGGAAGAAAGGAGGAAGAAGAGTTCATCCCATACCTTTAAGCTTGTTTTTCTATATCTTAAGGTAGGTAATAGATGTATTTTCATGTGTTATGAGACATGTTATGCTTGAGTGATATTGTTTGAGTTTTGGGACTGCAAGTGTTATTGGTTATGCTAGTTGCCATTAACTAAATGGAACATGTATTTATATGGTATATTTGATAACTTTGGCTTCACGTGCTGTTGTATATGACATAGGACCTATGGTTGGATGAAGCTACATGAATTATAAGGCCTTGAAACTGTGGTACAAATCTTAAACCAGAAACACAAGGCTTGGAGGTAGTATGTATATTCAATCTTGACATGAGGATGTGCATTAATGTTGCTCATCATGTGTTTACAAATAAGTGAAAGTAAGAACGGTAGAAATGGGGAGCTAAGTGCTATACGGGGCAAAGTGTTACACCAAAAGGTGGGAGTCACCTCTTGAGCTCGTAAGAGTCGCCTCTAGGGTCCCAGGTTGAATTGTGAAGTCTAAATGGGGGAATTTAAGCCCTAAGTATAAGTTGAATGGCCTACTGGGGAATGTAAGCCGCGAATGTATGATGAAAAAGGGCAACGAGGCTAGGATAATAATGTTGTGCCAATGTATTCACATGATTCGCAACAGGGCCCAATTTGAGAATGTGTCATGCATTGCATTTACATCTATTCCTACTGAGTCTTTATGACTCATGTGGTGTTCTTTTATGTTTTATTGAATGTAGGGCGTGGTAAACTAGTTGGAGATGGTGGGGAGTCGTTCGGGACTTGATGTGTGAAGAATTGGGGATGAAAAGAGTCCTACCATCTATGTTATTTTGGAAATGTTTTGAGTTCCTTTTTGTAAAGCAACTATTTAAGCTATACTTTTGCATCTTCACAATGCTTAATTAAGTTATGTATATGAAGTCTGTGGTTTCGGGAAATGGAAAAATGAACTGTCGGAACTTGGGCGTGTTGTCGCGGCGCACCAAAGTTTGTTTTATTTCCTTACTCGGTTTCAAAACTACAAATTAATGTAGAAGTGGTAAGTAAGGGTCGAACCCAAGAGGAACGGTGCTTAATCTAGTTGTCTTTATCAATTAATATAGGAAAGTGGGGGTTTTGAGAATTTTGAATGAAAATCAAATGACAAAAGATAAGATCAAATAAAACAATTGAAATAAATATCTAGTTCTCGGGTTCGGTTGTGTCAACAACTCGTTTTTATCTTTCCCATGCAACGTGTTACTATTCCTTCTCCAATTTATCAACTCCAATTAATCAATACGCTCTGATTAACGAATTCTTCCTTAAGTGTATTAAATTAAAGTGAGCTCTTTAACTTAACATCTAGCTATTGGATAACCCTAAACAAGCTCTTAGAATTTAATGCAAAACTAGTATGAAATGAACGAGAAGAATGAGTTGAATTAGATGAATAATTTCACAAGCTCGAATTAATGCATCTAAGTTGATTTGTTAATAAATATGCACGATATTCATTTGCTACTTTGGATTGGAATCTAATGACAATTACGGATCAAACGTTCCAATCCTAGCACGTAACTTGAATTTAAAGATTAATTGATTCAATTGGCCAAAGTGAATGCAATAATCACATAAACTCAAAAACGGGTTTACAAGCATAACAAATCAACAAATTGAAGTAGAGGAATAGATAAAACGTTACTAAAGAGTTAGAAAAGATAACAACATGTTAGTTGAACACAACGTCCCCCTCGAACTAGATAGAAAAGTCTAACTACTCATATTTATGGGTTTCATACTTTTTAGCGAGTGTTCGCCTTGTATCACCACAACAATATGATAGATTATACAAGTAATTTACGCAAAATATAGAAAACAAGTAAATAAATGCTAAGAAATAAATAGAGAAATAAAAGGGAAAGAGAAACTTAGCGAAGAATTGATTCGCCGGAATATGGAAAGCTAAGAGCTTCAAACTAAAACTAAGAACAAATGAAGAAGAAAATTTTATTGGAGAGAAAGTTGGAGAGAACTACTAGCTAATTCACTCCTACTAAGTTGTGCATTTCCTTCCTTACAAATGCCTCTATTTATAGGCAAAATTTCACAAGAAAACATGATAAAAAATTGTACAACTACTCCATTATGATTCCACTAATTGGTAACCACCAAATCATGATCTTAAATTGCTCCATTAGTTCAAATATTGTATCATGGTATAGGTAAGCATCGTGGCTGAATTGTGCAATTGGAATTTCATTTTTTTGATATTTTAGTAGAAAGTTATGAATTTTCTACCAAAACATGGCCCAAGAAATCCTCCATTCACATCACTCTCGGTTTTGCCCATTTTTGACCATGATATGATCCGAATTATTTGAAGAGGTCAACATCAAAGTTGTAGCCCTCTGAGTGTCCTTTCCAACAATATAAAGTGCAGGTCAAGATGAATTTTGTAACAAAAGTTATGGTCAAATTACTTAACTGCGCCAGTAAATTCGAGCTGCTGATTTTTTACGCTTTGTCATTTCTCTTCGAATGGCCATAACTTTCACTAGGAAACTCCGATTTGGGATCCGACAAAAATGTGGAAATCCTCTTTTGATATTCTTTGATATTGTCACAAGAAAAATTGTAAAAACAACTTTTCATAAAATTGCATCGGAGGCCCTCCATCTTTGAATTTGCTTGCATTTTGGTCCCAAGTTCCGTTTTCGCTCCGTTTTTATCCATTTTGGCTCCTTTTGATTTCTTGTGACTCTAAACACACAATAAAAGGAAAACACATAAAAATAAACATATAATACAAATAAAACACATAAATACGTAAAATAGAAGAGTTATTTAAGTGCTTTTCTAGCACTTATCAAACTCCCCCACACTTAGACTGTTGTTCGCCCTCGAACAACAACCATATGACACAAAAAACACACTAATTTTACATAAGATAAACGACTTTAAACGATGAAATCCAACTACAGATAGTGACTTACTTATTAAACATTCTCCCGAATTATGAAAATTTCACTTCTTCTCAAATACACAATGGCTTGTGAGTGTGTGCAATTGAGGTTATCATCCCATCACTAACTGGAACCAAATAAAAACTTACGATGTTTATCCAAATCCTGACCCGAAATGGTCAAACATTTCCTTTCACCTCTCGTGATCTCACTCTTATTTTACAATGATTCCCATGGATCCTAAAAATTACTCTATTCACCAAAAATCATCAACTGTTAGCACTGCAAAGAAAAAAAAAGGCATGGCAAGTGTTTTATCGCAAATATGTCTTCAATTTAAAGAGTGTTTAGATTGGGCACTTCAAACCACTGAGGAAATTTATTTATCTAACTTCACGCTTGAGTAGCTATCACATTTCTCGCGATTTTTTTTCTTTTTTTTTATTGAAGAAGAAAAAGAAAAAGAAGAAGAGTTTTGCAATTTTCTTTTCAGCTTTTACCCCACAGGTAGCTTTCACACTAAACCCCTTTCATTGGAGGCAGCCTTCTTCACCCATTCGAGGTGACGGCTTCACACTCGAGGTAGGTAGCTCTTTCCCCGTGGTCCCTTTCCTTTATTTCAAATATAAAAGTAAAATTCATTCTCAAAGATAGGTCAAGTGCTTTTTCAAAATTTTTAAACTCACAACAAAAGACACATTCACAAAAAGCAGATACCATGCGATTATAACTCCACCTTACTAACAATCGACGTTTCCAAGTTACTTTGAGTAGGACGAATGGATAGAAAAAAAAGTTAGTTTACTACGGTCTAGAAAGTTAGAAAAAAAATTCCACATTTTCAACCTTCAATTTGTGTTCCAGAGAATGATAGTAAATTACCTTATAAACGTGCTCAGGTAATTTTAGCCAGCTATGCATAGAGAAGAATGTAACACAACAATTTTTTTTTCGATCCTGTAGTTTCAATTTAAGTCACGCAAATTAAGCTCAATCATATTCAAAAGTTGCTATCTCATGCAAAAATCGCCGACACAAATAAAAAAAAATCACACGCAGACCACAATATGTCACTCCCCCACACTTAAATTCTACATTGTCCCCAATGTAGAAATATAGAAAGCATGAAAAAGAGAAGAAATAGAAACTCCCATATGGTAAGCAATGAGTCGTGCCGATTTGGGGATGGTGGTTGCACAATGTAGCACTTCTGAGGAATACTTTGACAATCCAAGAGCAAGAGACCTCAACGCCGATGGTTTTACCGTACACCTGTTTTAAAGGTGGCACAGTAATACCAATCACCGCTTGATCCTCGTGACGTCGCAGATTGAACTGGCACACCCTATCACCCACTGGTAACCCCCTCCGTGATATTATCTTGCCCTTCGATCTCCAAGTACTGCTCTAGCTTCGACTCATCGGGTGCTAGAAGCGTTGGTTGTCCTGCATTGATTCCACCAAAGAGACTTATGACCTCAATGTCCTCTTTGAACTCCCCGTTCCGGCAGAAGTCGTAGCCTCCATAGGTTGTCGATTTTGCACACTAAAAACTGATACAAGAACACAAAAACAATTAAAAAATAACAATATGTACACGTAGTTGTGATTGTGGCTCACATCTTCCTCTGGTTTTACGTCCAGAAACGGCTTAAACGCCTTCTATGAGTCGGGGATACGCTTCCCATCCGGCTTTCTTATAGACCGGCAAAATGGTCTTTAAAGTCGATTCCCAAGACTATATCGCTCGTTCCTTTTTAAATTCACTCCACAAATTGAGAAGTTCGATTTGCACCATTCCACTAGGATGCGTCTCAAGAGTTTGATGGATATCATCCAAAGACTCCTTACTCATGCCATCCTTAATGAAACATATTTTATCTTCTCGATTTGGGGACACAAATCCAATGGAATGATTACCTGAGTTGCAGGTCCATCGAGTGCATTTATAAGGCCATCTAGCACATTTATAGCACACATTCATTCTTTTTGCTCTTCGTTTCTTGGCAAAATTACTTTTGCCTAACCCTGGTGCATATTTAGTACTAAAAGCTGGCATTTCACCTCCTAATCGGACCTTTGCTTCAATCAACCAACGAATATCCTCAGGCATTTCCTTTTCCATCAACATTTTTAACCATCCTACTCTAGAATAGTAAATCTCTTTCAAAGCATTCAAAGCCAATGACGGATAATATTTGTGGATTTTGAAAAATTTGTTATCCATTGAAAATTCAAGTGTTTTGGAGAAGTAGAAGAAAAGAGAGTGCTTAGGTTGCCTCCTAAGTAGCGCCTTTGTTTATAGTCGTTGGCTCGACTATAAAATTTTATTTTTTATTTTTAGTTACGTAACACACGAGAGAGAAAGGAACACTGAAGAAATAAGATTAAAACCATCAAAATCAATAAGCATAGTAGATTATCACACTCTTCCATATTTTCAAGTAAAATAACGAAGGAGAAGAAAAAGTAACAGAAATTGAACTACATAATCAATTAAAATGAGAAAAATACATATATATACAAAAATTATCCCACACGTCCATACTATAAAATTAGGAAAAACAAAATAAATAGAAAGAAGAAGAAGACGGTGAAGAAGAAAGAAATTACCTAATCACTGCTAGAAAGAAGTACTCACTGAAACTGAAGATTGTGGTTGTGGTTTCGAGTGGAGAATGATCTCTAATTTATAGTCAAAGTGGGCACTGTTTCAACCGACAATCGTGCATGCAGAGTGTGCTGTAAAGAGTACGTTGGAGTGGGCATCCAAGAAAACGCGTTTGACGGATTTGTCATTTATCAATAATTAACCTACCCATTATCTGTAATTCTCGCTAATCACCGATTTATGGGCCATCATGTCTCTTCCCAAATAATCGAGTCTCGAAATATCGTCCTCCTACAGTAATAAAGCAATATCTTCCTTAATACGTTAGATGAAAAGTAAACAAATTAAAAACAAAAAAATACAAATATTAAAAAGAAAATGCTTGGGTTGCCTCCCAAGAAGCGCTTTTGTTTATGGTCGTTAGCTCGACACAGTTCCCATTTGTCAAGTAGGATTCCTCAAATCCATTGCAGCTCCACTTTGTCTTCGATGGCTTCTCCGAGTGTCTTGATTTCTTAACAGTCCTTCTTGAATTCTTCTCCAAATTTTTTTGGTCTCATTTCTTTCCATGGCTTCCTTCTTCGAGATGAGGTAATTGTGCTTTGGCTCAATCTTATGTGTTGTGCTGGCTCTGCAATTCAACTTACACAGTTCTTGCACAAAAGGATTAGTTGAATTGATTGCAAAGACAGAACAAACATTATTAGGGCGCAATGAACCATAAAAAATATTAAAGTTCCATTTTTCCTCATCAAATTCCATGGATAGTGTACCCTCATAGACATCAATTTTAGTGCGAGAAGTGTAAAGAAATGGACGTCCCAATATGATAGGTGTAGGGTGAGGTGAATGTTCATCAGCCATATCAAGCACGTAAAAATCAGCAGGGAAAACTAAACCATTTATTTTGACTAGCACATCTTCTATCACTCCATCCGGGTATGCATTGGTACGATCAGCTAGTTGCACAATTACGTGAGTTTCTTTCGATTTTCCTAGATTTTGTTAAGCATATAAGGATCTAGGCATGATATTTATGGATGCTCCTAAATCTATAAGTGCTTTATCAATGTGGTGATTGCCTATGGTGCAAGGGACAGTGAACATACCAGGGTCTTTACATTTTGGAGGCAACTTCTTCTGGAATACCGCTGAAACGGTTTCTCCCATTTTGATCATTTCATTTCCCTTCAATTTCCTCTTATTAGTGCAAAGATCTTTCAAAAACTTAGCATAGCGTGGAATTTGTTTGATTGCATCTAACAATGGAATGTTGATTTCTATCCTCCTAAATGCGTTCAAAATTTATGTTTCCTTTTCTTCTTTGTTAGTTTTTGCTAATCTACTCGGAAAAGGGGGAGGGATCACTTTAGTAATGACAGAGGGGTTAGGACATACCTCTTTTTCAAGATTTTCTTCTTTATCTTCATGTGTGGGAACTTCTTTGTGAGGGTTTTCGATCTCTTTTCCAGTTGTTAAGGTTATGGCACTAACATTCTTTGGATTTACCTCAGGTTGGGATGGTAACTTCCCTCCAGATTGTGCTTCCAGTCGATTGATGGCAATGCCAATTGACTCATCTGGTTTTCCAAGTTTTGAATGCTCAATTTGGAGTCCTGTTGAAATTTCACAGTGTTAGTTGCTAATGTTTTCACCATATCCTCGAGAGACATACCTGATTGTTGAGGTTTTTGTTGAAATTGCCCTTGGGGTTGAAAATTCCCATGTTGTTGGAATTGGCCTTGAGGCTTATTAGGGAAGAATCCTGGGGGCTTGTTGTTTCCATAGCTCAGTTAGGGTGGTCTCGCCATCCTGAATTATAGGTGTTTGAGTACGGATTGTATTCTTGTCTTGGGAATGGGAAATTATTTGCTGAGTTCACTTGTTCGTTGTTATCCACTTGTAGAACAGGACAAGCATCTGTAGGATGTCCTAGATTTGTGCATATGCCACATGCTTTGACTTGTGGATTGTTTCCTACAACAATTTGTTTGAGAAGATGTGTTAGTTCAGAAAGTTGGCTTTCAATATTGGAATTACTTACCTCGTTAACTCTTCGAATGTTCATCTCCTGCCTGCATCAATTGTTGAGTGTTTTCACCACGCTTGAAATCGTTGTTCGCTTCAGGGGTTTTGTTCATCAATGCGCTCCACTAGCAAGATCAACCATGCTTCGTCTGATTGATATAAGCCTTCATAGAAGTATTGCACTAGGAGGTTTTCACCGATTTGGTGATGCGGGCACTTTGCAATGAGTTTTTTGAAACGCCCGATACTCATAAAGAGTTTCTCCATTGTTTTGGCGTACTCGTAGATATCTTTCCGACATTTGCGGTCTTTGAAGTCGGGAAGTACTTTTCGAGGAAAAGTTGCTTCATTTGATTCCATGTTGTGACTGAACCTGGTGGTAAGGTGTATAACCAATATGTGGCGGCATCTTTTAGTGAAAATGGAAATGCTCTGAGCTTGATTTGCTCTTCAGCGATGCCCAGGGGTTTCATGCTATCGCACACCACATAAAACTCTCTCAAGTGTCGATATGGATCTTCGCCGGATCGTCCATGAAAAGAAGGTAGAAGATGTATCAATCCATATTTTAGTTCGAAAGTCTTACCTTCTTCTACGGTTGGAAAGGTGATACACAAAGGTTGTTGAGTAACTTCGGGAGTTGCCAGTTGTTTGAGAGTTCTTTCGTTATTGTTTTCTGCCATTTCTCGTTCGGTTTGTTTTGCTTGTCTTATTCGTCTTCGAATGGATTTCTCGATTTCTGAATCAAAACTTTCAAGAATTTGATTAGTAGATCGGGTATTATGCATACAAGTGAAGAAGATTTTTTTTTTAAATTAATTAATAAAAGCAACTAAATTCGTTAACCGTCCCCCGGCAACGGCGCCAAAAACTTGGTCGCGCTTGTCGCGGTGCACCAAAATTTGTTTTATTTCCTTACTCGGTTTCAAAACTATAAATTAATATAGAAGTGGTAAGTAAGGGTCGAACCCAAGAGGAACGGTGCTTAATCTAGTTGTCTTTATCAATTAATACAGGAAAGTGGGGGTTTTGAGAATTTTGAATGAAAATCAAATGACAAAAGATAAGATCAAATAAAACAATTGAAATAAATATCTAGTTCTCGGGTTCGGTTGTGTCAACAACTCGTTTTTATGTTTCCCATGCAACGTGTTACTATTCCTTCTCCAATTTATCAACTCCAATTAATCAATACGCTCTGATTAACGAATTCTTCCTTAAGTGTATTAAATTAAAGTGAGCTCTTTAACTTAACATCTAGCTATTGGATAACCCTAAACAAGCTCTTAGAATTTAATGCAAAACTAGTATGAAATGAACGAGAAGAATGAGTTGAATTAGATGAATAATTTCACAAGCTCGAATTAATGCATCTAAGTTGATTTGTTAATAAATATGCACGATATTCATTTGCTACTTTAGATTGGAATCTAATGACAATTACGGATCAAACGTTCCAATCCTAGCACGTAACTTGAATTTAAAGATTAATTGATTCAATTGGCCAAAGTGAATGCAATAATCACATAAACTCAAAAACGGGTTTATAAGCATAACAAATCAACAAATTGAAGTAGAGGAATAGATAAAACGTTACTAAAGAGTTAGAAAAGATAACAACATATTAGTTGAACACAACGTCCCCCTCGAACTAGATAGAAAAGTCTAACTACTCATATTTGCGGGGTTTCATACTTTTTAGCGAGTGTTCGCCTTGTATCACCACAACAATATGATAGATTACACAAGTAATTTACGCAAAATATAGAAAACAAGTAAATAAATGTTAAGAAATAAATAGAGAAATAAAAGGGAAAGAGAAACTTAGCGAAGAATTGATCCGCCGGAATATGGAAAGCTAAGAGCTTCAAACTAAAACTAAGAACAAATGAAGAAGAAAATTTTATTGGAGAGAAAGTTGGAGAGAACTACTAGCTAATTCACTCCTACTAAGTTGTGCATTTCCTTCCTTACAAATGCCTCTATTTATAGGCAAAATTTCACAAGAAAACATGATAAAAAATTGTACAACTACTCCATTATGATTCCACTAATTGGTAACCACCGAATCATGATCTTAAATTGCTCCATTAGTTCCAATATTGTATCATGGTATAGGTAAGCATTGTGGCTGAATTGTGCAATTGGAATTTCAGTTTTTTGATATTTTAGTAGAAAGTTATGAATTTTCTACCAAAACATGGCCCAAGAAATCCTCCATTCACATCACTCTCGGTTTTGCCCATTTTTGACCATGATATGATCCGAATTATTTGAAGAGGTCAACATCAAAGTTGTAGCCCTCTGAGTGTCCTTTCCAACAATATAAAGTGTAGGTCAATCCGAATTTTGTAGCAAAGGTTATGGTCAAATTACTGAACTGCGCCAGTAAATTCGAGCTGCTGATTTTTTACGCTTTGTCATTTCTCTTCAAATGGCCATAACTTTCACTAGGAAACTCCGATTTGGGATCCGACAAAAATGTGAAAATCCTCTTTTGATATTGTTTGATATTGTCACAAGAAAAATTGTAAAAACAACTTTTCATAAAATTGCATCGGAGGCCCTCCATCTTTGAATTTGCTTGCATTTTGGTCCCAAGTTCCGTTTTCGCTCCGTTTTTATCCATTTTGGCTCCTTTTGATTTCTTGTGACTCTAAACACACAATAAAAGGAAAACACATAAAAATAAACATATAATACAAATAAAACACATAAATACGTAAAATAGAAGAGTTATTTAATACGGTATTACAAATATTATGGAAGAAGTATACACAATATAATTATGAAATTCAATACGGTATTACAAATATTTAAAGGGAAACTACGAATTAGATGAAAATTCGAAGATATTTTTGGAATAAAAACATTATGACCTAATCTATTTTCAAACAAAATCTAAAACACATCTTGTTTTAAAAGTTTTTAGAAAACTTGTTTTCAGACACCTCTTTTGCAAATATATATATATTTAAGATTTATTAATTTAAATTAAAAATTAAAAAAATGAAAAAAAAAAGATAAATGCAAATGTGATATGTGTAGTTACAATTTAGTTATTTGGGAAAATAACAATTCTAATGCAACTCAAATTTTTAATATTTATCCAAGATCATTGTTTATCCCCAAGTAAATGTATAATTTAGAAGATAATAACAATTTTAATAGGTTGTAAGGTAAAGGCGGGAAAAAAACCTATTTAATCAAGAAACTACTTTTATATGCGGTAAAGTAAAAGCGGGAAAAGAGACCTATTGAATCATAAAACCACTTTTACCATTATTTATATTAAGATTAAGATCAAGATTAATATTAAAATTTTATTTTTCAATTGATTGATGATCTTGATATTTATAGGCACGTTAATGAGTTTGAAATAAATTACTTTGACTTTTTTTATTTTTTTAATGGAAAAGATAAATAAGTAAATGTTGATTTCCACACTAAAGTACAAGTTATTTTCCAAAACAAACATCTATATATATTAATAAACCAATATCAGTTTTTAGCCCATTTCACCAATTTTATAAATATAAAAATTAATATTTTAATCCTTAATCCTTTTTGGTTTTTAATTTTAGTTGTTACATATTAAATAAATCAGTAACCCATTTCCCCATGTGGTATTCATATTTCACGCTTAGATCCATCCCTAAGATCACACACTCTTCAGCTCATCCCATATCTCAATCCCTAATTTGTCAATCCATATTTCACTCCCTAATTCATCGATTCCATTCACAAATTCATCTCATCTATACAACCAATGTCCTAATTTTGCTCAAGTACTATCACACGATTTCACTAAATCTCTAACGCTAATCTTCTTTCCGTTTTCAATTCCTCTAATTGATACACATGAATCTTCAATTAGGGAAGATGGCAGAGAGTCATCGGCAAGCTACAATTCTTCTACAATCCGACTATCCACATTATAAGGAAATGTATGAGTTTGTTTTTATTTTAGATTCAACAAAACAAAGTTTGAAATTGACAATTTCAACAAAAGCAACTCACGGGTTTGTTTTTATTTTAGATTTTAGTTGCTGTGCACACTCAATCTGCATTGATTTTCAGATAATCGTTCATTTTAGTTGTTAGGTTTTAGCTGTTGTGCTAATTTTTAATAGTTAGGGATTTCTATTGTTCAATTAATTGAGTCTTCAAAATACTTTTGTCCAATTTTGATCTATTAAAATTTTGCCTTTGTTCTATTTGTATATCAGTCCGATCTTTCTTTTTCTTTCTTATTTGCAGGTTTTTTGGTCCAATGGATTTTTATTGGTCAAACTTGGGTACAAGTTACAATTTTGATGGTAAGTTAAGAATTATTTTCAGAATACTTTTTTGAATGCTGTATCCATAAATTCTCATGTTTTGCTTCCCCAAATAGCTGACAATTATTTGAAACCCTATGATGCATATAGCTATCGGAAGCTTTTTCTCCAATGCGTTTCTCGATTTACCCTCTTGCAATAATCCCCCAGATTAGAACTTGGGAACATTGGGGCACTATTTCTTACCTTTTATGTTTTCGTTATTATTACTTAGTAATAGAGTTTACTTTAGTTGATGGCAATATTAAAATTGTTGAAAGATTTCATTTTGTCATGATGTCGATGGTTTAAGGTATCTCTGTATAGTCTGATAAAGTTGTTTGGTTGTTTGAATACTTTATTAACTTCCACCTTTTCTGTTTGAGTTTCTCGATTGTGTGGACCGATAGCATTAGTCATAAGGACAATGGTTGATGTTGGAACAAGCAATCATAGGAAGCCAATCAACGATTGAGATTTTTTTTTCCCTTAGAATACACAGTTGAAGTGTCTCACGAGTTGAATAAAAAGTTGTGCAAAACATAATTTAGATTTGTGAGGTATTTTTCTCTCTGGATATCCATCCTTAGATACACATTTGTGAAACCCTTATAAGTTGCTTGAATAGTCTTACAGTTGCTCTTTTTCCTTGATTTTCTATAATTTTTCCAGCATTTGAATAACATCTAATTTTTTTGAGTCTGGGTTCATTTGACATCCATTAAATTGTATGAACGGGGTGACAACTACAAGAAAAACAGTAACTCGATTGCTATCATATTTGATCTTCACCTAGCCATTAATTGAGCAACATCAGAGTAGATTGTTGTTGATATCTATAGGGATCATAATAAAGATGTGCCTCAGAATAAACCCAAAAGAAGATATCAACTGCTCCACCTCCTCTTCCCATGCTGGAGAACACAGAATACAATGATGGTTAGATGATTTTTTGACAATGTTGTTGCACCTGCCATCAATTATGTTACATCAATTTTTTATTTTTCTTTTCTTTTCGCATATATGTATATATAATTGTGTTTTTCTATTAATGTTGATCTCTTACTCAAAGCAAATGATCTAAATTGTGTTTGTGACTTCTTATGGATACAACTACCAAAAAGAGGCTCACGTATGTGAAATGATATTTGTTATTTTGAGCATGATTATTAGTTAATAAATGGAGGTGTAATGACTTTTTTCTTCTAAAGTAGTCATCTGATTCATGTGTTGTGCTTTAAGTATTTTTTCCATTAATACAAACACCTAATCCCTTTTTTCAGTTGTCATTGATTCAATTAAATTGCAATATACCAATTTTACTTTGGTTTCAACATGACCTACACCGTATAGGAATTGTTTTGCTATCAAAGTCAAACCTTTGACTACTGAACTCTACTTTCAACGTTGGGATTGCATGAACATTTGTGCCTTATGGATATTCAATTGCAATTTAATCACTCATCAAATTTAAAGTATTTTATTTATATACTCAAATCTTTGAACTAATTGTTGAAATGTGTTTTATAATGTTGGGGTTGCATGAACATTTGTGCCTTGTGGACTTAAGTAGAACTAATCTTTATACTCAAATAGAACCCTATATAGAATTGTCTCAAATTCACTTAATTGTTTTCTACTTGTATATATCACTAAAATGGGTCAATTTTTCTTTACGTATGAATAGAGGATCTTCTTGGTAATGCTTGACACTGTCACATGCAAAGATCATATCATTTTGAACTGGTACTAATTTTGATTTCTACTTTGACTTTGATGTTTACTTTCACTAATTAAATGAAGAAATATTCTAGTTTTCAGGCTCCCATCTAGACATTACCTTTGTTTCCTTTGATGTGATGCTTTTCATAGACGACAGTCCAACATACATCAAATCTTCAATGAAAAGAAAGGCCCATAAAAAAATAGGCTGAGAAAGATCAACTAAGAAATTCTATTCCAAATGCCAGATGAAAACTTGTCAAGAATTTCTCTATTACGTTAACTTGCTAGGGAAAAAAGGTTGGAATCTCGATTACTTTGGTAATGTTTGACATTGTCGTGTATAGAAGTATATGTCTCCCTTCATCACTTTTTGACATTTTTAATTCTAAAAAATAAGATTATGGTTGCCTTCTTTAAGAAAATACTTTAATTAATTACAAACCATTTGGGAAGTAAAGATTTATAACTGGCTCATATAAACATCTTTTTAACGTTATTTTGAAATACATTTCGAAACCTCATATAAACGTGTTTTGCATGTTATTAAAAAATGTGTTTCGAAATATTTCTAATTTAGATGAATTTAATGAATTTTTTACTTATACTATATTTTCTACTTTTGTATGAATTATGCAAAGGTGCTTACTTTTTTAGTTCTGCAATGGGTGTCAATAGGATGGATTTATGCAAAATATAGGTGAAATTTTGGCGATAATTTTTAAAAATCTTTTACAATTTTTCAAGTTTTAGTTCCAAGAATCAGTTTGATTCCATTTTATTGTCCTATCAACAAGAGCAATGCCAATTACTTTTGAATGTTGTCCAATATTCGAAAAAATGGTGCTTAGTTGGATGGTTATACATTATAATATAGTAGTAATATAATTATGGGTATATATGTCCAAGATGATTATATCATCGATATATATCTCCCCATGGAAAACCTGTGAGAAAATACTAGTTTGTTTAGACCAAGGTTAAAATGGCATTTCTCACACGCACTACACACTTTATCGCACTTTTTGCATGTTTTTAATACTTTTTAGAACACTGGCTAGAATACAAAATTTAAAGTTACCCAATATTTTTCTCAAATAATAATCTTTTTGCCTTAAAACATCATCATCTTCATCATAGAAGAAACAGAAAAAAGCAAGGTTGTAATTTAAAAAATATTAATTATTTTATCAAACTACGAAAATACAAAGTATTTGAGGTGTTTGACAAGTTTGACCTCCCTTCATCTTCTCTCCTATTCTCTATTTTCTCCTTCAATTTCTTTCGATCATCTCCTTCGGCCAAATTTGATTATCCTCTCGTGCCAAACTCTAATCATCTTCTTAGATCAAACTCCAATCCTCTTCTCTGGCCAAATCTACATTTCTCCACCTTTGATAATCTCTATAACCTCAACGTCTCTTGAGCAAATGACTATTGGATTAAAAAAAAATGGTCGACGAACTGATTTACCTGGTAACCTAAACAACCAGATCTCTAGTTTGCTCTAGAGATTAGGTGATCTAGTTGGCAAACCTAACAACCAGATCTCTAGTTTGCTCTAGAGATCAAGTGATCTAGTTGGCAAGCCAATTATTTTTCAGTTTGGTCGGTTAACTTGATGATTGGTTCACCAGCAAAGCAGGAGTTGGTTCGCCTCTGAACCAGTTAAGTAGATGGATTATTAATATTAATCAATTAATTTTATAAAAAGTAAATAACCAAAGATATTTCTATTCTTGCACTTGAAATTGTTATTATTTGAACAAATGCGTAAGTTTTTTGCTATTTGTGCAATTGCCCTAATATAATTTATGTTAATCATTCATGCAATCTATCCATATCTTCTATATAATGAAAGTGAAGTGATTCTACAAGCACAACCTTAGCCATTTTATTATATAGATTCTATTATTATTTTCTATCTCATTAATTTTTAACACGGCTCTAGATTCTAATCGAATTGTAGGATCTCTTTTAAGCAATCATCTTAGTTGGCATATGAATTAGAAAGAGATACAGCCAGGGGACTGCAAATCTCTTTCTTAGTAATACGATATCCTTGCCACTTGAACTATCACCATTTCGTTTAAATATTTTAACCGGCTCATTATCTTGATTAACAATGATTTCTATTTACTCAAATAAAAAAGGAAAATTTACAAAATACACTTCATAGTTATAGTGTATTTACAATTTGCATACCTTGTTTTCAGAAATTACCATTTGCATATAGTAGTTCATTTAGTATTAACAAAACTGAAGACCACGAAATTGAATTCTATTGTATATTGATGATTGATACACTCTACAATGATATGAATTTATACCACTGGTGACTAACAAAAAAGTGAAAGGAAATTTTTACGAATCAATTTAAAATCAATCACCTAATTTTCTATCCTAACACGAGCTAATTTTGGCGAGTTTTGGCCTCACCCTCAAGTTGGGTCGTAGATATTGATAAGAACCAACTTGCAAACAAAGTTCTCAAAATTTTCTTGGGGAAGTCCATTGATAAAAATATCTATTGTCCGTTCTTTTGTGGGAATATAAGTCAAGCCAACAATCCCATCTTGTACTTTCTCCTTGACCAAGTGTCTATTCACTTCGACGTGTTTACCTCAAATTCTGTAGCTAGAACGTTCTTCAGCCCCTCCATCTCAACCAAATCATCTCGAGTGAGAATAATGTTGTCAATATATACAATTATTATTGTCTTTGACCCATTTTTTAAGTGTGCCCACTTTATTTTCTTATCCATTTCTAATGAATCATAGGGGACTCTTCATAAAGACTTTTTCTTCCAATCTTCCATTAAGAAAAGCATTTTTTTACATCAAGTTGTTGAAGTGGCTAGTATAGGTTGGCTGCTAATGACAAAAGAACCCGGACAGTATTCCATTTTACGAAAGGTGCAAATGTTTCAGTGCAGTCAGTGCTGTAAGTTTGAGCAAAGCCATTTGCCATTGCCACAAGGCAAACCTTGTACCATTCAATAGATCAATCAACTCTATATTTCACTGTGAACACCCATTTGCAACCGACAACTTTCTTTCTTGTTGGCAGATCAATTACATCCCATGTATTATTTTTTTCTAAGGCTCTCATCTCCCCCATTACTGCTTTTTTCCAGTCATAATGCTTCAATGCCTCTTAAATATCTTTTGGAATTTCTATAATATCAAGATTAGAAGTAAAAGCACAGAACTTGGATGATAGAGCATTTTACTTGACAAATTTAGAAATAGGATAAAGTGTAGATGACCGAGTTTGTCTTCTAAGAGCAATAGGTAAATCATCAACAATGGGAAATTCAGGGATTACCTTTGTTGGAAAGAGATGCACAAGAATCCAAAGTTATCACTGGGTCCGACTCTTTTGGTACTTCGGAAATGAGGTTTTCTTTATACTTTTCCTTTGGTCTCTGTGAGTATACGAGTATCTCCTTGCCTTTTTGTCGTTCGGTTTTCTCCTTATTCATTCAAGTTTTATTCTATAGATGGCATACTAGAGTGGGAAGTTGTGGTGGTGTTTGGATTGGTTTCTCCAGAGGGTATGGTAGGGATGGTGATGTTGGTGTTTGGGACAGAAAGATCACATTAAAAAAAACTATATTTACCATGATTCTTTCCCTGAAGAGGGGTTTGGGTAAAGTGGGGGTGATTTAACATCACATTTTAAAAAACTAGGTTCACCACGATTCTCTCCTTGAAGAGAGGTTTGGCAAAGTATGGGTGATTTTACAAGAAAGTGACATCAAGGCTAACAAATGCTTTCTTTGTGGAAAGATCATAACATTTGTAACCCTTTTGAGATTGTTAATAGCCAATAAACGCACATTTGATGAATATGGATAAAAATAGTAGAACCAAACACTTTAAAAGGACAATCAGACAAGAGACGACATATAGGAAATACTTATTTGAGTTTGTATATAGGAGTTTCAAATGAGAGGGCTCAGTTGGGCATGTGGTTTACAAGGTAAGCTAACATTCATATGGTATCCACCTAAAATATTTTAGGCATATTTGTCAGAACGTTCAGGCCCAAACTATATCTAGAAGGTGTCGGTTTTTTTATTCTACCACTCCATTTTGTTGAGAGTATAAGCACACGAACTCTGGAGAACTATCCCATGGTGTTGGAGATAGTTACCTAGTATGGCATTAAAATATTCGGTGCCCCAAATTTTAGTTTGTAATTGAGTTTGAATCATTGCATGAAAGTTTATAAATGTATCCCGAACTTCCGATTTTTATTTTAGTAGATATACCCAACAAATATGAGTGTGATCATCTATAAATATGACAAATCATTTTGTGAGGTTCAATTTAGGATTGGACAAGGTGTCCCCAAGTTACTATGAATTAGGGAAAATGGTTGAATAGGTTTATATGCGTTTGTTTGAAAGAAGTGCGATGATGTTTTGCAAGTTTGCAGAATTATATTGTAATTCAAATGTCTCTTTATTCGCAAAGATAGACGATAGCAAGTGTTTTAAATATGAAAAGTTGGGATGTCCCAATCTAAAATGCCATAACAAAATATCACTATCCCTAGGAGCTGGACTATAATTAGCACCTTGATATTGTTCACTCATGTTGACATCTTCAAAGTAGTAGAGCCCTTTACATTTCTTAGCATTGCCAATCGTCTTCTCTAATGGAAGGCTCAAATACACACTAGGACCACAAAAAAATAGCAGAGCATTTTGAGTGTTTTGTTAATTGGTTGATAGATAATAAGTTATGAGACAATTTTGGAACATGAAAGACCGACTCAAGGAAGATGGAATCAGAAAGTTTAGTACTCCATTTTCCTACAATAGGTGAGAGAGATCCATTTGCAATTTTGACTCTCAAATTTCCAGCATAGGGTGAATACAAGGCAAATAAATGATAAGAGCTAGTCATATGACCAATAGCACCTGAGTCAATTATCAAAGGGGTTCTATTTGAAAAGCATTTAATTCTTTAGAAAATTACCTCTTTGAGCCAAAAAAAAAAAAAAACAAGATAGAGCATATGAGGATTGATCGAAGTGGAAATCGGTGAACATTTTGTAAAGTTGCTCCATCTGTTCGGCATTGAGTCACCATGAGTCATAGATGCACCTATTGGTTTCTCAACAGCGGTACTAGTAGTTTGATAACCACCAGGATTCTTGTTCTGTTTTGATTTCCAATTTCCAAGTTTGCCCGGAATCTCCTAGCAAGTGTCTTTTGTGTGACCGACTTTTTTACACTGCTCACACCAAGGATTTTTTTTAGTCGGTGATGACCCACATTGTTTGGAAGCCCAAATGAGACCAAAGCTATTCCACTAGGCATATTTATTTCAGTTGGCCCATTAAAAGCACAGATCGCTAAAGCTGAGCCCTCTAACCTACGTGAAACTGGATTTCCATTAATCATAACCTTCAAACGTTGTTCTTCACATCTAAATTCGGAGAAGACGTCGCAAGTTAAAGGAAGTGGCCGATGGCCGAGGATACGTCCCTTCATGTTGTCGAGTTCTTGATTCAAGGCGACAAGGTATTTAAGGACACTTTCTGATTCAAGCTTCTTCTTATACCATGCACTATCTTTGGGAGAATCCCACTGTTCATAGATCCTTATGTTGAGTTTCCATAAATTCACCATTTCTATGCAATACTTGGTGACCTCTTTCTTTCCTTGATTTATCTACCATAGCCGAGTTTTGATTTTGAAGATTTGGGCATAATCTTTCATGTCAGAGTAAGTTTGTTGGATTGCGTCCCATACCTCCTTCACTGTGGGTAGGAATAAATAGGTCTTCTCGATCATAGGCTTCATCGAGTTCACAAGCCATGTTGTTATCATAGAATTCTCAAATTCCCATTTTTTCCAATGCCAACGTGTTGCTTGCGTCTAGGTGCTAGATTTCTCCAATAAGGTAACCCATTTTCCCTTTCCTTGTAATATCAGCTTCACGAATTGAGCCCATTCCTAGAAATTTAGCCCATGGAATTTTTCGACTGTGATTTGGAAGGAGGAATTTTCGACATGTCCTATGTTCTTGATCGATGATTCTTGTATCTTCAAATTTTTGATGACTCACCTATCTTGTTATTAGAGGTAGCATATTTTTCTTCTAAATTTTTCATGATAGGAAAAAATTAAAAATTACTTATTTAGACAAAACTGCCCTTGTTTGTGACTAACAAATCACACCTCATAAATTATGTTATATAATAATTTACATACACTTTTATTATTCTTTAAAATAGTAATTAGGAAATTTATGAAAAACACTTTCTATCCATGGCGTATTGGTAATTTACGTATTACATAGACTATCTCCAACATATTATATTTTGTTGTATGGAAACTGGAAACATCTTTTGCCTCAAAATAGAAAAAAGTTATAAAAATACTTTTAAGTAAATTGAAGAGGCTAAACCATTTATTAAAATTGACAAATTACACCTTATATATTGTGTTTTGTAATACTTTAGTTACCATTTTTATAAAATTTTTAATATTTTTTCAATGCTTTAATTACCAGAATCCTAAGGTATTTCTTATATATTTTTCTTTGAAAAATGATATCAATTTTTTTGAAGTTATAAAATTAATTATATTGGTTTGTTCAAAAAAATTAATTATATTGGTTGTTTATAGACTAAATCATACAATAATAAAAAATTAATTTTAATAAATCAATCACATATTAGAAAATATAGATAAAAAATTGTTAATTAATATTTTGAACAATAGTTGTATATGAAATGTTACATAGTAAAATATATGAACTGTACTTTGTTAGCCACAAATAAGGATAATTTTGTCTTAATAAGTATATTTTTAATGTTTTCTAATTTTTATTCAACAGAAGATGTGTTTTGTTAAGAACAAATAAATATGATGTGCAAAATTTAATTTCTTATAACACGATATATAAATTGTAATTACACTATAAAGATAGGGCATATTTATGTAAATTGTAATTACACTATAAACATAGGGCCTACTTTTTAAATTTCCCAATAAAAACAATTGTTGGTTACAAAACAATTTTTATATCATAATTTAAGTCCGAATTTATTTTCAAGATATATACTCTCCGTGCATTTTTACATGGACCCACTGTGCGCTATTTTGATAGTTTAAATAACCAATATAAAAAATATATATTACTAACATTAGTTGTTTCCAAGCAACAAACGAGGTGTCAACATTAAACTTGTTAAATTTTGTAATACTAAATAAACTATAAGTTTATGATAGGATTACTGTAAAAATGTTTATCATAAGATAGAAAATTATGATATGTTGTGATAAGATGCACAAACCAATTCTAACACAAATATTGTCTTCAAAGATATTTTCAACATTACTCATTTTTACAATCCTACATTAGATCAACCTATAAACACATTATACATATCTGACCTTCTATGAAATTTCACTGCAAAAAATAGGACTCTTAGGATTACTGTAAAAAAATGTTTATCATAAGATTGAAAATTATGATATGTTGTGATAAGATGCGCAAACTAATTCTAACACAAATATTGTCTTCAAAGAAATTTTCAATGTTACTCATTTTTGCAACTGCCTGTATAGATCAACCTATAAACTTATTATACATATCTAACCTTCTATGAAATTTCACTACAAAAAATAGGACTTTTAGAAGGGTGACAATCATCTATATAGCCCCGTGTTCGTAGAGCAATAGTAGAGACATACTTATGCATATAAAATAATAGCAATGATGTCGTACCCTATTATTTTACAGCACGAGGCTATAAGAACGATTGAGCCGTTCCTAAATATCCAATTTCTTGTAGTATTTTTTTTTGGATTTTCTTCATTTTATACAAAAATTATTTTTTAATATTTAGTTGTTAAAAGCTTTGCAATTATATATATTTAAATAAGGGAAATGCATCTAATAAGGTTGTATTTAAAAAATGTTTTCAAAAAGTCATGTTAATTTGACAACAAAATCATTATATTCAGACTCCCGTTTTGTGCTGGTAACATTTTGTATTCGGGCAATACATGTGGATCTAAATAGGAAACCACTAAATTCGTATACTACTAAAAATTAGAAAAAGTTATTATAGGTTTTTAAAGTATGATCTGAAATGATAACGAGATACAAACAAATTCTAATACAAATGTACTGTATAACGAAATTTAATAATAACTTTCTTCCTTTTCGTCATTATTACTATTCCGGGTATGCTAAAGACATTACATATGTATCACGTTCTATGAAATTTTTGACCATCTATTATAGCATCAAAACTGAATAACCTTGTTGATTCTTGTGCATGACACGGAAGTGGCACTAGTTAATTCTAATATATTGAATATGGAAGTGGCACTAGTTAATTCTAATATATTGAATCTATATATTAATAAAGAGATGCGCATTTTTTGAATTTGGTTGGTGCCAGTTTTTGCTGCTCATAAAATTTCACTTATATTGGCTCTTTGGAATTTTTCCCTCTCATAAAATAACACAAATATCCTTATTTCATCATTATCCTTAAATAACTATGATTATCTTACCATAATAATTATCTACATTCTATAATTCTATATTTTATATCTATATCTATAAAAAAATTATTTACATTCACGTTTTTTTGTTTATTCTTAATCTATATATATATATATTAATAAATAGAGACCGATTTAGGATGAAAATTTTCCGCTCATATTTTGCCATTTTTTCAAGTTGGTTTTCCCGCTCACAACACATTAATTATATTTTACAATAGATATATAGAATATATATTCTCATATAGATTAATAATGATTAACCATATATATTAGGAGTCTTATTCTTTCATTCCTTTTGTTTTTATCTCATATTAACATTGGCTATATATTAGGAATCTGATATCCATCTTATTGTCTTTAGCTTATCATCATGTATGTATTGAAATATTTTATTTATAAATAAAGTAAGTATAAATTATAAACAAACGTAAACATAAATTTTTAACAAAATTTAGACATAATGTAATTTGTTAGATATTTCTCCAAATTCTCTCCTCTTTTTTTTGAAAATTACTAAGAACTGAAAAATAATTCTTACAAAATAAAATGAATCAAAATTAATAATTTTGTTAAGATTTAATTTTCTGGGGATGCAAAATTAGCATTCATTAAATTTTGACACTATTTTTTTAAACGTAACATTAAAATTTAAAAATTACGCTAGGCTCATTAATTTATTTTAGAAAAAATTATTATTTTTAAAAATAATAGGATGAAAATGAAATTTAATTATTATTAGCAATTTTCCTATAATTTAATTTTGTGGAGATATAAAATTATAATTCATTAAAATTTTTGCATGAAAATTAAAGCAAATGTGCATCGTGAAAATTAAATAATTAGATAGAACATATTAATTAGTTTCATAAATAATTAATTATTTTTAAAAATAGAACTAGTTAAAAAAATTAAAATTAATTAAAATGAGCGATTTAATTTTAGTATGATAAAAGAAATATGTAACATTAATTTTTTTAATTACTTGAATATATATGTATATGTAAATTTATATCTGTATCTATATCTTTTATATTGCACGATTTCTTTTAAATTATACGATATCTTTAAAGTTAGATTTGTACAATTCTTAAAATTACGGCTATTAAGCTAATTATTTTAGAAATAATTAATTATTTTTAGAAATAATTATTTTAAAAATGAAAATTATTTAAAACTATTTATATTGGAATTAATTATTATTAATTATATTACTAACATTTAATTGGATATCGTTTCAATGGACAAAGATTAATCAAAATTAATTATATTTTTCAAATCGGAGAAATATGATTAATTTAAAAAAATTAATTAAAATTCATGAGATTGCTATAGTTAGCAAGATTTTTCCTAAAATTAAAATAAATTTTTTACATTGTAAGATATCTTTTAAATTGCAATACATCTTTAAAATTAGATTTATATAATTCTTACAACTGTAGATTTAAAGCTAATTATTTTAGAAACAATTAAATCTTTTTGAGATAATTAGATAAAAATTAAAATTAATTCTGTGATGATTTAATTTGTTTCAATTTCATAAGGTAGAAATTTGCACAGTTTTTTTGGATAAAAATTGATAAAAATTAATTATATTGCTAAAACATGAAAAATAGTATTAGTTTTAAAAATTAATTATATTGCAATCTATTGGCAAGATTTCTCCTAAAAAATGAAAGATATCTCTTAATATTTTTAAAATTAAATTCATATTATTCTCAAAGCTGCAGCTATTAAACTAATTACTTTAGACATAATTAATTCATTTTAGGAATAGTTAGCTTAAGAATGAAAATTAATTAAAATAAATTATACTACAGTTAATTAATTCATTCTGATAACACAATCATGATGCGGCATGGATGGAAATGAGAATTTTCTAGCAGAGGTGGTGGAAGAAGAATGGGAAATTCTCTCTTATTTCATTTTCACTCGACTTCAATTAAATAAAGATATGGCTGAGACAAAGATAAGGACAAGATCGGGGTACTGAGTTTGCCAAACTGTATCTACTACATTGTTATTTCTAAAATATATTTATGTGTTAATTATATTTCACAATAAAATTTTAGAAATTATTATTCATATATTGATTGTCAATACCATATATCACAGGTGTATAGTTAATATCCTCCGAATCTATATTCAAATATAATAAAATGTAAAATATTTTTTTAAAAAAACTATGAGCTCGGCAAAAGTTAATAGAGTTTTTTTTTTATTTTAGTTATCTTAATAATTATAGCATTTAATTTAATATTATTTTATTTTGCATTTATATTATCACAATCTCTATCACAAATTGTTATCCCATTTAAGACAAGGGAAACTTTATCAAAATTTTTATAAAATTCTTTCACTATTATATTAATTAAGTTTAGTGTTTTGATTAATATTCACTTTATATTTTTTGTTATTCTATTTTTATATACTATTAATATTTATCAAATCCTTTATTTGTTGCAAATTAAGTTTTGGTCTTTTTGGTAAGTTTCATCTTTGATGTTTGCAAGACGGATTCGTATGAAATACGGGCGAAATTCTATCGAAATTTTTATAAAATTATTTTATTGGCCATATTAATTAAGTTTATTGTTGTGGCCCATTATTTACTTTATTATTGTCGAGGTCTTATGGATTGTTTTTGTATTTTTCAACATTAATTAGATTTGTTGTTACTTGTACTATTCTAGGTTCCCACGTGTATCGAGGCAGAAGAGTCACACGTAGGGGTGGTAAATGAGTTGGACAGGTCGCGAGCTCGTATATTCGGCTCGGTTCGGCTTGTCAAAATACGGACGTGGACTTGGATTGAGCAGAAAATTTGGAAAATGGAGAGTTCGTGTTCGGTTCGTAAAGTTCGTGGACCAGCTCGTGAGCTCGTCAAATTTTAATACATTGCAATTTTAATTTTTTTTAAATTGAAAACCTCTCTTCATTTCGACTCTTTTATACCTTTAATTTTCAATTAATTAATGTCTACTTTTATTGTTTTAAGGAAATCTCAAAAAGAGAAGAAAAAAAAGGCACACGGGCAGCTCGGCTCAGCTCGGGTTTGGCTCGTTGTTGCACGAGCAGGAGCCAAACTCCAACTGCGTGAGAGGTACGAGCCGAAACGAGCCGAGCCGAGATCGAACCCACATTTGGACGAGCTGAGCCGCTCAGCTCGGCTTGTTTGCCACCCCTAGTCCCACATCAAAACTTGATTCAAGAAAGAGGATTTTATGATCTATAAAATGTGGAG
Source organism: Jasminum sambac (assembly GCA_018223645.1). NCBI lineage: Eukaryota > Viridiplantae > Streptophyta > Magnoliopsida > Lamiales > Oleaceae > Jasminum > Jasminum sambac. The sequence continues at coordinate 25,359,261 of CP073652.1, forward strand.
GTTGGATTCCTTCATATCTTGACAAGCAATAATTTGAGCTTTAGTAACTGGGTCCGTACATGCAAATATTAAAAAAGCTTTTGATAAATTTTAATTATTATATTAGTCTACTGATTGAAAACAATTTTCTACAATGTTGCTCAGTTTTGATTGATTTTTGATCGATTTCAATCCGGTTCTTCAAAGGGCAATGTTTAGCTACATTCAGATCAATTTTTAGGCTAGTTCACTGTTTTTCTGTTTGAATCAATTTGGCTGGATGGGGATTAACCAACGTCCATCTTTTAAAATATTTTTATTTTGTTTCACTGAAATTAGTTTAATTCTTTTATTAGTGGTAAATAAACGTCTTTTTCATTTGAAAGAATAAACAATTAGAAAATATTTTCCTAAAAAATTACACACTTTTTAACTTTTTTTAGTTTGACCGTATAATATTTTGATCTTAATTGTGGTTCTTATTTAAATAAATGTTTGTATATTTTTAGTTTATAATGATTTAGTTTTACATTCGTTGGAATAATTTTTTTTTTTCTGATTTCAGCTAATTGTATGTATAGATTTATTTATGTTTGTATGTATAGAGTTAGTTATGTCATGATATTAAAAATATACACACACACACACACACACACATATATATATATATATACACACACTTGGTTACAGTAATATCCACAATTATAGTATTGGGGTGAAAATGTAATTATAGTTTCTTTTTTTTTCAAATATTTAATTTACATAATTTTATGAGCTTGAAATTTAGAAATTGGAAAATCTTTAAACTAATCCATGTGCCATTGTTAGCAATTTATATATAAATAATTTGATCATTAATGAGGAACTATGACATGATTGCTCTATTGTCTCAGTATTTCATATTTACTAGACACAATACTTATCTAATTGAGAATCAACTCATAAGTGCATTGAATAGTAAAAGAATTTAATCAGAAATAAATTTCAACAGTACGCCAACTTATTTTGTATATTGAATAAATTTTGTCTATATTTCTCTTAAACATCTTGCAAAATCAATTTTATTAACAAGTCTTGACGCAAGAAATTTTTAAAAATTTATTCATCGTTAAATCAAATTACATTATACATACAAACACACACACACACACACACACACACACACACACACACACACATATATATATATATATATATATATATAGATATATATATATATATATATATATCTTTTCAATACACTAGTACTAATAATAATCTTAACAAATCTCCTCTTTTTTTAAAAAGTATTGCATAAAAATCTCCTCTTTTTTAGCACCGATAACGGGAAAACGAGTTAAAAACGTCAATATTGTGTGGCAACCATTGGCGGTGGAGGCCACCACACCACTTGGCCCACCACCAAAAATGGGATCTGTCATTCCTCCTCCGCCAACAAGCCATTCGCTCCACTCTTCATTTCACATATCAATTCAATTTTCAAACCCCCGATTTATGTTTTGTCCCATTTCTTTTTGTTCATCTAACGTCATTTATCCACATGATGGATTGTTTGGTACAAGATATTGAACCATACTGTTACTCTGTGAATACTAAAAACAACAAATAACTAAAATTTTGTTAGTAATCGTGATCAACATTGACTTTAGAAATGATCATCGAATTGTTTCTTCAACATATTTTTGTACAAGTAATAAATGTTGGAAATAAATGGGTAAATGAGGGGTGTAAATGGGAAATTGGAAATTGGAGTACATGGAGTAGTTTGAATCCCACATAGGAAGTTTACAAAAATATAAACCAACTTATATGTGGGTGGCTTCAAGTGAGGTGTAACTCTTGTTACATTGAGAATGCTCCATGGCCTATGCGAGCTCCCGGGGGGGGGGGGGAATCACGAGCCGATTTCCACACGAACTTTGGGATTCGTGTGCGAGTACGACCTGCGGACATGAATGTCACACCGAAATGAACCACCGGGCGCAAGCTGAGTTTTGCTCGGTTGGTTTTAAGATTCAATTTGTGAAATGTAACGGCTCTGCATTACACAGCAGCTGTAACAGCAGAATTGAAACGGCTCGGCATTACACCGCTCCTGTAATGTAAGGGATATGAGTTACGTGCCTGCTGTAATGGCTGTAACGGTACAAAATTGATCATACTCAGGCTCCATGGCATCTATTTATACAGCAATCTCCACAGTCTCAAAAACCAGACAACACAACAGTCAAGAAAACCTGGGCGCGTTTGTCGCGGCGCGCCAAAGTTTGTTTTATTTCCTTACTCGGTTTCAAAACTACAAGTTAATGTAGAAGTGGTAAGTAAGGGTCGAACCCAAGAGGAACAGTGTTTAATCGAGTTGTCTTTATCAATTAATATAGGAAAGTGGGGGTTTTGAGAATTTTGAATGAAAATCAAATGACAAAAGATAAGATCAAATAAAACAATTGAAATAAATATCTAGTTCTCGGGTTTGGTTGTGTCAACCACTTGTGTTTATCTTTCCCATGCAACGTGTTACTATTCCTTCTTCAATTTATCAACTCTCAATTAACCAAGAAGCTCTGATTAACGAATTCTTCCTTAAGTGTATTAAGTAAAAAGTAAAATCTTTAACTTAACATCTAGCTATTGGATAACCCTAAACAAGCTCTTAGGATTTAATGCAAAGCTAGTATGAAATGAACGAGAAGAATGAGTTGAATTAGATGAATAATTTCACAAGCTCGAATTAATGCATCTAAGATGATTTGTTAATAAATATGCACGATATTCATTTGCTACTTTGGATTGGAATCTAATGACAATTACGGATCAAAAGTTCCAATCCTAGCAAGTAACTTGAATTTAAAGATTAATTGATTCAATTGGCCAAGGTGAATGCAATAATCAAATAAACTCAAAAACGGGTTTACAAGCATAACAAATCAACAAATTGAAGTAGAGGAATAGATAAAACGTTACTAAAGAGTTAGAAAAGATAACAACATGTTAGTTGAACACAACGTCCCTCGAACTAGATAGAAAAGTCTTAACTACTCATAAGTGCGGGGTTTCATACTTTTTAGCGAGTGTTCGCCTTGTATCACCACCACTATATGATAGATTATGCAAAATATAGTAAACAAGTAAATAAATACTAAGAAATAAATAGAGAAATAAAAGGGAAGTGAGAACTTAGCGAAGAATTGATCCGCCGGAATATGAAAAGCTAAAATCTTCAAGCTAAAACTAAGAACAAATGAAGAAGAAAATTTTATTGGAGAGAACTACTAGCTAATTCTCTTCTACTAAGTTGTGTATTTCCTTCCTTACAAATGCCTCTATTTATAGACAAAATTTCACAAGAAAACATGATAAAAAATTGTACAACTACTCCATTATAATTCCACTAATTGGTAACCACCAAATCATGATCTTAAATTGCTCCATTAGTTCAAATATTGTATCATGGTATAGGTAAGCATCTTGGCTGAATTGTGCAATTGGAATTTCATTTTTTTGGTATTTTAATAGAAAGTTATGAATTTTCTACCAAAACATGGCCCAAGAAATCCTCCATTCACATCACTTTCGGTTTTGCCCATTTTTTACCATGATATAGTTCGAATCATTTGCAGATATCAACATCAAAGTTGTAGCCCTCTGAGTGTCCTTTCCAAAAATATATAGTGCAGGTCAATCCGAATTTTGTAGCAAAAGTTATGGTCAAATTACTGAACTATGGCAGTAAATTCGAGCTGCTGATTTTTTACGATTTGTCCTTTCTCTTCAAATGACCATAACTTTCACTAGGAAACTCCGATTTGGGATCCGACAAAAATGTGGAAATCCTCTTTGATATTCTTTGATATTGGCACAATAAAAATTGTAAAAACAACGTTTCATAAAATTGCATCGGAGGTCCTCCATCTTTGAATTTGCTTGTATTTCGGTCCCAAGTTCCGTTTTCGCTCCATTTTTATCCATTTTTACTCATTTTGATTTCTTGTGACTCTAAACACACAATAAAAGGAAAACACATAAAAATAAACATATAATACTAATAAAACACACAAATACGTAAAATAGAAGAGTTATTTAAGTGCTTTTCTAGCACTTATCAAAACCTCTCTTCTTCTCGTCCAAATTTTCTCAGTTTCATTCTCCTCCAGTCCAGCTTGGTGATTTAGTTTAGGCATTGCATCCGGTTCACCTGCAACGCTACAGTTTCGACCGTTGTATCCTGGGAGGTGATCGCTCTAAGGAAGTGGTGAGGGCGAAATCACTTTAAGGACATTGCGTACGCACATGCAAGCCTCGGTTTCTTCACACTCAACGGGTTTTCTTGTTTATTATTCTGGTTCTTGTTTGCATGTTTGCTGTGTAGCCCTGATTGTCTTGTAATTTGTTCAGCATTCGCATATTTTACAAACAAGCTTAAAGTGATTTCCTTCTGCTGCGACTGCTGAACAGATTAGCTCATCTTCTATTTTGCATTGCTGAATATAACTCTGCCCAATTTACCGTATGTATGCTCTGCACATTTCTTCGTTTGGGATTTAGCGGTATCATACATATCGACTTTCTGCATATATATCTCAATGTCTTACTCGAATTCTACGTTCCAAGTATCTGCATATGTATGCATGAGGGTAATCACTTTGTCTCATTCATTGTGTCAATTGTCTTTTTTTATTTATGCTACATGTGCCAACTTCTGACTTTATAATCTCATATGGGCATATAAAATTAGACACCAATTTCATCTTTGACTCGTGATTCATTCATAGCTCAAGTTTAACTCTGTTGTGAAATATTCTCACAAAAACAAAGCATTGAACGGTCTTGTGACTCAATATCAATTCATGTAGTGATTGTGGGAACTTGCTATATTTCAGATTTTATTTTGAACTGCTCAAATGGAAAACAACCAAACCAACAACGTTGTGGCTCTCGGAAATGATGTGGTGGCACCAACTGTGGCTCTGATAACGCCCGTGGTGGCGCCCGTATCACAAACTGTTATTCCAACGGTGGTTGTGACTACGACTGTGGCCTCTGGGCCAAGTGTTGATGCTGGTCCAAGTGGGACGGCTTTTGTGCCACATATTGGGGCTGGTCATAGCGGGACAGTTCTCGTGAATCACAATGAGAAACCGGAGAAGTTCAGTGGGTTGAACTTCAAAAGATGGCAACAGAAGATGTTCTTCTATTTGACCACATTGAATCTTGCGAGATTCTTGATTGAAACTGCTCCAATCCTGAAAGAGGGAAAGGGAGATTTCCAATCGGTCAGTGCCGTTGACGCTTGGAAGCATTCAGATTTCCTTTGCCGAAACTATATCTTGAACAGTTTGAGTGATTCACTGTTTAGTGTGTATTGCTCTGTGAAAATGGCAAAGGAATTGTGGGAGTCATTGGAGCGTAAACATAAAACTGAGGATGCCGGCACGAAGAAATTTGTTGTTGGTCGATTCCTAGACTTTATGATGGTGGAATGCAAATCAGTGATCAGTCAAATCCAAGAACTGCAAGTAATAATGCATGAAATTCATGCCGAATGGATGGTTGTGAGTGAATCATTCCAAGTGGCAGATGTGATTCATAAACTGCCACCCGGCTGGAGAGATTTCAAGAATTATCTGTTGCATAAACGAAAGGAAGTGACAGTTGAAGAGCTCATTGTGAGACTCCGAATTGAGGAAGAACAAATACAGAGGAATTCTGAAAAGAAACAGTTTAACCACTCACTGGCTGCTAAAGCCAATGTTGTGGAACACGGTCAAAACTCTAAAAGCAACAAGGGAAAATATGTTCCACCAAACAGAAACGGGCCACCGCCACCCAACAGAAATGGGTCGACGAACAACGGGCCTAACTTGGACCCAAAAGGAGGAGTCACAAAGCCGAAGTTTTCGGGAAAATGCCACAATTGTGACAAAATTGGTCACAAAGCTTGGGAGTGTAAACTTCCAAAAAGGAACAACTATAGAAGAGAGGCCAACATGGTTGAAGGCAATGGAGCTCTTGACATGGACTTTGTTGCGGTCATTTCGGAGGTGAACCTGGTCGGATCGAATCCAAGAGAGTGGTGGATCGACACCGGTGCTACTCGTCATGTTTGCTCTGATAAAGAGATATTCCATAGCTTTGAAGCTACGGAGAATGGAGAAAAGCTGTTCATGGGGAACTCGGCTACCTCCGAAGTCAAAGGCAAAGGAAAAGTGGTTTTGAGAATGACGTCAGAAAGCTTAACTCTCACCAATGTCTTTGTATGTGCGTAGATTCAAAGAACCTCGTTTCGATCATTCTTGAACAAACATGGTTTTCGTATGGTGTTTGAGTCTGATAAAGTTATTTTGTCAAAGAGTGGAGTGTTTGTAGGCAAGGGTTATGTTTCTGATGGGCTGTTTAAACTCAATGTAATGGCTATTAAGCCTAAAATGAATAAATCTTCTGCTTACTTGCTTGAGTCTTTCGATTTTATGGCATGGCAGACTAGGTCACGTTAATTATAATACTTTACGTAAATTGATTAACTTGGACCACTTACCATCATTCCACATTGACTCGAAGCACAAGTGCGAGACTTGTGTTGAAGCAAAATTGACTAGGACGCCATTCCAAATTAGTGAGAGAAATAGTGAATCACTTGATTTAATCCACACTGATGTGTGTGATTTGAAGTTTGTGCAAACACGGGGTGGAAACAAATACTTCATCACTTTTATAGATGATAGCACAAAGTACTGCTATGTGTATCTTCTTAAAAGTAAAGATGAAGCGATAGAGAAGTTTGTTCTCGATAAGAATGAAATTGAGAATCAACTCAACAGGAAAGTCAAAGTGTTGAGAAGTGACCGTGGCGGTGAATACGAGTCACCATTTGGTGAATTCTGTGCCCAACACGGGATTATCCATGAGACGACTGCGCCATATTCTCCTCAGCAAAATGGCATAGCAGAACGGAAGAATCGTACATTGAAAGAAATGATGAATGCGATGTTCATCAGTTCTGGGTTACCCCAGAACATGTGGGAGGAGGCTATGCTGTCAGGTAACTACCTTTTAAATAAGGTGCCCCAAAAGAAGATGGAAAAAAGCCCCTATGAATTGTGGAAAGGTCGAAAGCCATCGTACAACCATTTGCGAGTGTGGGGGTGTCTTGCCAAAGTGGCCGTACCTACGCCTAAAGAGGTGAAGATCGGTCCAAAGACTGTTGATGGCATATTCCTTGGATATGCTCACAATAGTAGTGCTTATCAATTTCTTGTGTACGAATCTAAAATTGAAGATATACACAAGAACACGATAATTGAATCAAGAAATGCTTATTTCTTTGAACAAGTATTCCCATACAAGTCAAGAGAAGAAGCGAGTTCTTCTAAACGAACACACGAAGATGTGGACCTAGAAGTGGAAGAGGAAGTTGAGATTGAACCAAGGCGTAGCAAAAGAGTTAGAACAGAGAAATCTTTCCGTCCAGATTTTCTAACTTATACGCTAGAAGGTGAACCTCAAAGCTTTAACGAAGCTGTGAACTCCTCTGAAGGACCTCAATGGAAAGAGGCAATCAACAGTGAAATAGAATCAATTCTTCAAAATCACACTTCGGAATTAGTGGATCTTCTTCCCGGAAATAAACCACTAGGACATAAGTGGATTTTCAAGAGGAAAATGAAGGCAGATTGAACGATCGATAAATACAAGGCCAGACTTGTAATTAAAGGGTACAAACAACGAGAAGGCCTTGATTATTTTGACACTTATTCTCCAGTTACAAGAATAACGTCAATTAGGATGATACTCGCGATTGCGGCTCTGCACAATCTCGAAGTACATCAAATGGATGTCAAGACAGCCTTTCTAAATGGAGATTTAGAAGAGGAAATCTACATGGAACAACCAAAGGGATTTTTTACGCCAGGGCAAGAACACAAGGTGTGTAAACTGGTGAAGTCATTATATGGCTTGAAATAGGCGCCGAAATAGTGGCACCAGAAATTTGACAGTGCCATGGTAGAATGTGGATTTAAAATAAATGAGTGCGATAAGTGTGTGTACGTAAAAGACACTAACAATGGCTACGTCATGTTATGTCTTTACGTTGATGACATGCTTATCGTTGGGAGTAACGATAAGATTGTTAAATCCATAAAAGACATGTTGAAATCAAGATTTCTCATGAAAGATATAGGTTTGGCAGATGTTATCCTTGGTGTTAAAATCTCTAGAACTTCTGGGGGTCTTGTCTTGAGCCAATCACACTATGTGGATAAGATTCTAGAGAAGTTTAACAAGGATGATACTCTTGTGGCCAGAACCCCGATAGGTACGAGTCAACATCTATCAAAAAATAGAGGTGTTGGTATTTCTCAAGTGGAGTACTCTAGAGTTATTGGGAGTCTGATATACCTAATGAGTTGTACAAGACCCGATATTGCCTACGCAGTTAGTAAACTGAGTAGGTATACGAGTAATCCAGGATCTGAACACTGGAGAGCGATTGTCAGAGTTCTACGATACTTGAGATATACTTGTAACTATGGGCTGCACTATACCAGATATCATGCCATGATTGAAGGATATAGCGATGCTAACTGGATATCTGATATGAAAGACTCAAAGTCCACAAGTGGATTTGTCTTCACATTGGGAGGTGCAGCGATTTCGTGGAAATCCTCTAAGCAGACAGTTATAGCCAGATCTATTATAGAATCTGAGTTTATAGCCCTCGATAAGTGTGGTGAAGAGGTTGAGTGGTTACGCCAGTTCTTAGAGGATATTCCAAGATGGCCAAAGCCTGTGCCAGCAATTTGTATACATTGCGACAGTCAATCGGCAATTGGAAGGGCACAGAGCAACATGTACAATGGTAAGTCTCGGCATATACGTCGTAGACACAATACCATTAGGCAACTACTCTCTACAGGAGTTATCTCTGTTGACTATGTGAGGTCAAAAGATAACCTAGAGGATCCGCTAACCAAAGGGTTAAATCGGAAGTTAGTTGCTAAGTCAACTAGAGGAATGGGACTTAAGCCTCATGAAGAGCAAGTCATTGTGAAGGAAAACCCAACCTAGTGACTAGAGATCCCAAGATCCAGGTTCAATGGGACAACCTAATTGCAAAGACTCGATTGGAGATCACTGTGAGGGGTTTCCCTTAGTCCATTCCTTTAAAATAGTAAACAGTGATGCCCGTGGGAGAAGGTTGAGCAATAAGCTCTTAATGATTCCTAAGCGTCGGAAATCTGAGCAATCCAAGTAGGGTCATGCGGGTTACTCCTTTAGAGGAATCACCTATGTAAGAGAGAAGTGGGGCCGCTTCGAAGGGAATTGTTGAGGCGCAATTCTTAAGTAACTCTCGCAAAACCAGGCGCGTGTCCAGGGCCATAAATGGACACACCCATGAGAACTAAATGGTGTTAGGAAGAAGCCTGTGTGGGGTACATCATCATTTACACAAACGGTAGAACAGTTCAAGGACATCGCGTCTACTGATCAGCTAGTAAAGTAAATGTGCTTTCATAAGGGAAGGTTCAAAGGGTAACACCTACCTATCTTATACAGGTTTCCGACGTTGAACTTTTTCGCCAAGCATTCCGTGTCTGTCAATTCCCATTCAAGTAATAAATGTTGGAAATAAATGGGTAAATGAGGGGTGTGAATGGGAAATTGCAAATTGGAGTACATGGAGTAGTTGGAATCCCACATAGGAAGTTTACAAAAATATAAACCAACTTATATGTGGGTGGCTTCAAGTGAGGTGTAACTCTTGTTACATTGAGAATGCTCCATGGCCTACGCTGGGGGGGTGGTGAAAGTCACGAGTCGATTTCCACACGAACTTTGGGATTCGTGCGCGAGCGCGACCTGCGGACACGAATGTCGCACCGAAATCGACCACCGAGCGCAAGCTAAGTTTTGCTCGGTTGGTTTTAAGATTCAATTTGTGAAATGTAACGGCTCTGCATTACACAGCAGCTGTAACGGCAGAATTGAAACAGCTCGGCGTTACACCGCTCCTGTAATGTAACGGATATGAGTTACGTGCCTGCTGTAATGGCTGTAACGGTACTAAATTGATCACACTCAGGCTCCATGGCACCTATTTATACAGCAGTCTCCACAGTCTCAAAAACCAGACAACACAACAGTCAAGAAAACCTCTCTTCTTCTCGTCCAAATTTTCTCAGTTTCATTCTCCTCCAGTCCAGCTTGGTGATTTAGTTCAGGCATTTCATCCGGTTCGCCTGCAACGCTGCAGCTTCGGCCGTTTGTATCCTGGGAGATGATCGCTCTAAGGAAGTGGTGAGGGCAAAATCACTTTAAGGACATTGCGTACGCACACGCAAGCCTCGGTTTCTTCACACTCAGCGGGTTTTCTTGTTGATTATTCTGGTTCTTGTTTGCATGTTTGCTGTGTAGTCCTGATTGTCTTATAATTTGTTCAGCATTCGCCTATTTTACCAACAATAAATTGTTTAATACAACATGTGCAACTAGACTCGTCAAAATAGAAACATCAAGTTAATTTCAACTTTATTAATTCTATCATCAGTATTAAATATGAACTTAAAATTTGCAATATATTTTCTCTCATATATAATTTTATAACTTTGAAGAATCACTTTTTTTTATTAATAAAAAATTTAAATTTATATACTATAAAATTTTTACACTATGTTATCCTATTTACAACGTTATTCACTTTTTATCTACACATTACAGTAAAGGTTTTGTGACACCAGTTATAAAGAAGACTAACAAATATTGTAAGTATAGAATAATTACTACTACCTCCATCCAAAAATTATAGTCATTTTCTTATCTTCACACAGATTAAGAAAAATGTAATTAATGGTATTGGAAAAGTGTAATTTAAGATTATTTTCCTAATATGTCATCTCATTTATTAGATGTTTTATTTTAACTACTCTATTTTAATGATATCAATGTATATTAAATAATGGCATAAAAAATAAGTAATATTTTAACTATATCTTTAAAAGGAATGTAACCTATATTTTGAAACGGACGAAAAAAGAATAATGAATTATATTTTTAGGAGGAAGTAGTATTTAATTTCAAATTATAATGGTGACGTCAGTGTGTAATACTACTGCAGATTGATAGTGAGTCCACTTACGCGTGTTGGGGGACAGTAGTGTAAGCCAATGAGGACAGGCATTTTGGTCAACTCACAAAACTTTGAGCGATTTTTCTATGGATTAGTGGGGGAAGCAATGATTATCGACTGAATTTAGGCTGCAGTGGATCAAATATCGGAATTGTGTTCCATTATTGCCCCTCAAAAGGGTCCCCCAATTACCGCTTGCACTTCCGTGTACACCTTCGCCATATCACCCATACATGAAACATGGAAAATTTTTTGCTACTTTTCAATTAATGAGATTCGGTATTTCAAGTTGCTTTCTATAAACTGTTCATAGACAAGACATGATATTATTTAATTTATTATATTTTAATTTATAAGTGATCAATATTAGCAATGAATAATACTAGTATTTTATGAGTGCCATCGATTCTTCTCAACAAATACAATAATCGCATGGTATATAATAATGAGTCTCCTTTTTAATAATAATAATAATAATAATAATAATAATGAGTATCTCTCTTTAAAGGAAAAATGCAATTTTGGTTTTGTTGATGGTGTGCAACAAAGATTGCAACAATGTGTTCAATTAGCAAGGAGTTTAAATAAAAATGTTAGGTTTTTAAGAGAGTTGAATCCCATTAATACGGACGAGGTAAACGATAGTATTTTCTATGAGTCTTCTATTTTGGATGGTTGTATACTTAGTTATACAAATTCATTGTACACCTAACATTATTCTAAGAGAGTACTCACTGCCATATCTAATTATTGTTAGATTGATTAGTTAGATTGCGTATCTTGATAAACTTCATAGATATCTAAAGGACTCTTTCATCTTGGTTTAGTTGCTTCCTACCTAAATATCATCTTTTATTAGTTGATCAAAATTAAACATCAATATCAATCTCTGTCATAAAAAGCTCGCTTCGGACTCTCTTAAACGCCACTTAGGTTCAAAGTTTGATCTTGTCACGTTTCGCCTTTTTTATACTTAGGCTTCGCTTAGTCGTGTTTAAACCCGCTTAAAATGGAAAAAACTTGAAACTTTATCTTATTGTTTCGTCACATTTTATACTTTTTAAAATATTATTATTAACCATACATTTCACGTCATTATTTATTATTATCCAAAGATCTCGCAGACTCCATCCTGGGTCTAACCAAAATATTTAACTTTTAACAGAATAAAAATTTAACCAAACACACTATTATTACCTAAATCTTAGTCACTGGCAGCTTGATATTGGTCCCAAGAAGTCAACAAGGAAGATAGCATTTCAACAACTTCAAATGACAAGATTTCATTTTAGGCTTTGATTTGAATAATTTTAGAATAATGTTGGCACTCCCATTATTGAAGCATCCTAAGACATTGACAACACTATTTAGACACGTTAGGAATCTTAATAATTGGAAAAATTTGTTAGTTTCTTTTGCTTTTACGATAATTAGTTTATAAATTCATTATGAACGATACACTTAAAACTCTTGTGGTTACGGTGTGTCGCAGTGGTAAAATTGGATTTCGACCTAGCAAGTAGTACATCCCGATTTAAAGGATAGAGATAGATACATTATTGGTTGAAGGAGGCAAGACGCATGCTACCTGTTTGAAAGGGAATTATTGGATTTTGATATCATATTCTTGCAACAGTTAGAGACACTGAGTATGTTTGACCAAGATTATTGGAAAAAAAAAAATGGTTTTTAATATGTGGTTGAGGGGTAAACAAAATTTATTAAAAATAAAAAAAAAATTATGAAAACAATATATTAAATAATTCAAAACGATAAGAAAGAGAAATAGTATTTTTTTTCTTTTTTAATAAATTGTATCAAACAATTCAACGGTAATTAATTTATGAATTTATAAGTTTATCAAATCTACTTGATATGTTAAACTTCAATTTCTTGTAGCTACATTGTCACATTGATCATATAAAGCACGACGCAAGGAGGACTTGACTTTTTTTCACCGTTCCATTTTTCTTTATATAAAATTATAAAGTGGGGATCATAGAGGTAGGGTAGTGTCTCAAACCCGAGTCAATCAACCGATAAAAAAGTATTTTTTCCATTAAACCAACCTTCTTGGATGACTCTTTTTTTTTTTTACTTAAATATCAACTTTTACTACTCCCTTCGTGCCACATACATAGTCCACTTTGTTTCCTTCATGAGATTAAGAATAGTCTTGAAAAAATAAATATTACAAGTAACTTTTTATAATACCTTATTTAAATGTGTGCAACTCATTTAAAAATTTTATATTTTCAAGAATATTAGGTGGGGTATAATAGTGAATGAATATAAAAAAAAATCTACTAAATATAAAAATGGGACTATATATGTGGGACAACCCAAAAAGGAAAAATTGATTATATATATGGGACGGAGGGAGTATTTAGTTAAAATCATATATTAATGTCAGCCATAAATCTCATATCACTATCCATTATTGTCCACACATTTTGATGATCTTACCTCTCTATATAAATTTTAATTAATTTTTAAATAATTAAAATTTATTCAAATACATGCTAAATAAGTTCTCATCATCACTCTCTGAATTTAAAACACAAAACCAGAAAGAAAGAAAGAAAAAGAAAAAATAAAGTTCTCGTCGTCTCCAACCAACCTCCACCACTTTCAACCATTTTTATATAGTAAAATTTTTTGCCTCACATTCTTTAAATTATCAGTTTTTGGATTCTTTTAAGTGCCTAAGCTTCTATGAACCATCAATTACCTCACAATCATTACTCAGCAATAAATAATACATGGAGAGTACATGGTGCAATTAATTTGAAATGGCTCATAGGAGTATCATAGATTGGGAGTACCATATGTTTAGTTAAATAATCCTTAAATTAAACTAGAGAATAGAGTATCATTAGTTGCATTAAACAAGCTCACACAATCATCAAATAGAATGATTAACTATCAAAGAAATGCTTGATGGTTCTTTGGTACAAATGCTCTTTATCAAAATGCTTTTTACAAATTGAAAAAGGGGAATCTTTACATATAATGCATTAAAAAGTAAGAACCCTAGGAGTAGGCTAAGATGGAATAGCGTTAGACAAATCCTTTCAAAGTTGGAAAAGGGCTTTTCAACTTAGCATTAGAGTACCTCATTAGTGCTCATTCTTCTTTATTAAAGTTTTTGTTTATCTTTTACTATATTGGATAAGTCACAAAAAAAATTATCAATGCATGTTAAAGAGGTACTATGATCCCATACTTGCTTGACACAGTAAATAGTATTTAAAGTTTTTAGTTTTTCTCTCTCTCTTTTTTCTTTTTCCTTTTTTATTATAGTGCATTATAGCTGTCCCTTAGGAGTCTGTGAATTTAGTAATCTGAATATGAAGTTCATAGTGTTCAATACCTCTTCACATAAAAATTACAATAGATGTCATTTGAGTCACTCTCAATGTTTTCATTTTTTTCCTTTTGTGGGCACACTGATATAAGAATTTGTAAGTGGTTTATGTACATCAATATATAGGCAGACTCTAAACCAATTACAAACTATCATATCGGGGTGTGGACATTTTAACACGTTCATACATTGAGCAGGGGATCAAGAGTTGTGAAATATGTTATTTGATCATGAATCTTTCAGTATATATATATATTCGCAAATAAGTGCAAAAGCTACTAGTAATGTTTAAACATGCTTGGGAGTCGTAATTTATTTAAAGTTTGAACAGATAAACAATAAGTGGATAGTACATAAAATACTTGATGTATTGTAAATTTGGCCATTGGCCAAACATTTTTATTTTTGTTCGTTTTTTCTTTTTGTGGTTTTCATTGTAATGTGTAATGCATATAGATGTTCCACTTCGTGTTTTGTTCATCTTATGATTTATTTTACATGAAACGGTATCAAAGGATGGAGAAATTCGTACTTTATATGTCCAATTAATTTTTGTGATTTTGTTATATCTTCTTTGAATATTAGGTGTTTTAAGACAATATTCGTACATTACTTTCTACGGATAATATGTACCATGATCAAACTAGAAAAAAACATCTCTCGTTTAAACAATCATATGAACTTCAAGCATTGCTTTAAAATTTATAAATTAGATCAGTTGTTGTCAAACCCGACGTGTAACATAAGTTGCATATCATATTTCGAATAACTTTGATAAAACAACGATCTGTCAAAAATTTGTCCCAACTGAGATTCTTACTACTTTTACTATTTAGGAGACGTCAAATACAAGTATAGTATTACTGACAAAATAAAGTTACTGACAAAATAATAATAATAATAACCCAAAGGATAATCAATGAGGCAGTTCTTGTTTGGGCCCTACCACAAATATTAATTAATTATTTATTTACTAATTAATTTTATTTTTATTAAAAAAATGAAAAACAAAGGATAATGAATAAAGAAATTGATCAAGTGCAAGCTTAAAGGATCCAAATACCAAATAATCAAAATTGGCGCTACCCACGATTCAAGTGTTACACCTCCACCTACGGCGGCGTGGCCGCTGTCTATGTATAATGTATCTAGTGTGAAAATCTGCTCCGACCGACAAAACCTGTTGCGTATTTCTGCAATCCTGAAGCAACCAATCTGTTATACAAATCTATATCTTTCTGTGTAGTAAATTAGTAGGAGTAATTTATGTTCCAATTTTTGAGTAAAATCATAATAACATTGACTTTCACTTGTCCCTCAATTGCAACCATTGTAATTGGTACGTCAGTGGCTAAATGCATGTGTTCAATTATTTTAATGAATCAAATATCGTGTTTCTCATCTACTGACTACTAGGGATTCACATATTTATAAATTTCACGGACTAATAATCGGTTAAAATCAAATCTCAAATTCAGTGAGTCAAAGTCAAACCACAGTAGCCATTTTCGGATAATGAGAACCAGGCATGCTCGTTTACACTATATATGATGATATGTGAGTTGAAATAAGAAACCCCGTTTAGACGATAAGTTTAGCATAAGTTTTCATCTGCTAGTATTTTACTACCTCCATCACATAAATATAGTATATTTTCATTTTCACAAAGATTAAAAAAATATAATTAATGGCATTGAAAAAGTAAAATTCAAGATTATTTTCCTAATATGCCATCTCATTTATTAGATGTTTTATTTTAATTACTCTATTTTGATAATAATAATGTATATTAAATAGGGGCATAAAAGATAAGTAATATTTTAACTACATCTTTAAAAGGAATGTGACTTATATTTTGGGATCGACGAAAAAGGAATAGTGGATTATATTTTTTGAATGAAGATAGTATTCCCTTTGAGCTCAACATTTACAAAATTATTCGACATTGTATTGCGAAGTTTTAAAGTTTGTACAAGAGGAGGGTACCTTTCATTTCTGCTACAAATTAAAGAAAGTGCCCAAATGCGTAAAAATAAAAAATATTATAAGTAGTAGTGTCTAAACATGCGGGTTTGGGCAAACCTAAGGTTGTTAGTCATTGAACCGGAATGGCTCACTGAGTAATCTAGTTCCCTCATTTCGGTTTCGGGGTCCGATTGACCCCACTCAGAAAAATTGGACAATAGCCCATAACTCATCTGAACCCCGTCTGGAGCTGCGTTTCGATCCAGTTTTGGCTAAGTTTCATGCCAAGCCACCCATTAAACAAATTTTCTTATCTTTTTTACTTTCATAATATTGGGTTTGAATCGTACAATTTAACCATAAAGTTTTAATTTATAATGTTAAATTGACTATTGAAAACAACTTATATTAATAATCGGTTGAACACTATTTTACTAATTCAAACATAAAGAATCAAGAATGATGCCTTGTTGCTCCAGTCCACAATTCAATTATACAATTATTATGCAGCTTTTAATATACAGTTGGTAGAGTTGTACTCTTTTTTTTTTTTTAGTTACGATCATATCATGCAAAGTAATTCTTACAAAACTGCGTCACTATAGTGTTTGTTGACAATTTTTTAAAATTTTTATTTTTTGGGCCAGTGGGCTTGAGAAGGCTACCTGGGCAGCCTGCGGGCCATGAAGTTGTGGCTTGTGGACCGCTCGTCTAAGTTCAGGTTGATTTGTTGTCTGGGCTTTTTTCGATTCGCCATTGGATTTCGAGCTGCTCGCCCATTTTGACACCTCTAATTGTAAGTATTTAAATACAAATTGCAACCACGTCCTCCAAACTAACATACATAATCATAACATAGAAACTAAGAAACTAAATTTTCAGCGACTACAGCTAAGTTTGGGATTGTTGATTGAGGCATGCTTCTACTTCGGATTTTAAAAGCAGTAGGTGTTCAGTAAATTTTTTTTAAAAAATTGCTTATACAAAATAATATGCTTCCTCTAGAAATAAAATTTGAGAAGCAGACAAGCGGTAACTTTTTAGATTCTACTTTTAATATTTTCAATTATTTATTCACAAACATGTCTATTTTCATTATTGAGAGTTTTTATTCTTCTCGCTTTTGTTTGGTGTTCGAAGCGTTTGTGCAGTTTTTACATTTCTAGATAGTGAAGAAATATAGTGGTAAGTTACTTGCACTCCATTATATTGCGTTCAGTATTGATATTACTAACGTAGCACTATTTGTAAATAGACGTGTTTGAATCACATCACATGCAATTTATATGCAACACAACCATATTTTATCTATATCATCATTGGTTGCATAGGTATGTTTTACCACCACTAGATTTAGTGAAGTTAAATATGACGAAGATTGCTGTATGCTTATTAGTCTGCAGATTAACGGACAAGATTGTTTGGAAAATGC
Source organism: Jasminum sambac (assembly GCA_018223645.1). Lineage (NCBI taxonomy): Eukaryota > Viridiplantae > Streptophyta > Magnoliopsida > Lamiales > Oleaceae > Jasminum > Jasminum sambac. The sequence continues at coordinate 25,377,129 of CP073652.1, forward strand.
CTTTAATGGTGATAGTAAAATTTTGGATCTTACAAGGACGTTATTCTCATTTGCAAGATTGTAAAAAGTGTAACAAGTGAAAAATCGTCAAGATCAAGCATTGAGTTTAGGAGTATTTAATTAAGCATCCCGTGCATGATAAGGCATCTTCAATGAGTGATAAATTGTAAGGTGCGGCAAAGCATAGAGTCCAACCTTTGAACTTAAGCAGGCTAAGCAAGTTTTTCAGAACATTGCTCATTTGTAAGGTTATATATGTGGCCCAATTGAAGATTGCTGGTTAAAAATTCGACATGTGGCAAACACAAAATGTATTTTTAAATCTACATATATTGTTAATCGGGCATTGAATATAATTGGCGCAAAATTAATGCGTATAGACAAATTTACATTTCTAAATTGATGAGTGGCCAACTTAGAAATTATGATAGTGTATAACCGCTCAACTTCAGTAATACATCATGGGTCACGGACCCTATTTTGTACATACATCTCTTCGTTTGAAATCTCCATGAACAGAGAAGTCATACTGGAAACTATGTAGAGAGCATCATCACAACGAGAACGAGATGTGTAATTATAAATTAGACTGTTATTATCCATAATTGTCCTTGATTTGGTCCTTATCAACAAAGGAATCAATGGCTTGCTATAGTTGGAGGCGGTTAGCAGGGAGATGTGCTTGATAAAGTTTTGGGCATGGTGAAGATCAATCATGACATGCAACTAAGAGGATGTATAAAAAGCCACAAAAAAAAAAAAAAAAAAGGAGAGGACGTAGATCAAACTCTTTAATCGATAATGTAATTTTCCCTTTATGTTATTTCATTTTCACATCAATTTACTTTTTGTAACTATGGGTTTGTGCTTCTTAGAAGCTAATTGAGACCCAAAATTGACTTCTTTTTAGAACTTTGTCTCGAGAGGTTATTCATCGAAATAGTTTTGCACAAAACACCCCCTAACAATTTGTTTCAACTTTTTAACAAATTACATTAATTTTTACTACTCAGTTAAAATTTGTCTACTTCATTCTTTAAGTGACTTTTGAAACAAAATAATGGTTTGTATGCACCAACTCAGCCAAAACTCATTTTCCAATTCTCGTTTTCAATCATTTATTCGACTAATTTGACAATTATTTTTATCATATGATTCGTTGTCACTTTTCAATAATTTTAAATTTTCAAAAATCTCGGTCAAACGTACAATATGTGCCAAGGGACCGCAAGTACCACCCCACCACCTCCCGGCCCACAAATAAATGGCTGACATTATCCAAGAAAATATGTAGTATCCCTGAATTGATGAGAGCTGGTGAGCATCTGATCCTTGTTTACTCTATGCTGCTATTCAAACTATGAAGCATTGCAATTTGCAGTTAGTCTTGAAGTAGATGGAAGTGATATAAAGAGTGGATTTTGGTGGGTGGGTCCATTCCTTTCATCAGATCCTTGAAGGAGATCACGGCCCACCAAACAATCTTACGTGTCAAAAATATATAGGTCCCTTGTAGTTGTAATTAAGACTCCACTAATTACTTACGAGGATGATTACTTGGTTATGTCACATTCATATGACGTGTTTTTGAGAGTTTAATTGGGGGGGTCATGTTGAAAGTCTTCCAATATGAGGGCACGTAGACAAGATGACAACTCGTGCGATTTTATTTGACAAAATTAATCATCTTTGCAATCTCACTTTTTAACACATTCGAATTTAAAAAGGTTAATATGCAATTTAATATTATTTAAAGATGATCTTTTTGTTTTGTCAAGATTACTTGTTTAGCACAATTAGTTCGACTCTTAAGTTGGGGTGATTAGGTACATAGTTTTCGATCAACTCAATGTGAATTGTCAAATTATTTGATCAGAAAAAGGTGTTTTGTTTTGTTATATAATAATAAAGAATGACGACATCGTATATAACAAAGGGAGAAAATAAAAAGGGAGATTAGTAGCTTTTTTATTCTTGGAAGATTGTAATTTTCTCAAGGCGTTTGGTATTACGCTCCCCGTAACTTCGTTTTTTATTAATAAAAAAATCTCGAATTTAGTTTTCAAGCTGAGATCACTTTACAAACAAAAAAAGGGAGAAAATAATAACAAAGTATTAAAAAGTTAGGAGAAAAAAAATAAAAAGGCTGTATATATAACATTAAAAATGGCAAGATTTCAATTAAAAATGGACTCTATAAAATATTAAACGGTTGATTTTTTTTTTCTTTCTTTCTTTCTTTTTTTCTTTTGACAAAAAAAGTCCACTCAATTTCTAAATAGGCAAGTGGGTCGGAAAAATGATTTGAAAACTTCTTTTGTTTTATTAATAAGTATATATCCACTCAATTTCTAAATAAGCAAGCGGGTCGGAAAAATGATTTGAAAACTTCTTTTGTTTTATTAATAAGTATATATAAATATAAATGTGAGTAAGAGATAGATGAGGCTAAGCAAATTATGCAACTGCCATATACACTCAAACAAAATATTTTGTAATTTATATATAAAAAAAAGGCCTCCAAAAATCGAAATTATAGAAGAAAAAACCCTTAATATTAAGTTCCACTCAAAGTCATTGATATTTTGAGGACCAATCAAAATCACTGTACATACTTGATGAAGCATTTTTCCCCCTTCTGAAGGGGGCATTTTCTCCGATTCTTAAAACATGTGTAATTAAAAAAATAAAAAAAATAAAAAGATGAAAGGAAAAAGAAAAACGAAAAATACAGTTTTACTTCATCTTAAATCGTGCATTTAATTGATTCAAACTCTCTGTCAATTCACACATTCTACTTTGCATGATAGCTTTTTCTGGAGATAAAAAGTAGTTTTTTAGATAATGTGTTTTTAAAATATAAAGAATCGAAAAATAATTTTCTACTTTATAATGTATAATTAAAAATGAGCGAGAGCCCATAAAATTGTCAAATGTGCTATCTTTAGTATAAAAAATGAATAATAGATAAATAACTAAAAGATATGTAGACAGTAGAATTATCATGTGTCACTCAAACAACTGAATAGTTAAATTTTATATTTAATGAGGTACAACTTCGGGAGTTCAGTAATGTATAATCTATATATGAATGGTTTTCTAGGGTCCATTGCTACACCATTACTTTGCAGTTTTAGTTTTGGTCCATTTGTTCTCTGGATTTTTATGTAAGTTTGTAAATTACAATCTTTAGTTGTTTTTCTGATCATTAATCTGGTAAGTTTACTAAACTTATGATATTATTATATCTCAAAAGTAGATTGAAATTTGAAGAAAACAATAATACATAATGTAAATTCCTTTTAAATTACACCAGAGTCGTTATTCCAAACAAAAGCATCATGAACACCAAATCGACTTTTTGGTTCATATCGAACACAAAAAAAAAAAAAAAAACAAGTGTTGATGATACTCATTTGGGCCTATTTTTCTTATGGGCTTGGGCATTTTCAGGTTGTAAAACATTTGGGCCTTTACTTTACCCGAACCCACAATTAGATCCTTGAGTTTCCAAGGCGCATTCATTGGGATATATATTAGCACAAAGGCTTCCACATTATCACTTTTGGCAGCTCTTAGTGAACAACCCTAATATTTTTTTTTTTTATTTTAAGGCAGGCTGATTTAAATAAAAAGGAATATCAAACATATACTAATGATTCCCTACCCATATGTGGGTAAGATAAAAAATTTACACTCTTTTGTTTTCCAAATGAAACCACATGTTATTTTCATGTCTGGGTAGGGAATGATTACTTTTCAAACATAACAAAAATTTAATTCTATAAGAAAATTACAATTACTTGCATGTTAAAAAAGAGAAACTTTAGAGGACTAAGGATGATGTCTCAGCAGTTAGAAGACAATCCTTACTTGGTGAACATTAAGGCTTGAATCCGACCATCCCTCCTCTCCATCTGTTGGGGAGGGGGAGAGAGAGAGAGAGAGAGAGAGAGAGAGAGAGAGAGAGAGAGAGAGAGAGAGAGAGAGAGAGAACCTTAAATTTAACATTAAAATTTTAAATATACAAGGGATTTCATAAAAATCTATAAATGACCACTTAAAATAAAATGAAATTTGAAATCTAGTATAAATTTCACAAAGCAACTATAATTTGAGCTTCATATTAAAGCAGCATAGTGCTCAAAGTTTTAACATAAGACAGTATCATATTTTCACTCTATTTTTTCTTGGAGAGAGAGAGAGAGGATGAGAAGAAAGGAGATGAGTTAAAATTTATTAATATAACTCTAAAGTAAATATTTTTAAAGGATAACTTGAGTGGGCTAATTTCTAAGGAATAAACAAGAAGAGTACTCTGATGTACAACTTAATTATAAGGGGGAAAAAATAAAATTGTTCAAATATTTGTAGTTGGCAATTTATTATTTGTACTATCTGTGTGATTATATACGTCGATTGCTCATGTTGCACAATCATATTAACAAATGATATGACTCACAACCAAAAATGGACACAATAAATCAAACTCAATGTGGACATTGCATGAAAATTAGTGAGGATCTTGAAATTTGGCGAAGTGAGGGCGTGTTTGATTGGAGGTAGAAAATGGGGTGGAACATATTTTCCATCCAAATTTTCCATTTTTCAATCAAATATATTTTATTTTCCTTGGAATTTATTTTCCATATTAGACTAAAAAGTAGAGATTTTCCTTAAAATCAAGGAATTTGAATTCTTTAAGGGAGGGGTGGAAATTTGAATTCCATGGAATTGAAATTCCAAGTTATTTTTCAACCTCCAATAAAAAACACAGCAATTTTTTATTCTATCAATACAAAAGAATCCCAAAATTCAAATTCATATAAAAGGGCCTTAATATCAAACTAGTGTTATACCCGTGCAGTGAATGCGCATACAATTTTTTCGGTTAGTTAATAGTAATAAAGTTTAAACGAAACTAATAGCATGGAATAAAAGAAATATAATATATTTATATTTGTTATTAAAATATCACAAATTTCGAAATATTTCTTTATAGACAATAATTGTAGTTGTACTTGTTAAATTCTCATTCTTTTCATGTATTAATATTTTCAATCTCCCACAATACGTAATTCTTGATATTGCAATCAAATAAAAAAAATAACAAAACTTAGGTTTGACATTTTGAAGTAAAATATTTTTCTAATATTTTATTTTTTTCAAATAGATAAGAAGCTTATCTACGACTAACAAAAATGTACTTTATCCAATTTAATCTTTACAATGAAAATAAATTTAAATCATTGTTAATAAATAACAACACGTGCTCACAAATGTATATAATATATGATTAAAAAAAAAAAGAAAATAAGAAGTATAAATATTAATTTGTCATCTCGATAATTAAGTTTCTTATATTGCCATAACGTACAGACCAATATGAAATAATAAACAACATAAAATATAACAGATCCCAAGTTGTTTGATAGATCATGAAACACAAAATATGAGTCGAACAAAATATTATAAATATTAAAAATATTTGGTGTAAACATTATTATGTGTATTGATTTTAAAAAAAGAAACGTAAGAATATATTCAAACTGAAAATTGTGTTATAGTAATTATAGTTATTATAATAATTTTCAGCATGAACAACAAACTTGAATATTGCTCCAACCATATTATTATTGTACGTCAAAGTCAATAATATCATATTTAAAGATATTTTAAAAATTGTAAATGTTCACTATTAAAATTGATTATTTAAAGCAAATGTCAACATGTGAAATAATTACTCGAGATTTGTTCATAGATATTGCATACGACAGAAAAATTAAATTTATCGTCTCTATGATTAAATTTTGTATATTGTCATAAAAGAATAATATGAAATACAACAAATCTTAAACCATTTAATAGATCATGATACAAAATATGAATCGAACAAAACATATAAATATTAATAGTATTTGGGTAAACATTATTATGTGTATTATATTGGTTTAAAAAAATGAAATGTAACAACTCAAATTGAAAATTGTGTTATGGTAATTATAGTTATTGCAATAATAATTTTAATAATAATAATAATAACTCTCATAAATAAATTATAATCATAATTATAATTATAATTTCTATAGATTGGGGACCATGGAATGTTCAATATATATATATATATATATATATATATATATATATATATATATATATCGGATGATATTAGAGAACTTCTTCATCGATCACGATCAAATTCTCACACATCCATCGTGAAGGTAATGCAACAGCTAATTATTTTACGGGTCTTTGGCTCATGACACTAAATGCTTTACTATGCCACATTGTAATAACCTTAATGGAAAGATTAAAGGAATACTTAGACTTGAAAGGTTAGGACTAGCTAATATTAGCTACATAAACAAATGATAGATTGTTGTTGGCTTTTTATGATGCTTTCATGTATTTCTTTTGGAAGGTTTGGTAAAGTCCCCTTTCCTTGTAGTGATCTTTTTTATTAATAAACTCTATCTGAGAGCTGGATTTTCGGGTTGCGATAGTTCTATAAAAAAAAACTATAATTATAACTGTATACATATACACCATTATTTATAATTACAACATTGAATACTATGCATATTTTTTTTATTTTGTACGCAAAATAATAAACTTTGGACATTATTACAAGCTGGTTAGCATTGCATATCAACGTTAATCATGTTATATATATTGAAGAATGAAGATATTTAAAAGATTTTATTTAAAAAATTAAAATCACTAATTATTGATTAATTAATTTATTACAAAAGCACAAAAAAATTGAAAAAGATTACTTGTTAAAAATATGAATATTCAAAAATCTATCATTGTCGAAATAATTTATAATTTATAATTTATTGAAATTAAGGATAACTTTCTAAAAAGAGGTAAAACAAAACTAAAATAATTTGAAAAAAGGAAAAAAAATGACTTAGAAGAAAAGAACAAAAAACTAAAAAAGAAAAAAAAAATGGAACATCACCTTGAACACACATGGCCAAGATTTGAACAGTGGCGATGCAAAGGTAGTGCCAGAGCCAAGAGGCATCTGACGGTCTTGGCTTCAAACCCTACATGGCTGCTATTTATTACAATCAAGTAAGATAAATGGAAAAAATAATAAAGAGAAACGTTTGGGCGGAAAAGCCCAAACTTTTGCTTCTATTTTCAGTATAGTAATAGATTTTGTCCGAGACTTTCAATATCAAATTTTGCTTTAACATCTTCTATACAATATAATTTGCCACTGATTTTCATCAATTTTTTTCCTTATTATTTTCAATCACTAATATAGTTATTTTATCTTTATTAATATATTTTTTCCAATTTTCAATTACTCATCTAACACATCATTCAAATAAATTATCAATATTTTGTATAGCACAAGCTGAAACATCACGTTCATAGATGAACCTGATGAGGATGTCCACAACAATGCTCCTATATATAATCATATTTTGGAGGTTGAGGTCAAACAATGATGAGCCATTTTCAAAGTATGATCTGCGAGAGATGGTGCTAAGTAAAGTAGGCCCAAAATTTAGTATCTAACCTAATTATGGGACCCATTAAGATATGAAAGATTTGATAAAGTATAATCTTAAATGCCCCAACCCCACAACTTGACCCCTCACCGTCTCGCCCAAACGCGTTCTCGACTTAGCTGTAATGGGCTAGCCCACCTTAAAGGGCCAGGGCCCATTTTCATTTCATTGTCGAATCATAAGTAGCAAAAACTACTTGGTTATTAAAATAAATCATGAATAAATGACAACTTGGGAAGTCGTAGGTATTCGGGAAACTAACTTACTTTGTTAACAATTAGAATTCAATACTTAGAGCATGTTTAGTGATATGTTTTTCATCTGTTTTTGTTTGTGCATAGTTTTTAATTCATTTTTAGTTTATATGTTCGATATTTCTCATAATTTTTGCATCTTAATTGGCTTGGTATTTTACAAATGTTTTGCCGTCCCAAATATTGTTTGCCTCAGCAAAAGTAGTTATTTTTATTTTTATTTTTTTTATACATTGTGTCTACTGTGTTTAAGAGACATGTATTTTCTTTCAATGGACCCACTTATTCCAACGAATATCTCCATGTGTATCTATTCTAGGCGAATTCTCATTTGAAAACATTGAAACACATCACAAATCCATCGTTCCTTCTTTTTTTATTTGCATGACGAGTTTTAATTCATAGAGGTTTGATTCAAACCAACAAACGTTTCCATTGTATCTTGAGAGCGAATTAGTGATTTTCTACTTACCAAATTGTGACATTTTTGATAAGGAGAGAAATATCTCTTAAAATATAGTGATTATCATTCATTAGTGATTATTCGATTTCTGACTTATTACCCCCACAAAATTCCTAAAATATGCATTTTTCTAATTATTTTTTAACTATTTGTTTTTACCTTTTCAAATTCTCTAGAAACACTGATAAAAAGCCTTACCAAACATAAATATGTCACATGCATTTCAATTTACTGTTTAGCTAAACTTCTCATTATATTTAAAGCACATATCATCATAGTATATGATGAGGTAGATAATTGTCATTAGAGAAATTAAATTAACAACCACACATTGGATTATCTAAAATGACAGTTATCCACAATAATTCATGAAATCATGTAAGAAACTAAGGAAATATGTGGTTGAAGTTTCGTGGGGCAGCATCCAAGACAAACATTCGAAGATGATCTCGTGATTGTCACGTGATTTCCACGTAAAACAATTGACTGCTCAACAAATCTTTTATATATATAGCTGATTCATGCTACATTGGCACAGTTTAAGTGTATTAGTGTTTCTACCCACAGAGTGTTATTTATATATATACACGTAACAAATTAGAATCCACATATGATAAGTCTGAAGCAATTTCTAAAATTTTTAGTAGGCTTTCACCTATATTTTACACAAATACATCACAAGATAAGAAATAAGCAGACTAAAAACTCCACATAATTTTATATTGTGTTGAAACATCTTATATTCAATAGCATTTTAACACCGATAAAATCCACTATTCTCCGTCACACAACCCAATTATAGAATATATAAATGACATCAAATTTTGTAACAATTAAATAATCATAGATACACTTGACTAACCATAGCATGTCTAATAATTTCTATCACGCTTTTTACAAAGAACAATTCGGGTTTCCTTCATATCCCTTCACTTCATTTAGTAATCTAACCATTATGTATTTTGAAGTTATGCCTAATGTTTCATCCATGACCTGCAAATTGAATCAAAAATTAAAAAAAAGCATAGTTAATTAACAGAAGACAAAGAAGAATCCGATGTAATTTTCCGACCAACTGAACGATAATATCGTGTGAATCAACATTGCCAATTTGATGATATCTGTAGTATCTTTTTTAGGACCATTAATATAATATTAAGAGAAAAAATCCGCGATTCATGTTTGTGTAATTACCTAAAGTCATGCTACGTGAAAATATTGTGCTTTTTCATCTCACGCTTATATCTTAGGTTATTCTGGTCATTTTTTCTAATATAAATACCAGGTGCATGTATTATATTAGAGTTTATCTAACTCGCATACTGGATTGACTTATTTTAACGGTGTGATTTTTTAATTCAAAAATAAAGGTGGATGCGTGTATATATGTATACACGCTCGCAGAAATCGATTGGAAAAGACATGTAATACGTAGGCGTAAATCGCTGCCATAATTAAAAATTGACTTTTAATCTGAGAAAAATAGGTGAAAGCCATGAAAAATGTCTTGGCTTTATTAATATTCGATAATGCTCAGATGTGTGCCATAGCTTATGCACACCTGACCCTTCGTCGATTCGTTTGAAATCCGAAAATTTTGTTGATTTATCACGACGAGAGCTTTGGAAAAAAATTTTGGACACCGTGGCGGTCCTGGTGGCGGTCAAATATCGAGTCAAAGTTTTGGTTAATTTTGGCCAAAAACTTTGACCGATCTTGACCGTCACTACGCCACGGCGCCATGTCAAAATTTTTTTCAAATCTGTCTCACGATTTAATCCAACAAAATTTTCGATTTCAAAACTAATCCTGACGGGCTTATAAAATCACCCGAGTTTATTAGACATCCACTGAGCATTGCTGTTATTAATATATAGATGTCATGTCGTGTAAAAATCTTTTATATATAGTTGCTCAACAAATCTTTTATATGTCATGTAAGTATGCAACATGCCCAAACAAACCAATCCAATCTTGGGTTGAGTATGGATTGTTTTGGGCCGGAAAAATTACCCAAGCCCAAAACCTAATTTTAATACTAAGGCCCTAATGGACCACTCAAATTGTCCAAAGCTCATAAGTGAAACCTCAGAGCAGTGCCACTTGGCCCAGTTCTCCGTTATTTCAGCGTTGATCGATAGTAGAATTGAAATAATTTAGTTATTTAGGAGATTAGTTTTAGCTTAGGTTTCAATTTATTTGTTGTTTCGTAACTTGTAGGTTAGTTTTGATTTACGCACATAGGTTTTAGTTTGCCGATTAATTTTTAATTTAATGTTTACCTAGTTAATTAATTTGGTTTAGTTTTGAAATTACCCATTGTGATTATTTGTCAGTGGATCTCGTGGTCGAAAACCAGATCAGGTGATTTTTAGCCACCCGATCTTCTTTTTCACCTTGTCGGAGATCTCGTTACTGGTGGTGGAGGTGGCGCCAGGGTGGTGGAGGTGGAGGATAATTTGTTGTAGGTGAGGATTAGTTTGTATTTTTTTTCAAATTTATGGACTCGATTGTAAATAGTTTTATTTAATTTGATAAAAATAATTTAAATATTAAAAAAATGATAGGTCCTTAGTGTGCACTGAACCAAAATGTTGGGTCCTGATGGTGCCAATAAGAGATTTTTTATTTCTTTTTATTATTATTTATATTTCATAGGTTTTTATAGTGATATATTCCTACTAAAATTTTAAATAGGTATGTAATGGGAAATTGAATTACATTTACTATTAACTGTTGGGTAATATTAAAATGCGCGCACCTTAATGCTTTTAATACTAATGAAATATCATAAAAAATTATGATATTAATGTGAACAAATGTTACAGTGTTCAAAATTTTCGATCAAAACTATTTAATTAGCACCAAATTAATCTGAAATTAATTATGAACCAAATAAAAATATATAAAAAAATAAAATACCAAATTATGCAATTTAATATAAATTTTGGACTAAAGTATACAAGTTTGAAACTTTGGGACTCAATTGCAATTACAAGTTAGTTAGCATAAGGAAAATGACCAAAATATCCTTGGGAAAAAGACCAAATAGCCCAAACTAACGTTGAAAATGAATGGATTCCGTCCATTAGGACCATTTTCGCACAATTTTTTTTTTGGGACTAATCCTGCGACTTTTTTTATTTTGGACCAATTGCGTAAAACGAACAATTAAAATGGACTGTTGGCGCTAATTTTCCTTGTAACAATTTATAAATTTAATTGACATTGATTTTGTCTTATTTATGCAAAAAATAAAAAACAGAGAATGAAAATAAAATGATAAACGAGCAAGAGGTTGAAAATATTATGTCGAGGCGATTATTTATTTATTTATTTATTTATTTAAATGATACAATTCTTGAGATTTTATAAAACTACTATTTTTTTTTACAAAAATCTTCTTAATTACACATTTTATTTATATGGTGTCTTTTTATCTTTTGCTCACTTCATAATGACACATTAAAAAAAAATCATTTTTTAACCAATTCTTTTCCAAATACTAAGGATATATTTGATAGAAATTATTATTAAATGAGTTTTGCATGTGTAGTAGATAATTAAATATAATAATATATTAAAATAAAAAAGTTGTCAAAATTTATGTATGAATTGGTAGAAAAAATTATAAACAAAAAATGATTTTTGAATAAATTGTATCAAACAAGTTCTAATTATTCAAGTATTATTTACAAATTAAAATCCGAAGAAATTATTAGTATTTAGCATGGCATTTGAAAATCAAAGCTGCATGCATTGACTAATGTCTAGGGCACACCGCATAAATTTGGAATACTCCATTAATCTACATGCTACTATTTTTTCTTTTTCTTTTTCTTTTTTTTTTTTTTTTGACGTTTTTATTAATTTTAAACCCGAAGAAGAGAAATGTGGCACAAATTGAAACCTAACCAAGCCTCGACAATTCAACAATAGAAGCATGTCCATTATATATTATCATCATGATCAATTTGATTGGTTTAACCAATTGGCAATTGCTCATAAGCTCATTTGAGATGGAACTAAAGTGTATTCTGTAGTAAGAGATTGGCAATTCCTCGTTCATTTTGAGAAAATATTTTAAATTGAAGACGATTACTGAAATACCAAAAACTAGGCCACAAGTGTAAGTAGCATTGGTCTTAGTTAGTATTAATTATATGCTAAAGTTATTATTACTAGTAGCTTGCAATGTATGTGTGTAAATACGTATGAGTATGTGTGTCTTACAATTGAATTGCACGTCCTTTTATTGAAGTCATTTTTCATCCATTTTGTACACATGTATGGATTTTTATTTAGAACGTGTGTTTCTTCCTATTTGAATTATGTGGGGGCCTTGAGATTGGTCTTGCCACTTATAGTCAATGCTAAGGATGTTGCTATTTTTCACAATGTTCTAAAAGGTTTGCCTAGGGGCACCGATGCTCGAAGTTTGGGTATCACACTTTATCACTCTTTGCATTTAATCACTCATTGATCACATGCGCTTTTATCATGCATTGATGCGCTTAGGCATGTAGGCTCAATGCTTGATCTCGATACTTTTTCATGCATTACGCTTTTTAGAACCTTGATTTTTCAAAGTGTTGAGATTCTCTTTCCTTTAAATAATAATAATAATAATAATAATAATAATAATAATAATAATAATAATAATAATAAATAAAAAAAGAACCTGGTTGCCTCGAGATCCAGTCAGTGTAAATAGGTTAGGATGGAGATGTGAAAATTGCATATTTATCACAACATAATAAACAAGCTAATTATCTCCAGATACGGACCTAGGCCCAATAAACTGAAATTAAGCCCCAACAATAAACCCAAAAATGAGGCCCATGGTAACCCCTCCTCCGTCATTCAAACCCAGCAGAAGTGTTCGACCTTTGAAGCCGCTGTCGACGATTTAAACTCTGTTTCACAAATTAAAATTATAAGAGAAATAGATTGGATTTTTATAAAGACTTTTCTGAATTAAATAATTAAAAGTGAGTATAAAAATAATTGTATACCAAGAGTAATACTGTAATAGCTTAAGTGGTAGTACTCATTAAGGGGTCTACATTTTAAGATGTTATTTTCAAAGTTCCACTGATTGTATTAAAAAAATAAATTTTAGAATTATTTTCTCCAAACTTTCATTTAACGAAAAAATATAATTTTGTCATCTACGTTATCTCTCACAATATTATATGCTAATCGTAATCATATATATGATATTTTCTATTGCAAAGTCTCTTAATTCTCACGTTGTTCACAATCAAAGATAAATTTTCATAAAGCACCGATTGGAAATTACTGTCAAAATATATTTATAAAATTTTGTATATTTGGATAATAATGTATACTGGGTAGCGGTGTTGAATTTTAGAAATAAACATCCAATTATATTCCTAATTTTTAACTTGTCCAATAATATGGAAACATGTAGAATTATTATATCTTGTTCAATAATATGGAAATATAAAGAGAATATGACAAGAATTGAATGAAGTCATGCATGATAAAATTAGCTTATGTTCAGATAAATAGAAATTAACTTTTTAGGTTAAACAGTGGTGAGATGTAGATATTAATGAGTAGTGGTTTGAAAAGTGTTTGATATTTACGAAATAGTGAAAGTTAATTTTAATGTTGAAAAAAGAAATAAGTTAAAAAGGTTTGCCTATGACATGGAAGAAGATTTTTTGCTATTTTACATGTTTTTTAACATCTCATCATTGATGTTTGATACGATAACTAATCTACATGACCTCTACTACAACAGCTTACAAGATGAGATGTTTCAAAGGTTCAATTTTGACACTGAATGCCCAGTAAAATTAACTAATATCAAGAATCACAAATGACGAGGATTTACCTATTGAGGGCAGTTCATGTTAGTTATGGTGTGTACAAGACCCAATAGTTAGACCGGGTTGAGTTATCTTGTGGCTAAACAAATCCTAAGCCCAATAGGATTATTGTAAACCTATAAATAACTCATTGTAGCCCCATTATACACAAGTTATTATTCATACATTGTCTCTAAACTCTCTAAATTAGCTAGCACTAAGATTTAGAGAGATGATCCTACTACGAAGTTGTTCGTTGTTCGGGACGAGTTTTGATGTGTGGATCAACGTTGGAGGCCGTACGTTTGGACGGTTGTGGAGGCGAAAGATCAAAAGAGAATTGCACCGTAAAATCCGTTTTATTGATAATCTCTTAATCACAATTCTCATCTAAGAGTTGAGAGGATCCGGTGTTGGAATTGATCAATTTATTTCCGATGTGCATGTTTTATGGATCAATTTCTAACAGTGGTATCAGAGCCAACTCGATCTCTTATTGAGATTTGATTTAATGTTATGTAAAACAATTTAGTATGATTTATTTGTGACGATGTAAATGCACTAAAATTAATTTTAGATTGGATCTAAAAATTAATTACTAAGTGCATGAAAAGGAAAAAAAAAACAAAAGAAAAACGAAAAAAAGGAAACAAAAAAAAGGGGATCGATGGGTAACTGCCAGAGAATCGCCGTGGAGCCGGCGGCGGCTGCGGCGAAGGTCGCCGCTGCCGCCATAACTGGTTGCAGCAGTCGTTGCTGCAGCACGGCGGTGACTCGCCGCCACAGCAGTAGCAACAACTGCTGTTGTATTGCAGCGGCGAAGTCGCTGCGATTCCAGCGGCAGGACTTCGCCGCTGCGTGGAAAGGGCGGCGGCGACATCGTCGCTGCCCCTGGTGGCAGGGGCGAACGTCGCCGCTACTGATTTTGGTGGAACCTTAGCTAAGGTTCCACAGTACAGGGACGCGAGGAAGACGGGGGGCTCATGTGCAATTTTGGAAATTGCACACCGAGCCCCCCATCTCATTTAAAAGGCGTTGACTTTCCTAGAAGTTTTAGAAACATGCAGTCCAGTCCCTGATTTCGTTTTTCTTAACAAAGAAAGCCCTAGGACTGGAATAAAATTTCGAAAATCAATAATAAATTAGTGTTTTCAATTTTCTTACAAATATTCAACTTTAAATATTTATTTTCAATTTAAAAATTCTTATTTGGGATAAAAGTTGAATATTTGAAATTATAATTATAATTTATTTTTCCTAGTGTTTTTACAATATTTTATTAATGTGTGACTTTAATATAGATGACAAATAAAGTTTACTTTGTCTAACCGGCCTCTAATAATATTTAATTAATTAGATTAATTATTTATTATTATATGTCATTAATTAGATTAATTATTTTTGCATGGAATTAATTAGATTTATTCATTGAATTTTCTTTTTCCGATTGCTTAAATTGTTTAAACAATACGAGTCGTCACAATAAATCTAGCAACGAAGTTGTTTGTCAATATTGGATATTGTGGATGATTATGGACCAGACCAATGTGATTGGATGAATGTATGGTTTAAATTCTTATTGGTGTTGTGGGTCTGCGTGCCTGTTAATAATTGTGGACCTGCATGCCATTTAATTTTTGATTTAATTCCGGACCTGCGAGTCCATATTATATGGCGTATGTGCCAACTAGTATTAGATACAAGTTGAAAAAGGAGATGGAGATCAATGAAGTTGCCAATGGAAGAGGAAGTTTTGCCCCTTAGGATTTGACCAACCAGTTTTTCCTGGTGCCTCGGGAAAACTGGATAGAAATACGTCCATAATCATCCACCAGTTTAATTATGCTTTACATGTGTGCATGGTTGATGTATGATATTTTGCATAATGTTTGATGAGACCGATTCCCTTAAAATGATATTAAATTCGCGATTAAATGCTAATCAATGCCTTCCAATGCTACGGTGAAGAAAATTGGATTCTCACAATCGTAGTAAGTTTGTTGAGTGACTCAAGACTATTCGATCGTAGGAAATGTTTTCTTCGCTGTGAGACATGTGATGCCTTTGAACATTGGGTCGAATTTAACTAAAATTCATTTCTTGTTGAGTAACTCAAGGAAATTGGATTTTAGAGGCAAGTCAAGTTAATACATAAGATGTATAGGATAATAAGCTATCTGTTTGATGATTCGGGAGTCACATGGAGATGTGATTGATAGATACATCTACATGAATGTCGGTTAGGGCTTGTTGAGTGACTCAAGGCTCTAATTGAACAATTGGGATCCTGGCCCACTGACAAATTTGAGAAGTTTGTTTTACCAATGTTGGGGATCATTGATTCAGTGGGAGCATAGTTAATATTATAAAAGTCCATATTTTATTAACTTTAGCATATAGTAATTGCTCTATCTTTATTATTACAGTTAATTGAATTATGGCTGGTCACATGAGTTTGAGGGGCATACTTGATGCTAACAAACTTAATGGGTCGAACTTTAATGATTGG
Source organism: Jasminum sambac (assembly GCA_018223645.1). Lineage (NCBI taxonomy): Eukaryota > Viridiplantae > Streptophyta > Magnoliopsida > Lamiales > Oleaceae > Jasminum > Jasminum sambac. Next base: position 25,393,718 of record CP073652.1, read on the forward strand.
CACCGCAATTTGAGAATTGTTCTCAAACACGAGAAAATTGCATACGTTCTTGAAGAACAGTTACCGGAAGCCCCTGCAGCGGATGCAGCGGTGGAAGTAGTGGAGGAATATAACCAACATGTTGATGATGACAACACTGCAGCATGTGTGATGCTTGCAGCTATGTCTCCCGAGTTGCAAAAGCAACATGAGGATATGAATGCCCATACAATGATTGCTCATCTCAAGGAGTTGTATGATGAACAGTCCCGCACTAAAAGATATGAGATATCGAAAAAGCTTTTCAGTATCGTGGATGGCGTATGATCTTCGAAGCGCTCACGCATCGCAGATGATTGGCTACATTGAAAAATTGGAGCAATTGGGTTTTGCCATGGACCATGAGCTAAGTGTTGACTTAGTTCTACACTCACTCCCGGATAGCTATTCTCAATTTATCATGAATTTCAACATGAATAAAATTGAGGCGACACTCTCGGAACTGTTAAATCTGTTGAAAACTGCTGAACCCAACATCGCCAAAACCAATGTGCAAGTGTTGGCTGTTGAATCCTCTAGAGGGACTAAGAGGAAGGAAAAAAGATCCTTTGTGAAGGGTTCAAAGAAGGGTAAAGCAAAGGCAAAAGTTACCAAAACATAGAAAACAAACAAGAACAAGTCCCAAGCTGATGCTGAGTGCTTTTATTGGAAGGCAAAGGACATTGGAAGAGGAATTGCAAGCTCTACCTTGCTAGCTTGAAGGGAAAGAAGTCTTCTGAAACTTCTGCTTCAGGGACTAAAGAACAGTAGACCATTGCGGAAGGGAGAAGTAAACCTACGCGTTGGAAATGGAGCAAGAGTTGTTGCTTTAGCCGTAGGAAGTTACTTTCTATCATTGCCTTCGGGCCTTATTTGAGAATTAAAAGAATGTTATTATGTTCCCACTATTACCAAAAACATTATTTCTATTTCTTGCTTGGACATGAATGGTTTTATCATTGATATTAAGAATAAACGTTGTTCTATTTATCGTGATAATGTGTTTTATGGTTATGGGAACCTAGATAATGGCATCTATATTCTAAATCTCGAACACTCTATAATGAGTATAGAAAATAAGAGGGAAAAGTTGATAACAGTATCAACAACTCGTACCTGTGGCACTGCAGGCTCGGGCACATCAACGAAAAATGCATCAACAAGTTACATAAGGATGGATACTTTGGGGAAGGGAATTACGAATCCCTTGAAAGATGCGAATAGTGCCTTTTAGGTAAGATGGCCAAATTTCCTTTAGTGGAAAGGGAGAAAGAGCTACAGAAAAATTGAAACTCGTACATACCGATGTATGTGGGCCAATGACAACAGAAGCTATGGGAGGTTTTTCCTACTTTATCACATTTACAGATGACCATACGAGATATGGATTTGTATACGTGATGAAGTTTAAGCATGAAGCACTTGAAAAGTTTAAGGAATTCAAGCAAGAAGTGGAAAAACAAACTGGAAAGAGTATTCTAACACTGAGATCTGATCGAGGTAGAGAATACCTTAAGGGCAAGTTTATGAATTATCTCAAAGAGAATGGGATTCTCTCGTAGTGGACTCCACCTTATACACCACAACACAATGGTGTATTTGAGAGGAGAAACCGCACCCTATTAGTCATGGTGCGCTCAATGATGAGTCAAACAAACCTTCCAAAGTCATTCTGGGGACAGGCAATTAAAACTGCCTGTTACACACTAAATCGTGCCCCATCTAAATCGGTTGATAAAACATCGTACGAGTTATAGACTGGTAAGAGACCAAATCTTTCATACATGAAGGTTTGGGGTTGTGAAGCTTACGTAAAGCGCACAAGCTTGGATAAATTAGATGTTAAGTCCGATAAATGCTTCTTTATAGGATATCCAACAGAAACAGTTGGATATTACTTCTACAATCCCAATGACTTGAAAGTCATCGTGTCGAGACACGCTGTTTTCTTGGAAAAAGAGTTTATTCGAAAAGAGAACAGTGGGAGCAAAGTAGATCTTGAAGAGGTTCAAGAAACCATGGAACTTGACAACCGATTAGATGAAACAGTAGTTGAGACACCATTGGATGAAGTTGAAACTACTAGAAGGGAGATAACAGCTCCCAAGGACACACCAGCTCCTTGAAAGTCTTGTAGGATGATACGTCCTCCTCAGAGACTAGATCTCATGATTACTAATGAAACATTACTAATAGAGGAAGACGAGCCTACCACTTATGAAGAAGCGAAGTCAAGCATTGACTCGAGAAAATGGCGAGAATCCATGGAATCCGAAATGAACTCCATGTATGAAAACAAGATGTGGACCTTGGTGGATCTACCTAAAGGGGTAAAACCAATAGGTTGTAAATGGGTTTACAAGAAAAAGATCAACATGGATGGTAAAGTTCAAACTTATAAGGCAAGGCTAGTAGCTAAAGGCTATAATCAAAGACAAGGCGTTGACTTTGACGAGACCTTTTCACCTGTAGTCATGTCTAAATCAATTCATATTCTACTTGCGATTGCAGCATACCATGACTATGAGATTTGGCAAATGGATGTCAAAACCGCATTCCTAAATGAGAACCTCAATGAGGATGTGTACATGACACAACCAAGAGGTTTTGAATCAAGTGAGCCACATAACGTATGCAAACTGCAAAGATCCATATATGGACTTAAGCAAGCGTCTCGGAGCTGGAATCTTTGCTTTGATGAGACAATCAAAAGGTTTGATTTCATTCAAAATGAGGACGAACCGTGTGTATACCAAAAGGGTAGTGGGAGTAAGATCGTTTTCTTAATCCTCTATGTGGATGACATACTAATATTAGGAAACGATATTCCAATGCGTTGAAATCAGTGAAATCCTGGTTGTCCACAAATTTCTCCATGAAGGATTTGGGAGAGGCAGCATACGTACTTGGGATTAAGATCTATAGAGATAGATCTAGAAGGTTGCTTGGCCTATCCCAATCAATGTACATAGATAAAGTCTTGAGTAGATTTAACATGCAAGAGTCGAAGAGAGGATTCTGTCCCATAGGGCATGGGATTAATCTCTTAAAAGATATGTGTCCACAGACACAAGTTGAGAGAGAACGCATGGATAGGATACCTTATGCATCGGCATAGGATCCATCATGTATGCGATGTTGTGTACGAGACCGGATGTCTCATATGCTCTGAGTGTCACGAGCAGGTTCCAAGCGAACGCTGGAGAAAAACATTGGATTGCGGTTAAGAACATCCTTAAGTACTTGAGAAGAACTAAGGACATGTTCTTAGTGTATGGAGGAAATGAACTAAGAGTTTAGGGATACACAGATGCTAGTTTTCAGTCAGATAAAGACGACTGCAAATCCCAATATGGCTACGTCTTTACCCTCAATAGGGGTGCCGTAAGTTGGAAACGTTCCAAGCAAGAAACTATAGCCGATTCAACAACGGAAGCCGAATACATAGCTGCTTCAGAAGCAGCAAAAGAAGCGGTCTGGATCAAGAAGTTTGTCACTGATAAGTGCTAGAAAAGCACTTAAATAACTCTTCTATTTTACGTATTTGTGTGTTTTATTAGTATTATATGTTTTTTTTATGTGTTTTCCTTTTATTTTGTGTTTAGAGTCACAAGAAATCAAAAGGAGCCAAAATGGATAAAAACGGAGCGAAAACGGAACTTGGGACCGAAATGCAAGCAAATTCAAAGATGGAGGGCCTCCGATTCAATTTTATGAAAAGTTGTTTTTACAATTTTTCTTGTGCCAATATCAAAGAATATCAAAAGAGGATTTCCACATTTTTTCGATCCCAAATCAAGTTTCCTAGTGAAAGTTATGGCTATTTGAAGAGAAAGCACAAAGCGTAAAAATCGCTACTGAATTTATCGCCAGTCAGTAATATGACCATAACTTTTGGTACAAAATTCGGATTGACCTGCCTTTATATTGTTGGAAAGGACACTCAGAGGGCTACAACTTTGATGTTGATGTTTTCAAATGATTCGGATTATATCAAGGTCAAAATGGGCAAAACCGAGAGTGATGTGGAATGGAGTGATTTCTTGGGTCATGTTTTGGTAGAAAATTCATAACTTTCTATTAAAATATCAAAAAGGAAATTCCAATTGCACAATTCAGCCAAGATGCTTACTCTATACCATGATACAATATTTGAACTAATGGGGAATTTAAGATCATGATTTGGTGGTTACCAATTAGTGGAATCATAATGGAGTAGTTGTACAATTTTTATCATATTTTCTTGTGAAATTTTGCCTATAAACAGAGGCATTTGTAAGGGAAGGAAATACACAACTTAGTAGGAGTGAATTAGCTAGTAGTTCTCTCCAACTTTCTCTCCAATAAAATTTTCTTCTCTTCATTTGTTCTTAGTTTTAGTTTGAAGCTCTTAGCTTTCCATATTCCTAGGATCAATTCTTCGCTAAGTTTCTCTTTCCCTTTATTTCTATTTATTTCTTAGTATTTATTTACTTGTTTACTATATTTTGTATAATCTATCATATAGTGGTGGTGATACAAGTGCGTAACACTGCCAAAAGTATGAAACCCCAAGAATTATGAGTAGTTAAGACTTTTCTATCTAGTTCGAGGGGACGTTGTGTTCAACTAACACATGTTGTTATCTTTTCTAACTCTTTAGTAACGCTTTATCTATTCCTCTACTAATTTGTTGATTTGTTATGCTTGTAAACCCTGCTTTTTGAGTTTATGTGATTATTGCATTCACTTTGGCCAATTGAATCATTTAATCTTTAAATTCAAGTTACTTGCTAGATTGGAACTTTTGATCCGTGAATTGTCATTAGATTCCAATCCAAAGTAGCAAATGAATATCGCATATTTATTAACAAATCAACTTAGATGCATTAATTCGAGCTTATGAAATTATTCATCTAATTCAACTCATTCTTTCTCATTCATTTCATACTAGCTTTGCATTAAATCCTAAGAGCTTGTTTAGGGTTATCCAATAGCTAGATGTTAAGTTAAAGAACTCACTTTAATTTAATACACTTAAGGAAGAATTCGTTAATCGTGAGCTTCTTGGTTAATTGAGAGTTGATAAATTGAAGAAGGAATAGTAATACGCTGCATGGGAAAGATAAACACAAGTTGTTGACACAACCAACCTCGAGAACTAGATATTTCTTTAATTAATTTATCTATTTTATTTTGTCATTTTCATGTCTATTTTTATTCAATTTTCTCAAACCCCCTTTCATATTTTAATTGATAAAGACAACTAGATTAAGTAATCGCTCCTCTTGGGTTCAATTCTTACTTACCACTTCTATATTAATTTGTAGTTTTGAAACCGAATAAGGAAATAAACAAACTTTTAAGGTATTACAAAAATGCGCCTAAGTTTTTGGCTAATGTGAAGGGTTAACCAATTTAGTTGCTTTTATTAATTAATTTTAAAAACAAAATTCTTCACTTGTATGCATAATACCCGATCAACTAATCGAATTGTTGGAAAGTTTCGATCCGTAAATCGAGAAATCCATTCAAGACGAATAAGACAAGTAAAACAAATCAACGAGAAATGGCAGAAAAACAATAACGAAAGAACTCTCAAACAACCGCAACTCCCGGGTTACTCAACAACCTTTGTGTATCACCTTTCCAACCGAGAAGAAGGTAAGACTTTCAACTAAAAATCGATTGATACATCTTCTTACCTTCTTTCATGGACGATCCGCTAAGATCCATATCGACACTTTGAAGGAGTTTCATGGTAAAGTGTGCGACAGCATGAAACCCTCAGGCATCACTAAAGAACAACCGCTCGTGACTTTCCATTTTCACTAAAAGATGCCGCCACAGATTGGTTATACAATTTACCACCAGTGTTCAACACAACATGGAATCAAATGAAGCAACTTTTCCTCTAAAAGTACTTCCAAATTTCCAAAGACAAAGAAATATCAGAAAGATATCTCCGAGTACGCCTAAAAACAATGGAGAAACTTTATCAGATTGGGAGCATTTCAGTGCTCATTGCAAGCTGCCCGCATCACCAAACCGTTGAAAACCTCATAGTGCAATACTTCTATGAAGGCTTATGTCAATCGGGACAGAACATGGTTGATGCCGCTTAGTGGAGGCAAGATTGATGAACAAAACCTATGCCGGGCTGCAGCACTCTATTTCAAACATGGTCAAAACACTCAACAAATTAGTACAGACTGGAGATGAACATTCAAGAGTTAACGAGGTAAGTAATTCCAATATTGAAAGCCAACTTTTCAACTAACACATCTTCTCAAACAAATTGTCAGTGGGAAACAATCCAAGTCAAAGCATGTGGCATATGCACAAATCTAGATATCCCATGTGATGCTTGTCCTATTCTACAAGTGGATAACAACGAACAAGTGAACTCAAGAAATAATTTCCCATTCCCAAGACAAGAATACAATCCGTGACTAAACACCTATAATCCAGATGATGGCGAGACTACCCTAACTGAAAGTTATGGAAACAACAAGCCCTCAGTGATTCTTTCCTAACAAGCCTCAAGGCCAATTCCAATAACATGGAAATTTTCAACCCCAAGGGCAATTTTACAAAAACTCAACAATCAGGTATGTCTCTCGAGGATATGGTGAAAACATTAGCAACTAACACTGTGAAATTTCAACAGACTTGCATTGAGCATTCAAAACTTGGAAAACCAGATGAGTCAATTGGCAACCGCCATCAATCGATCTGGAAGCACAATCCGAGGGAAGTTACCATTCCAACCTCGAGGTAAATCCAAAGAATGTTAGTGCCATAACCTTAAGGACCTGTAAAGAGATCAAAACTCCCGACAAAGAAGTTCCCACACATGAAGATAAAGAAGAAAAGCTTGAAAAGGAGGTATGTCCTAACCTCTCGCACTACTAAAGTGATCCCTCCCTCTTTTTCCGAGTAGATTAGCAAAAAACTAACAAAGAAGAAAAGGAAATGTAAATTTTGAACACATTTAGAGGATAGAAATCAACATTCCCTTGTTAGATGCAATCAAAAATTCCACGCTATGCTAAGTTTTTGAAAGATCTTGCACTAATAAGAGGAAATTGAAGGGAAATGAAATGATCAAAATGGGAGAAACCGCTTTCAATGGGTATTCCGTAATAGTTGCCTCCAAAATGCAAAGATCCAGTGTATGTTCACCGTCCCTTGCACCATAGGCAATCACCATATTGACAAAGCACTCATAGATTTAGGGAGCATCCATAAATGTCATGCCTAGATCCTTATATGCTCACTAAATCTAGGAAACCGAAAGAAACTCAACGAATTGTGCAACTAGTCGATCGTACTCAATGCATACCCTGATGAGTGATAGAAGATGTGCTAGTCAAAATAAATGGTTTAGTTTTCCTACGATTTTACGCGCTTGATATGATGATGAACATTCACCTCACCCTACACCTATCATATTGGGACGCCCATTTCTTTACACTTCTCGTGACTAAAATTGATGTATATGAGGGTACACTATCCATGGAATTTGATGAGGAAAAAGCGAACTTTAATATTTTTGATTGTTCATTGCGCCTAATAACGCTTTGTTCTGCCTTGCAATCAATTCAACTAATCCTTGTGCAAGAACTGTAAGTTGAATTGCAAGAGCCAAGACAACACATAAGATTGAGCTAAAGCACAATTACCTCATCTCAAGGAAGCTATGGAAAGAAATGAGGCCAAAAAAATTTGGAGAAGAATTCAAGAAGGATCATAAGAAATCAAGATACCTTTAGAAGCCATCAAGACAAAGTGGAGTCACAATGGATTTGAGGAATCCTACTTGACAAATGGGAATCGTGGTCGAAGCTAATCTAATTACAAACAAAAGCGCTTCTGGGAGGCAACCAAGCATTTTTCTTTAATATTTGTATTTTTTAATTTGTTTACTTTTTCATCTAACGTATTAAGGAAGATATTGCTTATTATCAGAGGAGGACGATATTTCGAGACTCAATTATTTGGGAAGAGACATGATGGCCCATAAATCCTGATTAGCCAGAATTACTGATAATGGGCAAAAGTTAACTATTGATAAATGACAACCACAAACGCGCTCCGATGCCCACTCCAACGACTTTTACAAAGACACTCTGCATGCACGATTGCTCAAACAAAGGCTCACTTTGACTATAAATCGTAGATCATTCTCCACTCAAAACCACAACCACAATCTTCATTTTCAAAGTGAGTACTTCTTTCTAGCAAAGTTGATTAGTAATTTCTTTCTTCTTTACTCTCTTTCTTCTTCTTTCTATTTATTTTGTTTTTCCTAATTTTATAGTATGGACGCAGTGGGATATTTATGTATATATATGTATTTTTCTCATTTTAATTGATTATGTAGTTCAATTTCAAGTATTTTTCTTCTTTCTTTGTTATTTTACTTGAAAATATGGAAGAGTGTGATAATCTACTATGCTTATTGATTTTGATGGTTTTAATTTTAGTACTTCGTGTTTCTTTTCTCTCAGTGTTACGAACTAAAAATAAAAATAAAATTTTATAGTCGAGCCAACGACTATAAACAAAGGCGCTACTTAGGGGAGGCAACCTGCACTCTTTTCTTTTCTACTTCTCCAAAACACTTGAATTTTCAATGGATAACAAATTTTCCAAAATCCACAAATATTATCCGCTATTGCCTTTGAATGCTTTGAAAGAGATTTACTATTTTAGAGTAGGACGGTTAAAAATGTTAATGGAAAAGGAAATGCCTGAGCATATCCGCTGGTTGATTGAAGCAAAGGTCCGATTATGAGGTGAAATGCCGCTTTTAGTACTATATATGCACCAGTTAGCAAAAGTAACTAAGAGCAAAAAGAATGAATGTGTGCTATAAATGTGCTAGATGGCCTTATAAATGCACTCGATGGACATGCAAATCAGGTAATAGTTCCATTGGATTTGTGTCCACAAATCGAGAAGATAAAATATGTTTCATTAAGGATGGCATGAGTAAGGAGTCTGGATGATATCCATCAAACTCTTGAGACGATCCTAGTGGAATGGTGCAAATCGAACTTCTCAATTTGTGAGGAATTTAAAAAGGAACGAGAACGATATAGTCTTGGGAATCTGACTTTAAAAGACTCGCTTGCCGCCTATAAGAAAATCGATGGGAAGCCTATCTCACTCATGAAGGCGCGGTTTATTTCTGGACGTGAAACCGTGAGGAAGATGTGAGCCACAATCACAACTACGCGTACATATTGTTATTTTTAATTATTTTTGTGTTCTTGTGTCGCTTTAGTGTGCAAAAATCAACAACCTATGGAGGCTACTATCATTGAATCGAGTTCAAAGAGGACATTGAGGGTCATAAGTCTTTGGTGGAATCAACTGGGACAACCAACGCTTCTAGCATCGTGAGTCGGGTCGAACAAAGATTTGGAGATCGAAGGGTAAGATAATATACTGAGGAGGTTACCGGGATCGATAGGGTGTGCCGCTCAATCAAGCAGACGCACGGATCAACAAGTGGATTGATACATCGCGCTCACCTCTAAAACAACAGGGTATGGTAAACCATCTGCATGGAGGTAAAGGCTAAATCGTTGTTTGAACGCTAACACCGATGATAATGCATTCGATGCTTTTATCAGACACTGTGGGGTTTTGAAACTTTGAACAAATCTTTGCATAATTTCTTGACCACGTTGAATCTATACTCTAAGCCAATTGGTCTTTTAAACATTCAAACCATTTCAACGGTTTATTGGCATTTCTAATTTTTAGCTCATCAAAACTCGATTTCTCCTAATACTTTGAAAATGATTTTTATTACACCATCAATTGAGGAATTATTGGAGAAATTAGAATCTTATGTACCACAAATGGTAGAAGTGCTGCCATCAATTGGGCCGAGGAATTGGTTAAAGAAAAAGAGATCCTAATGAATTAGATTTAGAGTTAAGGTTATGAATGTGAATAGCTAACTTCAGATGGTAGGAATACTGAGTTAACTCTGGAAACACATCCGTGTTACGCTCGAATAAAAAAATACCTTGATACTGTTTTCAGATCTCCACTTAAAGGCGTAAATCGTCTTTTTCAAAGACCTTCAAGAATCAAGCGCTTCCTTCACAAGTTTTTCTTGCGCATATATCTTTGCACATTGAATTTTCATTTCTTTCTATGGCATCTCTCTATGTATTGTTGTTTTCCAAGATCATCACGATCTCCCGACAAACGACGCTAAGCTACTTTAAATGTTGCTTTAAATGTGGAAAGCTATTAGAGGGACTCATTGTACTCAAATCAAACTTATTCACAATATAGACATGTTATTTTCTTCAAGGATGGACCGATTAGGTGTGGCTGAAAGTCTATCAGAGAAACAACCACCAAGTAATCGCTGTGAGAGAGTTTGATAATTTGTTGGAACAACGACAAAGTCTGCTGGAAACCAAACTCGATGGCCTAAATCCATTGAGCAAAGAACTTTAGCGTGATCATTAGCACCCATCCGAAGATGTAAAACTACATCTCATCTGCCTTGAGAAGTGTCTCAGTTGACGCTCGCTTCTAAACGCTTCCCATTTGTCGTTCTTGTGGGGCTGTTCTTTATTGAATGGTAAACATACCTATGTGTCATGTGGCGATATGGAGGACCTTTTTCATTAAGGTTGGTTGTCAAACTGCTTGTAGAGAGTATGTCGATTCATAGTTTCCATGCGATCGACTTGATGGAATCATATCATTAATTTGATGAATACTACCGCAAGATGTTCGTGAGGGTTGTCAACTCCCAAAGTCGCTTGTATATAAATTTCTTTTCATCACAAAAAAATGAAAACAAAACACACAAAAAACCAAAATATTTTCAGTCATGTTTTTCTTTTTCTCAGAAATATGTTGATTGCGTGTCTCTTGCTCGGATTGTCGTAAGTATTCTCGGTGCTACATTGTGCAACCACCATCCCCAAATCGGCACGTACTCATTGCTTACCATAGGGGAGTTTCGATTTCTTCTCTTTTCATGCTTTATATTTCTACATTGGGGACAATGTAGAATTTATGTGGGGAGTGGCATATTGTGGTATGCGTGTGGTGATTTTTTTATTTAGGTTTAATTTTTGGCATGAGATAACAACTTTGAATATGATTGAGCTTAATTTGTGTGACTTAGTTTAAACTACAAGATCTCAAAAAATGTGTTCTTCGTTTCTCCAAGACAAATAGCAAATTTATCTCGAGCACATTTATAGGTAATTTACTATCATTCTCTGGAACACAAATTGAAGGTTGAAATGTTGATTTTTTTCTAACTTTCTAGACCATAGTAAACTAACTTTTTCTTTTCTTTTTTTTCTATCCATTCGTCTCCGCTTCAAAGTAACCTGGAAACATCGATTGTTAGTAAGGTGGAGTTATAATCGCATGGTATCTGCTTTTGTGAATGTGTCTTTATTGATAGAGTTTAAAAAGTTTGGAAAAAGCATTGGCCTATGCCGAATGGATTTACTTTTATGTTCAAATAAGGAGAGAGACCACAGAAAGAGCTACCTACCTCAGAGTGTGAAGCCGCACCTCAATGGGTGAAGAAGGTCGCTTCCAATGAAAGGGTTTAGTGTGAAAGCACCACTGTAAAAGTCGGAAATAAATTGCAAAACTTTCTCTTCTTTTTCTTCTTCATCAAAAAAAAAAGAAGAAAAAGAAAAAAAAATCGCGAGAAATGTGATAGCTACCCAAGTGTGAAGTTAGATAATTAAATTTCTCAAGGTTTGAAGTGCTCAATCTAAACACTTTTTAAATTGAAGACATATTTATGATAAAACACCGCATGCCCTTTTTTTTTTTCTTTATGTGCAACAGCTGATGATTTTTGGTGAAAAGAGTAATTTTAGGATCCATGGGAATCATTGTAAAATAAGAGGATCACGAAGATGAAAGGATATATTTGACTATTTCGGTCAGATTTGGAGAGATCATCGTAGCTTTCATTTGGTTCCAGCTTAGTGATGGGATGATAACCTCAATTGCACACACTCACAAGCCTATTGTGTATTTGAGAAGAAGTGAAATTTTCATGGTTCGTGAGAATATTTATTAAGCAAGTCATTATCTCAGTAGTTGGATTTCAATGTTTAAAGTTGTTTATCTCATGTAAAATCAAGGTGTTGTTTGGTATCATATATGGGTTGTTGTTCGAGGCTAACAACAAGCCTAAGTGTGGGAATTTGATAAGTGCTAGAAAAGCACTTAAATAACTCTTCTATTTTACGTATTTGTGTGTTTTCTTAGTATTATATGTTTTTTTATGTGTTTTCCTTTTTATTGTGTGTTTAGAGTCACAAGAAATCAAAAGGAGCCAAACTGGATAAAAACGGAGCAAACGGAACTTGGGACCGAAATGCAAGCAAATTCAAAGATGGAGGGCCTCCGATTCAATTTTATGAAAAGTTGTTTTTACAATTTTCTTGTCCCAATATCAAAGAATATCAAAGAGGATTTCCACATTTTGCTCTGATCCCAAATCAAGTTTTAGTGAAAGTTATGGCCATTTGAAGAGAAAGCACAAAGCGAAAAATCAGCAGCTCGAATTTATCTGCGTAGCTCAGAATTTGACCATAGCTTTTGGTACAAAATTCGGATTGACCTGCACTTTATATTGTTGGAAAGGACACTCAGAGGGCTACAACTTTGATGTTGACGTTTTCAAATGATTCGATTATATCATGGTAAAAATGGGAAAACTGAGAGTGATGTGAATGGAGGATTTCTTTGAGTCATGTTTTGGTAGAAAATTCATAACTTTCTATTAAAATATCAAAAAAGGAAATTCCAATTGCAATAATTCAGCCAAGATGCTTACCTATACCATGATACAATATTTGAACTAATGGGGAATTTAAGATCATGATTTGGTGGTTACCAATTAGTGGAATCATAATGGGAGAAGTTGTACAATTTTTTATCATGTTTTCTTGTGAAATTTTGCCTATAAATAGAGGCATTTGTAAGGAAGGAAATGCACAATTTAGTAGGAGTGAATTAGCTAGTAGTTCTCTCCAACTTTCTCTCCAATAAAATTTTCTTTCTTCATTTGTTCTTAGTTTTAGTTTGAAACTCTTAGCTTTCCATATTCAAGGATCAATTTCTTCAAGTTTCTCTTCCCTTTATTTCTCTATTTATTTCTTTAGTATTTATTTACTTGTTTACTATATTTTGCATAATCTATCATATAGTGGTGGTGATACAAGGCTTAACACTCGCTAAAAAGTATGAAACCCCCGCACTATGAGTAGTTAAGACTTTTCTATCTAGTTCGAGTGGGGACGCTGTGTTCAACTAACATGTTGTTATCTTTTCTAACTCTTTAGTAACGCTTTATCTATTCTTCTACTTCAATTTGTTGATTTGTTATGCTTGTAAACCCGCTTTTGAGTTTATGTGATTATTGCATTCACTTTGGCCAATTGAATCATTTAATCTTTAAATCTAAGTTACTTGTTAGGATTGGAACTTTTGATCCGTGAATTGTCATTAGATTCCAATCCAAAGTAGCAAATGAATATCGTGGCATATTTATTAACAAATCAACTTAGATGCATTAATTCGAGCTTATGAAATTATTCATCTAATTCACTCATTCTTCTCATTCATTTCATACTAGCTTTGCATTAAATCCTAAGAGCTTGTTTAGGTTATCCAATAGCTAGATGTTAAGTTAAAGAACTCACTTTAATTTAATACACTTAAGGAAGAATTCGTTAATCGTAGCTTGGTTAATTGAGAGTTGATAAATTGAAAAAGGAATAGTAACACGCTGCATGGGAAAGATAAAACACAAGTTGTTGACACAATCAACCCTTTGAGAACTAGATATTTCTTTAATTAATTTATCTATTTTATTTTGTCATTTTCTATGTCTATTTTTATTCAATTTTCTCAAAACCCCTTCATATTTTAATTGATAAAGACAACTAGATTAAGCACTTCCTCTTGGGTTCAATTACTTACCACTTCTACATTAATTTGTAGTTTTGAAACCGAGTAAGGAAATAAAAATAAATTTTAAGGCATCACACAACACGCTCCAAATACCTAACTTCTGAGTTGTTCCTAGCATTATTGATCTGATACCATTGTATTCTGACAACAATGGAGCCATCGCGCAAGCGAAGGAACCGAGGTCTCATCAACGATCCAAAAATGTATTGAGGCGATACCATCTCATCAGAGAGATAGTTCAGAGGAATGATATAAAGATAGAGCGAGTCCATACTGATGATAACATGGCTGATCCTTTGACCAAAGCGCTATCGCAGAATAAGCATGATAGTCATGTCTTGTCCATTGGTATAAGATACATGAGTGAATGGATTTAGTTTGGATGTCAGTACTCTCATGTAAGACATTTTGAGTATGATTGATTATTTATATGCACTTTATTATGGCAGATCTATTATATATTTGTTGTTCAATCATAACAATTAAAATAATAGAGTCCGTAGAATAAAAGTGGAAAAACATGTTAGTCACAAGGTGTTGTGATAGTGAGATAAAAGTTTTTAGCACTTATTCTTAAATTGTCCCTGGTCGTAGTAATAACAAAACACGGATATTGTTATTGCGAATAGACTGGCATGTGTTGCATCTCCTTCTTAAAGAAGAAGTAACTGATCTCACAAGTTAAAATGTGGAGACATTCAGATGAACACATTGATGCTTTGTTGGTGGAACAAGCATCTGGATGACCCGCCTAGAGATACTGCATGGATAGTTATCCTTACGTCAGCAGTTGATCTCTAATGTGCGGTGGTGGAATTGGTCTTTATACTTGAGAATACCATAGAATCTTATGCATGGAGCACTTTACGTTGGCGGACATTGAAGGATACTCTAACTGGGGTTGATTGGAAATGCTGTACGGGTATGATGAGATATGCATGAAGATTGTGAGTATTCAATAGAGAATTCATCGCTCTTGGATAACTTGAGATTATAACCTGCATTTCGCCCAATCAAGTTGACACAAATTCCTTGGCCAAGGTGGGATTGTAGGATTGAATAGAATTTTCAATCACAATCACTGATTTAATCAACGTTGAGTTGAAAGCGAATAATATGGTTGGTTAAATGAGATTGACGTGAATCCATATCTCTGAACCAATCGGGTTTATATTGATGAAGGGATTATAGTTCCACGATAACCGTACATGTAAAGGTTTCGTCATTTCCACACGACTTATCCCGTCACATGGATTGTCATGACACATTGCTAGATGTCAATCATAGACGGCGACATGGGTCAATCGATCTGGGTGAATCGATGATAAACTAAAATGGGGATTTTATTTTGTCCTATCCTGATAAGATCAGATGGTGACACCATGACGTTTGCCTTCGTGAGTGGGAGCCTAATGTGTCACACACAAACTCGAGTACTCGTGTCTTGAATTGGACCTTGTCCAAGTGGGAGAATGTTTGTTATGGTGTGTACAAGGTCCAATAGTTGGACCGGGTTGAGTTATCTTGTGGCTAAAGAAACCCCAAGCCCAATAGGATTATTGTAAACCTATAAATAACTCATTGTAGCCCCATTATACACAAGTTATTATTCATACATTGTCTCTAAACTCTCTCTAAATTAGCTAGCACTAAGATTTAGAGAGATCATCCTACTACGAAGTTGTTCGTTGTTCGGGACGAGTCTTGATGTGTGGATCAATATTGGAGGCCGTACGTTTGGACGGTTGTGGAGGCGAAAGATCAAAAGAGAATTGCACCGTAAAATCCGTTTTATTGGTAATCTCTTAATCACAATTCTCATCTAAGAGTTGAGAGGATCCGGTGTTGGAATTGATCAATTTATTTCCGATGTGCATGTTTTATGGATCAACTCCTAACAGTTCAATTGTGAAAACAGACGTAACTCAATTTCATTTTATAGCTAAAATATTGAATGGTGTGTGTTCTATTCTTATATACTACCTGTTTCACCCATTCGTTGTACAGGGAATAATTTTTTTAGTTAATAACAGTATTAATATGTATTAGTCGTATTAATATAAGATCTCGAAAAAAATAAAATAAATAATGAGCCACAACAATAAACTTAATTAATATAACTAATGAAATAATTCTTGGAAAATTTTGACAAAATTTTCCTCTATTTTATACCAATTCATCCTACAAACAATTGGGAGAAAAATCACTAAAAAATACAAATTTAATTTGCAATACTTTTAAAGACATCAACAATTAAAGCAATCTAAACATA
This sequence comes from Jasminum sambac, assembly GCA_018223645.1. Lineage (NCBI taxonomy): Eukaryota > Viridiplantae > Streptophyta > Magnoliopsida > Lamiales > Oleaceae > Jasminum > Jasminum sambac. The sequence continues at coordinate 25,409,982 of CP073652.1, forward strand.
ACACCATCAATAATCGCGAATAACAACATACAAGACAAAAAATAGAAATATCTTCGTATTTTAACAAAAATGATGAATGCACTCAAATATAAGTCACATCCATAATTGTCACATAGAATAAAAAATTGTGTTATTGTACAATTGAATTTTACTAAAATGATAAATAAATTTTAGATGAGCAAAATATCTCTGACATCACTTTTACACAAACACTGGCGCTTTAGCATAAGAAACCTACGAAAATATTAGAAATAACAACATATTTCAGATATGATCAATAAAACTTACTAAAAGTGTAATTTTCAATCACTAAGTATGTTGAGTTACTTTTTTGAAACACAGTGCCACTAATGCATACGTCAATGCTATGTTCCCCACGTCACCCAATTTTTTTTTTAGTATTTACATTATGTTATATGAATAATACATAACTGCCCCGATGATGGGTGGCCGATGGGGCCACACGAATTTTTTTTTGGGCATGGGTACGGGATCTCCTAATGCATAAATGGTACATATAATCAATTTGTATAACTCCACCAAATTTGTGACGAGAATATTATGCTTAGATAAATATAAGAGCACAAATACAATAATATATAAATACAATCCTTCACTTGACATATCAAACTATGAATGACGTAAAGGATCTGTGTAAGAAAAATAATAAAATAAACAAAGTACCTGATGCGATTAATAAATATGAAACTATAAATTTAAACACTTCTTTATAGACGATATTTGTGGTCATGGTAGTTGGACGACCATCGCCATCATGTATCACAAACTTTAAGCCCTTCCTATATATCAATCTCGAGATTGCAACATACATTTCCTATTCAAACCCTAATTATTTCACCCATGTGTTGTGCAGGGGACAAATTTTTTAACATCTATTTTTTCCCATATATATTGATTGAATATTGTATTATCATAAGAATTAAAATATAAGAACAACTAATAATCATCCAAAAGTCTGTTTCTCTACCTTAGTATGGTTTGATTCATACTTTAAAATTGTAATAACTCTATATGAATTATAAAAATAAAAATAATAAAATATAATGCAATTTATCTCATTCCAAATTGATCCATTACAAAGATGATGGTGAAAGTACTCACAAGATAATTACAATTTTAAATCTAATCTTTGATAATTTAACTCAATAAATATGTACTTTTAGTTTTAAATCTATCATTTTTTTCCATATATATTCATTCAACAATTCATTATGATACAATTAGAATAAGAACACAATTCATACCCTTAATTTTTCTACTTCAATATTGCGTAACTAATAACATTGATTCATGATTAGGGTGCCACTTGGACCAATGAGACACTAATTTACTAAGTTAACATGTGAACATTTTGGCACAAAAAATAAACATTTCATGGAAAAAAAAAAAGTGCGAAGAAAGTACAATCAATCAACGAATTCACATTTATAATTTAAAAAATTATGTTGGCTTAACCAAAAGGTATAAAAAATTAATGATACAAAAAAAATTATCAGTACAAAGAAATAATAATTATTTTAATAATTTATCGCAAATAAAAGTGGGTCAATTCATATTTTAATTTATTTTATGCTTGTAAATAGTAATAATCACATTACAAATTAATCTATTGCAAAAAAATTAAAACGTTTACCGGACTTTTGCAACTGTGACGAATTATGTGAATTAAAATTTTTAATCAACCATACGAAAAAAGTATAATTAATTTTCACAATGAATATATTGGCATAAAAACTAAATGATCTAAAACAAAAAAAACTAATAGTGTGAAGAAAGTACGATTAATCCACGGATTTATCTTAACAATTTAAAATATTATGTCACTCGTGCTAATGACTTACAAAATTGATAATATAGAAAAAGGAAAAAAATTTATTATTGCGAAGAAACTATAATTATTTCTTAACACGAAGTGAGTTTGGCACTCTTTTGATTAGAGCTATCTTCCACTGCTGAAAAGGATTTTCCAGGTAGGCACAAAAAATAAATTATCCAAGAAAAAAAGTTAATAGTGCAAAGAAAGTACGATCGATCCACAGATTTACCTTTCAGTATTTAAAAATCATGATGTCTCATCCTAGTAGTATAAAAATTAATTAAAAAAAGGGAAAATAATTTACCAGTGTGAAGAAAGAAATAATTGTTTCAAAGTTGCCAAAAATAATCTATCAAATTGGGTCGATTAATATTTTAATTTATTTTATACTTGTAAACAGTAATTGTTGCATTACAAAAAAATTATAAAGTATATTGGACTTTTATAATTGTAACGAATTATGTGAACTAAAAATATTAATCAACCGTACAAAAGAAGTATAATTCACAATAAACATATTGGCATAAAAAACCAAATGATCCAAGGAAAAAAATTAATAGTGTGAGGAAACTACGATCAATCCACCGGCTTACCTTAACAATTCAAAATATTGCATCGACTCCTATTAATGATTTAAAAAATTAATCATATAAAAAATAAAAAAAATACAAAACTTTAATAGTGTGAGTCCAATACTTTTTGATTGGAATTCTTTCACTATGGAAAAGCATTTTCCATGTGGGCACAAAAAATAAATAATCCAAAAGGAAAATTTAATCGTGTGAAGAAAGTATGATCAATACATAAATTTACCCTTACTATTTTAAAATTTTGTCATCTCAACCTAATGGTATAAGAGAAGAATGAGAAAAAAAAGAGAGAAAATAAGTTATCACTTTGAAGAAAGAATAATTGTTGCAACAACTTACCGGAAGTACTCCATCAAATTGGGTTGATTCATATTCTAATTTATTTTGTATTTGTAAACAACAATAGTTGCATTACAAATTAATTTGTTGGAAAAAATTATAAAGTATATTGGACTTTTCAATTGTAATGAATTATATGAACTAAAAATATAATCAACCACACAAAAGAAGTGTAGAAGTATAATTAATTTTCACAATAAACATATTGTCATAAAACCTAAATGACCCAAGGACAAAATTAGTAGTGTGACAAAAATACAATAAATCCATGGATTTACCTTAATAATTTAAAATATTGTGTCGATCTGTATTAATGACTTAAAAAATTGATCATATAAATATATATATATATATATAACTTTTATAGTGCGAAGAAACTACAATTGTTTCTTTATAATAAGTGAGTCCAACACTCTTTTGATTGAAACTCTATTCTACTATTGAAAAATATTTTCCATATGGGTAAAAAAATAAACGATTCAAGACAAGAAAAATTAATAGTTCGAAAAAAGTACGATTAGTCCACGAATTTACCTTTAATATTTAAAAAATTGTGTCGTCTCAACCCAATGGTATAAAAAAATTAATGAAAAAAAAGAAAGCAATTTATTAGTGTAGAGAAAGAATAATTTTTTCAACAATTTACCGCAAACAATTCATCGAATTGGATCAATTCATATTTTAATTTATTTTATACTTCTGAATAGTAATAGTTGCATTACAAATTAATCAACTTTATAAAAAATTATAAAGTTTATTGGACTTTCGCAACTGTAACCAATTTTGTGAATTAAAAATATTAATCAACCATGCAAAAGAAGTATAATTAATTTCAAAATTAACATATTGGCATAGAAGCTAAATAATCCTAGGAAAATAAATTTGAGAGTGTGAAGAAAGTTCTACGAATCTACGGATTTGCCTTAACAATTTTTAAAATGCTGTCAACGACACTTATGTGATCGTTGTTCATTGTCTTTATGGACAATCTTCATTATAGTTTATGGTGGGATTTTAATATTGATCAAGAACTACATATTCAATATAAAAAAGAAATATAACCTAACAAAAGGCTTTAACTTGCGTTTGCTTTTCAGGAAAAGCTTAATCAATCAAAAGAAATATCCGAGAAATAAAGACTATCAGTACTTCTAATCAAATCAAAATAACAAAAATCATAAAAATTGATGAGAACTATAATTCAAATTCGATATAAATTGTTCAAATAAAATAATGAAATACGTTCTCAAAGCTGATTGACTACTAATCAAATCCAATAACAAAATAATCCAAACTAATCTAAAATCCATTTAAAAGATAAAATTGTTGAAATGTAATATTAAAACATGTTTTCCATTAGTTATTTCCACTAAAGGATATATGCAATTTAAAAGATACAGATATAGATTCAATTAAATTAAAAATATTAGATTAATATTACAACTAAATGATTACTTTAAAAAATTAATGTTACGTGTTTCTTTTAGTTTTTTTGTACGAATTTGATGAAATGCAATTTTTTATCACACCAAAATGAAATCGTACAAACTTGTTAATTTTAATTAATTTTCACTTTTTAGCTAATTTTATTTTTTAAACTAATTAATTATTTCTAAAATTAAGTAAAGGTGCCGATCTAATCATGTTATAAGTTCCTTTTAATTATTATATGAAATTTTTAATGACTTTTAATTTTGTATCACACAAAAATTAAATCTTAGTGAGATTGCTAATGACTCGGTAACCGTTGAGCCGGTTTTTTTATTTTTTAAATTTTATTGGTTTTAATTTATTTTTAATTTTTAAATTAAAAACGGTTCGACCTGATTTGACGTTTGACCCCTGAACCGTTGCCTTCTCCAATTTGTTGACTTGTTCGGTTTTCAAAACATTAATAAAAATAATTAATTATTTAAAAAATTAATTAGTGTATCCAATCAAATTTTTAAATTTCAATGTTATAATTTTCTTTTAATTTTGTGTTCAAGTTTGATGAATTCCAATTTTGTATCACACAATAATCAAATATTAATGAAATTATTAATTTTAATTAATTTTATTATATTAAGAATTAATTTTATTATTTTCAGAATTAATTTTCATCTCGTAGTTAATTATTTATGAAAAGTCTCTTATTCTATATATAAATATAAATCTTTATATTCAGATTAAATAGATATAATAAAATAATAATTATCAATACTTATGCAAGGAAACAAAATTTAGATTTAATATTTAGCATTCAATATAAATAATAATTTATTAATTTTTTTGTTAGGATTGATTAGGAATTAATAAAAAAGGAAAAATGAAAAGGAAAAAAACATACAGAAGATAAATTTTAATTAGTGGAGATTTGAAAAAATCTAATTGTGGTAGAATAAGATTTAATATAGATAGTGATTAGTTAATTGATTATTGGAGATTAATTATTAATTATTAAAAAAAGCAAAAGATAAAATGACTTTATTTTAAGTGGGAAAACTTAATCTAATTAAAAAATATACTGAAATTTCCCTGCTTTTCTATATAATATATAGATATATATGATAAGAAATTATAATTCACTAGTTTCACCTGTTTTTGTCAAATATAATTCAAAATTTTTAGACTTGTTTTCAGGGGTTACAAAGGAAGTCTTGCCGAAATCGCTTTCACAAGTTCATGAGTCACATTATGCTACAACGCTAATCTGGTTCTAGCTGCTGGAAGTCCAGCGAGAGCCCGTCTCTGCATTCAGGGGTGGGGGGCTGTGTCAACGATGGAAGTGCTCGAACTTCCAGTGCTGGCACCAGATCGTGCGCACCAGATGAAATGCACATTTTGGTAATATAAATGATTTGCGCCTTCCAAATTTATCCAAATTTACCATATCAATCATTGTACCTTCACACAAAATTTTATCTTATATTTATTGATTAAACCATCAATATCGCTGTCTGCATTTGCAGTGGGCTCGAATAATCCAACAATCAGGGTCGAATCAATTTTTTGTTTAAGTTTAACCCCCCTTAAAATAATCCTTCATAGTCTCCATGGTTTTTTTTATCTGGTATGAATATTTTTTCTTATAATTATTATATGTAATTGTTTAAAATAGTGAAATTTATAATTTGATATTTTTAACAATATTTTTGATCTACAATTGTCAAAGTATTTATTGATAATTCATTTATTTGTAATCTATTTCAGATAGTTTGTAATGCAATATCAATCTAGCCGACTGTGAATTTCAATAACATTTTTTAAAATAAATTTTATAGGGAAGAAATTTTTAGAGGAGCCACACGGGTTTTTTGGTGGGGTGGGTGTTGGAGAATCCCTCATTCCAACCTAAATGCCATCTATCTCCTTCCTAAATTCAGCTTAGCAGTATGCGAAAACATGCTTCATCACTAATGAGATTTGTGAATAATAATGAGTTATAATGTGAAATGTGTGACTAATATTGATATTTGATTTTAACTAGGAGTAAAGTTAAATTAATATTTAGGTGAAACAAGTACAAAAAAAACATAGGTCTTTAGTCTCAATATGTTGCAATTATTGAATTGATCAAATAATTATAAATGATTATAAATGAAGGAAAAGGAAAAGGAAAATTCTGAAAAAATGTTAAAAGGATGTGCCTCCAAGATTCGAGCTTGCACACTTTTGTGCAACAACTACTCAACCGCAAAGTAGCTACCATGCTTGTGTTGAATATTGAAACCGCTATATATACTTGTGTCAACTAGTGCGGCTTTCTGCGAATGAACATGACTGTTTGGATGGGATTTCAGATCACCAAGAGTTGCATCCCTTCGTCATACTTCTAGATTCCCTGTATGTAGGGGATGGATTCACTTGTTAAACATCATCAAGAAATCAGAGAAAAACATAGAATAAAGATCAAAGAGTGATCATAACTTTGAAGTGCAACTTTGAGTTTCTATATTCTTTCCTATCATAACTTTGAAGTGCAACTTTGAGTTTCTATATTCTTTCCTTTCCTTTTCTCTCTTTCATTTTGCAACTTTGAGTTTCTATATTCTTTCATTTCCTTTTCTCTCTTTCATTCAAAGTGTTTAAGTTTGTCATCATAGAATTCTACCACGAGACAATCGGACAAAATAGAACAAAAACTAAGGACTCCAGAACTACTCGATAATGTAGTGCCATAATTCCCAATATTTCCCATAACTCCCTCGCAGCGATGACTCACAAAGCTGCAAGATAAAAACATAAACCCATCAAAACAAGTAACAATTTAGAGTGTAGGCAGAGAGACACAGATAGAGTGCGTCAGGGCATACCAAAGACGATGTACTGCTGCGTAGATAGTAGCAGATGGAACGGCAGGCCAGCGGGAATCCGGAGGTTCGGACCATTGGAAAGCTTAAATAGGAGAGGGAATATGTGGCATGTGGGGTTGAAGGGAGGAGATTTGTGTAGCATAAATCGGTTATATGTGGATGTGATTAGTTTAAAATATAAAAATAATATTTAAAAATATGTAAAAATTGTAAATACATGATGACTAACATGCGCTAAGTGATCAGAAATGGTGGGTGAATTAGTGGGAAGCAATGACAAAAGCCTAAAGAAACCCCTAACAATTTAAAAATTAAGTATTTATTCAAACGATGTGTTAGATGTATAATTAAAAATGAGAAAAAGTATATTAAAAAATAGGGAAATTGGTGCAAACGGTCCAGTTAAAGTATGTTCAGTGTGCAAATGGTCCAAAATAAAACTGTTAGGTGCACATTTGGTCCTTTCAGATCATTTCCATCTATTATGGCCGTTAGTCTAGTAAAAATATGCTATTTTTTCCAAGGGTATTTTAGTCATTAGGCTTAAAATATATTGTACAAATGGTCCTAACCTTTAGGGATTATTATAATCAAGTCCAGAAGTTTGAAAAATGTATACTTTAGTACCAATTTTAGTTAAATTGCACAATTTTACGTTTTATTTTTTCTATAGATACTTGTTTGGTCCATAATTAAGTTTATTGAATTAATTTGATATTTATTAAATAATTTTTATCAAAAATTTTCAACACATTAGCATATATTCACGTTATTATCATAATGTTCAAAAATGTTCTTTAGTCATAAAAGCGTGAAGCTCCATTTCATGGTCGAATTTCCCATGGTTTGTTGCAGGAAGAGTGGAATTGCAAATCAAAATGTAAGATATTTTGAAAATATATAATAGTCAACTAAGTATAGGACAGGGACAACATATTTTGGTAATTATGGAACATTTTCACTTCTTAAGTAGATATATATCTTATTCAAAATCATTGTGTTAAGAGGTTTTAATTATGAAGAATGTGTTAAAGAGTTTTTACAAAAAAAAAAACACTCTACATGAAACAAATTTTAAAGGTGTGGGGATGGATTTTAATTTATATTTGATTGCCTAATAGAAAAGTATAGTTGCTTCCTATTGCCTAATTTATATTTAATTCCTTTTGCGTTAATTGATGATATTACTTTACTATGTTTTGTTTTCAGAAAGGGGAAGAAGCTGATCATGAAAGGAAAAGATAGAGGCAAGAACTTAAGCTCAAGAAGGTAGAATTTGCAGGGTAATAATTGAATTTCTGCCACAATCACTATTCTCTCCATTAATTTATTTTCCAGCTAAACAAGTACGCATATAAAATACTACTTTCAGCAGATTATAAGTTGAATTATGATTTAAAAAAAAAAAAACCTCATTTTCTAAATACTCAACTTTGGTGCAGTGAAACAAAGCTTCGAGCTTTCTATTCTACAATAGAGGAGATATCAGCATTGTTTGCAAAGCAGCAAGAATAGTTTAAGTCAATGCAAAGGACTATTAAAGATGAAGAGAATTATGCTGCATCACTCAAAATGTTGACCTCAATCAAAATATGGTCAGTGTGGACGAGCCAATCGACATAAATGAAGAAGTGAAATATCATAGCAACACTACATTTGCCCATAGACGTGGTGAAGTTCATGTTGAGTTGTCAAGTGATGAAGCTTGCATCACTGAGAAACATGACTGCATTGCCAACGGTGACGACACACAAGAGGCTGAATTTACAAGCGCTGATCAACCGGGGAAGGAAGTGATAATCTAAAGACAATGACCATCCAATTGATGCTCCTCTTGATAATAGAGGTATCAATTCTCTCTTTCTCCAACTGTTTTAAGTCTTATTTGTCCTAATGAGAGGTTACCATTCAAGTTTGTCGAGATTCTCCAGGTAAAGATTAATGCTCCTTTAAAATAAGTCATGAACAAGCAACATGATGAAACTTGCACACAAATTCCACACAATGTTCATTGATTTTGAAATCCTCTAACAATCAATCAATGAAAATGCTTTTATTTATGCCCAAAACATTATGATTGTAATACGTTGAGAAAATCGGTTGACATTGTGAAAATAGAAAATAAATAGCTTGTTTTTGGATAAGCTTCATTTTTCAAAAGCTAAACATTTAGGTTGCATTGTGATCAGAACCACTAAATGTGTTGATAATAATGACTAGTGATTTTAGATGTTTAGTGAATATTGAAGTATGAATTTGACTCAGCAATATAAATTATTATTTTTTTTTACAAAAAAGTTAAATAAAAAACAAGATTAATATTGAAAATTTGAATTTTAGAAGCCCTTTTCATGCCTGGAATTTTTCGCGTTTTTGAGCTGAATCTTGACCAAGTTGCACGCGATGAAACAATTACAATATCTATTCTTGAAATTTCAAACTTCGTCTCTCTTCTTCATGCATTACATGGATGTTTTTCTTGGAATGGGGTGGATCTCCCCCCCCCCTTCTAGCAGGTTCCGAGTCACTTGAATATTTTGTTCCTATACAAAGTTTGTTTATTAAAGATTATTGAAAATCACGGTTTGTTAAATTAATTTTGTAAAATAAAAGCAAATTCACATAAAATAACAATTTGTCTTGGTTGCCTTGACATATGATGATTTGAAATTGATCTAATTTACAAAATTAGTTTTGTATGCTATATTGCATTATTGAGCTTCAAAAAAAAAAAAAAAATGGACTAGCTACTCGACCAATGTGAAATTATAAAATGATGTATAGCAAAAATAAAAAAAATAGCTACGTCAATTAGGTTTTAAATCATAAAAATTAATTTTTGACTATTTCCTTTATTGCGTAAACAATGCTAAGCAACAATTTAACAATTTAAATACTATATTTGAGACTAACAATCCAACCCACATCAATATGGGTTTCATTGCGCTATGCTTTAGTGGGATAATATATCTGTAGGCATCTTTGTATTGTTCAATGCAGATTTATACATTACATCATCTGCACACATAGCCATTGTTAGAGAAAATCTTTCGTAAATTTTGATAATTTAAGATATTACATCAATATGTGAAGATCGTAATCAATTAAGGTTTTGAAAATGTAGAATTATTGATATTATTATTTCCTCTTGAAAATGTAAAATTGTATTAAAAAATAGTTAAATTTTAATCCAATTATGTATAATTTAATCTAACTTAACCGTGAAACTCATAAATCATGCCGAGCTGATAACCCACTACATTAGGATAATATTAAGTTGTTTGTGTTGGTGTTCGTCAAATATGGATTAGTCACACTATATTACGCTTAAATTCTTATTGATTAGGTTGTCAAGATACTAATCTTTCAAATTGATCAAGCCCAAAAGCTAGAATTTTATTATAGTTCTAACGTTCGGCGTGCCACTATCCCCTGGTTCAGTGTGGTTGTCCAACGCCATTTATTGGACCCTTTGCTACTGTGTGGTGCCCCTGCTATTGTGTGGTGGAGTTAGCTAGGACACGTCACGCAAGTGCTGGAACTATAGGAAAATTTCAGCATTGGGATTAGAAAAGGGCTAACTAATCTAATTAGTAATACGAGCTAAATGAGTTATTTTATGCTCCAACATTAGATAAATGTGTATTCGACTTTATTTACACATGATTTGGCAAAGTTGAGGAGATTTGTTAGTTACTTGATTAAGTTTAGTGCTTTGACAAGTATTTTATACATTTTATTGTTTATTTATTAATATACTTTTCATAGTTATTAAAATTAATATATGTTGGACATATTTATCAATGCAACGCACGGGTGACGTAGCTACAATCATGTTCACCTGGGTAATGCACGAGTGACGTAGCTAGAATTCTACAGTATTTTATGTTTATGCTAATTGTGTTGAGTTGAGACTTAAATATTTATAGGATGGATTTTTGCAAAATACGAGGAAAATCTATCAAAATTTAATTTTTTATCAAAAAATTTTGTTGCTTAAACTATGATAAATTTTGTATTCTATTAGGATTTTTTTCTTATTCAGTTTTATTATTGTTAATGATATGCTCTTAACATTAGTAGCAATTACATATTAATTGTCCTTTATCATCCCGTGTAATGCACTGGTAAAAATGTTAGTTATGTATAAAATAAAATAGTTCGTACTCCATTTACGAAGGAAGGTGAAGAGAGCTCAGAATTTGAAATATTAAATTTAATGGCATATTTGGATGATTTCTGTTATTGGGGATTTGTGCCGTTAATTTTTGAAACATTGGGGACTTTAGGTAATGGGAAAAAAATGAAGATCAAAATTGCACTAAAATTGAAAGATTGGGGACCCCGAGTGTACAAACCCCACAACTTGAACGTATTATTATTTAAATTTAAATGAAAAACTCAAAAATTTTAAAAAACATGTTATTACTAGTATTGCTCCCGTAAGATGCACGGAACAATTAAAATGGTATACTTACATAATATAATATTATAAAATAAGAAAATAAATTTTTATAAATACATAATAAAAACAACGAAATATATTGATAAGTTGTATCTTTAATGTTTTAATTCCCGATATCTAGTATGTTTTCATTGTATTGTTTATATATTTTTACTTGTATTTGTTTACTTTTTGTGTTAGGAATAACAAAGAGGTGAAAAATGGCAAAAAGGACTAAAATATCAAAATTTGTTGAAAATGAATAACCTCTTGACAATTTCCCATGAATTTCCATTGTTTTAGCATCCACGTGTCGTGTGTTTGTTCGGTGGAAAAGGAAAAGAAAAAAAGGAGGAAACATTTGGAGGTGGACACAACATTATGAAGCATAATTAAAGGAAAAGGAAAAAGAAAAAGAAAAAGTGTCATGATGACGTTTTGGCCATGATTATGTTTTTCTCCATGGTAATATTGGTGCATGTGAACGATGAATGAATATATATTTGGGAGAACTTTGGGAGAGCTTAGAGAGAGTGCATATGTAGAGAGTTTAACATAGGGAAATTCAGTAGAGAAATATACGAGTGAAGAGAGAATTAAACACATATTAGAGAGTTTTGAAGAGCAAAGGAACGGAGAAAACACCAAAGGCAAAACATTTATATCGACTCTTTGAAATCCGGTTGTGTATCTCTATATTTTCTCTATTGTAATTCTCGTATTTAAATTCATGTGCAGCTAAGTTTTTATACTTAGGACGAACAATGAATCATCTTTGTGAATTCTAGTACTACGTTATTAGATTTAATAACATGTGATTAACTTGTCGTTAATTTTATGTTGTTGAACTCATAAATTTATCCTTTTGATCAATTGATAAATTATAAATTAGTTTGTGTCGGGTTTGAAAAATTAAAACACAAACTAGATTAAACAATATAGAACACTAATTTGGACAAGATTTAGAGATAAACTTATGGTTAGTGCAATCTTTAGGTGAAATTTCGACGTAACCTATTTGAATTTATTGAGTGAATGCATTAATTCTAAAGGGTTGATAACGAATTTATTTGGAGATAAATAAATTGGCCTACTTGAATAGATTTATTTATCATCGAGAGAGGTAAATAATTGAAGTAAATTTGATTGTTAATAAAAGAAGATCACTATTGAATTCAATCACGTGTATTAGAGGAATCAAAGTTGGAGAAACTGTGAGTCCCAAGTGTTTTAATTCCCTAGTCGTCTGTTTAAATATCGCAAATATTTAATTTTTGTAATTTATATTTTATTTAGTTTATATATTTAATTTGTAAATTTTTATGTTTGTTGAAAAAAAAACAACTTTTAATTCATTTTTTCAAATAGAGTACAAAATTGATTAAATTGGCAGTTAAATTAAGTCTCCGTGGGATCAATATTTGGACTCAAAAATCCATTTTGCTACTTGTTCGACCCGTTCACTTACCGCATTTATTTTGACACATTTCCAAGCGAACATATATGTAATAATATATATTTCAATAACGATTTAAAAATTTTGGTCGGAAATATTATCTTGTAAGAAAAATATCATAACATTTGTCGTAATTGATAGTTTTAGTAGGAACAGAATATTTGAGAACAAAATGTAAATAACATATTTGAAAAAAAAATACTCCCTAAATAACACTTTTTGTGATTCATACATAAAATTCAAATTTACTTCAAATGCAACTAAAAATGATCTTATAGTTAGCCTAATTGTCAGCCTACATGTACATATGAATAGCTGATATATATAAAATCACCCAAATAAGGCTAAAAAATGATTATGCAATATGCACGATTTAGAAAAATAAATAAATAAATATAACTCAGCAAATTGATAAAATCCTAAAGAATATTCTTTTTCTTTGAAAGAAATACTACATCGCTCCACATTTTCATTCTATACATTATTATGAAATATTTAGATTATAAAAAAGTTTACAATTTTATTCTCATATACAAAACACATTTAAATAGCCAAGGAATAAAAAAATCTCCAATTAAATTTAAACGCACTTTTAAATTCAGCAGCGATTTAATTCATTTGCTTTCTTTTTGTTTATGTAAAATGCATTTTCATTTTACAAAGGAAAACAACTCATATTTAATTTTATATACTTAGCAAGGGCTAAACACGTGCCGTGCAAAATCTAATTATCAAGCAAATAACTTATTCTTTCTTATTAAGAAAACTTAACAGTATTAAAATGGAAAATAACAATTAATTTTTTTAATAGAAACTTCGTGCCACGTTGGTGCTGCCAACATGACACTTCAACTATTATTATAACTAGAATTTTCCCTTTGCAATGCACAGAACGATTAAGATGATTTATTTATATAGAACAACATTTATACAAAATAAAAATCACAAAGAATATATAATATTATCAATTTCAATAATGGTTTACAAATTTTGATTCGAACAAATAGTTTGTAAGAAAAAAGTCATATTAGTTACCATAATTAATGATTTTAGACAATAAAAAAATATTTGGGATTAAAATTTAGACAATACTTATTTGTATAAAAAAATGCTCCTATTAAAATTTTTCCAAAATTTTTATCATCAACATTATTCAAGTAGCTAAGCCACGACGATATTTCTGAACATGGATTTTTGAATATTAAGTTTTGGAAAATTTGCACAGTATGGATTGTGTATTATATGAAAAGATAATATCTCTATACAAAGTATTTATAGGTGAAATAATAAAAATTTGTGCAGAATAATTGAGAAAAAAATAAAAAGATCACTAATGGATACAATACTAAATGCAAAAAAAAATTTAAGAAATTAATTTTTGATGCTTATTATTTTTTGACAAGAAAAATGACGACGTTATTAAATGATAATTTTTAAAATTATTTTTTTAAGTGACTTGCGAAATAATAAAATGAGACATCAAAGTTATCGTTTTCTATTTCTTTTCAAGTTAATTAATTATTTATTATAAATTTAATTATTTAACTACTCATTATTTGATTTTAAAAATTACCCACTATTTGAACTGATTAATACATATTACCCGCGAAAATTATCTAAAATTGACCCTTTAACGAGGTAAAAATAAGAAAAGGATTTTTTATTAAAATTTTTAAATATGTAAAAAGGTTTTTTTAAATAGAAAACTACTGCCTTTGTGTGGCACTGTGCCAAAATTAACACTTCAATTTTTGTTAATGAGAAAAGGATATATATATATATATATATATATATACAAAATTTCAAAATAAATAATTGAAATGTAATATCCAAAAATTAAAATTTATATAGAAAATGTTAATTCTCCTTTTAAGAATTAATTTAATAGGTATTGTAAATTGTAACTTTAATATCTTATCACATTTTCATTAATACATGCAACAATAATTATAAAAGAATTAAAAAAACTCTATAAATTAATTCAAAAATTAGAGTACATATAAAAAAATCAAAAAAATAGAAAAAAAAATAAAGAACACAATACGAAATAAGTAAAGTAGAATAAATTAAATAATGAAAGTAATTGATCCCTAAAACCCAATGCCAATGTCAAAAATTCGGTGGCTCTTATTTATATATATATATATATATATATATATATATACACACACACTAGTATTTTCCCTGTGCGATACACGAAACATTTCAAGATAATTTATTTATATAAAATAATATTAATATAAAAAAATAGCAAAGCATATATAATATTATAAATTTTAATAACGGTTTACAAATTTTAATTTGAATCATTATCTTGTAAGAAAAATATCATATTAGTTGTCATAATTGATGATTTTAGGATATAAGAAAATATTTTGGATCAAAATTTAGAAAATACATTTTTGAACAAAAAGAAATGCTCATATTAAATTTTTTTCCCAAATATTAATCATCAACGCCATTCATATAGCTAAGCTATGACGATATTTTTTCGTACGGATTTTTGAATATTGAGTTTTGGAGAATTTGTGTGATGTGGATTGTGTATTGTATGAAATAATAAGATATGTATACAAAGTATTTATAGGTAAAACTCTAAATATTGATTTCTTGGTAACAAAAATTTCTGTAGAATAATTGAGAAAAAATTAAAAAAATCGCTAATACATGCAATACTAAATAAAAAATAATAATTTTTAGTACTTGTAATTTGTTGACAAATATGAAGAGATGATTAAATGATAATTTTAACAATTATTTTTTAAGTGGCTTGCGAAATGATGAGACATGAAATTTATCGTTTTCTGTTTCTTTTTTGATTAGTTAATTAATTATTCATTATAAATTTAATTATTTAATTATTTAAGTATTCACTATTTGATTTTAAAAGAGTTATCCACTATTTGAACCGCTTCATGTACATTAACCATGAAAACTATCTAAAACTACCCTTTTAAAATGGGAAAAATAAAAAAGATCAGAGATTTTTTTGTCTAATTTTTTAAATATGTAAATTTTTTTTAACCAGAAAATCTTATCATATTTTTATTAATGCATGTAACATTAAATATAAAAGAATTAAAAAAGTTATATAAACTAGTTCAAAAATTAAAATTAGAATACATATAAATAAAATATCATATGTATAAAAAGTAAAATAAGGAAAATAACACCAAATAAGGAAAGTAGAATAAATTAAATAATGAAATCAATTAATCACTAAAACACAATAAAGCCAAATGTAACACTGCCAGTTAGACACTTTGTCTAGGTGACTCTTTTGATTATGTGTGTGTGTGTGTAAACACTTTATTTTTAGAATTAAATTAAAATAATAAAATCACTAGTTTAGTGTAAAAATTATTCCCATTAAACAATTAAAATTTCATTTTTTAATCGAAACGTGCCAGACAAATATAAAAATCTTCATTTTTTTTGTTTAATTAATCACAACATGAATTATGTAGAATTTATATCATAACGGCTGATTAATTTCGGAATTAAGTTAAAAAAGGAATGGACAATTAATTTAATCACAAAATTAATTTTTTTTTTAAACAACCCGCGTACCAATTATACACTATCAACATGGCAAAGTATTTTGACACTTCAAGTTTTATTACGTGATGCATGTATTCCATTAAATCATGCTTCGACTTCTGTCTTCTGATCAAGTTTTATTTTGTCAGATGCTTCCTTTTAGTTGATTTGTCATTTCTTTTTAGTTTTTCTTTTCGTCCATGAATCTAAAAGAGTTTTAAAACCTAATAATATATCCATTAATTGGTGGAAGATATTGTGCTAAATATTTTTACTTGGAGGAATATTTTTAATGAACATTAAGAATAATGTTTAAAAACTTTAAAGGTTTTTTGCGTAAGTCAAAGGCTTTATTGAATTTTTTAAAATAAAAAAGATCATAAGTAGTTAGAATTGTTATAAAAGATGTAAACAATAGTAGACTTAGTAGAATGAATTCGGCCGAATTCTCGTGAATGATTTCATTAATAATCAACTGCTCTCTATTTATATGTAAAACTTCGAATTCAAGACAATCGTAATTACATAATTTCATCAAGGGTATAATAGTCATTCACATATAATAATTACATCTTTTACCAAATTATTTCTCCACCAAATTATTCCTCCACCAAATTATTCATCATAATTCATAACCACCACATTATTCTCAATTATTCATAACACCTAATAATTATTCTTCAATTATTATTCATAACACTCCCTCGAATTCACTATTAATACAAATGTCTTCTGACTCGCTTTAGAAAAACCCAAATGCGAAAAACTTCCAAACCGATTGCAGGTGATAGCTTGAGTGGTTATATACGCTCATCAAAACATCGCTTCCCGATGTCTATCACCAGATACGAAGATTCACGCCACTCGCTAAAACTCAAGAAAACCCAAATGAAAAAAACTTGATCAAGGAAAAAGAGTACAACCGCCCTCGATTTCATATCTTGAGAACTCGATATCTTTACTTCTGCAAATGATTTCAATATCATCATCGCTTGATCTAAAGCATTAGCCCATTATAACTCTGATCCAATAGATACATCAGATCAATTTCTCCTATCGTTTCAATATACCATGAATATGCCTCGTTAAACCTTTATTAGGAAAAAACCCGAAAAACCCTAATGAAGGAAAAAGAGTACATTATTCATGTGAATACGCTTTAAAGTTGCCTTCATTAAAAACCTTGCTAGGAAAATCCAATGGATAAAACCTCACTAAGGGAAAAGAGTGCAACGCTGTATTTTATACAAGTATGTCAGTAAGCATTTCAAAATCTTTCATACATTTGTAAGGAGTATCATATACATTGATTTTATACTCTTCGCTCATTTAGAGTGCATCAATTTTCTTACACAACTACAAAACATTCACCATGAACACATGTCTCCAAATACACAATTTAAAGCATATAAATTCATCGTGAAAAACATGTAAACATATAAGTAAACCTTCATAACTAACTAACACTTAAAATATATCATTTAACATTTAATACTACTTAATAGGTTATTTCATTCCCTGTGGGCTTAGCTCACCCTTTAGGTGCTCATAAACACGGGTTTAGCTCTTTACCCGATCTTTTAATTTCCTTCTACTACACACACGATCGTAATTTAACTTTCATGAGCATGCAACATATAATGACCACCATGCTTATCTTTAAACTTGAGCACTAGTCATCATCATCTCATCATCTCATAAGTTAAGGATTTCACATTCACCATTTATCATCTTCAATATATCTCAATATTTTCATTATCATTGATCATATGTAGCGCTACATTTTCATATCGTGTTTATTAATTTTCAATTTCATTTCTTTCCTATATCGACATAACTTATCGAGATATGTCATTATCAATCCTCTTGTAGGATTACACAATATAGTTATGTCTATATACCCTTCAAGAGCATATGCCTCCTGCTATTAAGACCATCTTTATAATTTGCTTTGATATATATGTTTGGGAAATATCAACGCTCAAGCGCTTAACTTATCAAAGCATCGAAATGATATATGTGATTGTTCATAGCCTTTCATGCATCTTTGAACTTCAAGTTCAGATTTCAATTTCGGTGATATAACATGATGCATTTATTTTCAACCTTTAATACCCCTCATGCCGAGAAAATTTAGAACACCAAAACTCATACAATGGTATGATTTTAATCATATATATTCTCATCATTCAAATTTTAATATGGGAATTTAGACCGCTTGCATTCTATTCTATATCGGCAATTTATTTGAGGACTTTAAATAATTTTGCCATATAATATCCCACTTGTATGCGATACCAAATCCTTCAGTGATTTATTCAAGCTCATCGATATACATTTACTAGCTTTATCATTAAATCAAAATCATGCTCATACTCCCGAGCAAATATTTCGTGAAATTTCAAATTACGAATCATATACACATGTGACTATCTAGTGGATCCATATCATAATATCTAGTAGTCCACATGGAGGATGAGCGCCATACTTCTCTATCCTTTATTCCGTATATATTTGGGATTTATTTCAATATCGGCAAGTAATGATTTCATCATTTATCGAGAACAATCATCAAGAATTCTTTAATTCTTCACTTGAAATATTGATTTCAATAATTATTTAAAACCGGGATGGTCATCCGATTTTGCAAACGAGTATTATTGAACTTCTAGTTCAAGAAATTCTTATATCGATTTCACTAGTATCTCAGATAGTGCTCAATATGATTTATCATAGAAATAATTCACCACATATTCCATCATCTTTGGTGACATTATTGTCTACTACTGCTCAAACACGGAGTTACAGTCATACGCATCACATCCGCTATTATTTAATTCAAATCGTAGCTCTTACTCTTCATATTATTTATTTAAAATCTGAGTCTTATTTCATACGCGTATTATTCTATAAATAAATCATCAAAATTATTGCAAAATTCATCCTAACAAGGGTCTATACATTATAATGGATCATATGCTCTCAAATTCGAAAATACTATCCATCACTATCTGATCAAAATCCTAAAAGCGATTTATCGATGAGCCGGAAAGATTAAGGATGCTAATGAATAAGGGTATCCCACAAGATATCCGATGCTTGATTGAAGCAAAGGTTCGATTATCTCGTGAGGTTTCACCTTCTAAATACATGCCTGGTATGGGTAAAAGTAGTTTTTCAAAGAAACGGAGAGCAAAAAGATTAGGAGGATGCTACAAGGTGTGCTCTTGGACATGTGACACTCGATAAATCATGGGTACTTGTCCGTAAATCGAGAAGATAAAATAGCATTCATTAAGGATGGATTGAGTAAGGAGCCTTTGGATGATATTCAACAGCTCTGGAGACATCCCAGTGGACACGCATAGGTGAGCTAATGGCCTTATGGGCCAAATTCAAAGATCAACAAACGCATAACTTGAAAACTTACTTTGTACATCCTGCTTAGAATTTAGTAGAAAAATTTAGATAATGATTTTCCCATATTTATGTAAGAAATCTCTTGTAATAACAAAGATCAATATATTTTTTTATTTGTAAATATCGCTTTTTCAATTTTAAGATATATATTATTTTTCAATCTCTGACAGCTATATGTCATATCACTAAAAAAATTTTCTGCTTTTTTTTTTTTCTTTCATATTTGTCAAAAAGTAAATAGTACACTCAATTATTGGTTTGAAAATTTTTTCTTTAAATAGAGGGATTCATATATCTCTCATGTTCATACATTAAAAGTATAGTGCAAAAAGAGAGATAGGAGTAGAGATGGATATGGAGATTTTAGAATCATCTCATACAAGTCAGCCTTTACCTCGCCAGATTAAAACCGTATGTATTCTTGGTGGATCTAATGGTAGGCCATATCCAATAATATGTGGATATGGCAAACCGACTGCAGAAAAGAGTTAGGAGACAAGAAATCAATATACTATATGGAGGAACCAACAACAAACTTTTTAGCTAGACTTATAATGGCCGCATTCATCATGGGGAATAAGAGTTTCGAGTGTAATACCTTTCCATCTAGTTGATCTAATACTAATTAGAGCCGCCTACTCATGGGTCCAAAGAGGTTGAGTGCTGCAAGCGCAATCCATCCACAACCGCATGATGTATATGATGAATAATAGTGATGCTTTCATTGTCCTTCCAGCGCTGCTACAACACAATCGAGGAAATATTCAATATAGCATCGCTGGGTACGCTGGAATTTTCATGTCAAACCAATAGGTTTGTTGAATATTAATAATTTCTTTGATGGCTTACTAGCTGCTTTCTAGATCGTGTAAATAATAAGTTTATCTCTCATTCAATGAGAAAATACTTATTTCGCTAAGTACTGCTGATGAACTACTCATCAAATTTCATGCATATGTTCAAGAATCTGAAGCCTGTGTCCGTTTGGCCAAGGCATCACTGCGTGTCAAGCTTAAAAAGAAATTCGGATCCTTTAAATATTTCATTATGAATCCTAATGTTGATGGTGGCAGTAGTTACTGAGTATTTATACTTCGAGACGCATCCCTCATTTATGGATTCAAAGATGTATTTTCTTTTTGCATTTCTATATTTTCGAGTGTTTAATGCCATCTTTTGATATTCTCAATATGTTCCACTTCGAATCGCTTTTGTACTTTCCTGAGTAATAATAATAATATCATATCGCTTTATTCAAATACAGATATCTAGTGATTTTGCTTCTTCAAGAGCATTTTATTCTCATATTAATACAATCTAATATCATCGATGAGATTACTTCATATAAGCTTTCCATGATATATTTTCTTTGATTTATCAACATGGGATCTATTCAAAGATTTTACTGCCTATTTATCCAATGGTAACTTCAAGTACCACTTACTCAATTTTCCATTAATATTCTAAGATATATGGGGAAGTAATTTTATTCTCATCGCCTACTACTTCGAGAGTAATGATTAGAATATTTGATCAACTACTTTTCCTGAGTAGGATTCTATAACTAATCGTAGTATAACCCACTCACATTGAAATATGCACACCAATCGTAAGTGGTATTACCCACCACATTGGAAATATACTCAAACTATAAAGTGCATAAATTTAAATTGCAGAAATTAAATTTCTCCAATAGGTGGTCTAACCTACCTTATGGGAATTATTGCAATAAATATAAATCTACTAATTTAAATAGCAAGAATTAAATTGCATAATATTTAACTACTTCTTCAGAAAGAGATCTGCTTAAGAAGGTATTACTCCATCACTTAAAGATATAAAGTGCGTAAATATATAAAACCTTCCGCTTAGTGACGCTTGAACCCATCATCAAGTAGTAGGTATTGGTAATTAAATTGCAAAGAAATAAAGCAGACTAAATATCAATCGCTTACTTGGGAGCAAATTTGTTCTTCTGTAACAAATACTCATTACTTTACAAGAAAGACACTTATCCTTCTAGAATAAAAAGATATTATGTAATTGAACTCTTGGTAGCTTACATTAATATTTCGATCTATTAACTCAAAACTGATTTCAGCCATAATTAATGGATTTAGAATTTTTCGGGAATATTCTATCCATTTTTGTTTATTGTCACAAAATTAGGCTCGGCCCTTCCTTTTTACAGCTCGCAGCGGTAAAATTGTCTATTCCAATCCGCAATGGTTAAATTATCAAACATATTCTATCAATATTATACGATTGGAAAATCGCTCTTTTCACTTCCATTTATAAATATCAAAATATTTAATGACTATTTTGTAACATTTCAAAAGTTGGTGTACTAATTTGTAAATTTTGAAAGTTTCGATAATAACATATTTCAAAACGAAGTTATTACCCTATCAATGTTACAATCGCCTCGTTAACCGAAAGTATAACGGAAATCGAGAAAATTTGATTTTGATAACGATGCTCCTTATATCTCGATAAAACGAACGTTATAGTTTAATATATTATTATATTATAAAATCATATGATTTACCTTTTTTCCTTTCTAATTATTCCAATGATGAGATTTACTTGCAATGCATTTACGTGATCTAAAATTTTGACTCCATTCTTCCAATTTTGGGATTTTCAGACATCTCCAAGTTATGTCCAAGTAGAATCTATGAATTGTGAGAAGAATACGAACAAAAATAAGTTTTAATGATGTATTTCGCAGTTATAGAGCTTATTTGTGATTTACGGATTTAATTAATTCACGTAATAATCCGCTTCGATAATGTACATCATCTATAAGATGCAAATCATAGAAGATACTTCTTTCATATTACTCAAAGGGTTAGAGACTCGGCCGATAACGCGCTATATAAAAGAGATGTAAACAATAATTTGACTTAGAATGACCGCTCATTTCGTGAATTTAATTTCATTAATAATCGTTCTATTTATAAGTGAAACTCGAATTCAAGACAATCGTAATTACATAATTTCATCAAGGGTATAATAGCCATTCACATATAATAATTACATCTTTTACCAAATTATTTCTCCACCAAATTATTCCTCCACCAAATTATTCCTCATAATTCATAACCACCACATTATTCTTAATTATTCATAACACCTAATAATTATTCTTCAATTATTATTCATAACAAGAATGAAGTTATAATCATTTTCATGATGATATATCGCGAGTTTATCAAAATAGATGAACATCATTAAAGTTGTAAGCCCTTTTTCAAAGAAAATTTTATACAGTGCAACACCCTTCACACACGTTTACGTGAAAAGTACAGCTACCTGAGTTGTTCCAATTCCCTGCTAGCAATAATATCTGCGATGTAACCACCCGATTCCAGTAGTAAAGAGAACATAAAATATGCCAAAGACACTATACAAATTCAAATAAAAATAATGTCAGCAGCCATATAATAATTACTGAATAACAACTGTAATACAAATCATAAATACTTGATGTGAACTTTCTCTTCTAAAGGCAGTCTCTGATCTAGGCAATTGATGGCACCGGAGTCGGCCACCAATGATGGACAAGCGGAAAGGCTTTCGGCCAGCAGAATTCGATTCCAAACGAATCACTAGGGACTACGATTTCGTGTAGCACTTTAGACTTGTTTTCTTTCCGCACGTTACACTTGACTATGTATCTTCCCACGCTCAAATACAAAATACGCCTTTTATATGGATGGAAAGCAAGTACCTTAAGGCTAAAATTGCCGGCAAGCCTTAGTCCTTGAAGGAGTAACCTTACATTAAGAATCCTTAATGACAAGCGCCATTTGACATTGCTGTAGTCCACAAGTTCCCATACTAGCAACATAGGATTTGTTGCCTCACTTCCAGAAACTTTACCTAGACAGAGACGACCTTGGGATATCCCAAAACAACAGCGTTGTGAGTCAATAGTTACACCGGGTGGTAGATCAATGATACGTGCAACTGCATCTGGGGTTTCTGTTTCACAGAATGGATCAAATGCAATAATGCCATCATCAGTTAGCCTGTGCAGCATCCGGTTACAGGCAATCATACGATTCCTCAGGCGCGGTGCTTTCACGATTCGACTCAAAGAAACAGTCGAGTTTTTCCACTGACCTTCTTTGGAGCAAAAGATCTGGATTTTGAGTTCAGAAAGGACACTCACCAGAAACCATAGAGCTACAGGAAACCTCACAAGCTTGTAATTGTAGCCAGCATTGAATTCTAATTCACACTCAGGACAGGACACCGGATTACACAATAAGCCAACATCTGGCGGGTTTGAACCGGTTAGAATGGGTGGAAGAGCAACCCATTGTTTGGTTGCAACATTACAGATGTAATAAATAGTCATGGATGTGGACGTGTCGTTGTAGGAACAAAGTAACAACTCAGCACATGAAGTCTCTAATCTAAAATCTAATCTCTGACTTGGAAGTATTGATGGAAAAGTTTCTTGTACACAAGGGAGAAATCTCATATCAACAACACCATCTTTGTACAATTTAGATACAAAAGGATTCTCAGTGGTGATATTTACCTCAAATAGCCATTCAGGCTTTCTCGCAGGCGGGAGAGGAAGATAAGGGAGAGAATACACGGAAGTAATCTGGTACACTAGGGACATGGATTTAAGAGGGACCTTCGAATCGTGATGATGGTGAATGTAACGTCTAATTAAGAAATCCCCTTCACCAATAACAATGCACCACTTCTTGCAGACTGCCTTACACCGAACAACTGCTTTGCTCGGCATCCTAATTAGGATTTCAACAAGTAAATCATCCCCCAAACTGGGAAAAAACCTCTCCACCACTGAATCGGTATCCGATCCTCTTCTCATCCTCCTTTCCCCTCCAAGTTTTTCTGTAGATTAAAATTTTAACCTTTTTTAGTTTGCTCACTACTTTACTACTACTTGGTTTCAATTAATTATTAATATGGAGAAGGAATATCACAGCAACTACACGAGATTCTAAACTCTCGAAAGTACATAAACTGCCTTCAGAGATACAGAACAAGGCCAAATCTATGATCTAGAACCAAATATAACATATAAATCGGCGGATAATTGCCATGTTGCTTGCCTGTTTTCCGATCGTTGACGGAGAGGTGGATTAGAGGTGGATCAGACGAGGAGAGCGCAGAGAATTGGGAGCCTAACTGTTTGCCTGATGCTTGAACGAAGATCAATTTGGAGGAAGTAGAGGCTGGGGTCGAGTGAAATTGAAGGGATTTACCTTCGGTAATTATTGGCTGAGTTGTTTCGATCTCTTATATATTCTGTTCCTGTGAGAAAATAGAATTCACCACCAATCCAAACGCGCGACCGCGCCACGTCTGGATCTGATTAAATAGAAAAAATGTACATCTCTTGCCGACTTCACCTAAGTTACTCCTATTCCAACAAGTCTAGAGGCAGAGACTGCTCCGGGTAATGTTTTAGGAAATGGTTGTCTTTTGACTAATTTACCCTCAATCCCTAATTTTCAAAATCTTATAAAATAGACTTACACAAACACTCGGCCATTGAACACCAAATTTTAATTAGGGCTCAAAAATGCATAACAAGCAAAAATTCCAACCCATATATCATCTTTTGGTTGTGGCGAGATATAATAAGCAACATCTTGTTGAAGGAAGAAATTGGACAAATCGTAACTCACCAGAGGTAGGAATTGCGTCGCTGATCTTCGTCGAGGTAGATGACGTTCGTGCGGACTAGATTTGTGATGGCTTACAAGCTCGATCTGGAAAACGACACCGGAGTGTTCGTCTCGCTGGCGGTGGAGGGACATGGACGTAGGTCGCCGGAGGATGGGCAAGGCAGAGATCGGCGGGGTGGTTTTCGAGATTCAAATTTGGGGAATCGTAGGCTGGTTTAGGGATTCATTTCAAGGGAAGAGTATTTATGTACGTCTTTTTGATAAAATTTAGGGATTAAGTGTAAATTAACTGAAAGATAACCATTTCCTAAAACTTTCCCTGATGCTCTCTCTGCTTGTAGATTTTTTGAAGTTATTCTGAAGGGTGCGGCTAAACACACTCCATTTTCTTCTCACTATCCCACCTTTCATACTCTGGACGAAAATACCCTTTATAGCTGGAGTCGAACACCCTAAAGGGTTGCTTGGCCAACAGTAGCCGAGCACCCATAGAACTGCTCGGCCACAATTGGCCAAGCAACAAAAAAAATGAATAAATTTGCGGCTTCTTTTTTGCCATGACAGCATCCATGGCTGCCATGGAAGCCTAAAAAAGGAAAAAAAGGATTGCAGCTTCTTTTACTACCCATGGAAGTAAATATATATATATTTACAGCTTTCGCTGCCATGACAGCCATTTTTTTTCGCAACTTTTTCTACCATGACAGCCATGGATGACTGCCATTTCCGGTAGCAAACTTGTGCCCGAAATGGCAGCCATCCATGGCTGCCATGGCTCATTATTATTATTATTATTATTATTATTATTATTATTATTATTATTATTATTGGCTCGGCAATAAGTGGCGGAGCAGCCATAGGGAGCTGCTCGGCCATTTATTGCTAAGCAGCCTTTGGGGTGTTCGGCCAGATTCAGCCAAGACTAGCCAAACACCCCTTCACGTGTTCGACGTTCCAATTATAAAAGGGTATTTTTGTAACGAGAAAAAGTGATGGGTATATTGAGTAGAAAATGGGGTGTGTTTAGCAGCACTCTATACTGAATGGGGCTAGCAGCACTCTATACTGAATGGGGCCTTTTCTGTTTGGGCTGATCCTTGTATGGTAAATTTAGTCCCCTGTTACAAGTGGGTTACAATTAGGTCCCGAACTTTTAAACTGTCGTACCTTGAGTTCCCAACATTTGGCATTGAAAGACTTTCCATAGAGAACACCATTACCTGGACCATTAAGTGGTAAAAATTTTTGTAAAATGATGAAATTAACCCTACAATGAATAAATAATAATTGTAATTGAATGCATAACTTTGAAACATGTAGAAATTAGTTCGAAAGTTTAATTAACTTGCAACGCTTTAATTTTTTTGAATTACAATGTTGAAGGGGAGTGTAGGGGAGGGGAATTGAACCCTAAACCTATGGTCAAAAATAAATTTTATCTAATTAAATTGATATTAAGTAGATTTAAAAAATTGATATTCTATTGACAAAATTGATATTAATTAACTTATTTTTATCGAAAAATTTCAGTGTAATAATATTTATTCGCATTAATATTATATCATAGTTTTTTAAAATTTTATTTTAAAAATAAATACTCTTAACATTTTGGTCTTAGCAAACAATTAAATTATTATTTCTCCATAAAATTCTAGTATAACACTATCAAAAATATACTTCATACAACATAAATTTGTAAAGGAATAAAATAAAACATTTCAAAGCCTAAAACCCCTCTCCCCTCCATCGACCCCGACACCTCCCTCTTCCAATCCCCCAACTGTCCAAATAATCGTAGCCTACTGTTGTGAAAATTTAAATCGCAAGTGCACGATATTGTCCAACAAGTAGTAAAATGGACTTTTTGAGTTTTAATTATCTTACCCACAAAAACTATTTTATCTAAAATTGGGCCAATTAATCTCATTAAGAATGGATAAAGATATCATAAATGTAGATTTCAATTACTACTAGAAAACTAAATGAATTAGATAACAAATTATGAAATTAAAAAATTGTTTGAATCAATGAAGAACGAAGTTGGGAATTCCGATTTATCTATAGTTATTCTATTTGATTTCGTGTCTCAAATTTTATCATATGGTTGTGTTAGATCGAATTCGCAAAAGTGACTTAGAGGTCAAATTAATCCTACCGAATTAAGTCAACCAACATATCTCTATGTATGTTCGTATATGTAGATATAGATGGATACAGAGAGGCAGAGAACGAGAAGAAGATGAAGAGTGAAAGAAAAGTTTGTGCAGTTTACCACCTCTGCAGACATGGACAACTTGAACATCCTTATTTCATGGAGGTTCCACTTTGCTCTCCAAATGCCCTTTCTCTTCGAGGTACCTCAATGTAAACATATATGTATATCTTCATGTATATATGATCGTGTATGCACACATGCATGATACAACCAGTTTAGCTATAACACAACACTGTGATTTTCAGATGTGATAGGAAGAATGAATTCACTCGAAAGAGATAGCATAGCTACATGTATTCCTACTCTTCAAAACGGTAACTATCAATTCTATATGAGCTTGTTGTAGCCATATCTTTGACAAATTCACTCAGTTTTGATCTAAAAGAATCTATGCCAAGCAAGCCATACACATGTTACACTTTCATTTTCCTAAAGAAAAGAGAGGGTACACAAAAATTTCCTCTAGCTTGCACGTGATGACATATGCTGATATCACAATTTAAATAATTAATTAAAATTATTTTCTTTTGAAACTCAATAGATGACTCAGTTCAACATATGCAAAACATAAAAGCTAAGTATCTAACCCTCTCTTTTGCAAGCAATTTCTTAACTTTCAAAAACGGAACACCAGATTCCAATTACAAAAACTTCATTGGGAGTTTCAGGCGATCAACAACAATTTCTAGGTAGGCTCAACCTGGCCTAGAAGCCAAATTGGGTAGACTGCTTGACTCAGTGGATCAGCCGGAGCTTGATCGGGCTGGCCATTTTGACACTTCTAGTTGATAACATACATTTAATATGCAGAAGCTACAAGAACGGGTATGTTTGGCATGACTTGTCTGAAGAGGACATGCTATACCCCACCAATGGTAATGACTATACTCAAAGGATCTTAGCTTCTCCAAGGCTCATTCATGTCTCAGTCAAAAGCCTTTAATTTATAAATCAATCTTGGAGTTCATTTGAAAACTGTCATGAACAAGCTAAGAGAACTAAAATTACAGGGTAATTTATAAATCTGAGTCCAACCGAGAACTTGGGAGGAAGTATGATGTAGCTACACAAACAGATGGGAGTACAAGGAGGATGACATCACAAATTCTAAACAAATAGAGGAGGAGACAAAGAGTGTAGAGCTTATCAGTTCAAAGGACTCACAACATGAAAATAAAATCGCAAGATATCAAACTGCTAAGAACGGAAATTTCTATACAAAAATTTCTATACAAATTTGACATTTTATTAATTTTAAACCCTGAAGAGAAACGTGGCACAAATTGATACCTAAGCAAGCCTCTACAATTCCATAATGGAAGCATATCCATTATGATCATGGATCCCTGCTTGCGTGGGCAGGAGCCATGCCCACATGGCAACGTGGTGCCCTCATAGGGCGCCACGTCATTAAAATTTTTTTTTTTTAAAATTTTTTTGAATCTACGTTAAGTGAGATGAATAATATATAACAATCCCCTGATGGTGAAGGGTGTATGGTGCCCCCACCAATTTGCCAAATGCGTACACCTCCCTGCCCACTGTGTGGGCAGGGGAGCACAACCAGGAGTGTATTATCATGATGAATTCAATTGTTTTAACCAATTGCCAATTACTCATAAGTTCATTTGAGATGGGCGGATGTAACGCCCCGTCCAGTTCCATGTACATATACGTCATAAATGACGTCATAATCAGAGCGCGCTGTGCACGTGACATAAACATTGGCCACCTTCGAGCCCGTACACGTCATTCTTTTCGTTTCGTTTCGTTTCGTTTCATTATGGAACTAGACGTGCGTCCGTCATTCATATATATATACGAAACCCTAATTTTTTTTCTTTAAAACATATAACGTAAATCTAGGGTTTCGGTTTTTCATTACATACCGCAAGATCTTTTGATTCTTTCCCCATGCACCACATCATAGCATCATGTGACCCTTCGCCCACTCTCCACGCTCAGTACCTTCAACACACACACAATATACGCACATAATGAGTCATCAAGACTCAGTGGATAATAGATGCAATGCAATGCATGTCACACGTTTACTTTGGGCCCCAATTACAAATCATGTGAATACGTGGCGCCATTCATCCATTAGCTAGGCCTTTTCTTTACAGGGCGTAGATCCCCTGAAGACCCGCTTTTCATAACATACGGGGCGTAGATCCCCCGACTGACCACGTCTTTATGGGGCGTAGATCCCCCATGTAGCCAGTTTACATCATTCATATATAAACACATGATTGGTAACCGTTCACACACATATGCTCATGATACGTTGACATAAACGTTACCTCTTTATGCCCTGTTCCTTTCACATCGTCATTACATCGACATCATTCATACGTAACATATAAACAAGGCTTCATGATCATATCGTGAGCACAAGCATAAACATTACATATTCGTGCATTGAACGTTGGCACTTTACTTTATATAACGTCACGACATACCACATATGATATACGTATTCATTTTGGTTCACGTTGGTTCACGTAAGCACAAGCCACATATCAGCATCACATAACACGTATAATACGTCATATTGAACCACGTAAACATATATGAACGCCAAGCTTAACCTTCTAGTTGTTCCATTACATATAGCTTCCTACACATGGCATCACTTCCTTGGTTCATTACATATAGTTTCCTATAGCCACATAAGTCATATAAGTTGGCACGAAGGTCACATATGCCACGTAAACATATACATATCATCATCACATCATATCATAACCATAACACAAGGCCAAGAGATCCTAGCATGCTTCTAAGGTCTCTAATCATAATCATGCCATATCTTGTTTCTATCAAGTATATACATGCAAATACATCATATAGCATGGAAAGCAACCATTACCCACCATAAATGAAGCTCAAACAAGCATGGAGATCATCTTCTTCCTCCTCTTCTTCATTTCCTCTTTTTCCTTCTCTTCCTCTTTCCTCTTCTTCCTTGTAATCATAGATTACACAAGCATTACATGGATCATATATGGAGTTGGAGATGATCACATGGGTTCTTGGGAGTCTTGATAGGGTTTTGGGGTCATGAGAACTGAGCTTGGGTGAGAAATGTCCAAGAAATGGTTAGAATCTTCTAAAATAACACTTCTACCGACTTAAAATTACGGCCGTAACTTACACATTTACGGCCGTAACCCTTGACTTACGGCCGTAACCCTATATCCTTACGGCCGTAACCTGATTCATACGGCCGTATCATACCATCATACGGCCGTAATAAACTCTCTGTAAATCCCACTTCTTGCCCTCGCTTTGACCTTACTGGCCAGATCCTTCCTTCCCTTACGGCCAGAACCTCGACCATACGGGTATCTCTGAACCATACGACCGTAATTTGCTCTCTGAAACTTTTGGACATTTTCCACTATTCACCATTTACGGCCGTAAGTACGGCCGTAACCTTCGACCCTTACGGCCGTAACCTGACATTTACGGCCGTAATTCCAACATTTGCGGCCGTAATTCTGCTCCTGCAGAATTTTCCCATTTCCATCTTTTCGAAGGCCGTTTCGCATTCAGGGACATATCCTGTACTTCAACTCATATCGTGAACATATCATATACATGTACATCATACCGAAACATCATCACGTCATTTCACATCATATACGGGATCCTATACGGACTTATATATGAAATCATATACATATTCATATGCGTTTTCGGGAGGAATTCGGGCGGGCCATTACATCCTTTCCACCTTAAATAAATTTCGTCCTCGAAATTGCTTAGAACTGACTCGGGATGCCATGTCTCCTATCCTCTTTCCTTTCGCATGTCTCCTCCTCATTATACATATATACGGGACGAAAAGGTGATTCGATACCGTACAGTCATATAACAGACACAGAATTTCACATATAACGGTGCACATCACATATAACGGTCCCATTTCATAAAACTGATCCGAATAAGAGCCGAACAAATCATTTAATCGCAACATAGGAAATATACAAAAGAATTCCGGACGAGACTTTCGAAACATAAGCATATAAACATACATTCATATCGGAATTCAGTGCGAATTTTCCCATTTCTGGCATATATATCAAACTGATCTGTTCATATATCAGTTCTGAACTTCACATTATGGTATTCTAAGAGACGAGTACATATGACACATGTAATTGAAGGGACCAAAGATTCCGTAACATTCATATCACATAACATTCGTCGACGTTCAAATCGTACATATAAGAAGAGAATACCGTACTGAACAGATCTTTACCTTTCGTTGATACATTTTCATTTCGTGAACGAGCCATATACCGGATACAATCCGTATTGAGCACCGAAAGATCATAGGAGTGACATAGCATACATAAACATACCATTCAAGCTCGTTTCTCGTTTTGCTTACACATAACGAAGAGAAGCAGCATAGAACATGGTTATTCAGCTCGTTGGAAATAAAATGGAAATCAGATCATCATTACTTTCACGTGATTACCTAACTGAGCTCGTTTCCAAAATCATATAACATGGCACTTTCCTGAAACTTGTGGAACTTAGGCTCATTTCATATAGCATATCATTCATATCTGGTCCCCGGAGGAACATAACATAAAGAGAAAAGCCATTCATTCGTTCCGGGAATCAACGTTATTCGAACATCATTGCACATAATTTCCCGACATAGAATACCCGACATATACTTCCCCGACGGGATGAAGAACATAGGAACATATCATTCATGCATTTTCCGGGATTCAACATAACTTCAACATAACTATAATATAACATCCGTAACATAGACATAGCCGTAAAGTATGAGCTTTCGAATATCCCGGCATATACATATCACATAACATAAAAACATACTGATTCGATTATCATTGACGTTCAACAAATCACAGTCGGGACAGAAACTAACTGTAATATACATAAGTGAACTTCAACATACCTTTGCTCCCGACATAATTTCCCGAGATAGAAAATACCGAGAATATACTCGAGAAGTGCTTGGAGAAGTGGCTTAACGAACTGCTTTCATATAACATAACGAATCACATGTCTTTCACATTCCATAACTGATCATTCTTAAATGGTATATATATACATGTCATCACCAACCATATCAAACAAACACAGTTTATCACGGTCATGAGGAACGCAACACTCGGCTCATGCATTCGGCTATCATCTCACTTCTTTTTCCTTCGTTTTCCATTCCGAGTATCCCATTTACATATACATATAAAAGGATCCAAAACAACTGGTAGCTTGAGGCCGACTACATACATATCACATGAACATAGAGCATAGCTGAACTTCTAACTAAAGCATAACGAACCGCATAACATGCATAAAACATAACACATCATAGACGTAAGACTCGGTCGATTCGTTCATATGATTAACAAATCATATTACATTAAGAAGCAACCGAAGTCACTGACATAACGTGAGGTGGCATATACTCATATACTCAGCAAACTAACAAAAGAAGGCCGAGCTAACATAAAGAAAGCCGTAGAGAAACCGAACATATACATACATAACGTCATAAATCATACAAAAGATATGCAGGCTATATATCGAAATAAACGATACCTGCCATATACACTGAGCCATTCAAGAAGTCCGGCGAGACATTGAGAACTTCAAGAACTGAAGAATACATCTGCCCATTTCCTTCGTCATAAACATACATAACATAGACATATGTAACATCGGCCGTGACTTTATATACATACATAACATCAGCCGTGTCTCGCGGAAAACACTGTCACATGACATAACATATAACTTTCGGCTACTCTCATAACGAGAAGCAGGAGCCTCAGTCACAACTGAATATAAACGGCATAACATAGGCCTTTCGGAAAACCCTGTCATTTCATGATCAAACACATAATCATAGACATAATATTGAAGAAAGGCCGGGCTACTCATATTGTCACTGGACACATTAGAGCCCTTTTTCCTTATATAATACATCGCATAACATAAGCCGTTCAGTAGTGCCATCATTTCATAAGCGAATATAGAAGCATAACCGTACAGTGAATCAGGCCGAACGAACTACATTTCCCTTTTCATTTTCATGACACAACATAACATAACATATAGCCTGATTACACATGTTGACTTAACTTGAAGTTCGAAATAAACGAACATTCACGTTAGTCATGTTCAAAATAAATGAACAACAAGACTCGCCACATTTGAAATAAACGAATGGGCTTCATGGCCAAGTTCGACATAAACGAACCAACATACCGGCCATTCATTACATAAACATTCATCCGCACGCATCACATAATAGCACTACATGCTAACTGAATCTCTTTCAAGTTCATTTGGTATCTGAGAGACATAACATCCTATAACGGTATATGCATTCATACTTCATTCTAAGCTGTTTCATTGATTCCGCTACCAAATCAGAATAAGTTCCGTTCATAACATTTCTGCTGCTTTCATATCATACTGCATAAACCTTCGGTTGAGTGATGTGGCTCAACATACATTGCTCAAAATCTGAAAGCCGTTAACGTCACATACATCTTCACATTCATATGCCGTTTCACTGAACGACGTTGAACCACGGTTTAAATACCACATGCCTTTCGTTCCACGATGCAACATAATGAAGTCACTCCCATTTCATTCATCGGAGCTAACATTCATATAGCAGTGATACAGTTGTAGCTTACCATCCGTTCATACGTCATCACATTCATGTCATACTCATACTCGGATCTTCATTCATCAAATATGCATACACATCGCGGAGGGAGATAGTTAGGGAAAGAGGAGACATTCCACACGTCACATGTAGTTTCCGATCAACATATAAGTTCCTCATATCATACCTTCATAACTGCCGCACCCGAACATAACATCCATGGCATACATATCATACCCATTCATACATCCATAAGTGTCATACGTCCCAAGTCCCGCACACTTTCATATGACACACACATAGCATAACGTACATAACATATCATGCTTTCACATTGTGAGGGACATGTATCATGTCACATTGGGACGTACATAAAACATGTCATATGCGTATATATCATTAGGGGCATAGCATACATTCCATGTCATATCATTTATTTAGAATTGCTCCCAAATTCATTGCATAGTGGTCATGGCATTCATATCGTCATATACGTTCATTGCATTCACATCATATCATAGCATCATACATCATACCTCATCGTGCAGTGGCGAAAGAGTCCGTTGGTGTGTGGGGCAAATGAATCTTGCTCTGATACCACCTGTAACGCCCCGTCCAGTTCCATGTACATATATGTCATAAATGACGTCATAATCAGAGAGCGCTGTGCACGTGACATAAACATTGGCCACCTTCGGGCCCGTGCATGTCATTCTTTTCGTTTCGTTTCGTTTCATAACATTATGGAACTAGACGTGCGTCCGTCATTCATATATATATACGAAACCCTAATTTCCTTTCTTTAAAACATATAACGTAAAGCTAGGGTTTCGGTTTTTCATTACATGCCGCAAGATCTTTTGATTCTTTCCCCATGCACCACATCATAGCATCATGTGACCCTTCACCCACTCTCCACGCTCAGTACCTTCAACACACACACAATATACGCACATAATGAGTCATCAAGACTCAGTGGATAATAGATGCAATGCAATGCATGTCACACGTTTACTTTGGGCCCCAATTACAAATCATGTGAATACGTGGCGCCGTTCATCCATTAGCTAGGCCTTTTCTTTACAGGGCGTAGATCCCCTGAAGACCCGCTTTTCATAACATACGGGCGTAGATCCCCCTACTGACCACATCTTTATGGGGCGTAGATCCCCCATGTAGCCAGTTTACATCATTCATATGTAAACACATGATTGGTAACCGTTCACACACATATGCTCATGATACGTTGACATAAACGTTACCTCTTTATGCCCTGTTCCATTCACATCGTCATTACATCTTCATCATTCATACGTAACATATAAACAAGGCTTCATGATCATATCGTGAGCACAAGCATAAACATTACATATTCGTGCATTGAACGTTGGCACTTTACTTTACATAACGTCACGACATACCACATATGATATACGTATTCATTTTGGTTCACGTAAGCACAAGCCACATATCAGCATCACATAACACGCATAATACGTCATATTGAACCACGTAAACATATATGAACGCCAAGCTTAACCTTCTAGTTGTTCCATTACATATAGCTTCCTACAATGGCTTCACTTCCTTGGTTCATTACATATAGTTTCCTATAGCCACATAAGTCATATAAGTTGGCACGAAGGTCACATAGGCCACGTAAACATATACATATCATCATCACATCATATCATAACCATAACACAAGGCCAAGAGATCCTAGCATGCTTCTAAGGTCTCTAATCATAATCATGCCATATCTTGTTTCTATCAAGTATATACATGCAAATACATCATATAGCATGGAAAGCAACCATTACCCACCATAAATGAAGCTCAAACAAGCATGGAGATCATCTTCTTCCTCGTCTTCTTCCTTTCCTCTTTTTCCTTCTCTTCCTCTTTCCTCTTCTTCCTTGTAATCATAGATTACACAAGCATTACATGGATCATATATGGAGTTGGAGATGATCACATGGGTTCTTGGGAGTCTTGATAGGGTTTTGGGGTCATGAGAACCGAGCTTGGGTGAGAAATGTCCAAGAAATGGCTAGAATCTTCTAAAATAACACTTCTACCGACTCAAAATTACGGCCGTAACTTACACATTTACGGCCGTAACCCTTGACTTACGGCCGTAACCTGATTCATACGGCCGTATCATACCATCATACGGCCGTAATAAACTCTCTGTAAATCCCACTTCTTGCCTGCTTTGACCTTACGGTAGATCCTTCCTTCCTTACGGCCAGTAACCTCGACCATACTGGTGTATCTACGAACCATACGACCGTAATTTGCTCTCTGAAACTTTTGGACATTTTCCACTGTTCACCATTTACGGCCAGAACCTTCAATTTACGGCCGTAATCGACATTACATTTACGTAATTCCAACATTTACGGCCGTAATTCGCTCTCCCGCACTTTCCCATTTCCATCTTTTCGAAGGCCATTTCGCATTCCGGGACATATCCTGTACTTCAACTCATATCGTGAACATATCATATACATGTACATCATACCGAAACATCATCACGTCATTTCACATCATATACGAGATCCTATACGGACTTATATATGAAATCATATACATATTCATATACGTTTTGGGAGGAATTCGGGCGGGCCATTACAGCGGAACTAAAGTGTACTCTGTAGTAAGAGATTGGCAATTCCTCGTTCATTTTGAGAAAATATTTTAAATTCAAGACGATTATTGAAATACCAAGAACGAGGCCGCAAGTATAAGCAATCCTGTTCAAACACACGCAAAAGCACCATAATATAGAACACGCATCCAACGTGGCGGGCTGGCACGTTAGCTTTCTCTGGAAAACAGCAGCTTCTGGACACCCGGTGCCAATTTTGGATTAGTGCTTTAAGTATAGGGACCAATCTGCAAAAAACTAAAAAAAAAAAAGTTTAGAAGCCGAACACAGAGAAAACAACAATCGGGTGCCCTAATTGGAAAAGCCTCGTCTCTTCACCAACGAAAGTCGCTTCTACCTTCCACCTCCTCCGACCGCCACCGCCGTCCGCCACCATCAACCACTGGTCAAAAGAAGCTGACGACAGATACCAGGCTTCTCTCCCTTTTTTTGTCAGTTCTTCTCGTTGCTTTGAGTGCGAATTCGTTTGCTTTATTTTTTAGTTTCGGAAAATTAGTTGTTTGCCTATGTCGGAGTATCGAATTTCAGACTAAACGAAAGCCACCACCACCTTCAAACGCATTGCTTCTGTGTTCGGTTTTTTTTTAAATTAACTTTTTAGATTTTTTTAATTTAATTTTTCTGGCTTTTTACTAGTACGAGTACTAATAATGTTATGCTCCGTTGGATGTTGTTAACGACTGAGAATTGGAAATTTTACTTTAATAGTTTCGTTGGTTGTTGTTAACAATGGAGAATTGGAAATCCTTAACATTTTCAATTTCTCTCGCCATTTACTAGTCCTAGTATAATTTTGTTATGCTTTGTTCTTTTTTTTTAAATGAAATTTTTATCTCTTTAATAGTTTGGGAAGAACTCCTTTTCTCGCTTTATTTATTTATTTCATATTTTTCTTTTTCTGATACAGTTTTCGATCCACATAAGGGTGCAGTTCTCCCACTCCCACCTTGAACATGCTTCAACTCAGTAGTGAGGCAATTCACACGAATCTGGATTTTGATGATAAATCATCCCCCGATGCTTCGTCAGAAGAAGAAGAGGAAAAGAATGAAGAAGTAGAAATGGAGAAGACCCATGAAGAAGAAAATCAAAGCATTCCAGGTTATAGGCATTCATCGTTTATTGGAAATGTAGACGTTTATCAATTTTGTGTATTTGTGTGAACATTGATCAATTGTGAATCAAACAATTTTTGTATGAGCATTTGTATCAACATTTATCTACGAAAAGGAATCCAGTAAATATATTGTGTACATATGTGGAGGTTTTGTTAGTTTTCATATCTTTTCCAATTGGATTGATTAAGGTGGAACTTGAGTTGTGTTTTTATTTTTCCATGGGAAAGAAATTTGTTAAAACTAGACATCGAAATTTTTTGGTTTGTTCCACTATCATTTTAGTGAAAGTGAAACTAACGGATATGTACAACATGGAATGCTCATTGGTATAAATGATGTGTATAATTTTTTATCACTCTAACCCGAACATCAAGCTGACATGTATTTTTTCTTTCCACGGTGACGGGCTTAACAAAAGATGCTGTCAGATACTTTCCCAATGTTCCATCCAATGATGTACCATTTGTTGGGAAAATATTTATTTCTTGGGAGGAGGCATTTGAGTTCTACAATAATTACGCGAGGATAGCTGGGTTTAGCACTCGTAAGCACATCGGTAGCTTAAGTAAAGACGGTATGGGTTATCAATCGAGAACATTTATCTGCTGTAGACAAGGTAAGACTAACTTGAACTATCAATTGAAAGAGAAGCATAAAAAAAGTGTTCTGGAGAAAGGAAATGGGGACATACTAGATGCATTTGTTTGGCTAGCTTGACCGTGAAAAGGGTAAAAAATGGGAACACATGGACAGTTTCCGTATTCACGGCTGAACACACTCATCCACTTACTAGCCCAGGGAAAGTTGGGTTTTTGCCTTCCCATAGAAAGGTAACATCGACTCAAAAGAGTCTTCTGGATCAGTTGTCACAAGCCAACATTTGCACATGTCAGTAGCTTCGGTTGTTGGAGGTTCAAAATGGCGGTCCATCTTCGGTTGGGTGTCAAGAACGGGATATTAGGAATGTGGAGAGAGATAAGAGGCGAGAAAAGTTGGGTCATGATGCGGATACTCTTGTCAAATATTTTGAGTGCGAGAAAGAGGCAGATGAGAATTATTATTACAGTATCGCGACTGCTGGATGGGTCTTCGATCGCTGCTTTTAGGCTGACTCTGCATCACGTAGTGCCTATGCATACTTCGGTGATGTTGTCTTTGACACAACTTACAACAGGAACACATACGGCATGATTTTGGCGCCTTTCGTGGGAGTCAACCATCATAGGCAGACAGTTCTCTTTGGATGTGGGTTGCTCAGCAATGAGAGGAAAGACTCATTCATCTGGTTGTTTTCACAGTTTCTACAAGCCATGCCAACTGGAGTTCTCCTGAAAGTGATCATTACTGACCAGGATCAAGCAATTGGGCGGCCAATTGCTACGGTACCTTCTGTTAACCATAAAAATGGAAATTACAAAATTATATATGGTTAGTCTATTCTAATTAATTGTTTATTCTAGTTGTTTCCCCCGTCTATGCATCGATTGTGTTTATGGCACATTGCAAACAAGTTCTTCGAGAAACTTGGTCCAACACTTTATGGTGATTACGGTGGTGTCCTATCAGGTATTGTCCACAGCTCCGAGACACCCGATGAGTTTGAGAAGAAATGGAATGATTTGATGAACACTATCCCATTGGGAACGAATGAATGGCTACACAGCGTTTACGCTATACGGGATCGATGGGTGCCTGCTTATGTCAAACACTTATTTGCCGCCGGGATGACGAGTAGTCAGCGGGTTGAGTATCACCATTCATTCTTGAAATTATATGTGGTTAGAAAGAATTCACTTTCGGATTTCGTGGTGCAGTTTAAACATGCATTGCGCCACCAGAGACATTTGGAAGTACATGCAGATCACATCGATAAATCACAAGTGCCTGTCTTATTGACCAATCATCATGTAGAAGAACAGATGCAGAGTGTGTATACAAAGACAATATTTTTGCTCTTCCAAGAAGAGCTAGTGCAGAGCTCGTCTTATGATTACGAGAAGATTTCTTCTACGGAAGATGCCAAAGTATATCGGCTATCAAGGTTTGACTTAGTCTCAGATCGGGCACGCCATGTCACTTGGAAAACTGGGTCCGATATCATCATTACGTGTAGCTACAAACTTATGGAGTTTAGTGGATATTTGTGTCGCCACATATTGTGTATGCTGTATAGAAAGGGGATTAGGATCATACATGATCATTACATTCTCAATAGGTGGGGAAAGCAGGCGAAATTAGTTCCCGTATTTGATTCCAATCCGGAAACTTTAGCTATGGAGTCATCTGGTTCTGCCCGAGTGAAGATGATTACACATTTTGTGAGCTTGGCGAATGATGTATCTACGTTTCCAAATGTTAGAAATTTTGTCATGCAGCGATTTAATGAACTTAGAAGGCAGACGAGAGAGATGATGGCTAGAATGGGACCAGTGAATGCAAATAGTGAGAGTGGTAATATTTTCTATTCTTGCTATCTTCATTTTTGACATATGACATATGGATGCGTATTTCATAAATTTTAACATATGGATGCTTATATTCACATTTATGTATGCTTATCAAGCGAAATGTTTTCGTTGATGATTTTGCTATGTGAACTCCAATTTGAGTGCAACTGAGGGCACAAAAGTTGATGAGGCATTGAGTATTCAAGACCCAGTGTCAGTGCGTGCCAAGGGATCCGGTAAGCACCTCAAATCATCAAAGGAAAAGGCGATCAGCCATCTTGGAAGAAAGTGCAGACGTTGTCTCCGACCCAGTCATAATGCAAAAACATGTCCTGAGAATAATCCAAGGTATTGTTCGTGTGAGAACATGTTGTGTTAGGAAATAGGATTTCAAAGCTTGGAGTGTGAATTACATATTAAATGCCGGTTTTTAGATAGTAATTATTATTTTTCAAATTCTTTTCAGAACTATGTTGATCGACGAGGATTATCATCCAGAAATGTCCAATGTGAACAATGAGGATGGTGATGTGACATGAGCTGATATGTTCATCTCTCAGGGGGGCTGATAATTACTCCATTTATCTAATGACAGTACCAGACGACGATTTCTTGCAGTAGTTTTTATATACCATTGCAATATTTAAGTTAATGACCTTGTTTTATGTCTTGTAATCAACAAGGAAACTAAATATGCTTTCAACTCATTTTGGTTTTTATATTGTGTTGTAAACAGTTAAGTTAATCCTTTATACAATATAACGTTATTGCGGATTTCGGTAGACATCTTTTGTTGCTTGATAGTGAAAGTGAGATTTAGCAAACAGTAGTTTAGTGTTTAAGGCAAATTGCATTCCATCTTTTGTTCCTCTCGTTTTGCTGTATGTGTTAGAAAGAGCTGTATAACCCTCTGCTCATATAGTCATATTGGAACGCCCCGTCCAGTTCCACATACATATCGTCATAAATGTAGCGTCATATCGGAAGTGCGTCGTGCGCATCGCGAACATAAACATAAAGCCACCTTTGGGCTTAGGCCTGCAACCGGACCGTTACGCAACATATGGCCACCTTCGGGCCATTACCACGGAGTTTTCATTTCATTTCATAACATAATGGAGACTAGGCGATGCGCGTCAGTCATTCATTTGAACCGCGAAACCTAAATTCATTTCTTTCAAGCATATAGCATTAAGGCTAGGGTTTGGTTTTCATTACGTCTGTAAGATCTTTTGATTCTTCGCCCACACACACCACATCATAAGCGTCTAGTGACCTTTAGCCCTCTCCACGCACATCCTCGTCAAACATATAACATACGCATAATGAGTCATAAAGACTCATTGGATAATAGATACTGTCTGATACATGTCTGCGTTTGGGCCCTCTTTACTTGAATCACGTGCTTACATTGGCGCCATTTTTAAACATATGGTAGGATCCCATAACATAACATAACATCATTGGAGACATCAATCTCCCATTGGGGCATTGGTTCCCAGGTGGGCCAAATGTCAGGCGTAGGTCCCCTGTAGGCGTAGATCCCAGATTAGGCCAAAACATTTCATTTTTGTAAATACGTGATAGTCATTTCATTCACCGCATTATGCATTCGCCGACATGATCATAGGTAGCACTTACCGTATGCCTTGTTTCTTTATAAATCATCATTCATAAGTAACCCATAAACAAGGCTTCATCATCACATAAATGAACACAAACATAAACATTACATATTAGTGCGTGCGTTAACTTCACATAAGTCCACGACATTCAAGCATCAGAGCATCACGATTACAAAGTGTTCACGTTGGTTCATATAGCGTCACGTCATGTGTAGTCATAACCACGCATAATATTCACGTTGAACCACATAATCATACGCAGATACAAACATCACATTCTTCATTCATTACATATAACATCCACTAACTAGGTTTCTTTTTTCTTAGGACCAACTAATGCTTAGACACGACATGGAGGATCATATCGTCCCCAATCATGTACACATCATCAACATATCATGTCAACCACATAACTTACAAAGGCCAAGAGATCTAGCATACCTCACAAGTTCCCCAAATCATCATATTCATGTATCTTGTTTAATTCATGTATAAATCATGCAAATACATCATAAAGCATGTAAAGCAACCGTACCCCACATAGATGAAGCTCAAACAAGCATGGAGATCATCTTCTTCCTCTTCTCCCTTTCCTCTTCCCCTTTTCTTCTTCTTTCTCTTTTTCCCTTCCTTCTTGTAATCCAAGG
The DNA here is from genome assembly GCA_018223645.1 of Jasminum sambac. NCBI lineage: Eukaryota > Viridiplantae > Streptophyta > Magnoliopsida > Lamiales > Oleaceae > Jasminum > Jasminum sambac. The sequence goes on from CP073652.1 coordinate 25,452,974, forward strand.
ATTACTAGAAAGCATTACATAGGTCATACATGAAGTTGGAGATGATCATAGGTGTTTGGGAGTCTTGGAAGGGTTTGGGGGTGTTAGAACCGAGCTCCTGTGAATAGTACCCAAGAAATGACAAGAATCTTCTTAAAGACCAGTGTTAGGCTTAAAATTCACGGCGTAACTTCCACATTGCAGTAGTAACCCATTCTGCAGCCTTACATATCCTTCTGGTAGTAACACTGATTCATCTGGCCGTATCATACCCAATCATACGGCCCCGTAATAAACTCTGTAAATCCACATTTCACCTTCTTAACTACGGTAGTAACACTCCATGCCTTCTGGTAGTACTCTATGTCACGGCCGTATCTTGAGATCATACGCCAGTAATTTATCTGAAACTTTGGACATTTTCCTTTGATACCATTCACAGTATTAACTTTCGACCCTTGACGTAGCTTTGTTCACGGCCGTAACCCTTACTGTGAATTTTCCCATTTCGTCTTGGTAGTTTAGCATCCCGGCGTATCCTGTATTCGCTTCATATCGTGAGGATATCATACATATATAACATCTTAAAAACATCATCCACGTCATCTCATCTCATATCACGGGATCATATACGGTATCACATACGTATTCACATACGGTTTTCGGGACGAATTCGGGCGGGTCATTACACATATATTCATGGGCTTATTATCCCATGACACAATATGTTGCATAGGAAATAGGCAATTCTAGTTTAAATTATTCTAGTAGTTTGATGACTAAGCTGTTGATTTTCTTTATCATTTTCATCTCTCCAGATTTTAGCTTCCCTCAATTTAGTAGAGGAAAAGAAAAACCTAACACTAGTCGCGGAAACTACCTGGGATTTTGAAATATGATTCTTCTGCAGCTGTTGAATTCTAGGCAAATTGCATTCCATTTACTACAAGTCTTCTGTTATGGGCAAAAAGTCTCTCGATCAAGTGAATATGTTTTTGTGCCTTCTTTGATGAGAGCTGATTGCTAATTTATTGTTCCATAGTGTAAGCATCTGTATTGATGCTACTAGAATTATTATGAATGGTCCTTACACACACACAATGATAAAAATTAAGAAAAACATGCTTAATACAACTTAAGGTTATTTGACTCCCACCACAACCATTTCAGCTTACAATATTTGAACTATAGCTGAACAACACTTTCAAAAGGAAAGTTGGGTCACGAAATGATTCAATAACAAACACATCATCCATTTGAAGGCATAGAAAATTGTGGCACGTTGATATCACATTATAGTTGCCTAAAATAGTTGACACCATAAATAGAAACACTCACACAACAATACCACCCTAACAATAGGGATACAACAGCAAAAGACATTACCAAATTCACAAACTAGACTATAATATTGAACAGCATGAAGGTAGCTTGTCTAGCTTGTCCAACCTCTCAAGGTTATCAAGTTTGTCCAATTTATCCAGCTTGTCCAGTTTCTCGGCAATGCGTGTAAGCAAAGGATGGTCTTCAAAGCAAACATTACCCGATATCTTCTTCGGAATATGGGTACTTGATGCAACCTCATTCTCAGTGGCTCGAGCATCATTACACATCGTCTCGTCAACCCAACCGAATCCCTTGCACGCCATTCCATCCTATAGAAGGAGAAGCACGTAAACACATTACTAAAGCTGCCCACCGTTAACATTACTAAAACTGCCCATCGTTATTAGAATGATTTGAACGAATCACATTTTTAAAAAGGAAAATAGAACACAATTATCATTTATATATCATCAAATGAATGAATAAATAAATGGCATGGTTAGCTATTTTTATATATTTCACCACGATGTTTACCTCATGTTGACACATCTCCAGAAATCACGATTGGGATTGAGCTTTGTATGTGAAGTCTTGAGCACCATGTTTGCACCGCATTGACATCTTAGTGGCGGGTGCACGTTGTTCGAACTGGAACATGCCATTAGTAGGGCACCTATATATTATGGTGTTAAATCTAAACTATTGACAATAATATACACAATTGTTGGAATTCTAGTAGCACAGTAAACAGGACAAGACACCAAAACATTGGCTCTTTCAACAACTAACCCTTCTCCTTTTAATAACGATGACTGAATCCATAAACAAAGTTGACTGATTCGGATATTACAGCAAACCTATAACAAACTAAAGTCTTTCGTAGACCTTTAATATCTTCAACCAAAAATTCTAATCTTTTGGGTAACAATCAACTTCTTAGAAGTCAAGCAACAAGTGACCACCACTTAGTTATTACATTGTTCTGCTTGATAGACGGATTTTCAGAAATAACCAGACAAGATGTTTGAACAATTCTATCTCAGGACAGAAAAATGCTAATCCTACCACAACTAGATTAGTCATTTCAGTAAATAAACATTTGGCGCTTATTCGATACAACTTTAAACAAAAATGCCAATTTTCTCTGTACTAATTTTGAAGCAGTCACTACATTGATTTAACAAATTTTCATATTTTTTACTTCTCAACACACATCCAAAAAAAAACAACGGAGCATAACATTATTAGTACTTGTACTAGTAAAAAGCCAGAAAAATTAAATTAAAAAAAATCCAAAAATTTAATTTAAAAAAAAAACCGAACACAGAAGCAATGCGTTTGAAGGTGGTGGCGGCTTTCGTTTAGTTTGAAATTCGATACTCCGACATAGGCAAACAACTAATTTGCCCAAACTAAAAAATAAAGCAAACGAATTCGCACGCAAAGCAACGAGAACAACTGACCAAAAAAGGGGGGAAAAGCTTGGTACCTATCGTCGGCTTCTTTTGACCGGCGGTTGATGGTGGCGGACGGCGGTGGCGGTCGGAGGAGGTGGAAGGCAGAAGCGACTTTCGTTGGTGAAGAGACGAGGCTTTTCCAATTAGGGAACCCGATTGTTGTTTTCTCTGTGTTCGGCTTCTAAATTTTTTTTAAAAAATGTTTTAGTTTTTGCAGATTGGTCCCTTCACTTAAAGCACTAATCCAAAATTGGCACCGGGTGTCCAGAAGCTGCTGTTTTCCAGAGAAAGCTGACGTGGCAGCCCGCCACGTTGGATGCGTGTTCTATGTTATGGTGTTTTTGCGTGTGTTTGAACAGGATTGCAAGTATAAGTAGCTAGCATTGGTCTTAATTAGTATTAATTATATGCTAAAATTATTATTACTACTCGCTTGCAGTGCATGTGTGTAAATACGTATGAGTACGTGTGTCTTACAATTGAATTGCATGGCCTTTTATAGCCCATTTTTCATCTTCTTTGTACACGTGTATGGATCTTTAATTTATTTACAACATGTGTTTCTTCTTATTTGAATTATGTAGGGGCCTTGAGATTGGTCTTGCCACTTGTAGTCAATGATAACATAAGGATGTCTCGATTTTTCAAAGTGTAGAGATTCTCTTTTCTCATTTCAAAAAAAAAAAAAAAAAAAAAAAACTTGCCATCTGTAGATCTAGTCACTATAAATAGGTTAGGATGGAGATGTGAAATTTGCATATTTATCAAAACATAAAAGGGCTAATTATCTCAAGATACGGACCTTGACCCAATAGTCTGAAATTAAGCCCAAACAATAAACCCAAAAATGAGGCCCATGGTAAGCCCCCTCCCTCATTCAAACCCAGCAGAAGTGTTCGACCTCTGAAGCTCTGTCTCCTATTTAACTCTTTTTCACAAATTAAAATTGTATAAGAGAAATAGATTGGATATTTAATTTTATAAAGACTTTTCTGAATTAAATAATTAAAAGTGAGTACAAAAATAATTGTAAGATTATGTTCATTTTCAAAGTTCCACCGATTGTATCAAAATAAATAAATTTTAGAATTGTTTTCTCCAAACTTTTGTAGAACGAAAAAACATAATTTTGTCATCTATGATATCTCTTGCAATATTGTACACTAATCGTAATTATATATATGATATTATCTCTTGCAAACTTGCTTAATTTTCATAAACCACCAATTGGAAATTACCGTCAAAATATATTTATAAAATTTTGTGAATGCCACATAATATATTTGGATAATGTATACTGAGTAGCGGTGTTGAATTTTAGAAATAAATATCCAATTTATATTCCTAATTTTTAACTTGTACAATAATATGGAAACATGTAGAATTATTATATGTTGTACAATAATATGGAAATATATGGAGAATATGACAAGAATTGAATGAAGTCACGCATGAGAAAATTAGCTTATGTTCAGATAAATAGAAAAGAACTTTTTAGGTTAAATAGTGGTGGGATGTAGATATTAATGAGCAGTGGTTTGAAAGGTATTTGATTTTTACTGAATAGTGAAAGTTAATTTTAAGGTTGAAAAAAAGAACAAGTTAAAAAAATTTGCCTGTGACATGGAAGATGATTTTTGCTATTTTATATGTTTTTTAACATCTCATCATTGATGTTTGATACGATAACTAATCTACATGATCTCTACTACAACAGCTTACAAGATGAGATGTTTCGAAGGTTCAATTTTGACACTGAATGGGCAGTAAAATTAACTACTATTAAGAATCACAAATGAAGAGGATTTCCCTAGTGAGGGCAGTTCAATTGTGAAACAATTGTAACTCAATTTCATTTTATCGATAAACTATTGAATGGTGTGTGCTCAATTCTCATATATATATGATAAGAAAATATAATTCACTAGTTTCACTTGTTTTTGTCAAATATATATTCTAACAAATTCAAGTATTTTTTAAGACACGTTTTCAGAGCACTAAGGAAGTCTTGCCGAAATCATTTTCACAAGTTCACAAGTCACATTCTGTTAATATAAATGATTTGGGCCTTCCAAATTTACCATATTATTGTACCTTGACATAGCATTTTACCTTATGTTACTGATTAGACAATCAATGTTACCTGTTTCCATTTATAGTGGGCCCGAATAATCCAACAATTAGGGTCAAATCAGTTTTTTGTTTAATTTTAATCCCCCTCAAAATAATCCTTCATAATGATCTCTGTGGGGGGGTTTTTTTTTTCTCTGGTGTAGACATTTTTTGTTATAATTATTACATGTCATGGTTTAAAATAGTGAAATTTATAATTTGATCTTTTTAGCCAGTTCTATTCAGATCCCCACAGTGGGTACCATATGGTACCCACTGTCTGACATGGCAGCCATGTGGCGGGTGCCACGTCGGCTACTGGAAGCAGCTAGAGAGGAGGACTAATTTGAACAATGGCCCATAATTGATGGGTTTAAAAAAAACAAAATATTTAAAAAATTAAAACACGCAGCATCAAACACAGATCTGGTTTCCCATCTCCCTCATTTCACTCAAATTGTCTACCCCAAAAACCCTATCCCCAAATCAAAATCCCAAATTGAATCTCTCAAATTCAAATATCTTCCCCCAAAATTTGAATACCCTCCTTTCAACACCCCCAAAAATGACTTGAGAACTCCATTGTCGAACCAAATTCGAAGAAGGAGAACCCTAAAAAAATTCGAACGATGTCGATAAACTCGGGACCACAGCCACCCACCGAACTCCAAGTCGCGTCGATACTGTTGCCGCCGACCAAGGTATACAGTTGATTAAAATTTAGTGCGACCACAAGTTATGGAACTTGCATGTTTTACAACATAAGAATATGTAGCTCTCTTTACTTTTTTCATTATGAGATTAATCAAGCAGTTTTACTAGAATAAATAAACACAATTTTATGCAAAGATCTTGTTTTCCTATTTTTATATATCTTGTTCAGAGTTGACTGAGGGAGCCTTTGCATTATTTTTTATTTTCAGTTTCAGTTTTATGTTCACAGTTCATTTACGGTTCTTGGTACTCACTGTCAAAACATCACAAGCACTTTGAGTATGCTGAGTTCTTATGGCTATCCTTTAGTATATGACTAAAGGATAGGCCTGTGGGATTTTTGCAAAACTACAAGAATTTTCATGTATATATGTACCATTGAAGCATGCACATTATGGAACCAATTGTAATATGAGATTAGCTAAATAGTGCTACTGGAATATTGTTGGGTAATAGTGAACTGGAATATTGTTGAATTATTATCTTGTATTGTGCTGCTTATTATGTGCTACTGTGTTTTTATTCTTTTTGTTTAATTAATTATTATTATTATTATTATTTTGATTTCATTGTAGATGATCTTATGAGTGTGAATTGTTTACTCTTAGGTATGCAAGTTACTATGAACCCCAATGTCTTTGTGCCCCATGTCTCAAGTGTAGAAGTTCCAAGAGTTGGCATGATATTCGAGACAGATGACGAAGCTACGTATTCTACAATAAATATGCAAAGGTGGCTTGCTTCAGCATACGTAAGGACAATTGTCTAAGAAACAAAGCCGGCGAGTATCAGCTTAGAACATTCACATGCTCGATGGAGGGGGTGACGAATGAGTCATACCAAGAAAAGAGAAAATATAGTCAACAACGAACCGGTGAAAGAAATCGAGGGCATACACGTTGTAAATGTGAAGCTAGTATGAATGTGAAGAGAATGGCGAAGGGGGGTGGGTGGATTGTTAGTAAGTTTAAAAAAAAGCATTCGCATCCTCTAGAAAGCCCTGGAAAGGTGCAATTCACGGCTTCACATAGGGTGATGCCAAAATCCAAAAAGAAACTTGTTGATCAATTATCAGAAGCAAATGTTCTTATTTGTCAGCAGATTCGTTATTTTGAGTCGGAGTCGGGTGGTCCATCATCTGTGGGTTTTCGTGAGAGAGACTTAAGAAACTACAAGCGTGACCTACGTCAAGCGATTTTGGGGCGTGATGCGGAGTCTCTTATCTACTTCTTCGAGAGGGAGAAGAGTCGTAACCCCGATTCTTACTATGTTTATGATACAGAGACCATTGAATTTGAAGGTGGAAAGCAAGAACAGGTGTTTATAAGATGTTTTTGGGCAGATTGTGTTTCACGCAATGCGTATGGCCACTTCGGAGATGCCATTGTGTTTGATACTACGTACAACACAAATGCATATTGTATGGTTCTTGCTACTTTTGTGGGTGTGAATAGTCATCGACAGACGGTTGTGTTTGGATCTGGTTTGCTCAACGATGAGACGGTAGAATCATTTATGTGGTTGTTCTCACAGTTCTTTCGTTGCATGCCAGACCGAGGTGTTCTACCAAGAATTATTATAATAGATCAGGATCGGGCAATTGGAATTGTAGTGCGTGAGCTATTACCTAATACTATGCATCGTCTTTGTCTATGGCATATCCAAAATAAGTTTTCTGAGAAATTGGGTATAGGTCTGTGCAGTGAGCATAAGACTAGTCTTTATAGCACCATCAATGACTCAGAGACAGTAGAGGAGTTTGAACGGTGTTGGGGTCAAATGATGAGTACAACACGGTTGGGAGCAAATGAATGGCTGCGAAACATGTATGAGATACGGGATAAGTGGGTTCCAGCCTACGTGAGGCATATTTTCTCTGCTGTTCCGTGATCCGAGCCAGGGCCTCGGCCACCGTCCACTTGGTGAAGTAGTCCACGGCCACAATCGCATACTTTACTCCTCCCCGACTAGTTGGCATAGGTCCGATGAGATCAATTCCCCATTTGCAAAAGGGCCATGGCTGAGCACATGGGTTAGCTCGTAGGAGGAGCTCCACCGACTTGGCCGTGACGTTGGCATTTGTCATAGAGTCTGACATAGGCTATTGCATCTTTCTTGAGGGTCGGCCAGAAGTAGCCTTGCCGCAGGACCTTGTGTGCTAGGGCCTGCCCCCCGGAGTGGTTTTCACATGTTCCGGAATGGGCCTCGTCCAACAGGAAGGCCGCTTCTATTTTAGTCAAGCACCGCAGTAGGGGGACCGAGAAACTACGTTTGTAGAGTGTGCCGTCGATGATAGTGTAGCGAGCGGCTCTAATCCGTAATTGTCTGGCCAGCCTGGGGTCCTTTGGGGCCCTGCCACCTTTCAAAAAGGAGAAAATTTCATATCTCCATGAAGGGGGGGCCTAAGTCGATCGTGGCGACGAGAGAGTGTTAGATTATGGCCAACCTCGTCAGTCGGTTGATAGACACAAATTCTAGCTCCTCTATCCCTTCGCTGGTAGCAAGGCGCGCCAGGGCGTCAGCAAGGCGCTTCTGGGTCCGAGGGATCTGTCCAAGCACGACCTTGCTGAAGTTCTTCATTTCGGAGGCAGCGAGGTCAGCATAGCTGGTCATCATCTCATCCTTGTCAGAGGTAGGTTCCATTGAGCTGATTCACGACGAGCTGAGAGTTGCTTCACACTTTAAGGTGGGAGACGCCCATCGCCCGGGCGTACCTGAGGCCAGTGATCAGGGCTTCACATTCAGCTTTATTGCTGGAGGCCGGGAACGAAAACCGTAGGGACTGGCAGAAAGACTTCAAGGCAGGACTCATCAAGCACGAGACCGGCTCCAGAGTGCACGTCCATCGAGGAGCTGTCTACAAAAAGCGTCCAGGGCTCGATTCTAGTTTTGGGATTCCACAGCGGGGGGCTGAACTCCGCTATGAAATCCGCTAGGGCTTGGCCCTTAACTGCTAGCCGCGGCCGATAGGAGATATCAAACTGTCCAAGCTCCACCGCCCACTTAACTAACCGACCTGATGAGTCAGGCTTCTGGAGTACCTGGCGTAAGGGGTAGTTGGTCACCACCTCAATGGGATGCTTGAGGAAGTAAGGTCGGAGCTTCCTGGAACTGATAACGAGGGCTAGGGCTAACTTTTCCATCAGTGTGTAACGCTTCTGAATGTCGACAAGAGACTGACTCGTGTAATAGACTAGGTATCGACGCCCTTCAGGCGGACTAAGGGCGAAGCTGGCAAAGATGTTCGAGACGAGAGGTAGACTGCTAAGACGTCATCCGGTTTGGGGTTCGACAAGAGAGGGGGTCGGGCTAGGTGTCGTTTGAGCTCGTCGAAGGCCTCCTGGCACTAGGGGGTCCAGCCAAAGTCCTTCCATTTCTTCAGGGCCTCGAGGAACGAGCGACATCGGTCCGTGGCCTTAGACACAAACCTGTTCAGGGCTGCAATCCGGCCGGTGAGGCTCTGAACCTCTTTAACCTAGGTGGGCGGTCCTAGGTCTAGGACTGCTCGGATCTTCTCGGGGTCCACCTCGATGCCCCTGGAGCTCACCACATAGCCGAGGAATTTCCAGGACTCAACCCCGAAAGCACATTTGGCCGGGTTCAGCTTCATCCGATACTTCCTTAGGACTTTGATCATCCTCCCCAGGTACTGGATGTGGTTACCTGGCTTCACACTCTTGTCTAGCATATCGTCGACGTATACTTCCATGGTACTTCCGATCTGAGAGGCGAACATCTTATTGACAAGGCGCTGGTAGGTTGCCCCAGCATTCTTTAGCCCGAAGGGCATGACCTGGTAGCAATAGAGGCCTCGATCAGTTCTGAAGGTTGTATGCTCCTGATCCGGGGGGTACATGGGAATCTGGTTGTATCCCGAGTAGGCGTCCATCATACTGAGGAGCTCGTGCCCAGTCGTGGCGTCTACCATCTGATCTATGTGGGGCAGAGGGAATGACTCTTTGGGGCTAGCCTTGTTGAGGTCGGTGAAGTCTATGCAGGCTCTCCAGCTATCGTTGTTCTTCCTAACAAGAACTAGATTAGCAACCCAGGTAGGATACTTGGCCTCCCTGATGAAACCTATCTAGATCGACCTTGTCGACTTCCTCTTGCCGTGGCCTCGTGAGCGCCTGGTTCATGACGCCGCCGCTACGCGCTTGGCGATCGGGTCAACGTTCGGGCCGGTGGCGTGCTATGGACACAGGTATACCGACCATGTGGGAGGGCTCCCAAGCAAAGACATCTGAGCTCCCGTGGAGGAACTCGACTAAAGAAGAGCGGGTGGGCTCAGCCAGGCATTTCCCAATCTTCAGGACCCTCTCCGGATGCTCGGCGTCGACCTCGATGGTGTCCAGTTCTTCCATCGGCTGTGCACTTCGGTCCTCAGGTTGGCTACCCGAATCGTCGAGCTCGACCATGGCGATGGTCAGCTCTTCCACCCGCTCACGTACAATAGGGAAGGTGACGTCGCACCGTGCCGCGGACTGATCTCCCCGGATCGTCGCCACCCCAGAGGACGGGGGAATTTCATAGCGTAGTGGTAGACGGAAGTTGAGGCCCTCAGCTCATACAGGAGAGGCCAACCCAGAAGTGCATTATAGTTACTCGGAAGGTCTACCACTATGAAGGTGGCCGGGCCCACTGGCAAGGCTTCTTCCCCAGCTCCACCATCATTGATATTTGCCCTACCGGCTCTGTTGCATGACCAGTCACTCATACTACAGGGCCAAGGGGGCACGGGCTCAGGTGCCGCTCGTCGAGACCCATGTGGATTAAGGTCCGGAGGTATTGCAAGTTAGCCCCGCTCCCATTGTCAATAAGTTTCCAGTGGACGTGCGTCCCGTTGAGGATCATACTGATGACAAGGGCTTCGTGGTGAGGATGGCGGGCATCAGCAGCGTCGGTCTCCGAAAAGGTTACCTCGTCCCAAGATTTGGGAGGGGTTGACCTCATCCTGGCCCTCTGCGCGGAATACTGATAATCAGTGCGCGCTTCCCTGGCCAATCTCTTGCGTTGGTTCCATGACCAGACGAAGTGCTGGTTACCCATAACCAGCGTGTCGATGTAACGCCCTTCCTAATCCTGGGTCGGTATTAGGATACCTCTTCAACCCGTAACGAAATACATCAAATTTTGTTATTTTGTCCACATAACTTTCGATGGTAATTTAAAACTTGTTTCACTCAATTTGGGTCTAGAAGTGGCGCTACTCACTCTTAATTCAACCAAGCACTTTTATTGCATTTCCATTTGCATAAAGTTGCTTAAGCGAGGCAAACGAAGTCTAGTTGATATATTCATACATAAAGCTCCAAACCAGATTCGTAAGGTTTCTAAAACAAAATACATTTCATTTCAAGGCTAGTGCCAAGATCTCGGTTTCCCATGTGTCCACACTTCAAGCTCTTGAGGGTTCTCCGCCGTCTCCCGATGGTTTGCCACACCCAGCTTCACCTAAAAATATAACACGAGCACACGGTGAGTCACGAAGACTCAGTGGGAATAGGATGTACCAACACATACATTTTAACACAACTACTAATGCAATGAGGGCCCGGTTACGAGTCATGTGTTCACACGGCGCCAACACATATCACATTTGGCCGGATTCTTTCGTAGCACAATGCCCGTGGATCCTTGATCACAACGGAAACCACGGTCTTACACACATGTGGGTTTTAACCCCAATTCGGCCCCACAATTCACAATGGTGAACACATGCCACGCAACTTCTTTATCACTTGTTAACCAAATGCATGCTAGTAACTCAATTCAAGCAAAATGTCATCATCCAAGAATTGAGGAATCTACCACTTTAAGCGCGCAATCCTTAACATTGCCAAACTACAATTACACACAACACAATGTTACCTAGAACTTGTCTTTCAAAGCACAATATATCACCAACACAATCGATACCATAAAGGGAGATATACAAAGCATATCATGCATATATCACATGTACACATTCACTAGTGCATGCTTTATCCTAGCAAGCAACCATACTCAATTTACTTACCTCTCTATAGAGTTAATACACCTATACCCACCGTATAAGATGTAGAGTAAGTTCCAAGAGCCCAAAAGTCCTTTCTTCACTTCCTTCCTCTCTTCTCTTAGCAACAATAACACATTACACACATGTAATTCAATGTATAGAAAGGTTGTAGAGCCTAAGGGTAGTTAGAGTATACTTTCAGAGGTGTTATGGGGGTTTTGGGTCGTGATTTTGGTATTTAAACATCCCCCACCGACCTAGAAATGTCCAGAAAATTTTATGTCAGCCTTACCCGCTACTTACCAGAACTTCAACATTTACGGCCGTAATTTCCAAATTTACTGCCGTAACATGGCCCTTTACGGCCGTAATAATCATTCTGTAAATCCTTCTGTTTTCCAGGTTCCCTTTACGGCCGTATAATATTAATTTACGGCCGTAATGTCCTTATTACGGCCGTATCAAATAATTTACGGCCGTAATTTTCTTTCTGTAAATCTCTCTGTTTTTCCATTACATAATTTACGGTCGTACGATTACACCTTACGGTCGTAACGTAGGATTTACGGCCGTAATACTCAAATTTACGGCCGTAATCCTCGTCTGGCCCCGAATTCGGTTTCTTCCAATTTGCTAACCTGATCCGGTTGTTCGACTTACTACACCTACATATACCCATACCAAAGCACATTGAACATATAAAACATCACAACACAATCAGTAAATCACAGATTATCTTGTCGAATTCGAGCGGGGTGTTACAGTGGACCTCTTTCCGTGCCCCTGAAAGAGGTTGAGGCCGGTTGGGAGTTCTAGACTAATGTCGGCCGTGATCAGGTGGTGGGGCGACGAACTCGCGCAGCTGTCCGCGCCGGATCAGGCCCTCAATCTCATTCTTCAGGTCTCGATAGTCATCGGTATTATGCCAAGCTGACCTGTGATGCCGATAGTACTTCTCCTGGTTCTGGCTCGCGGAGGAGGTTCTCATCGGGGTTGGGGATGGTAGCACCCCGCGATCCTTTACATGCATTAATACGCCTTCTAGACTGGTGTTGAGGACGTGGAAGGTTTGGAATCTCTGGGGAGGAGTTCGAGCTGTTTCCGGTCCACGCACTGGCTGGTGTTGAGCGCGTGGCACTTGGACCGAGCTGGTGTCTTTCTCTTTACCTTTGTCGGGTCGTGGGTCCTGGGGTTTCGCCTCTGGGTCTCGGATGCCTCTTCAGCCCCAATGTGGCACTCGGCCCGGCTGAGGAACTCATGGTACGTCTCCGAACTGTGCTCGTGGATCGACTACCAAAATCGGGACCTGTACCTGAGGCTAGCAAGGGCTGCCGCCAGGGCTGTTTCTTCTGACACACTGCCAATCTCTATGTATCGGTTGTTGAACAACTCCACGTAACCCTTCAGCGACTCATCTCTCCCGTTTGACGTCTACAAGCCTCTGCTTTGGAGTTGACCGTAGTCGAGACCCCATGAAGGGCGCTTGGAACCGGGTCGAGAGGTCATCCCATGTCCTTATGGAGTATGGGGGGAGTTTCTTGAACCACTTCATGGCCTTGTCCCCTAGTGTCAGTGGGAAGGTCTTGCACATGAGCCCATCATTGACCCCCTGAAGCTCCATGAAAGCGGCGTATCTGTCGACGTGGCCGGTCGGGTCACTGATTCCGTCATAATTCCCTTGTTGTGGTAGCTTGAGCTTGGCAGGCATGGGCTTAGCCTGGATCTTCAGGCTCAATGGGGAGGCTTTCTCCACCCGGGTTGAGGGGCTGGGGGCCATCTCCCTTGCCTCTAGCTCGGCGACCCTTTTCCGTAGGAGTTCGAGCTCGGATTGTGGGGCAGGGTCGTTCGCATTTTCGCCTTGTCCCTCAGTCGGTGGCTTCCAATCGTGGCTGGGATAGAGCCGGTCGAAGACGCTATGAGTTCTTTCGGATGACCAGGCCTCCGACAAGGTTGGGGTCTGTAGCGGCACTGTGGTCCTTGTTTGGGCGGGGGAGCGACTTAAGTGTAAACGACGTCGGGCATGGCGCCGAGATGAGCGTTCTCTTGCAGGTGATATGACGTTGGACTCAGCGATGCGCTTGCGAGGGTCGCGTTGGAGCGTGACAACGGCCTGGGTGAGGTCATCCAGTCGCTTCAGAATCTGTGCCGGGGTGACATCCTGGGCGGAGTGGTGCCCTGCGCCTGAAGGTGGTTCTCGGCTGGGCCAGAGGACATATTCCGTACTGGGATCGGAAGTACTCCCGTCCGTGGAGGCGAGGAATGTGCGGCTGTGGCTCATGTTTCGAGAGAGGAATACCCAGTAGTAGAGCTCGAACGTGTTGCTGGAATACAAAGGGGGGCCTCCTTCTAGCGCCAATTGTTGATGCTGAAAATAGTAATGACTACTTAAGCATCAACTCTAGTGAGTGTCAGTGACTGATTAGCAGTAACAAGTATGGTAAAAATGTATTTATAGTTGAGCTCGGAGCTGGTACTGATTACAGAAGATTTATTGTGTCTAAATGGCCAAAAAGTGTTCTATTTATAGTGAAAGAATGTAGTAGGCGGTGGTAGCTCATCATTGGGGCGGCTGTACCGGCTTCAGAATAGGTGTGATGATTGCTTCTTCTATACCTACAAGCCGTCAACATCTATGGCGTTGACCTCGGAACTTGCGTGCAGTCGCCTTTGCATTTATGGGGAGGGTGACCTGTCAGTTGCAGGTGGTGTCAGAGTATCAGATGCCAGGTGGATTGTCTTTGTTGTCGAGCACTGTAGCGATCGGGGCTAGTCGTACACCCGGGTCGAGCTGGCCTCAGACTAACCGTTAGAAACTGTGACGTGGGAACAGCTCCCACTGTTTTGCCGACCTGGGCACTTCGGTCGAGTTAGGCAAGCCCTGCCGAGCTGAACTTGGCTCCCCCTCTCCTCTGGTGAGATGACTCCGAGCGTCAATCCGACCTGAGTCGTTGGACACGTCAGCAAAGGGGGCCCACACCATGGTGGATCCAGGCTGGACTCGTGCCACATCATCAGGGTGCCAACATATTTCAAATAGTTTGTAATACAATATCAATCGAATGGACTGTGAATTTCAATAACATTTTTTTAAATAAACGTTATAGGAAAGAAATTTTGAGAGCAAACGCCCCGGGGGGGCCCTCCTTCCAACCCAAATACTATCGATCTCCTTCCTAAATTCAGGTTAGCGGTATGCGAAAACATGGTTTCATCACTAAATAGATTCGTGAATAATAATGAGTTATGATGTAAAATGCGTGAGTAATATTGATGTTTAATTTTAAGTAGGAGTAAAATTAAATTAATATTTAGGTGAAAAAAAAGTTAAAAAAAAAAGGCCTTTAGGCTCCATATATAGAATAGTTTTAGATGTACAACCAATTGTAGTAATCATTCGACATCCACATAAGGTGCTTATATGTGGATTGATGATTGATATGTGCTCTCTGGCCCCAGCACCAGAGTGGTTGGTGGCTACATATTAATCATCGGCCTATATGCGACACTATAAGGTGCCCATATCTGACATTTAGTGCAACCAATTGACACAACCCTCTATTAGAGAGCCTTATAAAATACAATTTTTATCTTCTTATATTGGTGGGGTCCATCCTTATATTGGAGGGACATCTTACGTGTTAGAAAGCATTGCCGCTCAATATCTATATACTATCGGCACTGACGAAGCTATTAGTGAGCTGGACCAAGCTCTAGCTCGGTCCAGGAAAAGGTTAAGTACTGAATTATTCACCAATTGTAAAGACCTCGAGCCTAGGTCAGTTGGTGAGCTCCCTGCATTTACACCGTGTGCACATGGGTTCGAGTCTCAATGCTGTTCTTTTAGCTTCTTTTATGGCATTTTCATGGCATTTTCACTTTTGGATGCTTGTACTTTGGCCTTTCTTTTGACATTTTTATGGCATTTCGAGTTTTCTACTTTTAAACAATTCACACTTTATAAGGCATCTTTCATTTTTTAAAAATTATTTTTATATTAATTTTACATTTTCAAAAATCTTTAAGCCTTCAAGTATAAATTAGATTTAAATAATTTTTATTTAAGATTTAAAACTCAATTAATTTATGATTTTGATAAGTAATAAGACGAAAAATGATAGCAATTTTCTCTATTTGAGCTCGATTTAGCTAGTCCTTTTTTCTTTCTTTTTTTCTTTACTTTCAACAACGCTGTATACGAAACAAAAACTAATTTCTTAAACCAAATCAATCAAAATCATCATTTACCAAAGCAATCCAATCAAATCGTTATTTCATATAACTTTGCTTTTATTTTACAGAATCATTTTAGCATATCGTGATTTTCAATAATATTTTGTGAATAAACTTTATAGGAAAAAAAAAAACTTCGGGGGCACTGCCCCCGAACCCCCAAGAAAGTGCACTCTACCCACTTAAGGCCTTGTTTTATTCAACATTAACCAACACAAATTTTATCAAATTTTTCTTTTTATCATTTACAACCACTTATTTAATTATTTTATATATTTTCTTCAGATTTCAACTATACATTCAACACGCATATCAAGAAAATTAACTTTATACCAATCAAACAAACCCTAAATTTCAACTCGGTCCATAAGGAAATCCTGGCTTCATCCCTGACTATCGGACTACATAAACTTCTTCATTTTCAAGCTAGAACCTTCGAAACAAATTGACACTTTTTTCATGTCATCTTTAAGCCAAATTCTCCAAGAAGTGAAGGTCAACTTGCAACAACTAAATACTTGCAAGAATACCCGGAAAAAATTAATCAGTAACGATTATGTTTCTTCGTCCCCATCAAGGTATCAACTAACAAAGTAGATATATAAATCTATATAAGTAACAATATAATTATAACTTCTCCATATGAATTCTTACATAAAAGTCACTGGATTAATTTATTTGTATCACCTAAGTACATAATATAGCTACAAAACGGTTGTCTAGTTCTCAACACTTCTTTCTTCAGACATGCATACACTTCTAGCAAGAACAAGCAACTGAATTCGATCTTTTTAACGACGAAGATGAATTCAAGAACTGAATGCAATCTTCCAGAGCCTCGGCTCTCTGAGAATCAATGGTTTCAGCATAAGACCTCGATCTTGGCAAATTAGCAAAAGAAACTTTACGTGAAGACCTCGCAAAGTGCAAAGCTCTTGCCACCTTTTCTCCGATATGCCTAAAAAATCCGTCAGCCCTATACATCGAGCTACGTCCGAATTTGAAGCTTCCGATTCGGAAAACCTTTTTCTTTTGTTTCGTAGAGATTAAGGTTGGTTTACCATCGACATGAGGATTTAAGGTAACCCTTCTGCTCATTTCTTGACTCTTGCGCACGACCTTTGCTAGCAACTAGGGTTTTTGTCTGAGTGTGTTAGTAGTTTGTTGGAGAGTGAATGAGTGATGACGAGCAAAGGCCACTTGGTGATTGATATGTAGGAGGAATTTATTGATAATATTAATGAGGGGACAAGGGAGAAAAAGAACCAACATAGGCCCATTTCTTGATGTGTGTGTGTGTTTTTTCCTTGTCGGGACCAATGACTATAGTGATCATTTTTATATGGTTCTACTTTTATCCCATCTCTAAGAAAATATATTCAAGGAAAAATAGATGACGTTAATTTGAAGATCTTAAATTTCAACTATGTAATGATAAAATGTTATGCGAATTTAAACCCCGCACGAGTTAAAATTAAAGTTATTAGAGCTTGTTTGATGAATTTTTTTCTTCGAAAAAGAAAGTGAATTTTTTCAAGCAGATACAACTTCTTGAAGCTTTGTTAGCTAATGACTTCGCCGATTTAATAGATGAACTATCTCTTTGTTGGTGAAATCAATCCAATTCGACCAAACACGTTGCTTATATATCCACGGCGTGTTTATTCAATCATATGAATATATCCTTTTTCTTTTCTTTTTTTTTTTCTGTTAAGTTCAAACTATCACGATGGTGAAGTATTTGCTCGTGTTGTGATGATGAGAAACATAAACTTATAAAGATGGAGACATTGTCTGTGAATTTAAATACAATGTCACATTTATTGCTTGTCACATTTTGAATTTGTTTAGTCTAGCTACTTTCATAGTTCATTTTTCAGGGTCTGGTAAAAAGGAAGAGAAAGTGGAGGGGACCTGCGCTGTGACCAGCGTGGAGTAGTGGTGCATACTGCATAGGATTATAAGGTGTAAAAGTGGGAAGAGAACAAATTAAGATGGAAAAAGATAAAGCTTTTCTTTCAAAAGTGGTCACCTGCCCTAAATTTCTTTGCTGCATGCCACTGTTCGGCCTTATTAAAGAAGAATATTTTATCGTACCCAAAAAATTTCTCAACATAAGATTATCTAACTGAGGCCAAACTATATATATATATATATAGGGTCATGTCATTATTTTGTTTTTATGATTAATATAGATATATAGGTAGCCAACATTTAGTGAAAGTAAGTAAATGCTTACTACTCTAACAAAATAATAAGCTTAAATGTTATACATCGGAATTGACCATATATAGTAAATGTTATATGTGATCCATAATTAATCTACTTATTAATTAATGTATACCAAACACAATAAGTTGAAATTTAAAAATAAAAATAGAAAATGGGGACTTAGATCCTCCAAATTAGAATTATGGAGTTTTTCAATTTGTTTCTTAGTTCAAGTACTGTTGACTTTTGTGATAAAATAGAACTAAGAAGTCTTTAGGGAAGAAATCGGAAGCTTCAAAATTAATTCCATATAGTTGGCCATAAGATAAGTGTCCATTTAGTTGGTAATTAATCAATTTCATAGCCATTTAATTTCATAGCTTCAAGCCACTCCAACCATCCAATACTGATTCATGAAAAGGAGTTTGATGCCAAATTTCAAACTAGAAAGCATTTACAAATTTGACAGACACGACTCTAAGCAAATTAATTCAACGTCTTCGACTCTTCGGAAAAAGAACAAATAATAAAAATATCGCTTAAGTTTTGCTATTTTTTTAGATTTTATTTATTTGTTTTATCTATGCATCATAGATCTCCTCTTGCATATATAATTATCCAAAATCTAACACAATTTGGATTCAAATTTATTAATTTTATGATTAGATTTATGGTTTAAGATAAGATTTATACATATCAACAGTCCTATATATATTGCCATCGTTTTTCTTATACAATTCGAACAATCTGGATTCAAATTTACTAATTATATCATTAAATTTATGGTTTAAGATAAGATTTCCACAAATCAACATTCTACGGCGCGCAATAGCGCAATAAGTGGATTCCATTTTAATTTTTCTATAACCCTGTGTCTATAGAGTAATGGCAGTGATGTCACTCTTACTCTATAGGCACGAGGCTATAACGATGACTGAATTGTTTCTAAAGGTTCAATTTTTTATAGTGCAAATTTTGTCCTTTTTTTAGATTTTATTTATGCGTCATAGATCTCCTTCTCGGACAATTATCAAAAATCTAAGACAATCTGGATTAAAATTTAATAATTATATGATTAGATTTTATGGTTTAAAATAAAACTTGCACATATCAAGAGTCTTACATATATATGCCTGTTATGAATAATAATTGAAGAATAATTATTAGGTGTTATGAATAATTGAGAATAATGTGGTGGTTATGAATTATGAGGAATAATTTGGTGGAGGAATAATTTGGTGGAGGAATAATTTGGTAAAAGATGTAATTATTATATGTGAATGACTATTATACCCTTGATGAAATTATGTAATTACGATTGTGCCATTCAAGTTTTCCTATAAATAGAACAGGTTTATTAATGAAATTTATTCTCATGAATTCCTTAGAATTCATTCTCTAAATTCTCTCTATTGTTTCAATACTTTATAACATCGCATTTCAAGACATCAGTCTCTAGCCACTAATTAATATGAAAGAAGTATGCTCTACTACTGCATCTTATAGATGATCTTCTCAGACGTAAACTGGATTATTACCAATGAATTAATTCATCCTCATCAATCCTAAATAATCTCTTTGCAAATACATCATTAGAAAATTCCCTTTTGTTCATATTCTTCTCCCACAATTTCTCATTCTACACAACCTATTTGGAGATGTCTCAAATCCCAAAATTGGAAGAATGGAGTCCAAAGAATTTTCCGATCACGAAATGGATTGCAAGTAAACCTCATCCATGGAATAATTAGAGAAAGGGAAAAAGGTAAATCATATGATTTTATAATATAATAATATATTAAACTATAAGATTTGTTTTATCAAGATATAAGGAGTATACATTATCAAAATCAAATTTTCTCGACTCCATTATACTCGATTTAACGAGAGCTTCGATTTGACACAAACATTGATAGGGTAATAACTCGTTTTGAAATATGTTATTATCAAACTTTCAAAATTTACAAATCAGTACACCAACTTTTGAAATGTTACAAAATAGTCTTTAAATATTTTGATATTTATAAATGAAAGTGAAAAGAAGACGATTTTCCAATCTTATAATATTGATAGAATATTTTTTTGATAATTTTACCATTGCGGACTGGAATGGACAATTTTACCCTTGCGGACTGTAAAAGGAATGACTGATCTAATTTTTGACGACAAGAACAAAAATGGATAGAATATTCAGAAGAAATTCTAAATCCATTAATTACGCACTGCAAGTCCATTTTGACTTAAAAGATCGAAATATTAATGTAACTCCCAAGAGTTTAATTACATAATATACTTATTCTAAAAGGATAAATGTGCTCTTTGTAGAAGTAATGAGTATTTGTTCTAGAAGAACAAATTTGCTCTCGTGAGAAGCATTCAATATTTAATTCTCAGACTTTATTTACCGCACTAATTATGCAATACCTCCTACTTGATGATGGGTTCAACCGCTACTAAACGGAAGGTTTTATATATTTCTCACACTTTATATGCTAAGTGATGGGTAATACTTCTACTAAGCAGATCCTACTCTCAAGAAGTAGTTAAACATTATGCAATTTAATTCTTGCTATTTAAATTCAAGTGAAATTTATATTTATTGCAATAATTTACAAGGTAGGTTCGACTCACCTATTGGAGGAAATTTAATTTACCTAATTTAAATTTATGCACTTTATAGTTTGAGTATATTTCCAATGTGGTGGGTAATACCACACGATTGGTGTGCATATTTTCAATATGGTGAGTTATACTACACGATTGGTTATAATCTAATCCTACTCAGGAAGAAGTAGTTGATCAAAAATTCTAATCATACTCTCAAGTAGTAGACGATGAGAATAAAATTACTTCCCCATATATACCTAATATTAATGGAGAAAATTGAGGTAAGTGGTACTTGAAGTTACCATTGGATAAATAGACTAAAGTAAAATCTTGTCAATAGATCCCATGTTGATAAATCAAAAATATATACGCATGGAAAGCTTATATGAAGTAATCTCATCGATGATATGAGATTGTATTAATATGAGAATAAAATGCTCTTGAGAAGAAGCAAAATCACTAGATATCTGTGAATAAAGCCAATATGATATTATTATTATTTCCAAGAAGTACAAAAAAAATGGAACATATTGAGAATATCAAAAGATGGCATTAAACACTCAAAATATAAAAATGCAAAGAATATACATCTTTGAATCCATAAATGAGGGATGCGTCTCGAGAGTATAAATACTCCGTAACTCACACCATCAACATTAGATTCATAATGAAATATTTAAAGGATCTTTTCATCAGTCCGTGGACCGACTCTGAGCTTCCAGATTTGAACATATGCATGAAATTTGATGAGTAGTTCATCAACTAAGATTTAGCGTAAATAAGTATTTTTCTCAATGAGAGATAAACTTATTATTTACACCCTGATCTACAAACGCTAGTAAGCCATCAAAGAAATTAATATTCAACAAACCTATTGGTTTGACATGAAAATTCCACTGCGTCAACGAGGCTATATTGAATATTTCCTCCAAAGGTGTTGTAGCGCTGGAAGGACAATGAAAGTATCACTATTATTCATCATATACATCATGCAGCTGTGGATGGATTGTGCTTGTAGCCAACCTCCTCTGGACCCATGGTAGAACTGGCTCCACCAGTATTAGATCCAACTAGATGGAAAGGTATTACGCTGCAACTCTTATTCCCCATGATTGTGCGGCCATTATAAGTCTAGCTAAAAGTTTATTGTTGGTTCCTCCAGATAGTATATTGATTTCTTGTCTCCCTAACTCTTATTAAAGTCGGTTTGCCATATCCACATATTGGATATGGCCTACTAACTAGATCCACCAAGAATACATAATGGTTTTAATATGGCGAGGTAAAGTTGACTTGTATGAGATGATTCTAAAATCTCCATATCCATCTCTACTCCTATATCTCTTTTTGCACTATACTTTAATGTATGAACATGAGAGATATATGAATCCTCTATTTAAAGAAAAATTTTCAAACCAATAATTGAGGCACTATTTACTTTTTGACAAATATGAAAGAGAAAAAAATGCAGAAAATTTTTTTTAAGTGAAAATGACATATATCTGCTTGATTGAAAAATAATATATATATACATATATATATATCTTAAAATCGAAAAACAATATTTACAATTACAAGAAATATATTGATCTTTGTTATTACAATCGAGCTTTCTTACATAAATATGGGAAAATCATTATGCTAAAATTTTCTACTAAATTTACAAACAGGATCTTCTAAAGTAAGTTTTTCAAGATCAGAACGCTTGGCTGATCTTTGAATTTGGCCCATAAGGCCATTAGCTCACCTTGTACGTGTCCACTAGGATGTGTCTCAAGAGCCTGGGTTGAATATCATCCAAAGGCTCCTTACTCAATCCATCCTTAATGAATGCTATTTTATCTTCGATTTCTGACAAGTACTCCCATGCATTTACATCGAGTGTCACATGTCCAATCGAAAGCACACTTGTAGCATCCTCCTAATCTTTTGCTCTCCGCTTCTTGAAAAACTACTTTTACCCATACCGTGCATGTATTTAGAAGGAATTGAAACCTCACCGTATAATCGAACCTTTGCTTCAATCAAGCATCGGATATCTTGTGGGATACCCTTTATTCATTAGCATTCTTAATCTTTCCAAATTTACATCGATAAACTCTTCTTAGGATTTTGATCGATGAGTGATGGATAGTATTTTCAAGATTTGAGAGCATATGATCCATTATAATGTATAGATCCTTGTTAGGATGAATTTTGCAATAATTTTGATGATTTATTTATAGAATAATACGACGCGCATGAAATAAGACTCAATTTTAAATAAATAATATGAAGCGTAAGAGCTACGATTTTGAATTAAATAATAGCCTGATGTGATGCGTATGAGTCAGAATCTGTTTGAACAAAGAGTAGACAATAATGTCACCAAAAGATGATGGAATATGTCGGTGAATGATTTCTATGATAAATCATATTGGAGCACTATACGATACTAGTGAAATCGAGATATAAGAATTTAATGAACTAGAAGTTCAATAATACTGCTTGCAAAACCTGATGACCATCCCGGTTTAAATAATTATTGAAATCAATATTTCAAGTGAAAAATTAAAAGAATTCTTCAATGATTGTTCTCGATAAATGATGAAATCATTACTAGCCAATATTGGGAATAAATCCCAAATATATACTGGATTAAAAGGATGAGAAGTATGGGCCCACTCATCCTCCATGTGGACTACTAGATATTATGATATGGATCCACTAGATAGTCACATGTGTATATGATTCGAATTTGAAATTTACGAAATATTTGCTCTCACTATGAGCATGATTTAGATTTAATGATAAAGCTAGTAAATATATATATCCCAATGATTTGAATAAATCCTGAAGGATTTGAGTATGCGCGTACAAGTGGGATATTATATGGCAAATTATTTAAAGTCCTCAAATAAATTGCCGATATCGAGAATAGAATGCAAACTGGCCTAAATTTCCCATATTAAGGTCTAATGATGAGAACATATATGATTAAAATCATACCAACCTGTATGGGTTTTGGTGTTCTAAATTTTCTCAAAGATGAGGGGAGTATTAAAGGTTGAAAATAATATGTGAAATGCATCATGTTATATCCTCTAAATTGTAATACTGAACTTGAAGTTCAAAGATGCATGAAAGGCTAATCACATATATCGCCTACGATGCTTTGATAAGTTAGCGCTTGAGCGCTGATATTTCCCCAAACATATATATCAAAGCAAATTATAAAAGATGATCTTAATAACTGGAGGCATATGCTCTTGAAGAGTATATAGACATAACTATATTGTGTAATCCTACAAGAGGATTGATAATGAGATATCTCGATAAGTTATGTCGATATGGGGAAAGAAATGAAATTGAAAAGTGTCGACACGATATGAAAATGTAGCGCTACATATGATCAATGATAATGAATATTGAGATATATTGAAGATGATAAATGCTTTGAATGTGAAATCCTTTAACTTATGAGATGATGAGATGATGATGACTAGTGCTCAAGTTTAAAGATAAGCATGGTGGTCATTATATGTTGCATGCTCATGAAAGTTAAATTACCGATCGTGTGTGTAGTACCGAAAAAGAAATTAAAGGATCGGGTGAGCTAAGCCCGTGTTTATGCACTCTAAATGAACGAAGAGTATAAAACCAATGTATATGATACTCATACAAATGTATGAAAGATTTTGAAATGCTTAAGATACTTGTATAAAATACGCCACTCTTTTTCCTCTTAGTGAGGTTTTATCCTATTGGGTTTTCCCTAGCAAGGTTTTTAATGAGGCAACTTTAAAGGTGTATTCACATGAATATCGTACTTTTTCCTTCATTAGGTTTTCCCACCGGGTTTTTCCTAATAAGGTTTTAACGAGGCATATTCATGGTATATTGAGAACGATATGAGAAATTGATACAAAGGTATCTATTGGATCAAGTTATAATGGAGCTAATGCTTTAGATCCAAACGATGATGATATTGAAATCATTTACCGTAAGTAAAGATATCGATTCTCAAGATATGAAATCAAACTGAGTATTGCATTCTTTTTCCTTCGATCAAGTTTTTTCCCATCGGGTTTTCTTGACAAGGTTTTAACGAGGCAAAGACGTGAATACTCATATGACTGGAGTAGACATCAGGGAGCAATGTTTTGATGAAGCAAAGATATAACCACTCCAAGCTATCCCTGCAATAGGTTTGGAAGTTTTTCCCACCTGGTTTTTTCTCCAAACAGTCCTGTAAGACATTTGTATTAATAGTCATTCAAGGAGGAGTGTTATGAATAATAATTGAAGAATAATTATTAGGTGTTATGAATAATTGAGAATAATGTGGTGGTTATGAATTATGAGGAATAATTTGGTGGAGGAATAATTTGGTGGAGGAATAATTTGGTAAAAGATGTAATTATTATATGTGAATGACTATTATACCCTTGATGAAATTATGTAATTACGATTGTGCCATTCGAAGTTTTCCTATAAATAGGGCTTCAGTTATTAATGAAATTTATTCCTGTGAATTCCTTAGAATTCATTCTCTCTAAATTCTCTCTATTGTTTCAATACTTTTATAACAATGCCATCATTTTTTTCCTTTATACAATTCGAGCAATTCTGGATTCAAATTAATTAATTACATCATTAAATTTATGGTTTAAGATAATACTTCAACGTATCAACAGTCCTACATGATAGTGCCATCATTTTTTTTTCTTGTACAATTCAATTTTTCGGCGAAGACTATAGATGATAAACGACTAAAAATTGATAATTCGAATTAATTCTAACTTCCACCGTATTTTTCTTGCCATTTGTACATATAATTCGAATTTATACTTAAAGTTGTTGGTGCACTTCCAGTCGCATATGGAACATTACATGGTTCCTTCTTCATATATAGAGCACAATTACACGCAAGACAGGTAGCATAAAACTATTCTATTGTCCATGTTTATATGTCGTCTCATTCTGTGGTAGAATATCTCTTATTCTGAACATGAGTATGCATTAATGTTGCAATAATCTGAAATCATAGGTCTTCCTGGCTCTTGGTACTTTTTGGAGTTTCTGCTGTACAAATAATATGATTAACAAATATCATATTATTATTATTGTTATGCATGCCTGGTCTTCTTTTGTCCATGGAGTTTTGCTTCTATGATTTATCTTTGCAATCTTTCATTAAAATGACATGCATTGAATGTTTTTACATAAAATAAAAATTAAAATAATTATAAAAAGTACAATAAAATAATTAATTTAAATTTAAATTAAATGAAATAAATAAAATAAATTTATATTTGGAGGAAACTTTGGTACATTGGGTTGGTAACAAATTTAAAAATAATATAAGCGTTTACATCATTTTAGTGTAAATGGTGACCAAAATGTGTCATTGACTTGGAGATGACCTAATCATCTCTTCTTAAATAAAATAAAATAAAATAAAACTCTTCTTGGGGTTCTTTAAATTTTTTCTCTAATTGAGTTAATGAATTAATTTTTTACTCAAGATTTTTTTTCTATTTAGGCTTTTTGGTTATGAACTATAGATATTAAGCTACAATAATATAATTAGAGTTAACATGTATAAACCTTATTATAGATACAATTATTTATTTAACTAAGATATTAAGCTACACCATTCCAAAAAAAACATATTAAACTACAATATATTTTTGTTAATTATAGATTACTTGACATATTATCTTTAAATTTCGAGTAACTTTAAATACTAATTTGCCTTATTGAAATTTATAAATCTAAACGATCTATTAATTTTTGTTCTCAACTAATTCAATCATATCAACTTAAAAAACAAAAGATAAAGGCTCTTTGATTTTTTAGATGTCAATTATCTCAACTTAATTTTTTCTCTCTTATTACTTCGATAAAAAAATTTTTATTCCAAAAATTGAATTTTTTGAAAAATATTTTTTTACTCTTTTATCACTTCACATATTATTATTGAATTTCAATAAATTTCTTATACTAATTTGCCTTATCAATGTCAATCATATCATTTAAATTTGTTGCCAACATAAATTCTTTTTTCTTTTTGATTACTTCACATATTATTATTGAATTTTGATCAAATTCCGGTACTAATTTGCCTTATCGAACTTTAATTTCTTAACCGTCAGATAATAATTCTATACCTATCAAAATTCATATAAATCATATATAATTAAATTTTATATAAATAACTCACACCAAATGATAGTTCACATATTGATTAGTGTTGATGAAAGGAACTTCTTTCCATGGTGAAATATGTGTGTGTGATGGAATTTTTTTGGCAGTGTTAATATATTCATTAATTTTTAATCATTAAATTTAGAAGTATAAATTTGAAAAAAAGAAAAGTTAGAAAGGTTCAACTAAGTCAAATCGTAGTCAAACTTTATTTAATTAAATGATTAGAAAATATTTATTTATGCCTATTTTCTTCAAATTCTTTATACAAATAGTTGCAAAGTAAATAGATAAATAAATAAAAAAACATGTGCACGAGTTTATTCGTGTTAGTGATTCTCGTACACTGCACGGGGGGAAATACTAGTTGTTGTTGTTGTTATTAGTGTTATTGTTGTTGCTATTGTTGTTGTTATTGTCATTATTATTATTATTATTATTATTATTATTATTATTATTATTATTATTATTATTATTAAATAATTATTATATAAATAATGGTAAAAGTGATTTCTGGATCAAATAGCTCTCTTTTCCCGCCTTTACTTTGCAGTCTATTAAAATTGTTATTATCTTATAAATTATATTTGCTTGGTAATAAATAATGATTTATGATAAATATTAAAAATTTGAGTTCAATTAGAGTTATTATTATCCAAAAAAACTAAATTGTAATTACCCATATCACATTTATATTTATCTTTCTATTTTCTAATAAAATGTAACTATCCATATCACATTCGTATTTTTGTTTTTTTTTTTCTTTTTTTTCGTTTTAAATTTAAATTAGTAAATCTTAATATTAATAAAATAAAATAAATCTTAATATTAGCAAAAGGGGTATTTGAAAACAAGTTTTCTAAACACCATTAGAATAAAATGTGTTTCAGATTTTGTTTGAAAGCAAATTAGGTCATAATGTTTTTATTCCAAGAATGTCATTGACTCCCCATCTAATTCATAGTTTCCCTGTAAATATTTATAATACCATATTGAGTTTCATATTTATATTGTATATGCTTCTTCTTTTGTGTTGTTCAATTATTATTTTTACAGCTTTTTCAGGGAAATATAGCTATCTCTGTGTTGGGATGAAGATACTTTATATACGACGATAGTAGATTTCCCACTAACTCGTGGATAGCCTACTAACTTCACTATCAATGTTGTTTTCATGGAAATATTTCAAAATTTATGATATTTTTTCGAATATCCTGTTTTAGGTATATATAATATATAATATTTCATTTATCTTCTATTAATAGTTTTAGTATTATTATTTATAGATGTTATCCAAATAATTTCGTGTAATGCATTACGTGCAAGACTAGTTATTATAAAAGCAGAAGAGTGGCTGTGGGCCACCCTTCAGTTTTCTTGCTCAAAAACTTTTTAAATATTCAGATTTATTAAATCACTTCATTAATCATAAATATATTAATCATGCTTTATTTCTATTAGGTTATCTCGAAAATAGTGTTATTGCTTTATCTCAAATAATAATGGGATTAAATACTTAATTATCTCAAATGGGAAAAATTTATGTGCTATCTAAAAGACCACTTGGTATGGAAAATTGCTTTCACTAATAACGAGCAATTTATGGACGATATGTCGCCTTTTTTTTTTTTTACATTTGGTTTTTACCATCAACAGCGTATTTTCTTTCTTTTTTATATTTTTTCCTTTTTCATTTTTTGCCACTTAGTTGCTAAGAAAAATGTTTTTTTTTTACTAAATATTTTTTTATTCTTAATATTTTTAATTAATGCCATTAATGAAAATATCATTAAATATATTTCAATGATATATAGTTTTTTATTTCTATCTAGCCCTTTGGCTGTTCAAATTTGGAAATTCTTTCATCACAATTCACAAATATGGTGTGAAAATGAAGAACTTTACTCACCCTATGAATCTCTTTGTTAATTGGATCCTTCACTGTCGATCTTTTAACTGGTGGGCTTCTGTTCCATTATTTGTGCTGTGGTTTATTTAGAGAGATAGGAACGCAGCTAAACCTGATGATGTGGTTATGTCCCCTGTTCGTATCATTAAAAGGGTGGAGGGGATGATTTGCCTGCTTTCTCAATCTTTGGCTGTCCCGAAATCTCCCACTCTCAAAATGCAGACAGTATATTGGATTAAACCATCTGGACCTACCATTAAAATCAATACGTCTGGGAGTTACAAAGATGGTAAGTTTGCTGGTGGAGGAATTTTCAGAAATAGCAAGGGAGAAGTGACTTTGGCTTTCTGTGAATCTCAGATTGGCTCTTGGGCTATTTGTTACTAGCTCTCTGAAATTGTTGAGTTTTTTAGGAAATATAAAGTTACTTTTACTCATACGTTTCGTGAAGGATGCAAATCTAGGTCACGACTTTTCTCAACTTCAAAATTTCCATCAAGAGGATCTCTCAGGGAGTATCAAAGGTATTGTGCATTTGGACCGGCTGCAAACTCCTTGCATTCGATCACATTGAACTGCCGCTTTCTTGCTTTTATCTTTTCTTTAATTTTCAATCTTTGTATGAGAAGTAATACTTCTCTTGCATTGCATTTAGATCTTGCTTAGTCTTCCTTTACTTGCATGATGTACTTAGTCATTCTTGGGAGGTAAGACTCATATATCTCCCTTCATCTAGGTGTCCTTTAGCTTTCGTTTTAATAAAATCCCTGAAAATATATATATATATTTCAATGATATATTGATTTATTAAATTATATTATATATATATATATATATATATATAAATAAATAAAAGTAGAATCGTGGTTATGGGCCACCTTAGTTTTTTTTCGCTCAAATACATTTTTACATATACCGATTTATTAAATCACTTTGTTAATCATAAATATATTAATAACATTTTCAATCAGATTATCGCGAAAATGCTATTACTGTCTTATCTCGAAAATGGGATTATATGCATATCTCAAATGCATGGGATAAATTTATATGGGATTAATAATATTTTATTAGATTTACTCGTTATCTCAATAATGTGATTATTGAAAATTAATTTATGCACTACATTAAAAAAAATAATTTATGCATTATCACAAATCCCAGAGGGATTATTTCAAAATTTTGATTATTGAAAAAGGGACTTATAATTCTCCAAAAAGAAGAAGCAGAACTGGGCTACTAATTTATGGGAAATCAAATGGGATTTTATAATCAGATTGATGCCACGAATTTCTGTTTTATTATCTTATATGTAATTTGCTTATCTCGGATGAGATTTCGGAAAAATGGGACTATTACTATTATTTGCATGACTTCTTTAAAAAAACAAAAATATCATTTGCACAACTTTAAAATAGGTCGTTGCAACGGCACAAGCTTAATTATTATAATTAAACTTGGTGAGCATGTGTTGGAAGTTAAGATATTATTCGGAAGTGATAAGTGTGTATTAATTTTACACACTTATTTATATCTTCAAATGAACATCATTTGATTGAGCAAATTTCTATTAAATTATATGTAAATATTGTGTTTGTGGGTCAATAACCTCAATCATGTGAAAGAGAACAAAGAAAAAGAAGAGCAAAAAGGATAAGAATGTCAAAAAAATCCAAAAGTTTTAGGACTAAAATGAAACGTGCCAAAAGATGGAGGACTTTTGACGCAATTTTTTTAAAGAACTTTTTGGAAACTTTTCTTGTTCTCAACTAAAAGGTCAATTAAAGATGATCCTAATGCTTTTTACGGATCTCAATTCCGAATTTCCTGGCAAAAGTTATGGCTATTCGAAGTTTGGGAGCGAGAAGTGTGGTTGCACGTCTCATTTGTGTGGCCGACAGACCATTTTTTTGAATGAAATTTTTTCTGAAAATCTCATTTTGAACCACCAACTTTGAGGGCTTTTTGGTCACTTAATTAACATGAATGAGGGCTCGTATACACACCTCAAGTTCCCCAATTGATCATTCTTAGTTTTTAGTTAGGTTTTCTTCTCCATTGTTCTTCCCTTTTTCTCTTCTTTTCTTCTTCTTTACTTCTTCTTTTCTTGTTTTCTTCCTTTCTTTTAGTTTTGGGTTTGAATTGGGGCTAATTGCTTGGAGTAGAAGATGGAGAAATCAAGAGATGATTGTTGAAGGTGAAGGAGAGATCAAGATTGGTCATTTCAAGGGGGTCTCTTATCGTTTTCTTAAATTTTAACGATTAATTCTTCCATTCATGTATTGTGTGTATATATTTCTATGATTGTCTTCATCATGGGCTAAAGTATTGTGAGTTGGGATAATTGATGAATCTCAAGCTAATTTTATTAATGAATTTGTTTATGGCATTGGAATGTCTTGCTCTTGTTCATGTGTGGTTGTTTTTGAGCTTGATCCCATGTATTTGCTTAATCAACAAATATATGTCGAGTGAAGTGTATATCTGTTCGAGAGAAAGTATGCATTTTACACCACAGAGCAATCACCTTAGGTTCCTGTAGGGGTAGGTGACACATTGAACTACCCTCATAAAGACTAATACATTTGGTTGGTTCTAATCGACATAGAAATATAGTAGATTATGCCAATCATTTAGGACTGGTTTGATACTCGAGAGAGGTAAATTGGCTAAGTTAGGAGAGTCGGGTCTAACATTGAAGATGAATGATACGTTATGTTTAAATGATGATTTGATTAGACTAGGTTAAGTAAAATCATGAATCCCAACTAATTATTAATCCAAGTTTATCTCCATTCATTCTCATTTTATGTTGTTAGTTTTATTGCATTGTTAGTTTAATTTGTTCACTCCGCTTCCACCATTTAGTTGTGTGCATCCCTTTTTCCTCTTTTATTTGCTTTCACACTAGAATTAGTGAGTCAATACAAATACCAATCCATGTGGGTACGACAACCCAGACTCTAACAAAGTCTACTTTATTGCTTGCTATGAACCATACATTTGCAGATATTTAACGCGTATTTCAGGCATAACAGGAAGTACTGCTGAGATAGTTTTTTATTCCAAGACTTTCATTGATCCCTTTTGATGCAAGAATGACTTTCAAGTTTGAAAGAAGACAATTTCCTTTTATTGTATCATATGCAATGACAATCTACACGAATCAAGGTCAATCATTCTCTCATGTGGGCATGTTCCTGAAAAGTCCAGTCTTCAACCATGACCAACTTTATGTAGCGGTGTCCAAAGTTACAAATCGGTCTGGGTTGAAGATGTTGCCATGCAATAGTGATGGCTGCATAGCAATGGTAAACCAACATTTTGTACAAACAACGTAGTTTGTAAGGAGGTTTCCCAAAATCTTTGAGATTTCCATTTAATTTTTAATTCGCGTGTTTGATAACATTTCGTGTCTCTAATCGAAATAAACTTTGTGTTTAAATTTTCCTCTTTTTCCATTTTATTAATTTTTAAATGTTATTCATTGTCAAATCAATTGATAATGTTCTTCCATGCAACGCAAGCATGCAATACTAGTAATAACAAAGGATAATCAACTCCACGCCTCTTTGGCCTTTTTAGCTATATCTCTTGTAATCGGTCCAGCCAAAATGAGAATTGAATCTTAAATTAACTCTCAGCTTTGGATTATATTGTTTTACATATGGCTATATGAGTGTGGAGAAGCAATTGAAGAGACGAGAAGTGACGAAACAACCACTAGAGTCTAGTAGCTCATGAAAACCTAGGTGAGGTGCTGACGATAGCAACGATCGAGCTAATTTTAAGGGAAAAATGATCTTTCTAAGGTTAAGGAAGAGATGGTCAATATAACCTCAAGGTGGAAGCCCAACCTACTAGGAACTGCAACGTAAAATGTTTCTAGTGCTTTGGTCAATACAAGTAGGCGATGGTTTTTATAAATGAAAAAATAGAGATCGATGAAGAAGAAGATGATGACATGCCATCTTTGGAGGATGTGGCAAGTGATGATGTGAATGAGCTATAGAATCAATGAACGTCCCCAATGCTCTAGTCTCAAGACAAACTTTGATATAGCAAACTAAAATGGCTAGTAATATTTTAATTTTTTTCATTCAATGTGTCTTTTTAGAGGTAAGTCTTGTAGTATAATTATGGATGGAGTAGTTACACTAATTTAGGCAGTGGTATCTTGAGAAGTTGGGGTTGAAAGTGTAATTAAAACACCCTAAACCATATAATGTATATTTGGTAAGCACAATAAGCTAGCTTATAGCTTATTTAGAAAAAAAGTACAACTAGTTGTGAAGTATCAACGTGTTGCTTCGTTAAAATTGTATCAGCAAGACCCATTGGGACAAAATCAACCAAAGAGAGAGAATACATCTACTCCTCTTGATCTTTACAATTTTCTAATGTACAAGTGTAGTCATTTCTAAAGCTCGTGTATATTATCTTCTTCACTGTAGCCTCGAGTAAGCATTATCTTTCATACTATTGTCGAGCTATATCTAACTAAAAAGTTAGAGCTTCAACATATTAAGAGCAATTTCCAATGCACTGATTGTACTGGGATATGGTACTTTTAGACCATAGATTTTTCGTCTTCCAATGAGTGAAATTAATCATAATTTCCAATCAAGTATGAATGAGACATTGATATCAAACATACAATGTATACCACTGTTTTTGGATGTTTAATTTCAAAGAATTTGTCTTGTTAAAACCTTACTAGGAAAAACCCTATAAAAAAATCCAAGTGGAGGAAAAAGAATGCATTACTCTTTTTATATGACACCAAGCTTGCTTCATTAAAAAACCTTGCTAGGATAATCCAATGAGACAAAACCTTGGTAAAAAAAAAAAAAAAAAAGAGTCCAACGCGTATTAGGTTTTTATCATGACTTTTAACTATATGCTTTAGGCATAATAAGTCATTCAGAATTTCCGTGCTTCAGGTATAGTTAATCTTTAAGGGATTATATTTATATGCTTATGGTATTATATATATGCTACAAGCACAATATTTTCATATATACCTTTTAACCGTTTTGCTGGGTCTTGATCACTGTTCTAATCTTCACTGATTGGTACATCAAAAAGACATTCTCAAAATATCGAGATGGGAATAACACATTTTGATCTCACCCATTGATAAATCAAAGAACGCAAGCTAATGATTAAATTAACAATCTTAACATACGATTAATTCCATGCTATATGTCAGTTATAGAAAGTTCATTGTGTAACAAGTTGTACTTTATGATTGTATTTCTATTTTCCTTTTGCACAAATGTCTAGTGATATATTACTAACTTTTGGTCTACCAGTCATACAATGCAAAAATATGCTCGATTGTGATCTTTTGCTAATACGTTATCAGTGTGACAAATTTTATTCTACATTCTCTCGTTCGTAATAGAGCCCTATGAATCTATTTTATTACATTTGATTCCATGTTTTCTCACTGTAAACGTAATTGTTGAGATCTCTTTATTTTCATTAATTTAAGGCACTCATTCATCTTTTGGAGGGTATAATGAATTATATATCTATACTTTGCAATTGTATTTGCCTCAATAAGATCATTATAATTAAGTCCAATTATCTTTTAAAATTTGGGAATCAATTACCATCAGATCTTAAAATGATATAAATTTACCAAATAATCCAATTTACCAAATAAATGCAACAATGATTTATTTCAACTATATCTTATCATATGCTTGCTTCCTTCCCTAATGCTGAGATAACTTCTAATAAACTATGTATGTCATAATATATCTTACTTTAGGGATGAAATATATGTTTTAATGAATTAAGAATTTGAACTCAATCTAGCATTCTCAGCATTCTTTAAAAGCCCACCTCAATGCGTGTGGTGATCGCACTTAATGAAACTTTTAACATGGAAACCATAAAGCTTTCAATTATTAGACAGTTATAATTGAGGGTGCTATACAATATGATATTGACATGTTATATGCACCATGTTATATAAGCCAAATACGATGCTTCCCTTTTTAGGTAAAGACTTGCATTACAAGCTTCAATTACCGTTGAAGTCTAGGTTATATAAATTTCCTTATTGTACTATCCACGAGTCTGATTACCGCTTCTAATTTATTTTGCATTTTATTTGTTGTTTTTAACTTTATTATATTCTTAATCATCATTTTGTTTATTGAAATGATTTCCCTTGATTTGTATCTAATCTTATTTCCCCAAAGTAAGATGTTGACAAGATGTGATGAGTGGTCAAGGTTGATTTCGATGAAAGATGACCTCAATGATAAATTGATAATATAAAAGATAGCTTTGAAAGAACAAATGGATTTTCTTCTCCAATTGGAAGGTGGGTACATAAACTACCATCAATTGAAGATTTCATAAGAGAGTCCCGCTGCTGATGGAGAACAAATCAAATAAAATGTTATACATGGTGATAATACCCAAGCATTTGTTGTAGGATGTTACTGAAGTATAAATGATCTTAAGGATGAAGGTAAACACAATGAGATTGACCTTAATAGAAGTTGAAGGAACAATCACTATTTATTTGACTTTAGTTAATACTAAAAGTGAGTCTTTCGAATTTTTTGCATGTGTGTTAGTCTTATATCGACAACTTTAAATGTTAGTTTTTGCTACAAGTGATGATAAAATTATAAATATTCATTTATCAAGAAATGGGCAGTAGATAGATGCAAAGCAAATACAACTTTAATATGAAGATATGCAACTTTTCTTATATTATTGATTGTTTACAAAAAAAATGCAAAATTTTTCATTTATTAATAATTTTCTGGAGGGTTTTGTTATTGCCTTCATTTTAGTACCCTGAAGAATGAAAATTGAAGATTAGAAATTGTTGTAATCTTCATTTCCGTGCCCCTAAATGTGTCAATGACAAGATTTGAACAAAAGCACCATGGACTTGAGTTTGGGCTAGAAAGCATTGGCCTTACAAAGTTAAGTCAGCTCAAAGAGAAGAGAAAAATAAAGACAATCAATTGAAAATAGGGAAGTTAAATAAAATCTATATATTAATAAAATGAGGTCAATTTCCCGCTCAATCTTATAATTTTAAAAATTAAAAAATAATATTTTATTTATATTTCCCACTCAAACACAAATACCTAATTTCCAACCCATGCATAATGTTTCGTTATTATTACCCTTGATCATTTGACAGAATCACTCATTATTTCTCAAATCCGTGTTATTATCGTGTGTGATCTTTTAAATCTTCCATCCATATCTCTCCCATTAAATCACGCAAAATCAAGGAAAAATTTATAACCAAACGGGGACGAAATAATGTGCTTTTATACTTTTTTGATCGAATGTGCTTTTATATGGCTTCATCATCTCCCTTAAAGATGTTATATCACACATTATTTCTGATTCAGTTCTTGGTTTTATTATTTTATTTTTTATGCTATTTACCATAAAAAAGGAAAATATGTTATTATAATTTTTATTTTACACATATTTTAAATTATAATTTGGTCATAAATCTCCCCGTGCAACGCACGGGAGAAAATACTAGTTCTAATAATATACGGTCGTGCTAATTCAAATTGATTGTGATAATGATTTTGCATTGACACAAATAATCACCGATTGTGATAAGTAATAATTTTTATTTTTTTGTTTTTTTATGAAATAATTAAACTAAGCAAATTATTTAGAATGCCATTTCTTTATGGGTCGATTGTGTACTGAATAAAATTTTAATAATATATGGTCATGTCAATCCAAATCGATTGTGATAATGATTCCCGATTGAAACAAATAATCCCCAATTGTGATAAGGAAGAATTTGCTATTTATTTTTATTTTTTTATCATTAAATAACTATAAAAATTATTGAGATTCCTATTTATTTTTTTATCGATTGTATACATAATAAAATTCTAATGATGTATTGTGATGCTAATCCAAATCGATTCTAATAATAATTCTAATTCTAATATCTTTTTTCATTTGATTGTGATAATAATTCTAATTCAAATATATATATATATATATATATATATTCTAAAATTGAGTCATTGTGATGATACTTCTACTGATTATAACAAAATAATAGAATTATTACACTACAACAATTTTGTCTTTTTGGGGCGACATCATTTTGGGGAGACTTGATGTCGCCTCTATAGATTGACAGTATAGCGGCGACACCTTGACGTCGACAGCTGGAGCTTTAATGTCTTGATCCGAGTCAATTTTCACCTACAAGTCCAATTAGCTCCTCATTGGTAGCAATTAATTGTAGGGATGAGTGACTTGGTAGTTGCTGACACTCGTACTTATCTGCTAAATTGAATGCTTCACCTCTGAACTTATTTCATTTTACACATCTCTTCACTTTTTCATCTCCATTTTATGCTTTTGTTACCCAGTTCATCTGCAAACGAAGTATGCTCCAGCCAATTCGATCGACAACTTGAAATTTTCAACAAGACGTATTCTCACATTCGGTAAGTCACAACTGACATATTTTAACTGTATTATTTTATTTGTAATTTTTTTTTGAATGAAAGTGTTATTTTATTTGTTATAGATATTTCTATGTAAATACTTTTGCATTAAACATAAAATGTCAGTTTTTTGCACTAAAGGGTATGTAGAACCAATTTAAAATAAAATATAATACATTATAATGAAAATAAACATAAAAATAATTGGGGCTCATTTGCAATAAGCATAAAAAGGGGTATATTTTCAACATATGTGCAATAAACATACAAATAATTTGCACTCATTTTTCGTATATAAAATAATCTTCACTCGTCTCCATGTACTTTTTTTACATCATTTTTAATTTTAAGTATATTTTACATCATTTTTATGTTGCGTATTGAAAATGGTATATTTTTGCACTAAACAAAAAATGGAAATAATGCTTTTTTAATTTTTATTGATTTTTTTTTTTGCATATTGAAAATAATTTGGTAGAACATAATGAAATGTCTTTGACATTTTAAATCTTTTTTTTTCTTGAAAAGGATATTTGATATTGTAATTTAATGAATTTTTTTCCCCTTGAAGTGTGTGTATATATATATATATATATATTTATTTATTTTGTCACAATTTTTTTGACATAAATATTTGCAATGATAAATTGTTAAGTTAATATAATTTTTCTATTTTTTCTTGTAGTATGTATATCGGAGATGAATATTGATAGACGGTGGACAAAAATTAGAAACCGCTCGAAGTCAATAGAATTTGAAAAGGCCTTGCAAGATTTTATAAATTGTGCGAGACCATATGTAAATGATAGGGGGCCTGCTAGATGTCCGTACAATAATTGTTTGAATGTTATCAGTCATGACTTGGAAACTGTAGAGTATCATATATACTGACATGGTTTCTTGGAAAGTTATGATGCATGGATTTACCATGGTGAAACAGCAGTTCAATATGGATACATAGATGGATAAGACTAGGGGATTGGTTCGAGTAATCAAACACTGGATAAAATGGATAATATTTTGGGGGACATGGTTGGGGATGACTACAATGCTGCTAGTGATGATGTTCGGCTTGACAAATTGTTTGAGGCTCTACATACAGAACTATATCCCGGTGTTCCTTCGTTCTCTTCGTTGAATTTTTTAGTGAAAATGATGCACCTAAAGGTGGTGAATAAATGGACAAACAAGTCATTTAATGATCTTTTACAGCTTTTGAAACTGGCATTCCCAAAGATGAACCTCGTGGATTCTCATTATGAAGCTAAAAAGATGTTAACAAAGTTGGGGTTGGGTTACAAATCAATTCATGTCTGCAATTATGATTGTGCACTTTTCTGGAAAGAGCACGCCGATAAGCAAAATTGTCCTATGTGTGGGGAGAGTCGATGGAAGCAAACTACTAGTTGATCTTTTGGGAATAATGTGTTGCATAAGGTGCTACAATATTTTCCTTTATCTCATAGACTAAAATTTCTAGTTTGCTACAAAAGATACTGCTATGCTAATGAGGTGGCATAATAGGGGTAAGAGTAGAAATGACGATGAGATGCAACATCCTGTAGATGGAAAGGCTTGGAGAGACTTTGATGAGAAACATCCTCACTTTGCAAGTGAAATTAGAAATGTTAGATTCGGGTTGGCCGCAGATGGTTTCGATCCATTTGGAAACATGAGTCAATCACATAGCATATGGCCAGTAATTATAGCATGTTACAATCTACCAGCATGGCTGTGTATGAAATCGGAGTACCTAATGTTGACTTTACTAATACCAGGGCCAAAAGCACCAGGTAAAGATATAGACATATTCTTGCGAACCTTGGTGGACGAGTTGAAAGAGTTTT
Source organism: Jasminum sambac (assembly GCA_018223645.1). Lineage (NCBI taxonomy): Eukaryota > Viridiplantae > Streptophyta > Magnoliopsida > Lamiales > Oleaceae > Jasminum > Jasminum sambac. Next base: position 25,492,024 of record CP073652.1, read on the forward strand.
GGTCTCCAGGTATTGACATAAGGGATGCGGGAACCAATAATAAGGGATTGTTTAGCATGCGGGCTGCATTATTATGGACAATTAACGATTTTCCTACCCATAGTAGTTTACAAGGTTGGAACGGTCAGGGATACTTAGCATGTCCAACATGTGGTAAAGATACATTGTTAGTCCGTATAGGAAGGAAAGACAGCCTGTGTGGGGTATAGAAGATTTCTTCCCATAAAGCACCACCTTAGGCGTAGTATAGATTTCGATGGAAGGTCAGAGTGTAGGCCTCCTCCTTGTAGGAAATCGAATATGGAAATTTTAGCTTTGTTGAATCGATTGAGGCCTACTATTCCTGGAAAACACCCAAGTTTTGCTAATGCCAACACGAGAAGAAATCCGAATGAACTCAATTAGAGAAAGAAAACCATCTTTTATGAACTACCTTATTGGTCTACTAATGAGTTGAAACATAACATTGACGTCATGCATGTGGAGAAGAGCGTCTGTGATAGTTTGCTAGGCACGATTTTAGACGATCCTGACAAGTCTAAAGAAACTATTAATGCCAGGCGAGATCTCATGAACTTGGGAATAAGGAAAGAGTTGCATCTATTTTCGAGTGGGAATAGGTTGATGAAACCTGCTGCTAAGTATACACTGTGTCTAGGAGATCGCCGTAGTTTTTGCAACTTTATTGCATCAGTGAAATTTCCTGACAGCTTTGCTTCGAACATAAGAAAGTGTGTACAGCAAAAGGAGGGCCGTATATCTGGTTTGAAGTCACACGATGGTCACGTTATCGTGCAAAGGTTGTTGCCAATAGGGTGAAAACATATTTGGACAGCACTATATCAAAACCAATAATTGAGCTTTACACATTTTTTAGGCAACTATGTGCTAAGAAATTGAAAGTGAATGACATGGTTTCAGCTCAAGAGCATTTGATAATTATACTGTGCAAGTTAGAACGAATCTTTCCACCGGCCTTCTTTGACATCATGATTCATCTTGTTATTCACTTACCCAAAGAGGCAATCTTAGGTGGTCCGGTTTATATGAGGTGGATGTATCCCATTGAGAAATACCTTAAAAAATTGAAGGAGTATGTAAGAAATCGAGGGAGACCAGAGGGTTCTATAGCCGAAGGGTATGTTGTAGACGAGGCCCTAACATTCTGTTCGAGGTATGTCAATGACGTTGAGACTAGGTTCAATTGACCAGAGAGGAACGAATTTGTAGACGTTCCAGAAAGGCAATTTTTAGCATTTCAATCCCAATGTCACCCAATGGGAACACAAAAACAGTGGTTCTATCCTGTGAAGACAGAAATCAAGCAATGTTTTATATACAGAACAATAGTCCAGAAATTGAATCATAGGTGAAGTAAGATTTTCATCCTTATCTTATTATTTAAATGTAATTTGTACATTAATATTCTCATCAACTATTTTTATATTTTCTCATGATTTGCAATGATCACAAACAAGAGTTGTTCCGTAGTGGTTATCCAAACATAGAAGAACTACATAAGAAAAGGTTTCACGACGTGTTTTACAAAAAGGTAATTAAATATTTGTAATGCTAATTTCTTATTGGGCAACCATGCTACAGTTTCGCTTTAAAGAACTAATCTAATCTTTGCAAATTTATGCAATGCATCAAATGAATGATCCTATAGTCACTGATGAGTTGTTTCACTTGGCTTGTGGATTCCATCCTACTGTTTTGTCATACACTACCTGTGTCATTAATGGAGTTAGATTTATTACCCATAACCATGATGTGCGTAGGCGAACTCAAAATAGTGGTATATCTGTGTCAGGGGCAGGAGGTGAAAAGTACTATGCAATTTTCCAAGAGATATTAGAGCTTCAGTTTTTAGCTGAGCTATCAGTTTTTCTATTTCGATGCAAATGGTTTAAGTGCGGCGATAAACAAATAGTAAAAGAGAACAACATCACTAGTATCGATGTAAGTGCGGAGGCATATCAAAATGACCAATTCATTTTCGCTACTCAGGCAAACCAAGTCTTTTACATTGAAGACCCATCTCGACGAGGAAACCGGTGAGTCGTACAAGACATTTAAAACACGGTTGTTTCTAGGGATTTCCCAAGATTACAATTCACGGAGATAGACTTGTTGCATCCACACAATTCTACGTTCTCTCTAGTAGTTGATTTGGGTAGCTTAGAACACGTAAGCTTGCAAAGGGATGACGCTATCGCCGAAGAGGTTTGAGGATCTACAACCAGTTTATCTACTCATGATGCGTCATTCATTAACGATGATGACATAGAGGACGACACAATGGATGAGTGCGATGAGGTCGATTTAGAATCAGATATTTAGATGAGCGATGAGTACAATGTTTGTATAGATTATGACACTAGATCTGATTGAATGTTCTTGTGTAATGTGTTTATGTTGGAATACTATGTGTAAAAGCACCACTCATGAGAATTTATTGGAATTCATATTTCTCCACCGTTTAAGTTTACTGGAATTGTTCTCAATTTTTAATAGTAAGCTAAAAAATTATGAATTTGAATTATATTTTATAAAAATAATTTTTTATTATACTGTTGTGAAATGTAATTTTATTTTTTACATATAAAAAATAATTGAAAGAATTTTTTTTTATAATTTTTTATGAAATGTACTCTGAATAATTCTTATTCAGTAAATAATTTTATGTATGTGTAATTGAAAATTATCTTTAGAAGGTCAAATTGCAAAAAATTGTAATAAACAAAATAAAATTATTATTATATCAATAATTGAATTTGACTAAAATAAAAGTTGTTTGCGCAAAATATGCCCAAAAAATTTCAAGACCCGCGTGAAGCAAACTTGTTTGGCTTCGATTCACTAAACCCTACATTATATCAGATATACTCATTTTTTTAAGCTATTTTTTCTCTTGCCTGAAGATGTCTCTCTTGGTTTGCTCTCCATTACCATGACTTGCCGCCAACCACCATCGCCACTGCCTCTGTCTTCCATCCATAACGACCTCGCCTCCCACAACAACCACTCGTTTTCTCCATTGCCCAACACTTTGTTCGCTCTGATTTTTTGACGCTGCTCTTGCTGTCCCCAATCCTCCACCACAGTATGTCTCTTAAAGTAAGTGTGGGCTTGATTTTTCTTCATCTCTTTTTTCGATTGTGAAAATTTTGACTTACTTGGGTTGTCCATTTTTGGGTTGCTTTGAAGAATTGTTTATTGTGATTTATGGGATGATTAACTTTGGGTTGAATGAATGGAAGTTTTATGAACAGAAGCTAGCCTATCTTTTACCTATTTTTTCCCAATTTTGAGTTGACGTGAGCTATTTTTTTTCTCTATGGTATTATTGTGTTTAATTAGAGACCAGAACAAAATTGTTTCTTTACAATGTGGAATGCTAGTCATGGGAATGAGATAAACATTTTAGTGCGACTTTCATAGAAAACTACTAACTTCTACTGGAAAAAAGATTTGGTTTTTGAGTAATCAAGAATGTTGGTTCTTGTGGATAATTAATAAGACATTGCTGTAAGTCATTATTGTAACAAGCCATTGTTGTAAGTCTTGACTTTGAAGTTTTTCTATGGCTTACTCCAATATTTGATCCCAGAATGATGAGGTAGAGGCTTCATTTGTTTACTAAAATTATCAAATTGTGTTGTTTTGCATTTTGTTGTGCTTGTAATGTCTTTCAACTATCTCTCTTCTAGCAAAACCCATATGAGCAATTATTGTAGATAGACTTTGTGAGATTATTTGGGTGTAGTGTATTTTCGTATTTATTTTGGGAAAATTGAGAGAACTAACCATTTAAGAGTAAGAATGATAGAACTTGTGTTGGGTTGGCATAGATTATTCAATTTATTGGTTATCAATTGAACTTGTGTTTTGATTATTTAATAGCTTATTGCTGTGTTGGGAAATCAAAGTATCTAATATCTTATTTTTGTTAAGTTTTACTGCCATGTATATTATAGAAAGTATCTAATTTAGTATCCAATAAGTGTCACTACAATGAATGTATAATTTATGTTATTTCCTTATTGTTAGTAGTCACAAATGGCTGCTGTAGCTACCTCTCACGAAGGTGACGATTCAGGAGAGCCTCCTCAACCTCCACATTGCCCTTCGTCTGGAACATGTGTCTCAGGTAAGTGCTTTAGGCTTCATCCTATTTGATCTTTCCTTTGTGGCAATTTCTATATTGCTAACTATTTTCTTTTCCTTGTTTTCCCCATCATTTTGTAGCTCCACCAACCAAAAAGTAAGGTGTGGCGTATAACAAGAAGCTCTTGAAAATATGCACGAACAATAACAAAAAGGCCTTGCCACTCATTTATGATTGGGAAATGATGCTACTCCCAGTTTGTGAAAATGTGGGGTTGCTTAAAAGGTTTATTGGGACTTCTATAAAAAGTGAGTTTGTTCCGTGTTAAGAGGATTGGGATGAAGTCCCCGAGGAGCAACACAAGAGGCTAATGAAAAGAGCCCATGTAAGTTTTATAATCTAATTTTTAAATTAATTTAGATGTCTAATGACGTTTACTCCAATTGTTTATTGTTTTCCGCATAAACATACTTCGAGATTCGTGGCAACTTGTCGAATGAACAGTATGGGGCTGTCATTGGTGCACTTGATAGGCTAATGGCATATCGAAATAGAAATTTCAAGACCGATGCACATGCTCACTTCCACAAGAATGTGCCAGAGATTGCTTATCGTGATATCTCAAATGAGGACCAGCTCAAATGCATTGAGTTATTGACGAGTCCTAAGTTTATGCTATATTTTTCTTATTTGCATGGCTCGAACTAAAAGTAAACTTGAATAAACGATTACTTGAAGGAAGATGTTTTCTTGTTTTTAGGCTCGATCTACAACAAATAAGGAGAACAGAAAGAAGCAAAGGTATCCAAGCTTGCAGGGGTCTATAAGTTATTCAACCAGTCGATATAAGAAGGTACTAAATTAATTATTACTTTGGTGGTATTGGACTTGGATTTCTTACTTTTTTTATTAAAGTTTGGTACCAAGAGAGCTAACTAAAAATAGAATAAAAATATGAATGTCATGATTTAAGTGCATTATTGTGGATGCTCGTTTGCCATTTTTGCGTGAATTATGAATGTCATGATTTACGTGGATAGTAAGAATTAAATTTTAAGTTGGTCCTTATGTTTCAGTCCTCATTTATCTAAAAGTAATATCTGCGTTTTCTTTAAAATTTTCATGGAAATTACGAGTCAATATAATAAGCTATTAAATTACTAGATTCGTTTTTCATGTGTTAGACAAATTTATATTATAGGCTAAGCGTTGCATTGAAATTGGTGAAGAGAAACCGTGAGACTGGGGAATGGCAAACTCTCACTGATTGCTTTAAGGAGAAACATACAAAGAAGGGGAAGTGGGTGAACGAGCAAGCATCTGTAGATCATGTAAGTGTAACTAATTTGCATTTCGCTCTATTTTTTTCCCTCTCAAGATGAAATATGGGTGAATGAATTTTTGTTTAGATTTTTCTATACAGTTAAAAGACATTCTATGTTTCTCATTGAGTTGCGATCTAAAAATTTGTTTGGGTTTCGTAGCAATGTAGTAGATTTGGATTCTATGGGTTTTCTTTTGATTTTTAGGTACTAATCAAACACGTATCGAGTTATTTGTTATGTTCGGGTCCACAATTTCATATAAAGGGAGTGCTATGCTTTGGGACCTGTAAACCAAATAGGAAAGTGATTTATGATGATAGTGATGATGACCCATAAATAACATTGAGTTGTGGTTGTTAATTGAATTGAGTGCCAACTGTAACCGGATAATGATAGAATTTGCATCAACTCGGCTTGGAAAGATAAAACAAACCCACATGACCAGCAAAGAAACAATTCTTATACAAATGTCAAATTCAGTAATGAAACCACATGAAGTTTGCATTGCAATATCAACATCTACGAATGCTAAGACATTGGTTATGAGGATGGCTTTGCATGCTTTGTATCTTTCCTCGAACCATTCTCCCTTATTCTCGACAAATTCCATGAAATAGGAAAAGATAATAACTAATCGCCTTCTAATTCACTCTCATACCATCTTAAATATAAATATAAATATATATAATTACAAATTTATAGATAGTGAAAATGGAGGAAATTGGAACATTTTCTACAAGCTTTTGCATCTTAGAATTTGAACACAAGGTTTCAAGTGATACAAAAATGACATGCCTTTTGTGAAGTACACATAGATGCATTCCCTTTGTAATGCTCTTCACTTGAATAACTTCCTCAAACCATCAAAAATCCTAAGAACCCTTAATTATGCATTTTGAAATTTCTCTAAATATTTTAGTTGTAAAAATGCATCTACGGTTATTAAATGGTGGTGTGCCTCATATTGTGATAACTTTTTAGAGTGTGTCCCGTTTCTCTTCTAATATTATGAATTACATCATTTCACTATTTGATGGTATTTAGTTTAACTTACCACCTATCTGAATTGGTTGTGTCATAATTATTGGCAATTCTTGGGACCTTTATAGTAGAGCTAATATCATTCTTTAATCAACTTATATTTAATTTTCTGTTTTGAAGATGATCATTATTAATTGCATTTCTTTCCGTTGGTTTTTAGGAGCATCTGGACTAGGTGAGGGAAACATAACCTACACAAGCTTCTGTTGATGGTGCATCAGTCGATCACATAAGTGTTGCGGAGGAGGCACTTGGAGTTCGTCGGGGACATGTGCATGGAGTTGGCCGGATGCCAAAGGGAAGGGGTAAAGGCAAGGGTAAGAAACCTCTCATCTATTGTAGGCGTTGATGATGCATGATCTGAAGACTCACAGTCGAGCGATTAGCCTCCCAAGCCTCGAAATGAAGATATTTATGCTGTTCTTTTGCTCCTTGCGGAGCGTCAAGGCTTCACACCAGAGGAAGTAGAGCGTCTACTATGTCAACGCCAAAATGATGGTGCAAGCACATTAGGGGGGTCGTTTGGGCCATAGATATGTCATGTTTATTTTTGAAAAGTTAGCACAGCGGAAGTAAATTGTTATTTTGCTGATTAGGCCGTTGATATTATTTGTTTTGAAATGTTAGTAATGATAGGAGGATATAGTTATTTCGTCGACTAGGTCATATATATTACTATTGAAATGTTGCTAATAGCAGGAGCACATAGTTATTTTGTCGACTAGGTCGTATATTGGTAATGGCACACGCATAGTTATTTTGTTGATTAGGACTTATATATTACTAATTTTGTAATACTATTAAAGGACTACTATTAATTTCAATTAACTTTGTCTCTAAATTGTTTTCTTTAATTGCAATATCAATTTATGGTGTAATATTGTTTTTATATTTTAATTTGTCAAAATATTGTATTTATATATATTTTTTTGACGAATTAAAATTTGCTGTTGGGGTGGTAGAGAAAGGTCTACAGTGGCGACTTTGTCGCCCCTAAAAGATCGTAAGTTGACCACGGTCGCTTCAGCTATAGGGACGACACATGTTGCCGCTAAAAGTTATAGTATCTATAGAGGTGACAAAAGTCGCCCCAAAAGGTCTATTGCGGCGACCCTATAAGGGCGACATGTTGCCCCTATATTATTTATCGCGGTGATATTCTTATCTATAGGGGCGACAAATTTCGCCCCTAAAGGTTGAATTTCTTGTAGTATTATCACAATCAATCAATTTTTTCTTATCCGATTGAAGCACAATACTACGTAAGGATTACTTAAAAACACAGAGTATTGTGCTCAGGGATAAGAACAAGAATTTTTCCTATTGATTGTGTAAAAATATTTTTTTGATCGACTGTATTTATGTTTTAAATGAAAAAAAAAACATAATGAAAAGAAATGGAAATCAAAAAAGGCAATCAATTCACTAGGACTCAAATTCAGGGTGTTATTTTATTCCTGTTGTTTCTCCAATACATCTAGATGTTTGATAAGATTTATTTCACAATAATTTTTCATAATATTTGTTTTTAATTAAATACTATATACTACTTGAGCCACAATATATCTGGCATTATTTATTCAAATGTGAGGCGTTTTAAACTTCTAGGCCTTTTTAACTTCTATAATTATTTGGTGTTAAGAAATAATAATAACTTTAATCTATATCTATATCTATATATTAATAAAATGAGATCATTTTCCCGCCAAAAGTTTCATTTTTATGAATTAAAAAAATAAAATTTAATTATAAAAGGATAATTACAAATTTGCAACTCAATCTTTCATTCCTCTTCTAGAATTCGAACTCTTATATATCTCCCATATAATATGAGATAATTGTTCAGCGAAAAGTTTCATTTTCTGAATTAAAAAAATAAAATTTAATTGTAAAATCACGCTTCGGATGATCACAAATCTGCAACTCAATCTTTCATTCATCTTCTAGAATTCGAACTCTTATATATCTCCCCGTGCAACGCACGGGAGAAAATACTAGTATTAATAATGTGCACCATATTTCATTCTCCACTAAATTTCCTTGTACATGAAATTTCATCACATATGTCCTCTAAACATCTGCAAGCCATGGCTCCTAGCTACTAGAAATAGTGTTTGCAAACTTAATTTTTTTCATATTTAATAATGGTATTTCCAATTAAATCAATGAAAGTTGAACTTACGTACATCGCACAGGTGCAAAAACTAGTTAAGATGAAGTAAACAAGTAGTAATAATAATGATGATGATGACGGTGATCATGACATGCAATTGCAAAGTGCGAAACATGGGAATTTTGCCGGTTGAAGACGTGTCATTCGTGTGGCAATTTTTGATAAAAAGTAAAAAAAAATTGCCAAACATGGTTTTTCTCAATTTATTTATATTTTTAATATATTTTTTTAATTATAAACTATACATCAGACATGAAATTTGAGTAAACCACACTTTGCATGTATAGAACAAGGCGATAACAAAATCACTTCTTTCTTTAGTAATATTTTAATAATGCATCCGTGACATGTACAAGAATTGATTTTGGTATCATATTTACTTAAAAAAACATGTTACAAAACCAACAAATAAACCAACAATAACAACCAGACAAATTACAATTCTTCCAAAAAAGAGTACTGAACTAAGTTGAGTATTAAATTTGTTGAAATAGCCAGTACATATGATAACTTTTTGCTAATAATTTTATAACCATCACCTTAGCATTATTCAATTCGATTCACTGTCTCGCTCTGATTACCTAGCTGATGAGTTATTATAGCTTATTTTTGTTCCAAACATGGGAGTCACGTTGTTGATAGCATTTTCTTTTGACTTGTCAAATTCAGCAGAGGTTTACCACCTATTCAAAACAATATGGTCAATAGGCATGGGTTAGGCAATCTACAAATCGTGTTGCACACATTTTAGCGAGAGCGGTGGGCTCTTTGTCATGTCCCAATGAATGGTTTTACTTTCCTCCAATAGTTATTGATGTTATACTCCTCTCTGATTGTATGAATGAATAAACTTGCTTTCGTAAGAAAAAAAAAAAGAAGAAGGAAATATGGTCATGCGGAGAAATAAATTTCTCACAAATGACACTAATCTTACCAAGATTGGAAATCAACAGGTAGCATATGAAGATATCCTCAGTCAAGCCACTGTTGTTCGTGTTGGGGTTGAAATTTTTATTCAATTTTATGGATTTTATATAAAATAGAAAAGTGAATGGGTTGAATTAAATAATGGAAATTTGTGTAGTATATATAAGTCCCACGAAACATGTCACTCTGGTTAGTTTTATCAAATTTAAATTTGTAAAGAATGCATTAAAATTCATAAAAATTTTAATCCTAACATGCATATGAGAAATTGTTAGGGAACAAAGGTCACATAATGAAAGATGGTTGGCATTAAAATTCATAAAAATTTTAATTCTAACATGCATATGAGAAATTGTTAGGGAATGAAGGTCACATAATGAAAGATGGTTGGCAGTCGCTTGGTTGAGAAAATCGAAGCAGAGAAATATGCATGTTACAGGCCGGGTGTGTTTGATTGCAATGCATAGAAAAAGAAAAGTTGGAAAACTAATTCCATGTAAATAAGAAAATATTTTTCTATCACCCTCGTAGGAAAAGTTTTACATGTAATTTAAAGGAAATGTGCTTCAAACGGTTGCACATAAGAAAAGTTTTGCTTAGATCAAACAGCTCATTGGGAAAATACACATTTTACATGCAAAACTAGGGCAATCCTTTACACCCTTAAATTTACATGATATGGAGTGCATCTATGAACAAGTAAATAATTATTACATTTTGGGTAAATTCCACCAGGGTCTCCCAATCTTTGGGATCGTTGCAATTACGTTGCGAACCTTAAAAGTATTGCAGCCAGGATCCTTAAACTTCAAAAAGTTGGAGTTAAAAGTCATTCCGTCCAAAAAAAAAAAATTAGGTTGAACGTTAATTGGTCATACTTTTCTTACAATGACAAAATTAATGCTTCTATCAAAGAATAATAATTGAGGTTGAATACATAATTTGCACAACCACACCAAAGAGACATACTAAATAGCATAAATAGTATCGTTGTGGGGGAAAATGACTTCAAAAACCGTTTATATCAAATAGACAAACAATCAATATCGAAATTTTACTAGCAATATGTCACCAATTATGTCCAAGGCTATGGTATTGTAGTATTATCCAAGTTTGAAACATTTATAAATTAGTCCAAAATTTTAGTTAAATTATTTATTTGGTCTAGAATTAATTTTATCGAATTAATTTAATTTAATTTAATTTAATTTTTTGGTGGCAGAAGCACCTCAGCTCAATAATCCAAGCTCGAGGTACAATTAATAAACTTAAAAAAAATTACAATATGGAGATGGGGATGCAATGGGGCTTACCTCTCAATTAACAATGCCAATGAGAGTTATCAAATACATGATACAATGAGTATTACTCCATACAAAAAACATGAGCAATGAAAAAATGGGAAACAATAAATTATAAACAAAAAAGCTTAAGCTTTGACTGCACATACATGGGGAATTTTGGACTTGTCTATCCTAAGAATTCCATTGATAGTCCCTGCAATATCGGCAAGACAGAATATCCTCAAACCTGTTTGCTCATGCCCAAGTTTTGCGAATCAATCAACTGCCTTGTTGGATTCATGCCAAATATGATTTATGCAACCCTTGATCAATTATAATTCTGCTCTAATAAAGCCCACCTTGTATTGTAGGAACGTCTACGATTACTCATCATAGCCAGCAAATAATGTAGTGAGTCTGTCTCATCATGCAGCTCCTCAAAGCTGTACTTGTGACATAATTGAAGGCCAACATAAAATGCATGAACCTCAATATCTAAGATATGATTACCCTCCACAATCCCTTTGAGGAAAGCAACCTATAAGAAACCCCGCAAGTCTTGAATCAGGCCACTTGTAGCTAAGCAACCATCCTGATAGTCGCCAATAGTATTTAGCTTTACAATGGCATCAGAGGGATTAGGCTAGTGCATTAGAGAAAATGAGGTTCACTACTGTCTCCTATCAGATTTATAGGAACTTGGAGTAATCGCAACATGCTATTGACTTGGTCAATAACACTGGTAGAAAGTATTTTCCTACCATTATATTTCACTTTATTTTTCCGGGACTAAAGGAACCAAATGACTAAAAGAAAAGTCAACTGGAGTGGCTTATCATGACGAGGGCAGATCCACCAACACACAAGGAGCTTCCACGGTTGCCTAGCTGATGAAATTAAGGCCTAACATTTGAAAATTATAAGTTTACACATCCACAACAACCTTTCCATTCAAGAATATATGTTTGAAAGATCCTTCACTTGTACAACAATAACATTTAGATGGAAGCGAGAGATTGAGATGCGTTGTTTAGGAATATTATCAATAGGAATCCATTGGTTCCACAACGTCCAGCTAAATACAGAAAATTTAGGAGGTATACAAGCATTCTAAGTTAATTGATATACTTTACGCAAGGGCTTCTATAACTAAATCTATCAATGCAAGAGGTCATATAAAATGTGCCTAAAATAGTAAGGGTCCATCTAATTTGATCAGCCTCTTGAAGAATGGAAACAAACACAATAGGTCAACAATATGCAAAGGAAGGATGTGAAGAAGTTTATTCTTGTCCCATTGACCTTCAACTTGAAGGTCCTTTACAATTTGAGAGAGCAAGTTGGTACAGGGGGCAAACTGCCAAGACCATTTATCTGAAGCCATTGGTCATTCCAAAAGGATATTCCTCCAAATCAAGCCCTCTAAACTATATAAGGCTCAATAGCCTTTGTACTCTTAATAAACCCCCTCCGAAGTGGAGAGTCTTTAGTTTGACCTTGGATGCATGTGTTTGCAATATTTATCAAGAAGCACGTGACTCCACAATGAATTGCATATATGAAATTTCCACCATAATTTCATTTCGAAGGCCTTCAGAACGTTTTGCAACCTTCAACAACCTAGACCACCTTCATTATAGGGGAAGCATACATTATCCTAGGCAATCCAGTGGAGCTCTTAGCCTCCCTTTTATCTGCCCACAGAAAGATATTGAAGTGCATTTCTATGAAAAAGGATAACACCTTTAAGAGGATCTAAAGCATGCGTAACATACATTGGCAATGAAGAAAGAGCAACTTGGACAAGGACTCTCCCACTAACGGACAGATGATATTCTCCCAAGAATGAATACGCATCCTAATCTTATCAATAAGGTTCTCATAACGTACAATTCTTTTTCTTCATAGAGCAAGGAATGCCCAAGTACACAAAGGTTAGTGGTTGATGATTGAACCCTGCAGTGTCGTTAACCTTAGTTATAAGATCATCCCCAATAGCAGTGATGGAACTTTTGTGCTTGTATTTGACTAACTCGAAGCCATCTCATAAACAACAAGGAAATCAAAAAATTTCTTAAGGGACCATTTGTGACCATTATAAAAGAGTATCACATCATCAACAAAAGCTAAGTGGGACACCGAGAGAAAGCTACCACATTGATAAATTTAAATGCTCATCAGTAGTCAACAATTGGCTAGGGCCACGAGATAAAGCTTCAACCATAAGAAAAAATAATGCACGGGATACTGGATCCCCTCACTGAAGCCTCCCATGGGAAGGGAAAAAGCTATAGAGAGCATCATCATTACGGCAGCACTACCGAATGGGCGAAGAAAGATGTGTCTCCTCAATTGGTGTGGTCGAACATTTCGGGGTCCACCATCACGCTTTTACTAGTGATGGAAGACTTGCGTAGCGAGAATTGCATACACTAGTTTATGGTAAACATACCATCGGGGATTGATAATTGTGCTATCAATTGGAAGTCTACACTTCTTTGTGTGTTTGCAGACATTGAGGAGCTTGTTGAGTGATACAATGATTTGAAGGTCGCTGGTTAGTTTGGTCCACTAACGGTGCAACGCCGGCACCGATTCCAATTCAGAATAATTGCTCTGGATTGTTCAGTGAATCTGAGAAGCAAGGTATATATTAGATTTATTGATTTCAAATTTCATTTTGATTAATTTTTCTCATCACTCATTTAATAAGTATAGGCAGACGCTATGCAACCAAATGCTTGGATGACCATTATATCGCTAGGGGCATTTGCAAAAGTTGGTCCTGCTATTGTTAGTTTATTGTACAAAGTTTAAGTTTTACAATCTTTAGAGATGTTACCTGCACAAAAATGGTGCTCAGTGATGATAGTAAATGATCGTTGGATGATATTAACATGCGCTATATGTTGCTGGATTGTCAAGGCGATTCTTCGCTCACGCCTAAAAGGGTGACGTTTATACGTAAGGCACCGGAAGCTTTTATGGGACATTGGTATTCGCTGATACCATTCATTATGTAGTTACGGTTAAAGTGAAATCTTATGATCCACTTCCAATGGTCTCAGTTGGAAGATAAATTAATGGCCAGAGAAGGGAATGGGTGGCAGCTATACAATGTCCACGTGGTTATGAAAATAGTTTCACTATTGGCATTTTCAGCAATGCTAGTCGGAAAACGCATAGCGTTGGACCAAACAGATACATAGAGAACATATAGACAGATTGTGTACTGAATGAGTGGGACAGTGGAAGACCGCTAATAAATATTGATCGCGAAGTCATTGGTATTGTTAGTTTTTAATTAAGTAAGTTAACGCGTGACTTAATTAATTTTAAGCTGCTCGTCTTGTCCTTCCTATTTTTCCACACGTACTTTAATTAATTTAGTTGTTTATTGTGACGGTCAAATCGACTAAACTTTGTTGAGATAATATTATCGAATAGAATGATAGTTCATAATGTAATCTAGATAACCTCAACTCAGGAGGTGTAGATAACCTCAAACTTAGGATTTAATCACATAACCTCAACTTGGGCTTTATCTAGATTATGTATTCATATTCATTTATCATGTGCTAGACGTCTATCTAGTGAGATCCCAAGAAAAGCCAACTTTCCTATAATGATAAAATCCTAACAAAGATGAGTTTGGTAAAGATAAGTTGGTCTTTACGAATTCCTATCATTTATCTTATCTTTGTCCATCTCAAAGTCCATTTGTAATTTAGCTTATGTTTGTTATCGTTGTTTATCTTATAATTTATCTTTATTTATCCTCCAAATCTCAACTTATCTACCTTTTTGAGTGTAGGAGTTTAGGTGTGAACAAGAGTCTTTGGTGGCAAGACAGTGTTCACACGTGAATAAATAGAAGGGAAGCAAGATGAGCAAAGGGGACATACATGCTTATCTTAGATGAAACTAACATGTACATCCTACATGCATGATAAGCTTTAGTATCTTCTTCCCCATACACTTGTAACCTAGAGTCATACCATGTTTAAAGCAACAATTACAAGGGCATTTGTACTGCAAGTCCACTACTTGATTTTATCAAGTCAAATCTTCGGGAGAAGTCGAATTCACTACACAAGAGCCTCGACCAGAGAAGATAATCACGAGAGGTGATGATCGATGGGAGGACCTCGCATATTTGGGTTAGATTGAGGAGTTACAAGAAGTTTTGAAGGGCAACAAGGCGTTGGTTCACTGTACATGCTAGAAAAGAGATCAGGCAGTAATCGTTGTTAGATTTTAGCTGTTTGATAGTAATATGCATATTTCAATCCTTAATTTCTTATAACAGGTTTAAACTCTTGGCAACTAATGAATCTATTTGTCTGCGAGTGCAGGCGGGTAGTTTTTCACCCTGTGAGGGTTTTCCACCTTAAATTCGCGTGTCTATTGCTTTGTTATGTTTCTGCAGTATTTTGACCATCGCTAGATATATCTGGATTCAAATTGAAACATAACTTAGATGCATCCGGCTTAGGTCAACTACACACAAACTTCATAGTTATAGAACGTACTCTAGATACATCTAATTAACCTATAAGTCAAACAACTCTTAATTTTCAGGTATTATTTGTAAAGTATTGCCCTCACTGAACGAATTGCTCTTGTTGTACCAATTGATACGGCGACCAAGACTATAGCGGTAGCATACCTATCAACGACAATCGTCAAGTAAAACCAACAATTGAAGCTCAACTTTTGAAAATCACACCCACTTTGTCTTTTTATGTCATGTTGATGTAGACTCCATTTTCGACCAAAATTTATATGCATTGTCTCTAGTGCCATATGATGAAATATACTATTGTCTATCTACTTATTGTTTTGATTGTGTTTACCAAACATTTGCTTAGATCTCATCCGGTTTAGCACTATCACCATAAATAAAGCAATGTAAATCCTTTTGACAATGAATAGCAATTTGCAGGCTTGTTTCTAAAATTAAAAAAAAATTATTTTTATTTTAATTTCTTCATAATTTAACTTGTGATTCATGTAAATTTTGACATTGTTAATTTATATTTTATTTGGCACCACAAAGGAGAAGTTCACTGTGGCTGCAAATGGTCATATTCTTGTGACGGCAACAACGGAGGTGGAATATTGATCTCAGTTGTCTTGTTGAAATTTCTTAATAGTTTTAGGAATACTTATATGTTGCCTACCTAGAACAAGTTACGTATATTATGTGCTTATTTGGTATCTTGAACAAATTTTGGATTGTGAATATTTTATCTGTATTGTTTTGAGGCATGGTTTAAGATTAAACTAGTGATGGTGAACATGATTCTGTTGTCGTCCCTTAAGGCTATCTCGAATGCACATGTCCATTCCCAATTTTCATTTAGGAGAAAGAAAGACACAAAAATTTAGGTCAGTCACATATATTTCCTTTTTTTCTATTTTTTTAAAAATCACTTTTTACTCATTTACCCCACCTTTTTCTCACTTTTTCTACGCGAATTCCCGTGCTATGTTTACATTTGGAGGCCCATCTAGAATTCTTCCACTGCTTTTTTTTTGTGACTTTGTTTCTACATCTCTTCTCTTTTCTAAGCATACAGGGCAATTTCACTATGACTTTCTAAGCATACAGGACAATTTTGTAGGGATGAATTTTCCTTACAAATATGAATGGATTCGTACCCAAATTCCAACTCTCTCATAAGCTTTTTAGGTTCGTAGTATGAGTCCATTAGATTTAATTTTGAGAAAGCAAGCTTTGACAACTTTAACAAGTCATCTATTGACTTATTTGTCCACTTATTTAGCACCTTTAAATGCATCAACTTAGCCAAGATGTTTAGATAGGAGAATGATGAAACCCCAGAGTACAACTTCGACAGAAGTGCATCAAACAATTCGTCATATTGGACATCAGAAGTTGTACCTTCATTTGGGACATTTCCAACCATCATGCAAAACGTCTGCCAGTTCATCCACTGCAGCTACCATCACTTCATTCTGTTGAGGCACACTCTTACTCTTACTCTCTCCATGGTATATCCATCTGTCATAATACTCTAAGCAACCCCACTGAAATATGTGAGCTTCAACAATATCCGCCCCTTGCTTGTGTTCACACACTTTGTGCATGGACAAAAAATCATCCATCTATCATGAGCCAATGGTCTGGCAATTCCAATAAATGCTTGGACTTCATTGGGGAACTCTTTAGACTTTGCGCGATGTCTATTAAGTTTGATCCAATTCTTGTCGATTTCCATGTGCACTCCAATTACACTATAAATAATATAAAAATATTACAAATAGGAATACAAGTGGTGTAGAAATGTCATAACCCCATATCGCTCCAAATATAATTAACAAATAAGTGGCAAAAATTCAAGGCAATTGCAAGAAATTTAACACAAGCACAATTCTTATAAACACAAATTATCTTTAAATGGTATTTTAATGTGAAAAATATGATAAAATTTGAATACATTGGCTTAAATAAGTAAAAATAACTTACATGTTTTGAAGGTACAAGTTGGAGAATGAAATTTGGGAGATTACGGTGGAATGAAAATAAAATGGTAGTAAGAGGGTTAGATTACAATACCGCAACAACAGTGTGTCGTTGTAGTAAGGTGGCGTTGCTTTCACGCCTAGGGTTCCAAGTTATTGTACCAACACAAAAATATTGTCGCAAAAAACTTATTGCAACCATTTCTTGCATGTTGTCACTAATACTTTATTGAGATAATTTTATGTTGTTGCTAAACAAGTACAGCAACGACATCTTAAATTGTTGCTAAAGATTTCATATTGCAACGACGAGCTGTTGTGACAATAGGTCTAAAGCAACGATTTTTATATTGTCGTAATAGCCTCCACCTTCTATTGTAGCGATAGTTCTTGTCGTCGCAATAAACGTATCTATAACAACGACTTTTCTTGTTGTCTCTGTAATATTGGTTCCTCCGCAACAACAACAATTGTCGTCGCCATAGGTGGCGCTATAACAATGATGCCTCTTGTCATCACAAAATTTTGGTAGCATGTATCTAATATTTCTTGTAGCTAGCTTCATCTTTCAATTCTCCACAAAAATCCAAGTGTGAAGCTCCAATTTTCGTGCTTAGCTTGATCTCTTCTCCCACGTATGTTCTCGAAATTGGCTTTTTAAACATGCAAGATTGCCCCAAAAATTTGAGTCCTAGTCGAATATGGAAAGTTGTCAGTCGGTAGTCCCGATAATGCAATGCGATTGTGCATGCTACCGCATGGTTATAATTTCTGCAAAGGCACCATTCCATCTTGGTCCTCAAAGTTTAATTGCAAGGCAAGTCTTCAACACTGATTACACTCCATAACATAGTAACACTATTCGCAGTAGGGGTAGGCACGAGTCGAGTTGGGTCGGGTTCCGACGCAACTCGAAACGGAATCGAAAATTTTCGGTCTCAAACTATTGAAACTGAAACCAAAGGTCGGGTTCAAAAACCGACCCGAACACTCGGTTCGGGTCGGTTTAGTGTATTTTCCAAAAATTTTTTATTAGAACCCATTTGGTTTTCGGGTTGGGATATCCCAACCAGAAACCGACCAACCAACCTTTGAAACCAACCCAACCCGACCCGATCAGGTCGGATTCTGGTCGGTTTCCAAGGTTGGGGGTTTGGTGTCCAGTCCTAATTCTCGACATTAAATCTGACAATCTTACATGTTAGCTGACATGATGATTTTAAAACCACATTATTGCATAATTAATTAGATGAAGTACCATGGTATATATTATTGTACCTTCACACGTTATTTTATCTTATGTTACTTATTATACGAACAATGTTAAGTATTTTCATTTATAGTGCACCCCAATAATCCAACAACCAGCATCAAATCAATTTTTTGTTTAATTTTAATCCCCCTTAAAATAATTCTTCATAGTCTCTGTGGTTTTTTCTCTGGCAATGGCGGAGCCACATGGGGGCCCATGGGGTCCTAGCTAGGACCCCATTGACCCCCTTCATTTTTTTTATTCATTCTCTCATTCATATAATTGGGTGATTATGTATGAAGAATTGCTTAGACCTCATAAGTACTAATCCAATAGTCCTTGAATTCATAGGTTCACACACAAATGTTTGTCCAATTAGTCTTTATGACAAATACTATTAGTTATTTTAGTTTGTTAGACATCTTTAATTTGAAAATATTTTTATATTTATGTTAATAGTTAAGGTAATTGATTCGAAATTATAAAAATATTTATTGTCTATAGTTTTTTTTTCTTTGTTGGACACTTAAGATTTGCTTAATTTAAATAGATATATTCGAAATTTGTAATCCTATTAAAACTGAACTATTATAAAAATTTTTATTTTAATAATATTAGTTAAAGAATTTCCCCGAATCCCAAGAAGCGGGGAGATCCCCCTTCCAATGCCTCACGCTAGAATTTTTTGGCCCCCCAGTCCAATTAATTCCTGACTCCGTCACTGTTCTCTAGTATAAATTTTTTTTATCATTAACGTTTCTTTCTTATAATTATTACATGTCATGGTTTAAAATAGTGGAATTTAATTTGATATTGTTTTAAAACTTAATTTTTTATCAAGAGTTGTCAAAATATTTATTTGATAATTTGTAATGTATTTCAGATAGTTTGCAATGCAACGTCAATCCCCTCAATGTATCTATATAATCTCGGACCACATAAACTTTTTCATTTTCAAACTAGAACCTTCAATACAAATTGACACTTTTTTTATGTCATCTTTAAGCCAAATTCTCCAACAAGTGAAGGTAGACTGGACTTGCAATAAATACTTGCAAGAATGCCCGGACGCAATTAATCAATTATGTTTCTTCGTCGCCATCAAGGTATCAAAACGAAGTAGCTAGATAAATCAATATTAACAATTATAACTTCTCCATATGAATTTATACATAAAAATCACTAGATTAATTTATTGCTATCACCCCACTATATAATACAGCAACAAAACGGTTGTCTGTTTTCTCAACACTTCTTTCTTCATACCTGCATATATGTCTAGCAAGAATTAACCACCTACTGAATTAGATCTCTTCAACGACGAAGATGAATTCAAGAACCTAATGCAATCCTCCATAGCCTCAACTCGATGAGAATCAAGATTTTCAGAATAAGACTTCGATCTTGGCAAATTAACAGAAGAAATTTTATGCGAAGGCGTGATGAACTGCAAAGCTCTTGCCACCTTTTCTCCGATATGCCTAAACAATCGGTTAGCCCTATACATTGGGCTACGTCCGAATCTGAAATTCCCTATTTGGACAACCTTTTTCTTATGTTTCGTATAGATTGAGGTTGGTTTATCATTGACATGAGGATTTAAGGTAACCCTTCGACTCATTTCTTGTGCGCCACCTTGCTAGCAACTAGGGTTTTGTCTGAGTGTGAATTTGTTTGAGAGTGATGATGCTCAAAAGCCACTTGGTGACTAATATGTAGGAGGAATTTATTGATAATATTAATGAGGGGACAAGAGAGAAAAAAAAAGAAGTAACATAGGTCTATTTCTTGATGTGTGTGTGTGTTTTTTCCTTGTCGGGACCAATGACTATAGTGATCATTTTTATATGGTTCTACTTTTATCCCATCTCAAAGAAAATATGTTGAAGGCAAAATAGATGAGGTTAATTTGAGGATCTTTAATTACAACTACGTAATGATAAAATGTTATTGCTCGCGAAACTTCTACGGCGATTTAAATTAAATGTTAGTAAAAATTAAAGTTGTTAGAGCTTGCTAGATATACTTATTTATTTTTTTTGTTTTTCCTATTTGAAAAGAAAAGTGATTTTTTTTTTTTAAAGAAGATACAACTTCTTGACGCTTTTTTAGCCGACTTCATCGACTTAATAGGTGAACTATCTTTTCTGGTGGTAATCAATCCAATTCAACCAAACACTTTTATATATCTACCACTGTTTATTCCATCATACAAGTGCAAATTATTATTATTATTATTATTATTATTATTATTATTATTATTATTATTATTATTATTATTTATTTTTTATAAGTTCAAACCATAACGTACGATAGTGAAGTATTTGCTTGTGTTGCGATGATGAGAAACACAAACTTATAAAACGGGAGACATTGGTACGTACCTAACTTTCTGTGAATTTAAATACAATGTCATATTTATTGCTTGTTACCAGTTACAATCCGTAACCCACAGTTAAAAATTATAAGGGTCGGATAAGGTCTCCCACCATCAGGAGATAGTTATTTATTATTCATCTAACTTAACGTAAATACCAAAAAAAATTCAAAAAAAATTTAAAAAAATTTTTGACGTGATGACGTGGCGCCATGTGGTGACGTCACGTGCCCACTATGGATACCATACAGTATCCACTGTGGGCACCTAATCAAATCCGTGCTTGTTACATTTCGAATTTATTTCGTCTAGCCATTTTTCAGGGTCAGGTAAAAAAGAAAGAGAAAGTGGAGGGGACCTACTGTGAAGAGCGTGGAGTGGTGCATAGGATTATGAGGTGTAAAAGTGGGAAGGGAACAAAGATGGAAAAAGATAAAGCTTTTCTTTCAAAAGTGGTCACCTGCCCTAAATTTCTTTGCTGCATGCCACTGTTCGATCCTACTAAAGAAGCAGATTTTTTCATACCTACAAAATTTCTTCAATATAAGATTATCTAATTGAGGCCAAACTAAATATATAATAAGGTCATGTTATTTTGTTTTTATGAATATATATAAGCGACTGGCAAAAAAATAAAAAATAAAAATTAGTGACTAAGAGTATATCTATAAGTTTTCCTCTAAAAAAAATAAAAATAAAAGAGCATATCAATAAGTATTCTAACAAAAATAATAAGCGTAAATGTTATTATCCATAATTTTACTTATTAATTAATGTATATGGAACATAATATATTGAAATTTAAAAATAAAAATAGAAAATAGAAATAAGAAGTCTTTACGGAAGAAATCGGAAGCTTCAAAATTAATTCCATATAGTTTTTTTTTTTTTTTTTTTTGAATAGGAATAGGAATTCCACGGAGTCAGCTATAAAATAGCTGTCCATTTTGTTGGTAATCAATTTCTTTGTCATTTTAATAGCTTCAAGCCGTCAACACTCCAACCATCCAATATTGACTCATGAAAAGGAGTTTGATGCCAAATTTCAAACTAGAAATTAAGCATTTACAAATTTGACGCGGACACCACCTCGAAACAAATTAATTAAACATCTTTGGAAACGAATAAATAATATAATAAAAGGATAATCAACTCCACGCCTCTTTGGTCTTTTTAGCTCTAGCTAGCTCTTGTAATCGGTCCAGCCAAAATGCGAATTGCATCTTAAATTAACTCTCAGCTTTGGATCATATCGTTTTACATATGGCTATATGAATGTGGAGAAGCAATTGAAGAGTCAAGAAGTGACGATTTTAAACAACCATTGGAATCCAGTAGCTCATCAAAACCTAGGTGAGGTGATGACGATAGCAATGATCAAGCTAATTTGAAGGGGAAAATGAGCCTTCTAAGGTTAAGTAAGAGATGGTCAATATAAATAAGCTCAAGGTGGAAGCCCAACACTACTAGAATGCAACGTATCAACAATAGAAATCAACAAATTATTGTGATCCGCTGTTAATTACAATACAAATGGATACAGATTAGCAACTGATTTGATCCGTCACTAATAATAATAAAAACAAATACAGATCAGCAATTGAATATCCTATTACATATTCCATCATACATAATTTGGTATGTTGAAAGAGATTATAAACAAATGCATTCCCTACTTTCTCCTGTCAAAGCAACAACAAATGAAACTTTTGTATTGGCATTGAATTATTAGATAATCCAGAACATATTTCCAAGTTACTATAATCCTAACTTCAATCTCCAAATATACATCAAAAGATTCTAACCCAAAGGAGTTTGGCACTGAATCTGAGAGGGCATAAAAACTTTCAAAAGGAAAAGAAAGCTTAGAGCTGCATCTAAATCTCAAAAATAAAATAATATTCACAATCTTCAATCACCAGTATTAGAAAATTTCTATATCATAAACTCAAATGAAGAAATTGCCAAAGGGAAACTTCACAGTAGCAATGAAACTGAAATTTTCAACCTGCACCATGAACTATGATAAACTTTTTCGAGTCCTAGTTGTGCTAAAAAAAATTATAGCCAACCCCCATATCTTCATTCCCTATACTTGGGTCTAGTAATACATTTCTTTCATAGATGATTAGGAAGAAACCTTAATACATATATAGAGTTTTTAACAAGAAAAATGGATTGATGACTCGTGTTAAACAAAAGAAATATCAATAAAAAAATGGCTAAGATCATTTTGCCATTTTTTAAAGTCAATAAATAAGAGCATGTCTTTCAATCATTATTTTTTCCAGTTAATTATTTTTAATAATCTCTTACTAGAACTTAAATTTATGATTGTGGCCTTTCAATTGTAGCTAGATTGTAAAATTTTGATCTATTCTCGGTTCCTTTTCAATGCCGTTATTTGAAATGGTGCTATGACGAGCAATGATATCAACATTCTTCTTCTTAATTACTATATTTATTTTGTTAAAAGAATATAATTTAATAAAATAATGATGAGATATATAAGCTATTCGTTTATTTAGCACAACTGTTAGAGGATTAAGTGGAATGAAGATATGGGGAAATAAAATATTATAGGGGGCTTGATTACTTGACCGAAGTATAGGGGAATGAAGGGTTTGATTGCAATTTTTTTAAGCACAATCATTAATCTATTTAACGAAGATTTAATTGAGTATTATTATAGGAACGTTTTGGATGGTACAATGGCGATGAAGAGACTAATTGAAGTTCAATGGTAATTAACAGATTGTAAAAGATCAATGGCATATATTGGAGGATTTCAGCTCCTTGTTTCATTGTGAATTCACTCACGTTATTACCCTTATGCTTATTATATTATTAGTCTCAAAATTATGATTTCTTTTTTTTTTTTTTGGGTGGGGGGGGGCGCTGGAAGAAAAATAGTATGACGAAGTTGTTTTTCTGAACAGATCGAGTCAAGGCAATTCATACGTGTGTTCATAGTGAAATGAATAATGTTGTCCATATACATATTGGCAAGTAAAGAAAAAGAGAAAATTATTGAGTTACAATTTAAAAGTCCATAATTTTATATTCTACCCACATCTTATCAATTGCCAATTGCACATTAACAGGTGAGATTTCACAATCATACGTAGTAACTATTTGAATAAAAAGGGTAAAAAGGGTAAAAATAATAAATAATGAAACCCTCAACTCATGCAAATCCTTTCTCTTATAAAAATGGACTATGAGGGTAAAATATTTTTGTACGTTTGTACCCTTATAGTCTTTTCATTATTATCACCAATATACAATTAACTTTAGGGAACGCACATTGGATGAAGTTTTTAATGAAAACGCCACATATAATTGGGTATTGAAGAAAGGGTGACGGTTGAGGACTAAAATCCGCCACCCTAAATTAAATTTTTAAAAAAATGATAAGCATTCAGGGTGGCGGTTGTGGATCAACAACCGCCACCTTTTCTCTAAAACGGGTGGCGGTTGTAAAAACAACCGCCACCCAAAGGTAAAAATTTAAAAAAAAAAAAAAAAAGCATTTAGGGTGGCGGTTGTGTATCAAACAACCGCCACCCTTTATCTATAACGGGTGCCCTAAACCTAAATTCAAAAAAAAAAAACCCAAATTAAAACTCTGCCAAAACCAAAACCAAAATTCCAGCAAGCAGCTCGTTCTTCATCTCCAAGCAAAAAAACTTGTAAATTTGGCTAAATTTCCATCCTTTCATGCGGATTTTGCCGCAAATTCTTCATGGATTGGAGCTACAATTGACGTAAGGTTCTATTCCCTATTTATTTCTTCCAATTTCGCGTATTCTTAGGTTGGAATTTAACATCCCAAAATTGTAGGTATTTTCTTGAAATCGGATTTGAGGCAATTTTGTTGGTTGTTGAAGCCACACTTGAAGAAAGCTCGTCATCCCCCTATCAATTGGTGACACATTTTCATATTTTGAAGGTTAGAAAATATAATCCCCAAATTCTATTGTTTGTTGCCATTAGATGTATTTTTTCCCCAAATTTCTGTCTATTATTTGTTGTAATGGATACATACTTGGGATTTATATACATTATTGTTGAATTAGTGTATTATGATAGTTAGATTGGTTAGTATTATTGAGTTAAGTAACTTTTTTGGAATAATTTTAGAGGAATTATAAATAACTCATAAGATAAATTAAAAAAATGAATTGTTGATATAGTTATTAAAATTGATATTTTATGAAATAATATTAATTTTTATTTTTTTTATGTTCCTAATTTAATTAGTATTCTACGTATGATAAAATAATGCATGCAATATTTATAAATTATGTTGAATTACATTTTAATATGTAATAAATAAATTAATATTAATTTTATATAAATATAATTTATTAGAAAGGAGCATGGGAATAATATTATTTCAATAAATTAAAGTAATAACAATTTCGTAGTCATTATATTTATATAATTAGAATCACTATAATTTATTACTCCCTCCGTCCCACTAAGATAGGCACCCACCATTTTTCACACATATTAAGAAAACATCTTAAATGTTCTTGGAATTATAAGATATTCATATATTCTTCCAATTTTACCCCTATATTGAATGGTCAAAAAATAGTATGAACATGTTTAAATATCTTGGGAGATGAAATATCTATCTTGATGTTTAGTATTCCAATTATCTTAAATAGGGGTATTTTAGTACATGAAAAATAAATTATATATTCAATAAGGAAATTGGACTATAATTTGGGACGGACAAAATAGGAATACTTGCCTATCTTAGTGGGACGGAGGGAGTAAAATTATAGCAATTAGTATTCTACGTACGTATGATAAAATAATGCATGCAATATTTATAAATTATGTTGAACTACATTTTAATATGTAATAAATAAATTAATATTAATTTTATATAAATATAATTTATTAAAAAGGAGCATGAGAATTATATTACTTCAATAAATTACAGTAATAACAATTTCGTAGTCATTATATTTATATAATTAGAATGACTATAATTTAGTAAAATTATAGCAATTAGTATTCTACATGCGCATGATAAAATAATGCATGCAATATTTATAAATTATGTTGAACTACATTTTAATATTTAATATAATATAAATATAATTTATTAACAAGGAGCATGAGAATAATATTATTTCAATAAATTACAGCAATAACAATTTCATATTCATTATATTTATATAATTAGAATGACTATAATTTAGTAAAATTATAGCAATTAGTATTCTCCGTATGTATGATAAAATAATGCATGCAATATTTATAAATTATGTTGAACTATATTTTAATATGTAATAAATAAATTAATATTAATTTTATATAAATATAATTTATTAAAAAGGAGCATGAGAATAATATAATTTCAATAAATTAAAGTAATAACAATTTTGTAGTCATTATATTTATATAATTAGAATTACTATAATTT
Organism: Jasminum sambac; assembly: GCA_018223645.1. Lineage (NCBI taxonomy): Eukaryota > Viridiplantae > Streptophyta > Magnoliopsida > Lamiales > Oleaceae > Jasminum > Jasminum sambac. The sequence goes on from CP073652.1 coordinate 25,518,445, forward strand.
ATTAAAATTATAGCAATCAGCTTGATAATAGAACGATTTAATATCATTTTAATTAATATAGTTATTCTAATAGCTTGGCGGTGTAAATAAATCAAATTGTCGAATTACTTCTCCATTCTTTTGTTACAGTTGATTTTATGTATTGTATTACACCGCACTTCATCTGCATTGAGTTTAGAAAACCGTTTGAAGATAATCTTGTATGTCATTAACTGTGCACGCATTATGTACATAGATGACGAATGGTTTAGGTCCCTACCCTTTCGATTAGATACGGAGTTATAAGGTTGATTTAGAATATTTTTGTATTACACGCTAATAGGAGAAAAATAGCAAGACGACTATCTTTAATGATATTATTACATGTTAATTATGGAAAAATAACTCTATAGGTCGTTCGAAATGGATCGGAGTTGGATGTATGGAAATCCTAGTTCTCTTGAATATGTAAACGGAGTTATTGAGTGTTTGAAATGCGCACGAGGAGGAAAGAAAGAAGTATAAGAAGGATAAGATTGTTTGTCCTTGGTTAGTATACAATAATACTCTTGGTCATGACACCACTGCGAAAGTGAGAAACCATTTGTTTAAAAATGGGTTTAAGATCGGTTACACGTGTTAGTTTTGGTATGGTGAGCAAATAGTGTCTAGTACGAGCAATGGTGGCAACGATGGTGGGCATAGTGAAAATCAATTGGATAAGGAGAACGACGGTCATGGGGAAAATATAGATATGAATGTGGAGTATGATCGTTTAGTTGAAATATTGTGTGATGTGTAGGATGACTTCATTGACAAGCCCCATGAGTTCGATAAATTGTTTGCCCATTCTTAAAAACCTTTGTATGCAGGTTATGTAAAATACAATAAGTTATTAGCTATGTTCAAATTGTTAAGCTTGAAAGCAAAAAGTGTGTGGAGTGATCGGAGTTTCACACGTTATTGGAGCTTTTAGTAGATATGCTTCCGGATCATAATGAGTTGCCTAGCTCAACATACAAGGCAAAGAAGATGTTATACCCGTTGGGTATGGAGATTGAGAAGATAGACGCTTGTCCTAATGATTGTGTATTATATCTGAATGAGTAGAGAGATTTGCATGTGTGTCCAAAGGGTGGGGTACCAAGATATAAGAGAAAGAACCGCAATGATAATTGCGCTGGTAAGAATGGTCCTCCAGCAAAGGTATTATGGTATTTATCCATCATTCCAAGGTTTAAGCGATTGTTTGCAAATGCAGATGATGCAGCCAAATTGTTGTGGCATACAGAATGGAGGAAAAAAGATGGAAAATTAAGGCATCCAACTGATTCCCCTGAATGGTGCAATTTCAATCGAAAATTTTGAGATTTTGGGGATGAAGATAGGAATCTCCATCTCGGATTATGTAGAAATGGAATAAATCCACACGGTGACATGTTCAGTCGGCATAACACTTGGCCGGTACTTTTGGTGACCTATAATCTCCCTTTCTAGCTATCTACAAAGCGCAAATACATGATGATGTCGTTGCTAATCTCAGATCTAAAACAATGGGCAATGATATCGACATGTATTTAACACCACTAATTGATGATCTAAGGAGATTGTGGGATGAGAGTGTGGAGGTGTTTGATGCTAATCGTCGGGAGAATTTTAATTTACAAGCAATACTATTTTGTACTATAAATGATCTTCTAGTTTTTAGTAATTTGTCAGGTTACACGATCAAAGGTGGTAAGGCATGTCCCATGTGTGAAGATACCACTTATAGCCTATATTTGAATAATTGCAAGAAAAATATGTACATGGATCATCGTGCCTTTCTTCCAAAAAATCATAGATACTGAAGAAATAAAGATGATTTCAATGAGAAAACCGAGAACCAGGTCGCACGATTGCCGTTGTCTAGGGAAGAAGTTTTTGAACGAATTAAAGATATTTTAGTTGAATTTGGTAAGGCTTTTAAAAAGGCATATGGAAGAAAAGATCGATTTTTTGGGAATTGTCTTATTGGAAGTATTTAGAGATGGGGCATTGTATCGATTTCATGCACGTAAAGAAGAATGTTTGTGAAAATATCATCGGAACGTTGCTAAATATTCTAGGAAAGACGAAAGATTCCATTAATGTTAGAAAGGACATGGTGGATTTGGGAATACTAATGAGCTAGCACCTATTGAAAAGACAGGGAAGCGCCCATTTCTACCAGTGGCTTGCTACAGTCTGTCTAAGAAAGAAAAACAAATTTTTTGTGAATGTCTGAGAGGGGTGAAAGTTCCATTAGGTTATTCATCAAACATCACAGGTTTGTGTCGATGAAAGACTTGAAGTTGGTTAGGATGAAGTCTCATGATTGTCATATTATGATGCAGTAGCTATTGTCGATTGCTATTTGCGGTATATTGTCTAAAAATGTCAGGCACGTAATTACACAATTTTTCTTTTTCTTCAATGCAATATCTAGCAAGGTTATTGATTCGGATGAGTTAGATAGACTGCAAGCAAATGTCATTCTCACCATCTATCAGTTTGAAATGTATTTTCCACCATCTTTTTTTGATGTCATAGTGTGCACTTGGTTATTCGTTTGGTTCGACAAATTAAGCAGATAGGTCCGATATTCTTACATAATATATATCCATTTGAACGGTTCATGGGTATCCTAAAGGGATATGTGAGAAATCAATTTAGACCAGAGGGCAATATCTTAGAAGATTATGTTGCTGAAGAAGTCATTGAATTTTGTATTGATTACCTAGCAAAAGTCGAACCTATTGGTATTCCTATATCTTGGCATGAAGGAAGGCTTAATGGTAATGGTATTGTTGGACGCAAGCCGATCGATCCCACTGCTAAAGACCAAGCCAAAGCTCATATTCTCGTTTTGCATCATCTTGCTGTGGTTCAACCATACTTCGATGAGCACATGGCATTTTTAAGGACGGAGAATCCTTCAAAAGGCGAAAGGTGGTTGGTTAGTGAACATAATCGATGTTTCCCAAAATGGTTTAAAAATAAAGTAATGAATCAGTTGATGCATGCGCCGTAAATGATTGAAGAGAAGGTGAAGTGGTTGGCTTACGGACACGCATCGCGTGTGACCTCTTACCAGAGATATGAGATTAATGGGTATACATTTTATACAAAATGTCAAGATGATAAAAGCATGATGCAGAATAGTGGAGTGTCACTGGTGGCAGTATCGACTGATAATACGGCTAATACATACTACGATGTCATTAAAGAAATTTGGGAACTTGATTACACAAAGTTTCAGATGTGCGTATTTCGATGCAGGTGGGTGGAGAAAGCACGTGGTGTATAGATTGACAAATTAGGTTTCAGTAGGGTTGATTTTTCTCGGGTTATACTTGCATCACAGGCTAAACAAGTGTTTTGCATTACTCATCCGGGTGATGCAAAGTGGTCAGTTGTTCTCCAAGGGAAGAGACGCATTGTTGGGATCGGTGATGTGGTTGATGAAGATGAATATGACCACTGGGATGAAACACCTCCATTTTCAACTGAATTGCCTATATTTTCGATCCTCAGGAACACAACACTGGAACAAATTACCTGCGTTTGGACCATCAGGAAGGAGAGTACGTGGAATGATCGGTCGGTGTTACTATTTGTTGGTAATTTAAATTTATTTCATTACTATTTATTTGCAATATTTTTATTCAGCTACAACGGTTGCAATATTTTTCATTCTTATTCATTGAATGTTCTTATTTATCATTGTCGTGATTATTAATATTTTTAAATGTGTAGGTACATGCTAATAGGACGCAATTATGTCAGGTTCTGGATCTTCATCAATATCAGGAGAACCGTGCCTTGACAGTAGCACTAGACGGTCGAGAAGGTTTACGACCATGTTGAAGTAGAAGGGAAAGAGTATTCATTTGACAGATGATGATTTTGATAACCTATATCAGCCAAAGGGCAGATATGGCACGGGATTCCAACATTATATTGGTGTAGTTGCGAGTTCAAAGGTAAATATAAATTATGGTGGTTGGAAACATGTGGAACGCGGGCTAAAGGATACCATTTGAGAAGACATTAAGGCAATAAAATACAAATTGCAATTGTGTGCTCTAGTTAGCACTTATTTTCTTATTAGGAAGGTTTATATTCGAATTTTTTTAATATTACAGACAACTTCCAATTTGAAGGATGACAAACTTAAGAAGAAAGTTATTTCACAAGTTGGATCACGAATGAGAAATTTTAAGAATAAACCCGTGAACAAGTGGATTCGCGAAAGGAAAAAAGAACTGACACCCCAATGGATGTTTATAACTTCATTATCGTTGAAGATTGGGAACAATTCAAAGAAACCATTGATGAGTAAAAATTCTAGGTATACTTCTCTAATTATTGCAATTAACTATGCAATCACTCTTTTCCTTTTTGTTCTCTAAAATCAAATTTGGATACAAGGCTCGTGAGTGTCGTGTCCACTATATTAATCAACAATGGTATATTAATTTCTCGAAGGATATAGGTGAGAAGGCAAAGGAAAGCCATTTACATAATAAGTATCTCCATCACATGAGATCCACATGCTACGTGGAGATGAAGGAGATGTGGGCACAGAATAACCCTTTAGGGCATCTATCCTCTTGCGGATCTATTAGCGATTCTATTTTGCACAGTGATCGTTCCTAGGATTACTTACCGGCAAGATTACAAGTTCATCCGGACGGAACTTTGATATATCCCCATGGTATTGAAGATGTTTATGACAAGATTGTGAGTATTTCTTTCCAATTGTGCATACAGTTGATAATTTGACCAATGGTAATTACTAACACTTAATTTTCATTTGATCGGAACAAGTGGATAAATTTGAAGAAGTTGAGGAAGGAATTTTGTCCCAACCAGACAACACGACATACTTTCAGTAGCTCTAGGGAAAGAGGATTATCCAAGCCGGTCGAGAACGTTTGGTCGATACGTAGGTGGTGTGAGGGCAGTGTTTAGAAAACCGTCTGAACAATCGAAGAACCACAATTTCGATCAGGATGATTTAGATAGTTAGGTTGCACGGGATGTCCAAAATCAATTGAATGCCGAATTTGATAATAGGGTTTAACAGAGAATTGTTGATATCCTCATTCAACTAGGTATCCAAGTACCTGCTGGGATGGAGCAATGATGGCAAATATTAGACTTGCTAGTAATAGCAATGTTTGTCATGTCTCGGGTGCACCATATCCATTAACCGCCATTACGGTATTTTAAAAAAAATTATTTACTTTTACAATACTATTAATAATCTGCTAATTTTATTTATTTTTAAAATACTATACATAATCAGCTTCGCAATCATTGTAGGAGCTAACATTAATTGTTGCTTGATAATTTTTGGGACTAATAGGAAATTACTGATTATATATTATTTATGCTACATGAAGGCTAGATACAACAGGTAGCACAAGGGATTTGCTACCCTATTACAGAAGACACTGTTATGCATGATTGCCAACTCATTGAAGGAAATGTCAAGGTACCGATTGATATCGTTTTGAACAATACCATGAGTTACCTCTTCCCACGCCAGTTCGAGATGACTTAGTGGTGTTAGGGATACCATGGGAAGTTTTGTTCAGTGCCTAAAAGCCAGGTTCACTTGGAAAATGTAAGTTAATAGGTGGTTTCTAGTAGCTTTTTATTAATTTATTTGTTTGAAACTTATGTAATAGCATTTATAGTAGTTAATACATTAGAATCCTTTAATGTCACATTGTAATGACTGCTTTACCATTGTAGGATACTATTGTAGGTAAGAAGAAGAATCGAGCCGACAAATGGAAGAATTCTCCAAGTTTTGCTATGTCAACAACTGCACAACGCAATCTCGTTGATGAAGCAATGTACCATCGTCTTCTTAACTCTTGCAAGCTATTGGTCAATTGGATCAATATGATGCCTATTGGTAATGATACGTTGGAGGTCCCGCTCGGCGACTTATTTCTTGGATCATTTGACACCGAAATTTTTATTACTGATACTAATGTCGTTGAATTCATGGCGATGAGATGGTTAAGTGCTCTTATTTTTGGAAGTATTTCAATTGTGAGACTTCAATTCAACTTTTATATTACATGACTCTTTTACTTTTTGATTTTCAATACACTTCTAAATTCGTATTTTATGTAATAGGTACATTCATCGGAACTACCAATGTATGAAATACCATTTGGTTTCATGAATCCGTCGCTAATAGTGCAAGTTATGATTAGATCTCAACATATGGAGGCTTCACTCTACATTAATGATGCGGTGTTCAATTTAAGTGACAAGAAATATATTTTGGCCCCGTACCACCAAGAGTAAGATCACTCACACTTTAATACATCTAATGTTATAAGTTCAAAATTCATACATATGTTATTAAAAAGCTAACTGCCACATTTGTTAGTCATCACTGGTTATTGCTTGTCATTGAGCCATCAGCCAATACGGTATACGTAATGCATTCATTGGCTAATCGGAAGAGAAATTTGGTTATCAAGTCACTCATAAGCGTGTAAGCGAATATCCAATGACTTTCATTTCATTTATTGGTTTGTATGATAAGTTGGAGTTTAGATCGCTTCTTATATATTAATATTGTTCATATAATTTAAATTTTTAGGGCTTTCAAGGTGATTTGGGACAGAATGGGTGCACGATGAAGTGGTGTTCAATGGAAAGTACTTCCGGTATGTATATATATAAGTTTTGACAATAAAAGTTATTTTTTTAATACTTTCGTTCATTTCTGTTTGGAAGATATATGGATTTCTTTCAAAATAGAAATTTTTTTTTGTTAATGACTATTTTTATTTTGTTGTTACATAAAAATTGTAGCATGTGCAGCAACCAGGAGGTGATGAGTGTGGTTACTGCGTTATGAAAAATATGAATGACATAATGATACAATATAGTCAAGGCGATGATCTGCAAACGGTGTGTCACTGTAGAATGTAGATTGATTAATTATTTAAGCATTCAGTACTTTATTGGGTATGTATATAACTGATTATCTTTCATTTCACTTATAGGTGTATGGAGTCAAGAGTATTCTCAGAAAAATATCGATTTGGTACAAGAACTTTAGTTGAATTCTTTTGACAAGTTATGAAATGATCATGTATAGGTTTAAATTCATTTTCCTTCTAATTTTATTATATTCTCGTGCATTGTGGTTGTATGTACATTTATATAGTCATGGACTTTTGCTGGAATTGTGTACTTGTACTGTTGTGTTGGAATTGCTTCGACTTGTTTCATTAGGTTGTCTTTACTTCATTTGTTAATTGGTGTTGCGGGTAATAATTTGCATCCCTTGCGTTGTACATATCTTAGTTCTGCAGTTCAAACATTGTTATGTATCTGCTATAGATGGTGTAGGCATAAGTTGAAGCATGTAGTCATGAATGGTATTGCTGGTAGTGTAATTGTAGGTTCTTTGTGAATAGTATTGCCGTTGGTATAATTGCAAGTTCTTATGTTGGGTTTAGGTGATTTAACATGTACATTTTATCAGTATATGCAGTGGGTATTAGGTGGAAAAAAAATTGATATGAGGTGGCGGTTTTGACATAGAAACCTCCATCCAAATAGTCATTAAATTAAAAGAAAAAATAATGAAATAACGATGGCGGTTGTTGAATAAACAACCGCCATCGAAAAAATTATTAAATACAAAAAAAAGGAAAAACGGTTGGTGGTTGTTGAATAAACAACTGCCACCCAAATAATTATTAAATTAAAAAAGGGTGGCGGTTGTTGAATAAACAATCACCACCGAAAAAAATATTAAATAAAAAAAGAAAGAAAAATGGGTGGTGGTTGTTAAATAAAAAACCGCCACCTTAATGAATTAAATTAATTAAAAAGATTTCGGGTGGCGGCTGTTTGTGAACAACCGCCACTCGAAGTGGACTTCGGGTGGCGGTTGTTTGTCAACAATCGCCACCCGAAAGGGTGGCAGTTGTTCTTAAAAAATAACCATTACCCTTTCTTTTTTGAGTATCGTTTTTTGAACCGCCACCCTTATTACGACATTGGGTGTCACCATTTTGGATGGCATCCAATTAACCACCACCCTTTTACCAAAACAACTGCCACCATAAACCCTTTATGTACTAGTGTATCAATAATGTCATGAATTTCTTTTGTCCAAAAAATAAAAAATAAAATAATGCCATTAATTATTTCAATACGATCATTAATTTAATTCATGGAATATAGAAAGTCCAAAAATAAAATTAAACAAAAATTTAATTGTACGTATACAAATACTACAACGAATAACTAATTAATACGTTCTCAACCTCAATTTGAATAGTAAATGAGGAGAAGTTAAAGTCACTAGCACTTTCATTTAAGATTACATGATATTATTCACTCTTTACAAGTTGCATTGTTCACTATTTATGCACATTTAAATTTTTATCTTAATCATTATACCAATAATGCCATTAATTTTTTTATTGAAAAAATGCCATTAATTATTTCAATAAGATCATTAATTTAATTCATGGAATATACAAACTCTAAAAATTAAATTAAACAATAATTTAATTGTATCTATACAAATACCACAACGAATAACTAATTAGTATATTCTCAACCTCAATTTGAATATTAATAAGACTATAAGATTGTCATATGGCTAGCTATATTTAAAATAATTGCACAAATCAAGTGTGAATTATAGGTTATATAGAAAAATTAAGTTAAACGGTTGATCAACAAATACTTTATCATGGCAAAGCTCTTTACAATGATCCAACTTATGATAAATATGAGTAGTTTCACTTAAATATTTCATCCAATAAACGCACGTTTGCTTTTTAATATATACTAGTATTTCTATTAGAATAGAAATATAATTTTATAAATAATCTAAAATTATTTAAAATAATATTACAAATCATGTGCAACTCACACGCCAATAACCAGTTAGGACTAAGGATCGGAGTACTTGAATTTTATTTACTGGCTGTCACTCAAGTGCTGAAATTTGTGACGCGAATGGTAGCTATATAGTCTTTGGGTAAGAAATTAGAAGCTACAGTAGTCTAATTCCCTATGGAATAATTCTTCATTTATTGGCTATCAATTTCATAGCCATTTAATAGCTTCATGTCTTCAACGCTTCAACCGTAAAGTATTGACTCACGAAAGAGGAGTTCAATGCCAAATTTAGGACTAGATAGGATTAAACAAAATAAATCAATAGACTATTTTTTTTATTGGTTTTTTTGGTTTTTTTTATTTCACATCAATTTTTATAATTATCACAGGTTGATACTTCTTACAATTTTTTAATAAGTTTGTTACAATATACTATCTTTCAAATACTTTAGTATCATAATTTTATACCATAGATTTTTCATGATACTGAACAAAATATTTATGATACTTTTGACACTTTCTATCGCATGTTCCTTAATTTCCACTATTTTTTCATTGCTGAGTGAAAGTCATTTTTGAGAAGTAATAATTAAGTAATGCTATTAATCTAGAATCTATCATACTAGTGGATTACTCATATATATTTAGAGTATGTATGGTAAGTCATATATGCTAATTTGCAGCTTTTTGATATATGTAGAATTTATAAAATCTTTCTATTAATTCAAGTAATTAGCTCCATTGTTCTAAGAAGCTTATTTGAGAGGTTGAAACTTATCTCAAATACTTCTTTTATAAGCGTTTCAAATAAACTCCATGAACTTTTGCTTTCTATTCTAATTTTAACCTCTTTTGTTTTGTAAAATTATACGGTTATGCCACTAAGGGATTTAGCAGATATTTTTCGTTTTGTGTCATTTTGTATTTTTGAGTCAATTTTTCAACTTGTTTTTGTCAAAAGCTACTATTTTAATTAGCTAGCTAGTTATCCCATATTAACTACTAGGTCCTAATTTTATCATCTAAATTTTCAATTTTCAACTAATTTATCAGTATAGTCTAGCAAACATGGCCTTCGTTAAAAGACAATTTACGCTTCTATGTATATAAATCTAAAAATAAAAAAATAATAATAATTATCTCAATGGTTAATTTTACAAACTGTCGTTGAATTTTTACCAAATTTCAATAATGATCGACCTAAGTTACAAGTGGTTTCGACAATAGTCAACAGGTCTAAAATTGACCAACATAATAGACTAAGGATTAAAAATATAAATTTTATTTTATTTATAATTTTTATCTTCCTCTTTCTTTGGCACAAAATCTGGTGGTGGGTAGAGATATGTGTGATGGTAATAGTCCAAGAAGTGACTCAACGAGAGAAATGAAGACATGCATTTTACGCTACGATATAGAAATTAACCACATATCTAATGGTAAAATCAATATACAACGCAAAACATCACAAAAACAAGAAAATAAAGAGCACAAGAATTTGTTTTTGGTCCTAAGACCTTGGAGGTTCAGCAATAGCCTATATTTCCCGTTGAACTCCACAATTGATGTGGTTGTTGCTCAAAACTACACTAGTAGCAAGAAAAAGGCAACAATTCACCAATTACAATAATCTCCTCATCAACTTTCTATAAAAAGAACGCAGTAACCCTAAGTGTCATTTCTCAAACAACCTATGGAATTGGTTTTGGTGAATCGAATTATAACTATAAGAGCATCTCCAGCACACTCTTTAAATTTAAAATACTCTTTAATTTAAAGATTATGGTCTTAAAATCATACTCCAACAGCCTCTTTAAATTAGCTTTTTAGTTTAGAGAGTGAGTTTGACTCTTCAAATTTGGAGAGCCAAACTCACTCTTTATTTGGTTTTGTATTTACCCATTTAATGCATTCACACCTCCAGATATATTCTTTATTTGGATTTATATTTACCCATTTAATGTATTCACACCTCTAGATATATTTATTTATTGACTTTTTACAAATTTCGAGATCAATTGCAAAATTCAATACTTTTACCTACACAAATATAAAGAGTGTGTTGGAACATATAAAAAAACCCACTCTCTAAATTAATAAATACTCTTTATTTCTTAAAAGATACTCTTTAAATATAAAGAGGCTATTGGAGTTGCTCTAAGGTAGTCAAAATCATAAATTAGGTTTCTCAAGTCTTAAATTAGGCTTTAAAACCCTTAGCCCAACTGGAATTAAAAAAGCCCATGCAGTTTAGTGGATTTAGCCCAAATATTAGTAGCATTCCTCAAAATGGAGTCACTCCTTTATAATTTTAGTTTTGGAGTGAAAATCTCATTGTGTGAATGAGGATGGTATAATACCACGTTTGAAATAAATCTTAGGATTATGAATGTAAAAATTTCAACACATGCTTCTCACACGGGTTATTATCATAATTTGATACTATAGAGTTTTCATGGGACTTAATTAATATTTATGGTATCTTTTTACGAGAATTAACTAATTTTCATTATTTTCTGGTGATGAAGTAAAAATCAATTTTAACAATGGCGACACAATTAATCTTTAAGTCACTTATGTCTCTAAGAAACTTTTGTATTTCCAGGAATAAATAAGGCTACTATTGAATAGACGTTGGGATGATATGTGATAATGATACGTGAAAATTACAAAAGTTTGACATGAGGCAACACAATTGATCTTCAAGTTACTTTTATTTAATTTTCATTAAATATTTCTCAGTTGATACTCAATAATTCTTAATCTTTATCTTTATATTATAAAAGGAAAAGTGTTATGCTGGCAGTAGTGTCAACGTGGCACTCCTTAATATTTAAAAAAATCATAAAAATCAATTATGTAGTTAAAAGAAACACAGGAAATTCTATTTTTGGAAATAAATCTACATTAATTGGTAGTTTTAAATAGAAAAAATCTTTAAATATAATTATTTTATTAATTTTTTTAATGAAACATAAATTTATCATTAGCTAAGCACGCACCAGGCTGACAGTTCATTATGCAATCACTATATAAAATAAATTGGTTAATTCTTAAATTAAGGGACATATTTATTAAGAAAAAGTCCGATTTTGGAAACAAACTATACAAATATTTTTTATTACAAATCTTGCAGTGCCAGCTAGACACTGCGCCAAGCTAACAGTGCCTAGTCGGCACTCACAATGCTAGTTAATTAATTATGAGATTTCAAGTTACCTGATTTATATAAAGGTATATTTAAAGAACGTTCTTAATAGTTGATTCCTTCTATAATTGGAAAAGGAATATATAAATGGTAATTAATTATTTTGATTATTAAATTTATTCTACTTTCCTTACATTTATTCTATTTTTTATTTTAATTTTTGAATTAATTTATATAATTAATTTTTAAAATATTTTTGTATTTAGTATTGCATGCATTAATAAAACTGTGTCAAAAGATCAACGTCGCACTTTACAATACATATTAATTAATTTTTGAAACAAGAATTAAGATTTTATATATACAATTTAATTTTCTAATATTATATTTTAATTATTTTATATATTTATTAATTTTAGAAATATATATATATATATATATATATATATATATATGTTTTTATTAACAAAGGTCAAACAGCCCCACGATTGGTAGTATTTCCATTTCAGGAAAAAAATATATCTACATACTAAAACCACCAAATAAAAAACCTCTTTTTATTTTTTCCAAGTTTAAATGACAGTATGACACGCCCCGCACCAAATCATCTCTAATAACTCGACACGTGGTGTGCGCCAACGATAGATGACAACTAAGTATCAGATCCACCGCTAAGGCAAACTGCAACTGCGTGATTTTATCTTAATTTAAAACATAAAAAAATATTTTGCAGAAAATATGACAGAATTTCCATTGTATTTTGAATATATCCGTCCTGTAAGGGATCTATTCCAAAATCCAAACATTCAACCCAACATTACACAAATCTCCTTTTAATTCAAAGAATATTACAATCTTTAAAAACAATCTCAACCACCATAATCCAACATCAGTATCATTTTCCAAAACTCGAATGAGAATAATATTGAAAAGAATTAATGAATAAACTAATGAACAAACCAATAAATATACTCCTAAAAATATTTTCTCAAACGAATGCAAAATCTCAACTAAATGCTAATAAATGAATGAATAAATAAATGAACCTACTAGCTAAATAGAAAAGTAATGGTGGTGGTGGTCAACACGCGATCCAAGCTTATGCTCAATTGCCTCCTAATAAGAAAAATATTAGGGAAAACATGGGTTTTGTAACCCAGTGAGTGGATAATTTCGCAACCATATTTAGGTTTTCATCTAAAAGACCTTCATGAAATCTCCTTATAATCAAATGCATAAATAGCATAAATAATTGGAAATCATTGAGATAATACTAATAACAGAAATTGTTTTAGTTGAAAAATACTGATTATACCACTTCAAAAGGATTCTTCTTTCTAAAACTAAATTCTATAACTAAAAATCATCTACTAAAAAAAATCAAAAGTACCAACGAACAACAACACACTTGTGTAGAGTACAGTCAACACACGCCGTGTGTCGCTCAAAATCTAATTTGTAATCTGAATATCTGGTCATACGCGCGTAGAGACAGCCCCAAAGACTAAACACCCTCGTACGACCAAAAGCCTATGTGTGTAGAAAAGTGGGTCCCAAAGACCTCTATTACTCTGGTCATACACTGTCAAACACATCACCATAATGCAGAGCGGGCAAAGCTAACGAGGTACCTTATGATGGTTTTAAATGAATTTTCATATAATCTTTTTGGAAAGGGAACGCTACTAATAAAATCCATGACTTGCTGAAATATTCATTTACAATAACATATCATGATAATAATCTTTAAAAGATAGTTTTTCCACTCACAGAACTATGAACTGTTTCTAGTTCAACTGGTAGGCTTCCCAAATCGTCTCGTCACCATCTGAAATAATAAAAATGCTCTAATTAAAATCTATACACTGGACTCCCAACCAATGGCCTAACCACATTCAATACTAAACTTTAACTTTCTTAAAAATCCCTAATTTCTCCATTCCATTGTTTTATTCATCTTCTCCCATTGACTTTACAATATTCTATACCATTGGAACCATCCAATTGAATCACATAATAAATTCTCAAATTGTTAGCATCTAGGTAAGGTGAGTTTCAGTTCACTTCATCACTCATTACTCAATTACCATCAATTCCACTTCAAAATATTTAATTAGAGTTGTATAACATATTAATAATATTTAATTAACCCAAACTCATGATAAATTTCGAATCCCCAATGTCTATTGGTAAAATCCTAAAATTAATTTCATAATTTACCTCGAATCTAATAGGGTAAAATTGAAGAAACACACTTACCACCTTAAACCACGACGAACCCAAGCTTTTCCTTTCTTTTTTCCCATTTCTTTTCTCTTTTCTGTTTCTTTTTTTCTTTCCTCCCTCGCGATTGGTCTCTGGTTTTCTCACGCAGCATTGGAATTGGTTTGGTTGATCCTTATTGTTTATATATATATATTATAGGTCATTTGCAACCTAGGCCCCTTCCCCTTTTTGGCTGATTTAAGTTGGTCCTTAGGCTTCTAATTGCATGCATAACCCATAAACTTCTAATTAACTCAATTAAGTCCATAAATTTTCATTAGACCTAATTAAACTCCTTTAAGAATTTGAATTTGACCCAAAATTAAGGGCTTTGACCAAGTAGTGGCTGAAATTCAAATATTTTAAAATTCAGGTCGTAACAACCTTACCTCCTTAAAAAGAATTTCATCCTCAAAATTCAGTCAGCTACTATCTGAAGAGGTGAGGATACTTTGCTCACATTTTCTCCTCGTTCTCCTAGGTAGATTCTTCCACCGGATGATTCTTCCACGACACTTGAACTAGATTGGCAACCACTTTGTTGTTTTTGATCTGCTGTCTTCTACCAAGTATTCTATCAGATTCCTCATCGTCAAATTCTCCCTCAATTCAATTGGTTGTGCCTCTAAGATATGAGATGGGTCAGAAATGTACTTACGAAGAATGGAAACATGAAAGACATCATGGATCCTAGATAGTTCGCCGGTAAAGCTAAACGCTAAGCGACTAGGCCAATTTCCTCAATGATCTCGTAAGGCCCTATATAACATGGGCTTAGTTTTCCTCACCTGCCAAATCTCAAAACGCCTTTCCATGGAGATAGTCGCAGAAATACCTTATCCCCAACCACGAATTTAAGATATTTCCTCCGTTTATCTGCATAACTCTTCTGTCTGTCCTAAGCTACTTTCAATCTTTCTCTAATTATCGCTACATTCTCTGAAGTGAGTTGAACCAACTCAAGCCCCATTAACTCTCATTCCTCCACTTCACTCCAGCAAACTGGAGTTCTATATTTTCTACCATACAAGACTTGAAAAGGAGCCATTCCTATACTGGAATGGTAGCTGTTATTGTAGGCGAACTCCATCAATGCTAAGTGATTATCCCAACTTCCTTTAAATTAGAGGGCGCAAGCTCGAAGCATAACTTCCAAAGTTTGCATAGTTCGTTCTGACTGACCATCTATTTGCGGGTGAAATGCTATATTGAGGTGTTGTTTAGTGCCTAAAGCATTCTGTAGTTTCGCCCAAAACTTAGATGTGAACCTGGAATCTCTATGCGAAATGATAGACACTGGAACTCCATATAAACAAACTATCTCATCTATATACAACTTAGCCAACTTATTTAAAGGATCGGTCTCCTTAATTGGAAGGAATCTGGCAGTCTTTGTCAACCGATTAACAATTACGCAGACTCTATCATTCGCACGCTGAGTACAAGGAAGGCTAAACAGGAAATCCATAGTGATGTGTTCCCATTTCCACTAGGGAATAGGCAATGACTGTAGTAATCTGGCTATCTTTTGACGATCTGGCTTTACCTGCTGATAAACCAAACATCTTGATGCGAACTCTTCTATCTCTTTCTTCATGCCCAACCACCATAATGATCTTTCAAAGTGTGATACATTTTAGTACTGCCTGGGTGCATAGCATAAGCTTAACTGTGCGCTTCCTCTAAAATCTCCCTCTTCAAGTTTTCAATATTGGGCACACATAATCTGTTTCCCATATCTAAAGCACCACCATCTGTGATCAAATAATCTTTTCGTAATCTGAGATCAACCTTCTCCTTCAATTTCTTTACTGACGAATCCCGAAATTGCATTTCTTTAACCTTAGCAATTAAGGTAGGTGTCACATGGAAGCCAGCCAGTATCCCTCCTGTTGGAGTCATTGACAACTTTGTGTTCAACTTCTTGAACTCACAAATCAACGAAGCTACCATTGCATTAGCCAGTGATGAGGAACTAGTCTTTCGACTCAGAGCATCTGCCACCACATTTGCTTTTCCTGGATGATAACCAATCTTACAATCGTAGTCTTTAATCAGCTCGAGCCACCTCCTTTGTCTCAAATTCAACTCTTTCTGATCAAAAATGTATTTTAAACTCTTATGATCAGTGTGAATCTGGCATTTCTCACCATAAAGGTAGTGCCTCCAAATTTTAAGAGCTAATACCACTGCAGCCAACTCTAGATCGTGGGTTGGATAATTCAACTCATGTTTCTTCAATTGCCTTGAAGCGTAAGCTATAACCTTCCCATTATGCATTAAAACGCAACCCAAACCTTGTTGTGAAGCGTCACTGTATATCACGAATTCTTCACCTGGAGATGGAAGTGTTAATATAGGCGTAGAGGACAATCGATTCTTCAACTCTAGGAAGCTATTCTCGCATTGTTTTGTCCAGATAAATTTAGTATCTTTACGAGCCAAACTGGTCAATGGAAGAGCTATTTAGAAAATCCTTCTATAAATCGACAGTAATATCCTAGGAGCTCAAAAAAACTCCAAACCTCTGTTGCATTAGCAGGGCGTTTCCATTTGAGAACTACGTCAGTCTTGATAGGGTCTACGTAAATGCCTTCTGCCAAGATCACATGACCCAAGAATACTACTTTGTCAAGCCAAAATTCTCACTTACTAAACTTGGCATATAACTGCTTGCCTCGCATAACCTGCAAAATAATCTTCAAGTGCTCAGCATGCTCATCACGACTGCGAGAATAGATTAATATATCATCTACAAAGACGATTACGAATCTGTTAAGATACGGTTGGAGAACTCTGTTCATAAGATCCATAAATAGTGGTGGAGCATTGATTAGCCCAAATGGCATAACTAAGAACTCATAATGGCCATATCGAGACCTGAAAGCCGTCTCTCTGATCTTAAACTGATGGTACCCTGAACGCAAATCAATCTTTGAGAATATTGTAGCATCCCTGAGCTGGTCAAACAAGTCATCAATCCGGGTAACGGATATTTGTTGCGAATAGTAACCTTATTCAATTGCCTGTAGTCGATTCACAATCTCATAGTGCCGTATTTCTTTTTCATAAATAAAACTAGAGCTCCCCAAGGAGATACGCTAGGCTTGATGAAACCCTTATCAACCAAATCTTGCAACTGAGCTTTTAATTCTTTAAATTCTTTAAGAGCCATTCGATACGATGCTTGTGAAATAGGTGTTGTCCCTGGGACCAGATCGATGGTAAATTCGACTTCCTTATCTGGTGGTAAATCTGGAAGATCCTCTGGAAATACATCGAGAAAATCTTGCACTACTCGGATCTCTTCTAGTTTTAATTCAGTGATTTGGGTATCTATCACATGGGCTAAATACGCTTGGCAATCCTTTCTAAGAAATTTTCCAGCATCCAGTGCAGATATAACACAAGATGATAGAATTCTACGTTCCCCATTCAAAATAACTTTTGGTTCTCTTGATCTTTCAAATACAACTCTCTTTCTATAGTAGTCAATTGTGGCATGGTTCTCAACTAAAAAGTCCAAGCCAAGAATAACATTGAATTCACAAATTTCAAGAGGGACTAAGTTTGCCTTTAATTCCTAACCATTCGCCTTAACAACACAATCCCTACACCCACTATCAGCTACTAGTAACACCCCGACTAGAGTTATTACCACCAAAAGTGTATCTAAAAGCTCTAACATATGGTTAGCATAAACAGTAAATGCATGTGAAACAAATGAATGGGTAGCACCAGAATCAATCAAAGTACGAGCATTCCTACCAAAGATAGACAACGTACCCATAATAATAACGTCGGGCGACTCCTCGGCCTCCTGCTGAGTCACAGCAAAAACCTTTCCCGGCGTCCTTGGACGTCCACCCTGGCTTCCCTGCTTACTACCACTGCTATTGGTAATGTTAGGTTGTGCTACACTCGATGACCTGTAATTACCAGCAGCTGGACCCCTCTGGCCCTGTTTTATACTATTAGCACCCGATTGTGAAGATACGATGTGTGAAGCACTTCCCATCTGGGAATTTGGGCAATTAAAACTCAAGTATCCTGCTTGCCCACAGCGATAACAAACACCAGCCCCTTTAAGGCATTCTCCTTGATGGAACCTCCCACAAGCCTGGCACTACGAATTTGTACCCGTACGAGATCTATTATGCTGTCTTGAGTTAGCACCCTGAGAATATGATCGACCACGACTAGGCTGTTGTGCCAATGCTTGACTCTGCCCTAAACTTTGATTAGGCCCAAAACTCCGTGACTTAGACTTGAAGCTATTAGTATGAGTGATACCTAGCCAAAAACTATGCCTATTCTTGTTGGGCTGTCCATAAAGGTTACTTGATTGAGTATTGCTGTTCTGGTACTTCATAGTTTCTCCTCGACTATTTCCCTTAGCGATATACTTTTCAATTCTCATAGCTGTCTCCACAAAGTGTATTGAAATTTCCATGACCGTTATTTGTGACTGTTTGTACAATGTCTCCTCGTAGCCCTTCTTCAAACCTCCTACACTGGTCACTCTCTGCTGGTACCAAATTCTAGCGTATTTCAATAACTCCATAAACTTTTTATGATATTGAGCAACTATCATAGATCCCTGAACCAATTTGAGAAATTCACTATGTTTACTGTTTCGGAATGATTAAGGGTAAAAAGTTTCGTCAAAAGCTGTCTTGAAAGCCTCCCAAGTAATAGCATTCGAATCAGCTTGCCCAACTTTGAAAGAATCCCACCAATCGGCAACTGGACCCTTCAATAAAAATGAAGCAATGAGGACTTTCTTATCTTGAGGACATTCTATGATCCTAAGTATACGCTCGGTGCTCTTCATCAAGGCATCTACATCAGCCGGATCATCTGTACCTTCAAACTCTTTTGCTCCCAATTTAAGTGCCTTCTCGATGCTTATTTCTTGCTCACGTTTTGGCAAAATGGAAGTAAGGGCTTAAGCGAGCTGAGCCGTTACATTCGCATTTGGGGTTACATTTTCAGGTTCATTTCTATTCGGAGCCATATCCCCCTGTGTAGGCCCATCACGAGACTGATCAACAGACTCATCTACTATTCCCTCTTGCCTAACGTCTCCTTCAGGAACATGTTGAGTATGAGATCGTGCTTGACTGCGAGTTGTTGCACCACCACGTGCCATGATGCTCTACAAAATCATATGAAATTATGAGAAATGCATAATCCAACTTTTATTAAACTGGAAAAGAACACGTGATGCAATCTTAGACTCTAGACCATGCTCTGATACCAATTGACACGCCCCACCTCAAATTATCCCTAATAACTCGATACGTGGCGTGTGCCAATGATGGATGACAACTAAGTGCCGGATCCACCGCTAAGGCAAATTGTAACTGCGTGATTTTATCTTAATTTAAATAATAAAAAAATATTTTGTAGAAAATTTGACAAAGTTTCCTCTGTATTTTAAACATATCCGTCCTGCAAGGGATCTATTCGAAACTCCAAACATTCAGCCCAACATCACACAAATCTCCTTTTAAATCAAAGAATATTAAAATCTTTAAAAACAATCTCAACCACCATAATCCAACATCAGTATCATTTTCCAAAACTCGAAGGAGAACAATATTGAAAAGAATTAATGAATAACCTAATGAACAAACCAATAAATGTAGTCCTAAAAACCTTTTCTCAAACGAATGCAAAATCTCAACTAAATGCTAATAAATGAATGAATAAATAAATGAACCTACAAGCTAAATGGAAAAGTAATGGTGGTGGTGGTCAACAGGCGATCCAAGCTCACAGTCAGCTGCTTCCTGATAAGAAAAATATTAGGGTGTGTTTGATAGGATTCCGGGAAAACGTTTTCCTGGAAAACGAATTCCTACATTTTCCTTGGAATGAGTTTTCCAAGAAAATTATGATTTTTGTGCTTTAAATGCTTGTACCTGAAAAACGTTTTCCTGGAAAAAAAACCAATCAAACACCTAAAGTTGGAAAAAATGGCTGGAAAACTCGTTTTCCCGGAATACTTTTGTGCAATCAAACACACCCTTAGGGAAAAACATGTTTTTGTAACCCAGTGAGTAGATAATTTCACAACCATATTTAGGTTTTCATCTAAAAGACCTTCATGAAATCTCCTTATAATCAAATGCATAAATAGCACAAATAATTGGAAATCATTGAGATAATACTAATAACAGAAATTGTTTTAGGTGAGAAACACTGATTATACCACTTCAAAAGGATTCTTCTTTCTAAAACTGAATTCTGTAACTAAAAATCATCTACTAAAAAACAACATCAAAAGTACCAATGAGCAACAATACACTTGTGTAGAGTACCCTCAACACACGCTGTGTGTCACTCAAAATCTGATCTGTAATCTGAATATTTGGTCATACGCCCGCAGAGCAAACCCCAAAGACTAAACACCCTCGTAGATGGCCCAAAGCCTATGTGTGTACGAAAGTGGGTCCCAAAGACCTCTGTAATTTTGGCATACACTGTGGAACATATCACAACAGTGCAGAGCAGACAAAACTAATGAGGTACCTTATGATGGTTTTAAATGATTTTTCATAAAATCTTTTTGAAAAGGGAACGCTACTAATAAAATCCATGACTTGCTGAGACATTCATTTACAATAATATATCATGATAATAATCTTTAAAAACATATTGGAATTTAAAATACGCTATTTCATGAAAATTATAGCTTTTTCACTCACAGAACTGCAAAATGCTTCTAGTTCGGTTGGTAGGCTTCCACACTCGTCTCATCACCACCTGAAATAATAAAAATGCTCTAATTAAAATCTACACACTTGGATTCCCAACCAATGGCCTAACCACATTCAATACTAAACTTTAACTTTCCTAAAAATCTCTAATTTCTCCATTCCATTGTTTTATTCCTCTTCTCCCATTGACTTTACAATATTCTATACCATTGGAACCATCCAATTGAATCACATAATAAATTCCTAAATTTTTAGCATCTAGATAAGGTGAGTTTCAATCAACTTCATCACCCATTACTCAATTACCGTCAATTCCACTTCAAAATATTTAATTAAAGCTATATAACATCTTAATAACTTCTCAAATTAACCCAAACTAATGATAAATTTCGAATCTCCAATGTCTATTGGTAAAACCCTAAAATTAATTTCATTATTTACCTTGAATCTAATAGGGGAAAATTGAAGAAACACACTTATAACCCGAAACCATGACGAACCCAAGCTTTTCCTTTCTTTTTGCCCCTTTCTTTTTCTCTTTTTCTTTCCTCCCTCGTGATGGGTCTCTGGTTTTCTCACGCAACATTGGAATTGGCTTGGTTTATTCCTGTTATATATATTATAGGTAATTTGCAACTTAGGTCCCTTCCCCTTTTTGGCTGATTTAAGTTGGTCCTTAGGCTCCTAATTACATCCATAACCCATAAACTTCTAATTAACTCAATTAAGTCCATAAATTTTCATTAGACCTAATTAAACTCCTCTAAGAATTTGACTTTGACCCACAATTAACGGCTTTGACCAAGTAGTAGCTGAAATTAAAATATGCTAAAATTCGGGTCTTAACATAGTATGAGAAGTATGAGATAATTTTCGTGGATAATATGTATTAAGCGGTTCAAATAATTGGTAATTTTTTTAAAAAAAATCCAATAGTGAGTATAATGAATAATTAATTAATTAGAAAACAAATAGAAAATGACAACTTCCACGTCTCATTTCACCATTTCGCAAACCGTTTAAACAATAATTATTACAAATTATCATTTAATCATCCCTTTATTTTTTGTCAAAAATTACATGTATCAAACATTAAGTTTTTTAATATAATCTTACATACATTGAGTTTTTTATATACATTTTATATAATTTAAATATCAATAGTAAAAGAGCTATATCGGAGAATGGCAATGTGACACACGTATACTAAAGAAAATAAAAAAATAATTTTTAGAAAATGCGTTAAATATAATTTTCATTTAAGAGTGTATCATTTAGAAAGATCATAATAATTAATGTATTTACTGATAAGTAATGAGATATTAAATATTCTTGTATATGAAATATGTGAAAAAGGAAAATCAAACTACTATTATTATATAACTATGGAAAATAAATTTGAAAAAAATGTAATTTTTACGATAAATGGAGCATGAAATCATGTGTTTACACCAACTGGAATTCATGGGTTTTTGGAAAAGAAAAAATTATTTAATATTAGTTGCTGCCATTACTCCAAGGTAAAATATATTGATGGGAGCCAATTACTCAAATATTTATTAAATAGATGCATATATTCAATTAAAAGAAAATTGGAGAAGAGAAAATTTCTCAATTATTCCAGAAAACTTTCCATTACTGAAAAATAAATATGCAAACTTTCACCTATAAATATTTTGTATCGATATCTGATCATTTCATACAATACATAATTCACAGCAACAAAAACTCTCAAAACTCAATATTCCAAAATCCGTGTTCAAAGATATCACCGTGACTTAAATTTTGTTTGATACTGGATGCAGATCAAAAGTAATTATCACATGAATGTCTTTGACTCCGTCTAATGCCAAATTACCTTTCAAGTTTCAGAGACAACAATTCCAATTGATTGTACCGTATGATATAACTAGCAACAAAAGTCAAGGGCAGTCACTTTCATAAGTCGGCATTTTTGTTGGAAAAATCAGAAGTTAACCATGGCAGTTATACATGGCAATATCCAAAGTTACAAGTCGTGCAATGTTGAATGTTATTAGATGTAACAAACATGAAAAGTTAACAGACTCGATGATGAATATTCGTTTCAAAGAATTATTTCAAGATTTGTAAAATTTACTTAGTTCAAATTTAGGACATATTTTATATTTATTCATTTCCATTGTCTAATAAATAGTTTTACTGTTATTATAAGTGAATTATACTTTTCCCGTACTACATCGCAGTGTAGTATTAGTTGATAGTTATTACTTGAGTAACTATGAAGATGTAACCAATCCATTTTTGGTATTGACTTCCTCCTTCATTCCCTCCAATTTAAATATTGCTAAAATGTTGCTAAAAGTTTTCATCTTTAACCATAAATATTTACAAAGAAAATTAACATTGATTTTGAATAAAAAATCAATGGCATCGACTAACAAAGTTTTATTATCACGTACCTACAAGGCACGTGTTGCTTACTAGTAAACAATAAATGCGTCTCAAAAGAAAGAATAATGATATTATCATGATCGCTTATCGATCATCATTTAGAAGTTCAGTAATACTATCTTAAAGAGTAATGTTATCCACAACTACAAGTGGTGCAAACGATGATGCAATTTTAAATAGTTTCTTGTCTTAACTCTTGCAATTTTCATTTTTAATTTTTGAAAGGGAAAAGCAATTTATTTCATATCTTGGAACGCAGCAATGCTTAACAAACAAGGTATCCAATCCACAGTATTACAATGAAACTTAAAATCACACGGCAAAGAAGCAAGGATATGGGCAATCATGTTGGCCTCACGACAAATATAGTTACACGAACCAACACCCAACGCTGCTAGTGAGTAATAAGCTACAACTGATTTCGTCTAAAACAGCATAAAATGGATGGCTACTCGAAAACGCCAGCAAGCTTTGGACAAAGGGAAGACAATCAGACTCAAGACGTACGCTTCGCTACACAGCCCATTATACTGCCACTGGAGTACTAGTCCCTAACAAAGTACAGTGCTAGTGCTAAAAAAAGATTCGCCCTCCCGAACCGATGCATCAAAACAATTAATGATAATTTATTACTGCATCATGGACTGGCAAATCCTCATAGTAATTATCATTATTCTATTTTAATTTTAAATGCAAGATTTAAGTTATCAAATCAGTTAATGTGACATCGTCGTTTGCTCATCATCATCACCACTCGTAAATAGTATTAGAGTATCTAAGATGTACGTCAATGCCTATTCAGGCCTTTGTGACAAAATTAAATAGAAGGTGTGTAGTCCACATAATAATTAATACGTCCTACTTTGCTCCTACTTTTTAAATTAAAAATTGATATATATATATATATATATATATATATTCCATATTAAGCCATTTTAACTCCCAAAATTTAAGTGAACAATATTTTCATGAGAAATTGATGAGTTATAATATGAGATAGGCTGTCTAAAAAGATATCCTCCATATTGTTTTTGTGCTTTTTCGTCCACATAAATTTGACATAATCTCAATCATCAACAATTGCAAAATATTTTTCCATATAGATTATACATTCTAATTGATATGTCAATTAATACTAACACCCTCCACCAAATTTAGCAATATATTTCAAGCAAGTTTAGTACTTAGTACAACTTATCCAACTCCACTTTCCTCTCTGAGTCTCTGTTGTATACTAAGGGTGTGTTTGATAGGATTTCGGGAAAGGGAATTCTGGGAAATCATTTTCCTGGAAAACGGATTCCTATCTTTTCCTTGGATTGAGTTTTCCAGGAAAACTTTGATTTTTGTGCTTTAAACGCTTGTACCTGGAAAACGTTTTCCTGGAAAAAAAAAACCAATCAAACACCCAAAGCTGGAAAAAATGGCTGGAAAACTCGTTTTCCAGGAAAACTTTTGTGCAATCAAACGCACCCTAAAAAAAGAACCATGGAGTTTCTTCCCATGATTGTGGTCTCGTTTGTGTTGTTTCTTCTTCTCCCAATTCTGTTACTCCTCATTGGGAGACACAAATCCATGAACTCGAAACTCCCACCAGGTCCAGATGGATGGCCGATTCTCCGTGAAAATCTAGCGTTTTTCCAATCGGGGCCTCGAAAATACGTAAACGACAAGATGAAAATGTACTCAAACAAAGTATTTCGAACATCCTTGTTGGGAGAGAAACTAGCTGTCTTTTGTGGGCCAGAAGGTAACAAATTCTTGTTCTCAAATCCAAACAAACTTGTAGCCCCATGGTGGACTTCTTCGTTGGACAAGATTTTACTCGTTGGATCTTCGACTTTGAATCCAAAGAAAGAATTCACGAAATTACATCGCGCCCTCGTTATCGATCCTCTAAGGATTGATAGTGTAAAAAAGTTCATACCCGTAATGGATTCTATAGCTCGACAACAAATTGAATCCGATTGGATTCTTTTCGGGGAAGTTAAGTTTACGCTCTTGTAAGAAAGTATGCTTTTACATTGGCTTGTAAATTGTTCATTGGGATACATGATCATAAAGAGATGAAAAGATTGGATGATCCTTTTCATATGGCTCTAAAAGGGATCATATCTCCAGTTCTTGATTTTCCGGGCACGGTTTATTATCGTGCTAGGAGAGCTGGAGGGGTGTTACGTGGGGAGATTATGAGAATCGTTAAGGAAGAAACAAGTGACGATTAACGATGTTAAGGACGATGTTTTATCTCGTTCGCTGCTAGCGACTGACGAAAATGGAAAATGGAAAATGCACGAGTGAACTTGAGATTACTAGGATTATTGTTGGGCTACTTCTTGCGAGCAATGATCCAACAACTGCTGCAATTACCTTTGTCTTGAAGTATCTATCCTCATATCTATGACATGCGGTTTAAAATGGTATGCATTTATATAACATAATCGCATGCCTATACATCTCTAAGCCTCAAGAACGTTCCTCCAATAGCCAATACATCTGTTATTCAAAATCTTGTCTCATTGGTTATCTCATCCAATAAAAACAAGTTATATTACTGAATTAGTACACTTAATTTTGTGTGTCAGATGTTTTCACAAGATACTATACCAGTGAATGAGACAGAATTCGGAATAGCAGATTTAGTCTCCTCTAGAAGGAGCCTGTAACGCCCCGAGTTCCAATGACTCGAAATGCCACGTCACTTTTCAAACGAACTTTTGAAAATTTAAGCAACGGTAATATATAGAATTTAATTGTGCGGAATATTATTTAAACTTTAAAATCAAACAATCACAATTGTTTAAACATGATATTTTGGAATAATAAGATAAAATTGAGTCTCAACTAAATAATTTAAATAAAATCAGGTAAGGGTCCATTGCCATTCGCCACGCCAGCAACCCTCAGTCTGCAAATATTTGGTCAAAAGGAAATATGAGTATTTCATAGAAATACTCAGTAGATCTCGCGCAAAGATAACAATTCAATATTACATATAATATACATGCTTATGTAATCCAAGTAAATCTCATGAACAAGTAATAAATACAAGTTTAAGTCTAATCTCATGCATTAAAGCAAGAAAATTCTCATAATTGATTGCATTTAAGCAATAATAATCTCATGTCTGGGCTTGATCAAGCAAATTCTCTTATGCTAATAAATAGCACATAATCTCATGGAAATACGCACCACATATAAACATGTAATAAGAATAAATTATCTATGCGCATTTGAAAGTAAAAATATTTGTAGATAGAGATCTACCTTAATTCGTGAGTTAGAGCCTTAGTTCTGCAAATTGCTAGGTTGTCGCGCCTCGTCTAGTCCTAAAAATAATAAAATGAACTCTATTAAGTCTCTTGGGTAAACGGTGTCTCAAAAGTAAAAAGGATTTCTTAAAAGTAGGGTTGAAATCGAATAAATAAAAAGTTTAGGGATTGAAATCGCTAAATTTGAAAAGTTGGGAACTAATTTGTAAAATCGGAGAATTTGAGGGACTAATTTGAAGGTCAAATAAAAATTAGAGGGTCAAATTTGCAATTGACCGAATTTGAAAACTATTGGACTAAATCGAAAATAATTTAAAACTTTAGGACTTGTGGAATAAATAAAATACAGGGACTAAGTCGTAAGTCAACTGAAAGCCATGGGTCTTGACTGCAATTGACCAGACTTTAAAATTGAAGGACTAAATTGAAGGAATTGAAAACCTTTGGGCTAAGTACATAAATAAAGTAATGGACTAATTAAAATAGACTAAGAAAGCTCAGGGACCAGGGGTGCAAATAACGAAATAAAACCCAGGCTTCGTCTTCTTCCCTCATTCTCGTATACACCGAAGTTTCACCGGGAAGGAAAAGAAAAAGCGGAGACGGAGACGTCTCGGCCGACCCTACGCCTCGGTTCTCGTGGAAACCACGTCGGCGGCAAGCCATCGTGTGCCACCATTCTTTGGCGGCGTGTTGAGGCGAAGAGAGAGAGGCAGAGAAAGAGATCGAGAGCTCGAGAGAGAAAAAACAACTCGAGTAAGAAATTTTACCGTGAATTTCTTTGTGAATGATTTGTGTGTAAAGAGGTGTTTATATAGGAGTTTTAGGGTCGTAAATTAGGAAGGTAAGATAATTTAATTTAGGAAGATAAATCATTTTAATTTTGGAAAGTCTTGGGAGGCAAGAATTAGGGTTCGTGTTCTTCTCGAATTTGGGGGCTGAAATTCGGAATTAGGGTTTAGGAATTGGGGGAAAATAGGTTAAAATTAGGGTTGTTAATTTTAGGGCTAGACGAGATTTGGGGAAAAATTCGTTAAAAACGGAAATTTAAAATTTTTTTTTTTTTTTTTTTTGAATCGCTACAGAGCCTCCTTAAATTGAGAGGCGACCCTTCTAATGAAACCCCAACATCAATGATGCCTAGCTTCTAGCATAAATTAAACATCAGTGCTCATTACATTGTTCATGTTTTTACGTGTGTTTTTGTTCCTTGATTACATTTTGTATATTTATTGACCGAAAATTTTCTCTACCGAGAATCTTGGTTCAGAACAAATTGAGATTTTGAAGTCCGAATGTCCAAAGGATTCATTGAATTGCGAAGACCTTCAAAATATGAAGTATACTTGGCAGAAAGAGTAGCTTGTGAAACAATGAGGCTCGCACCACCAACCCAAGGAGCCTTTAGAGAGGCAATAAATGACTTCACGTACGAAGGGTACAGCATCCCTAAAGGATGGAAGGTATTAATTATAAAATATATTAACTTCAAAAAATTTCAGGACATTAATTATAATTGGTCCAAATTCTTATCAACTAAATATTTCCCTCTTTTTTTCCCCCCCTTGTAGATACACTGGACAGGTCATTCAACTCATAGAGATCCCACGTACTTCCCCAATCCCGAAAATTTCGACCCGTCAAGATTCGAAGGAAGTGGTCCCACGCCGTACACCTTCGTGCCATTTGGTGGAGTTTGAATGTGTCCAGGGAAAGAATATTCGCGATTGCTGATACTCATCTTCATCCATAACGTTGTAACAAGATTCAAGTTTGAGGAGTCGAAACCGGACGAGGAGATTCTATATTATGCTTCACCAGTTTTGAAGGATGGTTCCCCCATCCCAATTAAGCGACATGCAATATAAATTTCTCCTAGCCATTTCGTACTATCGTGATTAGTGTATATGTCTTACAATGTCGTGCCTAGCTTGATTAAAGGACATATAACGAAGGATGTTGTGTTGCACCTATTATTACGAATAATAAATATAAGTTACATTTTCGTGATCAATAATTAACTTCGCAATTATAAGAATTTTCCACTACACCAAAATGCGTAATTTGTCACTCAATTGAATTTCAATTTTTTCCCGGTTTTAAATGTGACTAAATTTATCGCTGTTTGTCACGGTTTAAAACCATGACAATAAATTTTTTTTTTTTTTAAGTATTGTCACGGTTTATAACCGTGACAATACGCGAGATATTTGTCACGGTTTATAACCGTGACCATCTCGCGCGTTGTCACGGTTATAAACCGTGACAACTACCTCTGAGTTGTCACGCGGTTTTTAAACCGTGACAACTCGCGAGTTTTTAAAAAATAAAATAAAATAACAAAGCGAAATCAAGAGTAAAAACGGCCAGACGACGCCAAGCTTATTGAAGAAAGAGATCCCCAAATTGAAACCCTATTTCCACTCGAAATTCACCATGGAAATTCCCAAAATCAGTCCCAAAACTTGAATTCAAGCTAAAATCAAGGTTTTCGCTCAAGTGCTTAATCACCGTCACGAATTTCAAGGTAATCTCTTGTAGTGAACTTCATGGAGGTAGCTAAAATTGGTCTCATTGATTATTAATGTTTTTATTGACAAATCTAGGCATATAAGCCGTTGGTTTAGAAATTATGCTATAATTTGTTGATTATGTAGTATTCTTTGTATATATTTTGTGTATATTGAGCATTACTTGAAATTTAAATCTGCCTTACTCAAATTTTTATTGGATAATTTGAATGTACTTAAAATTTCTTTAGCCTTACAGAAAAATTGATTTCTTTAATTGGTATTTTCTTTGACTGGTTGCCTTTTTGGTCGACAATTAGAATATTTCTTGTCGAAATGAATACAATATTGAAGTGGCTAGTAATTGAATTTGT
Source organism: Jasminum sambac (assembly GCA_018223645.1). Classification (NCBI taxonomy): domain Eukaryota; kingdom Viridiplantae; phylum Streptophyta; class Magnoliopsida; order Lamiales; family Oleaceae; genus Jasminum; species Jasminum sambac. The sequence continues at coordinate 25,548,073 of CP073652.1, forward strand.
AGATTATAAGAGAATCCATTCCAAATTTTACGTCAATAAGCATACATTATGTGAAAAATAATATGCGCGAGATGTCGACAATTAAAAATATATATATACATATATATATATATATGGTATTTTATTTGTTAATTTTTATATTATTGCAACATTTGATAAGAGCTTCATTTTTTTTTTCATGCTTTGTACTCCAATAGTTTCGACTAAATTTTATGAGTTTTGTTTTTGTGATAAATAGAAAAGACAACGTTAAGTTTTTAGAGTTTTTAATATTTTGACACATTTTTTTATGAAAATGCATTTTGACTCTTTTTTTTTTACATAAATTTTCTTTGTTTTTTATAATGTATTTTTAAAAATATGAAAACAAACATACTTAGTATTTCTGAAGGCTACAGAAAATGATTTGAATAAAAAAGATGGGTTCTAAATAATTTGTTCTCTTATTTGGCTATCTTATTCTTTCTTGTGCTATTATATTCTATTCTTTTCTTTGACTTGCAATTGGAACCGATTCATTTGAACTTTTAAAGCACTTTTGTGGCTTGCTTTTCATGCATTTCATTATTTATTCGACTTTTGTTTTCTTTAAAGTGGTTGTTCTATCTACCACCTTACTTTTAGATCAATAATCATTGGACTATGCTAGATTAACATATTGAAATCCATAGCAGTTAATATAGTAGACACCTGGCTTGACATTGCCATTCTATCTATCAATTAAATTTTGAATTAATGGTCATTACATACCATTTAACGTTACGCCAATTATAATTTATCTATAATGGTGATTTAGTATTAATCATTATACGAGTGATTTATTAACATTATGTGAACTACTATGTTACTTATTATAGTGATTTAACATTGTTCTTTTAAGATAATGTGATTTATAAATAAAAATCCATCAGTTTAGTTTTGAATTAGTAAGTCTTAATTATTATACGTGTCACTTATTAATATTATGTCAACTGCTATGCAAGGCCAGTCCTTTTATTGAGGCTAGTGAATGACTTGCCTCCTACACTTGCTCGATGGGGGGCACCTTTCGGGATTTTTTTTTTAATCATGAATCTCAACTTGCACAAGTCAAGACACAAAGATGGTTGTCTCGCACCAATAACAAAAGCTCGCCAACGAATTTGCCTTCATTTCTCTAATTCCTTTCTAAAGCTCAATCACTCTGACCTTATTAGTAAACTCCTAGCGATTGTACACCTTGTCTTTGATCGCACTTGTCGCTTAACAGTGGCCATTATGGCTTTGTTCTTGGACCTCGGCGATTACTTTGTTTAATAGTAGTAGCTTCTTTTTTGAATTATGAGCTCTTATCTTATATAAAATTAATTAATCTTGTCGAAATTATAGAAGGATTATAAATTATAATACACAAATGCTCAATTGAGTCACTTGATTGTTGTAAATGAGTGGAGGCTGTGAAAGGTTTTGACGCGTTAGAATTTAAAATTTTGAATGTTTGCAATTTGGTAGCATCTCCACTTGAATGTTTATAATACACAAATTTTGAAGGTTTTGACGCGTAGCTTTTTCTATTTTTTATTTCGTTATACCTACCGTCCTTGTTTCAAATATAATATAAAAATATATTTTTATATTAAAAGGAATAAAATAATTAGGCATGATTGGAGCTTTTTCTACTGACTACTAGTATAAAAATATTAACTCGCCCTAGCAAAAAACAAAATAAGACCATGTCCAAGTAAAATTTTTATATGGGACACAGAAAAAAATACATGAATGTATTTGTATTTGTTCTCTCTTTCTTTTGTTCATATTTCTCTTCATCTTTTTCTTATCATTTTTGTTCTCTTGTTTTCCGGTTGATGAAGAAGGTCAAATGAGCATTTGAGTGAAAGTAATCAAGTATAAGATCATAAGAAAGAGAACGGAAGATCATCGAACTTTAAGGTAGTGCTCATTCATTTATCTAAGTTTTCTAGATTCATGTATATGGTGTATATTCAATTAATATATATTTGATTTTTTCCATTTCTGAACACAATATGATTTGCCGAATTACATATGGTACAAGATTTATTTCCTGTTATTTATACTTTGTTCAGGCATTGGAAGATTGTAAACATCACATCTAAATTACAACTCTTCATCGGAAAGTTTATTCTCTCCTTTGTAAGGTAAGACTTCGAATTTTAAAAATAGCATCATCTTATATTGACGTGACGGTTAATTTAGATTCATGTTAGTAACCCGCCACCAGCAGTTAATTTGTTGTGCAGGTAATGGCCAGTCCATCGAGGCCTGTTATGCGTAAAAAGGAGATTGAGTTTGACTTGTTGGGAAATCCTGTTGGTAATAAGAAATTGCTAACGGGCCGTATTCGAGCACTGTTGAGGTGCAACGTTGGCCTTCTCTATGACGATTGGAGGCATGTGCCTCCCGAGGTGAAAGATAGTCTATGGAAATCTCTCCTAATTGATTTTGATCTTGATCCAGCTCAGAAGGAGCGTATATTTCGTCAGGCAATTCTAAAATTGTCAAACTCATTTTTTTATTGAAGTACATATGGTGTTATTAATGAAGTACTTAAATATTACTAGTATCACGCCCGTGCGATGCACGGGAACAATTAAATTTATGTACGATAAATAATTGATATAAAATTATAAATATAAGTGTTGAATTACATAATTTATGTAATTTGTGCATAAGAGATTGAATAATTGTAAAAAATTATTAAAATCTATAATATTGTATATTATAGTCAATGCAAAAATTGCGGAGTAAATTCACAATTGTAAATTTTAAAAATTCACGTGCATCGCATAATTAAGAAGTTTATCAAAACATGTAACTTTAATTCTAATTATCGTTCCTAACATTGCACAACAATGCTCGTGAAGATTAATTAATTGTAAATGAACCATTGGGAATGAATATATAAAAATTCTTTGATTATCAAAACGTATCTTTTTCGTTGGTACATATCAAATTTATATTGAACACCTTTTTTCCTTCTGAAATGGACATTACACACTCTAAATTTTATGATTTTATGCATTCTTTTAGTGATTATGTAATTGCTATTTAATTTTAACTCCATTGTATAAGAAGTATTATACTTAATTTTATGTAACTTAAATTTGTAGTAACACCGACAATTTTCCTCATCTATATAATTCATTTGATTTCTTTTCAATTACATAAACTGTATATTAATTGTAGAATAAAAAATTTTTTATTTGTAATTTTATATACATAGAAAAGGCAAAAAATATGCAATACAAAATTCAGTTAGTGAGCATATCACATCAGAAGCATTAAAAATAAAAAATATTATTTAATTTTTTAATTAGAAATAGTATGTCATATTGGCACTGCCAATAGGGTGTTCACCAAATGTAACACTTCAATTATAATAATATAAGGATTAATAAATTACTATTTTACTTAAAAATAAATAAATTATTCTACATAAATCTATTTATAATTTTTACTCACTATTTGATTTTCAAAAAGAAAAAAGTAAAAAATTCTCACTATTTTTTAATAGACCAATTCACGTAACCAAGCAAAAATATCAAAACCTACAATTTTATCAAGATAAAATAAAATAAAATATAAAAAATTATTATTTAATATTTTGAATTATAACTTTAAAAAATGAAATTATATATAAAGTCTTTCCAACATAAATTTTTTTTCATTAGATGTTTGTTTTAGATATTGATTATTTTTAGTTATATTTTTAATTACTACTAATTAATGTTAGTTTATTTCCAAAACTAATTTTATAATTTTCTTAAAATATTTAATATATGCCACATTTGCATCTTTTCCTACGTGGCACTTCACAAATTATAATATAAAGATTAATGGTATGATAATATAACAATTCAAAATATAAAGATAAAGATTAATAAATTACTCTTTATTTAAAAATAATAAATTATTCAATGCAAATTCAATTATAATTTTAGCACGCCCTATTTTATTTAAGAATAATCCACTATTTGAATAATCCATTGCACATTACAATCAAAACTATCTAAAACTATAACATTTTTTTAATGCGGTGAAAATAAAATACTTATTATTTAATATTTTTAATTAAAAATTTGAAAAATGAAATTACATTTAAATTTTTTCGAAAACTATTTTTTTTATTAAATTTTATTTACCACATTTAATGATAAATTTATATTTCATTAAAAAATAATTATATTTAAAGAATTTTCCCTATTTATATCTACCAATTAATATTGGTTTATTTACAAAAATAGAATTTTCTTTTTTTTTTACTACAAAATTGATTTTTATATTTTTTTTAATATTAATGAGTGCCACGTTGGCACTACTGCCAACGTGGCACTCCAGTTTTTATAATATAAAGATATGTTTATGCAATAATATTATTGTTTGAGTAGATTTAAATGTTTATGAAGTACTTGTAATCGTAATGAAGTACATGTATTGTTCTGGTTTAGGCAGGAGAACAATACAAGAGTTGGAAGAATCACCTCCGAGCTCGTACCTTCGGGGAGAATGCAACAACTCCCGAAGAAATCTTGAAATTCAAAGATAATCCTCCGGAAAATGAGTTGGTTCCGGTCGCTGAATGGAATCAATTTATTGAGATTGAGTCTACTGAGAAGAAGCTGAAACAAAGGGCTCAAGGCAAAGCAAATAGGGCTAAGAAGGCGATGTGCATTTCCTTGGCTCTAAGTCGCACAAGTATCTGCGAGTGGACGGTATGCCTATGACTTGACCAATTTGAACTTTATACCAATCTCGACTTGATTCACTCTTAAAGAATATTGTGCATCAATATATTGTAGACATTAAGCTCAAGTATGTTATATTTTCGATTTTCTGATTAAATCTTTTCTTGATGATTTGTAGGAGCGATTACAAGGTACTGATGATGAGGGTCAACCTCCTACTCGCAGCAATCTCTACTTACATGCTCGAAAAACAAAGGATGGATATCGCCAAGAGTTCGCTGAAACTGCTGTGAGTAAATTTCTAAACTTATAATCCGATAGTAACCCGTTTATTGAAAGTGGAACTTGTATATATGTTGGTTTAGCTATATATGCTCGATAATTACTTATAATCTGATGGATATCTCAACTTGTTAATCTATAGCTTATGGTTTAGCTAGCTAGGTTAACCAAATATGTGTTTCAATTAAGTAAATTATAGGCGTGTGGCGGCATTAGAAATTAGGGAGAACACTAGTGGCTAAATCATGATAATCAATTAATTAAATTATTCCCCGACAAAGTTCAAAAACGTGTATTGGAAATGACATATGGGAATAATGTTTGATAGATATGATAGAGAAATGATATTTAAATATGTAGTTAAAAAGTAAAATATTTGTTTCAATTAGCGGTAATATCATGATGTTCTAAGTCAAAATGTGTGATTCTACTTGATATTTTGAGAATGTTTCTTTGATGTACCTATGAGTAATATCAAAAGTGCTGAAATGGATGTTATATTGGTTGCTAGAGTTTGCTAAATGTTCCAAGTTCACACTAAAATTGTGATTGAAATATGGTCGTTAGATTATAGTGTAGTAGATTTTGAAAAGTTTCATTTGATGTTTGCGGGCAATTCAAAGTTTAGCGATAATTCTATAAAGGATTTGGCAATTTAGTATCTACTTAGACAAAGTATAGTGGCAATCGTGTTCTCAACGTTAGCCTACTTATAAAATACAAACTCCTCGACCGCTTAAGGATGAAAATCTAATTTAAAAATTAAGGAGCCATTCTCTTTTCAAATCTGTAATTTCAAGTATGTGTATGTAAATGTTATATTGGAATATTATGACAACATGATCCATTATGTTATTGACTCTTTTCGCAGCCAAAATTGTCGAGTTACGAGGATAGTCAAGGAGGAGATTCAAGTTCAATGATATCGAAAATGATCCCTTGAGTCAAGTTTTCGGGAGGGACAAAAGTGGGCGTGCTCGTGGAGTGGGGTCCAAGGTGCCAATGACTAAGTTTAAAGCCACGCAAAGGTGGTGTCGAGATTGGTAGACTCAGGCGTGAAGTCAAGGACCATGGTTCTCTATTACAAACCATCGTCTCTCAAATGAAGGACCAGAGCACCATGTTACAAACCTTAGTTAAGGGTCGTCCCAGTTCAAATCCGGAGGTTCATTCGCCTGGTAGTGGCCACAGCGCTTCCAAGAAAGGTACTCCAGTTGGAGAAGGTTCATCCAGCCAGTCTATGAATGCGGACTACTCTCCATTGCCGGCACACAAAGGGTATTATTTTCTTAGAGACTTGCGCAATGAAAATAATATTGCAATGGTAAGACTTGAGTCCGTCACGCCTGGTACTGTTGTTCACGGTCGTAAACTTAAATGCCCTGAAGCAAAGGTAAATATCGAGTATATCTATCCGGGCTTTGAGAATGAACCTGTGTATCTTGGCAAACAAGGAGGTGCGGAGTGTTTGGCAGATATTGGTAATGGTTCGTTTATTGCGTGGCCGACATACTTGTTGAAGGAGATGATGTAGCTCTCTCCTTTTGATGGAAAACTATGTTTGTTAACTTATGGAGAAATGGTTTGTGCGTGTGTTTTAATACTTTGTTTGATACTTAGTAATGTTTCTTATGGTTTCTAGTTTGGTCATGGTATTTAATTAGTGAATGTTGTTTTAAATGTGGTTTCAATGCTTATGTTTCTTATGGTTTGTAATAGACGGATTTGGAACACATTCGAATGAATTTGTGAAATGGTGTTTTCATTTTGTTTGATGGTGGTGTGAATAGATATCTTGATTTGGTGATGCGTTGTATGTGATGAATTTGTGATATGGTGTGTATATATATAGATATGGTGGTGATTGATGAAGATGGTAGTGAATTGGTGTGTATATGGATTAGTTTGTGATTGATGAAGATGGTAGTGATTGGTGTGTATATGGATTAGTTTGTGATTGATGAAGATGGTAGTGATTGGCGTGTATATAGATGAATTTGTGATTGATGATTTTGTGATATGGTAGTGATTGATATGGTGGTTTTAGGGGAGATTGATGAAGATTGGTTTGGGTGTACCAAGCTACGAGTGAATTCACAAATTCTGTGCTGGTCGAACAAATTTGTCACGGTTTTAAACCGTGACAAATTTTGTTATTTCACTATTCGCGGCCACCATTTGTCACGGTTTTAAACCGTGACGAATTCGTCACGGTTTTAAACCGTGACCAATTGTCACGGTTTAAAACCGTGACAAATTCGTCACTGTCACGGTTTAAAACCGTGACAAATTCGTCACGGTTTAAAACCGTGACAAATTCGTCACGGTTTAAAACCGTGACAAACAAGTGGCGACGATGTTTTTTGTCACGGTTTTAAACCGTGACAAATTGTTATTGTCACGGTTTAAAACCGTGACAAATGGCGAGATATGGTGTAGTGTTCGGTATATAGTCATTTGCACAAGTTTCATTATGTAACGTAAATTGGTGAGTGAACCGTGTTAAACCGACTTCACTATTTTACACTCAATCCGAATCACAATGATAACAAAGTAATTCTAATTAATCATTTTTCTTTCTTTCTTTTTTTTTTTTTTTTGAAATATTATTCTATTAAATCTTAGTATATGAAAGTTACATGTAAATTAGAACAAACGTGAAGCACGACAATCTATGTTTGGGTTAATTTCATTAGTAACCACTAAAGTCACCTAAAAATCACAAAACGATCACTAAAGTTAAAAACAATTGCAATGATGGGCGCTTTTAGATTAAACCGCTTTCACAAAAGGCCACTTCGTTAATTAAGTTGATATCGAAAAACAATAATGTGACACTGTTAAGTGATTCACACGATACATAATAATTTGTGTATGTAATCCATTATCTGAAGTTTGACCTAAACCCGGCATGACAGCAACGTGATTTCTCCTTTCTTCAAAAGAGTACATTATGTCAATTTGGGTGAAAATTTGAAGAATGGGACAAATATTGACATAGGAAGACTTGGTAATAGAAAAATCATGAGCCAAGAGCTGATTTCTCATTTCTTCACAAGAGTCCATTGTATCGATTTGGGTGAAGAAATTCAGGAATAGGACAAATATTTACCTAGGAAGACTTAGAAATAGAAAAATTATTAGCCCAGAAATAAGTATTGATGCCAATTGCCAACACTGGATCCACACAATCTTCAATACACGAATGACCTCAAATGTAATATAATCTACAATTGTGGCCTACTTCTTTATCGATTTCAAGATTGGACAAACTATTATTTGCTTTAAAATTGGAGGATTTGGAGATTGGACATCGTACATGATGGTTGAATTGACGGAGAAGGGATTGAGAACTAATTAGATTGAAAGCACTGTTCAGGATAAAATTTCTTTCTAAAATTGACACAATGGATTTTGGGAGGAACAGAGATAAAAGAATGTGGATTACAATTGATTTTTAATAGTAGGTCTACGGATTCCGTGTTCATGCATTTAAGCCTTTATTTTTTAATGACTATTATTACGGTCCTACTGATGATAATACACAAATTATAATTTGTCACATCATGGTACTGCATCATAATTTTTTATGTCAGCTTAACGGAGCAACCTTTTATGAGGGTGGTTTTTGCTTTAGTAAACCTTATTGCAAATTTTTAACTTTAATATCTGTTTTGTAATTTTTGAATAACTTCAATGACCACTAGTGAAATTAGCCCATCTATATTTATTTATCAAAATAAGTTTTTAGAGTGTGGTCGTTAGGAGAAACAACTTCTTATAAGAGTTAGAGTAATTATATTCACACCATACTTTTTAATAATTGGATTACATTTAAATTGTAATAGAACTCTTCAATTTTTCTTATTTTTGTATCTATGTCCTCAATATTTTTTGTTCATATTTTATATTTAAACTTCAATTAAGTAAGAAAATCATGTCTCAAATCATAATCACATCCTTCAGTAAATATTTTTTAAACATACATTCAATTGTGGTGCGCTAAATTTTTATTTTTGCTATTTATTTTTATTTTCAAAACTACAATAAATGTGGTCCCTGCACTAATTCATACTTTGAAATTTGCAGCCCAAATATTTTCTACAAATCACAAGAAGGTTGATTATAAGTCTGTTGAAAATAGTAATTAAATAATCTAAATTGGAACCGATCTATCAACTTAAACTTTTAGATCAGATGGTTCTATAACTTTAATATGGAATCAGAACATGCAAAGATCCTGAGCTCGAATCTCATCACCACCCATTTAAAAATGAATTGTGCACATGTTAAACTTTGTTTAGGAAAAATAAATCTCGTCTACACATGAAGGGGCGTGTTGAAAATAGTAATTAAATAATCTAAATTGGAACCGATCTATCAGTTTAACCTTTTAGATCAGATGGTTCCATACCTTTAATAAAGTTGCTGAAAATAGTTTATATAAAACTCGCAAAATATCCGTTGCCCTCACATGTGGCCCGATGAGCGAGACGAATCCACACGTGGACCCTGATCGTGGGAAGGAAGCATGTATCGTGCATCGAGGCACATGTGGTCAATGAATGTTGAGTAATATATAACTACCCTAAGAATTGTATTTTCTGCGACAATTGTAAGTCTGTGCTGAAGTTGTTAAAAAAAAAAGATTAACAAAAAGTTGTTTCAAAACCGAGATAGTTACCATTCATAAAATTCAAACGATGGGGAGCATTATATTTCTCCTTCTTAAGGTGGGAAAAAACATGAAATGATATAAAATGGGATATTAATCGAAATTGAATCCAAATTTCAGCTTAACACTCAGGTGATGAACCTCTTTAGTTAATCCCAAAAATGGGATAGATAAACGAAGAAATTAAATAAGTTCTTTTTGAGTCTGCAACTTCAAATGACTCAATAGCTCAAAAAGATATTAAGAGGAGTTTAGCCTATTCGACAATGTGTCAATTGGATTATATGATGGTAGCTTTAGGAATGGGGTTGCCTTGATCCATTTGGCTATGTCCGCCCCTCTACTATTTGAATTACAATTTCAATTTATTTTTTTAAGATTTTATGAGACTTTAATTAAAAGAAAGAATTTTGACCGTTTGATTTTTATCGAAAATTATAAATTAAGTAGAACAATGACTTGTAGAGTGGGTTTTATTTGGGGTAATTATGTTGATTAATTACTTTGCTAGATTAAGATGACAATAATAATAATAATAATAATAATAATAATAATAATAATAATGAAAAAGGGAAATTTACCAATAATACAATTATATTGAAAATGTGTCCACTATATAACTCGTACAATCTTTTTTTGTTACCACTAACACACAATTTACACAACATGACTAAAATAACCCTGAAATGACATTAATAGTACAAAGAGATGCCACGGTTATAAACAAAGCCCTAAACCCCCTGACTTCTCTCTTCTCCCCAAACCGTTTAGTTCTCAAAATTTCAAACTATGATTTCAAAATTCAAACCACGGAAAACTACCAAAATTCGCTACAAATACACTGTTTGAAGTTAAATTTTCAGTTTCTCTCTAAAAGGCTGTGTAAAATGAAGATTTCAACACATTTTTGCGCAAAAATTACAACTGGATTCTAGAAAAAAGGTACAAATAAATATATCTCGGTTGTGAGAGTTTTCGAAGTTATTCTTCACAATATATGTGAAATGTGTGTCAAAGTTCGTGTAAATATAGTGAAATTTTTGTAAAATGTGTCTAGAATCTTTGTGTAACTTTGTGCAAATGTTCGTAAATATGTGTAAATGTATGTATCCAAAAGGTTTGTAGGGGCAAATTTTAGCTCACAAATTTCAAAAGTTTGTTGCCTGTTGCCGCTCTCTTCAAGGTTTAGCCCACAAAAGCCGCCTGCAATTTTTATTTTTTATTTTTTTTTTTTTGTCTCCAAAAGTAAGTTTCCACAAGTAGACCTTTCCATAGAAAAATATTTTGCGACCAAAATCCAAAATTCCTGTGGTAGTGGAACTTTGATCTAAAGTATTTTGATTTTGTGCTTTGGTTAAAATCTTTGGCTACATCGGATTGATGTTTACGTGTTACGTTGGAATTTTTATTAATATTGTCTAATTTTTGTTTGTATTAGTTGATTTAATAGACATTGATTCTTCATTTAAAAATAAAAAATAAAAAACTAGACATTGATTCTAATGCCTTTTTAAATTGTATCGTAATGATATTTATCTTATGAGTTATGTCGGAAATTTTTAGGCTAATATTTGTTTTTAACTTGTTCGGTATATATTTGATTTGCTTTTTGTTTGCCATACAGTGTTTGAAATCAAACCAAATGAAAAGAAGAAGAAGAAGAAGATTGTTTGGTTTGGAAAGTGAAGTTGTTTGATTTAGTTTAGAATTTTTCCTAATAATTTAAAGTGTTTTAGTTTGAAAATTTGTCAAATTTTGCACAATCTGAACCGTGTTCACACTAAATTTTATCAAATTAAATGTGTCACTTTTTCAACTGCTCATCTATTGATTTAACAATTATTTTATATTTTCTAATACATCTTCTTCAATTCTCAATCATGTATTGAAATCCAAATTATATTTGATCAATTTAGAGCTTGTTCTTTTGGGTATAATTTTTATCCACACGCAATTCCGTATAATCATATACACATTTTCAACCACACACATCTTTCAATATAATATTAACCGTATATTTTATACGTAATACCATGTGGATAAAATTTCTATCCAAAAGAATAAAATCTAATATCGATAGAAAATATAAAATTAGCCCCCCCACTTTGGGGTGCATCACCACACTGGCCTCCTTGAGAATGTGGGCTGGCTTGGCATTGGAAGCTGAATAATAGAATAGAAGCAGCAAAAATGAGCCCAGCGCTTGAAAAGTCTCCATGTGGAACGTCCTAAACTGATCAATAGGAGTTCAGTCAGAAATCAGACAAATGCAGTCGTTAATAAGATCGAGCTGAAGTTAACAGTAAATTTGCAGGTTGTCAAATTATCATTTATAAATTAGCCGCTAGATTAAATAAATTAAAAAAGGGCAAAAAAAAAAAAAAAAAAGAAAAGATAGAGAAGAGAAACTAAAAATAAAGTTCGATTGTGTAGCTAGAATGGAGAACAAGAAATCGACTGATTATTTATTCTGAATATATTACAAACCTACGTCATTGCATTTCAATTTTTCTAAAATAAATTCATCTATAGTTGATTGAAACTTTTAAGCATTTTTTTCATCCACCGAGTTTTGCTTCATGTATTTTTCATGCCATGTTGTAGTATCCAAATGGATCACTACAAACTTTTCGAAGCATAATTAGATGATATATTCCATTAAAAAATAAATAAAATTTAACACAAAGGGACCAAAAAAAGGAAAAGCAAAAATGTGTTACACGAACAAGCCTGGAAGGACAATATGATTGAAATGATGGAAAACAATGTGTGGTGTTGTTCTTGTTTCACGTGGGAAAAATGGTTTGTGGTCTAGACGTCACTAACATTCCATGTACTTTCCCATGGGTTTTAAATGCAAACAGTTTCATATTTATATATTTTTTCATAATCTGAAATTAATGAATCACAATTTGACTTTTGTACAAGGTGATAGCTTAAAATTTTTATGATATTGTATTCTATGATCCTTATGATGTGTTCTTATAAATTTTTAATTTTTATTCAAATAAAAAAAATTACGTTTTTAAATTGGATAGGTATGAGAATTCAGTGTTCTAAAAGGTAAAAAAAGCGCCGCCTAGGTGTGAGAGGACTTGAAAGTGCCTCGCATAGTAAATAGGCGTGGAAAAAGGCCCCAAAAGCGTGAAAAGTCTTGCCTATGCACGCATAATCGTGAAAAGACGCGAGTCTTTTAGTGAAAATCAGGTAGTTTTTTTTTTATTATAAATAATGGATTATTTGTACTTGTTGTTTTTGAAGTTAGACAAAATTATGAAAAGAATATTTTCCACTTGTATTCATTTTGTAATCTAATTGTAGGAATTGATAATAGTTTGTTAAGTGTTGGAAATTTTTAATACTTTAAATACTATATATGTTGGAAAAAATCCCAAAACGCCAACTTAAAAAATCTAAAGACACTGGTATCAGGTTTTTTTTATAAAAAGACACTAATACCATATATTTCAATTTTGATGGACCAATATACCCTTGCCTTGTTTAGTTGGAGGGAAAGGAAGCATCAACTTCCGCCATGTTCTCCTTGTTCTGATCGAAAAAGTAATTGGACTCGAAATTGGAGTCGACGACGAAGTACTTGGAGGCGGTGTTTCTCACGAGTTGGAGCAACCCAATAATCACCAAGAATGGTGCCACTATGAATTGTAGGAACCAATTGAGATCCATTGTCACATGCATTTAACAATCCCTATTGAAATAATTTCCCATTAAATTTCATTGTCGAAACCTAATTTCTAGTCAGGTCCGTTCGGCTAGTCAGAAATGTATTCCGATTAAATTAAATAGTAGCCAACAACGGCGGAGAAGATGCACTAATCGTTGGAGAAGATGAACAGTCACTGATTCGATATTCCATATCCCTATATCCTATCATATAGAGTATAGGGATTTCCTGAAATTTCAGGAAAAATATTTTTGCAAATTAGTCAATTAGTAAGGGTAATTTCGGGCACAGCAAGTTAAAGTTCTGCCAGATTTGTCTTTATCAAAAGTAACTTGACATAATTGAGATTTTCAAAAAAGTATTTGCCATTTTTGCCTTTCCCTTTGTATTTTATTGAAAAAATGAAAAATATATTGAAGTTTGTATAACATATCTCAAATATGATTTTTTTAAATTAAACTTATCACTTTAGAATAATTAAAACAAAAAAGAAAAAAGAAAAACATCTTTCTACGCTTAAGCTTCTCTTAGGCTTCTAAAGCTTGAGGCTTCGCATCACCGCCTTGCCTTGCCATGCCTCGCTCCTTTTAAAACCTTGTGAAAACCACTAGATGTGAAAGCATTTCGAGTACGATGATGTTCACCATGCCAATGTTGCATAAGGCATTGACATTAAATCAAGAAAGTTCTTCAGTGCCGCAATATTGATTTTTTTAATGTGGTAAATCATTATTAGTTTTCAAGAATAAACAAAGGGGAATAAATATGTTAGTTGGAGGCAAATTATTAAATCAGTATTACAAGATGTCAATGACAATATTTAGAGCTAGGCATTGTGTTAGACATCCTTTGGTTTTTTCCTTTTCGAATGTAGGCTTTCATTAATGAACATCAGAGCAAAACAATTTAAGAGATTTGACAATACAATTAGGAACATAAAAAATAATTAATAGGACGAGTGTGAACACTGGCCTTCGATTCCTTGCGAGAACATGAGCGACCTCATTAGTTTGCTTTTTCACAAAATGGACCATAAAACCTGGTGCCAATTATGTCTTGTAAGCACTTTATGGTCATTTGTCCAAAAATGAAAAGCTAGACATTATAACTTGAGGTTTCATTGGAGATGCAGGAATGACAATCATGTGAGATGTGTGTTTGATAATAATATTTTATTTTAACTAATAATAAAAATTAATTATTATATAAAAAATTAAAACAAACAACAACTTAATATACTTTTCATCGCATAATAAATAATTTTTAATATTTTGTCACTACAAACTAAAAATCAATTTTAACAAGAAAAAGTAAATTATATTATGTAAAAGTCCCTTTACAGCATTCTCCATCGGCTCATTGCACGTTAGCACAAACGAGATGTGCATTATATATGCTTCCAATTTAGTACAATGTGGACCTTTAACTACTACGTCGGTAACATCGGTGTTTCTATCGAATTATATCACAAAATGCAATAAATTTCACACCATCATTTGTCCATGGGTTCTCCTTCCTTCCACAATTTCAATTTTTAAGCACAAATTCAAGCATACATAAACCTTGTTTCAAATCGAGTAATTAAGTTGTTCACGAGACATATTGCATAAACTCCATATCATTCTCCAGACCAACCATTGTCTCAGGAGCTAAAACGACTTCAAGATCAACACTTCCGTTTCCTTCTCGACCAGGAAAAGCAGATATCTTGCCATCAAATTTATTAGCTCGACCACTTCTAACCGCCAACGGTCGACCCCACCCAAAATCATTATCATACATCGGAAATCTTGGCGAACTCCCCATAGTGATCATTGCACCGTCAAAATTCCCTAGCGGGAACAACCTTGGATTGCTCCCCCAATCCTTCACACCTCGGCGAACAGTCGCATCATCGTGGGCCACCACATTCTCGTGTAGTTGATTTGCGCTCCAATTCAAGTCTTTGGATAACAGTTCATCGACTCTCGCGACAGTCGGAATACTCTGAATAGCGTTCCCGAAATACAGCGGCTCGAGCCTTGGCTCGAGCCGGTGTCGACAATTAACTGCCATTCTAAACGTAGTTACTTTTTTGGCGTCTAATTGTCTCGCACGTGTAACCGACCTCCAAAGTTGAGCAGAAAGTGACTGAAATGATGAAATTAGGGCCGTTGGATCTTTATCCCCTATGTTGGTCCCATTCTTGAAAAGGAGCTCCTCCAAAATGGACGTTATCTTGCCGTTAACTTTACCGTTACTTTCACCTTTATTATTAACCGCCAAATTAAGGTCATGACCCGACAATTCGGGTTTCCGGGTCGGGTTATTAGCTCTGAATTTCAACCTCAAGATTGCTTCTCTGCTAAAATGGAAAATCTTTTCACGCAGAGGTTCGTCGCCGGAAAATGTCACCGACGGCCCACCTTCGGGGAACTTGAGCACTGCCGGGGAGTCAAACACCGTGTTGCGGCTGAAATTCGGAGTTTTCGAAATCTTGTCCGCCCCTTTACATACCTCCGCAAAAGTATTAAAGAAGTTCCAGAATGAAGTTCCGTCGACTACCGCATGGTTAACAGAGCAGCCGACGAAAATCCCGCCGGCGAGCTCAGTCACCTGAACGGCGACGAGGGGTTTGTAGTGCCCATCGTAGCTTAGCGTGTTATCAAACTGGAAGAACTTTCTGAAGTTCGGAGGGATATCTAGATGATGATCAGATGGCAAAAGGCTATTAATCAACATGTAAGGAGCCTTCGCGTGAACAAAATCGACACCATCATCATTACAGAGGATATGTACATGGCCGTCGTCGTCCGTCCAAAGGCGGCCGGCGAGGGCGGGGAAGTGAGAGAGTGTTTTAGAGAGAGAAAGCTTGAGGAGAGCGATCAGAACAGAGGATTCAAAGGGGGGTTGAGTTAATAAAACACCCTTTTGGATGTATTGACATGAGAGCATGGGGAGATCAGAAACAGAGAGCTTGAGAGATTTAATTGTGGATTTGGCTTGTGGGTAAACAGAGGATTTGGAAATGATGGAGAGTGAAGAGGAAGGCATTGTTGAATGGTTTCCTTCCACTAGAATTGTCGTGTGATGTTTTGTTGTAGATGGAGCAGAGTATGTTGTGGGGTATTTATAGGGGATGGTTTTGGTTGTTGACTACTTTGTGTAATTGTATGGCCCTCCTTGTGCAAAATAGTTCAACATCATGTCACGATAAAAATAAATGGCCCCACATGTCGAGACTTAAATAGGAAAATTTCATTAAATAATCGTTGTTAATTTTTCTAAAACCATCAAAAGTGATATAGTTATAAAATTATCACTCCATTTTGAAAGTCCGTCCGACCTCCGTTTTGAAATTCGGGACCAGATTTAGAATCAGCATGGCGAGAGGGAGCTCCAGCAATTTTGAAAATTTTCCGGCGACACCGTGACCGCCCGTGGCGGCCGGTCAAAGTTTGATCAATAATTTTGGTCTAAAATTGTTGATAAAACTTTGATCGGCCGCCACGGGCGGCCACGATGTCGTCGAAAAATTTTCAAAATTGCTGGAGCTCCCCCTCGCCATGCTGATTCTAAATCTGGTCCCGGATTTCAAAATGGAGGTCGGATGGGCTTTCAAAATGGAGTGATGGTTTTATAACTATGGCACTTTTGATGGTTTTAGAACAAACCTGATGTTTAAAGTTGTAATTCACTATTCACTTAATTTTAATTTAAAATGTAGTTAAATAGTTGATAAAGTTTTTTAATATTGGCCTAGTGGTAAGGTACCTGTTTATCAGTTTATTCCTAATTTGAAACACCGCATCCTACTTTTATGATTCCCAATTGTATTCAAAAAAAAAAAAAAAAGGTTTTTTGATATCAACGATTGAATATTTGTTGGCCGAACATCTGAATATCTTAATCGATGAGTAAATGACTAATAAATACAGTCCAATGCCAATTTTTTGCGCACTAACTCTCGACCATCTTTTTTTTTACCCATTGACTATAACAT
This sequence comes from Jasminum sambac, assembly GCA_018223645.1. Lineage (NCBI taxonomy): Eukaryota > Viridiplantae > Streptophyta > Magnoliopsida > Lamiales > Oleaceae > Jasminum > Jasminum sambac. Next base: position 25,565,400 of record CP073652.1, read on the forward strand.
TTTATAAATCTTTTATCACTTACTTAATTACACATTTTTATGACACTTTTACCCTCACTACCATTATCCAACGTATCTTTCTTCCACTCTTTCTTCACTGGTAAAATTTTAGATCTACTTTTACTCTTCTCTCTCTTGGATCTATCTCTTCTGTATGTCTTCTAGGTGGTGATAATTATCATGATGCAGTGCTTCTTGCTCTCCAACAAAGATTTGGCCGATGAGATTTTTTCCCACATCGGAGTGTGAAGAGGCGCTTTGTTCTCACAAAACTAGTCACCGCACTAAATTTAAGATTAAAGGGGACAATCTGTTTATGATGAGCTTAACAAAGCATGAGAGGTGAAACCCTTGTCTGTTGATGAAGATCTCCCTGGAATGGGCCAATATTACTATCTACACTGCGATCGGTATTTTGCTAATGTGGTTGTATGAGCATTTTAAAACTAAGAAGCATAATTTAGGAGACGTGTGATGCAAATTCTAGGGCCAACACCTCACACACAACTCGATGCTGAACATGTTGCTGGAATGGGCATGCCGGATAATGGCATAAAATTAATGTCAATGTGAGATTGTGGTGTTTGCTTCTCTGAGAATGTTGTGAAATACGACGTGAGGTCATTTAGTTTACGATCCAGAGCTTGTAAGAACATATGCTAAAAATTGTTAATTTATCCATTTTCATAACTTATTTGGGGGAACGAAATCCACAAGTACAAAGGCATTTTTAGGGCGGGGGTGAGAATCAAACCCAGGCTTACCCCGAGGTTCAGCCGGGTTGTTACCACTGCAAACCCATAAATTTTCTATCCACTTTCATAACTAATTTGTCTTTTAAAAAATAAAGGAAAGAAAAAAACGAAGACATTTTTAGTGTACTAGTCCTTCAATCATTTAGTGGTAGGTAATATTACCATAATTTAACGACATTTTTCTTGTGAGAACTAAATCGCAATCTGTAATTTTCTATCCTCTTAGTGGATTTTGGCACATCTTGGAGATTGATTTTTGTTTGAATGTGTTTTTATTCTCTTTATTTTGGTGATTATCTAGACTATAATCTTCTCTTTATTCCGGGATTCTATTGTATGTAAATAAATAAATCAAAAGTGTGTTTTTATATGAACATGCAGGCATAATGGAGGGCTTATAGGTTGGATAAAATGGTGTACGATTAAACATTGTGGTTTTTATCTGTTATGATCATGATTATCGGGTAGGTAATATTAATATCTCAGTATTTAATAATATTACTGAGGTCAATAATTGTTTTTTTGTGAGTGATTTTTTTTCCTTTTTTTTTTACCACCAGAAAGTATCTATTGCCAGAACTGGTAATCTAGAGAGAGAAAATGAGAAATAAAGGAAACAAGGGGTTGAATGGTGATCTAGATTACAGAAGGTAAGAGTCTCATGAGAGAAAGTGCATAGAGAGAAAAAGTCAGGGATGGGAGAAGCGAGAAATTGATTGTTAGCTGTGATTATTGGGTCTGATTGTAACACCCTCCCTAATTCTATATATATATATATATATATATATATACACACACATGTCATCACGTAAAATGCACAATTTCGTATCTTATACGGGCTCAATACATATGTATGGAATTAAAGATAATGTCACTCTCGCTAGTAGCTAGAGTGGTTTTGATTGCGTTATATTTAAGTAATATATACTAATTGATATATCTTGTACTCCAAAGAAATTAATTAATGTATATAACTTTAATAGAGTAGGCACTTTTTGAAGTGCTCTAAAATGCTTTATTCACGTGTTTATTTTCTCTCTCTTAGACCATATGAGGTTTATTTAGTTTATTCCTTTCTTAATGTCTATTTTCTTAAAGTCCATTGTCATAACAATATTGAACTAAATCATTTAATTTAGAGGCATATAATTGAAAAAGTGTTGGTGAATTTTACTTTTTCAATAGCATTATCATTAATTATAATTTTTAAATATTTGAAGAAACAAACGCAAGCATCTATCTTAATAATAATAAGAGGAGTGCCAACTAGGCAATGTGCCAAGTTGGCACTCATTTAATTACTTAAAATTAAAAAAAGAAAATCTTATTTTGGAAATAAATATTAAATACACACTTTATTATTTTATTTTTCTTATTTAATTTATTTAATTTTATTTATTTAGTATTTTTTCCTTACTTTAATCTTTTATATAAATTTTTATTTTTCAATTATGTATATATTTGAAAATAAACAAAAAAATGCAAGCATTAATAAAAATGTAATATTATATCAAAGTTACAAACTCCAATATCAATTGAATTATTTTTCAAAAGGATAATTATATTTTTTAATATACATTTTAATTTTTCAATATTACATTTTAATTTTATATATATATTTTTTAGTTTTTGAATTAGAGTGTCAACTTGGTATAGTGCTAGGTTGGCAGCGATTTGCTATTTTAAAAAATTATTTTTATTTATTTAAAAAAGTAAATGAGAAATGCCTTTTTTAATTTACTTAATGTACAAAAGCCGTTCAATATTCAGAATTCAATTCGAGCTAAATATAATATAAAATCGATTCAATATTCACAAACTTTATATACGTATCTGCAGGCCAACTATAAGATCATTGCTAATTGCATATGAAATATATATTTGAATAGTTATGTATGACTAATAAAATATAGTATTTAGTTTTTTCTTTGTTAAAAAATATATTATCTAAATTTTCCCAAATATTATGTTTTTCCCTAAAATCACCGATTATGATAATTGATATAATATTTTTTCTTTTAAGATAATATTTCGCACTAAATTTATTATTTTATTTTATAATATTAATTTATGTAAATTTATCATTTTAATCGTCACGTGCAACGCACGGGGGTAATACTAGTTAAATAGAGTCAGTTATGTGTATATTTATGTCTATATTAACTTTTATTTTATCAAAAAACTTATTTATTAATTTGAATAATGATGGAAACTATAAAATGTACAATGGATGAATGATAATTAATAATAATTTTGAGTTGAATGTTGAATAACGCAATATAGCTCCACTAGAACAAAAAACAATCCTTTTAGCTACTACCCTTTAAATATTGGTGGCAAGATCTCATAAATTTATTGCATGTTACTACTAATGGTGTTATTATTTAAATGTGTGGTTGAAATTAAATATCGATTTTTAATATCACTGATCACTAATATATAAATGTGGGGATGTATGTAAAACATTCACATTCCCATTTCGCCATTACCTTTTACTTTTTGCCCTTTTAGGTAATGTTTATGTTAATTGCAAAAGTTCTCTTGCTATTTTTCTGACTTTTAAAACCATTAAGTTAATAAAAAGTTAATTATTGTGTAATCAATTTTAAATTCCAGTTTTATTTGTGTTTTTCAATTTTGATAAAATAGTTTATAATGTTTTAGTTTTAATAAATAATATAACTATTTTTTTGTTTCTCTTCTATGCTACAATTTCTAAATATTAATAGCAAAATAACAACAAAATTTTATTTTGAAAATTGATTTCTTTAAATTTTTAGATTGAGTTATTACATTAAATAATAAATGATAAACACCAATTGATTTTATATGTTTTGTGAGATCAGATTGAAGATAACTTTCATGTTTAAAGTCATGTAATTTAAGGAAATAACATGATGAAAAAATTATAAAATTGGCATGTTTCTTTAGCATTAAAATAAAATAAAATTATGTTAACTCTACAACAAAATATTTCATTAGTTTTTGTGTATTATTAAATTTAGATTTATGTATTTTAATGAAAGTACGAAACAAATTGAGGTTATTACTTACACGCAAAAATTGATTGCTAATATTATTTATTAATTGTTTGGTTCATAGTGATTTAATATTTTTTGTTCAATAATTTATAGTATATTTCTTCTATGTGATATTGGAAGAGAAAAAATAATATATTAATATTTATATTTATTTTCAAACTTATATATAATAATCACTGTATTTATATTTGCATAAACTTAATGCACATCACCACATCACCATCAATTGTTGTTCTATTCTTAACAGCGAGGCTGACTCAAAGTTATAGTTCAGTTGGGCCTAGACCAATGCACAAACATGGTGGTTGGAGCTGCCCCGCTCTTTATTTTTTTATTTTTTTATTTTTTAAAATTTAACAACACAATGTTATAACACGAACTTTATATTATTTCGTTAAAAAATACCTTTATATTATCAATAAAGATTTACTAATGCACTACATATTAGAAAATTTTCAGATTTATAAGATGTGTAATAATGAACAAAATCACATAATAAAATTAATTTTATTTATAATTATTCTTTATGACTTCTTAAGCTTTAAAACGTTGTATAATAGTCTCATTATAAATTCTTTCTAATCCATCCTTTTCAACATTATTATCACTAAAATATCTCAACATATATCATCCTAATTAAACAAATAAAAACCAATTAATTACTAATTAACAAATACTGGGCTACACAATAAGGTTTCTAATTGGTTCGAGCTAGTACAAGGCTTAGAAGAAAAAGAAAAAAGTGTAAATCCTTAATTGGTAATTGAAAAGTCAGTGCCCCCGCTGGTCCGTTAGTAGGCCCGCCCGTGCTTAAAAGTATGGTGTCGTGGTACCACGAAGTATCAAATGATAAGAACTAGTTTCAAGTGGTCTGTATATTTGAAATGTCAAAATATAGACTGTTTTAATTGTATATTAATTAGGTAACGCACAGTGTTATAATTTCTCCGTCCTATAAAGATAGATCAATTTTCTTGTTCAAAATTATTGCCCAACTATCATAATGATAATGTATTTATTTTTTTCTTTTCTTATTATACCATTAGTGATGTAGGTGCACATACAATCTCAATAATTCATGGATTGCAAACAATATAAACAAAAAAACATAAGCGTTGTTCTTATTCAAACGCAACCGATTGAAAACCCTATATGGTAAAATATTACGGTTTTGATCTGGTGCCCATCCACGCCCACGTGGGCACGTATCCACGCCCACGTGGGCACGTCTGGTGACGCCACGTCACCAGATGAAATTTTTTTAAAAAAAATTTTTTTCAATTTCTTTTTGGGATCTACGTTAAGTTAGACGAATAACACATAACTTGTCCTGATGGTGGGGAGCTCACCGAACCCTCTACGAATTTTTTTCCCCACTTGTGGATACCGTAACGTACCCACAAGTGGGTACTAGATCTTTACCGTAAAATCTTAAATAAGTAAGAAATAAACCCTACAGGGCCAGCACACTCACATTGGGTTAAGCCTGATTAAAATAAATACGAAACGAACTAGTAAAATATAAAATTACAGTTTTAACCCCCTAAACAGTCTCAAAGCTTGATCAGGATTGGGGTCGTGGGACAAAGCGGACATCGTATCTAAAAAGTTATGCCACTTCGAATACTGAGCAAATAAAGTAATCCATGAACCCATACGAATTAATTAGTTATAAATGTAATTTACCAAATAATTTTTCGTATTCCTCACTAAAATTATTTTTAAAATATTAAGTTTGTTGAATGTAGCTTTTAATTGAATAGGAGTACATTAAGAACAATAAGTGTTTTTGACTTTTTCCAATTACATTGAATGTACGTAATGCTTACTCTTGTGAAATAACGCTTACTCTTGTGAAATAACAAATGTCTATCTTTATGAGACGGATGGAATAATTTAATTTGTAAAGTGAAATCTCAGTTACATTCATTTATGTCTCTACAAATTCATGATTGTCAGATCTGACATAATTAGACCAGTAATTGTACAACTGAAATTTTCGGAAAATTACGCCCCGACGAGACCGACATTCATCCTTGCTTGGAAAGGATTTAGTGCACCTTTTTTTCAGTTTTTCCTAATAAATACGTCTCTTTAAGAAAAGTCTAAAGTCGAAAAAAAAAGACGAGAAGAAAAATAAGAAAAAAGAAAAGAAAAGACAAGGCCCAAGACGGTTGGCCCGGTTGGGTTCATGCACTGTTGTGGTTGAAGGTTAGGTAGTCATATTTTTTGTGTCTCTGTCCTTTTCATGAATCTGCAACCATCCGATTGATTATCATGGAGCTAAAATAAGCAGTGTGTGATATCATCAGACGGCTGTAAATAGTAGTAGTCCACGACATTAATTATATGTATCTCAAATGCATTGAATTTACCCTTCGATCGGTTCCCCACCTCACGTCCTAGGTTCGGTTGGGTCCCCTTATTTAAATTCAACTGCCATTTGGTTGACGAGCATAATTATAAATATCTTCCTCGAATTATTTTTACATTAAAAAAATAAATATCCAAAAAACCTGACTCAGAGAGAGAGAGAGAGATGCAGACATCTCTCATTTATCTTACCCATAGTCTTAATTACATAACAAACTCACGCAAAACATATAGTCGGCTTATGATTAATGTTATAAGATAAAATTACTCCTCTTAATAAAGTTAAAATTTTAAAACAAAACTTATTTAACCATTGCATAACATCAAAGGAATTATAAAATAAGTGCATTGAAATGAATTGCCATTGTGAGGTGAAATCAGTAGTAGAATTAGACATATTTAGTTGAGGGATCGAGCACATTTGAATTTGTCAAATAAGAAATATAAACTCGATTGACCATTTCACAAATCGTTAACCTTTCATAATAAGTATATTATTTTCGGCCAAATATACAATCATTAATATGTCATTAAACATTAGTTTTCACTTGAAAACTTTGATTGTAAATATAATTAATTTCACCATTTTGTATTGAGATTTTTATTAAGTTTATAAAGCTTTAAGTGTATGTTTAGTAAACCGAATAAGCTAACTTATAACTTATATTTGGTAAACCCAATTCAACTGATTGTACTATGTGATTGCACTGTTCAACTGCACAACCACGCAACATAAATTTGGGCATGGCCCACATTTGGTGGCATGTGATTGTGGGACGCAAATCCGTGCGATCACATGACCTAGATTTTTTTAAAAAAAAATTGATAACTAACACATGGAAGCTTAAATACGGAAAAAGCCATTGCTAGGGATTGAAGTTTCATTCCGAAAAGTTAACCTATTAGGTGGAATAGCTAAATTCCTTATAAACCAATCACTTAACTCGTATTTAAACGATGTGAGACTTTGTTTAGATTCTCCCAATAATCTCCCTCTCAAACGAAGTACCATATCATCATGCATGGCTCCATTTCAATAAAGAGCCCACCAATCCATCTTTCTCCTCAAGGCCTAACTCTTCCGTTGCACCTGAGTCATTGCCTTAAGTGGCCAGATTGCATTTAAGAGCCATCTACCTTCTTGGATGCTATATCATTGCCCAACTCTTTCCACGGCCTCTAAACCACCTCCTTACATGGATACGACGTAACTGTCTTAAGAGCCATTGAGCCAACCATGGATTTTTTTCCCCAGCTTGGAGCCCACAAACTTCGTAATGGAACTATTTGGTGTACAGATGGTCAAATGTGGGTCTTGGCTCTGATACTACTAACAAGGATAGAGGTCTCATCCCAAAAGATTCACTCATTAGGTATAAGTAACTCAATCCCCTTAAACCAATCACTTAACCAATATTTAATCGATGTAGGACTTTATTCAATTTTTTCCAACAACAATATTTGGACAGTAGAGCTACTGGTTGCATTTGTTTTGTCTAGAAACTCAAAAACATAAATCATCGGTCCAAAATGGACACCATCTGTGATTTTGATATCCAAAATACTGAAAACCCGATCTCAATATACATTTTGTGTAATGCACTCCAAATAGTGTATAGTTCATTGCACAACCGTTACACGCTCTTTATTTACAACTACACATTATTGTAACGCATGCATTACCCAATAATTACATACTATACAATTACACAACTATTACACACATTCAAAATAAATTATGCACATTGCCTAGATTTTGTGCCATGTGTGCTATGTAAATGCATGGTGCAAAATCTGGGCAATTAATGCAGACCTAATTTACTTTGATGTGATCGCTAAAAATTGATTTTTGTAATTATATTTATTTTGAATGATTTTTGAAATAACGAATTTATAAGTCTTATATTTTGCATGACTTCTTCTTTTGTATTTGATCCAATAATACGTATGTTGGATTGCAGTGCCAACATCAGTTTTGGTATCCATTTCAACTCAGCATTTATTTATTTATTTATTTTTGAGTAACTCCCTTTTTTTAATTAAACACAACTCGATCTAATAAAAAAATATATCAAAACACACAATTCATTTTTCTCTTTTCTTAATCTCATCTTTTTGCCTTGCCTCTTATTTCTTAAATTCTTATCTTTTAGATAGAGAAATTTTCAATATGGTGAAATAAAAGCCGTTCGAGCAAGATTTTTTCAAATATCAATTTTTTCCAACATCATTTTTGAAGGTATTTTGAACATTAGTTTTAATCATACATTTTATTAATATGCAAAAACTTTCATATTTTCTAAAATATTGATTTACTCACTTGTGTATTCAATAGGTATTTTTGCAGAAATATTAGTTTTGAACTTTTGTTTGAATTGTAAAGAAAAATGTTCATATCAATACATAAAAGAGTTATCAAGTCATGTCAATGGTAAGGGAAAATATTCTTTTAAAATTTATTGTATTATATCCTCTCTGATTGGAAGAAGTTAACATTAAAACAAGCATGCATCAAATTTTTGATACTTTGTTTCATTTCACTTTTTCTCCTACTGGCTACATCTACCACTAAAATGTTTAGTGACCCCTAGAATATATCAATATTTAACCTAATTTGTTGATTTACCTCCCTGTATAAAATTGCCACAAGAAAATTTCAAGATGAAAATACCAAATAAGGTAGAGATATGAATATAAAAATAAAAATATTAAAATAAATTTTAGGGACTAAATTTATAAATTATAAATATAATTTAGACTTAATATAATGAAACAACATAGTCTGAGTTTTTAATTGGAAAATGAAACATAAAAATTAACTTTTGCCCATAGTCTTTAATGCCTAAAAAAATTGAATGTTCATAATTAGCTTTTAAAAGTGAGCTCGTGTTAAACTTCATAGTGAGACCTTTGATTTAACATCCATATTGTATATTTTTTACTTAATTATGATGTCGGTTTTTTTCAAAACAAATATATGAGAGCGAGAGGTAAAGAAAAAAGGAAAGAGAATAAATTCATAGAAAAATGAAGAGTTTTTTTAATCATGCTTTCAACTATCCACTCTTTTATATATTAATAATTAATAATGATAGTAATTTTTTTTTGAATGTAATAATCATAGTAAATTAATAATTAGTGATAGGGATAATTAATTCCTCTGCGCGTAGAAGTAAAGTTCAAAGGTCGAAAATAATAATCGAAAGCAGCATCGTTCCGGTGCACCCGGGTGTGTCATAGCTTATGGCACACGGGTGATTTTCTCCCTCGTTCGGATTCCGTTTTGAAATTCGAAAATTTTGTTGGATTCATCACGATGAGATGGAACTCCAACAATTCGGAAAAAAAATTTTGGACACCGTGACGGCCCGTGGTGACGGGTTAAAGATAGGTCAAGGTTTTTGGCCAAAAATTTACCAAAAACTTTGACCGATCTTTGACCGGTCACCAATTGTGCATGTCAAAATTTTTTCAAATTGTTGGGCTCGTGCCGTCGTGGTGAATCCAACAAATTTCTGATTTCACAATAAATTGAGCGATGAAGAAAATCACCCAATATCTCTGTAAAGCTATCCGTCAGTCTTAAACGTTATCATAATCGAAAGGTATAATAAAAAGGCTATTCATTGTAATGCACGGAGTAGTGAAGCAGTGACTAGCGTTGGAGTCCAAGTACAAATAGGAACTTTGAATTGAATTATATAAAGGTGGAAAGTGACCCAAAAAAATGAACGGATCCACTGAACCGTACAAAAGGGTGATACAAACATATTTTGTCCTTTTGCTATCGGGTGAAAATGGTGGGTAAATACTTTTTAAGGGTATTTTTATAGAGATTATTAAAAAATAATTTTTAAATATATAATTCACTAAAATTAAAAAATTATCAAATTAATGTCATATTATTGAAAATGATGAAAGAGTAAAATAATTTTTGATTTAAATTGTATCAAATAAGTGCTAAATATTATTATATTTTCTCAGTACCTTGATTTTAATATTTAATTTTAATTTAACTAGATTCATCAATCGTGAACAGGTTATATGCATTGAAATTAAGGTGAGTTGGATATAGATCTTTTTAAAGAAAAATAGTTTGAGGAAATGTGCATTGGGGTATATAATATAAAATTATAAATCGACAAAATATCTACGGTTGAGAATGATCATTTTGGAAAGTAGTTCTTAAAAATATATTCCAACAAGCTGGGCCCGAACTTGTTTGACACTTTCTTTTTTCGTCCTTTAATTATTTTTTCTACAATCATTGTTCATGATACCGTCTCCATCTAAAAATACTTTTTTAATTTTCCCCCTGTTATAAAAGTATAGAAACAATAGAGAGAATTTAGAGAGAATGAATTCTAAGGAATTCTCAGGAATGAATTTCATTAATATCTAGTTCTATTTATGGGAAAGCTTGAATAAGCGATCGTAATTACATAATTTCATCAAGGGTATAATAATAATTCACATATAATAATTACATCTTTTACCAAATTATTTCTCCACCAAATTATTCCTCCACCAAATTATTCCTCATAATTCATAACCACCACATTATTCTCAATTATTCATAACACCTAATAATTATTCTTCAATTATTATTCATAACACTTCACTTGAATATTATTAATACTGAATGTTACGGGCGCTTTGGAGAAAAACCTGGGAAAAAACTTGACAAACCGATTGCGGGATAGCTTGGAGTGGTTATATCTTTGCTTCATCAAAACATTGCTCACGATGTCTATCATTGGCGTATAGTATTCACGTCTTTCGTTAAAACCTTGTCGAAGCGAGTGGGAAAAAACTTGATCGAAGGAAAAAATCAATTTGCTCCAGTTTGATTTCATATCTTGAGCCCGATATATTTACTTACGGTAAATGATTTCAATATCATCATCGTTTGGATCTAAAGCATTAGCTCCATTATAAACTTGATCCAATAGATCTGTATCAATTTCTCCTTATCGTTCTCAATATACCATGAATATGCTCGTTAAAACCTTATTAGGAAAAAATTGGGAAAAACCCTAATGAAGGAAAAGAGTACATTATTCATGTGAATCACGCTTTAAAGTTGCCTCATTAAAAACCTTGCTAGGAAAACCCAATGGGATAAAAGCGCCGGTCGAGGAAAAAGAGTAACGCGTATTTTATACAAGTATCTTATAAGCATTTCAAAATCTTTCATACATTTGTATGAGTATCATATACATTGATTTTATACTCTTCGTTCATTTAGAGTGCATCAATTTTCTTACACAACTACAAAACATTCACCATGAACACATGTCTCCAAATACACAATTTAAAGCATATAAATTCATCGTAAAAACATGTAAACATATAAGTAAACCTTCATAACTAACTAACACTTAAAATATATCATTTAACATTTAATACTCACTTAATAGGTTATTTCATTCCCAGGGGCTTAGCTCACCCTTTAGGGTGCTCATAAACACGGGTTTAGCTCACCCGATCCTTTAATTTCCTTTTCGGTACTACACACACGATCGGTAATTTAACTTTCATGAGCATGCAACATATAATGACCACCATGCTTATCTTTAAACTTGAGCAATAGTCATCATCATCTCATCATCTCATAAGTTAAGGATTTCACATTCACCATTTATCATCTTCAATATATCTCAATATTTTCATTATCATTGATCATATGTAGCGCTACATTTTCATATCGTGTCGACACTTTTCAATTTCATTTCTTTCCCCATATCGACATAACTTATCGAGATATCTCATTATCAATCCTCTTGTAGGATTACACAATATAGTTATGTCTATATACTCTTCAAGAGCATATGCCTTCGTTATTAAGACCATCTTTTATAATTTGCTTTGATATATATGTTTGGGGAAATATCAACGCTTCTGGCGCGCTAACTTATCAAAGCATCGTAGTTGATATATGTGATTGTTCATAGCCTTTCATGCATCTTTGAACTTCAAGTTCGTATTTCAATTTCGGATATAACATGATGCATTTCACATATTATTTTCAACCTTTTAATACTCCCCCTCATCTTTGAAAATTTAGAACACCAAAACTCATACAGTTGGTATGATTTTAATCATATATGTTCTCATCATTCAGCCTTAATATGGGAATTTAGACCGTTTGCATTATATTCTCGATATCGGCAATTTATTTGAGGACTTTAAATAATTTGCCATATAATATCCCACTTGTATCATCTACTCAATCCTTAGGATTTATTCAAGTATTGGGATATACATTTACTAGCTTTATCATTAAATTTGGAAATCATGCTCATCTAGTGAGCAAATATTTAAATAAATTTCAAATTTCGAATCATATACACATGTGACTATCTAGTGGATCCATATCATAATATCTAGTAGTCCACATGGAGGATGAGTGGGCCCATACTTCTCATCCTTTATTCCAGATATATTTGGGATTTATTCCCAATATTGGCTAGTAATGATTTCATCATTTATCGAGAACAATCATTGAAGAATTCTTTTAATTCTTCACTTGAAATATTGATTTCAATAATTATTTAAACCGGGATGGTCGATCCGGTATTGCAAGCAGTATTATTGAACTTCTAGTTCAAGAAATTCTTATATCGATTTCACTAGTATCTCAGATAGTGCTCAACATGATTTATCATAGAAATAATTCACCTACATATTCCATCATCTTTTGGTGACATTATTGTCTACCACTATTCAAACACGGATTACTGACTCATACGCATCACATCCGGCTATTATTTAATTCAAATCGTAGCTCTTACGCTTCATATTATTTATTTAAAATCGAGTCTTATTTCATACGCGCGTCGTATTATTCTATAAATAAATCATCAAAATTATTGCAAAATTCATCCTAACAAGGGTCTATACATTATAATGGATCATATGCTCTCAAATTTTCGAAAATACTATCCATCACTACCGATTAAAATCTTAAAAAGGATTTATCGATGTAAATTTGGAAAGATTAATGTTGCTAATAAATAAGGGTATCCCACAAGATATCCGATGCTTGATTGAAGCAAAGGTTCGATTATCTGGTGAGGTTTCAATTCCCTCTAAATACATGCCTGGTATGGGTAAAAGTAGTTTTTCAAAGAAACGGAGAGCAAAAAGATTAGGAGGATGCTACAAGTGTGCTCGATGGACATGTGACACTCGATGTAAATCAGGTACTTGTCCGTAAACCGAGAAGATAAAATAGCATTCATTAAGGATGGATTGAGTAAGGAGCCTTTGGATGATATTCAACAGCTCTTGAGACACATCCTAGTGGACACGCATAAGGTGAGCTAATGGTCTTATGGGCCAAATTCAAATATCAACAAACGCCAGTCTTGAAAAACTTACTTTAGAAGATCCTGCTTTGTAAATTTAGTAGAAAATTTTAGTATAATAATTTTCTCATATTAATATAAGGAAGCTCGGTGTAATAACGAAGATCAATGTTTTTCTTGTAATTGTAAATATTGTTTTTTCGATTTTAAGATATATATATATGTATATATATATTATTTTTCAATCACCGACAGATATATGTCATTTTCACTTAAAATTTTTCTGCATTTTTCTCTTTCATATTTGTCAAAAAGTAAATAGTGCACTCAATTATTGGTTTGAAAATTTTTCTTTAAATAGAGAGATTCATATATCTATCATTCATTCGTTGAAAGAGAAAAATAGAGGTGGAGATGGAGATGGAGATATCAAAATCATCTCATGTAAATCAATCTTTACCTCGCCAGGTAAAAACTATATGTGTTCTTGGTGGCTCCAGACTAGTAGGTCATATCCAATATGTGGATATGGCAGACTAACTTGTAAGGGAGTTAGGGAAACAAAATATCAATATACTATATGGAGGGACTAATAACAAACTATTAAGGAGTCTTACGATGGCCGCACAATTATGGGGGATAAGAGTGTCAAGTATAATACATTTTCATCGAATTGGAGGCGATGTCAATTGGAGTTAGAAATGTCATTAGTCCAACTGGATTGATGCTACAAACACAATCCATCCATGATTTACGATGTACATGATGAGCAATAGTGATGCTTTTATTGTTCTTGTGGCTATAACACCGGAGGAAATATTCAATATAGCGTCATTTGCAGTGGAATTTTCATACCAAACCCATAGGTTTGTTAAATATTAATTATTTCTTCGATGGTTTGCTAGCATTTCTAGATCGAGTGTAGAATATAAATTTATTTCTCGTTCAACAGAAATATACTTGTTTCTCGCTAATACGATTCTTTGATCTACTCATCAAGATTCAATCATATGTTCAAAAATCTCATGGAAGTGAAACCCATCGGGTCACAGATCATCGGTGTCAAGCGAAAAGAGATCATTTGGATCTTTCATTATGAACCCGAATGTTCGGGGTGGCAGAGTTACGGAGTATTTATACTCTCGAGACGCATCCCTCATTTATGGGTTTAATATATATTTTCTTTTAGTATTTCTATATTTTCGAGTTTTTATTGTCATCTTTGATATTCTCAATATGTTCCACTTCGACTGTTTTGTACTTCTTCTGGAGTAATAATAATAATATCATATTGACTTTATTCAAATACAGAAATCTAGTGATTATGCTTCTTCAAGAGCATTTTATTCTCATATTAATACAATCTCATATCATTGATGAGATTACTTCATATAAGCTTTCCATGCGATATATTTTCTTTGATTTATCAACATGGGATCTATTGAGCATTTTACTTTCATCTATTTATCCAATGGTAACTTCAAGTACCACTTGCTCAATTTTCTCCATTAATATTCGGTATATATGGAGAAGTAATTTTATTCTCATCGTCTACTGCTTCGAGAGTATGATTAGAATATTTGATCAACTACTTCTTCTGGAGTAGGATTCGTTATAACCAATCGTGTAGTATAACCCACCAAATTGAAAATATGCACACCAATCGTGTGGTATTACCCACCACATTGGAAATATACTCAAACTATAAAGTGCATAAATTTAAATTGCAGAAATTAAATTTCCTCCAATAGGTGGTCGAATCTACCTTATGGGAATTATTGCAATAAATATAAATTTACGGAATTTAAATAGCAAGAATTAAATTGCATAATGTTTAACTACTTCTTCAGGAGTAGGATCTGCTTAGTAGAAGGTATTACCCATCACTTAGCATATAAAGTGCAGAAATATATAAAACCTTCCGTTTAGTGACGGTTGAACCCATCATCAAGTAGGAGGTATTGCAAAGAATTAAATTGCATAAATAAAGTCGAGAATTAAATATTGAATCGCTTCTACGGAGCAAATTTGTTCTTCTAGAACAAATACTCATTACTTCTACAAGAGCACACTTATCCTTCTAGAATAAGTACATTATGTAATTGAACTCTTCGAGAGTTACATTAATATTTCGATCTATTAACTCAAATGGACTTCAGGTCATAATTAATGGATTTAGAATTTCTTCGGGAATATTCTATCCATTTTTGTTTATTGTCGTCAAAATTAGGTCGGTCCTTCCTTTTACAGTTCGCAAGGGTAAAATTGTCTATTCCAATCCGCAATGGTTAAATTATCAAACATATTCTATCAATATTATACGATTGGAAAATCGTCTCCTTTTCACTTCCATTTATAAATATCAAAATATTTAATGACTATTTTGTAACATTTCAAAAGTTGGTGTACTAATTTGTAAATTTTAAAAGTTTGATAATAACATATTTCAAAACGAGTTATTACCCTATCAATGTTGGTGTCAAATCGAAACTCGTTAAATCGAGTATAATGGAGTCTAGAAAATTTGATTTTGATAATGTATGCTCCTTATATCTCGATAAAGCAGAATGTTATAGTTTAATATATTATTATATTATAAAATCATATGATTTACCTTTTTCCCTTTCTCTAATTATTCCAATGGATGAGATTTACTTGCAATCCATTTACGTGATCGGAAAATTCTTTGGACTCCATTCTTCCAATTTTGGGATTTCAGACATCTCCAAGCAGGTTGTGTAGAATGAGGAATTGTGGGAGAAGAATATGAACAAAAGGGAATTTTCGATGATGTATTTGCAAAGAGAGAGTTATTTAGGATTGATGAGGATGAATTAATTCATTGGTAATAATCCGCTCGATACTGTAAGAAGATCATCTATAAGATGCAACTGTAGAGCATACTTCTTTCATATTACTCAAATGGCTAGAGACTCGTGCTGATAACGTGTTATAAAAGTATAGAAACAATAGAGAGAATTTAGAGAGAATGAATTCTAAGGAATTCTCAGGAATGAATTTCATTAATATCTGAAGCCCTATTTATAGGAAAACTTCGAATGGCACAATCGTAATTACATAATTTCATCAAGGTATAATAGTCATTCACATATAATAATTACATCTTTTACCAAATTATTTCTCCACCAAATTATTCATCCACCAAATTATTCCTCATAATTCATAACCACCACATTATTCTCAATTATTCATAACACCTAATAATTATTCTTCAATTATTATTCATAACACCCCTAAATTTCTCTATAATATTTGTTGTTCCAAAATAGGCAAATCAAATGGACCACTAGTATGTGCAAAGAAAACCTAATCTAACTTGAAGCAAAAAAAAAAAAAAAAAAAGTAACCACAACAATTCAGCTGTCGTCATAAGTAAGATAAAAAACTAGAACAAATATGATGAAACTCCAAGTAAGATGAAATAGGAAGAACCAATTAATTAAGGAAATGTGGAATCAAAACAGAGAAACAAAATGGATATTTAAAGAGGTTAATTGAGAAAACGATTTACGCTTGGTAGATTTACGGCCGCTAATACCAAGCATTCTAGTGCAAATAAGGTTTTTAAAATTTGATTGACTTACAATTAGGTTGCAATTAATCGAAACACAACTAAGTCGAGCTTTTCTCACAATTCAAAACTACCTTGGGGGTTACAACAAGTAACAAGACTCTCTATTCGAGCTTTTTACGGGTCTTGAATTGATCGCTCTCAATCACTAGAAAAAAGTGATTTTTGTTACCTAAAATTGTCATATGAAAACTTTTCTGAACGATCCATTTTCGATGAACAATCGAAAATAGCCTTTCTCTGACAAAATTTTCGTTGTTAAAGACAAAATTTCTTGTAATGAACAGGATGACCACTCATTTACAACAATCGAGCTTTATTGGAACCTGAAATGACCCAAATAAATGGAAGTGGAATTGCAAAAGAGAATCTCTTTATTATTAAAAAAAAAAAAGGAAAAAAAAAGAGCAAAGTAAACACTTGAGGTAATAGTATTGAGTTTAGTTTTAAGCGTTTAAATTTTTGATAAATCATGATGATGGAAGATTGGCAAGAACTAAATTAAAGCTTACTATTACAATAAACCGCTCTCCTAAATGATGTAAGAAGTTTGTGATTTGAAATTAAGAAGAGAGGTCCATCTGTAGTGCAAAATCCTAATACAGTATGAGTATATTTACACTATAGTTTTTCTTTTGTGCACCACATACTAGTTATTCCCAAGGTACTTAAAGTTTATTTCTTGTTAGAATTACATCTCAAAATTTTTTTTTAGTTCAATTATTAGGTTAACCTTTCATTTACCATGAGTTTGTTCATAATAATAAGTGACGTCTCAAAATTTCATCATTTGGACATCAAATGATTTATTTACGTTTGATAATTTCAAATAAGTAAATATTAGCAAATACAAAAATTACAAAATTTTATACTAATTTCAAATCACACTAGCTAACATAATTTTTGTACATAAATGTTTTTACCTTTTTTACAGACCAATATTAATTATTAAATAATTAATTATAAAAATAGGACAAAAAAAGTGGAATACCTAATTGTAGTAATAGGCAAATGTGAAAACCCTTTGGTGAAATTAAATTGTGGTGCACCAACTAAAAATTGTAGTGCCAATATAATTGGCCATACAGTATTACTGGATTTGGTAGACTGTTCTCAATTTGATAGATCCTACTAACCATTACATGAAAATAGCCGTTAGACATTTATTTGCCATGTCATGAGGTCGATTGTACGATTCATTCAACTAGTTCGATTGACCAAATTCGCAGCCCAGTCCATTTTAGTACATTTAAATTTGGAGAACACGAATATCATATATGCAATTAGTTTTACAAACATTTTATACAAATATAAATCTATTTTGATGTTTTTAAAGCTATTTTGTGCGCTAACTCATTACTTAGATTTTCAAGATGTTATACTTTGCAAATGTATAATGAAAAATTCAATTATAATCACTTTGTACCTTTTCTAAATTATTTTTCATTTAGTCACATTCTTTAAATCACTTTTTACTTCTCTCCGACTTATGTACCAAGTTATCAAAGCTACTAATCAATGAAAAGTTTTTCGAAACTACTTGCTTGCTAGCAATATTATTAGTATAACAAAATTAGTACATCCTCTGATAAAAATATGGACCTCACCAATATAACGAGAGATAAAAATAGTGTATATTATTCTCATCCTTCTATTAGAGGACGTACTAATTATTGTGCCAATATTGTTATAGTTTTAGTATTATTCCTTGCTAAAAATCTCGTATGACTGATCAAATATTATTATTCTCTAGGAAACAAGAATATTGAATTTTTCCTGAAAGCATTACGAAATTTATATTACATATATAAAAATGAAAATTCACTTATTTTATAAATTAAACACGTGAAAGTTGAGCAAATGAGTAAAGGTAATCGTGCTTAATTGACTTTCAAGTTAAGCCCACGAGAATTTCAAAAAGGAGCGAGTAAAGGTCCATAATCCGCCCAAGGGAACAGGGAAAAGCCAAAAAGACTCGATATGCAGTGTGAACATGCTACCTAGCTAAATTCCATGTGAAATATATGGAATAAGCTAATTAGACAGAAGACTTACCTTCATGAGTAACACAAATTGATGTGATAATTTTTTAATCCTTCAAGATAAAAACAATGCGATGTGTAACACATGGGTAATATGAATTGAGAATGTGAAGTTTCTTGAATATTAAATTGAATGAATTTCATGCCAACATTCTATTATATATCCAAAACAAAGGAGTGTGGTATGTCGAGTATGAAGATGTTCTACGAAATAAATTTTGATGCGATCATGATACACATCTATTGAGAATTACATAAAGAATAACATAATAAGATAAAATCACATTGCGTACCATTTTATTGTTAGTGATTGCTTGTAGTGACTCAACCTCGTACCATTTTATGTAGTCAATTGCATCAATGCCCCATGTTCTAATTATTCCATTTTTTTCCCTTGAAATTCTTAGGTCCTTTCTTTATGTTTTTAATCTACTCTTTCCTTTAAGCAAATGTTCGTATCTTTGAGCTGAATGGCTTCACCTTTCTTTCTTCACTTCTATTTTTGAAACTCAATTTCTCATTTTGAAGAACCTCACCCACAGTTGTCATTGTATTGTCCATAGTAAGTACCTGGTCGACATAGTCAGAGACTCTGTGACTCGGACGAACTTCCTTCTTTAATGGCAAACATATAGGTCTTCTCCTTTACTTGCTAATTTATGTTTTTGATTGACATTTAATTTCAAATTTTCAAGTTTGATCCACGTTTTAAAAACCCTAATTCCTCTTAAGTTGTTTCTAACCAATCGATTTTAACACTTCTAACCCTAATAAAAGTCTCTCAAAAATTGGGATCCGCACAATTCAAGATCATTCTCACATATCTATAAGAAACTGAACATTTAGAGGCAGTCCATTGCCTCTATAGCCTTGTGCTTGTAGACCTTACGACACACTGTTATGTTGCCTTAAAAGTCTAGATCATACGATATACTGTTATGTTGCCTTAAAGGTCTATACGTACGAAACTATATGGACGACAGACAACTCCTAAAAGCCTTATTTCTGGCATACTCTTAAGGATTCCTATAAAGATAGTCTCATTTTTCATTTTTGTCTGTCCCAAAATATAGTCATATTTCTATACTTAATTTCTTAGTTTTCTCATATATATACCCATATTTAATGTGTATTGTTATTAACGAATAAGAACTATTAAAGTGGAATAACTAAATAAATGAAAGAATTTATTAAGAAATACTCTCTCTGTCCCACAAAGATTTGCCTATTTTCCTTTTTCATTCGTCACAAAATATAAACAACTTTCTATTTATATTTATTTAATTTTTTTATATTTTGTATTGTGTCTTTATTTAATGTGCATTAATATTGATGAAAATACATTATCATCATATAATGTGTGGACATATTTGAAACAATACAACTAAACTTTACTTTTTCAATAATATTAATTACACTTTTTTAAATCCGTGTAAATTAATCTGGGCAAATCTTTATGGTACGGAGGGAATATGTTCTAAAATATTACATTTCCAATATCATTAATTGAAATTTCTTAATCTTTATAAAAATAAAAATAAGATTATTTATGTGGAAGAGAGTGGGTAATTGACTATCTGATATCTTGACTTGGATCCTCAACATTCGAGCCACTAGAAGAACCTAGATGTGCACGGGAGGGAGGACATGTTTTAGAAGTTTAATTCTAGGACTTGTCGCAAGAAGTGCCTCATCATCATTTTGCCCCCTTGTTGAACTCTTCACGTCGTGTATTTTGGACTTAGAATGAGCTTCAAACGCGTCAAAAATTAACATTCAAATCGTCTTCCAAAGAAAATAAAAAATTAGACTATGCGCATAATCGCAAACATGTGAGAAAATCCCACCTTACTTAGAAAAAAAATATTGCACTAGGTTAATTAATTCCTAAATAACTAACGCCTCCTCAGTCAGAACATCCTTCAACGAGAAGTTTAAAGTGCTAACCCTTTATGATCTTACAACTTAATAAAGCTATATTAGCAGAGTGATAATCTGTATGATCCCAACGACAACTATACATAGAGTATGAGAATCATCACGAGATGCATAAGAGGACTGGAGCAGTAGTACAGATGAACTGCTGTGGCTTCCCATCGATTAGAGGTCTTTAATCTCTATTTATGTCTTTATTCTGTTATAGGTCCGTAATTAATTTTTGTTTTTATTTTCAGCTCATGTTGTCAGGAAAGTAATACCTGTTATAAAAGTATAGAAACAATAGAGAGAGTTTAGAGAGAATGAATTCACAGGAATTCTCAGGAATGAATTTCATTAATAACTGAAGCCCTATTTATAGGAAAACTTCGAATGGCACAATCGTAATTACATAATTTCATCAAGGGTATAATAGTCATTCACATAAAATAATTATTGACAATTGTGTCATCGCATGTGTCATCATCTTCGTCATCCTTTAACTAATTATTCCTCAATTATTATTCATAACACTCCCCCTTGAATGACTATTAATACAAATGTCTTCTAAACTTGTTTCGAAAAAAACCCAGTGGGAAAAAACTTCCAAACCGATTGCAGGATAGCTTGGAGTGGTTATATACTGCTTCATCAAAACATTGCTCCCCCTGATGTCTACCAGCGGTATAGGAGTATTCACGTGCTGCCTCGTTAAAACCTTGTCAAGAAAACCCAGTGGGAAAAAACTTGATCGAAGGAAAAAGAGTACAGCTACTCCATCTGATTTCATATCTTGAGGACCGATATCCTTACTTCTGGTAAAAGATTTCAATATCATCATTGTTTGGATCTAAAGCATTGTCTCTATTATAACTTGATCCAATAGATACACTGTGTCGATTTCTCTTGTTGTTCTCAATATACCATGAATATGCCTCGTTAAAACCTTATTAGGAAAAACCCAGTGGGAAAAATCCTAATAAACGAAAAAGATTACATTATTCATGTGAATACGCCATTAAAGTTGCCTCATTAAAAACCTTGTTAGGAAAACCCAATATGATAAAACCTCAGTCAAGGTAAAAAGAGTGCAACGCGTATTTTACACAAGTATGCTGCAAGTATTTCAAAATCTTTCATAGATTTGTATGAGTATCATATACATTGGTTGACACTCTTCATTCATCTCCACGTGAATGAAATTTTAGATGTTATACAATATCATGTTATATTCAGTGCATATATGTAATCAACAATCTTGATCTCATTCTCTCATTATATCGAGGTATATACCTAAATCTATTCTGGAGATTTCATATTAGTTGAGATTGGGCTGCCTCAAATAACATAGTTAAAATAAAAGGATGTGACAAAATATGGAAGTAATTGAAGATACCATACCCCCCAAAAGAAGATTTATGTTTAATCAACTCCAAAGCATACTACATAAAATAAGAAGATTCAAAATAAGATTCATTATCCTAGAATATAAGGAAGCGGTGAGCTTCAGGAGGATAACTTCATCCTCATTGCTTTGGCGTGAGAACACAGTTTACTACATGATACTTATTCCAACTGGTAGCCAAACATGCTTTCTCAGCTTGTTTTACCATTTCATATTTCATCTTTTAGAAAAGCATTTGTAAAGGTGCAGAAAGTTTAGAAATAAAACATTTCGATTCCAGCATAAGGCTCCAATTGTGTTCCACAAACTCATGTTATTCTCTGTGCGTTCTAGTAGAAGTATGCATTTGTTGTAGGAAGGCTATGACCCGTGATAAATGATTCTATTTGATATCCAACTAATGAGACCACTTCATTACTTCACCGAGTAATGACTTCATCAGCTTCGCCGGGTAATCTGACCATTTTGCACACCATTTTCGACGTGGACTTCTAGAACTTTCTTCTCCTAGACAACTTTTTCGCCTTTGCATTGAGGAGAAAGATCTTTGTCGCTAATGGTCTCTCCAGTCCCCGTGCATTCATTGTGAGGGAGTTGCAATTGCTGGATCATATCAGGGCCTAGCTGTCTTAGGGTAAGCTTCATACCACTTCCTTACCACCCCTCGCACTTCATTGAAGCTCCAAATTTCGACCTTTTGCTGGCCACAAGATTAAACAAATAATGAATAACATACCAAGTCTGTTCAATGGAAATTGCAGGCTATAGAGAGCGATATACCCAGTACACTTCGAGCAAAATACATTGTGTGATAAAGCCAGCTTCTATGTGGTACCGAGCTAGAGGTCCTTGAGAGAGACCTTCTATGGGTCGAACACGAATACTTCATTTTTATTAAATCAAAACATCACAACTCTAAATAACTTCTTTCTGACCAAAGCTTAAAAGAAACCACATATGCTTCAAATAACATCCAGTCATATATAATTCATTTTAAGTTGACTCAATCAACAGCAAGCAACTTCTTAAAAGATAAAATAACAATAAAACAGCAAGCAAGGTGGCAATAGCAACCAATTGTATATTTAATGAGTAAACTATGAACTAATCAGATTTTAAGCAGCGTCATTAGCCAAACACGTCTAGAAACAACAGCCTTTGCATCATTTCACGATGTATTGACTACAAAACATAGAACATAGACATAACTGCTGTGAGAACATCATTTTCCCTTCCATAGACTAATACTTTGATGCTTCCCAAACTCCTCCCAATCAAATAATTTTTATAACTATACTAGCATAAGTTTCCCCTCAAAGCGCAGAACAATATCAATATCATGATCTCAACGTAAATTATGAGGTGAAAAGCCACTTCAGCTGATTAATCTAATGGTTTAATTAAACCTCAAAAATAATAGCTAGCGATTGATAACATAGATACAATTAGCATTTCAGAAATACTAACCTCCACAAAGTTGGGGAATTTAGGATCCCCATTTACAACCAATCAATGAACCTACATTCCAAATTGATACGAATAAATATCCAAGAAAAATTAAATACCAAAAAGTCAAAATATAAATAGTTAATACTTCCTATTCGACTTTGGGTTTTTCAAATTCCTCCTAAGGAATGTAATATTTTGCTAATCGAGTTTTTCTCTGCTTGTTCTGTAATAGTATGAATAGGATCTGCAATTTTCAAAACCAAAAGAAAAAGAAAATCAAAGCTGGTTAAGCGAAATTTTATGCAATAAACTAAGCCATGACTTTCTCCACAATCTCATGCAAGGTATCATAAACCAATTTACTATCCACCAAGAATTTCAAGTACCTTTCAACATCGGGATGCAATTTCCCGTAGGTTGACCCTCGGGCTCTTTTCTCCTTCCTTAGCTTGGTCCCTCGTGTCCCTCTTTTTCTCCTTCCTTAGCTTGGTCCCTCGTGTTCAATATTAAAACTATGGATAAATATCATAGTCGCTTTGCTATACACTAAGTTCCAATATTCAAAATAATCAGTCATTTAATTGTCCAATCCATAGTAATCAGAAGGAATGTAAGCATATGCATTCTCTTAAGTTTCCAATAGATAGAGACGGACATCAAATTCGCAGTATAATAAATGAGAAAATTAGTCTCAGTAAACTGAAATAAATTGTCTAATAGTACAATACTAATAGCAATTCAAATAAATTGCCATTCTTTAAATTGATCGCTCTAATTTATCAAAAGAAAGCCAAGTTCATCATAACGTTCACACCATTAATCATATTCCAGTTGCAGTGCATATATATAATAAAATAAAATCAAAAATCAAAAAGAAAATCCCATTAACTTGCATAGTTAAGAATAACCCTACAAATTCAGTAGAGAACCAAAATCACATAGTAATTGTGTAACTAATAATATAAATGAATTTCGTCCTAATAAAACTTGGGAAATTGAGAATTCACAAAGATTTCAAATTAAATCTTCAACATGTGAACAAAAGAAACTAATATTTTGTACGAATCGAACTTTTCCATAAGAATGAAAGGAAATCAAATTAATTCAATTCCTTGAATTTGGGTAACTGAACCCCAAAAAAAGTATGCGGCTCTCAGAAAAAGTGCCTAGACAATGGCATATTCACACAAGCGCTTCTAGAAGATTCTGATCAACAACTGTCAGATGATTAAATTTCTCACAATACTAAGAGTTTCACCACCGAGAATGGAATTATTGAGAAGACCAGAACACCGGAAACCTGCAAACGAACACCTAGAAATAGGAATCATTTCAAATAAGAGATTAATTTTGGGAGATAAAAATTGACTTGGAACTGAAAACGGATATGGCCAATTGATGGAGAAGATAATTGTGAATCAAACGAAAGAGATTTGATTAGATTTTTCTTGGATTTTGCTGGATAATTGGCGGGAAAGATAAATTGCCATTCCGGGTAATTGAGCTGAAATTGAGGCGAAATTGTGAATAGAATGGGAAGTTGGAGAGCATAGGGTTCCATCGGGTTGAGGTGCGAATAGCGCGTGATTGTGTGATATTTGTTACTGATTTCATTAACACCTTACAACTAAAATTAAAAACGAAAAATTAAAAAATAAAAATGATTAAAGATTAAAATAATAATTTGTATATTCAGAAAATAAGTAAAATGGGCGGGAAAACTTGCTTGGTTTATTTATATATAGAAATATAGATATAGATTATTATTATTATTATTATTATTATTGTTATTATATGACAATGATAATATCATAGATATTGGTACATGTAGATAAGGAAATACTGAAACATTATAGAAGTCAAATTAGGAAGGTTAATAATTAATAATTAATAATTCAAAATTAGTTGAATCTATATTATTATTATTATTATTATTATTATTATTATTATTATTATTATTATTATTATTATTATTATTATTATTAAGAAGGAAATGTTGTTATGTAGATAAGGAAATATTGAAAAGTTGGAAAAGTCAAATTAGGAAAGTTTTTTTGAGCGGGAAAAAAATCCCTTTTATATATATATATATATATATATATATAGAATAGAATATAGGTATATATTATTATTATTATTATTATTATTATTATTATTATTATTATTATTAAGAAGGAAATGTTGTTATGTAGATAAGGAAATATTGAAAAGTTGGAAAAGTCAAATTAGGAAAGTTTTTTTGAGCGGGAAAAAAAAGTCTCTTTTTATATATATATAGATTTAATGGTATATACTAATTTTTACACCGGGAATAAAACAAAGATATAGCCACATGTTTCATTTTGCAAGTTTACTAGGTTCGTGAATCATATATTGCAAATCACTGTAAAAATAAAATATAAATAAATAAATAAATAAAAATAAGCATATATATACATACCTAGACAAATCTAATGAATTTAGTTTTCTAGTGATTCGACACTCATGATAACCCATCTTTTTGTGTTGGTATTTTTATCCTAAAGCATATGAATCGAGAATGCTGTAAATGAGTTAAAATTAAGATGTCCCAAAAAACCAAAAAGAAGAGTCCAACTTTGTGGTGATTTGGCACTTAAACTAGTCAAACAAAGTTCCTAAATAATCAACTGTGACACATTTGTGGTGATTATGACATGTTCCTGGGATTAGATTTTGTTAGGCCAGGGCCAAGATCCGCTCTAGAGACATATCACTAGATTAACCCAGGTTCATGAATTAAGATATGATACTTAATGTTGGCTATCAATTGTATTGTCACGTAATGATTGATTTCACAGGTTTCAATGCCTAATCAAAACGAGAACATTAGTTAATTAAAATGATTATTCAATAATTAATGCTGATTAATTCACCAAAGGAATCTAGCTAGACACGAAATGGTTGGCGACTATAACTAATTGTGTAGTCTTCCACCATTGGTGGATTTACAAATGCGACTTTAATTAGTGGATGGGGTTGGGGTGGGGGGACAAGAATAAATTGTTAGGTCCCATATATAATTCAAACCTTGCAATCGAGTATCCATTATCATAATATATCACCTAGCTGGCTCAATAGTTACTATTTGTCAAAATTGGGCAGCCTTGTTTCTCACATGTTCTGAATTTAACTGAAATTTTTAATTCGATAAAGATTCATCTAATTGCCTCGAAAGTCCATCGGTTAGCTAGTGCCACGATAAGATAATTGACAACGTTTAACATTTATTACATAGAAAAGAAAAAGTGTGACGCTAAAGATTACAATTGAAAATAATTTGATCGATAGCTTTAAAAGGAACACATATCGATGTTGGTGATGCTTGGTGGTTGAATAAATGTTTGGTAGAGATCTTATGTGTAACTTACAACAAATATTTCTCGACTAAAAACAATTTGTAAATTTTGAGGGGTTATTCTTGTTTTATTGATGATGCTTGATAGTAAAGTATTGATTTATATCAATTAAATTTATTTTCTATCAAGGTTCTTGTATGTCGTGAAACTTTTTGTTACTCGATTTTGTCGAAGTTAGAAAAGCAAAAACAGGAATGGGTATTTTGTTTTGTTAATGACGAAGGAATTCATGATCAAGATAATCAGTCACATACGAATATAAATTTTTCATTCAATTATTTCCTTTTCCTCTTTAGTAGAGAGGAAAAGGAGTTCTATTTTGTTTTGTTGGTACCGCCCCAACGTAGGTTCTTATCATTTTCGATCACAATGTCATTGAATTAACAATTTTATCCTATTGTTCAAACATCCTTTCACCCTTTTCCTTCTTTATCAATGGCGGCGTTGTGATTGTATTGATTGAGCAACATTAACCAAAAATTAACATCACTAAAAACCAAAATATTCAAAAAATAATAAAAAATCTACCAAGAAAAACACATTCAAAATGATTGTATGGATTGGTCATCCTGAAATCAAATTGATCTTAAACTAAACCGAACGTTAATATTATTTAATCATTTTATGTCACTATTCCAAGTGATGGCAATGGGGCAGGTAACCCTTACCCATGATTCATCCCATTTAATTTTTATATACTTTGACCGGTCCCGTGAGCAGTGGGGCAGATCAGGACAGATTGGGCCGCAGAGCCCGGGAGAGATACCAAACTTGCCTCATTTGGTGGCTCCTTTTTGAATTTTTTCCTTCTAATTTCCAATTTTAATGTAATAGTGCTATTATGGTGTTTGTGTTGGAAATTAATTAATTGCATTGATGGAAGTATTGAAGCATTGAAGCATTTTTTGTTGAAATAAAATATTATGGGCTTTTCTAAATTGTAAAATATATATCACTAAATTATATAAAAATAAAACAAAAAAAAAAAAAATTTTACACGGGACTTCTTTAGGTGCTTCAGGTTGGGGTAAGGCCAACCCGTCCCCCCCCCGGTCGACCCGTCCTGCCAGCAATCGAGGCTTCCTGGGTTATTTTGCCATCACTAATTCCAATTTGCTGTTGTCAACATATAATATAAAATTTATAAACGTATATATTTTTCTTTAAAGTAAGTTTCCATTCATAATACCGTATTGATATGTATTTCAACTAATTCCACAGCCAATGTCACTTTCAAAAAATTGTTCCGAAATTTATGATATTGTATTGAGTACAATGTTTATATTGTTATAAAATCAAAGTAAAAAATACCTTAAATGCTACAAGAGAATAGAGAGGAAATATATTAGAACTTTCTTCCTTCTTATTTCATATATCAATTCATGAATTGAGGTCTATTTATAAACCATCAAGTGTAGAATCAAAATAAAATGATGGGTCCTATTACACATAATTATCAATCAAGTTGTATAATTATTCATGAATTATTTTCATCCTCACATGATTTCATAGTCATTCACAATTCATTCACAATAATGTATCCAACTTTTCAATTATTTATAACACTCCTCCTTGAATGACTATCTATACAATAAAGTTGATTGTGGGGTGCCCATGTGTTGCCTTGTTAAAACCTTGTCAGGAAAACCCAGTGGGATAAAACCTGATCGAAGGAAAAAGAGTACAACTGCTTCCCCTGATGTTCACCATAGGAGTATAAATATGCTGCCTCATTAAAACCTTGTCAGAAAAATCCAATGGGATAAAACCTGATCGAAGGAAAAAGAGTACAGCTACTCCCCCTCATAACGACATTGTCCAAGGTCCTTAAGTCGCCGCATGCCAATTTGGTACACCAATTTTCTAAATGTTGATGTTGGTAACGCCTTTGTGAACAAATCCGCTAAATTGTCAATTGAGCGAATTTGTTGAACATCAATTTCACCACTTTTCTGAAGGTCATGTGTATAAAAGAATTTTGGAGAGATATGCTTCGTTCTATCTCCCTTGATGTAACCTTTGTTGAGTTGTGTGATGCAAGCTGCATTATCCTCATACAATACAGTTGATTTTTCTTTTATTGAGGATAGCCCACATGATGTTTGGATATGATGAGTCATATCCCTTAACCACATACATTCTCGACTTGTCTCATGAATGGCAATGAGTTCAGCATTATTTGATGATGTTGCGCTCAAAGTTTGTTTTGTAGATTTCCAAGATATAGCTTGAGCTTCCTCCACGCCAGAAATACATATCCTGTTTGGGACTTGCCTTTATGGGGATCTGATAAGTATCCTCCGTCTGCATATCCAACTAAAGTAGATCGAGAATTATGTGAATAAAATAAACCTAAATCAGACGTACCTCTTAGATAACAGAGAATGTGTTTAATACCATTCCAATGTCTTTTGGTAGGTGTATGACTATATCTTGCCAGGAGATTTATAGAAAAGGCTATGTCTGGTCGAGTGCAATTTGTCAGATAATGTAATGCTCCAATTGCACTAAGGTACGGTACTTCTGGACCAAGGATTTCTTCCCCATCTTTAGGTGGTCGGAATGCGTCCCTTTCAACATCAAGTGTTCGAACGACCATAGATGATGTTAGAGGGTGTGCTTTATCCATGCCAAATCGTTTCAAAACCTTTTCTGTATATGAAGATTGATGAACAAAAACTCCTTCTGGAAAATGTTCAATCTGCAAACCTAGACAAAATTTTTTTTTGCCTAAATCTTTCATCTCAAATTCAGTTTTCAAGTACTTCACTGCTTCATTAATCTCTTCAGGAGTTCCAATGAGATTTAAATCATCAACATAGACTGCTATGATTGCAAATCCAGCATCCGTATTCTTTATGAAGACACAAGGACAAATGTCATCATTTTTGTATCCCTTTTTTAACAGGTAATTACTTAGGCAATTGAACCACATTCTTCCAGATTGCTTCAAACCATATAGTGATCTTTACAATTTAATTGATAACACATTATTTGGGCATGCACTAAGTGCTTCTGGCACTTTTATTCCTTCGGGAATTCTCATATATATGTCACTGTCAAGTGAACCATATAAATATGCAGTTACTACATCCATAAGACGCATGTCAAGTTTTTCTATTACAGCCAGACTTATCAAAAATCTAAAAGTAATAGCATCCATTACGGGAGAATACGTTTCTTCATAGTCAATTCCTGGTCTTTGAGAGAATCCTTGCGCTACAAGCCTTACTTTATACCTTGTAATTTCGTTCTTTTCATTTCTCTTTCTTACGAAAACCCATTTGTATCCTCCAAGGATTACATTTTTTGGTGTTTGAACTACAGGTCCGAATACTTTGCGTTTATACAAAGAATTTAATTCAGCCTGTATGGCTTCCTTCCATTTTGGCCAATCATTTCTATTTCGGAAATCTTTAATAGATTGTGGTTTAGAATCCTCACTTTGCACAATTTCACTGGCAACATTAAAGGAGAATATATCATCTACAACAGTGATTTCCCGTTCCCATAAGTTATTAGATAGTAAATAATCTATTGATATCTCATGGTTTTCGAATACTTCTGGTTCTGCAGGAACCTCAATCTTCTTGGATGCTTCTGGTTCTTTTGGAACTTTAAATATTTTATTTGATTGATCAATCGTTTTTATTATTATACTGCAGTATTTTTGTTGGTTTTTGTCTTGTACCCTTCTCTTTCTAGGTACGAGAATCCTTGGAACCAATTGGTCGACCACGCTTAGTATTTTTAGATTCATTTCTTTGTAACGAGGTTGTCCTCACGGGGACATCAATTTTTGCCGTGTATTCTCTCTGGGTATATGCGACTTGGTGACTTTCCTTGTATTCACAAATGCATCAGCGAGTTCATATGCGATTCTTTGCAAATGAATAAGATTTTCAATTTCTCTCTCACATTTATTGCTTGAGGATCAAAGTGAGTGGGGTCTTCTCATTCCAGAAAGTTCATTTTCTTCGGGATGTAGTTTTGTACCCCAGTGTTGGAAAATTCATTTCATTAAAATGACAATCATTAAAGCATACATTAAATAGATCACTGTTAAAGGTTCTAGGCACTGATGATTGACGGTGAATTAAACCCAACATAAATTCAAGCCTTCGTTGGGGACCCATTTTGGTACTGTTGTGGGAGTGCAATTGGTACCAGCATTTCACAACCAAAAATTGAAGGTGAGAAACATTAGGTTCTTGGCCAAATGTTAATTGTAAAGGGAGTATTGATGATATGCGGTTAGTGCAGGGCGTATCAATGCCGCGACATGTAATATAGCATGTCCCCAAGTAGAAGTTGGGAGTTTTGGCCTCATAAGCATAGGCCTAGCAATAAATTGGAGGTGTTTAATAAATGATTCTGCCAATCCATTTTGTGTATGGACATGAGCAATAGAATATTCAACTTCAGTTCCCATAGCTGTGCAATAATCATCAAATGCTTTTGATCTAAATGCACCAGTATTATCAAATCGAATGGACTGGATCGAATAATCAGGGAAATGAACTCGCAATTTTATAATTTGGGCTAATAGTTTAGCAAATGCATCGTTTCTAGTTGAAAGTAGGCAAACATGTGACCATCTAGTAGATGCATCAACTAAGACCAGAAAATAACGAAATGGTCAAGAAGGTGGGTGTATAGGTCCACAAATATCACCTTGAATTCTTTTCAGAAAAGTTGGCGATTCAACATTTACCTTTGTTTTAGAGGGTCTGATGACTAATTTACTTTGTGAACAAGCTTCACATGGACACTCATTTGGTAAAATAGTCTTAAGGTTCTTAAAAGGATGTCCATGTGAGCTTTTAATTATTCGTTGCATCATAGTCGTTCCTGGGTGCCCAAATCTATCATGCCAAAGTTTAAAAACCTTTGAGTCAATAAATTTTGGTTTTATGATGTTGTTAGACTCAATCGTTCTTATGAATGTATAATACATTCCAGATGGAAGCGATAGAAGTTTTTCTTTAATCTGCTTATGCCCAGATATAAATGAGTTTATGTAAAGATATTCTTTATTATTTTCTTCCATTGTTTCAATGTGATATCCATTTCTGCGGATATCCTTAAAACTAAGCAAATTTCTTCTGGATTTGCTAGAATAAAGTGCATCATTTATATTCAATTGTGTATCATTTGGCAGGATAATACGAGCTCTTCCGGAGCCTTCAATAATATTTGATGCACCAGAAATTGTATAGACATAATTTTCTCATATTGTCAAATCCAAGAAAAACTTCTTATCTTGTAAAATAGTATGCGTAGTTGCGCTATCAGCTAGGAAAATATCTTGACAATTTGTCATGGTCTACAAAAGAAATTTAAAATATAAAATTCATACCAGTTAACAAACAACAATTACATATAACACTTAATGGAAAATAACAATATAAATATAAAGATAACAATTCCACACTTATCACACAAAAGCATTATAGAAAAATATTTCACACATAATACACCATAAATATAATAATACTTCATTAGAGAATTATTTAATCGATATTTTCCATCAAACTTCCAATTCTAGTATGATCTGCGGGATCTGGGAAAAAGTCAGGAGTATCAAAATGAGTTCCATTGACTCCGTCATCCCAATCAAGAAAATTAGTTTCAACTTTTTCTTTTCCTTTCTCTTTTCCCTTAGTCGAGTTTATATATAAGTCCACCAAATGCTTTGGTGTACGACATGTACGGGATCAATGCCCGTGTATTCCACATCGATAGCATCTGTCATTACTGCCTTTATCAAATGAATCATTTCCATTATTTTTACAAATTTGAACTCGCTATTATGTTCTTTGATTACATTCATTATATCGTAAATGAGCTTTTCCATTATCATGTTGGAATTCACGTCTAAACCCTAGTCCACGTCCACGTGGCCCACATCTACGTCCACGTCCACGTCCTCGTCCACGTCCGTAATTATTTTTCCGGAACGTTGCATTTACCTCAGGCCATATAGTTCCATTTGTTTCTGGTATCACTGTGGATCCCGTTGGACATATCCCGTGGTTTTTCATGAGTAGTTCATTATTTTGTTCTGCTACTAACAAGCAAGATACAAGTTCCGAATACGTTTGAAATCTACGCTCTCGATACTGCTGCTGCAAGAGCACGTTCGAAGCATGAAATGTTGAAAAAGTCTTTTATAATATATCTTGCTCAGTAATTTCTTTACCACAGAAAAGTAATTCAGAACGTATTCTGAATAATTCAGAATTGTAATCTTTCACAGATTTAAAATCTTGCGGTCGCAAGTGCATCCCATCGAGATCCGCCTTCGGGCAAAGACAATGTACCTCTTTGGTGATCGAATCATCCTTTAAATTTTGCCACAGACGGATGGATCTTTGATCGTGAGGTATTCTACCATCGAGAGATGCATGTAGGTGTCGTCGAAGGAAAATTATATTTGTTGCCACGATCCTGCTAGGATCTTTCATTTCCTTCGATTATTGTTTCACCTAACCCTTTTGAGATCAAGTGAATCTCAGCATCGAGTGTCCATGATGAATAATTATCACCAGAAATATCAAGAGCGACAAAATCAAGTTTTGCAAGCGACATTTTCAAAAATTTAGATGAGCTAGTATATTTGTTTTGAAATTTGAATTTTAATTAGTACTCGTGCGCACAACAATAAAAAAAAATTCTTGTAAAAAAAATCGTGATTATCTTGTAATAATTAGGTTTCTGATACAGAGGATCATCTATGAGATGCAACTGCAGAGCATATTCCCTTTTACTACAAGAGTGAGCTCTAGTGTAGAAACTCGTGCTGATAACGTGTTATAAAATCAAAGTAAAAAATACCTTAAATGCTACAAGAGAATAGAGAGGAAATATATTAGAACTTTCTTCCTTCTTATTTCATATATCAATTCATGAATTGAGGTCTATTTATAGACCATCAAGTTTAGAATCAAAACAAAATGATGGGTCCTATTACACATAATTATCAATCAAGTTGTACAATTATTCATGAATTATTTTCATCCTCACATGATTTCATAGTCATTCACAATTCATTCACAATAATGCATCCAACTTTTCAATTATTTATAACATATATTTTATATTTTTATGTATTTTTTATTGAATAATTCGTCATACAATTATTCCAATTGCATCTAATTGTCCCGGTGCATCACACAGGGACAATATAAGGGGAAAATATAAGAAGTTTGTAAGCAATTATAAATAGTTACAATTATTTTAATGTTATAATGTTATGGAGACTTTTAAAAATACACAGAATTTAAAAATTTATTTTCCCAACCAATATTTTGTTGATAAATACAGTCTAAAAACTAAAGAATGAAATAAAGGAAACTTCAGTTTTTGAATAAATAAAATTTTTAAGCTAACTTATTCAGTAATAATAATATTTATTACAAAAATATATTCGAATTTCGGACTTTTCCGTAACATAGAACAATTTTCAGTCTAAAGAAGATGGGCCATGGAATCTCGTGATCTTTGGCTCGTTGTCAAATTCCTACCATCACCACTTGGGGGACGGACATTAATTATGATCATGTTAGCTCCAGACTTCAGAAAAAAAGTGATTTTTTCCCTACTACATCTTTATATTATAAATCTCAAGTTTTAGCTACGGAAAAATGCATAGGTGGTAGTGTTATGTCTAACTATTTTTTAAGAACTAATTTTTTTCTTTATTCAATTTATTATATGCTTTCCTCATTTGGATTGTTTTCATTATTTTACCTTTTATTTTATATATATATATATATATTATTTCTTTATATCTATTCCAATTTATGAATTAATTTATATGATTTTTTAATTCTATTATATTTAGTATGGCATGTATTAATAAAAATGCGCAAATCAAAGTTACAATATACAATATTTATTAAATTAATTTTGAAAATGAGAATGAATATTTTCTATTTATATTTTAATTATTTTCTATACATTTTAATTTTTGAATTAATTAATTAATTATATATTATTATTATTATTATTATTATTATTATTATTATTATTATTAACAAAAATTGAAGTACCAACTTGGCATTAGCAACGGTTTTCTATTTTGCTAAAAAACATTTTGACGTTCAAACATCAAATAAAAATCATCTTCTCTATTTTTACCATGTTAAAAGGACAGTTTTTAATAATTTCATGGGTAATATGTATTGAGCAATTCGGATATTGGATTTTTTATTAAATAATTAAATTTATTTAAAGAGTAATTACTTAATCAGTTTCATCATTTCGCAAGCCACTTAAAACTAACTATTAAAATTATCATTAGTCATCTCTTTTTATTTTTTAATTTTTAATTTTTATTGGTTTTTTAATTTTTTTGGATGAAATTTATTTTATTTGATTAATTCTTTTTAGTCGAAATACTTTTTTAAATAATATATTACTAATAAAATTTTTTGTAGGTACAATAATTATATTTATTAATTGTTGTTTAAAATCAAAATTTGGGTGTCTCTAATGTTAAAGAAAATTTTTGAATCATTTTTTATATATTTTTATTTGATTAATTCTTTGTATTAAATGTTTTTTTCGTAGTAGTATATTACTAATAAAATTTTATTTAGGTACAATTATTACATTTATTATTAATTGTTGTTTAAAATAAAAATGTGCTTACCTGTAATATTAAAGAAAATTTTCAAATTTTCTTTTTTTTATTTGATTTGACTAATTCTTTGTATTTGATATATTTTTATAGTAATATACTCCTAATAAAATTTTATGTAGGTACAATAATTATATTTATTATTACATGCGTGTCTCTAACGTTAAAAATGTTTTTCGAAAGTTACGATATTATACTAATACGAACAAATACTACTGTGTTAAATTTTTTTTTTATAAAAATATCAAATTAATTCAATAAAATTAATTATGGGTCATATAAGTATCAATGGAAAACTAAAATGTAAAATTGTACCAAAAAAAGCTAAACTTTAGACTGAGGTATACCTTTTTCAAACGTTGGGACTTGATTGCAATGATAGCGAAAGTTTTCGGACCATTTTTACCCTTGAGAGATAGCATGTGATGTGCACAAGACTGACTTAATAGTTGAATTGAACCCCATGCTAATGGAAGTCCCTATTGCGCAACGAAATTTGAGTTTAGGTACTGAAATGCTAAAAAAAATGATAGGTGCTTAATGCGTATCGAGTTCAAAGATGGGGTCCTTATTGTCCTAATTAACGAAAAAGAAATTTTGACTTAAATTGAAAAGGAAATCTTAGAGTGTGTTTGATTGTAAAGCCGGAAAATGGTTAGAAGGAAAACGTTTTCTGAGTAAATGAATTCCGGGAAAAGGTTTTCCAGAGAAATGGTAGTTGTAGGTGTTTGATTGGGTTAATTTGAAAGTGGGAAAATAATGTTATTTTCCTTATTTTTGAGTTTTTTAAATGAAATTTAATTATTTTCCTTATCTTTGTGGTTAAAGTAAATTGTCCATTAAAAAAAAAGAAAAAAATATCAAACTTTTCATGGAAAACAAAAACCACATTCTCCCCAAGAAAAACGTTTTCCTCCAAAATAAGGAAAAGAATGGATTTTGAGAAAAGTTGGAAACCCTTTTCTAGGAAAAGAAAATGCAATCAAACTCATCAAAACCCGAAAAAGGTGGAAAAGTGGTTTTTTCCTGGAAAACATTGCCCAATCAAACACACCCTTAAATTGAATATGACGCATGGACTATATTTTGCTGATTGATATTGCTTGGAATTTGATTAATTAACTTTGACAAATAGTAGCATAAAAAAAAAAAAAGAAAACTCGACTTGGATATGATAATATTCAGTATCCATATATTATAATAAACAAAATTTACTAATAATGGCATAAGTAAAAAAGAAAAAAAGAAAACATGAATTAGATACGGCTCAAATTCAATTTAATATTTGGTATCAATATATCATAATAGCAAAAGTCAGTGACAATTGCTTTCGCATGTCAGCCTTTTGTTTAAAAAACCGATATTTAATCATGATCAGTTGTATCATGTATGTCATAGTATCCTGAGTTACAAGTCGTACATGTTTGAAAGTTCTTATGTGACATAGATGAAAAGCAAATTAACGTTATTGTTTTTTACAAAGAAATATTTCAAAATTTATTATTTTTATATAATTCAATTTTTTTAAGGCACAAATTAAATTAAATCCATATCTATACGTAACGATCCAAACTTGATTGAAACCCTACTGAAGTGGGACCTATACCCATCTTGCCGACGGAAGAATTATAGTCATACTACTATTACAACTCCAATTATAACCACAACTGTAACTAAGGCCGCCTTATGGTGGGCGATTAAAGCTACGCAACACAACACGTGGTTTGTAAGACTCAGACTTAAGACCGCACCTCTAGGTATTAGGGCCGTAGCCTTTGTCCCCTAACCAATCGAACATGGCCTT
Source organism: Jasminum sambac (assembly GCA_018223645.1). Lineage (NCBI taxonomy): Eukaryota > Viridiplantae > Streptophyta > Magnoliopsida > Lamiales > Oleaceae > Jasminum > Jasminum sambac. The sequence continues at coordinate 25,603,109 of CP073652.1, forward strand.
ACTGGTTATTTACTTGAATTTATAATATATTTATATTGTCTAATTTATAGTTTTAATTTTATTTTAAATAAATTATAATCCCCCATGCATCGGATAGGTGTAGTACTAATTATTTTATAATTGCACCATATATAAATATCACCAAAGACCCTAATTTTACTCCTTTCAGTCATTTTGGTCTTAAATAATTTTGAGTCAAAATTTTTATATCTACTTCTATTATATACTTCACATATATTATCTCTAATAATGAATTTTGATTAAAATGTCCGATACGTTGACATCGAAAGATCTTATTTGTACCATTCACATAAAAATAAAATTAATAGAAAAATCCAACAAAATCTTTTATCTAATTTCGAGCACACAAGTGGAACAAATATCATTGATACGGACCTCGTTGGTCTCGATGCCAACGCAACCCAATCCAAATTGGATTAGACCTCAGAAAAGCCAATCACTGGTGGAGATCGAAAACCTGTCGACCTTCTACTCACGAAGTGACAACAATAGGCTGAAACCTATCACCTTCAACTGTGCGTAGTAGACAATCGGCAGGGGCGAACGCCACAAGAGTTGATCACGCTCTTGATAAGTTCGATGTGTTCAAAAGAACAACAAGAGAATTGAATCTCCAAGAAAAAGCTCAAAGCTCTCTTCATTACATTTGAACCAAAGTTAAAGTTACAAAATGGCTTGTTGGTTCATATTCAAGCTCCAAAATGGAAATAATAATAAAATAATGAAAAAATCCGAAAATATCTAAAATTTAACCCTAGGTCGGCTAAAATTACGGCCGTAATTATAGGATTCTGACTAGTAAATCCTCAGAGTGAGATGGTCAAAAATACTGATCGTAATAAACTCTCTGCCTCAAAACTGCCAAACTGGATTCTTGCGTTACGGCCGTATGGAAAATGGTTACGACCGTAATTCCTTCGTTACGGCCGTATGCTGAGTAAGTACGACCGTAATGAACTCTCTGCATATTTTGGCCCAAAAGCTGGAAACTGAGGGTACGGCCGTAATTATCAAAGTTACGGCCGTAAACGACCAAATAATGCCGTATTTAACTCTCAGTAAATCTCGGTCTTGACTTCCTAAGTTACTGGACGTATGGCTTTAGGTTACTGGCCAGTAATGTACGAGTTCTGGCCAGTAATTAATACTGATTCTGGCCGTAAATTTCGTCTGCATGACATTCTTGAGTTCCAACGTCCCCGACTCGTAATTGGAGGATTTCTTTTGGCTCGGGAACTCCTGTGGACCATTCCAAGGCTGTAGATGACTTGGTAGGGACATGTTGACACACCTCTTCAACCCAGGTCATCAAAGCTCGTTCCATTTTCTTGGCTCGGCTTCGCGTGAGTGGCCCGGGCGGCACGTGGGGTGGTTCGGTCGACATGGAGCTTTCCGGGTTCGTATCATCCCCTCCTTCTTCAAGTTGATTTGTCCACGAATCGGTTCCTGCATCAAACAGAACAAGATCAGAGACGTTAAATGTAGCAGACACATTATACTCACCTGGAAAATCGAGTTTGTAGGCATTGTTGTTGATTCGTTCAACTACTTGAAAAGGCCCATCGCCTCGTGGTAACAATTTCGATCGGCGTAGTTGAGAGAATCTTTCCTTCCGGAGGTGTAGCCAAACCCAATCTCCCGGCTCAAAGATCACTTCTTTTCGCCCTTTGTTCACCCTGGTCGATACTTGTTGGTTCTTTTTGTCGATCTGCAGTTTTACCTTCTCGTGTATGGACCGAACAAGCTCGGCTTTGTGTTTACCATCCAAGCTAACCCTTTCACTTACAGGCAAAGGAATCAAATCTAACGGGGTTAGCGGATTAAAACCATAAACCACTTCAAAGGTGAAAAATTCAGTTGAAAAATGTTTAGCATGATTATAAGAAAATTCATCATGTGGTAAACATTCCTCCCACGTCCTAATATTCCGACTGATGATAGCTCGAAGTAATTGTGACAATGTACGGTTTACTACTTCAGTTTGACTGTCAGTTTGGGGATAACTCGTGGTTGAAAACAGTAGTTTGGTACCTAGTTTTCCCCACAAGGTCTTCCAGAAGTAGCTAAGGAATTTGACGTCTCTATCTGACACAATTGTCTTCGGCACTCCATGTACCCGAATTATCTCACGAAAGAACAAGTCGGCAATATGACTTGCATCATCGGTTTTGTGACAGGGTATAAAATGAGCCATTTTACTGAACCGATCAACTACCACAAAAACTGAATCTCTCCCATTTCTAGATCTAGGCAACCCCAAGATGAAATGCATAGATATATCTTGCCATGGCGATTGAGGTATGGGAAGGGGAGTGTAAAGTCCTTGAGGTAATACCTTGGATTTGGCATTTCTACAGGTAATGCAATTCATGCAAATTTTCTCTACGTCTCGTTTCATCTTAGGCCAATAGAAATGATCACACAAGATTTCAAATGTCTTTTCTATACCGAAATGTCCCATGAGGCTTCCTCCATGAGCCTCTCTCACTAACAACTCTCGTATAGAACTAGAAGGAACACAAAGTTTACTCTCTCGAAATAAGTACCCCTCTAGCCTGTAGAACTTCTCAAATCCACTCTTTTCACAAGCAACATAGATACTACTAAAGTCCGGGTCTTTCTCATATAATTTTTTCATTAATTCAAAACCCAACAATTTAGTATCTAGAGTGGTGAGTAAGGTATACCTGCGTGATAAAGCATCTGCAACAATGTTTTCTTTGCCTTGCTTGTACTTGATCACGTAGGGAAATGTTTCAATGAATTCCATCCACTTAGCATGTCGCTTGTTCAACTTGCCTTGGTTTTTGAGATGCCTTAGCGATTGGTGGTCGGTGTGGATCACAAACTCTTTCGGCCAGAGATAGTGTTGCCAATTCTCTAGCGTTCGAACCAATGCATAGAGCTCCTTATCATATGTAGGATAATTGAGGGTGGCACCGCTTAATTTCTCGCTAAAGTATGCAATTGGCCTTCGTTCCTGCATCAACACAGCACCAATACCTATGCCCGACGCATCACATTCAATCTCAAAAGCTTTGTTAAAATCGGGAAGAGCAAGTACGGGCGAAGAACATAGTCTTTCTTTAATTGTTTGAAAAGCTCGTTCTTGCTCCTTTTCCCATTTAAAACCAACGTTTTTCTTGATTACTTCAGTTAATGGTCTGACTAAGCGTACTAAAGTTAGGCACAAATCGATGATAGAAACTAGCTAAACCATGAAAACTACGAACATTGGCTATGCTAGATGGAGTAGGCCATTCTTTAATTGCCGACGTTTTCTTCATCAATCGCTACTCCATTGGCACTCACCACGTAACCAAGAAACACAATTTTCTCAAGACAAAAGTGACTTTTAGTAGGGTTTGCAAACAATTTTTCTTTCCTTAAGGCTTCCAACACAAGCCTAAGGTGTTTCACATGATCATTGAGCCCCCTATTATAAATCAATATGTCATCGAAGTACACCACTACAAATTTACCAATGAAAGCACGTAACACGTGATTCATTAGTCTCATAAATGTACTTGGTGCATTCGTCAAACCAAACGGCATAACTAACCATTCATATAAACCCTGTTTAGTTTTGAAAGCTGTTTTCCATTCGTCACCCTCTTTTATTCAGATTTGGTGATAACCGCTTTTCAAATCAATTTTGCTAAAAATACTAGCACCATAAAGTTCATCAAACATGTCATCAAGTCTATATATAGGGTGGCGATATTTTACCGTGATGTTGTTGACTGCTCGACAATCAACACACATTCTCCATGATCCATCTTTCTTGGGCACGAGCAAGACCGGTACGGCACATGGACTTAGACTTTCCCGGATATATCCTTTGCTAAGCAAATCCTCCACTTGGCGTTGCAACTCCTTTGTTTCCTCGGGGTTGCTACGGTAAGCGGGGCGATTGGGAATCGCGGCTCCGGGAACTAGGTCAATTTGATGCTCAATGCCTCGAATTGGTGGCAACCCGCTTGGTAAGTCTTCGGGAAGGATATCATTGAATTCCTATAAGAGAGAAACAATAGAATTGAGGGGGGATTCAAGGTTAGAATTGAGCACTTGACCACTCTCTTTGTACACTAACAAGATCACTTGTTGGTCCTTCGAAAGAGCCCTCACAATTTCTCTCGGCCGTGCAAAGAAGCATTCTTTCTTCTTTCCCTCATGCTCACTCGTCTCTCCTTTTACTCTCTCATTACTTTTCCCACTCAACTCTCGTCTCTCATTTTCCTTCTCGTCAGCTTCTTTTTTGAGCTTAACTTGATCCTCATACACTTGTTGTGGTGGCAAATGAGCAAGTACAATTGGTTTCCCATTGAACTTGAAGCTGTATCTATTCCAATATCCATCATGTGTCACGCGTCTATCAAATTGCCACGGTTGGCCTAGCAATATGTGTGTAGCTTGCATAGGTACTACATCACATACCACTTTATCTTCATATGTTCCAATCAAGGTAGGGATTTTCACTTCCTTGGTAACCCAACTTTCGCCTGTATCACTAAACCATTGCAATCGATACGGTCTCGGGTGTTTGATCAATGGAAGTCCAACCCTATCAACGAACATATAACTAGCAACATTCGAACAACTCCCCCCGTCAATAATCAAACTACATGGTTTACCTTGCACTAGGCACCGAGTGTGGAAGATATTCTCCCGTTGAGAGGTCACTTCATCCACTTTCGCCTTCGTGCTAAGAGCGCGCCGTGTAACTAAAGTCTCGGGGATAGTCATTACATATTGCTCATCCAAATCTTCATTCTCCTTCTCTACAATAGGAGGGAGTTCTTCCTCATCCTCCGTTTCAATCTCACCATCCTCCCTTATCACCATTGTACGGCGATTAGGGCACTCCGAGGCTATGTGACCTCGTCCTTGACATTTGAAACATTGGATATCTTGGTTTCGGAGTGGTGGTGCTCCCATTGGCCTTTTCCTTTTATCTTCCCCCACCGGAGAAGACTTAGGTGGTTCACTCCGCCCTTTCCAAGCCGGCTTTGGAGTTGTAGTCTTGTTACTACTCCATTTCGGTTTTCCAAAGCTACTACTTCCCCCGGCTTGAGGTTTAGTGAAACTCTTCTTCTTCAATTGCATCTCAACCTTGGCGGCTTTATGTACCAATTCTTGAATATCGGCATAATCATGCAACTCAACACGATTGGCAATCTCCCGATTCAATCCACTTAGAAACCGCGCCATGGTAGCCTCTTCTTCTTCACCTATATCGGCCATGGTCATTAGAGACTCCATCTCTTGATAATACTCCTCCACGCTTCGTCCCCCTTGAGTTAACGTTTGCAGTCTAGTGTACAAACTCCGATAATAATAGGTAGGAACGAACCGCTTCCTCATTATTGTTTTCAAATCATTCCAAGCACTCACCGGGGCTTCCAAATTTCTTCGCCTAGCCGTAGTAGTTTGTTTCCACCAACTAAGAGCATATCCCGTGAATTCTTTCACTAAGAGTGGAACTTTCTTCTCTTCCGGGATTCGATGAAATTGGAATATCAACTCTACCCTACTTTCCCAATCCAAGTAAGCATCTGGGTCGGCTTTACCTTGGAATGAAGGCACTTCAACCTTTACATTTTTCACATCACTCTCTTCTTCACGTGGTCGGCCATTACCTCTACCACCTCTTCGGCCCCCTCGACCTCTACCACCTCGATATATCATATCATATTCATCCTCATCACCTTCTTCAAACTCCGGCCTATGAACATTCAACCTAGATACCGATTGCTCAACATCCTCTCGTAACTGTTGACTCAACCGACGCTCCATTGCGGTCATAGAAGCCTGAAGAACTGACTGGATATCATCCAAGGTGGCAGCCCTAGATCCGTGTCCCTCGACTGAACCTGTATCAGACATGGTGTGCGAGTGTGTGCAAAACCTGTAGTGTCCTCTCGTGAATATCACTCAACACCCTCTCACTCAACACTCAATAATACACTCACACTCTTGTGTTCAATCGAACTCAACGAACTTGATCAAGGTAAGATCTACTTGTTAGTTCACCAAAACAATGCCAAAGCAGTTGCTTACCCCAAATTACAACTCAAAGACGCGACGCAATGTAATGTAAATTACAACTCAATGTAAACCCTAGGACGTAAGACAATGTGACTCACCACAAGACTATACAACAACAATCCAACACTAAGTGTCGTCAATGTATTGACTAACACTTGTTCAACGTACCATGGGAGCCATTGCTCATTTTTCTTTCTTTTTTTTCTCGTTTTTGTTTTTTTTTTTTTTTTCACAACATACACTTACAACCTCAATACCAAGCCAATACTAGAATAGAAATAGATTCCAAGCACAAATAGCAATTTGCACCTAGAACACCAAGAACACACACTAAAATCCTACAACTTGACACTTGGAAATTCAAAATTCTAATCCGATAACAATCACTAACATAACAAGCTAAGACTTAATAACAAATGACTTATACTATAAAAACATGAAACAAGGATAGATACCAGATGATTAGAATCTGTGCTCTGATACCAACTGATACGGACTTCGTTGGTCTCGATGCCAACGTAACCCAATCCAGATTGGATTAGACCCCAGAAAAGCCAATCACTGGTGGAGATCGAAAACCTGTCGATCTTCTATTCACGAAGTGACAACAATAGGTTGAAACCTATCACCTTCAACTGTGCGTAGTAGACAACCGGCAGGGGCGAACGCCACAAGAGTTGATCACGCTCTTGATAAGTTCGATGTGTTCAAAAGAACAACAAGAGAATTGAATCTCCAAGAAAAAGCTCAAAGCTCTCTTCATTACATTTGAACCAAAGTTAAAGTTACAAAATGGCTTGTTAGTTCATATACAAGCTCCAAAATGGAAATAATAATAAAATAATAAAAAAATCCGAAAATATCTAAAATTTAACCCTAGGTACGGCTAAAATTACAGCGTAATTATAGGATTCACGGCCGTAATTATAAGATTCTGACCGTAAATCTCTGCACTAGTATGGTGAAAAATCGGCTATAATAAACTCTACGCCTCAAAAGCGCCAAATCGATTCTTGCGTTACGGCCAGTATGGAAAATGGTTACGGTAGTAATTCTTCGTTACTGACGTATCTTTGAGTAAAAATCTACCGTAATGAACTCTCTGCATATTTTGGCCCAAAGTCGAAATCGAGGGTACGGCAGTAGTAATTATCAAAGTTACGGCCGTAAACGGCTGATACGGCCGTATGGCCCAAATGGTACGGCCGTATTTAACTCTCTGTAAATCTCTGGTCTTCAACTTACTAGGTTACGGCCGTATGGCTTTAGGTTACGGTCGTAATGTCTGAGTTACGGCCGTAATTAATACGGTTACGGCCGTAAATTTTGTCTGCGTGGCATTCTTGAGTTCCAACGTCCCCGACTCGTAATTGGAGGATTTCTTTTGGCTCGGGAACTCCTGTGGACCATTCCAAGGCTATAGATGACTTGGTAGGGACATGTTGACACACCTCTTGGACCCAAGTCATCAAAGCTCGTTCCATTTTCTTGGCTCAGCTTCGCGTGAGCGGCCCGGGCGGCACGTGGGGTGGTTCGGTCGACATGGAGCTTTCCGGGTTCGTATCAATCATTGTTATGGATTACATGCATTGTTTAATAAAAGGTAAAAGATGAAAATTTGATCAAAAACAAATTGTAGATTTAAATTTTATAATAAACAAAGATAGAGGACCTCTAAAATAATTAAAATATAGCGGTGGTATAAAAAATTGTATTGTTAATATTATAACTAGCCATTTTGGAAACTTGATTGAGGTATCGAAAAAATAAATCCATTTTTCTATTTTAATTCAAATGATGAACTTCTTTAAAAGCAAATTTATTGAGCTTACTTTTACACGCATAAGTAGTGTTAAATTTTGGTAGCTTTAACTAACCTAACCTTTTCAAAGTAGTGCGATTAAAACTTTTAACCTATCTTCCAATAAAAATAACTTACATATGTAAGTGTTAATTTAATAATGGAGACTCTTTTGTAATAACTTGCATTGCACGTTATTTGTAAATATTTTTATGACCGAAGGTTGTTATGCTTAGTTTTGTATGTCCCATGGAAATGTTAAAAATTTTAATTTTTAAACAAAATATTTCGATGCATGTATGAATAGAGAGGTAGAATAAATAGAAATATGTTAGACTATCATCTTGATAACGTAAAGAAACAAATTCCGCAAATGATTTAACCTACTAAGTCAAACAATTATACATGTAAGAAAACAAATCATGCATTACCTATTTTAGCTTCATTTTATTTCATTTCATCATTCTAATATCATTCGAATACATTCCACATTCCATGCACTTTTAGCTTCCGCCAACACCTCCCCCAAAAAAGATTGTTTCATAAATATGAGGACTGGATTCTCATATACTTAAATTCTATTAATTTCAATGTTAAACCATAATTGTTTGGCTAGAAATATAGTAAAAATGAGAATATGTAAAGTTTTTTCCATGTTCAAATTGTAATTAGATGCGTATGGTGCTGAGATATTTGCAATTGTTATAGTCTATCCCCAATCTTTTTTTTTTTTTTTTGCTAATTGAAATATATATGGGTGTGTATGACCTTTCGGTCTGAGATAAGAGGGCATGCATATAAATAGTCAAGAAGAAAGTCTTGATTTTATTTGTGAAATTAATGATTTGGCTTCGGAATGTACACCAATTAAATTTATGTACTTCCATTGAATAACGGATCACATACATACTCAAATGCACATGGTTCAAATGCATTGCATGCACTACATTAAAATGAATACACACATAGAGCTGTGGGAAAATTAAATTGCCTTACCGTTGATACATAAACTTAATTGAAATGAAAAATAAAATATCTTTATATTATAAAAAGAGAACGGTCACATTGGCAGCAAGGTCAACATGACACTCATTAATATTCTTTTAAAAATCATAAAAATCAGTTTTTGCGTTAAAAAAAAGAAAATTTTATTTTTGGAAATAAACCAACATTAATTCGTAGTTTTAAATAAGAAAAAATCTTTAAATATAAATGTTTTATTAATTTTTTTAATGCAACATAAATTTATCATTAGCTAAGCATGTGGTTCACTATGCGATCACTGTATAGCATAAATTGGTTAATTCTTAAATTAATGGAAATGTTTAGTAAGAAAAAACCAATTTTGGAAACAAACTATACAAATATTTTTATATTATAAATCCTACACAACCAACTAGGTACTGCACCAGGCTGGCAGTGCCTACACACCCCAATGTTGAAAAAACAAATCTTTATGTTAGTTAATTGATTATGAGATTCCAAATTATCAAATTTATGTACTGGTATATATTTAAAGAATGCTATTAATCGTTGATTACTTCTATAATTGGAAAAGGAATATATATAAATGATAATTAACTGTTTTAATTATTTAATTTATTCTACTTTCCTTATATTTATTTTATTTTTTATTTATATTTTAATTTTTGAATTAATTTATATAATTCTTTTTTAAATATTTTTTGTATTTAGTGTTGCATGGATTAATAAAAATGTGTTAAAAATCAAAGTAACACCCTACAATACATATTAAATTAATTTTGGAGACGAGAATTAATATTTTATATATACAATTGAATTTTTTTCATATTATATTTTAATTATTTTATATATTTATTAATTTTAGAATTATATATGTGTGTGTGTGCGCGGTGTTATTAAAAAAGGTAGAAGTGCCAACTTTGCACTGCCCCACGATTGGTAGTGGTTTTCCGTTCTAGGAAAAAATATTTACATATTAAAAGAATTAAATAAAAAAATGTCTTTTTTACTTTTACCGAGTTAAAAGATAATATGAGACAATTTTAATGAGTAATGTGCATTGACCGATTCAAATAGTGGGTATTTTTAAAAAAATTCAAATAGTAAGTATAATGAATAATTAAATAATTAGAAAAGAAATAGAAACGATAACTTTCATGTCTCATTTCACCTTTTAGCAAGCCGTTTAAAAAAATAATTATTACAAATTATCATTTAATCATCCCTTTATTTTTTTTTGTCAAAATTACAAGTGTCAAACATTAAGTTTTTAATTTTTTTATATAATCTTACATACATTAATAAAAATGTGATAAGAGATCAACGTTAAAAGTTACAATACCAACTAAAAAGAGAATTAACGTTTTTATATGCATTTTATATAATCTAACTATCAATAGTAAAGAGCCACATTGGACAGTGGCAATGTGGCACGCGTATGCCAAAAAAATAAAAATTGATTTTTAGAAAATGCGTTAAATATAATTTCCATTTAAGAGTGTCTAATTTGGAGAAATCATAATAATTAATGTGTTCGTTGATAAGTAATGAGACATTAAATATTCCCGCATATGAAATATGTGAAAAAGAAAAATCAAACTACTATTATTATATAACTATGGAAAATAAATTTGAAAAATAAAATGTAATTTTTACGAAAAATTCGGCATAAAATCATACGTTTACACCAACTGAAATTCATGGGCTTTTGGAAAAGACATAAAATTATTTAATGTTAGCTGCCAAAATTACTCAAAGGTAAAATATATTGATGGGAGCCAATTACTCAAATATTTGTTAAATAGACGAATATATTTAATTAAAATAAAATCGAACAAGAGAAAATTTCTCAATTATTTTGGAAAACTGTCCATTACTGAAAAATGAATATGCAACTTTCACCTATAAATATTTTGTATCAGCATCGATCATTTCACACAATATATAATTCACATCGCATAAATTCTCCAAAATTTAATATTCAAAAATCAGTGTTCAAAAATATCATCGTGACTTAAATTTTGTTTGATACTGATGCAGATCAAAAAGTATTTATCACATGGATGTCTTTGACTTCGTCTAATGCCAAATTACCTTTCAAGTTTCAGAGACAATAATTCTACTTGATTGTCCCGTATGATATGACTCTCAACAAAAGTCAAGGCCGGTCACTTTCATAAATCTGCATTTTTATTGAAAAAATCAGTATTCAGTCATGGAAGTTATATATGGCAATATCGAAAGTTACAAGTCATGCAATATTGAATGTTATTATATGTAACAAACATGAAAAGTCAACGAACTCGACAATGAATATTGGTTTCAAGAATTATTTCAAGATTTGTGATATTTATTTAGTTCAAATTTGGGACATATTTTGTATTTATTTATTTTCATTGTCTAATAACTCGTTTTACTGTTATTATAAGTAAATTGTACTTTTCTCGTGCATCGCACAGGTGTAGTATTAGTTATAGATGAAATGTAAAAGGGTGCCGAGGTATTTAGCTATAAAGGTGGATATAATCATCCACAAAATAATTCTCAAGTCTTGTGACCTTTTCTTTATTATAAATTATAACTATAAATTAGAGATGATATATATATATATATATATATATATATATATATATCTGCCACAATCAGTGGCATTTGGAAAAATATAAAGATCGAAAAAAAAGTTAAACAATTACCTCTCTATATCAATCAATATTAGTTTCAAAATATTAATTTTTCATTCGTCTTTGCAATAGGTTTCCAGCAAACTCTTTCAAGCAAAATTCTATCGTCGTGTGATGATAATTCTTGTATAACCTTTGGTTTCAGAATGTTGAATATTCTCTTATATGAAAATATGTGATAGAGAAAAGAGTAGGCACTTGAAATGAAATGATTTGAGGTGGTGGGATTAAATACAAGTTGAGCTTTACATCACATTAAGTTCGATATTAAATAAATTTTTTAGGGACACACAAAAGTTTTAATTCGATACATTGATAAATATATGACAATAAATTAGATGCATGGATAAAGAATGGTCACTTCATATGTTCATTCCATTAGAAGAAGGTGCATCGAGCTATAAAAAGATGTCCTCAAATTCATGAGTTTTTCCACATTTCATAGGTTTGCGTTAATAATTATTAATTAATAGAAGGTGCATGGAATTATATATGCAAGAACGTGTTCCCCAAATACATGCGTCAACTTATTTCACATTCGCTTGTTCAATGACCAAATGATTAAATAATTAATAATTAACGTTATATGCGTCTTGTGAGGTTATTTTCATGATAACAAGTGAAATATAATTGGGTGAAACGGTTAAAAAAAATGATTTTCACCCCCAAGCAACTTTTGGTATAATTAAAGATTAAACATAAAGATGTGATAATTAATGGAATAATAAATGTGATAAGAGATCTGAAATAGCAAACTACTCAAACAACATATAATGGACTCTATATCCAAAAAAAAGATAAATTAACTCAAAACTAAAAATCAACGCATATGTAATGTATATAAGAGTAATTATATTTGCACTATATTTTTCTTTAACACACCACATAAAAATAATTTCCAAGGTACAAACTTACAGTTTACTTCTTGTTGCAATTATATCTTTAAATATTTTTCAGCTCAATTACTAGTTTTAACCTTTCATTCACAATGAATCAGTCCATAATAATAATTTTATGTGCCAAAATTTCATCATTTGGACACCAAATGATTTATTTATTTTTGATAATTTTAAATAAGTAAATATTAGTAAATACAAAAAGTACAAAATTTGATATTAGCTTGGAAGCACGCTAACATAATATTTGTACTTACGTAAAATAAATTTTTACGGAGCAAAGATATTAATTATTAAATGATTAATTATAATAATACAACAAAAACGTTAGGCAAATATGGAAACATTTGGTGCAGTAAAAATGTGGTGCACCAAACACAATATGTACTGCCAATATAAATGGCCAATGTATAATCACACCTAAAGTTTGGCAAAGGACACACGCGGGGTAGAGCAATAAAAGTTAAATTCGAGTATTTGTTATTTTTTATTTTTTTGTAACATATTTAAAAGTAGCTATATTCATGTCCTTTCATCACTCCATCATTTTTTTTTCCTATCTATCCACATATCATTCTTACCCATATTTACCCTCATATTTTATTAATATCGAGGAAATGCCGAGAGAAATCTTTTTATTTTCATATTTACCCTCATATTTTATTTTAAAATCTAAGTTGCCCTTCTTAATTATTAATTAATCTTTATTTTTAATCAATCCATTAATGGAAAAAAGTCTTTTCTTTTTCCAACTAATATGCACAAATCATAACTATATGTCATCGTAGATGAGTCAAAATGTACAATACGAATGCCTAATTGGAAGCCTGCACTTAACGTTTAATAAGAGCTAACTTTTACCAACTAATTATAAACCTAGTTTGCGACATGTAAGATTCTTAATTTTTAGTTTTCACATTTTCCACCAATAACACAATATGTCACACTCAATTCCCATCCCTCTCAAATCTACGCTTGTTTTGTTGTTAAAGATGCCCCAAATATAAAGGCTTGTTTCCTTTTTTGAAAAGTTTAGTTTATATCACTTTCCTAATATTTTCCTATTTAATACGTAATAGTAGTTATAACTAGATTTTAAATTCTACTAAGTAAATAACGGTAAATTAGAAACATCGTTTACAAAATATTTCTTCTGGTCCTATTTTCAAGTTTTATAAAGAGTCAAGCTCTATCTATATGAGACAAAGGGAGCATTTGAACCTTTTCAGTTTTGATTCATTTTTCCTTTTTTCAGTTAAAAATAAATAATTTACTTACACACTTTAAAAATTAAGAAGTTCCAATCATATATATATATATATATATATATATAGATGATCAATTTTGTCTATGAAAAAACTATATTTATTTTTATTTATAATTGTTTAAATTGGTTACGTTAAGTTATAAAACTAACCAATAATTATATTGTTTTAAATTTAAAACACTCCCACTCTCCTACTCACTCTGGGTATTTTACTATATTCACAATGGAAGCATTGCTGTCATCTGCCCGCCATCATTAGGGGAAAACGTGTCGAAAATCCACCTACTATGAGTATGATAAAATGCCTACAGAGTAAATAAGAGAACGGTAACTATATATAAAAATAATCAAATGAAGAACTTTTTACTTATATATATTGTCTCCAAAATATAAAAACTTTGCATTCATTATTTATCATCTTGTAATTTTGAAAAGTCCCGTATGATTAATAGACCAAGAAACCTGATAGATACGTACTTTGAAAACCACGTGTTGGAATGATCATAAAAGTTTAGGATACAAGAGATGTACTTGCAAAATAAATGGCTACATATATGTCCAGATATGATGGATTGAGGATTTGTTAAAAAGATAAATTTAACATGTTAATATTTATAGGATTTCGAATGTACATTGTCTATTCTCATCTACGTAGTAATTAAAAAGACGAACGTACAATCCAAACATCATTTATGTTTGAAAGCCAGACATTAAACTCTAAAAATCTTTTCCAATGATTATTATATTTAGACTCCGCCTAATTATATCTAAAAATTAACTCTAAATGTTCTTATGGTAAGTTGATGTGATTGAATGTGAGAGAAGGAATGTCTAGATGCAAACGATCATTCTCAATGTCTGTTTTAACACATATTAGATCAACCAAATATTGTCCTAGTCAACAATTATTAGAAAATTCTTTTTACACCTAATGTCTATTCTAGTCGATGAGTCAATCAACTTTGAGAACTCACATAACCATTAGAAATGCTCTTATAGCTACATTTGACTATACATAAACATTAAAAGTCCTTTATTTACTTTTAGAAGAAGTGCAAGCCTGGCAGGATGCCATGCGGGCACTTCTCGCCTAAGCTGCATTACAAGAAAATTTACGTTTAATAATTAATAAAAATTTTGCCTTGAAATCTTTTCCGACACCCATTTTACAACCAAACAACTCAAAAATGTCTTTTACCAACAAAATTGGCGTTAAAGGTAAAATTTCGTCTAGTGTTGCCCATACATAAGGCATAAAAAAATATTTTTTTCCCTTCAAAATTAGAATAGTGGAGATTATTTTTACTCCTTATAAGTGTTATTTTTGAAACCTCCTAATAACCTCCTTACAATGTTTTTTTTTACGTGATGTTTTTTTCTTTCCGCGTAATTGTTGTTTATTGATTCATATGTGCAGTAAATAAAATTTTATCAATTAACTGAACTTTCCATTAGTTGATAGAAATTCTTTGATAGATTCCATTGGAATAATTATTTTTAAAATATAAATTAATACCTATATGAAATGTAAAATTTGGAAAAATTTATTGGAAAATACGATTGAACAACATTAATAAAAATTTAACATTGCTAAAAAACAAAAAATATTCAAAAAAAATGATGAAAATTTTAACAAGAAAAACATATTCAAAATGACTGTGTGGGTTGGTCGTACTATAATCAAATTGATCTTAAACTAAACTAAATGTTTATCAATACTATTTTATCATTTTATGTTGCTATTCCAATTGGTTTTTGTAAATATTGAATATAAAATTTATTAATGTATATATTGTTCTTTAAACGAAGTTTCGCTTTGTAATTCGTATTGGCATGTGTTCCAACTAACTCGACAAATGTTGCTTTAAATAAAGTGTTCCAAAATTTATGATACCGTATTGAGTATAATGTCGATATATGTATTGGTTATTTATTCTTTTTACTAAATAGTTTATTATACAATTATTTCAATTACATCTGACTGTCCCAGTGCATCGCACGGGAATGCATTGGGACAATAATAAGAAGTTCATCAATAATTAAATAATTACAATTATTTTAATGTAATAATTAATGTTATGAAGACCTTTAAAAATGCAAATATTTAAAAATTTTATTTTCCTAACCAATATTTTGTTGATAATAAATACAATAATAAAATTAAAGAATGGTATAAAAGAAATATCAGTTTTTGAATAAATAAAAATTTTCAGCTAATTTATTCAGTAATAATGTTTATTACAAAAATATATTTCGAATTTCGGACTTTATCATACCATAGAACATTTTCAGTCTAAAGCAGATGGTCATGGAATCTTGTGGCCCTTTTCTCTGTCAAATTGCTACCATCATCTCCTGGGGGACGGATATTAATTATAATCATGTTTGCGCTAGACTTTAGAAAAAGTGAAATAAAAGCAGTTTCTGTTTTTTTTTTATTTTCTCTTTTCTTTGATGGCTAATTATATTCACACCACATTATTTTATAATAATAATTGCATCATGTTTAAATATCATTAAAGATCCTAAATTTTACTTATTTATCAATCTTAGTCCTAAATTATTTTGAGTCATTTTTTTTTATCTATTCTGTTATATAGTCCATATATATGATCTGCAGTAATGGATTTCTATAAAACGTTCCGTAAGAGGACATAAAAAGATCTGATTTGTACCATTTACGTAAAAAATAATAATTAATAGATAAATCTAGGAAAATCTTTATCTTAATTTCAAGCACATAAATGGAACAAAAATCATTATTATGGATTAAATTCATTGTTTAATAATAACTAAAAAATGAAAATTTGATCCAAAACAAATCGTTTGATTTAAATTTTATAATAAAGATGGAGCACCTCTAAAACAATTGATATATTGTGCCAGTATAAAATATAACTAGCCAGTATGTAAGTGATACCATATCGGATGAGTTTCCCATAATGCGGTCGTTTTCAGTGCACAACAGGGTCGTTCCCATGCTTGGGGGATTTCTAGAAAGGTAAAGTCCACACACAGGTCGTCGGTCAACATCTAACAAGTGAGAAACCCCTCCCCCCCCACCCCAACAAAACATCGTTTATAATGAGCTTATGTTATTAATTAGAAATGATCATATCTCATTAATAAGTCGCTGTGGAGTATGGATTCACAATTGAGCTCGCATTACACGAATGTCAACCTTCCCAAGATAAAGTCAAAACTCCTTGCATAAGCATGAATGATAGAGAAACACGGACTGACACGAATACGAACGCAGACTGACACGAATACGAACGCATTGTGAGCGAAGGAAGCAATGTGCAGTTGTCATAACGGTTATTAAGACAGTTAAATCCCTCAGAGACGGTTGCCAAGCGAAGAGACTCCACCGAGTATGGATATGTGTCAATCATACATAATAGCAATTATAATTTTATACTGACACAACGTAAATCACCCAGGCTGACCATAAGCTATGATCCACCCGGTTGGAACATAACAAGGCTGTTGCTTTTACATGCATAGTAGTGTTAAATTTTAGAAACTTAACTGACCTTACTTTTTCAAAATAGAGCGATTATAATTTTGAAATTATCTTCTAATTAATCAAAATAACTCAAACATATAAGTATTAATATAATAATAATAATGTAGTTGTACTCGATAATAATAATAATAATAATAATAATAATAATAATAATAATAATAATAATAATAATAATAATAATAAGATAAGTAATGAAATAATAAATGAGACGATAAATCTGAAATAGCAAACTGTTGAAATCACAAAAACGCACAATGGACTCTATATCCAAAAAGAAAAAAAAATAGTAGATAAATTGACTCAAAAATAAAAATCAACACATACGTTTGGCAAAGGACACACGGGGGTAGCTAGGGCAGTACAAATTAAATTCGATTATTTGTTATTGTTTCATTTTTGTGTATTATATTTAAAATTAGTTATACATTCATGTTGTTTCATCACTCTTATCTTTTTCTATCTATCTATCTATCTATATATAGAAGAAGCAATTTGAGAATTTTCTTTTTAATTTCCATATTTAATGTCTTTTCATCACTCTACCCTTTTCTATCTATCTATCTATCTATCTATCTATCTATCTATCTATATAGCAGTTTTGATCTAGTGTCCAATTTTAGCATCGTAACATATCCAGATCATGATGTGGTAGTAATTGAGAAAATTTCTTTAATTTCCATATCTACCCCTATATTTTATTTTAAAATCTAATTTGCCTTCTTAATGATTTATTAATCCTTATCTTTTTTTTAAATCAACTCATTAATTAAAAAAAATCTTATTTTTCCAACTAATATGCACGAGGAAGAAAATTTGTAACTATATATCATTGTAGATAAGAAAGTGTACAATATGGATGTCTAATTGAAAGTCTGGACTCTCTAAGTTTAATAAGAACTAACTTTTAATAACTAATTATGAGCCTATAGTTTGCTATACTTTAAAATTTTTATCTCTTGCATTTTCCACAATAACGCAAGATCTCAAACTTCAACCCCACCTCCCCACCCCCCACCCCCACCAAAATATATAGACTTGTTTTGGTTTTCTAGATGTCCCAATTACATAGATTTGTTTCATTTTTTGAGAAGTTTGGCTTACAAGCACTTTCCTGATATATTCCTATTTAATATTCAGTTATAGCTATCGATTTTAAATTCTAGCCATTAAATAACTATAAATTAGGAACACAGTTTTTACAATATTTCCTCCAATGGTATTTTTAATATTTCTTATAAAAAGTCAAACATAGCTATATATATGGGATAGAGGGAGTATTTGTAACTTTTCAGTCCAGTTCATCACAATTTACTTTATTCAAGCTTCTTCTTTTTTCAATTAAAAATAAATAATTTATATGCATACTTTAAAATTTTAATAAGTTCTAATTATATATTATCAAATTTTGTCCATGAAAAAGACTATATTTATTTTTATTTATAATTGTTTTAATTAATCACATTAAGAAATAAATCTAGCGGATAATTATATTGTGTGTATAAAGATAATAAAATGAAGGACTTTTTATAACTTATATAGTGTCTCCAACAAAATGAAAAACTTCGCACTTGTTAGTTATCTTTTATATAAGAGGTGCAACGCATTATTATTATTATTATTATTATTATTATTATTATTATTATTATTATTATTATTATTATTATTATTATTATTATTAACTTTGAAATGTCCCGTATGATTAATCGACCAAGAAAAGCGATATATACGTACTTTGAAAAGGATGTGTTCGAATGATCATAAAAGTTTAGGCTAAAAGGGATGTACTTGCAAAAGAAACGGTTATACATATGTCCAGATATGATGGATTAAAGATTTTTTAAAAAGATAAATTTTCTAAATGGCTCTCTTTTCATCTAGTCTCCTCGACGTGGCAAATTTATTATTATTATTATTATTATTATTATTATTATTATTATTATTATTATTATTATTATTATTATTATTATTATTATGGATTTTCTTTTTCTTTTCCTTTTAATTTGAAAGGAAGGTGGAGCCTTGTGAAGATCATTGCGGTTTGCGGATGTCTCCAACCTTACTTCAAATTTGGGACAGTTTGGATTAAAATATGAGATTATGAGTAAAATTGCCTAACCCTAAACATTTCTCCAAGTTTTGTGTTGGGGTCATTTGGACTCCAAATTTAGGGTAACACGACTCACATCCCCAATTTGAGGTAGTGCAAATAGTATCAAACCGTTAAAAAAATGTGTAAAAAATTGTAATTTTTTGTTGACGTCCCTTTCTTTACCCAAAATTGAAGTAGAAGACCATTTCCAGCCTACTTCAAATTTGAAATACTAGGTTAGAGCGAAATTAAGTAGTTCTTTGACAAAATTTGAGTAAAATTTACCACAAGTTTAGGGTTGAACGTCAAAAATGACTAGATAGATGGTAAATTTTAGCTAATTTTAAGATACCATCAAAGGCATGGTTTATCTTTGTTTCTTTCTTATGAAATGAACATTTTGATTTTCATATTGTATGAGTGACAAATGATGACAGATTAACATGTTATTATTTACAACATCTACAGTGATTATTGTCTATTTTTATCTATGTAGCAATGAAATAAATGGATGTGCAATCCACGTGACATTTGTTTGAAAAACTGCACATTCAACACTAAAAATCATTTCTAATGGTTATATCTAGGCTCCACGTAATTATATATAAAAATCAAATATAAATATTCATATAATAAATTGGTATTGATTGAATGTGAGAATAGATGTCTAGAAGTAGACACCCGTTCTCAGTGTTTATTTTAGTTCATGAAATGTCAATCAAACATTATCCGAGTCAGCAATTATTGAAAAGTATTTTCTACGCTTGATATCTGTTCCAATTAATGTGTCAATGAATTTTAACCATCGAAGATGCTTTTATAGCTACTCTTGACTAGAGGTAACATTAAAAGTCCCTTATTTTCGGTTCTAGAACTATTGAAGTTGATGTTAATAATAACATGTTCTTGCAACATCAGTTCATGGTCGAACTAGATAAGCATATCGGCTTCATTTCCTTGGGATAAGTGTATGATACAAGCTAATACTCCCTCCGTCCCACTAAGATAGGCAAGTATTCCTATTTTATCCGTCCCAAATTATAGTCCAATTTCCTTATTGAATGTATAATTTATTTTTCATGTACTAAAATACCCCTATTTAAGATAATTGGAATATTAAACATCAAGATAGATATTTCATCTCCCAAAATATTTAAACATATTCACACTACTTTTTGACCATTTAATATAGGGGTAAAATTGGAAGAATATATGAATATCTTATAATTCCAAGAACATTTAAGATGTTTTCTTAATATGCGTAAAAAATGGTGGGTGCCTATCTTAGTGGGACGGAGGGAGTATCATAATCCTCATTTCACTAAAATAAAAAGGACAAAACCTTATCCTAGAAATGACAATATAATGGAGCCACCACTGGTGTTGGAATTTGGCCACGTCTCAAATATTTTTGAACCTCAAATTAAAATTGGTAAAATCTTGAAGATCGCCATCACATGACCATATATCCTCTTGCTACAATATTGTCCCATGAAACTGGCCCATATCCCTTTGAAGCAAGCCTGTCAAAGGAACTCTCTTAATTCAATTATTATGAAAAAAAAAAATGAAAAGACAAACATGGTCCTAGGGTTTTATTTAAAATAAATAAATAAATAAAAATAAAAAAAGGGAAAGAAAAGTCCAGCTTGACAATTCGACAATTCCAGAGTACCCATAAGAAAGAGTCTAGAATTTTAGGTTATACTGTGTTTGTTTTGGTTGTTTACATTATGCACGTTGATTGGATAACGTCTATTCCTCATTATTAGTTCCAAAATAGTAGATAGATAATAAAGAGTAAAGTGGGGTTCGTGTGCTCTTACAATTTGGTCTGGATAATCTAATCGTATATAGAAGTAGGATATGATGAATATATAGTCAATTTTAGCGAGCAGAAAATAGATAAAACACTCACCAATTTGCCAATTTGAGCCCCTCAGCTTATCATCGTAACTTGTCTTCTATCGGCTGCTAATCAAAATTATGATACAAGACTTCTAGTCACATGGTTTAGTTGGCAATTTATAATTTGACATAGCCAAATAGGAGAGCTGAGAGCCCCTTGAATGTGGAATTTAATAAATAAATATATCATCTCTACCATGAATTTTTTCTGTTCATTGGTACTTACAGTAAAATTTGATAATTTTTTTTCTTTCATTCTTTCCTTCTTTTCTCTTTCTTCTTCTTTTTTTATTATTTTATTATATTTTATTTTTAAGGGACAGTAAAATTTGATATTTTCTGTTGAGAATTGGGATCTTCACAAAAATACTCTAATTTGGCAGTTTGTCAAGTTTAAGAAATCACAATGGGTTTTAGCTTCGGAGATTCCTTGTATCTCAACCAAATTACTCAGACTAGCTCAGATAGTTGGCTCTATGTCAATCTCTGTTGAGTGATCTAGTATCTTCACCCCACCCCCAAAAAAAACCATTTGTAATGTACTTGTTTCGGATGGATTGAATGAATAAGCTATTTTCCCCCTAAAAAGGAAAAAGAAATCAAAATGTGTTTGAAAAGTCAGAACGGGATTAAATATTTAATAAAATCATACGTATACACAAAAAGATACAAACGAGTTTAATCAAGTTTGAAAAGAGAACGGGATTAAATATTTAATAAAATCATACGTATACACAAAAAGATACAAACGAGTTTAATCAAGTCATACATGACCACAAGAAGTCACACAGGAGCCCAATTATAAATGAATGAAAAAAGTTGTACACAAAAAAATCTCAAAAAGTTAAACACAAATCAGAAATAACTACAATGTTAAAGCACAATCCACTCAAACAAAATACAATGGGCGATTACCTGGAGTAATAAACAGGGCTTTGTCTAAGTTTAAGCATGAGTCATTTCCCAAGCAAAATCTGGGCGAAAGTAAAATTTTGTGTCCTAGGCATAATCGGATCTATCATGTGACACCGAAAAAAGAAAAAGGAAGAAGAGAGGATAATGTTCGGAGCGTATCTTACTAGTTTCAAAATAAAAGAAGAGCGCGTGACCTAAATTATTTTATTATTTTATTTTATTTTTTTAAATTGTGATAGTCATAAAACAATTCACATGAATATTATCAGGGCCTATTCTGTAGGGATGCACACAAGGCCAACTCTCCGGGCCCGAAATCAAAACACACTCCTTTCGGTTCGGTACAAACAAAAGTCCATTACATATTTAAAAATTTAGAAATGGTATGTTGACTGTTTGTGACATTAGCTTGTCACTCATAACCAATATTTAGAAAGTCGAACCAGCCAGCAAACTGGAAAGGTAACGGTTTGACGGTCAAAAGGTTGAACCAGATCGAATCGAGGGCGAACCATTTTCAATTAAAAAATATAAGAGTGTGTTTGACTGGCCATTTTTTCCCAAAAAATACCCTTTTCCAGTCTCTTTTCTCACTTTTGGCGATTTGATTGGTTGTTTTTTTCTAGGAAAATATTTTCCAACTTTTCTCGAAATTCGTTCTTTCCCTTGTTTTGGAGGAAAACGTTTTCCTTTAGAGGGAGGTAGTTTTTGTTTTCAAGAAAAAGTTTGGCTCTTTTTTTTTTCAATGGACAATTTACTTTAATCACAAAGATAAGGAAAATGATCAAATTTCATGAAAAAAATACAAAAATAAGGAAAATAATACTATTTTTCAACTTACAAATTGATGCAATCAAACACATACGACTACCATTTTTCCTGAAAAATCATTTCCCAGAATTCATTTACCTGAAAAATATGTTTCTTTCAATTATTTTCTGACTTTGAAATAAAAAACGCCCTAAAACAAATGCTAAAATTTGTAAAATTGTCAAAAAATTTATTTTATTAATTTCTCGACCCATATAGTAAAACAAAACATTAAATGAAAAACTATAATGTCATGTGAAGTTTGTATTTTTTTAGTTTCAGCAGTCAAAGACTTGACAAATATATTATAAATTCCAATAATTTCACAAATTGTTGATAACATAATATGTTCAAACTTCAAAACATGAACTGAGAAGTTAGAACAACCAATTAATAAAAGACAATAAACTAAAGTAATTAAAATAAATTTTTATTACTTACCAATATTACCCCCCCTTTTTTTTGAAAGGAAGACTAAACAATATTAACTAATCTTGAAAATTTTTGTATAATGTGTTCATTATGAAAATAATTGGTTGCACGTGAAATGAAAGGCCATCGGAATTGCACATCGAAAGTTGAGTTGTGGATGCTTGGTTATTACCCTTTTAAATTGCTAGAGGTATTGTTGTCCCACATTGGCTATTGACTAAGAAAACTTAATAGTTTATGATTTTAAATAGCGCACCAGATGTTGCACTAACGCTAGGGAAGCAATGGGCCTTCGTGTATAGATGATGGGCCCTTCCAAAGAAGTTCAAAAGTTTAAGGATTTTTGAACTGGAAAACCTTAAAACTCGGACACGGATTGGCTTGTTCAAGATTAAATCATGAAAAATTTCGGTTCACAGTTCGATAACGAAATATTCAAAAAACAAAAAAAGAAAAAAGAAAAGTGGGCGTGTTGTCGCAGTACGCCAAAATTTATTTTATTTCCTTACTCGGTTTCAAAATTACAAATTAATGTAGAAGTGGTAAGTAAGAGTCGAATCCAAGAGGAACGGTGCTTAATCTAATTGATTTTATCAATTAATATAGAAAAAGGGGGGTTTTGTGATATTTGAATAAAAATAGAAAATCGAACGTTACAATAAAAGATTGAAATAAAACAATTGTACAAAATATCTAGTTCTCGGGTTCGGTTGTGTCAACAACTTATATTTATCTTTCCCATGCAACGTGTTACTATTCCTTCTTCAATTTATCAACTCTCAATTAACCAAGAAGCTCTGATTAACGAATTCTTCCTTAAGTGTATTAAATTAAAGTGAGTTCTTTAACTTAACATCTAGCTATTGGATAACCCTAAACAAATTCTTAGGATTTAATGCAAAGCTAGTGTGAAATGAACGAGAAGAATGAGTTGAATTAGATGAATAATTTCACAAACTCGAATTAATACATCTAAATTGATTTGTTAATAAATATGCATGATATTCATTTGCTACTTTGGATTAAAATCTAGTGATAATTACGGATCCAAAGTTCCAATCCTAGCAAGTAACTTGAATTTAAAGATTGATTGATTCAATTGGCCAAAGTGAATGCAATAATCACATAAATTCAAAACGGGTTTAAAAGCATAACAAATCAACAAATTGAAGTAGAGGAATAGATAAAACGTTAGCAAAGAGTTAGAAAAGATAACAACATGATAATTGAACACAACGTCCCCCTCGAACTAGATAGAAAAGTCTAACTACTCATATTTATGGGTTTCATACTTTTTAGCGAGTGTTCGCTTGTATCACCACCACTATATGATAGATTATACGCAAAATATAGAAAACAAGTAAATAAATGCTAAGAAATAAATAGAGAAATAAAAGGAAAAGAGAAACTTATCGAAGAAATGATCCGCTAATCATATTCACAGCCGAAGTATCGTTGATCGATTGAAGCCTTTATTTCTTCCGCCGGAACATGAAAAACTAAGATCTTTCAAGCTAAAACTAAGAACAAATGAAAAAGAGAATTTTATTGAAGAGAAAGTTGATGAGAACTACTAGCTAATTCTCTTCCACTAAGTTGTGCATTTCCTTCCTTACAAATGCCTCTATTTATAGGTAAAATTTCACAAGAAAACATGATAAAAAATTGTACAACTACTCCATTATGATTCCACTAATTGGTAACCACCAAATCATGATCTTAAATTGCTCCATTAGTTCAAATATTGTATTATGGTATAGGTAAGCATCTTGACTGAATTGTGCAATTGGAATTTCCTTTTTTTGATATTTTAATAGAAAGTTATGAATTTTCTACCAAAACATGGCCCAAGAAATCCTCCATTCGCATCACTCTCGGTTTTGCCCATTTTTGACCATGATATGATCCGATTCATTTGAAGAGGTCAACATCAAAGTTGTAGCCCTCTGAGTCTCCTTTCCAACAATATAAAGTGCAGGTCCATCCAAATTTTGTAGCAAACGTTATTGTCAAATTACTGAACTGCGGCAGTAAATTCGAGCTGCTGATTTTTTACGCTTTGTCCTTTCTCTTCAAATGGCCATAACTTTCACTAGGAAACTCCGATTTGGGATCCGACAAAAATGTGGAAATCCTATTTTGATATTCTTTGATATTGGCACAAGAAAACTTGTAAAAACAACTTTTCATAAAATTGCATTGGAGGCTCTCCATCTTTGAATTTGCTTGTATTTCGGTCCCAAATTCCATTTTTGCTCCGTTTTTATCCATTTTTGCTCCTTTTGATTTCTTGTGACTCTAAACGCACAATAAAAGGAAAACACATAAAAATAAACATATAATACTAATAAAACACACAAATACGTAAAATAGAAGAGTTGTTTAAGTGCTTTTCTAGCACTTATCAAAAAGAGAGGACCAAAAATATGATAAACTTCTCACACTTCCAACATAAGATGAATAGTGTCAAACAAAGTCATTGAAATAGAAAAACTACCACACCCGAATTTACCTTTGACTATGTAAAGGCAAACGACCCAACAAAGGTTTCAAAACAGCTGTAGATAGAGGCGGCCGACAGAAAAGCCGCAAACGAACAACCTGGACAAGACTTCAAACCAGACTTCAAAATTAACTTACACAATCAACATATGATGAATAAACGAAGGTGACATGGGATCGACCTGATTGAGACACCAAACCGAGAACATTGAATGGCGAACTGCACCGATAGAGGGCTCGAGACACTGTTTTCCAAGAGAGCTCTTTTGGAGCAATCCAAATGTTAGGGTTTTTTTACCCCTTTCATACAATATATATATATATATATATATATGTATATATATATTCTCTTTTTTATGGTTGGGGTAATGTTTGGGTTGGGATTAAATATTTTTCTTCAATATTTCTTATCGGTCAAGCCAAATATATAGAAACTTGGTAATATTTGGATTGTAGTTGGATTTTATTGGTTTTCGATTAATCCAAATCATTCTATAAAATTTAAATTTTTAAACCAATTCAACTTTATAAAAGTTTTAAACCAACCCAAAACAACCCAAATTAATCTAGGTTAGTTGGGGCGGATTTAAATCATGGGCTATGGGTTTTTGCCTACCCTATCTATGATATAAAAATATTAAATGACTGTCCATCTTCACCAAAAATTAAAAGCCACAGAATTTCTTCTTCGTCTTTCCAGATCCATCGGTCTAATTCAAAGCAATAAAGTAGTGTACTAGTTACTAGTTACCAGTCAAATTTCTTTTCTTTTCTTTTTTTTTTTTGCATGTGTTTGCCAAAAAAAAAATCCCCATTTTCTTCTACTTTTTAAAAATCAAACTTTTTTTTAATTATCTAAGGCGGGGGTGAGAATCGAACCCAGGCGTTGCGCGTGACGAGGAATTACCACCACAAAAAACTTTTTAAAAATCAAAATTGATCGAATAAAATCACATTGTCAAGATGGGCGGGCCAGTCGAACCGGACCGGCCCACTTGCTTTTGACCCGGACCGCGGGCCGACCCCTTATGCCAAATTGCTGTCTTAAAAACACATATAAGTGATATATCTTATATTAAAAAAATAAAAAGTATAACTACTAGCATTGGCTTGTCGGTAATTGTTAGTAAAATATAACTACTAACATTCGCTAGTAAGATTTGTTCTAACTGCTTACTTTTCTATATGCTTAGGGTTTCATTTTGGGGATTTTCAATCAGGCTAATTGGAGATAACTGCGTTGCACATTCTCCTTCAATTGGAAATAATGCCGGTAAATTGTCTTTTCCTTTTAGTTTTGCTCTGTTATGTATGTCTAGCATCGATTATTGTTTTATAAAATTTCATTATTTTCCCTTGTAGCAACACCATACGACACATTTGAAACTTGTTGGTCAATGGTCTCCTGTCAGTGACAAAGTGTTGGCAAAACTCCAAAATACAGGGTTTGAAAATGTTTGCCCTTTGGATGCTCGGTTTAGGCCAGAAATGAGGTTAATTGCTGAAATTATAAACCTCTATGATGAAAATGATTGGTGTTTCAAAATAGGAGACCTTTTTATAACTCCGACTCTTGACGATGTAGCCAGGATAATGGGCTTTCCTATTGATGGAAAGCCTGTTACTGGTGGTGATTACAATCAAGAGGGTTCTAAACAAGAGTTCTCTAAATGGTTGGGTTGCGATGATTTGTTGAAGGAGGTAGGGGGATCGCACATCCTAACAAAGAAATTAAGAGAGAATTTTATAGATATGAGTGATGATATTGATGAAGAACAATTAGAGAGGTGTGTCAGGGCCTATGTCCTATATCTTATTGGTTGCTTGGTGATCCCTTCACGAGACGCTTTAAGGGTGACGGCCAGGTATCTAGATGTCTTACACGATGTGGATGATATTAAGAATTATGCATGGGGGGCTGCCTTGTTGGCCTAATTCCACGATGGCATAAGAAGATATTATAATAAGAACAAGTTTCAAGTTCACAGTTTTTGCACCCCTCTCTTTATGGTATGTATTATTTTATTTATTTTATTAATGCTATGGCTTTAATAAGTCAATGAATTATTTTTTTACATTGTGCATTTGTTGGTAGTTCTTTTTATTGGAATATGTTTGAGTCTGGTGAGAGTTGCCTATCCTACCGTTCGATAGTGCCATTTGCATGATCAAGTAGAGAATGTTGAAATGAAGCAGGATGAAGGTGCTCTTGTTGTGCCAGATGAGTTTCCGCTCATGGTGCAATGGACGAAATTGTTGTCACGGCCATCACAGAACACCCACAATAAATTTCGGGGGGAAGTCTTTGATCGGCATTTGCTTTAGCAAGATGTAAGTTTAATTTGCTTGTTTAAATATTTTAGCTAAATTCTAATTACATAAATTTCTTTTATATCCTCCTTCTAACTTTCCATGCTCCCCTATTTCGTCAAATAAGTAATCAATTGGCAGCCATTTGCAAGACTACCCGCTGATTTCCTGCCACCACATTTGCGGTGCTAGGTGAATGTTGGACTATGAACTACAATTTTGATTTGTTTCAATCTAAGGGCCCTTCACTTGTCCGTCCATCTGTCCTCAAAAGTGGGGGTTTGAGGAAAGTCAGGTAGATAAGTGGCGGCCTAATGTTACCTTGAAACACTTAGGTACCAAAGGTGACAGAAAGAACAATTGGGCCATTAAATGCAAAAGAGAGATTGAAATTTGGCATAGCAGGCATGAACACCATATCAAGAATCCTCCAGAGCAAATTGGTGATTTCTTCATCTTTATCGTTTCATTTTATTTAATTTAAATATGTTGTAAACTAGAAACTAATTTTGTTACTTTTATTGTTTCTTTTAGATGATGAGGAGCCAAGTGATCAAGAAGTGAGTTATGATGAGCACATGTGGTCCGTGGACTATGGGGGCGATGGTAATCTATTTGATTGCTTAATGCTCTTTCTCTTCCTCCTTAACCTTTTAAATAAATAAACTAAATCATTTTACTTTTATAATTTGTTGCTTTGTCACTTCACAATGTCCTACCCCAGTTTATAATAGGGTAGAATACTGTATAATGATATAAAATAATATATCGTATTGTTTTTCCATTTCCAAGTCTCTTTTTTTGGTTTTCAAATTTCATCAGATAGATTTACCCGAGGAGGGTCCCATCGGATTTAACAATTGTTCTAGATTTAATAGGCTTATGATTGTTTTTGGATCCAATAAGATTGGAAAGTCAGCTCAATGTTTTTTTATTTGAATATTATAATTTGATTTTTTATGTTTTATATTTATTTGATTACACATTTGCTTGACCAACTTCCAAAGGACCGGCAAGAGATGGAGATAGAGCATTCTGAAGGGGAACCGAACCAATGTCCATCAGACATACAACAGATGGAGTGTGAAGGGACCAATAAGGGTAATCTTCTAATATTTTCTCTAGTATCAAATTATCATATCTCTCTCTCTCTCTCTCTATTTTTTAAAACTAAATCGCTTTATTTTTATACCCTCTCATTTTTTCCAGAGCATTCTGAGAGGGAATCAGACCAATGTCAAGATCAGCAAGAGATGGAGATTTCTGGGAGGCAATCGGCTAAATGATGGGCCTTTCCAAAGAAGTTCAAAAGTTTAAGGATTTCTGAATTGGAAAACCTTAAAACTCGGACACGGGTTGGCCTACTCACGATTAAACCATGAAAAATTCCGGTTCACAGTCCGGTTTTTGCCAAAGATGTGTTGAGCTCTAATCGAACCGATTTTTTAAGCGGTTCATGGTTGAACCGATCAGACCGGTTGATTCAGTCCGATTTTCTAAACATTGGTCATAATCATCCCATAACATAAGTCGGTAACTTGAACTTGTGATTAAAAATTATTTGAAACAACATTACTTATTATTAGAGTAAAAATATTTATATATCAAATAAAATCTTGTTGCACCACATATAAGTCAAATTCTACAAAATTACTCTACATTATCAATACAAACATTCTTTAACTAGGACATGACAATGGCGGTTTTAATATGTAAATTTCTTCCACAATTATTGATCATTTTTTTTTGAAAGGTTAGCTGCAGACAGGGATGTGGAAGATTTTAACATATTCAAACTTCAATCATGTACTGATTTACACTTGTATAGGAAATTCTTCCATTATATGATGAGATTTCATACATCATTGTAATAATTTTCATACAAACAACTTGAATGAGTAAATAAATATCAAATACTTAGAAGGAAATAAAAAGAAATCTTGCCTTCTTTTGCAGATGAGATTATATTGATGAGATTTCGCTCGCCCTTGCCGCTGCCTCCACTGGTACATAGATGGCTACCCATGAGTGACTTGTATAATACTAGCGGCTATTGTTCGATTTTGCAGTAAAAGTTTGGTAAAACTATGGCTAGTTTGAGTAAAAAAGAACTAGGTTTTGCCTTTTCTTCACAACTTATGGGACCTATGGCTAGTTTTTTTTTTTAAAAGAGAACAACAGTTTAGGCGAGAGAAAACCTTTTACCTCCCAAATACATGTGTCATCACACTATAGGCCAACCTTGCTGCATGAGACTATAAGGTCTACCTATGTAAGTATTTATGCATGAGTTGAAGTTTTCCAATTGAAAATAAGGAATAAATTTCTCGTTACAAAATAAAAAATCAAATATTTCTCATTAAGATGTTTTTGTTTTCTTTGAATTCTCATTTTATTCATTTCTTTTTCCTAAAATTAGAGCATAGACTTAAACAAAAGTTTTGAAAACAACACCGGATCGGCCAATTCAACCGCGAAGACTAGAAACCGGTCCGAAATCCAATCCGACCATAATCTAAAAACAGTCGAAATTCGGTCCGATCATAATCTAAAAACCGCCCTACTACCAAACCAGTCACAAACAAATCTTGGCAGAAATTGATCGACAAACTGGTTCAGTCGCTAAACTTATACGATGGTGATTTTTCAGGGGGAAAACCTAATTGTATTTATTTATTCTACTTTATTTAGAACTTTAGGCCTTGTTCTGTACAGAATAAATTTCATTAACTTAGACTTACTTATCCTTTTCAACCACTCAAGCATTGATTTAACAATTTATTTACATTTTTAAATACGTTTTCTCTAATTTTCAACCACACTCCAGGCAAAAAATTCGAGTAAAACAAGTTTATTATGTACAAAACGAGGATTTACTCTCATTGATTTCAAAAAAGAAGCTAGCAATGCTCAATGCAACCCAATAACGTCCAACGGCTTTCCACAAGGGAAAAGGCCATCATTCTTCTATAGACAGCAGTCGGATTCATTTTGTTAGAGGAAATAGATGTGGGATGCTGGCATTTTCAGGTTGGAGACAAGATGCCGGCATTTTGAAATTGGAGGTGCGATGCCATCATTCCAATTTCAATACATTCCAATTTCAAAATTCCATTCCAATTTTGAAAATTACAAGGGATTCGAAATTGTTCAAAAACCTACACTGGTTTGTGTTAAGAACCCAATGTTGAAATGGCATCTCACATAGCAAACACGGGAGTTCATACTTAGTGCCACAAATGAAAAGGAAAATAACTTGGAGGACTATTTTGACAAATTAACTCGCCCCTCTCTGATTGCCATATCAGCGCTAATTTTGTATTACAAAACAAGAGCTGGTGCTTGAACATCCCGACAATGGGTTTGATTTTGAGCTATATATTAAAATTGAAAGTAAAAATATAAAAATTTTATGCAAAAATATGCAAGGAAAATTACAAGAGAACTATTCTTTGATAATTTTATAAATATTAACGTTTATTATTTTTATTTTTTAAGTAAAATTTGCTCTACCTTTCAACCCTTGAATCGTTGCTTTTTCTGGTTTGCTGGCTGGTCTCTTTTTTTTTTTTTTTAGCAGTAATTCCAACTCTAGAGTTCGTGTATGTTAAAGGTGCTATTATAGCATTTCTAATGGTAAGAGTGAAAAAGAGAAGTGGAAAGTGGAAAATAAGGGTGGAAAAACCTAAATAGGGGCCAAATTTGGTTTGGCCACCTCCTTTAGGTTGTTTTCCCCTAAATCCATCAAAATTTGAATTTTTAGTCCTTGAAATTATTTGGCTTTATAGGAGATGGGGTAAAAACACAAATTTCTATTTTACACCCCTCCCTTCCCCAACACACACACACACACACACACACAAATGCTCTTACTACTTGAGCTGTCACCCTTTATTTGATTAAATTTATAGAATATGCGCTCAAATTCACACATGTCGGATCCATTAATTATGTAGTGTATAGATGGGAGTTGAACATTTATTCTTCAAACATAATACTAGGTTGACTGCCTATCTATATACTTAATTGCTACATATGTAGGCTGGAATTAATGAGTATTGACAATTGGAGATGCTCTTAACATATTAAAGAAGTTAACTCAAGGCTAGTATTCTAAAAACGCAGTAAGAAAGCTCGCTTAAGTGCAAAGACTGGGTACGGTAAAAGTTTTTAAAAAAATACGCAAAAGTGTGAAAAAAATGTATTAAAAAAAAAGCTTTTAAGCACAAAGCATGCCCTCAATGCATTTTCACGTTTTACGCTTTATAGAACCTTGCGTCAAGGCATACACTATAAATACACACTTCCCCACCTATGGTTTATTCTATAAATAATTTTTTTTTCTTTAGAAAAAGAAAAACTCAATTTTTAAAATTTGGATTCGTGCTAAAACTATTAAGGGTTTTTTTTGTCTAAATATATATAAGTTTAAAAGTTTCATGGGATTTGCTTTCTTTTGATAATTATAGCATTATTTTGAGCTCAAAAGCATGTAATATGAATGTCAAATCGAAGACCCCAGCAAGAACTTTAACATAAGTTTTATTTTTTACTTTTGTTTATTGATTTTCTTCAATATCCTACATTTTCAAACTATTGCATCTAACTCTAGAAAAATTGATATCCAATTTTTAACTTAATTTAATTTGGTTGGTGTTCTTATGGCCGAGATTTTCTCCTCAGGTCTTAATCGATTGTTCACTAAATTTCCTTCCTTAGCTTACTAGTACAGAGGCAGAATAGGCATTTCTCATTTGAGTGTTGCTGATGATATTATCATTTTTTCCAATGGCCAAAAAGGGCCCCTTAGAAGGTTGGTGCAGTTTCTTGAGAAGTACTCTAAATCATCAGGTCAGCTTGTTAATACCGGCCACTCCATCACTAGCTTTATGCGAGCGCAAATGCCTCTTAAATATCTAGGAGCCCCTCTATATGTTGGGAGGAAAAAATTGGTGCTTTTTGATGATCTTATTTCAAAATTTCGATAGAAAATTTTTGGATGGGATACTAAACTATTATCTGCTGGAGATAGGCTGGTTCTTTTTCTTTCCATGCCTCTTTTTCTCCTCCGGGTTCTTAATCCTCCTTTTGGTGTTTTTTAGCAACTTGAGACTGTTTTCAATAAGTTTCTTTGGGGGCATACTAAACACTCGACAACTATTTATTGGTCCTCTTGGTCTAAGACTTGCTTTCCTTATAATGAGAGAAGCCTTGGATGTTGAAAGTTATCTTAGATTGTTCTTGCCTTTAGTTGTAAATTATGGTGGAGATTCCAAACCCAAGACTCTCTTTGGAGTAGAGTGCTTGAGAGTAAATATTGCAAGGGCCTTCACCCTATGCAAATTCAATCTAGAACCTCAGACTCCTATACTTGGAGAAGGCTGCTTAAAGTTAGAACTCCTATTGAACCTAATATTGGTTGGCATATTGGTAGAGGTAATGTCTCTTTGTAGCATGATAAATGGACTAAGCATGTTGTTCTTGCTGAGGTTCTTCTACCATCCAGATTTAACACTAGCAAAGTTTTGATTTCTTCTCTCAGAAGACATGGAATGTCGATAAGTTGAGGCTTGTATTGCCTAAGTACTTGGGTTCTTGTATTTCTTCCACCCCTATTAGCCTTGTCGATGACAAACCCATATAGATCCCTGTTTCTTTAGGTGAATTTTCACTTGTTCTTGCTCTGAGTTATTTAGGCAAAAGGTAGCCATTTGGTTTACTTTGAAATACGTGTGGAGTAAGTTTCTACCTCCAAAAATTTCATTCTTTATGTGGAGATTGTGGCATAATTGGCTTTCTTGTGATGATTGTATTAAGAAAAGAATCCAAACCTCTTTTCCATCTAAGTGTTAAGGGACAAATCCCACATGGAATAAATACAAAATAATAAACTAATATATAAGAGTTTAAGTTATTCCTCTTAACAGATTGGCCTTTTGAGATGGAACTACAAGCCTTCAATATGGTATCAGAGTCTATTAAGTTCAAACGAGCAATTGATTTGACTAAAACTAAAAAATAAGCACACGGATTTCAAGATTGGTATGTTCTAGCGAACCACCATCTTGCGGAGGCATGTTAAGGGACAAAACCCATATGGAATAAATATAAAATAATAAACTAACATATATGTGTTTGGGCTACTCCTCTTAACAAGTTGACCTTTTAAGATGGAACCAAACCTTCAATACTAAGTGCCAGTGTTGTGCTAATGAAGAAACTGTACATCATGTCTTTCTCTCTAGTCCCTTTGCTGTTGAAATTTG
This sequence comes from Jasminum sambac, assembly GCA_018223645.1. Classification (NCBI taxonomy): domain Eukaryota; kingdom Viridiplantae; phylum Streptophyta; class Magnoliopsida; order Lamiales; family Oleaceae; genus Jasminum; species Jasminum sambac. The sequence goes on from CP073652.1 coordinate 25,637,568, forward strand.
GAAAATTTTTCACTTCAAATATGGAGTAAAAATGAGGACTTTTCTACATCCAACGAATTTATGTTTTAATTTGTTGCTCCACTATAAGTCTCTTTAGTGGTGTGCTATTCCATTCTTTGTGTTATGGTTCTTTGGAAAGAAAATAATGCATCTAAGCATGAAAAGTTAACTATGTCTACTGCGCATGTGATAAAAAGGGATGAAGGGGTTACTACTCTACTGTTGCAATCTGGTTTTTCCAAAAAATCGAATCAGTTTTCTTATTTCCAGGTTGTCTATTGCACCATCTTACAGGCTCTACCATTAAAATTTAACACTAATAGCAGTTCCAAAGATGGTAAACTTGCTAGTGGTGGTTTATTTTGTGATAGCACATGTTCTTTAATTTGGGGACTATGTGAATATTGTGCTCCTAACTCTTTCCTCTTTGTTGAAATTAAATCCATTCATACTGCTGTTTTGCCATGTATGCAATGACATTTCACAGATGTTTGGTACGAAACCGATTCTACGGTGGCATATCAACTTATTACCAGTAACAAAACTAGATCTTGGCAACTCTATTATCTCCTAGCTAAACTCAATTTATTCAGTACCAGGAGCGTAAAATCACTCATGTCTTTTGAGAAGCTAATTCAGCAGCTGACTGGTTTTCGGATTTGGGTCATGAACACTCTCAACTTCAAATTTTTACTGAGACAAATCTTTATGGCTGCCTTAAAGGCATATTACACCTTGATTCTCTTCATACTCCATACCTTAGAAGTTCATAAACTTTTTGTCTTAATTTGTGAAATAATCTTTTTGATCAATTGTATGGGGAAGTAGTACTTCCTCTCCCCTTTGCATTACATGTAACTGCTGTTAGGACTTTTAGAATTGCATTTGTACCAAGACCACTTGGGAGGTAAGGCTCATTACCCTAGCCATCACGGTGTAATTTGACTTTTTACTAAATAAAATTCCTATCTTGAGCCTGGATCTTCACCCGGCGCCCCTCCCGGCGCCCCCCACAATAAATAAAAAAGTAAATTCAATTTGGTCCTAGATAATTATTTGCAATTCAAGTTTATTTTGTTATCAAATTAAAATGAAATAATAAATATCCAAATTTGCCAAATAACTTAAATTGAGTCATATTAAATTTTACAATTTCAGTTAAAAAAAAAATTTACAATTTCAAATTTGGATCAGCTCAATCTTCATATTGTTTCTTTTTATTTGTTTTTAATGTCATTAGTTTAAATAGTCACTATATGCAAAAGACAGATTAAAAACTTTTATTAATGTTATTTGTTATCATAAACATCAATGTAACAAACATCGAGATCAAACTAACAAGGGTTATACTTACATATCTTTCTTTTTCTTTTCTTATATGTAAGTGCATGTTTTATTAGTTATTGTGCAAAATCTGAAATACCTTAAGTACAAGTTTTTCTTTCTTTCGTTCATTTTAATCCCAATGAAAATTCAACTTCGATATAAGAAATAGGGGTCCACTAGCAGATATAACTGATAAAAAATTAGAGTGTCACGTTATCAAAGATGCCAGCATGACACACATTAAATATTTTAAAAAATTAAAAAATTATTTTTGGAAATAATCCAACATTAATTAGTAGTAATAAAAAATAAACCAATACTTTTCTTCCTTGAGCATAACCTCTTATAACTCAAGAAACAAAACATGCAAACAAGAATCACATAAGGCAAGGTTTTTTTCCTTTATTTTCCCCTCTGTCTCTTCATTATCTCTCTCTTTCTCTTCTTTCCTAGTAGAGATGTCTCAATTGTGTGGTGAAATTTGGTACTCTTGATGGGAAATTATCACTAGTATTTTGGAAGATCCTTGGGAGGTGGTAAATAGACTCATTAGCCTTTCCAGCATTGTTCCACACCCAAAATGCCATTTCTTAGTCCCTATGTTAGCAATTCCAATGGGCAGTAAATGCATGAACCAAACTCCCAAGCAAATCACAAAAATATCCCATGAACAAAGCATACAGAAAATTAATGTAACGAGTTTGGTGCACTGACTCACGCATGACTGTGCAATTTTTTCCATTCCACGCCTTTGTCTAGTTTAGCATGCTAACCATAAATCTACGATGGAGATTATTTGATCCGACACTATCAAGTATTTAAACAGCATGCCAAGCATAAATATGTGGTGGAGATTATTTACTTGGATTACTATCCGCGCAGAATTCTACCCTAACCACCGGATGGCGCTGCCAATGGTGTTTCTTCTCTGACCGGTCAAATAACGAGATTAAATTTGTTGGGGATCTGCTGTTGGATTTGAAATTTACTCCTCATTCCAATGGCAAAGAAATCAGCAACTATGCAAATGGATCTGGGTGATTCAGAGCAATACATTTAGTATCTGCAAAACCCCACTGTTGAACTGTCTCATTGTATGGCAAACCTATATACTTTGGTTGCCGTTTCTTGTCTGCAAATTCTGGGAGGAGTGTTTATGTAGTTAAAAGAAACCGGTGGTTTTGCCAGAAAATCAGTGGTGAAAACTCCTTTAATATTGAAGTAATGTGTTGAAGAAGAGCAGTTGTTGGCATAACAAAAGTAACGTTGTTGATAATACCAGCTACAGCATGGCTTCCATTCCCAGCTTCTTGCATGTGGGACAAGGATTAACCCCTAACCCAACAGTGAAGCAATAAAGAATGGTCAACTGTTACTGAACTTTGCAAGGATGTTACAAGTACAAGTTAATTCTGATCTTTCTGCTACAAATTTTGCAAGAGTTAGCTCAAAATTTCAGTAACTGTAAACTATCTTCGCCTTTACGTTGAAATAAATTAATTTGGCAGTATATATGATTTGGCTGCAAATTTTTTCTGAAACAAATTAAAATTTGTAGTAAAAAAATATCTTTCCTCACAAAAATGAATTTCACAGGGTATATAATTTTTTCCTACAAATTAAAAATTTGTAACTAAAGATTACCTTTCCCACAAACAAAATGATTTTGTAGGTACATAATTTTTTACAAGTACAAATTTTTCAGTAGACAAATTAAAATTTTGTAGCAAAAATATTTTTCCCCTATAAAAATACCAGAAGTAACATAATTTTTCTCCCTAGAAATTAAAATTTGTAACTAAAGATTACCTTTCCCTTACAAAATTACGATTTTGTAGGAATGCAATTTTCTCTTACAAATTTTTCCTATACAAATTATCACTTGGTGAAATTTCAATGGATATCTTTTCCCAGAAAATAAATTTCATAGTGTATCTCGATTTTTCAATTTAATCGACTAAAAATTTGTAAAAAAAGGTTACCTTTTTCCTAAAAAAAAAAATGTACTTTGCATGTGCATGTGATTTTTAGTACAACCTTCCACAAATAAATTGAAAATTTGTAGCCAAAAGGTAATCTCAAGTTCAAAAAGGTTTTGTATGCATATGATTTTTCTTATAATTGTTCGGAATTTGTACACAAATATTACATTTTCCAGAAAAAAGAACTGAAGCCATATGATTTTGTGTGCAAATTTTTTTGCCGACAAAGTGAACTTTGTAGTTAACTAATTGTAAGATTTACACTCATAACTTGTATTTTATATTAATGAGAATGAGAATAAGTAACAAGAAAAAAATTTTATTTTCAGTGTTAAAATTATAAGTTTTGATAGTTTTGCTTAGTTACATGAATTGGACTATTTAAAAATAGTCGGTATTTTTAATTTTTAATTTTTAAAATCAAATTGTGAGTAGTTAAAATTATAATTGGATTTATATTGAATAATTTATCGATTTTTAAGTAAATAGTAATTTATTAATCTTTATATTATTACAATTAAAGTTTCACGTTTGGCGGATGCCCTATTAGCACTGCTAACATGACGCACGATTTCTAATTAAGAAAGTTGATTGATATTATTCGTTTTTAATATGGCTGGTGTGATATGCTCACTAACAAGATTTTGCATTGCATGTGTTTTTTCTTTTCTAAGTATATAAAATTAACAATAAAAAGTTTTTTTTAAAAAACTAAAATACAATTTACGTAAATGGAAAGAAATCAAATGAATTATGTAGACGCGGAAAATTATCGTTATTACTACAAATTTAAGTTACATAAAATTAAGCATAATACTTCTCATTAAAAAAAATGCATAAAATCATAAAATTTAGAGTGTGTAATATCCATTTCAGAAAGAAAAAATGTGTTCGATATAAATTTCATTTGTACCAATGAGAAAGACAAGTTTTGATAATCAAAGAATTTGTATATATTCATTCCCAATGGTTCGTTTACAATTAATTAATCTCCACGATCACTGTTGTGCAATGTGATGCACGACAATTAGAATTAAAATTACACATTTTGATAAAATTTTTAATTATGTGATGCATGTGAATTTTTTAATTTACAATTGCGAATTTATTCCACATTTTTGGCATTGATTATAATATACAATATTATAAATTTTAATAATTATTTACAATTATGCAATCTCCTATGCATAAATTACATCAAATATGTAATTCAACATTCATGTTCAATATATTTATAATGTTATATCAATTATTTATTGTACATAAATTAAATTGTTCATATGCATTGCATGGGTATAGTACTAATTATTATTTAATCTTAAATTTTACTTTCTAAAAGTATAAAATTGTACGATTGTGCCGAAACACACTGCTATAATTTTGTGTTACATTTTTTCTTACTTTTAACAAGCGAATTTTAGTTAATAAGTGTTCGTCCAATTGGTTAAGACGAGCAAGGTTGAAGCCCTAAAACCTAGAGATCCCATATATCTATGCATCTTTATACTATTATGATAAATCTCTACTTTGCTTTTCCCAAAAAAAAAAAATGAACTATCGAATTTTAAAAACATTCGCATTTGAGATCGCCAAGGTGGTGCATTGGTACGCACCCGATTGGACCACGGTCAATGCCCGGGTTTGATTCTTATCCCCTGACAATCAATAAAAAAGAAAAAACATTCGCATTTCTTCCCAAAAAATTTGTCAAACAAAGTAGTGATTATTGGTGCCAAATAACCATTTCTAGATATTCCAAAGTAATTAAAATACAAAACACACTATCTTATAACAAATGCGGATATATCTTAAAACCCGTTGCACATGGTCGGTCGGACAACATTATTCAAGCACAATTTAGGCAAAAAATAAGTGATTTTACATTGACATTCAAAAATAACACTTTGATGTCGCTATGGATATGATATATCCAGCCGTGCTGCCTTGCCCATGCTGTGGGCAGGGGACATGTTAACACCCCAAAATTTTGGAGGGCAAAAAATTGTAGGCCCTATATGAGCCCTTCACCATCAGAGGGTAATTATATATTATTTATCTGACATAACGTAAATACTTTCAAAAAATTTTTTTAAAAATATGGCACCCTATGAGGGCGCCACATCATCGCATGGGCATGGCTCCCTACCCACAACATGGGCAATGGAGCACTAGTGATGATATATCAAAATGTTAACTAAAAATTAAATTGCTTATACCGGAAATGTTATGGTTCCAGAGGTCGAAGATTAACAAATCTTCGTCCTCTCTCATCAGACCGGGCCCCCACGAATGCGGGGGAGGGGGGCCACAGCCCCTCTCACAGGCTGAAGATTGGCTATCTTCAGCCTGGCCGCACCAAAAGCCAACTGTTGCTTATACTTTCAAATGTCTACACAATTATTTCGGGAGAATAATTCTAGAATCAGGTATAGTGTTAGGTAAAGTTTTAGGTAAAGTGAAAAAGTAGACCAAATTACCCCCGCCCCCATGAATGTGGGATGGGGGAGGAGGTAATTTGGTCCACTTTTTCACTTTACCTAAAACTTTACCTAATCCTATACATGTCCCTATAAAAGTCCATTTCGGGAACATACGAATCATTGTACCTCAAGCTCAACTGTTGCGCATAACTACTTTCTCCACCTACTTCAATCCCTAAAAGGACACATCAATATTTGTACGCATTACTTGTTTTGGAATTAGGGCATCTTTCATGTTAAAAAAAAAAACAAAAACAAAAAAAAAAACAAAAAACAAAATGGACGCATGCTATTTTGATTATAAAATTGTCTCAACACGACGTGAATTCAGATTTTCAATTCCAATGCAATAATGCATGCATAATATTATATACCAACTAACATTATTTACTTATTTCTTTAGTTTAAAATTATAAAAATATTTATTTCTATTATAATGGAATAATATCATTTTCTGTTGCCAATAAGTAAGCAATTGCCGTGATGTTGGATCATTTATAAAATATAATGAAAATAAAATAAAGTTACTACAGTACAATATAGGCAAATTTAAAAGGACTATTAAATGCAACAAGTGGAATTATTGTGTGGAGAATAGAGCATTAATCCACATTGTGGTGAAAAAAACAGTGATAGAATTGGAAGCTGTTATAATTATCTATTACCTATAAATAAGCAATTGCAATAAATCTTGAATCTTAAAAAAAACAATAAATAAATAAATAATGGACGCTGAGCTTGTAGTTGACGTGATCACTTCCAAGGCAGCCAAGTACATGACTGGGTTTGCATCGTTAGTGGAGAGTTGCGAATATCTAGTTAGCTTAAATTAGAGTTTTTTGACATGTTATTTGAAGAGACAAACAAATGTAATCGCGCATGAGTTAGTTAAAGATGCTTGTTTACATACTTACTCTACTACTTTTTATGAGCTCAGGATTTTATATTGCTCACACTTTGAGCTCATTTTGAAATGCTTCGAATCATTAACGAAATTTTAGATTAAAATAGATAAATAAATAAGTAATTGCAATGATCATAAATCTTTTTAAAAAATAAATAATAAATAATAAATTAATAATAGAATAGGCGGGACACTTTTATTTTTTCTATTGATATAAATAAAGAGCCAGTCTTCACATTAATTGGTATTCTCTAGCTTCTCTGCTCACTTCTCTAAGTTTCTTCTTCACTTTGATAATCTGTGACAATGGCAAATCCAAGTGGTGCATTCAGGCTAGTGTCACCTCAAATGAGCAAGGAGGGGAAATTGCCACGACATTGCACCAACAACGGACAAGCCGCTAAGAAGAACATATCACCACCGCTCGAGTGGTACGACGTGCCCAAAGGTACAAAGAGCTTTGCATTGCTGGTGCAGGATCTGGACGCTAGGGAAAGGCTGTGGACTCATTGGGTAGTGTTTAACATACCACCGTATGCGAAGGGGTTGCGGGAGGGGTTTTCCAGCAGGAGGTATGTTGGGGAATTAGGCGCTGCTAATTCCGCCCAAGATCAGTGGGACACAAAAATAATATGCGACTGAGAAAATAATGGACACTAAAATAAGCACAAATATGGAACACCGAGATTTAACGTGGTTCGGCCAAACTGCCTACGTCCACGGACCCACACCAATATTTTACTATCTCAAAAGGAGGGGTACAAAAAATACCACACTGTATTTTTCTCTACCTACGCAAAGGTTTTATCACTTCACTCACTTTTATCTCTCGTGTATAGCTTCTACACTGAAGCTCTCACACTCTCTCTACACAATGGCTATTGTGTTGATGTATTCTGGTGTGTTGGTGTTAAGAATGTAGGATGAAGCCTCTATTTATAGACATTCCATCCCCACAATTTCAAACATTGCGGCCGCCTTTGTTGAAACTTGTGTGTTTATATTTTGTCTCAATTTTTCTTCAAAATGGTGGTTGGCACCAACTTCCTTGCACACCCTTTTTGACAATTGAGGCAGCCAATTGTTTCCATTATCTAACAATCTCCCACTTGGAAACAAATGGATCTTTACCCTGAAACGTCTCATGTCCTTGTGGCTCCTGTGAAATGTGGTGTGGGTCATCACATCTGTCTTCATTGTAGAAGACCAAGCGAAGAGTGAGCCTGACTCCGGTTTTCTTTAGTTCTTGTCTTCGTCATCATGTCAATTTGGGTTCTTGGTACCTTGAATCTTTTCAAGTTTTAATACTCCATCTTCCAAAAGTGATCTGATGAAGTGATAACGGAACCCAATGTGTTTGGTTCTTGAATGAAATGCTGAATTCTTTGCCAGATGTATCGCACTCTGACTATCACTGTACAAGACATTCTTCTCCTGGTCAAAACCCAATTCTGCCAACAAACCTTGTAACCATATCATCTCTTTGTTAGCCTCGGTTCTTTGCCACGCATGCCTTACATGGTTGATAACGCAACAATCTTCTATATCTGCGAAATCCAACTAACTGCAGTAGCACCAACTGTGAAGACATAACCGGTAGTACTTCTCCTACGATCTACCTCGCCAGCAAAATCTGCATTTACGAAACCTGGTAGTGTCACCTCGCCTCGTCTAAAGCATAAGCATTTATCAGTAGTTCCCTGTAGATATCTCAATATCCACTTTACTGCATCCCAATCTTTGCTTTCGAGATTTGCCATATATCTCGCCGCAACTCCCATTTGCATGAGCAATATCGTGCAGTACAAACCATGGCATACATCAAACTTCCAATGGCTGAGGCATATGGAATTTTAGCCATGAAGTTTCTTTCCTCCTCTGTCTTAGGAGACTGGTCGTTGGATAGACGGAAATGATTAGCTAATGGCGTGCTGACTGGCTTTGCACTGTTCATGTTGAACCTTTGCAGGATTTGATCAATATACTTGGCCTGCGACAACTGCAAAACACCTTTTTGCTTGTCTCTACAAATTCTCATCCCTAGAATTTGCTTTGCTTCACCCAAGTCCTTCATTTCGAATTCTCCGATAGTTGCTTCTTCAACTTCTTGATCTCGCCCATGTCCGTAAAGCCGCTACTAACATGACATCAACATAAAGTAGCAAAATGATATAATTTGGACTCGAATACGCTGAAGTAGCAACAATGGTCGACGTACACTTCATGTATCCATTTTTCTCATATAAATCCGTCAAACTTCTTGTACCCTTTGTCTAGCGCTTGCTTTAAGCCGTATAGGCTCTTCTTCAATTTGCATACCACCTTCTCCTTTCCTTTCACCGAGAAGCCTTCCGGTTCTTTGCATATATATTTCCTCCTCTAAGTCACCATGGAGGAAGCGATTTTCACGTCTAATCGCTCCAGTGCAAGTCCTCTGTTTGCAACAATGCTCAACATCGATCGAATTGTTGTCGACTTCACAATCAGCGAAAATATCTCTCAGATAGTCAATTCCTTCTTTCTTTGAAACCTTTGACTACCAATCTCGCCTTGTATCTTTTCGAACCATCATGTTCTTCTTTGATTCTATACACCCATTTGTTGTTGAGAGCTTTCTTCCCTTTGGGCAACTCAGCTAGTTCCCACGTCTGGTTGGAGATGAGAGACTTTATCTCATCTTTCATTGCAAGCTCCCACTTACCGTAATCTCCCACCGACATTCCTTGTCATAGCATTCGTGTTCACCACACGTGAAGCAACATGTAGTTCATGTACTTCGATTCGAACATGAGGTCGGCTTGACCTCCTCACAATGGGAATTGGAGCCGAGACGTGGTGAATCGGCCTCGAGGCGGGCTCCTCTGTCTGCGGACCCTCATCATGCGCTTTGGCGTACTTCATGCTGGAATGTCGTCCGGAACAACATATGTTGGATCATCGTGGATTGTGTCATTGGACTGCATCGCATTTCTGTCCTTGTACATCACCTTTTCATTGAATATGACATCCCGGCTTCGATGAGCTTTTGTTACGGTCATCCCAAAGCGATACCCGAACTCGTCTCCACCATATCCAAGGAAAGTGCACTTTAGTGATTTTGAGTCTAACTTACTCCTGACATTATCACTAATGTGCACGTACGCGACACAACCGAATACTTTCAAATGAGAAAGTTTCACTTCTTTTCCGCTCCAAACCTCTTAGATTCTCAGACTCCAATGGTACCGACGGTCCACAATTAACTAGATATACCGCCAGATTGACCAGCCCAAAACTGCTTTTGGCCAGGCCTGGCATGTATTCTCATGCTTCGGCTCTTTCGTCAGCGTTCGATTCATGCATTCGCAACTCCATTCGCGGTGTTCGCAACGTTCTCTCCAATTTGATGCCATTTTGGTAACAAAATTTCTTGAACGCCAAATTTTCGTGATTCTCCACCATTGTCGATCTCAACTTCTTTACTATAAACCGGTTTCATTTTTCAACCATGGCCTTCCACTTCTTGAACGCCTCGAACACATCGGATTTGTGTCTCAAGAAGTAAACCCACACCTTTCTTGAGTGGTCATCAATGAAAGTCACGAAGTATGACTTTCCGCCAATTGATGAAACTGCTGTTGGATCCCACACATCTGTGTGGACAAGTTCAAGCTTCTCTTTCTTCAGAGTTCTGCACTTGTATTGAAACTCACCCGTTTCTGCTTCCCGAAAATACAACTTTCACAAAAGTCTAAATCAATAGACTGAAGCCCTGGTAGTTTCCCTTTTGCATGCATGTACTTGAGCCCTTTCTGACTCATATGCCCAAGTCTTTGGTGCCACATATTCGCATCCTTGCTATCAGCAACTGCAATTGTCATACACGCATTCCCCGTCGTGTATAGGGTGCCACTATCCTTGCCACGTGCGATTATCATGGCCCCCTTGGTGATTTTCCAATTATCACCAGAGAAGCTTGTGTCACATCCTTCTCTCGACAATTGTTTGACGGAGATCAAATTTTTCCTCAATTCTGGAATATGTCTCACGTCCTTCAATTTCCATACAGATCCATTGACATTGATCTGCATTCTCCTATGCCCACCACGCTGCAAGGATGATCGTCTCCGAGATATACTTCTCCGAAGTTTCCCGACACATAATTTGCAAAAAAGTGTCGATTTGCGGTGGCATGAAACGATGCTCCAGAGTCTATTACCCAATAGTCGGCCTTCTTCTCCATGGAACATATCAACGCATCACGCGTTTCTTCGGTCACGACATTGACCTCGGTCTTGTTCTCCGTTTCCTTTGGAGTTGCCCTATACTGATTTTTGTAGTGCCCAACCTGACCGCAATTCCAACATTCAACAGACTTTGACTTGTTGGAATTTCTATGATTTTTGGATCTCGGTTTGCCATTCCTCGACTTGCTCCGTCCACGCCCATGCTCTCTGTTTGAACTTCTGCCTCTGCTATCTACGTTGAAAGCGGTCCCGGAAGTTGAAGCTGCATCTGACTGTCTCCGGATCTCCTCAGTCAAGATCATGCTTACAACATCATCGAACTTCAATTTCGACTTACGAAGTAGCCGATCGTGGATCGTGCCATTCCAACTCTCGTGCAACCGCCAAGAATTAATAGAGCTCGAACTTCATCACTAAAATTGATTTCCACCGTGGTCAATTGGTCTACTACCTCATTGAATTCGTTGAGGTGTTCTCCAAATCTCCCGCTTTCCATCATCTTCATATTGAACAATTTCTTGATCAAATGAACTTTATTTGCTGCAGACGGCTGTTCATACATGCTGGATAGAGCTGCCATGAGAGACGCCGTTGTCTTCTCATTTTTAATGTTGAAAGCGACCGACTTTGATAGGGTCAATCTAATTGCGCCGAGAGCTTTTCGATCAAGCACCTCCCACTTCGCCTTTTCTCGCCTTGGCTTTTCTTTCAACGGCTTATATAGGTCCTTTCTCGATACAAATAGTCCTCCATTTGCATTTTCCAATATCCAAAATTTTTGCCATCAAATTTATCAATTTTGGAAATTCTCTTCTGTCGCCATTACTCCTACTCGAACAAAATGTGATTTTTCGAGAAATCGCTTCGATGTGGAAGATCGAGTCTATCTTTGCAACCACGAGCATACTAAGAATTTCAAGAGATATCACAAACAAAGCTACGATACAGGTTGTTGGGGAATTAGCGCTAATTCCGCCAAGATCGATGGGACACAAAAATAATATGATCGAGAAAATAATGGACACTAAAATAAGCACAAATATGGAACACCGAGATTTAACGTGGTTCGGCCAAACTGCCTACGTCCACGGACCCACACCAATATTTTACTATCTCAAAAGGAGGAGTACAAAAAATACCACACTGTATTTTTCTCTACCTACGCAAAGGTTTTATCACTCCACTCACTTTTTATCTCTCAGTAGCTTCTACATCAAGGCTCTCACACTCTCTCTACACAATGGCTATTGTGTTGATGTATTCTGGTATGTTGGTGTTAATAATGTAGGATGAAGCCTCTATTTATAGGCATTCCATCCCCACAATTTCAAACATTGCGGCCGCCTTTGTTGAAACTTGTGTGTTTATATTTTGTCTCAATTTTTCTTCAAAAATGGCGGTTGGCACCAACTTCCTTGCACACCCTTTTTGACAATTGAGGCAGCCAATTGTTTCCATTATCTAACAAGGTATTGGTGTCTAAGCAGCTATGACGAGGGCGACTCTGAGGTACGGATACAGTGACTGGAAGGTGCCTAGGTGGTGTGGACCCGTGCTTGAACCTCACGGCCATAGGTTTGAGTTCAAGCTTTTCGCTCTTGACGATGAACTCAATCTCAAAAACAAGGTACTTAAACTTCAACAGGGAGAAGCTGAATTTGCAGATGACCAGGGAGAAGCTGTTGAAGGCGATCGAATGCCATGTCATTGGGACTGCTACTTTATTGGCCATATAATTCTGAAGAACGTGGCTAACTGGCATTGTTGTAACAGGGTGAACCTTATATGGTGTCGTTTAGGACTATCGTCTAGACTATCGTTTCAACATTAATTAATCATCTGGACTATTGTTTCGACTATCGTTTAGGACTATCGTCTAGTCTATCATTTCGACCATTAATGCTTGTACTTCGTTTCTGCTGAATATATATGAAATTGAACCTTGTAAAGTGAAGATTCCATTAAACCTTATATCCCAATGATTGAGCCATACAATTCTTTTTTTTTTTTTTTTTTTAATCTTTTTCCAGATGGGAGTTTAACTGAGCACCCGATAGTTCATAGTAGCACTATAAACGGTCTACTCTTATATACGCGTACAACCTGATTAAAGGTTGTATTATTATTAAAATAATAATACTTTTTACAGTTTTTCCGAGTTCTATTGGAACCATACTAATATCTTTTTAGCACACCACCCAATTGTTTCATACTCATGCAACTTTTTAATCTTAGTTATTTTAGGGCTTATTCTATAGAAGATATTGTTAATTTATATTGATTTATTCGAGCGACATATTAGATGTGTGGTTGAAATTTGAGAAAAATATATTAAAAAATATAAAATAATTATATGAGCGGTTCAAAATAATGAGAGAAAAAAATTAATGGGAGTTAGAATAAATAGATAGGCTTTTGTGAATAATTAAGTCGCATGTAATGATTAGAGTAACAAACAAGTCCAAATATATTGACTTATACTAGGACCCATCTCAGCTAGCACTTGTCAATTTTTTAAAATAATTGCCTCGGCATGGTTTGAGGCAACACAAAGGTATTTTTTTTTCTCCAGTTAGTCTAAAAACCTTCTGGCTATATATTCAGTACAGATGGTCGCATGCAGGTAGTTTAAATATGGAATTGTTCAAGTTGAAGGTGAGAATTGATAACAACAAATAAGATCGATCTAATGGTCTAAAAGATCCAACTTGGCTTCGCCCATGCACGCAAAGGCTTAAGGAATTCATGCAAAACGCCTCGCCTAGTGAAACGCTTGGCAAAAGACGGTTAATTTAGTACATATTGTTGTAAAGGCATGTTTCTTTTAATTGCTCTACCAGTTATTTTCTTAGATTGAGTCTAAAAATATTGACTTATAATTTCACGTCTTTATTTTTTTAAGATTTCGCTACATTATATTTTTTTAACTATCAAAGCATTAATTTGGATGAACAAGGTATTTAATTAAATTTCAGTAAGTCCTAATTTCTAGCATTCAATATTAACCTATGTTCATATCTTATTTTGGTTGAATCAATCATGTAGTATTTTTATTTTTATTTTCCTTTTCGTTAAAGTCAACTAGCTATGTGATTACGTTCATTTTGAATTTAATTGAATTTCAGTAAGCCGTAACAAACATTACAAGCTTTTGGGTACTATGTAATGAAAGGTAATGGCCTTCTTTTCTGGATGAAGCTCTCAATAAATATGATGTTTGAACAAATGACTGCTTAAGTATAATGTTTGAACAAATGACTACTTTTTCTCACATTAATATTTTTAAATTGGACACTCTAAAATATTATTTTTCATAGTTTATATTTTAACTACATATTTTCTTTTAAAAAATAGATTTTATATGGAGGTTTTTTTCTTTCATGAGACCAAATAGAAATATACGTTTACCATCACGTCTTATAAAAAAACTCTTAATCTTCCCTATTTTAATTGCACTACTAGTTATTTTCTTAGATTTGGTCTAAAAATATTGACTTATAAGTTCACGCCTCTTTTACAAACTTCGCTATATTATTTTTTTAGCTATCAAAATATTAATTTGGATGAACAATGTATTTAACTGAATTTTAATGAGTCCTAATTTCTAACATTCAATATTATAAGCTATGTTCATATCTTATTTGGGTTGAATCAATCATGTTGTCTATAATTTTCCCCTTTTCGTTAAAGTCAACTAGCCATGTGATTACGTTCATTTCGAATTTAACTGTACGAAGTTGTTACTAAATAGTAAATAATAAGTGATATTTTAGTTTTGAATATTTAAAAAACTATCTTTTTGTTGGAAAATTTAGAAAATACGGAAGTTTGCACAATTTTTTAAGATATGTATTGTTTTACTTATTAATTAGTCTGTATAATAAAAATAATAAAAAATATAAAAATATCTTTTGACGCGTAGGCATCTCCTAGGCACAAATAAACTTGTAAGGCTTTAGGCTCCGCCTCGCACCTTTTACAGCTTGATTAGACCAGAGGGAGAAATGACAGAGTAATCTTGAAATAATATATAAGGTCCAATTAAGGTAGGCCCAGTCACTTTGTAATTGAGAGCATGTTAGTCTCCAAATTTTTACAAGTTTTTTACATTCTTTTCAACTCCACTCATTCTCTCTCCTATTTCACATCCACATATTTCGTGGGACCTATCTATGTCACACAAATCTTCACCATTCAACTCCACTTATTATTTCTTCTATATCACATAAAAACACATAAAAATCTATTTTTACACATACACTCACACTCACACACATCTCTTCGCTAGGTCAAAACAGTGAATAAACATAATAGATCTTCATCGTTGGTACGTACGAAGTGATGCGAAGCTCTTTGAATTGGATACTCCATTATTAATTAGTTCAGGGATAACTCATCTACTAATCATTATCAATGTGCAAATGTTTAAGTCAGGGACTTTGTTGTTTGTGTTCTTTTAAACTTTTTAAATTAAAAATTAACTTTCGCTATTCAATCAAAGTTAAATTTAGATTTCAACAAATTTCAAATTCAAAATTATATTGCTATAGACATTGCTATTCACTGATGATCACTATTTCAAAATAAAAAATGACTTTTTTAATTAGTAAAATAAACATTTACTCAGACCAACTTAATCTATGCACGCTGATTTGTAATATGAAAGTTTTAATCTAACAAGTGCCTATGCTATTTAAGTTTAGAGTCTCATTATGCTAGTTTAGATTATACACACGCTGTCGCATTTTATATGCATCTTCTCGTACGATCACCAGCCTAGTACTTTTCAATTTATAAATTCTCAACGACGCACATTATTTAAACAAATTCACTTTCTTTCAAAAGTATATACCAAAGACGCATATAAAATGTTACTTTCAGAATAACAAAAAATGTATTACATAATTACATGTATTTGGGGAACTTTGGGGAGTGGGGAAGGAAGCAATAGACAAACTCTTTGTGTGCATTCAAAATTCAGATCGACCCATATAATTTATTGGCATGATTATGTTATTTGTACATCTTTTGTTTACCACTAAATTGATAACAATGTTAACTATCGGAATTTCGTAAACTAATAAATGATCACTATTATTATATTATCATTTCACAAGGTTATAGATAAATTTATTGCCAACCACTCTATAGCTCAAGATATTCACGCGACATTACAAAGTCCTATAGTGCATAGGCAACAAACATGCATTTGGCAAATGATGACTTGAAGCATGGACGGAGCTATATATGTGTTAGTTGGACTGAGCTCTAGCTCGGTCCAGACATAGGTCAAGTATAAACTTCTTCACATTTTGAAGTTTTAATGTTAGTGGGTTGGCTCTGCGCATTCATACATTTAATGCCCAAGTTCAAATCGGGAGACACTGGAGTTTTGTCCCTTTCTCGATATTTTTATGGCCATTTTGACTACTAAATAAATAAATTTATTTTTATGTAGTTGTACAGTTTCAAACATTTTAGGTACCTTTCATTTTTCAAAAAATTTACTTTTATATAATTTCACATTTTCAGAAATTTTAGATAATATTATGTTTGTATATAAATTAGTTTAAATTAATTTTTATTTATGGTTTAAAACTAAATCAATTTATGATTTTGAACTTCGATGAATAATATGACGTATTGATTTTTTCTATTTTCTATATATAAATTTTATTGCTTTATTAAAGTTGAGCCCTTTTAAAGTTGACAGTTCAATTTTTTCTTACATTAACAACACAGTGCACAAAACAAAACTAATTTGGTAAACCAAATCAATTTAAAATAATCGTTTGCCAAAGCAACCAAATCAAATCGTTATTTCATGTAATTTTTTTATTTTACAAAATCAATTTAGCATATTGTGATTTTCAATAATTTTTTGTAAATGAATTTTATAAGGAAAAAACATTTCGGGGGCAACCGAGGAGGGGGTCGGGGGCAACCGAGGAGGGGGCGGAATCCCTACTCCCATTTCTAAATTCAACTCGGCCTCAAAGAAAATCCTGACTTCGTCCCTGACTTTAAGCAACAGGCAATTACCAAGTCAAGGAGAAGTAAGGAGTAAAAGTGATTTGTGTAGTTAAATTAAACTCATCATAATTCATCGCCGCTTGCTCCCCTGCCCACGCTCTGGGCAGGAAGCCATACCAACACCCCATGTGGCGCCCTCACAGGGCGCCACGTCATCCATTTTTAATTTTATATTTAGTATCTACGTTGGGTCAGATGAATAATATATAATTGCTTCCTAATGGTATGGGGGCCACACAATTTTTTTTCTTGTTTTTTTCAGGTGTTGGCATGGCTCCCTGCCCACAGCGTTGGAAGGGGAGCAGCTCTACATAATTCATACACGCATAAATATTTTATGTTGGATTTAGAAATTAATTTTGTAATGCTCTTGTGCACAACTGCCCTATGCTTTCTACCTACGTCAATAACTCTCACTAACCTTGTGCAGAAATTCTGTTACGTGCTACCTTTGATTGAAAGTTGAAACTCAAGGAGCCACAAGACCAATGTAGGGATGGCAAACGAGTAGAGCCGAGCCTGCTCGGCTCGTCACAACAAGCTTGGCTCAGCTCGTTTCACAAACGAGCCGAGCCAACAGGGATCGTGACCTAATTCTTGAGCTTAGGTTCTTCTTGGCTCACGAGTAGTCCACGAACGGCTCAAAAACGCAAGTAGTCCACGAATGGCTCAACTCGGCTCTTTTTTTTTTTACTTTATATTTTCAAATGTTCAATTACTTAAGTAACTTGTTTTTTTGAATAATTACTTCAATAACTTAAATTAATTAGCATGACTTGTCCATATTGGTTAAAAATAGACATTGATTAATTAAAAGTGAACACGACAAAACTAAAAAAAATAGAAATGAAAATAGTTTTCCAATTAAAAATTTTAAAATTACAAGGCATTAAAATTTGACGAGTTCACGAGCCGGTCCACTTACATTACGAGCTGAACCCGAACAATCTATTTTCCAATTTTTTGGCTCGGTCTAATTCCAAGTCCGTATTTTGACGAGCCAAACCGAGGCGAATACACGAGCTGATGAACTGTCCAGCTCGTGTGCCATCCCTAAACCAATGTAACAATATCTTATAGCATTGTGTGTACAGTAAAAACTTCTGTGGTAAAGAAAATCAATTTGGACCGGTTCAATGAGAAAGTAAAAGAGTGGCTTGGAAATACATTAATCAATAATTAATCAATAATGTTTGTACGGATTACTTGTTCAGGAATTAGGGCATCTTTGATGGTAAAATGACCAAAATTTCTATGAGCAGGAAATTGTTGAGGAAAGCGTTGAGGAAATGAACACAGTGTTACAAAAATGCCCTTGATAAAGAAAAGCAATAAACATAAATAGCAGTCGTCTCTCTTTTGCCATTTCAGACCCGTAGCCATCACTCTCTATATGAACTTTCTCTCTACAATCCTCTGAATTTCCATACCCATTCGTCTGCAGATCTAAGTGTTCCTTGAACAGATCTGAAGTATTTCTTAAACAAATTTCTTCAAAGGCAGTTACGAGTTCTTCGTAGTGGCAAACGAAAAGGCATGCACAAAATTTTCAGATGGACAGGGCAAAAACGAAGAAGATGGGATTTCAATTTTGAGGCTCCAAAATTATCTTCTGGTGTTTGGATAGGAAGAACACGAATTTTGGAGTTCGAATTTTAGCAAAAAAAAAAAAAAGAAAAAAGACTCGAACGTGTTTTTTTTTCCGAGCATTTTTCCCTTTTTTTGGGGCATTATGTTATGATTAGTATCTGTTTTGGGTTCAAAACTAATGAATGGAAAGGCAGAACATGAATTTTAGAGTTTGAATTTCAACAAAAAAATGGCAAAAACAGACGAAAAGCCATGTAAAAATTTTTTTTTTTTTAAGTTTCGAGCATTTTTCCGCTTTTTGGGGGCATTATGTTATGATTATTACCTATTTTGGGTTTAAAACTAATGAATGGAAAGAAAGAACACGAATTTCGGAGTTCGAATTTCGACAAAAAAAGGCAAAAAAGACCAAAAGCTATGTTTAAATTTTTTTTTTTTTTAGTTCGGAGTATTTTTCCCCCTTTTTTCGAGCATTATGTTATGATTATTACCTATTTTGGGTTCAAAACTAATGAATGGAAAGTAAGAACACGAACTTTGGACGAATTTTGGAGTTTGAATTTCAGCCAAAAAAAATGCAAAAACAGACCAGAAGCTGTGTATAATTTTTTTTTTAAGTTTTGACCATTGTTTCCCATTTTTTGGGGGCATTATGTTATGATTATTACTTGTTTTGGGTTCAAAACTAATGAATTATGGCCTAATTGGCTAATTTACTCAATGCTATTTACTAAACCCGATTATTGTTTTGATGGGCATTGATTATAGTTAGTGAACTTAGGCTAATTTTAAGTAATGTATGTATTAAGTCTTTCCTTGGCATTGATCCTTTAGAATTTTAGAATCTTATTGTGAATACAATAATGTGACCTTCATATATAGTGTATTTGCATTGTTCTTTTTGGTAACTTAGTCTTATTGTGAATACAATAATGTGACCATAGTGTATTTTCATCGTTTTTTTGCTAACTTCTTCTTTCTTTATCCCCATGCCCTGTTTTTAATCATCTTGGCTAATTCACTTTTATCGTTGATATAGCAATTAAGCTTAAATTTAGACTTATGATTGGGAAAATGTTCAAAAGGTGCTACAACACTGGCGATATATTGAACTAATTGTCATTGTCATTGCATATGGTTTTCTTTTCTTTTCTATTTCTGTTAAATTTGTGGTCGATTATTGGCAAATTTGATACATAGTAATTATTTTGTGATGCATTGATTAGTTGACACGAAGCTTACTCATGAAATTACTAAATCTTGCACTATGTATCAATCTATGAAACAACAACCATTTCCACGAGTATGCTTGGTTGGTATTTGGTTCGTCTATAGTATGAGTTTTTGGCCTTTTGAAGCATATATACATTATATATTGTTATTTTTTTGCAGGTCTAAAATGGAAATAAAAAATACTAGTATGTGTTTACATTGTTGTTCTCGTAGCCACGAGTCCATGAATTGTAAGGATAAGGTGCGTTGTCCTAAGTCTGAGACTGGTTGGAGGCAGACTTTCATGGTTGAGAAGGACGACTCCCCATATAAAGGACAAATATTCTACACTTATACAAGAAAAATCATTCATCAATGTAACTATTGGAAACGGATCGGCCCTCCAAAGATAGGAGACCTTGACCACGAAGAAGGAGAATCGAGCAATGCACAATCTCATGATGAAGACTTCAACATGCCAATCAATGTGGATGATCTCTCATCAAAATTGGAAAAATGTGCAGAGATTTCAGAATCAAGGAACGTCGATGTCTCACTTAGGGTGTACGAGTTTACGTTTCGCAAGAGGAATAAATGAATCTATTATGGCTTAATGTACTATGACTAATATTTGCTTTGTCAATGGAGATTGTTAAAATGGAATGAATCTATTATGGCTTCATCTATTATGGATTGATGTGAATAGTAGGACCTCGTTTATGTAGCTACTCTAAATTTCACTTCACGACGACATAATTTCCAAGTCATTTCATGTGATAATGTATAATTAATCCATCCCGAAATAACATTACTCATCTAATCAATCCATCCCCAAAAATTACAAGTGAAAATCATTGGGTAAATGAAAGTCATAACATGTTCAACATTTCAACATTTCAACAAATGAAAGTCATAACATGTTCAAAAGCTATGACATTGGGTAAAACATATAACTAATGATAATAGTAGTTGGTCTATGATTGTTCACTGCTGTTCAAATTTCCATTATCCATGCCTGCACCACCACCAACACCATCGTAATGAACTCCCCAATGATAATTTACCTAACAAAAAAATTCAATAAAATTTGGCAGATTTCAATAAAAGTTGACAAAATTCATCAATCACTTACTAGACACCATAGTAAATATCTTCCAATGATATATATTGCACACAATAACAATATATATTTTCAAATATTACTAGAAGAAAAACAAATCATATCTCTTCAAAATATTCCTCATTTGTTTTCACTGCATGTAAATTAGTGCTGCAAATGTAAATTTAGAAAAAAAAATGGATAGGAGCCTACTTCTCCCAATGGTGGAACTACATTGGAGATTTCCTGCTCCAATGTGGTTGTTTGCTCAGTAGTAGTGACCTTTTTCTTTGACGACACCTACACAAAAGAACATTTATTGAGTATATTGAATGCTGTAATGGACAAGGTAATGCCTTTAAATCTCTCACCCTTTTTCGTTTTGTTGTCTTTTGACTACCAACAGCGGATCAAGAATAGGAGCCCCACTTCTATAGGAGCACTAGCCAATGAAAAGTTTCCAACCATATCAACGCAGTGTCCGCCGCCAACAGTGGATGGGTGAGAAATCATAAAGTCTTGCATCTTCGGTTCCATTAATTACATTACACTCTCGCTATATTCTTTATCAATAGAGATCAATTCAGACATCCTCGCCGAGATACGCAACAACTTGTCTTGCCTTTCTTTTTCTAGGGTACGCAGCCAACCACTATCGCCAACTATAATCTTCATGTACGCCCTACCCACATCCTTACTCCAACGCCTCAACACATATCGTTCATGAACTTGATGAATGTCTGAATCAATCAAAACCTTTAGAGAGTGCCTACAAAGGATTCCTCTTGAACTGAATCAATGAGGACCGTCGATCATCAAGACATTGACCAACAACCAAGACAGTATTTGTGCCTGATAAGGTTTGGAAAAAGGATATCAAGAAAATCCATGGAAACAAAAGATTGTTCATTTGTTGTCTAAAAACCTGTCAACTTGAAATTTCTGCTTTATAGGGGGATTCAAGAATTTAACAACTGAATTTCTCGGAAAAGCAATACAAATTGACAAGAGGGAGAGAGATAGAATTCAAAATACAGATTGTATTGATAAGTGCTAGAAAAGCATTTAAATAACTCTTCTATTTTACGTATTTGTGTGTTTTATTAATGTTATATGTTCCGTTTTATGTGTTTTTCCTTTATTGTGGTGTTTAGGGTCACAAAGAATCGAAAGGCGTCAAAAAGGATGAAAATCGAATGAAAACGGAAACTCGGGACCAAAAAGGCAAGCGAATCAAAGATGGAGGACCTCCTATGCAATTTTATGAAAAGTTGTTTTTACAATTTTTCTTGTGCCAAAGTCGAAGAACGTCAAAAGAGGATTCCCAAACTTTTTCCGGATCTCAAATCGGAGTTTCCTAGTGAAAGTTATGGCCGTTTGAAGAAAAAGGACTAAAAGCGTCACTTCCAAAACTGGTGGGGACCAACGTGCAACTTTGCAAACGTCAGGGGACCAAAGTGAACCTTTTCAGAAAGTTGGAGGACCACAATGCAATTTTGGAAGGACCCAAATGAACAACATTCAAACGTTGAGGGACTTGGTGTGCAATTTCTGGGTGACTCGGGTGACTCGAGTCACCGCCGCACGTGATCGAGTCAGCGCCGCAGGTGACTCGAGTCACGCCCGATCATGCTCGATCAGCGCCGCAAGTGACTCGAGTCACCGCCGCAAGTGATCGAGTCACGCCTGCAACCGTCCCTGGCCTCCCCGTTCGCGCGCGCGGTGACTAGCAGAATCGCGCGTGACTCGAGTCGCGCGCGCGGCGACTCGAGTCACGCCTGACGCCGCTGCAGATTTTGACCAGCGGACTCCACCTACCATAAAACGTGTTTTTTGGTATTTTCTTGACTTCTTAGAGATAAAACAATCTGAGCACACCACAATAGACTCATGAAGGAAGACTTTTATGATTTTTAATATTTTTTGGTGTAATATTTTGCCTATAAATAGAGGCATTTCCACGCTTGAATCACACAACTTGTAGAGAGAGAATTAGCATGTGATTCTCTCCAACTTTCTCCTCAATAAAATTCTCTTCATCATTTGTTCTTAGTTCTAACTTGAAAGCTCTTAGTTTTTCATATTCAGTGAAGTAAGAACCTAAATATAGGTTCGAAAAATCAATCGGCGATACTTGGTAGTGAATATGATTAGCGGAGCATTTCTTCACTAATTTCTCTTCTTCTTTTATTTTTCATGTTTGAGAAAGATAATTTCTCATATATTGCGAAGGTGATACTGCAGCGTTACGCCTATAAGTATTTAACCTGCATATATGAGTAGTTAAGACTTCTCTATTTAAATCTTAGCATTATTTACGTGATTTCTATAGTTTTTATATATTACTTGAGATAGTGAAGTATAATCTATCATATAGCAGATGGTGATACCCGCTAATATGAGTAGTTAGACTTCTCTATCTAGTTCGAGGGGAAGTTGTGTTCAATTATCATGTTGTTATCTTTTCTAACTCTTTGCTAACGCTTTATCTATTCCTCTACTTCAATTTGTTGATTTGTTATGCTTTTAAACCCGTTTTGAATTTATGTGATTATTGCATTCACTTTGGCCAATTGAATCAATTAATCTTTAAGTTCAAGTTATGTGCTAGGATTGGAACTTTTGATCCGTAATTGTCACTAGATTCCAATCCACGTGTAGCAAACGAATGTCGTGCATATTTGTTAATAAATCAACTTAGATGTATTAATTCAAGTTTGTGAAATTGATCATCTAATTCAACTCATTCTTCTTGTTCATTTCACACTAGCATTGCATTAAATCCTAAGAACTTGTTTAGGATTATCCAATAGCTAGATGTTAAGTTAAAGAACTCACTTTAATTTAATACACTTAAGGAAGAATTCGTTAATCGAGCTTCTTGGTTAATTAAGAGTTGATAAATTGAAGAAGGGATAGTACACGTTGCATGGGAAAGATAAACACAAGATGTTGACACAACCGAACCCGAGAACTAGATATATCTTCAATTGTTGCATTTTCATCTCTTTTATTTTGTCATTTTATTTTCAAATTTCATCCAACTTCACAAAACCCCCATTTCTAGATTAATTGATAAGAACAACTAGATTAAACACCGTTCCTCTTGGGTTCGACTCTTACTTACCACTTCTACATTAATTTGTAGTTTTGAAACCGAGTAAGGAAATAAAATAAATTTTGGCGTACTGCGACAACACGCCCAAGTTTTTGGCGCCGTTGCCGGGGAATGGTTAACCAATTTAGTTGTTTTTATTAGTTAACTTTAAAAAAAAAATTAGTCGAGCTAACGACTTTAAACAAAAGCGCTTCTTGGGAGGCAACCCAAGCATTTTCTCGCATTTTTATTTTTCTTTTAAATTTTCGTGTTTTTGTTTTTATTTCCCAACTTTTTATCTATCGTACTGAGGAAGATATTACTTTATTACTGTAGGAGGACGATATTTCGAGACTCAATTATTTGGGAAGAGACATGATGGCCCATAAATCGGTGATTAGCGAGAATTACGGATAATGGGCAGGTTAATTATTGATAAATGACAAATCTGTCAAACGCGTTTTCTCGGATGCCCACTCCAACGTACTCTTTACAGCACACTCTGCATGCACGATTGTCGGTTGAAACAGTGCCCACTTTGACTATAAATCAGAGATCATTCTCCACTCGAAACCACAACCACAATCTTCATTTTCTGTGAGTACTTCTTTCTAGCAGTGATTAGTTTTTAGTGTGCAAAGTTGACAACCTATGGCGGCTACTACTTCTACCGGAACTGAGAGTTCAAAGAGGAAATTGACAACCATAAGTCTTTTCGGTGGAATCAATATGGGAAAACCGACACTTCTCTCACCAGTAGTCACAGCTGGAACATTCCTTGGAAATCAAAAGTATAAGCTAGTCTACGGAGGAGGTTGTCGTGGGCTGATAGGATGTGCAATTCGGTCAGCATATGTACGAGGGTCTACAGTGGTTGGCGTTATTGTACCACCTTTAAAACAGGCGTATGGTAAGACCATTGGTTTTGAGGTACATGCTAGATCATTGTTTGAACGCTTAACACTAATGATAATGTATTCGGATGCTTTCATTGCAATACCAGGGGTTTGAAACTCTAGAACAAATCTTTGCATAATTTCTTGGGCGAGATGAGACTACACTCTAAACCAATTGGTCTTTTAAACATTGACAACCATTTTGACGGTTTATTGGCATTTCTCGGATTTTTAGCTCATCAAAAGCTGATTTCTCCTAATACTTTGAAAATGATTTTTATTACACCATCAATTGAGGAATTATTGGAGAAATTAGAATCTTATGTACCACAAATGCATATAGAAGTGCCTGTCATCAATTGGCCAGAGGAATTAAGCAAAAGGAACAGAGATCCGAATGGATTGGATTTAGAGTTAAGGTTATGAATGTGGAATAGCTAACTTCAGATGGTAGAATACGAAGTTTAACTCTGGAAACACATCTGTGTTACGCTCTGGAATAAAAAAAAGAAAAGAAAAAAAGAAAAAAACACCTTGGATACTGGTTTATGTATCCCGCCCAAAGGCGTTAAACTGGTCTTTTTCAGTAGACCTTAAAGAACTGTATTCTCTTCTATTAACCTTCTTCTTTCAAGTCTTTTGCAGATACCTCAAAGTGCACTGAATTTTCATTTCTTTCTATGGCATCCCCTCTACGTATTGTTGCTCTTCTACAAGTACTCGACTCTTTCTCTATGCCTCTTGATATCAAGATTCACATTGTTCGACTTGTTGACAAGTATGAGCGTGCCCTTTGGAACGTTATCGCTTTTGGGGCAGGATCATCCCGATCTGCTCGCAAACGACGTGCTAAGCGCCTTAAAAGTTGCTTTAAATGTGGAAAGCTATTAGAGGGACCTCATTGTACTCGAAATCAAACTTATTCACAATATAGACATGTTGTTTTATTCAAGGATGGACCGATTAGGTGCAGGGCCGAAAAGTCTATCAGGAGAAAGCGGCCCATTTCATGTCGGTGTGAGAGAGTTTGATAATTTGTTGGAACAACGACAACGTCTGTTGGAAACCAAACTCGATGGCCTAACCATTGAGCAGCAACTTTTTGAGCGTGATCATTAACACACATCCGAAGATGTAAAACTACGTCTCATTCATTTGAGAAGTGTCTGAGTTGGACGTTCTGCTCTAAACGTTCTTCCATTTGTTGGTTCTTGTGGGGCTGTTCTTTATTGAATGGTAAACATACCTATGTGTCATGTGGCGATATGGAGGACCTTTTCATTAAGGTTGGTTGTCAAACTGTTTTGTAGAGCGTATCTTTGATTCGAGATAGTTTCCATGCGGATCAGACTTGATGGAATCATATCATTAATTTGATGTGAATACTACTGCAAGATGTTCAGAGGGTTGTCAACTCCCAAAGTCGCTTTGTATATATTTCTCTTCTTCATTAAAAAAAAACAAAAAAAAACAAAAAAAAACAAAAACAAAAAAAAAAAAAATAAAAAAAAAAAAATTCAGTTGTTGTTTTTCTTGTTCTATAAATATGTTGATTGCAGGTCTCTTACTCTTGGATTGTTGACCTGTTCCTACGAAGCGCTACATTGTGCAACCACCATCCCTACTCGGCACGACTCATGGCTTACCATAGGGGAGTTTCCATTTCTTCTCTTTTACATGGTATTTATATTTCTACATTGGGGACAATGTTGAATTTAAGTGTGGGGGAGTGGCATATTGTGATCTGCTTGTGATTTTTTTTTTTTTTTGTGTCTACAATTTTGCATGAGATAGCAACTTTTGAATATGATTGAGCTTAATTTGCGTGATTTAGCTAAAACTGCAGGATCCCGAAAAAATCAATTTATTGTGTTCTGTTCTTCTCTATGCATAGCTGGCTAAATTACCTGAGCACGTTTATAAGGTAATTTACTATCATTCTCTGGAACACAAATTGAAGGTTGAAAATGTTGATTTTTTTTCTAACTTTCTAGACCATAGTAAACTAATTTTTTTCTTTTCTTTTTTCTATCCATTCGTCCGCTTCAAAGTAACTGGAAACATCAATTGTTAGCAAGGCGGAGTTATAATCGCATGGTATCTGCTTTTTGTGAATGTGTCTTTTATTGTGAGTTTAAAGTTTGGAAAAAGCATTGACCTATGCTGAGAATGAATTTTACTTTTATGTTCGAAATAAGGAGAGGGACCATAGGAAAGAGCTACCTGCCTCAGAGTGTGAAGCCGTCACCTCGAATGGGTGAAGAAGGCTGCCTCCAATGAAAGGGGTAGTGTGAAAGCTACCTGTGGGGTAAAAGCTGAAAAGAAAATTGCAAAACTCCTCTTCTTCTTCTTCTTCATCAAAAAAAAAAAAAAAAAAAAAAATAAATTGCAAGAAATGTGACAGCTACCCAAGTGTGAAGTAAGATAAATAAATTCCCTCAGTGGTTTGAAGTGCCTAATCTAAACACTCTTTAAATTGAAGACATATTTGCGATAAAACACCTGCCATGCCCTTTTTTTTCTTTGCAGTGCTAACACTTGATGATTTTTGGTGAACTGAGTAATTTTTAGGATCCATGGGAATCATTGTAAAATAAGAGTGGGATCACGAGAGATGAAAAGAAATATTTGACCATTTCGGGTTAGGATTTGGATAGAACATCGTAAGCTTTCATTTGATTCCAGTTAGTGATGGGATGATAACCTTAATTGCACACACTCACAAGCCATTGTGTATTTGAGAAGAAGTGAAATTTTCATGGTTCGGGAGAATGTTTATTAAGCAAGTCACTATCTGTAGTTGGATTTCAATGTTTAAAGTTGTTTATCTCATGTAAAATCACTGTGTTGTTTTGTGTCGTATGGTTGTTGTTCGAGGGCGAACAACAGTCTAAGTGTGGGGGAGTTTGATAAGTGCTAGAAAAGCATTTAAATAACTCTTCTATTTTACGTATTTGTGTGTTTTATTAATGTTATATGTTCCGTTTTATGTGTTTTTCCTTTATTGTGGTGTTTAGGGTCACAAAGAATCGAAATGAGTCAAAAAGGATGAAAATCGAATGAAAACGGAAACTCGGGACCAAAAAGGCAAGCGAATCAAAGATGGAGGACCTCCTATGCAATTTTATGAAAAGTTGTTTTTACAATTTTTCTTGTGCCAAAGTCGAAGAACGTCAAAAGAGGATTCCCAAACTTTTTCCGGATCTCAAATCGGAGTTTCCTAGTGAAAGTTATGGCCGTTTGAAGAAAAAGGACTAAAAGCGTCACTTCCAAAACTGTTGGGGACCAAAGTGCAACTTTTCACAAGTCAGGGGACCAAAGTGAAACTTTTCAGAAAGTTGGAGGCCCAAAATGCAATTTTGGAAGGACCCAAATGAACAACATTCCAAAGTTGAGGGACTTGGTGTGCAATTTCTGGGTGACTCGGGTGACTCGAGTCACCGCCGCACGTGATCGAGTCAGCGCCGCAGGTGACTCGAGTCACGCCCGATCATGCTCGATCAGCGCCGCAAGTGACTCGAGTCACCGCCGCAAGTGATCGAGTCACGCCTGCAACCGTCCCTGGCCTCCCCGTTCCGCGCGCGCGGTGACTAGGCAGAATCGCGCGTGACTCGAGTCAGCGCGCGCGGCGACTCGAGTCACGCCTGACGCCGCTGCAGATTTTGACCAGCGGACTCCACCTACCATAAAACGTGTTTTTTGGTATTTTCTTGACTTCTTAGAGATAAAACAATCTGAGCACACCACAATAGACTCATGAAGGAAGACTTTTATGATTTTTTAATATTTTTTGGTGTAATATTTTGCCTATAAATAGAGGCATTTCCACGCTTGAATCACACAACTTGTAGAGAGAATTAGCTTGTGATTCTCTCCAACTTTCTCCTCAATAAAATTATCTTCATCATTTGTTCTTAGTTCTAGCTTGAAAGCTCTTAGTTTTTCATATTCGGGCGGAAGTAAGAACCTAAATATAGGTTCGAAAAATCAATCGACGATACTTCGGCCGTGAATATGATTAGCGGAGCATTTCTTCACTAATTTCTCTTCTTCTTTTATTTTTCATGTTTGAGAAAGATAATTTCTCATATATTGCAGAGGTGATACACGGCGTTACGCCGTTATAAGTATTTAACCCGCATATATGAGTAGTAAGACTTCTCTATTTAAATCTTAGCATTATTTACGTGATTTCTATAGTTTTTATATATTACTTGAGATAGTGAAGTATAATCTATCATATAGCAAAGTGGTGATACCGCTAATATGAGTAGTTAGACTTCTCTATCTAGTTCGAGGAAGTTGTGTTCAATTATCATGTTGTTATCTTTTCTAACTCTTTGCTAACGTTTTATCTATTCCTCTACTTCAATTTGTTGATTTGTTATGCTTTTAAACCCGTTTTGAATTTATGTGATTATTGCATTCACTTTGGCCAATTGAATCAATTAATCTTTAAGTTCAAGTTATGTGCTAGGATTGGAACTTTTGATCCGTAATTGTCACTAGATTCCAATCCACAGTAGCAAACGAATGTCGTGCATATTTGTTAATAAATCAACTTAAATGTATTAATTCAAGTTTGTGAAATTGATCATCTAATTCAACTCATTCTTCTTGTTCATTTCACACTAGCATTGCATTAAATCCTAAGAACTTGTTTAGGATTATCCAATAGCTAGATGTTAAGTTAAAGAACTCACTTTAATTTAATACACTTAAGGAAGAATTCGTTAATCAGAGCTTCTTGGTTAATTGAGAGTTGATAAATTGAAGAAGGGATAGTACACGTTGCATGGGAAAGATAAACACAAGATGTTGACACAACCGAACCCGAGAACTAGATATATCTTCAATTGTTGCATTTTCATCTCTTTTATTTTGTCATTTTATTTTCAAATTTCATCCAACTTCACAAAACCCCCATTTCTAGATTAATTGATAAGAACAACTAGATTAAACACCGTTCCTCTTGGGTTTGACCCTTACTTACCACTTCTACATTAATTTGTAGTTTTGAAACCGAGTAAGGAAATAAAATAAATTTTGGCGTACTGCGACAACACGCCCAAGTTTTTGGCGTCGTTGCCGGGGAATGGTTAACCAATTTAGTTGTTTTTATTAGTTAACTTTAAAAAAAAAAAAAAAATTAGTCGAGCTAACGACTTTAAACAAAAGCGCTTCTTGGGAGGCAACCCAAGCATTTTCTCGCATTTTTATTTTTCTTTTAAATTTTCGTGTTTTTGTTTTTATTTCCCAACTTTTTATCTATCGTACTGAGGAAGATATTACTTTATTACTGTAGGAGGACGATATTTCGAGACTCAATTATTTGGGAAGAGACATGATGGCCCATAAATCGGTGATTAGCGAGAATTACGGATAATGGGCAGGTTAATTATTGATAAATGACAAATCATCCAAGCGCGTTTTCTCGGATGCCCACTCCAACGTACTCTTCTGACACACTCTGCATGCACGATTGTCGGTTGAAAGCTTGAAGGCCCACTTTGACTATAAATCGAGATCATTCTCCACTCGAAACCACAACCACAATCTTCATTTTACGTGAGTACTTCTTTCTAGCTTGTTGATTAGTTTTAGTGTGCAAAGTTGACAACCTATGGCGGCTACTACTTCTCTGAAGGCGAGAGTTCAAAGAGGAAATTGACAACCATAAGTCTTTTCTGGAATCAATATGGGAAAACCGACACTTCTCTCACCAAGAGTCACAATTTGGAACATTCCTTGGAAATCAAAAGTATAAGCTAGTCTCACGGAGGAGGTTGTCGTGGGTCGATAGGATGTGCAATTCGGTCAAGATATGTACGAGGGTCTCAATGGTTGGCGTTATTGTACCACCTTTAAAACAGGCGTATGGTAAGACCATTGGTTTTGAGGTACATGCTAGATCATTGTTTGAACGCTTAACACTAATGATAATGTATTCGGATGCTTTCATTGCAATACCAGGGGGTTTCGAAACTCTAGAACAAATCTTTTGCATAATTTCTTGGGCCGAGATGAGACTACACTCTAAACCAATTGGTCTTTTAAACATTGCCAACCATTTTGACGGTTTATTGGCATTTCTCGGATTTTTAGCTCATCAAAAGCTGATTTCTCCTAATACTTTGAAAATGATTTTTATTACACCATCAATTGAGGAATTATTGGAGAAATTAGAATCTTATGTACCACAAATGCATATAGAAGTGCCTGTCATCAATTGGCCAGAGGAATTAAGCAAAAGGAACAGAGATCCGAATGGATTGGATTTAGAGTTAAGGTTATGAATGTGGAATAGCTAACTTCAGATGGTAGAATACGAAGTTTAACTCTGGAAACACATCTGTGTTACTCTCTGGAATAAAAAAAAAAAGAAAAGAAAAAAAAAAGAAAAAAAAAACACCTTGGATACTGGTTTATGTATCCCGCCCAAAGGCGTTAAACTGGTCTTTTTCAGTAGACCTTAAAGAACTGTATTCTCTTCTATTAACCTTCTTCTTTCAAGTCTTTTGCAGATACCTCAAAGTGCACTTTGAATTTTCATTTCTTTCTATGGCATCCCCTCTACGTATTGTTGCTCTTCTACAAGTACTCGACTCTTTCTCTATGCCTCTTGATATCAAGATTCACATTGTTCGACTTGTTGACAAGTATGAGCGTGCCCTTTGGAACGTTATCGCTTTTGGGGCAGGATCATCCCGATCTGCTCGCAAACGACGTGCTAAGCGCCTTAAAAGTTGCTTTAAATGTGGAAAGCTATTAGAGGGACCTCATTGTACTCGAAATCAAACTTATTCACAATATAGACATGTTGTTTTATTCAAGGATGGACCGATTAGGTGCAGGGCCGAAAAGTCTATCAGGAGAAACAAAATTTCATAATCGGTGTGAGAGAGTTTGATAATTTGTTGGAACAACGACAACGTCTGGGAAACCAAACTCGATGGCCTAACCATTGAGCGACAACTTTTGAGCGTGATCATTAACACACATCCGAAGATGTAAAACTACGTCTCATTCATTTGAGAAGTGTATGCGAGTTGGACGTTCTCTCAGCGTTCTTCCATTTGTTGGTTCTTGTGGGTCGTTCTTTATTGAATGGTAAACATACCTATGTGTCATGTGGCGATATGGAGGACCTTTTCATTAAGGTTGGTTGTCAAAGCTGTTTTGTAGAGCGTATCTTTGATTGAGATAGTTTCCATGCGGATCGACTTGATGGAATCATATCATTAATTTGATGTGAATACTCTTTGCAAGATGTTCAGAGGGTTGTCAACTCCCAAAGTCGCTTTGTATATATTTCTCTTCTTCATTAAAAAAAAAAAACAAAAAAAAAAACAAAAAAAAAAAAAAAAAAATAATAAAAATTCAGCTTGTTGTTTTTCTTGTTCTATAAATATGTTGATTGGGTCTCTTACTCTTGGATTGTTGACCTGTTCTCTGAGCGCTACATTGTGCAACCACCATCCCTACTCTACGATTCATGGCTTACCATAGGGAGTTTCCATTTCTTCTCTTTTACATGGTATTTATATTTCTACATTGGGGACAATGTTGAATTTAAGTGTGGGGGAGTGGCATATTGTGATCTGCTTGTGATTTTTTTTTTTGTGTCTACAATTTTGCATGAGATAGCAACTTTTGAATATGATTGAGCTTAATTTGCGTGATTTAGCTAAAACTGCAGGATCAAAAAATCAATTCATTGTGTTCTGTTCTTCTCTATGCATAGTCAAGCTAAATTACCTGAGCACGTTTATAAGGTAATTTACTATCATTCTCTGGAACACAAATTGAAGGTTGAAAATGTTGATTTTTTTTCTAACTTTCTAGACCATAGTAAACTAATTTTTTTTCTTTTCTTTTTTCTATCCATTCGTCCTGCTCAAAGTAACCTGGAAACATCAATTGTTAGCAAGGCGGAGTTATAATCGCATGGTATCTGTTTTTTGTGAATGTGTCTTTTATTGACAGAGTTTAAAAAGTTTGGAAAAAGCATTGACCTATGCTGAGAATGAATTTTACTTTTATGTTCGAAATAAGGAGAGGGACCACAGGAAAGAGCTACTCGCCTCGAGTGTGAAGCCGTCACCTCGAATGGGTGAAGAAGGCTGCCTCCAATGAAAGGGGTAGTGTGAAAGCTACCTGTGGGGTAAAAGCTGAAAAGAAAATTGCAAAACTCCTCTTCTTCTTCTTCTTCATCAAAAAAAAAAAAAAAAAAAAAAAAAAATAAATTGCAAGAAATGTGACAGCTACCCAAGTGTGAAGTAAGATAAATAAATTCCCTCAGTGGTTTGAAGTGCCTAATCTAAACACTCTTTAAATTGAAGACATATTTGCGATAAAACACCTGCCATGCCCTTTTTTTTTCTTTGCAGTGCTAACACTTGATGATTTTTGGTGAACTGAGTAATTTTTAGGATCCATGGGAATCATTGTAAAATAAGAGTGGGATCACGAGAGATGAAAAGAAATATTTGACCATTTCGGGTTAGGATTTGGATAGAACATCGTAGCTTTCATTTGATTCGATTAGTGATGGGATGATAACCTTAATTGCACACACTCACAAGCCATTGTGTATTTGAGAAGAAGTGAAATTTTCATGGTTCGGGAGAATGTTTATTAAGCAAGTCACTATCTGTAGTTGGATTTCAATGTTTAAAGTTGTTTATCTCATGTAAAATCAACTTGTGTTGTTTTGTGTCAGATGGTTGTTGTTCGAGGGCGAACAACAGTCTAAGTGTGGGGGAGTTTGATAAGTGCTAGAAAAGCATTTAAATAACTCTTCTATTTTACGTATTTGTGTGTTTTATTAATGTTATATGTTCCGTTTTATGTGTTTTTCCTTTATTGTGGTGTTTAGGGTCACAAAGAATCGAAAGGAGTCAAAAAGGATGAAAATTGAATGAAAACGAACTCGGGACCAAAAGGCAAGCGAATCAAAGATGGAGGACCTCCTATGCAATTTTATGAAAAATTGTTTTTACAATTTTCTTGTGCCAAAGTCGAAGAACGTCAAAAGAGGATTCCCAAACTTTTTCCGGATCTCAAATCGGAGTTTCCTAGTGAAAGTTATGGCCGTTTGAAGAAAAAGGACTAAAAGCGTCACTTCCAAAACTGTTGGGGACCAAAGTGCAACTTTTCAAAAGTCAGGACCAAAGTGAAACTTTTCAGAAAGTTGGAGGCCCAAAATGCAATTTTGGAAGGACCCAAATGAACAACATTCCAAAGTTGAGGGACTTGGTGTGCAATTTCTGGTGACTCGGGTGACTCGAGTCACCGCCGCCGTGATCGAGTCAGCGCCGCAGGTGACTCGAGTCACGCCCGATCATGCTTTCGATCAGCGCCGCAAGTGACTCGAGTCACCGCCGCAAGTGATCGAGTCACGCCGCAACCGCCCCTGGCCTCCCCGTTCCGTCGCGCGCGGTGACTAGGCAGAATCGCGCGTGACTCGAGTCGGCGCGCGGCGACTGAGTCACGCTG
Source organism: Jasminum sambac (assembly GCA_018223645.1). NCBI lineage: Eukaryota > Viridiplantae > Streptophyta > Magnoliopsida > Lamiales > Oleaceae > Jasminum > Jasminum sambac. The sequence continues at coordinate 25,671,911 of CP073652.1, forward strand.
ACGCCGCCGCAGATTTTGACCAGCGGACTCCACCTACCATAAAACGTGTTTTTGGTATTTTCTTGACTTCTTAGAGATAAAACAATCTGAAAGCACACCACAATAGACTCATGAAGGAAGACTTTTATGATTTTTAATATTTTTTGGTGTAATATTTTGCCTATAAATAGAGGCATTTCCACGCTTGAATCACACAACTTGTAGAGAGAATTAGCTTGTGATTCTCTCCAACTTTCTCCTCAATAAAATTCTCTTCATCATTTGTTCTTAGTTCTAGCTTGAAAGCTCTTAGTTTTTCATATTCTAAGGAAGTAAGAACCTAAATATAGGTTCGAAAAATCAATCGACGATACTTCGCCGTGAATATGATTAAGCGGAGCATTTCTTCACTAATTTCTCTTCTTCTCTTTATTTTTCATGTTTGAGAAAGATAATTTCTCATATATTGCGTAGGTGATACACTACAAGCGTACGCTATAAGTATTTAACCCAGCATATATGAGTAGTTAGACTTCTCTATTTAAATCTTAGCATTATTTACGTGATTTCTATAGTTTTTATATATTACTTGAGATAGTGAAGTATAATCTATCATATAGCGTGGTGATACCCGCTAATATGAGTAGTTAGACTTCTCTATCTAGTTCGAGGAAGTTGTGTTCAATTATCATGTTGTTATCTTTTCTAACTCTTTGCTAACGCTTTATCTATTCCTCTACTTCAATTTGTTGATTTGTTATGCTTTTAAACCCACTTTGAATTTATGTGATTATTGCATTCACTTTGGCCAATTGAATCAATTAATCTTTAAGTTCAAGTTATGTGCTAGGATTGGAACTTTTGATCCGTAATTGTCACTAGATTCCAATCCACAAGAGCAAACGAATGTCGTGCATATTTGTTAATAAATCAACTTAGATGTATTAATTCAAGTTTGTGAAATTGATCATCTAATTCAACTCATTCTTCTTGTTCATTTCACACTAGCATTGCATTAAATCCTAAGAACTTGTTTAGGATTATCCAATAGCTAGATGTTAAGTTAAAGAACTCACTTTAATTTAATACACTTAAGGAAGAATTCGTTAATCAGAGCTTCTTGGTTAATTGAGAGTTGATAAATTGAAGAAGGGATAGTACACGTTGCATGGGAAAGATAAACACAAGATGTTGACACAACCGAACCCGAGAACTAGATATATCTTCAATTGTTGCATTTTCATCTCTTTTATTTTGTCATTTTATTTTCAAATTTCATCCAACTTCACAAAACCCCCATTTCTAGATTAATTGATAAGAACAACTAGATTAAACACCGTTCCTCTTGGGTTCGACCCTTACTTACCACTTCTACATTAATTTGTAGTTTTGAAACCGAGTAAGGAAATAAAATAAATTTTGGCGTACTGCGACAACACGCCCATGTATACGCGTTTATTTGTCGGCCCAGTAGTTGTTGACTTATTTATTCACAAGATGACTTTGAAGCATACTATATTTACATGAAAAATCGTGTGTGTATTGTATGTTTGAATAATGAATACATAGAGACAGACAAAGGATTTCTTCAATGGAGAACCAGAAATTAATTGGATTGGGGGCCAACAAATTCTAGCGTGAGATGTTGAAGGAGGATCACTCCGATTCTCGGGTTGGCGAGAATTCGTTATCTAATATCATAGAAATAAAAAAGTTTACGCTACTTTAATTTTAATAATATTACCAATTTCAAATATGTCCATTTTAATTAAGCAAATAGAAGTGTCTAACGAAGAAAAAAAGACTATATACAATAAATATTTTTATAATTTGAAATCAATTACCTTAATTATTAACGTAAATATAAAAATATTGTCAAATTAAGTATGTCTAACAAACTAAAATAACTAATAGTATTTGTCATAAAGATTAATTGAACAAATAGTTGTGTGTGAACACTATTGGATTAGTATTGATGACATCCAAACAATTATTCACAAATTGTTCATACAGAATCACCCAATCTATATATATATAGAAAAGCAAGAAAATTTAAGCTTTTTTTAAATTAGATTAAAGTAAAGTCTTTTTTTGTCTTTTGATTTTTTCCTTTTTTAATAATTAATAATTAATCTCCAACAATCAATTAACTAATCATTATCTATATTGAATCTTATCCTCCCAAAATTAGATTTTTTCAAATCTCCACTAATTTGAACTTATCTTCTGTATGTTTTTTGTCCTTTGATTTTTTGCCTTTTATTAATCCATAATCAATCATAACAAAAAAATTAATAAATTATTATTTAAATTAAATGATAAATATTAAATCCAAATTTTATTTCCTTGCATAAGTATTGATAATTATTATTTTATTATATCTTTTTAATTTGCATTTAAATATTTATATTTATATATAGAATAAGAGACTTTTTATAAATAATTAGTTACGTGACGAAAATTAACTCTTAAGAAAATAAAATTACTTAAAATTAATAATTTCATTAATGTTTGATTATTGTGTGATACAAAATTAGAATTCATTAAATTTTTGCACAAAATCTATACATTAATAAAATGAGCACATTTTCCCACTCAAACTATCAATTTTTAGAATTAAAAAATTAATTACAAAATTTCATTTCCCACCCAATCCCTATATATTTATTTTTTAAGATTAAATGGTATATTTTGAGATAAGCCCAAATCTTTTATCAAAGAAATCTCCCTATATATTCATTTTTTAAGATTAAATGATATATTTTGAGATAAGCCCAAATCTTTTATCAAAGAAATCTTACATACGTCTTTCCTTCTCATCTTTATCACTAACAGTTCACACACGTCTTTCCTTATCAACACCAATGAATGCGTCTCAAATCTTACCATTGGAATTTGGTATCTTCACAACTCCTTTCCTAATTCCTTAATAAATCCAAAAATTCTGAAAATTAACACGTCTCAGATCCATTCGCATCACTAATCCAAAAATTGAGCTGATCAAATCTTCATATATCAGCGCCAATTGAGACAATTGGGTATAAGCTTCCCCGTGCAACGCGCGGGTGAAAACACTAGTTAAAAGAAAAGCATAACATTAATATTTAAAAATTTGATTCGATCCACTAATTAATTTTTTAAATAATTAATTATTTTTATCAAATTTAGAAAATCGAACCGGTCGGCAATTTGGAGAAAGCAACGGTTCAAGGGTCAAATGGTTGAACCGGGTCGAACCGTTTTTAATTAAAAAATTAAAAAATAAATTAAAATCAATAAAACTAAAAACCAAAAAAATCGGTTGAACCGTTACCAAGTAACCGGTTGAATTGGTCTGTTGACCGATTTTCTAATAGTCTGATTTTAAACTATAACCCGACCAGATTTTAGATCGGTTCATGGTTGAACCGGCTGGTCCAGTTCAGTTTTCTAAACATTGATTTTTACAAATAAAACGGAAGTTAATCTAAATTAGCAATTTCGCTAAGATTCAATTTTTGTGTGATACAAAATTAAAAATTATTAAAATTTTACATAAAAATTAAAAGAAATTTGTAACATGATTAGATCGGTTCCTTTACTTAATTTTAGAAATTTTAATTATTTTCAAAAATAAAAGTAGCTAAAAATGAAAATTAATTAAAATTAGCAAGGTTTTACGATTTCATTTTGCTGTGATAAAAAATTACAATTCATCAAATTTGTAAATAAAATTAAAAGAAACATGTAACATTAATTTTTTTAATTAATCTTTCAATTGTAATATTAATCCAATATTTTTAATTAATTGAATCTATATTTATATCTTTAAAATTGCAGATATTCTTTAGTGGAAATAATTAACGGAAAATGGGTTTTAATATTGCATCTTTTAAATGAATTTTAGATGGATTGGTTGCAGTAGATTATTGAAAGAATTATTCTTTCTCTACACTGATAAATCACTTTCTCTTTTTTTCACTAAACGTAAATTCGTGGATTGATCGTACTTTGTTCGCACTAATAATTTTTCTTGTCTTGGATTGTTTATTTTTTGTACCCATATAGAAAATACTTTTCAACAGTGGAACAAAGTTTCAATCAAAAGAGTATTAGACTCACTTATTATAAAGAAACAATTGTAGTTTCTTCGTAATATAAAAGTTTTATATATATTATCAATTTTTAAAGTCATTAATACAAATCGATACAATATTTTAAATTATTAAGGTAAATCCATGGATTTATCGTGCCTTTTTCACGCTATTTATTTTTTCCTTGGATCATTTAGTTTTTATAACAATATGTTCATTGTGAAAATTGATTATACTTCTGTGCTTCTTTTGTATGGCTGATTATATATTTAGTTCACATAATTCATTATAATTGGAAAGTCCAATATACTTTATAATTTTTTCCAGTAAATTAATTTGTAATGCAACTATTGTTATTTATAAATATAAAATAAATTAAAATATGAATCAACCTAATTCAATAGAGTGCTTTCGGTAAGTTGTTGCAGCAATTATTCTTTCTTCAAAGTGATAACTTATTTTCTCTCTCTTTTTTTCTCATTCATTTCTTATACCATTAGGTTGAGACGACACAATTTTTAAAATCGTAAAGGTAAATTTGTTGATTGATCGTACTTTTTTCACACGATTAAATTTTCCTCTTGGATGAATTATTTTTTGTGCCCACATGAAAAATATTTTTCAGTAGTAAAAGAGTTTCAATCATAAGAGTGTTGGGCTCACACTATTAAATTTTTTTATTTTTTTAATTTTTATATGATCAATTTTTTAAACAATTTATGATTAACACCTAGTAATATTGTTATTAGCTAAAAAATTCTGCTCCCGTAAAACGTACGGATAAAACAGTTAGTTTCATGAAAAAAAAGAGAAGGTAAAAAAAATAAAAAAGCGAAAAAGCAAAAAAAAAAAAGAAAAAAGTAGGGGTCAGTGGGATCCTAGGACCCCACAAGCCCCTATGTGGCTTCGCCACTGGATTTGTTTGTATGTGGAGTGTGTTGAGGCAAATGGCTGAGTGGATAATGAGATTTATAAATGAAAATGAACACTAATTTTATATATGTGGTCAAAATAAAAGTTTGAGCTTCACTGGGTGATTGTTCGGAATTATTGTAAGATTCACTTCTTTTTTTACCACAATTTTATAATGAAATATAAATTTTAACCCTTTTTCTTATGATCTTAACTTTTAAATAAACATTCTATCAAAAATTAATTCCCTTGTAAAAAATTTTGTCAAATAAGCTCCAAATACTTGGTGTTGATTTGTAAGTTCAAAAAATAAATAAATAATATTAAACGGGCATTGAGGTTATGCATTCGTTTATGCAAAACACAATTGTTATATTTATAAACACAATTGTTATATTTATACTTGACTATACGATATAAAATGCACTGTTGTCATATATTCTCTTAAATTTATTTACTTTTTAATAATACATTGTAGTACTTGTCATTTGAAGAATGGCATTGTTTGTCAAAAATAAAGTTAGTCAAACAAGGATGATGTGTATTTAAAAGTTGAAGACTAGTACTGGCAATGGTGTTGACTCCTCCCTTTGATTCTCTCTGTTGTAATTCGTTAACCAATTGACATGTTCAAAATTGTATAATGGACAATCTTGGAGAAAATACCAAATATAGTATACTTTATATTTGAAAAGATATTGAAGATAAGTTACTTTTATAAAAGATACAAACGTTATATGTTTCAAATTAGATGGACAAAAACATCCGCATCTCTACCAACCCCATCCCCACCCCACCCTCCACCCCACCCCACCCCTCCAATCCGCTGTGGGAAGCTCCATTTTGATTTCACGGAAGCACTTCACATCTCTATTTACTCAATTTTTTTCATGTATATTAACCATCATTTCGACCATTATTTCCGATATGGAAGAACAAGAAGGAGCGGTTTTAATTTAATAAATTTTAAATTTTTTCCACCCAATCTTTTACTTGATCTAGTTTTTGTTTGATTTGGTCGAAGATGGTGAAGCTTGCTTGGAGTTTGGTCGGAGATGCTGACGTTTGACCGGAGATGATAAACGACAAACAATCGTCGAAGAAGATAAACTACTCGCCGGAGGAGATGAACAGTGACTAATTTTGTATTTTATACAATTTTAGGACTAGTTCTTTTGGGAATTTTTGGAGAAGATGTAAATTTACTTAAATGACGCATTAGATATGTGGTTGAAAATTGGAGAAATATATTAAACCATATAAAGTAATTATATTAGTAGTTAAAAATAATGAGAGAGAAAAAATTAGTAAAAATTAATAAAGTTTAATGGTATATAGAACAAGCCCTTAGTGCCTTACTCCAATTTTAGTTTATTTCATTCTTTTAGGGGCCTGTATTTAATGTTGATTTGTAAGGATTTTAATAGATTTTGAAATTGAATGACTTTTATATAGTTTAATGGACTTTCATTGATTTTTGATATATTTCTACATATTTTCACAGAATGCGTAAAAATCTTCAATAAATTTAGGACTTTTATTTTAAAACTTTTGCTGGATTTCTTTAGAATTCATTTGAAAATACATATTTTTGTTCCATAAAATAAATATTATTAAACTTATTGAAATTAGACTTTTATTATCTTTTCTCATTAAATTATTATCGTGTCAAAAGCAGAAATTAATAATAATTATTTTTTTAAACAAAATAATAATTAATTATTCTCTATACAATACTTTTCTAAAAAGATAATAATTTTTAACTACAAAAATACATAAATATTGCAAACAGTGATTTCACAATATTTTGATATAATTTAAGGAGAAAAATTAAAAAACTATCTTATATTTAATTAGTACGCCAAAATATATGTCTCAAGTTTGAAAGTAAATAATAAATATAAAATATTTAATTACAAATTTAAAAACTCTTTACAATCTTTTCTAATGAAAATTTGAAGAAAAATAAGATAAAAATGTTATAAGGACTTTTTTACATCATTCTTATCCTGAAATTAAGAAAAAATGAAAAAAAAGGATAAAAAGTAATAAGAGATGGTGGCGGTGGTGGCAGGAGGGTGTGGCGGTAGCGGCAGTGATAGCGGTGTCGTTGGCCAAACGGTGGTGGTGGTGGTGGTGGTGGTGGTGGAAGGGACGGTGAGAATGGTGACAGTTGGTGGTAATGAATAAAAGTCCATCAAAATCTTAGGAGTAAGTGATAGATTTCATATGACAAATTATTATGCTTATACTTTGTGCTAAAAAATGAATATTTAAATAATTCTATTAAAGTCCTTAAAAATCTAATTTTAAATGCCTCATAATTTCATAGGATTTTTAGAAGCCTTCATTTAATACCTCATGACTTTGATGGACTTTAAAAAATCATAAAAATCTATATTGAATACCCCAATATTTTAATTCACTCATAAAGTCTCAATTGGATACACCCAAACTTTTTCAAACCCGTCAAATTCCTTAAAAGTCTTTAAAACTCCTGTAAAGTCTCAATTGAATACGCCCCCTTATTATTATCTATTTTTATTTTTTTGAGTTTTAGGTTTCTCTTCTCGATGCTTATTTTATATATGCAATAAATTTCCATTAATTTCTTTCATTATTTCCAACCACATATATAATTATTTTATATTTTTAATATAATTTCTATAATTTTCAAACTACTTGACTTCCAGCCACGCATCCAACATCACACGGGGGCTATAGTTATTATACCTAGTCAAAGGTGTGAATTATTTAAAAGACTTTCTCAACAATCAAATTGGGTAGATGACCTTCTATTAAAATAAAGGTAAAAGTAATATTACAAATACCTAAAATATCCCTATATGGTAAAAGGACCATATTATCCTGGCATATTTTTAGGGTTTTAACCAATCATTTTCAACATTTTAGGCACGTGAATTTTCCTGCATGAATCCTAATGTTCGGCGGTTTCTTTTGGCTCCCAAAAAAAAAAAATTCTTTCTCTATCATCTTCCTTGTGAAAACCTTGCAATTCATGTTGAAAAAAGATTGTGTGGGTGGTTGAAGATCAACAAAGCCTTATCTTGGTTTGTTTTCAAAGAATAGTGGAAATATTTGAAGAAATAAGCTAAAAGGTAGGTTTTCTTGCAATTTTTATTTGATAACCATTTTGATTTTTATGATTTGCATGCGTCTGATTTTCGTAGATTCCGTGTGATGATGTTGTGTAAATTAGATATCAACGATAACGACTGTACAGTCGTGATGCATTACGCATAACAGCACTGCATTCGTTATCTTTTGTTTAGCTAACATTGTTTTTTTTAAATGTTTGATATTTCCTTTATATATATACGGTAGTAGTTATATATCAACCATAATGCTTGTACAGTTGTTATCTTCCATGAGTAACGACACTGGATTCGTTATATGATGTTTAGCTAACATTGTTTTTTAAATTACCAATTAAAATGTCACACATTTCCATTTCTTGTTCCGAGTATTGTATGTGTACACTACTATAATTATATATTAGGCACAAGTGCAAAACGATTGTACAGTCGTGTTCTGTAGTGCATAACGATACTTGTGACAAATTCAGGAATATTATAGTTCATTCAAGTAATATTTGTGATTTTTTGCTTGATTGCAATCATGGATTCTACGAAAATGGTGTGGATTCTAGTATGTTACTTTGTTGAGTTTGAAAAGGGTAACGAAGGGACATGGATGTGCAATATATAAAGAGAACAGTGAAGAGAATATCAATCCCACATTTGTTTCCAATTACATTTCGTATTTGGAGCTTTATAATGTGGTTCGGGACCTCGTAAAATTGGACAACAATTCGTATGAAATGGAGTTCATGTCTCTTAACTCGAAGATGACCAGATTTTCAGTTCTCCCCAGTGAAGAACATCCCATTTGCATGACACTTGTGAAAGAGACGGCTAAAGAAAAAAGTGGTTATGATTATATCAACTTTCATTATGACTATATCAACTTTCATTATGGCTATATCAACTTTCTTTATCACCAAAATCAACTTTCGTTATAACTAAATCATATATCGTTATCACTAAATCAACTTTCTTTATCACTCAACCAACTTTTGTTATCACTCAATTAATTTTCGTTAGGCTACGGCTAAATACACCCGCTCAATTACTGAGTACACCCATTTTTTTCTAATATTCCAAATTTGCCCTCACTATCGTGTAGTCTTAAAGAAAAGTGTTCGCCCTCGTCGAAACGAACACCCGTAAGGGTGTTCGCCCCAACTGGGGGGAACACCCAAATGGGTGTTCGCCCCATTCGGGGAGAACACAACATAATTTTTAAAAAATGAAAAATTATTTATAAAAAAATTTTAGTATAATTATTTCTTGAAATTTTTTTAAACACTCAAAGTTTTTTAATAATTGTATTTAATACTAATAGGACAAAGTTAATTATTATATCATCAAAAAAATTGTAAGTTTTTGTTAAATAATTGTATTAAACACTAACCAAATAAAGTCAATTACTATATTATCAACAAAATTTTGAAATAATTTTTTTAAAAATAATTGTATTCAACATTAACTCAATAAAGCTAATTACTGTATCATTAAAAAAATGTCGAATTTCATCACCCAAATGGTTTTAAAAAACTTTAAAAAAATTGGGTGTTTACAAGAGGGCGAACATCCCTCTATTGTGTTCGCCCTAGCGAACAAGCGAAGCGAGCGACTAACAACCTTTAGGTCCTAACAAATGTTAGGTCTAATGAACATTTTGTTGTCAAATTTTAAATAACTCGCAAGCGCACGAATCTATTGAAATATAGATCTAATGAGCAACGAGGTCGAACCCACAGGGACTGCGAATTTAAAAAGTATAATTTAACCCAAATTAACTCGTAACTAAACTAACTGAAAATGTTTTATTTTTATATTTTTAATTAATTAAGATACTAGTAGAGAAACTAAAATAAGCAATTAAAACAAATATCAAGATGATTTAAAATGACCAAGGTTTCGGAATCCACCACTATTGTAACGACCCGAGTTCTAAGTACTCGGAACGCCACGTCATTGTTATCACATTTTCTTTTGAAAATAAATTGAGCGGAATAACATTGCGGAAAGAAAATTTAAACTTTATTGTAATCGATTTTTTGGTCACATTGTAGGAAAAATCAAAAGGAGACTTAGAAACTAATTAAACGATCAAAAATTTATTCAAAATCTCTTTGAATGATAGCCAATGCCGTATGCCGCGCCGACAGCCCGTTAGTCTGCAAAGATGGTTAATAATGGAAAATATGAGTACAAATATACTCAGTAGACCCCCTGCGCATATAATATTAGCACACTTAATGTTCACATCGCATGTAAGCATTAAACTTGCAACATTACGAACAATTAATCATAGGTTCGTTTTACTTCTCTTATCGTCCACGTCATCATAGTGCTTAATAGCACGTCGGTTCTCTAAATTAGGCTAAAAGCCTATCATCTCTCATTAGTAGGCATGAAGCCTATCTTCATCACTTAATGTTACATGCGTTTGAATGGTACACTAATACGATCTGTTGATCGAAAATAGAGGTTTTTAGTTCGGGAGCCTACCTTTCTTCTTGAGTTCGAGCTTAAACTGGGGAGTTCCTTTATGTTCTTAGTTCACTCGCGCCGTCTACAATTAAGAAAAACATTATAATTAGTTTGAATGCTAAGGGAAATAAATTAGGCATAAAACTATAGGAGCTAGAATAAATACTTCCGAAAAGATTGGGACTATTTTAAAAAGGAATTTAGGGGTTAGGGATTATTTGTGGAAAGAAAATAAACTTTGGGGCCAACTTGTGCAAAAGATAGGAATTTGGAGGTGACTAGTGCAAACTATTAGAATGGGGACCAACTTAATTATTTTTGAGAAGAGTCGGGGCTTGGGGTGCAAAATGACATGGTTAAAAGTCAATTCACACCCCAAATCGGGGACGTTCTTCTTTGCAATTTCGAAAAAGAAAATTGGGGAAAGAAAGAAAAGAGAAAGAAAAGAAAGGAAAAAAGAAAAATGGCTTCCACCTTGACCTTTCGAGGAGGTTTCCGTGGTGGCGCCCTTGTCGATTAGTAGTGACGAGCGTAGTGCGTGAGTGCGTGCATTCGGTGTGAGATGGGTGTGCGTGCGATTGTGTGGGTGTATGGGTGTTGGTGGCGGCGAGAGTGGTGGCCGATGGTGGCGATGGAGACGATGTTGTGGTGGCGATAGTTATGGGGCGATGAGGAAACCATGTAGGAGAAGGTGATAGTGAAGGGTGATTACCGGTTGTTACAAGTTATCGCCGAGGTCGATATTTCGGCTCGGGTTTATGGTGCTTGTACTAGAGTTGTAATATGAACACGGGGGATAAGATATTTAAGGTAGTGTTTGAGACGGGTTTGAAGGCCGAAGGTTTGAGTGATGAGTGATGGGAGAAATCATGAATTTGAGTGGTATTTATAGTGATGTTTGGGGGACATTGATGTTGTTATAATCCTCATTTGAAATTTGAATGATGATTTTGTTGTTTGAAATAAGGATGAAGATAGATTATGTCTCTGGTTTAAAATTCAGATGATGGTGATGGTGGAAATTTGAATGAGTTTAGGATGATACTTGATGATGATGGTGGTTATTAAAACTCTTTCCCACGTTTATGAAAGAGCTTACGGATCCTAGAATTTGGGTGATAAAATAATTGAATCCACCTAAATAAATTTGAGATAAGTAATAAAGTAACTAAAATGGAGATTATGAATAATAAATATATATATATATTTTTTATAATAATATCTTAAATGGCCCCTAATAATTTATCTGAGAAATTATATTAATTGTAGACGGTTGGTGAAGTTTTAAATACATTGAGTAATGGCGTAGCGACGCGCTATAAAATAATATATTTTTGTTTGTGAAAATTTGGGTCGCTACATCCTTACCCGCTTAAGTTAATTTCGTCCTCGAAATCTACACTTACATGATCTACGAGGTCCGGGTATTTGGCTAAGATCTCATCTTCTTTCTCCCAAGTAGCCTCGTTTCTACCGTGCTTACCCCACTGGACTCTGACTAAAGGGACATCTCTATTTCTTAGCTTGTGGACCTTCCTATCAACGATGAACAACGGTGCCTCTTCATAGGTCAAATCTTTTTGGACCTCAAGGGTATCGTAGCTCACTTTATGGTTTGGATCTGCAATATATTTTCTCAAGAGGGAGACGTGGAATACATCATGAATAGCTGAAAGCTTTGGTGGTAAGGCTAAACGGTATGCCACCTTACCAATCTCTTCCACTATCTCGAACGGTCCAATATAGCGGGGCCTAAGTTTTCCTCTTTTACCAAAACGCAGCACGCCCTTCATTGGCGCGACTTTATGAAATACCTTCTCTCCGACCTGAAATTTTAGACCTCTTCTTCTAACATCCGCGTAGCTCTTCTGCCTATCCTGTGCTATTCTTATTCGTGATCTTATTTTTTCAACTACGGAAACTGTTTTCTCCACTAGCTCTGGCCCTAGAATCTTCCTCTCGCCAACCTCGTCCCAATAAACTGGTGATCGGCATCGTCGCCCATATAGAGCTTCGTAGGGTGCCATACCAATGGTGGCCTGGTAGCTATTATTGTAGGCAAACTCTACCAACGGCAAGTGGGCTTCCCAATTTGAGGCTTTTGTGGTCGGTGTAGATCTCACACTTACACCCGTATAAGTAGTGTCTCCAAATTTTCAGTGCATGGACTACCGCTGCTAACTCTAAATCATGAGTTGGATAGTTTTGCTCATATGACTTCAGTTGTCTTGAGGCGTAGGCTATTACCTTTCCCTTTTGCATTAACACGCAGCCTAACCCAAGTTTGGAGGCATCGCTGTAGATAATGAAACTCTCCGTTCCCTCTGGTATAGTTAATACTGGTGCCGAGACCAGTCTCTTTTTCAACTCTTGGAAACTCTTCTCACACTGCTCAGTCCACTGAAACTTGACACCCTTTCGCGTCAGCTGGGTCATAGGACCGGCTATCTTGGAGAAGCCTTCTATAAATCGCCTATAGTATCCGGCCAATCCTAGAAAACTCCTTACTTCGCCCATATTTGAAGGCGTCGTCCAATTTGTCACGGCCTCGACCTTCGTAGGGTCGACCTCAATACCTTTAGCTGAGATGATGTGGCCTAGAAACCCAACTTTTCCAAGCCAAAACTCACACTTCTTAAATTTGGCATACAAGCTCTCTGCTCTCAGTGTTTCCAACACAATCCTCAGATGCTCCTCGTGCTGTTCGGGATCCCTAGAGTAGACTAGTATGTCATCAATGAATACGATGACAAACCTGTCCAGGTACTGATGGAAAACCCGATTCATGAGATCCATAAATACCGCAGGAGCATTCGTGAGACCGAACGGCATTACGGTGAACTCGTAATGCCCGTACCGCGTTCTAAATGCCGTCTTTGGTACATCGGTGGGTTTGATTTTCAATTGGTGATAACCCGATCTCAAGTCTATCTTTGAAAATACGGCTGCACCCCTTAGCTGATCAAACAAGTCCTCGATCCTTGGGAGGGGATACTTGTTCTTAATTGTCAGCTTGTTGAGCTCTCTATAATCAACGCACATCCTCATACTACCGTCCTTCTTTTTCACAAACAACACAGGTGCTCCCCAAGGGGATACGCTCGGCCGGATGAAACCTTTCTCTAGCAACTCCTCCAACTGTACCTTCAACTCTTGCAATTCCTTTGGTGCCATTCGGTACGGAGCTTTGGACACGGGAGCAGCTCCGGGTATCAAGTCGATTGAGAATTCCACTTGTCTATCAGGTGCAATGCCTGGTAGATCGTCTGGGAAGATGTCAGCGTATTCACCTACTACTGGCACTTGATCAACGGTGATTTCCTCTGTAGGCTCGCCTTGAAGACTGACCAGATAACCTTGGCAGTTATCTTTAGCCAGCATCTTCTCCGCCTGTAAGGCTGAGATAAGGCGGGGAAGAGCCTTAATTCTTGATCCACAAAATCTAAATATCTCGTTCCCGTCTTTTCTAAATACTACCTCCCTCTCGTGGCACAGAATACCAGCTTGGTTATTGCTCAACCAATCCATGCCCAAGATGATATCAAAATCGGACATTCGGATCACATTTAAATCTGCGACTAGAACTACCCCATCAAAATCCATCGGAACGGCCTTGGCTATCAATTTTGCATCCAGGGTTCCTCCAGACGGTAGGCCAATCTTAAGTACACTACCGGTTTCCTCTCCTACCAGATTTAACTTAGCCAAGCACCCCTCCGAAATAAAGGAATGCGTAGCTCCTGAATCTATTAGGGCGTGAACAGGGTTACCCGAAATGGTTAGTATACCTGTTACCCACTAACATTATTATTACGTGAGAGGTGTATAATATTCGAAGTAAAGGCAGGCGCTACATTATTTAGTTATACCTGCAATCACATCCGTGTCCTCTGCCGCATCCATTGCAAATACTCTGGCCTTTGCTTTCCGCGTATCCTCTATCTGCTTGCTTGGCCCGGTATTTCTAACTGGCGCGGAGCGACACTCTGGAGCGATATGACCCGCCTTTCCGCATTTGTAGCAAACCCCTTTGCCCCACAAACACTCACCTTTGTGGTATTTACTACACTTAGGGCATTGCGGATTGTTTCCAGTAGTCTGGTTCTTTGCTGGTCCGTTATTGGGCCTCTTGTTCTGGTTTTGATTCGAGCTTTGCCACTTTCTCTTCTCATTGGGCGTTGCGTTGCTCATTCCTCCTTGTCCTTCGAGCGTTATCCCTGAATAGGTCACAGCCTGGGCTTTTCGGATGACTTCACCATAGGTGGCTAACTCCAAGACGCTTACGATTTGACGAACCTCGGGGCGCAGGCCCCTCTCAAAGCGTCGTGCTCTCTTTCCCTCAGTGTCGACCAAGTGCGGGGCGTAACGGGCAAGCTCGTCAAACTTCTTCTCATAGATAGTTATATCCATATCTCCTTGTTTCAAGTTGATGAACTCGGACTCCTTATGGTCACGGAGAGCCTGGGGAAAGTATTTATCCCTCAGTCTTCCCTTAAATCGCTCCCAGGTGAAAGCTGCCCGCTGTTCTGCATTCCGAGTCTTTGTATCTGTCTTCCACCAGTGCCTCGCTCCCCCTTTCAGCATAAACTCCGCGCACAAAATTTTTCGGTCCTCTGGGCAGTTAATGTGTGTGAAGATCTGTTCTATCTCATCGAGCCACTCTTCAACATCCAGAGGGTTTTTCCCACCATCAAAAGTTGGTGGATGGTACTTTCTAAATTGCTCCACAACGGGCATTGCGGGAGTAGCTGGTGGCTGGTTTTGCCCAATGTTCTGCATTGCTTGGACGAGGTTTTGCATTAGGACCATCGGGTCCACTTGGTTAGGGGCATTCTCTCCCTGAGGGTTGGTTCGTCTTGGTCTTCCACGTCCAGACATCCTTCGTGTGTAAAAAGAAGGAAAAAAAAATAAAAAATAAAAAAATAAATAATAATTTTATAACTCTTGTGAGCATAAGTATATTCCTTGCAATAATGTACTCAACTCAGAGGTGAAAGCAATTCAAAATTTTCGCTTTTATTAGTATCAAAAGAATCCTTTATCGAGGTGACAATGAAATCCTAATGAACTGAATGAAATGCTACTAAACTGAATGAGGTCCTATTGGAACAAATGAGATCCTATACTACTTGGTAAAATTTGAAGATACATTTAGTTTATGGTGCTGTCAATCACAGTATCTCCGTCATTTGGCTTTCTTGGGCCTCGAGGGGCGAAGTTGGGTGAGGTGGCGGTGTCTTCTAACTCATCTGGGTGGCAGTTGGGTGATTCAGGGGGTGTAGCAGGGCTATATTCTTTGTAAGTGCCCGACTCAGCCTCAGCCATTGGCCTGGGTAGCCACGGCCTACCAGGGGTACGGCGTAGCTGTGGGAGGTTATCCCAGTCCATGGGCACGCATGGTACACGTTGTGCTGACCGCTCATTTGCGAAGAACCTATCCCAGTACATGACGAATTCGTCACATACCACCTCGAAGTCTGCAGTCCCTCCCCAACGGTCCTGTATTCCCCTATAGAATTGGCGAGCTAGGGATCGTTCGCCGTACTGGAAGGCCCTTAGCAGGTGCCTGATGGAGTACATATCATTTGTTTGGTAGCCTGCTTTGATGGCCTCCAGACGTAGGCGCCAGAAGCGATAGATGTAGTCTACCGTAGCCTCGACGCGTCCCTTCTGGCATTTCATGAAATTCCAAGTTGCGGAGCCTCTCTCCATGTTTGATCTATTCCATTTATGCAAAGCCCAGTTTAGATGGGGTTCATAATCAATATTTACCTTAGTTTCGAGGACTAAAAATCGTGTAATATTCTTTGAAATCCCAGTTATGCTCAAACTTCTTACCTCTCTACCCATGGGTGAAATCAATGTCTCATATAAGTCTTATTTTCTCATAAATTTACCTCGGAGCTGGCAAACGGAGCGATGGCAGTGGCTTTTGTTTTATTTGAAAGATATAGCCCCCTTTCTTTGTTGTAGAAAGATGCAAGTCAACAGAATCGTAGACCCGCTCTGATACCACGCTGTAACGACCCGAGTTCTAAGTACTCGGAACGCCACGTCATTGTTATCACATTTTCTTTTGAAAATAAATTGAGCGGAATAACATTGCGGAAAGAAAATTTAAACTTTATTGTAATCGATTTTTTGGTCACATTGTAGGAAAAATCAAAAGGAGACTTAGAAACTAATTAAACGATCAAAAATTTATTCAAAATCTCTTTGAATGATAGCCAATGCCGTATGCCGCGCCGACAGCCCGTTAGTCTGCAAAGATGGTTAATAATGGAAAATATGAGTACAAATATACTCGGTAGACCCCTCAAGATATAATATTAGCACACTTAATGTTCACATCGCATGTAAGCATTAAACTTGCAACATTACGAACAATTAATCATAGGTTCGTTTACTTCTCTTATCGTGCACGTCATCATAGTGCTTAATAGCACGTCGGTTCTCTAAATTAGGCTAAAAGCCTATCATCTCTCATGAGTAGGCATGAAGCCTATCTTCATCACTTAATGTTACATGCGTTTGAATGGTACACTAATACGATACGCGCCCAATCGAAAATAGAGGTTTTTAGTTCGGGAGCCTACCTTTCTTCTTGAGTTCGAGCTTAAACTGGGGAGTTCCTTTATGTTCTTAGTTCACTCGCGCCGTCTACAATTAAGAAAAACATTATAATTAGTTTGAATGCTAAGGGAAATAAATTAGGCATAAAACTATAGGAGCTAGAATAAATACTTCAGAAAAGATTGGGGCTATTTTAAAAAGGAATTTAGGGGTTAGGGATTATTTGTGGAAAGAAAATAAACTTTGGGGTCAACTTGTGCAAAAGATAGGAATTTGGAGGTGACTAGTGCAAACTATTAGAATGGGGACCAACTTAATTATTTTTGAGAAGAGTGGGGGCTTGGGGTGCAAAATGACATGGTTAAAAGTCAATTCACACCCCAAATCAGGGGCGTTCTTGCTGCTACAATTTGAAAAGAAAATTGGGGAAAGAAAGAAAAGAGAAAGAAAAGAAAGGGAAAAAAAAAAGAAAAATGGCTTCCACCGCCGCTTTCACGGAGGTTTCCGTGGTGATAGCGGCCATTGTCGATTAGTAGTGACGGGCGTAGTGCGTGAGTGCGTGCATTCTGTGAGATGGGTGTGCGTGCGATTGTGTGGGTGTATGGGTGTTGGTGGCGGCGAGAGTGGTGGCCGATGGTGGCGATGGAGACAAGTGTCGTGGTGGCGATAGTTATGGGGCGATGAGGAAACCGTGTAGGAGAAGGTGATAGTGAAGGGTGATTACCTGGGATTTGTTACAAGTTATCGCCGAGGTCGATATTTCGGCTCGGGTTTATGGTGCTTGTACTAGAGTTGTAATATGAACACGGGGGATAAGATATTTAAGGTAGTGTTTGAGACGGGTTTGAAGGCCGAAGGTTTGAGCTGATGAGTGATGGGAGAAATCATGAATTTGAGTGGTATTTATAGTGATGTTTGGGGGACATTCGATGTTGTTATAATCCTCATTTGAAATTTGAATGATGATTTTGTTGTTTGAAATAAGGATGAAGATAGATTATGTCTCTGGTTTAAAATTCAGATGATGGTGATGGTGGAAATTTGAATGAGTTTAGGATGATACTTGATGATGATGGTGGTTATTAAAACTCTTTCCCACGTTTATGAAAGAGCTTACGGATCCTAGAATTTGGGTGATAAAATAATTGAATCCACCTAAATAAATTTGAGATAAGTAATAAAGTAACTAAAATGGAGATTATGAATAATAAATATATATATATTTTTTTATAATAATATCTTAAATGGCCCCTAATAATTTATCTGAGAAATTATATTAATTGTAGACGGTTGGTGAAGTTTTAAATACATTGAGTAATGGCGTAGCGACGCGCTATAAAATAATATATTTTTGTTTGTGAAAATTTGGGTCGCTACATCCTTACCCGCTTAAGTTAATTTCGTCCTCGAAATCTACACTTACATGATCTACGAGGTCCGGGTATTTGGCTAAGATCTCATCTTCTTTCTCCCAAGTAGCCTCGTTTCTACCGTGCTTACCCCACTGGACTCTGACTAAAGGGACATCTCTATTTCTTAGCTTGTGGACCTTCCTATCAACGATGAACAACGGTGCCTCTTCATAGGTCAAATCTTTTTGGACCTCAAGGGTATCGTAGCTCACTTTATGGTTTGGATCTGCAATATATTTTCTCAAGAGGGAGACGTGGAATACATCATGAATAGCTGAAAGCTTTGGTGGTAAGGCTAAACGGTATGCCACCTTACCAATCTCTTCCACTATCTCGAACGGTCCAATATAGCGGGGCCTAAGTTTTCCTCTTTACCAAAACGCAGCACGCCCTTCATTGGCGCGACTTTCAGAAATACCTTCTCTCCGACCTGAAATTTTAGACCTCTTCTTCTAACATCCGCGTAGCTCTTCTGCCTATCCTGTGCTATTCTTATTCGTGATCTTATTTTTTCAACTACGGAAACTGTTTTCTCCACTAGCTCTGGCCCTAGAATCTTCCTCTCGCCAACCTCGTCCCAATAAACTGGTGATCGGCATCGTCGCCCATATAGAGCTTCGTAGGGTGCCATACCAATGGTGGCCTGGTAGCTATTATTGTAGGCAAACTCTACCAACGGCAAGTGGGCTTCCCAACCCCCATTCAAATCTAGTACACAAGCTCGTAACATGTCCTCCAGTGTCTGTATGGTACGCTCGGACTGTCCGTCAGTCTGAGGGTCGTAGGCTGTGCTAAACTTCAACTTCGTACCCATAGCATTCTGTAAACTTTCCCAGAATCTCGAAGTGAATTTTGGATCTCTATCAGATACAATCGATACTGGTACTCCATGGAGTCGAACAATTTCCCGAATGTATAACTGTGCCAACTGATCTGCATTATGGGTTGTTCGAATCGGTAAGAAGTGGGCAGACTTCGTAAGCCTATCCACTACGACCCAAATAGCGTCGTGTCCCCTTACCGACCTTGGTAAGCCAGTCACAAAATCCATCGAGATCTTCTCCCATTTCCACTCGGGTATCTCAAGCGGGTTCAGCAAACCCGAAGGCCTCTGGTGTTCAGCCTTGATTTGCTGACAAACTAAACACCGAGAGACGAATCTCGCAATACATCCCTTCATGTTTCTCCACCAAAATGAGTTGCGCAAATCCCGATACATCTTAGTTCCCCCGGGATGCGCTGCGTAGGGTGCCGAGTGTGCTTCTGTCAAGATCTCATTTCTGATCTGTTCGTTCTTCGGTATGCATAGACGGCCTCTAAACATTAGTGCCCCATCTGCTGCGATTCCAAACCCAGACCTCTTGCCAGTATCGGCATCACATTTGATCTTTGCTAAGAACTTATCATCCTTCTGAGCCTCCACGATTCGATCCCGCCAATCGGGTTTAACGATTAGGCTTGCCAGTCGGCCTGATTTTCGGGTCGACGGGGTGAGCACCTCAATTCTTAAGTTCTGGAAGTCACGAGTCAACTGATCTTGTTTGGTGCCCAACACTACCAACTGTCCGACATTCTTTCGGCTCAACGCATCAGCAACCTTGTTGGCTTTCCCCGGGTGATAGTGGATGGTGCAATCGTAGTCTTTTACCAACTCCAACCAACGACGCTGTCTCATATTCAACTCCTTTTGGGTGAAGAAGTATTTGAGGCTTTTGTGGTCGGTGTAGATCTCACACTTACACCCGTATAAGTAGTGTCTCCAAATTTTCAGTGCATGGACTACCGCTGCTAACTCTAAATCATGAGTTGGATAGTTTTGCTCATATGACTTCAGTTGTCTTGAGGCGTAGGCTATTACCTTTCCCTTTTGCATTAACACGCAGCCCAACCCAAGTTTGGAGGCATCGCTGTAGATAATGAAACTCTCCGTTCCCTCTGGTATAGTTAATACTGGTGCCGAGACCAGTCTCTTTTTCAACTCTTGGAAACTCTTCTCACACTGCTCAGTCCACTGAAACTTGACACCCTTTCGCGTCAGCTGGGTCATAGGACCGGCTATCTTGGAGAAGCCTTCTATAAATCGCCTATAGTATCCGGCCAATCCTAGAAAACTCCTTACTTCGCCCATATTTGAAGGCGTCGTCCAATTTGTCACGGCCTCGACCTTCGTAGGGTCGACCTCAATACCTTTAGCTGAGATGATGTGGCCTAGAAACCCAACTTTTCCAAGCCAAAACTCACACTTCTTAAATTTGGCATACAAGCTCTCTGCTCTCAGTGTTTCCAACACAATCCTCAGATGCTCCTCGTGCTGTTCGGGATCCCTAGAGTAGACTAGTATGTCATCAATGAATACGATGACAAACTTGTCCAGGTACTAATGGAAAACCCGATTCATGAGATCCATAAATACCGCAGGAGCATTCGTGAGACCGAACGGCATTACGGTGAACTCGTAATGCCCGTACCGCGTTCTAAATGCCGTCTTTGGTACATCGGTGGGTTTGATTTTCAATTGGTGATAACCCGATCTCAAGTCTATCTTTGAAAATACGGCCTGCACTTTAGCTGATCAAACAAGTCCTCGATCCTTGGGAGGGGATACTTGTTCTTAATTGTCAACTTGTTGAGCTCTCTATAATCAACGCACATCCTCATACTACCGTCCTTCTTTTTCACAAACAACACAGGTGCTCCCCAAGGGGATACGCTCGGCCGGATGAAACCTTTCTCTAGCAACTCCTCCAACTGTACTTTCAACTCTTGCAATTCCTTTGGTGCCATTCGGTACGGAGCTTTGGACACGGGAGCAGCTCCGGGTATCAAGTCGATTGAGAATTCCACTTGTCTATCAGGTGCAATGCCTGGTAGATCGTCTGGGAAGATGTCAGCGTATTCACCTACTACTGGCACTTGATCAACGGTGATTTCCTCTGTAGGCTCGCCTTGAAGGTGACCAGATAACCTTGGCGATTATCTTTAGCTTGACATCTTCTCCGCTTTGTAAAAATTTGAGATAAGGCGGGGAAGAGCCTTAATTCTTGATCCACAAAATCTAAATATCTCGTTCCCGTCTTTTCTAAATACTACCTCCCTCTCGTGGCACAGAATAGCAGCTTGGTTATTGCTCAACCAATCCATGCCCAAGATGATATCAAAATCGGACATTCGGATCACATTTAAATCTGCGACTAGAACTACCCCATCAAAATCCATCGGAACGGCCTTGGCTATCAATTTTGCATCCAGGGTTCCTCCAGACTGAGGGCCAATCTTAAGTACACTACGGTTTCCTCTCCTACCAGATTTAACTTAGCCAAGCACCCCTCCGAAATAAAGGAATGCGTAGCTCCTGAATCTATTAGGGCGTGAAAAGGGGTTACCCGAAATGGTTAGTATACCTATTACCCACTAACATTATTATTACGTGAGAGGTGTATAATATTCGAAGTAAAGGCAGGCGCTACATTATTTAGTTATACCTGCAATCACATCCGTGTCCTCTGCCGCATCCATTGCAAATACTCTGGCCTTTGCTTTCCGCGTATCCTCTATCTGCTTGCTTGGCCCGGTATTTCTAACTGGCGCGGAGCGACACTCTGGAGCGATATGACCCGCCTTTCCGCATTTGTAGCAAACCCCTTTGCCCCACAAACACTCACCTTTGTGGTATTTACTACACTTAGGGCATTGCGGATTGTTTCCGATGATGCGGTTCTTTCTTTGGTCCGTTATTGGGCCTCTTGTTCTGGTTTTGATTCGAGCTTTGCCACTTTCTCTTCTCATTGGGCGTTGCGTTGGTCATTCCTCCTTGTCCTTCGAGCGTTATCCCTGAATAGGTCACAGCCTGGGCTTTTCGGATGACTTCACCATAGGTGGCTAACTCCAAGACGCTTACGATTTGACGAACCTCGGGGCGCAGGCCCCTCTCAAAGCGTCGTGCTCTCTTTCCCTCAGTGTCGACCAAGTGCGGGGCGTAACGGGCAAGCTCGTCAAACTTCTTCTCATAGATAGTTATATCCATATCTCCTTGTTTCAAGTTGATGAACTCGGACTCCTTATGGTCACGGAGAGCCTGGGGAAAGTATTTATCCCTCGCCTTCCCTTAAATCGCTCCCGGTGAAAGCGCCATTGCTCGCATTCCGAGTCTTTGTATCTGTCTTCCACCAGTGCCTCGCTCCCCCTTTCAGCATAAACTCCGCGCACAAAATTTTTCGGTCCTCTGGGCAGTTAATGTGTGTGAAGATCATTCTATCTCATCGAGCCACTCTTCAACATCCGTAGGGTTTTTCCCACCATCAAAAGTTGGTGGATGGTACTTTCTAAATTGCTCCACAACGGGCATTGCGGGAGTAGCTGGTGGCTGGTTTTGCCCAATGTTCTGCATTGCTTGGACGAGGTTTTGCATTAGGACCATCGGGTCCACTTGGTTAGGGGCATTCTCTCCCTGAGGGTTGGTTCGTCTTGGTCTTCCACGTCCAGACATCCTTCGTGTGTAAAAAGAAGGAAAAAAAAATAAAAAATAAAAAAATAAATAATAATTTTATAACTCTTGTGAGCATAAGTATATTCCTTGCAATAATGTACTCAACTCAGAGGTGAAAGCAATTCAAAATTTTCGCTTTTATTAGTATCAAAAGAATCCTTTATCGAGGTGACAATGAAATCCTAATGAACTGAATGAAATGCTACTAAACTGAATGAGGTCCTATTGGAACAAATGAGATCCTATACTACTTGGTAAAATTTGAAGATACATTTAGTTTATGGTGTTGTCAATCACAGTATCTCCGTCATTTGGCTTTCTTGGGCCTCGAGGGGCGAAGTTGGGTGAGGTGGCGGTTTCTTCTAACTCATCTGGGTGGCAGTTGGGTGATTCAGGGGGTGTAGCAGGGCTATATTCTTTGTAAGTGCCCGACTCAGCCTCAGCCATTGGCCTGGGTAGCCACGGCCTACCAGGGGGGGTACGGCGTAGCTGTGGGAGGTTATCCCAGTCCATGGGCACGCATGGTACACGTTGTGCTGACCGCTCATTTGCGAAGAACCTATCCCAGTACATGACGAATTCGTCACATACCACCTCGAAGTCTGCAGTCCCTCCCCAACGGTCCTGCATTCCCCTATAGAATTGGCGAGCTAGGGATCGTTCGCCGCACTGGAAGGCCCTTAGCAGGTGCTTGATGGAGTACATATCATTTGTTTGGTAGCCTGCTTTGATGGCCTCCAGACGTAGGCACCAGAAGCGATAGATGTAGTCTACCGTAGCCTCGACGCGTCCCTTCTGGCATTTCATGAAATTCCAAGTTGCGGAGCCTCTCTCCATGTTTGATCTATTCCATTTATGCAAAGCCCAGTTTAGATGGGGTTCATAATCAATATTTACCTTAGTTTCGAGGACTAAAAATCGTGTAATATTCTTTGAAATCCCAGTTATGCTCAAACTTCTTATCTCTCTACCCGTGGGTGAAATCAATGTCTCATATAAGTCTTATTTTCTCATAAATTTACCTCGGAGCTGGCAAACGGAGCGATGGCAGTGGCTTTTGTTTTATTTGAAAGATATACCCCCCTTTTTTTTTTGTAGAAAGATGCAAGTCTACAGAATCGTAGACCCGCTCTGATACCACGCTGTAACGACCCGAGTTCTAAGTACTCGGAACGCCACGTCATTGTTATCACATTTTCTTTTGAAAATAAATTGAGCGGAATAACATTGCGGAAAGAAAATTTAAACTTTATTGTAATCGATTTTTTGGTCACATTGTAGGAAAAATCAAAAGGAGACTTAGAAACTAATTAAACGATCAAAAATTTATTCAAAATCTCTTTGAATGATAGCCAATGCCGTATGCCGCGCCGACAGCCCGTTAGTCTGCAAAGATGGTTAATAATGGAAAATATGAGTACAAATATACTCAGTAGACCCCCTGCGCATATAATATTAGCACACTTAATGTTCACATCGCATGTAAGCATTAAACTTGCAACATTACGAACAATTAATCATAGGTTCGTTTTACTTCTCTTATCGTGCACGTCATCATAGTGCTTAATAGCACGTCGGTTCTCTAAATTAGGCTAAAAGCCTATCATCTCTCATTAGTAGGCATGAAGCCTATCTTCATCACTTAATGTTACATGCGTTTGAATGGTACACTAATACGATACGCGCCCAATCGAAAATAGAGGTTTTTAGTTCGGGAGCCTACCTTTCTTCTTGAGTTCGAGCTTAAACTGGGGAGTTCCTTTATGTTCTTAGTTCACTCGCGCCGTCTACAATTAAGAAAAACATTATAATTAGTTTGAATGCTAAGGGAAATAAATTAGGCATAAAACTATAGGAGCTAGAATAAATACTTCCGAAAAGATTGGGGCTATTTTAAAAAGGAATTTAGGGTTAGGGATTATTTGTGGAAAGAAAATAAACTTTGGGGTCAACTTGTTCAAAAGATAGGAATTTGGAGGTGACTAGTGCAAACTATTAGAATGGGGACCAACTTAATTATTTTTGAGAAGAGTGGGGCTTGGGGTGCAAAATGACATGGTTAAAAGTCAATTCACACCCCAAATCGTGGACGTTGTCTTTGCTCAATTTAATTTCGAAAAGAAAATTGGGGAAAGAAAGAAAAGAGAAAGAAAAGAAAGGGAAAAAAGAAAATGGCTTCCCACCGGCCTTTCAGGAGGTTTCAGTGATGTGGCGCCATTGTCGATTAGTAGTGATGGCGTAGTGCGTGAGTGCGTGCATTCGGTGTGAGATGGGTGTGCGTCTGCGATTGTGTGGGTGTATGGGTGTTGGTGGCGGCGAGTGGTGGCCGATGGTGGCGATGGAGACAGTGTCGTGGTGGCGATAGTTATGGGGCGTTGAGGAAACCGTGTAGGAGAAGGTGATAGTGAAGGGTGATTACCGGTTGTTACAAGTTATCGCCGAGGTCGATATTTATTTCGGCTCGGGTTTATGGTGCTTGTACTAGAGTTGTAATATGAACACGGGGATAAGATATTTAAGGTAGTGTTTGAGACGGGTTTGAAGGCCGAAGGTTTGAGTGATGAGTGATGGGAGAAATCATGAATTTGAGTGGTATTTATAGTGATGTTTGGGGACATTGGATGTTGTTATAATCCTCATTTGAAATTTGAATGATGATTTTGTTGTTTGAAATAAGGATGAAGATAGATTATGTCTACGGTTTAAAATTAGGATGATGGTGATGGTGGAAATTTGAATGAGTTTAGGATGATACTTGATGATGATGGTGGTTATTAAAACTCTTTCCCACGTTTATGAAAGAGCTTACGGATCCTAGAATTTGGGTGATAAAATAATTGAATCCACCTAAATAAATTTGAGATAAGTAATAAAGTAACTAAAATGGAGATTATGAATAATAAATATATATATATTTTTTTATAATAATATCTTAAATGGCCCCTAATAATTTATCTCGAGAAATTATATTAATTGTAGACGGTTGGTGAAGTTTTAAATACATTGAGTAATGGCGTAGCGACGCGCTATAAAATAATATATTTTTGTTTGTGAAAATTTGGG
Source organism: Jasminum sambac (assembly GCA_018223645.1). Lineage (NCBI taxonomy): Eukaryota > Viridiplantae > Streptophyta > Magnoliopsida > Lamiales > Oleaceae > Jasminum > Jasminum sambac. The sequence goes on from CP073652.1 coordinate 25,697,988, forward strand.
TCGCTACATCCTTACCCGCTTAAGTTAATTTCGTCCTCGAAATCTACACTTACATGATCTACGAGGTCCGGGTATTTGGCTAAGATCTCATCTTCTTTCTCCCAAGTAGCCTCGTTTCTACCGTGCTTACCCCACTGGACTCTGACTAAAGGGACATCTCTATTTCTTAGCTTGTGGACCTTCCTATCAACGATGAACAACGGTGCCTCTTCATAGGTCAAATCTTTTTGGACCTCAAGGGTATCGTAGCTCACTTTATGGTTTGGATCTGCAATATATTTTCTCAAGAGGGAGACGTGGAATACATCATGAATAGCTGAAAGCTTTGGTGGTAAGGCTAAACGGTATGCCACCTTACCAATCTCTTCCACTATCTCGAACGGTCCAATATAGCGGGGCCTAAGTTTTCCTCTTTTACCAAAACGCAGCACGCCCTTCATTGGCGCGACTTTCAGAAATACCTTCTCTCCGACCTGAAATTTTAGACCTCTTCTTCTAACATCCGCGTAGCTCTTCTGCCTATCCTGTGCTATTCTTATTCGTGATCTTATTTTTTCAACTACGGAAACTGTTTTCTCCACTAGCTCTGGCCCTAGAATCTTCCTCTCGCCAACCTCGTCCCAATAAACTGGTGATCGGCATCGTCGCCCATATAGAGCTTCGTAGGGTGCCATACCAATGGTGGCCTGGTAGCTATTATTGTAGGCAAACTCTACCAACGGCAAGTGGGCTTCCCAACCCCCATTCAAATCTAGTACACAAGCTCGTAACATGTCCTCCGATTATGCATGTAGTGCGCTCGGTGTCCCGGTCGATCGAGGGGTCGTGGGCGTGCTAAACTTCAACTTCGTACCCATAGCATTCTGTAAACTTTCCCAGAATCTCGAAGTGAATTTTGGATCTCTATCAGATACAATCGATACTGGTACTCCATGGAGTCGAACAATTTCCCGAATGTATAAGCGTGCGGCCGATGCATTATGGGTTGTTCGAATCGGTAAGAAGTGGGCGGAACCGTAGCCTATCCACTACGACCCAAATAGCGTCGTGTCCCCTTACCGACCTTGGTAAGCCGGTCACAAAATCCATCGAGATCTTCTCCCATTTCCACTCGGGTATCTCAAGCGGGTTCAAGAAACCCGAAGGCCTCGGTGTTCAAATTTCTTGATTTGCCGACAAACTAAACACCGAGAGACGAATCTCGCAATACATCCCTTCATGTTTCTCCACCAAAATGAGTTGCGCAAATCCCGATACATCTTAGTTCCCCGGATGCGTAGGGTGCCGAAAGTGTGCTTGTCAAGATCTCATTTACGATCTGCTCGTTCTTCTGTATGCATAGACGGCCTCTAAACATTAGTGCCCCATCTGCCGCGATTCCAAACCTGCACCTCTTGCCAAGATCGGCATCACATTTGATCTTTGCTAAGAACTTATCATCCTTCTCGAGCCTCCACGATTCGATCCCGCCAATCGGGTTTAACGATTAGGCTTGCTACCGGCCCGATTTTGGTCGACGGGTGAGCACCTCAATTCTTAAGTTCGAAGTCACGAGTCAATCGATCTTGTTTGGTGCCCAACACTACCAACTCGTCCGACATTCTTTTCGGCTCAACGCATCAAAGAACCTTGTTGGCTTTCCCTGGTGATAGTGGATGGTGCAATCGTAGTCTTTTACCAACTCCAACCAACGACGCTGTCTCATATTCAACTCCTTTTGGGTGAAGAAGTATTTGAGGCTTTTGTGGTCGGTGTAGATCTCACACTTACACCCGTATAAGTAGTGTCTCCAAATTTTCAGTCCATGGACTACCGCTGCTAACTCTAAATCATGAGTTGGATAGTTTTGCTCATATGACTTCAGTTGTCTTGAGGCGTAGGCTATTACCTTTCCCTTTTGCATTAACACGCAGCCCAACCCAAGTTTGGAGGCATCGCTGTAGATAATGAAACTCTCCGCTCCCTCTGGTATAGTTAATACCGTGCCGAGACCGCCTCTTTTTCAACTCTTGGAAACTCTTCTCACACTGCTCAGTCCACTGAAACTTGACACCCTTTCGCGTCAGCTGGGTCATAGGAGCGGCTATCTTGGAGAAGCCTTCTATAAATCGCCTATAGTATCCGGCCAATCCTAGAAAACTCCTTACTTCGCCCATATTTGAAGGCGTCGTCCAATTTGTCACGGCCTCGACCTTCGTAGGGTCGACCTCAATACCTTTAGCTGAGATGATGTGGCCTAGAAACCCAACTTTTCCAAGCCAAAACTCACACTTCTTAAATTTGGCATACAAGCTCTCCGCTCTCAGTGTTTCCAACACAATCCTCAGATGCTCCTCGTGCTGTTCGGGATCCCTAGAGTAGACTAGTATGTCATCAATGAATACGATGACAAACTTGTCCAGGTACTAATGGAAAACCCGATTCATGAGATCCATAAATACCGCAGGAGCATTCGTGAGACCGAACGGCATTACGGTGAACTCGTAATGCCCGTACCGCGTTCTAAATGCCGTCTTTGGTACATCGGTGGGTTTGATTTTCAATTGGTGATAACCCGATCTCAAGTCTATCTTTGAAAATACGGCTGCACCCCTTAGCTGATCAAACAAGTCCTCGATCCTTGGGAGGGGATACTTGTTCTTAATTGTCAGCTTGTTGAGCTCTCTATAATCAACGCACATCCTCATACTACCGTCCTTCTTTTTCACAAACAACACAGGTGCTCCCCAAGGGGATACGCTCGGCCGGATGAAACCTTTCTCTAGCAACTCCTCCAACTGTACCTTCAACTCTTGCAATTCCTTTGGTGCCATTCGGTACGGAGCTTTGGACACGGGAGCAGCTCCGGGTATCAAGTCGATTGAGAATTCCACTTGTCTATCAGGTGCAATGCCTGGTAGATCGTCTGGGAAGATGTCAGCGTATTCACCTACTACTGGCACTTGATCAACGGTGATTTCCTCTGTAGGCTCGCCTTGAAGACTGACCAGATAACCTTGGCAGTTATCTTTAGCCAGCATCTTCTCCGCCTGTAAGGCTGAGATAAGGCGGGGAAGAGCCTTAATTCTTGATCCACAAAATCTAAATATCTCGTTCCCGTCTTTTCTAAATACTACCTCCCTCTCGTGGCATAGAATAGCAGCTTGGTTATTGCTCAACCAATCCATGCCCAAGATGATATCAAAATCGGACATTCGGATCACATTTAAATCTGCGACTAGAACTACCCCATCAAAATCCATCGGAACGGCCTTGGCTATCAATTTTGCATCCAGGGTTCCTCCAGACGGTAGGCCAATCTTAAGTACACTACCGGTTTCCTCTCCTACCAGATTTAACTTAGCCAAGCACCCCTCCGAAATAAAGGAATGCGTAGCTCCTGAATCTATTAGGGCGTGAACAGGGTTACCCGAAATGGTTAGTATACCTGTTACCCACTAACATTATTATTACGTGAGAGGTGTATAATATTCGAAGTAAAGGCAGGCGCTACATTATTTAGTTATACCTGCAATCACATCCGTGTCCTCTGCCGCATCCATTGCAAATACTCGGCCTTTGCTTTCGCGTATCCTCTATCCGCTTGCTTGGCGGTATTTCTAAGCGGCGTGGAGCGACACTCTGGAGCGATATGACCCGCCTTTCCGCATTTGTAGCAAACCCCTTTGCCCCACAAACACTCACCTTTGTGGTATTTACTACACTTAGGGCATTGCGGATTGTTTCCGATGATAGTTCTTTGCTTTGGTCCGTTATTGGGCCTCTTGTTACGGTTTTGATTCGAGCTTTGCCACTTTCTCTTCTCATTGGGCGTTGCGTTGCTCATTCCTCCTTGTCCTTCGAGCGTTATCCCTTAATAGGTCACACTGGGCTTTTGGATGACTTCACCATAGGTGGCTAACTCCAAGACGCTACGATTTGGCGAACCTCGGGCGCAGGCCCTCTCAAAGCGTCGTGCTCTCTTTCCCTCAGTGTCGACCAAGTGCGGGGCGTAACGGGCAAGCTCGTCAAACTTCTTCTCATAGATAGTTATATCCATATCTCCTTGTTTCAAGTTGATGAACTCGGACTCCTTATGGTCACGGAGAGCCTGGGAAAGTATTTATCCCTCGCCTTCCCTTAAATCGCTCCCGGTGAAAGCTGCGCCATTCATTACTGCATTAGAGTCTTTGTATCTGTTTTCCACGATTGCCTCGCTCCCCTTTCAAAGATAAACTCCAGCGCACAAAATTTTCGGTCCTGCAGGCGCTTAATGTGTGTGAAGATCTGTTCTATCTCATCGAGCCACTCTTCAACATCCAGAGGGTTTTTCCCACCATCAAAAGTTGGTGGATGGTACTTTCTAAATTGCTCCACAACGGGCATTGCGGGAGTAGCTGGTGGCTGGTTTTGCCCAATGTTCTGCATTGCTTGGACGAGGTTTTGCATTAGGACCATCGGGTCCACTTGGTTAGGGGCATTCTCTCCCTGAGGGTTGGTTCGTCTTGGTCTTCCACGTCCAGACATCCTTCGTGTGTAAAAAGAAGGAAAAAAAAATAAAAAATAAAAAAATAAATAATAATTTTATAACTCTTGTGAGCATAAGTATATTCCTTGCAATAATGTACTCAACTCAGAGGTGAAAGCAATTCAAAATTTTCGCTTTTATTAGTATCAAAAGAATCCTTTATCGAGGTGACAATGAAATCCTAATGAACTGAATGAAATGCTACTAAACTGAATGAGGTCCTATTGGAACAAATGAGATCCTATACTACTTGGTAAAATTTGAAGATACATTTAGTTTATGGTGCTTTCAATCACAGTATCTCCGTCATTTGGCTTTCTTGGGCCTCGAGGGGCGAAGTTGGGTGAGGTGGCGGTGTCTTCTAACTCATCTGGGTGGCAGTTGGGTGATTCAGGGGGTGTAGCAGGGCTATATTCTTTGTAAGTGCCCGACTCAGCCTCAGCCATTGGCCTGGGTAGCCACGGCCTACCAGGGAATGCTGGCGTGGCGTGGGAGGTTATCCCCACCATGGGCACGCATGGTACACGCGTTGTGCTGACCGCTCATTTGCGAAGAACCTATCCCAGTACATGACGAATTCGTCACATACCACCTCGAAGTCTGCAGTCCCTCCCCAACGGTCCTGTATTCCCCTATAGAATTGGCGAGCTAGGGATCGTTCGCCGTACTGGAAGGCCCTTAGCAGGTGCCTGATGGAGTACATATCATTTGTTTGGTAGCCTGCTTTGATGGCCTCCAGACGTAGGCACCAGAAGCGATAGATGTAGTCTACCGTAGCCTCGACGCGTCCCTTCTGGCATTTCATGAAATTCCAAGTTGCGGAGCCTCTCTCCATGTTTGATCTATTCCATTTATGCAAAGCCCAGTTTAGATGGGGTTCATAATCAATATTTACCTTAGTTTCGAGGACTAAAAATCGTGTAATATTCTTTGAAATCCCAGTTATGCTCAAACTTCTTATCTCTCTACCCGTGGGTGAAATCAATGTCTCATATAAGTCTTATTTTCTCATAAATTTACCTCGGAGCTGGCAAACGGAGCGATGGCAGTGGCTTTTGTTTTTTTTGAAAGATATACCCCCTTTTTTTTTTTTTGTAGAAAGATGCAAGTCTGAGTAATCGTGGACCGCTCGATACCATCGTCAGAACGACCGAGTTCTAAGTACTCGTAACGCCACGTCATTGTTATCACATTTTCTTTTGAAAATAAATTGAGCGGAATAACATTGCGGAAAGAAAATTTAAACTTTATTGTAATCGATTTTTTGGTCACATTGTAGGAAAAATCAAAAGGAGACTTAGAAACTAATTAAACGATCAAAAATTTATTCAAAATCTCTTTGAATGATAGCCAATGCCGTATGCCGCGACGACAGCCCGTTAGTCTGCAAAGATGGTTAATAATGGAAAATATGAGTACAAATATACTCAGTAGACCCCCTTCGCATATAATATTAGCACACTTAATGTTCACATCGCATGTAAGCATTAAACTTGCAACATTACGAACAATTAATCATAGGTTCGTTTTACTTCTCTTATCGTGCACGTCATCATAATGCTTAATAGCACGTCGGTTCTCTAAATTAGGCTAAAAGCCTATCATCTCTCATTAGTAGGCATGAAGCCTATCTTCATCACTTAATGTTACATGCGTTTGAATGGTACACTAATACGATACGCGCCCAATCGAAAATAGAGGTTTTTAGTTCAGGAGCCTACCTTTCTTCTTGAGTTCGAGCTTAAACTGGGGAGTTCCTTTATGTTCTTAGTTCACTCGCTACTGCCTACAATTAAGAAAAACATTATAATTAGTTTGAATGCTAAGGGAAATAAATTAGGCATAAAACTATAGGAGCTAGAATAAATACTTCAGAAAAGATTGGGGCTATTTTAAAAAGGAATTTAGGGGTTAGGGATTATTTGTGGAAAGAAAATAAACTTTGGGGTCAACTTGTGCAAAAGATAGGAATTTGGAGGTGACTAGTGCAAACTATTAGAATGGGGACCAACTTAATTATTTTTGAGAAGAGTGGGGGCTTGGGGTGCAAAATGACATGGTTAAAAGTCAATTCACACCCCAAATCGTGGACGTTCTGCTTTGCTACCGAATTTCGAAAAGAAAATTGGGGAAAGAAAGAAAAGAGAAAGAAAAGAAAGGGAAAAAAGAAAAATGGCTTCCACCGCCGGCCTTTCGTGGAGGTTTCGTGATGGCGGCCGCATTGTCGATTAGTAGTGACAGCGTAGTGCGTGAGTGCGTGCATTCGGTGTGAGATGGGTGTGCGTCTGCGATTGTGTGGGTGTATGGGTGTTGGTGGCGGCGAGAGTGGTGGCCGATGGTGGCGATGGAGACAATGTTGTGGTGGCGATGGTTATGGGGCGTTGAGGAAACCGTGTAGGAGAAGGTGATAGTGAAGGGTGATTACCTGTTGTTACAAGTTATCGCCGAGGTCGATATTTCGGCTCGGGTTTATGGTGCTTGTACTAGAGTTGTAATATGAACACGGGGATAAGATATTTAAGGTAGTGTTTGAGACGGGTTTGAAGGCGAAGGTTTGAGTGATGAGTGATGGGAGAAATCATGAATTTGAGTGGTATTTATAGTGATGTTTGGGGGACATTGGATGTTGTTATAATCCTCATTTGAAATTTGAATGATGATTTTGTTGTTTGAAATAAGGATGAAGATAGATTATGTCTCTGGTTTAAAATTCAGATGATGGTGATGGTGGAAATTTGAATGAGTTTAGGATGATACTTGATGATGATGGTGGTTATTAAAACTCTTTCCCACGTTTATGAAAGAGCTTACGGATCCTAGAATTTGGGTGATAAAATAATTGAATCCACCTAAATAAATTTGAGATAAGTAATAAAGTAACTAAAATGGAGATTATGAATAATAAATATATATATATATATTTATAATAATATCTTAAATGGCCCCTAATAATTTATCTGAGAAATTATATTAATTGTAGACGGTTGGTGAAGTTTTAAATACATTGAGTAATGGCGTAGCGACGCGCTATAAAATAATATATTTTTGTTTGTGAAAATTTGGGTCGCTACAACTATTTTACCAAGTAATTCTCTAATTACTATTTAATTCACAAGTTCGAGTGACAAGTCGAAATCAATCTATTGTCTACCCATGAATTTATCAGCGAAGCCCAATTAGTAAAATCTTATGTTGGTTCCTCTTCACTTCTTTTAATAGACTCACCAAGCAATTATCGTAGTAATAGGATTAAAGCAAACAAAGAATCTAAAAATCATAAGTTCCTAACATTCCAAGTATCCAATCCAATTGAAATCTCACGATAACTCAAAGATTATCATTATTTACTTCAACTACCAAGTATGGATTAATTAAACCAATACCCAACAATCACCAATACATGATTGAAGTGATGAAAGTAATTAAATTTAATCAATCAACGAAGAACGAACCGTAAACGTTAATCGCTCATATAAAGAATCAAATAATAAATAGAGAATCACATAATTAAATAGCATTTCATCCTAACCCTTGGTCTAAATAGATTAGAAGAACATAGTAATAGAATCAAAATTGTTAGAAGAGATAGAACCGGCCATAGATGATAAAACCAAATTAATGGCTCGAAATCACTTTAGTCTTCAGTCTCGTCCTCGGCCTTTTCCACAGCCGCAATTCTTTTCCTCTCTCTTTTTTTTTTTTCCAGCCGTGATGTCTTCTTTCTTTTATTTTTGTTCCATGCCTTCATTAGTTTAATGGGCTTCAAGCCCATTAAACCCTTTTCATTCTTTTTTTTTTCTGTTTCGATTTTGACCTAATAAACAATAACACAAAAATATTGACTAATAATAATATTAAAATAGACTAACAAGATTAAGATTAATAATAAAATATATAGTAAATATATACTCATCAAATTCCCCCAAATCTAAATTTTGCTAGTCCTCGAGTAAAACAATTTAAAAACAATTACTCAAACAATAGTCAAATAGATTGCCTTATCGACCTCATATTTGAAAATAGCCATGATCGATGAAGCGAATGCAATAGTGCCCACATATCAACCTTTGACTCTAACCATGCCAATTTTTCAAGTCAAAATACCAATCAATTTCCATCACATGTATTCGGTTAATTCATTCCTGGCCCATGGTAGTCAACAATTTTTCTTCACCCTCTCGTTGGATTCACACACCCACTGTATGTATATTCACTCATACCCAAGGTGATAACTATAGGTCGAGCTCAATAAACTCATCCTTTCCCACTCAAGTTTGGTTGGGTCGAACCAATGATCGTGGCTTTCAAGGGTCGCAGTTATCCTCCCCCCACCCCCTTTTTTTTCAAGTGTCTCAACCTTTAAGTCTCTACTAGGAACTCAAACCGACTAGCTAATCCCCAAATGATTTTTTTCCTTTTTCTTTCTTTCTTTTTTTTTTTTTGTTTTTGCTCTTTTTTTTCTTGTATCTTATGTGCAAGACCTCTCTCCCTTAAGCTTTCTAGATGACCCGTGTAGCGAGCTTTAGGTCGATGACTCCCAGGCCAGATGACCTTAGGGCAACAGGTTTTAAGATACCCCTTCGGACTTAGTTACTCAAGTCAAAAAGGCTACGAAGAGAGGTATAAGATATTCAACTCAATTAATAAGATTACCACACGGGGATTAAATTGCGAGCATTGGTCATTCCCTAGCTTATACTTTCAAGTCAAGAACACTTCACACCGTATCAACTCATGCACGGAATAAAAGCATTCCCATCTAGCCACTCTCACGGTCCAACCACTCCCAAACAATGCTCTCTTAACGTACGGTTCAAAAATTGTAATTAAGTTTGGGTGCATATCTAATAACAAGTCATAAATTTAACCAACCGATACAATTCAAAAAATCTTTCAGTATTTCAACCCAAAAAGCTAACATAACCAAAATCATTCGGTTAACATGTTGCATTATTGCATTCAAATCATATATCACAACAATTTTCAATAGTTATATCATCAGCCAGCAATTGTATCCAACCAAAATAAACACACAGGCACACAATTTTATTTTATTTTTTTTAACTTTTTTTTAAAATTTTTAACCTTTTTTTTTAATAAATTTTTTTGTTTTTTTTTTTTTTTGTTTTAAGAAAAATGCATATATAGTTGAAATATAACAAATAATGAAAAGCCCAAAACGACAAACACTAAAAAATGCAAAATGCAAAATGCAATTCACACCCCCAAACCTATTCTCAACATTGTCCGCAATGTTTACAACTAGAGAAAAATAAAAAAAGAGAAAAATAAAGGCAAATAGTTGGAAGGAGCACACCTGGATGGTCGGTTTCACAACTGCAGGTTCCATACAATCCTAAAACATTAAGAAAAATAAAAGACGACATTATTGATTTAAAGAACTGATGGGTAAAAGAGAGAAAAAAACATAAAATAAAATAAAATAAAAATAAAAATAGAAAATAGAGAAAATTAGAATCAAGTTGGGTGGATGGGTCCACTCAACTCCACTTCTTCCTCCCCATCTCGAGGCTGGAACTCCAAATATGGTTTTAATCTTTGACCATTCACTTTCAAAGTATCACCATTTTTGGGGTTTTGAACTTCACCATAAGGATAGACAGTATGAACAATGAAATGACCAGACCACTTAGAGCGTAATGTACCTGGAAAGAGATGCAATCGAGAATTGTATAAAAGTACTTTCTAACCTGGTTCAAATGATTTTCTCAGAATGTGTTTGTCATGAAAAACCTTCATACGGCTCTTGTAGATCTTTGCATTCTCGTAGGCATCGTTCCTAAGTTCCTCGAGTTCTGCCAACTGCAACTTTCTATTCAACCCAGCACTTTGCATATCAAAATTAAACTTCTTAATAGCCCAATATGCACGATGTTCCAACTCCACTGGCAGATGACAGGCTTTCCCATATACGAGCCTATAAGGAGACATCCCAATCGGTGTTTTGAAAGCCGTTCTGTATGCCCACAATGCATCAGTGAGTCTTAATGACCAATCTTTTCTATCTGGTCGAACTGTCTTCTCCAAAATATGCTTAATCTCCCTATTTGAAATTTCCACTTGCCCACTTGTTTGTGGATGATATGGAGTAGCAACCTTGTGTGTGATTGAATACTTTTCCAAGAGAGAATTGAATGGCCTATTGCAGAAGTGAGATCCTCTATCACTAATTATAGCCCGTGGAGTACCAAAGCGAGAGAAAATATTATTCTTCAAGAATGCTACCACAACCTTGTGATCGTTGGTCCTACATGGTATTGCCTCGACCCATTTTGACACGTAATTGACTCCAACTAATATATATAGATAGCCAAATGAGGGTGGAAAAGGTCCCATAAAATCGATCCCCCACACGTCGAATATCTCAACAACAAGAATAGGATTTAGAGCCATCATATTTCTCCTTGAAATGCTTCCCCTACGTTGGCATTTATCACACGAAGAACAATATAAATAAGTATCACGAAAAAGTGTAGGCCAATAGAAACCAAATTGTAAAATATTTGCCGTAGTCTTTTTAGCACTAAAATGGCCTCCACAAGCCTGATCATGGCAAAAAGACATCACACTTTGAATTTCACTTTCTGGTACACATCTCCTTATACTCTGATCAGCACAGTACTTAAACAAGTAAGGATCGTCCCAAAAGAAATTTTTCACTTCAACCAAGAATTTATTTTTATCTTGCTTATTCCAATGCTCAGGCATTTTACCTGTAACTAGATAATTGACGATATCAGCATACCAAGGCACTACATCAATACTCATAAGCTGCTCATCAGGAAAAAACTCATTTACAGGCAAATTATTCTCAGTAGATTCAAGAACAATGCGGGACAAATGATCAGCAACAACATTTTCGCATCCCTTTCTATCCTTACATTCTATATCAAATTCTTGTAATAACAACATCCATCTAATCAGCCTAGGTTTTGCATCTTTTTTAGGAGGGTGTTCTCAACATGGAATTATATGGATTTTTTTGGGTTTATAAAATTTCATGGATTTCATGGATTTTAATAGAATTCTATAGAATCCTTTACATTCTTATGGAATTCTATGTCACTGAATTTAGATTTTCATGGATTTTAGTGGAATTGTTTATATATTTTTTCGCCATTAGAGTAGAATAATCAAGGGGCTGGAAAGTTCATTTGGATGGTTGTTACTAGATCATAAAAATAAAAAACAAAAGAAAAAACAAAAGAAAAAAGTAAAAAAAAAGGCCATTAAAAGTTGAGCTACGTATGAAAAATCACAAGTTTCAGTTTATTTAGACTTACTAATAATTTTATTTACTAACAATTATGAAATTATCAATATTAATTATATTGCATCTCATCCATTAAATTTCATTTTTATGGATTGGATATTATATAATTTTTCAAAAATTAGAGCAATGAACAATAAATAAATATGTGTTATTGTTATTTTATATATATATATATATATATATATATATCTATATTTGTATATTTGCAGAAGATAATTATGGTGCAACTGTGAAATTATAATGGTAATGCAAAACATATTTTTTCAATTTATGATTATAATTTAGTTGATTATGTAGGCCTAAAAGACTTTTTAGAGAAAAAACGAAAATTCATGAATTCCATGAGAATCCGAGGGTGGGAGGTGGGATTTTGGGAAGAATTTAATTAGTGTATTTTTAACTTAAAAATCCATAAAAATCCATAGAATTCCACAATTTAATGAAATCCATAGGATTCCATGAGCAATTGAGAACCCCAGATTTTTATGGAATTCACAGAATTCCAAATTCAGAACACTGGATTTGTATAGAATCCACCGAATTCTAAATTGAGAACTCCTGGAATTATATGGATTTCTGAATTCCATGAAATTCTATGTTGAGAACACCCTCCTTAGTTAACAAGTATTTCAATGCAGCATGATCACAGAAAATAATCACTTTACTTCCTATAAGATAAGATCGAAATTTATCAAGTGCAAAGACAACTGCTAGCATCTCTTTTTCAGTGGTAGAGTAGTTCAACTGTGCATCATTCAGTGTTCTACTAGCATAATAAATTACATGAGATAAACGATCTATTCTCTGTCTTAAAACTGCTCCTACAGCATAATCAGATGCATCACACATGAGTTCAAAAGGCAATTTCCAATCAGGAGGTCGAATGATGGGTGAAGTAGTCAACAAACTTTTCAACTTTTCAAAAGCTTCTAAACAAGAGTCATCAAAGACAAAATGAACATCTTTAACAAGTAAATTGCATAATGGTCTAGAAATTTTGCTGAAATCTTTAATGAATCTCCTATAAAAACCAGCATGCCCAAGGAAAGATCTTACTTCTTTTACCGATTTTGGAGGTGGAAGATTGGAAATAAGATCAACCTTTGCCTTGTCAACCTCAATACCCCTATTATAGATTACATGACCAAGAACAATACCTTGTTTCACCATGAAGTGACATTTTTCCCAATTTAGAACTAAGTTCTTCTCAATACATCTCGGCAAAACTAGAGTTAGATGGTGCAAACATTCATCAAAGGAATCTCCATAAACAGAAAAATCGTCCATAAACACTTCACTAAACCTCTCAACCATATCAGAAAAAATGTTAAGCATACATCTTTGAAAAGTAGCAGGTGCGTTACATAGACCAAATGGCATTCTTCTATATGCAAAAGTTCCAAAAGGACAAGTGAAGGTGGTTTTCTCTTGATCTTCGGGAACAATGGGAATTTGATTATAACCTGAATAGCCATCTACAAAGCAATAAAAATCATGCCCTGCTAGCCTATCAAGCATTTGATCGATAAATGGGAGAGGAAAGTGATCTTTTCTAGTTACAAGATTTAATTTTCGGTAATCAATGCACACACGCCATCCTGTAGTTATTCTAGTAGGAATCAATTCATTGTTAGCATTAGCAACTGGGCGTGTTGTCGCAGTACGCCAAAATTTATTTTATTTCCTTACTCGGTTTCAAAACTACAAATTAATGTAGAAGTGGTAAGTAAGGGTCGAACCCAAGAGGAACGGTGTTTAATCTAGTTGTTCTTATCAATTAATCTAGAAATGGGGGTTTTGTGAAGTTGGATGAAATTTGAAAATAAAATGACAAAATAAAAGAGATGAAAATGCAACAATTGAAGATATATCTAGTTCTCGGGTTCGGTTGTGTCAACATCTCGTGTTTATCTTTCCCATGCAACGTGTTACTATTCCTTCTTCAATTTATCAACTCTCAATTAACCAAGAAGCTCTGATTAACGAATTCTTCCTTAAGTGTATTAAATTAAAGTACGTTCTTTAATTTAACATCTAGCTATTGGATAACCCTAAACAAGTTCTTAGGATTTAATGCAATGCTAGTGTGAAATGAACAAGAAGAATGAGTTGAATTAGATGATCAATTTCACAAACTTGAATTAATACATCTAAGTTGGTTTATTAACAAATATGCACGACATTCGTTTGCTCATGGATTGGAATCTAGTGACAATTACGGATCAAAAGTTCCAATCCTAGCACATAACTTGAACTTAAAGATTAATTGATTCAATTGGCCAAAGTGAATGCAATAATCACATAAATTCAAAACGGGTTTAAAAGCATAACAAATCAACAAATTGAAGTAGAGGAATAGAGAAAACGTTAGCAAAGAGTTAGAAAAGATAACAACATAATAATTGAACACAACGTCCCCCTCGAACTAGATAGAGAAGTCTAACTACTCATATTAGCGGGTATCACCACTGCTATATGATAGATTATACTTCACTATCTCAAGTAATATATAAGAACTATAGAAACAAGAAAATAAATGCTAAGAAATAAATAGAGAAGTTTAATCACTCATATATATGGGTTAAATACTTTTTAGCGAGTGTTCGCCTTGTATTACCTCCACAATATATGAGAAATTAGACTTCTCAAACAAGAAAAATAAAAGAAAGAGAGAAACTAGCGAAGAAATGCCCCGCTAATCATATTCTCGTAGAAGAATCGTCGATTGATTAATCGAACCTAAATTTAGGTTTTTTTCTTCCGCCAGAATATGAGAAACTAAGAGCTTTCAAGCTAGAACTAAGAACTAATGATGAAGAGAATTTTATTGAGGAGAAAGTTAGAGAGAATCACAAGCTAATTCTCTCTACAAGTTGTGTGATTCAAGCTTGGAAATGCCTCTATTTATAGGCAAAATATTACACCAAAAAATATTAAAAAATCATAAAAGTCTTCCTTCATGAGCCTCTATTGTGGTGTGCTCAGATTGTTTTATCTCAGTCAAGAAAATACCAAAAAACACGTTTTATGGTAGGTGGAGTCCATGGTCAAAATCTGCGCGCGTGACTCAGTCGCCGCGCGCGCTGACTCGAGTCACGCGCGATCTCTAGTCACCGCGCGCGAACGAGAGGACCAGGGACGGTTGACTCGATCACTTGGCGGTGACTCGAGTCACTGCGGCGCTGATCGAGCATGATCGGGCGTGACTCGAGTCACTTGCGGCGCTGACTCGATCACGTGCGGCGGTGACTCGAGTCACCCGAGTCACCCAGAAATTGCACACCAAGTCCCTCAACTTTTGAATGTTGTTCATGTTGGTCCTTGCGAAATTGCATTTTGGTCCTCCAACTGTTTGAAACGTTTCACTTTGGTCCCTGAACTTTTGAAAAGTTGCACTTTGGTCCCCAACAGTTTTGGCTTTGACGCTTTTAGTCCTTTTTCTTCAAACGGCCATAACTTTCACTAGGAAACTCCGATTTGCGATCCGGAAAAAGTTTGGGAATCCTCTTTTGATGTTCTTCGACTTTAGCACAAGAAAAATTGTAAAAACAACTTTTCATAAAATTGCATCGGAGGTCCTCCATCTTTGATTCGCTTGCCTTTTTGGTCCCGAGTTTCCATTTTCATTCGATTTTCATCCTTTTTGACTCCTTTCGATTCTTTGTGACCCTAAACACCACAATAAAGGAAAAACACATAAAACGGAACATATAACATTAATAAAACACACAAATACGTAAAATAGAAGAGTTATTTAAGTGCTTTTCTAGCACTTATCCAACTCCCCCACACTTAGGACTGTTCGCCTCGAACAACAACCATATGACACAAAACAACACAATGATTTTACATGAGATAAACAACTTTAAACATTGAAATCCTTCTACAGATAGTGACTTGCTTAATCAACATTCTCCCGAACCATGAAAATTTCACTTCTTCTCAAATACACAATGGCTTGTGAGTGTGTGCAATTAAGGTTATCATCCCATCACTAACTGGAACCAAATGAAAGCTTACGATGTTCTATCCAAATCCTGACCCGAAATGGTCAAATATTTCCTTTCATCTCTCGTGATCCCACTCTTATTTTACAATGATTCCCATGGATCCTAAAAATTACTCAGTTCACCAAAAATCATCAACCGTTAGCACTGCAAAGAAAAAAAAGGGCATGGCAGGTGTTTTATCGCAAATATGTCTTCAATTTAAAGAGTGTTTAGATTTGGGCACTTCAAACCACTGAGGGAATTTATTTATCAAACTTCACACTTGGGTAGCTGTCACATTTCTTGCGTTTTTTTTTTTTTTTTTTTTTTTTAAGAAGAAGAAGAGTTTTGCAATTTTCTTTTCAGCTTTTACCCCACAGGTAGCTTTCACACTACCCCTTTCATTGGAGGCAGCCTTCTTCACCCATTCGAGGTGACGGCTTCACACTCTGAGGTAGGTAGCTCTTTCCTGTGGTCCCTCTCCTTATTTTGAACATAAAAGTAAAATTCATTCTCAGCATAGGTCAATGCTATTTCCAAACTTTTTAAACTCACAATAAAAGACACATTCACAAAAAAGCAGATACCATGCGATTATAACTCCACCTTACTAACAATTGATGTTTCCAAGTTACTTTGAGCAGGACGAATGGATAGAAAAAAAAGAAAAAAATTAGTTTACTATGGTCTAGAAAGTTAGAAAAAAAGTCAACATTTTCAACCTTCAATTTGTGTTCCAGAGAATGATAGTAAATTACCTTATAAACGTGCTCAGGTAATTTAGCCAGCTATGCATAGAGAAGAACAGAACACAATAAATTGATTTTTTTTTTCGGGATCCTGCAATTTTAGCTGAATCACGCAAATTAAGCTCAATCATATTCAAAAGTTGCTATCTCATGCAAAATTGTAGACACAAAAAAATCACAAGCAGATCACAATATGCCACTCCCCCACATTTAAATTCTACATTGTCCCCAATGTAGAAATATAAATACCATGTAAAAGAGAAGAAATGGAAACTCCCCTATGGTAAGCCATGAGTCGTGCCGAGTGGGGATGGTGGTTGCACAATGTAGCGCTTCGTAGGAACAGGTCAACAATCCAAGAGTAAGAGACCTGCAATCAACATATTTATAGAACAAGAAAAACAACAACTGAATTTTTTTTTTTTTATTTTTATTTTTTATTTTTTTAATGATGAAGAGAAATATATACAAAGCGACTTTGGGAGTTGACAACCCTCTCAACATCTTGCAAAGAGTATTCACATCAAATTAATGATATGATTCCATCAAGTCGATCCGCATGGAAACTATCTCAATCAAAGATACTCTCTACAAAAGCAGTTTGACAACCAACCTTAATGAAAAGGTCCTCCATATCGCCACATGACACATAGGTATGTTTACCATTCAATAAAGAACAGCCCCACAAGAACCAACATATGGGAGAACGTTTAGAGCGTAGCGTCCAACTCGGACACTTCTCAAATGAATGAGACGTAGTTTTACATCTTCGGATGTGTGCTAATGATCACGCTCAAAAAGTTGTCTTTGCTCAATGGTTAGGCCATCGAAGTTTGGTTTCCAACAGACGTTGTCGTTGTTCCAACAAATTATCAAACTCTCTCACACCGATTATGCAGTTGTTTCTCCTGATAGACTTTTCGGCCCTGCACCTAATCGGTCCATCCTTGAAGAAAACAACATGTCTATATTGTGAATAAGTTTGATTTCGAGTACAATGAGGTCCCTCTAATAGCTTTCCACATTTAAAGCAAATTTTAAGGCGCTTTAGCACGTCGTTTGCGGCGGTCGGGATGATCTTGTAGAAGAGCAACAATACGTAGAGGGATGCCATAGAAAGAAATGAAAATTCAGTGCACTTTGAGGTATCTGCAAAATACTTGAAAGAAGAAGGTTAATAGAAAAGAATACAGTTCTTTAAGGTCTACTGAAAAAGACCAGTTTAACGCCTTTGGGCGGGATACATAAACCAGTATCCATGGTGTTTTGTTTTCTTTTTTTTTTTTTTTTTTTTTTTTCCAGAGCGTAACACAGATGTGTTTCCAGAGTTAAACTCCGTATTCTACCATCCGGGTTAGCTATTCCACATTCATAACCTTAACTCTAAATCCAATCCATTCGGATCTCTGTTCCTTTTGCTTAATTCCTCTGGCCAATTGATGACAGGCACTTCTACATGCATTTGTGGTACATAAGATTCTAATTTCTCCAATAATTCCTCAATTGATGGTGTAATAAAAATCATTTTCAAAGTATTAGGAGAAATCAGCTTTTGATGAGCTAAAAATCCGAGAAATGCCAATAAACCGTCAAAATGGTTGTCAATGTTTAAAAGACCAATTGGTTTAGAGTGTAGTCTCATCTCGGCCCAAGATATTATGCAAAAGATTTGTTCCAGAGTTTCGAAACCCCCTGGTATTGCAATGAAAGCATCTGAATACATTATCATTAGTGTTGCGTTCAAACAATGATCTAGCATGTACCTCAAAACCAATGGTCTTACCATACTGCTTTAAAGGTGGTACAAGATGCGCCAACCATCTGTAGACCCTCGTACATATGCTTGACCGAATCGCACATCCTATCGACCACGACAACCTCCTCCGTAGACTAGCTTATACTTTTGATTTCCAAGGAATGTTCCAAATGTGACTCTTTGGTGAGAGAAGTGTCGGTTTTCCCATATTGATTCCCAAAAAAAGACTTATGGTTGTCAATTTCCTCTTTGAACTCCCGATTCAGGTAGAAGTAGTAGCCGCCATAGGTTGTCAACTTTGCACACTAAAGCGACATAAGAACACAAAAAACAATTAAAAATAACAATATGTACACGTAGTTGTGATTGTGGCTCACATCTTCCTCCTGGTTTTACGCCCGTAAACGCTTAAACGCCTTCTATGAGTCGGGATAGGCTTCCCATCCGGTTTTCTTATAGATCGGCAAACGTGGTCTTTTAAAGTCGATTTCCAAGACTATATCGTTCTCGTTCCTTTTTAAATTCACTCAAGATTGAGAAGTTCGATTTGCACCATTCCACTAGGATGCGTCTCAAGAGTTTGATGGATATCATCCAAAGACTCCTTACTCATGCCATCCTTAATGAAATGTATTTTATCTTCTCGATTTGTGGACACAAATCCAATGGAACGGTTACCTGAGTTGCAGGTCCATCGAGTGCATTTATAAGGCCATCTAGCACATTTATAGCACACATTCATTCTTTTTGCCCTTCGTTTCTTGGCAAAATTACTTTTGCCTAACCCTGGTGCATATTTAGTACTTAAAGCTGGCATTTCACCTCCTAATCGGACCTTTGCTTCAATCAACCAACGAATATCCTCAGGCATTTCTTTTTCCATCAACATTTTTAACCGTCCTACTCTAGAATAGCAAATCTCTTTCAAAGCATTCAAAGGTAGTGACGGATAATATTTGTGGATTTTGGAAAATTTGTTATCCATTGAAAATTCAAGTGTTTTGGAGAAGCAGAAGAAAAGAGAGTGCTTAGGTTGCCTCCTAAGTAGCGCCTTTGTTTATAGTCGTTGGCTCGACTATAATTTTTTTTTTTTTAGTTACGTAACACACGAAAGAAAAAGAAACACTGTAGTAATAAGATTAAAACCATCAAAATCAATAAGCATAGTAGATTATCACACTCTTCCATATTTTCAAAGATACTGAAGAAGGAAAAAAAATAAGAAAATTTGAATTACATAATCAATTAATATTAAGAAAAGACATATATATACAAAAATATCACACACGTCCATACTATAAAAAAAAAAAAATAAGAAGAAGAAGAAAGGAAGAACAAGAAAAAAAATCAAGAGGAAGAAGAAAAATTACCTAATCACTGCTAGAAAGAAGTACTCACAGAAAATGAAGATTGTGGTTGTGGTTTCGAGTGGAGAATGATCTCTGATTTATAGTCAAAGTGGGCACTGTTTCAACCGACAATCGTGCATGCAGAATGTGCTGTAAAGAGTACGTTGGAGTGGGCATCCGAGAAAACGCGTTTGACGGATTTGTCCGTTATCAATAATTAACCCCCACTCTTTCCGTAATTGCTGCTAATCACCGAATTATGGGCTATCACGTCTCTTCTCAAATAATTGAGTCTCCTTTCTGCAGTTGTAAAATACTATCTTTCTCAGTACGCTAGATAAAAAATTGAGAAATAAAAACAAAAACACGAAAATCCAAAAGAAAAATAAAAATGCGAGAAAATGCTTGGGTTGCCTCCCAAGAAGCGCTTTTGTTTAAAGTCGTTAGCTCGACTTAGTGAGGGCATGATTAGCTCGGACTTTCCAATGTAATTTCTTCCATATTTGTTGTAGAGAATCCTTCATAGTATGGTTTGAGTCGATGTCCATTCACTTTGAATATCTTATTCGTCTTCAAACTTTTGATTTCAACTACACCATGTGGAAAAATGTCAGTAACAACAAATGGCCCAACCCATCTAGAACGAAGCTTACCCGGGAAGAGTTTTAGTCTGGAATGGAAAAGTAACACTTTTTGTCCAATAATAAACTCTTTTCTGGAGATTCGTTGATCATGGAATGCCTTCGTCTTATTCTTGTAGATCATTGCATTTTCATAAGCTTCGTTCCGAATTTCTTCCAATTCTTGCAGTTGAAGCTTCCTGTGGTCACCCTTGTTCCCCAATCCATATTGCATTGTTTGATTGCCCAAAGAAGCCTTGTGCTCTATTTCAAGCGGTAGATGACATGGCTTTCCAAACACTAATCGGTATGGTGACATCCCAATCGGTGTTTTGTAAGCTGTCCGATATGCCCAAAGTGCATCATCCAGTCGGTTGCTCCAGTCCTTTCGATTAGGATTGATTGTCTTTTCAAGAATTGACTTCACTTCCTTGTTTGAGAGCTCGCTTGTCCATTAAATGCAGGGGTGATATGCGGTTGATACTCGATGTAGAACTCCATATTTTCTTAGCAAAGACTCAATGCTCGATTGCAAAAGTGAGTACCTCTGTCACTAATCATGGCCCTTGGAATCCCAAACTGCTAAAGATGTTAGATTTGGACAGTGCAACTACTTTAGCATCGTTAGTTCGTGTGGCTTTTGCTTCTATCCATTTAGAAACATAGTCAACTGCTAGTAAGATATAAGAGTGGCCAAATGAATTTGGAAAGGGTCCCATGAAATCAATACCCCATACATCAAAAATTTCGCAAACTATGATAGGAGTTTGAGGCATTTGGTTTCGTTGGGACAAGTTACCCGATCGCTGACACTTGTCACAGGATTTGCAGAAGATATAAGCATCTTTGAACAGTGTTGGCCAGTAGAATCCACTTTCTAATATCTTCTGAGCCGTTCTCCGTGGTCCAAAATGTCCTCCACAAGCATATGAATGGCAAAATGTGAGAATGGACTGAAATTCTGACTCTGGTACACACCTCCGAATGATTTGATCTGAACACCTTTTCCACAAATAAGGGTCATCCCATATGTAGTATTTGGCATCACTCTTTAACTTATCTCGTTTCGCCTTGGATAAGCCTGCAGGGATTAACCTAGATGCGAGATAGTTAACCAAATCAGCAAACCAGGGAGAATTTACCTCAGCAACAAATAGACTTTCATCCGGAAAGGCTTCTTGCAATGGTGTTTCATTTTCTGTTCTTACGATCCTGCTAAGATGGTCTGCCACAACATTCGTTGCTCCTGATTTATCTTTGATTTCTAAATTGAATTCTTGAAGTAGGAGGATCCAACGAATGAGCCTAGGTTTTGCATCCTTCTTTGTAAGCAAATATCGTGAAATTTGCATGATCTGTAAAAATAATTACTTTAGTTCCTAAGAGATACGATCGAAACTTCTCTAAAGCAAAAACTACAGATAAAAGTTCTTTCTCAGTTGTGGTGTAGTTTGCTTGGGCTTGATTCAATGTTCGTGAAGCGTAGTAGATCACATGTGCAGCTCTTCCAACTCTTTGCCCTAGAATTGCTCCCACAGCATAGTCACTAGCATCACACATGATTTCAAATGGAAGGTTCCAGTCGGGTGGTTGAATGATTGGTGGTGTTGTGAGTCGTTCCTTGAGTTCATCGAATGCCTTCTTGCATCTATCATTAAATTCAAATGGTATATCCTTTTGCAAGAGATTGCATAGTGGTGATGCAAGCTTTGAGAAGTCCTTTATAAACCTACGATAGAATCCTGCATGTCCAAGAAAAGATCGAATTTCCTGCTGGTGGGGTAAGGTAATGCAGAAATAATATCTACCTTAGCTTTATCAACTTCTATTCCTCTTTCTGACACTACATGACCTAACACTATCCCTTGTTCAACCATGAAATGACATTTTTCCCAATTAAGAACGAGGTTAGTGTCAGTGCATCGTTTTAAAATCAGTGTCAAATTGTCCAAGCATGCATCAAAAGTGTCTCCCCATACACTGAAGTCATCCATGAATACTTCAATGATTTTGTCAATGTAATCTGAGAAAATACTCATCATACAACGTTGAAAAGTTGCAGGAGCATTACATAATCCAAAAGGCATACGCCTGTAGGCATATGTTCCAAATGGACATGTAAATGTGGTTTCTCTTGATCTTCTGGGGCTATTGCAATTTGAAAGTATCCTGAAAACCCATCAAGAAAGCAGTAATGAGTATGTCCAGCCAACTTCTCGAGCATTTGATCAATAAAAGGAAGGGGAAAATGATCTTTTCGAGTTTTAGCATTTACCTTCCGATAATCAATACATACCCGGTATCCAGTTTGCACTCTTGTTGGTACAAGTTCTCCCTCTTTATTTTCGATTCTGATAATTAGGATTTCTTTGGTACTACTTGAACTGGACTAATCCAATTCTTATGCGAAATGGGATAGATCATACTGCTCCTAATAGCTTCAGAATCTCTTTCTTCACAACTTCCATCATTGGTGGGTTCAATCTCCTTTGGGCCTGTCTTGATGGTTGAGCTCCTTCTTCAAGTAATATCCTGTGCATGCAGGTCGATGGACTTATACCTTTGATATCCTGCAATCGCCCACCCAATTGCTTCTTTGTGATCGCGCAAAACTCGAGCGAGTTTTTCCTCCTCCACTATGATTAACTTTGATGACACTATCACAGGGAGTGTTTCACCATCTCCAAGATAGGTGTATTTTAAGTGGCTCGGCAGGTTTCATTTCCAATTCAGTGCTCGCACAATTGAAGGTAACAATTTGTTAGGGGTTCTTCTAATCAATGGTGTTGACATTATACCTCGTGGATTGGTTATCAATGAATTCAATGTCCGCAATCTGTTTTTCAATTCTGCGGTCAGCTCTATCTCTTTGTCTTCAATGTATTCCAGGTGATTCACAAAGTGCGGTCTCTAACTCATCTCTGCAATTTAGCTCAAAAACTCTTTCTACAATAGGAGTCATGGTGTTAATGGCATGCACTGCATAAATGTCACTAGGATGTCTCATTGCATCATAGATGTTAAATTGCACCCTTTCCTTGTCAAATTCCATTGTTAAAATCCCATTTCTCACATCAATAATTGCTTGGGAAGTCCACAAAATGGTCTTCCTAACAATATAGGTATAGAGTTAGGGAGTGATCATCATTCATGTCCAAAACATAGAAATCGGCTGGGAATACGAGACCACCTACTTGTACTAATACGTCCTCAACTACTCCATCTGGATAAGCATTAGATCGATCAGCAAGTTGAATGATAACACGTGTTTTAGTTAGTTTAGCCAATTTTAAGGAAGCATAGGTTGATCGTGGCATAACATTAATCGATGCTCCCAAGTCTATTAAAGCTCGATCTAACTTAGTGTTACCAATTGTGCATGGAATTGTGAACATACCTGGGTCTTTGCATTTTGGAGGCAACTTCTTTTGGAGTACCGCTGAAACGGTTTCTCCCATTTTGATCATTTCATTTCCTTCAATTTCCTCTTATTAGTGCAAAGATCTTTCAAAAACTTAGCATAGCGTGGAATTTGTTTGATTGCATCTAACAATGGAATGTTGATTTCTACTCTCCTTAATGTGTCCAAAATTTCTTTTCTTTGTCATCTTTGTTGGTTTTCACTAATCTACTAGGGAAAGGGGAGGAGTTGTTTTAACAATGATATGAGAGTTAGGACTTGCCTCTTTTTCAAACTTCTCTTCCTTATCTTCATGTGTGGGAACTTCTTTGTGAGGGTTTTCGATCTCTTTTCCACTCCTTAAGGTTATGGCACTAACATTCTTTGGATTCACCTCATGTTGAGATGGTAACTTTCCTCCAGATTGTGCTTCCAATCGATTGATGGCAGTTGCCAATTGACTCATCTGGTTTTCCAAGTTTTGAATGCTTGATTTGGAATCCTGTTGAAATTTCACAGTGTTAGTTGCTAATGTTTTCACCATATCCTCAAGAGACATACCTGATTGTTGAGGTTTTTGTTGAAATTGCCCTTGAGGTTGGAAATTCCCTTGTTGCTGGAATTGACCTTGAGGTTTGTTAGGGAAGAATCCTGGGGGTTTGTTGGTTCCATAACTTCAGTTAGGGTGATCTCGCCATCCTGGATTATAGGTGTTTGAGTATGGATTGTACTGTGGCCTTGGGAATGGAAAATTGCTTGCTGAATTCACTTGTTCATTGTTATCCACTTGCAGAACAGGACAAGCATCTGTAGGATGTCCTAGGTTTGTGCATATGCCACATGCTTTAACTTGTGGATTGTTTCCTACAACAATTTGTTTAAGAAGATAGGTTAGTTCAGAGAGTTGGTTTTCAACATTGGAGTTACTTACCTCATTTACTCTTCGAATGTTCGTTTCCCGGTCTGTACTGAATTGTTGAGTGTTCTCAGCCATGTTTGAAATCAATGTTCTTGCTTCAGCAGGGGTTTTGTTCATCAGAGCTCCTCCACTAGCAAAAGATCAACCATGTTTCGTCGATTGACATAAGCCTTCATAGAAGTATTGCACTAGGAGGTTTTCACTGATTTGGTGGTGCGGGCAGCTTGCAATGAGCTTTTTGAAACGCTCCCAATACTCATAAAGAGTTTCTCCATTGTTTTGGCGTACTCCAGAGATATCTTTCCTGATATTTGCGGTCTTTGAAGTCGGGAAATACTTTTCGAGGAAAAGTTGCTTCATTTGATTCCATGTTGTGGTGAACCTGGTGGTAAAGTGTATAACCAACTGCTGGCGGCATCTTTTAGTGAAAATGGAAAAGCTCGAGCTTGATTTGCTCTTGATGATGCCTGGGGTTTCATGCTATCACACACCACATGAAACTCCTTCAAGTGTCGATATGGATCTTCACGGATCGTCCATGAAAAGAAGGTAGAAGATGTATCAATCCGTATTTTAGCTCGAAAGTTTTACCTTCTTCTACGGTTGGAAAAGTTATACACAATGGTTGTTGAGTAACCAGTGAGTTGCCATTTGTTTAAGAGTTCTTTCATTGTTGTTATCAGCCATTTCTCGTTCGGTTTGTTTTGCTTGTCTTATTCTTTTTCGAATGGATTTCTCGATTTCTGGATCGAAACTTTCAAGAATTCGATTAGTAGATCGGGTATTATGCATACAAGTGAAGAAGAATTTTTTTTTTTTTTTTAAAAAAATTAATTAATAAAAGCAACTAAATTTGTTAACCGTTCCCCGGCAACGGCGCCAAAAACTTGGGCGGGTTGTCGCAGTACGCCAAAATTTATTTTATTTCCTTACTCGGTTTCAAAACTACAAATTAATGTAGAAGTGGTAAGTAAGGGTCGAACCCAAGAGGAACGGTGTTTAATCTAGTTGTTCTTATCAATTAATCTAGAAATGGGGGTTTTGTGAAGTTGGATGAAATTTGAAAATAAAATGACAAAATAAAAGAGATGAAAATGCAACAATTGAAGATATATCTAGTTCTCGGGTTCGGTTGTGTCAACATCTCGTGTTTATCTTTCCCATGCAACGTGTTACTATTCCTTCTTCAATTTATCAACTCTCAATTAACCAAGAAGCTCGATTAGCAATTCTTCCTTAAGTGTATTAAATTAAAATCGTTCTTTAATTTAACATCTAGCTATTGGATAACCCTAAACAAGTTCTTAGGATTTAATGCAATGCTAGTGTGAAATGAACAAGAAGAATGAGTTGAATTAGATGATCAATTTCACAAACTTGAATTAATACATCTAAGTTGGTTTATTAACAAATATGCACGACATTCGCTTTACTCTTTGTGGATTGGAATCTAGTGACAATTACGGATCAAAAGTTCCAATCCTAGCACATAACTTGAACTTAAAGATTAATTGATTCAATTGGCCAAAGTGAATGCAATAATCACATAAATTCAAAGCGGGTTTAAAAGCATAACAAATCAACAAATTGAAGTAGAGGAATAGAGAAAACGTTAGCAAAGAGTTAGAAAAGATAACAACATAATAATTGAACACAACGTCCTCGAACTAGATAGAGAAGTCTAACTACTCATATTAGCGGGTATCACCACTGCTATATGATAGATTATACTTCACTATCTCAAGTAATATATAAAAACTATAGAAACAAGAAAATAAATGCTAAGAAATAAATAGAGAAGTTTAATCACTCATATATATGGGTTAAATACTTTTAGCGAGTGTTCGCCTTGTATTACCTCCACAATATATGAGAAATTAGACTTCTCAAACAAGAAAAATAAAAGAAAGAGAGAAACTAGCGAAGAAATGCCCCGCTAATCATATTCTCGGCCGAAGAATCGTCGATTGATTAATCGAACCTAAATTTAGGTTTTCTTCCATGGAATATGAGAAACTAAGAGCTTTCAAGCTAGAACTAAGAACTAATGATGAAGAGAATTTTATTGAGGAGAAAGTTAGAGAGAATCACAAGCTAATTCTCTCTACAAGTTGTGTGATTCAAGCTTGGAAATGCCTCTATTTATAGGCAAAATATTACACCAAAAATATTAAAAATCATAAAAGTCTTCCTTCATGAGCCTCTGCGGCAGCGCGTGTCAGTGTGACTCAGAGTCCGACTGTCACGCGCGATTCTGCTTAGTCACCGCGGCGAACAAGAGGACCAGGGACGGTTCTGGCGTGACTCGATCACTTGCGGCGGTGACTCGAGTCACTTGCGGCGCTGATCGAGCATGATCGGGCGTGACTCGAGTCACTGCGGCGCTGACTCGATCACGTCTTGACTGAGTCACCCGAGTCACCCAGAAATTGCACACCAAGTCCCTCAACTTTTGAATGTTGTTCATGTTGGTCCTTGAGAAATTGCATTTTGGTCCTCCAACTGTTTGAAACGTTTCACTTTGGTCCCTGAACTTTTGAAAAGTTGCACTTTGGTCCCCAACAGTTTTGGCTTTGACGCTTTTAGTCCTTTTTCTTCAAACGGCCATAACTTTCACTAGGAAACTCCGATTTGCGATCCGGAAAAAGTTTGGGAATCCTCTTTTGATGTTCTTCGACTTTAGCACAAGAAAAATTGTAAAAACAACTTTTCATAAAATTGCATCGGAGGTCCTCCATCTTTGATTCGCTTGCCTTTTTGGTCCCGAGTTTCCATTTTCATTCGATTTTCATCCTTTTTGACTCCTTTCGATTCTTTGTGACCCTAAACACCACAATAAAGGAAAAACACATAAAACGGAACATATAACATTAATAAAACACACAAATACGTAAAATAGAAGAGTTATTTAAGTGCTTTTCTAGCACTTATCCAACTCCCCCACACTTAGACTGTTGTTCGCCCTCGAACAACAACCATACGACACAAAACAACACAATGATTTTACATGAGATAAACAACTTTAAACATTGAAATCCTTCTACAGATAGTGACTTGCTTAATCAACATTCTCCCGAACCATGAAAATTTCACTTCTTCTCAAATACACAATGGCTTGTGAGTGTGTGCAATTAAGGTTATCATCCCATCACTAACTGGAACCAAATGAAAGCTTACGATGTTCTATCCAAATCCTGACCCGAAATGGTCAAATATTTCCTTTCATCTCTCGTGATCCCACTCTTATTTTACAATGATTCCCATGGATCCTAAAAATTACTCAGTTCACCAAAAATCATCAACCGTTAGCACTGCAAAGAAAAAAAAAAAGGGCATGGCAGGTGTTTTATCGCAAATATGTCTTCAATTTAAAGAGTGTTTAGATTTGGGCACTTCAAACCACTGAGGGAATTTATTTATCAAACTTCACACTTGGGTAGCTGTCACATTTCTTGCGTTTTTTTTTTTTTTTTTTTTTTTTTTAAGAAGAAGAAGAGTTTTGCAATTTTCTTTTCAGCTTTTACCCCACAGGTAGCTTTCACACTACCCCTTTCATTGGAGGCAGCCTTCTTCACCCATTCGAGGTGACGGCTTCACACTCTGAGGTAGGTAGCTCTTTCCTGTGGTCCCTCTCCTTATTTTGAACATAAAAGTAAAATTCATTCTCAGCATAGGTCAATGCTATTTCCAAACTTTTTAAACTCTATCAATAAAAGACACATTCACAAAAAACAGATACCATGCGATTATAACTCCACCTTACTAACAATTGATGTTTCCAAGTTACTTTGAGCAGGACGAATGGATAGAAAAAAAAAGAAAAAAATTAGTTTACTATGGTCTAGAAAGTTAGAAAAAAAAGTCAACATTTTCAACCTTCAATTTGTGTTCCAGAGAATGATAGTAAATTACCTTATAAACGTGCTCAGGTAATTTAGCCAGCTATGCATAGAGAAGAACAGAACACAATAAATTGATTTTTTTTTTTTTCGGGATCCTGCAATTTTAGCTGAATCACGCAAATTAAGCTCAATCATATTCAAAAGTTGCTATCTCATGCAAAATTGTAGACACAAAAAAATCACAAGCAGATCACAATATGCCACTCCCCCACATTTAAATTCTACATTGTCCCCAATGTAGAAATATAAATACCATGTAAAAGAGAAGAAATGGAAACTCCCCTATGGTAAGCCATGAGTCGTGCCGAGTGGGGATGGTGGTTGCACAATGTAGCGCTTCGTAGGAACAGGTCAACAATCCAAGAGTAAGAGACCTGCAATCAACATATTTATAGAACAAGAAAAACAACAACTGAATTTTTTTATTTTTTTATTTTTATTTTTTTTTTTTTTTAATGATGAAGAGAAATATATACAAAGCGACTTTGGGAGTTGACAACCCTCTGAACATCTTGCAGTAGTATTCACATCAAATTAATGATATGATTCCATCAAGTCTGATCCGCATGGAAACTATCTGAATCAGCATACTCTCTACAAAACAGTTTGACAACCAACCTTAATGAAAAGGTCCTCCATATCGCCACATGACACATAGGTATGTTTACCATTCAATAAAGAACAGCCCCACAAGAACCAACATATGGGAGAACGTTTAGAGCAGAACGTCCAACTCAGACACTTCTCAAATGAATGAGACGTAGTTTTACATCTTCGGATGTGTGCTAATGATCACGCTCAAAAAGTTGCTGCTCAATGGTTAGGCCATCGAGTTTGGTTTCCAACAGACGTTGTCGTTGTTCCAACAAATTATCAAACTCTCTCACACTGATTGCGAGCTGGCTGTTTCTCCTGATAGACTTTTCGGCCCTGCACCTAATCGGTCCATCCTTGAAGAAAACAACATGTCTATATTGTGAATAAGTTTGATTTCGAGTACAATGAGGTCCCTCTAATAGCTTTCCACATTTAAAGCAAATTTTAAGGCGCTTAGCACGTCGTTTGCGAGCAGATCGGGATGATCTTGTAGAAGAGCAACAATACGTAGAGGGGATGCCATAGAAAGAAATGAAAATTCAGTGCACTTTGAGGTATCTGCAAAATACTTGAAAGAAGAAGGTTAATAGAAAAGAATACAGTTCTTTAAGGTCTACTGAAAAAGACCAGTTTAACGCCTTTGGGCGGGATACATAAACCAGTATCCATGGTGTTTTGTTTTCTTTTTTTTTTTTTTTTTTTCCAGAGCGTAACACAGATGTGTTTCCAGAGTTAAACTCCGTATTCTACCATCTGAAGTTAGCTATTCCACATTCATAACCTTAACTCTAAATCCAATCCATTCGGATCTCTGTTCCTTTTGCTTAATTCCTCTGGCCAATTGATGACAGGCACTTCTACATGCATTTGTGGTACATAAGATTCTAATTTCTCCAATAATTCCTCAATTGATGGTGTAATAAAAATCATTTTCAAAGTATTAGGAGAAATCGACTTTTGATGAGCTAAAAATCCGAAATGCCAATAAACCGTCAAAATGGTTGTCAATGTTTAAAAGACCAATTGGTTTAGAGTGTAGTCTCATCTCGGCCCAAGATATTATGCAAAGATTTGTTCCGAGTTTCAAACCCCTGGTATTGCAATGAAAGCATCCGAATACATTATCATTAGTGTTAAGCTGTTCAAACAATGATCTAGCATGTACCTCAAAACCAATGGTCTTACCATACGCTGTTTTAAAGGTGGTACAAGATGCGCCAACCACTGTAGACCCTCGTACATATCTTTGACCGAATCGCACATCCTATCAGCCCACGACAACCTCCTCCGTAGACTAGCTTATACTTTTGATTTCCAAGGAATGTTCCAGCTGTGACTACTGGTGAGAGAAGTGTCGGTTTTCCCATATTGATTCCACCGAAAAGACTTATGGTTGTCAATTTCCTCTTTGAACTCCCAGTTCCGGTAGAAGTAGTAGCCGCCATAGGTTGTCAACTTTGCACACTAAAAACTGACATAAGAACACAAAAAAAAAAACAATTAAAAATAACAATATGTACACGTAGTTGTGATTGTGGCTCACATCTTCCTCTGGTTTCGGTCCGAAAGCGGCTTAAACGCCTTCTATGAGTCGGGGATAGGCTTCCCATCCAGTTTTCTTATAGACTGGCAAACAGGGTCTTTTAAAGTCAGATTCCCAAGACTATATCGTTCTCGTTCCTTTTTAAATTCACTCCACAGATTGAGAAGTTCGATTTGCACCATTCCACTAGGATGCGTCTCAAGAGTTTGATGGATATCATCCAAAGACTCCTTACTCATGCCATCCTTAATGAAATGTATTTTATCTTCTCGATTTGTGGACACAAATCCAATGGAGCAGTTACGAGTTGCGAGTCCATCGAGTGCATTTATAAGGCCATCTAGCACATTTATAGCACACATTCATTCTTTTTGCCCTTCGTTTCTTGGCAAAATTACTTTTGCCTAACCCTGGTGCATATTTAGTACTTAAAGCTGGCATTTCACCTCCTAATCGGACCTTTGCTTCAATCAACCAACGAATATCCTCAGGCATTTCTTTTTCCATCAACATTTTTAACCGTCCTACTCTAGAATAGCAAATCTCTTTCAAAGCATTCAAAGGTAGTGACGGATAATATTTGTGGATTTTGGAAAATTTGTTATCCATTGAAAATTCAAGTGTTTTGGAGAAGCAGAAGAAAAGAGAGTGCTTAGGTTGCCTCCTAAGTAGCGCCTTTGTTTATAGTCGTTGGCTCGACTATAATTTTTTTTTTTAGTTACGTAACACACGAAAGAAAAAGAAACACTGTAGTAATAAGATTAAAACCATCAAAATCAATAAGCATAGTAGATTATCACACTCTTCCATATTTTCAAAGATACTGAAGAAGGAAAAAAAATAAGAAAATTTGAATTACATAATCAATTAATATTAAGAAAAGACATATATATACAAAAATATCACACACGTCCATACTATAAAAAAAAAATAAGAAGAAGAAGAAAGGAAGAACAAGAAAAAATCAAGAGGAAGAAGAAAAATTACCTAATCAACCGCTAGAAAGAAGTACTCACGAGAAAATGAAGATTGTGGTTGTGGTTTCGAGTGGAGAATGATCTCGATTTATAGTCAAAGTGCACTTGTTTCAACCGACAATCGTGCATGCGAGAATGTCTTTGTAAAAGTGCGTTGGAGTGGGCATCCGAGAAAACGCGTTTGACGGATTTGTCCGCTATCAATAATTAACCCCACTCTTTCGTAATTGCCGCTAATCACCGAATTATGGGCTATCACGTCTCTTCTCAAATAATTGAGTCTCCTTTCTGCAGGTTGTAAAATACTATCTTTCTCAAGATGCGCTAGATAAAAATTGAGAAATAAAAACAAAACACGAAAATCCAAAAGAAAAATAAAAATGCGAGAAAATGCTTGGGTTGCCTCCCAAGAAGCGCTTTTGTTTAAAGTCGTTAGCTCGACTTAGTGAGGCATGATTAGCTCGGACTTTCCAATGTAATTTCTTCCATATTTGTTGTAGAGAATCCTTCATAGTATGGTTTGAGTCGATGTCCATTCACTTTGAATATCTTATTCGTCTTCAAACTTTTGATTTCAACTACACCATGTGGAAAAATGTCAGTAACAACAAATGGCCCAACCCATCTAGAACGAAGCTTACCCGGGAAGAGTTTTAGTCTGGAATGGAAAAGTAACACTTTTTGTCCAATAATAAACTCTTTTACGGAGATTCGTTGATCATGGAATGCCTTCGCCTTATTCTTGTAGATCATTGCATTTTCATAAGCTTCGTTCGAATTTCTTCCAATTCTTGCGGTTGAAGCTTCCTGTGGTCACCCTTTGTTCCCCAATCCATATTGCATTGTTTGATTGCCCAAAGAAGCCTTGTGCTCTATTTCAACTGGTAGATGACATGGCTTTCCAAACACTAATCGGTATGGTGACATCCCAATCGGTGTTTTGTAAGCTGTCCGATATGCCCAAAGTGCATCATCCAGTCGGTTGCTCCAGTCCTTTCGATTAGGATTGATTGTCTTTTCAAGAATTGACTTCACTTCCTTGTTTGAGAGCTCGCTTGTCCATTAAATGGGGGTGATATGCGCTGATACTCGATGTAGAACTCCATATTTTCTTAGCAAAGACTCAATGCTCCGATTGCAAAAGTGAGTACCTCACACTAATCATGGCCCTTGGAATCCCAAACCTGCTAAAGATGTTAGATTTGACGACTGCGCAACTACTTTAGCATCGTTAGTTCGTGTGGCTTTTGCTTCTATCCATTTAGAAACATAGTCAATCGCTAGTAAGATATAAGAGTGGCCAAATGAATTTGGAAAGGGTCCCATGAAATCAATACCCCATACATCAAAAATTTACAAACTATGATAGGAGTTTGAGGCATTTGGTTTCGTTGGGACAAGTTACCCGATCACGACACTTGTCACAGATTTGCGAGAAGATATAAGCATCTTTGAGCAGTGTTGGCGGTAGAATCCACTTTCTAATATCTTCTCGAAATGTTCTCCGTGGTCCAAAATGTCCTCCACAAGCATATGAATGGCAAAATGTGAGAATGGACTGAAATTGACTGTACACACCTCCGAATGATTTGATCTCAACACCTTTTCCACAAATAAGGGTCATCCCATATGTAGTATTTGGCATCACTCTTTAACTTATCTCGTTTCGCCTTGGATAAGCTGCCGGATTAACCTAGATGCGAGATAGTTAACCAAATCAAGAAACCAGGGAGAATTTACCTCAAGAACAAATAGACTTTCATCCGGAAGGCTTCTTGCAATGGTGTTTCATTTTACTGTTCTTACGATCCTCGCTAAGATGGTCCGCCACAACATTATTGCTCCTGATTTATCTTTGATTTCTAAATTGAATTCTTGAAGTAGGAGGATCCAACGAATGAGCCTAGGTTTTGCATCCTTCTTTGTAAGCAAATATCGTAGAGTCGCATGATCTGTAAAAACAATTACTTTAGTTCCTAAGAGATACGATCGAAACTTCTCTAAAGCAAAAACTACAGATAAAAGTTCTTTCTCAGTTGTGGTGTAGTTTGCTTGGGCTTGATTCAATGTTCGTGAAGCGTAGTAGATCACATGTGCAGCTCTTCCAACTCTTTGCCCTAGAATTGCTCCCACAGCATAGTCACTAGCATCACACATGATTTCAAATGGAAGGTTCCAGTCGGGTGGTTGAATGATTGGTGGTGTTGTGAGTCGTTCCTTGAGTTCATCGAATGCCTTCTTGCATCTATCATTAAATTCAAATGGTATATCCTTTTGCAAGAGATTGCATAGTGGTGATGCAAGCTTTGAGAAGTCCTTTATAAACCTACGATAGAATCCTGCATGTCCAAGAAAAGATCGAATTTCCGCACATTAATCGGTGGGGTAAGGTAATGCAGAAATAATATCTACCTTAGCTTTATCAACTTCTATTCCTCTTTCTGACACTACATGACCTAACACTATCCCTTGTTCAACCATGAAATGACATTTTTCCCAATTAAGAACGAGGTTAGTGTCAGTGCATCGTTTTAAAATCAGTGTCAAATTGTCCAAGCATGCATCAAAAGTGTCTCCCCATACACTGAAGTCATCCATGAATACTTCAATGATTTTGTCAATGTAATCTGAGAAAATACTCATCATACAACGTTGAAAAGTTGCGTGAGCATTACATAATCCAAAAGGCATACGCTTTGTAGGCATATGTTCCAAATGGACATGTAAATGTGGTTTCTCTTGATCTTCCGGGGCTATTGCAATTTGAAAGTATCCTGAAAACCCATCAAGAAAGCGATGTGAGTATGTCCATCCAACTTCTCGAGCATTTGATCAATAAAAGGAAGGGGAAAATGATCTTTTCGAGTTTTAGCATTTACCTTCCGATAATCAATACATACCCGGTATCCAGTTTGCACTCTTGTTGGTACAAGTTCTCCCTCTTTATTTTCGATTACAGTAATTCCGGATTTCTTTGGTACTACTTGAACTGGACTAATCCAATTCTTTATGCGAAATGGGATAGATCATACCGCTCCTAATAGCTTCGCATCTCTTTCTTCACAACTTCCATCATTGGTGGGTTCAATCTCCTTTGGGCCTGTCTTGATGGTTGAGCTCCTTCTTCAAGTAATATCCGTGCATGCAGGTCGATGGACTTATACCTTTGATATCCGCAATCGTCCACCCAATTGCTTCTTTGTGATCGCGCAAAACTCGAACGAGTTTTTCCTCCTCCACTGCAGTTAACTTTGATGACACTATCACAGGGAGTGTTTCACCATCTCCAAGATAGGTGTATTTTAAGTGGCTCGGCAGAGGTTTCATTTCCAATTCAGGTGCCTGCACAATTGAAGGTAACAATTTGTTAGGGGTTCTTCTAATCAATGGTGTTGACATTATACCTCTGTGGATTGGTTATCAATGAATTCAATCTTTTATATTGTGTTTTTCAGTGCGGTCAGCTCTATCTCTTTGTCTTCAATGTATTCCAGTGATTCACAAAGTGCGGTCTCTAACTCATCTCTGCAATTTAGCTCAAAAACTCTTTCTACAATAGGAGTCATGGTGTTAATGGCATGCACTGTACAAATGTCACTAGGATGTCTCATTGCATCATAGATGTTAAATTGCACCCTTTCCTTGTCAAATTCCATTGTTAAAATCCCATTTCTCACATCAATAATTGCTTGGGAAGTCCACAAAAATGGTCTTCCTAACAATATAGGTGTAGAGTTAGGGGAGTGATCATCATTCATGTCCAAAACATAGAAATCGGCTGGGAATACGAGACCACCTACTTGTACTAATACGCCCTCAACTACTCCATCCGATAAGCATTAGATCGATCAAATAGTTGAATGATAACACGTGTTTTAGTTAGTTTAGCCAATTTTAAGGAAGCATAGGTTGATCGTGGCATAACATTAATCGATGCTCCCAAGTCTATTAAAGCTCGATCTAACTTAGTGTTACCAATTGTGCATGGAATTGTGAACATACCTGGGTCTTTGCATTTTGGAGGCAACTTCTTTTGGAGTACCGCTGAAACGGTTTCTCCCATTTTGATCATTTCATTTCCTTCAATTTCCTCTTATTAGTGCAAAGATCTTTCAAAAACTTAGCATAGCGTGGAATTTGTTTGATTGCATCTAACAATGGAATGTTGATTTCTACTCTCCTTAATGTGTCCAAAATTTCTTTTTCTTTGTCATCTTTGTTGGTTTTCACTAATCTACTAGGGAAAGGGGGAGGAGTTGTTTTAACAATGATATGAGAGTTAGGACTTGCCTCTTTTTCAAACTTCTCTTCCTTATCTTCATGTGTGGGAACTTCTTTGTGAGGGTTTTCGATCTCTTTTCCACTCCTTAAGGTTATGGCACTAACATTCTTTGGATTCACCTCATGTTGAGATGGTAACTTTCCTCCAGATTGTGCTTCCAATCGATTGATGGCGATTGCCAATTGACTCATCCGTTTTCCAAGTTTTGAATGCTTGATTTGGAATCCTGTTGAAATTTCACGTGTTAGTTGCTAATGTTTTCACCATATCCTCAAGAGACATACACGATTGTTGAGGTTTTTGTTGAAATTGCCCTTGAGGTTGGAAATTCCCTTGTTCTGGAATTGACCTTGAGGTTTGTTAGGGAAGAATCGGGGGTTTGTTGGTTCCATAACTCGATTGGGGTGATCTCGCCATCCCTGGATTATAGGTGTTTGAGTATGGATTGTCTTGTGGCCTTGGGAATGGAAAATTGCTTGCTGAATTCACTTGTTCATTGTTATCCACTTGCAGAACAGGACAAGCATCTGTAGGATGTCCTAGGTTTGTGCATATGCCACATGCTTTAACTTGTGGATTGTTTCCTACAACAATTTGTTTAAGAAGATAGGTTAGTTCGTAGAGTTGGTTTTCAACATTGGAGTTACTTACCTCATTTACTCTTCGAATGTTCGTTTCCTGGCCTGCAGATCAATTGTTGAGTGTTCTCACCATGTTTGAAATCAATGTTCTTGCTTCAAATAGGGTTTTGTTCATCGAGCTCCTCCACTAGCAAAGATCAACCATGTTTCGTCTGATTGACATAAGCCTTCATAGAAGTATTGCACTAGGAGGTTTTCACCGATTTGGTGGTGCGGGCAGCTTGCAATGAGCTTTTGAAACGCTCCCAATACTCATAAAGAGTTTCTCCATTGTTTTGGCGTACTCCAGATATCTTTCACGATATTTGCGGTCTTTGAAGTCGGGAAATACTTTTCGAGGAAAAGTTGCTTCATTTGATTCCATGTTGTGGTGAACCTGGTGGTAAAGTGTATAACCAATGTGGCGGCATCTTTAGTGAAAATGGAAAAGCTCGAGCTTGATTTGCTCTTGATGATGCCTGGGTTTCATGCTATCACACACCACATGAAACTCCTTCAAGTGTCGATATGGATCTTCACGGATCGTCCATGAAAAGAAGGTAGAAGATGTATCAATCCGCGAGTTTTAGCTCGAAAGTTTTACCTTCTTCTACGGTTGGAAAAGTTATACACAATGGTTGTTGAGTAACTTCAGGAGTTGCCATTTGTTTAAGAGTTCTTTCATTGTTGTTATCAGCCATTTCTCGTTCGGTTTGTTTTGCTTGTCTTATTCTTTTTCAATGGATTTCGATTTACGGATCGAAACTTTCAAGAATTCGATTAGTAGATCGGGTATTATGCATACAAGTGAAGAAGAATTTTTTTTTGTTTTTTTTTTTAAAAAATTAATTAATAAAAGCAACTAAATTTGTTAACCGTTCCCCGGGAACGGCGCCAAAAACTTGGGCGGTTGTCGCAGTACGCCAAAATTTATTTTATTTCCTTACTCGGTTTCAAAACTACAAATTAATGTAGAAGTGGTAAGTAAAGTCGAACCCAAGAGGAACGGTGTTTAATCTAGTTGTTCTTATCAATTAATCTAGAAATGGGGTTTTGTGAAGTTGGATGAAATTTGAAAATAAAATGACAAAATAAAAGAGATGAAAATGCAACAATTGAAGATATATCTAGTTCTCGGGTTCGGTTGTGTCAACATCTCGTGTTTATCTTTCCCATGCAACGTGTTACTATTCCTTCTTCAATTTATCAACTCTCAATTAACCAAGAAGCTCTGATTAACGAATTCTTCCTTAAGTGTATTAAATTAAAAGTCGTTCTTTAATTTAACATCTAGCTATTGGATAACCCTAAACAAGTTCTTAGGATTTAATGCAATGCTAGTGTGAAATGAACAAGAAGAATGAGTTGAATTAGATGATCAATTTCACAAACTTGAATTAATACATCTAAGTTGGTTTATTAACAAATATGCACGACATTCGTTTGCTACTGTGGATTGGAATCTAGTGACAATTACGGATCAAAAGTTCCAATCCTAGCACATAACTTGAACTTAAAGATTAATTGATTCAATTGGCCAAAGTGAATGCAATAATCACATAAATTCAAAACGGGTTTAAAAGCATAACAAATCAACAAATTGAAGTAGAGGAATAGAGAAAACGTTAGCAAAGAGTTAGAAAAGATAACAACATAATAATTGAACACAACGTCCCTCGAACTAGATAGAGAAGTCTAACTACTCATATTAGCGGGTATCACCACGCTATATGATAGATTATACTTCACTATCTCAAGTAATATATAAAAACTATAGAAACAAGAAAATAAATGCTAAGAAATAAATAGAAGTTTAATCACTCATATATATGGGTTAAATACTTTTTAGCGAGTGTTAGCCTTGTATTACCTCCACAATATATGAGAAATTAGACTTCTCAAACAAGAAAATAAAAGAAAGAGAGAAACTAGCGAAGAAATGCCCGCTAATCATATTCTCGGCGAAGAATCGTCGATTGATTAATCGAACCTAAATTTAGGTTTTTCTTCCTTGAATATGAGAAACTAAGAGCTTTCAAGCTAGAACTAAGAACTAATGATGAAGAGAATTTTATTGAGGAGAAAGTTAGAGAGAATCACAAGCTAATTCTCTCTACAAGTTGTGTGATTCAAGCTTGGAAATGCCTCTATTTATAGGCAAAATATTACACCAAAAAATATTAAAAATCATAAAGTCTTCCTTCATGAGCCTCTGCACGGTCGTGCGATGGTAGGTGGAGTCGCTGGTCACGCGCGATGTCGCGTGACTGCCGCGCTAGTCACCGCGCACGAGCGAACGAGAGGACCAGGGGCGGTTGCGGCGTGACTCGATCACTTGCGGCGGTGACTCGAGTCACTTGCGGCTGATCGAGCATGATCGGGCGTGACTCGAGTCACTTGCGGCGCGACTTCGATCACGTAGGCGGTGACTCGAGTC
The DNA here is from genome assembly GCA_018223645.1 of Jasminum sambac. Lineage (NCBI taxonomy): Eukaryota > Viridiplantae > Streptophyta > Magnoliopsida > Lamiales > Oleaceae > Jasminum > Jasminum sambac. The sequence goes on from CP073652.1 coordinate 25,736,929, forward strand.
ACCCGAGTCACCCGTAAATTGCACACCAAGTCCTCAACTTTTGAATGTTGTTCATGTTGGTCCTTGAGAAATTGCATTTTGGTCCTCCAACTGTTTGAAACGTTTCACTTTGGTCCCTGAACTTTTGAAAAGTTGCACTTTGGTCCCCAACAGTTTTGGCTTTGACGCTTTTAGTCCTTTTTCTTCAAACGGCCATAACTTTCACTAGGAAACTCCGATTTGCGATCCGGAAAAAGTTTGGGAATCCTCTTTTGATGTTCTTCGACTTTAGCACAAGAAAAATTGTAAAAACAACTTTTCATAAAATTGCATCGGAGGTCCTCCATCTTTGATTCGCTTGCCTTTTTGGTCCCGAGTTTCCATTTTCATTCGATTTTCATCCTTTTTGACTCCTTTCGATTCTTTGTGACCCTAAACACCACAATAAAGGAAAAACACATAAAACGGAACATATAACATTAATAAAACACACAAATACGTAAAATAGAAGAGTTATTTAAGTGCTTTTCTAGCACTTATCAGCAACTACAGTTATACCAGACTTCTTTGGGACTACATGCACTGGAGTCACCCAACTACTATCAGAAATAGGATAAATAATCCCAGTATCTAACAATTTAAGTACTTCATTTCTCACAACATCTTTCATATTGGGATTTAACCTACGTTGCATCTCTCTAATTGGTCTAGCATTTTCTTCAAGATGAATGCGATGCATGCAATCAGCAGGATTAATACCTTTAATATCAGCAATGGTCCACCCTAGTGCTTCTCTGTGCTCAGACAAAACATGTAACAACTTACCTTTTTGCTCACCATCGAGGGAGGAAGATATTATTACCGGTAAAGTTTCTGACTCTTCCAAGAATGCATATTCCAAGTTGCCTGGCAATGCTTTAAGTTCCAATTTTAGTGGTTTTTCAGTTGATGGGATGCTCTTCTTCTCCTCACTAGGCGGAAGTGGCTCAATTTTTACTCTCCAATTACTTGTATCCATGATAGGCGTTGAGTCAAGCAATGCGTTCACTTCATCAATTGCACTATCAACATCAAAAAAACAACCAAAATGAGTTAAACACATTTCTAGCACATCATCACAATTATTGGAAATAAGGGAATCATCACCTAATGACTATCAAATCAACATCAACAACTTCCCCATCATCTAATGGTTGTTTGTTAATGTTAAAAACATTCAATTCCAGAGTCATATTGCCAAAAGAAAGCTGCATCACCCCATTCCTGCAATTGATAATAGCATTAGATGTTGCCAAAAAATGACGACCTAGAATAACGGGAATGTGCTTTGTAGAATCTTGCACAGGTTGAGTGTCAAGTACAATAAAATCAACAGGAAAATAAAACTTGTCAACCTGTATCAAAACATCCTCCACAATTCCACGAGGAACTTTGACAGATCTATCAGCAAGTTGTAAAACAACAGAAGTGGGTTTCAACTCACCTAATCCAAGTTGCACGTATACAGAATAAGGCAAAAGATTAACACTAGCTCCTAAATCTAATAAAGCTTTCTCAATCTTATGGTTTCCTAGAACACATGAAATTGTAGCACAACCAGGATCCTTAAATTTAGGAGGAGTTTTTTTTTGAATGATAGAGCTTACCTGTTCAGTTAAGAATGTTTTTTTGTGCACATGCAACTGCCTCTTCTTAGTACATAGATCTTTTAAAAATTTGGCTTAGGCTTGTACTTGCTTTATTGCATCAAGTAAAGGGATGTTTATACTTACCTGCTTGAAGATTTCCATCATTTCATTGATTGTGTTACCTTTCTTTCCTTTAGCTAACCTTTGTGGAAAATGAGCTTTTGGAATGTACGGTGGTTGAATGTCTTTCCCTGAACTCTCCTTTGATGGATCTTGATTTGGCATTTTCTCGAAGGAATCTTCTTCGGATTTCTTTCTAGTTGGAGTCTCTACTTGATTGTCAAATAATTTACCACGTCTCAGTGTCATGATAGCATTCGCATCTTCTTGTTGATTTTTAGACGTAGCTCCAATATTGTACATCCCCTTTGGATTAGGAAGTGATTGACTAGGGAATTTTCCTTTTACAATAGTTGTTGCCAAGTGTTGGACAGAGGAAGCTAACTGGCAAATCATTTTCTCCATATTAGACATAGAATTCGTTTGAGAGTTCTGAAATTCTGCAATTGTCTGATTTTGCTGATCAAGTGCTGCTTGTGTGGACTTAGCTAACTTCTCAAATGCCTCTTCCCATGGTTTCGGTTGTGAAAAGTTCTGATTGAACTGTCTCATATTTTGCTGAGGAACTTGACTTGACATACCATTTTGTTGAGAACCCTGTGACCATGAGAAATTTGGGTGGTCTCTCCATCCTGGATTGTATGTGATAGAATAAGGATTGTAGGATGGTTTTCTCATCATGTTGAGGACATTTGCTTGATCCGAGTATTCATCTGACCCCGACTGATTACCGACAAGTGCTTCGTTCGCTGGTGTTGTTGTTAACGAAGCTAGTTGGCGAGAGATTCCTTCGATCATACCTTTAACTTCTCTAATCTCTGAACTCGAGTCATTACTCCGGATCTCATATATTCCTCGTTTATTTGCTTCAGTTCGAGAAGAACGATTCCACTGTTGAGAATTCTCAGCTTGTCTTTGAAAGAAATCCCAAATTTCGGTTGCATTTTTAGACATAAGCTCTCCACCACTTGTGGCCATCAACCATTCTTGAATGTGTGGTAGCAATCCCTCCAAGAAATATTGACAAAGATGCCATTTTTCATAACCGTGATGTGGACACTTTAATAGCAATCCATTGAATCTTTCCCAAACTTCATAGAATGGCTCATCGTCTCTTTGAACAAATTCCAGATCTCCCTACGAAGAGCATTTGTTTTGTGAACGGGAAAATATTTATTCAAGAATTTAGCGACCATTTGTTCCCAAGAAGTAATACTATTAGATGGCAAAGTATTAAACCATGATCGAGCTTTATCCTTTAAAGAAAATGGGAACAATCTCAATTTAACATTGTCCGGAGTGACATTCTCATATTTAAAAGTTTCACATATAGCATAGAAATCAGTTAAATGATTATAAGGCTCCTCTCTTTCCAAACCATAAAATGATGGGAGACAATTAAGTATACTAGTTTTGAGTTCAAAAGTCCGAGCAGCTACTTGAGGATATTGGATGCATGACGTGCTCAAATTAGATCACGGACTAAAATAATCTTTAAAAGGCTTTTCTTTAATTTCATCAGCCATCTCAATTTTTAATAAATTGTCGTCAATTTTATCCGTGGTTACAACTTGTTTTCTTTGATGAAAAGTTCTTTCAATTTCACTATCAAATGGTTCTAACTCGAGATTGAGAGATCTACGACCATGCATGTAGCAACTTTTTTTTTTTTAACGACAATCACTAAAATAAAGTAAAAATCACAAACTAATTACTTTAGTAACAAAAATTTCAAAATAAAAGAATAAAACAAAGGAGCAAGAACACCTGATTTTCTGCTTTTTTATAGAAATTCTTAGTGACTACGCCCAAGTGCTCCTGTGAGAACGCTATTCTACAAAAATAAAAAAAATAAATAAAAGAAATAAAAAAAAATAAAACGGTCAAAACTAAATAATAATAATAATATCCTAAGCTAATTAACAAAACAAAAATAAAAATAAAATGAACGAAATTAACTAAGACTAAATCAACTTTCTAATGCAGTCCCCGGCAACGGCGCCAAAAACTTGTTGTCAAATTTTAAATAACTCGCAAGCGCACGAATCTATTGAAATATAGATCTAATGAGCAACGAGGTCGAACCCACAGGGACTGCGAATTTAAAAAGTATAATTTAACCCAAATTAACTCGTAACTAAACTAACTGAAAATGTTTGATTTTTATATTTTTAATTAATTAAGATACTAGTAGAGAAACTAAAATAAGCAATTAAAACTAATATCAAGATGATTAAAATGACCAAGGTTTCGGAATCCACCACTATTTGACCAAGTAATTCTCTAATTACTATTTAATTCACAAGTTCGAGTGACAAGTCGAAATCAATCTATTGTCTACCCATGAATTTATCAGCGAAGCCCAATTAATAAAATCTTATGTTGGTTCCTCTTCACTTCTTTTAATAGACTCACCAAACAATTATCGTAGTAATAGGATTAAAGAAAACAAAGAATCTAAAAATCATAAGTTCCTAACATTCCAAGTATCCAATCCAATTGAAATCTCACGATAACTCAAAGATTATCATTATTTACTTCAACTACCAAGTATGGATTAATTAAACCAATACCCAACAATCACCAATACATGATTGAAGTGATGAAAGTAATTAAATTTAATCAATCAACGAAGAACGAACCGTAAACGTTAATCGCTCATATAAAGAATCAAATAATAAATAGAGAATCACATAATTAAATAGGATTTCATCCTAACCATTGGTCTAAATAGATTAGAAGAACATAGTAATAGAATCAAAATTGTTAGAAGAGATAGAACGGGCCATAGATGATAAAACCAAATTAATGGCTCGAAATCACTTTAGTCTTTAGTCTCGTCCTCGGCCTTTTCCGCAGCCGCAATTCTTTTCCTCTTTTTTTTTTTCCAGCCGTGATGTCTTCTTTCTTTTATTTTTGTTCCATGCCTTCATTAGTTTAATGGGCTTCAAGCCCATTAAACCCTTTTCATTCTTTTTTTTTTCTGTTTTGATTTTGACCTAATAAACAGTAACACAAAAATATTGACTAATAATAATATTAAAAGAGACTAACAAGATTAAGATTAATAATAAAATATATAGTAAATATATACTCATCACTCACCCTTTTCGTTATCACTCAATCAACTTTCGTTATCAATCTGTCAACTTTCATTATTACTAAATCATATTTCGTTGTCACTCAATCAACTTTCGTTATTACTAAATCAACTTTCGTTATCACTTAATCAACTTTCGTTATAATGGCATCAACTTTCGTTATCACTAAATCAACTATCATTATCACTAAATCAATTTTTGTTATGACTAAATCATCTATCGTTATCACTAAATCAACCATCGTTATGGCTAAATCATCTATCATTATCACTAAATCATATATAATTATCACTAAATCAACTTTCGTTATCACTTAACCAGCTTTCATTATTAGTAAATCAACTTTCGTTATCACTCAATCAACTTCCGCTATCACTTAATCAAATTTCGTTATTACTAAATCAACTTTCGATATTATTAAATCAACTTTAGTTATCACTAAATCAACTTTCGTGACAAGGCACCAACTTTCATTATCACTAAATCAAATATCGTTTTGTCTTCTTGGAATTGGATAACTAGTCGAGACATCCCATAACTGTGTTATCATAATCGCGAAATCAAACCACATTTTTTCGAGTATATTGTCAAGTTCTCGTTATTCCAAGACAAATGTCATTATTAATAATCAACAATGGTTTTGGCATCTCAGGATTGGATAACTAATCAAGATGGAGTGCAAATTATTTTTAACTAGTCCTTCAACTCCAATATTAAATGGGCACATTGTGATTGTTAGCCCGTTCTAAACATCAAACCATACTTTTATGGAATTTTTTGAGGTGTTCGTTATTCTAAGATAAGTATTCGGTTGACATTTAGTGACTGTTTAACTCCTCCCAAACTTCGAAACACGTTTCACCACCATTTCGGGTCATGCCCCAAGTTTTGGAGTTTATGAATTTCGGGTTTGGAAGTTTGGGATTTATGGATAGGGCTTAGGGTTGGGGGTTTGGGATGAGTTGGGAGTTGGGGGTTTAGGGTTTAGTGATGATATTTTTTGGGTTTGGGTTTGGCGTTGTGGTTAGGGTTTGGGGTTTGTCAGTAGGGCAAAGGGAAATTTGTGGGTAGGGTTTGGGGGGTTTAGTAAATATTTGGGATTTTGGGGTTTGCCGTTTGAATTTAAGGTTTGGTGTTGGATTTCTACTATTAGGTGATTTGAACTTGCCGATTAGTTAAACAACCTCGAGGATATGAAAAACAATGGTTCTTTTGTGATAATGACCCATAAACGTTAAAAAAATAGTCGATTTAGTGATAATAAAAGTTGTTTGAGTGATAACGAAAGTTGTTAATGACAATGAAGGTTTATTTAGTGATAAGGAAAGTTGATTAAATGATAACGAAAGCTGATTTAATCATAACAATAAATGATTTAATAATAACGAAAGTTGATTTGGGCATTATTATTTGGAGGATAATTTTTATCTACGACGGTATTTTGTATAACCACATACACATTTTCAACAACACACATATCTCCTAATATAATATTAACCACACATTTTACACGAAATACCATGCGGTTAAAAATTATCCTCCGAGAAACAAGGTTTTAGTGATAACGAAAGTTGATTGAATGATAATGAAAGTTAGTTGTGATGATGAAAGTTGATTTAGTTACAACGATAGATGCTTTAGTGATCATGAAAGTTGATTTAGTAAATAACAAAAGTTGATTGAGTGATAATGAAGATTTGTTGAGTGATAACAAAAGAGTTGTTTTAGTTGTAACAAAAGTTGGTCGAATGATAACGAAAGTTGGTTGAGTGATAGTGAAAGTTAGTTTAATGACAACGAAAGCTGATCTAGTAATAATGAAAGTTGATTTACTGATAATGAAAGTTGATTTACTGATAATGAATGTTAATTTAGTCATAACGAAAGTTGATTTACTAATAACAGTCGATGATTTAATCATGACAAAAATTGATTTTGGTGATAACGAAAATTTATTTAGTTATAACGAAAGACAGTTTAGTGATAACGAAAGACAGTTTAGTGATAACGAAAGTTGATTTAGTAATAACGAAAGTTGATTGACGGATAACGAAAGTTTGTTGAGTGATAACAAAAATTGATTTAGCGGTAACGAAAGTTGATTGAATGATAATGATTTTTGGTTGAGTGATAACGAAAGTTGATTGAGTGATAATAAAAGTAGTCTTAGTGATAACAAAAGTTGATTTAGTATCAGGATAGATGATTTAGTAATAATGAAAGTTGATCAAGTAATAACGAAAAGTCGCTGATTGATAATGAAAGTTGATTTACTGATAACGAAAGTTAATTTAGTCACAACGAAAGTTGATTTATTGATAACAGTCGATGATTTAATCATAACGAAAGTTGATTTTGGTGATAACAAAAGTTGATTTAGTCATACGAAAGACAGTTTAGTCATAACGAAAGTTGATCTAGTCATAACGAAAATTCATTGAATGATAACGAAAGTTAACTGAGTGGTAGCAAAAGTTGATAGCCATAACCAAAGCTGATTAAGTCATAAAGAAAGTTGATTTTACCATAATTAAATTTCATTTAGCCATAATGAAATTGTATTAGCCATAAGGAATGTTGACTGAGTCATAACGAATGTTGATTTAGTCATAACGAAAATTGACATAGTTATAGAGAAACTTAATTTAGTCAAAACGAACGTTAATGTATCATAACAAAAATGCACTTAGTGATAATGATAGTTAATATAGTGATAACGATAGCTTGATAAGCTACTAGTAATATGGTGATTTTATTTTTCGATTAGTTAAGTAACCTCGGGTTGGGGAAATGATAGTTGTTTCATTATAACGATACTTATTTCGTGATAACGAGAATTTGATAAGCTATTAGTAATATGGTGATTTGATTTTCCGATTAGTTAAGCAATCCCGGGATGGAAAAATGATAGTTGTTTCATGATAATGATAGTCGTCTCGTGATAACGAGATCTTGATAAGCTACTAGAATATGGTGACTTGATTTTCCGATTAGTTAAACAACCCTAGGATAGGAAAACGATAGTTGTTTTGTGATAACGAGAACTTGATAAGCTACTAGTAATATGATGGTTTGGATTTTTCGATAGTTAAGTAACCCGGGATGGGAAAATGATAGTTGTTTCGTGATAACAATACTTATTTCGTGATACGAGAACTTGACAAGCGATTTGTGCATTGGTGATGGGATGTACCAATTAGTTATATAACTCCGAAGCGGCAAAACGATACTTGTTTCGTGATAATGAGAATTTGACAAGCTACTAGTGCATTGATGATGGGATGTCTCAATATGTTAAATAACATTGAAGTGGCAAAACGATACTCCTTTCCTGATAATGAGAGCTTGATAACCTAATGGTGATTTGGATTGGATTTCTATTAATGACATGGTGGTCTGGATTACTCAATTAGTTAAACAACCCGATGATTGTAAAACGATAGTTGTTTCGTAATTACGATATTTATTTCTTGGTAATGAGAACTTTACAAGTTACTAGTATCTTTACGGGATGTATCAATTAGTTAAAAAATTTTGAGAGGTCAAAACAACAGCTATTTCATGATAATGAGAACTTGACAAGCTACTAGTGACATCTTATGGAATGTCCCGATTAGTTAAACAACCCTGAGAGGACAAAACAATAGTTGTTTGTTGATGACAATACTTGTTTCGTGATAATAAGAAATTTACAAGCTATTAGTGATATTTCTATGGGATTTCTCGATTAGTTAAACAACCCCAAGAAGACAAAAATGGTAGTTGTTGTGTAATAACGGTACTTTTTTGTGATAATGAGAACTAGACAAGCTACTAGTAATATAGTGGTTTGATTTCTGGATTAGTTAAATAACACTGAGATGTTAAAACGATAGTTATTTCGTGATAACAATACGTATTAGGTGAACAGTAGATAACGAATCCAATATCGTTATGCATAATGGATAACGACTGTACAGTCCTTATCATTAATATACACTATTGCAGAATTAGATCAGGAGATTACAAAATCAAATTTGATCAAATAAATTTTAGAGAAATTCAAAACTCGAAGAGAAATTCAAAATTTATAATTCTATATTCCCATCAATCAATCAATTAAGTATTAACGTAGGAATGTTCTTAAATCAACCGCTTCTTCAACTATAGTCTCCTATTATGGTTTCTTCCATCTACACATAATTGGACTGTTGTTGCTGAAGTTCAAGCCATAAAAGAGAAAGCTTACCGTCTAATGATTGGAATTTGGCGCCTCGTCCACTTGCGATCGAAGAGACGGAAAATAGAATTTGAGCGATTGCCGTCCAATCGAAGATATTCAAGGAATGAGATGAACGTTGGATTCAAAATTTTCACTGGGCTTTTGGGCATTTTGGTGAACCGATGGAGGAAGAAACCGGATGAAGAGAAATCTGAATTTTCAATTGAGAGATCTAGGTTGGTTTAATTTGGGGAATATGAGAGTGAATTTGGGCAGAATAGAATAGTAAATGTATTTCTTAATTAATTTTATTTTATTTTAAAAGCTATTTTTGGGTTAAAGTTTATTTAGCCAATTTGGAGTATCGAGGGGGCAATTTCACCCAATTCCCTCAACATCGCACATCTAAGGGTGTGTTTGATTGTAAAGTCGGAAAATTGATGGAAGGAAAATATCATCTGAGTAAATGAATTTCGGGGAAAAAGTTTTTCAGGAAAAATGGTAGTTGTAGGCGTTTGATTGAATTAATTTGAAAGTTAAAAAATAGCGTTATTTTCCTTATTTTCGTGTTTTTTCATGAAATTTGATCATTTTTCTTATCTTTACTAGCTGTTTCACCCGTGCGTTGCACGGGGGACAAATTTTTCAACCAATAATGTTATTGATAGATGTTAATAATATTAACATAAAATCTAAAAAAATAATTAAAATAAAGAATGAATTATAATAATAAACTTAAAGAATTTAACTCGAAACAATTCCATAAAAATTTCGATAGAATTTTCCCTATATTTTGTACTAATCTATCTTGCAAATATGCAAGGAACAATTCATGAAAATCCACGCAGTTTAATTTACTATTCTCCATAGAATAGTAACTTAATTAACATTTACACCCATGCTTTCCACAAAATGATAATTCATGGCAGCGATCATGATAATATATTATATTTTACTCATTGCAAGATTAATCTACTAATTTAAACCCAAAATAAGATAACATTAAATGTTATAGTTATAAAAATAACCATAATAAAATAACTCTTCTAACATTCGTAGAGCTTATTGTTTTTTCTTTAAAATTATTTTACATTTTATTATATGCAATTATAAACTTTGGGAGATATTAATTGTTATACATCAGTATGGTGTACGTTATTAATAATTAATATGTAAATAATGATTTTTAAATTTTAATTATGAAATATAATCAATATAAACATATATATTATAAACTAACAATGTAGTGAATATAGTCCGATAAACCTTAAACTATTCCTGCCATGCTGGGAAACACTTATCCTCATTTCAACCTATCCTCATTTCCTCTAGGCCGAACGCGGATGATATAAGAATTACAAACTCCCATCCCCCGTCCCCATTCCCGTCCTCGTCCCGCCCCGCTAGAAAATTCTCATTCCCGTCCACGCTTCATCATGATTGTTTAATCCAAGATTTTTGTTTCAACATTTTATTTTTTTAATAAATACCTTCTAAATATATTAAACACGTATATTAATATATTAGGTATAAATTTACTAATTTAACATATTCAGCGTATGAAATATTGAATGATTTGATATAACATTTAAATTAATTTGGACAAAAAAAATAAATTGAAATATATATGATTAATACTTAAAATATACAATCTAACTCATTATAATTAAAAATAAAATAAAATATCAACAGGAAAAATTAGGTATAAAATAAATAATTCAAAGTAGGTAGGATTCTTAATATTTATTTAGGAGATAGAAACTTAGATAAATATTTAACATAGTCGAAAGCCAATTAAAATATTCTAATTGAGTCATATAATTTCAATAATTGATTGAGTCGATAGTCAATTATTTAATAAGAATTCTTAAACTTATTCCCTAGCGAAAGCGATAGATTGAACCAAAGAATTATTATATAATTTTTTGTTCGAGTAGTGTCAAAATAAAAAATCATTACTATTTGAATACCTATTTTTTGAGCTTGTTACTTTAAAAAAAGAAAAAGAAAAAAGGAGCAGATCCTTTAAAATATCCCATAATATACAAAAAGAAATATTAATGTTTTGCCACCAACTGTAACTCAAAAGACATATCATAGAAAATACAAAAACATATGAGAATAAAAAAAAGTATGTTTTGAAAAAAAATGATACTGAAAAAGTAAATAAAGTTTATTAGGGATGAATTATCACTCAAATAATTTTACAATAAGATGTAATACCCCAATTCTAAGAATCTAAAATCTTATAGGTATTAACTTAACTTTATTTTAAAATACTTAAAAAAACAAATTAATTTCATAAGCACATTTTTCTTTCCTGTAATAATCTAATTAATTTCAATTATTTTTCATTTTTTGAAACAATTATGTTTCCTCATATTTAGCAATTTAATTAATTTTGATTAATTTTCATCTAATAAGACTATCTCAATTTTTGTCCAATGAAAATATATCCAATAAAATCCAAAGAAATATAATTAATTGTAATATAATTAATCGTAATTAATTCTTGTTTGTAGCTAATTATTTATGGAAATAATTTATTATTTCTAAATAATTATTTTTTAACCGCAATTTTAAGAATTCTATGAATATAATTTTAAAGACATTTTATAATTAAAAAGATATCTTGCATGTAAAAAGATGTCTTTCATTTTTTAGGGAAAATCTAGTCAACCGTGGAAATCTAACTAATTTTAATTATTATTTATTTTCCATTAACGTTATGTTTCAGTTTTAACAATATAATTAATTTTGATTAATTTCCGTCCAACGAAATTGTGTCAATTTTCACCCATTGAAACCAAGTCTAATTAAATTGCAACAATATTATTAATTTTAATTAATTATAATAGAATTATTTTTAATTAATTATCATTTTCAGCTAATTATTTAGGAAAAGAACTAATTATTTTTGTAATAATCATTTTAATATCGGCCGACTTACTTTACAATAAGATGTAACACCCCAATTCTAAGAATAAAAAATCTTATAAGTGTTAACTTAACTTTATTTTAAAATATGTAAAAAGACAAATTAATTTTGCAAGCACATTTTTCTTCCTTGTAGCAATCTAATTAATTTTAATTATTTTTTACTTTCTGAAATAGTTATGTTCCCCCTTTTAGCAATCAATTTATGTTCCCCCTGTAGCAATCTAACTAATTTTGATTAATTTTCGTCTAATAAAACTATCTCAATTTCGCATCTGAAAATACACCCAATCAAATATAAAAAATATAATTAATTATAATATACTCAATTCTTGTTTTAGCTAATTATTTATAAAAATAATTTATTATTTCTAAATAATTAATTTTTTAGCTGCAGTTTTAAGAATTGTATAAATCTAATTTTAAAGATATTTTATAATTAAAAAGATATCATACATGTCAAAAGATATCTTTCATTTTCTAGGAAAATTAGGAAAAATCTAGTCTACCATAGAAATCTAATTAATTTTTATTTTTATTTATTTTTAATTAATGCCATTTTTCTGTTTTAGCAATATAATTAATTTTGATTAATTTTCATCCAATGAAACCATGTCAATTTTCGCCCATTGAAACCGAGTCCGATTAAATCGTAACAGTATCATTAATTTTAATTAATTGTAATAGAATTATATTTAATGAATTATTATTTTTAACTAATGATTTATGAAAAGAATTAATTTTTCTAAAATAACCATTTTAATATCATCACTTTTAAGAATTGTATCAATTTAATTTTGAAGAAAGCTTACAATTTAAAAGATATATTACAATTTAAAGGACTTTTGTTTTTAGTTTTTTAGGGAAAACCTGAGGCAATTTAATGATTTTTTGTTTTTAAAATCAATTATATTTTCCCTTTTAATAATGTAATTAATCTTGATTAATCTTTATCCACTAAACCCGTGTCTAGCTAAATATTGGCTATAGAATTTATTATTTTAATTAATAATAGTTGAAATAATTATATTTAATTTTTGTATTTAGGTTAATAGTTTCTAAAAAATATTTATTGCCAAAATAATTTTCTTAGTAACCATGATTTTAAGAATTATATGAATCTAATTTTAAAAATATCTTAGAATTGAAAAGATATCATGGAATTTAAAATATATAAATATATATTCAATTGAATGTTACAATTAAATGATTAATTAAAAAAATTGATCTTATACGTTTCTTTGAATTTTTATGCAAAAATAAAATAAATTATAATTTTTTCCCACCAAAATTAAATCTTACTGAAATCACTAATTTTAATTAATTTTTATTTATTAGAGAATTATTATTTTTAAAAAAATAAATTGTTTCTAAAATTAATAAAAGGGTCCAAGCTAAGTTTTAAATTTTTATGTTATAGATTTATTTTAATTTTTATATAAAAATTTAATGAATTGTAATTTTTCATCACACAAAAAATTAAATTTTATAGAAATCGTTAATTTTAATTAACTTTTATTCTTTACCTAATTATTTATAAAAATGATTGATTGTTTCTAAAATTAATTATTGGGTCCAACCTAATTTTTAAATTTTTTAGTACAAATTGGGGATCATACTGGTGGAATTTTTTCTCAAACTCAGACCAATTGCTGGTAAGTTTTTGTTATTTTTGTGTAAAATTTTAATGAATCGTAATTTTGTATTGCAAAAAAAATTTGAATCTTGGCGAGATTATTAATTTTAATTAATTTTTATTTCTTAGCTAATTATTTACAAAAATAGTTAATTATTTTTAAAGTTAATTAACTAACGGTTCTGATCTTATTTTTTTATTTTAATGTTAAACCTTTATTTGAACTTTTGTGTATATTCAATGGTAATTTTGTATGGCATAAAAGTTAAATCTTAGTGAAAACTGTTAATTTTGAATTACTTTATTTTTTTTAAATACGAAAATTATGAAAAAACGATCAGTTAAAAATTCATTCCAATTCTTGGAATACCCTTATATTGCTAAATACATAAACCTATAAATTGAATATTTGAAAGAAAAAAAATGAATGAGTGCAACTAGGAAGGACAACCTTAGTGTTCATTTCCATACAAATCCCACACTCATCTTCTCTCTCTATTTCAGTTTCGGACAACTTGCCCTTGTCCATCTCGTCTCTCCTTCGATACTTGGAAGCACATATTTCTCTCTGTTTTCTATCTTCAAAGTCTGTTATCCCCCTTTCAAGTTGCCGTAAAGATGGGAATATTACACCTGATCAAAAGTCAATCGAGGTTTCTAAATCCATTCATTCCTAACAAGGATCGTGTATGGAACACCATACATAGTATTATGCACACGTTACCAATGTCACTCATTTTCAACTACATATTCTGCGTCAACCACCACTCATTCTTGGAAAATAAAATTTCACATAAGATAATATATGCCAAACAAGACGCATAAGCTTAGGCAACATAAGAAATTCTTGACATAAACTCACAATAAAACACCATACATAGTACTATGCAAGTCTTCAAACTCATTTTCGTCTACACATTCTGTGTCAGCCACCACGCACTTTTAGAAAATCAAATTTCACATAAGATAATCTACACCAAACAAGACATATAAGCTTAGGCAATACAAGCAATTCTAGACATAAACTCACCATAAAACTCCCTTAGACTAGCTTTTCGTTCATGGACAGACATGGTGGTCTTACCATCCTCGTACGCCTGCAATTCACCCCTCGTCTCAATAACAACGCAGCACAAGTTAATCGATCACAAACGAACCAACAATAAGATAACCCAAAATTCACCTTGTAAATAAGAATCCTAAGAATCCCGAGCACACCGGCTAGGTGACAATCAGTCCATTGGATGAGGAATAAGAAAATGTTGGCACAGGGACTATACGACAGTCTCATCTGAAGACAGGCACCATCGTATTTCCTCGGATGCTCAGAAAGCCTAAATCTCACAATGATCAACAGAACAATTACAACTTTGTACATAAATTTAATAATTTTATCAAGAACAGAGCAATTTGATACCGTATGAAAATTTTTTCAACAAGATTTGTAATAAAGAAATCATATTTCTGCATACTTTCATCATATAATAGAACATACAGAGGATTGGCATGGTGAATATCAGCTTCAAGTGCTTTGAGAGAATCTTTAAAAGACTTCCTCATTCCAGTCTTCTTCTTCTTCCTCTTTATTTGCTCTTATTCCCATTCAATTACGAAATAGTTTACTAATTTTACAGTAAACCCTTCTCTTCTCAAGTCTCAACAGCAATTTTTTCCTTTAGAAAAGAAAAGAAAAAAAAAAGTCTGTTAACCTTTGAATAATTCACAGATACTATGCCTTCTCCATATATAGAATAATAAATAAATAAAACCCATAAAAAGAAAGAAGAAAAGAAAAAGTTCAAATTACTTTATGTCGAAAAGAAAACAGAGAAATTCAAGAAAGCGAACCGAAATAGACGATGAAGAGATTTTGCAAGAAATTTTGCAGAGTTAGATTGTTAGTTGATTGGGTGGGTGGAGTGGGGTGGGGTTCTCACACCTTAATTAATTACTGCTTACTCATGAGCTTTCGCTTGTGCAAAGCAAAAAAATAGCTTAGGCAGACGACCGCCGACGCCTCGAGATGGTCTTTAAAGAATCGTAGGGTGTGCTTGATTGAACCTGTAATTAGAGGTGGAAAACCTTTTCCATGGAAAAGGCTTTCTTTGTAATTTTTCCCACCTCAACATTAAATTCACTTTTCTAGGAAAATGAGCCAAATTTGTGCTTTAGTGACTTGTACATGGAAAATATTTTCCGGGAAAAAGTTTTGCATCAAACACACAAATGGGAAAACCTTTTCCTTGAAGTGATATTTTCCATCTAAATTTTGTTCAACCAAACACACCCTTAAGGATGTTCAAAAACTATTTCAATGATAAAAGAATTTTTAATAACATAAATTTTTTACTAGAATTTGTTTGGCACTAAATTTTTGAGTAGTTCTATGTTAGTATTTGGAATTGATATTTATAAATGATAAGGTCCTAGCACTATATTTTTATTGAAGAATGTTGAAAACATTCATTAAGTTGTAAACATGCAGATGAAAAAGTACAAACTAAAATATTAAGAATACCAATTTAAAATATTATAAATTCTATCTAAAAAACTCAGTTTGAACTAGCTCCACGCTTTAAACTTGAAGTTTTATCTTGTTGTTTTGTACACTTTACGTTTTTACTTGGTGTAGCATATATATACAGCTGCTTCTTAAGATCAACACTTGATCTTATTGATCAGTCGGACTTTATATTTCTTAAAACAAGATTAAAAAAAAATTGTAACCTTTGAAAAAGCAAAGTAATTTGTATGGACTGCTAATTTGGAAAGTTTATCGATTAAAAGGGATAAAATTTAAAAAAAAATTATATAATTAAAATATATTTGAAAAATAATTATTATTTAAACTCCATAAAAAGTTGTTAAAACATTAATAGGACACCATTTATGACAAAGGAATTTGTTTTTATTTTTTAATATTATAGTTTGGTAATTTATCGTGTATAACATAATCATTATTAATAAAATAAATGAGAAACAAAATTCATTATTTGTTATAAAAGTATGAAAACAATAGAGAGAATTTAGAGAGAATGAATTCGAATGAATTCTCAGGAATGAATTTCATTAATAACTGAAGCCCTATTTATAGGAAAACTTCGAATGGTACAACCGTAATTACATAATTTCATCAAGGGTATAATAGTCATTCACATATAATAATTACATCTTTTACCAAATTATTCCTCCACCAAATTATTCCTCCACCAAATTATTCCTCATAATTCATAACCACCAAATTATTCTCAATTATTCATAACACTCCCCCTTGAATGACTATTAATACAAATGTCTTCCTGACTTATTTGGAGAAAAACCCAAAGTGGGAAAAAACTTCCAAACCGATTGCAGGATAGCTTGGAGTGGTTATATATCGCTTCATCAAAACATTGCTCCCCCGATGTCTTCCAATGCAGATAGGAGTATTCATGTCGCCGTTAAAACCTTGTCAAGAAAACCCAAGGGAAAAAACTTGATTGAAGGAAAAAGAGTACAGCTGCTCCGTTTGATTTCATATCTTGAGAACTGATATCTTTACTTCTGGTAAATGATTTCAATATCATCATCGTTTGGATCTAAAGCATTAGCTCCATTATAACTTGATCCAATAGATACACTGTATCAATTTCTCCTATCGTTCTCAATATACCATGAATATGCCTCGTTAAAACCTTATTAGGAAAAACCCAATGGGAAAAACCCTAATGAAGGAAAAAGAGTACATTATTCATGTGAATACGCCTTTAAAGTTGCCTCATTAAAAACCTTGCTAGGAAAACCCAATGGGATAAAACCTCAATCAAGGGAAAAAGAGTGCAACGCGTATTTTATACAAGTATGCTGCAAGCATTTCAAAATCTTTCATACATTTGTATGAGTATCATATACATTGATTTTATACTCTTCGTTCATTTAGAGTGCATCAATTTTCTTACACAACTACAAAACATTCACCATGAACACATGTCTCCAAACACACAATTTAAAGCATATAAATTCATAGTAAAAACATGTAAACATATAAGTAAACCTTCATAACTAACTAACACTTAAAATATATCATTTAACATTTAATACTCACTTAATAGGTTATTTCATTCCTGTGGGCTTAGCTCACCCTTTAGGGTACTCATAAACATGGGTTTAGCTCATCCGATCCTTTAATTTCCTTTTCGGCACTACACACACGATCGGTAATTTAACTTTCATGAGCATGCAACATATAATGACCACCATGCTTATCTTTAAACTTGAGCACTAGTCATCATCATCTCATCATCTCATAAGTTAAGGATTTCACATTCACCATTTATCATCTTCAATATATCTCAATATTTTCATTATCATTGATCATATGTAGCGCTACATTTTCATATCGTGTCGACACTTTTCAATTTCATTTCTTTCCCCATATCGACATAACTTATCGAGATATCTCATTATCAATCCTCTTGTAGGATTATACAATATAGTTATGTCTATATACTCTTCAAGAGTATATGCCTCCGTTATTAAGACCATCTTTTATAATTTGCTTTGATATATATGATTGGGGAAATATCAACGCTTCTAGCGTGCTAACTTATCAAAGCATCGTAGCTGATATATGTGATTGTTCATAGCCTTTCATGCATCTTTGAACTTCAAGTTCGTATTTCAATTTCGAGGATATAACATGATGCATTTCACATATTATTTTCAACCTTTAATACTCCCCCTCATGCTGAGAAAATTTAGAACACCAAAACTCATACAGTTGGTATGATTTTAATCATATATGTTCTCATCATTCAAATTTTTAATATGGGAATTTAGACCGCTTGCATTCTATTCTCGATATCGGCAATTTATTTGAGGACTTTAAATAATTTGCCATATAATATCCCACTTGTATGCATACTCAAATCCTTCAGGATTTATTCAAGTATTGGGATATACATTTACTAGCTTTATCATTAAATCTGAAAATCATGCTCATACCGTGAGCAAATATTTCAGAAATTTCAAATTACGAATCATATACACATGTGACTATCTAGTGGATCCATATCATAATATTTAGTAGTCCACATGGAGGATGAGTGGCCCATACTTCTCATCCTTTATTCCATATATTTGGGATTTATTCACAATATTGGCTAGTAATGATTTCATCATTTATCGAGAACAATCATTGAAGAATTCTTTAATTCTTCACTTGAAATATTGATTTCAATAATTATTTAAACCGGATGGTCAGTCCGTTTTGGTAAACGAGTATTATTGAACTTCTAGTTCAAGAAATTCTTATATCGATTTCACTAGTATCTCAGATAGTGCTCAATATGATTTATCATAGAAACAATTCAACGACATATTCCATCATCTTTTGGTGACATTATTGTCTACTACTGTTCAAACACTGAGTTACATTTCATACGCATCACATCCGCTATTATTTAATTCCAAATCGTAGCTCTTACGCTTCATATTATTTATTTAAAATCGAGTCTTATTTCATACGCTGTATTATTCTATAAATAAATCATCAAAATTATTGCAAAATTCATCCTAACAAGGGTTTATACATTATAATGGATCATATGCTCTCAAATCTTCGAAAATACTATCCATCACTACCGATCAAAATCCTAAAAAGGATTTATCGATGTAGGTCGGAAAGATTAAGGATGCTAATGAATAAGGGTATCCCACAAGATATCCGATGCTTGATTGAAGCAAAGGTTCGATTATCCGTGAGGTTTCAATTCCTTCTAAATACATGCCTGGTATGGGTAAAAGTAGTTTTTCAAAGAAACGAGAGCAAAAGATTAGGAGGATGCTACAAGTGTGCTCGATGGACATGTGACACTCGATGTAAATCGTGGGGTACTTGTCCGTAAATCGAGAAGATAAAATAGCGTTCATTAAGGATGGATTGAGTAAGGAGCCTTTGGATGATATTCAACAGGCTCTTGAGACACATCCTAGTGGACACGCATAAGGTGAGCTAATGGCCTTATGGGCCAAATTCAAAGATCAACAAACGCTGTTACGCCTTGAAAAACTTACTTTAGAAGATCCTGTTTGTAAATTTAGTAGAAAAATTTAGCATAATGATTTTCCCATATTTATGTAAGAAAGCTCGTGTAATAACAAAGATCAATATATTTCTTTTATTTGTAAATATCGTTTTCAATTTTAAGATATATATTATTTTTCAATCAATGATTTATATGTCATATCACTAAAGAAAAATTTCTGGCTTTTTCTCTTTCATATTTGTCAAAAAGTAAATAGTGCACTCAATTATTGGTTTGAAAATTTTTCTTTAAATAGAGGGATTCATATATCTCTCATGTTCATACATTAAAAGTATAGTGCAAAAAGAGAGATAGGAGTAGAGATGGATATGGAGATTTTAGAATCATCTCATACAAGTCACCTTTACCTCGCTTGATTAAAACCGTATGTATTCTTGGTGGATCTAATGCAGGCCATATCCAATATGTGGATATGGCAAACCGACTTGTAAAAGAGTTAGGGAGACAAGAAATCAATATACTATACGGAGGAACCAACAACAAACTTTTAGCTAGACTTATAATGGCCGCACAATCATGGGGAATAAGAGTTTCGAGCGTAATACCTTTCCATCTAGTTGGATCTAATACTCAATTGGAGCCGCTTCTACCATGGGTCCAAGAGGTTGGGGCTACAAGCGCAATCCATCCACAACCGCATGATGTATATGATGAATAATAGTGATGCTTTCATTGTCCTTCCAGCGCTACAACACAATGGAGGAAATATTCAATATAGCCTCGCTGGCACAAAGTTGAATTTTCATGTCAAACCAATAGGTTTGTTGAATATTAATAATTTCTTTGATGGCTTACTAGCGTTTCTAGATCGTGGTGTAAATAATAAGTTTATCTCTCATTCAATGAGAAAATACTTATTTCTCGCTAGTAATCGCTGATGAACTACTCATCAAATTTCATGCATATGTTCAAGAATCTGTGGAAGCCTCAGTCCGTTTGGCCATGCATCAATCGTGTCAAGCTTAAAAAGAAATTCGATCCTTTAAATATTTCATTATGAATCCTAATGTTGATGGTGGCAGAGTTACGAGTATTTATACTCTCGAGACGCATCCCTCATTTATGGATTCAAGATGTATATTCTTTTGCATTTCTATATTTTCGAGTGTTTAATGCCGCTCTTTGATATTTTCAATATGTTCCACTTCTACTGCTTTGTACTTCTTCCTGAGTAATAATAATATCATATTGGCTTTATTCAAATACAGTAAATCTAGTGATTATGCTTCTTCAAGAGCATTTTATTCTCATATTAATACAATCTCATATCATCGATAAGATTACTTCATGTAAGCTTTTCATGCGATATATTTTCTTTGATTTATCAACATGGGATCTATTCAGCACTTTACTTTCGCTTCTATTTATCCAATGGTAACTTCAAGTACCACTTGCTCAATTTTCTCCATTCATATTCGGTATATATAAAGAAGTAATTTTATTCTCATCGTCTACTTCTTCGAGAGTATGATTAGAATATTTGATCAACTACTTCTTCTGGAGTAGGATTCGTTATAACCAATCGTGTAGTATAATCCACCACATTGGAAATATGCACACCAATCGTGTGGTATTACCCACCACATTGGAAATATACTCAAACTATAAAGTGCATAAATTTAAATTGCAGAAATTAAATTTCCTCCAATAGGTGGTCGAACCTACCTTATGGGAATTATTGCAATAAATATAAATTTACGGAATTTAAATAGCAAGAATTAAATTGCATAATATTTAACTACTTCTTCAGGAGTAGGATCTGCTTAGTAGAAGGTATTACCCATCACTTAGCATATAAAGTGCAGAAATATATAAAACCTTCCGTTTAGTGACTCGCTGAACCCATCATCAAGTAGGAGGTATTGCAAGAATTAAATTGCAGTAAATAAAGTGCGAGAATTAAATATTGAATCGCTTACGGAGCGCATTTGTTCTTCTAGAACAAATACTCATTACTTCTACAAGAGCACACTTATCCTTCTAGAATAAGTACATTATGTAATTGAACTCTTCGAGTTACATTAATATTTCGATCTTTTAACTCAAATGGACTTCAAGCCATTTTATATAATCAATGGATTTAGAATTTCTTCATGAATATTCTATCCATTTTTCACTGTCGTCAAAATTAGGTCGGTTTTACCCTAAGGGTAAAATTGTCCATTCCAATTCGCAAAGGTAAAATTGTCAAAAATATTTTATCAATGTTTTACGATTGGAAAATTATCTCCTTTCTACTTCAATTTATCAATATCAAAATATTCAAGGACTATTTTGTAACTTTTTCAAAAGTTGGTGTACTAATTTGTAAATTTTGAAAGTTTGATAATAACATATTTCAAACAACGAGTTATTACCCTATCAATGTTGGTGTCAAATCGAAGCTCTCGTTAAATCGAGTATAATGGAGTCGAGAAAATTTGATTTTGATAATGTATGCTCCTTATATCTCGAGAAAACGAATATTATAGTTTAATATATTATTATAGTATAAAGTAATATAATATATATAATTTTTCCTTTTTCTTAGGAGAAGCGATTGAGCATGCACGTATTTCCTCCATTTGCCAATTCTTGAATTGCCCACAACTCTTTGTCTGCATAAATGTTTTACATGAGTGATTGAGAAGATAGAGAGAGTGAGACGTGAGAAAGTGGGGAAAAGATAAGAGAGAAAAGAAAGATAAGTATTGATTGGAGATGGATTAGGTTATTTATAATAATTCGGTTTCTGATACAGAAGATCATCTATAAGATGCAATCAGAAAGCATACTCCCTTCATATTACTCAAATGGCTAGAGACTCGTCGATAACGTGTTATAAAAGTATGAAAACAATAGAGAGAATTTAGAGAGAATGAATTCGAATGAATTCTCAGGAATGAATTTCATTAATAACTGAAGCCCTATTTATAGGAAAACTTCGAATGGTACAACCGTAATTACATAATTTCATCAAGGGTATAATAGTCATTCACATATAATAATTACATCTTTTACCAAATTATTCCTCCACCAAATTATTCCTCCACCAAATTATTCCTCATAATTCATAACCACCAAATTATTCTCAATTATTCATAACATTATTAACTTCCGACTGTCGAGCGAATCAATATATAATAGCATTGAGATTCATCCATTTATTATTACTCGCTATGTAAAATACAATTGAGTATTGAAAATGTTCTTAAAGTAAATTAGTATTTCTTTAATCATTTTTAAATCCTTTTTAAGGTACTACAATTTGGTAAAGCATCTCCTTTACGCATGCATTCAAAGTGTGCCCCGTTAGTGTATGCGTATTTATGAGTATTTATGAGTTTTGATGTGAAATAGGAGAGAGAATGAGTGGGATTGAGTGGTGGAGATTTATGTAGTACTGTGGTCCCAGAAAATATGTAGATGTAATTGGTTTGACTTTTGATGTGAATGTGTTAAAATATGTAAAAATTTGTTAAAAGTTGTAAAAGAACGGGCTGACATATCAATGAGATGGGGGATTTATCAAACAAGATTAAGAAATTATTTTTAATATAAAACAATAATAATTATTATTACTGTTTATTATGATGATGATTATGATTAAATAAAGGATAAGATTAAGGCCCCAATAATTTAATAATTAATCCAATCAGTGTGCGTACGTAGTTTCTAATGGAATAAATAGAAAACAAGAAAACAAGATGGCCCCAGGTCTGTTGAAACAAATGGAAGATAAACGTCGTCCATGGTTGTCGTATTCTGAAGAATTAAAAGAATTGACTTTAACTTTAACATGATATGATACAGTCCCATAAAGATACATTCTTTTGCACTTCTCTAAACGGGCGCTCTCGATACCCCCTTTTTTTTCTTTTTTTTAATAAATAAATAAAACCTATTCTAATATCAAATTTTTCTTACTGCATTTATATCTACCATTTCAAGATCGACCATCCTAGTCTTGTATTTGAGGGAAATTTAATTGAGGGTTCTTTACGGTTTTATAGAAATTTAGGTTTGATATTTCAAAAATAATGCAAAATGAAAAAATTGAAAAAATCATGTATTACAGATCCGGTCCGAGTGCTAGCCTTGTGCGATCGCACAATACAAATCCCAAAAGAAAAAAAAAATTGTCCCATGCTATTGCACGTGTGGTTGCATGGTACAATTTTTTTTTTTAAACTTTGAAAACGGATGATAACTCACAAACAAAAGATAATTTGTGAAAAATGAGATATTAGCACCAACAAAATGAGTGGCTGGAACAGGCTCATCAAGAAACATAAATAATACATATTATTCGTCCAAAACAGATACCGTATGCGAATTCTACTCCCAAAACAATTTAAACTATTACACACTCATTATACAGCCATTACAAAATCACTGCGAAATTACTAACCACATTATTACACATCCATTACTAATTTATTCCACATCTATTACACACTTTGTGTAATTTCAAACACTCGTTACATATGATTACACATCTATTACACACACACATTGTTGCACACCAATTATACATTATGTAATATTGCACATCGCATGGCACAAAGTTTGGGCTACACCAAAATTTACACTGCACAATCACGTATACCAGATTTTCATAATAAACCGTGTGCGAATGTAGGATTTTTACAATTAAGTAGGTTTTACATGAAATTTTAAATATTAAACATAAAAATCATATTTTGTGTAATTTCCTCATTAATTAATATACATTGTCATAAACTCAAATACGAATTCATTTTATTTTCTATTATTATTATTTTTTTTTTTTTTGAGTATGTACAATTCAAATTTTAATTAGTAGGATAGAAACATAGGTAAATTTATTAATATATTTCATAGCTAATTGGCATAAGGACCCCACTTTTAGCGTTTCTGCCCATCGAGAACCTATTTTAAAAATTTTGGTATTTAAAAATTTATTTTCAACTTTGGTTACATAACAAGGAAGTTTGAGTACGGACAAAATGATAATATTGCCCTTCTTCCTAATCTCTATATTAATAAAATGAGATCAGTTTCCCGCTCATTCTTTGGTTTTTCAGAATTAAATAATTAATATTTTATTTTATTCTTTTAAGTCCCGCTTAAACATCATTCCTTCTGCGTTATCCTTAATTTTACGTAATCTCACAGCTCCAATTAAATACATAATCCATAATTTTAGCATAATCCTACCCCTAATTGATAAGCACCAATCTCTGATTAGGATACCCAATTCTCTATGCATACATAGTCTTCTCTATGAATTCGAATGTTTTGTTTTTATTCTTCTATGTTCTGTTTTCACAGTTTGATTTTTTTTTTATTTGAAGCTTGGTCCTTGGGCTTATTTTTGTTATTTAATTACTTTGATGGAACATTACATTTTTTACATCTCCCCGTGCAGCGCACGGGTGAAAACACTAGTTCAAATAAAATTATAAAACAATTCAATTAAATACAAACTTTTTCATATGTGCTAATTGATTTTAAATGTTTATAAAGGTTTTTATTTCAACTTTTACTAACACTTTTATTTTGACACACAAGTAAAAAAAAAAAAAGACATTCGGTGCACATAATTACTTTTCATTAATTTTTTTTTCAAAATATAACATTTTAATTTAATTTATTAAAAATAAAATAAATAAATTAAGGATGAAAAATTAGTATGTATTAGCAAGTAGTCACGTTAATATGTTAGTGCTAATAATAATATTGAATTACTGTGGACCGAATTCATGGATAAATCTAAGGGATGTGTAAGTTGACATAGAAGTGTATTTTGTTGGTGTTACAGTGAAGGTTACTGGAGGAGCTTTCCGATGATATATGGACTATGGTAGTACGATATGTTGAAAATGGTCCCTCATTCACGAAGTTATGAACTATTAAAGGTGATGCTTACAGTTTCGGTAATGCCATATTAAAATTCTGTACGTCTAATCAAACAAATGAAATTATAGTATTTGAACACCAACTCGAAAGTTTTGACAAGTTAACGATCGATTTGACATATTGAGACTTTAATTCTCGAGCACCACCTATAAGTCGCGCATGTCTAAGGTTATAACTTCTATTTTCTTTTAACTATTAATTTTTTCTATTTAATTAGTTTCTTTATAAACATGGATGCTGCAGTTATGAAATCTACTCAGCTAATTGTTTAAAACTTTCTAAAGTATGTTTGCAGCTAATTTCGCAACTGTTATTCATTAATTGCACACTTAGTCCTTGGATTTTCCAGAAAATGTAATTTAAGGGTAAAACTTCAAAAAATGTGCAATTTAGTTTCAAAAAATTTTGAATTGTTACACCGAGTGAGATCCCCTTGTGAATGCCCACGTTAGAAGATACGGAATTTGAAGTAAATAAAGTCCTGATACATCCTCCAAGTGAAAAAGAAAAGGTAGATACGGAATTTCATTATAGTTCCCGCCAGTAGAGCAGTTGTGGTTGCGTTGCGCTCCAGTAGAGTGTGTATCATTGTGTTTATATAGGGACTTGATGTATCTTGTACCTAAAAAAAAGGTAGGTGATTTCAGTCTCAGTCTAATTGAAATTACTAGAACCAATAATTACATTCCCTAGTTTATCGATCTTTTGGGTTGCCTCATCGATCAACTGAATAATTTGGAACAAGGTACATAGACCAAAGTGCTGCCCACATCTTCTGTTCGATGGTAACATTTGATTGCATTACATAATTAATTTAACAATCACCATTGAATTGTTAAGCTCAACTTTAAAATGTCAAGTATACGGAAGAACACGTGAGATCATGAACACATCTAACCAATAGGTGATGCAGTTCATATTGTGCATATATGTTCTTCATTATTTCATTTTATTTCTAAAGCATTGGGATATTGATTAGCAATTTCACGTCGCTCATTAGTACTTCAAACAATTTCAAGTTAGATTTAATCAACATTCATCATCGGTTGAGGATTAAGACTTAAGGTATATAGCATGTGCACTGTAATTGTGCGGAATTAAATTCGCATGGTCAAATACAACCATTAAATTTCACACCATCCAATCCAACATATTCAAGATATATTCTTAATTCTATTATCAAGTCAAAGATATACTTCAATAAAGTTAGGATCTTAATAAAATAAATTTTCAAATTTGATTTTTGCGATTAACGCTAATTAATTTTGAATTTAATTATAAATTGAATCTTTTTAACAATTAAATAATCGATTTACAATATCTAAACAATTTGTGGACAAATGTAAGAGCATAATTAGTTTAACAAAATATATTAATAACAAGATTTTATTTATTTAAAATAAATGTAACAAGTACAAAAATATTTACTTGGGGAACATAATGCTTCTGGCAATTGAGGTATCTCAAGAGAGACTAGGAAAGTCCACAATAGTTCTCCCGTTGGAAGTCCATAATAGTTCTCCCGTTGAAAGTCCACAATAGGTCTCGGATTCCAAAACGAATGTTGGATGAGACCTCAAAAGTACAGAACGCTCGGTGGTTCCTGAAAGTTTCTATTGAGTAATCCGGACTCATATTCAACTCCTAATACCAACTAAGCGCCTGTTAGCTATTATATTTTTACACACTCTTTTTAAAATTTGAACTAATCACATCCACATATCTCGTGAGATCTACTTGTGCTACACAAATCTTCACCGTTCAACTTTACTAATTCTCTCTCCTATATCATATCAAAATCCATTTTTACACATACACTAACACGTGCTAAATATACATTGGGTTTGGCTATTGACATCCCCACCATTACTTAACACATCCCCAAAATCTTCATCTTCCCCAAAAGACCCCCAATTTACTTGAAAAAAATTTTTAAAAAAATTGTTCTGCTGGACATGGCCGAACAGCTTCAAAGTTGTTTGAACATGGTTGGCCGAACAAGCAAAACGGAGAAAAAAATTCCGGCGAGTTTATGCCACCATTTTTTCCACCAACGATCACCAATGCTGGAAATCTAATTCTTCTTTTTCTTCCTTCTTCCTTTTTTTTCTTTTTCGCCTCCACTGGAGAACCAGATATGGTTCTTCGATGGAGAACCATAACGGAGAACCAAAGCTAGTTCTCCCTCGTGGAGAACCAAAACTAGTTCTCCTCGATGGGAGAACCAGTAGTGGTGTTGGGAGAGGGAGCGAGGTGGGTGGGAGATGTTGTGTGTGTGTTTTTTTTAAATGAAAACAAGGGTATTTGGGAGTGTGATTTTTTTGGAGTGTGTTTAGAAAGAGAAGGGGTGTGAATAGTCCCACCCATGTACATTTTTGAATATAGAGGGCCCCAAAAAGTAAATGGCATGAACTATTAGAACAACTATCAACTCGACTTTGTAGAAAATCTGTCATCAATGCGTCCTTACTATCTAAAAGAGCGAATGGGAGTTTACTATTGCAACCACAGAACAAAAACGACATCGTTTGTGTTCCAAACACTACGAAACGACGTCGTTTGGTACGAAATTTACTTGGGTTCTCCCGTTTGCGATGTCGCAGGTCTGTTTTCTTTTTCTTGCCCTGACCCAGCTCTTCAAGATGCTTTGTTTTTGTTGCCCAGGTTCGAAACTTGTTCCCCTTATTATCTCTCGCCTATTTTCTTCGAAAAAAGTAGACTTCACTTGATGATACGATTTAAGCTCTCTTCCACTCACTCATATTTTCCATAGACTACTCTCTTCACTGCAACACCCAATCTTAATTTAATGTACGACAACATCCAATCTTCCCGTACGTCTATTGTCTTCGGTGGTTGCCTTTGTTCTTCATCTTCAGTCCGATTATCCAACGGCATATCTCTGTCCTTCGTTCGATTTCGTGTAACCTAATTTCCGAATCCAGTGCACACAACTACACTTTCGTTTGTGGTTGATCGGCTTCTCGCAGCTGCTTCCTTAGCCTCATTCTTCTGCTTCTAGTTTTTCCCCTTTAACAAAGTTCTCCACTCTACCATTCTCTTCACCCTTTTTCCTTAATTGAAGGTGTCTTCCTTTTCCCAAAAACAGGGTTATGCTAATTTTGTTCTCGTCTCATGTATAAGGAAAAAGGCGGTTAAGCTAAGTTTGGTTCTCTTTTCATGTATACGGCACGTGTCAACTTAATGCGATTGTAAAAATTCATAAGGTTTAAACCTATGTGATGGTAATGGGATTTGGGTGTCAATGATGATGTTGGTTTTGAACTGTGATGATGGTTTAGTGGTTTACTTCAATGCTCACTTTTGCTTTCTCAGAAAAAATAATTTATAGAGTTATATGCTATTGTTATTTATGAAATTCATACAGACAAGTTTGTCAATTTTGTTATGGTTGAATTTGTAGTTTAATTTTCTTTGTACTTTTTTTTATTATTATTTTATTTTCTACAATAAATGGTGTTCCTTTCATATAAGCATACTTGTTAGGTTAGTGCTCCAAATGTTTTATGTCGACTGATGTAGCTAAATGGAGGTGTATCATTAAGTTGTAAACTGTGTAGGTGTAATAGATCATCTTAAAGGTTTAGGTAGTTCTACGATAATATGTATATTGCCACTTATATTTATATTTTTGTTATCGGTTGGCTGAATGAGTTTCTAGTATATGATTTAGAGATCATTCCTTGTCTTGATTATACAGCTTCAATCTTGATTGGAAAAAGATTGAAGTTTTTGTAGGATCAAAGACACTTATTCAGGTATTATAATAACCAAATGACTGTTTGGTTGAGTAGTAGAGTTGGTGCCATATCCTCTAAATTAACCAGTACATGCACATATGCACTGCAGATCCCACGAGTGAAGATTGAATGTCTCAGTTTCGGCCACATAAATATGCAGTTTTGTTGTTTGCTTTCTCTGTATCAAATGTTATTCTTTCACAACTGATGTTTCTTGAGACTGCATTCATAACACTTAATACGCTTGTTGCATATCTTGAATTTATAATAATTTTCCCATGATTTCAGAGTTCATTTTGTAGAAAAAACTAGTTAATCAAACGCGCGCACACACACATTGAATACCATAAAATATTTGTTGTAACGTGATACATTCCCTTAGCACTGCAAGAATTTAATATGTTAATTAAATATAATTTCTTTTTTGTTTAAATATTTGTTCGTGTCCAATTTTTTTCTCGCCAAAATATTTCATTCAATGCAAACATGTCGCGTCATTGAATTGCATATACTTGGTTTTGTATATGGACTATTCTGAGTGAATGTGATATTCCAAGAAACAAAAAATGAAACTACACATTTGAAACTCTAATAGCTAACATATTAATGTGTTGTTTCAAACCACAGTCTATATAAAGCATGTCCTTTATTTTAAAAATTAAATTTTTTTCTTTCTATTTCAGTAAAAAAAATACTGCCAATATGACTTCTTGTTTATGTTCTTTTAGTGTTTGTGGCTTAGTTTTATTTATATTTATTTTTATTTGATTTTTATTCAAATTAATATAATACATTTTAATCGAATAAATACTAACTAATGTTCATTCAAGTGCAGTTTTCAGGTGTTTTGAATATTTGGCTATTCTTTGTTTGTATAATTATAAATGTGTGGTGTGGTTTAACTTTTGAACTTTATTATCTTAGCGATGTAGCGTCACAAGCCCTAATTGGCCTATTTGGCCCATTAATCTCTTATTGAACTTTAGGTTAAAACCCTACTTTATTTAGTATATAAATCTTTTTAGCTGTTCATTATTTCTCAGTTCTTCATGGAGGAAGACTTCAATTGTTTGAGAACAATTGTTATTGAGTTTATTTTGAGCTTGTTATTATTCTTTTAATCTTCTGCTACGTCAGTTGGTATTAGAGCGCCAGATGATGCCACGGGACAGATGAGTGGTTGTCATTGTGGGCGAACTAGATCTGCGATGGCAGTTGAAGGTGTTGACACAAAAGGTAGTTGATTTGGCTAGCCTTTTCAGATTTAATCTAGAGGTACGGTATGGTGCTCGCAACGTCAACATTACGGCTAAGCGACACTTCTGCGATGGTATGAATAATCGTGGGTCTGCCAGACAGGATTCTCAACGAAGAATCTAGGGATTTTGGGTTTACCGACGGCCAAGGGGATACCGTTGGTTTTGGAATTAGCGAGCTGGCATTGCTAGAAGGGAGAAACCAGTTATCAATGGGGTAGTTGAACACCGGGGTCAGACGTGAACATAGTTCACCAGGAAAATATCAAAGTTGAAAAGGAAAATAATTAACTTGAAGATGTCGTGTCGTTTGAGTCGTATGAAGTTTCAAGCAAAGGAGAAAAAATTGATATTATTCAGACAATTGAAGATGAAAGTTCTTTTTCTAAAGCAACTGTGGCAAACATCAATATGGAGATACTTTCTCCTGCTTTTTGAATTTCAAGAGTAGGACAAATCACGATCATGGAATGCACTGGTATAGGTTAAAGTTGATACAAGATTCGAGGACGAATCTCTCCTACTCGGGGAGGACTGATGCAGCGTCACAAGCCCTGATTGGCCTATTTGGCCTATTAATCTCTTATGGCACTTTAGGTTAAAACCTTACTTTGTTTAGTATATAAAACTGCTTAGTTTTATAATAGTGTAGAATTTCATCAAGTTTATCTACCAGATTATCTTATAAAAAAGTAAATAAAACACAACCATTCCAAATTAAACTAATATACTTCATATTTATGTGTCAAAAAAAATAATAATACTAGACTTCATATTTATATTTATTAATGAATAAACTTGTGTCATGAAGTTTAATTTCCCCCAAAGCAAAGCAACCCATCCTTTTTTTTTTTTTTTTTTTTTGACTGGCATCTCATGCATATCTGGATGGGTTTTTTTTTTGGGGGGGGGGGGGAGGCAAAAATAGCATCGAATTTTTTTATGACTAGATTAGAAAATGTCATGATTTACATTAATTTAATTATCGATTTTTTAAATTAAAAATGGTTGGTAGTACCACCCCGATCTCACATAATAAAGCAATAACTTGACATCTTAATAAATACTGATCGGGGTTATCTTGGTCATCATGGTAATGGATCTATACCTACACTCATTTCTTTTACTCCCTATAATAATGATTAAAAATAGGAAAATTGGGAAAAATATTAATTAACTGAAGAACTAACTAATTGTTAATCCATTAAGAAGAAAATAAACAATCTTAGCCCATCAACTATGATATTAGTTTAGAAATAATGTTTAATGTACTAAAATAAATAAATGGCATTAAAAATATTAGTTGGCAGGATGAGAAACCTACAATTGTGCAAATATGGTCACGTGTTAAAAGTTAAAACAAGACATTTGGCAGTTGTCATAAGGACAAGGTCGGCTTGACGATAGTGCAAATTGAAAAGCAAAAACACCAAATCCAACATACACAAAATAGTTGCCGAGGGCCCATCTGATCTAGTAATATTTGGGTCCGTTTTCCAACCTCTAGGTCTAGAGTTCGATTCCTTATCCCTACATTCTCTTTTGGCCTTATAGCTTAAAAAAAATGCTTTTCTGTCCAAATAACACATGCTCCCACGATAAAGAATAAAAATAATAAACATAAATCAAATATTATTCTCAACAACAACAACAACAATAATAATAATAATAATAATAATAATTATTATTATTATTATTATTATTGTGAATGGTTATTCTCAATAAATTTGAGCTGTACTAATTTGTTAAACTTGAGTGACAATGATAATAGGGCGATTGAGTTATTTAGTCCTTAAGTGTTTACCATAATGCAATTGGTGTCTAATCTTTTAATTTTCGCGTAACAATCCTCAAATGTTGGTATTCCTGATACATGTGGTCCTTATATATGGACATATTACATCCGTTGCATACTGGCATCTCTAATCCAATGTGTATGTGCCAAAAGCCTAATAGGGATAGGATGTTTTTGTATAAAACTCCTAATAATCATATGAAGAGTCTGATTCCCATCAACAATTTCTGGACCACTTTTTCCTTTGGGATTTGATTGTGTGCAATTGTATATATTATATAGGCTGGTGTTCCGTTGATCATCGTGGGTACCGTTACAATTACTTAATTTTAGAAATAATTTAATTTTTTATAAAATAAAATTAGCTAAAAAATGAAAACTAATTAAAATTAGCAAGTTTTTATAATTTCATTTTGGTGTGACAAAAAATTATAATTCATCAAATTTGTACACAAAAACTAAAAGAAACATATAACATTAATTTTTTTTAATTAGTCATTCAGCTGTTACATTAATCCAATATTTTTAATTAATTGAATCTATATCTATATCTTTTAATTTGCAGATATCCTTTACTGGAAATAATTAATCGAATGGGTTTTAATATTGCATGTCAACAGTTATATCTTTTAAACGGATTTCAGATTAGTTTGGATGGTTTTGTTATCGGATTTAATTAGCAGTCAATCAGCTTTGAGAACTATTATTGCATTTCAACAGTTTATATCGAACGTGAGTTATAGCTCTCATTAATTTTCATGGTTTTTATTATTTGGATTTGATTAGAAGAACTGACAGTCTTCATCTCTCGAATATTTGTTTTTGATTGATTAAGCTTTTTTAGAAAGTAAACACAAGTTATGCCTTTTGTTAGGCTATATTTCTTCTTGATGTTAAATATGTAGCTCTTGACCAATATTAAAATCCCGCCATAGACTACAATGAAGATTGTTAATAAGGATATTTTACTAATTAACATACCAACAAGATATTGGAAAAGTCATTTTTCAAAACATTGAATAACGATTACATGAGTGTCATTAACGGCATTTTAAAATTATTAAGGTTAACCCGTAGATTCATAGAACTTTCTTCATACTTTTAAATTTATTTTCCTTGAATCATTTAGTTTTTATGCTAATATGTTCATTGTGAAAATTAATTATACTTCTTTTATATGGTTGATTAATATTTTTAGTTTACATAATTGGTTACAATTGCAAAAGTCCAACAAACTTTATAATTTTTTATAAAATTGATTAATTTGCAATGCAACTATTACTGTTCAGAAGTATAAAATAAATTAAAATATGAATTGACCTAATTTGATGGATTATTTACGGTAAATTGTTAAAATAATTATTCTTTCTCTACACTGATAAATTGCTTTCTCTTTGTTTCATTAATTTTTTTATACCATTGAGATGACACAAGTTTTTAAATATTAAGGGTACATTCGTGGATTGATCGAACTTTTTTCGCACTATAAATTTTTATTGTTTTGGATCGTTTATTTTTTGTACCCATATGAAAAATACTTTTCAATAGTGGAACAGAGGTTCAATCAAAAGAGTGTTGAACTCATTTATTATAAAGAAACAATTGTAGTTTCTTCGCATTATAAAAGGTATATATATACACACATATATATGATCGCTTTTTAAGTCATTAATATAAATCGACACAATAGTTCAAATTATTAAGGTAAATCCATTGATTTATCGTACTTTTTTTACATTATTAATTTTTTTTCATGGATCATTTAGTTTTTATGACAATATGTTCATTGTAAAAATTAATTACACTTCTATGCTTCTTTTGTACGGTTAATTATATTTTTAGTTTACATAATTCGTTACAATTGGAAAGTTCAATTTACTTTATAATTTTTTCCAGTAAATTAATTTGTAACTCAACTATTGTTGTTAACAAGTATAAAATAAACTAAAATATGTTGCAACAAATATGGGTGCTTTTGACAAGTTGTTGCAACAATTATTCTTTCTTCAAAGTGATAACTTATTTTCTCTCTCTTTTTTTCTTCCTCATTCATTTCTTATACCATTAGGTTGAGACGATGCACTTTTAAAATAGTAATGGTAAATTTATGAATTGATCGTACTTTCTTCACACGATTAAATTTTTCTCTTGGATCATTTACTTTTATGCTTATATGGAAAATTTTTTTCAATAGTGAAAGAGTTCCAATCAAAAGAGTGTTGAATTCACACTGTTAAAGCTTTTTCTTTTTTCTTTTTTTTAAAATTTCTTTATACAATCAATTTTTTAAACCACTAATAGGAGTCGATACAATATGTGAATTTTCAAGGTAAGTTGGTGGATTGATCATACTTTCCTCACACTATTAATTTTTTTCCTTGGATCATTTAGTTTTTATGCCAATATGTTCATTGTGAATTATACTTCTTTTATACGATTGATTAATATTTTTAGTTCACATAATTCATTGCAATTATAAAAGTCTAATATACTTTGTAATTTTTTCCAGTAGATTAATTTGTAATGTAACTATTACTGTTTATAAGTATAAAATAAATTAAAATATTATAAAATAAATTAAAATATTAATCGACCCAATTTGATGGATTTTTTGGCAGCTTTGAAACAATTATTTATTTCTTCACATTGGTAAATTTTTTTCTCTCTTTTTTTAAAATTAATTTTTATAGCATTAGGATGAGGCAACATGATTTTTTAAATACTAAAGGTAAATTTGTGGATCGATCGTACTTTCTTCGCACTATTAAATTTTTTTTTTTGGATCATTTATTTTTGGTGCCCACATGGAAAATGCCTTTTAGCAGTGGAAGATAGTTTCAATCAAAAGAATACCGAACTTACTTCAATTCGTGTGAAGAAATAGTTATAGTTTCTTTGTAATAATAAATTTTTTTCCTTTTTTGTATTATCAATTTTTTAAACCATTAGTACGAATTGACACAATATTTTAAACTGTTAAGATAAATCCATGGATTGGTCGTACTTTCTTCACATTATTAATTTTTTTACCTTTGATTATTTAGTTTTTATGCCAATATGTACATCGTGAAAATTAATTATACTTTTCTTATATGGTTGATTAAAATTTTTAATTCACATAATTCTTCAATTTGCAAAAGTCTAATAAATGTTTTAATTTTTTTTACAGTTAGATTAATTTATAATACAATTATTACTATTTACAAGCATAAAATAAATTAAAATATGAATTGATCCACTTTGAGGAATTGTTTGATATAAATTGTTAAAATAATTATTATTTCTTCACATTGATAAATTTTTTTTGTATCGTTAATTTTTTATATCTTTTGGTTGAGTTGACACAATTTTTTAAATTGTAAAGGTGAATTCATTAATTGATTATACTTTCTTTGCACTTTGTTTCTCTATGGAACGTTTATTTTTTGTGCCAAAATGTTTACATGTTAACTTAGTAAATTAGTGTCTCATTGGTCCAATTGACACCTCGATCATGAATCAATATTATTAGTTAAGTAGCATTAAAGTAGAAAAGTTAAGAGTATGAATTGCGTTCTTATTCTAATTATATCATAATAAATTGTTGAATAAATATATATGGAAAAAAAAAAGAAATAAGAGATTTAAAACTAAAAATACATATATATTGAGTTAAATTATCAAAGAATAGATTTAAAATTGTAATTATCTTATGAGTACTTATACCATCATCTTTGTAATAGATTGATTTGGTATGAGATAAATTACATTATATTTTGCTATTTTTATTTTTCTAATTCATATAGAGTTATTACAATTTTAAAGTATGAATCAAATGATAATAAGGTAGAGAAATAGGCTTTTAGGTGATTATTAGTTGTTCTTATATTCTAATTCTTATGATAATACATTATTCAATCAATATATATGAAAAAATAGATATTGAAAAATTTTTCCCTTGCACGACACACGGGTGAAACAGCTAGGGTTTGAGTGG
The DNA here is from genome assembly GCA_018223645.1 of Jasminum sambac. NCBI lineage: Eukaryota > Viridiplantae > Streptophyta > Magnoliopsida > Lamiales > Oleaceae > Jasminum > Jasminum sambac. Next base: position 25,773,285 of record CP073652.1, read on the forward strand.
GAAGAATATATTGTAATCTCGAGGATGACGCATAGGAAGGATTTAAAGTTTGTGATATATGACGACGATGGTCATCCAACTATTATGACTACAAATGTCGTCTATAAAGAAGTGCTTAAACTTAGAGTTTCATACTTATTAATCGCATCAGGTACGTTGTTCACTTTACTTTTTTTTTTTTTACACAAATTCTTTATGCCATTCATGGTTTGACATGTGAAGTAAAGGATTGCAATTATATACTAATGTGTTTGTGTTCTTATATTTATCTAGGTATAATGCTTCCATTACAAATTTGGTGGAGTTATATAAATTAATTATATGTACTGTTTATGCATTAGGAGATCCCATACCCACGCTGGAACAAAATTTTTGTGGGCCCCATCGGCCCCTCCACCGTCAGGGGCAGTTATGTATTATTCATCTGACCTAACATAGATAATAAAAAAACTTTAAAAAAATTGGGTGATGTGGGGCCTTCACGCCACGTGGTGTGGGTACCGTCCCGACGTGGGGAACAGAGCATTGGTGTATGTATTAGTGGCATTGTGTTTCAAAAAGGTAACTCAACGTATTTAGAGGTCGAAAATTACACTTTAGTGAGTTTTGTTGATCATATATATAGTATGATGTTATTTCTAATATTTTTATAGGTTTCTTATGCTAAAGCGCCACTGTTTGTGTAAAAGTAATGTTAGAGATATTCCGTTCATCTAAAATTTATTTATTAGTTTAGTACAATTCAATTGTATAATAACACAAATTTTTATATTTTTTGTGGCAATGGATGTGACTTATATTTGAGTGCATTCATCCTTTTTATCAAAACACGAAGATATTTTATTTTTGTCTTGTGTGTCATTGTTGACGATTATTGATGGTGTTATGTTTGGATAGCTTTAATTATTGATGTCACAAAGAATTATTTCATTAGTTATATTAATTAAATTTATTATTGCGGACCCATTATTTTTTTTTTAAGATCTTATTTTAATACGACTAATACATATTAATACTATTATTAGCGAAAAAATTATATCCCCACGCAGCACAGATTAAACAGCTAGTTTTAAGAATTGCATAAAATGTAATTGTCAACATATTTTATAAATTGAAGGTATCTTTCAATTTAAAATGAATCTTTTATTTTTAGAGGAAATCGTATGAGCCAAGAGTAACCTAATTGATTTTAATTTAATTTAATTTTTTTAATAGGACTATTTTCAAACTCGTATCTAATGAAATCAAACTTTCCAAAATTATCTTTTATATGAATCTAATTTTAAAGATATTTTAAAATTTAATAAAAGACATATTCCAATATTGAAGATATCTTTTATTTTTTAAGGGAAATCATATGAATTAATTATTTTCACTAAATGATATCTTTAACTTAAAAGATATAGATATAGAAATAGATATAGATTTAATTAATTAAAAATATTTGATTAATATTACAACTGAACCATTAATTATTAATTAAAAATTTGAATTTAACATGTTTCTTTTAGTTTTTTATAAAAATTTGATGGATTGTAATTTTAAACATTACTAATTTAAATTAATTTTAATTTTTTGGCCAATTTTATAATTGAAAATAATTAATTATTCCTAAAACTAAGTAAATGGAACTATATTATAAGTTTCTGTTCATTTTTATGTAAAATTTTAATGATTTCTCATTTTGTATCACACAAAAATTCAATCTTAACAAAATTGCTAATTTAGATTAATTTTCGTTCCTTAGCTAATTATTTATAAAAATAATTAATTATTTCAAAAATTAATAAGTGGGTTGAAACTAAATTTTAAATTTTAACGTTATGCTTTTCTTTTAATTTTGTGTAAAAATTTAATGATGCTAATTTCGTATTACACTATAATCAAATCTTAATGACATTTTTAATTTTAATTAATTTTTAAGAATTAATTTTTATTTTGTAGCTAATAATTTATAAAAGGGCTCTTATTCTATATATAGATATAAATATTTAGATTTAAATTTTAAAAAATAATAAAATAATACTTATCAATACTTATACATAGAAATGAAATTCAAATTTAATATTTAATATTAAATAAAGATGGTACTCTAATTGAACTTCTGGTGCAAGATAGTACTCCAATTGAATCAGTACTTGATTATCAATCTATTGAAAATAAAATATCCTTTATGCTATTTTTTAAGATTTGTACTACTTCAACAATACAATCATAAATATTTGGGATTTCATTAGGACGATCCCTAAAATTTTAATATTAAATCTTCAACATCTCATCTAAATAAATTGAGAATATTAAATTAAATGAAATCACTATGATTCTATATAAGTGCTTTTTCAATAGCAAAAACTTTAATACCTGCTGATGATATATATTGAAAAGTTTAATATATTGTTTTTTCTGGAACAATTAATATTATATTAATGTGGAATATTAACATTACTATGCTTCTTCAAAGCATTAAATTAGCATAAAGATTTACTCTTCAAGAGCAATCTCCATTTTTCAGTATTAAATCCTCTAAGTAGTACTATTTTTAGGGTGATAGTTCAATATGCTTCAGGAGTATTGAAATTGTAATGTCGAATTGCTTGAAACACTAGATATGACATAATCTAGCTCGTTGAGAGTGCGTTCAACTGAAGTACTATAGTAGGTTGCTTTACTTTTAAGAGTAGCAACCCATTAGATCTAAGAGATTATTTAGCTATCCAAAAACTAGTAATAGAATAAACAAGAATATTCAGCATGAGAAAAAGATAATAATTACAATACAATAATTTATGCCTCATCTGGAGCAATGACAAGATCTTGTTCTAGATTAATATCAAACATTGTATTTCTTCAAGGAATCTTGATGAATAATAAATCAAAAATTTTATGTACTTGCTCCTCGAGAGCGATCATATTTTTCAAGAACATATGAGATAAGATAGTAATTCTTCAGGAACCATAGTAAAATTTTATTCTATTTTGCAATAATCTTCTAGATTATGGTTAAATTTTCTTTTCTTCGTGAAACAATAATTAATATCTCAAGCCTCTTTTAAAGCCAATCATACTCTTCTTAAATATGCTATTTGATTGTGGTCCTTCATAAAATATTTAGATTACAAAGTCTTTGTGAATATGAAACATTAATATTTTACTAAAATATTGAGCCAATGGTGCAATTTATCAAGAGCAACAACAAATCATCACTATTGTGATTTTCATATCAACACCATGAGATTTGTGACTATAGCATAATATTCAATTCAATGAAATTATATAAAGATAACTTTAAAAAAAACATATAAAAGTTACTTCAATAAGATATAGATTGCAATAATCTTCAAGACTATTGAGAATTAGGAAATCGTGTTTTTGTAGGAAACCTTAATAGATAACATATCTCATGACTCTTCTAGAGTCGATCATAATTTATGCATCTATTGTTTATCTTCCAAAACAACTAAATAATATTTGTCAATAATATGTATTAATATGTGTGCTTTAAGGATTTAAGGAGCAATAAGATAAAATTTATAATCCATGTTCTTCAAGAATAATGATATATAATTTATGAAAACTTGTGTATAATTCTTATTCTTCAAAGATATTGAGTTATTAAATATATGCTATTTTCGCAAATGGACCCCAAACTATCTATTTATTACAATTCCAACCCCATTCCTTTTTTTCCACTTCTAGGGACCCCAAACTACCATTAAGTGTCAGCAAGACCCCTCACTAACAGATTCCGTCCATTTGTGCCGTTAACCAACCAATTTTTGTCATTTTGTGGTCTTCTCTTCAAGGGTAATTTAGGCATGGAAATTTTGGTCACCCATTTTTTGACCCCGCCATTTTTATTTGGCCCTTCACTACTTCATCACAAACTTCCATCAACTCCAAACACCACCATGGCTTCCATCATACGCTTCCTCCGTCAGGCGACCCTTCGAAAACTGTGCTTTGCGAGTGTTTGCAACCGGAAAGAAATGAGGTCCTAGATTTTCTTCACCGAAGAAGGCGATCACTGTTTCTATTTTCTTGCGCCTACATTGAAAAGAAGATGGGGATTTATTTTCGAAAGGACACCGAAGAAGCCCCAAAATACAGTATGTATTCACTGTAAAATTGCGTATTTGGGGTTTTTGTTAGGTTTTATCTTTCAAATGTGCGAATGCATTTTAATTTTATGGTACAAAATTACTTTTCTTTTCTCAGATTCTTCTAGTACTTGGTTCACTTTGAGATGCTTCCATGGTAGGACTTGGGTCGAAAGGGGAGATAATGATTTCTACGTTAATGCAAAAGTTCACTATGTGGATTACATGGATTTTGATCTATTTGGGAAGTTTGAACTTGACTGCATTGCTAGGAAATTGCAAATCCCTCAACCTATTTACTATGTGTATAGGAAGCCCAAGTTCACATCCCTTAGTAAGGGTTTGTTTCGATTAATGAAGGATAAAGATTTTTTAAATTTCTCCGAGGACATAGAAAAAGAGAGGATAGGGGATGTGTATTTGTTGGAGGCTGCAACACGCACAGGGTTGTTAAAGGCACCGGAGGGGACTTTTGTACAGTCAAATAGGGGACACGAGGGTCCTTTTGTTGTTGAGGTTGAAGATGGGGTTGAGTGTCATCTTACTGGAGTGCCCGAGGCTGGGAAGGGATCTGATGGAATTAATATTGAGGTGTTGAGTAATGATGAAGATAGTTTTGTCAAGGCAGCAGAGTCTTCTCAGCAATTTCCTAGTTCAGAACCTGCAACACAGCCCAACAACAAGAATTCACAGAGTTTCTATGAGGAAATGTCCGATTGGCAAGATATTCTTCAAGACGAAAATAGATTTGAAGAATTTTTCTTTTTTGAAGGAAATAAGCCGCAATAGCAGACTGAATGTATTCCAAATCAACAAACTCCAAGCTAATCATCGGGGGTAGAAAGAGAATGAAGAAAAGGGAAAAAACCCGTTGAAGATGATCAAGGGACAGATGATGTTAACAGAAAGGCAGCTTATGAGGGTGACAGTGAACCGCAACCTGTAATTGATGATTTCGATGACGATGACTATGATCAACCACGGGATGATCCCTCTATTCAAACAAATGCAGAGAATGTGAACACGAGGCATGATGAGTTTGCTTGATTTCAAGATTACACTATGAATTACGCGGAAACTGAGGAAGACAGTGACTCCGGCGAGTCCGACGATATACATAGTGTGCACAGTGATGATGATGATGAAAAAAGGTTGAGAGGAGTGAAAGAAGCTGTTTATAGGGGTCCTGCGGATAATGATAGATGTGCATTTGAATTGGGTAAGGCCATTGTGTGGTTTTTTTTGTTTTCTAGCTTTTTTTGTTTTGGGTTATTTTGCATGTGATTGTCTGCATTTACATGAATGCTTGCATGGCACTGTTGCATATCGAGTTTCAGTACAGGACCCCATTCTTTGAACTTTGACTTTGCATTCACAACTTGTTCCAGGGCTGACCTTTTTGATGAAGAAGCAGCTCAAGTCATTGATAGTTCAGTATGCAGTGAAAAATTCACGCGCTATCTACATCGACAAAGATGAAAGATATCGTTTGAGGGCAAAATGTAAAGGTCGAGAAGGCTGCCCGTGGGTTTTGTATGCAAGAGTCAAGAGTGGTACGTCTAACTTCCGGATTAACACTCTCAATATGGAACATGATTGCCCAATGGTCTTTGATAACAAGTGGGCTACATCTTCTTTCTTTGCCAAGAAATTTGTGAACTTATTTCGTGCTCAGCCCAACATTATAATGGCTACTTGGGTGGGGGCTGTCAAGGAGTACTGTGGAAAGACACCATCTAGGTCACAGTTTTACCGAACAAAGGAAAATGTGTTTGGACATCATAAGGGGAGGTAACAAAGCACAGTATGAGCTCTTAGTTGACTACGTTTTCGAACGTCGGCATAGCAATGAAGGAAGCACTATTGTGTTACAGACTGAGCTGGTGGGAGATTCTCGGGAATTTAGGAGGTTGTATGTGTGTTTGAGAGCCATTCGTGACGGATTCTTGGCTGGTTGTCGTAGAGTTGTAGGCTTGGATGGTTGTTTTTTGAGGAGTGAAGATGGAGGACATATTTTAGCAGCTGTTGGTATAGATGCGGAGAATGGGATGTATCCCATAGCTTATGCGGTGGTAGAGGCGGAGTGTAACGAATCATGGAACTGGTTTTTCGAGCTTATGGTGGAAGACCTTCATATTGGGGCCGGGACTGGGTGGACTTTCAATAGTGACAAGCAAAAAGGGCTCCGAGATGTACTTGACAATTTTGTCCCCAATGCCGAGCATCGTTTTTGTGTACGCCATCTGTACACAAACTTTAGGGCTAAACATCCGGGCATAAACTTGAAGCTTATACTTTGGGAAGCTGCTAAGTCGACTGTTGTTGCCAATTGGACTACTCAAATGGAGGCAATGAGATTGGAAGATGAAAAGGCACATGAGTGGCTTCAAGGAAAGCCGGTAAGCGAATGGAGTCGATCCCATTTTCGGGACAAGAATAAGTGTGACATTCTTCTCAATAACTTGTGTGAAGCTTTCAATGCTTCAATTGTGGAAGCAAGGGACAAGCCGATTATTTGTTTGTTGGAAAAGATACGGGAGTACTTGATGATGAGGATGGGTAAGAAGAGAGAGTCGGTGGAGAAGTGGAAAACACCCTTTTCCCCACACATTTGCAAAATTATTGAGCGTACCAAGAATGCCACTAGGTATTGCCGAGCAGTCTACGCAGGTGACATGTTGTTTGAGGTGATTGATGGAAATGGGGTGAAGCATACAGTTAACTTGGCTCGACGTACGTGCAGCTGTAGGAGATTTGACTTGATAGGGGTTCCTTGTGTGCATGCCATGACAGCCATTGATAATCGAGGTCTATGTGTTGAGGACTTCGTGCATGAATGTTATAGCAAGGCTGCTTTTTGTAGGGCTTATGCTCCTGTTATAAGTCCTATGTCCGGTCCGGAGTTGTGGGCAAACAAAGGCAAACAACCTGTTCAACCACCACCACACTGCAAACAACCGGGAAGGCCAAAAAAATCTAGAAGACGGGAAGTAGACGAACCACGACCAGAAGGAAAAAGGTTGAGTAGACATGGCATTTTGATGACTTGTAGCAATTGTCAACAGTCAAGACATAACCAAAGGAAGTGCCCATTGAAAAAGAAAACAAAACAAAAAGGGGAAAGTAGCAGACCGGCGACAACAAAATGAGCAAAGAAAAGAGGTCAAAAGAGAAAAGCTGCGAATCAAGCTCAGTAGGCAGTTCGTGTATCTGTTTCCTCTATTGTTTTGACACCAGTGTGCTCACTGGTTTTAAGAATTTTGTGGACTATGCATTGTGTATCTTGTTTGGGTAGTTTGATGGATTGGCCAATGTGTATTTTGCCATGCATTTTCTTGTTATTTTTTGACAGTTTGATGGACTAACGAACATGTATGTGTTTTGCCGATGATGTTTCTAACGGACCTTCATATTCTAGTGCTTTCTTATTGTTTGTAATTTTAATGGATGCTGTAAAATAGTTTCGTAGTAGATTCTTTGAGTTTGGCTTGAACATGCATTATATTCTGATGTTGTTGGTATGAGTTAAAACTTGGGTGGTAAATCATTGTATGCTGTGCTGTGTTCTGCTGTGATGAGATTGCAAACTGGACAATGACAGGGAAGCTGTGGTTTCAGAATTCTTTTTGTTCGTATTCTCACTACGGGACCCCATTCTTTTTAGTGTGTTTCAACAAAGCACCCTATTCCTTGTTTTTTGTATCAGTACATGACCCCATTCTTTTTAATAAATTTCTGCTGAAGACCCCATTCGACCTACTACAATTGGATATAAAACCCGCCACCAGTGTAAAATGACAGTACAATTTGTCTCTATACAATCTGACATCGACAAAAGATAACAAAATAGTCGGGCCAACATTAGCACCGACGTTCGCATACATAAAGGCGTCTAACAACTAACGAACAAATGACAAACGTCTAACGACTAACGAACAACTGACACAATAGAAAAAAAACTAGGTAAAAAGCTTCCATGTCACAAACAGTGTTGTGATAAGTAAGACAAAAGTTGAGTTCCTGAATTCAAAGACAGTTCTTGCTGCTGGAGCTACGTCTCGGGGCTGAACAGTGCCTTCCTCCAAAGCTCGTAAACGATCCTCCAACAATCTATTTTCACGTTCAAGAATGCGCATTTGGTCTTCAGATCTGTGAATGTTACGGAGTAGCCCACACACAACAACTTTGGAACAGTCACAGATTGGTGGGTTATACCAGCAAAAATACTTACAATTGGGTCCCTACAAGTAGAGATCGGTAATTGTGAACCCTATCACAATTAATAAAGTGCGGAAAACGATGACAACTTATCGGCTTATCGCACACAAAGAAAAGTCGACCTAGATTAGCATCAGTCCAGGAAGTTTTCAATGACACTAAACCTCCACAGTGGCAGCGGTGGTCATCCATAGTTATAGTGGTGAGAGAAAAAGTTCCCAAATTGAACAAGAAATGACCGTTGTGTGAAGAAAATCTGCAGATAGCCGAATAAAAATGGCCGGGTCAAAAAATGGGTGACCAAAATTTCCATGCCTAAATTACCCTTGAAGAAAAGACCACAAAATGACAAAAATTGGCTGGTTAACGACACAAATGGACGGAATCTATTAGTGAGGGGGTCTGCTGACAATTAATGGTAGTTTGGGGTCCCTAGAAGTGGAAAAAAAGGAATGAGGTTGGAATTGTAACAAAATAGATAGTTTGGGGTCCATTTGCGAAAATAACCCTTAAATATATTAGATATTATTAGGATCACTATTCATGAGCATGCTATATTCTTCAAGAATACTACAATTAGTAGTGCTACTTTAGGAGCAACAACTTGGTTTAATCTAATAGACAGAAATAATTGAAAGTAAATAACACAATAGTAAAAATTAACTAAAGCTTGTAATTAAATAAAAATAGAAAAAATAAAATTTGTTCTTCAGCAGCACTATCAAAATATTCTTCTAGAATATTTATATTGTTTTTTTCTTGAAGAAAACCCAAAATTTTAATCTTGTCATTGAGCTCTTGTGGAGTGCACCATATGATGAGGTGACTTTTTGATTCTTCAGTAATCAACAAATCATATATCTTATAATCTTTTGAAGTATTAAAAATTAGAATATTGTGTTTCTTTTGGAAACCACTGTAATAAACGACCAGATTTCATAGATATCATAATATATGAGGATCGATCACTTATGAGTTAAAGACTATCATTGGACAATTTGATGAAAACAAGATAATATGAATGTCATATTTACATTCATTATGTAATTGACTACCACAATTATCTTAAAAGGAGAATCAATAATGAAAAAATTTCATGATCCCCTTCATATAATAAAACAAAGTGATTGTCACATCTCATAAAGAATTGGAAGCCAAAATTTCATTAAAATCGCATATTGGCTATCCAGTCATGTATACATGTAAGGACGTATAGAATCAAATTAATGTTTTGAGAGCAAGTCATATACGTGAAAGAAACAAAATCCACCATAATCATAAAAATTGGAATTGATGTAACCATTAATTGGTAGACAATTCCATGGAAAAATTAGAAATAATATTGTTATTAAATTTACAAACTATTTCATTTATCAAATTGATTTCATGCTCATAATATATATTATTTATATATGATAATTTTGAAATCAAATCCGAAAAATATTTAAACAAAACAATTCGTGAACCAAAATTAAAACAAAAAGAAATAATAAGAATCTTTAACAACCTATGTAACCAAAACTTATATGTGACTTAGGCAGAGAATTAGTATAAGTTTGATACTCATAATAAGTTAGTTATAACTTATTTGGAAAGCTTATAAGCCCTTCTTACTTAAATAAGCTCTGTTTGACTTCTTACTCAAATAAGCTCTGTTTGGCTCGAAGAGTTTATTTGAAAAACTTTTTCATTTACTAGCTTTTCAAATAAATTTCTGAGTTTTTCATTTTTTATTCCATTTTAACCTTTTCTTTTTGTTAAAAAAAAAGAAATGTTTTTATTTTAAACATGTCTTTTCGGTCATTTTGTATTTCTGACTTAACTCTTCAACTAATTTATCAAATACTAATATTTAAATATGCTAATTTTTCAGTTATAAGCTAACTTATCAGCTATCAACTATCTTATTAATGGTATAAAACAAAAGCCTCCCAAGAAAAAGAATAAAAGAAGTGAACACCAAGCAATCATAGTAGGCGGCCAAAATTCTTATAGCCAATGGATAAATAAAATAAATAAATAACAAATTTCAAAAGTGCCTACCACCATTTTTCAAGGCTTAGTTAAACACAATCCAGCTCCATTCCCCACTGTGGGTACGTTACTGTACCCACAGTCCAGGGAAAAATTCGTAGGGGTCGGGTGAGGTCTTCCACTATCAGGGGATAGTTATGTATTATTCATATAATTTAATGTAGATATCAAAAAATATGATAAATTATGTGGCGCTACGTCGGCGTGGGGATGGGCTTATGGCGGCCATTGTGGGGAACAGAGCCAATCCGTGGTTAAATAGGGGGTTTAACGAAGGGATCTACCGACAACTTGAAGAAGAGTGAAAAATAGTTTGAGGAAAAGTGTAATATCCCACCTGAGTTCATCCAATTTTGTACATAATTTCGTACATAATTTCGTGTATGATTCGCATATGATTTTGTACGCGAATATGTGCTCTTATATGTTAGAAATGATTTTTCGTAAATGGACATGAATATGTGTCGAGAAGGAAGTTTGAAAAAAAAATTGGTTTTATACGGCCATACGAGATGGAGCATATGGCCGTATGACTTGTGATACGGCCGTAAAAGAGAAACCATACAGCCATAAGCCCTGATGTAGCCAAGACGAAAAGAAACAGAGCCAGCGATACAGCCGTACGATGGAGGTTATACGGCCGTATGACCTAAGTTGGCAGAATCGTCCTTTTAAACTTTTCTAGCTATTTCTTGATGTTTATCCATACCAAACTCAGCCCAAACACTCCAAAAACCCTCCTAAGGCCCTCAAGAACATATGTAACCTCCTCAATAATCCATGTAATCCATGTGTGATCCTTGATTATAAGAAAAAAAGAAGAATGGGAAAAGAAGAAAAGAAGAAAAAGGATGGGAGGAAGAAGGAGATGCTATTCAAGCTTTCTTGTGCTTGATTTAAGGTGAGGTGATAGATGTTTTAAATGAATTGGGAGGTAAATATATGTTTATGATTGATGTGATCAAGAAATATACATGTTTATGACGTCAAAGAGCATGCTAGATTCCATTGACCTTGTTTTATGAATATGTTGTGATATGTTAATGATATGTATACGGTTATGTGACATATGTGATCTTCCATGCCTACTTCTATTCATGGTTTGGCTACTAGGATCTAAGGATCTAAGAAAGTAAAGAAATGGAATGAATGTGTTATGTATATGTATGAATAAGAGAGGAAATGTTTTGTATGATAATTTGGGCACCAGAACATGTTATATAAAATGAAGATGGTTCAACATGAAGTCTTGTGTAACTATATGTGATAAAGAAGTGAATGTGACGTATGTGTTAAGATTATGATGTAGAAGCTTTGTCTTCGATAAATTGTGAATTAATGATGATACGTGCCAAGTGATGGAAGTGCTATATGTATCGTGAATGCGTTAAGAATACGGTTGTGACGTATGTGCTTACGTGAACCAATTTTAACAAGCCATGCACGTATATGATATGTTTCAATGAAGTTGGCGTTACGAAATGTTATACGAAATGAATGTGTAATGCTGTGTGTTTACGAAGAGAATGTAATGCTCTTCTGTTACGATACGAATATGGTTGTGAAGCCTTGCATATATGTTACGTATGATGATGATGCTTTGAATGGGAAACAAGGCTTAAAAAGGTAAATGTTTGCATAATCATATTAGGAGCATATGTATGTGAATGCGGTTGCCTATCATGTGTTTACAAACATGTTAAAGTGAAAGCTAGCCAAATGAGGGATCTGAGCCCCATCATGTTATAAGTTAACCAGTGGGGGGATCTAAACCCGATATGGATGTTAAGCAAGCATAGCGGGGGGATCTGCGCTCCGAAGATGATACGAGGTCTAACTATATGATAAGTTGGCACCACTGTAAATACATGATTCGCAACAAGGCCCAAAGTAAGAATGTGACATTCATTTGTATTGCATTTGTTTTCCACTGAGTCTTTATGACTCATTATGTATACGTTTATGTTTTTGAAGGTAACGAACATGTTATATGCACGGGGAGATGGCTATGAGTCCTTCCAAGAAGATGTTGATGTTGGTGTGTGATTGGGAAAAGGAATTGAACAATCCTGCGCTATATGTAAGTGTGAGTTATATGTGTACGTACAAAATGTTTTAAAAGAAGTTACTTACTCCGGATTCCGTGAATGTTATGTAAGAATAATATGCCCTAGTTCCACTTATGAATTAATGAAAGAAGTTTGAAAGACAGGCACAAGATTATGATGTAAATGTTTTACTGTGCACTGTATGTATGAAATGACGTCACAAAGACGTATATATAGGGTGGAACTAGAGGGGGGTTACAAAAAGATTCATTCATGATAGTATTTGAAGATCGGTATTCGGTAACAACTTCAAGGATACAACGGTCATTCACTATATAATTTTTTAAAAATCTAGTAAGGTATGAATTTTAATTATCAAACATGCTCATCTAATATTATTTGAGTCATTCGGGGTAATAGGATTTAATATTTTATGTTTTTTTATGAATTTTTATGTAAAAGAGGAAAGAAAATCAATTGAGTTGAATGGTGGAGATTTGTATAGTACATGTAGGTCCCACGAGATATGTGAATATAATTGATTTGACCAAAAGAAAAAATTAATAAAAAAGTGGTAAAAAAGGGAGGCTATCACCCGGATTGTAAAACATACTTGTTCATCACTAAGGTTCAGTTCCAACGATTATAGAAATGTTACTCTGGGGACGAAACATTTTCCAAGACAATGAACCTTCACTTTGCAATCAGTGGTTTTAAGTTCAATCCTATTAGCAGTCCATTGAATGGGGCTATGGCCACTTTGTAACTAAGATTTTTAGTTTGGTTCCTAATTTTTGTATAGATATGTAAGTCGTTAATTTTTTTTTTTGACTTCTTTTAAGAGGAAGTCATTAATTAGTTAAACATTGTATCCTTTTTCAATACCATGTCATGCAGCTAAAAGAAGCTAGGTACCATTCAACTAAAAAAAAGGCCAAGGCAGATAAATTTTCTAAAATATTTCATGTACCACATCAACCGTGATTTACCATAGTGGGTTCCATAACATTTTCGTATCAAGAAATTTCAAATTATATCGAAAATACTCAGTGAAATCTTGTTTCAAGTATGTCACTCATTTCGGTGAACAAGGAAACCTGGTGACTAGGTCTTACGTGATGGAGTACTGATGAAATGAAGAAAAAATGATGAAGGGATGAAGAAATATGTAGGGTTGGGCATAACCCAATCCAACCCAACCAAACCGATCTGTCCAAACCAAACTGATTGGGTTGGGTTGGTTTTAGCTTTTGGTGGGTTGTGTTTGGTTTGCAATTTTCATAAACCTATTGGGTTGGATTGGTTTGCGGGTTTTACTCACAACCCATCCAATCCAACCCAACCCAACCCAAGTTAATAAAGATATATTGAAAAATTAATAATAATTTGAAAACTTAAATCTCAATTCAAAGCACGTCTCATTAGTCAATTCATAGCACATGAGTACTCGATTTTCTTTTTTTTCCCCTCAAATTAAGATGACACACCACTTAGTATATGCATTACTTGCTATTTAATTTTTGTTTAATATGAAAAACACTTGTCCCTATATTTTTCAATAACTACTACTTTAGATTGGATGACTGTAATATCTCAAATTTTAATGATTTTAATATTACGTTATTTTAGATGTCTATTTTTATCCTGATGAGACTATCTTATATTTGTGGGCCTATGACCTTTGTTTTTGCCCAATTGAATTTATTATATTCAAGACCAAACCGACCAACCCAAACTGAATTACATGGTTTGGGTTGTATTGGGTCTGCAAACCATTTGGTTGCTTTTGGGTTTGATTTTGTCAAACTGAAATTAATTGGGTTGATTTCATATTTAACACGAAACCGATCCAACCCAACCCACGCCCAACCATAAAAATATGTACTATAGTTTTAGAGATGCTAAGGTTTAGGAGTGTAAAAGCAGATCATATCAAATCTTACCTGATAATGATTCATTTGAATTTTTAAGAATTATTCGAACAAAAAAGATTTGGTGAAATATGCAAAAAAACGAAAATATTATACGAAACAAACAAAATAATTAAAAATCTAGGTACAATAATATTTTTAAAAAATCAAATTTTATTTTTAAAAAAATATGGCCTTATTTGTAAATTTTCCCATAGCACAACATTTATAAAAAAACCTAGAAAATTATATGTGCACCACCCGATTACCTCTCTCGCCCCTCTCTCTATATATATACTATTTTTCACCCCTGTGCGTTGCACAGGAGTAAAGTTGTATAGGTTTACGTGAAATCTAAAAAAATAAAAATGAAAATAAAAATTGTGTAGATTGATTTTTGCGGTAAAGAATAGTGAAAAACAAATTTTTTTAACAAATGATAGCTGTGCTAAATTGATAACACCATAACATAATATAAAATGTAAATATTTTGTAGCATACGATGTTATAAATCTATTTAAATTAAGTTGATTTAGTTAAGATTTTACTTTAAATAAATTAGTTATGGTTAAAATGAACACTTTTCCTGAATATATATATATACATTCTAATAGGCATTAGGTATACAACAATTTGATTATTTTAAATCTGGGAAATGTAAATATGATTTTAGAAAAAAATAATATAGAAGATGATAAAAACTATTAAAAAAATATCATATTAATTAAAATCCAGATCATAGTTAAAATCCAATTTATTAAAACACGAAAATAAGTGTAAGCAAAATAAAAAATTACTTTATGATACACTAATAGAAAAATTATATTAATTAGAAAAGAAATCAAGACAATTTTCAACAGAAAGTTAAATGTATTTTAAAACAATCAAATAAAGTGTCATTAAGTACGAAATACTATGAAAAGAAAATTCTTTTTTTTCATTTTATGATGTGCTGATAATTCAAAAAATTCATCTGTGGTTGATTGTCATCCTGGATGGATTAAATTATAAAAAGATTTTACACTAAAAAATTTTTAAACACAAAACATATAATCAATTAAATACTATTGAAATACTAATTACTTTGCTTGAAATGTATGAACTTTAAGTATATCAACATGATTCTGTGTAAGAGTATAGTGCATTTCTTCATTGCTGAAACAAATTGTAACTTAGCAAATGATAATTTTAAAAAAGAAAGAACTCAATCGACGTAGAAACAAAGGAAAATAACATAACATTTTCAAACTATATATTACACAATAAGATAAAATTAGTGAAGGACTAATGAAATACTCTACTATATATTAAACAACAAAATAAATTTAGTGAACGACTAATGAGATACTCTTCATCTAGAAGACCCATTTGTGACTTTCCATGATTAATAGTAGAATCCATCCGCCCGCTCATTGTTAATAAAAACATAATGTTATACGCTCGAATGGCTTGTACAAAGTGACTATTTTGTTTCATTGCATGCTATATAGTAAATCACCTAATTATAGTGGGGGATCTCTCATTCATGGAAGCTTGATCACTTGCCCTTATATACAACACAATGGAAATTTCGGAACCTGACATCTTTCATAATGCTTATGTGTTCTTTCATCAAACCAATATATCGTGTTACGAAGTTGATAAATATAGGAAGAATCCCATAAATTTGTATATGATTCACCTAAAAAAAGTCTACATATTTTCTAATCCCACATAAAAGAACACAGAAATCAAAATTATTATGTTAATAGTTTTATTGCAATATTTGTCAAAGAATTGTGATTCTTTGTAATTTTTAATTTATATGTAGAATACAATGAATGCTAGGAAATTTCTCTATTGGTTTTAGAAAATAATTACGAAATGTTGATGTTGCTTTTGGGTTGTAGAAAATTAGAAAACGAAGAAAATCTTGTTGAGTTAGGAAATTTTTTTTACTCCTAAATAAAAATTAAAGATATAATTAAAAATATTTAAAGTACAAATTAAAGATTTAATTAAAAAATTTAAACAAAAAAATTTAAGATATGCCTTAGGAAATTTTTCTACTCCTTAGTAAAAATTGAAGATATAATTAAAAATATTTAAAGTACAAATTCATGATATAATTGAAAATATTTAAATTAAAAATTAAAGATATAATTTTGATGTGTTAGGGTATTTTTCTACTCCTAAAAATATTAGTGGAAGAAACATTAAATTTGTCATTTAATATTACACAAATATTTTGAAAGCATAAACATAAGTTGACAATAAGAGATTAAACAAATAAAAAATTAATATAAACATTTATTAATAAAAAAATTTTAAACTTATACTTAAAGATTAAACAAATATTCTTAATTCATTTAAGTGAATTTAATAATGGGGATTTACATAGTACTTTAAAAAACGCACACACATATTGGGGGATTAAATAAGTAGATTTTTTTAAAAAAATTATTGTTTATCAGTAATGATAAATTATATATTTATCATTTGAAAATAGCAAATGAATGAATTATTTTCAACTCATGTTGTATCTTTAGAATTAATATATTCAGAAACTTTGTAAACAAATAAAAAAATTATATAAAATAGAACAAAATTAGAGATTATAAGATATTAGTATTGTAAAATTATTACTGTAGAATATATTAAATTAATTAGAATTCGTTATAATAATTTATTCCAAATTAGAATTAAAATACCTATTAGAATTAGCTAACGTTGAACTAATATAAAATTGAAGTAAAACTATTACCGTAGTAGTTGTAAAATCATTATATACTTTACATAAATTGATTTTATTAATCGCAAACAATGATATTAGGCATCAAGGGATTAACCGAATGGTTAAAGGCTCAATCACTTACCATGAAGATCCTGACTTCAAATTTATCTCCACCCAGTGTCCCCTGATAGAAAAAAAAGAAAAGAAAAACAATGATATTAATAAAAAAGTAATGAAATATATACAAAGTATATACGTTAAAAAATAATAATAATAATCCAAAAAATGTAGTTCAATACCTTTGATACTGAAAAGGAACGTAATCATTTCAAATTGAAATTGATTTAATAGTCAATTAGAACTCACTACTTACAAAAATAATTATAAAATTTTAAATTGATTTAATATGATCTGGAAATAATACAATTTGAGGAGAATTTTTCCATAACTCAAAGAAATTGGGTTTTTTCCGAATCTTACCACTTGGACTAGTCAAATCTCGGTTTACCTTTTCTTTGGATTTACCATTTGAGGAGGTTGAGGCTTCTTCCATTGATCTTGATATACTCAATACTCATCTGCTGTTGATAAATAGTCTGTTTTAAGAGCTGTTCTGAGGATCTCAATTTTTTCTCTAATCTTATTCATATTTCTAACATAATGTTTAATAGCATCTTTCTGGTCTGATGTATAGTCTGTAGGATAAATATGTAAATGATCTTCTAACACAGCAAAATATTTCTGAAAAAAGCTGCGTTCTCGTAACAGGTCTAGTTCTAATTTCGCTTTGTCTTTTTCCATATTGAGTCTTGCAGGCGGCGAAATTCCTGTTTTTTCTTCATCAGAGTCTGTGTAGTCTGGCATTTCTGTATAATCTGTTAGATCTATAATTGGAATCTTTTCTTTCTATCTTTTTTCAGTCTGGTCTGTTGCCATAATGGCTTTTTTGGTCTGAGAGCTTGAAGCGTCCTCAAAGTCTTTTCGCTGCATGGTCTGATATCGTCAAAAATTAATTTCAGTTCTGAGCTTGTAACAACTCTTTTGCCAAAACAATTATTTATTAAAGTAATTGTATGGACTGTCTTTCTAATCTTTTGTAAAACTGAAACAATTTTTTGTTTTAAAATCTCATTTGTCGGAGTCTCGTCTAAAGCTTTATAAAAAGTAGTTTTCCAGTTAAGATAAAACTGGTATTCTATAGTAAGTCTGTATCGTCTCTGATGTAATTGATAAAAGAGTTCTGGCGTAATTTCTAGGTCTAATTCGTCAATTACCTCTTCTTCTTCATTAACAAGTTCTGGAACTTCTGACCAAGGTCTATCACTGGGCCAATTATTGGGCCATGATGGTTCATTCGACGAACTGGGATGATCCATTATTAGTTAATTAGTCTACTAAGTATATCTGCAGCTTGGTTATCCTTACCTTTAATATGTTCTATGTGGATGAATAATCCTGTCTGGGAGAGTCTATCTTGAAATGTAAGCCAACGTCTTCTTGTTGCTCTTTTGCGTTTATCGTCAGATCTGATATTGTGATAGTATTTTACTATTGCTTCACAATCTGTTCTTAATGTTATTTCTTTCCTAGAAATAATAATAATAAATAATTCAAAGGCATCTAAGACGTAAATGATGGCTAAGAGTTCTGAATCAATAGAACCTATCTTATCTTTTGTTTTTTCTTTAAAAGTTCCACTAGCATATCTACAAATTCGTTCTTCTGATTTATCTGAATATTTATGAGGTTTGCAAAGGAGTATTGCTCCCCATCCTAGATGACTTCCGTCTGTTTCTATAATTAAATAATCTGTATCTAGTGGCATAGCTAGTTCTGGTAGAGTCTTTAACAAATCTTTGACTGATTGAACAATTTTAATATCTTCAGAATTAAAAAATCTTTGTCCTGTAGGAGATGTCTTAGAGTATAAGGGTCCTACAAGTTGTCCTAGATTCTTGAGAAATGGTCTAGCATAATTAACTAATCCTAGAAATCTTTGCAGTTGTTTAAGGTCTTCTAATTTATCGGGAAAGTCTAATGCCTTTTGAGCAATATGCGGTTGTAATTTTATCTGTCCATCACCTATTCTTACTCCTAAAAATTCTATATAGGTCTTAAACAATTGCATTTTCTTTTTACTAATAATTAGTCCATGGTTAATAAATTCTGCAAATACAATCTGTAAGTGTCCTTTATGGTCTCGGCTGTTCTTACTGAATACTAGAATATCGTCTATGTATACTACCGTAAAGGAACTATGTTTATTAAAGATGGTTTCCATTTTTCTCTGAAAAATACTAGGGGCGTTCTTTAAACCAAATGACATTACTAACCATTCAAAATGTCCTTCTGGACAAGTGAAGGCTGTCCATATGATACTGTCTGGATGCATCTTGATCTGCCAAAATCCTGATTTTAAGTCAAATTTACTAAAGATTCGACTTCCTTGGATCTTATTGAGTAACATGGTCTTATCAGGAATATTGTAAGCATCGTCTATAGTATTATCATTTAGTCTCTTATAGTTGATTACCATTCTGCTTTTACCTCTAACAATTTCAGCATGATTTTTTACAATAAAAGCGGCTGATCTATGAGGACTATCTGATTTTCTAATGACTCCTAATTTTAACAGCTCTGTTATATGCATCTTAAATTCTTCACGATCATCATTTGTCGCATTTATAGCTTTGGTCTTGATCACATAATTGGGATTTTTAATCTTTAATTCACACAAAATCTTGTCTTTTTCCCAATACTTCAGTACATTGTCTCCTATGATTTCTAGTTTTTCCAACTTGGAAATCAAATGGTCTATGTCTTGGGTGACTAAAGTCTCATATGCAGAGTCAATAGAACTTAGATTATAGTCTATTTCATATTCTATTTCTTGGTGTAAGAAATCTTGGGTTAAGTCTAGCGAATCGGTTTCAGAATCTGTGTCTGTTACATCTTGGTCTAGTAACTGACATTCTCCTTCATTTTTGCAGGGACACGGCTTAGAGGTTTTCAGAGCGGTGTGCAAAAAAGGGTCAGGTTGGGTGTTTTTAGTTCCACCACGCTTCTCAGCGCGAAAAGTTTGAAGGAAAGGGAAAGTGAGGCTATGTCGGGATAATTGGAAATAGTCTTTGGTTAGTGTGAAAGTGCCATTATCCTTTAAGAGAAAGGATATGCCAAGGATCATGTCTGTATTTAGATTCCTTAGGGGTCTAACCCACATGCTATCAGCAGGTAGCGAGAAGTCTGGACTCATTCCACAATGAGTGTCAAAACTAATCTTACTTCCTGGTAGTAATAGGGTTGTATATGTATATGTCTGACCATCCATTTGTTTAGCTTCAGCTATTTCTTTAGTCTGAATGGTGTATTCTTTAGGAATAAGGTTCTGGTCTATAATACAACTAGTACTACCTAAGTCTATTACAGCTATACACTGTAATTGAAAATTCTTGATCTTAACTAAACATTTAACCTTTAATGTATTGTAATGTTTTGGATTACAAACAATATTGGCTAAATTGACTTCTACATCTGACTCATAAGTCTCAATTTTTGTCTTACCTTTGGTATATTCTCTTAACAAATCTACTTGATTCTGTATTAATTTAATAGAGTCTTCTACGGTCTCTATACGTCTTCTTAGAATTCTTATTTCTTGTTTATCAACTTGATCTAGTTGTTGGTCTAATGTGTTTGGTTCTGTATATAACTGTTCTTTCTGTAAACACATTATACAAGCTTCTTTAAAACAAATTAAACATCTAGCACGTTTGGTCTTGGAGGGATGATTTTTGCAGATAAAACAGGGTATATTATCTGAACCTAGTTTAGTCTGCCAATCATGAGTACAATCTTCTTTGCTTATTTCTGCATTCATTAAATTGAATTCAAAGGTCTGATTGTAAAAATCTTTTTTCTGAAATTCGTTTACAAATTCTATCTCATCATCACTTTCTGAGTCTGGTTTATCCCAGGTAGTGGGATAGTCTATTGAGATAATACTGTATATAGATTCAGTATTAGAAATCTGTTCATCTACTTCTATTAGGTCTTCATTGACACATTCTATTAAGGTACTCTTCATGTCATGTGTATTCTGTTTCTTAGGACAAGTTCTGGCTAGATGGTCACTACTGTTACAAATATAACAGTTGAGTTTGTTTTTATAAGTTTTTTCTGGTTTGAATTTTCGTACATGTTTCTTTTCGTTTAGGTAAGGTTTCTTTTTGTTTGATTTTCTAAGAAAATATTTTTTCTGTTTAGGATTTCTTTGAAATTTCTTCTTGTCCTTTTTTGGTTTTGACGTTTCTCCCTTATTACCATAGTCTTGAGAAGTAAAAATGTCTTGACAGAATTTATAGTCTGCATTTTTGAGATCTTTCTGAATCTGGAGTTCTACACATTTTTCTTCCAAACACTGAACTACAAATGCTATCTTATGTCCAATTGGCCATTTGTGATTGGGGTTTTCTTTGATTACAGGCAATTGGTTCCATTTGTTGGTGATCTCTTCTCCTAGGGCACCAGGTAGCTTATGAAATAACTGCAACCCTTGAGTCTTAAATTTTTCATAGTCTTGTTCTGGATCTACAAGTTCTTCTAATTTCATATCTGTTTGTTCTCTTTGAGATCCAAACAGTTTGTCTAATAATAACTTGGGTCTCGAAGTACTAACTGAAAGTCTACGTTCTTCATTAGTAGTTCTAGAAGATCCTGAAAACGGTGTTAGATTCATTCTTCTAACGATTTAAAATGAATGAATTTTAATGGCGCTTGAAGAGGTCTACGCGTAATCTTTTCTTTACCCGAAATTCTTAAAGATAAAGTGGACACTTGTTCTGTGAGTTGATTAATCTCGTTCTTATATTGAGCGTTACCTTCTTCTTGTTTTTGTCTTTCGAGAGTGGTCTGGACCTCTGAGATTTGTTTTAGTAAATCTGAGGTTTCTGTCGTAGAAAGCGAGGATTTAGTTTTGTCTAAAAGCACTTTTAACTGGTCTTGACAATAGTCTATCTTTTTATCGACTGCTTCTATTGTCTTACCTAGCTTATAAAGTAATAATTCTATGGCTAAATGTCTAGTTTGTATAGTCTCACCTAAATTGATTAAAATATCAATAATCGTATTTATAGCTTGATCTGGAGAAATAAAACTGTGTTTATGGTCTTTCTCAAAATTACAGCGTAATTTGAGAGTGTCTAAAATAGTGACAGGTCTTTGTGACTGAATACGTAATTCTAATCATAACCAGTCTAATTTTTTATATGAATCCAGTATGTAACTTATAAATCGAATACAAATAAGGAAAGAACAATAGCTCTGATACCAATTTGGGGGTACACGATATCCGTCTTGATGCAGTTCGTTGTTGTCACCGTTGTCATTTGGATCTTTGCAATTAATCTGTCTATATTTGTGATTCTGCGCTTGAGGTGTTGATATTGTTGCTTCTCAATGTTTTTGTATACCTACTTAGTACTCTCCTTTAAGCAATTCAATCCTTAACTGTGATCTACTCCCCTGAAATCGTAAATTTTTTTTTTTTTTTTTACTTTTAAACCTGAGATACGTATTTCTACGTAGTCATGTACGACAAAGGTTAGGCCAATACATTTGGTTAAAAAGTTTTTTGGGACACTGAAATTTACATCAAAGGTTTTGAAAATCGAAAACTTGTTGAACAATTTTCAAATCTTTGTTTACTATTTTATCATCTGAGATATAGTAACTTGTATCTACCCCATCTTTTACCAAGGCACCGTGAGGCACTCCTTGTGTAAAAATACCTATGTCAACTCATATACGACCCATCTCATCTGCCCTTCCAACGGCTCACTCCGGCCTACAACGGGACTTACACATGGGCCTTTATGACATAAATACAGGTTAACGGTTTTCACCTATAGGGTAAATAATGCTTTTATACTATACTCAGTATGTAATAAAATAGTATGACCATGCTAAAAAATGTTTTAGCAAAACAACATTATTTCATTTAAAAAGAAGTTTGTACAAGAAAGTGGAATTATAGATACAAATCAAGAATTTACAAAAGATAAAAACTTACAGAGGGGATTAGTCCATAGCTAAAGGAAAGAAGCCAAAGGATTTCCCTTTCGGGAATCCCACAAACTAACTAACTATAATACAATTTGGATTGTGAAATTGGTCTGTAAAGGAAGGCTATTTTGAATGTTGTTCAACACATGAACTTCATTCGGATCTAATGAGTTTGATTGCTGGTCGTGTTGTTTCTGTGTTTATTGCTCTTGTGTGTGTCCATGTTCTTCAATGGTTCTGAAGCGATCCTTTTATAGACGAATTTCTGGAGCTCTTGCGTCTGAATTATTGATTCGTCTTTCCACGCGTCTGAAATCTGCTGGTCTGAAGAGAAATAATTGGCAGAGAATCTGTACTGTTCTCGTCTTCTTATGCCATTATTGCTCTGAGTGCTTCCGAAAGTCAAAAGTGCACAGTAGTCTGTCGGCCATAATTTACAATAATTGTGCTAAAAACAAATGTGCACAGTGTCTGTACAGTGTCTGCATAGTAAAAAGGGTACGAAAATAGCATCTGGCTACAGTATTCGTCCGATCTTTCAATTTTGCACAGTAATTTCACTATGGATGAATAGTAACCTGTCTGCTGAATTTAAAAAACGTGGCTGACGTCATCATTACATCATGCTGATGTCATGGCTGACGTATGTCTGAGGTCATGGCTTGCGTCAGGGATGATATCATGCTGAGGTCATCTTGACGTAGGTGCTTAGGTCAGGTCTGCGTCATGCTGACGTGTCTGCTAACGTAGGTCTGTTCTCATGCTTGCGTCATCTATTTTGTCTTTTAGTCCACCGTGTCTAGGTTATGGCGCATGATAGAGTCTTCTGAAAAATTGCCTAATGATCCTTCATCTGATTGAGGAGTCTGAGTACTACTGCTTTCATCTGTAGTATTCATCGCTATGTCATTAGATTTAGCTGAATCAATAGCAATATCTTTGGTGGGTTCTGAGTTTGTTGGAATGATGGGCAATTTATCAATAAATTGTTTAAAAGCTAGCTGGACCTGTTCTTGGATCATAGTAGCAAAATCTGGTAAAGATGGAGGTGGAGTGTCTTGCATTTTTTTTAGTTGGGCTAACAGTTCTTTTGGTGCTAGGGCATCTGCATAGGGATCTTGGCTATCTTGAAGGTCTTGCCAATTGGTCTCGTTTACGGGTCTTTTTCTTTCTTTTTTAGACATGGATTTTTCGGGCGTTATCGGAGCTTTGAGCTTTTGGGCTTGTTCGTTTATCTGGACTCCTTTGGAAGGAAATGTGGTCTTGTCTGGAATGAAGTGTGTTGGGGTGTATTTGACTAAATAGTCAAATTTTCCACTGGGCTGGCCCAGAGTATCCCAGCGTTCTGGATTATAGTCTTTATAGTAGTCTGTTGGGCCATGTTGAGTAGAGGAATCAACAGTCCTCTGAGTCTGTTGAGTTTTTGGTAAACTCACAACCACTTCCGAATTTGTCAAGTCTTTACCAGCTACCGATTGGGCTGGACTAGCTGTTGAGGTCTTGGGATCAACAGTTCCCTTTTTGACACTGCTTTGGGAATGTCTACCAGGCTCCATATTAGTTTGGGCTAGAGGTGTACCCATTTTTGCGAGTTTCAGCTCAAAAATTTCTTTTTCTTTCAGGGCAATCTCTTTTCTCAGTGCATAGTGTGTTTTTTCGAGATGTGTGTTTTCGGTTTGTAGTCTTTGGAGATTCATAACCTTTGGTCTGAACTCCTATCTTGATGTGATTAACAAAATCTGAAATGGTTAATGTAAGATCTGGACTACAATAAAATATACCTATATTATTGTTCATGTCTACCTCTATACTGGCTATCATAGCTTTGTTTATATCTGAACTTCTACTATCAAAAATAGTGATTAAAACTTTTGATCCTAGATTTCGTCTCACGAGTCCTTTAATTCCTATGTGGATCATTTCAAAATTCTGTTTAAGTAGGCTTGAGCCACTCTGTTTTGAAATCTAGTCTAACGTCTTAGTCTGATCTTTTATACATTGAAAAATAATTTCTTGATGGTTTTTATAAAACTGAGTTGAACTTTCAAATCTGCCTTTTTGATATAAGGTCTGGGGAGAAAGTAACTGCAACCCTTGAGTCTTAAATTTTTCATAGTCTTGTTCTGGATCTACAAGTTCTTCTAATTTCATATATGTTTGTTCTCTTTGAGATCCAAACAGTTTGTCTAATAATAACTTGGGTCTCGAAGTACTAACTGAAAGTCTACGTTCTTCATTAGTAGTTTTAGAAGATCCTGAAAACGGTGTTAGATTCAATACCTTTGATACTGAAAAGGAACGTAATCATTTCAAATTGAAATTGATTTAATAGTCAATTAGAACTCACTACTTACAAAAATAATTATAAAATTTTAAATTAATTTAGTTTCATATGAAATATATGTATAATTTTTTTGCAATCAAAACACATACAACATAAAACCATAAACTAACCTGATTGTGCTGTTCGTGGCAATCGTTTTCGCTTGCTTGATCGACTACTTTCTCCTTTTATAATTGTCCATCTAGATTCTAAGTAATGGCTGAATTTGAGTCGACTTGCTCGGGTAGAAATAAAGAAAGTTTGGTTGAATAAAAAATAAATGGGCTCATTAACAAAATTATTAAAGGTTTTGTTTTCTATCATCTATATGAAGTATTTGTTAAACTCATCTTAAATAGAATAAAGAATTTATACTAAATAAATAATTATAGATTATTAATTTTGTATCATTTATCATTAAAATTACATGAACCTATGATTTAGAAGCAATTTTGTTCACCATCCTAAAATATGGTCAATATTGCATTCCTTTTGGAGGATCAATTTAAGGGGTAAAAATTTGAAAATTTTATTTTTTTTGTTTTATATTATTTTATTCATCGAGAGCTTCAATATGAGTATAGTTTTGAAATATAATTTTTACTATTTTAAAAGTTTTTAGTGATAAGTGAGTTATCACAAAAAAATAAGTAACTTTTAAAATAGTAAAAATTATATATCGAAACTATGCTCATATTAAAGCTCCCGGCCAATAGAATAATATGAAACAAAAAATTCAAAAATATCAATTCTTTATCCCTCAAATTGCCCCTCCAAAAGGAGGGTAGTAAACAAAATTATTCTCCATGATTTATGGAGGTTATATAAAAGAAGATAATGGGGAAGTTACAAATAATAATTATTATCTTAAAATAATTAACAATAAAAGTGACACTTGGCAGAAAATAAGTGGTACAACACATATTTAACTAAAACTTTGTCCTAATAACCGTTTTTAAATTAACAACTTCCAAATCACATCTTCTTTATATAATATATAGATATCGTTGTTTTTTATTATTTTTTTATTATATAAGCATGAATAACTTTGGAACTGCGCATTACGATGATACCAAAACGACGCCGTTTCGTGGGGCTATAAGTTCAAACGACATCGTTTCTGTGTCGGTGCAGCCGGGTAGCCCATTTGCACTACTCGCGGATCTGAACCGGCCCAACAAGATTTGACCCGAGTTTCTTCCTTTCGTGCTTCTTCTGCCTAGGGTTTCACATCCATTCGTTCTTCCTTCTCTTTCTCTCTCTCAATCAAACGATGTTTCTCTCATCTCTCTTGCCATCTCCGATCTCTGTCTTTTCTTTCTTCCTTCTCTTTCTCTCTCTCAATCAAGCGATGTTTCTTTCCTTCTCTCTTTCCATCTCCGATCTCTCTTTGAATTTCCGATGAAGCCATGGTTTCTTTCACTTTTTCTATAGGTTGCTCTGGTTTTGCATTCGATTCTCAAAAGGTGTGTTTTTTTCCTTTTTGTGTTCAATTTGCTTTTATTTTTGTTTGTTTGTTAGGGTTTTCTTTTTTCTGGTTTAATTACAGTTTTTTTTGCCTCTTTTCTTTCGATTGGTTGTTTGTTCTTTCTACTGAGGTCCTCATTTAGTCAAGGTTAGTTACTATTTCTCGATTTTGTGTTTGTTCGAGCATTACATCTTTAAATTGTAGGTTAAAATCTTTAAATTGTAGGTTAAATTAATTCATAATAATTCTTGCTGGGTTTTCTTATTTTTTAGGGGTTCTTATGCTCTTGCTGTTTATATTGTCAGAAGGTCCGTTTATTTTTTCCCCTTTTATGCTCTTATTGAATTTAGTTTACTTGCTTTTGGGGGTTTTTTTCTTTTTTTTCTCTCTTTTTTTGGGCTTTTCTGTCTTCGGCAACTTCTTTTATTGTTTTCCTATCAATGAAACGGCAATAAAGGAAACATGTAATGCTTTCATATTGCTATGCCTTTTCTGCTGTGTTAATGGATAGGCTTGCTGTGTCCTTGTTGTACATTAATTGAAATGTTAATATGTTTCTCGGAAAGAGTAGTTAACCAATCATATGGTAGAAATAATGGAAGGTAAAGGAAAGTATAAAGCAGATTTTTGGTTGAAAGGTATAGGCTAAGAAGATAAAATTGCATTGCCGATAAAGGTATCAGTTCCCTCTCCCAATTTTCTTTGATGCAGACATAACGTGATAGAATTGCATAATTTTTTTTGTTTATTATTATTATTTTTTTTGGAGGTGACATGATCTTGATTTCAAGCAATTTGTAGTGAATTGGGGTTACTATTGTTCATTAAAGAACGGCTGAGGTGATTGGTCCAAGATTGTACAGCCGCTGCAATTGCAGAAATCATGTTGCACTTCATGATGATATCATTTCTAAAGCATTTCAGGTGACAGTATCCTTCCCATTTTTTTTTACTTTACAAAAGTTATTCTAATTTCATGATGGTGACCAGAAGTTATAATAAGATAACATCTTTTGACTTTTTTCCAGTCCCAAGACATGATAAATTTACTCCTAATTTTAAATTCCAACTTTCCATATCGATTTAATCCCAAGGTACTTTATTTTTTATCTGAATTACTTCCAGGTGTATCTCATTATGCTTTGATGATGTTTTCCTTTACTTTTCACTTTTGCAGTTGTCTTTGCCTAAACAGTGAGTTAGATTGTGCTGAAAGTTTCTTTGATACCACCTTTCATTTGGATGGTAAATAAATCCAATGTACTCAATCCTCAGTCTAATAAGTTATTTGCCTTATTTATCATTATGTTATGTTAGTATATTTGCCGTTGTGATTTTCTAGCTGTTGACTTTTTGTGCTCGTAGTATATGCTTCGATTTTCTATTTAAAGGGTTGAATTAGGGGGTTTTTCTGTAACTTTTTTCTCCCATATTTTCCTTCATATTTGTAAAAATTGATCTATCCAAATTTGGTCCTTGAAGATTGAAGGTAAATTGAGCCTTCACCTTTTTTTTTTGTTGAAGAACACTCCAACTTCAATAAAATTTTGGTTTCTTGATACTTTTGGTACAATAGGATAGCTCTTTTACAGTAGGATAGCTCTTTTTATGTTTCTTCTGAGTCAATTTTAATTTTCTGTTCATTAAATCATCGTGTCCTCAGTTTTAGCTTCATAAATTGCACTGGATTCAGGGTGAATTTTGTTTGTTGTTACTTTTAGCAGATGATTTATGAGTTTGTTTTGGTTTGATGCTACTTAAATGAATATGTTCTCACTTTCTTGTCCAGAAATTAATCTAAAATTGGGGTAAATAATATTGTTCTCATCATTGCTTAAAAACCTGTTACATGTGTTCACTGTTCTCAAATTAAGAATTTTCTATGCGTGTTTCAGCTGCCTTTCTGAAAAGAATTTTTTGTTTTCATATCGTAAGAGTATGAGCTTAATAGAAGAATTTAACCTCTTAAGAATATGAGATTAATAGAAGAACTTAGCCTCTGTGTTGACTGTTGAGTATGCCTATGATGAATAAGTCTCAACAAATTGCACTCGACTTTTAACCAATACGGTTTGATTAAGATTGAATGACCAGTATTTTGTTGCTCCATCTAGGTGTTATAATTCATTTTTTGCATGGTCTACACATTAGGCATCTTCTAAGTTCTATTTTATTTTTTATTTTATTTGATTTTTATTTTTACACACTTTTGCCTTTTTCATTTTGGTTTTCAACTTTGAAGGTAGATCTTCATTTCATATATTTACAAGAATTAGATACTTTGACGCATGTGGTTGACATGAGATTTCTTGTGGTCACTTTTACAAATTTGAGTTACAGAATGTTCGGATGCAAATGCAGGTTTGTGCCTTTATTATTGCATTTGGGAGACAACAATCAGTATATTATTTCCTTCAAATGTCTTTAATCCGTATCAGTGAGGTACTAAATGTATCTCTCCATTACGGTTTATTTCTAAGTTTTTTGATTGGTTGTGACTCATTTTAGCTTTCTGTAGCATTTTTGAAGTTTTGTGTTGGATCGTTCAGATTTCTATACTGCTTGTCGGTTGGTCAAGAAGCCCCCACTCGAGGCTTTACAGAAAATTGAGGTACTTTTCCATCTCCCGCTTTATAACATGTGACAAGGTGAAAATCTAGGTTTTGAGTGTAAACTTCCATAGGAGTTAATATAAAGACTTAATTTTGTGTCCCAGTCTTAAATTGATGATACTAATTTAATTTCAACATTTAGATTGACTGTGTCATTGTTGCTATTCGGTAGATGTCTAAATTATGAATTCAGTTTATTCAATGTGACTTATGGTTATTTGGTATGTAGCATTTTGTGAATTTGTGGATTATATTTGTGTTTTCCTCTTATGCTTTATTTTGCTGCAGATATTTAGATGTATATATAGATTTATCCATTGATAAGTTGCAATGGAGGAATAGGAAGAGGTTGAGATGTGCTAAAGATTCATATTTGAATGAGAAATAACTAGGAGTTCTATTGTCAAGAAGATCACATGAAGGGTTATTGATAATAAATAACAAGAATACCCATAGTAACAAAGAGCCATCTCTTCTTTCAATTCCTTCTCCTCATTGTCCCAAGATTGATTGACAGCCCGAGCTTATGTATTTTGCCCAATCCTAAATTCACTGCACTCCAGTTTAAGGAAACGTTGTAAATAGTTATGTTCCATTTATCAATGAAGTGTTAAAGGGTGTAATACCCATGCTGCCAACTCTCTATCTAGATATAAATGAATGTATGGACAGTACAGCCTTGGCTTGTTACTATTAATTGTGTTTGATATTAATGCAGCTAGATTTTTATATGAGCATTTAATTTTTGGTTTTTGGGGATTTAATTCATTTCTACAATGTCTTTAATCAAAGGCAGGTTAAATAAATGGTTGTTCGTTCAATAGTTTTCATAAACTTCCCTAACTTTGTTATTTCCTTGTAAGCTTTTGCCTATGCTAGCTTGCACACATTTGGCCCAACGTGCATCGCACGTTCGATCAACCCTAGTAGAAGTATATATATATATAAGTTGACGAATTGGGTTTAATTGAAGTGTCACGTGGAACTCGAATCCGACCTAACCTGGTCAAAAATTAAAATTTGAGATCCAATCCAACCGCTGATAAACCCAACCCAACCATAATTGTATGTGAACACTCGGCCTCGTTAGATTTAAACTGATTAAAACAAAAAAAAAAAAAAAAAGGAGAGAGAGGGGGATAAAAGACCCAAAAAAGGGTAAAATTGGAATGAAATTGATGGGTGGGCGTCTCGGTTAAAAACCTCACCCTTTAATGTGAAACCTATTTCTCCATCCCCTTAGCCCTCCATTGCCGACTATTACATTCCAGCCTCCACCCTACCCGCTCCATTTTCCTCTCCCGCTAAACGTTCTACTCGGCAAAACCCAATAAAAATCGAAGGAGAATCATGAAAAATTTACTGGTAAGTCAGTTTTCTGTTTCGAGATAAAGGAAGGCATCGTCGTGCAGTTTAGTTTGATAACATTTTGCATATTCATTTTATCTTATTTACAGAGGAAGCTTTGGAACACTGCTAGAACATCCAAATATGGCACAGAATCAAGTAACTCATTTTGTTTCTTTACAATACGATGTGATTTGATTATCTGAGTTTTTCTCTTATATTGAAAAACTAAAATAAATTGTAGGCATCTAGGTGTGGTAATTGAAATTTTAAAATGTTTTTCAAATCAAATTTTCTGATTGACTCATTTAATGTGTACGCAGACGTTATTCAAGTTCAAGCACATGCTTGGACAGATATTCCATGGCCAGGGCATATGCAAAAATTTGCCCTGCTGTTGTTAGTGTATGCGAAAAAGTTCCAAATCTACAATGTATGTTTTCTTATACTTTTCCTTTTCAAATTTTGACTTAACCAATATTCAGGCTGGTTGTAGATGTCACAGTCAAATTTTGTCACTTACTTTGTGTAGTTGCAAAGATATTGCCAGAACATAAATGCCGCTCGGGGACTATAATTAGTGATGATGGGCTGATGCTCACATGCGCTAGTTTGTTAATAGATTCTCAAGGTGGTTATTTGTCCCAGCCCAAAACGAAGGTCTGAATAGTCCTAAATCTTTTAGCTAATTTTCGTTTTGAAAAATAGAAAAGTAATTGCTGTTATGTATATTCTCTTGAATGACATGTAAACTCAATAATACAAGTAAGAGAGGATGGGGGGATGAGAATTACAGAAGAAGAATGGATGTGAGAAGAATAATTCAGAAAGGGGATAGAAATCAGAATCAAATTTGTAAAATAACAAACAGATCTTCCTAACACTCAAAGCGGCCTTTATAGGATTAGTGAATGTGCCTTTTACATGAAAGGAAAAAACATAATATGAAATTGAGTAAAAAGGCAATACAATTTATTAAATTAAATGTAGTCGTGAGAATGGCTGGAAATGGCATCATACCCGAAATTCAAGTGACAGTAAAAAGCTGCTTCTTCTGTTTTGCCTTCCTCTTTCCTTTTTTCGCCTTATCTTTCCGGTCACTTTCCTTCTTTGATCCTTGGCCTCATGACATATGTCGCCTTTCTATAAAATCCTTGGAAATGTGACTCCATGAATGGGCTGGCTCGCGAAGAGGTTGCGAGAGCCTAAGGGAGGGAGAACTTTTACACCTCTGACATACTTCACAACTCTGCATCACTTCGTTTTTTCTTTTGGGATGTCATCCCAGGCCGATAAATGTTTTGTTTAGCCCTAAAAATACTTGCCAGAATTCCACAGTGTCTCCCTGGCACTGAGTTGTGATATTTTTATTTTTATTTTTTTCTTTTTGTAAGATTATCTTCTTTCTGATATCCCTGCCATAGCTTATGTATAGTTTGCCCTTATTCTTCAGAACTCCATTATAATACACTAGTATTTAGAGTAAGCATTAGGATTGAGGATGGTCTCTTGTATTTCGTGTTGGGCAGTAGAATCACCCTCACAACTGTCAGCAACTTCTTGAACCCATGTTGGAACGATTGTGGTATTGGCAGCAAATTTTCCATCTATTTCGTTTCTCTTTGAGCGAGAGCCTAAGGGAGGGAGAACTTTTACACCTCTGACATACTTCACAACTCCGCATCACTTCCTTATTTCTTTTGGGATGTCATCGCAGGCCGATAAATGTTTTGTTTAGCCCTAAAAATACTTACCTGAATTCTACAGCGTCTCCCTTGCACTGTGAGTTGTGATATTTTTTTTTTATTTTTTTATTTTTTTTAGATTATCTTCTTTCTGATATCCCTGTCATAGCTTATGTATAGTTTGCCCTTATTCTTCAGAACTCCATTGTAATACTAGTATTTAGAGTAAGCATTAGGATTGAGGATGGTCTCTTGTATTTCCTCTTGGGCAATAGAATCACCCTCACAACAGTCAACAACTTCTTGAACCTATGTTGGAACGACTGTGGTGTTAGCAGCAAATTTCCCATCTATTTTTGTTTTCTCTTTGAACGTGCATCTGCAGCTACATTCACTTCCCTTTCTATATTGGATCTCATAATCCATTCCTAGTTGCTTGGTCAACCAGTTTTGCTGTAGAGGAGTTGTTATCTTTTGCTCCAGCAAATATTTTCTAAGGGTTGGTGATTTGTTTTGATGATAAAGTGATGCCCTTGGTTATAATGTCTCTATTTGGTCATGGATTTATGGCTATTACTAAAGTTAGGAGTCCTTCTCATACATGGACAATCCCGATTTCTTTGCTACTGCTTTACTAAAATAAGCCAATGATCTTTTCTCCTGCACGAGTATTCAACCCCCATATAAAGCATCTGTCTCCATTGTAAATGGCTTACTGAAATGTGGCATGAGTAATGCTGGAGCTCCACACATGGCTGATTTTAAGTTCCCAAAAGCTTGCTCTACCTCTTTAGACCACGTAAACCCATCTTTCTTCAGTATGTTAGTTAGTGGCTTAGTTATTGCCCCATATCCTTTCTCAAATTTTTTGTAGTCCCATTAAAGGCTGCGAATCCCCTCAGTAGCTTCCAATTTGATGGTTTACGCCAAGATTCATCTCTTCTATCTTTTTAGGGTGTCCACTTATTCCTAAAGTAATTATGTGGCCCAAATATTCTATCTTGGTTTGGGACAAAAATGCATTTACTTAGCTTAGCAAGCATGTTCCTCTCTTAATTTTCCCAACACAACTCACAAATGTTTCTTATGTTCCTGTTTAAACCAGTATGTCATCGAAGAGATCCAGCACATATTTCTTAGTTAATCCTGAAATACTTGGTTCATTGAACTCATAAAGCCCCCAATGAGTTCTAAATGCAGTTATGTAGATATCTTCCTCTATCATTTTGATTTGGTGATATCCTGATCTAAGGTCCATTTTAGAATGGAATTGTGCATTATGTAATTCATTAAGTTACTCATCTATTACAGGCATAGGTGTGACCTATATAGTTTCAGACTCCAGCATTTCTCTGACGAGCTTCTCCACCTTTGCCTTTTGGTATAGAAGGACACCTATTTGGCCTAGTTCATTTAGGATTATATGATGTTTGTGGGATCTTTGCAGGAGGTAATCCTATTGGTGTTGCAAAAACATCTTTAAACCCCCTGCTTACAGGTTTTAGCTCTTGTACTACCTCAGATTTCATCTTCTGAAATTGAATAAACCTGAGCGAAAAGTCCACACTCTTGATTATGAATCCAATCTTCCATCTCAAAGCCAGATATCACTTCAATGCTGCTTCTGGCCTTATTTGTGAAAGTCTGTTTCTCCTTGATGCTGGAAGCTCATGTAACACACAGCATAGTCAGCAGTGATTGGGTCAAATTGGGTTACCCCATTGACCCTAAATACCGTATAACTGCCTACTAGATTGAACTGGAATTCATAGTTTTGTGTTTGTGGGGTTGACGTAGAGCTTTACTCTCTAACCTCTTACCATTGGCCACTCTGACAACCATGGGTTTATCACCTCTGATTTTATATCCCAGGGCCTGCACCAGCTTCTCATAGATATAGCTACCATCTATTAGAATAGACTCCCCTTCACTGCACCTTCCCTGGTATCGTGAGGGTCCTGTGTTTAGTGTTCCCAAGCAAAGCATCGACAGAAATCTGCATTAATTCTTCTGTCTCTACCTCTTTAGTCTGACCCTCTTCTTCAATTTTGGTTCCCTTCTCGCACTTTTCACATTTTTGCAAACATGCTCAATGGTGTACTTCCTTAGTTTCTCCTGTTATGTATTTTTGAAAGGGTGATGGTCTGACATGCTTTGGCTGGACTAGGTGAGTTGGTGTGGAGTGCTTTTGTTGAGCTAGGCTTGATCTTGTGGGTAGGTATAATAATGTTTTTGTGTAGGATAGTTAGGCTTTTGGAAATTATTGGGGCATGAAAGGTTTATTGGTTTTGGAGATGGCTTGCATGGCAATCTCTTGAAGAGAGGCCATTTGAAAGGCTTGGGCAAGTGTTTGAGGCATCATAACTTGAGCTTTCAACTCTTCCAAAAAATCTTGAATGCAGCTTCTGCTGCTCTCAATTCAGCTGCTAAAATAGAACATGATCCAAAGCAATCATAATATCCTAATCCTATACTAAAGTTGTTACTCTCAGCAGCCTAACAACCCCACCACATGTAGCAATTCTATCTGACTTTAAACACCATCTATGTTCAATTTAACCTGACCCCTTTCTGGTTTGTGCGGATGATCCTAGTGATGGCAAAAAAAACCAATCCACACTGTACCCGATGGACACCTGATCCAAAGAGCATGACAAATTTCCAATCCGCAACTCATTGAGCAGATGCGGATCTCGCCTGATCCTCTCCAGCCACTTTTTTAATTTTTTTATACCTTTTTATTTTTCTTTCTTTGTTGAAAACAGGAAAATGTGAAAAGAAAAAAGAGACAAGAAGGAACAAAGTAATAGAAAAACAAAATAAAAATGTAAATGGATCAATAAGTGGATCATGGTGCTGATCAACCCTAATCGGACCATATCCGCCCCGCAGTTGGTGGATCATGGATTTGTGCTTTTTTCTTGCGTTGGATCATAGGACAGCCCGTATTTGCCTCATTGGCCATCACAAGATGAACTCCCCGAGATGAAATCCTCTTCTTACCAACCCCCTCAACCTGCAACTATCGTAGCTTTTTATGAAATATACAAAATTCTAGAAATTATGCCGCTGCTACTGATATGTCCTTTATGTTTAGGCTTATTCCTAGCATTCCGTAGAAACCAAAACATTAACATTGATATTGCAACCGTCTGCTTATTGAACTTTCTCCGACCTCAAACAACCAGTAAATAAAAATCTGACTGGGGAAGTCAGACGTAGGCATATCTTCTTCAACAGCTGAAGAAAATGTTGCCAAAGACTCAACAGAAATATAACTCTAGATTCAGCCTTATCATAAAACATACATTTATGGGATGTTTGATTGGTGATAAAATTAATTTTTTTGATATATGTGTTGAATGTGTGGTTGAAATTTGAGGAAAATATATTAAATAATTGAATGTGTGGTTGTAAATGATGAGAGAGAAAAAAATTGATAAAATTTGTATTAGTTGATGTTGAATAGAACAAGGCCTTAGATGCCAATAGAATCTGAAACCTTACTTGTATGACTTCATCCACAGGCATCCAGTTGTGCCACAATCTCCAAACAAACAATGAAAACTTTAGGAGGGATGGATTCATTCCAAATTAATCTCAGTGACATCTGTTTTACTTTTTTTAATTTCAGAAGCTCAAAGCGCCTCTTGATAGAATATTTCCCATTAGGCCATTACTACTTTAGCTCCAGATGATATTGTCATGTTTCATGGTAAGTGGAATTTTTGTAATATCCTGCAATATCCTGTACGATTGGATTAGGAAGAACAACAGGAAGCTTCTGCACGTTCCACATCTAATTAACAAAATATTCAAAAGCCTACTGATGTGGTTGCTTAATCGAGGAGAAATTCTGAAGAGATCCATCCCCATTCTAATGATCCAACCAGAAATGTCGTTTCTCACTTCCCATGTTCCATTTGACATAATGCTCTACCACATACCTAACCTTAACTAACTTTATCCAAATTGGAGAATCAGTTTGCTTGGTATTCAATTGAGTGTGATGCTTATTTCATAATCATCTAAATTGCAATATTATATTGTAGTTTAGAGATTCATGCGATCGCAATATGTTCGAAATTTCAAAACACGAACAATTTTGCGAAGGTTATCAAAGTTGGACATATTGGCAAACGCATTGGAAACGTTGGTATACTGTATTTGGATATTGTTTCATTCTTGTCTCCAAAAGTTATTTGATTGCTTAGCCTATTCTTTGCAAATAACCATTGGACCTATGGCATACTCATACACCAGCAATGCCTAGAGTTGTTGATAAATGGAATAATCATTTTTATCTTAATATTTTGTATATATATTAAGCAGTAGGTTCCATTTAATTATTATTAATTTTCTTGCACATTCATGGTTCTTGGATTTGAAATGACACACGAATGGAACATTATATTGTCATAGGTGAACGTCTGTACGCAAGACGGCAGGGCTTTTGATGGGATGTTAGTATTTATTGATCGCACTCATGGTATAGCTGTGGTTAAAGTGGAATCTGATAATCCACTTCCAGTGGCCATAGTTGGAACATCAATCAGTGTTCGGAGAGGGGAATGGGTGGCAGCTAAAGGCTGTCCACATCATCATGAAAATATGGTCACTGCTAGCATTGTCAGGTATTTGTACAACTGAATTTCTTATTCTCTTATGTCTAATTATCAAATTATAAAATTTGTTTTTAATTGCCATGAAGTTAACTACAACTTTTATTGGGGAAGAGATTCATTTGCTGTTATTTGTTCATTTATTTATTTTTTAAAGATTTTCTGTTTATTGTTAATTTTACATGCATGGATACAAATTTCAAAGAAAAATTGGAGTTATGGCCTAGATCATGATATGCATTTTGCACTATTGGCCATCTTATTTTAACGTATACAGAGACTTATCCCTGGAACAAGATCATTTCTATCAATAAAAAAACTTGTATTTTCTT
Source organism: Jasminum sambac (assembly GCA_018223645.1). Classification (NCBI taxonomy): domain Eukaryota; kingdom Viridiplantae; phylum Streptophyta; class Magnoliopsida; order Lamiales; family Oleaceae; genus Jasminum; species Jasminum sambac. The sequence continues at coordinate 25,810,754 of CP073652.1, forward strand.
TGTTGGTGCTAATCATGCATGTCGGAAATTATATCCAGTTAGACAATCAAAACCATACAGACCACTAGAGCCATACACGGAGTATATACAGACAGATTGTATTCTAAATCAAGTAATAGAAATATGTTTTCCTTTCATCTGTGTTAGCATGTATTTGTCAAATATTTTCTATGATGGTTGTTAACTAAAATGAATTAATTATAGTGGAATATTGGGGGACCGTTCATCAATATCAATCGAGTAGTGATTGGGATGATCTCCAAAGTATTTGATTACCGAATTGGTTTTGTCATACCCATTGATATGGTGACCACGATTGTGGGGGAAGCAACCCGTGAGGCCTGACAATCGAAGTTCTTTATTTACTTGACTTTTGTGAAAACTTTGTTGTGACGGTTAGTAATTATTGTCTTGACGGTGCTTTGACCATCTAAGATTGTATAATTATCAACGAAGTTTCTGTATGGTCATCGATGAGTACATAGTTTGGCAAAGCTGCAAAGCCCAAGAAATTTATTGTAATTGAGTTTATTGAACCATTTTTGGCCTCCCCCGTGATTACGAAGTCGACTTATGAAGAAGTTGTTCGAAATCTATGAACTTTTCCCACTGAAAGGTGAGTCATATCTTATAACAATTAATATTAGTTGTTAACTAATATTTTTTAATATGCGTGAAAATAACTAATGAACTATTATTGTGGTATAGAGAAAATATTACAATAAACTAATAAATTATAGCTGGAGTTATTCTCGATAAAATATGACTTGACTCCATCAAATTATAAGATATGACTCACCTTTCAGTGGGAAAAGTTCATAGATTTGGAACAACTTCTTCATAAGTCGACTTCGTAATCACGGGGAGGCAAAAAATGGTTCAATAACCTCAGTTACAATAAATTTCTTGGGCTTTGCAGTTATGCCAAACTATGTACTCCATCGATGACCATACAGAAACTTCGTTGATAATTATACAATCTTAGATGGTCAAAGCACCGTCAAGACAATAATTACTAACCGTCACCACAAAGTTTTCACAAATGTCAAGTAAATAAAGAACTTCGATTGTCAGGCCTCACGGGTTGCTTCCCCCACAATCGTGGTCACCATGTCAATGGGTATGACAAAACCAATTCGGTAATCAAATACTTTGGAGATTATCCCAATCACTACTCGATTGATATTGATGAACGGTCCCCCAATATTCCACTATAATTAATTCATTTTAGTTAACAACCATCATAGAAAATATTTGACAAATACATGCTAACACAGATGAAAGGAAAACATATTTCTATTACTTGATTTAGAATACAATCTGTCTATATATACTCCGTGTATGGCTCTAGTGGTCTGTATGGTTTTGATTGTCTAACTGGATATAATTTCCGACATGCATGATTAGCACCAACAAAGAAAATACAAGTTTTTTTATTGATAGAAATGATCTTGTTCCAGGGATAAGTCTCTGTATACGTTAAAATAAGATGGCCAATAGTGCAAAATGCATATCATGATCTAGGCCATAACTCCAATTTTTCTTTGAAATTTGTATCCATGCATGTAAAATTAACAATAAACAGAAAATCTTTAAAAAATAAATAAATGAACAAATAACAGCAAATGAATCTCTTCCCCAATAAAAGTTGTAGTTAACTTCATCGCAATCAAAAACAAATTTTATAATTTGATAATTAGACATAAGAGAATAAGAAATTCAGTTGTACAAATACCTGACAATGCTAGCAGTGACCATATTTTCATGATGATGTGGACAGCCTATAGCTGCCACTCATTCCCTCTCCGAACACTGATTGATCTTCCAACTATGGCCACTGGAAGTGGATTATCAGATTCCACTTTAACCACAGCTATACCATGAGTGCGATCAATAAATACTAACATCCCATCAAAAGCCCTGCCGTCTTGCGTACAGACGTTCACCTATGACAATATAATGTTCCATTCGTGTGTCATTTCAAATCCAAGAACCATGAATGTGCAAGAAAATTAATAATAATTAAATGGAACCTACTGCTTAATATATATACAAAATATTAAGATAAAAATGATTATTCCATTTATCAACTCCTCTAGGCATTGCTGGTGTATGAGTATGCCATAGGTCCAATTGTTATTTGTAAAAAATAGGCTAAGCAATCAAATAACTTTTGGACACAAGAATGAAACAATATCCAAATACGGTATACCAAAGCATAATCCATATATAACTTATAATTACAAGTTACAGTCCTAATTTAAAAATAATGATGGATTAAGCTTAGTTACAATCCATATAATTACCCGTCTACAACTTATAGATTATATTAATTATACACATTTTTTAAATGTATATAGATATATATTAGATTAGGCTGTAACTTTAAGCCTAATCCAGATATTAAAGCCTAATCACATATAATTACAGCATAATTCATATATATATCAATATGCATTATTATCTATCTATTGTTATCATAACTTTTTATATATTTATTATTTAATGGCTTAATATTGTTTACTTATTTACTTATTAATTATTTATTTATTTTCCATCTAGATAGCTACTGTCACTAAACACTTGAAATCAATTTAAACAGATTAGAAAAATGAAATTAAGGCTTCCTATGCTTGAACAAATTCCTCTTTCCATCCGGCCATGCATCAAAAAGTCTAAATTGTATTTAATTTTCGTACAAGATCTCCTCCTCCAATTTACCATCTTAATCTAATCCTAATTGATAAACACAAGAAATAACAAGGAATATTTCTCTTTAGATTGGACCCTTTAAATAATTTAAAAAATAACTAAATATTTTTAAAAATATAATTAACTAAAAAATAAAAGTTAATTAAAATAATAAATTTCAAAAGATTTAATTTTGGTGCGATAAGAAAATTACAATTCATTAATTTTTTTTGCAAAATTAAAAGAAAAATATAACATCAAATTTTTTAACTAATCGTTTGATCGAAACATTAATCTAATTTTTTAACTAATTGAATTTTTTTAACATCTTATGATTTTTGAAATCATAAGATATCTTTTAAATTACTCCCTTTGTCCTGTCAAGATAGGCTTATATTCCTTTTTTATCCGTCCCAAATTATAATCTATTATCTTCATTTAAGGTGCATTTATCTTTTAATTTCCTAATATACTCATATTTAGGAGATAGATGTTATTATATTTTTCAATAACATTAAATTATTATAAAGGGTATATTGGAGAAATCGAGCAAAATTTACCTTTCTTAAGTGCATTAATTGATATTTTTTAATCCTTGCGAAAAAAACGAATAAGCCTATCTTTACAAGACGGAGTGAGTACAAAATATTTTTAAAATTAGATGCATGCAATTATTAAAACAATGACTATTAAAATAATTATTTTAGAAATTATTTCCTTTCAGCAGTAATTATCTAAAATGTAAAATTAATTATAATATAATTAATTAAATTAATTATATTACTATGATTTAATTGGACACGAATTCATTGACCTTTGTTTAATAGAGATTATTGAAGAAAAGAAATTTTAAATTGTGCAGAGTTTTTGAGATAACAAAATTACAAAAATATAAAAATATTATTAAATCAAATTAATCATTTGAAATGATGAATAAATAAAATGATTTTTAAATTAAGTTATATCAAACACTGTTCGATAAGAAATAGATCAATTGCCAATATACGGAATTTGTCTTCCTATGCCTTGAAATACAACAATTTTGAAAATTATAAGGTTTATTGAAGTCATTTTTTATTTAAATAAAAATGACTTAGAAAAGGCACAAGCAAATGTATTGTGTTCAAAAATTAAAAAAAATCTTAGTTATGCAAAATGTTCCAAGCTTTTGGGATTATTTGTATGGATTAGAATTTTATTTATTAAACTTTAAATAAGTTTTTAGTGACTCAAATTATGTGCATCTCATGGGTTGTTTGACAATCATGAATGCTGTGATTTATGATTTGCTTGATATTGAGATATATATTCTATCAAAATTTTTATAGAATTCATTCATTACTTATATTAATTAGGTTTATTGTTCTAATCAATATTCGGTTTATTTTTTTGTAGTACGATTTTAATACTATTAAAATTTATCAAAATCCCCTATTTGTTCATAAATTAGTCTCCCGTGCAACGGACGGGTGAAACGGCTAGTTATAAAGAATGAGTTTGCTTCTCTAATTTTGGAGAGTCAAATTTACTCTCTAAACTATAGAGCTTGTTGGAATAAAATTTTAGGACTTAACTCTTTAAATTATAAAGAATCTTATATTTAAAGAGCTTATTTATTCTCAGAGTACTAACTTTTGTGCCTCATTATATTTATTGTTTTCGTTTCTTTGCATTTTGATTTTTACATATTTTACCATCAAAAGTTGCAAATCAATTTACCTAACCATTGAAAAACTAGTCTTAGAGCATCTATAATAAGTGAATTCGGAATACAGTCCGTCATAAATGAGAATATACATATAGCATATTTTGTTCGTTGCAAATTATATTTATTTTTCAGTAATTAAAAATTAATGCTGTAATTATTTGACTAGTTATTTTAGGTATTATAGACGGTCCTAATTATGGATACTTAGCTCCCATATATGGAACAGGTTGTCCTAGGACATAAGAGCATCTCCTTTTGTTCACATACTCCATTTTTGCTTGGGTGGAGGCAAGAGATAGACACCAAAAAAAAAAAAATTGTGGATCCCACAATTTCTTTTTTTCTCACTTTTCCCCACTTTTTTCACTTTTCCCCACCTTTCTCCATTTTTGTGCATAAATTCCCGTGTCACCTCTATATCTAGAAGTCCAACTTTATATCCTCCGCTGTTATTTTATCATTATTTTTGAATTTGTTTTTATATTTTTCCTACTTTTTCACTTTTCTTTCTTTTTTTCACTACACATCTTCCATTCTCTTATCAATTAAAATAAAATAATTATTTTCTGTCTATCTTTTTCATCCACATTATTTCTTACCACTATGGAATGGAGATGCTCTAAGACTAGTTTTTCAATGGTTAGGTAAATTGATTTGCAACTTTTGATGGTAAAATATGTAAAAATCAAAATGGAAAAAGCAACAGAATAAATACAACGAGGTGCTAAAGTTACAACTATGAGAATAAATCTATATCTATATTTATTTATATAGAAAAGTGGGGAATTTTTAGCATTTTTTTAACTAAAAAATAGTTTTCGCGAATATAATTTTTAGCCTTTTTCAATTGGTTTTTTCAAATTTCGATTAATCCCATCAATTAAGACCAATTGATCTAATAACCTACATTAAGCCCTTCTATTTGGGCCTTTTATTCCTGTTCCAATTGCTCGTCGGCATAGTCGACCGATTCCTCAAAGCCATAAAATACGCCGACTCTGTTGGCGCCGATGTGCCGGTGTATCTCACAACCATCCTTGAATATCTCGCCACGGAGGTAAGATTTCTGGTGGTGTATGGGATGCAGATTTCCATATTAGTTTCCATATCGATTATTCCCTTCTATTGATTTAAAATTCTGATTTTTTTGGATGCTTTTGGAGATACAGGTTGGCTGTAACCATGTCTTTGTAGTCATCCTCTAAAAGGTAATGAGAAATAAGACTATTTGTCAGTGTATAAACTTTTCCGGATGATTTCCTGATGGTAGGAATTCAAATTTTTTTCTTCTCGTTTTCATCTTGTTGCGATAAATCCCACACCGTAAGTGTACGGGTCGCGTAAGTAATAAAGAGGACTTTTAGAGTCCGGATGTCGTACCACGAGGACTGAATTATTCCCACATTCACTCTAGCTAACCTTAACCGAAACGAATAAGTTGAGATTAATTAATTCCTAGACGTGCGAAAATTGAATTACTAAATTAAATTGCGAAATCTAAAACTAGAGATTGCGAACTAAATTGGAACAAATTAAAAGAATAATAATTTTTTTTATGGTTTAAATCAAATATGGAAAAACTAGCATTAAGATTTCGAATCCACTTTTCAATTAGTTTTCCCCAGGATTATTAATTTGACAACGAAAGTCAATTTTGACGATTAAATTCACAAAATTATTGAATAATCTTTCTTAAGTAGAATTCAACCTATTTCTATGCCGAGTTAACTATATCTCTATGATAGCAACGATATATAAACGCATTAAGAACACAAGATTTGCAAAAAATATCGCACAAAGCATAGAGATATTCTCATCCCCTATCGGATTTTGTGGTTTTCAATAAAAGTCTAATCTATTTATGATTTCTCAATTCGATAAATGGATCACAAATCAACTTTGGCCACAAGTTGTAAAAGAAAGCACAATTATATTGAAAACTCAAAACCGAATATTCATCTTAGCATATGAATTGACAAAACCTCAAATTAACAATCCGGATTCAAACTAAAATCAAAGTTTCATATTTGGCCTAATGTTATGAATAATTTAGCCTAACATGCTGTGAGGAATAAAAGAAAAACGAAAAGGGAAAGCCATGACCAAATTAATGTTGTGTTCTTGAACTTGAATCTTCAGTTGTGGCTTTTCCTCCAATTTTCTTCAAGTTGATTTTCCAATTTTCGTCCCCCTCTGTGTTCTCTCTCGTTTCCCTTCTTTTTAGGTCGAAATCGGTACTAATAGATGCAAGAAAGCCCAAGAATCAGAGTCCAATTCAGTTTCGGAAAGTTTTCCCAAAATCTGCCCGATATAACCATGCTACCGCGAGTGCGGTTGCATGGTTACAAATTTCCAAAGGCATGCGGTCGCAGATGTGACCGCATGGTTCTACCTATTTCAACTTTTACCCGATTCCATTTTAGTCCTCAAAGTTAAATTGTTGGGGCAATCCTCAACTTCCAGATTTGATCAATTGAGTCCACAAACTTTTGATTTCTTCAACTTGGCTCATATTTGATTTTTCTTCGCCTTCCCACTCTTATTTCTTCCAATTGAATCCTTCAAACTTTAATTTGTGTCCCTTTTAGCCCAAAATTGTAATATTTTCTTCAGTTCCCTGTTTTAACTTGAAATAGAAACAAATTACACTAAATTAAACACGAAATTGACTAAAAATAAGATAAACGCATAGTTTAAGAGACCTAAATAAGTGCATAGATTGCACTTATCACGTCTCTTGCTGTTACTAAATTGAATTACAAGTTGTTTGCTGGGAGATGTGGTTGCGCCATGTATTGTTGCGAAAGAACAGTCTTTCCTTAACGTATTTTTGATAATTTAATTTATACTGTTGTCGTTCTGGTTCTGCAACAAACTTTTAACTCTTCCTGCCTTCATTGTTCACTGCTGCTGCTATAATTATCTATAGTCTTATTTGACCTATGAAAATGATTATTTGTTTTGATGGCAAGAAAAATCAGTGGTTGGTTAATTACTTTGTAAAAATGATACACCAATGTGGTTATGGTTTCTTAGTATATAGTTTGATGGTTTATAATGATCTGCTGCTCTAAACTTTTAACTCTTAGTGCCTTTTTTGTTTGCTGCTACTGCTAGGAATCCCAGAAATCCTGTTGTATCGAAGCTTTACTTTCATTTTCTATAATAGTAGTTTTTTTATTTTTTATGCTTTACTTGTGATATGGGCAATTAGTTACTATAAGAGAATCCAGACAGATGGATAACCGGAAGCATTGAGAATTATTCTGGAATTTCAACTTGCGATATCCTGTAAGAATTGTGGAACAAGTCTCTATTTCCTTGCAACTTTGGCTCGCCTGTCATTTTTCTCCATGCCAATCGCTAAATTGAAGGATCTGCTGTTTAAAGTTGCTCTCTGGTGTTGGTATTTTTGTTTCATTGATTAGTTGATTAGTTTCTTTTTATTCTTCTTCGTGCTTAGCCCTTTCTCTTGTTTAAGGTTGCTTTGATTTCTGATGTTTAAAACTGTTCCATGGTGTGACCCTTCCTCATTCATTAGTTTTCTTTTATTCTTCTTCCTACTTAGCCCTTCTGGTGTTTAGAGTCGCTTCGATTTCTTGTGTTTAAACTAATGAATGAGGCAACACATCTATGATTGATGATTAGGATTTTACAATTTAGACAATGATTACCTTAATTTTATCTACTAACTGTTCTATTGGTTCTACTGTTTATTTTAAGTAAACTGGTTTCAGCGGTATGTTAATTTTATCCGATAAAGGTTCTTCAAGTTCGACTATTTATTTCAAGTAAATTGGTTTCTGTGATTGTATTTTATGAAAATTTGGATGGCATATACTGTTGTCTAGCTTTAATGCTTCAATGGCATGAATCAGAGATCATTATCAAAGAAATTACAGAGAACTTTTCTGAGGTACTCCAAAAGAGGCCAAATACTTGCTTTGTAATGAGAATGAAAAAGATTCTTTAAATAGCTTTCATGCAATGCACAAACTATCTGTGAAAGTGAACTGGGACCCCTTGGAATGGTATGGTACACGATTGTTTCTATTATAAATACAAGGAGCAATTCTTGATGTTTGCCACTTTGCCTCTTCAAATTGGCTCTCCTAATCTAACTTGGTGTTTTATAGTTGTTTGCCCAATGGATGCTGAATTTATGTCCCAATGCTTCCTCTTTTCATCTGAAAATTTTAATGATTAAGAAGATTTGTGCCCCCATGAACGAAAAAACCTCAATCTTACTAAAATTCAAATTATTAAGCATCTCACAAAATTATAATCATTCCCTCCCATGGGCCATCTCTACTAATATGATTATGTGATCTTTAATCATTTATTTATTACTAAAATTCAAATTATTAAGCATCTCACAAAATTATAATCATTCCCTCCCATGGGCCATCTCTACTAATATGATTATGTGATCTTTAATCATTTATTTATACCATTGTCCTTACATGTGTTGTCTAATGTAGATATACTAAAATTATTTATTTTGATATTACAACTATGTTCCATAGCATTTCGAAGAACTCATGTTGTGTTTGATATGGCGCTTACAGTTCATCACAAGATACAAGAAAGGGATTTCGATGTTGGGCGAAATTTTGGCAACTGGATGCTCAAGTGGCTTGACAAAATGAACTCATCAGTTCAAATCCGAGTAAAGCATCACTGGAATTCACATCGAGAGGCGGAGGAAAAAAAACTCAGGAAACGATCGATATCAATGTCGAAATCATCATCATCGCCTTCAAACTCTTCATCCTCCGTTAAAGAAAGTGATATTAAAGATAGTGATATTGATCATGAAGAGAAGGCCGGGTTTTCCAAGTTGTGTGATTTTTGTGTTAATATCACAAAGCGACCCTAAATTCCCACGCTTCAATGGTATTGTTCCACCGCTTTCAAAAACCTCGAATTGATCATAGTGTATCAATTTGAAAGTGTTGGGTGCCATCAAATGTTTTTATTTATTGTAAAGATAGGGAGTTGCTTTGTAAGTGGAAGACAATGGTGGGATATTGGGGGTTTCTTTAGATAAATATGAAGTCAAGTGGATTTTCTTGGCTCTTCTTTCGTTAGTCATTAGCAGTCATTTCATCGTAACATTAAGTGTTAATAATTTTTAGGGTGAGGCTAAATGCACCCAGCGTTTTGCTGGGTGCACCCATTAAAAAAAATAAAAAATAACAAAAATAAACAAAAAGTCTAATGTAACCTTATTAATTGGGCCGGGTCAAGAAATTTTTTTTTTCTGTTCGCTCTAGACAGAGTGAATTGGCTTTTGCCTGTTCGCTCCCTTTGTAGTGAACAAGCTATAGATTGTTTGCTCCAAAATGCAGCGGAATTTTTTTTTTTAAAAAAAAAAAATTTTAAGAAAAATAATTTTTGGGTCATATTTTTATCTGATTTTTCGTAAATTTTTTGTTCAAATTTTTTATAATTACTTTCATGAATAATTTGGAAACTTACTTTTAAGTTTTTTACAACCATTTTAACGATCAATTTGGAAATTTTTTTGATGATATAGTAATTCACTTTATCCGATTATTGTTAAATATAATCATTGGTGTTAAATATAATCATTAAAAAATTCAAAATTTTAAAACCATTTACGAGTAATTTTGAAATTTCTTAGTTTTTAACAACCACTTTGACGACAATGAATTTCTAACTTTTTTTGATAATTCAGTAATTATCGGTTAGTGTTGAATATAATTATTAAGAAATTCAATTTTTTTGCAATTACTTTGACAACTAATTTTGAAATTTATTTTAAGTTTTTTCTAACCACTTTAACGATAAATTTCAAAATTTTTTTGATAAAACTTTATCTGATTAATATTAACTATAATTATTAAATCAAGAAAAAAAACTTTTAACAGTTAAAAAAATAATAAAAAACAATAGTTAATTTTTTTTTTTTATATTTGAGTTCGCTCCTGTTGGAGCGAACTCCCATTTTGGGTGTTCGCTCCGACACGAGTGAACACCCATGCGGGTGTTTGTCTTCGTCGGGGCGAACAAAATTTTTTTTTTTTTTTTTTAAAGCTATGCGAGGCGAGGGTAAAATTGGAATATTTATGAAAATGGGTGTACTCAGTGAGTAACCGGGTGCATTTAGCCTCACCCAAATTTTTACTGGAGATAATATCATTGCCCTTCCAACTTCAAGAAGGCTCTATTAGTTGTTAAGTGTGTGTATGTGTGCATATATATATATATATATATATATATATATATATAGCAAAGAAGTGTAGAGAGAGAAAAAAATGGAAAGTGGAGTGACGGTGAATGAAGCCTAGCTGAGCAAGGCACCCAAACGGAAAATCGGGTCGGGCGTCTTGGCGGGCGGGTGAAGATCCGCGAGATTTTACCGGGTCAGACCATCGTGAAACGACGTCGTTTTGGAAGCGTCGTAATGAACAGTATTAATGCTATTCCCTCTTATAAGGTATGTATTGATATATATATATATATATATATATATATATTTGTGTGTGTAATATTAACTAGTGTTTCTACCCGTGCGTTGCACGGGAAGACATATACACATGTAATAAATTAGAATCCACATAAGGGGATAAGTGCAAAAAAATTTCACATAATTTTATATTGTGTCGATCCAACTTGCACATAGATTGACTTATTTTAACGGTGTGATTTTTTTAATTCAGAAAAATAGGTCGACTCGATGCGTGTATATATGTATACACGCTGAAGAAGAAGTCGAGTTGGAAAAGACATGTAGAAGCGGTAAAATTCGTTGCCATAATTAAAAATTAATTTTTTAATTCAGAAAAATAGGTAAAAGTGGCGGAAAAATGTGCTGATTTTATTAATATATAGATATAGATGTGGGTTATTTATTTCGTCTTCCTACTCATTGTCTTAATTAGATTTGGATCGTTCACTTTATCTATTAAATTCTGTACGTTGGTTATGTTTGGTTTTTAATTCGTTTTATTAAAAATCCTCAAAATCCCAGTCGTGTATTACATGTGGTCTCTTTTTCTCATTTTTCTTATTCCATCCTAGCTGCATATTTACAATTATTAAGTCAAATAAAAATAAAAATAATAAATATTATTAATTATCAATTAAAATCTCTCTTTATCAATTTATTAATTTACATCAACAACAACAAATTAACCGATTAATTGGCAAATGCCAATTTTAATTTTATTTCGTCATTTAATCGTAAAAATCGGGAATCATGTTGAATCAATTTGCGGTACAACTATTACCATTCACTAATAGTACACAATTGATCAATACTAATTTTTGTTTTCAAAATTAAAATTATTATTATTATGTAACAAAAATTACAAAATTTAGATTTATTTTCCAATTTTATCAACATATACAGAAAAAAGAGCTTAATAAGAATTGTTTTATTTAAATTTCACAATAAAAAGAATCTTATTAATGTATAATATATTTATTCAAATTAATTATAGTAGATGTCACTTGAAAATTATAATTAATTTTGGAAAAAGTAATATATATATATATATATATATATATATATATATATCACGTTTCTTTTTAACGAGAATGCGATAGAAACACTACGTGTACTTCCACTTTGGCTGATTATCGCAAATTGTATATTTTGTATTTGTGTGAATTTTTATATTGGATTCACTACTTTGATCTTTGATTATTAATATGATTATCTCTCCAACTTTTTCCATTTTATTCTATTAGTATACCTTCTATTAATCAATACAGTTAGTTCTAGTATACATTCATTAGAATATCATACAACAATGTTTCACCTTCATATTTAAAATAAAGGGAGCAGCTAAAGGCACCCCCCAAATCTTCTCCCTACACCCCCTTTACTTTAAACACCCCGTTTGACCCAATTGACCAATCCTACTTACTCAACACACCCCCAAATTTCCATTACCACCCTTGGCTTTCTCACTCTCTCTTTTTTTTTTTCCCCCTCCTTGCTTTCTTGAGCGGTGGCCGACATCACCATTAATGGTGGTTTGGTCACCATTGTTACATTTTTCTTTCATCATATTATTTCCCACACAACAATGGAGGATCAAGACTAGCATTTATTTTTGTAGGAATTTTCTTTTTCAAACTTTTTTTTCTATGTATTTCCGCCAAGTTTCGACCCAAATAGGTCGAAATCCTTGCAAGGATTTCGACCAAGAGGGGTCGAAATTCATGCAAGAATTTCGACCTACAGAGGTCGAATTCATCATGATGAATTTCGACCTGTATGGGTCGAAATCATTGCATGAATTTCGACCGCTCTGGGTCGAAATTCTTGCAAGGATTTCGACCTACGTTGGTCGAAATAATTTTTTAGCAAAAAAACAGAAAATGAAGGAAGAAGGTGGCATTGATTTGTAGTTCTTGCTGATCTCTTTCGAGAATGAAAGCTTCAAGCTGGATTCCATGCAACATGGTCTCTGCAACTTTTCTCGTTTGGGGGGTGGGTGGTGGGAAGAGTAGGAAAAGAAAAAATTAAACATAAAAAGGAGAAGAAAAGGAGGGTAAATTGGTAATTATTGATTTTTAAAAAAGGGGGTGTGGTGAGAAAGTTACAGGGGTGCATTTAGCCGCACCCTAAAATAAATTCACAAAAGTTATATCGTGAATTATTTTAAAATAAATATTTAAATTGAGGAGTAAAAAAAAATGTTAACGAATATGTTAAATTGGTGACTTTATACTGAATATGTTAATATACATTTTTAGCATGTTTAAAAACTGTTTATTGAAAAAATTAGATGTTAGTAATACATATTTTGGTAACTATAGCATTTAATGTTATTTTATTTAGCATTTATATTTAGTAGATTTAATCTTACAGTGAGCAAAATATAATATATTATCGCTATCTCTATCATGAATTATCATCCTGTGCAACAAACAGGTTAAATTTGAAGTTTGAAATGTTCGACTCATGTAAAAATATATGTTATTATCTTAGTAAGATTTATTGTCCATTAACAGGAATTTGATATTCTCAGAGAAAAATAGGATTAGGATTTATGTTTAAGTTCATTCATTATTTCTTTGAAAAATATGGAGCCATTCATATTATTCGTTTTGTGTTGGTATTGTTAACAATATTTCATGAGCATTGTAAATTAAGTTATATGAGTTTTGGTGAGTTATTCTTTAGATATTTACACGATGGATTTGTTGAAATACAGTGAAAACTCTATCAAAATTTTAATAGAATTCTTTCACTGCTTATACTAATTAAGTTTCATGCTTTAACAAGTATTTAGTTCAGTTTTTTTGTTATACTATTCTCATACTATTAACATTTATCAATACCTCTATTGGTTGGAAAATTGGAAAATTAGTCCCCTGTATAATACACGGGTGAAATAGCTCGTAAATAAAAATTATGTTATGGATATAGCTAAAAAATATATAGCGAGTTAAACAATAATATATTTAGTTGGATCCTACTTTTCTACACATCGTATCCTTTGTAAATAAATTGTTAACAAATGATTGCATGCTTGTGTTATATATTTTATTGTACAACTTTTTTTTTTTTTTTTTTTTTTATAACCGAGGGTGTCGGGGATCCCGCTTTAACAGTCACCCCACTATTCCCACAAGGCCCTGGTGTATCGATCGGGAGACGCCCCAGTGGCCCCAAGAAGTTTTTTTGCTCTCACGGGGAATCGAACCTGGGATTGGTGAGATCCCAAGCACCGCCCTTACCGCTTGAACAACCCATTTGGGGTTATTGTACAACTTTATTGCACCAAGCAAAGAGATCATTTAACTTTTGATTGTACAAAAAAACCAATTTCTTAAAGTGCAGATTTTTCTGTGTGCGCCATGTTTGTTTGAACAATCTTTTCCACCAGCATAGCTACCCGGTTATTACTAAATTATTATTATAAATAATTAAAAAGGATTAATCATTTGGACAAAGAAAGCTCCTAAGATTTGCACGTGAAAGTGACCCACGCTCACCACACCTTTTCTATCTACACGATTCTGTATATATTGCACAACAAAGCATGTGATGAAAAATTGAAAATTAATACAAAGTCTTTACAATTTCCCCAAGGCCTTTTTGTTTCTTTCTTTTTTGGTCTCTCCAAAGAAATCTAATCATTTCAAGGCAGAAAAGGCTTTCTGTAGAAAAAATTATTCCTGCTGTAAACTTTTCAATGGGTGGGAAGGGGAAGTTCTTCAAAAGAAAGAATAGTAGTCATTTTATATACCGTCCTTTCCAGCAAATACCTTATAAGGGAAGAATTGAAGTTCATCTATAGTTTCACATTTCATCACTGCTTTTGACGACATAATCCATTTAAGACCACATTTTATTATGTGAAATTGTGGAGATAAAAATATTAATGGTACCTGGATTATCACATCAACTTGTATCCAATCTTTAAAAGAATCTAAGATTAACATATGATTAAGTTGATCAATATACAAAATGTTCTAGGGGTCAAGAAAGGACGAGATGAACTTCCTTAGACGTAAGCCCGATAAGCTGTCTACAGCAACTGGCCACAATAGGTGTTTAGCCAATAGAAGAGCTGCCCATATGTCATCCACTTCATGAATAGGATCGAAAAGTAAAAGTACTCGCTTTGCCCCTTGAATTTGTTTCAAAACTTCATCAATATGCCCAGACATAGTTTCACAGGTCACTGAATGTTGTAATGAAATATAGCCGGTAAATGGTTCTCTATTCAGCATCTGCAAATCTAATCCTTTAAAACTGTATGCTTCCACATTTGTGGACTATTTTCTAGTGTATGAACAGGACAGCTCAGTGATGAGGTTGCTATATGTACAACAGAGTCAATGGTGGTGAGTATCATCCTTGGTGTAATATCACCAGTAAGTGCAGGAAGACTAAAAAACTGCCGCAAATATGAACCAGAATGATTGAGCTAAAACATAAAATCAAAGATTGTGATCAAGAGGAGCACACTTTGCTAATACTGCGCATTATCTACGGAAGTAAGAAAGCGTGCAATAGTTATAAACCAAAATTTCCATTATTTTCAAAAACAAAAGGTCTTACATCTACCTGATTGATTGGTTGGCTTGCCCCCACATCTTGAATCTCTAGGGGCAGGTCTGCTGTAAGTAATAGAAGTGGCACAAAATCTTGGGTAGCCTCCACAACCTGGACATCGGGAGGAAGCAGATAATATTGGATAAATTTGACACAATTATGTAAAGCCGAATAAACAGATTGTAAAATCATTTAAGACAGTAGAAGGATGAGATTGACTAAATACTATGGTGGATAACTCAAAGTTTATATTATTAGAAGAGAATGACCTCAATCCAGCTAGTGTTACGGTGCCAGAAAATGAAAATCTTAATAATCAACAAAAATAAATAATGGCATCAATATCGTCGCAGTTATGTAAGAAAATAAATGGCAGAATATTACTCACAACAGGAAGAAGATTTGAGACCGCTATTCCTGATGATGTTATAACAATTGCAGTTCTTTTAGGACCTCTAGCATAACCCAGAGTGGGGAATGCAGGTGACCGCTCATTAAATGCCTGTTACTTATAAGAAAATAGAGATAATAAGATGCCAGGGCCCAGGGATTTAAACATTCATAAAAATTGACATTGTCGCCGAAGCCCATATAAAAACTCAGACTGGTCCATCAAAAGATTGAACTTAGAATGCTATATTTTGTTAACGCATTAGTTGCATACCATGTTATTCGAAGGAGCTAAACGTGGTGACAGCCTGGAAGAAAAGTTCTACGAGCAGTACGGCATTTAAAAAGGCCAAATTTAGTTGATTCCAGAATAACCATACCAAAGTAGAACTTTATGATATAAGATACGAATTAAGCATGTGCTTGTATCCACTTTTTTTGCCTAAAAATTGGCTAAAAATCATTTTTTTTTATAGATAGTGGTGGGGGCCACGAAATGTGTGGATAATAACGAGTGGTGATGTGAGATGTATAGTTGATATTGATGTTTAACTTTGAATTTTAGTAGTAAATAATTTTTAGGTAAAAGAAAGTGTACACGAACACAACCTAACCCAGCTGGGATGAACAACCGGAGATACCAGTTCCATAGTGCTTTCTTTAAGATCCTCGTCCAGCAAGAGTTCATTCATGCATACCTACCAAAAATTTTCTCAAACACACATAAAATCAAAATGGTACCCTTTCTAATAGAAAATTAATCCTCTGGTAATTTATGATAGAATTAAATTGTATATAAGAAAATTACAACTAGTGCACGTTAGGCAATGATTTAAAGTGAGTAAACATTCAACGTTGGTATGAAATGGTAAAATGAGCCAGTCTCATGTTGCATGGAAGTTAAAATTGTGTCAAACTTGGTATCTAAGAAACCATAAGCCATTGAAGATGTTGATTCGATTGGAAGATATCTGAAGAAATTTTACATAAACATTCTTTACAAACTCTCTACTAAGTTAAAAATGAGAACTGAAACTAGAATCAAACATTCGGTCAATGGTTACCAGACTTTAAATTGTGTGCGTTCCTGAACTTTAAGTTGTGAACCTTGTTAGTTTCTTAACTTTAAGTTGTGAACCTTGTTAGTCCCATAAAAGAATTTCATCCAAGATTGCTAACAAACATACTACTGCGTTGTTGAGGACAGCAAAAATATGACATGGCATCCTATCTGACATTATCTTGATAGGTAAAACGCAATTAAGGGCAAAACTACGCATTTTTATGAAGGGAAATATAATTTATTTCACTTAAAGAATACTGTGTTTTACCATGTTGGCATATTAGGTGGGGGTGCCAAGCCATCAATCCAAAGACATATCTTAGAGCTTGGTTGGGTGAGATTTTTCTTAAAATAATCATTTTCCTTTAAATTCTATTTCAATCACATTTTTTCTTTGACGTGAAAACTTCTTCATATTATTCAAAAAGTTTCTTCAATATTCAGCCACACATTCAAAAATTATTTCTTCAAAAATCTATTTCAATCATATGCTTAGACATTTTGGACATAGTTCATTTTTGGAACTGAGCTTTGTTTGTGCTACCTAGTTTCCTTCCTATTTATCTCCAAACTCATTTTAAGCCAAACATTTCTTCAGAAGTCAGAAGCCATTAATTTTCACACTATTCACCTACATTCTGAAAACAACAATTTTACTAAAAAGGTAATTAGACCAAACAGACACTAACACGGTTCACAACTTAAAGGACCAGAGAAGTCCAATTTGAAGTTAGCCAGCATTTTTTGTCCCTCATAGGGTTTAAACTCTTGGGAGTAGTCAATAAAATTCTTTACCCATAAAAGATCACATGTTGTTCAATGGATTTAAAAGACTCCATAGTCCCTTTCCAAAAGAAAGAATGGAAATTAGATATTATTCTTATATTGCAGAAATTGGATTGTGATAATTGAATTGCATACATCAAAAAGACAAAGACATGCATAACAAGGTAACTGAGGATCGAAGCAAATGGAAAACAAGATATTACCCTTGAAATTCAGTGCATTCTCCCGAACCATGAGAAAAACACCCCTTGAAGTTGACAGCTGAACCAGCACCAAAAACACCTCGAGTTATGCCCAAGGCAAGTGATTTATACATTGGATTGTCCTTCTCTTTTGAAAGACAAAATAGAGGAAACACCATCTAACAGCAAAAGCAACGAAATGCTTTTTTGCTTGGAGGCACGACGACCTTTAAATTTGTCGCAGAAGTGTTTACATTTGTCCAACACAGAAAAAACGAAAGTAAATTGGTATTCATTGGAGATTGATTTTCTTTAATTATTGATTTGTATTATAGCTGTATAATTAGAGTGATTGTAGGATCTTAATTATTCTTTACACCTAGAATAGCTCCATTGAATCTGTATAGAACAACTAGCCTGTGCAACAAAGAACACATCAATACAACATCTTTTCTTCATTAATTTTGCATATGGTATCAGAGCATCAAACATCTTGGTGACTCTAAACCAACACCTTCCACCACAAACATGACCCAAAAGAACATACCAACCAACATGGTTCTTACCAGTGAAAATTCAAATTCAAATTCAGCAACTGACAAAGGAAAATCACAAGATATTGAGGAAAAAGAGGCTACCTTACCTGATCCTCCTTACCCTAGATCATTCAGATATACCAGGACTTGTCCTAATTAGCACACAATTGAATCGACGTAATTACAGGGAGTGATGTGGAGCAATGTGCTACAGCCTCAGCGCCAAGAACAAACTTGGCCGCATTGATGGATCTTTGACGGTTCCACCAGCAACAGATGCCAGATTCCCTCTATGGCGATGCTGCAATGATCTGGCAGTGTCTTGGACACTCAACCCTATTCAGCCCAACATTGCTCGTAGTGTGGCTTATTCGGATACGGCTACAGCAATTTGGAGTGATCTTCGTGATAGGTTTTCTCAAGGAGAAGAGTGAAGAATCTACGAAATTAGGCAAGAGATTGCAAAATGTCGTCAAGGATCCCTCTCAGTCTCAGCCTATTGCACCAAGCTCAAGGGACTTTGGGATGAATTGGGATCGTATCAAGAGCCCATTGCCTACTCTTGCGACATGTTGAAGAAAACTGCTGTTAGAGAAGGTCATGCAATTTCTGATGGTTTAAATAAACCCTATTCCCAGGTTCGTGGATTGATCTTGACAATGAACCCCCTCCCAGACACACGGAAAACACATGGGCTAATCCTTCAACAAGAGAGAAAGATGGAGGTCGTGAATCGTAGGGAAATTCCGCCGGCAGCTCTTGCAGTCACGCGAGGACAAGGTGGAAGCCAAGAAACACAACGTCGAGACTCCTGTGCCCAAGGTAAATTTTGCACTCACTGTGAACAAACTGGACACTTAGTGGATCAGTGTTATTATTTGATTGGGTTCCCAGTGGGCCACAAATGGATTGTAAAAATGTGAAGCCCAGAAACAAGACAATAGCAGCCCATCATGTTGAGATTAAAATGGAGCAAATTAGGAAAGGTTAGGCATTTATCTTTCACAATTCAAAAATCCTGCTAAATCGTCTTAATTGCATAAATCAGGTAGCAGTAGTTTAATGATCCAGCCCAAATTTTTTAAGACTTAATTACGCCATTCACTGCTCTTAACATCTAATTTACAATTGAATCATATTTAAATTTCTATTTACATGATTGACAAGTATTTTGGAATACGAGGACGAAAATACCCTTACACATGTGGGAAACCCCGCCCAGGGGCGACCTAACCTCCCCCCCCCCCCCCCCCCCCCCTTTGAGCGCCAAAATCGATAGATAGAGACATCCCTTCCATCAAATCTGATATGCTGCAAAATATAAAGTCTTACCGTCTTCTTCTCTGCAGAGCATTGACGAAAGGTGCTACTGGGACTGTCTTTTACAGTTTTTTGGTAGTTTTGAGAGCCGTTTATACGTAGTCGACGATCCATTTTGGGTTGTGGCTTTGGTCCGACTGAAATCGCACGCGTGACTTTTCAAAGAGCTTATGGTTTCCGTATATATTAGGCTTAGTAGAGGTGAGTGTTTCGCAAGATTCCTAAATTTTTGGACTATTTTCGTGGACGTTCGTTCATAGTTACGCCAGAAAATGAAATAATCAACATTGTAGTTAGCATTCATTATCTGCTCAAAACTAAAGGGTTTTCGTCTTGGCCCTCTGCTGCGATAGTATCCTAATCGTGTGTGTTAATCGTGGGGTGGGGTGTGGATATAAAGCATCCACACCTATGATTTTATCTTCCGTTTCGTTAATCCTTGTATTCGGTCATTAGTCACCTTTTTTTCCCTTTGTTTGTATCCTTTGTTAGAAATTATCGGTAATTAGAATTGGCTGTTGCTTCTTTTCTGGTCCTTTTATTAGTTAGCTGATGTTATTCTTGAATACAAAATATTGTGTATGAGTAGTTGTTTTGGAAATCGAAATTCCTGCTTAATTGAACACTGATGGTTGATATGTTAATGAACACCGATGTATGTGAGTAATTTCACTCTTTTGTCTTTCCTTTATGTAAATGAGGTAATGCCGAGATTATCATTCCGAAATTCTTAGTTTTTGAGTCAGCAAAAGTAATTATATGTTTCCGTATTGGCGAGATTGCTGTTCTTGGAGTCGCCGCTAGAGTTGCTCTGTCGTATTGAAATACTTCATCAGATTTATTCACTGCTGGAGACCAGAGAATGGGTAATTGTTCTTCATGTAATTCTATACACAAAACCAAAAATAACTTGAAATCTTGTTCATTTTACTATCGAGACATACTCAATGTGTGTTATGTATTAAAATGCAGTAGATCTAGTTATTTGACTCGCCGCTCCTGCTTAAAGTAAAAGTCGAATATGTTGCATTCGTTGTTTTGCGTAGATGAAGATGCTTGTGGCTTTCTTGTGATTTGGTTTGAAACGATTCCTCAATACTAACATATAGAATTTTACATTTCAGGATAAAGGTATGATGGTGTGTATCATGTGGCCCATTCATTTACTTAGAGGTTCTATACTTGATGTAGTCATTATCGTAATGAGACGAAAAGGTAGACTTTTATTGAATGAAAAACTATGCAGGATGTTATGTTCCTCGACTATCTCAAATCATATACGAATGGAACAAGGGAATTCTAAATCCAATAGTTAATGTGAAGGGATTAATGGTTTCCCGGAAAAAAAAAGTGAACTTTTTTGGTTAATGGTAGCAAAGTTGTCTTGAAAATATTGTCTCAATCACCCATCTCTTCTTGCAAAGATGATTGCCTATATATTACGGTTCTTGATAAAGAAAAACAAAAGAAAGGACCTAGCTAGTTCGCATGTAATGAATGTCTAATAACATGGGTAATTTTTCACACCATTTGTTAAGTGTGGCCGTTAAGAATTTGGAATGTAGAGTGACTTACATAATTAGTCACGATGACATGCTTGTTTGCACTAAATAAATGGGTTTGCAGTAAGTGAATGGGCATTCTTGTTGGGCATCTAATGGATTTTATTTTGTTGATTATTTATTTCATCTTATTATTTGGTATTTAGGGTAAGTTATTCACAGTTATACGAGGAACCGTGGCTAAAAACCAAGTTTGTCGCTAGTTATTCGAGTCAGTGATTGGTTAAGTTTTTGTGAAAATCCCAGGGGACATGTTCCTTTGTTTGGTGAGTTGGTGTCGGTCGATGTGTTGGTGTATTAGTACTCTGGCTTGAGTTACATTAAGAGTTTGAAAAAGTTTTCATGCTTGTCTACTAGAACCATGGTATCACCACCAAGTTTATCATATCGGTGTTCACATGTTTTTGCATAATGGATGATTCCATCCTTTCTTACATGTTTTTCATTGTATGTGGTTTATAACATTTCTCACTGTATACTTCCCCACAATTAAAAGAAATACCATATGGTAGAAATGGTGAAACCAGATGTATAATAAGCAAAAAAGTTGAGACAGGCAGCCAATCATTTGTAATGGCATACATAACAGTACTCTTAGTATTTAACTTAGTTGAACCGAACGACCATTTATATTGGAAGTATGTAGATGGACATTCGAATATGTGCATAATGGTTTGTCGATGGAAAAACAACGAAGAGTAGATTGTATGTCACTTGTATTGTGCTTTCATTACATTTGACTATTTCATATTTTTGTAGTGGAATGGAGAGGCGGTATGTAACACAAACTGGAGGTACATCTCAAGTGACCACAATCAGTAATCGATGCATGATGAAAAAGCTAAAGAAGGTATACGATGAGCTCGACGAACCATACCAAACAAAGCTAAGAAACAGCTGCTTTGGGCGACTGTTGAATCTACAAAATATTAAACTGGCATCGCAATTTGTTCACCAGTTGATTTTGCGTTTGGCGAAGCCCTCCAAGAAGAAGGAAGCTTGGTTTATTATTGGAGGTAGACCTGTACGATTTGGCCTTGAAGAATTCGTGCTAGTAACCGGGCTAAATGCAGGTAGTATCGATGATGACAATAAGACCTCTGGATCAGGCTCTCGCCTAGGGAATACTTATTTTCAGGGAAAGCAGGCAAAGATTAGCAGGCCGCTCGTGTTGAATGCCTTCTTAAACTGTGAAGATAAGGTTGACAAGTACAAGTTGGGTCTTATAGTTATTTTGGCGTACGTCGTGTTGTCTGCCGAGGACAACACCTTTTTGGACCCTTGGTGGTTTGACTTGGTGGATGATGTAGGAAAATTTGACAAGTTCCCTTGGGGAAAGCTGTCCTTTGAATACACACTTAAAGTACTCAAACGTGACTTGTCTACGACATTAGAAGCTTCAATATGTCGATATTCCCTTCACGGCTTTCCTCTTGCTATAATGGTATGGTAAAGAGGTAACCTGATAACGCCTACATAATCTCTTGAAAATTTTATTTGCAGACATGTGACATTTTTTTTTATTGCAGGTTTGGGCTTTCGAAGCAATTCCATCACTCGGAAATAAATTTGCTAGGAGGGTCGATGGTGGGATTCCGAGGATGTTTGCTTGGGACATTTCGAAGAGGGTTATGTCTGCTCCAATTACTGTAGTTCTGGACTCAAGAGAGGTATAACCATTTCTACGTAGCTGATTCCTTCACGATTTGCAAATGTATTTTGGATATTAAATTTATTTGGTATTTAAACCATTGTATTTTTGCAGCTAGAAGTCAAAACGACATTGATCCCTAATGAAACGGAGGTAGAAGAGGCATACTGGAGAGAGCTGATCCCTTTCAAGGATGGGGACGGTAATAGCTACCAAACTTCTGGTGGAGCTAAGTATGGGGAGGACGCTGAACCTTCCAATTCTGGTCATCAACATTCTCCACATGGGCAACAACGCGATGCCAGAACCCACGACCAAAGCATAATAGATGTTGTGCGAAGTTTGGTGATTGGAGAGATGGAAAAAATTATAGCTAGGCTTGATCGGATGGAGTGTAAGATCGATGGGTTGCTCGTAGCTGAGAGGTCTCGTTCATCATCAAAGGCGCAAGAGGGCGCCACTGGTTACAATTCCCAAAAAAAGGATGTTGCTCCGGATGAGATGAATGACATTGACAATGGTCTTGGCGCTGGAATAGGGGAGTATAAAAACAATGAATTGTCGGGCACAGAGGAAGGGATACAAACCCATGAGAAAAATGACAGTGAACGAGACAATATGAAGAAAAGGATTGCTAGTGACGATGTGACATCTGGTCTAGTGTACAAGAGGCGAAAACGTACATATCATGTAGCCTCTGGTTATAATTTGCATTCCCCTAGACACTAAAAATGACATCAGTGTTAATTTTGCAAAATTTAGGTGGTTTAGGGCAATTTAATGAAAGAATGGAAGCTGATTACTTGGACGGCACAGAATTTACGAACCGCCCAAACAAACCAGTTGATGGTACTCAAAGCATCTATGTGATATGCAATATGTTATATGCCTGTTTCAAATTTAAGAAACACAATTAACATTTGGCATCTTGTAGGTGACAACGTGCAACCGGTTGATAGCATACCATCAGGTGATTATGCAAGTCCCTTTACAAATGTCAACTCCACTACGGAGAGGATTCACGGTATGGAATAGGTAAAATTTTTCTACACCGTAAATGAACTACCTGCCCATTAAAAATGGTTTTTTTATTTTGTTCACGGTAGGAAATGAAGTGCATGATCAGCAGACAGTAAGGTTGGTTGATTTAGTGACACCCGTGGGGGGTGTTCAGAAACCGAATGAGAAAGGTGATGTATTGCACACTAATTCTATCGAGTATTAGCATTCCATGGCATGAATTAGTAATTGAAAACAATGATAATTTCTACTGACCTCTAGGTAATGATATGCAACATTTGAAAGAAGGGCTGCTGAATCCGGAGTGCGTGACTCCCCATGCAGTGGGTAACGAAGCGAACGAACGTACTGATGCTTTGCAATCACGATGGGGTTTAGTATATATATATATATATATATATTTGAATCCTTTGTAAAATTTCTGAATGTCCAATTTTTGGCGTATGTAGGCGATTTAGCACTTTCTGTGGATATCGGGAGTGATTCGCCAAGAGGTCGTGGGTACCGGCAAAAGAGGAAAGCACCACTGTTGAAGAGCCCTTACATGGACACAACAAAGATACGACAATAGTGTGGCATTGGGGCATACGACCCCTACCGAGCTCTGGACCCTGTGAAGCTTAAAGCTCTTGAAGAGTGGCAACAAACTGCCACTGACAAGTACGTACAATGTACATAAATAAAGATACACATGTTAGCTCATTAATAGCATGCCATCGATATCATTCAAGAGCATTACTATGAACCTTATTTCGCCAGGTAAGGTTGTTTATATAGTTTGTCATATACGAAATCATTTTACGAATGGTGCTACACTATACCATCTATAGCATTATTCCACTGCTAACTATATCACCCGTTTGAATTCTACGTACGATGCTGTTACTGGTAGTTGTGTTACTAGTTTGGACCCTATTACAGCATTGAATCAATGGTACATCAGATTAAACTCTATATAGCGGTTTTCTAAATTTAGTGGACTGGTGCAATTTGAGCACTGTGATGTCGAATCACGAAGAGTGATCCAGCTACTTGATCCGAACGGGTGGCTTTCGGACGACGTAAGTGTTCGTACACAACTTCTTTCCTTAGAATGTTTTGCTGATGACTTTGTTTTTGTGTGGTAATGAATTGTTTCGACCATATAGATTATGAATGACGCATTATATCAAGTTCGTGAGCGCGCTTTGAAATACCCAAACCTATTCCGGCAAGACTGTTGCGTAATGGATTCGTATTTCTACTACTTTGTTGAAAGGGAGCACCGCAACATGAAACTCTATCCACAGAGGGAAGCAGCAAATGTTGACACATCGTTGGTGAACTATGTCAACGGCCGTGCACCGGAACACTCACGACCATGGCAAGACTGCAAATTATTGTATGCTCCACACGGCTTCGAAAACCATTGGATCACGTTTCGAATTGAGTTGGACCACAGGACAATATATATGCTGGACAGTATGCATGGCCACATCTCCAACGCAGAGACCGACAAATGCACGGCTGCCCTTCAAGTGGTTATACCATTACTTATGAAGATGCATGTGAAGACTCGGAAGCAATACAGTTCCAAAAAGTTCAAATTCGTGAAGGTGAAAAGGGTTCGTCAACAAACAAACTTGTAAGTTCTAATCATCCGACGCCATACCGTAGTACTCTTTTAAGCTTAAAATTCACACATGTCAATGCCATTCATCTTGTAGATCAGACTGCGGGATATTTGCTCTGAAGTACATTGAGTTTCTTTTGGCGAACTTAGATGTCAACACAATTAGGCCAGATTGTGTACCAATGTAGAGGAACAAACTTGCCGCAGAGTTGTTGGCGTGGGATTTTGAACCATAGACAACGTCGTGTCTAGTGGCAGTAGACACGAGCATCTGATCAACAGATACTTACTTGTCTTCTATGGTTTTGGTTCTTTTGGTTAACTATCTCAGCAGCCTAACACTCCTCTATCTTGTACATAGCTCTTATTACCTTTAGCGTTGTACGAGGCTTTCAATGTCTCGCTTTGCTTGTTCCTTTTCATTTCATGTCCTTTATTCTATGGCCTATTATTCTTGATGCGATTGTCTGTATTATGGTCGACACCGATTTTTATGCATTATCCACAAAGCATAACAATTAGAAATCCAGTGTTAATTTTGACATACAATGTTATTGGTACACAGATGGACGTTTTAGGTAAACTGGCCAACAAGTAGCATAATTGAATATCAGCCTTATGGATAGGGTGAAGTACAGTGGTATCGTGTTGGGCATATACAGGTGCAATGGATCTATGCAAAAAAAAAAAAACCTATTAATCTTTGACAATTTGTCCCCAATAACTGTGCGCTTATCAAACGGGACACATAACTGTTACGCTGATTTGCATCCTCTGCAAACTTGTAATTTACAGCCCGTGAATCGCACGGCATGATTGAATTGTACATAATATTCTCAATTATTATTCATACATAGACATAGTGCCTCAGCGACGTGGGACTTGAACGGTTCTGATGACACCACCGACTTATTTCTTCCTTTTTTTATTTCCTTTTTTCCTTTTTTCCGTTTTTTACTACTTTTCCTCGTCCCTCTGCTCTGTAATTATGTGCTTCTGTGTGAACATTTTATCAACAATTACTCGAGCCTGATTAGTACTAATCTGCATATCATTGTGGCCGTATGTTCACACGCAAACACTTGTGTGCTTACTGCTTACGAGTTACGACAAACACTAATAATTACTTATTTTACTTTGTTTGGGCACATTTACCCCAATTTTTTTTTTAATATTTTTGTTAACATGGAAGGTCGTTGATTCGAAACAATGAAAATATTTGTTGTCCACATTTTATTTTTTTTGTCTTCATTCGTCAAACATATTTTCTTTACTTAAATCGACAAATTTAAAATTTCTAATCCTACTCCGATCAAACTAATATAATGATTTTAACTTCAACGACCTTTGATGGAGAATTTTCCCCCGAACCCCGACAAGTGTGGCGATTCGGTTGCCACCATGTTGCTCTGAATTTTTTTGGCCCCAAATGCAGCTATTTCCTGCCTCCGCCGGTCGATACCGTGATTGGTTCTTTCGACAATGGCTGAGAATTTACGTATAACATTTGCGACGTCATATATGTTTGCTGTCTTACTGTTTTTAGTCCTCATATTCATAACACATGATGCGGTAAAAACACACGTCTTACAACATGTTGTTCATCCATTACCTGGATGTGCCATTTGCTTTCCGAATAGTACGATTTCTTAGATATCTACGCATATCACATTACAGTTGGTGTGAGCAAGTCTTATTCACTCCCAATCTAATTTATGATGTGAAATTAATTTTCGCAGCAACTTAATGGAGAGTTGATGTTTCTGCATTGCTTGTAAGACGCCACCAGTAATTGCAAGCTTCAATTTGGACAAACGATATTCGATGACGTTACACCTTCGTTCGGATGACCTACATAAATTTTTGGTTCGCATTCATACTTCACAATATGATGATTACAAACACGCATGCAGAAAGGATTCGAATAAAGTAACTTAGTTTAAATTTGTTTGTAGAACAGACACTATTTAAAACATAGATCACTGGACCAGGAAACAGATACTTACACATTTAATACGGACTGAGAATATTTTCCAGCATTAACGGTGAAGGATTCGAATAAACAGGCAATGAGATGACATATTATGTACTTAGTTTCGCAGGCAAGCTGACTTTTCTAACAAGCACTTGGAAACCAATGGAATGGTTCTGTGGCGGCCTGTTCATGAATTGCAATTCCTCGAGTAATTACTAGATTACGGTGGTTGAGAATACACACGGCTGTTTCTTGTAATTAAGTGATTGTCCTTCAAAGATAATAATTTGTTGGCTCAAGGCAATCAAATGTCCCAAGTCATAACTACATATTGAATGAAAATTGGATGCATCGACAAACTTTATTTACAATATCGTCATATCATCATTATGCTCTATTATAACATATTGACACCGATGCCCCCCTGGACGATAGGATCCAATGCAACAACGAAAATGGGTCCTCGCATTTAATTTTTTTCCCCTTTTCCGCCGCCACATATCACGGTACACCAAGTGCTTTCCCAATACCAAGTTCCATGATGATAACAGCGGCTTCCTTACACACCCCATGATATTGTTGAGGTTTTTGCTATCCGGTGAATCATATTGGAGGAATGAGGGTAATGGGAGTTATTCTTGGACACCCAATTTGGATAGCTAAGTGAAGCGTCAAACATGTTAGTCCACATTCCTTCACCAAAGAGACTAATGACTGAGCCAGTTGTGCAACCCTCGTCGATCGGCCATTACATACATTGCATCGAGCAATTTGTGCAGGAATAATGGCGTGGTTCCCAGCGCCATACGCCTACAACAGTGCACTCGGGTATTAGTTAGATTACGATTCTCCTATATGTATCGTATTGTTTGTCGACGTTATCTTCGTACTATTAATGTCAATTTGTATGTAGTAAACTGTATCCATATTAAATTGTGTTCAATCCTCCATGCAGCTAGCTCAGGGCACTCGTCAGGTACACATTCAATGATCAATGGGCTAAGGGTGGTACAATTTAATGTGAGATTGACAGCTCCAAATTTAGATGAGCATGCGGCCTATTTAAACGGCATATGTATGCCTTACGTTGAACATAACACTTGCATGAAAGCTTCATTCAACCCTAGAACAGGGCCTGCAACATTAGCCGACGCAAGTACAATGTCTTCCCACTCGAGCCATGGTTCTACATGCGCATTCAAGCTGGTCACACCGAAGGTGGAGGATGGAGTTGCTACCCCAAAGCCGACTCCGGCCATGGTTCTACATGCATACAGTACCCTTGTGCGTCGCAAATCTACTACCGAGGATAGAAGCAGTCAGCAGTGCCTGTTTCGAAGTACCGTCCACGGTGCATATGTCAGGCCATCCGATGCATACTTTCGCAGCACCAGTCACTAACAGTGCATTTGCTGTTCTCAGCGAGCATGTCGACGTCATGGAAAAAGCACCCACCGTCCCTCCAAAGGTTGAGTTTGTTGATCTGTGCACCGGAAACTTCAATGGAATCTGTGGGAAATTAGATGTACCCTTAGGCCCACTACAAATCTAATGCCATTGTCCATTTACTGCTTTCCATGTCTGCTAATGTATTACCCATGTCTGAGCATATATGTTCTTCTTGCAATGTGGTTGTCCTTCCTTATCTGACCTCTAGCATGCCATGCCGTAGACGGTCTATATATTTTCAGTAGTGCAAGGTTGAGGAGTCTCCTACTACGTTGTATTTCATGTTTCATCACGTTACTTCGGCTATTTATGTCTGTCATTTTGCTTGTTTACAGGTAATGTTCTTGTAAGCAATATATAGCATAATTTAGATTTTATTTGATATGGGCGTATTTTACTGTACCTTGTCCCAACTACGTTTCCACTGTTATCTTAATTGCATCATGCATAATTCCGCTGGATCTTCATCGAAAATAACATATTATGTTCGTACAATTCTTTTTTGGTAGGCCAAGGGGAAAATAATGGCGTAAATATTCCACTAAAACCTTAATTTTATGTGCGCTGTTTTAGAGGTAAAAAAAATATGTAAACGTTTTTTAATTCATGAATTGTGGCGGGATGCGTATGTCAATTTTTTTACTCTTATTTAGTTTGTTAGTTTTAATTATTTGTAATATTTTAATACCAACGCACTCATACTAAATTGATGCAAATATACAATAATAATATTTATTGGTAATTATTGGTTATCATAAAAATTTGCGCGTATGTACCTGAATCACCTTTTCCTTGACCATTTGTGTCGTTTTCATGTTATTTTTAATTTCACTATGTTAATTATTTATAATATTATCCTTAATAAAGAAAGGAAAATGAATTACAAAATAACAGATGTAATGCCAAAAGTGAGGAACACGAATCCAAATTACACAAAGTTGAAGCATATTGTTGTTTTAATCCAGAATCCACCAGCGGCTTACGGAAGATACGTAATTGTCGGCATCTCGATATATACAAAATAATGAAAGTCGAAACATCGATTTTTAAATACCGATTTGTCGATACCAATTTTTGTAATATTACCATGCACTTGTAATTACGAAACACCTACAGGCGCATTCGTGCCCAGAAAAGGTACAGTACTACGTTTCATCAAATCCTATCTTCATTAAAGGACGAATTCACTACGCAGAAGCCTCGACCATATAACATCATCACAAGATGTGGCGTTTGCGGGAGGACCTTGCATGTGTAAGTAAGACTACAGGTGTTTGTAGTAGTTTTCAACAGCAACTTACGTACTACGTACTAGTACACAAATGACGAACTACGTAATGGCTTAAACAGACTATGGAATTGCCTTCTACCCAGTTCGCCTATAACATACTTTGATCATATTAGATCTTGCCGGTGCTTTCAGTTGCAACAAAATATGGACACATACCGATGTGTCGCAACTCCAATATCCATGCAGTCAGTCCACCACTCCATTATTGCCACTATGGGACCCATAAAATTTGCCTTTCGGTTTTGTACACATGCCTGACTAAGTCACATGCAAACATACTTTTCCACAGGCGATTAATTGGTTTCTTTGACCAGAAAATCCCCGTATACATTACTTCCACCTGAACCCTTTGTCCTGGCATGCACACGGATTTATGCGCACTTGCTATAAATCATACGAAGCACAAAGGTGAGCCAAAGGAAACAAAACATCAAATTTCACGCACGTCCCTCTATCCAAATCTAAATTACAAACGAAGCCGGAACAATATATTCGACTCACTGGAGCTGTGCAGGTAACGTCCATTTCAATGGCCTGTTTATTTACACCTTTACTTTGCTCCATCATCATGAATGTAGGTTAATTCCAGAGTTATTACACCTACTCTTTCCACACGTACACAGTTCCGTATCTCGACCACGGTAACCAACTGTGATTGCTTCAAGTCGCAGACTAAATTCCTAAGTGAACAGGCCGTCATGTTGGCGAAGAATTCGGAGGTGTGCCATAGTTGCAGGCACAGAGGCCATTGGTTCGAAGCTTGCCCGGAAAAGCGACACTGCCCTATGTGTCAAATAGGTTATGTCAAATGGCTTGTAGTTGAGAAGTGCAACTTTAACAGAGGCAGGTTATTTTTCAATTGCAACAACGATGACTGCTCGTACTTCAAGTGGGACACAAGTCATCCGAACTCGGACGTGTCGACCGTTCAACCCAGTACTTCAACAGCCAGCGTTGACGGGCTCTCGCAGTTACTGAAAACTTGCGCCAGAGTTTCGAATGAGGAGGATGCAAAGGTCGTTGTTTCGTTTGCAATTGAGAAAAGTACCTCGAGTTCCCAAGTTAAGCATGAGAGAACTTAGATCCCCGAGTTCTGTTATATTTTACGCACTGGGGAGAGTACGTGTGTTGCTCCTTGTATTTTAAAGTACCCATATGGGGTTTGATATTTCTCGTTCACCACTCGAAGTACTAAACATTGACGTTCATCCAATAGGAGGAATATGTGCTGTACTCGGGTGAATGTTTTAAGAAAGTATCCATTTAAAAGGGATGTCAAACAAAGTTTAATTTAAAAGGACCCACTGTATAAAATTTTTTGTCTAGATACCCATCATCTATGCTTTGTCTCCACGTACGACCTGTACGATTTCTATATTCTGTGTATCGACGTCTTCGTTCATCCAACGTAATTAATGTATGAATTTTCTGTTTAAAAAGATACGTTTTTTTCTGCAATACTATTGTTACAAGTAGTTTAATTATATACTGAGATGACAATGTTTCCATTTATGTTGCGGCGCATGTATGTAAAAATATTATTCAGACTACAGATGGAATGACTACAATACCGTTATACTTACACTTACAACTAGTGTAATATCGATATGTTTGGTGTAAGTGAATTACCATGACGATGTCATAATAGCAATTTCACTATCGTTTTTACATGCGGTCTATAACGAGTATAACATCATTACTTTGTTGTGGGTCGATTTTCCCCTTTTCGTGTTGGAATAATAACACCGCAGCGAATATTGTTTTTGCAATATATGTATTGTGTGCCTGAAACTGTTCATATGGTTAAATAAGCATATTTTATATAACGGTAAGTAAAAGCTAAGAAACGAAGATATTCAAGATGAGATTGTGAAATCATACAAGGTCCAAGTCGTTAGGGTGTGTTACAGTCGTTCGTTGCCGATCTTCATTTTCCTTTTACAATTCCTACTTGTTGAAGCAAAGCAAAATAATATGTTTTGAAGGTTCGACAAGTGCATAATATTTTCCCATTTTGTTCTGAGTATAACGACGTCGATATCGTTATACTTATACGTATAACGAGTGTAATGTCGTTACATATCATGGGTCGATTTTCACCGTTTCGGGTTCAAATGGCGACTCCAATAACGTCAAACTTATACTTACAACCCCACTAATAAAGAAGAATGTCCCGTGGCGTAATAGTTTCCCACTTCTTTCTGAAATAACGACTTCGATATCATTATACTTATACTTATAACCAGTCTAATGTCGTTATGTGTCATTTAGAGAGATTTTCCCGTTTCGGGTTGAAATGGCGACTTCAATAACGTCACACTTACAACCCCACTAAAAGAAGAATGGCCCATTGCGTAATATTTTCCTGCTTCTTTCTGAAATAACGACTTCGATATCGTTATACTTATACTTATAACGAGTCTAATGTCGTTATGTGTCATTTAGAGAGATTTTCCCATTTCGGGTTGAAATGGCGACTTCAATAACGTCACACTTATACTTACAACCCCACTAATAAAGAAGAACGTCCCGTTGCGTAATAGTTTCCCGCTTCTTTTGAAATAATGACTTCGATATCGTTATACTTATACTTATAACCAGTCTAATGTCGTTATGTGTCATTTAGAGAGATTTTCCCGTTTCGGGTTGAAATGGCGACTTCAATAACGTCACACTTATGCTTACAACCCCACTAAAAGAAGAATGGCCCATTGCGTAATATTTTCCGCTTCTTTCTGAAATAATGACTTCGATATCGTTATACTTATACTTATAACGAGTCTAATGTCGTTATGTGTCATTTAGAGAGATTTTCCCGTTTTCGGGTTGAAATGGCGACTTCAATAACGTCACACTTATACTTACAACCCCACTAATAAAGAAGAACGCCCCATTGCGTAATAGTTTCCCACTTCTTTCTGAAATAACAACTTCGATATCGTTATACTTATACTTATAACCAGTCTAATGTCGTTATGTGTCATTTAGAGAGATTTTCCCGTTTTCGGGTTGAAATGGCGACTTCAATAACGTCACACTTATACTTACAACCCCACTAATAAAGAAGAACGTCCCGTTGCGTAATAGTTTCCCGCTTCTTTCTGAAATAACGACTTCGATATCGTTATACTTATACTTATAACCAGTCTAATGTCGTTATGTGTCATTTGGAGAGATTTTCCTATTTCGGGTTGAAATCGCGACTTCAATAACGTCACACTTATGCTTACAACCCCACTAATAAAGAAGAATGGCCCATTGCGTAATATTTTCCCGTATCGTTCTGAAATAACGAGTTCGATATCGTTATTCCTGTACTTATAACGGGCCTAATGTCGTTATGTATCGCGTAAGAAGATTTTCCTGTTTCGGGTTGAAATGGCGACTTCAATAACGTCACACTTATACTTACAACCCCACTAATAAAGAAGAACGTTCCGTTACGTAATAGTTTCCCGCTTCTTTCTGAAATAACGACTTCGATATCGTTATACTTATACTTATAACCAGTCTAATGTCGTTATGTGTCATTTAGAGAGATTTTCCCGTTTCGGGTTGAAATCGCGACTTCAATAACGTCACACTTATGCTTACAACCCCACTAATAAAGAAGAATGGCCCATTGTGTAATATTTTCCCGTATCGTTTTGAAATAACGACTTCGATATCGTTATTCGTATACTTATAACGAGCCTAATGTCGTTATGTATCGCGTAAGAAGATTTTCCCGTTTCGGGTTGAAATGGCCACTTCAATAATGTCACACTTATACTTACAACCCCACTATTAAAGAAGAATGTCCCATTGCATAATATTTTCCCGTTTCTTTCTGAAATAACGACTTCGATATCGTTAAACTTATAGTTATAACAAATCTAATGTTGTTATGTATCATTTAAGAAGATTTTCCCGTTTCGGTTGAAATGACAACGTCAATAACGTTGTGTGTATGCTTACAACGAGTGTAATAAAGAAGAATGTTGGATTCCATAATATTTTGTCCCGTTTCGTTTTGAAATAACGACTTCGATATCGTTATACCTGTGCTTATAACGAGTCTAATGTCGTTGTATATCATTTAAGAAAATTTTCCCGTTACGGGGTTTAAACGACTACTTCAATAACGCCACACTTATACTTACAACGAGTGTAATAAAGAAGAATGTCCCATTGCGTAATATTTTCCCGTTTCGTTCTGAAATAACGACTTCGATATCGTTATACTCATACTTATAACGAGTCTAATGTCGTTATGTATCATTTAAGAAGATTTTCCCGTTTCGGGTTGAAATGACGACGTCAGTAACGTTGTGCTTACACTTACAACGACTGTAATAAAGAAGAATGTCCCATTGCGTAATATTTTCCCGTATCGTTCTGAAACAACGATTTCGATATCGTTATACTTATACTTATAATGAGTATAATGTCGTTATGTATCATTTAAGAAGATCTTCCCATTTCATGATGACAACGGAGTCCGAGCAAATATGTAATTTCCACCAACATAATTGATTACGAAATATGATTCTAGTTGACAATACGAACTTTGTGCTAAGAAGGATTTTCGTTGTAGAGGGAAGTTGCAAAACAAAATACATATCTTTTCTTGCACGTGGATATGCAACATATATTTCCTCTAACATATTTGCTTGAAACATTTCATATACCTAGTAAGTTCAATAACTGTCACCTACATTGGCCACAACTGTGAAACCATTCACGAGGTAACGAAGATTTAGTCTCAGTCATAATATGGGAGAACAAAAAAAAAATGACGTTGTAGTGTCATCTGCAAATCTTCTTGGCACGACAACTTCAAGAACCACCACAGGACATCTTGCGATTTGGCACGACAACCTACATCTACTAAATCAACATCATGCGAAAAAATAACACCAACAAAATGAGACAACGGAGTCCGAGCATACTACTCACCAATGATCGGGTTGGTGCACGTTTGACGATGATGCCCAACCATACGACACCTTGAGCACCTACGAATGGCTGCAGCAAGTTTTGAGGTGTAGCGACGTCGTCTACAAGGGGG
This sequence comes from Jasminum sambac, assembly GCA_018223645.1. NCBI lineage: Eukaryota > Viridiplantae > Streptophyta > Magnoliopsida > Lamiales > Oleaceae > Jasminum > Jasminum sambac. The sequence continues at coordinate 25,846,084 of CP073652.1, forward strand.
CCTGCCTACTGGACGACGGACATTGGGAGGTCGAACTATTCTCAGCTGAACTTCAAGTGGAATTTGGACGTCATCAACATTGCCTGGTGGATTGATCTGCTCTTCATATGAACCTCTCCAGAAGTTTTTGGTGAAGTAAGGAGAGAAGTTGTCGTACAGTGGCATAAGAAAGTGACAAGCAGCTCTAGTAGCATGCTTGCAAGGCATGTGGTCAATGTCAAATCGTCGACAAGTACATTTTTTTGTTTGTAGGTTCACAATCTTGGCTTGGACGCCGGACCCAACTTCACATTTAATAGGTGAGATAGCCACAACCGGCATATTTATTCCTGCATTAAACGTTTTCTTAAGATGGGCTTCCCCTTTCAGAGTTATAGTTGTTGTGCACCTAACACCCTTGACTGACCTTTCATAGTGCCAGCGTTGTATCAATGCCCTGATTTCCTGTAGAAGACTAGTGATTGGCAATGCCCTATCATTTTGAAACAAGGCATTGAGTGACTCGGCAGTGTTAGATGTCATCATGTTGTACCGGTCAGCAGGAAAATGTGCTCGTGCCCACCTTTGCACTCCAGCTCTGACAAGATATCCATGTACCTCTGGAGAAATAGCACGAATTCGATCCATTCCTTTGTCAAAGTCTCCCACACGGTACGCATATGCCGTATTCAAGAATGGTCCAAAGAAAGACTTACGATGCAACCTATTTCGTATATTATTAGCAATATGCCAAGCACACGTCCCGTGTGGGGCATTTGGAAAAACAGCAGCGATAGCGTTTGCAATACCATTCAGCCTATCTGAAACAAACACTAGATCAGACCGTTCTCCAACCACTTCTTTCAAACACTGCATAAACCATCTCCACGATGCATTTGTCTCCGAACCAACTACACCCCAAGCCAAAGGAAAAATATGACTATTTGCATTCTGGCAAGCTGCCGTAAGCAAAATACCTTTGTAGGTTGACTTCAGGTGGACTCCATCGCAAACAATGACTGGCCGTATGTATGTGGAAAAGGCACGAGCAGTTGCACCAAATGATACAAACAAATACAAAAACCTATCATTCTGGTCCGTTTCAATTCGTGTCACCGTCCCGAGGTTGGCAGCCTCTAACATGAAACAATAGGTGGGAAGTTCTTGATACGAGTGGTAGACTGGACCTCGTTCCCGTTCTTGTGCATATTCTTTTGCCCTCCAAGCCTTCATGTACGTGATACCTACTCCAAGCTCCCTCCTCATGTCGTTCACAATCGACCGTGCACTGTAACTCACATTAGCACGAACTCGTTCATGAATATACTCTCCAATTACTTTGCTAGTTGCTTGTCGGTGTTTGTCTCGACGGAGGTGGTACCCACAATTGTGAACAAAATTCAGATCCCTTATCTTAAATGTTTGTGTCCTACCGACCCTCGATGCACGAACAAACCATCGGCAAGATGGCTCTACACACACAACATGTAGGGCATAAGGGCTTGAACGTGATGTACGATACTCGAATTTGTTATGCATAGAAACAAGATACAATTGCATGGAGAGGTCATGTTTGCTCGTGGAAGTTTGGAACTTCTTAAATTGATCCACTGTCGATGAGTTATGCCCTCCCAATGTACCACTAACAGGATCGGTTTCTTGTTCGTCATGTACAAAGCTATTATCCATTCCATCCATGTCACCATTAACATCGAACGCATGGAAGCTAACATCACGATGTTCGTATTCAACACTTGACACTAAGTGTGCCACATTCTCATGGAACTCGTTAGTGGTACGGTTCACCTGTTGTGGAACTTCCTGGTTACGAACAACGAACTTCACGATACACAACGGAGTTTCCATAAAAATAGTCCGATACCAATCAACATCGTCATCATCTGTTATCCGAACAGGCGGTATACACATAGATGGAGCCTTGAATTTCAATTCAATCATGTGTCCCTCAGCTTCGAGACAAGGTTTTAAGGCAATCACGGCTAACAACTCATTGAAATTGATGTCCGAATTAACTACAATTGAAGTACTACGGTTGCCATTCCACTTCCATTCGGACTGTTCATTAACAAAGTCTCCATCGTAAAGCACCATCCAACGCTGTTGTGCCATAGCTGCAACAACACAAGGTTACAATCTCAAACTGATCTTCGACGATGGCTATAACACCGCCACTGGACATAGCACACAAGGTGGTACTACTTACAAATAAAAATACATATATAAATAAAATTTGCACAATCATTTCACTTATAACGCATATTCAAGAGTAACGATAATAAAGGCAACTTAATCTCCATACTTGGGGTTATTAGTAACAAATTGACCAGTAACCACTAAAACATTGCAAATGTATTTTAAAGGCAGTTGACAAAACATATTGCTGACCACAGGGTGGTACCAAAACTAAGTTCAACGGTCCTGTTGTATTTGCATCCATACGCTTTTTCGTCAACTAATTTTTTTACAACTCTCACTAATACATCCAACGAAAGCAGAATTCAAAAAACCTGGTTGCAAGAACAAGTACATCTTAAGTGAACACAATAGATGAGGGAACCGAATCAACCAAACAATTACATTGCATGCGAGAAATTTCTAGAAAATACAGATAACGTTGCATTCATCCGTTACCACCACTTGTGTAGCACTCATTCTTTTGTAAGTGGCATTCATGGATATGCAGTGTAGATTGGTATTTTTAGATATAAAATATTTGTATTTACATCTCTTTTTTTATTGGTCTTCTAATACGTACAACTTTGATTGTATAAGTAATTCGTCAACTATTGAAATTGTTTAGCCTTCTTCCACGGGATCTTTCGTCTACAAGTTATGGGTGAATAGTATCTTGTTAAGGTAGACTAATTTTTTTTCTACTTGTTTACTTCGTGGACTACTAACCTACTGTATAACATCATACCAGCAAAGGCGGCAATTTGAAGAGCTAATGGACGGAATACATTGTTGTAGTCAAACATATCTCTTTAATTCTATAACTTGTACTACATTACATGAATCTCCGTCAATCAAAATTCTAAGCTCATTCTGCATTCCAAAAAGATAAAAAAAATTAAACAAAAACAAAAATTCCTACTATGACCATTGCAACGTCTAATGTCCCACCCCCTTCATTTTCATTTCTTCACATTTTTAAACATTTTGCAGGTCATCATTCATTCATAGTTTCATACTGCTCCTAGACACGGCTTGCCAGCAGTTACGCATCAACATTACGATTACCACTTGCATCCCCAATTTAGCCCTAATTTTCAATTCAATGATTAACTAACCCCTACCCTGTTCTACACAATCTTCCATCATTTATTGGAAACTACCAAATGGCATTACACGAAAAAACACAGAGGATGATACCTTGAAAACCGTGCTAAAGGAAAACAAACACAATTATGTAATTAGTGGACTCCACATACGACTTCCACCTGCATCATCTTTAATGCAATTCATTGGCGTCTTCAGGGCTTGGTACACCGATGCATTTAATTACTTAAGTGTGTTAAATGCTTAGAGTTTTGGTGGATTTTTGGGAACAAATTTGAGGTTTAATTTGTTCATATTTGCAGGCCATAAATTTCACGGCATTAACCCAAAAGGAGGTAATTAGATAGGCACATGTTGGGGTGGTAGAATAGGGCGGCTTCTGATGGGAATAGATGACAGAGGATGGGTTGTACGATGAAGATATACGGTGGACTAAATGCATGGGTAGCCATCTTGTGCCAAGGGTATATTTGACAGTCCATCCATTAAATATTGACATGCATGTAAATCCATTTACTGTATGCTTATTCGGTAATTAATATGTTTACATTTGATAATTATGTAAATCTCTCATTTTTTAATAGTTCCCTATCTCTATTCGGTTCAATGTTTTGTTTTCAATACCTATCCTGTTCAATGTTTATGTTTATGCATTGGGTGGGCCTAAATGCACCCACCCCTTTACTAAGTGCACCCATTGAACTAAAAAAAAATTAAAAGACCAAATTACCATACTAAGTGCACCCATATTCTTTTTTTTTCTTCTTTCCTGTTCGCTACAAATGCAGCGAATAGGAATTTAGCTTGTTCGCTACAAATGCAGCAAACATTCTAAAAACATGTTTGCTACATTCACAGCGAACAAGCAAAAGTTTGTTCGCTGTGAATGCAGCGAACAAGACTAAAAAAAAAAATTAAAGCAAAAATAGAAGTTTTATTTGATTTTTTGTTGGTAGATATATTTTTACTATAATTTTTTGCAACTATTTTGACAAGTAATTTTGAATTTTTTTAAAAGTTTTTTACAACTACTTTGATAATGAATTTCGAAATTTTTTGATGATACAGTAATTTCATCCGGTTAGTATAATTTTTTACAATTACTTTGACTATGAATTTTGAATTTTTTTGATGATAGAGTAATTAATTTGATCCGATTAGTACTGAATATAATTATTAAAAAATCTTTGAATGATTAAAAAAATTTGAATAAAAAATAATAATAAAATTTTTTTATCGATAATTTTTTTAATTATTTTTTAAAATTACATGATGCTCGCCCAAAATGGGGCGAACACCCAAATGGGTGTTCATTTGGGTGTTCGCCCCATGTGGGGCGAACACCCTTTCGGGTGTTCGTTTTGAAGCCCGAGAACCTTTTTTAATTACACGAGAGGGTGGGGATAGAGTTGGGATATTAAAAAAAATGGGTGTATAAAATAAAGGGATAAGTGTATTTAGCCACAGCCTTATGCATTTCTTCAGTTTTTATTTTATTTTATTTCTTTGTCTCTATTAGCGCACCCTCACTTTTCTCTGTGATGCAAGTAAAACTCATCTCCATTCGAAGTAAATCAACATCAATAGTATTCCCAAACACCCAAAAACCAGATATGGTGACCCCAAAATAGCATATTGTTGTAGTAACATAAGCCAATATGCCTCAAAAGATCGGCTCCTTCAAATGGATTTTCCAGGGTCGATGGAATCATCGCCTGAATTTGCAACCCCATGTTGCCCATGAGCTTTGACTATTGTTGCCGTTTGTTGTGATAGAAATGGGTAGAACAAGTGAATAAGTGCTTGTGGAGGATGAAAATAATACTTATGTTTATGATTATTCTGCCTTACACAGAGATATAGAGCAATAGAGAACACAAAATGAGGAAAATGAATGGAACAAGGCTATTGTTTATTCTTTTCTTGATTTGTCTTCTCATTGTTGAATTTTGTTAATTTCCCAATTTAAGTTTGCATTCTTTTGCACTTTTATGATGTAATTAATGTTTAATTCATTAGTGCATTGCAATCCACGAAGGCATGTGAAATATGTAGAAACAAGTTAAATTTTTAGTTATTATTGTTCTTAGCCCTTATAGTTTTATCATCTTTATTTCTGGTCCTTTACTTACTAAATCTGAGTCAATAATATTAGGCAGTCAACTTTTATTTTCGCTTACTTCTCTGTAATTCATTGGCTTGCTATAAATAGCAGCCTGGATATTCTGTTTACTGGCTTTTAGCAAAATAATAAAGTAGTTTAGGAAATAAACTGAAGATCTACATGGTATCAGAGCCATGGAGGAAGACCGATCTGTGAATCGAACTATACCACCAAGGAATACTGAAACCGACAACAATCCAATAGCAACCTACAATGAAGATCCGTTACATTTGCAGAGTTCAGATGATCCAGGAGCAGCTCTCGTCACTTCGCCACTGAATGGGTTCAATTATCTCAGCTGGAGTCGATCGATCCGGATTGCGTTGGGAACAAAGACGAAGCTAGGGTTTATAGATGGTACGTGTGAGAAACCAGCAGCTGATTCCCCCAATTTCGTACAATGGAGGAAGGTCGATTGGATGGTGATGTCGTGGATTCTGAACTCAATTGGAAAAGAAATCGTGGATGCATTCATCTATGTAACCTCAGCTAGAGAATTATGGATGGAATTGGAGCAACGATTTGGGGAATCCAACAGACCATTGCTGTACCAATTACAGAGGGAAATCGCCAATTTTACTCAAGGTACTCAGTCGGTGATTGTTTATTTTACGAAACTAAAGAAATTGTGGGACGAGTATGCTTGTTTAATGCCATTACCTAATTGTACATGTGATGCTGCGAAAGAGGTTATAGAGAGAGATAATTTCAACAAGGTAATGCAGTTCCTCATGGGGTTAAATGATACATTTGATCATGTTAGAAATCAAATCCTAGTTATGGATCCAGTGCCTACTGTGAGCAGAGCCTATTCAATGGTTTTGAGTGTGGAGAAACAGAGGGATGTGACTCACTCATATGCTGAGAATACAGATCATGCATTGATGACTCGAGCACAAGGTTTTAACAGGGGAGGACATTCAGAGATGGGAGGTAGAGGACGTGGATATGGTAGAGGAAGGTGTAGTGGAAGAAATCAGTATGAAGATAAATCTCTTCTCTATTGCAATCACTGTAATGTAATGGACCACACGAAGGACACATGTTTCAAAATCCATGGGTATCAGGACTGGTACAAGAAACTGAAAGAACAGAGAGCAAAGGAAGGACAATCTGGGCAATATAAGGCAATGGTGAACATGGCAGACAGTCCACTAAGCTCAGAAGAAACTGAAATAGGGACAGAAAGTTGTTCAAGCAGCTCTAACTCAGAGATCAGCAGTTTGGTGCAAGAACTTAGGAAGTTTATGCAAATTCAAAGACAAACAGCTAATAATGGAGGAGTTGCTAATCTAGCACATCTTGGGGAATTCGCAGGTACAGCTTCTATCTCTAATTCATTTCACACTTGCGCTAATTCTCAAGGTCTAGAAATAGGAACTTGGATTTTAGACACAGGAGCAAGTAGTCACATGTGCAATAGATTTGAACTTTTCCACAATGCTATTCATACTCCTACACATACCCTAGTATATCTACCAGATGGCTCTTTTAAACCAGTTACATACACTGGAACAGTCCTCTTAAACCACAAAGTTCACCTTAAAGATGTTCTCTACATACCTAGTTTTCGATACAATCTGTTATCTGTGGGTAAACTTGCTCAACTTGGTCAAATTAAATTCACTTTCTACATCCTCCACAGGGGTATACTAAGGCTAAAGCAGGTGAAGTGTGCAAGTTAAAGCGTAGTCTTTATGGGTTGAAGCAGGCATCACGCCAATGGAACACTGAATTTTGTGACAAGTTAACAAGGTTTGGTTTTGTCCAGTCACCACATGATTGCTGCCTTTTTACTAAAGGACAGGGTGCAACTTTTGTGGCTTTGTTGATCTATGTTGATGATGTGTTAGTTACAGGTGGTGACTTCACATTGTTACAAGAGGTCAAGAGTTATTTGCATGACTCTTTCCCTATCAAGGATTTGGGAGAGGCCAAGTACTTTTTAGGCATTGAAATTGAACGTGGTCAAGCAGGTACTTACTTAAACCAAAGAAAATATATACTCGATATCCTTCACGATGCAAGATTGACAGGTGCGAAGGCCACTGCTACACCCTTACCAAAAGGCCTTAAACTCACCAAACACTCTGCTGATCCCTTACCTGATCCAGATAGGTACAGAAGGTTGATTGGCCGATTGCTTTATCTCAACATCACTCGTCCAGGCATTACCTTTTCTGTGCAGCAGCTGAGTCAATATATGCAGCACCCTTGTAAGGCTCATTGGGACGCAACCGCCCATGTCTTACGGTATTTGAAGGGGACACCTTCCAAGGGGTTGTTTTTTTCTGCCACCAACAACTTTCAGCTTGAGGGGTTCAGTGATGCCGATTGGGCTTCTTGCCCCGACTTTAGGAGGTCTATCATAGGTTTCTGTGTTTATCTTGGGAATGCCTTGATTTCTTGGAAGACTAAGAAGCAATCTACCATTTCCCGTTCCTCTACGGAGGCTGAATATAGAAGCTTAGGGAGCACCGTGTATGAGTTGCAATGGATTAGCTATTTACTTGGAGACTTCCACATTCCCCTACAGTTGCCCATCCCACTGTGGTGTGACAACAAGTCGGCACTTCATATCGTAGCAAACCCCATCTTTCACGAACGTACTAAACATCTCGAGATTGATTGTAATCTTGTTCGCGACAAGTTCAAGGACCGTTTTGTATCTCCCCAGTCGATCAGTTCCAAAGAGCAGCTGGCCGATATCTTTACCAAGTCCTTGGGAGCTCCACAGTTTATCTCCTTTTTGTCCAAGTTGGGCATGCTTGATCTTCACCATGCTCCAACTTGAGGGGGGGGGGGGATGTAGAAACAAGTTAATTTTTTAGTTATTATTGTTCTTAGTCCTTATAGTTCTATCATCTTTATTTCTGGTCCTTTACTTACTAAATCTGAGTCAATAATATTAGGCAGTCAACTTTTATTTTCGCTTACTTCTCTGTAATTCATTGGCTTGCTATAAATAGCAGCCTGGACATTCTGTTTACTGGCTTTTAGCAAAATAATAAAGTAGTTTAGGAAATAAACTGAAGATCTACAAAATACACTAGATATTTCGTGTGAAAAGGATAATAATTTTAAAAAAGTAAATGTACAAATGGTTAGATGTTAAAATTCCGCATTATGTTTTGAGGTAAGAATGAGGTGATATGAATAATTATACATTTTGTGTAATTCATTTGTAATGTATAATAGATTACAAACTAATGAATTATATATTTTGTGTAACTAATGTATATGCATAATTAATATTTTAACTTATTAGTGCATTACACTTTATTTGTAAAGCATGTGTAATGTGTAAAATATGTGTAATGAATCATACAAAATATGTCATAAATTACAAATAGCTTACTGAGAATGCATAATACATTATACATCTTTATATATATTAAAAGCTTTACTTGGGCCCAATCGATTCCCGCCTAAAACACTTGGGCTGCTTTGTCTGCTTGAATCATTGGGCTTTTCCTTCATTACCACACGCCATCATCACTTGGGCTTCAAATTGATCCGGCACCTAAAATACCAATCCTATTCATCTACTCAATCTCCTTCGATCTCACCTTGCACTTCAATCCAAAAAATCCACCAAAATCCATCTGATTTTGCGCAATCTTTATTTTTATATATATTAAAAGGCCCAATCGATTTCCCGCCTAAAACACTTGGGCTGCTTTATCTGCTTGAATCATTGGGCTTTTCCTTCATTACCATACACCATCATCACTTGGGCTTCAAATTAATCCAGCACCTAAAATACCAATCCCATTCATCTACTTGATCTCCTTCGATCTCGCCTTGCACTTCAATCCAAAAAATCCCCCAAAATCCTTCTAATTTTGCGCAATGAGGAAGAACTCACGGTCTGCACAATCCCATAATCTGCGATAAGGATTTTGCGCATGCCATAACCTCTGATAAGATTTTGCGCGATTTGCACTAATCCTCGGTCACCTTCTTCTCCAAGTTTGCGCCAGTGGAAAAATAGAAGACGATCGATTTCATCTTTTTTAAGGTTTCTCTTTTCATTTCTTTGATTTTCATTTTTGTGTTTTGGTTTTTTGGGAAAAATCAAAGAAAAGAGGTTCCTCGATTATGTTTATCAGTATTTAGTAATATGGGTTTTGATAATTGTTGAACTGAGGGCGATGGGTATACAGATATTCATTTGCCAACTTTTTTTGTTTTGTTTTTTTTGTTCTTAGGCACTGTAACAATTCTTCCACCAATACCCGTATCAGATTATTATTTTTGCCAATAGTTTTCAAAAATCAATATAGATATAAGAATATTTTGATTATTGTTTATTAATATATATAGCCTCCTTGATTCGCAGTTGGTGAAGTTTTCCCCTCTTGCGTCCAAATTTATGTACAAGAAAGCAGCGTCAAGCATGTATACCAACTCTTCTTGTGCGTTTGTGTACAATTTTTCCTATCTTGCATCCATTTTTTTTTTTTTTTGCTTTGCCACTATGTTACTAATGGACTTCATTATTATTATTAAGTTTAGAAGAATAAATTGAACTTATTTTGTTTCCCCAGCTCAGTAAATCTGCTTTTAATTGATCATTGAGTTTGACTTTATTCTCTTTCCATCTATTTTTAAATCTGCTCTTAATTGATTATCATACACATGCTTTTTATGTGATATAAAATTTTTTGTTTTAATCCATGTGTCATGTATTCTGTTCATCCATGTTTTAATCCATCTGTTCATCCATGTGCTAATTGGTGCCTTGGGAAGCTTTACTTTTAGAATAGTAGTGAAATCTAAATTTGTTCATCCATGTGTGAAATTGTTTGTCCATGCATTTGTCTAAAACACAAAGCACACCGTGGTTAAACAATTAGAGAAGATCAATTGAAGCTTTTCTTTTTTCGGTCTAAAAATAATATAAACAAAAGATGCAAATTATATAAAAAAGTATGAAAAATACATGTTGTGACTTGTGTGGTGCTAAACATAGCATGGATATGGTATTTCATTCGCATTTGGAGATTTGGATGGTTAATACTTGGAGTTGTGCATAATGAAATTGCTTTCTTATTGGATTTGAGTAGTCGTTATGGGGAAACTGCTTTCGTGATGTTTGTTTATTAATGTAATTATTATGGTTTGCTGAAACTTTTATGTTATATCAATAGAGCCTTGAGTTCCTGTGGTATTGAAACCACATTTTGGATTTTTAAGGTTGTGCATCTGCTATTATACAGTTCTGCAATTTTTGTTGTTCTGATGTCCTACCATTTCTTTTTTATAATACAATAGTTTATGTTTTTTAAATTTTAATTGGAAAATGAACTTTATGCTACCAATTGTTGCTAAGCAAGATCTTACAGCTCAAGTCCAACTGACAACTCAAGATTTTGGCAGAGTTACTTCAGTTTGCAGTAGATTCCTGCAATTAAGGCAGACACTGAAGGGCTGAGACATGAGTTGGATCGACTGAGGTAGTGGTTGTATATAGTCGTTTTCATGTTTGTTATTGTGTGTTACATGTTTTAATCATTTTCATGTTTGCAAGATCTCTCCTGCAGAAGGCCATGGCTGGGATGTCTCATGATATATGTGTCCTCAATGGTTCATTTCATATATTTGCGGAAACATGAATCACAAATTTTCCATTCACTCACTTGAGCACGTGAATGTATTGTTAGCAAATTTCTTTTCATTTACAGCTGTCCCTTACTTTGAATACTCTCAGCTGTGTTTTTCTGTCATTGTCCTACTTTAAAGCATGACCAGCTCATTAGGAAGCTAATTTACATTGGCACAAAAGTGCATCTAATCTTTGTGGTTTTCTTCCATGGCAGGCATCGAGGAACCATGGTCTGTTGAAGTATTGTATTAATGTTTCGTGAGGTGAGTTCCTATAAATTTCTATGAACATTGCCTTTTGAATGATTGAATGCATTCATATACCAGTTTTGGTTAACCAAATTTCAACTTTTTGTGTATATAGATATTTCAACTTTGGCGGCTACATCCACAGATGTTCTCCGCGTGAAACATGTTAATGTCAATGCTTGATGTTCCCTTTGTCTTGGAGACCATGAACTTGTGTTGCTTAGTGCTTTGTGAATTTGCTAAGAAAATTTGGTCTGCTTCGAGCGTGGGATTTCACTGAGGGCTAGCTGAAAATTTCAAAGCCTTTCTTCTTCATCTATTTGAGCAGATTAATCGAGATAAATGGAAGTGTGCAACTATGCTATGTTGGTCATTGTGGCAAAATAGGAATGGAGTAGTTTAGCATGCAAGGTGTTTTTTGGTACAAAAGATGGTTTCCCTTACTGTTTTGTTACTTAACCAGCGCACTAATTCTCATTCGGTAGCTGCTACGTTGTCCAACCCTTTGGGGCAATAGATTCAGGGTCCTTCTACATGGAAGCGACCTGATAGTGGGATGGTGAATGTCGATGTCGATGCAGTTGTTTTCCCAGCGCAATTACGGGTGGGATGCATATTGGTTTTGGGGGATGACTCGACTTCCTTCCTTGGTTCAAAAAATTGAAGCTTCATGGCATTTTTTAGGCCAACCCACTGAAGCCTCACAATTCATTAGGCACTCAAATGGATTAAATAAATTGGCTTTTGATCGGTCATTGTGGAAATGGATTCATCGCTTATGCTCGAATCCATTCGGGCCCTTCGGATTGGTTATCGATAATATTAAATCAGTTGCTAAGGAGAAAAATCGAATTGACTTCTCTCGGGTTCGGAGATATGTGAATCAGGTAGCTCATCAATTGGCGACAGCATTGGGTTCTATGTCATGTTCTATGCATCCTCCAGTTATGTTAATTGATGCAATTCATTCGAACATTGCCAATAAATAAAGGTGTTTTCTTTCCAAAAAAAAAAAAAGAGATATTTCCTTACTTCTTGCAGACTATTCTCTATAAACTATATGCCATCATGGAAGAATCTGCTTCCAAAATTTTTCTGCACATTTATGGATACTAATATTTATTTTGGCTTGCTTATCCAATCCAGCGAGATCAAAATAAATGAATTACTTTTTAAGCGATTTTACATTGACATTTGAATTTTTCATTTTTCATTTGTTTTGACTTTACTGTGTTTGTGCAACTTTTTTGTAACAAATCACTTTATTCATTAAAAAAAGGATTATATCTAATCACTATTGCAATGGAACCACAGCAAGGCATCAAGCCAGTGAAAAGTAGTGGTTGAATGTAGTGCAAAAATAGGATCATATATGATCACCATATAGATAGATTTGATTCGATTAGATTGGACACATTAATCAACTTTAGAAATAATTAATTATTTGCACAAATAATTTGCTAAGAAATGAAAAATAATTAAAAGAAATGTGTAATATCAAATTTTTTTAATTAATTGTTCAATTGTAACATGAATCCATTTTTTAACTAATTAAATCTGTATGTATATTTATATCTTTTAAATTGTAACATATTTTTTAAATCATAAGATACATTTAAAATTAGATTCATGATATTCTTAAGATTGCGATTATTAAGCTAATTATTTTGCAAATAATGAATTCATTTTAGAAATTAATTAGCTTAAAAACTAAAATTAATTAAAATTATTCATATTCCAATTAATTAAAATTAATTATATCGCTAAAATTTGGCAGAACATTGTTCTAAAGGGGGAAAAATACAATTAATTTAAAAAATAAAAATAATTAAAATTCACTAGATTGCTGTGGTTAATAAGAATTCCCCTAAAAATGAAAGAAATATTTTAAATTGTAAGATATCTTTAAAATTATAAGATATATTTAAAATTGGATTCATATACTTCTTAAAATTGTAGATATTAACCTAATTATTTTGGAAATAATTAACTAAATATGAAAATTAATTAAAATTAATTATATTGAAATTAATTAAAATTAATTATACTGTTAAGATTTAATTGGACTCAATTTCATTAGATGAAAATTAATTAAAATTAATTTTATTGCTAAAACATGAAAAATAGTATTAATTTTGAAAAAACAAAAATAGCTAAAATTAATTATATTACTATAGGTTGGAATGATTTTTCCCTAAAAATGAAAGATATCTTTTAGGGTATGTTTGATTGGTGATAAAGTTACCTTGTGCGGTATTCCGTGTAAAATGTGTGGTTAAGATTATTTTGAAAAATATATGTATGGTTGAAAATGTGTGTGAAGTTGTACGGAATTGCGTGCATGTAAATTGATGAGGAAAAGAACAAGGCCTTAATGTACAAGATACCTTTTAAAATATAAGATATCCGTTTAAACTACAAGATATTAATATAATTTGATTCATACAATTCTTAAAACTACTGCTGTTAAACTAATTATTTTAGAAATAATTAATGATTTTTAGAAATAATTAGTTAAAAATGAAAATTAATTATATTTCTAATATTTAATTGGACATGGTTTAATTTGATGAAATTTAGCGAGTGTTATGATGTGTGTAAAAATGAATTTCTATGTATTTTTATGTGATATAGGAGAGAGAATGAGTGGAATTAAATTGTGGAGATTTGTATAGTACAAGTAGGTCCCACGAGATATGTGGAACACGTGGTTAATCAAGATTAATTATATTGCTAATATGGAAAATATAATTAATTTAAAAGAATAAACATTAATTAAAATTAATTAGATTACTACGGGATGGTAAGATTTTTCTGAAAAATGAAAGATATTTTTTAAATTGCAAAATATCTTTTAAATTGTAAGATATTTTTTAAATTGCGAAATAACTTTAACGATGCAATTCTAAACTACTGGTATTAGATTTGTGTAGTACAAGTAGGTCCCACGAGATATGTGGAACACGTGCTTAATCAAGATTAATTATATTGCTAATATGGAAAATATAATTAATTTAAAAGAATAAAAATTAATTAAAATTAATTAGATTACTACGGGATGGTAAGATTTTTCTGAAAAATGAAAGATATTTTTTAAATTGCAAAATAGCTTTTAAATTGTAAGATATTTTTTAAATTGCGAAATAACTTTAACGATGCAATTCTAAACTACTGGTGTTGGGCTAATTATTTTAGAAATAACTAATTTTTTAAAAATAATTAACTAAAAATGAAAATTAATTAAGAATAATTATATTTAAATTAGTTAAGTTAATTATATTGTTAAAATTTCATTGAAGTCAACTTCATTGGATGAAAATTGACATGATTTCATTGGACCAAAATTAGTCAAAATTAATTATTAAATTATTAAAAGGGAGAACATATAGTGAATTTAAAAAAAATAATTAAAATTACTTACTATGGGTTGACAAGATTTTCCTTAAAAAATAAAATATATCTTTTAAATTCCAAAATATCTTTAAAAGTAGATTCATATAAAAGAAACTTTTGTCAAGTTTGATTTCATTGGACACATTTTTAGAAATAGCACTGTTAAAAAAATAATTAAAATTAAATAGATTACTATAGGTTCTCAAGATTTACCCTAAAATTGAAATATACCATTTAAATTAAAAGACATCTTTTTAAATTATAAAATATCTTTAAAATTAGATTCACGCAATTTTTAAAATTGTGACAATTAATAAAATTATTTGATAAATAATAAATTATTTTTATAATTGATTATAAAAAATAATTAATTACAATTAGTTAAAAAATAATTTTTTTATGATTTAGTTCGACATATTTTCAATCGATGGAAATTGACACAATTTCATTGAATGAAAATTAATTAAATTGCTAAAAGGGGAAAAATATAATTAATTTTAAAAAATAAAAAATATTTAAAATTAATTAGATTGCAGCGGATATTAATTTATCTTTCTCTGTATTTTACAATAAAACGAAGTCAATACCTTATCGTAGAGTAAGTTGATTTATCAATAGTTCCTAATTAATTTCATTTATTTCTTTACTAGCTTCTTTTTTTTCAAAACATTCTTTTGTTTTGCTTCTCATATGTTTTTGTATTTTTTGTAATATTTCTTCTGAGTTGTAGTTGGTGGCAATTTGATCTATATTTAGAGGTATTATAGTTGAACAATTCACATGTTGAAATTTTTGAAAAATCAATAGTAGATGACATATATATGTTACAATTTCAAATATTATAAATCACATCGTATTCAAAATTATGATTTGCAATAAAGATAGGAAATCAAATAAACTATAAATATGATGTTTATATAAATTTATGAAAATTCAGGGCAGTTGACTTAATTTTTTATTTTTTATTTTTTTGGAAATTCCTAAAAAAAGATTTATTTTTTATTAAAAAAATATGTTTGTTTTATGTATAGACATTAGATTTTATAATACACGATATATGTTATTTATTTTATACCGATTTTTGTTAGTTTAGATTTTATTTAATTTTTAAAGAACATCGACTAAGCTGTCTATTTTAATTATTAATCATATAAATTTCAATTTATTTATCTTATCGAAATTAATTTAGATTTGATATCAAAATCACTCAATATTTTACCAAGATAACCTAAAATTTGTGAGATTATTTATCAATCGTATTAGGGATCCTATATAAGTTAAATTATTTAAAATAAATATATAAATTAATGAGTTTAAAAAAATATATTAATATGCTTAATGTTTTAAATTGGTGAGCTTATACCAAATATGTTAAATTGGGGTCCATCTAGTTGTACCATCCACATTGTCATTTTCATAACATATCCATATGTTGATTATATTTCACAATAAAATTTTTAAAATTATTATTCACATATTCATTGTCAATACCTTACATCGCACGGGTGTATATTTAATATCTCCCTAATTCGTAGTGGAATATACTAAAATGTAGAATAATTTTAAATATAAAACTATGAGCTCTAAGAAAGTTAGTGGAGTGTTTGGTGTGATTATTTTGATAAATATAATATTTAATTGTGTTATTTTATTTTGCATTTATATTATCACACTTTCGATCATAAATTGTCATTCGTGCAATAGAAGGAAAATTTTGTCAAAATTTTTATAGAATTTTCGTATCATTTATATTAATTAAATTTAGTGCTCTCACCAGTATTCAGTTTATTTTCGTGGTGGTGCTATTTTCATGCTATTAACATTTATTAAAATGGTTATTTGTCAAAAAAAAATTTCTCGTACAATGCACGGGTGAAAAAGTTAGTAATCTTTAATATGTAATAGTATTGTAATGTAATGCACATTAATCAAATTAAAGGACCAAACTGCGAAAATTATAAAAGAAAATGAAAAACTAAAAATACAAATGAAAAAAATCTATGAGGAATTATACAAAAAAAAATTTAATTAAACTGAAAATCACAACACGTGTACTACACATTAATTAATTAAATCAAATTATCAAATTACGAAATTATAAGAAAAAAGCAGAAAAAGAATGTTTACAATGAAAATTACAAAATATTTGAAGAATTGTAGTAAAAAAATTAAATTGAAAATTTATTTAAAAAAATGAAAATCAGTGCATTACTGCCACTACACAAAGTGTGCAATTATGTTGTAATATATTCCACAGAGTGTGTAAGGCATTACACAGATTGTGTAACGTACCTTACCTCAACTAAAGGATCGAGTTGTGAAATTATATGAAAAAGTTTTTAAAAAGGTATAAAAGGAAAATAACAAAATCTATACATGAAATAATTGATTTCACCGGTTCAATTTTCCCTTATTTCTGTAATTTATCTCTAATCCAGATTTATATAAAACAAAACCTAAAATTCTATATTAATGTAAAAGTCCCATAAAGAGGGAATTGACTAGTGAAAGCCCAACTTTCATTGTTGAGGACTGCAAGCAAATAATAGCCATGCTCAGAAACAAAAGCGGTAACAATCAACCACTCGCAAACACGACAAGTATATTCACTCCCAACCACAACCATATAGAGCATGATGCACATTCCTCATTATATTGGATTATCGATAGTGGAGCGATGGATCATGCATCACATCTCGTACCTACTCACAATAAAAACAAGGTGCCTCATGATTTCATTAGACTACCTAATGGCGAAAAAGTTATTATTGAAAATGTTGGATCTATTCAATTATCGTCAAATTTGTCTATTGATAAATTTCTCCATGTGCCTAGATTTCGAGTGAATTTGATATCTGTGAGTAAATTGACAGAAGCCATAGGGTGTATAGTAATATTCTACCTGGATTTTTGTGTTGTGCAGGATGTGGATACAAGGAGGACGATTGGCATGGGCAAGCAATTTGATGGTCTTTACTATCTCATACCAACCCAAAATCCCCATCTAGTCAACCACATGACTCACACCACCAACATTTGGCACCAATGACTAGAACATCCATCCATAGCTCCTCATCATCATTTATCTAAGTTATTTCCAGAAATTATCTTTGATTCCAATAATGTTTGTGAGGTTTTCCATTTAGCAAGACAAACACGTTTACCTTTTTTTTCAAGTTCAGTAAAAACTATTGCACCATTTGCTTTGATTCATCGTGATATTTGGGGACATACAAAACCCACACACATTCTGGGGCTCACTATTTCTTAACCATTGTTGATTATTTCACTCGGTATACTTGGGTACATCTAATGAGTTCAAAATCCACACCCAATCTTTATTAAAATCATTTTGCTCTTGGGTCAAAACACAATTTAATTGGGACATCAAGATTTTACGTGCTGATAATTTTTGGGATGGGAGTGGGGATGGGGGTGGGGGGAATTCACTTCAATGCAGCACTTTCTTAACGATTGTGGCACCATTTTTCAACATATATACACCTATACTCCTCAACCAAATTGAGTAGGAGAGCGAAAACATCGGCAACTTTTAGACATAGCCTATGCCCTTCGATTCCAAGCCAATTTACCATTATAGTTTTTGGGGGAAAAGCATCCAAACAGCATGATATCTCATCAACCGCTTACCTACACCTCTGCTCTCACACAAATCTCCATATGAGCTCTTACATAACACCTCACCAAACTATTCTGATCTTCGGGTTTTTGGTTGCCTTTACTATGCCACAAACCTCACTCCAGATAACAAACTCGATTTTCATGCACGACGTTGCATTTTTATTGGATATCCTCATGGGCAAAAGGGTTACCGAGTTTATGATCTTGAAGCCAATAAATTTTTCACCTCCCAGGATGTCACTTTTCATGAGGACAAATTTTCCTTGCATAAACTACTACCACAAAACAATGATGATGACAACCCACCAGCTTTACCTCTACCTATTGATGCAGTACCTATTCTCGAGCCCAACACTCCTTATCTCCATTCCAATCTTAGCCCATTTGACAGTACTGACTCTTTTACTTCTTCCTAAACCACCGAACCCTAAGCAGAGATAGATGACCAACCCAATTCTCACACTGCGATCCCACCTCTGTCCATCCAGCCAGCACACCTTCAATGCCATCCTATATTGAAAACATACTCATGTCATACCACCTTTTCAATGCTCCTACTTTGTTAGCCATACCACCAATGATAACTCCAATGGCAACCACTCTTTCGTGGGAACCTAAGACACCAAAACCAACAACACAATTACCCAACAACTCTAATATCATCCCCATATTCCCCATATTCCTCTCAACCCGTGGGCACTAACCTCCACCCTACTTTAGTGAGTTTCAAATGTACCATGCTATTGTATTGCACCATGAAGTCTCATCTTCCTTGTCTAGCACTCACTATCTGCAACGCTCCCTTTAGTTCCACATACATAGACGTTATATTGATATCATCATATATGTCATGTGCATGTAAACCTTGACATAAAGGGCTCCTCTTGGCCCCGTACACGATTTAACATTACACAGCGGAATCGAGGGCAACATTACTCGTGCATTACATAAATGAAACCCAGAGTTCATACTTTTCTTTTAAACTTTTTCATACATACACACAACTCTAAGGGTTTCGGCTTACATTCACATGGATCGCAGGATCATTGGATTCCTTTTCCCGATTAGACACCAACATTACATCATGTTGGAGGACTCTTCACCATCTCCCGTGCACGTAGCCTTCAAAACATAACACATACATATAATGAGTCATAAAGACTCAGTGGACAATAGATGCAATACTATGTGTGTAATGCATGTGTCACATTTTTCTTTTCTTTATTTGGGCTCTATTACGAATCATGTAAATACTTGGGGCTTAACCTCCCCATTCAACCGTCGCCTAAGGGTTTAACTCACCCAATAAGCCATCACATAAGGCCATCGCCTACGAGAGGCTATCACATAACATAAGGCCATCGCCTACGAGACACCTCTACATAACATAAGGTCGTCGCCTACATGAAGCCGTCACGTAACACAAGGCCGTCGCCTGTGAGAGGCCGCCATATCATTTAGTAGACACATGATAGCCAATTCACATACATATGTTTTTGTGATATGATCGTGTAAATAACTTACCCTTAAAACTTGGTATCATTTCCTCATCTTCATTGATACATAGCATATATGGGCATTACAGATTTCATACATTGGACGGTTCACATATAATATCTTGTAATGCCACATCATTCAAACACATCATATACTTACATAAACGTATACACCTTGATTCACATTGCATAGAAGACCAAGCTCCAATGTCATAACTTTATTACATACGTCACAATCATATCTTCATCACATATAGACACGAAATACTTCATACTAAACCACTTTCATCTCATTTAGCATATTCCAGTGCCAACGTCATTCACACATGTCATTTAGGCACAAACTTCATTTGGTTCATTACATATACGGTAACATAGTTAGTTTTCTTTACTTTCATGGATCATTCTAGCTAAATAACTCATGGAAATTGTTAACTTTATCCTTTTAGTAAAGTTAATTAATTGGCATTTTTATTTTTTCACATTTATAATTAAATTAATTGAATATTTTATTTGATTGATTTAATTATAATTATACTTCTAATGGATTTATTATCATATGAAACTTTAGTCTTATCATGATTTTAGTTAATTATGTGATAATTCCTTGTTATATATTGAGTTAATTGATAAGTGGGAGTCCACGGGGCACAATAAACCCTAGCACACGCCTAGGGTTTATTTTGGGATCGTGTGTGGTGTTTTAATTTTTAAATGGGGGAAAAATAACAAAAAAGGTGGAATAAAAGCTACGAGTTGAGTAGATGTGTGTAAAATACCAAAAAGTTGATGCCAGAGCATTTCGAATATTTTAGTGGGGAGAGAGAGAGAGAGAGAGACCTGGAGATATCCACATTTTGAAAACACAGTTCGTGCAATTAACATGGAAGCTCTGTAGGCAAAAATTGGCAAGGAAAATACGTACAGATGTGAAGGTGAATGCCTATTAGGATGGACTTTGATACGCTACTAGAAAAATCGACTTAGACATCACTTCATTTACATCAGTTGCTTTGGCAGTTGATGTAAAATATATTTTTAACATCAGTCATAAAAATAACGGTGTTATATACGTTTTTAACATCGTATTTATTAACAACTGATGTTAATTATATACTTTTAATTTTTTATTGTAAATTTTTAACATCAATTTTGTTAACAGCCGATGTTAATAGTCAGTATTATTTATTTTCACTATTTCCCTACTTATCATTTCAACTTCTCGCGGGTCTGGCCCGACCCATTTCACAGCTAATCCATAACAGGCTTCCATTGTACGCTTCATCCACTCTCTCCTCCTCTCTGTGTTTCAGGCTATTGTTCTCTCCTGCTCTCTCGCCCATCTCCAATCTCTTTCTTTCAATTTCCGATTCAATCCCTTTAGCTCTTCTCAAATCGGTTGGAATATTTGTGTTGCTTTACCCGATTTTTCTTCTACAGACCATTCCAAACGCCCAATTTAACTCTGTTGAGGTAATCTCGCTACAGAGGAAGAGATTCAGGAAGATATTCCAGGTTCGGTTCGAAGTTGTTGTTCTTTACTGATTTTCGTCTAAACTTACCTTCGTCTAACACTTCCGACACCATCTCCGTTGCCAGCGACCCTTCTCATCACAGCCGAGGTCAGCTATTTGTCTGTGGGTTGAGTTCGAACAACTGGGTACTCGTGTTTTTTCCAGATCTCTCCGTTGCTTAGTGTCCTGCGACCTTCGACGTCTTTGCACTGGCAAGCGAACCCTTCTTCACCTCCAACGACTGTGGTGGAGTGTTTCTCTTCGGTTTTGGTCCAAGGTTTGACTATTTCTCTTGTTTTTTTATGCTAGGAAATGGTCAATTTCCCTTTGTAATTGTGTAGTGGAAATGAAGCTATCTTTGATGCTTCGAGGATGATTCATATGTTGATAGTTTTCTTACCACCATTGGAGTGGATTTTGCGAATTATACTCATAATAACCATTTTATATTTATGTTCATTAGGCTACCCACGTAGTTTAGTGTTTTTACGGCGTTAGACTCGATTTAGTTGGGGTTTAATATGATTATTGATAATTACTACAAAATTAGGACTGTGCAACTGGATGGGAAGACAATCAAGCTGCAAATAGTGAGTTACTTTGACTTGGTGGGTATTCCATAGTTGTGATCATTATAAAAACACTTGTATGTAATTTTTGAAGCGATGTTTTATGATTGGCTGGCAATAGCATAAGACCTTTTGTTTACACATGGTAATAAGTGGAGCTTTATCTCCTTTTAGATGCATTTTAAAATGGGATGACTTTTGTGACTGTTGATGTGGGACAAATTTTGGAAGAACCTAATGTTCAAATTTGGGAGAATTCATTGAATGGCTTAAATTCTCGTGGTTTTCTAGCAGTTGTTTCTCTTCTCTGTGATTGAATTCGAAGTGTAAATACAGAATCATATGTAAAAAGGAAAAAATAAGGGAAATACAAGAAAAAGAGGAAAGGATTTCGAACAAAGGAAAGCAAGGGAATAAATAAGCAGTTGCATTGTGGTTGAAAATGAGCAAGTTTATCAAATAATTCGTTTATGAATTAACAATTCTAATTTTATATAATGTGTTCTTCTCTTACAAGTTCATTTAATCTCTTCACTTAACATGAAACTTCTATCTTCCTTTCAAGTGGGATATGGCTGGCCAAGAGCGATTCCGGACTATCACAAACAATTACTATCAAGGAGCTCATAGGATAATCGTGAGAAAAAATTTCATTCACGTTTTTTGTTATTTACTTTATTTTTCATATATTTTAGTCATTTTTTTAATTTAATAAATTTTAATTTTAGTGTTTGTGTTATTTTCTTGTCATTTTTAGTAACTTGGTGAGTAGAATCAAAAAAGACAAAAATGAAAAGGCAGAGAGATTCTTTAGGGAAATTTTAAACGCACAAAGGCAATTTAACCAAGGTGATTACCCTTTCAGTGTTAACTATTGATGCTGAAAACTTATTCTTTTTGCAGCTGCTAAAATTATGCTTTTCCTTGGTTTCAGGAGTTTCAATGAATTCAAAATCTACTGCCACACCTAAAGATGACGCCAAATTAAAATTCGACCTGCCTCCGTTCTCGCGGATTGTCCCGGCCTGATTCCTCAAACCCATTTTCTTTCACATAGAAGAAGAGGAGTTTTTAGGTGCTGGAGACTTGACTATTTATTTGCTTTACTGCATCAGTTTCTATTGTCATGATTTGTCCCCAAAAATTTTGTCTAAAATCCAATAATTAGTTAATCTCTAAATTTTCGTGTTAATAGTTAATACTATTTATATCCATAGACCAAGAAATATGGGACTTAAGCATGCATGAGGCCTGTATATAGTCAAATTTTCAAGAGGAATCCAAAATAAAAGCCCTTTTGACCAAGCAAACCTCTTTCAGAGTAATGGCCAACCATCAGAGCACTTTTGATGAGAAACGGTGATCCTACTAAAGCTTCACGTTCCTGGGATAGTGTAATAATCTCTACTTTTCCTCCCACAGTTCCCAGTATCAGAAAATGCATTCCATCTGTGCAATTTTGGAACGATATTTAGTCTGTTTTTGCAAAAAGGAAACATGCTTTTGCCTGCTCTATGTTATCTTTCATTAACTGAATGGATCTCATACATCCAATATGTATTGTTTTCTATCTTCCTAATTAGACTTTGAATGGGCTTTTTTACAGTGTGGCTAATGATTGGTAAGTTTTGATTCCATGTTTCTGGACTGGACTATCAGTTGATGTTCAACTAACAGTAATCTGATTTTCTAATTTTTCTTATATCTTTAAGAGTGGAAACACAAGGAACTGAAAACCAATAGACTTTCCCTCTAATTGAACTATTGACCTTCAACAGAGCCATGCTGGATTTGTTATGGCAGAAGGGGCTGGGGTATTGCTTCTGGAAGAACTTGAACACGCAAAGGTATTCTACGACCCAATCTATATAAGAATTTGTTCTCTTTTTTACTGATATTAACTGCTTGTGAGCTAATATATCACCCAACTGTCTTTTCTATTCATATTCTGCATGAGCAGAAAAGAGGTGCAAATATTTATGTTGAATTTCTAGGAGGAAGTTTCACTTGTGATGCTTATCACATGACAACGCCCCATCCAGAAGGTAATATCCCTTGACTTCTTATGGCTTCATGGCTAAATAGTTCGACTTCAAAGTTCAGCTATTCTTATTTCACAAGTATGGCAATCTAATGTTTAGTTAATGTCAAGGAAACAAGATTGGATTCTCAAGTTTCTGTTTAACTTTATTTCATGCGTATTTCTCACACTCATCCTTTTTTGAGCGGAGTGGCTTTTGGTGTGCAGAGTGATGTTCAATTCAAATATGATTGTAGTCTTTCCTTAGTCCAATGATCCTTTGCCACCTAATTAATGATCACTTAAATGTAATGACATTTTCTTTTTGTCATGGCCGACAACTTAAGAGTATACCATGTTCAGAAACAAGGTGTTCAGAAGCAAGCATATCAAATGAAATTTGGATCATATGTAGCTTACCATTCGCTTTGATTCAAACAAGGATCACAAGTTCCATAAGAATGACTATCTAAAAATGATACATTTCAGTTCCACTTTTTAACCATGTGGTCTCTCACATCTTTGGGTTTAAAATCTTTGTGCTCTCACCTTGTTTTGGAATTCTTTCTTCATCTGATCTTTCGCAGCAACTATTGGCAGTTTGTGGTTATGGATTTTATAGCTTCTTGTACTCGTGAAAGGTAAACATATATTTGTCTGTCTAATGTTGTAGTTTTGCTTTCTATTGCTATTTCTTTGCCTCAATTATAATGATTGTATATCTGTTCTACTATTTTTATACTTTTGCCTCGGGAAATATAAATCCTCCATCGCAAACTAGAGTTCTGGAGGCACATAATAAAAAATGCAGATGGAGAGAGCTTTACACCGAAAGAAAGATGATGGGAAAAAGAGATATAGAAAATGTATACAGGAGAGCAGAAAGAAAAGGCAGGATGTCAATTGGCATAAGATGTCATCGTTCTCACACAAGTTTTGTTTAGTTTGGAAGTTAAAAAATATTGTACTTATCAGCTTGTATGAGTTTATTGTTAACATTTTTATGTAAAGCTTGCCATACGGTGTCAATTGTAATTTTTAACAGATTGTATTACTGTTTAGTACTGGGATTTATGAATATTGGGTATTTAGATGTTTGTTGCAATTTTCTAGTACTCAAATTTTGGATTTTTGATAGGTTTTCATAATGCTTTCGATAGCTATCACAGAAATGATGCATGAATGCGCTTGAGACATCAATTCTATTCGTTTAACACCCAATCTTAACTAACGTGTGATGTAGTAATGACATCTGTTCTACTGATGCATTTAACATCAGCTAGAAAGCGACATGTTCTATTGTTAAGATGTCGGTTCTACTTATGTGTTTAACATCAGCTAAAACTTGATGTATGCTGCTGTAAAGACATCGGTTTACATAATTGATGCGATTTCTATAATCATTTTAGTCATCGGTTAAAAACCGATATCTATAGTTTCAGATCTTTAACATCACCCATTAACACATCGGATTTTTTTTTAACATCAGTTAATAACAGATGTCTAAGTTATTTTTTCTAGTAGTGATACATTGTGGCTCAGTGGAGCCAAAAAAATTTCCCAGTGTGGTCCAAGCAAAAGTTAATAACAATAGCAACATAAAGCCGAGTAACTACTCAACTACACAAAAATAAGAAAAAACGTGTCTTACTATAGCTCTTTGCCAGTATTCATACGTTGCAAACGTAGTACAATTGTTTTGGCATCAATCTTAGTAAATATATCTTTCTCTAGATATATCACCCATCCTTTTGCGCACTATATCCTTCACGATACTCATAGCTTAAAATACTTTGTTCATTACTTAAAATACACTCCAATGTTGCCATCATTGTTTCGCGATAAGCATTAAGCAAACAACAATTAAAGAAAAATTATAAATACTATTTGAATTGTAAATGTAAAATCCTACATCTACAACACTATTTTAGTTCGCTTACCAAATCTTTAACATCGATTCCGAGTTTCAAATCCTCAAAAGTAAACTTATTCAAATAGAAAAAAAATCTTTTTGAACTCAATTAAACATTAGCTTCAGGGGAAAATCTGATTCATTTATTGAAAGCCGAAAAATTTCTCAAATGCTACTCCTCATTCCCAACTTTCCGTGCACTCATTAAGCAGTAAAAATTTCCATTTCTAAAATTCAAACCCGACTTCCCAAATTATTATATCCTAAATTATACCAACCAATTAACACAAACACACAATTACTCCATGAACAGGCAGGAAAAACACTCATTAATAATCACGTAATTAACCTAATTAATAGGTAAGCAACAAGATTCAACTCCAAAAAAAAAAAATTGGAAAAAATAAGAAGACTTGCAGGCTACTGTGGAGTTGTCGTCGCTGGCTGAGCGGTAGCTCCAGAAAAATGAAGAATCAACAGTCGGAGGGGGCGCGTTGCTGGAGATGGATGAGGTCGCTGCTTCTTGCATGTCGATTCAATTGGTAGGACGAAGAGCATTTCCTTTTTTTTTTTTTTAATCTAGAAAGGCTAACCATTTATTTCATCAAGAATATAGTACATAATACAAAATCCGGTAGTTTTTAGCTAGTGAGGGATGAAGAGCATTTCGGTTAGTTTATAATTTGATTTGAATTAGGGGAGGGCTAAATGCACCCACCTAAATTACTACCTGCACCCACTTTTCCCCTATTGCCATTTTTACCCTCACAGTGTTAGGGGAAAAAAAAAGAAAAGAAAAGAAAAGAAAAGAGAAAGAAAGAAGAAGAAGAAGCCCGTCCAGGCCCCAAAATTCTTCAATTTTGAGAGAAAATTTCACTAAATTAAGTTTGACCAAACATGAGAGAATTTTATACTGACTAAACTAAAGAAAAGAGCCAAAAATTGCTCCGATTCAATATTTTTGTTCGCTTTTTTCCCCCACTTGTTCGCTAGTTGTTCGCTACAATTGTAGCAAACGGAAAAAAATAATTAAAAAAAAAAAAAAAACCGGATGAAGCCAACAAGCAGCCAGCTGTTTAGGTCCCAAAATTCTTCAATCTTAAGAGAAAATCTCACTAAATTAAGTTTGATGTTATGAATATATTAATGAGACATGAGGCACCCGAGGAAGATATAAAATTATATTTTAATTTATGTGAATGACTATTATACCCCTGATGAAATTATGTAATTACGATTGTGCCATTCGAAGTTTTCCTATAAATAGGGTTTCAGTTATTAATGAAATTCATTCCTATGAATTCCTTAGAATTAATTCTCTCTAAACTCTCTCTATTATTTCTATACTTTTATAACACGTTATCAGCACGAGTCTCTAACCCTTTGAGTAATATGAAAGAAGTATGCTCTACAGTTGTATCTTATAGATGATCTTCTGTATCAGAAACTGGATTATTACAATTTGAAATACTCAATTTTCTATAAAATCTCTCTCTATCACATTCTCTCTCTAAAGCAGACAAGCACACCACGACCTCAGATTATAAAATACCTACTCCTACTGCAGGCAGTCACAATACCAATGTCAATTAGTGGAATTTTCCAAGCCAAACACGACAAATACTAGTTTCAAAAAATTAAGTGACAAAATGGAAGCAAAAGGACGGAGAGGTATATATTATATATATTATATTATTATTTTATAATATAATAATATATTAAACTATAGCATTCGTTTTATCGAGATATAAGGAGCATACATTATCAAAATCAAATTTTCTCGACTCCATTATACTCGATTTAACGAGATCTTCGATTTGACACCAATATTGATAAGGTAAACTTTCAAAATTTACAAATCAGTACTGACTTTTGAAAAAGTTACAAAAGGGTCCTTGGACTTGTGAATATTTACGTATTAATGCTTATAATGTCAAAACTTTATAAAGAGATATGTGCATACGCACTTGCCAAAGCGCACCTTGCCGTAAACAGCGGTAGCGATTGGCGGCGGCGGTATGTATTAATGTTTTATAGAGAAATATGTGTAGCGCCACACTTTGCCGAGCGACTGCCACAGCATGTGATTGGCAATGAGATATTTCGATTCTGACCGTTTATTTTGACGATAATTATATTTTGAAGAAATAGTTAGAACAAATTTTCTTCTATAGATATTTAATTCTTGCACTTTATTTATTGCAATTTAAATACTGCAATACCTCCTACCTGATGATGGGTTCAACCATCACTAAACGGAAGATTTTATATATTTATGCACTTTATATGCTAAGTGAAGAGTAATACCTTCTGCTAAGCAGACTCTACTCCTAAAGAAGTAGTTAAATGTTATGCAATTTAATTCTCGCGATTTAAATTCCGTAAATTTATATTTATTGCAATAATTCCCATAAGGTAGATTCGACCACCTATTGGAGGAAATTTAATTTCTGCAATTTAAATTTACGCACTTTAAATTTCGCATATATTTCCAATGTGGTGAGTTATATCACACGATTGGTATGAATATTTTCAATGTGGTGGGATATACCACACGTTTAGAATACTTATTACAAATGTGGTTGGATTAAACCCCACAATTGGATAACTGATTTATATATATTCGATATGAATATTCTATTGATATTAAAGAAGGGATTTGAGCAAGTGATGCCAGAATTTACCGTTGTATGTATTGATGAAATGAAATTGCTCAAAGAATCCCATTGTGATAAAAGAGAAAGAAAATATACTGTGGTGAAAAATCTCATTATGAGATTAGTATATTGTGATATGATGAAAAATGCTCTTAAAGAAGCATTTAATAAAGGAATGTTCACTTTCCACGTCTATTGAATATTGATTGAGAAAATTGAGTAAGTGGTACTTGAAGTTACCATTGGATAAATATATGAAAGTAAAATGCTCAATAGATCCCATATTGATAAAAGGAACATATCATATGGAGTGATTATATGAAGTAATCTCATGGATATGACGAGATCATTCGAAATAATCTCATTAATGATATGAGACTATATTTATATAAGAATAAAATGCTCTTGAAGAAGTATAATCACTAGATTTCTGTATTTGACTAAAGCCAATATGATATTATTATTATTACTCCAGAAGAAGTACAAAACAGCCGAAGTGGAACATATTGAGAATATCAAAGATGGCAATAAACACTCGAAAATATAGAAATGCGAAAAGAAAATACATATTGAACCCATAAATGAAGGGTGCGTTTCGAGAGTATAAATACTCCGTAATTCTGCCACCCTCAACATCAGGGTTCATAATGAGATATTTAAAGGATCCGAATTTCTTTTTAAGCTTGACACGAGTCTGTGACCAAGACGGACTGAGCTTCCTGATTCTTGAACATATGCATGAAATTTGATAAGTAGTTCATCAACAGTACTAGCAGAAATAAGTATTTTTCTCGCTAAATGAGAGATAAACTTATTATCTACACTCTGATCTAGGAACGCTAGTAAGCCATCAAAGAAATTGTTAATATTCAACAAACCTATTGGTTTGACATGAAAGTTCCACTGTGCCAACGAGGCTATATTGAATATTTCCTCCAGTGTGTTGTAGCCGCCTGGAAGGACAATGAAAGCATCACTATTATTCATCATATACATCATGCAGTTGTGGATGGATTGCGCTTGTAGCACCAACCCTGCTGGATCCATGGTAGAACTGGCTCCAATTCGAGTATTAGATCCAACTAAATGGAAAGGTATTACACTCGAAACTCTTATTCCCCATGATGGTGCGGCCATTATAAGTCTAGCTAAAAGTTTGTTGTTGGTTCCTCCATATAGTATATTGATTTCTTGTCTCCCTAACTCTTTTACGAGTCGGTTTGCCATATCCACATATTGGATATGGCCTACCAATTTAGATCCACCAAGAATACATACGATTTTAATCTGGCGAGGTAAAGGCTGACTTGTATGAGATGATTCTAAAATCTCCATATCCATCTCTACTCCTATCTCTCTTTTTGCACTACACTTTTAACGTATGAACATGAGAGATATATGAATCCCTCTATTTAAAGAAAAATTTTCAAACCAATAATTGATTGTACTATTTACGTTTTGACAAATATGAAAGAGAAAAAGGCAGAAAAATTTTAGTGAAATGACATATACCTATCGGTTATTGAAAAATAATATATATATACATATATATATATATCTTAAAAATTGAAAAATAATATTTACAATTACAAGAAAAACATTGATCTTCGTTATTACACCGAGCTTCCTTATATTAATATGAGAAAATTATTATACTAAATTTTTCTACTAAATTTACAAACAGGATCTTCTAAAGTAAGTTTTTCAAGACTATAACGTGATTGTTCATCTTTAAATTTGGCTCATAAGGCCATCAGTTCACCTTGTACATGCCCACTAGGATGTGTCTCAAGAACCTGTTGAATATCATCCAAAGGCTCTTTACTCAATCCATCCTTAATGAATGCTATTTTATCTTCTCGGTTTCTGGACAAGTACACCACAGATTTACATCGAGTATCACATGTCCACCGAGCACACTTGTAGCATCCTCCTAATCTTTTTGCTCTCCGTTTCCTTGAAAAACTACTTTTACCCATACCAGGCATGTATTTAGAAGGAATTGAAACCTCACCAGATAATTGAACCTTTGCTTCAATCAACCATCGGATATCTTGTGGGATACCCTTATTCATTAGCATCCTCAACCTTTCAAGCCTACATCGATAAATCTTTTTTAGGATTTTGATCGGTAGTGATGGATAGTATTTTCGAAGATTTGAGAGCAAATTATCCATTATTATATATGGACCATTATTATGGTGAATACTGTAAGTGACCGGATAATTTATAAACGCGTATGAGGTAAGGCTCCGCGTTGGAACAGTATCGAAACATGAAGCGTATGTGCTAAGATTCCACGCTTGAACAGTGATGTGTAATAATGCTACCGAAACATGATGGAATATGTCGGTGAGCTATACATATGATGAAAGTAATAAATCATGTTGAGCACTATACAGATACTAGTGAAATCGATATAAGAATTTACTGAACTAAAAGTTCAATAATACTCGTTTGCAGAACCGGACTGACCATTCCGGTTTAAATAATTATGAAATCAATATTTCAAGTGAATTTCAATATTTCAAGTGAATAATTAAAAGAATTCTTCAATGATTGTTCTCGATAAATAATGAAATCATTACTAGCCAATATTGGGAATAAATCCCAAATATATCTGGAATAAAGGATGAGAAATATGGGCTCACTCATCCTCCATGTGGACTACTAGATATTATGATATGGATCCACTAGATAGTCACATGTGTATATGATTCGTAATTTGAAATTTACGAAATATTTGCTCACGATATGAGCATGATTTCCAGATTTAATGATAAAGCTAGTAAATGTATATCCCAATACTTGAATAAATCCCTGAAGGATTGAGTATGCGCATACAAGTGGGATATTATGTGGCAAAATATTTAAAATCCTCCAATAAATTACCAATATCGAGAATAGAATGCAAACTATATAAATTCTCATATTAAGGCTGAATGATGAGAACATATATGAGTTTTAGTGTTCTAAATTTTCTTAACATGAGGGGAGTATTAAAGGTTGAAAATGATATGTGAAAAGCATCATACTATATCCTCACAATTGAAATATGAACTTGAAGTTCAAGGATGCATGAAAGATTATGAACGATCGCATATATCAGTTAGGATGCTTTGATAAGTTATATTGTTAGAAATGTTGATATTATAAGAGTTCCCCAATCATATATATCAAAGCAAATTCTAAAAGATGGTCTTAATAACGGAGGCATATACTCTTGAAGACTATATAGACATAACTATATTGTGTAATCCTACAAGAGGATTGATAATAAGATATCTCGATAAGTTATGTAGATATGGGGAAAGAAATAAAATTGAAAGTGTCGACACACTATGAAAAGATAGCGCTACATACTATCAATAATAGTGAGGATATTAAAATCCATCAAAAATGCCGATGCTGAAATATATGCCCTTATGATTAAGGTGTTCATGCACGGGTTTAATGAGAAATGAGAATGAAACTCTTGAAGAGGTTTCAAATGTATTATTGTATCAGTGCATGCAACAGCTCAAAATATCTACATTGATATTGTTGAGAAATTCATATGCTGTACTCTTTTCCTTGATTAATGTTTTTGTCCCAAAAGGGTTTTTCTCAAACAAGGTTTTTAATGAGACAGTCAAATCTCAAATAATATGAAATCTCCAGAAGAGATTTAGGTATATATCTCGATATATTGAGAAAATGAGATCGAAGCTGTTGATTGCATATATGCACTGAATATAACATGATATTGTATAACATCTAAAATTTCATTCACGTGGAGATGAATGAAGAGTATCAACCAATGTATATGATACTCATACAAATCTATGAAAGATTTTGAAATGCTTGCAGCATACTTGTATAAAATACGCGTTGCACTCTTTTTCCCTTGACTGAGGTTTTATCCCATTGGGTTTTCCTAACAAGGTTTTTAATGAGGCAACATTAAAGGCGTATTCACATGAATAATGTACTCTTTTTCCTTCATTAGGATTTTTCCCACTGGGTTTTTCCTAATAAGGTTTTAACGAGGCATATTCATGGTATATTGAGGACGACAAGAGAAATCGACACAGTGTATCTATTGGATCAAGTTATAATAGAGACAATGATTTAGATCCAAATAATGATGATATTGAAATCCTTTACCAGAAGTAAAGATATCCGTCCTCAAGATATGAAATCAGATAGAGTAGCTGTACTCTTTTTCCTTCGATCAAGTTTTTTCCCACTGGGTTTTCTTGACAAGGTTTTAACGAGGCAGCACGTGAATACTCTTATACCGCTGATAGACATCAGGGGGAGCAATGTTTTGATAAAACAGTATATAACCACTCCAAGCTATCCTGCAATCGGTTTGGAAGTTTTTTCCCACCGGATTTTTCTCCAAACAAGGCTAGAAGACATTTGTATTAATAGTCATTCAAGGGGGAGTGTTATGAATATATTAATGAGACATGAGGCACCCGAGGAAGATATAAAATTATATTTTAATTTATGTGAATGACTATTATACCCATGATGAAATTATATAATTACGATTGTGCCATTCGAAGTTTTCCTATAAATAGGGCTTCAGTTATTAATGAAATTCATTCCTATGAATTCCTTAGAATTAATTCTCTCTAAACTCTCTCTATTATTTCTATACTTTTATAACATTTGAACCAAACATGAGAGAATTTTATACTTGATTAGACGAAAGAATAAAACAAAAAATTGGTCTGCTTCAAATTTTTTTCTTTTTTTTCCCTGTTGTTCGCTGCAAATGCAGCGAACATGCAAAAGCTGGTTCGCTGCAAATAAAAAAAAAAAAAAAAAAAAAAGAAAGAAGAGGAGTGAATGGGTATATTAGTCTTTTTCTTTTTTTTTTTAAGTGGGTGTACTAGTAAACGATTGGGTGCATTTAGTTGTACCCTTGAATTAGAGGAAATTAGGCCTATTGGGGCATCTACCTTTCATTATTCAAAAAACTGCCTACTAAACCAAATTAACCAGATAGGTGAGGAAGAAGAAGGAACTGAACGTTCTTGCTCTTGCGCTTGATGGGACGTGATCTGTCTTCAGAGAGGCGACTGGTTCTGAACCTGATCGAGCAAGGTACTTCAAATTCCGCTGTTCATATTTCTCCCCAAGTATTATAACTGATATATTTTTATACATTTTTTTAAAAAAATTTTTTTGTGTTGACTAATATTTATATATGGCTTTCGAAGCGAATAATGATTGCTAATTTTGATGATCCATATGAATATTTACTTGTTCAAGTAATTTAGTGAATGGAGACTTTCATTTCGGTATTTAAGACCAGGGTTCACCACAGCGGAAGAAATTGAGCTGGAAATGAGACATCATTGTTCTCCGTTTGGGGTTAATATGATATTGTTGAATTCGGGAAGTTAGTAAATGGTATTTTCAATTGAATTTTAATGAACATCTAACCCTTGATTTTGTTTGAATCTGATGATGAATATGTACAGTGTCATTTCTTTCGTTCTGAAAGTAAATAAAATCAAACAACAGACTGATTTAGGGAAATTCGTATTCTTACTTCTTTCATACTATATTAGTTTAGCATTTTGTGTAGTTGTCGATATAAATTAGGCAAATTATCTTAAAGATGAAGAAGATCATGATGTTGTTTCTTTCTCTAATTTCATATATCCCATCCATTCCCTTTTGAGATCAGCTTCAGTTTTCTGGTTATATATCTTTTTGTTTGAAAAATGATGCGGATAAATTACGTTCTTTTCGTTTTCTAGGTTAAAATAATTTTCTTACCATTGAATGAATGAAAATGAGAGTGAAAAAAAGGGAATTTTGACCAAAGTTCTTTCAAACAAGCACTAACTTCTCATCAGTTTGTGCTTAATTAATATTGTTTTCCATATTTTTGAAAGATGGGAAAACTCAAGAAACTGGTTGAAGAGAGAAAAGGTAAAATATGTTGGTCTTTCATAGGCCTCGGCTTTAACAATCAAAAGGGCTCATGTTGTTCATCCAGTAATAGCTATTCAGATGGAGTGGCCTTTGTGGTCGAGAGATAAGTAGTAGTAGTTCCTATTTGCAGGTAAGAATATATATTTTGCATTCTTCAACAATCTTTTTAACTTGTACAAGATAATTCATAATTATGTGTTGTTTTCATCGATTGTATTATTGGGAAACTTGGTATTGGAATTGTCCCATGCAAACCAGTAGGAAGGGGTTTCTTTTCAGAGGGCGCCAAATTGATCGAGAACTTGCCGGAGAATGACTTCCGTAAGGTTGGCGCTATTCTTCAAGGACAACAGCAACCCACCAAAAATAGTCAAAGAGGCTCTCTTTTGAGTATTGGGTTGTTCACAATAATAAATAATAGAAAAGTGGATCCATATTCCACCCAATATTGACACACGTTTTAGCTCCAATTTCAGAAATTGTAAATTGGACACGAGGGATGACATTAATTAATCTAACATGTCAACATCTGGTTTCAGAATTGTTCATTAATGGAGCTGTGATCTATTACAATCAATATGTAACAAATTAGACAATATCTGTAAGGCATTACAAATATGTACAATGCAATATAATAATTACACATTATGTGTAACAATGTGTAATGAATTGTTCATTCTATGTAACTAATGTTGAATTCGTTAGTGCATTACACTTTGTCTAAGGCATGTGTAAAGCACTAGATATTTTTTGTCATATAACAATTTTGAAAAAGGAAACGTTAAAAAAATTTAAATATTACGTTTGATGCAAGAAAGAATGATTTATAAGAATAATTACATAGAAATTACACTCTGTGTAATTTATATGTAATGTGGAATAGAATACAAACTAATGAATTTTGCATTACGGTCGACACAAGAAAGAATGATTTTATATGAATAATTACACAAAAATGACACATTCTGCATAATTTATATGTAGCATGTAATATAATGCATAAGAATGAATTACACATTCTATGTAATTAATGATTAATTCATTAGAGCATTACACTTTAAGTGTAGGGTATGTGTAATGCATTACACATTTTGTGTGAAAGAGAGATAACAATTTTACAAAAGTAAATGTTAAAGAAACAAAATATTGAACTTTTACTTTATGTTTGAGGCAAGAATGAATAATTTTGTAATAATTAATGGTATTGTAATGCATTGCACACTCAATACACAGAGTGTGTAATGCATATTTATTAAATTATAAAGGGCCAAGCCGGAAAATTATTAAAAATAAAAAATAAAAAATAATTTTTAAAATGAAAAAGACAAAATCTATGAAGAATCATAGTAAAATAAATAAATAAATAAATAACTAAATTGGAAATCAATGTATTACACAAAATGTGTAATTATGTTGTAATATATTCCACAATGTGTAATGTTATATTAATTAAATTAAAGGGTGATGTTGCAAAATTATATGAAAAAAATGAAAAAAAAATGTTTAAAACGAAAATGGTGAAATCTATTAGGAATTATATAAAAATTAAATTAAAAATCACAACATGTAGAATACATTAATTAATTAAATAAAAATATTTAAAATGATAGTAAAAAAATATACCAAAAAAAAAAATTTTAGGGTAAAGGAAAGAAGAAATAAATAAAAAGTTGTTAAAACAAAAATGCATCCCATGCGAATTGAACAAGGGACCGGCACATGTGAAATATTAAAGATAAAACTTTGTATAAGTGTAAAAATCCATTTGAATTAAATTAAATTGCAATCGAATCTTAATTACCGACATTCTGTTTCACTTACTTTGTGGGCTACTGTCTATTTAATAGCCTACTATTTGGATTTTGGGTCTTTTTGCTTAAATATTATCAAATGGGCTTACAAAAGGCATCCAAAAATCCAGTGCGGTCCATGAACCGCACTGGCCCATGAGTGGCTCTGCCAGTGTTGTGGCTCAATCAAAATAATTATTTATTATTGTGCAGTCGACCTCTCTATAATGAAAATAATTGTCTATGGTTGAAATTATTTGTAAGTTTCGAAAGAGCGAATGCATGGAATGTTATTATGTGATCGAGCTTCTATTGACTATTACACACACATAAGTGCCACATCATAGAAACAGTCTATTATACTGCCACATAAACGAGAGTTGACCAAAAACATGATCTTATTTGCTAATGTCGAAGCTATCAATCTTTCTGCCAAACTTAAAAAAAATATCCCTGGTATCACCGGAAATTTTTTCAAATTGCTGGAACTCCTCCTCACAGTACTGATTTCAGATCTGATCTTGAATTTAAAAACGAAAATTGTATGGACCCGTAAAACACCTGGGAGTTACGTAGTTAAAAAACTCATGGACGTGTTCGATCATTCCTGATATATGGGAATACCCCTGCCTCCGCCAGCTTTGATGAGGTTATATTTGTTCTAACTTTTGTATTTAAAATGTATTTTTAATATTCGATTAAAGAAAAACTTCTATATGGATTGTACTTTCAAAAAATTTACTCGTTACTGTAACACCCACAATCCCATATCGCTTGGGCATGAGAGGGCAGTTCAGTTTATAAGTTAAGAGATCAATCCAACTAGGCATGAGACTTTTTGGGGTGAGCCCAAGAGCAAAACCGTGCGGGTTAGGCTCAAAGCAAACAATATCATGCTAAAGTGGATCGGGTCGCTAACGGACTGTACCCAAATCTATATGATCCTCGCCGGGGCGTAGCAGGCCAAATCTGGGTGGGCCATGACGGGGGTCGGGGCGTTACAGATGGTATCAAAGCTAGAGCTCAACCGAAAGTGTGGCCAACGAGGATGTTGGGCCCCTTTAGTATCAGAGCTAGAGCTCAACCGGAAGTGTGGCTAACGAGGACGTTGGACCCCTTTAGGAGGAGTGATTGTAACACCCACAATTACACATTGCTTGGGCATAAGAAGGTAGTTCAGTTTATAAGTTAGGAGATCCATCCAACTAGGCATGAGGTCTTTTGGGATGAGCCCAAGAGTAAAACCGTGCGGGTTAGACCCAAAGCGAACAATATCATACCAAAGTGGATCGGGTCGCTAACGGACCCTACCCAAATCAGTATGGTCCTCGCCGGGGCGTAGCAGGCCAAATCCGGGTGGGCCATGATAGGGGTCGGATCGTTACAAGTTAGGTGTGAAATTGATGGAAGGAATTTAGAGGCTGACCTATATGTGCTAGAAATGAAGGATTTTGACGTTATTTTGGGGATGGATTGGCTTAGTGGTAACCATGCTACCATTAAGTGTCGTGAAAGGAAGATAGTTTTCCAAAAGCCTAGAGAAGATGAATTTTCCTTTTTCGGGGCGAAGGTCAAAACCTTACCCCGAATTGTCTCGATGATGAAAGTTGAGAAGATATCGAAGAAAGGTACTGGCCAGGGATATCTTGTGACTATGGTTAGTTCACAGTCGTCTGAGCTAACCCCGAAGGATGTACCAATCGCACGAGACTTTGTGGACGTGTTTCCAGACGATTTACCCGGAGTCCCTCCAGATAGACACGTGGAGTTCGCTATTAACTTGGTACCAGGGACAGCACCAGTATCCAAGGCGCCGTATCGAATGGCACCGAAGGAACTCCAAGAACTGAAAGTACAGCTACAAGAATTGCTTGATAAGGGATTCATCCGACCCAGTGTGTCACCTTGGGGAGCACCAGTGCTCTTTGTGAAGAAGAAGGACGGGTCTATGAGGATGTGCATCGATTACAGAGAATTAAATCGCCTCATGGTCAAGAACAAATATCCGTTGCAAAGGATTGAGGATCTATTCGATCAATTGAGAGGTGCCAGTGTATTTTCCAAGATTGATTTGAGGTCAAGCTAACATCAACTCAAGATCAAAGACAGCGACATACCTAGAACGGCGTTCAGGACTCGCTACGGCCATTACGAGTTCACCGTAATGCCTTTTGGGTTGACCAATACACCAGCTGTCTTTATGGACTTAATGAACCGTGTTTTCCATCAGTATCTCGACCGGTTCGTTATAGTCTTCATTGATGACATACTGGTGTGCTCGAGGGATAAGAAAGAAACAGCACGAGGAGCATCTCAATACGGTATTACAGACTCTTCGCAAGGAAAAATTATACTCTAAGTTCAAGAAGTGTGAGTTTTGGCTTGATCGCATTGGTTTCTTGGGTCACGTCGTGACTGCCAATGGGATTGAAGTCGACCCAGCCAAAGTCGAAGCCGTCTCAAATTGGAGTACACCAACAACTATTGGTGACATTAGTAGCTTTTTGGGTTTGGCCGGTTACTATGGAAGATTCATTGAAAGGTTTTCGAAAATAGCTGGACCATTAACTTAGTTGATCAAGAAGGGGGTAGAATTTCGATGGACAGACAAGTGCGAGAAGAGCTTCCAGGCTTTAAAGAAGAAATTGATATCAGCTCTAGTATTGGCCATTCCGGATGGATTAGAAGGGTTTGTCATCTACAGTGACGCGTTCAAACAAGGTTTGGGATGCGTGTTGATGCAACACGGGAAGGTGATCACCAATGCTTCTAGACATTTGAAAATCCATGAGCAGAACTGCCCGACGCCCGATTTAGAGTTGGCAGTCGTAGTTGACGCTCTAAAGATATGGCGACAGTATCATATGGTAGTAAGTGTGAGATATTACACGGACCATAAAAGTCTCAAGTATTTCTTCACATAGACAGAATTGAATATGAGACAGAGGAGATGGTTGGAGCTGGTTAAAGATTATGATTGCACGATCCTTTACCACCCAGGAAAAGCTAACGTCGTGGCTGACGCACTAAGTAGAAAGACGACGGGTCAGTTAGCGGTTTTACCAACTGGTCAAGAGCAGTTGATTAGGGATTTCGCCAATCTGAAGATCGAAGTTGTGACTCCTCCATGTTGCACCCTGCAATCATTGCCACATTGGTAGTGCGACCGATGCTCAGAGGTAGAATTAAAGAGGCTCAGAAAAATGATAAATTCTTGTGTAAGATCAAAGACCGGGTACTCAGGGGCAATGTGAAGGATTTCGAAGTATCCGCTGATGGCACTCTCTCGTTCAAGGGGAGATTTTGTGTACCGAGAAATGAAGAGCTAAGAAAGGAGATTCTTGAAGAAGCCCAATCTTCGCCTTATACAGTGCATCCTGGAGGTGCGAAGATGTACCAAGATCTACGAAAGTTATATTGGTGGGGGAACATGA
Source organism: Jasminum sambac (assembly GCA_018223645.1). NCBI lineage: Eukaryota > Viridiplantae > Streptophyta > Magnoliopsida > Lamiales > Oleaceae > Jasminum > Jasminum sambac. The sequence goes on from CP073652.1 coordinate 25,885,747, forward strand.
AGAGATCTATTGGCCTGTTCGTTGAGAAATGCATGACGTGTCAGCAGGTGAAAGTCGAACACCAACGACCATCAGGGTTGTTGAATCCGCTCGAGATTCCGGAGTGGAAGTGGGAACACATAGCAATGAATTTTGTCGATCGTTTGACAAAATCAGCTCACTTCTTACCAGTAAGAATGAATTTCAGCCTGGATTAGTTCACCCAGATATATGTGAAAGAGATTGTAAGACTACACGGGGTACTGGTTTCTATTGTATCCGACAGGGACACCAGGTTCACATCTAACTTCTGGAAAAGCTTACAAGGTGCTATGGGTACTAGATTGAAGTTTAACACCGCATATCACCTGCAAACGGATGGTCAGTCGGAAAGGACTATACAGATCTTGGAAGACATGTTGAGAGCTTGCGTGCTTAATTTTGGTGGCAACTGGGAAACGCACCTACCGTTGGTTGAGTTTGCGTATAACAACAATTACCAGGCAACCATTGGGATGGCACCATATGAAGCTCTCTATGGAAGAAAATGCAGATCGCCCATACATTGGGACGAGGTCGGTGAAAAGAGAATATTGGGTCCTGAAATAGTTGAGCGAACTGTGGGAGCAGTTGGCAAGATCAGAACAAGGATTAAAACCGCTCAAGATAGACAGAAATCTTATGCTGATAAGAGGCGAAAGGACTTACACTTCGAAGTGGGTGAGAAAGTTTTTCTTAAAATAGCTCCAATGAAGAGAGTGATAAGATTTGGAAGGAAAGGGAAGTTACAGCCTAGATTCATCGGACCTTTTGAAATTCTTGAGGAGGTCGGTGATGTGGCTTATCGATTCGCTTTACCGCCAAAGTTATCTGCAGTGCACAACGTTTTCCACGTCTTGATGTTAAGAAAGTACGTCCACGATCCAAGCCATATCGTCAATTATGCATCGTTGGACGTAAACAAAGATTTGACATACGAGGAAATTCCTACGGCGATCCTGGAGAGGAAACTCCAGATGTTGAGAAACAGAGAGACCCCGTTAGTAAAAGTCCAATGGAGTAAACATGGAAAAGAAGAGGCCACTTGGAAAAGAGAAGACGAAATTCTAGCCAAATACCCGAACGTTCTAAATTAAGTAAGTATAAATTTTGAGGACGAAATTTCTTTAAGAGGGGAGGTTGTGACGACCACGGCCAAATTTTAAAATTTCTAAGTAAAACGTCGTCGTTACGACTTAACCCCTTTAAATTGAAAATTTATGCTAAATGCTCGTCTAATAGAAAAGGGAAAATAATTACTTAATAATTTAATCGGGGCGAAATTGTTAGGACCAACAAAATCATCCGGGCTTTATGCCCACTCATTAAATCTAATGCCTTGTTAAATTCTTATCGGGCCAATATATTCTATTTGAACTCAAATCATCATATACCAACCCAACCCCGATTTCATCATACCAATGGAGCCTCACTTTTGAATTCAACTGAAAAAAAAACAAAAAAATAAAAATAAAAATGTGGACTTTGTTGTGTGAAGAGTCCACCCTCAACTCCACTCCTACTACCTCACGTATCTATTACTCTCCCCTTATTTCTACTATACCTTCACTTACAAGCCTCTCAAATTCGCTCAAAGCTTTTCCGGAGGAGATTCATCTGCAAGACCAAGTTCCGAGCAAGCAACAACCAGGTATCTCTTCAACTAGTTCGTAACAATTTCCATACCATAAATCTGTTAATGAGAGAGAACATACGCACACAGCCTACACACATGTACGCACAATATACACAATTTATGCATAACTTCATTCATAGGCCATTCACCGAAAATCATCCAACCGAATGCCCTACACAATGAATCCATATGAATAAACGATCTCAATCATCATCTCTATCACTTTCTCATGCTTTAAAAAAATAATAATAATAATTTCCTCTGCGTGAACAGTAACCCGGGAGCGTGAATAGTACGTGGCTGGGGTTCTTAGACTCAATCTTCAAATTTCTTCCACAAATTGCTTCCTAGAAGATAGTAGAGCGTAGTAGAACCAAAACTCAACCTTATTTTGACGAATTTTGGTCGGAATACTATGAATTTCGCCGGAATTTTGCACCAAACTATGACTGTTTGACTCCAGGCTAACTCCATTCGTCGGCGGTAGCTGCTGCCCCACCACACATTGACGGATTCTTCGGCGGCGCTCAGCGGGGGAGGCAATGGCGAGTCATCTCCTCCATACCCAAAGCCGGTCCTTTCCTTGAGGCCATTGAGGCTGTTGCCTCAGGCGCCTAGGCAATATCTAGGAAGCCCACTGACTCCACAAGCCATTTATTAAAAAATAATAAAAATTATGTTCATAAATACAACCTCATCTCACCATATGTCGAACTGTGCTACTAGGACTTGTGGCGCCTGTGCCGATCATCCATTCCACCATCGTCTCCCCACTGTTATGTCTTCACTACACCACCACTGACGGACATCAGTCCTATTGCAGCCGTAGAGTAGAATTTTTTCACATTTCCTATTCTCCTTTGTCTTTTTGTTGGTTGCAATTGCAATTCCCTTAATGACTTAATCCTTAGCTATTCTCAGTTCTTGTTGTAATTTATAGATTAATCATTCCTATTTGTATTTGAGCCGCAATAGTCAGTATCAAAAACCATTAATTGTGTATTGATATTTTTTTGTTATGTCTCAATGGAAGAGATTAAAGAAAGTTAAAAAAAAAAATTGGTTCTTCTATTAAATGTGTAAAGAAATAAGTGAGTCTTTGAGTGGTAACCACTGTGAATTGGTTTTGAAATAATGAAACTGGGTTTCCAATTCCTTTCAATTTTGTTAATACATTGTCTTTTCCATTGTTATTTTTGGGGTTTGTTATTTTATTATCTTAAGTATGATGAAAGAGTTTGTAGCTTAACAAAGAAAATAGTGACAAAAAGAAAAAACATTATTGAAAGTCAAGCCGCAGATTTGATAAATGCTTTAATCGCAATAAAGGGTTATCCTTTCATCTACTACTACAAGTATTTATTTTGAGGTGAGCACAAGCTTACCCTCACTCATTTATTAAATTGTTGAAATAGATATAAATGGTCTTGTCGATTTATTTGAATATTTCTTTGTTGGTTTATACGAATGTGCTATTATCGATGGGGATATTTTACAAGTTAATTAATAGTTAGAAGTATGTTAACAAAAATTCGTTGCATGCGCCGGACGGCTATGGCCCAGGGCGTTTAATTTATATATCGCCTCGAGCTATAAAACTCACAGGACCGGCGCTGTCCATACCACGATGGCTTCACTCGGCTCTCTCCTCCCTCTTGTGTATTTGCTGACTGTTTATGTAGGAAAAGGGGAGGGTGAAGTCTTAATTTGACTCCCAATTGAGGAAATTGCAACCCCAAGTCCCTGAAGCTCTTAATTTAGTGTAAGTTAGTCCCAAGTTTTGACAACCATCTCAATTGATCCCCTAAAGTTGATTATCCTCTTTAATAAGGTCCAATCGACTTTCAAAAGTTCATTTTAAGTCACCAAAATTATGTAACTAATTCAATTGAGTCCAATTGAATTCATATAAATTGCAACCAAAGTTCCCAAGTTCTGATTTAACTCTAAATCAACCCCTGAACCATTGTCTTCCTTCAATCAAGTCCAAATTAAGCTTCAAAAGTTTAGTTTAAACCCCTAAAGTTTCGTTTGAGCTTCGAGTTAGTCCTCGCTGACTAATAACTTCACTTTCCACCCTCAAATCAATACTTCTCCTTCAATAAAGCTCAAAGTAACTTTTAAAGTTTGTCACTAGGCCCTAAAGCTTTTAAATTAAAAAACTATGAGACCCGAATAAATTATTAAACTTCAATTTTAAGATTTAATTATTAAAGTTGTGTTTAATTTCTTCTATTAGACGATGTGAAAAGTCCGTAGAGGCGCTAGCATCACACCGGCCATAATTTCGAAGAACTTACGAGAACTACGAATTTCAGGTGGGGTTACTTTATGCAAAATTGTTTGACTTCTTGCAAATGCTTTTATTTTTGAAAGCGATTTTTTACTCTGAAATCCATATTATGTCCTTTACGTGTTATTATAATTTGTGGTATATTTTCTATATGACATGCATGTGATGGTGTTAAGTACCATCTTTTCTACGGAATGGTGTTAAAGGCCATTTGGATAGTCATAGCGACTTTCCCCCACGTTGGACGGGAGTTTCCAACATTCGACTTTTCTATAGTTTAATTGCCTCTAGTTGTAATTTCATATATGGGTATGTGATATGGTGAAATATTTTTCTACTGTGCCCTACTGAGTATAACAACGTTATACTCGCCCCAAATATTTTAAACTCTTTTTCAGATTAAGGAGTACGGCGAAGCGGCGGGATGCGGGGCGACATCGTCCACTTAATTATTGTGTTAAATTAGTTTTCTTTTATTAGAGAATCATTCAAAACCTAGTAGTATATTATTTTTTTGAGCTTCCGCATATGGTTTAGAAGATTTAAATTCATTTACTTAGAAAATAAATATTGGTTATCAAATTGATTAATATTTTTTTCATTTAAGTACGTGGATTTTGAACCTTATTATCATTATTATTAATTATTATTACTCCTGTTGTTATTATTATTATTATTATTGGAAATTTTATATATATAAAAAAAATTTATCGTCAAATGTCCACGTTCCAATTAAGTAAATGCTAATTTAGTAACTCTTCGATATTCAAAAATCGGGGTGTTATAGTTACTAAGCACAAAATATTTTGGAGTTACATCACCATTCAAATTAGAAAGTAATTTTCTAGAAAAACATAAGTTTGCAGAATTGTGATTTACTTAAAAGAGTGGTAATGAGCTGTAGCTCGACAGCATATAATGCAGATGGAAAGTCACTGGTGGACCTCTTTGCGGCAACTGGAACTAATTATAGGGGTTTTTTTTGGATGGTTTATTAGTTTATTTTTTAAAGGATGCAATTGTTGTTTGTGAACGTTATATTGGAAGTTGGAACTTCATCATACTCGTAAGTTATTCTGCTTAACCTCTTGCCCATTTTTTGTGAGACTAAGGCGAGGGGATGAGGCCAAAATAGTAATCTTCGACCCTTTTTCCCCTCTCTTTTGGGTTCCTTTTCCCTTTCATATAGTGAAATTTACAACATTTCATATGTTTTACCACTTCAAATGGTATAGATAGAGAAGCGAGAACTCAAATTTTAGAAAACGTGAAAATTTTGTGAAGATCCCAAAAGAACTTGTGATGACTGTAATCTATTTATACCAGTGATCGTAAGCGTAACAATTGACACATTCAAGGAAACAAGGTTCCACCAATCGAATAGTTTTGAGCCAATTTTTGCAAAATCGACGTACTTGATGAATCAAAGATACAATTAAAGAATAAAACTTATGAGATTCAGGCATTCAGCAGTTCTGTCAAAATGAGGATTATTTATTTAAGGAAGACCTTTTTTTTCTTGGTTCCCTTTTTTGCCTCTTCTCTATGCAACTTTCAACAATTCGCTTGTATTGGTAGCCATTGTCCGTGTTGACAGATTGTATTTGGTATATATGTATGCGAGAATGACGAGACATATTGGTGTTAGTTATTAGGAATTAAGGTTCATCTTAAAATTTTAGCACACTAAGGCCATCTCCAATGCTCCCGTGAATTGCACCATCTGGCAGGAGAGAGAGAGAGAGATCCACTTTTTTTAATTTCTTAATTTTTTAATCTCTTTTATCTTCATTATTCCATATTTTTTCCACATTTTCTTCATAGATACTCCTATCACATTCAGCTATAGACGTCCGTCCAAAATTCTTCTACTACTATTTTATTATTATTTTTGAATTTGTGTCTACATCTCTCATCTTTTTTAATTTTCCCTCTCTTTTTTTCCTTTCCCTCTCTTTTTTTCCCTATACTTTCTTCTATTCACTTTCCATTCACTTTAATATACAATAACTTTTTCTTCCTTTCTCTCTCCTCTCTCTATACTGCACATCCAATGCAATTCACATTGCATTGGAGATGGCCTAGGAGTAGTTCAATCTTTTTATAAACTTACTAATTTTTCTCGTGATCAACCGATATGGGATTTTTTTAATTAGCATATTTACAACAATTACCCTCCCTGAACAAAGTACCATATCTTTATGATTTCATTCAATACCCATCCATTTTTCTCATATGCTCTTTCAAGTTCGAATTCTTGCATTGTGTCTCAGTGACCACCTTATATGGACATAACTATCTTAAGAGTCATCCATCTTTCTTTAATCTTCCTTCTATTAAAAGTGGTTATGCGAGGGAAAACATTTTCTTCCAATTTCACCCTTACATGTTAATTATATTATCTTTATATCATTATGCCTGGGAAAAAATTATTTACTTATTTAAGCTTCTTAAAATTAAAATATCATAAGTACCAATTAATGTAGAAATGTTTATACTATTCACATTCCAATGCTGATTTTTTTTTAGTATAATTTATTGGTTAGATTATAATCTATATGCTTACATTGTGCGTAACATATAGGTGAAGTTGTTTATATTAAATTGATTAATTATATAATAATTATAAAATTAGGATAGTGCTTCAAATTTATGTATAATTGTAAGAGATAAATGGTAAAAAAAAAAAAGTCTATAAAAATGGATGGAAGAGGGCAATCATAAGTAAGGTTCTAAAAAGTATGAAGCGTGAAAAAAAATTGAGACGCTTTACGCTTTTTTACACATTTTCGTGTTTTTGCATGCTTAATTTAAAAGGTTTTTTGTCCACAGCTTGTGCCCTTTGTTGTGTGCCATTGAGATATATTAGGGAAGTATATGAGTGAACATTGTCATAGTGAATTGGTCTACAGCCTTGAATGAGAGACATGTTTTCCTCAATAATGGACGCAATTGTATTTTCTTATTGTTTATTTGTCATTAAATTATTGTGATTTATAGTAATCTATATATCTATAAAATCAGCACATTTTCCCGCTACTTTCACCTATTTTTCTGAATTAAAAAATCAATTTTTAATTATAGCAACGAGTTTTACCGCTTCTATATGTCTTTTCCAACTTGACTTCTTCTTCAGCGTGTATACATATAAACACGCATCGGGTCCACCTATTTTTCTGAATTAAAAAAATCAATTTTTAATTATGACAACGAGTTTTACTGCTTCTATATGTCTTTTCCAACTTGACTTCTTCTTCAGCATGTATACATATAAACACGCATCGGGTCGTGTATACATATAAACACGCATCGGGTCCACCTATTTTTCTGAATTAAAAAAATTAATTTTTAATTATGACAACGAGTTTTACCGCTTCTACATATCTCCCTGTGCAACGCACGGGTAGAAACACTAGTTTAGTTAATTTAAAAACCATTAAACGAATTTATTTAATTGTTACAAACTCTATATTTTTTATTTTTCGATTTATGACTTAAATAAAAATTAATTAGTTATTTCACTTACCACAATTTTTGCAATTGTGTTTAGGAATCTGTATTCAGTTTGGATTTATAAGAACTTTTATGAACTTTTAAAGTGAGTGAGTTATGTAGAATTTAATGAATTTTTATTGACATTTTAAAGATTTCCAGAGAATTTGTAATAATGTATTATTTTAACAAACCTTATTCCAAAATTTTATGCATTTGAATGGAATTCATTCGATATTATAAAATTTATTTCGTAAAACAAATATTGCCTATAAAATTATTGAATTACTTATTTATTGACTGTGCCATTATATTATAAATTTATACTTATTCAATTAAATGATCAAAGATAAATAATAACAAGAATAATTCTTGATAGACATTATGTATTGACATTTTTAAGTGATATTATGATATTTCACTTTTCTATTGGGTGATAGCGAGATGGACATGTATTTATCACTTAATATATATCTTCATCATTGAGTAAAATTGTGCCACTGTTGAAAATGTCAATTTCCAATGTCAATGTAGAATGACTAATAACAAATTGCAGGTCTCACATAAATAAAAATATGAAAAATCAATAATCTTTAATTTCTAACGAGAAATCTGTAAGACCCTTTTATATTAAAAATGATAAAAATAATTAAAAAATAAAGAGACAAAACTAATAATAATAATAATAATAATAATAATAATAATAATAATAATACCGTATTTAAAATATGAAATAATTTTTTTTTTTAAATCATGGAGGTGAATGTTAGATTTTACATTTGATAAAAGTCCTTCAAAATGATTTTGTTTGTCATTTTCACTAAAAGATAATTAGTTCCTAAAGGATTTCTACAACGGTCTTTAAAAATCACTAACAAAATTGAATATCGCATAACTTTGTAGCTCTTTTAAAACTCTCGATTTAATATCACATGATTTTAATGGACTTCAAAAAATATCCACAAAAATCTATATTGAATACCTTAATATTTTAGGGTTTAGGGCTTGGATGATTCACATCCCAAATGATGAATTTCTTTTTCCGCTTTTGTCATTTTATTTGACTGCACTAACCAATTGCTCTTTGTAAATTATTTTTCTATTTTAGATTACCATTACAATTTACATAAACCATTATAAATTACTATATGTAAAATTGACCTTTTTTTTTTGCGCTCAATTTAGTTTATTATTTCACTGTGGTGAAAGGTAAATAATAATATAGTTCATTAGGAATTAGAAAAATTCAAGATATTTAAACAAGATATTAAAATATTTTATTTTATAACAACGTGCAAGAGCAAGTTTCCAATGAAGTACTCTATAAAAGTACAACTCTTGTACTACCGAATATGTTATATTCCCAGCGTTATTCTCCCAGCATTTCTCCCAGCTACTCACAACCCACTTGCAGGCCCCCCTGAATGCGGTGGGGCCGGGGGGCCCGCGCCCACATCTCTCTCACATTTTTTCTCCCAGCGTTTCCCAGCGCTCTTAACATAACATTCCCGCTTGTACTACATCTTGATCACAGCTCTTATGTGGGTGAAATTGGCTGACCACAATGTCATTCAATGATAAGATGCCATTTATTAGTTGTGTTGATTAAATAAATGGTACCCCAGACATTAGTTGGTGTTATATTATTCATATGCTAGCATCTTATTATATCATTAAACCAATTAATAATGAGTTGCCACATAACCTAACAAAAATAACTTTTGAGTTTGTGCTAAAAAATTAACAGAAATTGTTCTTAAAAAAAAAGTAAATAAATAAATAAGAGAAATAATGAATGTGTCCGAAAAAGGAGGTAAAATTTTTATCACTTCGGTTCTAGTATTTCGTTCTAAAATATACACATTTTGAATATTATATATTATTTATAGTTGGATCATTGCAGTGTTGATTTAATTTAATAAAATTATGGAATTTTGGTGCATTTGGTCCCCCCCCAAAAAAAGTTGTTTCGATGTGTTTTTTGTCCGAATTAAAAAAAGTAGCACATTTGACACAAAAAAATTGGTGTCGTTTGTCCATTTGGATGGAATCCATCCATTAAACCATTAGTCAAAGTCTACTTTTGAAAAATTTGGTGCGCGTTTGGTCTATTTAACTTGAAATAAATTGCACAAAGGATCCCAACCTTTAGATATTGTTACTATCAAGTCCCAAAATTTGAAAAATGTATACTTTAGCCTCAAATTTAGTTAAATTGTACAACTGTATATTTTATTTTTTTTCTATTGGTGCTTATTCGGTCTGTAGTTAATTTTGTTGAATTAATTTGATATTGATTAAATAGTTTTTATCAAAAAATATCAATACAGTAGCATTTGTTCTTATTAATATAATAACACAATTTTCTAAAATTTTCTTTAACATTAGAGACGTGCACATTTTGATTTTAGACAATAATTAATAATAAATATACTTATTATACATACATAAAATTTTATTAGGAATATATTACTCCAAAAATATATATCTAATGCAAAGAATTAATATAAGAAAAATTGGCTTATTCGTTTAATCAGGATCCAATGCTAATGCTCGTTGTGCACTAGGGACATATCGTTTTTTCCGTGGCATTTTTGTCATCAACCTAACTTCTTTTACTAGATAAGGACTTTCAAACAAAAAAAACAATAATACCATTTTATTTACACTATTTATATTAAATTAAATTAAAATAATTATGATCAAGTGGGTAACATTTTAACAATTACAAATTAGTTCTCATTTTCGACACACTGTCCTCCACCGCTGCGGCACCGCTGTCGCCGCCCCGACACCACCCACAACTCCTGTGAGCCCAAACATAGATCTGGTGGTTTTCAACCACCAGATCTGCTGGTGGTTCGAAAACCACCAAAAGCACCAGCAAAGCAAATTACAAAGTTTTCTTTGATTAATCCAATTTCCTTCAAGAAAAATCAATCACTGATTGAAAATAGAAAATGAGTTCAACAAGCAAAGCATGGATAGTGGTAGCCAGTATTCAAGCCATAGAGTCGCTGAAAGATCAAAGTTTCTACAGATGGAATTATGCTATCAGATTGATCCAAAAGCAATCGAAGAGCAATCTCAGATCATTCTCTCAGGTCAAGACGCTCTCTACATAGTCGTCTTCTGTGATTTCGAGTAAATTGAAAAAGGAGAAAATGAACGTTGATGATATGAACTGTGCACTCCTGCTCTCTTGCCCACTATGTGGGCAGGGAGCAATGCACATGGCTGATGTGGTAGCCTACGTGGCTCGCCATGTCAGCCAATTTCAAAAAACTTTTGATCCACCTAGACTAGGGACCAAGATGCAACTTCACCTATCGTTTTGGACTAAAAATAAAAAATAAAAAAATTTCAAAACCACCATATCTTAACCCCACCCTAATCCTCGGCCACCCCCCCCAAAAACCCACCACCACCGAGCTGCCGGTGGTGGTGGTTTCGAACCACCAACGATCGTGGACTTGGTTAGAATTACTTTTTTCTGGGTCCAAAACTATGGGCGAAGTTGCATTTTGATCCCTGGTCCAGATGGATCAATTTTTTTTAAATTGGCTGACCTGGAGAGCCACGTAGGCCGTCACGTCAGCCGTGTGAATTGCTCTTTGCCCACACAGTGGGCATGAGAGCAGGAGTGACGAATTGTGTTCCTTCGATGCCGCACCTCTCTTTTAAAATGATTAAACTTTCTTGATTAAAAGTTTTATAAGTTAGATACAAGTATGCTACCATAAATCTAAAAGAAAATGATCTAGAATAAGGAATATGTAAAAATACTAGTCAATACATATCAGTTGCTGGTGGCACCAGATCTGTTCATTGGGTCATGTGGTGTTTATTGGGCATGGGATAGTGGGGTGGGGTGGGGTGGGGTGGGGTGAGGTGGGATGTAACGCCCCCACTAGTTCCACATACATACACATCATCTTGACGTCATATTCACCGTATAAAGGGCACGTAAACATTAACATAAAGGCACCCTTTTGGCCCCGTGCACGTTTTCTTTTTCATTTATCCTATATAACATACATATGTTGGAACTAGGGCACGCTACTCATACATATCGTATTCGAAACCCAAAGTACATACTTTAAAACGTTCTAGGGTTTCGGCTTACCATTCCATAGCGTAAAAGACCATCTGATTCCCTTTCCCAAGCACACACCAACGTCATAACATCTGGGAGACTCTTCACCAACTCCTTTGCACGTATCCTAAGCATAACACACAAACATACATAGAGTGAGTCACAAAGACTCAATGGATAATAGAGATGCAATGCAATGCATGGAATGCTCGTGTCACCATTTTCTTCCCCGCTCATTGGGCCACTGTTCGACCGTATGCTTACAAAGGCGCCATATCATAACGTAACATAACGTAACATGACATGTTGGCCGTGATCTCCAACATGTTGGCCGTAATCTCAATCCTCTTGCGGGCTTCGCCCGTGAGACTTCCGGCCAAAGGTCTCCATCCTCTTGCGGGGCCTATTCCCCGGAAGACCATAACATATTTGTAAGCACCGGTAGTCAACATCACATACATATGCTCATGACATGATTACGTATACATTTACCTCTTTATTGCCTTGACTTCCTTTGAGCATTGTTAGTCGTACGTAACATATATGCAAGACTTCGCAATCATGTCTTAATCATCATAAACATAAGGCACTACACATTCCTACTTTGGACGACTCCCATATAGCGTCCCGTAATGTCATAACATTCCATTCACACCACATACATGCATAACGTATTCGTATTGGCTCATAGAAACATATACATCACAACCATATCCTCATCACATGCTCGTCATAGAAACATGCATTTATACCACGCTTATCACATAAGCAGTTTCGTTCCTCGTTCATCACATATACATTACATAACTAGATTTCCCTACTTTCATGCTTCCATGAATTCCTGTAGCTACACAAGTCACAAGAACAAGCATTGAGAATCACATAAGCCACATAAACATATACATCACATAATCACTTCATGACATAACATACAATAAGGCCAATGGATGCTAGTATCCTCTACATATTCATAAACATCATAAACATGCATATTTCTTGGATAACTCTATGTGAATCATATATTTACCTCTTTCCATATGTAAAGCAACTATTACCCACCTTGATTCATAAGGAAACCAAGCAACCAAGCAAAGAGGCAACCCCAAGCTTCCTCTTCCTCTTCTTCCTTGTAATCATAGATTACACTAGCATTACATGGATCATATATGGAGTTGGAGATGATCACATGGGTTCTTGGGAGTCTTGATAGGGTTTTGGGGTCATGAGAACCGAGCTTGGGTGAGAAATGTCCAAGAAATGGCTAGAATCATCTAGAAATACCAATCTGCCGACTTAAAATTACGGCCGTAACTTCCACATTTACGGCCGTAACCCCTTACTTACGGCCGTAACCCCATATCCTTACGGCCGTAACCTGATTCATACGGCCGTATCATCCCATCATACGGCCGAAATAAACTCTCTGTAAATCCCCGGCATTTCATCTTATTGACTTACGGCCGTAACTCCATGCCTTACGGCCGTAACTCCAACCATACGGCCGTATCTCTGAACCATACGACCGTAATTTGCTCTCTGAAACTTTTGGACATTTTCCACTGTTCACCATTTTACGGCCGTAATCCTGACATTTACGGCCGTAATTCTGCTTCTGCAGAATTTTCCCATTTTCATCATTTCGAAGGCCGTTTCGCATTCCGGGACATATCCTGTACTGCAAAACATATCGTGAACATATCATATACCTGTACATCATACCGAAACATCATCACGTCATTTCACATCATATACGGGATCCTATACGGACTGATATACGAAATCATATACGTATTCATATACGTTTCCGGGACGAATTCGGGCGGGCCATTACATGGGATGGGTTTTTATTTTGTATTTTATTATTTTATTTTATTTTTTGATTAATTCTTTGTATTTGATATATATTTTACAGTAATATATTCCCAATAAAGTTTTATTTAGGTAGAACAATTATATTTACTTATTGCTTAAAATCAAAATATGTATGTATCTAATTGTGCAATTTAACTAAACTTGGGGCTAAAGCATATGTTTTTCAAACATTGGGACTTGATTGTAATGATATCTAAAGGCTGTGATTTTTTGTACAATTTATCTCAGATCAAATAGACCAAACGCGCACCAAATTTTTTAAAAATTGATTTTGACTAACGGTTTAATGAACGGATTCCATCCAAATGGACTAAAAGCGCACAAAAATTTTTTTCGACCAAATGCGGTACTTTTTTTTTTAATTTTGATAAAAAAAAATGCATTGAAACAACTCTTTTTGGACCAAATGTGCCAAAATCCCTATAATTATTTATGTGAACATATTTCGGGGCAGGAATGAGCAAACACACTTGAGAGTTTTTTTTTAACTATGAAGAAAATATTAAAAAATAAAAAATTACATTAACATAATAGTTGTCTTATTGTTTGTTCTCTGAGGTAAAATTGAATATGAAATAGGAACTTCGCGTAGATACTTTAATTAATTACTTGAAAAATTCATCGTCATATTTTTTCTTAAAGTAATAAGATATATTTGTGTTACTCATTCTAGTCAAAAAGTACAAGGTATCAATTTCAATATCTAAAATACAAATATTAATTCACACAAGACAAATGCACAAATATAAAGTATCAATTCTCACTACCAAATCAAACTAAACTCTCAATTTACAAATCACAATTCACATCGAAATACAAAATTTTAATTCCAAAATCATAATTGACGAAATAATTAAATTGATCGTGCTTCAAAAAAAATTATTAGACTCATTGACATACTAGAATTTTCAAATTCCAGTCAATTTTGAATTTAAAATTCTAATTTTGATACACAAAAAAATAAAAGAAAAGGAATTAATACTCAAGGTAATCACATTTCAAAATAACGAAATTAATTAATGCAAGAAAATGAGATTAAAAAAATTCGTAAGTAGTTGTCAGTTATTCTTTGGTTAACACCCAGTTAAAAATAAAAGGAAATATTGACTACTACTCTATATTTTTAGTAAACAATAGTTTAATTTTGTGTAGCTTGTAATGTACCATTAAAAAATAGTTTAATTTTAGAATCATTCATAAATACTCAAACTTAAAATGAAACATGATAAAAGAGATTGTTAAAAAAAGGGGAGAAAATTTTCAAAAAAGAAAAAAAACGGGGAGAAAAAACTGAAAAGAAAGGCAAAAATAAAAAATAAAAGCAAAAAACAATATCCTAGGTTTTGAACCTTTGACCTCTCTTATCTTTCCCAAACACCCTACCACTACACCAAAATGACCAAACCAACAAGAAGTTCAAACCCAGAAATTTTTATTTTTTCCTAGTGGGCTTCAGCCAGCTCTAGCCCCCTGCTCCCTCTGCCCCTAATGGTAAATCATTAACATCATATCCTCGTGCACGCATTTACATTACACAGCGGACCCTAAGGTGATGTTACTCGTAAACATTACATATAACGAAACCCTGAGTTTATGCTCTTTTTTTTAAATATTTTCTTACGTATTTACATACTCAACTGGTTTCGATCTTACATTTGAACATATTGCATGATCGTTAGGTTCCCTTTTCCCTCACACGCTTTTACACATCAAGCTTGGAGGACTTTTCGCCATCTCCCATGCACATAACATGTATCGTATCTTCAAACGAACATATAATGAGTCATAAAGACTTAGTAGGAATAGATGCAAATGTAAATACATGTCACATTCTTTCTTTCTTTTGGGCACTATTGCGAATCACATGCTTACATTGGCGCTATAATATAACATAGCATATTTGGCCAGACCTCAATCCTTATGCGGGGCTTAGATCCCTTGTGAGACCACCATTCGGACGAAAAGGTCTCAATCCTCATGTGGGGCTTAGATCCCCCGTGAGACCATCTTTTCCTTTACATAATTGTAAACACATGATAAACAACGTCACATTCAAATGCTTTCATGACATGATCGTGCAAATAACTTACCTTCAAGCCTTGATTTCATTTCTATATAAACTTAGCATCGATACATGTTATATATGCAAGGCTTCACGACCTTGTGTTGATCATAAACATAAGGCATTCCACATATAACGTATTGCAATGCTAATATCATTCACACACGTTCATATCACCACAAATTCATTTCTTATGCACTAGGCTACAAAATCATATCCTCATCACGTATTCATAAATATTGCCCTTCTTCTACATCAAGCACATTCTAACTTATCATAATGTTAATGCCATTCAAGTATATCACATAATCACGTAAATTTCATTGGTTCTCATTAAATGTGGATAAATAAGGAAACTTGAGCTTACGGACACATTCATTCTTCCAACGTTTTGAAAGTATCATCTATATCATATCATAGTGCTAATATCATCCAAATATGTTATAGAATCCTATACTTCAATTAGTTCTTAACATACTTGACATGCTTTCACATATCACATACCAAGCGTATAGGGTTGTAAAGAGTCATATAGGTCACGTAAACATATGCATATTCAGAAAACACCTTAACATATTGATCAAACAAGGAAGGTAGTTCATATCATGCTTTTAACTTTCATAAACGTGTCCTTTCCTTCATAAATCTAACTAATACTTATAAAGGCATATATTTACCGTGTAATACATGTTATACATCTATTACCCACCTTGAAATGAAGAAAACCAAGCAAGGAGATGTCCCAAACTTTCTCCATCACTACCTCTTCTTTCCTTTTCCTTTTTCTTCTTCTTTTTGTCTCTTAGCAAAATAGAGCAAACATGGATCAAGCGAGGATATGGGAGGCTTAGCCATGTCAAAAGGGGTTCATGAGGGTGTTTTGGAAGTGTGGAAACCGAGTTGGGTGGATATGTCTCAAGAAATAATGAGAAAAGTCTACAAATACCAATTCTTCCAACTTAAAATTACGGCCGTAACTCTTAAATTTATGGCCGTATCAATTTTACATACAACCGTACCATAGATTTTAAAGTTTCCCCATCTTTTCATCTTTTTGAATTACGGCCGTATCTAAATAATTTACGGTTGTACATACCATCTTATGGCCATATCTCACATACATGCGGCCGTATCCAACTCTCTGAAAATTTTCACATTTCTTCTGTTCCCAAGATTACGGCCGTATACTATACCCTTACGGCCGTAACCTGAACCTTTATGGCCGTAAATCTCATTTTGTTGAAATGTTCCTTACGACCTGCCTTAGACGACCGTACCTGTTCCAAATACATCAGATACGTTCCTAAGCATACCATACACATATCAACACATCATCATCATCTCACGGCACATTCATATCATTTCAGCCCATATACGAATCACATACACCTTACATACGAAATAATATACGGAAACACATACGTATTTGGGACGAGTTCATGTGGGGTGTTACAATTTTTCCACAAGTAGACCTTTCCTCGGAAAAATAGTTTGCGAGCCAAATCCAAAATTCTTGTCGTAGTGGAACTTTGATCTAAAGTATTTTGATTTTGTGCTTTCTTTAAAATCTTTGGCTATATTGGATTGATGTTTATGTGTCATGTTGGAATTTTAGACTAATATTGTCTAATTTTTGTTTGTATTAGTTGATTTAATAGACATTGATTCTTCATTTAAAATATAAAATTAGACATTGATTCTAATGCCTTTGTAATCTGTATCCGTAATGATATTTATCATGTGAGTTATGTTGGAAATTTTTAGGTTGATATTTGTTTTTAACTTGTTCGGTATATATTCGATTTGCTTTTTGTTTGCCGTACCATGTTTGAAATCAAACCAAATTGACAAGGAAGAAAAAAAAAAGAAGAAGAAGGTGGTTTGGTTGGGAAAGTGAAGTGGTTTGATTTAGTTTAGAATTTTTCCTAAAATTTCAACCAGTTTAGTTTGAAAATTTGTTCAATATTACACAAATTGAACTGTGTTCACACTAAATTTTATCAAATTAAACTTACCATTTTTTCAACTACTCATTTATTGATTTAAAAATTACTTTATATTTTTTAATACATCTTTTTCAATTATCAACCACATATTTAAATCTAAATTATGTTTTATCAAATTTAATGTCGCTAGAAAATTTAAAATTAGCCCCCCACTTTGGGGTGCATCACAATGTTGGTCTCCTTGAGAATGTGGGCTCGCTTAACATTGGCAGCTGAATAATAGAATAGAAGCAACAAAAATGAGCCCAGTGACTGAAAAGCCTCCATGTAAAACGTCCTAAACTGATCAACAGGATTACAGTCAGAATCCCACTAAACTCACTAACGTAGTCCTTAATAAGGGCTGAAGTTAACAATAAATTTGCAGGTTGTCAAATTATCATTTATCAATTAGCGGCCAGATTTAAATACTCTCTCCATTCCATAAAGATAGTCTCACTTTGACTTTCACACAGATTAAGGAAGATCAATTAATATTCTTGGAAAAGTAATACTGTAGAACATAATTCCTAATATACCCTTACATTTATTTATTATTCCATTTTTATAGTTCTTGTATGTTGATTATGATACACATTAAATAGGGGCATATGAGAAAACTCAAAAATTAAATATAGAAATGGAACTATATTTTGGGACGGACTAAAATGGAAAATGGGACTATCTTTGCAAGACGGATGGAGTATAAAAAAAAAAAAAAGGAAATTTATATAAAGTTCGATTGTGTAGCTAGAATGGAGACTAATGGCTTGGTACTTGATTCAGAAAAATCGACTGATTATTTATTCAAAATATAGCACAAACCTTTGTCATTGCATTTCAATTTTCTAAAATAAAGAGAATATTCATCTATAGTTGATTCAAACTTTTAAGCATTTTTTCATCAACCAAGTTTTGTTTCACGTATTTTTCATGCCATGGTGTAGTATCCAAATGGATCACTACAAACTTTTCGAAGCATAATTAATTAGATGATATTCCATTTACAAAAAGTAAAAGTAAAAAAATAAAAAATAAAAAGGAAAAAAGAAAAAGGAAAAATGTGTTACATTAACATGCCTGGGAGGACAATATGATTGAAGATGGAAAACAATGTGTGGTGTGCTTCTTGTTCCACGTGGGGAAATGGTTTGTGGTCTAGACGTCGCTAACATTCCATGTACTTTCCCATGGGTTTTAAATGCAAACAGTTTCATTTTTTTTTTCATAATCTGAAATTGATGGATCACAATTTGATTTTTGTACGAGGTGATAACTTAAAATTTTTATGATATTGTATTCTATGATATAATTTATGGTGTGTTCGTGTAAATTTTTATTTAGATAAAACTTATTTTTTAAATTAGATAGCGATAAGAACCACCAGATATGAGAGCATTTCGAGTGCAACAATATTCACCATGCCAATGTTGCAAAAGGCATTGACATTAAATCAAAAAAGTTCTTCATCCACAATATTGATTTTATAAACGTGAAAAATCATTAGTAGCCTTCAAGAATAAAGAGGAATAAATGTGTTAGTTGGAGGAAAATTATTAATAGTACAAGATGTCAATATTAGAGGAGTGTGAAAATACTTAATAGTCCAAGTGTGAAAATGGGCCTCCCATCCCTTGCAATAATATGAGCGATCTCATTAGTTTGCCTTTGTACGAAATGGACCGTAAAGCCTGAAGCCAATTGTGTCATGTAAGCACATTATGGTCTTTTCACCAAAAAAAAAAAAAAAAAAACTAGACATTTCATCTTGAGGTTTCTTTGGAGATGCTTGAGTGATTATCATATGAGATGTGTATTTGATAATAATATTTTATTTTGATTAGTGATAAAAGTTAATTGTTATATCAAAAATTTAAAACAAACAACAAATTAATACACTTCTCCTCGCATATTAAATAATTTTTAATATTTCGTTACTACAAACTAAAAATCAATTTTAACAAGAAAGAGTAAAGTATGTGAAAGTCCCTTTACACCATTCTCCGTCGGCTCATTGCAGGTTAGTACAAATGAGATGTGCACTAGATGTGCTTCCAATTTAGTACAATGTGGACCGTTAATTACTACGCCGATAACATCGGTGAACCATGAATTCTTTTGAATTATATCACAAAATGCAATAAATTTCACACCATCATTTGTCTATAGGTCATCCTTCCTTCCACAATTTCAATTTTTGAAGCACAAATTCAAGCGTTCATAAGTTTGTTTCAAATCAAGCAATTAAGTTGTTCACGAGACATACTGCATAAACTCCATATCATTTTCCAGACCAACCATCGTCTCAGGAGCTAAAACGACTTCAAGATCAACGCTTCCGTTTCCTTCTCGACCAGGAAAAGCATATATCTTGCCATCAAATTTATTAGCTCGACCACTTCTAACCGCCAACGGTCGACCCCACCCAAAATCATTATCATACATCGGAAATCTTGGCGAACTCCCCATAGTGATCATCGCACCATCAAAATTCCCTAGTGGGAACAACCTTGGATTGCTCTCCCAATCCTTCACACCTCGACGAATAGTCGCATCATCATGGGCCACCACGTTCTCGTGTAGTTGATTTGCGCTCCAATTCAGGTCTTTGGATAACAGTTCATCGACTCTTACGACAGTCGGAATACTCTGAATAACGTTCCCGAAATACAGCGGCTCGAGCCTTGGCTCGAGCCGGTGTCGACAATTAACTGCCATTCTAAACGTAGTTACTTTTTTGGCGTCTAATTGTCTTGCACGTGTAACCGACCTCCAAAGTTGAGCAGAAAGTGACTGAAATGATGAAATTAGGGCCGTTGGATCTTTATCCCCGATGTTGGTCCCATTCTTTAAAACGAGCTCCTCCAAAACGGACGTTATCTTGCCGTTAGCTTTACCGTTACTTTCACCTTTATAATTATTAACCGCCAAATTAAGGTCATGACCCGACAATTCGGGTTTCCGGGTCGGGTTATTAGCTCTGAATTTCCACCTCAGGATTGCTTCTCTGCTAAAATGGAAAATCTTTTCACGCAGAGGTTCGTCGCCGGAAAATGTCACCGACGGTCCACCTTCGGGGAACTTGAGCACTCTCGGGGAGTCAAACACCGTGTCGCGGCTGAAATTCGGAGTTTTCGAAATCTTGTCCGCCCCTTTACATACCTCCGCAAAAGTATTAAAGAAGTTCCAGAATGAAGTTCCGTCGACTACCGCATGGTTAACAGAGCAGCCGACGAAAATCCCGCTGGCGACCTCAGTCACCTGAACGGCGACGAGGGGTTTGTAGTGCCCATCGTAGCTTAGCGTGTTATCAAACTGGAAGAACTTTCTGAAGTTCGGAGGGATATCTAGATGATGATCAGATGGCAAAAGGCTATTAATCGACATGTAAGGAGCCTTCGCGTGAACAAAATCGACACCATCATCATTACAGAGGATATGTACATGGCCGTCGTCGTCCGTCCAAAGGCGGCCGGCGAGGGCGGGGAAGTGAGAGAGTGTTTTGGAGAGAGAAAGCTTGAGGAGAGCGATGAGAACAGAGGATTCAAAGGGGGGTTGAGTTAATAAAACACCCTTTTGGATGTATTGACATGAGAGCATGGGGAGATCAGAAACAGAGAGCTTGAGAGATTTAATTGTGGATTTGGCTTGTGGGTAAACAGAGGATTTGGAAATGATGGATAGTGAAGAGGAAGGCATTGTTGAATGGTTTCCTTCCACTAGAATTGTCGTGTGATGTTTTGTTGTAGATGGAGCAGAGTATGTTGTGGGGCATTTATAGGGGATGGTTTTGGTTGTTGACTACTTTGTGTAATTGTAAGGCGCGCTCCGTGTGCAAAATAGTTCAACATCATGTCACGATAAAAATAAATGGCCCCACATGTCGAGACTTAAATAGGAAAATTTCATTAAATAATCGTTGTTAATGTTTAAAGTTGTAATTAAATAGTTGATAAAGTTTTTTAATATTGGCATAGTGGTAAGGTACCTGTTTATTGGTTTGTTCCGCATTTGAGACACCACATCCTACTCTATGATTCCCAATTGTATTCAGAAAAAAATGGTTTTTTGATATCAACGATTGGGACATTTGTTGGCCCAACCTCTGAATATCTTAATCAATGAGTAAATGACTAATAAATACAGTCCAATGCCAATTTTTTGCGCACTAACTCTCGACCATCTTTTTTTTACCCATTAACTATAATATTTTATAAATCTATTACCACTTACTTAATTATATATTTTTATGACACTTTTGCCCTCACTGCCATTATCCAACGTATATTTCTTCTACTCTTTCTTCACTGGTAAAATTTTAGATCTACTTTTACTTTTCTCTCTCTTGGATCTATCTCTTCTGTATGTCTTTTAGGTGGTGATAATTATCATCATGCAGTGCTTCTTGCTCTCCAACAAAGATTTGGTCGATGAGATTTTTTCCCACATCGGAGTGTGAAGAGGCGCTGCTGTTCTCACAAAACTAGTCACCGCACTAAATTTAAGATTAAAGGGGACAATCTGTTTATGATGAGCTTAACAAAGCATAAGAGGTGAAACCCTTGTTTGTTGATGAAGATCTCCCTACAATGGGCCAATATTACTATCTACACTAGGATCGGTATTTTGCTAATGTGGCCGTATGAGCATTTTAAAACTAAGAAGCATAATTTAGGAGGCGTGTGATGCAAATTCTAGGGCCAGCACCTCACACACAACTCAATCCTGAACATGTTGCTGGAATGGGCATGCCCGATAACGGCATAAAATTAATCTCAATGTGAGATTGTGGTGTTTGCTTCTCTGAGAATGTTGTGAAATATGATGTGAGGTCATTTAGTTTACGATCCAGAGCTTGTAAGAACATATGCTAACAATTGTTCATTTATCCATTTTCATAACTTGTTTGGGGGGTACGAAATCCACAAGTACAAAGGCATTTTTAGGGCGGGGGTGAGAATCAAACCCGGGCTTACCCTGAGGTTCGGCCGGGTTGTTACCACTGCAACACCCAGACATTCTTTATCCACTTTAATAACTAATTTGTCTTTAAAAAAAATAAAGGAAAGAAAAAAATGAAGACATTTTTAGTGTACTGGTCCTTCAATCATTTAGTGGTAGGTAATATTACCATAATTTAACTCATTTTTCTTGTGAGAACTAAATCGCAATATGTAATTTTCTATCCTCGTAGTGGATTTTGGCACATCTTGGAGATTGATTTTTGTTTGAATGTGTTTTTATTCTCTTTATTTTGGTGATTATCTAGACTATAATCTTCTCTTTATTCTGGGATTCTATTGTATGTAAATAAATAAATAAATCGAAAGTGTGTTTTTATATGAACATGCAGGTATAATGGAGGGCTTATAGGTTGGATAAAATGGTGTACGATTAAACATTGTGGTTTTTATCTATTATGATCATAATTATCGGGGTAGGTAATATTAATATCGCAGTATTTAATAATATTACTGAGGTCGATAATTGTTTTTTTGTGTGTGATTGTTTTTTTCCTTTTTTCTTTACCACTGGAGAGTGTCTATTGTCAGAAGTGGTAATCTAGAAAGAGAAAGTGGGAAATAAGGGAAATAAGGGGTTGAATGGTGATCTAGATTACAGAAGGTAAAAGTCTCGTGAGAGAAAGTACATAGAGAGAGAAAGTCAGGGACGGGAGAAGCGAGAAATTGATTGTTAGCCGTGATTACTGGGTCTGGTTGTAACACCCTTCCTAATTCTATACTCGGTACCATATTTCTTATATATATGTACATACACTCATGTCATCACGTAAAATGCATAATTTCGTATCTTATACAGGTTCAATACATATGTATGGAATTAAAGATAATGTCACTCACACATACAACGTTCATATCTTTAATGACTACCCAAAATCTTTAACACATAAACATAATAACTTTTGTACCAATATTTTGGCACAAGATCTTTTTATCTCTTTCCACACGTCACACCTGCCGAAATCCTCTGCGGTCTCCAAAAGGCCTTCCAAGTCCCGCGGTGTCTACAAAGAAATGAAGACATAGAGTGAGTCATACAGACTCAGTAGGAATTAGATATCGTGCAATGAACATCACACATTTACATTGGGCCCTATCGCTAAGCATGTGTCTACACTGGCTCCAACTTATCGCACATCATCTTTGGCCAAGCCTCTTGAGGCCATCTTATCATATCTAGGGGCTTAGATCCTCCATTTGGCCAACTTTCACATTCGTATACATGTAACATGTGATAGGCGATCTTATATTGACATACCTATTCATGTCGTATTTCATATTAACATGACTCTTCACATCACATAACAAATCTTAGTTTCCAACCATACTTTATGCATATTCTTGCCCCGTTGCGAATCAATGTGTTTACAATGGCGCCGTTTCATTGTTATCACATTTCTTCCATTTGTATCGTATCACATTAGCCTCATTTCATATTTCCGGCTTCACATATCACATATATGGCTTATTTAAGCAGGGGACTCTAGAGGTAACTCATACAGGCTCAAGAGGTGGCTCATACCTTTTTCGTATAGCTCTTATCTCCCCTTTTAGGCCGAGTTCATAGTCATATTTTTGTAAACACATCATAAGCAACCTAACTTACATATATTCCATGACATCACTTGCATTGACATTCACATACACGCCTTAAATCAAATCATAGTTAATTTCATATTTTCATGGCATTGCAAATCATATTGCCATTATAGAATCAAAGGCATCACTTCTTTTATATCAAGACCTCTTCACATAACATAGTATGATGCCAAGATCATCACAACTTAATATACACAAAGCCAATTATCTCAATCGATTCACAACAACTTCCACATCACATGCTCCATCATAACCATATAGGTTTAAAGCTTCACAACTCTTATACCAACATTCATAGAAGTGATATATCAACTTCACATCATAACTTTCTATATATATAGCTTATTGACATACCAAGTACTTCAAAACCATGTCACATGATTATATACTTCTTCTTTCTATAATATCAAGCTTCCAAATATATCTAACATGTATATTCAATCATAAACATCAAGCAAAGAATACATATTAACAGACTTACCTTAATACTTGCAAAATATATCTAAAACCTAACTTTTAATATAAGAGAACCATTGAAATGAAAGGTTGATAGCTTCCCCTTTTCTCTTCCCTTTCCTTCTTGTTTCCTCTTCTTGGATCAACTATGCATATATGATATCAAAAATGGATCCTCAGCTAGCATCCATGATTTGGGAAGCTTAGAGAGTGTTTTGAGAGTGTCTTGTGTGTATCTTATGAATTGGGGACGAGTTTGATAGGTTATATACCCACAAAAGCCAAGAAAAGTATAGAATCGCCATTTTGTCGACTCAAAATTACGATTGTAGCCCTTACATTTATGGCTGTAAATACCAGAGTTACGGCCGTAACCTTATATCTTACGATTGTAAACCATAGCCAAATGGTCGTCTCACACTGATATATGGTCGTATCAAAGTCTCTCAAACTTCACATTCCTTCGTTATCAATCTTACTGTCGTATACTGAATACTTACGACCGTATCACGGTCATAGGTCATATCTATATTATGTACTGTCGTACAAAACTTTCTGAAACATTTGCATATTTCCATAACTTTCATATTGCGGCCATATACTTGCATCCTACGACCGTGGCCGTAATACTTATGGCCGTAACAATGGCTCTATCCATAACTTCATACCTTACTTATATGGCCGTAACTGACCAATTATGGCCGTATCCTACCAATGTACGGCCGTAAAGCTCGTTCTGCAAAATCTTTCTCTCTTCGTGATGGTTATGGCCGTATAAATTTTATACACAACTGTAAATATATACCGGCTGTAAACATATCATAAGCATATATTACTTACTAAACTCATCACATACATCAAATTCATCCTCACCTTACGATAATAACTCAAAAATCACATACGAAATTACAAGTGAAATCGGTCGGGGTGTTACAGTGGTAATCTAAACAGAGAAAGTGACAATCTAGACAAAGAAAGTGTGTAGAGTGCAATAGCAAGAGACAAGGTAAGCAAGAAGTTAAATATTTGTCGAGATTATTGAGTGTCGTAACCTAGAGAGGGAAGCTGGGAGAGACAAAGTTGCTAACGAAGGAAGTGAGAAGTTGAGTATTGATCGAGATTAAAGGAGGTGGTAATCTAGAAATAAGAAAATGCTGAGACAGACAGTCGTGGATAGGGAAAACGAGAGATTGAATGTTGATCTTAGAGAGAGAAATTCGAAGACGGTTGACGCAAGAAGTTGAATGGTAGTGATCGAGATTATCGGAGGTGGTAATCTGGAGAGAGAAAGTGCATAGAAAGACAAGGGAAGCAAGGAGTTGAGTATTGATTGAGATTACCAGGGGTGGTAATCTGGAGAGATAAAGTACATAGATTATGAAAATCGGGAACGAGTGAACCAAAAAGTTAAACGTAGGTAATAATATTATTGGGGTAGTTATTTAGATTAGCTTTGGTGGTAATCAAGAGAGTGTGTGTGTAGAGAGAAAAATTGTATAGAGAGAAAAAGTCAAAGACGGGGGAATGGAGAAGTTAAATATTGATCAAAATTACTTGGCGCGATAATCGAGAGAGAGAAAGTGTGTAGTGAGAAAAAGTCAGAGATGGTGAAATGGAGAAGTTTAATATTGATTGAGATTACTTGTGGTGGTAATCTGAATAGAGAAAGTGCATAAATATAATATTCATTTTATGAGATTCATTATTTGGGTATGTAATAATATTATTGGGGTATATAATATTCATTTTACAAGACTTCTTTTTGTTTTTGTTATATGGGCCACTATGGAGTTGTAATAGAATTACTAGGATGGTAATCTAAACTAGTGGAGATGGTCATCTAGAGAAAGAGTGGGTAGAGATAAACTATTTTTGTAGTATGAATCGATGGACTATTTTCAAAATAATTTAAAGTTCATTTAATAATCCTATTATTTGGACATTAATTAATGGGATGGTTCAAAATAGACAATTCTGTAGTTTATTTTTATCAATTAAAGGTAAAAGTGCTCAAGTTAAATATGGAAGTGATTAAAATTGTGGTTGTTAATGTTTTGGTCATAATTATCGGGACTGATAATATTATCACGGGATAGGTAATAAATATTATCGGTGTAGATAATGTAATTTTTTTTATTAATTACTCGGGTGGTAATCGAGATTACTAGGGTTGTAATCAAATGGAAAATTGGCTACCAAAATTTACTATATTAAATGATTATAATAAAGAAAATTGAAACAATTTTAAATAACATTACTTGGTATTAGTCATATTAAAAGAACAGATTGCGTACAGACAATAAATAGGGGATGGGAAAGCGAGAAGTTGAGGGTTGGTCAATATTACCGGTAGTACTAATGTAGTGAGAGAGATAACATAGAGCAAGAAAGTTGGAAACAAGGGAAACGAGGAGTTGAATATTGATCGAGATTACCTGAAGCGGTAATTTGGAGAGAAAAGGTACGTAGAAGGAGAACGTCAGCGACAAGAGAAATGAAAAGTTGAATATTGATCAAGATTACCTAGGGCAGTAATCTAGAGAGAGAAAGTTGAAAATATGGTAACGGAGAAGTTGAATGCTGATCGATATTAATTATGATAGTAATCTAATTACTTGGGAAGGTAATTTGGAGAGAGAAAGTACATAGAGAGAGAAAGTCGAAAATAGGAGAATGGGAAAGTTGAATATTGATTGAGATTACCTGGTGCGGTAATCTGAAGAGAAAAATTACTGGAAAGAGAAAGTTAGAGACAAGAAAAACGAGGAGTTGAATGTTGCTTGAGATTACCTGGGGTGGTAATGTGGAGAGAGAATGGGCGTAGAGAGAGAAAGTCGAAGATGGGTTAGAGAAAAGTTAAATGTTGATCGAGATTACTTGAAACAGTAATCTGGAGAGAAAGTCGAAGATGAAGAAAAAAGAAGTTGAATGCTGATCGAGATTACATACAACGGTAATCTTGAGAGAGAAAGTGTGTAGACAAAGAAAGTCGGAGACTAATAAAGTGAGAAGTTGAATATTGATCGAAATTACTTGAGGTAGTAACTTGGAGAGAAATAGTGTGTGGAGGAATGGTGGTGGTGGTGGAGATGGTGGTAAAGGAATTATTGTAGTAGTGGTGGTGGCGATGGCGTGGTGGTAGAATAGTGTTGATGGGGTGGTGGTGGTTTAATGGTGATGGTACCGGTATGGGTGGTGGCGATAGTTTGGTGGTGGTGGTGGAATGATAGTAGTGGTGGTGGTTTGGTGGTAGCGGAGAGAGGCAGGTTGTGGTGGCGGGGTGGTGAACTGGTGTTGGTAGAGGAATGGTGGTGGTGGTGGGGGTAGGGTGATGGTTGTGGTGGGGGTGGTTGAATGGTGGAATGATAGTGGTGATAGTGGGGATGGTGGCGGTGATTTGGTTGGTTGTTGTGGTGGTGGTGGCGACATAATGGTGGTATTGGTGGGGGTGGGGATAGTGGTGATTGTGTGGTGGTGGTAGAGGAATGGTGGTGGTAGTAGTGGTGGTAATGGTGGTGCTTTGGAGGTTGTGGTGATGGTGATAGTGGTGGTGGAGGGTGGTGGTTGAATGGTGAAATGATAGTGGTGATGATCTTGGTGGTTGTGGTGGTGGAATGATGGTGACGGTCGTTTGGTGATGGTGGTCGGGTCGGAGAGGGATGGCTGTGGTGGGGTGGACGTAGGGGTGGTTGTGGCAGTGGTGGCGGTGTTGGAATGGTGATGGTCAAATGTTGACGACTAAAGTGCAAGCTTTGAAAGTTGGAAGATCTTTTGTGCAATTTAAAAAATAGAGGACCTCTTGTGCAATTTGAAAGTGTGCTTATTTTATTTTTTATGGATTTTTTTTATTGTAGTAGTATTTGTTGTAAATTTGTGACTTTCAAGATCTCTTTTGTCTTCATATGTAAAATATGTGTTAATGGTAAAAGAATAAAATATTTTGACTTAATGGTTAATTTTCCTTTATAGGCATATTTATTAGGGATTCCCCCTTAATTGATTGCGTCCACTTGATTGGTGGTTTTCTATTTGAGACAGTCTTGACTAATTATTACTACAAAAAAATACCAACACTAGTCAAACAAGCACACAATACATTAGAAAAAGCAATTTAGCCTTATCAAAATTTTATTTTGATATCGCCACCATTATAGTTTTATATATTTCTACTGCCATAATACTATTAGAATTTAATATGATTTCAGCTATCGTTATATACTGTTATATATAATCACTTTTTAATAATTAATTAATGTATACAATAAGGCTATTGTCCAGTTGGTTACTAGGATAAAGCTTGAGGTCATGAGACCTAGAGGTGTCAGGTTTCAGGTTCAATTTCCACCAATCAGGTGTTGAGTTTTTTTAGTTAATTTAACTTAGGATCTTATTTATTTTATAAAGATTATTATTCCTTGTGTTTTATTTTGAAATGGACCTCGGATTTGTTATTTAGTCAGTTTGGGCAAGTTAGCCCCTAACTTATACTAAATAAGGTTTAAACTAGACTCTTATAAATAGAGACATCTTTATGTGTTTGAGATACTTTTCGACTATTGAGTGAATATTGTTTTTCCTTGGCCTCCCAATTCTCTTGTTTTCCTTAGATCTCTCTCTTCTCATTCTTGGCACTCAATATTTGTTGAGTGATTTTATATCAATTTGTATTGGAGCAAGTCGACTCATTTGGCAGAAAAAAATTCCACGTATTCGTTATTGGCTTTTTTCACCTTATTTTTAGTACATCCGGTGATTCCTTATTTTTCATAGTTCTCTAGAAAAAAAATGGAGTAGAGTATGCGCAGTTGGATTCTTCAGTATTCATTATTCAGGTTTTGATTCAAAAAAAAAAGAGAAACAAAAGGAAAATAAAAAAAGAAAAACACCAAATCAATTTTTCCAGCCCCGTCAAGTTAGGTGCAAGGAGGTTTGAGAAAATCCAGTGGAAACAAAGAGATCTGGGCCTACAAAGCCACACAAAGCCACACTCCGCAGTTACCCAATTTTAACATTGCATCTGTTGCGATCAATCCACACCGCAAGTGTACGGATCGTATAAGTAATAAAGTGGACTTTTAAAGTCCGGATGTCGTACCCCACGAGCATGATTTATTCCCACATTTACTCTAACTAGCCTTAACCGAAATAAATAAGTTGAGATCAATTAATTTCCTAATCTTGCAAAAATTAAATTATTAAATTAAATTGCTAAATCTAAAATTAAAATTAAGAATTAAATTGGAACAAATTAAAAGAATGATTTTTTATGGTTTTAAATCAAATATGGGAAAACTAGCATTAAGGTTTCGAATCCACTTTTCATTTAGTTATCCTCCGGATTATCAAATTGACAATGAAAGTTAGTTTTGACGATTCAATTCAAAAAATTTGTTGAATAATCTTTCTCGAGTAGAATTCAACCTATTTATGTGACGTGTTAACTATATCTCTATGATAACAACGCCATAAAAATGCATTACAACGCAAGAATTGCATAAAAACATCGCACAAAGCATAGGGGTATTCTCATCCCCTATCGGACTTTGTGGTTTTCAACAAAAGTCTAATTTATTCACGATTTCTCAATACAATAAATAGATCACAGATCAACTTTGGCCACAAGTTGTAAAAGAAAGCATAATTATATTGAAAACTCAAAACCGAACGTTCATCTTAGCATAAGAATTAACAAAACATCAAATTAACAATCCAGATTCAAACCAAAATCAAAGTTTCATCTCTACCCTAATGCTATGAAAAGTTTAGCCTATCATGTTATAAAAATCAGAAGAAAAACAGAAAGAGAAAGCCATCACCGAATTGAAGTTGTGTTCTTGAGCTTGGATCTTCAATTATGGCTTTTTTCTCCAACTTTCTCCTAGATGATTGCTCCAACTTTCGCTCCTCTCGTTTCTCCGATGTTCTCCCCAAATAGGTCGAAGTTCTCAGATTAATAGATGCAAGAAAGCCCAAGAAAACCAGGTCCAATTCGCCGGAAAGTTTTCCGAAAATCTGCCCGATATAACCATGCTATCGCGCGTGCGATCGCATGGTTATAAATTTCCAAAGGCATGTGGTCGAGCGTGCGAACGCATGGTTATAACAGATTTCAACTTCTGCCATCTTCCAATTTAGTCCCCAAAGTTTAATTGCAGGGCAAGTCCTGAACTTCCAACTTTGATCAATTGAGTCCACAAACTTTTGATTTCTTCAATTTGGCTCCCATTTGATTTTCTTCGCCTCCACTAACTTTTATTTCTTCCAATTGAGTCCTTCCAACTTTGATTTGTGTCCCTTTTTGTCCAAAGTTGTAATATTTTCTTCAATTCCCGGTTTTCCCTAAAATAGAACCAAATATCGCTAAATTAGATGCGAAATTAATTAAAAATGAGAAAAACATATAGTTTAAGAGGCTTAAATAAGTGCATAAATTGCACTTATCAAACACCCCCAAACTAGAACAATTGTTCGTCCTCGAACAATAAAACTAAACTTAAAGAAAAAAAAACAATAAAGTAGCTAATCACCAACTATGAACATGACTCGCGGTCAAACTGTGTACCATATGCCTCAGGCAAACGAAATGATAGTGAAAACTCAAGTTGGACAAACAAAACAATCACCAAAAAGAAATTCACTTACCCAAGTGCTCAACTATCCTCTGTGTGTGTGCTAGCCATCACTTAACTCAAGCGCTTGTTAAAGTATCACCAAAGAATGTCCAGCACAAAATCATGCCCGTATTCCCAAGTGGTTGAATATCCTCACCTCGCTCATGAATCCCTCCTGATGCTTTTCTCTCAATTCCCGAGGTGTTTCTAGCTTGTGATTTCTACAAAATATATTATGCATTTTTTTTCCACACAAGACGTCAAGAAGAGTAACTAAATGTTGAAAAGTATTACAACTATCAATCCATCCACTTCGACCTCAAGTTTCCAAATTCCCAGCCTTTGAGTCATTTCCTGGCACCTTTATAATTTTATTCAGTGGATTTTCCTTTTACTTGCTCCTTCACTGATAATGGCTCTCTTCGCTCACTTTGTTTTTTTTCTTTTTTCTTTTTCTTTTTCCCTTTTTTTTCCTTTTTTTGTGCAATTTTTCTTTTCAGCTTTTACCCTGCAGGTAGCTCTCGCTCTATTTCCCTAGAGGTAGCATTCTTCACTGGTAGATCGTCCTCTAAACATTGGTTATGAAAAGCACCAAATTACTCAGTGACGACTCTCACTCTCTAGGGTAGGCAACTTTTTCCTGCGGTCCCTCTCATCTACTAAACCATCATCTAAATCCAAAATTCGATACTTAACATATGATAGTGCCAGTATAAACTCACCAGCCGAAAATCCTTCAACTTAAAGCAGAAGTGTCAAGACTTCCAGTAGCAATCCCCTTCAACATAGAGTCACTACATCTTACCACCCCCAAACTAGACCATTTGGGCTAGTTGGATACTAAAATAGTGGTTGGGAGAACTACCTGGTCCTAAGTGTAACATTGGGGCTCAAAGGTAGTCTTAAAGGAACACAGCATCTAGGTGATAAGTCAACAAGAACGAGAGTTAAACAATGACTATGTGCTCTTTTTCAGTTAATCGGGCACAGATAAGTGAATAGAAAATTTGAAAATTTTCAAGTGTTGTTTCAAATCCAACTATGAGTTCATTAGAAAAATTTAGGCACCTTGTCATCATCGGCGGTACACAACTCAACCAAAACAAATAAAAGACAAAACAAAGACAAAAGATATTTTTTTTTTTTTTTTTTTTTTGCAACTGCATACTAACAAAAACCGGGTGAAACGTGCATCCAATATATATAAAGATTTGAAGTACAACTTCAATCTTTTCCACATAAGCACACAATACAAAAGTACCCCCACCCCAGCAAAATAGAGTACATTGCCCCCAATGTACGCAATTAAGATCAAAGAGAAAAGTACAATAAAAAGCAATAAGAAAAGACAAAAGAGGCAGAAACTCCCCTATTGAGTCCCGTGAGGTGGAGAGAGCGGCGAATCATGATGAATCCCGTATGCTGACTCTAAGCGGTCCATCCGCTGGCTAAGACTGGCCTGTCCCTCCTCAATGCGCGCCATAGAAGCCTGAAGTGCATCAAAGCTGGGTTGTGGCCCTCGAGCCGTGGTGATCCGATGGAGGAGGCGTGTGTCTCTGTGTCGGTCGGTTTGCCCCTTCTGCGGTTGTGACTCAAGTGTCTGAGGTTGATCCGCTGCGGCCGACCGGGTACTCGAGAATGCGGCATCGACTATTGAGGCGGTACTGAGATAAGGTAGGAAGTTGAGCTTTGCGGCGTATGCGATCCAATGTCAACCACAAGCCGATAAATGAGGCTCCCAAGATCAATCTTCCTCTCTCGGGCTAAGTGACACAACAGGCGAGCTCGATCCTCAGTAAGAGTAGTAAGATGGGTGGTCGGCTCGATGTTAGTGCGGATGAAGATATACGACACCCTCGAGAATATCGGGAGATCAAAGATAGGTAAAGCCAGAGTGGCGTGGCCATGCGTCATCTGATCCATATAAAAATCGGGCCACCTCAGCAATATCCTCATCAAGTGGCACTCGCTCAACATCAGCATGTGTGAGGCCGAGTGCTGTATCAATGATCCCCGGGCTGAATGCGACCCATTGGCCTCGTACCTATGTCTCCCGATAGTGGGGCGTCCCAAGAATGTCGATCCGGTCATTGAAATTGGCATAAAACTCGCACTGCATCATTATAGCACCGACGGTCGGCTACTCGCTCCCATCCGGCTCGTGATGAGTCGCTCAATCACCGTATCCCGAAAGTCACCGAGGGTCACCTCCGCCGGCGATGTAGAAACCCTTCTTCTTGAGCGCTTTTTCAGTGGTCCGCTCTTCCTTCCTACCCCGACTACGTGGAAACTCACGGAGTACTATCCTGCGTATGGGCTCTCTCTAGCCACACCCTTGCGCTATGGATGATCCATCTCCGCCATCTCCGTGCCCACTGGGGTTCTTGGTACGAGGCATTGTACCTGCAATGATAAAAGTTGACAATCAGTTTCCAAATATAATGATATAGCAAGGAACACCTAGAAAAGCACCCCCAAACTAAAGAAAATTGCATAAGATAAAAGAAGTTCACATAATTGACCAAATGAATGTGGGGCCCTCAAAAACAGTGCAAAATGATGCAAAGATGGAACGGACCCGACACTACATAAAGTACATGTTTCAAGTAACCACATGTCAAAAATTGATGCAATTCTATCAAGTTTGGAATAAAAAATGAGGGTGGTGAAGTGAGAGTGATGCAGCTCCAGCGGCGTCAGGCCATGACTCGAGTCGCGTCAGGGCAGTGACTCAGGTGGCGTCAGGCCATGACTTGAGTCACGTCAGGGCAATGACTCAGGTGGCGTCAGGCCATGACTTAAGTCACGTCAGGGCAGTGACTCAGGTGGCGTCAGGCCATGACTTGAGTCACTGCACCAACTTTGCCTAGGCCAAACTCAATGTTTAGTTTGTGCAATCAACAACATTCGTGTACCAAGATCATCATGTAACAACATAGAGTCATGCCATAAAGTAGAAATATAGGAATAAGCTCAAAAATTCATTCAAACATTATATCGAACACTTGGCGTGCATTGTAGTTTTTAAGAGATTTTCAACACATAACAAGCAATGTAGCTATCCATTTCACATACCAAGGCCTAAATTCATCCACTAATCATCCTAG
This sequence comes from Jasminum sambac, assembly GCA_018223645.1. Lineage (NCBI taxonomy): Eukaryota > Viridiplantae > Streptophyta > Magnoliopsida > Lamiales > Oleaceae > Jasminum > Jasminum sambac. The sequence goes on from CP073652.1 coordinate 25,919,995, forward strand.
AACCCATACTCCTAAAAAAATTCAACATAAAATCCGAAAAAATAACACCACAGTAAACAACCATAATCGTTCAATTTCGACAAAGCATCCTAATCTCGATTCACAGACTGAGTATGCACACAAACGAGCCTAGATTCGATCATTAATATAGCATACGCATCAATTAAAGCATAAAATCAATCAAAATTTCGAATTAAACCATAGGGGAATGCCTACTGTCGAAATCATGATCCATTATGAGTTAAAGCTTGAAATTGTCGTACCTGAGTCTTCAAATGACACGGAAATCACTAAATTTGATGATGAAAATGTTGGATTGAGTTCGAGCACAATGAACCCGACCCTAGATGTGAGAATATATGTCAAATCCTTGGAGTCTATGCGTGTTAACTAGGGTAGAGCATCAATGGTGACGTGAGATGATTGAAAACTGATTGAAGATGTGTTGATTATGGAGGGAATTAGCAGTTGAAGTTTTGGGGGAAGAATAAATTAGGGTTCTTGTTCGAAAATTTGGGGAAAATTATGGCTGTTTCTGTGTTTTTAAAATCTGACTTTGGGGTCCCGTTTGTACCATGCGATCGCATACGCGATCGCATGGTAGAATGTTTTGCTGGTAGTGCATGCGGTCGTATACGCGACCGCATGCATCCCTGCTTCAGTTTGTTTTTTTTATTATTATTTATTTATTTATTTATTTAAATGAAATGCTGGGACTACTCTAAAGTGGGAAATCAAGTGAAAATTGGTTTGATAAATTTTTGTGGAGTTTTGACCCGAAAGCGAGGAAAGAAACAACTAGGAATGTGAAAATACGAACTAGCATGCAAAACTTGATTCTAAACTCAATACTAAACTTAAAACTGAAAGTAAAACCTAAGGAAACTACATGAACATGAACATCAACTAGAAATGTGGAAATGCAGCCTATATGCAAAGCTTGACTCTAATACTTAAAACGAAACTTAGAAATATCAAGAAAACTGGAATAGAGGATACGGGGGTGGGTTGCCTCCCACCAAGCGCTCCCTTTATAGTCTAAAGCTCGACTTTTGGGAGCACTTCCTCTTGACTAAGGTGGCTTCAAAGGGTCTTTTAAAAGCCCCAAACTTTTTCTGGCAATTTGCTCCACTTCATAGCAGAGATGAGCAGGTTGTTGGGATCCTGGTGGTAGGACGATGCTAAATGTCACCTTTTCATCCTGTACGCGCAAGCTCACCGCTCCAAGTTCCATGTCTATCGAGCTCGGCTTGTAGCAAGGAACGGCCTTCCCAATATAAGTGGCATCCATTGCCCTCGCCCATATCCACTATCAAGAAATCAACTGGGAAGATGAATTTCCCTACTTTTACAAGCACGCCTTCTAGCAAGCCGCACGGTGCCTCAACGAGCGGTCCGCAAGTCGAGAGTGATATAGGTGGGCTTTGATCTCCTAAACCAAGCTTGCTGTAGACAGATAGAGGCATTAAATTCACGCTGGCGCCCGTATCACATAGAGTTGTATTAAAAAATAAATTACCAATAGTACAAGGGATAGAAAAACTCCCTGGATCCTTTAGCTTTGGTGGTAATTTTTCTTGTAGGACTGCAGTACATTCCTCGGAGAGTGTTATAACATCACTATCATCCAGCTTCCTCTTCTTTGTTAGCATCTCCTTCATGAATTTGAGATAGAGAGGCATTTGAGCCAGGGCTTCTGCGAAGGGAATATTGATGTGCAGTTTCTTGAAAATTTCTAGAAACTTGGAGAATTGTTGATCCAATTTGCGCTTCTGGAGCCTTTGAGGAAACGGTATAGACGGCATATAAGGTTTCACTGGCACTGTTGTCTTTTCTGATGAATTTGCCACATTATTTTCAACCTGTTCCTCAACCGGTACCTTTTGCCTCTCTTCTTGCTCTATCTCCTCAATTGTCTCATCTTCTTGCCCTTTAGAAGGCCTCTTAACATGGATCTCGGGAAGTTGCACCCCACTTCTAGTAGTGATAGCCATAACTTGTTCTCTGGGGTTCACTTCAGTATTGCTGGGTAGAGTACCTTGTGGTCGGCCCGAGATACTGCTAGCCAGTTGCCCAACTTGCATTTCCAGACATTTAATAGAGGCTTGCCGATTCTGGAGTGCAAAGATCGGTCTTCTTCATAAACCGATCGGCGATCCATGTATTTCTCAGTTCTCTCCATAAATCTACCCAAAACTTCTTCAATTGAGCTTTTCTTCTCCGGTTGCTGGTAAGGAGGTCCTTGGAATCCTCCATTATTCTGATTATCTCGCCACCCAAAATTTGGGTGATTACGCCAACCTTGGTTATAAGTGTTGCTAAATGGGTTGCCAGGTTGCCGTTGACCTCCTTGAATATAGTCAACTTAAGCAGTGCGGTGAGCGATAATAGGGCACTCACTGGTACTGTGGTTAGCTCCACACTCATCGCAAGTGGGTGGTGTAGGTGCTTTTGAGCTACCTATCTTTACTATACTCTCCACCCTGTGAGCTAATGCATCAATTTTTGCGGTCAGAGCAGTGAAATTGTCGACTTCATATACTCCAGATGCTCTACCATGATTTCTTCTATCAGACGCCCACATCGCTGTACTATTTGCAATCCTTTCGAATAGCTCAAGTGCTTCAGCGATTGTTTTGGTACGAAGCGATCCATTTGACGATGAATCTACCAAACTCTTACATGAAGGAAGTAGCCCCGCATAAAAATACTGTACTTGTTGTCCATTGCTGATCCCATGATGCGGGCACTTCCTTAGCAAGCCTTTAAACCTCTGCCAAGCTTCATCAAACGACTCCGAGTCATGTTGCTGAAAAATAGATATCTCGTGCTTCAACTTAGCAATCTTGACCGGAGGAAAGAACTTGGTACAGAATTTTTGAGCTAGGTCGTTCCATGTGGTGATGCTTGCGATTAGCTGAGAATCAAGCCATTCGAGAGCCCTATCACGCAAAGTACGGGGGAACAACCTCAGTCTAATCGCGTCATCTAATATGCCATGATATTTGAAGTGTTCACAGATCTCTAAGAACCGAGAGACATGCGTATGAGGATTCTCATCTGGCAATCCATAAAATTGGTGCCCATTCTGGAAGAGATGGATCACATCTGTCTTGAGTTGAAAATTGTTCTGCCCAAATAGAGGGTACACTATACTAGATTGGCTTTGGATGATCTGTGGCGTCATAAAGTCCCCAACTAGCATGTTATCCTCGTCCACAGCCTCTTGCATATGGGCTTCACCATTGTTGATACGTGCAATTTCACTATTAGCTGCCATCGCTTTCTTGCTTTGTTTTTTTGTTTTTTCTTTTTCTCTAGCTTCTCTACGCCTTTGATGAAAGGTATGCTCGATCTAGGGGTCAAGTTCGAGAGGTTGACCGAGTCGTGCACTTCGCATAAACCTGAGAGAGAACGAGAGAAATTGTGAACGAAAAATGCAATAAAATTAAATAAAAGCAAATAAAGTTCGAATTAGTGCTAGCTAATCTAAACGGTAAAATAAATACAATCCCCGGCAACGGCGCCAAAAACTTGTTGTTGATCAATCCACACCGCAAGTGTACGGATCGTATAAGTAATAAAGTGGACTTTTAAAGTCCGGATGTCGTACCCACGAGGACTGATTTATTCCCACGTTTACTCTAACTAGCCTTAACCGAAATAAATAAGTTGAGATCAATTAATTTCCTAATCTTGCAAAAATTAAATTATTAAATTAAATTGCTAAATCTAAAATTAAAATTAAGAATTAAATTGGAACAAATTAAAAGAATGATTTTTTATGGTTTTAAATCAAATATGGGAAAACTAGCATTAAAGTTTCGAATCCACTTTTCATTTAGTTATCCTCCGGATTATCAAATTGACAATGAAAGTTAGTTTTGACGATTCAATTCACAAAATTTGTTGAATAATCTTTCTCGAGTAGAATTCAACCTATTTATGTGACGTGTTAACTATATCTCTATGATAACAATGCCATAAAAATGCATTACAACGCAAGAATTGCATAAAAACATCGCACAAAGCATAGGGGTATTCTCATCCCCTATCGGACTTTGTGGTTTTCAACAAAAGTCTAATCTATTCACGATTTCTCAATACAATAAATAGATCACAGATCAACTTTGGCCACAAGTTGTAAAAGAAAGCATAATTATATTGAAAACTCAAAACCGAATGTTCATCTTAGCATAAGAATTAACAAAACATCAAATTAACAATCCAGATTCAAACCAAAATCAAAGTTTCATCTCTACCCTAATGCTATGAAAAGTTTAGCCTATCATGTTATAAAAATCAGAAGAAAAACAGAAAGAGAAAGCCATCACCGAATTGAAGTTGTGTTCTTGAGCTTGGATCTTCAATTATGGCTTTTTTCTCCAACTTTCTCCTAGATGATTGCTCCAACTTTCGTTCCCCTCTGTTCTCTGATGTTCTCCCCCGAAATAGGTCGAGTTCTGTATTAATAGATGCAAGAAAGCCCAAGAAAGCCAGGTCCAATTCAGTTTCGGAAAGTTTTCCGAAAATCTGCCCGATATAACCATGCTATCGCGCGTGCGATCGCATGGTTATAAATTTCCAAAGGCATGTGGTCGCGCGTGCGACCGCATGGTTATAACAGATTTCAACTTCTGCCATCTTCCAATTTAGTCCCCAAAGTTTAATTGCAGGGCAAGTCCTGAACTTCCAACTTTGATCAATTGAGTCCATAAACTTTTGATTTCTTCAATTTGGCTCCCATTTGATTTTGCTTCACCTCCCCTGACTTTTATTTCTTCCAATTGAGTCCTTCCAACTTTGATTTGTGTCCCTTTTTGTCCAAAGTTGTAATATTTTCTTCAATTCCCGGTTTTCCCTAAAATAGAACCAAATATCGCTAAATTAGATGCGAAATTAATTAAAAATGAGAAAAACATATAGTTTAAGAGGCCTAAATAAGTGCATAAATTGCACTTATCAGCATCCACCAACTTAATCACAGCCAACACATCCACCCATTTCCTTCACTAGAGTGCAATCTCCCAACCCACATAAGCCATCGTCTACAACAACCATTTCTATCCGGAATCTTTGTCTGCTATTCATGACTGTTGTCCCTTGCTACAGCTACTACCCCATTCGCCAACTAGTCCACCGCCATGACTCCGCCCCACACTTCTCTTTGTTCCCACACACTACCAACCACCAATCACCAACCTTGACGAGTGATTTTGCAGCAACAGCCCGTTTTTTCTTGTCACCACTATTTGCTTCCTCCACTATGTCTGCTACGTCCTCTAGCAGATACTCGCCCTTGCTATCTCCGATCACCACAACTGCCTTCGTCCATTCCCTGAGGATGTTATCTATTCTAGCAAGTTGTTTGTATCTGCCATTGCACCAGCTAAGATTTCAGTTATTCATGATTGGCCAGGCCAACAACGCTAACTGAAAAATGTAGCTTTTATGGGTTAGCTCTTTCTATTGCCGATTCATTGTCAGTTTTTGCACTCTCATTGCTCTGATTACTAAATGCATGAAGTGAGGTGACTTTCGCTGGATCCCCTCAGCTCTTAAAGCCTTTGTAACCATTAAGCAGAGTTAATTATGGCATTAATCTTGCGACACCGGGGACATTTCTAAAGTTTTTGAGGCTGCCTAGATGCTTCAGGCGTTGGTATAGGTGTTGCTCTTTGCGTACTTCAGTGAGAAGCTTAATGAAGGCAAGAAAAATACTCGACCTACAATAAAGAATTCTATGCTGTATTCCAATCCCTTCACCACTTGCGCTACCATTTGTTACCCTAAGAATTCGGCATCTACTCTGATCATCAAGCCCTTCATTATTTGAACGCTTAGCATCGCCTGAGTTAGGGGCTGAGAGCTGTCTTAAGTGGGCTGAGTTCCTTCTGGAGTACACATTTTTACACCGCCACCATTTTGGCGACGACAATAAGGCCACTGTTGCACTTAGTCATCTTACTGCTATACTCCATTCCTTGTCCAACTCTGTTGTTGGGTTTGAGCACTTAACGGATGATTATGCTACTTGTCCTGACTTTGGCACTCTCTTCAACGATCTACTTGCTCTTGTGATTTACATTGGTTTTCTTATCTCTTAGATGGATATCCTTTCAAAGGTACCCAGTTGTTTATTTCCCATACTTCAGTTCCCGACTTTCTTGTTTGGGAATTATACGCCGCCAGTTTGGTAGGCCATTTTGGCCACAATAAAACCATCACCTTGGTCACAAATCATTTTCATTGGCCCTCATTTAAATACGATGTCGCCCATGTGGTTTCTCAGTGCCATACTTGTGAGTTAGGGAAGGCCGATTATCAAAATGCGAGCATGTACACCCTTTTTCCTATTCCACACACCCCTTGGCGTGATCTTAGCATGGATTTTATTTTGGGTTTGGCCAAGACGGCTCATGATCATGGCTCCATTTTTGTCTTCATTGATTGATTTTCCAAAGTGGCACATTTCATTCCTTGCTCTAAGATTACGAATGTATCCTATATTGCTAAGTTTTTCCTTCAAAGAGATTGGTCACCTTCATGGCCTTCCCATTACCACTGTTTCTGATAGAGATGTGAAATTCCTCAACTATTTTTGAAAACCTGATGGAAATTATTTGGAACTACCCTTAAGTTCCCTTCAACCTTTTAACCCAGCCCCTCCTCCCCTCCTCCACCAAAAAAATAAAAATAAAAATAAAAATAAAAATTGATGGCTAAACGGAGGTTGTTAACCATAGTTTGGGAAATTTACTTCGTTGTCTCGTTGGCAAGAAACCTGGGAATTGGGATTTTGTACTGCCTACTATTGAGTTTGCCGATAATAATTCTGTTAGTTGTTCGATAGGGCATAGCCCATTTAAGATCGTTTATGATTTCAAACACTGCCAACCATTGGACCTTGTCCCGTCGGCCTCAAGAGTTCGGATTGTTCCAAAGTGTTTTCCTAGAAACACTGAAAAAGCAAAAAAAAAAAAAAAAAAAAAAAAAACCTACTTTGTGCTTCGGCCCTTCGCCATTTCCCATATTTAATTGATTTTCCTTCACACTTAAATACTAACCCAGTTTTCATGTTGACATCTATATCCTTATCAAGGCACATTAATTCGAGCTGCCGGTTTTGTCTTCTTCTATTTCTACAAGTTAGATTTCTTTTCTGCAGCCTCGAGCTCCAACTCCTTCGGTCACTCATCAAGACTTGGTTAACGTTGTGCTTGATGATGAGACTCCTACATCCAAGCATGAAGGGTTTCTTAGATTCCTTATTTGCTTGAAGAATCGTCTCCCCGAGAATACCACTTGGATTTCTGAAGCATATTTCCCCATTTGGATGCCCCACTCGTCGATGCATATCTTGATTCTCACTCGTCGGAGTCACGTTCTTTTTCCTGGGGGGATGATGCAACACTGAAAGTATATTCCGAGTGTAGAAGACATTGTTTGTATTTATGATTTTATTTGTTTAATGCAAATTATTATTCCTTGTGTTTTATTTTAAAATGGACCTCGGGCTTGTTATTTAGTAAGTTAAGGCCTATTAAGCCCTTTGTCTAGTTCAAGTAAGATTTAAACTGGTGTCTTATAAATAGAGGCATCTTTATGTGTTTGATATAGTTTTCGAATGTTGAATGAACATTGTTTTTGCTTGGTCTCCCAATTCTCTTGCTTTCTCTAGATCTCTCTCTTCTCGTTCCGAAGCACTCAAATGTATGTTGTGCGCTTTTACATCAAGAGCCGCCTTAATTATCGCCAATAGGGCAATTAGTTATCACTAGTAGTAAAAGGTATAGTTCTCTTGCCAACAAGGCGGTTATAGTTTACACCAATAGGGTGGTTAGTTCTCGCTAGTAGCTAGAGTGGTTTTGATTGCGTTATATTTAAGTAATATATACTAATTGATATATCTTGTACTCCAAAGAAATTAATTAATGTATATAACTTTAATAGAGTATGCACTTTTTGGAGTGCTATAAAATGCTTTATTCACGTGTTTATTTTCTTTGTCTCTTAGACCATATGAGGTTTATTTAGTTTATTCCTTTCTTAATGTCTATTTTCTTAAAGTCCATTGTCATAACAATATTGAACTAAATCATTTAATTTAGAGGCATATAATTAAAAAAGTGTGGGTGAATTTTACTTTTTCAATAGCATTATCATTAATTATAGTTTTTAAATATTTGAAGAAATAGACGCACGCATCTATTAAATAGTCAGTTATGTGTATGTTTATGTCTATACTAACTTTTATTTTATCAAAAAACTTATTTATTAATTTGAATAATGATGGAAACTATAAAATGTACAATGGATGAATGATAATTAATAATAATTTCGAGTTGAATGTTGAATAACGCAATATAGCTCCACTAGAACAAGAAAAAATCCTTTTAGCTACTACCCTTTAAATATTGGTGGCAAGATCTTATAAATTGATTGCATGTTACTACTAATGGTGTTATTATTTAAATGTGCGGTTGAAATTAAATATCGATTTTTAATATCATTGATCACTAATAATATATAAAAGTGGGGATGTATGTAAAACATTCACATTCCCATTTTGCCATTATCTTTTACTTTTTGCCCTTTTAGGTAGTGTTTATGTTAATTGCAAAAGTTCTCTTGCTATTTTTCTGACTTTTAAAACCAATAAATTAATAAAAAGTTAATTATTGTGTAATCAATTTTAACTTCCAGTTTTATTTGTGGTTTTCAATTTTGATAAAATAGTTTATAATGTTTTAGTTTTAATAAATAATATAACTATTTTTTGTTTCTCTTCTATGCTACAATTTCTAAATATTAATAGCAAAATAACAACAAAATTTTATTTTGAAAATTGATTTCTTTAAATTTTTAGATTGATTTATTACATTAAATAATAAATGATAAACACCAATTGATTTTATATGTTTCGTGAGATCAGATTGAAGATAACTTTCATGTTTAAAGTCATGTAATTTAAGGAAATAACATGATGAAAAAATTATAAAATTGGCATGTTTCTTTAACATTTAAATAAAATAAAATTATGTTAACTCTACAACAAAACATTTCATTAGTTTTTGTGTATTATTAAATTTAGATTTATGTATTTTAATGAAAGTACGAAACAATTTGAGGTTATTACTTATTAACACGCAAAAATTGGTTGCTAATATTATTTATTAATTGTTTGGTTCATAGTGATTTAATATTTTTTGTTCAATAATTTATAGTATATTTCTTCTATGTGATATTGAAAGAGAAAAAATAATATATTAATATTTATATTTATTTTCAAACTTTTATATATATATATATATATATATATATATATATAATATCACTGTATTTATATTTGCATAAACTTAATGCACATCACCACATCACCATCAATAGTTGTTCTATTCTTAACAGCAAGGCTAACTCAAAGTTATAGTTCAGTTGGGCCTAGACCAATGCACAAACATGGTGGATGGAGCTGCCCCGCTCTTTATTTTTTTTATTTTTTTATTTTTTAAATTTTAACAACACAATATTATAACACGAACTTTATATTATTTTGTTAAAAAATACCTTCATATTATCAATAATGTTATGAATAATTGAGAATAATTTGGTGGTTATGAATTATGAGGAATAATTTGGTGGAGGAATAATTTGGTAAAAGATGTAATTATTATATGTGAATGACTATTATACCCTTGATGAAATTATATATAATTACAGTTTACCATTCAAGTTTTCCTATAAATAGAACGGTTATTAATGAAATTCATTCTGAGAATTCCTTAGAATTCATTCTCTAAATTCTCTCTCTATTGTTTCTATACTTTTATACACGTTATCAAAGATTTGAGTCTCTTAGCCATTTGAGTAATATGAAGGGAGTATACTCTACAAAGCATCTATTGATGAGCACCTCAGACGTATCACCTTAATATTAGTCGATTAATTGTCTCTAAAACTATGCTCATGTAACAATTTTACGGATCAAGATTCTCTCTCTCAAAATCATCTTCATTCGAGAGATCTCCTTTATTCTTCTTCCTATTCTCTCACGATCTCGCTCTTCTTTCTTCAAGACGCAATATTTATAACTTTTCTCTCATCTCTGGTGTTTAATTATAGTTTAATAATATTATATTTTGGCTTAATGATGATTATTGCATTATGGGCAATTCAAGAATTGGCAAATGGAGGAAATACGCATGTTCAATTGCTTCTACCAAAGAAAAAGGAAAATGTATATATAAATTATATTACTTTATAATATAATAATATATTAAACTATAATATTCGTTTTCTCGAGATATAAGGAGTATCACGTTATCAAAATCAAATTTTCTCGACTCCATTATACTCGATTTAACGAGAGCTTAGATTTGACACTAATATTGATAAGGTAAACTTTCAAAAATTTGCAAACAAAGACTCAATTTTTGAAAAAGTTACAAAATAGTCCTTGAACATTTTGATATTGATAAATTGAAGTAGAAGGAGATAATTTTTCCAATCGTGAAACATTGATAAAATATTTTTGACAATTTTACCTTTACAATTGGAATGGACAATTTTACCTTTAGGTAAAAACCGACCTAATTTTGACAACAAAGTGAAAATGGGATAGAATATTCATGAAGAAATTCTAAATCCATTGATTATATAAAATGGCTTGAAGTCCATTTGAGTTAAAAGATCGAATATTATTTTAACTCCCGAAGAGTTCAATTACATAATGTACTTATTCTAGAAGGATAAGTGTAAACTGTAAGTAATGAGTATTTGTTCTAGAAGAATAAATCTTGCTCCGTAGAAAGCTCAATATTTAATTTCTAGCACTTTATTTACCTGCCAATTTAATTACGCAATACCTCCTACTTGATGATGGGTTCAACCGTCACTAAGCGGAAGGTTTTATATATTTTTGCACTTTATATGCTAAGTGATGGGTAATACCTTCATCGAAGCAGTATCCTACTCTAGAGTAGTTAAACATTATGCAATTTAATTCTTGCTATTTAAATTAGTAAATTTATATTTATTGCAATAATTCCCATAAGGTAGATTCGACCACCTATTGGAGGAAATTTAATTTCTAATTTAAATTTATGCACTTTATAGTTTGAGTATATTTCCAATGTGGTGGGTTTATACTACACGATTGGTTATAATCTAATCCTACTCCGGAAAAGTAGTTGATCAAATATTCTAATCATACTCTGCCAAAGAGCGATGAGAATAAAAATTACTTCTCCATATATACCTAATATTAATGGAGAAAATTGAGCAAGTGGTACTTGAAGTTACCATTGGATAAATAGATGAAAGTAAAATACTCAATAGATCCCATGTTGATAAATCAAAGAAAATATATCGCATGGAAAGCTTATATGAAGTAATCTCATCGATGATATGAGATTGTATTAATATGAGAATAAAATGCTCTTGAAGAAGCAAAATCACTAGATATCTCAGTATTTGAATAAAGCCAATATGATATTATTATTATTACTCGTAAGACAGTACAAATGGTAGAAGTGGAACATATTAAGAATATCAAAGATGGCAATAAACACTAAAATATAGAAATACAAAGAAAATATATATTGAACCCATAAATGAGGATGCGTCTCGAGAGTATAAATACTCAGTAACTCGCCACCCCAGAACATTCGGTTCATAATGAAAGATCCAAAGGATCTCTTTTTTCGCTTGACACCGATGATCTCTGTGACCCGTGGGTTTTAGCTTCACATGATTTTTGAACATATGATTGAATCTTGATGAGTAGATCAAGAATCAGATTAGCGAGAATAAGTATATTTCTCAATCAGGAAATAAATTTATGTTCTACACCACGATCTAGAAATGCTAGCAAACCATCGAAAAAATAATTAATATTTAATAAACCTATGGGTTTGGTATGAAAATTCCACCGCAAATGACGCTATATTGAATATTTCCTCCAATGGTGTGTTATAGCCGGAAAAACAATAAAAGCTTCACTATTGCTCATCATGTACATCAGTGATCATGGATGGATTGTGTTTGTAGCATCAATCCGATTGGACTAATGACATTTCTAACTCCAATTAGACATCGCTTCCATTCGATGAAAAGGTATTATACTTGACACTCTTATCCCCATAATTGTCGGCCATCGTAAGACTCCTTAATAGTTTGTTATTAGTCCATCCATATAGTATATTGATATTTTGTTTCCTAACTCCCTTACAAGTTGGTCTCGCCATATCCACATATTGGATATGACTACTAGTCTGGAGCCACCAAGAACACATATAGTTTTTACCTGGTGAGGGTAAAGATTGACTTACATGAGATGATTGATATCTCCATCTCCATCTCCACTTCTATCTTTCTCTTTCAACTTAATGAATGATAGATATATGAATCCATCTATTTAAAGAAAAATTTTCAAACCAATAATTGAGTGCACTATTTACTTTTTGACAAATATGAAAGAGAAAAATGCAGAAAAATTTAATGAAAATGACTATATATCTGTGGCTTGATAGAAAATAAACTAAAAAAATCGAAAATCGAAAAGCGATATTTACAAATAAAAGAAAATACGATATTCTATATTACATAAATTTGTCTTACATAAATATGGGAAAATCATTATACTAAGTTATTCTACTAAATTTACAAACCTGGATCTTTTAAAGTAAGTATTTCAAGACTATAAAGTGCTTGTTGATCTTTGAATTTGGCCCATAAGGCCATTAGCTCACCTGTACGTGTCCATTAGGATGTGTCTCAAGAGCCTGTTGAATATCATCCAGGCTCCTTACTCAATCCATCCTTAATGAATGCTATTTTATCTTCTCGGTTTACGGACAAGTACCCACATGATTTACATCGAGTGTCACATGTCCACCTAGCACACTTATAAGCATCCTCTTAATCTTTTTGCTCTCCGTTTCTTTGAAAAACTACTTTACCCATACCAGACATGTATTTAGAAGGAATTGAAACCTCACGAGATAATCGAACCTTTGCTTCAATCAAGCATGTCGGATATCTTGTGGGATACCCTTATTCATTAGCATCCTTAATCTTTCAAATTTACATCGATAAATCCTTTTTAGGATTTTGGTCGTAGTGATGGATAGTATTTTCAAGATTTGAGAGCATATGATCCATTATAATGTATAGATACTTGTTAGGATGAATTTTGCAATAATTTTGATGATTTATTTATAGAATAATACGACGCGTATGAAATAAGACTCGATTTTAAATAAAGCGTAAAGAGCTACGATTTGAATTAAATAATAGCCTGTGATGTGAGTGCGTATATTTGTAACTCAGTGTTTGAACAGTAAGTAGAACAATAATGTCACCAAAAGATGATGGAATATGTGGTGAATTGTTTCTATGATAAATCATGTTGAGCACTATACATACTAGTGAAATCGATATAGAATTTCTTGAACTAGAAGTTCAATACTATCTGCAAAACCGGATTGACCATCCCTGGTTTAAATAATTATTGAAATCAATATTTCAAGTGAAGAATTAAAGGAATTCTTCAATGATTGTTCTCGATAAATGATGAAATCATTACTAGCCAATATTGGAAATAAATCCCAAATATATCCGGAATAAAAGGATGAGAAATATGGGCCACTCATCCTCCATGTGGACTACTAGATATTATGATATGGATCCACTAGATAGTCACATGTGTATATGATTCGTAATTTGAAATTTACGAAATATTTGCTCACCAGTATGAGCATGATTTCGATTTAATGATAAAGGTTAGTAAATGTATATCCCAATACTAATAAATCACACGAAGGATTGAGTATGCATACAAGTGGGATATTATATGGCAAATTATTTAAAGTCCTCAAATAAATTGCCGATATCGAGAATAGAATGCAAACTGGCCTAAATTCCCATATTAAGGTGAATGATGAGAACATATATGAGATTAAATCATACCAACTGTATGAGTTTGGTGTTCTAAATTTTCTCGGCATGTATGGAGTATTAAAGTTAAAATGATATGTGAAATGCATCATGTTATATCCTCACAATTAAAATATGAACTTGAAGTTCAAAGATGCATAAAAGATGTTATGAACAATCACATATATCGCTTAAGATGCTTTGATAAGTTATACCTTGAGCGTTGATATTATGAGATTTCCCCAAACATATATATCAAAGCAAATTATAAAAGATGGTCTTAATAACGGAGGCATATGCTCTTGAAGAGTATATAGACATAACTATATTGTGTAATCCTACAAGAGATTAATAATGAGATATCTCGATAAGTTATGTCGATACTTGGGGAAAGAAATGAAATTGAAAAGTGTCGACATACGATATGAAAATGTAGCGCTACATATGATCAATGATAATGAAAATATTGAGATATATTGAAGATGATAAGTGGTGAATGTGAAATCCTTGATTTATGAGATGATGAGATGATGATGACTGGTGCTCAAGTTTAAAGATAAAACATGGTGGTCATTATATGTTGCATGCTCATGAAAGTTAAATTACCGATCGTGTATGCAGAAAAGAAAATTAAAGGGATCGGATGAGCTAAACCCAGAGCTTATGAGGTACTTCTAAAGGGTGAACTAAGCTCCTGGGAATGAAATAACCTATTAACCGAGTATTAAATGTTAAATGATATATTTTTAAATGTTAGTTAGTTATGAAGGTTTACTTATATGTTTACATATTTTTACAATGAATTTATATGCTTTAAATTGTGTATTTGGAGACATGTGTTCATGGTGAATGTTTTGTAGTTGTGTAAGAAAATTGATGCACTCTAAATGAACGAAGAGTATAAAACCAATGTATATGATACTCATACAAATGTATGAAAGATTTTGAAATGCTTCTGACATACTTGTATAAAATAATGATTGCACTCTTTTCTCTTGGTGAGGTTTTATCCCATTGGGTTTTCCTAGCAAGGTTTTTAATGAGGCAATTTTAAAGGGTTGTATTCACATGAATAATGTACTCTCTTTTCCTTCATTAGAGGTTTTTCCCAATGGGTTTTTTCCTAATAAGGTTTTAACGAGGCATATTCATGGTATATTAGAACGATAGGAGAAATTGATCTGATGTATCTATTGGGATCAAGTTATAATGGAGCTAATGCTTTAGATCAAACGATGATGATATTGAAATCATTTACGTAAGTAAAGATATCGATTCTCAAGATATGAAATCAACTGAGCCGTTTGCATTCTTTTTCCTTCGATCAAGTTTTTTCCCACTGGTTTTCTTGACAAGGTTTTAAGATACATGAATACTCATCTATTTGGAAGACATCAGTGGGGGCAATGTTTTGATGAAGAAAGATATAACCAAGCTATCCCGTCCAGGTTTGGAAGTTTTTTCCCATCGGTTTCTCCAAACAAGTCCAGGAAGACATTTGTATTAATAGTCATTCAAGGGAAGTGTTATGAATAATTGAGAATAATTTGGTGGTTATGAATTATGAGAATAATTTGGTGGAGGAATAATTTGGTGGAGGAATAATTTGGTAAAAGATGTAATTATTATATGTGAATGACTATTATACTGCATTTAAATTATGTAATTACGGTTGTATCTATTTCAAGTTTCACATAACAGGCTCAGCTTATTAATGAAATTCATTCCTCAGAATTCCTTATAATTCATTCTCTCTAAATTCTCTCTATTGTTTCTATACTTTTATAACAAATAAAAATTTACTAATGCACTACATATTAGAAAATTTTCAAATTTATAAGATGTGTAATAATGAACGAAATCACATAATAAAATATATTTATTTATAATTATTCTTTATGACTTCTCATACTTTAAAACGTCGTATAATAGTCTCATTATAAATTCTTTCTGATGCATCCTTTTCAACATTATTATCACTAAAATATCTCAACATATATCATCCTAATTAAACAAATAAAAACCAATTAATTACTAATTAACAAATACTGGGCTACACAATAAGGTTTCTAATTGGTTCGAGCTAGTACAAGGCTTAGAAGAAAAAGAAAAAAGTGTAAATCCTCAATTGGTAATTGAAAAGTCAGTGCCCCCGCTGGTCCGTTAGTAGGCCCGCCCGTGCTTAAAAGTGTGGTGTCGTGGTACCACGAAGTATCAAATGATAAGAACTAGTTTCAAGTGGTCTGTGTATTTGAAATGTCAAAATATAGACTGTTTTAATTGTATAATAATTAGGTAAAGTAAAATGTTATAATTTCTCCGTCCTATAGAGATAGATTAATTTTCTTTGTTCCATTGTTCAAAATTATTGCCCAACTATCATAATAATAATATATTTATTTTTTCTTTTCTTATTATATCATTAGTGATGTAGGCGCACATACAACCTCAATAATTCATGGATTGCAAACAATATAAACAAATAAACATAAGCCTTGTTCTTATTAAAACGCAACCGATTGAAAACCCTATATGTTAAAATCTTAAATAAGCAAGAAATAAACCCTACAGGGCCAGCACACTCACATTGGGTTAAATCTTATTAAAATAAACACGAAACGAACTAGTAAAATATAAAATTACAGTTTTAACCCCCTAAACAGTCTCGAAACAGTCCGGATTGGGGTCATGAACCCAAAACGGACATCGTATGCAAAAGTTATGCCCATTTCTGCGAACACCGACCAATGAAGTAATCCATTAACCCATGCGCATCAGTTAGTTATAAATGTGATTTAGCAAATAATTTTTCGTATTCCTCATTAAAATTATTTTGAAAATATTAAGTTTGTTGAATGTAGCTTTTAATTGAATAGGAAGAACAATAAGTGTTTTTTGACTTTTCCAATTACATTGAATGTACGTAATTTTGTACGTGTGAAATAACAAATGAGCCTATCTTTATGAGACGGGGGATAATTTAATTTGTAAAGTGAAATCTCAGTTACATTCATTTATGTGTCTACAAATTCATGATTGTCAGATCTGACATAATTAGACCAGTAATTGTACAACTGAAATTTTCGGAAAATTACGTCCCCAACGAGACCAACATTCATCCTGGCTTGGGAAGGATTTAGTGCACCCTTTTTCAGTTTTTCCTAATACGTCTTTAAGAAAAGTCTAAAGGCGAAAAAAAACAGACGACAAGAAAAAAAAAAAAAAGAAAAAAAAAGACAAGGCCTAAGACGGTTGGCCCGGTTGGGTTCATGCACTGTTGTGGTTGAAGGTTAGGTAGTCATATTTTTTGTGTCTCTGTCCTTTTCATGAATCTGTAACCATCAGATTGATTATCATGGAGCGAAAATATTAAAATAAGCAGTGTGTGATATCATCAGACGGCTGTAAATAGTAGTAGTCCACGACATTAATTATATGTATCTCAAATGCATTGAATTTGCCCTTCGATCGGTTCCCCACCTCACGTCCTAGGTTCGATTGGGTCCCCTTATTTAAATTCAACTGCCATTTGGTTGACGAGCATAATTATAAATATCTTCCTCGAATTATTTTTACATTAAAAAAATAAATATCCAAAAAACCTGACTCAGAGAGAGAGATGCAGACATCTCTCATTTATCTTACCCATAGTCTTAATTACATAACAAACTCACGCAAAACATATAGTCGGCTTATGATTAATGTTATAAGATAAAATTACTCCTCTTAATAAAGTTAAAATTTTAAGGCAGAACTTATTTAACCATTGCATAACATTAAAGGAATTATAAAATAAGTGCACTGAAATGAATTGCCATTGTGAGGTGAAATCAGTAGTAGAATTAGACATATTTAGTTGAGGGATCGAGCACATTTGAATTTATCAAATAAGAAATATAAACTCGATCGACCATTTCACAAATCGATAACCTTTCGAAATAATTATATTATTTTCAGCCAAATATACAATCATTAATATGTCATTAAACATTAGTTTTCACTTGAAAACTTTGATTGTAAATATAATTAATTTCATCATTTTGTATTGAGATTTTTATTAAGTTTATAAATTAAAGCTTTAAGTGTATGTTTGGTAAATCGAATAAGTTAGCTTATAATTTATGTTTGGCAAACCCAATTTAGCTGATCGTACTATGTGATCGCACTATTCAACTGCACAACCACGGAACATAAATTTGGGCATGGCCCACATTTGGTGGCATGTGATTTTGGGACCCAAATCCGTGCGATCACATGACCCAGTTTTTTTTAAAAAAAATTGATAACTAACACATGGAAGCTTAAATACAAAAAAAGCCATTGCTAGGGATTGAGGTTTGATCACGAAAAGTTAACCCATTAGGAGGAATAGCTAAATCCCTTATAAATCAATCACTTAACTCATATTTACCCGATGTGAGACTTTGTTTAGATTCTCCCAATAATCTCCCTCTCAAACGAAGTACCATATCATCATGCATGGCTCCATTTCAATAAAGTGCCTACCAATCCATCTTTCTCCTCAAGGTGTAACTCTTCCATTGCACCCGAGTCATTGCCTTAAGTGGCCTGACTGCATTTAAGAGCCATCTACCTTCTTGGATGCTATATCACTGCCCAACGCTTTCCACTGCCTCTAAACCACCTCCTTACATGGATACGGCATAACTGTCTTAAGAGCCAATCGTGGATTTTTTCCCGGCTTGGAGCCCACAAACTTCGTAATGGAACTATTTCATGTGTACACATGGTTAAATGTGGGTCTTGGCTCTGATACCACTAATAAGGATAGAGGCCTCATCCCAAAAGGTCCACTCATTAGGTAGAGTAACTCAATCCCCCTTAAACCAATCACTTAGTCAATATTTAATCGATGTGGGACTTTGTTCACATTTTTCCAACAACAATATTTGCACAGTAAAGCGGCTGGTTGCATTTGTTTTGTCGAGAAACTCAAAAACATAAATCATCGGTCCAAAACGGACACCATATGTGATTTTGATATCCAAAACACTAAAAACTCAATCTCAATATACATTTTGTGTAATGCATTCCAAATAGTGTGTAGTTCATTGCACAACTGTTACACGCTCTTTATTTACAATTACACATTATGTGTAACACATTACACAATAATTACATACTAGACAATTACACAACTATTACATACATTCAAAATAAATTATGCGCATTGCTTAGATTTTGTGCCATGTGATAGCACAGTTTGTGCTATGTAAATGCATGGTGCAAATTTTGGGCAATGCAGACCTAATTTACTTCGATGTGATCGCTAAAAATTGATTTTTGTAATTATATTTATTTTGCATGAATTTTTAAATAACGAATTTATAAGTCTTATATATTTTGCATGACTTCTTCTTTTGTATTTGATCCAATAATACGTATGTTGGATTGCAGTGACTTTCTTCCTCCAACATCAGTTTTGGTATCCATTTCAACTCAACATTTTTTTTTTTTTGAGTGACTCCTTTTTTAATTAAACACAACTCTAATAAAAAAATATCAAAACACACAATTCATTTTTCTCTTTTCTTAATCTCATCTTTTTGCCTTGCGCAAAGATGCTTTTCTTATTTCTTAAATTCTTATCTTTTAGATAGAGAAATTTTCAATACCGTGAAATAAAAGCCGTTCGGGCAAGATTTTTTCAAATATCAATTTTTTCCAACATCATTTTTGAAGGTATTTTGAACATCAGTTTTAATCATACATTTTATTAATATGAAAAAACTTTCATATTTTCTAAAATATTGATTTACTTTTCATTTGTATATTCAATAGGTATTTTTACAGAAATATTATTTTTGAACTTTTCTTTGAATTGTAAAGAAAAATGTTCATATCAATACATAAAAGAGTTATCAAATCATGTCAATGGTAAGGGATAATATTCTTTTAAAAGTTATTGCATTATATCCTCTCTGATTGTAAGAAGTTAACATTAAAACAAGCATGCATCAAATTTTTTATACTTTGTTTCATTTCACTTTTTCACCTACTGGCTACATCTACCACTAAAATGTTTAGTGACCCCCAGAATATATCATTTAACCTAATTTGTTGATTTACCTCCCTGTATAAAATTGCCGCACAAGAAAATTTCAAGATGAAAATACCAAAAAAGGTAGAGATATGAATATAAAAATAAAAATATTAAAATAAATTTTAGGAACTAAATTTATAAATTATAAATATAATTTAGACTTAATATAACGAAACATCATAGTCTGAGTTTTTAATTAGAAAATAAAACATAAAAATTAATTTTTGCCCGTAGTCTTTAATGCCTAAAAAAATTGAATGTTCATAATTAACTTTTAAAAGTGAGCTCGTGTTAAACTTCATATTGAAACCTTTGATTTAACATCCATATTATATACTTTTTACTTAATTATGATGTCGGTTTTTTTCAAAACAAAAATATGAGAGCGAGAGATAAATAAAAAAAGAACGAGAATAAATTCATAGAAAAATGAAGAGTTTTTTTTTATCAATTAATAAGTGATGATGAATTAGAAATTATAAAATATATATAAGGGCCAAACAGAAAAATTAAAAATTTTCAACTATCCACTCTTTTATATATTAATAATTAATAATGATAGTAAGTTTTTTTTTAATGTAATAATCATAGTAAATTAATAATTAGTGATAGGGATAATTAATTCCTTTGCTCGTAGAAGTAAAGTTCAAAGGTCGAAAATAATAATCTTAATATAATAATAAGAGGAGTGCCAACTAAGCACTGCGCCATGTTGGCAGTGCCAAGTTGGCACTCATTTAATTATTTAAAATTAAAAAGGGAAAATCTTATTTAGGAAACAAATATTAAATACACACTTTATTATTTTATTTTTCTTATTTTATTTTATTTAGTATTTTTTTCCTTATTTTAATTTTTTATATAAAATTTAATTTTCCAATTATGTATATAATTGAAAATAAACCAAATGCAAGTATTAATGAAAGTGTGATATGACATCAAAGTTACAAACCACAATATCAATTAAATTATTTTTAAAAATGATAATTAACTTTTTTAATATACATTTTAATTTTTGAATATTATATTTTAATTTTTTTAATATATTTTTTAGTTTTCGAATTATAGTGTCAACTTGGTATAGTGCTAGATTGGTAGGGATTTGCTATTTAAAAAATCATTTTTATTTATTTAAAAAAGTAAATGAGAAAAACCTTTTTTTTATTTACTTAATGTACAAAATCAGTTCAATATTCAGAATTCAATTCGAGCTAAATATGATATAAAAGCAATTCAATATTCACAAATTTTATATATGTATTTGTAGGTCAACTATAAGATCTTTGCTAATCATATTTGAAATATACATTTGAATAGTTATGTATGACTCATAAAACATATTATTTAGTTTTTTTCTTTGTTAAAAAAATATATTATCTAAATTTTCCAAAATATTATATTTGTCCCTAAAATCACCAATTATGATAATTGATATAACATTTTTCTCATAAGATAATATTTCGCACAAAAATTTATTATCTTATTTTATAATATTACTTTATATAAATATATCATTTTAGTCATTTCGTACAACGCACGGGGGTAATATTAGTCGAAAGTATAATAAAAAGGCTATTCATTGTAATCCACGTAGTAATGAAGCAGTGACTACAACAGCGTTGGAGTCCAAGTAGTGGTGTCAAGATGGGTGGGCCGGTCGAACCCGGACCGGCCCACTCGCTCGTCGACAATGGGCCGACCCGCGAACCGCACGGCTGCCCGCGGTCCCACATTGAGTTGGATCTGGCGGGCGGGTGGCGGGCGGTTAACCAGATTGGCGCCAATTTTAAAAATTTTTTATTATTTTTTATTTTTTTAGTTTTATATTTATATTTTTTTCTTTACATATAAAAATATTAAAAAAAGTATTTATTAAAAATCACATATTTAACTTTAACAGATTAAAAATGGTTCAAATGAATCAAATTGGAACAACCCAAAAGTTCATATGAGTCAGCCCATTTGATTAATTCACACGGGTTGGCCCATATGGGCCGGCCCGTACGGGTTGATGGGCGAGCCGGGCCTCATCCCAAAAAATGCGGGCCGGTCCAACCCGGCCCGCGAACCCGTATGAACGGGCCATCTACCCAAGCGGGCTGTTCACGGGCCGACTTGAGGTGGGCCGGCCCGGCCCGGCCCACCTGTATTGACACCTCTAAGTCCAAGTACAAATAGGAACTTTGAATTGAATTATATAAAGGTGGAAAGTGACCCAAAAAAATGAACGGATCCACTGAACCGTACAAAAGGGTGATACAAACATATTTTGTCCTTTTGCTATTGTGTGAAAATGGTGCTTAAATACTTTTTAAGGGTATTTTTTATAGAGATTATTAAAAAAATAATTTTTAAATATATAATTTAAAAATTATGTTAAAATTAAAAATTATCAAATTAATGTAATATTATTGAAAATGATGAAAGAATAAAATAATTTTTGATTTAAATTGTATTAAATAAATGCTAAATATTATTATATTTTCTCAGTACCTTGATTTTAATGTTTGATTTTAACTAGATTCATCAATTGTGAATAGTTTATATGCATTGAAATTAAGGTGAGTTGGATATAGATCTTTTTAAAGAAAAATAGTTTGAGGAAATGTGGATTGGAGTATATAATATAAAATTATAAATCGAAAAAATATCTACGGTTGAGAATGATCATTTTGGAAAGTAGTTCTTAAAAATATATTCCAACAAGCTGGGCCCGAACTTGTTTGACACTTTCGTTTTTCCTCCTTTAATTATTTTTTCTACAGTCATTGTTATGATTCCGTCTCTAAAAATACTTTTTGAATTTTCCCCCTAAATTTCTCTATAATATTTGTTGTTCCAAAATAGGCAATCAAATGGACCACGAATTAGTTTTTAAAATTTTTTCAGTGTCCAATTTGGGCATTAGATCAAAACTATATACTAGTATGTGCAAAGAAAACCTAAATTGAAGCAAAAAAAAAAAAAAAAAAAAAAAGTAACCACAACAATTCAATTTGCAATTCTTAGGGTGATAGGGGCAACATTTGTAATGGTTTTTAAAGGTTTTTAATGTAAATGAGAAGAGAGAATGAGTGGAGTTGAATGGTGGAGATTTATGGATGTGATGTGATATGTGGATGTGATTGATTTATGATAAAGAAATAATGGCTAAAAAAGTGATAAAAATGGTAAAAAAAAATTTAAAGGGTTGCCTAACACCCTTTATATAAGGGTGATAGGGAACCCTTTTCTCAACTTTTTACAACTTTTTATCACTTTTTATCTATTCTTTCTTTACCCTAAATCAATCACATTCAAATATCTCATCACATCCACAAATTTCCACCACTCAACTCCACTCATTCTCTCTCATCTTTTATATTAAAAATCATTATAAATGGATCCCTATCACCCTATAAGTGCAGAATAAATATCTCAAGTGATAGTGATTAGTAAGATAAACTAGAACAAATATGTTGAAACTCCAAGTAAGATGAAATAGGAAGAACCAATTAATTAAGGAAATGTGGAATCAAAACAGAGAAAGAAAATGAATATTTAAAGAGGTTAATTGAGAAAACGATTTACGCTCGGTAGATTTACGGCCTCTAAGACCAAGCATTCTAGTGCAAATAAGGTTTTTAAAATTTGATTGACTTACAATTAGCTTAGCCCGTTAGAGAATCTTTTATTATACTTTTTATCACGTTTTACAACTTTTTTATCCATTCTTTCTTTATCCTAAATCAATCACATCCATATATCTCATCACATCCACAAATCTCAACAACTCAACTACATTCATTCTCTCTCATCTTTTATATTAAAAACATTTAAAACCCATTATAATCTATTTACTATCACCCTATAATGCAATCGAAACACAACTAAGTCGAGCTTTTCTCACAATTCAAAACTACCTTGGGGGTTACAACAAGTAACAAGACTCTCTATTCGAGCTTTTTACGGGCCTTGAATCGATCACCCTCAATCAATAGAAAAAAGTGATTTTTGTTACCTAAAATTGTCATATGAAAACTTTTCTGAATGATCCATTTTTGACAAACAACTGAAAATAGCCTTTCTCTGACAAAATTTTCGGCCTTGTTTGATTGGGGATAATTTTTATTTCACACCTTCTCTCTCTTCTTTTCAACCACATACACACTTTTCAATACAATATTAACCACACATTTTACACGAAATAATGCGGGTATCCATTTTATCCTCAAGCAAACAAGCTCTTCGTTGTTAAAGACAAAATTTCTTGTAATGAATAGGATGACAACTCATTTACAACAATCGAGCTTTATTGGACCCTGAAATGGCCCAAATAAATGGAAGTGGAATTGCAAAAGAGAATCTCTTTATTATTAAAAAAAAGAAAAAGAAAAAAGAAAAAAGAGCAAAGTAAACACTTGAGGTAATAGTATTGAGTTTAGTTTTAAGCGTTTAAATCTTTGATAAATCATGATGATGGAAGATTGGCAAGAAGCAAATTAAAGCTTACTATTACAATAAACTGCTCTCCTAAATGATGTAAGAAGTTTGTGATTTGAAATTAAGAAGAGATCGATGTCAATTTGTAGTGCAAAATCCTAGCACATTGTTGCTGGATTTGCCGATTTGGTCTACTATTTTCAATTCGATAGATCCTACTAAACGTTACATAAAAATAGCCGTTAGACATTTATTTGTCACGTCTTGAGGTCGATTGTACGATTCGTTCAACTAGTTCGATTGACCAAATTAACAACCCAGTCCATTTTCGTACATTTAGATTTGGAGAACACGAATATCATATATGCAATTAGTTTTAAAAACATTTTATACAAATTTAAATCTATTTTGATGTTTTTAAAGTTATTTTGTGCGCTAACTCATTACTTAGATTTTCAAGATGATTTACTTTGCAAATGTATAATGAAAAATTCAATTATAATCACTTTGTACCTTTTCTAAATTATTTTTCATTTAGTCACATTCTTTAAATCACTTTTTACTTCTCTCCGACTTATGTACCAAGTTATCAAAGCTACTAATCAATGAAAAGTTTTTCGAAACTACTTGCTTGCTAGCAATATTATAAGTATAACAAAATTAGTGCATCCTCTGATAGAAATATGGACCTCACCAATATAAGGGAAGATAAAAATAGTGTATATTATTCTCATCCTTCTATTAGAGGACGTACTAATTATTGTGCCAATATTGTTATAGTTTTAGTAGTATTCCTTGCTAAAAATCTTGTATGACTGATCAAATATTGTTATTCTCTAGGAAACAAGAATATTGAATTTTCCCTGAAAGCATTACAAAATTTATATTACATATATAAAAA
Organism: Jasminum sambac; assembly: GCA_018223645.1. NCBI lineage: Eukaryota > Viridiplantae > Streptophyta > Magnoliopsida > Lamiales > Oleaceae > Jasminum > Jasminum sambac. The sequence continues at coordinate 25,945,317 of CP073652.1, forward strand.
TGAAAATTCACTTATCTATATATATATAAAAACAGCATTTTTTCCCTCCAAAATATTCTTTTTTTGAAATTTTTAATCTATATATATATAAAAAGAACCTTTTTTCCCGCCTAAATGCATCCTCAATTTTTTCCGCCTATTAAATTTTCCTAATATAATCTTCTATCTATATATAGAATACTATATATATATATATTTATAGAAAATGATGATTTTTTCTTATTATATTTTTTATTGTCTTAAATCTGTCTTCCCATTTAAAAACACTCTCTTTTTATTTTTTATTTTTTCTTTTCTAATCCATATCCAACTTTCTTTTTTTCCCTCCCTAATATATTAATATTAATATATATAGATTTTATTTTCTTATTTCTACCCTACTTTATCCAATTTCATAACATCTAAATACTCTCTGTAATATCCCGTCCGTTTATGCATGTGATTTATGATGTTATGTATGATCGTGGAGTAGTGAATATGTGTTTGGACCCTTGGTGACTTCGTTGTGATGCTATGTACGGTATTAAGTGTCGAAACGGCCTCCCGAGCGGCTAACGAGGCCGCTACAAAATTCTGCAGGATCGAGTTTTACGGCCGTAATTGTAGGGTTTACGGCCGTAATTATCTGGTTACGGCCGTAAGTAAGATAGTTACGGCCGTAATTTGTGGAATGAGGAAATGTGCCAAAATTTACAGAGAGGTAATTACGGCCGTATGACTTGGAGATACGGCCGTATTATATGGGTTACGGCCGTAAGGGTTATGGATTACGGCCGTAATTCTTGAAGGGTGAGATACATGGATTTATAGAGACTTTATTACGGTCGTATGTTCTTTGAGTACGGCCGTATCGTAAGGTTACGGCCGTAAATTTGGGAGTTACGTAAAGATCAAGTTACTGGCCAGTAATTTTAAGTCGCGTAAACTGTTGGATTGGGTTTTAACACGTTGGCTTGGGGTTTTTTCATCATTTTCGACCTCCAACTCCCCAAAACCCTAGAGAACAAGTTCAAGGGTGATTTTAAGACTTTGGCTTGGTATTTGGCTTGTGGATCATTGCTCCAATCCTAGTTACAATCTTGGAAGCAAGAAGAAGGAAGGAAGAGAAGAGGGAAGGAAGAAGAGGAATCATCCAACCAATCTCCTAGCTTGGTTTCTTATCTTTTGAGGTAGGTTTGAGATAGAATATCTAAGTAGGAGGTAAGTGGAGACATGAATGATCCTTAGATAGCTATGTATGCAAGTTTCTTTGGCTAATTTCCTAGTTTTGGTGAAGTAGGACATGGTTAGCTTGTTATGGTGATTTTCTAGGGTTAGGTGCTTCCTAACCTTGGTTCATGATATACTTATGTTGTTGCCAAATGCTATGCTATGAATGTCTCGTCCATGTGTACTCATATGTCATGCGTGATTGGATTGGATTGTCTATCATGTGTTGCGTTAATGTTATGTTTTCGGCCAAATATGGGGGACCTACGCCCCAACGAATGATTCGTTGGTCGAATGGGGGACCTACGCCCCAATAACCGATAGTATGGCCTCACGGGGGACCTACGCCCCGATGATGTTACGAGACCTGCCAAATGTTTAAAACGGCGCCAATGCTAACACATGATTCGCAATGGGCCCGAAAGTAATATGTGATGTTCATGTGCATTGTGTCTCTTCCTACTGAGTCATTATGACTCACGTGTGTTCTTTTCTATGTTTAGATGGTGCTGCGAGTAGGAGGCAAGCCGGAGGTGGGGCTGGATCCTCTCATGCGTGAGCTTGTCGATGTGTCGAAATGGGAAGGAAAAAGATTTTGGGGTCATGTGTATATAAAATCACTCTTTTGCAATCTCTTTTGTAATACAACTTTTGGAGCTATCACGTTAGATATACATGCAAATTATCGTTTTGGGGTTTTCGTAAAACGTTTGCAAATGTGTTAGCTCGGTGACGTCACGCAGGTAGCGCCCTTCCTAGTACGATGCCCTTTGGGCGTCTTGGGCGGGTGTTACGCGATGGTATCGAGCAATTACTTCCTAATTTCCGCGACGTTGAAGGATTTCTATGCCCTCAAGGTCTTGTATATGTTATATGAGTTTGATTGCATGTGGTAGTTGCTGCGTTACGCTGGGATATGATGTTATGGGAGTTATATGTTAGGGTTGGATAATCGATCACTGGTATTTTCCTTTTGTCTTCTGGATGATAGATGGCAGATGATCAGGCAGCTACTATAGAGAGGCTTACGCGATTGGTTGAGCAGCAATCGCAGATGATGCAACAGATGATGCAGAATTCGAATAACCACAGTGTTGGTGGTAGCAATACGGTGGCTACTTCCATAGGGGATAAGGTGAAGGAAGATCGGGACAGGGAGATGGCTACAGATCGGTTCCGACGGTTGAACCCTCCAGTATTTGAGGATGCTAGGGACCCTATCGATGCCGAGAACTGGCTACAGACGATTGAAAGGATGTTTGAGTATGCACATATTCCTGATTCTGAGCAGGTGAACTGTGCTACTTTTATGCTTAGGGGCTCGGCCGATTTTTGGTGGGACTTGATCAAGAGGGAAGAGACGGCGGATGGTGCGATATGGGTAGTGACTTGGGCTGACTTTTGTGCGCGTTTTCGTGCTAAGTATTTCTCGGAAGCTGCGAAGAATGAGAAACTGAATGAGTTTATTCAGTTGCAGCAGGGGAATATGACGGTGATGGCTTATGGGAAGAAGTTTGAGGAGTTGGCTCGTTTTGCTACTTATATGGTTGATACGCCTAGCCGGAAGATAGCTCGGTTTGTTGCGGGGTTGAAACCGGAGTTGGCTCGTGATGTGCAGTTGGCGAGTGTTTCGACCACGAGTTATGCGGAGGCATTGGAACGAGCTTATGTAGCCGAGAAGGCGGAAGCTAGAATTGTACAAGCTCGTCTAGGTCAAGGCCAACCAGTTAAGGCGGCTCAATCGACCTAAGGTTCGGCTCAATCTGCTCAAGGTTCTTCGGCTGGTAACCGTGGACGAGGTTCAAACTTTCGAGGCCGAGGCAGGGGTTCGAATTACAGTCCGAACTACAAGAGGCCTGCGGATACTACTTCTTCGTCTCAATCTTCGGCGAAGAAGGGACCGGGTTCTCCATCCCCAACGCAGTGCCCGACATGTGGGAAGGTTCATGCGGGGCGATGTTATTTCGGTACGGACCGATGTTACGGGTGTGGGAAGGAAGGACACATTGTTCGGAATTGCCCGGAGGTGAAGAATCAAGCACTACAGTCTCAGGCGCGACCGGCAGGACGGGTATTTGCTATAGCTCAATCCGATGTTCCAGAGAGAGCTGATGTGATTGCAGGTACCATTTATATTTCTACTACTCCTGCATATGCATTGTTTGATTCTGGAGCTACGCATTCATTTATATCCATGTCGTATGCCCGTCGGTTAGTAATGAGTCCGATACCTTTACGGTCTCCTATGGATGTTATTGGACCTACTGGTTGAATCGGTGTCTTTGTGTGGTATTATCCATACATTATGGTGCAAGTTAGGGAGTGTGGGACGTTAGCTAATCTCATTGCCTTGGAAGTTAAAGATTTTGATGTTATTTTCGGGATGGATTGGCTAACGCAACATGGCATAGTTTTGGATTGTTCTAAGCGTGCTCTTAAGTTTCCAGATGGTGAGGTTGTTTCATTCCCTAGGTTGGAACGGTCGACTAGGGTTGTTATCTCCTCGATGAAGGCTCGGAAACTCATTGAGCATGGGTGTAGTGCATACGTGGTGAGGATGTGCAAGATGGATACGAAGGAAGTTAAGACACCATCATTGGTTCCGGTGGTATGTGAGTTTCTTGATGTCTTCCCGACGATCTTGAAGGGTTACCACCAACCCGAGAAGTAGAGTTCCCATTGAAGTTGTACCGAACACTTCCGATCTCTAAGACTCAGATCGTATGGCTCGGTCGAGTTGAAAAAACTCCGAACGCAATTGGATGATTTGATGCAGAAAGGATTCATTCGACCGAGTACTTAGCCTTGGGGTGCTCCGGTCTTGTTTGTTAAGAAAAAGGGCGGCTCGATGCGACTTTGTATGGATTACCGGAGTTGAACAAGGTGGCGATCAAGAATAAGTACCGTTACCGTATTGATGAGTTATTGGATCAACTTCGGGATTCGGCGGTTTACTCGAAGATTGACTTACGGTCCAGGTATCATCAGGTGAAGGTTAAGGAAGATGATATCTCAAAGTCGGCGTTTAGCACTCGATATGGACACTTTGAGTTTCTCGTTATGCCCTTTGGAGTGACGAATGCCCGGCTTTTATGGATCTCATGAATCGGGTCTTCAAGCCGTACTTAGACAAGTTTGTGATTGTCTTCATTGGCGATATCTTGATCTACTCCAAGACTCGAGAGAGCACGAGCGGCATCTTCGATTGTTTTACAAACACTTCGGGAAGAGAAGCTGTATGTGAAGTTTTCGAAGTGTGATTTTTGGGTGGAACAAGTGGTGTTTCTTGGTCATGTCGTGAGAAAAGAATGCATTTCTGTAGACCCTAGTAAGATTGATGCAGTGCTCCAGTGGCCACAACCGACTACTCCCACTGAAGTCGTAGTTTTGTGGGTTTAGCGATACTACCGTCGTTTTGTGAAGGATTTCGTTAAGCTTGCGGTGCCTCTTACACACCTAACCCGAAAGAATGTACCTTTCAGGTGGACGGACGAGTGTGAACGTAGTTTTCAGGAGTTGAAGACTCGTCTCACAACGGCACCAGTGTTAGCAATCCCGGATGGCGTTAGTGTGTTTACGCTTTACAGTGATGCTTCTTATCAAGGACTCGATTGTGTATTGATGCAGAATGAGAAAGTGATTGCGTATGCTTCCCTCCAAGCGAAGAGTTATGAGCGAAATTATCCTACGCATGATTTGGAGCTAGCCGCGATTGTGTTTGCGTTGAAGATTTGGCGACATTATCTTTATGGGGTGAAATGTGAGATTTATACGGACCACAAGAGTTTGAAGTACTTCTTCACCCAGAAAGATCTCAACATGCGCCAACGCCGTTGGTTAGAGTTGGTGAAGGATTATGATTGTTCGATTCAATACCATCCCGGGAACGCCAATGTGGTAGCCGATGCTTTAAGTCGGAAAGAGCCGAAACGAAGACCTCGAGAGTTGCAACGAGAGATGGAGAAGTTAGATTTAGAGATCTTGGAACAAGAAGAAGCCCGATTGGCGGCTATGACTCTTCGATCGATGTTGCTTGATCGGATTAAGGATGGGCAGGAAACTGATGGCTGGGCAATCAAAAGGAAGAAACGACTCATTGAGAAGCAAAAACCCGAATATCAAGTGCTGAATGGATTCCTGAAATACAAAGACCGGTATTATGTTCCGATGACCGATAGTCTCCGACGAGAGATTTGTGACGAGGCACATATGACGCCGTATACACTTCATCCCGGCTCCACCAAGATGTATAGGGAGATTCGGATGCTTTATTGGTGGCCCGAATGGAAACGAGACATTGGTACATTTGTGGCAAAGTGTTTGATTTGTCAACAAGTGAAGGCCGAACATCAAAGACCAGCAGGAACTCTCCAACCACTTCCAATTCCCGAATGGAAATGGACTGACATCACGATGGACTTCGTGAGTGGGTTTCCACGGACGAGTAAAGGATTTGATGCTATATGGGTTATCGTCGATCGACTCACAAAGTCTGCTCATTTATTGCCTATCAATATGACGTTTAAGATGGAGCAGTTAGCTCGACTCTATGTGCAAGAGATTGTTCGGTTACATGGCGTGCGGCTTCTGATTGCCGGATCGTGACCCGAGGTACTTATCTCATTTACGGAAGGAGTTGCGGTTGGTGTTAGGGCGAAACTTCAATTCAAGACGGCGTTTCATCCCCAAACGGATGGACAATCGGAGAGGACGATCCAAACGCTAGAAGATATGCTGCGTTCTTGTGCCTTGGAATTTTCGCAGGTTTGCGATCGTTACCTCCCGTTGATCGAATTTGCGTACAACAACAGTCACCACACTTCTATTGGGATGCCCCCGTACGAAGTGTTGTATGGACGAAAGTGTAGTTCACCGTTACATTGGGACGAGATCAGCGAGATGAAGGATATGCGGCCCGAAATGATCCAAGATATGATTTCAGCGGGCGAGAAGATTAAAGGCGAATGAAAGCTTCACAGGATCGCCAGAAAATTTATCTGATACTAAATGCGCCGCCGCTTGAATTCGAAGTCGGTGAAAAGGTCTTTATTCGAATTTCACCCATTAAACGGCTTCTTCGATTTGGGAAACGAGGGAAATTGACGCCCCGATATATTGGCCCGTACGAGATTCTTGAGAGAATCGGAGAGGTTGCTTATCGGTTGCAGTTACCCACGCATATGGATCGTATCCATAATGTATTCCATGTCTCGACTCTGAGGAAGTATCTGCCAGATCCATCTCATGTGTTACCGGATCCTCCACTTGACATTCAACCGGATTTATCATTTGAGGAGAAACCAGTGCAAATTATTGCTCGAAGCGAGATACAGTTGCGAGGCAAACAGATACCGTTGGTTCGTGTTCTATGGAGGAGCGCAACCGTGGAAGAAGAAAACGTGGGAACGAGAAGATGATATGAGGAATCATTATCCAGAACTCTTTACAGGCAACAATTTCGGGGACGAAATTTATTTAAGGGGGTAGATTGTAATATTCCGTCCGTTTATGCATGTGATTTAGGATGTTATGTATGATCGTGGAGTAGTGAATATGTGTTTGGACCCTTGGTGACTTCGTTGTGATGCTATGTACGGTATTAAGTGTCGAAACGGCCTCCCGAGCGGCTAACGAGGCCGCTACAAAATTCTGCAGGATCGAGTTTTACGGCCGTAATTGTAGGGTTTACGGCCGTAATTATCTGGTTACGGCCGTAAGTAAGATAGTTACGGCCGTAATTTGTGGAATGAGGAAATGTGCCAAAATTTACAGAGAGGTAATTACGGCCGTATGACTTGGAGATACGGCCGTATTATATGGGTTACGGCCGTAATTCTTGAAGGGTGAGATGCATGGATTTACAGAGACTTTATTACGGTCGTATGTTCTTTGAGTACGACCGTATCGTAAGGTTACGGCCGTAAATTTGGGAGTTACGGCCATAAAAGATCAAGTTACGGCCGTAATTTTAAGTCGGCAGAAACTGTTGGATTGGGTTTTAACACGTTGGCTTGGGGTTTTTCCATCATTTTCGACCCCCAACTCCCCAAAACCCTAGAGAACAAGTTCAAGGGTGATTTTAAGACTTTGGCTTGGTATTTGGCTTGTGGATCATTGCTCCAATCCTAGTTACAATCTTGGAAGCAAGAAGAAGGAAGGAAGAGAAGAGGGAAGGAAGAAGAGGAATCATCCAACCAATCTCCTAGCTTGGTTTCTTATCTTTTGAGGTAGATTTGAGATAGAATATCTAAGTAGGAGGTAAGTGGAGACATGAATGATCCTTAGATAGCTATGTATGCAAGTTTCTTTGGCTAATTTCCTAGTTTTGGTGAAGTAGGACATGGTTAGCTTGTTATGGTGATTTTCTAGGGTTAGGTGCTTCCTAACCTTGGTTCATGATATGCTTATGTTGTTGCCAAATGCTATGCTATGAATGTCTCGTTCATGTGTACTCATATGTCATGCGTGACTGGATTGGATTGCCTATCATGTGTTGCGTTAATGTTATGTTTTCGGTCAAATATGGGGGACCTACGACCCAACGAATGATACATCGGTCGAATGGGGGACCTACGCCCTAATAACCGATAGTATGGCCTCACGGGGGACCTACGCCCCGATGATGTTACGAGGCCGGCCAAATGTTTAAAACGGCGCCAATGCTAACACATGATTCGCAATGAGCCCGAAAGTAATATGTGATGTTCATGTGCATTGTGTCTCTTCCTACTGAGTCATTATGACTCACGTGTGTTCTTTTCTATGTTTAGATGATGCTGCGAGTAGGAGGCAAGCCGGAGGTGGCGCTGGATCCTCTCATGCGTGAGCTTGTCAATGTGTCGAAATGGGAAGGAAAAAGATTTTGGGGTCATGTGTATATAAAATCACTCTTTTGCAATCTCTTTTGTAATACAACTTTTGGAGCTATCACGTTAGATATACATGCAAATTATCGTTTTGGGGTTTTCGTAAAACGTTTGCAAATGTGTTAGCTCGGTGACGTCACGCAGGTAGCGCCCTTCCTAGTACGATGCCGCTGAACGTACTGGAGCGGGTGTTACACTCTCTCTATTATTTTCTTTCCTTTTTTCATTTTCTACATATATAAAAAAATTTGTGATTCTATTTTACTCGATTTGATGAGAGCTTTAAAATAAGTATAGTATTAATACATAAATTTTTATTTTTTGAAAAATTAAAATTTACCACAAATATGTAAAGTAGTGCCCAATTTAAATATAAATTGATAATTTGTGATGATACTTAATTGATGTTTGTGTGAAAAATTCAAATATAATGAGATGTAGAAATTGTTTTAACTTTTAATTTTATTCCATGTTTGATTTACTTTGAAAATAAATTAAATGAAAAATAATATTTCAATTTTTTTTATCTCGCAAATATATGGTAAAGCTAGCTTTATTTTATGTTTAAAACTAAATAAATTTTTTCCTAATAAATATCATATTCACCAAAATAATAACTTATATATTGATATAGTATTTAAGTACAATTTCTCGTGTAATTAGAAAAAATCGATACATATTATATATTTGTAATAAATTTCAATTTTATTTTCAATTAGTAAATTTCAAAATTTTTATTTTTTCTTTGAAATTTTCAATTTATAAGTTTATGTGTTGAACAATATAAGGGTATTCTAGGAATTAGAATGAATTTTTGATTGATCGTTTTTTCATAATTGTCGTATTCAAAAAATAAAATTATTTAAAATTAAAAATTTCCACTACAATTTAATCTTTATGCCATACAAAATTACCATTGATTAAATTTTTACATTAAAATTCAAATAAAGGTTTAACATTAAAATTAAAAAAAGATCAGACCCGTTACTTAATTTTAGAAATAATTAATTAATTTATAAATAACAGCTAAGAAACAAAAATTAATTAAAACTAAGATTCAAATTTTTTGCAATACAAAATTACGATTCATTAAAGTTTCGCACAAAAATAAAAAGAAAATTACCGGCAATTGGCCCGAGTTTGAGATAAAATCCCACCACTATTATTTCTAATTTGTAATAAAAAATTTAAAAATTTGGTTGGGCCGAATAATTAATTTTAGAAACAAACAATCATTTTTATAAATAATTAGCCAAGGAACAAAAATTAATTAAAATTACCAATTTCTGTAAGATTTAATTGTTATGTGTTGAAAAATTACAATTCATTAAATTTTTACATAAAAATTAAAATAAACGTGTAATATGAAAATTTAAAACATAGCTTTGACCATTCAATTAATTGTAGAAATAATTTATTATTTTTAAAAATAATAATTAGCTAATAAATGAAAATTAATTAAAATTAGCGAGTTCGCTAAGATTTAATTTCGGTAGGATAAAAAATTACAACTCATTTAATGTTGACATAAAAATTAAAAGAAACGTGCAACATCAATTTTGTTTAATTAATCATTCAGTTACAACATTAATCGATTTTTTAATTAATTAAATCTATATCTATATCTTTTAAAATTCAAGATATCTTTTCAGTTACAAGATATTTTTAAAATTAGATTCATATAATTCTTAAAATTATGGCTATGAAGCAAATTATTTTGGAATTAATTAATTTTTTTAGAAATAATTAAATTAAATAAAAAAATTAACTATAATTATTTAAACAATAATTAATTAAAATAATAAATTTCATTGCTAATATTTTACTGTACATGTGTTCAATGGACAAAGATGGATCCAAATTACGTTTTTAAATGGGAAAATATAATTAATTAAAAAAATGAAAAAATATTTTAAATTGTAATATATCTTTTAAATTACAAGATTTCTTTAAAATTAGATTCATACAATTCTTAAAAGAGTAAATATTAAAATGATTATTTCAGAAATAATTAATTATTTTCATTAATAGTTAGCTAAAATGAAAATCAATTAAAACGAATTATATTACCATTTATTAAAATTAATAATACTGTTATTATTTAATTGGATTTGGTTTCAATGGGCGAAAATTGACATGGTTTCGTTGGATGAAAATTAATCAATTGTATTGTTAAAACAGAAAACTACCATTAATTAAAAATAGGGAATTTGGCGCAAATGGTCCAGAAAAAAATAGGTTAGTGCACGTTTGGTCCCAAAAAAAAAAAAGGTAGCGCAAATGGTCCAGAAAAAATTAGGAAGTTGCACGTTTGGTCCAATTGGATGATTTCCGTCATTTTCTCCAGTTAACTTTTCAAATAGTCTTATTTTGTCCTTTTGTGAACTCTAAATTGTTATAATAAATTGCATAAAAAGGCCACAACTTTTGAAAGTTATTAAATCAAGTCCTAAAAAATCCAATTTGTTTATATTAGTTCAAAATTTTAATTAAATTATACAATTTTATTTTTATCTTTTATGGGAGAGAATTTTGTCCATAATTAAGTTTATCTAATTAATTTGATACTAATTAGATAATTTTATCGAAAACTTTCAACGTAATAGGATTTCTTTACGTTACTTTAACATTTCAAAATTTTAAACGTAAATTTAATTATTGTTCATAAATAATATTTTATTAGAATATATTATCAGAAAAAATATCAATACAAAGAATTAATAAAATCGAATCAGAAAATTAAAATTAGTTTGCAATAAGCCTATATCTTTCTTGTAATAACTCTTTTATCAATAAAATTTATTTCACGAGCTTGAATTTTCGAATCAGGATATGTTTTAAAAATGGAAAAAGAAATTAAAAAACCAGAAAAAGAAAAACCTACCCTACCCGGCCCCCCACCCACTTTCAAACCACCACCAAGACTCATTGGTGGTGGTGGTGGTTTCAACCACCACCACGTGGTGGTCTCGAAACCACCACAGATCGTGGTGGTTCAAACCACCAGCGCACGGTGGTGGTTCGAAACCACCACAGATCGTGGTGGTTTCGGAACCACCACAAAGGTGGTGGTTCGAACACACCACCACCACCAGCAATGGTGGTGTGGTGGTTTGAGTGCGGGTGTGGGTATGGTAGGTTTTTCTTTTTTTTCCTGGTTTTTTAATTTCTTTTTCCATTTTTAAAACATATCCGGATTCAAAATTCAAGCTCGTGAATAAATTTTATTGATAAAAAGAGTTATTACAAGAAAGATATAGGCTTATTATTGCAACGAATTTTAATTTTCTCGATTCGATTTTATTAATTCTTTGTATTCGTATATTTTACGAATATATTCCTAATAAAATATTATTTATGAACAATAATTAAATTTACGTTGAAAATTTTGAAATGTTAAAGTAACGTAAAGAAATCCTATTACGCTGAAAGTTTTCGATAAAATTATCTAATTAGTATCAAATTAATTAGATAAACTTAATTATGGACAAAATTCTCTCCCATAAAAAGATAAAAATAAAATTGTATAATTTAATTAAAATTTTGAACTAATATAAACAAATTGGATTTTAGGACTTGATTTAATAACTTTCAAAGTTGTGGCCTTTATGCAATTTATCATAACAATTTAGAGTTCACAAAGGACAAAATAAAGACTATTTGAAAAAGTTAACTAAAATGGACTGAAATCATCCAATTGACCAAACGCCAAGAACTTCCTAATTTTTCCTACATTTGCGCTACCTTTTTTTGGGACCAAACGTGCACTAACCTATTTTTTTCTGGACCATTTGCGCCAAATTCCCTTAAAAATAAATAACAAGTAAAATTAATTAGATTACCGTGGTTAACTAGATTTTTCCTAAAAAATGAAAGGCATATTTCGACATGCAAGATATCTTTTTAATTATAAAATATCTTTAAAATTAGATTCATACAATTCTTAAAACTGTTGTTAAAATACAAATTATTTAGAAATAATAAGTTATTTTTTAAATAATCATCTAAAAACAAGAATTAATTAGAATTAATTATATTGCAATTAATTATATTTTTTAGATTTAATTGGATATATTTTCATCTGACGAAAATTGAGAGAGTTTTATTAGATAAAAATTAATCAAAATTAATTAAATTACTGAAAGCGGGGAAACATAATTATTTCAAAAAATGAAAAATTATTAAAATTAATTAGAATGCTACGGGGAAGAAAAACGTGCTTATGAAATTAATTTATCTTTTACATATTTTAAAATAAAGTTAAGTTGACACCTATAATATTTTGGATTCTTAGAATTTGGGTGTTACATCTTATTGTAAAGTAAGTCGACTGATCATTAGTCCATAATTAACTTTATTTACTTTTTTCAGCATCATTCTTTTTTAAAACATGCTTTTCTTTTGATTCTCACATGTTTTTGTATTTTTTATGATATTTCTTTTGAGTTACAGTTGAAGGCAAAACATCTTTGTATAGTTACGGGTATTTCAAAGGATCTTCTCTTTTTTTTTTTAAGTAACGAACTTCAAAAATAGGTCTTCAAATAGTATTATTTTTTTATTTTGGCTCTATTCGAACCAACAATTATATAATAATTCTTTAGTTCAATCTGTCGCTTTCGTTAGGGAATAAGTCTAAGAATTCTTACTAAACAATTGGTTATCGACTCAATAAATTATTGGAATTATATGACTCAATTAGAATACTTTAACTGGCTTTCGACTATGTTAAATATTTATCTAAGTTTCTATCTCCTAAATAAATTTTTAAAATCCTACCCACTTTAAATTATTTATTTTATATCGAATTTTGCCAATTGAGATTTTATTTAATTGTTAAATATCATCAAGTAGATTATATATTTTAAGTATTAATTATATATATTTTAATTTATTTGTCTTATCCAAATTAATTTAAATTTTATATCAAATCATTCAATATTTAATAAGCCAAATATGTTAAATTAGTAAGTTTATATCTAATATGTTAGTACACGTATTTAGTATATTTAGAAGGTATTTATTGAATAAATAAAATGTCGAAATAAAATCTTCAATTAAACCATCACGATGGGGGGCGTCGCGGGGATGAGAATTTTCTCGCTGGGAATGGAAGTTTGTAATTCTCATATCATCCTCGCTCGCCCCTAGAGTAAATGAGGATGGGCCGAAATGAGGATAAGTGTTTCTCGGCATGGCAGATACAGGGTGTTAGGGTCTGTAATACATTACTCACTGCATTGTTATTTTTATAATATATCTCTATAATGATTATATTTCATAATTAAAACTTAAAAATCATTATTTTCATATTAATTGTTAATAACATTCATCATACTGATATATAATTAATATCTCCCAAAATTTATAATTGCATATAATAAAATGTAAAACAATTTAAAAAAAAACAATGAGCTCTACTAATGTTAGTAGAGTTATTTTGATAACTATAATATTTAATATTATTTTATTTTGGATTTATATTAGTAGATTAATCTTGCAATGAGCAAAATATTATATATTATCACAATCACTGCTATAAATTATCATCCCGTGCAAAATACGAGTGTAAATACTAATTAAGTTGCTATTCTATGAAGAATAGTAAATTAAGTTGTGTGGACTTTCGTGAGTTGTTCTTTACATACATGTAGGATGGATTAGTACGAAATATAGAAGAAACTCTTTCAAAATTTTTATAGAATTGTTTCAAGCAAAATTATTTAAGTTTATTATTGTAACTCATTCTTTATTTTAATTATTTTTAGATTTTATGTTAATATTATTAATATCTATCAATATCGTTATCAGTTGAAAAATTTATCTCTCGTGCAACGCACGGGTGAAACAACTAGTTTTATAAATTAAACACGTGAAAGTTGAGCAAATGAGTAAAGGTAATCGTGCTTAATTGACTTTCAAGTTTAGCCCACGAGAATTTCAAAAAGGAGCGAGTAAATTAAGGCCTTATTCTATTGGGGGTTTAGTTGTTCCACGCGGTATTCCGTGTAAAAATGTGTGGTTAATATTATTTTAGGAAATGTGTGTGTGGTTGAAAATGAGTATGAGGTATACGGAATTGCGTACGGATTTGGTTAACACCAAATAGAACAAGGCCTAAAGGTCCATAATCCGCCAAAGGGAACAGGGAAAAGCCAAAAAGACTCGATATGCAGTGTGAACATGCTACCTAGCTAAATTCCATGTGAAATATATGGAATAAGCTAATTAGACAGAAGACTTACCTTCATGAGTAACACAAATTGATGTGATAATTTTTTAATCCTTCAAGATAAAAACAATGCGATGTGTAACACATGGGTAATATGAATTGAGAATGTTTAGTTTCTTGAATATTAAATTGAATGAATTTCATGCCAACATTCTATTATATATCCAAAACAAAGGAGTGTGGTATGTCGAGTATGAAGATGTTCTACGAAATCAATTTTGCTGCGATCATGACACACAGCTATTGAGAATTACATAAAGAATAATATAATAAGATAAAATCACATTGCGTACCATTTTATCGTTAGTGACTGCTTGTAGTGACTCAACCTCGTACCATTTTATGTAGTCAATTGCATCAATGCCCCATGTTCTAATTATTCCATTTTTTTCCCTTGAAATTCTTAGGTCCTTTCTTTATGTTTTTAAGCTCCTCTTTCCTTTAAGCAAATGTTCGTATCTTTGAGCTGAATGGCTTCACCTTTCTTTCTTCACTTCTATTTTTGAAACTCAAATTCTCATTTTGAAGAACCTCACCCACAGTTGTCATTGTATTGTCTATAGTAAGTACCTGGTCGACATAGTCAGAGACTGTGTGACTCGGACGAACTTCCTTCTTTAATGGCAAACATATAGGTCTTCTCCTTTACTTGCTAATTTATGTTTTTGATTGACATTTAATTTCAAATTTTCAAGTTTGATCCACGTTTTAAAAACCCTAATTCCTCTTAAGTTGTTTCTAACCAATCGATTTTAACACTTCTAACCCTAATAAAAGTCTCTCAAAAATTGGGATCCGCACAATTCAAGATCATTCTCACATATCTATAAGAAACTGAACATTTAGAGGCGGTCCATTGCCTCTATAGCCTTGTGCTTGTAGACCTTACGACATACTGCTATGTTGCCTTAAAAGTCTAGATCATACGATATACTGTTATGTTGCCTTAAAGGTCTATAAGTATGAAACTATATGGACGACAGACATCTCCTAAAAGCCTTATTTCTGGCATACTCTTAAGCATTACTCATTCGTCCTGTAAAGATAGTCTCATTTTTCATTTTTGTCTGTCCCAAAATGTAGTCCTATTTCTATACTTAATTTCTTAGTTTTCTCATATATAGACTCATATTTAATGTGTATTGTTATTAACAAATAAGAACTATTAAAGTGGAATAACAAAATAAATGAAAGAATTTATTAAGAAATACTCTCTCTGTACCACAAAGATTTGCCTATTTTCCTTTTTCATCCGTCACAAAATATATCCAACTTTCTATTTATATTTATTTAATTTTTTTATATTTTGTATTGTGTCTTTATTTAATGTGCATTAATATTAATGAAAATACATTATCATCATATAATGTGTGGACATATTTGAAACAATACAACTAAACTTTACTTTTCCAATAATATTAATTACACTTTTTTTAATCCGTGTAAATTAATCTGGGCAAATCTTTATGGTACGGAGGGAGTATGTTCTAAAATATTACTTTTTCAATATCATTAATTGACATTTCTTAATCTTTATAAAAATAAAAACAAGATTATTTTTGTGGAAGAGAGTGAGTAATTGACTATCTGATATCTTGACTTGGATCCTCAACATTCGAGCCACTAGAAGAACCTAGATGTGCACGGGAGGGAGGACATGTTTTAGAAGTTTAATTCGGGGACTTGTCACAAGAAGTGCCTCATCATCATTTTGCCCCCTTGTTGAACTCTTCACGTCGTGTATTTTGGACTTAGAATGAGCTTCAAACGCGTCAAAAATTAACATTCAAATCGTCTTCCAAAGAAAATAAAAAATTAGACTATGCGCATAATCACAAACATGTGAGAAAATCCCACCTTACTTAGAAAAAAATATTGCACTAGGTTAATTAATTCCTAAATAACTAACGCCTTTTCAGTCAGAACAACCTTCAACGAGAAGTTTTAAGTGCTAACCCTTTATGATCTTACAACTTAATAAAGCTATATTAGCAGAGTGATAATCTGTATGATCCCAACGATAACTATACATAGAGTATGAGAATCATCACGAGATGCATAAGAGGACTGGAGCAGTAGTACAGATGAACTGCCGTGGCTTCCCATCGATTAGAGGTCTTTAATCTCTATTTATGTCTGCATTCTGTTATAGGTCCGTAATTAATTTTTGTTTTTATTTTCAGCTCGTGTTGTCAGGAAAGTAATACCTACTTATTTATTGCTTTCTGTACATGTACTCATATTATTTTGGAGTTCATATATATGCCCCACCGGCCCCGGCCCCCCCTCCCCCAACATGTACCTTGATACTTTTATTATATCAATAAAAATGATATGCGATTCAAATCCCACTTAACTGGGCCCAGCGAATGCCTAAAAATTATGACTGGTCTCGGTAGTGGTTTGCTTAAAAAATCTTTAAAAATTTATGTGCATTCCGAATAGTTGAGAAAGGAAAATAACGCTCCAGGGTTTCACAAAGACAAAACATAACTTCCAACAAAAATTGGGAAGATTGAAGAGAGGAACATGAAACAATTTTTAGAATTTCAAATAAATAATCCATTGCATTCTCAATTTATGTTAATTTATAGACCAATGTGAGTAGATTGATGGGTGGCGTGATATCACATCGTAGGCACAATAATAGTAAGAATACAAGAAATTAAATTTCGAAACGTTAGGTCCTTCTTGCTCTAATAAGCCAAGAAGGTAAAACAAAGAGTCGACATGTTTGAGCACTCTCTTTCTTATACTATTTAAGGGTATATACTAATTTTTACACCGGGAATAAAACAAGGATATAGACACATGTTTCATTTTGCAAGTTTACCAGGTTCGTGAATCATATATTGCAAATCACTGTAAAAATAAAATATAAATAAATAAATAAATAAAAATAAGCATATATATACATACCTAGACAAATCTAATGAATTTAGTTTTCAAGTGATTCGACACTCATGATTACCCATCTTTTTGTGTTGGTATTTTTATCCTAATGTATATGAATCGAGAATGCTGTAAATGAGTTAAAATTGACTAAGATGTCCCAAAAAACCAAAAAGAAGAGTCCAACTTTGTGGTGATTTGGCACTTAAACTAGTCAAACAAAGTTCCTAAATAATCAACTGTGACATATTTGTGGTGATTATGACATGTTCCTGGGATTAGATTTTGTTAGGCCAGGGCCAAGATCCGCTCTAGAGACATATCACTAGATTAACCCAGGTTCATGAATTAAGATATGATACTTAATGTTGGCTATCAATTGTATTGTCACGTAACGATTGATTTCACAGGTGTCAATGCCTAATCAAAACGAGAACATTAGTTAATTAAAATGATTATTCAATAATTAATGCTAATTAATTCACCAAAGGAATCTAGCTAGACACGAAATGGTTGGCGACTATAACCAATTGTGTAGTCTTCCACCATTGGTGGATTTACAAATGCGACTTTAATTAGTGGATGGGTTTGGGGTGGGGGGACAAGAATAAATTGTTAGGTCCCATATATAATTCAAACCTTGCAATCGAGTATCCATTATCATAATATATCACCTAGCTGGCTCAATAGTTACTATTTGTCAAAATTGGGCAGCCATGTTTCTCACATGTTCTGAATTTAACTGAAATTTTTAATTTGATAAAGATGGATCTGTTGGGAGAATTAATTTAAGATAATTAAAAGAAAAAGAAATAAAGGGAAAAGGAATGGGGTTAATGGGCTTGGCCCATTAACATTACTTGGGGCAAAAGGCAATTAGCGTGTATATATATATATATATATATATATATATATATATATATATATATATACACGGTTAATGGGCTTGGCCCATTAACATTACTTGGGGCAAAAGGCAATTAGCGTGTATATATATATATATATATATATATATATATATGCATATTCACGGCAGAAAGAGGTAGAGTGCAGCCATATATTGAGAAGGGGAGAGAGAGAGAGATAGAGAATAGAAAGACAGAGAGATAATAGAGAAAGAGAGAGGGATTTCGTGTGAGAGAGAAAGAGAGAGAGTTGGAAAAATTAGAGAGAGAAAAGAAAAGTGTCGTGTTCTTTTTCTTGTCTAATTTTTGTGTGGAGAAGTCGAGTGGGTGAGGAAAAAAATTGTAGAGTGATTTTTTCTTCATCAATAAAAGGTGTTCTTCTCCCGTGGTTGTCGTGATTAATTGAGCGCGTTAAATTAATTATTGTGTTCTCTATTTTATTCTCGTTTGTGTGTTGATTATTTTTCGTCGTGCAAGTTTGGGTGGAGAAATTTGTGATATTTCCCAACAGTGGTATCAGAGCCAACGGTTCAAATCTGGGAGTATGGCCAAATTTGAGGTGGAGCGTTTTGATGGGAAAAATAACTTCAATATTTGGCGTAGTACGGTGGAGGATCTTCTTGTGCAGCAAGGGCTCTATAAGGCGTTGAAGGATAAGAAGCCAGAAGGGACGAAAGATGCTGATTGGGAAGAATTGCAGGCAAAGACGGTCAGCACCATTCGGTTGGCTCTTGCACCTGAGGTAAAGTATAGCGTTTTGAATGAAAAATCGCCTTCTAAATTGTGGAAAACGCTAGAAAATCTATATATGTCGAAGTCCCTAACGAATAGGTTATATTTGAAAAAGCAACTTTATGAGTTGAAGATGAATGAGAGTGATGATATTAGGGACCACTTGAGTAAATTTAATAAGTGCGTGACCGACTTATTAAATGTTGATGTGGAAATTGAGGACGAAGATAAAGCGGTCATTTTATTGTCTTCCTTGCCTAAGTTGTGTGAGACATTAGTGACCACTCTATTAGTTGGGAAAACTACATTGACGGTGAATGAAGTTTCAACTGCTTTGTTAGAGACTGCCCATATTAAGAAGTCAGTTGATATTGATCAAGGTGAGCGAGTATTCTTGACAACTAGTGAAGATAGAGGTGGTAGAGGTCAACCGCGAGGAAGAAATTCTGGTCAAAGGGATCGTTCTCAATCTCGTTCAAGGAGAGATATCGAGTGCTATTATTGTCACAAGAAAGGACACATTAGAAGAGATTGTGAGGAATTGACTAGGCATCTTGAGACGAAGAGAAAATGTAAAGAGGTTGCAGAAGCTGTCGATTCTACAAATGTGTTGGAGCAAAATCTAGCGATTAAAGATTATGTGTTATGTGTTGCTGACTACGATAGTCACATTAATGATTGGTTTTTAGATTCCGGATGTTTCTACCACATGTGCCCCAATAGAGATTGGTTTGAAGATTATAAGGCATGTGGTGAGCGTTATGTGTTTGGGGCTAATGATCAGAAGCTGGAAGTCAAAGGTTCAGGCACGGTGAAGGTGAGAATGTTCGATGGAGTTGTGAGAAGAATAAATGGTGTACTACATGTTCCAAAGTTGAAGAGAAGCTTGATATCTTTGGGAGCACTAGACACGTTAGGTTATGAGTATGCTTCAAGAGGTGGAGCAATGACCGTGAAGAAGAATTCAGTGCCAATAATGAGAGGTGAAAAGATTGGTAATTTGTACAAGTTGATAGGGAAGACTGTTTTAGGTGGAGCTGCCAGATTGGAGTCGCACCGAGTGAAGTTTTCTACTATTATAGAGAATTCCGAGCCTGCCAAGAAGAGTTCTGTGGCTGCTGATAAGAAGAATGAAGAGCGAAGTTCAAAGACGTCGAAGCCAAGGGTAAAGTTTGAAGAGTCTTTGAACTCGGTTCACTTTTATTCAGTCTATTAAGGAGAAGAGGTGGCACCTACCACTAAAGGGGTGTGTGTTGGGGATGAGTTGGTGATTTAATTATTTTAAATTAAGGTGGAGATTATTGGGAGAATTAATTTAAGATAATTAAAAGAAAAAGAAATAAAGGGAAAAGGAATGAGGTTAATGGGCTTGGCCCATTAACATTACTTGGGACAAAAGGCAATTAGAGTATATATATATATATATATGCATATTCACGGCAGAAAGAGGTAGAGTACAACCATATATTGAGAAGGAGAGAGAGAGAGAGAATAGAGAGACAGAGAGATAATAGAGAAAGAGAGAGGGATTTCGTGTGAGAGAGAAAGAGAGAGAGTTGGAAAAATTAGAGAGAGAAAAGAAAAGTGTCGTGTTCTTTTTCTTGTCTAATTTTTGTGTGGAGAAGTCGAGTGGGTGAGGAAAAAAATTGTAGAGTGATTTTTTCTTCATCAATAAAAGGTGTTCTTCTCCCGTGGTTATCAGCAGTTAGCTGAGCCACGTTAAATTAATTATTGTGTTCTCTATTTTATTCTCGTTTGTGTGTTGATTATTTTTCGTTCGCAAGTTTGGGTGGGGAAATTTGTGATATTTCCTAACAGCATCTAATTGCCTCGAAAGTCCATCGGTTAGCTAGTGCCACGATAAGATAATTGACAACGTTTAACATTTATTACACAGGACGAAAAAGTGTGATGCTAAAGATTACAATTGAAAATAATTTGATCGATAGCTTTAAAAGGAACACATATCGATGTTGGTGATTCTTGGTGGTTGAACAAATGTTTGGTAGAGATCTTATGTGTACAAAAATGTTCCAACACCATCAAGTGTTCCATAGTTATGGAACCATCACCCTATTTTGGGGGTCCGTCCGACATCCGTTTTGAAATCCGGGACCAGATCTGAATCGACCTTTGCGAGAGGAGCTCAGAATTTTGAAAATTTTTGGCGACACCGTCAGTGGCGTCAAAGTTTTTACAATAATTTTGGCCTTGGATGATTGATAAAACTTTGACCAGTCGCTACGGGCCGCCACGGTGTCGCCGGAAAATTTTCAAAATTACTGGAGCTCCTTCTCGCCCTGCTGATTCCAGATCTGGTCCCGGATTTCAAAACGGAGGTCGGACGAACCCTCAAAATAGGGTGATGGTTCTATAACTATGGAACACTTGATGGTTTTAGATCATTCTTGCTTATGTGTAACTTACAACAAATATTTCTTGACTAAAAACAATTTGTAAATTTTGAGGGGACATTCTTGTTTTATTGATGATGCTTGATAGTAAAGTATTGATTTATATCTATTAAATTTATTTTCTATCAAGGTTCTTGTATATTGTGAAATTTTTGTTACTCGATTTTGACGAAGTTAGAAAAGCAAAAACATGAATGAGTATTTTGTTTTGTTAATGACGAAGGAATTCATGATCAAGATGATCAGCCACATATCAAAATAAGTTTTTCATTCAATTATTTCCTTTTCCTCTTTAGTAGAGAGGAAAAGGAGTTCTATTTTGTTTTATTGGTACCGCTCCAACATAGGCTCTTATCATTTTCGATCACAATGTCATTGAATTAACAATTTTATCCTATTGTTCAAACATCCTTTCACCCTTTTCTTTCTTTATCAATGGCGGCTTTGTGATTGTATAGATTGAGCAACATTAACAAAAAATTAACACCACTAAAAACCAAAATATTCAAAAAATAATAAAAAATCTATCAAGAAAAACACATTCCAAATGATTGTATGGATTCCTCGTCCTAAAATCAAATTGATCTTAAACTAAACCAAACGTTAATATTATTTTATTATTTTATGTCACTATTCCAAGTGATGGCAATGGGGTAGGTGACCCTTACCCATGATTCATCCCATTTAATTTTTATATATCTTGACTTGTTCCATAAGCAGTGGAGTAGATCGGGACAGATCGAGCCGCAAAGCCCTGGAGGGATACCAAACCTGCCCCATTTGGTGGCTCCTTTTAAATATTTTCCTTCTAATTTCCAATTTTAGTGGAATAATACTATTATGGTGTTTGTGTTGGTAATTGATTAATTGTATTGGTGGAAGTATTGAGGTTTTTTTTTATTGAAGTAAAGTATTATGGGCTTTTCTAAATTGTAAAATATACATCACTAAATTATATACAAATAAAAGGGATTTTGGCGCAAATAGTCCAAAAAATAGTCATGTTGCGCATTTTAGTCCAAAATAATAAAAGGTAACGCAAATTGTCCAAAAAAACTTTGGTGCTCAAATGGTTCATTTGGATGGAATCCGTCCAAAAAACTATTTGTCAAAATCAACTGTCGAAAAAATAGATGAGCGTTTGGTCCATTTGACTTGATAAATTGCCCAAAAGATGATAATCTTTAGGTATTATTACAATCAAATCCCGAAGTCTAAAAAATATGTACTTGGGTCCCAAATTTAGTTAAATTATACACTTTTAAATTTTATTTTTTCTATGGATGCTTATTTGGTCCGTAATTAATTTTATTGAATTAATTTGATATCGATTAAATAGTTTTTATCAAAAACTTTTCAACACAGTATCATTTGTTCGTAATAATATAATATCACAACTTTCAAAACAAATTAGCATTAGAGATACTCACATTTTGATTTTAATCAACAGTTAAATAAATATAATAATTGTACCTAAATAAAATTTTATTAGGAAGGTATTGCTGCAAAAAATATACCGAATACAAAGAATTAATCACAAAAATAAAATTAAGAAAAAATCCACCCCACTCCACCCTCAAACACCATAACTGGATTCTCATATACTTAAATTATATTAATTTCAATGTTAAACCATAACTGTTTGGCTAGAAATATAGTCAGAATGAGTATGTGTAAAGTTTCTTTACATGTTTAGATTGTCATTAGATGACTATGGTGCTGAGATATTTCATATTTGCAATTATTATAGTGTATCCCCAGTCGTTTTTTTTTTTTTGGCTAATTGAGATATATATGGGTGTGTATGATGTGGTGAGCTCCTTGCCTCTCTGTCTAAGAAAAGAGGGCATGCATATAGATAGTTAAGAAGACAGTCTTGATTTTATATATGAAATTAATGATTTGGCTTTGGAATGTACACCAATTAAATTTATGTACTTCCATTGAATAACGGATCACATACATATTCAAATACGCATGGTTCAAATGCATTGCACATTAAAATGAATACACACGTAGAGCGGTGCGAAAATTAAATTGCCTTACCGTTGATATATAAACTTAATTGAAATGAAAAATAAAATATCTTTATATTATATATAAAAAAAAAGAACTGCCACATTGGTAACAGTGTTAACACGGCACTAATTATAATATTTTTAAAAAATCATAAAAATCAGTTTTGTAGTTAAAAAAAAGAAAATTTTATTTTTGGAAATAAACCAACATTAATTGGCAATTTTAAATATGAAAAATTCTTTAAATATAATGCTTTTATCCATTTTTTTAATGAAACATAAATTTATCATTAGCTAAGCACACGATTCATTATGTTGTCACTGTATAGCATAAATTGGTTAATTCTTAAATTAAGGGAAATGTTTAGTAAGAAAAAATCCAATTTTGGAAACAAATTACACAAATATTTTTATATTATAAATTCTGCACTGCCAACTAGGCACTGCTCCAGACTGACAGTGCCTAGTTGACACACCCAATATTTAAAAAAATATCTTTATGTCAGTTAATTGATTATGAGATTCCAAGTTACCAGATTTATGTGCGGGTATATATTTAAAGAATGCTCTTAATCGTTGATTCCTTCTATAATTGGAAAAGGAATATATGAAAATGATAATTCGCTGTTCTGATTATTTAATTTATTTTACTTTCCTCATGTTTATTTTATTTTTTATTTATATTTTAATTTTTGAATTAATTTATATAATTCTTTTTAAATATTTTTTGTATTTAGTTAATAAATACTAATTGTTTCACCCGTGCATTGCACGGGAGATAAATTTTTCAGCTTTTAATAGTATTGATAAATATTAGTAAAATATAAACGTAAAATAAAATAACATTAAATGTTATAGTTAACAAAATAACCATATTAAATTCTACTAACTTTCGTAGTGCCTATGACTTTTTCTTTAAAATTATTCTATATTTTACTATATGCAATTACAAATTTCGAAAGATGTTAATTATACACTTGTGTGATACACGGTACTAACAATGAATATGTGAATAATAAATTTTTAAAATTTGATTATAAAATATAATCAACATACAGATATATTATAAAAATGACAATATAACAGGTATAGACCCCCCCTCCCCCCTCCTGCGTTCTTACCTCGCTAAGAAACACTTATCATCGTCCCCATCCCATCCTTATTTAATCGAGGCCTATCAAGGATGATAGGAAACACTTATCCTTGTCCTCATCCCATCATTTTAAATTAATTATATTTTTTAGAAATATAATTCATTTTTATTCAATGAAACCATGTCCCATGAAATCTTGGCAATATAATTAATTTTAACTGATGGGTAATTATTTCTAAAAATAATTAGTTATTTCTTAAATAATTATCTTAATAGCTACATTTTTAATAATTGTATGAATCTAATTTTCAATATATCTTTTAATTTAAAAGATATTTTGCAATTTAAAAGTTATTTTTCATTTTTAAGGGAAGTCTTGCCAATACGTAGTAATCTAATTAAGTTTAGTATTTTAAAATCAATATTATTTTCCCTTTTTAGCAGTACAGTAATTAATGAATGATACGATGTCCAATTAAATCTTAGTATTATAATTAATCTTAATTAATTACAATATAGATATTTTATATAATTTTAAATTTTTTGCTAATTTTTCTACGAATAAATAATTATTTTCAAAATAATTTGCTTAATAGCTGCAATTAAAATTAGATGAATCCAATTTTAAATATATTTAATAATTTAAAAGACATCTTACAATTTAAAAGATGTAGATATAGATTCAATTAATTTAAAAATAGGATTACTCTTTCAATTGGATGATTAATTAAAAAATTAATTAATGTCAAAGTTCTTTAATCAAGATTTTTTAATTAAATTTGATGGATATTAAACATTTAGATTATTTTATTAATATTTCGATTAATTTTTTAAATATATATGTATATGAAAATTTTTTATTTTATTTTATTAAAAAAAACTATTCAAACAAATTATCTAAATTTTGGTATCACAATTTTATTCATAATCTATAACAAATTATATTTTTGTTATAGTTGGAGAAAATGCTTTAACTAAATAACTAATGCACAAATTTATGGTGAATACACAATAAGAATAAAATGGTATACTAAAAATTAAAAAATAAAAGAAAAAAGAAAAAGAAGAAGATAATGGTATACTAATTAAAAAAAAAGGCAATTATAGTGAGATAAGGAACGATAGAGATATAGATAGAGATAAAGGAAAGATAAATATCTAGTGAAAGGGAAAGACAATATTTTGAAAGATTTGTAAATCCAAATAAGGAAAAGAAAATGATTTAAAAAATGATTAATGGAGTAAGGAAAAGAAAATGATTAAAAATTAAAAAAATTGGTGAAAATGGATTAAGGCTGCAAATAAAATTTTGGCCGGAAAGGATTAAGGGTGCAAATACTTTCTAATTCTATATATATAGATGTGTTAAAAGATCAAAGTAACACCTTACAATACGTATTAAATTAATTCTGGAGATGAGAATTAACATTTTATATATACAATTTAATTGTCGCATATTATATTTTAATTATTTTATATATTTATTAATTTTAGAATTATATGCGTGTGTGTGCGCGCATGTGCGTGTGCGTGTTCTTATTAAAAAAGATCGAAGTGCCTACTTCGCACAGCCCCACAATTGGTAGTGGTTTTCCGTTTCAGGAACAAAATATTTTCGTATTAAAAGAATTAAATAAAAAACTCTTTTTTATTTTTACTGAGTATGAGTCAATTTTAATGAGTAACGTGTATTGACCGATTCAAATTGTGGGTAATTTTTTTAAAAAAAATTCAAATAGTAAGTATACTGAATAATTGATTAATTAGAAAAGAAATAAAAAACGACAACTTACATGTCTCATTTCACTGTTTCGCATGCCGTTTAAAAAAATAATTATGACAAATTATCATTTAATCATCCTTTTATTTTTTGCCAAAATTACAAGTGTCAAACATTAATTTTTTTTAACTTTTTTTTATATAATCTTACATGTATTAATGAAAATGTGATAAGAGATCAACGTTATAAGTTACAATACCAACTAAAAAGAGAATTAACTTTTTTAAATACATTTTATATAATCTAACTATCAATAGTAAAAGAGCCACATTGGACAGTGGCAATGTGGCACGCATATGCTAAAGAAAATAAAAAAAAAATTGATTTTTAGAAAATGCATTAAATATAATTTCCATTTAAGAAGGTATAATTTAGAGAAATCATAATAATTAATGTGCTTAGTGATAAGTAATGAGAAATTAAATATTCTTGTATATGAAATATGTGAAAAAGAAAAATCAAACTACTATTATTATTTAACTATGGAAAATAAAATGTAATTTTTACGACAAGTTGGTCATAAAATCATACGTTTACACCAATTGAAATTCAAGGGTTTTTGGAAAAGACATAAAATTATTTAATGTTAGTTGTCGCAGTTACTCAAAGGTAAAATGTATTGATGGGAGCCAACTACTTAAATATTTATTAAATATATGGATATATTTAATTAAAAGAAAATCAGACAAGAGAAAATTTCTCAATTATTTTGCAAAATTTTCCATTACTGAAAAATAAATATGCAAACTTTCACCTATAAATATTTTGTGTCGATATCTGATCATTTCACATCATACATAATTCACATCGCACAAACTCTCCAAAACTTAATAGTCAAAAATCAGTGTTCAAAAATATGATCGTGACTTAAATTTTGTTTGATACTGATGCAGATAAAAAAGTATTTCTCACATGAATGTCTTTGACTCCGTCTAATGCCAAATTACCTTTCAAATTTCAGAGACAACAATTCCAATTGATAGTCTTGTATGGTATAACTCTCAACAAAAGTCAAGGACAGCTAATTTTAGAAGTCAACATTTTTATTGAAAAAATAAGTATTCAGTCATCGAAGTTATATGTGGCAATATCGAAAGTTAGGAGTCGTGCAATATTGACTGTTATTATATGTAATAAACATGAAAAGTCAATGGACTCGACGATGAATATTGGTTTCAAAGAATTATTTCAAAATTTGTAATATATATTTAGTTCAAATTTGGGACATATTTTGCATTTATTCATTTTCATTATCTAATAAATCGTTTTATTGTTATTATAAGTAAGTTATACTTTTCCCGTACGTCGCACGAGTGTAGTATTAGTTATAGATAAAATCTAAAAGGTGCCAAGGTATTTAGCTATAAAGGTGGATAGAATCATCCACAAAATAATTCTCAAGTCTTGTGACCTTTTCTATATTATAAATTATAACTATTATAGATGATGAATACATATATATATATATATATATATATATATATATATATATATATATATATATATTCTGCCACAACAGTGGCGTTTGGCAAAATATAAAGCTGGAAAAAGAGTTAAACAATTACCTCTCTATGTCAATCAATATTAGTTTCAAAATATTAATTTTTCATTCATCTTTGTAATAGGTTTCCCATGAACTCTTTCAAGCAAAATTCTATCGTCATGTGGTGATCATTCTTGTGTAACCTTTGGCTCCAGAATGTCAAATATTATCTTATATAAAAATATGTGATGGAGAAAAGAATTGGCACTTGAAATGAAATGATTTGGGGTGGTGGGTTTAAATACAAGTTGAGCTTTACTTCACATTAAGTTCGATATTAAATAAATTTTTTAGGGACACACAAAGGTTTTAATTGGATACATTGATAAATATATGAAAATAAATTAGATGCATGGATAAAAAATGGTCACCTCATAAGTTCATTCCATTAGAAGAAGGTGCACCGAGCTATAAAAAAAACGTGTCCTCAAATTCATGAGCTTTTCCACATTTCATAGGTTTACGTTAATAATCTATATAAATATATAATACCAGAGTATTTCACCCTATTTTTTAATTCATTTTTTAATATTTTTCCGCCTAAAATCAAGACTTTTTTGGTCTTTTTCTTTTTTCTTTTTTAATATTATTATTACCAAAACAAAATTCTAAATCTTCTAAAATTTTACACACGAAAATCTCCTAAAATAATAGAGTTTCCATATTTAATGGGATTTCTACAACTTGCTTTACCAATCCCATTCTATCTAAATATTCTCTCTCTCCCTCTCTTTTTTTCCATTTTCTAACAATAAATTTAAATTAAAAAATAAAAATTATTACTTTATTTTATGTGACTTAACAAGAACTTTAAAACGAGTATAGTATTAATATATAAATTTTTAAAAATAAAAATTTAAAATTTAATGCAAATATATAAAATTAGTTTCCTATATAAATATAAATTGATATTAACATAGATTAATAAGATAAAAAAATTTTGAAAATCTATATATATATATATATATATATGCAGTCTTTTTTTCCACTTAAACACATTATTTTCTCTAACTTTTACTCACTTTTTTATTCCAGATCATTTTTCCCCTATGAATTTGACCTAATATTATATATATATATATATATATATATATATATTTCAATAATTCATTTATTTTTTAAATTAGTTATTTAATCAGTTAATTATAATTTCCACCCATGTCCTTTATAATTTTTTTGCCCCTTAATATACTATCGCTTTAGTCAATATAATTAGCATTTCTAATACAATGAGATATAATTAATGTTCTTCTTATTTGGCTATTTTAGATAGTTATCAATATTACAATTATGTAAATATTTTAATTTATATTGATCATTAAAATGAAATTTCCAACAAACGTTCAAAACTTGACAATTGGAACTTCACATTAATGTATGAAAATTTAATCGTTTGATTTTATAAAATAATTTTCTTGAAAATTTTTAAATAATCCGATGGGTAATTATATTGCCACGACACATTTTTATTGATAATTTACATTATATTTATTTTAAATATTCCCAATGTTTACATCTTAATGTAATTACAACCTTAATTTTTTCCCATCAATATTGATTATTTTTAATCTTTAGCTAATTATAAATTTGAGCTATAATGATCGTTTTTGTCTCAAAACTTTCCAATCAATATTGATTATTTTTAATCTTTAACTAATTATAACTTTTTGCCTATCAAGATCGTTTTTATCAAAAAATTTTATTTATTTAAACGTCAAATTACTTATTTATTCATCATACTGTTAAATATTGTGAAATATAATGGACGTAAAATGTGAATATTTCTTTTAATTTAAATATCTCTAATAAAATATCAAAATATAAATTAATATTTACGTACAAAGTAAGTTAATTACTAAAAATTATTAATCATGCATTTTGAGGACATAATTGTTATCATAAACAAAATTAAGACTTTTTCAAATGATTAAATTATGGTGTACTCAATATATTTTATAGCGTGAATATAATTAGTCTTATTCGAGTTATTCAGCAATTTTTTTTATCTTAGATTATATAACATAATTATACTACTTACACACGACTTGATTAATCGTACTTAATTATTATAAGATTGTATATATCAATTATAATAAGATTCAAATTATTACAATACTTAGATATTATTTTTTAGTTCCAAAGAAGATAATTTTTCTTGATAGTATCTTATATCATGATAATCAATAAGAGCCAAACAAGTATTTTTATTTAAGGAACATTTATTAAATACACCTTGTGTTTTAATGTATTTATAATTTACCTAACATGTTTTAAGATATTATTATATTTACACAGTGCATTTCATTAAGTCTTAACAAAACACATCTTATGTTGAACAAATATTGGAAAAAAATTACTTATTAAAATGAAATTACCCCTTTTCGAGACTGATAAATTACACCACGTATATTTTAGTATGTAACACTTTACATATCATTATTCTTCAAAATATTAATTAAAACTTATTTTATGAAAAATATTTTTTTCGTACTTTTATTCTAAAACATTTTTTCAAGTTAACTATATATTATATATCGAATATGATAAGTAAATTGAAAATAAGGAATCGTCTTCCTCATTGTTGTGATCAGTTCTACAACCGCTACTATAATCAATTGCAATTTTCATAAGAAATTATTTCACTTAATTTTGAGGTTTTCCTTTTTAAAGAGATAAATATGTAAATTAAAAAATTAAAAAATAAAAAAAACTGAGCTGCAAAATATTATTAAATATCGTGTACTATAATACTTGATATTTTCTTATTCATTGAATAAAAATTATTTATGCAACGTTAAAAATAAATTTTATTATACATTTGAATAATTTTTAACGGGATTGATTTATCGCCTCTCCGAGTAGTATTATAAGAATCGGGAACAAACATTTTATTTCTTTTTTTTTTTGTGAAAGTAAACAAATAGTTGGTCAAGTATGATGGAAAATCATACTTTGAGGAAAAAATATATTTTTTCTTTATTACTCAATTAAGTGCAATGATTCTATCAAGTATATTGGTGTGAAATATTTGTTTTCATGAATGCCATGAGACATTATAATTGCAATATTTTTATTTATTCTTGACTCTATTATTACAATTAATTGTGCACATCATACTTACATTAGTTGAGTTGTATTAATTAAATTGACGAATGTTAGAAATTTTTATTTAATGGTCTAATTTTAGTGATAAGTAAATAAATATTTCAATTACACATTTAATGAATAAAGATTAAATAAGTTGATACGTAAATAAATACCTAAATGGCTTATTTTATAAATTACGTATTTAATAAATACTTGGCTATCGACCCAATCAAATATTCAAATTATGTGATTCAATTGGAATTTCTTAATTGTCTCTCGACTATATTAAATATCTATTTAGGATTCTATTTTTTAAATAAATATTAAGAATCCCAACTACTTCAAATTATTCATTTTATAACAATTTTTATCTGTTTAGATTTTATTCAATTTTTAAAGGTCATCGATTAACTCTTCCTTTTTAATTATGAATAATATATATTTCAAATCATTTGTCTCATTCAAATTTATTTATCTCATTCAAATTAATTTAAATTTGATTATAGCATTAAATATGGTAAAAAATATGATTAAATATCAATGATTTTTTTATCGACCACATTAAGAAACCTATATAATTTAAATTATTTAAATAAACATCTAAACTGATGAGTTTAAAAAAATGATATTAATATGCTGAATAGATTAAATTGGTGAGTTTATGTCGAATATATTAATATACATGTTTACTATGTTTAGAAGGTATTTATTGAAATAGATGTCATTAATACGCGTTTAAACAATATAAATAAAAATCTTTGATTAAACGATCATGATAGGACATGGACGGGGATGAGCATTTTTTAGCAGAATGGGGACGGGGAATGAGAGTCTTCATCATGTTGCAATTCTTATAATATCCTCGCTCAGATTCGATTAAATGAAAGTGGGTGGCGGTTTAGGTAAATGTTTCCTAGCGGTGGTAGAAATATGGTGTTGGGGTCAGTACTCGCTATATTATCATTTCTATAATATAAATATATATTGGTTATATTTCATAATTAAATTCTAAAATTTTATTATTCATATATTTATTGTCAATACCGTACATCACACGAGTATGTAATTAATATCTCTCGAAATTTGGAGTTGTATGTAATAAAATATAGAATAATTTTTTTAAAAAAACCATAGGCTTTAAGAAAATTGATAGAGTTTTTTTATTATATTTATTTTGATAACTATAGTATTTAATTTTATTAATTTAATTTTATGTTTATACATATTTAATAGATTTAATTTTACCATAAGTAAAATGTGATATATTAACATAATCTCTATCACCAATTATCATCTCATATAATGCACGGGTGTAAATGCTAAGTAAGAGTACTGTACAAATTGATAACTAATCATAAATTAATTATTCCATTAATATTTATCAAAAATATTATTTGTTAAAAAACTAATTACATAAAATGCACGGATGTAAATGCTGGGTAAGAGCACGGTAAAAAATATTAATCTTTTGATTTTATAATATTAATATAAGTAGGATTTACTAATATTTTAAACATATCACCCCGTGCAATGCACGGGTAAAAAATACTAGTTATTAATTAATAGAAGGTGCATGGAATTATATATGCAAGAACGTGTTCCTCAAATACATGCGTCAACTTATTTCACATTCGAAAAAAGAAGAAGATAAATTAACTCAAACTAAAATCAATGCATATATAATTTATGAGAGTAATTATATTTGCACTACAGTTTTCTTTAATATATACACCACATAAAAATAATTTCCAAAGTACCAACTTAAAGTTTACTTCTTGCTGCAATTATATCTTTATATTAAATATTTTTTTTAGCTCAATTACTAGTTTTAACCTTTCATTCACAATGAATTAGTCCATAATAATAATTTTATGTACCAAAATTTCATCGTTTGGACACCAAATGATTTATTTATTTTTGATAATTTTAAATAAGTAAATATTAGTAACTACAAACGTACAAAATTTGATATTAGCTTTGAAGCACACTAACATAATATTTCTAACGTAAAATAATTTTTACAGACCAAAGATATTAATTATTAAATGATTAATTATAATAATAAGACAAAAACGTTAGGCAAATATGAAAACCTTTGGTGCAGTTAAAATATGGAACACCAAACACAATTTATAGTGCCAAATATAAATGGCAATGTATAATCACACCTATAGTTTGGCAAAGGGCACACGCGGGGTAGAGGCGTGGAGCAATAAAAGTTAAATTCGATTATTTGTTATTTTTTATTTTTGTGTATCATATTTAAAATTAGCTATATTCATGTCCTTTCATCACTCCATCAATTTTTTTTTTTTTGTCTATCTATCCATATATCATTATTACCCATATTTACCCTCATATTTTATTAATATCGAGAGAAATACCCGGCGAAATCTTTTAATTTTCATATTTACCCTCATATTTTATTTTAAAATCTAAGCCGCCCTTCTTAATTACTAGTTGTTTCACCCGCGCATTGCACGAGAACATAATTTTTTAGGTACTAACAGTATTAATAGATGTTAGTCGTATTAACATAAGACCTTAAAAAAATAAAATAAATAATGAATCACAACAATAAACTTAATTAATATAACTAATGAAATAATTCTTAGAAAATTTTGACAGAGTTTTTCTTTATTTTGTATCAATTCATCCTGCAAACAATTGGGGGAAAACTCACTAAAAAACATAAACTTAATTTACAATATTCTTAAAGACATAAACAATTAAAGCAATCTAAACATAACACTATCAATAATAGTTAACAATAACACGCAAGACAAAAAATAGAAACATCTCCGTGTTTTGACAAAAATGATGAATGCACTCAAATATAAGTCACATAGATAATTGTCACATAGAATATAAAAATTTGTATTGTTATATAATTAAATAATACTAAGACAATAAATAAATTCTTAGATGAGCGAAACATCTCTAACATCACTTTTACATAAACACTGGCGCTTTAGCAGAGAAACCTACAAAAATATTAAAAATATTATCATATTTCAGATATGATCAATGAAACTCACTAAAAGCGTAGTTTTCGACCACTAAATATGTTGACTTGCCTTTTCAAAGTACAGTGCCACTAATGCATAAATGCTACATATAATTAATTTGTATAACTCCATCAAATTTATGATGGGGACATTATACTGGATAAATATAAATAGCGCACACACAATAATATATAAACACAATCCTTCACTTCACATATCAAACCACGAATGACATAAAGGGTTTGTGTAAAAAACCAAATAAAGTGAACAACGTACCTGATGTGATCAATAAGTATGAAACTATAAGTTTAAACACTTCTTTATAGAAGACATTTGTGGTCCTGGTAGTTGGACGACCATCGTCATCATATATCACAAACTTTAAACCATTCCTATGCGTCACCCTCGAGACTGCAACATACCTTTCCTGTTCAAACCCTAGCTGCTTCACCCATGCGTTATACGGGGGACAAAATTTTCAACATCTATTTTATATATATATATATATTGATTGAATATTGTATTATTATAAGAATTAGAATATGAGAACAACTAAAAATCACCAAAAATCCCTATTTCTCTACCTTGTGGTTTGATTCATACTTTAAAATTGCAATAACACTATGTGAATTAGAAAAATAAAAATAATAAAATATAATGTAATTTATCTCATTCCAAATCGGTTCATTATAAAAATGATGGTGTAAGTACTCATGAGATAATTACAATTTTAAATCTAATCTTTGATAATTTAATTTAATAAATATGTAATTTTATTTTTAAATCTCTCTTTTCTTTTCTTTTTTTTCCATATACATTCATTCAATAATTCATTATGGTACAATTAGAATAAGAACACAATTCATACTTTTCACTCTTCTACTTCAATGTTGCGTAACTAATAACATTTATTCATGATTGAGGTGTCAATTAGACCAATGAGGCACTAATTTACTAAGTTAACATGTGAATATTTTGGTATAAAAAATAAACGTTACATGAAAAAAAATTAAAAGTGCGAAGAAAGTACAATCAATGAATGAATTCACCTTTATAATTTAAAAAATTGTGTCGACTCAACCAAAAGGTATAAAAAATCAATGATACAAAAAAAATTTATTAGTGCAAAGAAATAATAATTATTTAAATAATTTACCACAAATAATTCATCAAAGTGGGCCAATTCATATTTTAATTTATTTTATGCTTGTAAATAGTAATAATTTCATTACAAATTAATCTACTGCAAAACATTTTAAAAGTTTATTAGACTTTTGCAATTATGACAAATTATGTGAATTAAAAATTTTAATTAGCCACACAAGAAGTATAATTAATTTTTACAATGAACATATTAGCATAAAAACTAAATGATCTAAGACAAAAAATTAATAGTGTGAAAAAAGTACAATCAATCCATGGATTTATCTTAACAATTTAAAATATTGTGTCGACTCATATTAATGGTTTAAAAAAATCGATAATAGAAAAAAAAGAAAAAAATTATTATTACGAAGAAACTATAATTGTTTCTTCACATGAAGTGAGTCAAACACTCTTTTGATTGGAACTCTCATCCACTGCTAAGAACATTGTCCATGTCAGCACAAAAAATAAATGATCCAATAAAAAATTTTAATAGTGCGAAGAAAGTATGATCGATCCAAAGATTTACCTTTAGTATTTAAAAAATCATGTTGTCTTTACCTAATGGTATAAAAATTTATTAAAAAATAGAGAAAACAATTTACCAGGGTGAAGAAAGAAGTAATTGTTTCAACAACTATTTCAACAATTTTCTAAAAACAATCCGAATTGGGTCAATTAATATTTTAATTTATTTTATACTTGTAAATAATAATAGTTGCATTATAAATAATCTATTGGAAAAAACATTATAAGGTATATTGGATTTTTACAATTGCAACAAATTATGGGAACTAAAAATATTAATCAACCGTACAAAAGAAGTGTAATTCATAATGAACATATTGGCATAAAAACCAAATGATCCAAGAAAAAAATTAATAGCGTAAGGAAAGTACGATCAATCCACAGACTTATCTTAACAATTCAAAATATTGTATCGACTCCTATTAATGGTTTAAAAAATTGATCATATAAAAAGATAAAAAGAAATAAAGGAAAAACTTTAATAGTGCGAAGAAACTATATGCAATTGTTTCTTCACAGTAAGTGAGTCTAGCACTCTTTTGATTAAAATTCTCTTTCACTATTGAAAAGCATTTTCCAAGTCAACCATAAAAATAAACGATCCAAGAAGAAAATTTAATTGTGTAAAAAAAGTACTATCAATCCATGAATTTACACTTAGTATTTTAAAAATTGCATCGTCTCAACTTAATGATATAAGAAACGAATGAGAAAAAAAGAGAAAATAATTTATCATTATAAAGAAAGAATAATTGCTGCAACAACTTACCGAAAGCACTCCATCGAATTGGGTTAATTTATATTTTAATTTATTTTATACTTGTTATCAACAATAGTTGCATTACAAATTAATCTACTGAAAAATATTATAAAGTATATTGGACTTTGCAATTGTAACAAATTATGTGAACTAAAAATATTAATCAACCATACAAAAAAAGGTATAGAAGTATAATTAATTTTCTTAATGAACATATTAGCATAAAAACTAAATGATCCAAGGAAAAAATTTAATAGTGGGAAGAAAGTACGATAAATCCACGGTAAAATATTGTGTTGACTTGTATTAATGACTTAAACTATTTTGTGTGTGTGTATACATACATATATATATATATATATATATATAACTTTTATAGTATGAAGAAACTACAATTGTTTCTTTATAATAAGTGAGTCCAATACTCTTTTAATTGAAACTCTCCTCCCCTATTAAAAAGTATTTTTCACATGGGTACAAAAAATAAATGATCCAAGACAAAAAAATTAATAGTGCGAAGAGAGTACGATCAATCCACAAATTTACCTTTAGTATTTAAAAAATTCTGTCGGCTCAACCCAATGGTATAAAAAAATTAATGAAAAAAAAGAAAACAATTTATTAGTGTAGAGACAAAAGAATTATTTCAACAATTTATAGCAAACAATTCTTCGAATTGGGTCCATGCATATTTTAATTTATTTTATACTTCTGAACAATAAGAGCTGTATTGCAAATTGATCAACTTTATAAAAAATTATAAATTTTATTGGACTTTTTCAATTTTAAACAATTATGTGAACTAAAAATATTATTCTGCCATACAAAAGAAGTATAATTAACTTTCACAATGAACATATTGGTATAAAAACTAAATGATCCAAGTAAAATAAATTTAAGAGTGTGAAGAAAGTTCTATGAATCCACGGATTTAACTTAACAATTTTAAAAATGCACTTAACGACACTCGTGTAATCGTTGTTCATTGTTTTGAAAAATGACTCTTCCGATATCTTGTTGGAATGTTAATCAGTAAAATGCTCTTATTGACAATCTCCATTGCAGTTTATGGTGGGATTTTCATATTAGTTAAGCGTTATTCAATATCAAGAAGAAACACAGCCTAACAAAAGGTTTAACATGTGTTTGCTTTCCAGAGAAAGTTTAATCAATCAAGAAAAAATATTCTAGAAATGAAAACTATCAATTCTTCTAATCAAATTTAAATAACAAAAATCATGAAAATTGATGTGAGCTCTAACTCAAATGCGATATAAATTGTTGAAATGCAATAATAAAACCTGTTCTCAAAGCTGATTGACTGCTAATCAAATCCAATAACAAAAGTATCCAAACTCATCACGAATTCGTTTAAAAAATATAAACTATTGAAATGCAATATTAAAACCCATTTTCTATTAAAGGATATGTGCAATTTAAAAGATATAGATATAGATTCAATTAATAAAAATATTAGATTAGTGTTACAACTGAATGTTTTAGTTTTTTGTGCAAAAATTAATGTTACACATTTGTTTTAGTTTTTTGTGCACAAATTTTATGAATTGTAATTTTTTAACACACAAAAGTGAAATCATAAAAATTGCTAATTTTAGTTAATTTTTATTTTTTAGCTAATTTTATTTTTAAAAATAATTAATTATTTCTAAAATTAAGTAAAGGTACCGATCTGATCATGTTACAAGTTCTTTTTAATTTTTATGTAAAATTTTAATGAATTTTAATTTTGTTTCGCACAAAAATTAAATCTTAGCGAAATTACTAATTTAGATTCATTTCCATTCATTAGCTAATTATTTAAAAAATTAATAGCGGATCGAAGCAAATTTTTAAATTTTAATGTAATACTTTTCTTTTAATTTTGTGTCCAAATTTAATGAATGCAAATTTTGTATCACACAATAACCAAATATTAATGAAATTGTCGATTTTGATTAATTTTTTTTCTTAAGAATTAATTTTCATTTAGTAATTACTTATTTATAAAAAGTTTCTTATTCTATATGTAGATATAAATCTTTAGATTCAGTTAAAAAATATAATAAAATAATAATTATCAATACTTATGCAAGGAAAAAAATTTAGATTTAATATTTAGCATTTAATATAAATAATAATTTATTAATTTATTTGTTAGGATTGATTATGAATTAATAAAAAAGGAAAAAATCAAAAGACAAAAAATTTACAGAAGATAAGTTCAAATCCGTGAAGATTTGAAAAAGTCTAATTTTGGCTTTACACATTCTTTTATTTTGGCGATGATAAGATTTAATATAGATCATGATTAGTTAATTTTGTTATTGGGGATTAATTATTAACAACTAAAAAAGGAAAAAATTAAATGGCAAAAAAGGGTTTTATTTTAAGTGGGAAAACTAATTAATCTAATTGAAAAAATAGGTCGAAAATTCTGTGCTTTTCTATATATATAGATATAGATTAATATAGATTAATTAATCTTTATTTTTAATCAATCTATTAATGGAAAAAAGTCTATTCTTTTCCCAACTACTATGCACGAGGACGACAACTCATAACTCTATGTCATCGTAGATGAGTCAAAATGTACAATATAATACGGATGCCTAATTGAAAGCCCGCACTTGATGTTTAATAAAAGCTAACTTTTAACAACTAATTATAAACCTAGTTTGTGAAATGTAAGATTCTTAACTTTTAGCTTTTACATTTTCCACCAATAACACAATATGTCACACTCAATTCCCATCCCTCTTGACGTAGCACAAGATTAAACGAATAATAACAAATTCAAAATAATGAAGAACTAAGAAATAATGAACATTTAATAAGATTTATATACTAAATAAATTAGGGTTTCACCCTAAAGTGCAACAAGAGATTAATGGGCTAAATAGGTCAATTAGGGCTAGTGACGCTGCATCAGTCCTCCCCGAGTAGGAGAGATTTGCCCTCGAATCTTTTATCAGCTTTAACCTACACCAGTGCATTCCATGACCATAATTTGCCCTATTCTTGATATTCCAAAATCAAGAGAAAGTATCTCCGTAGTAATGTTCGCCATAGTTGTTTTAGAGAAAGAACTTTCATCTTCAGTTGTCTGAATAATATCAATTTTTTCTCCTTCACTTGAAACTTTGTGTGGCTCAAACGGCACACCATCTTCAAGTTGATTATTTTCTTGTTCAACTTTGATAAATTCCTGGTAAACTCCATTCATGTCTGACCCCAGTGTATCAACTACCTCATTGATATTTTCTTGCTGAACTACGTTCACGCTTGACCCCAGTGCATCAACTACCTCATTGATAATTAGTTTCTCCCTTCTAGCGATGCTAGCTCTCCAATCCCAAAACCAACGGTATCCCCTTGGCCGTCAGTAAACCTAAAAGCCCCGGATTCTTCACTTAGAATCCTGTCTACCAGGAGACCCGTGATTATTCTCACCATTGAAGAAGTCTCAATTAGCCGCAATGCTCACGTTACGACCACCATACCGTGCCTCTAGATTGGATCTGAAAAGGGCAACCAAATCAACTATCTTTTGTATCAACACCTTAAATTGTCATCGAAGATCTAGTTCGCCCTCAACGACAACCGCTCGTCTGTCCCGTGGCATCGTCTGGAGCTTTGATGCCAACTGATGTAGCACAAGATTAAAAGAATAATAACAAACTCAAAATAAACTTCATAGCAAGTGTTCTCAAACAATTGGAGTCCTCTTTAGTGAAGAACGAAGAAATAATGAACATCTAGTAAGATTTATATACTAAACAAAGTAGGGTTTTAACCTAAAGTGCAATAAGAGATTAATGGGCTAAATAGGCAAGTTAGGGCTTGTGACGCTACATCACCTCTCAAATACATAGGCTTGTTTTGCACTATTAAATATGTCCCAAATATATAAGCTTGTTTCATTTTTTGAAAAGTTTAGTTTATATCACTTTCCTAATATTTTCCTATTTAATACTTACTAGTAGTTATAACTAGATTTTAAATTCTACTAATTAAATAACGGCAAATTAGAAACATGGTTTACAAAATATTTCTTCTGATGCTATTTTCAAGTTTTATAAAAAGTCAAACATACCTATATATATATGGGATAGAGGTGGGAATATTTGTAACTTTTCGGTTTTGATTCATTTTTCCTTTTTTTCAGTTAAAAATAAATAATTTACATACACACTTTAAATATTAATAAGTTCTAATATTATATATATATATATATATAATCAATTTTGTCCATGAAAAAACTATATTTATTTTTATTTATAATTGTTTAAATTGATTACATTAATAGGGTGATAGGGAGTAATTTATAAAGATTTTTAAAGGTTTTTAATGTAAAAGAAGAGAGAGAATGAGTGGAGGTGAGTGGTTGAGATTTGTAGATGTGATAAGATATGTGGATGTGATTGATTTATGATAAAGAAAGAATTGATAAAAAGTGATAAAAAGTGTTTAAAATATTTAAAAATGTTATGAATAATAATTGAAGAATAATTATTAGGTGTTATGAATAATTGAGAATAATTTGGTGGTTATGAATTATGAGGAATAATTTGGTGGAGGGAATAATTTGGTGGAGAATAATTTGGTAAAAGATGTAATTATTATATGTGAATGTATTATACCCTTGATGAGAGTATGTAATTACGATTGTGCATTCGAAGTTTCTATAAATAGAGCGATTATTAATGAAATTCATTCCACGAAAATTCCTTAGAATTCATTCTCTCTAAATTCTCTCTATTGTTTCTATACTTTTATAACACGTTATCGTGAGCCTCTAACCCTTTGAGTAATATGAAAGAGTATCTTTCTACAGTTATCTTATAGATGATCTTCGTATGAAGCTAGTTATTACGAATGAATTAATTCATCCTCATCAATCATAAATAACTCTCTCTTTTGCAAAATCATCATTGAAACTTCACTTTGTTCATATTCCTCTCCCATGATTCCTAGATTCTATAACTTGGAGATATGCGAAATCCCAAAATTGGAAGAATGGAGTCAAAGAATTTTCGATCACGTAAATGGATTGCAAGTAAATCTCATCCATGGAATAATTAGAAAGGAAAAAAGGTAAATCATATGATTTTATAATATAATAATATATTAAGCTATAACATCATTTTATCGAGATATAAGGAGCATACATTATCAAAATCAAATTTTCTCTAAACTCCATTATACCGATTTAACGAGGCTTCGATTTGACACTAATATTGACAGGGTAATAACTTCGTTTTGAAATATGTTATTATCAAATTTTCAAAATTTACAAATCAGTACACTAATTTTTGAAAAAGTTACAAAATAGTCCTTGAATATTTTGATATTGATAAATTAGTAGAAAGGAGATAATTTTCCAATCGTAAAACATTGATAAAATATTTTTGACAATTTTACCTTCACTTGGAATGGACAATTTACCCTTAGGGTAAATCGAGGCCTAATTTTGTGCAGCGATTGAAAATGGATAGAATATTCATGAAGAAATTCTAAATCCATTGATTATATAAAATGGCTTAAGTCCATTTGAGTTAATAGATCGAAATATTAATGTAACTCTAGAAGAGTTCAATTACATAATGTACTTATTCTAGAAGGATAATTGTGCTCTTGTAAAGTAATGAGTATTTGTTCTAGAAGAACAAATTTGCTCAGTAAGCGGATTCAATATTTAATTCTGCGCTTTATTTCAATTTAATTCTTGCAATACCTCCCTACTTGATGATGGGTTCAGCAGTCACTAAGCGGAAGGTTTATATATTTACTGCACTTTATATGCTAAGTGATGGGTATACCTTCTACTTAAGCGATCCTACTCCCTGAAGAAGTAGTTAAATATTATGCAATTTAATTTCTTGCTATTTAAATTCCGTAGATTTATATTTGTGCAATAATTCCCATAAGGTAGGTTCGACCACCTATTGGAGGAAATTTAATTTACTGCGAATTTAAATTTATGCACTTTATAGTTTGAGTATATTTCCAATGTGGTGGGTAATACCACCACGATTGGTGTGCATATTTTCAATGTGGTGGGTTATGCTACGATTGGTTATAACGAATCCTACTCGAGGAAGAAGTAGTTGATCAAATATTCTAATCATACTCAAGTAGTAGGCGATGAGAATAAAGTACTTCCCATATATCTTAGAATATTAATGGAAAATTGAGTAAGTGGTACTTGAAGTCACCATTGGATAAATAGATGAAAATCAAATGCTCAATAGATCCCATGTTGATAAATCAAAGATAATATATCGCATGGAGAAATTA
This sequence comes from Jasminum sambac, assembly GCA_018223645.1. Lineage (NCBI taxonomy): Eukaryota > Viridiplantae > Streptophyta > Magnoliopsida > Lamiales > Oleaceae > Jasminum > Jasminum sambac. The sequence goes on from CP073652.1 coordinate 25,987,827, forward strand.
TATATGGCGTAATCTCATCGATGATATGAGATTGTATTAATATGAGAATAAAATGCTCTTGAAGAAGCATAATCACTAGATTACGTATTTGAATAAAGCCAATATGATATTATTATTACTCGGAAGAAGTACAAAAGCGATCAGTGGAACATATTGAGAATATCAAAAGATGGCATTAAACACTCGAAAATATAGAAATGCAAAAGAATATACATCTGAATCCATAAATGAGGATGCGTCTCGAGTATAAATACCCGTAACTACGCACCATCAACATTAGGATTCATAATGAAATATTTAAAGGATCAAATTTCTTTTAGCAGCACCGATGAGTACGTGATCGACGGACACTGGGCTTCCGATTCTTGAACATATGCATGAAATTTGATGAGTAGTTCATCAACGGCATTTCGCAATAAGTATTTTTCATTGAATATGAGATAAACTTATTATTTACACACGATCTAGAAACGCTAGTAAAGCCATCAAAGAAATTATTAATATTCAACAAACCTATTGGTTTGACATGAAAATTACTTGTACCTTGAGGCTATATTGAATATTTCCTCCGATATTTGTAGCGCTTTGGAAGGACAATGAAAGCATCACTATTATTCATCATATACATCATGCGATTGTGGATGGATTGCGCTTATAGCACCAACCTGCTTTGGACCCATGGTAGAAGCGGCTCCAATTAGAGTATTAGATCCAACTAGATGGAAAGGTATTACACTCAAACTCTTATTCCCCATGATTGTGCGGCCATTATAAGTCTAGCTAAAAGTTTGTTGTTGGTTCCTCAGTATAGTATATTGATTTCTTGTCTCTAACTCTTTTCTGAGTCGGTTTGCCATATCCACATATTGGATATGGCCTACGATTAGATCCACCAAGAATACATACGGTTTTAATATGGCGAGGTAAATGCATTTGTATGAGATGATTCTAAAATCTCCCATATCCATCTCTACTCCCTATCTCTCTTTTGCACTATACTTTTAATGTATGAACATGAGAGATATATGAATCCTCTATTTAAAGAAAAATTTTCAAACCAATAATTGAGTGCACTATTTACTTTGACAAATATGAAAGAGAAAATGGTGAAAAATTTTAGTGAAATGACATATACACATCGATTGATTGAAAATAATATATATATACATATATATATCTTAAAAGTGAAAAACAATATTTACAATTACAAGAAAAACATTGATCTTCATTATTACAACGAGCTTTCTTACATAAATATGGAAAAATCATTATACTAAATTTTTTTACTAAATTTACAAGCAGGATCTTCTAAAGTAAGTTTTCAAGGCATGTAGCGTTTGTTGATTTTTGAATTTGGCCCATAAGGCCATTAGCTCACCTTGTGCGTGTCCACTAGGATGTGTCTCAAGAGCACATTTGAATATCATCAAAGGCTCACTTACTCAATCCATCCTTAATGAATGCTATTTTATCTTCGATTTAGGACAAGTACCCCTGATTTACATCAGTGTCACATGTCCATCGAGCACCACTTGTAGCATCCTCCTAATCTTTTGCTCTCCGTTTCTTTGAAAAACTACTTTTACCCATACCAGGCATGTATTTAGAAGGGTGAAACCTCACGGATAATCGAACACTTGCTTCAATCAAGCATCGGATATCTTGTGCGGATACCACTTATTCATTAGCATCCTTAATCTTTCCGACCTACCTCGATAAATCATTTTTAGGATTTTAATCGGTAGTGATGGATAGTATTTTCGGGATTTGAGAGCATATGATCCATTATAATGTATAGACCCTTGTTAGGATGAATTTTGCAATAATTTTGATGATTTATTTATAGAATAATCTGGCGTGAAATAAGACTCAGATTTTTAAATAAATAATATGAGCGTAAACTACGATTTGAATTAAATAATAGCGGATGTGATGCGTGTATTTGTAACTCAGATGTTTGAATAGTAGTAGACAATAATGTCACCAAAGATGATGGAATATGTCGGTGAATTGTTTCTATGATAAATCATATTGAGCACTATCTGAGATACTAGTGAAATCGATATAAGAATTTCTTGAACTAGAAGTTCAATAATACTGGTTTACAAGCCGATTGACCATCGGTTTAAATAATTATTGAAATCAATATTTCAAGTGAAGAATTAAAGGAATTCTTCAATGATTGTTCTCGATAAATGATGAAATCATTACTAGCCAATATTGAAATAAATCCCAAATATATACGGAATAAAGGATGAGAAGTATATGGGCCCACTCATTACTCCATGTGAACTACTAGATATTATGATATGGATCCACTAGATAGTCACATGTGTATATGATTAAGTAATTTGAAATTTAAATATTTGCTCACAGTATGAGCATGATTTTGATTTAATGATAAAGCTAGTAAATATATATATCCCGATACTTGAATAAATCACGAAGGATTTGAGTATGCGCCTTACAAGTGAGATATTATATGGCAAATTATTTAAAGTCCTCAAATAAATTGCCGATATCGAGAAATAGAATGCAAACAGTCTAAATTCCCATATTAAGGCTGAATGATGAGAACATATATGATTAAAATCATACCAAGCTGTATGAGTTTGGTGTTCTAAATTTTCTCGGCATGAGGGAGTATTAAAGGTTGAAAATAATATGTGAAATGCATCATGTTATATCCTCAAATTGAAATCTGAACTTGAAGTTCAAAGATGCATGAAAGGCTATGAACAATCACATATATCAGCTACGATGCTTTGATAAGTTATGCAGCCAAAAGCGTTGATATTTCCCCAATCATATATATCAAAGCAAATTATAAAAGATGGTCTTAATACTTGAGGCATATGCTCTTGAAAGAGTATATAGACATAACTATATTGTGTAATCCTACAAGAGGATTGATAATGAGATATCTCGATAAGTTGTATCGATATGGGGAAAGAAAATGAAATTGAGCGTATTAAACACGATATGAAAATGTAGCGCTACATATGATCAATGATAATGAAAATATTGAGATATATTGAAGATGATAAATGGTGAATGTGAAATCATTTTACTTATGAGATGATAGAGATGATGATGACTAGTGCTCAAGTTTAAAGATAAGCATGGTGGTCATTATATGTTGCATGCTCATGAAAGTTAAATTACCGATCATGTGTGTAGTAGAAAAGGAAATTAAAGGATCGGATAGAGCTAAACCCGTGTTTATAGAGTACCACTAAAGATTGCTAAGCCACAGGAATGAAATAACCTATTAAGTGAGTATTAAATGTTAAATGATATATTTTAAGTGTTAGTTAGTTATGAAGGTTTACTTATATGTTTACATGTTTTTACTATGAATTTATATGCTTTAAATTGTGTGTTTGGAGACATGTGTTCATGGTGAATATTTTGTAGTTGTGTAAGAAAATTGATGCACTCTAAATGAGCAGAAGAGTATAAAACCAATGTATATGATACTCATACAAATGTATGAAAGATTTTGAAATACTTGTGACATACTTGTATAAAATCGCGTTGCACTCTTTTCCCTTAGTAGGTTTTATCCCATTGGGTTTTCTAGCAAGGTTTTAATGAGGCAACTTTAAAGCGTATTCACATGAATAATGTACTCTTTTTCCTTCATTAGGGTTTTTCCCAGGTTTTCCTAATAAGGTTTTAAGAGGCATATTCATGGTATATTGAAAACGATAGGAGAAATTGATCTGATGTATCTATTGGATCAGTTATAATGGAGCTAATGCTTTAGATCAAGCGATGATGATATTGAAATCATTTACGAGAGTAAAGATATCAGTTCTCAAGATATGAAATCAAGCGGGCGGTGTGCTCTTTTTCCTTCGATCAAGTTTTTCCCATTGGGTTTTCTTGACAAGGTTTTAACGAGCGATGCGTGAATACTCATATGCGATGATAGGCATCGGGGATGATATTTTGATGAAGCGGTATATAACACTCAAGCTATCCGCAATCGGTTTGGAAGTTTTTCCCATTTGGGTTTTTCTCCAAACGGGTCCAAAGACATTTGTATTAATAGTCATTCAAGGAGTGTTATGAATAATAATTGAAGAATAATTATTAGGTGTTATGAATAATTGAGAATAATTTGGTGGTTATGAATTATGAGGAATAATTTGGTGGAGGAATAATTTGGTGGAGGAATAATTTGGTAAAAGATGTAATTATTATATGTGAATGACTATTATACCCTTGATGAAATTATGTAATTACGATTGTCTTGATTCGAAGTTTTCATAAATAGAGCAGATTATTAATGAAATTCATTCACCGAAAATTAAGCCAATTAAATTCTCTATAATTCTACTATTGTTTACATCTTTTATATGAATATCCTAATAGGCCATAAGTTATAAAACTAACCAACAATTATATTGTTATAAATTTAAAACACTCCTGCTCTCCGACTCAATCCGTGGGCATTTTACCATATTCATAGTGGAAGCATTGCTATCACCTGCCCGCCACCATCAGGGGAATATGTGCTGAAAATCCACCCACTATGAGTATGGTAAAATGCCTACAGAGTGAATAAGAGAATGGTCACTATGTATAAAAATAATCAAATGAAAGAACTTTTTACTTATATATATTGTCTCCAAAATAAAAAAAAAAAAAAAAAACTTTGCATTCATTGTTTATCATCTAGTAATTTTGAAAAGTCCCGGATGATTAATGGACCAAGAAAAGTGATATATACGTACTTTGAAAACGACGTGCTGGAATGATCATAAAAGTTTAGGATAACAGGGATGTACTTGCAAAATAAATGGTTATATATATGTCCAGATATGATGGATTGAGGATTTTTTAAAATGATAAATTTTGTAAATGGCTCTGTTTTCATCTAGTCTCCCCAACTCGCGGATGATCTGTTGTCAACTTGTTGGAAGCATAAGCTGCCAATAAGGTGGCGCGGCGTCCTATGAGGACTACATCAACGAACAATTAAAAAAATTTTTTTTGAAATCTACGTTAAGTGAGATGAATAATGCATCATTGCCCCATGATGGTGGGGGTTCATGTGGGCCCCACAATCCCCTCCCCCCAATGGGGGTGTTGACATGATATGTTGCCAACAATGTTGGCAATAGATCATTTCTGCTCCCCAACTTGGCCATTTTCAAACTCTTACATTGTTATCATTATCATCGTTTTTCTTTTTCTTTTCCTTTGAGAGGAAGGTGAGCCTTGTGAAGATTAAGGATATCGTTAACTTTACTTCAAATTTGGGATAGTTCAGATGAAAATGCCATATATTAGACGAAAAATTCTAGGACTCAGAGTCTTAAGAGTTAATCTTTCAAACCAAATGAAGCTATCCAAACCAAATAAGCCACATGTTGGGAAGTCATATTATTTATTAAATTTTAACCCTGTATGGAGGTGGATAACTCTTATTAATTTGAAATACCGAATTGAGTATTCCTCTGGCCTCACCCTAAAAATTTCAACAAATTTGGTGTGGGGGCCATTTTGACTCCACATTTAGGTAACACCATTCACTTTCTTCAAAGTTGAGGTAATACAAATGACACCGAATTGTCTTTTTTTTTTTTTTTTTTCACGCATAAAAATTAGTAATTTCTGGTCATGTCCACTTTTTGTACCCAAATTTTAGGTAGAAGACCATCTTCGGTCGTCTACTTCAAATTCGAAGTACAAGGTCGGAGCAAAAGATGCGCTTTGACCAAATTTGGAGTAAGGCCATAAATAACCTGTGTAGATAGCAAATTTTAGCTAATTTCAACATGCCATCCAGGGCGTCATTTATCTTTGTTTCTTTCATATGAAATAAACAATTAAACTGGTTTTCATATTGTATGTGCTAGTGACAATTTATAACCATTTAACATGTTAATATTTATAGCATTTCTAATGTACATTGTCTATTCTCATCTGCGTAATAATTAAATAGACGGATGTACAATCTAAGCATCATTTATGTTTGAAAAACAGACATTGAACTCTAAAAATCTTTTCCAATGATTATATTTAGACTAGACTCCACCTAATTATATCTAAAAATTAACTCTATATGTTCTTATGGTAAGTTGGCGTGATTGAATGTGAGAGCAGGAATATCTAGATGCAAATGATCATTCTCAATGTCTGTTTTAGCACATGCTAGATCAACCAAATATTGTCCGAGTCAACAATTATTGGAGAGTTCTTTTTACACTAGAAATGCTCTTATAGCTACATTTGACTATACATAAAAGTCCTTTATTTACTTTTAGAAGAAGTGCAAGCCTGGCAGGATGCCATGCAGGCACTTCTCGCCTAAGTTGCATTACAAGAAAATTTACGTTTAATTAATAAAAATTTTTCCTTGAAATCTTTTCCGACAACCATTTTACAAGCAAACAACTCAAAAATGTCTTTTAACAACAAATTTTAATTTTGGTGTTAAAGGTAAAATTTCGTCTAGTGTTGCCCATACATACGGCATAAAAAATATTTTTGTTCCCTTCAAAATTAGAATAGGGGAAATTATTTTTGCTCCTTATAAGTGTTAGTTTTGAAACCTCCTAATAATTTCCATATAATTTTTTTTTACGTGGTTTTTTTTAATGCGTAATTGTTGTTTATTGATTCATATGTGCAGTAAATATAATTTTATCAATTAACTGAACTTTCCATTAGTTGATAGAAATTCTTTGATAGATTCCATTCGAATAATTATTTTTAAAATATAAATTAATACCTATATGGAATGTATAATTTGGACAAATTTATTGTAAAATAAGATTGAACAACATTAATAAAAATTTAACATTGCTAAAAAACAAAAAATATTCAAAAAATGATGAAAATTTTAACAAGAAAAACATATTCAAAATGACTATATGGGTAGGTCGTACTAAAATCAAATTGATCTTAAACTAAACTAAATATCATTTTATGTTGCTATTCCAATTGGTTTTTGTAAATATTGAATATAAAATTTATTAATGTATATATTGTTCTTTAAACCAAGTTTCCCTTTATAATTCGTATTGACATGTGTTCCAACAAACTCGACGAATGTTGCTTTAAATAAAGTGTTCCAAAATTTATGATACCGTATTGAGTGTAATGTCTATATATATATATTAGTTATTTATTCTTTTTACTGAATAGTTTATTATACAATTATTGCAATTACATCTTACTGCCCCGATGCATCGCACAGGAATGCATTGGGACAATAATGAGAAGTTCATCAATAATTAAATAATTCCAATTATTTTAATGTAATAATTAATGTTATGAAGACCTTTAAAAATACAAATATTTCAAAAATTTATTTTCCTAACCAATATTTTGTTGATAAATACAATAATAAAATTAAAGAATGATATAAAAGAAATATCAGTTTTTGAATAAATAAAATATTTCAGCTAATTTATTCAGTAATAATGTTTATTACAAAAATATATTTCGAATTTCGGACTTTATCTTACCATAGAACATTTTCAGTCTAAAGAAGATGGTCATGCAATCTTGTGGTCCTTTACTCTTCGTCAAATTCCTACTATCACATCTCTTGGGGGACTGACATTAATTATAATCATGCTTGCGCTAGACTTTAGAAAAAGTGAAATCAAAGTCTTTCCCCCTTTTTTTTTTCCTTTTATCTTTTTCTTTTAAGACTAATAATTATATTCACACTATATTATTTTATAATAATAATTGCATCATATTTAACTATCATTAAAGATCCTAAATTTTACTTATTTTAGCAATGTTAGTCCTAAATTATTTTGAGTCAAAATTTTTTTATCTATTCTGTTATATAGTCCATATATATGATCTCTAGTAATGGATTTCTATAAAATGTTCGGTAAGAGGACATCAAAGATCTGATTTGTACCATTTACGTAAAAAATAATAATTAATAGATAAATCTAGGAAAATCTTTTATCTTAATTTCAAGCGCATAAATGGAACAAAAATCATTATTATGGATTAAATTCATTGTTTAATAATAATTAAAAAATGAAAATTTGATCCAAAACAAATCGTTTGATTTAAATTTTATAATAAAGATAGAGCACCTCTAAAACAATTGATACGTTGTGCCAGTATAAAATATAACAACCAGTATATAAAACAGCCTAGTTATGTTCCACCCGGGTGGATCATAGCTTATGGTCCGCCCGGGTGATTTATGCTTTTATCCGGACTCCATTTCGAAATCCGAAAATTTGGTTAGATTCATCACGACAAGGCGGAACTCTAGCAATTTGGAAAAAAATTTTTGGACACCTTAGCAGCCCATGGTGATCGGTCAAAGATCAGTCAAAGTTTTTTACAAAATTTTGGCTAAAACTTTGACCGATCACCACGGGCCGCCACGGTGTCCAAAATTTTTTTTTTTGAAATTGCTGTAGTTCCGTCTCGTCGTGATGAATTTAGCCAAAATTTTGGATTTCAAAACAGAATCCGAACGAAGGCGTAAATCACCCGGGCAGACCATAAGGTGTGGTCCACGTGGGTGGACTTGAACAAGGCTGGTAAAAGTAAGTGATGCCATGCCGGATGAGTTTTCCATAATACGGTTGTTTTCAGTGCACAACGGGGTCGTTCCCATGCTTGGGGGATTTCTGGAAAGCTAAAGTCCACACACAGTCGTCAATGTCTGCCGCCTCGCCACAAAATCAAAACACCGTTTATAATGAGCTCATGTTATTAGAAACGATCATATCCCATTAGTAAGTCGATGTGGAGTATGGTTTCACAATTGAGTTCATATTACAAGAATGTCGACCTTCCCAAGATAAAGTCAAAACTCCTTGTATAAGCATGAATGATACAGAAACACGGATCGACACGAATACGAATGCATTGTGAGCGAAGGAAGCAATGTGCAGTTGACATAACGGTTATTAAGATAGTTAAATGACATGCCCCGTCCCAAATTATCTCTAATAACTTGACACACGGCGTGCGCCGACGATGGAGGCCAGCCTGAAACTGGACCCACTGCCAGGGCAAACTAAACTTGACATGAAACTATAATTTCTCTGTACTAAAATAAATTTATAAAAATTATAAAAGGGTTTCCTAAATAAATTGGGATAACCAATCCGAAAATATTTAACATCATATCATAAGTTGTGGGAAAGGAATCATAATTGAAGAAATGATGAATAATTCTAAAACCATTGATTAAAATAATAATAATAATAATAAATAAATAAATGAAAACCTCAACCATATTTGACATGTATATCAAAATGTGACGATTGCTAAGTTAAAATATGAATCATCTGAATATTATGGTGGTCGGCTCAGAGCTCCACGGGCAATCCAATCATGCTCAAGCTGGGTCCTTCCTATAAGAAAGCGTTAGGGAAAAATACGTGAGTTTTGTAACCTAATAAGTGGATAAGTTCGCAAACATATATAATTTTTCATCTCAAATATCTTCATGAAATTTATTTATAATCAATCGCATAAATTCAATAAATAATTGAAAATCATTGAGGTAATACTCACTGCTAAAATTGTTTTAGCTGAACAGCACTGATTATGCTATTTCCAATCGATTTTGCTTTCTAAAACTGAACTCTGTAACTAAAAATAATTTACTGAAAAATAACATCAAAAGTACGAACGAGTAACAACACACTTGTGTAGAGTACTTTCAATACACGTGGTGTGTCGCTCAAAAGTTTGATCTGTCTGAATATTTGGTTATACGAGCGCAGAGCAAGCCCCAAATGCTAAACACCCCTGTACACGGCCCAAAGCCTATGTGTGTACGAAAGTGGGTCCCAAAGACCTCTGTAATTCTGGTCATACACTGTGGAACACATCGCAACAGTGCAGAGCGGGTAAATCTAACGAGGTATTTTATGATGGTTTTAAAAGAATATTCACCTGATCTTTTAAAAAGAAAACTCTACTTAATAAAATCCACGATCTTCTGAAACATTTATTTATAATAATATATCATAATAATCTATAAAAGAACATTGGAATTTACAACATACTATCTTTGTAAAATATAGCTATTCCACTCACAGAACTACGAACTGCTTCTAATTCGGTTGGTAGGCTTCCCTAATTATCTCGTCACCACTTGAAATAACAATAGTATTCTAATCAAAACCTATGCACATAAATTTTCAACCAATTACTTACCCACATTCAATATCAAACTTTAACTTTTCCAACATTCTGTAATTTTCCCATTCTGTTGATTTATTCCACTTCTTTCATTGATTTTACGATATTTCATACCATTGGAACCATCCAATTGAATCACGTAATGAATCCCCAAATTTTCAGCATCTAGGTAATATAAGTTTCAATCCACTTTATCATCCACTACTCAATTACCATCAATTCCACTTCAATACTAAGTGTCAGTGTTGTGCTAATGAAGAAAATAACTATTTATTTTGTGAATAATATTACAGTTTAATTAGTTAATCATATTAACTAACTAATTTCATAAAATTTATGATTAATCTAATTAATCAATTAATTTTATTACCAAGAGGGACTCACAAAATAACTCTTTATTTTTTGGATTAGTTTAAAATTAATTAGTTAATCATATTAACCAATCAATTGTGCATTAATAAAATTTCATGACTAATCCAATTAATCAATTAATTTTATTAATGCGAGGGGACACACAAAATAACTCCTTATTTTGTTGACTATTTTAAAATTTTATTAGTTAATCACATTAACTAATCAATTCCATAAAATCATATGATTAATCTCATTAATAATTTAACTTTATCACGAGCAGGGGGTTTACAAAATAACTCTTTAAATAGCAATTTACCTAATTTCATAAATTTATGGGGTTTAACTTGCAAATATTCAAAACTATTGAACTCGGATCCTTTTGAATGATTTTAAAAATGACGGGTGAGCGCGTTTTTCGCGGTGCGCCAAAGTTTGTTTTTTTTCCTTACTCGATTTCAAAACTACAAATTAATGTAGAAGTGGTAAGTAAGGGTCGAACCCAAGAGGAACGGTGCTTAATCTAGTTGTCTATATCAATTAATATAGGAAAGTGGGGGTTTTGAGAATTTTGAATGAAAATCAAATGACAAAAGATAAGATCAAATAAAACAATTGAAATAAATATCTAGTTCTCGGGTTCGGTTGTGTCAACCACTTGTGTTTATCTTTCCCATGCAACGTGTTACTATTCCTTCTTCAATTTATCAACTCTCAATTAACCAAGAAGCTTTGATTAACGAATTCTTCCTTAAGTGTATTAAGTTAAAAGTAAACTCTTTAACTTAACATCTAGCTATTGGATAACCCTAAACAAGCTCTTAGGATTTAATGCAAAGCTAGTATGAAATGAACGAGAAGAATGAGTTGAATTAGATGAATAATTTCACAAGCTCGAATTAATGCATCTAAGATGATTTGTTAATAAATATGCACGATATTCATTTGCTACTTTGGATTGGAATCTAATGACAATTACGGATCAAAAGTTCCAATCCTAACAAGTAACTTGAATTTAAAGATTAATTGATTCAATTGGCCAAGGTGAATGCAATAATCAAATAAACTAAAAAACGGGTTTACAAGCATAACAAATCAACAAATTGAAGTAGAGGAATAGATAAAAGCGTTACTAAAGAGTTAGAAAAAGATAACAACATGTTAGTTGAACACAACGTCCCCCTCGAACTAGATAGAAAAGTCTTAACTACTCATAATTGCGGGGTTTCATACTTTTTAGCGAGTGTTCGCCTTGTATCACCACCACTATATGATAGATTATGCAAAATATAGTAAACAAGTAAATAAATACTAAGAAATAAATAGAGAAATAAAAGGGAAAAGAGAACTTAGCGAAGAATTGATCCGCCGGAATATGAAAAGCTAAAATCTTCAAGCTAAAACTAAGAACAAACGAAGAAGAAAATTTTATTGGAGAGAACTACTAGCTAATTCTCTTCTACTCAGTTGTGTCTTTCCTTCCTTACAAATGCCTCTATTTATAGGCAAAATTTCACAAGAAAACATGATAAAAAATTGTACAACTACTCCATTATGATTCCACTAATTGGTAACCACCAAATCATGATCTTAAATTGCTCCATTAGTTCAAATATTGTATCATGGTATAGGTAAGCATCTTGGCTGAATTGTGCAATTGGAATTTCATTTTTTTGATATTTTAATAGAAAGTTATGAATTTTCTACCAAAACATGGCCCAAGAAATCCTCCATTCACATCACTCTCGGTTTTGCCAATTTTTGACCATGATATAATCCGAATCATTTGAAGATGTCAACATCAACGTTGTATCCCTCTGAGTGTCCTTTCCAACAATATAAAGTGTAGGTCAATCCGAATTTTGTAGCAAAAGTTATGGTCAAATTACTGAACTGCGGCAGTAAATTCGAGCTGCTGATTTTTTACGCTTTGTCCTTTCTCTTCAAATGGCCATAACTTTCACTAGGAAACTCCGATTTGGGATCCGAAAAAAATGTGGAAATCCTCTTTTGATATTCTTTGATATTGGCACAAGAAAAATTTTAAAAACAACTTTTCATAAAATTGCATCGGAGGCCCTCCATCTTTGAATTTGCTTGCATTTCGGTCCCAAGTTTCGTTTTCGCTCCGTTTTTATCCATTTTGGCTCCTTTTGATTTCTTGTGACTCTAAACACACAATAAAAGGAAAACACATAAAAATAAACATATAATACTAATAAAACACACAAATACGTAAAATAGAAGAGTTATTTAAGTGCTTTTCTAGCACTTATCAACGGGGACTTGATATGCAATTTCTGAAATTTCACACAAGTCCCATCTCCAACTTCCCCTTGGTCTCGTATGGTTCATGGATTCAAAACCCTAGCTACCTCCCAACAATCTCCAGTGCCGAGGAGGACGACTCTAGTCACCGGAGCAAGAGGCGTCGGCTGCTATCGACGCTCAACAGCATTAAACGCTGCTGCCAACAACAGCACACTGCTGCTGTTCGCAGTAGCCTTTGTGACTTCTACAACCAGCGCTTGGTTGTGAACCAGGCGCTGGTGCAGCATGCCCCAGAGGCAGCCGGTGCCTCCCTTTCTGGTGTACTCATCAGAAACATTTGCCCTTTTTTTGTGTTTTGTTGTTGGTTCATCACTTTGCCATCCAATTCCAATTGGATTGAAGGAGCATGAATCATATTCATAATAATAAATCCAATTCATGAATCAAATTCATTTATTGAAAGTAATCCAATATGAATTCTTCAAAAATATTATTTCATAAATAATATTAATTAATTACCTAAATCAAATTGATATAATAACAACTATTGTTAATTGAACAATAAATAATTTAACAAATCTCAACAAGAAATCGAGTTGGCTCTGATACCACTGTTAGGAATTGCCCAATAAAACATGCACAACGAAATACAAAAATAGGCAACTCGAAACCGGATCTACCCGTTTCTTAGATGAGATTGTGATTAGAGATTACCGATGTAGAAGTGGATTCCACGGCGAATCTCTAGTTCATTCTTCCGTCTCCATAGCCGTCCAATCGCCCGGCCTCCAATGGTGATTCACACGCCAATACCCTTCTTGAATTACGAACACCTTCGTAGTGGGAAATCTTCTCTAAGCCCTAATGCTAGCTAAGCATGTAGAGAGAATTAAGAGACAATCAGTTAATGAGTTATGGGACAATAGTGGGTTATTTATAGGTTTTAAATAAACCTATTGGGTTTGGGATTTTTTAAGCCCCAAGATAACTTAACCCGGTCCAACTATTGGGCATTGTACATACCATAACTAACAGGTGTTCTTATGGTTGAGATTTTCTCCAGAGGTCTTAATCGATTGTTCACTGAATTTCCTTCCTTTGCTTACTAATATAGAGGCAGAATAGGCATTTCTCATTTGAGTGTTGCTAATGATATTATCATTTTTTCCAATGGCCAAAAAGGGCCCCTTAGAAGGTTGGTGTAGTTTCTTGAGAAGTACTCTAAATCATCAGGTCAGCTTGTAAATACTTGCCACTCCATCAATGGCTTTATGCGAGCGCAAATGCCTCTTAAATATCTAGGAGCCCCTCTATATGTTGGGAGGAAAAAATTGATGCTTTTTGATGATCTTATTTCGAAAATTCGATAGAAAATTTCTGGATGGGATACTAAACTATTATCTGCTGGAGATAGGCTAGTTCTTCCTTCTTTCCATGCCTCTTTTTCTCCTCCGGGTTCTTAATCCTCCTTTTGGTGTTTTTAGCAACTTGAGATTGTTTTCAATGAGTTTCTTTAGGGCCATACTAAACACTCGACGGCTATTTATTGGTCATCTTGGTCTAAGATTTGCTTTCCTTATAATGAGAGAAGCCTTGGATGTTGAAAGTTATCTTAGATTGGTCTTGCCTTTAGTCGTAAATTATGGTGGAGATTCCGAACCCAAGACTCTCTTTGGAGTAGAGTGCTTGAGAGTAAATATTGCAAGGGTCCTCACCCTATGCAAATTCAATCTAGAACCTCAGACTCTTCTACTTGGAGAAGGATGCTTAAAGTTAGAACTCCTGTTGAACCTAATATTGGTTGGCATATTGGTAGAGGTAATGTCTCTTTGTAACATGATAAATGGACTGAGCATGGTGTTCTTGCTGAGGTTCTTTTACCATCCAGATTTAACACTAGAAAAGTTTCTGATTTTTTCTCTCAGAAGACATAGAATGTCGATAAGTTGAGGCTTGTATTGCCTGAGTACTTGGGTTCTTGTATTTCTTCCACCCCTATTAGCTTTGTCGATAGATCCCTATTTCTTTAGGTGAGTTTTTCACTTGTTCTTGCTCAGTTATTTAGGCAAAAGGTGGCCATTTGGTTTACTTTGAAATATGTGTGGAATAAGTTTCTGCCTCGAAAAATTTCATTCTTTATATGGGGATTGTGGCATAATTGGCTTTCTTGTGATGATTGTATTAAGAAAAGAATCCAGATCTCTTTTCCATCTAAGCGTTAAGGGACAAATCTCACATAGAATAAATACAAAATAATAAAGTAATATATTAGAGTTTGAGTTATTCCTCTTAACAGGTTGACATTTTGAGAAGGAACTACAAGCCTTCAATATGGTATCAGAATCCATTAAGCTCAAACGAGCAATTGATCTGACTAAAGCTAAAAAATAAGCACACGAATTTCAAGATTGGTATGCTCTAGCGAACCACCATCTTGCGGAGGCATGTTCAGGGACAAAACCCATATGGAATAAATATAAAATAATAAACTAACATATACATGTTTGTACTACTCCTCTTAACAGGTTGACCTTTTAAGATGGAACCAAACCTTCAATACTAAGTGCCAGTGTTGTGCTAATGAAGAGGCTGTACATCATGTCTTTCTCTCTTGTCCCTTTGTTGTTGAAATTTGGAAAATTTTTCACTTCAAATATGGAGTAAAAATGAGGACTTTTCTACATCCAACGAATTTATGTTTTAATTTGCTGCTCCACTGTAAGTCTGTGGATTAGTGGTGTGCTATTCCATTCTTTGTGTTATGGTTTCTTTTGAAAGAAAATAATGCATCTAAGCATGAAAAGTTAACTATGTCTACTGGGCGTGTGATAAAAAGAGATTAAGGGGTTACTACTCTGCTATTGCAATCTCACTACTAAATTTGTGATTATTAGGGACATTGAAATAGGGACAAAATATTCCATATGTCCCTATTAATAAATAATTAGAGTCAAAAATATGTTATGTCTCTATTAATATTAGGTAAGACAAATAAAAATGTTCCTAATATTTAATTAGAGACAAAAGTTTGTTTTGCCTATATTAATATTAATTAAAACAAATAAAAATGTCTCTATTTTTTTGCTTTAGCTTATTTGTCAACTCATATTATTGGGAGTTAAAAATTATGTCCCTAATAATATCCATAAAAAAGCAAAATAACGTTAACAATCGGGCCAAAACGTACAATTTCTACCTCGTCTGGTCAATAAAGCCCAATTCAATACATCACATATCCACATTTATATGTACAACCCATACAACTACAAAATTTTAGAAGCCCAAAAGTCCTTTTTGGCTCCAAATTGAAAAGCTGAAAACGTGAGTTTCTTGGCCGATCTTCTGTCGCGGGAAAGAGAGGAGAAAAAGAAGCAAAAAATGATTTCCCACAAAATTCACAAAGAGGGTTTCGGTGATTGGCTAAAATTTCAATTACCAAGAGTCAATTGAAAGAGGGTGCGATAGAAACGAAAGATTTGGAAGATCCCACCATCTACTTTGAAGTTGCCAGTGATTGCTTTGCACAAAATCGTTTGATATTATTGTCAAATCTGGTAGGGCTCATTATATGTCTATTTTGGTTGAGTATCGAACTGATATTATCTTTGTTGCTTCGAATCCTACACTAGATGCATCGGTGAAGATGTTGGTTGTATGGGTAAACTGCTTATGAATATTCTTAATGTAGAGTTGGTGTTTGATGTTTTGTTTTGTTTATTGCCATTAACTTTTCACAATTTAGTTGCATCAATTGATTTCTTTTCCATTGAATAATTGACGATGTACATACAAATACAAGATTATACATCCTAAAGTTCATAATGCTCTTTATGCTAACTAGTAATTACTATGCCATTGTCGTTATGCAGATAGTTCATACTGTGTGGTTGTTTACATTGTAACCAGTAGAGTCGTTGGCGGTCTAGTTATGCTTAATAAGTTGGGGCATATTTGTGGTCCTTTTATTGAATGTTGCCGTCTATTTGCGACTACGGGTACGTTGATAGGACATAGTGATTGAACATATCTTGGCTCCTATTAAAAACTCTTTGCTAGAGTTTATGAGTGCTATTCTATGAAAGACTTGTTGGAAACATGATGAGATGTAATGCTCTAGTTCAATATCTATAAATCTTATTTTATTATACAACTTTTGCAGCCCATATTAACTCCGGTGCATGTCCAGATTATACTCCTAGTTTACCGCCATACAGGTTAGTGGTAGCAGTCTTTTTAGCTAGTAAAATTTATTCCGCGATCATAGGTAGCTTGTTTGATTCATAAAAGCGTTCATAATGATAAGGATTATATTACACGGTGCTGTGGAAATTTATAAATTGGACAAAGGTTCCTAGAAAATTGTATTTATATATCGATTTGTTGAGTTTCTACCGAACATAGAGATGAAAGGTCATTGTCGGTTGCAATTTTAATCATTACTAAAATTGAGTCATTAATTATGTTATCTTGATATGCTGACAATGCTATATGAATATGATTGAATGCATGAAAGTCATTGATTATGTAATGTCATGATGTTGTTAGTGGAGATTTACAGTCACCGGAAAGAATTACTCTTCAAATTGTGTGATCATAAGGTAGTTTGCTTCACGAAAGCTGGTTATCTTCGTGACGTTCCATTTTCGAGAATTAATGTTGATAATGGATTAAGCATGCGGCGTAATTTAATTGATCTAGTTTCAATAAAATGAGGTCGATGTATGTCATATATATATATATATATATATATATATATATATGGATTGGTAAATTAACATAGTTTTAAGCTTGTGCCCTTGCATTTAATATCATATAATGAGAATTCTTTGCAGATGGATTTTTGAGAAATTATAAGCTGTTATTGAAGAAAATATTGTTGTTTAAAAATATTTCCCCCACGCCCCAGGCAGTGGGAAGCCAAGTCCCATTATACTCCTTACAAATTACACCCCAAAACGAGAAAATGTAATAATAATGCTTACAATTACAATGTAATAATACTCCTTCCAAATTACAACCTTAACTTAATGAACTTAACAACACAACTAATTTTAACAATGCTCCGTTACTTCATTGATTTTAAATAAGAAAGTTTAGCATAACAATTTGTAGAATTAATAAAAATATCTAATGCTATATAGTAAGTATTAAAAGTATGGCTGATAATAGTATTTTGTTAGATCTTATCATTCGTGTTCCTTTGCCCAATCTAGAGCTCATAGGTTAATCCAGTAATCCTCTGTGCCAGTCTTTATATAACTTCAGTCTCAGAACATTGTAATTTATTATCTTCTTGTCAAATGATCAACGAACAAATTTCTGAATTGTATTAGAACATTGAGTGTAAAGTTTAATTATGCTTTAATTTATTAAGGACATTCCATGAACAACCTCTCCATGTTTTGCATGCATAACGTATAATTACTTCATGTACGTAAGCAGGATATATTATAGTACTGATTGGCTTATTATATGTTTGAAATAGTAGTAGTAGAATGATTTGATCATTCCATAGTTTTCTTCTTCTTCCGATGTGGTCTAGCAATTTATTTTTAAGGACATTCCATGAACAGTCTCTCCATGTTTTGCATGCATAACGTATAATTACTTCATGAACTATAACTAATCAGCTTAACGATTAGCAGATAAAAAATAACACTTGGACTGGAGTATAGAAAGGGTAATTTCAATCTTTTGGGTGTTATATTTATTTCGGAAATTTTAGTACTTAGTCTCCATATGCTCTCCCAGTTTTGATCGCTGGGTATAGAGAATTTTTATACAAAGAATCACGTGGCTGCATTAAAGCACAATTTCTCAGAAGTCACATGAAGCCCCCCAAGTAAAATATAAAATAAAAAAAAAACCATTATTTGTTGTTATATATTAATTTATTCAGACATTTTTGGTTTTTCTTTGGACAAGGATCAATCCACTGTCAAGGGGGAAAAAGAACACATTTTCCGGGGCAAAAATTTCATATAAAAACAACAGTTATGCCCCTATGTTTGTGGTTTGTTTCCCATGACTTGAAACAGGGAACATTAACTAGTTGTGCTATATAGTATTACATGTGTGTGGATGCTAAGGAAACTACAGAGTGTAGGGAACAAAACTTATGTCAGTATGTGTAATATTTATTATAGTATAATGTCTAACATAAAGTCTATTTTGAGAAGTCACGTTATACATCTACCATGCATAAATGCTAGATGTAAGTATGCATTTTGTCACCTATATTTTTTGTAAGCCTATTTCAACATTTATTTATAAGTACCGCTCGATACTTCCAATTTAAACCTTTTTTATTGTATAAAAGGTGCCTCGAGAGTATCGAACTTTTATAAGAAAAGAGGCTTTAAATCTTTGATCCCAACCTGTATCAAGTTAATAGTGAAGAATTACTTCAATTGGTCATCCATTGATATAGTAAAGCCTAAAACATGAAAAGATTCCATTGAAAAAAACTTTGGAACATGAGACCATAAGTTGTTTTTTTTTAATTTTTATATACAGATTATTCCTATGAATTGATTGAATTTTTTCCCCCTTTTTTCCCGTTGTTTCATGGATAGACATAAGAATGGATAAATGTTGGGTGAATTTAGACCGTAGATCCGATGAATACAGGGATAAGTTGGAATTATTCTTGAATGAAGCATTTTCTAATTCACAAGAGAAAAGGTAAACACAAAAGTTGGATTGATGATGCATCTGCACAAATGGGGGTAAGTTTGATATTTTCTATGGCAATATTTTGAGTTTTTCCTATTAACCATTGAATATACTTACAAGTGTAATATCAATTTGTAGGCTAAGATATCAGATGAATTAACACAATTAGTTGCTATCCATGGTGAGGAGACCCCGCAGCTCAGGTTGCAAGCATATGTTAATGCTAGAGGTGTTGATTCTAGTGGAAGAGTTCGTGGTTATGGGGAAATTGTTACGTCGGACATGATGCAATTGGTAAATCAAATTGAACCTACACCTTCAATTCGTCGATCACGTAAAGGACGAGTTTATGCTTCTTTGGAGTCTGACTTTTTGGTTTTACAAAGTAAGTGTGCGCAACAACAAGAGGTTAATGAGAAACAACAGAAGGACATAGAGGAGCTTCGACAAATCATTTTATCGTCAAGGAATCAATCTTTGAATCCGCAGTTAGAAAACTCCCCATCAGAAAATCGGTTGTCTTCATTACACCACTCATTGCATTCTCAACCAGAGGAGTCACCAACACGACAACGGTCACCTATCCAACACCGATCATTTTCTCAGTCAGTACCACCGTATCATCGTTCGCCTTCATCATCTTCTCATCAACATCTGCCTTATTCACAGCCACCGCCTTACCATTATCCTCTGTCGTCCCAATTCTACTATCCTCAACCATACCGTCAACCTTTGTACACAGGGTATAATCCTAATGGAGAGTTCACAGCGATGCTCAATGACCCAGACTTCATGCAACGATACATGCATTCAGATAAGAGAAATGATCAACGTGATTAGATCATCATTTATTGATGTTATTATTAATTTTTTAGGAATGTGGAATGCTATTAAGAAATTTTTTCTATTGTTTATTGTTATCTACTATATATAGGCGAAATTCTATTTCATTTGCAATTATGTTGGATTATGCATTCTTGAAAGATGATTGAGTTTCGAATGAATTATGTTTGAGATTAATATTATTCTTTATTTTATTTTGTAAAATTTACTTTTATTCAGTTTCATATTTACACATGTCCATAATAATAGGTGTAAATTTTACTTTTAGTGTATTTAAAATAAAAAAATATTAGGGGCAAATTAATGTATATTAATTGTTCCTATTGTTTTAAATTGAATAGGGACAATTTTAAATGTCTCCATTATTCCAAATTCAATTGGATATTTTTAAATGTCTCTATTATTTTAAATTTGAAGGGCCATTTGTAGATGTCTCCATTATTTTAAATTTAAAGGGACATCTCTTAAGTGTCTCTATTAGTTTAAATCTAAAACACGTGTTCAATTTGGTTTAAATTAAGTGACTCACATTTAAATGTCCCTGTTCTTTAAAATTAATTGAGACATTTAATTAAGTGTTCCTAATAAAACTAATATCCTATGTGGCATATATATTATTAGGGACCTTTTTTGTGTCCTAAGCGTCCCTAATTATTATTAGAGACACGATTTATAGGGACATTTCACTAATATGTCCCTCATTGTTTTAGGGGCACTTTAACTATGATTTATGTCCCTAATTAGATTATTTGGAGCACTTTTAAATGTACCTACTATCCACAAATTTAGTAGTGTCTGGTTTTGCCAAAAAATCGAGTCAGTTTTCTTCTTTCCAGGTTGTCTATTGGCACCATCTTAAAAGCTCTACCATTAAAATTAACACTAATGGCAGTTCCAAAGATGGTAAACTTGCTAGTGGTGGTTTATGTCGTGATAGCACATGTTCTTTAATTTTGGGACTATGTGAATCTTGTGCTCCTAACTCTATCCTCTTTGTTGAAATTAAATATGTTCACATTGTTGTTTTGCTATGTATGCAATGACATTTCATAGATGTTTGGTACGAAACCGATTCTACTGTGGCATATCAACTTATTACCAGTAACAAAACCGAATCTTGGCAACTCTATTATCTCTTAGCTAAAATTACACAATTTATTCAGTACAAGAAGTGTAAAATCACTCATGTCTTTGGAGAAGCTAATTCAGCAGCAGATTGATTTGCGGATTTGGGTCATGAACACTCTCAACTTCAAATTTTTACTGAGGCAAATCTTTCTGGGCGCCTTAAAGGCATATTACACCTTGATTCTCTTCATACTCCATACCTTAGAAGTTCATAAACTTTTTGTCTTAATTTGTGAAATAATCTTTTTGATCAATTGTATGGGGAAGTAGTACTTCCCCTACCCTTTGCATTACATGTAGCTGCTGTTATGACTTTTAGAATTGCATTTGTACTAAGACCACTTGGGAGGTAAGGCTCATTGCCCTGGTCGTCCAGGTGTAATTTGACTTTTAGCTTAATAAAATTCCTATCTTGAGCCCCACCCCGCCCCAAAAAAAAAAAGTAAATTCAATTTGGTCCTAGATAATTATTTGCAATCCAAGTTTATTTTGTTATCAAATTAAAATGAAATAATAAATATCCAAATTTGCCAAATAACTTCAATTGAGTCATATTAACTTTTACAATTTCAAATTTCGATCAGCTCGATCTTCATACTGTTTCTTTTTATTTTATTTTTTAATGTCATTAGTTTAAATAGTCACTATATGCAAAATACAGATTAAAAACTTTTATTAATGTTATTTGTTATCATAAACATCAATGTAACAAACATCAAGATCAAACTAGCAAGGGTTATACTTACATATCTTTATTTTTCATTTTCCTTTTTTTTCTTGTATGTAAGTGCATGTTTTATTAGTTACTATGCCAAATCTGAAATACCTTAAGTACAAGTGTTTCTTTCTTCCGTTCATTTTAATCCCAATGAAAATTCAACTGCGGTATAAGAAATGGGGGTCCACTAGCAGATATAACTGATAAAAACGAAATTTATCTTTTGGGGGATGAATTGCTTATGATGCTCCGATATTTTTTTGAGACTTTAGAGAAAAGTCTGAGGGACATATTGAGATGTACTAACCCCTTGAGTTTGAGACAATCCTTTGGAGCAAAAACAGTAGCGTTTAGCGGAGTTTTTATACAAGCTTTACCAGTAATTGCCAATGGTAGTAGGCAAGACATTGTATTTATGGAGACACTGCAGTGTTTTGATCATTGACGTAGAACATGAGGTTTCAAAATCTTAACTCAGATGATAGCACTTTTGTTGAGACAATTGTGGGCGGCACGTAGATACGTTAATGACCTGTTAAAAGGGTTTTTCAAAATTTGTATTCTTTTATTTTCGTTTCTTTTCTTTTTTTGAAGTAAACTATTATTTGTAATACAATTGTTTTGCTATGTTTTCTCCAAATCATATGGATGTTTTATGATTCTTTTAACATTTCGATTCATAAACGATATTTTTCCATGTGTCACACTGGTGAAAAACTAGTATGATAAAATCATAAAATTTTTATGAAAATTATAGCAAATTTTTAAGGAGTATTGCAATCCATACCTATATTTGAGATAATCACCATTTATGTTAGTGAGGCTTCTGTCATAGTATCTATATATATTAATAAAATAAGGTCATTTTCCCGGTCAAACTATTAATTTTTAGAATTAAAAAATTAATTACAAAATTTCATTTCCCACCTAATCCCTATCTATTCATTTTTTTAAGATTAAATGGTATATTTGGAGATAAACCCAAATCTTTTATCAAAAAAATCTTACACGCGCATTTCGTTCTCATCTTTATCACTAACAGTTCACACACATCTTTCCTTATCAACACCAATGAATGCGTCTCAAATCTTACCGTTGGAATTTGGTATCTTCACAACTCCATTTCTAATTTCTCAATAAATCCAAAAAATTCGAAAATTAACACGTCTTAGATCCGTTCGCATTATTAATCCGAAAATTGAGTTGATCAAATCTTCATAAATCAGCGCCAATTGAGATAATTGGGTATAAGATTCCCCGTGCAACGCGCGGGTGAAAACATTAGTTATTTAATAAAGATTAAATGCATTACCAACTTAGTTTACTTGTTTAAATTGATTTTTTTTGTTTACTTCATATAAAGAAAATAATGAAAATTACTTAATGTTTTATGAAAACAATAATATGTACTCTCTTCGTCCCTATTATAAAGGCCTTTATTCTATTTTTAGTTGTTCCAATTATATAGACCCTTTCTTCTCTTTTATTTTTATACCCTCATTAAATGAATCCATTTTAAAGTTATTTGTTTCTAGTTCTAACAACATTTAGACTCTTTAATAGCGATAGGGTAGGAAAAATATTTATATTATTTACATTTTCAATGAAAACCTTAATCCGCGTGCAAAATGAAAAAGACCTATATATTTGGGACGGATGGAGTATAATAAATCTATGTCTATAATCTATAAAAATATTTAAAGGGAGAAAGGATTCGAAGCTTTTAATTTTCCATTTTTTCCTATTTAGATCACGAGTATTTATTCTTACTAGTATTTCTTTCGTGCGATGCACAGGACCACTAAAATAGTTTATTTACATAAAATAACAATAATAAAAAATAAAAATAATAAAACATATATAATATTTTATATTTCAATAATGGATTACAAATTTTAATCCGAACCATTAACTTGTAAGAAAAAATATCATATCAATTGTTGTAGTTGATGATTTTATGCAATAATAAAATATTTTAAATCAAAATTTAGGCAAGACTTATTTTTTTAAAAAAAAAGAAATAGTCGTACAAAAAATTTTGTGAAAATTTTTATCATCGACGCCATTCAAGTAGCTAAACCGCGACAATATATTTTAACACGAATTTCAGAATATTAAGTACTGTTAGAGAATTCATGCGATGTGGATTGTGTATTATATGAAATGATAACATCTCTATACAAAATATTTATAGGTGAAATTTTGTATATTGATTTTCTGATAACAAAAATTTGTTCAGAATAATTGAGAAAAAATTTAAAAAATCACTAATGCGTGCGATACTAAATATAAAAAAATTTAAAAATTAATTTGAAAATGAAAAGATGACTAAATGATAATTTTGATAATTATTTTTTTAAGTAGCATGCGAAATAATGAAGTGGGACATGAAAATTACTATTTTCTATTTCTTTTCCAATAAATTCAACATAAATTTAATTATTTAACTATTCACTATTTAATCTTAGAAAATTACTCACTATCTGAACCACTAAATGCATACTACCCATAAAAATTATTTAAAACTACCCTTTCAACGTGGTAAAAATTAAAAAAAAAAGTTCTTTATGTAATTTTTTAAATATGTAAAAACATTTTTTTTTCTAAAATAGAAAACCGCTGTCCACGTGAAATTATGCCAAGTTGGCAGTTCAACGTTTGTTAATAAAAAGAATATATATATATATATATATATATATATATATATATATAATTAATTCAAAAATAAATAATTAAAATGTATATAGAAAATGTTAATTCTCATTTTTAGAATTTATTTAATAGGTATTGACGTATTGTAAGTTATAACTTTGATCACCTATCACATTTTCGTCAATGCATTCAACACTAAATATAAAAAAAACTAAATATATATATAAATTAATTAAAAAATTAGACTACATATAAAAAAATATACATATAAAAAAGTAAAATAATGAAAATAACAACAAATAAGGAAAGTTTAATAAATTAAACAATGAAAGTAATTAATTCTTAAAAATATGGCAAATATGACACTGCCACCGATGTATTTTGCCTATGTGACTCTTTTATATTTATATATAGTTATATTCCATAATATACCTTGAACATTTATTGATTTATTTTATTTTTTATTTTTGAAAGAAGTCATTGATTGTTTTTGCTATTACCTTATATGATCAACATTTATATCAAACATATTCATGCCTTTTTTTTAGTAAACATATTCATGTCTTTTAATCATTTATCATTCATAAGTTTGCCAACCAACCATTGATTTGACTAGCTGATTTTTTTATTTATTTATTTTTTATTTTTTGCCTTTTTAATACTTCTTCAATTCTCAATCACAAGTAAAAAAGTAAATTTAATTTAATCAAATTTAATCTCAATAAAACAAGCCCTTAGTTTTTCTTTGCCATTGATGGTAAGGAATAACATATGCCATGTGAATGGATTTTTTGTCAAATCATTACTACTTTGTATACATATACACTTCAACAAACCATTAGAGCATATCCAATGGTTACACGGATTTTTAAAATTGATTGACACATCAGTTGGAATAGACATTGGGTATAAAACTCTCCATTAATGATTGTTGATAAGATATTGTATGGCTGGTGTTAATGGACTAAAATAAACAATGTGAGAAGGAACATTTACATTTAGACATCCATTACACTTAATCAACACCAATTTTCTACAAAAATTTATAGAATTGAGGTGGAGTTTAAATAAAACCATTAATTGAAGATAATAGAGTTAAATGTTTACTCTTCAAACGTAATGCCACGTAGATTATACATATATCCATTTATTTAATTGAGATATAAATGAAAATAGACAATGACCATTGGAGATGCTCTTAAGTGCCAAACGTTCCAAAGGAAAAAAAAGCCCGGTTTTTTATGGCATTGTACAATTAAGTCAGGTCGAGAATCCAAGCAACAACCATGGAGAGAATTAAACTGTCGGAGAAACAATATATCAAAAGGTCGAATGGCGACAGCGCATAAGATATGTGGTGCATGTAGGTAAGCGTAAGATTGCATTTGAATCTTTGATTTCCTGATTTTAGACAACCTTCCTTGCATGACTGTCTATCTTTCAATATCGATGTCCCTACCTATATGGTTACGGGTGTCACGCGAATAACCAGTGGCGTAGCTAGGATTTTTTATCAGTGTGGTACGAATATTTTTTTTCCGACAGTGGTGATGTAGGGGGATCGGTATGGTTTGAACACTGGTCGCACATTAAGAATTATGAGATCTTAATAACTTCACTACATTCGAATCACTTGCGGTCAGAAATTTTAGAAAAGAAAAAATGTAACATAGTTTATCAAATTCGAGAACGAACAATCAACATAGCTTATAATTTACGATATCAAATCAAATAACTAATTTTCGGCATTAATCATCTTAACAATTTAACTATCAAAACAAATTAACAATAAACCAAATTTAATTTCAACTTCAAATATAATAGCATTACATAAACTCATTTTTATATAAAAATAAAATAAAATTATTACTTTATATATTAAACTAACATAAAGTTAACTATTCAAGCCTAAAGCCAAAATCACTAAATTAAGACTTAAGGCTTTACATTCTAATTTCAATTGCAAGTCTAATAAGAGAATCAAACTCACTTATTGTACCATTCTTTATTACCCATTCGACATTTGATTTTAATTTTTCAATGATAAATACACTCGAGTTTTCAATAACAAATTTAATTCAGTTAAATTTTAGAATAAGAAGATAATGAAATTTTCTGTGATGTATCCATCGAACACACATTTGTGAAATGTGTGTATGAACTAACTACTCTATCAATTTACGGAATATTTAAATCAAATATTCTATAGCCTACGGGGAAAACAAAAACAACAATAAAATTTAAATCAAATGGGAACGTGCAAACATTAAAATAGTGTAATAATTTGTACTACGTTGGAGGTCTACAACTATATACCCTTTCTGGCTTTGACTTTTTCCAACTTCCACACACAAAGACTCCCTTCCCTTCGTCTTCTCCATTCAGAAACCTGCAACCCAAATTTCATCTTCTCCAAACACAAAATCTTTAATTTCGGTCAGAAATTTTTGCTAAATTCAGTGCGGTCCATGGACCGTACTGGTCCATGTATGGCTCCGCCAGTGCGAATAATGGCGATTTTCTTTTTGAAGTACTTAGTGAAATTCACTTTTTTGAATAGAGGCATATAGGAGTGGAGTGTGATTCGAACCCTGACAGCACATCATGGATTTGAAATCTTAACTACTGCGCCACATTCGAATCGCCATATAGCATAAGTGAATTTCATGCACTCAAACTTAGTGAAATTCACTTATGACATATAAAAGAAATATAAATCCTTGACATGTACGCAATGATTAAAAACTTCTCGTTATCATTCATCTATATATTCTCATTAATTCAAATGTTAAGAGCATGAAATGAAAATAAGTTAGTCATGCTTAGCATCCATCGGATGACCAAACCAACGCGATCATATATATTTGAAAAATGAACAAAGTATCATTCACAATATTGGAAATTTGGCAAAATACATAATTATTTGGAGTACAAAATACATAATTACTTTTTCTTCTTGAGCATAATTCTCTTAACTCAAGAAACAAACATGAAAACAAGAATCACACAAGCAATTTTTTCCTTTTTATTTTCTCTCTGTCTCTTCATCATCTCCCTCTTTCTCTTCTTTCCTGGTAGAGTATCCTAAATTGTGTGGTGAAATTTGGTACTCCTTGATGGAAATTATCACTAGCATTTTGGAAGATCCTTGGGAGGTGGCAAAATAGACTCAGTAGGACCCTTTCCATTGTCCACCAAAAAAGCCATTTTTAGTCCCCATGTTGTGTGCACTTCCAAATGGCAATGCATGAACCACACCCCTGCCAAATCACAAAAATATCCCATGAACAAAGCATAGAAAATTAATGTAAAGAGTTCGATACACTGGACTAGGCATGACCGTGCAATTTTTTCCGTTCACGTCTTGTCTAGTTCAGTGTGCTAACCATAAATCTACGATGGAGATTATTCACCAGGATTATCAGTACGAAACAGCATGCAAAGCATAAATATGTGGTGGAGATTATTTACCTGGATTATCTGCGCGGAATCTTATGGCGACCCAACCACCGGATGGCACGCCAATGGTGTTTCTTTCGACCGGGTCAACAAGATTAAATTTGTTGGGATCAGTTGTTGGATTGAAATTTCCTACTCCTCTTCCAATGGAAAAGAAATTGAATCCATGCAAATGGATTGGGTGATTCTCAGGAGCAATAATACCAGTATCTTGCAACACCAGTTGAACTGTCGCATTGTAAGGCAACCTATATACTTTGGTGCCGTTACTTGTGTGCAAATTCTTGGGAGGAGTGCCCGTGTAGTTAAAAGAAACCGGCGGCTTTGCCGGAAAATCAGTGGTGAATACTCCGTTAATATTGAAGTAATGTGCTTGAAGAAGAGCAGTTGTTGGCATAACAAAAGTAACATTGTTGATACCAGCCACAGCACGGCTTCCATTGCCAGCTTTGCATGTGGGACAAGGATTAACCCCTAACCCAACAGTGAAGAATAAAGAATGGTCAACTGTTAATGGAACTTTTGCAGGATAGGTGTTTGAGTTAAGGCTTCTGAGAGAGTTTATAAAATTGTTGGCCACTGATGTCGCATTTTGAGGGGGTGGGTTCGTTAACGTCATAGCTGAATTAGAAAGAGTTCCAGAATAGTGTAGAGTTGCAGTTGCTGTCAAGTTGTCGACAGCGACTGTCGGAGTGTCCATGAAGGGCGAGGCGGCTACCATGTACTTTCCCACATTCTGGTTGGCCGAGACGATGACATTTGTTGTCTGGCCCGGGGCGACTAAAATGGTGTCAGTTTTGAATGGTTTGACATACGTGGCGTCGACTTCCACAACAGTCAATTTATGTCCCGCGATTTTGAAGAAGAGTTCTTCATTGAGTGCAGCATTGATGACACGTAGCATGTACGTCTTTGCAGGCTCAACACTCAACGTGAAGCCATCTGTTAGAGTAATCGATAATATTTATCTTATCTTATGTTAAGCAATCTCAATATTATTGACTATTTGCTTTAAAAGTTTAGATACCTGCAGAGGAACAGTTCGAAATGGGACCCGGATGTCCATTAATTGTGTGAGCATCAGACACATTTGGTGCCAAACCCGATTTAAGTGCCTCATTGATCACAGCCTCGGTATCTGATTTCCACCATTCACCTTCCAAGTTTGAAATTTTGAATCAAGCATCACTTTAGTATTATTTAATCTAACCACACAATAAACATAATACAAGAAGGTATCTTTTTCACACCTAAGATAACGACAGATTCGTGATCGGGTTTTGGGAAAGGATATGGAACACCAAGCTTGGGCAAGATGACGATGGCACCATGGACGGTAGCCCTTAGCCACAAAATATGGGCGTGCCAAAGTAGCGTACCCCTTTGGCCCGTGATGGTGAAGTTGTACACATAGCTGTGTCCCGGTTGAATAGGACATTGTGTGATATATGCCGGTCCGTCTGCCCACCCAGTTCGAAGTTGTCTTATACCGTGCCTGCAGTCATTGACAAATTACAATTCTTTATATTTCAATTCACCATTAGTTGTTATCGACTGGATGGGAGCCTAGAGAGTACCACAACGTCAATGTACTTAAAATAGATGTCTTACCAGTGGATGGAAACATTATATTTGACATGGTTGACCACCCTAACAAGCACATTGTCATCTTCCCTAGCATAAATAGTGGGACCAGGGAATTTTCCGTTAACGGTGACGATCGATTTGCTAGAACACAGGCGACTCTTGTTTTTCATCACCACCTGTGCACACATACATTCATAGTTGTAAAATATACGCTGAGAACAAGGTGCAAATATCTTTAAAAGAGTTGATGAAGCATCATTCATATGTTCAACTTACATCAAATGTATAACGACGAACTCTACATTCGACAAATGCGGGAAACAAGCATCCGACGAGGATCAAAAGTAGACGAAGCCGGTACTCCATCTCTCTGATCTTTTTCTCTCTCTCCTAAAATCTCTAGTCTTTGTAAACAGTGTGTGTATATCTCTGAATTGATTTGAGCTTGTTGCAATGATGAAGTGTGATTGGACAACGCAGTATTATATAGCACTTGCGGAAACGAGTCACTGCTGCCATGTCGTTTTTCTTAGTTAGGTGAAGAGACTATCCTTTGCAAACAAGTTTTTGGTTTGCCAAACTGATCAAATTTTTTCTTAACATTTCTTACATATTACATAAAGTTGCTAGTGCTCAACTTATTAACATAGTTTAGACCTTATTAAACTTCTTATTTGCGTTATATAAGTAATTTTTTTTCCTCAAATGCTTCACAGAAAATAGTGTCATTTAAGTGGTTAATGTCGCAATTATACTCAACTTACGTGGCAGCAAATTAAAATATTATTAAAAATTTTTAAAGGGTTTATATTAAAGTACATAAAAAGTTGCACATCATAAAATTCAAGGACATAGCGTGCTGCTTAAAGTGATGATGATTAACATCGTATAGATGTTTTATAATTCTTTTAACATTTCAATTCATAAATGATATTTTTCTATGTGTCGCACCAGTGAAAAACTAGTATGATAAAATCATAAAATTTTTGTGAAAATGATAGCAAATTTTTAAGGAGTATTGCAATCCATACCTATATTTGAGATGATCACTATTTATGTTAGTGAGGCTTATATCATAGTATTATTTAACTTCATATAAAGAATATAATGAAAATTACTTAATTTTCCATGAAAAAAACAGTAATTTGTACTCCCTTCGTCCCAATATTACATAGACTTTTATTCCATTTTTAGTTGTTCCGATTATATAGACCCCCTTCTTCTCTTTTACTTTTATACCTTCATTAAATGGACACATTTTAATGTTATTTTTTAGTTCCCATAGTATTTAGACTCATTAATAGGGATAAAGTAGGAGAAATACTTGTATTATTTACATTTTTAATAAAAGCCTTAATCCATGTAAAAAAATAAAGGCCTACATATTTAGAACGGATGGAGTATAATAAATCTACATCTATAATCTATAAAAATATTCAAAGGGATAGTGGATTCAAAACTTTTAATTTTCCATTATTTTCCCTCACATTTTTTCCTATTTAAATCAAGAGTATTTATGCTTACTAGTATTTCCTCCGATGCACGGGCGATTAAAATGATTTATTTACATAAAATAACAATAATACAAAATAAAAATAATAAAACATATATAATATTATATATTTTAATCATTATCTTGTAAGAAAAAATATTATATCAATTATTGTAATCGATTTTAGGCAATAATAAAATATTTTGGATCAAAATTTAGACAATACTTAGCTCATTTGAATAAAAAGAAATAGTCTCATTAAAAATTTTGCAAAAATTTTTATCATCAATGCGGTTTTCAAGTAGCTAAGCCACGATGACATTTTTGAACACGAATTTCAGAATATTAAGTGTTGGAGAATTTATACGATGTGGATTGTATGTTGTATGAAATGATAAGATTTCTATATAAAGTATTTATAGATGAAAATCTGCATGCTGATTTTTCGATAACAAAAAATTTTTCAGAATAATTCAGAAAAAATTAAAAAAATACTAATGCGTGCGATACTAAATATTAAAAAAAAGTAAAAATTAATTTGAAAATAAAGAGATGATTAAATGATAATTTTGACAATTATTTTTTTAAGTGGCTTGCAAAATAATGAAATTGACATGAAAGTTATTGTTTTCTATTTCTTTTCTAATTAATTCATCATAAATTTAATTATTTAACAACTCACTATTTGACCTTAAAAAATAACTCACTATTTGAATCGTTAAATGCACATAATGTTAAAAATTACTCACCATTTGAACCGCTAAATGTACATTACTATGAAAACTATCTAAAACTACTCTTTTAAGGCAATAAAAATAAAAAAAAAGGTTTTTTATTTAATTTTTTTAAATATGACAAAAGGCTTTTTCTATAGAATAGAAAACCACTGCCTACGCCAAATTGACACTTCAATTTTTTAATAAATAGAATATATATATATATATATATAATTCAAAAATAAATAATTAAAATGTAATATTCAAAAATTAAAATATATATAAAAAATATTAATTCTCATTTTTATAATTAATTTAATAGATATTATAAGTTATAACTTTGATCTCTTATTATATTTTCATTAATTCAATTAACACTAAATATAAAAGAATTAAAAATATATATAATAAATTAATTAAAAAGTTAGACTACATTTAAACAAATATACATATAAAAAGTAAAATAAGAAAAATAACAACAAATAAGGAAAGTACAATAAAGTAAATAATGAAAGTAATTAATTCTTAAAAGGGAAATTCGCGCAAATAGTCCAGTTTAATTGTTCATTTTACGAGTTTAGTCCAAAATAAAAAAAATGTAGCGCGATTGGTCCCAAAAAAAAAACTTTTGTGTGCATTTGGTCATTTGGATGATTTCCATCCATTGTCTCCGTTAATGATGGCTATTTTGTCTTTTTCCAAGGGTATTTTGGTCATTCTGATTATTGGAAATAGCTTGCAATTGCAATTGGGTCCCAAAATTTCAAATGTGTATGGTTTAGTCCAAAATTTATATTAAATTGTATAATTTGACATTTTATTTTTTTATATATGTTTATTTGGTCAATAATTAATTTTATCGGATCAATTTGATACTACTTCAATAGTTTTCACCCAAACTTTTCACCATCGTAGCATTTGTTTGCTGCTCACATTAGTATGATAAGTTTAAAAATTTTCTTTAGTACGTACATTTTGATTTTAATCAATAGTTATAATAAACATAAGAATTATTGTACCTACATAAAATTTTATTATGAATATATCGAACTAATTTGATGCTAATTAAATAGTTTTCAGCATTTGTTCCTATCAATATCGTAATTTTTCACGATATAAAGATGTGTTCATTTTTATATTAATCAACAGTTAATAATAAATATAATTATTGTACCTACATAAAATTTGATTATGAATATATAATTGTAAAAAATATACCAAATATATATAAAGAAACAGTAAAATCAAATTAAAAAAGAAAAAACCCTAACACCTCCCACCCCACCCCTGCCCCGCCCCCACCCGAGCCACTTGCCCCAAATCATAGATTACACCACCCGGGGGTTCCCCTCGGAATTAAAGCCACCAGCGAGAGTTTTCCCTCGCACGGCTTTAATTCTGAGAGGTTTTCCCCCGGCTTTAATTCCGAGGGGTTGCCCCAAATCATAGATTACGTCACTTTGGGAGGGGGGCGGAATTAAAGTCGCCGACGAGGTCGCAGGCAACCGTCGGCCTCACCAGTGGCATTGATTCCCGGTGGAAACCCCTCCCTAGCCACAGTGGTGTAATCGATGATTTGGGGAGGGTGGCCAGGCTAGGAGGGGTTAGGCTTTTTCCTTTTTTTTAATTTGATTTTACTATTTCTTTTATATATATTTGGTATTTTTTTACAATTATATATTCCTAATAAAATTTTACGTAATACAATAATTATATTTATTACTAATTGTAGATTAATATCAAAATGTGCGCGTCTTTATATCGTGAAAAATTACGATATTAATGCGAACAAATACACCGGTATCGAAATTTTCGGTGAAAACTATTTAATTAGAATCAAATTTGTTTGATATATTCGTAATAAAATTTTATGTAGGTACAATAATTCTTATGTTTATTATTAACTATTAATTAAAATCAAAATATATAAGTCTTTAATGCTAAAGAAAATTTTGAAACTTATAATACTAATACAAACAAATGCTACGATGGTGAAAATTTTCGGTGAAAACTGTTGAATTAGTGTCAAATTAGTCTGATAAAATTAATTATTGACCAAATAAACATATATAAAAAATAAAATATCAAATTATACAATTTAATATAAATTTTGGACTAAACCATACACATTTGAAATTTTGGGACCCAATTGCAATTGCAAGTTATTTACAATAATCAAAATAAACAAAATACCCTTGGGACAAAGACAAAATAGCCATCATTAATGGAGAAAGTGGATGGAAACCGTCTCAAAGGACTAAATGTACACAAAATTTTTTTTCTTTTGGACCAATCGCGCTACGTTTTTTATTTTGGACCAAACTCGTAAAATGAATAATTAAACTTGAATTTTTGTGTCAATTTCTCTTCTTAAAAAAATGTCAAACATGGCACTACCACCTAATCACTTTGCCTAGGTGGCTCTTTTGAATATCTATATATAGTTAGATTCCATAAGATACCTTGAACATTCATTGATTGATTTGATTTTTTATTTTTTAAAGAAGTCATTGATTGTTTTTCGTTATTACCTTATATGATCAACATTTTTATTTTGAATAATTATATGATCAACATTTATATCATACATATTCATGTCTTTTAATCATTTATCATTCATAAGTTCGCCAACCGACTATTGATCCGACTAGCTGACTCCCCGGCCCCAAAACCCTCTCTCTTTAATACTTCTTCAATTCTCTTTAATACATAGTAGTAATGATTTGACAAAAAATTCGTTAACGTGGCATATGTTATTCCTTACCATCAATGGCAAAGAAAAACACT
Organism: Jasminum sambac; assembly: GCA_018223645.1. Lineage (NCBI taxonomy): Eukaryota > Viridiplantae > Streptophyta > Magnoliopsida > Lamiales > Oleaceae > Jasminum > Jasminum sambac. The sequence goes on from CP073652.1 coordinate 26,022,661, forward strand.
AAGGGCTTGTTTTATTGAGATTAGAGCTTGTTCTTTTGGGTGTAAATTTTATCCGCGCGGTATTTCGTGTAAAATGTGTGGTTAATATTGTATTGGGAGATGTGTATGTAGTTGAAAATGTGTATGTGGTTATACGGAATTGCGTGCGGATAAATTTAACACCCAAAAGAACAAGCTCTAATCTCAATAAAACAAGCCCGTAGTGTTTTTCTTTGCCATTGATGGTAAGGAATAACATATGCCACGTTAACGAATTTTTTGTCAAATCATTACTACTATGTATGCATATACATGTCAACAAACCATTAGTGCATCTCCAATGGTTACTCAGATTTTTAGAATTGATTGACACATCAGTTGAAATAGTCATCGGGTATAAAACTCTCCATTAATGGGAAAAAATTCTAGTACTCTTGGAGTACCGAACACTGGGTACTCCAAACCAATGAGAACCATCCATTTACACATAGTGGGCCACATTATTTATTAAATTGTGGTCCTCTATGTGCATGTGGACAATTCTGATTGGCCTGGAGTACCGAATTCAGTACTCCAAGAGTACTAGAATTTTTTCCCCATTAATGATTGCTGATAGGACATTGTGTGGTTGATGTTAATGGACTAAAATAAACAATGTGAGAAGGAACATCTACATTTAGACATCCATTCTGACACTCAAATCAATACCAATTTTCTATAAAAATATATAGAATCGAGGTGGAGTTTAGACATAACCATTAATTGAATAGAGTTAAATGTTTATTCTTCAAACGTAATGCCACATAGATTATACATATATCCATTTATTTAATTCACACATAAGTGGAAATAGACAATGACCATTGGAGATGATCTTAAGTGTCAAATGTTCCAAATAAAAACAAAAAAAAGGCCTGTTTTTTATGGTATTGTACAATTAAGTCAGGTCGAGAATCCAAGCAACAACTATGGAGAGAAATAAAGTGTGGGAGAAACGATATATCAACAGAACGAGGACAGTGTATTCTATGTGGTGCGTCAGTGCATGTACGTAAGATTGTAATTGAAGTTTCCTTGACCATTACAAATAGTGGCTGCAAGCCATGATTTTAGATGGAAACTAATCAATCTGCATGACTGGTGATTTTGCTTTAATTTCCTTTAATTACAACATAAATGTCTCCACCCTCAATGCTTGTTCCACATCATTGATTTCTTGATTTTAGCCTACCTTCCTTGTATGATTGTCTTTCGATATGGATGTCCCCACACCTATGCTGTCACGGCCTTACGGGTGTCACGTGATAATTGTGAATTTTTTTAAGTATTTAGTAAAATTCACTTTTTTGAATAGAGGGATATAGTGGTGGATAAGTGTGATTCGAACCTTAGCCACACGTCATGAATTTGGAATCTTAACTACTACACCACATCCGAATCACCATATGTCTGTCATAAGTGAATTCGACTCATTTAGACTCGGTGAAATTCACTTGTGACATATGAAGAAATATAAATCCTTGACATGTATGCAATGATTGAAAACTTCTAGCTATCATTCCTATTCTCATTTAAATGTCAAGGGAACGAAACAAAAATAAGTTATTCATGCTTGGTATCCATCGGATGACCAAACCAACGTGATCACATATTTGAAAAATGAACAAAGAATCATTGACAATATTGGAAAATTAGCAGCAATAAATTTTATAGCTTTATTAAACTTTGCAAAAAATTTGGAGTACAAAATACATAATTATCTTTTCTGCTTGAGCAAAATTCTCTTAATTTACTCAAGAAACAAATATGCAAACAAGACTATACAAGCAGTTTTTTTCCTTGTTATTTTCTCTGTCTCTTTATTACCTCTCTCTTGCTCTTCTTTCCTGGTATGGAGAATCCTAATTTGTGTGGTGAAATTTGGTACTCCTTGATGGAAATTATCACTAGCATTTTGGAAGATCCTTGGGAGGTGGCAAAATAGACTCATTAGGGCCCTTTCCATTGTCCACCAAAAATGCCATTTTTAGCCCCCATGTTGTGTGCACTTCCAAATGGCAATGCATGAACCACACTCCTACCAAACCAAAAAAATATCCCATGAACAAAGCATAGAAAATTAATGCAATGAGTTTGATACACTCGACTAGGCACGACTGTGCAATTTTTTCCATTCACGTCTTGTCTAGAACAGCGTGCTAAACATAAATCTATGGTGGAGATTATTTACTTGGGTTATCTGCACGAAACAGCATTCTAAGCATAAATACGTTGTGGAGATTATTTACCTGGATTATCTGCGCGGAATCTTATGGCTACCCAACCACCGGATGGCACGCCAATGGTGTTTCTTTCGACTGGGTCAACGAGATTAAATTTCTTGGGATCAGTTGTTGGATTGAAATTTCCTACTCCTCTTCCAATGGCAAAGAAATTGAATCCATGCAAATGGATTGGGTGATTCTCAGGGGCAATAATACCAGTATCTTGCAACACCAGTTGAACTGTCGCATTGTACGGCAACCTATATACCTTGGTGCCGTTACTTGTCTGCAAATTCTTGGGAGGAGTGCCGGTGTAGTTAAAAGAAACCGGCGGCTTTGCCGGAAAATCAGTGGTGAATACTCCTTTAATATTGAAGTAATGTGCTTGAAGAAGAGCAGTTGTTGGCATAACAAAAGTAACATTGTTGATACCAGCCACAGCACGGCTTCCATTGCCAGCTTTGCATGTGGGACAAGGATTAACCCCTAACCCAACAGTGAAGAATAAAGAATGGTCAACTGTTAATGGAACTTTTGCAGGATAGGTGTTTGAGTTAAGGCTTCTGAGAGAGTTTATAAAATTGTTGGCCACTGATGTCGCATTTTGAGGGGGTGGGTTCGTTAACGTCGTAGCCGAATTAGAAAGAGTTCCAGAATAGTGTAGAGTTGCGGTTGCTGTCGAGTTGTCGACCGCGACGGTCGGAGTGTCCATGAAGGGCGAGGCCGCGACCATGTACTTTCCCACATTTTGGTTGGCCGAGACGATAACATTTGTTGTCTGGCCCGGGGCGACTAAAATGGTGTCAGTTTTGAATGGTTTGACATACGTGGCGTCGACTTCCACAACAGTCAATTTATGTCCCGCGATTTTGAAGAAGAGTTCTTCATTGAGTGCAGCATTGATGACACGTAGCATGTACGTCTTTGCAGGCTCAACACTCAACGTGAAGCCATCTGTTAGAGTAATCGATAATATTTATCTTATCTTATGTTTAACAATCTCAATATTATTGACTATTTGGTCTAAAAGTTTAGATACCTGCGGAGGAACAGTTCGAAATGGGACCCGGATGTCCATTAATTGTGTGAGCATCAGACACATTTGGTGCCAAACCCGATTTAAGTGCCTCATTGATCACAGCCTCGGTATCTGATTTCCACCATTCACCTTCCAATTTTGAAATTTTGAATCAAGCATCACTTTAGTATTGTTTAATCTAACCACACAATAAACATAACATACAAGAAGGTATCTTTTTCACACCTAAGATAACGACAGATTCGTGATCGGGTTTTGGGAAAGGATATGGAACACCAAGCTTGGGCAAGATGACGATGGCACCATGGACGGTAGCCCTTAGCCACAAAATATGGGCGTGCCAAAGTAGCGTACCCCTTTGGCCCGTGATGGTGAAGTTGTACACGTAGCTGTGTCCCGGTTGAATAGGACATTGTGTGATATATGCCGGTCCGTCTGCCCACCCAGTTCGAAGTTGTCTTATACCGTGCCTACGGTCATCGACAAATTACAATTCTTTATATTTCAATTCACCATTATTTGTTATCGACTAGATGGGAGCCTAGAGAGGACTACAACGTCAATGTACTTAAAATAGATGTCTTACCAGTGGATGGAGACATTATATTTGACATGGTTGACAACCCTTACAAGCACATTGTCATCTTCCCTAGCATAAATAGTGGGACCAGGGAATTTTCCGTTAACGGTGACGATCGATTTGCTAGAACACAGGCGACTCTTGTTTTTCATCACCACCTGTGCACACATACATTCATAGTTGTAAAATATACGCTGAGAACAAGATATAAATATCTTAAAAAGAGTCGATGAAGCAACATTCAAATGTTCAACTTACATCAAATGTATAACGACGAACCCTACATTCGACAAATGCGGGAAACAAGCATCCAACGAGGATCAAAAGTAGACGAAGCCGGTACTCCATCTCTCTTATCTTTTTCTCTCTCTCCCAAAATCTCTAGTCTTTGTAAATAGTGTGTGTATATCTCTGAATTGCTTTGAGCTCGTTGCAATGATGAAGTGTAATTGGACAACGCAGCATTTTATAGCACTTGCAGAAACGAGTCACTGCTGCCATGTCGTTTTTCTTAGTTAGGTGAAGAGACTATCCTTTGTAAGCAAGTTTTTGGTTTGCCAAACTGATCAAATTTTTTGTTAACATTTCTTATATATTACATAAAGTTGTTAGTGTTTAACTTATTAACATAGTTTAGACCTAATTAAACTTCTTATTTGCATTATATAAGTAATTTTTTTCCTCAAATACGTAACAGAAAATAGTGTCATTCAATTGGTCAATATCACAATTATAGTCAACTTACGTGGCAACAAATTAAAACATATGATTCAAAACTTTTAAAAGGATTATATTAAAGTACATATAAAAGCTGCACATCATAAAATTCAAGGACATAGCGTGTCGCATACAGTGATGATGATTAATATCGCTCACTAGATTTGAATATTATTATTGGAAAATAATGGACGGACTTTTAGATCAATTGGTTCACTTCTATCTATCTCAAAATATAAATAAAACAAATAGTTACATGAAAGTAATAGTCTAAATACTTTTTTTTAAATTAATCATACTAAACTTGTGATTAATGTTATCACTACACCTAAATTGGGATCAAGCATTTTTCTCTCCTTCTTTCTTTTTCATCTTTTGGCAACATTTTTAAAGATATTGCTAGAGGTGTAACCAAAAATGCACACGAAGTGTACACTATATACATTTAGCAAGATTTTTTTTCTTATAAATCATATCAATTTTAAATCAATAATTATCAGATATGTCACACATGTTATACACTTTGCTGTGCATTTCCTTTGTATCAATGACATATTTGTTTCCTTTTTTTTTTTTAATACGATGTACAACTTGTTTGATATAACTTTAAACAAAATATTATTTTGTACATTTTTATTTACTTTTTAACTATACATCTAATAATATTTTTTCTATTATGTGATCTATCAAAATGTGCAACAGAGAGGTATTGTTGCTGAATTCCTTTCATGTACGTAGGTATATATACATACAACAACAGACAACTTATAGTAGATAGTTATAAAGCTAATTAAGATTAATTCAACTATAGATAACTGCCAAATCATCTACCCTTTGAATATTTCCTCTTACATAATTATTAATTCTTACCCCAAGTATTTGGAATTAGTCTCTATCATCATTATGAGCTTATAACCGTTTGATAATATTGCACCAAATGGTAACAACAAACATAATTGGAAATCCATGTCTTCAAATTGTTAATGACTTATTACAACTATCCATATAATTATATCACCAAAAACAAGACTTTTAGGGCAGCAATCGTCCCTATATCCCTATGCATATAGAGTAATAGCAGTGACGTCGCTCCTATTACTCTACAGGCACAAGGCAATAGGAACGACATGACGGTCCCTAATTAAAGGTCAAGTTTCTTGTAGTGTATATTCTGTTAAAATCAAGAAAACTGTTTGAATCGACTTTTTTAATGGGGCGATTATTGTAGAAAATCCAAAACTTGATGTGAATTTAGAGTGAGAGAGATGAGAGAGAATTGAGGAATTAGAGTATTAATTTGTATGTAGAAAAATTCCTTTACGAACAAAGTGCTCATGTTAGCGACTACCACTGTGTCTCAAATTAATATCCAATGGCAATGTGTAGAAACAAAATTTACCGAAAACCTCAGTGCAAATTTCTTCTTGTAAAACTTACCAATCACAATTTCGGTAATAAAACTGCGTGTTGTAACTCATCAAATAATATTAAACTTTAAAACATTCATATTTTGTTATTTATTTTGTTGATTAATTTGCATTATAACTAGATCAGCGGTATATAAAACTACATCTAATAAAGTTCAACTGATGGAAAAAAAATACATACAACTCATGATTGGTGGGATTTGAACCTAGGATTCCGAAGAACTCAACCTTTCCAATTGGGCAAGGCCTTATTGGCACAACTTCTTACACTAGTGATCTCCTCCTCATGTGAGGAGAAATTATTCTCTTCATATGCCATGTGTCAATAGATGAATATATTTGAGAAATTAAGAATTGGGTCTCACTGTTAATATGTTAAGCTCATCTGCTGACACGTGGTATGTGGGGAGAATAACGTCTCCCCACATGGGGAGGAGATCACTAGTGCAACTTCTTATTTTTGGTGGCTATGATGTGTGATTTTAGATGGAAAGTAATCAATCTCCATGAATGGTGACTCTTACAACTTAGAGCATCTCCAATAGTCATGTGAACTCTAGAAATTGAATAACACATCAAGTGTAATAGACATTGTCTATGAAAAACACCCTTTAATAATTGCTGATGATGACAATATCTAGCTGGTGTGTCACAAATTAAAATGAAAAATGTGAGAAAAGACTTCTGCGTCTAAACATTCCATGTCACATTCAATCACTACTAATTTTGTATAAATATATAAGATATGAAATAAATGTATTTAATTTTTATTTCAAAATTTAAGAGAAAAGTCGAATGTGTTACTTATGTGGAGTGTAAACGGAACTATTAGGGATGGTTTTTGGAGTTAAATGTCTATTCTTCAAATATAATGTCACATGGATTATAGGTTAATTTATTTAATTGTCACATAGACGGAATTTAATTTGACAGTGACGAGTGGAGATATTCTTAGAGCATATATCCAATGATGTAATTTGAATTCTCATTGATGTGATAGATAGAAAAGAATGAAGCGAAAACATCCCTGATGGTGGGTGTGGACTGAAGAAATAATTGCTTATGTGTGCATCAATTATTGGCTAAAGAAGAGAGGTAGAATAGAAATTATTAATACAAAAGGTTAAATAGACAATGTCTAGCATACCGTCAAGACATATATAAACTGATATGCTAGACATTATCTATTTTACATGTGCCACATAAATTATTATTTTTTTTTTGTACATGTGAAACAATAATTTGAGAATAGATAAGTCATTGAAGATGTCGTTGTAACATTTGCTTTCTTTTCTTTTAGCTAGAAACATGATTGTGCCCTTGATGCTGGCTCCCAGCATTGTGGCTTGCTTGATTCCAACTAGCCTTTCATTTGTCCAAATGATTCGCTATACCGAAGAGGAGTACGAAGGCCTCATCCCCTGTGACAGGCTAACCTAGGTGGCTAATGCTGCCACATGGAATTGATTACCTTTCTTATACACTAATTGTACTTGGGTAACATTTTTTGAGGTAAAAAAATAATTTTTTAGTTGAATATTAGTGGAAGCGGCAAAATGTGTAGATAATAAATTAATAATATCTGATAATGTGAGATGTGTGATTGATATTGATGTTTGATTTTTATTATTAATAAAAATTGATTATTATCAGCTGCAAAGAAGTTAATGAGAAACGGTCTTGAAACAACTACAATCCTTGACGTATATATGGTATGAAATGATTATATATCTCTCTCTTACTCTTTTCTTTTCTTTTCTTTTTTTTCCAATGTCAAGGTTATAAAGCAAATATGTGTAATTCATGCTCCGTACACATCGGATGGCCAAACCAACATGATTTAAACATGAAACCAACATGATTTGAAACATGAACATAATGTCCTTCACATCAGAAATTATGCAACAATAAAGTTTAAGAGAGAATTATTAAACTTTGCCAAAAAAATGTGAGTATACAATACATAATTATTTTTTCTGCTTGAGCAAAATTGTCTTTACTCAAGAAACAAATATGCAAACAAGAGTTACACAAACAATTTTTCCTTTATATTTACTCTTTCTCTCTCTCTCTCGCTCCACCATCTTTCTCTTGCTCTTCTTTCTACTTGCATTTTGGAAGATCCTTGGGAGGTGGCAAAATAGACTCATTAGGGCCCTTTCCATTGTCAACCAAAAATGCCATTTTAAGTCCCCATGTTGTGTGCACTTCCAAATGGCAATGCATAAACCACACTCCTGTCAAAGCACAAACTACTCAATTAACAAAAACATCAAAAATAAATGTAACAAGTTTGGCATGCTCAACTAGACACAATCTTGCAATTTTTCCAATTTCATTGCTAGTCGCGTCAAATCGGAATATTGCATATCTATAACAAGGTGTATATATGATGAATTATAATTGAATAAGATAGTTAGGGGACAGCAGATATATATAGACTAGAGATTATTTACCTGGATTATCTGCACGGAATCTTATGGCAACCCATCCACCAGATGGCACGCCAATAGTGTTTCTTTCGACGGGGTCGACAAGATTAAATTTCTTGGGATCTGTTCTTGGATTGAAATTTCCTATTCCCCTACCAACAGCAAAGAAATTGAATCCATGCAAATGGACTGGGTGATTCTCAGGGGCAATAATACCAGTATCTTGCAAGACAATTTGAACTGTTGCATTGTACGGAAGCCTATACACCTTGGTTCCGTTACTGGTCTGCAAATTCTTGGGAGGAGTGCCGGTGTAGTTAAAAGAAACTGGCGGCTTTGCAGGAAAATCAGTGGTGAAAACTCCTTTAATATTGAAGTAATGTGCTTGAAGAAGGGCTGTTGTTGGCATAACAAAAGTAATATTGTTAATACCAGCCACAACCCGGCTTCCATTCCCAGCTTTGCATGTAGGGCAACGATTAACCCCTAGCCCAACAACGAAAAACAAAGAATGGTCAACTGTTAACGGAACTTTTGCAGGGTAGGCTTTTGAGTTAAGACTTCTGAGAGAGTCTATGAAATTGTTGGCTACTGGTGTTGCATTTTGAGGGGGTGGAGTTGTCAACGTCGTAGCTGAAGTGGAGAGTGCTCCAGAGTAATGTAAGGTTGCAGTTGCCGTCAAATTGTCGACAGCAACAACCGGAGTGTCCATGAAGGGTGAGGCGGCGACCAAGTACTTTCCTAGATTTCGGTTAGCCGAGACGATGACGTTTGTCGTCTGGCCGGGAGCTATTAAAATGGTGTCAGTTTTGAATGGTTTGACGTATGTGGCGTCGACTTCCACGACAGTCAATTTGTGTCCCGCAATTTTGAAGAATAGTTCTTCATTGAGTGCAGCGTTGATAACACGTAGCATGTATGCCTTGGCGGGCTCAACGCTCAACGTGAAGCCACCTACAAGTGTAATCAATAGTATTTATCATATGTCATGTTTAGCAAATAATGTTGATGATGTTGAACTATTTGGTTTGAAAGCTTAAGTACCTGCAGAAGGACACTTTGGGACGGGTCCGGGATGGCCATTAATTGTGTGAGCATCAGATACATTTGGTGCCAAACCGGATTTTAGTGCCTGATTGATGACAGACTCGGTATCTGATTTCCACCATTCACCTACAAATTTTGAAATTTGGAATCAAACATCAAAATTTGAACTAGAAATTAAACAATAGTATTTAGTATTGTTTAATTTACCTTACCAAACAATAAATATAATATATAATAAGGCTATTCTTCTTACCTAAAATAAGGACGGATTCGTGATCGGGTTTTGGGAAAGGATATGGAACGCCGAGCTTGGGCAAGATGACTAAGGCACCATGTACGGTAGCCCTTAGCCATAAAATATGGGCATGCCACCACAGCGTACCCCTTTGGCCCGTAAGAGTAAAGTTGTATATGTAGCTATGTCCTGGTTGAATAGGACATTGTGTGATATATGCGGGCCCATCACCCATCCCAGTTCTAAGTTGTCTTATACCGTGCCTGCAAACATCAACAAATTACAATTTTGTCTATGTCGCTTTGCCATTATTTGTTATTGATGAGATAGAGAGACTAGGGAGAACCACAGTGCCCATGTTACATATAATAAATGTCTTACCAGTGGATAGAAACATTGTATTTAACATGGTTGACGACTCTAACGAGCACATTGTCATCTTCCCTAGCATAAATAGTGGGGCCCGGGAATTTCCCGTTGACAGTGACGATGGATTTGCTAGAACATAGGCGGCTCGTGTGTTTCATCACCACCTGCACGCGCATAGATACATTTAGAGTTGTAAAAAATACACAGAGAACAAGGCGTATATATCTTAATTAAAGAGAGCCAATAAATCACCATTCAAACGTTATACTTACATCGAATTTATAACGACGAACCCTACATTCGACCAATGCAGGACACAAGCATGCTACGAGGATCAAAAGTAGACGAAACCGATGCTCCATCTCTCTGATCTTTGCCTCTCTCAAAATCTCGCTTTCTGCGTAACAGTGTGTGTGTATATAATATGTTTAAGTTGATATGAACTTGTTGCAGTGATGAAGTGTGACTGGACAACGCAACATTATATAGCAACTGCAGAAACAGGGCATTGCTGCTATGTCGTTTTTCTTAGTTAGGTGAAGAGACTATCCTTTTACAACAAGGTTTTTTTATGCGCCAAACTGATCAATTTATTTTCTTTCAGCATTTCTTATACATTACATAAAGTGGTTAGTTTTTGGCTTATAAACATAGTTTAGACCTAATTTAAACTTCTCATTTGCAATTACATAAATGTGCAAACAGAGTACCGTTGCAAAATTCCTTTCATGTATGTAGGCATACAACAACTTATAGTAGATAGTTTTAAAGCTACGATTAAATCACCTATAGATAACTGACAAATCATCTACCCCGTGAATATCTCTCTCATATTCTCCAAACTTAAAAAATAATTATTAAGTCTTTACTCCAAATATTTGGAATTAGTCCCTGTCATCATCATCATGAGATTATAACCGTTTGATATTGCACCAAATGGTGACAACAAACACAGTTGGAAATAGATAATGAGCCATTACAACTATACATACAATGTTTTTGCAAAGGTGTAATTAGGACACTTAACCGCCTCACCGCCTGAGCGTCGTGAAGGAGGTAAATCAGTCTTTCATGATCGATAAGTGGAGTGCGTAGTGACTGACCAGAAAGAGTGAAAATCCTCACATCATGTGGTGACAACAAACACAGTTGGAAATAGATAATGAGCCATTACAACTATACATACAATGTTTTTTTGTGCAACTTAAGATTGTGAATTAAGAAACTACTTTTGATATGTAGTATAGTTCTTGTTTATTTGTATCAAGTTATAACATAGACCGCCTACGTAAGATCCTACACATGAAGAGTTGTTCGAGAATATTATGTTTTAACCTTAATAAATTGAGAGTTTTCATTGAATGCAACGTTCTTACTATAATAGTACTATTAGAGTGTGATAGGTTACGATTAGAGTTATCGATATTATATATAAACCCCTTTGTAGCTGTTATTTGATTTAATTTGAATAATACGAATATTGTGTTTTACAAGAGTCATCGATCAAAGCATATGTCTCGATCTTAATTGAGACTTGTAATTAATTCTCACCCCGATAAGTGGCCTCGTCCCACTCATTTGATCGGAGACTCTATTCATCTTCTTTTTTGTTGCATCAAATTTAAATTTGATTCTCCTTTCTCTTCTATACTTTGTTTCAATAAATTTGATCAAGTTAAATCTTGAATTTGATTTTTTTTTAGTGGAAATGGTAAGAAATGTCCAAATTTATAATGACAATGTTAAAAATGCCCAAAGTTAATTACATAATATCGACACCACTAAAATTGTTAGGGTAATTATATGTTCACCACCAAAAATTTGCTGATACACCACAATTTTTACTTTTTTAGTTGTTTACTACTCCCTCCGTCCTGATTATATGGTCCATCTTTCTTTTTTCGTTTGTCCCAATTATATGGTCTTATTTTCATATTACGAAACTTATTTGTGCTACTTTACAAATATGCCCTTATTTAATGCTATAGTTGTAATTATTAATTTAAAATTTAATCATTTAATGTGGGTAAATTAAGAATACAATTCACAAGATTTACTTTTTCAATCACATTCTTAATTATTCTTGTGAAAAGACAAAATGGACTATATAATTGGAACAGAGGGAGTAAGACAAGCATATCTAAAATTACTTAAACACCCTCTTTAATGCACCACAATATATATAATATAAACCATAATTATTTATTAATATTAATCCATACACTTATAATTACTAATTTGCAAAATTATATTCACTTTAATAAACAGTAAGCCTTCAATTAAAATTTGTAATCGATGTTAGATAAATTGTGAAGGTAATGCATCAAATCACGAGAGAAAATGCAAAGGAATCGTTATGGCGTTGAATTACGAAAATTGATAAAACTTTCTCAATTGTTTGAAAAATCAAAAGGCGTGTGGTTTGCAAATGCATGACGTGAACCTTGAAATCCCACTTATAATTATTTTACAACATCATCCCTTGTTTGAAAAATCAAAAGGCATCTGGTTTGCAAATGCATGGTGAAATGGGTACAATCTATCTAGAGTTGATTGGCCACCGATCAAAGGTACTCCATCGACTGATGGTGAAAATGGGGTCATAGGAATCGCTCACCAATTGTGAAAATGGGTCACAGTCAATCGGCCGGTCAACCGGAAAACAAGACGAATTTTAATGTTCTACTTTCTGGTCTCTTTGTCGCTCTTTCGTTGCCTCCTCCTCTCTCGACAGTCGACAATGAACGAAAGATGTAAATTGTAATCAATCCAGCACTTTCGTTGACCAAGAGGGGTATTTTGGTGATTTAATAAAATTTGTTTAAATGGTGTTGTTGTGGCTGTACAAATTGAGATTTGATTAAAAGATTAATTTAGGTTATTTTTGTCAAACACAATGGGGTGATTAAATTAAAAATAATTATAAAAACCCTATTTTTAATGGGTGCATACAGGGTTCGAGCTAGAGGGGGGGCATAAGAGGGCAACCGCCCCTGGAACATCAACTATCACTTTGGTGGTCGCCCTACAACATAAAATGTAGCAAAATACTAATTCAAATATGTGCTAAATAATATATTCGAAAGTTTGATAATTTTGGGAGTTAGATTAAAAATAATTAAGTTATTTGAAAAGGAAAGGGAAAACAAAAAGATATTGATAGGTGGTTAATGGGCTTTGGCCCATTAATGTGATCAATTAGAAAAGAAGGGCACAAGCTGGGACTTGAATTGAAGTTATGTGCGGCCGTGAGCCAAAAAAAGAGACGAGAGACGTAGCCGATAATTTCTTGAGAAATTGAGTGGGGTGAGGAAAAATTATACGAAAGTTTTTTTTATCAATAAAGGTGTTCTTCTCCTATAGTTGTCGGTAGTCAGTTGAGCCACATTAATTATTATTGTTCTTTATCTTTCTCTCGCTTGTTGTGACACCTTATTCAGTACCTGAGAGCGAGCAGGTATCGTCCCTTTTTCTCCCAGCTTTCTTCATCCCGTCCTATCTAATTAAGTTTTTGAACCTTTATCTTTATCTGTATTTTTATAAAACTTGAAATGCCACGTTGGCAAAACTTCCATGTTCTATCTGATCATTTCGCAGGTCATTTAAAAAAATAATTATTAAAATTATCAATTAATCATCTCTTTATTTTTTGTCCAAAAATTTACAAGTTTCAATGATTGTAAAATGAGTTTTAACTTCAATTGGTACTTCCATTTTAAACCTTAGGCTTTCTAAGCATACTACTTTGTAATGTTTTCAAATTTTCAGTGTTAAGATAATATTCATCATTAATCATTACCAATTCAATATATATGTGGTTTTTAAAGAAGATTTTCAAATCTTAAATATATTATATTGTATGAATGTTTTTAAAGTTTTAATTTCGATATCCACACATATTTAAATATTATGCATATTATGGTTTCGTTTTGGCTTTATTATATAATAATCAAAAAGTTTTACGAATTCTTATTAAAGGCAGTATTGTGGATAAAATTTCCATGTTTTGCACGGGGTCAATACTTGTTAAAGAATAAAGAGAAGCTAAGGGTATGTTTGATTCACTTTCTTTTGAATGAAAATATCAAATTAAGGAAAAAATTTCCAACTTTGGGGTTTGATAAAAAAATTTATGAAAAATATTTTTCATGTACAACTCATTAATGCACAAAATGAGCCCATTTGCATGAAAAATCCAATCCAAGCAAGGGATGGAAAAAATTTAGATAGAAAATTCAAATTTTGGAAAATATTTCCTAGACGAAATTTTTCATGCAATCAAACGCATCCCAATGGTTTCCAAGTAAATAAGCCTGCAGAAACCCGTCATTTTTAAATGGATCTGAGATATAATGACATGATTTGGGCCCAAAAGTATCAAGAAATAGAGGCCCAACAGTAGGATCGAGTGTAGCACATATTTCCAACATCACTGTTGTTGAAATAAGAAATAAGGTAAATGAGAGTTAGGATATGTGTAAAAATAAGTTTTTATTCATTTTTATATAATATACGAGAGAGAATGGATGGAATTGAATAGTGGAGATTTGTGTAATACAGGTAGGTCCCACGGAATATGTGGATAATGGGTGGAATTGAATAGTGGAGATTTGTGTAATACAGGTAGGTCACACGGAATATGTGGATATAAAATAGAAGAGAGAATGAGTGGGATTAAAAAAATGTAAAAATATGTAAAAATTTATAGAATAACATCCGCAAATTTATTAATAATATGTTTAGCACTAGATTGCTCGGCTTTAGTATCTCATTAAAATCACTGATTTTTTTCCCAAATTTTAAAAGGAAATGAGTTTTCGAGTTTTCAACGATTTGTAGCATTCTTTAAGAATGATAAGTTCAACGCATTTTAAGAATTTTTTTTTTAGAGAACTATCTCAACCCGAAAATTTAAATTTGAAATAGAATTTTATTAATAGGAAAAATAATTACAAATAAAGGAGGTTTTAATACCGTACCTTCCAAAAACAATTACAAAAAATGAAGCAATAAAACCTGTACTAAACATCAATCTCAACTTCTCGAGTATTTGCTACTCCTAACCTATCTAATCTAAGAATACCTTTAATCCTGCCCTGTAAGTCGTGAGTGTAAAAAGGGTTAAATATCTATTACAATGCTCTAATTAACTTTGATCTGATCAGCCACATACTGAATGGCGCATGGTCCTGAGTTATGCGAAGAGCATAATTGAACTGCCATTTGAGAATCTGCCTCGGCCGAAACCTATTGAATGTAAGGATGCCTTTCAACTTAACCACCGTAATGGTTCCATCTCCATAGAATTCTTGGAAAGCCCACACAAGTATGCCAAATTCACTTAAAGTTAACGTTTTGTTCTATTTTTTCTTATACTAAAATTTTAACTGGTAACTAACCTAAAAATTACTGTAAGTGATTGACTACGAAAGGTTCACTTTTGATTCGGTGCAAGCGCTTGAACAATGATCTTATATGAGTAGGTAATATGATAGCACTACATCATGCTACAAGTTGAGAAGGAGTTGGTGTGTAAAAGGTTATAAAAGATTTCAGCAATCATACAAGAGTATGGAACCTCAAATTCACCATGGTTATCGGCTTATCGCTAAAAAAGTTCTTGCACTCTAGTGTTAGCCCTCAATTTGTAAAAATCTACTTTTAACTTTTATGTGCATTCATTCATAGCTTTAGTGTACATTTGATAAACCAAATAAGTTAGCTTATAATTTATTTGGAGAATTTATAAATTTCTTCTACTCAACTAAGCTTTATTTGGCTAAAAAGCTTATTTGAGAATCTAAGAGATTATCTCAAAAACCTTTTTATGCGCTTTTCAAATAACCTCCATAAGGTTTTTATGTTTCATCCCATTTCAACCTCTTTTTATTTAAAAAATTATTTTAAACATATCTTTTTTCTGTAATTTTATATTTTTGAGCTAGCTTTTCAGCATATATATATATATATATATATATATATATATATATATATAAAAGCTAACTTTTTAGCTAATAGCTAAGTTACCAGCTGTTGGCAACT
Organism: Jasminum sambac; assembly: GCA_018223645.1. Taxonomy (NCBI): domain Eukaryota; kingdom Viridiplantae; phylum Streptophyta; class Magnoliopsida; order Lamiales; family Oleaceae; genus Jasminum; species Jasminum sambac. The sequence goes on from CP073652.1 coordinate 26,038,792, forward strand.
GAGATTGACCCAATCTTAGTAGAGCGCCAACACTTCTCCCAACACGCCACCTCAACTTACAATTCCACTACAGACAAAAGCCAACCCATCAGTTGCCATAGCTACCGGAGAAAAAGGGCCCGGCAACCGTAGGCACTTTGATGATCAAGTCAAACATTGTTGGTGTAATAAGAAAAATAGAAGGAATGAGGCATTAATGGAGAAAAACATAGTAGAGCTAAGTTCAAATTGAGTTCCTCATTCCTCCTATTTATAAAAGGGAAGCCAATAAAAACCCTAGACGGGCCCTTCAAATGCAGGACTTCGTCAGGCCCGTTAGTGAGATTTCTTTCTTAGTGAGCCAAATAATTGCCATAATAAATGGGCTCTTATCCGAGATTGCCACATAATAATAATTTCCTTATACAAAATTTATGGTATAACATCAGCTTTGTTCGAGAAAAATGGGCTATGTTTGGCAGACAAAGTTGATATGCTAACTGATAGAGGAAAAGTTAATTGGGTGATAGCTAAAAAACTAGTTGATAAAAAAGTGTTTGCAAAACTAACTGAAAAAGTAGTTCAGAAATATAAAATGAAAAAAAATGATATGTTTAAAATAATTTTTCTTTTAAAAGAAGGGGGTTAAAATGGAATTAAAAAAGAAAAGCTCATGTTTAAAAAGCTAGTAAAATGAACTTTTGAGATAAGTTAACTAAATGGAGCCTATTTGGATAGAAGTACCTTATAAGCACTCTAAACAAATTATGTTTACCAAACATACTCCTAACCTTATAATCATTTATGCTAAGCTTTGTTCCTCTCAAATTAAAAAACAACGGATAAATGGTCCAGATGATTCGTCTCTTCTTCAACTAATTGAATATTTATGTAGTCTTCTTATTACATTTATTTATTGATTTTTCTTTTTGGCATAAAAACGTTCATGTAGTTTTTGCGATTTTGTTCAAAAACTAGCGCTAATTTTTTATACAAAACCAAAGCCTGACGTGGCTAGTCTGGGCCTGACCTAGTCTAGTACTTTCAATATTATTGTTGGTGTACTTTTAATTCATCATACTCTATATATCCTTTTATTGAATATCGAATCATTTAGAAGAGTCTTAGTCGTATGCATATACTCTATAAGAGTTTTCTTCTCCTTCCCCCGTGGGGGTGGATAAAATTTTCTCCCAACTGACATAGCATTATCACGTCAATATGAATGATGATATAGAAGCAACGCTGCGTCAGCATGAATGATGATGTGATAGTGTCATATCAGTTGAGGGAAAATCTTATCATCCCCCATAGGAACAAGAAAATAGAACTCTACCCTATAATAACACGCTAAAACATATGTAAAAGAAAGTAATGCACATGTTTTGCATGTGCCTTCCCTAGTGTTTGCTAAATAGTTTCTACATTATCTATTCTATTTGATATCATACCCAAATCATTTTAATAAGAAATATAATGCAAGCTTGGCCTTGAGGCTAAGCAATCAATGCGGTTACTTAGGACCCTCAATTTATTTATATTTTTATTAATACAAATGGATCTCAAATATCAAACTCATCGAAAGAAAAAAGTCTAGAATATCAGCTTTTACTTGGGGCCCCCCAACAGCTTAGTATTCTAGGGGCCATCCTTGATGGAACAAGGAGGTTAATCTCCCATCATTAATTACTCTCTCTATTGCATTTATTCTTTCTTCCATTTTTTTTTTTTTTTTTGGTGTTTGTCTCAATTATACAATTATGTATCTATCCTACAATCTTTATTTTTATTATAAATATACCCACTTTGGATACCCACTTTAGATGCCTATCTATAAATCTACTATGTGAATAACTATTTTACCCCCAAGTGTATTGTAATATACACATTTGCCACAATCTTGTAACTCTATAAATAGGGGGTTCATTCCCCCATTCAATAATAATAAACTCTCTCATTCTCCTTCTCAAAATATTATCTTACTTCCTCTATCTTTCCATAAACTTTTGTACTATTCTCTCAAATCTATTATTTTACAACACGTTATCAACACGACTACTCTGCTCTGAATATATATTCCCAACCAAACGGTAATATAACAACCTATTCTAAACAAAGGCATGTATTAGAACATAGAGATCCTTATAATTTAATTCAAGTGGTGGGATGAACCACCAAATGAAAAATATGAACACACTCTTTATATTAGATAAATAGTTTTACCGCCATGTGGGACGGTTTAGGAGATTCTTTATTGGTCAAGAATTTATTTATGAATTACTAAATAGTAGACTATACACACACTCTTTATATTAGATAAATAGTTTTACCGCTATGTGGGACAATTTAGGAGATTCTTTATTGATCAAGAATTTATTTATGGATTACTAAATGGTAGATGAAGTCATCAAATAGTTTAATTATTTTACAATTCAAATACTGAAATATCCATTTTCATGATGAGTACAACTATCACAAATTGGGGGCTTTTATGAATTTCTATATCTTTGTGTGTTACTATTTACCATACTCAAAGGAGGCACTGCCACCTAGTGGAGGTTTAAATATTTATACAGTTTATATTAACTAAATTAATTGAAAGCAAATCTAAACTATACTATTTATGTTACATTCTTTTACATGTATCTAATATGATATTCTACCACATAACTGATAAGTAATCAATCATCTTTAAAAAAAATAATAGATATATAAGAGAATATTTTTTCTTTTTATCTTCAACATCACTATTAATCTACCCAACCTTTATTTTTTTTTACACTTGCTTTAACTATTACCAAATAACATAATATCAATCTACTTTTCTTATAAATCTAATAATAACCATACATACAATGGTAATTATTTTGTCTAGTTAATTGATATAAAAGCAATAATTTTGTCTAGTTAATTGATATTCTAACTTATTTTTATTGTTATTTTATAGTATGGCATCAAATATCACAAAATTAAAGTTTGCAGCACTCGACATTACTGGAAAGAATTATCTTTCATGGATTCTTGATGCCAAAGTACATTTAAATGCAAAAGGCCCCGGTGATACAATTAAAGAAAAAATGAAACATCAGAAAAGGACAATGCCAATGCTATGATCTTTCTTCGTCATCATCTCGACGAAGCACTGAAAATGAATATCTTACGGTTGAAGATCCTTCGGAACTCTGGAATAATTTAAAAGAAAGATATGATCATCAGAAAACTGTAATCCTCCCCGAGGCTCGTTTCGATCGGTTACATTTAAAGCTACAAGATTTTAAATCAGTGAATGAATATAACTCCGCAATGTTCAAAATTACGTCTACACCAAAATTATGCGGAGAAACTATTACGGAAAATGATATGTTAGAGAAAATATTTTCTACTTTTCATGCCTCAAATGTTGTCCTGCAATAACAATATAGGGAACGAGGTTTTAAAAAATATTCAGAGTTGATATCTTATTTACTTGCAGCGGAACAAAATAACGAGCTGTTAATGAAAAATCATGAATCTCGTCCAACGAAATATTTGCCACTGCCCGAAGTGAACAACATAGCATTTACAAGTCGTGGACGAGGATACAATGGGTGAGGATATAGTTTTGGCATTAATCGAGGCAGAGGTCGAGACCGTGGTCGAGGACGAAATTTTTCATGGCATGAAAGTAGTAATGACAATTCCCCAAAATATAAGAAAGTCAATAATCATGGTGAAAGAAGAGGAAATCTCTATAAAAGAAATGTGAAGGAATCAATAAAGGAGCCAGATAATTCATGCCATAGATACGGCATGAAAGGATACTGGGCAAAAGTCTGTCGAACTGCTAAACACCTTATTGATTTATATCAAGCATCTAAAACGGAAAAAGGAAATAATATTGAGACAAACTTCTCTCATAAAGAAGACACTCCACTCTTGGAGCCATCAAGTGCAACACATCTTGAAATTGTAGATTTTTACGAACAACGGAATGAGAATTGATGTTCCTTCAAAATATTATAATATTCGTGGCCTCTATATGTGTTTGTATGAAAAATAATAATATGTAATGTGTGTTTGTATAATAAACGATTATGTAAATGTGTGTTTGTATAATAAATGATAATGTATAATATGTATGTGTGGCAATGTGAGCGTGTAAAATGTTATATCCTGATTTTATATATAAATAAAATATTTTAAAATCCATTATTTGTTTTGAATGAGAAAGAACATTGATCGCCCATTAACTGTCTCCAAGATCATGGATGAAGAAATCTGTCTAGCAGACAGTGCTTCTATACACTCTATATTAAGAAAAAAAAAGTAATTTTAAAGTTTGACCATGATAAAGAATGATGTAATAACAGTATATGGTTCGGTAGCAATTATTGAAGGTTCTGGAAGAGCAGATATCATATTAAAAGGGGGAACACAAATTATTATCAATAACGTCTTGTTCGCCCCTAAATCAAAGAGGAATCTATTGAGTTTTAAAGACATACGGAGTAATGGGTACCATATTGAGACGGTAAAAGAAAATAATACGGAATATCTATATATAACTACCATAGTTTCCAAAAGGAAACACGTATTAAAAAAGATGGCCGCATACTCTTCTGGTTTGTACTGTACTAATATCAGTACAATTGAAGTACATATTACATCTAGCCGGAAGATTGAAAATCCAAAGGATTTCAATATTTGGCATGAACGTTTAGGTCATCCTGACTCGACAATGATGAGGGAAATAATTGAAAATTCAAGCGGGCATCCTTTGAAAAGTCAAAATATTCTTCAATCTAGCGAATTTTCGTGTGCTGCATGTTCTCAAGGAAAATTGATCATAAGACCATCACTAACTAAGGTCGGAAATCAATCTCTAGCATTTCTGGAACGGATACAAGGTGATATATGTGGACCCATTCACCGTTCATGTGGACCATTCAGATATTTCATGGTTTTAATAGATGCATCCACAAAATGGTCCCATGTTTGCCTGTTATCCACTCGAAAATATGACATTTGCGAGATTGCTGGCACAAATTATAAGGTTATGAGCACATTTCCCAAATTATCCAATCAAAACCATCCGACTGAATAATGCTAGTGAATTTTCATCACAAGCTTTTAATGATTATTGTACTTCAGTTGGAATAAAAGTGAACATCCAGTTCCCTGTGTTCATACTCAAAATGGTCTAACTGAATCATTTATTAAAAGCCTCCAACTGATTGCCAGACCATTACTCATGAAAACAAAACTCCCACTTTCTGCATGGGGATATGCTATTTTACATGCAGCGGAACTTGTACGATTAAGGCCAACATCCAACAATAAATTCTCCCCATTACAATTAATCTAAAAAAATGAGCCTAATATTTCTCATATGAGGATATTTTGTTGTGCAGTATATGTACCCATTATTTCTCCACAACGTACTAAGAAGGAGCCTCAAAGAAAGTTGGGAATCCCGATTGCCATTTTGATGAAACAGCATTTTCGCCTTTAGGAGGAGAAGATAAAAAGTTGGAAAAGGAATTGACATGTAAAAGGTTAGAAAAAAAAGTGACATGAAATACTACAACATTATCCAACCTAGATCATCATACTGGACAATGCGAGCAAGAAGTTCAAAAGATAATTTACTTACAAGGAACAGCAGATCGATTACCAGAAGCTTTTACGGATGCTAAAGGAATAACTGAATCACATATTCCAGCTAACAATGCTCCCATACGAATTGACATTCCAAAACAAATTGAAATCGCAAATGAATAAAAAAATATGACTAAAGTGCGGTAGGCCTATTGGATCAAAAGACAAAAATCCTCAAAAAAGGAGGAGAGCAAATGCTCAAAATAATCGCATTGAGGAGGCAGAAAGTCTTAATGAATCATTAGATACAATCAAACAAGAACCTCCTGAGAAGGTTTAGGTATCTGAAGATGATGAAATTGAAGAGATTTCTATGAATTATGCTTTCACAAAGAATAGATGGAATAGAAAAAGAACGATTATTAATAATGCATTTGCATATAATGTAGCACTCAATATAATCAATGAAGTTGAAGATGCTGAACCAAAATCTGTTGATGAATGCCGGCAAAGAGATGATTGGTTCAAATGGAAAGATGTCATTCAAGCAGAGTTAGGTTCGTTAGAAAAACGTAATGTTTTCGGACCTATAATGCGAACACCAAAGGGGGTCAAACCAGTAGGGTACAAATGGGTATTCGTGCGAAAACGAAATGAGAAAAATGAAGTTGTGAGATATAAAGCACGACTTGTGGCACAGGGATTCACACAAAGACCTGGCATTGATTATGAAGAAACATACTCCCCTGTAATGGATGCAATCACTTTTCGATATCTTGTCAGTTTAATTGCACATGAGAAATTCAATATGAGGTTAATGGATGTGGTTACTGCCTACTTATATGGTATAATTGGCAATGATATCTATATGAAAATCCCTGAAGGACTAAGGTTGTCTGAAGCGTATAACTCGAATGATCGTGAAATTTATTCGATAAAACTTCAAAGATCATTATATGGATTGAAACAATCCGGATGTATGTGGTATAATCGTCTAAGTGAATATCTTCTGAAAGAAGGGTACAAAAACAACCCTATATGTCCATGCGTCTTTATAAAAAAGTCAGCCCCAGGCTATATCATTATTGCTGTATATATAGATGATTTAAACATTATCGACACAATTGAAGAGATTCCAAAAATAGTTCATTATTTAAAAGTAGAATTTGAGATGAAAAATCTTGGGAGAACTAAATTTTGCCTTGACTTGTAAATTGAACATTTAAAAGATGGGATATTCCTACATCAATCTACATATACAGAAAAAATCCTAAGCGATTTTGTATGGATAAGGCACACCCATTAAGTACCCTAATAAGTGTTCGGTCCCTTAATGTGAAAAGGGACCCTTTTAGACTCCGAGAGGATAATGAAGTGGTCCTTAGTCCTGAAGTATCATATTTTAGTGCAATAGGTGCATTATTATATCTTACTAATAATACAAGATCAGATATAGTCTTTGCAATAAACCTATTGGCACGATATAGTTCTGCCTCTACACAAAGGCACTGGAATGGAATTAAACATGTGTTCCGCTACTTTCGAGGAACAATAGATATGTGCCTATTTTATTTAAATAAGACTAAATCTCAATTAATTGGCTTTGCTGATGCAGGATATTTATCTGACCCATATAAAGCAAAATCTCAGACAGGTTATTTATTTACATGCGGAGGAATTGCAATATCCTGGCGCTCGATCAAACAGACACTCACAGCCACATCTTCAAATCATGCAGAACTAATCACAATATATGAAGCAAGTCGAGAATGCGTATGGCTGAAATCAATGATACAACATATTCGAAAAGAGTGTGGTTTATCATCTATTACAGCCAATCCAATTATTATATACGAGGGCAATACTGCTTTCATTACTCAACTGAAGGATGGATTCATTAAAGGCGATAGGACGAAACACATTTCACCAAAGTTTTTTTTACCCATGAACTTGACAAGAGTAATGAAATTGATGTACAACAGATTCGTTCCAGTAATAATCTTGCAGACCTATTGACGAAGGCACTACCAACTGCAGCGTTTGAAAGATTGGTACATAGTATTGGGATGCGCAAATTTAGAGATATCAAGTGATATTACATTGAGGGGGAGCAGTTCGCGCTATACTCTTTTTCCTTCGTCCAGGTTTTATCCCACTGATTTTATTGGGAAGGTTTGAAGGAGGCAGCGCCTTAAGATTTTGATCACTGTCTTTCACTTCATAAAATAAAATAGTCATTCAAGTGGGAGTATTATAAACATACCCACTTTGGATACTTATCTATAATATCTACTACGTGAATGACTATTTTACCCCCAAGTGTATTGTAATTTACACATTTGCCACAATCTTGTAACTCTATAAATAGGGGGTTCATTCCCCATTCAACAATAATAAACTCTCTCATTCTCTTTCTCAAAATATTATCTTACTGCCTCTATCTTTCCATAAACTTTTGTATTATTCTCTCAAATCTATTATTTTACAACAATTTTATGTTACTTGATAAAAATTTAATTATTTAAAGTCATACCCATAACTATTAATTTAACTATTAGTCATTAAATGAGGTGAATTAGGAATACATTTCATAAATTTTAACTTTTCAATAATATTTTCAATTCTTAAGGAAAAAAAATCAAATAATGGGAACTTAGTATAACATTTAATTTATACAATAATATTCTCATTCCCATGTGAAAAAGTGTTACGCTCCCTACATACATTGCTGATGTATCAACAATGGAACATATTTACAAAATCAAAAATTGAATCCCACTTTTAATATATTAACTTCAACCATTGGTATATAATATATGGTCAGAATAATTCATTCTCACATGAGAAGGACAACATTACTCTTCATTTACATATGACTACCAAGAACTTGGCGTTACTTTTGGTCCGTAAATGTCTTTGTCAACATCATCCACAAAAATTGTTTTTTATGCCAATAAATGTCTTTGTCAACGTCATCCAGAAAAATTGTTTTTTATGCCAGTGTATTCGTATGATTTTTATCGCGTTAAAGATAGTTATGTTATCCCTTCATTCTTGTTCTTGTGAAAATTATTAAAGGGTTTTCACCAACCGAGAAAATTATTAAAGGGTTAGAAAATTATTATTATTATTAAAGGGACCCTTTAATAATTTTCTCGTTTGGTGAACTTTCTACGTACGTGCATAATTAGAAAAATTTAAAATATTAGGGAGACATTTATCACTCATAACCCGTGGCTCCAGTCCACCTTTTGCCAAAGTAAAACGGTGGCTGACATTGACATCCTCTTCAAGATGCTTCAGCTCATAAGGCAACTAATATAAACATATAAACATATGTGTTGTAAATATACTTTGGATACTATATATATATATATATATATATATAATATCTACTATGTGAATGCCTATTTTACTCCCTAAGTGTATTGTACACATTCTGCATTTTCAGAATCTCTATAAATAAATAGGTGTTCTTTCCCCACTTAACACAATAAAATTCTCTCATTCTCCTCTCTAAATATTCATCTTACTTCCTCTATCTTCATAAATTTTATATCATCCCATCAAATCTGTTATTCCATAACACGTTATCAAAGACGATCGCTGCCTTAATATACATCCAACTAAAGGGGTAATATAACAACTTATTTTGAACAAAGGTATGTAGAACATCCTTGTAATTTAATTCAAGTTGTGGGATGAAACACCAAATGAAGAACACACACTGTATATTAGATAAATAGTTTCTGTATGTTGGATGGTTTAGGAAATTCTTTATTGATGACCGCCATGTTGGATGGTTTAGGAGATGGTTTAAAAGATTCTTTATTGATGGCCGCCATGTTGGATGGTTTAGGAGTTTTTATATTGATTTATGAATTATTAAATGGTATACCAAGCCACCAAATAGTCTAATTATTTTACAATTCAAATCTCGAAAATACCCATTTTCGTGATGAGTACAACTATCACAAATTGGGAGGATACACGAATTCCTACATTTTTGTGTACTCCTAGTTACCACACTCAAAGGAGGACTGCCACTAGTGGAGTAACTAGTTATACAGTTTATATTAGTTAAATTCCCACATTTTTTTTGTACTCTAGTTACCACACTCAAAGGAGACTGCCACCTAAAGTGGAGCTTTACTTAGTTATACCGCTTATAATAAATGCAAATTTATCAAAGCTAATCTATACTATACTATTTGCATTACATTTTTTTGGTATCCTACCACATGATTGATAAAGAATTAATTATACTTAAAAATTTTCTCAAGAGAATATTTCTCCTTCAAAACCCACTATTAATTCACCCAACTTTTATTTTTTTACACTTGCTTTAATTATTACCAAACAACATCATATCAACCCACTATTAATTCACCCAACTTTTATATTTTTACACTTGCTTTAATTATCACCAAACAACATCATATCAACCTACTTTTCTTATAAATTTAACAATAATTAAATATATAATGGCAATTATCTTGTCCAGTTAGTTGATGTAAAAGTAATAATTTTGTCTAGTTAATTAATGTTCTAACTTGTTTTTTTTTTACTGTTATTTTATAGTATGGCATCAAATATCACAAAATTAGAGTTCGCGGCTCTCGATATTACTGGAAAGAATTATCTATCATGGATTCTTGATGCCAAAATGCATTTAAATGCAAAAGGCCTCGGAGATACAATTAAAGAAAAAAATGAAACATCAGAAAAGGACCAAGCCAATGCTATGATTTTTCTTCGTCATCATCTCGACGAAGCACTAAAAAATGAATATCTTACAGTTGAAGATCCTTCGGAACTTTGGAACAATTTAAAGGAAAGATATGATCATCGAAACGATAATCCTCCCAAAGCTCGCTTCGATTGGTTACATTTAAGGCTACAAGATTTTAAATCAAGAATGAATATAACTCCGCTATGTTCAAAATTACTTCGACACTAAAATTATGCGGAGAAACAATTACGGAGAATGATATGTTAGAGAAAACATTCTCCACTTTTCATGCCTCAAATGTTGTTCTGCAACAACAATATAGGGAGCGAGGTTTTAAAAAATATTCAGAGTTGATATCTTGTCTACTTGTAGCGGAACAAAATAACGAGCTGTTAATGAAAAATCATGAATCTCGTCCAACGGGATCTTTACCAATGCCTGAAGTGAACAATATAGCATCTACAAGTCGTGGACGAGGATACAACGGGCGAGGATACAGTTTTGGCATTAATCGAGGCAGAGGTCGAGGCCGTGGCCGTGGACGAAATTTTTCATGGCATCGAAATAGTCATGATTTCGAAATTTAAGAAAGTAAATAATCATGGTGAAAGAAGGGGAAATCTCTATAAAAGAAATGTGAAGGAATCAATAAGAGAGCCAGATAATTCATGCCATAGATGCGGCATGAAAGGACACTGGGCAAAAGTCTGTCGAACTGCTAAACATCTTGTTGATTTATATCAAGCATCTAAAAGGGAGAAAGTAAATAACATTGAGACAAACTTCTCATATAAAGAAGACACTCCACTCTTGGAGCCATCAAAAGCGACACATCTTGAGATTGCAGATTTTTACGAACATAATGAGAATTGATGTTTACTATGGTATCTATATATGTATGAAACCTACTTATGTGTGTCTAGATAATAAATAATGATGTATAATATGTGTGTATCTGAGTATGTATGTGTGTAAGCATTATATTCTGGTTTTATATATAAATAAAATATTATATTCTAAAATTCATCATTTCTTTTGAAGGAGAAAGAATATTGATCGCCTATTGATTGACTCCAAGGTCATGGATGAAGAAATTTGTTTAGCGGATAGTGCTTCGACACATTCTATATTAAGAAACAAAAAGTATTTTTCAAGTTTGGCTATGATAAAGAATGATGTAATAACAGTATCAGGTTCGGCAGCAATTATTGAAGGCTCCGGAAGAGCAAATATCATATTGAAAGGGGGAACACGAATCATTATCAATAATGCTTTGTTTGCCCCAAAATCAAAAAGAAATCTATTGAGTTTTAAAGACATACGAGTAATGGGTACCATATTGAGACAAAGGAAGAAAATAATGCGGAATATCTATATATAACTTCTATGATTTCCGAAAGGAAACATGTGTTGGAAAAGTTGCCCGCATACGCTTCCGGTTTATACTATACCAATATTAATACAATTGAAGTACATATTACATCTAGCCGGAAGATTGAAAATCCAAAAGATTTCAATATTTGGCATGACCGTTTAGGTCATCCTGGTTCGACAATGATGAGAAGAATAATTGAAAATTCAAGTGGGCATTCTCTGAAAAGTCAGAAGATTCTTCAATCTAACGAATTTTCATGTGCTGCATGTTCTCAAGGAAAATTGATAGCGAGACCATCACTAGCTAAGGTCGGAAATGAATCTCCAGTATTTCTAGAACGGATACAAGGTGATATATGTGGGCCCATTCACCCATCATGTGGACCATTCAGATATTTTATGGTTTTAATAGATGCATCTACAAGATGGTCCCACGTATGCTTATTATCCACTCGAAACATGGCATTTGCGAGATTGCTAGCACAAATTATAAGATTACGAGCACATTTTCCAGATTATCCAATCAAAACGATCCGACTAGATAATGCTAGTGAATTTACATCACTGCTTTTAATGATTATTGTATATCGCTTGGAATAAAGTTGAACATCCAGTTTCTTATGTTCATACTCAAAATGGCCTAGTGAATCATTTATTAAAAGCCTCCAATTGATTGCCGTGCCACTACTCATGAGAACAAAACTCCCACTTTCTGCATGGGGATATGCTATTTTACATGCAGCGGAACTTGTAAGGTTAAGGCCAACATCCAACAATAAATTCTCCCCATTACAATTAGTCTCGAAAAATGAGCCTAATATTTCTCATTTGAGGATATTTGGTTGTGCAAAGATATGTACCCATTACTCCTCCACAACGTACTAAGATGGGGCCTCAAAGAAGGTTGGGAATATATATTGGTTTCAATCTCCGTCTATAATTAGATATCTTGAACCCCAAACAGGCAATATCTTCAATGCACGCTTTGCCATCGCCAATTTGATGAAACATTATTCCCACCTTTAGGGGGAGAAGATAAAAAGTTGGAAAATGATGTGACACGCAAAAGGTTGGAAAAGGAAGTGATATGGAATACTACAACATTATCCAACCTAGATCCTCGCACTGGGCAATGCGAGCAAGAAGTTCAAAAGATAATTTACTTACAAGGAACAGCAGATCGATTACCAGAAGCTTTTACAGATGCCAAAGGGATAACTAAGTCACATATTCCAAATTGAGAATGCCCCTATGAGAATTGAGATTCCAAAACAAACTAAAATTGCAAATGAATCGAGAATACAACAAAAGCGTGGTAGACCTATTGGATCAAAAGACAAAATCCTCGAAAAGAAGGGGAGCAAATGCGCAAAATAATCGCATTAAAGAAATGAAGGTCTTAATGAATCAAGATGAAATCAAGCAAGAACCCCGAGAAAGTTCAGTACCTGAAAGCGATGAAATTAAAGAGATCTCTATAAACTATGCTTTCACAAAGAAGAAATGGAATAGAAAAGAAACAATTATCAATAATGCATTTGCATATAATGTTGCACTTGATATAATCAATGAAGTTGAAGATGTTGAACCAAAATCATTGATGAATGCCGAAGCGAAGAGATGATTGGTTGAAATGGAAAGATGCCATTCAAGCGAGCTAGACTCGTTAGAAAAACGAAATGTTTTCGGACCTATAATGCGAACACCAAAAGAGGTTAAACCAAGAGGGTACAAATGGGTGTTAAAAAACGAAATGAGAAAAATGAAGTGGTGAGATATAAAGCACGACCGTGGCACAGGATTTTCGCAGCGTCATTGATTATGAAGCAACATACTCCCCTGTAATGGATGCAATCACCTTTCGATATCTTGTCAGCTTAACTGCACATGAGAAGCTCAATATGAGACTAATGGATGTGGTTACTGCATATTTATATGGTATAATTGACAATGATATCTATATGAAAATCCCTGAAGGATTGAAGTTGCCTGAAGTATACAATTCGAATGATCGTGAAATTTATTCGATAAAACTTCAGAGATCATTATATGGGTTGAAACAATCTGGACGCATGTGGTATAATCGTCTAAGCGAATATCTTCTGAAAGAAGGGTATAAAAATAATCTTATATGCCCATGCGTCTTTATAAAAAGGTCACCTTCAGGATTTGTTATTATTGCTGTATATGTAGATGATCTAAATATTATCTAATCTGAAGATATTCCAAAAACAGCTTAATTATTTAAAAGCAGAATTTGAGATGAAAGATCTTGGGAGAACTAAGTTTTGTCTTGGCTTACAAATTGAACATTTCAAAGATGGGATATTCTTACACCAGTCCACATATACAGAAAAGGTCCTTAAGCGATTTTATATGGATAAAGCTCACCCACTAAGTACCCCAATGAGTGTTCGGTCACTTGATGTGAAAAAGGATCCTTTTAGACCCCGAGAAGATGATGAAGTGGTCCTTGGACCCGAAGTACCATATCTTAGTGCAATCGGTGCACTATTATATCTTGCTAATAATACAAGACCTGATATAGCCTTTGCAAAGAAATCTATTAGCAAGATATAGTTATGCTCCTACACAAAGACACTGGAATGGAATCAAACATGTGTTTCGCTACCTTCGAGGAACAGTAGATATGGGCCTATTTTACTCAAATAAAACTAAACCTGAATTAGTTGGTTATCTTTGATGCGAGGATATTTATCGACCCACATAAAGCAAAATCCCAGACAGGTTATCTATTTACATGCGGTGGAACTGCAATATCTTGGCGGTCGATCAAGCAGGACACTCACACCACATCTTCAAACCATGCGTAATCGATAGCAATATATGAAGCAAGTCGAGAATGCGTATGGTTGAAGACGATGATACAACATATTCGAAAGAGTGTGGTTTATCCTCTACTACAACCAATCCAATTATATTGTATGAGGACAATATCGCTTGCATAACCCAACTAAAGGATGGATTCATTAAAGCGACTCGGACGAAACACATTTCACCAAAGTTCTTCTTCACTCATGAACTTGATAGGAGTAACTTGAAATTGATGTACAACAGATCCGTTCTAGTGATAATCTTGCACTGTTGTGAAGGCACTACCGACTGCAACATTTGAAGGATTGATACGCAAAATCGGGATGCGCAGAATTAAAGATATCAAGTGATATTATATTGAGGGGGAGAAATTTGAGCTGTACTCTTTTTTCCTTCGTCCAGGTTTTATCCCACTGGGTTTCTTGTGAGGTTTTAACGAGGCGTTCTAAAATTTTAGTATTCTTTTTTCACTTAATAAAATAGTCATTCAAGGGGGAGTGTTGTAAATATACTTTGGATACTATATATATATATATATATATAATATCTACTATGTGAATGCCTATTTTACCCCCTAAGTGTATTGTAATTTACACATTTGCCATTTTGTAACTCTATAAATAGGGGTGTTCTTTCCCCCACTTAACACAATAAAATTCTCTCATTCTCCTCTCTAAATATTCATCTTACTTCCTCTATCTTCATAAATTTTATATCATCCCATCAAATCTGTTATTCCATAACAATATGAATATTTTAGGGACTTGAACACAGTATTTACATTAACTTATAGATTGCAAAACGATTATTTAATCTTTATTTATTAATAGATTGGTGGTGATTCAAAAAATAAATAAATTTGTAAAGTGGATATTAAATTACCAAATTATTATTATTTTATTAAATAAAAAATGAAAATGACTTGACTACCTGCTGTTGTAGGTTAACTCAATAAATTCGAATTGATTATGGTAATTTTGAAATTTTGGGAGCTATGTTGACTTAATTTTAATTAAGTTAAATTTTAATTGGCATTTTCTATTTCCTTGCATGACATTTAATTAATTGAATTTTTCATTTAATTAATTAATCATGTATGTTTTATTTTTAATTGATTTATCACATATTCTATCTTCTTAGGATCTTTTTAAGATTAACAAGTGATTTTAAACATGTGATAAAAATTTTTGTCTTATCTTCGAATTGTGATATGAAAAGGAGCCATTGATCTTGCACAATTTTTGTACATGTCTAGGGTCCGAGATTTCTTCAACCAGTGTTAGGTAAGATTTTGTAAAATTTGACTCCTTTAATTGATTGGTAAGTAGCTTATTCTATTTCTAAGTCAAATTATTAGTTCTTTTAATTTATTTACTTACCTTGTCTTCTTGTATTTTTCTACAACTAATAAAAGAATTTTTATTATTATAGAAAATTGGAGATTTAATACAATTAGGTATGTTCTATCACAAGACTCTGGATGATATTAAAATCTTTGTGGAAGTAAAATCAAGATACAAGTCCAAGACAAGAAAAAATAGTTGACGTGACTTTACTTTTGTCATTTTCTGGCCGTTGTCCACTTCATTCTTCCGATGCATAAAAACCTAATTAAATTCTTGTGCATATTTCGATTGCATGTACAGACGTTCTCAATTTTATTGATTTGAAGAATCTCCGAGAGGAGTCCGTTTCACTATGAGAAGAGTCTCACCTGTGCAGGATCTACACGGGAGTGCAAATTGCGTTGAAGGATATGAGAGATACAAGGAGTTATAGATGTTTGCCGATAGGCGACGGGCATGTGATTTTTCACCCCGAGGGGTTTCCACATTAAAATCTTGTGTGCAGTGTTTATTTTATTGTTTTATACTTCTGCCATGAATTTTACTATTTTTGGTCGTCACAAATTAGGCAGATGCATTTGTTACAGCCAGATACATCTAGCTCATCTAATAAACAAAAATTGTCTATATTTTAATCTTGCTAACTGAAAGCCTCACAGACACATCTGGACACGTTGCTAAATAAATTTAGACAACTTAGGTGCGATTCGTTTGGCGTTTTATTGTTTTACATTTTCTGTTTTGAAAATATTGAAAGCGCGTTATTCATCATCGTTTTTAATACGTTTTGAAATCGTTTTGATATTTGTATAGAAAATAAAACATCTTTTAACGTTTTTGTTTTACGTGTTAAATGTTGAAAATAAGGAAAACGCGCTTTCGGATTTTAAACTTTACATTTATTACATTTGAGTCCCAAATTTTCATTTTTGTACATTTTAGTCCAACCACCAAAGACCACCGTCGGCCACCGCCGACACCACTGGAAAAAAGTCAAACCACCAGATCTGGTGGTTTTCCACCTGAGAACCACCATCGCGGTGGTTATCAGGCGGAGAACCATCATCAGATGGTGGTTCTCCACCCTCGAGGGTGGAAAACTACCTGTCGCCGGTGGTTCTCCACCTTCGAGAACCACCTGCGAAGGTGGTTCTCCACCTCGCAGCTGGAGAACCACCTTTGCAGGTGGTTCTCCACCACCTGCGACCACCTGCGAAGTTGGAGAAGGTGGTTCTCCACCTTCGCAGGTGGTTAGCAGTCGCCGGTGACGTTGCCGGCGACTGCAAATGGAGGAAGAAGGTGGGCGTGGGGTAGGGTGGGGTGGGGGTAGGGTTGATGAAGAAGATGAGGACCTTTTTTGATATGTTGAAAAGTTTAGGGACCTTTTTATAATTTTTATTATACCAAATTGTATTTTTTTTAAAAGTATAAACCAAACACGTTTTCTATTTTCTCTTCTCAAAAATAATTTTTTCAAAATAATAAACCAAACGCATTTTCTATTTTCTGATAACAACAATTGAAAACAGAAAACACCAAAATATTTTCGAAAATGAAAACAGAAAATACAAAATAAACAGAACGCCCCCTTAGAATTTTCAAGCTATGCCATGAAAACACACATCAAAAAAAAAAAAAAAAAGAAAAAAAAGAGAGGGAATCAAAGTACAAATAAAGTAAAAAGTTGGAGCCATTTGTGTAGTTTATCCATAATTTATTGACTTGAGTATCTCATATGATCACTCTTCATCCTCCACCCACCAGTGAACATATTGAAATGTCCATACGATGATGTAGGAGTTTGTAAGTATTTCATAGTGCGACTCACATATTAATGTGGACCATTTACAAAATGTTACATTAGTATATGTGAGATCGGGGATTGAGAGTGTTCATGATAGAAGCACTTGTAATCATCTTCTTCTTCTTCTTCTTTTTTTTCCTCTTGGTTTTTCTCCACGAGACCACGAGACACCTTTTTCCTGTTTTGGTGTGCGAGTTCCAAACAGTTGGACTTTGTCTAATCCCAAGGAACCGTGAGATCATTGAGAGTTAATTATACGTAAACAAATTTATAATCATTTACATATTTGCCTTTTGATTTTAACTCTTCATTTACGTATTTGTTAATAACATTATTCATCTAAATAAATTCTTCCCAATAACTTTCCCAGCACACATCTTTTGTGTTCCTTAAACACTACTTAGAAACAATCGAATAATTTTAGGGTAAAATGTATTCGATTCTTTTTAAAAGAATCGAATAAAGTTTACTCTAAATTTTACATTAAAATTTATTCGATTCTAACTTCTAACTAAACCTTTATGAGATATCAAATAGATAATTTAAAATATGTATAAAAAGTCGTAGTATTAAGATTTTAAGATTTTACAAATTTACGTCTAATAATATCTCACAAACGCACTGTATTCGGTTCACTTTTTATTAAAAACTAAACCTTTTTTCTTTAAATTGAATAATTGTAGAGACGGAAGATGTATGAATAATAATTTAAAATATAATTAATATTGGAATTTGATTTCAACTTATTAATAAACCTTAATTTTCAGTTAGAACAAAGTTAAAGGCAAAAAAAATTTATCCTTTTATCGGTATCAAGGTTGTCATGGGCACATAACAACTAGCAAGCCGAAATCGATGAGTCAAAGGCTGACGTTGGCAATGGCCTTTATAGCTTATCTTCCTAATGGAAAAGTTCGAGCAGCTTAGCTTGACTTTGAAAAGGACTAATTGTCTGATTACTTAACACTTACTCACTACCCGCCACTAGTTTGATATACCTCCGTTTGGCTAAAATTCTTGGTCAAAGTTCAACATCATTGCTTGTTTAGGGAAATTTTTATTTTATTAACAGTTTTTTTAATAAGATTTTAGAGTGTATTTGATTGTAAAATTGAAAAATAATTAGAAGTAAAACATTTTAGGTTAAATAAATTTTGAGAAAATGATTTCCAGGAAAAATGATCGTTATAGCTATTTAATTGCATTAATTTACAACTTGGAAAATAGTGTTATTTTTCTTATTTTTATATTTTTTTTAATGAAATTTAAATATTTTCCTTATCTTTATGGTTAAAGCAAATTATCTATATAAAAAAAGATAAATTTTCCCGGAAAACAAAAACCACATCCCTCAAAGAGAAATATTTTCCTTAAAAATAAGAAAAAGAACGAATTTCGAGAAAAATTGGAAAATATTTTCCTTAAAAAAAGATACAATCAAACATATCAAAAGTCCGAAAAAGGTGGAAAAGTTGGATTTTTCATAAAAAGTTTACCCAATCAAACACACCCTTATGGAAAATGCTCAATAAATACTAGTTAAAGTCGGTTTTTACCAACTAAATCAAAATATTTTATTTCTTAACCACTAACTATAACTTATAAAAAGTGATTTACCAATTATTCTTTTTAGGTGTTTATGAACATTTTGGCCCCCTATCTTTCTATTTCCACACTTTCATTTCCCATCTATCTTTCAAATTGTATAGGAAGTTCTCCAATTTTTAAATTTTCCATTTTAGTCCTCAACTTTTTAATTTTCTTTCAAAAATATCCCAAAATATTTACACCCAAGGTCCTCTATCTTTTAGATTATTTCATTTTAGTTCTTAAATTTTTGAATTTTTTGACACTTTTAATCCTTTTTGCTCATCTTTTTCCTTATTTTCTTTTACATTTAGAAAATTTATCTACAAACATAATACTTGCGATAAAATAAATAAATAAATTTTTTATCATTATAAAAAAAATATTGCAAGTATAAAGATAACTTTATACTTTATTTAATACTCTTGATAGCAATTCATAAATATCAATGGACGTACAAATACTACATGCCCAAGTAACATGGATTGCCACACTAAGTAATATACATTACCTACCCCAGTAATCTCAATAAATATCCAACTTCTCACTTCACTCGTCTCTCACTTTCTCTCTTGATTATCACCTTAGGTAATATCGACAAATATTCAATTTCTCTTTTCCCTCGCCCCCGACTTTCTCTCTCTACGCACTTTCTCTCTAAATTATCACAACCGGTAATTACATTATCGGGCTAAATAATTAGAAGAGAGAAAGTGAGTAAAAAGAGAAAGTCGGGGGTGAGGGAAACGAGAAGTTGAATGTTTATCGAGATTACCGGGGGTTAATCTAGAAAGAGAAAGTTAGGGCGAGGAAGCGAGAAGTTAAATGTTGGTTGAGATTACCGGTGGTGGTAATCTGGAGAGAGAAAGTGCGCAAAGATAGAAAGTGAGATATGCAAGAAGCGAGAAATTGAATATTAATCGAGATTATTAGGGGTGGTAATTTAGAAAGAGAAAGTCGGAGGTGGGGAAAGTAAGAGTTAAATGTTCGGGGGGGTACGTCATATTATTATTGGTGTAAGTAACATAATTATGAAGGTAGATAATATCATTGTTGAGCATGTGATAATATTATTGGGATAGATAATATTATTATTGGGGTAGGTAACAAAATTATAAGGGTATGTAATATTTTTCTTACTGTGCGTAGAGAGAGAAAATTGAAGACAAGGGAAAGAAGAAGTTGAATGTGCGTACTGTAGAAGATATGAAAATTTTATTTATTTATGTTATTTTAAATATAGTATTTATAAGTAAATTCCATAAATGTATAAGAAACCAAGGAAAAAGATGAGAAAAAAGGACTAAAAGTGTCAAAAATCCAAAAGTTGAAAGTCCAAAATGAAATAATTTGAAAGATGGAGGACCTTAGGTGCAAATATTTTGGGGTATTTTTGAAAGAAAGTTCAAAAGTTGAGGACTAAAGTGTAAAATTTAAAAATTGGAAGACCTATTTTGCAATTTGAGAGATATATAACCTCTTGTGGAGGTGATAATCAAAATTGTTTGGATTTTGGGTTTAACAGATGGTACAGTGGCAAATTAAATGGGGCTGGATGGAGTGTTTGTGTTTTATTAGGGAAAAATAGAGTTAGTGATTAAAAAAGATATTATGATTAATTATAAAATTTTTTATAAAATGTATAGTTATTGAGCATTTTCCCAAGATTTTATTAACAATTTTGTTATTCAGATAGTAATACAATTTTTAATCGATATTTAACCAACTGTTCAACATCATCGCATCTTAATATAATAATAGGTACTTATGCAAAGTGCTTAGGCGGTAGTGTCATGTTTGACAATAATTTTTAGGTGTTAATTATTTTCTTTATTTAGTTTATACTGCTTTTATTATTTAGTGTTATTTTTCGTATTTTATTTTTTATATGTATTTTATCATTTTTATATGCATTCTATTTTTAAGTTAATTTATAAATTCCTTTACTTGTTTTATATTTAGTGTTGCATGCATTAATGTATGTAAATATGGCAAGAGATAAAAGTTACAACTTACAATATCTATTAAATTAATTTTGAAAATGAGAATTATCATTTTTTATATACATTTTAACCTTTGAATATCACATTTTCGTTATTTTATATACATCTAAATTTTTAAATCTATATATTATAAAACTTGAAGTGTCAATTATGTACTTTACCAGGTTGGTAGTGCGTAGCTTGCAGGCATTTTTTAATAAAAACCTAATTAAAAATATCTGTAATTAAATTAGTTGTCCATTCTTCCTTAACTTAATTCAAAAATTACACAACCATTATAGTATAAATTCTGCATAATATATATATGTTGTGATAAGTTAAAGAAAAATTAAAAATTTTTCTATCTTTATGGTACCCGTCTATTCAAAAAGGAAACTTCAATTGTTTGATAAGAATTATTTTTCATTGAATAATTGATTTCATTCTTTTAATTTAATTCTAAAAGTAAAACGCGTTTATCTTTTCTTTTTATATGATAATAATAGTTAAAGTACCATATTGGTAGATGCCCTATTGGTAGTGCTAATGTTACACGCGGTTTCAATTAAAAAATTAATTATTATTTTCTTTTTTACAATACTGTTGAGTTTTCTCAATAAGGAAAAAAGTGGATGATTTGCTCAATAATTAGATTTTACATTGCATGTGTTTTCTCTTTTTTCAGTACATAAAATTAAATATGAGTTGTTTTCCTTTCTAAAATGAAAATGCTTTCTATGTAAACAGAAAGAAAAGATATGAATTAAATCGATGCTGAATTTAAAAGTGCTTTTAATTTTAATTGGCGATTTCTTTTTTCTTTTTATTCCTTGGTTATTTAGATGTGTTTTATATATGAGAATAAAATATATATTTTTGTATAATCTAAATTTTTCATAGTAATAAATATAATGAAAGAGCGGAACGATGTAGTTTTTTTTCAAAAGAAAAAGAATCCTTTATCGATTTGCTGAGTCATATTTATTTATTTATTTTTCTATAAATGTAGTATATTGTATAATCCCTTTGAGTCTTATTTGGGTCGTTCTATATGTATATAAATAACTTATATGTATGTATAGGCTGACCATAAAATCATTTTTAGTCGTATTTGAAATAAATTATATTATTTTTACGAGTATGATCATTTTATTGAAATAAGTATATTATCTAAATTTTATTCCCAAATATCCCGTTCTTATCTAAAATCATCAATTTCAACAATTGATATAGCATTTTTTCTTATAAGATAATATTTCGGACCAAAATATATAGACCATTATTGAAATCTATAGTATTATATATATTTTTATTTTTATTAAATATTCATAAAACTTTATTTTCCTATTTTATAATATTATTTTATGCAAATATACCATTTAATTGTCATATGCATCGCATGTGAGTAATAGTAGTAATAATAATAATAATAATAATAATAATAATAATAATAATAGAAAATTTAACCATTGTTTAAGATATGGCATTTAAAGCGGAATTTGACTTTTAAGTCTTTAACTTACCATTAAAATTACATTCTTCAGTTGAAAAGTTGATGGGCACAAGCTAATTTTAGTGACTCAATTATTTGAGTTAGTTCTACCAGGGTTCTAAAAAAATCGTTTAGGCATTGCTTAAGCTCATTTGAATCAATGTTTTATCACGTTTTGTTCTTTATTATACATTGATCACAATTTATCACGCATTGGGATGCTTAAGTGTGCCTAGACCAAATGTTTGGAATCAATTTTTTTTTTTTTTGTGCCTTATGTATTTTAGAATCTTGGTTCTATTTATAGGAGTGATGATCTAATGCCCATAGTGGGCACCTTATGGTGCCCACACTTGGGGAAAAAAATTCGTGTAAAAAAATTTTAAAAATTTAACGTGAAATGGCACCACGTTGACGTGGGCATGGGTCTTATGTTGCTAACGTTGACTTATGATGACTATAATGTCTACTAGTCTCCGTGGCTGATATTTAACACAAATATAACTCAATTTTCAAATTATTTGGCAAGTATCATAAACCAAAGGTCTCCAAGTTAAATTACATGAGTTGTCACATACAACACTAACAACAGTGAATTGCTATATGAATAAAGTTTTTCAATTTATGACAGAGAAATTTTATACTCTCTATATTTCATTTACTTTGTCCACTTTAACTTTTATTATACAAGGATTCGATTCAAAAAAGAAAAAATGAAAAAGGATTAACAAAAATCTTGGAAAAGAAAATTTGCAAACTAACTTCCTAAAATACCTTTATTTAATTAGAGATTTGTATTTATAGTGGTTCCAAAAATTAGTTTAAATTTTCAAGAGTTAAAAATAGTAGAATTATAAATAAACATAAAGACTTACTATTAAATTAAATAATAGAAATAAGACAAACTAAAACGAAAATGTGAATAAAGTAAATGGGACCGCGGGAGTAGCATTAGGACGGAGGGCTCATCCCACTTGACAATTTTTAGCATTTTATGCTTTATAGGTTGGAACGGTGTGTCAACACCAAGCAACTAGCAACTATCTGACCAGAAAGTAAGTCTTTTTAATAAAGGAAGTAGCATTTGGTTTAACTAGAAACACGTTCATGTTTAGCCGTGTTCCGATCTATCTATGACAACCACAAAACAATTAAGGGGATTGAATAAATGACATCCTCGGGTGCTCCTATAAAGGCAAAAAACTAGTGCAACAGAAACTGTTTGCAATGATGATATTATGATCAAATTAGTTCGATAAATTTAATAATTTTAATTATGGGTTGAATTTGAGATATATAAAAAATTACAACTAAAATTATGCAATTTAAAAAGAGTTAGGATTAATTTGCACATCTCTAACTCTAGAGATTATGATATTAATGCGAATAAATACTATTATGTTAAAAATTTTTGATAAAAATTATATAATTTAATTAAAATTTTGGACTAATATATGTATATTTTAAACTTTGAAACCTAATTGTAATAATCCAGCCCCAAAGTTTGGGACCTTTACTGGAATTTATTCTAAATTAAATGATCAGAATGTCTCTTGGCAAGAGGATAAAATAGCAAAAATTGAAGAAATTAACGGCAAGATTGAACGGACTCCATCCATTTAAAAGAAATGTGCACCTTTACGCTTTTTTTTTTAATCAAACTTGTATTTTCCCCCGTGCGTTGCACGTGGAGATTTATGGCCAAATTATAATTTAAAATGTGTAAAATAAAAAATTATAATAATATATTTTCTTTTTTTTATGGTAAATAGCATAAGAAACAAAATAATAAAATCAAGAATTGGATCAGAAATAATGTGTGATATAATATTTTTAAGGGAGATGACGAAACTATATAAAAGCACATTCAGTCAAAAAAGTATAAAAGTACATTATTTCGTCCCCGTTTGGTTATAAATTTTTCCTTGATTTTGCGTGATTTAATAGGAGAGATATGGATGAGAGATTTAAAAAGATCACAAACGATAATAACACGGATTGGAGGGATAAAGAGTAATTTTATCAAAATATCAAGGGTGATAATAACGGGAGATTATGCACGGGTTAAACATTCGGTATTTGTGTTTGAGTGGGAAATATAAATAAAATATTATTTTTTTAATTCTGAAAATTATAACATTGAGCGGGAAACTGATCTCATTTTATTAATATTTTATTAATATATATAGATATAGATTTCCAGTAACCATACTCTTGTTGGACCACTATTCCAATTTCACGTCTGTACACGTGTGAAAATATGTATGCATTCACACACGCATTTGCGTGTCATTACGTACTCCATATCAGGTGAGCAAGAAGCGGACACTGTATGATTCGCACTCTCTTTTCATTTCGACGAGATCCCACTAACGTATTCGAAAAAATTTCAAGATTTGATCTGATCCTTTTCCCGAGAAGGTATGCCTGATCTTTCAACCGAACAATAATGACAATTTTTAAGAATAATATTACTATAATGTTTTACATAGTTGCTTCTGGATTCCTTTTTAATGGTTTCTTTCTGTCTCTTTTTGATTATTGTCTGTATCGGTTCTATAATTTTTACTGATAAAAAGTATTATGTTTTCTTGGGAACTTTTCCGGTTTTATGGCCCCCTTTTGTGTATAATTCAAATTTCCAAAGATCTGGTAATATATTTATTAAAATTGAAATATCTATCATGTTGAAATTATTTTTTAGTATATTTTTATTATAGATATAAATAATTATCATGAGATTTACTCTATTAAAAACTGGGTTTTTTTTTCTTTTATGAATTTTGGACTTATATTGAAGGTTGAATTCGTGGGTTCTGTTTTACATTCTTGATTATTCATTTGATGAATATATTCTGTTTATGTGTTTTCTTGATATATTTTATGCCAGTTGTACATGTGTATACACACATACACACACTAGCTTACATACATATATTTATACAATAATATAATTCTTGGGGTTCTTTTCTTGTATATATTAATATAATCCAAAGAGAGAAGGAGAAGAAGATGGTAACAGGTCAACATCATCAATTAGGCCATTAAAAAATCAAGATATGGGATGATTAAGTTGCCTAATTACGCCATATTTTATTGTTTGCATCCAGTCAACTTGCAACAGAGTATTGCATATATAGTTGAGAATCTGATACAACTTCAAGAAGATATACGAGGTTGTAAATTTTAATTCTGCTAATTTTCCGCAGGCTCCCTGTTAATAAAGAGCTTTGAGTGACATTGTTGAGCCAAAGGCTCGATAGATTTCGACCATGGCAGACGAGAACTTCTACACAAGTGATGGAACAGTGGATATTCGTAAGAATCCTGCTGATAAGAGGAAAACCGGGAATTGGAAGGCATGCCGTTTCATTCTTGGTGAGGTTTTTATCTAGTTCACTACAAGAAACAGACCTATAGCGATGGCCTGTAGAGCATAAGACTGTTGTGGCAGCAAATCTCCTATATGTCATTGCTATTGCTCTATAGGTATAAGACTATAATGACAGCAAAGATCGAGCTTGTAGGTCATGTTTCTTACCGTGGTTCTTAACAGAGATCTAAATTTTGTTAATTTTTATTGCTATTAGTGTAACTGGAACTTGTTTTGAGTAGGAAATGAATGCTCGGAGAGGTTGGCATACTATGGCATGAGTACTAATCTGGTTAACTATTTAAAGTTACGCCTTGGCCAGTCGAGTGTGACTGCATCAAACAACGTTACTAATTGGTCGGGAACTTGCTATATCACTCCATTGATTGGAGCTTTCCTTGCTGATGCCTACCTCGGGAGATACTGGACCATTGCTATTTTTGTAATAGTCTATGTTATAGTGAGTATTTGTACTCTCTTTGAAATTCTAATTTGATCTCACTATGAACATTTTGTTCTAGTTCTTTTTGTATACCGGGGTTGGTGGATAAACACGGCTATAGCATGTTTTAAGGGCGACATTAGTGTTGTTATGTTATCAGCACTATTTTAAACAGTACTTGAGGATCAGTAGTTACGTGATATTTAAACTGATTAGTGTTGCGATATTATCACATGGGCACCACAATATTAGCCAATGTCAAGGTGTCTTGTAATTGCTGATCCAATCAGTACTGTAGTAGAAATTGGTATGGGCTGGGATTTAATGTCATGAGACAGTATTATAGGAGACAAAAGTTCAAATCTTAGTTAGTTGGAGAGGTTAATGAGAAAGAATATTGTTCTTCATTGAGAGATATTTGCAGAAATTAATGAACATCTTTCGTTGTTTCAGGGAATGACATTGTTAACATTGTCTGCCTCGATCCACGGACTAAGGCCAAACTGTGTTAACGACGAATGTCATCCAACAGCATCACAAATTGCAGTCTGTTTTACAGCACTGTACTTGATTGCACTGGGAACTGGTGGAATCAAACCGTGTATCTCCTCGTTCGGTGCTGATCAGTTTGATGAAACTGATGAAGTCGAGAGGAAAAAGAAGAGCTCATTCTTCAACTGGTTTTATTTCTCAATCAATATTGGTGCTCTTATTGCTTCGTCGGTTTTGGTTTGGATACAGATGAACGTGGGCTGGGGTTGGGGTTTCGGGGTTCCAGCAGTTGCTATGGCCATAGCCGCTGTGTTTTACTTCTCAGGGAGTCATCTTTATCGGCTCCAAAAACCCGGAGGGAGTCCACTCACGCGTATTATTCAGGTTTTGGTTGCGTCTATAAGAAAGAGTAGTGTAGTAGTGCCAAGCGACAAATCGCTCTTGTATGAAACTCCCGATATGGAGTCAAACATTCAAGGAAGCCGCAAGCTTGAGCACACCGACAAGTTCAGGTAATTAGTGTGTGTTTGATCTCGATTCCTTGAAAGAAACATTTGTTTATGAACACTTGCACATTTATCCAAATCACTCCGTGTGCACTAAGTACTTAGTATTTCTTGCTGCTAAATACTGATCACATATACATAAAGGGTCACAATTTACTAAGTAATGTAGCTCCTATGTATCGTTAATCAATACTGATTAGCCTGACAATGTTGATATGTGTAGTTGATGTGTACAGATTGAACCCCTAAAGTTTCAAACACTTGCAAAGTTGTGAATACTATACTGAATTGGATGTATTGAATTCTAGGTTCTTTGACAAGGCCGCGGTGGAGACCGAAGAGGACAATGTGAAAGGTAGGGTGAATTCGTGGAGACTTTGCACCATCACTCAAGTCGAAGAACTAAAGGCAATAATTAGGATTCTCCCCGTTTGGGCATCTGGTATAATTTTTTCGACGGTATACAGTCAAATGAGCACAATGTTTGTTCTCCAAGGCAACACGATGGACCAACACATTGGCCCTCATTTCGAAATCCCATCAGCATCACTCTCCCTCTTTGACACATTAAGTGTCATATTTTGGGTGCCAGTTTACGACCAATTAATAATACCAATAGCAAGAAAGTTCACTCACCACGAACGTGGTTTCACACAGCTCCAAAGAATGGGCATTGGACTCGTAATTTCAATCTTCGCGATGGTTGTCGCTGGTGCTTTAGAAGTCATTAGACTCGACTATGTTAGAAGAAATAATTACTATGATCTTAAAACGATCCCCATGTCGATCTTTTGGCAAGTGCCTCAGTATTTTCTTGTTGGATGTGCTGAAGTTTTTACATTCATAGGACAACTGGAGTTCTTCTACGACCAGGCGCCTGACGCTATGAGGAGCTTGTGCTCTGCTTTGGCGCTCACGACAGTTGCTTTGGGCAACTATTTGAGTACCCTTTTGGTGACAATTGTGACCGACGTGACGACGAGGGGTGGGAAGCTTGGCTGGATACCGGATAACTTGAACCGAGGTCATTTGGACTACTTCTATTGGTTGTTGGCAATCCTCAGCTTGATCAACTTCTTTGTTTATCTGTTGATTGCTAAGTTTTACACTTACAAGAAGGCCACGGGGAAGCCTCTTTGATTTGATTTATCTATAATTTAAGTTATGTGTTTAGAAGTTATGTTTTATTACTAGTTTAATTTTGTAAATACAGATTGGGAACTCTTTTTCTTAGTGCAAAATCGTTGTTTTGAATTTGTGCTTCATTTTTCTGAGACAAAGGCATCAACCGTACTTTTTGCTGACCCAATAGTTTATTAGTTTTTCACTTGGAATGGTGCTTTGTTCACGGGATGAGTAGCAGTGTGCAGTTAAATTCACAGCATGACTTTTGACCTAAGCAAAGTGCTTGTATAGACCTTAGGGATTAATTTTATTTCCAGTAATTGAAGTTTTAGCAACATTACAAATCAGGCAAAAGTTTCATTGCTAATCATTATTTATTGCTAATCATTATTTATTACTAATCCAAAATGACATGAATGATGGACCAGCAAAGATTTTATGGTGTCCATCAGGGACTCAGGGTACACAATGATATAAATGATGGATCAACAAAGATTTTATGGTATCCATCATGGTACACACTATAGTTTATCCTGACTGATGTAGCATATAATGTGTTACCACAATAGATATGTCACATCATCAACTCTAGGTGTACTATAATATGCACCATAGTGGGCACTGTAAAATTTTTGGATGTATCAGTGCTAATTGAAATATGTTTTATGACAATGGGAAGTTAGGTTTTTAGTTAATTTTTAACCGAAAATTTTTTGAGTTAAAATGATCAGTAGTGATCATTTTTGCATCATTGTGTATGATCTCCACAATGCGTGGAGAGATCACGCCACAAAAATACATTTGGCCCCCTGATTGGTGGGAGGCCACGTACAGAGTCACCACCGCTCCCCACCAATCACGACCAGTGTATTACAAGTGATATCCTCCCCACTGTGGGGAGGAGATCATTACCGCACTTGCAAGAATAACGTACCCTTTAAGTAAGAAAAGGACTTTCAGAAACTAATAATCTTTTATTTGTCAAAGTTGAAAACCCACTTGCTTTATGCCCCACTATAATATATCAGCAAACTTAAATTTCACTTTCAAGAATACAAATACAAACGAGAGGATAAGGCAGGCAAAGTCTAGTGAGAGGTCCAAAACATTCCCATTTCACATACGTGAAACTCAATCTCACTCTTCCCCCCCAACGAACCTAAAACAGACTATGATTGTTCTTAATGCCATTCAAACCTCGTTCACTCCCGTCTACCATCTCGTCCACAAAAGAGACAACTTTCAGAGGCCGCGTCTCATTCTCTCCAACTGCAAATCCAATGACTCGAATAATTCAGATTCAGATGATAAAAAACCCGAAGGAGACACACGTAAGCAAGATCTTCTTGCAAGAATCGCAATGCTTCAAGCCCAAAAAGTTCGTCTCACCGATTACTTGGACGAAAGATCAGCTTATTTGACCCAGTTTGCTGAAGAAGCCAATGCTGAAATCGACCAGATAGGAGAAAATGCGCTCAAAGAATTGGATGAAGCTAGTGAGAGGGTCTGTTTGAACTTTCTTGATACCATAGGGACTTGTTTATGAAATTCCATCTTTCAATAACTCCATTTGTTTATTTCTTGAGCAGATAATGGGAAACATTGAGAGCCAGATGCAGGCATATGAAGAATCTGCAGAGTTTAACAGGTTGGAGATTGAGAAGAATGATCAGAAGGTGAAAGAGTTTGAAGAAAAAGTTCAGAGAGAAAGAAATGAAGGGATGTTTTTTAAAAACTTGACGTCGAAAACACCGACTGATGTAGAGAAAGCTAAGGAAGAGGCAGAAAAAATCAGGGAGGCGACAAAGAAAAGTACTGGTTCAGTTACTAGAAGGAATATTTACCTTGCATTGATTGGCATAGTAGTGTTGAGCATAATTGAAGCCTCGACTGAGTCGGTGGACTGGCGGAAAGTCGCACTTCTTGGGGTGATTTTAGTTGGGTTGATTTCTCAGGT
Source organism: Jasminum sambac (assembly GCA_018223645.1). Classification (NCBI taxonomy): domain Eukaryota; kingdom Viridiplantae; phylum Streptophyta; class Magnoliopsida; order Lamiales; family Oleaceae; genus Jasminum; species Jasminum sambac. The sequence continues at coordinate 26,069,395 of CP073652.1, forward strand.
CATCTACGAGCAGCATATGTTGTCAGAAACCAGAAAAACCAAGCAACAGAATACCAAAGAAAAGAACGAGTGAAGTGCACTTGTAACGGTCCCCTACTGTTACTACTTGAAGTTAAGTGTCAAGAAACCCCTGTTTTTCAATTTGCGTCTATGTTTGGCTATACTAATAAGCTCACAGAATACACTTTGTAAATGATGCTTTATTGTAAATATTTTGTATAAAATCATATCAACAAACAATTTAAGTAACAATACAAAGTCGTATACTTCTGCATTTTCGTGACTCTTAACCCCAGTGTGATGTATTAGGAAGTAAAAGTTCAAACAAAATGAAGCTTTTTGTTATCGATTTCGTGTTACCATAAACAGAGAACTCGACAAATTGATGTAGCATGAATTATAACTCCAAATAAAATACTATTACCTGGGGCTGATATGTCAAGCTAACCTCACTTTTGCATCTTGAGTTTGTTTGGTGATACTACTATGATCACCAAATCAATGCTTTGATGCTGAATGAACAACATTTTAGCCATATATATGATTAGGGAAACATGAACAGAATCACTTTGAGTTCGAACGATCAAGTTTCATAATGACTAACCTGGGTTTTTCTTACGCCAAATCAAATAGATATACTTCACTATTTGTATCGTATAGCGTTTGTTTGGAAGAGATTTTCCAAAAAAAAAGGATTTTTAAATGTGTGGTCGTGGTTGAAAAATAAAGATATGTACTATAAAGTATGAAAATGTCATCAAATCAATAGAATGAGCGGTTGAAAATATAATGTCAGACAAAAATAAAAACTGCCTTTCAACAAGCAGTGACCTTGTGATGTGTGTTTGTGCTCATCAGTTCAGGAATAGTAACTTCCATCATGGCACACGGGTCGTGAAACCGAACGCTGAGAAACACTGCAATAAAAAAGTTTCATCTCATCAGAGAAACAAACAATAACATGCAAATCTGGGTTGTCAAATAAACTAACGTTAAGCGAAGGAAATGGAACTTAACTTCTCATCATAAGTCTTGCAAAATTATCACCCTGGAGCACCCGCACGAATTACTGCTCTGACAAGTATGTTCCATGTAATTACAGTAGGAACAATTTTCTTACTCAAAGCATCATCAAGAAACAATATGGCATCTGATATCCTATTGCAAGAACACAGCCCTTTAAGACTGATGTTATATGAAAAAATATCAGGCCGCAGCCCACTCACTAAAATGCGCGCCCAAATTACCGAAGCATTTTTACAGTCACCGGCTTTATAAAACCCCTCCATAAGGGTATTGTGAGTGACAAGATTTGGGACGCAGTTCGTTCTGCTCATGTTTATATATACCGATAAAGCATTTACGGTTTTGCCCACTGAACAAAGCCCATGAATTAGAATATTATGCATTCTTAAATCAGGCTTAATGTCCCTTTTTAACCACTAGATCCCATAAATTAAGAGCCACATCTACTTTCTTGCCTTGACAGAGACCATTCAGTAACACACTATATGTGATCACGTCAGGGTCATACCCTTTTCCCAGCATTTCCTTCACAAGTTCATAGGCTTCACCGAATCTTTCTGCTTTGCATAATCCATCAATAAGAATGTTGTAAGTAACTATAGTGGGGTGATGATTCTTCTTCCCCATTTCAACAAAGAATTTAACTGCATCTGTAAATTTGGAAGCTTGGATAAAACCAGTGATTAAAGTATTGTAAACACGAGAATTTGGCTTATATCCACGTTGGATCATGCAATCGAGCAGACTAACTGCTTCATTTACTCTTCTTTCCCTACACAACCCACCGATCATAGCTGAATATACACAAGAATCTAAAACACCTCCTGCCCTCTCTGCCTCCTCAAGAACATGTAAAGCTTTGTTTGTATACCCATTTTTACAAAGCCCATCGATTAGTATGCTGTAAGTTGTTGAATTGGGGACACAGTTGCTCTCCTTCAGAAGATCCCATATAGAAACTGCTTTATCCACATAACCATTCTCGAACAACCCTTTGATAAGGGTGTTATAACTAACAATATTACGGCAATCTTGATTTCCCATCAAATCCCACAACTCATAGCAATCTGTCAGTCTTCCAAACTTAGAATACCCATTAAGCAATGTGTTATACACAACAACATCAGGAGATACCTTGCTCTTAACCATCTCTTTAAATACCCTATGAGCACTATCCACATCCCCCAACTCACATAGCCCATGAATTAAAGCACTGTATGTAAACAAATCCATTTTGCGCTCATTCTTTTTCATCATATTCAAGATTTCCAAGGCGTCATGGAATCTCCCACACTTGGACAACCCACTAATCATTAGATTATAACTAACAACATTTGGATAAACTGAGGAATCATTCATCAACCTCTCCCACATTGCGTTCGCCCCCTCAAGATTGCCTGTCTTGAGAAACCCATCAATCAAAATATTATAACAAGTCACATCAGGCTTCACTCCTCTATCAAGCATTTCATCAAACACCTTCATAGCATCATTCAACTCCCCGTTTTTCGCCAATCCATTTATCCAAGTTCCATAACTATAAACATCAGGATTCAATTTTTTGCTCCAGGCGTGATTTATCAACTCCTGGCACTTATCAAATTGCTGCTTCTTACAAGCAATTTTCATTAAAATATTCAACGTTTCTAAATTTGGCGAAACACCCATCCTATCAAAATTCCTGACGAACAACTCGGCCTTACTCAACTGATTCGAAACCACAAACGCATTCAGCAGAGTATTATAAGACCTCACCCCTGGTTCACACCCGAAGATTTCCTTCATTTTCTGAAAAAGTTCCATCGCTTTGTCCACCATTAAATTCTTCGAATAAGTTTTCATAACAGTCAGCACAGTATCTTCCGAACAACGACATTTCTGGGTTCGAATCAGATCGACTATTCGGGTCACGTGAGGGAGGAATTTCGAATCAGATGAAAGGGAGAGACGATGGAGGATGTGGTAGAAAACGGCGTCGGAATGGGTGTAACCCGGGTGGTGAGTCGCCGATTCAAACAAGTGGAGAGCTAATATAGGGTTCTTTTCCGACTTGAGGATACTCAGGAGGATTTTAGGATTGAGGTTTTTGGGCAGAGACAGATGGGCCATAAGAGAGAGAGAGCACAAGCTTAAAGTCTCATTTTTAAAAGATCATCGAAGCTACAAATTTTTGTGAAGGCCTTTCCTCAGTCTTGGGGGGAGAGAGCGTTTTGTCTACTCCAATTCTCCAAAGAACGACGAAAGAATCAAAATCCTCATGATTTGAAACTGCAGTGGGTTACTGAGTATACCCATTATTTTCTCAGAAATAAAATGACAAAATTATCCATACTTAGTATACCCCCAAAATCTATAAAAATAAAAATAAAATATAAATATAAATGAAAAAAAAAAATCTTGTTCGTCCATGTTAGGACGAGCCTTCAACTGAAGGGTCGTCCCAAGGGGGGGGGGGGGGGGGGATGGGATTCGCCCCTTTGGGGACAAACATGGGATTGTCCCGAAAGGGACGAATCCAAAGGGAGGAACCGCTCCTTCATCCTCGACTTCGTCGTCATTGTCTTTCCTCCTCTTCCACTCTGTAATTTGATGTTTCTTCTTTTTTTTTTGTTTACCTTCCACAATAAATTGAGTTCAATTTTCTGTCAAAATTGGAGTTTATCAATGGTGTTCAATTTTCATCATTTTTTAGATTGTAATGCCCATCAAAATGCTTGGTCTTTTGCTGCTACGGACCTCTGTAGTTGTAGTTGCGAACAAGCTATTACTGAAATTTCCACTATTAAGCGAGCTTGAAGCTGTACAACAATGGCGCTTGTTCCGTTTCTCTTCTTCGTCTTCCCCTTTTTTTTTTGGTTGAGGAAGGGTAAGATGGGAAAATTGGAGAAAGATGGGTGTATTCAATAAAGAGTCGGGTGCACCTAGCCGTACCCAACTACAATTTTATCCTCAGGGAAAGACAATTTTAAAATGTGTCTTTGTTAGTTTGTAACTAGGAACAATTTCTAGGAAAAAAATTTCTACCAAACACATCGGTTGAAAAAACTTTTCCTCGATTTGAAAATTTCTAAGGAAAATTACCATGCTAATTGTGTTCTACAATGCGTCAGGTGTGACAAGAGACTAACCTCAAGACTTAGAACTTATGGCACTTAAACAAAGTCTAGGTGTAAAAAAACATTTTTTTTTTCATATTTTAGGTAAGTTGAATGACCATATTTTAGTTATTCTAGAGTAATAAGCAGTAAGTAAGTAAAAAATGCATATTTAAAATTTGGAAATTTGGCGAAATGGTCCAAAAAAGTTACTTGAGTGCAAATTGAGTCCAATTTTTTTTTTTAAAAAAAACCGCATTTGGTAAAAAAAATTGATGCGCATTTGGTCCGTTCGGATGGAATCCATCATTAAACAGTTAGTCAAAGTCGACTTTTAAAAATTTTGATACGCATTTGGTTCATCTGACTTAAGATAAATTACACAAAAGGCTCTAACCTTTAAGTAATGTCCCAATGTTTGAAAAATATATACTTTAGTCCAAAATTTAATTAAATTGTACAATTTCACATTTTATTTTTTCAGTGGAGGCTTATTTGGTCCGTAATTAATTTTATTGAATTTTGATACTGATTAAATAGTTTTTTTCAAAAAATTTTAACGTAATAGCATTTGTCCATATTAATATAATAACACAGCTTTTCAAAAAATAAGCATTAGAAACACGCATATTTTGATTTTAACCAATAATTAATAATAAATATAATTATTGTACCTACATCAAAATTTATTAGGAATATATTACTGTAAAAAAATATATATATCGAGATCCGAAACCACCAACAGCGGTGGTGGCTTTGAAACCACCATCAGTGGTGGTGGACTAGTGGTAGTTGTTTCGAAGCCGACACCACCACCACCAACGTGGTGGTGGTCTTTTTTGGGTGTGGGTGAGGGTTTTGATTTTGATTTTTTTAATTTTATTATTATTTTTATAAAATTTATTTGATTTGATTAATTCTTTGTATTCGATATATTTTTTTGCAGTGATATATTCTTAATCAAAATGGTATGTATGTACAATAATTATATTTATTATTAACTGTTGGTTAAAATCAAAATGTGAGTGTCTCTAATATTAAAGAAAATTTTCAAAAGTTATGTTATTATATTAATACAAACAAATCTACTATGTTAAAAATTTCGGATAAAAACTATTTAATCAGTATCAAATTAATTCAATAAAATTACTTACGGATCAAATAAGCACCTATAGAAAAATAAAATGTACAATTGTACAATTCAACTCTAATTTGCGGCTAATATATATATATATATATTTCAAACTTTGGGACTTGATTGTAACAATGTCTAAAAGTTAGGACATTTTGTGTAATTTATCTCAAGTTAAATGGACCAAACACGCATTAATTTTTTGGAGCAAATGCTCTACCTTTTTTTAAATCGGACCAAATTCACACTTCAACAATTTTTTTGGACCATTTATGCCAATTTCCTGTAAAATTTTTATATAAAATTCAACATACTTTTTACTTTTCAAAATAGAAATATATAATTTTTAAAGTAATTTTATCTTGACCAATCTCACACACATAAAAAGTAAGCAACTCACGCCTATAGTTATTATTGTGTCATGGCTTATAAAAGTAACAGTAGTCATCTTTCCTAAAATTTTGGCTTATTAGCTCAATTTTGTTATAAATAATTAGGTAGAATAATTATTAGGAATAATTATTAGGTAGAATAATTTGGAGAATAATTTGGTAGTTGTTATGAATAATTATTTTAGGTGAATGACTATTATACCCTTGATGAAATTATGTAATTACGATTGTGTCATTCAGTTTCGCATAAATAGAACTTTAGTTATTAATGAAATTCATTCTGCAGATTCTTTAGAATTCATTCTCTCTAAATTCTCTCTGTTGTTTATCTCTTTTATAACACGTTATCGACACGAGTCTCTAACCACTAAGTAATATGAAAAGTATCTTTCTACGATTGCATCTTATAGATGATCTTACATGTCGAAGCGGATTATTACAATTTGAGTACTCATAATTCTCACATCTCAATATATGATATATTCTCTCTCTACAATGATCTTATCTTAATCCCAATCATCTCTCATCATCCGTGCATCCTTCTATGATTCAAAGCAAAATCTCTCCACTCTTATTTTTTCTCTGCAAATTCTCTCAACCACGACAACACAGTAGCCCTTCCATTTTCTCTCATAGAAGCAAGCAACGAGAAATATCTGAGAAGCGAATTAGCAGAAGAAAAATCGAGAAAAGGATGGAAAGGTATATTATAATATATTACTTTATAATATAATAATATATTAAAGCTATAACATTCGTTTTCTCGAGATATAAGGAGTATACATTATCAAAATCAAATTTTCTCGACTCCATTATACTCGATTTAATGAGATTTTCAATTTGAGCCAATATTGATAATATATGATTCATTTGAAATATATCAAAACTTCAAAATTTATAAAGTAGTATCAAACTTTGAAAAATTAAAAGATGGTCCTTGGACTTGTGTATATTCGTATTAATACTTATAATGTCAAAAATTTATAAAAGAGATATGTGCACGCTACGCTTTTGCCGAGCGGCTTAGCTCATCGTGGAAACGGTTGGCGGTGATAGTTCGACCTACGGCTAGTTTACTTTGTGATAATTATATTTTGAAGAAATAGTTAGAACAAATTCTTGCTATAGATATTTAAGTCTACTTACTTTAATTCTTGCAATTTAAATCTTTGCAACACCTCCTGCGATGATGGGTTCAACCATCACTAAGCGGAAGAGTTTTATATATTTTTACTTTATATGCTAAGTGATGGGTAATGCCTTCTACTAAGTAGACCCTATTTCTTAAAAGTAGTTAATCATTATGCAATTTAATTCTTAATTTAAATTAGTAAATTTATATTTATTGCAATAATTCCCATAAGGTAGGTTCGACCACCTATTGGAGGAAATTTAATTTATGCAATTTAAATTCGCACTTTAAATTTAAGTATATATTTCAATGTGGTGAGTTATATCACCACGATTGGTATGCATATTTTCAATATGGTGGAGTTATACCACCACGTTTAGAATACTTATTACAAATGTGGTTGGATTAAACCTACAATTGGATAAGATGATTTATATATGTTCGATATGAATATTCTATTGATATTAAAGAAGGGATTTGAGCAAGTGATGCGAATTTACCGTTGTATGTATTGATGAAATGAAATTGCTCAAAGAATCCCATTGTGATAAAAGAAAGAAAATATACCGTGGTGAAAAATCTCATTCTGAGATTAGTATATTGTGATATGATGAAAAATGCTCTTAAGAAGCATTTAATAAAGAAATGTTCATTTTCCACGTCTTTGAATATTGATGGAGAAAATTGAACAAGAGGTATCAGAAATTACCATTGGATAAATAGATGAAAGTAAAATGCTCAATAGATCCCATGTTGATAAATCAAAGAAAATATATCGCATGGAGAGATTATAGGAAGTAATCTCATCGATGATATGAGATTGTATTAATATGAGAATAAAATGCTCTTGAAGAAGCATAATCACTAGATTTCGGTATTTGAATAAAGCAATATGATATTATTATTATTACTCCAGAAGAAGTACAAAACAGCCGAAGTGGAACATATTGAGAATATCAAAGATGGCAATAAACACTCGAAAATATAGAAATGCGAAAAGAAAATACATATTGAACCCATAAAGGAAGGGTGCGTTTCGAGAGTATAAATACTCCATAACTCTGCCACCCCCAACATAAGGGTTCATAATGAGATATCTAAAGGATCCGAATTTCTTTTTTGCTTGACACGATGATACGTGATCGATGGAGTGCAGGCTTCCATGATTCTTGAACATATGCATGAAATTTGATGAGTAGTTCATCAAGCGATACTAAGCGAAATAAGTGTTTTCTCGTTGAATGAGAGATAAACTTATTATCTACACCACTGATCTAGGAATGCTAGTAAGCCATCAAAGAAATTGTTAATATTCAACAAACCTATTGGTTTGACATGAAAGTTCCAGCATTTGTGCCAATGAGGCTATATTGAATATTTCCTCCCGGTGTGTTATAAGCGCTGGAAGGACAATAAGCATCACTATTGTTCATTATATACATCATCATGCAGTGGTGGATAGATTGCGCTTAGCACCAACCGGTGAACCCATGGTAGAAGCGGCTCCAATTAAGTATTAGATCAATTCGATGAAAAGGTATTATCGCCGACACTCTTATCCCCCATGATTGTCTGCGACCATCGTAAGACTCCTTAATAGTTTGTTATTAGTCGCTCCATATAGTATATTGATATTTTGTTTCCCTAAATCCCTTACAAGTTAGTGCGCCATATCCATATTAGATATAACTACTAGTGCGGAGCCACCAAGAACACATATAGTTTTACCTGGCGAGTAAAGATTGACTTACATGAGATGATTACGATATCTCCCATCTCTATCTCCACCTCTATCTCTCTCTTTCAGCGAATGAATGATAGATATATGAATCCCTCTATTTAAAGATAAATTTTCAAACCAATAATTGATTGTACTATTTACTTTTTAACAAATATGAGAAAGAAAATAGCAAAAAATTTTAGTGAAATGACATATACCTATCAGTGATTGAAAAATAATATATATATACATATATATATATCTTAAAAATTGAAAAACAATATTTACAATTACAAGAAAAACATTGATCTTCGTTATTACATAGGAGCTTCCTTATATTAATATGAGAAAATTATTATACTAAGTTTTTCTACTAAATTCTGACAGGATCTTTTGAAATAAGTTTTCTAAGCTATTACGTGCTCGTTCATCTTTGAATTGGGCCCATAAGGCCATAAAGCTCACGATGCGTATCCACTGAGATGTCTCAAGAGGCGGTGAATATCATCAAAGGCTCCTTACTCAATCCATCCTTAATGAATGCTATTTTATCTTCTCGGTTTTTGGACAAATACCCCACATATTTACATCGAGTGTCACATGTCCACCGAGCACACTTGTAGCATCCTCCTAATCTTTTTGCTCTCCGTTTCTTTGAAAAACTACTTTTACCAATACCAGGCATGTATTTAGAAGGAATCGAAACCTCACCAGATAATCGAACCTTTGCTTCAATCAACCATCGAATATCTTGTGGGATACCCTTATTCATTAGCATCCTTAATCTTTCAAGCCTATCTCGATAAATCCTTTTTAGCATTTTGATCGGTAGTGATGGATAATATTTTCGAAGATTTGAGAGCGTATGATCCATTATAATGTATAGACCCTTGTTAGGATGAATTTTGCAATAATTTTGACGATCTATTTATAGAATAATATGGCGTATGAGTTAAGACTACGTAAAGCGTAAAACTGAACTCACTTGATTGAGCAGTAACCCAGATGTGATGCGTATGAGTTGTAACTCCATGTTTGAACAGTAGTAGACAATAATGTCACCACAAGATGATGGAATATGTCGGTGAATTGTTTCTATGATAAATCATGTTGAGCACTATCTGGATACTAGTGAAATCGATATTAGAATTTCTTGAACTAGAAGTTCAATGATACTAGTTTACAAAGCTGGGTGACCATCCCGGCTTAAATAATTATTGAAATCAATATTTCAAGTGAAGAATTAGAAGAATTCTTCAAATAATTATTCTCGATAAATAATTCTTGGCCAATGTTGGGGAATAAAATCCCAAATATATCTAGAATATATAAAGGATGAGAAATATGGGGGCCCTCATCCTCCATGTGGACTACTAGATATTATGATATGGATCCACTAGATGAGTCACATGTGTATATGATTTAAGTATTTAAATTTCACAGAAATATTTGGTCGCGTATGAGCATGATTTCAGTTAATGATAAGGCTGGTAAATGTATATCCCAATACTTGAATAAATCACTGAAGGATTAGTATGCATACAAAGTGGGATATTATGTGTAACAAATTATTTAAAGTCCTCAATAAATTGCCAATATCGAGAATAGAATACCAAACTATATAAATTCACATATTAAAAATTTGAATAGTGAGAACATATATGAGTTTTAGTGTTCTAAATTTTCTTAGCATGAGGAGTATTAAAAGGTTGAAAATGATATGTGAAATACATCATGTTATATCCTCACAATTAAAATATGAACTTGAAATTCAAATATGCATAAAGATGCTATGAACAATCCACATATATCAGTTAAGATGCTTTGATAAGTTAGCACTTGAAGTGTTGATATTATAGGATTTCCCGATCATATATATCAAAACAAATTATAAAAGATGGTCTTAATACTTGAGCATATATCTTGAAGAGTATATAGACATAACGATATTGTGTAATCCTACAAGAAGTTGATAATGAGATATCTCGATAAGTTATATCGATATGGGGAAAGAAATAAGATTGAAAGTGTCGACCGCAGTATGAAAAGATAGGGCTACATATGATAGTGAGGATATTGAAATCCATCGGAAAATATCGATGCTAAAATATATGCACTTATGATTAAGTGTTCATGCAGAAGGGCTTAATGAGAAAGTGAGAATGAAACTCTTGAAGAGGTTTCAAATGTATTATTGTATCGATTGCATGCAGCGGCTCAAAATATCTACATTGATATTGTTGAGAAATTCATATCTTGTACTCTTTTCCTTGATTGATGTTTTTGTCCCAAAGGGTTTTTCTTAAACAAGGTTTTTAATGAGCAATCTCAGCTAATATGAAATCTCAGGAAGAGATTTAGAGTATATATCTCGATATAGTGAGAAAATGAGATGTTGTTGATTGCATATAAGCACTAAATATAACATGATATTATATGATATCTAAATTTCATTCACGTGAAATGAGCAGTATCAACCAATGTATATGATACTCATACAAATGTATAAAAGATTTTGAAATGCTTGCACCATGCTTGTATAAAATCACAGCGTTGCACTCTTTTTTCCTTGTTGAGGTTTTATCATTTGGATTTTCCTAGCAAGGTTTTTAATGAGGCAATATTAAAGGCGTATTCACATGAATAATGACTCTTTTCCTTCATTAAGTTTTTCCCAGGTTTTTCTTAATAAGGTTTTAACGAGACATATTCATGGTATATTGAGCGACAAAGAAATCGACACAATATATCTATTGGATCAAGTTATAATAGAGCAATGCTTTAGATCCAAACAATGATGATATTAAAATCCTTTACCAAAAGTGAGGATATCAATCGTCAAGATATGAAATCGGATGGAGATGGCTGTACTCTTTTCCTTGATCAAGTTTTTCCCCTTTGGGTTGGTTTTTTCTTGACAAAGGGTTTTAATGAAGCGACACGTGAATATCCTATCTGCGTTGGTAGACATCGAGAGAGCAATGTTTTGATGAAAGCGTATATAACCACTCCAGCTATCCTTGCAATCGGTTTGGAAGTTTTTTCCCACTGGGTTTTTCTCCAAACAAGTTTAGAAGACATTTGTATTAATAGTCATTCAAAGGGGAGTGTTATAAATAATTAGGTAGAATAATTTGGTGAATAATTTGGTAGTTGTTATGAATAATTATTTTAGGTGAATGACTATTATACCCTTGATGAAATTATGTAATTACGATTGTGCCATTCGGAGTTTTCCCATAAATAGAGCTTCAGTTATTAATGAAATTCATTCCTGCGAATTCCTTAGAATTCATTCTCTCTAAATTCTCTCTATTGTTTCTATACTTTTATAACAAAATTTGGCTAATAAAAGTAACAGTAGTCATCTTTCCTAAAATTTTGGCTTATTAGGTCATTGTGCTATAAAGAACTGTCTTTTTTTTTTTTTGCATTTTGGTTCTCAACATAATATTTTCTTGCGCAATCACAACTTTCTAGATCGAAAAGACAATAATACACTTCTATTTACATTAAGTTAAATAAACTATATTTACAATTGAGTACATAATATTTCAATAAGCAGAATCTAGTCCCTAAAATTTATTTATTATTACAATTCAAATTTTAAAGTTTAAATAAATTTTAAAATGAAAAATTGATACAATAAATTTTCAAACTTTACAATTAAGTCCTCATCTTCACCACCACCACCATTGTCACCATGTTCTCCGATGAGATTGCTGGTGGTTGGAAGATGTAGGGTCAAGATTGACTCAAAAACACCATTTAAAATGCATAAACTTTCATGAAAAGAAAAGAAAGTTTACAAATACGTTCTAAATAAAGATCGAGAACAAATCTCGAATTACAACTTGTTTTCACAAAGAAAACACTGCAAAACTCTAAACCAAGTGGGGTCTAGACTAAAACAAGCATCTTCCTAACAGAAACTATTGAGAACACTAAGTAATTGAAAGAAAGGAAGAAAATAACTCGATCTCCTTTTAGTTTTTAGAGCAATAGGAGGTGGACAACTTTTCAGGAGAGAGAGCCGAGAGCAAAAGACCAAGCTGCTGAATAATTGAGCCAATCGTTTGAGAAAAATAGCCAACAATAATGAGATATAACTTGGGCTTAAACTTTGGACCAAATCTACATAATGTGCCAAGTTGATAGGCTGCCAAATGGGCCAGGTTAAATGGGCCATCACATGACTTACAGTCTCCATCTTGATAGGGCTGTTAAACTAAGCATCAAAAACTAGCAAAGCAAAACAGTAACACAAAATAGTAAACCAAAACATAGCAATACTAATTTTCTACAATATTAAGAAAGTTTAAAGCACATTTAAACTTAGGCAATGGAATGATTTTCGTCCCTAAATTTTTAGGATTGAATTGAGTAGGAATCTTCACCAAACTAATGATTCCTTTTTCCAAAATGTCTCTAATGAAGTGGAACTTCACATCAATGTGTTTGGACCTGTTATAAAAAAATTGGATTTTTGCTAAGATAAAGAGCACTTTAACTATCAGTATAAATTTCAATATCATAATCCTTAATACCTAGTTCACCAAACAAACCTTTCAACCAAAGATATTCTTTCACAGCATCAGCTGTAATTATGTATACAACCTCACTTGAAGACCAAGCAACCAATTTTTGCAACTGAGCTTTCCAACTCACACAAGTACCATTGAAGGTAAAGAAATATGAAGACATGGACTTTCTATTGTCCAAATTACCTGCAAAATCAGAATCTACATAGCCTTTGAGTTTATGACCATCCTTTTGCTTCTGATGTAACAAACTAGATTGATGGTACCTTTAATATATCTCAAGAGAATTTTCATAGCATCCCAATGAATCTCACCTGGATTGATCGTGAATCTACTAAGTACACTTACAGAATATGTAGCGCCCGCCACAGTAATCCATCATATTCTATATAACATTAGGCAACGGAGCAAGGGCTGATGTCACAACTTTTAAGCGTTACCAAAACCTGAGTTCATTTGTCAAAACATATTTTTACTTAAGAAACATATAACATATACATGACAACTAGAGTTCTCAAAATACATTTAAACATAAACTATTATACACAACTACCAAAAAGGGGTTTTAGCTCAAACAAAAAACACTTGTATAGGATCCTAGGCTCCTTCCTCTTTCCCCACGCACGTATCCTCACACATAAGGATCTGGAGGATTCCTCGCTATCTCCCACGTTCTTGCCACGTCCCACCGTACCTAACATATATAAAAAGAAGCATAGTGAGTCATAAAGACTCAGTAGGATTAGATGTAAGTGTAATGCATGTCTCATTCATATGTTGGGTCCGGTTGCGAATCATGTGCTTACAATGGCGCCGCCATAAAACGTAACATAGTTGGCCAGGTCTCAATCCTCATGCAAGGTATTCCTCGTTAGACCGTCCATTTGGGCCAACGGTCTCTAGCCTTATATAGACCTTTCCTCGAGAGACCATACTTTCATTTACATATATGTAAACATATGATAGGAAACAACACATTCACATGCTTTCATGATATACTTATGCAAGTATTTACTTTCATGCCTTGATAACATAGCAAGGTGTCTAGCACATTTCAAGGTGTACAATCATATAAACATCATACCATCTCCTCATATAATTCATCATATAATCCCCTAAACATAGCATATAGGCAAATACTTCAAGGCAACCTATTTTAAGCCCATAAACATGAAAAACTCAAGCTTTACATTCCTATAAGTGGTAGATACATATATTTACCTTCTTGAGCAAATAGAACATCTATTTACCCATCTTAAAGAAGATGAAATCACTCAACAAGATGCAAGAGACTTCTCTGCGCTTCCTCTTCTTCCTTCCTCTTAGTAGAATAGTCAAGATGGATGATCAAATGATGAACAAGAGTTGGCAATCTTGAAATATTGATAAGAATGTCTTTGGGGGTGTTTTGGGGTCTTGGGGTCCGAGTGGTATAAGAAAATACCCCAACCAATGGAATAAAAAGGTCTATAAACATTTTTGCAGACTTAAAATTGCGACCATAAACATAAACCTTATGATCGTAACCAAAAACATACGGTCGTATCAAAGGCTATGTATATCCACCTTTCTTAATCATTGACATTACGGTCGTATCCTTAATAATTACGACGTAAACACCAACCTACAACCATATCCATTGTTTATACGACTGTATCCAACTCTTTGAAAATTTTTGCACACTTTTACAATTTCGACCTTACGCCGTACACTTGACGTTTACGGCCGTTTCTTAAATCCTTACAAGTGTAATATAAACCTTACGGCCATATGACATCCTTAGACGGCCGTTTAGGGATCCTTGGAATTATCCATCATTGGAGATTACGGCCGTAAACTTAACATGTACGGCTGTAACCCAAACTTTACAGTCGTAACCCCAAAATTTATAGTCGTAGACCTGTTTTTCTGCATTCATGCCGTCTTGAATACTAACAACCAGAACATAACCAAACACATCCAATGCACTTATAAACATCTCTTAAGCATATTTCACACATCATCATCATCATAGACACGTCACATCATAGAAAATCTCATACGAAAACGGATGGGATCTTATAATCATCCCCCCTTAAATAAATTTTGTCCTTGAAATTTACCTGAAAATAGTTCAGGATACTGTTGTTTCATCGTCTCTTCCATTTCCCATGTTTTTTCTTGATAGTTGCACTTCGCCAAAGCACCCGAACAAGAGGGATTTCTTTGCCTATAAGTTGTTTTACACTTTGTGCAACAATCTCGACGACTTCGTCCTCGTAAGATAAATCAGGTTGAACATCTAATGGAGGGTTAGTTAACACATGTGAGGGATCCAGAACATACTTCCTCAAAGTCGACACGTGGAACAAATTATGAATCCGATCTATATGTGCGGGTAGTCGTAATCGGTAAGCAACCTCGCCAACTCTATCAAGAATCTCATATGGGCCAATATATAGGGGAGTCAGCTTGCCACATTTTCCAAATCGAAGAAGCCTCTTAATTGGCGAAATTCGAATAAACACCTTCTCGCCAAGCTCAAATTCAAGTGGTCGACGTCAATTATCAGCATAACTCTTTTGTCGATCCTGTGCAACCTTCATATGTTGCCTAATCTTTTCAACCGCCAAAAGCATGTCTTATATCATCTCCGTTCACATTACTTTCATTTCCCCTACTTCATCCCAATGTAGAGATGATCTACATTTTCGTCCATACAAAGCTTCATAGGGAAGCATTCCAATCGAGAAATGATAACTATTATTGTAAGCTAACTCTACCAGAGAAAGATGACGATCCCAGGTTTGGGAAAAATCCAAAACACAAGTTCGTAACATATCTTCTAATCTTTGGATCGTCCATTCGACTTGACCATCTATTTGAGGGTGAAATGCCATACTGAATTGACGAAATAGATGGTGAAATGTCGTACTGAATTGAAGTTTCATCCCCAAAATCATCTATAATTCCTTCAAAAAGTGCGACAAATACCTAGGATTACAATCGGATATAATTGTGATAGGTACTCCATGCAAACAAACAATCTCCTGGATATAGAGTTGAGCCACCTGCTCCATCCGATAGGTCATCTTAATTGGCAAAAAGTGAGCAGATTTAGTGAGGCGATCAACTATGACCCAAATAGCATTGAACCCTTTGCTTGTTTTTGGCAATGCAGTGACGAAATCCATAGTAATAACATCCCACTTCCATTCGGGAATTGGAAATGGTTGCAATGGCCCTACTGGTCTTTGATGTTCGGCCTTTACTTGTTGACATATTAGACACTTAGCCACATATCCAGCTATATATTGTTTCATACCCTGCCACCAATAAAGTATCTTAATCTCTCTATACATCTTGGTCGAACTAGGATGGATAGTATACGGCGTCCCATTGGCTTCATGACATATTTCTTGCCATAAGTCCTTTGTTCCGGAATGTAATATCAATCTTTGTACTTGAGGATCCCTTGTTGTATCTGGATATTCAGATTAGATTTATCGTCCAATTGCTTCTTAATCTTACATGCCCAATCATCACTTGCTTGCTCTTCCTTGATATGATTAATGAGTGTCGATTGAATCAACATAACTGCTAATTGAGCCTCATCCGGTTCCAAAAGCTCAAGATCGAACTTCTCCATTTCGAGTTGCAATTCACGTGGCCTTTGTTTTGGTGACTTTCTGCTCAATGCATCCGCAACTACATTTGCCTTACCGGGTGAGAATGGATCGAACAATCATAATCTTTCACCAACTTCAACCAGCTACATTACTGCATATTGAGTTCTTTCTAAGTGATGAAGTACTTCAAACTTTTGTGGTCCGTATAAATCTCGCAATCGAACCCGTAAAAATAGTGTCACCAAATCTTCAAAGCAAACATTATGGCCACAAGCTTCGAATCATGAGTTAGATACTTTTGCTCATTCCTCTTTAATTGGCGTGAGGCATATGCAATAACCTTGTCGTTTTGCATCTGGATACACCCAAGCCCTTGATGAGATGCATCACTGTAGAGAGCAAATACACTTGAATCATCAAGAATCACCAAAATAGGAGTTGTAGTGAAACGAGTCTTCAACTCTTTAAAACTCCGTTCACACTCATCGGCCAACTAGAATGGCATATTCTTCCTCATCAAATGGGTAAGTGGAGAAACAACCTTAGCAAAATCCTTCACAAAATGACGATAATATTTGGCCAAACCTACAAAACTTAGCACTTCGGTTGGCGTGGTTGGCT
The DNA here is from genome assembly GCA_018223645.1 of Jasminum sambac. NCBI lineage: Eukaryota > Viridiplantae > Streptophyta > Magnoliopsida > Lamiales > Oleaceae > Jasminum > Jasminum sambac. The sequence goes on from CP073652.1 coordinate 26,086,662, forward strand.
GGGACCATTACAAAATAGCTTCCACCTTACTAGGATTAGCTAAAATACATTCTCAAGTCACAACATATCCCAGAAATATCACTTGCTATGGCCAAAACTCACATTTCGAGAACTTAGGATATAACTTCTAATCTCGAAGAGTCTGCAAGGCATGCCAAAGATGACCTTCATGCTCTTCCCGGGATTTAGAATAGATTAGGATGTCATCAATGAATACAATCACGAACTTATTGAGATACGGCTTAAAAACTCAATTCATAAAATCCATAAAAGCTGCTGGAGCATTCGTGAGTCCAAAAGGTATAACAAGAAACTCAAAGTGACCATATCGAGTACTAAAAGCTGACTTCAAAATATCTTCTTCTCTAATTCTCAATTGATGATAACCAGAACATAGTTCAATCTTTCAATATATCGTCGAGCCTTGAAGTTGGTCCAATAGCTCATCAATACGGGGCAATGGGTATTTATTCTTGATGGTAACCTTATTCAATTCCCGTAATCAATACACAACCACATGGATCCGTCTTTCATCTTCACAAACAATACTGGTACACCCCATGGAGAAGTGCTATGTCTAATAAACCCCTTTTCTAACAAATCATCCAATGAGCTCGAAGCTCCTTGAGTTCAAAAGGCGCTATACGATAGGGTGTCTTTGATATTGGTAGTGCACCTGGCATAACTTCAATAATGAAATGAATCTCCCGAGGCGGAGGTAATCCAGGAAGATCGTCAAGGGAATACGTCCAAAAATTCACATACTATCGGGACTGAAGATGGCGTCAATGATTCCTCGGCTTTCACATTGTATAGGGTGATCACATAGGCTTGGCAACTTTGACTAATTAACTTCTTCGCTCTCATAGCCGAAGTAATAATCCGATTTGGACGCTCTAACTTAGGAAACACAATAGATTCACTTGCTGGGAATTTCAAAGCTCGACTTGAGCAATCCAAAATGACCTCGTGTCATATTAACCAACCCATACCAAAAATAACATCAAAATCACATATTTCCAATGCAATAAGATTGGCTAACGTCTCACAACCCTGAACTTGGATTGGAACAATCGAGAAATAATACATAGCACACTGATTTCATCCCAAAGGTACAATAACATCAATAGAAGTCCGTAGGGGCTCTGGATCCATACTTACACGTTGAGCATACGAAAAATGATATAAAAGAATGTGTAGCTCTGGAATCGAATAAAGCATATGCAAGCAAGGTCGAAACATAAATAGTACCTGAAATAACATCGGCCCTCTCAGGTGCTTCGGACTGAGCTAGGGCAAATACACGTCGGGCTTGTCGAGGTGTTGGTGGTTGTGGAGATACTTGATTCTTCACATCCAGACATTCTTTACGTATGTGCCCCTCATTGCCACATCTATAACATCGATTGGTGTCGAAATAACATTGGCCCCAATGATTCTTCCTACACGTTTGGCAAGTTGGTGTACAAGAAGAACCCGATCCTCTCTTTGCCGATGATTGAAATGAAGGAGCATTACTTGATGGCCACTTGTTGTTTCTTCCTAAGCCCCCGATAATTGGATTCTCGCCCTGGCTGCTATTTGAGGAACCTTGAGATTCATGCTCATTTACGATGGTTTCCCATTGACTCATCTGAGTCTCTAAGTTTTTTATGTTTGTCCTCATTTCTTGTTGAAATTGTTGAACGTCTTGTTGAAATTGTTTTGTATTAGTTGCAATTGATTTAACAATTTCTTCTAGAGACATACCTGAGCTTGGTGAAGGTTGTTGTTGTGGGATATATGGTACAGATTGAAGGTGCTAAGACTGTGAGCGTGCATTATAACCAAAATTATAATGATCCATCCACTTTGGATTGTAGGTGTTTGAATAAGGATCATAACTCAACCGTGGTTGGCATGGATATCCTCCATTTTCATTAGCAAAGTCATAAGAATAATCTCTATATACAGGGCACATGTCACTTAGGTGACCAATTGCCGCACAAATCCCATAAGATTTCACTGATTGCATCTTTCCTACAACCAATTGCTGAACAATAGATGTTAGATTGGCTATTTGATTCTCAAAGGAAGATACACTTACCTTATTTGCCTTCCCGAAAGATGTATCCTGGTAGAATCCAACGTGTTGTGGGTAGACATCCATCATAAGGACAAAAAATTAAAAGGAAAAATGAAAAATATTAAAACGAATCAATAAAGTAAAAAAATAAAAGAAAAATCTATTTGACACCAATCCGGCACAACGGCGCCAAAAATTTGGTGGGTGTCGAATCCAACAAATAATAAAATATTTGCTCCAAAATATAATTTGTAGTAGTAGTGAGTAAGGTCGTATCCACAGAGATTGGTAAGATTTATTCTTTTAAAATAAAACTAAGTAAAATAAAAATAGGGGTTTTGAATTTTGAGATTAAAATAATTAAAATTAAAACAATGGCAAAGAATGTAAAATTAGGAGTAATCGAATAACGCAAATATCCAGTCCAAGGAATAATCTCATAATTGATTCATAGAATTGATCATTGATGCAAAGATGAATTCTTCTACGTTTTCTCTAAATTAGTTATGGTTGCTGGTACGACCTAACAACCTATATCTCCTTACTTGTTCGATAACCAAGGTACGACCGTTGATTATTTCTCTAATCAATAAAAACCCTAGGTGCCACCATAGGATTTAATTTATCAACAGCATTAATTTCTAGAGAGGCCAATTCTAACCAACAAATTCATACGATGATCTGTTTAAGTTAGATCATATATTTTCACAATCATAAATTGAAAATTCTGACCTAATCAATTATGTTGTTTGCCACTAACATTAGAAAACCTAAACAATTACGGATTTAGGATCCTAATTGGCGATCTATCGCTTTGACAATCACATAACGTGCACTTTGTATAATTAATCAAAACAATAATTTCAATCAAGCATAGAAAATATATAAATAGAGAAATTAAATAGAAGAATAATATAAGAATAGATTAGATCTCACAATTTTTGTAGAATCAATCTTCAATTAACCTTGAACTGGAATAGAAAATTAGCAATTCATGTAGAAGATGAAGAAAAATCCTAAGGTTGAAGATGATGGAGAAAATGTGTTGTATGTCTAGAAATTATCTAGGAAATAATAAAAGATAAAATAAAAGGAAGGATTCTAGTTTCCTAATTCTAATAGAAGTCTATGATTTTTTTCTTACAAAACAAAAACTAATTGTATTAAAGGTCCCCATAAAATATTTATATTCCTTTTAGGAGTGGGAATAATTAAATAGGATCTTCTAATAGTTCTTCAACTCTTCTCTTCCAAGGAGTCTTGTTCCTACTTTTTATGGCACAATCATATCGGTAAGGTGTGATCACGCTTTAAGCTCGATGCTCTTCTAGTTGTTTTCCCATTGATCTTCATTATTTCTTCAAAATTTGTAAAATTAACTTCAACTTGATTCGACTCTTTCACCTGGTCCATAAAATATAAAACACAATTAAAATCAAGGATTTAAACAATTTGTAAATAATATAAGCATGGAAAATATTGCTATTATATGAAATAAATGAACGTTATCACCAACTAAACATCCCGAGCCAATTCGGGCCTCAACCCCGCAATGAACCGTGCAATCTTTTTTGCGGGAACATTGACCATATGCATAGAAAATCGGGCAAGTTCGTCGAACCTCTTACTATACGCATTCACTGACATATTTCCTCCCTGCAACTGAATGAATTCATTGAGCTTTTCATTTTGGGCTGCTTCAGAGAAATACTTGGTTCGAAATCTATGCTGCTTCAAAGAAATACTTGGTTCGAAATCTAGTATAGAAGTCAGTCCAAACACTAACAGTAGCTTCTTTCCCTCGTCTCACTGTGTCCCACCAGAAACCAGCCAAGCCATGAAGCATGAAGGTAGCACAATTCACTTGTTCGGACCCGAGAATATGGGCATACTCAAACATTCTCTCCATGGTTTGAATCCAATTCTCAGCATCAATCGGATCCTTAGCATCTTCGAAGATTGATGGATTCAAATGCCGAAAATGATTAGTTGCTAACTCCTTATCCCTTTCCTCTTTGGCTTTATCAACCCTCGAACCATTCACTGAATTGCCTCCACTTGCACTATGATAGGCATTAGAGTTATTCATCAATTGCTGCATCATTTGGGACTGCTGTTGCATTTGCTGTGACTATTGTTCAAGGAGTTGTGTCAATCTTTCGATGGTAGCAGCCTAGTCCTCAGCCATCTATGCATCACATAAAAGGAGGCTATAAAGGGATAAATGAGGCATCCCAAGACTCTTACCCATTCTCTACACATAACATCACCCAACAAAGCATAAACATGAACATTATACAAACAAACCATATCTTGGAGTAACGGGAAGTCCTCTGATGTGTGGGGAAAATAGGAAAGGAAGCTCGCTCTAATACCATCCTGTAATGCCCGTCCTAGTAATCCATCCTATTCTATATAACATTCCCCAATGGAGCTAGGGCTGACGTCATAACTTTTAAGCGTTACCAAAACCCGAGTTCATCTGTCAAAACATATTTTTACTTAAGAAACATTTAATATATACATGACAACTAGAGTTCTCAAAATGCATTTAAACATAAACTATTATGCACAACTACCAAAAGGGGTTTTAGTTCAAACACAAAACATTTGTACAGGATCTTGGGCTCCTTCCTCTTTCCCCCACACGTATCCTTGCACATCAGGATCTGGAGGATTCCACACCATCTCCTACGTTCTTGTCATGTCCCACCGTATCTAACACATATAAAGAGAAGCATAGTAAGTCATAAAGACTCAGTAGGATTAGATGCAAGTGCAATGCATGTCATATTCATATTTTGGGCCCGGTAGCGAATCATGTGCTTACAATAGCGCCGTCATAAAATGTAACATAGTTGGCCAGGTCTCAATCCTCATACGGGATAGTCCCCGTGAGACCGTCCATTTGGGCCAACGGTCTCTATCCTCATGCGGGCCTTTCCTCGAGAGACCATACTTTCATTTACATATACTTAAACACATGATAGGCAACAACACATTCACATGCTTTCACGATACACTTATGCAAGCATTTACTTTACGCCTTGATGACATAGCAAGGCTTCTAGTACATTTCAAGGTGTACAATCATATAAACATCATGCCATCTCCTCATATGGTTCATCATGTAATCCCCTAAACATAGCATATAGGCAAATACTTCAAAGCAACCTATTTTAAGCCCATAAACATGAAAAACTCAAGCTTTACATTCCTATAAGTGGTAGATACATATATTTACCTTCTTGAGCAAATATTACATCTATTTACCCACCTTAAAGAAGATGAAATCACTCAACAAGATGCAAGAGACTTCTCCCCATTTCATCTTCTTCCTTCCTCTTAGTAGAATAGTCAAGATGGATGATCAAATGATGAACAAGAGTTGGGAATCTTGAAATATTGATAAGAATGTCTTTGGGGTGTTTTTGGGGTCTTAGGGTCGAGTGGTATAAAAAAATACCCCAGCCAATGGAATAGAAAGGTCTAGAAATATTTTTGCCTACTTAAAATTACGACCGTAAACATAAACCTTATGGCCGTAACCAAGAATATGCGGCCTTATCGCAAATGTCATCCGTCCATATCAAAGGCTCTATAAATCCACCCTTCATCATCATCGATATTGCCGTCGTATCCTTAATAATTACAGCCGTAAACACCAACCTATGGCCGTATCCATTGTGTATATGACCATATCAAACTCTTAGAAAATTTTGGCAAACTTCCACAATTTTGACCTTACGGCTATATACTTGACGTTTATGGCATAAATTCCATCTTACGGCCGTGTCTTAAATCTTTACAGTCGTAACATGAACCTTACAACCGTATGACATCCTCAGGCGGCCGTTTAGGGATCCCTTGAATTACCCATCATTCGACATTACGGACATAATCTTAACATGTATAGCCATAACCCAAACTTTACGGCCTTAACCCCAAATTTTACGGCCGTAAACCTGTTTTTCTGCATTCCTGTTCGTCTTGAATACTAACAACCAGAATATAACCAAACACATCCAATACACTTATAAACATGTCCTAAACCTATTTCACGCGTCATCATCATCATTAGACACGTCACATCATAGAAAATCTCATACGAAAGCGAACGAGGTATTACAGAATAGCTCAGACCTAGTCTTGTAGTAGACATTCTTTAATGCTCAAAATCAATTTTGGGACAATCATCAATTGAAAGTTTTAAATGAGCGGGCAATGGTAAAGAAATAGGCTTGACATCACAAAGATTGAACTTTTTCAAAATCTTTTCAGCATATGACTTTTGGTTTAGAAACAAAGTTCATTTAGCCCTATTTCTATCAATATGCATTCCAATGATCATACAAGCAGGTCCTAAATCCTTCATGCCAAATTCAGATCTTATCAAAGCTTTAAGTTGATTAATATCAGATATTTTTGGGCCAACAACTAACATATCATCGACATAAAGAAAGAGAAAAAGAAAATCAGAATTTAAATTTATTTTGAAGTAGAAACATGAATCATATTGACTTCTTTTGAACCCTAACCTTTGAATATAAAAGTCAAATCTCTTATACCATTGTCTAGGTGCCTGTTTCAGACCATACAATGATCTTTTCAACAAACACACAAGTTGGTCAGTCCAGTTCTTGATAAAACCAATAGGTTGTTTCATGTAAATAGTTTCATGAAGGTTGCCATATAAAAATGCAGTCTTAACATCTAGCTGTTCAAGTTCAAAATCAAATTGTGTAACAAAAGCAAGTAAGACTCTAATGGTAGTGAATTTGACAACATGAGAGAAAATTTCAGCAAAATCAATGCTCTATTTTTGTGTAAAACCCTTAACTATAAGCCTAGCTTTGTATATAGGTTTTCCATCCTCAAAATCACTACCTTTCATCTTGAAAATTCACTTACAATCAATCAATTTCTTATCTTTTGGCTTATCAACAAGCGCCTAAGTGTGATTCTTGTAGAGAGTTGACATTTCATCCTCCATGGCTACAATCCACTTTGCAGCATCTTGAGAAGCAACAGTTTCTTCAAATGGTTGAGGTTCAGAATTAATAAAATCTTGCTGAATAAAGGAATAGACAAAATCATCAGTAAATTGAGTAGAGGTCTTCCAGTTCTCCTAGCTCTGTCTCTGGCAAGTTGATAATTCTGCTACTTAGGTGATTCATTTTAAAATCCTGAATCACCTTCAGCATCATATTGTTGAGTTGAATTCATGGGTGAAACATGTGGGAGCTGCTCTACCTGAAATTGAGCATCAAATTGAGTCTCTTCACTAAGAGGATTCTCAAAACTCAATTCAGAAACAGCAAAGTCTTTTTCAAATAAAACAGGTTCAGTTTTGTTTTTCAAACATGGAAACTCATTCTCATTAAAAACAACTGACCTACTGATAATGACAGAATAACCCCCATTTCTTTAACCCACAATCTATAGCCTTTAACTCCATCACCATAACCTATAAAAACACATTTTATAGATCTATAATCCAACTCGGAATCTTTTTGATGGGTAAATGTAGTGCAGCCAAAGATTTTCAAAGATGAATAATCAGACATATAGCCATTCCAAATAAAATCTGGTACTTTGAAACCAATTGCACTTGAAGGGCATTTGTTTAAAAGAAAAGAAGCCATTTTCACTGCCTCTCCCCAAAACACTTTGGGTAAGCCAGATTCTACCAGCAAACATCTTGTTTTTTCCAAGATAGACCTATTCATTCTCTCAGCAACCCTATTTTGCTGTGGTGTCTAAGTGACAGTCATATGCCTAGTGATAGAGTGAGTAGAACAGAAGGAATCAAACTCTTGGTTGCAAAATTCCAATCCATTATCAGTCCTAAGTACCTCCACTTTCTTACTTTTGAGATTTTCAGTCAAATTTAACTAAGTTTTGAAAGCAGTAAGAGTGTCAGACTTAGACTTCAATAGAAGAACCCAAGACTTCCTAGAAAAATCATCAACAATAAGAAAAACTGGGGCAGGTCCCCACAAATCAACATGAAGATACTCAAGGATTTGTGTGGAGTTGTGCAAACCTTTGCCAAATGGAGACCTAGTTTGTTTACCCATGACATATTTATCACAAAAGGGCAATTTTTGAATTGGATCTTTACCGAAAGCACCATCATTTTTCAAAATAAACAAACCTTTCTCACTAATGTGTCATTGTCTCTTGTGCCAAAGATTTATTTTGTTTGAAAGATTTGATTGAGCACTTAGAGACTTAGGAAAAATAGGTGTGGCTTTTAAAAGATAAATTCCATTAACCTTTGGAGAAGTGAAAATTTCATGATTATCCTTTAAGCCTCTAGTAACTCTAGCTTTGACCCTAAGGTCAAAACCTTCACCATCAAGAGAATATAAAGAAATCAGATTTCTTTTCAAATCAGGCACAAACTTGGTTTGATTCAAGGTTAAAATGGCATCATTTTCAAGTCTCAAAGAAATTTTGCCAACACCCCCAATGTCGCGCATAAAATCATTTCCCAATTTAACAGTTCCACAATTAGAATAAGATAACCAAAAGAAAAGTCATCAGAAAGGCACATATGAAAAGAACAACCAGAATCAAACACTCATTCATTCTAAGTATCAATAGAAGCCATATACCCAAAACTATGAGCCTCATTGGCCTCATTGTTATGTTTTTGGCCTCTACCTTGAGACCTAGTAGACAAAGCCTCATTTTGCATTTCTTAAAACAGTTTTTAAATGTGATGACCTTTCTTGTTGCAATAGTAGCAAGTGATATCCTTCTTTTTACCCTTGCCTTTATCTTTAGCATCTTTGTTCATAGCTTTGTTCTGATCAGAAGAAGAGGCATTGTGGTTCTTCTTCTTATTAGGGTTAAATGTTTGACCCTGATAAGGACCAGTTTCTTTATTCTTTTGAAATTTCTTTTTAGCAAAGTTATTTTCAGCAACAAAAGCCTTTCTTTGATCAGATTTAAGCTCAAGATCTCTGTTGTTAAGGACAGCATAGATGATGCCAACAATTAACGACTGACCACCATATTCTAAAGATTTTTGACATCTCTATATTTATCACTCAAGGTATTCAACAAACAAATTGCTTTCTATTCATCAGAAAGAGTTTCACCACGAGCACTGAGGTCAATGGTTATCTTGTTGAATCTATCAACGTTCTCTGCAAGTTAAAGAGTAGCATCAAATTTGAAGCTGAAAAATTGTTTCCAAAGAAAAACCTTGTTTGGAAGAGTTTTGGTCAAATAAAGATCATCGAGTTTGTTCTAAATCTCAGATGCAGTTGAAGTTTCTCCTATCTTTCTAAGCACATTATCAGAAAGACGCAAGAAAATAATACTCTATGCCAATTCATTAGCATCAGCTTTTTGTTTATCAATTGTGCTAATAGCCCAAGTGTTATCTAAGCTCTTAGCATATCTATTTTGAACAAGTAGAGTCTTAACCTTTTGACGTCACAAGCTGAAATCACCTGATCTATTCTAGGATGCAACTTCAATCTTAGTGGAAGCCATTGATTAAGGACAAAAAAATTCAAATGGGAACACAAAGTCACAAGAAGAACAGATACCCTAAAACAAACTACCACTGGCAGAAGACAATATCACAAAGATATCAACTCAGGTAGAAAACAAATTACTACCAACGTATAAATCTCCCCAATAGTAAACAGCAAACAACAAACGAGCAATAACTAATATTACTTGAACCCTATAATCACCTCAACCTTCAGGCTTCAATGGAGGTTCGATTAAGGGATAAAACAACAGTAGAGTGCTAGGGTTGGATATACCTCGACTAACAGATCGATGACAAACAAATCTCGCATGAACAATAGCACCATGCCTCTGGTCACCGTCGGTTACTGTTCACTGGCCATGGGATTTCGTCCAGTTGCCGGAGGTCAGTGGAACCCTAGAAATTGGGGTTTTAAATTGGCATCAAATTTCCTGTTAAACAGCAAAATTTTTTGGCAATATTAGGGGACTCCTCAAACATAAGTAGCAAGAAAACACAAAGATCTCAAAAGCCCTATATCAAAACAAGCTCTGATACCACTGTAAGGCCAAGATTGACTCAAAAACACCATTTAAAATGCATAACTTTCATAAAAATGAAAAGAAAGTTTACAAACACGTTCTAAATAAAGATCGAGAACAAATCTCAAATTACAACTTGTTTTAACAAAGAAAACATTGCAAAACTCTAAACTAACTGAGATCTAGACTAGAACAAGCATCTTCCTAACAGAAACTATCGAGAACACTAAGTAATCGAAAGAAATAAAGAAAGAGCTAGACCTCCTTTTAGTTTTTAGAGCAAAAGGTGGTGGACCACTTTTCAAGAGAGAGAGAGCTGAGAGCAAAGACCAAGCTACTAAATAATTGAGCCAATCATACGAGAAAAATAGCCAACAATAATGGGATATAACTTGGGCATCAAGTTTGGATCAAATATGCATAATGGGCCACGTTGATAGGCTGCCAAATGGGCCGGGTTAAATGGGCCATCACATGACTTACAGAAAACTAATAGAAATATCTATTTCTCGCTTTATCACCCTCTTTAACCTGACTTTGAGCATCTATCAAACATTTTACCTACACACATTATTTCTCTCCAATCAACCATGGCTGTGAAGCTCATCATGAACTACAGAAACTACATTTCACAGTCTGAGAGAAATGCTATCCAAGAAGTTGTTTCTGGCCTTCAGAGTGTTGAAAAGCTCATCAGACTATTTTTATCTTAGAAACAGAAAAATCACTCATTTGAAGAAAAATTCACTATCGAAATGGAAACAGAGAAGGACATGGATTATGTGGCTATGGTGGATGTGGCTATGAAGAAGTTCAAGAAGGTAATTTCTCTCCTTGGAAGAACGAGAACCTATCATGCTCCGTTTAGAGGAGCTCTAGTTGTTTCATCGTCTTTTTCGCAACATATGCTGCAAAATATTCTGGTTAGAGATGAGTTTATAGAGGACTCTGTTGACACTAAGATTTACTATCCAGCTCCTATTCAGCAAGTCCCATCGGTGGATTACCCATGCAATCATCATCATCATCTTCAATTGGGGATTTCGATTGTGAAGAGGATATCAAGGAATTGAGATCGGCAAAGACAATTAGTTTCAATTACTCATCAGTGATTTCAATTACCAACAACTAATGATTCAAACCACCAGCAACCTCGCTAAGGAAAATGATGGGATGGGGGTGGTGGTGAAGATAATGACTAAATTGTAAAATTCGAAAAATTATTGTATCAATTTGTAATTTTTTAAAAATTTATCTATATTTTAAAACTTGAATTGTTATAATAAATAAACTTTAGGGGCTAGTTTGTATTTAATGAAATGTTATGTACTCAACTATAAATATAGTTATTTAATTTAATGTAAATAAAAGGATACTATTTTTTTTTCGACCTAAAAGGCCATGATTTCGTAAGAAGTAATTATATTGCCACTATAGTGTTTCTTTCGACACCACAATTTATGCATGCCAATAAGAAAACATAAATTTTATAGTTGCACTAGTACTACTTTACAAATATAAACTTATCTTCTCATTTAGTCGAAAAATAAAATAAAATGAGAAGATCTGTATACCAAATTGACACATTCAATATGGATTAAATTTGATTATCCTTTGGTTTAAAGAAGATAGATCTGCACACCACTCAAATTTGATAATCCATGAAAATTTCATGGACATTCATAAGGCATAAAGCACGAAAAGAAAATTATGCAAACCACAACATCTACTCTTCAAAAATTATGTGGGTGAAAAGTCACCAACCTCCATATTTTATTACGAAAATTCTCAACAATTTCTATTCAACATCAATTCTTAAAACCGGAGTCATCCTTTTTTTTACTCACATTAAATACATGATTTCGAGTAAGAAAACCGCTCATCCATCCACTTGATTGGCATTAAACATGATAGGAATCAATATCATTTAATGTTTAGAAGAAATAGATAAGTGAATATTGAAGCAGAAGGAACCCAAATCACGAATGGTAATAGAAGACAAAAAGGAAATATGTACATGATAGTTTCTCCATTCTCCAGATTCTTCAATTACAACCATGTGTATGAGGAAATTCCAATTTGAATTTTGAGACTTGATTCAGTTAATTGATGATGAGTTTTGACTAAATAAAATAAGCGAGTCGTGAAAGTTCTTGAATAGTGGTGCAAGAATTCGACTCGGAATTGGTTTATGGTGCTAAACGAATGTTCATGAATGAAGTAAGAATTTCCTAATGATAAGTTAGTGTCTTTATTCATTGAACTTAGTGGTAAGAAGTTGGAAATGATCTTTGACCAAGAAGCTTGGAAGCTTGCCGCCATGGAAGCTATGGGACTTCACCGCCATTTGCATCCTATAAATATGTGTATCCATTCATTTTTTCAAAAATTGTAAATCCCATGTGTTTTATATAACACCAAGTAGAGAGAAAAATTCTAGACGTAGCATTATCAAGTGTGGTAAAGTCTGTGGGTGTTGTTGGGATTTTAATCGAGGGGCCTTTGGTGTGAGATTCTATATGATTGTAATAATTTTTTATACAGTGGAATATCTTTGATGGTCCATGGTTTTTCTTTAATTTTGGAGTTTTCCACATAAATATTGTGTTGTTTTTATCTCGTTCTTTTATTTCTACGTTTACTTAATATTTCTCAATTGAAGGCAAAGATCTTGAGATTAATCCGAAATCTTATTCGGGTTGATTTCCTGACGGTGGTATCAGAGCATGGTCCTTCATTGCGGTGGAGTTTGGCATCTATGTTTATCAAACTAAGATCGCGAGTAGAAATGTCAAGTTCAAACTTTGATATCAAGAAAAATTTGATGGTAGAATCAATTTTGGCTTGTGGCAAGTACAAGTCAGGGATATTTTGATTCAAGCAGGATTGCACAAGGTTTTGAAAGGCAAACCAACCCTGTTTATGATAAAAATGCCAGTAAAGGCATTGAAATTGGTGGTAAAGAAAGAACAACTAGTGGTGCTGACAAAACAAAAAGGGATGAGGATTGGGAAGATTTAGATTTGAGAGCTACAAGTTTGATATGTCTTTGTCTTGTCAAAAATGTTCTTGCCAATGTACATGGAATATTGTCGGCGAATGAACTTTGGGAAAAACTTGAAGAGTTATATCAAACAAAGAGTTTGTTGAATCGGTTATACCTAAAGGAACAATTTCATTCTTTACTAATGGATGGGAGATACTAAAATTTCAGATCATCTGAGTGTTCTCAATGGCATAATCTCTGAGTTGGAAGCTATTGGAGTTCAAGTTGCTGATGAGGACAAAGCACTAAGGCTCGTCTGGTCTCTTCCATCTTTCTATGAACACATCAAACCGATTTTGATGTATATGAAGGATACAATAAGTTTTGCACAAGTTACTAGTAAACTGATTTATGAAGAAAGAAGACTGAGTGATGGAAATGCTATTCCATCTGGAAATCTGCTTGTAACTGAAGGTTGGAAGAAAAATGACTCTAAGAAAAAGCAGTCAGTTTGTTAGGGTGTGGTCAATCAAGACACCTCAAAAGGAATTGTTCAAAAAACAAAGCAATTTCATCAAAAAGAGATACCGACGGTGATGCTAACAGTTTATCTCTCTTTGGGGGACAATTATGTCCTTTGAAATAAAGGATAAAATCATCCCTATGGCATACCGCTAGTTACCATGATAAGGGATGTACTACTGCAATGAGGTCCACAATTTGCACACGAGCATTGGTTTGGCATTAATACGGGTGTATGGTAGAAAAGATGTCGATGACTGGAATCTCCAGAAAAGCCAAACAGGAGATTGCACCATATGTTTCAGCCGGATAGTTGACGTAAATTCCTGGGATTGGTAGTGATTCTAGGTGGTATAAAATTCCTAGAATTGGTTTTAATTATAGGTGGTATACTCTTTTATGGTGGAGTATAATAATTCTCTGTGATGAAGATTATGATAATTCTCAGTGTTTGAGAATTATGATCATCAGTGAAGACGATGGTATAGTGTGAACTATACGGTGATTATTTTATTTAGTCATGGTGGAGATTGTTGAGTTTTGACTAAATAAAATAGGCGACTCGTGAAAGTTCTTGAATAGTGGTGCAAGAATTCGACTCGGAATTGGTTTATGGTGGTGAAGGAATGTTCATGAATGAAGTAAGAATTTGCTAATGATAATTTAGTGTCTTTATACATTGAACTTAATGGTAAGAAGTTTGAAATGATCTTCGACCAAAAAGCGAGGAAGTTTGCCACCATCGAAGCTATGGGACTTCACCGCCATTTGCGTCATATAAATATGTGCATCCATTCATTTGTTCAAAAAATTGCAAATCCCATGTGTTTTATATAACACCAAATACATAGAAAAATTCTAGACGTAGCATTATTAAGTGTGGTAAAGTCTAGTGATGTTGTTGGGATTGTAATCCGGGTAGCTTTGGTGTGAGATTCTATACGATTGTAACAATTTTTTGTACAGTGAAATATCTCCGACGGCCCATATTTTTTCTCCGATTTTGGAGTTTTCCATATAAATCTTGTGTTGTTTTTATCTCGTTCTTTTATTTCTCGTTTACTTAATATTTCTCAATTGAAAGCAAAAATCTTAAGATTAATCCAAAATCTTATTCGGGTTAATTTCCTATCAATTGATTATTCCCAATCCCTCCTCAGTCGCTCTCTGTACATATGTATGCGTATCTATACATACATTTTACGGAAGTAGTACATATAAATTATAAATGTTTAAGGAATAATTAAGAGGCTATTTAGTTAATTATAGTTATATCCTTTTTTAGTAAATTTCAAAATTAATTTTAAGGTGTGGTGCACAAAAAAACTTTTTGTACTGTTAACATCACTCCCTTTTCGTAAGAAAATGTTAGGTTAAGGATCAAAATGGCCAAGAAAAATGATAAGTTCTTAAAGCACAGTGACCTAAAACGTTAGGTCCCTCTTGCGCTAATAAGCCAACAATTTTTTCCATATATTATAAATTTATAAGATATAATTTAATTCAAATGTCACATGCAAGATGTCCATTGCTAGAACATGGACTCTTTCGCATAAATTTTAGAGGAAATTACGTGACATGCCAAAAAAAAATATGAAAATATTTCATAAAATACTTCAACCATCTCCAACGTACATGTCTATTTTTAATGTCTAGTGATAGGAGCGTTTTTGTACACTTTTCGGATGGCTTTAACAGTTTGGAAATGGATAAAACGAGCAATTATCTACTCTTAATGCTTCAATTTGATCTATGTAGGTACATAACTTGAAACGAGATGGGAAACAAAGAAAAGAATGGAAAAAGACAAGCGGGAGCTAAAAAATGGCAAACCTTGGATGGGCAAAATTACTAGTAATTACCATTTTTACTACGTAATCCATCTTTACTACTGCATCTAAATTTGATACTACCAGTATCTCACATTTGGACTTTCATTTTGATGCAGAGAGTAAATTACGATCGTAAGTTTTAGTATATACGGCCGTAATTTAAACTTACGGCCGTAATTTTAATGCTTACTAGTAATTTTACCGAAACTGCAATTTCGGTTGTTGACCAACTTTTCACTGTTTCATTTGTTTTTTTTTCCCACTTTCTCCTCCAAACTTGGGGCTTTTCTGGGATGTTGAGGCTCCATTTAGGTAGATATTTTCTAGGGTTAGAGGACACACTTGGTTTTTGTTTTTGCTCTCAAGAAAAAGAAGAAAAGAAAGGAAAGAAGCTAGGTTATTTGCTTTTCTATCTATAGTTGTGAAGAGGGTGATTGGCTACCTCAAGTTGTTGAACTAAAGGGAGTTCTTATATCATCTTCTTTGCTTTTCATTTGTAAAAACTATTTTTTTTATATATATTTCCTTGTTAATGATCTTGTTACTTTCTAGTATGGGGTAAATTTATATAGTTGAGATTGTTGGTAACCTTTGATCATGTTATTGGTTCTAAGCTAGTTCAAATCATTGAGTTAGTTGTAGTTGTGTGTGTATTCCTGGGCGCGTTTGTCGCGGCGCGCCAAAGTTTATTTTTTTTCCTTACTTGGTTTCAAAACTACAAATTAATGTAGAAGTGGTAAGTAAGGGTCGAACCCAAGAGGAACGGTGTTTGATCTAGTTGTTTTTATCAATTAATATAGAAAAGGGGGGTTTTGTGAAGTTGGATGAAATTCGAAAATAAAATGACAAAATAAAAGAGATGAAAATGAAACAAGTGAAGATATATCTAGTTCTCGGGTTAGGTTGTGTCAACATCTTGTGTTTATCTTTCCCATGCAACGTGTACTATCCCTTCTTCAATTTATCAACTCTCAATTAACCAAGAAGCTACGATTAACGAATTCTTCCTTAAGTGTATTAAATTAAAGTGAGTTCTTTAACTTAACATCTAGCTATTGGATAATCCTAAACAAGTTCTTAGGATTTAATGCAATGCTAGTGTGAAATGAACAAGAAGAATGAGTTGAATTAGATGATCAATTTCACAAACTTGAATTAATACATCTAAGTTGATTTATTAACAAATATGCACGACATTCGTTTGCTACTGTGGATTGGAATCTAGTGACAATTACGGATCAAAAGTTCCAATCCTAGCACATAACTTGAACTTAAAGATTAATTGATTCAATTGGCCAAAGTGAATGCAATAATCACATAAATTCAAAACGGGTTTAAAAGCATAACAAATCAACAAATTGAAGTAGAGGAATAGATAAAGCGTTAGCAAAGAGTTAGAAAAGGTAACAACATGATAATTGAACACAACGTCCCCCTCGAACTAGATAGAGAAGTCTAACTACTCATATTAGCGGGTATCACCACTGCTATATGATAGATTATACTTCACTATCTCAAGTAATATATAAAAACTATAGAAATCACGTAAATAATGCTAAGAATTAAATAGAGAAGTCTAACTAATCATATATGCGGGTTAAATACTTATAACGGCGTAACGCCGTGTATCACCTCTGCAATATATGAGAAATTATCTTTCTCAAACATGAAAAATAAAAGAAGAAAAGAAACTAGAGAAGAAATACTCCGTTAATCATATTCACGGCCGAAGTATCGTCGATTGATTTTTCGAACCTATATTTAGGTTCTTACTTCCGCCGGAATATGAAAAACTAAGAGCTTTCAAGCTACAACTAAGAACAAATGATGAAGAGAAATCTATTGAGGAGAAAGTGGAGAGAATCACAAGCTAATTCTCTCTACAAGTTGTGTCATTCAAGCTTGGAAATGCCTCTATTTATAGGCAAAATATTACACCAAAAAATATTAAAAAATCATAAAAGTCTTCCTTCATGAGTCTATTGTGGTGTGCTCAGATTGTTTTATCTCTAAGAAGTCAAGAAAATACCAAAAAACACGTTTTATGGTAGGTGGAGTCCGCTGGTCAAAATCTGCAGCGGCGTCAGTCGTGACTCGAGTCGCCGCGCGCGCTGACTCGAGTCACGCGCGATTCTGCCTAGTCACCTCGCGCGCGGAACGGGGAGGCCAGGGACGGTTGCAGGCGTGACTCGATCACTTGCGGCGGTGACTCGAGTCACTTGCGGCGCTGATCGAGCATGATCGGGCGTGACTCGAGTCACTTGCGGCGCTGACTCGATCACGTGCGGCGGTGACTCGAGTCACCCGAGTCACCCAGAAATTGCACACCAAGTCCCTCAACTTTTGAATGGTGTTCCGTTTGGTCCTTGCGAAATTGCATTTTGGTCCTTTAACTTTCTGAAAAGTTTCACTTTGGTCCCCTGACTTTTGAAAAGTTGCACTTTGGTCCCCAACAGTTTTGGAAGTGATGCTTTTAGTCCTTTTTCTTCAAACGGCCATAACTTTCACTAGGAAACTCCGATTTCCGATCCGGAAAAAGTTTGGGAATCCTCTTTTGATGTTCTTCGACTTTAGAACAAGAAAAATTGTAAAAACAACTTTTCATAAAATTGCATCGGAGGTCCTCCATCTTTGATTCACTTGCCTTTTTGGTCCCGAGTTTCCGTTTTCATCCGATTTTCATCCATTTTGACTCCTTTTGATTCTTTGTGACCCTAAACACCACAATAAAGGAAAAACACATAAAACGGAACATATAACATTAATAAAACACACAAATACGTAAAATAGAAAAAGTTATTTAAGTGCTTTTCTAGCACTTATCAAACTCCCCACACTTAGGCGTTGTTCACCTCGAACAACAACCTATGACACAAAACAACACACCGATTTTACATGAGATTAACAACTTTAAACATTGAAATCCTTCTACAGATAGTGACTTGCTTAATCAACATTCTCTTGAACCATGAAAATTTCACTTCTTCTCAAATACACAATGGCTTGTGAGTGTGTGCAATTAAGGTTATCATCCCATCACTAATGGAACCAAATGAAAGCTTACGATGTTCTATCCAAATCGACCAAATGGTCAAATATTTCCTTTCATCTCTCGTGATCCCACTCTTATTTTACAATGATTCCCATGGATCCTAAAAAATTACTCAGTTCACCAAAAATCATCAACCGTTAACACTGCAAAGAAAAAAAAAAGGGGCATGGCAGGTGTTTTATCGCAAATATGTCTTCAATTTAAAGAGTGTTTAGAATTGGGCACTTCAAACCACTGAGGGAATTTGTTTATCAAACTTCACACTTGGGTAACTATCACATTTCTTGCGATTTTCTATTTTTTTCTCTTTTTTTTTTTTTGATGAAGAAGAAGAAAGGTTTTGCAATTTTCTTTTCAGCTTTTACCCCACAGGTAGCTTTCACACTACCCCTTTCATTGGAGGCAGCCTTCTTCACCCATTCGAGGTGACGGCTTCACACTCTGAGGTAGGTAGCTCTTTCCCTGTGGTCCTCTCTTGATTTCGAACATAAAAGTAAAATTCATTCTCAGCATAGGTCAATACTTTTTCCAAACTTTTTAAACTCTGTCAATAAAAGACACATTCACAAAAAACAGATACCATGCGATTATAACTCCACCTTGCTAACAATTGATGTTTCCAGGTTACTTTGAGCAGGACGAATGGATAGAAAAAAGAAAAGAAAAAAGTTAGTTTACTATGGTCTAGAAAGTTAGAAAAAAAAAATCAACATTTTCAACCTTCAATTTGTGTTCCAGAGAATGATAGTAAATTACCTTATAAGCGTGCTCGTAATTTAGCGACTATGCATAGAGAAGAACGAGAACACAATAAATTGATTTTTTTCTGATCCTGCAGCTTTAGCTAAATCACGCAAATTAAGCTCAATCATATTCAAAGTTGCTATCTCATGCAAAATTGTAGACACAAAAAAATCACAAGCGAGATCACAATATGTCACTCCCCACACTTAAATTCTACATTGTCCCCAATGTAGAAATATAAATACCATGTAAAAGAGAAGAAATGGAAACTCCCTATGATAAGCAATGAGTCGTGGCCGATTTGGGGATGGTGGTTGCACAATGTAGCACTTCGAGGAACACATCGACAATCCAAGAGAAACGACCATCTTAATGAAAAGGTCCTCCATATCGCCACATGACACATGGGTATGTTTACCATTCAATAAAGAACAGCCCCACAAGAACCAACAAATGGGAGAACGTTTAGAGCAGAACGTCCAACTCAGACACTTCTCAAATGAATGAGACGTAGTTTTACATCTTCGGATGGGTGCTAGTGATCACACTCAAAAAGTTGTTGCTCAATGGGTAGGCCTTTTCCTTCTCTGATTACATAAAGGCAACATCTTCCGTAGTAACGCTAGAAAAAAAGCGGAGAAATAAAAACAAAAACAATGAAAATTTCAAAGAAAGATAAAAATAAGAGAAAATGCTTGGGTTGCCTCCCAAGAAGCGCTTTTGTTTAAAGTCGTTAGCTCGACCACGCTCCCATTTGTCAAGTAGGATTCCTCAAATCCATTGCACCCACTTTGTCTTGATGGCTTCTCAGTGTCTTGATTTCTTAACAAATCCTTCTTGAATTCTTCTCCAAAAGTTTTGGTCTCATTTCTTTCCATGGCTTCCTTCTTCGAGATGAGGTAATTGTGCTTTGGCTCAATCTTATGTGTTGTGCTGGCTCTGCAATTCAACTTACACAGTTCTTGCACAAAAGGATTAGTTGAATTAATTGCAAAGACAGAACAAGCATTATTAGGGCGCAATGAACCATCAAAAATATTAAAGTTCGCTTTTTCCTCATCAAATTCTATGGACAGTGTACCCTCATAGACATCAATTTTAGTGCGAGAAGTGTAAAGAAATGGACGTCCCAATATGATAGGTGTAGGGTGAGGTGAATGTTCATCAGCCATATCAAGCACGTAAAAATCAGCAGGGAAAACTAAACCATTTATTTTGACTAGCACATCTTCTATCACTCCATCCGGGTATGCATTGGTACGATCAGCTAGTTGCACAATTACGTGAGTTTCTTTTAGTTTTCTTAGATTTAGTGAAGCATACAAGGATCTAGGCATGACATTTATGGATGCTCCTAAATCTATAAGTGTTTTATCAATATGGTGATTGCCTATGGTGCATGGGACAGTGAACATACCAGGGTCTTTGCATTTTGGAGGCAACTTCTTCTGGAATACGTTGAAACGGTTTCTCCCATTTTGATCATTTCATTTCCCTTCAATTTCCTCTTGTTAGTGCAAAGATCTTTCAAAAACTTAGCATAGCGTGGGATTTGTTTGATTGCATCTAACAATGGAATGTTGATTTCTACTCTCCTAAATGTGTCCAAAATTTCTTTTTCCTTGTCATCTTTGTTGGTTTTCGCTAATCTACTAGGGAAAGGGGGAGGAATTGTTTTAGCAATGATATGAGAGTTAGGACTTGCCTCATTTTCAAACTTTTCATCTTTATCTTCATGTGTGGGAACTTCTTTGTGAGGGTTTTCAATCTCTTTTCCACTCCTTAAGGTTATGGCACTAACATTCTTTGGATTTACCTCGAGGTTGGGATGGTAATTTCCCTCCAGTTTGTGCTTCGGTCGATTGATGGCAGTTGCCAATTGACTCATCTGGTTTTCCAAGTTTTGAATGCTTGATTTGGAATCCTGTTGAAATTTCACAGTGTTAGTTGCTAATGTTTTCACCATATCCTCAAGAGACATACCTGATTGTTGAGGTTTTTGTTGAAATTGCCCTTGAGGTTGGAAATTCCCTTATTCTTTGGAATTGGCCTTGAGGTTTGTTAGGGAAGAATCACAGGGTTTGTTGGTTCCATAACTCAGATTGGGGTGATCTCGCCATCTGGATTATAGGTGTTTGAGTATGGATTGTATTCTTGTCTTGGGAATGGGAAATTATTTGCCGAGTTCACTTGTTCGTTGTTATCCACTTGTAGAACGAGGACAAGCATCCATGTAGGATGTCCTAGATTTGTGCATATGCCACATGCTTTGACTTGCGCGATTGTTTCCTACAACAATTTGTTTGAGAAGATGTGTTAGTTCAGAAAGTTGGCTTTCAATATTGGAGTTACGTGCCTCATTTACTCTTCGAATGTTCGTTTCCCGGTCTGTACTGAATTGTTGAGTGTTCTCAGCCATGTTTGAAATCAATGTTCTTGCTTCAAATAGGTTTTGTTCATCGAGCTCCTCCACTAGCAGATCAACCATGTTTCGCCTGATTGACCTAAGCCTTCATAGAAGTATTGCACTAGGAGGTTTTCAGCGATTTGGTGATGCGGGCGACTTGCAATGAGCTTTTGAAACGCGCTCCCAATACTCATAAAGAGTTTCTCCATTGTTTTGGCGTACTCCAGAGATATCTTTCCTGATATTTGCTGTCTTTGAAGCTGGGAAGTACTTTTCGAGGAAAAGTTGCTTCATTTGAGTCCATGTTGTGACTGAACCTGGTGGTAAAGTGTACAACCAATGCAATGGCGGCATCTTTTAGTGAAAATGGAAAAGCTCTGAGCTTGATTTGCTCTTGATTGATGCCTGGGGTTTCATGCTATCACACACCACATGAAACTCCTTCAAGTGTCAATCGGATCTTTGGCCGGATCGTCCATGAAAAGATGGTAGAAGATGTATCAAACCGATTTCATTTCGAAAGTTTTACCTTCTTCTCACGGTTGGAAAGGTGATACACAAAGGTTGTTGAGTAACCGGGAGTTGCGGTTGTTTGAGAGTTCTTTCGTTATTGTTTTACGCCATTTCTCGTTCGGTTTGTTTTGCTTGTCTTTTTCGTCTTCGAATGGATTTCTCGATTTCTGGATCGAAACTTTCAAGAATTCGATTAGTAGATCGGGTATTATGCATACAAGTGAAGAAGATTTTTTTTTTTTTTTTAAATTAATTAATAAAAGCAACTAAATTTGTTAGTTCCAAGAACGCGCCAAAAACTTAGGCGCGTTTGTCGTACCAAAGTTTATTTTTTTTCCTTACTTGGTTTCAAAACTACAAATTAATGTAGAAGTGGTAAGTAAGGGTCGAACCCAAGAGGAACGGTGTTTGATCTAGTTGTTTTTATCAATTAATATAGAAAAGGGGGGTTTTGTGAAGTTGGATGAAATTCGAAAATAAAATGACAAAATAAAAGAGATGAAAATGAAACAAGTGAAGATATATCTAGTTCTCGGGTTCGGTTGTGTCAACATCTTGTGTTTATCTTTCCCATGCAACGTGTACTATCCCTTCTTCAATTTATCAACTCTCAATTAACCAAGAAGCTCTGATTAACGAATTCTTCCTTAAGTGTATTAAATTAAAGTGAGTTCTTTAACTTAACATCTAGCTATTGGATAATCCTAAACAAGTTCTTAGGATTTAATGCAATGCTAGTGTGAAATGAACAAGAAGAATGAGTTGAATTAGATGATCAATTTCACAAACTTGAATTAATACATCTAAGTTGATTTATTAACAAATATGCACGACATTCGTTTGCTACTGTGGATTGGAATCTAGTGACAATTACGGATCAAAAGTTCCAATCCTAGCACATAACTTGAACTTAAAGATTAATTGATTCAATTGGCCAAAGTGAATGCAATAATCACATAAATTCAAAACGGGTTTAAAAGCATAACAAATCAACAAATTGAAGTAGAGGAATAGATAAAGCGTTAGCAAAGAGTTAGAAAAGGTAACAACATGATAATTGAACACAACGTCCCCTCGAACTAGATAGAGAAGTCTAACTACTCATATTAGCGGGTATCACCACCGCTATATGATAGATTATACTTCACTATCTCCAAGTAATATATAAAAACTATAGAAATCACGTAAATAATGCTAAGAATTAAATAGAGAAGTCTAACTAATCATATATCTTACGGGTTAAATACTTATAACGTGCAGTAGCAGTGTATCACCTCGCAATATATGAGAAATTATCTTTCTCAAACATGAAAAATAAAAGAAGAAAAGAAACTAGAGAAGAAATACTCAGATTAATCATATTCACGGCGAAGTATCGTCGATTGATTTTTCGAACCTATATTTAGGTTCTTACTTCATAGGAATATGAAAAACTAAGAGCTTTCAAGCTACAACTAAGAACAAATGATGAAGAGAAATCTATTGAGGAGAAAGTGGAGAGAATCACAAGCTAATTCTCTCTACAAGTTGTGTCATTCAAGCTTGGAAATGCCTCTATTTATAGGCAAAATATTACACCAAAAAATATTAAAAAATCATAAAGTCTTCCTTCATGAGTCTATTGTGGTGTGCTCAGTTGTTTTATCTCTAAGAAGTCAAGAAAATACCAAAAACACGTTTTATGGTAGGTGGAGTCCATTGGTCAAAATCTGCGTGGCGTCGATCGTGACTCAGTCGCCATGTGTGACTCGAGTCGCGTGATTCTGCCTAGTCACCTCGTAGCGAGCAGGGAGGCCAGGGCGGTTCTGCGGCGTGACTCGATCACTTCGCGGCGGTGACTCGAGTCACTTGCGTGATCGAGCATGATCGGGCGTGACTCGAGTCACTTGGCGGCTACCGACTTCGATCACGTCGGCGTGACTCGAGTCACCCGAGTCACCGAGAAATTGCACACCAAGTCCCTCAACTTTTGAATGGTGTTAGTTTGGTCCTTGCGAAATTGCATTTTGGTCCTTTAACTTTCGAAAGTTTCACTTTGGTCCCCTGACGTTTGAAACGTTGCACTTTGGTCCCCAACAGTTTTGGAAGTGATGCTTTTAGTCCTTTTTCTTCAAACGGCCATAACTTTCACTAGGAAACTCCGATTTCCGATCCGGAAAAAGTTTGGGAATCCTCTTTTGATGTTCTTCGACTTTAGAACAAGAAAAATTGTAAAAACAACTTTTCATAAAATTGCATCGGAGGTCCTCCATCTTTGATTCACTTGCCTTTTTGGTCCCGAGTTTCCGTTTTCATCCGATTTTCATCCATTTTGACTCCTTTTGATTCTTTGTGACCCTAAACACCACAATAAAGGAAAAACACATAAAACGGAACATATAACATTAATAAAACACACAAATACGTAAAATAGAAAAGTTATTTAAGTGCTTTTCTAGCACTTATCAATTCCATTGATCTTGATGCTTTTCACTTATGTGGCCAATAAGTGTAGTTGTTTGTGAGTTAATCATGCTTTGAGAAAAGAATAATTAACTTAGACCAAATGGTTTTCACTCCAAGTTCTTGGTGAGGATAGAGATATACCTCTCACCTTGGATGATCCTTTGAATAGTTTCACTATGTGTTATGCTTCGGGTCAACGTTCAATCGACATAGAAATATAGTAGGTTGACGTGGTCGGAAAGGGGTGATTTGACATTCGAGAGAGGAATCACCTAGTTAAGGAAATTCGGATCTAACATGGACGACAACTAACTCATGTGAGAACTAGCCGAGCATCAATTACATAACGATCAAATGGCGTCAATAATCTCAACTATAATTATTTTCTTAAGTTATTACCGTAGTACGTGGTTTTACCTTTTTCAGTGGAACGCTTAAACGTATTTGAACCGATACAAAAACAATTTCCAGTCTCAGAATGTGTTTATATACATATGTGTTTATATACATATATATACTATAGTACACAACTAGTATTGACAATTCACGTTAGTCCTTGAGGGAACGATATCCGAATTTTTAGGTCGAAAACTTTACTACTTGAATGATCCGTGCGCTTGAGGTATAAATTGGCGAGTGTATTTCAACGCCTATCAAGTTTTTGGCGCCGTTGCCGGGGACTTCGTGTTTTTTCATATTATTTCGTTGTGTTGTAGTTATGATGTGTATTTGTCTTCTCTCCTAAACCAAGCAAATTAATTGTGTTTGTTTTGTGTAGGTTCCTTCTAGTGTATGCCAAGAGCTCGGAAGTTAGAACTGGTTGCTTTTGATCCCGAGATTGAAGGCACGTTTAGAAGGGGAAGAAGAAGACAAAGAACAGAAAGAAGAAGGAGAGAAAGAGAAATGGCAGAAGAACATCGTCTGCCTTCTCCTCCACGGATCCTCGAAGGTCCGGAAGTCATCAATGAAGATGATATGCTGTTCGGAGACTTTATGAATCCACCTACATTGAATCTTGAGCCAAGTGTTATTTATCCTCCATTCGGGGTTGCCAATTTTCAAATCCGTCCGGAAGTGATTAATATGTTCTCCAACAACCTTTCATTTTATGGACGAATAGATGAGAATCCTTACCAACATCTAAGCCGATTCTTGGAAGCTTCGGGAAATTTTAAATATGATGGGGTAAGTGATGAGGCGATAAAGATGAGGTTGTTTGTTTACACCTTGAAGGATAAAGCAAGAGAGTGGTTGGATAGTTTGCCGTCTAGGAGTATTACTACTTGGCCCGAGTTTGTGCAAAAATTCACAACGAAGTATTTCCCTCCGAGCAAGATTGCCAAGCTTAAATATGATATTTCTACGTTTAGGCAAAAGGAATCCGAGTCCTTTCATGAGGCTTGGGAAAGGTATAAGGAAATGCTTCGCACTTGTCCTAATCATGGGTTCAATTTACCGGCTCAAGTGAATTATTTCTATTCCGGTTTACTCCCTTCTAGTAGATCAAGTGTGGATGCATCGTCCAATGGATCATTGGGTAACAAAACCATGCGCCAAGCTTATGATCTGTTTGAGTTGATGAGTGAACAAAGTGCGAGATGGCCGGATAGAAATTCTCAGAAAAAAGTTAGCGGGATGTATGAGGTTGAAGCAGTGAATTTGATGTTAGCTAAGATGAAAGCACT
The DNA here is from genome assembly GCA_018223645.1 of Jasminum sambac. Taxonomy (NCBI): domain Eukaryota; kingdom Viridiplantae; phylum Streptophyta; class Magnoliopsida; order Lamiales; family Oleaceae; genus Jasminum; species Jasminum sambac. Next base: position 26,112,947 of record CP073652.1, read on the forward strand.
GACAAAGACCGTGAATCAACTATCTTTAGCTAACCCTCAACAAACCAATGTGGGACCATCTCAACCTTCTACACATTCCCCGGATCCATGTGACATATGTGGAGCTAATCATCAAAGCTCCTCGTGCCCATTGACCCCACAAGGAATGTCACCATTACCCGAACAAGTAGCCTATGCTCAGAATTTTCCACGTCCAGGTTATAATCCATATGGACCAACGTATAATCCAGGCTACAGGAAGCATCCTAACTTCTCCTATGCAAATCAGAATGTACTCAATCCACAACCCCCGAGACAAGAGAAGAAACCGGGATGGGAAGAGGCCATTGCAAGACTAGCCGATCAACAAATGAAATACCAAGAAAGAAATGATGCGGCCATTAAAAGTTTGTCAAATCAGTTGATTGGTCAGTTGGCTAAATCTATTTCGGAAAGACAACAAGGAGCTTTGCCAAGTGATACGATTGTGAATCCACGGGAAAATGTCAAGGCCATTTCCACTAGAAGTGGAATTGAATTACCCGAAATCACCGTGGAGGAATATTTGAAAAAGAGGGAAATGGCAAAGAAACAAACTCAAGACCCCGAGGTGATTGATGAAGAGAAAAAGGTAGATCAACCTACTACTTCAACTCTTACCCCTCCACCTCAAAGCAAGGCGTATATTCCCCCTATTCCGTTTCCTCAAAGGCTTAGAAAGAAGAAATTGGACGCACAATTTGCCAAGTTTCTCGAGGTATTTAAGAAGCTTCACATCAACATACCTTTCGCCGATGCTCTTGCACAAATGCCGAGTTATGCAAAGTTTATGAAAGATATTCTTTCTAACAAGAGGAAGCTTGAAGAGCACGAGACGCAGTTATGTTGTGTAAGAATGTAGTGCAATACTACAAAAGAAGCTACCTCCGAAAATCAAAGACCCGGGGAGTTTTACTTTACCTTGGACTATTGGTGAATTAAGCATAGGTAAAGCTCTTTGTGATTTGGGAACTAGTGTGAATCTTATGCCTTTATCCATTTTCAGGAAACTTGATGTAGGTGAAGCTAAAGCTACAACAGTGTCACTTCAATTGGCAGACCGATCCATTAAACATCCACGAGGTGTAGTGGAAGACGTGCTAGTTAAAGTGGATAAGTTCATCTTCCCTGCCGATTTTATTATCTTGGATATGGATGAAGATGAAGACATTCCCATTATTTTGGGAAGACCATTCCTAGCTACGGGAAGAGCTCTCATTGATGTACAAGAGGGAAAGCTTATTCTACGAGTCCAAGATGAACAAGTGACTTTCAATGTCTTAAAAACATTGAAGTATCCCACTGAAGCGGACCCGTGCTTGAGAATTGATACTATTGAGCATATGATATTACAAGCCACTCCAACTCGATTTTCTCATGATCCTTTAGAGGCTTGTATCTCTCAAGTTAAGATGGAAGATGAAGATGACATCCAAAGACAAGAGATGATTAAGTATTTGGAAGCTTTACCATTATTCCGTCCGAGGAGACCTTTCTTTGAGGAGTTGGGAACGAGTTCATCGCCTCCACTCCCTTCTATCCAACAAGCCCCGATGTTAGAGCTAAAACCATTACCGTCTCATTTAAGGTACGCTTTTTTGGGAGATGTTTCAACACTCCCCGTGGTTATTTCCAATTCCTTAAATGAGTTAGAAGAAGGGAAATTGTTAAGAGTTTTGAGAGAACATAAAAATTCCATTGCTTGGTCAATTTCTGATATAAGAGGCATATCTCCTTCAATTTGTATGCATAAAATCTTGATGGAGGATGATTACAAGCCCTCTATTGAACATCAACGCCGACTCAACCCAAATATGAAAGAAGTGGTGAAAACCGAAGTGCTTAAATTGCTTGATTAGGGTATTATTTACCTATTTCGGATAATGCTTCTGGGTTAGTCCGGTGCAAGTGGTACCAAAAAAGGGGGGAATCACTGTTGTAGAGAATGAGCATAATGAATTGATTCCTACTCGACCGGTGACAGGATGGAGAGTATGTATCGATTCTGAGAAAACTTCAACAAAGCCACTTTCGAAAAAGATCATTTCCCTCTTCCTTTTTAGATCAAATGCTAGAAACGATTGGCGTGCCACTCTTACTATTGCTTTCTGGATGGGTATTCGGGGTATAATCAAATTGCTATTAACCCCGAGGATCAGGAAAAAACCACTTTTACATGCCCATACGGTACATTTGCTTATAGACAGATGCCTTTCGGTTTATGCAATGCTCCCGCCACCTTCCAAAGATATATGATGGCTATTTTCTCAGATATGGTTGAAAGATTCATAGAGATTTTTATGGATGATTTTTCCGTATTTGGCCACTCATTTGATGATTGTCTAGAAAACTTAGGAAGGGTATTGACCCGATGTGAGGAAACTAATCTTGTACTCAATTGGGAAAAGTGTCACTTCATGGTAAGATAGAGGATTGTGCTTGGGCACCGTATATCCGATAAGGGAATTGAAGTTGACAGAGCAAAAATTCAGATTATTGAGAATCTTCCTCCTCCAAGTTCGGTGAAAGGGATTCGGAGTTTTCTTGGTCACGCTGGATTTTATCGACGGTTTATCAAGGATTTTTCGAAGATCACAAAACTCTTGTGTTCATTACTTGAGAAAGACACTACTTTCGTTTTCTCAAAAGAGTGTTTAACGGCATTCACCGCTTTGAAAGAAAAGCTTGTCTCAGCTCCAATTATCTGTGCACCGGATTGGTCGATCCCTTTTGAGCTCATGTGTGATGCAAGTGATTATGCGGTAGGGGCAGTGTTGGGACAACGCAAAGACAAAGTCCTTCATGTCATCTATTATGCAAGTCGAACTTTAACAGAAGCTCAATTGAATTATGCAACCACAGAAAAAGAATTGTTGGCAGTGGTATTTGCATTTGATAAGTTTCAGTCTTATTTAATTGGATCGAAAGTGATAGTGTACACTGATCATTCTGCGCTTAAATACCTACTAGCCAAAAAGGACTCCAAGCCGAGATTGTTAAGATGGATCTTGTTGTTACAAGAATTTGATCTTGAGATTAGAGACAAGAGAGGGACGGAGAATGTGGTGCCCGATCACCTATCAAGAATGGAACAAGAAGAGGCAGTGGGAGAATTTGAAATCAATGAGCTATTCCCAGATGAACAACTACTACAACTATCTCATCTCCTAGCGGCATCTATAGCACCATGGTATGCCGACTTTGTCAATTATTTGGCAAGTGGTGTGATGCCCTCTGATCTATTGTACTCTCAAAAGAAGAAATTTTTTCATGATCTTAAGTTCTTCTATTGGGATGATCCCTTGTTATTCCGGAGAGGGGCAGATCAAGTGATTCGAAGATGTGTACCCGAAGATGAAATGGAACCAATTCTTGAATCATGCCATTCTTCCCATTATGGAGGTCACTTTGGTGCATTTAAAACGGCGTCAAAGGTTCTACAAGCTGGTTTTTATTGGCCGACACTCTTTCGGGACGCGCATACCTTTGCCTCCAAATGTGACAAATGTCAACGCCACGGGAATATTTCGAATAGGCATGAACTGCCTTTGAAGTCCATTTTGGAAATGGAGTTGTTTGATGTGTGGGGTATAGATTTCATGGGACCCTTTCCCCCATCCTTCTCAAATCAATACATTCTTGTTGGAGTTGACTATGTCTCAAAATGGGTCGAAGCGGTGGCATTACCTACTAATGATGCAAGGGTGGTGAGTACCTTTCTTAAAAAGAATATTTTTACAAGGTTTGGAACCCCCCGAGCTATCATTAGTGATGGTGGAAAACATTTTTGTAATCGCCAATTTGACTCACTCTTGGCAAGGTATGGTGTTACACATAGGGTGGCGACTCCTATCACCCCTCGGACAAGTGGCCAAGTAGAAATCTCCAGCGAGAGAACTCAAACGAATTTTGGAGCTATGATTAATGCATCAAGAAAAGATTGGTCGAAGAAGCTTGATGATGCCTTATGGGCATACAGAACTGCATTTAAAGCTCCAATTGGAATGTCTCCGTACCGTTTAGTGTTCGGCAAAGCATGTCATTTACCGGTTGAATTGGAACACCGAGCCTTTTGGGCGATCAAGACATTAAATTTCGATTCTTAGTTGGCCGGTGAAAAAAGACTTCTCCAGTTAAATGAGCTTGACGAAATCCGACTTCAAGCTTATGAGAATGCTAAATTATACAAGGAGAAAACAAAAAAGTGGCATGACAGTCGAATTGTGCAAAGAGATTTGAAAGTGGGAGATCAAGTGCTCCTTTATAATTCTCGACTCCGACTGTTCCCTGGCAAATTGAGATCTAGATGGACAGGCCCTTACACCATTACTCAAGTCTTCTCCTACGGAGCCATTGAAATCTCTAATGAGCAACAAGAGAAATTTAAAGTGAATGGGCAACGTCTCAAACTGTACTTGGGAGGAGATTTCTCCAAGGAGAAGTCTTCGATTCCCCTTGCCAACGTGAAGTGAACACACCTCCAAGTCAAGCTAAGACTTTAAACTAGCGCTTTTTGGGAGGCACCCCAAATTTCTCCCTTTTATTTACTCATTTTCGCATTTTACGTTTATTTCCTATATGTTGAACCTATAGGCATCAGGTAAGGAAGTTGTACATGTTTGATCTTATGGATAGAAGCATTACGTGGGTAACATGTACATTGGGACTCTTTTGCTTCTCTCTATGTCCTTGTAAATAGTCTAGCATCCTTAACCTATAATGCCCATTGCTTAACATGAACATAATGTCATGTTAGTAGTTTTGATTAGCATTTTGTACTCCCCACATACCTACTTTTGTTTAGATTCCAGGTTTATAATGATATCTTTTGGATTACATACTACTTGGGTAGGGGATTTTTGAAAAAAATTTTGCAGAAAAAACATTACGGCCGTATAGTATAATTTTACGGCCGTAATAGTTTTTTACGGCCGTAAAGACCATTTTTACGGCCGTACTTGGGCATGACCTTGTTTTGTTCCAAAATTTTCAGAGATGAAATTACGACCATATTTTCGTTATTACGGCCGTATATCCAGTTTTTACGGCCGTATATGTTTTACTTACGGCCGTATTATCTCATCTGTTGCCAAGCCAAAAATTTTCAGAGAACAAATTACGATCGTACGTAATTAAATTACGGCCGTATATTTTTGTTACGACCGTAAGAAATATAGTTACGGCCGTAAAAATTCAATTTTTGACTAAAAACACCCGAGAACTCAGATGTTGGGCGACTTGCACTTATTCATCTTCTTTCTCGTCTCCTTCGAATTTTCTTCTCCAAAACCCTCCCAAAAAGAGTGGTATTCACGAAATTCCTCTTGAGTAGCATCACCTACAAGATTCACAACATAAAAACAACAATCATCTCATGAAGTGTATATCCAATTTCATGTTTAAGTAACCCTTTGTGAAAACATCAATCTAGGGCTCGAAGAATTCAAGTCCCCAATTCTTCATTTCTCCTTTTCTTTTCGTATTCAAGCTTCATTTTCCGGTATGAATTGCTTACTTTCCTTATTGCACACCACATGCTCGATGAACTGCCTAGGTGAATTTGGTAATCCCCTTTTACACACTGCATTTTGCATTTAACTTATATGTACATTTAGAACTAGAATTCGACTCACGTGCCATGTTTTAACACTTTCTTCTCATTATAGAAATGGGCAAATCATCTGCTAAAGGCAAAGGGAAAATCGGTGAATCTTCTGAACCTCCCCAGCTACCTGACGAGGAAGCAAAAACTCAGTCTCTCCTGTGTATCAAAGAAAGGCTCTTCAAACTGACTGCATTCCGAAATGAGCCATTTGTAGCACGCTTTTATGATTATGGTTGGGAAAAGTTCGCCTCAGGACTACCTGCTGGTAACCTAGGCTTCGTTATCCAATTCTATGAGGCCCTCGCCAAAGAAGTCAAAAAGGAGGGACTTCAGGAAGTTTACACTGTCTCTGTACTGTCAAAGCGACTCAAGTTTTCAGCCGGGGTCATTGAAGAGTTTTTCAATATCAACCCCGCGGGAGCATCACACATATCTTGTGTGGAGACAGAAGAAACTCCAAATGAGCTTATACTTCAATGGGCATTAAAACCGGAAGCTCATGTTAAAATCTTGGCCGGCCTCAAACGTTGTGATCAAGGTGATCTCACTGACCAAGCTTGGTTTCTCCAAATGTGGGCGTTGTGTAGTATCTACCCCACTACAACTCACACATCAATCTCCGTTGCTTACCTTCGCGGCGTTTATGCTATGTTTATGGGGAAGAAACTTGACCTGGGAGCACATATTTTCCATACCATTCGTCATTATGCCCAAATTATGCCGACCGGTAATCGGATGCCCTATCCCTGTCTTATCACCGGCATTGCTCGAGCTGCTAGACTTACCTTCTCTCTTGCCGGTGATACTCTCAAACATGGCGATCGCTTGGAGCCCAAGAGTTTACAACGCCGAACTAATCAACTCCGTTCCAGCAAAAGAGCACGCCCTGAGACTCAAGAGCCCGTTACTGGACCCGGCCAACCATCTGAACCTTTGGAAGGTGATTATGTAGAGACAGAACAGATTGACTCCTTCCAATCCACGATATTGGACATGATGCAGGGGCTTTACTTGCGTATGGATCGTCTGGATTCCCAGCTCTACCACATTGAGGAGAGGCAAAGCTCTATTGAAGACACTCAACGCATGATCCTCGACGAGCAAAGAGAAGAAAGAGAAGATCGAGCCCATATGTGGTCCCAAATGCAGGGCTAGTTTAATGACCAGCCAGATCCTTCAGAGGGTAGCCCGGATCACACCGGGTGATTCCCTTTTCAGGGAGTTTTGTTTCTCCCCTTTTATTTTGACATTCCCACTGTGAGGACACTGTGGTTAATAAGTTTGGGGGGTGTTTAACTTAGGAGTTTTAATTTATGTGGACTAGTTTATGCTTACGTTTACGTTTAAATTATATTAGTATGTGGTTGAACTCTGATGAACCTATGGTTAATCTTATGCCGTCATTTTATTATTGCTTGTCTTGTCACTTGTGGATTTTGCCAATCTTTTTATGTATTTTGTGTCAAAATTGCTATTATTTCACTTGGAGAACACGGAGTGCAAGCATGAACTGTACTTTCTGTAGATAACTTTTTGGAGCTCGTCACCAATTTAAATTCATTTTGAGTCATAAACTACGCGTGCATTTCTGAGTGTTGGTGGGTACAACAACCTTTTTGACAAGTTTTATCCCACCTTTTCGCCCACTTATGCAATAAGTTTGGGGGTGAACTAGTGCGGTACGCTATTTAGCATCTGTTAACTCTGTGCATGATTATTGTGTGGAATGTTTTTACTAGCACGATAAGCTCGACAATGATCATATGCTAAAGATCTAGCCCAAAAAATAAAAAAAAAAAAAAATAACACAAGAGTGCTGTAATTACATTGCATTGCATTCTTTTGGGCCGCCATTCTCTTGCCTCCTCGACTCGAGTTAGTAAGTTCGTTGGGGTATTCTATACCTGGTGCCTTGAGTGACGAAGCTCGAGAGTCACCGACCTAAAACTCGTTACATGGGTCGTTGAGAAAGCATTATTGTTGGAGGCCTTGCATTTTTATGTTAGAAAAACAAAAGAAAAAGGAAAATAGAGAAAGAGACAAATGAAGTTTGTGAGTTTATGCGAGGGGCTTAGATTGATGGTGGGTTTGAATGGTCGAGTATAACATGCAAAGTAGAAACGTTCGTTTCCGGGAGAGTTAACAGTGTTGTAGTTTTTATCGCCGGTAAGACCCATATATTGAGAGTGGCAGGAAAGAGTGGGATTGTTCGGTTCTTGTGTGCCAACTCTATTTTGTCACGGCGTCGTCAATGATTTGTATATAGTAATTTACATAGCTTTTGGTTTGCGTGAACGAGTCTCAAAGCTTTTTGGTTTTGTTGCACTCCGTGTGATATTCGTGGAATTAACAAGTAAGCAACCTTATCTCCGTGAGCTTGCTAAGAGTAGTACCTACGTAGAGACATGCAATGTGTTGTGGAAGTAGAAGTAGTCTTGCTCGGGGCGAGCAAGGGTCCAAGCCGGGAGCTAAAAAAATGTCTATTTTTAATGTCTAGTGATAGGAGCGTTTTTGTACACTTTTCGGATGCCTTTAACAGTTTGGAAATGGATAAAACGAGCAATTATCTACTCTTAATGCTTCAATTTGATCTATGTAGGTACATAACTTGAAACGAGATGGGAAACAAAGAAAATAGTGGAAAAAGACAAGCCGGGAGCTTAAAAAATGGCAAACCTTGGATGCAGGGCAAAATTACGGCCGTAATTACCATTTTTACGGCCATAATCCATCTTTACGGCCGTACCCAAATTTGATACTGGCCAGTATCGCTTTGTTGGACTTTCATTTTGATCTGAAGAGTAAATTACGGTAGTAAGTTTTAGTATATCTGGTAGTAATTTTAATGCTTCTGGTAGTAATTTTACGGAACTGCAATTTAGGTTGTTGACCAACTTTTCCTTTGTTTCATTTGTTTTTTCCCTTTCTCCTCAACCTTGGGGCTTTTCTCGGGATGTTGAGGCTCCATTTAGGTAGATATTTTCTAGGGTTAGAGGACACACTTGGTTTTTGTTTTTGCTCTCAAGAAAAAGAAGAAAAGAAAGGGAAGAAGCTAGGTTATTTGCTTTTCTATCTATAGTTGTGAAGAGGGTGATTGGCTACCTCAAGTTGTTGAACTAAAGGGAGTTCTTATATCATCTTCTTTGCTTTTCATTTGTAAAAACTATTTTTTTTATATATATTTCCTTGTTAATGATGTTGTTACTTTCTAGTATGGGGTAAATTTATATAGTTGAGATTGTTGGTAACCTTTGATCATGTTATTGGTTCTAAGCTAGTTCAAATCATTGAGTTAGTTGTAGTTGTGTGTGTATTCCATTGATCTTGATGCTTTTCACTTATGTGGCCAATAAGTGTAGTTGTTTGTGAGTTAATCATGCTTTGAGAAAAGAATAATTAACTTAGACCAAATGGTTTTCACTCCAAGTTCTTGGTGAGGATAGAGATATACCTCTCACCTTGGATGATCCTTTGAATAGTTTCACTATGTGTTATGCTTCGGGTCAACGTTCAATCGACATAGAAATATAGTAGGTTGACGTGGTCGGAAAGGGGTGATTTGACATTCGAGAGAGGAATCACCTAGTTAAGGAAATTCGGATCTAACATGGACGACAACTAACTCATGTGAGAACTAGCCGAGCATCAATTACATAACGATCAAATGGCGTCAATAATCTCAACTATAATTATTTTCTTAAGTTATTACCGTAGTACGTGGTTTTACCTTTTTCAGTGGAACGCTTAAACGTATTTGAACCGATACAAAAACAATTTCCAGTCTCAGAATGTGTTTATATACATATGTGTTTATATACATATATATACTATAGTACACAACTAGTATTGACAATTCACGTTAGTCCTTGAGGGAACGATATCCGGACTTTTAGGTCCAAAACTTTACTACTTGAATGATCCGTGCGCTTGCGGTATAAATTGGCGAGTGTATTTCAACGCCTATCATCTAGCAAGGAGAGATACAAATAAATTTTTTAGTGGTCCTATATTTTTTTTTATTTTTTTTTAATCACTTTTCTCTCAATTTTTTTTTCAGTTTTCCCCACTTTTTCTTCATAGTTTTTTGTGCAATATCTACATTCCCACATTTATAAAAACACTCCATTACAAAAAGAATATCAATTTTGTTTTTGGTTTTGATTGCAGAAGTGCTATTTATTTTCTTCTTTGATCACCCTTGGTTCTTGATAAATTTTATTGTGGAAGTTGTTGGTGGCGGTTTGAACTAAATAAAGGATATCTTGTTTGGATTGAGTTTGTTTTATTTGCTTTTGTCACAAAGGTTGAAACTAAATAATGGATGAGGTGGCACAAAGATTAAGGACAAATATAGAGAAATCTGTTGACGATCTTGCCAATAAATTGTCTGAATTGGGGATACGATGAGAGCCACCACGCGATAAAAGGGTTAGGCAATGGGAACCTTAGCATTGAATAGGATGTTGACAAGAATAATAAAAAGAAAGTTAGAAGAAATCGAAGGGACAATAAGAGAAAAAGATGTGAAAGATGGGAGTGTAATGAGAGTGAGGGAAATGCAAGGAATGTAAAGATTGAGGTGCCCACTTCTCGAGGTAAGAGGGATCTGGAGGTTTATCTTGATTGGGAACAACATGTGGAATCTTTGTTTGATTACGATCGATTTCCAAAGGCAAAGAAAGTGAAGTTGGTAGAAAGTCTACCAACTTCATAATAAGGTATGATGAACATGAATGCTCTGAAGCCGAATGTTGTAACAACCTTCAACAATAAACTTCAAAAAAGATCATCTTGTCTAGGCGCAAATACCATAAAGTTCCTAATATTATACCTTATTTAAAGGAGAATGTCTTTGCGTTTAGATCTAAAGTATGATGCCGACTTCTTGATTTTAATATTATATATACTATGATGACAATTATGATCTAGTCAATTGCAAGATGAAGTTTATTGTCTTATTTTAACACGCCATCTCGTAAATTGGATTTGTGAAATAATCACCAGATATTATCCAATCGCCGGTATTTACACGCTAAGACCAAAGATATTAAATCCGTGCCCAATTGGACACTAGATCATAATACACTATGATGAATATATTGATAATAAAAGACACTGTTATGATAGAACAAAAGGTCCATACAGAAGGCCGGCCACTGCCTGAAGGTATCACTGCACCTAGCATTGTTCTTATCCCTGAAGTCCCCCATGCTGACAAGTGGAATAATTTTACACCTATCAGCCTATGTAACATCTCCAACAAGATTTTCACTAAATTACTAAATACTAGGCTTAATGGAATTCTACCAAAGCTCATTTCTCCTAGCCAAAGTAGCTTTGTACTTGGTAGGATGATAATTGATAATGCTTTGTTAGCGCAAGAACTCCTTTATCAAATTGGTAATGCTATGTTCCAACTAGACATGGAAAAGGCGTATGATAGGGTGAATTGGGATTTTCTTACTCAAATTCTTCATCACTTTGACCTTGATGAATCATGGATTGCTAAGATTATGAACTGCATTGATCATTGTGGTTTCTCTCTTATGCTCAATGGTGAACTTCAAGGTTTTTTCAACTCCAGTCGAGGATTGAGACAGAGGGATCCCATCCCCCCTTCCTCTTTATTATTATGGCAGAAGCATTAATCTGTGGCTTGGATGCTTTTAACACTTCTTCTCCAATGATGGCCTATGTTTATGGGGGTTGTGTTCCCATTTATAGTCTATCTTATGCTGACAATATTAGCATATATTCTAATGGGCAGAAGAGTACAGTCAAAAGGATTCTGGATTTTCTTGGCCAATACTATTCATGTTTGGACCAGAAGATTAATCACCAATATATAAAAGTGAGAATGTGTGTAAAATATTCACATCCCCATTTTGTCCTTAACATTTCCTTTATTTCCATTTTACCCATGTTATTAAATATCTTCAACCATGTTATAATTGCATTAATGTTTTCAAACTCCGCAACTCAGTAATGATACTAAATTTTAACTAATTCTTTGTGATAATCTTCTTTCTTTTAAAAAGATCGAAAACAACAGTCAAAGTTTGAATTACATATCTTTTTTCCCTACTAATTTGAATCAATTGTTTAGAATCCTTTTGATGTTTACAAAAAATTACAAAAATAATATATTGTGTTATATAATCACATAAACATTATCCTTACCAAACTATGAATCACAAAATTTGAAATCCAACGACGCTTAAAATGTTTATGTTGAGCAATGTCTAACTCAAATAAGTTTATTTGCTTGGCAAAAGATATTATTTCATGCAACTATATCAAATTCATGCCCATTATTATATTTCTTAATAGGTTTGATCTACTAAATTAAATGAATAACAAATGCATTATAAATCGCCTAAATACGAATATGGGACAATCTGTTTTCGCACGTCCGTGAAATTTTGTATTCATAGATTTTTCCCCAATTGAATTATTTTTTAAATAAAAATAAATTAGTTCATGTTTTAATGTTACAGCCTAAAAAAGTATTAAAAATAAACAATTAAAAAGTTAGGTAATTGCACCACTTTTAATTCTAATAAATCCCAAATAGACGACAATTAATTTTCTCTTCTTCTACCACAATTTATTGAAAACAATAAGGACAAAAGATTATTGGTTGACTTTTAGATTTTCAAAATAAATTTATTATAATTAAACTTTAGTTTTTTAATATTCTATTATATATAAATATTGTCGATTTTCAAAAAATTATACTCATTTTAAGTATAGAACTTTACTGAAATTTTATCATAGTCTTAATTGAAAGTACAAATTTAAAAAGCAACTCATTGTGTAATAGTGAAATAATTAAACACCAATTTAATGCACTTAGGTATTTTTCTCTCTACAATAATTTTTCACTAATTTTCACTAATTTTTCTCTCATCATTTTCAACTACTCATATAATTATTTTATATTTTTAAATATATTTTTCCTAATTTTCAATTGCATATCTAACACACAGTTCGAGTAAATTAACAACATCTTCAAAAGAACAAAGCCTTAATTGCCATCATGAAAGTGTTCATGTAGCACCCGTTTTAAATTCTTATGTGAATATTAAAATCAACTTAAATTTATTATAAATTATTTGCAACCTTATTGTCTCGTTCATAATAAATAATTTTAATATTTGAGATCTTGATCATGTTTTGCAGTGAAAGGACTTAGGCGTCGCCACGGTCAAAGTTCCATTCATAATTTTTAGATTTTGTTTTATGTGCCAATTAGAACATTTAATTGCACTAAATCGAGTTTAAGTATTATGTTATTAAATATGTGTTTAATTTATTTGCAATTTAGATCATTTCTGTGTTTGCTCATGATTTAACAAAAGAAAAGCAATAAGAAACTAGAATTGGATATTTTAACTATTGGTCTAATTTATTTGAGCCTATTCTTGAACCCCAAAAAAACCCATATTACATCCATTATTATTAGCCCAAAATAAATTATCTTATCGGACCGAAAGACTCCTAGGAAATTAGAGACTTTTACATTAATATAGAATTTTAGGTTTTGTTTTATAGAAATCAGGGAAAACAGTGGAGTCAATTATTTCGGCTGCAGGACCTATTGGTTGCAGTATGTGTTTCTGTCAATCAAGATGAATTTTGGATCTTTTGTTTCGAAAGTTTCTTCCAGGTGGAGGACGTCCAAAGATAAAATGAAACCACAATAACTTGATTTGCGTGTCATCATTTAAATAAATTTAGCAGAATAAAAAATTAATTTTTTAATTGAAAAATAGGTGAAAGTGGCGGGAAAATGTCCTGTTTTTATTAATATATAGATTTTTGGTTTTTTTCCTTATAAATTCTTGCCTTTCTTTCACACAAAATGTGTAATACATTAGACAAGTCATACGCATAAAGTGTAATAGACCAACAAATTTTCTCTCTTTCACACAATATAATGAAGAAATTTAATAGTTATTTTTTGGAAAATTCTCTCTTTCGCAGAAAATGTTTAACGCATTACACATGCCTTACACAAAAGGTATAATGCACATACAAATTAATTACATAGAAGGTGTAATTTATTACAGATTCGTTACACAGAATGTGTGATTCATTAGTCTGTATTCTATTACACATTACAAATTAATTAATGTATTTTACATATTGTGATTTTTAATTTATTTTTTCATTTTTATATAATCCCTTAATCCCTCATAGTTTTTCATTTTCATTAAACATCCATTACACATATATTACATACCCATGACACACTTTGTTTGATTTCTCACACCCATTATACATGTATCGCACACTTTGTGTAACACACTACACACGCATTTCACATACTCATTGCACACTTTGTGTAATATACTATACACATTGCACACTTTATATAATGCATTACGCACTCATTACACACCTGTGCAATTTCACACACTCATTGCACACCCGTTGCCCACTTTGTGTAATACAGTATACAACCATTACTCACTTCATCTAATATTAGAGACACATTACACAACCATTACACATTCTTTGTAAACGCTGCCTCCACCACTCTCCATCACAACAAACACACATATTCCCTCGACCAAAATATGGTAATAACACAATAATCACGACTCGTCACTACACAATAGAAACTGATGCAAACACTGAGTAGCAGTCACGGCACACGCAATACACAATTTAACATACATATAATAATACTTCTTACTTCAAAAATTATCTAAACAATAACCATTGGAACCAACATCTCATAAATTCACCAGCTAGCCTCAAAACCTCCATTGGCCATGATTAAACTTCAAACATGCAATTAACTCGAGACAATAACCAACCATATGATCCATCCATCCAGCCATTGAGAAGTACCTAAAATATATGATTGTCAATTAATCAGATTTGGGTACAATATTGACAAATTGAGGCACAACTCACAAACAAAAGCAAACAAAAGATTCCATCTTTGTATTCAATTGAAGTCAATTACCTCGGTGATAACACCAACGCCACATTCCATGCCAACTTTAGCCAAGAAGAGATGATCAACCAAACAATCGCTCCTTAAATCCACCAAATTTCATCAACCACAAAGGAAAGAAGCATTAACTAATGCAAATTCCAACAAATTATTAATTACATAGTGCCTTCATTCTTAATTACTAGTTCATAGGTGGCAATCATCGCCTAAAGCACCTAATTTCACTAAAATAGACAAAATCATTGCAAAATCTAAATTCTTCAACTCAATAAGCATTAACTAACACATATTCTAGCAAAGAGAACTAACTTTTGTCCTTGCATTCAAGGCTACATTCCAAATCACCCGCAAACAAGCAAATTAAAAATTATGTAAAAACATTGTAGAAAAAGGAATAACGTCACAGATCGAAAGTTATTACACAAAAGATCAAGCAGAACATTGAGTAATTCAAAATCAAAACCTTACTAGAAGCAAGGTTAACAAAAAATTAAAATGACGCGCACCTTGTAGTGTTACATCTGAAGCATTCAGTTGAAGCCAGATTCGAGAAGAAGATAAAGTGGATTCCGATTTTGATGTGATGACAAAATTCAAGTTGATGCCAAGTACTGAATTATCAATTTCACTGTAAAGCAAAATCAAAGAATATAAATGGAGTTCTTGCGTACTACATCTAATCGGTCCTCAAAAAGAACTTATACTACCTTAAATCAATCGAAACCACTTATTTAGGGCTCGAAATTTTGAGCAGGACGAACGTTTTCCCAAAAAATCTATGAAGCAAGGCTTAAAAATTTGGCTGAGAAAGGATAAAGATCTTTGAGTGTGTGTAAGAGAGAACGAACGAAGCGATGAACCGGGTTAAAGCAAATGACTGAACCAACCGATTGAACCGCTAATTTCAGACTTGTGCAATTACTTTCATTCTACTGGATTCTAGAATTATGAAATATAAAAGCATTATCTTACCTAATTTTCTCAGGAAATTAAGGGGAAAGAAGCCCAATTTGGATTTACAAATAAAAATCCAATTGAACAAACCCATCCCACAACATTGACTCGCCTTCATTACACACGCATCTCTTTTCTCTCAGCTCATTCTCCCTCAATCACCTCTCCATCTTGCCGTCGTTGCTACCACCACCGACCGCCACCACTAGTAAGCGATACATTTCCCTTCCTCCCTTCCTCACACACGAGATATTTAAAAAAAAGGAAAATTTGAAAGTACCGGACTTGCAACCATGAGGTTTCTACTCAATTGATAAGCAAATCGTTAGGGCGTGTTTGGAAATTCTATACTCCAATTAATGACTCGGGTATAGGAGTGCGAACACACACACACACTCTCACATATATATATATATATATATATATATATATATATATATATATATATATATATACACATACATACATACATACAATTGTATTACTTCATTTATGATATGGCTATAGCTGGAATTTTTATTGAATTGTGAGAATGAAAATTGGCTTGAGTTGATTACTTGGAATTTGCCTTGGATTATATATATATATATATATATTGAATAATGATTGTGCATGATTTCATCTACTAAGAGGTGACATAATTTGATTAGTATAGTAGTGCTCATGTTGGAAATTGATAAATTTAACTTTCTTATAGTTAAGTGTGCCTTAATAGTGTTTGATGAAATTCTTGAATGAAACTCCAACTAAACGGGTTGCTGTGAAATTAGGCAGATTGTTCTTCTTAACTTCGAACATCAATAACAGATTGTGTAGGTTGTATTTCTGGGTGATTCCAATTGGAAAATGACCTTTTATGAGTTAGGTATCATTCAAAATTGGTTTCACACCATCCGGAGACTCATAGAGGTTTTTATCACACTTTTCATGAGCTTGGTCAGGGAATATCCGAGAACAATTTTCTTGACCACAGAAAAAATTTTGGTAACCCAATTGTGGTTATTATAAGCTAATTTTTAAATATGCTGAACCTATGTGAGTCTCCTATCTTCCATATAAATTTCATGATTTTAGTGCATCGTTTCCCATGTTAACTATTATTTGGACATTCAAGATGAATTTATATGGTTTCATGCTCTATACTTGAGGCTATGCTCTTTGTTGGAAAGGTAGACAATTGAAACATGAATTACTAGTATAGGGTGTGTAGGATTCTAATTTTTAAGTGTTTTCTCTATATTTATGTAACGAACTAGGATCTTAGGCACATTGATGCCGTGACAACCAAGGCTCTTCCACTAGCAAACTCATAAAAGAAGCAAAGTTAAGGACCCCAGGACAAGTAAACTTTATTTAATTGTGTGTAAAATGAATTGGCTAAGGTAAATAAGTGCATTTTGTGGATTTTTTCAATGATGTATGATCTTAGCACTGTTTGTCTTATATTGTATAAGCACTATACATTCTAAGCAATGATAAAACATGCATAAACATTGTGTCATTGTATCCATGGCCACGTTTGGTCAATGATTTGAAAGAATAATAATTTGGTTGGAAAGTAAAAGTCTTTGAAGGAAAGTTCTCTAATTCACTTCGTAGCAACTAGCGGTCGTACATCGCTAGGGATAGCTTAACCTAAATTAAACAATTCGAGCTTGTAAAATTGTTGTTTAGATTAACCTATTTTTCTAGTTATCAAAGCTAACTTTGCATTAAACCTAGGAAGTTTGTTCTAGGTTGTCCAAAAACTAAGAACTAATTAAACAACTCGTTTTAACTAGTTATAGTTAAGGAAAAAGCTAGGTAATGAAGCTTGTTATTACCTAGGGTTAATAATTTGAATAGAAATTAGGACATGTTACGATTGATTGGATGAAAAAGTAGAGATTCAATTGAATCAAGAACTGGGTAATTGCATACAATTGATTTTCTACTCTTCGAGCTCATGCTTTGATCGTTCACTCTTTAATTTTATTTGTTTCTCTTCTATGTTAATTTTTAGTTTATTTAATCTTCACTTCACAAAACTATCCCATTGTTATTAATTAGCATAAAGATACTTAAATTAATCTAGTGTTCTTTGTGGCCAACCCTTCCTCATCGCTTCTATATAATTTATTATTTTTAAATTGAGTAAGGAAAAATATTATTATTTGGATGCTTGCGACATCTCTACCAAAAGTATAGTCATTACCAAAATGAACATTGTCGGGTCCATTGTATGTTTGATGAAGGGAAAGGTCGGACAACTTTGTGGCTATGTGATGAGAAGAACCACTGTCAACAATCAAATTATTATCCATGCGAACAACTGCAGCGTGATTAAACTTGGGTTGTTGAGGTCGAAGAGTGGGAAATAATTTCCAATACTTGTGAACATCATGCCCACGTTTCTCGCAATATTGACAATAGACAACGAGTTTCTTGGGCGCCCGTGTGTCAAACGGTAGGGGGCAGAAAGAGGTCGAAAGCCCATGGCTGGTTAGGGCAACAAGCCCACAAATGGAGATGGTGGGCTGCAGTAGCACCCCTATTGGGAAGAAAGCTGACAACCGCAATTGGGTGGCTGAGATGGCTATCAAGACCAAGATGACAGCAAGACGAGGTTGACCACAGGAGAGGCTATGGCACAATCTAAATGTTGAAGATAGAGCTCATTATCAATAAGCTTGCCATAGAGCTCTTCAAATGTAACAATAGTGCCACGAGTATGTAGAGTGGTGACAATCTCCTTGTACTCTGGGCAAAAAGCCCCCAATACAGTAAATAAAGACATTAGCATCACTAGGTGATGCATCAAGCACGGAGAGGTCATCGACAATGGTCTTAATTTTCAACAAAAAATTAGAGATAGGAAAGGAACCCCAGGTAAGAGAGGAAAGTTGATCTTTTAGGTGAATGATATCCAACTGAGAGCATTTGATAAAGATTTCAGCAATACTCGTCTAAGGATCATGAGAGGTAGTTGCACAAGCTATAAGAGGCATGATAGATTCCAAGAGACAAGAGATGCTAGAGTGAAAGATAAATTGTAAAAAGGTGAAGGAAAATAGTGATAGGCGAGGCACCTTGGCGAAGTTCGACAATGGAAGAAAGACAAGTCTAAAGGCGTGGTCTGCAATTGAAGGAGAGAAAACATGACTAGCATTCATTCAATTACAAATATTTATATACAAGTATTTTAATACTATCCTACCTCTAAACTACACATGGGATAATTACATGCAAAAGAAAAAGATAATTACAATAGATAATACAGGAGGTTACAATAATACAAAATTTGTGTATGAATACAATCCTATGTTATGTGGAACGCCACAGCTAGCTTGGGACGTTTGCATGTATGTGTATGATTTGTACTTTAGCTTATTATGGCCCCCTCAAAATTGCGTGTGGCAACACGCCTATTTTGCTACGAAGTTGAGTGGATCATGGTATGGGGAGAGACTTTGTGAGTGCATCAGCAAGTTGATCGGCAGATGGAACATGAGTGACGCGGAGCTTGCCAGACCGAACTAACTGGCACACGAAATAGAAATCAATGGCTAGGTGCTTCATCCTCTAGTGGAAAACTGGATTAGAACTAATATACGTCATTCCAAGGTTATCGCAGTGTATCACCGGGGTCTCAGAAAAAGGGAGGCCAATTTCTTTTAGCAGTGAGACAAACCACCCAATTTCAGCAGCTGTAGCAGCAACATACCTATATTCAGCTTTGGTTGACGATCGTGCAAGAGTGGTCTTTTTTTAGCTCCAAGAGATGTAGGCTCCAGTAGAAGACCTACCTTCGAAGTTGCCACCGCAATCTGCATCAGAAAAGGCATGAAGAGAAAAATTTACAGACGGTGTAATTAGTAACCCATGTTCAGTGGTACCACAAAAATAGCGTAAAATTCATTTGAGAGCAACCCAGTGTGACTGTGTGGGTGTGTGCATATACTGTGATAATTTATTAACAGGAAAAGAAAGATTTGGCCTGGTCAGTGAAACGATATTGCAAACTACCTAGTGTGGACTTGTATTCCTTCACATTATCAATCGACCTATATCGAGGAGGGTTGGACGAGAAATTGGGAGAAAGAGGGGTACTGGCAGGTTCGGCATAGAGCATGTTGGTCTAGGAGAGAATATCATTGATGTATTTGCATTGTGTTAGAAAGAGACCACGAGATGAGTGAGTCACTTCAACACCAAGAAAATATGTTAACTTACCAAGGTCTTTGAGTGCAAATTTAATGGATATGTGGGCAATGAGATGGGCAAATTGTCGTTAATAACGATATCATCAACATAGATGAGGATTAGTATTATGCTGGCCTTGTGAGAGTAAATAAAGAGAGAAGTATCTGTTTCGGTGGGCTTAAAGGAAAGTTGGAGAAGGAAACCTTTAAGGGATTGGTACCATACCCGAGGGCTTGTTTAAGTCCATAGATGGAGCGCTGTACATGGCACACATTATCAGGGTACGTGACATCAATAAAGCCGGGAGGCTACTGCATATAGACATCTTCAATCAAATGCCCATGAAGGAAGGCATTGTTCACATCTAGCTAATGCAACTGCCATCCGAATTGCACTGCAAAGGTAAGAACAAGCGGACTATCATTGGTTTAATTACCAGGCTATATATTGCGGTATAGTCAAGGAGATGGTGTTGTTGAAATCCATGAGCCACTAGACGAGCTTTGTAATGCCTAATAGTGCCATCAGGTTTGTGCTTAATCCTATATACCCACATGGAGCCAATCACATTTTTATCTGGGGAATTGGGAACCAGTGTCCAAGTTTGGTTATGCATAAAGATCGAGAATTCTTCTTGCATGGCCTATAGCCACTTAGGATTGTGAAGGGCGTGTTTGAGAATACTCGGTTCACGGGTAATAAGCTTGGTGTCACAGCTAGATGGGTTTGTTTGGCTTGACTGCGGGTGGTCATGGTGTGAGTTCGTGTAATGGAAGGATGTGGTGCTATGATGACAATTGGGAGCTTAGGACTTGTTGGAGCTGGTTTGGGAGACGCAGTGGTGTCCATGATTTGTATGGTAGGTGGTGTGGTGGGGAAAATAGGCATTGTGTTACGCATGATGTCGGATAAACGGCGTGTAGGTCATCAGGGTATAGAAGGGTTCGTGGAGGGGTTGGTTTGACTACTATGTGGTGGAAAGGTCGTGGAGGAATGTGTTGGGGATGTTGAGGAGACGCCAGATTCTGGCAAAGTTATGGGAGATATCAATGGCATGTGTGGGCTTGTAGACGAGGTAGATGATGGAGTATTTGAAGGAGAGTTAGGGGAACCCAAGCCTGAAGGTGGCACTGACAATGAAGTGTCTTGGGTGGCTTGAGAGTGCTTGTCAGAATCCAATTCCATGGAAATGCTATGTTGTAGAGGTAATGTGGAGGAAAAGAAAAAATCTGTGTGAGTGGAGGGTGACACTGTAGACTTTTGTGTGTGCATTTGGGAAAAAGGAAAAGCGTGTTCAACAAAGGTCACATGCCATGAAATGTAGACTTGATTTGTGTCTTGGTTGTAACAAAATTATGCACTTTGCGTGTTTGAGTAACCGAAAAAGACACAAGGTTTGGACTGATTTTCAAGCTTGTGATTTGTGTATGGGCGTAACCACGGACAACAAAGACACCCAAACACGTGAAGTTTGCTACAATTAGGTGGTTTATTAAACAATTTTTCAAATGAGGTTTTAGAGTTCAAATTGACTTTGGGCATCCGGTTAATGAGGTAAACTGCAATGTGGAAGGCATGCGGCCAAAACTTATAAGGAATAGACACATAGTGTAAAAGGCTTAAACCGATTTCGACAATATGTCGATGACGCCGTTCATCGAAGCCATTATGTTCTGGCATATACGGGGGAGAGGTGAGGTGTATGATGCCATTAGTAGAGAGAAAGTTTGCTAAAGCAATAAACTCTCTCTTCCCCTTCCCCCCCAAAAAAAATTGCCGCTGTAAAGTCGTTTTATTTTAGCGTGTAGAAAATTTTCTACTAAAGCTTTAAACTTAAGGATTTTCGGCGCAAGGTATATAACTAAACATAACGTGTAAAATGATCCAGAAAAATCACATAATATTTAAAACCTTCGGTTGAAGTAACGAGAGAAGACCAGACATCTAAAAAAATTAAATCGAGTGGCCTACAACTAGTTAAACTAGACTTATCAAACGATGCTTTGTGACTCGTAACACACTGACAAGAATCACAAGCAAAGACATGAGACAGAGAAGACACAACTAGACGTTGAGATGCAATAAAATGATGTAAAATCTTAGACGACGATGTAGCAACTCCAAAGGAACGGTGTGAGCATGCAGTGCAACTTTTGGATCACCGTGAGCTTTTGGCCATACGTACACTACACTCCATGTCAACCCTGCCTTGCAGGATGTGCTTCCCAGTGCGCTGATCCTTCACAAAGAATTCAAAAGGTGAGAACTCAATCGTAGTATTATTTTGTTGAAAAGATTTAGAGACAAATATAAGATTTTTGGACATTTGAGGAACGTAAAGAACATCTATTAGTGTAAACCGTGCATCTGGTGTGTGAAAGTTTTTAGTGCCTGTATGAGTGATTTTAAGACCTGTACCGTCTCCAATGTGGATATCATCCGGCCCGAGATAGTCAGAGTGGATGGAGAGATTATTGAGGCTAGTGGTGACATGGTGAGGAGCACCGAGTCGAGGAGCCAATCAGAAGTAGTGTCAGGAGTGGAGGGCAACGCTAAATGAGCAGTCGGGTTTGTGTAAAATGGGCGAGGGTTGTAAGAGGGACGTGGGTGATAGTTGCTAGGGGTGGGATTGTAGTCCGTAGGATAGTTTGCAGAGGTGGGTTGATTGGGAATCAAGCGCCATTTAGGGCAATAATTGGCAGAATGGCCTTGTTCTTGGCATAGTTGGCATTTTCCCAAATAGGGGCGCAGAGGATAGCTTGTGTTTTGGCCATTACTAGTGTTATTGTGTGTTGGTTGGATCGTTGATTGTTAGAACGATTGTTGCCTTGATTTTTGTTGTTGGTTGGGGACTTATAAGACGCATTGGCGATTATAGGGGAAGAAAGGGGATTGCTTTGTAGTTCAAACTGTAGTTGACATGCAATTCATCAAGTTCAAGGGATGTA
This sequence comes from Jasminum sambac, assembly GCA_018223645.1. Taxonomy (NCBI): domain Eukaryota; kingdom Viridiplantae; phylum Streptophyta; class Magnoliopsida; order Lamiales; family Oleaceae; genus Jasminum; species Jasminum sambac. The sequence goes on from CP073652.1 coordinate 26,135,622, forward strand.
TCTCTGGCCCGTATAGAATCTGTGATGCCTTGGTAATCTAATCCAAGACCCTTAAGAACAAGCAGGGTTTGCTCATCATTCTTGGATTTTAATTTTCATCCAGTAGTGTGAGCTTATCAATGATGTTCTGTACTTCATTCATATAATCAGTGACGGGCCTACCTCCTTTATGCAAGACAGTAAGTTTACTCTTAAGCCCAATAATTCTGGTGCGTGAGAGCTTTGCATAAGTGTTTTGAACGGTCAACCAGGCATCACGAGATGATTTTGCAGTAACAACAAAGGAGGCAATATTGGGCAGCATAGAGTCGATCATAGCATTTAAGAGTAGCTTGTCCTTCCTAATCTTGGAAGAGAAGGCAGGTTTGGGAATGGTAGTATCGTCCTATGAAATGGTAGTGGCAGACATGGAAGAGTGCCATCTATATAACCAAGTAGATCTAGTCCAACTAATAGACTATGGATCTGTGCATACCAAACATTATAATTGGAGGAAGTAAGCTTAATTGGCAATTGGGCTTGCACGTCAATGACGATGGGAGATGGCGGGGCTGGTGAAGCAGGTGGTAGTAATGGTGGTGGTGGGGGGTTGGAGGTTGGCGATTGATTCACTGAGGCCATGGATCAAGAGCGCTGTGAGGCAGTCTGCTTTGATACCATAAAAGGGTGAAGAAAAATAGTGGTAGGCAAGGCACCTTGGCCGAGTTCGACAATGGAAGAAAAACAAGTCTAAAGGCGTGGTCTGCAATTGAAGGAGAGAAAACGTGACTAGCATTCATTCAATTACACATATTTATATACAAGTGTTTTAATACTATCCTACCTCTAAACTACACATGGGATAATTACATGCAAAGGAAAAAAGATAATTACAATAGATAATACAAGAGGTTACAATAATACAAAATTTGTGTGTGAATAAAATCCTATGTCATGTGGAACTCTACAGCTAGCTTGGGACGTTTGCATGCATGCGTGTGATTTGTACCTTAGCTTATCAAATTGATCTTGCCTCTTCCGATGGATGAAAGCGGGATTTGGTAAGGAAATTGGTTGAGATTTAGACCATAAAATAAACTTGTAAATTGGGATGTCAAGAGACAAAGTGGAAGATGCGTGGAGGCGCTGATTTAAATGAGAGGGGGATCCCTGACAGTGCATGGTGACTGGTGTTTCAGGAGTAAGAGGTGGCGGTGGGTTTTCATTCCCAGATGATGAGTTCACGGTGGACATCTTGAGACTACGAGAAGCTGCTTGTGTTTCTTCTTCTGTAAATTTTTTTTTTTTTTTAACTGTATGCATCGACTATATTCGGGAAGTTTTTTTTTTTTTTTGGAATAACATAGATTACGGAATATAGGGATTAAGATATGGGCAGTTTTTGGATGATTAAGTAATATATGGAGTAAAGAATATAGGGATTAAGATATGGAAGAGTTTTCTTTTCGTTTTTTTTTTTTTTTCTTTGCTTTGTATAATCCATTGAACATACAATTGTTTAGGATGCTGCCATTGATGATTCTGTATATTGTACTTCCTGAAAAAGTCTTCCCATACTGGTTTAAGCTATATAGCTCTTGAGGAATATATGTGTTCTATAGTCTCTTCATGGTTGCAGCAGTAGCATTTCGACGCCAACGCCAAAGAAACATGTAATCTACTTTTAATCACTATAGTAATTATTTACTTCGTAAAAGCAAAAGATTGACTTCTGTAATTCATTAATTCTTTACTTGTTTGTAATACAATTTTCCATTGACTAATCATTTAATATGAAATTTATTATAATATTTGATATTTTATATATATATATATAGTAATGCTCCAATGCCCACTTATGGGTATAGTAAAATTCTCACAAGTTGGCAGATTGAGACACGTGTCAGAATCTACCCACTTATGGGGGCAATTGAGCAGTAGCGGGTTATATGTATTCTACAATTTTGTTAGTTTTGTTGTTAAAATTCTTGAATGTACGTTATGGTTCGGGGCCCATATTATATCTGACTCATGACTGAAATATAAAGTATATCCTCACCAAACTTCTGTCCTCTAGTCCATGGAGATGTTACATGTTGCCATGTTAGTCTTAGCTCGCCATTGTATAAGGGTCTTAACTCTTAAGCAAAAGCAACTGTTATTCCGACTTGGTGCCAAATTTATACACGTGAATTTCAAGCTCTTATGATTTCGCCATACAAGGCATCTATTGGGCAGCCAAGTCTTAGCAGAGCGGGTAGCTTTATGTAAGAATTATATTTCAATGAATTATTCAAATTTAGTCATACGTTATGACATTTGGTGATGATGCTCGATGATCAAAAATGAAGAAAAAATTGGAAAAAGTAAACATTGGGTGCGAAATTTGCCAAAAAATAAAATAAATAAATAAATAAAAATTTTTTGAAATGTTGCATTTATTCGGCTGGCATTTCAACAACTATAAATAGGTCATCAAGGCCAAGTGACCATTCTCCTAACACAAGAAAATATACGTAACACAATCAATTAACAACATTATCATCCAATAATAATCAAAAATTTCAAATGCCCAAAACACGTGAAACGTCATGCTCCATTTTTTCATAACTGCTAAGTGTAAAATTGGTTGTGCTTAAAATTTAAAATATGCTAAAACTATTTGATATCAGATTGTAGTGAGCATAAAACATGGCTTTTAAGAATAAGATTTTCATAATTTTAGGGTTCCGAGTTGGCTCTCTATTTTACTTTTCCTTCCGTCTCGGTTTCACCTTGAATTAGAACAGTAGAATGAATTTTCTAGTGGAAGAATATTTCTTTCACATCATACTGGGAACTTGACATTGCATTGGATTACGAGCCGCCTCTTTATCCATTTCTCTCTCTTTGCATGTCTTCCTTTTTATCCACTCGAACAAAAGCATGTTGGGATGTTTTCCTTGCAACTTTTTGACTTTAATGTCACCTTATAACTCGATCAAATATGAATTCAAGAAAGTACCAACTCAGCTAGCGCCAAATTTTACCTCTCTTCACGTTGTTTTCTTAAACTACTTTTGTTCTATCCAATCATGATCGGTTGTCCATATGTGGGTATTTTATGATATTCATGTGGTTCAATAATTATAGAATTAGGTAATATTTTAGGTAAAGTGTACTTTTAAACTAAATTACCCCCGGGGGTAATTTGGTCTAAAACCACACTTTATATAATACTTTACCTAAAAAATTATATGCCCCTATAATAGCTCTATGTGGTCAGATGATAGACAAGTATCCTCCCTATTGTCGGGGAGATACATATTAATCATCCGACCACATGTGAATACAGATCATTTTCCTTGTTATACTATATTCAGTATATCTGATCAATCAACATAAACCACTAATATGGCTCCCGTTCTCCAACCAACTAGTTGGCATCTTAGTATCCGGATGGGACCACGTGTTCCCCACCATCAGAGGGTGGGTGAATTTTAGCTACGTGGCAACGATCAGGATACCAACTAGCTGATAGGAGATCGGTGACCCCACTAACATTGAAAGTATCGCATTATTTAGTGAAATGCAAGACCTTATGTATATAAAGTTTATGCTTTTATATGTGTTCTCTTTCTTGCTCGGTGAATCGGTGTGTAACATTCGTAAAATTGAGCAATTATAGAGCTCTATACGTTGAAACTTAATTATAGTGTACGCTTATCATCCTGACATATTACAGTATATCTAATAGTCTTTAACGTATATGTTGCACACTTCCTGCGGTCGAAGTGAGCCTCGCAAGCTCGAAGAAAGGAAAGAAAAGCAAAGTTTCCATTTCAACAAATCTAACAATATATCATTCATTTAGCATTAATCAACTACTATAACAGATGCATACCCACCAATTAAAGAACTTTTGAGCAGTAGCACAGTTTATCCACCGTCGTCGCTATTAACAATCACTATTCATTACGTCCGACGGAGATTTTTAAGAAACAGAGAAATACAAACAGAAGAAATCAACCTTGGCGAATTATATGCATGTTCCCACAATGAGAGCTTTCTGGATTCCCTACTACTCGACTCAGACTTGCATTCTTCCAACACCACAAATCTTCAACTTCAAGCTGTTAACACGAGTTCTTGAAGCTTGAAACGGCCATATCTGGACAAGGTAAAGTACACTTTAGGATAGTCGTATATATACAGATACATTTACAAATACGTATAAGCATGTATATATACGTATAAAGACATGTATACAAATACGTATAAGCATGTGTATACACGCACGCGCGACATGCACACAAAGTGAGATCAAGATTATAGGATTACATACGCTTTATCCTGTTGTAATTCCTTTTTGAACCGAGAAAATTGAGTTACATTTGTCCATTACACACATTACATCATTACACTCCTTTTTTGGTGGATGATCCACTATGTTTTGTTTGTTTCACTGAATAGGACTAACAATAAGCTCTACCTAACAAATCTCATAACCAATCATTGCTCCTAAACAACAAAATAGCGACGATGATTGCTCTCACGATGAAGCTCAACGACAAACATGAGTCATCTAATCCGCTAAATCTTAGTTGCACATAATAATAATTTCAGCTTGTTCATTTCAGGGCAACTTTTTTATCTCATTCACTGTGGATTTCTATAACTTCTATTCATGCTTTGATCCGAAAATCACGCTTTTTTGAACATCTAATCACAAAAACAGAATGATGCTAAAGCGGGCTCAAGAAACAAGACTGTTGATGTCTATTCAATCAACAACGAATTATAAAACCAGACGACGACTGCTAAAAACCACGACCATGCAAGGTCGTGAAAGTAAACAAACGTGCCATCAAAATAGAACAACTTTGCAAGAACATCATAAGCAGGGGTGGACACAAAGAACATGGGACTATAAGGATGGATTATGCTATTTGTACAGATTTAGTTTTACTGTCATTGATTTATCCAACAGTTGTCTAAATCAATGGTTACAGAATTGCCACATCAATTCAGTACACATTCTATACAAATTTCATTTGTGGAAGTTAGATTAATTCTTATAATGATTGCCAAGAATAGGAATAGATAGTAGACACAAGGAAAAAAGGGATTTTATCATTATTAAGATAATTAAAGTAGCATTTAGATCAATGCAGTGTAAGACAATTCAACCAAATAACAAGATTCCAAAGATCATATATGCAAAGCACAAATAACTTGGAAATCGAAAGAAAAGCTTGAAGACCTTGGATCTCAATACAGACGAAGGACGCTTCTTGTAATCGAATGAGAACTATTTGGCTTAATCTTCCCTTGTCCTCCACCGCCTCTACGGCTACCCCTCATAGGCGTGAGGTAGAATCGCAAAAGCCCGTTATCAAAATGGTTCGGCGAGTATCTCGCACTTCTATTCCTCTCCAAGACAAACTCGTCCCGTTTCTTTTTCCCGTTTCCATTCATGTCAATAACGGGTTTTCTCATGCTCCCAAACGACCCCCCAATTTGACTCGAATTTCTCCAACTCACACTACTATTACTCCGTAAGACATTCCTATTCGCGCCTCCTCTATCCTGCCAAGATTCAGATAATGATCTCTCGACCCCATTAATTCGACTATACCGATCATCGTCCTCATCTTTGTTTCCGCCATTACGTCGGTGTATAAAACCCCATAATTTCCAACTCCAACCCCTCGACTTTTTCGACTCCTTCCTCTCCCCATTCCCCGACACCGATCCATTGCTCCTAAACCCGTTACTCAACTCAAGAGCCTCAGAGCACTCATCCCTCAATGAGTTCGAATTCGAGTTTCTCAAAGAATTCGAAGCCGAGTCCCTCAACTCCCGTTCTCCGACCAACACCTTTGCCCCATGGAAGTAATCGGCGGTGGTCGGAGAAACCTTGGCGTTAGAAACCGCCTTCAATTCATCTATCTCAGCCACCACTGCCGCCGCAGTTTTCCTAATCGAACTAGACCTATCAAGACTCTTCCTCCTCCTCGAGGACGAATCTGCATAGTATTCTCGTGTTTGTGGGAATCCCCCAGGTACACTATCATTACCATTTACAGTCATCATCGGTGGCTCCTCCACTGGTATCTGCATATCCGACCGGGGGACATGGACGGCCGGAGCATCCTCCATTACCGACACCATTGGCGGCACTGGCGGAATTCTTGGGAAACTCCGGCCGATCAAGTACCCATCCCATGAAGCACGAGGCTCTTCGAAAGAGTACCTCGGATCATCAAAACTGATTCTTCCAGTACCTGCGTCGAGTGAAAACCTAGGATCAGTATCACAAGACCTTCTTCCAAACCCGTAGTCAGCAACCTCGGATTGAGTCTCTCTGTAACGCCGTGAAATTGGTTTTTTCACTGGCAATGAACCAGAGTTATCACCGTCGTTTTGCTTCTTTATCTTCTGCTTGCGCCTCCAGTTTTGCCATTTCTTGCTGAAAACAGATGCCGCAGCCCAGAAACCACCGCCGGAGCTCTTCTTTACCTGTGTATCAAGATCTATATGATCCTTCATTGGCTTTGTATTGTTAACATTTGGGACGACTTCTTCTATAATTTCAGAATTATTTGTCTCTAATTCAATGGAAATTCCAAGATTATCCAAATGCGTATCTCGAACTGGGACACTTTCATCACCATCCTCATTTTCATCGTCTACATTAACAGCAGAAGCAGAGACGAAATCTTCTATGTTTTCAGGTTCTATAAACTCATCATCATCGCCTATTTCGGGCTCTTCGAGAACGGGTTTATTGGCAACAGAGGACTCACACTGTTTGCCGTTCTGAGAATATTGTGGGTGATTTTGGGAAGACGAAGAAGAAGACGAGGCTTTATTGGTGGTTTTATTGACGTCGTCAATGGTGAAGAGTGACCCGAGAGTGTTACGAACCCTGACGTCGCACGATTTTCTCTGAGGCTCAAAAAAGGGGCCTAGGGCTTCATTTTTCGAGGCGGAGAAAGATTTCGTTCGCCGGAGTTCGGGGAAAAATGAGGTGGATTTGGAGGTGGTGGGTTTAGGTGCTGGCGGCGGTTTGTTGGAAGACGAGAACAACGATTTGATCGCGGCGGCGGTGGCGGAGGAGGGGCGGCGGGAGGAGGAGGGCGTGTTGGAGGAGGATTGATCTAAGGTGGTGAGGCGTTCGCAGAGGCAAGACGGACAAAACCCAGTAAATTGCTCATTTGGGTGTCGGTCGCAACTGAAAGACGAACGCGGTGGCTGTGGCGGCTGCGGCGGCGGCGCTGTCGGGTCTGCAGCCGTGGGATTCATAACCGTTGAAGGTGGTTGTCTCCACTCAACCCCCAGATACTCATTTCACTTCATCGCGGATTTCACACACATTGCAACAACAAAAACCCCCCAAAAATTTTGTAAAAATGTGCAATAATCTGTGTCTTTTAGAGAGAGAAACGGATAGATATTATAGAGAGATATAAACGCTTTTACTCTCCGTTCGAGTACTCAACGGACACCGAGTGAGAGAGTCCAAGAAATGAAGCGAGGAGAGAGAAAGGAAGAGGAAAAGTGTTAAGGAAATAAAAAGAAATGAATTTACCTTAACTTTCTCTCTCTAAAATTCCCCAACCGTTGGATTCTTTACAGAGGGAAATCACTGTTTTGCCCTTCAAAGGAATTCATTGATTTAAGCCCTAAGGAAAGTATTTTAATTTACGAACCGCGCTAATTATTGACTCAACAAAATTATTATAGTATCAGCCATACCATACGGAAAAATTCTAAGACTGCTTGAAGTCAACACTTATCTAAATCAATCGATAACCATCCATTTACATATAGTGCGATTATTTATTAAATTGTGGTACATCTATATATACAATTCTGACGGCTGATTGATGCAGATCAATTGATCTTTCAAGAAGTCTTAGAATTTTTCCTTTAATTTTATAGATTAAAAAGAAAGAGAATATTTTTAACAAAAAAATTATAAAAATTATCAAAAAAATGTAATGAATACTTGAAAATAATGATAGGAAAAATGATTTTCTAAACAAATTACACCAAATAACCTCTAACTTTTCAATGCTTATTATATGAAATATAATAAATAAATAATAAATGTCGAGCATTTTAATTTACGATTTATAATTAAAACAATATCCTAAGCTTTCCATTTTCATTTTTAGTGGGACTAACAAATCTTCAAAAGGTTGTCTTATTCTAAATTATTTTCAATTGCTGTTTCATTGATATAAAAAAAAATCATATTTTTTTAAAAATTTTTATATACTTTCCAATTACATATTCAAAAGTTATTTTATCTCCTTCTCCTTCTTCAAAAAAAATCTTATTTTATCAAAAATTTCTACGAACAAATACTTATGAATATATTTATTAAATGTCTCGGTTATATGTCATATTTTCAACATTACAAATTAAGTCTGGTGATGGATAAATTCTTCCATTTTAAGTAATTGAGTAGCAGTATAAATAATTAACATGAATTTATTTTACTTTATTAAAAGAAAAATTGAATTTATTATTTATGTGTGACAAGAAAAAAGATAATTGTTTTTTTTTTTTTTGCCTTACAGAACAAGATAATTGTTAAATGGCCACTTTATTTCCCAACATCTATCAATATCGTTATCAGTTGAAAAATTTGTCTCCCATGCAACGCACGGGTGAAACAGCTAGTTACTTTAGATAATGAAATCAATTAATAAGAAAGAAAATTTAAAATGTTTGTGAGTATCAAACATGCTACCATGTGTACATAGGTGGGGATGCAAGATTATGATTGATCATTTATGTGTGAACACCAAAAGCTCAAATTTCTTTATCACATGGGTACAAAGTTCTAAGAAATACTTGTATTGATTGTTCATTTTTGTCCCAATTTGCCGCATTAGTGAGGCTGTGAGGGCTTCCGAACAGACCCCAAAAATGTAATTTTGAACCCAAAAGTGATCCGATTAAAAGCATAGTCATATTTGATTACAAAATACAACTATGAAAGTTTCATATTTGGTCCTATATCATTATTCGAGTATCAATTTACTCTACAATCTTTAAAATGAGCACCCAATATTGTATTATAATTTATGCGAGTCTTAACTTAAAGTACAGAAATTCCAATCTAATGAAATACACAAATTGAAAAGTTATTTTTCACTCATTAATTCCAAATAGATACTTGGTTGACATTATTGTCAAAACACAGTGCGTGAGGGTATATTATTATTATAACTTTAAAAAAAATTGAAATGAAATGAGGGCTTGTTTCATACAAATTAAATTTTAACAGATATCATTTGATAATTTTTTAACATATTGCAATATCTATCTTCTTTACTTTTCAATGATACATCTAAAATCTATTTTTCTAACAGATATCAAACATATCCAAATAAAAGTATGGGTGGCTTTGGAAGTGATTACACATACTGTGCAAGTAAAGCATAAGTCGAGGATTAAAAAGTTAACTAGGAATAGATCGGGGACCAAGATCGCAATTACTGAGCAATATTTTTTCTATATTTGAGGAGCTTTCAATTTTCAAAGATTCCTGTCTGAGACAAAAGCAAAAGTAAATCACGCCATCACCAAGACAAAAGAGAGAGAGACTGTATCTCTTTCTTTCTCTCTCTATATCTCACTATGGCTTTGTTTGTATAGAGAGAGAGAGAGAGGGAGAGAGAAATCAGGTGTGTCTCTCTCAAATCGCTTTCTTTGGGTTGCTTTTTCTGGTTTTGCTTTTCCTTTTGTTTTCTTTTTGTTTTTCGGCTTTTCTTTTTGCATTTCCGCCAAAATTCAGATCCATAAATGAATTGGTGATGTTTTATTTCACATTGTAATTTCATCTGTCATGATTTTGTGGGCCCAACACAGACACTGCCGAGGATGGGGAGACTATTTTCGGAAATAATTGTACTAAAAAGCTTCGCTCAATGTCCTTGCCCGTTACTAGACTAGATACAAAAAAGTTTCCGTCGCTGATTTTACCATCCTCAAGAGTTATGTAAAAATAAAATAAAATAAACTAAAATATAAAAAAAAAAATGGTTATGTAACAGTCATGTAGACGTAGATTTGTTTTATCTGCTAAATATATCACTGAGGTATTAGGTATCATTAGAGTGATTATATTTTATCAAAGAGATTACATTCAATCAACTGTGTTATGTTGGCAACATTTTTTATTCCCAATAAATATTGCCCCAGATAAAGCCCCACATTCAGGGGGGGGGCTGTAACATTTTCTTGCATTCAATATCAAAGTAATAAAAATGTTAATTCACTGTATTGTTAGAGCTCGAGCGTGGATAATCCGCACTTCATTGGCAATCACACCACTACCATATATGTATGTAGTGTGATCAATCTTCAATTTGAATGTTGAGTGCCATGCCGATTTAGAAAAATATTGCATGCTCTAATCTCTTGCGAATTAAAATACCCTAAATTGACATTCAAAATGGCAGAGGAGAAACAAATGTCAAGATATATGTTTCATTGGATTAACGAGGAATCATGTGGCATGAATTCATTGTCCTTAACATATGCCCATGCAACTCAAGTTTCTCTCATTTCCTTTACTTTATCCCCATTTGAAAGCCTAAAATAAAATGTGTCAAGCAGACACATGGCAGTTGACTTCTTTACTATGTTATCTGATAAGACGATACCCATTTGTGTTAGTCCATCAACAACTAGTGTTTGTACCACTAATGCTTACTGCTACAGAATAATTACTGAACGTGATTAGAGTATAATGATAATTATGACACTTTACGACGAATCTAAGATATTTGTTAAGATGAAAGATTGAGGTACAATGATCAATGTTATATATTTAGTGTGACCGCCGTGAAAATTTATTCAATGAAACTTTTATATTTAAGGGGGAAGGACCGTGAAAAGGAAGACTAAAAATGTTCTACCCAATCTCAAAGAGAAATCAAACTTTATGATTGGCCTAAAATGTCTATCCAAAGTAGAAATTTGATTTTTATTTTTCTTATACCGAGAAATATTTAACTCAAACCTTATATGTTGGAATCTTTGTTAATTCTTTCAAACCTAAATGATATGGAAAATCTCACCTAACATGCTCTTTGTTGGCTAGTGGCTATAACCTTGCTCAATGTTACATACAATTGACATAACCTTGTTCCTAACATATACGTGGGATGGAAGATGAGGGGGCTTCTGTTGAAATGTTTAAGAGCATCGAAGTTTTGGGGGTCAACAATTTGTTTTCCTACTAGAAAAGTTATGAAGAAACTCAACGGGTTGAAAGATGTCCAATACTTGAATGCAAAATAATGATGAGTTTGCATAAAAGAGAGATTGATGAGTTAAATGAAACCATTACATATCATTCTTGTACTTCTACAAAGTACATATATGTATTGGTGAAAGGGATCTTGCTTTATATACAACTAAGTGTATAACACTACAGGAATAATGCACATTAACAACGGAAATCAGCAATTGAATTTGATCCATTGTTAATTACAATAGAAACAAATACGAATTAGCAATTGAATTTGGTTCGTTGCTAACAGTAATAGAAACATATACAGATTAGCAATTGTATTTGGTAGTCTGCTGCTAATTCCAATAAAAACGGATACGGATTAGCAACAGAATTTGATCCTTTACTAATTACAATAGAGACAAATACAGATTAGCAACCAAATTTAGTCCTTCCCCAATGCGAATAGAAACAGATACGGATTAGCAACTGAATTTGATCTGTTGCAAAAAACTATAATTTAGTTATTTATGTTTCACGGTGGCAAAACTTAAAATAATGAAACGTGAATATATAAAATATAAATATCATAAATAATATAATTTTTTATTTAAAAACTAAATTAATTTTTAAATTAGAAACCTATAGGAAAATATACAAATATATTATAAAGACAATAAGAGAACAAAAAATAAGATTGGCTTGGTGGTTGGGACATTATTCAACTACAAAGCCAGAGGTTCAAATCTTTTCTTCCTCAAATTAGGAGAGAATTGTTAAATTTATTTATGCTTACCAGCAATGGCGGTTTATTCTGTTGTTATTTTGGTTGCTAATTAGCAATAGAATAAACTTCCGTTCCTAAGTATAGATACATTTAATAGGATCTTATTTTTCCACATTCCACACATTACATCAATTTTAAACTCAGGGGTTATCAAATAGCATGGAGAAGTTGTATAACTTCATTGTGCCGATAGTATTTTCCTACTGAAAGACTGTTGAATGGGATGTAGGAGATATTGTTGTACATCGACTTATACATATCCGTCAATTGTGTTTGTTTTTGTTTGTCTTATTTCTCTTGTTTCGAAAAATATTTTTTCGACCCTAAGACACTAGCCTCGTTCTCCGTAAAGTCGGACCCACTCATCCTTTGTAGAGGTGGTAATTTGCATCGATTGCGAATTGGGTAGATATTGAGATGCTAATGAGAAAAATAAGAGTTTTAACCACTCCTTTAAGTATAATTCACCTTTAAATGAATCTCTAAATTGTCCAATCCCTAGAATGGTTTACAGCAATAGAATTTGGTTATTATGATGATCTTTCTATCATTACATTTCGCAAAATAAACGGCTTTTATAGGGGGGACAAATCAACGGTCTTAACTCTTAATCAACGGCATTATTTTTATTATATTATATAAAATAATGCTAAATAATTGGACAAATTCTTCCTTGGATATCCTCCTGTATACGTAGATAATAATAAGATAATACGTAGTCCAAAATCCATACGCTGTACAATTATTATTACACAAGTTGCCACTCGTGTGTATCCTATTCCCATGTCGAGACTACGAATGTTATCACTTTATGCAATCGTGTGTATCAATGTATCTCCAAATCATGTAAGACGGTGTCATTATTATTTATAGTAATTAATTAATTAATCGCCAAAATTGCACGCCACTTACCCCAAATATATATATATATATATATATATATATAATAATCTATATATTAATAAAACCATGACATTTTTTCGCCACTTTTACCTATTTTTCTGAATTAAAAAATTAATTTTTTATTCTGTAATCATAAAATAATAATAATAATAAAACCCTACACCTAATTCGCTAAAAGATTTTATCATTTTAGTCGGAAAGTTGACCTAGTACTTCGGTTACAAGCCCTCAAAGGCTGGTAAAAATTTATGTCGATGACATAATTAATAATATGTTGGAGGATTAAAAATGTAGACAATTACGTGTTCAAAACAAAATTAACACTATAACTGAGAAATTCAACAAAAATTCAACGTTAAGATATTAATATCATAAGCTTTAGATTCTTGATTTTGTTATTTAATTTTTAAATTAGATTTTTCTAAAGAAATTGTATACACAATTTTTATTTGTATACAATTTTAATTAACCTACCTTGAACGCAGACAGTCCTAACCCTATAAATAGGAGGTGGTTTCTGTTTTTTTTCAGTCAATAAATGAAATTAAAAATAAAAATAAAATCCCTCACTGAATCGACCTCTACGCAAAATAGGTCCGAGTCGAAGCTCCCCATGTTTTTCCTGCTTTGGCTGAGACAATTTTTAACATACCTAGCTGGCCAAGTCGAGACTTTCACTTGGCGATGGATGAATAAGGATTCATTCATAAGCTTCGATTGACAAGATGTCACTGTATTATAGTCAACGTCTTGGCAAAAGTAAATTTTGAATTAACTTTTTTTTATATTTAAAAAAATTATATTTAAAAAAAAATTATATTGACATAGGTATATCTAGGGGTGGAATTCTTTGTTTATGCAGCGTTTAATTGTCACTCAAAATTATGTGTGGTCAGATTTAGAGTTTGTTTGACAAAGTTTTTACTAAAAGAAAAACGATTTTTTTTTAAGTGTATTTAAAAAGTTAAAAAGATGTTTTTATGAAGAAACATAAAATAGATTTTTTTTTTTTTTCCTTTTGTAAGGATGTTGGGTTTGAAAATGAGTTTAAAAAGGTAATTGTTTTTTAAACTTCTTCAAATAAGCTCTTTAATTTTATTTGTGTAAAAGAAGCTCAAATTCAGTGGTTATATTATTCCAGGGGAAAAAAAATTCACTGGTTAAACACTACTCTTTAGACAAAGCGCTAAAAGAGTTGATTTTGATGCTGCATATGTGCAATGTATCATGTATGTTATAATCAGTGTTCTAAAAAACTCATCTAGGTGACATCCAAGTGATACTTATACTCGAAATTTTGGTATCATACTTTGCAACGTCTTATACTTTTATCATGCATTGATCACATTTTTATCACGTATTAGTGGGTTTAGGCATACCTAGATTTAATATTTAATATCGATGCTTTTTATGCATTACGCTTTTTAGAACCTTAGTTATGATTATTTCATTACTTAGTTAAGCTAGCTTAATAAAAGTAGAAAAGAAAAAGACAAATTAAAAAATGCCATAAAATTTTTTCACTATGTCCAATCAGGGTCCCTTAAATCCCCCTCTTCACTCCGTTCATTAATATATTCCTAACTTATCACATTTTAGAATTTATTTCAACTGTAAAAATAAATACCTTCTTTTTATCCATTTTATTTATCCGACGTTAGGCAATGATTCATAAATCCTTTCACAAGCTTATATGTCTTCTAATTTTCATTATAAACAAGATAAACGCTTCAAATTTATGAAAATTTTCAAAATAACAAATATTTGAAGTCACGCAGTAGTTTAGCACCAAACCATTTTTATTAGTACAATACTAATATATTGTCAAACAGCCAATAATGTCACATATATCTACCGCTCCCACATCTTATTATTATTATTATTATTTTTTTTTTTTGGGGAGACTCTTGCTATTATTCTCAAATAACAAAAGTCTGACATAGATCTATGCATAATTGTATACTCCCTCTGTCCCACAAAGATAGTCTCACTTTGATTTTCACACGGTTTAAGAAAAATATAATTAATATCATTGGAAAAGTAAAGTTTTGTTGCATTTTTTCAAATATGCCCCTACATTTAATAATGTTAATACATCTTCATTAATAATAATGCATATTTAATAAGGGTATAATAGGAAAAATTAAAAAATTAAATATACATAAATAGAAATGAGACTGTATTTTGGGACGAATTAAAATGGAAAATGGGACTATTTTTGCGGGACGGAGGGAGTACATTATTACATTATATGACACAAAAGAAAGGGCTAAAGGAAAGGAAAGAAAGACCTTTTTCTTCCAAAGTGAAATAAAAGGAAAATTTTCACAATTACAATACAATACAATACAATATTATAAAACAAACGGAGTCCAAAATTAAAATCACTTGTCCAGTTGTCATGAAAATTAGCATTCCCAAAAAAAAAAAAAAAAAAAAAAATTCATCTCTCTCTTTGTTTTCCATAGAAGCAAGAGAAACTCGGTAATTAATGCAAACTTGTGCAGCAAATGGTGGGCCGTGAAGGATCTGACCAGCCCGCCGTTAAGTCACGAGCAAGATCAGCCCGTTTTAAGGCCTTGTGGGTCCACATGTTACGGTTAAAAATCACGGGGCCCCATTAAATTCTCTTTTTTACTCACATGGCATGCGAGATAAAAGAAAAGAAACAAACATGACCCATCCACGTGTATTTATCTCTATGTCTATTTTGTATATTGGAATGAATTTTGGACATAAAAGTGATTCTCTGTCTTCAGTCTTTAACTTTTTTCTTTATTTTATCGACAAAATAGCATACAGACACACTCACACAGCACAGTCCACAGAGAGAGAGAGAGAGAGAGTAAATAGTTTTCTAGTTCTCTCTGGGGTTTGTCTTTTTGTGTTGTTTGTTTTGGGGGATGAAATGTAACCCATAAGTCCAAATTGCATATAGATGTCATAGGTCGGTTGGGATAGAATATTTGAGACAAAAATTCGGTGGGACCAATTTAATTGCATCTTTCTTTTACCTTGTAATTTAATTATAAAAAAAAAAATACATACTTAAATTTGGAATGTTATTAGTATCAAATATAAATGGAAAAGACTTATGGGGCGTTCTGTTTGTTTTGTATTTTCTATTTTCGTTTTCGAAAATATTTTGGTATTTTCTATTTTCAATTGCTATTTTCAGAAAATTGAAAATGCGTTTGATTTGTTGTTTTGAAAAAATTATTGTTGAGAAGAGAAAATAGAAAATGTGTTTGGTTTATAAATATTTAAAATGTAATAAATGTAAAGTTTAAAATCTGAAAACGCGTTTTCCTTGTTTTCAACATTTAACACAGAAAACGCCGAAAATATTAAAAAGACGTTTTCGTGTTTTCTATACAAATCTTGAAAACGATTTCGAAAATGTATTTTCGAAAACAATGAACAGAACGCATTTTCAACATTTTCGAAAACAAAAATAGAAAACGGGTTGAAAATGGCAAACAGAACGCACCCTTATATTTATTGACTAATGATAAGTTTGTTGAATTGATTAAGCCAATTGTGTCACTACTAAATACATGTGCATATAAAATCCTATTCCACTTGCTTCAATTTCAATCCTTTTTCCCCCTAATAACCAAAAATGTATTATTTGTGAATTAGTCGTATTATTATAATAAGAGAGCCACTTTGAGGTTTCCTCTCAAAAAATAAGACCTCGAAGGGAGCCAACCGAGAAGCCTTTTTTTTTTTTTTTTGGTTGGGGGAGGCGAGGGGGTTGGGGTTGGGGATGGTGAAGGAAGCTTCGAGCTCATACTAGTCATGGATTGAGAACAGTAAGTGAACTCTATGAGATCTCTCCCGTTGTTTCTTAGTTGGTAGAGAGACATCGATTGTTAACCGATTGGTCGTATGTTCGAATCCTACTTTCAAGCATGAAAACCCTAGAACTTAGTAGTAGTAGGATTAATTTCTACCATAAACAAGAATAGGTCGAATTTGTATTTCTTTATTTATTTATTTTTTGTGCGAAATTTACTGAATTCCAAATAAATGTCTAATAGCACTGCTCAGTTAATTCAATAGGAAATAGGAGTTAACATTTGATTTCGTTGGTACCATTCAGTCATTCACTCGAATCGGTTTCAATTGTTTACTTATTCATCCACTTGAAATTTACAAGTGGATGAATTATACCAACTAATCTTGTAGATATTAGATTTCGGATGATGGAAGTCCCTCATGGGTAGCATATAATATGTGCCTCCTTTTATCCAATCATGTAAATCTTCATGTCATTAAAGACTTTGAAATAATAAAATATGCCCAATATTTTTTTGCTATTATCAATGAAGGTATTAATATAGTATTTTCTTTCTAATAAATGAGTGAGTTACTAATATACAACCTTGCTTGTTGCACATATTGAACGAGTGCCCAGAACTCTATCATCCACATCCATTGCCCTCGATTGTTCTCTTTTATAGAAAAGATATAGAATAGATATTTGAAATCAATCATTTCTCACTCGGAATAATAGTAAGTATATATATATATTAATATATATATATATATATAGAGTGTGTGTGTGTGCGGGCGTGCCACATGGAAGGTATTTCACTTGGAGATAAGATATTGTATTCTGCTGAGTGTCAAAAATATAGAGAAAGAAATAGAAATGAAATGGAGAAAGAAATAGAAATGAAATGGAAAAAGAAATAGTAGGTTCCATCGTTTCTATGATTAAGGGTGAGATTTTCTCTATACATCAGAGCCTTTCCTTCATTTTAAAAATGTTATTGGAAACTTGTATAATTCGCATCACATTCTTTGGCTCTACACATGAATATATATATATAGTAAGTTATACTCAAATAATAATGACCGAATTGAGGTTGAAACATTAAAATTAATCTAATGATTATGTGGACATGGATTTAATATGTCCACTACATATATCCCTTATAGCTAGCATTGAGTACATCACGACAAGGAAATCACATACAATATTGGGATGACATATCCTGCGCATAATAAATTGTGTCCACAAAGGCATGGTATTTTTCTAGTGACATCGATGGCATTTTCGGGCCCGACCCGATGTCTGTTTTGAAATCTGGAACTAGATCTAGAACCAGTACGGCGAGGGAGAGCTCCAATAATTTTGAAAATTTTCCGGCAACACCGTGACGATCCGTGGCGGCCGGTCAAAGTTTTAACCATAATTTTGGCCCAAATTATGGCCAAAACTTTGATAGGCCACCACGGTATCACTAGAAAATTTTCAAAATTGCTGGAGCTCCCCCTCTCCATCCTGATTCTAGATCTGATCCCAAATTTTAAAATGGATATCGAATCGGACCCGAAAATACCATCGATGGCACTAGATCAAGGTTGCACATAGGCATTAGAGGAGCAAAATAAACACATAATTCTTTACATTAATTAGAGGAGATATCTATTACCATATCCTTATTATTGAGAATAGAAGTATAATGCATATATGTCTAATGGGAGATGTTCTAAAATAAATGAGATGATTTCAAACTTTGGGAGCTGGCGGTGAGTGGGATATTAGTCTGAAACCTTAATTGGTATATTACTTTTTGCAGTGACAATGATCTGCTTAAAATTGACCTATCATAGGATAGGATATGGGAGAATCAAAATAATCAGAATATCAAAACTCACGCGTGCATTAAAGCTTCCACAAATTTCGCCGAACTCATTATTCTTTTTCTACTAATAATAATAATTGCTACCTAATCTAATAAATTTGCCACTTAATAATTATCGTCCATTATTAAAAGCATTAAATTGATTATCACTTATCTCTAAGTTATTATTCTCCTAGTCATATATAATATAGGGCTCTAATTAGTTTCTACAATAGTGGATTATACTGGAATTGACCAGAGGTCTAAATTATACTCACTCCGTTCCACTAAGATAGACAAGTATTCCTATTTTGTTCGTCCCAAATTATAGTCAAATTTCCTTATTAAATGTATAATTTATTTTCCATATACTAAAATACCCCTATTTAAGATAATTTGAATACTAAACATCAAGATAGATATTTCATCTCCCAAGATATTTAAACATGTTCACACTACTTTTTGACCATTCAATATAGGGGTAAAATTGGAAGAATATATGAATATCTTATAATTCCAAGAACATTTAAGATGTTTTCTTAATATGTATGAAAAATTATGGGTGCCTATCTTAGTGAGGACGGATAGAGTATATACTAGGACACGATGCTACCAACTTCCGAATGCAACAAAGGAGCTAGGCATCCCACATGCGCTGAAGCTTAGACTTTCTCCTAATGATAGAAGATGAATGCAACATAAAAGCAAGACCAATTTAGTAATGTACGTGTAGTAATCTTTTGATTAAAAAATGATAAATTTAGTGGCAATTTGGGAAGGTGAACAAAACCAAAATGTAAGAAAATTACACTTCCAAACAATATATATATATATATATATGTGTGTATATATCAGTGCAGCTGTACAGAAAATTTTGTTTTCAACAACAAAAGATTTGTCATTAAAATACTATTTTTTGGGTTGCTTCGTTGAAAATGAGTTGTTGAAAAAAGTTTTCAAGCCAAAAAAAAATTCCTTCAACAAAAGTCCCTTTTTTTTTTGGTTTCTATTAGAGAATTTACATTCACAAATTTTAAGAGTGGAAATAATGGGGAAAATGAGCTGTCCATCACTTGCAAGATAATAAGAATTTGGTGCTTTGGATTATGACTTTAGGATTTACCCCACATAATTATTAATTATTTCATTTATTCTAGAGAATGTTTGTGTTGGATGATACCCACCATAAAAGCAGCTCTCATTTTAGACCCAAAATGCTCATTCAAGTGCCTTATATTCCTTTTCTTTTTCTTTTTTTTTAATTGTCATGTAAAATTATTTATATGTTGAAATATTTGATGCAAATAATTTGGACCCACAATATTGCATGTTGCTTGGATTTGGATACATCTAGATTCACAATATAAGCAACTACAAAGTTGCCAATAAATGAATTCAATAAACCTACAAATTAAGAATTTCACAATTACCAATTCAATTTATCTTTTAAGAAGATAAAAGCTAAAGATGCAAAAAGAAGAAGAAAAGATAGGTGATCAAGGTGAAAATGAATGCTCATCATTCATCAATATTTGATGCTTCTCAAGGTTGTGAGGTGGGAACAATTGTAGGCGGAAGGGACCCGAATTATATATTGCCCTTAATTTCTCCAATTTTAATATTTTCTAAAATTATTATATATGAATTTTAAAAAGCTCAAGTATTTCTCGTCCTTTTCAATTCTAGATAAATATCTTTGTTTAACCTTTACATAGGACAATATACACACACAACTAATAAATAAAATACAATAAAATAAAATAATTCTTTCTACATTAGTCTAAGATTGATCAAAATACGTAAATATATAAGAAATTTTATCAATTATCGAGTCAAGTTCAGTACTGCAAAGTCATATCAATAAGTGACATGCATGAAGAAGCGATAATAGTTTTGATAATGTAAAGAATATGATCCCAAGAAGGAATGTAGAGTTTGGCAATTAGCATGTTGCTAAAGCAAGACAAAACCAAAGAAGCATACAAAAGAAGGATTTGTAGGCACATTTTCATAGGGATTGGCATTTATTCCAAACTGATCTTTGGCATCTGATTACTATGAATCTTTGTGGAGTTTGCATATGATTTACTGATCACATGCCTTGAAATTATTAAGAAAAGGGCTTTTCGACTGCAGCTTTTCTTTTTCTTTTCTCTTTTTTAAATAAATAATGGATTGCATGAAAATCATCAGAGGTGCCAGTTTTCAAAGGTGAAAGGAATAAGGAAAAGCAAAAGATGGGCCATTGCTTCTTTTTTTTTTTTGGGTCCCCCCTCTTTTATGCTCACGGTGAGAACCTAGGGCTGGAAAAAGGATGTATATTTATAATTTATTGTATGAGAGACAAAAAGAAGAAGAAAAAACTTTTTTTTTCTCTTTTTTGTTGGCTTCCTTCCACTAAAATTGCTTTCAATGAGTTTATTTTTGTTTGATTAATAAATTGAGACTTTCATGTCTTTATTATTTGACTAACACAATTTAGAACTAAATTTTCAACACATTGCCAAACATG
Organism: Jasminum sambac; assembly: GCA_018223645.1. Taxonomy (NCBI): domain Eukaryota; kingdom Viridiplantae; phylum Streptophyta; class Magnoliopsida; order Lamiales; family Oleaceae; genus Jasminum; species Jasminum sambac. The sequence goes on from CP073652.1 coordinate 26,156,675, forward strand.
CTCTAAAAAATTCTTATAGCAGATCTTCATCTAAAGAATCACACTATTACTCGATTCCAATCTTTGTACACAATTATTATAGTACGAATTCTAAGCTAAGTTTATGATAACTTACTAACCATGTTTAATAAGACTGATTGAACAAAACCCAGAGAAAAGATTTTATATTTATTTTATTGTTCAATCTTGTCCAACATCGCGTACCGAACATGCTAAGGCGATGCTGAACTATCAAAATTATTATCATTGGAAAGGATTTTGGCAAATTGAACTAACCTTTTGAATTATAAGACAAGTGTAGGAGAGTGAAATCGAACCCTTAACCTAGGTGATGCGAGACTAACCCAGATGCCACTAAACCAAATGGATCTTGCCTACCATGAACTAACTTGGCTAGCATGAACTTATTTATCATCTGATCGGAGTGAAGATTTTCACTGCCAGCGGGAGAAAATTGGACTTATGTCTGTCCTCTCCAAAAAACACTCACAGCAAAAAACCAAAAGTTCACCATCAAATTCTCTCAAAATCTAAACGCAAATTCTCTCAAAATCCAAACGCAATCGTCCACAAAGATCGTCGTTCCCACCAAAAGCAACCCACTCGCTGCTACCGCCGCTTCTCCGGTCGGATTCCACCTCGAAAAAGCGGTATGCTAGGTTATTTTGTGGGCTGTGGTTGACATTTAGTAGCAATGAATGTTGAGCACTTGGTACACCATGATTATGAAATTTTTTTCCCGTAACTATCTAAACTGAAAATTAATCCTCTATTATGGGGGTTCAACCAAAAAGCAATATATCCAAAAATTTTCAAATGTATAGTCTGAGGTTTCAGTTTTTCTTTGAATGAATAGACCATACATGTGCCAATTTTCTGATGTTTCCTTATATGTCATATTTCCAAAACCCCAATTAACATTATTGTGGGAGTGAACTTCTTTTGCTGCTAAATGTCATACCATAAAGAAGAACAAAAAGGATACAACTACAAAATCCACTAAAATAAAACTTGGTATAGAGTCAAAAATCTACTTCTCTGTATAATCTCTCAACGGACAAAGTTTCAATTACATCAAAGACAACCTTTTCCATAGGCACCCACTCTACAACATTTGCCTCACATTTCAAACACAAATATCCCATTCCTTTTGGTCCCCAAATCTCTACAGCAGATATGAGATGGATGTTATAAGAGTCTAAATTTGATGCAATTAGTTGTCACATTTCACTGGCTACCCAATATCACAAGTCAGTGTTTCGCGAAAATGATGGCAGAGGCACAGCATCTTGTGGGCGTAGGATGACGAGAATCCCGAACATCCCAAGCATTGGAAGGACAAGAAGCCATTTTAACAGCTTGTAATAATACATGTGAAAGGTGAGGGAGAAGTCGTCTGAGAAGTAGAGTCCATTTTTGTTCGACCATCTCACCAGAACAGTGCCAACAGTTCTAACTCCTACCGTTGGAAGTTTAACGCGGTGTGTGCCAGCCCGATCAAAGACTTGATTGTGCTTAATTGTTCTATCTCCTTGGTAATTTCCGGGAACCAACAAACTTATCTATTAAAAAAAATGAAATTCATTTGTTTTTTTGCCTATATATGCAAAAGAATATTGAGGGTGGGAAGAAGATTCATACTGTGACATTATAAGGTGCTTGGGATCCAGATGGAAATCTGTATCTGTCAACAATTTCTAGATCGACCCAAAAACTCTTGCCTTCTTCATCACGGAAAGTTCTTGATGATGGTGTGACATATATTCCTTCATGGCCGTCACGGTGTGCAACGTTGTTTCTGCCTTGATTCGGGGATCTCCATGCCTGGAAATTCATAATTCATGGGCTTTAATGATAATTATGTCAAGTTGGGGAATAAATAAATAAATAAAACTTAGTCATATGCTGCCTTGAGTGGATGATGTGGAGAAGGAGTTGAGAAACAGAAGACATTTCCGTTCATGGTTGTTACTATAAGATCAAGATCATCTCCACCGTCGACATTGTCAGCCAAAACCATGCTATATCTGTCATTAAAGAAGATGCAATGTGTTACAACTAAGAAGGTAACTAACAGTCATAAGAATGACAATGAACCCTTGAAACACTTGAATTTTCTTACGAGGTTTCTCCAATATCCACAACATCGGCACATGCTGTGGGCCCATCTATTAGGTATAAGTAACCATCGAACGACGTAGTGACAATTGTTAGCCCCTTCTTTTTCTTCTCCCCGCGTTTGCTCAAATCAACTAGAAGAACTTGATTCATCACCCTACCATGAGTTCTATATGGATAGGGTCGTACAAACGAGCCATCTTTGCCACTTAACACATATATGTTTCCAGATATTGTTGGAATCACGACGTCAGTATGACCATCCCCATCTACATCACCAATTGTGGCACCCTGTATATAAGGATAAATAAATAAATAAAGAAGAAGAAGTTCCTCATATGGCATACACCAAAAATATATCTATCTAGCTTGAGTTTACTGTATAATAAAGAAATTGGGGCTTGCCTGTGGAATAAGGCTCTTAAGATGTGCTTCCCAAATTTCTTTTCCTTGTGGAGTCCAAGCAGCAACATTTCCATGTGTATCAGTAGTCACCAGTTCAATTTTGCCATCATCATTGATATCGGCTGCAACTACAGCCCCTTGAATTTCAGCCATTTCTAGTGGAAATTTCTCTCTCACGTGGCCTGAATCCGCATAAGATACGGTTAGGCTAATAAACAAGCTTAACAGAAATTCAAAGTAAATGTAATAGAAAATATATAAAGATATGAAAACGTCCCCACAAGATCTGATGAAGAATCATAACAAGCAAATGATTGCATTCAAATTCATGCAGATGTTACAGAAGAGAACACGCACCCTTGTGGTCCAACACGTAAAACAAACCATAAGAAGTTCCAACTAGGATGTCTAAATTTCCATCACCATCCAAATCAATGACTGTTGGAGATGAATATATGTAGGCACGGAAGTTTGCAGCATCTATACTGAGATCCAGCTGTGCAGTCCATTTAACTTGCTTCGTGTCAAGATTGAAAACAACAATACCACCAGCAACATATTTTCCAATCTCAATTCCACCAAGGTCCTTCGAATGCTCTGGATTGTCATAATACCTGTGAACCTACAATAGTCAGATGATGTGTGTGCAGGCCACTTCTAGAGAAGCAGGAGAAAAGAAAATTAAAAGTTACGCCAGGTGCATAATTTTTCTTTTCATTTCCTCAGTACTAACAAGCCACAACATTCCACTTATATGGTTATAGAAGTGATGAAATTTTTAAAAGAAAAAACAAAGTTGAAGTTGTAGAATTGTAGTATTAAAGATTTAGCACAATGCACTGAAGTAGTAAACTTACTCATGGTCAAAGAAGTAAGAAACGCCAACAATCATCTCTGACACCCCATCATTGTCTATGTCTGCTATTACCTGAAGGGAAAGAGATAACAACATCAACATGTGGTAACAAAGCACACTAGAAAACCTTGTCCTCAAGGTAAAACACAAGAAGTCTTATAAACCCTATAGGGAAGATGCAGAAGCAACGTATAGTACTATACTTACAGGAGTGCACAAAACATGTGCATCTATATGCACATAATCTTCAATTTTTTCATGTTGTGCTTCAGTCCAATCCTCATCTCCCCACAAGGTTTCATCAACATAATCATCATAATCATAGTTATACTCATCAGCCAACTCATCATTATCCCGGAATAAATCAAATGATGAATCAGCTTCCGCTTCTAAACCTCCATCATTTTCAACAGTAGCAGCACGAACATCCTCAGCACCATCACCTTTGGATCCAGATCCGGACACACTGTCTTCTAGAAGCCTTCGCCTTCTGTTTGAATCAGAAGATGCATTGCTACTAATGTTCTGCGGCATATTGATCTTTACATTTGCTTGACTAACATCCTCTTTTCCTGGATTCTCTGTATTAGTTGCATTTTGTACATGTTGAACTCCTGGATTCTCTGTATTAGTTGCATTTTGTACATCATGTTGAACTCCTGGATTCTCTGTATTAGTAGAATTTTGTACATCATGTTGAACTCCTGGATTCTGTGTATTAGTAGCATTTGGTACATTATGCTGAACTTCAGTTGTGGAAATTGTATTATTAGATGCATCTTGATGAACTTCGGGTGTAGGATTTGATCCGCTCAATGAATTGTGAACTTTTGGTGCAGAGGAGTTTGAACTGTTTGTTGCAAGAGTTCCATTGTGATCTAAAACAAATTTGTATCTCAGATACATGCAAGGATAAAAATAAATTCAAAAAGCAACAATCAGAGCAATTATCACTTGAGAGGGGGTTTGTTGTAGAGGAAAAGAAGAACAAGAAAAAGATAATATCTCGAATGCACTGAAGAAAGTTATCTTAAGTCACTAGGAGAACAATTTATATGCATTCTTAAAACTGAATGCAAATAATATTCTCACATGAGGGAAGGGGGTGATTACAGGCAAACAGGAAAACTTCTACCGGACATCAGCAAATTGCACATAGTCATCAAATATTAGATGTCAATTCTAGGAGTCCACGCACGCACATGAGCTTGTTTGGCATATGTATTTCTACAATTCAGTTTTCTCCTCATGTATTCTCAACCATATATTCTATGAAAGCCACAACTTTTCAACCACACTTCCTCCAAAAAATAATTCTTCTAGGTAGACAAAATAAGACCACAAACTAATTAGTTCCTAGCTTGCATGTCCATCCTAGAAGCTACGAGCCCATGCATCCACCCTAGAACATCTGCAAATTCTCATACGACAATGCCATTATTCTTTCCCATTTTTCTCTTCTACTATATTCTTTTTATTTCCCTTTTTGTTTCTACCCTTTGAATAGATTATTACTAGAACTATTTGATGTTACATTGGTGATATTTCGACCGAGTTTGGACTTAGACTCAGTCAGTCCTTTCTAAGAGGACACATAGTCAATTTTATCAATAATATCAATGAAAGTAAAGCAATTATAAAAGAAATTAGTCTTCTAACAGGCAGCCTTTCTACTTGAATGGCAGGCGCAGGAGAATTAAATTGGATCTCTCTTAGCAGCGTACGTTTGATATGGATTATTGAAAAAAATAGATTTTAGATGTGTCGTGGAAAAGTAAAAAAGATGTTAAAAAAAATTTTAAAAAAATAAAAAAGTGTTATCAAATCAATGTGAGTTGTTCAAAATGATGAGGCAGAAAATCTGAATCCAATAATTAAAAGAAAATTAGAAGAGCAAGAAGGGATCTCAAGTAAAGAAAATCAAAGAAAGGAAACGTGATTGACATTTTCCAATAATAAATCGATCTCCTCTAACATATAGTAGGGTCAACAGGCAATAGATAATTTGTCCCTGGATTAATGAGATGTAAACACCACATGGTCCAGATAAGAATTCAAAGCTGTTAAAATCTAAATGGTAAAGATATTTTGTGCAATATTGTACATCATCGTGGTAAACGAAATGATATTCACTTCTTACAGGATCAGGTGTATTCATAAAATTTTTGCAGAGGCATGTTACCAGTTGATGAAAGTTTTCAGATGCATCATGCCACATTTAAAGTACGGTAAGCACAATTTTTGAATGCTTTAGCGAGTTTGCTTGACAGGTTCAATGAAATTGAATGAAGAGAAATAAAGCAAGAACAAAAAATGACAATGTCATGCCAGTTGCATATTATTCAATAGAATTAACCATCTGATCGAATGTTTTATAATTAACAAACAATGTACTTACGAGCTAGTGACTCCATAAGAGCCTCCTGAATCAGTTGGTCATCATGAACGTCTGGATGGGAACGATCCACAGGGTCTGAATGCAAACCCACAAACCAGTCCTTTTTCACCTTCAACCTAGGGATGACTAGTTTATCCGACATCATGTATCCTGACACCCTATTATCATAAACCAAATGAGTCAAGGCGGGATATTTACGACATTGCTGCCACAAAAAAATTTGAAGAAGTAGACAAATAGTGAATTGTTACCTGAAGAAAAGGACTTCACCATTATAGGTGGCTAAACTTATTTCTCTCACTCCATCCTGGTCAATATCGTATAGAAGAGGAGCAGAATGAACAGTCGACTGATGAAAAGCAGGCCATCCTGATAAATTCATGTAACAAGAGCATTACCTCGTGTGGATGATACCAGCCAACAGAATTCCTAGTGTTCTATCGAATACTCCTTTTCTCCCTACGGGTGTGTTTAGTTGCCACGGTTTTCCATGGAAAATATGGAATCCTGGAAATTATTTTCCAAGTTGATTGTTTATTGGTTTTCCATATACAACTACTTAAAGCATGTTTTAGCCCCTTTTCCACGGAAAACAATTCCCACCTCTCCCTAGGTCAAATGTCTGTGAAAGTTGGAAAATATTTTCGTTTCCATCTTTTCGTATCAAATGTACCTTCTATAAACTATTCCTTTTCTCCTAATGTTCACAAGGAAACAATGTCATTAGCAAAGTAATCCTCAATAGACAACAAGAATATCTTAACTAAATTAGTTAGTTAGTTAGTTAGTTATTTTTGACAAAGTATATCTTGAAAGTATATCTCGAACTTAAATCTCTATCCAAACTTCATACATATAAAAGTGTACCTGGCAATTTATCCCCATCAGAACCTTCTAGGACCTCCAAATAATGCACGAAAGAGGGAACTACTACCTCAAGCTTTCCATCACTTTGGCATAAATTGAGAAGTTCTTAATCAGAATAGATAGACGTAGTTAAAGATAATACATCAACAGTCACAAATCACAATAACTAAATATAAACATTATCGGTACTGTTATTAGGGAGAATTGATAAAAACTCACTCACAATAGGAAATAGTAGGAAGACAGTACCATGTTTATATTACACATTTTACAGATAAAATTAGTCAGGACAAATGACAAGAGTTAAGAAAAGGTGGAAACCAAATGGAATAAGAGCAGTTGCATACACAGAAACCGTAAAGCATGCAGCTTTCCTTTTACCTGTTGATATCGGAAATTAAGGGCGACGCATATATGCTAGAACTAACTTCAGTCTGCCATCTTAATTCCAAATGCCGAGGGCATTCCGTGTTCAATAGCTCATCCTCATCACTAAGCACACCAGATGAAAAAATCATATAAATTAAGAATGACTGAACTCACAATTGCTCGAATATTAAACCTACACAAGACCCACGTAGATTATAACAGTACAGTTCATCACCAGCCGTTGACCAAAACATAGTGACATTAGTTGATGATGAATTTTCGTTCTCTCAAATAATAACACATCAATCAGGAAAACATAAAAGATTAATGTGCCATACATATTTACACCAATCAATTATACAACGGTCACACAAATAATTTTCGCATCTAAGCAGATTATACTTACAAATTGGGGTAACCAAGAGCATCGTCTGTTGCCTCACGCTCGCGAAACTTGTTCTTCTTCGGTTCCTCCGATTGCGAGGCGCCATAATTGAAACTTAAAGACAATAAATTTAGAATGACAAAACAGAGAAACAACAATCTCCAGATTTTCATGAATGATGATTGTTTTCACTATGCTTGCCCCAAAATTTCGTAAATAAATTTTATAAAATGAACGAATTCTATAAAGTCAAAACCCTAGAGAAGGGTTCTAACTTCTAAGGATCTAAGCGAAAGCAAAGAAGAATAAGAAGAAAACTTTGGAGTTGATTTCTTCTTCTACTCTTAGGTCCGCAGGAGAGCTACAAAAGCCTGAGGTTTTCTTTCTATTTTATCTTTTATTTTAGTTCTTTATTTTAATTATTTTAATTTTAATCAGTTACATTTACATACATCTGCAAGTTTGAGCTCGTTTTATTAATTTATTTATTATTTATATTTATTTAATAAAAACGAGGCAGGTTTGTTTCCTTTTCCTTTTTTTTTTTAATTAATAATAGGTTAATCGCAAATAAGGACTCGAAAAATGTGGTTTAGTATACTCCCAATTTTACTCAATACACCCACCCAAACAAACTCATTCCAATTTTATCCCTTGCCCCAAAAAAAAAAATAATAATAATAATAATAATAATAACAAAAAAAAAAAAAAAAGAAGAAGAGCAACAAATTAGCAGCTGCAATTTCCAACAACAATAATTGAGACTTTGAGAGGAGGACTCCACCCCAAACCCCGCCCTCCTTTGTTTTTGTTACGGCAAAGGAGGGGGTCCCTCACCCTCTTACCTGCCATCTCTGGCAACAAAGGCTGTCTGAAAATTATTTGTTTTTTTTTTGTTCGATATGTTCGGTCAATGGTGATCGAACACAAAAAAAAAAAAAGATAAAATTGAAATAGCACTTGTTTGGTAAGTGTATTGAGCAAAATTGAGATTGCATTTAACCCCACCCAAAAATATATGTAAGGATGAAAGGAAAACCAAAAACTTTTCACACATCTATCATAGATGATCTATGGATTCATATATTACTGGTATTAGTTAGATTTTTCTTTGACTACAAAAGAATTCAAAAGCAATATTGAAATATTACCATATTGCTCGTGTCTCCAGAACTACGCAAAATCTGTTGTCATGCGAAGAGAAGGACATGGCAGCTAGCAGCCTAGCATTTTCATATTTGTGGACTTTATGTTCAATCTTCTATTAGAGTTGCTTAATGATGATACCAATTATTAAGCATTCGGTGTAGAAACCCTGAATTTATAATTTCAATTCTTGACAAAATGTCCCTACATGAGCAAACTTGGTCTATGTGAAATTCGCAAAAAATCAAAATTACAAATAAATAAATAAATAAAATAATTTTAAATGTGGTGAAAAAATTTGAAGTTTTAAAATAACATGGAAAAAGTAACCAAGCGAACAAAAATAGAAATTAATTAAAGAAGGATTAGGATTGAGGATGATTTCTATGAGAATATCACCCAAACTAGCTCCCGATTTCTTGATAGTCTACGTTTGCTGGTTTCTATCAACGATTTGAGTGCGGAATTTTTGGGTAAAATTTTTTACGAAGTGTGAATTCTTATTTCAACTGCATTTGCTGGTGGAGTAGTGATGTAGAGTTTAGTGGAGTAACTTGGAAACATTTAAAGTGTGTGTTGTTGCATACTTTCAGTTTATTTTTCTTCTAGTTCTACCCCACATACGAGTGATTGCGCCCCCAAACCCTCCTCCCCGCAAAACACCGCACATCAAAGGGAAACATATGTCCCACATCCACTCATGTGTGGACAACATAATGTTTGCCAGGTGGTAAACCCGTAATTAGCAGAAAACTTTTGATTCCTTTCTCATCATTTTCCCTTTTTTCTCTCTGCATGAAGTATTGGCTTTTGATTTATTTATATAAAATCTAAAATACATTTATTTGTCAACCTATAAAAAAAATAACAAAAAAAAAGACATGTTGTCGTTCACAAATAAATATTACCACCAATTTTGATGAAAATCATCCATTTGGATGGTCGCGCCCGTTTTGCGAAAGTTACAAATGAAAGTACAAATGATCTTCGATCTTAAATTAAATACTTCGGACATAATATCACCATCAATAAACGACACCCATTTCTCCATATGCAAGTGTCTCTCTCTCTCTCTCTCGTTATTGCCATTTTTTTGCCTTGCCCTATCTGATAACAATTTACAATCTCGTATATATTTGAATTCATCCGTTTCACTAGACTTCGAATTCACATCCAACGTTTCTTTGAAAAACAAGAAGCAATTGGCACCCAAATGAACAGAATTTGATACCATAGAAAATGGTATAAGCTAATCAAAGACCATGAAACGAAATTTATGGTCCCACTATCATGGCGTCACCAATAACAGACTGCAACGCTAAATAAAGGATACATGACATTCTTCTATATTCACAGCATGAAAATGCTATAGAACTCAATTCTTCCCTATTTAAACTATCTATAGCACAGCAAACTACCACTTGCCGACGAAAAAAACTAAATAATGCTAATATACATGTTGGCACTTCTACTAGTTCCTAACAAATAGATTTGAGCCACGACAAACTAACATGTCACCAACCTGTGAGTCACACTTATGTACCTGAGACGATCCTCTTTGCTTATATTCACCTGCGACGTGAAGTGTTGTGTGCTTTGCTCTCACTACGTATCCTATCTGCATACATCGGTAGGCAAATGATCTCATTTATTTCATTCAAAAGGATATCCTCTGTGATATTGTCCCTTATACTTCTCATCACCTGTTTTGGCCAAACAGCACGTGGACATTGAGCACACTAGGAGGTGTTAATGATAGGCAATTGTGAGACTAACAACGAAAAACTAGGAGAGAGAGATGTGTTGGTGTGGGGGGGTGGTAAATAATGTAGGAAGACCAACACTAGATGGGACCTACCTTCCTGTAGGTGTTGAACTCATTTGGGGTCCCTTTATCAAGCCTCATACGCATGCACACCCATACGTCTTCTTCAGAATCCCAAGAACACTCGATTATCTTTCCCGAATAAGTGGCAGGATCAGACCCATCTGCAAAATCATTAAAGGGAACAGTTGCACAAAGGATCAAAGTAAGAACCAATAGACCCCAGTATAAACAGACCATGAAATAAATGATAAAACATTCAGTTGAATGATTAGGAAAATTGATTCACCTTGCCCTATCAAATAAATACGCCAATTAAGTAGAAGTCATGAATTACAATAAAGGAGTCATGCTAGAATAGGTCACCTTTTTGGCAAAGCTTGGGAGGAAATTTAATTTTTGGGAGATTGTGCAATTCACAAGTAAGAAATTTTACAAAGGAACATGAGAAATAATATATGATTAAGTAGTGTGGTTGAAAATGAGTGCAAGAAAACACGATTGCTGAAATTGTTTTCTCAACCGAGTACTTAATAATGATCACTGGAAAATGCCAATTGCATTCAAGTATCCCATGATTGATCACTTCTGAGCCACAAAAAAAAGAGCACCAAATTTCAGTATTTCATCAGCTAAGACTCTACAGGCAAACTTTTGTTTTGCTAAAAATTAGTTTTGTATTGAATAATGGTGGGGTAGTACAATTTTTATTGATGATAAAGGGTGTGTTTGATAGAGATTCTTGAAAAAATGATTTTAACATGTCTGATTGGGGAGTAAAGAAAGTGTATTATAAAATAAAATATTTAAAAAATGTCAAATCACTGGTTATGAGTGGTTGAGAATGACAAGTGAGAGAAATGACTCTTTGTTTAACGTTGTCTCAAACAAGCACTAAAACAAAAATAGCCTACGTGAGCCTCACCGTGTATATATTTAAAGAGTTCTTCGACCCCTTGTATAACTAAGGATCTGAACAAACGTGCATATTTAGGAACTGTGTGTGTGTGTATGTGTGTGTGTGTGTATCTATGACCTGCAACAGAAGCTCAAAAAAGCAGCAACTGTCAAACTTCATCACCTTTTTATGATAACCTGTTCATTACAGGGACTTGGACAGATAGTCCAAGTTTACATTTCCCGAAAAATTAACAGCTATGTTGATATAATTATCAGATATGAGATTTTTTCCTTAGATAAAAAATTGCACAGCGAACACGGGTCTTTCCCAGGTCTTAAAAAACAATGCAACAATAATAGCATCAAGAAAAGAGGTAACCTGGAAAAACAACCCGATTTCCATCCATGACTTTTTTCTTCCCTCGTTCGTGAAGATACATTAACTGGCGATTATCAACCATCTGCTGGTTCACACAGACAGAAAATTTATCCCCAGAGATGGAAAAAAAACATGACTTTGAAGTTCATCCAGTCAGCTATAATACTTATTTTTATTGATTTAGAAAAAGAATATAACCAGGTGAGACCAAATTTGTTATGGAGGGTTCTGGATAGAAACGGAGTTTTATAGATACATTTATAAGCATTATAAAGGAGAAGCAAATGGTAGATCTAGATGTATATGCATTCTGGAAATGAAAAGCAAGAATAGATGAAATGTCCTCACAAATCACAAATGGCTCCATGTGAGGATAAATTCATGTATAGACCTCTAAAATAGCCAATTCACATAGCAATGCTTTGAGCTAGAAGAGGAGATCAATAACAGCAACATTAATACTATCTCAGCTCATTGCAGCACATTCACTTGTATCAGATGGTTCAATAGTCACATGGATTAATCAAAATAGAGTAACTATTATGAATATGACTAATTTGTAACCAGCAATTACAAGTAGAAAGTCATATCGAATTAAAGTCGAGAAAAGAGAATCGCATTTCAATAACCTCAAAGAGAAAATCAACTGAATTCATTTCAGGATATTTCCACTTCAAGAGACCCTCATGCGTTCGAGGAACATAAGCATCATCCCAACACTGGCACACAAAAACAAAAGAAACTATTAGAATACAAATCAATGAAAACGAAATAACATTAAACACTTCCACACATTCTGGCATTTAAGAGTTAATAGAATGCTCAAGAGAGATTGCATGAATCACATATATTAAGCATAGGTACCGAAAATATCACAATTCGAAATATGACCAACTAAATGTTTGACTAATTCTAATAGAAACTGAAAGTACCTGAAAAATTAGACCATCTGCAGCATGTGAAAGCTTGGGAATAAATCCCTTTAAAAGTTTCGTGACTGTAGATAGCAGCCAAAAGTCTTTCCTTCTCACCTGCAAAGCTTCCACGTGTTAGAAAAAATTCTAAACATCTCAACAACGGATGGGTAGGTGGGGTGGGAATAAGAAAAGACTCAAAATGTGAAAGGAACACCACCAAAATACAACATACCCTGAATGGCTCCATTTCGTATCTATAATTGGGGTTTTTGCTCTGCAATATATGGTGTCTTTCTATATTCCGAGGTTCAATTACTTCCTTCTCGAGCATTTTCCAACGTTCATAAAAGGGCCGCTGCAGTAACAAGAAGTTTTATAATTAAAAAAATTTACTCAGGTAAGAAACACTCATAATAAAATTACAATCACGAAAAATGCAATATGAGCACAAAACCCATAGTGGTTTGCATCAAATATCACGAGTTTTTAGTAACCCACACCCCCACTACTGCATCAAAAATAAATAAATACTACAACAACAACAAACTAAGCCTTATTCCCTACAGATAGGGGTCGGCTGTATGGAACCATATGAGAACTACGTCGGATCGTGGGTATGAGTTTTGCTATACCACGCCTTCCTATCCAAAGCTAGTTGCCCATCTACCTGTTTAATAAGCATATCTGTACGATAAAATAAACTAGAATTGCTAGTCTCTCTCCATCACTTCTTGATACCTGGACAGGAGTGAAAGAACTTCAATGCATAATATTAGCATCTTGAATGGCATTTCAAGATAGGTATGGTGCATTAATTGCTAATATGATGGAAAATACCGTCTGGCCAACATGTATAGGCTATTTACAATCTGCTGAACCACTTTTAGTTTTACCCCACCCATTTATTTCCTGAAACCCAGAAGAGTGACTCACTTATGTACCTCTCATTCATATGTTCTTAGACCATGTACAGGAAGTGCTTATAATCATTTTCAAGTAAGGCCTTGTTCTCATCAAATTAAATGTGATTTACTCGAATTTTGTGTTATATGTGTGGTTGAGAATTAGAGAAGATGTATTAAAAATCCGTGAAACCAGCAAATTCACCATGTATTTCTACCTGTTGATGTACACCTCCATTTGTAAAATTTACAAATGCTTATAAATAGTCAAAGGAGTTGTGGTTGGTCCAAGAAAATGTACTTACCATGTTTAGTGCTTATACATATGTAGTTGAAATCAACATGTCCTTTTTATTATATTTATTATAAATCATCTATGGGAGGCTACTTTCTCCTACCATACATTGAACTGCTAATAAACATTGGTCAAACATTTTGCTTTGCCCCTTCACATCATTTCCTAAACCTTTTGGTGACCAAATTCAAGATACTCAACATGGCACTGTTGTATACCTTGAATATGTCTTATGTTACATGCTTCCTGCTGAAGCACATATCATGCCATTTGATTCCCATGAAATAAAGAATTATTAAATAATTTTCTCCAGTGCTAAAGAATGATAAATTCCAGCTGAACTCATAAATCCACAAAACTAAAGCTCAATGAGATCGTTATTTCTGTCAAGAAACATGGGCACAAACGCCACCAATAATGGTAATTCAAGAAGTTGAGCTCCCGAGCTAGAGAATCTTTTTCATTTCGTACTCTACTATGGAGATCTGATTAATTGCCATCATATCATAAATGAGATATCTCCTTTCTTTCTTATTCGAGTCCGGCACAGTATCAATTATCATCTCTCCATCAAGTAATGTGAAATGATGAACCTTGTCACTTAGTCCCTTGTAAAGAAACAAAGGCGAGTAAGATTCAAAATCGCCAGAAGTGAATTTCATTTATGAGACAAAAAGCTTAAATAACCAGACAGGTAGATAAACACGCATACTTCGTTAGTTTTTTTACAAGGGAATCTCATCTGGACCCTCCGGAAATGGAAATGTCGATCGATTAGGTAACACCCATCCATGGTTATTAACATCATATATCGCGTTCCATCAGCTTTCCACGTGGCATAATAATAACGTTGTCTTAATAATTGTAAGTTGTCCCTGGATGAAGGAAACAAAACTTGCAACGTCAGGACCGTTAGAATGACAGAACTCATGTGTAAGCTGCCAACCTTCAGCATACCAACTTCAATGTAATTTCGAAGCAACCAGGATTCTACATATTAAGATGCAAATGATATAACCCCAGTGAATAGCAGCTGAAGTGTCATGCAATTGATCAACTCATATCCATAGCCATGCCATTATAAATCAGATTAGCTATATAAAAAGATTGCTAAGATAACTATCATCTTTGTTCCAATTCTCATTAATTAAAAGCAGCAGAAGTCACGATGCTTAACCAAGGACTCTACATATTGAGATGCAAAACTTATAGCCACCAGAAATATCATTGTGGCCATTCAAGTATCATGCAACTGATTAAACTCATATATAGTCATGCTCAAAATGAGCAAGCAAATAAATCAAGAAAGTCCCCAGTTAAAAGGATTTTCCAGGATTACTATAATTCCAGCTCTCCATCACCAAATATGCAGAGTTCATGACACTTAACTGAGGTTTGATGAATGTTGGGAAGGAATTTTCAGAAGCTATTGGACTTCTGATAATCAACTCATTCTATTACTTATCATTCAAGGTCATCCAGCTCCAGTTTTGAGCCTTCCAACTTGAGGACAATGTGGCTTCTCCGGACAGGGGGGAATGATAGACCCCCAATCAAATTCACCTATGCAAGGAGAAAAAAGGAAGCACCAGAAACATGCTGGGAAGGCAATAACAGAGTTCTAGAACCGTCTTCTATTACAATTTTGTTACCGGAGAGGGGCCTCTTGGGCATTCTGATGTAATAAGTATAAAATGGAGGGAAAGGGGTAGAAATAAAAAATAAAAAATAAAAAATAAAAAATAAAAACTAGAAAGTGAGTGACTCAAAGAAGAGTTCTTGAGCCTCTCCAATTGTCTCGGGCTATTTATTTTCCTTGCATCATTCTTTTTTGGCAGATAAAACTCAAATACCAAAAATATTCTTGAGTTGAGTTAGTTTAGGTATTATGAAGAAATTAATACATTCAAGTTTGAGAAACCTATGAGTTTCTCTTCAGTTCCCCTTTCTAAAGAAAAAATGGGACTTGAATTGGCAGCTTGTTGGTGTCCAACACATAGTGGACATCAAACACGTGCCTGCAAGTGGCCTGACGGGCAGATTAGGAAAAAAATAATAAGAAAGGAGCAAAGGAGTAAAAGAATGCTACTCCCTTGTTCCAAAGGGAGGAGTTACTCTGCCAAACAGAAGATATCAACTTGCCTCTAGCAATAGAATTTTTTTTTTTCTTTGAAAAGAAACAAAACTTTGTATCAATAATAAATTGATCAGTACAAGATCAAAATCTGATCTCCAAAATCAAAACAAAGACCATATTAGTACAAAAATTTCCCCATTCTCGACTAAGATCTAGGATAGTCCCTCAACTAGTCAACTTGCCTCTAGCAATAGATTGATGCAAAATATTTTTGATGATGCACAGTTCTAGAAAAATGTATCACAAGTACGGGGCCATGTATGCACATTTGTTACGTAATAAGCCAGTGGCAGAATCCAATCTCATCATTCATAACGGACAAATATACATAAACCGTAAGTTTTTTCTGTTTTCCTTGTTCTCCTCATCACTTTCCATACATCCCTCTAGTGTGATAAGAAGAATAATTAATCATCATAAAACCAGAGGTTCTGATGGTCATGTAGACAATAATCTCGGTGGAGAAAAGGGGTACTGAATGCAACAAAATTCATATGAAGTTGCACAGCTCGCGCTTTTACTGCAAATTATATGCCAGTGAAGAAATTAAACTTTCTAATATAATTTTGAATGCCTTGAGCATGGTGCAGGGTTACAATGAAGGGGGAAAATTATGCCGCCTGAACTCATACTAGTAGACATGAATATGAATTGCTCATAGCAAGATAAACTCAAATTCAACAGATAATTGTGTAGAACAAAGCAACTAAATTTCAAATAAGGGGGGAAGAGGTTGATGAAGACCTGTTGAGTGAAACTGGATGTGACCCAGGGAATTGTTGGGCTCCTCTTCCCTGAAAACAAGAATCAACTAAAAATGACCAACAATGCCACACATATTTGTAAATATATTACTAACTTATATAAAATTTACCTACAAAAGAGGAGGAGGCGGAGGAAGGGGGGAGGGGGGTGCGGGGTTGATTTCAGGCTAAGTGATGATTGTACAATATAACAGACAACTGAGATATGTCTTTAAATGTCTATCAGACATATCATATATGTCTTGAAATGGGATAGATATGACAAAAGAGTTTGAGAAAAGGAGCCATCCGAGTTCCTACCCATCCGGACAGCTTCAGTGACTGATAGCAGAACTGCTGCAAGGCTTCTTGTTGATCTTTGGGGACATCATCTCCCAAAATATCATCATTTGTCATTACTAGCTGTGTCTCCTGAGTCTCCTGAGACAACAAAATTCAGAAGTGGACAAATGGAGATTTGTTAGAATACTTGTGAAAGATTAAAGAAGGAACCATTTTAACAATTATGATCACTCTTTCAGAAGTTAATTTTTGTGCAACAAGAATTACAAAGAACCATCTTGACAAGACAATATACCAGCTGAGGTGCTGTCGAAATTCCATCATCATCATCGTCGTCTGGCACTACATCGCCATTCAGATCAAGTTCAGAAGTTCTCTTCCACTCTGGTGTTGGAGGGCAAACAACCATTTCAGGCTTCTTCTCATGATAAAAGTTGTACAAGGCATCAATATAGTCTGGCTTGTATATCCCCGGTGGACGAGCATCAGAAAATATTTTGATTGCCTGCATAGGGAGCAAACAGCGTAATGACATAACATATTTATTGTATATGAAACCAGAAGAGGAATAATAAAGACAGCTGACCTGAGTGACAGACATAGGAAGAGTTCTCATGAGAAAATGGACAATCATATATCCAGTACGATTGTGCCCATGGGTGCAATGGACAAGAATATATTTCTTTGCATGCTTCTGTCGAGCGAGAAACTGCGAGACCTGATCAAGGATATTTCCCCATTTCCATGGGATATTAGAAACATGACATGTTCCTCCTAATACCCTAGAGATTTACGTAACATAGTATGCAATGAACAATTAAATTAAAATACAGCACATAGTTGATATAAGCTTGTAAAATCAATAATCCTCACAAGGGAACAGACACGGGATTCTAATACTGACATCTCAAATTACTAAATTTAATGCAGCACTGAAGTTGGAACCCCAGATATGGGCAAGGAAGAGAAATGTCTTTGTTGCAGAGTGGAAAGTCAAAAGGTTAAAGCAATATGGACAGACGTTTGAGAATCAATCTGAGACACAACTAAGACCTCAAGGGCAACTGATCTTGAGCCCTACAACTAACGCGGCACAGAATAACCTCAATCTCAGGACAGGTAAGCAGTTACTGAAAGATGCTGGAATTATCTTGAGCTTTTTCAGAAATGGATTTGAAGAACTGTATATCAACTTCTAATAGTGAAAGGCCACAAAATATTTTGAAGAAAATAAATCCAGTAACTATGACAGGAAAGAAGGCAAAGAAAGACTGTTAGAGTGAGTTTAATTGGAGACATTTGCATAGAAAATGATATTTTCCACTAAAATTTTCCAATTCCCAATCAAACACATTATGTGCCCGTTAGGATTCACATCTTTATGCATTTTTATGAATTTTAATATGAAATAGAAGAGAGAATGAATAGAGTTGAATGGTGGAGATCTGGATAGTACATGCGGGCTCCACGAAATGTGCGGATGCGATTAGTTTGACCAAATTCAAACTTGAAAGAGAATGTATTAAAATTAGCATCCTAACATGGCCATTATTTTCCATTGAATTTGAATTCCATCTTATGCCGAAAAGCGACCATTTTTCCTTTAAATTAGGAATTTGAATTCCTACGGGAGGGATGGGTATTGGAATTCCACGGAATTGAAATTTCAATGCCTTTTCACCACCCATTCAAACACACCCTCAATCCAGAACGCCTAACCCACATGGTCAAAGTGAGGACTCAGTCAAACGAGGTAGCAGCCAGCTGGTTTATACTGTTTTATTGCACCAAAACGTTCACATTGGACTGAATGAATGTGTTCAGGTAAAATTTTATTTTGATAAAAATTATATTTTAATTGCAATAGTGGTGGGAATGGCGAACATGTGGACTGTAATGGCAGTTGTTTTTTAGAGAAAAGTTGAAGTACCACAAGCAATAGGCTCAAATTGAAGACTAGGCTGAGTATACAATGCATTATGGCCTAAGATAGATCTACTTAAACTCTAGGAAACTACAAAGTCCTAACAAATCCTAACAGCCCTAGGAGTATGAAGTTATGAACCTACTCAAATACAAACTAATTATGCCGAAACATAAAATGAAAAGACAAGACACCTAGAAGGCCTAACATAAAAATGCTAATTGAATTCTTCTCTAAAGCCAGCCCTTCAGGAACCTGAGTCAGTACATGGGTCATCTGATCATGAATTTTTGGTAATATTGCAGCTGCTTTGTAGATGGACAGATACAAACATCCCCCAAAACAAGCCCTTACCCTTCAGTTGGAGTGTTTAAGGTAAAGACATGGAAGATATCATAAACCAACTTATCATGCTGCAGAATTAGAAACGTTGTCCAGAACTAGAGAACGGAATAAAGCCAGCATGAGACGTGCTTACAAGAACAAAGATATGAGGACTGTGACTATGGAGCAACATACCTCATAAACGAACATATTTACAGCCTCATTCTCAGGCACAGAATCACGTCCTTTGCAAGCAATCTAAATCAGAAAGTAGCTAATTAATCAGGAACTCAAAAATCCAAAATCATAAAATTATCAAAAAGTAGTTCTTAAGTCAAGGATGCGGAAATATTAATTGCCCACCTTAACATGCTTGATACCTTCTCTCTTCCATTCATTGGTTGAATAATATCTACTTGAATTTGTAAGATCGATCACCAAGCCAAGCTGAAAACATCATGTGAATAAATATAGATTAGCATTCTGAGAGGCTCTAACAGTGTCACCTTCAAATAAATTAATCAGCAAACATTACAATTCATTTCACCAGATTAGAGGTTTTACCTTGATGCATGCAAAAATACTACCATATCTAATGATTACCTATAATCATGATCCTGGAGTTTCAACTACTGAACCTTATCCCAAAGCAAGTCTACGGCTCCAATCAATTAATCCTTTTCTTATAAAAAATTACATATCCAGTTCATTGGTTCATTGTTAATTTTAGCATATAACAATGCATGAACTTGTTGGTAATTATCTCTGTTACGAGGAATATAAATGGGTATTAGTCACACAGCTTCTTGGGTAAGATCCACTTAACAAACTCACACCACAGTGATTCACATTTGCATTGGGCTTTGTTATGGCATTAGCAAGAATCATTGTTATGGCATTAGCAAGAATCATTCCTCAGATGTATAACTGTACTGTCATCAAAGTCAAATTCAGATGTTCCTCCCTACAATTTGAAAAGTTTGTAGTCCATTTCTACATGCTTACCTTTCTTCCTAAAACTCTCTGTTGATGAATCACCTGTCTGGAAGAATATCTCTTGCCAGGAGGGATACAATCATTGAATGATTCGCCCAAAGGAACTTTTGACGGTACTAGACAGCCTATTTCCTGACCAAATGGAGGACAATCCAACCAACCTGCAACACAAGGCAACCGGTACTTTAGAATAACATACTGACCAATAATACATGAAGTCATAAATAGGATAAAAGAGTGACATGATAATACTTATCAAGCACCCCAAACCCAGCTCTCTGTCACCCCTCCCCACTAAATTGGAGCTTCAGAGACTAC
This sequence comes from Jasminum sambac, assembly GCA_018223645.1. Taxonomy (NCBI): domain Eukaryota; kingdom Viridiplantae; phylum Streptophyta; class Magnoliopsida; order Lamiales; family Oleaceae; genus Jasminum; species Jasminum sambac. The sequence continues at coordinate 26,177,182 of CP073652.1, forward strand.
ACCTGCAATTTCTAAATACCTTGTTGTCTGAGACTTTATTTCAATGAAAAGACCAACAACGCCCCAGAAAAAGGTTCATAGAGACACACAGCAAAATAAAATGAACATTGTGTAGAAATTTCTTAAATCAATATGCACTATGCAGTATGCACTCTGGCATGGATGTAGTCACAACATAAACTGATCCATGACATAATTGCCTATACTTACCTGGAGGAAGTTTATTATGAGGCCTCTGTTTTTTTATTTGATACCCATCATCACGTGGTGGCGGTGGCTGAGATGGGTATGATGGCCTATCATCAGGGCGCTGTCTTTTTAGCCGCTGAATCCTTTCTTCACGTTCCTAAATCAAAAGCATAACTCACATATCCATTAGTAGGTTGAAACATGGACACCTCAACTAGAACAAATCAGCTGCAAAGATCATGGCGCACAAACTCACAACAAGATAAATGCTTTTGTAGAGTTATTTCCCTTCTTTTCATGGCTGTGTAATTGCAAAGGAAGAGCACAATCAGATTTTACAAAGAGCCCTTTAGTAACATCACATTCTCGAAAACCAAATTAAATTCCTCGCTGAGTACCAATTTTGAAAGATAAAGAAAAGAAAAGAAGCGGAGTGGCTAACCGAGCCTAGAAGGACACCAGCCAAGTGGAGTCATAACTAATAAGAGTCGTAGCTTAACAGGACATTAATCCCCCACAATAGCAGACCAAGGATTGTAATGCATCATGAACCAATTGAATGTTCTTTTTTGTGTCCACCATCCTACCTTTTAAAGCATATGTACTTATTCACTAGTCAACCAGCATTGTGCTATACAATTGATGGCTCCAAAGATGCGCTGTTATGTAATCTCTCTTCTTTTTTCTTTTTTTTTTTTTTTGTTTTGGGTGGGGGGGGGGTGTCAAATGATGTATAGGCGGGGTGTCAAATGATGTATTCACCAAATCTTGAAAAGGAGAGTAGAGAGAGTGATGTACCCGGCGTGAAATCTCAACAGCAGACTCTCCATGTTCTGAATGTTCACTGTATTCTATCTGCTCTTCTGGAGCATGATCTTCATAATTTGGTTGATAGAACACTTCGTCCTCTTCTGGTTCGGGGGAAGCATTCAAATCCATGCTGCCAAACATTCAATTAACACCAAGAATCATTTGCTTGGATGCTATGTAGCACAATTCCTTTTACTTTCAATGACACCAACTAATCCCAAAACATGAGCTACAATAGTGATGCTTCAAATTCCTTTAAAGAAAAAAAGAAATACATTTGACATCTCTTTTTCCCAACTGACATCACTAGAACCCTTTAAAATCCATAAAGTATTGAAAGCAACAAGGATATTGAACTGCAGATGCACCAACCAATGAGTGAAAGAAAGATTCAGAATCCAACCAAACATTTATGGTTTCTTTACACCAAACTTCCCTTCATGAATCCCCAATTAGAACATACTCAGTTCTGCACCATTCATCCCCATGTAAGTACTACAATGTACTTACAATGTTCCTCAGTATAAACCTTTCTAGTTACAATAGAATATAGACTAGTATACCACTACTTCGCAGTGTATCCGACAGTAGATCCTCTTTATAATTGAGAGCAAGTAGAGATAAACAGTTTTGTCATTACTTCATCTAATCTACGGTACAACTATTATCCGATGTCTCTATTGTAAATTTTTTTCAAATCATGGACTGATGTGTAAATATCCAGCAAATGCGTGAAATAAGCATACGAAAGAAGTTCCCATGACTGAATTTAAATAGTTAAGATGATCCAGTCACAACCCACATATGTTTTATTTATCTTTATTGTAGAAACTAGAAAGCTCACATTCATAGGTTGAAGCTCCGTCTCAACTTCAAGTTTGACTTCCCCCATTAGTTACTTTATATTCATTTATACTTTAGATTTGCATGATTAGCTTTAAAAGGCTTGAAGTTTAATCATGACGACTCATCTCGCTTTACAATTTTTTAAGACCGTGTTTTAATATAAGTATTAACAACTTTTCCATATCCAAAACTTGTTTTAAAGTGTAATAACCACGTTCAAGGATACTATTTTAACAAACTTGTTCTGACCATTTAACTTGTTCTGACTATGTATAGGTTCAGACCCAAACCTTAACAATCTCTTTTAACTAATCCAAGTAAAATACCCTCAACCAGAAGGCATTAACCACATCATTCTCATATGTCACAATTCACATTTAGATTTCTCATTCCTAAATTCATTTCAAGAATAACGGTTTAAAGGAAATTCAAGGCACAATCATTTTAACAAGAAACGGGTCAAACCAAAATTAAAACCTAGAGTTAGATATGAATACCATGATTTTCACAAATGAGAACCAGCAATTTGATAACTTTGAGGCAAAATTGAGAACTAAAATCAGTGCCGGTTCTATAGTTTACGGGGACTGAGGCGAGGTTTAAAAAAGGGCCCTCGTAGACTCTGAAATAATATTATACAGTGGCATAACTAGGATTCCGAATCAGTTCGGTTACAAATTCTTAGCAACAGAAAATAAAATATATTTTAATAATACAAATAAATACAAATCATTCTTTACGAGTTTTCATATTATAAAATCGTTTTACAACAACTTCGTTATCAATTTTCAAAAATATCCCTCATTTATCCATTCATCACCCATTCGAGTGCACAATTTGTCCTTCGCAAAGTATATTATAGAAAACAATCTTGCAACAGTAACAGTGGCAACCGGTATAATCGACGGCAAAGTCAAAAGCTAATAAAACAAAGGATATACCCAATTTTTCCTTATCTCGACCAACCATATTTGAGCACTCCTAACTCTGTTTATGCTTTCCTCAATTCCATTTGAACTCTGCCAAACTCTATTTGTGCTATGCACTTGAGTAACTATTTTTTAAAAATATTTCTCCAAGATGTCCAAGAAAGATAATTTATCATATTCAACATTATCCAACTTAACAAAGCAATTAATCATATTAAACTAATCAGTTATTTAGTCTGTTTTAAGACTAATATCTAATAACCAATAAGTAATTCCCGAATCCCAAATCTCAATCCACATCTTAGCGAGTAATAACTAATAAGTAATTGAGTATTTTCAATTGCAAAAAATAAAAGTCCTATTTTCTATTTTCTCAATCCCCAGCTTAAGTTCACTGTAAATGAGCGATAATCAATAGTGCAAATATGAAATTTCAACTTTCAATTACATAAATAAAACCTAATTTTCGATTGCACATCTAGTTTCAAACATGATTTAAAATGAATATCCAATTTTCAAACAAATAGCAAATACACCAAAAATTAGGGTTAAGGGAGCAAACACTAACTGCGGAGAATTGCGTTGGCACCTGGACAGTGGACTCTGGCGAGGCAGCCGGCAGCCGGGCAGGAATTAGCGACTGGACTGAGAAGAGAGAACCGAGAGTGAGGGTCCGAGGGTCTCGAGGGACTTCAGATTGTAAATACAAGACGAGAGTCGGAGAGTGGTAAGGGACAGCGATGTCACTGACTTGCTGCCTTGCTGGGTTAATTCCCTTGAATTGGGCATTTGGGCTTCTTTCTTTCTTTTTCTTTTTTTCTTTTTCTCTTTTTCTTTTTCTTTTTCTTTTGTTTTTAATTAGATTAGATAAGTTGTTAGAGCTCAATGATTAAAGCCCGGGGAATAATATGGCTTCACCACTTACACTATGTGCTATGTAAAAAATACAGTAGTTAGTGTAAAAATAAATATAGTATATTATATAAAATATTTAAATTATAATGAGACAAAAATATGAAACAATTTGTTCCAAGAAATAATTACTATATAATCAACTAAAAATAAAAAAATAATATTCAAAATTTTGATAATATTTATTTTTCAATTATTGCTATATCTTTCTTTAACTTCAATTATCATCTCACTTGCATTTTTTTCTCACTTCGTCAACACCAATAATAAGTCTAATTTCTTTTTACTATTCAAGAAATTATTAGGACCTTTAAAGTATTTAGTCTTTGTGACCGAGTAATTATTAGAAATTATACTTTTATTTTTTTATTAATTCAAGATAGATTATTTGATTTTTACAACATATTGAAAAGATATGTAGGATAAAATTATTCAACAAAACAAATTGAAAATAAATTACTATGATACTGTTGGAATAAACTTGGTTTGACAAAAAAAATAATAATTGGATTTAGATACTTGGTAGATAGATTTTAGTAGTTAAAAGTTTAGTGGCCCAATGTCTAAAAACTTATTCAAGATAAGGCCTAGAAAACATCATTATAATATGAATATATTTTTAGACGTGTTTCTAGATATATTTAGAATATAGATAAGTATTTAAGGTATTTTTTAAAAAAATACAAAATGATAAATTGTCTTCATTGGATTAAATGTAAAGATGGTAAAATCTTAACAATTGGCTAAATATGTGCAACTAGTATAAATATGAATCATGTGGTCCATTTTATATCTAACTATCAAAAAGTAAATAAAAGAGTTCCTATGTACAACAACTCTTCTCTTCTACTAATTTTAATGTTTCCTAACCTTTCATTTAAATCTTCGTCACATTTTTGAAATTTTTATATGCCAACAAATATTTATTTTGATTTAAAAAATTTTAATATTTAATTGATATTTAAAAATTTGTTGGTCAATTATAAAAGAAGATAAATACTAAAAAAATGCGCCCCTTCTTATTCTGGTTCTGAGGCGTCCGCCTCATTTGCTTCATAACAGAACTGGCCCTGACTAAACTTTAGTTGAACTAGGGATAACATTCTCATAATATATTCAGCAATTGATAACCCTTAATTGTAAACAGAGCCATAATAACTGTTAATTGAAGAATAGATTGCTTACCGTCAGTTCAGGTGCGTGTATGAAATTGCGCAATTGACGCTTTATCAAGATTTGGTCCCGATTGGAGTTCCAAAAATGCCTTTGAGAGGCAATACAAAAGGCAGATTAAGGCAATTGAATGAAGATGAGGCAGTGAAGAAACCAGAAGGCGACCTAGGGTATAAGAGAGCAGTGGTCGATGAATTGAAGAATAGTGACCAATGTTGAAACCAAACCCAATTCGGAACACAAAAAGCAAATACAAGCCCTCTAATTAACAGTTGGATTGAGTAATAACATATTCCATGGGAAAAACTTCAGCTCTAAAAACCTTAGAGGGAGAAACAGGGCTCTGCCTCTATGGCGAGAGAAAGATCGGAGCGATTTTATTTTTTACTGGTCAATCCATCAATATGAGAACATGTGAGATAAAAGAAAGGAATTTACTTTAAAATCTATATATCTAGACTAGAGAGGGAGCTATATGTGTGTATTAAAAATTACTTGAAAATTGAGATTAGTTGAGGCGATATTCATACGATTACAGCATTATTACGGAGCGACGGTGAGGGACGAAGGGGCGCAAGGCAGTTCGGTAATTGTGGAGTAGGCAACTCACCTGTCAAAATGGTTTGTGTTTGAGAGTTATACAATGACTGTCTACCTTGTATAGTATATACCACTTGTTCAAGGAAGTTTACCTAATAGTCAATTGGATAAGATTCAGGATCAAAAAAAATTCTAGTACTATTAGAATACTCAATTTAGTATTCCAAATCAATAAGAACCTGTCGTATGCACATAGAGTGCCACAATTTAATAAAGAATGTGACCTTTATGTATAGGTGGACAGTTCTTAATGGTCTAGAGTACTGAGTGTTTGCCATTCCAAGAGTATGAGAATATTTTCCCTCAAGAACAATGATTTGTCAGGAAGTATTGGAGATTGAATCAACGATTTGGTTAGAAAATTGAAGGGATTTTGTAAAACCTTAGGAGAATTTTAGTATTTAGAACACAAACGTAAATTTCCTTGATGTGGCTATGGAAAAAACTTCCCCACGATCAGTGATAAGGCCCATTTTATTGTTTCTGACTTTCAATTATACTAGCATACAACCCATGCGTTGTACGGGATAAAAGCACTATAGAAAATACATCTTATCTTATAGATAGAAAAAGAAAATATTAAGTAAAGCATATTAGGCAGAAATATAATTGAAATTATGGAGAAATATTATTGGACAATAATATAAAATATTTAAGATGTGCATCACATTATATATAAAAATATAATTCAATAATATTGTAAAACAATCAAAATAGAAAAGTTATTACATAACACACATTAGATCACTGGCGGAGCTCTTCATGGGCCAGTGCGGTCCATGGACCGCACTGACTTTGGGAGAAAAAATTCTAAGCCTTAGTTTTGATGGCCCACAAAATTTAAAAAAAAAAATTTACGCATTCAGATGAGAAGAAGAATTGCAGCCGCCACAGTTAGAAGTTGGAGGAAGAAGACGAGCCAGTCTTTTGGGCCTTTTAGCAATTTGGACCTTTTCGTATGACTTCTCTTCTTTTATAGTAAACTCGATGGCACAACTTCACAATTATATGCCCAATTATCCTTCCCATTCTAGTCTTGCCGATGCGTCCTTGAATGAGCTATTTGTATCTCGCTTTTGTTTTAGTATGTATTGATTGATTATTCAGTGTTTATTTGATTTTTCTGAATGGCGGTATTTATTTGACTTAGTTTGTAATTAAATTGAATTTGAGAATAAAGAATTTATTTTATTTTATTTTGGATTTAACTTAAATTTAACTTTGAATTTGATTTGATTTTTTTTTTTTAATTTAGCCATCTACGTATAAACTATAAAGAGTAACTAGGATTTAGTTAATTGATTTCTTATTTAGTGTTTACCAGTTTATTTATTTAGTTTAATTTAGTATTGAAATTTCAATAAATAATCACCTTTTTTGTTGATTATCTTTTTAATTTTTTTGGTGAAAGGTTTAGTTAATTTTAGTTTAGTTTAGTATTAAAATTGAATGAATGAACAATTATGATTATTTTTGGTTAATTTTTGACTTTTCCATTTTTGTTTTTCGTTTTGAGAATATTTGTTCAAATTTTTATGTATGTTATTTATATAATTTCTGAGGTTATAGGCCCTTTCTTTTTAACCTAACCAAACGCCTTAATCCAAAAGTTCTATTTCTAATGCAACATCTAATTTAGCCACTACTTCTAGTTCAATACAAAATTTAAAATATATTGACAACGCCAAGAAGTCTTGAGTTCAAATTGAAATTGTATCAAGTATTGTCTCTTATTGTTTTCTGGTGCTTGCATAAAATGCACTATGGTGCACCCTGGGGTGATGTGGTATACCATGTATGGTACCACATCAGCTTGGGTGCACTATAGTGTGTACCCGGTGGGCACCAGATAATTTTAATATGACCGGATTTCTTTATATTTTGGTATACTTATGTATATATTAATAATTTTTTAATAGTATTTAATTAAATATTGTCTATAATGGTCAATAGTCAAGATGGTTAACAATCAATGGCCGCTGTATCATCTTGCTATTTTGTTATGAATAATTAATCTGCCATTTTATGTTTATACTTTTTTCAAAAAAATTTTATTGTGGCGAGCAGTGATCTTCCCCAATCTTAATCATAGATCCGTCACTGGTTAATTTGGTCATTTACTATTATACTATGCCTATTTATAATTGTTTGAATGTATATCCAATTGATGAATTGAAAATTTGAAATAACCCTAAGTTAAGTAGCCAATTAGGATTACAGTTTAAGAACACAAGTTTGATTCGTTATTTGAATCTATATTTGCAAATTGAAATCCCAGTTTCATCTTCCTATGCTTCCTTGTTAGTTGTTTCTTTAATTAGAAACATTTGTGTAGTTGACTAATTGTTACCTAGGGAATGAAAATATTGTTTGTAATTTCTTTGGAAAGGAAAAAAAAAAGGCGATTAGGAGAAAAGTCTAATTTTGTTCTAAGTTTAAAATGTGGAAAAACCTTAATTTTTTTTGATAAGTGAAAAGGTGTATGAAATGGTAAACGGTGTTTGGACCGCACTGAATTTCAATCCTGGCTACGCCACTACATTAGATGAAAGTGTATTTGAATATATAGATTAATATTGTAGCGGCATAAATATAAATATAAATATTATAAAACAAATAAACGCATACGAGTGCAAGTATTAAGAGATATTTATAGTTAAAAAAATAGTTTTGATTTGAGTAAATAATATGATATCATTACTTATTGTACTTGATGGACTCCTAAAATGAGGATTTTGATTTTGATACATTGGTTGATAGTGCGAAGAAGCATTTTCATTTATTTCCATAGAAGAAGTTGATGGACATGTTTTTTGAGATCCCATTTTACGTAAATAAGAAAATTAATAATATTACACAAGTAATTAAGATTTTGAATGCAAATTGGTATTTTGAAAATGTTTGAAAAAAAATACACATTTAACAACACTTAATTCTTCTATTTTTTATATGTCACTTTTTAAACCATATATATCATCGTTTATAAATTTTTTAAAGAGGCCAAAATTGGAAACCTATTTTTTATGAAAATTCTTTGAGAGGTAAAAACAAAAATTTGAAAAATATATAAATTTTTAATAAATGGAAAATATTAAAATATTTATTATTATTATTTTCTAAAAATTGAAAAACTACTTGGAAAAAGTAAAAATAAGAAAAAAAAGTTAAAACAAATACAAAATGTACAATCCAAAAATAAATTATTTCAGGTCAGCTGACATAAATGATCTTGCCTAATTATACCCATTTGGAGACCTATTATTTTGACTCTACATATTACACTACCGAATCTGCAAGCCGACAAACCCACTATAGTAAATATATAAAGTGACCCAATGTAAATGCTCAACATGTCTAATGACTTGACCCACAACCCAATTTACCCTCTTCTAACATGTTTAACACATTCAGATTCATCTCAAACTTGCTTGACTTCAATAGATATATATCATTCATCTATGGTGAATTGTGATAGATTAAATGATAAAATGCATCTATACTATAAATAGACACATGCTAAATGCATTTGACATTTTGCTTTCCTTTTACACACACACAAAAAGAGAACTTTTGGCTGGAAAACATTGATTGGGAGGCCTATTATTTTAACTCTACATATTACACTATCGGGTTTGCAAGCCCAATAAGCAAGCCAGCAAACCCGCTATAATAATCCAATAAACTGACCCAATGTAAATACCCAACCTCTTTAATGAGCCAACCGACAACCTGATTACCATCTTCTAACGCGTTTAACATATTTAGATTCATCTCAAACTTGCTTTACTTAAATAGATATATGTCATTCATCTATGGTGAATTGGGACAGATTAAATGATAAAAGGTGTCTATACCATAAATAGATTCATGATAAACGCGTTTGACATTTTGCTTTCCTTTTACACACACAAACAAAAAAAAGGAACTTTTGGCGGGAAAACATTACTTGGGTGGAAGAGCTTTTATAATAGTATAGATACTGTATATAAGCATATTGTCTTCCTTTTTTTTTGTTATCCTAATTATATATACATCTTTCTCATGGCCTCCTAATAGACTTTAGATGAATAAAAGGAATGGTTCTACAATCATTTATCCAGAACAAACAAATATATATATATATATATATATATGTATATATACCACACTCTTATAAAAGTGATTATAAAAGAAAAAGATTTTTTGGGTTGTTTCTACCCTTACAGCAAGCATTTCATTTTACCAATAATGCTATTAATTTTTTCAATACAATCATCATTAATTTAATGGAGAGAACATAGAAAGTTTAAAAATTAAATTAGATCATAGTTCAATTATACCTATACAAACTAGTATCCAACCCCGTGTGTTGCACGGGATGAAAACACTGTAAAGAATAAGTCTTATAGATAGGAAAAGAAAATCTTCTTAAGTAAGCTGCATTAAACGCAAATATAATTGAAATATGAAGAAATATTGGACAACAATTAATGTAAAGTATTTAAGATATGTCTCAAATTAGAACTAAAATTATTATTATTGAATGATATTGTACGGCAATCAAACCAAAATAATTATAATGTAACATACATTAAACGGAAATACAAATGAATAGCTAGAGTAACATTGTCGTGACATGCAGATAAACCAAATAAATATTACAAATCACCAAAATCAATATATATTTCAAAGCACTTCCACAGTCGTCGTTGTATTTTCATTTTAACCATCCTTGACTTTTCATAGCAAATGTGTGAGGAAGTGTTTTCATTAACTTTTTTTTTGGGTTATTTTTACAAAATCTTCTAATCTTTAAATTAAGTGCCATTGGACCCCCCTCCCCACTGACGAATTCCATTCAATTCATCTATTAAATTGGCATTTTATCATTTTGTGTACTAAAGTTTCGGGTAAAACTTGAAACAATATTTTATTTCATAATTTTAAATCATTTTAAATTTCACAAATTTTAACAATGTGCAATTTAGTGCTAAATTTTTAATTTCACAATTTCAACATTTTTTTGAAAAATTGGCAAAAATGGTCCATAAATTTTGCAGTTGCTATGAAATTAGTGTGAAATAAAAATAGTAGCGTAATACTATTTTTATCGAATTAATTAATTTGATACTAATTTTTATTTGGTATATAATTAATTTCCTTCAAAATGTTTGATGATTCAAAACATTCAAAAAGCAAAAGAGAACAAAGACTTATGACTCCATTCTTTTAATGGATATATATGAAAAAGATATATGAAAATCTTTATTAAGTTTTTTTAAATGTGGAAGTGTTTTTCAAAAACCCAATTTCAAAATACAAAAATAATTAAAAAGCCGATTACAACAAAATATACAAAACATACATTGAATTAAAGAAGCCCATTAATTTGGAAAATTATATGTTTTCATTTTTTGAATAGTCGTAACAAAATTTTAAATATCACAAAAAAAGGAATTAAATTATTGGTACTTTGAATATATTTCAAAAATACTTTTGCTAAAATAAGTCGAAAATAGAAAAAATCTAATACAATACAATCAGTCCATTAATGGATCAAACATAGTAAAAATATATATTTCCCACAATTAATGAAATGAGCCCGTCAATACAGCCCAATCCATTACAATTTTCACACAATTGGCCCAAAGCCCATTCTTCAAACTCGTCCAAAACCACTAACCCAAATATATACCTGGACCCATTGACTCTATTCCCATTTTTGCACCGTCCACCCGACCAATTGACTCGATTCAAACCTAAAAACCACGCCTAACAGCTACAAAGGCGTCCAACACTTTCTTTTTCTAGAACACACACTCTCTCAACCCTAGATCTCTCAATCGTCAGCAGTTATTCTTCGGCGAGATCCACCACCTCGATCTCTCTGCAGCGATGATGATCGAATAGGGTATAGAAACATCAAAGTCAGTTTCTTATATTCGTGCTGCACTTTCTTTGATTTACTATCATAGTCAACCCCAAAAACCTTCGATCTAGCACATTCAGACCAAGATCTGCACTAGTGTTAGTAATGGATCGGGTTCGGATCAAATCGGATCAAGAAAAAATCCAAATACGATCCATATTGGTATAGGTCTTATAAAAATAATAAAATAAAATAAAAAATAAAAAATAAAAAATCAATTCGAACGGATCGGATCGGATCTGGCTTGATTCGATCCAAATCCAAATCCGTTTTGGATCTGCCGATCCACGGATCATCGGATCGGCAAAAAATTGCTCCATTCGGATCGGGTATTCATCGGATTTGGATCGGATCGGATTTTTCTGCCATCACTAATCTGCACGTCCTCTTTCAGTTATAGGAATTCACATCTCCGTTAAACACCAAATCTAAAAATGGTGGTATCGCAAACAAAAAATCGAGAAACACCAAAGGACTTCGAATTTCGCTGCCATTAAACTACATAATCGCCTTCAATTTTAGTAAAATGTGTAATTTCTCTACTCTATGACTCTAATAAGAGAATTTTACTACCAAAAAAATGATTTTTCCATCAGTTATTATCCGAGGCTTTTATCACAATTCACATACAACTATTACTTACAATCTGATTTTTAGGTCACGATTTAAGCTGTTCTCTCTTTTTTTTTCTTGGTTTGTTAGGCATTTTTTCACAGGAGAATCTACCTATCAATGGAAGCGGGAGTCACCAAAAATGGCGAAGGCAAATTTCACAGAGACTAATTCATTCAAATCAATAAATTCTGTTTATGCCCTTCATAGTTCACATGATTAGACTTGTCAATTCGAGCGGCTCGGCTCGGCTCGGCTCGCCAGCTCGTGTTCGGGCTCGGCTCGGGCTCGTTTACTATACGAGCGAGCCGAGCTCGGCTCGCCGTCACCTTGCTCGTGCTCGGCTCGAGCTCGCGAGCTCGAGCCGAGCCGCTCGTCAAGCGAGCCGCTCGGCTCGCTTGGCGAGCTCGTGAGCTCGAGCTCGCTAGCTCACGAGCTCGAGAGCTCGAGCCGAGCCGCTCGGCTCGAGCTCGCGAGCTCGCTAGGCGAGCCGAGCGGCTCGACTCGACTCGTGTTTTTTTTTCTCTCCTCTTTGGTTTATGGTTTAGGGTTTAGGGTTTAAACCCTAAACCCTAAACCCTCTTTTTTTTTTTTTAAGTAATAGTGTATGGGGGTTTTTAAGTGTTTAGGGGTAAATAACTAAATATATATTCGGCGACACTCGGCTTGATTTTTTTTTCCCGAAATTCTACTTTGGGGTTTTTAAAGTTTAAACATATTTGGTAATTCGACTATCGAATATTTGAATTCGTATGCCAATAAATTAATAAATGAAAATATGAAATAATGGAATGAATCAAAACGTCCAAAAGGTATATAAAAAATTAACAAATTTATTCGAAAAATTCTTATTATATAAAAAAATAATAATACATTGTACAAAAACCCTCCTCCTTTATCCGGGCTTAGGACCGTCTATCAATTAGATAGGCGGAGTTAAAATTATTCACGACTTATATAGTACGTGAATAATTTTTATAATAAAAAAGAATGAAAAAATGCATAAAAATTTAAAATTGAATTGAAATTAAAATAATCTTACATATCTATGTGAAACTCAAAGTGCTCATTTCATCGGCTACCCTTTGCTCCCATTCATTTTGTATTCGAATGGCCGCATCTTCCCAATCCTTGATACATATCAATGACTCAAATATATCCGCATTCAATTTACATCGCTCGTCGCTCATAAGTCAACCACCGACACTAAATGCCGACTCAGATGCAACCGTAGAAGCGAGCGGAGTTAAAACGTTACGTGCCACTTTTGATAAGACGGGATATTGTGACTCGTTTTGTCTCCACCATTGGAGCAAATCAAAATTTGCCAGATCAGATTTAGTACAAAGTGAAAGAAAGTCAAAAGCAAAATAACGATTTAACTCAATAGGAGTAGAAGAATCTTGATTTAATAGAGTACTCCCTGAACTACTAGTTTCCCATGTGTTTTCATCACTTTGTAACAAAATGGCCCAAGAAGAACCATTGAGTATTCGGCCACCTCCTCCGCCATCATATGGTGATCACTTGTACCGGATGGAATCATGTTTGCATAGTGATTATAAAGAAGAATCATAAAAGATTTCAAATCATAAGTAATAACAATATTTATATCAATTTCCATATTTGTTGTAATTGATTTCAACAACTTATAAGCTCCTTTTAAATTAATTCTCGGATCCACTATCGCACCAAGGGCGTACAATAGTGGGATCTTATCATAATATTTTTGAAATTTTTCCACCATAAAAGGAATAGAATTTCCAAAAATATGGTGAGTTTTATATTTTCGCAAACATAAAGTAATTTCGTTAAGAGCAAACAAAACAATTGAAGATGTGGGTGAGTATACGGCCGAGCATTTCACCGTCGCCTCATAAAAAACCTGCAAAAACTTCATGCACTCTTTAGAAATTTCCCAATCAAGAATAGTTAAATCATCTCCTTCAAGTCCAAAGTGCACGATTATTCCAAAATTGCTATAACATGTTCATAACCAACACATGAACGAATCATTAAATAAGTAGAATTCCATCTAATAGGCATATCCGCACCGAAAGTCTTTGGGGCTAAATTCATTTCAATACATAAATTTTCAAAATCTTGTTTTCTACGAGTCCCTGAAGAAATGTGGAGTATAGCACTACGAATTTTATCTATCATAGGACGGATATCATCCAAAGCACATTTAACAATTAAGTTAATAATATGACAAACACAACGTACATGAAACAATTCTCCATCAAAATTCGGATTAATGTAAGGCTTCAACTTCTTAATAACACCATCATTAACTTTGGCATTATCTAAAGTGAAACTCCTAACCTTATCAAGTATGCCATATTCCATTAGTATATCATATATGATACGGGCTATATTACTTGCATTATGAGGATGCTCAATAATTTTAAAAGCAATAATTTTTTTATGCAATATCCAATTTTCATCAATGTAATGTGCAGTAGCAGATAAGTATCCTCTATTATTCCCACCGCTCCACAAATCAGGAGTAAAACTAATAACACCGATTAAATTGACGATACCTTGTATTAATTGATCTTTAAGGTTTTCATATTTAGCAATAACATCAAAGACGCGCGATTTCGAAGTTACGCTTGGTACCTTGGTTGAAGACATTCTTGTATGAATTTTGTGAGATGTGGATTTTCGACAAAATTTAGTGGTAACTCGGCGGCGGCAAGTAGGGCGGCCATTCCTTTACGTGTTCTATCCGGATCATAACTCCAAAAATTTAAACAGGATGAAGTCTCTCCTTCACCACCGGCTCTAAATTGTAGTTGTGTTTGCTGTGAATTACTTCCAGCTCGAGCAAGACACTTACGAGCATGTCAAGAATATTGAGTAGTAGCACCACCTACCGTAAATCCAAATTTTTTACCACAATATTTACATACGACAAATGTAACGGATTCTCCATTTTCGTTGATTTCAACTGATCTGGTGAAATGATTCCAACAATCGGACGTGGTGGCTCTTCGTCGAGAACCTCTTTCCCGTGGGGTAGAAGTTGTATTTTGATCATCGATTGGATTATTTGAATCAACATTAATTGGCTCGGATTGTTGGGATTGACTGTATGAATCCATCTCGTAGAAATGTAGAAAAAAAATATAGGCTATTTGGATGGATAAATGTGATAAGTAATAAGTGATAATTGATAAAATGAAAGAATATAAATATATAAAAAATATTGGAATTGTTTAATTTATATAAGAGTGGAATTTCGTAGCAACTAGCAAGAAATATATAGAGATTTAGAGAGCAATTGAGCAAATTATAGAGAATTTCGTAGTATAATAGAAAGAATGAGAGAATAGAGATAGAATTTGTTGTGAAATCTAATTCCAAACACCCCTATTTATACACACTTACGATGGCATTTCGGTAATTATCTGAAAAAATTTTAAATTTTGAATTCAAAATTCAAAATTTGAATTCAAAATTCAAAATTTGAATTTTAAATTCATTTTTTTAAATATGCAATGCAGAGCCAGAAAAAGGCAAAGACTGGCTGCTTTAATGTCGCTAAAGGCAAACAAAAGTCGCTTTTTGCTCTTTTTGATCGAAAGCAAAGTAGCTCGACTCGCTTGTTTGGTCATCGAGCCGCCATGAGCGGCTCGAGCGAGTTAACTCATGAGCCGCTATAGCCGGGCTCACAAGCTCGCCACGTAAACCGAGCGCTCGCTCGGCCTGCTCTGCCTCGCTGGCCGTCAGCTCGTGAGGCGAGCCCGAGCCGGCTCGCGAGCCAAATTGACAAGTCTACACGTGATGCAATAATGTTGCTATTCTCAGTATTCAAAACTCAAGGGAAGTTACTATATTAATTGAATTATTATAAATTTTTTACCTTCTATCAACCTCTATAAGTTATGTGATCATTGCAAGTAGTAGTAAATACTTTGGTTTTCTACTCTCTGGAATTACTTGGTTCAAGAGAAAACTTACCTTTGTCTCCTTGATCATCACATATATGCTTGTTGTTTATGATAGTTGATCTCGTAAGCTTTTTCCGTGAAGTTGCAATAATCAGAATTCCAGAGAAAATAAATTTTTTTGTCGATTATTTGTTAATATAGTTCGAAGAATGAATGAATTGTGGTTTCCCTCTTGGGATGTAGAAATTTATGATAACGCTAAATCAATTCTAAACTATCCAACTCATCAAATAAGTTGTAGATTTTCTAAGACAGATTTATATAATGAACATAATAATGATAGGATGATTGATCTCTACATACGATGAAAGTTAATTATAACTTTAGAGCTCATCTCCACAAAATAAAAATAAATAAATAAAAAATCAATTTGGAGAGAAGTAATGAGACTTAATTATAAGAAAAATCTATATATCTATATCTATATATAAAGAAAAGTAGAGAATTTTCATCCTATTTTTTTAATTCCTAAAATTTGTTTTCCTGCCTAAAACTTATTATTACTAGTGTTTCCACCCGCGTTGCACGGTGAGACTTATGCTCAACACACGATGTGTGTGTATATATATACATGCTGAAGAAGAAGTCGAGTTAGAAAAGACATGTAGAAGCGGTGAAACTCGTTGCCATAATTAAAGATCCATGTGCAGGCAGCGATAACGAAAAAGGATTCGAGATTAGGGAAGGATTTGAGTGAATATCAATCTTTGATTTGTGAATATTGGGGAGCGGGTCGGATATGAAAACAGAAAATACAAAACAAACAGAACGCCCCTTATACATCGAATTAATTTTCAATTTCTGATTTCATACAATTTTATGATTAAATTTGGAGTTATTTATTAATTTAGTTGAACAAATTGTCGTCGGACATTTTCCTTTTTCATTTATATCATATGTACGTTTGTTCATTAATATATAAAGGAACAAATAAATTATATCATATGTACGTTTGTTCATTAATATAAAACCTATATGTAATCCATTCAAAAATAAAATAAAACTATGTGTAATTATGTAACTCCCCGATTTTTGAATATCGAAGGGTTACCAAAATAGCCTTGACTTGATTGAAATGTGGAAAGTTGTCGATATATTTTTTTCTTTTTTATAACATCTTTGAGAATAATAATAACAATAATAATAGAAAAAATAATAAGAATAATAATATTAATAAGGATCAAGATCCACGTACTTAAATGAAATAATATTACTCAATTTGATAACCAATACTCATTTTCTAAATAAACGAATTAAATCTTCTAAACCATATGCGGAAACTCAATAATAATCTATTACTAAGTTTTGAACGATTTTCTAATAAAAGAAAACTAATTTGACACAGTATTAAGTGGATGGTGTCACCCCGTCTCGCGCCGCTTTGGCGGACTCCTTAATCTGAAAAAGAGTTTAAAACATTTGGGGTGAGTCTAACGTCGTTATACTCAGTAGGGGCACAGTAGAAAACATTTCCACCATATCACGTACCCATATACGAAATCACAATTAGAGGCAATTAAACTATAGAAAGTCGAGTGTTGGAAACTCCCGTCCAACGTGGGGGAAAGTCGCTATGACTATCCGAATGACCCTTAACACCATTCCGTAGAAGATGGTACTTAACACCATCACATGCATGTCACATAGCAAATACCACAAATTATAACACGTAAAGGGCATGATATGGATTTTAAAGTAAACAATCACATTTGAAATAAAACCATTTGCAAAAAATAACACAATTTTGCATAAAGTAACCCCACTGGGCGCGCTTGTCACGGCGCGCCAAAGTTTGATTTTATTTCCTTACTCGGTTTCAAAATTACAAATTAATGTAGAAGTGGTAAGTAAGGGTCGAACCCAAGAGGAACGGTGTTTGATCTAGTTGTTTTTATCAATTAATATAGAAAAGGGGGGTTTTGTGAAGTTGGATGAAATTTGAAAATAAAATGACAAAATAAAAGAGATGAAAATGCAACAATTGAAGATATATCTAGTTCTCGGGTTCGGTTGTGTCAACATCTTGTGTTTATCTTTCCCATGCAACGTGTACTATCCCTTCTTCAATTTATCAACTCTCAATTAACCAAGAAGCTCTGACTAACGAATTCTTCCTTAAGTGTATTAAATTAAAGTGAGTTCTTTAACTTAACATCTAGCTATTGGATAATCCTAAACAAGTTCTTAGGATTTAATGCAATGCTAGTGTGAAATGAACAAGAAGAATGAGTTGAATTAGATGATCAATTTCACAAACTTGAATTAATACATCTAAGTTGATTTATTAACAAATATGCACGACATCTGCTTGCTACTTTGTGGATTGGAATCTAGTGACAATTACGGATCAAAAGTTCCAATCCTAGCACATAACTTGAACTTAAAGATTAATTGATTCAATTGGCCAAAGTGAATGCAATAATCACATAAATTCAAAGCGGGTTTAAAAGCATAACAAATCAACAAATTGAAGTAGAGGAATAGATAAAACGTTAGCAAAGAGTTAGAAAAGATAACAACATGATAATTGAACACAACGTCCTCGAACTAGATAGAGAAGTCTAACTACTCATATTAGCGGGTATCACCCCTGCTATATGATAGATTATACTTCACTATCTCAAGTAATATATAAAAACTATAGAAACAAAGAAAATAAATGCTAAGAAATAAATAGAGAAGGTTAATCACTCATATATATGGGTTAAATACTTTTTAGCGAGTGTTCGCCTTGTATTACCTCCACAATATATGAGAAATTAGACTTCTCAAACAAGAAAAATAAAAGAAAGAGAGAAACTAGCGAAGAAATGCCCCGCTAATCATATTCTCGGCCGAAGAATCGCCGATTGATTAATCGAACCTAAATTTAGGTTTTTCTTCCGCCGGAATATGAGAAACTAAGAGCTTTCAAGCTAGAACTAAGAACTAATGATGAAGAGAATTTTATTGAGGAGAAAGTTAGAGAGAATCACAAGCTAATTCTCTCTACAAGTTGTGTGATTCAAGCTTGGAAATGCCTCTATTTATAGGCAAAATATTACACCAAAAATATTAAAAATCATAAAAGTCTTCCTTCATGAGTCTATTGTGGTGTGCTCAGATTGTTTTATCTCTAAGAAGTCAAGAAAATACCAAAAACACGTTTTATGGTAGGTGGAGTCCGCTGGTCAAAATCTGCAGCGGCCAGGCGTGACTCGAGTCGCCGCGCGCGCTGACTCGAGTCACGCGCGATTCTGCCTAGTCACCGCGCGCGCGGAACGGGGAGGCCAGGGACGGTTGCAGGCATGACTCGATCACTTGCGGCGGTGACTCGAGTCACTTGCGGCGCTGATCGAGCATCATCGGGCGTGACTCGAGTCACTTGCGGCGCTGACTCGATCACGTGCGGCGGTGACTCGAGTCACCCGAGTCACCCAGAAATTGCACACCAAGTCCCTCAACTTTTGAATGTTGTTCATTTGGGTCCTTCCAAAATTGCATTTTGGTCCTCCAACGTTCTGAAACGTTTCACTTTGGTCCCCTGACTTTTGAAAAGTTGCACTTTGGTCCCCAACAGTTTTGGAAGTGACGCTTTTAGTCCTTTTTCTTCAAACGGCCATAACTTTCACTAGGAAACTCCGATTTGAGATCCGGAAAAAGTTTGGGAATCCTCTTTTGACGTTCTTCGACTTTGGCACAAGAAAAATTGTAAAAACAACTTTTCATAAAATTGCATCGGAGGTCCTCCATCTTTGATTCGCTTGCCTTTTTGGTCCCGAGTTTCCGTTTTCATTCGATTTTCATCCTTTTTGACTCCTTTTGATTCTTTGTGACCCTAAACACCACAATAAAGGAAAAACACATAAAACGGAACATATAATATTAATAAAACACACAAACACGTAAAATAGAAGAGTTATTTAAGTGCTTTTCTAGCACTTATCAAACTCCCCACACTTAGACCAAGTTGTTCGCCTCAGAACAACAACCATACGACACAAAACAACACAGTGATTTTACATGAGATAAACAACTTTAAACATTGAAATCCAACTACAGTATAGTGACTTGCTTAATAAACATTCTCCAACCATGAAAATTTCACTTCTTCTCAAATACACGATGGCTTGTGAGTGTGTGCAATTAAGGTTATCATCCCATCACTAATCGGAATCAAATGAAAGCTTACGATGTTCTATCCAAATCCTAACCCAAATGGTCAAATATTTCCTTTCATCTCTCGTGATCCCACTCTTATTTTACAATGATTCCCATGGATCCTAAAAATTACTCGATTCACCAAAAATCATCAACTATTAGCACCGCAAAGAAAAAAAAGGGCATGACAGTGTTTTATCGCAAATATGTCTTCAATTTAAAGAGTGTTTAGATTAGGCACTTCAAACCAGGGAATTTATTTATCTTCACATTTGGGTAACTATCACATTTCTTGCGATTTTCTTTTTTTCTCTTTTTTTTCTTTTTTTTTTTTTGATGAAGAAGAAGAAGAAGAAGAAGAAGAAGAAGAAGAAAAAGAAGAAGAATTTTGCAATTTTCTTTTCACTTTTACCCCACAGTAGCTTTCACACTACCCCTTTCATTGGAGGCAAATTCTTCACCCATTCGAGGTGACGGCTTCACACTCTGAGGTAGGTAGCTCTTTCCTGTGGTCCCTCTCCTTATTTCGAACATAAAAGTAAAATTCATTCTCAAAGATAGGTCAATGCTTTTTCCAAACTTTTTAAACTCACAATAAAAGACACATTCACAAAAACAGATACCATGCGATTATAACTCCACCTTGCTAACAATTGATGTTTCAGTTACTTTGAGCAGACGAATGGATAGAAAAAAGAAAAGAAAAAGTTAGTTTACTATGGTCTAGAAAGTTAGAAAAAAATCAACATTTTCAACCTTCAATTTGTGTTCCAGAGAATGATAGTAAATTACCTTATAAACGTGCTCAGGTAATTTAGCCAGCTATGCATAGAGAAGAACAGAACACAACAAATTGATTTTTTTTTCGGGATCCTGCAGTTTTAGCTAAATCACGCAAATTAAGCTCAATCATATTCAAAAGTTGCTATCTCATGCAAAATTGTAGACACAAAAAAAAAAAAAAAAAATCACACGCAGACCACAATATGCCACTCCCCCACACTTAAATTCTACATTGTCCCCAATGTAGAAATATAGAAAGCATGAAAAAGAGAAGAAATAGAAACTCCCCTATGTAATAAGTCGTGCTGGTTGATTCCACCAAAGAGACTTATGGTTGTCAATTTCTTTTTCGAACTTCCAGCTTGCCTTCTTTGAACTTCCGCTTCCAATGTGGTAGTAGAATCCATAGATTGTTGACTCATACTTAGAACTGACACAAGAACACAAAAATGTAAAATAACAATATGTACACGTAGTTGTGATTGTGGCTCACATCTTCCTCTGGTTTTACGTCCAGAAACGGCTTAAACGCCTTCTATGAGTCGGGGATCGGTTTCCCATCCGATTTTCTTACAAAGCGGCAAGCGAGGGTCTTTAAAGTCGATTCCCAAGACTATATCGTTCCTGTTCCTTTTTAAATTCGTGCCACAAATTGAGAAGTTCGATCTGCACCATTCCACTAAGATGCGTCTCAAGAGTTTGATGGATATCATCCAAAGACTCCTTACTCATGTCATCCTTAATCGAAACATATTTTATCTTCTCGATTTGTAGACACAAATCCAATGGAACGACACTGAAATGCAAGTCCATCGAGTGATTAACCCACATATGGTAGCTCATCGAGTATTATGCATACAAGTGAAGAGAATTTTTTTTTTGAAGATTTTAAAAAATAAAATAAAAATACAAATAAAAACAAAATAATACAAATGTTAACAGAAAAATGCTTGGGTTGCCTCCCAAGAAGCGCTTTTGTTTAAAGTCGTTAGCTCGACTACAAAATTTTTTTTTCTTCTTTTTTTTTTTTTGAAATTAATTAATAAAAACAACTACATTCGTTAACCGTTCCTCTAACAGCGCCAAAAACTTAAGGCGCTTGTCGCTACTAAAGTTTGATTTTATTTCCTTACTCGGTTTCAAAATTACAAATTAATGTAGAAGTGGTAAGTAAGGGTCGAACCCAAGAGGAACGGTGTTTGATCTAGTTGTTTTTATCAATTAATATAGAAAAGGGGGGTTTTGTGAAGTTGGATGAAATTTGAAAATAAAATGACAAAATAAAAGAGATGAAAATGCAACAATTGAAGATATATCTAGTTCTCGGTTCGTTGTGTCAACATCTTGTGTTTATCTTTCCCATGCAACGTGTACTATCCCTTCTTCAATTTATCAACTCTCAATTAACCAAGAAGCTCTGACTAACGAATTCTTCCTTAAGTGTATTAAATTAAAGTGAGTTCTTTAACTTAACATCTAGCTATTGGATAATCCTAAACAAGTTCTTAGGATTTAATGCAATGCTAGTGTGAAATGAACAAGAAGAATGAGTTGAATTAGATGATCAATTTCACAAACTTGAATTAATACATCTAAGTTGATTTATTAACAAATATGCACGACATTCGTTTGCTCGTGGATTGGAATCTAGTGACAATTACGGATCAAAAGTTCCAATCCTAGCACATAACTTGAACTTAAAGATTAATTGATTCAATTGGCCAAAGTGAATGCAATAATCACATAAATTCAAAACGGGTTTAAAAGCATAACAAATCAACAAATTGAAGTAGAGGAATAGATAAAACGTTAGCAAAGAGTTAGAAAAGATAACAACATGATAATTGAACACAACGTCCCCCTCGAACTAGATAGAGAAGTCTAACTACTCATATTAGCGGGTATCACCACTGCTATATGATAGATTATACTTCACTATCTCAAGTAATATATAAAAACTATAGAAACAAGAAAATAAATGCTAAGAAATAAATAGAGAAGGTTAATCACTCATATATATGGGTTAAATATTTTTTAGCGAGTGTTCGCCTTGTATTACCTCCACAATATATGAGAAATTAGACTTCTCAAACAAGAAAAATAAAAGAAAGAGAGAAACTAGCGAAGAAATGCCCCGCTAATCATATTCTCGGCCGAAGAATCGTCGATTGATTAATCGAACCTAAATTTAGGTTTTTTCTTCCGCCGGAATATGAGAAACTAAGAGCTTTCAAGCTAGAACTAAGAACTAATGATGAAGAGAATTTTATTGAGGAGAAAGTTAGAGAGAATCACAAGCTAATTCTCTCTACAAGTTGTGTGATTCAAGCTTGGAAATGCCTCTATTTATAGGCAAAATATTACACCAAAAAATATTAAAAAATCATAAAAGTCTTCCTTCATGAGTCTATTGTGGTGTGCTCAGATTGTTTTATCTCTAAGAAGTCAAGAAAATACCAAAAAACACGTTTTATGGTAGGTGGAGTCCGCTGGTCAAAATCTGCAGCGGCGTCAGGCGTGACTCGAGTCGCCGCGCGCGCTGACTCGAGTCACGCGCGATTCTGCCTAGTCACCGCGCGCGCGGAACGGGGAGGCCAGGGACGGTTGCAGGCATGACTCGATCACTTGCGGCGGTGACTCGAGTCACTTGCGGCGCTGATCGAGCATCATCGGGCGTGACTCGAGTCACTTGCGGCGCTGACTCGATCACGTGCGGCGGTGACTCGAGTCACCCGAGTCACCCAGAAATTTCACACCAAGTCCCTCAACTTTTGAATGTTGTTCATTTGGGTCCTTCCAAAATTGCATTTTGGTCCTCCAACGTTCTGAAATGTTTCACTTTGGCCCCTGACTTTTGAAAAGTTGCACTTTGGTCCCCAACAGTTTTGGAAGTGACGCTTTTAGTCCTTTTTCTTCAAACGGCCATAACTTTCACTAGGAAACTCCGATTTGAGATCCGGAAAAAGTTTGGGAATCCTCTTTTGACGTTCTTCGACTTTGGCACAAGAAAAATTGTAAAAACAACTTTTCATAAAATTGCATCGGAGGTCCTCCATCTTTGATTCGCTTGCCTTTTTGGTCCCGAGTTTCCGTTTTCATTCGATTTTCATCCTTTTTGACTCCTTTTGATTCTTTGTGACCCTAAACACCACAATAAAGGAAAAACACATAAAACGGAACATATAATATTAATAAAACACACAAACACGTAAAATAGAAGAGTTATTTAAGTGCTTTTCTAGCACTTATCACCCACCTCAATCATTTGTTCTTGTAAATTCCTCGAAATTTGGGCTGGTGTGATGCTAGCGCTTCTACGGACTTTTCACGTCGTCTAACAGAAGAAATTAAACATAACTTTAGTAATTAAATCTTAAAATTTGAAGTTTAATAATTTATTCGGGTCTTATAGAATTTAATTTAAAAGTTTTAGGGCTCAAAAGATATTTTTTAAAAGTTACTGGTGGAAAATGAAGTAATTAGTCAACTATGATTAATTCGAAGCTCGATCAAAACTTTAGGGGTTGAAATTGAACTTTTTAAACTTAATTTGGTCTTGATTGAAGGAGAACCATGGTTTAGGGATTGATTTAGAGTTAAATCAGAACTTCGGGACTTTATTTGCAATTTATATGAATTCAATTGGATGCAGTTGAATTAGATACATGATTTTGGTGACTTAAGATGAACTTTTGGAACTCGATTGAACCTTATTGAAGAGGATAATCGACTTTAGGAGATCAATTGAGTGAGTTGTCGAAAGCAGGGACCAACTTGTGCTAATTTTAGAGTTTGAAGGACTTGGGCTGCAATATCCTCAATGGGGAGTTAAAATCAGATTTGGGCCTTACCATCCTCAATCAACACGATCGGCACAGACTCACAGAGGGAAGAGAGAAAGCCGAGAGTCATCGAGGCCACCGCTCCGCCACTCGTGGAGTTTTCAGCCGGCAGCCAAGTCCATCGTCAACGACGAGCATGCCCCCGGGTCCCCACGTCGCCGCCGAGCACGAGGAAGAGAGAGTGGAGCATTGAGGAGTCAAAATCTTTGAGAAAGGATTTCGGCGGAAACCGGCGAAATTGGAGGTTGTTCTAGCAAAAAATCGGTCAATTAAACTCGAGTTTAAGGTTCTATAACACCCCACCATTCTCTTGGGAACGAATTATGGAAGAAATTTCAAGGTTGAAGACAATAAGCCATGGCCAGCACTATTCACGGAGTTACTATTCAAGCTGCTTTTTTTTTTTTAAACCATGAGGATGATGATGATGGACTGGAAATTTCACTTTTCGAAAGTACATTGAAATCCCCAATTTTTATGATGTAGAACGGTCGATCGAGATTTGTGGTTGATGTGTATAGCGCCGCCATGTATTTACTTCCATATTATGAATTCACAATGAGGGCGGTATACACAGGAAAGCTAGCAGTAGGATGTTGGGTTCGTTTTTGTATCGAGAATTCAATGGTACAGAATAGAAGGAAAACAAATAGCAGTTGAGTAAAAATCTTAAATACAAATAGGGAGGAGCTCGTTACCTTGCTGTGATTTACTGCTGCCTAGGTTGTTTGAGGCTATGAATACTTTGGTGAAGAGTTCTTAAGAGGAGAAAAACGTGAGCAACGTAGCCACCCTGGTTATCCAGTAGCGTTCTTGAGATTTTTGCAAAGAGTTTCTGAGAATGAAATAGGGTGAGCGAGAGTTTATAGATGGATGGCATGAGAGTGTAGTGTTTGATTGGCCCAACCCAATAAGACCTGCTTGTCTAAAAAATTGTGCCGAGGGTTTGGAATGGGTTTTCAAATCGAAAATTGGGCTTGAAGCCCTTCATAAAATTTCACCCGATTAAATTACTAAATTAGTTTTTTTTTCTTTTTATTTGCCAGACGAGTGCTACATCTAAATTCTTTAAATTAAAGTGGAGAAGCCGTAACGACATCGTATAATTATTTAAGCATTAAAAATATATCTAAATTCTTTAAATTAAAGTGGAGAAGCCGTAACGACATCGTATAATTCTTTAAGCATTAAAAATTGAGCTTGGTTGTTACAAATTAATATCAATTTCAAATTTCATAAAATTTTATAATTAAATAGAAGTTATTTAGATTTCAAAAATTAAAAAATTAAAAAATCAAAGTTATTTATTATTTGGTTGAACAATAAATTTTCCATTAGTTTAAGTTTGTGGTCGACATTTCTTTTTTCATTTTGGTTAACTGATTGTCAAGATAAAGATATAAATTCCTTTTTTCTCTGATTATTAATAAATTTCTATTCTGTTGTCATATAGGTTGACACTCTTTTGTCTTACTTTTTCTCGTACTTTTTAGGCGATTTTAATAATGACATAACCATTGATAAGCACAAAAAGAAATAGAGATTATGAGGGGTTGGAGCGTGAGGAAGCTTACGATTGCAGAATAAAAAATTAAATTTTTAATTCAAAAAAATAGGTAAAAGTGGCAGGAAAATGTCCTGATTTTATTAATGTAATAATAATAATAATAATAATAATATTATTATTATTATTATTATTATTATTATTACTTCCTTTAAATTCCTCCTTCTTTCTTCCCAATTGATAGTATATAAACAATTTTCTAGATCTTCTATACCAAAATTACATCCTCTAATGGAATCCTATATGGCAACAATATGTGTGTGTATATATATATATATATATATATATATATTAATTGGAGGTTTTTTGGGCTATTCTATCCCCTTTTATTATTTTTTTAATCCATAATAAATCTATAATAAATATATAATAGTAGTAAGCTTTTATTATTTAATTATCAATTGATATCGATCCCAAAATTATATTTCACGAAATCATTTTGATCGTATCCTATTGAAATAATTTTTGATCTTATCCAATTACCCAATTTGAATTTTAATAAAAACACATGTTACATGGTAATTATATATAATAATTATCCAAGCTTTTTTAGATATGAATTCAAATGAAACTTTATTTGAGGAACTATGTTCTCTTTATTCCTCAACTAAGTGCAATGATTTCCTTAAGCATGTTAGTATCTTTCCGCTACTATTATAATTACACTCACTCATTATACATACATTAATTTGGTTGTATTAACTAAAAGGGTGTTAAGCAACCATTTTAAAAAATTTTACTACTTTTTTATCAATTCTTTATTTATCCTTTATCAATTCTTTATTTATCCTAAATCAATCATATCAACACATCACATCACATCTATAAATCTCCACCATTCAACTCCACTCATTATCTCTCATCCTTTACATTAAAAATATTTAAAAATTATTAAAAACCAACCCTTATCACCCTTTAAATTGATGGGCGCTAGAAATTTGCATATAAAATTTATTTTCTCAATAATATTAATTGAGATTTCTTAATCTATGTAAAAAGTCAAATGAGCCAATATGTATGGGACATGTGGAATATAAAAATGCAACAAAAAGTTTGAGGACATAATTGTGATTATAAACAAAGTTAAAAAAATATTTTTATACAATTAAAATATGGTGTACCCAATATATTTTGTAGTGTGAATATAATTAGACTTACCTGAGTTATTCAATAAATTTTTTTACCTTGGATTATATAGCGTAATTATACTACTTACACATGATTTAATTAATTGTGATTAATTATGTAACATTCTATATCAATTATCACAAGGTCGGAACTATTATAATGCTCGGATGATTATTATTATTATTATTATTATTATTATTATTATTATTATTATTATTATTATTATTAGTTCAAAAGAAGACGGTTTCCTTTCATAACATCTTATATCAAGACAATCAATATATAAGAATCAAAGAGGCATTTTTATTTAACGAAAATTTATAAAATACACCATGTGTTTATAGTGTGTTTACAATTTATACACCATATTTTAAGAAATTGTATTTTACACATTGCATTCATTTAGTCTTAACAAAACACCTTTATGTTACACAAAAATTTAAAAAATATTACTTAGTAAGTAAAATTACCTTTTTGTGACTAAAAATTACATTCAAAATATTTTAGCGTGTAACACTTTACGTACTATTATTATTCAAAATATTATTTAACACTTATTTTATAAAAAAAATATTTTTTTGGCTTTTATTATGAAATTTATTTTTAAAGTTAACTATATATGATATATATTTTTTTAAGTTAAAAAAGTTAAAAAAATAAAAAAATTTAAATATATATGAAATATTATAAGTAAATTGAAAACAAGAAATCGTCTTTGTCATTATTGTCATCAGTTCTACCATTACTATTACAGTAAATTGCAATTTTCATAAAAAAATAATTTCACTGAAATTAGTTTTTACATGTAATTGACAAAATTTTAAAATAAAAACTAAGTTGTAAAATATTACCAAATATCATGTATTATTAAACTTTTTCTTTTCTTATTTATTGAGTAAAAATTAAACGTTAAGAACAACTATTTCCATAATTTTATACATTTGAATATTTTTTTTAATGAGATTGATTCATCCACTCTTTGAGCAGTAATATAAGAATCAGAACCAAATATTTTTTTTAGAAAGTAAACAAATATTTGGTCAAGTATAATAAAAAATCATACTTGAGGAATACATATATTCTATTTATTCCTCAACTAAGTTAAATGATACCATCAAATATGTTGGTGTCAAATATTTTTTTACACAATTGCCGTGAGCCATTATAATTATAATATTTTTTTATATATTCTTGACTCAGTTATTACAATTATACCCGCACATCATACTTACATTAATTGAGTTGTATTAGCTAAATTGATGGATGCTAAAACAAATTAATTTAATGGTTTTATTTTTGTGATAAGTAGACAATATCTAAATTACATATTGAATCAATAAAGATTATATAAGTTGGCAAGTGAATAAATACCTAAATTACTTATTTCATAAATTATGTATTTAATAAATAATTAGTTATCTACTTCATCAATGATTGAAGTCATGTGACTCAATTAGAATTTTTTAATTAGCTCTCGACTATGTTAAATATTTATGTAGGATTCCATCTCCTAAATAAATATTAAAAATTCTCAACCATATTAAATATTTATATAGGACTCTCTCTCAACCATATTAATAATCGTATATAACTTAAAATAAACATCTAATTTGATGAATTTAAAAAAATATGTTGACATCGATGAGTATATACCGAATATGTTAATATACATGTTTAGTATGTTTAGAAAGTATTTATTGAAAAAAGTAGATGTAATTAATATATAATACAAAGTACAAATAAAATACTCCGATTAAACGATCATGATATTGCTTGGAAGAAATGGAAACTTTCTAGCGGGGTGGGGATGGGGAGTGAGAGTCCTAATCCTATTACAAGTCTTATGTCATCCTTATTCGGCCTTGACTAAATCGAGATGGTGCGGGGACGAGGACAAGTGTTTCCTAACTGGCAGGAACGAGGTACGTGTTAGAGTCTGTTTGGGACAACTACATTGACATTTCTATAATATATATATGTATGTGTATGTTGATTATATTTCATAGTAAGATTTTAAAAATTATTATTCATATATTTATTGTCAGTATAGTGCATCTCATGGGTGTCTAATTAATATTTTTAGAATTTGTAATGGCATATAATAGAATGTATAGTAATTTTTTTTTAAAAAAAATCCGTACACTCTACTTTATTTTTTTCAAGTCCTATACTAATACGGATTGGTATGCAATACACGGGAAACTCTGTTTTATAAAATTATTTCGTTAGTTATATTGATTAAGTTTATTGTTGCGACTTATTATTTTTTTTGAGATCTTATGTTAATATGATTAGCATCTATGAATACTGTTATTAGTTGAAAATTTAGGCCTCTTTGCAATGCATGGGTGAAACAGCTAGTTATTCGAATAGTGTTTCATTCAATGTATGAGAATTGATACTCGAAATCAATGCACGATGGGACAATTGGAATTGAGTGTTTTTGAAACATTCAATTGTATTTTCATAATTTAAACTGGATATTTTGTTAAATGTGATTGCAGGAGTTGCAGATAAATGTGTTGGAGGAAGTACTTATTTAGTCCATTATTAATTTACAGCTCGAGTATAAAAATCATCGCGGCTGATTAGTTGCCCACATGTTGGCAACATAAGTTGCCAACATGTGTGACGTGGCGCCCTGTGAGGGCGCCACGTCATCGGGCCAAATTAATTTTTTTTTTTGAAATCTATATCAAGTGAGATGAATAATATATAACTGTCCCCTGATAGTTGGGGGTTCGTATGTGCCTCACATTTTTCCCCCAAAAATGGGGTGTTGGCATGTTCCGTTGCCAACTTGTTGGCAACGGAACATTACTATAAAAATCATACTCAAGGCAGATTTCTCTTTGATTCTTTCGGTAATATTTTAATACGTTTATTGGCTTCAAATGTTGACATCTATATATATATAAAAACAGCATTTTTTCCCTCCAAAACATCCTTCTTTTTTTAATTTTTTAATTCCACATCATTATATTTTCCCTCCCAACGCATTTTCCTAAAATAGACATTATCTTTTCCTTAAATAGATGTTATCCTTTTTAATGATATTCTTTTTAATATATAGACCATCATTATATTCAGCATTAATGTTTTTTTAACTTTTTAATTTAATTATATTTTTTATTTGTTACCTAACCTAATCTCCAATACAATTATTTTTGCCAACAATTAAAGATAATAAATTAAAACATGACTTGAAAGAATTCAACAAATTGTCTCTGATAAATTGTAGAAATAATTGTTGTTTCTTTCCACTAAAAAATTTCATCTTCATCGTTTTTCCTCATTTTTTGGCTATGATTAATTTATAAAGCAAATTTATGGATTGATTTTACTTTCTTCAAATTATTAGAATTTTTTGCATTTGTCTCATCAATTTCTTTATCCAAACAATTTCTAATACAATTTATTATTTTTTTTACAATTATATATAGTAGAATTATTTTTTAGAATAGTCACTTTCTTCTTCTTCCTAAGTTGATCATTAGGTTGGAAAGATGCCAATTATTTTTGTTTATAATTATATGAAATAAATTAAAATATGAATTTAAAGAATTCAATGAATTGTCTATCATAAATTGTTGAAACAATTGTTCCCTCCTACCAATAAATTTTTTTCTTCCTCTTTTCTTTTTTTTTTTTTGTCGTTGTTGTCATTAACTTTTTATACCACTAAACTGACTCCACATAATTTTTTTTTAATTGTGAAGGTAACTTTGTGGATTGATTTTACTTTCTTTCCACAATAGCCAAATAATTCCCATGCGTTGGATGACACAAACCCCGTTCTCCTACTCATTTTTACATATTTTTACACATTTTTACACACAAATCTCGTGGGACCTACCTGTACTACACAAATCTCCATCATTCAATTCCACTTTTTCTCTCTCCTATATTACATCAAAACACATAAAAACGCATAAAAACACATACCCTAACACGCGCACATTGCTAGCATCTCCATCTAATGAGGTATTCCTATACAACATGGAAGATAATTTACATCCATTTGATTTACATTCTTTTGAATCACTTATGGTGAACAAACACATTTACTTTTCTGCATTGATAAATTTTTTATTATAATTTTTTAAATATCATTGGGATAAGTCGACATATTATTTCAAAATATAAGTCTAAGTTCTTATATTAGGTATACTTCTTGTGATGCATAGCTAATTTTTTTCCATTGAATTTTTTATTTTCTCAGGCCGTTTGATGGTTTTAGTTGACATTTCGATTAATGGTTTATTAAAAGAAATGTTAAATATATGTATGTAAATAATAAATTATTTATTCAATAATAATAATAATAATAATAATAATAATAATAATAATAATAATAATCATCTTTAAAATCATGTTTTTGGAAAACATGATTTTTTAAATTCTAAACAAAACACTTGATTTTAGCAAATTGAAAAGTAAATGTACACTTTTCCAGAACTTTCCTTTTTTTATAATTTACATAATTTACTACAAAATAATTCTTTTTATGATTGAATTTTTTTTTATATTTGCCTAGGTAGGACTTGATCATCATAGTAAAGAATGTGAGGAATCTCAGGGGTTGAAATACTAACCTCATTCATGCCTCCGTAAATTGGCCAAGATTTACGGGGAAGTAGAAACTTATAAAAATAATACATTAAGACGTGCACATATGTTCCATCGCTGAACATACTCTATAGTTTATGCTTTAAAAAACCAAAAAAAAAAAAAAACCAGAAAAACTTATTTTATTGCTTAACCAATAAAATAAGAATATTGCATTTCTAAAATACTTTTCTACATAAATATAAATTAATTTTTTTTATATAAATTAATTAATATATATTAAAAATTAGTTAGCATAATACCTTAATTTAAAAAAATAAAATATCTTCTTAATTGAGTTTTCATATTAATTCCTATTGCTAATATTTTTGACAAAAATCTTGTGTAAAAGGAAGTTATCGTTCTAACTCTTCAACTTAAAACCTTTTATAGAAAAAAAAAGTAGAAGAAATAAAATTTTTATAGCATTTACATGCAATACCTGGAATCGATCACTGAATAACTCACTAAGATAAGATAATTAATTCACTAAAATAACAAAAAATATCCAATTAAAAAAGACAAGTAATTGTATTCCGATTACATTATCCAAGTCATATTTATGAGTTTGATTTTTATAGCATATTAATTTCATATCAATTTGAATTCTTTATCTTCTAATAATACTTTTCCAAATAAATAGTTTATTTTAATTAAAAATAAGTTTATCCATTTATTGTATTAGTCAACTGTATGGTGATAATTATTGGCTTGAATTTAATCAATCTATATTTACTTTTGATAATATTTACTTCCAAAATTATATTTTTAAAATACAATCCTTATTTTAACTAAAAAGTTTGTTTTTAGATATATATAGATTGAATGATTCCATCTCCTATATTATTTAGTTTCATATTAACTTAAACGTCTAATTTTAGTGATAAATAAGTAAATATCGAAATTGCATATTTTTCAATAATGATTTAATAAGCAGAAAAGTAAATATCTAAATTATGTATTTTGTAAATTACATATTTAATAAACAATTGGCTATTGACTCTATTGACGATTGAAATTATGGGACTCAATCAGAAATTTTTAATTGGCTCTCGACTATGGTAAATATTTTTATTTATAATTCTATCTTTTAAATAAATATTTAGAATTCTGACTACTTTAAATTATTTATTTTATACTGATTTTTGTTAGTTTAGATTTTCTTTTTAATTTTTTAAAATCATCGATCAAGTTGTTTGTTTTAATTGCTAATTACATATATTTCAATTTATTTGTTTTATCCTAAATAATTTAAATTTGATATCAAATCGTTCAATATTTGATCAAGAAAATGGAAAATCTCTGTGATTTTTTTTATCAATCACATTAAAAATCTTATAGAATTTAAATTATTTAAAGTAAAAATCTAAATTTATGAGTTTAAACAAAATATTAATATACTGAATATATTAAATTGCTGAGTTTACATCGAATATGTTTTACGTGTTTAGTATGTTTAAAAAATATTTGTAAAATAAATTAGATGTCATTATCACATATATTAAAAAAAATACAAATAAAAGCTTCTGATTCAACAATATAATCACGATGGGTAGCGGAAGGGATGTGAATTTTCCAAAGGGGGCATGACAGCAATGAGAGTCCCATCCAATTGCAATCCTTATATTATACTCGCTCGCCTTCGATTAAATGAGGGTGGGAGTGGTGACGATGATAAATGTTTCTTAGCGGAACAGAAACAGGATGTTGGAATATGTTAAACTATACCCATTATATTGTTATTTCTGTATATTAATTATATTTCACAATCAAATCTTAAAAATCATTGTTTACATATTCATTGTCAAACTATATATTGCAGTCTCCAAAGCGGCAAATAGGTAGGGTTTGAAGCTTGTGCCCTATTATGACGATGGTCATCCAACCAACACTACTACGAATGTCGTGTATAAAGAAATTTTCAATAATATATAGTCTGACACTTATTAATCATGTGATATACATTGTTTACTTTATTTAACTTTTTACACAAACCCTCTATATCATCTACGTCGATAAAAGAAGTGAATCATTGTACTTATATATTAATGGTTTTCTACTATTATATTATTTGAAGATAGTGTCCAGTTGAGATAGTTGCTGAGTTTTACAAATTATTGATATGCAACTCTTATCTATAAGTAGCATTGTACTCGAATTAAGGTAGCTCAACTTGCTTTACTGTCGAAAATTACACTTTGAGTAAGTTATATTTATTCTATCTGAGCTCTAATATTATATTTTATATTTCTAAAGGTTTTTCATAAAAATGCACTTCGAAATTCGAGATGTTTGGCTTACATAAAAATACATGTTGTTGTCTTATTACGATTCATTATTAGAATAATAGGAATTTGATTTTCTTGCAGAAAATTAAGGCTAAGATTTGTATTTAAGTCTATTCATTGTTTCTTAGAAAAATATGAGTCGTTTGTATTATTCATTTTGTGTTTATATTGTTGACAATAGTTGATGGTGTTATTTTTGAATTGTTTTTATTGTTGAGATTTTCAAGAGAACTGTAAATTAAGTTATGAGATTTTCAAGAGAATTGTAAATTAATTATGCGGATTTTGGTAAGGTGTTCTTTGGATATTTTACAAGAAGGATTTGTGCGATATATAGGGAAAACTCTACCAAAATTTTTATTGGATTCTTTCATTATTTATCTTAATTATTAAATTTAGTGCAACCACAAACACTCAATTTATTATCTTGCTGGTACTATTGATATAGAATTAATATATATTGAAATATGTAATTATTAACACATTAGCTTTCCGTGCAACGCACGGGTGAAAAAGACTAGTTGTTTGATTAAATATGATCATTTTCTTTTCTTTTTTTTTTCAATCTCCTTCTGTGACGGAGATCATTGTATTCTTTTTTTTTTGTTGACATTTTTATTTTTTATATATTTAATATGAACAGTAGAATATATTAACAATTCTTAAACCCGAATCAAAGAGTAACACGAGAGACCTAATAGAATCTATTGTCATTAAATTATTATTTCAATGAACTTGTGAAATAGACAACACAAGCCACAATTAGAATACGAATCCAAAATGAAAAAAACTTTAAAACATTTGAACCAAACAAATACCAATCAAAATCATTATTAATTGAAATAAAACTTCGACAAAACTTCCATCCAATTTATTTCTCAGTCTTGTTCGTCGACATGGTGCTCAACAATCGCACTTCAACAACATCAACAGTAACCAATTCCTCTTCTACTCTTTTAAAGAATTGCAACTTAATTAAAAAAAAAAAAAGAAAATTATGAAGTAAAAATACAAATACGGAATATAATGTACCTCAACAACACTCCCGCAATTTTGGAGCCGTTTTCCCTATCAACTGAACACATTCCTTGTCCCACAATAAAAGGACCATGCTTCCACTTCCATCAACAACTCTAACTCGAACCTTGAATCTATCGTTCAAGGTTGATTGATGGGTCTCAAATAATTTAATCATTTGTTAAACTATTGCACATAAAATAATCCCAAAAAAAAAGAAAAAGAAAAACTTACTTCAGAACTCGACTTGAATTCTTGACCTTGAATTTTCCACAATGAAAATGCTTTTGTTTAGCTATCAGCTTTTTTGAACACGAACTCTAATACCACACAGAAAAGAAGAAATATGAATTGAATGGTGTAATTTCATTGATATCGAACAAGATATATATACAAGATTGGTACTTTCTCTACAAGTAAAAAATCCTATAATTGAGCTATCAATCAAAGTATACAAAGGAAGTAAATATGCACAAGGTGTATTTTCCATAAACAGAAGATTTGACTGAATATTTTCTTTACACTCCCCCTCAAGTTGGAGAGTGAATATCGTGCACTCCCAACTTGCGAATCATGGGAACAAACATCTCTGTACCCAAAGCCTTAGTCAGGACATCTGCTGACTGATGCGTCGAATTCACATATCTCGTAGCAACTAAACCTTCCTAAATTTGATCTCTTATGTAATGACAGTCCATTTCTATATGCCTTGTCCGCTCATGAAAGACAGGATTTGCAGCAATGTGGAGGGCTGCCTTATTGTCACAATAGAGCAAAGCTGGATCATGATGTATTACACCCAAATCTCTAAGCAAATAGCGCAGCCATGTCAATTCACAACAAGTTGCAGTCATAGCCCGATATTCAGCCTCAGCTGATGAAAGCGACACAGTTTTTTGACGCTTTGATCTCCAAGAAACAAGTGAAGGTCCAAGAAACACACAATAGCCTGTAGTAGACCTTCTAGTAAGCGGACAACCTGCCCAATCCGAATCATAGTATGATCTCAATCTCATATCATTATTAGAAGAAAAGAAAAGGCCCTGGCCAAGAGCTTTTTTTAGATAGCGTACAACTCTAAGTGCAGCCTCCATGTGAGCCTTTCTTGGCTGATGCATAAACCGACTCAATACATGAACTGCATAAGTGATATCCGGCCTCGACACTGTCAACTATATCAATCTTCCGACCAATCTCCTATAACGACCTTGATCGTTAAGTAAATCACTATCGTCAGACAATTTCAATCCTTTTTCCATAGGTGTATCAATCGGAGCTCCGCCCAACAATCCTGCATCCTCAATGATCTCCAATGCATACTTACGTTGAGAAATGAAAATGCCATTTTTGGAAGCGGAAACCTCAATGCCAAGAAAATATTTCAAGCTACCAAGGTCTTTAATATGAAACTGACTATGTAGAAAGTTCTTGGTTGTGGCAATACTTTGGGGATCGTTGCCAGTAATAAGAATATCATAGACATATATTAATAAGACTGTGAATGACTTGCCTTGTTTTCGGGTGAATAGAGAGTAATCGGCCCGCGACTGTACATAACCAGCTGAGCGAATGGCTTCAGAGAATTTGGCAAACCATTGGCCGGAGGTTTGTTTAAGGCCGTAGAGTGACTTATGGAGGCGACACACCAAGTCTGGCTCCCCCTGTCGCCGAAGCCCTGGCGGAGGGGACATGTAGATTTCCTCATGCAAGTCGCCGTGGAGAAAAGCGTTGGTCACATCCATCTGATGAAGTGACCAGCGGCGGGCTGCAGCTAAAGAAAATAAGCAACGGACTGTGATTATCTTAGCTGTAGGGGAAAATGTATCTTGGTAGTCAACACCTTCGAGCTGAGTGAAGCCCTTTGCGACCAATCGGGCTTTGTACCGTTCAATCGAACCATCGGACCGGTGTTTGACTTTGTACACCCATCGACATCCAATAGGAGTTTTGCCAGCCGAAAGTTGAGTGAGAGACCATGTTCCATTAGCCTGTAAAGCCTGTAATTCAGAGTTCATTGCCGCTTGCCACTCAGGATGAGCAGCAGCTTCCGAATATGATCGAGGTTCTGTGACAGCATTGATATGAGCAATAAAAGATTTATATGCAGGCGTATATCTGTGATATGAGACATAATTGGCTAATGGGTAACGTGTACCTTTTGTCGGACCCGGAGTTAGAGAAGAGGATTGGTCAGAGCAAACAAGCGAACATTCATAATCCTGGTATTTGACCGGCGGGCCGATGTGGCGGCTGGAGCGACGGAGAGGAGTAGCGGGTTTGGGTGGTTCTTGTGGGATATGAGTTGACGGAAGCTGCGGCGCGACCGACGGAGAAGAGGAAAGCGTTGAGGACGACAGCGGAGGTGAGGGCGACGCCATAAGACGAGGAGAGGACGGTAGAGTAGGATCAAGTGGAGGTTTGGGACGGCGGCTATATGTGTGGATGATAGGCGGTGGTGCTGATGTGGGCACGTCAGAGGGTGGAGTAGGGGTGGAGTGGAGTCGACAGAGGTCTGGGTTTCAATGTTCTCTGGGGTGTTGCGTGTGTGGTGGAGAGGTGAGTCAAAAGAGTAGTCAAGAGTTGAAGGGAAAGAGGATGGGCTTGGAGTTTGGGCCTGAGAAAGGGAAGTAGAATTGGGCTACTGGGGAAGTAGAAGTTTGGGCAATGAAGAAGAATATGGAAAAACATTTTCATGAAATATGACGTCTTGACTAGTAAAAAATTTTTGTGTGGATAAATCAAACAATTTATAACCTTTTTGCCCAACGGGGTAGCCGATGAAAATTGATGGCATGGCACGGGAATCAAATTTATGCAATGTGTGAACGTTGGTGGCGTAGGCGAGACATCGAAAAATGCGAAGATGAGAATAAGATGGGGGTTTTGAGTAAAGTAACTCATATGGGGTTTTAAAAGAAATCACCGATGAAGGTAGGCTATTTATGATATGAACAGCGGTGATAGCACATTCTCCCCAAAATTTAGTGGAGAGTTGAGCCTGAAATTTTAAGGCTCGAGCAACTTGTAGAATGTGGCGGTGTTTACGTTCCACAACCCCATTTTGTTGAGGCGTGTAAACGCAAGAATGTTGAAATGTGAAACCATTGTCTTGAAAGAAGGAACGAAGTGAGATAAATTCACTACCATTATCACTTCGAAAGGTTTTAATACGACACTCAAATTGAGTGAGAACATAGCTAAAGAAGTGTTTGAGAAGAGTTTGTGTTTCATCCTTTTGGCGCATCAAGAAAATCCATGTAAAACACGTATTATCATCCACAATAGTGAGAAAATAATGGGAATTAGAAAGAGAAGGGTGCCGGTAACGACCCCAAATGTCACAATGAATAATCTCAAATGGTTTTGCAGATGAAATAGTACTAGCGCTAAAAGGTAAACGCGTTTGCTTTGCCAATGGACATATAGGGCAAGCATTATTAAACTGAATGGGAAAATGCAAGAAATTCTTTGCAATAAAACTTAAACGTGAAGGTGACACATGGCCGAGACGACTATGCCAGAGATCAATAGAGGTGGTAGTGACGTTGCAAACTGGTTGGTTTGTGGGTGAGGAACGGTTGGTCAACGATTTTTCGGTGGCTAATCCCACCAAATAGTACAGTCCGTCACGTTGTTTACCCAAACCAATCATCCTCCTCGTGTCCAGATCCTGCAAAATACACCAATAAGGGTAAAATGTTACTGAACAGTTCAGACCTCTTGTCAAACGACTAACAGATATTAAATCAACTTTGAATGTAGGAACAGATAACACATCATGCAGATAATGGATAGAATTCAGAGGCAAAGTTCCTGTGGCAACAATTTTTGCCTTTTTTCCACTAGGCAATGATACGGGCGGTAATGAACAATTGTCAACTTTGCTCAATAGATTAGATGATGAAGTAATATGATCCGTCGCGCCGCTATCAATAATCCAATTGCGGGATGCGACTTTAGACAAACCTGACTTTGTCATCGTATTTGCTTTGGAACTAGTAACCTCATCTTGATTAATAAGTGACAACAATTGTTTGAGTTGATCTGCCGACAATTGAATTGGAGAACTTCCCTGTGACACATTATTGGCAGTAGCTTGGTTGTGATTCTTTAGGCCCTGATTGTTCTTTGCCTTTGAGTGGCCCACTGGGTATCCATGTAGCTCATAGCAAGTTTGGACCCAATGGCCCAATTTACCACAATGGGTGCAATAAGGTCTCTTTCTTTGCTGATTTGGATCATAGCGTCTTTCTCCACCATTGTTCTTTTGGTCTGATCCATTGTTTCCTCCACGACCTGATCCATTAAAACCTTTATTGAAACCCCGATCTTGTCCATTGAAGCTGCCGTGATCTGAATTTCTCCCTGTTGTTGCTGCCGATTTCACAGCCATAGCAGCGCTGCTGCCGATTTCAGTTGCTAGTGAGGTAGAACTGATCAATCGCTGTTTTTCTTCTTGGGAAAGAGTGGAGTATGCCTGGCGGACTATGGGAAGAGGTTTCATCAGAA
The DNA here is from genome assembly GCA_018223645.1 of Jasminum sambac. Classification (NCBI taxonomy): domain Eukaryota; kingdom Viridiplantae; phylum Streptophyta; class Magnoliopsida; order Lamiales; family Oleaceae; genus Jasminum; species Jasminum sambac. The sequence goes on from CP073652.1 coordinate 26,216,996, forward strand.
GAATTTGGCTGCGAATTGTACCATAAGAATCATTTAATCCCATCAAAAATTGCATCAATTTTTGTTCATCTTTTTGTGTTCCTTGTGTTGCATCTATATAAGAACCCAGTTCATCCCACAATCCTTTGAGCTTTGTATAGTACACCGAGATCGACAGTTGTTCTTGACGAAGGCAAGCAATATCTCGTCTGATTTCAAAGATGCGGGAAGCATTGCCTTGTGAGAATCGCTCGAGAATATCCTCCCATACTTCTTGAGCAGTAGAATAGTAGATTACGGTGTCAGAGATCTCGGGATTGAGAGTGTTGATAATCCAGGATTGAACTAAGTCATTGCAGCGTTTCCAAGCAGAAAATTGGACGCATCTGAATCCTTTGAGGGCGGCTTAATCAAGCCATCGAAAAATCCCATCTTGTTTTTAGTGTTCAATGCTAGGGCCATCGCTCTCCGCCATGCCGAGTAGTTTTCCCCATCGAGAATTTTGGTATGTAGAACCAAACCCGAGTGATCTGAGTGATGGGTGAAGTAGGGATCGGAGAGATCAAAGTCGTCAGAGAGAACACTTGATGAACCAGAGTTGACATTAGTTTTACCAGAGGAAGGAGGAACCTCTTCGTCGGACGACATGACGGTTGAAAAGAAGACGGGCTACACAAGAAGCAAGGTGCAGCGATGAAAGAGTCAGGATATCAGTCTGGCTCTGATACCAAGAAAAGAAGAAATATGAATTGAATGGTGTAATTTCATTGATATCGAACAAGATATATATATACAAGATTGGCACTTTCTCTACAAGTAAAAAATCCTATAATTGAGCTATCAATCAAAGTATACAAAGGAAGTAAATATGCACAAGGTGTATTTTCCATAAACAGAAGATTTGACTGAATATTTTCTTTACACACATGAACTCTAATACTCCAATAAGCGCGGGTTGGATTAACTCGAGAAATTGGTTCATAAAGTGAAGCCATAATGACTTTTTTTTCCCTCTTATAATGTAGGCAGTAAGACAAAGCTTAGTGAATGGCTCTTTAGGCCGCTTTGAGTTTGAGATGAAGCTGAAAGTGGGTGAGTTCTTGTCTTAAATACCCAATACTTACCTTTAAACATTGTATCTTGGCTAATAGTAGCCTGTCTAATTACAACCGAAAAATGATGGATTGGCTAATTACGTATTCGATTGTATTATACTTTGTCATTGATGTATTTGGTTGATGTATTTGATGGGGTTTTTTATTGATTCTAAATTGCTATAGTTACTCTAATTGATTGGACTTTATTGAATTAGCTAATCTAGTTGCCATATATGTACACAAACGTGTTTCCTTAATTAGTTGACTGCATCAATGGTTGATTTTTACCATAAAGAGCAAAAACTTGTTTCCATATGTACTTAAAACACTGAAAATGATTTGCTTGGTTAATTGCTGACAAATGCACAAAAAAAAAAAAAATAGGCGGGAAACTGTGTGTAAAAACACACACCAGAGGTAAAGCTTTTTATATTATACAGAATACAGATAAAGGAGTGGAAGTTAAACTTACTAACATTTTCATGTAAAGGTTAGATGATATTATTTAGTATTTACACATTGCATTATTCATTTTTCAAAATACACATTAAATTTCGACCGTTATACAAAATAACTTTTATAGTATCATCGAAAGATCAATTTGGTTTTATAGATATCATTTTTACATATATTGAATGAGATAAAATAAAAGTATTAATAAGAACATCATGTTGTTCCATTTAATATCATTGCACAAATCAATTGTGACTTATAGGTTATGTAGAAAAATCAACTTAAATAGATGATCGTCAAATACTTTATCATTTGTAAAGTTTTTGACACTGATCTAACTTATGATAAATATAAATAATTTCACTTAAATGTTTCATCCGACAAACATGAATTTTTATTATGTATTTCTATTAGATTAGAAAGATAATCTAAATCATATCTAAAAATATTCAGAATAATATTACAAAATCACGTGCAACGGACTTGCTCTATATATAAAAGTGTGAAAGGGAAAACAAAATTTCTTCGACCATTATAGACCTACTAAGTTTTTATAATTATTTTGTTGTCCTTTATTTTTTTGATAATTCTTCAATTGTCCTCATTAATAATTAAGTTTTTGTCGCTCTTTTATATTCCTTCATTAATAACCTTTTGACAATAATAAATTTTTTGTCATGCCCGTCATTGTTGCTTTACTATTACTATTATGTACATATATATACATATATATATATATATATATATATATGTATGTATATAAAGAGACAGAGAGAGATATTTAGATTCTCGATCATCTATCTTATAAAAGTGGCTATAGGAAAAATTTTTTGGGCCTTCCATCCCTATAGCATTTTCATTACACTAATAATGCTATTTATTTTTTTCATAAAATTATTTACTTATTTCATGGAATATAGAAAGTCTAAAAATTAAATTAAACAATAATTCAATTATACCTATGCAAATACTACTATAAATAACTAATAAATATATTTTCAACCTCAACTTAACTAGTAAAAGAGAGGATTTTTTAATTTTATTTATTTTATTTTGTAAAAGAGATGAAAGTTAAAGTTATTAGTATTTTTGTGTAAGAATTACAAGACATTATTCACTTTTACATTAAATTTTGACCCTAATAATACAAAGGGATTTTTTCGAAATGGTCCCAAAAACATATTTTGTTGCGCAAATGGTCCATTTGGATGGAATCCGTCCATTAAACCATTAGTCAAAGTCAATTGTTGAAAAATTATGTGCGCATTTGATTCATTTCACGTGAGATAAATTGCACAAAAGGTCCTAATCTTTAGATTGTTATAATAAAGTCCCAAAGTTTAAAAAATATATATTTTAGTCCCAAACTAGTTAAATTGTACAATTTTATATTTTTACTTTTTCTACTCATTAATTAATTTGATACCGACTAAATAGTTTTTATAAAAAATTTTCAACACAGTAGCATTTGTTTTATACAACTTTCAAAAATTTTCTTTAACATTAGAGACTGTATATTTTGATTTTAACCAATAGTTAATAATAAATGTAACCATTGTACCTACATAAAATTTTATTACGAATGTATTACTGCAAACAATATACCGAATACAATGAACTAACCAAAAAATTAAAATAAAAAATAAAAAATCCACCCCACCTTATTTTATTTTTTGTGATTAATTCTTTGTATTCGGTATATTTTTTGCAGTAATACGTTCCTAATAAAATTTTATGTATGTACAATAATTATATTTATTATTAACTGTTGGTTAAAATTAAAATGTATGCGTCTTTAATGCTAAAGAAAATTTTCGAAAGTTGTATATGAATAAATGTTATTATGTTGAAAATTTTCGATAAAAACTATTTAATCAGTGTCAAATTAATTCGATAAAATTAATTACGGACCAAATAAGTACTCATAGAAAAAGTAAAATGTAAAATTATACAATTTAACTAAATTGGGACTAAAGTATATATTTTTAAAATTTTGAAACTTTATTGTAACAAATCTAACGATTAGGACTTTTGTGCAATTTATCTCAAGTAAAATTGACAAAACGCGCAACTAATTTTTCAATAGTTGACTTTGACTATCGATTTAATAAACAGATTCCAAATGGACCATTTGCGCACCAAAAAATTTTTTGGGACTATTTTAGCTACCTTTTATTATTTCGGACTAAATTTGCAACTTGACTAGTTTTTTTTGGATCATTTGCCCTAAAATCCCTAATATAAAGTAATTTATACTATGTATAAAGATAAATCCAGTTTTATAAATATAATTTTTACATATATCAAATGATAAAATAAAAATCTATATATATACACACACACACACATATATATATATATATATATATATAAAAATAATATTAGGGTATTTCACCATATTTTTTAATTTATTTTTAATTAGTTTCCCGCTCAATCTTAATCCAATTATTCTCCTATTTTTCTTTTTCGTTTTTTCCTTTCTCTCTCGCATTTGACGCACCTTTCATTCCCCCGTTCAGAATCCCTAATGCATATTAAAGGAAGCAAAATTTTGACGTCACTAATCTCCCCTCCTTTGTTAGTCAATCTCCACTAGGGATGGCAAAATGACCCGACCCGACCCAAACCTGCTGGCGACCCACCCCGAATGGGTCGGATTTTTACGACCCGTGGGTCGACGGGTCGGGTTCGGGTTGGCAGAGCCGACCCGAGTCGGGTCGCGGGTTGGGTTCGGGTCGGTAGTGACCCGACCCGAGCCGCCCGAAAATTGAAGCCCATTAGCCCATTCAGTATTGAATAATTGAAAGTTATTAGCAATTTACTTATTTAGTCTAGTTAATAATATTTTAAAGTTTGGAGAATTTCTAACTCTATCAAGTATGGAGGAGTGTTAAAAAAAATGGTCAATAGGCGGGTCAAGCTGTTTGACCGGGTCAATAGGCGGGTCAACTGTTTGACCCGAGCCGTCCGTGACCCGACCCGAGCCGACCCACGCCGATTACTCGTGGGTCACGGGGCGGGTTTGGGTCGGAATTTAATTCGCGGGGCGGAAATGGAAATGGTTGACCCGACCCGAACCCGACCCGTTGACATCTCTAATCTCCACCAAATCCTCTAATCCAGCAACAACCAAAAAGTTTGGGATTTGTTAGCTACCTTTTATTATTTCGGACTAAATTTATAGCTTGACTAGTTTTTTTGGATCATTTGTGCCAAAATCCCTAATATAAAGTAATTTATAGTATTATAGTATGTATAAAGATAAATCTAGTTTTATAAATATAATTTTTACATATATCAAATGAGATAAAATAAAATAATATATATATATATATATATATATATATAGATATATATAATACTAGGGGTAGTTTACCTAATTTTTAATTTATTTTTAATTAGTTTCCGTTCAAACTTAGTCCAATTATTTTCCTATTTTCTTTTTCTTTTTTTTCCTTTCTTTCTCGCCTTTCATTCCCCCATTCAGAAACTCTAATGTGTAAGAGTATTTTCAATGGATAGTGATATTAAGGGATGATATGGAGGAGAGAGATAGAGAGAAGATGATTAGGTGGATTGAAAAGAAAATAGAGGATGTGTAGTGTAAAAGAGAGGGAAAAGTGAAAAAATAGGAGAGATATAATAATAAAATAATAGTAGAAGATGTGAAGTTGATCTTCTAGATATATCTAGTGGTGGCACAGGAATTTATGGTGAAAAAGTGGGAAAAAGTGGGGAAAAAGTAGAGAAAGTGAAAAAAAGAGAAAAAAATATAGGACTCTAATTTTTTTTTTTTTGTATTTCTATCTCTCTGCTATCTGCTATGTAAATAAAAATAGAGGATGTGGGAAAGTTATGCAATTGAGATGCAGGGGAAAATTTTTTGACGTCACTGATCTCCCGTCCTTTGTTAGTCGATATCTTCAATCTCCACCAAATCCTCTAATCCAGCAATAGGCGAAAAGTTTGGGATTTGTTAGCGCCCGGCTTGAGCAAAGATGCGAAATCCCCTAATCCCCAATTCCAAAATACACGCCCTTAATTTCATAAAGCAAGAATCCTTCATCAATCATTTACCTTCTTTGCTCACAGTTTTCCTTCTCGTGTCCTTTCTGTTGGGGTTTCTTATTTGTTTTATAATAATCTGTTACCGTATGAACATCTTGATTTTGGTGAAAATTTTCTATTTTGAAGTTAATTGTTTGTTGTTGCTTTAACTTCTCTTGGTTATAATATTTCGTTTTTCGCAGGATCAAGTTTCTTTCGAGGAGGACAATAGAGCAAAGAATGTTTGGTATTTCTGATTTATCTTATCTCTTGTATCAAAGGTTTGGTTTTTGATTTTTTTTTTTTTAAACCTGTCATTGTTGTGTAGTCAATTATGGTGATATTCTTTGCATAATGAGGATGCTTTTGATTTCCATGAAATACATCATACTTTGTATGTTAAATATCTTATCTCTTGTATAATATATATCTTAGATGGGAGTGTGAAACAAACCCCAAGGGATTGCTCAAGTAAGTTTTATCTATGAATTAAAAAAATAAAACTTCTTAATTGTATCAAAAAAAAAAAAAAAGATGGGAGTGTGAAACTTCAAAGTGTTGTCTTCCTTTGTTTTCTTGCAAGATGACCACAGTTGTTGTCAAGGGTGTGAAAAGAGAGGTTAAGATGTTGCTAGCTTTGACAGTAGACAACAATTTGTGTAATTTCATGGTGCTTTTGAAGATAATGACAATGTCTGTATAGTGATTGAGTAAGAATGCATTACTTTCAAATGCGTTACTTTCAAGATTACTTCTCATTTTCTATTTTATCTTAGATTTTTGGGTCGCTAGGTTGGTTGACTAGTCAATTATGGTGATATTCTGCATAATGGCATGCTTTTGATTTCATAGAAGCTAATTAAACATAAAAATGACTTATGACCTCACGTGTGATTTTCAGGCAGTGCCATGGAGAAGAGCTTCTCGATAGAATACTAGTAAGGTTTTTGGTTTTTCTATACCATTCCTCAAAATGTTCACACTTCCATTAAATATGTATTCATTACCACGATCATCATTGTTACTTTGACATGGGAAATACTCAGAAGATGATGCAAAGGCTGTTATGATACAGATTCTAAGTGTGGGGGCATTTTATCATTCCTAGGTTGTGGTTTACTGAAATCTTGAACCCGAGGTAACAAAATATTCTTGACATATCTTTGTAAATCTAGAAACATGGATTTCGTATTCATTTGGTCGCACTTAAAATCCTTTGCATTCTGAATTTTCTTTACACTTTACACTTCCAAAGATGAAAATTCCCGGTTGAAACTTATCGAATTTGGCTTATCAGATATTGTTAGAGCAGCTTAGTATCATCATTCTGTTTTATGGTAGTAAACATTTAAGTTAGCGCATTTAGCAGGACCAACTACCGCTCCCTCTCATCATTCTTCTTTACTGGTAGTAAAGCATGAATTACGTGAGTAATATATTTGAAGTTATATTAGTTCTTAAAATAGCTACAATAATGGAGATCGTTATTGGAAAAATTACAATTGATGGGAAAAGTTTGTTTGAATCCTTCTTTTTAAAGGAGATATGAGTATAATGTCACAAAGTTTAAATAAAACTCATGAGTAAACATTGAAATACAATTATAAATTTGTTCACAATATTTTAAGTCAACATTCCACGCCTCTTTTTTCTTTTTATTGTATACTTCTACCACAGTTATGTTCCAATGCCCACTAGTGGGAAAAAAATGTTTGGGGCTACAAGAGCCCCCGCTTTCAGGGGGGGCTGTTATGTATTATTCATCTAACTTAACGTAGATTCTAAAAAAAAAAATAAAAAATAAAAAATAAAAAATAAAAATTTTTTTGCCGCACGACGTGGCGCGCCCGCATTACATGTCACAAGAAGCATGATCACCTACCCACGCAGTGGGCAGGTGATCATTGGCCACTTCTACCAATGGCTTTTGTTGGTCGCGTTGTAGAAGTACAAATATGTCAGAATGTGTAATATATTTGAAGTTTTATGTGTTTTTATGTGATATATGAGAGAGAATGAGTTGGTCGCGTTGTAGAAGTACAAATATGTTAGAATGTGTAATATATTTGAAGTTTTATGTGTTTTTATGTGATATAGGAGAGAGAATGAGTGGAGTTGAATGGTAGAGATTTATGTAGTATACAGGTAGGTCACGAGATATGTGGATGTGAAATAGGAGAGAAAATTAGTGGGGTTGAAAAGAATGTGTAAAAACATTTAGAAGAACACGCGCTAAATGCTTCTTAAATTGAATGTTATTTGAATGATGGATGTGGGACTCATATAGATACAAGTATTACACTAGTATTCTTTACCCAAAAGGAGAGCTTGAAATTCCCTGTTTTGGAATCAAGTTCAAACTGAAATCAGTTTTAAATCTAAAGGTAGCCAAAGTCCCCACTTCCAAAATTGCATTTTCAGAAATGTGACGATAAACAATTTTTCAATTTTGTAAAATTGAAAATTGAAAACTCAAATAAGCTTGAAAACAGAGAACAAGGCCTTATATCTTCTGTGTGTATAGCAACTCATGTTTTGTAACCTGTGTAACATTGCTATATGTTAGTGTCAACAAAGGAAGCAAGAACACCAACAAAGAAGAAAAAGAAAGTCAAGAATGAGGGGCTTGAAGATTGGCTTGTCAAAAATTGTGGATTGAATTTGGAATCAGCGTAGCGATGTCAAAGATGGAGGCTTGAAAGGTTGTCGTCGTCTCCAAATTTCTTCCTATAAATAGCTCTACCGCATTGGAAAAACACACCACAATCACCACCAAAAACACAAAACATCTTGTGTAGAGAGAAAAAAGAGATCTTGTGTAGAGAGAGCTTGATTGTAGAAGCTATACGAGAGATAAAAGTGAGTGGAGTGATAAAACAGCTGCGTAGGTAGAGAAAAATACAGTGTAGTATTTTTTGTACTCCTCCTTTTGTGATAGTGAAATATATTGGTGTGGGTCAGTGGGCGTAGCGAGTTGGCGAACCACGTTAAATCTCGGTGTTTTATTTTGTGCTTATTTTAGCGTCCATTATTTTTCTCGATCGCATTTATTACGTCCCACTTGATCTTGGGCGGAATTAGCGCCTAGTTCCCCAACAAGCGGTATCGAGCCACGTTTGTGATATCTCTTGAAATTCTTAGTATGCTGCTCACGTGGTTGCGGCGTGGTGATCTTCCACATCGAAGCGATTTCTCGAAAAATCACATTTTGTTGAGTGGGAGTAATGGCGACCAGACGAGAGAATTTCCAAAATTGATAAATTTGATGGCAAAAATTTTGGATATTGGAAAATGCAAATGGAGGACTATTTGTATCGAAGGACCTATAAGCCCGTTGAAGAAAAGCCAGGCGAGAAAGGCGGACGAGTGGGAGGTGCTTGATCAGCACTTCGGCGCAATTAGATTGACCCTATCAAAGTCGGTCGCTTTCAACATTAAAAATGAGAAGACAACGGCGTCTCTCATGGCGACTCTATCCGGCATGTATGAGCAGTAGTCTGCGCAAATAAAGTTCATTTGATCAAGAAATTGTTCAATATGAAGATGATGGAAGCGGGAGATTTGGAGAACACCTCAACTTGAATTCAATGAGGTAGTAGACCAATTGACAAGCGGTGGAAATCACTTTTAGTGATGAAGTTAGAGCTCTATTAATTCTTGGCGGTTGCTGAGAGTAAAGCTGGAATAGCACGATGGCGACCATCGGCTTCGGCCTTAAAGTCGAAGTGAAGTTCGATGGCGTTGTGAGCATGATCTTGGCCAGGAGATCAGGAGCGATCAGGATGCGACTTCAACTTCAGGGCCGCTTTCAATGTAGATAGCGGGCGAAATTCAAATAGAGAGCATGGCGTGGGCGGAGCAAGTCGAGGCAGTGACCGAGATCTAAAAATCACAAATTCCAACAAATCAAAGTCTGTTGAATGTTGGAATTGCGGTCGAGTTGGGCACTACAAAAATCGGTGTAGGGCGGCTCAAGGAAGCGGAGAACAAGACCGAGGTCAATGTCGTGCCAAGAAGAAGCGGCGTGATGCGTTGATATGTTCCATGGAGAAGAAGGCCGACTATTGGGTAATAGACTCTGGAGCATCTTTCCATGCCACGCCAAATCGACACTTTTGCAAATTATGTGTCGAGAAACTTCAGTATATCTCGAGAGCGATCATCCTTGCGTGGTGGGCATAGGAGAAATACGGATCAATGTTAATGGATGTATGGAAATTGAAGGGCGTGAGACATATTCGAATTGAGGAAAAATTTGATCTCAGTCAAACAATTGTCGAAGAAGGATGTGACACAAGCTTCTCTGGTGATAATTGGAAAATCACCAAGGGGGCCATGATAATGTCGCCGTGGCAAGGATAGTGGCACCCTATACGGCGAATCGTGTATGACAATGCGCGATTCTTGATAGTAAGGATCACGAACTTGTGGCACCAAAGACTTGGGCATATGAGCGAAAGGGCTCAGTACATGCATGCAAAAGGGAAACTACCAGGGCTTGATCCATTGATTTAGAACTTTGCGAAAGTTGTATTTTCGGGAAGCGGCGGGTGAGTTTCAATACAAGTGGCGAACTCTAAAGAAGAGAAGCTGAACTTGTCCACACGGATGTGGGGTCCAACTTGATTTCATCGATTGGCGGAAAGTCATACTTCGTGACTTTCATTGATGACCACTCGAAAGGTGTGGGTTTACTTCTTGAGACACAAATCCGATGTGTTCGAGGCGTTCAAGAAGTGGAAAGCCATGGTGGAGAATGAAAGCTGGTTTGAGAGTAAAAGAAGTTGAGATCGACAATGGTGGAAATGCGAAAATTTAGGCGTTCAAGAAATTTTGTTACCAAAATGGCATCAAGTTGGAAGAACGTTGCGGGAACACGCCTTGAATGGAGTTGCGAGAGCATGAATCGGACTTTGGCGAAGAGCCGGAAGCATGAGAATACATGCGAACTGCCAAAGCAGTTTTAGGCGGAAGCAGCTCAACACGGCATACCTAATTAATCGTGGACCGTCGGTACCATTGGAGTATAGGATCTGGGAAGAAGTTTGGAGCGGAAAGAAGTGAAACTTTCTCATTTGAAAGTATTTGGTTGTGTCGCGTATGTGCACATTAGTGATAATGTCGGAGTAAGTTAGACTCAAATCACTAAAGTGTACTTTCGTTGGATATGGTGGAGGCGAGTTGGTCCGCTTTGGGATGATCGAGACAAAAAGCTCATCGAGCCAGGGATGTCATATTCAATGAAAAGGTGATGTACAAGAACTAATGCGATTGATCCAATGACATAACAAGCAGCGATCAACATATGTTCGGGATGATACTCGAGAAGGCGGTATGTCGAAGCGAGAAAGATGAGAGTCTGTGACGAGGAGCCCGTCTCGGAGGTGATTCACCACGATCTCCGGCTCAATTCCCATTGTGAGGAGGTCAAGTCGACCTCATGTTCGAATCGAAGTACATGAACTACATGTTACTCACTTGGCCTTCGGTGAACACGAATGCTATGGCGAGGCATGTCGGGTGGGAGATTACTGTTAAGTGGGAGCTTGCAATGAAAGATGAGATAAAGTCTCTCATCTCCAACCAGGCGATGGGAACTAGCTTGAGTTGCCCAAAGGAAGAAAGCTCTCAACAATAAATGGGTGTATAGAATCAAAGAAGAACATGATGGTTCAAAGAGGTACAAAGCGAGATGGTAGTAATCAAGGTTTCGGCGAAAGAAGGAATTGACTATCTACGGAGATATTTTAAGATTGTTAATGGACAACAATTGATCAGTGTTGAGCATTGTTGCGGCGGAGCTTACTTGACGCGAAGCGATTAGGCGTGAAAGCGCATTCCTCCATAATTGATTTAGAGGAGGAAATCTATATGCGACAGCGGAAGGCTTCTCGGTGAAAAGGAAAGAGAAGGCGGTATGCAAATTGAAGAAAGAGCCTATACGGCTTAAAGCAGCGCCCTGAAACGATTGGTACAAGAAGTTTGGCGGATTTATGCGAGAAAAATGGCTACATGAAGTGTAATGCTGACCATTGTTGCTACTTGAGGCGGTTCGAGTCGACTATATCATTTTGCTACTTTATGTCGATGACATGTTAGTAGCGGCTTCGGTTTATGGGCGAGATCAAGAAGTTGAAGAAGCAACTATCGGTGGAATTTGAAATGAAGGACTTGGGAGAAGCAAAGCAAATTCTAGGGATGAGAATTTGTAGAGACAAGCAAAAGGGTGTTTTGCGGTTATCAGGACCAAGTATGTTGATCAAATCACGCAAAGGTTCAACATGAAGCGATTACAAAGCCGGTCAGTACGCCATTAGCGAATCATTTAGTCTATCAGCGACCGGTCTCCTAAGGCGAGAAGAGAGAAACTTCATGGCTAAAATTCCATATGCCTCGGCCATTGGAAGTTTGATGTATGCCATGGTTTGTACCAGGACGATATTGCTCATGCGATGGGAGTTGTGAAGCGGATATATGGCAAATCTGAAGCGACATTGGGATGCGATGCAAAGTGGATATTGAGATATCTACGAGGGAACTCGAAAATTCTTATGCTTTAGGCGAGCGAAGTGAAACTACGAGGTTTCGTAGATGCGGATTTTCTTTGGTGAGGTAGATCGCGAGAAGAAGCACTACAGGTTATGTCTTTACGGTTGGTGCTCTTTATGATTAGTTGGATTTGGCGAGATGAAGATTGTTGCGTTATCAACTTCTGAAGGCGAATGCGTGGCGATAGTAGAAAGGCTAGCAAAGAGATGATATGGTTACAAGGTTTGTTGGCGAGTGGGTTTCAAGCGGAGAGAAGAATGTCTTGTGATGATAGTCAGTCACGATACATCGGCAAAGAATTCGACATTTCATTCGAGAACCAAACATAATATTGGACTCGTTATCACTTCATCGGATCACTTTTGGAAGATGGAGTATTGGCGCTTGAAAAGATTCAAGCGACAGAATCCGGTAGACATGATGACAAAAAGCGGTAACCAAGGAAGCGGAGCTATGCTCGGCTTGATTGGTCTTACGCAATGAAGCGGAGGTGGTGACCCATCATATTTTCACGAGCTACAAAATGAGATGTAGTAAGGTGAAGCAGTTGTGAAGCAGTTGAAATCAGTCTTCAAGTGGGAGGTATTAGTGTCAGCAAAGGAAGCAAGAACACCAACAAAGAAGAAAAGAAAGTCAGAATGAGGGCTTGAAGATTGGCTTGTCAAAAATTGTGGATTGAATTTGGAATCACCATAGCCAATGTCAAAGATGGAGGCTTGAAGGTTGTGCATACGTCTCCAAATTTCTTCCTATAAATAGCTCACCTTCTGCATTGGAAAAACACACCACAATCACCACCAAAAACACAAAACATCTTGTGTAGAGAGAAAAGAGAGAGATCTTGTGTAGAGAGAGAGCTTCAGTGTAGAAGCTATACACGAGAGATAAAAGTGAGTGGAGTGATAAAACCTTTGCGTAGGTAGAGAAAAATACAGTGTAGTATTTTTTGTACTCCTCCTTTTGTGATAGTGAAATATATTGGTGTGGGTCCGTGGACGTAGGCAGTTTGGCCGAACCACGTTAAATCTCGGTGTTTTATTTTGTGCTTATTTTAGCGTCCATTATTTTTTCTCAGTCGCATTTATTCGTCCCACTGATCTTGGGCGGAATTAGCAGCGCCTAGTTCCCCAACACTATAGATTAAGTCTGGACCACAGAAAAGATGCCTACTTAGGGTTTTTTGTGACTCTAACAAGGGAAGAGCTACGTGATTGTAGTTTTATTAAGCTTAAATTGTTATTGAAATCTAGCATAAACTGAACATGCAAATTGTTGTATCATACAGATGACCATATCCCATGTGCAGGTACTTTGATTATCTCGTTTACATTGATTTTAAAGATTCATGGCAGGGCCTCTTGCCCTGGTCTGCTCTGGGAAAAAGTTTATGCCCAGATTACTTTTTTATTATCTCTATAATATTCAAAGGTCTACAGTTGAATCAAAATTGTTTAATTTGTTTGTGGTTTTCTACAATTGTAATATTACACCTTGTAACTTATTACAATTACAATTGTATTACTTCTTTGTATTTAGAGGAGAGCTTTATGAATATTTGTATTTCGTCGTCAATTTATTTGAATATTTCAATGCTTCAATGCGCAATTTGATACACTCACAAAGAACTGGCCCACAGTATGTCTTTGAATTTTGCTTCGTGTCATCTTTGTTTTTTGGTGTTGTATGCTTTTTTTTTTCTTTTACTAAATGAGCAAGCAGTATATCATTTTGGATTCTTTAGTAGGGCGAAATCAGATTGTTTGTTGTCTCAAGGGTTTTTTCATCTCAGGTAATTATATTACTGTTACAAATATTATTTGATACACCACAACTTGAGATAAATTTTTTATTTACTTAAATAGTGTTAAACGAAATTACTTAAATAACCATATCTTATTTCGATTCAAATAATTTCATTATCTACACTACAAATAGTTTTTCATTCTTTTTCATTTCCATAAGAAAAATTGAACCTTTGTTCTCTTTTTTTTTTTTTTTTTCTTTTTTAACTTTTCATTTCATTGTGGAGTGTGTCCTTCTTTCTCCAAAAGCCTGCAGCAAGCCTAGTGGGTTATAGAGAACAGTGCCTTGTGCTGTCATCTGTACTTAGGGATGGCAAAACAACCCGAAAAACCCGAAAACCGCGGGTACCCGAACCGAACGGGTCGAAAAAACCCGAACCGACGGATCGGTGGGTCGGATATGGTTTTTGATAGTAAAACCCGAGACGGATATGGTTTGGATATGGATTTTAGCGTCATACCCGAACCCGAACCGAATACCCGAATATATATATTTTTCCTAAAAAAAAATAAAATTAATAAAATGAAAAATTAATTTTCAAGTGTTGTGTTAGTGTGCATTCTAAATTCTACCAATGAGACTTAAGTATTAACTATATTTGTGAATTGTGAACATGTTGGTTAAAGTTCTATTTACAAAACAAAAAAAAAATATAAAATAAAAAAATTCGGGTAAATGGGTACCCGTTCGGGTATAAAAGCCGACCCGAACGGATACCGAATCGAACCGACCCGAATTACCCAGTTCGGTTCGGGTATGGATTCGGGTTTGGCATCGCGGTTCGGGTTCGGGTATGGCCGACCCGACCCGAACCCGACCCGTTTCCATCAGTATCTGTACTGCATGAGGCGAGATAATATCCTTAAGAAAGATAATATATGATCCATTCAGAGAAGACATAGAGAACACAATCACTCACATAAATAATTTACAATTCCAGCCCACTAAGGAATTTGTTACCCATTAACCTTTCCAACCCCATCGTCTAACCAGGACTTTTCTAAAACTATTGAGCATTCCGTTCGACCTCCGTCTAACCAGGACTTTTCTTACGGAACGCTCAGGCCATTTTGATGGTCCGTTCGACCTCCGTTTTGAAATCCGGGGACCAGATCTAGAATCAGCCCGGCGAAAGTGAGTTTCAGGAATTTTCCGAATTTTTTCCGGCAATTCCGTAGTGGCCGTGACCGCCGGTCAAAGTTCTGACAATATTTTTGTTACAAGTTGTCATCTCGTGCAAAGTACGAACATAAATGCTAATTAAATTACTATTCTATAGAGAATAGTAAATTAAGTTGTGTGGATTTTTGTGAGTTTTTTCTTGCATATTTACAGAATGGATTAATCCGAAGTACATATAAAGCTCTGTCAAAATTTTTATAGAATTGTTTTGAATTAAATTAATTAATTTTATTGTTGTAACTCATTCTTTATTTTAATTATTTTTTACATTTTAGGTTAGTATTATTAACATCTATCAATACCGTTATTAGTTGAAAAAATTTACCTCTCGTGCAATGCACTGGTGAAACAGCTAGTATATATAAAAGCAGCCTTTTTTTCCCTCCAAAACATCATATTTTCTAATTTTTTAATAATATTTAATTTCATGTCATTATATTTTCCCTCCTAATGCATTTTTCCTTAAATAGACCTTACCTTTATATATATCACATGTGACCATCTTTTCTTTTTTAAACAGGTGTTATTTATGGGAAACACTCATTCTCCACTTAGAATTGAATTATTTTTCAAGCCAATTAATTTGCAATACAATTATTTTTGTTCAAAATTCTATAAAATAAATATATAAAATATGAATTGAAAATTTCGATGGGGATATTTGCCTTGTATTTTTTAAACAATTTTCTCTCTTTGCACTAAGATTTGTTTTTCCTTCCTATTTAACGTTATTATTTTTTTTTTCTCTTTTGGATATCATCAATTTTTTATATCATTGATAGTCAATTATTCTTTCTTTACACTAAAATTTTCTTTACCCTATTTTTTTCCTCTTGGTTGTCGATATATATTTTTTAATACCATTGACTTGAGTCCCTATTTTTTGTTAAATTTTATAGTTTATTTTTTAAGGCAATTAATTTCTAAAGCATTTATTTTTTCTTCTTCTCGAGTTGATCATTTGGTTGAAAATAAGTAAACTATTTTGTTTATATCCATTTGAGCTCACATCTTGTGAACAAATATATATATTTCTTTGCACTAATAAATTTTTTGCACCTGATTTTTTGAATATCATTTGGTGGAGTCAATCTATTATTTCAAAATGTAATTTTTAATTCTTATATTAGGCATACTAATATAAGATGCACAACTAATTTTTCAATTTCTATTGGATTATTTATTTTCTAATGCTATTGTGTTCATCATGCAAATTAACTGTACTTCTTAAGTATGGTTGATCATTAATACTGTTAGATCATATAGTTCATTTCGATTGTTAAAATAGAACGAACTTTAAATTTGTTTTCAGGTACGTTGACGGCTAATGCAATTATTTTTGTTTAGAATTATGTGAAATAAATTAAAATATGAATCGAATGAATTCAATGGATTGCTTACGCTAAATTGTTGAAACAATTGTTCTTCCTTCACGATAACTTTTTTTTCCTTTTCGTCATTTTTTTCCTTTGACTATCATTAATGTCTCATACCATTAAATAGGGTCCGCCCATTTTTTTAAAAAATTGTACAACGTAAATTCGTGGATTGATTTTAATTTCTTTTCACTGTTAATATTTTTTTTCATTCTATCATTTATAATTAATTTTTCATTCCCAGTGGTTCATATATTAACTCCGTAAAATAATCTTGGCCTATTTGGTTATAGTAACACTTTACTAATGATATGTTCATTTTTAATAATATTTAATTTTAGATTCCCCATATACTTCAAACCGTATCATTAGATCTTTCTCCCATATTTTATTTTTTATTTTTGCAATTCATACGTAATAATCTACAAAAAATAACTCTTTGTATCTCTATGTTTAAATATGTATTGAATAACATTTTTATTTTTACATTTGTATATATTTTCTTTTGTGTGGTTCCCGCATTGTGGATCCTCTTTATTTTATTTTATTTTATTTTTCAATTAATGATATCTATATATAAATATGTAGCGAGTAATATTTTTCTATTTGTAATTTTAGATATTTTTGTTTACACCATTTATGCATTTAGGATCTTTTTTTTTTTAATTGACAATTTTTAATATTCTAATAGATCATGTTTTAATTCATGATTATTAAATTATATATTTTATAATGTTATCAATATAGTATACGATTGCAGTTGAATTACAGTTAAAGGAATCACGTCCAATCTGGCATGGACAAGTCTCCTAATGCACTCGAATGGCGGATTTATTTGATGGTTCTTCACATTCAAGTACTCGAATGGTGTCTTTTGTTAAATCAATATTTAATTTTAGAATTTGCATATACTTCAAACCCATTCGTTTTCTCTCTCTGTATATTGGATTGGTCTTTTTTAAAAATTAATTGTCGTATTAATTCCATGCTTATATTTGTCTTTATGGTTTCATTAATTGTTTGAATTATTATGAGGTAAGCAACATTTAATAAATGTCTTATACGTATATATACTATTCAAAGTCGTAACCTATTCCACAATGTATATGTTAAATAATTACTGCTAGCTAATCGCATTCTTGCTTCAGTCAACCTTTCTCATGCAAAGGGCTCTATGAATATTACTAGCAGGAAAGTAGTAGGCAACAATAACAACAAAAAATGTGGTTGACAATTCACCTGCTTCAAGAGTTTCTCATGGGAGGAGCTACACGATCAACCAGAATGTAAGAAATTCTCCAGAAAATTTTTGTAAATATTATTTTTTTAAAGTGCTGGTTCTTATAACTATTATATTTTAATGTTGTATAAAGTTATAATTTTTTTGTTTTCCGTCGAATTTTATATTCTTTTATTTTATTTGGTTTATATTTTCGTATTGCATCATTATTTCGTTATACTAAATGAATTACCTCGCAATTGGAATTGGATCGAACATGAGCATGTCACCCATATCCAGAACAGAAATTAATATAAATGTGTCTCGTCTTGTGATGAGATTGTGATGTGTCTTGTGACAAATGTCCTGTGACTGCTATTTGCATTCGTGTCCCAGTCAAAGAACATTTTGATATACTTGAATATAGAGATGTTTGTCTTGTGTAAGAATGTATGTTATTATCGTATTACAATGTATTTGACAATTAATATGAAATTGATATTCTTGGTGAAAGTTAGTGTCGAGATTTACATATAAGTGGCTTCGTTCTTGTATTGATGATGTTATTTTTACATTATCTTTATTGTTGATGTGACTAAGAAAATTGTAAATCAAGTCTAGTGGTTGTTGTATATTTGTTCATTGTATAGTTTACTCGGAAGGATTTGCGTATACTGAAAAAACTCTGTTGAAATTTTTATATACTTCTCTCATCACTTGTATTAATTTTTAACTTTGGCATGCCCATGAGTGCTTTGTTTATTATTTTGGTGGTGCTATTGATATAGTATTAATATATATCCAATCTTGTAATTGCTGATACATTAGCTTCCCGTGCAACATACGGGTACACAAAACTAGTATATTAAAAAATATAAATAAATTATTAAATCAATATTTGAGTGATTAAAAAAGATAAAAAGAAAAAAATATAAATTTAAATTGGTAAAAGGCCGAAGCAAGCCCTTTGAGTGGCAAAGGCCGCCTGTAAAACGACTCGCGAAACCAAACCCGGTTCGGTAGTTCTACGTCCGTCAGTACTTCATCCTCTTGCTACGATTAGTCTAGCTTGCTCTGTCGTCGTGCAGTTCTCGTCGGAGCTTCGGTGGATAACCAGTTTCATGGCGCGCAGGCTCTCAAATGGTGAACTCAAACTCGTTTCTCCTTCCTCCCGTCGCACTGTATCGCCTTAATTTCACTTTTTTGTAAATCAAATTATTTCACACCATACTGGTCTCGTAATCTACTGTACTTTTAACCCCCAACAGAAGCGATTCTCGAGCAACTGAGGAATGGAATCGCGGACTTCGAAATCAGTTCTTCTCCCGTTCCTTCAGTTTCCAGTCACTGTCCTCAGAATGTACCTTCCCCGGTGTTCCTCAGTAGCATTACCCCTAAATTCTTTGCCAGAATCGGACCTTCACCGTAATTTATATCTTCATGCTTCATTTTATTCCAGTTTTTAGTTGTTTGCATATCGCCATAATCTGTAATTTAACACGTAAGTGGTGTAAATTTATGAGTTTTATGCTTATTTTCCTCAAAGAGGTGGAATTTCACCGGCAATGAAGAAATTGGAACGTTATTCAGTTCAGAAAATTACTGGCGATGGACGCTGCCTGTTTCGTGCTCTGGTATGAATTTGTGTAATTTCTTTGGACTCCAATTCAAAATGTAAATAATCACTGCATTATATTTCTGAAACCATAGTGGGCAAACTTTAATTGGTATCACAGTGAGTGATTTCTGGATTTATATAGACTACGGTAGTTCTTTGAACATAATTAACAGCTCCTTAATGGATCGCCAAACCTTTCAATCCTCTGTTTTGTCATATCATTCATATTTTCATAAGCAGTGGATAAATCATACTTTTTGTTTCTGACGATTTGAAATTCTGTTGTGGCTTGTGATGCATCAGGTAAAAGGAATGGCACTCAACAAAGGTGTAGCACTCAATCTGCGAGAAGAGAGAGATAATGCAGGTTTGTCTAGATGGATCCCTAGTGTTTTGCCTCTAAATGTCATTCCACTTTTTACCTCCTTATGAGTTGCATTGACAGTTGAGATTTGAAGAAAGATATTCTCTGTTCTCTTTCAATGTTCACCCTCTCTATGTGACGATATTTATTCACTAAAATAACATCGCAATTAGTGTGAAGATACCAAAGGACCTCAAATTTTCAATCTATCGTTTCTTTCAATTATCTATGATCTGTGAAAGATATCTGTGATCTTAGTGGAACTTACTATAAACTTATGTTACAGATGAATTACGAATGGCGGTGAAAGAGGTTATTTGTGATAATGGGAAAGAGCGCTTCAAGTATGAAGAGGCATTAGTTGCGATAACTGTCGAGGAATCTTTGAAACGGTGTGGCCTTGAATTTGACAATGCTCACAATATCTTTTACTGGTTTTAAGTGTTCTAGTGACATTCTTGTTATTGTAATTGGTTGAAGTTCTCTCATTTCTAAAGTGTCTCTGTAGTTACTGCCAACGTATTGGACGGCCTGACTTCTGGGGTGGAGAGTCTGAGCTACTGGTTAGTATTCTTTGTATTCATTTATCTTCTTGCGGATGCTCGTTGCTTTTTCATTTCTTGCTGTCAAGACAATGGTTTATAGAGAGAAGGTGAGTTCCAGCAGTACTGAAGCCGGTCTTGAGGGAAAGTTTATGATGACGAGGCTTTTGCACAACAGGAGTTACAAGTGTAGGGGAAAGAAAAATATGTTTTTATTGGTCAGTAAAATCAAAACTTAAGGTCAAGCCTCGGGGCTTTAGTATTGATTATGCTTCTTTAACAAATTAGTGTCACAATGACTTGAGGGCCCTGCTGATAGTTTTGAATCAGATTCTTCACCTCATGGTAAAAGCACGTGCCTTCTCAAATTGGCAAGCATTGCAAAATTGATTTTTATTTCATATGAAATAAAATAAAAATAACTAATATCATACTCCCTCGGTCCCAATTAAACAGGCTGCATTTCCTTTTTTTTTTTTTTGGGTCCCAATTGTATAGTCATGTATTGAATAATAATAGTTCTGTTCATCTAATGTTGCTCACTTATCTAATTAACAAACGATTAAATTTATTTGCTACTTCCAACTAGCTTTTAGACTCATTAAATAAGTAAACTAGGAAAATTAGTTGGATAATTTGCTTCTCCAATAACATTTTTAATTTGTGTGAAAAAATAAACAAGCCTACATAATTGGGATGGAGGTTTCCGTTGACTAAAAATTTGATTACCTGGCTGCATAATTTGCTTCAGAATTAGCATATATAAGGATGGTCAAGGCTGGTTGCCATCTTACTTAAGGAAACAGGAAGAGACATGATACTACAAGAACTAACACTTAAAACTCTGAGACATGTTAAAACTTAAAACTTTTGGAGAGCTGTGTGACAAGTGAATTGTCTTTGCCCAATCCTCCCCTGCAGACACAATTCCTGTGACCTTTTCCCTCACAAAACAAGAATAAGAGTGAAATGTCAAATTCACACTATTGTTTGAAGTAATTTGTGAGATGCTGGGCACAGGTCTTAGGGATTTTAGGTATATAAATAGATTCTTAAGCAAAAAAGTCTTCTACTTAAAAGAAGGTAGCATTGATTAACCATTTTAAGAGATAACTAAGTTGTTACGATTGATTCCCAGCTTCAGCTTCTAATTTATCTTTGCCATTGTAATCCATGGCTTTGTTAAAATTTCCTCCTGTTGTCTTCTGTACCAGCCCCATTATATGCATCATCATATCTATCCTAGTGGTATGGCATTCTGGTTTCTCTTCAGCGGGAATAAAAAAAGGGGTGCTGTTTCTTTGGGTTTTTTTTTTGGGGGGGGGGCGCGGGCGGGTTGTGGTAGTTCCAAAACCATGGCGAGAATTTGCTGGGCGATCAAACTCACAGCCAACTTGTGAAGTTGGGAGTGAAACCATTCTGAAAATCTGGGATCCAGTCTTACGTCAGCTGAACAAATCAACAGGGCCCTCAAACCTTTGTAAAGCCTACTTCTTGAAGAGAAACTTAGCTCATGCAATTGAATTTTTTAATAAATTTTTATTTGAAATAGGAGAGAATGACTAGAGTTGAATGGTAGAGATTTGTATACTACATGTAGGTCCCATGAAATATGTAAATGCGATTGGTTTGACCAAATTCAAATTTAGGAAGAATTGATAAAAATGGATAAAAATGTATAAAAATTTTGATGCTAACGTGCTCTTAATGTGCCTGGACCTTATGCTGTTGGTGTTTGAGGCCTTTTGCAATTTACCGTCTTACACTTTAAACTCCTGTAGCACAAAAGTGTTGGGAATTGCTACCACCAGCTTTCCCTCAACATCTATTGCTCTTCATTGTTGCTGGGACTTCCATTCATTAGTTCTGGTTCCTCTTGACAAATCGTCAATCAACATTCTCATAATACTTGTTCGCCAAAAAAAAAAAAAAAAAAAAAAAGGGCAGAGAAAAAAAATGAGGAGATGCGTGCACGCGCGCGCACACACACACACACACTACATAGATGAAGGCAATGTTTATGTATCATGTGTTTTAACATAAGCTGCTGATTCATGAATCACATCTTCAATATTAGGTGCTATCGAAGTTGTGCCGTCAGCCGATAATTGTCTACATACCTGAACACGAGGTATTTTCTTGCATATCCTTTGCTCTTAGATTGATAACTGAGAACAAGTATCCCGGTTAAGTTTGTATCGCTTGATGGCTGCTGAATTACAAATGAAGAGGATTCTCATTCATGCAGAGTGGGTAATGTGGTCTAGAGTCTTGATCATAAACTTCATATGTGCATAAAAACCCGAAATATTTTTAGACCTTAGTGATAAGAAGTGGCAACATGACTTTATGATATTTATTAGTGTATAGTCACTGTTTCTCAAATACCGGGTTGTCTCTGAAAATTGCAACTGCAGCATGGCGGATGGGGGTCTGGTTTTATTCCTATTGCAGAATATGGAGGCGAGTTTTGTAAAGGTACCAAAACCATGAAGCCGCGGAACGTAGTGAGACTACTGTACAGCGGCAATAACCATTATGACCTACTTGTCTGACTTCGCATGTTAGGAGAAATTGATCCATTGTTGTAATTTTGTGCTAAAAACACATCAAGCACCCTTTAATCCATTGATTCTTTTTCTTTGGGAGCTTTTGATGTGTGTGTTCATGTAATCAATTTGGAGTATCTTTCTTAGAGTAAATTGAAGGCCAAGTACATACTATATTTTCAGGCTGCAAAACAATGTTAAAATAATGATTAGTAAGAGTACACAAAGAACAATTTAGCCCAACAATCATCAAGTTGTCACAATTGACGTCGAAATGGTACCGTATTGAGATTTTTCAGGTTAGAATAATTTTGAGATTTTACAGTACACTATTGCAGTAGTATTGCACTTGACATAGAAATGGTACCGTATTCCAATTGGGTGCTCATCAAAATCTCTATGCTCTAATTTGAAGAAAGCAAGACTATAACCACAACCGAAGAAAGAAATTTATGGATATGACAGTTACATATAGTATTTCTGGCTGAAGAAAGAGATGAGACAATTGTACTGCGTCCAAACTCCAGAAAGTACCACTCTCATTTCCAAGCTTCAACTAAAACCTTAAATATTAATTATGTCAATAGCTATTTAGTGTGTGTTAGGGTGGAGATTTTAGGGTATCCCCAACCAAAAACTCTGTTTTGCAATTTCATAAACTCCAAAATAGAGTTTTGCAAACTCTGAAAAGAATCATCTTCTCCAACCACAAACTCTATATTGCACCCCATACTTAATAAAATATATTATCTTCTATATTTTATAAATATCCTACTATTTCATATATTCTCAAAAATTAATTATTTATATATTTAGTCATATTAAATTAACTATATAACCTCATAAAAAAATTATGTTAACAATTTTTAAAAAATGAACTTCACATAAAAAAAAAAAAAAACGATGGATAACAACGAGGACGTAAAATTAAAAATAATTTTTATGTTCCTTCGGTGAAACACAAAAATCTATTGTTGTTAAAAAAAATCGATTTCAACCAATTAATCATACATAATTAAGTACAATACGGGACACAAATAAAATAATTTATCTACAAACACATTAAATTTTATCAAAAATACAAAAAGGCAAAAAAAAAAAAAAAAATAAATAAAATTACAGATGCAGCTAAACTGCATCTCTACAGTGGAACTGCATTTTTGCAGTTCCACATTTGGGGACTGCATTTCACTGGGAAATGTAGTCCCCAAATACAGGTCGGTTGGAGCCCCAACTAGACTGCATTAGGCCATAATGCAATCCGATTGGGGCTGCTCTTAATGGATTTTGATGTGAAATAGAAGAAAGAATAAGTGGAATTGAATTGTAAAAATTTGTTTAGTACACATTGGTCCCGCGAGGTATGTGGATGTGATTAGTCTGACCAATTGAGAATAAATTAAAATGTATAATTTTTGTTTAAAATTTGTAAAGTAACACGCGCTTAGTTACTTACACATTGAGATCGCTATTAATTAATTAAATAATACAAACATATAAAAAGTCATTCGTATAGATACGACAGTTCTATAACTATTGATATTAAAACTAATTCAATGAGTGTATTTATTTATTTATTTATTTTGATTATATGTACATTTACCTTGTCACTTGTAAGAGAATGATGTATAATTTATAAATGATCAATATTATATAATGTTTGTGTGAAGTAAAATCGAAAAAAATGTAAAACATATAAAGCAATTTGACTAAAGGTATGTTCTTTGGGAGAGAAATTTATTTATTTTTGATTTAATTGTTTGAATGTGTAGTTTAAATTTGAAAAAAATATATTAAATAATTGAATGAATTGTTATAAATGATAAGAGAGAAAAATTGATAAAATTTATATAAGATAAAATAAGGTTTAAATGTTAAATTTAAAGGTTGCTTAAACAAAATTGAGGCGATATTTTTAAAACATGTTGTTTCCGGTTCCAACTGTTAGAAGTTCTTTAGAAGTTCCAACAAGAGACAACCCTCCACCCCCAGGGGATTGTGTCTCACTGGAAGTTCCGAACCTGATCGATACCAATTTTTAGAATAGGTCCTAGGAAAGAAGTTTTCCAAAAGCCACGCTAGGCAGGACCCTCTTTGAACTTTCATATGATATGGAGATGGCCCTTTTTTCTTTCGTATTAAAGAAAACCAGCCATTTTCTTGCTTTTAGGCTGGAACTTGAGAGCCCCTAAGGCACTAACCGAACTTGTCGACATGATTCATTGACACTGTATATTTGCACCCACACGAACAGATAAATAAATAATTACGACGCCAAGTAAAAGTATGATTTCAGAGCTTTATACAACTCCAGATCATTCTTCCTTGTAACGCCAGTAAATGTAATCAAATCAATAGTTTAAGTACTATCTGTCATCGAATTCTGAAAATGGGTTCATCCGATCGGTTGTTTAACAGACAGAGAAGTATTCATCAGATCCTTGGAGGTGGTGTTGGTAAGTCTACAGTTCTCTGATGCTTTTTCACAAGCACTTTCGGATCATTGAATTTTGAATGTTTGCAATTCCAAGTTCTGATTACAGTTGTAAGATTGATCGGAAAAATTAACTTATTGGACAATTTATGGTTTCGGAATTATTTGGAAATGAGAGTTGAATGTGTGTGTGTGTTTGCGTTGTGTTGAAGCAGTTGCAGATGTGATGCTATGGAGGCAAAAGAATTTAACAGTGGGTATATTGGTGGTTACTTTGGCTGCTTGGGTGGTGTTTGAGAGATCTGGCTATACTTTACTATCCCTGACTTCAAGTGTTTTCTTGCTCCTCTTTACCATTCTTTTCCTCTGGGCAAAATCAGCAGCTATTTTAAACAGGTGATTTAATTTTTCGACAAATCTTCATACCTATTCGTCTCTGTTTCTTCCTGGATTAGTTTATGTGGAATGTGAACAACTTTGTGATGACGAATTGGTTTAATAATATGTTGCCTCTGTGCTATTTCAAACATGTTTTTACAGTTTTACTGCATCTTAGGTTTTATATGCCATCAAGATAAATCCATAGCATTTCTATTAGGATCAAATCAACTATGAGGACAGTTATTGATGCTTAAAGATGTTGTTCAATCTGTTTAATATTCTGCTGACAGACCTGCTCCACCTCTACCACATTTGCATCTCTCAGAAGAAACCATGAATGAAGCAGCTACTTTCATTCGCAATCATATAAACGTCATTCTTCGTGTGTCTGAGGATATAGCGCTTGGTAGAGACTCTAGAATGTTTGTGAAAGTAACTCTAAGTCTGTTGCTGATCTCTGTCATTGGAAGCATCACTGATTTCCTCACTCTGATCTACACTGGTAAGAGTAATGCTATAAGTACGCACAAGTCAATGTCGCACAGTTAAATTCCTACTTTTGCATCTCATTTGGGAATTTGACATGAAAATGAAGGGGTAAAAGTAGGAATCTAAGTGTGTGGCATTGACACGTGTGTGGTTATAGCATTTTTTATACTGGTAAACTAAAATCATTTTCTCTTAAGTTCATCAGTCTCTTGTACTAATCAATGTTCAAAAAGGCGAAATTAGGTACTGAGGCGGTTTACACTTATGAGGTGAGGCGTAGCCTCAAGGCGCATTGAGGCGTAAGCCTCAAAAAAATAAAACATAAATTAATAAATAAATAAAATATTACGAAAAAATGCAAGTTGGCATATTTAACTCAAATACTCAACAAACTGCTTAAGACTAAAGAGAAGATAGTCCATGGAAATTGAAATCAAGAAACAAATAAATTAACGAAGTCTTAAAAATTGGGATCGGATAATCATTCATCATCACTCATCACCATCATCCGTGGAGGTGTCGCCATATCTAATTCCAAAATCATTTTCTTCATCTTCACCATCATCCTCAGCTGCACTGAGGTCTCTAGTTTTTGATTCTCAAAGTTGTTTCTTGTCGAAGAGAAGAATACGTAGTCTTAGTCTCTTAGATTCTTAATCTGTCTTCTATATTTGTAGGTTCGGGCCTTTTAATTTTAATTTTTTTAATTATTTGTCAATTGGACCTTCTAAGAACCTTTTCATCTTCTCAATTCTTTTAATTTTTAAATTAATTCTAATAAAAATTTCGCAAATCAAGGATTTGTTTTGAGGCGCATGCCTCATACGCCTTGAGGCAATGGAGTTGAGGCACACGCCTCAATAGGAAAAACTCAAGCCTCGCAGAAAACAGCCTCAGTCCATGTGCCTTGAGGCGGTGGAGTTAAGCCTCAACCTGAGGCGGGCCTTGAGGCGAGCCTCACTATAGCCTTTTTATTCACTGGTACTAATTTGCGCTTCTCATCTTGCTCGTCGCTGTCATTGCAGGCCTTGTTATTGTTCTTACAGTGCCTGCAATTTATGAAAGATACGAAGATCATATCGATAGATATGCTCTAACGGGGTACCAGAATGCGGTGAAGTTATATGAGAGATTTGATGCACAATGTATCAGCAAGGTTCACAAATGGATTTTGGAAAAGAAGAAATTAAGCTGATTCTTGATAATTTTGTTTTCTTCAATTCTACTCCTGTTTTATTTGGTCACACATTCTATTGGGTGGTTGTGTTCTCTCTTGAGGTTGCTGTTTTTATTAGGCACTGAACAGTGAGTGCTAGAGGTGAGAAAGAAGTTTGTATTTCAAAACATCTGCTTCTCTTTGTATATCCAGGTTTTGTTCAAACAAAAAAGTACACTTGAAATGATTATGAACACATACAACTGCTTCAATGAATTGTGTAAATGTGGCGTTTCTTCTTGTGATATTAGTTTGCGCTGCAAGTATACAGATTGCACAAGTAATATATTTCTGCAAAGTATACAGATTGAACAAATAATTATTCATGCACAATTCTAATAATTTATTTAAACTATATGTGGCGTTAAACCGATAAATAAGCTGATGAAGTTTTGGGTTTTTTTTTTTTCCTCTAATTATCTAAAAATTAATTAATTATCCTAAGCACACGGTCCAATTCAAACTTAAATTAATAGAAAAAATTGCAAAATTTTAGAAAAGAATAATATGATAACGAAAGATGAACCAGGATCATGAATCTACTCATGTTAATCTACTTATTATCTAAAAATTGCACAGTTAACACTTATTGTCATCACAACCACGAAAGAATTTTGTACAAACACAAATCAGGGAATCAAACGCTTGTCCGAAAGAAAACATGCAACACATGATATATGTCACACCTACAACTTTAACAAGAAGTTCGAGGAATAAGCAAAGGAATATCAGCTCAAAGAAAAACAAGATCAAGTAGATTCACTAATCTTGGCCATTTCCAAAGCTGTCGCGTTTCTCTTGCTGCCACCCAAACGGTGAACCATCACGACTGGTGTCACCGGAGTACGACCTGCTGCCTCGCTGAAGCTGTGACAAGTGGGTTGGATGCATAGGTGGCGGTGGTGGTGGAGTGGACATGGATTGCGGAGGAAGGTTTGGAGGCAAAACCCCAATATTCCGGCTGTAATCACCTTGACCGACCAGAGGCAGTTCAAAGGGAGCAACAGTGGGCCCCACATTCCAGGGCCGGGGATAATTTTCACCAAAACCCGGAGGGAAGGCTAGAAATTGACCCTGCTCGGATGCAACCTCTGGCGTTGAATCTCGCCTTCCCATATCGTAAGGAGATCCATAGAATTGTTGAGGGCCCCCAGATGCATAAGGAGCATTGACATAACCAAACTGAGGCGGAGTCATAGCGGGATTCATTGGCACTGTGAAATCAGAAGACATCAATGATCATTATTAACTACACAGCTCAATCACTGTTCGTTATTATCCACACTAGTGGTCCCACTTCTATTCAGCCCCTTGGTTTTTAGCAAAATAAAAGTTTTATCCTAACATTGCACATAGTTCTCAAATTCTTTGTAGGAAAACTGACCTGGGTTTGGCTGTGGGCCACCCAGTTGGTCAAAACCTTGCTGAGGGAACTGGTTTTGTGGGCCAGGCCTGTCAAAAATTTGGGCTTGATTAGTATCAGGTTGTCGTTCTGTTGGATGATTTATGACCTGGCCAGGAAAAGGTGACACAGGCATCACAGGCCTCGGAGGTGGTGGGTCATTGGATTGCGGGCGTTGAACTTCACGATCATGGACCTGAAAACTCGAAGTAGAAGGAAAACTGGGCCTTAACGGTGCTTGAACTGTCGACTCTGAAGCTGAAGATTTTCTAGCACTGGTAGCCTCCAATTCATTTCCTTCCATTTCCTTGGATGGGTAAACGAGGTCAGCGTGGGTCCCGAGAATATGGGACTTAATCTCAGCCTTGTTTAGGAAGGACTTGAGACACTGCGGGGCAGCGCAAATGAAAATTCCTTCCAGCATTTTTATTGTCTGAATCTTTTGAACACGTTCATCACAGCTACATTTCAAGAAGACAATGGCAAAAAAAGCTTCATTTTCCAACATTCGCTTCATCAATTCATAACAAAAAACTAAAAATGAACACAGAAAATTAGAGTTTGATGAACACCAAGATGGAAGAAAGGAAAATGGGGATATGCCTTACAGGTAGCAAATAGAATCACTCCTAGCACAGTCCAAACAGAAGGCATGCTCACAGGGGCTCTGCAATAACATATGCACGAATGTCTTAACATCAGTAACCTCATACGTCTGCTAAAATTATTAATGGACTACAACACATTCACACACACAAAAAATAAAAATAAAAATAAAAATAAAATTTTGCTCATACATACCAGACGCCCGTAAATGGCTATAGGGAAGTCACAACGCGCACAGAAATGGACCCGTTCGCCAAGCTGGCGACGGGATCTGCGACCAACGTTCTTGATAATAGCAGTGTCACTTGCTGAGCCAAGGCTCTTAGCAACAGGAAGATCGGCTAAGACAAGGTGGTCGGGACACGCAACTGTGACACTATCTTCAGGCAACTGCTTCGTGCCTCCAGCACCTTCACTAGCTGGCTTGCTAAGCCGAATTTGCATTGTTTCCAGAAAAATTCTAAATTTCCTTTCTCTGAGCTTACGCGCTCAACTCAGATGGTCAATGCAAAGGTCTCCTTCTTTCTGCAGAAAATCAGACAACAATGGTAATTTCAAGTTTCAGATGTGTTGAAACTACTAAATGACTTTATACACAAAATAAAGTAACTCTATAGGAACAGAGGAATCACAGTCGCATCCAAAAGACAGCATACATCCAATACCTTCCAAATCAAGACAAACATACAAAAGAAAAGGGGTAAAAAAAAAAAACTCACACAGGGATTAAAATCGCAATCGTGTTCCTCCTTAAACAAACTGCATAAACCTACTAAAATGTGAAAAAAAAGAGCACCTATGAATTATCACTGCCGCCCACTGGTCGTTAGCGATGTGGCACTTGATGAGATAAATAATTGAATTTTCAACTTAAATACTATCTTAAACGGAAAATTTTCGATGACAGATCAATTAATGTCACCTGCGTCTTGTAAGAAGCGGGAATCTTTTTGAAATATAGTAATTACAGGTAAATCAGTGGCGGATCCAGCACCTGTCGAGGCTTCGCGGCAGCGCGTGTTGGATCCGCAGGAAGTTCTCCATACTCACCGGCAGATGCGCAGAAAACCAGAGATCGTACTAAGCAAGAAGATGAATACTGCAGGGTTTGGGTGTTTTTCATTTTAAATTGGGCCATTTTTGTGGACCTCTATGCTAGAAAAATGGGGGCCTAATAGCGTGCGTCTCGGAATTCAATTTATGTACTTGAAATTGAATTGTTAAAGGTTATTTTTCACGTGTATTTTATTGTGTGTTCATTATGTCCCCGCTTTTTAACTATTTTTTTCATTCTTTATCACTTTTTATAAATTTTTTATCAATTCTTTCTTTACCTTAAATCAATCACATCCACATATCTCATCACATCCATAAATCTCAACCACTCAATTCAACTCATTCCCTCTCCCATTTTACATTAAAAACCTTTAAAAACCATTATAATATATTCCCTAACACACCCATATTCTCTTACTTTATAGTTGATTTGAATTTTACACTAATGAAATTAATTTAGTTTATTTTAGATTTAGCTTAAACTTAATTTTGATTTAGCTATTTAGTATAAAGAAGAACTAGGGTATGGTTAGTTAATTTTTTATTTAGAGTACTTCGTCTAGTTTAGTTAGTTTAGTATTGAAATTGAATCAATAGTGGATCTTTGTTGATTATTTTTCTTTTATATTAAGGATTTAGTTAATAATTAGTTTAGTTAATTATTGATTTGAACGGACAATTGTTATTTAAGTTCTTTTTCCAATTCTTTCTTTCTTTCTTTTTTTGAGATTTTAATATATTTTTGCAAATTTTATGTGTTATTAAATTGATTTACAAGTTATGAAACGTCCTTTTCAACCTAAATGTAATATCTAATCCAGCTATTACTTCTAGTTTAATACAAAATTTAACACTTATTGACAACAAAATGAAGTCTCGAGTTCAAACTGAAATAGCATTAAATTCTTTCTTTTATTATTTTGGGGTTTAGTAGATTATATTTTAATAATATTATATGATTTCTTTATATTTTGGTGCATTTATGTCTATATTAGTAATTATTTATATCATTAGTGAACGATCATCAACGGCGGTCAACGGTCAATGGCTTGTCACACCCCGAGGCTTTTTAAAAGGTTCTAAACACAGATTTGTTGGAAATACAATTAGAATTCTCTAGAAAGCTTCTACACAAGACCTGGAGTATTCTAAGTCTTGTATCTAGAATAATCCCTTATAAATATCATGTAAATATTTTAGATATTTTTTAGAGAATTGTAAAGGATTCTCGATGACGAATGTAAGCCGCTAGATCAAATTGATCACCATTGTCCATTCAAATGAGGTGGGAACTATAAATAGGGTTCTTGCCCTTCATTTGTAACTATTCAAGAAGTTGTAAAGCAATAAAGATCTCATAGATTCTCCCTAACTCTCTTGATAGTATTCTAGCTTTTGTGTGTCAATATTTTCTTACTTGGATTTCTTCATCCAACAAAGGCTACTTGGTGTGATTACCGCAAGGGGCGGCAGAATTTGGGAAACACTAAGGTTGTATGTTATTTGGTGAAAGCTAAGAGTAAGTGACAGGCCGATCTAGCTGAACGAATTTCCTGAATCCGTCCCTGAGGTAAATTCAAGAACCAATAGCCCAACAAAAAGCATAATATTACAGTAAAATGAGCCTACGAGTCCAATCAATGAGAAATACAGTGCATATACAAACAAATGCGACCCAGCAAATCCCTAAATCAATTAACGAATTATGCTAATTTTCATATATTGAATCATTTTTCAAGCTCAACCCACTACATATCCTAAATAGACGATATACGAACTCCAAGAAATTTTAAATCTATTCGGGTATTACAAAGATTTCAATTTCCCTAACACTTATCAGTACTAACCAATCAAGAAACTGTTTTAGGGTTGCACATCCTGTGATCCGGATAACTGTATACGTACAGTGGAACCGTGATAATTCTTTTTGAATTTCCAGAATTGGTAGATTAAACATAACATTTGAAGAAATTAGAATACCGAGGCGAGGGGTTTAAACGGAGAATCAAATCAATTGCTTCCTCCGGCCACCTTTTCTGTATGATGAATGCTTAAACCCTTCCGTGCAGTCACTGGGACGCCGGAAACGAACCGGTAATTTCACCGAGTAATTGGGAAGCAAGCCATTTAGGATTGAGGACTTGTTTGCAACTTTCGATTTTTAATTAGGGCAAACGGCACCTAACGTTTTCACTTATTGTGCGATTGGTCCACACTTTGAAAAGGTAATGCAATTAGTCCCAATGTTGTGTGTACGCAAATACTACAACTATATGGTATTTCTAATGATAACATGTACATTTGTTGCACGTCTTTACTAAGGCTTAATTCTTTTAATGAGTTCATGCATTTTCGTACAATTTACATATATTTTTAATCACATACACATTTTTCAATACAATATTAATCACATATTTTATACGAAAATACGCCAACCCTTCAAAAAACAAGACCTAAATGATGAATGTTGTGTATAATAATCTAATTTTCTAAAAATTATTGAGATAAACACACGGCATTAAGATTCAAAAAAAAACATATAAATAATCTTTTCAACAAAATTGTAGACATGCTGAAAAAATATAAAATAAATTAAAATGTATTATTACTACTATAATTTTTACATACGATGACAACCGAAAATAATACACTCAAAATCTTTGCTCACTTATAAAATGTCATTGTCCAAATTTCAGTCGTGTCAAACCATTTTTTTTACCCCTACAATGGGTGGTTACCTTGTGCTTAAAAAACCAATCCATTTCTAAAATCGCATGACAATCCCAAAATTAATTTTGCAGGATAAAGAATTCATCTTATCTGGATTTGTTATTCAGGTATAAATTGCGTATTGTACAAGTTAAAAAGCCAAGGCAACATTGCCATGGGCAATATAACCTGCGGAGCCTAATTCAAAGTTTCCACAAAACAAGCGTCAAACTACCACATTGGTATTTAAAAAAAAAAAAACACTCTTGACGATTTTGTATTTAAAAAAGCTCCGACGACACATTCGTATTTAAAACTCGACTTTTGCGCACTTAAATCCTTTTTTTCACCCGGGGCCGGAATCTTGAATAAAATAATAATATTTTCAAATTTTTGATTTTTTAATTCATTTTTCTGCCGAATCTTATTAAAATAATAAAATTTTCAATTTTGAGTATTTTTTATTCATTCTTATGATCTTTACTTAGTATATTCTTCGAGATTAGTAAAAAAACATAGTGTAATTGGTCAAAAATTTTTTTTACACATTTAGTCCATTTGGACGGAATCATCCAATTTTATCATTAGTCAAATTAAAATTTGCTATTTTATTATACATAAATAAAATTTGATTTCAAATATATCACTGTAAACATATACCGAATGCAAAAAATTAATAAAATCAAATTAAAATTAAAAAAATCCTAACCCACCCACCCCCCACAACCACTGCTAGAAACTGGTCGAAACCACCAGTTGCTGCTGGTGGTGGTGAAACCACCACCATGGTTGTAACGCCCCCTCTAGTTCCACATATATATACTTCAGTTATTTCATACGTAATGTATATGTAAATATAAACATAATGGCCTCATCATAGCCTCGCGCACGTTTTTCATAACATAATACTTAGAACTAGGGCAACATTACTCATACATAACATATACGAAACCCCGAGTTCGTAAATATCTTTTGATACTTTCTTACAAATTGAAATATCTCTAAGGGTTTCAGCTTACATCAACAGAGACCGCAGGGTGGTTGGATTTCTTTTCTCGATCACACATCAACGTCACATCATCTGAAAGGACTCTTCGCCATCTCCCATGCATATAACCTTCAAAAACATGAATGTACACATAATGAGTCATAAAGACTCAGTGGGAAATAGATGCAATGCAATGCGTGCAGTGTACGTGTCACATTTTCGTTCTTTTTTTTTCTTTGGACCTTGTTGCGAATCATGTGAATAGACTGGCGCCATCTTATTTCATTTTATCTTTGGCGCGACCTTTCATTATGTTTGGGGCTTAGATTCCCCATTTGGCTGTCGCGTATGGGCTTAACTCACCCACTAGGCCGCCACATAAGGCCATGTCATCATATATGTGGCTTTGATCCCCAATTGGGCCAACATCACTTTCGTATTCTGTAAACACACGATAGGCAACCTCGTATACATAGATTTTCTTGACATGCAAATGTGTCTTTATGATATGATCGTGCAAATATTTACCTCTTTAAGCCTTGATTTCATTGCTCATCATCATTGATACATATCATATACGCAAGGCTTCAAAATCATATATTGATTGTATCGTAAACATAAGGCATTACACAATCTTTACATTGGACATTTCACATATAATGTATCATAATGCCACTGTCATTCAAACATATCATATACGTACATAACTTATCATCTTTGGTTCACGTCATATAGAAGGCAAGGCTTCAACGTCATAACCTTCACACATTCATCACATTCTTTCTTTTTTGCCACATAGTAAACCACATTCATCTTATCTAGCATATTCTAGTGCCAATGCCATTCACGTAATTCATTTAGGCACGTATTTCACTTGATTCATTACATTACTTTCATAAATCACAATCACATCCTCATCACATAGATCACATAAGCATATACATATCCTTAACATATTATGACATCAGTATGATCTGTTTTCCCACAAGTGGGGAAAAAATTTGTCGGGGATCGGGTGAGCCTCCCAGCAATCGGGGGCAATTATGTATTATTCATCTAACTTAATGTAGATACAATTTTTTTTTAAATTTTGGTCTGGTGACGTGGCATCACCAGAGTTCGTCACGTGAGCGTGGGGGTACATGCCCATGTGGAGAACTGAACAAAAAGCGATCATGACATAATCATAAAACAAAGCTACTAGTTCCTGACATGCTCTTTCGCTTCCTATATATCATAAACATACCCATTTCTTGTTTAATTCAACCAAAAGCATGTAATTACTTCATAACACATGTAAAACATCTATCTATTACCCACCTTAAAACAAGCACAAGCAAGCTTGAAGAGCATCTCCTTCTTCTTCCCTTCCTTTCATTTCTTTCCCCTTCTTTCCTTCTTGAAATCATAGCTCAAACATGGATTACATAAAGGATGTGGGGAGATTGAGGTGTTTACATAGGTTTATGAGGGCATTGGGAATGTCCTGGAACCCTTAAAACCAAGTTTGGGTGGATATCTTCCAAGAAATGGCGAGAAAGATCTAGAAATACCATTTCTGCTGACTTAAAATTATGGCCGTATCCTTCAAAATTACGGCCGTGACTCAGGCCTTACGGCCGTATCCATATTTCTATATGGCCGTACCAAAGATTCTGAAAGTTTTCATATCTTTTTGTTTTCCAAATTATGGCTGTAGCAAAATAATTTACGGCTGTAACCCCAATCTTACGGCCGTACATCGCATACATACGCCCGTATCCAACTCTCTGAAAATTTTGGCACTTTTCGTTCATAACCAAATTCTTGCTGTAACACAAGCCGTACGGCCGCATCACTTTCATCAGACTGTTGTTTGAAACTCTCTGCCAATCTTTCGAATCTTCTTCTTAACATTTACGACCGTATCATATAACCTTACGGCTGTAACTTACCTTTTACGGTTGTAACCCCCCATATTTACGATCGTAAATCTGCCTCCACTGAAAATTTTCATTTCTCATGAATTTGATCGCTGTAACGGATTCCGGAGCATCACATATACTTGTAAACATGCCGTAAACATAATATGGACATATTTATCATGTCGAAACATAATCATATCATTTCACATCGTATACGAAATCATATACGGTTCACATACGAAATCATATACGTATTCAGGACGAATTCAAGCGGGCATTACAATTGTGGTGGTGGTTTTTGTGTTTTGGGGGGAAGGGGGTTAGGATTTTTTCTAAATTTTAATTTGATTTTATTAATTTTTTATATTTGATATATTTTTACAGTGATATATTCGTAATAAAATTTTATTTATGTATAATAAAATAACAAAATTTGATTTGACTAACGATAAAATTGAATGGATTCCATTCAAATGGACTAAATGCACACTAAAGAATTTTTTTGACCAATTACGCCATTTCTTGACCAATTACGCTATTTTGTATACCAATCTCGTAAAATGATCTAGTTTTTTTTTGGATTAGGAAAGGAAATCGAAGCATATACGAAGTAAAGATCATAAGAATGAGTAAAAAATACTCAAAATTAAAATTATTATTATTTTAATAAGATTCCATGGAAAAAATGAATAAAAAAATAAAAAATTTGAAAATATTATTATTTTATTCAGGATTCCACCGCCGGTAAAAAAGGACCTAAGTACACAAAAGTCGAGTTTTAAATACCAATGTCTCGCTGGAACTTTTTTAAATACTAAATCGTCAAAAATATATTTTTTTTAAATACCAATGTGGTAGTTTGACCTAAAACAACTATGTTCCTCCATCTGAATAAATCAAATTTAAATGAAAATGAAAAATATTATTTTTCACACGCAAAATTAATCGAGATTAGAATGTAAAAATAATTATAAATTAATTGAATTATTTTTATAAATTATGGATATTATTTAATTCTAATTTTAATTTTAAAAGTAAAATAATAGTGAACTAAAAGAAATTGGAAGGGACTAAATTGGAATAAATTGACAAATAAAAATCTTATTTGTACTCAATTGAACAAAATATTAGAGGGGTGATTCTAAGTGCACCAAAATTTTTTACTAAGTACACTCCCCTTTCCAAGTTCTTCTCATTTTACTCTTGATACGACCCCAAGGTCGAGAACCCCTAGACTGGATCCGGTATGATCGAGGACAACCCGAAACTCTCCGGCGAGGAGGAGGATCCCTCGACTCGACTCGACTGCGCCTTCAAATCACGGGGGTGAATGCCACGAAGGTTGATCACGCCTTCGATAAGTTCGGGGGTTCCTTAGACG
The DNA here is from genome assembly GCA_018223645.1 of Jasminum sambac. NCBI lineage: Eukaryota > Viridiplantae > Streptophyta > Magnoliopsida > Lamiales > Oleaceae > Jasminum > Jasminum sambac. The sequence continues at coordinate 26,254,340 of CP073652.1, forward strand.
AGATGGCAACGGAGGAGCACGGCTACAACTCAACAAATTGTAATCAAGATCAAGGAAATAAAGGTGGGGAGCAAGGCTACAACCCAAAGAGGAGCAAAGGCTACACTCAAAAGCTAGAGAGCTTCTTTGAACAAAAGTTATCCTTACAAATGGCCTAAATTCGTTCATATACCTCTAAGACTAAGAAATAATAGTAAAATAATGAAATATCTAAAAAGTAGACACAAAAGCTAAAGTCGGTCCAAAAGTTACGGCCAGTAATTCTTGGATTCTGACGGCCAGTAACTCGATAATCTGACGTAGGAAGTAAAAATCTGGCCGTATAAAACCTTACCTTCAAATTGGCCAAAGCGGATCTTCATGATACTGTAGTATGACCAACGTTCTGGCCAGTATATCTGTATTCTGACGTATATTAAATTCTGGCCGTAATTTGCTCTCTCAAGATTTACGCCCAAAGCGTCCCAGGGTTCTGGCCGACGTAGCGGGATTCTGGCCGTAATGGTCGGGTTCTTCTTGTATGAACAAAATGTTACGGCCGTAATTTTGCTTCTGCAGATTCTTCAGCTTGTTTTCCCGAGCTCGACCCCGTTCTCGACTTCTCGTCTTCGTTTCACGTCCCGGAATGAGTCAAAAGTGAGGGTTCTTCCATGCATATCCGGCTTTTCTTGACATCTTCACCTTATCTTACTTCCATTCACGCTCGTTTTCGTTTCGACTGGCTTTCTCATGCGTGTTGATGATGTCGAGCTAACCTGGATCATATCATCATCTCCCTCTTCAAAAGGATTCGACCCGAATCATATGATTCTTCATTGTATCTATACCTCCACCCGGGTCGAATGGAAATGTTGTTTCATCAATCCCAATCACGAAAATATGAAGCCCCGGGATTGGTATGAAACCTCCCTCGAGAATTGGAGTGGCTATCACAAGAACTAAAGTTGTGTACGTGGCCATCCAGTCTGGACGTCTTTAACCCAAAAGAAAATAAGAAAATTGGGGCGGGGGTTGTTAGCAGTTCGAGCCACAAGGAATGGATCCTCATACTCAAGTCGACTTATTTCCTCATCCGCTTCCCTGTCAACATGACTCTCCGTTTCTTCTTCAAGTTCAACCTCTACCTCTTCCTTTTCCTTCTTTCTCCACTCCTCGACCTCGTTTTCTAGCTTCAATCGGTCAAGATTTACTTGCTCCGGGGACAAAGGAGCAAGCTCCATAGTTTCGCCTTTCCACGTGAAGCTATAGCGGTTTTATAACAATCATGTATCACTTTGAGATCAAACTGCCAAGGCCTTCCGAGCACCAAGTGTGCAACTTCCAATGGCACCACATCACACACCACCATATCCATGTATTGCTCAACATGCAAGGGAACTAGCACTTGTGTATCCACCCTAATTTTTCCCGACTCATGCAACCAATGCAATTCATAGGGGTTCGGTGTGGGAATCTAAGCAATTCCAATTTCTCCACAAGCAATGTGCTAGCTAAATTTGAGCAACTACCTCCATCAATAATCAAAGTGCAAGGATTACCTCTTATAGAACATCGGATATGAGATAGATTCTCACGTTGTGACATATCATTGCCACTCCGAGCATGTGTTGGAAATTTCCTTGCAAATAGGGATTCGGGCACTTTGACAACAAATCGATCATCGTCACTTTTGTCCTCTTCATCCACGAATTGGGCTTCTTCCGTTTCGGACTCACTTTCTACCTCCCCATTCGTCTTCACTAAAATGGTCCTTCGATTCGGACACTCGGACGCATAGTGACCTATCCCTTGGCACTTGAAACATTTGATGTCTCGGGTTCGGGTGGGTGGTGCTCCCATTTTGCTCTTGCCTTTGTCTTCCACGCTAGGGCTTGCTTTCGGTGTTTCTTTAGGCAGTTCATTCCTTCCTTTCCACGGTCCTTGGTCTCCCCGAATGTCACCCCACTTCGCCTTTTCATAGTTGCTACCACTACCGGGATGTGGCTTGTTGGATACTCTCCTTTTTTGTTGTGCCTCTACCTTTTCGGCTTTGTGTAACAACTCTTCAAGGTTCGTATACTCTTGGAGTTCGGTGAGGTTGGCAATCTCCCGGTTCAATCCACCAAGGAACCTAGCCATGGTAGCTTCCTCTTCCTCCACAACATCGGCCCGTGTCATTAATGACTCCATTTCTTGGTAATATTCCTCCACGGTTTTTCCCCCTTGATTTAGAGCTTGTAATCGTTGATGCAAACTCCGGTTATAATGTGAAGGAACAAATCTCTTTCTCATTATGAACTTCAAATCTTCCCAAGACTCAACGGGGTAGTCATTATTTCTTCTTCTGGCCGTCGTAAGTTGTTGCCACCAACTTAACGCATAACCTGTGAACTCCCTAGCCAACAATAGCACCTTCCTAGCTTCCGGAATTCTATGACATTGGAACAAAATGTCAACTCGTCCTTCCCAATCTAGATAGGCATCCGGATCCGACTTTCCATGGAACGGAGGAATTTCAATCTTCACATTTTTCATTTCCCCTTCGTCCTCATTTCGCCCACGTCGATCTCTTCCCCTATCTCTTCTCACATTTATCCGAGGCTCTTCTTCTTCGCCTTCGAATTCACTATCCCGACTTTCTTCACTTCCATTTCCTCCTCTAGGCCGTCGTTGCCCAAGTTCTAGTCTATCAATTCGTCTACCAAGTGCGGCGATAGAGCGATCAACTGAAGCTTGTATATCCTGATTGCTTTCTTGTAATAAGGTTCTCAATTGATCCACTGTCACTGAATCTCGACCTTCACCTGTAGTAGAACGAAGACTCGCCATTTTGTGCTTAAGTGTGTGCTAATGTCCTCACGTGTTTCTCGCTCGTGTTTGATTCACACAAAAGCTCAATCCCTTCACCAAGCAATATAATCTAATCACAAACTCACACCTAGCTACTACAACACTATGACAATCTCAAACAACATAACAACTCAAACACATAGACAATGGACAATACACTTCACAACTCAAACATAAAAGATAAAACTAAGTGTAGTCAATGACTCACACTCGTTCAACATTGAGTTCATTCTTTGTTTGTTTTTTTTTCTCTACTCGTTTTTTTCAACAATAACAACACAAACAACACAATAACACTACTATTACACAATACTAAACAAGTTGATGAATTCTAAGCACAACAATCACTTTGCACCAAGAACACCAAGAACACACACTAAAATCCTACAAAGTATAAACTCACAAACAACACTAAATGATCTTGATCAAGCTCCCGCACAAGACAAAGATCAAATAACAACAACAACTACTACTAATCAGATAAAATAATACCAAATCCTTAGAGGCTAGCTCTGATACCAAATGATACGACCCCAAGGTCGAGAACCCCTAGACTGGATCCGGTATGATCGAGGACAACCCGAAACTCTTCGGCGAGGAGGAGGATCCCTCGACTCGACTCGACTGCGCCTTCAAATCACGGGGGTGAACGCCACGAAGGTTGATCACGCCTTCGATAAGTTCGAGGGTTCCTTAGACGAGATGGCAACGGAGGAGTACGGCTACAACTCAACAAATTGCAATCAAGATCAAGGAAATAAAGGTGGGGAGCAAGGCTACAACTCAAAGAGGAGCAAAGGCTACACTCAAAAGCTAGAGAGCTTCTTTGAACAAAAGTTATCCTTACAAATGGCCTAAATTCGTTCATATACCTCTAAGACTAAGAAATAATAGTAAAATAATGAAATATCTAAAAAGTAGACACAAAAAGCTAAAGTCGGTCAAAAGTTACGGTAGTAATTCTTGGATTCTGGTAGTAAATCACGATAATCTGGCCGTAGGAAGTAAAAATACTACCGTATAAAACCTTACCTTCAAATTGGCCAAAATCGGATCTTCATGATACGGTAGTATGACCAACGTTACGGCCGTATATCTGTCTGACCATATATTTTGAGATTCTGCAGTAATTTGCTCTCACGAAGATTTACGCCCAAAAGCGTCCCGGGGTTCTGGCCGTGCGTGGCGGGGATTCTGGCCAAGTAAAGGTCGAGATTCTGGCCGTATGAACAAAATGTTACGGCCGTAGTTTTGCTTCTGCAGATTCTTGACTTGTTTTCCGAGCTCGACCCGTTCTCGACTTCGTCTTCGTTTCACGTCCCGGAATGAGTCAAAAGTGAGGCTTCTTCCATGCATATCCGGCTTTTCTTGACATCTTCACCTTATCTTACTTCCGTTCACGCTCGTTTTCGTTTCGACCGGCTTTCTCATGCGTGTTGATGATGTCGAGCTAACCTGGATCATATCAACTCTTCAACCACCAAAAAAAAAAAAGGGAAAATCGGGGAATAAGTTGCTGCCGGAAATGGTAACTTCTAACCCCTTCTTCTTTTTATTTTTTTATTTTTTTATTTTTAAAAAATTTTTTTAGGTTGTTCAGCCTATGCAGGCCGAATACGCCCCCCCCCCCACACAACAAAAAAAGGAGAAAAAAGGGTAAAATTGGAATAATTTTATGGGTGGTTGCAATGCCCCGCTCAAAGTCGACCCGACATAATGTATATGTGTATGATGTGTTCATGAAATGTTTGGGAAAGTATGAGACATGTCGAGTCGAAACGTAGTCGAAATGATGAAAGCAGGAAATTTCAAATAGACTGAGTTCTGACCGTAAATGTAAGGATTACGGCCGTAAATGTCGAGTTCTGACCGTAAGGGTCGAAGGTTCTGACCGTAAATGGTGAATAGTGGAAAATGTCCAAAAGTTTGAGAGAGCAAATTACGGTCGTATGGGTCGGAGAATCTGGCCGTATGGTTGGAGTTCTGGTAGTAAGGCATGGAAGTTACTGGTAGTAAGTCAAGAAGATGAAATACAGGGGATTTACAGAGAGTTTATTACGGCCGTATGATGGTATGATACGGCCGTATTAATTAGGTTACGGCCGTAAGGTTATGGGATTACGGCCGTAAGTCGAGGGTTCTGACTAGTAAATGTGGAATTCTGGCCGTAATTTTAAGTCGGCGAAGTGTTATTTTAGAAGATTCTAGCCATTTCTTGGACATTTCTCACCCAAACTCGGTTCCAAAGCTCCCAAAACCCTTCCAAGTCCCTCATGAACCTATGGAATCATCTCCCACTCCATATATGACCTATGTAATGCTTGTGTAATCTATGATTTCAAGAAGGAAGGGAAGAAGAAAAGGAAGAGAAAGAGAAGAGATGAAGAAGAAGGAGGGCTATCTATGGTTCTTGAGCTTGATTTCTTCTATAATGGTGAGTAATGGGTGTATCTTATGTTATAGTATGAATATGGTATATTGATAGTATGTTTTCATGAGTTGAAGAATACATATGAGATGATATTCATGTTATGCCCTTGTTATGCTTGATATATAAAGGTATGTGCAAGTATGTGATGTTATAATGTGAATTTAGCATGTTAAGTGTTGTTATGTGATAGATATGAAGTAGTACATGAGATATGTGATGATTGAGATCATGTAATGATGCTAGAATGACATGAAAGCTAGGATATGTGAACGAATGCCAAGTGAATGATTACGTGAAGTACGTAACATGATATGATGATGAATGGGATGTTATATGTAAGGATATGATATGTAATGATAAGAAGAAGTTCATGAGAAAGTATGCTATGTAATGCCAAAGAATGTTATGATTACGATTACAAGGTGAAACATGAATGATGTATGACACGAAGCATGACGTATGTGAAAGAATGTAGTTGCGTATCATGTGTTTATGAAGAATGTAGCGCCCCAAGAGTAAAAGAACTTTTGGGTGACGGCTTATGATGTTACCGGCGGCCTAACGGGTAAAAGAACCCTTAGGTGACGGCCCGGCGGCCTAACGGGTAAAAGAACCCTTGGGTGACGGCTTATAATGTTATGGGCGGTCTAGGAGTAAAAGAACTCTTTAGACGACGGTCCCGGCGCCCCAAAGCGTAAAAGAACCTTTGGGGGACGGCCTATGATATGATGATGATAACGTATTCACATGATTCGCAACTAGGGCCCAAAGAAAGGAAGAAAAGAATGTTACACGTGCATTCATGCATTGCATTGCATCTATTGCTCACTGAGTCCTCTTGACTCATTATGTGTACGTTTATGTGTTTATGATGCAGTTACGTGGAGAGTGGAGAATCCGACCGAGAATGATGTGTGCGGATGTGCGTGGGGAATGGAAGGATCACGGTCACAGTGGCTTGATTCGGACGGGTCGTTACAGGTGGTATCAGAGCAGGATTCTTCCCTCTTCCCTCGCACATCGTTGGATTCTCTCCACCACTCCATGTATGCTATGAATGAACGGAGTAAAGATGAGATGATATGAAATGTTATGCATAGAACAAAGACATGACGAATGAGACGAATGATATGTTCCCTATGCTATGTTATATTTCATACGATATGCTATGTGATGCTATGTGATGTTTCGTATGATGCATATGTATGCCTATGTTCTGTGAGGTAAGATATGGTATGTTATGTCCGTTGAGGTAACGAGAAGAATGAAGTCAGATGTTGCACGTGATATGAGAGTAGTAGTGGGATGGAACGTAATGGATATGATGAGATGGAATGTTATGGGTTCGAAGTAAGAAGTTGGATCAAATGACGATGAACGAAAGATATAGTGGTATGTTAAGTTATGAAGTAATGGAAAGTGATGTAGGAAGCATGGTATATACGGTTATGAATAGAGTACTGCACGTGCAAGTACTTCATGAAAGGGATGGAATTGATAAGGAAATGACGAATGGAAAGTTATGCATACGAGGTTATTTTCGTGCAATTTCGAGGACGAAATTTATTTAAGGGGGGAAGATTGTAATGCCCCGCTCAAAGTCGACCCGGCATAATGTATATGTGTATGATGTGTTCATGAAATGTTTGGGAAAGTATGAGACATGTCGGGAGTCGAAACGGCCGTCGAAATGATGAAAACGGGAAATTTCAAATAGACCGAGTTACTACCAGAATGTAAGGATTACGACGTAAATGTCGAATTCACGTCGTAAGTCGAAGGTTCTGGCCGTAAATGGTGAGCGATGGAAAATGTCCAAAAGTTTCAGAGAGCAAATTACGGTCGTATGGGTCGGAGATACGGCCGTATGGTTGGAGTTACGGCCGTAAGGCATGGAAGTTATGGCCGTAAGTCAAGAAGATGAAATGCAGGGGATTTACAGAGAGTTTATTACGACCGTATGATGGTATGATCTGGCCGTATTAATCGATTCTGACCAGTAAGGTTATGGGGTTACTGGCCAGTAAGTCAGGTTCTGACCAGTAAATGTGGAAGATTCTGGCCGTAATTTTAAGTCGGCAAAAGTGTTATTTTAGAAGATTCTAGCCATTTCTTGGACATTTCTCACCCAAACTCGGTTCCAAAGCTCCCAAAACCCTTCCAAGTCCCTCATGAACCTATGGAATCATCTCCCACTCCATATATGACCTATGTAATGCTTGTGTAATCTATGATTTCAAGAAGGAAGGGAAGAAGAAAAGGAAGAGAAAGAGAAGAGATGAAGAAGAAGGAGGGCTATCTATGGTTCTTGAGCTTGATTTCTTCTATAATGGTGAGTAATGGGTGTATCTTATGTTATAGTATGAATATGGTATATTGATAGTATGTTTTCATGAGTTGAAGAATACATATGAGATGATATTCATGTTATGCCCTTGTTATGCTTGATATATAAAGGTATGTGCAAGTATGTGATGTTATAATGTGAATTTAGCATGTTAAGTGTTGTTATGTGATAGATATGAAGTAGTACATGAGATATGTGATGATTGAGATCATGTAATGATGCTAGAATGACATGAAAGCTAGGATATGTGAAGCGAATGCCAAGTGAATGATTACGTGAAGTACGTAACATGATATGATGATGAATGGGATGTTATATGTAAGGATATGATATGTAATGATAAGAAGAAGTTCATGAGAAAGTATGCTATGTAATGCCAAAGAATGTTATGATTACGATTACAAGGTGAAACATGAATGATGTATGACACGAAGCATGACGTATGTGAAAGAATGTAGTTAGCGTATCATGTGTTTATGAAGAATGTAGCGCCCCAAGAGTAAAAGAACTTTTGGGTGACGACTTATGATGTTACCGGCGGCCTAACGGGTAAAAGAACCCTTAGGTGACGGCCCAGCGGCCTAACGGGTAAAAGAACCCTTGGGTGACGGCCTATAATGTTATGGGCGGTCTAGGAGTAAAAGAACTCTTTAGGCAGCGGTCCCGCCCCAAAGCGTAAAGAACCTTTGGGGGCGGCCTATGATATGATGATAACGTATTCACATGATTCGCAACTAGGGCCCAAAGAAAGGAAGAAAAGAATGTTACACGTGCATTCATGCATTGCATTGCATCTATTGCTCACTGAGTCCTCGTGACTCATTATGTGTACGTTTATGTGTTTATGATGCAGTTACGTGGAGAGTGGAGAATCCGACCGAGAATGATGTGTGCGGATGTGCGTGGGGAATGGAAGGATCACAGTCCTGTAGCCCGGTTCCGGACGGGTCGTTACAGTGGTGTACTTAGTAGAATTCGTAGGTACATTTAGAATCAATTATATTAGGGACTGGATTAGTGTTGAGAAATCTAATGCATTTGTGTTCAAAACTTGGGCATTTTTTCATCCAATCACTGTCCCCTATAGGCTCCAATTGCAGCCCTCACATATGACAAGTGATGTAGCACAACTCTACATTAACGAATAAACAACACACCGGGCTTGGATTTCAATAAAAGATTCTTTTATTCGAAATCGACCAAAGAATAATGAAAATACAATACCTATTTATATATTAGTATTATAGCTAAATAAGGTAAATAAAATCCTAAATAATCAATACTAAATAAAATCCTAATCTAAATATGAAACTAAATAAAATTCTTAAGTTAATAGTATTCTTCCTCCATCATCCTCTCGGGGTTCGAGAAGATTCGCCCTCACATTTTGCATCTCCTTTAACCTATACCAGTTCGTTCCATGATCTTGATATATCCAACACTTGAAATTGGAACAACATGGGGGAGTATCTCCAAAATAATTTTTGCCACAATTCCTTGAGAAAGTGAAACATCATCTGCAATTGTTTGAACAACATTAATACGATCTCCCATTCTAAGATCCCCCAACACTTTGAATACGTGCACTGGTACAGTTGTCTTCTTATCTCCCTTACTGGAAACTTCGTGTGACTTTGAAGAAACAAGATTAACAAACATCACATCTTCTTCAAATGAAACTTTTACCTGTGCAACTTCAGTATTTTTCTGCTGAACAATGGCCACCCTTGGCCTTGGTGTATCAACACCATCATTGACTTTCGGATTCTCCTTTCGAGCAATACTATCTCGCGAATCCCAAAACCAACGGTATCCTCTTGACCGTCGGCAAACCTTAAATCCCCGGGTCCTTCGCCTAGAACCCTGTCCACATGCCATGGCATGTGTCCCACCCCAAGCGTCGTCTTGATGGTTGTCGTATCCCAACTGATTTCGAAAAATCTGTCGCAACTTCGAAACTTGTTCCCGCAACCCAGCCACTTGCTGCCTCAAATCTAGATCTACACGCGACATGGTAGATCGTATTGCGCTCTGATACCAACCTGATGTAGCACAACTCTACATTAATGAATAAACAAACCGGGTTTGAATTTTAATAAAAGACTCTTTTATTCAAAATCAACCAAAGAATAATGAAAATACAATACCTATTTATATATTAGTATTATAGTTGAATAAGGTAAATAAAATCCTAAATAATCAATACTAAATAAAATCCTAATCTAAATATGAAATTAAATAAAATTCTTAATTTAATTATATTCTTCCTCCATTAGCAAGACGTTTAGGTTCGAGGACCATTGGCAGTGCAAGGCTGATTGCAGTGAGTTCAAGTTAGGACAGAAGTGAAAAGGAGCCTCTCCAATATCAATTTGAAATCTGTGGAGACTGGATCGGTCTTATGCATTGGGGTGGTCTTGGACGCTGTAAGCTGTCACAAAAGATCCGGCATAAGCTGAAAAATGCATGCTGCAATGGAGGAGTCTATATATTATATAAAGTTAGAGTGATTTGGCAGTTGGTAATTAAAAAACGGCTATTAGGACAAAATTTTAGCTGTAGTTATGTTGTACCAATAAATTTTACCATGTGTAAAGTTGGTTGTTCATGTCCTAAAATGCTTCTTTTTTTATTTTTTTTCCTTAATAATAGTTTTATAACAGTTTTTATCTACTGTATCTGCCACTATCTCCATAACTTTCATGTAGTTAAAGTCACAATTTTAAATTTCTTATTTCAATTATCAAATTTCTTATTTTTATTATATTACACATTACACATATAATAATAATAATACAATTATATATACGTGGCAAAAGAAGAAATGCTTGAGGAACTATTGAATTTTATTGTAAAACAATTATAAAGATTTGTCAATTGATTTTTTTTTTGTCGTCTTCCACTGAATGTTACGTATATTTATGAAATTTCTTATTTTTATACAAAAATTACTTCAAGTTATTGGTTCTAAAAAATGTGGAAGATATATTCAATCAATGGATTAACATGTTTCTTGTCAGCTCTTTTTCACATCTACCTCAAACATATACTTATGCTTGCATTGTTATAATTTTTTTAATTCCATTTTCTTATTATGTGAATATTATTAATATTAAATAACATGATTTTGTGTTTATATGTTTTTCAAAATTCTAAAATCTATTATAAATCAAAAGTTTTATTTAGATAAATCTACTATATAAATTCCTTTACGAAATAAATTGTATTAAACAAAAAAAAACCCTATTTTGCTAATGATTTAATGGAAATTTCAATGAAGAAAACTATAAAACAATATATTATTTCAATCCTTTAATAATTAAGTAGAGTTTTATAAAAAAAATAATTTTGTAACGATCTACATTTTTTTTTAAAAAAGGAAATATGTCTCTTTAAAGTTTCTTTTCTTTTCTTTTTGCCCCCTTTTAGAATCTTTTAATGTTTCATAGTCTTTAACGAAATTTATTTGGTATTTCCAAATTATATTTGTTTTTATTTCAATATTTTTCTAATTATGTTTTTAATGAACAAGAATTTTGTTTTAGCCGATTATAGATTAATAATAGTTTTCATCTATTTATGTTTACTAATTTACCAATTGGATATAATATAATAAATCTCTCACAAACAAAATCGAACACAAACATTGTGTAGCGTTGTAATTATAAAGATTACTAAATTTTGTCACCGCCGGCGTTACAATAAAATTTGAACATATATGACACATGTATCATCTTCTATTAATTAAATTGAAATATGCAATAAAATTGAGACATATCAACTTTAATTATTCCCATATATTGCATGGGGTGATACTAGTTGTGTGTGAATAAATAATGATGAAAAATTTTAAGTTCTCTAATTAAATTTGAATAAAGTGATTCAGATGCAATTGAACTGTGTTTTGTGCCTTAGATGGGTCTAACAAATAGTTACTGTTTTATACTTAGACAGATATGTGAATCAGCAATAGCCAGATTAATCTATGTACCCCGATTAATATGACAGAAACTGTAAAACAGTAAATAAATAACAAAACAACAGATTTAACGTGAAAATCCCGCAGGGTAAAAAACCACGTGTTTGTCGCTTACGAGTAAAAACCAATCCACTAAATCCAAAGCGTTTAAATCTTTACAAGAAATCCAAAAGTTAATATATGCATATATTAAACAACACATAAGAAATTAAATGAAAAAACTTCTTGTTTTTTCTTCCTTAGCGTGTAATTCGAGCTGATATCTCCTCATTCATCATTGGCTTCTTGTAACTGCAATCCCACAATAGCTCTACACCTTTCGTGTTGATTTCTACTCGTTGTAGGCTCTTCTATTAGTGGTTGGACTCCTTTCGTAGATTTGACCAATGAATCAATCAATGGTGGGCGTGCATAAACAAGATCAAGCTTTTCTTGATAGTTTAATGCGTGGAGAGAAGCAAGGCACGTTTCTGTGTATAATGGACAATGGAAAGCTTGAATTCGAATGCTATGCTCTTCGAAATTTTTTAGACAAAAATGTGTACCAACTTGCTTCAATATCCTATGTATTTAATGTTCACAAAAATCTTGTACATGCAAGAAGTCATGATTCCATTAGAATACAAAGTCCTGTATGGAAATGAACGTTATTATTAGAAGATAAATAATAAGGCATAATTAATTGTGGAAATAAAGTTATACCTTAATAAGAAGATCTACACCTATCTGTGATAGTATTGACTACTTACCATAAAACAAGGTAGATTGAATGTGGATACTTTTAGTAGTAATAGGCGTGTACTACAGGGGTTTCCATGCCCAAGTTGGACTCTTTTGTAATTATCAATACAAGGCAAGATTATCACAATAAAATCAACAATTAATTAAAATCATGTGATAATAAGTCGAACAAAGTTACAATTATAATTAAATCAACCAAATAAAATATTCAATTATTTTAATTATAAATGTGAAAAAATAAAAATGCCAGTTAGTTAACTTTATTAAAAAGAAAGTTAACAAATGAGATTATATTCAATCATTTAATTATCTTATTTGAATGAATAAAACTGTTCATTCAAATTTAACAAAATCGCACCCACTTGTTTCTTGATTAAGACGTCTTCCTTGACATTTGAACCCCCGCACACAATAATGGTTCCATGGGCAATCATTAAATCAATTAATGACTAGTCAGAAAACAAAATTGATATGCGTAGGGATTGAGAAAAACTTAGGTACCACGGATGTACCATTCTACATGGTACATCCAGCCAATAATAAAATGCCACGTATTTTAATTCCATGTAATTAAGAATCATTAATAATGTTTTATATATTTTCTCCCTCCCACTATTATGCCCTATACACCATTGTTTCTCTCTCTTTTAGGAGAATAGGTTTTTTATTGTACGAGAAGAACTTGTGGCTTTTCCTTTTCAATTTTTTTGCTCTTTTTTTTAATCATAATTTTCCCTTCTTCCTTCTCCATTTCTTTTGCATTAGTCAACAGAATCTTTTCCCGTGGTGTACTCAATTGGAATTTGGCGCAGATTGCAAAAAAGAAAATAGTTACAAGGTGAGTCTATGTCATCGAATTGTCAATTGATGCATTGTCCATGTTCGAATTAGTTCTCATGCAGTAGGTTATGATTTTTTTTTGCTTTTCAAGTCCTTTTCTTTTGTTGGGCCTGTTTCATATGATGGTTGCAAACATATGTTTAGTTATCTAGTGGTACGAAAACTCTTATTTGTGAAAAAAGGGTAAGCCATGTTACTTAAGGATTTTATTTCGAGATTTTATAATATTATTCCCAACTAATTTTAAGCTTCTTTCTTTTTTGTTTTGTCTGATGTGAATTTTAAGTTTGATTTTTTTCTCTAAAATCAGGTTGTTTAAGTTCAATGGAACAACTAATTAATAGAGAAAATAATGGTGGAAAGCTTACGCGGGAATAGAAGTGAGTTCAGATGAAGAAGCTTACAATCTGCAGTGTAATGCATGTGCTCTAAGGAAAGGTTTTAGTATTCGCGAAGGTCGCATTCGAAGAGATGCATTAGGAAATATTAAATAATCAGAATTCGTATGTTCTAAAGACGGATTCCGAAGAGATGGAGACATTAATGAAGTGAAGAAATTTAATAATTAAGTTAGAGACAATAACAGGTTGTAGATTTATGGTGCGTTTTACAGTTGAGGGTGGAATGTGGAGAGTTTCTCATATCAATACTGATCATAACCATGACCTTGCTAAACCGGAAGAAAGACACTTTCTTAGATTGGGACGTGAGATAACTAATGCACAAGTAGATATCATTAATTTTATGGTTAATATGGGTATTGGACCAAAATTTTTATTTACCAAATGAAGTTGGTGGAACTGAAAATGTTGGGTTTACCAAAAAAGACATGAAAAATTATTTGCAAAGAACAAAAGGTGAGATGATTGAAGTAGGAGATGGTCAAACTTTGCTAAACCATTTTAAGTTAAAGCAAAGTGAGGATTCAAATTTTTTTTACTCAATACAAGTTGATCAATGCAATCGTGTGACAAATTGTTTTTGGACAGATAGTAGGTCGAAGTTTCATTATGATTGCTTTGGTGATGATGTATGTTTTGACACTACATTTCGTACTAATAAGTACAATTTGCTATGTGCTCCATTTGTCGGCGTTAACCATCGTGGGAAAAATGTCTTATTTGGGTTTACATTCCTATTGGATGAGATCACTTAGCCGTTCGTTTGGTTGTTTGAAACATTCATGGAATTGATGGGAAATAGACAACCAAAAACTATTTTTTTTGCCTATTTGAAAAGGAGTTAACAGGTTGTATTGGAGTAAGAATGAGGAGATATATAGAGATCATGAGTTCCATACATACTAAGCAATTGAAGAAGGCCAAGCAAGAGGGCACAAAGTCCAATTTAATCCTCTTATATGTGATGTTTCTTGTACATGTAAGTTATTTCAATCCTTGGGAATCTTATGTCGTCATGCTTTAAAACCATTTGATTTGAATAATCTCACTAGCATACCTCCACAATTCATATTGAAGAGGTGGACTAAAGAAGTGAAGAGAGGAATTATGCAAATTATTGACCAAAGTGATTTGTCAAAAAAGAATGATGAAAAGTCTTCCAAATTGCTACGCTTTAGTGAGTTGATGCATGAAGGAGACAATGTCTATGATATGGCATCGATGACAATGTCGGGAACTAGAATTGTTAAGCTAGCGGAAGCAATGAAGTTACTTGAAAAAGATGAGGAAACTATCAATGGTTTCCAAAAATTAAGAAAAGGGGATGATTATTCTGGTTGTGGCACCCTCATTAGCGAGACAACAATTTTAAATCCACCAACCACGAGAGCCAAAGGAACAACAAATGCAAGAATAATTAAAAAGCAAGTTAGAGAAAAAACAAAAGAGATGATTATTTTATTTTACTACATTCTTAATTGTTTGCCAAATTATGTGTTTTGCAATAATGTTAAAACATCATATGCATTATGTTCATGTAAATATAACTATAAAATGCTCCGTCGCACACACAAAAAGAATTACTTGTTAATTTTAAAATGTACTATGAATTACTCGTTAATTTTAAAAAGAATTACTTGTTAATTTTATAAAATTCATTCGAAAATGTACTATGAATCTCAAAATAAAATTTTAAATGGTAAATACTTGTGAATTTTCTACACAATTTTCATACAAATTCAACTATTCAAGTAGAAAGAAAATGGAAAAGTGTAGGTGGGAAAATGTGTAATGAAAAAAAAAAAGAGACAAAAACAAAATGACGAAGGAAGGGGAAAAGTCAATGGTGCGAAATTGTTAGGAGGGAGAGAAATACATAGTGTGGGGAAAAGTGGGAGAGAGAAAATATATAAAGTATTTTAGGCCTCTTAATTATCACAATATAATGGAAGCAAAAGTAAAATGTTTACAAAATGTGGACATAATTAATAATAATAACGATGAAAGCAAACCAGGGGTAAGAAAAATCACAATACCTCAACATAAAAATGAAATGCGACAAAGTTTAGGAAATTTGGGGCTTCTTAATTATCTTCCAAGAAGATTTTCAAGACATGTAAAGCCTTCGAGCATGTTAAAGAAGCCTAAATTAATTCTCGTACCTGTACCATGAATCATGAACGTAACATATCAAATCAGTAACTTTAGTGATTATATATAATACATGAACTTAAACAACATTGGTGTTTACCTTGTTCGGGCCGATAGCAACCTCTAATACTTTAATGTCATCAACACGCACGTTCAACTCTTTAAGAAAAGAAATACTAGAAGTCTCAAGTTTTACTATCAGATTATTTGATACGACAAATAATTGATTGTGCTTCAGGAATTTACCAAAGCACTCACTACTAGGTTTTGGATTCCTCGGATCAAGAAGAGAAGAGTAGCAAAACATGGTGAAGAATTGATTTTTAATAACATAGAACGCACTTATAAGGACACCACAATCCGTTAAATCTTTCTTGGCTAAGGTAAGCAAATCGGGATCCATACAGTCTACAGTTTTGCACAAGTTGTCAATGAAAGACTTGTTCGCTTCCACAGCTAATATTTCTTTATCAGGCTCCATAAATATTAACTTTATACTCAACTCCAATGATCCAATGGGAGTCATCTTATAACTTCTAGGGAAGTTAGTATCACTTGGACCATAAATGGGTGCATTAGGGACATAGTCTCGTCTCTGGACAAACACATCAGTCAAAGGAGTTTTTGATAACAATGATCGCTTCAGCAACTCTGTAACCTAAATGATCGCTTCAGCAACTCTGTAACCTACATGTTACAAATCAAATCATATAAAATTAATATTAAATTTTAATTAAAAAAATCTGCAAGAATATATCTAGTGCCGTTACCTTGTCTAATCCAACATCAATAGATATCTCCACGGTTCGGTGAACATCGCTGATGGAAGGCCTACATGTTAAAACATCATATGCATTATATTCATGTAAATATAACTATAAAATGCTCCGTCGCGCACACAAAAAGAAAAATTCATTCGAAAATGTACTCTGAATCTCAAAATAAAATTTTAAATGGTAATTACTTGTTAATTTTCTACACAATTTTCATACAAATTCAAGTAGAAAGAAAATGGAAAAGTGCAGGCGGGAAAATGTGTAACGAAAAAAAAGAGACAAAAACAAAATGACGAAGGAAGAGGAAAAGTCAATGGTGGGAAATTCTATGGAGAGAGAAAAATACATGGCGTGGGGAAAAGTGGGAGAGAGAAAATATATAAAGTATTTTTTATTGAAAAATAATGGTTACATGGAAACTTTTAAATATAGGTCATTTATTGTTAGTTTGATATACCATGTAGGATGGTACATCCAGTGTACCTAAGCTTTGTTCGTAGGGATTGGATTAGGAAATAAGGGTATTTGTACCAAAAAGTCTTTAAATGCTAGATTTTAAAATTTCATTTAAGGATAATTTGGTAAAAAAAATCACATTCCCTAAGCCATTCCCTAAACCCGTTCTGCCCATACAAATGCTCGTCTGAAATGCGTGATCCATGACAAAAAGAGTGATTTTTGGGGAGATATTTTTATAAATATTTTTAAGTGATATGGTGGTATAGTATTTGATCATTGGAAAATAAGAATGTAATTTAGATATACATCACATATATTATTATTGTTATTATTATCCAATAAAAAAATAACACATCATAATATCAGTTAAAAATATTATGATTATGGAATCGAATAGTTTTGCACGGCTCAATCTGAATACTTTAGGCCGACTCAAATACTAGATATTTCCATGAGGAATATTTTGGTCCATCAACATATAAATGGGGCTTCCAATGGTGTTCCAATACCATTGAGTGTGCCGTAATATGTGTAATTTGTTAATTTTGTAAATCACACGTTTAAAGTTGTTATATATATATATATATATATATATATATATATATATATATATATATATATATATATATATTCTCAATTTATTATACTAGCTAGCCAGTTTTATATAATTTCATATGAAAATTAGCTCATCAGAGATGAATAGTGCTACCGCAAAATTGTATAGTTCAATGCATGATACTTTTCTTAAGGACCATACACAATATTGCTTAGCTAGGTATTGCATATATTGAACCACCGGCATATATACATTCCTTACTAAGCTCTCTTCGATTATACACCAATAAGCTTATTTAGGTTTCAAAGGAGCGACAACAAGAAAGAAAAATCGGGTAGGTAACGATTGACACTTCATAATGTTGTTACATTTACTTTCTCACATATGCAGAGCTGGTCCTGAGATTTGGAGGCCCTTAAACTAAATTTTAGGGGAGACCTTTGATAAATATTTTTTTTGTAAAAACTATATATAAGAATTTCAATTATTAGAAAAAGTTACTAAACAAAAATTTCAAAGTTACAACAATTACAATATAAAATGTCAACAGATTATTTCTTCTAGTACTATCACTATTACAAATTTACAATTTGGAGCCCTTATATTTTAGGGGCCCTAAGTTGTTGCTTAAGCTGCTTAGACCCATGTCTCGTCCACCATCACTCCAAAGAAGCAAATATTGGAACATAAGCACTTAACAAATCACAATAAAGATTTTTTTGTACACAAATGAAAGTTGGAGTTCGTTCAGCTAAGTATATTTGAGAATAAAGTTATATATCGTTTGGATTAAGATGGAAAATAAAAAAATATTTTGTAATAAATATGAGCAAGTAAACTTGCCATTTTAAAAATTTTATATCATTGCTCAAGCTCTGATAACATAGCGCTGTTTAATCATAAACCAAAATTTTTTTTTTTCCGACAAACAAAAACTATTTCTAAAAGGGCACACATATAATGGAAGCAAAAAGTAAAATGTTTACAAAATGTGGACATAATTAATAATAATAATAGCGATAAAAGCTAACAGGGGGTAAGAAAAATCACAATACCTCAACATAAAAATGAAACGCGATAGAGTTTAGGAAATTTGGGGCTTCTTAATTATCTTCCAAGAAGATTTTCAAGACATGTAAAACTTTCGAGGATGTTAAAGAAGCCTAAATTAATTCTCGTACCTGTACCATGAATCATGAACGTAACATATCAAATCAGTAACTTTAGTGATTATATATAATACATGAACTTAAACAACATTGGTGTTTGTTGAGATTACCATGAGTTTAATACAAGATATTACAACTACAATGCGGAAAGTAATCTCCTAAAGTGTAAAAACGATCCCAAACTTGCTCCAACACTCCTCTTGAATGATATATAGTGTGAGCTCGGATCAAGACCACAACCAAGAGCAGAATCTTTCTGCATACCGTCACGGGAAATGTGGCAGGAAAAACTTCCCAAGGCTCGCATGGAGTTTACCCAGGAGATATGGTCCTCTCCTCTCAAGAAATTCTGCCTTTGTTTTTCTTTGTCAATCAAGTTCCCCAAGCAAAAAGTGAAGTCAAGGTTCCATAAATGGCCAAGAAACCCAGCGTACACATGCTGTGGCATAGGGTAGGTAGATAAAAATTTATCCCAACCATTGGATCATAATCGAGTCAATTCAAATCTTACAAAGACAATCCATGCCAACCATGTGCACCAATGAATGAATGCCAAATGGATTATAAGTGAGACAATTCTCACAAATCTTCACCTTGGATCACTTTAATCCATTGCCTATTCCCGATTTGCATGTGCTATCCAAATGTGTGTGGTCTATCTCATCATCGCTCATCTTCATCAAGTACCGCAAAACAACTAACCATTATCAATTCCAGAATTGATAAACACTTCATTGAATTTACTGCCAAAGCACTTTTGTTCCAACATCTGCGGGGTTATCACCGGTTGCAATTTTAAGCGATTTAAACTCACCAAGAGCTAACTTCTCTCTAATGAAATGATACTTTACCTCAATGTGCTTGATCTTTCATGATACCGCAGGATTTTTACACACAACATCAATGCACTTTGACTATCGGTAAATATCATAGCGGTTTCATGCAAGAAGTTCAATTCACATAAAAGGCCTTTCAACCGCATGCATTCTTTACGATACGTGAGTGCAACATACTCGGCTTGATCTTTGGATAATGTGACAATCGGTTGCAGCGTGATTTCCATGTGATCTGATTATCACCCAAAGTAAAAAGAAGTATGAAGTGGTAGATTTCCTCGATCTTTATCACACCGCAAAGTCGGAATCTACATAACCATAAGCTCGAAGCTTATCACTTCCTTTTTCAAACACTAAGCCCCTCTTAAGTGTCCCGGCTGGGTATCTCGAAGCCATTTAAGAGCACCCCAATGAGCTTTACCGAGGATTAGACATGAACCTACTTAAGAAACTAATCGAATAAAGCAGATCGAGTCTAGTGGTCATCGTGAGTACATAAGAACCAATGGCATTAGCATGAGGAATCTTACTCATTTCTTGTTTTCTTCATAGGTTTAGGACCTTTGTGTAGAGGACAAAGTGGTGTAATGCGACTAATGGTATATTAATGAACTTAGCAAATTTCATATTGAACTTGGTTATCACCTTTTCCAAATAGGACTCTTGATTAATAGTCAATCTATTTCCTATCCTATTAGTTTAATAACCATGCCAAGTATCTTTCTAGCTTCACCTAAGTCTTTCATGTCAAATTGATTTCAAAGGTTTTCATCTTTATGATTTATTTACTAGGACTAGCAAGCAACATGTCATCCACATACAATAACAAATAAAGTTCACAACCTTGACATTAGAGTTATTGTAATACAAAGCATGCATCAAATTCACTCCTTTTGAAACCAATTTTAAGCACATAAGCATCAAATCTCTTATACCATTGCCTAGGACTTTGCTTAAGACCATACAAGGACTTTCTAAGCAAGCACACAAGTTTAGACTTCCCCTTCACCTCAAAGCCTTGAGGTACAGGGACATGTAAATCACTTCCTCTAACTCTCCATGAAGAAGCGGTCTTAACATCTAATTGCTCCAACTCACATTAAATTGAGCGACTAAGGCCAAAACTAATCTAATAGTCTTATACTTAATCCTTTGGGGAGAACACCTCATTGTAATCTATCCCCTCTCTCTGAGTAAATCCCTTAGCTACCAACCTAGCCTTATGTCTCACGGGGTCATTAGGTCAGCTCCTTCTTTCAATTTGTAGATCCACTTACCTTTGGACTACTTTTTGATTCTTTGGTTTTTCAACCAGCTTCCAAGTCTCATTTTGTTCAGTGGATCTCTTCAACCATAGCCTTATTCCATTTTTGAGAATCTTTTCTGATTGGCTGACCTCTCTTCAAATGATAAAGGCTCCACTAACTCAAGGCTTCTGAAACTAAGACAAAGTCTATTAAATTCGAGGAGATGTATCTCAAATTTGGCTTCACTTGTCTTCTTTCCTATCTCTCACTAATTGGTAGTCTTCCAAATTAGTACCTCTGAGATGTTTCTTGAGTTTCTTCACTAGGGTCCACAGTTTCGGGAATTTCGGGTTCAGTTGCTCTCGATGCTTTGCTTCTTGATTAGTTTCAACTTGAGGTTGGGTCTCTACCCTCACGGATTAAGTCTAATCTCTTCACCTCAAACTCAATCTTCTTTTAGTAGAAGATTCACCTTTCTCGATCTGTTTATCGGGATCTTAAGGCAAGGCATGTCTAATTCATTGAACTTCACATCTACGCTATTGATAATCTTAATGCCCTTAACACCTAGAACCCACAATCTATAGCCCTTCACTCCCTACGGATAACCTAGCATGACACACTTAGTAGCTCTGGGGTCAACTTACCCTCGACTTTGATGTGCAAAACTGACACAACCAAACACTCTAATGTGTGTGTCAAATGGAGGCTTTCCGGACCACAATTCCTCAGAGTCTTAAAGTTAACAGCTGGAAGGGACCTTTGTTATCAAATAGGCTGCGTACGAGCTTCACCCCAAAGCCTTTTGACAATCCCGAACTAATCAACATGCATCTAACCTTGTCCATCAAAGTTCGATTCATCGCTGCCACCCCATTTTTTTGTTGCGGGTGTTTCTCACGATCCTATGCCTCATGATGCCCTTTTTCTTCTGAAGTCATCAAACTCAAAGTTGCGAGAACTCTAAACCATTGCTCGGTTCTAAGAGTTTTTCACCCTTCTACTGTTTGTTTCTCAACTAAGGTAAGCGAACTTGAATTTGTTGAAAGTTTGATTTAGTTAAGGAGATATATCCAAACTTTCCTCGAATGGTCATCAACAATGGAGAGAAAAATCTATTTCCCCATGTGTGGGATGTCTTTCTGGTCCCCACAAATCTGCATGAATGTAATCTAGAGGGTTCTTAGTAAAGTGTTCACCTACACCAAAGCTAATCTGTGTGACTTTCCTAGAACACGTCTACTCAAAAAGTCGGAAGGTGTGCACTATCCTTCCCAAGCAACTACAATTCACTAAGATATTTCAACCTTCTATTCCCAATGTGTCCCATCCTTGATGCGAAGGTCGACCTATCTTCTTGAGCTGTAGATAAAGCAGCGACTCTTCACTCTTTAGGGCTTCACCTTGGAAGGATATACAATCCAACCCTTCTTGGTCCTTTCATAATCACTAGAGATCCCTTGCAAATCCTTAAGGCACCAGTTGGTTCCTAAAGTCATAACCACTGATCCTCACAGAGCACTCGGTAAATGAGGGTTCCTTGTTATCCAGAGAACATGCCGAACACCTAAAAGTGGTCTAATAATGCCATCATGCATCCTAATAGCAATATCACCTACTCCTTCCACAGTATGTGAGGTGTCATCTCCCAAATAAACTCTCCTAGGATCAACTTCTCTATAATTATAGAACCAAGATCTATGGGGACACATGTGTCTGGATGGCACATTGATATCCAAGATCCACTCTTTTCTAAAATCAATACTAGACACATTCATAGCATGTAGACTCCCATAGTTCTTGCTAGTACCAACATCGATCCATGATTGACATTAGTCATGAAATGAATCGGCAATAGTGACTAAGTTTTGATCACTACCACTCTGTGCTTTCTTCCTTTTGAGAGTCGGACAATCTCTCTTAAATGCCCCAACTTGTCACAATTGTAGCACTTCTTACCACTCTTATCCGAGACTTAGACCTGCCCTTTGACTTTCCTCTACTCTTCTTAGGATGGTAATGACTCTCCTTAAACTCAGTTCTCCCTCGAATACCCAGTAAACAAGCTCTCCCTCTCGCATGCCTCTTGACTCTCTCTTGACTTCTAGTTCCTTAGACTTCAAAGCATCTATCACCATAGCCTTTGAGTCAATTTATCCTGCCATACTTAATAGCATTCACGACCTCCCTATACGACTCGGGAAGAGAATTCAAAGCATAACATGACCCAGTCTTCATCATCAAAATTCTTACTATTGTGGGCCAAACTCTTGACAATCTTGCTAAGCTTCGGTGAGATTGGAATCAAGATCTTTCGATATCCATTTAAAGCGAAAAAGCCTTTCAAGCAAGTAAATTCGATTTGGCGAGTTTTTGTCAAAAACATCTTGTCAAGAGCTTCCTACAAAGTTCTAGCAGTTGTGTACTCATCAACTTGTCTCACTATATTATCGAATAAGTGCAGAATAATAGAACTATATGCAATTTCATTCATATCCGGCCAATTTCATCGGTTTAGCTTTCAATGCATCGAAAAAGTTTACGGATCATCAGGAAGCTTTGAAACCCTCTGTTGGACCGAGAATGGCCCTCATTTCACTTCCAAATTGAGTAATCCCCTTACCATCAAATTGCGACAATTGACCTTGAACCATGGTGGTGTCTTAAAGGAGAAAGCGATTCCGTATATCAATTTGATCCAGGAGGACTCGGTCTTCATCGAAAGTCAGAATCACTCATATGCAAATTGTTTGCATGCCAAATTCAAGCACACAAATGCAACCCCAAACCAATTTAACGGATGAAAGTACTTTCCAATATGATGCAAATTACAATTCATTCACGCTTTTACATGACAATATCCATAATATCAATATCGATATCAAACAAGAAGCACACACAATGCTCTAATGAGAAGGCATTCCTAAGCATTCAAAGAACTAGTCAAGTTAAACACAATGGCAACTTAGAGAGCAAATATATCAAGTAACTTATCACCAATAGTGCAGTATTAAAGATAATCAACAATCCTAAAACATGCTCCTAAAGTATAAGTTAGAATGATATTACCCAACACCACTGAAAAATGGTGTTATCATGGTCTTTAGTACTTGAAGTCAAGAAACCAGAGAATAAAGCTTGCTGGAAAAGCGCTCCACTTGACCCGCGACGGTTTCACCCTTAAAAGCAACTTCACACCACTTGTTTTCAACTCCTAAAGCTTTATGCTCGATGCCCAAAAATTATTTGAACACCACCAGCAGGTTCTGGACGTCTAAGGGAACATTCTGTGAAAAAACACCGTCGCCGGAAACCACCGCCGTGGTGGCGCGTGAACAGTACGCGCCGGTGACCGGAGCTCCGCCAGGAGAAACGCCTGACCGGAAGAAGCGCCTCGTCACGCTGATTCCGGATCTACCTGATTTCCAATCGGAGATTACGGTTTGTCGAATCGATGGTCAAGATTCCGATTTTGAAGAAAAAAATTCTGAACAGATCGGCTGTCCCTTTTTCAGATCTGGTTTTGGACGATTTCTACGACTTTACACCATCTACCATGGCTGATACCAGTTGTTGAGATTACCATGAGTTTAATACAAGATATTACAACTACTGATGCGGAATGTCTAAAGTGTAAACGATCCTTGCTCCAACAAACTCCTCTTGAATGATATATAGTGTGAGCTCGGATCAAGACCACAACCAAGCAGGAATCACTTTTTCCGTCACGGGAAATGGCAACCGGAAAAACTTCCCAAGGCTCGCCGGAGTTTGCACCGGAGATATGGTCCTCTCCTCTCAAGAAATTCTCTGCCTTTGTTTTTCTTTGTCAATCAAGTTCCCCCAAGCAAAAGTGAAGTCAAGGTTCCCATAAATGGCCAAGAAACCCAACGTACACATGCTATGGCATAGGGTAGGTAGATAAGAATTTATCCCAACCATTGGATCATAATCCAAGGGTCCAATTCAAATCTTACAAAGACAATCCATGCCAAGCCATGTGCACCAATGAATGAATGCCAAATGGATTATAAGTGAGACAATTCTCACAGTGTTTACCTCGTTCGGGCCGATAGTAGCCTCTAATACTTTAATGCCATCAACACGCACGTTCGACTCTTTAAGAAGAGAAACACTAGAAGTTTCAAGTTTTACTGTCAAATTATTTGATACGACAAATAATTGATTGTGCTTCAGGAATTTACCAAAGCACTCACTACTAGCTTTTGGATTCCTCAGGTCAAGAAAAGCAGTATAATATGTTGAAGACCTGATTTGTAATAACATAGAATTGCACTTATATTGCTCAAGGACACCGCAATCCGTTAAAATCTTTCTTGGCTAAGGTAAGCAAATCGGGATCCATACAGTCTACAGTTTTGTACAAGTTGTCAATGCATCACAATCCAGTGTCCCCATCAAGAAGTTTTATCAACGATCCAAGAGATATTGTGCACATACTAAAGAGAAAGTCAATGAAAGAATCGTTCGCTTCCACAGCTAATATTTCTTTATCAGGCTCCATAAATATTAACTTTATACTCAACTCCGATGATCCAATGGGAGTCGTCTTATCACTTCTAGGGAAGTTAGTGTCACTTGGACCATAAATGGGTGCATTAGGGACATAGTTTCGTCTCTGAACAAACACATCAGTCAAAGGAGTTTTTGATAACAATGATCGCTTCAGCAACTCTGTAGCCTACATGTTACAAATCAAATCATATAAAAATTAGTATTAAATTTTAATTAAAAAAATGTGCAAGAATATATTTAGTGGCGTTACCTTGTCTAATCCAACATCAACAAATATCTCCACGGTTCGGTGAACATCGCTGATGTTAAATTCATTAAGCAAGAACAAAAGAGAGCTGACATCACCAGTTAGCACTCTCAAATCATGTGTAATCACAAATCTCATCTCTCTTTTAAACAAATTTATTTTTTTTATTATTTATTTTTATGTCAAGCATTTCTTCCGCGGTAGTTCCACTTTCGCAGCAAGGAGCGCTACCATAATGATTCCAATTGTTACAATCGGGACAAATGTAAATCTTCCCATTGCATATCTGTATCATCAACATTCAGTTTGAGATTCTTGCGAAAATGAGAACGGGAATTCGGAGGGGTTAAAAGCACTGATTTGCTTGCTTCTGTGGAGAATGTATGGGCACTGAGTTGTTGAATGCTTTGATACAAGTTGTTGAGGGAACCAATAGAGTTGGGGTGGTGATTGGTGACCCGAATGATCGTACCCATTGGGAGTATGAGGAAGCTAAGCAGCGCATCGACGAACTCGCTGGTGGCTTCTGCAGCAATAACTCGTCTTTTCTTCTCATCAAGAAGTTTCCAAGGGACAGTTGATGTCATGCTTTCACAGTCAGCTGAGTCCATTTTTTGTGAGTATAACGCCTTGTGTGTGTAGATTAGATTGGGGGAGCAATAAACATCAACATAATGGGAACATATGCAGTTTAAATTTTTACTTAATTTCATTACGTTTTTACCCCTTTTCTTGCTACTTGGTCGCTACCTCTTGAATCTTGGTGTATAATTTAGGAGAGATGTTTCGCCCGAGCAGTCAATATATATCTACCAAAGTACTTGGTAAGTGTGCGCTATAAACAAGTGTCATAAAGTTGATGTTATGCTATTCATCTTTAATTTTATTTTATGCGATAATTTTCATGTGAATTATTATATTTTACTCGTTAGTAAAATAAATTCGAAGTATAGTAGTTATAAATGTTTAAATAAAGTCATAATTTCAGTCAACAACAATTACTTAGCACGTTTGCGAGGATCGGATATTCCGATTTCAATTTCTGTTAGGGTGTGTTTGATTGGCAATTCAAAAACACGTAAATGTCAAATCGTGCAATTCGTTTTACATTTTGGCCGTTTGATTGCACGTTGTAAATGTAATTGATTTTGCAAGGTACAATCATTTGAAGCGGGTTTTTGGCCAATTGCATGTAAATGTTTTCTTAGAGGGTAGACACGTAAATATTTTACATGTAAATGTTTTACACGCAAATATTTTACATCTTTCAATCAAACACACCCTAGTTTTTAATTAAATAAGTGAACACGTGATTTATTAAGCTACTCATCTTGTCATATTTATTTTTCGACACATACTTTAATTAATTGATTGAGCTATGTATTGTGACAGTCAAATCGAGTAAAATGTGTTGTGATAATATTATCTAATAAAATGCTATTGGTGATAGTTTTATCATGTGATTTAGATAAACGGACTCAACTTAGGAGATTTAGATATCCTCAAACTTAGAATTTTATTAGATAACCTCTACTTGGGCTTTATCTACATTATGTACTCATTTCATTTGTGACGAATCTACACGTCTATGAATTCATTTTATCATGTGCTACATGCCTATAATGATAAAGTCCTAATGAAGAGGAGTTTGGTAAAGATGAGTTGTCTTATCTTTTTTTCCATCTCAAAGTCCATTTGTCTTATCATTTATTTTATATTTGTCATCCTTGTTTATCTTATTATTGATGTTTTTCATCCCAAAAATCTCATCTTATCTACCTTTTTGAGTAGAGGAGTTTATGTGTGAACAAGAGTCTTTGGTCGCAAGACCAAGTGGTCACACGTGAATAAATAGAAGGCAAGGAGGGTTAGCTTTAGGGTATGCATGCTTATCTTAGAGGAAACTAACGTGTACAACCTACATGCATGATGAGCTTTAGCACCTTCTTCTCTATGCACTTGTAACCTCGTATGGTGTTTAAAGTAAAACCTACAAGCGCATTTGCACAACAAAGTCCACTACTTGATTTCATCAAGTCAAATCTTCGGGAGTATCGAATTCACTATAAAGACCCTCGACCATAGAAGATCATCACGGGAGATGTCAACCTCGCATATCTAGGTCAGATTGCAGAGTTATAAGAAGTTTTAAAGAGCAACGGGACGTTGGCTCACAATACAAGCTAGAAGAGAGATCAGGAGTGAAAAAGATGAGGACACTATCAATGCTTTCCAAAAATTAAGAAAGGGGATGGTTATTCTGGTTGTGGCACCCTCATTAGCGAGACAACAATTTTAAATCCACCAACCACGAGAGCCAAAGGAACAACAAATGCAAGAATAAAAAGCAAGTTAGCGAAAAACACCATAGAAGGAAAAAAAAAGAGAGAGAGAGATGATTATTTTATTTTACTACATTCTTTGACTATTAGATCTCATATTGTTGGTTTTCATGGCTAAATTATACTAGGAGGTGATAATCACAAAAATGGTGCCAAGACTCTGTTATTCAATCACGTGGATCTTACACATTGAATTTTTTGCCTTACAAACATGCTACAAGATAACAACAATGATATGCATTAATTGCGTAAGGTCGGTTATTCAAAATTTAATAATAATTATTGTTTGTTATCATGGTTATTACTATTATCAGTATCTAATGATTCATTCTTCTTCGAGCACTTCCCCCCTTTTTTTGTTGTTAATGTAGGATTCAAGCTATTATGGTTTTGAGGATCTAAGGACAGAAGATTGATTATTACTCTTGGTTGAAACTTTGACATCACATGGTATGACTCTTGTTTAATTGGTAGCACATAATTCAAGAAGTTCTTAGATTGTTACTAATGAATTTATATTATAAATCCCTACTCACTTTTTCTTTTTCACCCCATGCGTGTGAAGCATGAAAGACATGGAGGTAAAGTTAACATACTGTTGTGGCTTCTAATTTCTTCAAATGGCGTACACAACAAATGTCTATCACATGTATTAATCAAATTGCTTTTCATTAGGATTTTATTCCTTGTTTTTCACTACTTTTCATTTGGTTTTGCTAGTGGTTCCAAAAATTTAGTTACCACTTGAGTTTGACAAAACACTTAATACTAGTGGCTAGTGACACTTTTGGTTTTCGGTGTCTTGTAATTATGAGTGGAAGTGGACTTTGAAGCCATGCATATATGTTCAGTTATTCTAATGACTACACAAAGTTTTGATTTATTTTTATTTCCAAGTCATTTGTAGACTCACATGTCTCTTTAGAGCATCTCAATTGCTACTTTTTGCTATTATCGATTAAAACGCAACACATTGGTAGTATAATTAAAAGGTTAATTGTTTGCAAAATTATGTGTATTGCAATAATGTTAAAACATCATATGCATTATGTTCATGTAAATATAACTATAAAATGCTCCGTCACACACACAAAGAGAATTACTTGTTAATTTTAAAATGTACTATGAATTACTTGTTAATTTTAAAATGCACACAAAAAGAATTACTTGTTAATTTTATAAAATTCATTCGAAAATGTACTATGAATCTCAAAATAAAATTTTAAATGGTAATTACTTGTTAATTTTCTACACAATTTTCATACAAATTCAAGTAGAAAGAAAATGGAAAAGTGCACGTGGGAAAATGTGTAATGAAAAAAAAAAAAGAGACAAAAACAAAATGACAAAGGAAGAGGAAAAGTCAATGGTGGGAAATTCTTAGGAGAGAGAGAAATACATAGTGTGGGGAAAAGTGGGAGAGAGAAAATATATAAAGTATTTTTTATTGAAAAATAATGATTACATGGAAACTTTTAAATACATGTCATTTTATTATTGGTCCGATATATCACGTAGGATGGTATATCCGTTGTACCTAAGCTTTTCTCTTAGGGATTGGATTAGGAAATAAGGGTATTTGTACCAAAATGTCCTTAAATGCTAGATTTTAAAATTTTATTTAAGGATAATTTGGTAAAAAAAAAAATCACATTCCCTAAACTATTCTCTGAACCCGTTTCTGCCCATACAAATGGTCGTCTGAAATGTGTGATCCATGATAAAAAGAGTGATTTTTGGGGAGATATTTTTTATAAATATTTTTAAGTGATATGGTGGTATATTATTTTATCATTGGAAAATAAGAATGTGATTTGGATATACATCACATTTATTATTATTATTATCATCCAATAAAAAAAATAACACATCATAATATCAGTTAAAAATATTATGATAATGGAATAGTTTTGCACGGCTCAATCTGAATACTTTACGCCGACTCAAATAGTAGATATTTCCATGAGGAATATTTTGGTCCATCAACATATAAATGGGGCTTCCAATGGTGTTCCAATTCCCATTGAGTGTGCCGTAATATGTGTAATTTTGTAATTTTGTAAATCACATGTTCAAAGTTCTTATATATATATATATATATATATTCTCAATTTATTATACTAGCTAGCTAGTTTTATATAATTTCATATGAAAATTATCTCATCAGAGATGAATAGTTCTACTGCAAAATTGTATAGTTCAATGCATGATACTTTTCTTAAGGACCATACACTATATTGCTTAGCTAGGTATTGCATATATTGAACCACCCGCATATATACAATCCTTACTAAGATCTCTGATTAGTGCTCAAAAGTGACATTTATTTTGTATTAATTTATATATTTTGAGCAATTGATTCTAACAATAATAACGAATTAAATGCTTTTATATTATTTTCTCAGATTGACCACTTTTACGAGAGAATGAATTTTAATCAGAAAAGAAGAGAAAAGAAAACAAATGATATTACAATTACAAAGTTGATGGGCCTTGGGAATTAAGTAATTGGGCCTTGGATAATGGGTTGCTCTTGAGTCCAATATTTGACCCATGCATTGATGGAGAAAAAAAAACAACACACGAGAGAAAAGGAGAGATATATAAAAAGTCAAAGAAAGTGGCTGGAAGAGGGGGAGGAGAGACACGAACCAGAAGAAAAAAGTCACGAAGAAAAAGAAGAGGAGACCGGCTGGAGAAGGAGCAGTCACGCGTGAAGACGAAAATTGCTGGAATTTGGTGCCTCTTCTCCAAGACTCCCTCTAAAATTATGGCTTTGTATTTTTTTTCGATGGGGAACTAATCTCCTAACTAGGGTTAGGGGAAAAACCTAAATTATTTATGTGATGTTATTGATTCAATCTAGACAAATACTTTCTATGCAATTTTAGTTATTTGATTATTAATTTAGCATTGGGTTTGTTTGTGAGATGATTGATAGTTGTTATATAATTTATTTCATAGGTTCAATCAAGTTTTTCCTATTGTTTTATAAAAACAACTATTCTTTTGAAATTTTGAAAACCCAATTGATTGATTGTAATTTCTATGGAATTATTTCTTGATAGGTTGTTGCCATAGGTACAGTTTATACTTGAGATTAATTCCATAAGAGATTATTTGTGCTTATTTCGTAAACAACCATTAACTGAAATTATCTTTTCAATATCTATTCTTAAATAAGTTTTAAGAAAATAATTGAATCAATAATATTGCATTGATAATTTACGGTGGATCCCCGACGCCTTAGTGTTTCTCTCTTATTAGTTTTACTACAACTCAAGCTTATTTATTTAATTGTTACAATCTCGATTGAATCGTTTTAATTATTTTATTTTCCTTAATTTATAATAATTTTGCGATCTAATAATTTTGCGATCTTTCTTATTGCTCCTGGTGGAACGATACTCGTACTCCGAGTTATACTATTGTGCGACTCCTGCACTTGGGATTAGCAAGCAATTTTTGGCGCCGTTGCCGGGGAGCAGATTAGCAAAGAACGCAGAATTTTCGCATATTTGGTAAACTCGTTCCAACTTTACTCTCTTTAAATTAGTTTCTTTTTCTTTCTTTCTTTCTTAATTTTTAATTTTCGTTTTTAATTTTTTTAATTTTATTGTTATTTTTATATCTTATTTTATATTATTTAGTATCACTATTATTATCATTGTTATTTTTTTTTTTGTTTGTTGTTTTTGTTTCGTTCATATGCGCCATAGAGATCACTTAGGTAGATTTATTAGGAAGCCTAAAACTGAATCTGAACACGACTCTGAGGTTGAATCTGATATTTCTATAGGAAATATATTTGCTTCTAGTTCATCTACTGCATCTCGTAACATGGAGGATTTTAATAATGAGTTTGCATTGCATAATAATCCTCCACCACCAGTAAGAACTTTACAAACGTATCTGCATCCTACACGTAACACTGCACCTTCATGCATCATGCTACCGCATAACATGCCCAACTATGATTTCAAACCTGGCATGGTCCAACTACTTCCTTCGTTTCACGGTTTAGAAAATGAAAATCCATATTTGCATGTTAGGGCATTTGAAGACGTTGTTTGTGCATTCTATAATCAAGGTGATGCCCTAAATTTTGTGAAGCTTAAATTTTTCCCATTTTCTCTTAAAGATAAGGCAAAAACTTGGTTATATTCATTAGGGGCTCGGTCGGTAGGCTCGTGGGATGAGATGTGTGAGGCATTCTTTAATGAATATTTCCCTAATCACAAAACAATGGCTTTGAAGAAAAAGATTTCTAATTTTTCTCAATCTGAGAATGAGTCATTGTATCATGCATGGAAAAGGTTTAAAGAGTTGTTAAGTTTGTGTCCACATCATGGTTTTGAATCGTGGCGTCAAGCTAGTTACTTTTATGAGGGACTTCTCCCTAGAGATCGTCAATTTGTTGAGTCTATGTGTAATGGAAATTTTATGCAAAAAGATCCTGATGAAGCGATAGAGTTTTTAAATGAAATTGCCGAAAAAGCTCATCAGTGGTCCACCCCTAATCCACTAGACAGCACAGATCGTTCCAAATCTTCTTCTACACCTTCTTCTAAAGGAATTTTTCAATTAAAAGAAGAAGATAATTGGAAAATGAAATATGAGACTTTGGTGGCCAAATTAAATAACTATTCTATGTCTCAACCTGTTTATCAAGCCAATACAACTCAAGTGTGTGAATATTGTTGTGATATTGGTCATTCTAGTCAAAATTGCCCCTCTTTGCAGGTGTCACAAGACCCTCAAGTTGCTGCTGTTGGGAATTTTTCAAAACCATATTCCCCCTATTCAGAGACTTACAACCCAGCAACGAGGTTCCACCCTAATTTTCGTTGGAGGTCTGAACCACAACAACAGGTAAGCGCTTCTAACCAACAATTCTCCACACCAAATTCGTTCAATTCTAAACCTTCGTTGGTAGATACTCTTCAAGCATTAATGCAAGATCAGCTAAAACAAAATCAAAGGTACGATGCTATGTTCTCTAAGTATGATTCTATGATTGGTCAGTTAATTGAGGAGAATAAGGATATTAAGAATCAAATTTCTAAATTGACTGATGCTCTTGCTGTGAATGAAAAGGGAAAATTTCCTTCAAATACACAACCTAATCCTAAGGGAATCAATTCATGTGAACTCTATGAAACTGTTGATTCTATTACTCTTAGAAATGGTAAAGTTATTGATAATACTCCATCAGTTAAGGATGTAGAGAAATCTAAGAGTAATGATGTGCTTAGTGAATCTAAAGAGGGTTATGCAAGTGTGAATTGTCCATTGCCTACACCTTTTCCTAAAGCTCTACAGCCTTTAAAGAAAGTGAATAATCATGCTGATATTTTAGATCTTTTTAGGCAAGTAAAAATTAACATCCCATTATTAGATGCTATTAAACAGGTTCCATCATATGCTAAATTTTTGAAAGACATGTGCAGCGTTAAAAGAAAGCATAATGTGAAGAAAACTGCATTTTTGGCTGCTCATGTGAGTTCTGTGCTTCAGAATAAAATTCCTCCAAAGTACAAAGATCCTGGAAGCCCTACTTTATCTTGTGTTATTGGAGATCATTTGGTTGATCGTGCTTTACTTGATTTAGGTGCTAGTGTGAATTTAATTCCTTATTCAGTATACTTGCAGCTAGGTCTTGGTGAGATTAAGCCCACAACGCTTAAATTGCAACTAGCTGATCGTTCTGTAAAAATTCCACGGGGAGTAATTGAGGACGTGTTGGTTCAAGTTGATAAATTTTATTACCCTGTTGATTTCTTTATTTTAGATATCGAACTGTTTCTAATGCTGAACATCAAATTCCTGTGATTTTAGGGCGTCCATTTTTAGCCACTTGTGATGCTAATATTAGCTGCAGGAGTGGAGTGATGAAACTCAGCTTTGGAAACATGACCATAGAAGTGAATATTTTCAACGTAGTTAAACAGCCACAAGGGGAGGATGAATATGAATGTGTTGACTTCATTGGGACTCTAGCGCATGATCAATTTGCTAGAAGCACTATAGCTGATCCTTTAGAAAATTTTCTTGTGAATTCATATGATTCTAACCAATCTGAAATTGGACAAATCGCTGAAATTTCTGAAATTTGTGCACTTTTTGATGCTTTTCAGGTGCAAGACAAGGAAAGGTGGACCCCTAAGTTCGAGAAAATCCCACCACGTGTTGAGAACAAACCGTCAAGTGTAGAAGTCCCAATCTTGGAGCTCAAACCTCTACCATCAGGTCTAAAACATGCATTCTTGGGCCCCAATGGCACTTTTCCCGTGGTAATATCTTCTGAACTTAATCTTGAACAGGAGGGTAAATTAATCAATGTTTTGAATGCTCATAAATCTGCTATTGGCTGGACTCTTGCTGATATTAAGGGAATTAGCCCTCTTATTTGCACTCATAAAATTCTTTTAGAGGATGATGCTAAACCTTCTAGGGAGGCACAACGTAGACTTAACCCCAACATGAGAGAAATTGTTAAAATCAAGTTTTAAAATTGTGTAATGCAGAATTATATATCCTATATCTGATAGTAAGTGGGTTAGTCCAACACAGGTTGTGCCGAAGAAATCTGGAGTAACTGTAGTAAAAAATGATAAAAATGAGTTAGTTCCCACTAGAGTTGTTTCTAATTGGCGAATGTGCATTGATTACAGGAAACTAAACGCCGCAACTCGGAAGGATCATTTTCCTTTACCCTTTATTGATCAAATTTTAGAAAGAGTTGCTGGTCATGAGTTTTATTGTTTTCTAGATGGATATTCAGGTTATTATCAAATTGAAATTGCTATGGCTGATCAGGAAAAGACTACTTTTACATGCCCTTTTGGTACTTTTGCTTTTCGTAGGATGCCATTTGGGCTGTGTAATGCTCCTGCCACTTTTCAAAAGTGCATGACGTGATATCTTTTTGCCATAATGAAGCATGTGGTGGTCATTTTTCTGTTAAGAAAACGGGCGCTAAAATTTTGCAATGTGGATTTTATTGGCCTACTCTTTTCAAAGATACTAATGCATATTGTAGAGCATGTGCGCGTTGTCAAAAATTAGGGTCGATAACTCGTAGAAACATGATGCCTTTAAATCCCATTTTAATCATTGAAATATTTGATTGTTGGGGCATTGATTTTATGGGTCCGTTCCCTTCATCTTTTGGGTATTTTTATATATTGGTGGGTATTGATTACGTGTCAAAATGGATAGAGGCTATTCCATGTCGGAGCAATGATCATAAAACTGTTTTAAAATTCTTGAAAGAAAATATCTTCTCTAGACATGGAACTCCTCGCACCATTATCAGTGATGGGGGTAAGCATTTTTGCAATAAACGTTTTGAAGCTTTAATGAAAAAATATGGTGTCACTCATAAAATTGCTACCCCTTATCACCCACAAACTAGTGGTCAAGTTGAACTAGCCAATCGTGAGATAAAACAGATTTTAGAAAAAACGGTGAATCCAAACCGCAAGGATTGGTCTTTACGACTGTCTGATGCTCTTTGGGCTTATCGTACAGCTTTTAAAACCCCGATTGGTATGTCTCCGTATCGATTAGTTTATGGAAAAGCTTGTCACTTGCCTGTAGAACTGGAACATAAAGCTTATTGGGCTATCAAGGCCTTCAATTTTAGTTTGAGTGAAGCGAGCTCTCTTAGAAAATTACAATTGAATGAATTGGAAGAACTTAGGAATGAGGCATATGAAAATTCTAGGATTTACAAGGAACGGATGAAAGTTTTTCATGATAAGAAAATTCTAAGAAAAAATTTTGAGCTTGGTCAAAAAGTTCTCTTATATAATTCTAGACTGCATTTGTTTCCTGGTAAACTTCGTTCTAGGTGGACAAGGCCTTTTGTGGTTCAACGAATTTTTCCGTTTGGTGCTATTGAGGTTGAGGACCCTAAGAATGGCAATGTGTTTAAGGTTAATGGACAGCGTCTTAAACCATTCTTAGAAAATTTTGTTCTAGAGGATGAGACCATTTCTCTAGAAAATCCGGTCTATCGAGATTGATGCATTGGACTTGTCGTCCACATTTTTTTTTTTTTTTTTTGTAAATGTTTTATTTATTTATTTATTTGTTTATTTTAGTATTGTTTTGTTCTTTTTATTATTTTCTTTGTTTTAGACACTAACTGATTAAAGAGAAATTGCTTGGAGAACTCTTCACCATCAGTGCTAGCTTTCCTACTCTTCCCTTTTATTTCCGTCAATTATCTTTCATCTTTGATCAGATCTATCACATTGAGGACAATGCTTATTTTAAGTTGGGGAAGGGAGTTAGAAATTTGTTTAGTATTCTCTTAGCAATTCGTTAATTCCGTTAGATCTTAATTTTTTTCTTATTCCCTTCTTTTTAAAAAAAAAAAATTCAAAAAAAAATGGAAAATTTTGAAAAAAAATTTTGAAAATCTGATAACCTACTTATTATTATTATTATTATTTTTTTAAAAAATTTTCAGCGGCATAGGATCTTTGCTTCCCATCAGTGATGAGATGTGTTGGTGTTGGCTTATTTATAAAATGGCATAGAAAAGAATGATATTTGATGTTACAATTCGATTGGGTTGCTATGAGTTGTGAGCACTAATTCTCTATATTTTTTCCCACAAAGCGTTTTTCATGCCATTTATAATTGAGCAGCCATGTTTGTATGCTTCAGTGTTTTGGAATTTACATGAGTTGAGAAGTCATGAATAGGTGCAGACTTGTATAAACCCTTGTGAGCTTTTGAGCCTTACGATTGAAACATTATGCATCAATCACACTTATTCATGTGCGTGTGATCTCATTTTTGTGTGTATACTCTAGAACTTGCTGTGAACCAGTTGAAACATGTGTCAACTTGGCAATGACTTGTAGATGACAGAGGCATTTAGGATATACCTCCATTGCCAAATTATCCTATGTCCTTTAAATTTTACCCCCTAGTTAACCCCTTTGAGCTAAAATAAGAATTTTTTTTCATTAAACCATGCGTTCTTACCCGAAATCTTCAAACACTTTATCCTACCCTATTCTATGGGATTGGTAGAGCATTGATGAGATATTGGTGTTGAAGGTTACTTGCTATTGATGATTACATGATTGAATGATTTAAATTGGAGGGTGTTTAGTCGAATGGAGTAAAAGAAGAAAAAACAAAAAAAAAAGGGAGAAACGAAAAAAAAGCAAGGAAAAGAAACAAGAGAAAAGGTTCCAAAAAAAAAAAAAAAGAAGCAAAAGGAAAAAAGGAAAAAAAGGTTGTGAAAAAGAGGAAAAAAATTTCAAAAAAAATAGAAAACAAAGAGAAAGTTGAGTTTGATTTTTTTTATTGTACTAGTGATGTTGTTGATGCAGTACGAGCTGAAAAAGAAAAAAATGATGATACAAGCTCGGTAAGAAGTTGATGGGAGTTTCATGTGATTCATATCTCTTACACCTATATGTGCTCTACTAGTTCCTAGAATCCGTTGTTTATCCCATACACGTCCCTTCTTCCAACCTTAACCTTCAGCCCCATTACAACCCTATATAAAGACCTCTCGATTCAAGTAATATTGTCATATTGATAGTTAAGACTTGGTAAGCAAGCAAGCATATGGCGGCCCCTCGAATGAGATCGATTGAGTGAAACACTAACCCTGACTAGTTATGAGTGACTTTATTCTGAGAGATATACCCACGGTGAGAGTTGAAGTTGAGGCTTATTTGTGATTATTGGCTTATGTGGAAACCGGGGCAAAGGAGTTCACTAGTATTGACTGAGCTGTTATCGATGTTTATGAACTAAATTTTGTGGTGACAAATATTTAGACATCTTGCTCACTCTCATGGTCATCTTTTTGAAATTGTAACTCTCTGCCATGCGGTTTTGATTATCTCTGAGCTAGTTATGGAAGCAAATGAATTAGATCGAGTTCGATATTTCTTGAGTCGCTTCAATTGCTAGAGACTAGCAATAAGCTAGTTGGGGGGTGTGATTAGTGCTCAAAAGTGACATTTATTTTGTATTAATTTATATATTTTGAGCAATTGATTCTAACAATAATAACGAATTAAATGCTTTTATATTATTTTCTCAGATTGACCACTTTTACGAGAGAATGAATTTTAATCAGAAAAGAAGAGAAAAGAAAACAAATGATATTACAATTACAAAGTTGATGGGCCTTGGGAATTAAGTAATTGGGCCTTGGATAATGGGTTGCTCTTGAGTCCAATATTTGACCCATGCATTGATGGAGAAAAAAAAACAACACACGAGAGAAAAGGAGAGATATATAAAAAGTCAAAGAAAGTGGCTGGAAGAGGGGGAGGAGAGACACGAACCAGAAGAAAAAAGTCACGAAGAAAAAGAAGAGGAGACCGGTGGAGAAGGAGCAGTCACGCGTGAAGACGAAAATTGCTGGAATTTGGTGCCTCTTCTCCAAGACTCCTCTAAAATTATGGCTTTGTATTTTTTTTCGATGGGGAACTAATCTCCTAACTAGGGTTAGGGGAAAAACCTAAATTATTTATGTGATGTTATTGATTCAATCTAGACAAATACTTTCTATGCAATTTTAGTTATTTGATTATTAATTTAGCATTGGGTTTGTTTGTGAGATGATTGATAGTTGTTATATAATTTATTTCATAGGTTCAATCAAGTTTTTCCTATTGTTTTATAAAAACAACTATTCTTTGAAATTTTGAAAACCCAATTGATTGATTGTAATTTCTATGGAATTATTTCTTGATAGGTTGTTGCCATAGGTACAGTTTATACTTGAGATTAATTCCATAAGAGATTATTTGTGCTTATTTCGTAAACAACCATTAACTGAAATTATCTTTTCAATATCTATTCTTAAATAAGTTTTAAGAAAATAATTGAATCAATAATATTGCATTGATAATTTACGGTGGATCCCCGACGCCTTAGTGTTTCTCTCTTATTAGTTTTACTACAACTCAAGCTTATTTATTTAATTGTTACAATCTCGATTGAATCGTTTTAATTATTTTATTTTCCTTAATTTATAATAATTTTGCGATCTAATAATTTTGCGATCTTTCTTATTGCTCCTGGTGGAACGATACTCGTACTCCGAGTTATACTATTGTGCGACTCCTGCACTTGGGATTAGCAAGCAATCTCTTCGATTATACACCAATAAGTTTATTTAGGTTTCAAAGGAGCGACAACAAGAAAGAAAAATCGGGTAGGTAACAATTGACACTTCATAATGTTGTTACATTTACTTTCTCACATATGTAGAGTTGGTTCTGAGATTTGGAGGCTCTTAAGCGAAATTTTAGGGGAGACCTTTAATAAATATTTTTTTTGTAAAAACTATATATAAGAATTTCAATTATTAGAAAAAGTTACTAAACAAAATTTTCGAAGTTACAATAATTGCAATATAAAATGTCAAGAGATTATTTCTTCTAGTATTATCACTATTACAAATTTAAAATTTGGGGCCCTTATATTTTAAGGGCCCTAAACAGCTGCTTAGATCCAAGACCATCCCTGTACATATGGCCACATGCAATAACATCTTCATAAGACTCGTCCGCCATCACTGCAAAGAAGCAAATATTGAAACATAAGCACTTAACAAATCACAATAAAGATTTTTTTGTACACAAATGAATGTTGGAGTTTGTTCAACTAAGTATATTTGAGAATAAAGTTATATATCATTTGGATTAAGATGGAAAAAAAAATTGTAAGAAATATGAGCAAGTAAACATGTCATTTTTAAAATTTTATATCATTGCTCAAGCCCTGATAACATAGAACTGTTTAATCAGAAACCAAAAGCTGTTTCCTTTTTTTTTTTCCGACAAACAAAAGCTGTTTCTAAAAAGGCACTCATATAATGGAAGCAAAAAGTAAAATGTTTACAAAATGTGGACATAATTAATAATAATAATAACGACAAAAGCTAACCGGGGGTAAGAAAAATCACAATACCTCAACATAAAAATGAAACGCGACAGAGTTTAGGAAATTTGGGGCTTCTTAATTATCTTCCAAGAAGATTTTCAAGACATGTAAAGCCTTCGAGGA
Organism: Jasminum sambac; assembly: GCA_018223645.1. Classification (NCBI taxonomy): domain Eukaryota; kingdom Viridiplantae; phylum Streptophyta; class Magnoliopsida; order Lamiales; family Oleaceae; genus Jasminum; species Jasminum sambac. Next base: position 26,294,284 of record CP073652.1, read on the forward strand.
TGTTAAAGAAGCCTAAATTAATTCTCGTACCTGTACCATGAATCATGAACGTAACATATCAAATCAGTAACTTTAGTGATTATATATAATACATGAACTTAAACAACATTGGTGTTTACCTTGTTCGGGCCGATAGCAACCTCTAATACTTTAATGTCATCAACACGCACGTTCAACTCTTTAAGAAAAGAAATACTAGAAGTCTCAAGGTTTACTGTCAGATTATTTGATACGACAAATAATTGATTGTGCTTCAGGAATTTACCAAAGCACTCACTACTAGGTTTTGGATTCCTTAGGTCAAGAAACGCAGTATAATATGTTGAAGACCTGATTTCTAATAACATAGAATTGCACTTATATTGCTTAAGGACACCGCAATCCGTTAAATCTTTCTTGGCTAAGGTAAGCAAATCGGGCTCCATACAGTCTACAGTTTTGTACAAGTTGTCAATGCATCACAATCCAGTGTCCCCATCAAGGATTTTTATCAACGATCCAAGAGATATTGTGCACATACTAAAGAGAAAGTCAATGAAAGACTCGTTCGCTTCCACAGCTAATATTTCTTTATCAAGCTCCATAAATATTAACTTTATACTCAACACCGATGATCCAATGGGAGTCGTCTTATCACTTCTAGGGAAGTTAGTGTCACTTGGACCATAAGTGGGTGCATTAGGGACATAGTCTCGTCTCTGAACAAAACACATCAGTCAAAGGAGTTTTTGATAACAATGATCGCTTCAGCAACTCTGTAACCTACATATTACAAATCAAATCATATAAAAATTAGTATTAAATTTTAATTATAAAAATGTGCAAGAATATATTTAGTGGCGTTACCTTGTCTAATCCAACATCAACAAATATCTCCACGGTTCGGTGAACATCGCTGATGTTAAATTCATTAAGCAAGGACAAAAGAGAGCTAACATCACCAGTTAGCACTCTCAAATCATCTGTAATCACAAATCTCATCTCTCTTTTAACCAATTTTATTTTTTTTATTTTTTTTTATGTCAAGCATTTCTTCTGCGGTAGTTCCACTTTCGCAGCAAGGAGTGCAACAATAATGACTCCAATTGTTGCAATCGGGAAATATGTAGATCTTCCCATCGCATATCTGTATCATCAACATTCAGTTTGAGATTCTTGCGAAAATGAGAACGGGAATTCAGACGGGTTAAAAGCACTGATTTGCTTGCTTGTGTGGAGAATGTATCGGCACTGAGTTGTTGAATGCTTTGGTACAAGTTGTTGAGGCAACCAATAGAGTTGGGGTGGTGATTGGTGACCCGAATGATCGTACCCATTGGGAGTATGAGGAAGCTAAGCAGCGCATTGACGAAATCGTTGGTGGCTTCTGCAGCAATAACTCGTCTTTTCTTCTCATGAAGAAGTTTCAAGGGAACAGTTGATGTCGTGCTTTCACAATCAGCTGAGTCCTTTTTTTTGTGAGTATAACGCCTTGTGTGTGTAGATTAGAAGGGGGAGCAATAAACATCAACATAATGGGAACATATGTACTTGTTCCTGGTTCATTAAAGCCACTTTTGACATTTCTTTGTTAACCTTCATGGTTGAGAAACTCTCATTTATATCTCCTATTTCATATTAACATATCTCATGTGATTTATTTGTACAATACGAATTTCCATCATTTAATTTCACTTATTTTCTTTCTTATATCACATAAATACTTATTTTTATATGCATCATAACACCTGCTAAGAGTATGTTTGGTAGAATTAGCTGATAAGCTAATTGAGAACTGATAGCTTATAACTTATAGCTAATAATTGATAGGCTAGTCGATATAAATAAAAACGTTTGGCATAATTATTGATAAGCTGGCTCATGAATAGAAAATTACATAAAATGATATATTTAAAATATATTTCAAGAAAATTATAGGAGTAAAAAATGAAATAAAAAACGAAAAGCTCATGAACTTATTTGAAAAGTTAGTAAAAGAAGCTTTTCAAATAAGTTTGAGCTTTTCAAATAAACTCATCCAACCAAATAGAGTTTATTTAATTAGTAGGAACTTATAAGCTTCTGAATAAATTATAAACTAATTTATTTGGTTTACCAAACATACCCTAAGTACCCACCAAAAAAAAAAAAAAAAAATAAAAAGGACGCGGGGAGTTGAAAACTCACAAAGTGGTGCCTGCCACTCCACCATGTAATTATTTGATAGGACTTTTACTTTTCCTACAAAATTATTTTCACATACAAAATAAAATTGTAGTCGAATATCTTTTTTCTCCACAAAAATGATATTTTGTAGGGCTTGCTCTTTCCCAACAAAAATATTTCCACACGTAAAGTTATATATAATAATTAGTAAATTGCAAGATTTACTGTAAGATATCTTATATATTTATATATAAATGTTACATTATTATATAACTAAATTATATATTATATATATGTATTATATGTACCATGAGGGTAGATTAAAAAATTACTTGCAAAATTTACTTTTTCATCAATATTTTTTAATTTTTGTAAAAAATATCAACCTATATGATTGGAACGGAAAGATTAACATTTATTGTTGACTTTATGATTATAGCATGCTCACAATGATACGTGCAAAACTTCATGTGGCCTTTTATCACTGTTAGAACAAAATTAATGTGAGGAAAAAACCTTTAGATCACCCTTCAGATCACCCTGAGATGTATATATATAGTATAAAGATGCAATAAATGGTGGAGTGGTACGTAGGCACCACTTGTGAGTTTTCAACTTTTTCCCCATTTTTTCCTTTTTATTTTTTGTTTATTTATTTACTTATTACTTATTTCTGGACTCAAATGGCAAAGTTTCTTAACCACGAAGATTAACAAAGAAATGTCGAAAATGGCTTTAATGAACCAGCAACGAGTACATATGTTCCTATTCTGTGGATGTTTATTGCTCCCCCTTCTTCTCTCTCTCTCTCTCCCCCACCCCCACCCCCACACACACAGACATCTATATACACACACTGACACACAGCGTTATACTCACAAAAAAATGGCCTCTGCTGATAGTGAAAACACGACATCAACTGTCCCCTTGAAACTTCTTCTTGATGAGAAGAAAACACGAGTTATTGCTGCAGAAGCCACCAGCGATTTCGTGGATGCATTGCTTAGCTTCCTCACACTCCCAATGGGTACGATCATTCGCGTCACCAATCAACACCCTGGCTCTATCGGTTGCCTCAACAACTTGTACAAAAGCATCCAACAGCTCTCTGCAAAGCAGTTCTCAACAGAGGCAAGCAAATCTCTGCTTTTAAACCCTCCAAATCCCTGTTCTCATGTCTGCAAGAATCTCAAACTGAATGTTGATGATACCAGCAACGGAAAGTACTATGAGTGTACCTTTTGTTCCAAGTGGAGTTACTATTTCGACACGGCTTGTTGTTTTCGAAATGTCAGAAGAAACAGAACTACCGTGTCGAAGAAAATGCAAGACGACGACAAGAAATTCGTTAAATGCGAGATGATATTTTTTATTACAGATGATCTGAGAGTGCTAACTGGTGGCGTGAGCTCTCTCGTGCAGTTGCTTCGTGAGTTCAACATCACCGATGTTCACCAAACCGTGGAAATTTCCGTCGACGTTGGATTAGACAAGGTAATGTATCAATAAATTTAACATCAATAATGGAGCTAATTAAGAATAGATGAACGTGCATGATTAATTTTAAATGATTTAATTTGCACCATGCACGTAGGTTGTGGAGTTGCTCAAACGAACCTTGTTATCAAAGACTCCTTTGACCGATGTGTTTGTTCGGAGGCAAGACTGTGTCACTAATGCACCCATTTATTATCCAAGTGATGCTAGCCTCCTTGCCATGAAAAACGAGACGACTTCTGATGAATCGAAGTTGAGTATAAAGTTAACATATACGGAGTTTGATAAAGAGATATTAGTTGTGGAGGCAAATGAGTCTTTCGTTGATTTTCTTTTTAGTTTGTGCACAATACCTCTTGGATCCTTGATAAAACTTCTTGATGGGGACACTCAACTAGGATGCATCGACATCTTATACAAAACTGCAGTGTCTATGGATCCCAATTTCCTTGCTGTATCCAAGACATATATAACAGATTGTGGTGTCCATGAGCAGTTTAAGTGCAGTTCCATGTTGTTAAAAATTACCTCTGCATCTCCAAAGCATGATCGTCTCCTTGACCCGAGGAATCCAAATCCCTAGTATGGAGTGCTTTGGTAAATTCTTGAAAGATAATCAATTATTTTTCGTGTCCAATGACTTGACAGTGAAACTTGTGTCTTCTGTATCGAGTATTTCTTTCCTTAAAGGGCAGAACATTCGCATTAATGATATTAAAGCAATAGATGTTGCTATCGGCACAAACGAGGAAAAAAATTTTATTCTATGTACTTTGTTACAAATTTGCCTTTTTTTGGGGAACAATGTTGTGGATCATATATTTAACTTTCTGAATTATATACATTTACTAAACTTACTAATTTGATATATATGTTCATTGTTCATGGGACAGGTACTAGCCTTAGTTAAGGCGTCTTTAACAGCATCATCTGCTTTAGACGTCCTTAAAATCTTCCTGGAAGACAGAAAACCCCAAATGTCATAAAACCTTGCCTCAATGATGTGTATTTTTAGTTAATTTGTTGATGATGGAAATTTTATGTATTGATCAGTGCAACAGTTTTATTGATATCGTTATTGATGGTACCTTTTTGTATTAATCTATCTCCTTTGCAGTGACGTCTAATGTGATGAAGATCTTATTGCCAGTGACCATATATGTAAGAAAGTAAATGTAACAATTTTATGCAGTTTAAATTTTTTATTTAAGAGAGATGGCTCGCCCGAGGATTCAATATATACCTACCAAACTATTTGCTAAGTGTGCGCTATAAACAAGTGTCATAAAGTTGATGTTATGCTATTCATCTTTAATTTTATTTTATGCGATAATTTTCATGTGAATTATTATATTTTACTCGTTAGTAAAATAATAAATTTGAAGTATAATAATTTTGAATGTTTAAATAAAGTCATAATTTCAGTCAACAACAATATAATTACTTAGCACGTTTGCGCGCGCGGATCGGATATTCCGATTTCAATTTCATTTCTACATTCTATTATTATTATTATTTAATAATAGATTTTCCGGTGGACGCATGAGTAATCCATATATTAGTTTTTAAAGTGTCTTGTTGAGACATTGATCCCCCATAACATCGACAAAACTTCAAAATTTATTGAAGGGGCTTTATTTCTTGTTATAAAAAAGGCATGGTGTTCAAGTGCACCCGGGTGAATAATACACAAGTATCATTTTCATCTCCTATATATAAAGTGAAATAAAATCTCAATTTGAGTTCATGCTACATTTCTTGAACAATTTTAATTTCTTATCATATACAAGCTATCCACACTTCTTTCTTTCTTTCTTCTTTTAGAAACAGGAAAAAATTGAAAAGTAAAAAGTGGTGCCTAAACCCCCACCACTCCACCATGTAAGAGCATCTCCAGCCGAACTGTAAGATGGCATGAATTGCTTGATTTTGGCGTTTTTGCTCCTCCATCCAAGCTGTAAATCAGACGCCATTTTGGGGTGTATGTACAATGCAACGCCATATGGCGTTGCATTGTACATACGCAGTAAAGGTGGGGTCCAAGGTTTACACGGGTTAATTCTTTTTTTTATTTATTTATATTTTCTTTTATGTATTTTGTAGATAATATTTGTTGGTTTAATTTTCTTACCTATTTTGTGTATATATAATCAAATTATCCAAATTTATTTTTTATTGTGCATATATATTTAATTATTTATTGTCAATTAATTGTTTGTACTCAATTATTTGTGATTTAATTATTAATATATAATTATTTTAATGATAAAAAATAGACACATAATTATATTTGTATAGTCGAACTTGTTACATAATTATGAAACATTAGTATTTGAGTTAAAAAATATGTAATTATTCTTTTACAATAATATTTTAGATTTAAAATGTATTCAATTAAATAAGAAAGAAAATGAAATTAGTGAATAATATGAGTTTGGTGTAAAATTTAGAGTTGCTAGTTGGAGTTGATATGACAAAATACTGTAACATCAACTATATTTTGGAGTTTTAAAACTGTAAATTGAAGTTTTGGGCCGGAGATGCTCTAACGCATCGATATATACATCCTATTTCAATTTTGAAGTCATGGCACATGCATGCAATCCCATCCTGGAATAAGTCCCATTTAGCAAGAAGTTGATGTATTCTTTTGTAAAAAGTGAAATCGTTTTATAGTTTTCGCTGGGATTTTGACCCTGATTAAATTTGGAGATTTTCCATGCAATCTCTTATTTTTATCATTTTTCTCATTTCTATTTCATGTGTCGTAATTGTGTGCCTAATTCTACAACTCCCTCAAGCCCTAACACGTGCTCTCAAAACACCATGTTTACCGTCTTTTTTTTTTGTGCTACAATCAGATCCAATTAGTGGAAAATAGGCTTATATCTTTGAAAATGGCAACAAAGTATGAAATAGAGAAGTTCAACATATGGAAGTAATTTTTCACTGTGGAAAATGAGAACAAAAACAGTATTGGGAAAACAAAATTACTTGATGGCAGTTGAAGAAAGGCTCGGAGAGGTCAGTAACGGTTGCAAGTGGAACGAAATAGCACTAGTTGACGGAGTCTTATCAAGTGTGAAGCAAAAAAAGAATGCAAAAGAGATTTGGTAATGGTAAATTTATTGTTCTACTGTTTTATAGTGATCCCCATTTGGGCTTGATTTAGTTCGTGCGTAGCCAATGTGCCATTTTGGGTTGGATCCTGAAGTTGTTAGTCTTACTAGTTTTCACTCCCGTGCGTTGCACGGGAGTAAAACCGTGTAAATTTGCGTGAAATCTAAAAAAAAATTTGTGTAGATTGATTTTTGTGGTATGAAAAATAATTTTTTATACATTTTAATATAAGTCTTGAAATATTTTTTAAAAGTCACTCAATGTAATTTTTGTATAAAATGAAATAAATCCTCAAAAATATATTGCATTTCGTTGCAACCCAACTTTAAAAAATTTAGGAAAATCTTTCAGAACGAAATACAAAAATTGACAGTGTCAAATATCGATTATTAATATACAGCTCGATATTTCTTTTTTAAAATAATCAAAGATATAAGCACTGCAAAAGGGAAAGATCAAAAGTCTGAAAATCTATTACGCCAAAAATTTTAAAAAGGAAGTACTCATTCTCTGATTTGTTTCCATTCCTCTACTCATCATTCACTTATTAAACAAACAATAAAAATTAAGTAATAGCACCAATTTAGTCTAGCCTTACTAAAAACCTTTTTTTCCCTGAAATTAACTACTAAATAATTTTCAAGACTACTTCAAAATTTGGCTAAGCTCGTGGCAGCCTATGTGCAATCATTGAAAAACCAAAGAATCATACGCTTCTATCATTTTCTTGTTTCACCGCGACTGGGATTCAATCTCAAAAAAAAAAAATTATTTTTTTTTGATCGAAGGGGTGTGGTTTAATTGAACAATTAACTATATATAATCTAAATTTATATTTCAATTAAGTGTAATATAGTTTGACTCGAAATAAACAAACATAAAATAATGACATTTAATCATAAATAAACTATTCATCTAAAAAACTATTTTAGCAAATAGATGGTCAAATAATAAATAAAAGAAATCAATTATTCTACATGTCAAATTGGTAAATGATAAATTGGCAAATATAAAAGATAATCGTAATAAAGAATGTAAAGACTGCTTTGAAATAAATTTTATGCGATTCAATTTCTCTAGATTTGAGAAACAATGAAACATAAACGATTTTAAGCAATTTAAAACAAATCGATTGCTATCTTCTTATTTATGGAATAATAATTTCTTTAAAAGATATTTGGCGAACATGTAGCAGCACGATCCACACCAGTTTTCTTGATAAAAAAAAAAAAGAGAACGACTTGTTCATATGCCATAATTGTCCATTTGCACACAACTGACTTTTGACGTCCCATGGCAACACATTTTTATTTATTCCTGTGCATTCATAATATTATACATATAAAACTACTATTTTATATCAAAAGTAGAATCATATCTATTTTACATATACTACCTTCGCCTCACAAAGATAGGCTTGTATTCAATTTTGTCGGTCCCAAAATATATGTCACTTTCTATTTTGTTTGCATTTAATTTCTTCTATTTTTCCAATTATACCCTTATTTAATATACATTGTTACTATTAGTTAGCATTATTTAATGTAAGAGTATATTTGAAAAAATACAACTAAAATTTACTTTTCCAATAATATTAATTATCATTTTAAACTATGTGAAAGTCAAACCAAGTTCTATCTTTGTGTGACTGGGAGGTAGTACTATAGATATATGTTTTATACAATCTATTAAAAACTCTAGCCTAAATTTGAAATATTTCAAGAAAGAAATAGAAACAAAGATGTTTTACAAGAGAGAAATGGTGAATGTATAGGCATGAGAAATTTCTGAGATAGAGATAGATTTTTAGACAAAAATAGTTAGTAATCTTTTGAAAGTATTCTAACACACAAAATATTAATATAAATTAAAATTATAAGATTTAAAAATTAATTGATAGAATTGGTAAATGATATAAATTTATTAAAGATGTTATTGAATATCAAATTCAATTTAAATTATGAAATAAGACTTATTTTGTAACCAACAATTATTTTATTATTTGGTTAAATACAAAATTATTGTTAGAGCAATCAATCAAATGATAGTTATAATAGTTTAAATTCATGCTTCAATTAAATTAAAACAAAAAAGCTCAAGTGTTGGTTAAATGGTAAGGATATCATTACTTTTGATGATAGGTCATGTGCTCAATCTCAAACTACATCAATTTTTAATAAATATACCTAGTTAAAAACTACCATTTCAATAACTAATTATGTCCTAAAACCACAATTTGGGTCCTAAAACCACTATATAAAAATCGTGCGATATTCACCTCTTCTTTAATATATATATAGATTGTATGCTTTTAAACGGTTGGTGATTGAGGGAATCGATCTGGACCCCGGGTTAGATGACCTAATCCTATCGTCCAATCCTGACCGCCGGATGACTCATATACATGGCTTGGTGTCTCTTCCTCACTAGACTCTTCGTCGATCCCTACACTTTGGCTCTTTGTGAATGACAAATTACATGTTCACTTCTTTTGTCACTCAAAAAAGAACCGACAAATCAACATGTTTAATTAATAATTTCAGCCCAGAATTATGCCTTGAAGAACAGATAATGATTACAAGAATTTTTACTCTTTCCTGCAAATGTTTTGAAGACAAAAAGTTTTTAGCCGACGGTTACTTTTCCAAAAAAAATAAAAAATAAAATTGTAAGCATATAACTTTCCCTACAATTTTCCCTCAAACAAATTAAAATTTATAGTCAAACGTTATGTTTCCTCTCACACACACACAAAAAATGATTTGGTAGGCATATGATTTTTCCTACAATTTTTAAATTTGTAGTTAACGATTACATTTCCCCAAAAAATAAAACATTTCGTATGCATATGGTTGTTCCTACAAGTTATTTGCACACAAATTAAAATTTGTACAAAAAAAAAAAAATTGTAAGCATATGATTTTATTTACAATTTTTGCATTTATAATCAAATTAAAGGTTACATTTTCCCAAAAAATAAAATATTTCATTGGCAAGTGGTTTTCCCTACGATTTCTTCGCATTAAAATTAAAATTTTTATCCAAATGTTATCTTTCCCTACCGAAAATAAATTTTGTAGCCATATAGTTTGTCCATAAATATGTTTTCGTATTTGTAAGCTGAGGTTGCCTTTCCCTTATAAAAAATGATTTTGCAGCTCATGACAAGAATTTTACGCTAAACCTAAAAAATTTTCGTGTACAAAATAGAATTTGTAGCCGAATGTTACTTTCCCTACAGTGAATATGTTTTGCCAGGTTTGTACTTCTCTTACAAAACTATTTCTCTATACAAAATAAAATTTCTAGGCAAAGGCCTTTTTTCCGCCAAAAAGAAGATATTTTATAGGCACTAGTGGGTATAAAAAAAAAAGAGGGTGACGGTTGTATACTACAACTGCCACCTAAAATTCAAAAAAAATTAAAATTTTAGAAAAATAAAATAAAACAAAGGGTGGCACTTGTAGCAAGGAATCGCCGCCCTATGTTAAAAAACGAGTGGCGGTTGTACTGCACAACTGCCACCTAAAATTTGAAAATTTTCAAATTTCAAAATTTCAAATTCACTTTGGGTGACGGTTGTTATTTAACAACTGCCACCCTTAATTGAACCAGTATTAAAAGCCAGAAACGTGATCTGCAACATTATTTCTGCGATTTTCTTCCTCTCAAGCGCAAAAAACTTGCAATTTACGGTACAAAAATCGGATTTTATGCTACTTTTCTTCGCAAATTGGAGCCCCAATTGATGTAAGGTAATTAAGCTTCCTCTATTTATTGCTTCCAAATTAGTGTATTTTTGGCGTTAGATTTTGAAATTCTCAAGTTCTAGGGTTTTGCCTTTTAAAGTGTTTTTGCATTTTCTTCACAAGTTAAAACCATAATTGAAGGCAATATCGTCTTCCTCTATCAATTGGTCCCAAAATTCTCTATTTTTGAGATTAGTATGTTAACATCCCCAAATTACAAGGTATTTATTGTAAATCTTGATTTATGTTTTTTGTTAGTTGTAATATACCATACATTGTGATTTCATGTCTAATGTGTTATATTTTTTGGGTGTAATTTGATTGAAACTATTTTTTAGTGTAAACTTGTATTTTTGTCATAGATATGTGCGATTTATATGCATTATTGTTAAATTAGAGGTATAATTTTAATGAAATTAGTTAGTATTAGTTAAATAAGTAATTAATGATGACTTAAAGGTCACTAGTACAAAAAGGGGATTGGGTGGTGGTTGTTTTAGACTTAGGGTGGCGTTTTTTTGATCGCCACCCAAACCAGCGACACCCAAAGTCGTCGAAAGGGTGGCGGTTGAAAAAACGCTACCCAAAATAGACTTAGGGTGGCGGTTGTTAAAAACAACCGCCACCACTTTATTATTTTTTTTTGTGGACAAGGGTGGCGGTTATTTACACAACCGCCAACCGTCGACTTAGGTCCAACAACCGCCACCCTTTGTCCTTTTTCTAAAAAAAGACTTTGGGTGGCGGTTTTGGTGCAAACCGCCACCCAAAGTCCATGGTTTTTTTTTTTAGATCGAACTATGAAAAACACACGAAATAATTTTTATTCAAAACCAATTGCATTCAATTACAACAAAATGAACAATCTAAGAAGGAAAACACAAAAACTATAAGATGAAAAGTTAAAAATTGCGTTTTGAGGCCTTAGACGACCTCAGATCGCCTGAAACATGGGGTCACGGCAATAGCGGTGAGTGTCGAGATCTCGTCGCGACAATCCTAGGAATGTACTCGTAATGAAAACGGACATCGTATGCAAAAGTTATGACCATTTAAAGTTTACATGCTAAAACTCGAAAAAATGTATATTAATAATTATACAAAAATAACGAGATTTACATGACCAAAAAGATCAAAGAAACTTACCTTACTTAAATTATGGCAACAATTTGAAGAAACCTGATTTCAAACCATGAATATTTGAAGAAATTTCAAAATTTTCAAAAGAAGGAAAACTCGTGCGGGAATACCAGATCTCGATGAGTTGGTGGAATATTTAGTGAGGAAAGGGTGGCGGTTGTAACAAAACCGCCACCAAAAGTATTTTTAATAATAAAAAAAAAGCGGGTGGCGGTTGTTAGCTTACAACCGCCACCCTATGTATTAATTTGTTTTTTATTGTTAGTGGCGGTTGTCAACACAACCGCCACCCGCTGTACTATTTTTTTTTTTTTTTACGTTGGTTAAGGGTGGCGGTTGTTAACACAACCGCCACCCTTTACTTAGGTGGCGGTTTTTTACACAACCGCCACCCGTTGTTCTTTTTTTTTTTTTTTTTTTTAAACGTTGGTTTAGGGTGGCGGATTTTTGCTATAACCGCCACCCTTCTTAATTTCGAGCATCAAGGGTGGCGGTTTCAATGAAAACGCCACCTAATGGGGCGCCACCTAATGTCACTTGTGTACTAGTGGGTATAATTTTTGATGAATTATAAATAATGTAAAATACCAATTAAAAAAAGTAATTAGTTTTTTTTAATATGTTGTTATAATAATTCATTTTAAATATTATTCTAACAATAAAACCTACAAATAAAAGTAATTAAAACTTAGGGGGATAATTTAGCACTTGGTTTTTTAGATATTGCCCCATTGCCTATAACATTAAATAAAATATAAAATTGATATAAGTAAATTAAAATATATAAATTAGGGAAAAAATTAATAGTTAATATATTTGGAACTAATATTAACTTTAATTTTGGATATGTCTCGAATTTAGGCTTATACATATAAGAATACAATATTTCCAAATTGGGCTCAAACATTTAAGAGTACACACTTATAGTAAAGTAACTTACAATATCAAGTAAAAGTAGCATTAATATTATTTTTATTCTATATCTTTCAATAAATACATACCAAGGATCTACGATGAACGATAAGGTAGGATTGTACTAAGAACAAAGAACCACGTATTCAAACAATAGACTGAAAATTTTAAAATCTGCGTTTTGAGGCTTTAAACAACCTCAAATGGGCTTGAAAATGGGGTCACAACGATAGCAGTGATGTCGTAGATCTCGTCGCAATGATTCTTAAATAGAGACATGGGTTGAAAACGGACATCGTTTACGAAAGTTATGATCATCTAAAGTTTAAACAATTTTTTTAAAAATAAAACATTTACCACTTTGGTGGAGGTTCTACACTTGGGAACCGCCACCCAAAGGTTTAAAAAAAATTAAAATGATTTCCGGTGGCGGTTGTGGACTTGAAACGACCACCCGAAGTATTTAAGAAACAAAAAAGGGTGACAATTGTTTTTAAAACACCTGCCACCCGTTCCTTTTCGGGTGGCGTTTTTGGAACCACCACCTTTTCTGGCGATATTTGGTGCTGCCACTTCGGGTGGCATTATAAGAACCGCCACCCTAACCCTAAAACAACTGCCACCCTTTGTCCTTTTTCTACTAGTGAGGGCTTGTACTTTAATTTCCCTACAAAATTATTTTCACACACAAAATAAAATGTGTAGATTAATGTCTTTTTTCTCCACAAAAACAATATTTTGTAGGGCTTGTAATTTCCTTACAAAAATATTTCCACACATAAAGTTATGTATATCATAATATAAATAAAAAAAATAAATTGCAAGAGTTACTGTAAGATATCTTATATATTTATAAATAAATATTATATTTTAATATAACTAAATTATATATCATATATATGTTATATGTATTATATGCATGCACGAGGGTAGATTAGAAAACTAGTAGCAAGATTTACTTCTCTAACAATTTTTCTTAATTTTTGTAAAAAAGTCAAAAAATCTCTATAATTAGGACAGAGAGAATAGTATTCATTGTTGACTTTATGATTTAGCCTACTATCATGCTTCGCGCAAAACTTCATGTGGCCTTTATTACTGTTAGAACAAAATTAATGTGAGGGAATCCCGAATAATGTATAAGATATGGGGACATAAGCCCAAATTTAGAGAATAAACCCTCAAAGCATGACCCACATTGTTGGATATTATTAAATAATTTTATAACATATAGACAAGAAAAATGATACTATTTGAAATTTGGTAGTGGATTACCATTTTTTGCCAATTAATTTAGTACTGAAGTCCTCTACCCATTATTCAACCCTCAATTTTTCCGCCCATACATTATTTGATAATGACTTAATTTCGTTTGGATTCCCCCCCCCCCCCCTTTTTTCCCTTTACTTTTTTGCCCCACATTAATTTTGTTCTTAAGTAACAGTAATTAGAATCAAATATAATTTCACCGTTGAATTGAGAAATTTCGTCAAAATAGTAGTTGAAAAATAAGGAGATGCAAGGCAGGTGACAAACTTCATGTAGGCATAGAAAGTAGAAACATTCTTCTCAATGAAAATGGTGTTCACATAAACTTTCATTTTGTTAAAAAATATATATGTATTTTTTAATGAATAGGTATGCACACTATGAAATATGCTAATGGTAACGAGTAGCACCATATCACTTTTGACATATCTTTATCTTTAATCTTTAATATGTTAAAAGTCCCTGGAGATGGGAATCATTTTTTGGGCCATTTTATCCATCCCATTTTCATATTATCTCAATAATCCCATCTTTAGTTTTTTATTATTATTTTTGTTTCAGTTTTTATTTGAGAATTGTACACATCCTAAAACTCTAAATGACTAAATTCATGCTTGGAAATTTAATCCAAGAAACTTACACACAAATACTCAAATACAATGTATTGTGAACCATGTTGTTCATGCACCATTCCCCCCCCCCCCCCACTCTCTCTCTCTATAGTACCTTACCCTTTTTTTTTTGCAATTGATTTATTGATTCATATCATCGGAATAATTCGGCTAAAGAACAAACAACGTATCAATTCAATTACATGCAAAATACAAGAATATACACGCAAAGTACCGCTTGAAGGGTCTGTCCCTTCAACCAAATTACGTGCAGTGTAGGTGGATATATGCTTTGGCCTCTGAGTCGAATTCTAACCGCATAGTAGCCACCTGTAGTGCCCAAAGGGTCCCTAACAATGGTCCAATAGCATAGTAGTTACCTTCGATTTGAATGTAGCATCAACATTAAGTTTCGACGAACCAGCCGGGGGTGTTTTCCAAGTATACATGGTGGGTTATAGCTCACAATCCTTGCTTCGTGAGAGTGTTCAAAGTATATTTATTATAGCATGGCTATTTATTTTCATTTGATTTGGTACATTTAAACATGAAATGATATTCAAGTAATCCGAAATACCCCCCACATATTATAATCCGATTTATTGTAAATCCATTCCAAACTCTTGACACCATCTCCAATTTAATAATCATTTGTCTTTTTTGTAAATCATTAGATTGAATAGATATTTGCATTACATAACTATAAATCCATCCAAATTCAAAAAAGTTAAGGGTACCTCGTCTTTTATTTAAGTCATTAAAATAACTAGTATACAACCCGTGCGTTGCACGGGTTGAAGACATTCTAAAGAGTACGTCTTATAGATAGAAAAAGATAATTTTTTCAATAATATGTATTATACGTAATTATAATTGAAATGATAAAAAAAATAGTGTTGCACAATTAATGTAAAATATTTAAGACATGTCCCACATTAGATATATATGAAAATATAGTTGAACGATATTTTGTGACAACCGAATTAAAATAGTTATAACGTAAACAATATTAGATGAAATTACTGCATTTGAATAGGAGGAATAACATTGCTGTGACATGCTACCCGTGTGATGCATAGGATTTTCTATCTCTAAAAATTTAACAATTCAAATTCTAATTCATATACAACGAAAATAACAAAATTTAGTTTCACATATTGACCTGTGTCTCGAACAGGTAGGAATGACGATGCAAATTTCTTGCCATGATAGCGAAGCAGAGCAGGGGACCGGGAACCCCTTTCCCCTTCCCATCAAATACAAATGCATGGAATATCCATAACAGAATAATCTTTGAATCACTTTCACCTTCCTAGCTGACAAGTTTTTTAACATTTCAATGACTCTTGAATTGTTTTGTTTATACTTTGAACCGTAGAACTACATACACTTATCTTCTTTCCATACTTCTTACAGCTCAAGTACTACCATTCATCGTCCCTTCAATTTGAAAAAAATGATTGCAACAGTAAAAAATTTTCCTCTCGCTACCAATGGTCGATTTTCAAATTAAGCCTAAAATATTATAAGTTTATTAATTAATAAAATAAATAATTCAAAAAGCTTATTAATAACTTAACAAAGTTTATTAATTTAAAAATGATTTTTAAACCAATCTTGCATATGTAAGATTTTATATCTTACTTCTAAAAATTGAATAATCTTGAGTTGATTAGTATAATGGATTAACTAAAAATATAATAGTGCAATTACTCAATTATAAATTAAAAACATCTTAGAGCTTGATTTTAATGATCGGAAAATCACTTTATTGATCTATAATTTAAAACATTTCATTTTTTGAATTTTAGGTGAATAAATTAAATTACAATCAATTTTTTATTCAATTTTTCTCAGAAAATAATGTACCACTTTTCTTAATGTTGTAAAAAGTGGGCAAATGCACTACTGTAACATCTAGTACGATGAGTGGGGGAAACATCCACTTTGATCCCATGCAAGGAAATGCAATCAACAATCTCGTTAACTACTCAAAACAACAAAAGTGTGCTTTACTGCACATTAGGCGCACATTATGGGGACCACCATAAGTTTTTCGTCATCAATTATAAAAAACTAAAAATAAATATTTAGTTATTATTTATTAAACTAAAAATAAAAATTTATTTATTAATTATTTATTTTTCATCATCAATTTATTATTTATTATCCACACATCTCATGGTGCCCACCACTACCTATCCCAAAAGTTCATTTTTATTTAACTTTTAGGCATACACGAACATACGGAGTTTTGATGTGGGATTCTAACTGAAATTTTAAATTATTAGCTTATTTAGTATTTAATTTTAAAAAATGTTCTCTCTATATTGAAGATATGAATTTAATTAAAAAATTATAGATGGAATTTAAAAGGCAAGCGGCGAACTTGATTTCTCTAAAGATAAAAACCAATAATTAGATAACGTTTTTATATTTTTATTTTATTCATATTGTTTTACATTAAAAATTACTAATTTTTCTAAAAAATTGATAATTTTTTGTTTAATTTTTATTTTTCAATATTGTAGAATTTTTTTATATTCTATCTCATTAATCACTTAGATCCAAAAAAACGTGCTTTAACCTTAGATTAGGGGCGCATTACAGGGCACTATGAGATTTTCATCCATTATTATTAATTAGAAATTAAATTAAAATAAAAATTATTTTTCTTTTGAACTAAAGGAAAATAGATTACCAATTTTCTGGAAACAGCCGTTGGCTATAACTCTACATGCATAATACATGATTAGTATTTTATAGAGTCATACATCTGCCGTTTTCTCGTAACCATGCAATGTGGGATATTGTCTTTTTCCAATAGTGTAAAAAATTATTCATATTCAAAAGAGTTGAATCAATAGGTATGAGATTATAATTGAAATGTTAACATAATATTGTTGGACAATCACTATCTTTATTGCAAGTTATGATCCTCAACTCTTGACGGGGCAAGATATAATTTTTCTTGTAACTGTTTCTAAATTTGTATAAGCATGACTTTTTATAGAAGTGATTTTTATATTTCTATCATTTTTTAAAATCAAATGTGATATTTTTTATATTTTCTTATATGTGAAATTTTAATTAATGATGAATTATTTTATGTGTGACTTAATAATTAAGCCGGCCTTTTTAATCCAATATAACTTTTTTATATGCAACCTTTTTTTATTTTGAATAGGTCTATGTGACTTTTTAATTAATAATTATAATTATTAAATTAATTTTTTCATCAAATTTAAAAACAAAATTTATTTACTTTTCTAAAAAATTAATATAGGATTACAACTACAACTGGTCCAAATTTAAAGATAATAAATTTAGAACTAAATGACCTATCTTGTCTAATCCTAGTAGCTATTGGTCACTGTGCAACTATAAATGTATAAAAAATAAGTTAAAAAAAAACTAAAAATTAAATTCATAAACTTCTTTCCATAAATATTCAATCTCGTTTACTTGCCTTTTTACCTACACATGATTTTCCTTCTTAGTAATATAGAAATATTATATTTTCTTTTTTGAAAAAGATTAAAAAAACAATTTATGCTTTTGGCGGGAAAGTGTGTGTTTTTACATACACTTAGGGTCCAACTTTTATATATATAAAGATAAAGATAAAGATTATGATTTTTTTCTTAATGTAACTTTTTAATTTTTAATCTATAACTTTTATTTTAAAAAATCACTAATAAATATGTTATTTAAGAAAAATTAAATAAAAGTTTAACCAAATTTTTGTTTGAAATGATTATTATAATTTTCATGATTAATTATATACGTAAAAAATGAAATTTTATTTGACGCTTCTTTCCAAAATTAATTTTTTATTTTAATAATAAACTCATGTTTAATAATATACTTAAGAAAAAGGAAATAATGTTTTCCAAATTTTAATTTTTTTATTTTTTCAGTATATATTTTTTTGTCAATAATTAATCCGAGCTTTTAAAAAAATTTAATTTTTTTAAAGTAAAAAAAAAAAAAAAAGTTTAGTGTTGATGATAACATTCTAATGTATTTCTTCAAACCCTTATATGTTATCATTCCTTGCCTTACATACATAATAAAAATTAGAGCTTTTAAAAAAATAAAATAAAAAAATTTCTTACATTGCCTTTTTTATAAACGCTTATTAAGGAAACACGTGTTTCCTTAATTATAAACGCGTTTCATTTTTTTATAAACGCATGTTTCCTTAATTGATTAATTGTTAAATATTATTTCTAATAAAAATAATAAAAAACAATTTTCCTTAGGCGGAAACTATATGTAAAAACACACAGTGGTGGATTGGCTTTTATATATTAGTATAAATTTATACTTTATTTATTTATTTTGTTAATCTCTGTACAGTGAAGGTTGTAAGAAAGCTCCTATGTCGGGAAGGGAAAAACCAAAAAATGTGAAACTGTTGTGAACGAGAGAGTTTTTCACTTCATTTCTCGTTATTGAATTTATTACAAATTAAATGACCCTTATTTATAGAAAAATATTGGAGCACATTGTATTACAAATATTGATCCAATATACAATAGTCATTCACACAATAAAAACATAATCATTACATTACTTTTTCTTTTCCTTTACTTTGGTGGCTTTATAACAAGAAACAAGATAGAATCCCTAGGCTTACAACTAAAATTTAGTGGAATTTTTATTTTCTCTCTAATTAGTTACTCAATTTTTTTCCTTATTATATTTTCAGGAGAATTATATATGTGTGTGTGTATTTTAAGATTATTAGACCTTTTTCTATTTTGATTCATTTACAATTAGCGAGAATAAATTAACCACCATATTGATGTATGTAATTTTTATGAGCCAATTAATTTCGTATTTGGCCCCAAACACGCATGAAATTAGAAAATAAAAAAAAGTCCTTTTATAATATAGACTTATTGTTCATATATAAATGATTTATATATGCATTATATTTATTATTTGCTTTACTTTTTGTTACTCGATCATTCGACTTAATCATCATAATTTGTGAAATTCATCCCGGCATGATACACATTAGTCGCATTGGAACCCAACGACAGTATCGATAAGAAGAGATTCAATCTATGCTAATATGTTGAAAGACCTATACTTTTAATGATTTCAATTAATGATTTGTTAGAATGTTAAGGTGAACAAGTGGTTGTGTTCGATAAATTGAATGTATGAAGTCTAAATATAGTCAATCTCTATAATCTGATAAGAGGTATCTAAATATTTTTAGAATTATCAAATGAATATAGTACTGGAGAAGACAAAGAGCTAAAAATCTATGTTAGAGTAACTCAAGATATGACTTTTTCTCCTTAGTCGTCAAGAATATATATAATTTCTTTTTTGGGAAAACATCAATGATTTTTCATCCTTTGCCTCTTGACAACTGTTTTGCAAGTTAAAATTACTCTGCCTATATATGAAAGTCAATGATCCTATAGAATGCCACCTCCTAAATTGAAATTGCAAAACACTATAAATTGGTAAGGACAAAAAAAATATGAAGATTCTATTAGATAAAATTTACTTTTTTGTAAATAATTTATAAAATAAACTCAATATAAAATTATGTTAGTCGTTACTATTTATTTAATTTAACATTTTTGAAATACCTAATAAACTCCCATTAAAACGTGCAACACACGTTGTGAAAGACTAGTTACAAGAAAATCTTACTAAAGTGCAAAATTTTGATGGGACCACTATTAACTTTAAATTGTGTGATAGGAGCAAGCAAAGGACATAGCATCTCGGACTAGATATTGATTGAGAACCGAAAAAGGAAGCTAACATTCAGGTGTACTGTGTACATAAAACTTCGATACAAAAGTTTCAAATTTCGATTTTGTTTCCACTTTGTGGACAGGGGATTATAATATCATTCAATAATGTTTTTAATTAAATTCCCATATGATGCTACTATAGTTGTAATAAAGAGAATGTGCTATTACTATAAATTCCTTGTTAATTGATTACCAATGAAAAAATCAAAGTCCCTTCAATAAATTTTGAATAGTTCCTCATGTAATGGGAGATGTCTCAACAAGACACTGTATAAAATCTAAAATCATTAATCCTGGTGAAAATTTTATGAAATAATTAAATTTTCCAATGTGCCGTTAGGTTCTTCTCTACTTAGTATTGAGAAGGCTTTGTTGGAGAGATCAATTGTACCGGTGTATCGCTGATTTTGTGCTCAGAAACTTTGGTTTTAATAGTGTATCGGAGCAAAATCTTTAGTGGATGCTCAACAGGAAATGTACTCCAAGTTTTTGGCGAACTTCCAGTCCCAATGGGGTGAAATAAATTGCTCCGTGCTTCTTTCTTCTGATTTATTGATTGCTTTTTAGTTTCTATGATCTGAAATTACTACACCCCGAGCAAATTGTGAAAAGGATTTCACTTTTTGCAAAAGAATTACAACTTCTTGCTAAAGTAAAGAGAATGACAATTTACAATACTTTGTCCCTTGAAAAAAAATATATTTTCTAATAGAAGAAATAACTCGATTACTGTTTATTTCTTTAACCTTTCTCTCCATCTCTCTCTTCAATGATTATTACCTCTCTAAATGGGACTCATTTTGGGATGGGATGGCACAATTTTGGGATGGGAATGCATATGCCATGACTTCAAAATTCAAATACGATGCATGAGGGCCGGTTTGAAGATATTGGGGGCCCTAGGCAAAATTCAGTATTAAAGGTAATTTTGTCAATAAGTGTGATAATTTATGTACTCTTTTCTATTAACATAAATATTTTTTATTTGGGAGCTCTTGAAGATCACTTAGATCGTCTTGCCTCAAGGCCACCCCTGAAATATATGTAGTTCGCTTTTAATTCCTGTGAGCAAATTTTTGCTGCCAACAGGAGAGGGGGAGCCCTGCCCCCCCAACTCTTGCTTGCATTTGCTGCTCTCTTGTTTTTGGTTTTTTTTTTATTTGGGAGTAGAATATTGCCGTATAGCATATAGATGCATTATATCGTGGCCTGGCAGGCACCACTTTTGAGTTTTCAACTTTTTTGCCCTTTTTGTCCCTTTTTACTTTTTGTTTATTTATTTATTTATTTTTTTTTGGGACTTAATGGCAAAGTTTCTTAACCATGAAGGTTAACAAAGCAATGTCAATAGTGGCTTTTCCCATTCTGTTGATGTTTATTGCTCCTCTCTCTCTCTCTCTCTCTAATCTATACACACACAGAGCGTTAGACTCACAAAAAAATGGCCTCTGCCGATAGTGAAAACACGATATCAACTGTGCCCTTGAAACTTCTTCTCGATGAGAAGAAAACCCGAGTTATTGCTGCAGAAGCCACCAGCGATTTTGTGGACGCACTGCTTAGCTTTCTCACGCTCCCCATGGGTACGATCATTCGTGTCACCAATCAACACCCTGGCTCTATCGGTTGCCTCAACAACTTGTACCAAAGCATCCAAGAACTCTCTGCAAACAAATTCTCAACAGAGGCGAGCAAATCAATACTTTTAAACCCTCCAAATTCCTGTTCTGGTGTTTGCAAGAATCTCAAACTGAATGTTGATGATACCAGCAAAAGAAAGTACTATAGGTGTACCGTTTGTTCGAAGTGGAGTTACTATTTTGACACGGCTTGTTGTTATTCCACGTATTCGCTCCGATACGGCAGAACTAGTGTGGAGAGTGTGGAAGGGGACAACAAGAAATTCGTTAAAAGCGAGATGACATTTTTTATTACAGATGATTTGAGAGTGCTTAATGGTTGTGTGAGCTCTCTCGTGCATTTGCTTCATGAGTTCAACATCATCGATTTTCACCAAACCGTGGAAATTTCCGTCGATGTTGGATTAGACAAGGTAATGTATGAATAAATATTCTTTAACACTAATAAGAATATATATATATATATATATATATATATATATATATGTGAGCGGTTTAATTTGTACCATGTAGGTTGCGGAGTTGCTCAAGCGAACATTGTTATCAAAGACTCCTCTGACTGATGTGTTTGTTCCGAGGCAATATTTTATCATTAATGCACCCATTTATGATAAAAGTGATACTAACTTCCTTGCCATGAAAAATGAGACGACTTCTGATGAATCGAAGTTGAGTATAAAGTTAATATATACAGAGTCTGATAAAGAAATATTAGTTGTGGAGGCAAATGAGTCTTTCGTTGACTTTCTTTTTAGCTTGTGCACGATACCTCTTGGATCCTTGATAAAACTTCTTGATGGGGACACTCGATTAGGATGCATCGACATCTTATACAAAACTGCAATGTCTATGGATCCCAATTTCCTAGCTTCATCCAAGACATATATAACAGATTGTGGTGTTCATGAGCAATTTAAGTGCAGTTCCATGTTGTTAAAAATTACATCAGCATCACCAAAGCACGATCTTCTCCTTGACCCGAGGAATCCAAATCCTAGTACGGAGTGCTTTGGTAAATTCTTGAAGGATAATCAATTATTTTCTGTGTCCAATAACTTGACTATAAAACTTGCGTCTTCTGTATCCAGTATTTCTTTCCTTAAAGGGAAGAATGTTCGTGTTGATGATATTAAAGTAATAGACGTTGCTATTGGCGCAAACGAGGTAAAACATTTTATTCAACTTTGTTACCAATTTCTTTTTTGTTGTACGTGAACCAATGTTGTGGATCATTTAGTTTATGAATTATATATAATTATTAAACTTCCTAATTTGATATGTTCATTGTTCATGGGGCGGGGCAGGTACTAGCCTTAGTTAAGGCTTCTTTAACATCATCATCTGCTTTGGATGTCCTGAAAATCTTCTTGGAAGACAGAAAACCCCAAATGTGGTAAAACTTTGATGCTGGCTCATCATTTTTTTATGCTGAGGTATATTGGATTATTTTTCCTTTCCAGTTTTAATCATTAATAACTAGGCCAGCAATTTGTAAATTAATATAGGACTAGTTGCTTCCATGATGTGTGCTCTTTGGAAACAACTCATTGCATTTGTTGTTTTTTTTTTTTGTGTGTTTTTTGTTTTTTCTTTGAAGGGGAACTATTTTCGTTAGAAAATCCAAGTCGGAGGTAGAAATTTTATTAATACTGCGAAAAAAAAAACAAACAATTACAGTTAAGGGCGGGTGGCAGCTTAATACCTGACCTCAAACGGAGTGATTAGCTTACAAAGCATCCCAATATGTGTCAATGTGCCATTAGTCATCTATACAAATTCAGAATATAAAGTCTTGATCATGATACAATTGAGCTCGAAATAGTGAACAAGTAAACCAAAAGAATGCTATCCTGAGTTAGACAAATTCTGCTTCTTCTTAACTTTCTACTTCTGAGTATATCTAATGTGCCCAAACAAAAACTCCACCTTGTGAATAACTTTTTTTTTTTTGACTTATTGCATCTATTGTTATTAACTTTTAACAGTTTTCTGCTCACATTTGACTTGAAGCTTAAAAACAAGCACTTTTTATTCGCATATTTTTGGGAAAAAAATATTTTCTTGTACTTCACATTATTCAAAACGATCTCTATCCTTTATCAAACACTCTTTAAACTTACATTTCACATTCAATGAATTCTAATTGTGATTTTATAAGCACTTTTGTTCCTATACGTTTCCTCCTCAAATTATTACCTCAATTATGTGTATTTTAATGGAAACGTTATGTATTCAGTGCAACAATTTTATTGATATCGTTCTTCATGTTACGTTTTTGTATAATTAATCTATCTCCTTTGCAGTGACGTCGGATTTGATGAAGATCTTACTGGCAGTAGTGACCATATATATATAAGAAAGTAAATGCATGTAACAATTAATTTTATGCAGTTTAAGTTTTTTACTTAATTTCATGACGTTTTTACCCCTTTTCTTGCTACTTGGTCACTACCTCTTGAATCTTTGGTGTATAATTTAGGAGAGATGTTTCGCCCGAGCATTCAATATATATCTACCAAAGTATTTGGTAAGTGTGCGCTATAAACAAGTGTCATAAAGTTGATGTTTTGCTATTCATCTTTAATTTTATTTTATGCGATAATAATTTTCATGTGAATTATTATTTTTACTCGTTAGTAAAATAAATTCGAAGTATAGTAATTATAAATGTTTAAATAAAGTCATAATTTCACTCAGCAACAATTACTTAGCACACCATTAAAAAAAAAATTACTTAGCACGTCTGCGGGATTTTAATTTCATTTCTACACTATTATTATTTAATAGATTTTCCGGTGGATGCATGGGTGATTTTCCGGTGGATGCTGTTAGTGTCAACAAAGGAAGCAAGAACACCAACAAGGAAGAAAAAGAAAGTTGTTGTAAATATGGAAGTAAAAGGCACCGAAAGTTAGGGAAAAGAAATAGTAATGTAATGATTATGTTTTTATTGTGTGAATGACTATTGTATATTAGATCAATATTTGTAGTACGATGTGCCCCAATATTTTTCTATAAATAGGGGTCATTTGTAATGAATTCAATAACGAATTGAAGTGAAAATTTCTCTGTTCACAACACGTTATCGCCATCAATTGTCTCCAAAATGTACTAGTTAATTCTTTTGAAAAACACTAATTCTTTGCATTAAGATTCATCGTGGTCTAAGAGATCTATATTACTCGTCTCCCTCTTCTCTAACTATCTCCATTCTCTTCCTTCAACACATAATATTCATCACCTCTCTCTTCTCTCTCCACATATTCCCAGATCTACGTTATCTCTACTATCTCTCTTTTCTTGTTATTTATGTTGAAAATAGAGAGAAATTCCTCGGAATCTCAAAACTATTCCCTCCAGGGTCTGAAGAATGAAACTTCTCATGTAAAAATCTTAAGTGGTGTTCTCATTTTACCTAAAAAGAATGGAAGTTGCACAAGAACCCAAAATTTAAATATGTAAGTCCTCTGAACTTTACAGATTGAATGTACCTTTATTTTTCTCATAAATAATTGTAGATTCCCTCACTCTCCTCATGGCTTCATGTGTTATGCGTCATATGTATGATGAATCTTTTCTTAAATATCTTTTTGGTCCTCCCTTTTAATTCATCTTTATAATGCTAGTATTGTTATATAATAATAGTTGTTTATGGTGAGATACTTAGGGAGTAATTTTGCAACTGGGAATTGTTATGATTCAAATCTTAATTAGTAAATAAAATATTTAGCAATATAGCTAGCGTGATTTGACATTTGTGTTGCGTAAGAAATTAATTATCTGGACACAGACAACCTACATTCAAAACACATGAGTGCATTTTCGCCTATATCCATGTTGTCAAACATACATGCTGCAATTAATAATTAATTAAAAAAAGGGCTATTTAAATTTTTCTTTATTCTTACAAAGTATGCAAACATTTTTGTTTCCCATATATGCCTACAATCATGTCTCTACCAACAAGGGAGGAAACCCCTGTGCAAAAGTTAAAAACGCTGGGATTTCGAATGGCAGGTAATTTTCGTTCCTAAGTTGAACTGAAAATGAATGATGATAATCATGGACTAAGAAATTCTAATGATGAATGTTAAAAATTGAAGTAAAATTATATTTTGGAAATGGCTGTAATGGAAAACTTTACCCTTGCGGAATGGAATGGACGATTTTACCATTGTAGACTAAATGGACAATTTTACCTTTGTGGACTGGAATTGACAATTTTACCTCTGCGGATTGGAATGGACAATTTCCATATGGTAGGTTCTACCACCTATTGGAATCTAAATTTACATTTATTACTATAATTTACATATGGTCGGTTATACCGCCTATTGAAATTTAAATTTAAATTTATATTTATTGCGATAATTCCCATACGGTAGGTTCTACCACCTATTGGGGAGAATTTAATTTCTATTATTTATGTTTTTATACTTCAAATGTGGTGGGTTATACCACACAGTTAGAATATATATTACCAATGTGGTTGGATTAAACCCCACGATTGGTACTAAATAATAGTGACCGATTTACATATAGTTGACAAGAATGTTATATTGATATTAACAAAGAGATTTGAGCAAATGATGATATATGTGTTGATAAATTGCTCAAAGAATTCCATGGTGATAAAAGAGAAGATATACCATGGTGAAAAATCTCATTATGAGATTAATATATTGATACATTGATACAATGACAGAAATGCTCTCAAAGAAGTATTTAATAAAGAAATATTCATTCTCCATGCCTATTGAATATTGATGGAGAAAATTGAGCAAGAGATACCAAAAGTTACTGTTGAATAAATATATAAAAGAGAAATGCTCAATAGATCCCAATTGACAAATCAAATGAAATGAATCATATGGTGGGATCATTTGAAATAATCCTATTGATGATATGAGATCGTATTGATATGAGAAGAAAACGATACTGAAGAAGCATATGTTATGCTAATGGTACAATAGACATTTATATTCGAACAAAATATGATATTATTATTGCTCTAGAAGATGCACAAAACGGAACATATTGAGAATATCAAAGGGTGGAAATAAACACTCAAAAATATATAGAAATACAAAAGGAAATACGTATTGAACTCCGTAAATGAGGGATGCGTCTCGAGAGTATAAATACTCGTGAACTCCGCCATCCCTAACATTCAGGTTCATAATGAAAGATCCAAAGGATCTCTTTTCCGCTTGACACCAATGGTCCAGAATCGACGGGTTTCAGCTTCCATGCATTCTTGAACATATGATTGAATCTTGATGAGTAGATCAAGAACCGTATTAGCATGAAACAAGTATATTTCTCACGAACGAGAAATAAATTTATATTCTACACCGATTTAGAAATTCTAGCAAACCATCAAAGAAATAATTAATATTCAACAAACCTATGGGTTTTGTATGAAAATTCCACTGTGCCCATGATGCTATATTGAATATTTCCTCCAAAGGTGTTATAGCACTGGAAGGACAATAAAGCATCACTTTATTGTTCATCATGTACATCATACTCATGAATAGACTGCGTTTTTAGCATCAGCCCAGCTGAACCCATGATTGTACTGGATCCAATACGATTGCTAGCTCCAACTTGATGAAAAGGTAATACGCTTGACACTCTTATCCCCCATAATTGTGCGGCCATTGTAAGACTCTTTAAAAGCTTGGTATTGGTCCTCCATACAAGATATTGATGTTTTGTTTCCCAATTCCTTTATAAGTTGGTTTGCCATATCTATATATTGGATATCACCTATCAGCCTAGATCCACCAAGAACACATACAGTCTTAATCAGGTGAGGTGAAGATTGATTTGCATGAGATGATTCTAAAATTCCCATCGCCATCTCCATCTCCATCTCTCTCTTTACACTAAAGTTTCAATGTATGAATGAGAGATACGTGAATCCCTCTATTTAAAGATAAATTTTCAAACCAATAAGTGATTTTACTATTTACCTTTTGACAATATGAGAAAAGAGAACAAGAGAAAATATCGTTGAAATGACATACACTTTCGTGATTGAAATCTATATATAAATATATTTATTTATTTATTTACATACATATATATATTTCAAAAAAAAACACGATATTTACAATTACGCGAAATACATCGATCTACGCC
Organism: Jasminum sambac; assembly: GCA_018223645.1. Taxonomy (NCBI): domain Eukaryota; kingdom Viridiplantae; phylum Streptophyta; class Magnoliopsida; order Lamiales; family Oleaceae; genus Jasminum; species Jasminum sambac. The sequence goes on from CP073652.1 coordinate 26,322,300, forward strand.
AAAATTTTTCACAATTAAAAATCATAATACTAAATTTTTCTACTAAATTTACAAATAGGATCTTTAAAGTAAGATTTTCGAGACCTGCATCGTTCTTGTTCATCTTTAAATTTGGCCCATAAGGCCATAAGCTCACCTTGTACGTGTCCACTAGGATGTGTCTCAAGAGCCTGTTGAATATCATCCAAAGACTCCTTACTCAATCCATCCTTAATGAATGCTATTTTATCCTCTCGGTTTTGGACAAGTACCCCACGATTTACATCGAGTGTCACAAGTCCACCGAGCACATTTATAGCATCCTCCTAACCTTTTGCTCTCCGCTTTCTTAGAAAAACTACTTTTACCCATTCCGCATGTATTTAGAAGGAATCGAAGTCTCACCAGATAACTTAGGACCTTTGCTTCAATCAACCATCGAATATCTTGTGGAATGCCCTTATTCATTAGTATCCTTAATCTTTCAAGTCTACATAGATAAATTCTCTTTAGAATTTTGATCGGCAGTGAGGGATAGTATTTACGAAGATTCAAGAGCACATGATCCATTATAATATCTGGACCCTTGTTAGGGTGAATATTGTAAGTGCTCGGATGATTTATAAACGCATATGAGGTAAGACTCGCGCTTTAACAAAGGGCGTAACAGAAACGTATGAGATAAGATTCCACATTTCAATAGTAATCGTAATAATGCCACCAAAGAATGACGTGATATGTCGGTTGGCTATGCATGTGATGACGGTAATAAATCATGTTGAGCACTATATAGATTCCTGGTTCGATTGATAGATTCCTGCTCGATTGATGTAAATAATTTATTGAAATCAAGAACCTAAGAAATTTCCAACGATTGTTCTCGATAAATGATTGCTAGCTAATGATTGGAAATAAATCCCAAATATATCTGGAACATATATAAGGGATGGGATATATGGGCCCACTCACCTCGTTATGTTGACTACTATATAATATGATGTGGATTTACTACGTAGTCATATATTATAAATGGAAATTGACGAGATTATTTGCTCACGATATGAGCATGAGTTTCAGATTTAATGATAAAGTTAGTAAATATATCCCAATTATTTGAATAAGGCCGTAAATGATTGATATGCATATAAGTGGGATATAATTGAAGTCCTCCAATCGATTTGCCAATATCGAGAATGAAGTATAGAATAAACCCCTCCATTAAAGCTAAATATTGAGAATATATACAAATTGTACTGAGTTTGGTTGCTAGCATGAGGGGGAGTATTAATAGTTGGAAATAATATATGAAATGCATCATGAATTTGAAATTCAAATATGAATAACGATCTCATATATCAATTATATATGTTTTGACAAATTAGCAAGTCTAAATATTGATATTATTTAAATAAAAGTTCCCCAAATATGTAAATCAAAGCAAATGATAGAAGATGATTTTGATAAAGGAGGCATATATTTTGAAGAGAATATAGACTCAAGTATATTGTGCAATTCTAAAAGAGGATTGATAATGAGATATCTCAATAAGTTATATCATTATGGGGAAAGAAATGAAATTTGAAAGTGTCGACACGGTATGAAAATGTAGCGCTACATACGATCAACGATAATGAGAATATTGAGATATATCGAAGAATAATATTGAAATATACATATACGGGCTTGATAAGAAAATTGAACTATTAAAAGGATAACATTGCTTGTAATAGCTTAAAGCAATGATATTGTTGTACGCTGTACTCTTTTCCTTGTTTGAGGTTTTTATCCCAAATGGTTTTTCCTAAACAAGGTTTTTAATGAGGCAGCCTAATCACAACTAATAGAAGATCTCGAGAGAAGATTTGGATATATATATGTCGATACAGTGAGAATGTAAGATCGAGATTGTCGATTGCAAATAAGCACTGATTATGACACAGTGATAAATATGATACTTACCTGAAGGATTTTGATTTAAACATACTTGTACAAACTACGCGTTGCACTCTTTTTCCCTTGATTAAGGTTTTATCCCATCGGGTTTTCCTACCAAGGTTTTTAATGAGGCAACGTTTATGACGATGGCTTATAAATCTTCCGACAAAGGTGAGTGTATCGGCCCCCAAGATACGGAATCAAATGGAGTAGCTGTACTCTTTTTCCTCCGATCAAGTTTTTCCCATCGGGTTTTCTTGACAAGGTTTTAACGAGGCAGTACATGAATACTTATATAAGAATGATTGTTGTCAGGGGGAGCAACTTACCTCTTCGCTCAGGTTTTGCCCTACGAGGTTTTCCTGAAGCAATATATAATCACTCAAATTTTCCTACAATCAATTTGAGAGTTTTTCTCCCATTAGACTTTTCTATAAACAAGTTTAAAAGACAATTGTATAAAATAGTCATTCAAGGGGGAGTGTTGTAAATATGGAAGTAAAAGGCACCGAAAGTTAGGGAAAAGAAATAGTAATGTAATGATTATGTTTTTATTGTGTGAATGACTATTGTATATTAGATCAATATTTGTAATACGATGTGCCCCAATATTTTTCTATAAATAGGGGTCATTTGTAATGAATTCAATAACGAGAATTGAAGTGAAAATTTCTCTCGTTCACAACAAAAGTCAAGAATTAGGTGGCTCATTGAATTCAATTGTCAACAAAGGAAGGCAAATGGCATGCAAATTTTCTCGGTGGAAGAAAAATGACATGGAGAGTGGTTGACAATTGAAGAGAGTTGTTGGAAATTTTCCCTATAAATACGAGACATGTTTGCAGCTTCAGTATCTATCTTACCACCAAACAACACAGAGTATCTTGTGTAAAGAGAGAGCTTCAGTGTAGAAGTTATACACGAGAGATAAAAGTGAGTGGAGTGATAAAGCCTTTGCGTAGGCAGAGAAAATACAGTGTAGTATTTTTGTACTCCTCCTTTTGAGATAGTGAAATATATTGGTGTGAATTAAAGTGGGCGTGAGCGGTTGGCAGGAACCACGTTAAATCTCGGTGTTCCATATTTGTGCTTATTTTAGTGTCCATTATTTTCTCAACAGATATTATTTTTATGTCTCCACTGATCTCATTGCTAATTAAGAATGCCTTAGCTTCCCCAACAGATGCATGGGTGATACATGTATTAGCTTTTGACAAGTGAGACATGGATCCTCCATAAGACGGAGAAACCTTAAAAATTTATTGAAGGGGATTTTTTTTTTTTTTCTGGTTATAAGAAAGACTCGTATTTTTATACAGGTGGTTAGCACAAACTTTAAATTTGTAGTAATAGTACATCCATCATGTATATAGCAACTAGTAACACGATAATATCGAAATTCGACATTTAAGTACAGAAGTGGCATTATCGTCTCCTATATATAAAGTGAAATAAAATCTCATTTTGATTTCATGCTACATTTCTTGAACAGTTCTTATCATATACAAGTTATCCACACTTCTTTCTTTCTTTCTTTCTTCTTTTTGAAATGGGGAAAAATTGAAAAGTAAAAAGTGGTGCCCAAACCCCCACCACTCCACCATGTATTGCATCGATACATATATAAGTCCTATTTCAATTTTGAAGTCAGGGCACATCCATGCAATCCCATGGAGCAAGAAGTTGATGCATTCTTTTGAAAAATGTGAAATCGCTTTTATAGTTTGGCTTGGGCTTTTACCCTGATTAAATTTGAATATTTTCCATTTAATCTCCTATTTTTCTCGTTTTTCTCATTTCTATTTCACGAGTTGTCATTGTGTGCCCAATTCTACAACTCCCCCAAGTCCTAACAAGTGGTATCAAAGCACCATGTTTATAGTCCTTCTTTGTGCTACAATCAGATCCAATTAGTGGAAAAGAGGCATATATCTATGAAAATGGCAACAAAGTATGAAATAGAGAAGTTCAATGGAAGTAATTTTTCATCGTGGAAGATGAGAACAAAACAGTTTTGGGAAAACATAATTACTTGATGGCAGTTGAAGAAAGGCTCGGAGAGCTCAGTAACGAAAAATGGAAGAAATTAAATGCAAACAAAATAGAAAATGACCTATATTTTGGGACGGACAAAAATGGAATACAAGCCTATCTTTGTGAGATGGAGGTAGTATAAGATATGGGGACATAAATCCAAATTTAGATAATAGACCCTTCAAGCATGGCCCGTATTGTTTGATATCACTCAATAATTTTATGCCGTGTAGACAAGAAAAATGCTACTATTTGAAATTTGGTAGTGGATGGATTTTTTCTATTTCCAATTAATTTAATTCTAAAAACCTAAACCCATTATTCAACCCCCATTTTTTTCCGCCTATACATTATTTGAGAATGACTTCTTTTCGTTTGGATTTTTCCCCCCGAGTTTTTTACCCCACATTAATTTTGCTCTTTACGTAACAATAATTGGAGTCAAATTTTACCATTGAATATAGAAACTTCGTCAAAATGGCAGTTGAAGAATAAGGAGGAGATGCAAGGTAGATGACAAACTTCATGTAGGCGCAGAAAATCGAAACATTCTTCTCCATGAAAATATGTGTTCACATAAACTTTCATTTTGTTAACAAATAATTTTTTTAATGAATAAGTATGAACACTATGAAATATGCTAATTAATGGTAACTAGTAGCACCATATCATTTTTGACATATTACAAGAAAATGTGACTAGAGTGCAAAATTTTGATGGGATCATTAACTTTAAATTGTGTGATAGGAGCAAGCAAAGGACATAGCCATTAATCTTGGACTACATATGGATTGAGAACTGAAAAGGGAAGCTAACATTCAAGTGTACATATAACTTCGACACAAAAGTTCGGCATGGTCAAATTTAGATTTTGTTTCACTTTATGGACAGGAGATGATAATATCATTTAAGAATGTTTTTAATTAAATTCTTTTTAATTAAATTCCCATATGATGTTACTATGTAGTTGCCATATAGAGATTGTGCTACTATGAAGTCCTTGTCAATTGATTACCGATGTAAAAATCAAAGTCCCTTCAATAAATTTTGAATAGTTCCTCATGTTATGGGAGATGTCTCAGCAAGACACGGTATAAAAGCAAAGATCATTAATCCTGTTGTAAATATTATGAAATAATTAAATTTTCACCTAATATGCTGTTAAGTTCTTCTCTACTTAGTGTTGAGAAGGCTTTTGTGGAGAGATCTTGTATTGGTGTATCACTAATTTTGTGCTCTGAAACTTTGGTTTTGTTAGTGTATTAGAGTAGAATACGTAGTGGATGCTCAATGGGAGACATATGTACTCCTAGTTTTTGGGGAACTTCCTGGCCCAATTGGGTGAAACAAATCGTTGTGTTCCTCCTTTCTTTGATTGATTTATTGCTTTATGGTTTCTATGATCTGAAATTGCTACACCCCGAGCAAATTGTGAAAAAGATTTCATTATTTGTAAAAGAATTACAACTTCTTGCTAAAATAAAGAAAAGCACAATTAACAATACTCTCTCCCTTAAAAAAAAAAAAAATCATTTTCTAATAAAAGAAAGAACTTGAGTACTGTTTAGAGAAACCTCCCAAATATTTTTTGTTTAACCTTTCTCTCCATCTCTCTCTTTATTTGCTCTCTAAGAGCATCTCCAATGGGAAGTGTCCCATGGAGATGTATATTTAAGAGAGATAGAGATAAATATTATTTTAATTGTAGAGAAATAGAAAGATGTGTAGATAAAAAAGAGAGGGAAAAATGTAAAAGAGGAGAGATGTAGAAAGATATTCAAAAATAATAATAAAATAGTAGTGAAAGATGTGAAGTTGGATGTTTGAATTCGGACATTACGTGGGAAATGAAGAAGAAAAAGTGGAGAAAAAGTGAGTAAAATAAGATCAAAGTGATTAAAAAAATTGCAAGTTGAAAAATTACGGGACCCACTCAAAATTTATGTGAGTATATCTCTCTAAAATTGAAACTTTGGGAAGAGACATGACATTGGAGATGCCCCAAATGAGACTCATTCTCGGATGGGATTGCATGTGCCATGACTTCAAAATTCAAATTGGATGTGTCTGGGCTGGCCCAAAGATAGTTGGAACACTAAGCAAAATTCAGTATTGAGGGTCTTTTGATAGATGAGTGTGATAATTTTGGGGCCACCCTTTTTCTAATAACAAAAATATTTTTAAATTGAGAGCCATAGAAGGTCACCTAAATCACTTAGCCTCAGGTCACCCTAAAATGTATATATAAATTACCCCACCAGCTAATCATTTTTATCACTTTTTACTATTTTTTACCATTTTTTTTATATATTTTTTCTTTACCCTAAATCAATCACATCCACATATCTTATTACGTCTACAAATCTCAACCACTCAACTCCACTCATTCTCTCTCTTCTTTTACATTAAAAACCTTTAAAAATCACTATAATTTATTTCCTACACTCTAATAGCATATGGATGAATTACATGGTGGAGTGGTAGGGGTGTAGGCACCACTTTTGAGTTTTCAATTTTTTACCCCTTTTTCCCCCCTTTTCTTTAATTCTTTTTATTAGTTATTATTTACTTATTTATTCATTCATTTTTCTGGGTACTTAATGGCCAAGTTTCTTAACCATGAAGGTTAACAAAGAAATGCCAAAAGTTACTTTAATGAACCAACAACGAGTACACACGTTCCCATTCTGTTGACGTTTATTGCTCCTCTCTTTCTCCGATCGAGATATTCACACCCAGCGTAATATTGCCCGTAACACAACTCATCACAAAAAAATGGCCTCGGCTGATAGTGAAAACACGACATCAACTGTCCCCTTGAAACTTCTACTTGATGAGAAGAAAAAACGAGTCATTGCTGCCGAAGCCACCAGCGATTTCGTGGACGCGCTGCTTAGCTTTCTCACGCTCCCCATGGGTACGATCATTCGTGTCACCAATCAACACCCTGGCTCTATCGGTTGCCTCAACAACTTGTACCAAAGCATCCAACAGCTCTCTGCAAACAAATTCTCAACAGAGGCGAGCAAATCAATGCTTTTAAACCCTCCAAATCGCTGCTCTAGTGTTTGCAAGAATCTCAAACTGAATGTTGATGATACTAGCAACGGAAAGTACTATGAGTGTTCCCGTTGTTCCAATTGGAGTTACCATTTCAACACGGCTTGTTATTCGGGGCGTTGTGGCGGATACCACAGAACTACTCTGGAGAGAATGGTAAATGATGACAAGAAATTCGTTAAAAGCGAGATGACATTTGTGATTACAGATGATTTGAGAGTGCTAACTGGTGGCATGAGCTCTCTCGTGCATTTGCTTCATGAGTTCAACATCACCGATATTCACCAAACCGTGGAAATTTCCGTTGACGTTGGATTAGACCAGGTAATGTATGAATACATATATATACATCAATGTCACTAAGTATTCTTTAACATTTGTGCCATGCATGTAGGTTGCGGAGTTGCTCAAGCGAACATTGTTGTCAAAGACTCCTCTGACTGATGTGTTTGTTCCGAGGCAATATTTTGTCATTAATGCACCCATTTATGATCCAAGTGATACCAACTTCCTTGCCATGAAAAATGAGACGAGTTCTGATGAATCGAAGTTGAGTATAAAGTTAATATATACGGAGTCTGATAAAGAGATATTAGTTGTGGAGGCAAATGAGTCTTTCGTTGACTTTCTTTTTAGCTTGTGCACAATACCTCTTGGATCCTTGATAAAACTTCTTGATGGGGACACTCGTTTAGGATGCATCGACATCTTATACAAAACTGCAGTTTCTATGGATCCCAACTTCCTAGCTTTATCCAAGACATATATAACAGATTGTGGTGTTCATGAGCAATTTAAGTGCAGTTCCATGTTGTTGAAAATTACATCAGCATCACCAAAGCATGATCTTCTCCTTGACCCGAGGAATCCAAATCCTAGTACGGAGTGCTTTGGTAAATTCTTGAAGGATAATCACTTATTTCACGTGTCCAATAACTTAACAGTAAAACCTGCGTCATCTGTATCCAGTATTCCTTTCCTTAAAGGGAAGAATGTTCGTGTTGATGATATTAAAGTAATAGACGTTGCTATTGGCGCAAACGAGGTAAACAATTTTATTCAACTTTGTTATCAATTTCCTTTTTGTTGTGAACCAATGTTGTGGATCATTTAGTTTATGAATTATATATAATTATTAAACTTCCTAATTTGATATGTTCATTGTTCATGGGGCAGGTACTAGCCTTAGTTAAGGCTTCTTTAACATCATCATCTGCTTTAGATGTCCTGAAAATCTTCTTGGAAGACAGAAAACCCCAAATGTCTTAAAACTTTGGGGCTCATCATTTTTTTATGCTGAGGTATATTGGATTATTTTTCCTTTTCAGTTTTAATCATTAATAACTAGGCCAGCAATTTGTAAATTAATATAGGAATAGTTGCCTCCATGATATAATGTGCTTTTCAAACACACACTTTTTCCCCATCAAATTTTATTGTTATTGATATTTCTTATCAATAATAATAATAATAATAATAATAATAATAATATTGATATCGTTCTTGATGTTACCATTTCGTATTAATCTATCTCCTTTGCAGTGACGTCGGGATGTATTGAAGATCTTATTGCCAGGGACCGCCGGAAAGTAAATGTAACGATTTTATGCAGTTTAAATTGTCGTCTTTTTTTCCCCCTTTGGCCGCTAATTCTTGAATCTTGGATATTCTTGGTGTGTAATTAAAGAGACCTATGGCCGCCGAGCGTTCAATATATGCAATATAATACCTGCCAATGTCTTAGCTAAGTGTGTGCTATAAACAAGTATCATAAAGTTGAGGTTATGCTATTCATCTTTTATGCGGTAATTTTCATGTGAGTATTATATTTGACTTGTTTGTAAAATAAATTTGACGTATAGTATATGTCAGAACCCGTCCTAGATCATCCTACTAAACCTAAGGCGAGGCGTGTACCGATGACAAGCGCCAGTTAGATGCAGCACCCACCACCAAGACATCTTGATTTTTCTTATCCCTTTATTAAAAAAAAATCCATTTATAAAAATTTAGTTCCCAATGATTTTTACAAAAATTTTGATAGGGTTTCTCCTAAAATATTGACATTTCCAACCTGTAACACTGCAGCATTAATCTTCCAACAAATACATGTAGTTCATTCTAGATCTCCCAAAACATAACTATACATCCATAGGTGCCTCAAAAGATTATACTATAAAGCTTAACAAAAAAAGCATGTAAACGCCTACGTGTAAAGCTTGTCAAGGAATGATGTAGGCTCCTTTCGTACTGTCGAAATCTCATTGATTTTCTATCATAGAAAAGAAATGGGAGCTGCCATGAGTATATAACCCAGTGAGTAGAAATCCTATAATACATGTAATTTGAAATCCATTTGTTAAAATATCACTTATTTCATATATAAAGTTTTTTCCAAATAGAGTATAATTTCACTCAACAACAATTACTAAGCATGTTGCATGTTTGCACTCATATTCGAATTCCAATTTCATTTTTATATTCTATTGTTATATTACTATGTAATATTTTCTGATGGATCAGTGATACACATATAAACTTTGAAAGTGTCTTGTTGAGACATCAATCCTCCATAACATCGAGAAACCTTCAAAATTTATTGAAGGGGTTTTTTTGGTCGCAAAAAGGACTTGTATTTTATACGTATAGGAAGTTAGCACAAACTATAAATTTGTAGTCGTAGTACATGCATTATGTATATGGTAACTAGTAACATGATATCGAAATTTAAGTACGGAGTATTATGGTCGTCTCCCATAAAGTGAAACAAAATCTTAATTTGAGTTCATGCTACATTTCTTTGAACAATTTTCTTATCATATACAAGCCATCCGTGCTTGATCGGCTTGATTAGTGACTAATCGTCGTTCTCGATTTCCATGGGGTACAAGCTGAATTAGTAGCTCCATTGCTTTGTTCTTGTCACAATTAGAGTTAACATTACAAACAAAATTTTCCACTCTATTCATGTTTTCTTTCAAAATAATTATTTGTTACTATCCACATAATTTACGGTATTTATAACCGTTCAATTTAGACATTTATTTTTTCATAAAACAAAAAACTACCCCAACATGCATTTACATAGTGAAGTATGTTTGTGTACCTATACAAAGGTTTGTCACATTACATCTGATGCTTATTCTCCAACTAATGTTTTGACGTAGTTTCTCTTGTCAACGGTAAAAAGTTACCCTTGCGGCTGCATGAAGTTTTGCTTTTCGAGCATGTTCGGCTGGGCACAATTTGAATTTTTCACCACTTTCTTGCACGTCTCACCATTCCAGCAAGTCAAACTTATCATGCGTAGGTGGAATTTTGGAATCAAAGTACAATACTGCCCCTTGGTCCTTACCAGAAACTCCATTTTGGTGAATTGTGAAGAGAGGGTAGAATTGATAAGTGGGACCCTTTCAACAGTAACATAACTTCATCGACTTTGTTAAATAGGATATATATCCATAGGGTTGTGGAGATAGTCAACATTCATCATTGTATTGGTCCAACATAAATACTCCATACCTAAGAGGGCAATTATATTCGTACTACCATTTTTCTTTTTCTTTTTTTTTTTTAATTTCCCACGCTACAATATATTCACACCACATTTAAAACACAAATTTTTAAACTCCATTGGTCGGAGCTACTGGGGGGGCGGGGTTGGCGGCCACCCCCTGACTAATCAAGTGAAACAAAATCTAAATTTGAGTCCGTGCTACACTTTTTGAACAATTTTCTTGTCAAAATCTAAAGTTAATGGTTAATACTACGCACTGTCAAAACGTGCTCTCTAGCCATGTTTTCCTTGAAAGTAACTATCAATTATTAATACTCACACATTTTATGGTGTTTATGACTATTAAATTTAGAAAGTTCAGTTTTTTGTACAATAAAAGTTTAACCATACACAATTGTTACTTTACATCTCATGCTCATTCCCCAACTAATATTTATTTTGACATAGTTTCTCTAGTCGACAGTAAAATTTTAAATTTCTCCCTTTTTTTTTTTTTTTTTTTTTTTTTTTTTTGAATGAGGACCAATTGCTCCTTGAATATTTGTCTTTCACTAATAAAATACAAGAATTTATGTGAACTTTCAATTATTTATTATTTACAGCATTAAAACATTTCTATTCTATGCCTAAATAAATCCATCATTTTCAATATATATTTTGATTAAGTTATTTTATTTTATCTTTTAAATATTAATTAAAAATCGTAATGGAATAAGTATACTAATATTCGAGTTATACAGTCAATTTACCAATTCAAGTATAAGTATAGTCTCTCAGAAATTTTAGTTTCCTTATATAAGTTATTTTCAAATTTTCATTGTGTATATACCTTGACATCCTACCCATATTAGGAATTCTTGAAATTATATATATAGGTGTATCTTTGTTACATTGTAAACAAGTCAAATAAAAAGTATTTTTCTACTAACGGATCTCAGAAGATGGCCTCTGCTGATAAAGAAAACAGAGGATTAACCGTGCCATTGAAACTTCTTCTTGATGAGAAACAAAAAAAGGTGAGTTATTGCTGCAGTGGCCACCGGTGATTTCATTGACGCGTTGCTTAGCTTCCTCATACTCCCAATGGGTACGATTCGTGTCACCAATCAGCACCCTGGTTCAATCGGTTAACTCAATAACTTGCACAAAAGCACTCAAGAACTCAGCCCAGATGTATTCACCACAGAGGGAAGCAAAACAATGCCTTTAAACCCTCCAAATCCGTGTTCTGATGTTTGCAAGAATCTAAACTCAACGTTGATGATACCAGTGGGAAGTATTACAGTCTAAGGTTACGGAATGTGATCATGAGATATTAGGAGTGGAAGCAAATGAGTCTTTTGTTGACTTTCTTTTTAGTTTGTACACAATATCTCTTGGATTCTTGACAACACTTCTTGATGGGGACACTCGATTAGGATGCATCGATGTCTTGTATAAAATTGCAGAGTCTATGGATTCAGATTTCCTTAGTCTTGAGAATGAAGATATAACGGATTGTGGTATTCCCAAGCCGTATAAGTGCAATTCTATGTTATTAAAAATTAGGTCACAATATTGCAAGAAGCTTCTTGACCGGAGGAATTCCTCCAAAACCTAGTACGGAGTGCTTTGGTAAATTCTTGAAGGACAATCAATAATTTGTTGTATTCAATAACTTAACAGTGAAACTTCCGTCTTCCGTATCCAGTATTTCTTTTCTGAAAGAGCTTAATGTGAGCGTTGTTGATGTTAAGGTGAAGGAGGTTGCCATTGGCAAGAACGAGGCAAACAATTTTCTCCAAGTTTGCGATCAATTTATTTTTCGTTATTATTATTTTTTTAATATTGTCGATAATGTTGTGAATCATTTAAGTTTATGAATTATAATTACTCAAGTTACTAATGTGATATGTGTACATGGTTATGTACGGTTGCTAGCCTTAATTAAGGCTTATTTAACATCTTCATCTGCTCTAAATGCCTTGAAAATCTTCTTGGAGGACAAAAGACCCCGTAATTTCTCGAATTAAATAGTTGCCTTTCATTTTTCATGCTAAGGTATGTATGTTGATTTCTTTTCCTTTTTTTTAAATTTAATTCTTAGTTCAATTTTGTTGATGTCGTTGCTGATATTGTTATCTTTCCGTTATTTGTGTTTTGCAGTGACAATCTCATGAAGATTTTATTGCCCCTCACGATAAGAAATTAGACTGTTATTTTCGTTATTTGTAATGTGGGTGTGTGCTAAAAACAAGTACTACCATGGAGAAGTACTTAGAATTCGATCGAGATGTCTCTTACAATTTTATTAGAATCTGTATCATTATATTAGGACAATTTTATTGCTACCTGCTTACCTCGCTTGCTCTCGCTGTTGATGAAGAAAACGCCACGCCAACTGTGCCATTGAAACTTCTGGTTGATGAGAAGGGAAGGCGAGTTATTGCTGCAGAAGCCACAAGTGATTTCGTTGACGCGTTGCTTAGCTTTCTCGCACTCCCAATGGGTACCATCATTCGTGTCACGAATCACCACCCCGGCCCTATTGGTTGCCTCAACAACTTGTACCAAAGTATTGGCACGAAAAGAAATTGGTTGAGAGTGTGATGACGTTACGTTTGTGATCCTTGTCACTATTCAACTTAAAATTTTAAAAAAAAAATAACAGTTTATCCAAACAATCATTAATTATAAGTTGGTTGCAGAATTGCTCAATCAAGCATTATTATCGAACACTCCTATGACTGATGTGTTTGTTGAGAAGCAAGAGATTGCACGAAAGTGAGATGATTTCTGTCGAATCAAAGTTCGATTCCATGTTATTACAAGTTACGACTTCACCAAATGAGCAAGATTTTCTTGACCCGAGGAATCCAAATCCTTGTATGGAGAGCTTTGGTAAATAAGTGCGATTCCATGTCATTTGTCTTTTCTTGCTATTGCTACGTCCTAAAACTTGGATAATTTTATTCATATGTGATCGAAGAAATCTTAGTAAGGGATGTCGACATACGTGTTCAATTTATGCAATACCTTGCAAATTAAGCATTAATGTGATTGTGCTAAAAACAAGTATCATGGAGTAGTTGAATCTAGGTACGTAGATGTCTGCCATGCTATTCATCTTCGATGAGATAACTTTCATGTGAAATTATATTAAATTGGCTATTAAATTAAATTTTATATATAATATATATATGTTAATCAAACCTATTAGACTTGTCATTCGCGAGCCAGGTGAGCTCGAACCGAGCGGCTCGCCTAATTTGTGTTCGGGCTCAAGCTCGAGCTCACCTTTAGGAAGTGGCTCGCGAGCCATTTTGCCATGTCTAAAACCTATAATTTCACTCAACAACAATTGCATATATATACCATGTTGAGATACTCATGTAATTATTCTATAAACTCTGCTTGTAGATGAATGATTTTAGCCTTTAAAATGTATTGTCGAGACATCCTCGACAACATGCATTTAGACGCGTTCAAAATTTATCGAAGAGACTTGCTTTCTATTGTATGGAAGAAACTTTGATTTTTATACAGGTAAGAATTCACTGCTAGAAATTTGGTTTTCAGGAATGGCCGACAGGAATGGAAAAAATATTCGTTGCTAATAGCAACGGATTATGTGGTAGCAAAATAAAATAGTAATGGCAAACACTGATAACACCGCAATATTGCAAAAGGAAATCAACAATGGTAGGAAATTAGCGACCATGTAAGTAAGGGTTGTTGCAATTTGCCACGGTTCTAGGTGTATTGTTGCAAAGTACCAACGGATTTTAAAACTCCATTGCAAATTTGCCACGGATTTGTCTATCACAAATTTCCTGCAAATATTTCCATCGCAATTTTGCAACATTTAGTTTTCCTGTTGCAAATTCCATTGCGTTGGTAATTCATATCAAAACTAGATCTCACTTTATTTTTATCCCTCACTTCCCATTTTTTCCTTCCTATTCTATCTCCATATTTCATTCCTTTTTCTCTTTTTTACTCCATCAAGCCTTTATATTTGCATTAAAAATCTGTTGGCACCCTGATGACGTGGCACGAATGCGCCCCAGGCCCTGCGCCCAACACGGATCCTCGCTGACGTGTAGGAGTGCCAGTCGGCCCTATGATCGTCCCATTGTCCCAGGTCGGATTGATACTGGGACTCACCCCACTAGGGAACGACAGAGTGTCCCAGTTCAGCTCGGCCGAGCCGCCTAGTTCCACCTTGGCCGAGGTCGGCAAACCCATGGAGGATTGTTCCCATTACGAATGGCCACCCGGCAGGTCGATGTCAGCTCGGCCTTGTACGCGCCGAGTCCCGCCGCTACAGTAGTCGACAAGAAGGATAATCCACGTGTCACCTGACACACCTGACATCCTGACACCACCTGCAACCGACAGAGCATCTTGTCCCCATTAATGCATTGGCGGCTCCACCCAATTTCCGAGGTCAACGCCTTAAATGCGAGACTACCTAAAGTACAACAGACATCATCATTGCATCTATTCTGGAGCAGACCTAGCCGGCGCCATGATGACCTACTACCCTCCTACCAGATTGCACACTATAAATAGAACACTTAGCATTCATTTGACACACGAGAAATTCTCTGTAAACAAGGACTAGCTCGGATATAATACACTTTCATTCTTTACTTCTTCAGTTATTACTACTCAGGTCTTAATATCCACCTCAGTTGATAAGTAATCGGTCCTAACTGATTTCGACATCAACAATTGGCGCTAGAAGGAGGGCGGCCTCCCCCTTTGTATTTCAGCAGCACATCCCAGCTCTACCAAAGCATAGCTATGAGTCACAGCCGGACCGTCCGCACTGGGTGATCGACAGCGGTGCTTGACCCGACTGACGGAATCGTCCTCGGCCGAGTAGCGGCCCGATCGGATGCGAGGCATCGCGCCAACCGGCGAAGTCACTCGGCCCAGGTCCTGGCGGTGGGCGACCTCACCCAGGCTGCGGCCGACCTCCAGCGTAGATCGGACAAGCCGCAAGCCGAGGCAAGTGTCATATCACCCTCCCGGGGGCGCTCAGCTCGACGACGTGCCAGACGCCGCCTGAAGTTCAGCCGATCTCCGGCACCGACCCGAACCACAGCCCCACTGCACACCCCAGATACCAGGTCATCCGGAAAGACTCCCAGTGTCTTCGACCGCCTCGGCTCTCACCACAAGCGGAAGCGAACGGGACGAGGGACAGGGTGAGAACGTGCCACGACCCCCGCCTCCGCTGCGGTACCCCACCTCCGCGGTCAGAGCTCGAGCTCTGCGAAAGGGTTGCCGAGCTAGAGGCCCGGGGAGAACCCCGATCGCCGGCGGTAGGAAGGATTCCCGTGAGCCTCAAGATCCAGGCTGAGCTCATGCCCGCCAAATTGAAGTTACCCCAGCAAGGGAACTACGACGGAGTCAGCGATCCAACGAGCCACGTCGACAGATACACTGCCTTCATGGAGTTACAGGGGGTGAGCGACGGGCTCATGTGTAAGGCCTTCCCTCTGACACTAGGGGATAAGGCCATGAAGTGGTTCAAGAAGCTCCCCCCGCATTCCATAAAGACGTGGGGCGACCTCGCTACCAGGTTCCGTCGCTTTCATGGGGTCCCGACCGAGGCCGACCCCAAAGGCAGGCTAGTAGACGCTGCTGCGGGGAAGGGCGAGTCCCTGAAGAACTATGTGGAGCGGTTCAACAACCGATACATTGAGATCGGAAGTGTGCCAAACGAAAGTTCTAATGGCGACTTTAGCCGGCCTCAGTGCAGTCCAGATTCTCGTGGTCACCCACGAGAACGGTCGGAGACATATCATGAGTTCCTCGCCAGAGCCGAGTGCCACATCGGGCCGAGGAGGCGCCCGGGACCTCGAGGCGAAGCCCCAGGACCCCGGCCGGAGAAAGGCAAGGAGAAGGACACCAGCTCGGCCCAAGCCCCACGTCCTCCGCAGCAACCCCAGCGCGGGCGCGAGACTGCCCGACCAGCTCCCCAGAGGTTCCAGTCCTTCCACGTCCTCAACACTAGTCTGGAATGAGTACTGATGCACGTGAGGGATCGGGGGATCCTACCACCCCCGACCGCGATGAAGACCCCCTCCTCAAGCCAGAACCAGGAGAGATATCGCCGTTACCATAGATCAGCCGGGCATGACACCGATGACTGTAGGGACCTAAGGAATGAGATCGAGGGCCTGATTCGGTGAGGACAGCTGCGCGAGTTCGTCGCCCCACCACTCGACCACGGCCGGGGGGCCCCCACCAGCCTCCACCGCCTGCGGGGCCACGGAACGAGGTCCACACGTTGGTCATGGGAAACCAACACTTCGTCGGGTCAAGAAACCAGCGCAAAAGGCTTGCGAGGGAGGCCTGCATCGACTACGATTCAAGACAGCCGGATCGTGACGGCTTCGACCTCGAGCCCAGGCGAGATCACCTTCACAGAGGCCGACACTGCTCACGTCTGCCACCCCCACCAGGACGCCCTAGTCATCAGTATGGTCCTCAATGGCACGTGCGTGCACCGAACACTTATCGATAATGGGAGTGGAGTCAACTTGCTGTACTTCAGGACCTTACTCCACATGGGCCTCGATGAGCGGCACCTGAGCCTGCCCCCTTGGCCTGTGGTTGGAGTCGCCTTTGGTCACGCTCTTCGACCCGATCGAGCGGATATCAATCGGTAGAGCTCGGGGAGAAGCCATGCCTACGGGCCATCATGGCCACTTTCATCGTGGTAGACCTCCCAGGCAATTATAATGCCCTCCTAGGTCGGCCCCTCCTATACGAACTCAGGGCCTCGACCTCCATTTACCACTATGCCATGAAGTTCCCAACGCCAACGGGGATAGCGACAGTCCGGGGGGATCAGGCCGCAGCCCGCCGTTGCGACGTCACCCAACCCTCTGTCCGAGGTAGGCCCGGGGGGCTGACCGTCGCCATGGCCGAGCTCGATGACCCCCGTGGCCGACCTGAGGACCGAAGTGCACAGCCAATGGAAGAGCTAGACAATTTCGAGGTTGAGCCCGGTCACGCGGACAGGGTCCTGAAGATTGGAAAGGGATTGGCTGAGCCAACACGCTCAGCCCTTGTTGAGTTCCTCCGTGCTAGTTCCGACGTCTTCGCGTGGGAGCCCTCGCACATGGTTGGCGTACCTGCGTCAGTGGCTTGTCACCGGCTGAACATCGACCCCGCGGTAAGGCCTCGCAATGTAGACGGCGTCCACGAACCAGAGCGCTATGAGGCCCTGGCCAAGGAAGTGGATAAGTTGCTTGAGATCGGGTTCATCAGGGAAGCCAAATATCCGACCTGGGTCGCGAACCCGGTCCTCGTCAAGAAGAACAACGGCAGCTGGAGGGTCTGCATAGATTTTACCGACCTCAACAAGGCCAGCCCCAAGGACTCGTTCCCTCTTCCTCGGATAGATCAGATGGTAGACGCCACGGCGGGACACGAGCTCCTCAGTATGATGGATGCGTACTCTGGCTATAACCAGATCCCAATGTTCCCCCCAGACCAGGAGCACCACGGCCCGTGCAGGCGAGGTCTCTCATTACCAGTCATGCCATTCGGTGAAGAACGCCGAGAACAGCGTACCGGCCTGGTCAACAAGATGTTCTCGTCCCGGATCGGGTCACTATGGAGGTATCGTCGATGACATGTCGGTGAAGAGTGTCGTGGCTTCAGACCACATCCGGACTGGGTAACATGTTCCAGGTCCTGAGGGAATACAGAATGAAGCTGAACCCGGCAAAATGCGCCTTCGGGGTTGAGTCACTGAAAATTCCTTGGCTATGTGGTGAGCTCGAAAGGCATTGAGGCGAACCCGAGAAGATTAAGGCCGTCTTGAACCTGAGACCTCCCACCAAGGTTAAAGAGGTCCGAGTCTCACCGCCGGATAAGCGACTCTGAACCGATTTGTGTCCAAGGCCACGGACAGTGCCGCCCATTCCTCGAGGCCCTGAAGAAAGGGAAGGACTTGGATGGACTCCCGAAGTGCCGTGAAGCTTTGAGGAGCTCAAAAACCTGTCCCGACCTCCTCTGTGCCGGCCCAAAGGCGGAGGGCGTTCTCTCCTCTACCTCGCCGTCTCTGAGCATGCGGCGAGTTCAGTCCTTACTCGCATCGAGGGGGATGTCCAACACCCGGTCTACTACACGAGTCAGTCCTTCATCGACCCGCAGAAGCGCTACACCCCGATGGAGAAGTTAGCCCTCGCGCTCGTCACCAGTGCCAGAAAGTTTCGGCCTTATTTCCTCGAGCACTCCATCGAGGTGGTGACGAACTACCCCTTGCGGCAGGTGCTACAGAAGCCGGACTCATCAGGTCGGCTCGCCAAATGGGCGATGAGCTCGGCGATTCGACATCACCTACCGAGCCTCGGCTCGCGATCGAGGTCGAGCCCTGGCGGATTTCATAGCCGAAGTTCACCCGCCACTACCGGAGCCGATCGGAGGTCGAGCCTGGGCGCTCTTTGTAGACGGCTCGTCGGCGGACATGCACGCCGGGCCGGGCTCGTGCTCTGAGCCCTCCTTGGAGTCCTTTTGCGATCCTTACGGTTCTCATTTCCGGCGTCCAACAATGAAGCTGAGTACGAGGCCCTGATCGCAGGCCTTAGATACGCGCAGGCGATGGGTATCTCCCACCTCCAAGTCCGAAGCGACTCCCAGCTCGTCGTCAACCAGCTCAACGGCATCTACCTTGCTAGGGACGAGCGGATGACCAGTTATTCCGACCTAGCTTCCGCAGAAATGAAGAACCGAGGAGGTCGCCCTTCGCCAGATCCCGACCGTAACAACTTGGCCGACGCCCTGGCACGGCTCGCCACCAGCGAGGGGATAGAGGAGCTGGAGTTTGTACCAATCAACCGACTGACGAGGTCGGCCATTGCCCAGCCCTCCCATGTGGCGACGGTAGACCTGGGCCCCCCTTCATGGACAGACGAAATTTTGTCCTTTTGAAAGATGGTAGGGCCCAGAGGACCCCGGTGGCCAGGCAATTTGCGCATCGGAGCTGCTTTCGCTACACCATCATCGGCGACACACCTCTACAAACGCAGCCTTCAGGCCCTCTGTTACGGTGCTTGACCGAGGAGAGGCGGCCTTTTACTCGACGAGGTCCACTCCGGAGCGTGTGGGAACCACTCTGGTGGCCAGGCCCTGGCACATAAGGTCCTGAGGCAAGACTATTTCTGGCCTACCCTCAAGAAGGATGCCATCGCCTACGTCAGGCGCTGCGACAAGTGCCAGCGCCACGCCCAGGTCGGTGGGGCTCCTCCCGCGGAGCTTACTCATGTGCTAAGCCCCTGGCCCTTTTGCAAATGGGGAATTGACCTCATAGGACCCATGCCAAGTGGTCGTGGAGGAGTGAAGTATGCGATAGTGGCCGTGGACTACTTCACCAAGTGGGCAGAGGCAGAGGCCCTAGCTCGGATCACGCAACGTAAGGCGGCCGACTTCATCTGGAGGTCAATCATATGCCGATTCGGCATACCCGAGTCCATCGTAACAGACAATGGCCGGCAATTTGACAACCATCGGTTGAGGTCTTTCTGCGAAGACCTGGGGATCAAGAAGCACTACTCTACGCCGAACCACCCCCGGCCAACCCGGCCAGGTGGAGGCCGTGGAACAAGATCATCAAGCATACACTCAAGACCCGACCGAGGACCTGAAGGAGGGTGGGCGGCGAGCTCCGGCCGCCCTATGGTCCTACCGAACTACATGTAGGACCAAAGACGGAGAGACCCTTCAGACCGCCTATGGGGTAGACGCCGTCGTTCCAGCCGAGGTCGAGCTACCATCATTCCGAACTCGGCACTTCTCTGAGCACACAAATGACCAGGGACTTATGCTCGAGGTCGACTTGCTGGAGGAAAAGCGAATTGAGGCCGACCTACGGACTGAGCTATACAAACTCCGCAGTGCTCGGTACTTCAACCAAAGAGTAAGGAAGCGAAGTTTCCAGGTCGGAGATCTAGTACTCAGGAAGGTCTTCCTCGCCACCCGAGATCAGGCCGCAGGAGCCCTGGCTGAGAAATGGGAAGGACCCTTCGTAGTCCTCAGAGCCCTCTGCAACGGCTCTTACTGCCTCGGAACGGCCGAAGGAGCTGAGCTCCCCCACCCCTGGAACATCGAGCACCTGAAGAAATACTTCCAGTAGCTATCAAGTTGTAAAATGTTCCCCGTTGTATATGATTGAAAATCAGCTGTAATATCTCTACTCCAGTAATGAATGGAAGTTTTTTGAATTGTTTGAATTCGATGCTCGATACTTATATCATGCCTAGGTCCGTTACGGCGACCCACTCCCCGACACGGCCGACCTAAGTGGTCCGGCCTGGGGACAGATCCACCACGGTGGCATCCAATCAATAACAAGCTAGGTTCGCTACGGCGACCCACTCCCCGACACGGCCGATCTAAGTAGTCCGGCCTGGGACAGATCCACCACGGTGGCATCCAATCAATAACAAGCTAGGTCCGCTACGGCGACCCACACCCCGACATGACCGACCTAAGTGGTCCGGCCTGGAGACAGATCCACCACGGTGGCATCCAATCCATAACAAGCTAGGTTCGCTACGGCGACCCACTCCCCGACACGGCCGACCTACGTGGTTTGGCCTGGGGACAGACCCACCGAGGTGGCGTCCAAACAAAAACAGACTAGGTCCGCCACGGCGACCCACTCCCTGACATTGCCGACCTACGTGGTCCGGTCTGGGGACAGATCTCGGGCAGACGATTACTCAAATAAAGGAAGTCATGAGCTCAGTCATACGAGGTACGGACTTAGTACGAACCCACTGCGGCATGGCCGAGCACTCGTGCAAGTCATTAACTTATCCCTATGATCCCAGCGCGGGAACGACCTAGTGAAATGAGTCGACTTCGAGACAACTATCTACGATTGTGCAGAACTTGAACAAGAAATTAAAAAGCCGAACAAGGAAAAAGAAGAGCTGAACTTAAAATTTCATTATAATTAGAATCCCCAAAAGGGTGTTACAAAATCCGATCTCGGTATGGCCGAACTTGGCGCTGTTCATTACAAAAAAAAAAAGAAGAAAAAATTACAAGTACAGAAAAGAAAAGGAAGCACTCCTGAGGCCCCTGGCCGCCCCGAGCTAGTTCTCCGGCATGCCGTACTGAGCCCTGAGCCGCTTGACCTCTTCCAAGAGGAAGCCGACATCCCACTCCGGATGCTTCTCAGTTATGTCCCCAATGACATCCTCGGCGGCAGCAACGAAGGTCGAGTTCAGCTCGGATGTGTACTCGTCGGACTGCTTGTAGGACTCGATCACTTCCTCGCGAGATGGTCCGGCAGGCCCGGACGGAGCCGCTCTGGCTACCTCTAGCTGAGCTCGGAGGGACTCGACGTCCGCAGTATGCGCCATCTTGGCGTCCTCCAGCTCCTTGGCCGCCTCCTTGACCTTCCGCTGGGCCTCCTTGAGTTCGGATCGGGATTTGGCCATGCTCGCCCTCGCCTCCACCAGCGCGGAGTCACACTCCTTCAGGCTCCCCTGCAGCTCTCGCACCGAAGCCCTGGATTGCTCCCCAGCTCGGATGAGGTGGATCAGAGCTCGACTGCAGTGGACGGCCGCACTAAGGGTGTTGTCCGTGGCGTCCATCTTGGAGAGGTACTCTTCCTGGGCTGGGGTCCAGGACCTCTCCATGGCGAAGTGAGCATTCGCACCCGAGATCGACAGGACTGAGGAGCTCTGCGATCTTATCGGCGAGTTGGAGCGGTAGAAATCCCGGAGTGGCTTCGGGAGGGTCCCCTTACTCGGCCAGCGGCCTCCTTGGACTCCGAAGTCCCAAGGTAGGGCAGGTCGCCCCTCTGAGGTCCGAGGTCATCACACCCGGGCTCCGCCCTACCCGCACTTGTCATTAGCCCCTTCCCGGCGCCGTGCTTGGGTGGGCGCACGGACTGACCTACTGATGAGTTGAGGTTGGAGGTCGGAGGTTGAGAGCCCGGGCCCTCAACTCGATGCCTCTTTGCGGCTGGGGCAGCGGACTGACGTCCCTTCATTGTTTGTTGAGAGGAAGAGTGAGCTGCGAGATCGGAAACAGTTAGCATGAGAAAACGAAGCGAGGTCGGAAGTAAGCAGTGTAGGACAGTTCGGAATATCACCTGAGGAAGAAGATCGCTGAGGGCGAGCCCGCGAGAGCCGCGAAAGGAACAAGTTCTCTTCGGTGAGTAAGGCATGTCAATCGCGGTCAAGATCGACCTGTGATAGCGGCTCGTTCAGCCAAACCTTCTCTGGTCGACCTCTTTGAAATCTGCAAGAAAACGAGTTGGCTCGATTCGAAATAAAATAATACCAAGGTCGGAAGAATAATTACCGAGCTCGTGGTAGTTCACTGAATGGCGACCTCCCCTCCCAAATCCATCCAGGATGACCGGGTGCACCACTTCGCCCGGGAACCGGCTACTGCTTCCAGGCCTTTACTGAGTCCGAAGTCCGTGTAATGAAAGCACCCCGGAGTTCGGCCGGATTGGCGATGAAGTACCGGCCAGTCTTTGCCCATCCGACTTGAAGCAATATCGGTGGTTGAACTCCCACACCGCCGACTGGCTCGGCCCGACGGTGCCACAAAGCACCATCATCCGGAGGGCGGTCCTCCACGTGTTGGGGTGAGTGGGTAGGCGCCACCCCCAAGCAGAAAGTGCTTCCGCCCTGAAGCGGTAGTCTCACCGGACTCGAGCAAGGCCTGGCTCACACCGCAGCCACTGCCGATGGCGGTCGGCCCGCTCATCGGCCTCAGGCACCCACGAACTTCACCGGTGAGACCTGCACTGGGAATGCAACGAGCCCGGCCTCCTCGGTCTGCAGCGCCAGCGAGAAACATCCCCACGGCCTCGACCGGTCGGCGCTTGGCGACTTCTTTTCCTCCTTTTGAGAGCGTCGGCGGTGATGAGGCCAGGCTCGGAGGAAGGGCGATGCCCACGCCGGAGGCCGGCTCGGCGGACTCCCAGAGGACCCTGACGGTGCTGCAAGGGCACTTTGCCTCTATGACCTCCTCGGCCAGGAGAATTTTCTCGGTCTTGAGAGGAGAGGGCTCTGGAGATCGGTTTCCCATATCGTGTCGTACACTTCCTCTGAACCCGACGACATTTCAAAATTGGCTAAGTTTTGAGGTCGAAATCTACCTGAACACGAGGGCGATAACGATCTCGAGAGTCGTACGCGATTCCGAACTTGGTTTGAGATCGAGAGAGAAATTTTTACAAGTGTAGAGAAGCGGAAGGTGGAGACTCGAAGAAATGAGGGGGTATATATATAGGCAATGGCGGTGGAAGATGAGAAGGCGTGACCTCCCCCAATCGTTGACCGACACGTGGTCCCGCCTCGCGCCCACGTGCCACGCGCGTGCCAGCCCAGGCCGGTTAAGCGTCAATCCCAACCGAGGTCGGCATTCACGCTGGGGACAATTGTTGGCACCACGATGGCGTGTACGAATGCGCCCAGGCCTTGCGTGACACGGATCCTGTTGGCGTGTAGGAGTGCCAGGTCAGCCGGTGACTCGTCCATTGTCCCAGGTCGGATTGATACTGGGACTCACCCCACTAGGAAACGGCAGAGTGTCCCAGTTCAGCTCGGCCGAGCCGCCTAGTTCCACCTTGGTAGAGGAGTCGGCAAACCGGAGGATTGTTCCCATTACGAATAGCCACGTGGCCAGTCGAGGTCGAGCTACGGCCTTGTCTGCCTTATGTAGCCAAGTCGCTGACTCTGATGGCAGACAAGAAGGACAATCCACGTGTCACCTGACACACCTGACATCCTGACACCACCTGCAACCGACAGAGCATCTTGTCCCCATTAATGCATTGGCGGCTCCACCCAATTTCCGAGGTCAACGCCTTAAATGCGAGACTGCCTAAAGTACAACAGACATCATCATTGCATCTATTCTGGAGCAGACCTAGCCGGCGCCATGATGACCTACTACCCTCCTACCAGATTGCACACTATAAATAGAACACTTAGCATTCATTTGACACACGAGAAATTCTCTGTAAACAAGGACTAGCTCGGATATAATACATTTTCATCCTTTACTTCTTCAGTTATTACTACTCAGGTCTTAATATCCACCTCAGTTGATAAGTAATCGGTCCTAACTGATTTCGACATCAACAAAATCCTAAACATATAGTTATTTGAAGTGGCGAAATAATTTTTAAGGTAAGGTTTGCTATTTTAATTTATACAATTATAATTATATAAATGTATATTTTGTTTCAAAGCATGCATGTTATTTAGTACATTTAAAGAAAAATTCATTGTTTCCTTGAATATAATAAAATATTATGTTTATTAAAAAATTATGCAAATTATTAGAAGCGATAATATTTTTGTTATGAAACCATAGTGTATTGACTTTCAAAATCTATATATAAAAATTTCTAAAATTTAGTTTTCATTGTACGTATTCATGGAATAAGTATATGATTGAAATTATTTTCGGTATAAAATACTTTCCCATTCCATTGAAAATAAAAAAATTTGCATAGTCACCTAATAATAAAAAATGTTAATAATCGTTATAGGATATCACTACAAAAAACTGAGTCTTTAGGGAGCGGTCAATTGCCCATATAAATTCGTACTTGTAGACCTTTAGGGGCGACATAACAGTATATCGTCCCTAAAGGTTTACAGGCACAAACCTACAAGGGCGACAGACCGTCCTTAAAGGTTTTATTTTTTATAGTGGGAATAGCTTTCACTTATTCATTAATTTTGAAATAAAGGTCAATATGATTCTATAGTTTAAAATACATTTTCTTGTTCCCAACCATGTCTCTCTCCGTGTGTGTCTATATATATATATATATATATATATATATATGTATATATATATTGTTAAATACATTTTTTATTGATGGTTAAATAAAAAGGAATTATTTACTTTTAGTTATTAATATTAAATTAAATTGAAGATGAATCATATTTGGACAAAAAAAAATATTACTAAATAATTCAATAACTTTGTAATTTATTTTATTTTGTCCAATTCAAACCGTTGTTTTTTAAATTTTAAAAATGTACCATAGTAATTTAATATGTCAAAAGACTCCATTTATTTATGTTTTATAGTGGAAAAACTTAAAAAAATAAAATACGGATAATATAGAATACAAATATCATAAAATAATATAATTTTTAATTAAATAGTATTTTAATGGGATTTTAAGTATAAATAGTCCAAAAAAACTAATAGTATTCTTGATTTAGTCAAAATAATAAAAGGTAGTGCAGATAATTAAAAAAAAACTTTAGTCATAAATGGTCCAAATGATGATTCTTGCGCCTTTAAATCAATTTTCTTTATTTTGTCCTTTTGTGCAGGGATATTTTGGTCAAAATTATTAGAAAAAATTACACAAATGGTCCTCACCTTTGCGGGTTATTAAAATCAGGTCCTAAAGTTTTTAATTTTGTTGCATTAGTCCAAATTTTAATTAAATTATATAATTTTATATTTTACCTTTTTCGTAGATGCGAATTTGGTCCACAAATAATTTTATCGAATTAATTTGACACTAATTAGATAATTTTACCGAAAATCTTCAACGTAATAACATTTATTTATATTTTCTTTTGCATTAGATATGTGTATATTTTGATTTTAATCAATCGTTAACAGTAAATATAATTATTGTATCTTCTTAAAATTTTAGTATATGTGTACTACTGTAAAAACAAAAATATAACGAATATAAAAAATAAAATAAAATACATACGTGCACAGTAGTACACGTATACTAAAATTTTAAGAAGATACAATAGTTATATTTACTGTTAACGATTAATTAAAATCAAAATATACGCATATCTAATGCAAAAGAAAACATAAATAAATGTTATTACGTTGAAGATTTTCGGTAAAATTATCTAATTAGTGTCAAATTAATTCGATAAAATTATTTGTGGGCCAAATTCGCATCTACGAAAAAGGTAAAATATAAAATTATATAATTTAATTAAAATTTGGACTAATGCAACAAAATTAAAAACTTTAGGACCTGATTTTAATAACCCGCAAAGGTGAGGACCATTTGTGTAATTTTTTCTAATAATTTTGACCAAAATATCCCTGCACAAAAGGACAAAATAACAAAATTGACGGAAAAAATGTGCACAAATGGTTCATTTGGACCATTTGCGCACCAAAGTTTTTTTTTTAATTTCAGCTTACCTTTTATTATTTGGGACTAAATCAAGAATACATTTTTTTGAGATCATTTGCCAAAATCCCTATTTTAATATATACATATTTTATTTTTTCCTAAATTATATTTATTCTAAAAATATATACAATGTTTTAATAAAAATAAATTAATTTTTAAAATTAGAAAATTATAGAAAAATATAACAAATATATTATAGCTTACACAAATGATGAGGCAACAAGCAAACAAGAAATAAGGTTTAATTAAATAGTATTTTAATATATAAAATATTTAATAAAAATAAATTAATTTTTTAAATTAAAAAAACTACAGAATAATATAACAAATATACTATAAAGGCCACAAACGAATAAGAAAGATGATTGGCATGGCAGTTGGGCCTTCACTTCTCAACAGTCAGGTCAATCAGGTTGCAAGTTCGAATCATAGCCTACACAAATGATGAGGGAACTAATTGGAATATACAATGGTTGTCGGGTTGGGTAGAGCCGTTTCCCAAAACAGCCACAGGAAGCCACCATCAGTTGCAGAGCCGGTCCTTGTTGGAGGCTGTTGAGGCGCTTGCCTCAGGCGCCCAGGGGCGCAATTGGGCCAGCCCATAAGCGTTAAGTTAAATTGAAAAAGAAAAAATTGAAACCGAAGCGTGGTTGTTTGAGAAGAAACAATGGTGTGGTCTGCCACTCTGCCGCCTGCGTCCTTTCAATATAATCATCGGAATTGCAAATTGGCGTCTGCTCGTTTGCAAAATTGATGCCCAATCCCTGGACTTTTATCATCTGAATTGAGTCAATTCTCACCTTTTTCATTCATAATTGGTATGTTTATGTTTCTATTTCTCAATTTTCAACTGCCAATTAATTAGACACCATACACCGACTGAAAATCTGAAATACCATAGGACGATTCACTTCTTGTCCTTGAATTGATGCTCGTAGTCGGTTTGTCCGGCAATTGAAATGGCAATTCCTTTTTCTTTATTATTTTTTTGCAATGGGAGTCGGCAAATCCTTCATTCTTGAATGTTCAGTATTCGAAGTCATACATAATACAAGACTTATATAGAATTAATTAGATTCCAATCAATTTTGATATTAGTATAAATATAATATAATATTAGTAATCATACAATATTAAATAAACCTTTTACATTTTCTTAAATGAAAAATCAAAAACTTGTTTTCATTTATTTTTAAATTTATAAATAGAAAAGTGAATAATAATTGTATTAAAATAGTGAATTGGAATGTCAAGTTCTTTGTTATTTTGGTAATACATTGTCTTTCATGTTTAATATGCTAAATTGAATATTTGCATTATTTATCATTTAGTCATTTTTACTGCATTACCATTTATCTATTTAGATTGTTTGCTTGGTTCAATTGTTTTTTTTGCAATATAATAATTGGTTTTACTTTTAATCAATGTAAGTATAGTTTTCTTTTACACTCTTAATCATTTTCGGGGATCACTTTATTTGAGTAATATAATTGAACTATCGAAATATGATATTAATGAATTCAAAATTTGTAACTTATTAACTTAGGCACGATGAAACAGTGAGAGGCTCAAAGAAGAAAACAACGCAAAGAAAATGCACTAATTGCAAGTCAAGCTGGAGATATACACAAATACTTTAATATTTAATTAAATGGAATATTAACTATATTGTAAATTGAGAAAAAAATGATTGTGCAATTAGATTATGTAAATTTCATTAATATTTTTGCATCTAAAACTACAAGACGAGTGGCGTTTGAGTGACTATTGATAATTTAGAACCTTTGAGACCTTGAGATATTGTTTTTTGATTATAATAGTAGTTTGGATTTTTTAATGATATATTGTGTTTTATTATTGACTTTTAAACAATAAATTATTTGGTTATTATTGTAATAGGTAATTGTTGGTTATTGGCAGGATTTGCTACAAATTGCCACTCTCATTTATCCCTACTTCAATGCTCTATTTTGAGGTAAACAATGGCTTACCACAACTCTTTTAATAAACTATTGAAAATGAATGTAGCGTTATTAGGTTTATATAAGCGATTGTTTCTGAGTTATTTAATAATTAAGAATTTGTTTTTTTAAATTTCGTTGAGTCGGCCTGTCAAGCGCGCCGTTGGTGTGTCGCGCCATTAGCCAGCCAGGGCCGTGCTGATCAGTTGCACCCGGGGGCTCCATAATATGGAGCACCCGGGCCACGTGTCAGCAGCATATACAAGACAGAGAAACGCCACCCACCCACCAACTCTCCCTCTCTATTTCCCTCCCACCCACTTTCCCTCTGTCAGAGAAACCCTGGGGAAACGCCACCACCCACCCACCCACTCTCCCTCTCTAATTCCCTCCCACCCACGCACTCTCCCTCTGTAAAAGAAAGCCTGGGGAAACGCCATTGTTGCAGCCTTGAAGGTCCAACCACCAATCTGTAAAAAACGCCGCCACCCCTGGAGCTCGCCGGAAACCGCCATCCACGTTGTTAACTGGCCATTTTCACTGCTTTCCATCGGCAGAACTTTTTTTCCATTTTCTTTCTTCTTTAATTTGGAGAAAGAGGGTCGAAAAGTGGAGCACTTGGTATAGAAAAATACGCCGGCGAGCTGGTGGTCACACCCGCGGTGGTGGCTTTCCAGTAACCTTCAACTATTGGTGGTGGCGAAATTGGGGAGGATAAATTGGACCTTGAATGCGTGAAAATAGTTGGGTTGCTACTGGGTGGGAATTGGAATTCCTGAAAATGCTTGTGTGGCTGACACGTGGCCGGGTGTGCAACTGATCAATTTCACAGGACGCCACTGCCGTTGCTTGCCGTTCCATATTTGGCATGGCAGAACCAAATGCCATTGCAAATTTGCAACCAAATTAGCCACGGCATAAATTATGATTTATTGGAATGCCATATCGGTCGCTATTTTATATTACCACGGAAACATCCTTTTTTTGCAACGGAATATTACCATTACTGAAAGCCAATTTTCTAGTCGTGTTATAATTAATAAGGACTTTGTAGCAACAACTGTGACTACAACTAGTAACATGATCATAAGGGAATTTAAATACATTAAATGATATTATTATCTCCCATGAAGTGAAACAAAATCTATAATTTGAGTTGATCCTACACCCTCTTGAGCAAATTTCTTATCGCAAGTATCCAAGCTATCCATACTAGCTTGATCAGGTTGTCTTTCTTTTGGATCTATGTGTAGTACAAGTTGAATCAGTATGTCCATTGCTTGCCCTTATCACAATCTAAAAGTTAATAATACAATCAAAGTTCCTTCGATATCATTATTCTTTATATCTACAATAATGCCATGTTTTCCTTTTAAAATAATTATTCGTTCCTATTCACACATTTTAGGATATTTATAACTATTCATTTTTAAGAAAAAAAAAATCGCAAAAATAAAAATTCATCTGAACATGAATTTAGGTAGTGAATTATGTTTCTGGACCCTACTACACAAAGGTTTGCCATTTTACATCTTTTTCTTATTCTCCAACTAATATATATTTTAACGTAATTTCTCTAGTCAATGGTAAAATTTTGAAATGCGTAGAAATAGAAAGTCGGAGACACGAGAAGCAAGAAGGTGAATGATCTAAATTATCGGGGGTAGTAGTTTAGAGAGAGAAAGTGTATAGAGCGAGAAAGTTGGAGAGGGGAGAAGCGAGAATGTGAATATTTTGACCTATATTATATTACAGGTGATAGTAATCGATCTAGAGAGAAAGTATATTTATTTTATTTTATTTATTTTTTGGTGGGGCATTTATTTTATAAGATTAGAGTAGCAATTGTTATGGTGATTTATAATTTTTATTTTGGTTTGAATGTTAAAAAAAAAAAAATAGTTATTAGTACAAAAAAGATGGGATTGATTAATTTAGTGGGCAAACTTTGCACTCAAGTGTATTTATTGGCCCTTATTATTATTATTATTTTTTTTCTGGGTACTTAATGGCAAAGTTTCTTAACCATGAAGGTTAATCAAAGCAATGCCAAAAGTGGCTTTAATGAACCGACAACGAGTACATATGTTCCCATTCTGTTCACGTTCAAAAAAAAAATGTTCCCATTCTGTTGACGTTGACTCTCTCTCTCTCTCTTACTAAGCAAAAATAGCATGATTAAGTGGGTAAAAATTTCACATCGATTAGATTGAAAGAAAAAAACTAATATAAATACAAGTATAATTGCTACTCCCCTTGTAGGCTATTCTTTTAATTAAGGTAGAACCCCTTACACTTATGCAAAAAAATTAATAATACACACAGCGTTATATTATTATTATTATTATCCATACTAAAACTCAGGAAAAATGGGCTTTTCAAATTTTTCGCTTTTTTGCCCTTTTTATTTTTCATTATTTATTTATTTATTTATGGGTACTTAATCGCCAAGTCTCTTTAACCATGGAGGTTAACAAACAAATGCCAAAAGTGCCTTTAACGAACCAACGAGGACTACATTTGTTCCCATTGTTCGTTCCCATTCGATTCTGCCGACGTTTATTGCTCCTCTCTTTCTATAATACACACACGGCGCTACATTGTCCATAATACAACTCACAATACAACTCACAAAAAAATGGCCTCTGCTCGTACTCGTAATGAAAACACAACATCAACTGTCCCCTTGAAACTTCTTGTTGATGAGAAGAAAGGACGAGTTATTGCTGCAGAAGCCACCAGCGATTTCATCGACGCTTTGCTTAGCTTCCTCACACTCCCGATGGGTACAATCATCCGTGTCACCAATCAACACCCTGGCTCTATCGGTTGCTTCAACAACTTGTACCAAAGCATACAAGAGCTGCCTCCAAACAAATTCACAACAGAGGCAAGCAAATCAATGCTTTTAAGCCCTCGAAATCCCTGTGTTCATTTTTGCAAGAAACTCAAACTGAATGTTGATACCAGCAACGGAAACTCTTACGTTTGTCAAGGAACTCGAAATTACTGTTGTGGCCGGAGGAGTCATTATATTGACACGCCTTGTACATGTGGCCAGAGAGATAAAACGGAAGAAAAAGATACGACAGAAAAGAAATTTGTCAAGAGCGAGATGACGTTTGTGATTTCAGACGATTTGAGAGTGCAAACTGGTTGCCCTACCTCTCTTTTGCAGTTGCTTCATGAGCTTAATTTCGTCGATGTTCACAGAATTGTGGAGATATCTGTTGATGTTGGCTTAGATAAGGTAATATATATATATATATATATATATATTCTATTTGGTTGTATTTATATCATCAGCCCTGTTCTGGTTCCAGCATTGGAACTTTGTTATGTTTCGAGCACATTGAATTATTGTGAATCAAACATATCCTTGTGATCATCCGGCTGTGTAGTGAAATTAAATTTTACAACAAAAGAAAAGTTTATCCAAACAATACTTCATATTTGATTTTAGTTTCTATGTTTTGATTTGTTCCATGTAGGTTACGGAGCTGCTGAAGCGGTCATTACTATCAAAAACACCTTTAACTGATGTGTGTTGAGAGGCAAGATCATCATGTCACTAACATTGCACCAAGTCATGTTAACTTTGTAAAGACAGAAAGTGAGATGACTTCTGTTGAATCAAAAAAGTTGAATATAAAGTTAATGACGAGGGAGGTGGATAAAGAAATATTAGCCGTGGAAGCAGATCGAGTCTTTTGTGGATTTTCTTTTTAGTTTGTGTACAATACCCCTTGGGTCCTTGATAAAACTTCTCGATGGGGAGAGTCGATTGGGATGTGCCGATGTATTGTATAAAACTGTGAAGTCTACGGATCCCAAGTTCCTCAACATACTCAAAGAAGAGATAATGGATTGCGGTGTCTTTTACCAATATAAGTGCAATTCTATGTTATTACAAGTTAAGACTTCATCAATTACTGATTGGAACTTACTTGACCCCAGGAGTCCATCTCCTACGACAACGTGCTTTGGTAAATTCTTGAAGGATAATCAATTATTTATTATATCCAATAATTTGACAGTTAAATCCGCATCATCTGTATCTAGTATTTCTTTCTTGAAAGAGTTGAATGTGCATGCGGATGATGTTAAAGTGACAGAGGTTGGTATCGGTGGGAACGAGGTAAACAATTTTACTCTATTCTGCTGTCTTATTTGTTTTTCGTTGTCAATCAATTTTATCAATCATTTAAGTTTATGAATTATAATGCTAAACTTTACTAATTTGATATGTTCATGGTTTTATGGAATAGGCACTAGCCTTAATGAAGGCTTCTTTAACATCGTCATCTGTTTTCGATGCCTTGAAAATCTTCTTGGAGGACAAAAAATCCCAAATTTCCTGAACTAGGGTAGGGTGCATTTCATTTTCATGCTAAGGTATGTTAATTTTTCCTTTTTTTTGTCTTAACTCTCATTTATATTCAATGAAACTCCAATTGTCATTTATAAACGCTTTTGTTGAAATATTTCATCACCAAACTAATTAAGTTATGTCTCCAATTCTTTGTGCTTCATCTTCTTTGCAGTGACGGTCTCGTGGATAATTTTATTGGTATGTGATTGAAGAAATCTCAGCAAGTCATGTCGACGTGTCCTATGCAGAGCATATGTAATGTGAGCGTGCTAAAGAGAGCTAGTATCATGGAGTAGTTGATTCTGGTTATGTAGATGTCTGTTATGCTATATAATTGTATTCCTCTCTAATGAGATAACTTTCATGTGAAATTCTATTAAGCTGCTATATTAAAATAAATTTCATATATAATGTTATGTTTAATTAGAGCTGTAACTTCACTTACGTACCATGTTTAGATGCACAAGTAATTATTTTATAAATTAAATTCACTTGTAGATGAATGATTTTAGCTTTTAAAGTGTATTGTGGGTACATCGTCAACAATATCGAGGAATCTTCAAAATTTATTGAAGGGACTTGTTGTCTAGTGTACAGAACATGTGACAACTGGTAACATGATAAAGGAATTTACGGCTCCTTTAATTTCTCTTGCAAGCGCTGGCACATGCCAGCGCTTGCAACATAAAATTTTCCAGGGAATTTAAATACATTATGTGATATTATCATCTCCCATAACGTGAAACCAAGCCTCACTTGAGTCCATGCTACACCTCCAGTGCAATTTTCTTATCATATCCAAGCTATCCATACTTGACAAGGTTAGTCTTTCTATGTGCAGTGCAAG
Organism: Jasminum sambac; assembly: GCA_018223645.1. NCBI lineage: Eukaryota > Viridiplantae > Streptophyta > Magnoliopsida > Lamiales > Oleaceae > Jasminum > Jasminum sambac. The sequence goes on from CP073652.1 coordinate 26,356,182, forward strand.
TTGGATCAGTATGTCCATTGCTTGCTCTTAATTCGTATAACAATCTAAGGTTTTTTTTTTTTTAATAATACAATTGAAATTCTTCCAAAACCATCAAGTATCAACGACGGTAAATTTAATGAGAGAGTCAACATCGGGTATCTAAAGTTAATAATACAATCTAAAGGGTTCATGAACTTTAATTGCATATAGTAGGATATAATCTGATGAGAGAGTCAACATCGAGTATCGACGACAGTAAATTTTATATAAAAAAAAAAATCACTGGTAAGAGAGTCAACATCAAGTATCAACGACAATAAATTTTATATAATTAAAAAATGAAAAATTTATGGACAAACATAAAAAGAAGGACAAAAATTAGGGTCCAATACGTCACACATTCTTAGAGACATTCCCAATACCACCTGCGTGGCCGCGTGATGATTCTCCTTTAGACCATTATCTGACAATCACTTGTTCTTGAAGAAATTAGTAAGTCTAAAATTCAAGAAATTCATTTCATGATTCAAAGATTGGAATGAATTTAGGGTGAAAAAATATTACTTGTACATCCTGTAAAGCATTAGGAATTGCCCAGTAACCCTTCCACGTATACCAACTTGTTGCCTTTCTACCAAGAACAAATCAATTTTAACATTACTAATTCAATTAATCAAATACGGGAGTTTCAAAAATGAAAAGGCTTCAAAATTCTAGAGGGGTTCAAAAATTAGTTCTTACAACAAAACTTTTAAACACATTCACTTAATGTGATAGATCTATTATCTTTTGAAACCTCTTCGTATCGGCTTTGTGCAACACCATTAACAAATATCTGAAAGAAACATACGAAAGATATTGATTCACCACTATGCGAAGAATTACAGCCAGTCATTTATTTTAATAAAGTAGACAGAGAGTATATTAGGTACAAATAAACCTTTTCAAACTATACAGGAAAAATGTTGAAAAACCTGAGAATAGGAAGAAAATAAGGAGCATATAGCAGCAGATAAAGATTAAAATCTTGAAGAACCAAAAATACAAGTTCATTTCAAGGAATGCAATAATTACACACTATGTACTTCATTGAAAAATTGAATAAAAGAGGGGCAAGTGAGAGAGAATGAATGCAAACAACACCTTGTTGGTTTGCGACGCTGCGCAATTGAAGGAAATGAGAATTAGGAAAAGAAAATCGTAGATAATAACGCCCTCAAAACAGCGATTTAAAACTTTTTACAATATCCAAGTTATATCCTTTTCTAGATCTATATAAGAACAAACTCAAACATTTTTTTCTTATATATTCCACATCTGTAAATAAGAGTATTAAAAAAAGCAGTAAAAAATTGAAACTTTCAAGTTTATCCATTTTCAAATGTATATCAACATAAATCACACGAATTTGTAAAACAAAATACATATTTATAGGTGGGTATATTAAAAAGTTTTGAACAGAGGATTAAAATTTGAGATTTTATACAACACGAATCTGTAAATGTTCTAAAAGAACAGTTAGTAAGTTCAAAAAAAAAAAAAACAAAGAAAGGAAAATACTTCAATTTTACCTTCAAAAAGAAATGAAAGGGCTTCTTGAGATATAGAAGTAAATTATTGATAAACTTAAAGTCGAGAAGAAACCATTTTTAAGCACATCATTGCAAAAAAACATGTTCCTCATCTACAGAACTCTACTAATTGTATTATTGCCATAGATATAAGATATGTCTTCATTGCAAAATCAAATGAATATAAGATAGAAATACATTGCGCAGGTCCTTAGTATCTACTCTAATATCTTCCCAACAGCAAATGTTTATAACAATTGTGGCATTAAAACAACAAAAGAACTTGAATTTCATGATTAGCACTTTTTGGAAATGTCTCAGTTGATTAGTAGAGTCAACAAGATGGGCAACCTTGCCAAAAAAAGTATGCACACTAGTGGCAATAACCACCGCCTCAATCTCCCCTTGTTTGCATGACCCAAATAAACGCCATCTCCCTTGAGAGGAGACTGTATCATCCCAAAGACTATGGAAGGAGAAAAGCACATGGGATCACCATCAAGGAGAGGAGCATCAGTTGGAATTATATCTCCCAGCTTTATTCTAATGATGTCACCTAGAACAAGAATAGAGACATCTTCTTTACACCATTTTCCATCACGAAGAACCTACAAATGTTTATCAAAATCCTCAGCTAAGTTAAATAACACAAAATTCCAATTCTAGTTAAAAAAATTATAAAAATAAAAAAATCATCCATGTTCATAAACTCAATGAGTGCATCTTCTTTTTTATTTTTATTTTTATTTTTATTTTACCTTAGCTTTAGGAGCAAGACGAGCCATGAGAGTTGTAGCAGTATTACTGGCATTGTTCTCTTCTATGAAACTGATAGTTGAGTTGATCACCAAAAGAGTAATAATCCCAACGTCATCCTCTTCAAGTGTAAAATTAAAAATATCAAGAGCAGTTTCCTTCAATAGAGAATCTAAATACATGACTTTCTATTATAATAATGGAAACAAAATAGTCATCCAAAGAAAATGAAATTTGTTATAAAACCCACCGAAAGTAAGGGGGAAAGGAATAGTAATGATAGTAATGTAATGATTATGTTTTTATTGTGTGAATGACTATTGTATATTTGATCAATATTTGTAATACGATGTGCCCCAATATTTTTCTATAAATAGGGGTCATTTGTAATGAATTTGAAAACGAGAAATGAAATGAAAAATTCTCTCGTTCACAACACGTTATCAGCACGAATTGTTTCTAAAATTCTACTCGTTGGTTCTTTTGAAAAATAATAATTCTTTAGATTAAAGTTCCTTATTGCCTTCATCCGAGACCTCCATTATTCCTCTTCATCTTATTTCATTGTATTAGTTCTCCTACACACAATTCTCTCTCTCTCTCTCTCAAATCAAGTTCTTGCATTTCTCATTCTTTTCTCACATGGATAAACAAAAATAAGAACACCATACTTGTTGAATTTCTTCAACAAATTAAACGTTTAGCATGATATATTTTCTTTTTGCTTTGAAATCAATTATTTACTTGAGAACAACGATCTCATCTTCCTCACTTTGCAAGACATCCTCTACCATGAAATATTTTCTTCAAACAAATCACGAATTTTTTCATCCGATAAAGCTCAAAGGCGATAGAGCCATGGAGGTCGAATAGTTTGTGAAGATCATGAAGCGATAGTCAAAGTTGTTGGAGTTCTTGATATAACATGGAAATCTCCTGTACTAGAGTCCACTTGGCAAAGGAATATCCTAGGAATTAGTGGATCAGATTACTCCACGACGCGAGAGAGAATGAAGATAGGAAATTGAATATCGAGACTTTTGAAGATGATGGCGAGTTTTTGAGTTATGGACTTTAGAGCATGCCATCAATAATAGTGCTCGAAATTCCATCAGCGGTATAGATCGAATAATTCTCCACACAACTTAAATGTCAGGTAATTCCCCTTCTCAAATTAATTATTTAATTTATTTAGTTATTTTAAACAAAGTGATATTTTTTTTGTTGAACAATAAATAAACTGGTATTTAAACAAAGTGAGATGGAAAGAAAGCCAATTGCAATTATCATGGAGAACTTGTAGGGTCAACAAAAGTATATAGCCATTATTATTATTCTTTTTGACAAATGGAAGTTATAGAATTATTTCACAACTATAATTCAATGTTTCACGTACATAAAGAAGTTATGGACTAGAAATTTGCACTTTTAAGAATAATATCATTTTCTCATCCTTTCAATGAAGTTTACATTGTTTTAAAGAGGACTGATGCTCGTACATGTACACTGCATGGACAATATATTTAGCAATTGATTAGTTAATAACTAATAAATTTATCATGGATGTTAGTATTGGGACCCAAAACTTGATAACTGCGTAAATGGAATTTTTAACTAATATATGGCCAAATAATAAGTTTGTGATTTATTTAAATGGTAATTATAAATAAATAAATTGAAGTTGAAAGGAAAAACATGATAATTATATTTTGGATAAATGATTGGAATGAACAATTTTACCTTTACGAACTGGAATGGACAATTTTGTGGATTGGAATGGACAACATTACTTTTGCGGATTGGAATGAAAAAAAATTTTACCTTTGCGAACTGGAATGGATAATTTCCATATGGTAGGTTCTACCACATATTGGAATCTAAATTTACATTTATTACTATAATTTCCATATGGCCGGTTATATCGCCTATTGAAATTTAAATTTATATTTATTGCAATAATTCCCATACGGTAGGTTCTACCACCTATTGGGGAGAATTTAATTTCTATAATTTATGTTTTTATACTTCAAATGTGGTGGGTTATACCACACGATTGGAGCAAGTATTTTTGATGTGGTGGGTTATACCACACGATTAGAATGTATATTACCAATGTGGTTGGATTAAACCCCACGATTGGAACTAAATGAAAATAATCGATTTATATATTCGATAAGAATATTATACTGATATTAACAAAGAAATTTGAGCAAGTGACGTTGGAATTTACCGCTATATGTGTTGATAAAATAAAATTGCTCAAAGAATTCCATGGTGATAAAAGAGAGAGAACATATACCATGGTGAAAAATCTCATTATGAGATTAATATATTGCGATACATTGATACAATGACGAGAAATGCTCTCAAAGAAGCATTTAATAAAGAAATATTCATTCTCCACGTCTATTGAATATTAATGGAGAAAATTGAGCAAGAGGTGCCAAAAGTTACTGTTGAATAAATATATAAAAATGAAATGCTCAATAGATCCCAATTGACAAATCGAAGAAAATATATCATATGGTGGGATCATACGAAATAATTGATGATATGAGATCGTATTGATATGAGAAGAAAATGATATTGAAGAAATACATGTCACAAGTGTTATATTGATGGTGCAATAGATTCCTATATTCGAATAAAGCCAACATGATATCATTATTATTGCTCTAGAAGATGCACAAAATAAGTTAAAGTGGAACATATTGAGAATATCAAAGGGTTGCAATAAATACTTGAAAATATAGAAATATAAAAGAAAATACATATTGAACCCGTAAATGAGGGATGCGTCTCGAGAGTATAAATACTCCGCAACTCTGCCACCCCTAACATTCGGGTTCATAATGAAAGATCCAAAGGATCTCTTTTCCGCTTGACACCAATGGTCTGTGACCGACGGGTTTCAGCTTCCACAAATTCTTGAACATTTGATTGAATCTTGATGAGTAGATCAACAACTGTATTAGCAGAAACAAGTATATTTCTCGTTGAACGAGAAATAAATTTATATTCGACACCCTGATCTAGAAATGCTAGCAAACCATCAAAGAAATAATTAATATTCAACAAACCTATGGGTTTGGTATGAAAGTTCCACTGTGCCCATGACGCTATATTGAATATTTCCTCCAGTGTGTTATAACCGCCTGGAAGGACAATAAAAGCATCACTATTGTTCATCATGTACATCATACAGTCATGAATAGACTGCGTTTTTAGCATCAGTCCAGCTGAATTCATGATTGTACTGGATCCAATACGATTGCTAGCTCCAACTTGATGAAAAGGTATTACGCTTGACACTCTTATCCCCCATAATTGTGCGGCCATTGTAAGACTCTTTAAAAGCTTGGTATTGGTCCCTCCATATAGTATATTGATGTTTTGTTTCCCTAACTCCTTTATAAGTTGGTTTGGCATATCTATATATTGGATATCACCTATAAGTCTAGATTCACCAAGAACACATACAGTTTTAATCAGGTGAGGTGAAGATTGATTTGCATGAAATGATTCTAAAATTCCCATCGCCATCTCCATCTCCATCTCTCTCTTTACACTAAAGTTTCAATGTATGAATGAGAGATACGCGAATCCCTCTATTTAAGGATAAAATTTCAAACCAATAAGTGATTTTACTATTTACCTTTTGACAATATGAAAAAAGAGAACAGTAGAAAAATATCAGTGAAATGACATACACTTTCGGTGATTGAAATATATATATATTTTTTTATTTATTTATTTACATACATATATATATTTCGAGAAAAAAAAAATAAAGCACAATATTTATAATTATGCGAAATACATCGATCTATGCCGATTTGCTTTGAGAAAATCATAATACTAAGTTTTCCTACTACATTTACAAATAGGATCTTTTAAAGTAAGTTTTTCTAAACTATAACGTTCTTGTTCATCTTTAAATTTGGCCCATAAGGTCATAAGCTCACATTGTACGTGTCCACTAGGATGTGTCTCAAGAGCCTGTTGAATATCATCCAAAGACTCCTTACTCAATCCATCCATAATGAATGCTATTTTATCCTCTCGGTTTTTGGACAAGTACCCCACAGATTTACATCGAGTGTCACAAGTCCACCGAGCACATTTATAGCATCCTCCTAATCTTTTTGCTCTGCGTTTCTTCGAAAAACTACTTTTGCCCATTCCAGGCATGTATTTAGAAGGAATCGAAACCTCACCAGATAATCGGACCCTTGCTTCAATCAACCATCGAATATCTTGTGGGATACCCTTGTTCATTAGCATCCTTAACCTTTCGAGTCTACATCGATAAATTCTCTTTAGAATTTTGATCGGCAGCGAGGGATAGTATTTACGAAGATTCGAGAGCACATGATCCATTATAATATCTGGACCCTTGTTAGGGTGAATATTGTAAGTGCTCAGGTGATTTATAAATGCGTATGAGGTAAGACTCCGCGTTTACCCTTGTTTAGGGTGAATATTATAAGTGCTCGGGTGATTTATAAACGCGTATGAGGTAACACTCCGCGTTGAAACAGTGCCGTAACAGGAAACGTATGGGCTAAGATTCCACGCTGCAATAGTAATCGTAATAATGCCACGGAAAGAATGACATGATATGTCGGTTGGCTATGCATGTGATGAAAGTAATAAATCATGTTGAGCATTATATAGATTCCGGTTCGATTGATGTAAATAATTTATTGAAATCAAGAACCGGAAGAATTTTTAAATGATGGTTCTCGATAAATGATTACTAGCCAATGATTGGGAATAAATCTCAAATATATCTGGAACATATATAAGGGATGAGATATGTGGGCCCACTCACCCTTTTATGTTGACTACTATATAATATGATGTGGATTTACTACGTAGTCATATGTGTATATCGTAACTGGAAGTTTACGAGATGATTTGCTCACGGTATGAACATGAGTTCCAGACCTAATGATAAAACTAGTAAATGTATATCCCAATAATTTGAATACGGTCGTAAATGATTGGTTATGCGCATACGAGTGGGATATAATTAGTAAAATATTTAAAGCCCTCCAATCGATTTTCCAATATCGAGAACAAAATACAGATCGAATAAACCCCTCCATTAAAGTTAAATACTGAGAATATATGTTGAATATCATACCAATTGTAAGAGTTTGGTTCTTAACATGAGGGGGAGCATTACTAGTTGAGAATGATATATGAAATGCATCACGATATGAATTTGAAATACAAAGATGCATGAAAGACTGTAACGATCTCATATACCAACTATACATGTTTTGATAAATTGACAAGCCCGAAGTATTGATATTATTTAATTCCCCAAAAATATATAGCAAATGATAAAGGATGGTCTTATTAAAGGAGGCATACAAATTGAAGAGTATATAAACTCAAGTATATTGTGCAATCCTAAAATAGGATCGAAAATGAGATATCTCAATAAGTTATATTGTTATGGGGAAAGAAATGAAAATGGAAAGTGTCGACACAATATGAAAATGTAGCGCTACATATGATCAACGATAATGAGGATATTGAGATATATCGAAGAATAATATTGAAATATGCGGGCTTGATAAGAGAATTGAATAAAGGATTATTAAAGGGATAAGATTGCTTGTAATAGCTTAAAGCAATTATATTGTTATACGCTGTACTCTTTTCCTTGTTTGAAGTTTTTATCCCAAAGGATTTTTCCTAAACAAGGTTTTTAATGAGGCAGCCTAATCACAACTGATAGAAAATCTCGAGATGAGATTTGGATATATATATCTCGATATAGTAAGAATGGAAGATCGAGATTGTCGATTGCAAATAAGCACTGAATATGACACAGTGATAAATATGACACTTACCTGAAGGATTTTGATATGCTTGAAGTATACTTGTACAAAATATGCATTGCACTCTTTTAAGGTTTTGTCCCATTGGGTTTTCCTAGCAAGGTTTTTAACGAGGCAACGTTAATGGCGAATGTGAAATTGATTCAATGAATCTATTGAATCCGTTTATAATGAAGACATTACTTGAGTTAGATGATGGCCTATACATCTTCACTAAAAGTGAATGCATCAGTCATCAATATACAAAATCAAATAGAGTAGCTGTACTCTTTTTCCTTCGATCAAGTTTTTCCCATTGGGTTTTCTTGACAAGGTTTTAACGAGGCAGCACATGAATACTCCCATAAGAATAATCGTCATCAGGGGGAGCAACTTACTTTTCGCTCAGGTTTTGTCCCACGAGGTTTTCCTGAAGCAATATATGATCTATCAAGTTCTCCTACAATAAGTTTGGAAGTTTTTCTCCTATTGGGTTTTTCTCCAAACAAGTATTAACAGACATTTGTATAAATAGTCATTCAAGGGGGAGTGTTATAAAACCCACCGAAAGTAAGGGGGAAAGGAATAGTAATGATAGTAATGTAATGATTATGTTTTTATTGTGTAAATGACTATTGTATATTTGATCAATATTTGTAATACGATGTGCTCCAATATTTTTCTATAAATAGGGGTCATTTGTAATGAATTTGAAAACAAGAAATGAAATGAAAAATTCTCTCGTTCACAACAAAATTGAATTATACTTATAATTAGTGAAGAAAAAGCAACTAAAGAAACAACGGGGTAACATGTCTCTCCCCTCTATTTCTTTGCTGTTTTATCCTTCCACACTTTGCCTCTCCTTATGTTTTCTCTCTCGAGCTGCATCATTTTCTTACACAATGTCAAGTGACCAAACACTTAAATTAGTATCAGATCAAAAAATGCATTGATTCCTAAATTAATATTAAAATATATAAGTCTCAAAGTATTTATAATACCATAGGAGCATCTAAGCTCCTAATCAACAAACATTGACTACGTGTTTCTAAATGTCTATTAGACTTGTCATCACTACCAAGCCTAATGCTGGAAGCACATAAAATATCATTTTAGGTAAAATAAATGGTAGCATGAGAGCTAAACGAATTTGGGAAAGAGAAATGGTCAAGAGAGCAAGAACGATCTAGGGTTGTGTCACCAAACAAGAGATTAAAAGGGCACGAAAAGAAGAGGAAACAGGAAAGATAAAAAAGTAACATAAAATCCATCCGCTGTAAAATCTTCTATTAATGAAAAATTGCGGTTCTTCATGAAATCCTTCAGCTCAGTGCCATCTACCAAGAAAACCTGACAAAAGAAAGACACAAAGAAAACCGAAAAAGAAGAAGAAGAAAAAAAAACCAAAAGGATCGCAAAAACCCAAATCGGAGTTTAATCTTAGCACAGTAAAGCAAATCGATGCTATCTGATGATAGGAAAATGCTTTGAAAACAATTACCTTCCACAGTTTCATAGAATTTGATGGAGGAGATGTCGATGTTCAGCGATGAATCGAAGAGAGAAGAAAGGAAAGAGAAAGGAACCACGAAGAGAGTGGGAGAAAAGCGGTAGCAAAGGGGAAAAATGGAGTTTGGGTTGGGACAGGTCCGCGAGAAGATGTTGGGATCAACTGAGTGGGCTGTCATTAAAACGACGTTGTTTTGGAATGGGAATGCAAAAAACGACGTCATTTTTACATGGTCGTAGTTGTTAGTCTGAAACCCTAGTCTGGAGAAGCAAAGTGGGAAAGGGATCGGGTCGGGTCGATGATGGGGAGGGTGCAGGTCCGCGACTTTTAACCGGGGCAAAATTTAAGTGTGGCCGTCATGAAACGACGTCGTTTTTGCATTGTCGTAAGGAATAGTAAAGTAACTCAATCTTATAATATAGTAAGAATATATATATATATATATATATATATATATGAAATAAAAGGTAATTTTTAATTTAAATAAAAAAATTTAATTTAAATAAAATTTTTAACTAGTCTATGCATGTTTAAAACTTATGAATTCAATTACAATTGTAATTTATTTATCCTAAATGGAAAATGGCATAAATGTCCTATGAGAAAAGGATAAAATAGTAAGAATTGACTATTATGCATTCAACTAACGCTAAAAATGGACAGAATTCGTCCGAAATGACTAAACATGCACCAAAACCTTGTTTTGGACCAATCTCGCGGCAACCCTAATTTATTTGGACTATTTGTGTTAATTTCCCTTTTATTTATTTATTTATTTAATATTTAATTTTGGTACTTAATGGCCAAGTTTCTTAACCATGAAGGTTAACAAAGAAATGCCAAAAGTGGCTTTAAGGAACCGACAACGAGTACATATGTTTCCATTCTGTTGACGCTAACTGCTCCTCTCTCTCTCTCTCTCATCTCTGTATAGATACACACTGACGCACACGAAGCGCTACATTGTATTCATAATACAACTCACCAAAAATGGCCTCTACTGATAATGAACACACGACATCAACTGTCCCCTTGAAACTCCTTGTTGATGAGAAGGAAAGACGAGTTATTGCTGCAGAAGCCACAAGCGATTTCGTGGACGCGTTGCTTAGCTTCCTCACACTCCCATTGGGTACGATCATTCGCGTCACCAATCAACACCCTGGCTCTATCGGTTGCTTCAACAACTTGTACCAAAGCATTCAACAGCTGTCTGCAAACAAATTCACGACAGAGGCTAGCAAAGAAATGCTTTTAAACCCTTCAAATCCCTGTGCTTATTTTTGCAAGAATCTCAAACTGAATGTTGATGATACCAGCAACGGAAACTGTTACTGTTGTGGCATTTGTGGCAAGTTCAGTCATTATATTGACACGCCTTGTTGTTTGGGGTCTTCAGGCCAGAGAAATAAAACTAGTAGGGTACGAGTGTATACGAACAAAAAGAAGTTCGTAGACAGCGATATGACTTTCCTGATTACAGATGATTTGAGAGTTCAAATTGGTTGGCCGAGCTCTCTTGTGCACTTGCTTCAGGAGCTTGATTTCGTCAATGTTCAGAGAATTGCGGAGATATCTGTAGATGTTGGCTTAGATAAGGTAATATGTTATATGTGTGTGTGTGAGAGAGATTTGGATCTTCTTATTAAATTTTCTCCATCCATGTAGGTTACTGAGCTGCTCAAGCAGGCATTATTATCAAAAACCCCTTTAACCGATGTGTTTGTTGGGAGGAAAGATCGTCATGTCACTGATAATGCACCGAGTCATGTTAATTTTGTAAAGGCAGAAAGTGAGAGTATTTCTGTTGATTCAAAAAAGTTGAATATAAGGTTATTGATTACGGAGATGGATAAAGAAATATTAGCCGTGGAAGCAGACGAGTCTTTCGTAGATTTTCTTTTCAGTTTGTGTACACTACCCCTTGGGTCCTTCATAAAACTTCTTGATGGGGACATTCGATTGGGATGCATCGATGTATTGTATAAAACTGCAGAATCTATGGATCCCAAATTCCTTATTAACATACTAAAGTTACAAGATAATGGATTGCGGTGTCCTTGAGCAATATAAGTGCAATTCTATGTTATTACAAGTTACGACTTCAATAGATCCTGATCAGTTCCTTGACCCGAGGAATCCAAATCCTAGTACGGAGTGCTTTGGTAAATTCTTGAAGGACAATCAATTTTTTGTTATATTCAATGATTTGACAATTAAACCTGCGTCATCTATATCTAGTATTTCTTTCTTGAAAGAGTCGAACATATATGTCGATGATGTTAAGGTGATAGAGGTCGCTATCGGTGGGAACGAGGTAAACAATTTTATTGTTATTTTGTTTGTTGATCAATGTTATCAATCATTTATGAACTATAATACTAAAGTTTACTAATTTGATATGCTCATGGATTTATGGAATAGGTACGAGCCTTAATGAAGGCTTCTTTAACATCGCCATTTGCTTTAGATGCCTTGAAAATCTTCTTGGAGGACAAAAAATCCCAAATTTCCTGAACTATGGTAGGGTGCATTTCATTTTTATGCTAAGATATATATGTTAATTTTTCCTTTTTCTTTTTTTAATTCTTCCTCTTTTTATATACAATTAATATATTATTATATGCAAAATTTGTAATACTTTATGTTGTTGCTTCCGTAATGTGCGTTTTGAAACACCTTATGGTTTCTCATTAATTCGAAAAAGCTTTGTGATCGTAGCTCGATCGAATGGAAAGAAAAAAAGAAAAAAAATTAGATTTTACTGCACATTATTCAAATGAAAAAAAAAATTCTCATAGAAATTCCAATTGTCATTTATAACGCCTTTGTTGAAATATTTCATTACCAAGCTAAGTTATGTCTCCAATTATTTGTGCTACGAGTTTATTGGCATTAATGTTTAGTCTCTATATTCAGAACGCAATTTTATTGATGTTATCTTTCTGTTTTCATCTTCTTTGCAGTGACGGTCTCATGGATAATTTTATTGGTATGTGATCGAAGAAATCTCGGTAAGTCATGTCGACGTGTCCTATGCTGAGCATATGTAATGTGAGCGTGCTAAAAACAGAGTATCATGAATTAGAGTTGATTCTAGTTACGTAGATGTCTGTGATGCTAGCTATTCATGTTTGATGAGATAACTTTCATTTGAACTTCTATTAAACTGCTATATTAAAATAAATTTCATACGTAATATTATGTTTAATTAGACCTGTAACTTCACTTACGTACTATGTTCAGGTGCAGAATTAATTTTTCTATAAAATTCACTTGTAGATGCATGATTTTAGTTTTTAAAGTGTATTCTGGGGATTCTTGATCTAGTGTCTAAATTGGGGTTTTTTTATAGAGCCCAAATTATTTGTATGTATAACTACATTAATATGCACCATTTTAAGAATGTTCAAAATTAGGGCCCTCATGCTCATATGTACGGGTTAGCAATTTGGGTTTCATAAAAAAAAAAATCAATTTGGACATTAAATCAAGAGTGGTATTGTGGATACACCCTCAACAACGTCGAGGAATCTTTACAATTTATTGAAAGGACTTGTTTTCTAGTGTACAAAAAAAAAAAAAAAAACTTTTATTTTTATACCATAAGCAATAAAGACTTTGTAGCAATACATGTGACAACTAGTAACATGATAAGGAATTTAAATACATTATGTGATATTATCATCTCCCATAAAGTGAAACCAAGCCTCAATTGAGTCCATGCTACACCTCTCGAGCAATTTTGTCATCATATCCAAGCTATCCATACCTGACCAGGTCAGTCTTTCTTTGGGATCTATGTGTAGTTGCAAGTTGGATCAGTAGATCCATTGCTTGCTCTTAATCCTTATAACAATCTAAAGTCAATAATACAATTAAAATTCCTCCAAAATCACTATTCTTTATATAGACAATGTCATGGTGTTCATAATTATTTAATTTAAACAGTTTTTTAGCAAAATAAAACTTCATTTGAACATAGAGATTTAATTTAAATAGAAAAATACTATGTTTTTGTACCTACACGAAGGTTTATGACCTTACATCAAATTACTGCTATGTAGACTGTCGTTTCTCTAGTCAATAGTAAAACTTGAATTTGACGTCAGTCTTTTTTTTTTTTTTTTGGTTTGGAACATTAGTTGACGTTAGTTTAACAATGATAAAAGAGATCCTGAACTTTAATTTGCATATAGTAGGATATAATTTGATGAGAGAGTCAACATCGACTATCAACAACAATGAATTAAATTTTACTAAAAAATTTATGGACAAACATAAAAAGGAAGGATAAAAATTAGGATTGCAAATAATTGTCACCATACGTGGCTGTTAAAATTTTTTCAAACCAAGCACTAAAAATGGGAAAACATTTTGTTCAAAAAAACAAAAAAAAAAAGGAAAACATTCGTTGCAGCGACCAGCTGACGAGGAATGCTTGTGTTTTTTATCTTTCCATGCTTTGCCTTTCACTATTTATATTGTCAAATATAGTTACCTCCATGAGCCCGACATTAGAACAATAAGACAACATGATATATTTTGAGGAAATCTTTATCATTATCTATATAATGTTACTCCTACATACTTTTTGCATTGGAAAAAAAATTAAAATTCATTTTAGTAATTTTTATTTTCGCTCCTGTTTTATAAATTGGTTCCTTTTCAATTTGAGTTCATTTTTTTTTTTGTTTATTTGCATTGAATTTAAATCCGATTTTCTAAATTTTAGAATTCTAATTAAGTCGAATTCCTTTTTGCATTTAATTAAAATCTTAATCCAATTAATATAAATCCGATTTTACAAATTACAGAGTTCTAACTTAAATTCTTTTTTTTTTTTTGCATTTAATTAAAATACTAATCCAAATCTATATATATATTATCCAATGCAATTTTTAATTAAATTTCTATTTTTCTGCACAAATATTTATGTTGTGTAAAAGGTCTACGAATCAATCTGCTCATAGACTTGCAAGGACAGCTAATTCTATACCAGACTCATTTGAATGGGGCATAGTACACCGCCGTTTACATCGGATGTTTCTTGGATTGATGCTATGAATAAATTGATTCATCCTTCGGGAGGGGAAAAAAAGGGGGGGGGGGGGGGGGTGGAGATTTGTATGTAGCTAACGACAGAGCCACAGTTGTATGGAAGAAGTCCTATAAGTGTTGGATAAAAGAATTGGGCCGATCCATTAACATGGGCCAAGCCATTGCCCACCAAACTATACCCACCCAACATAACCAACCAAGCTTATCACAACTCATTGAATAGACCATTGAATAGACCTAGTTCCTGCAGAAGCTTATCGAGATCAAAATTCTCATAATAACGAATGAATACCTGTGTGGAAGGATCCCCAGAAATTTAAACGCTTCCCCCTCTGCCAACCTTATGCCTGTATATAGAAGTATACAGATACAGCGCTTACAGTTGTTTCTACTAATCCTATAACAACAACACAACTCAACTTCGAAAATGGCCACTGCTGATAATGAAAACACAACACCAAAACTACCATTGAGACTTCTTTTTGATGATAACAAAAGAAGAGTTATTGCTGCAGAAGCCACCAGTGCTTTCGTCGATGTGTTGTTTACCTTCCTCACACTCCCCATGGGTACGATCATCCGCGTCACCAATCAGCACCCTGGCTCCATCGGTTGCCTCAACAACTTGTACCAAAGCGTACGACACCTCCCTGCTAACAAATTCTCAACAGAGGCAAGCAAATCCCTGCTTTTAAATCATCCAAATCCTTCTGATATTATTGTTGATGAGACCGCCATTAAGTATTACTCTTGTCCCCAGTGTCACAATTGGAGCCATTATCTTAACACGCCTTGTTGTTTGGGGAATAAAACGAGCGTGGAGAATTTGTTTGAGTATGAAGATCAGAAATCAGTCAAAACAGAGATGACTTTTGTGATTACAGATGATCTTAGAGTGATTGCTGGTGGGGTGAGCTCTGTTTTGCAGTTGCTTGATGAGTTTAACATCACTGATGTTGGTTCAATTGTGGAGATACCTCTCGATGTTGGCTTAGACAAGGTAATTAATTAATTAATTTTTAAAAAAAAAATTTACATGAAATCATGAATGCAACTCAATTCTGATTTTTATATGTTTTGATTTGTACCATGTAGGTTGTAGAGTTGCTCAAGCAATCATTATTATCGAATACTCCTTTGACTGATGTGTTTGTTCAAAGGCAAGATGTTGTCACTAATACTGCATCAAGTCGTGCGAATTTCGTTAACATGGAAAGTGAAATGATTTCTGATGGATCGAAATTGAGTCTGAAGTTATTGTTCACAGAGACCGATAAAAACATATTAGCTGCGGAAGCAAATGAGTCTTTCATTGACTTTCTTTTTAGCTTGTGCACGATACCTCTTGGATCCTTGATAAAACTTCTTGATGGGGACACTCAGTTGGGATGCATTGGTGTTTTGTATAGAAGTGTACAATCTATGGATCCCATTTTTCTTAATTTCCCCAAGGAAAATATATTAGATTATGGTGTCCTTGAGCAATATAAGTGCAATTCTATGTTATTGAAGATTAGGTCTTCACCGGAAGAGCCTAATCTTCTTGACCCGAGGAGTCCAAATCCTAGTACGGAGTGTTTTGGTAAATTCTTGAAGGATAATCAATTATTTATCGTATTTAATAACTTGACGGTAAAACATGCGTCTTGTGTATCAAGTATTTCTTTCTTGAAAGAGCTGAATATGCGTGCTGATGATGTTAAGGTGAAAGAAGTTGCTATTGGCAAGAACGAGGTAAACAATTTTATTCCACATTGATATCAATTTGTTTGTTTTTTGTTATCAATCAATGTACTTTGCATGTCATTAAATTAAGTTTATGAATTATACTTGCTAAAGTTGCTAATTTTATATGTTCATGGTTCATGGTATAGGTACTGGCCTTAATCAAGGCTTCTTTAACATCCTCATCTGCTTTAAATGTCTTGAAAATCTTCTTGGAGGACAAGAAACCCCAAGTTTCCTAAACTCCGTTGCGTTTCATTTTTATGAAGAGGTACGCTGATTTTTCCTGCTGTTAATTTTTCCCCCTTTTGTTTAGTTTTGGTCATTATTGTATGCGTCACATTTTGTAGTATTTTACTTGTTGCTACCATAATGTGCTTTTCTTGGAATAGCTGGGTTTTGATTAGCTTTAAACAGCTTTGTGATCATAGCTTGATTGATATGAAGCTTATAAATCACCACTCTTAACATATATCTCTTATAATTTTTTTTTATTATAATTTTTTTTTTTTTTGAGTGGCTAGCGCAATGTAACAACCCGGTTTATTATTCTCTAAGCCAAACTTTCACTAGTCAAGTCAATTGTGGAATAGTCAAGTGAAGATTGCTTTGGTGGTGGATCCAGCATCTAACTGGCATCTGCCATCATCGTGACAAGCAAGCTGTCAGTTATTATTACACATTATTCAAAGCAATTACATTTATACTTTGTCCAAAAATCTCTAACTTTGACTTGTATTCAATGCTTGTCGAATTGAGATTTATATATGAGTACCTTTGTTTGAATATTTGCTTTTCAAGTTGGGTTATTGCCCCAAGTGAGTGTTCGATCTTCGAGTTTACGGATAAAATGCATGTTAACCATAACAATTTTATGATGTAAAATTGTTGATGTTATCTCTTTAATTATATTCATAGTCTTCTTTGCAGTGACAGTTTCATGATCGAAGAACTTAACGTCCGTGACCATAAGTAAATATAATGCAACCACTTGTGAAGTTTAAAACGGGTATAATCGAAGAAATCTTAGCTAGTCAGCTCGTGTCGACGGGTTCAATATCTGCAATACGTAGCAAAGAATTTGTAATGTGAGTCCGTGCTAGATGTAAATATGAGTAGGTTGAGTCAATATTGATTTCTGTTAAGCTATTCGTCTTTATTTAGTAAGATATTTTTCATGTGAAATTATATTAGAATGGCCATTGGATTAAATTTCATACTCCCTCCGTCCCAGTTATATAAACTTGTTGACTTTCTCATAAAGATTAAGAAAATTCATTGGAAAAGTAAATTTTGTACTCCCTCCGTCCCATTTTGATAGGCTTGTTTTCCATTTTCATCCGTCCCAAAATATAAGCTACTTTTCTTATTGGTATAAATTTAATTTCTTCATTTCCTAATCTACCCCTATTTATTATGCATGGTTATTAATAAAAGTAAGTTGTCATATTTAATATAGGGGTATATTGAGAAATATACAAGTAAAATTTACCTTTCCAATAAATATTAATTTCAAATTCTTAATCCGTGTGAAAGTCAAACCATGCCTATCAAAATGGGACGGAGGGAGTAGCTAATTTTCTAATATACTCTCATTTAATGAGCACTATTTAAAAATAATGATTATAACAATGCAAATTAAATAAGGTTGTTTTTTGGTAAATACACAAAAAATATTCCTTAGTATAAAAGCAAGATTATATATTTGGAACATCTCAAAAAAGAAAATAAGCATTTATATATTGGACGGATGGAGTATATAATTATATATGTTTAGTTAGACTTATAATTGAACTTCACAATTATGGGACACAAATACAATTATATTCTATAAAATTTGCATATGGGTGAATGATTTTAGCATTTAAAAGTGTATTGTTAAGAGATTCTCAATAAGGTCGAAAATGTTAAAAATTTATTGAAGGGGTATCTCGTTAGATGAGATGAATAATACATAACTACCCCCTGATAGTGGGGGGGTCCGTGTGGACCTCACGAATTTTTTTCCGAGCGTGGGCATTAGAACATTGCTCCTATTCTAGGGTGAATGATCACCTGCCCACGCGTCACGTGGCGCCCTCACAGGGCGCCACGTCATTCGGCGAAAAAATTTTTATTTTTATTTTTTTTATCTACGTTAGATGAGACGAATAATACATAACTGCCCCTTGATGGTGGGGAGATCTGTGTGGACCCCATGAATTTTTTATGCCCACGCGTGGGCATTAGAACATTGCTCCTATTCTAGGGTGAATGATCACCTGCCCACGCGTGGGCGTGCCCATGCATCACGTGGCACCCTCACAAGGCACCACGTCATCCGGCAAAAATTTTTTTATTTTTTTATTTTATTGTATTTTTTTGGTATTTACGTTAGATGAGATGAATAATACATAACTGCTCCCTGATGGTGGGGGGTCCGTGTGCACCCCACGAATTTTTTTCCGAACTTGGGCTTATAGAACATTGCTCTCTATTCTAGTCTTAGAAATTGGACTTTAATTGATTTTTATAGGAGTAAGCAATAAGGACTGTAGCAATGGCACATGCATTCTCTGTATAGCAAAAGTGATAAGGAAATTTAAATATTAAGTGATTTTATCATCAATTTGAGTCCACGCCACACCCCGATTAGCAATTTTCTTATTGCGTCCAAGTTTCTCATACGTGATCATGTTAGTCTTTCTTCTCAATCTATGTGCAGTCCAAAACTCCAAGTTAAATCAGCATGTCCGATTCTTTGCTCTTCTCACAATCTAACATTAAAACTGTTATCAAAATTTTTATTAATTTTCTTTAAAATTATTATTCATTATTATCTACACATGTCATAGTATTCAAAACAATTCAATTTAAAAAGATTTTTAGTAAAATAAAACTTTATCGATAAATTTGTTTTTCTATACCTGCACAAAGATGTTTCACCTTGCATCTCGTGCTTATTATCCAACTACTATTCCAACGATGTTGGTCAATGCTAAAATTTGACTCTGCTAAAGTTACTCTAACAATGAAAGGCCACGTAAACTTTTGCATAGGGAAGGATTCGAACCTTGAACCTTTCGAGTAAGGAGTAAGGGATTGGGCCTTCAACCATAAAGCCAACCCCTTGATCTCAAGGTTGAAAAGACCTCGCTTTAATGGAGATTTGAACTGCTAACCAAAAAGTTACGATATTCGACAAAAATTCCATGATTTTTTTTCCTGTATTTTTGGTTTATTTTAAGAAGATGATAGTCGTCCAATAACTTTATTGAACCTTCAAAAATAACAAAAAAGAAAAATAAATAAAATATGGCTGTATATTTTAGACTATACTATGGTTGCAAAATAGTTAGGTTTTGTTTCCCACGTGGGTACACGAGGGACAAAAAAAATGCGCCCACTATTAGGAGGTATGTATCATTTATCCGACTCAATGTTGATACTATAAAAACAATTAAATTTTTTTAAGCTAATGAGGCGCCGTCACAAGGCGTCACGTCAGTGTGAATACCATAAGATCTGTTCCCCACGTCGGGAACAGATCAAATGCGGGTTGCAAAATAGCTTGAATTAGCTGCATGAGCTTATCTCAAATAATAGCGTGCTTCGTTACCTTGGATGGTGATGACAATTGTTACAACATTTTTTTATTTTTTTATTTTGTTCTTGTCGTTATTGCTACTGTTGTTGTTATGAATGAATATTAGTATTAATGTCAGACAGCAGTAGACACCCTTTTTTACACCGGCGGAGGCAAGTAACCACCAGTGCGGTCACTGGACCGCACTGGATTTTGGGACACTTCTACCCACTATAAAGGCAAATAAATCCCAAAGTCCAAATTTAGCCACAAAGTTTAAGGAGTGAAAGGAGACATCGGTTGGATTTCTGACTTTGAATTCCAATTCAATTCCGACTTTGAAACCACGTAGATAGCGTTCCATTGTCTAGCGACATCGATCGTCGACCAATCCAATCTTGAGTTTTTCTTGACAAAAAGTGTTATTGATTTTTTATGATTTATAATTTTGAGTTTTACCTGATTAAAATTTTAGAAATTTAGATTTTACCAATTTAGAGTTTAGATTGACGTTGTTTAACTGAATTCAAAAAATATTTTCTATTTGAACGAATGAAGTGTTGGTAAATTTTTTAGAGGATTTGATGCTGTTTACATAAATTTTGTAGAGGATTTGATGTTGTTTAACGGTGATGGTAACACGGGGGAGATTCTTTAAATGAAAATCTCTTGTAGAGGAAAATTTACGCAAACACAAATCAAGTGTAGCGGATTTTGGTGTGAATAACTTTCCACCAATCTGAGTCTAAGAAAACCAAGTTTGGATAGCCAATTGGAAAATCGATTTATGTAAAGGAAGGTGTATTTTTGAAAGATTGATAACGAATTTATTTGGTCTCGAAGTACGGAAACTCGTAAAAAACAATTGTGAAACTTTTTTTTTTTGGGTTTTTATACAGTTAATTAGTTATTTTGCTTTTATCTTGCTACTGTTATTAATTTTTTTGCGGACCGCACTGGAAAAATTTTCTGGCTACGCCACTGCTTTTTTTGTTTAGCAAGCTATGATTTTTTTTCGAATGTGGAACTCTATTTTTTCAGCAATAATCCACGTGAGTGTCACGTCCCCACTTCCATTAACCATTCTAATGGAGTTAAAGAGAGTGACATATGAGAATATGATTTTAAGAGTGCAGTGACACTTTAGAGGTCATTTAAATGTTAGTGGCTGTAGCACATAACTGACCGGTTTAAATAGTACAACAGTAATAGGGGATTTTAACTATGAGCTTTTTGTGAGAAAATGTTTTTGAAAAGAAAAGTAAATTTTATATAGTTAAAAATAAAAAAAAATATGAAGAATATTAAAAAAAATACTGTGTGATTGAAAATAATTGTCAAAATAAATTTCCTGTTCAAAAATTTTAAAAACACATTAAAATTTGGAGGACTTTGATTTCGACGATTGTTTCACAAGAGTTGACAGCAAGAGAAGCATCTTTAAAAAGCTGTAATGGACTACCATTCAATTTAATTCAAAAGCCTTTTAGCAAAATTAAAAATGAACACCTACAGAAAGACCCCTTGTGCAGGTTTGGGCTGGGCAATTGCAAGGAACGGTTTGGGCGATCCCGCTAGCCGAAAGTTGCATTTTGCAATTTTTTGAAAGAAAATCACAAATGGGATTAAAAATTTACAACGAATTTTAAAAAGATACACACAATAAAGTAGCTAAAAAAACCAAAAATGCCCACCAATTAAATAAGGTAAAAAAATATTTTTAAAAGGTGACAAATAGTTAAAAAGTCACACTAGAAAAGTCTCAATGGCCCAAAAAAAATCAAAAATGGATTTAGAAAAATTAACATTGCATCTAAAAAAGTGACAAACACATTTAAAAAGTCATTAAAATAACATGAAAAAAGAAAAGTGACAAAAATAATACAAAAAATCACAGACATATTAAAGCCACAAATAATTTAAAAAATCACAAAACGAATTTAAAAAATTCACAAAAAAAAAAAGACGAAGAGAAACTAAAAAAGTATACACCTGAGGGACCGCCTAAACCACATCTAAGCAATCGGACAATAAGACCGTATTTTTCAAAAGAAAGAAAAACAAAGGT
This sequence comes from Jasminum sambac, assembly GCA_018223645.1. Classification (NCBI taxonomy): domain Eukaryota; kingdom Viridiplantae; phylum Streptophyta; class Magnoliopsida; order Lamiales; family Oleaceae; genus Jasminum; species Jasminum sambac. The sequence continues at coordinate 26,378,257 of CP073652.1, forward strand.
ATTCCTCCAAACTCAAATGTAAAAATGGATATGCAACTTAGTTTTCTCCCCAAAAAAAAAATAAGAGACGCCTTTTAATGTCCATAATGTTATGAACTCGCGAGCCACGAGGAAAGAATTTATATATATTTTAATGATGTGAATGACTATTATGTCCCTGATGAAATTATGTAATTACGATTGTGCCATTCGATGTTTCCCTATAAATAGGGTTTCAGTTATTAGTGAAATTTATTCCTGTGAATTCCTTATAATTCATTCTCTCTAAATTCTCTCTATTATTTCTATACTTTTATAACACGTTATCAGCACGACTCTCTAACCCTTTGAGTAATATGAAAGAAGTATGCTTTCTGATTTGCATCTTATAGATGATCTTACATGTCAGCTGGATTATTACAATTTGAAATACTCAATTTTCTATAAAATCTCTCTGTCCCATTCTCTCTCTAAAGCGAGACAAGCACACTCTGACCTCCTGATTTATAAAATACCTACTCCTACGGATCAGTCACAATACCAATGTCAATTAGTGGAATTTTCCAAGCCAAACCACGGCGAATACTGGTTTCAAAAATTAAGTGACAAAATGGAAGCAAAAGGACGGAGAGGTATATATTATATATATTATATTATTATTTTATAATATAATAATATATTAAACTATAACATTCGTTTTCTCGAGATATAAGGAGCATACATTATCAAAATCAAATTTTCTCGACTCCATTATACTCGATTTAACGAGATCTTCGATTTGATACCAATATTGATAAGGTAAACTTTCAAAAATTTACAAATCAGTACCCCAACTTTTGAAAAAGTTACAAAAGGGTCCTTGGACTTGTGAATATTTACGTATTAATGCTTATAATGTCAAAACTTTATAAAGAAATATGTATAACGCCACGCACTTGCCAGGCGGCACTGCCGCCGGCAACTGGTAGCGGTTGGCAGTAGCCGAGTATGTATTAATGTTTTATAAAGAAATATGTGTAGCACCACGCACTTTGCCAGTAACCTTGCCACAGAATGTAGCGCATTGGCGGCGAATATTTCGATTCTGACCGTTACTTTGACAATAATTATATTTTGAAGAAATAGTTAGAACAAATTTGATTCTATAGATATTTAAGTCTCGCACTTTATTTATTGCAATTTAAATACTGCAATACCTCCTACCTGATGATGGGTTCAACCATCACTAAACGGAAGATTTTATATATTTATGCAATTTATATGCTAAGTGAAGGGTAATACCTTCTACTAAGTTGACCCTACTCCCGAAGAAGTAGTTAATCATTATGCATTTTAATTCTGGCAATTTAAATTCCGTAAATTTATATTTATTGCAATAATTCCCATAAGGTAGGTTCGACCACCTATTGGAGGAAATTTAATTTCTGCAATTTAAATTTACGCACTTTAAATTTCGCATATATTTCCAATGTGGTGAGTTATATCACACGATTGGTATGCATATTTTCAATGTGGTGGGTTATACCACACGTTACGAATGCTTATTACAAATGTGGTTGGATTAAACCCCACGATTGGATAAGTGATTTATATATATTTGATATGAGTATTCTATTGATATTAAAGAAGAGATTTGAGCAAGTGATGCCAAAATTTACCGTTGTATGTATTGATGAAGTGAAATTGCTCAAAGAATCCCATTGTGATAAAAGAGAAAGAAAATATACCGTGGTGAAAAATCTCATTATGAGATTAGTATATTGTGATATGATGAGAAATGCTCTTAAAGAAGCATTTAATAAAGGAATATTCACTTTCCACGTCTATTGAATATTGATGGAGAAAATTGAGTAAGTGGTACCTGAAGTTACCATTGGATAAATAGATGAAAGTAAAATGCTCAATAGATCCCATGTTGATAAATCAAAGAAAATATATCGCATGGAAAGATTATATGAAGTAATCTCATCGATGATATGAGATTGTATTAATATGAGAATAAAATGCTCTTGAAGAAGCATAATCACTAAGATTTCTGTATTTAAATAAAGCCAACATGATATTATTATTATTACTCGGAAGAAGTACAAAGCGATCGAAGTGGAACATATTGAGAATATCAAAGATGGCAATAAACACTCGAAAATATAAAAATGCGAAAAGAAAATACATATTGAACCCATAAATGAAGGGTGCGTTTCGAGAGTATAAATACTCCGTAATTCTGCCACCCTCAACATCAGGGTTCATAATGAGATATTTAAAAGATCCGAATTTCTTTTTAAGCTTGACACGATGATGCATGGCCAAGCGGATCAGGCTTCCACAGTTCTTGAACATATGCATGAAATTTGATGAGTAGTTCATCAACGGTACTAGCGAGAAATAAGTATTTTTCTCATTGAATGAGAGATAAACTTATTATCTACACTGATCTAGGAGCAGCTAGTAAGCCATCAAAGAAATGGTTAATATTCAACAAACCTATTTGTTTGACATGAAAGTTCCACGTGCCAACGCAGGCTATATTGAATATTTCCTCCGGTATGTTGTAGCGCTGGAAGAACGGTGAAAGCATCACTATTATTCATCATATACATCATGCAGTTGTGGATGGATTGCGCTTGTAGCACCAACCCTGCTGGACCCATGGTAGAACTGGCTCCAATTCGAGTATTAGATCCAACTAAATGGAAAGGTATTACACTCAAAACTCTTATTTCCCATGATGGTGCGGCCATTATAAGTCTAGCTAAAAGTTTGTTGTTGGTTCCTCCATATAGTATATTGATTTCTTGTCTCCCTAACTCTTTTACAAGTCGGTTTGCCATATCCACATATTGGATATGGCCTACCAATTTAGATCCACCAAGAATACATACGGTTTTAATCTGGCGAGGTAAAGGCTGACTTGTATGAGATGATTCTAAAATCTCCATATCCATCTCTACTCCTATCTCTCTTTTTGCACTATACTTTTAATGTATGAACATGAGAGATATATGAATCCCTCTATTTAAAGAAAAATTTTCAAACCAATAATTGATTCTACTATTTACTTTTTGACAAATATGAAAGAGGAAAAGGCAGAAAAATTTTAGTGAAATGACATATACCTGTCGGTGATTGAAAAATAATATATATATACATATATATATCTTAAAATTGAAAAACGATATTTACAAATAAAAGAAATATATTGATCTTTGTTATTACACCAAGCTTTCTTACATAAATATGGGAAAATCATTATACTAAATTTTTCTACTAAATTTACAAACAGGATCTTCTAAAGTAAGTTTTTCAAGAGTATGGCATTTGTTGATCTTTGAATTTGGCTCATAAGGCCATTAGCTCACCTTGTACGTGTCCACTAGGATGTGTCTCAAGAGCCTGTTGAATATCATCCAAAAGGCTCCTTACTCAATCCATCTTTAATGAATGCTATTTTATCTTCTCGGTTTCTGGACAAGTACCCCACAGATTTACATCGAGTGTCACATGTCCACCGAGCACACTTGTAGCATCCTCCTAATCTTTTTGCTCTCCGTTTCTTTGAAAAACTACTTTTACCCATACCAGGCATGTATTTAGAAGGAATTGAAACCTCACCAGATAATCGAACCTTTGCTTCAATCAACCATCGGATATCTTGTGGGATACCCTTATTCATTAGCATCCTCAACCTTTCAAACCTACTTCGATAAATCCTTTTTAGGATTTTGATCGGTAGTGATGGATAGTATTTTCGAAGATTTGAGAGCAAATTATCCATTATTATATATGGACCATTATTATGGTAAATCTTTGTAAGTGCCGGATAATTTATAAACGCGTATGAGGTAAGGCTCCGCGTTGGAACAGTATCGAAACATGAAGCGTATGTGCTAAGATTCCACGCTTGAATAGTGATGTGTAATAATGCTACCGAAACATGATGGAATATGTCGGTGAGCTATACATATGATGAAAGCAATAAATCATGTTGAGCACTATACAGATACTAGTGAAATCGATATAAGAATTTACTGAACTAAAAGTTCAATAATACTCGTTTGCAGAACCGGACTGACCATCCCGGTTTAAATAATTATTGAAATCAATATTTCAAGTGAAGAATTAAAAGAATTCTTCAATGATTGTTCTCGATAAATGATGAAATCATTACTAGCCAATATTTGGAATAAATCCCAAATATATCTGGAATAAAGGATGAGAAATATGGGCCCACTCATCCTCCATGTGGACTACTATATATTATGATATGGATCCACTAGATAGTCACATGTGTATATGATTCGTAATTTGAAATTTACGAAATATTTGCTCACGGTATGAGCATGATTTCCAAATTTAATGATAAAGCTAGTAAATGTATATCCCAATACTTGAATAAATCCCTGAAGGATTGAGTATGAGCACACAAGTGGGATATTATGTGGCAAATTATTTAAAGTCCTCCAATAAATTGCCAATATCGAGAATAGAATGCAAACTATATAAATTCTCATATTAAGGCTGAATGATGAGAACATATATGAGTTTTAGTGTTCTAAATTTTTTTAGCATGAGGGGGAGTATTAAAGGCTGAAAATGATATGTGAAAAGCATCATACTATATCCTCACAATTGAAATATGAACTTGAAGTTCAAGGATGCATGAAAGATTATGAACAATCGTATATATCAGTTAGGATGCTTTGATAAGTTAATATTGTTAGAAATGTTGATATTATAAGAGTTCCCCAATCATATATATCAAAGCAAATTGTAAAAGATGATCTTAATAACGGAGGCATACACTCTTGAAGAGTATATAGACATAACTATATTGTGTAATCCTACAAGAGGATTGATAATGAGATATCTCGATAAGTTATGTCGATATGGGAAAAGAAATAAAATTGAAAGTGTCGACACACTATGAAAAGATAGCGCTACATACTATCAATAATAGTGAGGATATTAAAATCCATCGAAAATGCCAATGCTGAAATATATGCCCTTATGATTAAAGTGTTCATGCACGGGTTTAATGAGAAATGAGAATGAAACTCTTGAAGAGGTTTCAAATGTATTATTGTATCAGTGCATGCAACGGCTCAAAATATCTATATTGATATTGTTGAGAAATTTATATGCTGTACTCTTTTCCTTGATTGATGTTTTTGTCCCAAAAGGGTTTTTCTCAAACAAAGTTTTTAATGAGGCAGCCCAATCTCAACTAATATGAAATCTCCAGAAGAGATTTAGGTATATATCTCGATATAGTAAGAAAATGAGATCGAAGCTGTTGATTGCATATATGCACTGAATATAACATGATATTGTATAACATCTAAAATTTCATTCACGTGGAAATGAATGAAGAGTATCAACCAATGTATATGATACTCATACAAATTTATGAAAGATTTTGAAATGCTTGCAGCATACTTGTATAAAATATGCGTTGCACTCTTTTTCCCTTGACTGAGGTTTTATCCCATTGGGTTTTCCTAACAAGTTTTTTAATGAGGCAACATTAAAGGCGTATTCACATGAATAATGTACTCTTTTTCCTTCATTAGGATTTTTCCCACTGGGTTTTTCCTAATAAAGTTTTAACGAGGCATATTCATGGTATATTGAGGACGACAAGAAAAATCGACACAGTGTATCTATTGGATCAAGTTATAATAGAGGCAATGATTTAGATTCAAATAATGATGATATTGAAATCCTTTACCAGAAGTAAGGATATCCGTCCTCAAGATATGAAATCAGATAGAGTAGTTGTACTCTTTTTCCTTCGATCAAGTTTTTTCCCACTGGGTTTTCTTGACAAGGTTTTAATGAGGCAGCACGTGAATACTCCTATACCGCTAATAGATATCAGGGGGAGCAATGTTTTGATGAAGCAGTATACAACCACTCCAAACTTTTCTACAATCAGTTTGGAAGTTTTTTCCCATTGGGTTGTTCTCCAAACAAGTTTAGAAGACATTTGTATTAATAGTCATTCAAGGGGGAGTGTTATGAACTCGCGAGCCACGAGGAAAGAATTTATATATATTTTAATGATGTGAATGACTATTATGTCCCTGATAAAATTATGTAATTACGATTGTGTCATTCGATGTTTCCCTATAAATAGGGCTTCAGTTATTAATGAAATTCATTCCTGTAAATTCCTTATAATTCATTCTCTCTAAATTCTCTCTATTATTTCTATACTTTTATAACACATAACATGTTCTTAATAAGTAGAGATTACTGTTTTTGGAGATGTTCTGAACTTTCCAACCATTTCGAAAAGTCTAATATAGAATTAGTAAAATAACAGAATAAATTAAAATTCTTTACGATAATTCTATTAAAGTTACTTTAAGTTATATATAATAATGCACTCTGGATTGATGTGTATATCAATTGGAGTGCCACTATGAAGCAAAAAAGGTGATTTTTGTTGATAAAAATTTTTGCTTTGAAACATTTCTTCACGATTCATAAACAACATTTTAACAACAAAACTTTCATTATTGAAAGCCGATTGTGGTGCCACATCAACCAGAGTATATCATAGTGTGCACCTCAGGTTGTACCTAATTAATTTCATGAATCCTATTATCATGAGAAATCTTTTTACACCGGAAACCTCCTTGTATAGATGAATGGAATTAGTCGATTTTATAGCGTGGTGACCACGTACTCTGATTTTCTTGCAACATATATACAACAATATATGACGAAATTTGGTTATTTAGCTTGCAACATACAACAACAAGACGATTACTATTTTAGCTTGTGAAAACCTCTTCAATTATAGGCAATCTTAATTTGAATCTTATCTAATATAACTAGGGATGGAAAAACGGGTCGAGAAACCCGAGAACCGCGGTTACCCAAATCGAACGGGTCGAAAAAATCCGAACCGATGGATTGGCGGATCGGATATGGTTTTTGATAGTAAAACTAGAGACGGATACGGTTCGGATATGGTCAATAGCGTCATAACCGAACCCGAACCGAATAACCGATATTTTTTTCCTAAAAAAATTTAAAATTAATTATCAATTCCAAAATCAAAAGTTGAAAATCTAAAATTTATAATGAGTTGTCAATTGTGATGAAAGCTATTTATTTTGCTTGCATGGTGTATGATTTCCTATTTTGTTTGAACACTAGTAACTACTTCATACTTTTGAGTTGTATTTGTTTACGGACAAGGAGAATGGATTGAGTATTTGTTATTAGTATATTAAAATCTAATGAGTAACGAGTTGTGATGGTGCAATGGTAGAATGTTAGAATAAGGATGTAATGCTATAATGTTTGTCAATTAAATTGAGGATGTAATATTCAATATTTTTAGCATAAAAGCAATTAGGTATTGGTATTTTGAGTGTGAGTATGTAACTTTTCGTTAAAAAAATATAGGCCGACATGGCTTAACAAAAAAAAAAGGGTTTTGAAAACGGTTCGGAATCCTGAACCGAATCGAACCGAAACTCGAACCGAACCGAACCAAACCGAAACACCAACGGTTCGGTTCGATTCTGATTATGGTTTTTCTGTGGCCAGTTCGGTTAGGTTGAGAGCCGAACTCCCGAACCGAACCATTGCCATCCCTAAATATAACTAAACACAAAAAAAAAAAATCAACTTAAATTGTTAGCCTGTTGTCCCACTCAAAATAATGATTTTCATTAATTCGACAATAAAATACTTGATCACCCAATAAGAAGGGTCCAATTACAACAAGATGGTGGTCCGAAACTCAAGTTCGTGACAGAGTGATGAGGCCCAACAATACGAAGTTTAAGCCCAAAAGCCTATATATAAGCCCCAAGGAAACCGAATGAGAGCATGCGTAGAGGTGTTGAACGTGTCCGAGCAAGACGAACAACAAAGGGTGAACGAATGGGATAAAAAAACGAGGAAGTATTAAGGGATTTATCTCTTTCTCCACATTTTAGGATGACATTAATGAGATCAGTTAACACCGAAGAGCGAAGTGCATAGGCAGAAATTAATGGTGTTTGGCGAAACTCAAGGGATGTGGCTAGCCATTAAGACGATTTAGAGAGCATAAAAATCCAAATTCAAGATGAAGAACGGGACAGATCAATCCAAACTCTAAAGAGGTAATATGTAATTTCAATTTCTTTATCTTTACATTTCACGTTTTAATTTCAAGAACCTCTTTACTTAGTTTCTGTAGGCTTGCACCCTTTTGAGGAGAATTATAATTTCTCAATACACTTCCAATGACAAGCAGCCCTTGTTGAGACCTTATCTAGTGAAGTCCTCGTTCCTTATCACAATTGTTCTAGTTAAACTGATTGTTTAGTGCCGTGTGCACGACGAGTGAGATTCAAAAGATTTGTCATACCTACACTTTTTTTTTTTTTTGGAAGTGCATGTCCACACTTTTTTTTTTGATAAAAATTTTTACGTTGAAACATTTCCTCACGATTCATAAATAACACTTTAACAACAAAATTTTCATTGTTGAAAGCCCATTGTGGTGCCAAATCAACCAAAGTACATCATAGTGTGCTCTCCAGATTATACCTAATTAATATCATGAATCATATCATCATGAAAAATCTCTTTACACCAGAAACCTCCTTGTATGGATGTATAGAATTAGTCGATTTTATAGTGTGATGAACACGGGCTCTGGTTTTCTTGCAACATATATACAACAATATATGACGAAATTTGGTTATTTAGCTTGCAACATACAACAACAAGACGATTGCTATTTTAGCTTTGGAAAACGGCCTTCACTAGATCTCTTCAATTATAGGCAATCTTAATTTTAATCTTATCTAATATAAATAAACACAAAACAAATCAACTTAAATTGTTGGTTTGTTTTCCCACTCAAAATAATGATTTTCATTAATTCGGCCATAAAATACTAGATCACCCAATAAGAAGGGTCCAATTACAACAAGATGGTGGTCCGAAAAGATGGTGGTTCGAAACTCAAGTTCGTGACAAAGTGATGAGGCCCAACAAGATGAATTTTAATCCCAAAAGCCTATATATAAGCAGAGCCAAGGGAGCCGAATGAGAGCAAGCTTAGAGGTGTTGAACATGCCCGAGCAAGACGAACAACATAGGGTGAGCGAATGGGATACAAAATGAGGAAGTATTAAGGGAGTTATCTCTTTCTCCATATTTTACAATGACCTTAATGAGATCAGTTAATATCCAAGAGCGAAGTGCATGGGCAAAATTAATGGCAGTTTGGTGAAACTCAAGGGATGTGGCTAGCCATCAAGACGATTTAGAGAGCATAAAAATGCAGATTCAAGATGAAGAAAGGGACCGATCAATCCAAACTCTAAAGAGATAATATGTAATTTCAATTTCTTTAACTTTACATTTCACGTTTTAATTTCAAGCACCTCTTTACTTAGTTTTTGTAGGCTTGCACCCTTTCGAGGCGAATTATAATTTCTCAATACACTTCTAATGACAAACCAGTCCTTTTGAGACTTTGTCTAGATATGTCCTCATTCCTTATCACAATCAGTGGAGTTAAACTGATTGTTTAGTGTTGTGTGCACAACATACGAGATTCAAAAGATTTACCATATCTACACTTTTTTTTTTTTTGAAGTGCATGTCCACACTTTTAATATATTGCAGATTAACTACTCTAATTTCTTTAAGGCAATTTCAAGTTAAATTAAATAAATACAAACAAAATCAACCATGAAGATTAAGCTATAACAAATTTGGCACCCCTTGGTTACACATTTCCATTTGGAAAGAAGGGGAACACGGTCCGGAGTAAATTCAAACGAATAATTGAATAGAAATAATAGAAACAAAAATAGAAGAAAATGCAAAATTGAAAAAGAAAATGATGGTCAACCGACAAGATGCACCGTGGCTCATTCCTAAACTAATGAAACATCATGGTAGGTTCGCGCCCACGGACTTTAACGTGTCGAACATAGACTCTCAAAGTGGAGCCCATCAAATCACACGGCCGAATCATACCACGACTTGGCATAGGACCCACCGACAACCGTACGGCACATATTTTTATCTTTCTTTTTCTGCCTAATTTTCACGTTGTTTGAAAAATATTTAATTTAAAATGATAATTTTTTTTTATATCTTATTTTTAATAATAAATTTTGCTGATGCGTAATTTAATTTTCATAATAATAATAATAATAGTTTCTGAGTCATGTTCATCAAACATAACACGATTCAAGTTCGAACCATCGGAACGGAATAGCGACCATCATCATCTAATTGTTTGAAGGTCGTGAATTATGAATGTGAAAAGGCAAATAACACTTAAATCGTCGACCATTAATAGTTTTTTCTTACTTTATAATCTGATATTTTTCAAATAAACTATTGTTTTTAAGAAAAACGTTTTCAAACAAGTTCGTAATTATCATATATTTTACTAGCCAATGTAAAGGTTAAGATTATACGGAATTGTCACTTGATTTTTACCTCAAAATCATTAGTGTGTCAAATGTCTTTTTTTTTTTCCATTTTATTTATTATATAATATAATTATAGGGCCTCGATTCAATGGAAAATTACTTCAAACTAATCTAATATGCATTAGTGCTTTTCTTTTCTGATTAATTGATTTCATTTTGGATTAAAAAAAAATTAACTCAAAATTTGACATGCACGAAGGGGAAAAATGAAAAGATGGAGAAAGCAGGCTGTTGTTAGACCACAGCCATCAAGATGAATCAACAATAACAATATATTAATGACACTAGTGCTTAAATATAAACTTCGTACGACGTATTAACTAACTTTTTATTTATAAATATGAATTTAGAAAAAGTAGAACTGGGAATTGTCGAAATTGTAGAAAAGTAATGCTTAAGAATTGTGAAATTGCACCAACTTTATCTTCTTAACAAGGAAATTTATCAACTACTTAGAGTGATTTAATTGGCTAGCACGTCGATCTTTAAGTGGAGTAGTAATATATATATATATATATATATATATATATATATTATTGGATTACAAAGAACGACTTTTCTTATGTATAAATATGTATTTTATTTACTATGGTGTTTATGTAAAGAGTGGTTTGACCGATATGGGAGATTTGATGGACTTGAAATGTCTATATATAGTGAAGAAGATCACATTCTTTTTTATTATTTTTATTTTTATTTTTTTATTTTTTGTTTTTGGTTTTTAATTCAAAGAAGATCACATTCTTAATTTGTGTGAGAGAATGATATAGACATATTAGTGTAAAAGTTTACTTGAACATAATGATTGATATAGTGGTTGATAAAATTGTGTATCAAAATCATGTGAAATAATATTTCTCCATTGGGATTATTGATCCCATTTGTTTATTAGTAATATTGATTGAATTGACCACATGACTAATTGTTTTTTATATTGGCTGGTATTTTGGTAATGTCCTATTGGAACCAGAAGACAACCAAAATTAAAATGTGATCTGACAGATGTCCATTATATTATTGATAAATAACATAAAAACCCTACTTATTTAATTAACATATAATTATTTTATTTATTTGTTGTGTGTAGTTGAATATTTTGAGTAATTGTTTGATACAAATTATTTTTTTCCATCATCATTTTCAATTACCCAATACATTGATTTAGCGATTGTTTTACATTTTCTTAAATATTATCTTTATTACACATCTAAAAATTATTATGTTTTGTATAATCCTTATCATATTGATGCAATACAAGAATGAATTGGAGTCGACCATATAAAGAAAAGGTTTGTTTTTTATAATAAATGAATGAATAATATGAAGGGAAATGTGTATAATAAATGGCGAAGGACTCTGGAAAAGTGCACAATCTAACAAAAAAATTGATAAAAATAGCATTAAACTTAAAAATATTACCAAACAAACTCGGATGCTTGAAAAATCCATCATACATCACAACAAAGCTTGTGTTTGCTCCGAAAGGCCCGCTACCTTCCAGAAATAATATTATAATAGCGAATTGAAACTCGGACCCCCAATTTGTAAATTACTTTTAGGGCTTGTTCGGTCGGTGAGTAAATTGTCATGCACGATATTCCGTATAAAATGTGTGATTAATATTGTATTGGAGAATGTGTGTGTAATTGAAAAGGGGAGAGAGAAACTTTTTTTTTTATGCTTACCAACCGAACAAGCCCTTAATTTGTATCTTGCTTACTCCAATTGATCTTTTAACTAGTTCTACCGTGCAATGTCACAAACATACGATTTTGATCAGCTACCCACTGTGGGTACCGAATGGTACCCACAGTGGGCACGTGGCGCCACCACGTGGCGCCATGTCATCACACCAAAATTTTTTTATTTTTATTTTTTTTGAATTTTTTTTTTGTATCTACGTTAAGTTAGACGAATAATACATAACTGCCCCCTGATGGTGGGGGGCCTCAGCCGACCCCTATCATTTTTTTCCCCGACTGTGGGTACCTTACGGTACCCACAGTGGGTACCGGATCATAACTGCACAAACATATCTTACTTTCTTTGTGTTAGTGAAGTGCTCTTGGAATCCTTAAATTAGAATAAAAGAAGACTTTGAGTAAATTATTATACAATGCTCATTTTTCCTTGCGAAAGATTAACGACCAATTAAACCCAACTATTATAGTTAATTGTTATCAAGAGAATTAATCTTTATGATTGAAAATTACATATGCATACATATATACATACATTTATATCTTCTTTGAAAATTTCTTCCTTATTTTATGAGAACTCCAAATGTATCCTTTAGGTCTTTAAGTGCCGCGATCATCCAGTGGAATCGAATAAATAAACATATTACCCATGAAATGAGTGGATTGAGAAAGAAAACAAAGTGGGTGTAGTAATTTGTGCTATAATAAGTGGTAAGATCGGTAATGATCTCCTCCCCACAGTGGGGAGGAGATCATGCCCACAAAAACACATGGCCCCCCCTGATTGGTGGGAGGCCATGTGTGTAGGTCCTACCACCGGCTCCTCCACCAATCACGGGGGCCCATGTGTATTTGTGGGCATGATATCCTCCCCACTGTGGGGAGGAGATCATTACCGGTGGTCAGATATTTCAACTTTCAAGTTCTCTAGCTTTGAATAGTAAAATAGCAACGGCCAATTTTTGCCACGGTAATATGTTTAATCTTGACATCGGCACATGAAAAAGAATGTATGTGAAACCGGTTGTAAGTGTATATATGGCACGTTCACTAACGCTTTCGATTAAAATTTTACTTTACTAAACACTATTTATTTTCTAATTTTCAACGATAGTGAAAATAATCGAAAATGTATATTATATATAGTTAAAACTAAATTTTGATTTTGATTTAACTGTCAAAATTACTTTCTAATTAAAAAAAAGATTAGAAAGTTGAAACGAGTACGTACGTACTAGTCTAGTTCTCCTCATAATTTTAAGATGCTGATGACGATAATAATAATAATAATAATAATAATAATAATAATAATAATAATAATAATAATAATCTTAATCTTAATATAATAATAAGAGGAGTGCCAACTAGGCACTGCGCCATGTTGGCAGTGCCAAGTTGGCACTTATTTAATTACTTAAATTAAAAAAGGAAAATCTTATTTAGGAAACAAATATTAAATACACACTTTATTATTTTATTTTTCTTATTTAATTTAATTTATTTTATTTATTTAGTATTTTTTTTCCTTATTTTAATCTTTTATATAAATTTTTAATTTTCCAATTATGTATATAATTGAAAATAAACCAAATGCAAGCATTAATGAAAGTGTAATATGATATCAAAGTTACAAACTATAATATTAATTGAATTATTTTTTAAAATGATAATTAACTTTTTTAATATACATTTTAATTTTTGAATATTATAGTTTAATTTTTTTTTATATATTTTTTAGTTTTCGAATTATTTTGTCAACTTGGTATAGTGCTAGGTTGGTAGGGATTTGCTATTTAAAAAAGTCATTTTTATTTATTTAAAAAAGTAAATGAGAAAAACCTTTTTTTTATATTTACTTAATATACAAAATCAGTTCAATATTCAGAATTCAATTTGAGTTAAATATGATATAAAATCAATTCAATATTTACAAAATTTACATATGTATTTGTAGGCCAACTATAAGATCATTGCTAATCGTATTTGAAAAGTTATGTATGACTTATAAAACATATTATTTAGTTTTTTTTATTTGTTCAAAAAATATATTATCTAAATTTTTCAAAATATTATATTTTTCCCTAAAATCACCAATTACAATAATTGATATAGCATTTTTTCTTATAAGATAATATTTCATACCAAAATTTATTGTCTTATTTTATAATATTGTTTTATATAAATATATCATTTTAGTCGTTCCGTGCAACGCACGGGGGTAATACTAGTAATAATAATAAGAAGAAGAAGGTTGTTTTCGACAGCAAAATTTTTTAAATCAATTCTATCTACTACTTTGTCAAATTGTAAAAAAATTTCAAGGTAAAATCCTTAAAGCAGAAATTTGTCCATTTTGTATGGAAAAAAAAACTATGGAAAATTTAGTTTTAATTTTTCATGGAAATTAAATTGGTTTTCCTTTTTCTGGTAAATTCAATCAATTATGCAAAACATCTGCAATATAAATGTGCACATGCGCTTGGAGAAGACATTGCAAAATCTATATATTAATAAAGAGAGGCAGATATTTGAATTTGTTTGGAGGGAATTTTCCCGCTCATAAAATTTCATTTACATTTGCTCTTTTTAACTTTTTGGAGATATTTAGAATTATTTATTTATTATTATTACTGTAGGTGGATAATAATAACTAAGTCTTGATAATTATATTTGTCAAAATACAACTAATTATTGTGGGCGTCCAAATCGTATCCCTTCGGCCTCCATTCACACGCTAATTTCCTCTCTCTCTCCCCACTCTCAAACCACAGACACTTACTCACTGCTCGCCTCCATTCACGCGTTCATTACGTTATCACCGTCCCTTCCCCAATCCTCTTGCGGCGTGTCTCCCAAATTCACAAATCTTGACCTAATTTTGCGATCGATCTGGGTTTCCTTCTTTTGCAATCGCGACCAAACTCAAATTCACAAATCTTGACCCTAATTTTGCGATCGATCACCCTGGGTTTCCTTCTTTTGCAATCACGGGGACTTTCAATCGATAGACACAAATCGGTTATGCATATCTTCCATAGTCTGTTTCCTTATCGGATATGAGATTTATCTTGAATTTTGCTCAGGCGAGATCTGAATCTTGAGTATTTACCTTGGTTCTGAATTTCTTTCCCCAAAGTTTAGTTGCAAATATATATAAATTTTCTTTAACTATGGCAAAAATTCCTACTACCTAAGAATCCTTTCAATTGTAGGTTTCGGGGATGTATCTATATATCCAGTCAACGTGTTGGCGATTTTCTTTCATCCGGCTATTCAACTCTTTTAGGTATTCGACCATTGTCGTCTAATCAGTATAGATTTCTTTCTTTATATTTCTTGTAGATTGGAGTGGAAATTTATCTGTTGTATGTGTAGTGATAAGAATTTGCTACTACATCGTCCCGAGAAAAGGTTCCATAGAGGTAATTCCTTCCTTTACTTCTTGGGGTCTTATTAGATGTGTTATTATATAGATTGTTTCACTTCTACTTCAAAATTGTGCTGTTTGGGTTCATTAATGTGATATTGTAATGCTATTACTTGGTACATTAATATTATGCATTTGTAATATCTTTGTTTGGAGTTCATTCAACTTGAAAGATTTCCTATTTGGTCTCTGTCAATTGTTAATGTGCTACATACTAATTATTTTCTGTTTGTGTTCTCGGTCAAACTCACGGTAGCGCCATAGTTAAACATCATAGTATTGATCAATCTTGTGTAGTGTTTGTTAATTTAGTTATACTTAAAGAATATCCCTATTTGGTCTTTGTCATTTGTTAATGTCTTTGACTACTAATTATTTTTTCCTCTTTTGTTTTCTCGATTGGGACATAGGTAACCATAGTTAAACATCATAATATTTTGCAAAGAACTCTTTGTTAATGTCGTTGTTTACATGTTGAACTCTGTTATTCTAAGGCATGTTTATATAACCCATTAAATGTCTTAATGTTATTATAATCTTTGTTTAATTAAGTTTATCTATTGCCCTCTTGACCTTTGTTTTAATTCGACTTTAATCTTTGTTTAATTAAGCTCTGTTTAGTCAGAACTTTAAGCTTTCTTTGATTTGGATTTATGCAGCCATTATAGTCAATCATGTTAGTAGCCTATTTTTGCTTTCCTCATGTCTTTGTGGGTATTAGTGTTTGTGTTGTTAACACAATTTTATTTTATCATTGATTTTGCTAGATCGACACATGGCTCTCTACATTACATCCTCAAGAAAGTCGATGTAGCCACGAGTTGGATAAAAAACCACCTTTTTAGTGCAGATCATCTAGGTTGTGATGCATTCCCAAGAGGGTGAGGTGAAGCGCACTAGACTTTTACATATGGTTCTCAAAAAGGCAGAGCGGTATATTTATTGGTTTTCCTTTTCAAACTTCAAGCATTCTTCTTTGGTTAGATGAATAGAATAACTAATATTTTGGTGAAGTTAATGTGACTCCACTGTTCATACTTTGTCATTTTTTTGTTGGACAAATAATATAACTATTCTTTTGCTAAAAGTTAATGCTCATGAGATATTTAATGTTTAATTATTTTCATAGTGTGACGAATTCAAGCTACTATTGAGGTCCTTGATCAAAGATTTCAGCAGCGACATCGAGGAGCATGGATTATACCTCATGAAGAATTTTTAGCGTGGTGGTCAATACTTGAGACTTATAAGCGTGAGTCACCCGTATCGACTCTTCTTTCGAGGAGAACACGCACGGATCCTTCACGAGCTTGCACCACTACTCAAAATCCCTATTGTCTCTATATAATTTCAAGAATGTGGATGATTGCTTGAGGGTCCCTCAAAGTAATGTCAACCATTTGATTGATGCGTCGTTAAATTATTAGTATGTGTTTTAATTGTTTTATTTCTAGAATTGTGTCGTTTACTTATAAATTAGTCATGGATCAGATTTCATTGGCGCATATAATCTGAGAAGGCTTTACAGCAGAAGGCCAAAGCAGACAAGGCACTTCTACTTTCATTTCATTCAACTTGCGAGACCTGCGTGAGAATTCGCTTATACCAATTATTACTATTGTTGAAAGGTATTTTTATTGTTTTATTTTCACTCTTTCAACTATTTTTTCCTAGGCAAAAACAAATTAAATGTGCACTTTGGGATGGGTTATCACGGACTGATTTGCTAGAAGCACATTGGAGAATTAAACGAAAAAATTTAATGTGGTGATCTTCGCGGTTTGAGTCCGTATAATGCGTTGGGGTAAGCATCAATTTTATTATTTCCTTTTAAGTGAAAATTTTATTCAGCGATATTTGTTTGTTGTTGAATAGAATATTGACTTCACTCTAAAATGTACATTGTGCCCATGCGAGATGCTACCTCATTGTCTACATCATATCATGTGTCGAAAGTTATAATTGATGAACACATACACAGAAATTGAGGATTTTCAATTACCGCATTAATAATTCTCTCCCCTTTTTCATTTGTATTTTAGTTGGACCTTCATGGAAATATAATCTATTTAACTATTTTACTTTGATATTTTCTTAGATATTTGGGCTACGCGGGGAGAGTCTATCACATAGCGGTTCTACGGCTATCCGTTAAATCGTCGTCAAATCATAAACTATCGGCTTGATCAGGAACAATTGATCGACTTTTTGGATGCAAAGAATGTAATGTCGATCCACTTTTTACAATAATTTCAAACTTGCAGATTAATACGTTTATCGATGTTTAATCATTTAATATTTGTTCATTTTACATCCGACATGTGCACTTAGGTAAGGGGATTTTTATTTCTACGGTAAAATCACTCTCAGTTCTTAATGGAAAATGGTGGTATTACAAAGGGTTGTCACGATCCTCGTGTGCCAAGAAGGTTGATGCAATTGGAGATGAGTTTGTTTGCACTAAATGTGAAAATAGAGTTATGGACCCGTGGCTAGGGTACAAAATCAAATATAAGTGGTGATGGAAAAAGTAAGCGTTTGTTGTTTTTGGGATGAATTGTCCGCAGCGTCTTTTTGTAGCCCATCGTAGTAGAGTTTGTCAATGAGTTAGGTGAGGTAATTTCCTTTATTTTATTATTATGTATCGATAATTAATTTATCTATTTCTTAAAGTTGATTATAGTTTACTTTTTATTATCCATCGTGATACGATGGGCTCCAAGCTCCTCTAAGGAGATCGTGCAATTTGTTGGAAAAACCTACCTCTTTAGAGTTGTGGGTACACAACAAATGATGTAGGTGTAAGAACTTACAACATTGGCTTACAGTTGATGATGATCAGACACTATTGCAATGAACAAGCCATCTCACCATTCTAGCAATGCGGAGGTAGTTATGAGCGAATTCTTTTACTTTTTTAATCATGGAATTAGACATTTTTGTTTGATCTGAGTTAAAACAAGATGTGTTCTTTCATTTATAGGGAGACAATTCGGATGATGATTTGACATTGCTATCCGCGTAATACAGCCAAGTTAACTCAAAAAGAGGTATTTTTATTTTTGTTAATTATATAGACTTTGTTCCATGTTTGCACTGTAAAAATTGTCTCACTTACTATTTAGGATAGCTTTATTATTATCTTTTTCATCATATTTTCTTAGTCCCAAGTACTAATGTATGGTCTATTCAATAGTTTGAGACAATGTTAATCACAGTTGTTCCGCCTTTTTTTTCTTTTGGTATGGTTCTGAGAACTTTGAAGTTGAGGATGAAGAGGTTCTTACACCTTCTTAGCGCTCGTTTGACCATGATAACGTTGTTGATGAAGATATTTGCGAGACACAACTTGAGCTCCACCAATAAGAAGATGAAGGGTGTGAAGAAATTGAGAAAGAGATTAGGAGATTTGAAGATTGTTTCTTACAGTTTTTGGTTTATTGCACATTCTTTAATTTGTTTCCACCTTTTGATTTGCATTTCGTATTGGTTTTTTCCTTGTGATTGTTGGATGTTTGGATTTATTATTAATTGGTTTGGATGTTGGAGTTCAAAGATTTTTTAGAGGATTCTAGATATGGGTACAATGAACATCGTTTTTTTTTTTTTTTGCAATTGTTGAATGGATATTAACCCTGCTTTATATATGGTAAGTCAATTATCATAATTGTGTTGGATGCTTTTTATTGGTTTTGGAATGGTGGCTCTTTGCGGTTTTTATTCCATCTTCTCGAGTTGACCAGCAGCATTGGGCATTAGCATTACCAGTGGAGTCAATGGTATAGACATTGATTTCAAATTGCCCATTTTGACCACTTATTGCTATGGTGTTGTAGTGGAAAATTTTTGTTTATTCTGTGCTAAATCATTGCCAATGCAAGCTCAACTTTTATAAGACTAAGGGAATTATCAAGATTGCTGAATACTATTAGCCTACTAATGTATTTTCCCTCTCAAATCTCCCTCCCATCTTGTTACCTTTTAGTATGATATATTTTTCATGCTATTATTTATTTTTCATACGATTGTTTAATTTGTATTCACATGAAAAATATATGATGTTTCCCACCAATCAAGTTTTTTCTTACATTTTCTCCTTCTCTATTTCTCCTTCTCACCGTCTCAACATTTAATATAATTTATTTTTTATCTATTATTTATCTTTTCCGTTTGATCATTTAATTTGTATGTGCCTAAAAATTATAATATGATTCCCACATATCAAGTTTTCCTTTCTGATTTCCCCTTAGGCCATTACCAACACCGGATGAGATTTACGGATAGCATGAAAAGTTTACACTTATATCGAGAATGTTACCAAGTCTTGAAGGTTTATTTCCACCAAGGAAAAGCAGAAACTCGATGAAAGTATATCGAGGCATGGTTTCATAAAGAATTATGTCGGAGTATCGTAGAATTAAATGGATGCGAGAAAAGGACAAGTGAACAAACTGCTCTTTTTTGTGAAAACTCTATGATGACTTGTAGTATCATTTATTTGTATAGCTTGTATGGAGAAATCGGGCAATATTGGAAGATTTATTTCCCATACTAATTTGTGTAAACTTGACAAACTACATAGACATGGCCAATGGTATCTCGTCCATATCGTAATGTACCTTAATTAAATATTTCATGTAAATATTATGTTATTATAATGGAAACAAGGATTAATACAAATATGGAGAAATATATACGTACTAAAAATAAGTGATTTAGCATTTAATGAGTCCTCCTCATACTTGTATTCTTTTGACTAGGATTTACCTTATTCATAAGGCGATATATTCTTCTTCCCTCAAATTGCAGTGGTCATCTTCTATATTCAATTCTGATCGTTTTGCTTGGAGTTTAGAAGTGTTTCCCTTTGCGAAGCGTTGCTTGCTACTTGGGGTGTGCGTATCAATCTGTCACCATTACCGATTGTCAATAGAAACAAGCAGAAGATTGTTGTGTCTTTGCGTTTCTCCCTCGAGGTGACATTACAATTTTGTTGTAATAGACACTATATATAAGCTTCTGTCAGAAGCAAATACAAGGCTGGAATAAATATGCCATGGAATAGTGGAATAAGCTGGAATAAATATGCCATGTTCTATTCATGTGTTTATAGTCTGAAGTAGTTCTATCTTGAGGATGAATCTTAAATAATCGTATAAGATTTTCTATTAGTTCTTCTTATCTGTGAGAATTGAATTTAATCTGAAGAAGGTGTAATCTAATTATGGGAATATATTTTAGATTAGTGCATTTCATTAAGCATTAGAGAGGCAAAACAATAAACAAAACCAAGTTCTAAGAGATATGATGTTAAGCATGAGTAGCTTTGACCAGCGGAATCTAGAGATACACAAATATTATGCCTTTCGGAATCTTTATTATTGGATTGCTTCTACAAAAGATTTAAATTGTCCCAAGATAATATGTTATCTTATTAGATTAGTATTGGAATCGATGTGGCGTCTGTAATTATCCTTTGAAATTTTCCTCAAATTCATGATTTTGAAGCTACCAGCTTTGGACTAATCTTGAGAAACATCGGATCTTTAATCGAGCATATATATGTTTGGTCATCTCTATTCATATAAATTCCATGTGAAAATAAATCACATATTTTGCATTGAAATGTCGACTTTCATCATCTACGCTATTTTTTGTTACATATAGATTTTCTAACAACTCAATAGTCTTGAGGTATGTGTTTTGTGTCCATGATGTAGAAGGCGTTGTTAGTCGTTGTACATTCTTTTGTATTAGAATATCGAAGGAAGCCAAAAAAGGCGTTGTTTTACATTGTGATGAGGAAGCAAACAAAATCCAGGCAATAATTCAATGAAGGAACAAAGACTTGTCGATGAAAATGGTATTAGATTTATCGATTGTGTTTCTGTCGTTTAATTTTATATGCCCATTGTTCATTCAATTATCGGTATTGAATTTATTTCATGACTACAATTGGGATTCAGCCAAAAAGATCACGTCATGTCGATAAAGATAGTTTGTCAAACTTGACTCCATCAATGGTAGTTTATTTGATGGATTATCCTCTACAAGCAATCTCGACAAGTTAGAGATATTAGTAATGGTATGAGTTTTCTAGAAGAATAAATTACTAATGTTGTTGGTGTTCTTTAGGAAAATAAAAAATAAAAAAAATACTTCGCATTTTAGAGGATAATTACTTATTTGAATAGTTAAATATCACCCCAAATAGTATGATGTTTGTGTTATTGCAATTGTGCATCATTTTTTTACAGGTGCTAAAGGTATATTTAGCCTATCGAGACAAAAACTGAACAACAAGCAAATCATCATTTTTTGTTTACTTTCGATTTAGTATGAGATTCATTTGGATAGGCTTTGATCGATGTTATAATATTCATAGCTACAAGTGCAGCCTTGGCGAGATCAAGTGCGTATATATCGAGATAACAACTTTCCTCATGTGAATCAAATAAGTGGTTTATTTGATAGCCTCTCGTCTTCCAGGCCCAGGACAAAAGCATTATAGGACATTAACAATGGTAACTTTTTTAAAAATAAATTTTCTACTTATTGGTATTGGAATGATAAAATAAAATTATTTTAATTTCTTTAATTATTATTGTAGTTCATGTTGTTAATGGCTTTTTTATGTTCTTCTTAATCACGGTACATCAAGCGAAATGAAAATTTGAGGCGAAGATTTTCTTCATTCAACACCACGTTGTTCAACACTATATGGCACAAGCAAAAACAAAGTGGTCGACCAAACTTACGAGAATTACCTTGCGTCTTGTCTGTAAGTTTTTATTTTCAAATGAGGTTTTTTTTTGGATTTATCATACAAATTCCTTTTTTTGTTTTAGTGGAAAAAGGAATCATTTAGTGCATTACAAAGGAATTCCATATAGTTTACTAATTTTGGGATTTGTTAGTTTAATAAATCACCTATTCTTTAAATATCACCACAAATAAAAAAGATCTTTGTGACATTGTAAGTTTTGGCATTATTTTTGTTTTGCTAAAAAATATATTTAACATATTAGGAAAAACTAAACAAAAAGTATATCTTCATTTTGTAGATTCACGTTAACAACTTAATAATAGATATATTTGTGAACTAATGTATGTTATAATAATATTACGTAGTTGTAAGTGCGGCCTTGAGAATCAAAATGCAGTATATCTGAGAAGACAACCCCTAATATGACTCAAATAAATGGTTTATTTGATAGCATCTCATCTTTCAATGGGAGGAAGCATTAACGAACATTAATAATGGTATGTTTGTTATTATTATTTTTATAAATTATCTACTTATTAGTGATGTATGAATAAAATAAGAGTTTTTAATATTCTTTAACTATTGCGGATGGTATTACTAATGGATTTTTTTATTCTTTTCAACCTTGACTATCAGCGAAATGAACATTACGCCAAGATTTTCTTCATTCCCATACCCATATTTGTTCAGCTAGTAAATGGCACAACCAAAAAGCAAAGTGGTTAACCAAACTTATGGGGATCTTGCAAATGCATGCATGAGTTTTTTTTTAAATATGGTACCTTTTTTCCTTTTACTTTTTTTAGTGTACCATTGAAAATTCTATCTGGATTTAGTAAGTTTAGGATTTGATCCTTTAACAAATAATCTGTCCTTTGAAATTTATAGTTATTATTATTATTATTATTATTTTGGTTCATTTAATGTATGTGTGGTGTATGAAAACAATGAAGATGACTACCAATTTAAGACAAAAACTACATGTAAAATAGGAATAATGGACATTTATGGTGTGACCTTTTAATAAATAAGTTATCTCTATATTGTACTTGTACTTCTAAATATAGATCATTATATATTTTTTGATTGTTTGATTGATTTTACTAATTTTTAATGTTATTTTGTCGACTTGAAGATCAGCAGTCAAGGTTTGACGAAGGAATTCTTTGGAGTTAAACCGGTGCGTTGTTCTAGCGTAAATCTAAGAAGTGGAATGAAAGTTGTTAACCAGCGTGATCAGAATTCCCAAAGTAATGCTACTAATGGTATGCATTTCTCTAAAAGGGAAAATTACGTATTATGTTGTTGTTCTTTTTTGGAAAAAAAAATTAAATTGCTTACAAATTTCCCATTAATAACAAATAATTCATGAATGTCATGAAATATGGTATAATAATTGTGTATGCTTTTTTGGGTGGTATCATTGTCTTACCGTTTGACTTATATATTTTATGTTATTAGGTGTGGCGTTCCCACATCCGAAAAACACGATACATTTGGAGGAGAAAATAGTGCCGATAAGATAGAGAATTAAAGTCAGTTCGTGATCAGTGCACACTCGCGCATCGCGACCATAAATGCTGTCGATGTTCAAACAATGTTTGGCTACCTCCTGGTGAAAGAGATGGTGTTGGACCAAGTAATGCAAGTACCATCAATGGGCGAGATTCTAATAATAATGGTAAGTGTTAAAAATTAATTATAAGAACTTTGACTTTTATGCACATTGATTGTTTTATGCTTTTTGGTTATTATTGTCTTTACTATATTATTATTATTATTATTATTATTATTATTATTATTATTATTATTATTATTATTATTATTATTTTTTGTGAGAGAGTAGGGATGATTATTTAGTGTATTATAATTGAAATTGATTTTACTAATTGATTTTTATGTTATTTATGCTAATGACCATCAATTCAAGTCAATGTTCACACAATTATAGAGTGCTTGACACCATGAGAGATATTGTTGGACCTAGCAATATGCATAGTGGCAAGGATCGACACTATCCTAATAATAATGGTAAGTTGTAAAATGAATTATGGCAACCGTAACATATCTGTTGATCTTAAATTCAACGATCTTGTGTTGTTGCTATTTTGTGATAAAGTCATGTTGTATTGGCGTAAATTTTACTAAATTTATTTGTTTTGAATATTTAGTTAGTCGTGCTTTGAAATTGTTGTTGAATTAATGCGGAGATGAAATGGAGCGGTGGCAGCTCGGCGGTATGTAAGAGTATTAAATTAAATATTATTTTCAGTCTTTGTCTTATTTTTACATTGGTTTTAAGAGGAAAATTTTGGGTATATTGCTGAGATGGCGACATTGAGTGTGATGAGATCTCAAAAGGCGGTAATTATTATCTTTGTTGTAGCATTTGTCCCTTTTGTGCATGCGATGTAATCGAGTAGCTAACAATAGTTATATACAATGCGGTTTATGATGATATTGGAGATCCTACCCATTAGTGTGAACATTGCGAACAATTTTTTGGTGCATGAAAAAACAAGCACCTATCTAGGAAGGATTTCCCAAAGTTCTCGATGTGTTATGTCGGGGAAATGTAGTGCTTCCATCAATAAGCGACCCCATAAGTATTAGAAGATTTGATTTTTGGATTCGATGATAGGAGCAAGCATTTTGTTGACAACGATCGTTAAATTACAATTCGATGTTTTCATTCACTTGATGGGTGGAAAGATAGAATAAGGGAGATAAATAGAGGTAGAAACGCCTCAGATATTCGGTTGAATGGTCAAAACCACCACAACATTGGATCTTTGCTTCCCAGGGACGGCGACCAACCAAAGTTCTTGCAAATGTACATACAGACCACTCACAATGAAATCGTGAACCCGAATGGAAGCCGTCGGGTATGTTTGGATTAAGCATACTAAAATAACACTAAAGTATGTATATTTATAGTCAGTGATTTCACCTCTATGCAATCCTTGCCCTATTTATGACACTCTATTATCATTGTGCTCTGTAATAGGTCAGAAGGTATCAAAACTTGCATCTTTGCGATTGTATTTGATTTGGAAGAAATGCTTGATGAACATAACGTGTTTGCGAGAAGTCATTCAGGATGGCGAGAGATATGTTGCACGGTGGCTGTCTTTGATGTTAGAATGCGGCTCATTGGAAAAAGGATAGGAGATGGAAGGCAATACAACCTCCGCGGCCGGGGCGAAGTCGCGGCATTGATAAGGGTGACTTTGACTTTGATCGGCTTGGCGTGATGTCATTGTTGAGGCGAAAGGGGACTATTGCGAAGAATGAATCAACTAAATCCATCCTTCCTAGGTTTGCAATATCCTCTATTATTCCCCTTTGGACAAGATGGTTGGCGAGAGGATGTGATGCTTACTCAGGTATGCTGAATGCTGGCTCAGCAGGCGAAAGCATGTCGGCGTTAGGGAGTTCTTTGCGTATAGGCTACAAGAGAGGGCTAATGAGTGGTCCTATCTTCTGCCGCGATCTAGGAGATTGTTCGGCAATTCTGATTGCGATGGTTACTGCGATGATTGAGCGGCTCAGCGCGGACCTATATCGAGAACACATCAGCGGAGTTGAGATCTGAGGTTGTATTGTAGCTTGCAAGATCTTTGAGAATTAGTGGAGAAGAAAACCTGCTAGGTTGGGGAAAGCTTGTGGTCTTCCAGAGTAGTTATATGAAGTCCAGTAATATGATTGCATTTTATCGAGGATGCTATGGCGATATGTCGATGGGTTGGATACCGGAACTATTCATCACTTTTTACGTGCAATCCGAAGTGGCACGAGATCACTGCGTTTAGTGAAAGAGAGGGATCTCAACCTCATGATCGCCCAGGATATTATCTGAGGATCTTTAAGATCAAAATTTGGATAATTTATTAATGACATAAGAAGAAACACATCTTTGGAGAGCCCAAAGGCTGGTAACATATTATTTTGTTATTTTATTTTTTCAATTAAATAATGTCATTATGCGTGTGGAAAACAAAACATTTTATTCATTTTTGAGTTTATGTCTCTTGTAGTGTTTGTAACAATTGGCAATTTTGGTGTTATGTAGTTATATATCTTAGTAGAATTTCAAAAGCGTGGGTTACCACATGCACACATCTTGGTCTTCCTTTATAGGCGAGAGGGACAACAACACGCAGCCTTGGCACACATTGATAGGATAATATCCATTGAGATTCAGGACAAGAGTCTTACCACGAATACTATAACCATGTCAAGGACCTCATGGTGCAGATCAGGTGTGGGAATGCAAACAAAAGATCTCCATGTATGGATAAAAGGTCGTGCACAAAGCACTTCCCAAAAGTTTTGAATTGCACAAGCATTGATAAGAGTAGCTCACGCTATATAGCGTAGGCGTAGAAATGATATCTGTTGACAAAAGCGAGATTGTTCTTGACAATAGATTTGTAATACCGCACAATCCATACTTTATACGAGGTATCGACACATATTAATGTTGAGTGGTGTAACCAGGCAGATTGCAATAAAGTATACATTCAAGTATATAACTAAGAGCCCACGATCGTATTCTTGTTGCATTGCAAAGGCGGCCCGATTCAACTTCCCTTTGAACGATTGATGAGATTAGTTCCTATTACGATTGTCGTTACATCTCTGCGCGTGGTGCATGGAGAACTTTTAGCTTCAAAATCCACTACGAGAGATGTCGATCGGCGTCTCGGCTTCCATCTCCCGGAGAACATAGCGTTGTGTATTGCGAAAATGATGAGGTCGGAGAGATGTCACGAGGAAATCCTCTGTTAAAGAGAGCAAGTTTATTGCATGGATGAATGCAAGCGGCATATACCCTGAAACTAGAGGAAATTGCTTTATGCGAATTCCCTTAATTTGTTTGGAACCGGAAGAAAGCGTCGGTGGGATCTTGGAAGAGTGGACATGCTATTGGAAGATTATATTTTGCTTTCGACCAGGGCGGAGAAAGAGTATTGTGCATTTGTACTTTCAATTGTTGAAACATGATCTTGCATTTTGTTAGATGTCTTGGGTAGTATCACTTTTTGTGTTATGTCATTCATTTGCTCGAGGACAATTTTATTATTACGATGGATTCTCATTGCTACATAGCTTGGTAATATATTTTGTCGATTATCCTTTTTATTAATTCTTCTAGGTACTATCTCGTATGTTGCTAAATCATGTCGCGTGGTCCAACGTGTTATGAAGATATAAGCGGTTGATGGAAGAATATACGTACTTTCAAGGAAGCATGCTATGCTCGGGGTCTTCTAGATGATGACAAAGTATGTGGATGGACTTATTGAGGCAGTCAGGTGGGCCACGAAGTTTCTTTCTGCGAAATCTTTTTGTTCTGTTTCGTCTCATTGCTTGGATAGGCCAGGAAGCCTTGTGGGAGAAAGTCTTTGGCAATATTTGTCCAAAGATATCGAACACAATCACCCAGAGGGCTTTACACAACCAGTATCGATTGTTCAAATGATACCTTTTACTTCATCGTGTTGCATGCTTTGATACTTTACTGCATTTTCCATGCATCCGGTAATTGTATAAACTTTATTCTGAAATTCTGACTCAGCGATCGGATCGGAAACTATACCTTGGTTGAGATTGAAAAGTTGCTACGTAGCGATGGGAAAAAGTCTTGAGAATATGATTCAATCCCTTTTCTGATGGCTCTTATTTATTTGCCCCAGACAACATTTTAATACATGATGAATTAGACTATGATAGGGATGCTTTGGTGAGGAACATCACGAGGTTGTTGTCGGTCGGCGAGGAGGCAGAAAGGTGTTTTCGACATTGTGATGAATGCAGTGTATGGTGATAATGGTGGAGTTTTCTTCTTATGCGGACATGGTGAGTGCTTGGGAAAACTTTTCTATGGAGGACTCTTTACTGCTTTGCAATAAGGTCTCGAGGAGAAATAGTCCTTAATGTGGCATCGGTGCAATAAGCTTCCTCCTTCTTCGGGGAAGGACGCCCATTCTGGTTTTCGTCCCTTAAGCGTGGGCGAAGATTCAACGTGCAACATCAAGCGGAGGAAGTCACTTGGCGGAGCTTATTGAGAGGGCGGCTTGATAATTTGGGATGAAACACCGATGATGAATAAGCAACCTTGTTTTGAGGCATTGGATCGCACCATCTGAGGATCTCGCCAGGAGTTCGATAACGGGAGTCTTTGGCTTGCCCTTTAATTGGCAAGACTATTGTATTTCTTGGAGAGACTTTGGCGATTCTACGATCATACCTAAAGGAACCAGGCAGATATTGTAAATGCCTCTCTCAATTCTTCGTCTCTATGGCACCATTGCAAAGTATTGAGACTAACGAGAAACATGAGGCTTTGCAATCTTCAGGATGAACACAGATGAAGCGAAAGTTCTGGGAATGGATTTTGAGCATTGGAGATGGAGAGATTGGTGGGCCAAATGATGGTGAGGCTACCATTGAGATCTGGGGACGACCTTACGGTGCATGGTTATATTGATTCGGTGAAAGCCATAGTTGATAGCACTTATCCCAATTTCTTGCATGATGGGAGCTTGCCGACTTACTTGAATGGAAAGGCTATACTTGCTCAGGCACTTGAAGATGTTGGAATGGTGAGCGATTACATGGTTGACATGAATCAATCGAGTTGAGGACATAATGCGATTCACGATTCGTGTAGAAGCGGTGTAGCTTTCGGATGGTGACTTGCTTAGTAGAGATCCACACTCCTGAGTTCTTGAATGGGATTTCGTGTTAGAGTGCGAGTCATGTTTGAAGTTGAAGGTTGGTGTCCCTATCATGTTGATCGTAATATTGATCATTCGGCCGGTTTGTGTAATGGTACCGTCTTATAATTCTGGCGGCTTGGAAATCATGTTATAGAGGCCAAAGATTACCATGCAGCGTTGTAAATCTTTGGGAAGGATTATTTAATTCCCAGTTGAGTCTGCCCCATCGATATAAGATTACCATTCACATTTGAGAAGACAATTTCCTCACGATGGTTTGCTCTGCGATGACTATCGATAAGAGTCGAGACAGACGGCTCATTAATGTTAGGGTGTATTTGAGGAGGCAGTCTTCACCCATAAATTGACTTTATGTTGCGGTCTCTAGGGTTACTAATAGGAAGGATTGAGGTTTGTAATTTGTGATGTGATGGGCATGAGACAAAATATGACCACAAGCGTCGTGTACAAAGAGGTTTTCGGCAATCTATAGTATTGTGTGTGCGAATCACCACAGTATGTTTTTCTATTTGTCAAATTTTTAATCATCTTTCTATTGTGTTTGTTGGTATAAATAGTAAGATATCATTATAGATAGTTATAGGTTGGTTGCCTTAGGTTCAATCCCAATTTGATATAATCATTTGAGGGTGTATAGTAGTTTGCAATGTAGCTCATATTACGGTATTGATAGTGCTACAAAATATCAAAAGTGTTTGTTTTTCGATTTAGAGATTTTCTTATGTGTGATCTATTATATTTTAAGAGAACTATAGATTGCTTTGTAGTTTTCAATATTGATGAGATTTTGTCTTGCGGCTCTTATTGTAGGTTGCCTCGTGTGCGAATCACTCATCCATTTGTTCTACGTTCGTGACAATAAGGCAATCGTGGAAATACCACAATATGTTTTCCATTGTGCATTTAGGATTGATGTGTTTATGGATGTTATACTCATGTTATCGTTGTCCAATTTAATTTGGAGGATAATTGCTCAATGTTATTATGGTTGGATATGAAGCTGATATTAGGTTGTTGTGAGGGGATTCTAATATTTTTGCATCATCGTGTTGGTTGTTACAACAATGTGTATATCTAAATGTTGGAATTGATCAAAATACAAACGAAACTCTGTTGAAAATTTTTAAACAATGGGAACGCGCTTTACATAAGTCATGTAATACGCCGGGATTGTATACATATTTTTTTTGTAATTGTTCAATTTACCTTAAGTTTGTGAGGATTATTATATTAATGTACTCTGCTTCCCGTGCAACGCACGGGTGTTACTGCTAGTTATGAACAATCAAATTAAGTAATTAAGAAATTCTTAAATATAACTTCCAAAAATAAACATAGTAGTTTAATATAATTGTGCAAGTCATACGCTAGATTGGGTTGTAACATGCCATCCCAAATATATAACGCACACTTTCTATTTGTCAAGTAAATGAAGCAAAAAATTTGGCTTCACATGATTTGTCGATGATCATTACTCGATGAGAATACGTTATACGTACAAAATGTTATACAAATTGATAATAAAAATTTATTATTTCATGTATTACAGCACTTCAAAAATTAACCATTATTAAATATTCACCCCACTTTCAAATTTCCATATAATGTTGTACAAGCATAGTTTCCCTTTTCAATAATACAATTTGTAGCAACATAACATCTATATATATATATTTAGGGTCTTTCCATGCTTTTGATAAGCATTGCTCTTCATTAGTTGTTAAATTATCATCAAATACGTTTCCATCCATGAGCCGAGATTATAAAAAATTTTGAGAAAATTAGGTTGAAAACATTTTATTTGTTCTGTTTCAGAAATATAAGGCAAAATAGCATATCAAGTCTAGTGATAGCAAAAAAATCCGATCCGATCCAAATTTGATGGATACCCCGTCCGAATGGAGCAATTTTTTACCGATCCGAAGATCCGTGGATCATTGATCCGTGGATCGGCCGATCCGAAACGGATTTGGATTTGGATTTGGATCGGCCTGATCCGATTCAATCCGATCCGAATTGATTTTTTATTTTTTATTTTTATTATTTTTTATTTTTTTATAAAAATCTATACCAATATGGATTATATTTGGATTTTTTTCTTGATTCGATCTGATCCGACTCGATCCGAGAAATTTGGATTTGGATTTGGATTAGGCCGATCCGATCCGAACCCGATCCATTACCAACACTAATCAAGTCCAACTATAAGTCTATACTTGACCATCTTGAACGCTACTTAATCTATTATTTCACCAGAGTTGACAACAAGAGAAGCATCTTTAAAAAGCTGTAATGGACTACCATTCAATTTAATTAAAAAGCTTTTTAGCAAAATTAAAAATGAACATCTAGAGAGAGACCCTTGTTTAGGTTTGGGCAGGGCAATTGCAAGGAATGGTTTAGGCGATCGTGCCAGCAAAAAGTTGCATTTTGTAATCTATAATATAGAAAAAGAATTGGACAAAAAATGTTTTTAATTGATTTTTTTATTCTTTTCCCGCTCAAAATGCTACAGCCAATCAGAATTTCTGGAAAAAAAAAGATAGCTGTAAAATCGTGTATCAGAAAAGGAAAAAATCTATTTATTAAATTTTTCCCCCTATTGAATTTGCCTAATATAAACTTCTATCTATATATAGAATAATTTATATATATGGAAAATGAGGATTTTTTCTTATTATATTTTTTATTATCGTAAATCCGTTTTCCGGTTTAAAACAAACTCTATTTTTATTTTTTCTTGCCTAATCTATATCCAACTCTCTTTTATTTTTTTACCCTAATATATTAATATATATCCAACTCTCTTTTATTTTTTTACCCTAATAATATATTAATATTAATGTATATAGATTTTACTTAATTATTTCTACCCTATTTTACCCAATCTCATAATATCTAAATACTCTCTCTATTATTTCCTCTTCTTTTTTTTTCTACATATAAAAATAATAATTTGTGATTCTATTTTACTCGACTTGATGAAAGCTTTAAAACAAGTATACTATCAATATATAAATTTTCATTTTTAAAAAATATTAAAATTTACCGTAAACATATAAATTAGTGTCTAACTTAAATATAAATTGATATTAATATAAATTAATGACTACTGATGTAATAACATTAAAAATTTTTGATAATTTGTTACGACACTTAATTGATGTTTGTTCGTAAAATTCAAATATAATAAGATGTCTCATTATATTTGCACTTTAACATCCAAACTTCAATAACAAATTACAAATTTAATTTTTTACCTCATTAGCTTCTGTTATTTTCAATTATAATTTAGTTTACCTGGACAAATATTATATATTTTTCTTTTAAATATTACAAATTTCAATTTTTCCTTTATTTTTTCGTACAAATCTTTAATTTATATGTTTATGTGTTGAACAATATAAGGGTGTTCCAAGAATTGGAATGAATTTTTAATTGATCATTTTTTCATAATTTTCGTATTTAAAAAATAAAATTATTTAAAATTAACAGTTTTCACTAACATTTAATTTTTATGCCATACAAAATTACCATTGATTAAATTTTTACACAAAAATTCAAATAAAGGTTTAACATTAAAATAAAAAAATAAGATCAGACTTGTTACTTAATTAATTTTAGAAATAATTAATTATTTTAAAATAATTGGCTAAGAAAAAAAAATTAATTAAAATTAATAATCATGCTAAGATTCATTTTTTTTTTTTTTTGCAATACAAAATTACGATTCATTAAAGTTTTACCCAAAAATTTTAAAAAAAAAAACTTACTAGCAATTGGCCCAAGTTTGAGACAAAATTCCACCACTATAATCCCTAATTTGTACTAAAAATTTTAAAAATTAGGTTGGACCCAATAATCAATTTTAGAAACAATCAATCATTTTTAAAAATAATTAGCTAAAGAATAAAAGTTAATTAAAATTAGTGATTTCTATAAAATTTAATTTTTTGTGTGATGAAAAATTACAATTCATGAAATTTTTACATAAAAATTAAAATAAATGTGTAACATGAAAATTTATAACTTAGGTTGGACCCTTTTATTAATTTTAGAAAGAATTTATTATTTTTAAAAATAATAATTAGCTAATAAATGAAAATTAATTAAAATTAGCGATTTCACTAAGATTTAATTTTGATTGGATAAAAATTATGATTCATTTAATTTTTACATAAGAATTAAAAGAAGCATTATAACATCACTTTTTCAATTAATCATTCAATTGTAACATTAATTGATTTTTAATTAATTGAATATATATTTATATCTTTTTAAATTCTAAGATGTCTTTTCTATTATAAGATATTTTTAAAATTAGGTTCATATAATTCTTAAAATTATGGTTATCAAGAAAATTATTTTGGAAATAGTATTTTTTTAGAAATAATTAACTTAAATACAAAAATTTAATATAACTATTAAAACTATTATTAATTAAAATAATAAATTATATTGCAAATATTTAGCTAGACATGAGTTTAGTGGACAAAGATTGCTCAAAATTAATTACATGTTAAAAGGGAAAATATAATTAATTTTAAAAAAATCATTAAATTGTTGCGGGTTTTTTCTAAAAAATGAAAAATAAATCCTTTAAATTGTAATAGATCTTTTAAATTATAAGATGTCTTCAAAACTAAATTCATGCAATTCTTAAAAGTGATGATATTAAAATATTTATTTTAGAAATAATTAATTATTTTCATAAACAATTAGCTAAAAATAATAATTAATTAAAACTAATTCTATTACAATTCATTAAAATTAATAATACTGTTACGATTTAATTGGACTTGATTTCAATGGACAAAATTGACATGATTTCGTTGGACAAAAATTAATAAAAATTAATTATACTGCCAAAATAGAAAAATCGCATTAATTAAAAAATAAATAACAATTAAAATTAATTAGATTGCTATGGTTTACTAGATTTTTTTTAATTTTCATAAAAAATGTAAGGTATCTTTTGACATGCACGATATCTTTTTAATTATAAAATATCTTTAAAATTAGATTCATATAATTCTTAAAACCGCGGCTAAAAAATTAATTATTTAGAAATAATACATTATTAAACAAGAATTAATTATATTACAATTAATTATATTTTTTAGATTTAATTTGATAGATTTTCATTGGATGAAAATTGAGATAGTTTTATTAGACGAAAATTAATCAAAATTAATTACATTACTAAAAATGGGGAAATATAATTATTTCACAAAATGAAAAATAATTAAAATTAATTATATTGCTGCAGCGAAGAAAAATGTGCTTACAAAATTAATTTTTCTTTTTACGTATTTTAAAATAAGGTTAAGTTAGCACCTATAAGATTTTTTATTCTTAGAATTGGAGTGTTACTTCTTATCGTAAAGTAAGTCGACCGATATTAAAATAATTATTGCAAAAATAATTAATTCTTTTCATAAATAATTAGCTAAAATGAAAATTAATTACAAATAAGTCTATTACAATCAATTAAAATTAATAATACTGTTATAATTTAATTGGACTTGATTTTAATGGGCGAAAATTGAGACAGTTTCGTTTGACCAAAATTAATCAAAATTAATTATATTACAAAAATAGAAACATAACGTTAATGAAAAAATAAATAATAATTAAAAGTAGTTAGATTTTCTTGGTTGACTAGATTTTTCCTAAAAAATGAAAGACATCTTTCGACATGCAAGTTATCTTTTTAATTATAAAATATCATTAAAATTATATTCATACAATTCTTAAAATTGCGGTAAACAAACTAATTATTTATAAATAATAAATTATTTCTATAAATAATTAGGTAAAAACAAGAATTAATTATATTAATTGCAATTAATTATATTTCTTAGATTTTATTGGATATATTTTCATTGAAAAAAAAGAGATAGTTTTATTAGACGAAAATTAATCAAAATTAATTAAATTGCTAAATATGGAGAAACATAATTATTTCAAAAAATAAAAAATAATTAGATTGTTACGGGAAGGAAAATGTGCTTACGAAATTATTTTATCTTTGATGTATTTTAAATAAAGTTAAGTTAACACCTGTAAGATTTTGGATTTTTAAAATTGGGCTGTTACATCTTCTTGTAAAGTAATTCGAGTGATCATTAGTCCCTAATTAACTTTATTTACTTTTTTTCAAAATATGCTTTTCGTTTGATTTTCATATGTTTTTGTAATTTCTATAATATTTCTTTTGAGTTACAGTTTGTGGCAAAATATTAATATTTTTTTTGTATAATTTCGTGTGTTTCAAAGGACCTGCTCCTTTTTTCTTTTTCTTTTTTTAAGTGACAAGATCCAAAAATAGGTATTCAAATAGTAATGATTTTTTATTTGACACTACTTGAACCAACAATTATATAATACTTCTTTGGTTCAATCTATCGCTTTCGCTAGGGAATAAGTTTAAGAATTCTTATTAAACAATTGGTTATCGACTCAATCAGTTATTT
This sequence comes from Jasminum sambac, assembly GCA_018223645.1. Lineage (NCBI taxonomy): Eukaryota > Viridiplantae > Streptophyta > Magnoliopsida > Lamiales > Oleaceae > Jasminum > Jasminum sambac. Next base: position 26,413,817 of record CP073652.1, read on the forward strand.
GAATTATATGACTCAATTAGAATATTTTAATTAGCTTTCGACTATGTTAAATATTTATCTAAGTTTTCATCTCCTAAATAAATATTAAGAATCCTACCTACTTTGAATTATTTATTTTATACCGAATTTTCCTGTTGATATTTTATTTTATTTTTAAGTATAATCAGTTAGATTGTATATTTTAAGTATTAATCTTATATATTTCGATTTATTTATCATATCCAAATTAATTTAAATGTTATTCCAAATTATTCAATATTTAATATGCCGAATGTATTAAATTAGTAAGTTTATACCTAATAGGTTAATATACGTGTTTAATATATTTAGATTGGAAGGTATTTATTAAAGAAATAAAATGTCAAAACAAAAGTCTTAGATTAAACAATCACAAATGGGTGTGGACGGGGATGAGAATTTTCTAGTGGGGCGGGGACACGGACAGGGATGGGGAATGGAAGTCTGTGATTCTTATATCATCCGGGTTCAACCTAGAGTAAATGAAGATGGGTCGGAACGAGGATAAGTGTTTCCCAACATGGAAGAAATAGTTTAGAGTGCAATCATTTGTCTTCACTACATTATTATTTTTATAATATATCTTTATACTGATTATATTTCATAATTAACATTTAAATATTATTATTTACATAGCAATTTTTAATAACGCACATTATACTGATGTATAATAATTAATATCTCTCAGAATTTATAATTGCATATAATAAAATGTAAAATAATTTTTAAGAAAAAACAATGAGCTCTACGAATGTTAGTATAGTTATTTTAGTATGGTTATTTTGATAAATATAATATTTAATATTATTTTATTTTGGGTTTACATTAGTAGATTAATGTTGAAATAAGCAAAATGTAATATATTATCACAAGCGCTGTCACGAATTATCATCCCGTGCAAAGCACGGGTATAAATGATAATTAAGTTACTATTCTATGGAGAATAGTAAATTAAGTTGTGTGGATTTTCGCGAGTTGTTTCTTGCATATTTGTACGATGGATTAGTACGAAATATAGGAAAATTTCTATTGAAATTTTTATAGAATTGTTTCAAGCTAAATTCTTTAATTTTATTGTTGTAACTCATTCTTTATTTTAATTATTTTTTTGGATTTTATGTTAATATTATTAACATCTATCAATAATGTTATTAGTTGAAAAATTTGTCCCCCGTGCAACGCACGGGTGAAACAGCTAGTGTTTTGAAAGAAAATCACAAACGGAATTAAAAATTAATTTACAACGAGTTTTAAAAAGTTACACACAATAAAGTGGCAAAAACAACCAAAAAGGCCCACGCATTAAATAAGGTAAAAAAATATTTTTAAAAGGTGACAAAAAGTTAAAAAGTCACACTAGAAAAGTCTCAATGGGCTAAAAAAACCAAAAATGGATTTAGAAAAATTAGCATTGCATCTAAAAAATGACAAACAAATTTAAAAAGTCATTAAAATAACATGAAAAAAGTCATACATGAATTTAAAAGGTGACAAAAATAATACAAAAAATTCACAGACATATTAAAGCCACAAATAGTTTTAAAAAATCACAAAACGAATTTAAAAAAGACACAAGCAACAAAGACGAAGAGAAACTAAAAAAAACTATAAGGGTGTGTTTGATTCATGCTTTTTTTTCCAGGAAAACTCGTTTTCCAGCTTTTTTTTCCACCAGTGGCTGTTTGATTGCATTTTTTTCCTGGAAAAGGTTTTCCAACTTTTTCTCGATTTCCGTTCTTTTCCTTGTTTTGAAGGAAAACGTTTTCCTTGGGGAAGGTGGTTTTTGTTTTCCGGAAAAAGTTTGGCCATTTTTTTTTTTTTTTTTTTAATGGACAATTTACTTTAACCATAAAGATAAGGAAAATGATCAAATTTCATGAAAAAAAACACAAAAATAAAGAAAATAACATCATTTTCCAACTTTCAAATTAATCCAATCAAACACCTACAACTACTATTTTCCCTGGAAAATCTTTTCCCGAAATTTATTTACCCGGAAAACGTTTTCCTTCAAACCATTTTCCGGGTTTGCTATGAAACACACCCTAAGTGAGTGACCGCCCAAACAAAATCTAAGCAATCGGACAATAAGACCGTATTTTTCAAAAGAAAGAAAAACAAAGGTATTCCTCCAAACTCAAATGTAAACATGGATATGAAACTTAGTCCGCGCCCCCAAAAAAAAAAAACCGAGAGAGAGAAAGAGAGAGACGCCTTCTAATATGCATAACATGTTCTTAATAAGTAGAGATTATTGTTTTTAGAGATGTTCTAAACTCTACAACCACTTCGAAAAGTTTGATATAGAATTAGTAAAATAACACAATAAATTAAAATTATTTATGATAATTCTATCAAAGTTACTTTAAGTTATACACAATAATGCACTTTGGATTGATGTGGTATATCAGTTGGAGTGCCACGATTAAAAAAAAAGGTGACAAAAGTTGATAAAAAATTTTTCCTTGAAACATTTCTTCACGATTCATAAATAACATTTTAACAACAACATTTTCATTGTTGAAAGCCGATTGTGGTGTCACATCAACCAGAGTACATCATAACGTGCCCCTTAGGATATACCTAATTAATTTCATGAATCCTATTATATATCATGAGAAATCTCTTTACACCGGAAACCTCCTTGTATGGATGAATAGAATTTGTCGATTTTATAGCGTGGTGACCACGCACTCTGATTTTCTTGCAACATATATACGACAATATATGACGAAATTTGGTTATTTAGCTTGCAACATACAACAACAAGACGGTCGCTATTTTAGCTTGTAAAAACGGCCTTCACTAGATCTCTTCAATGATAGGAAATCTTAATTTTAATCTTATCTAATATAAATAAAGACAAAACTAATCAACTTAAAGTGTTGGCCTGTTTTCCCACTCAAAATAATGATTTTCATTAATTCAGCCATATTGTGGGATAATTATTGACACACAAAAATATTTGATCACCCAATAAGAAGGGTCCAATCACAATAAGATGGTGGTCCGAAACTCAAGTTCGTGACCGAGTGAGGAGGGCCAACAAGATGAAGTTTAAGCCAAAAAACCTATATAAAAGCAGAGTCAAGGGAACCAAATGAGAGCATGCTTAGAGTGCTTAGAGGTGCTGAATGTGTCCGAGCAGGACGAGTAACATAGGGTGAGCGAATGGGATACAAAACGAGGAAGTATCAAGGGAGTTATCTCCTTCTCCACATTTTACGACGATATTAATGAGATTAGTTACCATCGAAGAGCAAAGTGCACGGGCAAAATTAATGGCAATTTGGCGAAACTCAAGGGTGTTGGAAAGTGGAGACAAACATGGCCAAGTCAAATATGGTGGCTAAGAAGATTTGGAAAGATTTCTTGATTGTTGGCACACGGATGGAAAGTTGGTGAAATGAGGAGACAAGATGGTTGGTGGTGAAATGTGAAGTCAAGAAAGGAGGCTCCATTGTCAAACAAAGAAGAAGAAACTAGCATGCTCTTTCGGTGGAATTGGTGGAGTGATTAATTAGCATTTATTTAATGCTAATTATTACATTTTTGCCATTGAAATGTGCCTATAAATTGAGGCTCTTCTTCAGTATTCAAGTATCCCATTCTTGAGATGTAATCCCACAAAGAGAGAGCAATCTCATATAGAGAGGAATAGAGAGAAAAATTAGAGAGAAAAAAATAGTGAGTTTCTCCTAAATTTTTCGTGTTATTCCCTTTATTTGTAAGGGTGTGTTTTCTCCTATTATAAGAGAGAGGTTATCGTCAATTGTGCTCTCCTTATATTAGAGAGAAGTTGTTGTAATCCTTTTGTCGATAGTGAAATCGTTCTACCGTTTGCCCGTGGTTTTTACCCCGAATTAATTTGGGGGTTTTCCACGTAAAATCTGGTGTTTCTCATTTTTCTCATTTCTATTTCAGTTGTAATTGTGTGCCCAGTTCCACAACCGATCCTAACAAGTGGTATCAGAGCCAGGTTGTGATTTTTTATTAAATTCTTAGTATGCTCTGTGGTTGCAGCATAGACTGATCTTCCACATCAGAAACGATTTTTTGAGAAAATCACTAGATCTATAGCCGAGTTCGTGCTAAGATCAGATCTAGTTAGTGGAAAAGAGGCATCTATAAAAATGGCGACGAAATATGAAATAGAGAAATTCAATGGGAAAAATTTCTCATTGTGGAAAATGAGAATAAAAGCAGTATTGAGAAAAGATAACTGCTTGGCGGCAATTGGAGAAAGGTCCGACGATATCACTGATGATAAATGGAGCGAGATGGATGGCAATGCTATTGCTAATTTGCATCTAGCGCTAGCCGACGGAGATTGTCGAGTGTATCGGAGAAAAAGACGACAAAAGAGATTTGGGATCATGAAGATTGTTAATGGCGCACTTGTAATAATGAAAGAAGAAAAAGACGGCTCTCAACCGTGGATGCTTAAAGAAGACAATGTTAAAAGAAGAAGGATCTGTCGCATCGGCAAGTTCAATAGAAGAATCAACGATGTTGTGGCATCGATGGCTCAGAACATGTCGGGAAAAGGCTTGGAGATTCTCTCGGAACGTAACTTCTTCCGAGCTAAAAGAATTGTTTACTAGTAAGCAACGCAGTTAAAGTTTGGTACTTCTACTATTAGAAGTAAAACTAGTTTGGAGCCGATTCATTCGATGTTTGGAATACTTGATTATATCCCTAGGAGGTGCAAGATACTTTGTATCCGTTAGGAGATGTGGGGTGTATCCAGTTAATAAAAGGAAATCAGATGTGTTTTCTCTTCAAAGATTACAAAGTGCAAGTTGGGCTGGATCGTAAATCCGAGAAAGTGCATATTCTCGGAAGAGGTGATGGTGTTAAGGGTACTACCATGGGTTCCCACTTTGCCCACAAGGTGAAAATCAGCAGAGATGTACTATATGCAAATGATAGGATGCAAAAAAGGATATGATAGCACTTCAAAGAAAAACTAGAGACTACAATTTGAGTAGACCTAGTGATGTGTGCTACATATGGTTTGCATTAAGAGCGATTGGATGTGAAAGTGCTACTCTTCATGGTAAACTTGATGAAGAGGTTTGTATGCTCAGACTAAGGTTTTGAAGACAAAGAAAAAGAGAACTTGGTTTGACGGTTGAACAAATCTCTATACGGTCTCAAGCAGTAGCCGAGATGTTGGTATAAGAGATTTGATTCCTTCATCATGAGCCTTGGTTACAACAGATTGAATGCAGATCCTTGTGTCTATAACAAGAGATTTGGTGATGGTGATTTCATTATTTTACTGTTGTATGTTGACGACATGTTGGTAGCAGGCCCCAACAAAGATCGTATTATAGAATTGAAGGCTCAATTGGCTAGGGAGTTTGAAATGAAGGACTTGGGACCAGCAAACAAGATTCTAGGGATGCAAATTTACCGAGACAGAAATAATAGGAAGATTTTGCTTTCTCAGAAGAATTACTTGGAGAAAATCTTGCGACGCTTCAATATGCAAGATTGTAAGCCAATCTCTACCCCTCTTCCTATTAATTTCAAGTTATCCTCAAGTATGAGTCCTAGCAGTAAAGCGGAGAGGATGGAGATGTCTCGAGTGCCGTATGCATCAGTAGTGGGTAGTTTAATGTTTGCTATGGTTTGTATAAGGCCAGACATTGCACAAGCAGTGGGAGCGGTTAGTCGGTACATGACGAATCCTGGTAGAGAGCATTGGAATACTATGAAGAGGATCCTGAGATATATCAAGGGTACCTCAGATGCTGCATTATGTTATGGAGGATCAGACTTTATTGTCAGAGGCTATGTTGATTCGGATTACGCAGGTGATCTTGATAAAAGCAAATCCACCACAGGTTATGTGTTTACTCTTCTTTGGAGGAGGCTGTGAGTTGGGTTTCAAAGCTGCAGATCTATCGTGGCTACGTCAACGACGGAGGCAGAATACGTGGCAGCTACACAAGCCAGCAAAGAGGCAATATGGTTGCAAATGTTATTGGAAGAGCTTGGGCACAAACATGAGAAGATTACTCTATTTTGTGACAGTCAAAGCGCTTTGCATTTGGCAAAGAATCCAGCATTTCATTCAAGGACGAAACACATTCGGGTTCAGTATCACTTTGTTCGTGAGAAGGTGGAAGAAGGAAGTGTGGATATTCAGAAAATCCATACAAAAGAAAACCTAGCGAATATGTTAACAAAGCCGTTCAACAATGACAAGTTTGTATTGTGTCGATCTTCTATTGGCCTAACAGAAACGTAAGCAGCATGGGCATGGCAAGCGTAGAAAGGATTGGAGGATTACTTGGAAAATCCACATTTGTCTCCAAGTGGGAGATTGTTGGAAAGTGGAGACAAACATGGCCAAGTCAAATATGGTGGCTAGGAAGATTTGGAAAGATTTCTTGATTGTTGGCACACGGATGGAAAGTTGGTGAAATGAGGAGACAAGATGGTTGGTGGTGAAATGTGAAGTCAAGAAATGAGGCTCCATTGTCAAACAAAGAAGAAGAAACTAGCATGCTCTTTCGGTGGAATTGGTGGAGTGATTAATTAGCATTTATTTAATGCTAATTATTACATTTTTGCCATTGAAATGTGCCTATAAATTGAGGCTCTTCTTCAGTATTCAAGTATCCCATTCTTGAGATGTAATCCCACAAAGAGAGAGCAATCTCATATAGAGAGGAATAGAGAGAAAAATTAGAAAGAAAAAAATAGTGAGTTTCTCCTAAATTTTTCGTGTTATTCCCTTTATTTGTGAGGGTGTGTTTTCTCCTATTATAAGAGAGAGGTTATCGTCAATTGTGCTCTCCTTATATTAGAGAGAAGTTGTTGTAATCCTTTTTGTCGATAGTGAAATCGTTCTACCGTTTGCCCGTGGTTTTTACCCCGAATTAATTTGGGGGTTTTCCACGTAAAATCTGGTGTTTCTCATTTTTCTCATTTCTATTTCAGTTGTAATTGTGTGCCCAGTTCCACAACCGATCCTAACAAAGGGATGTGGCTGTGTGGCGGTTAATTGAAAAGCCATCAAGACGATTTAGACAGCATAAAAGTACAGACTCAAGATGAAGAAAGGGACCAATCAATCCAAAATCTAAAGAAATAATATGTAATTTCAATTTCTTTATATTCACATTTCACGTTTTAATTTCAAGTACCTCTTTACTTAATTTTTGTAGGCTTGCACCCTTTCGAGGCGAATTATAATTTCTCAATACACTTCCAATGACAAACAGCCCTTGCTGAGACTTTGTCTAGAGACGTCCTCGTTTGTTATCACAATTGTTCCAATTAAACTGATTGTTTTGTGCTGTGCACACAACAAACAAGACTCAAAAGATTCGCCATATCTGCATTTTTTTTTAAGTGCATGTCCACACTTTTAATATAATGCAGATTAACAACTCTAATTTCTTTACGTCAATTTCAAGTTAAATTAAATAAATACAAAGAATAAGTACGAAATCAACCGTGAAGATTAAGCTATAAGAACAATTTTGGCACCCCTTGGTTACACATTTCCATTTGGAAAGAAAGGGAACACGGTCCGGAGTAAATTCAAATGAATAATTGAATAGAAATAATAGAAACAAAAATTGAAGAAAATGCAAAATTGAAAATGAAAATGATGGTCAACCGACAAGATGCACCGTGGCTCATTCCTAAACCAATGAAACATCACGGTGGGTTCGCGCCAACGGGCTTTAACGTGTCGAACATAGACTCTCAAAGTGGAGCCCATCAAATCACACGGCCGAATCATACCAAGACTTGGCAGAGGACCCACCTACAACCGTACGGCACTTTTTTTTTCCTTCTTTTTCTGCCTAACTTTCACGTTGTTTGAAAAATCTTTAATCTAAAGTGATTATTTTTTTTATATCTTATTTTTAATAATAAATTTTGCTGATGCGTAATCTTTATATTATAAAAAGAGAAGTGCCACGTTGGCAGTAGTGCCAACGTGGCACTCATTAATATTTTAAAAAAATACATAAAAATAAGTTTTGTAGTTAAAAAAGATAAAGAAAAATCTATTTTTGGAAATAAACAAACATTAATTGATAGTTTTAAATAGGAAAAATTCTTTAAATATAATTATTTTTTAATGAAACATAAATTTATCATTAAATGTGATAAATAAATTTTAATAAGAAATAATTAGCTTTGGAAAAAACTTTAAATATAATTTCATTTTTCAAAATTCTAATTAAAAATATTAAACAATAAGTATTTTATTTATTTATTTTCACTGTGTTAAAAAATGTTATAGTTTTAGATAGTTTTGATTTGTAATGTACATTGGATTATTGAAATAGTGGATTATTCTTAAATCAAATAGTGAGTGCTAAAATTATAATTGAATTTGTACTGAAAAATTTAATTTTGAATAAAGAGTGATTTATTAATTTTTACCTTTATATTTTGAATTGTTATATTATCATACTATTAATCTTTATATTATAATTTGTGAAATGCCACGTAGACAAAAATGCCAACATATATGGCACACATTAAATATTTTAAGAAAATTATAAAATTAGTTTTTGAAATAAATCAACATTAATTAGTAGTAATTAAAAACATAATTGAAAATAAACCAATATTTAAAACAAACATTTAATGAGAAAAATTTATTTTGGAAAGATTTTAAATATAACTTTATTTTTTTAAAGTTCTAATTCAAAATATTAAATAATAAATATTTTTTTATTTTTTATTTAATTTTATGGCAATAAAATTGTAGGCTTTGATAGTTTTGTTTGGTTACGTGAATTGTTCTGTTAAAAATAGTGAGTATTTTTTACTTTTTTATTTTTAAAATCAAATAGTGAGTGGTTAAAATTATAAGTAGATTTATGTTGAATAATTTATTTATTTTTATGTAAAATGGTAATTTATTAATCCTTATATTATTATAATTGAAGTGTCATGTTTGGCGAACGCTCTATTGGCAGTGCCAATATGACACATGGTTTTTCATTAAAAAAAATTAATTGATTTTTTCGTTTTTAATACGACTGATATGATATGCTCACTAATTGAATTTTGCATTGCATGTTTTTTGCCTTTTCTAAGTATATAAAATTAAAAATAAAAATTTTTTCTTCATACAATTAACATACATTTTACGTAAACGGAAAGAAATCAAATGAATTATATAAATACGGAAAATTGTTGGTATTACTACAAATTTAAGTTACATAAAATTAAATATAATACTTTTTATACCATAGACCTAAAATGAAGTACCAATTACAGCTAATCACTAAAAAAAGGCATAAAATCATAAAATTTAGAGGGTGTAATGTTCATTTCAAAAAGAAAAAAGGTGCCCAACATAAATTTGATATGTACCAACATGAAAAATACATTTTGATAATGAAAATTTTTTTATATATTCATTCCTAATGGTTCGTTTACAATTAATTAATCTCCACGAGTATCGTTGTGTAATGCTATACATGGCAATTAGAATTAAAATTACACGTTTTGATAAATTTCTTAATTATGCGATGTATGTGAATTTTTATAATTTACAATTGTGAATTTGCTCCGCATTTTTTGCATTGACAATAATATACAATATTATAGATTTCAATAATTGTTTATAATTCTGCAATCTCTTATGAATCAATTACATCAATTATATAATTCAATATTTATCTTTATAATTTTATATCAATATTTATCGTACATAAATTTAATTATTCCCGTGCATCGCACGGGCTTGATACTAGTTTTCATAATAATAATAGTTTATGAGTCATGTTCATCAAACATAACACGATTCAGCTTCGAATCATCGGCACGGCATGGCGACCAACATCGTCTAATTCTTTGGCGGTCGTGAATTATGAATGTGAAAAGCCAGATAACCTTTAAGTCGTCGATCATTAATAGTTTTTTCTTATTGTATAATATGATATTTTTCAAATAAACTATTATTTTTAAGGAAAACTTTTTCAAATGAGTTCGTAATCATCATGTATTTTACTAGTCAATGTAAAGGTTAAGATTACACGGAATTGTCACTTGATTTTTACCTCAAAATCATTAGTGTGTCAAAGGTCTTTTTTTTTGTCATTTTATTTATTATATAAAATAATTATAGGGCTTCAATTCAATGGAAAATTACTTCAAACTAATCTAATATGCATTAGTGCTTTTCTTTTCTGATTAATCGATTTCATTTCGGAGTCAATACAAAAATTAACTCAAAATTTGACATACATGAAGGGGAAAAATGAAAAGATGGAGAAAGTAGGTAGTCGGTAGACCATAGCCATCAAGATGAATCAATAATAACAATATATTAATGAGAGTAGCTAATGTTTAAAAATAAACTTCATGCGATGTATTAACTAACTTTTTATTTATAAATAAAAAGTAGAACTTTGAATTGTCGAAATTGTAGAAAAGTAATACTTAAGAATTGTGAAAATTGCACCAACTTTATCTTCTTAAAAAGGAAATTTGTCAACTACTTAGTGTGTTGTAATTAGTTAGCACGTCGATCTTTAAGTGGAATAGTAATATACTAATATCTATATTATTGTATTACAGAGTACCGACTTTTCTGATGTATAAATATGCATTTTATTCACTACTAGTGTTTTCATCCGCACGTTGCGTGGGGAGACGTATGTCCAATAACTCATGTGAATAAAATCATTCATGGTTACAAAATGGACTTTGATTGCGGAGAAGAGATGTGCAATGCATGTCTGCAACCAATGTATACCAATTGTGAAAGGGAGAAGAAAAGAAACGGGTAGTAAAGAAGAATTTGATGGGCTGGTCACGCGATGAAATTTGTGTTTATCGAATTGAAGGAGGAGATGATGATAATAAATCAATTAGAGATGTGATAATCACGGTAATTGGGGAAATTTGAAGAATTGGAGATTTAGACAAATACTATATTTCCTTATCAGATTGGGAAGGATGGAAAATGGGATAAAATTAGAGATATGTGAATTATGGATTGTACTGAAGATACTAAAAATGATTAAAGATTAAAACAATAATTTTTATATTTACAAAATTGGTGAAATGAGTGAAAAACTGACCTCATTTTATTGATATATTGATTGATGATATTGATATTGATGGTGTCTATGTAAAGGGTAGTTTGACCGATATGGGAGATAAGATGGACTTGAATTTTTTTTCCTTTCCAGATCACATTCTTAATTTGTGCAACAGAATAATATAGATATATTAGTATAAAATTTTACGGCAACATAATAATTGCTATAGTGGTTGATAAAATTGTGTATCAAAATCTCGTGAAATAATATTTCTCCATTTGGATTATAGATCCCACTTGTTTATTAGTAATGTCGATTGAATTGACCATGATATAATTTTTTTTTTTATATTGGCTAGTATTTTGGTAATGTCCCATCAGAACCAGAAGACGGACAAAATTAAAATGTGATCTAACATTGTCCATCAGTATTCTTGATAAATGACATAAAAACATTAACATGTAATTATTTTATTTATTTGCGGTGAGTGTAGATGAATATTTAGAGTTTGTTCGATACAAATTATTTTTTTTTATCATCATTTTCAAATAAACATACGCAAATTTTCTGGTGCTCGTCTCGGGCACCTATTCAACAAAGAGACACCCCCCCGGGTCCCAGGGACTCTTTCGGGGGGAGGGGGGGCGCACCCTCTCCCTCGGATATATAATCGAGACGAATACTTGAACAAAACCCAATAAACATATTACCCATGAAATGAGTGGATTGAGAAAGAAAACAAAGTGGGTGCAGTAATTTGTGCTATGAATAGTAAAACACAACGGCCAATTTTTGCCACGGTAATATGTTTGAGCTTGGCATCCGTACATGGAAAGGAATGTTCGTGAAACCCGTTGTAAGCGTATACATGGCACGTTTACTAATGCTGTCGATTAAAATTTTACTCTACTAAATCCTATTTATTTTCTAATCTTGAACGACAGTGAAAATAATAGAAAACGTATATGATGTATAGTTAAAACTAAATTTTGACTTTGATTTAATTGTCAAAATTATTTTCAAGTAAAAACAAAAAAATGGAAAGTCAAATCGAGCACAATTCTAGTTCACCTCATTTGAAGATAATAATAATTAGGTTGTATTTGATGGCAAAAATTTTTAAATTAATTCTATCTTTGCTTTGTCAAATCGTAAAAAATTTTCAAGGTACATTAATCCTTAAAAGCAGAAATTTGTCCATTTTGTACGGAAAACTATGGAAAAGTTAGTTTTAAATTTTCATGCAAATTAAATTCGTTTTCCTTTTTCTTGTAAATTCAATCAATTATGCAAAACATCTGCAATATAAAATGTGCACATGCGCTTGGAGAAGACATTGCAAAATTATGAACAATCAAATTAAGTAATTAAGAAATTCTTAAATATAACTTCCAAAAATAAACATCGTAGTTTAGTATAATTGTGCAAGTCATACGCTAGATTGGGGTGGAACGTACCATACCAAATATATAACGCACACTTTCTATTGCTACGTAAATGAAGCAAAAAAATATTGGCTTCACATGATTTGTCTAAGATCATTACTCGATGAGAATACGTGTTATACGTACAAAATGTTATACAAATTGATAATAAAAATTTATTATTTCACATATTACAACACTTTAAAAATTAACCACTATTAAATATTCACATCACTTTCAAATTTCAATATAATTTTTGTACAAACATAGTTTTCCTTTTCAATAATACAATTTGTAACAACATAAACATTATTATCGAAAAGTTAATAGGAGTTCTATTCAGGCTTGTTCAGGAACCATCGAGCGTTTCTTAACTAAGTAACCCTCGGACCATTTTGAGGGTCCGTTCTACCTCCGTTTTGAAATTCGGGATCAGATCTAGAATTTACACGACGAGAGGGAGCTCCAACAATTTTAAAAATTTTTCGGCGACACCGTACTAGCCCGTGGTGGCCGGTCAAAGTTTGACAATATTTTTGGGCAAAAATATTGCCAAAAGTTTGATCGGCCACCACGGGCTCGTACGGTGTTGTCGGAAAATTTTTAAAATTGCTGGAACTCCATCTCGTCGTGTAGATTCATGATCTGATCTCGAATTTCAAAACGGAGATCGAACGGACCCTCAAAATAGCTCGAGTGTTCCTTAATTACGGAACGCTCTAAGGAACGCTCGAGTGGACTTGAAGATTATTGGAGTTCGATAATTTTTTTATACTAAGTTTTGTAATGTTTATCCTCTGAATTTGTAAAATAAAGTATTACAAAATCAAATATTATTATTATTCGTTAACTGTTCTTAAAGGTTTTTTTAACAATGATTTTGGTCCAACTAACATTATTGAGGTATCTCATTCAAAAAAAAAAAAAGAAAAAGAAAGGAAGGAAGCACCATTATTATTATTATTATTATTATTATTATTATTATTATTATTATTATTATTATTATTAAAGGAGAAAAAAGAAGCATTATTGAGGTAGAGAAATTAGAGAATCTTAATTAAAAACCAACCCATAAAAAGCACAACCACTCCACGTTTCACTCTATCATTCAATTAGTCAATTAGATACTCCTTAAATTGAACGCTTACCTTTCTTAACGAATTTGTTAACATTGGATTAGCTTAGAAAGATTGCTAATTTATGAAAAAAGGAAAAAGAAAAACGAAAAAACTTACTTATCATTTACCTAAAAAAAAAAAATCTTAACTCACTCAACTTGTAGCGTATTTCCATATCAGTCTTTAAATGTTTTTTTTTTTTTTAACGCTAGTCCTCGGCTTCTATGTTTACAAGTAGAAATTGGATTAAGCTCATTTAGTGACATCATTCTATTTTTAGTGATGTCTATCTATCACATAAAATTGATTATAAAACAAATTGTCGACACAAAATAAACATGTAAGTTGAGTGACTAATAAAATAGCATTACGCTTTTCAAAAAATAAAAATAAAATACCATTGCGCAAACAAAAAAATTCGAAAAGAACCTTGTAATGAATTTAAGTGACTTCTAACAAAATTTCTCAAATAATTTTGTATTTATCATGTTCTTCTACCTCATCGGTTTATTTGGGTTAAACTCAAGGACAATTCCGCCATGCCAAGTTTTCCAATCTTGTTAATTAAGCCAATCCAATATGTATGCGCGTGTTAGTCTATAGATTTTAATAAATTTTTACATATTTTTATACATTATTTTCAACTCCACACATTTTCCCTCATATTTTACATCCATATATCTTGTAGGACGTACCTATACTACACAATGGTAATGTTCCCGTGCTCCCAGGAGTTCCGTAGTTAAGGAACTCCCGAGCTATTTTATGGCCCGATATGACCTTCATTAGGAAATCCGAAACTAAATTTGGAATCATCACGTCGAGGGGAAGCTCCAGTAATTTTTGAATTTTTTTTTGCGATACCGTGGCCATCAATGGCGGCGGGTCAACGTTGTTGGGCATAAATTGGGCCCACGCCATGATAATTCCAAATATAGTTTCGAACTTCCTAACAGAGGTCATATGGGGCTAGAAAATGGTCTGGGACTCCCGTAGTTACGGACTCTCGAGAGCACCGGAACATTACTGTACTACACAAATCTCCATAATTTAACTCCACTTATTCTCTCTCATATATTACATCAAAATTTATATAAATTCAATTTTAGACATATACTAACACACACTATTTTACCTGTATTTTTTTAATGAATAATTTCACTTGTAATAATTATTAGTTGTATAATACCAAATATGTGGGATGTGACAATTCTATAGAGAAATAATGGAGCGAATGACGGTGATGTCTTGTTCTATAAAAGAAAAATTATATTTGCTAACATGATTTTATATGTAAGAACCAATCTGATAGATTTTGAAATATATATTATGACGCACTCCAAAGTAATACTTCATCCGTCCCACTAAGATAGGCACCAACTATTTTTCACACATATTAAGAAAATATATTAAATGTTGTTGGAACTATAAAATATTTCTACATTCTTCCTATTTTATCCTTGTATAAAATAACAAAAAAGTAGTGTGAACATTATTAATATCATTGAAAAATAGAATATCTAATTGATTTTTAGTATTCCAAACAATATTAAATAAGGGTATTTTAGTCAATAAGAAAATAAACTACACTCTCAATAAGGAAAGTGGACTATAATTTGGGACAAACGAAAATTGAATACAAGCCTATCTTAATGGGACGTAGGGAGTATAACACAATAATTATACTCCCTCCGCCGTCCCACTAAGATAGGCACCCACCGTTTTTCACACATATTAAGAAAACATTTTAAATGTTTTTGGAATTATAAGATATTCATATATTCTTCCAATTTTACCCCTATATTGAATGGTCAAAAAGTAATATGAACATGTTTAAATATCTTGGGAGATGAAATATCTATCTTGATGTTTAGTATTCCAATTATCTTAAATAGGGGTATTTTAGTACATGAAAAATAAATTATACATTCAATAAGGAAATTGGACTATAATTTAGGACGGACAAAATAGAAATACTTGCCTATCTTAGTGGGACGAATGGAGTAGTACTGAATCAGATAGACTGAGGTTCCTTATCAATCGAAATGCGCCATCGCGTACATTACAAATTTTACAAATTGCATCGGATCAGCTTTATCTTGAGTTATACATTGTGACAAAGTTACACCGTTAGGCACAAGAATGATGACAACGATCTAGAGAGAGAAACACACAGATTCTCTCTCTACATCTTTAATTAATAATAATTATATTCTCTATGTATGTGCCCGTCTCACACATAAAAGTCATCTTCCTCTCTCTGCTGTACGCGTTAGCGCCGAAGATCATGGTTCCCATACAAAGTACAGCTTATGGGGAGAGGGAAAATTAAAAATAATTTTAAAAAATATATATACAAAAAACAAAACTACAAGGTTTTTTAGAAACCCGTAGAAAACAGTTTTAACCCAAAAGGACCAAAACAACGGTTCCTAATTATTCTCAGTCTCGGCTCTCCCAATATTTTCTAACAATTTTTGGGCCTTTTTTGGGAAACGATTGATTGGTAATGTCAAGCGGTGGCACCACCAATCCCGGCACCTCCGGCAGCCCAATACTCGGCGGTACCACCAGCGCCCACCGTCGCCGTGTTGCCGACCCAACCAACGACGTCGAGAAGTCATTGGACCATGTACAGATTTCTTGCGATAATTCCCCTGAAGATGACGATTCAGAGACGTCGAAGGATGATAATGTCTGTGGGTATCCATATAACAGCGGTGGCAGCCACCACCATCACCACCACCACCACCCCCCGATGATTCGGTATTTATTAGTGCGTAAAAGGGTGCCGGAGAATTGGGTTTTGGGCGTCGAAGAATCTATTTTAACGGCTTATTCGATTTTGCACTCCTTGAGATCGAGAAAAAATATGGGTCGTGTGATTGTGGGGTTGTTGTTTATGCTTCTGGTGGTTTCTGCGTTTTTGAAGTTTTCTTTATTGGCCGGCGGCGGCGGCGGTCACCGGGAGGTTAATGGGATTTTGATTGTTCAGAATTTCAATAATGATTGGTCTAATGCTCAGAGAGTGATGTTTGATTCCGACGCTGCTTCCGGCGGTGACGTCATGCAGAAACGGCGGATGAAGGAACTTCCGGTGAGTCCATATTATTTTTATAAAAATTATTATTAAAGTTTTTTTTTTTTTAAGCTTGATTTATAATTATTGGATTTAAATCAAGATGGACAGATTCCAAATCATGTGATACATTAATAGAGACTGAATTTTACAAATAAATTTTATACATATTTATGTGATTGCCACTAATTTTTCTTTTACGTTTGAAATTAGTACTCTTAAATTAATTACCAGTTGCTAAATTTCTAATCTTGACAAGTTCCTCTTGACATTAAGTCAGGATCATTAATTTTCGCGAAAAATATCTTTCACAAAATTTGATGTAGGACTATGTTTGTTTGGAACCGTGTTTTTGTTTTGGAATTTAACTAAGTAACTACTAATTAATTAATACTACGAGTAAAGTAATTAATTATAAATGGTTGGTAGATTTTCCGTTTCCTTTTGACTTGTAAACTCTGTTAGTGGGACGGCAATATGAACTTCGCCACGGACCCAATAATTTCCAGGCTGAGGCGGCTAATGATTATTTGACCGTTACGTATTTTCAATTTCCAGTTATTATTTTATTATATATTTTTTTTTCTTGCATTGCAACTTTCCTTTTTTATTTTATTTTTTTTATTTTTTGGTGGTCGTACCTTAAAATGTTGAAATTATAATCACGTTGTTTTGAGCAGGTCCAAGAAATATGGATGAAACCAAACAGTGACAACTATTACCAATGCATAGCTCGACCGAGGAATCGCATAAGTACGACGACATTCATCTTCCTTAAATTTCACGACTCCTCGACTTTTGTTCGATCAAATTAATACAATTTTCTTTTTTCAGGGACAGGATCGAAGACGAATGGTTACATTATAGTTCATGCTAATGGAGGACTGAATCAAATGAGAACGGGCGTAAGTTTAACTCTTTTTCACGTTTGACTCACAATCCTGACTTTTTTAATCCTCTGCTGACTTTTCGCGTTTAAATTGAACTTCAGATTTGCGATATGGTCGCTATTGCGAAAATTATGAATGCCACTCTTGTTCTTCCTTCGCTTGATCACGAGTCCTTTTGGACAGATCCTAGGTAAATTCTTTAGATGTCGTGTTTTTTGGACGATACATGGTGTTATATTTATGTTTTGTCTGAATTAGTTTTTCATTTGCAGCGATTTTAAGGATATTTTTGACTGGAGGCACTTCATTGAAGTTTTAAAAGAGGATGTAGAAATAGTCGAATCCTTGCCACCAAAATACGCTGCTCTAAATCCCCTCGTCAAGGCGCCAGTCTCATGGTCAAAGGTGTGAAAATTATTTGACACATCGTAATTCATCACTTATTCGTGTAGTTCTTGATTTTGACTTTAAATTTGGATGCTTATTTCGTTTACAGGCTAGCTACTATCGACGGGAAATCCTTCCGTTGCTTAAGAAGCATAAGGTGATCAAGTTTACACATACCGACTCACGACTTGCTAATAATGGTCCTGCGCCTTCTATCCAGAGGCTGAGGTGTCGTACGAACTACGTGGCTCTCCGGTTCACTCCTGAGATCGAAGACCTCGGAAAAAATTTGGTCGATAGGCTTAGGGTCGACGGTGAACCGTACATTGCTCTCCACTTGAGGTAATACTTATCATTAGGGACAATTTCCGATCTACTGTCTCAAATTCATGTCTCATTGGATGTCTTTCCAATTAAAAAAGTTCATGTCACTCAACAAACAGTCAAGAAAACATGAAATGAGGACAATATATGTGCAATATGATTAAGGATAGGTCCTCTAGTAGATGTAGCAATTATGATAATTGGACTCACAAAATTGCTATGCGACGTAGGTATGAGAAAGACATGCTCGCATTCACAGGTTGCAGCCACAATTTAACCGCGGAAGAGGCCGAAGAACTACGAATTATGAGGTTTGAAGTTAAGCATTGGAAAGAGAAAGAGATCGACAGCGTCGAAAAGAGACTACAAGGCGGGTGCCCAATGTCACCTCGTGAGGCGGCATTACTTCTCAAGGCCATGGGCTACCCCTCCTCCACTAGAATATACATAGTTGCTGGCCAAATTTACGGTAACAACAGCATGGACGCCTTCCGGTCGGAGTACCCAAATGTATTCACTCACTCAACTCTCGCAACTGAAGAAGAGTTGGAGCCATTTAGACTTTATCAAAACCGCCTTGCAGCCTTAGATCACATTGTCGCCGTAGAAAGTGACGTCTTTTTTTACACCTATGATGGTAATATGGCTAAGGCTGTGCAAGGGCATCGGAGGTTTGAGGGTTTTAGGAAGACGATAAATCCCGACAGGTCTAGCATCTTTCTTTTCTTGGCGCTAGTTATCTCGAGGGTTAAATTTATAAATTCATTGACGGTTTATTGTCTTTATGTTTTCAGGCTCAATTTTGTTCGACTGATAGATTTGTTCGACAAGGGCGCAATCTTGTGGGAAGATTTTGCATCAGAAGTGAAGAGCTTACACACGAATAGGCTCGGAGCACCTTATCCTAGAGAACCAGGAGAAACACCAAGGCTCGAGGAGAATTTCTATGCAAATCCCTTTCCGGGATGCGTTTGCAACAAATCCGAGCAGCAAAGAATGCGTGACCAACTTGTCCATGAGCCTAATTTGAGAGTTTCTGTACAATGATTCGACTCTGCTCAACTGTGACGTTCGCATGGCAGTTTATTACACTGTCGACATCGGTGGGATGTTAATTTTCATCCTTCAGCGACTGCAGAGCAGCAGCAGCAAGTGATATGCCACTCCATATGTACGGAAACCGCACAGAGTACATAATGAAAGGGGATTTTGTTGTGTTCATAATACAGAGATATCAGATATACAGAGCATAGATGCATTGCTGCTTTCTGATACTGAGTACAGGATTTTACTTGTTTTACTCACTAGGATTTTAGGAAATAGTGGAATATAGATCTCTCTATTTTATTTATTCATTCTTATTTTACTTGGCAGTATTACATTTACATACACATTGGCCAAGAGGCATTTTGTGGGGCTGTAAGTAATTATTGGATGAATTGATGTGGATTCTACAAGAAAATATTGTTCCTCTTATGCATGTATTCATTTGCCTTTTTATGCGCTTTTGAAGATGTGCAACTCAATTTTGCTAGCTTCGGAAAGAAAAGTTAGTTCACTTTGACATCTTCTGAGGTTGCAGGTGCGACTGAATGAATGAAATGTGGGACCCACAACACTTTTGTGGGACCGACAGAGCCTGTCTGAAAGAAAAGCAAGCTTCTTCACAAATTCATTCAGCTATATAAACAATAAGCAATGGAACCCACACGAAAAGGGAAGCTTCGCAAATTCGTTCAGCTAACACAATGCACAACATATCAAGGATAAGCTCCACACTAAAAAAAATACAAGGCAAGAAGCGTTTGAGTAAATGAACAAATGTTGTGAACTCTTGTACAACAAGATATCTTATATTTGACGTTCATACAAGGCAAGAAGCGTTTGAATAAATGAACAAATGTTGTGAACTCTTGTGCAACAAGATATCTTATATTTGACGTTCCATCAAATGAAAACCCAGGCACCATGCTTTAAGATGTAGGTCCTCTCCGATCTACCACATTGAAGGCACATAAACCTGTTCTTTTAGATTCTGCGTGGCACTTTCTGTAGGAAAACCACGCACAGCTCCAATTGTCCACTGCGATATGATCCCAGCTGCAATTGCAAACCTAAGCTGCCGCACCAAAACATCTTCATTTTCAAACATCTCAGGCACAGTTGTCAGCTTCCTCATAATACCAGCCACAATCGCATCACCAGAACCAGTTCTATCGCAAGTGAACGGCGTTATCAACACATCTTCTGTCCCAATCACGGCTCCATCAAAAGAAGGCGAATAGTAATGAATTCTTAAAGTCCCATCTGTCACAAACAAGAACTTCAACTTCTCATGCCACAACGGTGCGATTTCTTCACGAGTGTAGTGGTAATAATCTCTACGGTTTTTCTTGGTTAACTCGTAGCTCTCGGCATAGTATTGAGGCCTATAAGTTCTTTTCCTTACAAAATATTCTTCATCTATAAGGAATTCAAGTTCGTTCTTTGTGACCTCGATGATGTCTGCCTGTTCCCAAGCTTTCTTGATTACTTCCCATGTTTCATCACGTGATGTCCATAATGGTAGTGGGAGATTTAAGTCAAAAAATATGTGACCACCGAACTTTTTAGACCATGAAATTGCTTTGAAAAGAGTTGTGTGCATGGATTGCGAGGTTAGAATTTCAGAATTAAAATGAAATATTCTAGCCTGCAAGTAAACATAAGACAAACCAAGAATCAGTTCCCTATAAGAAGGTTTTGTTCAACCTCATAACAACACCGCGCTAAAACGAGCAATATTTCAAAACCCACAGCCTGTAATCCTTTTCAGAACAATGAATTTCATACATGGTAATATTGGAAAGCCCAAATTCCTTATCCATATGCAAAAAGGCAATCATTAACAACCACCAACATAACCAAGATCAATAAGCTTCATACAAAATGAATCCAATTCAATCAAATTGCAGCTGATTATCTAGCAAACAATGCAAGATGGATCCAAATTTTATAGTCCAAATACTTATGTGGTATCAACCAGGAATTTAACCAAAATTAATAAGCTGCACACATGTAATGAATCCAATTTTACCAAACTAAAGCTGATTATCACCAAGTATTTTGATTCCTTCGCTTCAACTATAAAATTTCAATCTACCAAATGCAAGATTTTAAAGCCACAAATCAATAATAATTATCAGAATCATTGCCGAATTCTGGAAGAGATAATGGATTACCTCTTTCAGCACTGACAAATTCAATTCAGAGCTAAGCATCGAGTCCTCAGCAGCTTCTCTAACCTTCTCCACCTTTATTTTACCATCTTCAAACTTTATTTTCATGTACGTACAAGCAGTCCTCGCTTGATCATCCAATTTCACCGCCCTCGTCTGCACCTTCTCCTTGTCTATCACTGCCACCATTGCTTCACCAAATTCATCACTCCCTACTTTCCCCATAAACGCCGCCCTTCCACCGAGCCTCACATGGGAAATGGCCACGTTCGTCGGCGGTCCACCGGGCGCCCGCACAAACTCCGGCGGATTCCATTGCAGCATTCTCCATTGGGAGTACATATCAGGATGCATTTGCTTAGGTGAAACTCTCACTGTGGGCACAAACTCCTTTTGCGCTGCCCCAAAACAACACACTAAAGGTGGATCTTCGTAGGTATCCACTCCATCGTCGAAATCAAAGAGCTCGTCGTCATTTTCTACTGTTGATGCTTTGGTCTCTTTACGGCGACGTTTTGGTACTTTTTTCGGAGGTGAACCTGTAGCTGCGGTCGACTTTTTACGGCTTTTGCGGGTGGTTTTCGGTGGGGTTTCGGTGGTGGTGGATGCGTCATTGCCGGAGGAGCTACAGGGTCCAATTTGACGGAGATTTGGTGATTTGAGTATCGGAGTGAAGCAAATTGTTGAAATTTGAAAGCAGGTTAGTGAATTTGAAGATGAATACTGTAACTTTTTCCGAGGAATTGAGGCAGGAAGAAGGTGAAGTGCGGCCATGGCGTTGGATTTAACAGTTAACACAAGTGTTTATCCGTTCCCCTTTTTGAATTTTGATTGTGCTTATTGATTCACAGAAATTATTGTGTTGGGCTTTTTGGTTCTGGACTCCGTAATATGTTGGGTAACTAGAACTGGGCCAGTTAAGTATTGGGCCGCCTATAATCACGAAGAGATTTTAACCACTGGAAATTTACATAAATAGCATTAACAAAGCCACTAATAATGAGCGTGTTCAACAAGTTCTTATAAATAACAGTTTTATAAATAAAAGAAAATAAGTGATGAAGAAATGAGGAACTTGTGAGATCGTGATAAGCAAGCTTAGGTGACCTTGGCCATGAAGAAGTACTTGACAAACGTTGAACCCTAAAAGCCCTTTCATGATTTGAAATTTCAATCTTTTTACTTTGTATATTAATCTCTTGAGTCTTCGAGATGTTTATGTCCTCTAATCTCGTTCATTGTATTTTATATAATTTGAGTTAGTAATGCATATCGTTTTCTTGACTCGTAATAATAAATCATTGTGATCCTGTACTCATATTACCAAAATAATTTGTCAATAATTTAAGTTTGAAGAGATCATATTTCCTATCTTAGACTTGAATATCCGAACTTATAAGATAGTTCAAAAAAAAAAAGTCATAATTATAAAATTTGAAGAGAGCAACGGTTGCTCCATTGATTTCCAATTTAAAAGCTAATCTTAAAATCCTTAGAGCATCTCCAATAGATCCTTTAAATAAAATATGTTTTTTATTATAAAGAGGCAAAAGTTAAAATTGAGCTCCAATGCACCCTTTATTCTAACATTTTAGAATAGAGAGAGTCACTCTTCAAATTTGGAGAGTCAAACCCACTCTCTGTTAGTTAATATTCATAAGTTTCAACACTCTTTTATTGATCTTACAAAACCACAATTAATCTTATTGTTCATAGATAATTAAAATTATAAATATATTGATTAAAAAGGAAAAAATATAATAAATTATTTATTGATTTAAATAAAATAAAGAATATAAACAGAGAGTTTGTTGAAGTTAATTAAAAATTTTCCTTTTAAATAAAATATACTCTCTATAATATGAAGTACGCTTTTTAAAGATAAGGAGACTACTGGAGATACTCTTAAATCAGATTTATCGACTTGAGATCCATAAAAATTTTATCTTTACGACGATTAGCCAACACCTCACATCTTGATTTGTCATTTAAAACATAAATAGTAAGATAAGGGAATTTGCTTCGTTTGGTTTCTGTAGAGTCTTATTGGCTTCTAATTAGAATATTTCCTCAGTGTAGATGGCCAAAACCACTGCCTCTTAACTTTTAATTAACGACAATCATTGTAAAAACATCATTTGTATACTCTTTTCTTTTGTCCTTCTTTTTTTTTTTTTTTTCCTTTTTGTTTTTATTGACAATCTTAATTTATTTACTCTTGAATTACCAAAACTCGCTATTTTTAATAGAGGAAATGCTAGCCGCCTACATATATTTCACAACATTAATCAATTAAATATTTGTCCCTTATACATACTTGCGACCCTCAAAAGCTCATGGATTGCTTGAAATTTTGTTGTTGACTACCGTAGAATACGTACAATCCATAAGACGCCAACAAGTTGGTATCATAAGACGTCAACTTGCTATATAGAATATGGGTATTGGTCAAACATGGGTGCGAGTCCCTCCTCCATTCAGAGGGAGGGTGACATGTGGAAAAATTATTACCGTAAAGTACTAACTTATTGGTAGCAGATCACTCACCTAGGAGGCTATCCTAACGACGCAAAGGACAAATGAATGTTAGGTGAAGGACATATAATAAAAATTGGAATAATTGTTGCAACTTGTAGCAATTTCCAGAGAGATAATCCGTCCCTCCATTGATTCCCAATTAAAAAATGAGAAAGTTGAACATGATGTGATGTTAGATTGTTTAAGAATTCCAAGTTGATGTATATTAATGGTCATTAGCCTATTGAAGAATTGGTTCAATTAAAACCGTCTGAAAATCTTTGGTTAATTATTGTGGTAATTTATTGTGGCAATTTCCTCTAAACAATATTAAGGATGGCTTATGCTTCTCTTCTCTCGCTAACTCAAACCTTAGAACAAATCTTGCAGTCACAATCTCGTGATCAATCCCTATTATTTCTACATGAAGAGCAGCTGCAGCTTAGATCTCTCCATCAAAAGCTTAGCGATTTGCTGTTATATCTCGAAAATTCTTCACCAAAAAATAGTGAAACAACTTCGTCTTTGGAAGGAAGAATCAGAGATGTAGCATATGAAGTTGAAGACCTAGTCGAATCTCATATCGCGACGAAGTCTTTCTGTTTTCAAGGAATTGCAAGTTGTTTTTGCGAAATTATAACTGTGCTACAACATTGTGCTAGGTGTTTGTGGTCCACAACAACGATGAGCCAAACTGTTGAGCAGAGCTTACAGAATGCAGTTGAAAAACTTAGTTCGATCTTGGAAGAGGTAGAGAAGATGAAAGCAAACAACAATGGAGATGATCCCCTTGAAAGCAACGCGACGGTCGAGATGGGAGGAGTTGGTAAGACAAAAAAGCTTGTTTGCGGTAGATTTTTATACGATCATTTTTACCACTCATTTTAATAGTTTGACTATTTTCTACTCGTTCTGCCCTACAAAAATAGGCCTAATTTGACTTTCATAAGGATTAAGAAATGTAATTAATATTTATTAATTAGAAAAGTAAACTTTAATTAAATAATGAAAATATATTTTCACTAATAATAATGCATATTAAATAAGAGTATAATAAAAAAATAAAGAAATTAAATGAATATAAATAGAAAGTGGTCTATATTTTGGTATGGATGAAAAAAGAAAAATGAGCCTATCTTTATGGGACGTATGGAGTAATAATTTTTAAAAATTCTTTCTAATTTCAAACCACATATTCAACAGTTACTTTTCAAAAATCTACTCCAAAAGCAAGGCCCACCAAATTCGAGATCAATTAATTGCTGATGATAATATATCTTCTTGTTCTAATAGTATTGTTGCTTATGTACAGTGGCTATTCTTTGAATAAGTTTTCATTAGTAATGATCCGATGATCACATGTATATGGGCATCAGATTTTTGGTGAAGTTGTCATATATATTAACGAAATATTTAAATTAGAACTTCTGAGTCTTTGCTTATTTATGTCCTTTTTGTTTTATTGATGGAATATATAATTTTTGGGAATGTGCTTTAATTTATTTTGACAAATTTATTTCTTATTTGTGTTGCAGTCCCTTTTCTGGGACATAAATTTTTTTTGTTATGAATTTAGATAGTTTTCTTGTACAATAGAGTCGGCAATAATTTATATTTTTTGGTTCTCTGTTACATTTAACATTTCAAATAACTAGAAAATATTGATCAGATCAATGATATTAAAATACAATATGACTATCCATGAATACTTATATATACTTTTTTATATGAAAAAAGGATACACAGCCCTCGTGCTAAAATCGCAATTATGAGTGAGATTAGCATGGCAATTTGATCTCTACCTTGGTTGCTTCACTTCAACATATATCATTTTTTTTTCAAGTCTTGATTCTATTTCAGAAGAGGCGGTGAAGGTGCATCCAAGGATCTCGTTAGGAGCTTCTTCATCAGAACCTACTTTCAGTGACAAAAGCTCTATGGTAGGATTTAAAAATGACATGCACCAAATTAAAGACATACTGACTAGCTCATCCACTAAATTAGAGATAATCTCAATTGTTGGGATGGGTGGCATAGGCAAAACTACATTGGCAAGAAATGTCTACAATGATTCACTGGTGATCCGTCGCTTTGATATTCGGGCATGGATAACAGTCTCCCAAGAATATAATATGACAACACTCCTTGCAGGCCTTCTAAGATCAACAGGAGAGGCCACCCTTAAAATCAAGGGAATGGATGAGCAAGAATTAAAGCTGAAATTATATCAAAGTTTGAAAAAGAGAAGGTACCTTATCGTGTTGGATGACGTTTGGGATGTCGAATTATTGGAGAAATTCGAAAGGATATTGCCAGATGATGACCATGGAAGTAGGATAATTATTACTAGTCGATCATCTAATGTGGCTGGTTCAGACAACTCCTATAGCCATACTCACCATCTTAATTTTCTGAATGCCGATCAAAGTTGGAATCTTCTGTGCCAGAAGGCATTCGGAGAAGAAAGGTGTCCTCTTGAACTTGAGTATATTGGAAAGAGAATTGCCGAAAACTGCAAAGGACTTGCACTTGCACTTGTAGCAGTTGGTGGTGTTCTCCACAAAGCCAAGAAAACACAAGCACATTGGATGTATGTCGAAGGAAATATGAAGTCTGCACAAACTGGAAATTATGACAATTTAATGGAGATACTATCCTGGAGTTACAACCAATTGCCGCAACACCTCAAGGCATGCTTCCTTTATATGGGAGTTTTTCATGAAGACTTTATCGTCCATGCTTCCCATCTTATCATGTTATGGGTTGCTAATGGATTCATAAAGCCAGTTTTATATAAAACTTTAGACGAAGTAGCAAAGGAGTATCTGAAAGATCTTATCGATAGAAATCTAATTATAGCTAGGGAGAGGGATTACAGTTGCGGCGAAATTAAAACTTGTGTCATGCACGACCTCTTGAGAAATATGTGCATAACAAAGGCCCACGAAGAAAAGTTCCTTCTTGTTGCAAATAACATTTGGGAGATTTCTCCAGAAGCTTTGAAAAGGTATCGTCACCTAAGTATTACTAATGGCATTATCAGGCTGAGCGACTTGGGAGGTGTCTACAACTCAACCCTCCGTTCTATTCGATGCTTTCATCATGATATGTTGAAACTTATGTCTTTTCAACGGCTCAAGATTTTCGACGGATGCCAAGTAACTTTGAAAAGGTTTCCAATTGAGTTAGAACAATTGGTGAACTTAAGGTTTATTGCTCTACTTTGCAAAGCGATAGACAAGATTCCCGCGTCACTATCTAAACTTCCTTTTCTTCAAACCTTATTTATTTTCACAAATTCGTACGAGATCGTCATAATACCCTTGGAAATCTTGAAAATGCCACAGTTAATGCATTTGTGGGTAGAAAGAGGTGTCTTGCATTACTCTTCTGGTGGACGAATCGAAAACATACAGACTATTCGTGGTGTAACAAAGTTCAAATTTACGAAAGAGGCCCTTGCAATATTTCCGAACCTAAAGACACTACAAGTTTCATTCCACTCCACCGAGTTGGCATCTTGTTCGTGTCTTGATAATTTAGTCCATCTGTGTCAACTTGAATATTTGAAGCTTCGCAATTATCCTTTCCGGGCTTTTGGATCTGAACCACACATTGATCTTGCTTTTCCAGTGAAACTGAGGAAGCTATCTTTGCGTCACTTCGAATTTTCTCAGAGACAAATGTCAATTATTGGTAAACTTCCCAACCTCGAAGTTCTTAAACTGAAATTGTTTGCATTCTTAGATGGTTGGGAAACAAATGAAGGGGAATTTGGTGAACTAAAATTCCTCTTCATTTACAGCCCTTATAAGTTTTCTTGGAATTTGGAGGGAATACATTTCCCAAGCCTTGAGTGCTTAACTCTTCAGAGCTTCAAAATTTGCCTCCCTTATGAAATTGGAGAAATTCCAAATTTGAAAGTTATCAACTTGTATGATTGTTCATCATCTATTGTGGACTCGGCAAATAAAATCCGAGATGATCAAGAGGAGTGGGGCAACGATGCTCTTATGATTAATGTCTATCCGAGAAATCAAGGTGAAGGAGGTTTTCGCAAATATATGGTATGTAAATTTTTCTTTCTCATTATCACATAGAAATCTATGTTTTTAAAAGCCTTTCTTTTTACCTAGCTCTACTTTTTCACAGCTTTATGGTTCAAGATTTACCGACGTTGGTGACAACTAAGCAAGCAAGGTTCAATAAGTACCCGGCCCCTATGCTTATTAACTGAAACTCTGATATCATCTATGAGTTATTCTTTGTACTTTTGGTTGCTTGATTTTCAGTTTCTCAATGGAGTTGTGCTTAAAGTACACACAATTTACGGTATGGCAAGTACCATGCCCTAATAGGGTGTGGGCCCATCACATTAGGAGGGGCCATAATAGTCATTTTATGCCACACACCCATGTATGTATACTTCAAGATTTACTCTTCTCAATGTTTTCAGGTCCCTTACAAGTCATCATTTGAATCAAAGACTCACACTTTTAATGATGCAAGGACCATTCTTGATTAGAAATGTCAATCTTTTTTCAATAAATCTTTTGAGACTTCAAAATGTTTTTATTCTCCCATTGGCGTTGTGTTGTTTTATGTACCTTGGTTAAAAAGAAACGCAGTGTTTACCATGCAACCATATTTGTCGTTATATTGTTTTATATACTTTGGTTGGTTTCACAAATGTGTATTTTTTTCTTTATCATGTCCCAGTGTATCCAAATGATTTGTCAATAATTTCAATGTTTCCTCGGATTAAATTTCTTGAGTGTACATGTTTTTCTTCTTTACTCACGACTCACTCATTGGTTCTTTTTTTTTTTTTTTTAAATCAAATTGCATGGGCACTTGTTTGAAGGGAAGATAATCTTATTATTTGAAGTGGCATCTCCAAATCGTTATAGCCACTATTAAAATGTACATTTCTTAAGTGAATCCTATGAAGAATAATTTGCATTTTGATTTTTGCACCTTTACTTGAAGAGCTTTGCAATTCTTAAACTAGAACATGTTATCTACAGACGGTTTTCATAGGAAAAACACCGTTATTAGTTAAAGTTGTAGGAACCATCTGATCTAAAGTTTTAAGCTGATAGATCGGTTCCAATTTAAATTACTGGGATTTATTTTTCTCAACCAATGCCTAACACATGCATAAGTCATTTTAAATGGGTGACAGTGAGATTCAAACTCAGGACATCTACCTGCTCTGATACCCTGTTAAAATTGTGAAACCATTTAATCTAAAAATTTAAGCTGATAGATCGATTCCAAGTTAAATTATTTAATTACTATCTTCAACATTATTTACGATAGGTTTGTAGCCCAACACCTGAAGAATTCACAAAATATGCAAATGAACTAGTAGTTTGACTTCTAATAATTATTCATAAAAATTATATATTTGAAAAACATGCCAAACGCTCAAACGATTAACGTTGCATCCTCTATTTGTTTATGATTATTATTTTTATTTTCTCCATTCGTATTAGTATTATAGATCTGATTGTTAATAATACACATATCTACTCAAATTGAGGTAGACAACAAACTATGAGAAAAATAAAGGTATTCACCATGAGTATAGCGAATCTTTAGTTTTCTTTTTCTCATTTTGCATGTTAGGGTTGCATGTTAGGCATTCAATTTTCATATATTTTAATCTATTGTTATCCATTATTTTTAAATTTGAATTTAGTCAACTAATCACATTTACATGTCTTGTGGGATCTATAAATACTATACAAATCTCCACTATTCAACTGCACTCATTCTCTCATATTTCACATAAAATTTCAAGGATGTGAATTTTTACACACTAGTGTATCTCCTGTGCGATGCACGGGAAAAATAATTTACAATTATTTATTTGATAAGAAATCATAAAATTCAAATGTCCATACATAACATTTTTGAATAATACATAGAGATTGTAGCGGAACAAAATGCAATGATTAACCAAGCGTGTGGGAAACTCACTTACGTATATCACACCATACGAGTCTTGGCAATATCCATACATAATTAACATAGTCCTACCGCATCCTCACCCCTACAGTCCTCCTCCTCCTCCTCCCAAAAAAAAAAGAAAAGGTGTGTTTTTATGTAATTCATTTTTTGAATTTTACAAGAATAAAATTACAATCACTTTTTACTACAAAATAATGTATCATTTTTCTCATCTTAATGTTCTAAAAGCAGATAAAGGCACTGAGTCAATATCTAGTGCGATGTGCAGTGGAAGCAGCCACTTAGATCCTATATCAGGGAAAATGCGGTCAACAATCTCATTTACCGCTCAAAGCCACAAAAATGTTCTCCAACCACAAATTAGGGGCACATTATGGGGACCGCATGAGTTTTTCGTCATCATGAAAAACCCGTTTATATTCGTGCTTAATTAGATGTTTTAAAAAAGGAATTTATGTTTCTAGTTTGTTCCAAAATTTGGATTTTTTTAGTAAATTATAAAGATATCCCTTAATTTTAGAATTAGCCAATTAATGCTACTTGGTAACTGTGTTTGTTAATTAATGTTTAATAGTCCTTAATTGAGTAATAAAAAAGGAATAACCACAGTTATTTTTATATTACGCAGAAAAATGTTTTTTATTTTTTATTTATTATATTTATACTTAATTAATTAAATATTTAGAAAAAGAATTTATATTTACAGCTTGTTTCTAAAATTAAATTTTATTTTTTCAAAATTTTCCAATAAATGAGTGCCATGTTGGCAACATGACACTGTTCCAACGTGGCACTTCAAATTTTATTAACAGTATGATTTTTATCCATTCTTTCTAAACTTACATCCACATATCTTATAACACGTATATGTACTACACAAATCTCCAACATTCGACTCTGATTATTCTCTCTCTTAATTCACATAAAAAATCAAGAAAAAAAATCAATCATAATACGACTACCCTAGCTCTACTCAACAAAATTTTTAGAATACTAGTAGAATATTGTAATAAAAGATATGTGTATTAAAGTTGAAATGTCCTATTTATGACAAGAGTCAACACATCTTTTTTTTTTCTTTTTAAACAAAAATTACATCAAATTTGTATTCAAATGCAACGGTACAAACTCGAATGAAATTCTACTAAAGCGGGACCTATAATTGTCCAACCCACTGAACAACTATAGCCGCGCCATATCCTATTCGTCAATTGTCTCAATATGATTGTGTTTGTTCAATTCAGTTACTGTTATCATTCGGTTTCTCATCTTCAAATCATTTTCAATGGATACAGTCTATAGAACCCATGACATTTTCATATTTTTCAACCACATATTTCTCACAAATCATTTCACAGTTCAAAAGTAGCTAGAAACGGAGAAGGACAAAACAAGATTACACGAAAATGAGCCATTTTGAGCAGCAAGTAGAAGTAGCACAAGCATTACAACTCCATTACTCCGCTCGAAGCTGAATTCTAATGCAGCAAAACTACATTTCAATGAATGATCATAAACCTACACAAGCAGATCAACCACTACAATAAAAAAGCACAAGTACAAAATAACAAGGATTTACAAACGAAAAATGTCCCCTAAAACCTACTTGCGACCATCTTCGATAGCATTATCTACTTCGACATTCTCACATTTGTACTCAAACTCCTTAGGTTTCATATCAAATTCCTGTGGAACCACCGGTCGTCTATTTCCAAAGATAGTCCAAAAAAACAACACAAAAAAGGAGCCCAATGCTCCACATCCAGTACCAAGTATCAATGTAGCTAGGACTTTCAAACCACAATCACTTGATCTCTTATGAACATTAACCACTTCTTCTTTCTCTCTAAAGCCCTCCGGATCCAACGGTTGAGAATGCATCAATTGTGGAACACTTCTTGTCCTAAAACTCCATGAATAGATGTTACACTTTTGCATCGAATTTCCACTCAATGAACTTATACCGATGAAATATTCGTGCACTTTCCACATCTGTGACAAGTCGATAGGCTGCGAAAGTAATGGTTCGACCGGCCTAATGTCGACTAATTTACTCAACCTCACCTCTAATCTTTTCGAACTTGCTTCATAATCAATCCAACATTGCAATCTTTCACCACTATTTAGCAACAAATTGATTGATGAAACATTGTTGATCACTTTAATAGCCTCAAGATTCTTGATATTTACACTAACATTGTTGGTTAGGCTATCAAATTCAACACCAAGAAACCTGATTTTCTTTTCCTTAAACAACGCAAAAGAGCCAATTTCAAGAAAATTCAAAGGCAACCCAATATTAGGAATCATAACAAAGGCTAAACCCTCACCCTTTTTACTAGAGAGTGAGAACGCAAAATACATAGAAAAAGACACCATTTTTCTTGTTTTCTCGCCGACAACGTTAATGGGTTCCTTGTACACAACCAATGAACCCAATGAAGAACTGGTGATTTGAATTGACATACTGTCGTTAACAACTTTAGCATCGCCAATAAGAGCAAGCTGCGACCCGAAATTTGAATCTTTACCAAAATTCTTGAAGGAAAATGATGCATTTTTTGGGGCTTGATCGGCTTGAACTTTGAAGTAAAGATTCAGTAGACAAAGGGCCATGAAATACCTGGATAGTGAAAATGCAGCCATTCTTGATCTGGGTTTCGAGCTATACAATCGTTACTCTACTTTTCTCGTTTATTCTGGATTTATTACAAGGATTTCTCGGAAGAACCCATGAATTGACTAAGGTAATTTTTAAGAATTTTTCTTGGGTTCGAGAGTTGCAGAAGCTTGGGGAAATGGAGATGGAATGGCGGGGGCGGTGGGTGAGCTTGGATGGTGTGAAATTAAAATACTTCGGGGAATATAATATAGCGGAAAATACACGTCTGGTCCCCAACCAATTGAAAATGTAGCAAGAAGGACCCCACCGTTCATTTTTGGCATGTCGAGTAAATTTTATTTTGTTAAAAATTTTTAAATTGAATAATTAGAGATTGCGAAATATCTGGATATAATGAATATTGATTCAAAATGTGTGGCTAATATTAAAATTAGACTTTGACTGAACAATATAAATTTAACTTTAGATAGAAAATGTTAAATGGTACTACCTCCGTGGTCCACTTTTCATTTTTTTCAATCCGAAAATATAGATTATATTCCTTTTAAAGATGTAATTAAAATATTAGTCATCTTATATGTTCTTATTTAATATATATTATTATGACCAAAATAAATTAGTTAAAATAAAATATATAATAAATGAAAGGTATCTTAGGAAAATAATTTTAAATTTTACTTTTCTAATATTATTAATTGTATTTTTTTTATTTTTGTGAAAATGGAGACGTGCAATATTTATAGTAGGTTTGTAGTATTAGAACTTTTTTCATTTCTCCAAGTCGACAAAAACTCAGCAAATGAAAACGAGAACTCCAAAATTTGGCCAAAAAGTTTGACCGACCACCCGATATCTAATGATATCGCAAAATTTTTAAAAATTACTGGAGCTCCGTCTTATCGTGCTAAATCTGGATTCGATCTCGGATTTCAAAACAAATGTCGTATGAACCCGTAAAACACTCCGCGAGTTCTGTAGTTAAAAAACTCACAGGTATGTTTGAACACTTATGCTATAAATGCCCTCAAATTTATAATGTTTCAAATTCATTAGAATATCAATTTGAGATTGCATTTACACCATTCATTTTACAATGTAACCCCTAATCTATTAAGGACTTGTTCTATATATAATAAAATTTCATCAATTAAATTTTTTTTTCTCTCATTGTTTTTAATCATCCAAATATTGATTGATAATTTATCTGTATTTTTAAATATATTTCTTCAATTCTCAACTGCACAACTTGACACAAAAATCGAATAAACTAAGGTCTTGTTCTATATGCAATAAATTTAAAAATTCAAATCTAATTTTTTCTCTGTTATCTTTTTCTACCACTCAAATATTAATTTGATAATTTATTTACATTTTTTAATATATTTTCTCCAAATTTTAACCACTCAATCTATACTAAATTCGAATAAACAAATTTTGTTGTGTATAGGACAAGTCCTAAGTTTATTTTGAAAAAACAATGCCTAAAGACGAAAATGCACTAGTACTATTTCTTTAGGCGACTCTTCAGACACGCGGTATCCGTTCACTTGTTCTACTTCTAAATTCTAATATATAGACAAAATAAAAAGTTTTCTGTAGCAATATTCTTACCCTTATTAACCAAAGACAAGGTGGTCATGGGAGTTGGAATGTAGAAAAATTAAAGGTCCAAAAATTCATCGTTAAAATAATATGATGAGGATCAACTCACAACATTTTCAATAGATCAAGGCCCTAAGTTTAATTTTCTTATTGGTATGAGATTTTTTGAGATTGTGCTCGTGTATTTTCATACTCCCTCCGTCCCATTTTGATAGACTTGTTTTTCTTTTTCATCCGTCCAAAAATATAAGCTACTTTCCTTATTGGTATAAATTTAATTTCTTCATTTCCTAATCTACCTCTATTTATTATGCATGGTTATTAATCAAAGTAAGTTGTCATATTTAATATAGGGGTATATTGAGAAATATACAAGTAAAATTTACCTTTTCAATAAATATTAATTATAAATTCTTAATCCGTGTGAAAGTCAAACCATGCCTATCAAAATGGGACGGAGGGAGTAATAATTTGCAGTGATGGGGTCTATGCTATGCACATTTTGCTCTCGAGTTGTGAACTTTTTCCTTTAAGACTGTTGTCTTGTGATTAACATGACAGCATTAAATGCTTCTGCTTGTATTAATATTCCACCTACCGTGAAAAGAAATAAATTAGTGGCCATTACATGAAAGGTCATGGCCAAATGCCAACCCTCTTCAAGAACTCAATCATTATGTAATTAAAATCCACAAGTTCATGAAATGTCAATTGATTTTTGAGAGTTAATTAATGCCAATTTGTTGCTCTATTATTGTCAAGCTTTTTATCAAGGTAAGATAAGATGTTACTCTAATAAGAAAAATGATGAACAACACTAACCGAATTTCTTTTGGCGACCCGAGACCAGCGACTTAAGAACAATCTTTTATGGTACAATGTGAATTTTCATTGATATAATAAATAAATAGAATAGAAGTGAAGAGAAGACATCTCTAATCACGTTATCTATAGAATGATGAAGAAATGACTTATGTGTATATTAATTTTTTTCCTAAAGAAAATAGAGAATAAAATGTTAATGCAAAAGTTAAAAGCGTCAAGCAATTAAACATTTTTTTTTCTTGCAATATGGTACCATATTTCAGAATCTATAGAACATTGGAGAAGCTCTCACTAAGGTTCGATGTAAACTTCTACCCAATTTTTTGAAAATTACGACACGACACCAAAGATATAGATAAGATTAATTTTATTTAAAGTGGTACTTATCAATCATCGTAATATCGCATTGATTGATTTTTTTCTTTTAAATTTCATGTAACAATTAAAATCAAAATTCAATTATCATTAACTAATTGTCGTATCGTTGGTAACATATTACATATATAAGCGGGGCGATGATATATAGAATTATTCGAGATGTGATGTTGTGAAATCACGTGAGTTCTAATGAAAAGTAAATAAAAAATACTAGTAATTAAGAAATAAAACATAGAGACAGACATATGTAGAGCATATTAATTACAAACTTTAAACATAGAGATGACAGCTTTAACATGTGGACCTTTGCATGGAAGAGGACGAGTCACTGGTATATTTAACTAACTTGAGCTACTGGCCAAATTGCCATTTATGGGGCTAGATATTGCGTTTTCTCATGTGAAGTTTAGGTCCTCACCATGCAATGGCCCTTTTACACATATATCATTTGATTATGATGCCAAACTTGTGATACAATATTCTCTCTTCAACGTACTACTCTTTAGAGTATTCAATTCATTTCTTGGACAAGATGGTCAGATTGTTACAACACATAATGCAACCCTTTATTTCTCTGACGACTATGCAGATTGTTATTATAAATTGTCAACATCATTCTATATCAACATTGTAGATTCAAGTTCAATTTTATGTTGACCGCGCTGGAAGAATTTTTTTCTCCCAGCGCGGGCTGCGCCCACACTCAGCCCCCCTACATGCGGAGGGCCCGTATGGGGGCAGCCAAAATGCCTGACTCTAGGAGATTTTAAACGTAACAAGTTCGATAGATTCAATACTATCAATATTCTTGTAAAACAAATAAACAATGGATATGTGCTATATATTAATATTAGAGGATTAGACCATAATGTCAAGATGACTCGTTTTTCAAGGACTTCTGTAAATTCTTCGAGGAATTTTGAGTTTGTGTACTAATTCAATTCCGTCGTGTGTTTGTGCATGCCAAAAATTTGATTCAGTAAATACACGATTTATATGTATCATACAATTGAACTCACAAAATAAAAGGTCAAGTCTAGAAGTAAATGGATGAGGGAACCATTGTCTTCATTTTATAATTCATTCATATTCGTAAATCTTAAAACAAGGTGCATTGAACTTCTATTCAAAAAAAAAAAGGTGCATTGAACTTAGCTATTCATACGTGTTACAATTAGTTAACAAACACACAAAAAAAAAAAATGTAAATCACAAGATCGGTCCCCAAATTTAAAGGTTATATGGACAGGATTTTTCTTCTTTCCTTTTTGAAAAAAATAAAATTGTTACTTGTGTAGTCAAAGATAATCCAATTTTAATCTCTTGGTAGTTTATATTATCATATAGTAACTTTGAACGTTTTTATTCAATAAAAGTTTTTATTTCAAATTAGTGTCTATAGTTTTTTCCATATATGAAGGACCTCCGGGAAGATTTCCCTTAAAATATCTCGGGGGGGGCGGGCTCTAGTAATTGATTAACTAAAATAAACTTAACAACTAACTAAAACTAAAAGGTAACAAACTAAAATGAAGTGACCGAAAAAGAACAATCTGAAAATTACGTATTCTTCACCCTCTTCAAGTTGGAGTATGGTGGCAATCTAACCCATCTTGGAAAGTAGTGTTGACCTCCATAAATAATCGCCGGTCCGCCTCCCCGAGTTGAGATAGCCAACCTCCAAAAATGGGTACCAATCAAAATCCCGATGATAACCCCACATCCATGTACACGCAACAACCCGTTAAAGCTCCAGGCCATCGCGGTAGCGGCGGGGACTTCGACAGTCAAGTCAACGGTCAAAAGTGCCTAAAAGTATAGAGAAAGTCGGGTTTTGTCTATAGATCTAAAAAGTGCATATCTTCCAAATGAATTGGATTCACATATATATAGATGTGAAAGGGGCCGTGGTGGGCCTAGTTGAGGCCCAATAATTTATTATATCAGTTGACGAAACCCATTATTTATTTTGACCAATAACAAGTAGTATATGAAATTCATGAGGTAGCCCAAGTGCTCTAGTAAAGAGCTGGGTCTCCAAGTTATTGTCCGGAGGCAATGTGTTGAGGCAATACATGAGTTTGGAAAAAATTGTTGGTAACTAATTGCATGGGTATTTGCAAACTTTTAATAATGTATTTTTAAGAGTAAGAAGAGATAAAATGAGTGAAGTTGAATGATAAAGATTTAGGGCATGTTTGATTCACAACAAATTTGATGTAAGTTTTATTTACTTGAATTGCGTGTACATTGTGTGGTTGAAAATAAGATATAATATATTAAAAAATATAAAGCAATTGTATGTATGGTTGAAAAGGATGAAAGATAATTTTTTTTTGAATGTGATTTGTTTGACTAATTTTGAATTTAAAAGAGTAGGAAAAAGTATAAAGAATAATTTATTTTGCAAACACCCTTGTATACAAGAGTTCGATTTTGATCAGGTACCCACAGTGGGTACCATATGGCACCCACAGTGGGTACGTGGCGCCACCACATGACGCAACGTCATCACCCCAAAAAAAAATTTTAATTTTTTTTGAATTTTTTTGATGTCTACGTTAAGTTAGATGAATAATACATAACTGCCCCCTGATAGTGGGGGGCCTCACCCGACCCCTATCATTTTTTTCCCCCGCTGTGGGTACCGTAAGGTACCCACAGTGGGTACCGGATCGTAACTGTACAAGAGTTTACCCTTCTGCATAACAAACAAAATTTATCAAGCACATAAAATCTACCAATTAGTTCACCATATGCCAAATTGCCAACATTTGAAATAATCAAAATTCACTTGATTATTATTGGTGTCCACCAGCATATATCTTGCCTTTTAACACATCTTGATCAACTTTGTTGTACTATATTGGCAACCGCATGTTTTTCTTGCCAGCCTTGGCAGAATTGTTCCGTCAGCAAGAGACAAAACTCCCATCCCCTCCCCTCACCCTGGCGCCTCCTATTCAAGGGGCTGTGTCTATGCTACCTTTTGTTGGCAGGAGAAAACGTTCAATATTGGTTATACAAACATGTGAGCCATGGTATCTGTGTCGATTGAAATTGTTATTTATTAAATATATATAATAGCGATAAGTTAGCGCCCGTGAGTTTATATGTATTTATGAGTTTTGATGTGAAATAGGAGAGAGAATGAGTGGGGTTAAGTGGTGGAGATTTGTATAGTACAGTGGGTCCCAAAAAATATGTGGATATAATTGGTTTGACTTTAGATGAAAATGAGTTAAAACCTATAAAAACTTGTTAAAAGTTGTAAAAGAACGGGCGCTTAATTAGTTCATGTTTTTGTTTCTTTATAACTAGGGATGGCAAAAAAAAAAAAAAACCATAAAAACCAAAAATCGTGGTTACCCGAACCGAATTGAGCAAAAAAATGAACCGATGGGTTGATTGAGCAAATATGGTTTTCTATTTTTTTGACCCGATTCGGTTCTGGTCGGTTATGGTTGGGGGAAATCAAAATAGAACCGAACCGAACCGAACCGTTTACCCACTAAGATGGACGAAGGTCTAGGTTATAACAAATGTTGAATTGTGCAACTTAGTTAATAAATTGTTGGTTAGTTGACTTTGTTAACTGCAGTGTCTTGCAACCAAAAGGCTTGGGTTTGAATCCTTCTCCATGCAATTGGTTTGTTTATATAGAAATCTTTTATTTAAAAAGGGGGGGGGTGTTTGAAAAAGGTAACCGAACCGAAACACTAACGGTTCGGTTCGGTTTTGGTTACGGATTTTGACCGACGGTTCTATTCATGGTTCGAGCTAACCATCCCCAAACCGAACCGTTACCAATTCGATTTATAATTAGTTGGTTAGTAGATAGGAATATGATAGGATTACTCGTCATTTAGAATTTGTTTGCATACAAATTAAAATACATATTTTCTTCTACTTTTTAAAATTAAAATTTGATCAAACAAATCACATCTACATATTTCGTAAGGCCCACCTGTACTATTAAATCTTCACCATTTAACTCCACTTATTTTCTCTATTCCCACTTATTAAAATGCATTAAAATTAGTATGCTAACACCTACTTAGCCTATTGCTAGCATTTTACACCTTAGCATGTTCTTGTCAATCTATTTAAAATGGGCTTTGATTTGTGTTAAGGATCACAAAATCAATCCAATGCCGAATTTTGCCAACAAAATTCACGATATCTTGGGTCCACGCCATGAATCCATTATTTAACATATTCATATGATCCTCGCTAGGCTAGTAGTGATGGCAGAAAAATTCGATCCGATCCGATCCAAATTTGATGGATGCCCATCCGAATGGAGCGATTTTTTGCTAATCTGACGATTCGTAGATCATTGATCAGTGGATCGGCCGATCCGAAATGGATTTGGATTTGGATCGGATCAGGCCTAATCCGATCTGATCCGATCCAAATTAATTTTTTTTATTTTTAAAATTTTATTTTTATTTATTTTTATTTTTTTATAAAAACCTATACCAATATGGATCGTATTTGAATTTTTTTCTTGATCTGATCCGAATCCGATCCAAGGAATTTGGATTTGGATTTGGATTTGGATTGGGGTAGTTGATTTGGATTTAGATTTGGATTAGGCCGATCCGATCCAAACTCGATCCATTGCCAACACTATAAGCTAGCTACATAGTATAGGCTTTTCCACCGTTTGTTATGCCACTTACCAATCTTTACCTGATTCATATTATTGAATAAAAATTGATCTTACGAAAATATCTCGTGTGTGTTTTTTGGAAAATTCTAATTTGCCTTGAAAATTTCTTTCTTTCTTTTTTTTTTTTGCTTTTGAGTGTGCATAATGAATAGCATTTGGATACAGGGACGGTCCTATAATTCGCTGGGCTTGAGTCGAACTTCTAAAAATGATCCCATTTTATTTATTTATTCTGTAAAGCTAATGCAAAGCGACTCACAAGACTTAATTAGGATTGCAGTAAAAATTAGTTAAACGTATAGTATTCAACCAAAAAATAATATAAAAAATTTAATCAGAACTCCAACGCAAACTAAAATGAAAAAAAGCTAAGCCAAAGCCAATGCAGATCACCAATGGGCCTAAAAAAATAGCTGTTGACAAAAAAATGGGCCTAAATTTCTTTTAAAAGGAGGAAATTAGGCTAAATATTGGTTTTAAGTTTCACTTTAAAAGTCCGGTGATTTTAAACTAATTGCTCAAACCCGGTAATCCCGGTTTAATTAGCCAGCCCCAAGTTTTCCTTCAAGCGACCCGGTTTTAGAAGGGGAAGAGGTGACGAAACGGGAACACGACATCGAGTATGATGGGTTTGCGTTGTGAATACAACTCCATAGCATGTCATCAGATCTTGCCCATGAAATTGCAAATACAAAATTGCTTTCTTGGTGCAGAAATAGTTAAATTCAACACAAGTATACACTATAACTAGTTTCCTTATATAGACCAAGCTAGGAAACTGAAGCAGTTAGAGCCAATCTTATGTAGGTGAGTGCGTGGGTTTCGTTTTTACAACTGGTGCAGATTTTTATATCATTGAAGAAGATAACCATGACTAAGAATTGCACCTTACTCCCAAAACTATTCTAAAGATATAAAAGAACTTACTAACTGAAAGACATCTATACTTACGTATAATAGCTTTTCAAAAATTAGTCAAGTGTCGCACCGTCCACCTATCTTCAAGTTCTTCACTCTTTCCATTGCTATTTTTCTACTAATGTTTTCTCAAGGATGATTATTATAATTTTAGTAGTGTTAATGTCATTAGGATATGCTTGGCAATGTAATTCATGCCTAATTCAATCTACAATGATGAATTACACATTCTAGTGCATTAGAATTTGTGCGTAAGACATGTAAAATGCATTAGACATTTTGTGCGCGAGAGAGACATTTTTTAATTTTTTAAAATTTAAATTCTAGAAAAATTAAGTGTTAAAATTCTACACTATGTTTTAAGGTAAGAAAGAATAATGTGATATGAATAATTAAACATTATGTGTAATTCATTTGTAATGTGTAACACAGTATACACTAATGAATTACAGATTTTTTGTAACTAATGCGTAATGAATCACACATTCAATGTAATTAATATTTAATTTATTAGTGCATTACAGTTTATGCGTAAGACATGTGTAATGCACTACAAATTTTGTGTGAAAGAGAGAATAATTTTGAAAAAGTAAATATTAAATTTATGCATTATGGTTGGGTCAAGAAATAATGATGTGATATGATTAATTACGCATTCTGTATAATTCGTTATTAATATGCAATATTATAGAGAGTAATAAATTTTAAAATTTTGTGTCACTAATGTGTCACGAATTACACATTCTATATCTCTAATGTTTAATTCATTAGTGTCACGAATTACACATTCTATATCTCTAATATTTAATTCATTTGTGCATTATACTTTATGTGAATGATATTTGTAATTCACTACATATTTTATGTGACGAGAATTTATAAGGAAAAAATCAAAAAGAAATATGTTTAAAATGAAAAAAAATATGTA
This sequence comes from Jasminum sambac, assembly GCA_018223645.1. Lineage (NCBI taxonomy): Eukaryota > Viridiplantae > Streptophyta > Magnoliopsida > Lamiales > Oleaceae > Jasminum > Jasminum sambac. The sequence continues at coordinate 26,455,753 of CP073652.1, forward strand.
CGAAGAATTCTAGGAAAAAAAATTAAATTGAAATTCAATGCATTACACAAAATATGTAATGTACATTAATTAAATTAAAATGCCAAGTTGAAAATTCTATATGAAAAAATGGGGAAAAAGTTGTTTAAAATGAAAATGACAAAATCCATTAAGATTTATATAAAAAAATTAAAAATTAAAATAAAAACCATAACATTTAAAATATATTAATTAATTAAATTAAAAAGTTAAGATGTGAAATTGGAGGAAGAAATGAAAAATGATGTTTAAAGTGAAAACCAACAAAATATAAAATGAATTAGGGAAAAAGGAAAAAGAAACGAATCACATAATTAATATTTAATTCATTAGTGCATTACGGTTTATGTTTAAGACATGTGCAATGCACTACAAATTTTGTGTGAAAGAGAGAATAATTTTGAAAAAGTAAATATTAAATTTATGCATTATGTTTGCATCAAGAAATACTGATGTGATGTGATTAATTACGATTCCTGTATGATTCATTATTAATATGTAACACTATAGAGAATAATAAATTTTCAAATTGTGTGTCACTAATGTGTCATGAATTACACATTCTATATCTCTAATGTTTAATTCATTTGTGCATTATACTTTATGTATGATATTTGCAGTTCACTATATATTTTGTGTGAAAGAGAGACGAGAATTTATAAGGAAAAAACCAAATAGAAATATGGTTAAAATGAAAACAGCAATATGTACGAAAAATTATAGCCAAAAAAATTAAATTGAAATTCAATGCATTACACAAAATGTGTAATGTACATTAATTAAATTAAAATGGCAAGTTGAAAATTCTACATGAAAAAGTGGAAAAAATTTGGGTTAAAATGAAAATGACAAAATCCTTTAAGATTTATGTAAAAAAAAGAAAAATTTAAATTAAAAATCATAATATTTAAAATATATTAGTTAATTCAATTAAAAAGCTAAGATATGAAATTGTAAGAGGAAATGGAAAAAATGATGTTTAAAGTAAAAAACAACAAAATATAAAATGAATTTTGGAAAAACGAAAAAGAAATGGAAATGTGCACAACTCCAAAATCGAACCTTGGATTGCCTTAAAGCCACAATCCCCATCGTTGCGCACGACTGCCACATACGATGAATTTCGTTCTCCTCCATTATTGAATAATCGGACAGGTTTTGAAAATATCGGATTTTACTAATGTTCGGTCATAATTTGTGTCTAATGAGTAATTAATTTTCCTTTACCGGATTTTTGAAATCTCAAACATAAAATGGTATATTTCTCTAAAAGATCAAAAAAAAAAGGGTCTATAAGTTTAGATTCAACACTTGAATTTGTCCATTATTTTATTTAAAAATGGACCTACAAGTAGTTTATAATGAATTTAAATTTGGATAATTTAATTTAAAAAAACAGAATACACAATTGGACCTCATACATAATAGATTAAAATGGGTCTCCCTGAGTTAGTCGACTCAAAGTAGGATCACCTCCATTTGGACATATGATTAATTTTGAATTTTAATTTGATTGAATTGTATAATTGGAGAAATGTACTTGCTAAAATACGACATCTTTTATTGTCAAAAACAATATTATAAAGAGAGTAAAGCGGGTAATTAGGTCCTACATATGTTTGTTGAAACATTTCTCTATTTAAAAATATCTTTTATTATTTAGTTAAAATCAAACATCTTATATGAATGACACATTTTATATTATTAATGCATTATTATCCATACATCTTGTAACACTAGTACGATTCAACCTAAAATTTTAGTATTTAACAAAATAAAAATTCAGTAGAACACTCCATAGTTGTCAAAATTTTACAAAATTGTACAAAATTATAACTAAGCATAAACCATGCAAATTACAAAATCCAAGCATTTCCATATACAAGAGGAAATGAGAAAAAAAAATCTGATTTTTAAGTTTTAAAATTCAAAAATCAAGTGTTCCCAGTTTTGAGGATGCTGTTTGGTTATGGTTGTTGAACTAGGTCCGTGTTTCGATCATGGTCTTTGATTCCATTATATGTGTGTAATGTTTATTACGTGTAATGTTCGTTATAGAAGATGTGTACTGATCGAAACTCATCACAAATGTGTAATGCAATATGTTACACACTTCTAATGACAGAGCGAACCGAACTGAATAGTTTAACCCTAAAAGTCGATACATTATTTTTGTCATTTTTGTGATCTAATCAGTTGAAAAAAATTAAAAATTCTGTAAATAACTTGAAATGATATTTTTGGAATATAGTTTTTTAATTGGTTGTGGAAGTGTAAAAATCCTATAATAAATCCGCACTTTCTATGAAGAACTAAGCGCCAAAATGCCTATTTTGACTTGGGAGCGAAATTAACCGCTGCAAAATAATCCCTCCACTTTCAAAATGCTCCCGCCTTCTCCCTTCCATTTCTCTTCCAATTATACTCTTACGCATCACTCTCTACTCTCTCTCCGTCGTCGCTCTGTATCTTTACCACTTTTTTCTCTCTCTAGATTCTCTGCTTTTCTTGCTTGTAGAGAGAGAAAATGAGGAAGCAAACCAAATCACGGAAACTAGAAAACATCGGCAAAGGGAGGTGACTCCGATACAGATCGCCTTCATCGTTGACCGTTATCTCTCCGACAACAATTATAATCATACCCGTTCTGCTTTCCGATCGGAAGCCTCCAATCTCATCTCCAAATCACCGGTTCGAGAGGTAATTTTTTTCCCCTGATTTTTAATTAGAATATTTTCGCATTGTTTCGTGTTATTCAGCGAAAGATTTATATTGGGTTTTATTTATTTTTTATTTAATTAATGATTTTACAGGCTCCGAAGAGTTTGTTGAGTTTGGGGGCTATTTTGGATGAGTACATAAAATTGAAGGAGCAGAAGGTAATGCTGGATCAGGGATGGTGTCGTTTGGAGCACGAGAAATCCCGAATCCACAATTTGCTTCGCGGTATGCAAAACGTTATGAATGCGTATAACTCTGGTGGGGATAATTTTTCTCCAACAATGCCCAATTCTGTAGCAGCAGGTATATTTTTGAACCTAAATTGCCAGTTAGAATACTGAAGCTTGTAAATTTTATCTATTTGGATTTTTGCGAGTGGTTCTTGATGATTTTATAGTACCTTAAATACGATGTTGTCTTGATTAGGACAATTTCCTATGTACAACACTCCAGCTATTATGCCTACATCAGATCCCATAAGTTTCTCTGCTTCAATTACAAGTCATAGTAACTCGAAAAGAAAAGGTCTCAATTCTCTCGTGGACTCACCTGATACTTCTAAGAAATCTCGAAGGTGCATCCCATCCAAAGGTAAATTTGATTTCTTGATCATGTTACGTTCAATGTTAGTTTTGAGATGTCGGGGACTTGTGACGACTTGATATTGAGAGTTTTTTCATCTAGAAGTTTGTCTTTGGGGACCCTTTCTATATGGTAAATTGTGCTCTTGATTGTGTTACACTCGGTGTGTGTTGGGGGCTTTAGATGAAACTTGATAGTGAAAGTGCCTTATTCTATAGAATCTTTGCAATTTGGGGCTTTGTATATTAACATTAAAAAAAAAATTATATTAAGGGTTTTAAGCGACTGTCTAGTTTTTTAACTTCAGTAGTTGTCTTATGTATTATTGTTTGTGTTAAACCAGAGTCTAACATCGTTACACAAGCAGACAATTCATACAAGAAACATGAAGATTGTGCATCTAAGTCACATATTCTTGACAATGTACAAAGTGAAACACAATTACAAGGATCCGACGTTGTTAACCATTTGTTCACTCAGCCTAACTTGTCCCCTTCGGGAAATTCGTCTGGCCCTAATACGCCTCCACAAGAATCACCCTCTCAACCCGAGAATTCCATTTCTCCACTAGAAAATTGCTCAACTTCTAATTCCTCTGACATCACTCAACAAATCACATCATCAACAACACAAACAATTCGAGTTAGCCCTTCCAAGAAAGTAGCGTACTACTCGATAGAGAAAACACATTGTATTTCTACTTCCTCACCAGTTAAGAGAGACTTGACAAGGCTCAGTAGTAGAGAACATGTTAAAGGAAGGCTAGATTTTGATGCTTCGGAGAACTCATCTCCTGTTGGTAACTCGACACCGGAACTTGATAGAGAAGGTGGAGGTGGTATCCCAGATTTGGACATGATTGATTTGGACAATTTTGGTTTGGATTTCAATCTTTCTGAACTTCTAGTTGAGTTTGATCTTTACAACAATGACGGCTGCTAGTATCAAGATCTTGAGTCCAGGTATTTTTTGGTTTTTCAGTCAATAATTGTATCATGATCTTGTGTTTCATCGATTGGTCGAGATTGACGTTCTTATTTTTGTTTTGCAGTTAAGAGTCATAGAAGGTAAATGGAGTAGGAAAATTCATTGAGCAGAAACTAACATGGGAACCAGTACAGGATTCATTAGTCATACTGATCTTCAATGCTCGTACGATGTAAATTCATTTGATTTATTTTGTTAAGAGTTAACATTCTTAATCAAATTATTATCAGTAAAGATTTCATTACATTATGGAATCACTTATGAATATTTTATATCCTAAACATTTGCAAGAATATCACAACACAAGAGAAATGCAAAATTAAGAATTGACCGATATCTGGAGCTCGACTTATGACAAGTACTTTTCCAGTTTCTCAACTTCCTCTAGGCTTCCAATGAAAATCGGTGTACGCTGATAAATCTGTCAAAAACGAAACACAAAAAAAATCATTAAATTATCCAGTTGTTGAATATGTTTCGTCTTACGTTGTTTACTAGAAACAGCATTACCTTGTCTGGTTTGATAGCTAGTATTATTTGGCATCCATCGATTGCTTTTCCACCAGCTTGTTCGATCAAATAACTCATCGGAGCACATTCATACAAAAGCCTCAGGTTCCCATTCTTCGCGTGATTATTCTTAGGATTCCCATGAATCCCACCAACCAACAACATCCTATGTATTTCCCCAACCAAACAACCTATGTAGCGGCCCGAATACGGCTTCCCATTTGGACCGGGGTTCCTTAAATCATCAAGGTACCTCTTCAATTTCTCGTCCCATAAATCATAGTTTCCTTCGTTGAATGAGTATATTCTTCCAGTTTTCAGAATCCTCATATTTTCGTGTGTCAAAACAAATTCTCCATACGCGGGATCCAAGGTGAACCCTAAAACTCCTTGTCCTAACGAGATAGTGAAGAACACTGAGCTTGAATATAGGCAGTACCCTGCAGCCAATAGGTTGCTGCCGGTTGGCAAACGTTCACGATGCACTTCTCTTTCGCTTCATCAAGCTGCCCATTTTTAACAACATTGTTAGCATGATTGGATTTTGTAATTGGGCTATGTTACAGCAACATAGTGGATTCTATACTGATTGACATAGCAGACACTTGGCATGATTTTGTTGTTTTGCTTATCGCATCACTTTTTTAATTAATGGTCATTACAGATGTCACTTAATATTATGTCAACAATTATGTTACGTATGTGATTTAGCATTTGTAATTATAAGTTCATGAGCTAGGAAGAATTACTGTAGAATCATCTTCGTCGTAGTCGACAAGGCATTGCTCATCAGGGCCATATATCCCGAAAATAGATCCTGTGGTCAAAGCAGTGTCGATGTTCGCAGAACCGTCGATTGGGTCGAAAACTACAATGTAATTTCCCGAGTAGGTCTCTTCAACTGCCACCGGCACATCCTCTTCCTCTGATGCTATAATCCCCGTCCGGCCGGTTGATCTCAAGCAATTGCAAAAGAGCTATAAAACAGTTGAGCTTATCTCAATTCAATGCACAATAATAGGCCTAAAATAAAATTTTCAAATGTTTAAAGTTATGTCACTTTAATAAGCAACAGAAGTACTTTATTTAGTTGGAATAGGGGCTTTCTGGCTTTTGCTGCTCGACACAGACAGTTGTAGTGGGTCCCACTCTGATCAAAACAATTTAGGACTTTTGCGTAGTTTGATACCATGTTAAGTTATGTTATCCAAAACGTAAGCCGTTAAAGACGAACCTCATTGGAAATGACATCGAGTTTCTTTTGATCTTCGCCTTGGATGTTGACAGTGCCTTGAGCTCCAGTAATGTTAATAATGTTAGATCTTTGAAGCAATGAAGCAATTTGCTTGCAAGCTTATGATATGCTAGAGAGCACTATGGCAAGCTCGGCGTCTATAATACCCGCCTGTTCTTGTCTCAACAACCATGTCGTCAAATTCTCCATTTCATATCTTCTTTTCTTCTTCTTCTCGGCAGAATCCTCCGTTTCAAAAACCACCGCATTACGGCGGAACCTCCGGCCGCACCCACGAGTAACGATGGTGTGTGTGGGCCCACGAACAGCCTGGGGTAGACGGTGTCTAAAGCACGTTAACGAAGAGACACGAGCGATGGATGGAGAGGTTGAATAGGATTTTTTACATGATAACAATGTTTGAATTGCTTCAGCCATTTTTTTTTCTCAGTATGTATCTATGTCTGATTTGCTTGTATTGAGTAAATGTCAAGTGCAAGAGGATCTGCTTATCCTGTTCCCACTTGACAAATGTGTGAACCTGATTTGCTCAAATTAAATCATGTGACCTTTTACTCCTTTTGGATCATATCCAATTCCATTTTGGTTACAAACGCATACTTATCAAAATAGTCGATGTTGATGCTAACTTTTGTCAAATTTTCTCAATAGGACAGGACTACTAGGGTTGAAAATTGACCCCACAGATTGGTAAAAGCCAATCCTCGTTTTTATTTAGAGTTTGATTGAGATAAAAAATTTTGAAATTTGTTGAACAGATCAACTAAAATCGCGTATAATATGATCACATGATTGAAATAGAGCGTGATCGCTTGGTTCAAACGTGAAATAACAGAACCCTACGCGGAGATTAGCGAAGAAATTACCATACTGTTGACCATACTGTTGACCATTTTCACACAAGTCTTCACTTTGGGCTTTCATCAAGTCACATGGCTATTCGTGGAAGATGGTTCAATCACTATAAATGAGTCTTGATCCATGTTGTAAAGGTCGTAAAATGGCTCCTCAAACATCTATTAAATATATAAAAATTGAAGTTATTATCTCTGCTTTTCCCGCTCATTCTCCTTCTTTTTTATTTAATAATAATTTTTAAATTTTTTGATGGATTAGATCTTTTTTTATTTATATTTTTTATTTTTTCGGCACATCTTATTAGATATAACTCTACTTATTCATGTTTATTCTATATCTAACATAGTTATAATTAAAATTCATTAATTATGTAATACAATTCGAAAATTATTCATTTTAAATATAAATTATCAGATAAGATATGATAGATTTGAATTCTAAAAATCTGATTATTTTGCCATTATTTTTTCATATAATTTTTTAATTATTTATTAAATACCTAATTCAATTAAAAAAACATGTAAATAATTTTATTAAATCTTGTCTAAAATATATTAGTGTTTCTCGTGCATTGCATTGGAGTAAGACTAGTTTGTAGTTACCACAAAAAAACAAAAAAAGGGAACAAATTTTCCCCTCCTTTTGATGAACACGCCCAAATTTTATTTAAACTGAAAATATTTAAAGTTGAAGTTTTCTTGTCCTAAAATTAAATAGAAATGAAAAGCTTGATTACACCTCCAAACTTTTTGTGCAAAGTTTTCGAACACTCAATCCCACGACACAAAATATCATTTAAAGACAACAATATTAATAAATCATGTTTGAACCTTTCTTTGTAATCTCTTCGTTGGGAATTTAATATTATTAGTATTATTAGGTTTGTTCTTCATTTCTTATTGTTTTATTCCAACAAAATGTGCTCGTAAACACAATTTGCATTGAGAGATCAATATAATGATCATGGCAAGGGGTAAAAAGTATGTTGAAAAGCGAAAAATAAAAACCTTGTTATTTTGTTCTTTTTGTGTTGGTGTGAGCATGCCTTTCTTCGGTGTATACCCACCGGGCCACATCTCTAGATGCTAATTTTTATCTTAAAGCACGTACTTCTAATATTGGAGTAAACGAGGGGGCAAAATGTAAAATTTCCCCCCTCTTTTGCATTTTCTGACAGCAAATTAAACATTATATATTCCTTTATTTGTGCTCACATCTCTTTACTATTTATAAGGGGGGATAAAATCCCAAATTACGCTTTTGATCCAAGTCAACGATTAGGAGCATAAAAAAAAGTGAAATGTTGAATATATATTTCCCACTCTTCTTAAATTATTTCATTTAAGTCCTTAAATAATATTTATAATTTCTTAACAAAATTCAATTTGACCCTAAATAATTAGTTGCAATTATAGTTTCTTTTTTTTTTAAATCAAATTAAAGGAAATAATAAATATTCAATTTTTCGAAGTAAATTCAATTATGTCCAATTAACTTTTACATGGTAAACTTGTACATAGCTTTGAAGATAATAAATATGTGTACATAATTTTATTTTTTTTTAACAGAAAATATGTGTACAAAATTAAGCAATTAAAAATTAATTTTTTTTTTACATGAAAAAGATTTACAATTTTCTCGTGTATATTTGATGGTAACTTAGAAATGTTTAAACACTACCGATATTGCCATAGTTATGGTACTACTGGGTGTTTTTCGATCACATACGATTTCCATTGGAAAAGTCTAGACCAGATCTAGAATCGGCCGGCGAGGTGGCGCTCTGGCAGTTTAGAAAATTTTCAGGCAAAGCCGTTGGCCGGAGGTCAAAGTTCGATCATTTTTTGGTCAAGTTTTTTTATCGGCGGCAAATGGCATCGTCAGAAAATTTTTCAAACTATTGAAATTTTGTCTCGCTGTATTAGTTTTGGATCTGATCTCGATTTTCCCAATTAAAATCGTATATAATCGAAAAATACTTGATAGTGCCACTTGTGTTTGAACATCTTTTGTATATTTACTTACCTAGAAGTGCAAGTCAACGATTGAAAATTAAAGCATATAATTAGAGCATCTCAATTGCACCAAGTTTCCATATCCTCCACTTTTGCTTATGTGTATGAGAGATAAAGAAGCACAAAAAAATTGAGAGTCTCGCATTTTTTTCTCATTCTCTCACTTTGCTACTTTTTCCCACTTTTTCACCATAAATTCCCGTGCCACCTCTATATCTAGAAGCTTAACTTCACATCCTTATTATTATTTTATTATTATTTTTAAATTTATTTCTACATCTCTCATACTTTTTCACTTTTCCCTCTCTTTTACACTACACATCCCCTATTCTCTTTTTAATCCACCTAATCATCTTCTCTCTATTTCTCTCTTCCACATTATTCCTTAATACCACTATGCATTAAAAATGCTCTTTAGTTATTTCCAGTTCTACCTTTCAATCAGCATGTCGCATCATCTTCTCCACAAGACATATCATCATCTATGTCACATCATCTAATTCAACTTATCGTTCTACTGCATACTCGTTGTTGATGTCAGATTTTGCAGATGTGAGTTACCATGTGTATAATTTGGGGATCAGGTGTGAATTCATGATGTTGTGTGTTGAGAATTGGACGTAAGGTGTGACTTCCCACGATGTGATATTAGTGAGAGAAAATATTCTTTATGTACATGCGATTCTGTCACCTACCACACTTCCTTGGCCCAAAAACTTATGACCCGGAGCCGCTGAATCAATTTTTGAAAAATTTTTTGCGACACGTGACCACCCGTGGTGGCCGATCAAAATTTTTGGGTATAAGTTAACCCAACGGAAATCATATGGGGCCAGAAAATGGCTCGCGATTTCCGTAGTTACGGAACTCCCGTGAGCACCGTAACACTACTGTTAAACTAAAATTGTATCAAGAGTTCTTATATTTAGACGAGGTAAGGACAAAAATTGGATATTCTTTTTTAACAATCCCATTCACATCATGCTAATATTGTAAAAGACAAATGAATCATAATTTCATTTTAAAGACTCGAAAATGTCCCTTATCACACTGTGGCTATGTCAGCCGAATTTCAGTACTTTGATGTAGCTTTTTGCTTTTTCCAACTTGTCGACATCAATCCATTTAATTCTCTTTCTTGCGAAAGGTCTTCTTCTTCTTCTTCCATAAACACCAACTCAACAACACCGGTGGGAATTCTTGAATTGAGGCATAAAATTTTCTACATTTATTGACACACACATCTATAATTAATTCGTCCTCATTTTTTTTTTTTAATGAACTTTGAAGAGTGGATAGAGTAGATATGAAGTTGGACCGGTGGCCGAATGAGATGAACCAATCTTCAGAAAAGATGAACAATCGCAAGATTCTATAATATAGAATATAGGTATTTTCTGAAATTTCAGTAAAAAAAAAAAAAAATTCCAGCGACTACCACATTGTCAAGCTCTTCAGCGACTGTAATATATATACCACCAAAAGAATGGACGGTTATGGACGGATTTCACCAGGTAATCGAGAGGTTGGTGGTGAAGGAGTGTAGCAACAGTGAATTTTAGAATTTCAAAAGAGAAGAGGGCTGGTAGTGATGAAGTGACATCTCCTACAATGGAACGCTAATCGACTAGGAGAAGAAAATAGTTTGATGGATGGCTGTGGAAGGATGACACGTGTTAATCAAGAGGTTGGTAGTGAACGGAGTACAATGGTGAACTTTGGAATTTGAAAAGAGATGACGGGTGGAGCTAATGAACTGACTCCTACTTGATATGATAGTACTTTCACTACATCAAACTCACCAAGTGCTTTTCCGTCCTTCCATGTTGAAAATTATGCCATTGTTGCCTTTTGTAATGGCAAGTTGCCAAACAAGTCTTTGTGTTTTTAAAAGTATCCCATTTTTGGTATTCTTTCTATTTATATTCCAATAATTTTTGGTCCCTCGACCTTTAATCTTTATCATTCAAGCCCCCACACTTTGACCGTGTGTTATTTGAGTATCAACACTCATCATTTTCTCAAGTTGCTCGATAACATCATTACATTATGTATCATGTATGATTTGTTCTTTTACTTGCTGCACGATATCATCGTTAATTGTAATGGGTTTGATATCAATACGTGCGAAAGACTGTGTTTCTAAATCTAGTTGCATAGAATTAAAAATCACTTGTGATATGACTGCTTCTTGTATAAATAGTTGTTCTATCTCTTCATCTCAAATGTGGTCTATGTGTATCATCTTTCACTATCTTCATCAAATTTTTCCCACAAATGACGATGATTTACTTTCTAAACAACTTTCTAGTTAGCTCCATTCTTCGGATCATTAATGTAAAACTCTTGTGGAGCTTGGGAGCCAAGCAAGGGCGGATCTAGGGCGGGGGGGGGGCGGCACGGGGGGTAGCCCCCCGACCCAAAAAAATTCCGAAAGTTTATATAGAAAAAAAATTTTTTTATACATAATTTTAGTCGAATTAAATTTTTTTCTGTATTGCAGCCCCCTGGCTAAAAATCCTGGATCCGCCATTGGAGCCAAGTATGAAAGGATCATTTTTATACCACTCCGATGTAATATTTATAGATGTTATGTCATGTACGCATGGGAAGGATTTGATGATAATTGTAGACCCAAACTAGAAATCAGAAGGTATATATATGAACTGTACTTACTTGATATATATACTAGTGAAAAACATGTTCACGTGGTATTGTGACGTGTGTTTTGCAAATGATATGCACTAATCCCTTTTCAAGAAACTAAAAAACTAAAAATTGATTACAATAAATTAAGTTAAGAATAAATGCACAAATAATAATAAAATATTAGAATCGACATACCATCACAATAAATAAATAAATAAAGCAAGTTAGCACTGATGAAAATATCTATACACTTATGTTTTGTAACTTATAAAGCAAATAAAGATGAAATTATTCTTAATTGACAAAAAATAAATATAGGAGGGATTAGGAGGATGAAAAATTACTATATATTACATGTGAATACACTAATTCACCATATTTACTAGTTGAACCTAATGTAATTTTAGAAGGTAATTATACTACGTTCTTAGTAATTGTAAGAAGCTAATTGCATTGATATTAAAGAACGCATCCAAAATTTGAACCTTTGTTTTATCCCTCTTTTTCTCTGACTAACGACATTAACTATTAAAACCTTTAATGAACCCTCGAATATGCCCTTTAATCTAATTTGTTGATTTACGGCTTAAGTCTCATTATATAGAAGACTATACAAATTAAATTGGAAGATGAAAACACCAAATAAAGTAGGGATTAATCTAAAAATAAAAAGATTAAAATAAAAATAAATTTTAGGGACTAAATTAATAAATTACTAATATAATTTGAACATAATTTAACAAAGCATCAAAGATAGAGTTTTTGATTGAAATGCAAAACGGTAATCCAATTTTTACCCGCAGTGTTTAAGGGCTACGAAAAATTATACATTCATATTTAGCTATTGAAAATGAGCTCGTATTAAATTTAAACTTGTAATATTTGATTCAACATTCATATTCTATACTTTCACTTAACTATGATGTGGATTGTTTCAAAAGAAAAATATGAGAGCTAGAGTTAAAGAAACAAGAAAGAAAAGAAAATTAAAGGAAAATGAAGATTTTTGTTTTTTTTTTTTTTTCTATAAATTTTAATCAGTTAAGCACAAATTAACTATGATGAGCTCGTATTAAATTTAAACTTGTAATATTTGATTCAACATTCATATTCTATACTTTCACTTAACTATGATGTGGATTGTTTCAAAAGAAAAATATGAGAGCTAGAGTTAAAGAAACAAGAAAGAAAAGAAAAGAAAATTAAAGGAAAATGAAGATTTTTGTTTTTTTCTATAAATTTTAATGAGTTAAGCACAAATTAGAAATTATAAAATCTATAGATATATAAAAAGCTTGTTCTTTGGAAGAAGTTTTTTGAAAATGAAGATTTACTTGAAAAATGTGTTAGATATGTGGTTGAAAATTGGTGAAAATGTATTTAAAATGTAAAATAATTGACTGAATGGTTGAAAATAATGAGAGAGAAAAAATTAATAGAAGTTAGTGAAAAATGTGTTAGAAAGAACAAAGAGGAAATTAGGTAAGATAATGCTTTTATATTTCATAATTCAAAAATTCGGTAGAATGAAAGTAATTGCATAAATCCGATTATCACGGTTCACCTGTTTTGACACCTGACTTCTCGGCACACCTGGTCCAATTATCAGGTCCAACATACACCCTCCCGGCCGGCTCTATCTCCGTCTCTCTCTGTCTCTCATTGTAGTCGATCTGTGAAGGGAAACGGAAAGTATGGCTTCTACCTACGGCGACGCCGCCGGTGGTGGTGTTCAAGAAAATCTAAAAATCTTATACTATTCTTCTTCTTCTCCTTTTATTCTTCAATTGATTGATTGTGTGTAGTTTGTGATGATGAGGATTTGAACTAGGAGGCCGTAGAAGAAGATGACCCACAGTGGAAGAACAAAAGCGGTGAAATGTGAATTTTGTGTAATGGCTTGTTGGTTTGGAAGCTTAATCGCCTTTTTTCTTAGTGGATACTTAATGCCTTGTTTGCTAATTCCTTAGTTAATGGCTTTTTTCCTTTCTTTTTCCTTTATTTTTTGGCCCTTCCTTACTGGATTTTTTTTTTTTTGAGGATTCTTTTCTCCAAACATAATGTTGAGATGTTTTGTATATAATAATCATGCCTTGCTTGGATAAATTGCTTAATAAAATTGTGTTTGCCAAATCAAAGTAATTTGATGAATACAGTTAAAATTCAATGAATTTTACTAATAAATTTATATAATATAATTCATTTTAAAAAAATATTCATATTGTCCCACAAAAATAGTATATTAGTTATTTTCACGCATATTAAGAAAATTGTAGTTAATTAAGTTGAAACATTAAATTTTACATCATTTTTTCATATATTGACCACTCATTTTAATATTTTAAGTTAGAAAAGTTCCAGGGCAGAAACTAAAATTTGAAAATTAGATGTTAAAATTCAGCATTTATATTTGAGACAATAAAAAATGAAGTGATATAAATATTTACACATTCTGTGTAATTCATTTGCAATGTGTAATAGAATAGAAACTAACGAATTACACATTCTGTGTAACGATGTGTAATAAATTAAACATTCTATGTAATTAATATTTTAATTCATATGTGCATTACACTTTTGGTGTAAGGCATGTGTAACGCATTACACATTTTGTGTGAAAGAGAGAAAAATTTCAAAAAAAATAAATATTAAAAATTTTAAATTATGTTTTGACTCGAGAAAAAATTATGTGATATGAATAATTACATATTCTGTGTAATTTATTTGTAATGTGTAATAGAATACGAACTAATAAATTACACATTCTGTGTAACAAATGCGTAATAAATTATACCTTCTATGTAATTAATATGTTTATTCATATGTGCATTACACTTTATGTGTAAGGCATGAGTAACGCATTACACATTTTGTCTGAAAGAGAGAAAAATTTTAAAAAAATAAATATTAAATTTCTTCATTATGTTTTGACTCAAGAAAAAATGATGTGATATGAATAATTACACATTTTGTGTAATTCATTTGTAATGTATAATAGAATACAAACTAATGAATTACACATTCTGTGTAACGAATGTGCAATAAATTATACTTTCTATGTAATTTATGTTTTTATTCATATGTGCATTACACTTTATGTGTAAGGCATATGTAATGCATTATATATTTTGTGTGAAAGAGAGAAAATTTCCAAAAAAAATAAATCTTAAATTTCTTCATTATGTTTTGACTCAAGAAAAAATAATGTGATATTAAAAATTACATATCCTATGTACTTCATTTATGGTGTGTAATAGAATACAAACTAATAAATTTCATATTTTCCCTAACTACTAAATTTAGGGTAGCACACGTTTATTAACGAAGTTAAAAAAATTAAGCTACAAAACTATATAAGAAGAAGTGGAAAAAAAAATAAAAAAAGAAGTGTATAAAATAAAAAAAACAGCATAATATATAAAGAATTGTTGGAAAACAAAAAAATGAATTAAAAACATAGAAACCAAATTATATCAGAAGAGGTGGAAAAAAAAGAAATGTTTAAAATGAAAATAACAAAATATAAAAGAATTATGAGAAAATGAAAAAGAAATGAATGAAAATAGAAAAAAAAACAAATTAAAGTGCGCCTATGAAGAATTGAACCCAAGCAAGCACATAACTTGGCTGGGTATCTTACCAGCCGCACAAGGCCGCAAGATGTTGATTTGCCTGTCTTACGGAACTATATGCTTGCAAATGACCCGGTCCAAAAATGCTTGGTTTTTCTAATTTCCCTGAATGTTTGTGTCGAACGAGTAATTAAATTCACTTTACCTGATTTTTGAATAATTAAACATAAACTTTGTTATTAGTGTAAAAAACCCAAGAACAAAGCCTAAAGGAAGAAGATAGTAGCTTGTGTTATGAATAATAATTGAAGAATAATTATTAGGTGTTATGAATAATTGAGAATAATGTGGTGGTTATGAATTATGAGGAATAATTTGGTGGAGGAATAATTTGGTGGAGGAATAATTTGGTGGAGGAATAATTTGGTAAAAGATGTAATTATTATATGTGAATAACTATTATACCCTTGATGAAATTATGTAATTACGATTGTGCCATTCGAAGTTTTCCTATAAATAGGGCTTCAGTTATTAATGAAATTCATTCCTGAGAATTCCTTAGAATTCATTCTCTCTAAATTCTCTCTATTGTTTCTATACTTTTATAACACGTTATCAGCACGAGTCTCTAACCCTTTGAGTAATATGAAAGAAGTATGCTCTACAGTTGCATCTTATAGATGATCTTCTGTATCAGAAACTGGATTATTACCAATGAATTAATTCATCCTCATCAATCCTAAATAACTCTCTCTTTGCAAATACATTATCGAAAATTCCCTTTTGTTCATATTCTTCTCCCACAATTCCTCATTCTACACAACCTGCTTGGAGATGTCTGAAATCCCAAAATTGAAAGAATGGAGTCCAAAGAATTTTCCGATTACGTAAATGGATTGCAAGTAAATCTCATCCATTGGAATAGTTAGAGAAAGGGAAAAAGGTAAATCATATGATTTTATAATATAATAATATATTAAACTATAACATTCGTTTTATCGAGATATAAGGAGCATACATTATCAAAATCAAATTTTCTATACTCCATTATACTCGATTTAACGAGAGCTTCGATTTGACACCAACATTGATAGGGTAATAACTCGTTTTGAAATATGTTATTATCAAACTTTCAAAATTTACAAATCAGCACACCAACTTTTGAAAAAGTTACAAAATAGTCCTTGAACATTTTGATATTGATAAATTGAAGTAGAAAGGACATAATTTTCCAATCGTAAAACATTGATAAAATATTTTTGACAATTTTACCTTTACGAATTGGAATGGACAATTTTACCCTTAGGGTAAAACCGACCTAATTTTGACGACAATGAAAAATGGATAGAATATTCATGAAGAAATTCTAAATCCATTGATTATATAAAATGGCTTGAAGTCCATTTGAGTTAAAAGATCGAATATTATTTTAACTCTGAAGAGTTTAATTACATAATATACTTATTCTAAAAGGATAAATGTGCTCTTGTAGAAGTAATGAGTATTTGTTCTAGAAGAACAAATTTGCTCCCGTAGAAGCGATTCAATATTTAATTCGTGACTTTATTTACTGCAATTTAATTACTGCAATACCTCCTACTTGATGATGGGTTCAACCGTCACTAAACGGAAGGTTTTATATATTTCTGCACTTTATATGCTAAGTGATGGGTAATACCTTCTACTAAGCAGATCCTACTCCTGAAGAAGTAGTTAAACATTATGCAATTTAATTCTCGCAATTTAAATTCCGTAAATTTATATTTATTGCAATAATTCCCATAAGGTAGGTTCGACCACCTATTGGAGGAAATTTAATTTCTGCAATTTAAATTTATGCACTTTATAGTTTGAGTATATTTCCAATGTGGTGGGTAATACCACACGATTGGTGTGCATATTTCCAATGTGGTGAGTTATACTACACGATTGGTTATAACGAATCCTACCTGTAAGAAGTAGTTGATCAAATATTCTAATCATACTCTCGAAGTAGTAGACGATGAGAATAAAATTACTTCCCCATATATACCGAATATTAATGGAGAAAATTGAGTAAGTGGTACTTGAAGTTACCATTGGATAAATAGACGAAAGTAAAATGCTGAATAGATCCCATGTTGATAAATCAAAGAAAATATATCGCATGGAAAGCTTATATGAAGTAATCTCATCGATGATATGAGATTGTATTAATATGAGAATAAAATGCTCTTGAAGAAGCAAAATCACTAGATATCTGTATTTGAATAAAGCCAATATGATATTATTATTATTACTCCAGAAGAAGTACAAAACAGCCGAAGTGGAACATATTGAGAATATCAAAAGATGGCATTAAACACTCGAAAATATAAAAATGCAAAAAGAATATACATACTGAATCCATAAATGAGGGATGCGTCTCGAGAGTATAAATACTCCGTAACTCTGCCACCATCAACATTAGGATTCATAATGAAATATTTAAAGGATCCGAATTTCTTTTTCGCTTGACACCAAAGTGGTCGTGACTGACGGACTGGGCTTCCATGATTCTTGAATATATGCATGAAATTTGATGAGTAGTTCATCAACAGTACTAGCAGAAATAAGTATTTTTCTCGCTGAATGAGAGATAAACTTATTATTTACACTCTGATCTAGAAACGCTAGTAAGCCATCAAAGAAATTATTAATATTCAACAAACCTATTGGTTTGACATGAAAATTCCACTGTACAACAGGCTATATTGAATATTTCCTCCAAAGTGTGTTGTAGCCTAGAAGGACAATGAAAGCATCACTATTATTCATCATATACATCATGCAGTTGTGGATAGATTGCGCTTGTAGCCCCAACCTGCTGGACCCATGGTAGAACTGCTCCAATTGAGTATTAGATCCAACTAGATGGAAAGGTATTACACGAAACTCTTATTCCCCATGATGATGCGACCATTATAAGTCTAGCTAAAAGTTTGTTGTTGGTTCCTCCATATAGTATATTGATTTCTTGTCTCCCTAACTCTTTTACGAGTCGGTTTGCCATATCCACATATTGGATATGGCCTACCAGTTTAGATCCACCAAGAATACATACGGTTTTAATATGGCGAGGTAAAGTGACTTGTATGAGATGATTCTAAAATCTCCATATCCATCTCTACTCCTATCTCTCTTTTTGCACTATACTTTTAATGTATGAACATGAGAGATATATGAATCCCTCTATTTAAAGAAAAATTTTCAAACCAATAATTGAGTGCACTATTTACTTTTTGACAAATATGAAAGAGAAAAAAAATGCAGAAAATTTTTTTAAGTGAAAATGACATATATCTGTCGGTGATTGAAAAATAATATATATATACATATATATATATATCTTAAAATCGAAAAACAATATTTACAATTACAAGAAATATATTGATCTTTGTTATTACACCGAGCTTTCTTACATAAATATGGGAAAATCATTATGCTAAAATTTTCTACTAAATTTACAAACAGGATCTTCTAAAGTAAGTTTTTCAAGACTGTAACGCGTTTGTTGATCTTTGAATTTGGCCCATAAGGCCATTAGCTCACCTTGTACGTGTCCACTAGGATGTGTCTCAAGAGCCTGTTGAATATCATCCAAAGGCTCCTTACTCAATCCATCCTTAATGAATGCTATTTTATCTTCTCGATTTCTGGACAAGTACCCCACAGATTTACATCGAGTGTCACATGTCCACCGAGCACACTTGTAGCATCCTCCTAATCTTTTTGCTCTCCGTTTCTTTGAAAAACTACTTTTACCCATACCAGGCATGTATTTAGAAGGAATTGAAACCTCACCAGATAATCGAACCTTTGCTTCAATCAAGCATCGGATATCTTGTGGGATACCCTTATTCATTAGCATCCTTAATCTTTCAAGCCTACCTCGATAAATCCTTTTTAGGATTTTGATCGGTAGTGATAGATAGTATTTTCGAAGATTTGAGAGCATATGATCCATTATAATGTATAGACCCTTGTTAGGATGAATTTTGCAATAATTTTGATGATTTATTTATAGAATAATACGACGCGTATGAAATAAGACTCCGATTTTAAATAAATAATATGAAGCGTAAGAGCTACGATTTCGGAATTAAATAATAGCCGGATGTGATGCGTATGAGCTGTAACTCCGTGTTTGAACAGTAGTAGACAATAATGTCACCAAAAGATGATGGAATATGTCGGTGAATTATTTCTATGATAAATCATATTGAGCACTATACAGATACTAGTGAAATCGATATAAGAATTTACTGAACTAGAAGTTCAATAATACTCATTTGCAAAACCGGACTGACCATCCCGATTTAAATAATTATTGAAATCAATATTTCAAGTGAAGAATTAAAAGAATTCTTCAATGATTGTTCTCGATAAATGATGAAATCATTACTAGCCAATATTGGGAATAAATCCCAAATATATCTGGAATAAAGGATGAGAAGTATGGGCCCACTCATCCTCCATGTGGACTACTAGATATTATGATATGGATCCACTAGATAGTCACATGTGTATATGATTCGTAATTTGAAATTTACGAAATATTTGCTCACGGTATGAGCATGATTTTCAGATTTAATGATAAAGCTAGTAAATGTATATCCCAATACTTGAATAAATCCCTGAAGGATTTGAGTATGCGCATACAAGTGGGATATTATATGGCAAATTATTTAAAATCCTCAAATAAATTGCCGATATCGAGAATAGAATGCAAACGGTCTAAATTCCCATATTAAGGCTGAATGATGAGAACATATATGATTAAAATCATACCAACTGTATGAGTTTTGGTGTTCTAAATTTTCTCAAAGATAAGGGGAGTATTAAAGGTTGAAAATAATATGTGAAATGCATCATGTTATATCCTCGAATTGAAATACGAACTTGAAGTTCAAAGATGCATGAAAGGCTATGAACAATCACATATATCAACTACGATGCTTTGATAAGTTAGCACGCTAGAAGCGTTGATATTTCCCCAATCATATATATCAAAGCAAATTATAAAAGATGGTCTTAATAACGGAGGCATATGCTCTTGAAGAGTATATAGACATAACTATATTGTGTAATCCTACAAGAGGATTGATAATGAGATATCTCGATAAGTTATGTCGATATGGGGAAAGAAATGAAATTGAAATGTGTCGACACGATATGAAAATGTAGCGCTACATATGATCAATGATAATGAAAATATTGAGATATATTGAAGATGATAAATGGTGAATGTGAAATCCTTAACTTATGAGATGATGATGACTATTGCTCAAGTTTAAAGATAAGCATGGTTGTCATTATATGTTGCATGCTCATGAAAGTTAAATTACCGATCGTGTGTGTAGTAAATTTAAAAGGAAATTAAAGGATCGGATGAACTAAACCCGTGTTTATGAGTACCCTAAAGGGTGAACTAAGCCCCTGGGAATGAAATAACCTATTAAGTGAGTATTAAATGTTAAATGATATATTTTAAGTGTTAGTTAGTTATGAAGGTTTACTTATATGTTTACATGTTTTTACTATGAATTTATATGCTTTAAATTGTGTGTTTGGAGACATGTGTTCATGGTGAATGTTTTGTAGTTGTGTAAGAAAATTGATGCACTCTAAATGAGCGAAGAGTATAAAACCAATGTATATGATACTCATACAAATGTATGAAAGATTTTGAAATGCTTACTGACATACTTGTATAAAATATGCGTTGCACTCTTTTCCCTTAGTGAGGTTTTATCCCATTGGGTTTTCCTAGCAAGGTTTTTAATGAGGCAACTTTAAAGGCGTATTCACATGAATAATGTACTCTTTTCCCTTCATTAGGGTTTTTCCCCTTTGGGTTTTTCCTAATAAGGTTTTAACGAGGCATATTCATGGTATATTGAGAACGATAGGAGAAATTGATACAGATTGTATCTATTGGATCAAGTTATAATGGAGCTAATGCTTTAGATCCAAATGATGATGATATTGAAATCATTTACGAAGTAAAGATATCGATTCTCAAGATATGAAATCAAACGGAGTGGTGTACTCTTTTTCCTTCGATCAAGTTTTTTTCCCATTGGGTTTTCTTGACAAGGTTTTAACGAGGCGACGTGAATACTCATATCTGTGATAGACATCGTGGGGAGCAATGTTTTTTATGAAGCGATATAACCACTCCAAGCTATCCCGCAATCGGTTTGGAAGTTTTTTCCCACTGGGTTTTTCTCCAAACAGGTCCAGAAGACATTTGTATTAATAGTTATTCAAGGGGGAGTGTTATGAATAATAATTGAAGAATAATTATTAGGTGTTATGAATAATTGAGAATAATGTGGTGGTTATGAATTATGAGGAATAATTTGGTGGAGGAATAATTTGGTGGAGGAATAATTTGGTAAAAGATGTAATTATTATATGTGAATAACTATTATACCCTTGATGAAATTATGTAATTACGATTGTGCCATTCGAAGTTTTCCTATAAATAGGGCTTCAGTTATTAATGAAATTCATTCCTGAGAATTCCTTAGAATTCATTCTCTCTAAATTCTCTCTATTGTTTCTATACTTTTATAACAGCTTGTACGAAAAGTTGGCCAGAAATTTATTGCATTAATACTTTTTTATTTTTATATAATAGAAGTGATTGCAGAGAAGACTACAGGCTAAAGGCTCTAATTAATTGTAACCTTGCTCAATTAATTGAAGCCAATTGAAGCCTATAGCCTATAGAGTAGTATTCTCTTACCCATTGTGGGTAGCTTATGTTGCTCCATAGTGGGGGAAAAAAATCGTGGGGGGAGGGGGTGCGGTTCATCAGGAGACAGTTATGTGTTATTTATCTGACTTAACGAAGATATAAAAAAATATTAAAATTTTTATGACGTGACGCCCTTGGGAGGGCTCCACGTGGGGAGGTGAAGAAAACCGTAGGTGCAATTGGCTTCAATTAATTGAACAAGGCTACAATTAATTGCACACTTATGCATATATAAATTTAGGCCTCGTTCTATAGAAAGTTTATTTCAAAAATTTGGATTTACTCGAAAAAGCCACCAGCCACTACTGCTGGTGGTGGTTGCTTTGGGGGTGTGGGGTGCAGTGGGGTGGGGGTTTTTATTTTTTTAAAATTTTTTATTTGATTTGATTAATTTTTAATATTCGGTATATTTTTTTAAAGCAATGTATTTCTAATAAAATTTTATTTAGGTACGACAAATCATTTATAAATATTTGTTAAAATCAAAATGTATCCATCTGTATTTTATTTGATTTTTTATATTCGTCATATTTTTATTTTTATAGTAGTATGCGCTTACTGAAATTTTACAACGATATACTAATTATATTTATTGTTGACTGTTGGTTAGAATCCAAATGTACATGTTTCTAATGCAAAAGCAATCGTAAACAAATATTGCTACGTTGAAGATTTTCGGTAAAATTATTTAATTAGTGTCAAATTAATTCGGTAAAATTAATTATAGACCAAATTCACACCTATAAAAAAGTAAAATATAAAATTATATAATTTAATTAAAATTTTGGACTAATATAACTAAATTAAAAGCTTTAGGACCTGATTTTAAGAATCCACAAAGGTTAGGGCCTTTGTTGCAAATTTTCGTAACGTTTTTTGACAAAAATACCCCATCACAGAAGGACAAAATAATATATTTTGACTTTAACTAACGGTTTAATGGACGGATTCCATCAATTTGGACTAAATTAGCACCTCGAATGTTTTTGAACCAATCGAATTACGTTTGTTTACTTCGGACTAAACTTGCCAATTGAATATTTTTTTGGGACCATTTGCTCATATTTCCCTAGTTTAAAACATGAGCATGGAAGGAAAAATTATTTTAGATGAAAGCACATTGAAGGAGCTTTCAAATGAGGGTGGCTTGGTGCTTTCTGTGCAGCTCATTGGCTGTTGGGGAACCTAGCTCCCGAATTGGCAGAGGGACGTGCTCCTATTGAAGGTCTTTGGTTTGCGATGCAACAGGGGATATCGGTTCGTGTGGTGGAATCCGATTGCTTGCTGCTGGTCCATGATCTTTGCTCATTCACGGACGATCATCCTTATGATTCTATCTTACTTGAAATATATACTTTTTATGGATAGATTATGTATTGGCTCACGCAACCATATTCGCCGTGAAGCTAATATGGTTGCCCATACCTTAGTCACTAATGAGCTTAAGGAGAATTTTCATTGTAACACGGCCATTGGTAGCCGATTTTATTGAGCACTTTTGTGCTTCGTGATATGCAATAAATAATTATCCCCTTTCAAAAAAAAAAATGATATTATTTTAGAGAGGATTTAAAAATTTTAAAAAATTTTAAATTGCATATTATTTAAACGATATATGCAGTAAATAACAATCCCCTTTCAAAATGAGTGATTTTTTTAGCATGAGAATTTTTAGCCGTTTGTCAAAAAATTTTGGAATATAATATAAATATATTAAAGCGCGGGTTTTTTTTATTTTTTATTTTTAATTTATTAACTGAGATAAGTAGGTCAATCCTCAATTCCACATGAATTGTTGAACTATAAAATCCCACTCATGTGATGGGGCACTAGGTAATCCAATTCAAGACAGGCGGAGCCATTGGCCCATATTAAGCTTGAACCGTCTAGCGCTATTTGTAAATGAGAAACTTGCACTTCTCTAAATATATTTAATATTTAACTTTCATAATCCAAAAATCTGGCCAAAATAAGTTATACTAGTAATTACATAAATCAAGTGTTCGTTATAATTTGGCCATCCGCGAACACCTTTTTTTTTTTTTTTGCATAAATGACCTAAATATTTCCCAAAAATCACTTGATGCATTACACACTTTTTGTGCATTATAATATATTATTATTATAGACTGTGTGTAATATATTACAACACCATTACAAACTAAGTCTAATCATCGCTTCAAAATTGGAGACTCAATGTAACACATTACAACATCAATACACTATATAATGGATCAAAAGTAAGAGTTACATTTGAAAAAATTGGAGACTCTATGTAATACATTACGACATCATTACACTATATAATGGATTAAAAGTAAGAGTTTTATTTTTTTGAGTAAGGATCAAAAGTAAGAGTTATATTTGAAAAAATAACAATAATCTAGGTGATCGTCCAAGTATTAATGTGGTTTATCACCCAGTGTAAGGTGCACGCGCGATCACACGAATCACTTGCACCTCATTTTCTCAAATAAGTCGATTTTACTTGATTTTTGAATAATCAACTAATCAAGCTTTAAAAATCATATTTTATCTAATTTTCTACATTACAAATGTTCAACCTATTCAGAAAAGAAGTAGTTCGAATGTGGCATAGTAGTAAAGACTTCCAAATCCCTTATCTATAATCAGGGTTCGAAATACACCCTATTCCTATAACCTCTGTTAAAAAAAAAAAAAAAAATAAACAAATAAAACAACCAAACTACCTATACAGAAAAGACGAGAAATTAGAAGTAATTTCAATTTTGCTTTTGTGACTACTGTCAACTTTACAGCACCTAAATTCCAAAATAAACACGCATCATGGGTTCACCCCATGAGCAGTGCCTGTGCATTAATTAAATTTATTAATTGGGCTCGTGGCGTGTTTCAGACGTCATTTATGTCAACGTTTCATACTAGGGGTTTTATTACTTCCATATCAGAGGTGTGAAAAATTAGGCAGGCCTAAATGTAGCGCTTGTTTGATTTGGTATAAAATTGGCGATATTAATAGTATATAAATGTATTGAATTTAATTTATACTAGTATCACGCCCGTGCGATGCACTGTAACAATTAAATTTATGTACGATAAATAATTGATATAAAATTATAAATATAAATGTTGAATTACATAATTGATGTAATTTATGTATATGAGATTGCATAATTATAAAAAATCATTAAAATCTATAATATTGTATATTATAGTTAATGCAATAATTACAAAAAATCATTAAAATCTATAATATTGTATATTATAGTCAATACAAAAATTACATAGTAAATTCACAATTATAAATTATAAAAATTCATGTGCATCACATAATTAAGAAGTTTATCAAAACATGTAACTTTAATTCTAATTACCGTACCTAACATTGTACAACAATGCTCGTGGAGATTAATTAATTGTAAATGAACAATTGGGAATGAATATATAAAAATTCTTTAATTATCAAAACGTGTCTTTCTCGTTGGTACATATCAAATTTATATTAAACACATTTTTTCTTTCTGAAATGGACATTACGCACTCTAAATTTTATGATTTTATGCGTTCTTTTAGTGATTAGCTGTAATTGCTACTTAATTTTTAACTCTATTATATAAGAAGTATTATACTTAATTTTATGTAATTTAAATTTGTAGTAACACTGACAATTTTTCGCATCTACATAATTCATTTAATTTCTTTTCATTTACGTAAGGTGTATGTTAATTGTAAAATAAATTACTATTTTAGTTAAAAATAAATAAATTATTCAACATAAATCTAATTATAATTTTAACCACTCACTATTTGATTTTCAAAAAGAAAAAAGTAAAAAATTCTCACTATTTTTGAATAGACCAATTCACATAACCAAGGAAAACTATTAAAACCTACAATTTTATCACAATGAAATTAAATAAAAAATAAAAAATATTTATTTTTTAATATTTTGAATTAGAACTTTAAAAAATGAAGTTATATATAAAATCTTTCCAAAATAAATTTTTTCGCATTAGATGTTTGTTTTAGATATTGGTTTATTTTCAATTATATTTTTAATTACTACTAATTAATGTTGGTTTATTTCCAAAACTAATTTTATAATTTTCTTAAAATTTTTAATGTGTGTCACATTTGCATATTTGCCTATGTGGCACGTCACAAATTATAATATAAAGATTAATGATATGATAATATAACAATTCAAAAGATAAAGATATATAAAGAGTAATAAATTACTCTTTATTTAAAAATAATAAATTATTCAGTGCAAATTCAATTATAATTTTATCACTCAATATTTTATTTAAGAATAATCCACTATTTGAATAATCCACTGCATATTACAAATCAAAACTATCTAAAACTACAACATTTTTTAATGCGGTGAAAATACAATACTTATTATTTAATGTTTTTAATTAGAAATTTGAAAAATGAAATTACATTTAAAGTTTTTCCAAAATTATTTTTTCTTATTAAATTTTATTTATCACATGTAATGATAAATTTATGTTTCATTAAAAAATAATTATATTTAGAGAATTTTCCTATTTGAATCTACCAATTAATATTGATTTATTTCCAAAAATAGAATTTCCTTTTTTTTTTTAACTACAAAATTTATTTTTATATTTTTTTTAATATTAATGAGTGCCACATTGGCACTACTGCCAACGTGGCACTCCAGTTTTTATAATATAAAGATGTATTATTCAGTAATAAATTGAGGGCTACATTATGCTAGTGATAGGAAATCTTGAGACGCGCGAGCCATGCAATGTAATGGGATGAAATGCCCTTTATTCTTTGTTATACAAACAAGTAACTAAATAGAATCTAACCATCGATGGAAGATAAGTATTAAGTAATTTTCCTTTTTATATATCTAAGTAAAATAACTTAAACATAACATTAGCAATTTTTTAAGTTGATAAGGTGCACGCCTTTGTTGATGTGGCACTTTGACTGATATGGTACATCACTCTAAAGTATAGTATAATAAGTGTTTTAGAAAGCATAAAGTACGGTGAAGCGGCATAATCAAGTTTCAAGCTTTTACGAGTTTAAGCGAGTTTAAATGAGCCTAAGCATAGGCTAAGCGTAAAAAAATGGAAAGCGTGATGCAACGACAAGGTCAAGCTTCGAGCCTAAGCGCCACTTAATCGAGCTCATAACGATTTTTTTAGAACACATATTGTAATATATACACACACTAGTACACTGAATCAATTTCGTAAACATTTTTCTTTAGCTTTTATTTTCTGGCCTAGTTGCAAAATAATTGAATGCAAACAATGCAAATTTTGTATAATATAATTAAAGGGAAAAATTAAAGGGAAAAATACCTAAATTTGGGTCTTTTCTTCCTACCATTAATATACTCTTACGGTCTTGTTCTCTTTTCATTGATTGAATTAAATTTGTATTTTTTTCTCATTCTTTTTATCTGCTCATACATTAATTTAAGAGTTACTTTATATTTTTAATACCCATTCTCTAATTTTTAATCACGCATCCCAACATGGGTGTGCCATAGTTATGGCATTCATAGGGTATTTTCCGATCACATACGATATTCGATGGGAAAATCGAGACCAGATCCAAAATCAACAAGGTGAAACGAAGTTTCAACAGTTCGAAAAAAATTTCCGTCGATCACCGATCAAAATTTTTAGCTATAATTTGGCCATAATATAACTACAAACTTTGACTGCTTTGTCCAGCGACCAACGTCGCTTTAAAATTTTGAGCTGTTAGAAACACCTACCAGTATTGGTTCTGATCGATCTTAATTTTTCCAACAGATGTGTATGTGATCAGAAAATATCCCGAGAGCGCCATAATGATGGCACATGCACCTGGGTGCATTTGGTCAATTCCACACATCCAATGGTAAATTTAATATCTCATATTATTATACATTTTGTCAATTTTATCTTTACAAGCAAAAAATTTGTACCACTATGTATGTATTTACTGTATCACTACATGCAATTTGCGTAACACGTTAAAAGTTTGTCTAGTTTATTATGATGAAAGTTTAATTCCTCTAAGCTAATACTAGCTAGAACAAACGAGCATGTCGTGTGCTTTGCCCTTCACCTTCTAGAAAAATCTCCCCAAATTTTAACTTCAATTTTGTCAAAGTTCGGGCTAATAAAGCTCACTGATGCAATAAGCAATTAATTAGCCATTTAATTTGCCTAATTTTAATTGTCACGTAACATTAGAGGCAGTCTTACTTTTCTCTTAATTTAAAAATTACGAGTTTAGGAAGTTCAATTTCCATTTGGTCTTTCAATATGAAGTCACCGTATGCAGCCTTCTAATTCTTGACAAATTTTAAATAAATAATACCGTAATAAATTATTTTTTATTGCAATTGGATTCCACCAATTAGACGTTGACATGGTTTGGTCAATGTGAAGGGAAGCAGGCACGTTATTGACACGTCCAATTTCTTGCTGCTCATTCCACGTTGACCCTTCATCTTCCAAATTTGAGTTCTCGGTCGTGCCAAATTGCACATTGTAATGGGAAGAATATTTCAAAGAACTCGTATTGATTAGCAGCCAAGATCTCATTTAATCGTAGAATCAACTCAAATTAACTATAATACTTATTAACGATCTTTAAAAATATAACATATAAGAAAAACCCTTAATTAATTCGATATTTTTTATTATTATTATTATTATTAATTTAAGTATCAGTTCTATAACAAAAAGAATTTAGATTTGCTATTTCAAATTGTGTCTCATTGGCTTTCAAATCCAATTAAAACAGATTATAAAAAAAAACTAATTATATTAATATAATTCAGTAATATGGCATGATTTCATAATTGAATGACTGCCAATGAAACAGGAGATCTTAATTTGTACAAAAAGGTTAAACGATTAATTGCTTGTTTCATTAATTATTTTCAAATTTCGTGTTTGCCTAATTTTGATGACATTTTAACTACGCTATCACTTGAGAAATCACTTTTCATCCCATAAAAACTATGCTAAATAAGCTATAAATATATAGAAGCCCCTAGATCTTGGATGTTATCACGGGCAAATATGGAAAAAAAGAAAAAACAAATGTAACTTAAAACCGTGGCATGCACAAGAGGGTTGTAGAAGGTTCCAAGACTCGGAAACTTCAATGCAAAGACAAGCTAACACGTTTTGTTACGACTCAGACGTCGTCAAGAAACTAAGCGCATATATGTCCATGGACTGGTCATGAACCGCCAATAAAAATATCACAGGGTTATTAAAATCATGTTCTAATAATTTTCAAAATAAAATAGAAAACAACGTGTGGGGTCCACTTAAAGGTCCCTATGACCCCTATATAAACACAAGCCTTAATTGACAGTTTCTCACAAAAACCATTTGATTCTCTCCAAATTTTTTTCCAAGAAAATCAGCTCACAAGTCACAAATTAGAACCAAAAAAAAAAAAAGCAACACAGATTCAGGCCATGGCTTCTTCAATGAAATCATCTTTTGTTTTCTTCTTTGCATTCTCCATTTTCCTTCAAGGAACCCTAGGTACGAATTTACAACATATACCATCATTAACACAATTTACATAGACTCGTCACGAATTCTGATATGCTGCCCCCTGTCCCCTCAGTTATCTACAGTTGTCACAACCAATAATAACACTCTAGATACACGACCACGTGTAGATTTAGAGTATTCTGATTGGACTGAATAGCTAAACGGACAATAGATTGGGACTTGTTACGAATAATTAACTACGAAAATATTTAAGATTTAATGTTAATATGTGTGTTTTTGTGTGTTGTAGGGGAAGTGATTTGTGAAACATTGCCTTCAAATCTCTGTTCATTTGCAATTGCATCATCTGGAAAGAGATGTGTGTTAGAGAATTTCAGAAATGATGAAGGCAAGTTGGAATATACATGCAAAACATCGGAAGTGGTTGTTGAGAGAATTGCCGGATATATAGAATCCGATCAATGTGTTAATGCTTGCGGGGTCGACCGGAGAGTCGTCGGAATTTCCTCCGATGCCTTTCTCGCACCCAAATTTACCGCCAAACTTTGCTCGCCGGCTTGTTACCAGAACTGCCCTAACATTGTCGATCTCTACTTCAACCTTGCCGCTGGTGAAGGTAAAAATTTATTACTTTCTGTTAAGTTACCTCGTCTAAAACTTTATATTAATTATAAAGATGATAAGTAGGTTGAAGTTTACAATTTTTATAAATCTTGTCATTAAACTGTTTTTCTATTTTAAAGTCTGATTAATTTTAAATAGACTTGGTTTATTTTGTACGTGGGAGACTAGTTTGAAATTAAATATTTTGGTCGCCTAAGCTACCTTGACGGTTGAAAATTAAGAACTTGCTTAAATTTACTTTTTAATTAATCAATTTGACTTTTAATTTCTGGACCTTGTGGAACGTGGACGTGGTCTACTTTGAACGTGTGCGACAAGTTTGACGTTAGCAATTTGGTGTTGCTTAAGACAGCTTTAAAGTTATTATTATAACTAGAAATTACTTTCCAAAATAATAATTAACAAATAGTGATTCTAACTGCAGAATTACGAAGGAGTTGACGATGAAATGTTTCTTTCAAAATAGAGTCGTAATTTTATCTATTAAATGGATATTTATTTTATGAGAGATTGTGACACATAAACGTCTCAAAATTTTAAGGAACAAAAGTATTGTTCACTAATAAATTTATTTATGTATGTGTGTACATTTTTTTTTGAATTAAATAAGTATTTATGGCTTTGCTCTCCCGCCTATTTTATAGGTATTTTATCATGTCTGTAATAAGTAAATTATCGACACGTGTCCCCCCCAATAGGGGGAGCAGGTATTGGCAATTTGCTTACTGTAGACATGATAAAATGTCGACAGGGCGGGCAAGAGAACATGAGCATAAGTATCTATACTTAATTAATCTTTGGATTGTTTCCATCAACTTATTACGCTTTACTTGATGCTCTCTTTCTTGTAGTTGAATTGAAGTAAAGTATCTTCTTTGTAAAAAGTGGACACGTCGCTGATTTTTTAATTACCAAAAGTTGATTTTACAACGATAACTAATGATGTTGTACAACATTTTTCAGGAGTATATTTGCCAGCTGTTTGTGAGAAACAAAGGACGAACCCCCGCCGTGCCATGTTCGCACTTTTGAGCGACGGAGCTGCCCCTGGTCCCGTGGCCGTTGACTCGGCTGACTTCGTCGCTGGTGCTCCGGCTCCATCTGTTGCTGATGCTCCTGCTCCAGGATTTTTTTAATTAATTAATTTCTCTATAGATGAACCATATATACTATTGGTGAGAAAAGAGGGAAACGTCAAATACATACAGTGTTTCGAAATGGCTTTGTTGAGATATGAATGTATTTATTAAATATTTTTGGGCTATTACATTTAATTTTTGAGTTGAATAAGGTAGGTGTTGGTAATCTGTCCACTGTGGGTATTTTACCATACTCATAAAATGGATGGGGGAGAGGGCTAATGGTTTATTTGTCAACTCCTTTTGTATTTAAAATTTCGATTATGGTGTGAAGAAATTATTATATACCATTTCGACTTTGTTCGCCCCCCACCCCACCCCACCCCACCCACCCCACCCCACACGTCTTCACTATCCAAGAAAATTGATCGTCCAGAGGGGTTCCACTAGATTTCTCGCTGTCGATAGGCGAGAAAACCAAGGGGGAACATCCGTTGATCAATTAATTTTGTTAATTTTATTTTATTTCTATATTTGTTTGTCATATTCAGTGTATATTCATTAATATCTACACTATATATTTATGACAATATGATAATAAGATTAATTACTAGTTGTTGGTTTGTACTAAATACAAAAGAAGCTTCTCAAAAGTTGTATGGTTAATGCAAATACACATTGATGTATGAAAATTTTTTGATAAAAACTATTTAGTTATGGCTAAATTAGTTTAATAAATTTTAATTATGGACTGATCAAATGAAGATATATGAAAAAATGAGTGTTAAAATTGTGAAATTTACAAAGACTTGGAACTAATTTGCATATCCCCAAAAGTTATAAATTGAACTGAAATTGTTTCTTATTGATTAGAGCGGTAATTTTGTCATTTTACAATAATTTAACCAATTGACTGTTAAAACTATTTATTTTTTTAACAAAAAGAATCTCTACTGCTAACATTTGAAATGTCAAGGATTTCTGATTGGACACGTTGAAGGTTGGGGACCCTATGTCGGGACCATATATGGTTGTAATTTACCCTTATAATTATGATATGCTAATTACGTTTGTTTATTCATTACACGTATTAAAGCTTTGATTAACTAACTAACTCGGTGAAGTTTATACAAAAATATAAATGAAGTTAGTTGAGGACTTAAGAGCATCTCAATGTGGTTGGAAAACTATTGCTTGGTTGCCCACTCGTGGGCATGGGAAAATGCCTATAAATGGAGCAGATCTGAGACATGTGTCCCTCCTATCTGTTCAATTATGGGCACTTTACTATGTTGACTAGTGGTCATTGGAGCATAACCAGTGATAGGAAATGATGTAGAAGTTAAAGATAGAGATGATTATTTTAATTGAAGATTTAAAATAAACTATGTAAAAAAGGGGGTAAAATGAAAGAAGAGGAACAGTGTACAAACAAATTTAAAAAAAAAGGATCACGCTACGGTGACATACTAAATGCCATAAACAATACCATAATAGAATAAAATGACTTCAATATCTTTCAAAGCAATATCAATTCAGTCATTCATTAATGGCAAGATATGAATTTTACTATTATTATGTCACTAATTATGTTAATGGCTATGGTATTCTAGCATTATCCTAAAAATAATACTCCTTTTTCATCCGTCACAAAATTTTATAGACCACTTTCCTTAACTAATTTTTTTGGTTTCATTATATAGTTCTATTTAATGTGCATAATAATCAATAAATAAAAAGATAAATTTGAATAATAATTGAGTGTATATGTAAATTAGAAAATATGTTTTTAAATTGCGGTTTACCAATAATATTAATTGAGCTTTCTTAAACTATGTGAAAGTGAAAATTGGATTATCTTTATGAGATAGGGCGACTAATAAAATATAAAATAATGGTGGAGGATATGAAGTTGGATGTGAATTTGAAAGTGATACGGGAAGTGATGAAGAAAATGCAAGGAAATAAAGTAAAGACAGAGAGAGAAGTGAGATCCATTATTTTTAATGTCTCTTTCTGTCTCTTCAATTAGAGTGCGTCTTAGGATGCAATCGATATTAGTCATGCAATGGAAATATCAACTCCCACACGACTTATCTAAAAGTGCCTACGTAGGCAAGATTATTTTTCTAATGGAACACATTTTACTTCTAAATTAAATATGAGTATCTTAATATGACATCACTACTTCGGCATTATCCAATACTGATATAACATATATGTTCCATGGGCACGAAAGATCTATGTTTAAGTAGATATTCGATCACTTATGTCAACTCATGTGTTGAACTTGTTTCACAAAAATATTTCTTCTTCCTTTCTTTCTTTCTTTATTTATTTTTTGTTTGACAAAACGAAGAAGAATGTATTGGGTCAAAAGGTAATAAATTTCATCGAGAAACATGCAAAAGAGTTTTTATTAGTATACTTGGCAAAAATGAATGTATACAGAAGTGGCTGTAAAAATAATATTTGTAAATTACCTCCGAGTATTTCGTCAAAGAAAAAATAAGTACAAACATCGTTCAAAATAAATAAATAAATACATACATCATTAAGTGCCCGTTTGCATTCAGATAAAATATATTTTTATATGAAATATGAGAAAAAAATTAAATAGAATTAAATAGTGAAGATTTGTATAGTACATATAGATTTTACAAGATATGATTAATTTTACCAAATTCAAATAAGTAAATAAATTAAAATGAATAAAACAAACCCTTATTATGTCTTTTTTTTTTTTTCGTCCCGTCATTTCTCGTTACTACATAATTCTGTCGTCACTTAATTTCATGACAATCAACTCAACCTTATTCTCAACGAAAATAATTGTTGTTTTCTCACATTTTGAAGTTACAAATTACAACTACACATTCTGTTATAAAAGATTGAGAAATCACTTAACAGCTCCTTTTTTTTTTTTTGGTTTAATATATTATGAAAAATGTCCACCACCTACACACAAAAATACAACATTAGATAAATAATGTAGTGCCCTATTTGTACTTCAGATTACATATGAAAATCTTATGTATCTTGGAAGATCATAAGGTTCTCAATCCATTTCCGAAATTCAAAATTTCAAGAAAAGTGGGGGGTCAATCGAGAAGCACTAAACTCATAGGACAAATTATCATAATTGTTAATGTCCAATCTACCTTACCATACAAGCCATCAAAGCTCATCGTCCGAACTGAACAAGCTAGAGCGCTATCATCTTTTCACATTGAACGCCCTTGCCTTTCTCTACTCTGATCCAATTTGATTATTCTCTTCGCATCTGGTTGTTGGTTTGGCCTACTTGTGTTGTGTTCATATCCTTTCCCATAGATCTAAACACAACGTTTTTAGCACAAGAACACATGCACGTGAAGTGAGCTTGTTAGATAAAGCTTTTTCACTAGAAAAGCAATTTTTTTTTTTAAATGTGCAGTTAAAAAGTAAAAAGTTTACGGTCTATCTGTCATACGTGTTGATTGAAGTGGAACTTTAGAGGGTTGTTTTATTGGTTTTGAACATGTTGTCCCTGTGACTTGCATGCCAATTAAGGATTAGTACATGTATAAAATGACTGTAAACAACTATTTCGAAACCTACAACGTAACTTTGGCCAAAAATGGCATTTCTTGTGAATGGATACTAGTTGTCATTTTGATGCACCTTGAAATTAGTTGTCACTTTGACGCACCATTATGACTTGTGTAAATGCTATGGTATGAAAGTAGAGCAACGCTATTTAAAAACAATTTTATCATTCATTAATTGATTTGTCACTTTAAATGTTCCACCGAATACCTCCAAATAAAGTCGCATAAAATAGAGCTGAAACAAAAAATAAATCATCTTAGATTAAAAAAATCAAGACTTCAATCAACTTACCGCAATAAGTTGTCCATTTGCACTTGTTCATAAAACAAGCTGAAAAAGAAAATTAAAAAAAAATCCAAGTACTAACTATAAATTACATCAAACAAGCCTATTGATAATTTACTTATTTACATATACCAAAAGCGCAATAACCAGAGAATTGCATAGCCATCACACAAGTGCAACACATCAACAATATTACAAGAATTATACCAGTAGTAACCATCACATGACTTTTTTTTGGAGAAAAAGCCATCACATTGCATGAATCTAAT
Source organism: Jasminum sambac (assembly GCA_018223645.1). Taxonomy (NCBI): domain Eukaryota; kingdom Viridiplantae; phylum Streptophyta; class Magnoliopsida; order Lamiales; family Oleaceae; genus Jasminum; species Jasminum sambac. The sequence goes on from CP073652.1 coordinate 26,491,054, forward strand.
TTTAAATATATTTTGTAATTTAAAAGATATCATGCAATTTAAAATATTTGTTTTATTTTTAGGAAAAATCTAGCAAACCGTAGCAATTGAATCCATTTTCACTATTTTTTATTTTTAAATTAATTATACTTTTCTAATTTGAAATATGTAATTAATTTTGATTGGTCTTTACCCACTGAAACCATATCTTATTAAATCTAAACAATATAATAAATTTTAATTATTTGCAACATAATAAACTTTCATTTTTAGCAATTATTATTTCTATAATAATTAGTTTAATATATTTACTCGTGGGGAATTGTATGAATATAATTTTATAGATATATATTATAATTTAAAAGATGTGTTGTAATTTAAAATATTTCTTTAATTTTTTGGGATAAACCTTGCTACAATAGGAATTAAATGAATCTTAACTATTTTTTGTTTTTAAATTAATTATAATTTTTCCCTTTATCATAATTATTTTTCATTAATCTTTGTCCATTGAAATACATCGAATTAAGTCTTTGCAATAGAATTAATTTTAGTTAATTGCAACAAAATTAATTATAATTAATTTACATTTTTAGCTCATTATTTTTAAAAATAATGTTTTGTTAAAAATAGTTAATTATTTCTAAAATAATTACTTTAATCTTTGTCAAGTGAATTTACAGTACTTTTTTCATTATATGAAAAAAACATGTAATATTAATTAATTATTTCTACTAAAGAATATCTACAATTTAAAAGATATAGATATAAAAATAGATATAGATCGAATTAATTAAAAATATTGGATTAATGTTACAATTGAATGATTAAACAAAAAAATTAATGCTACATATTTCTTTTAGTTTTTGTGTAGAATTTGGTGAATTGTAATTTTTTTTATCATACCTAAATTAACTCATAAAAGATTGCTAATTTTAATCAATTTTATTTTTTAGCTAATTTTATTTTTAAAAATAATTAATTATTTCTAAAATTAAGTAAATGGACCAATCTTATCATGTTACAAGTTTCTTTTAATTTTTGTGAAAAATTTCAATGATTTCCAATTTTACATCACTCAAAAATTACATCTTAGCAAAATTGCTAATCTAGATTAATTTCGTTGTTAGCTAATTATTTATAAAAAGAATTAATTATTTCAAAAATTAATGAGGGGGCCGAATTTAATTTTTAAATTTTAAAACTATACTTTTCTTTTAATTTTGTATAAAACTTTAATGAATTCTAATTTTGTGTCACACAATAATCAAATATTAATGAAATTATTAATTTATATTTATTTTATTTTATTTTTTTAGTAATTAACTTTTGTTGCGTAGTTAATTATTTATAAAAGGCTCTTGTTATATGGATATAAATCTTTAGATTTAGAATAAAAATAATAAAATAATAATAATAATAATCAATACTTATGTAGGGAAACAAAATTAAGATTTAATATTTGATATTTACTATAAATAATGATTAATTAATTTATTTCTTAGGATTGATTATTAATTAATAAAAAATCAAAAATCAAAAGACAAAAGACTTGCAGAAGATAAGGTAGAATCTATCGGGATTTGTAAAAATATAAATTTTGATTATAGACATTTCCTTATTTTGGTAAGGATGAGATTTAATATAGATAATGATTAGTCAATTTATTTGTTAGGGATTAATTATTAATTCATAGAAAAGGGAAAAAAAAAGGTGAAAAAGGGGCTTAGTTTTAGGCGAAAAAACTAATTATCTAATTTTAAAAATGGGCTGAAAATTCCCTACTTCTCTTTATATATAGATAGATATGTGAAAAGTAGATTAATTATTAATTAATAGAAAAGGAAAAAAATAAAAGGTGAAAAGGGGCTTAGTTTTAGGTGAAAAACCTAATTAATCTAATTTTTAAAATGAGCTAAAAATTCTCTACTTCTCTTTACATATAGATAGATAAGTGAAAAGTATAACGAGAATCAAACACTTAATAGTGTAGAAATGTAAACAAATTATGCTGAAATTTTTAACATAACGACTATGGTGCTAGTAGCTCCACTTTGGCGCTACCCTCACCAAGCCTTGCCACAACCAAGCCAAGGGCAGGTGCTACCTGCGCCACCCGTGTTGCTAATAGTGCCAAAGCCCTCGGCACCTCGGTGCTGTCGGCGTCGAGGCCGGCGCAACTAGCGCTAGGGCATGAGAGATGCAGATCTAGGCAAGATTAGTTGGCCAAGATGCACACCTAAATCCCTAGTTTATGATCATAAATATCATAGTGCCTTTAAAGCATTATTTTATTATCGTAAATATTATAGAATAAAATCCCGAGTTTATTAAATGCAATCGCAATCTTAGTATATAAGAGTTATATACAAGAGGATTAAAATTATGATAATAAACTTAAATTAAGTCCACGATGAAATTAATTAAAGTGTGGGAGCTTTAATTAAAGCATTACTGATGCGGCCCACAAAGATTTTGAATATGACCATATTATAGCATCACTAATGGGGGGCGTTCATAATAAATTCCATTGTCTTTGTGAAATTCAAATTAAATAATAAAAATAATCATATGTGGATAGATCTTAATTCAGAAATGAATATAGACTCCTATTTGTTTCAATGTATTTCTTAATTTGCTTGGTTTACGATGCAATTGAGCATTCACAATACACTAGTACAGATTAGAGATTGGGGATCGCACATTGGGTGGCGTTTTTAAAAAAAATGCCACCCCAATATGAATTGCTTAATTTCGGGTGGCGGTTGTTTAAGAAATCCGCCACCCCAACAAATAAAAGAAAAAAAAAAGAGAAAAATTTGAATTCGGGTGGCGGTTGTCTTCACAACCGCCACCCAAATTTAAGAAAAAAAAATAATTAAAATCGGGTGGCGGTTGCGATGACAACCGCCACCCGAAATTAAAAATTTTTTACGGGTGGCGGTTGTTTGCATCACAACCGCCACCTAACATTTAAAAAAAAAAAAATTCAAACACGGGTGGCGGTTTCTCAAAGAAACCGCCACCCGTTGTAAAGAAGAGGTGGCGGTTCTTTTATGAACCGCCACCCAATTGCTTATTTCCCAGATCGTACATAGCAAAATTTGCATTTGAAGACGATCGACGACGACGAGAATCCTCTCCATTTCTCACTCGAAAATCATAAATATTGCAGCTAATTCTTTGTGAGTTCGGGCACCATTGAAGTGAGGTAATATTTCTCTATCTATTTAACCAAGAAATTTCTTTATTTCTAAGTTAGAATTTAAGATTCCAAATTCTAGGTATTTACTTGGAAATTGGCGCGGATTTGGTCAATTGCTTGGTTTTTTGAAGACAAGATTTGAAGAGAGCTTGTCATCTCCTATCAATTGGTGATATTTTTTCATTTTTGAGGTTAGAAAATACCAATCCCCATTTGTAGCTAGATTTTTTTGGTGTAGCATTGATTTTTCGTTTTTGGGCATATTTTTAATATATGTATGTGCATTGTGATATATATGTGAAATTTGGGGATTATTGTTTGTTAATTGCCATATAGATATATTATGTGTTTTTCCCCCAAATTTTCTTAATATTTGTTTTAATATATATGTATGTGGGATTTATCTAGTATGGTTTTAGTTAGATGTATTTATTTAGTTAGATTATTTAGTATTAGTTAAATAAGTGATAAGTAATTTTGGATGAATTAATAGTTAATATAGTTATTAAAATTATTATTTTATGAAATAATAATGGCTACCTTTAATTTTTTGAAATGATTCTAATTTACTCTTCTGCATAGAGAAACTAATGCGTACAATATTCATAAATTATGTTGAATTATATTTCAATACATAGTAAATAAATAAATATTACTTTTAAATAAATATAATTTAGTAAAATAGTAGTTTGAGAATAATATTTCAAGAAAATTAAATAAATTAGTTTGGAAAAAATTTATATAAATATATTTTATTCATGAAATAAATCTTATTTTTGGATATGTCCCTAAATTAATCTTCTACATATGATACAATAATGCATGCAATATTTATAATTTATATTGAACTATATACATGTCAATATGTTATAATAAATAAATAAATATTGCTTTTATATAAATACAATTTATTAAAAAATAGTTTGGGACTAATATTTCAATAAAATAAAGTAGTTTAGAAATAAATTAATATAAAAATAATTTATTTATCAAATAAATATTACTTTTTATATGTCCCTAGTTTAATCTCATACATATAATAAAGTAATGAATACAATATTTATAAATTATGTTGAACTGTATTTAAATATGTAATAACCATAGGCAATATTAGGTTTACATAAATATATATATATATTTATATTTATATATATATATATTTATATATATATATATATATATATATATTTATATATATATTTATATATATATGTAAATATATATACACAACTTATTAAAAAGTAGTTTATGAGGAATATTTAGTATTTCAAATAAATTAACAATAATTTTGTAGTAATATGATCAATTAGCGCAAGGATGAAAAGTGTTATATAATATCATTTTAGTAAATTCATTTTAATAGTTTTGTGGTATAAATGCATCAAATTATCGAATTATTTTTCTATCCTTTCGTTATAATGGATCTTATTATATTACACCGCACTTCATTTGCATTGAGCTTAGAAAACCGTTTGAAGATAATCTTGTATGTCATTAACTGTGATCAAATTGTTGCACAGTTTAAGATGTACAAGATTATTTTTGAATTCTCCCAGTGGAGAGTTTGTCATCGATCTGCGTATGTCGGATTGTGTTAGATTTAATTTTTTGTGTGGACGGTTTTGTATTTATGTGAATTTCAAAGAGTATCCTATTCGTTTCTCCGGTGTGGATTACGTTTCAGTGAATTACACACTTAGGAGAACTAAAGGGAGATGTCAAATAAATTTACAAAGAAAATACAATGCTTAGGTTCTATACAAAAATAACACGATTGATATTACGTAGAGATGACGAATGGTTTAGGTCCCGACCATTTTGATTAGATCACGAGTTATAAGGTTGATCTAGAACACTTTCATTATATTACTTGCTTCATTTAATAAAAATGTCAACATCATTTGTTTTTATAGTATCTCTACAAAGTTAATATTATAGAATAATAATTCTATAGGTTGTTCGAAATGGACCGGAGTTGGATGTATGGTAATCCTACTTCTCTTGAATATATAAAAGGAGTAATTGAGTTTTTGAAATGTGCCGAGGAGGATAAACTAAAGTATAACAAGGATAAGATTGTATGTCCTGTTAGGTTTGCAATAATACAATTGGTTTTGACACCGTTGCGGAAGTAAGAAACCATCTATTTAAAAATGGGTTTAAGTTGGGTTACTAAGAAACCATCTATTTAAAAATGGGTTTAAGTTGGGTTACACATGTTGGTTTTGGCATGTTGAGAAAATAGTGTGTAGTACAAGCAGTGGTGGCACCGGTTCATACTTGCGTAATGAACATCGGTTGGGCGTGTGGCGATGGTCGCGGAAAGCGTAGAGACGAATGTGGAACACGATCGGTTGGATGAAATGTTACGTGATGTGCAAGATGACTTCATTGATAGGCCACATGAGTTCGATAAACTGTTCGCAGATTCTGAAAAGCCTTTATATCCTGGTTGTCTAAAATACAACAAATTATCGGTGTGTTTAGTTTGTTACATTTGAAAGCGAAAAGTGCGTGGAGTGATCAAGTTTCATGGCACTATTAGAGCTTTTAGTAGATATGCTTCCGGATGACAATGAGTTGCCTAACTCAACGTACAAAGGCGAAAAAGATGTTATGCCCATTGGGTATGGAGATTCGTAAGATAGACGCTTGTCCAAATGATTGTGTACTATATCGGAAAGAGTATCGGCAATTGCAAGCGTGTCCGAAGTGTAGAAGTACGAGGTATAAGAGAAGCAATCCCTTGATGATAATGGCGGGGTAAGAATGGTTCTCGGCTAAAGTGTTACGGTATTTTGCCCGTGATTCCAAGGCTTAAACGATTGTTTGCAAATGCGTGACGATGCAAAGAAATTGTTGTGGCACGCAATGTGAGAGGAAAAAGATGGTAAATTAAGACATCCTGCTGATTCACCTGAATGGTGCAATTTCAACAGAAGATTTCGTGATTTTGGAAATGAAGATCGGAACCTCCGGCTAGGATTATGCACAGATGGAATGAATCCCCATGGCGATATGAGCAGTCGACATAGCACTTGGCCGGTGCTTTTGGTGATCTATAACCTCCCTCCCTGGCTGTCTATGAAGCGTAAATACATGATGACGTCCTTGCTAATCTCAGGCCCAAGACAGCCGGGAAATGATATCGATGTGTACTTAACTCCGTTAATTGATGATCTAAGATTGCTGTGGAATGACGGTGTAGAGGTATTTGATGCTAATCGTCGAGGGAATTTCAATCTACGTGCAATGCTATTCTGCACCATAAACGATCTCCCTGCTTTTGGTAACTTATCCGGTTACACGATTAAGGGTGGTAAGGCATGTCCCGTGTGTGAAGATGCAACCTTTAGCCAGTATTTGGGTAATTGTAAGAAAAATGTGTACATGGATCATCGGGCTTTTCTTCCAAAAAATCATAAATATCGAAAAAATAAAGAGGATTTCAATGGAGCAACCGAGAATCGAGTCGCACGATTGCCGTTGTCTGGGAAAGAGGTGTTTGAAAGAGTTAAAGACATTTCAGTTCAATTTGGCAAGAATTCTAAGCCGACTAGAAAGAGTATATGGAAGAAGAGATCGGTCTTCTGGGATTTACCGTACTGGAAGTACTTAGAGGTGCGACATTGTATTGACTTCATGCACGTGAGAAGAATGTTTGTGACAAGATCATCGGGACGTTGTTAAACATTCCAGAAAGACAAAAGATTCTTTCAAAGCTAGAAAAGACATGGTGGAATCGGTATACGGCTTGAGTTAGCGCCTATTGAAGAGTTAGGAAGCGTCCATTCTTACCAAAGAATAAGCTACACACTATCTAAAAGGGAGAAACAAAAATTTTGTGAATGCTTGAAAGGTTTGAAGGTTCCATCCGGATATTCATCAAACATCGGCCGATTGGTGTCGATGAAGGACTTGAAAGCTGGTTGGGATGAAATCTCACGATTGTCATGTTATGATGCGTGACTATTACCAATTGCCGCTCGAGGCATTACGCCCGAAAATGTGAGGCGTGTACTTACACAACTTTGCTTTTTTTTCAATGCAATATTCAGTAAGGTTATTGAACCTGACGAGTTAGATAGATTGCAAGCAAACGTTATTGTAACCCTCTGCCAGCTTGAAATGTATTTTCCACCATCCTTTTTCGATGTTATGGTGCATTTGGTTATTCACTTGGCTCGACAAATCAAGTTGTTAGGTTCGGTGTTTTTGCACAATATGTATCCGTTCGAATGGTTCATGGGTATTCTGAAGGGACATGTGAGAAATCGGTTCAGACCCGAAGGCAGTATCGTAGAAGGTTATGTTGCTGAAGAAGTCATTGAGTTTTGTACTGATTACCTATCAAGAGTCGGACCCATTGGTATTCCTACATCTCGACATGAGGGAATGCTCGAAGGTAATGGTATTATTGGATGCAAGCCGATTGATCCTAGTGCTGAAGACTTAGCCAAAGCTCATCTTCTCGTCTTGCACCATCTTGTTGCGGTTCAACCATATTTCGATGAGCACAAAGCAGTGCTAAGAGTAGAGAATCCTTTAAAAGGGGAGAGGTGGTTGGTTACTGAACATAATCGTTGTTTTCCAAAATGGTTCAAAAATAAAGTAATGAACCAATTGACGCATATGCCGGAAATTGTTACAGAAGCGATCAAGTGGTTGGCTTATGGGCATGCTTCGCGTGTTACCTCTTACCAGGGATATGACATTAACGGGTACACATTTTATACAAAAAGTCAAGATGATAAAAGTACGATGCAGAACAGTGGAGTCACACAAGTGGCAATATCCACCGATAATAATACTGATACATACTACGGCGTGTTTGAAGAAATTTGGGAACTTGATTATAAGGTATTTTAGATGTGTGTATTCAAGTGCAAATGGGTGGATAACGCACGGGGTGTGTCGAAAGATAAATTGGGTTTCACTAGGGTGGATTTTTCTCGAGTTGGAAGTCATAATGACCCGTTCATACTTTCATCACAAAGCTAAGCAGTGTTTTATGTTCTTGATCCAGGCGATGCAAAGTGGTCGGTTGTTCTCCAAGGAAAGAGGCGTATTGTTGGTATCGGTGATGTGGTTGTGAAGATGAATATGACCACGGATGAAAGCCACCATTTTCTATTGAACTACCTCAACTAGATCCCCAGGAGCACAATAGTGGAACAAATTACCTTCGCTCGCACCATCGGGGAAGGAGAGTACGTGGAATGCTAGGTGAATTACTATTTTCGTAAGTTCAACATTATTTCATTACTATTTAGTGGTAATAGCAATCCATTTGCACGTCATATCTTATCTTTTGTTATAATTGTGATTATTAATGTTATTTTTTGTTAAAGTGCAGGGAGGCGGAATATTGTGGCAAATATGACGGATTCTTCATCCCTATCAGGTTCACCATGTCTTTGCTAACATCACAAGACGGAGTAGAGGGTTGACGACCATGTCCAAGTGGAAGGGAAAGAACATTCAGTTAACCGAAGAAGACTTCGATGATCTACTCCGGCCGAAGGGGCCGCATAGTACTGGGTTCCGTCATTATATTGGGGTCGTCGCGCGCTCCAAAGTAAATATAAATTACGGTAAATGGACAAAGGTGGAAAATGGGTTGAAGAACACGATTTGGGAAGATATTAAGGTAATAAAAACATAAATTGAAATTTTGTTACGGATCTATAACCACATATATTAGTGTTTAGTGACCCGTTTGTTTAATATTGCGTACATCGTGTAATTTGAAGGATAATGACCTTAAAAGACGATTGTGTCACTAGTCGGGAGTAATGGATGAGAAATTTCAAAAGCAAGCTCGTGAAGAATTGGATTCGCCCCGAAAGAAACCAAGAGACAGAACCACGCCACCACAAGTGTATAACTTCATTACAGGAGAAGATTGGGAAGAATTCAAACAAAGCAGTTAGTAGTAAGGAATTTGTGTATACTCTAGTGATTACAATTAAATATGTAATAATTCTTTTTTTCCTTTTCCCATAAAATAATATTTCCATCCCGGATATCCACATTAGCATTGAATCCATCGTAATTCTCACTAATGGTATGCTATTAATTTCTTGAAGGCCATTAGTGAGAAGGCGAAGAAAGTCAATCGCATAACAAATATCCCCATCACATGGGAGCGGCGGAGTTATGCTGCATGAAGGAAGTGTGGGCGAAGAATGATCCTCTGGGGCATTTATCATCATCTGGTCCGTGCAGAAGAGATTTTCGCAGTGATCGGTCATGGGATTACTTACGGGCAAGAGTACAAGTGCTGCCTGATGGATCTGTGGTGTGTCCCGATAAATTTCAAGAGGTGTATGACAAGATTGTGAGTATTTTCCCTTTCATCGTGTGCATACTTTCGATTGTTATACCAGTGATAATTGTTGACACTTAATTTTAATTTTATTGAAATAGGTGGTTAAGTCTCAAGAAGTTATGGAGGGGACATTCGTCCCGAACCGACATTACGACATACTCTCGGAAGCTCTAGGGAAAGAGGATCATCCGGGTCGGCCGAAGACTTTCGGTGGCTATGTAGGAGGTGTCTGGCGCTTTTGGGAAGAAATCCGAAAAATCCAAAAGACGATTTCGGATCGGGATGACTTGGATACTCGGGTTGCGAGGAGGTCAGAATCAATTGAATCTTTGAATTTGATAATAGGGTGCAAAGCAGAGAGTTGTTGATACACTTGTACGACTAGGCATCCAATTGCCTCCGATATTGGAACGACGATGCCAAATACTAGACCTCGCAAGCAAAAATGTGTTTATCGTCGCCTCGTCAGCGCTGCATCCATCCACGACCGTTAACTGTATTTTAATAATTTTAATTTATTTTACAATGTCGATAATAATTGCAATATTTCACTTATAATTAGTTTTATAATGTTGGTAATAATTGCAATATTTTACGATAATTAGTTTTAGAATATTGATAATTTTTTTGATCGATAGGAAATTACCAATTGCATCTCTGCATTTATAAGGAGGCCGGATACTACAGGTAGCGCAAGGGATTTGCTGTCCTGTTACAAAAGACACTGTCGTGCATGGCTGCAAACTCAAAGAAGGAAATGTGAAGGTACGAGTTGATATGGCTCATGAGTAGTGTCGTGAGTTGCCTCTTCTGAACCGATTCGAGATGACTTGGTTACCATAGGGGCGCCATTGGAAGTTTTGTTCAGTGGCCAAAATGCATGGTTTGCTTGGAAAATGTAAGTTGTTGAGTTGTTGATAGTCTTATAATATGTTTTACTTATTTATTTTTAATATTTTATAATTATTTAATACACACATTGTAATAACTCGAAGTACTATTGTAGGATACTTTTGTTGGTGATAAGGATAATCAATCACATCAACAAGAAACGCAAAGTGTTGTTGTGTCAACCGGTGGTGGATCACGCAATCTCGTTGATGAAGCAACATATCAGACTCTTCCCATTTCTTGCAAGCTATTGGTCGATCTGTTCAATATGATGTCCAGTGATAGTGATACTTTGGTGGTCCCGATCGGCGGCTTGTTTCCTGAATCACCTCGACACGAAGTTTTTGTTATCGCGCTTCGATGATATCGCGGAATTCATGACGATGAACTGGTTGAATACTTCTATTGTGGAAGTATTTCAAATGTGAGCCTTCAATTCCAATTTTAAATTACATAACTCTTCCAATATTCGGGTTACCAAATATAGTATCTTTTCGTATGTTTAATATAGGTACATCTATCGGAGCTGTGAGCAGTTTGATGTGCCATTCGGCTTTTTAAGTCCATCACGAATATCGGCAATCATGGTGAGGACTCAACATCGGGAGACGTCACTCTATATTAACCGGGCGCTGCGCCATTTGAAGGACAACAAATATATTTTTGCCCCGTATCATCAAGAGTAAGATCACTCATTTGTTGATATATACATCTAATGTTAATTAATTAGTTCGAAAATTATGAATATGTTATTAAAAAACTAACTCTCTCGTTTGTTAGTCATCACTGGTTATTGCTTGTTTTCGAACCATCGGTCAATACAGTATACGTATTGGATTCGTTAGCTAATCAGGAGAGAAATTTGGAAGTCAAATCGCTCATATGCGTGTAAGTAAATATCCAATGACTTTCATTTCATTTATTGATTTTCGTATGATAAGTTGGAGTTTAGATAACTTAAGTATTAATATTATTCATATAATTTAAATTTTTAGGGCTTTTAGAGGATATGAAACAAATGGGTTTAAGACAAAGCAGTGTTGAGTGGAAATATCCTCCGGTATGTATATGCACAAATTAAAACAATAATATTTTTTATGGCCTTGGTTCGTCTTTTATTATATTGGAAGATATATGCTTTTACTTCAAATTTTGGTATTGCTTATTTTATTTTTTGGCAATGTACAAACTTTAGTGTACTTAACAACCAGGAGGCAATGAGTGTGGTTATTGTGTCATGAAGAATATGCATGACATCTTGATAGACTATGCTCAAGGCCATGAACTACAAGCAGTATGTGCAATTTCATAAAATGTAGCTTGTTAATTTAGGCATTCAGTACTTTATTAAAAATGTATAACCCTTATTATCTTTCGTTTTACTCGCAGATGAATAAAGTGGAAGAGTATTCTCAGAGCGATATCGATATCGTACGAGAACTTTGGGTTCAATTCTTCCGAGAGGTTATGAATTGAAAAGATAATTTACATGTTTAATTATACTCATTTTACTTTGATTTTTATAATGTTTTCGCACGAATTTCATGTTAACTCTTACACTTGTAGTCATGTAACTATAGCAATGAACTTTATTTCCAGCTTTATGTAAAGTTGTTGTATGTAGATCGAGTTGCATTGTGTGGCGTTTTTTTGGGTACTGTTAGCTTTAATTTGATAACTAGTTGGATTTGTGTTCTTTGTGTTGTATATATATATTATGAATCAGTGGATGTATTTGAGTTGTATGGATATATTTGGGTGATGAATTTGTTGGATTGCAGGTTCAAAAAACTGTATTAAATTACAGTTTTCAAATTACAACATAAATTTAAAAAAAAAATTAGGTGGTGGCGGTTGTATTATTACAACCGCCACCTAAACATTTACTTAAACATTTTTAAAATCGAAAATTTAAAAAAAAAAATCATCGGGTGGCGGTTGTATTATTACAACCGCCACCTAAACATTTTTTAAAAAAATTAAAAGGTATATCGGGTGGCGGTTGTTTAGTTACAACCGCCACCCAAACTTGTTTAAAAAAAAAATATTGATTTCGGGTGGCGGTTTATGTGTTACAACCGCCACCCGAGCATAAACAATATATATATTGGGTGGCGGTTGGTTTATTACAACCGCCACAAATTCTCTTAATTTTTTTAAAAAATATTGGAGTGGCGGTTGTTTTTAGAAAACAACCGCCACCATCAATATATGGCGATTTTTAACCGACACCCAAAATATACTTTGGGTGTCGGGGCTTTGGGTGGCGGTCAAAGAACCGCCACCCGAGCCATAAAACAACCGCCACCACATGATCATTCTGTACTAGTGATACTAGTATTTTAGTTTCACATTTAAAATAAATGGTTGGAAATATAATTCATAGATATGGAATCCATTCTTTCATGTGGGAAGTAGAAAGACGATTCCTTCATTTATTAATTCTGCAACTGAGTGTCGGCCTCAACTAATTTGTAATAAGTACCACTCACTAGTGGATTAATAGTAAATGAGGATAATAAGTAATTGACGAGGTAAAGGAAAATTATTTGGTCAATTACGAATTTTCTATAGAAGATTAATCCATATATAGTGATTATATCAATGGACTGTTTAAATACGTAAAGTAAGATATTCTATAATTAAGAAGGATGCAATCTATATTTTCAGTGGAGCAATAATGGAATTAATAAGTTGAAAAAATTAATTAAAGATTTTAATTATTTTTTTCAATTTATTAAAGCTTCTAATTATAAGTCCATAGTCCCCAGCGCACCTTCCAAATTAATGACAGACTTCAAATACAATTTGAGTAATCTTAGAAGAACATGAAAAAATAATTTCCACAACTTCGAGGGCTTAAGAAATAAATATAATTAATTATAAGATAATTAATTATAATTGGTTATAATTATGAGATGATTATAAATATTAATGATATCCAGAAATTTTAGAAATTTCTAGAAGATATTATTTAAGGTGAATTCTAATAGGATTGGAATTATTCCTTTTAGGGGTTGGATTCTAATAGGATTAGGAAAAACCTATAACTATATATAGAGATCAACGGGTAGTACAAACCATCCTATAATACTATAAGGATGCTAATTTTCGTTCATAGTTTAAGATTTAGACTGCACGAAAATTTTTGTGCTCTCCTTTTGGTGATCTCAATTAATAGTGTAGGTTCTCACCCAAATCAGTAAGCCTAATTCTACGTTTCCACGAGTTGAAAACAACGTAGAGAAAGAATTATAAATCTAATTTTGTATTTGGAGTGCCCACACACTGCCATCAATTGGAAGGATAGTGCTAGCTTGAAGCCCGTGATTTCTACTAGATCCGGTTGTGCGCAAATTATTACTAAGAGGTTACTTTGTGTATCTATTAATTCATGTTAATTGTTGATTTATATTCATATGGTTGTTCTTTGATTTGTGAAAATTTATGAAATTTTACTAAATCGCTTCGATATATCGGATCTGATATGATAATTGGAAATTTGAAATGCAAGAATTGTTCTGACAACACAATATTTTCCAATAGCGACAAGAAGCAAAAGCACCGTAGGTTGTAGACACCATAATAGATTTTTGATTGAATTTCACCTCATGATTATATCTAATGTTAAGCCCAGCTTTCCATTTTGTGTAATTTAAGATTCATCCTTAAATTGAAGGTTATATATATATATATTTATTTATTTATTTATCATAATTAGCTGGTTTGTTTTGCAATAATCTTCACCACTATTTATAGTCAGCCAGTCCACAGTACAATCAGATTGTCTTAAAAAGTTATACCATGATTGTGTGATTACATGCTTGTACAAAAATGGATTATGCATAACCTACTAAGTGTAATTCGTTATGCTCACCCCTATTATAAAACATTTCAAGTTAAAGAGATCGGTGCTGGCAATGCAGCGAATGAGTAATCACAAAACTACTGACACCATAACTTCAATTGTATATCAAAGTGGATATATTGGGCTATCAAATGGTAAAAGATTGAACAAAACCTGTGAAAGCACAAAACTTACCATTCTCATAACCTTGGAAACGAAACATAGATTGGTGTAGTAACCAGAGTGGAAACGAAATGGGCTAAAAGTAGTCCCATATGACTAATTGAAAGATTGTAATCTCAATGTAGTAATAAGGAATCTGACATGTGGTTTTTACAATCTCTTTTAGTAAAAAGATGTCTCTTAAGCAGTTGAGATGTCTTTTAAGCATAGTTGATGATGATTTGGTAGAAGACTTAGGGTGTGTTTGATTGTAAAACTGGAAAATAGTTGGAAGGAAAATAGTTTCCGGGTAAATGAATTCCAAGAAATGGTTTTCCAAAGAAAACGATAGTTGTAGATGTTTGATTAGATTAATTTGAAAGTTAGAAAATGGTGCTATTTTCCTTGTTTTTGTGTTTTTTTCCATGAAATTTGATTATTTTCCTTATTTTTATGGTTAACGTAAATTGCCCATTAAAAAAAAGCACCAAACTTTTCCCGGAAAACAAAAACTACCTCCTCTCTCCCCAAGGAAAATGTTTTCCTTCAAAATAAGAAAATGACGGAAATCGAGAAAAGCTGAAAAACCTTTTACGTGAAATAAAGTGCAATCAAATAGCCTGAAAGATGGAAAGGGTGGAAAATCTGGTTTTTTTTTTTTTTTTGGAAAACTCTCCCAATCAAACACACCCTCAGAGGTTTTGGCAAAACGAAGGAGCTAATATCCCTAGAATTCTTATGTGTATATATATATATATATGTATATATATGCCAAGAAGATAAAACTCCTTGGACAAAGGGAATCATGATTCTTGTATTAAAGTGGATAGATTTTTCCATCAAATGATATAAGATTCATCAAAATATGAGAAACCAAAAAAACTGAGCAAATTCCAAAGGCTATATAGTCAACAAAATTTTATTGGAAAGTACTACCAAAATTATTTTATGTGAAGTGATTGAGTCAAGGATTTATCTAAATCCCGTTCCGGTTCCAGACGCTGGAACCACCTATTTGTTCCAGCGTCTATGTGGAACGACATGTGTCGCCAAGTGGCTTTTTGTGGCCAGCTGGACTGGGGGCTAATTACGGCGAAGCGAGGAAGTAAAAGGACCGAATTGCACAACCCGAAAACTGACCCTAATTCTAAATGAAACTCAAATCAAACCCGACATTTTCACCCACCTCGTTTGTTAAGCACCGACGACCTCGATTCGCTTGTGCACTGTTCATCCATGGCCTGACAAAGCCGCCGGCACCGATGAGCCACCGCATTCCGCCGGCAACGACGAACGACCGCACTCTGCTGGCACCGACGAGCCGCATTATTCTAGGTTTTCTTGGATGAACAGATCTATTTGGCCTTTGTCTTTGAACCAAAGCAGAAAATGGACAACCACGTATAAGGGACGAGAGATGAAGATGAGCAAATGAATGTAGAAGGTTCTTGATCTTTTCCTTTTGATTTCATTGGATTTTTTTTTGTCTTAGATCTACATAGCTTTCATAATTTCGCATACTGAATGCGGTTGTTTTGGAGCTACTATAGGACTCTCTGAAATGATTGTTAGTTGCGTCATAAATTTTTTGTTTAAGTCTATTTATTAATATTCAAACTAACCTTTGGGAGTGGATATTCATTACTTGTGTATGCCTATAAGACTGTATACAGACATTTCACTTTATTAAAAGTGAAATGACTTGGAGCATGACAATAATTAGATTACCATCTAGTAAAATATATAAGTGTTCCTCTCGATAGTCACTTTTGATGGTTTACATTAAAAGTGAAATTAGTAGCTCAAGTCATGCTCCAAAAGGTTAGTTTGATGGTTTACACATCTTCAGCGGATATTCATGACTTTTGATGTAAACCATCTAGTAAAAAGTGTTTAATTTACATTAACATACAATAATTGGATGGGATTATTTTTAGCACCTGTCATGGATCAATAATATGTAAGTGTTAGTATTTGATAGTTTTTATATGTTATGGTGGTTTTGTATTGAACAGCAACTGAGATGATAGATGTTGGGAAGAGATATATTCCCCAAGTGAGGGCCCTTGATAATATTCCATATGTTGGCAAAACATTTGAGGTTGCTGAAGAGGCATATGTGTTCTACAAGAAATACGCACAGCAAGGTGGCTTCAATGTGCGTAGAAATAGCAACAAATTAAGTGAAAATGGGACAGGCTATAGATGGATGGGATTTACTTGCTCTAGAGAAGGTGTGACGAATGTGAGGTATCAAGAGAAAGAGAAACATCAAAAACCGCGGTCTGGACAATGGAAACGGGGACGTACTTGATGCGATTGTATGGCTAGACTGAATGTGAAAAGACAAAGAGATGGAAGTGGATGGGTCGTTTGTGGTTTTACGGCTAAGCATAATCATCCACTCACTAGTCCCGGAAAGGTCCATTTTTTGAAATGTAATATGACTGTGACACCCGCCCAAAAGAATTTTGTTAGTCAGTTCTCACAGGCCAACATCCCTACATGTCAGCAATTTCGGCTAATGGGGATAGAGTCCGGTGGTCTTTCTTCGGTGGGGTGTCTTGAGCGAGACATCAGAAATGTTGAGAGAGACATACGACAGGAGTACATGGGTCATGACGCTGAGACCCTTGTTAAAATTTTCGAGAGGGAAAAGAAGGCAGATGAAAACTTTTTCTATAGTTTAACGACAGAGGATGGGGTTTTCCAACGATGTTTTTGGGCGGACTCTTTCTCACGTAGTGCTTATGCTTATTTTGGCGATGTTGTAGTGTTTGACACAACCTACAACACCAATAGATATGGGATGATTTTTGCTCCTTTTGTTGGTGTGAATAATCATATGTAGACTGTTCTATTTGGATGTGGATTCTTGAGCAATGAGAAGACAGAATCATTTATTTGGTTATTATCACAGTTCCTAGATGCAATGCCAGGCGGAGCCGTCCCAAAAGTGATTATAACTGATCAAGATCAAGCCATCGCAGCGGCAATTGCTGAGGTATGTCTCATCTGAAGCATGCTTTGAGTCTAAGACAATTTACTCTATTATGTGAATCTATTCTTTGTTGTCCTTTTCAGTAACACATTATTCATTCGAACTCAATTTTCTCGTTCAGGTATTTCCCCCCTCTGTACACCGTTTGTGTTTATGGCATATTACAAATAATTTTTCGGAGAAATTGGGTCCAACGCTCTATGGAGATTACAAAAATGTCCTCCATAATGTTGTTTATAGGACTGAGACACCCGACGAGTTTGAGAGGAAATGGGGTGAGCTCATGAGTACTACTGCTTTGGGTGGAAATGATTGGTTGCGTAGTATGTACGGCATTCGGGATCGGTGGGTACCGGCCTATGTGAAGGACTTCTTTGCTTGCAGAATGTCAAGTAGTCAGCGGGTCGAGGCTCATCATTCATTCCTTAAAACATATGTGATGAGGAAAAATTCGCTTGCAGACTTCTTTGTAAGGTTCCAAATAGGATTAGCTCACCAGAGGGATCAAGAGGCCAAGGCAAGACCACATTGACAAAGCGAGGTACCACTAATTTTGTCTCCCTTTCCTATGGAGAACCAGATGGTTAGTATCTACACAAAGGCTGTGTTTTTACTTTTCCAGGAAGAATTAAAACAAAGTGTGCTTTATGATCCTGTAAAGAAGCCTTCCACAGACGATGCAAAAGTGTACCAAATAAAAAGGTGCAATACAGCTTCTGATTGTCCGCGTCGTGTCACCTGGTTGACTGTATCTAATTTCATGACTTGTAGCTGCAAGCTTTTTCAATTCAGTGGATATGTATGTCGCCACATTTTGTGTTTGATGCATAAGAAGGGAATTAGGGAGCTATCTGATGAGTACATTCTGCCTAGATGGACGCAAAAGGCACGATTAGTCCCCGTCTTTAACCCCACACCTCAGTCTTTAGCTAGGGAATCATCGATGTCTGCACGTGTCCTAATGAGCCGTGAATTTATGGAAATAGCTAATGACATTTCAATGTCGCCCAATGTTGTTAGTTTTGTGATGAAAGGGGTAAGAGAGCTTGGGAAACAGGCAAGAGAGATGTTGGTTGCAGAGGGGCCACCTATTGAAAACAGAGAGAGTAGCTTCATTGAAGAGGATGATTTAAACATCCAGGATCCAGTGTCAGTGCGTGCAAAGGGTTCCGGGAAGTAGCTCAAGTCATCGAAGGAAATTGGAATAAGGCAGAATAACAGGAAGTGTAGTCATTGCCGTCAGCCAGGCCACACAATAAAAAAATGTCCACAGATGCAGACAAGGTATGCGTATTCTTTAATATCTCTAATATGCTTTCATATTTTAAGGTGTCTAATGTTGATCAAGAATTATCTCGATTTAATTTGATGAAGAAAGAAACATCATTAATTGAGGATGACGATGGTATATATCTTCGTGATTATGGCAGTATATGTCTCTATGAAGAAACATTAATTGATGTGATTCTAGCTACTATGTTGACCATAGTGAATGAATATAATTTTTGGAAATGCATTGCTAGAAAATTGCTAACTTTCAATATGTGTACTTGTAGAACTGGATTGGTCGATGAGGAGTATCATCCAGACATCTCTTTCACCACGGGGAATGATGGAGGTGTGCCAGATATGTTTGTTTCTGAAGGAGCAGATAACTATTCTGTTTATCAGACGACGTTACTAGGGGATCCATTCCTTAGTAGTGTTTAGTAGTTGAATATTTTGTAGCTTCTAGTACTTTGATTGGATGTCTTGTTTTGTGGCTTGTGGTACTTTGATTAGATGTTTGTGTCAACCAAGAATTAGCTTGTGCATGGTATGGGATATCGTATGGCTTGTAGATTTATTTTTTCGCTTGTACTGCTTTTCTTGGATGGCTTTTACTACTTTTATTGTAGTTTCATGTGGACAGAATTTTCGTATGGCTTGTAGCGTATACAATTATTTTTTTAAGTGTACTATGCTTGGATTTATCTCGGATTTAACAATGATAACAGATTACTTGTGACTTGCATTTTCTTGTTGGATTGCAGGTAGATATTCAATTATTTTGTGGCATGTAAAATGTGATATCAAGCATATTTTACCTTTACCTTCAAAGATGATGAATGGCAATTTAATTTTGATCATGTTGTTGTTAGCATCAAGAGGGACACATCTTCATTTGAGCTCCAAGTCATTTCACTTTTAATGTAAACCATTAAAAGTGACCATGTAGTAATTTGGAGCATGATCTCCAAACTAACCTTTTGGAGCATGACTTGAGCCACTAATTTGGACAGCAGGAGTAGAACTAACCATTAAAAGTAGAACTGACCATAGAACTGAGCCACTAAATTGCATTCGAAGTATTGACAAGATATGCAACTGAGAAGGAGATTACAAAAATAAATAGATAACCATTAATATAAGAAGGTTCATCAACATTGTTTTGCTCACTACATGCGGAAAATACTAATAAACTTAATTGATTGTCTACTACAAAATGTGTTGACATAATTATCTAAAGTATAGTGCAACAAACACGATCATTGATGGCACGTCTCAACATCATGAGTTCGTCTGCAACACGAGTCACTTGTCGAACCAATTCACAATCTCCATCCCCCCGGCTTGTTCCCTCATCTCGGTCGATAGAAGTTGTCCCGAAAGTACGTGGAATCACATTCCCATGTCATTCAATTTTGATCCTATCGTAACGATAGAGTTCATCATTCCAAAAGAAACGGCCACATACTTTGTCCCCCTACCACAGCAAAACAATATCACTCTTCTCAATTATGCAAATGAAATACAATATGTGAGTGCTTTTGTAAAGAAACAAATAATAAAGATAGTATAAGTTCGCCACAAATACCTTTTTAGCAAGACATTTCCAATACTTGCGCCCCGGATTATTCTCAGATTTCGAAATCATTTCTGCCATATAGGTGCCGCATGTGCACCGTACATTTTCGACGTTATCATTGCAACTTGAAGTAGACATTTTCTATAAAACAACACCACAATGATTGGATAAAGTGAAACCTCTAAATCAACAGTGAAAGATCCCAATAATTTACAATATGTATTGAATAAAGGAATCCACTCCATTCATTTATTTACATACTATTTGCTATAACCTCACATTTAACTAAAGCCCCTGAGCATACTACTTGGATATTGTGGAGGTCTTGTATAATTGCTATACATATATGGCAAAAATCTGAGTGAGAACCAATGGTGCAACAGATAGCTTTCTCGTAGTTTTAGCATTGCCAGAAACAAGAGAGGAATATTTAATACTTGCTCTATTTCCTTAGTGCAATGGCTTTTCCTATGAAAATAGATGTTAAAGAGATATAATTCACAAAGGTAAACCGACGAGCCATCTTAATTATGCATACAATAGTCACTAACATACAAGAATTCTATATATATACAGTAACTGAAGTAATGGACCACTGCTGCTGTTTTTGGGAAAGATTAAAAAGGCTTGAATGGCTTGAAATATCCCAACATCTTTTATTATTCATCTAGTACACTTTGAATACACAGCATTCGACAATAATAATTACACAAACAAAGGGAGGAAAGATTAGAGTCAAGAATAATGGTTCAAAAATTAATAAAACCAACAAATTGCAAAATAAACAAGCATTGAAACATACGAGTATCAATAGACACACAAGCCCGCATACTCTTCTATCGAACCCTAATTCAGCCATAATAAGGCAGATGAAAAGGAGAAAAAATCGAGTTTATGGGACGAGAAAGACAACCCGAAAAAATTGTGCCTAACAGCTGCTGCTTCAATCGGTGGCGGCTTGAATCAGTGGGTGACCGGCGGCAAAGTGGTGGCGACTTCAATCGGTGGTGGAGACTTGCTCGGTTGTATGGCTTCTTAGCAAGTGAAGAAATGGACGAAATGGGGATACAGGCTAGGGTTAAAAGTCCAAGTGGTTTTTTTGGATTTTGCGATATGGTCCTCCAACGTTTTGGGCTGTCCAAGTGTGACCCCAGGCAGCATTTGAAAAGAGGTTCCAACCTGTCAGCCACATGGCAGACACGTCGGCGCTGGAACATGAAGCTTGTTCCAGCACTGGAAATAGATCAAACTCGGGATTTATCTTGTCCTAATACGAGCCTTCATTGCGATGGCCATCAAATGTCGAGATTAATTTCATTCCAAGTTATAGATACCATCTTTTCCACAAGATCAAGCTCGGTATAGATATAAAATGAAAGGAAAAGATTAACCTAGAATAATCTTAGTATTACAAAGCATTTTGTAATATATAGTAAAGAAGTTCTTATAGTTATAGGTTATAGTGGCAGCTATCCCTAAGTTGCAATTTCGGGATTTCAAGTAAATTGACTAATTATTTAATGAAAATGATGGATACCATTCATGAAACTATATATTCATGATAACTTGTAATACTTGGGGATGATATGCTTGGACAGAATGGCAACACAACTTACCTCCACCAGTACGGGCGTCTTGGGCTCGTACGATGAGTGAACTTCATTCCTTGGTGTCTCGTGGCACCCCACTATTTGTTGGCGAGTCAGGGCGCCCATGACAAGATGATTGAATTTCTTTAGTCCTTGGCGATCCGTGGCACCCAATGGTTTATTGGAGAGTCATGGCGTCCCATGGCAAGACGAGAAGGTAAGTTATGTGCTTCTCACCTGTAATATCTTAAAAATTAAATAATCTTTTTTTTTGGATTATTGGAGAGTCGTGGCGTCCCAATGGTTTACATTCCATAATTATCATTTGAATTATTTTAAGGTTCATTTTAAAATTCTTTATATGAACTTTAGTTATGCTTATTTTGGAACTTAAGTGATATTGTTTTTATTTTTCCTATGCGATAAAGTTAGTAAACGGAACGAGTCTATGAGTTATCCTATTATATATGAATGGTTATGTTATCAGGTTTTCTAGTTAAATTTACAAAGGAAACTCCGCCAAAATTTTTATAAAATCATTTTAGTCACTAAAGTTATGGAATTTTCATGTCAAGTTTAGTTGCCTTGGTGGTAGGACCTAGTATCCATTGTCGGCCCACGTGACATGTCATGCCAAGTAGGATGGTGTGGTACGAGGCAGCCTATACCCATTTAGCAAAGAAATCCAAGCCTCGATATCTATGCTTTTAATGTGAATCTCCATCCTAACTTTCCAAAAGGCATAGTTGGTGGAATCTAAGGTGGGCGGATGTTGTGCAATGGACTCCATAACTTACAAAGCGACTAGGAACTCACTTAGATAAAGTGAAACCGCTTTGTCAAGGACGAGTCTGGCTTAATCTATTTACCATAGCTTCTTTGAAAGATTCTCTTCTATCTAGACTAGTGACTAGATCCTTCACTAAGGCTCATAACACACGTCTTCTCTATTTTTTTTTTTTTTGAAACAAAGGCAACAACATGTTTTCTTTCCTTTCTTAACAAAGCCAT
The DNA here is from genome assembly GCA_018223645.1 of Jasminum sambac. Classification (NCBI taxonomy): domain Eukaryota; kingdom Viridiplantae; phylum Streptophyta; class Magnoliopsida; order Lamiales; family Oleaceae; genus Jasminum; species Jasminum sambac. The sequence goes on from CP073652.1 coordinate 26,513,918, forward strand.
GTGAAGTATACTTGGTCTCATCCAAAGAATTTCATTCACTTGATTTCATCATTTCCTTATGATTATAGTTGTATTGTTATCCCCCATGCTATAAGTGGATTTTCGTATCAAAGTAAAAAAGATGAGCCCTTGTAGTGGATATTAATAGTGTTAATATCCACTGTAAGATGTATAATCACTTTTAGGCTCCTCAAAGCTCCTCGCGAGGCCTCTAAGTCGAGATTTAGTGGTTTTTACAACTTTTAAGTTGCTCAACGCTTCTCAGGAGCCCATGGAGTCGAGATTTTAAGTTTTTAAAAACTTTTAGGCTTCTCAAAGCTCCTCGTGAGGCCACTGAGTTGAGTGCGTGGAAACTATAAAAGCCAATGAATTAAAGATATATACTTTAAGATGAGTCAAAAAAATTATAAGGGTATGACACAAGAAACTATTGATCGCTATTATTCATTCATCCATTTAGTCACTATGTATCATTTGCACATAAGATGTTTTGCAATTAGGATTAGATAGTGAAATGTTATACAAGAATCATCTAACACATGAAATGATGATTAGTTTCATCATAGCATGCAATTGAATGCAAAAAAATATAGTAATTTTTTTTGGATTACCAAACTAATCTATTCGTTTAATCTCGTCTGGAAGGAACATGCTCCAAATAACCAATATACATTAGTAATCACAAACAATTAATTTTCAACCTTCTCGATAAGTTAAACCTTAAAAGTTAAACGGCAGAACACACCCATTTCCAGGATTTCCTTTGGTATAGGAATCATGATTCCAGATTGATAGTATCATTTGCATCCAAGTTCATGATAATTTTCGAACAAAAATTCGTTAATTACAAAGCCTTTGGAATTTGGTAAGTTTTTTGCTTTCAGATGTTTTGATGCTTCCGGCATATTGATGTATCAAGTAAACTTACAGGTGTTTATTTTAAATTGGGATGTAAGTTTACTAGCTCTACCATTAAATCTGGAAGTTGCAATGCAACCTCTGGTCAGTGCAAGAATGTAGGCAAGGAAAGTCGGCAAAACAAATCCATAACCTCAGAAAAGGGATTGGCTCTGAGGGCTGAGAACGGGGGTCCCAGTCCCTAATGCGTCAGCTGTCGTTGGACTGCTCGAGCTGTTCACGTGGCGATAATGGGTCACCAGCGGGGGACGGACTAGGAACAGCTCCTTCGGAAGGCCTTCCCCGGACGTCGAACAGTTGATTCAGAGGCTGGTATGAACAAGGGGATCAAAGATAATATATATATATATATATATATATATATATATATGACCAGGGATATTTAATACGTTTCGCTAGGACGCGGTGTTGGGAAAATACATCATATATACAATAATGCAGGTAATCTATCCACCATAAATTTGCTTGAGTCAAATTTGTCATGAGTTTTGTCCTGGGAATCTTGGGCAACGAGTGGTGTACAAATGTATCGATCAAATATTTGGAAGGGATTGAATAAAGATTGATAAGCATATTGCTGTTCTGATGAATCTAATTAATGCAACATATCATTAATTAGTACACTGCTTAAGTCGATTGCCTACACGAGCACAACATCCCCGCAAAAATATCGTGATTCTTAATTTTTTCTTGGAACCGCTATATTTCCATGGTCAATGCATTCAACAACCTCAAAGGTTTGGGAAATCGGTAGAGAAAATTGTTGCTCAAATATAGACATATTCATGCTAGAAAAATTGAACTGGCAAGGAAATCCACCAAAAAATAGCAATACAAAAAAATGTCTTGCAAACTTTAGACCTTTTTGCGAAGATAATATGAAAAGAATAACATACAAAAAATTAGACATTTCAATCGCCAAATGGCTGAATAGCATATTGTGTCGTGAGCAAAACTGGTCCCCAAGTATCAATCACCAGCCAAACCATATAAAGGGATGAGAATATTAAAAAAAAATGCTCAAGATGAGCCCTTAACTTTGCAAACAACACGGCAACTAAAGGCGAAACAAGTTTTATCACAAAATAACAGGATCGGAGGCTTCAATTAAATCTCTCAACACAATCGTTCTCTGCTCTACCCATGTTATTACACAGCGTCTGAAAATAGTTCATGGAAATATAGTTCATGGATACGTATAGATGAGGAATTGCTTTGCTTAATCAATCTGATAGAGATGACATTCACGACATCGAGTTTCATAAGGTCGGTCACAGTTCCACCCATCTCAGAAGCCAGGTAAATTTTAGCATTTTTCTTTTGTATGCTTTGGGAGGCTAACCTGATACCCATGAGATTACTTTCTTTGTAGACCTACTGGACTCTAAATGACAACGAATTTCAAATTTCTCTGATTTTTACAATATCATAGCTTAGATTCCAGGGACAACTAGTTTTTTTTTTTATGCACACAGTCAATAGTTTTTTTAGTAGAGGACTCCATCAAATCCAACTTGATGTCATTTGTAGAACAAATCTCGATACCTCGTAAAATAGCTTTAATAGCTATAGTAAGATCACCCAAATCCCATGAAATTTTCCAAACCAAGAGACTATTCCCAATTTGATTTGGCCATCGACAAGAGTTTGTAAGCCAATAAAACAATGAGATAGTAATCCAATCTTTCTCTTCACTTTGTAATGGAAATTTCATTTTGCAACAATAGAATTGCAAATGAAATGTGCTCATATACTTTAAAATTCCAAATAACTATTGCAGTAAGAATAAATTTAGATAACCAAATAGGGACGACAAAGCGTTGGGGATGACGAATAAAGCGAATGAAATTTCTCTTTCCAGGTTTGAAACAAAGGCAATGACTGATTCAGTCTTTACAATGGTGTAGATCATGTATTTGGTTTGTATCACTAAACTATATATCTGTCATTGATAGAAAACCATGCACGGCTTTTTGGGAATTTGTTTAACAAAAAGGTTGTATACAACCTTCCATGCATGTATACTTTATAATTTGGAGACCAATTAGGAGATAGCTGTTTGTATGATCAAATCAAGAAGGTTTTTTTTTATGTATCACAGGCTCGAGAAATCGCTGCTTGTGAAAATGGAGATCGCATGGGAGGGATGGATGTTTGGAGTTAAGAAAAGAAATGATAAGGTGAGGTATGTATAAAAGGAAGAAGAATTTTTGGGGAAGGAGGAGAATTCGAGGGAGAAAATAACGGTTAGGAATTTTCTTGGTCCTTTTTTGGTGGATACCTTCCTTCCCATATCCAACTCTTCTTCAGTGGATTTACTATTATTTAATATAAATATTATTTATTTATTTATTTATTTGAGTTCTATTTATGACCCTCTTATGTTTAGAAAGGAATTTATGAATTTGCTAATAATTTTGATAATAGACTATAGGCATTTCCATATTTTGGTAAGGACAAGATTTAACATAGATAACGATGAGTTAATTTATTTGTCAAGGATTAGTTATTAATTAATATAAATGGAAAAAAAGAAAAATACCAAAAAGGGGCTTGATTTTAGGCTAGAAAACTAATTAATCTAATTTAAAAAATCGGTTGAAAATTACTTGCTTCTATTAGTTTAATCTCGATTGGAACGAAAATGCTCCAAATAACCAATATACATTAGTAATCCTAGAAACTTAAGGCTGTGTTCGCTTTGGCATTTTCAAGCTATTTTCCATTTTCAGTTTTCGAAAACATCGAAAACACGTTCTGTCAATATTTTTGGAAAACGTTTTCAAAAACAAGCCCAATTTTTTTGTGAAGGAAATGGAACATGTGAATTTGACGTTTTCCACGTTTTCTTCACAAATAGACCGGCTTCGGAAAACGCGGAAAACGCCGCGTTTTCCACTTAAAGGCAATTTTCCGAATTAAAAAAAAAACGATGAAACCAAAACTCGGTAGCAATTGTCCAAAGAAAGCACGACATCCTCCTCTCTCTCGCAAAGGGCTCGCATCGTCCTCTCTGCAAAATTAGGGCTCATTTGCTCCAACTCAACGCTCGCCTCCGCCTATTCAGCTCTAGATCTTCGGCCGCAGGTTGGTGATTTCTCTCTTGCTCTATCTCTCTCACATATTTCATCATTCTATCTCTCTAGCTCTCCATTTTTGTCTGGGATTTTGGGACTTTTTATGGAAAGAACCCTCTTACTCTTCATAATATGTTTTGAATCGGATAATGTGTGGGTGATTTTTTATTTTTTATTTTTTCCATTTTTAGCGTTTAGAAGGGGGAAAAAACAGACTAAGTCATCGATCAAAAGTTGAAGGAATTTAATAGTGTTTTAATTGTAGAAGCAAAATCATAATAGGAAGTCTAGAAGGGAGAGAGATATGGGGTTCATCAAATTAAACACCAATAAAAATATAGTTCACGGTTTAAAGCGAACATAAGCAAACGTGAAAAAAAAATAGAAGAAGGGAGAAAGATATACAAGCATGATAAAACTTTTTCAGTGTGGGAGATTACTGACAGCCATTAACTGACTTATTCAACAATTAAGGCTAAATATAGGCTAAACTCACTAAAGAGATTGTTAACTTGAAATGAGCAAAATGAAGTGGACAAGTGGTCAATTAATTCCAAAAGAGTGGATTCATTCTAGCACAAAAAATGAGTTGGGGATTGTCAAACGAGTTGCAGTACTTTAAAAAACTGTTATGCCAATTTATATTGTTTTAGATTCTCTTTACCTATTAGCATCTTACTAACTAGTTTGAACACTTAGGTGAGATGATCTTATGTATCTACCCTATATTTTTTCATTTTTTATTCTCTTAATTTGCTTACTTGAATTCTATATGTGATGTGCTTATTATTTATTTTATCGGTTTTGATTGTGAGGGGTGTACATTCTTTTTTTTATCTTATTATTCAATTTTAGTCCTTCTTTGTTTAGATGTAATTTGTGGTTTATGTTTACTGGGAACTAATTCATAGCGTGCTTTTTAAGAGCTTGTTTGGAATTAAATTGCAAGCAGCAGATATTTGGAAAGCAAATGCTTGTAGTGCTATCGCTCTTGTAGTTTAACTGCTTTGCATGCAGCGTAACTACTTGCTTCTTCATGGCTATAAAGCATGAATTATATTGTACGAATTTACTCGAGTTGAATTCATTGAACATAATGACTATTGAGTTGAATTTTATTGAAAGCCTTTGTTTATCTAGTGGGTGATCAATTATGTGATATATTATCAACTCTTACACGATGAATTTTATTGACGGCCTTTGTTTTCCTTATATTGGGAGAGTTATTAAAACTTGATAATATGGTGTTATTACTATACTTTGTATTAATTCATTTTGAATAGAGAAAATGGGTGGACATAGAGGTTCTTCTTTGCCACCAATGCCATGGCTCTGATGCAATGAGGCAGCCTTCATCGAGATATGTCTCGAATACATGAAAGCGGGGAAAGTTACAATGCACGATATTTAAGAATGATGTCATGGCCAAAATCAATGTGAAAATGATTCGCCAAACAAATAAGATTATGGGATCGATCGATTGAAGGCAAAATAGAGCCGCTTTGCGCTAATATTACGCATGTTTTTGGATATTAAAACATACAGCGTGACATGGTATCCGGATACCTTTGGAAAAATAGATGCTCCAGAGATGATGTTTGGAAAAAATTTTGCCACGGTAAATGTTGCTAACAAAATAGAGCATTATCTATTATTGTGATCTTTGCATATGTACATCTTATTTGGCGAACTTGTTTTCATTATTGCGAGATAAACAAGCATCAAGATATGATATCATAAAAAACAAGGGATGTCCTCACTTAATCACTAGGGACAAACTATTTGGTAAGACCACATTACCGGTGGACTAAATCGCTTCCACTCAGGTTCCTCCTCGTCGCCGATGAAGAAGCGAGATATGGAAGATGATTTTCTAACTAAGGGCAAGCATGTATGGGCCGAAAGTCTCTCGACTGATGAAGAAATTGCAAAACCTATTCGTTGTCGTAAAGAACCCAAGAAGAGTAAGTCAAATCAGCTCCAGGCTTTGTATGCGCAGCTGGTCAAGTTCATTGACCGAAAAGAGATAGCGAAAGTGATGTTCGCCAGCTTTACTTTAAGGAGAAGCTTGCACGGCTGCAGGAGAAATCATCTACTGGTACTAGTGATAATGAAGCGACTAGTCAGGATCCTTATTCTCAAGCAAGCTGCATGAGCATCCTGAACGACATGGAGGGTTTGGATGATGACACGTACTCGAAAGCTTTAACTGTGTTTCGGAAGGATCCTGATTTCAGGATGCAGTTTGTGATAATGCTTGAAGCGAGGAGGAAGCCTGTCCTGGAGCGCCTTTAGTTATTCTATATTTTGATCATGTGACTCTATTATGGTTTACTTTGTGTGAAAAACATGGTTTACTTTTCCATGTAATATCGTACTCTAAATTGTGTTGATCATTTTCTTTTTTAGTGTGTTGCAACATGGTATGGATTGGACGTACGTATTGTTTTGTTGGATTAACTCTCTTTGTTTTGATTATTCATCTACATGTCATCTATATTAATGTTGTTGGATTATTTCTCAATAGTGTCACTTAATATGTGTATTGATGTTATTATTTTCCGTTTGAGCGAGGAATGTCTAATCACAAGTCATATTATGCAGTGAATCAAGTGATGAGGAAGAACTTGATTTTTTGGAAAATGACGGTGAGTCATACGATGACATGATGGCATGTATGATGTTATCGTCCGCATCTTGGGGTGAGTTTTATAAATAAGACACCTTGTAGAACATCAATGCTACGTGGAAAGATGTACATCAATGAAGTTTTAAATGGACATCCGGATGTAAGCTGATAATTTTAGGATGCACAATCATGTCTTTGAATTTTGTGATACTTTAAAAGAAAAAGGTCTTTTGAAGGATAGGAATAAGGTGAGCGTTGAGGAAGGGGTAGCAATGTTCCTAATGATTATAGGACATACTACTCGTCACTGTGGGTGATAGATTCCAACATGGAAATCATCACGATTTCCATTTGGTTTAAGAAAGTCTTACATCTTTGTTTGTCGTTAGTCATCGAGCTAATTCGTCCGATTTAACAACGGAGTTGTACATGGCGCATATTACGAAAATATCCAACTTTAAGAATTGTATTGGTGCAATTGATGGAACTCATGTGGCAGCTTGGGTACCTGCTTCTAGTCAGACCTCTTTTCGAGGAAGAAAAACAGATATGACACAAAATATAATGCTAGCATGCGATTTTGACATGAAGTTCCACGTTTGTATATCTTTGGATGGGAGGGTAATGATTCTCGGGTTTTTATTGATGCCATTACAAAACCTCAAACGGGTTTCCAATGCCATGTGGAGGTATATTATATTACTTTTATGTATTGTAGAGACATGTTTCACATTCAATTTATTAATATCCATTTATAATTGTAGAGGAATGGTACCTTGTTGATGCTGGCTATCCAAATATTCCTGGCTTTCTTGCCCCAGATCGAGGACGTCGATACCATCCGTGATTATGTTGGGAGAGGAAGACCGAGGGAAAGAAAGAGTTATTGATTATAGACACTCCTCGTGTCGTAACATAATTGAGCGTAGTATTGGAGTGTTAAAGGCCAGGTTTCCTATATTGAAGTTTATCAGCAACTTTCCACTTATTAGGCAAAGACACATCCCTGCTGCATGTTGCACGGTGCATAATTTTATTTGGCAGGAGCATGCATTAGATGAATTATTTATGCGGTATTCAATGGAAAATATGATCTTTGATGAGTTGCCTGAATCAAGTCAAGCTAGAGAGCCGATACAATTTGATTCCAATCAAACAGCACAAATGGGATTAGTGCGGGATCAAATCGCTACCCAAATGTGGAATGATTACTCCAGGAGGGCTACATGACTTTGTGGATTTCATTGTTGAGCTAAACTTGTGTTGTCTAGTATTTCATTGAACAAAATTTCCATTTATATTTATTTAGATGACTCTCTAAGGGCTACATGACTCTTGTGGATTTTATTGTTGAGCTAAACTTGTGTTGAAGAGGTTCTTATTGAACAAAACTTCTATTTATACTTATTTAGATAACACTGTAATCATATATTTTTCTCATGCATACAATCCTAAATTAGTGTGGTCAACTATATTTGAGCATTTGTATTTCATTGTTTCAACATAAAATAATAATTCGATATTAAATAAGTTTCATATTCTCATGTTAAAACAATGAAAATGTCAAATTAATTACATTGATGGTTGAAAATAGTAATTGAGAAAATGATTTTATTTATTTTTTCAAAAGTAGCAAAGAAGCTCTAATGGTACTGCTATTTAATTCACAAACAAACTCATTACAATTGAATTAAGACAGATTTCTCAAAATAACAAACCAAACGCGTTTTCCAGTTTTCCATTTTCAAAAACTGTTTTCCAGAATGACAAACCAAACGCATTTTCAGCATTTTCGAAAATCGCAATTAAAAACAGAAAATAGAAAACATTTTCGAAAATGAAAACAGAAAATAAAAACACAAACAGAACGCAGCCTAAGTTTCAAGCTTGTCAGTATGTTAAACCTGAAAAGTAAAATGGTAGAACACACCCATTTCAAGGATTTCCTTTGATACAGGAATCATGATTCCTGATTGATAGTATCATTTGAATCAAAGTTCATGATAATTTTCGAATAAAAACTCATTAACTATATAGCCTTTGGAATTTGGTAAGTTTTTTTTCTTTCAGGATGTTTCAATGTTTCTAGCATATCGACATATCCTGTAAACTTCCAGGTGTTTATTTTAAAATGGGATGTAAATTTACTAGCTCTACCATTAAATCTGGAAGTTGCAATGCGGCCTCTGGCTAATGGAACAATGCAGGCAAGGGAAGTCAGCAAAATAGATCCATAATCTCGGGAAAGAATTGGCTTTGAGGGGCGCACCGGGGTCCCCGTCCTGAACCTGTCGGCATTCGTTGGATTGCCTGAGCTGCTCACGTGGCGAGCGGGTCATCGGTTGGAAACGGACGGGGAACGACTCCTTCGAGGTGCCTTCCTCGAGCATCGAACAGTTGACTCAAACTGGTACAGACAAAAGGATCAGAGATAAAATATATATGTGACTGGGGATATTTAATACAGTTCTCGAGGACGCGGTGTTGAGAAAATATGTGATATCTACAAGAATGGGGATAATCTATCCACCATAAATTTGCTTGAGTCAAATTTGTCATCAGTTTTGTCTTTGGAATCTCGGGTAATGTGTGGTGTGCAAACGCATCGATCAAATGTTTGGAAGGGATTGAATAAAGATTGATAAGCTTTACTATTTTGATGAATCTAATTAATGCTACATATCATTAATTAGTACACTGCTTAAGTGGATTGCCAGTACGAGTACAACACCCTAAGAAAAATATCGCGATTCTTAATTATGTCTTGGAACCCCTATATTTCAAGGTCAACGCATTCAATAATCTCAAAGGTTTGGGAAATCGGTAGAGAAAATCATAGCTCAAATAGACACATTCATGCAGAAAATTTGTACTGGAAAGCGAATCCACAAAAAAACAAAAAATAGCAATACAAAAAAAATGGCTTTCAAATTTTAGACCTTTTATGTAGATAATATAAAAACAAGTTACATATGACAAATTAGAAATTTCAATCGCCAAAAGGTTGAATAGCATATTGTGTCTTGGGCAAAGCTAGCCCCCAAGTATCTATCACCAGCAAACCCATAAAAAGGCACGATAACATTAAAAAAATTCTCAGATGAGCCCTTAACTTTACAAGCAACATGGCAAGTAAAGGAGAACCAATATTTATCATAGAGTAACGAGGATCCAAGGCTTCAATTAAATCTCTCAACATAATAGTTCTCTGCTCTACCCACATTGGGACACGTCTTCTAAAAATAGTTCATGGAGATACAAGTCATGAATAGGTATAGATGAGTAGTTGCTTTGCTTAATGAACTTGATAAAGGGAACATTCACGGCATCGAGTTTCATAAGGCCGATCATAGTACCACCTATTTCAAAAACCATGTAAATCTTAGTATTTTGGTTCTATATGCTTTAAGAGGCTAACATGATACCCCACAAGATTACTTTGTTTGTAGACCTGCTGAACTCTAAATGGCAACGAATTTTGAATTTCTCTGATTTTTACAATATCATAGCTTAGAATCCAGGGACAATTAGTTTTTATCATGCACACAGTCAATAGTTTTTTTATTAGAAAACTCCACCAAATCCACCTTAATGTTATTTTTAGGACAAATCTCAATACCCCATAAAATAGCTTTAATAGCTACAGTAAGATCACCCGAAATCCCATGAATTTTTCAAAAGCCAAGAGACTATTCCCAGTTATATTTGGCCATTCAAGAGTTTATAAGCCAAATAAAACAATGAGATAGTAATCCAATCTTTATCTTCACTTTGTAATGGAAGTTTCATTTTGCTACAATAGGACTTGCAAATGACAGTGCTCGTATACTTTAAAATTCCAAATAACTATTATAGTAAGAATCAATTCAGATAACCAAATCGGAACGACAAAGTGTTGGGGATGACGAATAAAGCGAATGAAATTGCTCTTCCTAGTTTGAAACAAAGGTTATGGCTGATTCATTCTTTACAATGGTGTAGATCATGTAATTGGTTTGTATCACTAAACTATGTATCGATCATTGATAGAAAACCATGCACATCTATTGGGAATTCATTTAACAAAAAAGGTTGTGTACAACCCATGCAAGTATATTCTATAATTTGGAAACCAATTTGGAGATAGCGGTTTGTATGATCAAATAAAGAATTTTTTTTTTATGTATCACAGGCTCGACAAATTGCTGCTTGTGAAAATGGAGATCGCATGGAAGGGATGGATGTTTAGAGTCAAGAAAATAAATGACAAGATAAGGTGTGTATAAAAGGAAGAAGAATTTGTGGGGAGGGAAGGGAATTCGAGGGTGAAAATAAGGGTTAGGAATTGTCTTGGTCCTCTTTCGGTGGATACCTTCCTTACCATAGCCAACTCTTTTTTAGTGGACTTGCTATTATTTAATGTAAATATTATTTATTTATTTATTTATGAGAGTTCTATTTATGACTTTCTTATGTTTTGAAAGGAATTTATGAATTTGCTAATAATTTTGATAATAGACTATACGCATTTCCTTATTTTTGTAAGGATAAGATTTAATATAGATAACTATTAGTTAATTTATTTTTCAAGGATTAATTATTAATTAATAAAAGGAAAAAAACAAAAAATGAAAAATGGGCTTGATTTTAGGCCGGGAAAACTAATTAATCTAATTAAAAAATAGTTGGAAAATTACTTGCTTCTATTAGTTTAATCTCGGTTGGAACGAAAATACTCCAAATAACTAATATACATCAACAATCACTGACAATTAATTTTCAAGCTTGTCGATAAGTTAAATAGTAGAACACACCCATTTCTAGGATTTCATCTGATATAGGAATCATGATTCCTAATTGATAGTATTATTTGCATCCAAGTTCATGATAATTTTCAAATAAAAACTCGCTAACTATATAGCCTTTGGAATTTGATAAGTTTTTTGCTTTCAGATATTTTGATGCTTCTGGCATATTAACATATCATGTAAACTTGTGGGTGTTTATTTTAAATTGGGACGTAAGTTTGTTGGCTCTACCATTAAATCTGGAAGTTGCAATACAGCCTTTGGCTAATGAAAGAATGCAGGCAAGGGAAGTCGGAAAAATGGATCCATAACCTTGAGAAAAGGATTGGCCATGAGGGCTGGGCTTGGGGGTGCCAGTCTCGAATCCATCGGCAGTCGTTGGACTACTTGCGCTGCTCAGGTACAATAGCGGGTCGCCGGCAGGGGACGGATTGAGAACGGCTCCTTCAGGCGACCTTCTCCCGGGCGTCGAACAGTTGACTCAGAATTGGTATGGACAAGGGGATCAAAGATAAAATATATATGTGACCGGGAATATTTAATACGTTTCTCCAGGATGCAGTGTTGAGAAAATATGTGATATATACAAGAATGGGGTAATCTATCCACCTTAAATTTGCTTGAGTCAAAATTGTCATCAATTTTGTCCTCAGAATCTTGGGTAACGAGTGGTGTACAAATGTATCGATCAAATATTTGGAAGGGAATGAATAAAGATTGGATAAGCATGTTGCTCTTTTGATTAATCTAATTAGTGCTACATATCATCAATTAGCACACTGCTTAAGTGGATTGCCCATACGAGCACAACACCTTTGGAAAAATATCGTGATTCTTAATTTTGTCTTAGAACATCTATATTTCCATGGTCAACGCATTCAATGATCTCAAAGGTTTGGGAAATCAGTAGAGAAAATCGTAGCTCAAATAGAAACATATTCATGAGAAAAATTGTATTGGAAAACAAATCCACCAAAAAAAAGCAATACAAAAAATGGCTTACAAATTTTAGACATTTTTTTGTAGATAATACAAAAAGAAGTAACATACAACAAATTAGACATTTCAATCGCCAAAAGGCTTAATAGCATATTGTGTCTTGGGCAAAGCGGGTCCCCAAGTATCTATCACCAACAAAACCATAAAAAGGGATGGGAACATTAAAAAAATGCTCAAATAAGCCTTTAACTTTACAAGCAACACGACAAGAAAAGGAGAAATAGTTTTTATCATAGAGTAATGGGACTTCAATTAAATCTCTCGGCACAATAGTTCTCTGCTCTGCCCCTGTTATGGCGCAGCTTCTGAAAAGAGTTCATGTAGATACAAGTAATGGATATGTATAGATGAGGAGTATCTTTGCCTAATGAATTTGATAGAGGGAACATTCACGGCATCAAGTTTCATAAGGCCGGTCACAAGTCGACCCATCTCAGAAGCCAAGTAAATCTTAGCATTTTTCTTTTGTATGCTTTGAAAGGCGAACCTAATACCCATAAGATTACTTTGTTTGTAGACCTGCTAGACTCTAAATGGGAACGAAATTCGAATTTCTCTGATTTTTACAATATCATAGCTTAGATTCCAGGGACAACTAGTTTTTTTCATGGACATCGTCAATAGTTTTTTTTTATTAAAGGACTCTTCCAAATCCATCTTGATGTTATTTTTAGAACAAATCTCAATACCCCATAAAATAGCTCTAATAACTGCAATAAGATCACTCGAAATTCCATGATTTTTTCAAAAGCCAAGAGACTATTCCCAGTTTTATTTGGCCATTGATAAGAGTTTAGAAGCCAAATAAAACAATGACATAGTAATCCAATATTTCTCTTCACTTTGTCATGGAAGTTTCATTTTGCAACAATAGAACTGCAAATGATATGTGCTCGTACACTTTAAAATTCCAAATAACTATTATAGTAACAACCAATTTAGATAACCAAATAGGCATGACAAAGCGTTGGGGATGACGAATAAAGCGAACAAAATTGCTCTTTCTAGCTTGAAACAAAGGATAATGACCGACCGACTCTTTACAATGGTATAGATCATGTAATTGGTTTGTATCACTAAACTATGCATCTGTCATTGACAAAACAACATGCATGGCTATTGGGAATTTGTTTAAGAAAAAGGTTGTTGAAAAACCTTCCACGCCGGTATATTTTATAATTTGGAGACCAATTTGGAGATCGCCGTTTGTATAATCAAGTCAACAAGTTTTTTTTTATGTATCACAAGCTCGAGAAATTATTGTTTGTGAAAATGGAGATCATATGGGAGGGATGGATGCTTGGAGTTGAGAAAATAAATGACTAGGTGAGGTGTGTATGAAAAGAAAAAGAATTTGCGAGGAAGGAGATGAATTCGAGGGAGAAAATAAGAGTTAGGAATTGTCTTAGTCCTTTCTCGGTGGATACCTTCCTTTCCGTAGCCAACTAGTTTTTAGTGGATTTACTATTATTTAACGTGAATATTATTTATTTATTTATTTATTAGAGTTCTATTTCTTACTTTCTTATGTTTTGAAAGGAATTTATGAATTTGCAAATATTTTTTATAATAGACTGTATGGCAGTTCCTTATTTTAGTAAGGATAAGATTTAATATAGATAATGATTAGTTAATTTATTTCTCATGGATTAATTATTAATTAATAAAAATGGAGAAAAACAAAAGACAAAAAAGGGTTTGGTTTAGGCGAGAAAACTAATTAATCTAAATTAAAAAAATAGGTTGAAAATTACTTGTTTCTATAAGTTTAGTCTCGGTCGGAACGAAAATGCTCCAAATAGCCAATATACATTAGTAATCACTGACAATTAATTTTCAAGCTTGTCGATAAGTTAAACCTGAAAAGTTAAATGGTAGAACACACCCATTTCCAGGATTCCCTTTGATACATGAATTATGATTCCTGATTGATGGTATCATTTGCATCCAAGTTCATGATAATTTTTGAATAAAAACTCATTAACTATATAGCCTTTGGAATTTGGTAAGTTTCCTACTTTCAGATGTTTTGATGCTTCCGACATATCGACATATCATGCAAAATTGCAGGTGTTTATTTTAAATTGAGATGTAAGTTTACTAGCTCTACCATTAAATCTAGAAGTTGCAATGCGACCTCTGGCCAATGGAAGAATGCAGGCAAGCGATGTCGGCAAAATGGATCCATAACCTCAGGAAAAGGATTGGCTCTGAGGGCTAGGCAAGGGGGTCCCAGTCAAAAACTCGTCAACTGTTGTTGGACTACTCGAACTACTCACGTGGCGAGAGCGGGTCGCCTGCGGGAGACTAACTGGGAACGGCTCCTTCGGGGGACCTTCCTCAAGCATCGAACAGTTGACTCAGAACTGGTACGGACAAGGGGATCAAAGATAAAATATATATGTAATCGGGAATATTAAATATGTTTCTCGAAGACGTAGTGTTGACAAAATATGTGATATATACAAGAATGGGGATAATCTATACAACATAAATTTGCTTGAGTCAAATTTGTCATAAGTTTTGTCTTGGGAATCTTGGGTAATGAGTGGTATACAAATGTATCGATCAAATGTTTGGAAGGGATTGAATAAATATTGATAAGCATGTTTGATGTTTTGATGAATCTAATTAATGCTACATATCATTAATTAGTACACGGCTCAAATGGATTGCCCATACGAGTACAACACCCCTAGAAAAATATCGTGATTCTTAATTTTGTCTTGGAACCCCTATATTTCCATGGTCAATGCATTCAATAATCTCAAAGGTTTAGGAAATCGGTAGAGAAAATCGTAGCTCAAATAGAGACATATTCATGCAGAAAAATTGTACTGGAAAGGAAATCAACCAAAAAAAAACACCAATACAAAAAAAAACAATGGCTTACAAATTTTAGACCTTTTTTTGCAGATAATACAAAAAGAAGCAACATACAACAAATTAGACATTTCTATCGCCAAAAGGCTTAGTAACATATTGTGTCTTGGGCAAAGTTGATCCCCAAGCATCTATCACCAGCAAAACTATAAAAATGGATGGGAACATTATAAAAAACGCTCGGATAAGCTCCTAACTTTACATGCAACACGATAACTAAAGGAGAAACATTTTTTATCATAGAGTAATGGGATCCAACGCTTCAATTAAATCTTTCAGCACAATAGTTCTCTACTTTACCCCTATTAGGATACAACTTCTGAAAATAGTTCATAGAGATATAGGTCATGGGTACGTATAGATGAGGAGTTGCTTTGCTTAATGAATCTGATAGAGGGGACATTCACGGTATCGAGTTTCATAAGGCCAGTCACAGTACCACCCATCTTACAAGCCAGGTAAATCTTAGTATTTTAGTTTTGTATGCTTTGAGAGGCTAGCCTGATACCCACAAGATTACTTTGTTTGTAGACCTGCAGGACTCTAAATGACAATGAATTTCAAATTTCTCTTATTGTTTACAATATCATAGCTTAGATTCCAGGGACAGCTAGTTTTTTCATGCACATAGTCAATAGTTTTTTATTAGAGGACTCCACCATATTCACCTTGATGTTATTTTTAGAACAAATCTCGATACCCCATAAAATAGCTTTAATAGCTGCAGTAAGATCACCCGAAATCCCATGAATTTTTCAAAAACCAAGAGACTATTCCCAGTTTGATTTTGCCATTGACAATAGTTTATAAGCCAAATAAAATAATGAGATAGTAATCCAATCTTTTTCTTCACTTTGTAATGGAAGTTTCATTTTGCTAGAATAGGATTGCAAATGACAGGTGCTCGTATACTTTAAAATTCCAAATAACTAGTACAGTAAGAATCAATTCAAATAACCAAATCAGCACGATAAAGCGTTGGGGATGATGAATAAAGCGAATGAAATTGCTCTTTCCAGTTTGAAACAAAGGTAATGATTGACTTAATCTTTGCAATGGTGTAGATCATGTAATTGGTTTGTATCACTAAACTATGTATCTATCATTGATAGAACACCATGCACGCCTATATGGAATTTGTTTAACAAAAACTGTTGTGTACAACCTTCCACACAAGTATATTCTATTATTTGGAGACCCATTTGGAGATAGTCGTTTGTATAATCAAATCATGAAGGTTTTTTTTTATGTATCGCAGGCTTGAGAACTTGTTGCTTGCTAAAATGGAGATCGGATGGGAGGGATGGATGCTTGGAGTTAAGAAAATAAATGACAAGGTGAGGTGTGTATGAAAAGAAGAAGAGTTTGCGAGGAAGGAGAGGAAATTCAATGGAGAAAATAAGGGTTAGGAATTTTCTTAGTCCATTTTTGATTGATAGCTTCATTCCCATAGCCAACTATTTTTTAGAGGATTTACTATTATTTAACATAAATATTATTTCTTTATTTATTAGAGTTCTATTTCTAACTTTCTTATGTTTTGAAAGGAATTTATGAATTTGCTAATAATTTTGATAATAGACTATAGGCATTTCCTTATTTTGGTAAGGAGAAGATTTAATATAGATAACGATTAGTTAATTTATTTGTCACATATTAATTATTAATTAATAAAAAGGAAAAAACAAAAGACATAAAGGGGCTTGGTTTTAGGTGGGAAAACTAATTAATCTAATTAAAAAATACGCTGAAAAGTGCCTGCTTCTACTAGTTTAATCTCGGCCAGAACGAAAATTCTCCAAATAACCAATATACATTAGTAATCACAGATAATTAATTATCGAGCTTGTCGACAAGTTAAATCCGAAAAGATAAATGGTAGAACACACCCATTTCAGGATTCCCTTGATACAAGAATCATGATTCCTGATTGGTAGTATCATTTGCATCCGAAGTTCATGATAATTTTCAAATCAAAAACGCGTTAACTATATAGCATTTGGAATTTGGTAAGTTTTTTTTCATTAAGATATTTTGATGCTTCCGGCATATCGACATATCATGTAAACTTGCAAGTGTTTATTTTAAATTGGGATGTAAGTTTACTAGCTCTACCATTAAATCTAGAAGTGACAATGCAGCCTCTGGCCAATGGAAAAATACAGGCAAAGGATGTCGGCAAAATGGATCCATAACCTCAGGAAAAGGATTGGCTCTGATGGTTGGGCACGAGGGTCCCAGTCTTAAACCTGTCGGCTATCGTTGGACTGCTTGAGCTACTCACATGGCGAGAGTTGATCACCGGTAGGGGAGGGACTAGGAATGGCTCCTTTGGGAGGGCCTTCCCTGAGCGTCAAATAGTTGACTCAAAACTAGTACGGACAAAGGGATCAAAGATAAATTATATATGTGATCGAGGACATTTAATACATTTCGCTGGGACGCGATGTTGAGAAAATACATCATATATACAATAATTGGGGTAATCTATCCATCATAAATTTGTTTCAGTCAAATTTGTCATGAGTTTTGTCCTGGGAATCTTGGGTAACGAGTGGTGTACAAACGTATTGATCAAATGTTTGGAAGGGATTGAATATAGATTGATAAGCATATTATTGTTTTGATGAATCTAATTAATGATACATATCATTAATTAGTACACTACTTAAGTGGATTGCCCATATGAGTGCAACACCCCTGGAAAAATATGGTGATTCTTAGTTTTGTCTTGGAACCCCTATATTTCCATGGTCAACGCATTCAATAATCTCAATTGGTTCAAATGTTGATATTTTGTCATTTTCCCAATGGGCAAATTTGTCACACATTAAAAAATAATGGGATGTTGGTGCAAATGATCTGAAAAAAGCTATGTTTTGTGTGTTTTTAGTTTGAAATAAAAATGGTAATTACATTAGTCTGAAATTTTAATTAAATTGTATAATTTCATCTTTTATCTTTTTACATATATTTATTTGGTTCATAATGAATTTTATCAGATTAATTTGATACTAATTAAATAATTATTATCAAAAATTTTAAAACAATAGCATTTATTTGTATTAATATTATATCGTAACTTTCGATGATTTTCTTTAGTATTAGAGACGCACACATTTTGATTTTAACCATCAATTAATAATAAAAAATTAAAAAAATTAAAAATTGAAAATAATTAAAAATTAGGGGAAGGTTATTCAATTTTCAATTTTTAAATTTTTAAATTTTTAATTTTATTTTTGCTATTTCTTTGCATTTGATATATTTTTTTATAGTGATATATTCCAAATAAAATTTTTCGTAAAATTTTTTATTATTAACTTTTGGTAAAATAAAAATGTGCACGTTTCTAATGCCAAAGCAAATCTTTGAAAGCTATGATATGATATTAATACGAACAAATGCTATTGAATTGAAAATTTTCGAGGAAATTTATTTAATTAGTATCAAATTAATCTGATAAAATTAATTATAGATCAAATAAACATATATAGAAAGATAAAATTATACAATTATACAATTTAATTAAAATTTTGGACTAATGTAGTTACCTTTTTTATTTTGGACTAAAAACGCACCAAACATGCATTTTTTGGACCATTTGCGCCAACATGCCATTATTTTTTAATGTGTGATAAATTTGACGCTTGGGAAGATGACAAAATATCAACATTTGACAATTGGACACTTCCGCGCCAAAATTTTTTTTGGACCATTTGTGCGACCTTTTGTTATTTTGGACTAAAAGCACTCAACCATTTTTCAGACCATTTGTGACAATTTCCCTTATTTCTTCTACCTATTTTACATGTTATAAATTTGAGCAATCACAATCCGACATTCTTTCTCCAATTCGGCCCCATAACTCAACGATACCCACATAACTCAATAAACTTTGAAAATCTTGATATCAAATACTATAACAAAGAGAACAAATGGCTAGACAAATATCTAGAGCCATAGCGTCCTCCAGACAGCATGTATGGTTGAGTTCAAAATTGGTACAAATTATTCTTAGGTATGGATGTCAGTAAGGTGAGGCAGCTCAATAAGTTTGAGCTTAGCTAGGAAAAAACTTGGGCTCGGCTCGGCTCATGGCTTGCTTTTAGCATGCTACGAGCGAGTTGAGCTCTTAAAATGGGAAGCGAGTTGGCTTGGGCATAGCTCACAAAGCTTGGCGCGTAGCTCGCAAAGCTTGCAAAGCTTGGCGAGCATGGACATGCCAGTTCGAAAATTAGGCTCGGCTCGTTCTTTTGGGAGCCGGACAATTCGGCCATAAAAGCACTCATTTGTCTTAGTTACTTTCAACAATAAATGTAGTAAGTCTTTATGTTTAACTATTGTATAAATTTTTTTGTCAAGATAAAATAATTGTTCAGTTTCAAAATTTAAACATTGAACATCAGTGTTTAGCCTATAAATATGTATTTCCTAAATTTTATACATTTTTCAAATTTTTGAAGTTAATTCGAATTCTATATAAAAAAAAGATAAATTAAAGCTCAGCTCGAGCCTCATTTTTCTCAAGCAGACCCTGGCTTGGCTCAGGCTCGGGCTCGCAAAAAAGCATGTTGAAAATGAGCCAAGTCGAGCCCAAGCCTTAAAGTTCGGCTCATGAGCCGGCTCAACTTGGCTCGTTGACATCCCTCTTCTTGGGTAACCTTTTGTTTCCAAACATATTTGTACTTTCAAGGTTTATCTAGTTTGAACTATTTTACTTGTAAGTGAACTTTTTAAGCTTAGCCAAAAATGCTATTGCTAGTCCTCGTGTAAAGGTGCCACATATCCAAACCAGATAATTGGCTACATAATTAGGAGATCAAAACAATGTCAACGCCTCTTTCACTGCCCGCTATTCCTTATCAAGTATAGAGAATGCAAATAGAATGAAAATTCTTACAATATGATTCCAGAGTAAAGGGTTGATTACACTTGATGTTTTCAGGATCGCGAGACATTTTGCTTCCCTCTTCACTGCAACAAATTTATATATATATATATATAAGCAACCTTTTTTCCCTCCAAAACATCCTATTTTCCTAATTTTTAATTTTTTATTCCACGTTATTAATCTTTCCCGCTTATGAAAAATG
Source organism: Jasminum sambac (assembly GCA_018223645.1). Classification (NCBI taxonomy): domain Eukaryota; kingdom Viridiplantae; phylum Streptophyta; class Magnoliopsida; order Lamiales; family Oleaceae; genus Jasminum; species Jasminum sambac. The sequence goes on from CP073652.1 coordinate 26,534,307, forward strand.
CCTTAAATAACCAAGTTGTAATTTGGAAAATCAATATTATCTCTAGTGAGTTTCTCCAATCTTACCATATATTCATCCAATTCAACCTCTTTACCACGCAGTCACCCTATTATTATCGCTCCATCTTCATTGCCTAATTGCAAAATCCTATCTAAATTGATTTCCCAAATTTGGCAAATTCCTACCCCAGTACTTCGTATTAAAATCAATGATTTTCTTATGATTCTTTAAAAATCTCATTATGTTTTTATAATTCTACACCAATCATCCCTTCTACCATTGATATTTTCTTGCAAAATTGTAGGGTGCGTTCTGTTTGTCATTTTCAGCCCGTTTTCTGTTTTCGAAAATGTTGAAAACGCGTTTTGTTCATTATTTTCGAAAATACGTTTTCGAAATCGTTTTCAAGATTTGTATAGAAAACACGAAAACGTCTTTTTAACGTTTTCGGTGTTTTCTGTGTTAAATGTTGAAAACAAGGAAAACGCATTTTCGGATTTTAAACTTTACATTTATTACATTTTAAACAATTATAAACCAAACATATTTTCTATTTTCTCTTTTCAAAAATAATTTTTTCAAAATAACAAACCAAACACATTTTCAATTTTCTGAAAACAGCAATTGAAAATAGAAAACACCAAAACATTTTCGAAAACGAAAACAGAAAATACAAAACAAACAGAACGCCCCCGTAGATTCTAAAATCCTTGTTCTAACTACTATGCCTAATCTCATTATCATTTTCATCTAAGCCTAAATAGATTGCTTCTCATCGGTCACCAATTGGAACTTGGAACAAAATCTCAATCATTCCAGGTGCTATTTCCCTCCATCTATCAAAACCAGTACTAGCTTACTTCGATTGGGTGGTTTGTCCAAGGCTTTGCAAATAAAAAAGTATTGTTTCCGGGTACTTCATTTTTTCAATTTTTTTATTTTTTAAAACTTTTTGTAATGTCTTCAATCAAGTATTTCAGTGAATTGTTGCAATAATTTTTGTTTAAAAAATTTATTCTTGAATCTCAAGCAAAAAGGGCTGTGGGCATGTTGTAGGTTCTCTTTGATGGATGCTAAAGAAATAGGGTACTTTTTTTTCCTACCAACATCATCAAGTTGTCTTACTGATTATACATCATATGGCACTATGGATTGTTTTCTTGAATCAAGAATTTCTTTAAATAGCCTAATATAGAAACAATTCTCTCTTTTTTCTTTTTTTTTTTCAAGTGGGAATAAAATATGTATGCGCTATTGAAGCCATTGAGAGGGTAGAGTAAATCAATTCAAATGTTTCTTTCTATTTCTCTCTTTTTTTTTTTTGGAATCTTTAGGTTCGATCACTATGTTATTTGATAAACACTTTGAAGCTCAATTTTAGTGTGTTGGTCTGCGTTGTAGTTGAGAGGTTGGGCGATGCAATTTAATACTAATATGTGATGCATGTATATACCAACTTTCTTAAGTGTCAGTTTATGTGACTGTGTTTAGTGGTATTGGTAGTTGAATAGAGTAAGTTATATCTTTCATTACTATTGGACTAAATAAAAACATTTTGTTGAATCTATGAGTTCGTTCAAAAAGAATAATTTGCCGGTGAATAACATGTCAAATCCAACATGACTATAAAGAGACAATCTTCAAATCTCATTGCAGCTTCAAAGGTTACATTCTTGATAGTGTTATTTCCTAATGTTTTTGCCCTTTGTTTTAAGTCATGCGAAGGAACAAATGTTAGATGTCCTTTGATTTTCCCTTTTTATATATATTTTTCTTCCTCAACAACTCCTTACTTCAAGAAATTGCGGCCAAGAATCCTATTGAAATGTATTCATGGAAGGATGAGTCAGCATAAATGAGCAGCGACGTACTGTCAAGTTAATGAAAAGGCTTCAATTTTGTTCACCACTGATTATCTCAACTTAACAGTAATATGGTGGTTGCTTCTCTTATATTATTTCATTATTTCATTTAATCATTCAACTAAGTTTGATGAGCTCAGTACACCAATCAAGAATCATTTGGCTTTTGGTGTCTTGGAGAAGGAATTGGAAAACACTTGATCTTTATTCTGAGAGCTGAGAGTTTAAAGTTGGTTATTCTTCTATACTTCATATTATGTACACAATTTATCAATAATGTGGTCCATGTTGAACTTGTGTTGTTCTTCTATAACTCATTATTATTATTCCTCTTTTTTCTAATTCTCCGCTAAATTTTGCTCTTGAATTTTACATTCTTCCAATCATCTCTAAGTTGAGAAGATAGCCGGTTTATTCTTCGAGCAAATTTTATGAGAATTTCATGGAGTATAAAATAGAGAATCTCCTATATATTGTGGAGTCTCAAAATTGAGAAGGAGAATAACCCCCACCCCATTTTTTATATATGTTTTTTAGATTGTTTTATTCTTGGAGATTAAAGGATTGGATTTTGTAATTCAAGAGGTCATATCAAATGGGTGCTCAAAAATTCTATGTTTCTTTAATTCCAAAGTCTAAACCTCAACATATTAATGAGTAACGTTCCACTCCGATTTTTCGTAAGCGGATTTATTGAGAATATAGTTTTTGAAAGTTCTCTTCTTGATGGTGTCAGTGTTAATGTTCTTTTCATCACAACCATTGCTATCAATCTCATACTTCTTCTTTATTAGTACCATAGGGCTGCCCTTTGTACTTATCTTTTTATTAAAAAAAAAAGCCCCATCCTTCAACTTGAGCAAAATTGCAAAGAGTAAGCTATGTTGAATTGTGATGACTTTAGTGGATGTTCATCATATAAAAATCCTCATGATCCGAGGTTACTTTTAGAGCCTCTTCAAAGCATAAGTGGATTTATTTTAAAAATGAAAAATCCACTAATAGTACATCTGTGAATCAATAAATAGCTCGTATAAATAACACTAAGAAAAGGAAAGAAGCTCTTGATTTTATATATGATGAGCTTTGCCGGTAAGAATTTTCAACAATATTATGTTAATGTTGTTACTTTATTATTATGCCCATTATTTATTTTTCAATATAAACTTTATAGTTTATTAAAATTAATATTTGTAGGATAGGAAAGGGATTAATCGTGCATTTAACAATCTTAAACTTTTTGGTCTTTAACCATAAATAATGAAAAGCCATCAATCATTAATAGCCATTTTAAGTACAACCATAAGTTTCACGCTTGCTTAAATATTGAAGAAAACAAAAGTCACAATATGATAGTTCTCATAATCTTATTATAGAGCCAGAGGTACTATTTAGATACACGATTGCTACAAGCCCACTTCATGCAATGATGAGAGGACCACCGATTGAAATTTTCTTCCAGTGGTCTGCTTACGATATTATGAAAAGTGGAAAACAAGTAATACAAATGTTAGACTACTTACAAGAATTAATTTATAGCTGTTAATTTTTTCAAGCTATTATATGCATTACTACTTATGCTATATTATGGGTCGAACATTCTTGAACCAGTGAGGGCATGTTACGCCACATAAAAGTGTGCCAAAAGAGAACAACTACGATGTTATTTTTAGTACGAATCAATGTGAAACATTGGGAGAAGATGATGGGAAGACAATCACAACCATCAAATAATGCATCCTCAAATTTAACATCTTCTGCATTCACACCAACATCAATTAGAGTATAGAGGCTTTGTCAAAATTAAAAAGATTTGGCCAAACCTCTTGAACTTGATTATATAATTAAAATTTTCTATAAATTATTATCAAAATCATTTTTATGTGTAAAATTTATGTATATCACATGTAGGCAGCACTAGGGGAAACTTTGTCAATTTTTTTTTTATAAAATCTTAATCATTTTGTTGTTCTTTTATTATTATTATTTTTTATAAATTACATATCTAATAAACAATTAACCATCGTCTCAATCAACAATTAACATCATGCGACTCAATTAGAATTTTTGAATTTACTCTCGACTATGTTATATATTTATTTATGATTCTATCGCTTAATAAATATTAAGAATCGTAACTCTTTTAAATTATTTATTTAATATCAATTTTTTTCAATTTATATTGTATTTAATTTTTAAAGATAATTGATTAAGTCGTCTGTTGAATTATTAATTGTACATATTGCAATTTATTTATCTTATTAGAATTAATGTAAATTTGAAATCAAATAATTCAATATTTGATCAAAATAACATAAAATCTATGAATTTTTTTTTTATCGATCACATAAAGAATCCTATATAATAAATTTTAAATAAAAATCTAAATTGCTGAGTTCATATAACAAATATGTTAAATTGGTGAATTCATACTAAATGCATTAAGATACATGTCTAGTTTGTTTAGAAGGTGTTTATTGAACAAATTTTGGCCAAAAACTTTGATCCATCTTTGACCCTCCACCACGGGTCGCCACGGTGTCCAAATTTTTTTTTTAAATTGTTGGAGCTTCGTCTCGTCGTGATGAATCTAGCCAAATTTTCGATTTCAAAACGGAGCTCGGACGAATGCGTAAATCACCCGGGCGGACCATAGCTTACGGTCCACTCGGTAGAAGGAGAACAAAACTGAAAGACTAATAGAGAGGGAATACTATGTATATTTGCGAAGAGTTCTAGTCGAGATCTTGAAGATGGTTCTCCATTCATTTTTCTTTGACTCATTATATATTTGTTTTATTAAGTTTTGCATTGCACTGATGGGAATAGTACTCCCTTTCATGCATTTTACATCTTACTCAAGACTGTAACAATTGAGAGGTAAGATTCATTATTTTTTCACTTTCTTCTATATAATTTTTTCACATTTTAATTAAATTGCATATGCAGTTTGAATTTTTTAGTCGAGATACATTCTTAAAAAAAAGAGAGAGAGATTAGAAATGATTATTAGTAAAAGAGATTATATATATATATATTAATTAATTAATTAATTAAATAAATTTAAAAAGGCGGAAACTTGTGCCAAACACCCTAACGTCTAAGGCATAATGACAACTTGGGCCTGTTTTTGCAAAGTTCCACCAAAAGCATTGTATCGAGAGGGAACCGCAGGGGCTTGTATTGTATACCTTGATTGACACACTCCGACGCGCCTAATTGTCTGTCATTGTCTACAGTTACTGCCTTTAGGCTCTAGTAAACCTACACTAGCGAAATTCAAAACGACACAAACCATGGAATCGGACCCCCAAACGGAAGAGGCAGCTGCCGTCGCCGGCGGATGTTCGTCGACAGAGGGCGACGATGTGTTAATGCCGGGGGACAGCAGCGGCCAAGGGAGTAACAAGACACTGGACAAAATCAAGGGGCCATGGTCGCCGGAAGAGGACGCGATACTGAGTCAACTCGTCAGCAATTTTGGGGCGAGGAATTGGAGCCTCATTGCCCGAGGAATCCCTGGACGATCCGGCAAATCGTGCCGCCTCCGGTGGTGTAATCAACTGGATCCTGCCGTGAAACGCAAGCCCTTTACTGGTTATTTCTAGCCCCAATCGCAGTTTTACAAGCATTTTCTGATTTCTACGCGTATTTTACGGAATTTGCTTTTCAAAATGTGTGAGGGTTTAGATAGAGCATTATTCTGCTATAAAATTGATGTCTTAAAGCGAGTCTTGTCGGAGTGAGCTCCTCCTCTGCTTCGATTACCTGAAAAAATAGGCGGGATTCTCCCATTTGCCTCTCCAACCCCAAATTCAGTATAGGAATATGAGTTAACTATTGAAGAATGTACCGCTTCTTCCAGGCTGTTAATGGATACGGCTGTGTTTGTTTAAGTGAAACTGAAAACTTTGAGGATAAGAAAGTGTGAAGTGATTCTTTCAAGCATTTGGACTCGGATTTTTTAGGCAATGTAGTTGTTAATCATCCCTTTCTTTCCGGTTAAAGCTTGTAGTGGGAACATCTTTTTTACTTGGTGGTATGAAATATGAAGTTCAGAGTGCCTTTTAACTCTTATTGTACAGTGTTTAATTGCATCTGAATATGAACGAACTGCTGAATACATTTACTGCTTAGCCACAAAAAAGGTTTAAAACTATGCTCCATTATGCAATTTCAAATAATTTATTAAGTGAAGTAGGTTTCGAATTCCTTGTTTGTGTAAATTGATCATCTCTTCTGGTGCAGCTTAAAGTATATTTTGATACTCTTATCTCTTTTGACCTGCTTGCCTATTGATGCAGCTCTACCATGGAAATGGTGATAACAACAATCTTAAAATTTTGATTCGTAATTGACCACCAATTTGGATTGAAAGAGTAGTGGAAACTATAAACATCCTCACAACTTTATTTAATGAAATGGGCTGCCTTTAGGTTTGTTTGACACTACACATTATATCAACTTCACTTTACACATTTGATGCTATTCGGGTAGCAAGGAAATGCAACCCAACACAGTTTTCAGTAGTTCTATCTGTGTTGACATGCTCCATTATGTTCATCAAATTTCTTACTACTACAGGATTTTTGTAGTTTTTGTGCCTTGAAATATTCAATATTCAAGTAGGTGATAGTTGTCATATCTGATCTATGTCACTAATGAGCAAACAATTCGTACAGATGAAGAAGATCGAATCATACTTCAGGCCCATGCTGCTCATGGGAACAAATGGGCATCAATTGCAAAGCTTTTGCCAGGGAGAACAGACAACGCAATCAAGAACCATTGGAATTCCACACTGAGACGTCGCTGCTTTCAACTAGGAAAATTCAAAATGGAACCCATTCATTTCACAGATGACACTATTGCCGAAAAATCAAAAGCATCATCTGAAGAAACTCCATCGTATGATGAAGCAAACTCATTCAAATCCTCTGAAGGGAAAGATTTTAGCTCTCTTGACCACGCCAGTGACGAGCACCATGAAGATAGGGTTCAATCAGAAGGTCAATCTATTGACCCTCCAACTCTATTCCGTCCAGTGGCTCGCGTAAGTGCATTTACAGTTTGTAATTCTGTGGATGCTTTAGAAAGTCTGAGTCCATGTCCAGGCCCCATTCCATTGCAAGGCCCAATTATTCAAACCTCAAGCCCGTCTGTTGGAGCTTATGCTGATCGGTGGGTCCCACGCCAATGTGGCCATGGCTGCTGTGAAGTTGAAGGTGGTGGGGCAGGAGCCCAGGTAAGCTGCTTATTGGGTCCTGAATTTGTTGACTATAGTGAGCCTCCATCTGTGGTAAGCCATGAATTGGCTGCATTAGCTACAGATATAAGCAATGTTGCTTGGCGTAGAAGTGGGTTGGAGAGTAGCAGTATCAATGCCATGCATAATGTGATTGGTGGGATGACCTACAGCTGTGGAAATTACCAAATCAGACATTGAAGAGGGTAAAATGAATTAGAATATAAGTTCTGAAGTGAGGAAGAAACTACATTTGCATGGCTGTGCTTGATGCGATTGAATCAGCATACCTATAAACTATTTACTTTAGATGCATAATGTGATATGAGTTATATCTTATTTGCAAGATTTAGTAAAATCAATAGCTGTATATGTGAATAGAAGGAAGAACTGAGATGAACTTGGTGAAATTATGGACCTACAATCATCATATGAAATATGCAATTTCTGTTGTAGATGTAGTTTGTATCCAGCAGAAGCTGATTATTTAGGTTCTTTTCTGCCCTTTGGTTGGTCTAGTCAAGGAAGCTGTTGCACAATTGGCATACCTAAGGAAAGAGACGGTGGTGCTGCCTTGCTGGGTCCAAACACAAAGTTGAAGATGAGCGTGCAAGCAAAAAATTTTCGTATGGTCATTTGCAGTTCAATTTTCTCTGAATTTTTAGATATATTGAGCTTATAAATGATTTTTGCTAATATGTTTTCATTTTCTCGCTTTACTTGTGATACTATATCTCTAGTCTAATTCTTACTTGTTTGAATGTTAGAAAAGGTCTTCAACTAGCCCATTATGCTAATTTTGTTACAGGGTTAGAAAGGATATCACTTGTGGTCAAATGTGAAACCTTTTGTTGCTTCTTTACCTCCCCTATTGAATTAGAAAATGTTACTTGACTTTATTTGAAAATAAATAAATAAATGAAAAGACTTTATTTCATACGGACATGAGCTGAGCCCATCGGCTCGTATCCTTGACAGTGGTATTCGGTTCAGCCTGTGATTTGGGGATGAACAAACACGTCTATATTTTAGTTTGGTGGTCGAAATAATATATGGATGCTATATATTGTGGATTTGAAGTTTTAAGTTTCAAAAATTTTCAAAATTGATGCTATATTGTTGGTAAAAGTGGACAATGTTGACGAGTCCACAAGCCGAGCTCAAGGATCAACAATTTGGACATGTTCACAGGGCGGTCCATGAAGGTGGTCAGTTTTTAAGATTTGGTCTAAGCTCGTGTCCGTATTTCACGAGCCCGAATAAGACCTTGGGAATGAATCGAGGTGAATTGAATACATGAGCCCGTTGGACATGTCTACAAACATCCGAGTCGAATTCAGACCGTCGGTCATCCAATTTTTGAGATCTGGTCTTAATCCGCGCCTGCATTCACAAGCCCATATACGAGCTTGGACCGAATCGAGTCGAGCCGAAAGCATGAACTTTCCCATTTGGTCCGTTTGCCACCCCTAGGTTTGCAATCTAGGGGTATATTTTCTTCTTTTTGATTATAGATTATTTTTTTAAAAATTTGTTAATTTTCACTTTTTAAAACAAATAAAAATTTTGTGGAAAATCCGAAATATTGTTTTGACCATCAAGTTAGGTATATGGGCAATTAACCAATTATTACTGTAATTGATCTCATTGAATTTGTCCCCAACTTTTCTCAGTTTCTGTTTCATTAGGATACTAACGTTGGTTGGCCGACGACCCAACTAACTTCTCGTGTCATGATTGATGTCAAGTTCTTGTCTGCATCGAAGATGCCTTTGCGCTTAAAACTTGCTTAATCCTTATAAAATGAAAATGTCATATGTAAATAATTTTACTTCCACGCTTACACCTATCTAAAAGCATCTCCAGCAATCTCTCTGTTTTGAAAGAACATATTCCATTAAATAAAGAGCATCTTTAAATTTGAAGTGCGAAAATTTTTAAATGTTCCAACAAGCTCTCTAATTTTAACTCTTTATTTTACTCTTTTCAAGAAAAAATATTATTTTATCTCTAATTTAATTAATAATAATTTTTTAAAGTATTAATGACCAATAGAATTAATTGTGGATTGATTACATTGTTCAAGAAGTAGGACTTTGAAACTTGTAGTCATTCAATTATAAAGAATGAGTTTGACTCTCCAAATTTGGAGAGTTAAATTCACTCTCTAAACTAAATTGTTAATTTAAAGAGCTTGTTGGAGTAAAATTTTTGAACTTAACTCTTTAAATTATAAAGAATCTCATATTTAAAGAGCTTGTTGGAGATGCTCTAAGGTGTTAGAATTTCGTAAAATGAAATATCAACAACATTATTTGTATTTTGTAGTATTATTCATGTAAAATATCCAACCAAAATAAAGAAACTGATATGCGCAATGACGGATCTATAGTGGGGGCAGTGGACTGCCCCCACTACCCAAATCCAAATAAAAAAAAAAAGAATTTTTTAAAATACAAATTTTCCCCGTAGAATTTAGATGTTGAAGTTGAATTAAAGATTATTCGAATAGCAGAGACTCGGTAGAATCTTGTACGTTGAGAAAGATGTATTAAAATTTTAAAAAAATTGATATTAATGAATCTATTATACATCATTTTCATGGTATAAGAAACTGTAGACAATAAAAGTATACAAAAATATCTTGTCTTTTTATTTTTTTCTTGATTCGCATCTTGTCAATTCAAAGTCTTTTAGCGTATAATACACTAGTAGATATTTTCTAATAATATAAAGTTTATATTATAAATGTTGTATTTTAAAAAAATTTCGGGGGCGCTGACCCCGAACCCCTAACTCCAACCCCCCACACTTATGTTTCCAATCTTACCCCTATTGAACAATAATCCCAAATCCACCTCTGGATATGCGTACTTTGATATTTTTGATAGCGACTCTTAATTGGAAATGGGCACACACCAACTAAACGATTAGCAAGGATGGTCCACTAGCTATGTATTGTTAGTGATGGATGGTTGTAAAGTGACAAACCCTGTGGGAACAAAATTCTGATGAGCAAATAAAGAATATGGCAGACCAAAAGGTCCATGGGCAGCACGAGCATTTCATTGCTACTCAACACCTTCACTCAATCCTTGATGCTTGTAATTTAACTCTCCACAATTAATGCAACCATACTATTTGTACACGTGATGTATGTGCACCCTCTAGTAGAGAGATGAGAAAATTTCTCACTTTTACCATTTGTCTGGTAGTAGTTCTCGCTTCTGCATCAGAGGATGTAGGTGTACATATAACATTACTCGGTCAAGAAATTCAGATAGAAAATCGTTCAAATTATCCATTATTGCCCACAAGTCTACAGCCGCCCGAACTTTGTATGGCGTTCATTATGGGTTTCTTCTTATAGTTTGACCTTTTTGTTGTCTTTTGTATGGGTGATCTAAAATTGATTTAATGTCTATGTGAACACGAATTTATTATGCCTACAAGACACATTGTACATCAACATTAGATAAAGGGAAAATGATAATTATTTCAAAACGATTATATTTAATATCGTAGTGATACGTGTCTCGTAGGCATAATAAACCGTGCTCACATTAACATGATAGAGCTATATATATGTGGTGGTTATAATTATTGACAAGAAAAAATTGTAGGGCTTTTAGATTGTTTAAGATGAAATAGAAAACTCTGTAAAAATAGTTTAGAGGATCGAAAACTTATTTTACGTAAAAAAATTTAAACATTTATATCGAAATCATGCACCAACAATTATTAGTCACATCAGTTTGATATCATGGTGCACTTCAAAAATGGCAAATCGATATCATCGTGAAAGTGCTCATTCTACCTAAACAACAGTGACGTTACTATTTGCAAATACTTTCCTTTCGTCAAACAACAGCCACAATCAACTAACCTCAGTAATTTTTTTATTTTAAAATATTAAAAAGCACTTTGTTCTTTGTTCTTACCTCAATTTTGCTTTAATACACACTTGTGAACATCAAGTGGGCAAATTTCACACATGTGTCCCCCCGTTTTGGGGGGAGGAAGTACACTTATCCGAATCTGTTAACTTGTGATTATTTTACTATACCCACAAGTAAATATTGGACCGAACTAATTCTTGCCTATTCACATGAATCATCAAAAAGGTTCAAGAACGCCCGGGTCGGGCCTTTTACGGGGCCCGTCGGGCCTCCTATTTAGGAGTGGGCATAAAAACCGGAACCGGACGGGTAGAATCTAATCAACCAAAAGAACCGGAATCAGAGCGGTTCTTTAAAAAAAATTAGGAACCTAACCGGAACCAACCGAAATGAAAAGATTGAAACCTAACGGTCCTTTCTAAAACCGAATCGAATCGAATTGAAAAAATATAGCACTATTTTTTCTTTCTGCTCCGCCGCTCCGGCGAAGCTTCTTTGCATAGAAGCGGCGCCGCAGCAACACGCAGCAAACCGCCGCAACTAAGCAAGACTACTTCTTCTTTATAGAAGCGGCGGTCACATTGCTAAGCGCCGCAACTAAGCTTTTCTGCAACTAAGGAAGAAGATTTTTTTTGTTACATTTTTTTTTTGGGTTACATTTATGTTCGAATTAAAATTTTTATTTTTTTCTAGTGTTTTTCGAGTAATAAAAAATGTATCATAAAATAACCGGAACCGGAAGGAACCGGAACTGACGTACTTCATTTGAAAAGAACCGAACGGTTCCAATTTTCAAGGAATTTCGGACTTAGTTCGGTTAATGAACTACCCGGAACCGAACCCGAAACGCCCACCCCTACTCCTATTTGAAATTCAAAAATTTGTCCAGATTCAGCATGACGAGGCGGAGCTCCTCAAAGTTTTTGGCTAAGAAATTTTTTTTTCAAAGTTGTTGGGAGCTCCGTCTCGTTGTGTTGAATCTGGAAAAATTTTGATTAATCGGAGCCTAACGCATAAAGGCTCAGGCGTTAGTAATCTCAGAACACTAACACCTGGCGTTCTTGAACATTTTCGCATGAATCATATCAATGAATTGGCCCCGAGATATGAACTGGGCACACAATATCAATGAATTACCTATTCATCTTATTTTCGACCACATTGAAAATAAATTGATTTTTAGATATGTAGTTGAAAATTGGAGAAAGAGATTTTAAAAATATAAAAAATTATGAAATCAATGTAATATGTACTTGAAAATCTATTTTAAAAAAATGTCCCTGAAAATAATGATGAGAGAAAAAAATGATTCTTCTAATAAGTTGAAACAAACGAGCTTTGTTCATACTAGAATTTTTGCTTTAGAAAATTCGTCTCGACATCACTTAAACTCAAAGATTAATTTTGCCAATAAAGCTTGGCCTGGTGGTTTAGAAGGCCAAGTTAAGGTCTTAAAATCGAAACATAGAGATTTCAGATTCGATCTCCCATCTTAGAATTTACTAGCTCTAATGAGAATTCACATTGTACAAAACACATCCCTGAAAAAATAATAAATAAATAAATAAAGAAAAAACTCAAAGATTAATTTTGATGTGTAAATTGTAATCACAAATTATTACGCTTTTTATAACCGTGGCAAAAATTCACCCCACCCCAGCTGACACAGACATACGTACAGAAAATAAAAACGTGTTTCTGTTGCAGATTCTTTGTCTTTTCCTTTTAAAAAACCCACTCCATCATCATTTTCACTTTACATAACTGAGACCCTGTTAGCATACTCATCAAAATGAATTTTAATACATTTTTTTTAAATTTCAAATTTGGTCAAACAAATCACATCCATATATCTTTTCCCTCATTAAATCTCCACCATCCAACTCCACTTATTCTCTCTCTTCCTACTCATAAAAATACATTAAAATTCATCCGCTAACACTCTCTGAATCACTCCACATTTTCTTCACAAAATGGGGATTTCACTTTCACCTAATCCTTCGTAACCCCGAAATCAATCCTTGTATTTATACCATGGATGATGGAGCCAGTCTTAAATGCACACCAAAGATGCCGATTCTAGCACATTAGGACTATAAAGATTCAATCTTTGAAGGCTTTACACCGCTCCTTTTCCCATGTCTACTCTAGAAATTTCTAGTGCAGACTTAGTATGCGGCCGCCGGAGCTCCGCCAGTGGCTGCGCCCCCAATGAGCAAGAGGTCAGTCTCTGTTTTTCCGACACCGAAGAGGGTTCTTGTTACTCTCAGTTTTACTCCACCGCTGACGGCGATGGATCGTACGACGATTACAACTTCGCCTGCGGCTCTGGGCGCGGCGAGATTTTGGAGGCTGCGGATTTAGAAACGGGGAGAAGTTCATCTGTAAGTGATTCATCTGATTGTTCTTCAGTAGTTGATGTAGAAATTGGTGAAAATGAAGTGCATTTGGGCAAATATGAGAGAGATTGTAGGATTTGTCATTTGAGTTTGGTGAGCAGCAGCCCTGAGAATGGGGTTGCCATTGAATTGGGGTGTTCCTGTAAGGATGATTTGGCTGCTGTTCATAGGCATTGTGCTGAGACTTGGTTCAAAATCAAGGGAAACAAGTGAGTACATCAAATGTCCCTAAAACATTTCATTAAAATTTTCAATTCATGTTGTTATGTTATCACTTTCTTGTGAAAATTGAGATTAAGCAACTCCGGTTTTCAATTTTGGGAAGAATCTGAGTAATTCTTTCTAGCTAAGTTTCTCTAGATTGTGATGATTATTATGATTAGTTTTCCCTTTTTGTGGGATGTTGCTTTCCTTGTATTGATTTATGGGATAGTTCAGCCAGTTGCTTTGGTAATAAGATAGTGTACAATGTTCTTGAATAGTGATGATGTAGACAGCATAATTGAATTTAGTGTAGAGAAGTATGTAAAGATATTCTTGACTAAAGAAAGTGAGGAAAAAGAGGTAAAGCAAAAATCTAAAGTATTTAAAAGCATTGCTTAAACTTCTATTTAATCGATGATTCTTTGCTTTCTTTTCCTTTTATGAAGTTTTCTTGCTGTCTCATCTTTGAGATTCCTTTTCTTTATCAAATTTATCACTTGACCCTTAGTTTGAAATTCCCGATTTTTTGTGGGAAAATAATTATTTTCAGGTTCTCCACTATGGCCTTTTCATTTTCTTTGTAATTCAATTTATTGCATCAAGAACTCACATGGCTTAGTTTAAGTACTTAATCTCAATCTTACACATTATCTAAGTAGCATTTTTTTCACTTGTTATTTGTAGGACTTGTGAAATTTGTAACTCAATCGCGAGGAATCTGGTGGGGCCCAACGATCTTGAAGCATCACAACAAACTAATGAAAGCAACTCCATTGCGGTGAATACATCCTCAGCTGCAGCATCTGTGATAACTGAAAATCGAAGCTGCTTAAATGGTCACCGTTTTCTCAACTTTCTCCTTGCTTGCATGGTTTTTGCTTTCGTCATATCATGGCTTTTCCACTTTAACATCCCATCATGAATATTACCATCCAAGCGTTCTTTCAAGAAGATGGTTGGAAAAGGGCTGCAATTAGTTGATAGTTGGAGTGTCTTGTTTTCCATACGTTTCTCTAAGTTATATCTCTGTTTTCAGTTTTTGCCATTATTTAAGGTTACGAAGGTCTTATCTAATGATTGTGCATTTATTTGGCGATGATGTTATAAGTATTGAGGTTGATATTTTATATAGAGTTTCATGATTAGGTGATTAGCTTCGAAGATAGATGATAAAGATGATTGTGGATGCCTGGCTTCTTAAGTGAGGAACATAGAAAACTAAAGCAACTAAAAGGATGTGCAACAGAGAATCCTAGAACATTGGAATTGAATATTATTTTCTACTGTGAGATTTCAGATAATTGTGTCTGATATATTCTCCTAGGAAGTGTTGTTTCATTGAAAAACACTTGCAAGTTATTTATTGATTAATTGGGTGCTTGTTTGTTGTATATTCTGGGATGTAAAAAGTTGAATGTTTTTACTGAATGTGTAGTTGAAAGGTGAAAAGTTCATTTGTTCAGTTGAACGTGTGGTTAAAATTTTATTTTGTAAAGATCCCCACCAAACAAGTGGCAGGTAATTTACATTACATTATGATTAATGATGAGTTAATGACATTTATATGGTCACATTAGCATCATTGTTACTCAATTAAAGAAGGTTAATTTGCTTAAAATGATGATTGAGGGACTACAGTTTGCTGCTCATTTTTTATTTCATGACTGCAATTATACTTGCATATACACTTTTTCTATAGCTGAGAACATGCAATTTGTGTGTGAAGTTATTTTGATTTGTCCCTAATATCAGTAATGAAGAATATACGATCGACGTTAGATGCTTCTGTGTTTAAAATTTACAATAGTGATTTAAAACCAGACAGACAATTAAGTTTAGCAAATCCACAGCCAATCTTTTACAAATGAGGCACTTAGAGATCAAATTTTTTCCATGGTTAGATTAGTACAGTGCAAAATGTTGGGCTTTGAGCCCTTTTTCCAATTCAAACAAGGCTATATCCAGCCCATGTGATGTTACCTGGATGTCTTTTAATAGATTGGACTTTGTAGCCCAAATTGATAGCTGGGATATGAAATTCTAGAGGCAGAATGCATAAAATGGAGGCAGTCATCTTGTGCATTTGTTTAGAACAACGTTCTAAAAGTGTAAAACAACACGCATAAAATGCATTGAAACGGGCAAGTGGGAATCGCAAGTGAAAAGCTCTGAGCAAAAGCGTGAAAAGCTGGGAAAAAGTGTGTCTAAGCGCAAAAATGCAGAAAGCGTTCCTTTGATGCTTTTCATGATTTACGCTTTTTAGAACACTAGTTTAGACACACGTGTAGCTAAATTAATTGAAGCGGAAAGGCATTAAGATCGGGTTACTTTGGAGAAAAAACAGGTGTCACTTTGTGGGTTCTTCTTTTTATGGTTTCTAATCGATTTCTCCAAGTTTTTAGTTTAAAATGCTATGTTGGTGCTATTGAATATATCCCCACCTCAGTATTGTACATCCATGATTCATCTAGTGTTTAGATGATTGTTTGGTGTATGTCAAGATAGTTTTTGCAGGTGTGATTGGGTTACCAATTGGTTTAGGGCTAAAATCTAGAGAAAGACATTGTATTGTTATTATTTCAACGGTGGAATTGTCGGTATGACCGGTCGATGTTTCCTTCGTCCATTTGAGGGTTTTACAACGTTAAAAAAAAAAAAAATTTTGTGTCATCTTCTTCTTCTTTCTTTTTTATTTTTTATTTTTTTTATTTCCGTTGCTTGTGTTTGGATTGAATTTCATATTTTCATCACATGTGAAAGGGTGAATAAATTGTTGATTGGATTATTGGTTGATTCCGTCGTATTAGAACAAGGTTGAGCCATGTCAATTAAAATGGATGATATGGTTGATAGACGATAGTGCTATGGTTAGTCTCACTAATCACAATTGAGTAACTTGAAAACCTACAATGTAACATATTATTTTATTACAAGGATTTACATGACCCTAGCTATTTACGGTGATAATGCTAAATTGGGTGAGATCTAAGCAATGGTTTGGTAAAGGCAATCAGAACAATAAGAAAGTGGATGGACAATAGTATGTTTTATCATTTGGCATGGAGAGAGATACATATAAATTTTGTTCGAAATTGGGTATCTAAATTGTACATGAACATGCACAATTGTTTTACCTAGACAAAAGAAAATAAAAAAATCATACAACGATTAAATATAAAAACATGAAACTTAAAAATTTTGGTATGTTTATTGTTGAAAGTAATATTTAGCCAAATGCAAACTTTTGTAAGCGAGTTGTTCTGCTCACAAGTTAGCCGAAGCCTGATTTCCAAGCTGGCTGGACAAAGCCGGCGAGCTTGGGAGCCTGCTCGGTTAGCATTTTCATGTTTAGGCTCGTATCTAGCCTAAATTAAGTGAACTATGAACAATGTTGAATCCAAACTTATTAAGTCGGCCCGACTTATTGACATCTCTAATTGTCGTAGTTCACGTTTTTTGTAACATTTCCGTACTCACGGAATTGACGTGGAAACAAATTTTGTTGGTAAAAACTTTCGCCATGAATTGTAGCTAGAGGGGCAGAATGATCCATGCTTACATAATGGGGATAATGAACCCAGCTTGGAAAAGTTGGACTCGGTTATATTGAGCTGCGAGCCCAACCAAGTTCTAGAAATGCCTATGACTCGACTAGGATTATCCCCCCAAAACCACCCTCCCCCCTCTTCTTTTCCTTTTTCTTTTTTTGTTTGAATTGGGAGTAGGATGATCTTCCGAAGATAATAGAGGGAACCCCCAAACCCCAAAATTTGGGAGAGAGATGATCTTTGAAAGGTACTAGAGGAATTTGGAATGCATGCTCTATTTTGAACCATTTTCAAGTTGGTCAAATTGCGATTGTGGACCCTCGTTAGAAATTTTCACCTTTGAAAAGACAAAGTTGTTCTTGTTTAATTTGTTGGATAAATTCTCTTTATGCGAAGGACTAAGGAAAGAACATGCCAACATTTTAGGGGGCGTTCTCTTTGCCGTTTTAGCCCGTTTTCTGTTTTCTGTTTTCGAAAATGTTGAAAACGCGTTTTGTTCATTGTTTTGAAAATCCGTTTTCGAAAACGTTTTCAACATTTGTATAGGAAACACGAAAATATTTTTAACGTTTTCGGCGTTTTCAGTGTTAAATGTTGAAAACAAGGAAAACGTTTTGATTTTAAACTTTACATTTATTATATTTCAGTCATAAATTTTATTTTTCGTATGTTTCAATCCCCGATCACCACCACCAGGCCACAGCCGGAAAAGTCAAACCACCAGATCTGGTAGTTTGACCACCAGATCTGGTAGTTTTCCACATGAGAACCACCGTCGCGGTGGTTCTCAGGTGGAGAACCACTGCGCGCAGGTTGAGAACCACCGCCGGTGGTTGTCGGCGGTGGGGTTGTAGGGGTGGGGTGGGGTAGGGTAGGTGAAGATGAGGGCTTATTTGAAATTTTGGAAAAGTTTGAGGACTCTTGTAAATTTTATTATACGAAATTGTATTTTTCTAAAAGTATAAACCAAACACATTTTCTATTTTCCCTTCTCAAAAATAATTTTTCAAAATAACAAACCAAATACATTTTCAATTTTCTCAAAACAAAAATTGAAAACAGAAAACACCAAAATATTTTCGAAAATAAAAACAGAAAATACAAAACAAATAGAACGACCCTTAACATTGTATGTCAAAGTTCTTAATATCATACGCAGCGTAAAATACAACATCTTTGACTTGAAATATATTTTATTAATGTGGGGCCCTTTATTTATCGATAAAATATATTCACATCACATTATATCCGCACTGGCTTTAAAATAAATTTTTTGAGTGTACTACCACCACAATGTATTTGTTCTTTCCCTTTAAATCTCAAGTTATATTCAAGAATTGAGCCGTCAGATAAATTTATCCAGAAGAACCGCCTTCAAAGAACTTCACCTAGATCTAGGGGTGGGCGTTTCGGGTACGGTTCCGGGTAATGAACTATCCGGAACCGAACCGTAAATTCCGGTTCCTTGAAAAATGGATCCGTTCGGTTCCTTTCAAACAAAATACCCGAACGGTTCCGGTTCCTTCCGGTTCCGGTTCGGTTCCGGTTATTTTGTGATATATGTTCTATTACTTGAAAATCATTGGGAGAAAAATAAAAAATTTGATTGAAACATAAACCCATCGAAAAAAAAAGAGTCAAATTGCTTGCGAAGGAGCAGCAGCTTCTTCTTGTCTTTGCCGGCAGCAAGAAGGCCGCTTGTTAGCAGCGGCTTCTTCTTCTTGCCGCGGCAGCCTTCTTGCCGCAAAGCACCAACCTTTTGCTAAGCGGCGACTTCTACTGTAAAGCGGCGGCAGAAGGTCGCCGCTAAGCAGCGGCGAAGAGGTCGCCGCGGCGACAAGCAAGCTTAAGTGCATTCTAGCGGCGACTTCTAGTCGCATTAAAGCGCAAGAAGTCGCCGCTTAAAGCATCGACTACGCATAGCGACTTCTTCTTGCTAAAGAAGCGGCTGACAACTCGGCCGAAGTACAATATTTTTTTCCCTATTTCGGTTCCGGTTCCGGTTCCGGTTCCGGGTTTTTAGAAAAGGATCCGTTCGGTTCTCATTCCGGTTCCGGTTCGGTTCCGGTTCCTTTTTTTTTTAAAGAACCGTTCGGTTCCGGTTCTACCCGTTCGGTTCCCGTTTTTTTGCCCACTCCTACCTAGATCAATTGTACGGAGCAATTTTATCGTCAGTAAATTTATCCAGAAGAACCGTCCACATTTCTTGTTCCTCAGAATTCCCGGTAACACAACAAATAAATTAAACTAAAAGAATTCAAAATTAGATGGGATAAATCCCCATCACGGAAGAAGTGAATTGCCGTTCTTTAGCACTTTCTTAGGGCAACTGCAATGCATCCCTCTAAAATACAGTTTTTCCCCTCTATTTTACAGTTTCTTCTCCAATCCAAAACTTTAAATATGTCACATCAAATGAATAATATTTATTATTTTCATTATTTTAGTTACTAAATGATTTTAATAATAGATTTTGGCACTAACTTAACTAACTAACTAATTAATTAGCTATTGGAGAAAAATTTACTATTAAGTACATAAAATATTTCATTTATTGAAATGCAACACACGAGCAGACAAAAATATAAAATACAACCATAATTTTTAAAAAAGAGAACATAAAAGAAAGAAACGAGAACTAATTAACCACACACCATTGGATTGCTAGCAATACTTAGAATAGGTTGAATATAGTTCTTTAATTATTCGAATTGCAATACTCTTCCCACAAATGTTCAATTAATGCATTTCGGAGTGCAAAATGAGCCTCTTTGTCCTTGATCTTTCGGAAACGAGACATGTACTCATTGAAACAAGAATTTTCATCTGTCACCAACTCAACTTGAGGGCTAGGCGCTTCTACCCATTCTCGAATTGGAGCTTCAACATCATGTTCATCCTCTATGATCATGTTGTGCATTATAATGCACGCACTCATGATATCGGGCAAGACCCGTTTTTCCCAAAATCGAGATGGACCAGCGACTATTGCAAATCTAGATTGCAAAACTCCGAATACTCATTCGACATCTTTTCTACAACTCTCTTGTCGCATTGCAAAATATTGTTCTTTTTTTCGACGTGGCTCATGGATTGTTTGAACGATAGTGGCCCACTTCGGGTATATGCCATCAGCTAGGTAATATCACATATTGTATTAGCGTCCTTGTATAACGAAATCAGCGGTGGTGCAATACCTTTAGCTAAGTTTTGAAATAGTTTAGATTTGTCCAGCACATTAATGTCATTACTTGAACCCAGCATGCCAAAGTTTGCGTGCCATATCCAAAGATTATAATCTGCGACGACCTCTAGGATAATTGTCGGCGCTCCACTTCTGCCTGAATATTGGCCTGCCCAAGCTATTGGACAATTTTTCCATCTCCAGTTCATACAATCCAAACTGCCTAGCATTCCCGGGAATCCACGTTGTTCACCAATGTGCAAAAGTTGTGCTACATTGTCATCATTTGGTGATCTCAAATATCGACCCCCCAAAAACCTCCACAATTGCGCGACAAAACTTCTTCAAACTTTGAATTACTGTGGACTCACCTATTTTCACATATTCGTCTGTGGCATTTGCAGGAACACCATACGCATGCATTCAAAATGCACTAGTTACCTTTTGTACGGAAGACAACCCCAGTCGGCCAAGTGCATCTTTTTTTTGCCGAAAGTATTTGTCATGGGATTCCATACCTTCCATAATGAGTAAAAATAATGGCCTTGACATACGAAAACGCCTACGAAACATCACATCATTATAATGTGCATTCTCGGAAAAGTAGTCGTTCCACAATCGGAGATGAGCACCCTCACGATCACGATAAACGACTTCTCGCAGCGTATGAGATCCCCAGGTGCACGGGGGACTCCTTGTTGTTCCAGCAAGTGCGTTAAAAGGATGGTATTGTTATTATACAGGTGACTGGCAGCAGCTTGACAGGCTTCAATATCGTCAAGTTCATTCGCATCTGCACTTGAATTTTGATGATATGAAAGTTGTAATTATTAGAAGGACCACCATTGTTTAAATTCATTTTATCAATGAATAAGCTTGCTAGTAATATCTAAATGGATATGAAGCTGAAAATTGGTTCTATGAATGATTGTCTCAACATAACTACCTGCCTTATATAAGTGAAAATGTAAATATCTCATTTTTTTGTGTGAAATGATCAAAGCCGTTAATCGAATCACTTTAATTTACAGGTGTAGGATGAGATTACCATGTCATATTGTAATCTCCTCGTTTTACATGAATTGACTAGTTTTCAACTGACCACTAACTTTCAATAGCTCAGGCCTACTTTTTTGACTGATATCGTATCCTATTATAATCTCCTCGTTTCACGTAAACTGACCACTATCTTTCAACAGGTCACGCCTATTTTTTTACCGTTAGATTATAATATTGTATCTTATCTTCGGATACCATATCTCGATTTGAGTGAAATGATTAAAGCCGTTAATCAAATCACTTTAATTTACAAGCGTCGGATGAGATCACCATGTCATATTGTAATCTCCTCGTTTTACGTGAACTGACTAGTTTTCAATAGACCACTAACTTTCAATAGCTCAAGCCTATTTTTTTGACTGATATCGTGTCCTATTGTAATCTCCTCATTTCACGTAAACTGGCCACTATCTTTCAACAGGTCACGCTTATTTTTTTACAGTTAGATTATAATATCGTATCTTATCTTCGGATACCATATCTCGATTTGAGTGAAATGATCAAAGCCCTTAATCGAATCACTTTAATTTACATGCGTCGGATGAGATTACCAAGTCCTTTCATCCTATCATTTCGTTTATGTTAAACTGACCACGTCCTATGCTACTATCTTTTATAAATTCATGCCCATCCCTTGCACTTTTCTCACCAAATACCACTCTCTTAGAAAAAACTCTATCTCTGAAATACATCATGAGTTCCAGCAACCGAGGTTCCAACTTCTCTCCTAAAGAAGATATGCATCTAAGTCATGTGTGGCGTGAAATTTCCCAAAACCCTATAATAGGCCGTAATCAATCAAATGAGCGCTTTTGGAGTCGTATAGAGAAGGAATATAACTCATCACGACCAGCACACTTGAGCAAGCGGCCTTTAAGATCACTGGAAAGTCGTTGGGGTGTTATAAGAACTGTTATTATGAAACTACGGGTCTGTATCGATCAAGTCGAGGATCTAAATCCGAGTGGAGCAAATGATCAAGACATCGTAAAAATGTTTACCTTATGTTCTACTTTATAAATCGTAGTTGACAAATGCTAACCATTTTTTGTTGTTTTGTAGTTTGAGCGAGCTAAAATTATGATGATGCAAGAGGCGGCCTTCAAAAAAGGCTTTAGGCTTGACCATGTTTGGCCGATTCTTAAGAACTGTCAAAAATTTGGAAAAGATGTTGAAGTGGATTTTCCACAGTACGAAACACATTCTATCCGGTCTGAAGGATTACATGTAGACGACACTTCTTCGAATTCTCCAGCGTCAGCCACTGCTGGATTGTTTTCATTTTCTATTGACATTAATGAAGACAGCCCAAGTGGTAGCTCAAGCCAAAGACCAATTGGGGTTAAAAAGGCAAAAGTAGAAAGAAAAAGTGAAGCAGAGTGTTCAAAAGTAATTGCTGATCTCGTTCGGGGACAACAAGAGATTGCAGCAGCTATTACTAAAGGGAACGATGATAGGATACAAAATCATAAGATAAGCGACTATGCATCGGACAGCGCAGTTCTAGCAAGAGACGTGGACAGTATTTTAGATCCAGAATTGAGCGAAGAATTTCGCATGGAACAACTTAAAATTTTTTGCAAACGACGCCAATAACGGGAGAACGACAACAAAACCCCACATATCCTTATCGAGATTTCTTTACTGATCTTGGAGGATCTGGGGCCGACCTACCTCTTTTTAAGGTGATTCTTTTCCATTGAGTTGCTCGTGGTTTTTGGTTTTCATTTCGTCGACTGTTGTTGTTTGCGTATCTATCTTAACATGTTTGTACGTCTTCTATACGAGTTGATATTTGATTGTAATTTTCATTTTGTTAAACGTTGATGTTCGCGTTTTCTTTATGTTCTCTTTGTACTACTTCAGCAAGTAATAAAATTAATATATTGCTTTGGTTAGCTTTAGTAAAAATTTTGTCAATCCAATTGAATAATTAATTCAATCCCAAGCGTTATATTTAATCAACCCGACTACATATTTATTGTAACGTTCAACAAAGAACAATATTTTCATGTCAAATGAAATGAAGCTATTTTTCATTACACTGATTTGTTTAAAAAAACATTTGACAACCAATCATGCCATTTCGCAAATATAACTATATTAGTTTCAAAAAATTTTGAGAAATTACACAAATAATTAAATTAAATAAGATAATAATTGATTTAAATATAATAATACTAATTAAATACAAAGGGACACAAATGGAATAAAAAGATTTTTAATACAATGCCAAGGTTAAAATTGGAATGAAAATAGGGACCTAAAATTACCATGTGCTAAAGTGACACTCCAAATTTGGAGTGTCACTGTAGCAATCCTGCCAATTTTTGCAGGTTTGCCGTTTGCGTTGGAGACCAATCCACTTCAAACCCTCAAATTTTGCCGGTTTAACAGTAGCACTGCGGATGGTCTGAGAATGCCAATGGACAATTGCAGCCATTTTCGATGTGTACCACCTTGGCCTTCATCAAATAATAATGTTGCCACAAGTTTGCACCGACTACGTCGAAAGTGCAGATTCGCACAATTACCGAACATTTTGGAGTTTTATTTTTTATTTTTTTAATTTACTAGTATCACGTCCGTGCGATGTATGGGAACAATTAAATTTATGTTCAATAAATAATTGATATAACATTATAAATGTATTGAATATAAATATTGAATTACATAATTGATGGAATTTATGCATCGGAGATTGCATCATAGTAAACAATTATTGAAATCTATAATATTGTGTATTTATATAGTCAATGCAAAAAATGCCGAGTAAATTCACAATTGTAAGTTAAAAAAAATTCACGCGTATCACTTTGTACAACAATACTTGTGGAAATTTATTAATTGCAAACAAACCATTGGAATGAATATATAAAAATTCTTTGATTATCAAAACATGTCTTTCTCATTGGTATATATCAAATTTATGTTGAATACTCTTTTTCTTTCTGAAATGGATATTACAGACTCTAAACGCTAGCTATAACTGCTACTTAATTTTAGTTCTATTGTATAGGAAGTATTATGCTTAATTTTATATAACTTAAATTTGTAGCAATATTGACAATTTTCTGTATCTACTTAATTCATTTGATTTTTTTTTCTATTTACGTAAATTGTGTTTTAATTTTAGAAAGAACAAATTTTTATTTTTGATTTTATATACTTAGAAAAGGCAAAACGCATTCAATGCAAAATTCAATTAGCGTGCATATCACATTACCCGTATTAAAAATAAAAAACATCAATTAACTTTTTTAATTAGAAGTCGTGTGTTATGTTGGCACTATCAACAGGGCATCACCAAACGTAGTACTTCAATTATAATAATATAAAGATTAATAAATTACTATTTACTTAAAAATAAATAAATTATTTAACATAAATCCAGTTATAATTATAACTACTCATTATTTGATTTTAAAAAATAAAAAAGTAAAGAATAGCCATTATTTTTGAACAGTCCAATTCACATAACCAAGCAAAACTATCAAAACCTACAATTTTAACACGATGAAAATAAATAAAAAATATTTATTATTTAATATTTTATATTAAAAATTTTAAAAATGAAGTTATATTTAAAATCTTTCCAAAACCAAATTTTTCTCATTAAATATTTGTTCTAAATATTGGTTTATTTTCAATTATATTTTTAGTTACTAATAATTAATGTTGGTTTATTTCCAAAAATAATTTTTTAATTTTTTAAAATATTTAATATGTGCCATATTGACATCTTTACCTATGTGGCACTCCACAAATTATAATATAAAGATGTTGATTCCCAGAAAAATTCTCTCCGTCTCTCTTACTCATTTTTTGTTTTTAATGGTAGTCAATTTATTCAAGCATTCGTTCTATCTAGTAAAGCAACGAGTTTGGGAATGCAGAGAAGAAAAGTATAAAGATAACAAGAATGGAAGAGAGATAATAAAACAGGTATTTATGTCTTTTAAATCATGCCCATATTAGTTTTTTTTTTTAAGGAAAAAAAATTTAAAATGTGGTATTATAGTTTTTGCTGTGCCAAACTACTACATTGGTATTTAAAATAATACCATCTTACTAGATTGGTATTTAAAATAACACCAACAACACTAAAGCATTTAAAATTGAACATTCGCGTATATCAACCCCGAATCCTCGCCGCCGGCTAAGCACCCATTAAAATTAAAATATTAATTTCTTCCATTTTCTTAATTCTTTTCCCCTCTTTTTAAAACCAGGCCATATATCACACATTTTCCCCCATTTTTGCAGACTACCCATTCCCATCTCTTTCTCAAATTAACACCCGCTATTTCTCTGAAATTTGGGAAAATCGCTAATTCCTTCATATCGATTCGAATTCAAGGTTTATAGCTTACAATGGAAGGCTCGGCATCTTCGTTTTATGCACATGTTGTCTCAATTCCAACCTCTCTCTGTTTTTTCTTTACACCCATTTGAGCCCTAGCGCAGATAAATCGCCGATGTTAATTTGAGAGAGAGAGTTGGGAATGGGTTGTTTGCAAAAAATGGGGGAAAATATGTGATATACGGGCTGGTTTTAAAAAAAGGGAAAAAGAATTAAGAAAATGAAAAAAATTAATATTTTAATGGGTGTTTGGTCAATGGCGAGGATTCGGGGTTGATGTGCGCGAATATTTAATTTTAAATTTTTAGTGTCACCGTCGTTATTTTAAATACCAATCTAGTAAGATAGTGTTATTTTAAATACCAATGTGGTAGTTTGACGGTTTTTGTTGTATCAATATATTTGAACTTATTTATATTCAATATTATAATAAAGGTAACTGATAATAAAACTAATTCTTTAATGAAACTAATTAAAAAAAAATTCTGTGACTAAAAAGGGTAATCCGTCATAAATTTCTGTTGACTTCATATTCTATTGGAAATTTTCAATGAAATTTAATGTATGCCGATAATTTAAGGTGATTATATATTTGTCCATTGGAAATTTCTGACAACCCTTGGATATTCTTTAGAGATGTTTGACGGGATAAAAAAATTATTCGAGAATTTCTGACGATATTTGGACATCCATCAGACATTTTTTATGGAAAACATAATTCTTGGAAAATTTCCTAAGACCTTTTGCAAATCGGTCGGAAAATTTTCCAATGAAAGTGAAATCCACCAGAAATGATGTCAAGAATCATAGGAGAATGAAAAAAAAACAAAAAAAAAAAGAGCGAGGGAAAGAAATAATAGTATTAAGGAGAAAAAACCCAAAATGAATAGCGAAAAAAGACCTTCATTCTTTTATATAATTAGTAAAAATTTTTCGACGGACGAGAAGTCTGTCAGAAATTATTTCCACAATCAAAGGAAAATGAAAAAAAAAAAGGAAATAATATTATTAAGGAGGAAAGGTGAGAAAAGACCGTTAACTCTTTTATATAACTAGTATTTCCCCTGTGCGATGCACGTAACGATTAAAATAATTTACTTACATAAAATAACAATAATACAAAATAAAAATAACAAAGCATGTATAACATTATAGATTTTAATAATGGCTTACAAATTTTGATCCGAACCATTATCTTATAAGAAAAAAATCGTATCAGTTGTTGTAATTGATGATTTTAGGTAATAACAAAATATTTGGGATCATCAAAATTTAAACAAATGCCTATTTGAACAAAAAGAAATAGTCATATTAAAAATTTTGCCAAAAATTTTATCATCAACGCCATTAATTCAAGTAGTTAGGCCACCACGATATTTTTGAATACGGATTTTAGAATATTAAGTGTCGGAAAATTTATGCAATGTGGATTGTGTGTTGTATGAAATGATAAAATCTCTATATAAAGTATTTATATGTGAAACTCATCATATTGAATGTTTGGTAACAAAAATTTGTTTAGAATAATTGAGAAAAATTAAAAAAAATTGCTAATGCATTCAATACAAAATATAAAAAAGTGAAAAATTAATTTGAAAATGAAGAGATGATTAAATGGCAATTTTGAAAATTATTTTTTTAAGTGGCCTGTGAAATAATGAAACGAGACATGAAAGTTATCATTTTCTATTTCTTTTCTAATTAATTATTTAGTCATTATAAATTTAATTATTTACCTGTTCACTATTTGATCTTAAAAAGATCATCCCCTATTTGAATAGCTCAATGTACATTACCTATGAAAACTGTCTAAAGCTACCTTTTTAACGTGGTAAAAATAAAAAAATATTTTTTATTTAATTTTTTAAATAATAAAATATTTTATTTAATTTTTTAAACATGTAAAACTTTTTAATATTTTTTTAAAATAGAAAACCACTGCCTACGTGGCATTATGCCAAGTTGACACTTGAACTTTTGTCAATAAAAGGAAGATATATATATATATATATATATATATATATATATATATATATATAATATTCAAAAATAAATAATTAAAATATAATACCCAAAAATTAAAATGTATATAGAAAACATTATTGTCATTTTCAGAATTAATTTAATAGGTATTGTAAGTTATAATTGTGAACTCTCAGCACATTTTTATTAATGCATGCAACACTAAATATTAAAAAATTGAAAATATAGATAAATTAATTAAAAAATTAGAATACACCTAAACAAATATATAAAAAAATAAATAAGAAAAATAATACCAAATAAGGAAAGCAAAATAAATTAAATAATAAAAAAATTAATTTTTCAAAAGAATGTCAAATATGACACTACCACCTAGACGTTTTACATAGGTGACTCTTTTAAATTTATATATAATAATTAGATAAAAATATCATATATACATCGCAATCTATAAGAGGGGACATAAACCTTAACCCATAAGACAATACCTTAAAAAGTTTTAGTATTTATTTTTTCTTTAATTTGAGAAAAAAAATAGCTGAATTGCGATAAATTATTTGTGACAAAATCGAATTTAGTTAAGAAATTATAATATTATTTTTGCACTTAAATGAAATAAATTGATTATTTATTTTTAAATATGAAATTTGTAAGAAATTTAAAAATAACAAAAAAAAAATCCTTTCACTCATAGTAAAATATAAAAATATTGATTTCCACGATGAGGTGAGTGAAATATTTAAATGGTGGTTCCTAAAGTGAATAATGAAATAATTAATGATTTTATAATCAACTTAATTTAAAATCGGTCAATAGACAACTTATAACTCCAAATTATCAATAGGCAATGTATACTTGATTAGTTGGCTGTAATCAAGACGTCTGCCTTACCTCTTTACTGAAGATAGTAAGAATTAATTATAACCAATTTAATTTCTCGCTCGAATTGGAAAAAAAATAAGGTACAAACATTTGCTCGAATTAGAAAATGAGGAATTTATAGGGCAAAAGATAAAAGGTTTTCCAATAATGCTAAAGTCACAAACAACTTACTACTTACTAACAGGAGAGAGAAATGGAAACCCATGGTCTTCCCCGTAGGCGCCTCACACTGTGCCTACAACTGATCACCTATGGCGTTAATTGGATTTCTGGCATAGTGAAAAAAGACCTTCACTCTTTTATATAATTAGTAGAAGTTTTCTGACGAAGGAGAAGTCTGTCAGAAGCTATTTCCACAATCGAAGCTAGGAAAATTAAAAAGAAAAGAAAAAAAAAAAGAAGGTAATAATAGTATTAAGGAGGAAAGGTGAGAAAAGACCGTTCACTCTTTTATATAACTAGTCAATTATTCACTTTTTAAAGTTTTTAGCTTTTATATTTATTTATTTTTAAATGTGTACGACTAATTTTTTATTTTTAAATTTTAATTGAGTGTATAATATTTAATTTGCACACCTTAAACCATCAAATATAATTATTCCTTCTTTAACTTAAGTTTTTAAGTTCAATTTCTTTTTACAAATTGTACATCTAATTTTTCATTTATATATATGTTTTCTATATATGTTGAATATCCCTAGTCTTAAACTCAAACAAAGAAAATCGTGTAAAAAGGAACAAGGAAAAGCTCGATCTAGAAGCTAACTCTAACCCAGCTCGATCGAGTCGAGGCTCATAATAAATTAATGAGCCAAGCTTGACTCGACTCAAGCTTGAATAAGGCTCGCTTTAATTAAAACGAGTCACGCCAAGCCCAAGTTGAGCAGTTTAGCCCATGATCGATTTGACTCAGCTCATTAACGTCACTATATTTATTAAGTGATTTCGTTTAGTGCTATACAAATGGAGTATTATTTTGGTTTTACAAGTTAATTATTATCGAATAATGTTTTTCAAAGAAGTTTTCTGGACTTCATCGATAATAACACATAATTTGGCATAGCTTTAAAAGTTTATTGCAATTGGGTTTCTTGAAAGTTGAATAAAACATTAAACTAAAGCATTTTTGGCCTGTGCCGTAATTAGATTATTAGAAAGTCAACTTATTGTGAAGGAGATGATGCAAATTAAATCTAGGAATTTTTCCCACGAAAGGAGTCATATCTTATGATATCTTTCAGTGAAGTCATATTTATTCCAGCTATAATTAATTGACAGTTTATTTTATATCAACAAGTCAACTTGCATGTACTTTTCTTTATTAATTGAAATTGAAATAATACTATTTTTTTTTATCAATTTTATTATTATTCTTAACGATGACGAGAGGCTTCTTTTCGTCATCAAATGACACCAGCATCATGTTACGTTAGTAAAACTAGGTTGTCATTGCGTGTCTTTTTTAATTGTCTTTATTTTTTTAAAATAAATTATTCTCTTCTCGTTATTCTCATTATCTTTATATTATAAAAGAGGAGCTGGACATGTTGGCTAAAGAAAGGCTTAATGCTAGACTTCATTAATATTTTAAAAAAATATAAAAATTAGTTTTGTGGTTAAAAAAAATTTCTATTTTTGAAAATAAACCAACATTAATTCTATTTTTAAATATAAATATTTTCTAATGAAACATAAATTTATCATCAAATGTCATAAATAAAATTTAATAAGAAAAAATTAGTTTTGGAAAAACTTTAAATGTAATTTCATTTTTCAAATTTCCAATTAAAAACATTAAATAATATGTATTTTATTTATTTATTATTTTTACCGTGTTAAAAAATGTTATAGTTTTAGATAGCTTTGATTTGTAATGTGCATTGGATTATTCAAATAGTGGATTATTCTTGAATCAAATAGTGAGTGCTAAAATTTCAATTGAATTTTAACGGAATAATTTATTTATTTTTAAATAAAGAGTAATTTATTAATCTTTATCTTTATATTTTGAATTGTTATATTATCATACCATTAATCTTTATATTATAATTTGTGAAATTCCACACTGCAAAGATGCCAATGTGATACACATTAAATATTTTAAGAAAATTATAAAATTAGTTTTGAAAATAAACCAACATTAATTAGTAGTAATTAAAAATATAATTGAAAATAAACCAATATTTAAAACAAACATTGAATGAGAAAAATTTATTTTGGAAAGACTTTAAATATAACTTCATTTTTTAAAGTTCTAATTCAAAATATTAAATAATAAATATTTTTTATTTTTTATTTAATTTTATCGTGATAAAATTGTATGTTTTCATAGTTTTGCTTGGTTACGTGAATTGATCTGTTTAAAAATAGTGAGTATGTTTGACTTTTTTTTTCTTTTTTAAAATCAAATAGCGAGTGGCTAAAATGATAACTAGATTTATGTTGAATAATATATTTATTTTTAAGTGAAATAGTAATTTATTAATTCTTAGATTATTAAATTGAAGTGTTGCGTTTGGCGAACGCCCTATTGGCAGTGCCAATATGATACACTATTTTTAATTTAAAAAATTAATTGATGTTTTTCGTTTTTAATACGGCTGATATGATATGCCCACTAATTGGATTTTGCATTGCACGCCTTTTTCCTTTTCTAAGTATATAAAATTAAAAATAAAAAATTTTTCTTTCTACAACTAACATATAGTTTACGTAAATGGAAAGAAATAAAATGAATTATGTAAATGTGGAAAGAAATCAAATGAATTATACAGATGTAGAAAATTGTGGGTATCACTATAAATTTAAGTTACATAAAATTAAGCATAGTACTTCATATCCAATAGAGTTAAAATTAAGTAGCAATTATAGTTAATCACTAAAAGAATGCACAAAATCATAATATTTAGAATGCGTAATGTCCATTTCAGAAAAAAAGATATTCAATATAAATTTATTAAGTACCAATGAGAAAGACAAGTTTTTATAATCAAAGAATTTTTATATATTCATTCACAATAATTCGTTTACAATTAATTATCCTCCATGAGCATTATTGTACAATGTTATGCATGGCAATTAGCATTAAAGTAAACGTTTTGATAAATTTCTTAATTATGTGATGCACATGAATTTTTATAATTTACAATCGTGAATATTATAGATTTCAATAATTATTTACAATTATGCAATTTCGTATGCATAAATTGCATCAATTATGTAATTCAACATTTATATTTATAATTTTATAGCAATTATTTATTGTACATAAATTTAATTATTCCCGTGCATCGCACGGGCATGATACTAGTATATTATATATGATCACTGGAAGCAAGACCCATCAATTTCGGAATTAACTATTTCATTATGAAGTAATTTACATTAGATTATTTTCCAATTATTACGTATTATAATCTAATTCACACCTATTTAAGTAGGCTCCAAGTAACAATTATTTAAAAAACAATTTTAATAGTAGTAGACAACTATTGTAAGGTTTTAATTTTGCCAAGATATTAGTAGTATGTCGCACATGTGATATCTAATTGGCACATGCATATTAAGTTATCTTTTGTTTCATTAAATTTTTTCAGCACCAAAGTTTGCTTGCATTTTTACAATATTGTTATAATCCTCGCTTCCGAAAGGAGTTATTTGCTCTTTTTACCTTTTTGTCCGAAATCAGTAAAATTGTTTGTGGCTCTTGTGCTTTGTTGATGAGCTTTAATTTCGAGGAGTCAGCCTGAATTTTAAAAAACCATTCAAATAAGCCATTTTCGTTGAACGAAAGGATATTCTTATCATCAACCTTCGAATGCTGATGGCGATAGATCAAGCGAGGCAGTATTGATATGGTGGGTTAGTGAATTTTTTTCGGTAGAGGTATGAAAAGACGTATTTAATTTTACATGGTAAAATTCAAATTTATAAACAATTTTAAAGTGAAATATTTTAGATACTAGTCTTTTACACAATTATGATCTAGTGCCCGATTGGGCACGGATTTATTATGCCATCTAATATATGTCATCTCAAAATTGGATGCATAATATAATCACCTAAATATTATCCAATACTAATATGACATGTGTTAATTGGCACACTAAATCCATGCCCAATTGGATACTAGATCATAATTGGTGTTTTACAAGTTGAATGTTTTAATGAGATTTTATTAAGTATCTTTTATAATATAGATTAAATAGTAAAAACTAACATAAATTTACATTATTTTTATAAATTTTGATTTTTATGTGATAGACCCTTTATAGTTTTGTACTCTTTCAATTTTTAGTGGTTTTCCATTTCAATTTATTACACTCAAAATTTCAATAACACGATCTCGACTTCAAAACATCGAATGAATGTCACTTAATTTTTCCTATTTTAGAAGATATTGCATCTATATTTGATTAAAAAAAAATCTATGTTACAATAATAATTGAGCAAAAACTTGTGCAGCCTTAGTCAACTTTTAATAAATAACTATTAATAAAATAATATACACGGGGACATGATTCTAGACTCTATAATAATTGAGAAAAAAAAAAGTTGTTACGCCATTGAAGAGGTATTTTCGCGACAGAAATTCGATACTTTTCTAATTTCCAAAAAAAAAGTTTGACGTCATATTACATATTCATCTCATATCTCCGTCGTTTTTGAGAAAAAATCCATTTCATCCTTCTCAATTGGACACTTTCTATTGACATGTCGGCTGTCGCTTGCTTCCATTTCATATGCCGTAATATTTTCTCTTTTCAAGTTCAATATTCTTATTGAAAGAAACTTGATTTCATTCAAAATTGGCCTTAAACTGTTACAACAAAAGGGAAAAAATACCGAATGATTCCATGCATATTCATCTTATTTATGTGTACATGTACACCCCACATAGGGTAGATAGTTCACATTTTAAACCGTTAATTCAAATATGAGGAAATACACGAAAGTTTTTCTTGTGTATGTCTTCCTTATCGAGACTCATGAGCATGAATACATACTAAATGCTATACATACAAAGAACATAGATGTATGCCTAAAAGTAAACAGTTACCTCTCTATCAATTAAGATTACGTTGAAAATATCAATCTTTTATTCATCATTAGAACATATTTCCGTTGAACTCTTTCGAGCTATTGTCACTTTGATGGACTCCATAACATCAAATCTCATTTAATCTTAAAATCTAAAATATGTGACGGAGAAAATAGTGGGCACTTTAAATAAAATAATTCGGATTTGTGGGTTTAAATAGTTGAACTTCACGTCACATGAAATTGGATATATTAATCAATTTTTAGGGGAGAAACGAAATATTTTATCACATACATAGACCACTATGGGAAATTAAAACAGGTGCATGGAATAAAAGGTCCGGCTAATTACTACACCCATTAGGATTGCATGACATATATGTGCCTATTTAATTTTTTTACTACATATATAGACCAATATGGGAAATTAAAACAGCTGGGTGGAATAAAAGGTCCAGCTAATTATTGCACCCGGCCATTAGGATTGCATGACATGTATACCTATTTAATTTTTAAACGTCCACAAAAATTGAAAAGCTTTAGCATGCATGAATTCGGGTGAATGAACCGTTAATTTCAAAGTCCCATTACCTTCTATACATACATGCACGAACTAAATGAACCAATATGCCCGTAATTAACTACATGCATGTAGTGAGAGTAACATGGTCTAAAAAATGATTCTCATCTCATGGGACTTTTAATATAGTATAGATAAATGTGTTTAGTTACAAGTGTGCAAGAAGAGAGCATGAAACATGAAGGCGAATGTAATAATTTGGGTAGTTAATTAGACCACCGAATATTATACTTCGATAGGGATCCTTTCACTTTTACAAGGATTGAAGATGCATAATTCAAAAAATCATGTAAAATAAACTTAATTAAAAAAAATCAGGTACACGATTGTAATATGGGATCGCATGATATGATCGCCGCACAATCGCACGGTATAAATGCCATGCAATTGTATGCTGATAACTCACAAACGAAAGCTAAAACATGGAAAAAAAAAGTCACATTTCCAACGACATAAGTGCTAGTTGCATCCAACTCGTCGAGAAACTTGAAAAATATATATTATCCGTTCAAAATGGATACGTATGCAAATTATACACCCAAAAAACTACAAAATTACACAAAATATCTACCAAAAAAAGGACCTATAGGGACAGCCTGTCATCCAAATAGCCTTGTGATTGTAGAGTAATAACAACAATATAATATTATGTTTGTGTTATTGCTCTACAAACACAATGTTATTGGGGAAACGGGTCATCCCCAACTAATAGTAGAAATGAGAATTCACAAAGAACTATTAGTACAAATGGATTACACACTTTTTGTAATGTGTTACACACCCTTTACAATTTGTTACGTATCATTTGTAATCCATTACCGGATTTTGTAGTGGATTACAAACATGTCTAATGCATTACATTGTATTGTAATTTGTTACACACAATTTGTAATGGTTCGCAGTTAGAAATTAGATAAAAATAAAAAACTTAAAAAAAAGAATAAAAAAAGAAAAATAAAGAAACCATGCTCAAATTTCAACTGATTGCATGGTGAAAATTCATGCAATCGTGCATACCTGGAAAAAGCAATTCTGGGCGTGGTTAACATAGTTTATAATTTTTTTAAAAAAATAAAAGTTCGGTGATGCTACAGGGACATAGAGAATTACATAAAGAGTAATATAATCAGGTAAAATAATGGTGTTAATTACCCTTACTTTTTTATATAATATTAAATAATCATTCAGGGTAAAATAATACATTCACCTTGAATATGTCATATATTGTGGCAATCATTATGAATGCCTAGTTTTATCCATAAAAGTTTAACGGAATGTACTCAAGTTTGCTATGAAGCAAGTGGAAATGCTTTATGGAGCCTCAAGGCCTGTTAATTATCATTATTTCTCAAAGCTTTTTATTTATTTTTTATTTTTATTATTTTCAGAAAATTAGTTGGCTTGAGGCTCGATTATACATTCAAATAAACTATAAACCATCAACCTGCGCCCACTATGCATTATTATAGATGTTTTGCAATAATTTCTATTTCATTTATCACGTTAATAAGAACCCACGTTGTAGCGTTGAAGCTGCTCTTCTTTCTATTGTTTCTTAATCCATTTCACATGTGCCTAAATGCATCACATTCTATCTTACGGCATGCATTTTATATTCCAAAAATCTGTTTCACACTTGAAACAAATTTTAGAAAACCCCATAAAAAATTAATTGTGTCACCTTGTACGGCTTATATAAACTAGAGTGAACTCATGATCAAAAAGTCGAAAAGAGAGATTATTAGCAAGAAAGTAAAGATGAAGCCTTTTACGGTTGACTCTAATGGAATGAGGAAAGGAGTCTGGAGTAAAGAAGAAGATCACAAACTAAGGGCGTATATACAGAGATATGGCCACTGGAATTGGCGACTGTTGCCGAAATATGCTGGTACCGCCTTTTCTTTTTCTTTTTTTCTTTTTTTTTAAATACACAGAGTTTTGTGTTTATATTTTATGATGAATTAAACTTAATTATGGTATTGCATGTCTGATCAGGTTTAGAAAGATGTGGGAAGAGTTGCAGATTGCGGTGGGTGAATTACCTCAAGCCTGGAGTGAAGAAGGGAAATTTCAGCAAAGAGGAAGAGGATATAATCATCCAACTTCATGCCAATCTTGGAAACAAGTAAGAATTAGGGTTTATTTGATACAGACCGCTGAAAAATGATTTTTGAATATATCGTTGATAAGTTTAAAAAGAAAGGGTTTAAAAAACTATGAAAGAACGGAAAATTAATTAACAGAGAAATAAAGATCTTTGAATAAGTTGTATCAAAAAGGTTCTTAGAGTTTCCTTATTGCAATTTTCAATTTGTGCTATTAATATGTGACTTTTCATAAAAGATAACTCGTTTATTGAAATTTAGACAGTCACATGTTGCGTTACTTTCAAACTGTATTCCTCATACTATAAAAAGTCACGTATTGAATCAATTTTTCATCCAAAGAATCATAAATGACATAATTTCCGTGTGATTGTGCACAAGGTGGTCAGCGATTGCATCGAAGTTTCCAGGAAGAACTGACAATGACATAAAAAACTACTGGCACTCGCACATAAGGAAGCGTAGAAAAAGAGAAGTCACTGAAGCTGAAATGACGACGAAGGATGAGTCCCGTGTTGAAGTTGATCAAGAACTATCCAGCCAAATCAGCCCACCCGACAATATTGTCGAGAGCGAATTGGAAAATTTATTTCCATTATTTACTGATAATCCTATCAATTGCATAGCAAATGATCACACCAGTAGTTCAGATTCGGTGGCGAAACAAGATTTTTGGAGTCAACCGTGTCAAATTAATTATTTCGAGTCGTCGAAGGAACTGGTATATGGCGAGCTATCGATGCTGAATCCATATACTTTGAGTCCTCTCTACTGGCCTGAAGAAGATAGTTCCTCTTCATCGGATGCATTTGCAGAATTCTGAGGAATTAATTAATTCATGGACTGAACTATAGTAATTTAATCAATTATTTGTGGAGTCATTAAATTACGTGGTCATTTTCGTAGATATTAATAAATCAGATGTTAATTACAGTAATTAATACTGTTCAGTAAAAGTATAGATTACTTCCCTATTTTACCTAGATATCTAATGCCACAAGTTTGTGTCCCTTCGAGGACATCCGATAATGCCATGCCGACATGAGTTAATTTGTAATTTGTAAATCCTTAACTATATATGCCATCAAACATTTTCGATTTTCTTAATTATTAATGTAACAAGAATTTTAAATTAATTAGATTTTCCCCCATCCACGTTGTTCAAAACGCGTTGACCACCATATTGAAAAAAAAAAAAAAAGAGCGTTGACCAAAAACCCAGAAGGGAAACTAGATAATAACTTTTGCAAAAAATACACATGTTGTAATTAATATTCTTAGTTTCGCAACATCGAGGATTAGCGGGTTGATCTACGATGTGATTAATAAATCTTCGTCTATTGTTCGGAAATATTATTAAAATTTTATATTACATAAAAATGAAACAAATTTTAAAGATATCTAACTATAGATAATTATATAGATTATCACATGCCAATTATTGATTACACGAATTCTCAATCAGAGTTAGATCATATTTTTATGTTATAATTGTTTGTTTCTACTTTTTTTTTTATCGTTATTATTTCTTGCATCTCGATTGTTTTAGGATTATTATATTTTCCATATTTGAATTTGTTAAAATTGTTCGGATACACTCGCACAATCTTAAAGTGTGGTTGTAACTTTGTGCATGTTGCCTTAATTTTATAATTTGTAATTTTGTATATATAAATAGAATTAACGAAGCTAAGGGTTTTGTTTCAAATCTATTCTAACAATATTGAGTGATATTATATCTTCGACTTTGTTGTTCCAAAATGATTTTGAATTATTTTAAATAAAATATTTTAATGATGTTAGGTTGCTACATTTTTATTAATGG
This sequence comes from Jasminum sambac, assembly GCA_018223645.1. Lineage (NCBI taxonomy): Eukaryota > Viridiplantae > Streptophyta > Magnoliopsida > Lamiales > Oleaceae > Jasminum > Jasminum sambac. The sequence goes on from CP073652.1 coordinate 26,572,485, forward strand.
TTTTTCTAATTTTTAAGTTACATATATTTAAATTAATTTGATGATGCAATAAGGTTACGTAGGCAATAGCTACGCAAAGCAATTCATCTGGGTTGTCATCATCGTTATATAAACTTGCTCATAATTAATTATTAATTAATTAGAAATGTATTTGTCTATTGTTGACAGAGCTATGCTAGCTTGAATTATAAGGAAACAATGAAAAAAATCTCAATCCCTTATGCATTCACATTTTGCAATAGGACATAAAAGTTTTCAAGCGAACTTTTTTCTTGACCACTCCATGTGTGGTTTAATTTGATTTAGAACTTCAATCTTCTTTTGCAAAGAGGAGAAAAATATATAATATCAATTCGTAGTCGAAGCCTGAACGTTGTTACATTCAAAATAGGTCCAAGAATAATTATATTCTCATAATTAATCACAAAATGACATCATCATGTTAAATTATCAAGAGCAAATGTTAGCCAAGATCATCGATCATGTTAAAATATTAAAAGTATATTGAGTACAAATATTGATGCTTGTGAAATTGATGCTTCATATGGCAAAACGAGCTCCAATGTAAGAACAAATATTCAACTTGAATACGAACATGAATTGAACTTGTACCACCAACATCACAGTCCTAAAAGTGATATTTGCTTCCGCTCGTTAATGAGATGCTTAAAGGCCCCAAAACAAATAGTATATCACATTTATTATCGGGTTTAGTGTCCAATGGTATCAGGATATTACTTTAATTTTGACATTTGGATTTAAATAAATAAATAAAATATTATTTTATTTACGAGTTGTTTAAATATTAAATGCATAGTATGAGGTAGCACCTAAGAGCCATCGGTCGCTTTGAGATAGCACGAGCTAGGTGTCTGAGTAGAGAGGCACAAAAGAAATGGCCTTAGTGCTTCGGCTGTAAACATTTGTCTTAGGACCAGCTTACGGTGGTTGGCACCCTATCTGAGTTCAAGAGGCCAATGACTTTACCAATTGGGATGGGCACGCGATTTGTCTTATCCATGTTGACAGATCCGATTGGGGATGCTGGAATTTGCTCGTGACCTGGGCCACATGCATGCTGGATGGGCTGCAAAAAAGTTGATTAATATAATTATTAGTTGTGCTATTGCTAAAAGAATTAATCGACCCTAAAGACGTAGTTAGAGGTGAGTTAGACTCTACTCTAGCTCGGTGCTGAATAATATTAACTATTGAATTGTCCAATTCTTGTCACATGATATTGTTAGCTCAGTTGGCTAATTGTGCCTTGTTGCTATCCATAGGGGAGAGGTTTGAATCCCCATTCTCAATGTGTATTTTATGTATACCATTAAAAATTGTTTTCATTAGGTCCACATCTTAAAAAATGATGTTATCTTGGCTTATTGATACAAATTCTTAGAAGACAAAAACTTACCAAAAAGTATCCAAGTCCAATTATATATTTTTTGGTCAAACTAAGTTTATTCCAACGATATCATGATATATAATTAAATTTCAATTAAATTTGTTGAATAATCGTCTCCTATATGTCTTTTTAATATATTCTAAAAATCAAATTTATTTGTTTTGAATTAATAAAAAAAATTAAAAGTATAATTTCTAATACTTGTTCGGTCACGAATAACGAATATTTTAAAGGCCTTAATCATTTCTTGAATATTACAAAAAAATTAGATTTATTATTGCGATGGATGAAGAAAAAAAAATGCAAGTGAGATGATAATTGAAGTTAAAGAAAGATATAGAAATAATTGAGGAAAGATATTGTCAAAATTTTCATTATTATTTTTGTGTTTTTATTTGATTATATAGTAGTTACTTTTTGGAACAAATTATTTTATATTTTTGTCTCATTACAATTTAAATATTTCATATAATATATTATATTTATTTTTACACTAACTACAGTAGTTTTTATGTAGCACATATTATAAATTTCAAAGTCATATTATGTCACTGCATAGGGTTTTGATTTTTTTAATTTTATCTCCGATCGGAGGGACAATTCCTCTCTTAGTGGGGGAAAGAAAAAGAAGGACTTACATCTGTCCTCATCAAAACATACTTCATCTCATTTCTCCCCAAAATTCTTCAAAACATCGTTAAAACCTGCCATTTTCCTACCAAATCTACTTCCTCCAGTCGGATTCGATTGCGAAAAAACGTTATGATAGTTTTATTTATTTTTTTTCTGGGCCGGCTTTAATCACCGAGTCCAACAACTCATCTAATCTTTAAAAAAAAGAAAAAAAAAAAGAAGCCCAAATGCCCAATTCAAGATAATTAACCCAGCAAGTCAGTAACCTCGGCTCTCCGTTATCACTCTCGTCTTATCTCGCGACCTCTGTCCCTCGCGACCCTCGGTCCCTGGCGATCGGTTCTCACTTCTCAGCCCAGTCCTTAACTCCTGCTCGGCTGCCGGCTGCCTCGCCAGAGTCCACTGTCCAGACGCGAACGCAATTCTCAGCAGTAAGTGGTTGCTCCCTTAACCCTAATTTTTGGTGTATTTACTATTTGTTTGAAAATTGGATATCCATTTTAAATAATGTTTGAAACTAGATGTGCAATCGAAAATTAGGTTTTATTTATGTAATTGAAAGTTGAAATTTCATATTTTCACTATTGATTATTGCTCATTTTCAGTGAACTTAAGCTGGGGATTGAGAAAGTAGAAAATAGGAATTTTATTTTTTGCGGTTGAAATTACTCAATTACTTATTAGTTATTACTCGCTAACACGTGTATTGGGATTTGGGATTTGGGAATTACTTATTCGTTATTAGATATTAGTTTTTAAACAAACTAAATAACTAATTAGTTTAATATGATTAATTGTTTTGTTAAGTTGGACAATGTTGAATACGATAAATTATCTTTCTTGGACATTTTGGAGAAATATTTTAGAAAAATAGTTGCTCAAGTGCATAGCACAAATAAAGTTTGGCATAGCTCAAATAGAATTGGGGAGAGCACAAACAGAGTTAGGAGAGCTCAAATATAGCTGCTTGAGACAAGGAAAAATCGAATATATCCTTTGATTTATAAGCTTTTGATTTGGCGTTGATTCTACTGGTTGCCACTGTTACTGTTGAAAGATTGTTTTCCGCAATGCACGTCGCGAAGGAGTGAAGGACAAATTGCACAATCGGATGGGTGATGAATGGATGGATTAGGGATATTTTCGAAAATTGATAACGAAGTCATTATAAGACGGTTTTAGAATATGAAAACTTGTAAAGAATGATTGTAAGGTATGATATTTTTATTTATTTTTATTATTAAAATATATTTCATTTTCTGTTGCTAAGAATTTGTGACCGCACTAACTCGGAATCTTGGCCATGCCACTATATAGTATTATTTCAGAGTCTACGAGGGCCCTTTTTTTAAACCTCACCTCAGGCCCCGTAAACTACAGAACCGGAATTGCATTGGCATTATAATTTCTCTAACATTAACAATTCACAACAACTGACACAGTGAAGACAGGCAGCCAGTTCTTTATTCGAATTTTCACATAGAATAGAGCTTGCTCTCGTGTGTCATTTGAACTTTACAACCATCAGAACATGTTCTACACAATTTATCTTCATAATGCTTGCCAGTCAGCTGTATTAGTTGGGTTAATGTTGGTAAATGATGGTTCATCCCCAGCTCAACTCTTTAAGCAAAATGTTGTTAAATTGTTAGTTGGATAGCTTGTTGTAAATTATTAAATGTTGTTAATTTGTAAATTGTAATATTATTAAATTATTAGTTAGATCGATTGTTGTTAAACTATTAAATGTTGTTTAATTTCTAATGGTGTTAAGTTTATGTTGTGCTTGAATCTCGAAAAAGGTTTTTTTTTTTTTTTTCTTATTTCATTGTAGAATTCAAAATGGAAGGAGAACAATCTTCTATGAGTAACGAGAAAAGAAAGAATTTGTTCTCTTTCATTCTTTTGAAAGGTAGACTAACCTAGGGATAGTTTTGTTATGGAAACTCCTAGCTTAGAAATGGAGTAAGCAAATTCATTAGATGAAAATGCTACAGAGAAATATACCCTTTTTCTGAGCTTTCAAAAAGTCTTGTAAAAATATATTTTCAAAAAAGTGTCGTAAAAATTGGTATATTATGATGTGTTATAAGGTTTCTTTTAGATAATTTTTCTCATAAGCTTATGGCATGCGAGAGGTAAATTTTTGTAACACAAAATTTGATCCTTTAAGTTAAATAGTCAAGAGACTATGGGATGCAAAATTTATAACGCAAAAATTTAGATAATTTTTCTCATGAACTTATGGTGTGCGAGAGGTAAATTTTTATAATGCAAAATTTAATCCTTTAAGTTAAATAGTCAAAGACCGTGGGTTGTGTGGATACTAATTAGTAGTAACATGAGATGTGTAGTCCATATTGGTGTTTGACTTTGGTTGAATAGTAAAAATTAAGTTTTTGGTAGAAAAATGGGTAAACCAAAGACATGCTTAGTTTCCGCGAAAGTTTTTAGAATAATTCCACTTGAACCCAATAGAACAGTAGAACATGATGGTTGACACAATTGTGACACTACACTGGGATATCTCAATTACTATTGTTTCCAAGATTGTTGACATATCACACTTTCTCAACCATTGTGTTGAAGTAGAATTACTGAAGTTTTAAAGGATTGTTAATGACAAATCTAGGGGAATCCAGGAGTATCTAATCAAACTATTTGGTTTGGATACGCCTATTTCTAGTACTTAATAAAAAAGCAGAGTTTTCATAATTAACCCCTATTTTATGGTTCAATTCAATGGATGAATAGTCACTTTTATCGTCCAAAACATAGTCACTTTTCTTTTATCGTCCAAAACATAGTCCTTCTCTACTCTTGACACAAGAACATACCGGAACTGTTTTTGTCTAATTACTCAAATGCATGCACAGACTCAGTGATGGCCGAAGTGCAGAGAAGACCTGGTGGAAGGCCGTTGCCTCCATCGGCGAGGGGTCCACCACCGCCTCCTGTACCAAAGCCCACACCCCGCTTTGAACCCATCGATCGGGAGAAGGTTTTATTTTTCCCCTCAATATATCAATATATATTTGTAATCGATCGGGAGAAGGTTTTATTTTTCCCCTCAATATATCAATATATATTTGTAGGCGCCTTTAGGGTTTATCTTACCTTCACGAAGATCGTGTACATGTATATATATGTGCATTGTATTTATTTTCGTACATTTTAAGATATTTTTCACGATTTATTACTGTCAAGTTGATGTCTATTTGGGAACTTTTGTGAAATTTGTGTAACCATTTTACGATGGAGCCAATATGAATACCTTAACAAGTTATGCTAGTTGTGTGTCTTAGTTTACCAATTAGTTGAGATGGAGTGAGATATCACTTTCATTCTACCATTAGTGTAAAAGAATTATGACACACCACCCCCTAATTGTCAAACAAGTGGTAAACAAGTGGTAAATCAAGATATGTGCAGCATTACTGTACCTTAAATATGATCGCAAATATGAATTTCTAGTGAATTTCATGTCCAGAGAAGTTGTGAACGAAATTGCACAAGAGCAATGACAATGAACTATACTCTGAGCTTTGGAAAAATTTACACTGCCGCTCAACTTGAATTTTGAACATTGCCTCAAGGTACCTGCAATTACAATTTCGGGAATTTAGGACATGAATTTCTAGAATGAACTCATTTCTCAAATAGAAAGAAAAACTGGAACAAAAACAAGCCAGTTGCACTGAACTACTGCTTTGTTTCTTTAAATAATTCTGATAATGGACGTTGTCATTTGGCGGGGACTTTGTTTTCAGTTTTCCAGTCGATAAGAATGATAAAATGTTGTTACATGTGTACGTGATGTTGTAACATGGAGTTTATTTTGTTGGCTAGGTAAGGTTTGCATATGTTTTAGTGGCCATATGTTAAAGGAAGAAAATTTTCAAGTACGTATCATGGTGTGGTGTATGACACATTATTTTCCTCTGAATTGGATGGACTGGGGTTTTATCATTATCATTTTTTTTTCCTTGCACGTACAGTTGAAATTATTGTATTTGATTGATTGTTTGGCAGCTTTTGTGCAAATTATTTTTGAATTTTATTCTTCTGCTTTTGTGAAACAATGTTGCACAATATTTAAACAGGATGGTGTTGCTCATTTTATTTTATTTTTATCATAACCTATGATATTTGTTATGTTTACTTTCTGTGCATTGTGCTGAGCACCAATTTTTTTCTGTACTTGGCTTGCGCAAAATTACTATAGAATTTTATTGTTCCCTACATTAATCATTGACTTCTCAAGAGTTAATTTCCATTCCATGACCTTATTTTTGGGTAAAATCTTTCTCTCTCGTTTCATTGTTGCCCAGACTTGTCCACTGTTGCTTCGCGTTTTCACTAAGGTATGTCAAACGTTACACAATTCCTTTTGTAGGAGTCATTGAGTAGATCGTGGCCTATTTTCACTTACAAAATTAACCTTTTGCAGGTTGGAGGCCATCATACTGACGGTGACTTTGCAGTCAGAGGCAAGGAACCCAAAGATGAGGTTCAAATATATACATGGATGGATGCAACACTGCGTGAGTTAACTGATCTGGTACGAGGAGAAGTAGTCCCAAGTATTTCTTTTGCACCAGCCTCGTATCCCTTCTTTGTTTTCATCACTGTGCACGTGTGTGTCCATATTCTTCCAAAGAGGAAGGGGTTTCTGGTTGATGAAACATGGCTGCAATTTTTCCCTTTTTTTCTTCATTTACCATTAGATTTAGATCAATAAATTTGGGATTTATATCTGCAGGAATCTCATCGAATTTTAGAGCAGCTAGTGGCTCTTTTCTCCTCGTGTTGGGGACCTTAAATTATTTACTAAAGATATTATTAGTATCGTAAAGTATCAGTGGTAGTTGCTATCGGTCATCCTTATTTGTTGCTTTTGTTTGCTGAATTGTAATGCTTGTATTGTTATCAGCACCTCGTCTATACCAAGAAACTACTTTCCTCTGTTGCTACATTGATGATGAACTAATCATTGAACCTTGTGAGCCAGTAGTTGGAACACTAGTTGTTGGTGTCCATACAGTTGGAATCAGTTTTCCTTTGCCCTCACTAGTTTCAGCAAGTAGAGTTAAATAAGTCGGGGTTTAGAGCTTTTACTTCAAGTTTTGCTTGCACCTATTGAATTCAGGATATTGTTGATTTCCCTTTCTAATTTTGTGATCTATGCTATGTTTATCCACACATGAATATGCATATTCTTGTGTGCATATTCCTGTCCTTTGTCTTTAAATTTCATCTTGAGTTTCAAGTTGTATGTTTTCCAGGTTAAAGAGGTCGCTCCAGAGGCAAGAAGAAGAGATGCTATTCTGTCATTTGCTTTTGTCTATCCAGATAAACGTGGACGTTTTGTGGTTAGAGAGGTCCTCTCTCTCTCTCTCTTTCTCTCTCTCTATATATATATCTCTTCTTATGCACCAATAATAATGCATGACCTTCTGATATTCTAACCATTGTGATTCTCCTTGGTTAAATGAAGGTGGGAAGAACATTTTCTTACCCCAATGGGAGGCGACCTGATAGTGGAAGCAAAGCCTTGAGCGATCTTAGCTTTCAGGTAAATCCTGATATGGTTGCCTCCTATCCCCTTTATAGAATGCTTGTTTAATTTTTCACACGGAGGGGTGGGGTGGAATTATATAAATAGTTTTCGTTGTTTACCCATGTCTAATGGGTTAGATAAATTGTTAGAAGTATCAAATGACTTTAAGGGTGTGCAAGTTGAATAAGGGTATGATAGTAAATGAACAAAATTAATTGTGATTTGACCCCATGCCTATTTACAAATGCAGATTGGTGATTACTTGGATGTTGCAATTCTGTTGCAGTAGTATGTTTCCTTCGAGTTGGTCGATTTCTATGAACGTGTAGAGTTTTGGCTGTTTTGGTGATGCTATGATGCTTCTTTGACGGTTATCAAAATGTAATTTGATGAACTTATGACGAAAACTAGTGTGTATGATACTCATTAATGTTACCTGGTCTTGAGAATCCATAGGGCTTTAGATGTTTCCTACTGATGAATTGATCTGCATGTGACGGTTATCAAAATGTAATTTGATGAACTTATGACGAAAACGAGTGTGTGATACTCTATTACCTGGTCTTGAGAATCTCATAGGGCTTTAGATGTTTCCTCCTGATGAATTGATCTGCATGTGAATCAATGCCAACTTGTGAAAAATAAACCCAATATGGGCTTGCGTACGTTTATAATCACACGAGATGCAATATGCATGTTGTAGTATATATGCTTGTGGGCGCGCTTATCGCGGCGCGCCAAAGTTTAATTTTATTTCCTTACTCGGTTTCAAAACTACAGATTAATGTAGTAGTGGTAAGTAAGGGTCGAACCCAAGAGGAACGGTGTTTGATCTAGTTGTTTTTATCAATTAATATAGGAAATGGGGGTTTTGAGAATTTTGAATGAAATTCAAATGACAAAAGATAAGATCAAATAAAACAATTGAAATAAATATCTAGTTCTCGGATTCGGTTGTGTCAATCACGTGTGTTTATCTTTCCCATGCAACGTGTTACTATTCCTTCTTCAATTTATCAACTCTCAATTAACCAACAAGTTCTGATTAACGAATTCTTCCTTAAGTGTATTAAGTTAAGTTAAAAGTCAATTTCTTTAACTTAACATCAAATGATGGATAACCCTAAACAAGCTCTTAGGATTTAATCTGAAAGCTAGTATGAAATGAACGAGAAGAATGAGTTGAATTAGATGAATAATTTCACAAGCTCGAATTAATGCATCTAAGTTGATTTGTTAATAAATATGCACGATATTCATTTGCTACTTTGGATTGGAATCTAATGACAATTACGGATCAAAAGTTCCAATCATAGCAAGTAACTTGAATTTAAAGATTAATTGATCCAATTGGCCAAGGTGAATGCAATAATCAAATAAACTCAAAAACGGGTTTACAAGCATAACAAATCAACAAATTGAAGTGGAGGAATAGATAAAACGTTACTGGTGGGGCGTGTCGCGGCGCGCCAAAGTTTAATTTTTTATTTCCTTACTCGGTTTAAAACTACAAATTAATGTAGTAGTGGTAAGTAAGGGTCGAACCCAAGAGGAACGGTCTTGATCTAGTTGATTTTATCAATTAATATAGAAAGGGGGGGTTTGTGAAGTTGAATGAAAATCAAATGACAAAAGATAAGATCAAATAAAGTAATTGAAATAAATATCTAGTTCTCGGGTTCGGTTGTGTCAACAATTCGTTTTTATCTTTCCCATGCAACGTGTTACTATTCCTTCTCCAATTTATCAACTCTCAATTAATCGAGACGCTCTGATTAACGAATTCTTCCTTAAGTATATTAAGTTAAAAGTACGCTCTTTAACTTAACATCTAGCTATTGGATAACCCTAGACAAGCTTTTAGGATTTAATGCAAAGCTAGTATGAAATGAACGAGAAGAATGAGTTGAATTAGATGAATAATTTCACAAGCTCGAATTAATGCATCTAAGTTGATTTATTAATAAATATGCACGATATTCATTTGCTACTTTGGATTGGAATCTAATGACAATTACGGATCAAAAGTTCCAATCCTAGCAAGTAACTTGAATTTAAAGATTAATTGATTCAATTGGCTAAAGTGAGTGCAATAATCACATAAACTCAAAGACAGGTTTACAAGCATAACAAATCAACAAATTGAAGTAGAGGAATAGATAAAACGTTACTAAAGAGTTAGAAAAGATAACAACATGTTAGTTGAACACAACGTCCCCCTCGAACTAGATAGAAAAGTCTTAACTACTCATAATTGCGGGGTTTCATACTTTTTAGCGAGTGTTCGCCTTGTATCACCACCATAATATGATAGATTATGCAAAATATAGTAAACAAGTAAATAAATACTAAGAAATAAATAGAGAAATAAAAGGGAAAAGAGAAACTTATCGAAGAATCGATCCGCCGGAATATGAAAAGCTAAGAGCTTCAAACTAAAACTAAGAACAAATGAAAAAGAGAATTTTATTGGAGAGAAAGTTGGAGAGAACTACTAGCTAATTTACTCCTACTAAGTTGTGTATTTCCTTCCTTACAAATGCCTCTATTTATAGGCAAAATTTCACAAGAAAACATGATAAAAAATTGTACAACTACTCCATTATAATTCCACTAATTGGTAACCACCAAATCATGACCTTAAATTGCTCTATTAGTTCAAATATTGTATCATGGTATAGGTAAGCATCTTGGCTGAATTGTGCAATTGGAATTTCCTCTTTTGGATATTTTAATAGAAAGTTATGATTTTTCTACCAAAACATGACCAAAGAAATCCTCCACTCACATCACTCTCGGTTTTGCTCATTTTTTACCATGATATGATTCGAATCATTTGAAGATGTCAACATCAAAGGTGTAGCCCTCTGAGTGTCCTTTCCAACAATATAAAGTGGAGGTCAATCCGAATTTTGTAGCAAACGTTATGGTCAAATTACTAAATTGTGGCAGTAAATTCGAGCTGCTGATTTTTTACGCTTTGTCATTTCTCTTCAAATGACCATAACTTTCACTAGGAAACTCCGATTTGGGATCCGACAAAAATGTAGAAATCCTCTTTTGATATTCTTTGATATTGGCACAAGAAAAATTGTAAAAACAACTTTTCATAAAATTGCATCGGAGGCCCTCCATCTTTGAATTTGCTTGCATTTCGGTCCCAAGTTCCATTTTCGCTCCATTTTTATCCATTTTGGCTCCTTTTGATTTCTTGTGACTCTAAACACACAATAAAAGGAAAACATATAAAAATAAACATATAATACTAATAAAACACACAAATACGTAAAATAGAAGAGTTATTTAAGTACTTTTCTAGCACTTATCAAACTCCCCCACACTTAGACTGTTGTTCGCCCTCGAACAACAACCATATGACACAAACAACACACTGATTTTACATGAGATAAACGACTTTAAACGGTGAAATCCAACTACAGATAGTGACTTGCTTAATAGACATTCTCCCGAACCATGAAAATTTCACTTTTTCTCAAATACACAATGGCTTGTGAGTGTGTGCAATTGAGGTTATCATCCCATCACTAACTGGAACCAAATGAAAGCTTACGATGATCTATCCAAATCCTGACCCGAAATAGTCAAATATTTCCTTTCATCTCTCGTGATCCCACTCTTATTTTACAATGATTCCCATGGATCCTAAAAATTACTCTATTCACCAAAAATCAGCTGTTGCTTGCAAAGAAAAAAAAAAGGGCATGGCGGTGTTTTATCGCAAATATGTCTTCAATTTAAAGAGTGTTTAGATTGAGCACTTCAAACCATCAAGAAATTTATTTATCTCACTTCACCTTGGGTAGCTATCACAATTTTTTTATGTTTTTTTTTCTTTTTTTTTTTTATGATGAAGAAGAAGAAGAAGAAGAGTTTTGCAATTTTCTTTTCAATTTTTACCCCACAGGTAGCTTTCACACTAAACCCCTTTCATTGGAGGCAGCCTTCTTCACCCATTCGAGGTGACGGCTTCACACTCTGAGGTAGGTAGCTCTTTTCTGTGGTCCCTCTCTTTATTTCGAATATAAAAGTAAAATTCATTCTCAGCATAGGTCAATGCTTTTTCCAAACTTTTTAAACTCTATCAATAAAAGACACATTCACAAAAAACAGATACCATGCGATTAGAACTCCACCTTGCTAACAATTGATGTTTCGTGTTACTTTGAGCGGGGCGAATGGATAGGAAAAAAAAAAAGAAAAAGTTAGTTTACTATGGTCTAGAAAGTTAGAAAAAAAATCAACATTTTCAACCTTCAATTTGTGTTCCAGAGAATGATAGTAAATTACCTATAAATGTGCTCAGATAAATTTGCCAGCTGTGCTTGGAAGAAACGAGAACACATTTTTTTCGAGATCTTGTAGTTTCAAGCTAAGTCACACAAATTAAGCTCAATCATATTCAAAAGTTGCTATCTCATGCAAAATCGTCGACACAAATAAAAAAAAATCACACACATGAGACCACAATATGCCACTCCCCACACTTAAATTCTACATTGTCCCCAATGTAGAAATATAGAAAGCATGAAAAGAGAAGAAATAGAAACTCCCCTATGGTAAGCAATGAGGCGTGCCGATTTGGGATTGGTGGTTGCACAATGTAGCACTTCTGAGGAATACTTCGACAATCCAAGAGTAAGAGACTTGCAATCAACATATTTACAGAACAAGAAAAACAACAACTGAAAATACTTTTGTTTTTTTTTTTTTATGAAGAAGAGAAATATATACAAAGTGACTATGGCAGTTGACAACTCTCTGAACATCTTGCAGTAGTATTCACATCAAATTAATGACATGATTCCATCAAGTCTGATCCGCATGGAAACTATCTGAATCAGCATACTCTCTACAAAACAGTTTGACAACCAACCTTAATGAAAAGGTCCTCCATATCGCCACATGACACATAGGTATATTTACCATTCAATAAAGAACATCCCCACAAGAACCAACAAATGGGAGAACGTTTAGAGCAGAACGTCCAACTCAGACACTTCTCAAATGAATGAGACGTAGTTTTACATCTTCGGATGGGTGCTAGTGATCACGCTCAAAAAGTTTCTGCCCAATGATTATGTCTTTTCCTTCTACAGTTACAAGACAACATCTTCCTTAGTACGTTAGAAAAAAAATGGAGAAATAAAAATAAAAACACGAAAATTTAAAAAAATTGCGAGAAAATGCTTGGGTTGCCTCACAAGAAGCGCTTTTGTTTAAAATCGTTAGCTTGACTTAGTGAGGGCATTATTAGCTCGGACTCTCCAATGTAATTTCTTCCATATTTGCTGTAGAGAATCCTTCATAGTATGGTTTGAGTCGATGTCCATTCACTTTGAATATCTTATTCATCTTCAAACTTTTGATTTCAACTGCACCATGTGGAAAAATGTCAGTAACAACAAATGGCCCAACCCATCTGGAATGAAGCTTACCCGGAAAGAGTTTTAGTCTGGAATGGAAAAGTAACACTTTTTGTCCAATAGTAAACTCTTTTCTGGAGATTCGTTGGTCATGGAATGCCTTCGTCTTATTCTTGTAGATCATTGCATTTTCATAAGCTTCGTTAAATTTCTTCCAATTCTTGCGATTGAAGCTTCCTATGGTCACTTTGTTCCCCAATCCATATTGCATTGTTTGATTGCCCATAAGCCTTGTGCTCTATTTCAAGCGGTAGATGACATGGCTTTCCAAACACTAATCGGTATGGTGACATCCCAATCGGTGTTTTGTAAGCTGTCCGATATGCCCAAAGTGCATCATCCGGTCGGTTGCTCCAAGTCCTTTCGATTAGGATTGATTGTCTTTTCAAGAATTGACTTCACTTCCTTGTTTGAGAGCTCACCTTGTCCATTAAATGCAGGGTGATATGCGATTGATACTGATGTAGAACTCCATATTTTCTTAGCAAAGATTCAATGCTCCGATTGCAAAAGTGAGTACCTCTGTCACTAATCATGGCCCTTGGAATCCCAAACACTGCTAAAGATGTTAGATTTGTGGTCTGCAACTACTTTAGTATCGTTAGTTCGTGTGGCTTTTGCTTCTATCCATTTAGAAACATAGTCAAGCTGCTAGTAAGATATAAGAGTGGCCAAATGAATTTGGAAAGGGTCCCATGAAATCAATACCCCATACATCAAAAATTTCGCAAACTATGATAGGAGTTTGAGGCATTTGGTTTCGTTGGGACAAGTTACGATCCACGACACTTGTCACGGGATTTGCGAGAAGATATAAGCATCTTTGAGCAGTGTTGGCGGTAGAATCCACTTTCTAATATCTTCGAGCCGTTCTCAGTAGTCCAAAATGTCCTCCACAAGCATATGAATGACAAAATGTGAGAATGGGTGAAATTATGACTCTGGTACACACCTCGAATGATTTGATCTCAACACCTTTTCCACAAATAAGGGTCATCCCATATGTAGTATTTGGCATCACTCTTTAACTTATCTCGTTTCGCTTTGGATAAGCTTGCAGGATTAACCTAGGCGAGATAGTTAACCAAATCGACAAACCAGGAGAATTTACCTCGGCAACAAATAGACTTTCATCCTGGAAAGGCTTCTTGCAATGGTGTTTCATTTTCCGTTCTTACGATCCTGCTAAGATGGTGCCTTACAACATTATTTGTTCTGATTTATCTTTGATTTCTAAATTGAATTCTTGAAGTAGGAGGATCCAACGAATGAGCCTAGGTTTTGCATCCTTCTTTGTGAGCAAATATCGTAGAAATTTGCATGATCTGTAAAAACAATTACTTTAGTTCTAAGAGATATGATCGAAACTTCTCTAAAGTAAAAACTACAGATAAAAGTTCTTTCTCGGTTGTGGTGTAGTTTGCTTGGGCTTGATTCAATGTTCGTGAGCGTAGTAGATCACATGTGCGACTCTTCCAACTCTTTGCCCTAGAATTGCTCCCCACAGCATAGTCACTAGCATCACACATGATTTCAAATGGAAGGTTCCAGTCGGGTGGTTGAATGATTGGTGGTGTTGTGAGTCGTTCCTTGAGTTCATCGAATGCCTTCTTGCATCTATCATTAAATTCAAATGGTATATCCTTTTGCAAGAGATTGCATAGTGGTGATGCAAGCTTTGAGAAGTCCTTTATAAACCTCATAGAATCCTGCATGTCCAAGAAAAGATCGAATTTCCCGCACACTGGTGGGGTAAGGTAATGTAGAAATAATATCTATCTTAGCTTTATCAACTTCTATTCCTCTTTCTGACACTACATGACCTAACATTATCCCTTGTTCAACCATGAAATGACATTTTTCCCAATTAAGAACGAGGTTAGTGTCAGTGCATCGTTTTAAAATCAGTGTCAAATTGTCCAAGCATGCATCAAAAGTGTCTCCCCATACACTGAAGTCATCCATGAATACTTCAATAATTTTGTCAATGTAATATGAGAAAATACTCATCATACAACGTTGAAAAGTTGCAGGGGCATTACATAATCCAAAAGGCATACGCCTATAGGCATATGTTCCAAATGGACATGTAAATGTGGTTTTCTCTTGATCTTCTGGGGCTATTGCAATTTGAAAGTATCCTGAAAACTCATCAAGAAAGCAGTAATGAGTATGTCCAGCCAACTTCTCGAGCATTTGATCAATAAAAGGAAGGGGAAAATGATCTTTTCGAGTTTTAGCATTTACCTTCCGATAATCAATACATACCCAGATCCGGTTGCACTCTTGTTGGTACAAGTTCTCCCTCTTTATTTTCGATTCTGATGATTACGGATTTCTTTGGTACTACTTGAATCTGGACTAATCCAATTCATGCGAAATGGGATAGATCATACACCTTCTAATAGCTTCAGAATCTCTTTCTTCACAACTTCCATCATTGGTGGGTTCAATCTCCTTTGGGCCTGTCTTGATGGTTGAGCTCCTTCTTCAAGTAATATCATGTGCATGCAGACTGATGGACTTATACCTTTGATATCTGCAATCGTCCACCCAATTGCTTCTTTGTGATCGCCCAAGACTCGAACGAGTTTTTCCTTCTCTACTACAGTTAACTTTGATGACACTATCACAGGGAGTGTTTCACCATCTCCAAGATAGGTGTACTTTAAGTGGCTCGGCAGAGGTTTCATTTCCAATTTAGGTGCCTGCACAATTGAAGGTAGCAATTTGTTAGGAGGTTCTTCTAACTGAATGGTGTTGACATTATACCTCTGTGGATTGGTCATCAATGAATTCAATCTTTGCTGTGTTTTTCAATTCTGCGGTCAGCTCTATCTCTTTGTCTTCAATGTATTCCAGTGATTCACAAAGTGCGGTCTCTAACTCATCTCTGCAATTTAGCTCAAAAACTCTTTCTACAATAGGAGTCATTGTGTTAATGGCATGAACTGTGCAAATATCACTAGGATGTCTCATTGCATCATAGATGTTAAATTGCACCATTTCCTTGTCAAATTCCATTGTTAAGATCCCATTTCTCACATCAATAATTGCTTGGGAAATCCACAAAAATGACCTTCCTAACAATATAGGTGTAGAGTTAGGGGAGTGATCATCATTCATGTCCAAAACAAAGAAATCGGCTGGGAATACGAGACCACCTACTTGTACTAATACATCCTCAACTACTCCATCTGGATAAACATTAGATCGATCAGCAAGTTGAATGATAACACGTGTTTCAGTTAGTTTAGCCAATTTTAAGGAAGTATAGGTTGATCGTGGCATAACATTAATCGATGCTCCCAAGTCTATTAAAGCTCGATCTAACTTAGTGTTACCAATTGTGCATGGAATTGTGAACATACCTGGGTCTTTGCATTTTGGAGGCAACTTCTTCTGGAGTACCGCTGAAACGGTTTCTCCCATTTTGATCATTTCATTTCCCTTCAATTTCCTCTTATTAGTGCAAAGATCTTTCAAAAACTTAGCATAGCGTGGAATTTGTTTGATTGCATCTAACAATGGAATGTTGGTTTCTACTCTCCTTAATGTGTCCAAAATTTCTTTTTCCTTGTCATCTTTGTAGGTTTTCGCTAATCTACTAGGGAAAGGGGGAGGAGTTGTTTTAGCAATGATATGAGAGTTAGGACTTGCCTCTTTTTCAAGCTTTTCTTCTTTATCTTCATGTGTGGAACTTCTTTGTGTGGGTTCTCTATCTCTTTTCCACTCCTTAAGGTTATAGCACTGACATTCTTTGGATTTACCTCAGGTTGGGATGGTAACTTCCCTCCAGATTGTGCTTCCAGTCGATTGATGGCAGTTGCCAACTGACTCATTTGGTTTTCCAAGTTTTGAATGCTCAATTTGGAATCATGTTGAAATTTCACAGTGTTAGTTGCTAATGTTTTCACCATATCCTCGAGAGACATACCTGATTGTTGAGGTTTTTGTTGAAATTGTCCTTGGGGTTGAAAATTCCCATGTTGTTGGAATTGGCCTTGAGGCTTGTTAGGGAAGAATTCTGGGGGCTTGTTGTTTCCATAGCTCAGATTGGGGTGGTCTCGCCATCCTGGATTATAGGTGTTTGAGTACGGATTGTATTCTTGTCTTGGGAATGGGAAATTATTTGCTGAGTTCACTTGTTCGTGTTTATCCACTTGTAGAACAGGACAAACATCTGTAGGATATCCTAGATTTGTGCATATGCCACATGCTTTGACTTGCGGATTATTTCCTACAACAATTTGTTTGAGAAGATGTGTTAGTTCAGAAAGTTGGCTTTCAATATTGGAATTACTTACCTCGTTAACTCTTTGAATGTTCATCTCCCGGTCTGTACTGAATTGTTGAGTGTTTTCAGCCATGTTTGAAATCAGTGTTCTGGCTTCAGCAGGGGTTTTGTTCATCAATGCGGCTCCACTAGCAGCATCAACCATGTTTCTGTCTGATTGACATAAGCCTTCATAGAAGTATTGCACTAGGAGGTTTTCACTGATTTGGTGATGCGGGCAGCTTGCAATGAACTTTTTGAAACGCTCCCAATACTCATAAAGAGTTTCTCCATTGTTTTGGCGTACTCTAGAGATATCTTTCCTGATATTTGCTGTCTTTGAAGTTGGGAAGTACTTTTCGAGGAAAAGTTGCTTCATTTGATTCCATGTTGTGACTGAACCTGGTGGTAAAGTGTATAACCAATCTGTAGCGGCATCTTTTAGTGAAAATGGAAAAGCTCTGAGCTTGATTTGCTCTTCAGTGATGCCCGGGGGTTTCATGCTATCGCACACCACATGAAACTCCTTCAAGTGTCGATATGGATCTTCGCCGGATCGTCCACGAAAAGAAGGTAGAAGATGTATCAAACCGGATTTCAGCTCGAAAGTTTTACCTTCTTCTACGGTTGGAAAGGTGATACACAAAGGTTGTTAAGTAACTTCGGGAGTTGCCAGTTGTTTGAGAGTTCTTTCGTTATTGTTTTCTGCCATTTCTCGTCCGGTTTGTTTTGTTTGTCTTATTCGTCTTCGAATGGATTTCTCGATTTCTGGATCGAAACTTTCAAGAATTCGATTAGTAGATCGGGTCTTATACATACAAGTGAAGAATTTTTTTTTTAAAAAAAATTAATTAATAAAACCAACTAAATTGGTTAACCGTTCCCCGGCAACGGCGCTAAAAACTTGGTTGAGCGTGTCGCGGCGCTCCAAAGTTTAATTTTTTATTTCCTTACTCGGTTTCAAAACTACAGATTAATGTAGTAGTGGTAAGTAAGGGTCGAACTCAAGAGGAACGGTGCTTGATCTAGTTGATTTTATCAATTAATATAGAAAGGGGGGTTTGTGAAGTTGAATGAAAATCAAATGACAAAAGATAAGATCAAATAAAGCAATTGAAATAAATATCTAGTTCTCGGGTTCGGTTGTGTCAACAACTCGTTTTTATCTTTCCCATGCAACGTGTTACTATTCATTCTCCAATTTATTAACTCTCAATTAACCGAGACGCTCTGATTAACGAATTCTTCCTTAAGTATATTAAGTTAAAAGTACGCTCTTTAACTTAACATCTAACTATTGGATAACCCTAGACAAGCTCTTAGGATTTAATGCAAAGCTAGTATGAAATGAACGAGAAGAATGAGTTGAATTAGATGAATAATTTCACAAGCTCGAATTAATGCATCTAAGTTGATTTGTTAATAAATATGCACGATATTCATTTGCTACTTTGGATTGGAATCTAATGACAATTACGGATCAAAAGTTCCAATCCTAGCAAGTAACTTGAATTTAAAGATTAATTGATTCAATTGGCCAAAGTGAATGCAATAATCACATAAACTCAAAGACAGATTTACAAGCATAACAAATCAACAAATTGAAGTAGAGGAATATATAAAAAGTTACTAAAGAGTTAGAAAAGATAACAACATGTTAGTTGAACACAACGTCCCCCTCGAACTAGATAGAAAAGTCTTAACTACTCATAATTGCGGGGTTTCATACTTGTTAGCGAGTGTTCGCCTTGTATCACCACCGCAATATGATAGATTATGCAAAATATAGTAAACAAGTAAATAAATACTAAGAAATAAATAGAGAAATAAAAGGGAAAAGAGAAACTTATCGAAGAATCGATCCGCCGGAATATGAAAAGCTAAGAGCTTCAAACTAAAACTAAGAACAAATGAAAAAGAGAATTTTATTGGAGAGAAAGTTGGAGAGAACTACTAGCTAATTCACTCCTACTAAGTTGTGTATTTCCTTCCTTACAAATGCCTCTATTTATAGGCAAAATTTCACAAGAAAACATGATAAAAAATTGTACAACTACTCCATTATAATTCCACTAATTGGTAACCACCAAATCATGACCTTAAATTGCTCCATTAGTTCAAATATTGTATCATGGTATAGGTAAGCATCTTGGCTGAATTGTGCAATTGGAATTTCCTCTTTTGGATATTTTAATAGAAAGTCATGATTTTTCTACCAAAACATGGCCAAAGAAATCCTCCACTCACATCACTCTCGGTTTTGCCTATTTTTGACCATTATATGATCAGAATCATTTGAAGATGTCAACATCAAAGTTGTAGCCCTCTGAGTGGCCTTTCCAACAATATAAAGTGGAGGTCAATCCGAATTTTGTAGCAAAAGTTATTATCAAATTACTAAACTGCGCCAGTAAATTCGAGCTGCTGATTTTTTACGCTTTGTCCTTTCTCTTCAAATGCCATAACTTTCACTAGGAAACTCCGATTTGGGATCCGACAAAAATGTAGAAATCCTCTTTTGATATTCTTTGATATTGGCACAAGAAAATTGTAAAAACAACTTTTCATAAAATTGCATCGGAGGCCCTCCATCTTTAAATTTGCTTGCATTTCGGTCCCAAGTTCCATTTTCGCTCCATTTTTATCCATTTTGGCTCCTTTTGATTTCTTGTGACTCTAAAACACACAATAAAAGGAAAACACATAAAAATAAACATATAATACTAATAAAACACACAAATACGTAAAATAGAAGAGTTATTTAAGTACTTTTCTAGCACTTATCAGTTGTTAAAGAGTTAGAAAAGATAACCACATGTTAGTTGAACACAACGTCCCCCTCGAATTAGATAGAAAAGTCTAACTACTCATATTTGCGGGGTTTCATACTTTTTAGCGAGTGTTCGCTTTGTATCACCACCACAATATGATAGATTATACAAGTAATTTACGCAAAATATAGAAAACAAGTAAATAAATGCTAAGAAATAAGTAGAGAAATAAAAGGGAAAGAGAAACTTAGCGAAGAATTGATCCGCCGGAATATGGAAAGCTAAGAGCTTCAAACTAAAACTAAGAACAAATGAAGAAGAAAATTTTATTGGAGAGAAAGTTGGAGAGAACTACTAGCTAATTCTCTTCTACTAAATTGTGTTTTCCTTCCTTGCAAATGCCTCTATTTATAGGCAAAATTTCACAAGAAAACATGATAAAAAATTATACAACTACTCCATTATAAATCCACTAATTGGTAACGATCAAATCATGATCTTAAATTGCTCCATTAGTTCAAATATTGTATCAGGGTATAGGCAAGCATCTTGGCTGAATTGTGCAATTGGAATTTTCTCTTTTGGATATTTTAATAGAAAGTTATGAATTTTCTACCAAAATTTGACCCAAGAAATCCTCCATTCACATCACTCTCGGTTTTGCCCATTTTTGACCATGATATAATCCGAATTATTTGAAGACGTCAACATCAAAGTTGTAGCCCTCTGAGTGTCCTTTCTAACAATATAAAGTGCAGGTCAATCCGAATTTTGTAGCAAACGTTATGGTCAAATTACTGATTTGCGGCAGTAAATTCGAGCTCCTGATTTTTACGCTTTGTCATTTCTCTTCAAATGACCATAACTTTCATTAGGAAACTCCGATTTGGGATCCGAAAAAATGTGGAAATCCTATTTTGATATTCTTTGATATTGGCATAAGAAAAATTGTAAAAACAACTTTTCATAAAATTGCATCGGAGGCCCTCCATCTTTGAATTTGCTTGCATTTCGGTCCCAAGTTCCGTTTTCGCTCTATTTTTATCCATTTTGGCTCCTTTTGATTTCTTGTGACTCTGAACACACAATAAAAGGAAGACACATAAAAATAAATATATAATACTAATAAAACACACAAATACGTAAAATAGAAGAGTTATTTAAGTACTTTTCTAGCACTTATCAAACTCCCCCACACTTAGACAGTTGTTCGCCCTCGAACAACAACCATATGACACAAACAACACACTGATTTTACATGAGATTAACAACTTTTAACAATGAAATTCTACTACATATAGTGACTTGCTTATTAAACATTCTCCCAAACCATGAAAATTTCACTTCTTCTCAAATACACAATGGCGTGTGAGTGTGTGCAATTGAGGTTATCATCCCATCACTAATGGAACCAAATGAAAGCTTACGATGATCTATCCAAATCCTAACCCGAAATGGTCACATATTTCCTTTCATCTCTCGTGATCCCACTCTTATTTTACAATGATTCCCATGGATCCTAAAAATTACTCTATTCACCAAAAATCATCAACTGTTAGCACTGCAAAGAAAAAAAGGGTATGGCAGGTGTTTTATAGCAAATATGTTTTCAATTTAAAGAGTGTTTAGATTGAGCACTTCAAACCACTGAGGAAATTTATTTATCAAACTTCACACTTGGGTAGCTATCACATTTCTCGCGATTTTTTTCCTTTTTTTTTTTTGGTATAGAAGAAGAAAAAGAAGAAGAAGAAGAGTTTTGCAATTTTCTTTTCAGCTTTTACCCCATAGGTAGCTTTCACACTAAACCCCTTTCATTGGAGGCAGCCTTCTTCACCCATTCGAGGTGACGGCTTCACACTCTGAGGTAGGTAGCTTTTTCCTGTGGTCCCTCTCCTTTATTTCAAATATAAAAGTAAAATTCATTCTCAGCATAGGTCAATGCTTTTTCCAAACTTTTTAAACTCTATCAATAAAAGACACATTCACAAAAAACAGATACCATGCGATTAGAACTCCACCTTGCTAACAATTGATGTTTCCAGGTTACTTTGAAGCAGACGAATGGATAGAAAAAAAAATTAGTTTACTATGGTCTAGAAAGTTAGAAAAAAAATCAACATTTTCAACCTTCAATTTGTGTTCCAGAGAATGATAGTAAATTACCTTATAAACGTGCTCGGGTAATTTTAGCCAGCTATGCATATAGAAGAACATAACACAACAGATTTTTTTTTTTTTTTTTTGGGATCCTGTAGTTTCAGCTAAGTCACGCAAATTAAGCTCAATCATATTCAAAAGTTGCTATCTCATGCAAAATTGTAGACACACAAAAAAAAATCACACGCAGACCACAATATGCCACTCCCCCACACTTAAATTCTACATTGTTCCCAATGTAGAAATATAGAAAGCATGAAAAAGAGTAGAAATAGAAACTCCCCTATGGTAAGCAATGAGTCGTGTCAAGCGGGGATGGTGGTTGTACAATGGAGCACTTCTTAGAAAAGGTCAACAATCCAAGAGCAAACGACCTGCAATCAACATATGTACAGAACAAGAAAAACAACATCTGAATTTTTTTTTTGTGTGTTTTTTTTAAATTTTTTTTATTCCAGAGCGTAACACAGATGTGTTTCCAGAGTTAACTCCGTATTCTACCATCTGAGGTTAGCTATTCCACATTCATAACCTTAACTCTAAATCCAATTCATTCGGATCTCTTTTTCTTTCGCTTAATTCCTCTGGCCAATTGATGACAAGCACTTCTACATGCATTTGTGGTACATAAGATTCTAATTTCTCCAATAATTCCTCAATTGATGGTGTAATAAAAATCATTTTCAAAGTATTAGGAGAAATCAGCTTTTGATGATCTAAAAATTTGAGAAATGCCAATTAACCATTGAAATGGTTTTGAATGTTTAAAAGACCAATTGGCTTAGAGTATAGATTCAACGTGGCCAAAGAAATTATGCAAAAGATCTGTTCCAAAGTTTCAAAACCCCTGGTAATACGATAAAAGCATCCGAATGCATTATCATCATTGTTAAGCGTTCAAACAACGATTTAGCCTTTACCTCAATGCCGATGGTTTTACCATACACCTGTTTTAAAGGTGGCACAGTAATACCAATCACTGTTGATCCTCGTACGTACGCAGATTGAACGGCACACCCTATCAGTCCACGGTAACCTCCTCCGTATATTATCTTGCCCTTTCGATCTCCAAGTCTTGCTCCAACCGACTCATCGGGTGCTAGAAGCGTTGGTTGTCCCAGATTGATTCCACCAAAGAGACTTATGACCCTCAATGTCCTCTTTGAACTCCCAGTTCCGGCAGAAGTAGTAGCCTCCATAGGTTATCGATTTTGCACACTAAAAACTGACACAAGAATACAAAAACAATTAAAAATAACAATATGTACACGTAGTTGTGATTGTGACTCACATCTTCCTCACGGTTTTACGTCGAAAGCGGTTTAAACGCCTTCTATGGGTGGGATAGGCTTCCCATCCGCTTTTCTTATAGGCGGCAAGCAGGTCTTTTAAAGTTAGATTCCCAAGACTATATCGTTCTCGTTCCTTTTTAAATTCACTCCACAGATTGAGAAGTTCGATTTGCACCATTCCACTAGGATGCGTCTCAAGAGTTTGATGAATATCATCCAAAGACTCCTTACTCATGCCATCCTTAATGAAACATATTTTATCTTCTCGATTTGTGGACACAAATCCAATGGAACTATTACCTGATTTGCAGGTCCATCGAGTGCATTTATAAGGCCATCTAGCACATTTATAGCACACATTCAATCTTTTTGCTCTTCGTTTCTTGGCAAAATTACTTTTGCCTAACCCTGGTGCATATTTAGTACTAAAAGCTGGCATTTCACCTCCTAATCGGACCTTTGCTTCAATCAACCAACGGATATCCTCAGGCATTTCCTTTTCCATCAACATTTTTAACCGTCCTACTCTAAAATAGTAAATCTCTTTCAAAGCATTCAAAGGCAATGACGGATAATATTTGTGGATTTTGGAAAATTTGTTATCCATTGAAAATTCAAGTGTTTTGAAGAAGTAGAAGAAAAGAGAGTGCTTAGGTTGCCTCCTAAGTAGCGCCTTTGTTTATAGTCGTTGGCTCGACTATAATTTTTTTTTTTTTAGTTACGTAACACACGAGAGAAAAAGAAACACTGAAGTAATAAGATTAAAATCATCAAAATAAATAAGATGAATAGATTATCACACTCTTCCATATTTTCAAACAAGATACTGAAGAAGGAAAAAAAAAGAAAATTTGAATTACATAATCGATTAATATGAGGAAAAGACATATATATACAAAAATATCACACATATCCATACTATAAGAAAAACAAATAAGAAGAAGAGAAAGAAGAGAAAGAAGAACAAAAGGAAGGAAAAAAAAATTAAGAAGAAGAAGAAAATTACCTAATCACTGTCCGAAAGGAATACTCACTGAAAATGAAGATTGTGGTTGTGGTTTCGCGTGGAGAATGATCTCTGATTTATAGTCAAAGTGGGCACTGTTTCAACCGACAATCGGGCATGCAGAGTGTGATGGAAAGAGTACGTTGGAAGGAGTATCCGAGAAAACGGGTTTGACGGTTTGTCATTTATCAATAATTAACCTGCCCATTATCCGTAATTCTCGCTAATCACCGATTTATGGGCCATCATGTCTCTTCCCAAATAATTGAGTCTCGAAATATCGTCCTCCTACAGTAATAAAGCAATATCTTCCTTAATACGTTAGATGAAAAGTAAACAAATTAAAAAAATACAAATATTAAAAGAAAAATGCTTGGGTTGCCTCCCAAGAAGCGCTTTTGTTTATGGTCATTTGCTCGACACAGTTCCCATTTGTCAAGTAGGATTCCTCAAATCCATTGCAGCTCCACTTTGTCTTTGATGGCTTCTCCGAGTGTCTTGATTTCTTAACAGTCCTTCTTGAATTCTTCTCCAAATTCTTTTGGTCTCATTTCTTTCCATGGCTTCCTTCTTCGAGATGAGGTAATTGTGCTTTGGCTCAATCTTATGTGTTGTGTTGGCTCTGCAATTCAACTTACACAGTTCTTGCACAAAAGGATTAGTTGAATTGATTGTAAAGACATAACAAGCGTTATTAGGGCGCAATGAACCATCAAAAATATTAAAGTTCGCTTTTTCCTCATCAAATTCCATGGATAGTGTACCCTCATAGACATCAATTTTAGTGCGAGAAGTGTAAAGAAATGGACGTCCCAATATGATAGGTGTAGGGTGAGGTGAATGTTCATCAGCCATATCAATCACGTAAAAATCAGCAGGGAAAACTAAACCATTTATTTTGACTAGCACATCTTCTATCACTCCATCCGGGTATGCATTGGTACGATCAGCTAGTTGCACAATTATGTGAGTTTCTTTCGGTTTTCCTAGAATTAGTGAAGCATATAAGGATCTAGGCATGACATTTATGGATGCTCCTAAATCTATAAGTGCTTTGTCAATGTGGTGATTGCCTATGGTGCAAGGGACAGTGAACATACCAGGGTCTTTACATTTTGGAGGCAACTTCTTCTGGAATACCGCTGAAACGGTTTCTCCCATTTTGATCATTTCATTTCCCTTCAATTTCCTTTTGTTAGTGCAAAGATCTTTCAAAAACTTAGCATAGCGTGGAATTTGTTTGATTGCATCTAACAAGGGAATATTGATCGCTACTTTCCTAAGTGTGTCCAAAATTTCCCTTTCTTTGATTTCATTATTGACCTTTGCAAATCTACTGGGAAAAGGGGGGAGGGGTTGATTTAACAATGATAGGAGAACTTACCCCTTTTTCCAACTCTTCTTCTTTGTCTTCATGTGTGGGAATTTGTTTGTGAGGGTTTTCGATCTCTTTTTCACTCCTTAAGGTTATGGCACTAACATTCTTTGGATTTACCTCAGGTTGAGATGGTAACTTCGCTCCAGATTGTGCTTCCAGTCGATTGATAGCAGTTGCCAACTGACTCATTTGATTTTCCAAGTTTTGAATGCTTGCCTTGGAATCCTGTTGAAATTTCACAGTGTTAGTTGCTAATGTTTTCACCATATCCTCGAGAGACATACCTGGTTGTTGAGGTTTTTGTTGAAATTGCCATTGGGTTTGAAAATTCCCTTGTTGCTGGAATTGGCCTTGAGGTTTGTTAGGGAAGAATCCTTGGGGTTTGTTGGTTCCATAGCTCAGATTGGGGTGGTCTCGCCATCCTGGATTATAGGTGTTTGAGTATGGATTGTATTCTTGTCTTGGGAAATTATTTGCTGAGTTCACTTGTTCGTTGTTATCCACTTGTAGAACAGGACAAGCATCTGTAGGATGTCCTAGATTTGTGCATATGCCACATGCTTTGACTTGCGGATTGTTTCCTACAACAATTTGTTTGAGAAGATGTGTTAGTTCAGAAAGTTGGCTTTCAATATTGGAATTACTTACCTCGTTAACTCTTCGAATGTTCATCTCCCGGTCTGTACTGAATTGTTGAGTGTTTTCAGCCATGTTTGAAATCGCGTTACGGCTTGGGGGTTTTGTTCATCAATGCGCCTCCACTAGCAGCATCAACCATGTTTCTATCTGATTGACATAAGCCTTCATAGAAATATTGCACTAGGAGGTTTTCACTGATTTGGTATTGCGGGCAGCTTGCAATGAGCTTTTTGAAACGCTCCCAATACTCATAAAGAGTTTCTCCATTGTTTTGGCGTACTCGAGATATCTTTCACGATATTTGCGGTCTTTGAAGTCGGGAAGTACTTTTCGAGGAAAAGTTGCTTCATTTGATTCCATGTTGTGGTGAACCTGGTGGTAAAGTGTATAACCAATCAGGCGGCATCTTTTAGTGAAAATGGAAAAGCTCTGAGCTTGATTTGCTCTTCAGTGATGCCCGGGGGTTTCATGCTATCGCATACCACATGAAACTCCTTCAAGTGTCGATATGGATCTTCGCCGGATCGTCCATGAAAAGATGGTAGAAGATGTATCAAACCGGATTTCAGCTCGAAAGCTTTACCTTCTTCTACGGTTGGAAAGGTGATACACAATGGTTGTTGAGTAACTTCGGGAGTTGCCAGTTGTTTGAGAGTTCTTTCGTTATTGTTTTCTGCCATTTCTCGTTCGGTTTGTTTTGCTTGTCTTATTCGTCTTCGAATGGATTTCTCGATTTCTGGATCGAAACTTTCAAGAATTCTATTAGTAGATCGGGTATTATGCATACAAGTGAAGAAGAATTTTTTTTTTTGAAAAATTAATTAATAAAAACAACTAAATTAGATTAACTTGGATTCTACGATAGCCAAAAACTTGGGCGCGCTTGTCGCGGCGCGCCAAAGTTTTTTTTTTATTTCCTTACTCGGTTTCAGAACTATAGATTAATGTAGTAGTGGTAAGTAAGGGTCGAAACCCAAGAGGAACGGTGCTTGATCTAGTTGTTTTTATCAATTAATGAAAGGGGTTTTGAGAATTTTGAATGAAATTCAAATGACAAAAGATAAGATCAAATAAAATAATTGAAATAAATATCTAGTTCTCGGGTTCGGTTGTGTCAACCACGTGTGTTTATCTTTCCCATGCAACGTGTTACTATTCCTTCTTCAATTTATCAACTCTCAATTAACCAACAAGCTCTGATTAACGAATTCTTCCTTAAGTGTATTAAGTTAAAAGTCAGCTCTTTAACTTAACATCTAGCTATTGGATAACCCTAAACAAGCTCTTAGGATTTAATGCAAAGCTAGTATGAAATGAACGAGAAGAATGAGTTGAATTAGATGAATAATTTCAGAAGCTCGAATTAATGCATCTAAGTTGATTTGTTAATAAATATGCACGATATTCATTTGCTACTTTGGATTGGAATCTAATGACAATTACGGATCAAAAGTTCAAATTCTAGCAAGTAACTTGAATTTAAAGATTAATTGATTCAATTGGCCAAGGTGAATGCAATAATCAAATAAACTCAAAAACGGGTTTACAAGCATAACAAATCAACAAATTGAAGTGGAGGAATAGATAAAATGTTACTAAAGAGTTAGAAAAGATAACCACATGTTAGTTGAACACAGCGTCCCCCTCGAACTAGATAGAAAAGTCTAACTACTCATATTTGCGGGGTTTCATACTTTTTAGCGAGTGTTCGCCTTGTATCACCACCACAATATGATAGATTATACAAGTAATTTACGCAAAATATAGAAAACAAGTAAATAAATGCTAAGAAATTAATAGAGAAATAAAAAGGGAAAGAGAAACTTAGCGAAGAATTGATCCGCCGGAATATGGAAAGCTAAGAGTTTCAAACTAAAACTAAGAACAAATGAAGAAGAAAATTTTACTGGAGAGAAAGTTGGAGAGAACTACTAGCTAATTCTCTTCTACTAAATTGAGTTTTCCTTCCTTGCAAATGCCTCTATTTATAGGCAAAATTTCACAAGAAAACATGATAAAAAATTGTACAATTACTCCATTATAAATCCACTAATTGGTAACGATCAAATCATGATCTTAAATTGCTCCATTAGTTCAAATATTGTATCATGGTATAGGTAAGCATCTTGGCTGAATTGTGCAATTGGAATTTCCTCTTTTGGATATTTTAATAGAAAGTTATGAATTTTCTACCAAAACATGACCCAAGAAATCCTCCATTCACATCACTCTCGGTTTTGTCCATTTTTGACCATGATATAATCCGAATTATTTGAAGACGTCAACATCAAAGTTGTAGCCCTCTGAGTGTCCTTTCTAACAATATAAAGTGCAGGTCAATCCGAATTTTGTAGCAAAAGTTATGGTCAAATTACTGAACTGCGGCAGTAAATTCGAGCTGCTGACTTTTTACACTTTGTCATTTCTCTTCAAATGACCATAACTTTCACTAGGAAACTCCGATTTGGGATCCGAAAAAAATGTGGAAATCCTCTTTTGATATTCTTTGATATTGGCACAAGAAAAATTGTAAAAACAACTTTTCATAAAATTGCATCGGAGGCCCTCCATCTTTGAATTTGCTTGCATTTCGGTCCCAAGTTCCGTTTTCGCTCTATTTTTATCCATTTTGGCTCCTTTTGATTTCTTGTGACTCTAAACACACAATAAAAGGAAAACACATAAAAATAAATATATAATACTAATAAAACACACAAATACGTAAAATAGAAGAGTTATTTAAGGGGGCTAAATGATATGATCAAACTAAACTAACGATACAAAAGTAGTATCTGGATGCTCTAACAAAAAGGGAGAGATACACCTTCAACTTCCTTGCCCCCCAAACCACCCAACAACAAAAAACACAAAAAAAAAAAAATAAATAAATAAATAAATAAAGAGAGAAAAGATATACAACGGGTAGCACTTTTTATTTTTTATTTTTAAACGAGCAATATTAGGAGTACAACAAAATTGGTATAATAATTGATACAAATCTTCAATGGAGGGGTGAATCCCATTAATGTAAGGGGGCTAAAAATAGTGGATTTTTTTTTTCACCCTTGTGTTAGAGGTTGTACCAATTGTTATACCAATTTTGTTGTACCTTTAGTATTTTTTTTATTTTTTATTTTTTAAAAACACCCTTAACATGTGAAAATTAGATGAGTTGATATTGTTTAGAGCAATGAGACCTAGACCAATCATTACTCTATGTGAAAAGTGGGCATTGAGGGAAAGACTAACTATATTCACACTGCACAATTTATTATGTACACCGTCATTTAATTGCATGAAAGGGGCTTCAACTTTGTTTATAACTACAATTATGCCCTCAAGTTTTTGTTACATTTTTCATAATCAATTTTTAATAATTAACTTACTTTCTATGTAAATATTAATTTATATTTAAATATTGTGCTAGTATTCTTTGAAAGTAACAAGTAATATTTATGTTTTCCATACATTATAGTTAATATTATTTAAAATTATCATGGATAAACAAATATTTTGACGTCTAACTATATAAAATTTTAAAAGAAAAACCATCAATACATAACAAATTTACAAGTAGTGAAACATTAAAGATAATAATTGAAGAAGAAAAGATTACGGATGTAATTGCATAAAAATGTAAATATTGAGAACCTTTAAAGATAATTAAAATTTGATGTACTCATTACAATTCGTGGTGTTAATATAATTAGCATAAGGGAAATCTTTTGATTTTAAAATTTGCCATCATATTTTATTTTCTAACCAAATTTACCCTTATTGATAATTTATTAATCTTTATTTTTAACCAACTCCTTCAATTTATTTATTTATTTTTGTTTCTAAAAAAAAGTCTTTTCATTTTTGAACTAATATGCATGAGGAACAAAACTGTAATTTTATGTCATTGTAGTTAAGTAAAAAAAAAAAAAAGTACTGTATTGATGTCAAACTGAAGGTCTTAACTCGAAATTCAACAATAGCAAATTTTAATAACTAGTTATGAATATATAGTTTGCTATAGATCTTAAAAGTTGTAGGTAAACTTTTTAATTTTTTTTTCTTAGTTTTAGATTTTCATCCTATAACCCCATATCCAATACTTCCTTCAATTGAGCTCAAATTATATACGTAACTTTTGAATTTGGTTCATCACGATTTATTTGATTCGATTTCTTCTCTTTTTATTCAAATAATTTGTATCCTTAAATAAAAAAATTAACAAGTTCTAATTATTTTAGATTGTAAATTTCAATCAATTTTGTGTATTAAATGAATATATTTATCTCTATATATAATTTATTTTACTTGGTTACATAAATCTGATCAATAGGCATATTGTGTGGTATAAAGATGATAAAATTTCGTTAGCATTTCAGATTTTAATTAGTTTCCAATAATAATAATAATAATGATAATAATAATAATAATAAAATGAAAAAATAATAATGACCCTCGAAAGCAAAAGACGTGCAACGCAAGCAATTGAGTGTATATATATAAAATTCATGTTTATCTATACTTAACATGGTTTATCATCTGATGCCCACAAATGGGCACCCATGTGGACTGATGGGTGTGCCCCGCCCTCCCACCATAAGACAGACAGGTGTCGCCCATCTGTCCACGTGTGGGCAACATATCATTTTGGGAACTTAACACATAATAGCATGAGTCAAGGCAGATGTTGCGGTTGACACCTTATCGCCATCGTGTTGGACAAGACATGGATACCAATTGCTGTGCGCCATGTGTCATTTTCCCATTCAATTGACCACAATTTCTCCTCGCCCTCTCCACCATAAATATTCAATCACGCTACAAAGAGCAGCGGGCACCTGGATAGAATAGTTGAACAGTTGGCTTCGAAATGCACCTCAAGCCCCCATAGAGAGTATTTGTCAGATAATCAATTTCTTGTTCAAGAAATTGCATCATTTTTGTGTAATGAGTACTGATTACCATGATCCTTGCATCTCTAATCAAGATAATGGGCTGTAGTTTCTATTTCCCATGGTTCTGAATGTCTTTAGTGTTGGCAGTGGATCGGGTTCGGATCGGATCGACCTAATCCAAATCCAAATCCAAATTAATCACCCCGATCCAAATCCAAATCCAAAATCCTCGAATTGGATTCGGCTCAAATCGGATCGGATCGGATTAAGAAAAAAATCCAAATACGATCCATATTGGTATATGTTTCTATAAAAAAATAAAAAATAATAAAAATAAAAATAAAGATAAAAAAATAAAAAATAAAAATTCAATTCGGATCGGATCGTATCGGATCAGGCCTGATCCGATCCAAATCCAAATCCGTTTGGATCGGCCAATCCACAGGATCGTCGAATCGGCAAAAAATCGCTCCATTCAGATCGGGTATCCATTGGATTTGGATCGGATCGGTTTTTTCTGCCATCACTAAATATATTACCATTCTTGATATTAAAGCGTGATGAATTACCTTTCTTCTTGGAGGCCTGGTTGCTACTCTGCTTCCTCTTTGGCACATCTTTCCTCATTTTTTTCTATACTTCCGTTCCATAAATATAACTCCATTTTTATTTTTATAAAACATAAAAAATATATAATTAATATTATTGGAGAAGTAAAACTTTAGATTATTTTCCTACTATGTTATTTTATTTATTAGATATTTTATTTTAACTAATCTATTTTACTGATAATAATAATATACATTAAATGAGGACATATAAGACACTTAATATCTTAATTACATCTTTAAAAGCATATTGAGACGGATGAAAAACTTAGTTTATATCGTCTTTTTGGCCAGTTCAGTCTCAATTCAGTCTCATTTAAAGATGAGACTAACCTTCATCCGTTCTATACAATAGTGTACCTTTTTCTACGGTGCAATATTCGGCTGATGATCTCAGCGGCGGCCCATTTTAAATCCATGGTGATTACTGTGAAAGAATTAATAGTATTTGTATATTCAAAGAATAGATGAGAGGAGAAGAGAAAGAAGGGAGAAACAATAAGAATTCATTGGTTCATCTCCACTCATAGGGTTACAAGAGGATTATACATATATATAGACAATGACTAGCTAACTCTAAGGAAAGTTTTACTAAAATATAACACAACTAAATAATAGAATAATTACTATACTATAATTACTATACTAATATACTTCTAACATCCCCCCGCAAACTCACGATGTGACAGCAGAGAGCAGCGAGAGTTTGTCACGCAAGAAACGAAAGCGTGGAACTGAATGAGCCTTAGTGAAGAAGTTTGCAAGCTGAAGTGAAGAAGAGATAAACGGCAATGCGAGAGTCCCTTGCTGGATATGATGACGAACAAAGTGACAATCAATTTCAACATGTTTGGCGTGCTCATGAAACACAGAGTTATGGGAGATTTGAATGGCACTCTTATTATCACAGTACATCGGAGTAGGAGAAGAACAATGAACACTCATATCAGCAAGTAACCAACGCAACCAGACAATCTCAGCAGCGGTAGAGGCCATAGCACGATATTCAGCTTCCGTAGAGGAGCGAGAGACAACAGTTTGTTTCTTGCTCTTCCACGAAATAAGAGAGTCACCCAAGAAAGCGCCAAAGCGCCCGGATTGTGGACTTACGATCAGTAGGATTACCTGCCCAATCAGCATCAGAGTAGGCACGAAGCTCAAGAGAAGAGGTGGAAGGAAGTAGGAGACTCTGAAAACAAGAACCACGAAGATAACGCAAAATACGAACAACAGCAGACCAGTGTACTGTAGTAGGAGCCGAGACAAACTGGCTAATCATATGCACAGCATACGCAATGTCAGGACGGGTAATGGTAAGATAAACAAGAGAACCAACAATAGTACGATACAATGTAGGATCAGACAACGAAACCTCATTTGTCGGGGAATAGCGAGCATTAATCTCAATGGGAGTGTCAACTGTCTTGTCATCAGTAAGACGAGCACGCTCAATGATATTAGCGGTGTACTTGGATTGAGAGAGCATGTAACCTCTGGGCGAAGAAGCAATCTCAATCCCCAAAAAGTAAGATAGAGGATCCAAATCCTTCATCTCAAAGAGACGAGCCAATTCAGACTTCAAATATGCGATCCCTACAGCATCATCACCAGTAAGGATCATGTCATCAACATATAACAAAAGAATGATACGTCCCGCAGAAGTACAACGAGAAAATAGGGCAGAATCATGATGACTAGATACAAAACCAAGAGATAAGAGAGCCGTGGAGAATCGCTCAAACCAGGCACGTGGAGCTTGTTTGAGATCGTAGAGTGCCTTTTTGAGCCGACAAACATAACCAGGAGAATGAGGAACACCAGGAGGAGGGGTCATATAAACTTTTTCTTGAAGGGTCCCATTCAAGAAGGCATTTTTAACATCCATTTGAGAAAGAGTCCATTTGTGAATAGAAGCAACTGCAATAAGAGTACGTACGGTGGTCATTTTAGCAACTGGGGCAAATGTTTCCTCATAATCCAAACCATACTCTTGAGTAAATCCTTTAGCAACCAAGCGAGCCTCGTAGCGCTCGACAGACCCATCAGATTTAGTTTTAATCTTATACACCCACCGTGAACCAATAGCATTTTTACCTGAAGGTAAAGGAACCAATTCCCAAGTATCAGTCTTATGTAGAGCAGCGAGTTCATTAGCCATAGCCTGTTGCCACAGGGGATCGATAGCTGCTTCCTTATAAGATGAAGATTCAGAAAGTTTGTGAAGAGAAGATAAGAAGCAACAAAAGGATTCTGAGTAGCAAGAGTAATCGAAATCAGGTAGCTGAGTGGACTTACGGATGTGGGGCAGATATCGAGGAGGTGGGGGTGGTGGTGATGGAGGTGGCGGATCCTCAGCCTGAGATGATGATGGAGACGGCATAGGAGAAGGAGATGGAACACCCGGCGACGATGCATGTATACCTGCAGCAGGGGAAGAAGAAGACAAGGGAATAGACATGGGTTGACTGGTTTCATCATCTGCAAAAGGATCAATACTGACAAGATCGGACTTTCTCACAGGAGTTGTATCATCCACAAGTGAGAAGAAGGGAACGTGTTCAAGAAACACAACATGACGAGATACATATAATTTTTGTCCAGTGGGATCAAAACAACGATAACCCTTCTGACCATCACCATAGCCTAAGAAGACACACATAGCAGAGCGAGACGTCAATTTACTACGTTCAACTGTAGGACGAAGGATAAAACAAGTGCATCCAAAAACCCTCAAGGAAGAATAATCAGGAGAATACCCAAATAAAGTTTCGAATGGCGACAATCAGAGGTATAAGAGGATGGGATTCCATTAATTAAATGAACAGCAATCAGAGATGCCTCTCCCCAAAACTCACTCGGCACTTTGGAAGATAAAAGAAGAGAACGTGCTGTTTCAAGAATATGTCTATGTTTGCGCTCAGCAACACCATTTTGATGAGGAGTGTCAGCACATGAAGTTTGAAAAATAGTGCCGTCCTCAACGAGGAACTCGTGAAAGGCAGTCGAGGTATATTCACCACCCAAATCATACCTAAAACACTTAATTATAGCAGAGTGTTGTGTTTTGACAAGCATACGAAAAGAGTGATAAACATCAACAAAATCAGAACATCTTTTCATAATATATATCCAACAATAACGACTATAATCATCAATGAACGAGACATAGTATCTAGACCCTCCTTTAGTGGAGACAGGAGCGGCGCCCCACACGTCTGAATGAACCAAATCAAAAGGTGCAACTGAACGAGAAGTACTATGAGAAAATGGTAAAGCAGAAAATTTAGCAAGTTTGCAACCACTACAATCTGAAATGTCATGAATGTCTAAATCTCCTAAACAGCCTTTAGAAACTAAGAACTTTAAACGACTAGTTGACACATGTCCAAGATGCGAGTGCCACAAGTAGAACTGAGAGGAAGAAGAATTCAACTGACAAGATGAAAGATCAACACCAGAAGCTGCAACATGCACGGGTTTCAGAGTGTCCAAAACATACAACCCCCCTTTCTGCCTATGGCCTATCCCAATCAGCTTCCGAGACTGTGGATCTTGTACATAATAAGCAGTAGAGGAAAAGTTAACCAAATATCTAGAATCACATAATTGACCGACAGATACTAGATTCAAAGTAAGGCCGGGAACACAATAAACATCAGAAAAAGACAAGTTAGAATTATGAATAGAGCCAACACCTAAAGGTAATGGGGTGCCATTGGCAGTAATAACAGAAGTAGATGAGGGGGAAGAGCATAAGGAATCAAAGAGAGCGGAATGGGAGGACATATGTTTGGAAACACCTGAGTCAACGATCCAAGGTGAAAAAGTACCTGACTGATTATGTGATGACAAACCTGCATGTGTCGATGCTGACATGGCACGTGGCTGTGTGGCTAAGAACTTCTGAAACTGCTCACTAAGATCAAACAAGTGAGAATCAGACGACGGTGGTGGTCCAAGTATAGAAGAGCTAGCTGATGGTACAGTTACCATTATATTGGCATGTGGGTGAAAAACTGCTGGCGACGATGAGGATTGTTGTTTCAACAACTTAGGACATTGAGCTCTCCAATGCCCTTTTTGTTTACAAAAGCTGCACGTATCATAAAGAACCTTAGCATGCCCCTTACTCCGATTCTGCGTGGAAGATACAGCCAATACTGAAGTCGCCGAATGAGGTAAAGACACCTCAGTGGAAAGAGACTTCAATCGAGTTTCCTCAGCAACAAGCTCACTAACAACAGAATCCACAGATGGAAGAGGAGAACGATGTAGGATAGAACCTCGGAGTCCCTCAAAATCACTGTGTAAAGCCATAAAAAACTGGACCAATCGTTGCTCCTCTCTATAGGTGATGTAATCATCAGAGTCCCTTAACCCTACAGGTTCAGTAAGAGCCAACTCATCCCAAATTGCCGTCATAGCCGTATAGAACTCCAAAACGTTCATACCTTTTTGTTGCAATGCCCGAATATCATTCTCCAATTGATAGCGCTTCGCAAAATTAGTTTTAGTGTACAGTTTTTGTAAGTGATGCCAAACTTCCTTTGCCGTCTCATACTTAGCCAACTGAATCCCTATACTATGATCAACAAAGTTGTTAATCCATGTAAGAATTTTCGAATTGTTTGCATCCCAGTTTTCTATTTCCGTCGCATAATTATTATCAGCAATTTTGGGTTTGACAACCATGTCACTAACATAACCCCAGAGCTTCTTGCCCTTAAGAAAATGCTTCATTACATGATTCCAATGAGAATAGTTCTTTCCATCCAATCGAACACTAATTGCTTGGAGAGAATCTTCAGATGCCATAATGAAAGAGGTCACTTTAACACTTGGCACACAGTAATAACAAATTTAACCACAAACACAACCTGTAGTTCAATTACAGCTCGGATGTAATGCAATTACAAGAAGAAAACCCCAAATGGAATTCCAATACAATTACAGCCTGTCTGTAATTTACGAACTGCGACTCAATCCGAACCCCAAACGACAAATCGACCACAGATTAAGAAACTACAGAGCATGGCAATCACAACCATGGAAAGAAATCTGCCTGAGCCGCTGCGATGCGCCTCTTGAAGCCGCTGCTATCGAAGAACGCAGATCTGACAGGTGGCGCATGGTCCCACACGCGCCTCACCGAAAGAAAGTCCACCACCTGGACACCTTGAATATGGTCTTGGTTTGTCAAAATAGTGGCCAGAAGTGGTTCAAATAGTGAGTCAAAGTCGCGGCGACAAAGAAAAAAGAGAGATCCAAGGCTGCTAGGGTTTCTTTGAGCGTGGGATAACCAAAATTTACCAATTTTACACAAAATACTACCTCAATAGCTCTGATACCATGTGAAAGAATTAATAGTATTTGTATATTCAAAGAATAGATGAGAGGAGAAGAGAAAGAAGGGAGAAATAATAAGAATTCACTGGTTCATCTCCACTCATAGGGTTACAAGAGGATTATACATATCTATAGACAATGACTAGCTAACTCTAAGGAAAGTTTTACTAAAATATAACACAACTAAATAATAGAATAATTACTATACTATAATTACTATACTAATATGCTTCTAAAAATTACATAGCACAGTAATCGAAGTGTCAATTATGCACTGATGACATATGCAGACCTTTGTTTTCCAAGTGCTGCAAACTAGTAGCAGGTAATATATGTTGGTAGTAATTTATTTCAAATTTATTGTTCAAATATTATTTATTTGGAAACTAGGTTAAAAATATCAAATATGTGCGACTTCCATTGATATCTATATATCTATATATTATATAAAGTTAGGGTATGTTTGGTAGAATTAGCTGATAAGTTAACTTATAACCGATAAGCTAGTTTATAACTGATAAGCTAGTTGATATAAATAAAAGAGTTTGGCAAAATAACAGATAAACTAGCTCATAAATAGAAACTTACACAAAATGATATGTTTAAAATATATTTCTAGAAAATTATAGGGATAAAAAATGGAATAAAAAGCGAAAAGCTCATGAGATATTTGAAAAACTAGTAAAAGAACCTTTTCAAATAAGTTCGAACTTTTCAAATAAACTCTTTCAACCAAACGGAGCTTATTTAATTAGTAGGAGCTTATAAGCTCTTGAATAAGCTGTAAGCTAGCTTATTTGACTTACCAAATATACCCTTAATCTGATTAGGAAGTTGTTAGTTATTAGTACTAAGTTTTAGTTAAACATGTGCTGTACCACTTATTTTCTGCCAAGTGTTACATTTATTGCCAATTGTTTTAAGATAATAATTACTCTCTCTGTCTCAATTATACTAGCTTTTTTACCCA
Source organism: Jasminum sambac (assembly GCA_018223645.1). Lineage (NCBI taxonomy): Eukaryota > Viridiplantae > Streptophyta > Magnoliopsida > Lamiales > Oleaceae > Jasminum > Jasminum sambac. Next base: position 26,610,868 of record CP073652.1, read on the forward strand.
TGCATTGCATGTGAGACTAATTTTCCAACAAATAGCGATTTTGATAAATATTAATAATATAATATTAGCACTACTAAAATAAATTGAATATCGGTTAGAGTACTAAACTTAATTAATATAAAATAATGAAAGAATTGTATAAAAATTTCAACAGAGTTTTCCCTATATTGCGTGGGAGATAATTTGTGATAGAGGTTGTGATAATATAAATGCAAAATAAAATAATATTAAATTAAATATTATAGTTATCAAAATAATCACACTAAAAAACTCTACTACTATTCGTCCAGCTTATAGTTTTTTGTTTAAAATTATTCTACATTCTATTATATTCAATCATGAATTCGAGAGATATAACTACACAACCATGCAATGCATGGTATTAACAATAAATGTGCGGATGCTGGTTTTTAAAAATTTATTGTAAAATATTATTAATATACAAATAGATATATTATATAGTGAAAATATAGCGAGTACAATTCGACAGACCCTAAAACCACATTCCTCTTTCATTGGAAAATACTTATCCTTGTCCGCGCCACAGCCTCATTTAATCGAGGCAGAACGAAGATCACATAAGAATTACAATAGGATTGGGACTCCCTATTCTCCGTCCCCACCTCGCTAGAAAATTCTCATCCACTTTCACCCCTAATCGTGATTTTATAATCGAAAACTTCTATGTGTATCTTTTTTTGTATGTATTAATGACATATAATTTTTCCAATACACATCTTCTAAATATACTAAACATTTATATTAATATATTCGATATAAACTCACTAATTTAATATATTTGGCCGGTATATTAACATACTTTTAGAAACTCACCAGTTTAAATAGACGAACTTTAAAACTTATATAAAATCTAAACTGATAAAAATCGGTACAAAATAAATAATTAAAAATTATTTTTTATAAAATTTAAGGTCTATACATAAATAACACATTTTTTAAAACGAAAATACTAAGATCTTAGGAAATGGAAAAAATAAAAAATAAAAAATAAAGTCAACTATGCTTAGTTATGATAAATTTATATAAACATCATATTTTTAGTTTGATTATTTTCCTATTTTTATTGTCAATCATTATTTTAAATATGATGTGATTTGTAACATTTGAAATTATAACATGTAATTATTCATTATCAAAAAATGATTTTTCAAAAAATACCAACATAAAAAAATAATTATCCAACTCTAATATCACTAATTATTAATCTAATTGCAACCGACTACAACTAAAAGGAATGCGGTTGCTCTCCTGCACACTAGCGCACTCGATGCGTGGTGTCCTCACAAGGAACAAATCATCATTATTTTTTTTAATATTTACATTAGGTTAGATGAATAATACATAACTGTCTCCTAACGGTGAGATGGCTCATGTGGCCCCCACGAATTTTTTCCTTCAGAGTGTGCATGCTTCTCCTGTACACTAGTGTGTAGGAGAGCAAAAGTGCTAAAAGGAATCATTATAGAAAATATAAAAACATATGAGAATTAAAAGAAAAATATATTTTGATAAAATGATGTTAGTTAAAAAGTAAGTGAAGTTAATTAGGTACTAATGATCAATTGACTCACTCTAGAATAAGATATAACACTCCAATTCTAGAACGCATATTTCTTTCCCGTAGAAATCTAATTAATTTTAATCATTTTTCATTTTTTAAATTAATTATATTTTTTACCCTTTAGCAATTTAATTGATTTTGATTAATTTTTGTCCAATGAAATCATGTCAATTTTTGTGCAATGAAAATGTGTCCAATTAAATATTAGAAATATAATTAATTTTAATTAATCCTAATATAATTAAATTAAAATTAGTTTGTGTATTTAGCTAATTATTTACTAAAATATTTTTTATTTCTAAAATAACTACCTTAATAGACGCAATTTTAAGAATTGCATCAATCTAATCGTTAAGATATTTTGTAAATTAAAATTTATCTTTCAATTTAAAAGGTATCTTTCATTTTTAGAGGAAATCGAATGAACCTATAGCGATTTTATTTCTTTTAATTTTTTAATAGGACTATTTTCAAACCCATGTCTAATAAAATCAAACTTCTAAAATTTTCCTTTAAATAAATTTAATTTTAAAGATATTTTTGAATTTAAAAGATGTCTTCCAATCTAGAAGGTATCTTCATCTCATGTCAGCTTGTTGCAATTTAATTAATTTTTGCTATTTCTTTTCTTTTTAAAATTGACTATATATTTTGCCTCGTAGCAGCATAATAACTATTTTTGATAATTTTCTTCAATTAAAACCACGTATATTTTCATCAAATAAAGCTGTTTTCAATTAAATCTTAGAAATATATTTAATTTTAATTAATTTTAAAAGAATTACACTTAATTTTTAGCTAATTACATCTAAAAAGAATTAATTATTTCTTAATTTTTTTCAAAACTATCTCCATTCGGAAATCCAAATCGGAGATAGAATTTTAGCAATTGTATGAATATAATTTTAAAAGTAACTTATAATTTAAAAAGATGCATTGTAATTTAAAATATTTCTTTAATTTTTTCGAGGAAATCTTACAGACCTTAAAAATTAAATTAATTTTAACTATTCTTTATTTTTCAATTAATTATACTTTTCTCCTTGATCAATATAATTAATTTTTATTAATCTTTATCTATTGAAACATATCGAATTAAATCTTCGCCGTATAATTAATTTAGTTAATTTTGACAAAATTAATTATAATTAATTTACATTTTTGGCTAATTATTGTTAAAAATAATTGTTTTTTGTTAAAAATTATTAATTATTTCTAAAATAATTAGTTTAATCTTTATTAAGTGAATTTATATTTCTTTTTTCTTTAAATTTAGAGAAATGTGTAACATTAAAGTGAAAAATTAGACTGGAATACCTTATTAAAAGATGTCACTTAGTTATTTCAGCTAACGGATATCTACAATTTAAAAGATATTGATATAGAAATAGATTAAGATTTAATTAATTAAAAATATTGTATTAATATTTCAATTGAACGATTAATTACAAACTATTAATGTAATATGTTTCTTTTAGGTTTTGTGTACAAATTTGATGAATTATAATTTTTTATCACGCAAAAATTAAATCCCACAAAATTGCTAATTTTAATTACTTTTCATTTTTAGCTAATTTTATTTTTGAAAACAATTAATCATTTCTAAAATTAAGTAAAGGGATTAACCTAATCATGTTACAAGTTTCTTTAATTTTCATGTAAAATTTTATTGATTTCTAATTTTGTATTACACAAAAATTAAATTTTAGTGAAATTGCTAATTTAAATTAGCTTTCGTTCCGTAACTAATTATTTATAAAAATAATTAATTATTTAAAAAATTAATTAGTGAGTCAAATCTAATTTTTCAATTTTAATGCTATACTTTTCTTTTTTACTTTGTGTAAAAATTCAATGAATACTAATTTTGTATCACACAATAATCAAATCTTAATGAAATTATTAATGTTAATTTTAATTAATTTTCGTTTCGTAGTTAATTATTTATAAAAAGTCTCTTATTCTATATAATATAGATATAAATCTTTAGATTTAGATTTAAAAAATTTTAAAAAATAAGAATTATCAATACTTATGTAGAGAAGCAAAATTTAGATTTAATACTTAATATTTAATATAAATAAATATTGATTAAATTATTTGTTAGGATTGATTTTTAATTAATAAAAAAAATTACAAGATAAAAAACTTGTAGCTAATAAGTTCGAATAAGTGGAGATTTGGAAAAATCTAATTTTTACTATACAAATTTCTTTATTTTGGTGAGGATAAGATTTAATATAGATAATGTTTAATTATTTTTTTGTGAGGGATTGACTATTAATTAATAAAAAAGGAAAAAATTAAAAGACAAAAAAGAGCTTCATTTTAGGAGGGAAAACTAATTATTCTAATTAAAAATTTTGGCTGAAATTCTCTGCTTTTCTTTATATATAGATAGATAGATCGCTATTTCTTTTTGGATGTTTTCAGTTATATAGTTCTTTCCATATTAATTCACTATTATGGCACCAATTAAATTTCACACTTATAAGTCTGATGTATTATCCCCTATCTGCTGATACATCAACAGTGAGGAGAATAACTCTTCCTCACATTGGGAGGAGAACATTACTCCTTAACAATCATACCTCTCTAGTAAGGAATAAATCAAGGTTTATAAGTAAATGAGAAATAACCTCTCAATAACCGTGCTTTACCATTTATGTAAAGAGGAAAGATAAGAGTAACCGCAGTTTGATCATTCATCACGGTGTTAGGCATCATTTGATCATTCAATTTCATCGCCACATCCGACATCATTGCTTAGGTTTCATGTGATTGCTTTTCAGTTTTCATTTATTAATACTAGCAGGTAGCATATATCAAATTTGTACGAAAATATTTTAAAGTTTCTGTTGGGTGTTGTTTCACCTTATGTAATTCCTTGGGATCTTGATTAGACTAGTCAAACATGGCCTTGCAATTTAAAGTAGGAAAATATGGAGCAAAGAATACTGCGGCTGTTTCTTTTGTTTTTAGAGAGAGAAAAATGAGATAGGGTTGGGAGCCAATTCAAATTCTTCATTCCACTGCATTGTTATATTGCAATACATTAATGGGCCAAACCACATTAAATAGTGGGCTTGTAAATACTAGCTAAAGGCCCAATCAATAATATAAAAGTCCAACAAAAAATTAAGAAAATATATTAATTAACATTCTCCCCCTTAATGTATTTTTCTTGAACTCCAAGTGCTCTTCTCAATTCTTGAAACTTTGAAGTGGTACTTGATTGCAATGTGTCTTGTTCGGCTATGGAAGCATGGATTTTTTGCCATTGCAATTGCCGAGTTATTGTCACAAAACACCGATGTAGGTTCACCTTGCTTTTCTCCAATATCTTCCAAAATTCTCCTTAGCAAAATCACTTGTGAAGTTGCTATAGAGGCGGCCATATACTTGGCTTCGGCGGTAGATTGAGCTACACTATTTTGCTTCTTAGATAGCCACGAAAACACACCCGACCCAAGAGAAAAAAACATAACCGGAGGTGCTCTTCATATCATCAACACAACCTCTCCAATCACTATCACAAAAGCCCCCTAACTTCACATCAACATTCTTCTCAAATTTGATTGTTCCCATTATGTATCTCAATACTCTTTTCCCAACACCAAAATTCTTTTGACTTGGAGCACTCATGAATCTTGAAAGCAAACTTGCGGCATACATTATATCCGGCCTTGTAGCGGTGAGATAAAGCAAGTTCCCAATCAAACTTCTATAAAGAGTTTCATCCACTTTCTTTCCTCCATCATTCTTCATCAATTTTTCATTGCAAACAAGGGGAGTTTCTACACTTTTGCATCCAAACATTCTAAACCTTTTAAGCATCTTTTTGACATATTTATCTTGTCAAATGCACACTCCACTTTCATCTTGATAAATCTCCATTCCAAGAAATTAATGCAACAAGCCCAAATCACTCATTTCATATCTTTTCATCCTTTCATTCTTAAAATCTTCAATCATCTTCGCATTTTTACAAGTAAACACCAAATCATCAACATATAAAGCAATAATAAGGATATCGGTGTTACCTCAATGCTTCACATACAAGGTTGGCTCGTTCTTGCTTCTAACAAATCCACGTTCATGGAAATAACCATCAACTGACTATACCATGGCCTTGGTGCTTGCTTGAGCCCATACAAAGCCTTTTTTATCACAAAACCTTGGGATTGTTCAACATAAACCTACTCTTTTAATTCCTCATTCAAGAAGGCGGATTTGATGTCTAGTTGGTATAACAACCAACCTTTTTGAGATGCTAGAGCAATAAGTGCTCTTATGGTGTCTAGGTGAACAACCAGTGCAAAAGTCTCATCAGAATCAATTCCGGGTCGTTGTGCATACGCATTCACCACCAATCTTGTTTTATTTCTCTTGAACGATCCATCAACATTGTGCTTCACCCTATATACCCATTTCAGACCAAGAACATCTCTTTCATTTGGTCTTTCAACTAGCTCCCAAGTTTTATTTTTCTCAATGACTTCCAATTTCTTCCATCGTTGCTTTCTTCCAACTCTCTTCTTTCATCGCTTCTTCAAAATTTTCAGGCTCCACCATACAAAAATTGCATCTTGCGTAAACATCACTCAAGTCTCTCATTTTCTTAGGCATTGAGCTAGGTGATGATGAATTGGAACTTGAAGGACTACTAGGTGATGATGGTGAGCTTGTATCCTCTTCATTTTCACTGTCTTCTTCATCTCCAATAGTTGTAGTTTGTGGCAAACAAATCAGAATGGCAATATTCCTTTCAACTTCTTTATTGTTCCAATTCCAAGTTGCATGCTCATCAAACATCAAATTCTGGCTAATGATAACCTTCTCATCCTTCAATCTATTTAGGTTATAGCCCTTTGATTGTGAGCTAAGCTAACAAATATGCACATATCACTTGCTTCATCAAGCTTACTTCTTTTCTACTTTGGAATTTGGGCATAGCAAAGACAACCAAACACCTTCAAGTGCTTTACCGATGGCTTTCTTCCTTTCCAAGCTTCAATTGGAGTTTTGTTTTCCAAGGCTTTTGTCGGAGACCGATTTATCAAATACACCGAAATGTAGATAGCCTCCGCCCAAAATGATTTTGGCAACTTCTTTTCATAAAGCATGGATCTTGTCATCTCCCTTACCATTTGATTCTTTCTTTCCGATACTCCATTTTGTTGTAGAGTGTATCCAACCATCAATTGCCTATGAACACCTTCATCTTCACAAAACTTATCAAATTCACGAGAAATATATTCTTTGCCATTATCACTTCTCGACACTTTGATAAAATAACCACTTTGTTTTTCAACAAAAGTGTTAAACTTTTTGACTTTTTGAAGATTGTAAAAACTTCGGATTTTTGTCTCATAAAGTACACCCATGTCATTCTAGTGAAATCATCAATGAAAAGAATGAACTACCTATTTTGAGAGTGGGATGGCGTATGCATCTGTCCAAAAACATCCGTATGCACCAATTCAAGTGGCTTCTTTGCTCTCCACACAACTCCTTTTGGAAAGGATTGACGGTGGTGCTTCCCAATAGTACATCCTTCACAAACGTCACCTTTTTCTTCAATTTTTGGAAGCCCATGGACCAAAATTTTCTTCTCCAACAACTTCAAACTTTGAAAATTCAAGTGTCCAAGCCTCTTATGCCATAGCCATGAGTCATTAGTCTCCATTCTTAATGCTTTGTGATCTCTTGGATGCCTAAAGCTAATGGGAAAGCTTCTATTCTCCATTTTTCACTTGGCAATGATTTGTCTCCCATTCTTTTTGTCTCCAATGGTGCTAGTATCATCATCAAAATGTAGAAAATATGTATTCTCCAAAAGTTGTCCAACACTTAGCAAATTTTGGTCCAACTCGGGCACATACATGATATCTCCAATGATTTTAGGACCCTTTTTTGTTTCCACTCCAATGGCTCTTTTTCCTTTCACATCAACCAAAGCTCCATTGCCCAATTTCACTTTTGAATTTGAATCCTCCATATCAACAAAAACTTTGTTATTTGAAGTCATGTGATTAGTACATCCACCATCCAAGTACCAAGTTGTTTCTTGCACTTCCAGGCTACTTGAAGACTATAAGCACAAATCATTTTTCGTTTGAGGTCCACTTAACGAACCAAAGAATAAATGTGACTCACTTTCCTTTTTGTTGCACAATTTGCTTGTTGAGCATTCTTGTATCTACAATATTTCATAGTATGCCCAAACTTCTTGCAACTATGACATTGAGGCTTCCCTTTAAACCAACAATCTTCTTCATTATGACTACTCCTCTTACAAATTTTGCACCTTGGTGTTGAATCTTCTCCGTTAGATTTCCTTTCAAAATTATTTATAACTCTTCCTCTTGAGTTTCTTCCTCTTCCTCTACTACTTCTTCCCCCTCTATTCATCGATTCACCAAAATTTCCCTTTTTCTCACCACTTTTACCTCCAACATCGAGTTTAGATTGAAATGCACTCTCAATTGACTTTTCGGAGTGCCAATTCAATCTTTGCTCAAATGATTTCAATGAACCCATCAACCCTTCTAACTTCATCTCCGCGAAATTCTTAGTTTGTTCAATAACGGCAACCAATGGATCAAACTTTTGGGGCACACAAATTAAAACTTTTTCCACCATTTTCGCATCGGTAATTGTGTCACCACAAGATTTCATTTGATTCACAAGCTCATTGAATCTATCGGAAAATTCTTTAACACTTTCATTGTCGCCCATCTTTATATTTTCAAACTCTCTTCTAAGAGATTGAAGTTTTATGGCCATTGCCTTTGAATCTCCTTGATATTACTTGTTCAAAATCTCCCAAGCCTCATTAGCTTTGTTTGCCATTATAATTCTTGGAAAGATCAAATTGGTTACCACCCTATGAAGCATAGATAGGGCATTTGCATCTCTTTGTCTATTTTCCTTGAGTTTTTTCTCCTCATTTTCTGGCAATCCAGCTTCACTCTCGGGTTCTTCATAACCATTTTCAACCATATCCCACAAATCTACCTCAATAAATGAAGTTCTCATCATTACACACCAATAACTATAATTTTGCCGATCAAATATTGGAACAAGTGATTGATTTAAGTTTTCACTTGACCCACTAGTAGTTGCCATCATCTATTTCTCAAAAGCCCTCTTTTTCTTTAAACCCTAACTCCAAATAATTGATTGCAAATGAAGAAATCTTACCTCAAAGCTCTGATACCACAATGTTGGGTGTTGTTTCACCTTATGTAATTGCTTGGGATCTTGATTAGACTAGCCAAACATGGCCTTGCAATTTAAAGTAGGAAAATATGGAACAAAGACTACTGCGGCTGTTTCTTTTGTTTTTAGAGAGAGAAAATGAGATAGGGTTGGTAGCCAATTCAAATTCTTCATTCCACTGCATTGTTATATTACAATACATTAATGGGCCAAACTACATTAAATAGTGGGCTTGTAAATACAACCTAAAGGCTCAATTGATAATATAAAAGTCCAACATAAAATTAAGAAAATACTTTAATTCACAGTTTCCAAGGAGAATTTATGCTCTTCGCTATCTGAAAGTGTAACCATGATGTTATACTTCCCGTACAAAAAATCAACTATTTTGTATAAATAATAGTACCTCCGTCCCAAAAATATAGCCCACTATTTATTTTTCGTCCGTCCCAAAATATAGACCACATTTCTTTTAAAGATATAGTTAAAATATTGCTTGTTGTTTATGCTCTCATTTAATACACATTGTTATCATCAAAATAAAGTAGTTGAAATAAAACATCTAATAAATGAGATGGTATATTAGAAAAATAATCTTGAATTGTACTTTTCCAATACCATTAATTACATTTTTCTTAATTTGTGTGAAGATAAAAAAAGGGCGATAATTTTGGGACGGAGGTAGTAATATCATCAGTGGTTGCTATGTAAATCAAACTCCACTACTTTTCACACGGAAATTCACAAAAAATAAATAGAAGTTAGAAACAAAGTTGTACATGATCAATTATCTAGAACATAAAATAAAATATCAGAATGGGGCACACAAGATTTATTGCACCTAAAGCCGATAGAGTCCAGTAGTATCTATCCAGTCGACTCTGGTTTAAGGTATACTGAAACCAATTCCTTCCTCTTGTTTCACTGATCTTTCCTGTTAAATAAAATGATAAAATGGCACCAATGGTTCTTATACCGAATACTCCACGAATAAGATGAATGAAGCGATTTCTTATAGATTTAGGAATTTCACGAGCAAAGTATTTATCGACGGCCTTTTCAAAAGAGTTATCAACTGTAGCTAGAAAAAAGAACCGTGGGACCAGCCAAAGTACACTCAATGGAGTTCTCTCCTCAGGCTTGTCTAGCAAACCATGCCTAAGAACATTATGTAACCTCGCCTTTCCTACTGCAGCAGCAACTATACAACATACTACTGAGTATTCCAATCCGATGATCATGCTAGTTCTGTCTCCTTCAAATATCCAAATAAAATGAAATAAAATTTTAAAATATTCAGATAGCATTGGTAAAAAAGCGTGGGAACGTTAATGCTTCCTTAACTTGCGATTCATGTTGTTTGCTTGTTTGAGGAAATAAGTGTTCCCAATGGACTTTACCAACCCACAAAATATGAAGGTTATGAAATGCGGGATTGCACAAATGATGGCTTTAGCTTCTTCTACTTGTTCCACTGTACAAAGTCGCCATTTATTCCTCTGTTCTTCTAGATTTTCGTTTGGAAGTATGATGGCAGACTTGTATAACAACCTGTAAGTAATTTTGCTAACTTTGTTATCACCGTGAAAACATGAAAAGAAAAATAAATATATAATAAAAACAAACAAACAAACAAACAAACAAATAAATAAATAAATAAATAAACGAGTTGAAATGAGATTGAGATTTTAAAAACCTTAGCCTTGATGTCTTCCGGAAATGGAAATCATTCATCGGAGCCCCACATTCCTCGTGACGCTGGGCAATCTTCGTGGTAACTTCATGTACTTTTTGGAGCTCTGATGCGTTGGCCAACGAATTCAACAGAAAAAGTTTCTCATAAAGATGATCAATAAGGTTAACAGAGTCTCTCTGCCGGTGTTTGGACATCAAATTTACTAATCTGCAATAGGATATCATTAACTGTACCAAAGTTTGGATAAAGCTCAGCAAGTTTAATGGTAACTTCATGTCCCTTTTCGCCTTCTGATCCATCGGGCAATGAGTCATCATTGGGCTGACAAATTTGCATGTAAAGATGATCCAACATTTTTACCGAAAGTCCATCGGCCGTTCGGACTTCAATTTCATTGATTTCAAGTAAGATATCATTCAGCAAACCCAAATTATGGTAAAGCTCAGCAGGATTAGCCGGAAGTTGACACGATCTTTTAAATGCAGCAGCCACTAACACTCTGATCACATTATTTAGTAGATACTCCCTTGAATATGTGTCTTTAGCATGCGATCCCTTCCCATGAGCAATAAAACTTACCATGAGAAAGCAAGTAGCCATTGTGCAAATAATCGCAGGAATTCCAAAGCGCAATGACCATGGTTTTATTAACCCCGAGAATACTGTACCTCCGATACCTCCAATTATAGTAACTAAAACCGAAACCATGTCTTCATTGGGAATCTTTCTGTGTACCTTAATATTTCCGAGTTCTTGTTCAGTTTTGAGAAACATAGAACCAGACATTCCCACCGCCAATAGTGCCAATGACGTGAAGAAGAGAATACGTCGTGTTTCCCCTATGCATTCTTGGTGGTCATCCCTGCACTTACCAGTGTATTTGGAGAGGACATCTGGTGTTGAAATAGCAAGCAATCCTACACCCTGCAGATGCATTTGTTCAAATAATTAGTAAATTTTACATCAATGCAGAGTTTACAGAAAAGAGTGTGTATCAAAGGTGTTACTTACAGTGGCGTAGGCAATGACAGTCATGAGGTGGACTGGATAAATACCCATAAAATGATTAGAAATGTAGACAAGTGCTATGGGTAATATCTTTGCACTGCCTTCCAAAATGTTAACTACTGCAGCTGCACTTGTCAAACTCATGTTCCAAACGTTTATAAGGTAGGTACTTATCATTGGGACTATCAAAAATCTCTGGAGATTAACTAGCTCCACACCTACATGGAACAAAGAGGAAAAATGAACAATTTATTAGAACATCATTTGAGTAAATATAGTTGAATCAAGAACATGTAACAAAATCAAGTGACCGAGTAGACCTGAAAATTAATAAAATAAAACACTCAATTCCATAAACACAGTCCCATTTTTATTTTCACGTGGATTAAAAAAATTGTATTCCCTCCGTCCCAATTATCTAGTCCAATTCGTTTTTTCGCAAAGATTAAGAATGTTATAATTGGAAACTCAAATTTTGTGAACTGTATTCCTAATTTGTACTTGTTTAATGGACAACTTTTAAATTAACACTTACAACTATAACATTAAATAAGGATATGGTTGTAGAGTTGCATAAAGGGATGTCCATGATATGGAAACCGGATTGTATAATTGGGACAAACAGAAAGGAAAATGTCGACTGCATATATATATACATATACATATATATAATATATATATACACACACACACATATATATATATCACTCCTTTCCACAAAAATAGCCCACTATTTCTTTTTCTTCCGTTCCAAAATGATATTTCACTTTCCTCAATTAATTTTTTATTCATTACATACCCCTATTTAATATGTATTGGAATTAAAAAATAAGAAATAATAATAATTAAATGTAAGGGTATGTTAGGAAAAAATATTTTTAATTGCGTATTTCCAAGGATATTAATTGTGTTTTGTTAATTTATGTGAAAATAAGATGTTGACTATCTTTGTGGGATGGAGAAAGTAATTAATTGTATTGAAAAAATAACATTTAGTTGTATATTTCAATTATACTCTTACATTAAATGATCATTCATTATGATTATTACCAACACATAAATAACGATATATTAGGAAATGAAAGACTTATTAGGAAATGAAAGACTTTAATACACTCAATAAAAAAAATGTAACTATAATTTAGAATGGCCTAAAAATAAGACATGAGACTATCTTTGCATATGGAGGAAGTATTTTTTAAAACCAATTTATTAATTTATTTCTATAATGAAGTTACAACTAATCATTAAGAGTATCTCCAATGGGATGTGAATTGGGGAGATGATGTGGATGAGAGAGATAGATAGGTAGAAGATTATTATTTTAATTATCATTGATGAATAGAAAAATATGCAGAAAAAAGAGAGTGAAAAGTGAAAGGAAAATAGAGAGATAGAAATAAATTCAAAAATAATAATAAAATAATAGTGGAGGATGTGGAATTGAACATGGATTTTGGAAGTTGCAGGTGAAACGATGAAGAAAAAGTAGAAAAAAGGCGAAAAATATAAATTAATAAATAAAAAGTGATGGGATCCAATTTTTAGCGCATGTCTATCTCTCCTCCACCATCGTGCCACGTAGGATCCAATTGAGGGTGTTGCATTGATGAAGAAATTGAAACCCAGACTAACGAGTTGACCAATTGGAGAAGGGTTGAATTATTGGGAAAGTCAATATTTAAACTGGCCTTATTTAATGTTCGAGCAATATCAAAATTTTGAAGAATTAGCCTACTTACCCACAATCGTGCAAATAGATAGTACCTTTGCAATCTTACTTTCTGCACAAAATTAATGAAGCGATAAAAAGATTAGCAAAGTTGACGAGTAAAAGGACAATTCAAAGAGTAGAGACGTTGGTCTTGTGACATTTTAAAACCTATTGCCAATGTCTTCAAATCATTAAAAACTTGTTTACTCTATATATATTTTTCGACAACGCATGAATTTCAAATTTAGTTTGAAGTTGAGCAAAAACAAAAATAAAATATTTACAAGCATAAAAACACATTTGTCTCGGCTCTTCACCGAAAACAATAATCTATGTAATCAATTTTTCCAAAAGTTTTTCTCTCTTTATTTATTTATTTTTTTCTCAAGCCTGTTTATTTATTTATTTATTTTACCTAGGGACATAGGGGAGGGGGATGGAATTTAAACCCGAGACTTTCTCGATAAGAGTTTGAACCTTTAACCACTGAGTAAATCCTTGATCTAATGTAAAGAAAAAATGTTTCAAGAATATTCACTGTTGGGCTGTGTTGCTGACTCTCGAAGCCCCATAACGGAAGCCCGAATAACAATCCGGTTGAAGTTGTTGTTGATTAAAAAGAGGGATCTCGACTGGCTTCACTTATACGCATCCTTCTCAAACTCTACTGCGTGAATACTCTCTGTAATTTCCCAAAATCACACCTGTAATCTTTCTTTACTTGGTGTAAAATAGTGATTTTAGTGTATTCTTGGGATATTGTTTTCGATCCATTGGTTGGATCTTTACGATAGAGTTGATTGCTATAGGGTTTGGTAGATTTTCGAGTTTAGGGATCTTTGATCTGGTTGTAATCATAGAGGACGCTGTATCTTGGGTTTTTTCTAGTGATTGGGAGCGTAATCCATTCGTGGATGCTCAACGGAGAGTAGGTTCGCCGAACTCTGGGTTCCTTGGGGAACAAATCATTTCTGTGGTGTTCGTTTATTGCTTTCGTTCGTTATTGTTTTACGATTCTGGGCTTGAGAAAGGTTCTCAAACCTACAGTGGTATCAGAGCGGTGGGAACGCTAACTAGTAAACGGTGATTGCAGTGGTTCTTTGGTCAATGAAGGTCGATTCTGGTTTTCTAAGGTTCTTGAACGCTAACTGGTGACCAAAGTTCATAGCTTCTCGGCTAACAAAGGAGATTTCTGGGTTCTAAATGGTTCTCGATTGCAAGAGGGACCTTCGATCTTAATCTTGCACTTTATTCTTGAGGTTTGCTACTGGTTTTGGTACGATCTTGCCTATTTAGAGGTCCCCCTCCCCCTCCCCCTCCCCCTCCCCCGGTATTGACCTTTGTCCACGGCCCTTTGAGGCGACTAGAATCCGAGGCAATAGTGGACTAGGGAATTAGGATTCTCTATTACTTGGTAATTGTTGTTGCACTATTCTTCTGGTTGTGGTTGTGGTTGTGGTTTATGCTCTATTTTTGAGGTTAATCTCTATTTTTGGTTGGTTGATTTACTAGTTAAAGCATCCTCTGGTTTATTGCATACTGTGACTGTGTTTTTTGGTGCATCTAGTCTCTGTACCTGGTGATCTTGCCATCATAGCATACTTCTTGATAGGTTTAATTGCATTTCTTGCATATTCTTGCATATTCTTGTGGCTTTTTGCTCTTGCATTAATCATGTCAACCCTTAGACCCGAGCTTGCTGTCTGGACTGGCACTGGAGACTTTGTGCTCTAGCGCCAGAAGATGAAAGCATATTTTCTGCAACAGAAGTGCTCCCAGGCTCTTGATAATTCTTAGCCTGCAGAGTTTAGTGCTGTGAGAAGGAAGGAATTGGATGACCGAGCTTGGAGCTCCATATTCCTCCATCTTGTAGACCCTGTTATTAGGAAAGTTGGTGAAACTACTTTTGCTGAGGCTCTCTGGACTAAACTGGAAAGTATCTATGTGACTAGAACTGTCCCAAATAAATGCTACTTGCTCAAATTGTTTTTTGGTTTTAAATTTGAGGCCTCGTGCCCCTAGAAGAAAATATTGATAGATTCACCAAAATCACACAAGATCTTACAAATTGTGGTGAAACTATCTCCGATGATCAACAAGTCACAGCTCTACTAAACTCTTTAAGTGATAAGTATAAGGATGTGAAAAATGCTTCCGAGTATGGTAGGGCAAACTTGACTGTTGACATCATAATTTCCTCTTTGAAAAACAAGGATCTTGAATTTCAAAGAAATGCAAAAGAAAACTCTTCTGGGGAAGTTTTGAATGTTGAAGGAAAAGGTATTTCAAAGAACAAAGGAAATCAAAATAAAGGGAAGAAGAAAAATGATACTTCTAAAAAGAAAAATCAATCTTCTCAGTCCTTTCAAAAGGGTAAGTCTAAGGATAAGAGCAATAAAAATTTTTTTATTGTCAAAAACCTGGACATTACATTAAGGACTGTTTTAAAATGAAAAATGACATCAAAGAAGGGAAATCTAAGGATGGAGGGGCCTTAGTTTCTTTTAATAAAGAAAGTACCTCTAATGGACAAGTCTATATAACTTTTGTGGATGTAAATGATCATGATTTGGTTCTTGATTCTGGATGTACATTGCATATGTGCCCTTATAAGTATTTCTTTTGTGATTTCTCTAATGTATCTTTTGGTAAAGTCACAATGGGGAATAATGTGTGTTGCCCTGTTAAAGGGAATGGTAAGATTGTGCTGAAATTGGATAATGGTAATCTTTTGATCCTTGAAAATGCTAGATATGTGCCTGATTTGCATAGAAATTTGATTTCACTTGGCATATTTGATGATCAAAACTATGATACTCTGATTGCAAAAGGCAGATTAAAGATTTTTAGAGATAATTCTGAAATTTGCTCTATCTCTAAAAATAATGGACTGTATACTTTACATGATGTTCCTGTTGATGATTTGTGTTTAGCTGCTACTGTTTCTGTTGGGAATCAATCAGATTTGTGGCACCAAAGGTTAGGCCACACCAGTAAGAAAAGTCTCCAAATATTGCAAAAATCTGGTGCGTTTGGTAAGGATAACGTAGTATTTCCTTCATTTTGTGAACATTGCATATTTGGAAAGCAAACCAAGAAGTCCTTTCAAACTGGAGTCCACAAATCCACTTTTACACTTGAGTACTTACATGCATACCTATGGGGTCCTACCTCCGTAAGTACTTGTTTAGGTTTTGTTAATAGTGGATGATTTTTCAAGAAAAATTTGGACTATTCTTTTAAAGACAAAGTCAAAAACTTTTGAAGCTTTTAAAAACTAGAAAACTGTTACAAGAAAATCGGACCGAAATAAAATCAAGATTTTAAGAACAGATAATGGTCTAGAATTCTGTAACGTGGAGTTTGATACACTTTGCATAGAGTCTAGTATTATGGGCACAGAACTGTCGCTTACACCCCTCAGCAAAACGGTGTTGCCGAGCGGATGAATAAGACAGTTCTTGAGAGGGTTAGGTGCTGGACTCCCAAAAATATTTTGGGAAGAAGCTGTCAAAACAGCTGCCTACCATATCAATAAAGTACCCTCAAGTGCTATTGGTTTTAAGGTCCCGGAAGTTGTTTGGTCAGGCCAAGCAGTTGACTATTCCAGTTTAAAGATCTTTGGTAAACTGAAGCCTAAGTCCAAAAAGTGTATCTTTTTGGGCTATGGTGAGGGAGTTAAAGCCTATAGACTTTGGGTCTTTGAAGATAAGGGTTATAAGGTCATTTTGAGTGGAAATTTTATATTTAATGAAAGACTAATGCCTTGTCTTGAAAAGAAAGTGTCTAAAAACAGGAAAGCAATCCAAACAGTCCTACCGCCTGCTGAAACAGATTCTGAATTTTTAGGGCAGCCACTGGATGATAATACTATACCAATTGAAGTGGAGTTTTCTGAGCCAGAATTTGAAGAAGGCCAATCAGAACAGGAGGATGAGGATCAAAGTGACAACATGCAAAATGCATCCCCCCTAACTGATTCCCAATTGGCAAGGGTTAGATTGAGGAGGACTAACATCAGGCCTTCTCCCAGGTATGCCGAAACTGTCTTTAGTGCTGCTTTATTTTCTATTGAGAGTGACCCTACTACCTTTGAAGAAGCACTTAAGTCACCAGATTCAGAAAAATGGCTAAAGGCCATGAATGAGGAAATGCGGTCCTTAAGTGACAACAAGACTTGGGTTTTAGTGTCTAGGCCTAAGCAGAGAGTTGTGGACTGCAAGTGGGTTTTTAAGCTCAAAGAAGGTGAGGGAGGTAATGACAAGTGTAGGTATAAAGCTATGCTAGTAGCCAAAGGCTTCACCCAAAAGGAGGGTGTTGACTACAATGAGATCTTTTCTCCTATAGTCAAATACACCTCTATAAGGGTGCTTTTGGCTCTAGTAACTCATTTTGACTGGAATTTGGACCAATTAGATGTACAAACAGCCTTTTTGAATAGGGATTTAGAAGAAACTATTTTTATGGAACAACCTAGGGGTTTTGAGAAAAATAAAAATTTAGTTTGTCTTCTTAGACAATCTCTTTATGGCCTCAAACAGGCCTCTAGGCAATGGTACAAAAAGTTTGATTCATTTGTTAAATAAATTGGTTTTCGGAAATCAAACTATGATGCATGTTTTTATGTCAAAGAAGAAGCGGGTCCAAATTCCACATATCTCCTTCTGTATGTGGACGGTATGCTTCTAGCTGGCTCTAATAACAAAGAGATAGATTTTATCAAATCAAAGCTTTCATCCACTTTTGAGATGAAAGATCTAGGACTAGCTAAAAAGATATTTGGAATGGATATTATTAGGGATAGGGAAAATAGTTCACTAGTTTTAAGTCAGCATGGATATATTCTAAAGATTCTTGAAAATTTTTTGATGGCTGTTTGTAAACCAGTGACTTTTCCCTTATCAAATCATTTTAAACTGTCTTTTGATCATTGCCCTAAGACAGTTGAAGAAAAGAAAGGATGGAGCGAGTTCCTTATGCCCTTGTCGTAGGCTCCATCATGTACATTATGGTATGTACAAGGCCAGACCTAGCACAAGCAATCAGCGTTCTCAACAGATATATAAGAAATCCAGGTGAAACCCATTGGGAGGCAATGAAATGGGTGTTAAGGTATTTGAAGGGGTCTGCTAAAAAAGGATTACTGTTTAAAAATGGAAGTGATGAGATATCTCTCAAAGGGTTATGTGGACTCGACTATGCTAGGGATAGGGATAAGAGAAAGTCCACATCAGCCCACATTTTTACAATTAATGATTGTTGTGTTAGCTAGAAGGTACAGTTACAAAAGTTGGTAGCTCTTTCCTCAATTGAGACAGAGTATATGGCTGCAATAGATGCAGTTAAGGAGGGAATTTGGCTAGAAGGATTGCTATTTGAAGTTGGGTTTATTGAGAACAAAGTGCTGCTGTTTTCAGATAATCAGAGTGCAATCCATCTCACAAAAAATCCTGTCTACCATGAAAGGACAAAGCATATAGAGGTCAAGTTCCATTTTATAAGAGACGTGGTGGAAAAAGGGATTATTCATATAAAAAAGATCTCTACAATGGTGAATCCAGCCGATATGGGGACAAATATATATAATTCCCCTCAACAAGTTCTTGAATTGCCTGCAGTTTTTGAACATCACTTAGAGGCTCAGGCTCTATTCTTTTACCCCGTTTGTTTCTCTTAAATTCTGTTCTTTTACTTTTAAGGTTCTTAAAACGGTTTTCTTAAACTTTCTCTTCTTGTAGGTTTTTTCGGGCAAAGGAAATGAATGGAGGAAACCCCCAATCACTAGAACTTCTCAAGGTCAGCAGCAAGGTGGAGCTGTTGGGCTGTGTTGCTGACTCTCGAAGCCCATTTAACAGAAGCCTAGAAGCCCAAATAACAACTTGGTTGAAGTTGTTGCTGATTAAAACGAGGGATCTCGACTGGCTTCACTTATACGCATCCTTCCCAAACTCTACTGCTTGAATGCTCTCTGTAATTTCCCAAAATCATACCTGTAATCTTTCTTTACTTGGTGTAAAATAGTGACTCTAGTGTATTCTTGGGATATTGTTTTCGATCCATAGGTTGGATCTTTAGGATAGAGTTGATTGCTATAGGGTTTGGTATATTTTCGAGTTTAGGGATCTTCGATCTAGTTATAATCACAGAGAACGCTGTATCTTGGGTTGTTTCTAGTGATTGGGAGCATAATCCATTCGTGGATGCTCAACGGAGACTAAGTTCGCCGAACTCCAGGTTCCTTTGGGAACAAATCATTTCTGTGGTGTTCGTTTATTGCTGTCATTTGTTATTGTTTTGCGATTCTTGGCTTGAGAGAAACCTACCTTCGCCAACTTCCAAATATAAATATTAACTAATAACACAAAAATGTTAGATATTTCTAATTTAGTTAATAATCAAAATAGTTGATTAAAATGTCATAAAATATGTTTTTTCTTGAAATTCTATGCCAAATGTCGAGTTTTTGGCTTTTCTATTGTGAGAAAATAGTTTTTCATACTACATACTAAACTTGTTTCCGACAATCTTAAAACATAGTATGGAAAAAAAAAAACAAGAAAAGAAGGAAAATGAATTCAAAATTTAAAACTGAAAATTGACTGACAAAACGAAGACCTACTTCTCCTGAGCTTCTTCATACCTTTCGATTGTGTCACCATTTTGTATCTCTTGATTCATTGTGCTGTGTTAAATGTAACTATCGTTGAAGGTTGTAGCTTGCTTTCGTCGTAATTGCCATAGTCAATCAATATACTGAAAGTTTTTAATCTGGTGAAGTGTTAAACATAAATGCATCTGAATACGGAGCCACTCTATATATACATTGAGTACATATATATATATAACCAGAAATTTAAGGATTAGTCACCTTTTTTTTGCCTCCTTTTGTAAAAATAAAAATATATGATATGACCTATGCAAAAGAATTGACTTTTCACTTTGATGACGCCCATCGGATGACAAAACTCACCAAATGCTGCAATTCTTTCAAGTAATTATATTTTAGGGAAAATTCAAATAGGGTTCCCTAACTTTTGGGGATTGTTACAATTAGGTCCTAAACCTTTAAATTGTGGCACCCGGCGTCCTTAACACTTCAAAAGTTAGCGGTGAAAATTCTGCCGTCCAGAAACCATTAGTTTGACCATTATTGGTCAAACGTTTTGTAAAATGACAAAATCAACCTTCATATCAATATATAATAATTGTAATTGAATACACAAGTTTGAAATATGTATAAATTGGTCCAAAATTTTAGTTAAATTGTATAATTTTAGCTATTATTTTTTATGTATGGTTATTTGGTGCATAATTAATTTTATCGAATTAATTTAATACTAATTAAAAAGTTTTTATTGAAAATTTTTAGCACATTAGCATTTGTTCGTATTAATATAATAACTTTTCAAAACTTTTTTTTGGCATTAGGTATGCGCAAATTTTGATTTGAACTAAAAATATAATTATTGTATCTCCATAAAATTAAAATATATCACTATAAAAAATATACTGAATAGAAAAAAAATTAAAATAAAAAATTTCAAAGATCCACCCCCTAAAAACCCCACCCCAAAACGCCCTCCCCAAACCACCCCACCCCAAAACCCCCTCACCCGAAACCACCCCCACCCCGTCTTCCAACCCCAAAACCCAACAGCAATCTGGTGAACTCGACAGCTGGCGAGGAAACCAAAGGGGAAGCTCCCTTATTTCATTTGTTATGAAAATAGATCGCAAGTGTACGATATCGCCAAGCAAGTAGTAAAATGAACTTTTGGAATTCGGGTTGTCATTGCCCATGCGGACTATTTTATCTAAATTGGTTTTAATTAATCTCAACGAGAACAAATAAAAAATATCAAGAATGTAGATTTTAGTTATTAATGAGAACACTAAACAAACACAAAATTAAAATCACAAAATTGAAAATGGTTGGTTTAATTAATGATGAAAGAAATTGGGAATCTTAATTTATCTATAGTTATCCTATTTAATTTCTCCTCTCAAATTTTATCCTATTATTGTGCTCGATCGAATTCTCAAAAGTGGGTTAATTTACCTCTCTCAAATTTAAATTAATCATATCTAATCAAGTCAATTACCATATCTATATACATATAGTCCAAATGAGCCTTAATTAGATACATTAAAGTCCATAGAAATTCATCAATTATCTCAGCAATTATAAAAGAATACCTTTACCTTTTATGTAAATTGTCAAATTTTACTCTATGGTCTAAATAAATAACCCGCATCTCGATTTGCTATTATTCACAAATCAATGAATTAGTGGCCTAGTAATTCACAAATTAAAAGTAGATGCAAAATCAACACATGAGAATTTAAAGCCCAAAATTTTGGAAGTGAAATCAAATAATCAAACTATATTATATTATTCATCCCAACAATAAAAATTTGTTACCCATGATGAAAATAGAAGAAATTGTAGAAATAAAAGTGTTCGTTGCCAAATTTGGAATAAAAACTGATTAAAAGTTATAGATCTTACAACAAGAATCAACTTCAGTCTAAAATCTATTAAAAAACGGTTGAATCTCTCTCAAGAACACGCTCAATTTTTATGTGTGCAAAAGTTCCCTCAATTGTGCCTCAATGGTCCTATTTATATCCCCCATTGGGTACTAAGAAAATCCTAAAAATCGTGCAAAAGAAGGAGATCAAGTAGAGTCCCAAAAGGAAACAAAATCTGAAAACTCCTCATAGCATTTGTGCCTTGCAGCCGCAAGGCATTAATCCTTGCAATCGCAAGGTTATAGCAAATTCTCTCCTATGCCTTCGTGGTGAACCCTTGAGGCCGCAAGGGTTTTGTACCTTGCGGCTGCAAGGTACAAATTTTCTCCTTTTTTATTTTTATTTTTTTCTTTTTAATTGCACTTCCATACCTTCAACTTTGCACTTGTTTTCTCTTTGGTCTCGAGCTTCTTATTCTCTCATTTTTAACCTTAAATCTTCGCACCAATTTTTCTCTGCCCTCCAAGTTTGCACCACAAGTCCCTCACTTCTTCAAGATCTTCTATTTTGGTCATTTTCCCTTTATTTTTGTTCCAATCTTTTCCAAACTCCTTTTGCCATTGGGTTAAACCTAAAAACAATGAAATAACACCAAAATTAGTTACGATAACATGAGAATTCATACATGGGATCCTAATTTGATGGCCAAAATTAGTATAAATATTTGTACTTATCACATTTCTTTGGGGGGGTGTGGAAGGGGTGGGGGTGGGTAGGTATTGGGGGGGTTTGTGTTTTGAATTTTCATCTTTGTTTACTTTTTACATTCAGTATATTTTCCATATTTTTTTTGAGAAAATATATTTTCCATATTGATATACTAAAATTTTATAGCGATATAATAATTATATTTATTATCATCTATTAACTAAACTATTTTTCACCCATGTGCGTTGCATTGAAGTAAAACGACGTAAGTTGAAGTTTGTGATATCGATGAGTGAAAATCAAATAATTATGTACCACATGATTCACTATTCTATATAGTAACATAACATTTTAGAAATACACAAATGTTGCAGCATATATTGTTACAATGTTATTTAAAGTTGAGGTTACACTTTAAAATAAAATAAAATAGTTACTAACAATATGAATGTCACAAATGAGTAATAAAATGAGAACAACCTACACTTCAAGCAAGAAGCTTTCTCCAATTCCTTTCATATTTCTCACCATATCATAAACCCCACTCAAGAAAATTGTATTAATTAAAAAAGAAACCAAGACCGTGTTCAACTAAAAATTAAATAAATTAAAAACAAAATCAACACAATATTCAATTGAAAAGTAAATGTAATTGAAAATGACCTAGCTCAATGTTGAAATTTTTGGGACTTCTGCTATGTGTATTAACAGTGGCGGAGCTAGAGGTTGAGAGTTGATAGGGCACAAATATCGGCTCCCACATGGGAAATTTTTTCAGGGGGACAGGCCGATAAAAAAATATTACTAAAAGATACGAAATTTAACGTGTATTGGGGTTAATCTTTAATTTAAACAGTGAACTACAAGACATTTTAACAATAATGAGTTGGATAATAATGAGTAATGATGTGTGATACAATGTTAATATTAATAACTTTGATTGAATATTATATACGTGAAGAGTTTATTTGACACTCATTTTCTTAAAAAATTTTACCAAACATATTCTAGCTCTGGATTAAAAGAAAGTTGACACATATAAATTTCAATATTCAAAGTGAAATTATAGATTTATAGAGATATTAGAGTAATAGTAAGTAAATAGACTAAATTGGCAAAATGTCAATCGTCACAAAATGGACTAAACAAATTCTCTTAAATCACCTCTGCCATTGCCAAATAATAAGAATTTAATTATTTGAAAATTGATAATTAAAAAAAAAAAAGGAAACCAAACAACTTGGGGATCACGTGACCCCCAAGGACCCCCCTCTCCTATGCCCCGGTGTATTAATACGGTGGATTTTTTTTCGAAATATAGGGGTTATCCTGTCAATTTTTTTAAGGAATCGTACGGATTTTGTTATTCTTTCTCTTTTTAAGAAAAATAACATAATTGTTTGACGGACGTATCTTCCCGTGCAATGCACAAATGAAAATATTAGTAATTAAAAAGAAGAAAATGAGATCAAAACTATCAACTTTAGTAGTTGGGCTTGACAATTTGAATGATGAACACATAATCAAAGAATTAAATGTAAAACAAATCAACAAATATCTATATATATATATATATATATATATATATATATTGATAATTGATGAGTATGTTTGAAAATAAATATTAAAAATGTTAGGGTGCGTTCTGTTTGCTGTTTTCGGGCCGTTTTCTATTTTCTGTTTTCGAAAGTACTGAAAACGTGTTCTGTTCGTTATTTTCGAAAACACATTTTCAAAAATATTTTCAAGATTTGTATAGAAAACTCGAAAACGTCTTTTTAACGTTTTCGACGTTTCCTATCTTAAATGTCGAAAACAAGGAAAATGCATTTTCGGATTTTAAACTTTACTTTTATTACATTTGAGTCCCAAATTTTTGTTTTTGTACATTTTAGTCCCAACCAGCAACGACCACCGCCAACCGCCACCGGAAAAAAAATCAGACCACCAAATCTGGTGGTTTGACCACTAGATTTGATGGTTTTCCACCTGAGAACCACCATCTGACGGTGGTTCTCCAGTGGAGAACCACCATCTGCAGGTGGTTCTCTACCTTCACAGGTGGAGAACCACCGTCGTTCTCCACCTGTGAAGGTGGAGAACCACCTTCATAGGTGGTTATCAGTCTCCGGCGAGGTCGTCGGCGACTACAAAAGGAGGAAGAAAGGGTGGGTTGGGGGTAGGGTGGGGTGGGGGTAGGGTGGTGAAGATGAGGGCCGGTTTGAAGATTTTTAAAAGTTTTAGGATTTTTTTGTAATTTTTATTATGCGAAATTGTATTTTTTTAAAGTATAATCCAAACACATTTTCTATTTTCTCTTCTCAAAAATAATTTTTCAAAGCAATAAACCAAACGCATTTTCAATTTTTTCAAAACAACAATTGAAAACAGAAAATGTCAAAACGTTTTCGAAAATGAAAACAGAAAATACAAAACAAACAGAACGCCCTCTTAGTATTGATTTCAACTTTGTCTAAGGGTATGAACGGTTCCATCTTGGATTTTAATTTAGGTATGTTTGGTAACCCAAATAAGTTAGCTTATAGCTTATTCAAGCGCTTATAAGTTTCTACTAATTAAATAAGCCCGAGTTGGTTGGAGGAGCTTATTTGAAAAGCTTCCTTTTCAAGCTTTTCAAAGAAGTCATGAGCTTTTCGCTTTTATTCTATTTTTTACCCCTATAAATTTTTAGAAATATATTTTAAATATATTCTTTTGTGTAATTTTCTATTTATGAGCCAACTTATCAATTATTTTTCCAAATATTTTTAGTTATATAAGCTAACTGATCAGTTAATTCTACTGAACATACCCTTAAACCGTGTATCACGCGCAGTCAATGCTAGGAAAGTGATCGATTTAAAACTATACATAGGAAATTATAATGAATTACCACTTGCGATTACAAAATTTCTACTAGAAGAGCAATCCTATTATTTAATTTATAACAACAGGATCACTCTTTATTGTTGTAATATAATTGCTATTAATGTTATGAATATAAAACTCACCCGAGGGAATCGAGGGAAATATTATATATTATTTTATTAATGTGAATGACTATTATGTCCTTGATGAAATTATATAATTACGATTATGCCGTTTGAAGTTTTCCTATAAATAGGGCTTCAGTTATTAATGAAAATCATTCCTGAAAATTCCCGTGAATTCATTCTCTCTAAACTCTCTCTATTTTTCTATAGTTTTATAACACGTTATCAGCACGAGTCTCTAGCCTTTTGAGTAATAAGAAGGGAGTATGCTCTACAGCTGCATCTAACGATGATCCTCTATATCAGAAACCGGATTAAACACTTCTCAATTAACGAATTACTTTTTGATAAACTTCTCCTCCATACATCTTCTCTCTCTAGTTGTAATTGAAATCAAAAACCAATCACCAAAGAAAAGTGCGAGAAAGAGAAAAGAATTTGCAGACATAGAACCAGAAAAAGAAAAAAAAATACACGACACAACAAGACGGAGGTATATATATTATATTACTTCATAATATAATAATATATTAAACTATAACGTTCGTTTTCTCGAGATATAAGGAGCATATATTATCAAAATCAAATTTTTTCAACTCCATTATACTCGATTTAACGAGGGCTTCAATTTGACACCAATATTAATAGGGTAATAACTCGTTTTTTGAAATATATTATTATCAAACTTTCAAAATTTACAAATCAGTACACCAACTTTTGAAATACTACAAAATAGTCTTTAAATATTTTGATATTTATAAATGAAAATGAAAAGGAGACGATTTTCCAATCGTATAATATTGATAGAATATTTTTGATAATTTTACCATTGCGGACTGGAATGGACAATTTTACCCTTGCGGACTATAAAAGGAAGGACCGACCTAATTTTGACGACAGTAAACAAAAATGGATAGAAGATTCCCGAAGAAATTCTAAATCCATTAATTACGACCTGAAGTCCATTTGACTTAAAAGATCGAAATATTAATGTAACTTCCGAAGAGTTCAATTACATAATGTACTTATTCTAGAAGGATAAGTGTGCTCTTGTAGAAGTAGCAATGAGTATTTGTTCTAGAAGAACAAATCTACTCCTGTAGAAGCAATTCAATATTTAATTCTCGCACTTTATTTATTGCAATTTAAATACTGCAACACCTCCTACCTGATGATGGGTTCAACCATCACTAAATGGAAGATTTTATATATTTATGCAATTTATATGCTAAGTGAAGGGTAATACCTTCTACTAAGCAGACCCTACTCCCGAAGAAGTAGTTAATCATTATGCATTGTAATTCTCGCAATTTAAATTCCGCAACTTTATATTTATTGCGATAATTTCCATGTGGTAGGTTCAACCACCTATTGGAGAGAATTTAATTTCTGTATTTTAAATTTACGCACTTTGAAATTTGTATATATTTCCAATGTGGTGGGTAATACTACACGATTGGTTATAATTAATCATACTCTAGAAGAAGTAGTTGATCAAATATTCTAATCCTACTCTAGAAGAAGTAGACGATGAGAATAAAATTACTTCTCCATATATACCTAATATTAATGGAGAAAATTGAGCAAGTGGTACTTGAAGTTACCATTGGATAAATATATGAAAGTAAAATGCTCAATAGATCCCATATTGATAAAGGGAACATATCATATGGAGTGATTATATGAAGTAATCTCATTGATATGACGAGATCATTCGAAATAATCTCATTAATGATATGAGACTATATTGATATAAGAATAAAATACTCTTGAAGAAGCATAGTCACTAGATTTCTGTATTTGAATAAAGCCAATATGATATCATTATTATTGCTCCAGAAGAAGCACAAAATAGTCAAAGTGGAACATATTGAAAATATCAAAGATAGCAATAAACACTCGAAAATATAGAAATCCGAAAAGAAAATACATATTGAACCCATAAAGGAAGGGTGCGTTTCGAGAGTATAAATACTCCGTAACTCTTCCACCCCCAATATCAGGGTTCATAATGAGATATCTAAAGGATCCGAATTTCTTTTTCGCTTGACACCAGTGGTCTGTGACCGACGGATCTGAGCTTCCACATATTCTTGAACATATGCTTGAAATTTGACGAGTAGTTCATTAACAGTACTAGCAGAAATAAGTATTTTTCTCGCTGAATGAGTGATAAACTTATTATTTACACCCTGATCTAGGAATGCTAGTAAGCCATCAAAGAAACAATTGATATTCAACAAACCTATTGGTTTGGTATGAAAGTTTCACTATGCCCATGATGTTATATTGAATATTTCATCCAGTGTGTTATAGCCACCTGGAAGGACAATGAAAGCATCACTATTGTTCATCATATACATCATGCAGTTGTGGATGGATTATGCTTGTAGCACCAACCCAGCTGAACCCATGGTAGAACTGGCTCCAATCCGAGTATTAGATTCAACACGATGAAAAGGTATTACACTCGAAACTCTTATTCCCCATAATGGTGTGGCCATTATAAGTCTAGTTAAAAGTTTGTTGTTGGTTCCTCCATATAGTATATTGATTTTTTTGTCTCCCTAACTCTTTTACGAGTTGGTTTGCCATATCCACATATTGGATATGGCCTACTAGCTTAGACCCACCAAGAATACATACGGTTTTAATCTGGTGAGGTAAAGGCTGACTTGTATGAGGTGATTCTAAAATCTCCATATCTATCTCTACTCCTATCTCTCTTTTTGTACTATACTTTCAACGTATGAATATGAGAGACACAAATCCCTCTATTTAAAGGAAGATTTTCAAACCAATAATTAAACCAATAATTGATTGTACTATTTACTTTTTGACAAATATGAAAGAGAAAAAGGCAAAAAAATTTTAGTGAAATGACATATACCTGTCGGTGATTGAAAAATAATATATATATACATATATATATATATATATATATCTTAAAAATTAAACAACGATATTTACTAAAGAAATATATTGATCTTCGTTATTATATTACACCTAACTTCCTTAATTATATTAATATGAGAAAATTATTATACTAAGTTTTTCTACTAAATTTACAAACAGGATCTTCTAAAATAAGTTTTTCAAGACTATAACGTGCTTGTTTATCTTTGAATTTGGCCCATAAGGCCATCAGCTCACCTTGTACGTGTCCACTAGGATGTGTCTCAAGAGCTTGTTGAATATCATCCAAAGGCTCCTTACTCAATCCATCCTTAATGAATGCTATTTTATCTTCTCGGTTTCTGGACAAGTACCCCATAGATTTACATCGAGTGTCACATGTCCACCGAGCACACTTGTAGCATCCTCCTAATCTTTTTGCTCTCCGTTTCATTGAAAAACTACTTTTACCCATACCAGACATGTATTTAGAAGGAATTGAAACCTCACCAGATAATCGAACCTTTGCTTCAATCAACCATCGGATATCTTGTGGGATACCCTTATTCATTAGCATCCTCAACCTTTCGAGTCTACCTCGATAAATTCTTTTTAGAATTTTGATCGGTAATGATGGATAGTATTTTCGAAGATTTGAGAGCATATGATCCATTATAATGTATAGACCCTTGTTAGGATGAATTTTGCAATAATTTTGATGATCTATTTATAGAATAATACGAGGCGTATGAGTTACGACTCTGTAAAGCGTAAGAGCTAAGACTCCGTAGTTGAACAGTAGCCAGATGTGATGCGTATGAACTGCAAATCCGTGTTTGTACAGTAGTAGACAATAATGTCACCAAAAGATGATGGAATATATCGGTGAATTGTTTCTATGATAAATCATGTTGAGCACTATACAGATACTAGTGAAATCGATATAAGAATTCTTCAAATAATTATTCTCGATAAATAATTACTGGCCAATGTTGGGAATAAAATCTCAATATATCTGGAATATATAAAGGATGAGAAATATGGGCCCACTCATCCTCCATGTGGACTATTAGATATTATGATATGGATCCACTAGATAGTCATATGTGTATATGATTCGTAATTAGAAGATTACGAAATGATTTGCTCACGATATGAGCATGATTTCCAGATTTAAGAATAAAGCTAGTAAATATATATCCCAATGACTTGAATAAATCCCTGAAGGATTTGAGTATGCGCATACAAGTGGGATATTATATGGGAAATTATTTAAAGTCCTCCGATAAATTGTCGATATCGAGAATAGAATGCAAACTGTCTAAATTCCCATATTAAGGTTGAATGATGAGAACATATATGATTAAAATCATACCAACTGTATGAGTTTTGGTGTTCTAAATTTTCTCAGCATGAGGGGGAGTATTAAAGGTTGAAAATGATATGTGAAATGCATCATGATATATCCTCAAAATTAAAATATGAATTTGAAGTTCAAAGATGCATAAAAGATGCTATGAACAATCACATATATCAGCTAAGATGCTTTGATAAGTTAGCACGCCAGAAGCGTTGATATTATGAGACTTCCCCAATCATATATATCGAAGCAAATTATTAAAGATGGTCTTAATAACGGAGGCATATGCTCTTGAAGAGTATATAGACATAATTATATTATCCTACAAGAGGATTGATAATGAGATATCTCGATAAGTTATGTCGATATGGGGAAAGAAATAAAATTAAAAGTGTCGACGCACTATGAAAAGATAGCGCTACATACTATCAATGATAGTGAGGATATTGAAATCCATCGGAAAATGCCGATGCTAAAATATATGCCCTAAATGTATTCATGCACGGACTTGATGAGAAATGAGAATGAAACTCTTGAAGAAGTTTCAAATGTATTATTGTATCAGTGCATGCAACATCTCAAAATATCTATTGTTGAGAAATTTATATGCTGTACTCTTTTCCTTGATTGATGTTTTTGTCCCAAAAGGGTTTTTCTCAAACAAGGTTTCTAACGAGGCAGCTCAATCTCAACTAATTTGAAATCTCCAGAAGAAATTTAGGTATATACCTCGATATAATGAGAAAATGAGATCGAGGTTGTTAATTACATATATGCACTGAATATAACATGATATTGTATAACATCTAAAATTTCATTCACATGGAGATGAATGAAGAGTATCAACCAATGTATATGATACTCATACAAATCTATGAAAGATTTTGAAATGCTTGCAACACACTTGTATAAAATACGCGTTGCACTCTTTTTCCCTTGCCTGAGGTTTTATCCCACTGGGTTTTCCTAGCAAGGTTTTTAATGAGGCAACTTTAAAGGCGTATTCACATGAATAATGTACTATTTTTCCTTCATTAGGGTTTTTCCCGCTGGGTTTTTCCTAATAAGGTTTTAACGAGGTATATTCATGGTATATTGAGGACGACAGGAGAAATCGATACAGTGTATCTATTGGATCAAGTTGGAATAGAGACAATATTTTAGATTCAAACGATGATGATATTGAAATCTTTTACCAGAAGTAAAGATATCAGTCCTCAAGATATGAAATCAAATGGAGTAGCTGTACTCTTTTTCCTTCGATCGAGTTTTTTCCCACTGGGTTTTCTTGACAAGGTTTTAACGAGGCAGCACGTACTCGTATATTGGTGATCGACATCAAGGGGAGAAATATTTCGACGAAGCAGTATATGACCATTCTAAACTTTCCTACAATCAGTTTGGAAGTTTCATTGGGTTTTTCTCCAAACAAGTCTAGAAGGCAATCAAATAGTCATTCAAGGAGGAGTGTTATGAATATAAAACTCACCCGAGGGAATCGAGGGAAATATTATATATTATTTTATTAATGTGAATGACTATTATGTCCCTGATAAAATTATGTAATTACGATTATGCCATTTGAAGTTTTCCTATAAATAGGGTTTCAGTTATTAATGAAAATCATTCCTGAAAATTCATGTGAATTCATTCTCTCTAAACTCTCTCTATTTTTCTATAGTTTTATAAAAATTAAAACTTATTAAGTTAATAATAATGAAGTCTAGAAACCTTGAAATAGCGGAGAACGCGCGTGCAACTCATAATTATTTTTATATATTTTTTAATGAGTTATACCATCTATATATATATATATACTAGTATTATACCTGTGCAATGCACGAAAATAATTAAATTTATGTATAATAAATAATTGATATAACATTATAAATATATTGAATATAAATGTTGAATTACATCATTGATGTAATTTATGTATAAGAGATTGTATAATTG
Organism: Jasminum sambac; assembly: GCA_018223645.1. NCBI lineage: Eukaryota > Viridiplantae > Streptophyta > Magnoliopsida > Lamiales > Oleaceae > Jasminum > Jasminum sambac. The sequence goes on from CP073652.1 coordinate 26,642,476, forward strand.
TAAATAATTATTGAAATTTATAATATTTTATATTTATATAGTCAATGCAAAAAATACGAAAAAAATTCACGTGGATCGCATAATTAGGAAGTTTATCAAAACGTATAACTTTCATTCTAATTGTCGTGTATCGAATTGCACAACAATATTCGTGGAGATTTATTAATTGTAAACGAATCATTGGAATAACTATATAAAAATTCTTTGATTATCAAAACGTGTCTTTCTCGTTGCTACATATCAAATTTATATTGAACACTTTTTGTCTTTCTGAAATGAAGATTTCGCACTCTAAACTCTAGCTGTAATTGTTACTTAATTTTATCCCTATTGTTTAAGAAGTATTATACTTAATTTTAGGTAACATAAATTTGCAGTAATACCGATAATGTTCTGCACCTGCATAATTTATTTGATTTGTTTCTCTTTACGTAAAAAGTATTTTAATTTTAGAAAGAAAACCTTTTTATTTTTAATTTTATATACCTAAAACAGGCAAAACGCATGTAATGCAAAATTTAGTTAATGAGCATATCACATCAGCCGTATTAAAACCGAAAAATATAAATTAACTTTTTCAATTAGAAACCGAGTGTCAATAGGGCATTCGCCAAGTATAGCACTTCAATTATTATAATATAAAGATTAATAAATTACCATTTATTTAAAAATAAATAAATTATTCCACATAAATCCAGTTATACTTATAACTACTCACTATATTTAATTTTAAAAAATAAAAAAAGTAAAAAATACCCAGTATTTTTGAACGGTCCAATTCATATAACTAAGCAAAACTATCAAACAAAAATGATCTCCTTCTTCACATAGAAAGTTCACGCCTACATGGCCCTGATTGAGGGGCCTCAAGTGGGGTCCCACTTGAGGCCCCCTCCAATCAAAGGCCATGTAGGCATGTAACCTTCCCATGTGGAGAGGGGATCATTCCTCAACTATCAAAATCAACAATTTTAACACGATAAAAATAAGCAAAAAATATTTATTATTTAATATTTTGAATTAGAATTTTAAAAAATAATGTTATATTTATATAAATGCATGCCAACTTGGGCACAATGTTTGGTTGGCACTTTACTTTTTGTTAATAGTATAATTTTTAGTTATTCATACATTTAGTTCATTTCAATTATATATATAATTCAAAAATTAATATATATATATACACACACACGTACACACACATATATATACAAACACACTAAATAAGAAAAATAAAATTATCAAATGTACATTTAATGTTTGTTTGCGAGTCATTTTTTCTATATATTTATAATAAATGAGTGTCGATTTGGAAATAAATAAAAAACAGTAAATATGAAAATAAAAATAAATTAAATAAGAAAATGAAATTATTAAATCTCATTTAATGTTTGTTTCTAAATAAGATTTAAAAAAAATTAACTAAAGGGATGCCAACATGGCAATGTGCCTAGTTGGCACTCCTCTTTTTATAATATAAAGATATATATATATATATATATATATATATATAACTATGCCAGTTTCCTACCCATTTTACTATTTTTCTGAATTAATTAATTAATTAAATATATACTTTCTACCTTAAATTACTTTAGCTGTTCTTCACGCGCTTAAATTTGATATACCAAATCTCAAATTTCCCTTATCTTTTACTAGCTTAATATTTCTCAATCTCGTCTTCACGGGCACGGCTTTCTCGACCTCGTCTTCACGCTCTCGGCTTGGATATACCAGATCTCCAATTTCTTTCATAGCCAATTCCCTAATCAAGCATATCCAATAATAAGCCTGATTGAGATCTTCTTTTTCCAAAATTTTCCACTTTTTTCAACTTTTCTCTCTCTCCTAAATCAATCACATCCACATATCTCATCACATCCACAAATCTCAACTACTCAACTCTACTCATTCTCTCTCCTCTTTTACATTAAAAATCTTTAAAAACCATTATAATCCATCCCCAATCACCCTTAACATTTCTCGATCTCGTCTTCACGCGCACGGCTTTCTCGACCTCGTCTTCACACCCACACGGCTTGGATATACCAGATCTTCAATTTCCCTAATCTTTTCCCCAATTTCACTTATGCTTTCATAGAAAATCCCTAATCACAGCCATCTTTCATGAACTAAAGTCAATCAAATTCCCTAATCAAGCATATCCAATCACGTAAATTCTATTATTTACATCTTTATACATCACAAAGACTCATATGCCTTCTACAATTCTTATACGACTTGGTTCTCGCTTAACAAATGAGAACCCCGGGTACTTCTTTAACAGATGAATTCAAATCTCCTTCAAATCCAATCACCACGCGACTTTCTAAATCTGGTGCAAATTGAATTAGAACCAGCCTTTCATCTTGATCGTCCGATCATTCATCACTCTTAATCCTCGCATTATTCCAAATTTAAAATCAGAATCGTTGATATGCACAAATCGTCCCCCTAATTGATTTGTCTTTGTCGATCTGTTATGGCTCATCTTGATGTGCCGTTCCTGAATCGTCGTTCTTGCTCAATCTCCTCCAAATTTTGCTCCCTATTTGTTAACGGATAAATCAAGGGATAAATCACAGCCGAATTCACAGGAAAGGAGAATCATAGCACTCAATTGCTCCCTTTTATATTTTATTATTTATATGAAAGAGTCCCCAGTTGATGTGAATACGGGCTCATAATCTGAATACACTCAAAATGGGTGTTGAAAATCTGCTCGTCAACTTTAGGGGTTTTCTGCTTGCTTGGCTTTACCTCTGATCCCAAAATGGTACGCTCCAACCTTATAATTAAATAAATTCTTCCCGTTCTGGGTTGATTTTGTGCATAATGCGTATTTGGATTTCTGATGGGCAGTAATTTATCATTTGAATTTTATTGTGAGAAAATATTGGTGAGAAAGGGTATGACAAATCTTCATATCTCTACTTTATATAAGTTAGTATAAGCTTGTATAATGGTATCATTACTTGAATTTTATAATCACATTTCCAGGTTTATAATTCCTGGACTCGGAGATGCAGGAGATCGTAGCTTTGACACATTTGGTTAAAAAGCATTGTATATCATTACCTGCCAGACAATTTGAATAAAGAGAGCGATTACAACTAAAAAGCATTGTACATAACACGTAATGAATATGTGGTTAAAAATGAGAGAAAAGTTATGAATTTTGGTAATTGATAAATCTGTGTTTGAATAAAAAATTTCACATCGATGAAATGCATGATTGAAAATGAGCAATGCAAGGGTGTAAACCCGAGGGTGTAATCTCTACCATGAATTGTCATCCTGTGCAACGTACGAGTGTAAATACTAGTATGTATAATAAATTGTATAAAAATACACTTATTAAATTTCAGGTTTTTTCACACATCACATTTCTTTTTAATCAATAGTTATCATATAAGTCACATATGTGTGTTGTACAGAATATTGCACATGTATATTATATCAACATCATTTTGTCTTTACATATTCTACGCCGTGGATTGTTGAATGGATGATAGTGGCATAATTTTTAAATAATCACGTGCACCATAAGGTAATTGGGGCCTTTGTTTGTTTGTTTGTTTCCTTTTTTTTTTTTTTTTTTTCTTGTGTCCTTTTTTTGGTTTTTTCTTTTTTTGGATAAAAGGGGAGATAGGGACGGGAAGGGAAGGGAAATTAGGCAGTGACAGCAAAAAATTCGATCCAATCCAAACCCGATAGATACGCAATCCAAATGCATCAAAATTTTTCCGATTTGTCGACCTGCGGATCGCAGAATGCTGATTTGATTCGATTTGCGACATATTTGGATACAGATCGGATTGTATTGTAACCAAGTCGATCCGATCCGCTGCATATTGAAAAAAATAAATCGTTTTTATTTACTTTAAGTAAATAAAAGTTATGGAATTAAAAATATCTCAATAAAATCGAAATTTTAAGTCACTCAAGCAGTCAACTCAACCCCATCTCTCATTTTCCAACCCGTTTCTTGACTCCAGTCCTTGAACCATTACCGTAAAGAGACGACAATTAGACAAATGTAAGGCAGCACTATTACACACACTCTCTCAATCTCAGCTCTTAATTTAATTTAGTTTGAACGGTTCCATCTTGATTATTAATTTAAACCTTATATCGAACGGTCAATGCTAAGAAAGTGATCCATTTCAAACTATAACATATAGGAAATTATTAATGAATTACCACTTGCCATTACGAAATTTATTTATGTTAGCTGAGCAATCTTATCATCTATCTATATATCTATTTATCTATTTAATTTAATATATAAAAGTTCTTCCACCAAAAGGTGGTTTCCCTCCAAAAGACCATTTATTATTATTATTATTTTAACAATAAGATTTAACAATTAATCAATTAAGGAAACACACATTTATAAAACAGGAAAGACGTTTATAAAATTAAGGAAACACACATTGCCTTAGTACGCGTTTATAAAGGGAATGCAAGAAGTTTCTTATTTTTTGTTATGTAAGGAAATGATGACTAATGAATCCACCTAACTATAGCATATTCTTAATTTCTATAAGATTAATAGATCAAATTAAGCGTTTGTAAAAAAAATTGTTAAAAAATCACGAAAAAAATGAAAGAATAAAATATTAAAAAGATGTGTGTTTTTTCAATATTTATTAATTCTTTTTTGTGGCATAATATATGGAAATATATATATATATATATATATATATATATATATATGGTAACACGTATTTAAAAATATAGAAACATAAAAATATTTTCTTTTTGTATCTATATGACACGTGGCCCCCTCCCAACCCATGTTGGCGGGAGAGACATGCCCCAATCTGCCCACTTGTGAATATTTTACCATGCCCACAAGTGGGTATTGGAGTATGACTATGGTAACCAATTCCCGTTTAATTTAATAATAATTTATTAAATTCATTTTAATTAATTATAATGGATGAAAATCTCATAGTAACTTCCATAATGATCACCTAATGTGAGCTTAAAGTACACTTTTGCGCCTCCAAGCAATCAACGAGATTGTTTACCTTATTTTTCTAGAAAAAGTTTATGCAATATGAAAAAAATTCTAAAATATTTAAAAATAGAAATACAATTAAAAACCAACTATCAATTGTTTAGGACAATTATTAATTTTTAATTTAGAACAATATGAATCAAACAAAAATAAAAAAATAAATTGGATTATTGGTTTTATCTTTAAAGAAATCGAATTCACCAGTCATTTTTTCGAATTTCATTTATAATTTTTTAATTAAATTCATATTTTTACACTACGCGAAATTCAGCAATTAGCAACTACAATTATCGTCGCTATAAATCTATATGTCGTTACAAAATCTCTATTGCGACGACAATGTCGTTGCAATTTGTTGTGGGGATAAGCTCGTGCCTGTAGCTCTATTGTGACCACAAGAAGTCGTTGTAATAGGTTTTTGGTTTATTGCGATTATATCTATCGTCGTAGCTTGCCTTTCAGCAACAACAACTATCGTTGCAATATCCACTTGTACTGTGACGACTTCTCGTTGTCACAGTAGCATTCTATAGTGACGACAGAAATCATCGCAATACATCATTTTTCTTTTTCTTTTTTTTTTAAACCCATCAATTCATATTACAGTCATTCAGCAATCAATATGCATAAAATTTATTATTTAACTTTTCATCTTGTTGCTCAGTTGTTGCTAATAATAGTAATAATTTCCAACACAACACTAATGTAATAATAACCATCTAACAAAGTAATAAGGTAACGTTAAAGTAGAAAATTTTAATTACAAAAACAAGGAAAAAAATGTAGTGTGTCATGGGTCTCCCATAAACATTCAAAAGATTAATTTTATGGGTCTCCCAAATATTAACAAAATTACCTAGTAAGATTATCTAACTTACAGGCCTCCCAAAAATATTCATACCGACAAAATTATCTAGTATGCCTAATTATCTTATAGGCCTCCCAAAAACATTCATACCGACAAAATTATCTAGTAAGCATAATTATCTTATAGGCCTCCCAAAAACATTCAGCACTGACAAAATTATCTAGTAAGCCTATCTATCCTACGGGCCTCCCAACGAGTCGTCACGATCTCCTTCTCGAGATGATCCTATTTCCCTTGACCTTCCTGATATCAAAGATGCAATTAATTCTTTCATTTCTTGGATTACTGCACCTTGATTTTGGATTATTGCTCCTTGACTAACCACTATTTCCTCCAATCTTGCAATACGCTCAGATGATTGATCAACATGAGTATTTAATCCAAAAGAGCGAGAAATACGACTTATCTTGCGACCAACTCCAGGAGTAAAGCCTCTATGATCTCCAAGTACTACTTTGATCATGTCATGCTCGTCGACAGGCATGTCATCTACTACCTCCAACTCCAATTGTGACTCTCTTACCTCAACCATCGATTCCTAAATTTTGTCTTAACAAATTAGTTACCGAAAGTAAAATATCTAACCAACATATCATAATAATGCATTAACAAATACTTACATAATCGCTTGCTGCCTCCTCATTGACCCAATAGCCATTTTTTGTGTGCATTTTCTTCCAATTATCCATAATACTTGGCCATTCTCCTGTTTCAGGGTCTCTCTATAAGATATCAAGTATAGTGTTAGTAACATATTAATAAAGTCTCAAATTAAAAATAATCATAATATGAGAAAGCAAAAAAATTCATTACCAGCAGCAACACTATCTAATTGCAGTGATGCTATGAATTAAGAACATCCAAAAATTCAAAATCCCATAAATCTTCTAAGAATTTTAAACCATGCAAGTCAAAGGTGGACCACAATATAGCTCATTTACCCAACAAATCACTCAGATATCTAATCTAAGTATATAAATGAAGTGTTAACAACCACAGGATGACACTATGACTATCAACTAAGAGATGAGATCAGAACATGAAGAAACACAAACCAGAAATAGAGCTTTGTCTAAGGATCACCACCTTGTTGAAAATATGGTTCTATAACCTACAAATTTGAATGCTTCGATAATTATATCAGAAATTAAATGGGTTCACATTTTTAGTGGTTCTCTCTAATCCACTAGTTTCATCAATACACATATTCTCATACATCATGGATGAAGCAGGTGGAGTTTGAACGTACATTGTCAAATCGTGTAGCAACTATACTCTTCGACCCCTGCAAGCTCGGGTATTTATGACATGCTCGATTAGCTTTGTTCCTTCCGATTGTTTCTAAGAACATAAAAATATCCCAACGTGCAAGAAAGAAGAAATAATTACTATATAGTCGACAAAGCTAACACATTAAGTTCTTGACATGAATATATGCACCTTAAAGCTTGGATCTTCAAACAATTCTATGCACTCTTCCCAACCTTCATTGCTAATGTCTTGGTAAGGGCGACCGGTTTTGTTCTTCTCGTAGCGTGTGTGCGCCCTAGACTTCCAATCTTTGAATCGCTCCGACGCTTCCTTATCGACACCAAGATCTACAAGACCGTGCATCTCTGGTGCAACGTGCCCGTAAATGTCAAAGTAGTCCTAAAAAAATTTTACAATTAACTATGAACTAAATGTTGAAGTGAATGAAATAAAAATGAAATTGTGTGTGACAACTTACATGCACGGATTTATTCACACGGGCTTTAAGTTCAGGTGGAACTTTCTTCCAATTGCGGTATTTAGGATGTATGTGAAGACGTACTTGATTTCCAACGAATCTGGTATACAATTCTTGGTTTTCCCCGATGGCTTTTACTGTCATTTCTTTCTTATCATCAAAGGTCACTGGAAGTGGCTTCTTTCCACCAGCAATAAACTTACTCTCTAAATTTAAACTCCGAGATAAGCCTCTTCTTTTAGCCAGAGGGGCTATAAGGCACGCAAATCAAATTAGTTAAAAGGGGAAAATAAATTTACAAAATAACACATATACAAAAATACATTTACCATTCTCGCATGGCGCCTCCAACCTTCGTCCACTACCATGAGGAAGATCACCTCCATTGTCTCCCCCATGCGACGATGCTACATCCGCTATAACTATTTAAGAAGTAGAAGCTGACAATATATTAATAAGAGTAGATTAATGCTAATGATGTGGAAACTAACCACCCATTACAATTAATTAGTTCTTACCCACCTCAATATTTTGTTAGACAGAGAAGTACTTTTTTAAGAAAAAGAAGGTACTAAATTAACATTTGTTAGATTGATCTTAAGTTGACATCCAACGAGCTCCAACCTTGCCATGAGATAATAAACTAAATGAGCAACTAGCTGATCAAAACAGGGTGAACATCTTGTGCTAGTTCTAAATGCAAGTACAATGGTCAATAATCCAAGTTCTCACTAACAAACTAAACACCGCAAGCGAGATGCTCACTTTGATAAAGGCAAAATACTAGAAAGAGAGCTACAAATCTGTTATGTACAAAAGCATCCAACATTCCAAGAGGGTGACATAATAATTAGCACTTCGTTCCAAAATTTGTTGTTTCTCACTAGTCAGATAGAAATTAGCACAAACATGACATATAAGTATATATGCTAATTAAAGAACTCTTCGAATTTACTTGAACTCTTCGAAATTAGCACAAACATGACATAATAATTAAACATGCTTTTAGTTAAAATAATAATAAGATATCTTTCGAAAGGATACATCCATCGCATGTAAACTGGACCGCCGAGTATCGTCTCTTCAGGCAAATGAATCACAAGGTGAATCATAATATCAAAAAAAGCAGGTGGAAATATACATTCGAGCTTGCAGAGGATAAGCACCAGTTGTTCATGTGCCTTTACCATGTCACTCACCTTTATAGACCTTGCACATAACTTCTTGAAGAACATACAAAGTTCAATGATCGTTGAGGAAATTGTCTTGCTCAAATACGCCTGACAACCGACTGGCAACAACCGTTGCATTATAATATGGCAATCATGTGATTTTGGATTTAACCACCACCACCACTGCATAAGTTCCGATAAAGTTCTCCATCATGTATACAATTTTAAGCTCATCACAAAATTGATTTGTGATATTTTGAGTTGATTTTCTTGGATTAATGGAAGATTATGTTGTTAATAGAGCTAAGAAATTGAAGATCTATGGAATTGGAACCATTGAATTTCGATACTTGATGCAGATTAAACTTAATTGAGTTCATGAAGAGAATTGCAATCTTTATGGTTGGGTGATTGAAATGTAAGAATATGTGGAGAGAGAGAATGGGAATCCAAGAATAAGGTGGTAGGAGTCCCCAAAACAACGACTCTGAATTTCAATGGAAATGGAATGAGATCTGAAATAAGAAAGGATTAGAGGAAAGTAGAGACTTCGTGCTAATAACGTGTTGTGAACGCAAGAGTTTTCAATTCAATTTTCATTATCGAATTCATTACAAATGGCCCCTATTTATAGGAAAATATTAGGGTACATCGTATTATAAATATTGATCTAGTATACAATAGTCATTCATACAAGAAACATAATCATTACATTTAATATACTGTCGGTGCTTTTCTCCCTTTTTCTTTTTGGTGGTTTTCTTTCCCTTTTACAACAATATATATATATATATATATATATATATACACATACACACACACACACATACACACCAAATACTTGGATTAGTCGCGCTTCTTAAAAAAAAGAGGAAGTTGTACACTGAACGACAATACCAAATAGGGCCTTAAAGCATCACTATGTACTGACTCAAGTGCTATTAATTGATTGGTGATCTTACCTATAATGAGAGTAAACAAATTCACTCACCTACAATTTACTTGCTTAGATTCATGATAATCCAGTCAAGTAGTGAGATAACACATAGTTGAATTGATCCTTAAGTGACAGTATTAAGACATTGTTCTATACAATACAAGTTTTATCAAATTTTTCTCTCATTTCATTTCCAACCACTCATTCAATTTTTCAATATATTTTCCTCAAATTTCAACTATATATTTAACACGTAAATCGGAAAAATCAAATTTATAATCGAAAGAACATACCCTAAATATATATAATTGATCAAAAACATTTGGTTTATGCCAGTTGGTTTTCCATTTACTATTTTTGATGAAATGTCACCATGTTTAGGCCATCTCCAATAGAGATGTGAATTGCATGATGATGTGGAGGTGAGAAATAGAGATTATTGATGTATGATTAATTAACTTATATTTTATGTTCTTTTCCCTTTATATTGTAACGTTTTTATGTTTAGTTGAATGAAAATTCGTCCTATATTTACTCATTTGATTCAATTGTATAAAATATATATATATATATTGGAGTAAAAAGATAAGAAATAACAAAATAAGAAATGTACACATTTTTTATGAGTACTTATATGATCTAGATCTCATATTTTAGCACAATGTAAAAAAATCAGCAACTCGAATTTATTGACGTATTGTGGTATTTTGACCATAACTTGAGCTCTAGGTATTGAAATGACCTGATTCAAGAAGGGTTGGAAAGTCAACTCAATTCTCTACAAATTCTATCTCTGGCCTTGAAGTCAAATTCGGTGGGAAAAGGGATGAAAATTTGGTTTGAATGCAACATATTTTACAACTAAGGAATCCAATGCCACCTTTAGGAGCAAAAGTCACAACTTGGCCTACAAAGATCCAATTTAGGTTATTCAAAATGCACTTAAGATACAAAATAATGTGCTTTAGTTTGGTGGAGAAATTAGTCAAAAGGCATATGAAAGTGGAGTGAAAGTGGATTTAGTGTTTGGGGAATACAATAGTAAAGATGCTTTTCATGCTTATAAAAGGGTAAGGCCATTAGCTTCTTCAACACACCTCTCTCACTCAAGAATACTCTCAATAGCTTCATTTTCTATCTTGTGTAGTTTATATTCTAGCTAGACTTTTGGAGGAGTTAAGTAGCTTGGAAGAAGAAGCCATTTTCCAACCACGTGGGTGATCATTGTAGAAGACTTATCTTCCACTCTTAAGCATTTCTCTTCTCCCATCGGTGGATTCTCAACACAACAAGGACAAAGGTATGATCCCTTTTCCAACACTTAAAACTTAGGGTGGAGAGATCATCCTAATTTTAGTTATAGAAAGAATCAACAAATCTCAACTGCAAATCAGAAAATGAACCATCATCCGGCATTCAATCAACAAAGACAAGCGCAACAATTGAGCTTCTTTTGCAATCGAACTCGGAGATGCCTCTTGAAGACATGGTCAAATCCTTGAAATCAAGTTCTATGCAATTTCTACAAGAAACAAGGACGCCCATCAAAAGCTTAGAGACATACACATGAACCAATTAGCTAACTCTGTGTGAAGGTTAGAAGCTCAAGGATCGGGGAAACTTCCACCTCAATGAACCAATCCAATGGAAAATGTAGGTGTTGTGCTATTGAGAAGCGGAAAACAGCTCAAAGAGAATATTGGGAAGCTCAAAGAAACTGAGGAAGATGCTTAAGAATTAAATTCGAGAAGATGTTTAAATAAGGGATTGGATTCACATGACTTCTATATTTGAGATACAATGATTAATTTGTGATCCATTAGTATCTATGGTTGTCAAGCTACATTCCCAAAATATTTCTTACTTTGGTCCCGAGCCCCATTACAACATTGAAAAGTCCATATGATTCGTTTCGTGCATGCATGTGTACCTAGTAGCAAAGAATGAGAAGAACTACAAGCCTATGGTAGGACACTTTCATTGGAAAGAATTTTGAGCGAAACACATACCTTTCAAGCACATGAGAGAAGAGTGATTATACCCGTGAGAGTATACCAGTTTAGTTCATTCATTTTTCTGTGGAAATGCTTGCTAAGTGATTGCAAGTAGTTTGAGAATGACATTTTATGATTTTCGAAAGGCCAATGGTTCATCATATTAAAAGATTTGTTTTCCTCGATGACTAGCAAAGCTTAAGTGTGGGGGAATTTGATGTGTGATTAATTAATGTAGATTTTATATTCTCCTCTCTTTATGTTTTAACGTTTTTATGTTTAGCGTAATAAAAATTCATCATATATTTACTTATGTGGTTCAATCGTATAAAATACTTATCTTGGAGTAACAAGATAAGAAATAACAAAATAAGATATGTACACATTTTGTATGAGTAAATTATATAGTTATCTCACGTTTTAGGATCATGCAAAAAAATCAGCAACTCGGATTGTATTGTGGTATTTTGACCACAACTTGAGCTCTAGACATCGAAATGGCCTGATTCAATAAAGGATTGAAAGTTAACTCAATTCTCTACAAATTCTATCGTGGCCTTGCAGTTAAATTCGATAGAAAGTTGGATGAAAATTTGGTTTCAATACAGCATATTTTGCAACTATGGCATCCAATGCCACCTTTAGGTGCAAAACTCATAAGTTGGCCTACAAATATCCAATTTAGGTCATTCAAGATGCATTTAAGAGACAAAATAATGTGCTTTAGCTTGGTGGAGGACCCAAAATCATATTTGGTAGAGAAATTGGTCAAAAGACATATGAAAGCGGAGTGAAAGTGGAGTTAGTGATTGGGGAATATAATAATGAAGATGCTTTTCATGCCTATAAAAAGGCAAGGCCATTAGCTTTTTCAACACACCTCTCTCGCTCAAAAATACTCTCAATAGCTTCATTTTCTATCTTGTGTAATTTATATTCTTAGTTAGAATTAATTTTGACGGAGTTAAATAGCTTGGAAGAAGAAGCCATTTTCTAACCATGTAAGTGATTATTGTAGACGGCTTATCTTCCACTCTTAAACATTTCTTTTCTCCCTTTTCTGTTGTTTGCTTCTTTTTTTTTTTTTTTGACTATGTCTAGCTAATACGTAATCGACATTTCATTCTCTCGTTGCTTCTTAAATGGCTTAATAAGTAATGGAATTAGAATTATTAATGTTATATTTGAAGTTTTAATACGTAATCGTTAAATTTTCTAAATGATTAGTAACAATTGCAATTTAGTCTTTGCATGTGAAATGTGGTATAGGTTCAATTAACCGAGCTTCTGAGTTTGTTACATAGAGTAACCTATTGTTAAAATTCCATTGTCTATGAATTAAATCTAGAGAGTTTATTCTAGGTTGTTATTTGGATAGAGATCATCTAAAGGGTTTCTTTTATCCAACGACCAAATAAGAACAATTACAGATTAGCCGAGCTTGTGTGCTTTGCGAGGGTTATTACAATTAATTTGATAAATAAAATGACTTTGTTTATAAATCGTTATCTATTGTCTAGAGTTAATTCCCTAATCATCTTTTAATTCCTTAATCATCTTTTATTCATCTTTGTTCTTCCTTTATTTGCTTCAATCAAACAAAACAAATCCCCAAAAAAAACTATTTCAAGCAACAAATATACTAATGATCATTGCAATTTGCAATAGAAAAATATTTACAAATATAACGAGTTTGGAATTAATCATGCTGCACTTAACCATATTGGAAAAGTTCACATCAATTATTATTTTAGTTGGAGAGGAATGGAAAAAAGTGTAGAAAAAAGAGAGGGAAAAGTCAAAAAAGGGGAGTGATGTAGAAATAAATTAAAAAATAATAAAATAGTAGTAAATTAAAGGAATTCTAGATATGTGTCTATTTCTAGACGTTCCACATAAATTTATGTAGAAAAAGTGGGAAAAATGTTGGGTAAATGAGTAAAAAGTAATTTTAAGAAAAATAAAAATTAGAAAAAAAAAAGGAAATATATGGGCCCTACCTAAATTTTTATATATCTTTCTCTCCTGGATGAAAATTGGGAATGGAGCAGAGGAAGAGTATAATAAAGAAAGCAAGTTGCGTTGTTGTATACAAACCCTAGCTGTACATTGCTTGACAATTCTCATAAATTTTTTGTATTTTTTAATGCATTTTATGATTGGTGGCCCCGAAAAATGAATTAATTATTAATTAATTATGGAATGACCAATGTCGAGCACGTCGACATTCTAGGATGGCCTACGGAGGTTTTTCCTAAAAACAACTAAGCAATACTACGTGAGTACAATCGTTGGCATAACATAATTTGAAATCTTTTACTTTTTTTTATTTTTTATTTTTTATTTTTTTATTTTTATTTTTTTGAGAATTACATTATTTGAAATGTTACAAGTCTTGTGAAGTAAACATCTTCATTATTCTAATTTCATAGAATTCGGATGTGTATAAGATATAACTCACAACAAACAACATTATTGAATACAAGATATTTAACCAAATCGGATGAGATCCTGTTTTGAATCATTCTTATTTGCACACTTGCTACTAACAAGCTCTTGCTTGATTTCAATTTTCATTTCATTATGATTGGCTATTAATTAGAATCAATTGACTATTGGTTACATTTAACAACTATTGTCTGTTTGAAAGAGGTTTCTGAAGGGGGCAAAAAATTATGTGGTTTGAAAAGTGGAAAGAGATTCTAAATAATATGAAAAAAAAAATGTTAAATCAATGAAATAGGAGTAATTACTTAACTTTATGTAATTGACTAATTTACGTGAATGCCAATGAGTCCTAATTCATTTGATCAAAAGGACTATGGCCGAACTATAACTTAGAGATCTCAAGTTTAAATCCCACAAATTACTTTTTGTGTTGCTTTTCCCGCCCGTTGCATGTGCAACTTTAGTTTGTATTTTCGCGACAGTTTGTGCACCTATAATTTGTATAAGTTCACTGTGTTAAATTTCAGTGGATGTAATTATGTATGTAATTGTACGGCTTATTATCCTGTTTGTACTTTTAAAAAATACTAACAAAAAAAAAAATTAATTTACATGAACTTTAATTTCCAAATCTTTACACTTCATCATTTTTCTATAATCATAAAACAATTGATGGCTTTATCTAGACGCAAAGAGTAAAGTATACAACCGGATGGAGTGGAAGTGTGGAACTTCTTGATACGAGACATGATGCATATGTGCTTTTCAGATCGATGGTGTGACTTATAGGGTGATGGGGAATCATTTATAATGGTTTTTAATATAAAAGATGAGAGAGAATGAATGGAGTTGAGTTAAAAATTTTGAATGTAATGAGATATGTTGATGTGATTGATTTAGGATAAAGAAAGAAAAAATAAAAAAATTTGTAAAAAATTGAAAAAATGAAAGCCTAACACACTATTAATCTACAACTGCATCGCTTCCCCATCTTTTGGCGTATTGGTTAATGGCCAGGCTTCTGGGAGATTCAAAGCTTTGGCCCCCACCACCGCCCCCCCAAAAAAAAAAACCCCTACATACTCTCATTTCTAAATTCAGCAGGTGTCATATATTGCATCATCTCTGCACACTACACTATCATTTGCTGAGTACATGTAGCATATAATCGATTACATATGGAATTAATTAATTTAGTTTATTACACTTCATGATAAAAATTTATAACTTATGTAATTTATGCAAGGTCTACGTTGAAGCATCTCAAGGAACCCGACGGAACTAATAAGGCCTTGTTGTTTTCCTGAATTCGCGCATTTTCGTACAACTTACACATATGTTCAACCACACACATATTTTCCAATGCAATACTAATCACATATTTTACACGGAAATGCACACCCTTCAAAAAAAACAAGGCATTAAGTTTCAATAAATTAATGTTGACATAGTAACGTAAAGTTATTAATCTCGTTCCATTCTATTGAATGAACAAGAGCCTTGGTCCAATTGAATAAGTGAATCACCAATCGACATGCAATTATATCATTTTGCCTATTGTACATGGATCAATTACGATATTCAAAATGAGGTAAAATGACCAAAATGCTCTTAATTACTCATGATCATGAATCCTCAATTCTCAATTTGTATCAAGATTTCCAAGTGATCACGGTATATATTTCTTCACATTTGATATCGAATTAGTGTTCGAGAAGCGTGAAAAAGTGTTGAGTGTTTAAGCGCGATGATGCATGGTAAAAGTGCAGTCAATGCGCGATAAATTTCAAGGTGCGATGAAATGTAAACGAACTCTAAGCCTCAAATTTAGGTGCACCTAAGCGTACACGTAAGTGCGCTTTGTAGAACAGAGTGAAATACTGAGGTTCTAAATTCATATTTCACAGTACCAAGACATCAGTTGTTCACTTCAATTCAAAAGATATGGAGATGTCGAGTAGCAATTTGTTCTTAATTTGTTCACCTAAGCTTACCTGTTGATTCATCCACTTACGATACAAGTCCTAATTATGGTGAAGTGAAATTCTGATTTTTGCGTGCACGTTGTTAGAAATCAATATTTTTTATGGATAATACTTGATTGTCACAGCTTTTGGCATGACTAGTGGCATATTATTAGTAAAATTCATATTTGACATTAAGGGAAATGGATGATTATATCTTCAATTGATATAAAATGATATTGAAAGTATTTTATCCCACTATAAAACTCTTTATGGCATTTATAATGGCACTGTAGGCTGTAGCATTGTCCTGTCTTTGTTTACCGATCTTGGACTTTAACTAACTTCAAATCTCGTATTTGGTGCTTAACAACTTAATTTAACGCTGCTAATAGTAAGAAAACGATTCGAACCTTGGGGACAGAGTCAAACTAACAATGCCATAGAGAGTCAAACAAATTTTCATGTGACTAAAGCATGCAACTTGGTGACTGATGCCAGTCCTTATATTAGAATTTGTAATAATGTGATTCCTTTTTTTTTTTTTTTAATATATTCCGCGGAGCAAAATGATTATAGAATGACTTGGTTATGTATGTTATTGACTTTAATTTGTTGTTTCGCAGAGTTAAATTAAGCCGAAAATGGAAGCATTTGTTGTGAATTGAAAAGGGGCCGGGGATGGCGGACACTGCTTTTGAATTTCTGCTAACTAACCTGACGAAGGTGATCGAGTACAATTTAGAGTTGATTGTTAACGTGCACGAGGATGTGGAGAAGCTGCTGAATGAGCTGTCTCTGTTAAGCGCAAAGTTGAAGGACTCGGCCGAAGAGCACAAGCACAGCAGCAGTAATACACTCAAAGTGTTAGTGCAACAAACCAGAGATGTAGTATACAGAGCTGAAGATGCTGTGGAAACATATGCTATGATTGTAGCAATGCGCAAAACGCTGAACGAATGTATGAAGAAGATGTGTTGTTGCCTTTTCAAACATGGGGCTAATCTCAGGTCCGTCGCCGAAAAGATCAAATCAGTCAAAGAAGAGGTGAATGACATGTATGTCAAGGGAAAGCTCGACTTTAACATCCAAAATGTGCATCCAGTCGAAGGACCCGAAACCGATAATACGGTAATATTAAAGTTATACTAGTCGATCGATTCGGATTCTAATTTCGATTTCCTCAACTTATGATGATTCACTTTTATATGTGTATGTATGTAGGTTTTTGATGTAGATGAACAAAACGCGGTGGGCTTTGAAGATGTGGAGACAAAGATAATCGATCATCTCTCGGGAGGAAATGAGGACTTGGAGGTTTTCTCGATTATTGGAATGCCCGGCGGGGGTAAAACCACAATGGCCAAAAGGATATTTAACAAGATTAAAGATGATTTTGGGCAATCAGCGCTGGTGTCTGTTTCTCAAAATCCCGACAAAATGCAAGTGTGGTCGAAAGTTCTAGATCAAATTGAGAGGCAAAACGAAAGGGTCGCATCGGACTGGGGCAGTGAAAGTTTAGATAAAAGAATTTGTAGCATTTTGGATGTGGAGAAATATTTGATTCTCATAGATGATGTTTGGGAGAAAGAGGTGTGGGATGGTCTCAAGATCGCATTCCCGAATAATAAGAAGCATAGTAGAATCTTATTAACGACTCGTGTGTCTTATGTGGCTAAGTATGCGATCCGCAACGCAGATCCTCATCATTTACGTCTTCTAGATGATGAGGAAAGTTGGAAATTACTCCAACAGAAGGCACTTCGCTCAATGGATTGTCCTCATCACTTGGAAACGATAGGGCAGAGCATAGCCACAAAATGCGAGGGATTACCTCTCGCAATTGACATTATCGGTGGAATTCTATACGACAGAGGAAGTGAGAGAAGCAGGTGGGAAAGGGTCGAGGATGATGTAAGCACGTGTATACTTGAGGATGAGAAGCAACGCCTTTATAAATCGGTGGCTATGAGTTTTGACCACTTGCCATATCAATTGAGATTATGCTTTGTCTACTTTGGGATGTTCCCGAAAAACAAGAAGATCCAAGCATCTAAACTAATTCGCCTGTGGATCGCCGAAGGCCTCATTCATCAGGTTGGAAAACTGACCATGGAAGCTAGTGCAGAGGAGTACTTGGAGAAACTTGTTAGTATGAATTTAGTAATGGTGAAAAAGCGCAAGTTCACCGGTGAAATTAAAAAGTGCCTAGTTCACGGCAAGCTGCACGAGTTTTGTAAGAAGAAAGCCGAAGAGGAATTTCTTTTCGAAGAGTTAAACGAATCCTCCACCATAAAAAGAACCTGCCGTCGCATAGGCACTCATTTCGATCCAATTTCTGATTCTCTTTCCTCGAATGAATTGAGCAAACACGTTCGAACTTTCTTGTGCGACTCAGCATTGCCGCCACAACTCATTTCTTCCATCCCTGAAGCCTTTAAATTGCTCAGAGTCTTATATGCTCCAAAGACCCGTTTCCCCAAATTCCCTAACAAGCTAACTACACTCATCCATTTGACGTACCTCCATATCTCTATTGATTCCAGTATCCTTCCTGCTGAAATTTCCAATCTCTTAAACATCCAAACTCTCATAGTCAAAACTTCATCAAAAGCCCTAAAGGTCCGAGCAAACATATGGAAGATGAGACAACTCAGGCATTTTCTTACGAATGTATCCACACATTTGCCCGATCCCCCAGTTGCGAAAAAGGGGGATCCCACTTGGAAAAATATAAACCTGCAGACACTATCTTCAATATCGCCTGAAAGTTGCACCAAACGCATCTTCGATGCAGCTCCTTGTTGGGGAACTAGGCGCTGCTAATTCCGCCCAAGATCAGTGGGACAAAAAATATGCGACTGAGAAAATAATGGACACTAAAATAAGCACAAATATGGAACACCGAGATTTAACGTGGTTCGGCCAAACTGCCTACGTCCACGGACCCACACCAATATATTTCACTATCACAAAAGGAGGAGTACAAAAAATACTACACTGTATTTTTCTCTACCTACGCAAAGGTTTTATCACTCCACTCACTTTTATCTCTCGTGTATAGCTTCTACACTGAAGCTCTCACACTCTCTCTACACAAGATACTCTGTGTTGTTTTGGTGGTAAGATTGTGGTGTATGAAGCTACAAAAACTCTCCCGTATTTATAGGGAAAGATTGGAGAGTTGTTGCACCTAATCCTCATAATTGTCAAACAATGCATGCACAAGTTGTTTCTTGAGCCCCTCTTTTTGACCTCAATTTTTTCCTTCTTTGTGTGCCACCAACCCACTAACAATCTCCCACTTGAAGACTGATTTCAATCTGTCTTCACAATCTTGCTTCACCTTAGGACATCTTATTTTGTAGCTTCGTGAAAAATATGATGTGGGTCACCACCTCTGTCTTCATTGTAGAAAACCAACTGAAGCTGAGCACAGCCCCAATTTCTCCTTGGTTACCGCTGGCCATCATGTCGGCCGGGTTTTTGGTACCTTGAATCTTTTCAGCTTTAATACTCCATCTTCCAAAAGTGATCCGATGAAGTGATAACGGAGCCCAATGTGTTTGGTTCTTGAATGAAATGTCAATTCTTTGCCGATGTATCGCGACTGACTATCACATGCAAGACATTCTCGCCTCCTGCTCAAACCCACTCGCCAACAAACCTTGTAACCATATCATCTCTTTGCTAGCCTCGATTCTTGCCACGCACTCGCTTCAGAGTTGATAATGCAACAATCTTCAGACCGCGAAATCCAACTAATCGCAGAGTAGCACCAACCGTGGAAGATATAACCGTAGTGCTTCTTCCGCGATCTACCTCACCAAAGAAAATCTGCATCTACGAAACCTCGTAGTGTCACTTCGCCTCGTTTAAAGCATAAGCATTTATCGCAGTTCCCCGTAGATATCTCAATATCCACTTTATCGCTTCCCAATGCCGCTTCAGGATTTGCCATATATCCGCCGCAACTCCCAACGCATGAGCAATATCCTGGTCTGGTACAAACCATGGCATACATCAAACTTCCAATGGCCGAGGCATATGGAATTTTAGCCATGAAGTTTCTCTCCTCTTCGCCTTAGGAGACCGGTCGTTGGATAGACGGAAATGATTCGCTAATGGCGTATCGATCGGGCTTTGCATCGCTCATGTTGAACATTTGGAGGATTTGATCAATATACTTGGCTGCGACAATCGCAGAAACACCTTTTTGCTTGTCTCGCAAATTCTCATTCCTAGAATTTGCGTTGCTTCTCCCAAGTCCTTCATTTCAAATTCCACCGATAGTTGCTTCTTCAGCTTCTTGATCTCGCCCATGTCCGAAAGCTCGCTACTAACATGTCATCGACATAAAGTAGCAAAATGATATAGCTAGACTCGAACCGCTCAAGTAGCAACAATGGTCAAGCATTACACTTCACGTAGCCATTTTTCTCGCATAAATCCGTCAAACTTCTTGTACCACCGTTTCTGGCGCTTGCTTTAAGCCGTATAGGCTCTTCTTCAATTTGCATACCACCTTCTCTTTTCCTTTCACCGAGAAACCTTCCGGTTGTCGCATATAGATTTCCTCCTCTAAGTCACCATGAAGGAAAGCGCTTTCACATCTAATCGCTTCCAAGTGCAAGCCCTTCGCCGCAACAATGCTCAACACCGATCGAATTGTTGTCGGCTTTCACAACCGGCGAAAAATCTCGTGTAGTCAATTCCTTCTTTCGCCGGAAACCTTTGACTACCAATCTCGCCTTGTACCTCTTTGAACCATCATGTTCTTCTTTGATTCTGTACACCCATTTGTTATTAAGAGCTTTCTTCCCTCTGGGCAACTCAGCTAGTTCCCACGTCTGGTTGGAGATGAGAGACTTTATCTCATCTTTCATTGCAAGCTCCCACTTAACAGAATCTCCCACCTGACATGCCTCGTCATAGCATTCAGGTTCACTGGCGTCAGTGAGTAACATGTAGTTCATGTACTTTCGATTCGGAACATGAGGTCGACTTGACCTCCTCACAATGGGAATTGGAGCTGGAGACTGTGGTGAATCAGCCTCCGAGACGGGCTCCTCTGTCTGCAGACTCTCATCTTTCTGCTTCGACATACTGCCTTCTGGAGTATCATCCGGAACATATGTTGGATCGTCGTTTGTTATGTCATTGGACTGAACTGCATTTCTGTCCTTGTACATCACCTTTTCATTGAATATGACATCCCGGCTTCTGATGAGCTTTTTGTTCTGATCATCCCAAAAGCGGTACCCGAACTCGTCTCCACCATATCCAACGAAAGTACACTTTAGTGATTTGGAGTCTAACTTACTCCTGGCATTATCACTAATGTGCACATACGCGACACAACCAAATACTTTCAAATGAGAAAGTTTCAC
This sequence comes from Jasminum sambac, assembly GCA_018223645.1. NCBI lineage: Eukaryota > Viridiplantae > Streptophyta > Magnoliopsida > Lamiales > Oleaceae > Jasminum > Jasminum sambac. The sequence continues at coordinate 26,664,004 of CP073652.1, forward strand.
TTCTTTCCCGCTCCAAACTTCTTCCGGTATCTTGTACTCCAATGGTACCGACGGTCCACGATTAACTAGGTATGCCGCCAGATTGATCTTTCCGCCTAAAATCAAGCTGGCAGCCAAAGATGTATCCTCATGCTTCGGCTCTTTCACAACGTCCGATTCATGCTCGCAACTCCATTACATTGCGGTGTTCCCGGCAATGTTCGCCCAGCTTTGATGCCATTTTGGTAACAAAATTTCTTGAACGCCAAATCTTCAGACTTTCCACCATTGTCGATCTCAACTTCTTTACTGCAAACCGGTTTCATTCTCCACCATGGCCTTCCACTTCTTGAACGCCCGAACACATCGGATTTGTGTCTCAAGAAGTAAACCCACACCTTTCTCGAGTGGTCATCAATGAAAGTCACGGCATGACTTTCCGCCAATCGATGAAATCTGCTGGTTGACCCCACACATCCAGGTGGACAAGTTCAAGCTTCTCTTTCTTTAGAGTTCGCCACTTGTATTGAAACTCACCCGCTTCGCTTCCCCGAAAATACAACTTTCACAAAAGTCTAAATCAATAGACTCAAGCCCTGGTAGTTTTCCTTTGCATGCATGTACTTGAGCCCTTTCTCGCTCATATGCCCAAGTCTTTGGTGCCACAAGTTCGCATCCTTGCTATCAAGAATCGCGATTGTCATACACGATTCGCCGTCGTGTATAGGGTGCCACTATCCTTGCCACGCGGCGATTATCATGGCCCCCTTGGTGATTTTCCAATTATCACCAGAGAAGCTTGTGTCACATCCTTCTCTCGACAACCGCTTGACGGAGATCAAATTTTTCCTCAATTCCGAATATGTCTCACGCCCTTCAATTTCCATACGCATCCATTGACATTGATCTGCACTTCTCCTATGCCCACCACGCCGCAAGGATGATCGCCTCCGAGATATACTTCTCAAGTTTCCCGACACATAATTTGCAAAAAGTGTCGATTTATGTGGCATGGAACGATGCTCCGCAGTCTATTACCCAATAGTCGGCCTTCCTCTCCATGGAGCATATCAAAGCATCACGTGTTTCTTCGGTCACGACATTGACCTCGGTCTTGTTCTCCGCTTCTTTTGAGCCGCCCTACACCGATTTTTGTAGTGCCCAATTCGACCGCAATTCCAACATTCAACATGTATTTTGACTTGTTGGAATTTATGTGATTTTTGGATCTCGATGCCGCCATTCCTCGACTTGCTCGCCCACGCCGCGTGCCCTCTGCTTGAACTTCGCTCGCTATCTACATTGAAAGCGGCCCCAAAGTTGAAGTCGTGCATCCGACCGCCTCCTGATCTCCTCGCCAAGATCATGCTCACAACGCCATCGAACTTCAATTTCGACTTACCGCCGAAGCATCGATGGTCGTGGATCGTGCTATTCCAGCCTCTCAGGCAATCGCCAAGAATTAATAGAGCTCAACTTCATCACTAAAAGTGATTTCCACCGTTGTCAATTGGTCTACTACCTCATTGAATTCGCTGAGGTGTTCTCCAAATCTCCCGCTTTCCATCATCTTCATATTGAACAATTTCTTGATCAAATGAACTTTATTTGTCGCAGACTACTGCTCATACATGTCGATAGAGTCGCCATGAGAGACGCCGTTGTCTTCTCATTTTTAATGTTGAAAGCGACCGACTTTGATAGGGTCAATCTAATTGCGCCGAGTGCTTTTCGATCAAGCACCTCCCACTCGCCGCCTTTTCTCGCCTTCCGCTTTTCTTTCAACGGCTTATATAGGTCCTTCGATACAAATAGTCCTCCATTTGCATTTTCCAATATCCAAAATTTTTGCCATCAAATTTATCGATTTTGGAAATCCTCTCGTCAGCCATTACTCCCACTCAACAAGATGTGATTTTTCGAGAAATCGCTTCGATGTGGAAGATCACCTATGCCGCAACCACAGAGCATACTAAGAATTTCAAGAGATATCACAAACAAAGCTCGATACGCTTGTTGGGGAACTAGGCGCTGCTAATTCCGCCCAAGATCAGTGGGACAAAAAATATGCGACTGAGAAAATAATGGACACTAAAATAACCACAAATATGGAACACCGAGATTTAACGTGGTTCGGCCAAACTGCCTACGTCCACGGACCCACACCAATATATTTCACTATCACAAAAGGAGGAGTACAAAAAATACTACACTGTATTTTTCTCTACCTACGCAAAGGTTTTATCACTCCACTCACTTTTATCTCTCGTGTATAGCTTCTACACTGAAGCTCTCACACTCTCTCTACACAAGATACTCTGTGTTGTTTTGGTGGTAAGATTGTGGTGTATGAAGCTACAAAAACTCTCCCGTATTTATAGGGAAAGATTGGAGAGTTGTTGCACCTAATCCTCACAATTGTCAAACAATGCATGCACAAGTTGTTTCTTGAGCCCCTCTTTTTGACCTCAATTTTTTCCTTCTTTGTGTGCCACCAACCCACTAACACTCCTAACCTAAAGAAATTGCTCATTCGTGGAGATTTATCTAAACTCTTGGGCATTAGCAGGCGATTGCTCCAGTTAATGGGTAATCTTGAAACGCTGAAGCTAGTTAATGAACAATCTTCAGGAAACAAACTAGCTCCCCTGTTTGAAATGCTTCTGGAGAAGCTAAAGTACCTCAAGGAGCAAAAGGAGAAAAAGCAGTGGGAGCTCTACGAGTTACATGAAAGGAAGCATAGCGAAAAGGCGATAAAGATGATAAAGGCACAAATTGAGCGAAAGCAAATTGAGCTACTGCAAATGGAGATGAAGGTAAAGCTAACGCTATCAAATACCCAACTTGAATGGAAGCACATGTCTACACTCGGAATGCTGGAAAGCCTCGAGGTCCTCAAGTTGAACGATAATGCATTCAAGGGAAAGGATTGGCAGCCAGAGGAGAAAGGTTTTAGGTCTCTAAGAACCTTGCATATTGAAAACACTGATTTAGCTTATTGGCTTGCTTCTTCGGAGCACTTTCCGAGTCTCCAACGTCTTTATCTCAGAGCATGCTATAAACTCGAAGCAGTCCCTTTCGGGTTTGTCGATATTGAAAGCTTCGAGACCATCTACCTGCGATCTGCAAACCAATTGGCCATCAATTCTGCCCAGAGAATTCAAGAAGGGAAACAAGGGAATGGATATAAATTTTCCATTCTCCAGAAGCCATAGCCATAATGGACACTTGGATTGTGGTAAGCTAAATCATTTCCTTTTTATCTGGTGTTTTACATTTGTTTCATTTACTATATTATCATTACAGAGATGATAGGCATATTGCTAATTTCGTCAGGAAATAAATAGTTCAAAAGAAAAGATTAATATTTTTTAATCTTTAACTCTGCTTTCGTACGGCTATCTCCATATTTTTTTGCAGGCCCCCCATCAACCAAACACTTATCGCCGTCTTTCAAAATCGTGTTTGATGAATAATGGAAATTGTTGAGCTCAATCGAGTGTATTTTGAAATTCACGATTGCATTTTATTTGATTCAATGTATATTATTGTTGGCACCATTTGACTTAAGTTATTTTATTCTTTTATTTTTCATTTTTTGGCAGTTGTTTTGTGTAAAAATGTTGTATTTGCAGTGAGAATTCAATAAATTCAACTTATTAAAAATCACAAACTTAAACCTCAAGTTTGAACAGGCGATGGAGATGAGGGTTGATTTGTCATTTTACTTAGTGTGTGTTTGATTGACAATGACTGCAAAAATCTAGAGATTATATATCATCTAGAAATGATTGTAAGAATGAAGAGCGTGATTGCGAATTGAAAAAGACCTAGAGACTATATACGATCTAGAAATGGTTGTGACACTATGCTTAAGTTGGAGGATGGTGCTAGTAGTAGGGATGAGGTAGAATTTCCTTTGTATGCGGAATTTTTGTTATGCTAGGGGTGTACTCAATATAGAATGTTAATGTTGATAACAAGGAACAACAATGGGAGGATCTCTTCCATATTAGTTAGTAGGATCATGCTACAATACCATAATAGATGCCATAATGATTGACATAATGGATATGTGGCATGATCCTACAATTTCAATCACTCCATCACTTTTAGATGGACGGTTATTAAATATGTCAACTACCTTTTTTGGGCGGCGAGGCGGGGCGGGCGGGGTTGGTATTCATCTACATTAGTTATTTTATGTTACCTGTGAATGTGTCACGCTAATAATCAAGACTTCCAGTGTCTCTAACACAAAATAAAACTTGTTCCATGACAAATCTAATACAAAGGAAATACATAACAAAGACTATAGTCTTCATCACTCTTCAAATTTTAAGAAGCTATAACTCTTGTGGTTAGCTTTTCAATGCATTTTGAATAAATAAAGACAGATATTTATGAGAAAATTATTGAAAATTGCAACTAGTTACTCAAGTGGCCTGCTCGAGCAAGTGTCGATGTAATTTTGGCGTGGAGCTCTTTACTAAGCATGCTGAAGCAGTATGTCGTACTTTCTAGCGGACGGCTAGCGAATTTGCATAGATGTACACAATTTTTATGATTCTTTCAAATTTTTATGCCAAAATTGAGTTTCTAGCTTATCTTAGACCACTTGAACGTTGTGTAGCCTACTTGGGGCTTGTTCTTAGCTCTTTGTTGATATGAGTTACATATATAATAAGACAAATAAGTTCTCTAATCTTTAACGAAACAAACTTATCAAATCAAATACTGATCAATTTTGCGGCATTCATAATTTTGATTCGTGTTTTTGATATGCATAATCGTGAGATTTGAGATTGTAGATAATCGTAGCAGGTAGACTCTTCGTCGTTCTTTGTTTTGTGATTTGACAATTCTGGACGTGTTGCTGTATTGCAAAATTTGTTTGATGGTGGAGTCTTATTGGTGTGTTAGTTTGAAATCATCAATTTTTACAATGCAATTCAGAATAGAGATGATTGGCCATTGGGCAAAGTCATGCTCTCTGCAGGTGCGCAATTTCATAAGCTATTTGTATTTTTATGGCATGTTTGTCTAAGCATTATGGTAAATAAAGTTAATCTAATAAGTGCCTGTTTGTTGAATCTTGACAATGATGTAGAGATGAGATCATTTTTCATCTCTAGGGAGCGAGATTGTAGTATTCTCGCTCTTTGGGAAGAATATTCAACTAATTCTAATAGTGGTTTTTGACTATTTCAGATTTTTTTGCCTTACGGTAAAGTGGAAGATGTCTATCTTATGTGTAATATTTTAATTTTTTTTTATTATAATTGTCAGGGTAAGCAATATTATTATTGGGGTATGTATTTATATTTTCGGGGTAGGTACTAATATCAGAGTGGTCATTGTAGAAAGATCAACTCATCAAGTGAATGTTTGAATGTTTGTGGATTTGTTACTTTATTTTGTTAAATTGGTTTTTTTAGTTATTTGACATATAATCAGGCTTCTCATTGGAGGATCGGACGACCTAGAAGTTATATCAATTGTTGGTATGCTTGGTCTTGGTGAAATAACGTTGGCGAAGATTATATATACACTAGTACAAAAAGAGTTTAGGGTGGTGGTTGTTTTACATTAAAGGTGACGGTTGTTTGAATGCGAGCAAAAATGGCGACACCCCATGTCAATATTTAGGGTGGCGCTTCCAAAAACGCCACCCTATCTTTTTTTTTAAAAAAAATTCGTACACTTAGGGTGGCGGTTGTTTAACAACCGCCACCCTAATGTACCCTCTTTTTTTTTTTTTTTTAAATAACATAGGGTGGCGGTTGTGTTAAAAACCGCCACCCTAAGTTTAGTTTTTTTTTTCAATTACTTTGGGTGGCGGTTGTTGATCAACAACCGCTACCCCAAGATTTTTTTTTTTTAATTAGTAAAATTTTGGGTAGCGGTTTTTATTGACAACCGCCACCCAAAATAAAATTTTTTTTTTTGGATCCTATTATACCTATTGCATGTACAAGTACTACATGCTAAAATTATAACCTAAATCCAACAACATAACCTGCAATTGAACCAATAGTATGCAAAACCATTCACACCTCCGTGCCTGAATTTAAGCATAATGAAACAAGTAGAAAGCAACTCCAGATCACTTCGACATGGATGCAAATTAAGTATATATTTAGCCACAACACCAACTAATTAACAAATAAAGTAAATACAACCTAATGAAACAAGTAAAAGCAGCTCAAACACAACTCCATACCCAAGTCCACGACTACATAAAGATACAGATGGCCACAATGCACGAGAAACTAAGTAAAAGTAGAAGGAAAATAAATTGAAATCTATAAATTAAATGATCATTTCATAACTTCTCGAAAGAATTCAACCCAAAGTTCTCGTACCACATCGATGTTTTCCGAGAATACGCTTGACTCCATACACCTATAAGTGAAATAATGAAAGATAATCAATATTATACATACCCAATAAAGTACTGAATGCTTAAATAATTAACCAATCTACATTAATCAATAACACAACATTTGTAAATCTTCGCCTTGACCATATCGTATCATTATGTCATTCATATTTTTCATGATGCAGTAACCACACTCATCACCTCCTCATTGTTGTGTACACTATAATTTGTATGTACCAAAAAAATAAAAATAGTCATTAACAAAAAAAATCTATTTTGAAAGAAATTCATATATCTTCCAAACAGAAATGAAAAAAAGCCATAAAAAATATCTTTTACTGTTAAAAATTACATATGTACATGCCGGAAGTAGTTTCCATCAAACCCTGCTTCGTCGTACACCCTTTTTATCCCACATCACTCTGAAAGCTCTAAATATTTAAAGTATATACATAATATTAATATATAAGAAGCGATCTAAACTCCAACTTATCATACAACCAATAAATGAAATGAAAATTATTGGATATTCTCTTACACGTTTATGAGGGACTTGATAACCAAATTTCTGTTCTGATTGGCCAATGAATCCATTATGTATACCGTATTGGTTGAGGGCTCAATGACAAACAATAACCAATGATGACTAACAAATGTGACAATTAGCTTTTTAGTAACATATGTATGAATTTCAAACTTATAACATTCACAAATTAAAGTGTGAGTGATCTTACTCTTGGTGGTATGGCGCCAAAATATATTTCCGATCACTTAAGTTGCACAACACATCATTGATGTAGCGTGAAGCATCCATATGTTGAGATCTAATCATAACTCCAGCTATTAGCGACGGATTCATGAAACCAAATGGTATTTCAAACAGTTGGCAGTTCCGATGAATGTACCTATTACATAAAAGACGAATTTAGAAGTTTATTACACGAATGAAAAGTAAAAGAGTCGTCATGTAAGTTCAAATGGGAATTGAAATCTCACAATTGAAATACTTCCAAAATAGGAGCACCCAACCATTTCATCGCCATGAATTCGGCGATATCAGTAGCAGTAACAAAGATATCGGTGTCAGGTGATCCAGGAAATAAGTCATCGAGCGGGACCTCCAATATATCATTACCAGTAGGCATCATATTGATCAAATCGACCAATAGCTTGCAAGAGTTAGGAAGACCCTGGTACGTTGCTTCATCAACGAGATTGTGTGGTGCAGTTGCTGACATAGCAAAACTTTGAGGCTTCTTCTATTTGCGGGCTCGATCCTTCTTCTTACGTATAGCAGGATCCTACAACGGTAAAATAGTCATTACAACATTACATTAAATGATTCCAAAGTATTAACTACTATAAATGCTATTACATAATATTCAAACAAATAAAATAGTAAAAAACTATTAGAAACCGTCTATTAACTTACATTTTCCAACTGAACTTGCCCTTTTAGGCCACTGAACAAAACTTCCCATGGCATCTCCTAATACCACTAAGTCGTCTCGAACTGGAATGGGAAGAGGCAACTCACGATATTGTTCGGGAACCATATCAATCCGCACCTTCACATTTCCTTCCATAAGTTGGCAACCATGCACAATCGTATCTTCGGTAATAAGATAGCAAATCCCCTTTGCAACCTGTTGTATCTGGCCTTCATGTGGTAGGCACAGTATACAATCAGTAATTTCCTGTTGTTCCAAAAAATTATCAACCAACAATTACTGTTAGTTGCTACAATTATTGTGGAGCTAATCGATTATCTATACTATTTTTAAAATAAGTAAAATTAATTCATTATTTATATATAGTATTGTAAAAGAAAATAACTTTAACAAAATACCGTAATGGCGATGAATGGATCTGGCGCACCCGAGGGATGACAAACACTGCTATTACTCGCAAGTCTAGTATTGGCCATCATTGCTCCCATCCCAGCAGGTACTGGATACCTAGTTGAATGAGGGTATCAACAACTCTCTGCTGAACCTTACTATCAAATTCAGCATTCAGTTGACTTTGAACCCCCGTGCAACCCGACTGTCTAAATCTTCTTGATCGAAGTTGTATTTCTCCGATTGTTCAGACGGTTTTCCAAAAACTGCCCTCACACCACCTGGGTATCCACCGAACGTCCTCGGTCGGCCTAGATGATCCTCTTTCCCTAGAGCTGCTGAAAGTATGTCGTGCTGTTTGGTCGGGACAAATGTTCCCTCCTCAACTTCTTTAGATTTATCCACATGTTCCAATCACAGGTAAATTAAGTGTTAACAGTTATCATTGGTTAAATAATCAATTATATGTACAATTGGAAATAAATACTTACAATCTTGTCGTAAACATCCATAATACCATGGGGGTATATCAAAGTTCCATCGGGGTGAACGTGCAATCTTGCCCGTAAGTAATCCCATGAACGATCACTGTGCAAAATGGAATCGCTAACAGACTTGGAGGAGGATAGGTGCCCTAAGGGGTCATTCTGTGCCCACACCTCCTTCATTCCTCACAGAGTTCATGACCCCATGTGATGGGGATACTTATTATGTGATTGGCTCTCCCTTACCTTCTCACTTGTGGCCTTCAAGAAATTAAAATACAATTATTGATCAATATGGTGGACAAGACTCTTAGAGAAAAAATGTAAAGATGATTTGCATAGTTAATTGTAATTACTAGAGAAGTATACCTCTAATTCTTTACTCATCGCCCTTTCTTTGAATTGCTCCCAATGTTCAAGGGTAATGAAGTTATAAACATCAATTGGGGAGTCAGTTCTTTTTTCCTTATTGCGAATCCACTTCTGCACGAGTTTATTCTTAAAATTTCTCATTCTCAACCCAGCTTGTGAAATAACTTTCTTTTTCAATTTGTCATCTTTCAAATTACACGTTATCTGTAATGTTAAAAACATTCAACTCTTAACCTTACCAATACGAAAATAAGTGTTAATCAGAGCACACAATTGTAATTTGCATCTTATTACCTTAATATCTTCCCAAATGGTATTCTTTAGGCCGGTTTCCACTTGTCTCCAATCAGTATAATTTATATTTACCTTTGAGCGTGCAACTATACCAATATAATGTCGGAATCCCGTGCCACGTGCCCCCATCGGCCGATTTAGGTCATCAAAATCATCATCTGTCAAATGAATACTCTTTCTCTTCCACTTCGACATAGTCGTCAATCCCCTCGACCGTCTAGTGCTACTGTCAGCACACGGTTCTCCTGATATAGATGAAGATCTGGAATCCGACATATTTTCGACCTATCAGCACGCGCCTGCACATTCACAAAAATATTAATAATCACAATACTAATAAATAAGATACTGCAATGAATAAGAATGAAAAATATTACAACAGTTGTAGTTCGATATAATATATGGTGTGCAAATAAATTTAAATTGTAAATAAATAGCAATGGAATAGAATTTAAATTACCAATTATCAATAAATAATAACACCGGTTGATCATTCCACGTACTCTCCTTTCTGATGGTTCGAACGCAAATAATTTGTTCCAGTGTTGTGTTCTTGAGGATCTAATATAGGCAATTTAGTTGAAAATGGAGGTGTTTCATCCCAGTGGTCATATTCATCTTCATCAACCACATCACCGATCCCAACAATGCGTCGCTTCCCTTGGAGGACAACTGACCACTTTGCATCGCTCGGATCAGTAATGTAAAACACTTGCTTAGCTTGTGATGCAAGTATAAATGGATCATTCCGACTTCCAACCCGAGAAAAATCTACCCTATTGAAACCCAATTTGTCAATCGATACACCCCGGGTGTTGTCCACCGACCTGCATCGAAATACGCACATCTGAAACTTCGTGTAATCAAGTTCCCAAATTTCTTCAATGATACCGTAGTACGTATCGACCCTATTATCAGTCGATACTGCCACCTGTGACACTCCACTGTTTTGCATCATACTTTTATCATCTTGACCTTTTGTATAAAATATATACTCGTTAATCTCATATCCCTGGTAAGATATCACACGAGATGCGTGTCCGTAACCCAACCACTTCACTGTCTCTTCAATCATTTCCGGCGCATGCGTCAACCGATTCATAACTTTATTTTTGAACCATTTTGGGAAACAACGATTATGTTCACCAACCAACCACCTTTCGCCTTTCAAAGGATTATCCACCCTTAAAACTGCCATGTGCTCATCGAAGGATGGTTGAACCACAGCCAAGATGATGCAAAACGAGAAGATGAGCTTTGGCTAGGTCTTCAGTAGTGGGATCGATCGGCGTGCGTCCAACAATGCTCTTACCGTCAAGCTTTCCCTCATGTCGAGATATAGGAATACCAATAGGTTTGACTTTTGCTAGGTAATCAGTACAAAATTCAATGACTTCTTCAGCAACATAACCTTCTACGATACTGCCCTCTGGTCTAAATCGATTTCTCACATATCCCTTCAGAACACCCATAAACCGTTCAAATGGATACATATTGTGCAAGAATATCGGACCTAATTGCTTAATTTGTCGAACCAAGTGAATAACCAAGTGCACCATAACATTGAAAAAAGATGGTGGGAAATACATTTCAAGTTGACATATGGTGACAACAACGTTTGCCTGCAGTCTATCTAACTCATCTGGATCAATAACCTTACTGAATATTGCATTGAAGAAAAAGAAAAGTTGTGTAAATACGCGCCTGACATTTTCAGGCAATATACCACAAATAACAATCCAAAGTGCGGCATCATAATATGACAATCATGAGACTTCAATCCAACCAACTTCAAATCCTTCATCGACACGAACCGCCTGATATTTGATGAATAACTTGATGGAACTTTCACCCCTCTCAAACATTCACAAAAAATTTATTTTTCTTTCTTAGACAGAGTGTAGCAAGCCGCGCGGAAGAATGGGCGCTTCCCTGTTTCTTCAGTAAGTGCTAACTCTGCCTTATTCCCAAATCCACCATGTCCTTTCCAGTATTGATAGAGTTTTTCGTCTTGCCTGGAATGTTTAGCAACGTCCCGATGATATTTTTTCAAACATTCTTCTCTACGTGCATGAAATCGATACAATGTCTCACCTCTAAATACTTCCAATAAGGTAAATCCTAAAAATCGATCTCTTCTTCCAAATATTTTTTTAGTTCCGCTAAAAGTCTTACGTAATCAATCAAATATCTTTAACTCGATCGAAAAACCTCTTCCCTGACAACGGCAATCGTGTGACCCGATTCTCGCTTTTCCCATTGAAATCGCTTTATTTTTTCGATATCTATGATTTTTTGGAAGAAAATCTGATGATCCATGTACACATTTTTCTTGCAATTATTCAAATATAGACTACAATTGGCATCTTCGCACACGGGACATGCCTTACCACCTTTAATTGTGTAACCCGACAGGTTACCAAAAGCTGGAAGATCATTTATGGTACAAAATAGCATTGCACGTAAATTAAAATTCTCCCAACGATTAGCATCAAACACCTCCACACCCTCCTCCCACAACCTCCTTAGATCATCAACTAGGGGTGCTAAATACACGTCGATATCATTGCCCGGTTGTTTCGGACCTGAGATTAGCAATGATATTATCATGTATTTGCGCTTCATAGATAGCCAGGGAGGGAGATTATAGATCACCAAAAGTACCGGCCAAGTGCTATGCCGACTGCTCATGTCGCCGTGTGGATTCATTCTATCTGTACACAATCCAAGACGAAGATTCCTATCTTCATCCCCAAAATCTCGAAATCTCCTATTGAAATTGCACCATTCAGAGGAATCAGCCGGATGTCTTAGTTTTCCATCCGTTTTCCTCCCTTCTGCATGCCACAACAATTTGGATGCATCATCTGCATTCGCAAACAAGCGCTTAAACCTCTGAATGATAGGTAAATACCATAATACCTTTGCTGGAGGGCCGTTCTTGCCCGTGCAGCTATCATTGTTGTTCTTTTTCTTATACCTTGATACCCCACACTTCGGACATACATTCAAATCTCTGTAGTCATTCCGATACAATATACAATCGTTTGCACAAGCATCTATCTTCTCAATCTCCATAACCAATGCGCATAACATCTTCTTTGCCTTGTACATTGAGTTAGGCAATTCATTATGATCTGGAAGCATATCTACTAAAAGCTCCAATAACGCCGTGAAACTCCGATCACTCCACGCACTTTTCGCTTTCAAACTTAACAATTTGAACACAGCTGATAACTTGTTGTATTTTACACAACCAGGGTATAAAGGTTTTTCGGAATCGGCAAACAATTTATCGAACTCATGGGGCCTATCAATGAAATCATCTTACACGTCACGCAATATTTCATCCAAACGATCGTACTCCACATTCATATCTATATTTTCCTCATGACCATCAAGCTACACGCCCAACTTATTTTTATTAATATGCTCAACCAATCGCTGCCACCACCAAAGATTGCCACCATCGCCGTATCACCACTATTTGCTCACCACGTGTAACCTATCTTAAACCCGTTTTTAAACAAATAGTTTCTCACTTCCGTAGGAGTGTCATAACCAACAGTATTATTACACACTGAACAAGGACAAACAATCTTATCTTTCTTATATTTCTTTCTGTCATTTTCAGCGCATTTCAAAAACTTAATAACTCTATTTACATATTGAAGAGAAGTATGATCTCCATACATCCAACTCCGATCCATTTTGAACGACCTATAGAGTTATTTTTCCACAATTAACCATGTAATAATATCATTACGTATAGTCTCGTTATTTTTCGCTTATTAAGCGTGTAATGCAAATGTTCTAAATCTGCCTTATTACTCCATATCTAATAGAAAGGGTCGGGACCTAAACCATTCGTTATCTATCTGCGTAATATCGAACTGTGATTTTTTGTGTAAAACCGGTATAGTATTTTATCAGAACTTCGACAAGATCTTCTTAGTTCTCCTAAGTGTGCAATTCACGAAACGTAATTCACACCCGAGAACAAATGAGGATACTATCAAATTAACGTAAATACATAACCGCTACACAAAATATTAAATTTGTCACACGATGATTACGCAAATAGATGACAAACTCTCCACTGAGAGAATTCAAAGATAATCTTATGCGTCTTAAATTGAGCAACAATGCGTGCACAGTTAATGACATACAAGATTATCTTCAAGCGGTTTTCTAAGCTCAATGCATGCATGTGAAGTGCGATGTAATACAATAAATAAAATCAACCAGGGTAACAAAAAGATGAAAAAGTAATTCGACAATTTGATTTATTAATTCGCACCACAAAACTAATACAATGACTATATTAATTAAAATGATATTAAATAGTTCTATTCTTAAACCAACTGCTATAATTGTAATAAATTATAGTCATTCTAATTATATAAATATAATGACTCCGAAATTCTTATTACTTTTATTGAAATAATATTATTCGCATGATCATTTCTAATAAATTATATTTATATAAAATTATTTTTAATTTATTTATAACATATTAAAATATAGTTCAACATATATAATTTATAAATATGACATGCATTATTTTATCGTACGTACATAGAATACTAATTACTCTAAATTTAATAAATTATAATCATTATAATTATTATAAATACCATAAATACGAAAATGTTATTACCTTAATTTATTGAAATAATATAAAATTATTCCCATGCTCTTTTTTAATAATTTATATCTATATAAATTTAATATTAATTTATTTATTACGTATTAAAATGTAATTAAAAATAATTTATAAATATTGCATGCATTATTTTGTCATGCGTAAAATATAATAATTAAATTAGGAACATATCAAAAAATTAAAAATAATATTGTTTCATAAAATATCAATTTTAATAACCATATTAATAATTCATTTTTCAAATTTTCTTATGAGTTATTTATAATTCCTCCAAAATTATTCAATAAAATTACTTAACTAAATAATACTAACCAATCTACCTATCATACACTAACTCAACAATAATATATATAAAATCCCAAGTATATGTCCATTGCAACAAATAATATAGGGAAATTTGAACAAAAAACACATCTAATTGCAACAAATTAATAATAGAATTTGGGGATGGTATTTTCTAACCTTAAAAATACGGAAATATCACCTAATGATAGGGAGGAGACAAGTTTTCTTCAAATTAATGTGGCTTCAACAACAACCAAAATTGCCCCAAATCGATTTCAACAAAATACCTACAATTTCACATGTTAAATTCCTCAAAATACTCAAAATTTGGAGAAATACATCAAGAGGAGGATTCTTACTTCAAACATAGCTCCAACCCATGACCAATTTGCAGCCAAACGCGTCTAAATGATGGAATTGTGGTTGAATTTCGCCATTTTGTGGTGTTTTTCTCGCTGAAGGAGCTGCTGGTTTTCGTGAATATTGGGGACCTTCAATTCGTGGCCGATTTTGTTTTTTTTTTAATTAATGTTTAGCTTAGGGTGGCGGTTGTACTAAGTTATTATACGGTGGCGGTTGTGTAGTAGTTACAATCGCCACCCTAAATGTTTTATTTAATTTTTTTCAATTTGTTGATTTAGGGTGGCGATTGTATTTACAACTGCCACCCTAAGTTTTATAATTTCTTTTTTTAATTTGTTGTTTATGGTGGCAGTTGTGTGTACAACCGTCACCCGATCCGCACCTTAGGGTGGCGGATTTGAACACAACCGCCGCCCTTTATTCAATAAAAGAACCAATTGTGGCGTTTTCATTAAAAACACCACCCAATTGGCGTCTCCTAAAGTCAATTGTGTACTAGTGATGGTGATCCAAAAATTGAATATGGATTTGTGAATCGGGCATGGGTTTATGTTTCTCAAGAATATAGTAGAAAGGAATTGTTCCTCAGTATCTAGAGTCGGCTTGGTGAGCCACTGGATGAGATGTATAACATAACTGAAGAAGATATAACTAATAAACTTGGTGTGTGGCTTGAGGAAAAGAGTTATTGAGGCCTTGTTCAGTTCGTGGTTTTCTAAATGAGGAGCACTGTTCATACGGGACCCCCAAATGTAATGAAGTCAAACATGTCATGCGCTGAATTCTAGTGGCTTGACGTTGGATGAAATGAAGGTCACAAATGACAATATTGCCCATAGTGGGGGTGGGAAGAGGGATGTCTCGGGTTGTTGGTGTTGCTGCTAGTTTGAGAGAAATGAAGGCATGTGAAAGGAAGGGTAGAATTGTCATGGCCTAATTGCAACCAATTATCAGGAATTGTGAATGGAATGTGTTTATCCACGTCGGCACATGTGCACAAGCAGTGGTAGGTCCCCATTCATTGGTGTTACTTCATGTTTTTTGTTAATCACGAACCGAACAAGGCCTAAGTCTGCAAACTTGCTTGGCCAAGAGACTTTGATTAAGTACTTGCAAATTACAAAAACCCAATTCACCCTCATATTTGGCTTGAAAAATCACCTTCCAGCTCACCAAGCCAATCTTTGTTTAATTTGAGTCTATCATACCCAACAAGAACTTCGGAAGAAGACTCCGAAGTTCATCACATAATATTTTTGGCAGGCAAAATAAACTCATCGTGTATGTAGGCACGATGAGCAACCATGTTGAAGATGTGCCACTTGTTCTTCCCAACCACCAAGGTAAACCGAAGTCGCAACCATGTTGAGCAATAATATTCAACCCCATCATCTCAGCAATCGACTGTCATAAAGCCAGCCTCACATTCCGAGTAAATGTGATAGAAGTTTTGTCGAGATTAATTCTTTGGCCCTACCCTATCAATAATGCCCATAATATTACGTACCTCTTGGAGAGTGGCTCGCGCAAAGAATATATATAGTGTCATTTGCGAAAAATGTCAGACTTATACGGGGACCGTGGAGAGAGCATTGAGTTCCCAAGATTGCACCATTAGATTGAGCCTGAAAAATCAATGAGCAAAAGTTGAACTCACTAAATAATGGTAAAGAAGGCAAATTGTTTATATGATTTTTTTTCCTGGTAAGAAAAGGTTCTTCCCACCTTCATAAAACCAAGGAGAATAACAATGGTTAGAGTATCATAAGGTCATGCTATCTCATAAATATGCCTCAATTATCTCATAATTTACACTAGTGTGTATATATATATATTGAACATTATTGAGATCTAACGGATAAGCAATGCAAAACTTTGCAATATAATCATATACAGTGAAAAAGATACAAGTAGGTTTAACACAATCTAAAATAATATGCATGTTTATTTATTTCATTAGGAAGCCACAAAAGCAGTCACACGAGAAACAACGACAAAAACGATAACATCAGTTCAATGGAGTACTAAATGAAATGTGAATCTGTTGAAGTTTAACAAACTGCCCTTAGGTTCAACCGTTCAAGCAATCACGAAGAGATAAAGATTGCAAGATCTCCACACCAATATCTCGTCCAAGCAGTGCTCTTGGAGTTATTATTCATTGAGTCGCATTCCCTGCACATATGGTAGATTTAGTCGTAGCTTAAATGCTTCAAATCATAGTTTTGAAATTTGTTTACCTCATAGCCTGCAAATATATAACTAGAATGATCTAAGGAGATTAACGTTATACCTATCGAAAATGACTTTCTGAGCTTGAACAAGAGAGATCAGTCATCATGATCTGGAGGATAAATAGAAAGTTTAAACCCCCTGGCTTTTGCAGTTTTCTGGTTAGCCTCTTGTTGCATCTTGTGGTTCTAAATTTCCCTGGCAGAAGCAGCAGCTGATTTCGTCGTACAGTACAAGTCAATCATATATCTGGAGGCTTGAAACATCTGCAAGGCTTAACGGGACTCGGTCGAGGTTACTGCAGTATTTAAGATAAAGACTTGTGAGTCTCGGGAAGTCGTGATTCCAAAGCAGGGTCAGAAGATGAATAGGAAGCTTGATTAGACTGTTCAAGTTCTTGGAAAAAGTTTCCTTTAGTAGCTTGAATTTTGCAGAACCTACGTAGCATTTCATGCACAAAGCATGTTCAGACTTTTCCATTAGACTTGCACTCTCCAGCCATGACTAAATTTCTACTAACAAGATTGGCTAAGCATTCATCTGCAGTATCTTCCCAGCTCTTTCCCTCGATTTTTGGTATGAATCCTTCAGCTATCTAGAGCATACTTAGTTTCCATGCTGGGATTTGGAAGCCCAGTGGAAACATCCCAGGTTTTCCCAGGTAAGTGATTAAAACTAGATCGTGTAACATTTTCCCAGGTTTTCTTCGTGTCCATGAAAGTATATTCATCCAAACTAGCTAGTCGCAACGTTTTCCCTCAAATAACTTTCAGTGCCTTTTTCTGGCAGTATTCCTCCAATCACGACTTGAGCGAGAGGTAGTCCACTGCATTGATCGGCAATATGCTTTCCATATCGTAGCAACTCCGAACGGCATTGCTTAGTGCCAAGTGCCGGCTTTTTAAATGTAACGGCAACTCTCTTCACTATTCAGAAAACGCAATTTATGGCATGCCTAGCCACAGACTCGATACGACTAGTCAATAATATTTTACTTCATTTCTTATTTATTCTGGAAAATACGATTTTGAGATCATCCCAAGCCTTTTCCATTCACACATCATCCATGACAATGAAGGCCTTGTTCGGTTCGTGATTAACAAAAGACATGAAGTAACCCCAATGAATGGGGGATCTACCACTGCTTGTGCACATGTGCCGACGTGGATAAACACATTCCATTCACAATTCCTGATAATTGGTTGCAATTAGGCCATGACAATTCTGCCCTTCCTTTCACATGCCTTCATTTCTCTCAAACCAGCAGCAACACCAACAACCCGAGACACCCCTCTTCCCACCCCCCACACTATGAGCAATATTGTCATTTGTGACCTTCATTTCATCCAACGTCAAGCCACTAGAATTCAGCGCATGACATGTTTGACTTCATTACATTTGGGGGTCCCGCATGAACAGTGCTCCTCATTTTGAAAACCACGAACCGAACAAGGCCTTAACCAACAGGCTAATTCTCTTGCTTGGCAGCTTCTGTAGGAAACATATTTCCCCAATGGTCATATCTTGGATGCTAAGGAGAATAAATGTGGTTCTTTCTTGTGGAAAAGTCTACTATAGGGACGAGAAATCATTTTCAAGGGATTGCGATGGCAGTCGGGAAAGTGTGATAGCATTAATATTTGGGAGGATAAGTAGTTTCCAGATTCTGCATATTTTGGCATTACCAGAGGGTCTCCTGCATTAGAAAACCAGCATATATATATCTCATACTAGTTATATGCTGGTTTTTCAGTGCTAAAACCAAGGGGGTTTTCCCTTGGTTTTACGGTTGGTATGGATCGTAGGAGCGAGGTTGGAGATGAGGTGGATTTTCGGGTCGGATTGGTGGGCATAGGTGTAAGGATTTGTATTGAAAATTGATGGGCTTGAATGCAATATTTATGATATATTTTAAAATGAAAATGAGGACTTAATCTTTTAATAATAAAATTGCAAAAGTAGATCTTAAATTATCAAATTATCTTTATAAAAAAAAGAACTAGTCACCTGTTATTGCAATTTAATTAGGTTAATGTGGACTACCAACACTAATTTTGTAAAAGTTGGCGATTACAAAATTACCGCTTGTGTTGTCTGAAAAAACACAAGTTGGGATTAGAGACAAATGGAATGAAAGGTTGCGAACCACCAATAGCATTTACCCTTGAATTTATATCGAAAGTTCAAATGTTTAGCATTTCTTTTAATTTGATCAAAAATACTATTCGGATTGGAAATAAATATTTGGGGCCTGATTGTAATTGTTTCTAGCTTTGAATTTATTTAAGAAATAATAAATATATTTTTAATACTTAAATAAAATATTTAAAAATGACTGATATATATATATATATATATATATATATATATATTAAAGAAAGTGCGAAATATAAAGCAAAACTTCTACCTTTAATTCTTAGATGATTTTAGTGATGATACTCTTACAATTTGCTCTCACTTGTTCTCCCATATTAACATTGAGATGGTTGATTTGACACCCATATTACATATGTTTCGAATTCAAAATTGCCAAACAATTATTATAAAAAAATATACATGAATAACCCTGTAGTGTTTTATATCCTTATTATATACAAAAAAATAGATATACCTAATTTAATTATATATAAAAATAAAAGAGTCACCTAAGCACAGTGTCACGTTTGTCTATTTTTAGGTGATTAATTGCCTTTCGTTATTTAATTTATTTTACTTTTCTTATATGGTGTTTTTTCATTATTTAACTTTTTTATATATATTCTAATTTTTATTAGTTTATATAATTTTTAAATTTTTTTATATTTAGTATTGCATGCATTAATGAAAAATGTGATAAGAGATCAAAGTCACAACTTACAATATCTATTAAATGTGTATTAGCATATGAATTAAAATATATTTTTATAAGTAGGAAGAGAGAGAATTAGTAGAGTTGGATGGTGGAGATTTAAAAGTACAATTGATATATGGATGTAATTTGTTTGACCAAATTTAAATTTTGAAAAGAACAAATTAAAATGAACTAAAAATTTGTATGATAACAGGCTCTTATGAAAATGAGAGAGCGTTGGCCGAGGATCATAACTCGTTGGAGGTTTTAGTTGTATTCTGATACCACGAAGAAGCTAAAGTATGTAAAATAATATATGAGAAGAATTCGGTGTGTATTGTACAGCCCCCTATATAGTACAAGGTAATGGTGCTATACCAGTTAAAGAATCCTATACAATTACTACGGCTATATAAATAAAATAATGTATAATCATCTAGCATCTTCTGCAATCTTCTAATACAAATCATGTGCGGTAAGATCTTGTGGCACAAGTAGCTGCCCGGCGGCCTGCCTGGTGATGTGCAATTAGTCATGGGATCATCGTTATCCCTAACAACCTGCACACAGAAGCCTACTATTAGGTACGAAAGATCGCTGAAGAAAAAGGGGCAGCAACTGATGACACATGCGACATGTCTAAGTGTCAGCAGATAAATTTTAATGTATTTTTATGAGTAGGAAGAGAGAGAATGGGTGAAATTGGATAATGGAGATTTAATGAGTGGAGAGATATATGGATCTGATTTGTTTGACCATATTTGAATTTCAAAAAGAATGAATTAAAACATATTTTGATGTGTATGCTAACACCTCTAGTTATTGTCAGTGTAATGAGAGCAACAGAAAGACTTAACAAGTATGAGTATGGGCGAGACAGGATGAATTAGGGAAATCAGGGAACTGAATTCAGGAAGTATAACCGGAGTGCGTGAGAGATTTTATTATTATTATTATTATTATTATTATTTGGAAATGGCATGAGAGAATTTTAATAGAGTTTTATTGCAAGAATATATATGCTATACCTTTGGTTATGTTTACCTAGGGATGGCAAAAAAACTCGACCCGCCCCGAATGAATCCGAATTTTTCCCACCCACGGGTTGGCGGGTCGGGTTCGCGTCAAGTCACGGGTCGGGTTCAGGTTGGTGGTGATCCTATCCGAGCCGCCCCGAAATACATGTATAGATTTTTTCCCCCCTTAATTTGGTATGTTTGCAACTTGCAAAATAGCCAATTAATACTCAATCACACAAGCCCAATTAGCATCAAGATCCAAGCTAGAATCCTTTAAACTCAAAAAAGAAGAAAAATTTTAATCGGGTCAACGGCTTGACCCGATTATTCGCAGCCATGGGGCGGGTTCGGGTCGAATTTGACCTGGGAGTTGGCCACGAATGGCCGAACCGACCCGACCAGAAACCCAACCCGTTGTCACCCCTCGTTTACCCTTAGTTCTACTAGTTATAGGAGAAAGAAGCGAAGCATAAATGGCAAGGCAATTAATACCTAAAACTTTACCATGGTAAAGTATAAATTCTATGCTAACGTTATTTCGATTTCATTAGAATTATTTAAGAGAATTCCAAAATATCATTCAACACAAGTTTATTATGACTAGCATCCGAATGTCATATGTTGAACCAGTGAATGATAATTTTATTTTTAATAATCTTTATCATCTAATTTTGATACTATCTCCGTCCCACAAAAATAGGCCTATATTCCATTTTTTTGGTTCCAAAATATAGGCTACTTTCTATTTTACTAGTTGTTTCATTCGAGCGTTGCACGGGTGCATAATTTTTTAACTAATAATAGTATTAATAGGTGTTAGTCATATTAACATAAGAAAAAATAAAATTAATAATGAGTCGTAACAATAAACTTAATTAATATAACTAATGAAATAATTTTTGAAAAACTTCGATAGAGTTTTTCTCTATTTTGTACCAATTCATCCTTCAAACAATTGGGAGAAAACCCACAAAAACACAAATTTAATTTACAATGCTCTTAAAGACATCAATAATTAAAGCAATCCAAACATGGCAACATCAATAATAGTCAACAACAACACACAAGACAAAAAATAGAAATATCTTCATGTTTCGACAAAAAAGATGCATGCACTCAAATATAAGTCACATCCATAATTATCACATAAAATATAAAAATTTGTGTTATTATACAATTGAACTGTATTAAAATAATAAATAAATTTTAGATGAACGAAACATCTCTGACATTATTTTTATACAAATACTTGCACTTTAGCATAAAAAACCTACAAAAATATTAGAAATAACACCATATTTCAAATATAATCAACAAAACTCACTAAAAGTGTAATTTTCGACCGCTAAGTACGCTGAGTTACCTTTGAAACACAGTTCCATGCACTAATGCATACGCCGATGTTTTGTTCCCCGCGTCGGGATGGTACCCATGCCACCTGGCGTGAAGGCCCCACATTCGCCCAAAAATTTTTTTAAAAAAATTTTAGTATCTACGTTAGATTAGATGAATAATACATAACTGCCCCCTAATAGTGGAGACCGATGTGGCCATACGAATTTTTTTCTGATGTGGGTACACAATCTCCTAATGCATAAATGGTACATATAATTAATTTGTATAACTCTGCTATATTTGTCATGGGAACATTATATCTAGATTTTTTTTGAAGAGTGAACATTATACTTAGATATATCTGTAAGAGTACAAACACAATAATATATAAATACAATCCTTCACTTCACATATCAAACCATGAATGACATAAAGGATTTTTGTAAAAAAACAAATAAAGTTAACAACATACCTGATGCGATTAGTAAGTATGAAACTATAAGTTTAAATAATTCTTTATATACGACATTTGTGGTCATGGTAGTTGGACGACAATCGTCATCATATATCACAAACTTTAAACCCTTCCCATGCGTCACCCTCAAGACTGCAACATACCCTTCCTATTCAAACATTAGCTGTTCCACCCGTGTATTATGCCGGAGACAAATTTTTCAATATCTATTTTTTTATATATATTGATTAAATATTGTATTATCATAAGAATTGGAAAATAAGAACAATTAATAATAACCTAAAAGCCTATTTCTCTATCTTATTATGGTTTGATTCATACTTTAAAATTGTACTAATTTTATATGAATTAGAAAAATAAAAATAATAAAATATAATGTAATTTATCTCATTCCAAATCGATCCATTACAAAGATGATGGTGTAAGTACTCATAAGATAATTACAATTTTAAATCTAATCTTTGGCACAAAAAATAAACATTCCACGGAAAAAAAGTGCGAAAAAAATACAATCAATCAACGAATTTACTTTTACAATTTAAAAAATTGTGTCTACTCAACCAAAAGGTATAAAAAATTAATGATACAAAAAAGATCATTACGAAGAAATAATAATTATTTTAACAATTTATCGTAAATAATCTATCAAAGTGCGTCAATTCATATTTTAATTTATTTTATACTTGTAAATAGTAATTATTGCATTGGAAATTAATCTACTGCAAAAAAATTAAAAATTTATTAAACTTTTGCAATTGTGACGAATTATGTGAATTAAAAATTTTAACCAACCATACAAAAAAGTATAATTAATTTTCATAATGAACATATTGGCATAAAAACTAAATGATTTAAAGCAAAAAAATTAATAGTGTGAAGAAAGTATAATCAATCCACGAATTTATCTTAACAGTTTAAAATATTGTGTTAACTCGTACTAATGGTTTAAAAAATTGATAATACAAAAAAATGAAAAAAATTTATTATTATGAAGAAACTATAATCGTTTTTTGTTACACGAAGTGAGGTCGGCATTCTTTTGATTGAAACTATCTTCCATTGCTGAAAAGGATTTTCCATGTAGGTACAAAAAATGATCTGCGAAAAAAATTTAATAGTGCCAAGAAAGTATGATCGATCAACATATTTACTTTTAATATTTAAAAAATCATGTTGTCCCATCCTGATGGTATAAAAATTAATTAAAAAAAGAGAAAACAATTTCCCAGTGTGAAGAAAGAAATAATTGTTTTAAATTTGTCAAAAATAATCCATCGAATTGGGTCGATTAATATTTTAATGTATTTTATACTTAAAAACAGTAATAGTTGCATTACAAATTAATCTATTGGGAAAAATTATAAAGTATATTGGATTTTTACAATTACAATGAATTATGTGAACTAAAAATATTAATCAACCATACAAAAGAAGTATAATTCACAATGAACATATTAGCATAAAGACCAAATTATCCAAGAAAAAAATTAATAGTGTGAGGAAAGTACGATCAATCCATCGACTTGCTTAAACAATTTAAAATATTGTA
Organism: Jasminum sambac; assembly: GCA_018223645.1. Taxonomy (NCBI): domain Eukaryota; kingdom Viridiplantae; phylum Streptophyta; class Magnoliopsida; order Lamiales; family Oleaceae; genus Jasminum; species Jasminum sambac. Next base: position 26,688,111 of record CP073652.1, read on the forward strand.
TCGACTCCTATTAATGGTTTTAAAAAATTGATCATATAAAAAATAAAAAAATAAAAAAAATTAATAGTGTGAGTCCAACACTCTTTTGATTGGAACTCTTTCACTTTTGAAAAGCATTTTGTGGGCTCAAAAAATAAATGATCCAAGAGGAAAATTTATTTGTGTGAAGCATTTTGAAAAGCATTTCAATCTATAAGTTTACCCTTACTATTTTAAAAATTGTGCCGTCTCAACCTAATAATATAAGAAATGAATGGGAGAAAAAGAGAGAAAAAATAAGTTATCACTTTGAAGAAAGAGTAATTGTTGCAACAACTTACCGGAAGGACTCCATCGAATTGGGTTTATTCATATTTTAATTTATTTTATACTTGTAAACAATAGTTGCATTACAAAATAATTTATTGGAAAAAATTATAAAGTATATTGAGCTTTCCAATTGTAACAAATTATGTGAACACCATAAAATTGATGAGAACTATAACTAAAATTCGATATAAACTGTTAAAATGCAATAATAATTCTCAAAGCTGATTGACTACTAACCAAATCCAATTACAAAACCATCCAAACTAATCTAAAATCCATTTAAAAGATATAACTGTTGAAATGCAATATTAAAACCCGTTTTCCATTAATTATTTCCATGAAAGGATATCTGTAATTTGAAAGATATAGATATAGATTCAATTAATTAAAAATATTGAATTAATGTTACAACTGAATGATTAATTTAAAAAAATTAATTTTACATGTTTCTTTTAGTTTTTGTGTACAAATTTGATAAATTGTAATTTCTTATCATATCAAAATGAAATCGAAAAAACTTGCTAATTTTAATTAATTTTCATTTTTTAACTAATTTTATTTTTGAAAATAATTAATTATTTCTAAAACTAAGTAAAGTGACCGATCTCATCATGTTACTAGCTGCTTTTAATTTTTATGTAAAATTTTAGTGACTTTTAATTTTGTATAACACAAAAATAAAATCTTATCGAAATTGCTGATTTAGATTAATTTCCATTTGTTAGCTAATTATTTATCAAAATCAATATTTAGAAAATTGAACCGGATCAGTCAGTTCAACCATCTACCAGCCCAAAATTGGATCCGGTTATAATTTAAAATCGGACTATTAGAAAACTGGTCAAAAATCGGTCAACCGACCAGTTCAACCGATTTAACTGGTGACCTGGTAACGGTTCAATCGAATTTTTTATTTTCTATTTTTAATTTTATTGGTTTTAATTTATTTTTAATTTTTTTAATTAAAAACGGTTTGACCCGGTCCAACCGTTTGACCCTTTAACCGTTGCCTTCTCCGATTTGCTGACCGGTTCGATTTTCTAAATATTGATAAAAATAATTAATTACTTAAAAAATTAATTAGTGGATCGAACCAAATTTTTAAATTTTAATGTTATACTTTTCTTTTAATTTTGTGTAAAAATTTAATGAATGCTAATTTTGTATCACACAATAATCAAATATTAATGAAATTATTAATTTTGGTTAATTTTATTTTCTTAAGCATTAATTTCCATCTCATAGTTAATTATTTATAAAAAGCCTCTTATTCTGTATATAAATATAAATCTTTAAATTCAAATTAGAACGAGATAATAAAATAATAATTATCAATACTTATGTAAGGAAACAAAATCTAGATTTAATATTTAGCATTTAATATAAATAATAATTTATTAAATTTTTTTGTTAGGATTGATTATAACTTACTAAAAAAGGAAAAAATCAAAAGATAAAAAAATATACAGAAGATAAGTTCAAATCGAAGATAAGTTCAAATCAATAGAGATTTGAAAAAATCTAATTTTGGTGAGGATAATATTCATTATAAATAATGATTAGTTAATTGATTATTTGAGATTAATTATTAATTGTTAAAAAAGGGAAAAAATCAAAAGACAAAAAAGGACTTTATTTTATAATTTTTCTCAATTAAATAATTAATATTTTATTCATAGTTTTCTGATAAACGCAAGTGCCCAATTTTATTCTTTATCGTTTACGTTTATTCTTAATTCCCAGTTTATTTCTCTCTCTTATCTCCGATCTCTTCTGCAAAATTGGCGTCATTATCAAATCTTCCATAGTTGCTTAATTTACCATCATTATCTTCAGTGATCTCTTTCTCTCTCTATCCCCAATCTCCTTCACTCCCCGATTTACCATTATCACTTTTCTTTGATTTACCATGATCTCTTTTCTCTCCCTTTCCATTAAAATCAAAATCCCTCTTTTGTGGGATGACTCCTAGGTTAAATTACCATCACAGAATAAACAACGAAAGGGCTTTTTTTATTTTTGTTTTCGAGATTTGGGAGATATATTCCGATGTAAACTTCAGTTCCGGGGATTATATTGGTTACATCTTTGGATAAAAAGCAGCTGAAAGGTATTGATTAATCAAAGCCCATAATTTTACGTTCTTATTTAAATGCTTTCGAAAACTGGTTTATAGCGATTTTGATTTTTCGCCATTCTATTGGTCTTAATATTTGCTTATTTGTCCATCTCTGTAGATCTGTGTAAAAACCCAATGGATGGATTTTTAGCAGATTTGCTGGATGAAGAAAACCTATTTGACTGGAACGTCACTATTAGTGGGCCTCTTGACACCCTATGGTGAGGCTCTACTTTCTCTCTTGATTAGAGATATATTTTCTATTTTACATATCTATTAATTAATACTTTGATTGTAAAATCAGCTTCATTGTATGATTAATTTTAATTTGGGTGTGGAATGGGGTGCCTTTGTAATTCCATTATTATGAATTTCAGTTTTTAGTGAAGATAATGAATCAGATTTTTTATTTTTTTGTTAATCCAATGTGTTAGTGGGAAATTTTCAGAAGAATTAATTAGCTGATCAGGAGTGGAGCTGATTTGCAATTTTTTTTGTAGTAATTGGGCATATCACGGATGAAGTGGCATGTCTTGGTGTAGTAATTAGTTTGGTGACAACTTTTTATACTCTAATTGTTATTCAGTATGCCTTCTAGGAGGAAATTATAATGGGGTCAAAGAAAATGACTTGTCATGTTACTTTGCCAAAGGGCTGTGCAAAATCAAACAACCAAATTTATAATGTGCTAATAATTTGTCATAGACAGATTTACAAATGCTTTACATTAAGAATTCATTTTTGGTTGGTTAATGTTAGAGAGAAATTTGTTTTAGTTTTGTTGATTTTCTCTCCAGTGTACCTCAGTGTCATTCGTTTCTTTTATTTCCTTTTACTTTATAAATAACTCTTTAGTTTTCTTCTTTTGGCTATAACTTGATGTAGTTATAATGTGTTTAATATCTGCTAATTTTATATGAAGGATGTGATAGTCAAGAGTATAGAAGCAAGGATTGCTGCCTGGACACTCCTCCCTCTAGGTATTCCAAAATAGTTTTCTTAATTTTTGTTCCACAAGACTTGTTACTCTGTTTACAAACATTGGCATGTAGAGAATGGAAAATCTATTCAAATGCTACACTATGAACATACAAAAAATACGAGCTGCATTTTGATTATTTTCATGACAAGGCTAATCAAGAATGCCGTGGTCATTGCGTGGTCACCATGCTAACGTATTTATCGAACATTCAGATGGGTGGAGAAAAAGTTTTCCCTAATTTAGAGGTGGTATATCTCTTTAAATATTTGATTGTTCTCTGTAAATATTTTATTAAAGATTGTTTTCCTTAATTCATTGGATATATTTTATTTGATTTATTGAAGATTATCTTTGTAAATATTTGATTGTTCATAGGTTCTTTTCGTCTTCCTCTCTCTTTCTGTTTGACTTTTCAGAGATTCTTATATCGGATTTGGTAAAAAATTCGTCATGTAATACTGCTCCCTATTTTTATTTTTTCCCTTGTGTACAGGAGGTGAAGTATTGCCAAAACAAGGTGGACAATTTGAAGAAGCGATACAAATTGGGGAGGCATCCATTGAGCAACGGCGCTGCGTCTGGCTCCACCAAATGGAGCGTAACGTTGGTGATAATGTATCTCGGCTAAAGCTGCAGCTGATGAGGGAACAAATTCCGTTGGCGGTTCATCCTCTGTTTCTACTAGGCAACCTAGAAGGTATATATGTAAATAGAGCTGATTAACTATATAGAAAAGATCATGTAAGGAGGAAAATAGCAATTTGTCATAACATAGCAAATAACTGTTCCACAAGAGGGGTCATTTGAAGGTAATTTATTTTAGTCTATATGGTTATCTCATTATTTATATCTCATTTGCGTGGCACATTAAGCATGATTGGCAATTAATTTTTCAAAATTTTTCCACTTTTTTCCACTTTTTTATACATTCTTTCTTTACTCTAAATCAATCACATCCACACATCACGTCACATCCACAAATCTCAACCATTAAATTCCACTCATTCTCTCTCCTCCTTTACATTAAAAACCATTAAAAAACACTTCCAATCACCCTAATTATGTCTGTATATGTCTACATGCACCATTGAATATGTTATGATTTATTGTCCAAGGACCGAGGCTATCAATCTTAAGCACAAGAAGGCTGAGGGAAACATATGAAGCTTCAATGTTTCAGATAAACGATGACCTGGTAATTCCACTTATTCGATTATATCTTACTTTATAGTTTCCTAAATAAAAACGAAAGTAGAATTTCAATTTTTCATCTCTTATGCGCATGATATTCTTGTAGGAATTTTTTGTCGAAATCTCTTGAGTGGAGTGGTTCATCTGTTAACTATTGCAAAGGCTCAAATCTGTGCTCGTGATGCTGTGGAATATGGATGCACCGTTGAATATGTTATGATTTATTGTCCAAGGACCGAGGCTATCGATCTTAAGCACAAGAAGGCTGATGGGAACATATGAAGCTTCAATGTTTCAGATAAACGATGACCTGGTAATTCCACATATTCGATTATATCTTACTTTATAGTTTCCTAAATAAAAACGAAAGTAGAATTTCAATTTTCCATCTCTTATGCGCATGATATTCCTGTAGGAATTTTTTGTCGAAATCTCTTGAGTGGAGTAGTTCATTTGTTAACTATTGCAAAGGCTCAAATCTGTGCTCGTGATGCTGTGGAATATGGATGCACCGTTGAATATGTTATGATTTATTGTCCAAGGACCGAGGCTATCGATCTTAAGCACAAGAAGGCTTAGGGGAACATATGAAGCTTCAATGTTTCAGATAAACGATGACCTGGTAATTCCACATATTCGATTATATCTTACTTTATAGTTTCCTAAATAAAAATGAAAGTAGAATTTCAATTTTCCATCTCTTATGAACATGATATTCTTGTAGGAATTTTTTGTCGAAATCTCTGAGTGGAGTGGTTCAAATGCTCAAATCTATGCTCGTGATGCTGTGGAATATGGAAGTAGTGGCAAAGATAGACAAGATGTCTACATAAACAAATATCGACTGGTGATGAAAATAGAAAAAAGAAGAGTCGTCTTTTATTACGCTGACGAAGAAGATGAATTCAAATGTGCTGCTAACAAGTGAACACTTACGCGTCGAACTATTTTTCAATCTACATTTGAGTTAAATATTGATCATAACCGCTGTTAATAGGGCCATTCATGTCTATAATTCTTTGTTCCGTTACAATATAGGTGCTAAAGAGGTGGAAAGAAGTCAATTTATAGAGATGATGGATTTTCATTTTCATATGAATCGATAAAATATAAATGACCCTTCGAGTTGATTTTTTTCCTTTTTGGAGGGTGGGGGTGGGCTGGGTTCATGCATTCACCTCAAATATTTACCTCCAAAGACGAGACTAAACTTTAGTAGGTAGAATATGATTGCTGAAGTTGCACGATAGAACCCTAATTATTTGTAGATGTGTACTAACAACTTTCAATATGGATCAACGCGCCATCATTTTATTATGATTACATTTGAAACATCTAGATCAGGATTGGCAAGCTCCTCTTTGAGTGCTGTTATAATCGTCATAATGAGTTTTAACTTCCCCAAGATATTGTGGATATTTCTCATTTGGTGATTGATGAATGATAATAAAAGCTTTGTGTATATGGCGGTCCATATGAGGACCCGAACCGCATATTATTATTATTATTATTATTATTATTATTATTATTATTATTATTATTATTATTATTATTATTATTATTATATTTTTCAATTTTCATTTAAATCTGGAAAATCTTTTAAAATATTCTATAATGGCTCAATTTAAATTATTATATATTATATATTTTTAATTCGAAATAATGATCTTTTGAGTCATTTAAATTTGAACATATTATCAAATCAAAAAGAGTACACATCAAAAAGTAGTATTTTGAGCTAATTTATAAATGAAAAAAAGTAGAATAAAGCTATTTTTCTTTTTCAATTTCGAGGGTCACAAATAGGAAGGGATTGAAGTTTGTTCTCCGCGATGATGATGGACGTCCAACGAACAAGACTACAAATGTTGTGTATAAGGAACTTTTCAATAATTTATAATGCAGACCATCTCAAATACATCAGGTATATTCTTAACTCTCAAAATTGCATATTTTTAGAACATGAACATTTATATTTGGTTGTTAGTAATAGTTTCATTTCCATGTAGATTGGTTATATGGAAAAGAGGTTGATGCTATTAGTGGAGGAAATATCACTCGAGATGGCCTCACAAAGGGACAAGCCACTCAAGTAGTTATAAAGGGTGAATGGATCCTCTTTTTCTCACTTTTTACCACTTTTTACCACTTTTTTCAACTTTTTTCTCTCTCCTAAATCAATCACATCCACATATCTCATTACATCCACAAATCTCAACCACTCACCTCCACTCATTCTCTCTCTTCTTTCACATTAAAATCCATTAAAAAACATTAAAAGTTACTCCCATTCACCCTTATAAACTTGATCAACTAATAATTACACATGTATAACTTCAAAAACAAAATGGTTAGATTATTAGTAAATAAGGCGAAAATAAAAGAAACTCAATGGTTTGCTTATAAATCAATTGCGCAATACTCTCCTTTTTTTCTGTACGCTGTTGAAGGACTTAGGAAGTGTGAATAGTTGTGATTAAAATTATTAGACATAGTGTGGTTGGATTAAGTGTATATATGATTCCTGAATTGTTATAAAACTTAATGTCGTTCATATATTTCGTATTTTGGTTGTGTTGCGGATAATAATGGATTTTATTGGTTTTACAATATTATTGACGCTAAGATGTTTCGGGACAACTTAAAATTATGTGAAGTTGCTTGCTTTGTAGTTTAGCCATGCGTATCAGCATGATGGATTTGGGCAAAATATAGTGGAAAATCTGCCTAAAATTATAAAAAAAATTCACCTTTTCTTTTATACATGTTTTAAATTATATTTTGGGCATTTATCCCCTCATGCAACGCACGGGTGAAAACACTAGTTGCTATTAATTAGCATTATTTAATGCAATGGTATATTTGAAAAAATATAACTAAAATTTACTTTTCTAATAATATTAATTACAATTGCTTAAACTATGTAAAAGTCAAACTTAACCTATCATTGTGGGACCGAGATAGTATATAATACAATAAGCACTACCGAAAATTATTTAATTAGAATAGTCAGTATCCTTTTTATTGAGCGAAATACCGATTACGAGAGGCCCATTTTCGTCAGCAACTAACGTCAGCACCATGTTGTGTTATGTAGTTTGGGGTGTTATTGCGTGCCTCTTTTAATTTTCTTTATTTTATTCCCCTTACGATATTTTAATCATTGGAAAGCAAGATCCATCACTTTCGGAATTACCTATTCTATAATAATAATGGACTAATTTACATTTTTTTTTATTTGCCAATTAGTATGCATTAGCAATTACTCAATTCAGTTCTCTCATAATAATAATAATAATAATAATAATAATAATAATAATAATAATAATAATAATGACAATAACAACTCAATTCAGTAATTCAAGGGGAAAAAAATAACAAATCGATTCACACTGTTGATTCTAAACAGTAACTCGATTCACACCGATTTAACAATAATTATTTTAAAAAAATAATTTCTACAGTAGACAACTTGCACGTTATAATTTTTGAAGCCAATGCCAGTATGTGGCACATATAATATGTAATTGACACTTATATTATATTATAAGCTTCTCCTAAAATGATTAGGCTAATTATATTCAAACTACAAAATATATATGTTATGTACACAATATTTTAATTGTATTGAAAGGCCCTCAACTTTGTTTATAACAACAATTATGCCTTCAAATTTTTTTGTTACATTTTTGGTAATTAATTTTTCATAATTTGTACCTAAGTAATAGTTATATTTTAAAGATTGTCTTTGCAATTTTTGAAATTAAAAGCAATATTCATTTTTTTCCCGTTATATTTCACATTATTTAAAATTTTCATAGATAAACAAGTAATTTGATGTCTAAATAAATAAATAAAAATTTAGACAAAAACTATCTATGCAAACTAATTTATAAATAGTGAAAGATTAAAAATAACTATTGAATGAAAAAAAAGTTAAGGGTGTAATTATAGCAACAAGTAAACAATGAGAGTTTTTAAAATAATTAGAATGTGGTGTAGTAAATAATATTCGTAGTATCAATATAATTAACCAAATAATTATACTTGAACACAGTGACACAATGTTTAATACAATTATAATGTATCAATTGGATTTTTGTTAATTTTCACGGTTAGTATGGTATAGGAGAGGGTTAGAGTCGTGGCTTATTTTAGGGGTGGAGTTTATGCTAGAGTTTGTGTTGGAATTTAAATAATTAGGGATTTGAATATAATATTTACAATAAATTTTCAGAAATAATTTAAGAAAATTTACTATTGACTTTATATGTTTCTTGATGGTGATTACACCGAAGAGTTACAGAATTTATAGAATACAAGATGGGGTCTATCTACCTTATTTGTTACAATAGATAACAACAAAAACTATTCTAAATGGGCTTGTTACAGTAGATGAGATAAAAACAAATCTATGTTGGTTATCACAAATGCTAACATGTGCTCAGGTTTCAATTGGACCAAGTCAAAGTCTTGGTAATTGATGTTATCCCATGTGCAAGAAATAGCTGAGGGTATTTGAGTAAACCAGGTTGAGAGTGATTCTAGAATCATGCGTGCATATCACGTGTTTGGGTCTTGCCGACATACCACTTTAATCTGGGCTTTACCAATTAACCTATTTAACCAAAAACCTCCAAATCAGCAGCCAAGGATGAGGCTTTATGGTTGTACCGGTTATATTCTCACTCCCCCTTTCAAGCTGGAGCACGGCAAAGTGATTCCAAGCTTGTCACGAAGGTAAATGTATCTGGAATGGACCAACGGCTTCGTGAACACATCTGCTATCTGGTCGAGTGAAGGTATGTAATTGATTCTCAATTTATTCTCTAAAACTTTGTCACGAACAAAGTGTACATTGAGTTCTATGTGCTTGGTCCTAGCATGGTAGACTGGGTTACTTGCCAGTGCGCTGGCCCCAAGATTGTCGCACCAAAGAGTGGGTCTGCTGGTTAAATTAAGCTTCAGCTCTTCAAGAAGTGATCTGATCCAAGTCATTTCAGCACACGCATGAGCTAGGGATCTGTATTCCAACTCTGTACTCGACCTGGAAACAACTTGTTGTTTCTTGGATGACCAAGAAATTAACGAATTCCCCAAGTAGATGCAATAGCCACCGATAGATTTCCTGTCATCTGGGCATGACGCCCAGTCTGCGTCTGCATAACCATTAATCTCTAGGCCTTCACAGCGCTGAAGTGTAATCCCAAGATTACTTGTCCCCTTTAAGTACCTCAAAAGTCTCTTCACAGCTTTCCAATGCCCAACACACGGCCTTTGCAAGAATTGACTGAGCTTATTTACCGCGAAGGTGATGTCAGGTCTTGTGTGGCTTAGATACTGTAGGCTTCCTATAGCACTTCGATATAGTTCTATATTACTCATTGGTTCTCCTTCATCCTTTGATAATACTTTGCCTCCCACCATAGGAGTAGGACATTCTTTACTACTTTGGAGCCCAAACTTGTCAAGGAGCGTTTGAATGTACCTGGATTGAGTCAAATGTAACCCACATGTGTCTCTCTGGACTTTAATACCAAGAAAGTAATGAAGTTCCCCGATATCTTTCAAAGCGAAGGTTGCATTTAGTTGATTTATGAACTCTTGCATTTTGTCATTATTGCTACCTGTGATAATAATATCATCCACGTAGATCAACACAAAAATAATATAATTGTTGGTGTTGAAATAAAATAAAGAATTGTCTGCCCTTGCCTGTAGAAACTTCCACTTCAGCAAATTTCCTCTTAGCTAATCATACCAAGCTCTTGGTGCTTGTTTTAGCCCATAAAGAGCTTTGTCTAGTTTACACACAAAGTCAGGTTTATCTTTATCAACGAAACCCATAGGTTGCCTGATAAATACTTCTTCTTCTAGCCTTCCATTAAGGAAAGCATTATTAATATCCACCTACCTTATGCTCCAGTTTCTAGACACAGCCAAGGTTAGAATGATTCTCAAAATGGGAGCCTTTATGACTGGACTAAAGGTCTCATAATAGTCAACTCCTGCTTTTTGCAAAAACGCCTTAGCCACGAGTCTTGCTTTGAACCTTTCTACCTTTCCACTGGCATCTCTCTTGACCCTGAAAACCCACTTGGTTCCGATAATTTTGTGCTTGGAGTTGGGTGGAACTAATCTCCAGGTGTTATTTCTATTTAAGGCTTCTATTTCTTCTAACATAGCTTTCTTCCAATGCAGATCAGAAAGAGCTTCTTCTACAGAACGAGGTTCTTGATCAAGGCGCTGGCCTTGAGATAGGTAAGCTTTAGGTTTAAAAATCCCCAACTTGCTCCTGGTAATCATGTGATGACCACTTGGTCTCTGATTTTCAGCATTACTAAGATCAGTTACAACTTTAGCATTATCATCGTGAGCATTACTCTCTACACATACAGGTATTTCGGCTGACTGCTGCTCTATATTTTGCTCAGTTTCATCATGATGATTTGGCACCTCATTTTGCTCATTATCTAAATGTGTCATAGTGTTTTTGTCACTTTGATTAGCACATGCAACAGTTGAGTCCTCAGGATGTTCTATACCAATTGGTTGGGTTTCAACAGGTTGAGTTGTGTGTGTGGGAGCATTTGACTCTATATGAGTGTAAGTAGGCAGGTCAAAAAAGGTTATTTCTTGAGGATTGGAATGTCTGTTGAGGAATTTTGATCTAAAAGGGAAATCTTGTTCATTGAAGATCACATGCCTTGACACATACACTTTCCCAGTTGAACTGAGGCACTTAAACCCCTTGTGTGACGAACTATAGCCGAGAAACACACATTTAGTAGAGTGGAAGCTGAGTTTGTGATCTTGATAAGGTCTAAGGTAGGGAAAACAAGCACATCCGAAGGTTTTTAGTTTCTTGTAGTCAAAGTTTTCCTTAAAAAGGATATGGTGGGGTGATTTATGTTGTAGAATTGTTGTTGGTAATTTATTGATTAAGTACACAGCTGTTTGAAATGCTTCCCACCAATAGGTAAGAGGCATATTTGCTTGCGCCTAAAGGGTTAGGCTAGTTTCTGTAACGTGTCTGTGTTTTCTTTCGGCACGGCCATTTTGAACTGACGTGTAAGGACAAGAAATTCTGAGTTCTATGCCACATTCTTTCAACAAGTTTGAAAACACTCTAAATTCACCACCCTAGTCACATTGAAACGCCTTAATTTTTCTCTCAAACTTGTTCTCTACTAGGGTCTTGAATTCATAAAATTTTTGGAGTGCCTTAGATTTGCCTTTTAAGGGATAAATCCATGTGTGTCTACTGTGATCATCAATGAACAAAATGTAGTACTTAAAACCCGCAATAGAATTGACTGGGGCAGGTCCCCAGAGATCTGAGTGAATTAAATCTAGAACATTTGGTGCATGTGAAACAGGGCTGTTAAAAGGGAGTTTGTGAGCTTTTCCATAAACACATGCATCGCAGAAGAAGAAATTGTTTTTATTGAAATGATCAACATGACAATTGAGTACTTTTGACATGACATGAGGGCTAGGATGACCTAGTCTTCTATGCCATACTTCAAAACTAGAAGAACTGATCTTATTACATGATGATTTTCCTAACTTTTGAGAGCTGGGAACTGAGAGCGGAAATAGTGGTTTTGTCTTGCTTTATTTGCTGAAGCTGGTATAGACCATCCTTAGTCCTCCCCTGTATCAGCACTTTCTTTGTGAGCTTGTCCTTGACAACAAAAAAGTCATCGTGAAATTCAAGGAAAACATTATTATCAGAGGTCAATTGAGATACACTTATAAGATTTTTCTTAATCCTAGGCACAACCAACATTTTGTTCAATGCCAAAGATTCATCATTTTGTGTTTTTAACAGTGTGTGTCCAATATGTGTGATACTCAACGCCTTTCCATCACCAATTTGTAACTTAGACTCACCAGTAAAATCATGCGCCTCAGTCAGCTTGTTCTTGCTTGCAGTAACGTGACTACTAGCACCAGAATTAATATACCAACTAGGATCTGAAATGGTCTCTGTTGTGGCCATCATAGCTGCAGCATTCTTATTCTGAGAAACATTGTTCTGCTCAGGCTTAGAACCCATATATCGATCATCATAACGATTGTAATAGGTTGCTGCTGTGTGGTTATTCAAACCACAGATTTGGCAGCTGTTTCCTTGAGCATTTCCTTTACCATTTCCTTTTCCTTTACCACCTCTGCCTCTACCATTAGATCTTCCTCCTTTGTTAAAACTAGATTTTCCAGATCTGAAGCCACTACCAGTTGGATGTGACCAATTGACAGATCCTATATTAGTTTTACATGAACTTAGATGCTCCAACCTACTCTCGTAGGTCACTAGGATAGCTTGTAGTTCTCCCCAAGAAATGCTATCTCTACTGTTAATTTGCACCACAATGGGTGTGTAATCATCATCTAGTCCAGCTAGGACTTGTGTGATTAAGTCAGATTGAGGAATAGTTTTACCTGCCACTTCTAGATTATCAGCTATTAGCTTGATTGGATTAAGATAAGCATCAACAGTCATGCTACCCTTCCTTGTCTTTTGCAGTTGGGTCATCAAGAATGTGATTCGAGCCTTGTTCATGGCTCCGAAGCTCTCCAGAATTGTAGCCCATAACTTGGCAGCGGAAGTAGCACCCATCACTCTTAAGGCAATTTCAGGAGTCATGGTTGAATATGGCCAGCCAATCAACCATTGATCCGCAGATACCCATTTTTTGAAATCTAGATTCTCAACTTGTTCAACAGTGGTAACTGCAGCCTCAGTTCCAGTTAGTTGGTTGAGTAACTTGGCGAGTCAAAAACTCATTTGGACAAGGTGTAGTCCCTAGAAGAAATCCCTCCAGGTTATGTCCCTTCACAATTGGTAATATCATGTTTTTCCACAAGATGAAATTGTTCTTATCTAGCTTCACTGCAGGCACTTGAGAGAAATTGATTGAAGAAGCTCCAGCAGTGACACCTCCAAACAAAGAAGGAATTGCAGGATGAGAAGATTGAGTCCCAGAACTCATTTCACTCGTCATAGTGAAGCGCTCTGATACCAAGAAATAATTTAAGAAAATTCACTATTGACTTTATATGTTTCTTGATGGTGATTACACCGAAGAGTTACAGAATTTATAGAATACAAGATGGGGTCTATCTACCTTATTTGTTACAATAGATAACAACAAAAACTATTCTAAATGGGCTTGTTACAGTAGATGAGATAAAAACAAATCTATGTTGGTTATCACAAATGCTAACACGTGCTCAGGTTTCAACTGGACCAAGTCAAAGTCTTGGTAATTGATGTTATCCCATGTGCAAGAAATAGCTGAGGGTATTTGAGTAAGCCAGGTTGAGAGTGATTCTAGAATCATGCGTGCATATCACGTGTTTGGGTCTTGCCGACATACCACTTTAATCTGGGCTTTACCAATTAACCTATTTAACCAAGAACCTCCAAATCAGCAGCCAAGGATGAGGCTTTATGGTCGTACCGGTTATATTCTCACTTTTTCAATTGCAAATGATGACTTAATTTTTGTTTCTTAATAAAATGGTAAAAGTAAATGCTAAATTAGCGTATTACCATTATTTGATTGAATAAAAAAATAAAAATAACCTAATAACTTGCCATTGTAGATTAATTAGGTCAATAGGGGCTAATTGCACTAACACTTTAAAGGTTGGGAACTGTGTAGTCTAAAACAGTTGAGAACCAAAATAAAAATTGTGTGAAAGATGGAGAACCATTAGCATGATATATCCACACTATATAATGTTACGAAAATGATATATACATTCAATGATGGAACTTTATTAAAGTTCTAGCGCTTGACATCGTAGTTGTCCCTAACTTGTTGTCATGTAGCAGCAGAGTCTACTTACTAGCCCCTCTACTGCTGCATGACTGCGCTGGGATGCGCTACATCAACACTAAAACTTTAACAAAATTTCAACACTGGAAATGTATCATTCCTGTATAATTTTAACATTAAGTTCAATTTTGGGGCAATTCATGTCGAGTGGGGTGCATGGTGCTTGCAGATATGGGTAGATAAAATAGTGAAATTTAAAGAAGTTTGAAACAATGTCTGTGTACAAATAGAATTTTAGAAAATGTTAAAGTGTTTATGTAAGGCATTTGTTAAGGGGAATCTAAAGTCGAGCCAAACATCATGTGCCGTAATGTGTTCTCTAAGCGTTTCACGCAGTTTTCATTATTAAGATTTTTAAAAATGATATTTTTTTCTGAGGGCGTGAGAAAATAGTTTTAGAAATTGTATGCAGATTAAAAATAGCCTAAAAAAATTGTGTATAATAAAAAATAGTACATAAATGTTTGCAAAACAAAACAAAAAAGGGGGAGTACATGAATAATTGAAGAAAGGATTGCCAAACGTGCTCTACGCCGTTTGATTTCTCAGATTTTTGGTCAAACCCACCATGCATATTGATATTGTGAAGCGGAAAAAGGGCTCTCATTCATCACAAAAATGTGAAGGCCCAAAGCCTTTTAAATGTCCTCACATGGTTTGTCATTTGAAAATTTGGGAGCCCCAATATCAATTCTACTAGTAATTCTTAAAATTAATGAATCTAATGCATCGTACGTTGACAAAGAATGGAGTAAAATATTCCAGAAACCAACAAAATAGCATTACGTGAGGCTTGTGATCTTCGGAGTCTACCCACGTTAAAAGTCAACTTTTTCTATTGCAATATTTTATACAGCACAAACGTGACGATTAATTTTTTTAACTTTGGCCAGTGGCTATATATACTCGATATAGAGACAGGGCGAGTCCATTACATGCATTTAAACTTCACTAGAAAAATCTAAAACTCTTAGTTTGTTGATATTGATAATAATTAATATTAACAAGCTTCAAGTTTTCACGTTAATTAAAATTGACACAATATATATAATGAATCAAGAGATACAAAATGGTGACACAGCCGCAAGCGACGAAGAAGCTCAGCACGTTGAAGGACCCATGGAATGCCGAGAAATTAAGGAAGATGCTGAAGGAGAACACAAAGAAATTAAGGAAGAGGCTGAAAGAGCAGCTACTGAGAAATCATCTCAAAGTAGGTGTACTCATTCTCTTTATATTTTAATTCTCTGGTTTAAATTTTAGAAATATTTCTTAAGATTGTTGAAAGCATAATTAATTTGTGATTCTGAAAAATTATTTTTCAAAATAGAAAATTGTGGAATGTGTTTTGTTTGAAAACTCCCATTAAAAAAATGGAAACTTTTATGAGATTTTATTAAGTGATTTTGATTATGAGGTAAATTAATAAGAGCATCTCCAATGCAATAATGTGCACGGTGCATACGTGGTATGAGAGAGATAGAGACATAAAAATTAAAACGTCAATTTTCTCTCTCTCGATTTCTACATTTTTCTCTACTTTTGGTAATTTTTCTCCACATTGTCAAGCATAATGTCTAGTTGTAGAAAGTGTCAAGCACAATATAGAGAAAAAGTTACCAAAGATAAAGAAAAATGTGTAAATGAAGAAAGAGAAAATTGATATATAAATTTTTACGTGTCTATCTCTCTCATGCCACACGTGCACCGTACACATTAGTGCATTGGAGATGCTCTAAGTATTTAACATTTTGTCTCCGTTTCAAGATCAAAAGTCAAGCAAATAGAGTAATTATATTTGGCTTTACAGAAAAAAATAACGAACATAAATCAATGCATGGATCATTTAATTTGCCTTCAAGCAAAGAGAGGCTAATTGATGAGTTTTCTGTATTTTTTTAAATACTACTTCGACTAAGAATTTGAATGTTAAAAAAATAAAAATAAAAATAAAAATCAGTAAAGATAACGAAATAGAGCCTAACTCTGTTAATCTTGTTACTTTGGCTTTTAACTCTTTTAATCCTTTTTTTTAATTGATTTTCTGCAGGTAGCAAAATTGCAAAGGGACTACATATTGTCACGATTATAGGTAAGTAAGCTGAACCTGTAAAGTTTTGATGCTACTCCGTAATAAATAAAAACCAGTTTATGGGTATGTTCGACAAAGATTCTCAAAAAAAAAAAAAAAAAAAATCTTTAGATAAATAGTGGAGAAATAAAAAATTGCGAAAAATATAAAAAAATTATCAAATCAATGTCATAAAAAATTAAAATGATGAGAGAGAATTTTTAAAATTTCATTCTACGTATGTAAATTTCTAATCAATATATTTTACCGACAAATCCAGTTGTAACTTGTGACAAAAATTACTATGAGTTTATTATATTTGCAATAAATAAAAAGGAAAACATTTTTAAGATGAAAATTATTCTACACTATATATAAAGAAAGAGTACATAAAAATTAACTTACAAAATTTTACACCAAATTAAGTGACACGAATCTATTGTGTCACACCTCACATAAGTTCAAAAATAAACCACTATTAAAAAAAAATTATAATTTTTTGTTCACATTTTTGTACTAGCTTTAAGCACATGTGTTTTTCAAATGATTTGATTTAAATTGAGTACCAAATAGCACGAATGTTATTAATTCAGAAATGTTGAATATTGTAAATGATAAATAAAAGCAGAATTATAATTTTCGTAGAATTAATTGATTGAAATTGGAATGTAAAAAAAATTAAAAAATTAAATTTTTTTTTTTAAATATGGATATTAATTATAGGGAATTTGGCGCAAATGGTCCAGAAAAAATTAGGTTAGTGCACGTTTGGTCCCAAAAAAAAAAAAAAAAGGTAGCGCCAGATGGTCAGGAAAAATTAGAAAGTTGCGTTTGAGGTGGAATTGGATGATTTAAAGTCAATTTTCTCCAGTTAACTTTTTCAAATAGTGTTATTTTGTCCTTTTGTGAACTCTAAATTGTTATGATAAATTGCATAAAAAGGCCACAACTTTTGAAAGTTATTAAATCAAGTCCTAAAAAATCCAATTTGTTTATATTAGTTCAAAATTTTAATTAAATTATACAATTTTATTTTTATCTTTTATGGGAGAGAATTTTGTCCATAATTAAGTTTGTCTAATTAATTTGATACTAATTAGATAATTTTATCGAAAACTTTCAACGTAATAGGATTTCTTTACGTTACTATAACATTTCAAAATTTTCAACGTAAATTTAATTATTGTTCATAAATAATATTTTATTAGGAATATATTACTGTAAAAAATATACCTAATACAAAGAATTAATAAAATCGAATCGTAAAATTAAAAATTCGTTGCAATAAGCCTATATCTTTCTTGTAATAACTCTTTTTATCAATAAAATTTATTTCACGAGCTTGAATTTTCGAATCCGGATATGTTTTAAAAATGGAAAAAAGAAATTAAAAAAACCAGAAAAAAAACAGTGATGGCGAGTCTTTGGTGGTGGTTTGGGGAGGAGTGCGGGGTGGGGCGGGGTGGGTAGGGTAGGTTTTTTCTTCTTTTTTCTGGTTTTTTTAATTTCTTTTTTCCATTTTTAAAACATATCCGGATTCGAAAATTCAAGCTCGTGAAATAAATTTTATTGATAAAAAGAGTTATTACAAGAAAGATATAGGCTTATTGCAACTAATTTTTTAATTTTCTGATTCGATTTTATTAATTCTTTGTATTCGGTATATTTTTTACAGTAATATATTCCTAATAAAATATTATTTATGAACAATAATTAAATTTACGTTGAAAATTTTGAAATGTTATAGTAACGTAAAGAAATCCTATTACGTTGAAAGTTTTCGATAAAATTATCTAATTATTATCAAATTAATTAGACAAACTTAATTATGGACAAAATTCTCTCCCATAAAAAGATAAAAAAATAAAATTGTATAATTTAATTAAAATTTTGAACTAATATAAACAAATTGGATTTTTTAGGACTTGATTTAATAACTTTCAAAAGTTGTGGCCTTTTATGCAATTTATCATAACAATTTAGAGTTCACAAAAGGACAAAATAGCACTATTTGAAAAAGTTAACGGAGAAAATGGACGGAAATCATCCAATTGGACCAAACGTGCAACTTTCTAATTTTTTCTGGACCATTTGCGCTACCTTTTTTTTTTTGGGACCAAACGTGCACTAACCTAATTTTTTCTGGACCATTTGCGCCAAATTCCCTTAATTATATATATTTAAGTTGAAGAGAAAAAGTTCAAATTTAATAATTATTGATGAATATGTAAAAATAATACTAAATTAAACTTTTAAAGTTTGAGACAAACAACAAATGATACTTTGATAATTAGTTTTTGAAAGTTAACACTTTTAAACTAATAAACTTTCACTTCTTCAATTTAACATCTAAAAATTGGAAATCAAAATATTTCCTCCCATGAGTGATAATGATCAGATTAAAGCTATTGTGGTGCACACTAGTTTCCACCTTAACCCACTGATATTGATAGTGCAAATGTGTGATTTGTGTGTTAAAATCTAAAATATAATTCAAGTAAATTCCATCAATCCTAAAGTCGCGTCAATCCTTCAAGGAAATTCCATCAATCCTTCAAGAAGATTAAAAAGATTAGTCTAGAAGAGTCATGTCAAGGACAATGTCCTAAAGTCGTATTTGCCTCTCTTAGTGCGGGTATTCTCAGCTCGACACTGCTCCAAGATAAAATCTTTAACTCTCAGCCAGCACTCCATCCATGAACACAATCATAAGGAGTAGAAGAACGAGTCTCTATCGAATCGCCAAAATAGTATAAAATATATGTATATAAAATATGAATTATGAAAAACAAAGTCATGCAACTCGGCTTGAACATAGCTATGTTACTGCAATGTTTTTGGGAGAAAAAGCTATAGTTGCATGTATCTTAATTATCTCCCATTTCTTTTTTAGTAAGACCCGTGTGGAATTTTACTAAAACAGATATGCGCCCGCCCCACCCCCGCAAATCGAACATCACCCCAAAATATGAGTCATAATATTCACCCTGCGGATAACCTTGGGTGATGAGTATCTTTTTTTTTTTCTTATTTTTATCTATAATATAGAGGAACTTTTTAAAAAATTTCAAAGTTCAGCTTGTTAAATGTTGAAGTTGAACAACCATATCTTCGTGATTTACTCAAATTCTATTACTGCAAAATATTCAGTTTTCCTTTTTGAATCCATGTAGGTATGGAGCTAGTTAATCTGCAGAGACTGTTGGTAATCCCAATGATAAACACCTACCTTATAAATGTTTGGAAACTAAACTTAAACCAAGCAGCGGCAATTGTGAACATCTTGGAAGGAACTTCAAAGATATTGCCCATAGCGCTTGTCTACCTCTCGGATACTCTTATGGGTATTTACCCTGTCCACCTCATGACTACCATTGCCTATGCCATTGTAAGTAATCAATTTTTTTTTTTTTTTAACCTAAAAATAACTTTTACTATATCAAAGTTAGACAACAATATAAATCATACATCTCACATCCATACTCTATTATCCACACACCTCACATGTTCTGACCAATATGCGGTCTAAAAATTTAATTTTTAGCAAAATTAATCTTAATGTAAGTTCAATATTGATGTCAAATATTACACATTCAATCAAATATTTAGCAACCAAAATTAGTAAACTTTCGTTACATACTTACATGCAGGGTGTAGGATTGCTTGCTATGTCAACACCACCGGTCCTCTCCAAAAATATTGGTACATGTACCAAGGAAGAGCAAGAATGCATAGGCGAAGCACAACGTATTTTGTTCTTCACATCCTTGGTGTTGATGGCTTTGGGTATTTCAGGTTCTCTGTTTCTCAAAACTGAGGTAGAAATTAAAAACATTCCCAATGAAGACATGTTTACATTGTTGGCTGTTATAATTGGGGGCATTGGGGGTACAGTATTCTCCGGGCTGATAAAACCGTGGTCCCTTCGCTTTGGAATTCCTGCAATTATTTGCACTGTGGCCACTTGTTTTCTGGTGGCAAGTTTTATTTATCATAGGAGGAAGAGATCACGTGTTAAAGAAAGAAATCCAAAGGAAAATCTTCTAATAAATGTCGTTAGAGTCTTAGTTGCTGCTACACGTAAAAGATCACATCAACTTCCCAGAAATCCTGTTAAGCTTTACCAGACGAAGCCACTGAATGGTTACATTTTGCGTCGTACCTCAAAACTACAGTGGCTAGACAAGGCTGCCATCGTATTACCAAACGAAAGTATAGAAGAGCAAGCGAAGAAAAAATGGAGACTTTGTACGGTAACACAAGTTGAAGAAGCTAAAATCGTCATTCGTGCATTCCCCGTGTTCATATGCTTCATATTCTGTGGGTTGGTCAAGTCCATCGGAAACACTTATTTCCTCGAACAAGCAAACAACATGAGTCGCAAGTTAGGAAGTATTACAATTCCCATTCTATTCTTACCAATGTTATATGAACTTTTTAAATTATTCTTCGAGATTCCATTAAAAGCACAAGGACCCGAGAAGAGTATCCAATACGGTTTGGTATACTCAGTAATATGCTGTACAATTGCCGGTGCAGTGGAAAGGCGGAGGTTACATAGTGTTAGAAGACATGGTTTTCTAGATAAGCCCGAACAGAGAGTTCCCATGAGTCTACTTTGGTTGATCCCGCAGTTCTTTTTTCTTGCTACGGTGGATTCCTCGTTCGAAAAGGGAGTGGAGCATTTCTTTGATAGTGAAGTTCCTCCATTTGTAAGAAATCACTTCATTCATTTTGGTCATGGAGTATTGGGTGCGGGGACACTGGGTGCCGTTTTATCGGTTTATGCAATAGGAAAGATCAGCGAAACACGAGGAAAGAATTGGTTTCAATATACCTTGAACAGGAGCCGTTTGGACCGATACTATTGGACCCTATCAGCATTAGGTGCTATAAATTTTCTGTACTATGTGTTTGGATTTTATACTCCACAAGAGTTTGTCGCTTTGGGTTTGTGATGCGGAAAATGACTCAGGAAAATCGATGGTTAAAAATGGCAGTTGGAAATATAAATAAGAAAGAACAGAGGCAACTGGTTTCTTAGAGTGTCTACTGTTTTGTCTATCTTCTTGAAGTTTTTGTTTACTGTCTTTATTTCGTTTCACTCTATCGTTTTGTTCAACTGCTTAGGTTTATTTACTCGCTATAAGCAGCTTGTACTTGCTTTTGGAGGTTTTGGCCTCGTCCCCCTCCTTGTAATAATTTTTCTATTAATAAAAAGGTAGGGAAATCCAAACCCCTCCACAAGACCTAGATGGAGGCGTAAAACACACATCGAAGTCCGAATGGTATTTTTTTATATAAAAAAAGGAAAGAAGAGTGCCAACTTTATTTATTTATTATTATTATTATTGTTGTTGTTGTTGTTGTTGTTGTTATTGTTGTTGTTGTGTGAATAAGAGAGTAACTTATGGCTTTGAATGATTGTATGCTTTCAAATGACTTGTTTACTATTCATTTTATGTTTCAAGACATGAGGTATATGTGTGTGTCTATATATAAAATAGATAATCCAAGAATTATGTCTGTATTGAGATGGTTTAATGATCTTACCCATGTATGTTCTGCTGGTAAGGAATAGTCTGCACTATATCCACAATGTGTGTCAAAACTTATCTTACTACCTGGTACTAGTAATGTTTTGTAAACATATACTTTTCCATCCATTTGTTGAGTAGCTGTGGCTTCGATAGTAGCATCTGGAGGTATTATATGTTGGTCTATAATACAATTAGTACTTCTTGAGTCTATTAAAGCAATACAATGTATGCTTAAAGATTTGATCTTTAAAATACATTTAATCTTTAATGTATTAAAGTGTCTGGAATTACAAGTAATTTGTGCTAAGTTTTCATCTAAGTAAGGTTCTTTTATGTCAATCTTTTATTTACCCTTCATATAATCTCTTACTCGATCTATCTGATGTTGTAATAGTCTAACAGTTTCTTCTAAGGTTTCTATTCTTTTTCTAAGAATACGAATTTCTGTTATATCTATGTGAGTAAGTTCTTCATCTAAATTTTTAGTTTCTATGTATAACTGTTTATTTTTGAGGCAATTAATGTAGGCTTCTTTGAAACAGTATATACATCTAGCACGAAATCGCCTAGTTGGATGATTAAAACATATAAAACAAGGTCTATTGTCTGGTCCTTCGTTTTTATGCCAATCATGTGTACAATCTGGTTCTAGTTCAGCATTCATTAATTCAAAAGTTTGATTGTAAAAGTCTTTCCTTTGAAACTCGTTTCTAAAGCTTAAGCTTTTATCATCATCACTGTCACTGTCTGATTCTTGATTAAAGTCTATGTAAGATAAATTTATTGAAATAATACTGTATATTGATTCAGTATTAGAAATCTGTTCGTCTATCTCAATAAGATCTTCATTTACACATTCTACTAAAGTGCTTTTCATATCATGTGTGTTTTGTTTCTTGGGACATGTTCTGGCTAAGTGATCAGTACTATTGCATATATAACAATTTAATCTATTCTTATAAGTTCTTTCGGGTTTGAATTTTCTAACATGTTTTTTCTCATTGCATAATGCTGATGTCATGGCTGATGTAATTCTGAGGTAAGTCTATCGTCATGGCTGATGTCATGCTTACGTTAGTGCTTACGTAAGTGTTGCTGTCATTGTGATGTTGGGCTGACGTGTCTGCTGACGCTGGTCTGATCTCACGCTTTCGTTATCTATTTTGTTGCTTAATCCACTGTGTCCAAATTATGTCTCATTATTGAATCTTCTGAATAGTGTCCAAGAGATCCTTCATCTGATTGAGGTGTTCGAGTAGTGCTATCATCATCTGATGTATTCATAGCAGCCTCGTTGGAAGTAGTTTTATTCTGATCAACTGAAATATCTTTAGGTTTATCTGAGCTGGTAGGAAGTCTATCAACAAACTGTCGAAAAGCCATCTGAACTTGTTCTTGGATAAGGGTTGTGAAATCCGGTATTATGGGGGTTTCTTGTAACTGTTTTAGCTTGGCTAATAATTCCTTTGGAGATAGTTCATTTGTATAAGGGTCTTGGCTTTTGATAAGTGCTAGAAAAACACTTAAATAACTCTTCTATTTTACGTGTTTGTGTGTTTTATTAGTGTTATATGTTCTGTTTTATGTGCTTTTCCTTTATTTTGGTGTTTAGGGTCATAAAGAATCAAAAGGAGTCAAAATGGATGAAAATCGAATGAAAACGGAAACTCGGGACCAAAATGCAAGCGAATCAAAGATGGAGGGCCTTCGATGCAATTTTATGAAAAATTATTTTTATAATTTTTCTTGTGCCAATGTTTAAGAACATCAAAAGATGATTCCCAAACTTCTTCCGAATCCCAAATCGGAGTTTCCTAGTTAAAGTTATGGCCGTTTGAAGAAAAATGACTAAAAGTGTAAAAAAATCAGCAACTTGGATTTACTGGCGCAGTGCAGTAATTTGACCATAACTTCAGCTACAAAAATCGAATTGACCCGATTCTTGTTCCTTGGAAATTAGACTCAGAGGGCTACAACTTTGGTGTTCATGACTTCAGATGATTCGGACATTATGGTGGTCAAAAATGGGTAAAACCGTGACTATTCTGAATGGAAGATTCTTTGGGCCATGTTTTGGTAGAAAATTCATAACTTTCTATTAAAATATCCAAAAGAGGAAATTCCAATTGCATAATTCAGCCAAGATGCTTACCTATACCATGATGAAATTCCAAAGCAAGATAAGATGTTTACCTATACCATGATGAAATTCCATTATCATGATTTGGTGAATACAATTTAATAAACACATGATGGTGCATGAGTGTAATTTTTTATTGTATTTTTTTATGAAATTTTGTCTATAAATAGAGGCATTTGTAAGGAAGTAAGATACAATTTAGTAGAGAGAATTAGCTAGTGATTCTCTCCAACTTTCTCCTAAATAAAATTCTCTTCTTCAATTATTCTTAGTTCTAGCTTGAAGCTCTTAGTTTTTCATATTCTGGCGGATCATTTCTTCGCTAGGTTTTTCTTTCTTTCTTTTATTTTTCCTGTTCGAGAAAGATAATTTCTCATATACTGTGGTGGTAATACAAGGCGAACACTTGCTAAAAAGTATGAAACCCCGTGAATATGAGTAGTTAGACTTTTCTATCTAGTTCGAGGGGGACGTTGTGTTCAACTAACATGTTGTTATCTTTTCTAACTCTTTAGTAACGTTTTATCTATTCCTCCACTTCAATTTGTTGATTTGTTATGCTTATAAGCCCGTTTTTGAGTTTATGTGATTATTGCATTCACCTTGACCAATTGAATCAATTAATCTTTAAATTCAAGTTACTTGGTAGGATTGGAACTTTTGATCCGTAATTTTCATTAGATTCCAATCCAAAGTAGCAAATGAATATCGTGCATATTTATTAACAAATCATCTTAGATGCATTAATTCGAGCTTGTGAAATTATTCATCTAATTCAACTCATTCTTCTCGTTCATTTCATACTACCTTTGTATTAAATCCTAAGAGCTTGTTTAGGGTTATCCAATAGCTAGATGTTAAGTTAAAGAACTCACTTTAATTTAATACACTTAAGGAAGAATTCGTTAATCAGAGCTTGTTGGTTAATTGGAGTTGATAAATTGAAGAAGGAATAGTACCACGTTACATGGGAAAGATAAACACAAGTTATTGACACAACCGAACCCGAGAACTAGATATTTGGCTGAATTGATTTATCTATTTTATTTTGTCATTTTAATGTCTATTTCCATTCAAATTTCACAAAACCCCCCTCCTATATTAATTGATAAAGACAACTAGATTAAGCACCGTTCCTCTTGGGTTCGACCCTTACTTACCACTTCTACATTAATTTGTAGTTTTGAAACCGAGTAAGGATATAAATTTAAACTTTGGCGTGCCGCGACAGACGCGACCAGCTTTCTTGAAATTGGGTTTCATGGATTGGTCTTTTTTCCTTCCGCTTTGGTCATGGGCGTTTCTGTAGTGATAGGGGTTTTACGAGCTTTTTGGGCTGGCTCATTTATGAAGATTCCTTTTAAAGGAAGGTCTGTCTTATCTGGTATGAAATTAGTAGGTGTGTATTTTACATAATAGTCAAATTTTCCACTAGTCTGGCCCAGAGTATCCCAGCGTTTTGGATTATTTGTCTGTTGGGCCTGTGTGGTAGGGAAATCATCAGTTCCCTGTGTCTGATGAGTTTTTGGCAAACTCAAAGCCATCTCCAGATTTGATAAGTCTTTACCAGCTACCGGTTGGGCTGGACTAGCTGTTGAAGTCTTGGGATCAATAGTACCCTTTGTGACATTGCTTGGGGAATGTCCACCCTTCTCCATATTAGATTGGGCTGGAGGTATACCCGCTTGAGAAAGTTTTGAATCAAAGAGTTTCTTTTCTAAGAGAGCAACTTGCTTGCGTAAAGAATAATGGGTCTTTTTGAGATGGGTATTTTCGAATTGAAGTCTTTGGTTATTTTCGGTTAATATCTGTAGTGTGTTTTAGGTATTTTCAAAATGGTCACAGAAAATAATTCGGTCTGTATCTCAGGCAACTGAGAAGGCTAAGGGTTCTTCAACGTAATTTCTCAGTGATGGGGAATATAGAAGTTTGTTCCGAGATTGATTCTAGCAACAGAAAGAGCTTCTTGATAGTCATTAAATCCCTTATAAATAGGATCATGAGTATCTCTGATAGCATCTGCTAATTCGAGCCATGTGTGAAAAAATCCTGTTTTTCTTGCTCTGAGAACAACATAAAATTTAAACATTTTCTTGTCTTGATTAAAATGTTCTGATAATGCATTCATACTGGCAAGAAAATATCTTTGATCTATTGGATCTTTATTATAAGAGATCCATAAATTGTCTAACAACCATTTCTCAATCTTACTCAGTGATGTACCTGAATTTGGTCTAAACACTTGTCTGCTGGCAGAAGGGAAAACCAGTAGTTCTATGGAACCAAATCTCA
This sequence comes from Jasminum sambac, assembly GCA_018223645.1. Taxonomy (NCBI): domain Eukaryota; kingdom Viridiplantae; phylum Streptophyta; class Magnoliopsida; order Lamiales; family Oleaceae; genus Jasminum; species Jasminum sambac. Next base: position 26,714,606 of record CP073652.1, read on the forward strand.
TTCTTTCTTGTTGTCTAGAGGAACCAACTTGTGCTGCATTGGAGGCAAATGTATTGCTGGTGGCAATAGCTGTTGTTGGGGGTCTCATCTTTTCACCTGAAAACAGATTAAACTTGCTAACGGAAAGTCTTTTATTTTCTTCAGTAATATTTCTAGACGTACCAATAAAAGGAATAGTGGTCATTCTATAGTCTTAAATTGAACAAATTTTAATGGTGTGTCAATCCGTCTAGTTATCTTTTCTTTGCCAGAAACTTTTAAATACAACGTCAAAATTTGATCTGTTCTTTAATTCTTCTTTAGGTAAGCTACTGCCCTCTGCCTGTTTTTTCTTTTCTAATTGTGACTGAAATACAGCTAGTTTTTCTAACAAACTTGTTTGTTCTGTTTTATCAATTTGAACAGTGGTCTTATTTAAAAGGACTTTCAATTGCTCTTGACAATAGTCTATTTTACTCACAAACTCTTCTAATGTCTTGCCTATCTTATGTAATAAAAGGTCTGAAGCAATCTGTCTAGCTTGTAAAGTCTCACCTAAATTAATTAAAATATTACTGCATTATATATATATATATATATATATATATTTCAATATTTTTTCAATTTGAAGAATAATGCATTTAGGAGGGTCCACGACTTGGAGTAGGAACATTGGCATAGATTGAAGCACGTGTTTAGCTAGGACTAACTTACCTCCGCTAGATAATAGACGATTTTCCAAAGATGCGATTTTGTTCTTGATTTTGGAAAGCAACACCTCATAGAGAAAGTTTTTCTTTTTGCCAACAAAGAGCGGGACTCCGAGGTACGTAATGGGCAGATTGGCATGTTGGAAACTTGTGATGTTGTGAACTGAGGCTGAGTTATATTTACTGGACATGAGGAAGGAGCTTTTGTCCGTGTTAACAAGCTGACCCAAGGCTTTAGTATAGGCTTCCAAAACTAAGGATACTCATTTAACGAACTATTTCTGACCATTGGCAAAAATGATGATGCCATCAGCAAATCCCAAATGTGCAACGGGGCATCGACCTCCACAATTATATAACATGGAGTGAAAGAGGATCGCCTCAATGAAGGCCTCTAAAACAAGAGAAGCAGCCACTCACCTCTCCATTTATGAGTACAGAGAATTTGCTACTTTCCAAACTGCGAGCAATTTTATCTATCCAAGCCTGATTGATGCTAAATCTGAGGACCTGAAAATGAAAATCCCATGAAACAAGGTCATAGGGCTTTGCCATATCAAGTTTAAGAATAGGTTGCCACATCTAGTTTTTTTTAATTTAACTGAGAAGTTATATATATATAGTACAGATATTAATTATTTATCTTTAAGTTGAATAGAAAATGTTCGAATTAAATAATTGGAAATTGACGCAAATGGTCCAAAAAAATGTGCAATTGGCAATTTTAGTCGGAAATAAACAAAAGTAGCTCGATTGGTCAAAAAAAATTTGAGATGCGAATTTAATCCAAATGGATGGAATCCGTTCATCAAACCGTTGTCAAAGTCAAAGTCAAAGTCAAAAAATCTTTTCCCAGAATTCATTTACTCGGAAATCATTTTCCTTCCAAACGTTTTCCGGCTTTTTAATCGAACACACCCTAAATTACGTGTAATACTCTTCCTATAGGGGATGATGGGAATATATTTTTCTACTTACATAGAATTGGTTTTCCAAGTTTTCTTTTTCCATGCATTGCAATTCAACTAGTTATTATAAACGTGTTTTGCACATTGCTATGAAGTCTTTTATGCCACATTATATACATTGGACTTTTCCAATGCCTAATAATTATCTGTACATTTTACCACAATAAGGTCACATAGTAAAATTGCGCATAAAAAATGTACATTTTACATATTAGTAGTTTACAATGATTTGGCATGTAAATTGTCATGACAATTTAAAATAAAAATAATAATAATTTACAAAGAACAATTAGATAGTGCAATTAAATGATTGCACAAAAGCAAGAAAAAAGAAATTCATCATTCGGGGTTGGGAAGTGAATAAGAGTAAGTCATCTCTTTTTCTTTTTTGAAGGGGAAAAACTTATTCATTAATCATGTCAGAAGCAAGTACATCATGAGTAGTATAAGTCATAAGCCTTAAAATATAACAAATTAAGATGTCTTAAGTCCAGAAATGTTCCAAAACCATCGATGGTTCTGGATCTTATGGAATGCTCGGGCTATTTTGATAGCCCGTTCGACTTTCGTTTTGAAATTCTGGACTAGATCTATAATCAGCACGGCGATTGGGAGTTCCAAGAATTTTCTGAAATTTTTCCGGCCACTCTGTAGCCTCCGTGACCGCCAGTCAAAGTTTTGATATATTTTTTGCCCAAAAAATGTGTCAAAACTTTGACCGGCGGTCACGGAGGCTACGGAGTCGCCGGAAAAAATTCGAAAAATTCCTGGAACTCCCAATCGCTGTGCTGATTATAAATCTGGTTCCAAATTTCAAAGCGGAGGTCGAACGGGCCATCAAAATGGTCCGAGCGTTCCATAATTAAATACCCACCGATGGTGCTTGAAATTTCCTGGTCTCAAGTCATCTACAATTGTTTACTCTTCTGAAAATCTAAAATATTTGTGTAATTGAATATGAGAACGGATAAATAAAATTGCAAGAGTGGATGGGAGACAAAATAACAAATCTTTTTCTCTTAATTTACCAATTGAGAAAATGCATGTAGAGTTGCTTAAAATTAAATATTTCTACTCAATAATGCTTTAATATTAAATTTTATAAAAATATATAAATTAAATGATGCATAAGGGATATTAAAAATAAGTACAATGGCAAATATAGTCCCAAAATATTCACAACATACATTAGCAACACATCAAATAGATACACAATTGTGAAATTGAAAGACCATAATTGTACGCGAAGATTGTGAAAATTGAAAGGAACAACTAATTTTAGTTGGTAACAGTTTAATAAATTTTTTAATGATTTTTAAGTTAATTAAATTAGTATAATTTATATAAGAATACTAGTATCCAGCCCGTGCATTGCACGAGATGAAAATACTCTAAGGAACACATCCTGTAAATACAAAAAGAAAATCTTTTTAAGTAAAAAGAAATAAATGCAAATACAATTGTAATGATAAAGATATATTGTTGGAGAATTAATATAAAATATTTAAGATAGGTTTCACATTAGATATAAAAATATAATTGAACAATATTGTATTACAATCGAAATAAAATAATTACAATATAAGGCGCATTAGATAGAAGTGCATTTAAATTGGTGATCATGGTTTGTTGGATGATGTGGTGGTATGCATCTAAATCAAATAAATATTATAAACAAAGAATTCATTCTAAATTTTGAAATACTTCTTTAAACACCGCATTCATTGTTGAGTTTTTCGGTTGACCATCCTTATCACAAATCAAAATCTTCAATCCTTTATTGCTTGTAACTTTGGTGGAGACAACAACCAGTAATTGTCCATGGTTGAATATGGGCCTCCTTAGATAAATGCCAACATTAGAAAGTGATTCCCCCTAACTGTTGTTGATCGTCATCACTTGTGAGCTTTTTTGTTCTTAATTTTTTAAATCAAGCGCTACCTTTTCCATCCATTTTTTTTAAATTAAGCAACCAATAAAAAGCAAACATACAATATAATTATTATGAACGAGCAAATTCTTTGTTTGTTAAGAATCAAAAACCTTTTAAAAGGAAAAAAATAAAAAAAATAAAAGCTTTTATCGGATGAAAAAGCTTAAAAATGATATTTAAAAAATATGGCATAAAAATATATACGCCAATAACTCACTAACAAATTTTTGACATCTATCCTTATAGATAGATCATTCGTCATCCAAACATTCTGGCATATTTTTGCAGTGATATATTCGTAATAAAATTTTATTTAAGTACAATAATTATATTATATTTATTATTAACTATTTCTTAAAATAAAAATGTGCGCGAATCTAATGTTAAAGAAAAATTTCGAAAGATCACCAGCAACGATGATAGTTTCGAGGGGGTGGGTTTTTTATTCTATTTTTCCTGATTAATTCTTTGTATTCGCTATATTTTTTACTGTAATGTATTCCTAATAAAATTTTATGTAGGTATGATAATTGCATTTATTATTAATTATTGTTTAAAATCAAAAGGTTTGTGTACCTGATGCTAAAAAAATTTTTGATTTTCTTTGTATCCTTTTTTTCATTTGGTTAATTCTTTGTATTCGATATATTTTTTTATAGTAATATATTCCTAATAAAATTTTATTTATATAAAATAATTATATTTATTATTAAATATTTGTTAAAATCAAAATGTGAGTCTCTAGTGCTAACGAAAATTTTGGACAATTGTGATATTATATTAATACGAACAAATACTACTGTATTAAAATTTTTTGATAAAAACTATTTAATCAGTATCAAATTAATCCAATAAATTTAATTAAAGTTGTGACTAAAGTTAACTTAATTTGGCACTATTTAATCAAATTTAGCTAAATTTTGGACTAAAGTATATATTTTTCACACAGTTGGAATTGAATGTAATAATGCCCAAAGTTTCGAACCATTTTGCCACTGAAAAATCGCACGTGAATCACACATGGGCTGATTTAATGGTGCAATACTAACGGAAGTTCTTAACGCACAGCGGATGTTAAGTTTGGGGGCTAAAATGCCAAGAAATAAAGCATAGGTCCTTACTGCTCAGCAAGATGAAACGTTGGGTCCTTATAGCGCTAATAAGCATTTCCTTTATTGATTAATCGTTAAATCTTATTGTTAACAAAAAAATAATAAAAACTAAAAATAAAAAATAGTCTTTTGGCGGGAAAACCACCTTTTAGTGGAACAACTTTTATATATTAGATAGATAACGACAGATAAGTAATAAGAAAATACAATCGAGGACATTATTGAGGAAATGACTTCTTCTTATTCAAGGCTTTAGACCAATTTACGATCACAATGTTCACATGCTCATCTCTAAAATTTCACATTGTCAATTTGTTAACTTCAATTGAATGGGAGAGAGAGAGAGAGAGAGAGAGAGAGTTTTACATATATATCAAATACATTGATTCAATGGAACAAGATGTCATTGATGATTTTTTTACTCTACATTTTATAAATTAAATTTTTTAAAGAAAAAGTATATCCAAGCACAATCATTTTTATTCCTTCGCACAAGCCTTCTTCTTCTTTTTTTTTTTAATTTAGTTTTTTTTTATAATCTTGGTGGTTATTTTATGCCCTTACACTATTACATCTTTTTAATTTTTTGTTTCAAAGAAATATTTAATTGGAGCATTTTTCACTAATCCCAATTTACCACAAAAATAAAAATTCATCTATGACTCCCACTTGTAAATTGTAAATCATACAACACATGCATAATAGAGTAGATGATTTAAAGTATATAATAATAGATGATTACATGTTTTCTCATTTAATTAAAAATACATGACACTGAAATAAGAAAAATAAGACGAGAATTGTAATTTTGTGAAACGGGTGCATATTATCATTTTAACATTACTTGTCTTGTAGGATGTTGGATGATTTTGAAGGGTGCACCAAACAACGGACGGGAGACGCGAGACAATGAATTAGTTGGATATGATGTCGATGCGATTTATTGATTCTTTGGAGACACGATGTGGTATATGTATTTTATATTATGTTTGTGTTGCAGATGGTAATTGATGTAGTTGAATTTGGAGTGCCTTTGCTATTGGTATGGTGGTGGATGATATACAGTTATGCTGCGTTGTGCTATTTTGGATTTATGATGTGGATATTAACATTGTTTGAAATATGGGGGAGATTCTATCGAATTTTATAATAAATCCTACGAATGCGGCTCTTATATATATATATATATATATATATATATATATATATATATATAAGATTAGATTATTGATACATAGCATTGCAACTTTCGTTGGAAATATCTTCCGATACAATGCATGGGAGAAAAAACTATATATATAATTTAATTTGTTTTAAAATAAACATATAAATTGATGAGGTTAAAAAAATATTAATATACCGAATATGTTAAATCGGTGATTTTATACTAAAGATATTAATATTCGTTTTTAGGAATATAATGATAATGGGTCGGTGTTTGGGGTGGATCGACTAAGCTCCTCCCCTAGACCCACGAGCTATAGAGTTGTCTTGACCCCTAAGTTTAGTCAAGGGGTGAGCCCCGACAGACTTTAAGCCCGCGAGTTGATCCACGAAGCAATTTTTCTTTTCACCTTGAATTTTTTCTGTAGCAATTTTTTCATTTTCAGATGTCCAAACATTTGTACTTATAATAAACTCTATAAATTTAAAAAACTAATTATATTCGTGGATAACAAGGCATATTCGGTAGGGATACATCCCAATCCAGACACTACCACCCCCCCCCCCCTCCCCAAATATTTGTGGGTTGCAAAATCTGCCCCAAGATTCTAAGTTATATGTTAAATATATGTCTTTCTGTACAATGCACGGGTGGAAATGCTAGTAATATTGAGAAATGTGGTCTGAATTTTTTTATGTTTTATTTTTTGGAAAAACTTGTACTAATTTGTGTTCGAATTGGTATGTGTCTTATTATCATCACAAATCATAATTTTCAATAATATGATAAACTTTTCAATTTATTTAAATTTTTTTAGGTAATTATCTTAATCCGAAAAATTCAGGCTTGAGATATGATTTTATTAATAAAAAATTTTTAATTTACTTAATTTAGTCAGTCTTATAAAATTTAAATAGTTTCATGCTTACACCCTATGCGTTGCTTATAAATCACTAATGCAGGTAATATATATTTTTTTATGTTGGCTGGTTAAATCACCATGTGTAGAGATAATACACATGGCATTGAACGTGAATTTTAAATAATATCTAAACATTATAATTATTTGACTCACTACAGATTCAAAGTACTAAAATAAATAATTTCACACACTTATTATAGCTGAAAATTTAAGCTAAAATTATTTTAACTTATGATTATGGAATTAAATATGCATTAAAACAGTAAATGTTTTAAATATGATTTTTATTTTTCAATATTTTGTAAATATGTGTGTCTATATATATATATATATATGCATGTTTATATTTATTTATACATACATATATATATATATATATATACACACACACATACATACACACATACACACACATATTGAACAATAGAATTACAATAAATAAAATTTTAATGATATAAGACGATGAAATTATAATTGGACATTCGAAAAATATGATTCAATAAAAAAATTATATTTTTAAAATTATATTTTATGGAAATTATATTTACTTATAATCAATTTGTTACCGAGTATTTCATATATAAGTAAAAGCATAGTTTACAGTCATCCATTATATAATTACAAATTTTAATACTATTATATTATATGTGAAAACTAATAACAAAAATATCAGTCATTAACAAATTACAAAAATGAGTAACATTTATGTATATATTCTGATTAGACAAAATATGTAAAAATTATCTCATCATTAACAATATTGTATATATATTGAACATTATTAAGATTTTACGTACGTAGAAGCAACTCTATCAGCCATGAAGCTAAACAATATAATTTAAATAATCGCCTAAGGTCTCGAATTTCAACTTCTTTTGTTAACACAAAAGAAACTTTAAAACTCAGATAAAAAAGTCTTAATATCATGTTTTGTCTGTGGACTTGAGCCTCTCCATCAAGTCTTTCCCAGGGGCTGGGGCTCCCAAAATCTGAGGGTCGGTACTCACGAATAATGCAAGACTTTGCAATGTATATTTATTATTATTATATAACGAAACAGATACAAATTAAGGCATAGAAAGAGAAATCAGAAGCCACACAGAAAGCGACGAATGTAAAAACGATGAAAACAGTTCAAGAGACCACAGAAAATGAAATTCGAATGTCTTGAAGTTTAACAACCTTTCCTGATGTTGAAGCAATCACAAAAGATCGAGAGGACCCCGCGCCGATGCCTCATGGAAGCAACGTTCTTGGTGTCATTATTCATTCTGCACATACGGTAGAGTTAGTCAGAGCTTAATTATATGCTTCTTCAAAAATTAGAGTTTGCAAGTTTCTTTTTTCATCTAATTCCAGATAATAAAACATCTTTATAGAGTAAGGACCACAAGTTAATACCTGTGAAGATAATACTTTCTGAAGAGAGATCAGTCGTCATGATCTGGAGGATAAATAGAAAGCTTAAATTCACTGCATTTGGCTGTTTGCTGGTTAGCTTCCTGTTGCATCTTGTGGTTCTGAATTTTTCGGGCAGATGCAGCAGCTGATTTGGTCGTATGGTATAAGTCAATCATCTGGAGGCTTGAAACATCTGAAAGGCTGAAAGGGACTTCGTCGAGGTTACTGCAGTATTTAAGATAAAGACTCCTAAGTCTCGGGAAGTGACGATCCGAAGCCTGCCAATGAACTAAATCCGTTTTTCCGATAATCAAGACTGTGAGAGACTCGAAACCTCCAACCTCCGGCTTCCACTCCTGTCCCTTGAATGCATTTTCTTTTAATTCGAGGATCTCTAGGGTTTCCAACATTCCCAGTGTGGCCATGTGTATCCAGTCTAGAAAGGTGCCTCCCAGTGTTAACTTCTTTAGGTTTGGCGGAAATTTATTACTTTGGGGAATGCCATCTATTTTTGCTTCGGAAGGTGATGCATCGTTGAGTAGCTTCAAATTTTCGAGGTTATCCAATTTTCCAAGACTATCAAATAAACTAGATGCACCCTTAGTGTCGAAGAGCTTAGCTAATTTGCCACGAATACCCAATTTCTTAAGGTTTGGAGTCCTGTCAAACATATCTTGTGTACAACTTTCGGGCGATATTGTAGAAATTGTTCGTAGGTTTGCATTTATCGAAGAATCTGTTTCCTTATTCTTCGATTTAGCAAGAGGAGCTGGCAAAGAAGTGGAAGCATTTGTTTTAACATGCCTAAGCTGAATCATCTTCCATATGTCTCCTTTAATTTCGAGAGTTCCTGATGATGTCTCGACTACCAGAGATTGCAAGTTCCAAAGGTTGGAAAGGGCAACTGGTAAGATTGTGATATTTCCGTAGAGAACAAGATACCTCAGATGAATGAGTTGAGCTAGATCGGTGGGAAAACGAGCAAAAGAGATGGGTTTAGCATCTAACACCCTGAGCAGTTTAAATGCTTTAGCTATAGGAGAAACATTTTTATCCTGGAAATCAATTTCTTCAGAGGAGAAAGACAAGAAAGACCGAACACGTGGACCAAATGGTTTCGAAGAGATATAATTTGAAACACCGAAATGCATGCAAATGCGGCGGTACTTTTCCAAAGCAGGGTTAAAAGATGGACGAGAAGCTTCATCATACTGTTCAATTTCTTGGAAAAAGTTTCCTTCGGCGGCTTGAATTTTGCAAAACCTATGTAGCATTTCATGCACAAAGCATGTTTTGACTTTGCCATTAGACTTGCGCTCTCCAACCATGATTAAATTTCTACTGACAAGATTGTCTAAGTATTCGTCTGCAGTATCCTCCCAGCTCCTTCCCTCGATTTTAGGTATGAATCCTTCGGCTATCCAGAGCAAACTTAGTTTCCATGCCTGGATTTGGAAGCCTTGTGGAAACATCCCCAGGTAAAGGAAACATTCCTTCAATTGAGGAGGTAAGTGATTAAAACTCGATCGAATAACATTTTCCCAAGTTTTCTCCGTGTCCATGAAAGTATATTCATCCAAACTAGTTGAAACCTTTTCCCACAAATAACTTTCAGTGCCTTTTTCTAGTAGTATTCCTCCAATCACCACTAGAGCGAGGGGTAGTCCACCGCATTGATTGGCAATATGTTTTCCATATCGTAGCAACTCCGGAGGGCATTGCTTCGTCCCAAGTGCCTTCTTTAGGAGTAACTGCAAACTCTCTTCGCTATTTAGAAAACGCAATTTATGGGGCTCTTTCATTGGGTTGGCATGCCTAGCCACAGACTCAATGCGACTCGTCAATAATATTCTACTTCGTCTCTTATTTATTCTTGAAAATGCAATTTTGAGATCATCCCAATCCTTTTCCGTCCACACATCATCCATGACAATTAAATAATTCTTTTCCTCAAGCCGCTTACCAAGTTTATTAACCATATCTTCTTCAATTATGTTATACATCTCATCCGGTGGCTCACCAAGCTGCCTCCAAATACTGAGGAACAATTCCTTTCTACTATATTCTTGAGAAACATAAACCCATGCCCGATTCACAAATTCATATTCAATTTTTGGATCACTATATATCATCTTCGCCAACGTTGTTTTACCAAGACCAGGCATACCAACAATTGATATAACTTCCAGATCGTTGAATCCTCCAATGAGAAGCCTAATAACCTTTTCTGCCTCATCGTCAAATCCCACAACATTGTCATCCTCTGCAATCGGAGCCTATATTATAATGAACAATGTTGCATCAGAATACCAAAACATGAGTCCGAGATTGGAGTTCATGTAGGATTGCAATAAAGCAAGATTATCATTCACTCATCACCAAAAAAAAAATTCCAATAACAAATTCAAGTCCAACATCATTTGTGAGCAAGTATTTTGTTTGTTTGAATTGCGGTTTAGTTTACTAAAGCTAAATTTGGGCGGTACTTAACTAGGTACTCCATGCCAATGAAAACTGTCACGTGCATATAGCGATGAAAATTGTCACATGCATATAGAGACCCACAATTTAATAAAAAATATGTGAGTGCTAAAACAATTGATTTACTACAAAGAACAGTCGTGTAGTATCATATCTATACAATTTGTGTACAAAAAAACTTAGACTCTTTTACACTTCCGAAAAATTATACCGACAATAGAAGGCGACGGATATATAATCATGTTCTTCAGCTCCAGTTCTCAAAAACTTCCCTATAGTTTTTCTTTGTGTGCGTCTAAATTGATTTCAATTTTTCGATTTCAAAAGTAAACAAAAGTTTTATGAAGACGAATCTCTTCAACTTAATTAAAACCAGCATTCTAGAAATAAAATTAAAATTAGAAAGTAAAATAGTAGCGGAAAAAGCATGTGACCTATTCTTCTTCAGCAAGGTTCTCCTACCCGCCGCAGGAAAAAACAAGCCCCCCCCCCAAGCAATCAGGGGGGACTGCGTGTGGGTTGGGGGTGCGGGTATGGGAACCGTGCAGGTAGGAGAAAGGATTGCTCTTCTTCAGACTCATTTCTTGCACTTCGGCCTTACATTTGTGCTGGTTTATGCTGGTTTGGCATACGAAACAATATGCAACTCTACCAAACACTGGCATTCTATTTGTTTTGTATTTTCTATTTTCATTTTTGAAAATATTTTGGTATTTTCTATTTTCAATTGTTGTTTTGAGAAAATTGAAAATGCGTTTGATTTGTTGTTTTGAGAAAATTAATTTTAAGAAGAGAAAATAGAAAACGTGTTTGAATTATACTTTTAAAAAATATAATTTCGTATAATAAAAATTACAAAGAGGCACTAAAACTTTTCAAAATCTTCAAACAGGCCCTCCTCTTTCCCCCACCCTACCCACACCTCACCCCTTATTCTTCCTCTTGCAATCGTCGGCGACTATTGACCACCTGCCAAGGTGTTTCTCCACCTTCGTTGGTGGAGAACCACCAGATTTTGTGGTTTGACTCTTTCGGCGGTGATTGGCAATGGTCGCGACAGAAACATACAAAAAAAAATTGGGATTCAAATGTAATAAATGTAAAGTTTAAAATTCGAAAATGCATTTTCCATATTTTCGATATTTAACATAGAAAATTTCGAAAACGTTAAAAAGATATTTTCACGTTTTCTATACAAATCTTGAAAATGATTTCGAAAATATATTTTCCAAAATAATAAACAGAACATTTTTAACATTTTCGAAAACAAAAAACAAAAAATGACCCAAAAACAGCAAACAGAATGCCCCCTAAAAAAATTGAAGATGTCGGATTGTGACTAGAAAGCAATATTTATATTTTTCTATTTTCAGAGAATTGAAGATGTGTTTAGTATGAAAACTTATTTGAAGTTTAAAAAAAATGACGAGTTGATACAACAGAAATTACATAGAGAACCTCAACTTTTCAACTACCCAATTCAGCTCTCATCTTCAACCTATCACATCCATCCACAATCCCCCTCCCCCTAGTGATGGCAAAACAATTCAATCCAATCCAATCCAAATCCAATAGATATCCGATTGATTGGAGCGAAATGTTTTTGATCTGCCGATCCGAGGATCATAAAAAGCTAACCAGCTCTGATTCAAGGTGATTTGAATTTGAATTTGGATTTGGATCGGGGTCGATCCGATCCAATCTATATCAAAAATAAATAAATGCTTTTAATTTAATTTTGGTAAATAAAAGACATAAAATTTAAAATATCTCAATAAAATCTTACTTTTAAGTGATTCAGGCAATCAATTCAACAGTCACTCATTTGTAAATTGTGACATTGATAAGTAGATGATGTTGAATCACCAGATCATGCCACATCACATGTTTTTTCAACTTGAAGTATGATGTGGTGTTTCTCCATTAAGTACTTGCACAAGATCTTTGTATAAGCGCTTGCATTTGATCAACATTGTGATATCGAAATAAAAAGTTAGAAAAATATATTTTTTTTAAATCGACAAATATGAATCGTGTATGGATATTTTTCTTAATCCGATACCAATCCGATCCTTGGAATATAGATTTATATTTGGATTTGGATTTGGCCGATCCAGTCCGAACATGATCCATTGCTACCAATCACCACCCCAGCCCCAGCGCAAGCATCTTCCCCCTCCTCCAATGGAACACTCATAACTGGTGGTCCAATGGTACAAAAAACACCAATCTAGTGATTTCGTGACCAGGTCTCAACCACCTCGAGTGGTTGCGAAACCACCACCACTGGCCAGCACCCACTAGATTTGGATCTAGTGGTTAGACCACCAGAATTGATAGTTCATCTTTTTCTAGTAGTGGTTGCGGTGGCCAATGGTGGTCATGACAAAAGCATATAAGAAGTAAAACCTGATGCTTAAATGTAATCAATGTAAAGTTCAAAATTCAAAAATGCATTTTTGATGTTTTCAACATACAAGACAGAAAAGTGCCCAAAACACTAAAAAGATTCTTTTGAGTTTTCTTTACAATTTTTTTTTTTTTTTTTTGTGATTTTGGAAACCACATTTTGGAAAATAAATTTTCGATGTTTTAGAAAATTGAAAATAAAAATTTCCGTAAAAAAATTTAGATATATATATACACTAAACCTGCATTTGATTGAAATTAAAGTGGGTGATAGGATAAAAATTTTGTAACTTTTTACAATTTTTTAATCTATTCTTTCTTTTGGTCAAACCAATCACATCCACATATCTCGTGGGACCTACATATATTATATAAATCTCCACAATTCAACTGCACTCATTCTCTCTCTTCTTTTACATAAAATAAAAATACATAAAAAATCATAAAAAATCAAATCCTATTATATCATTTACCTATGAATCCAAGATTTTTAACTTTTGTATAGAAAAATTTATTTTAAATAAAAAAAAAAAAAAACCGGAGGCAGGAAGTGATCAGAGTAATCGAGAAGTACTAGTAAAATTTACCTGCGCCAATTTTGTGCTTGCTGTAGATGCGTCCCTCTCCAGACCTAGCAGCGAATTAAAGTCAAAGCCGTCATGTATACTCTTCACCTTCTCGCTGATCAACTCAATCTCACTCATCTCAGCTCGACTCCTTCCCAATTGATCGAGTAAATGCGTAACCTTCTTGAAGCTGCTTTTTTCCTTTTGTAAAGCTGCATTAGAAACAAGTGTATCCACAACATCTTCTGCTTCATATACAACGTCTCTGATCTGCTTCACAACTTCTTGTATGAGCCTACTCTTTCTACGCATTCCCCGAAGATTCTCAAGGAAAGCATTGAAAAGAGACAGATTTTTTATAAGAGATTCGATCTGATGCTTCGAGTCACGAATGAGATTAGGATTGTGTAATAGCAGATATTTGAGGTTTTCTAGCAGAAATTCTAAAGCTGAGTTTGCCATCTCAACTTGAAATAATATACCATCGGACGACATTGTTTCTTCAGTAATGTGTTGTGTGAATGTGGAAAGATCTGCAAGTTAGATTCTGAAAATTACGAAGCCTTTCCTCGTTTCGGTTTACTTTCAAGGGGAGCACGGGCCGGGCTCGATTATAAAGTCTTTTTATAATATTTGTTCGCAAACACCCAAGGACAACTGTTAAGCAAATTCTTAAACTTTTCAGAAAATATATTGGGTAAATTAAACCAATGGTCCCCAATCTTTCAATATATTTCCACTTTGGGCCCCAACCTTTTTTTTACATCATAACTTCCTTTTTTTTTTGTTTGAATAATACACCACAACTGTTAACTTTTAAAAATGGTAACATATGGTCCAAAACCTTCTCAATTTGTATCAGTCTGGCCCCTATTCTTTTTTTTTTTTTCAACATCGTGAGTCCCCAACCTTTTATAAATTCACACATAAGGTTCCCTAATCTCATGGAACAGACATTTAAGTGCGTGATAGTGTATGTGTAAAAATGAATTTTTATGTGATATAAAAGAGGGAATGAGTGCAGTTGAATGATGGAGATTTGTGTAATACAAATGGGTCCCACGAGATACATGGATGTAAAATAAGAAAGAGAGTGAGTGGAGTTGAAAAGAATATAAAAAATGGGTAAAAATTTATTTACTAGCGCGCGCTTATTATTTTTTGGCCGACTATTTGTGCAATTGTCTCTTAATATTAAAATATAATTTTAATTGACGAGAAAATTTAACATAAAAAGCCTGAAATATGTATAGACTAGGTCCCGTAGCATTAATTTTTTTTTTTTTAAATTTTTTCTATAGCCACTAGCATTAATTAATTAAGTGACAGCCAATCATTAAAAAAATCAAATAAAAGCAAGTTGCACAGGAATTGTTGACTTCAGAACAAACTATATATTGAAGAAGAACCGCGGAAGGGAGGAAGCTTCCTCTGTTTCACGGAGAGAAAAATACAAAAAAAGTATAATAAATAAATAAATAAATAAAATTATCTTTCTGTACGAGCTTTCTTTACGTGATCGCACAAGTTTATCTTTGAAAAGTCATGAATAAAACGAATTAATTAATAAAAGAAAAACTATAATATGATAGTTGACAATATATGTTATTGTCCGAGATAATTGAACATAAAAAATCCAAGAATTGTCAAATCACAAAACAAAGAACGGAGAAGAGTCTGCCTGCAAGGATTATCTACAATCTCAAATCTCACGATTACGCGTATAAAAAACACGAATCAAAATTATGAATGCCACAAAATTGATCAGTATCTGATTTAATAAGTTCGTTTCGTTAAAATTGAACACCGAATTAAAAGAACTTATTTGTCCTACTATATATGTAACTCATATCAACAAAGAGCTAAGAACAAGCCCCAAGCAGGCTACACAACATTCAAGTGGTCTAAGATAAGTTAGAAGCTCAATTTTGCCATAAAAACTCGAAAGAATCATAAAAATTGTGTAATATATGCAAATCCGCTGAGCGTCAGCTAGAAATCTTTGTTGAGAGCCAAAGTATTCTTAATTCCCACGAGATCGGATGGGACATAAATAATATCTGTGAGAAAAATAATGGGCAGCTAAAATAAAGCGAAAAATGGAGCAAGATTTAACGTGGTTATTACCTAAATCCCAGCGGACCCACACCAATATATTTCACTATCACAAAAATGAGGAGTACAAAAAAATACCACTGTATTTTTTCTGCTCTGTGAGAACTTTAACACTCCAGCTTTTGCTCTACAGTGTATAAACTTCTGCTGAAACTCTCTCTTTCTCTACACAAGAAGGTATTCTTGGCTTTCAAGTGGTGTGTTTGAGGGTGCAAAATGTGCCTCAATTTATAGGCAAACTTGAGGGGTAAAAATGGAAGAAAATTGGGACAACATCCACCTAATCCACTTCTAAATTTGTGGCCATCTTGATCGTTGTTAAGAAATCTCTGAAAATCTCCAACCATTTTGACTTTGAAAAATTGGACAATTTGTCTCCACACTTTCTTTGACAATTGTGGGCATGTCTCCACAAGCTAACAATCTCCCACTTGGAGACAAATGGATCTCTACCTCAAGGCGTCTCATGTGCTTATAGTTCTTTGTGAGGAAATGTGGTGTGGGTCATCACCTCTATCTTCAATCTGACCCAAAGAAGTGACCCAGCTCCGATTTCTCTTTAGTTCTGAGTCTTACGTCATCATGTCAATTTGAGTTCTTGGTACATGAATCTTTTCAAGCTTTATACTCCATCTTCCAAGTGATCTGATGAAGTGATACTGCAGGCCCAATGTGTTTGGTTCTTGAATGAAATCTTTGAATTCTTTGCGGATGTCACTTTCGACTATCAGCGCAAGACGATCTACTGCTCTGTTGAAACCAATTCGCCAGCAAACCTTGTAACCATATCATCTCTTTGCTGGCCTCGGTTCTTGCCACGTACTCTGCCTTACGTAGTTGATAACGCAGCAATCTTACGTATGTCTGCGAAATCCAACTAAGCTGCGATGCACCAAGCTGTAAAGACATAAGCAGGTAGTACTTCTTCCTGCGATCTACCTCGCAAAATCTGCATCTCTGAAACCTCGTGGTGTCCGTCGCCTCGTCTAAAGCATAAGCATTTATCGGTAGTTCCCGTGAATATCTCAATATCCACTTTCTTTGCATCCCAATCTTCCTTTCGAGGATTTTCCATATATCTGCTCACAACTCCCCTTGCATGAGCAATATACGTGCGGTACAAACCATGGCATACATCAAACTTCCAATGGTGAGGCATATGGAATTTTAGCCATGAAGTTTCTCTCCTCTTACTGTCTTAGGAAGGGTCGTTGGATAGGCGGAAATGATTAAGCTAATGGCGTCTTGTTGACTTTGCCTTGCTCATGTTGAACGCTGGGATTTGATCAACATACTTGGCTGTGACAGCTGCAAAACACCCTTTTGCTTGTCTCTATAAATTCTCATCCTAGAATTTGCTTTACTTCACCCAAGTCCTTCATTTCAAATTCACGATAGTTGCTTTTCAACTTCTTGATCTCGTCCATGTCAGGACGGCTACTAACATGTCATCGACATAAAGTAACAAAATGATATAGTGGACTCGAACGCACTTTGAAGTAGCAACAATGATTGACATTACACTTCATGTAGCCATTTTTGTGCATAAATCCCGTCAAACTTCTTGTACCCTTGTCTAGGCGCTTGTTTTAAGCGTATAAAATATTCTTCAATTTGCATACCGGCTTCTCTTTTCCTTTCAACGAAGCCTTCGAGTTCTTGCATAGATTTCCTCCTCTAAGTCACCCATGGAGGAAGCGGTTTTCCACGTCAGCTGCTCCAAGTGCAAGCCCTCCATTTTGCAACAATGCTCAACAACCGATCAATTGTTGTCGAAACTTCTGGCTCAGCGAAAATATCTCTGTGTAGTCAATTCCTTCTTTCTTTGAAACCTTTGACTACCAATCTCGTATGTACTTCTTTGAACCATCATGTTCTTCTTTGATTACGTACACCCATTTGTTATTAAGAGCTTTCTTCCTGGGCAGCTCGGCTAGTTCCACGTCACGGTTGGAGATGAGAGACTTTATCTCATCTTTCATTGCAAGCTCCCATAGCCAGAATCTCACGACATGCCTCGTCATGGCATTGAGGTTCAGCATCGATGAGCAACATATGGTTCATGTACTTTCGATTCGAACATGAGGTGCGACTCAGCCTCCTCACAATGGGGTCGGGTGGAGCGTGGTGAATCGACCTCCGAGATGAGCTCCTCGTCTGCCAGGACTCTCATCTGTGCAGCTTTGGCGTACTTCATACAGGTGTCGTCGAACAACATATGTTGGATCATCGTGGATTGTGTCATTGGGTGCCTCGCATTACTGTCCTTGTACATCACCTTTTCATTGAATATGACATCCCGACTTCTTATGAGCTTTTGTTACGGTCATCCCAAAAGCGGTACCGAACTTCGTCTCCACCATATCCAGAAAGTACACTTTAGTGATTTGGAGTCTAACACTCTGGCATTGTCACTAATGTGCACATCTGCGACCTGACAAATACTTTCAAATGAGAAAGTTTCACTTCTTTTCGCTCCAAACTTCTTCGGTATCTGTACTCCAATGGTGCAAGCAGTCCACAATTAACTAGGTATGTGCCGTATTGGCGACTACCTGCCCAAAAGCTGTTTTGGCAGGCTGCATGTATTCTCATGCTTACGGCTCTTTTCTGTCGATGTCAGGTTCATGCGTTACGCAACTCCATTACATTGCGGTGTTCACAAGCAGCGTTCTCTCAACAGATGCCATTTTGGTAACAAAATTTCTTGAAGCATGCCAAATTTCGTACTCTCCACCATTGTCGGATCTCAACTTCTTCACTCGCAAACCGGTTCATTCTCCACCATGGCCTTCCACTTCTTGACGCCTCGAACACATCGGTTTGTGTCTCAAGTAAACCCGCCTTTCTCGGTGGTCATCAATGAAAGTCACAGTATGACTTTCCGCCAATTGATAAAGCTGGCGTTGGACCCTGCGTGCGTGTGGACAAGTTCAAGCTTCTCTTTCTTGAGTTACGCCACTTGTATTGAAACTCACCCTTTTACGCTTCCAAAGCGCAACTTTACTTAAAAGTCTAAATCAATAGGCTGAAGCCACTGGTAGTTCCTTTTGCATGCATGTACTTGACGCTTTAAAGGCTCATATGCCCAAATCTTTGGTGCCACAAGTTCGCATCCTTGCTATCGACCGTGCGATTGTCATACTGCGCGTAGCCAGTCGTGTATGGGTGCCACTATCCTTGCCGTCGCGATTATCATGGCCCCTTGGTGATTTTCCAATTATCACCGGAGAAGCTTGTGTCACATCCTTCTCTCGACAAGCGTTTGTGGAGATCAAATTTTCCTCAATTACGGAATATGTCTCCGCGTCCTTCAATTTCCATACTGAGATCCATTGACATTGATCGTACTTCTCCTATGCCCACCATCTTTGCAAGGATGATCGTCTCGAGATATACTTCTCCAGTTTCCCGACACATAATTTGCAAAAAAGTGTCGATTTGCGGTGGCATGGAGCGATGCTCGAGTCTATTACCCAATAATCGGTCTTCTTCTCCATGGAACATATCAGCATCACGCGTTTCTTGATCCGCGACATTGACCTCGGTCTTGTTCTCCGTTCCTTTGGAGCGCTCTACAGCGATTTTTGTAGTGCCCAACGACCGCAATTCAACATTCAACAAACTTTGACTTGTTGGAATTTATGTGATTTTTGGATCTCGATGCGCCATTCCTCGACTTGCTCAAAGTCCGCCGGGCCCTGCTGTTTGAACTTACGCCTCTGCTATCTACATTGAAGCGGCCACGGAAGTTGAAGCGCATCTGGCTATCTCGGGGATCTCTCGGTCAAGATCATGCTCTAGCGTCATCGAACTTCAATTTCGACTTACGGCCGAGCTCTTCGATGGTGTTGTGGCCATTCGACTCTCGAACCGCCCAAGAATTAATAGAGCTCGAACCTCATCACTAAAAGTGATTTCCACAGTGGTCAATTGGTCTACTACCTCATTGAATTCGTTGAGGTGTTCTCCAAATCTCGCTTACGTCATCTTCATATTGAACAATTTCTTGATCAAATGAACTTTATTTCTTGCGGCATTTGTTCATACATCTTGGATAAATGCCATGAGAAACGCCGTTGTCTTCTCATTTTAATGTTAAGCGACCCGACTTTGATAGGGTCAATCTAATTCGCCGAGTGCTTTTATCAAGCACCTCCCACTCGTCGTCTTTCTATACGGCTTTTCTTTCAACGGCTTATATAGGTCCTTGATACAAATAGTCCTCCATTTGCATTTTCAATATCCAAAATTTTTGCCATCAAATTTATCAATTTTGGAAATTCTCGTCAAATCTATCGCCATTACTCCCACTCCGAACAAAATGTGATTTTTAGAAATCGTTTACGATGTGGAAGATCGGTCTATCTTTGCAACCACAGGCATACTAAGAATTTCAAGAGATATCACAAACACTGGCTCTGATACCGGTTGTTGGGAACTAAGTGCTAATTCACCCAAGATCAGTGGGACACAAAATAATATCTGGCTGAGAGAAAATAATGGGCCTAAAATAAGCACAAAATGGAACACCGAGATTTAACGTGGTTACGGCCAAGCGCCTAGATCACGGACCCACACCAATATATTTCACTATCACAAAAATGAGGAGTACAAAAAATCTGTGCTGTATTTTCTCTTACTCTGTGAAAACTTTAACACTCCACTCACTTTTATCTCTAGTGTATAGCTTCTCTCTGAAGCTCTCTCTTTCTCTCTACACAAGAAGGTATTCTTGGCTTTCCAAGTGGTGTGTTTGAGGGTGCAAAATGCCTCAATTTATAGGCAAACTTGAGGGGTAAAAATGGAAGAAAATTGGGACAACATCCACCTAATCAACCTAAATTTGTGGCTTCAAATCTTCCATGCATTAGTAGAAATCTCTGAAATCTCCGTACCATTTTGACTTTGAAAAATTGGACAATTTGTCTCCACACTTTCTTTGACAATTGTGGGCATGTCTCCACAAGCTAACAAGTACAACAAACTCCCTCAGCAGCCTGAGTCTTTAGGTCCACGCCAAAATTACGTTGACACTTGCTCGAGCGGGCTCGTTTCATTGTGCAGAACACTTGAGTAACGAGTTGCAAGTTTCAATAATTTTTTCATAAATACTTGTCTTTGTTTCCGGTTAAGTATATTCAAAATGCATTGAAAAGCTAACCCCAAGAGTTATAGTTTCTTAAAATTCGAAGAGCGATGGAGACTATAATCTTTGTTGTGTATTTCCTTTGTATTAGATTTGCCATTAAACAAGTTTTATTTTGTGTCAGACACATTGTATTTGTGATGAATTATGAAATGTTTCTTTTGGAAGGCTTATTTATTAGTGTGACACATTGAGAGGTAACATAAAATAACTAATGTAGGTGAATATCCCACAAAAAAAAAAAAATGTTCAAACAAAAAATGTTCGGGTTAACCAACCAAACGTACCCAAATCGCCATCGGTTCAGGTGGGTTATGAGTCATGATTTGAAATGCCAGGCCGGGTAACGGGTTTGGAAGATCCGTACTTGAACTAACCCGTTGTCATCGCTATGCATACATGTCATGAATTGCTATCTAATATGGAAGAGATCCTTCCATTTTTCCTATTATATTCCTGCCGATATTTCATTCTCTCTATTGGATGATTTTTTTCATTAAGATCTTATTTTCTATTTTCTATTTGTTCGTTCCTAATCCATGTTAAATTCAATAACAATTATCAGTAATGGTCAAGAATCTTCCTAAATCCACCTATATCTATCTGTTTAATAATAATAATAATAATAATAATAATAATAATAATAATAATCTATATATCAATAAAACGAGCACATTTTCTCGCCACTTTCACCTATTTTTCTAAATTAAAAAAATCAATTTTTAATTATGGCAACGAGTTTTACCGCTTTTACATGTCTTTTCCAACTCGACTGCTTCTTCAGCGTGTATACATATATACAAGCATCGCGTCCACCTATTTTTTTTAATTAAAAAAATCACACCATTAAAATAAGTCAATCCATGTGCAAGTTGGATCAACTCTAATCTAATACATGCACCTGGTATTTATATTAGAAAAAATGACCAATAACAACCTATATATGTCTCCCCGTGCAACGCACGGGTAGAAACACTAGTAATAATAATCATCTATATCTATATTACTATTATTATTACTGCTACTCCTACTACTACTATTATTATTATTATTATTACTATTATTATTATTATTATTATATATCAATCAATTTTAATTAAAATATTAATTGAAAAATTCTAATATTAATTAAAATTTTTAATTAATTGTTCAATTGTAACATTAATTCAAAATTTTTAATTAACTGAATCGATGTCTATATTTATATCTTTTAAATTATAAGATATGTCTTTAAAATTAGAATCATACAACTTTTAAAACTATGCCTCCTAAGCTAATTATTTTTGAAATATTTAGCTAAATTTACATTGCAATTAATTAAAATTACTTATATTGCTAAACTTTAATTAGACATGATTTCACTGGATAAAGGTTAATCAAAATTAATTATATATGATATAAAATTCGGCATACGAAGGAAATTCTACCTCATTCCCACTAGCACCATCCTCCAACTTAGGTGTACGTAGTACGTGTTACTATCATTTCTAGATCAAATATAATCTCTAGGTCTTTTTCTGTTCGCAATCACTAGCTCTTCATTCGTACAACCATTTCTAGATGGTGTATAATCCCTAGGTCTTTACAATCATTATTAATCAAACACACACTAAGTAAAATGACAAATCCACCCTCATCTCCATTGCCAGTTCGAACTTTGAGGTTTAAGTTTGTGATTTCTAATAAGTTTATTTTATTGAATTCTCAATGCAAATACAACATTTTAACACAAACAACTGCCAAACAATTAAAAAGAAAAAAAATAATAATAACTTCAGTCAAATGTTGCCAACAATAATACACATTGAATCAAATAAAATGCAATTGTGAATTTCAAAATGCACTCGATCGAGCTCAACAATTTCCATTATTCAGCAAGCACGATTTTGGAGACTGACAAGAAGTGTCTGGTTGATGCTTCCTTTTTCTTCAACTTTCTGGAAACTATAGATTGGGTGCCTGCAAAAAAAATGTGGAGATTAATCTTTTGTTGATCCTATAGATCTTGACCTTCAAATTCGCATTTAAAGGAGAGTCTGCTTCAAGAGGACGGGCAAAAAAAAAAAAAACACACACATACACCCCAGATCATTTTAAGAGTCTAGTGCTAATAAAAATAAAATCATTTTTGCTAAATATATGATTTTCACAATTTATTTGATTAATTTAACAACTCTTTCGCTACTTATTTTGTAACTACACATTCAAAAATCAAATTTACTTCAAAATAAATAAATTATTTTGAACTATTTATTTCCTGATGAAATTATCAATATGCTTATCGATTATCATCTTTGTAATGATAACATAATAAATAAAACAAATGTTAAACAGCAGATAAAAAAAAATAAAAAAAAGAGAAATGATTTAGCTTACCACAATCCAAGTGTCCACCATAGCTATGGCTTCTGAAGAATCGAAAATTTATATCCGTTGACTTGTTTCCTTTCTTGAATTCTCTGGGCAGAATCAACAGCCAATTGGTTTACAGATTGCAGGTAGATGGTCTCAAAGCTTTTAATATCGACAAACCCGAATGGGACTCCTTCGAGTTTACTGCATCCTCTAAGATAAAGACGCTGGAGACTCGGAAAGTGTTCCGAAGAAGCAAGCCAATAAGCTAAATCAGTGTTTTCAATATGCAAGGTTCTAAGAGACCTAAAACCTTTCTCCTCTGGCTGCCAGTCCTTTCCCTGGAATGCAGTATCAGTTAATTCGAGGACCTCGAGGCTTTCCAACATTCCGATTGTAGATATGTGCTTCGAATCAAGTTGGGTGTTTGATAGTGTTAGCTTCTTTAGCTTTATCTCCATTTGCCGCAGTTCCATTTGCTTTAGCTCAATTTGCACCTTTATCATCTTTATCTCTTTTTCACTCTGCTTCCTTTCCTCTAACTCATGGAGCTCCCTCTGTTTTTTCTCCTTTTGCTCCTTGAGGTACTCTAGCTTCTCCAGAAGCATTCCAAACAGGGGAGCTAGTTTGTTTCCTGAAGATTGTTCATTAACTAGCTTTAGCGTTTCAAGATTACCCATTAACTGGAGCAATCGCCCGCTAACACCCAAGAGTTTAGATAAGTCTCCACGAATGAGCAGTTTCTTTAGGTTAGGAGCTGCATCGAAGACGTGTTTGGTGCAACTTTCAGGCGATATTGAAGACAGTGTTTGCAGGTTTATATTTTTCCAAATGGGATCCCCTTTTTTCGCAACTGGCGGATCTGGCAATTGTGTGGATACATTCGTAAGAAAATGCCTGAGTTGTCTCATCTTCCATATGTTTGCTTGAACCTTTAGGATTTTCGATGACGTTTTGACTATGAAAGTTTGGATGTTTAAGAGATTGGAAATTTCGGCAGGAAGGATACAGGAATCAATAGAGATATCAAGGTACGTCAAATGGATGAGTGTAGTTAGCTTCTTAGGGAATTTTGGGAGAGGGATCTCTGGGGCATATAAGACTCTGAGCAATTTTAGGGCTTTAGGGATGGAAGAAACGAGTTGTGGCGGCAATGCTGAGTCACACAAGAAAGTCCGAACGTGCTTACTAAATTCATTCGGGGAAAGAGAATCAGAAATTTGATCAAAATGAGTGCCTATGCGACGGCAGGTTCTTTTTATGGTGGAGGATTCATTTAACTCTTCGAAAAGAAATTCCTCTTCGGCTTTCATCTTACAAAACTCGTGCAGCTTGCCGTGAACTAGGCACTTTTTAATTTGACCATTGAACTTGCGCTTTTTCACCATTACTAAATTCATACTCACAAGTTTCTCCAAGTACTCCTCTCCACTAGCCTCCATGGTCAGTTTTCCAACTTGAGGAATGAGGCCTTCGGCAATCCACAGGCGAATTAGTTTAGATGCTCGGATCTTCTTGTTTTTCGGGAACATCCCAAAGTAGACAAAGCATAATCTCAATTGATATGGCAAGTGGTCAAAACTCATAGCCACCGATTTATAAAGGCGTTGCTTCTCATCCTCGAGTATACACGTGCTTACATCATCCTTGACCCTTTCCCACCTGGTTGTCTCACGTCCTCTGTCGTGTAGAATTCCACCGATAATGTCAATTGCGAGAGGTAATCCCTCGCATTTTGTGGCTATGCTCTGCCCTATCGTTTCCAAGTGATGAGGACAATCCATTGAGCGAAGTGCCTTCTGTTGGAGTAATTTCCAACTTTCCTCATGATCTAGAAGGCGTAAATGATGAGGATCTGCGTTGCGGATTGCATACTTAGCCACATAAGACACACGACTCGTTAATAAGATTCTACTTTGCTTATTATTATTTGGGAATGCAATCTTGAGACCATCCCACACCTCTTTCTCCCAAACATCATCTATGAGAATCAAATATTTCTCTTCCTCCAAAATGTTACAAATTCTTTTATCTAAACTTTCGTTGCCCCATTCCGATGCGATCCTTTCGTTTTGCCTCTCAAATTGTTCTAGAATTTTCGACCACACTTGTGTTTTGTCAGGATTTTGAGAAACAGACACCAGCGCCGACAGCCCAAAATCATCTTTAATCTTGTTAAATATCCTTTTGGCCAGTGTGGTTTTACCCCCACCGGGCATTCCAATAATAGAGAAAAGCTCCAAGTCCTCCTTTCCTCCCAAGAGATGATCGATTATCTTTGTCTCCACATCTTCAAAGCCCACCGCGTTTCGTTCATCTACATCGTAAACCTACATATGTACATATGTAAAAGTGAATGGTCATAAGTTGAGGAAATCAAAATTAGAATCCGAATCGATCAACTAGTATAACTTTAATGTTACCGTATTATCAGTTTCGGGTCCTTCGACTGGATGAACAGTTTGGATGTTAAAGTCGAGCTTTCCCTTGGCATACATGTCATTCACCTCTTCTTTGACCGATTTGATCTTTTCGGCCACGGATCTGAGATTAGCCCCATGCTTGAAAAGGCAACAACACAGCTTCTTCGTACATTTGCTCTGCGTTTTGCGCGTTGCTACAATTGTAGCATATGTTTCCACAGCATCTTCAGCTCTGTATACTACATCTCTGGTTTGTTGCACTAGAACTTTGAGTGTATTACTGCTGCTGTGCTTGTGCTCTTCGGCGGAGTCCTTCAACTTTGCGCTTAACAGAGACAGCTCATTCAGCAGCTTCTCCACGTCCTCGTGCACGTTAACAATCAACTCTACATTGTATTCGATCACCTTCGTCAGGTTAGTTAGCAGAAATTCAAAAGCAGTGTCCGCCATTCCTCTTTTCAATTCACAGCGTACAAATGCAGAAATGCTTCCATTTTCGGCTTAATTTAACTCTACGAAACAACAAATTAAAGTCAATAACACACATAACCAAGTCATTCTATAATCATTTTTCTCCGTGGGAAAAAATAAATAAATAAATAAATAATTACATTATTACAAATTCTATTATAAGGACTCGAATATTTTACTCACCAGCCACCAAGTTGCATGCTTTAGAGTTTAGTCACATGGAAATTAGTTTGTCTCTTCATGGCATTGTTAGTTTGACTCAGTCACCAAGGTTCGAATCATTTTATTATTATTAGTAGCGTTAAATTAAGTTGTTAAGCACCAAATACATGATTAGTTAACGTCCAAGATTGGTAAATAAAAATAGGACCATGTTACAGTACCATAATAAATGTCATAAAGTGTGTTATAGTAAGACAAAATAATTTCAATGCCATTTTATATCAACTGTGAATATAATCATCCATTGGTGTCAAGATACGAATTTTACTAATTATATAATACCAATCATGTCAAATGCTATGACAGTCTAGTATTATCCATAAAAAATATTGATTTCTAGCAAGCACTATATTACATCAACATAATGGATGCTTCATGCCATGATCGTTTACAAAATGGATACTTTGGCATAATCCTGTAATTTTATTCATCACATCACTTTTGCATGGATGGTTAGTAAACATGCCACCTAACATTATATAAGCTATTATGACATCCACTATGGCGGTGTCGCATTTTCCATCTGACAATGCACAAGCAAAAATTAGAAGTTCACTTCACCATAATTGGGACTTGTATCCTGAGCGGATGAATCAACAGGTAAGAACAAATTGTTACTTGACATCTCCATATCTTTTGAATTGAAGTGAACGACTGATGTCTTGGTACGGTGAAATATGAACTTAGAACCTTAGTATTTCACTCTATTTGAGAAAGCGCACTTATGCGTAGGCTTAAGTATGCATACATTTGAGGCTTAGAGTTCGTTTACGTTTCATTATGCCTTAAACTTTATCGCGCATTGACTGCACTTTTACAATACATCATCGCACTTAAACATGCAAAATTTTTTCACACTTCTCGAACAGTAATTCGATATTAGATGGGAAGAAATATTATAACGTACGTGATCACGTACTTGGAAATCTTGAGACAAATTGAGAATTGAGGATTCATGATAATGAGTAATTAAGAACATTTTGGTTATTTTGCCTTATTTTGAATATCGTAATTGATCCATGTACAATAGGAAAAATGATATAATTGCATGTCGATTGGTGATTCACTTATTCAATTGAACCAAGGCTAGCTCTTGTTCTTTCAATAGAATGGAACGAGATTAATAACTTTACGTTACTATGTCAACATTAATTTATTGAAACTTAATTTAGTTCAGTCAGGTAGCTTGAGATGCTTCAACATAGACCTTGTATATATTATATAAGTTACAAATTTTTATCAGGAAGTGTAATAAACTTAATTAATACCATCTGTAATAGATTATATGCTACAAATGAGAGTATGTAGGGGTTGGAAGGGGGCCGGAGCCCGCTCGAAGCTTTGAATCTACCATAAGCCTGACGGTTAACCAATACTGCAAAAGATGGGGAAGAGATCGATGCAGTTGTAGATTAAGTCACACCGGCGATCTGAAAAACCCATTTGCTTCATGACTTGTATCGGGAAGTTCCATTCCATCCAATCGTAGGCCTTACTCATTTCGAGCTTTAAAGCCAAAAAGCCTTTTTTGACTTGCTATTAATATTGCATCTAGATAACGCCATTAATTGTTTTATGATTATTGAAAAAATCACAAAGTTTAAAGATTTGGAAATTAAAGTTCATGTAAATTAAATTTTCTTTTCTATATAATTTTTTAATATTTTTTCCAAGTACAAACTGAATAATAAGCTGTACAATTGCGTACAAAATTACATCCACTGAAATTTAACATAGTGAACTTATAAAAACGACAAACACACAAACGGTTGCGAAAATACAAACTAAAGTCTCACATGCAATTGGCCGGAAAAGCAACACAACTAGCAATTGGTGGGATTTAAACTTTAGATCTCTGAGTTCTAGGGTTTCGGCGCGCCATGGTCCTTCTAATTAAATGGATTAGGCCTCATTGGCGTGCATGTAAATTAGTTAATTACATAAAGTTAATTAATTATTTAAGTTTCATTGATTTAGCATTTTTTTCATATTATTTAGAATCTCTTTCTACTTTTCAAATCACATACATATTTTTTTTCTTCGGAATCCTCTCTCGAACAGACAATAGTTGTTAAATGTAACCAATAGTCAAGTGATTCTTTTTTTTTTTTTTTTATAAGAATAGTAAACTGATTCTAATAGTTAATCATAATGAATTGAAAATTGAAATCAAGCAAAAGCTTTGTTAGTTACAAGTGTGAAAATAAGAATGATTCAAAAATAGGATCTCATCCGATTTGGTTAAATATTTTGTCTTCTATAATGTTGTTTGTATATGGTGAGGGACACAATGGTCTGAACACGGGTTATATTATTATTATTATTTTCTTTTTTTTTTTATGACTTCTACACGGGTTATATCTTATTTATATCCGAATTCTATGAAATTAGAATACTATAATGAAGAAGTTTATTTCACAAGACTTTAACATGCATTTCAAATTTTGTTATGCCAACGATTGTATTCACATAGTATTGCTTAGTTGTTTTCAGGAAAAACCTTCGTAGACCATCTTAGATTGTAGAGGTACGCGACTTCGCCACTTTGGTCATTCTATAATTAATAATTTATGAGAATTGTCAAGCAATGTACAGCTAGGGTTTGTATACAATAACACAACTTGTTTTCTTTATTATATTCTTCCTGTTTTCCGTCAAGATAGTTATATTTTTAATTAGACAATTATATTTTACTTTCTTTATGAAGTGTTTTAAGTTTTTTATTTTCACTATATGAAATTGGACCTTTAGAGACGGATCTGTCGTCTCTATAGCCTTGTGCCTGGTAGTAATTAATATGAGCGACATCGTCGCAACTAATGCTCTACAGACACGAGGCTATAGAAACGTTATAGAAATGACTGTTGCCTCTTAAAAGTCTTGTCTTTTATACTATTTCTAATATATTTTTATTTAATGTATATCATTATCAATGAAAATGAAGTATTATTATTTTATGTAAAACATGTATTTGAAAAGTACATGTAAATATCGCATTTTTATTTTTACATTACAAATTTTTAACTTCTATCGTTGACTTTTGAAACATTTAACTACCATGGTGCATATTAAGTGACGTAAATGCATGCATAAACATATAATTGTCTCTTTATAAATCTATAGAAATGAATGGTGGGCAACCTGATGATAATATTTATATATAAAATTCGAACGTATGAATGAGTTTTCTATATATATTATTTTTCCTTTTTTGTAGGTGAGACAGAGCTGTCAATTTGATCGTTAAAGGTTGCATTTATCCAAGTGCCATGAAGTTTCGACTTTCAACTAAGGCCTAAACATGGTGACATTTCATCGAAGAGACGGTGGTTGGAAACCCATCTAGCACGAACCAAATATTTTTTTATCAATTCTATTTAATACTGTTAATTAGTTAAGGATCAATTCAATTGTGTGTTATGTTATCTCACTACTTGACTAGATTATCATGAATCTAAGCAAGTAAATTATAGGTGAGTGAATTAATTCACTCTCATTATAAGTAAGATCACCAATCATTTAATAACACATTAGTCAGTACATAGTGATGCTTTAAGGCTCTATTTGGTATTGTTGTTCGATGTACAACTCCCCGGATCTTCTTGTAGAAAGACGGCTAATCCAAGTATTAGGTATATTATATATATAATTTTTTGAAGCAATAAGAACTAGATTTTGAGACGCGGCCCAAAAGTAATTTCTAACTAACTTCTACTTTTAATTTCTTCAATTAACAATAAGTAAAATTTCAAAATTAACCCCTAAAAATAAGGAAAACTGCCGCCTAATTTGAAAAAATTTCTGTTAATTATTATTTTTTCAACTTCTGTCTATCTTCTTTTTTCAATCAATTAATTAATTAATATTAATTAACTTCTTTCTGTCTTTTATTTTATTGGTTAACAAGTATTTTCTCATAATATATTTTCCTTTTTTTTCATGGTAAAAAGATATAGATGGGAGATTCAAAAAGATCACACATGATAATAATCCGGATTGGAGAGATAAGGAGTGATTCGATCAAAAGATCAGGAATGATAATAGTTGGAGATTATCCATGGGTTGAAAATTAGGTATTTGTGTTTGAGTGGGAAAAATAAATAAAATAATATTTTTTAATTCTGAAAATTATAAGATTGAGTGGGAAACTGACATCATTTTATTAATATATAAATTATTGTTAAGCAAATTATATTTATCTTATTTTTTAAATTTTTTATTAGATCAAATTTAAATAATATTTTATTTTCAATGGCAGGGAGAAGAAGTCTTTTCATCTCATATTATTGGTCATCTTGTCACTTAATATATTGATATACTATTCTTTGTGAAATTATTATCTAATTTTGCACATTATTTTATAAAAAATTAAATATTAGTTAATAATAAACAAAAATATGACTAAAATTTATAACACAACTAAATTTGGAAAACACTTGACTATAAAACAATTTTAATGCAAAAGTTTACCAAACTAAATTGATTTTTCTCAGCTGCTTTTCTTTTCTTTTTTTTTTAATTTATTTATTTAGCACAATAGAAATTGCATAGCAAACAGAACTTTTTAATAAAAATGGTTTAATTATCTAATTAACCATTTGTAATCGTTTGACTTTGTGAAGATGGATCATGGGTACAGAATCAAACGTTGGATGCCCCGAGTCCCTGGATGCTTCACCTTGGACAACGTGGTTTGGGTTAAACTTTTTGTCTCTACGTGATCTGGCGGGCCGGGCTCAATCATACATACCTAATGCATTGATTCAACTCTAAGTCATTGTATAATCCACTTTTCTGAAGTACTAATAATTTCTCCTTATTTTATCCCCAAGTCAAATTGACCAAGCCATGTTTCGTGCAAGAGGGTTGAGGGAAGCGTAAGCCGAGATCTGTCATAGAATAATGTATCATGTAATCCATCTTTCTGAACCACCAAAAGGGGAAATAGTAAATGGGTTTGGTACCTTTTGAAAAACATTTTAAATACATTTATAAATAAATATTAAAGTTAGATCACTTTATATATATGGGTAATTTTCACCAAAGGTCCCTCAATCTTTGCATTTTGTAGCAAATCTGTCCTCCTTTTTCTTTCTTTTTTCTTTTTTCTCTTTGAGGACCGGAGTCCTTAACCTTTCAAAAATTCGCACATAAGTTCCTAGTTGACGAACTCTATGCATGATGGGGGTTAATTCTTTCTAAAATGACTATTTTACCCCTTTTTTTAAATAAAAAATGAAAATTGATAGACAAATTGGAAAAAAAAATCCTTCTCTCTCTCCCCACCTCCATCACCACAATGTTATTTTCAACTATAAATTCTCGCAAGCCACCACTGGAATATATAATGAATGACAATAAAAATTGGTTGTATTAGAGTTATGAAGATTTTCCATGATTAAATATTTGCAAACTTTTTTTCCAGAAAAAGAAAATGGGGAAGGGATGTGTTACTAACCAGTAATGAAACATGGGCTTTCCGCATTTTCACTACCAATGCAATAGTCATAAAAATATTTTATTTTTCTAATTTCAATGGAAGGGTGGATAGAAAACATCAAAAGGGACTTTAGTGATAATTTTTTGACGGTTTGAGATCCGAGATGTTGAAAAAAAATGAGGATAGATTTGTTACAAAATACAAATGATGGGGACCTTTGGTGAAAATTACCCTTGTTGAACTTCCATAAATAATTTGAAGGGTTGTACATCAAATAATTAGCGCTTGCGCTAATTTGTAAATCTGTTCATTCTTTACTTTATATCAAATAATTTTTAATATAGCTAATATCAACTGATTTTTTTAATTGAACTAATCATTTTGTTTCAGTTCTTAACTTTATATTCAATTAATACAATTAATCTTAAAAACCAGCAAATCATGAATTAAAAGGAGAGATTTTATTTATTCAAAAATACAATAAGTACACAAAAGTCAATACCACATATTTAAATTCCTATTTCACGATCACATATGGTGAAGGAAATATGGCGGTGCTTTATGCAAATTGCAAAACTGTCGCTTCTTTATTTGTATAGCAATACAACAAATAAATGAAACGGACACCGACAGGTCAGAGCTCACGCTTACAAATAGCGCCAAAAATTAAAATAAAAATGAAAAAATGAAAGAGCGAGGTGTTGGTCAAGTCCCAATTCAATAGCGCCCCACACACACACACAAAAAAACAATGTCCCTTAAAATCACATGTACAAGATTTATATGGTCTAGTGGCATTTGAATTGGTCTTGCATCGCTTATATAAGTTTGGGGTTTAATTACCCTTCTTTACACTCTTCTTAAAATTACTAAAAAAGCAAAAAATCACATTATGTCTATAGACTATACTATCATTTGCCGAAAATAAATAAAATAAAACAGATGCGCGGAGGCAAAAGCCAACGTGTGCAAGCCCGTGCTTGCCCATATATTTTAGTTCACCAATGCATTTTGCGGTGCATTGGGTAATAAATATACTGCACAAATGCACCAATTTTTGGGCTACAAGTGGATGACTCGCGCGTCCCATGTGTTCATATTTATTTCTTTGAACTTGTGAAATCACTGAATACATCATTTTTTTGGCTCTCTCCGGAGTTTCCATTTTATTATAATTTTTCAATCAATCTCCATAAGAGGCAAAAAAATAAGTAGACTTATATTACTTATTAATTAGGTGATATATTCATAACATAATACGGATTTGATCCGTTATCCAAAACGAGTACTTTTACAGTGCTCACAATGAGTCAGATCATTTACACGTGCCCCTAATGGTGGAATGACCCACAGTTAGAGACACGTGTCATGATCCAACCCATTATGGACACCATTACGATACCCACTGTGGGCAACAGATCATGACCCTCATAACATAAAGTACATTAGATACAATCCGGCACATATGTCCTATCAAATTCCAGTAAGCAGTATATCTTATTCTCTGATAGTAAATAACAATTACATATCAAATATCTAGGAGCTTTCACCCATTTTTTGGCGTAGGTGCCGACATTAACCAATTCTACCTCTTCTTAGTAGTAATCACCTTCCCTTCCATCAAATACTACCCCTCAGTCCTACTCTTCAGCTTTTTAACTTCTGCTCATAATATATCCTAAAAACCCTTTATTCAACATAAAAGTATGCTCCTTCGCCTAAAATAATGCATGAAATTCATATTCAATCTGTTAAAACAAAAATTAATAGAGTGTCATTGCGAATTTGTGACTTTATTTTATTATAAAAAGTTCTAGGATTATTGAAGAGTCCAACTATCTCTGTAGCTTAGTCAAGCTTATTATTTTGAGATGAAATCAAATTGTAGTAAAATGTAAACAATACCGAGTTGAATGAAAATGTTAAAAGCATGATAAATCCGGTAAACCCAACCTACCATTATAACAATTCTAATTTGAATTCAACCTTTAAACATCAAATTAAGTATTCATGACCTTTTTACCGTGGATGTACAATGTATACGAGTCTGAAATTTAAAATCTACATAACCACGTTGAAGTCTCCATAAGTGAATATGTGAAAGTACAATGCATGTGTACCCACAAAAACGTGTTAGAATTCCACAGGCTCTTGAAGTTGGAATAATTTCTACTTAACCAGGAGGTTGTTGAAACTAAAATTGAAAAATAAACACTAGATGTAAATCATGCAATAGAAAGTATCTATATCTTGAATCTAAAACCTTATTTAAAATTGGTCTTGAAGTTTATGCATGCTTCATAATCTTGACACAAAATATGAACGGTGGATTAATAAAAATGAAATTATCCATTCGTTCCCAAAATCAATGTCTTGGATAGTTATATCGTATTATTTTTCCACACTAAAAAACATGAATAAATACCTAGTAGATTTCATGAAAAATGTAGCACTTGACGTATGACATATTTGAAAAATGAACTACATATTAATAAAAATCCACTCTCTCTCAAACGTAGTATATAGAGTAGCTGAATTTTCAAACACAAAATTCATCAATGATCAATATGTCACGCTAAATGTTGAGAAAATAGATTGCAA
Source organism: Jasminum sambac (assembly GCA_018223645.1). Taxonomy (NCBI): domain Eukaryota; kingdom Viridiplantae; phylum Streptophyta; class Magnoliopsida; order Lamiales; family Oleaceae; genus Jasminum; species Jasminum sambac. The sequence continues at coordinate 26,749,025 of CP073652.1, forward strand.
GTGCACGATATTGTCAAATAAGTAGTAAAACGGACTTTTTGAGTCTAGGTTATTGTACCCACGATGACTATTTTATTCAAGATTAGCCTAATTATTCTTAGCAAGAATGGATTAAAATATCAAGGAATATATGTATTTCAGTTATTAACGAGAAAACTAAAATGAACACAAAAAATGAATCACAAATTAGAAAGATTGGTTGGATTAATGAAGAACGAGTTTGGGAATCCCGATTTATCTACAGTTCTCCTACTTGATTTCACTTCTCATCTTCTATCCAATAGTTGTGTTAGATCGAATTCGCTAAAATGACTTAATTTACTTCTCTCAAGTTCAAATTAATCCTATTTAATCAAGTCAACTTCCATATCTCTATGTACAGTCCAAATAAGCCCGATGCATTAAATCTCGTATGAATCCATAAAAGATATCAAAGATTATAAAAGAATATTTCTATCTTTTATATAAATTGCCATATTTTAAAACGTCTTCTAAATAAATACCTCACTTCTAGGTTTGTTATCATTCATAATTTAATGAATTAGTGATCAAGTAATTTGCGCAGTAAAAATACATGTAAAATCAACACATGAGAAGATAAATCCAAAAATTCGAGAATTGATATCAAATATTCAAACAATATTACATCGTTCATCCCAACAAAGAAAATTAGTTGCACATATTAAAAATTAAAAAATTACAAAAATAAAAGAGTTCATCACCGGATTTTAAAGGGTTTGAATCTCTTCAAAAATGCTTGAATTGCTCTCAAGAAATCTCCTAATTTTAATGTGTGTAAAACCTTTCTAATTATGTCTAAAAAATCTATTTATAATCCCCATTAGGTTTTCAAAAGGCACCCAAAACCGTGTATAAAAATAAGGCTGACTCCAAATAGGAACCGAATTCACAAAATTCACGTGTTGCTTAAAAATGGAAGTCACGGCCGCAACTTTCAAACTTGTAGCCGTACTTATCCCTTCTGGGAGTGCACATAAGGAGCAACTGTTGCCTGTGCTGCCCATATCAATTTTTACGGGTTGTTTCTTCATTTTTGTGGGCACACAAAGAATTTTTGCGAATTAAACTTTTCATGCCTTGTGGAGTCCTTCTTTTTTTTTTTTACAATTTTAGTCCTCAATCTTTCACCGCTTTTGCATTTTTATCCAAAAGTCTTCAATTTCAAGCAAATTGACCACATTCTCATCTTTTCGTGATGCATTGATCCAAGTTATTAATTTTTACGAAATAATAATCCAAATTAAACACACTTAAGTACAATAAACACACTAAACATGTATAAAACTATAAAATAAACGTAAATATAACACTCAACACTAAACAAACATGTATCTGAGCATGTCAGTCGAGTGGAGAAAATGTGAAGCTTTTCTCTGCTTCTCTGATTTTTGAATCTAGTAAAAAAATGAAAATAACCTTAAATTTGGAAAACAGATCTAGGCTACCCGGTGAACAGATGGTGGTTAAAAAATGAATTCTCTTAATGCTGTTGGGAAAAGTCCTCTGGTTTCCTTTCATTTCGGTATGGGGCGGCTAGCGGGGGACGAATTTGGGTTCGGCCGTTCGGGGTTTTGGTTTGGATTTTTTTATTTTTTATTTTTTTATTATTTTTTACATTCGATATATCTTTTATAGTGATATACTCCTACTAAAATTTGATAGAGATACAATGCGTTAAATTTATATTTAATTATTGGTTAAAATCAAAATATGCACATCTCTAATGCTAAATAAAATTTTGAAAGTTACGATAATAATGCGAAAAAATGCGATTGTGTTGGAAATTTTCCATAAAAAAGGGATCTAATTGGGATCAATTTAATTCAATAAATTTAATTATGGACCAAATGAATATACATAAAAATAAAAGGTAAAATAGTTCAATTTAACTAAAATTTTGGAGTAATTTATTCATGTTTCAAACTTATGTATTTAATTGTAGTTGTGATTTATTTACCCAAAGTTGAATGACACAATGGAAATAAAAAAAAAAAAAGATGGAGATCAAAATGCAAATAAACTGAAATGTTGGGGACCATTAGCATAATTTACCCTTAATTTATGGTCAATAAATGACCAATATAATAATCGAAGAAAGACCAATGGGGAAACAATATGAAAAATTTGTCGAATAAAGTTTTTTTTTTCTTAAAAGTTAATTTAAATTAAATATCTTCAGAGGGATTATAAAGAAATGCCATAAGATAATAATCTATTACTTTAGACACTAGTATTACCCAGTGCGTTGCACGGGACGATTAAAATGATATATTTACATAAAATAATATAATAAAATAAGACAATAAATTTGGTGCGAAATATTATCTTACAATAAAAAATATTATATCAATTATCGTAATTGGTGATTTTAGGAAAAAACATAATATTTGGAAAAATTTAGATAATATATTTTTTGAACAAAGAAAAAAAACTAAATACTATGTTTTATGAGTCATACATAACTATTCAAATGTATATTTCAAATACGATTAACAATGATCTTATAGTTAGCTTACAGATACGTATATAAATTTTGTGAATATTGAATTAATTTTATATCATATTTAGCTCGAATTGAATTCTGAATATTGAACGGATTTTGTACATTAAGTAAATTCAGAAAGGCTTTTCTTATTTACTTTTTTAAATGAATAAAAATAATTTTTTTAAAAATAGTAAATCGCTGCCAACCTAGCACTATACCAAGTTGACACTATAATGAAAAAACTAAAAAATATATAAAAATTAAAGCGTAATATTCAAAAATTAAAATGTATATTAAAAAAGTTAATTACCATTTTTAAAAATAATTCAATTGATATTGCGGTTTGTAACTTTGATATAATATCACATTTTCATTAATACTTGCATTTTTTTTATTTTCAATTATATACATAATTGAAAAATTAAAATTTATATAAAAATTAAAATAAGGAAAAAATACTAAATAAAGAAAATAAATTAAATTAAATAAGAAAAATAAAATAATAAAGTGTGTATTTAATAATTATTTCCAAAATAAGATTTTTCTTTTTTAATTTTAAGTAATTAAATGAGTGCCAACTTGGCACTGCCAACATGGCACAATGCCTAGTTGGCACTCCTCTTATTATTATATTAAGATTAAGATTAGAAGAGGATTTTGAATGCTTGGGAATTAAATGCACCAATTATGTGGTTCGACTGTTCTAAAGCAATTGGATGTTAGGGTGTGTTTGCTTACCATAATTTTCCATGAAAAATATGGAATCTTGAAAATTATTTTTCATGTTGGTTATTTGATTGTAAAATTTTTTATGGAAATTATTTTCCATGTATAAGTACTTAAAGCATATTTTAACCTATTTTCCATAGAAAATAATTCCCACCTCTCCTTAAAAAAAATATTTTCCATATAAAATGGACAATATTTTCTTTTCCCTCTTTTCCTATCAAACACACCCTTAATATTTTCAGGTAGGAGATATGAGTTCAAATCACACCCACCCCTCTCCTAATTGGCTAATTCCCATCCCCGCCCTTATCTCCCCTTTATATTAAAATAATAATAATAATAATAAAAAAGTGACCACCTACCTTACAGTTCATGTGATTATTTAAAAATTATGGGATGATTATTTATTCAACAATTCACCATCCCCCATTTATATTACTACAAAAATTCACTAAATTATTATTAAGATTTAATAGTAATTATTGTATAAAGGGTGATCCTATTATTAAAAATTAAATTAACAGTAACACCCCTGTGCTGCACGGGAAAATATATCTATTAACACATGCATTAATACACAATTGACTTTGGATGGTGGTTCTATAGAAAAACGGCAACAAAAAATAATGAATAGCGGTTATTAAAAAAAAACCGCCACCCGTTATGCGGTTCTTTTCAAGAACCGCCACCCAAAGTTAAAATTATTTTTTTAAAATACATTTTTAGATACCGGTTCCTTTCTACAGCCACCATCCATTGTTTAGAATAATAATAATAATAATAATAAATATTTAGGGTAGCGGTTCTTTTCTAAAACCGCCATTCGTTTTTTTGTTTTTTATTCTTAAAAATACTTTTGGGCGGCGATACTTTACTACAACCGCCACCCTTTCCTTTGAATATTACACCAGTACGCAAAAGAAGCCATTCTAGCTTCTGAGTTTCTTCCTCTTTCGAAAATTTTTCGAACTTGCAATTTTCATGACTTCAAATCAAATTTAAGTGCAATTTCTTCGCAAATTGGTACCACAATTTAAGCAAGGTAAGCTTCTTCTATTTTTTTATACGTCCCAATTTCGTGTATTTTTTAGGTTATAATTTAACATCCCCAAATTCTAGGGTTTCTTGAAATCGGATTTTGTTGTATTTTATTTACAAGTTGAAGCCACAACACACAGCAATGTCGTCTTCCTCTGTCTATTGAACCCAAATTTCCCTATTTTTGAACTTAGTAAGTTAATGTCCCCAAATTCTATTTTTTTTTTTTTTTGTAAATCTTGATTTTATGGTTTTTGGTTGTTGTAATATACTTGTACATTGTGATTTCATGTTTAATGTGTGGTATTTCTTGTGTATAATTTGATTGGAACTATGTGTTCTATTTTAAATCTTTTTTTTTGGCTATATATGGATATTGTTGAATTAAATATTCTTGATTTATTTATATGCATATTGTTGAATTAGATGTGTAATTTTAATGATATTATAGATTATGAATAATTTAAAAGAGAAATTAAAAAAATAGTAGTTAATATAATTTTTTTGCAAGTTTTGGACATGCAAACTTTAAACGGCCATAACTTTTGCATACAATGTTTGTTTTCACCGCTATTGCCACAATCCCACGTTTTAGGCCTATCTGAGGTCGCTTAGGGCCTCAAAACGCAACTTTTAGTTTTCCATTCCATAGTTTCGTATTCTCATTATTCAGTTGTTTTATTTCGTTATTTTATTTTATAGAATCTTAGGGTTTTATTTCTCGTTATTATTTAAGAACAGCTTTGGTTGTAATTGGAGGCGATTGACTTCTATTAAAAATTATTTCGTTCTTAATTAATTCATTCTTAGTTGTTAGTTGCAATGTAATTCTAATCTTGTGTTCGTAGTTGATCTTAAAAGAAAAAAAAGGCGGTGATTCTATACAAAGAACTGCCACTCTAAATAATTTAAAATATTATAAAGAACCGCCACCCTACATAATTAAGAAAAATAGAACGGGTGGCAGTTGTTTTTAAAAAGCAACCCTCACAGTAAGTATTTTAGGATGGGTGACGGTTGTTTTTAAAAAACAACTGACACCCTTTCTTTTTTGGGTGGTGTTTTATGAATTGTCGCTTTTCGGCGACATTGGGTGTCGCTGTTTTGGGTTGCAGTTAAAGAACCGCCACCCGAAAGTAAAAACAACCGCCACCCAAGCTTTCTTTCTATACTAGTGATGATTCCCATAAATTTAAATAGAATAGCATTAACAGCACTAGAAATGGTAATAAAAAAATTCACCATAGTGCGAAATTTAGTTAATACATATTTCAATTTTGTAAGAATTTTGACAAAGTTTTGCCTGTACTTCGCACAATTCCATCCTATGAATATCCAGAGCATAGCTCAATACAATCAACATACAATAATATGAAATTCTCCTTCAACATCTCAATCTAAATAACAATTCGCGAATAATAACATCCATTTCTGTCCAACAAAACACAAAAGATCAAAAAATATAAATGACCTCATCGTAAGTGTAGTAATCGTGATGGTGATTATTTTTTTTATATGTAACATTTTGTGTATTTTGAGATTAAATTTATTAAATATAAACGTATATAGCATATATATATACATATATATATATATTTATAATGTTATAGTTATCTCTTCTGGCTTTTGTAGAGCCGATGGTGTTTTCTTTGAAAATATTCTACATTTATTATATAGGAAATAGGAATGACAACGTATCCTAACGCTACCACACAACAATATGGGGAATTGGTAAGTAGACCCGACTGCCATATGACAGCAAGGAACAGCTGTCATGTCAAGCACTGGGACTTTAACAAAGTTCGAGCATTGGAAATGTATCATTTTCGTTCTATTATATATAATTAAAAATTTCTGGAGTTATTAATTATACACCCCGTGCAATGCAAGGTATTGATAATGAATACATAAATAATAATTTTTAAAATTTGATTGTGAAATATAATCAATAGATAAATATATTGTAGAAATGATAATGTAGTTGCCACAGTTCGACAGATCCCAATACCCCATTCTTTCCCCCACTAAGAAACACCGCCACATACTTATTTAATCGAGGTGAGCGAGGATGATATACGAATTGCAATAGGATAGAGACTCGTATTCCCCATTGCCGCCTCCCTAGCATATTCCCATACCCTTCACTGCCCATCGTAATCATTTAATCGGAGACTATTATTTATACTTTATCAATATGTAAAAATGTCATTTAAGTTTTACAATAGACACATTTTAAGCATATTAAACACGTATATTAATATATTCAATATAAATTTACCAATTTCCCATATTCGGTAAATTAACAATTTTTTTTAACTCATCAATTTAGATGTTTATTTTAAACAATTTAAATTATATAGTATTAATGTAGTTGATAAAAAAAAAGGTCATAGATTTTATGTTATCTTGATCAAATATCGAATGATTCGATATCAAATTTAAATTAATTTGGATGAGATAACTAAATTAAAATATACATGATTAATACTTAAAATAGGCTATTTAATCGGTGATCTGTAACAATCAAATGAAATCTAAGCAGACAAAAATCGGTATAAAGTAAATAATTTAAAGTACTTGGGATTCGTAATATTTATTGATTCTAAATGTTTATTTGATTCTTAATATTTAGTAATCTAATTGATTTTAATTATTTTTTATTTTTTAAAATAAATTATATATTTTTCTTGTTCAGCAATATAATTAATTTTGATTAATCTTTATCCAATGACACCATATTCAATTAAACCTTAACAATATAATTAATTTTAATTTATTGAAATATAAATAATTTTAAATATTTTTTACCTAATTATGTTTCAAAAGAATTAATTAGTTCCAAAATAATTAGTTTAATAGTCGTAGTTTTAAGAATTTTATGAATATAATTTTAAAGATATCTTATAGTTTAAAAGATATCTTACAATTAAACAATATAGATATAGAATCAATTAATTAAAAAACTTGGCATTAATGTTACAGATGAATGATTAAATAAAAAATCACCAATGTTAGAGCTTTTCTAATTAATATGTTTGTATCACACAAAAATTAAATCCTAAAAAAATTGCTAATATTTATTGATTTTTATTTCTTCACTAATTATTTCTAAAAATAATTAATTATGTCAAAAGAATGAGAAAAAATTTTCCTACATTTAGGTGGGAAAATAAATTATGTTAATTAAAAACTCTTTTATATATATATGGTGGAGAGATATTATTATTATTATTATTATTATTATTATTATTATTATTAAAAAAATCAGCCAATAAAGGAAAATTTTCATTGGCAGGACACTACTACAAATCGAACATTAGGTGTCGCCCTTTAGATAGCTGTTCTGTAAGAAAACGTCACCCAAAGATAACGGGTGGCGGTCGCCACAAAAATCCGCCACCCAAAGTGAATATAATTTCAAAAAAAAAAAAAACAAACGGTGGCGGTTGTAGAAAGAAATCGCCACCCAATGTCCAAAAACGGGTGGCAGTTGTACAGTACAACTGCCACCCAAAATCCGACAAAAATTAAAATTTATAAAAAATAAAAAATAAGATAAAGGGTGGTTGTATTGTACAACCACCACCCAATGTCCGAAAACGGGTGGCGGTTGTACAGTATAACCGCCACCAAAAATCCGACAAAAATTAAAATTTATAGAAAAAATAAAAAATAAGACAAAGGGTGGCGGTTGTACAGTACAATCGCCACCCAAAATTCAAAAAATTTCAAAATTTCAAATTTCAAATTTTAAAATTCACTTTGGGTGACAGTTGTTATATATAACCGCCACCCTTTATCAAACCAGTATTAAAAATCGGAAACACTTTGACGATATTATTTCTGCAGTTTTCTTTCTCTCAAGTGCGAAAATTTGCAACTTGTGGTACACAAGTCGGATTTTATGCTAATTTTCTTTGCAAATTGGGGTTGCAATTGATGTAAGGTAAGTTTACTCTATCTATTACTCCCAAATTCGTGTATTTGTTAGATTAGATTTTGAAATCCCCAAATTGTATGGTTTCACAATTTCAAGTGTTCTTGCATTTTCTTCACAAGTTGAAGCTACAATTGAAGGCAAGGTCGTCTTCCTCTATTAATTGGTCCCAAATTTCTCTATTCTTGAGGTTAGTATGTTAATATCCCCAAATGATTGGGTATTTGTTGTAAATCTTGATATATTTTTTTGTTAGTTGCAATATACTTATACATTATAATTTCATATCTGATGTGTTGTATTTGATTTGAACTTTGTTTTTTAGTGTATACTTTTGGATTTATATACATTATTGTTGGATATTTTAGTGTAAACTTATGGGATTTATATGCATTATTGCTGAATTGCAGATATACTTTTAGTGAATATAGTTAGTATTGATATATTGTTATAATATGTCTTTAAAATATGTCGTTCAATAATACAAGTAATAATAACATGTTTATTTTTATTCTATATATTTCAATATATATATATATATATATATATTAAGGATGTACAATGAATATAAGATTACACTAAAAACCACGTATTTTACTTAAACAATGGATTGAAAATTTTAAAATCCGAGTTTTGAGGCTTTAAAGGATCTCAAATGGGCCTGAAATATGGGATTACGGCAATAGCGGTCACTATCGTAGATCTCGTCGCGACGATTCCAAAATAAAGTTGTAGGCTGAAAACGGGCATCGTATGCAAAAATTATGGCCGTTTAAAGTTTACAAATCTAAAATGCGAAAATTTAAACGCTTTTTATAAAAAAGAAAATAAGACAAAGGGTGGCGGTTCCAAGCATAGAACCACCACCCTTTATATTGTTATTAAAAAAAAAAGATTTTGGGTGGCGGTTGTAGATTTAAAACTGCCACCCGCAATTTTTAAAAAAAATATATATATAAGGAAGGGTAGCGTTTGTGAACTTACAACCGCCACCCGAAGTTTTAAAAAAAAATAGTAATAAATGAAAGGGTGGCGGTTGTTCTTGAAAAACAACCGCCACCCTTTCTTTTTTTGGTGGCATTTGTACAACCGCCACCCTTATGTCGACATTGGTTGTCGCCATTTTGGGTGGCGTCCAATTAACCGCCACCCTTTTACCAAAATAACCGCTACCCTAAATCCTTTTTATACTAGTGGGAAAACCAAATCTTAATTAAAACAAAATCAACCAATAAGATGTAAGTGGCATAGGTGCGAAAAAAGCCTTCAAAAGCTATTAAAAAAATGAATTAAAAAATCTAAAATACACTCTCTGTCTCTCCCCCCTCTCCATATATATATATATATATATATATATATATATATATACACACTCAGCTAACACAAATTTTGTAATAGAAAGTGGTAATTCATTAATAATTTCCTGTATGCTATAGTTTGAAATTGATCACTTTCTTAGCATTGACAGCTCAACATAAGGTTTAAATTAACAATCAAGATGGAACCTTTCAAACTAAAACTAAGAGCTGACATTGAGAGAGAGTGAGTGACAGTGTGTGTGTTTATAGTTGCTTCCTTACATTTGTCTAATTGTCATCTCTTTACGGTAACGGTTCAAGGAATGGTGGAGTCAAGAAACGGTTGGAATATGAGAAATAGGGTTGAGTTGGCGGGTTGAGTGATTTAAAATTTAAACTCTACAGAGATATTTTTAATTTCATGTTTTTTATTTACTTAAATAACTGTTTTAAAAAGCTCGGCTGGGGGACGCCTAGGCCGCGCTTAATCGCAATATTTGGACCTCACGTTTCACCATACTTTGTGCTTTATTACGCATTGGTCACACTTTGTCACGATTGGTGCTCTTAAGCGCGCCTAAACTCAATGCTTGGGATCGATCATTTTTCATGCCTTATGCCTTTTGGAACCTTACTTAAATTAAATAAAAAGGATTTATTTTTTTCAACATGTAGTGGAGAAGATCGACTTGGCTACGATCCGATCTGTATCCAAATCGGGCCCATATCAGGTCGAATCAGCTTTCTATGATTCGCGGATCGACAAATCAGAAAATTTTTTATTCATTCGGATTGGGTATACATTGGATTTGGATGCGATCGAATTTTTGAAGCCACTACCTAATTTCCCTTCGCTTCCCCATCTCCCCTTTTATCCAACCAAAAAAAAAAAAAAAAGAAAAGAAAAGAAAGCACCAATTACCTTATAGTGCATGTGATTATTTAAAAATTATGCCCTATCATCCATTCAACAACCACCAAGAAATGCCATGTGTGCAAAAATATAACCCTACTAAGTTTATTAGTGTACAATTTATTGCAGGTATGGCATAACTCATTAACAAAAAATAAAACTTATGAGTTGCGTGCCCGCGTTCTCCGCTATTTCAAGGTTTCTCGACTTCATTAAATTGTTATTAAGATTTAATAACAATTATATTCCAACAATAAAGAGTAATCCTATTGTTATAAATTAAATAATAGGATTTCTCAACTAGCATTTTGTAATCGCAAGTGGTAATTCATTATAATTTCCAATGTATAGTTTGAAATTGATCAGTACTTTCCTAGCATTGAGTGCGTGATACACGGTTTAAAATTAAAAGCCAAGATTGAACCATTCACACTCTTAGACAAAATTTGAAATTAATAACATTTTTTAATATTTATTTTGAAACACACTCATCAATATATATATATATATATATATATATATATATATATATATATATATATATATTTGTTGATTTTCTTTTACATTTAATTCTTTTATTATTATGTGGTCATCATTCAAATTGTCAAACCCAACTACTAAAAGTTTATAGTTTTGATTTCATTTTCTTCTTATTGATTGTTCTGCGTTTTTGTAATTCACACTTTTAAACTTGTATTGATTGAAAATTTTAGGGATCAACGGATCGGTCCATGGCTTAACTCTTTACCGAGAAGATTCTGGGTCGAATTCCATCCTTCTGTGTGCTCTGGTAAAAAAAAATGGATAATTTTAATTATTATTATGTAAAGACGTGCATGTATAAATTCGGATTTGTGATTTTACACAATTGTTTGTTTGTTTCGAACGGCCTTGTTAAGTAGTAAACAAGAGTTGGAATTGGACCCTTTTGTCGTCAATTTTACATATGGGCTTTTCGACTAGACCCTGATGATGGGCTGGTGGACTCTGTCGATGACATTTTGTTTGGTATTAGAGTGACCCTGTTCTGCATTCTATTTCTGGGTCATATATTGCAGCAGCGGATGATTACTCTTTGGAATTATGGAATATCTAGAGGGCTACTCTGGTTTAGGTTTGAATTTCGAATTTTACATTCCCTTCATTCGCTATATCGTTTGATACTCTTTGCCTGCATAGGTGGTCCTGTCATGAGGCGAACGAGGCGATCGACTCAGGTCCAACCTTTCGGGGGCTACTTTAATCTGTTATATCTTAGGCTCAACTGTGTATTACACATTTTTTGGCATTTGACCAATAACTACACTTAATGGGAAAATTTGTCCGTTAAATCATGTATATCTTTTTTTTTTTTTTTTTTACCACCAACTCATCTTTGATACATTAATACCAAAATAGAGTTTAAAAATCACAAATTTACAACATTGCCACTTTAATAAATAAACACCATAAAAAATAAATTAAAATAAACACACTTTCTCTCTCAAGATTACCGCCCTAAGTAGGTAATCTCGTTCAACGTTCAACTTCTCCCTTCTCCGACTTTCCCTCTTTACGCATTTTCTCTCTCCAGATTACCATTCCTGGTAATCTCGTTCAACATTCAACTTTTCCCTTCCCCCATATTTGACTTTCTCTCTCTACGCACTTTCTCTCTCCAAATTATCACCACATGTAATCTCAATCAATATGCAACTTCTCTATTCCCCCGTCCCTGACTTTCTCGCTCTATGCACTTTTTCTCTTCAGATTACTCCAAGTAATCTCGATTAACATTTAACTTCTTTCCTCCGTCTCCGATTTTCTCTCTCTATTCAGTCTCTTTCCAGATTACCACTCCTGATAATTTTGATCAACATTCAACTACTCTCTTGCCCCGTCTCCAACTTTCTCCGTATATGCAATTTCTTTCTCTAGATTACCACTCCAAGTAATCTCAATTAACATTCAACTTCTCGATTCCCCGTCTTCGACTTTCTTCTCTCTTCAAATTATCATCCCGAGTAACCTCGATTAACATTCAACTTCTCACTTCTGCCTTCTCTTACTTTCTCTCTCTATGCAATTTCTCTCTCCAACTTATCACTTCAGGAAATCTCGATCAACATTCAACTTCTCCATTCACCCGTCTCCGATTTTCTCTCTCAAGATTATCCTCCTAAGTAATCTTGATAAATATTCAACTTCTCACTTCCATGTCTCCTACTTTCTCTTTCTATTCACTTTCGTTCTCCAGATTACCACTATAGGTAATCTCAATCAACATTCAATTTTTTCTCTCTATGCACTTTCTTCCTTTCGATTACCATCCTCATTAATAAGATTACCACACTTAGTAGTTAGACTATGACAGGAAATACAAAATATTACCATCCCCAGTAATATTACCACCCCTGCATTTTTTTCTATCAGATTATCACCAACGGTAATCGCGATCAATATTCAACTTCTCACTTCACTTGTCTTTAATTTTCTTTCTCTGCGGATTTTCTCTTTCTAGATTACTACCCTGGGTAATCTCAATCAACATTCAATTTCTCACTTCTTATACCATCCCCGACTTTCTCTCTACGCAATTTATCTCTCTAGATTACCTCCCTGATAATGTTGATAAGCACTCAACCTCTTGTTTCCCTAATATTGTTGATAAATACTCAACCTCTTGCTTCCCTGGTTTCTCACTTTCTAACTCTATGCACTTTCTCTTTCTAGATTACTACCCCCGGTAATCTCGCTCAAATATTCGACATCTCGCTTCCATTGTCTTTCACTTTCTCTCTTAAGATTACCGCTGCAAGTAATCTTCTATCTGACTTTCGATAATTTAGATTACCACCCTCGATAATCTTTTAGCACACCCTCGGTAATCTAGATTACCACGTTCATCTTCTCGCTTCCCTAGTCTTTGAATATCTCTCTACTCATTTTCTCTCTCTAGATTATCACCTCGATAATTTAGATGACCACATTCACCTTCTTACTTCTCTCGCGTCTGACTTTTTCTCTCTACACATTCTCTCTCTAAATTATCACCCTTGATAATTTGGATTGTCACCCCAATAATCTCTATTTTAACTCCACAGTGGCTGAACAGAGAAAAGAAAATCGCACCATAAAAAAGCAGATTACCTACCCGGTGATAATATTACCTACTTGAGTAATAACATTACCTACCAATCCCATCAGTACATGCGAACATATAACAAACTTCGAACAAACTCCAATTCTCGTTGTAAATGCCAGTAGATCAATTATACATCGTCAAATTCAATAAAATTCCATAATGTCAAACTCTCATAATCCAAAAAAAATTGAGATCAAGATCGTCTGGTTTCCACAAATAAATAGTGTTAATTAGTGAATGTATTTTTCCTTTAATCATATGCAATTTAATATGTGGACCGTTTATTAGTTTAGTCTTTTGTCTTTTGTCATGCCCATTAATGTGGCCCATTGTTGTATGTAATATAGAAAAACGCCGTGGAATGAATATGATAATTTCGCTATGCTCTAATCGATACACCCCGTGCGTTGTCCACCCACTTGCATCAAAATATGAACATCTGAAACTTCATATAATCAAGTTTCCAAATTTCTTCAATGACACCGTAGTATGTATCGGCCCTGTTATCAGTCGATATTGCCACCTGTGACACTCCACTGTTATGCATCATGCTTTTATCATCTTGACATTTTATATAAAATATACACCCATTAATCTCATATCCATGGTAAGATGTCACACGCGATGCGTGTCCGTAAGCCAACTACTTCACCGTCTCTTCAATCACTTCCGGCCCCTGCGTCAACTGGTTCATTACTTTATTTTTGAACCATTTTAGGAAACAAGGATTATGTTCACTAACCAACCACTTTTTACCGTCAAGCCTTCCCTCATGTTTAGATATAGGAATACCAATAGGTTCGACTTTTGCTTGAGAATCGGTACAATATTCAATGATTTCTTCAGCAATATAACCTTCTACGATACTGCCCTCTGGTCTAAATCGATTTCTCACATATCCCTTTAGGACACCCATAAACCGTTCAAATAGATACATATTGTGCAAGAATATCGGACCTAACTGCTTAATTTGTGGAATCAAGTGCAGCATGACATCAAAAAAAGATGGTGGAAAATACATTTCAAGCTGACAGATGGTGACAATAACATTTGCCTGCAGTCTATCTAACGCATTCGGATCAATAACCTTACTGAATATTGCATTGAAGAAAAAGAAAATTTGTGCAATTACGCACTTGAAATTTTCAGGCAGTATACCGCGAATAGCAATCGACAATAGCTGCTGCATCATAATATGACAGTTATGACACTTCAATCCAACGACCTTCAAGTCCTTCATGGACACAAACCCTCTGATCTTTGATGAATAACCTGATGGAACTTTCATCCCTCACAGGACATTCACAAAAATTCGTTTTTCTTTCTTAGACAGATTGTAGCAAGCCCTGGTAGGAATGGGCGCTTCCCTATCTCTTTAGTGAGTACTAACTCCGGTCGTATTCCCAAATCCACCATACCCTTTCTAGCATTGACAGAATCTTTCGTCTTGCCTGGAATGTTTAACAACGTCCCGATGATATTTTCGCAAACATTCTTCTCTACGTGCATGAAATCGATACAGTGTCTCACCACTAAATACTTCCAATAAGGTAAATCCCTAAAAAATTGATCTCTTCTTCCATATACTCTTTTTAGTCTAAAAAGCCTTACCGAACTCAACTGAAATATCTTTAACTCGTTTGAAAACCTCTTCCCCAAACAACGGCAATCGTGCGACCCGGTTCTCTGTTTTCCCATTGAAATTCTCTTTATTTTTTCGATATCTATGATTTTTCGGAAGAAAAATCCGATGATCCATGTACACATTTTTCTTGCAATTATTCAACTATAGGCTACAAGTGACATCTTCGCACACAGGACATGCCTTACCACCTTTTATTTTGTAACCCGACAAGTTACCAAAAGCTGGAAGATCATTTATGCTGCAAAATAACATTGCAGGTAAATTAAAATTCTCCCGACGAGTACCATCAAACACCTCCACACCCTCATCCCATAACCTCCTTAGATCATCAACTAGAGGTGCTAAATGCACGTCGATGTCATTGCCCGTTGTTTCGGACCTGAGATTAGCAATGACATCATCATGTATTTGCATTTCACAGATAGCCAGGGAGGGAGATTATAGATCACCAAAAGTACCGGCCAAGTGCTATGCTGACTGCTCATGTCACCGCGTGGATTCATTCCATCTGTACATAATCCGAGACGAGGGAGATTATAGATCACCAAAAGTACCAGCCAAGTGTTATGCCGACTGCTCATGTCACCCTGTGGATTCATTCCATCTGTACATAATCCGAGACGAAGATTCCTATCTTCATCCCCAAAATCTCGAAATCTCCTATTGAAATTGCACCATTCAGAGGAATCAGCTGGATGCCTTAGTTTTCCATCTTTTTTCCTCCGTTCTGCATGCCACAATAATTTGGTTGCATCATCTGCATTTGCAAACAATCGCTTAAACCTTGTAATGATGGGTAAATACCATAATACCTTTGCTGGAGGACCATTCTTACCCGTGCAATTATCATTGCGGTTCTTTCTCTTATACCTTGGCACCCCACACTTCGAACACACATGCAAATCTCTGTACTCATTCCAATACAATACACAATCATTTGGACAAGTGTCTGTCTTCTCAATCTCCACACCCAACGGGCATAACATCTTTTTACCTTGTACGTTGAGTTAGGCAACTCATTAAGATCCGGAAGCATATCTACTAAAAGCTCCAATAACGGCGTAAAACTCCGATCACTCCACTCACTTTTCACTTTCAAGCTTAACAATTTGAACACAACTGATAATTTGTTGTATTTTACACAATTAGGATACAAAGGTTTTTTGGAATCGACAAACAATTTATCGAACTCATAGGGCCTGTCAATGAAGTCATCTTGAACATCACACAACATTTCATCCAAACAATCATACTCTACATTCGTATCTATATTTTCCTCATGACCGTCGTTGTCACTGCCCAACCTATTTTTATTATACCCACCACCGATGCCACCACTGCTCGTGCCAGATACTATTTGCTCACCATGCCAAAACCAACACGTATAACCGATCTTAAACCCATTGTTAAACAAATGGTTTCTCACTTCCGCAGGGGCGTCATAACCAACCGTATTATTGCATACTGATCAAGGACAAGCAATCTTATCCTTCTTATACTTCTTTTTATCCTCCTCAGCGCATTTCAAATACTCAATAACTCTGTCTACATATTAAAGAGTAGTAGGATTTCTATACATCCAACTCCGATCCATTTCGAACGACCTATAGAGTTATTTTTCCATAATTAACCATTAAATAATATCATTATTTATAGTTTCGTTATTTTTATCTTATTAAACGTATAATGCAAATGTTCTAAATCTGTCTTACAACTTCGTATCTAATCGAAAGGGTAGGGACCTAAACCATTCGTCATCTATGCACGTAATATCAAACTGTGATTTTTTATGTAGAATTAGTATAGTATTTTACTGTAAATTTCGGCAACATCTCCCCTTAGTTCTCCTAAGTGTGCAATTCACGTAAAATGTAATTCACACCCGGAGAACAAAGGAAGATACTATTGAAATTAACGTAAATATATAACCGTCTACACAAAATATTAAATTTATCATAGTTCGATTTACGCAGGTAGATGACAAACTCTCCATTGAGAGAATTCAAAGATAATCTTATGCATCTTAAACTAAGCAACAATGCGTGCATAGTTAATGACATAGAAGATTATCTTCAAACGATTTTCTAAGCTCAATACAAGTCAAGTGCGGTGCAATATAATAAATAAAATCAATTATAATAAAAAGATGGAAAAGTAATTTGACAATTTGATTTATTTACACCACAAAACTATTAGGATGACTATATTAATTAAAATGATATTAAATAGTTCTATTCTTAAGCTAATTGTTATAATTGTAATAAATTATAGTCATTCTAATTATATAAATATAATGACTACGAAATTGTTATTACTTTTATTGAAATAATATTATTCCCATGCTCCTTTCTAATAAATTATATTTATATAAAATTAATTTTAATTTACCTATTGCATATTAAAACGCAGTTCAACATAATTTATAAATATTACATGCATTATTATATCATACGTAGAATACTAATTGCTATAATTTTAATAAATTATAATCATTCTAATTATATAAATATAATAACTATGAAATTTTTATTACTTTAATTTATTGAAATAATATTATTCCCATTCTCTTTTTAATAAATTATATATATAATTAATTAATATTAATTTATTTATTACGTATTAAAATGTAGTTCAAGATAATTTATAAATATTGGATGCATTATTTTGTCATGCGTAGAATACTAATTAAATTATGGACATATCAAAAAATTAAAATTAATATTATTTCATAAAATATCAATTTTAATAACTATATTAACAATTCATTTTTCAATTTTTCTTATGAGTTATTTATAATTCCTCTAAAATTATTCAAGAAAATTACTTAACTAAATAATACTAGCCAATCTAACTATCATAATACACTAATTCAACAATAATGTATATAAATCCCAAGTATATATCCATTGCAATAAATAATATACGGAATTTTGAACAAAAAACACATCTAATAGCAACAAATTAACAATAGAATTTGGGGATGGTATTTTCTAACCTTCAAAATACGGAAATATATCACCAATTGATAGGAAGAGTACGAGCTTTCTTCAAATGTGGCTTCAAAAACCAACAAAATTGCCCGAAATCCGATTTCAAGAAAATACCTACAATTTGGGATATTAAATTCCAACCTATACCCGAAATTGGAAGAAATACATCGAGGGGAAGAACCTTAATTCAAATGTAGCTCCAATCCATGACCAATTTGCAGCCAAATCCGCGTCAATGATGGAATTTCGATGGTATTTTGCCGACCAGCTGGTTAATTTCGCGTGGGGTGTTGAGGATTCTGGTATACTGATGAATTGGGGATCGGGTGTTTGTGTTTTTTTTTTTAAAGATTTAGGTTAGGGTAGCGGTTGTAATAGAGCCGCCACCCTAAGTGGATATAAGGTGGTGGTTATTAACGTACAACCGCCACCCCGATTAATTTTATTATTATTATTATTATTTTTTTGGTTTAGGGTGGTGGTTGTTTGTACAACCACCACCCTTTAGCTTCACATTTTTAAAAAATAAATAAATAAAATTAGGGTGATGGATTATTGCTATAACCACCACCCTTTCTTGAGTACCTGTACCACAGGTGGCATTTTCATTAAAAACGTCACCTAATGGGTGTCCTCTAAAGTCAATTGTATACTAGTGATGCGTTCCTCTATCTATTCTTTTTCACTTTCTGAGTACCGATTTTTTCGCAGCTTTGCTCCATAATTTACTGCTCTAATTTGATCATATTTTGTAGAATCTTTGGCATTAATTAGGTGAAACAACACCAATCAAACAGCACGAAGAACATGTTCTAAAGTATTAGTAGAAACATTTCTTCAGTTGTGGAAACATTTTTGATAGCACCAATTTTGTGTGAATGAGAAGAATTTCAGCCAAATTTAAATAGTTTTAGTGACATCGAAATACCTCCATAGTCTAAAATTGCACAAGCATTGTCAGTATCTGCGGTTCGCCAGATTTAAACAATTCAAACGCCTCCAAATCGTTAGTGTCTAGCCGATCTAAAGCCAAGATCTTATCATCAATGTTTTCAAAACGGCCTTTCCCCATCTTCAATAATTGCTTCCCCAACATCTCTCGAACTTTCTGATTTTCCGTGAAAATTTGGTAAAAATTATCCAATTTTTGTTCAAAATTTTGAAATTGGAAAATGTAGAGATTTTCTTCGCACACGTCTTCAATTGGCCTTTAGATTGAGAGATTTGGTGTCGAGAGATTGATAGAGAGAAAATATATAGGAAATGACAAAAATGTCATAAAAATATGTAGTTAAGTAACTGATAAAAGATTTATTAAGGGGTAGTTATATATACACAATAATTTTTGTTGGATGCACCACAATATTATTGCAACACACATCCTTAATTTCCTCTTAACTTGTCACTCTCATCATTTTATCTTTTTCATCGAATTCCTGTCATCAACCTTCTTCTAATTCAATACAAATTATTCGGCATGCAAGTTTCTAATCATAAGTTAGTCAAGGGAGTATAATTATACTTATTTTATGTACTGTAATTTTAAAAAATAAAAATGAATAACAAAAATAGAAATTTTACAAAATATTTCTATCTCAACTGAAGGTATATTCACAAAATCTTTAGAGAGGAATTGTGATTTGAGACATGATATGCTTCTTTAATTGAAGTTTAAAAATAAAAATATGAACAAGAAAAGATTGAGGACATAAACATAAGAACGAGTGAAAACTGAGGAGTTTTAATATAATTTAAATGTGGTGTAAGTATTAAAAAGAGTGGTATGAATATAATTATCCTTTATAAAATGTTGTAGTTAACCAGGGGAAAAAAAAAAGACATTCCAGATTTAACGGGTAAGGATTGACCTTGAGCTGTATTTATTGGTCATTTACTCATTATTCTATTGCTGCATAATGTTCTATGTAAGTTACATATCTAATCCTAGATTTCTAAAGGTTAGTCAGCTTTTAGGTGCTCAAGTTTTCATGAACTGGCTACCTTAACAACGTTATTCTTCATACATAGTACCGTCTCTATGTTTAATCAACTCTCTCCATTGTTGAATTCGATGACTCAATTCATCTAATGATTTAATCTCGGATGGATCGAATTCATAGTATTTCCAACAATGAATCTTTAGTTTTCGTTGAAAGCAATGTCTTCCATCCGAAAGTCCTTGCCTCCACACAGACGGGTTCCTAACGTCGGAGGCTTCATCTTTCAGATAGTGTTCTATCAAGTAGTTCTTGGATTTGGAGAAAAGGAGATGAACAAGGGCAGCCAAGTGATACTAGACAAATTTAAGAACGGCCAAATTGTTGGCATTAATGTTTTTCGAATCGTTGTGGCATTACCAGGAATGTTAATGAGGATTGGTAAGTCGTTCTTCATATCTCGTTTGTTTCGTAATTCCTTGTCGATTCTCTTAGTGACAATCTATTCTTTTCGTATATTTAGATAATTGCTAGTTTATAAGAATCAATCGAAATGGATTTTATAATTAGCAAGACGTGATAAAAAAGTTGGACAATGTTTCATTTAATGGTAGCAAAATATTGAATGGTGATATGGGTTGGTTTTTAAAGGTTTTTAATGTAAATAAATGAGGGAGAATGAATGGAATTGAATGGTGGAGATTTGTGGATGTAATATTGTTGTGAAAATAATTGCTAGTGTACGATATCGCCACAAAAGTAGTAAAGTGGATCTTTTTAGAGTCCGGATTATCGTTCCCACGAGGACTAGTTTATTTTATATCGGTTTAAACTGATCTTAACGAAAGCAAATAAAAATATATAACGAGTAAAGATTGGATTTTTTAGCGAAATTGTAAATAACAAAGAAGTAAATAGAAAAATTATAAAGGGTTGTTGAAGCAATGGAGAGTGAAGTTGGGAATCCCGATTTATCTTTAGTTATCCTATTTGATTTCTCCTCTCAATTCCAAATCTCAAGTAGTGTTAGATCGAATTCACGAAATTAATTTAATTTACCTCTCTCGAGTTCAAATCAATCCTATTTAATTAAGTTAACTACCATATCTCTATGTATAGTCTGAATAAGCCTTAATTAAATGCATTAGCGCACCTAGGAATTCATAAATGTCCACCTGTCACGTGGGATCTCAACAATTATAAAAGTCTATCTTTAGCTTTTATGTGAATTGCTGGATTTTACTACGTGGTCTAAATATTTAACTTACCTCTCGGTTTGTTAAAATTCACAAATCAATGATTTAGTGATCAATTAAATCATGCATTAAGCGTAGAAGTAGAATCAACACATATAAATGAAAGGCACAAGAAATTGACAGGTGAAATCAAACAATCAAACTAAATTACATCGTTCATCCCAACAGATGGATTAGTTGTTCATACTAAAAAGCGAAGCAATAAAAGAAATAAAGGAGTTCATCACCGGATCTAAAAGAGAAAACGAGAGTGAAGAGTAGATCTTGCACCAAGTGTCAACTCCGTCTTGAATCCCCTCCAAAATCCATGTGAATCCCTGATTGCGGTGTGTTTTGTCTTCAATTACTCCTCCTTGGAAGCTCTCCAAAAGCTCCTACTTTGTGTCTCAAAAGGAAGTATTTAAAGTCCCCATTAGGTCTTCTTAGGACGCTCAACACCGTGCACACGAATATGGTAGAGTCCAAGTAGGAGACAAATCCGAAACTAAGTCGGCTGCTGACAGCCTGGAGTTGCGGCCGCACCTGTCAACCTGCGTCGCGGGACCCCTGCAGTGCGAGTCATTGTTGTGCGGCCACAACTCAGTGTGTTCTTGACGCGGTCTTGACTGCGACCTCTGAGACTTGGGCTATGTTCTCTTACTTGTGCAGGCGCACATGGCCTTTTTGCGGGCGCAACACTTCATACCATGCAAAATTCTTCCTTATTTTCCATTTTAGTCCTCCAACTTTGATTTTGATCCACTTTGGTCCCCGTTTTCTACTCGTTTTGCACTCTCTGGTCCTTTTTGCTTCTTTTCAATGTCGTCGATCTAATGTTGGTCTTTTACCTAAAAATAAACAAAATTAAACATACTAAAACACTCCAAACACTTATAAAAACTATGAAATAATCACGAAATAAACACATATCAGATATGATATATGGATGTGATTGAGTTAGGGTAAAGAAAGAATGAATTAAAAAGTGGTAAAAAATGATAAAAAAAATTTCTTTTAAGAAACTTCCCTATCATACTAATGATATGATGTTTATAACAAGCTGATCTCATGCTTGTTAAACTCCTGATCCAGATGTTACGAACTTGAAATTCCACGATCCTAAAATGATAAAACAATCTGAAGATTGTAAAATCGTAAAATCTAATTAAAATCACACTATTGCGTACACTACAGATTTTTTTAACCTAACAATTTTAGCAATCGTTTACTTTGTTATCATCTTCATCAATTGATTAAATCGATTAGGAGGTTGGACAGATGGATTACATATGAATTAGATTTAAAATTCAACTGAAACCTAATTTTAAAAAAAGGGGGGGCAAAAATAAATATTATGACTTCACCATTCTCTTTCATCTATTTTTTAAACTAGTATCAAGGATGCACGGGAAGAATTAAATTTATGTACAATAAATAATTGATATAATTTTATAAATATATTGAATATAATAATAAATGTTGAATTATATATTTATGTAATTTATGCATAGGAGATTGTATAATTGTAAATCAATTATCGAAATCTATAATATTGTATATTTATATAGTCAATGCAAAAAATACAGAGGGAATTCGCAATTGTAAGTTAAAAAAAAATTCACATGCATCGTATAATTAAGAAGTTTATCAAAACGTATATATAACTTTAATTCTAATTGTCGTGCATTGCATTGGATAACAATGCTTGTGGAGATTTATTAAGTATAAAGGAGCCATTGGAATGAATATATAAAAATTTGTTGATTATCAAAATGTGTGTTTCTTATTAGTACATATCAAACTTATATTAAACATCTTTTTTCTTTCTGAAATTGACATTACGCACTCTATACTCTAACTGTAATTGCAACTTAATTTTCGCTCTATTGTATAAGAAGTATTATGCTTAATTTTATGTAACTTAAATTTGTAGTAATACCGATAATTTTCTGTGTCTACATAATTCCTTTGATTTTTTTTCTATTTACATAAATTGTATTTTAATTTTAGAAAGGAAAACTTTTTATTTTTAATTTTACATACTTAGAAAAGGTAAAACGCGCGCAATGCAAAATCTAGTTAGTGAGCATATCACATCAACTGTATTAAAAATGAAAAACATCAATTAACTTTTTTAATTAGAAACCGTGTGTATGTTGAGACTACCAATAGGGCATCCGTCAAATATAGTACTTCAATTATAATAATATAAAGATTAATAAATTACTAGTTACTTAAAAATAAATAAATTATTCGACATAAATCCAATTATAATTGTAACTACTCACTATTTTATTTTAAAAAATAAAAAAGTAAGAAATACTCACTATTTTTTAATAGTCCAATTCACATAACCAAGCAAAACTTTCAAAACGTACAATTTTAACACAATGAAAATAAATAAAAAATATTTATTATTTGATATTTTGAATTAGAACTTTAAAAATGAAGTTACATTTAAAGTCTTTCCAAAACCAATTTTTTCTCATTAAATTTTTGTTTTAAATATTAGTTTATTTTCAATTATGTTATTGACTACTAATAATTAATATTGGTTTATTTCCAAAACTAATTTTTTAATTTTTAAAAATATTTAATATGTGTCATGTTGACATCTTTGTTTACGTGGCATTTTACAAATTATAATATAAAGATAAAGATAAAGATTGACAACAAAGTGTTAAACGCTTCGGTTATATGATATCTCTTCACTCTTAATCACTTTTGGATAGTTTATTTTCATTTTTGGTCTTATTTCATATCCTGTTTCCTAATTCGGTAAAATTCAAGTTGATTTGTTGATAATTGTCAAGAAACTACCATTTGATTATCTGATATCATAATGGCATCCATTAGTTGATGGTTTGCCTTATCTTTTATAATGGTATCCATAAGTTTTCCATCTCAATATTAATTGTAATTATATTTGTCTTATAACTTATGAATTTCAACAATTGTGTTATGAACTCGCGAGCCACGAGGAAAGAATCTATATATATTTTAATGATGTGAATGACTATTATGCCCCTGATGAAATTATGTAATTACGATTGTATCATTTGAAATTTTCCTATAAATAGGGCTTCAGTTATTAATAAAATTCATTCCTGAGAATTCCTTAGAATTCATTCTCTCTAAATTCTCTCTATTGTTTCTATACTTTTATAACACGTTATCAGCACGAGTCTCTAACCCTTTGAGTAATATGAAAGAAGTATGCTCTACAGTTGCATCTTATAGATGATCTTCTGTATCATAAACTGGATGATTACAATTTGAAATACTTAATTTTCTACGAAATCTATACAATTATAAGCCAAACTATCTCCAATTTTCAAAAATGTCAAGCACATGATATACTCTCTCTGTCTTTCAAATCACCATTTTCTCTCTCTACAAGCTGCCTTATTGATCTACTCAAATGCTAATCACATAATTTATCCTCATTTTTATATCGGGAAAAGGAGACTGCTTTATACATAGTAGCCAAGAATAATTTCATCAAAATTGTCAGATATTTGCTTGGGTTTTGTGATCTGGAGATTGTTAAGATCAGAGCTAAATCAAATATGAATGCTTTCCAAGTCGCTGTGTCAGATATATATATTATATGTATTATATACGAAAAGATAATATATATTATATTACTTTATAATATAATAATATATTAAACTATAACATTCGTTCTCTCGAGATATAAGGAGCATACATTATCAAAATCAAGTTTTCTCGACTCCATTATACTCGATTTAACGAGATCTTCAATTTGACACCAATATTGACAATATAACAGTTCATTTTGAAATATATCAAAATTTCAAAATTTATAAAGTAGTATCCAAACTTTGAAAAATTAAATGATGGTCCTTGGACTTGTGAATATTTATGTATTAATGCTTATACTATCAAAATTTTATAAAGAGATATATACAGCGCCACGCACCTGCCAGGCGGCACTGCCGCGGGCAACTGGTAGCGGTTGGCATCAACCGATAGTTCGACCTATGATCGCTTACTTTGACGATAATTATATTTTGAAGAAATAGTTAGAACAAATTTGCTTCTATAGATATTTAATTTTCGCACTTTATTTATTGCAATTTAAATACTGCAATACATCCTACTTGATGATGGGTTCAACAGTCACTAATCGGAAGGTTTTATATATTTTTGCACTTTATATGCTAAAGTGATGGGTAATACCTTCTACTAAGCAGAACCTACTCCTGAAGAAGTAGTTAAACATTATGCAATTTAATTCTCGCAATTTAAATTTCGTAAATTTATATTTATTGTAATAATTCTCATAAGGTAGGTTCGACCACCTATTGGAGGAAATTTAATTTCTGCAATTTAAATTTACGCACTTTAGATTTCGCATATATTTCCAATGTGGTGGGTAATACAACACGATTGGTGTGCATATTTCCAATGTGGTGGGTTATACTACACGATTGGTTATAACGAATCCAGAAGAAGTAGTTGATCAAACATTCTAATCATACTCATGAAGAAGTAGATAATAAGAATATCATATTGATATTAATAAAGGGAGTTGAGCAAGTACACCAGAATTTACTGTTGTATGTATTGATAAATAAAATTGCTCAAAGAATCTCATAATGATACAAGAGAAAGAAAATTGAGCATATTGCGATATGATGAGAAATATTCTTAAAGAAGCATTTGATAAAGAAATATTCACTCTCCACGTCTATTAAATATTGATGGAGAAAATTGAGTAAGAGGTATCCGAAATTACCATTGGATAAATAGATGAAAATAAAATGCTCAATAGATCCCAATTGATAGATCAAAAGAAATATATCGCATGGTGGGATCATATGAAATAATTTCAGTGATGATATGAGATCGTATTGATATAAGAATAAAATTCTCTTGAAGAAGCATAATCAACAGACTTCTGTATCTAAATAAAACCAACATGATGTCATTATTATTGCTCTAAAAGAAGCAGAAAACAAGTTAAAGTGGAACATATTGAGAATATCAAAAGATGGCATTAAACACTCGAAAATATATAGAAATGCGAAAAGAAAATACATATTGAACCCATAAATGAAGGGTGCGTCTCGAGAGTATAAATACTCCGTAACTCTACCACCCCGAACATTTGGGTTCATAATGAAAGATCCAAAGGATCTCTTTTTCGCTTGACACCGATGGTCTGTCACCGATGGGTTTTGGCTTCCACATATTTTTGAACATATGATTGAATCTTGATGAGTAGATCAGTAACTGTATTAGCAAAAACAAGTATATTTCTCGCTGAACGAGAAATAAATTTATGTTCTACACCCTGATCTAGAAACGCTAGCAAACCATCAAAGAAATAATTAATATTCAACAAACCTATGGGTTTGGTATGAAAGTTCCACTGTGTCCATGACGCTATATTGAATATTTCCTCCAGTATGTTATAGCCGCCTGGAATGACAATAAAAGCATCACTATTGTTCATCATGTACATCATGCAGTCATGAATAGACTGCGTTTTTAGCATCAGTCCAGCTGAACCCATGATTGTACTGGATCCAATACGATTGCTAGCTCCAACTCGATGAAAAGGTATTACGCTTGACACTTTTATCCCCCATAATTGTGCGGCCATTGTAAGACTCTTTAAAAGCTTGGTATTAATCCCTCCATATAGTATATTGATGTTTTGTTTCCCTAACTCCTTTATAAGTTGGTTTGCCATATTTACATATTGGATATCACCTACCAGTCTAGATCCACCAAGAACACATACAGTTTTAATGAGGTGCGGTGAAGATTGACTTTTATGAAATGATTCTAAAATTCCCATCACCGTCTCTATCTCCATCTCTCTTTTTACACTAAAGTCTCAATGTATAAATAAAAGATACATGAATCCCTCTATTTAAAGGAAAATTTTCAAACCAATAATTGATTGCACTATTTACTTTTTGAGAAATATAAAAGAGAAAAAGCCAGAAAAATTTAAGTGAAAATGACATATATCTGTCGGTGATTGAAAATAAAAAGTTTAAAATTGAAAAATGATATTTACAAATAAAAGAAAAATATTGATCTTCTATATTACATAAATTTGCCTTATACAAATATGGGAAAATCATTATACTAAGTTATTTTACTAAATTTACAAACAAGATCTTTTAAAGTAAGTATTTCAAGACTATAAAGTGCTTGTTGATCTTTTAATTTGGCCCATAAGGCCATCAGTTCACCTTGTACATGCCCACTAGGATGTGTCTCAAGAGCCTGTTGAATATCATCCAAAGACTCCTTACTCAATCCATCCTTAATGAATGCTATTTTATCTTCTCGGTTTCTGGACAAATACCCCACAGATTTACATCGAGTGTCACATGTCCACCGAGCACACTTGTAGCATCCTCCTAATCTTTTTGCTCTCCGTTTCTTTGAAAAACTACTTTTACCCATACCAAGTATGTATCTAGAAGGAATTGAAACCTCATCAGATAATCGAACCTTTGCTTCAATCAACCATCGGATATCTTGTGGGATACCCTTATTCATTAGCACCCTCAACCTTTCAAGCCTACTTCGATAAATCCTTTTTAGGATTTTGATCGGTAGTGATGGATAGTATTTTCGAAGATTTGAGAGCATATGATCCATTATAATATATAGACCCTTGTTAGGATGAATTTTGCAATAATTTTGATGATCTATTTATAGAATAATACGAGGCGTATGAGTTACGACTCTGTAAAGCGTAAGAGCTAAGACTCATGATTGAGCAGAGCTGATGTGATGCGTATGAACTGTAAATCCGTGTTTGTACAGTAGTAGACAATAATGTCACCGAAAGATAATGGAATATGTTGGTGAATTGTTTCTATGATAAATCATGTTGAGCACTATACAGATACTAGTGAAATCGATATAAGAATTTATTGAACTAAAAGTTCAATAATACTCGTTTGCAGAACCGGACTGACCATCCCGGTTTAAATAATTATTGAAATCAATATTTCAAGTGAAGAATTAGAAGAATTCTTCAAATAATTATTCTCGATAAATAATTACTGGCCAATATTGGGAATAAAATTCCAAATATATCTGGAATATATAAAGGATGATAAATATGGGCCAACTCATCCTCCATGTGGACTATTAGATATTATATGGATCCACTAGATAGTCACATGTGTATATGATTCGTAATTTGAAATTTACGAAATATTTGCTCACGGTATGAGCATGATTTCTAGATTTAATGATAAAGCTAGTAAATATATATCCCAATACTTGAATAAATCCCTGAAGGATTGAGTATGCGCATACAAGTGGGATATTATGTGGCAAATTATTTAAAGTCCTCCAATAAATTGCCAATATCGAGAATAGAATGCAAACTATATAAATTCTCATATTAAGGCTGAATGATGAGAACATATATGAGTTTTAGTGTTCTAAATTTTCTTAGCATGAGGGGGAGTATTAAAGGTTGAAAATGATATGTGAAATGCATCATACTATATCCTCACAATTAAAATATGAACTTGAAATTCAAAGATGCATAAAAGATGCTATGAACAATCACATATATCAGTTAAGATGCTTTGATAAGTTAGCACGCCAGAAGCGTTGATATTATGAGATTTCCCCAATCATATATATCAAAGAAAATTATAAAAGATGGTCTTAATAACGGAGGCATATGCTCTTGAAGAGTATATAGACATAACTATATTGTGTAATCCTACAAGAGGATTGATAATGAGATATCTCGATAAGTTATGTCGATATGGGGAAAGAAATAAGATTGAAAGTGTCGACACAGTATGAAAAGATAGCGCTACATATGATAGTGCGGATATTGAAATCCATCGGAAAATACCGATGCTAAAATATATGCCCTTATGATTAAAGTGTTCATGCACGGGCTTAATGAGAAATGAGAATGAAACTCTTGAAGAGGTTTCAAATGTATTATTGTATCAGTGCATGCAACGGCTCAAAATATCTACATTGATATCGTTGAGAAATTCATATGCTGTACTCTTTTCCATGATTGATGGTTTTGTCCCAAAAGGGTTTTTCTCAAACAAGGTTTTTAATGAGGCAGCCCAATCTCAACTAATATGAAATCTCCAGAAGAGATTTAGGTATATATCTCGATATAGTGAGAAAATGAGATCGAAGCTGTTGATTGCATATATGCACTGAATATAACATGATATTGTATAACATCTAAAATTTCATTCACGTGGAGATGAATGAAGAGTATCAACCAATGTATATGATACTCATACAAATCTATGAAAGATTTTGAAATGCTTGCAGCATACTTGTATAAAATACGCGTTGCACTCTTTTTCCCTTGACTGAGGTTTTATCCCATTGGGTTTTCCTAGCAAGGTTTTTAATGAGGCAACATTAAAGGCGTATTCACATGAATAATGTACTCTTTTTCTTTCATTAGGATTTTTCCCACTGAGTTTTTGCTAATAAGGTTTTAACGAGGCATATTCATGGTATATTGAGGACGACAAGAAAAATCGACACATTGTATCTATTGGATCAAGTTATAATAGAGACAATGATTTAGATCCAAATAATGATGATATTGAAATCCTTTACCAAAAGTAAGGATATTCGTCCTCAAGATATGAAATCAGATAGAGCAGCTGTACTCTTTTTCCTTCGATCAAGTTTTTTCCCATTGGGTTTTCTTGACAAGGTTTTAATGAGGCAGCACGTGAATACTCCTATACCGCTGATAGACATCAGGGGGAGCAATGTTTTTGATGAAGCAGTATACAACCACTCCAAGCTTTTCTACAATCAGTTTGGAAGTTTTTTCCCATTGGATTTTTCTCCAAACAAGTCTAGAAGACATTTGTATTAATAGTCATTCAAGGGGGAGTGTTATGAACTCGCGAGCCACGAGGAAAGAATCTATATATATTTTAATGATGTGAATGACTATTATGCCCCTGATGAAATTATGTAATTACGATTGTACCATTAGAAATTTTCCTATAAATAGGGCTTCAGTTATTAATGAAATTCATTCCAGAGAATTCCTTAGAATTCATTCTCTCTAAATTCTCTCTATTATTTCTATACTTTTATAACAAA
This sequence comes from Jasminum sambac, assembly GCA_018223645.1. Taxonomy (NCBI): domain Eukaryota; kingdom Viridiplantae; phylum Streptophyta; class Magnoliopsida; order Lamiales; family Oleaceae; genus Jasminum; species Jasminum sambac. The sequence goes on from CP073652.1 coordinate 26,779,494, forward strand.
TTGTATAGTTTAATTTGATTTTTTTGTTTTTTTAGTAGTTTGCTTTGAAGTTTTAACTCAGCATTCATGTTTCGATAATCGATTGTCGACTCCCACGAATCGCACGTTGCATTGCGTGACTTTTGTCGCCGCCCATAGGGCGACCTCAGTAGCAGTCGTAGTTATAGTTATAGTTGTAATAGTAGTACTGCTACAGTTCTTTTGTCGGCAAGACGGCTATCGATCCGGCTTCAGTAAAAGTTTCATCAAGTTTATATCGCGCTTGGATATGGATTTGATATAATTTGAACCTTAAAAAAAAAGGGAAAAATGTTAACCTTTACGAAGTAGTTACAATTTTGTTGCGTAAGTTATAGTTGGTGTGGGGTTTCAATAAATATTTTATCCTACAAGCAAAAAGTGTGCCAGCTTTTTCCAACAGACACATAGGCCCCCTGATTTTTTTTTGGGGGGAGGGGGAGGGGGTGGGCTTTCTCTTGCTTGCACTTGCTGGCTCTGCTTTTGTTGGCTATAGAAGGAAGCGTGTGGTTTCAATTGTTGGCTACAGAAGGAAGCGTGTGGTTTCAATGTGATATGATCTTAAAATCCCTAGAGTGGGACCATAGTTCGAACCAAACCCCCCTTCCTCCCAAGAAAAAAAAAAAGAAGAAAAAAATTCTCATCCTCCCTATATGCTGTTGTGAAAAAAAGTAAAATAAAATAATTATTAAAAAAGAAAAGTAAATTATAGTTATTAATTGTTTTTCAAATATAATATTTATGTACATTTTATATAGTTAAATAACAAATATATGCATTAGAAATCTCAAGATCCTGAGTCTAGTGACTCTAGTCCAACGATGAGATCTATACGACGCATTTACTAATTTGATCCAAAATTCTGAATCTAACACAAGTTTTGTAGGTTGCAGCTAAAAATAAAGTTTTGACTCGTTTTTAATGAATTTTTGTTGGTACAAAGTGTCTAGAGGTTTTAGCACTAAAGTGATTGCTCAATCTACAGTCTTTATCAGAGTTTGCTTCTTTGCTGGCATCACAGTCTTTACTCTACAGTACTGTTGCGATTATTAAGCCCACAAGATCACCCGAAACACAGCAGTAAAAAAATGGAATTGAACAACAATGAAAGAACACAGTGATTTGTTTATGCCAAAATGGCCCGGAACTTCCCCGAAACTTGGAGTACGTCTCCTATTGAGCATCCACTAAGGAATAGCTCTAAATTCACTAGAAAGATCAGGAATCACAATTACAAATGCCTCGAATCAACACTCCTTCTTCACCACTACAACAGCCTCAACAATATCAGACTAATCCTAACAATACCCAAGAGTATTTAGGTTTACAGAGAGTGACAAGAAGCGAATGAGAGTAAGAGACGTGAAATATCTGATGAAGAATGCCCCGTCGGCTGGCTTTTATAATGGCTACAGTAACAAACCAGCCCAAGATGTCCTCAACAACCTGGTCTATCAAATCCGGTGCAGATCGAGCCAAGTCAATCCAAAGCTCAACAACCTTATCAGGATAAGACTGGCTCAAAGTGGTCCGGCCCAAAAGTGAAGCAAACCCAACATTCTCCACCTTTGCTGAATCTTGCTGGATTGTGATCTCTTTCCTTTTCTTTTGTGGAAATAGAACTGGCTCCCTCAGCTTCCTTTGCTCAACCTGAGAACAAAGCTAGTTAGTATCAATGTTTAGGATTGATAAAGAATCCTTAAATTCAAAGGTAAAACTTGGGTTCCCAAATCTGTCGGATTAACTTGAGTAGGAATCTTAACAATTTTAATTTCACCTTTTTCCACCATATCTCTAATATAATGGAATTTAACATCAACATGTTTTGTACGATTGTGAAAAACGGGATTTCTACTCAAGTATATTGCAAATTGGTTATCAGAAGAGATAGAAACAATAGATATAGGATAACCAATTTCATTCAATAGGCCTTTCACCAAACTCCTTCTTTAACCAAGATCACAAGCTGCTATATATTCTGCCTCAATTGAGGACAATGCTACAATCTTTTGTAGCTGTGCTTTCCAACTGATACACCCATTACAAAAAGTGTAATAATATGATGAAGTAGACCTACGCTTATCAAGATCTCTAGCAAAGTCAGAATCAGTGTAGCCCTTAAGATTTACACCCTCAAAACATTGAGTATAGAGAATACCAAAGTCATAAGTGCCAACTAAATATATCAGCATCCATTGCAAAGCATACCAATGAGTTTCACCAGGATTAGACATATATTGAAACACTTTCACCATAAGCCAAATCAGGTCTAGTACTGATCATTAAGTACATAACAGATCCAATATAGTTGGCATAAGGAACATCTCTCATTCTAACAAATTCATCTTCATTTTTAGGACAACAATCAAGCGATAGCTTAAAGTGATTTGCAAGAGGCAAAGAAACAGATTTAGCATCAAACATATTGAATTTAACCAATATCTTTTTGACATACTCAGTTTGGTGCAAAAACAGAGTGTTCACAGATCTATTTCTATCAATTTGTATGCCAAGAATTCTTTTAGCTACACTTAAGTCCTTCATCTCAAATTCAGAACTCAAACACTGCTTAATATGATCAATTTTATGCTTATCAGGACATGAAATGAGCATATCATCAACATATAGTAACAAAAATATAGGGCAAGCTGTGTTGCAGTCTTTAAAGAACAAACAAGTATCAAACTGGCTTTTCACAAACCCTGGGCTTTGGATATAAGAGGCAAATCTCTTATTCCATTGCCTTCGGGCTTGTTTAAGCCCATATACAGATTTCTGCAGTAAGTAAACTTTACCAGCATCAGAAGACTCAAAACCTGGGGGTTGAGCCATAAAAATCTTTTCTTCTAAATCACCATAGAGAAAAGCTATTTTTGCATCCATTTGCTCAAGTTTCCAATTAAACTAGTTTACCAAAGATAAAAAGATCCTTATAGTAGTATATTTGGCAACATGTGAAAAAATTTCATTGAAATCAATGCTTTCTTTTTGTGAAAAGCCTTTGGCAACAAGTCTAGCTTTAAATCTTTTCTTATTTTTACCTTTATCCTTAGTTTTGAAAATCCATTTGCAATCAATTTTCTTTTTATCTTTTGGTTTGTCAACAAGAACCCATGTTTTGTTTTTATAAAGAGAGTTCAATTCATCTTTCATAGACTCTACCCAAGATTTAGTATCACTACAAGTGATTGCTTCCTCAAAGATTGAGGATTCATAGCCAACAAGATCATCAGAAATATTAAATGAAACAAAATCATTCAATCTGGAAGAAGGTAGTCTAGTCCTTCTTCCCCTATCCCTAGCAGGCATATAATCATCAAGTTGAGAGCGATGAATGTTACTACATGTACCATTACCACTAGTAGGATTAGAATCATTGTCAAAATCTGATGAAGATGATTCTAAACTAGAGCTTCCAGGCTCTTGTTGATTCTCCACCTCAGTAGGTGTATTTCCAGTTTTATTAGCATTGACAGGTAACAGAACACTCTCTGATTCAATTTTATCATAAATTTTGACACACGGCAATAAATTTTCATTAAAAACAATATTCCTGCTGATAATAACTTTAAAACCAGGTGTTGCTTCCACCCACAGCCTGTAACCTTTTGATTATTCACTGTAACCAAGAAAAGCACATTTTAAAGATTTGGAATCAAGTTTTCCTTTATCCTGATGTGCATAAGCAGCACATCCAAATACTTTGAGTTTAGAATAATCAATAGGCTATTTGGTCCAAAAGATTCAAGGGGTATTGAAGTTCTTAGAATTGTTAGGACTTCTATTTAAAAGATAGGCAACTGTTTTCACAGCTTCACCCCGGAAAAGTTTAGGAAGATTAGAAGTCAAAAGCATACATCTCATTTTTTCCAAATGAGTTCTATTAAACCTTTCTACAACACCATTTTGTTGTGATAATAAGCCACAGTCTTGTGTCTCAACACACCACAGCTTTTACAAAAATTGTCGAATTCATAATTGCAAAATTCAAGTCCATTGTCAGTTCATAGAACCTTAATCTTCTTATCAATTTGGTTTTCAATCAAAGTTTTCCAATTTTTGAAAACAGAAAGAGTATCGGATATATTTTTCAATAAATAAACCCATATATTTATAAAAAAAATCATCAACAATTAACAAATAGGATCTGAAACCAAGAAAGTAGTCATTGAGGATGGTCCCCAAAGATCAGCATGAATGTATTCAAGTATACTAGATGATTTGTGTGTCCTTTTCTTAAAAGGCAACCTATGTTGCTTTCCAGCTAAACATCCTTCACAAAACTCCAAGTTTTCAATACACCAAGTTTATTCAAATGCTGCAAGCCTTTATTACTAATGTGACTAGGTCTTTTATGCCACAACATAGTCATATCACATGCAGAATGAAGCAAATACATGAAAAAATCCATTTTTCTTAGATGATGTAATAATGTCAAAGTCATTTTTGGAAATTTTCATCACACCGATTTCAAAGATATATCATAACCACACTCATCAAGTTCACCAATTGAAATGAGATTTCTTTGCAAATCAGGTACAAATCTAGCATTTTCAAGTACTACTTATTGGAATTCTCAAGTTCAAGATGAATGGTGCCAATGCCACATATTTTACAGGACTGATTGTTTTCCATAACAATTTGACCACTAGAAACATCTTTAAGATCAGTAAACCAAGATTTGATGGGACATAAATGAAATGTACAACCAGAATCAAGTATCCAATCAGAATTGGTATCACAGAATGTAGTAGCAAGCACAACACCATTAGTTTCCCCATAAGCAATGCAAGCAATTGTATTATTGGACTCAAAATTTTTAGCTTCTTTAAAATCAGCAATCTTTTTGAAATAATGTTCAATAAAATGTCCTTTCTTATAGCAGTAGAAACATTCTATTTCTTTTGACTTACCCTTGTCTTTTGAGGAATTTTGATTTTTGTGTTTCTTTTGACTATTCTCATCACTTTTCTTATTTTTCTTATGCTTAGAGTTCTGAGACTTCTGAGATGACTGACCATGAACAAATAGGCCTTCAGAAATCTTAGAAGCTCTCAAATCATTTTTCAATTCAAGTTCTTTATTTCTCAAGCAATTGATGACAGTGTCAATGTTAACAAATTCTCTGCCATATTCAAGAGCATTTTTAACTTTCAAATTTGAAATTATACAATTGCTTTAGGAGAAAACATTTATCAGGCATGGTAGTGGTGAGATATAAAGTATCAAGTTCAAACAACAATGCATGTGTAGAAGCTGTTTCACCTACTTTTCTAATGACACTATTAGATAAATGCAAAAAAATAGAACTCCAAGCAGTTTCATCAAGTTCTTGCCTTCTGTATGCACAAAATTCAGCAGGCCAAGATCTAGTAATAGCCATAGCACATTTTTGTTGAAGCAACAAAGCTTTCATTTTTTGTTTCCACAGACTGAAATCACCACACCATTCCAAACCTCCACCTCAAACCTAAGAGAAGACATGATGAATGCAAATAGGCAAATACACACAGAGCACGACAACAAAATCAACAGAGCAAATAACGGATATATTTACTAAAAGACAAGACCCAGAGGCAATCTCTTGAGGTACTGGAGGACAGGGAACCCCCAGATACTGACATCGATTATTGGACCAGCCAATGGAGAACCACTGGTCAATAAACCCTAGAGATAACCCCATTAATAGTGTATGTAAAGAGAGTAAAAAGGATAGATGTTACCCAATATTGAAACCCTAGGTTTCAATTGCGCCGAGTACCACAATGAAAAGAAAACCAAAATATCATATCGGTACTTCATTGCAAACCAGAAACCAAATCGCCACCAAGGTTTGGAGATCAATAGATCAACTAATTCCCAAATAACCACCGAAATTTTTGGAAGGCTCTGATACCACTGTTGCAATTATTAAGCCCACAAGATCACCCAAAACACAGCAGTAAAAAAAGGAATCGAACAAAAAGAAAGAACACGGTGATTTGTTTCTGGCAAAATGGTCGGAAGTTCCCCCAAACTTGGAGTACGTCTCCCATTGAGCATCCACTAAGGAATAGCTCTAAATCCACTAGAAAGATCAAGAATCACAGTTACAAATGCCTCGAATCAACACTCCTTCACCACTACAACAGCCCCAACAATATGAGCCTAATCCTAACAATACAAAAGAGTATTTAGGTTTACAGAGAGTGACAAAAAGTGAATGAGAGTATGAGGCGTGAAAGATCTAATGAAAAATGCCCCATCGGCTGCTTTTTATAATGGCTACAGTTAAAAACTAGCCCAATATATCCCCAACAACCTGACCCATCAAATTTGGTGCAAATCAAGCCAAGTCAATCCAAAGCTAAACAACCTTATCAGGATAAGACATGCCCAAAGTGGTCAGGCCCAAAAGTGAAGCAAACCCAACAAGTACAATTGGGTATATATGTAAATGTGTAATTGTTGGTAGGACGAAGCTCACAAAAGAATCCTCATCTAAATATGCACAATCCTTAGGCCATCTCCAATGCGCCCCTTCAATTGCAGCCATCCACGACAATGCTTCAGTAGAGAGAGAAGAGAGAGATAGAAAGGGGGAAAAATAGTGGGACCCACGCTTGTTTAAATTTTTTTTTCTTTAATCACTTTTATCTCAATTATTCCATTTTTATCCACTTTTTCTTCATTGATACCCATACCACGTCCAGATATAGACGCCCTTCTAGAATTATTGCACTACTATTTTATTATTATTTTTGAATTTTTCTCTATCTCTCTCATCTTTTTCACCTTTCTTTCTATTTTTCCCTACACTTCCTTCCATTCACTTTCCATTCATTTTTAATTAAAAGAATAATTTTCTTCCTATCTCTCTCTAACTTATCTATACTATCAGACAAATGCAATTGAAGCTTCATAGGAGATGGCTCAATTAACTACAAATCATTTTCTGTTCAAACAAGTACTCATTGACTTGAAAGGTACAACTTCGTTTCGCACATCAATTGATTAACTAGTTCGTTTTCTTATAAACGTAGTAGATATATAAGAAACAAAATAATATATCTCTTCAATGTAGACACGTTGTTACAATCAATCAACATACTCATTCCATGGCTGGGACTATCATCTTGACCCTTTTTCCTTACATCATTGTGCAACTAGTAGATATCTTCAAAACATCGCTAGCAAAGTGTGCACCGATTTTGATCGATATCACTTATTGTGTCATCCACTTCTCTATTCTCGTATTTCATCTACCAGGTAACAATAAATAATGAGTAATGCTATTTATAAACACTACTTATAAACTAATATGAGTGCTATATTGCATGTGTGCATTAATTAATTTTCATTTTAAATCATGTACTAAAAATAACAATTAAGATGGCAAATCTATTACATCCAATTAATTGCAACATTTTCAATAATGGACAAACAGTGACAATGGATATATACTATCATAAAGAGATGAGAAACATGACTTAGACAATGGATATATACTATCATAAAGACATGAGAAACAGGACTTACATGAACAATCTATTATTGGATTAGTATTGTGTCTGTCGAGCAATAATAGTTATATAAAGAGCATAGCAGTGATATAAAATTATGTCACTCCTATTGCTCTGCAAGTAGCAAGCTACTATTCCACTAACAGGTCGCCTGTATATCCTATTTCTTATAGATATTCAATAGTTTTCCATAATAGACAATATTTAATAATTTTCTTTTATTCTTGATATTAGGAATCCTTGGATTCAGTTAAGTGCTGTCAATTACACAAAGTATGAGATTGTACGAACGGCTTTCTTGGAGCATCTAGAGCGGGAGGCGACCTAGCCGATAAGGATGGGAAACTGAATGTTAATACTCTCATTGAAAAATAAGTATTTAAAATATATATTGTGAATATTAGTAGCTTCTCATGTATATGCTTTTGAATGTTGCATAGTGAAGTCTCTATGATAAACTTAATTTTGTAGGTTATTTACTGAAACCGACGTTGATGCTAACAAAACGATCATGAAGACTCAATTGGAAAAGTTGCTTGTCGATGCTGTGAAGAAAGGACAAATGGATGTTGATAAAAATTGTGCAATTTCAATATTAATGGAATCATTTGATAAATGAAAGAAACCAGTAGACTAAAATTGACCACGGTTTGGGATTTTTTCATGAGGTGAGTGATGTTTAACTGCCTATCTAAAACCTGAAACTGTTAGATCAAGGAAAATGAATATCAATTAATATTATTATGTTTGACAAGCGAAGAACAAAAAATAACATACTTCGGATGCTATTAACTAAACTATATATGAAAACTATATGTTCCATTTTGTAGGCCTTGTTGGGGAAAATTCGATATAAATGTGCAAATTATATTCCAAAACGTACCTATTTGCGTGCATGAATATTACATGATTACATCTTACCGAAATGAAGGAGCGTTAAAGAAAAATGCATGGAAAAGGGTTGGTCAAGGAAAGAGTTAGACTCTTTGTTGGTAAGATGGTAATGTCCCGCACAGGTGCTAACGATTTTATGGCATTCGCCTCTCATGATACAAAGACCACGTCCCGCAATAGAAGGACTCTGAATTATGTGGACTAGCAAACCTTACTAACATTTCAAACTCTCTTTCGATATGGACCTACACTCATATATGACAATAAAATATGAAGTGATGTTTGAATTGAATGACTGAAATGCAAATGAGGGAGATCCTATAAATAATTTTTGGAAAGGTGTCACTCAAATAGGTGCGACCCTTAAAAAAGATGCAACTATTTGGAATAGTTTTTATTGAAGAGACATATCTCTATTAAAAAGTCACACCCTTTAGTAAACATTCAAAAGTCACAATCTTTCATTCAAAAGGCTTGACTTTTCATCCAAAATCATTCTAGAATGTTTTATAATTAATTTTCTATTCACTTTTCCTACAATCCCCCACATGAATGAAAATTCAAAACTATGTAGACACGGAAGAGAGTACAAATGGAAAGTCATTGCATTAGGAGAGGTAGCTTCTGGCTTTGAACCTGCCTTAGTTCTTAAACTGTCGGCCGTTGGTGTAAACCAAGACAATCATACTCACACAATAACTTTATTAACACTTTCGGTTCTCACGGTTGTGTTCATTTTGGCCGTGAACAACTCTTGGATTCAAAAGTGCTTTAGCGAATTCCAGCACTTGAGACATTTTCATCGAAACAGCCCCACTTCTTACTTACATAGGTGATCTCCTATTAAGAATAGTCTGTCCCTACCCTACTTGGTTTGTCCAAACTATATGAATCATTAAAAGCTAAGTTTAACCTGAATACTCTGCAAAAAGTACTTTGTATCATAGGAATGGGTGGTGCTTAAATGAATCTTCATAACTTAGTTGTTCTATTGAACCAAGTTCTTCGAATCTCCAGTCAGCATGGTTGGGCTGCCATCACAAAGATTTCATGCGTAGTGTGCTTTTAACCGCATTCCCTTCAGTAGTTTATTGATCTCATCATAATCTCTTTGCTATAGTGGATCCACATATAAGTTGAGATCAACTGCGATACAAGATAATCTATACTCTTTCAAATACAAATATATATCTATCATAACCAATCCATGAAATAGATATAGACTTGTCACAGAACTCTTGTAGCTTTCTTTAGTTGAAACTATAATAGTTACAATGGTAACAGTAACCCCCACAAATCTAGGTTATACTTGGTATTGCTTATAATTTCATCTAAAGTTTAAGTTTCCTCATTAGGAAATTTGAGTGCATCACGGTAAACAGTGGGGGCAAATAGCTTCATTAGGAAATCGCATTTATGCATCATTTGAAGCCATCTTTTGTACCTTGAAGACATTCATGATTTTACTTGTTCATATCGGATTGCTCCTATTCGTAGAAGACTTCATCGGTGCCATTTTGGAAAGTTCCCACCAACAATCTATCGTTGCTGGTGAAGTTCGATTTTTATTCCAATAAAGTAGACAAGTTTATGTGCAGAAGTTGTCCATTAATTCTTATCATTAGATAAGTTTTATATTTTACTTGGATACCATATTCTCTTAATTGGTGGATAAGTTACATCACTTGTTCAGTGCATATTGCTTATTGAATTAAGGAATAAATTATGCCAATGAAAAGAATCTGAAATTTTCTAAGTTGTTTAATAAATCTGAATAAAGTGGTTCAAATGCAACCGAACCGTGTTTTGTGACCAAGATGCATCTAGCAGATAGTTACTGTTTTATACTTAGGTAGATCTGTGAATTAGTAATAGCCAGATTAATTTGTGAACCCCAATTTATGATAGACACGTTTGGACAACTTGGCAGAAACTGTAAAACAATAAAGAAGTAACAAAACACTGGATTTAACTTGGAAAACCCTAGAGAGTGAAAAACCACGTGCTTGTACCATACATTACCAGTCAACTAAATCCAAAGAGTTTAAATCTTTACAAAACAATCCAAAGGCCAATATACGCATCTATTAAGCAACACCTAAAAAATTAAATGAAAAAACTCCATGTTCTTTCTTTCGTAGCGTGTAATCAGAGCTCACTTCCCGTCACTTATCATTGGCTTATTGTAGCCAAGATCCCTCAACAAATCTGCGCTTCCCCGTGTTGATCTCTGCAGTATTGATCACGTGCTAAAGAAAGAAATCCAAACAGAGATCTAATAAATGTGATTAGAGTCTTGGTTGTTGCCGCGCGGAAAAGATCGCATCAACTTCCTAGCAATCCGTCTGATCTTTACGAGAATTTTACACCTCTACAGAATGATTACTTTCTGGATCAGACCTCAAATGGTTAAACAAGGCCGCAATCATATTTCCAAATGTAAGTTTAGAAGAACAAGAGAAGAAGAAATTAGACTTTGTACAGTAACAGAAGTTGAAGAAGCAAAAATGGTCATAATGAAGATCCTCTTGTTCATATGCTTCATATTCTGTAGGTTGCTAAAGTCAATTGGAAATACTTATTTTCTCGAACAAGCAAATAACAGAATCACAAGTTAACGAAATATTAAAATTCCCATTCTATTCTTACTAGTGTTATATGAACTTTTTCGATTATTAGTTTAGATCCTAGAAAAAGATGGGAAGCTCGAAAATACCCTTAAATAGGGTTTGTTATACTTAGGTAATATATTGTACATTTGCTGGTGTGGTAGAAAGGCGAAGGTTGCATAATAGTAGAAGGCCTAGTTTCCTGGACAAGCCCCAAACAGAAAATGCCCTTGAGTGTACTTTGCTTAGTTTTGCAGTTCTTTTTTCTTGTTGCAGTCAATTCCTCTTTTGAGAAGGATGTGGAGTGAATCTTTGTTATTAAATTTCCTTCATCTATAAGAAATCACTTCATTCATTTCGCTCATGTTGTGTTGGGTGTAGGTATCCTTGTTGCTGCTTTATCAGTTTATGCAATAGGAAAGATCAGCGAAACACGAGGAAATACTTGGTTTCAATATACCTTGAACATGAGCCGTTTGGATAGATACTATTGGATTCTATCAGCATTGGGTGGTATAAATTTTGTATACTTTCTTTTAGTGCTCCACAACACTTAGCCAACAAAATCCAGGGCTAAAAAAGAAGTTGAGAAGTAGAAATAAAAAAGAATAGTACCAACTCATGGTTGTGAATTGTATGCTTTCAAATGAGTTGTTTACTATTCACGTTATGTTTCAAGACTTGAGTTATAACTATATATATTCATTTTGAAGGCTTCTTTCTCTTTCTTTTTTCCCCCATTTAAAGTAAGATTAATGTCTGTTGTACAATTGAAGATAGGGTGTTGACACTTGTCTTAAATTATGTAGGGCTTCAACTTGGTCTTGCATTTTGTCCTTCGAGCATCAATAATGGTGACTTGTTTTTCAAACTTGTCGGAAATTCATTTATCTTCTTTTTTCCTTTTTATCTGTACACTGTTTGTATGTACAATTTTGGTCTTGATCTTTGGTCGATCCTCCATAGTGTTGATAACATCTTCTCCCATGGTAAATTTTTCTATGTCTTCCTCTGGATTTGAATACTGGTGGTAGCGGCCAATCTGCTCCCAAAAGAGATCCTTGATACCCCTCAAGTATATGATTACAAATGACAAAAAAGATCTAAGAAAAAGAATATTAAAGGCAATAAAAAATATAAAGAACATAAAAGATATAAAATAAAACAAAGTAGAACCTACTATAAAAAGCGAAAACTTAATTACAATAGATATATGAGAAAACCAAAAAATAGAAAAAGATTGTAAACACTATATTTGTGGAGATCCTAGACATTTTGCTAATAAGTTTGATAATAGAAACAAAAATAAATAGAAAATTAAAAAGGCTTTAATTTTTGAAGACTTACAATTTTATGCTATGCAGATTTCAGATAATGAATTATATAGTTTCGTTTATTGATAAGTGCTTGAAAAGTACTTTAATAACTCTCTAATAACGTTTGTTATTGTGTGATAATTGTTTTATAAGTTTGTATTTATATGCTTTTATTTATTTTCATGTTTGAGGACTAAGAAGAGTTGAAACAAGTTTAAATGTATAAACAAGGCATGGAAAGTGCAAATCAGCAACTCGGATTCACATGACAGCTTTCAGTGTTTGGATCATAACTTGAGTTAGAAATATGAGATTGACCTGATTTCAGCACCTAAAGAAAGATAATTTGATTATCTACAAATGTTATTTCTAGTCTCTTAGGCAAAAAATCGATGGCAAAATAGACGAAAATTGAGTTGGAAGACAAAATCATGAACATCCAACGTGCCAATATAAACTTTCGGTGCAAATGCCATAACTTGGCCTACAAAGATCCAATTATTGTGATTCCAACACCAAAAGAAAGGTAACTTGATGGCCTACAACAGCTATTTCTGGTCCCAAAGACAAAAATCGACATTAAGGTAGTCAGAAGACATGAGGAAGTGGAATAATAATGGAGGAATAGCTCACCTAATGCATTATTGAAAGACTCCTTTAGTGCCTATAAAAGGGCAAGGCCATTAAGCTATTTCCAACTTGTAAAACACTTTCTCATCCTCAATTTCTAGTGTTATATTTCATTCTAGTAGCGTCCATCTTTTGTTTAGCTTTCTTTTGTATCTTATTTTGAGTAGAAGTGTGAAGAGTTGAAGTGTGAATAAAGTTTTAGAGATTACTGAAATAACCTTTCATATTTCGGTGGAAGTATATTTGAAATGTATATTTTAGCCGAGAATATGATTTGCTAGGCGTCTCGATCTAGTTCAAAGGGATGTCGTTGTTCTAACCTTGCTATCCAATTAACTCACAATTGACGTTGTTCTTATACTCTTATTCAAATTGGTTTGTTTTTCTATTATATTTTTGGCAATATGAACTTTAATTAGATTTGGCCAATTGAGTTAAAATTCTATTATTAACTTATTAGAATTAAAGTTTCAATCTGTAGTTGTTGATTTCTTTAATTCATACGTAACAACTAGCGATCACATATCGTTGGGAATAACAAACCCTATTGTTAAACATTTCGAGCTGATTGAAATGTTACTCTAAGTTTAACCTATTTTCCTAATTCTTAATGCTAGCTTTTGCATTAAATCTAGAGATCGGACTTCTACGTTATCCATTCTATGGACTAATTGAAAAGCTGACCTTCAATTAGTTACGCTTAAGGAAAATGGAGATAATAAAGATGTATAATTTATTATCTCAAGGTTAAATATTTGAATAGAGAATAGAACACGTTATGAGTAAGTTGGATATGCAAGTGGAGGCTCGAGTGAACCAAGAACTAGATAATTTCTCTCAATGATAAAACTTTCTTAATTGTTATTTTATTTTATATTCAATACTTATTCCCCATTTACTAAAACCTCTAATCATATTAATTAGCATAAGTATACCAAATTGACGAACTGTTCCCTGTGGGATCGACCCTTACTCACCACTGCTACATTAATTTGTAGTTTTAAAAACTGAGTAAGGTAATTAATATTTGGTGTATCACGGCACACACCATTTATAGTATCTATACGGTGAAGAATTAAATTAATTTAGAAAATTTAGAAATAAATAGTTTATAAGAAAGCAGCAGTAATTTAGAAACAGAATCTTTATTAGACACAAAAATGATGAATATAAAAGAATGTATATGTGAATGGATTCGAGGACAAGGATCTATGATGGATAAATGTAAGAATTGTAATATATGCCCATGACATAGAAATAGAAATGAATGTCAGAATTGTTTAGAAATTCGGTGTTTAGGAATTATAGCAGAAGAAATAATTAGACCTAAAACCCAAAAAGAAATAATAGAAAATTGAGAAGAAAAAATAGAAAAGACAAATAATAGGATAGACAAAATACATGAAACCATAGGAGAGATGCAATATAGGATTAGAACTATAGAAACTAAAGGTCATCAAATTATTGAAGAAGACTATGAGAATAATTATTATTTAGAAACCTTAGATATGGAGAATGCAACTCATTAGAAGCGTAGTAGAATACCCATAGAAGTGAAAATTAGTAGGACCATTAAACTTAATTTAATAGCTTTAATAGATACAGGATGTACATTTAATATAATAAGAAAGGACTTAGTTCCTCAAGAATGTAGACAAAAATTAGAATATGAATTAAGAGGACACCAAATATTAATGGATGGTAGTAAGATGAATTTTGAAGAAAGATTATTTGATGGCTCTAAGATAAGATTACATAACACAAATAGACAATATAGCTTAACAACAACATTAGTAAGGATTTAATAAAACATGAATTTGTAATAGGAATAAAATTTTTATTAAGCAGAAAAGTCAGTATATATATGTCACAAGACATAATTATAGTTGGTAAAGATACTTCTATAGCACCAACAGAAATTGAAATGTTAAAATCAAAGTAGCCAGCTAAGCTTGGTGGACCTATATCATCTGAACCAGGACCAGAACAAAACCAACAGGGAACAAAAGGTAATTTCGAATACTTAAACTATTTAACTTTAGAAATGTTAAAAATAGATTTTATACCTTAGAATCAAAGATTTAATAATTATCAACAAGAACTCTTCTAAGATAAGTAATATAGAAAGACTTTTGTAATTAGGAGAACAAATTCAGATAATATGAGAAGACCCTATAAAATATTGGGATAAAAATAAGACCAATGGAAAATAACATACTAATTAAGATATAGAAGATTTTAGAATACAAATTAAAGAATTGTTAGACTTCAAAGTAATTAGACCTTCTCCATTCCCTCCCCCCCCCCCAAATCAATAGCTTTCATGATTAGAAATTACAGTGAGACAAAAAAGGGTAAAGCTATGATGGACGAAGATCCAAAAGAAACGCAACAGCTGATTGCTCAATTAAAGAAGGTTCAAATGTCATGGAGTCTTCCTCAAGCTGAATCTGAGAGATCTTTGTAGTTGCCTTGCATTTTTCACCAATGCATAAAAGCAGCTGGTGTTCCTATCACTTTCCAAATCCCATTGGAACCTAGTTTTCTGGCGCTAATAAGTTTTCTCTAGCTCCAACAGACTAGAGAGCTCAGAATGCGCACGTTGCCGATGCAGATGATTGCCCCTAGACGGGAACTAGGCGCTGCTAATTCCGCCCAAGATCAGTGGGACACAAAAATAATATGCAACTGAGAAAATAATAGACGCTAAAATAAGCACAAAAATGGAACACCGAGATTTAACGTGGTTCGGCCAAACTGCCTACGTCCACGGACCCACACCAATATATTTCACTATCACAAAAATGAGGAGTACAAAAATACCACATCAGATTTTTCTCTCGCTTTACATAAAGGCTTTAACACTCCACTCACTTTTATCTCTCGTGTATAGCTTCTACACTGAAGCTCTCTCTTTCTCTTTACACAAGAAGGTATTCTTGGCTTTCAAGTGGTGTTTTTGAAGCTACAATGTGCCTTGTATTTATAGGAAAACTTGGGGGTTGTTGGCACCTACTTTTATTGAAATTCAAGGAAACCTACCATTGTTTTTTTTCTTGCCAAACCTTCATGTGTTCCCATTGTGAGCCTATTCTTTTGACCTTCCTTTTTTTCCTTCTTTGTGTGCCACCAACCTACTAACAATCTCCCACTTGAAGACTGATTTCAATCTGTCTTCACAATCTGGCTTTCACCTTGGGATATCTCATTTTGCGACTTAAGAAAAATATGATGTGGGTCACCACCTCTGTCTTCATTGCAGAAGACCAACTGAAGCTGAGCACAGCTCCAATTTCTCCTTGGTTACTGTTTTCGTCATCATGTCGGCTGGGTTTTTGGTACCTTGAATCTTTTCAAGCTTTAATACTCCATCTTCCAAAAGTGATCTGATGAAGTGATAACGGAGCCCAATGTGTTTGGTTCTTGAATGAAATGCTGAATTCTTTGCCAGATGTATCGCACTCTGACTATCACTGTGCAAGACATTCTGCTCCTGTTCGAAACCCAATTCTGCCAACAAACCTTGTAACCATATCATCTCTTTGCTAGCCTCGATCGCCACGCATCGCTCAGAAGTTGATAACGCAACAATCTTCTGTATCTGCGAAATCCAACTAATCGCAGAGCACCAACCAGAAAGACATAACCGGTAGTGCTTCTTCTGCGATCTACCTCGCCAGCAAAATCTGCATCTACGAAACCTCGTAGTGTCACGTCGCCTCGTCTAAAGCATAAGCATTTATCAGTAGTTCCCCGTAGATATCTCAATATCCACTTTACTGCATCCCAATGTCGCTTTCGAGATTTGCCATATATCTGCCGCAACTCCCATCGCATGAGCAATATCTGGTCCTGGTACAAACCATGGCATACATCAAACTTCCAATGGCCGAGGCATATGGAATTTTAGCCATGAAGTTTCTCCTTCTCGCCTTAGGAGACTGGTCGTTGGATAGACGGAATGATTCGCTAATGGCGTCGACCGGGCTTTGCACTGCTCATGTTGAACCTTTGCAGGATTTGATCAATATACTTGGCCTGTGACAACTGCAAAACACCTTTTTGCTTGTCTCTACAAATTCTCATCCCTAGAATTTGCTTTGCTTCTCCCAAGTCCTTCATTTCAAATTCCACCGATAGTTGCTTCTTCAACTTCTTCATCTCATCCATGTCCGAGCAAAGTTACTAACATGTCATCGACATAAAGTAGCAAATGATATAGCTGGACTCGAACCGCCTGAAGTAGCAACAATGGTCAGCATTACACTTCGTGTAGCCATTTTTCTTCATAAATCCGTCAAACTTCTTGTACCACTGTCTAGGCGCTTGCTTTAAGCCATATAGGCTCTTCTTCAATTTGCATACCAACTTCTCTTTTCCTTTCACTGAGAAGCCTTCCGGTTCTTTGCATATAGATTTCTCCTCTAAATCACCATGGAGGAAAGCGCTTTCACGCCTAATCGCTTCCAAGTGCAAGCCCTCCGCATTTGCAACAATGCTCAACATCGATCGAATTGTTGTTAGCTTCACAACCGGGCGAAAATATCTCCGTGTAGTCAATTCCTTCTTTCGCTGGAAACCTTTGACTACCAATCTCGCTTTGTACCTCTTTGAACCATCATGTTCTTCTTTGATTCTCAGACACCCATTTATTGTTGAGAGCTTTCTTCCTCTCGGGGCAATTCAAATAGTTCCCACGCCTGGTTGGAGATGAGAGACTTTATCTCATCTTTCATTGCAAGCTCCCACTTAACAGAATCTCCCACCGACATGCCTCGTCATAGCATTCAGGTTCACCGTCGATGAGCAACATGTAGTTCATGTACTTCCGATTCGGAACATGAGGTCGACTTGACCTCCTCACAATGGGGGTTTGAGCCGAGACCTGGTGAATCACCTCCGAGATGGGCTCCTTCGCCTGCAGACTCATCCGCCGCTTTGGACGCATTTCCTTCTAGAGTGTCGTCCGAACAACATATGTTGGATCATCGTGGATTGTGTCATTGGATCGTGACGCATTTCGGCCCTTGTACATCACCTTTTCATTGAATATGACATCCCGACTTCGATGAGCTTTTTGTTACGATCATCCCAAAGCGATACCCAAACTCGTCTCCACCATATCCAACGAAAGTACACTTTAGTGATTTGGAGTCTAACTTACTCCCGCATTATCACTAATGTGCACATACGCTGATTAATAACCAAATACTTTTAAATGAGAAAGTTTCACTTCTTTTCCGCTCCAAACTTCTTCCAGATCTCAGACTCTAATGGTACCGACGGTCCACGATTAACTAGGTATGCCGTATGATGCCTTCTCGCCTAAAAACTGCTTTGGCGGGCCTACATGTATTCTCATGCTTGGCTCTTCACAATGTTCGATTCATGCTCGCAACTCCATTCTGCTGCGGGTGTTCCCGGCAACGTTCTCTCCAACTTGATGCCATTTTGGTAACAAAATTTCTTGAACGCCAAATTTTCGTGACTTTCCACCATTGTCGATCTCAACTTCTTTACTGCAAACCGCTTCATTCTCCACCATGGCCTTCCACTTCTTGAACGCCTGAACACATCGGATTTGTGTCTCAAGAAGTAAACCCACACCTTTCTCGAGTGGTCATCAATGAAAGTCACAAAGTATGACTTTCCGCCAATCGATGAAACTGCTGGCTGGACCTCCCACACATCTGTGTGGACAAGTTCAAGCTTCTCTTTCTTTAGAGTTCGCCACTTGTATTGAAACCCACCCGTTTCTGCTTCCCGAAAATACAACTTTCACAAAAGTCTAAATCAATAGACTGAAGCCCTGGTAGTTTTCCTTTTGCATGCATGTACTTGAGCCCTTTCTGACTCATATGCCCAAGTCTTTGGTGCCACAGGTTCGCATCCTTGCTATCAGCAACTGCAATTGTCATACACGCATTCGCCGTCGTGTATAGGGTGCCACCTCTTATGTTAATCTGGAATATAAGGGGTATACTCACCTCTTATGCAAGACTTAAAGCTTCGAAGAATTTATATAAGATTGATTTTCTTTGCTTGTGTGAGCCTATGGTGGATAAAGACAAGTTATGAAAGTTTAATAGGAAGTTGGGATTTCTGCATTGCCATTCGAATGAGGTGGAAAAACTTTTGTTTTTATGGTCTGATGTTGTTTGTTATCAGATTGTTGACTCTAGGGAACAACATGCTACTGCCAAGTTATAGTGGATGGATAGGAAGTTCTATTTTAGTGGTGTCCATGCTAAATGTCATTATGTACTACGGAGAACGCTCTGGAGGGATCATGTTGTGTTGACTGAACACATGGACTTTATTTAGCTTATTGGATGGGATTTTAATGCCATTCTGTCTCGTGCTGAAAGGAAATGGGGTGGTTCAGCTTTACAAAGGTGTATGATTGAATTTAATGAGATAGTTGTCAATTGTGCTTTGGAAGAACTCCACACTTGGGAGAGGAAGGGTTTTCTTGGACTAAGAATACCATGTGAAAAAAGTTGGACCAGAGTGTTTGGTAACTGCTTTTGGAATCAATCTTTCTAGGATTTTTCTGTTGAAATTCTTAGTAGGGATACTTCGGATCACAGCCCTCTTATCTTAAATGGGAATCTCATCCTCTTCTGGGCTAAGGCCTTGTTTAGTATCAACATATATGGCATTCTCACTCCACTTTTTCAGACACTGTTAAGTCCAATTGGAACTCTCCACTTTTCTTTATTTTAGGGCACTGTTTGGGTTTTAGTTTAAGCTTAGGAGACTGAAGAAATGCTTGTAGCTTTGGAATAAATCGGTTTTTGGGAATTTGTTCTAGCATATTCAAGACGTTGAGTAGACCATGTTACTAATACTTTGTGAGAAGTAATATGAGCATGATCAGTCTGAGGGTAACCATTTTCATCTGCAGCATGCATATTCTGAGTTCTCTAGTCTATTGGATAGAAAGGAAACTTACTACGCTAGAAAACAGGCCTCCAATGGGATTTGGATGGTGATAGGGAACACCCACTATTTTCATGCATTAGTGAAAAAATGTAGAGCAACTACAAAGATTGTATCTCTCAAATTCAGGTTGAGGATGGCTCCATGACATCTGACTCTTCTCTTAAGTGAGCAATCAGCTTTGAGTTTATTTTTCGATCTTCGAGTTGAAGCAACCTAGGATATTGATTATATTGTAGATGTTGTCCCTCATGTAGTCTCTTCTACTGATAATGCGATGCTTACTGCTAATCATTCGCTAGAAATATATAATGCCCGTACTAATAAATGCCTACTCCATGAAGTCTGAGAATACAAGCCTTGGAACATAATTCTTGAAGAGCACCCTCGCTTTAACCTCCCCGTCGAGTAGATTTGAGGTGTATTATTAAGTGATTACCATAGCTTTTGTGCTTCTCGTTACATTTTGTTCGCTTAGTTGAGCCATTACCATGACTTGTGGTCTATCATCTTTTGATTGGAAGCTTCTCGTGCTTACCCTGTTTTGCAATGCAATGTGGAAGCTTGATAGTGAGGATGATGATGAAGAAGATGGGACGCAAAGATGGGTGGTTTGAGGATTATGTATTATATTTGATGCTATGTATGTTACGAATTTCAAGACATTGCACTATATGTATTGTAAGTTAAGCTGATGATGGTGAAGTATTTGGAACTTATGTAATAGTTGTGGATTACCATTTAATTAAGCTTGAAGTATTATGGTTGTGATTATAAAATTGTCTAAAGTGCTTGTTGAATTTGAGGGCTTGGATTCCGTTAAACTGCATACTACTACGATATGAATGCATACCAATGTGTTACTGAGTGTCTACGCTGTATTAGAACACTGTATGCTACCACAGTATTGTGTGATGGTTGCTCAAGTTGTTTTGGGCTTTTGGCATGATTGGAGCTTAATGACGGATTAATGGGCCTTTATAGTTTAAAACATTGATTCCCGACCAAAAGTGGCGATAATAAGTTGTTAGATGTCAAATATTAGCATGAATAATATTTATGTGATTGTAATTATACAAAAAATGCGATTTAAATTCAACAACGTCACCATCACTAAGAGTTTAAGGACATGTTCGTGTTGTGGATTGAATGTTTCTACCTATTGAAAAAAAAAAAAAAAAAAAAAAAAAAAAAAAAAAAAAAAAAAAAAAAAAAAAAAAAAAAAAAAAAAAAAAAAAAAAAAAAAAAAAAAAAAAAAAAAAAAAACTATTTATATTTAAATATGTGTAAATGCCTGTATGTGTAAGACATGTGTTATGTCATATATATACATAGACACTTCCCGCGCTTTAATATAATTTCAATTAAACTTGTTTAGTAGTTAAGTAATAATACATGTGTTAGTCTAGGATTGGGTTAATAGTTGGGGCATGTAAGGAAAGACATGCAGAATCAACCACGAAAAACCCACTGTTCCTAGAAGCTTGATATATATAAGCTCGAAGAGTACGATTCGAGTACGTGAAAAAGTGCATTACCATGAAGACTGATGGATAGATGTGTTGGGAAATTAGAGCTAATATCGAACTAGACTAATTTCCCCTTCACGTGTGGTTAAAAAAGGGAATTTGACTCAGCACAAGCAATTCAAGAAAAACCGGAATAAAATGAAAAACACCAAGAATTATTTAACGTCGTAAAAACCCTCCAATGCGAAGGAAAAATCGACGGGGCAAACCGACAAATCCACTATCGCCAAATAATAATAATAGTACAATGTTCTTCTCAAGATTTTTGCCCTAAATCAAGAGGTAACTCTAACACACACCTTCAAGATATAATCTTGGCATCCACAATACATCTCATCTAAACATTAGATGGAAATCACCAAATAAACAAACAACAATAGAGATGATAAATCAATAGCATCAAAGATAGCCGTTCCAAGATAAAACTTGGAGAAATCAATACTAACCCTTGAAGAAGAGAACCCCACTAGAAACACCACTTTCTTCTCCAAAGGTAAAATAGACTATCAATCGGTTTCTACCAAAATTGTTGGTCGTGTGTTTTATAGCTTTGAAGACAAAACCAAGGCTTTCTTTTCGCTTCCGATTCTGTCACGAGAAGTCACATACGTCAATAGCCTTCCAATTCATATATAGATAGTAATTGAAACATAGTAGGTCATTTAATGGGCCTAATCATGGTTGGCTCAATTCATTTTTGGACATGGGTCGGATAATACTAGCCCAACAATCTCCCTCCACCCCATGAGGGGGTACACCGACGACTCCAATCAGCTTGGAGCTCATTCGCCATCTCCGCACAAAGACTCAAGCTACGCTTTGTAACAACCTTAGTCAACATATCGTAAATATTCTTGTCTCAGATGTATTTTCTCCAAATTGAAGAATATTCTCCTCCATTGCTCCACGAATCCAATGATATCTCACATCAATGTGTTTTGTGCGAGAGTGGTAGGTAGAATTCTTACTTAACTCAATAGCACTCGACTATCACAATAAATGATGTACTCACCTTGCTTCAAATTGAGCTCCTCAAGAAACTTTTTCATCCAGCACCATCTCTTTACCACTTCATTTATTGCAAGATATTCAAACCTCAGTGGTTGATAAAGCCACACATTTTTGCAATTTAGACCGCCATGAAACACTCCCGCAAAGTAAACAAGTACCCAGATGTAGATTTTCGACTATCTAAGTCACCCGCCATATCCAGATCTCAGATACCCTTTCAAACTCGGATGATCTCCACCAAAGCTCAAACATAACTTCGAAGTTCCTTTGAGATAACGAAGGATCCATTTTACTGCTTCCCAATGATCTTTCCCCGGATTAGACAGAAATCTACTAACCACGCCAACTGCATGTGCAATATCTGGACGAGTACAGACCATAGCATACATCAAACTACCAACTGCTGAAGAATAGGGTACTAGTTCCATCTTCTTCTTCTCTTCACTAGTGGAAGGGTATGATCCTTTGGTAAGTTTGAAATGACCGCCAAGAGGTAAGCTAAGCGGCTTAGCTCCTTTCATGCTGAATCTTTCAAGTACTGCTCAATATATTTTTCTTGTGATAACCACCTTCTTAGACTTTCTATCTCGAGACTATCTCCATGCCCAATATCCGCTTAGCTGGTCCCAAATCCTTCATATCTCCAATGACTTATGCAAGGCATCCTTCAATTTCTTAATCAAACCCGCATCCCGACCAACAATGAGCATGTCGCCTACATAGAGTAGTAAAATAATGAAACTTTTGACTGGAAAATGTCCGATATAGACACACGGATCTGCAATCGCTTTTCTAGTGTACCTTGACTCGCCATAAAAGTGTCAAACCTTTTATTCCACTGCCTTGGCGCCGCTTGAGCCCATACAAACTTTTCTTTAATTTGCATACAAGATGTTCTTTCCCCTTCTGTTCAAAACCTTCTGGTTGTACCATATAAATCTCTTCCTCCAAATCACCATGTAAGAAGGCAGTCTTCACATCAAGTTGCTCCATTTCTAAGTTTAGGTTGGCTACCAAACCCAAAACAACTCTGATGGATGTCATTTTCACAACAGGAGAGAAGATCTCATCAAAATCAACACCTTGTTTCTGCCCAAAACCTTTAACAACCAGACGAGCCTTATATTTCATCAACTTACCATTGTTGTCTCTCTTGATTTTGTACACCCATTTGTTTTTCAGTGTCTTTCTATCTTTCGGGAGATCCACCAACTCATAAGTATTATTCTTTCTCAAAGAGTTCATTTCTTCGATCATTGCTTTCATCCAAATTGCCTTTATTACTATCACTTTGCTTCAATAAAATTTTCTGGCTCTCCATCAGTAGTAAGCAAGACATATTCAGAAGTAGGATACCTGGAAGATGGTCTATGTTCTCTAGTAGACCTTCTGAGTTCTGGTCTTTCATTGTCCTCCCTATCCGAAGTCTGCTCCCCCTGATTAATAATCTCATCAGCTGATAGATCATCATGGGCATTTTCATCAACACTATCATTAGCTGCATTATCATTTACTGGAGCCACATCTTCTCTGACTACGTGACGATCAAGAGGAGCTAGTAGATATAGGATCAAAAATAGGTGAAGCCACTCTCTCAAATTGCTCAACCTTATCAATATCTTCAATTGTCTGGTCCTCGTGAAAAATCACATCTCTACTTCTCACCATCTTACTTTTCACTGGATCCCAAAGCTTATAACCAAATTGCTCATCTCCATAGCCAATGAATATACATGGCTTCGCTCACATCAAGTTTCGATCTCGTTCTTTCGAATGTGTACGAAAGCTTTACAACCGAACACCTTCAGATGAGAGTATGAAATATCTTTGCCAGTCCAAACTCTTTCTGGAATATCGTGGTCCAAAGGAACAGATGGAGATCTGTTTATTAGATAGCAAGCTACTTGAACGGCTTCACCCCAAAACTCTTTTGATAACTTAGCTGTTTTTAACATGCATCTGACCCTATCAAGAATAGTACGGTTAATTCTCTCTGCCACTCCATTATGTTGAGGAGTACCTGCTTCTGTAAATTCATGCCAGATCCCAAATTTCGAACAATATTTTCTGAACTCATGTGAAGTGTATTCCCCAATCGTTATCTGGTCTCAAACATTTCAGATGCTTCCCAGTTTCTCGTTCTACAAGAACATGGAACTCTTGAAAACACTGAAGTACTTCACTTTTTGATTTCAACATATATACCCATAGGTTTCTAGAAGCGTCATCAACAAAAGTGACAAAGTATCTATTTCCTCCCAAGGAGGCTACATCACCAGGAGAACATACATCAGAATGCACAAGTCCCAAAATATCATATTTTCTCTTAAAGGTGCCATCGAATGAAACTCAGGTTGCTTTACTCATATAAACAATGATCGCATTGGTTTAGACACATACCATTGGCCAAGGGAATATTTTTCTTCTTAGCAAGAATCAGAACCCCTTTTCACTCATGTGGCGGAGTCTCTGTGCCATAGTTCAGAGAGGCATCTTCAACTACATTCGCCTCATGCTTACAAGCTTTTGCAAAAGTCTTGTAAAGAGTGCAACAAGCTCTTCCTTTTAGCAATTGTGAAATTACCTTTTGACAATCTCCATTTCAATCACCAAAGTTACTATGATAACCAGATTTGTCAAGAGCCATAATCGAAATAAGATTGAGGCGCATATCAAAGCCAATATGCTTCACATCCTTCAACAAAGAAAGTGCAACCAAGATTTGTTTGCAAGTAGATGTCACCAATCCCAACAATCTTAGATTGGCTAGTATTGCCCATCTTTGATGTACCAAAATCACCTGCTTTATAGTTGGCAAACAAATCCAAGTTTGAACAAACATGAGACGAGGCACCACTATCAATAATCCACTCAGTGCCGTGATTGTAACCATGTAGGCAATGGCCTTCTACACAGAAAGTACATCCTCACTTATGGATACAACATCCGTAGTATTCTTGTCATCCTCTTTCTTTTGATTTTTGCCTTCTTTTTTATCTCTTAACCAAAATCGACAATTTCTTTTGATATGACCCACCTTGTCACAATAGTAACACATCGCCTTTTGTCTTTTGACTTTGATCGACCTTTAGACTTGCCGCGACCTTTCTCGCCTCTCGTTCTTGCTTCTACCTCTGTCCTCTACAACAAGAGCCTGTGGTTCGATCCGATCTGGCGCATGCCTCAAGATTTTCTTCTTGTTTCTTCATTCTCGCATCTTGTCTTTCACGTAATCCATAGTCAATACACCGTCAGAGCCGAAGTTACTAATAGTCACAACAAAGGTCTCCCAACTATCCGGCAAAGAACTCAAGAGCAACAAAGCTCGCAATTCATCTTCTAGAGTCATACCCATTGTCTCTAATCGATTTATAATATTTTGAAAATTGTTCAAATGCTCACCACACCCACGGTGTCCTTATATTTCATGTTGACTAAGTCTCTAATCGTAAAAGATTTTCTAGATGCGCTTTCTTTTCAAACATAGCCTCCAATTTTGACCACAACTTATGTGCATCGCTTTCTTGCGCCACATGATGAAACACACTATTGTCAACCCACTGGCCGATTGTTCCGATTGCCTTTCTTTGCTGCTTATACCAATCAAGATTCGACATATCATCGAGCTTAGCACTATCGCCCTCAATAGGATCATGCAAATCCTTACAATAAAGGATATCCTCCATTCTTGGCTTCCAAGTTACCCAATTATGATTAGTGAGCCTAATCATAGCACTGCCAACGGGGTCGTCCATTTAATCCACACAAATCAACCTGGCTCTGATACCACTTGTTGGGAAATTAGAGCTAATATCGAACTAGACTAATTTCCCCTTCACGTGTGGTTAAAAAAGGGAATTTGACTCAGCACAAGCAATTCAAGAAAAACCGGAATAAAATGAAAAACACCAAGAATTATTTAACGTCGTAAAAACCCTCCAATGCGAAGGAAAAATCGACGGGGCAAACCGACAAATCCACTATCGCCAAATAATAATAATAGTACAATGTTCTTCTCAAGATTTTTGCCCTAAATCAAGAGGTAACTCTAACACACACCTTCAAGATATAATCTTGGCATCCACAATACATCTCATCTAAACATTAGATGGAAATCACCAAATAAACAAACAACAATAGAGATGATAAATCAATAGCATCAAAGATAGCCGTTCCAAGATAAAACTTGGAGAAATCAATACTAACCCTTGAAGAAGAGAACCCCACTAGAAACACCACTTTCTTCTCCAAAGGTAAAATAGACTATCAATCGGTTTCTACCAAAAATTGTTGGCTGCGTGTGTTTTATAGCTTTGAAGACAAAAACCAAGGCTTTCTTTTCGTTTCCAGTTGCTGCCGAGAAGTCACATACGTCAATAGCCTTCCAATTCATATATAGATAGTAATTGAAACATAGTAGGTCATTTAATGGGCCTAATCATGGTTGGCTCAATTCATTTTTGGACATGGGCTGGATAATACTAGCCCAACAAGATGGCTGTTATTCTTTTTAAATCGATTTATTTTTCTTAATATCTTATGTAAAAAATGAGTTGAATTAGTTTTGGACCATCCCAATGTTAGGAAAGCCTTGTAATTTGAGAGTCAAAGCCTAAAGCGAGATTCATACGAGTGAGGTAGGAAATTTAACCACTATAGAATCTGGGCATTTTTTTAAAATTTATCATTTTGGTTGTATTTTGACTTTAATTAGAGTTATATGATGGCTAGCACCTACACACTTGGAAAGTCAAGCATTGGATGAGTTAAACTATTTTATAGTGATTTTTTTTTTTTTTTTTGGGGTCCAATTTGATTTTGCCATTATTCTTGGAACTGAAGCTTATGATAGGTATTCAACTGTTGGGTCATGCTCATAATTTGTGTTAGGATGTTTTGTTTTTAGTTTTCGTTTAGTTATAAAGATTAATGGTTCTAGTTTGGGGTTGATTAAGGTATGTTTGGTAAGCTAAATAAGTTAGCTTATGACTTATGTAGGAGTTTATAAGCTCCTATTAATTAAATAAGCTCTGTTTGGTTGGAGGAACTTATTTGAAAAGTTCGAGCTTATTTGAAAAACATTTTTTATTAGCTTTTCAAATAAGCTCATGAGCTTTTCACTTTTTATTCCATTTTTTACCCTTATAATTTTCTAGAAATATATTTTAAACATATCATTTTGTGTAATTTTCTATTTATGAGCTAGCTTATCAGTTATTTTGCTAAATGTTTTTATTTATATCAGCTAACTTATCAGCTATCAACTGTAAGCCATAAGCTATCGGCTTTCAATTAGGCTATCAGCTCTCAATTAGGTTATCAGCTACAAGCTAGCTTATCAGCTAATTCTACCAAACATACCCTAGTAACTGCATTTTGCCTACCTATTTTAGATACTAAAGCTGTGAGTTTACCTCGTTTAATATCATTTTACTATCCAGTTTGATTAATTATCTTCTGTTTTAGGTAAAAACTGAAATTGATGCAATTTGAGAAAATATGAGCAAAAATTCAATGGAATTAAAGTATTTGGATCCTGATTACAACTTGAAGAATTTAAAGTACAAGTTGGAGGACTTCATCATAGAAAATAGTAAGTCCAGGGACTTATTTAATCATTTCCAGAAAATGAAGACCAAGCATGAAATAAAAGTAAAGGACCAAAACGAAGAAAAAGACAAGTGAAGAGAAAATTGTACTAATCAATCGCCCAGTAGCACATATTTTAGAGAGGAAATTACATAAAAACATGTTATAAGTTCCATTAATTAAAAAATCAGGTATTTTCGAATTATTTGCGTGAATCTGGTAAAAAGGGGGCTAGAAATTCTAATTTTCCGGTATGTGCGATTGCGCAATTGAAATCTTGGCTTTAGCCCAGATTTCATTCACGTCGTTGCGCATGATTTCTTCCCTTTTTTAAATTATGTGTAACTAATTACAATTGAATATAATGGATTACAGATGATTTGTACGAAATTACAAATAGTGTGTAACACATTACAAAGAGTGTGTAAGAAATTACAACAAATGTGTAACAATGTACAAGGAGTGTGTAAGAAATTACAAAAAATGTGTAACAAATTACAAAATGTATATAACAATGTGTAATAGTGTGTAATGTTACATAAAATTTTGATTTCTACTATTAGTTTTTGTAAATTTGTGTGATGTGGGCATAGAATTCACATACAGTGTCTATTTTGGATGGATAATATATATTTTTTGCGTTTCTAAATAATCCCATTCCAACCACCTGCTTTGCTAGTGGTAATATCACTTTTTCGCAAATTACTTTCTGTTTATGAGTTATAGGCCAATTTTTGGTTAAAAAAAAATTGCTCAAATCTGTAGAATTTCTAGTTTTGTGCTATGTAGTCACGCGCTCGATTGCATGGTAAAATTGCGAAAATTGGATTTTTGTAAATAGTTTTAAAAACATTATTTTTGTGATTTTTTATTTTCAATATTTGTCTTTGTGTAAAGATACAAATTTGGGTCCGAATTTTAAATTTTTTAGAGTTCTACTTTGTTTTGTACATCTTCAAAAGATGTATTGAGGCAAAACTAAAAAAATCAAAAATCAAAAGAAAAGCACAAGCAGGGCAAGCCTTGAAGAGAATGACAAGCCTTGAAGAGAATGACAAGACCCTAGAGAGCACAACGGAATTTTGAAGGCAACATGATGTGGAACTCTGCAAGAACACAAAGGTAAGTTGGTAAGATTAAAAATTTCGTACCTGATCATGGATTTATTGTACTAAGAACATGATAAAGTGTTGCATAAACCTTTAATTTCTAGGATTTAACTTTGACTATTAATAATTCATCATTTTTGTTAACTTTAACTCCTTTCGTTTTTTTCCCAACAATCTATGATTATTTTGAGCAAAGCTATGGATTACTTGTGATTTGTTTAGAGATCAAAAGATGATGGATAGATTTGAATTAGAATTCTTGGTTGCAAAGTATGATAAGGGATAGATACCTAACAATGTGGTTTATGTAATTAGATAGATTTATTTAATAAACGAATGGGTAATTTTTTATTGCCAACTAATGTAGAGAGAATTAGCTAGTGGTTCTCTCAAACTTTCTCTTCAATAAAATTCTCTTCTTCATTTATTCTTAATTCTAACTTGAAAGCTCTTAGTTTCTCATATTCCGACGGAATTAAAAACCTAAATTAAGTAACTAATAACCGATCGATGATACTTCGGCCGTAAATATGATTAGCGGAGCATTTCTTTGCTAGGTTATCTCTTTCTTTTATTTTTCATGCTTGAGAAAGATAATTTCTCATATATGGCGTAAGTGATACAAAGCGATGACGTTGATAAAAAGTATTTAACCCGTATATATGAGTGATTAAACTTCTCGATTTATTTTTTAGCATTTATTTACTTGTTTTATATATTTTTGTATATTATTTGTGTGTAAGAAGTATAATCTCTTATATTTTGCGTGGTGAATAAAAACGACTACGTCGCTAAAAAATATTTAACCCGCAATTATGAGTATTTAGACTTCTCTATCTAGTTTGAGGGGGACGATGTGTTCAATTAACATGCTATCTTTTATAACTCTTTAGTGAAGTTTTACCTATTCCTCTACTTCAATTTGTTGATTTGTTGTGCTTTTAAAATCGTTTTTGAGTTTATATGATTATTGCATTCACTTTAGCCAATTGAATCAATTAATCTTTAAATTCAAGTTACATGCTAGAATTGAAACTTTTGATCCTTAATTATCATTGGATTCTAATCCAAAGTAGCATATGAATATCGTGCATATTTGTTAACAAATCAACTCAGATGTATTAATTCAAGTTTGTGAAAATGGGTTCCTTCTTGCTGGTGAATTTCGTGAAAATGGGAGAAGGGTTCCACGTTGAAATGAAAATAATGCCAAGTTGTTAGCTTTAGTACATGGGATTTGTTTTAGGATGCGGTTTGGGAACCGCCTCCTAAAGATTTAAATGGATTGTTTTAGGAGGCAGTTCCCAAAACCGCCTCCTAAAAGACTTTAGGAGGCGGTCCTTTTAACCGCCTCCTAAAGTATATTTTTTAAATTTTAGGACTTTAGGCGGCGGTCCTTTTAACCGCTTCCTAAAGTACACTTTTTAAAATTTTTGGAGGCGGTCGAAATGCAAATAAGCGACGGGCTTTCATTATTTGTCCACTTATCATTGCCTTTAGGCAGCGTTTTGCTTAAAACCGCCGCTTAAAGTGTGCCTCCTAAACTCGTTTTTGTAGTAGTGGCTCAAATCTGCAGAATTTCTAGTTTTGTGCTATGTGGTCACACGCTCGATTGCATGGTAAAATTGCGAAAACCGGATTTTTGTAAATAGTTTGAAAAAACCTTATTTTTGTGATTTTTGATTTTCAATATTTGTATTTGTGTAAAGATACAAATTTGGGTCCGAATCTTAAATTTTTTAGAGTTCTACTTTGTTTTGTACATCTTCAGAAGATGTATTGAGGCAAATATTAAAAAATAAAAAATTAAAAGAAAAGCACAAGCAGGACAAGCCTTGAAGAGAATGACAAGACCCTAGAGATCACAACGGAATTTTGAAGGCAACATGATGTGGAACTCTGCAAGAACACAAAGGTAAGTTGGTAAGATTAAAAATTTCGTACCTGATCATGGATTTATTGTACTAAGAACATGATAAAGTGTTGCATAAACCTTTAATTTCTAGGATTTAACTTTGACTATTAATAATTCATCATTTTTGTTAACTTTAACTCCTTTCGTTTTTTTCCCAACAATCTATGATTATTTTGAGCAAAGCTATGGATTACTTGTGATTTGTTTAGAGATCAAAAGATGATGGATAGATTTGAATTAGAATTCTTGGTTGCAAAGTATGATAAGGGATAGATACCTAACAATGTGGTTTATGTAATTAGATAGATTTATTTAATAAACGAATGGGTAATTTTCTAATTTAATATTCACGATGATGGTAGATTGCAAACTTATTCTCTAACCTTTAGACTCATTTGCATTCTCGTTCCCTACTTTTTGAGTAACAAATTATTTTACCATTGATTTTGTTATTATATATCTTCATTAATTTGTAATTTAATACTTTTGTTCACATTTAAAAAAAAAAAAAAAAAAGAAAGAAAAGCCAATGAAACAAAAAGCTTAAAATAATAATGCTAATTACAAAAATATCTTACTACTGTGTGTATATATATATATATATATATATATATATATATATAGATAGATAGAACATTATCGAGATTTTATGGATAAGTAGTGCGAGATTTTGCAATATATATGTAGTGAAAAAGATACAAGCAGTTTTAACACAATAATCTATATATATATACAATAATATGCATGCGTTTATTTATTTCATGAGGAAACCACAAAACCAGATAAGTAGTCACACGAGAGATCAGATGAAGGTAAACACGATAACAGCAGCTCAACAGACTAAAGAAAATGTGATTCTCTTGGAAGTGTAACAAACAACACTTATTCAAGCAAGCACAAACAGATTGAGAAGCCCCCCACATCCACTCATTCCCTGCACATAGTCAGCATGCTAAAAAACATCAGAGTTTTGAATTGTTTATCTCATAGCCCACAAATAAATAGAATGACCTGAGTGAGTTTTTTTTTTTTTTTTTTTTTTTATCTAATAATTCTATAATAACAGAATACTATAAAACGGGTGATTTATACCTTTGTAAAGATAGATTTCTGAGCTTGAACGGCAGAGATCAGTCATCATGATCTAGAGATGTGCTGGAGGCTCGAAATATCTGCCAAGCTGAAAGGGACTTCGTTGAGTTTACTGCATTGTTTAAGATAAAGACTCCTGAGTCTCGGGAAGGGATGCTTCGAAGCTTCCCAATGAACTAAATCCATCCTTTCAATAATCAACACTTCGAGAGAATGGAAACCTCCATCCTCCAGCTTCCACACCTCTCCCGTGAATGCATTATCTTTAACCTTGAGGATCTCGAGGGCTTTCAACATTCCTAGTGTGGCCATGTGTTTCCATTCTAGATAGGTGCCTCCCAGTGTTAGCTTCTTTAGGCTTGGCGGAAATTTATTACTTTGAGGAATGCCATCCAGTCTTGCTCCAAGAGGTGATGCATCATTCAGTAGCTTCAAATTTTCAAGGTTTTTCAATTTTCCAAGACCATCAAATAAACTAGATGCACCCGTGGTTTCGAAGAGTTTAGCTAATTTACCACGAATACCCAATTTCTTTAGGTTTGGAGTCCTGTCAAACACATCTTGCGTACAACTTTCAGGCGCTATTGTAGAAATTGTTTGCAAGTTTGCATTTATCGAAGAATCTGTTTCCTTATTCTTCGATTTAGCAAGAGGAGGTGGCAAAGAAGCGGAAGCATTTGTTTTAACATGCCTAAGCTGAATCATCTTCCATATGTCTCCTTTGATTTCAAGAGTTCCTGATGATGTCTCGACTATAAGAGATTGCAAGTTCCAAAGGCTGGAAAGGGCAGCAGGTATGATGTCGATATTTCCGTAGAGAACAAGATACCTCAGATGAATCAGTTGAGCTAGATCGGTGGGAAAACAAGCTAAAGAGATGGAGTTAGCATCTAACACCCTGAGTAGTTTAAATGCTTTAGCTATGGGAGAAATGTTCTTATCCTCGAAATCAATTTTTTCAGAGGAGAAAGACAAGAAAGACCGAACACGTGGACCAAACAGTTTCGAAGAGAGATAATTTGAAACACCGGAATGCATGCAAAGGCGGCGGTACTTCTCTAAGGCAGGTTTGGAAGATGAATAGGTATCTTGATCAGACTGTTCAATTTCGTGGAAAAAGTTTCCTTCAGCAGCTTGAATTTTGCAGAACCTGTGTAGCATTTCATGCACAAAGCATGTTCTGACTTTGCCATTAGACCTGCGTTCTCCAACAATGACTAAATTTCTGCTGACAAGATTGTCTAAGTATTCGTCTGCAGTATCCTCCAAGCTCCTTCCCACGATTTTTGGTATGAATCCTTCTGCTATCCAGAGCAAACTTAGTTTCCATGCTGGGATTTGAAAGCCTTGTGGAAACATCCCCAGGTAGAGGAAACATTCCTTCATTTGTGGAGGCAACTGATTAAAACTCGGTCGCATAACACTTTCCCAAATTTTATCCTTGTCCATGAAAGTATATTCGTCCATACTAGTAGCAACCTTCTCCCACAAATAACTTTCAGTGCCTTTTTCTAGTAGAATTCCTCCAATCATGACTAGAGCAAGAGGTAGTCCATTGCATTGATCGGCAATATGCTCTCCATATCGTAGCAACTCCGGAGGGCATTGCTTCGTCCCAAGTGCCTTTTTTAGGAGTAACTGCAAACTCTCTTCGCTATTCAGAAAACGCAATTTATGGGGCTCTTTCATCGGGTTGGCATGCCTAGCCACAGACTCAATACGACTCGTCAATAATATTCTACTTCGTCTCTTATTTATTCTTGACAATGCAATTTTGAGATCATCTGAAGCCTTTTCCGTCCACACATCATCCATGGCAATTAAATAATTCTTTTCCGCAAGCCACTCACGAAGTTTATTAACTATATCTGCTTCAGTTATGTTATGCATCTCGTCCAGTGGCTCACCAAGCTGCCTCCAAATACTGAGGAACAATTCCTTTCTACTATATTCTTGAGAAACACAAACCCATGCCCGATTCTCGAATTCAGATTTAATTTTTGGATGATTATATATGATCTTCGCCAACGTTGTTTTACCAATACCAGCCATACCAACAATTGATATAACTTCCAAATCCTCCGATCCTCCAATCAGAAGCCTAATAACCTCTTCTGCCTCATCGTTAAATCCCACCACAATGTCTTCCTCTACAATCGGAGCCTATATTATAATTAACAATGATGCATCAGAATGCCAGAATATGAGTCAGAGATTGGAGTTCATGTAGGATTGTAATAAAGCAAGATTATCATTCACTCGTCGCAAGAAAATATATCCAATAACAAATGTACGTATGACGTCATTGTCCATTGCCTCATCTCCAAGTATATTTTTGCTTGTTTGAGTGGTGGTATGGTTTATTAAATGTTTGGATCCTAATGTGTAATAATTTTAAATATATAATCGAGATGAAAGGTTTTCCTTTTGATGAATTTTTTATCGAAAAATTTAAAAGAACGCGGATGAAATATTAGGCTATTAGCTCCTACATTTAAAAAAAAGGCAATTCAGTGGGATATTTAAATTTGATATTTTGAAGTTATCGCTACCGAGCCAATGCCCACTTGTGAGCATTTTACCATGCTGACAAGTCGGCGTTAGAGCGGGACTAATTAAGTTATGTCTCACATCTTAGGGCTTGTTCTATGTATAATATTTTTTATTTACTAACGCGACCTGTTAGATGTGTGGTTGAAATTTTGGGAAAATATATTAAAAATGTAAATTAATTGTATAAGCGGTTGAAAATTACGAGAGAGAAAAAGTTAGTAGAATTTAGTGAAAATTTATTATATATTGACAAGCCCTTAATTGGATCTAAAGACAATGATAAGGCATATTCTTCCTTATGAAAAGGCACTAGATCACTACTGTATTCAATCAAAGGGTAACAAATTATTACCGATAAAAAAAAAAAAAAAAAAGGCTAACAAATTATTACATGTAAAAACTTGTAAAGGAAAATGCCCGTGTACAAGACTTTTAATGGAAAATGGCCATCAAATAGTGGTTAGATTTGGGGAAATAAATCTATTTGAATTGGAAAAACTACACGTACAAACAACTGCGAGAGTGCTGAAACAATTGATTTACTACAAACAGCAGTCATGTACTATCTGTACAGGTTTTATGTGTACAAATAACATATATAATCCCTTCTATACTTCATAAAAATTATACCGACACTGGAAGACGATAGATATATTGTTATGTTGTTCAATTCCAGTTTCTCAAAAACTTCTACTGGTTTTCTTTGTTGCATCTAACTTGATTTCAATTTTTCAAAATGCCAAAATTTCATCTAATCTCATGTCGAACCTATGTTTAAACAAAAGTTTTATGAAGGAGAATCTCTTCTTCAACTTAAAACCAGAATTCTAAAAATAAATCTAAAACAAGAAAGTGAAATCTTAGTGGAAAAAGGACGTGACTTCTTGATAAGTGCTAGAAAAGCATTTAAATAACTCTTTTATTTTATGTATTTGTGTATTTTATTAGTATTATATGTTCATTTTTAAATGTTTTTCCTTTGTGTGTTTAGAGTCACAAAGAATCAAAAGAAGCCAAATTGGATACAAAGAGAGTGAAAATGGAAACTATGGACCAAAATGCAAGTAAATTAAAGATGAAGGACCTCCGATGCAATTTTATGAAAAATTATTTTTGCAATTTTTTGAGACGATGTGAAAGAACATCAAAAAAGGATTCTCACACTTTTTTCGGATCCCAAATCGGAGTTTCCTAGTAAAAGTTATGGCCGTTTGAATAAAAATGACTAAAAGCGTCAATTCCCAAGTTATTGAGGACAAAATTTTAACTTTTCAAAGTTTGGAGACCAAAGTGGAACTTTTCAAAAAGTTGAAGGATTGAGATGCAATTTTTCAAGGACCAAAATAAATAGAATTCGAAAGTTGAGGGGCTTGGTGTGCAAATATTGAGGGGCTTGGTGTGCAAATATTGAGTAGTGATGGCAAAAAAATCCGATTCGATCCAAATCCGATGGATACCCGATTCGAACGGAACAATTTTTTACCGATCCGACGATCCGTGGATCCGTGGATCGGCCGTTCCAAAACGAATTTGAATTTGGATTTGGATTAGGCCGATCCGATCCGAATTAATTTTTTATTTTTTATTTTTTAAATTTTATTTTTATTGTTTTTTATTTTTTTATAAAAACCTATACCAATATGGATCGTATTTTGATTTTTTTTCTTCATCCGATTCGATCCGATCCAATCTGATCTGAATCCGATCCGATGAATTTGAATTTGCATTTAGATCGGGGTGATTGATTTGGATTTAGATTTGGATTAGGCCGATCCGATCCGAACCCGATCCATTGTCAATACTAATATTGAGGGACTTGGTGT
Source organism: Jasminum sambac (assembly GCA_018223645.1). Classification (NCBI taxonomy): domain Eukaryota; kingdom Viridiplantae; phylum Streptophyta; class Magnoliopsida; order Lamiales; family Oleaceae; genus Jasminum; species Jasminum sambac. The sequence continues at coordinate 26,816,026 of CP073652.1, forward strand.
GCAAATATTGAGAAACTTGAGTCACAGCTGCGTGACTCGAGTCGCCGCCGAGCAGGACCTAAGTCATGCTCAGTGGTGCTCGAACACTCCCCAGCATTACTCGAACGACGCCACAACCTCTCCAGGCATGACCCTGATTAGCACTACAATGTGCCTAGCCCTCCTCGTTTTTTGCATGCAGTGACTCGAGTCATGTCAGGAGGAATCGTACATGGCGTAGCAAATTGCAGTAAGCTTGCACCAACTTGATTTTTACGTACTTTTTATTTCTTCGAAATAATACAACTTGAGCACACCATAATAGATTCATGGAATGTCACTTTTATAATTTTTTAACATTTTTTATTGTAATATTTTTCCCATAAATAGAGGCATTTCCAAGTTTAAAGTATAACAACTAATGTAGAGAGAATTGGCTAATGATTCTCTCAAACTTTCTCTTCAATAAAATTCTCTTCTTCATTTATTCCTAATTCTAACTTGAAAACTCTTAGTTTCTCATATTCCGGCGGAAGTAAAAACCTAAATTAAGTAACTAATAATCGATCGATGATCCTTCGGCCGTGAATATGATTAGCGAAGCATTTCTTCGCTAGGTTATCTGTTTCTTTTATTTTTCATGCTTGAGAAAAATAATTTCTCATATATCGCGTAAGCGATACAAGGCGATTACGTTGCTAAAAAAGTATTTAACCCATATATATGAGTGATTAAACTTCTCCATTTATTTTTTAGCATTTATTTACTTATTTTCTATATTTTTGTATATTATTTGTGTGTGAGAGGTATAATCTCTCATATTTTGCAGTGGTGAATAAAAATGATTACGTCGCTAAAAAATATTTAACCCGCAATTATGAGTATTTAGACTTCTATATCTAGTTCGAGGGAGACGTGGTCAATTAACATGTTGTTATCTTTTCTAACTCTTTAGTGACGTTTTACCTATTCCTCTACTTCAATTTGTTGAGCTTTTAAACTCGTTTTTGAGTTTATGTGATTATTACATTCACTTCGGCCAATTGAATCAATTAATCTTTAAATTCAAGTTACATGCAAGAATTGAAACTTTCGATCCGTAATTATCATTAGATTCTAATCCAAAATAGCAAATGAATACCGTGCATATTTGTTAACAAATCAACTTAGATGCATTAATTCAAGTTTGTGAAATATGAAATGAATATCGTGCATATTTGTTAACAAATCAGATGCATTAATTCAAGTTTATGAAACTATTCATCTAATTCAACTCATTCTTTTTGTTCATTTCACGCTAGCATTGCATTAAATCCTAAGAACTTGTTTAGGGTTATCCAATAACTAGATGTTAATTTAAAGAACTCGCTTTAATTTAATATATTTAAGGAAGAATTCGTTAGTCAGATCTTCTTGATTAATTAGAGTTGATAAATTGAAGAAGAAATAGTAACATGTTGCTGGGAAAAGACTAACATAAGTTATTGATACAACCAAACCTGAGAATTAGATATATCTTCAATTATTTCATTTTATCTCTTTTATTTTATTTTCAAAATTCACAAAAATCCCCCTCTATTTCTATATTAATTGATAAAACCAACTAGATTAAATATCGTTCCTCTTGAGTTCGACTCTTACTTGCCACTTTTAGATTAACTTATAGTTTTGAAACCGAGTAAGGAAAATAAAATAAATTTTGCTGTACTGTGAAAACGCACCACTTCTTTGGAGTTCAAACCCATTTCATCCACTTCGGCCTTACATTTGTGCTGGTTTGGTGTAAAGAACAATCTATGGATCGCTTGAATGCAACTACCAAACGTTTGCCATCTTTAATTCATGAGACAGAGACAAAAGAATTTAGGCGGGTTTTACATATTTCTTATTGTTTCCTAATTTTCATATTTTCTAAATCACTTCTCATGCTATATCTACAAATAGAAATCCATCTAAAAATTTTTCTACTACTATTTTATTATTTTTTTTTAATTTATTTCTACATCTCATGTTTTTCATTTCTTTCTAAACTTCTTTTCATTCATTTCCAATTAAAATAATCATCTTTCTCTATTTCTTCCCTCTACGTCATCCTCCAATTCACATTCCTTTTGGAGATGGCCTTAGGATGCGTTTTGTTGGTTTTTATGTTTGTAGTTTTGAGATTTGAAAACACTTTTATATTTTTCTATCTCGAGAAAATTGAAGACATGTTTAGTTTGTTATTGTTGAAAACTAACTTTGAAAAAAGAAAATTGAAATGTCTTATTTGAAATTTTTTAATAAAATTGTGAGTCGACACAATAGAGATTATATAGAGATCCTAAAATTTTCAAATCATTCAATTTAGCCGCCATCTTCAACCTATCATACCCACCCCACATCGCAATCCCCGCCAACTGGTTCACAACCAACCCAACAATGACCATTGGTTGTGGGGAAAACACCAATCTAGTGATTTCGTGACTAGGTCTCAACTATCTCGAGTGGTTGAAACCACCACCACTGGCTAACGCCCACCAAATCTAGATCTAGTGATGTTTAAATATAATTGATGCAAAATTCAAAATTTGAAAATGCATTTTTAATGTTTCCAATATACAATACGGAAAAACATTCAAAACACCAAAAAGATCATTTTGAGTTTTATTTACAAATTTTTCTATCATTTTGGAAACATATTTTGAAAAATATTATAAAGAATGTATTTTTCAATGTTTTAGAAAATTGAACACAGAAAACCACTTCAAACGATATTTTATATTCCATCTATCTCATTTTGATAGGTATAGTTTGACTTTCACATGAATTAAAAATTTGAAATTAATGGTGTGTTTGATTATATTTCTAGAAAAAAATTTCCATCATTTGGTTTCTTAGAAAATATTTTCTCACCTCCCCCTAGGATTATATTTTCCATAAAAAAAAAATGACTTATTTTGTGCATGAAAGGGTTGTATATGAAAAATATTTTCTATAAAAAATTTTCCTATCAAACAACAAAGTAGGAGAGCTTTTTCCTTAATTTGATATTTTTCAAGAAAATTTTTATCAATCAAACACACCCTAATATTTGTTGGAAAGATAAATTTTACTTGTGTTTTCTCAATAGACCCTCATATTAAATATGACAATTTATTTTTATTAATAACCATGTATAATAAATATGGGTAAATTAAGAAATGAAAAAATTAAATTTATACTAATAAGAAAAAAAGAAATCAAGCCTATCAAAATGGGACAGAGGGAGTGTGTGTATATATATATATATTTATTTATTTATTTATTTATTTATTTATTTATTTATTTGACCAACGATATTTAACCTCGGATCACTAAACTTGAATTAAAGTTGTATTGGATTAAAATTCCACCTATGAATCCAGGACGTGTAACTTTTGTATAACAAAATTTCTTTGAAAAAATTAAAAAAAAATGGAAAAAGAAAAAGGGAAAAGAAAAGGAAAAATAGGCAAGCCCCAAGCTTTCAGATGAGTAATCAGAGTAATCAAGAACAACCTAGTAAAATTTTACCTGCATCAGTCTTGTGCCTGCGCTAGATGCCTCCTTGTCCTGACCTAGCAGCGAACTAAAGTCAAAGGCTTCAGGTATCCTCTTCACCTTCTCGCTGACCATCTTAATCTCACTCACCTCAGTTCGAGTACCCTTCCCCAACTGATCGAGTAAATGCGTAACCTTCTTCAAGCTACTTCGTTCCTTTTGCAAAGCTGCATTAGAAACAAATGTATCCACAACATCTTCTGCTTCATATACAACCTCTCTGATCTGTTTCACCACTTCTTGTACGAGCCTAGTCTTTCTGCGCATTCCTCGAAGGTCATTGAGAAAAGCATTTAAAAGAGACAGATTTTTTAAAAGAGATTCGATCTGACGGTTCGCCTCACGAATGAGATTAGTATTGTGTTCTAGCAGATATCTGAGGTTTTCTCGCAGAAATTCTACAGCTGAGTTTGCCATCTCAACTTGAAATAATATAGCATCGGACGACATTTTTTCTTCGGTAATTTGTTGTGTGAATGTAGAAAGATTTGCAAGTCAGATTTTGTAAATGAGGAAGCCTTTCCTCCTTTGGACTTACTTTCAAGTGGAGCACGGGCCGGGCTCAATTACAGAGTCATTTGTGAGGATTTTGGATTTTTATGTATTTTTATGTGTTTTGATTTGAAATATGAGATAAAATAAATGGATATCAATGACTGAAATTTATATAATATATAAAAATTTCATGAAATATGTTTGCTTGATTGATTTTTTCAAATTTAAATTTAAAAAAAAAATAAATTAACATATGTCAGAAAAAAAAAAAATTGGTGGCTATCATCATGCACTTAATAATAAAAAATAAATAAATGCAGTTAATACTATTTGGTGCTAAATTCCACCAGGGTCCCTCACCTTTTAATCCATTTTTGTAATTTGGTCCCCAAACATTTTTTTGCTGTCACCACAACCCTTAGCTTTTAAGAAATTAGAACTATTAGTCCTTATTGATTAATAGGTCCTCAAATGCAACAATCTAAACTATCGATCCGAAAAAAACACTAATTAATTATTTTCAATTATGTCTAACTATTAATAAAATTTGAAGTGCCACCTAAACAAAGTACCTAGGTGGTAAGGTCATTTTTGGGATTATTTTTTAGGAATTAATTATTTTTCATTATTTAATTTATTCTGCTTTTCTTAATTAGTATTGTTTTTCTTATTTTATTTTTAATTTGTATTTTATTTTTTTACATGTATTCTAATTTTTGAATCAATTTATATAATTTGTTTTAATTATTTTATATGCAATACACATTAAATTAATTCTTAAAATGAGAATAAATATTTTTTATATATATTTTAATTTTTCAAATAATTATATATATGTGTGTATATATATGTATATATAAACAAAAATTAAAATGTTAACTTGTCACAGTGCCACATTAGTGTTGGTTTTCTATTTTAATTTTTTTACATATTTAAAAAATTAAATAGAAAACCTCTTTTTTATTTTTATCATGTTAAAAGAATAGTTTTAGATAGTTTGTATAGGTTATCGTATATAGGGATGGCAACGGGCCGGGTTCGGTTCGGGTCGATCATACCCATATCCGAACCGATGTCCCGACCCCATATCCATATCCATATCCGAACCGCGGTATTCGGTTCGGGTATTTTTTCGGGTTAGTTTTCAAACCCGCTTGGTAGTTTACCCCTTTTTTCTTTCTTTTTTTTTTCCCATTACCTTTCGGCTTTCTGTGGATTGTGGAATTAGGGCTGCTAATACTCTAATAGTAATTGAGAAATGAGAATTGAGTGTCTTGGGTTTAACGTGAGAATGAGATGACAGATGGAGTTGGGCTTGCTAGGCTTTTTGGAGTGATTTTTAACACACACTACTCACTAACAGTAACATGCAGACTAAATCATTGGTGAAAATTTTAATTTTCAACTTTTGATTTTTAAATTGAAAATCAATTTTAAATTTTTGTAGGAAAAAAAATATATATCGGGTATTCGATTCGGGTTCGGGTACGACGCATCTATCCATATCCGAACCATATCCGTCTCGGGTTTTACTATCAAAAACCATATCCGACCCGTCGATCCATCGGTTCGGGTTTTTTCAACCCGTTCGGTTCGGGTAACCGCGGTTTTCGGATTTTTCGGGTTATTTTGCCATCCCTAATCGTATAACTACGGAAAACAAATTTGAATAAATGTAATTTTTACAAATTGGGCATGAATTCAGGTGTGCACACTAGCTGAAATTCACGGGTTTTCTGAAAAAGAAAACCTCTAATCTCAGTCTCCGTAATTATTCAAAGATAAAATGTACTAACAAGAGTCACTTAACCAAATATTTATTAAATATACGCATATATTTAATTAAAGGAAAATCGAACAAGAGCAAATTTCTCAATTATTTTGCAAAATTTCTATTAGCAAAAATTAATATACAGAGTTTCACCTATAAATACTTTATATAGATATCTCGTCATTTCATACAATACACATTTCATATCCCATAAATTTTCTAAAACTTAATATTCAAAAATCCATGTTCAAAAGTATCATCGTGGTCAAATTTTGTCTGGTACTAATGCAGTTTAGAAAATTGTTATTACAAGATTGTCTTTGACTCCGTTTGATGCTAAATTATCTTTTAAAGTTTAGAGATGACAATTATCGTTCATTGTGTTGTGTTCTCATCTCATTGTGTTGTATTCATTGCGTCAGTTTCGCAAGTCCGCCTTTTGTTAAAAAAAAATACGGCATTCATTCATGAGCAATTATACGTAGCAATATCCAAAGTTATAAGTCTTGTAATATTGAAGGTTCTTATATGTGACAAACATGAAAACCCAATAGATTTGACGGTAAATGATGTTTTCAAAGAAGTATTTCAAATTTTGTAATTGTTTAATCAATTCAAATTTGAGACATATTTTATATTGATTCATTTACGTTGTCTAATAAATAATTTTAACGTTATTAATTATAAGTAAAATTATACTTTACCCATGCATCGCACGGGTGTCGTATTAGTATTTAATAATTTGATAGTTTTTTCAATTTTATTAATTGTTTAATTACATACTCACTCTTCGATCATTAGTCTCTCGATTATAAGTCCAGTAATCATTTATTTTCTAATATGCACCAAATTAAAAAAAAAAATCTATTGATCATAAAAAAAGAATGATTTGTTTTAATCAAAATGATGATCAATCATTTCTAATTAAGTTTTATAATATATAATTTATGTTTTGAGACTATAAATCATCTTATTATGTGAGATTAAACAATAAGTGTATATTTAGATAAATTTTTATTTCAAGAAAAGAATATTTTAGATTTCGATTGTTGTATGAAAAATTAGGGGATCGGAAGTATTGTAAAACGTATGATGACAATATAATTTTTTTCTTTTTTATTGGAGGATATAGGGATAGGGATGGGATTCAAACTTAGGACTGTCTTGATAATGATTAAGTTCCTGATCCCAATTAAAATATAATTTTGATGGATTAAAATATCACCGTAAACAACTCAAAATGTGCATAGACTAGGTTTTATATTTAAATAATATATTTTTAGCATTAGAATTTTGTTAAAATTTCAGCGCTTAATGTGACGACTGTCTCTTATTGCCATATAGCAAGTAGGATTCACCTGCTAGTTTCGTACTATTATGTGATAATGCCAAAATATACTATATCAATACTAGAACTTTATTAAAATTCTACCATTAGAATCGGAATTGTATGATTCCTCATGTTTATGACTCATGAATTATAACAACCGGCATCAATCAAGCGACAGCCGATCATTCAAAAATCAAATAAAAGCAAGTTGCAAGCCGAGGTCATCAAGCACTTGTTGACTTCGGTACAAACTATTCAACAGGAACGGCGGAAGGCAGGAAGCTTCCTTTGATATGTCACCAAAACCTTCAAGAATTGCTCTGCGATTACCCAAGATAATTGAACCGAGAAAATCCAAAACTATCAAATAAAAAGTAAAGAATGATGAGTATACACACAATGATTATCCATAATCTCAAATTAAATCTCGCGATTACCTTATCAAAAACACAAATCAAAACTATGGCTTGTTTTATACACATTATTTTTGTTTATTTGAATTTTATATAAGATATATCGTTAAAAATTAGAGAAAATATATTTTAAAATATAAATAAATTATCAAATAAATTTTGAGTGATTGAAAAAAATGAAAAATAAAAAAATATATAAATTGATGAAATTAAATGTGTTGAGAACAGGGCCCATGGATGCCACAAAATTGATCTATTTGATAAGTTGGTTTTGTTAAAATTGAATAGTGGATTAGAGAAGTCCGTATGTCTTGCAATATGTTAGTCATATCAACAAAGAGCTACGAACAAACCTCAATTTGCCGAAATTCGCCCTTTGGCATTAGGCTTATGAGGCCATTATCTTATTGGCCGCAAGACCGAGTATGCACGTATGGGTCATCCGTGCCCAAACTAACCCGTTGTCATCAATATATACATACAATGTCATGAATTGATATCCAATATATATAAATGGAAGAGATCCACCCATTATTTTTCCATTTCATCAACATTTTATTATCTTCTATATTGAGTACACACTTAGCATAACAAAAACTCCGCATCCAAAGGAAACTCTACCCCATCCTAGCTAGCAGCATATCCTCCAACTCAGGCATATTATCAGTGTCATTTCTAGACCATATATTATCTCTAGATCTTTACAATCACTGTCAATAAAAAACACACCAACTAAAATGACAAATCCGCCCTCATCTCCATCTCCAGTTCAAACTTGAGGTTTAAGTTTGTGATGTCTAATAAGTTTTATTGAATTCTCAATGAAATACAACATTTTAACACAAAACAACACCCTTAAGGAATTAAAAGAAAAGCAAAGAAAATAACTCGAGTCTAATGGTGCCAACAATAATACACTTTTTTTACAATAACGATAGTGCACATTGAATCAAATAAAATGCAAACATTCGAATTTCAAAATACATTCGATTGAGCTCAACAATTTCCTTTACTCAGGCAAGCACGCCTTTGAAGAGATGAAGTCTAGTTGATGCTTCCGTTTTACTGAACTTTTTGGAAACTACGATTTGGGGGATCTGCAAAAAAATGTGGAGATAGCCATACCAAAGCAGAGTTAAAGATTAAAAATTAGTTGTCTTTTGTTGATCCTATAAATCATGACCTTCACGTTCACATACAAAGGAGTGTGTGAAGATAATATACAGAACTGAACCAACTTATGAATCATCAAATTAAATAATATGTTTTGAAATATTTATTTCCTGATGAAATTAGTAATATGCTTATAATCTCTATAATAATAGTAATAACTAAAACAAATGTTAAACACCAGCTAAAAAGGAAATGATTCTACTTACCACAATCCAAATGTCGATCATGGCCATGAGGAATGGAGAATTTATGGCTCTGGCTCCTCCTTTAGCTTCTCCGGCTTTGGCTTTGGTGGCTCCGACTCCTCCTTCGGCTTCTCCGGCTGTTTCGGCTTCGGCGCTGGCTCCAGCTCCGGCTTCTGCTTTGGCTCCTCCTTCGGCTTTTTCGGCAATTTCAGCATCGGCATTGACTCTGGCTTCGGCTTCTCCGGCGGCTCCGGCTCCGGCTCCTTTGGTTTCTCCGGGGGCTTCTGCTCTGGCTTCGGCTCCGCCTCCGCTTTCAGCTTTTCTGGGGGTTTCGGCTTCGGCGCTGGCTCCGGTTTCGGCTTCTTCGGCGACTTCGGCTTCGGCTCCGGCTCCTTTGGTTTTTCCGGGGGCTTCTGCTCTGGCTTTAGTTTCAGCTCCGGCTCTGCCTTCGGCTTCTCTAGCAGTTTCGGTTTTGGCGCTCGTTCCAGCTTCAGCTTCTCCGGCGGCTTCTGTTCCGATTTCAGTTTCGGCTCAGGCGGCTTTGGTTTCTCCGGGGGCTTCTGCTCCAGCTTCGGCTTTGGCTCCAGCTCCGGCTCCGGCTGCTTCGGCTTCGGCTCCGGCTCCGGCTCCAGCTCCTCCCTCGGCTTCTCCGATGGCTTGGGCTTCCGCTCCAGCGGCTTCGGTTTCTCCGGCGACTTCTGGTTCGGCTTCTCCGGCGGATCCGGCTCTTTCTTCGGCTCCAGCTCCGGCTTCGGCTTCGGATTCGGCGATTCCTGTGTTGGCTCTGGCTCCGGCTTCACCTTTGACTCCTGCATCTGCTTCGGCTCCAGCTCTGGCTCCGACGGCTTCAGCTTTTGAAGAATGGAGAATTTATGTCCATTTAGTTGTTTCTTTTGTTTAATTTCCTCTGCAGAATCAATAGCCAATTTGTTTACTGATTCCAGGTAGATGGTGTCAAAGTTGTCGATATCCCCAAAGCCGGATGGGACTGCTTCGAGTTCACTGCATTCTCTAAGATAGAGACTTTGGAGATGTGGAAAGTGTTTTGGAGAAGCAAGCCAACAAGCTAAATCGGTATTTTCAATATGCAAGGTTCTGAGAGACTCGAAACCTTCCTCCTTTAGCTCCCATCTCTTTCCCATGAATGCTTTATCGTTCAACTCGAGGACCTGAAGGGTTTCCAACATTCCAAGTGTAGACATGTGCTCCCAATCAAGCTGTGTGTTTGATAGCGTTAGCTTCTTTAGCTTGATTTCCATTTCGTTTAGCTCCATTTGTTTTCGATCCATTTCCGCCTGCCTCTGCTTTTGCTCCTTTTGCTCCTTGAGGTACTTTAGCTTCTGCAGAAGCATTTCAAACAGGGGAGCTAGTTTGGCTCCTGGAGATTGTTCATTAACTAGCTTAAGCATTTCGAACTGGAGCAATCGCTCGCTAACGCCCGAGAGTTTAGATAAATCTCCACGAATGACCAGTTTCTTTAGGTTAGGAGCTGCATTGAAGACGCATATGGTGCAACTTTCAGGCGATATTGAAGACAATGTTTGCAGATTTATATTTTTCCAAGTGGGATCCCCCTCTTTCGCAACCGGGGGATCGGGCAAATTTGTGGATACATTCGTAAGAAAATGCCTGAGTTGTCTCATCTTCCATATGTTTGCTTTGACATTTAGGGTTTCTGATGAAGTTTTGACTATGAGAGTTTGAATGTTTAAGAGATTGGAAATTTCGGAAGGAAGGGTACTAGAATCAATAGAGATATCGAGGTACGTCAAATGGATGTGTGTAGTTAGCTTGTCAGGGAATTTGGGGAAACAGATCTGGGGAGCATATAAGACTCTGAGCAATTTAAAGGCTTTAGAGATGGAAGAAACGAGTTTTGGCGGCAATGCTGAGTCACACAAGAAAGTTCGAACGTGCTTACTCAATTCATTTGGGGAAAGAGAATTAGAAATTTGATCAAAATTGGTGCCTATGCGACGGCAGGTTGTTTTTATGGTGGACGATTCGTTTAACTCTTCGAAAAAAAATTCCTCTTCTGCTTTCTTCTTACAAAACTCGTGCAGCTTGCCGTGAACTTTGCACTTTTTAATTTGACCATTGAACTTGCGCTCTTCTACCATTACTAAATTCACTCTCACAAGTGTCTCCAATTGGTCCTCTGCAATAGCCTCCATGGTTGGTTTTCCATCATGAGGAATGAGGCCTTCGGCAACCCACAGGCGAAGTAGTTTAGATGCTCGAATCTCCTTGTTTTTCGGGAACATCCCAAAGTAGACAAAGCATAATCTCAATTGATACGGCAAGTGGTCAAAACTCAAAGCCACTGATTTAAAAAGGCGTTGCTTCTGATCTTTGAGTATATAGGTGCTCACATCAGCGTTGACCGTCTGCCAGTTGTCTCCCTCACTTCCTCTGTCGTATAGAATTCCACCGATAATGTCAATTGCGAGAGGTAATCCCTCGCATTTTGTGGCTATGCTCTGCCCTATAGTTTCCAAGTGATGAGGACAATCCAGTGAGAGAAGTGCCTTCTGTTGGAGTAATTTCCAACTTTCCTTATCATGTAGACGACGTAAATGATGAGGATCTGCATTGCGGATGGCATACGTAGCCACATGGAACACACGAGTCGTTAATAAGATTATACTTTGCTTCTTTTTATTTGGAAATGCAATCTTGAGACCATCCCACACCTCCTTTTCCCAAACATCATCTATGAGAATCAAATATTTCTCATTCTCCAAAATGTTGCTAATTTTTTTGTCCAAACTTTGATTGTGTGTTGTCTTCTTCTCCTCGTTCTGCTGCTGAATTTGATCTAGAATATTCGACCACACTTGTTCTTTGACATCACTTTGTTTCTTGCCAGGATTTTGAGAAACAGACACCAACGCCGATAGGCGAAAATCATCTTTCATTTCGTTGAATATCCTTTTGGCCAGCGTGGTTTTACCCCCACCGGGCATTCCGGTAATCGCGAAGACCTCCAAGTCCTCCTCTCTTCCCGAGAGATGTTCAATTATCTTTTTTTTAACATCCTCGAAGCCAACCGCATTGTTTTCGTCCACGTCGAAAACCTGCATATACATATATCATAAGTTGAGCAAAATAAAATCAGAATGGATCAAGAAAAAGAAAAAGACATATCAATTAACTATTGTCGCCCTGAACCTGATCAACTAGTAAACATGGATGTCTAATATAATTACCGTATTATCTATTCCAGGTTCTTCAGTGCACTGCACAGGCTGGATGTTGAGTTCAACTTTTACCTCGTCATACATTTTATTCACCTCTGTGACGACAGATCTTATCTCTTCTGCCATGGATTTGAGGTGAACCACATGGTTGAGAATGCGAAGTATCCTCTTACATTTTTTCTGAGCGTTGTGCATTGTTACAGTTGCAACATATGTTTGCACAGCATCTTCAGCGCGGTATGCTGCATCTCTGGTGCTTTGTACCAGCTCTTTCAGGGTATTACTAGCGCTGTGCTTGTGCTTGTCTGCATAGTCCTGAAAGATGGCATTTAAGACCGACAGCTTCTTGTTCAGCGTCTCCACATCATTACTCACGTTAAGAATCAACTTCGCGTTGTATTTAATCACCTTCGTCAGGTTAGTCAGCAGAAATTCGAAGGCAGGATCAGCCATCACTTTTTCAATACATTTTTGCTACTGGAAATCTGCAAGATGCTTCCGTTCTCGGCTTAATTAATTTAACTCTGCGTGACAACAAGTCAATGAAATAACCAAGTTTTTTCCCCGAGGGACAAGAAAAATAAGTAATAACAAATTCTATTATAATAATTAAGGACTGGAATACTTTGCTGATCCATTTGATTTAAGTGAGGTTAAAATTACAGGAAAAGACCATGACGTTAATGGGTGAAAGAAAATAGATAGTTCACAAACACGTGCGTTGCACGTGATTTTAAACTATTTATGTAGGAAATGTTTTATATAGAGCATACGTGATTCTAAAATATATTTGTGTGAATAATATTATAGAATTTTTTTAGCCATATAGTGATAATATAAGGTAATTCAAATCTTATTATAATTTTTCAAAAAACTATTCATCTTATTGATGTATTTGAATATATGAACAATTGTATAATCATTAAAATTTTAGTTATGTATATTAATATAGAAAATAAAAACAAAAGAGAGAATGGACAACAACTCTATAAATTAAAACAATAATATGTCTGCCATTTTTTTTTACCTTGTAGTGTGCATGGAATACTTATATATTCGTAAAGCATAATAACATGAAGCAACAAAAATAATTATAAAAGGAAAAGATTTTTCTCAATAGTCTTTGCTTATTTTATACAACTTAATCTCATCAACTTAAATCCATTTTGTTCTCTCTCATCCAGTCATCCTTTTCAACCATTCAAATATCTAATTAACAATCTTGATATTATAATTTGTGAAGCACCACATAGTAAAGATGCCAATGTGGCACATATTAAATATTTTAGGAAAATTATAAAATTAGTTTTAGAAATAAACCAACATCAATAAGTCCTAATTAAAAACATATTGAAAATAAACTAATATTTAATACAAACATTTAATGAGAAAAAATTCGTTTTGGAAAGACTTTAAATATGATTTCATTTTTTAAAGTTCTAATTCAAAATATTAAATAATAAATATTTTTATTTTTATTTAATTTTATCATGAAAATTGTGGGTTTTGATAGTTTTACTTGGTTACGTGAATTGGTCTATTCAAAAATAGTGGGTATTTTTTTACTTTTTTTCTTTTTTAAAATCAAATAGTGAGTGGTTAAAATTATAATTCGATTTATGTTGAATAATTTATTTATTTTTAAGTAAAATAATAATTTATTAATCATTATATTATTATAATTGAAGTGTTACGTTTGACGGATGCCCTATTGGCAGTGCCAATATGACACACGATTTCTAATTAAAAAAATCAATTAATATTTTTTTGTTTTTAAATGTGGCTGATGTGATATGTTCACTAACTGGATTTTGCATTGCACCCGTTTTGTTTTTTCTAAGTATATAAAATTAAAAATAGAAAATTTTTCTTTTACAATTAACATACAGGTTACATAAATGGGAAAAAATCAAATTATGTAGATTCAGAAAATTTTCTGTATTACTACAAATTTAAGTTACATAAAATTAAGCATAATACTTCTTATACAATAAAGCTAAAATTAAGTAGCAATTATAGTTAATCACTAAAAGAACGCATAAAATCATAAAATTTAGAGTGTGTAATGTCCATTTTAGAAAGGAAAAAGGTGTTCAATATAAATTCTATACGTACCAATGAGAAAGACACTTTGTGATGATCAAAGAATTTTTATATATTCAAACCATGATTTTTTTTTTCATTTTAATTAAATGCTTGCCATGTTGGCACTGCCAAACATGGTACTGTCCAAGTGGCACTTCTGATTTTATTAATAGTATGATTTTATATTAATTATTTATTGAGCATAAATTTAATTGTTTTCGTGCATCGATTGAGCGTGATACTAGTTTGTTTATATTTTTAATATATCTTCTCAAATTCACAACGACACCTCCAATACAAAAGTGAGTAAACCAAATTCAATTTGAAGAGAACAATAATGTGAATAATGAATAACAAACATAATATAAGGGATTCATTTAGTTACATGTTGAACGGATAAACGGATAAACAAACTAATGTCCAAAGATGTAAAATACTATAATAAATATAAAATACTATAACAGATAATACAAATTCAAAGAAAATTGAAAAATGTAAGAGGTTAATAAGAAATTATTCAAAATGTACATGTTTTTATGGTCTTATTTTATTCCATATAATATTTTCAATTGGACAGTCATTAGAGTAATTATTTTTTGTAACTATTAAACTATATAATACAACAAACCAGTAAGATTTTACTATTTTATTCTTTACCTCTCATGGATAGTATAGAGGTAGATCCATCCAGCTTGTGAGGCCCCCAACAAAAATTGAAATCTAATGCAAAAAATTTTTAAAAATTATACGAAACTTTAGTCGATTTGATATTTTGTATGTTTTAGCATATGCTACTAAAAATCCTAGATTCGTTAAATTAGTATATGACATGTCATAGGTAAATGAAATGGTGAATTTAATAAATAGTCACTATACTTTAAAAATATAATTACTAACATGTCAAACTTTAAAATGTAACTAATAATTAACTGAACTTTTGACTATATTTACCATTCCTTATCGTTATAATTTCCTTCCATACAAAATTAATGTCGTTGCTGAGATGGCTAACGACCATTGTTTTGAGTTAATGACTACTCACTATACTTTTAAAATGTAATATTCACTCATCGAACTTTTAAATATAACCAATAACTCACTAAAGTTTTCAAATATAACAAAGAACGTACTTCTAAATTATTTGAATGTAATAAATAACTTACTAAATTTTCGAAAATATAAATCATCACAACATATATATTGATTGATATCATAAAAGAAATAAATGATTTGAAATTTGAAAACACCATGCTTACACAAACCTATCAAAACAAATAGGACTTGGACAAAAATCGAAAAATTAAACCAAACAAACCGATCTATTAAAATATCCAAAAAAGGGACCAAACCTACTTGATTGGTAGGGTTTCGCTCGGGTTGGAAAAATCGAACCAACCAACTGATGGCCATCCCTAAATACAAATAATTGGGGGCTCAATATTTGAATTAGAATAATTTACTCCAAGATTGATATATTTAAAAATGTTGTCTTATATCTTTGTGGAAGTTCCTTGTTGCGGAAACTTTTTAGTTTTTCCTGTTACTTTTCTATTTGCAAAATGTTGTATAGGATTTTTTTTTTTTGTCTTTCATGTTTGCATAATGCAAAATAAAATTTGTCAATCTTCGAGTAAATTATTCTAACTCTAATATTGAACCCCAATTATTTGTATTAGCAGGTTTGTGTAAGTGTGATGTTTTCAAATTTCAAGGCATTTATTTCTTTTATAATATCAATCAATACATATGTAGTGATGGCTAATATTTTAAAAATTTTAATGAGTTATTGATTACATTCGAATAATTTAGTAGCGAGGTATTCGTTACATTTGAAAACTTTAATGAGTTATTGGTTATATTTGAAATTTCAGTAAGTGAATAGTTATACTTTAAAAGTATAGTGAATAGTCATTAACTCAAAACAATTATCGTTAGTCACGTCGGTAACGACGTTAACTTTCTATGGACAGAAATGATAACTGTAAGGGATGGTAAACATAATCAAAAGTTTAATGAGTTATTAGTTACATTCCAAAGTTTGGTGAGTTAGTAGTTACATCTTCAAAGTATAGTTATCATTCATTAAATTCACCTGTAAATGAAATATTTCTATGATGAATGTTATTTTTCTGTGAAAAAAATTGAATTTTCATAACATATTTTTTAAATAAACAAATAATGCGATGGTGTTAAATATTAAAACGCATCCCATATATTTTTTTAATAAACTATTTCTTGCTATGCCAACTATTTTTTGAAAAATTAGTAAAGACTTGAAATTATGAAGATTGTAATTTTTATATTATTGTCAAAATATTGCTAATGAAGGAATATGAGAGAACTATAAAAAATTATTAATAATAAATGAGGACAATTAAAGAATGTTAAAAAAATAAATAATAAAGGACAAATAAAGAATTATAAAAATCTAGTAGGGATATAATGGTCCAAAAACATTTCGCCCCCTTTTCATACTGTTATATGTAGTATATAAGTATATGGTAATGATTATTCTCTCTCCTTTCTTTCCATCTATTTTTATTTTTGGGGTTATTTTCAAAATATTATCCCAAACTTTTAATTTTTTAACAATTTCAATCTTATTCTTTTTTTGTCCATACTACTATGATTCTAATGTTCTAATTTTTTCATAGGACACCCCCACCCCTGTTAACGGATTCAATCCAATTTAACCGTTAATTTTACTTTTTTGTGTCCTTTTATATACTAAAAGTTTGAGGTCCTTTTATGAAAAAAACTATATAGGAAATAACAATTTTAAATAGTATGCAAATTAGTTTTAAATCTTTCTAAAGTTTGTAATTCTAACCTTATTTTTTGGAAAAGTGGCACAAATGGTCTAAAAGTATAGTTACTGCAAATTTGGTTCAAAATAAAAAATGTAATGCGATTGGTCCAAGAAATAAATGTCATAAATGTAATTATTACATTTTGATTTCAAGTAGGGGGGTGATTTTAAGGCTAAAATGGCAAAAAAATCACCCCAAAATCACAAAGAAACTAATCGACAAAACCACAACTATTGGGCCTAGCCGCCTAGGGCAAACCTGCAGCAAAAATTAGGGTCACACGAGAGAGGTAGCCGATACGGATTTCAGGCGGGCGACACTTGCTGGTGCACTAAAGACTTCTTTTCTTTTCTTTTTTTTTTTTTAAGTCTTTTGAAGCATTTGTTTTGTTCATTTTAAATAATAGTATATTTACTAACTGTCAATTTTAAAAGACTTCAAGTATTTTTCCCTTTTGTGGTTATTTTTCATTTCAAATAATTTTATTTTTGATAATTGTGCATTTTAAAAAACCTTAGGTGTTTTCAATCTTCAAATTTATTTTTTAGTTATTTTTTTCAGATTAGATGTCATATATCTATTAAGGCCTTGTTTGATTGGGGGTTTAGTTGTTCCCGCGCGGTATTCGTGTAAAAATGTGTGGTTAATATTATTTTGGAAAATGTGTGTGTGGTTGAAAATGAGTATGAAGTATCACGAATTACGTGCAGTTTAGTTAACCAAATGTAAACAAAACTAAATTGTTCATTTGCATTATTTTATGTATGTATGAAAGGGAGATTATTTTAAATTAGTTTTAAATATTTGTATGATTTAAAATTCAATCGATTATGATTATGATGAATAATATGATGCATTGATTTTTTTACTTTATTTTGTTATATGTAAATTTTATGACGTATCGTTTTTAAAGTTGAGCTTAATCCAACAGCTAGTTAAATTTTTTCTTAAGCCAAACAACGCATTGTACGAAATAAAACTAAGTTTATTAATAAAATCAATTTAATTATCATGTACCAAAATAATCAAATCAAATTATTATTTCATGTAGTTTGTTTGTTTCCATTTTGCAAAAATCAATCTAATGGATCCTCATTCTCAATAATATTTTGTAAAAAGTAGGAAAACAAATTGGGGGTGCTGCCCCCGAACCGCTGAAAATGGGCACTTCCAACCCCACAAACTCTCGTGTCTCAATTCAATTAAGTCCTTTGAGAGATCTTGGATCCGTCCCTAACTGACGGCAACTTATTTCTAGTAGAGTTTTCTTCTTTGATTTTGTTGGGTCTAATGGTACAAGCCAGCTTTGATTTTGAGGTTTATAATCCATGCAGGTCCACATGACAAGTCTCTAATTGATAAAAAATTTTTAAAAAAAATGAAAATCAGTTGCATAATTATTATTACGCTAATATAGTGTTTGTAAAAGAATATGATGCAATTATTGTTTCGATACTTTTTCACCAAAAATCAGTTGCGTAGCAAAATTATTATGCCGTTTTCATCGATATTTTTTAAGACCTTGCTACATCACCATAATAGATGCCATAATGGTTGACATAATGGACATGTGGCATGATCCTACAATTTCAACTACTCCATCACTTTTAGATGGATGGTTATTAAATATGCCAACTGTTATTATATCAACCATTATGACATTCATTATGGCAGTCTAGTATTTTCCTATTTTTTATTTTGATATTTCTGTAAAAAAACATGTCCACGTCACTCTAAAAAGGGTATGCATATTTGTCTCCAGTGCAATCACTCACGAAGTAGTGCAGTGTAAAAGATTCAATATTAATATATTGGTAATTTAAACTATTTACATATTAGTCGATTCATATTTGATATGTGACCATCCTCTCTTGATGGTGGGAAAGCGAAACGGCACGGGGCAATTATCTATTAATATATTGATATTGAATTATTAGTGGATAGTACTGTGGAGATGAGAAATGTGCGGGAACAATTCACTGCCATGAGTCAAATTCAAATGTCAAATTAATGTTTCTTTCTCTTGAACGATGGCTCAAACAACAATCCAGACCCACGGTTTTTGGCATTTCCCTTCATCGTTGACTCAAAGTCAGCAATATAGAACTTATGCGTAGTGACATGATAGTGACGAGAAATGATTTCGAGTAGAATTTTCTTCAACTTTCTCGATAATTGTATGACTACGCTAATAATAATATTTGTAAAAGAAAATGATGAAATTATTATTTCGACCTTTTGTACCAAAAATCAATTCCATAATAAAATTATTACCCTGCCATTAGTAGTTTTTATTTTGACAGTTCTGTCTAGAAGATGTGCATGTTTGTGTCTAGTGTAGAGGGTGTTAGCGGATGAGTTTTAATGTATTTTTATGAGTAGGAAGAGAGAGAATAAGTAGAGTTGGATGGTGGAGATTTAATGAGTAGAGAAATATATGGATGTGATTTGTTTGATCAAATTTGAAATTTGAAAAAAATGCATTAAAATGCATTTTGTTTTGTTTGCTAACAGGCTCGTAATCACGTGGTAGTAGGGATAAGAATGGGAACAATTCGCTGTGAAAAAGACGAAAATAATATATTTCCAATATTAGAATTTTATTAAAATTTGAACGTTTGATGTGGTGGTCATTTTTTTATATGGCAATAGGATTCATTTATTAGCCGTCTTATTATTGTGTGACAATACCAAAATATACCACATTAGCGCTACGCTGAGAATTTATAATTTCCGGTGAAAAAAGATGTGCATGTTTGTCTCTATAATCACATGGTACTATGGTAGTAGAGATAAGAAATGTGTGGAAACAATTCGCTTCCATACGTTGATTTGTTATGTCCAATTAATATTGAGGGATTGATCAAAGTGTCAAAAATAGAATTTATTAGTCTAAATATATCTCAAATAAAAAATGTTTACTAGAATGTCTAAATTTATTGTAATCAGACTAAAATACAATTTTTCTATTGAACTTAGGATATCTTTTTGTCAAGTTAGGTACAATTGAATCTCTGAATTCTAATCATTTCAACAAACAAGTTTCAAGATTCGTGTATGCATTTAAAGAAAATGATATGGAACTTTCTAGACAAATCATCTATGTGGATAGATGCATTTTCTAAACAGTTCATCCATGAAGATGGACCTATCTGTCTAGACAAGTCTATATATAAATATATCTTTTTTTTAATGGATATATAAATATATCAAAATGAGAGTAGAAGAGAACCATTAATGAAATGATCTTTGTCTAGAGGAAAACCGTCAAGAATTGCAAACTATCAAATAAGTGCATTGAAAGTATACCATCTAGACAATTCACATATTCGATATGTTAAATGTCTAAATGATATATTTTTACTAGATAGTTTAATTATGCATCTAGTATAATTGAGAAGGACAAATTCAATTTTGAAGGGACAAAAAGTACAAGTATTTATTATATTATAGCGATAAGACATGAGGCATAACTAATGAGGTAGGAGAAGGCAATGAGAGCATCATAGTCCAAATATATTAAAATTAAATAATTTTATCATTAATATTATTTTCGGGTATTCTAGATATTATAAATTTTTAATTAGATATTTTAGTAAACGAATCATCAATAGTTCGTTCTTTTGCACAATGGCTCCATTAACATTCCAGGCCCACAGTTTTTGCCATTTCTCTTCATTGGTGACCCTAACTCAATAGAGCATAACGAATGATAGTGACCACAAATTATTGCGAGTAGATTTTTCTTCAATTTTGTCAAGTCCAATAATGCACACTAGCTTCTTATTAATTGTCTATTCATGTAGGCACTCCTGTTTCCCGTGCCCATTGTGGACAAGGGCTCGTGTACACGTCTGACATGGCATTCCATGTAGTGCTGATGTGTGTACCACATCAACGCACACCAAACCAGCAAAATTGAGAACCTTTTTGTAAGTTTTCCATAGATTTGGATCAAATTGAAAAAATTAAAAACTAAAAATTAAAAACTAAATCAGATTCGAATCTAATTTTGCTCACCATTTGGTTCAACCAGTGTTCTAAAAGACTCGCCTAGAGAACGCCTAGGCTTTACCTAGGCCTGAGGCTTGACCGAAACACCTCGGCTTTTGAAAGCATTACAAAAAGGCGGTCAACTTAGAATTGACTACCTCCTGTGTATGTATTGTTGTGACTACGTGTGCCTTTTAGTGATAACAAATGTGTCGGAACAATTCACTGCCATGAGTCAAATTCAAATGTCAAATTAATGTTTCTTTCTCTTGGACGATGGCTCAAACAACAATCTAGACCCACGGTTTTTGGCATTTCTCTTCATCGCTGACTCAAAGTCAACAATATAGAACTTATGTGCAGTGACATGATAGTCACGAGAAATGATTTCGAGTAGATTTTTCTTCAACTTTCTCGATAATTGCATTACTACGCTAATAATAATCAATAATGCTACGGGAAGGATATACTTGAGGATAGCGTTGAGGGAAAGCATGTTGTCTTACAAAAATACCCCTCGGTTGAATGGTTAAATGAAACAAAAAAAAGTCGTACGATTTCTAAAAGGAAAGCAGGCGTCTCTCTTGTCTCTCTCTTTTCTCTGGTTTGTAGAAGTTTCTCTTTTCTCTTCCTTTCGATTTCAAACAATAATGCTACGGCATGCGTACTCTCTCTTCTCTATGTCTTTTCTCTTCCTTTTCATTTGTTTGATGCGTTAATTAATTAGATCTTGCCCGTTCGTCTCTCGATCTCAGGTGGAAAGGGCGAAAATGAAGAAGATGGGATTTGGTGTTTGAGGCTTCAAAATTCTCGAACTCGAGTGCTCGATTTTCAGCAAAAAGAAGGCAGACGAGAAGGTGTGTTTGTTTCGAGCAATTTTTTTTTTCAGTTCGAATTCTTTTTTTTTTTTCCTGTTTCCAGCGTCCCCCTCCCCCGTTTTTCTTTTTGGAGTTCAAAAATACTTTTTTTTTTTCCGGTTTCCAGCATTTTCCTGTAGCATTTTTCCCCGCATTATGCTGTGATTAGTATCTGCATTATGCTGTGATTAGTATGTAGTATGTGTTTTGGGTTCAAAACTAACCAAATTTGGACAAATTCTGTTAGTTCGAATTTGAAGGGGAAAAAAGCCTGAATCATTACACCCTGTGAAAGTTGAAAAGGTAATTCATAGATGAGAAAATATCATTTCTATTTTGCTCTGCTCCATTCTCCAACCTCCAATGCTCTCTGCTTGTCGCTCACGGCTCACGTCGAAGTCCATTTTCAATGTTGTTTCCAAGTTTAGACAGCGAAAGAGACTTGACGAGGATGATCTCTCATCGAAATTGGAAAAATGCGCTGAGATTTTAGAATCAAGGAACGTGGATGTCTCGCTTAGGGTGTACGAGTTTACGTTTTGCAAGAGGAATAAATGAATGTATTATGGCTTAATGTACTATGATTAATAGTTTTACCCTGTCTATGGGGATTGTTAAAATGGAATGAATCTATTATGGCTTAATGCAATTATGACTAATATTTACTTTGTGAATGGCGATTGTTGAATTGGCATTTGAGTAGCATGATTTTTTGTATTGTATATGGCCTAGATGATAGAGTTAAAAATACTCAGGTTCAACTTGTATTGATCATCAATGCTTAAAAAGGCAAAGGGTACTAACTAGGAAGGCATTTTTCTTTCATTGGGTTAAAAATACTCAGCCTCAAACCATTTTGATTCTGAGGTTTATATGTAAACTAACAAATGGTGACATTGATAATAGTTTTGTATAGATCAAGTGACATTTTGGTTATCTAAAATTTGGCTAAATCTTTATTTTACGCATACTACTTTTAGATGACTGCTCTCGTTCTTGGAAGGTGTAGGTAGAAGTAGATTATATTTCTTTCTTTTGGATAATCCCATGAACCTGTGGTAGTCAGAAGATACCATGTTTTATGGATGTGTCGTGGCATCCATGCTATAGAATATTTATGGAACTAAAACATATGCTTAAAGTATGCGTGAAAGAGTAATTTGAATGCAACAATATAATAGCCAACCAAACTGCTTACACTTATATTAAAAGAAAACCAATGTCTCTTGACAGATGAACCACCACGCCAGTACCCATGTTTGCTCATTCTTACACCAAATGACGATAATCACATATGCACGAGCCGTTCAACATTTCAACTAATGAAAGTCATAACGAAAGCCATAACATGTTCGGAAGCTAATTGCATTGGGTAAAACATATAACTAATGGTAATAGTAGTTGGTCTGCGATTGTTTACCGCTGTTGACATTTTCGCTATCCATGCCTGTACCACTGCCAAGGCCATCGTAATGATCTCCCCAATGATAGTTTACCTAAGAAAAGAATATCAATAAAATTCGGCATCAATACACTGGTTTTCCACTTCTTCATCATCTTCGTAAGTAAGGCCGAGTGGATTACTCGTCTCATAATTATACACAATTTCAGGTCTCATTTTTCCCTTTTTTGTAGAAATTCGAACTCTCAAAATTCATCTTATTCGTGTCAATTGATGAATGCATCACAAAATAATTACTAGTTAGAAGAACACTTTGCATACATGCAAAAGGAATTAGGAATTACAGCAACCATGAGAAATAAACAGCAGCACTGCTTCGTTATACGTGATAGATTCTTTTTTTCTTAGTTTTGAATGGATAGCCCCGGAAAGGCAAACATCTAACCTCAAGAGACAGAAAACACAGGTTCTAGAGGAGGGAATTTTGTTTTTTTTTTTTCCTTCAAATTCGAACCAACAGAATTTGTCCAAATTTGAACTAATTATGTAAGTCGTCTTTTACCATTTTACACAAATAGAAGTCGTCATTTGTACTGTAATTAAATATGGGCAAATGTATAGAACTTGAAATGAAATAGGAAATTATCGTGTCCCTCTTCGTTACTTCCTCTCCTTCTATTCCCTAACCTTCTAATTATTGTAGATTGCAAATCTAATTGTTCAATTGCACATCTAATTTCAAGCATCAATACAACCCAAAATGAAAAATCGTTGGAGAATTATTAGGAATTCACTGGCACGGATCGCTATCTTTTAGGCTTCTACTTTATTTCACTTATTCACCGATTCCGGTAGCTCGTCAAGTCGCTTTCGCCGTCTAAACTTGGAAACAACATTTAACTGGAAAAAAAAAAAAAAGAATTCGAACTGAAAAAAAAAAATTGCTCGAAACAAACACACCTTCTCGTCTGCCTTCTTTTTGCTGAAAATCGAGCACTCGAGTTTGAGAATTTTGAAGCCTCAAACACCAAATCCCATCTTCTTCATTTTCGCCCTTTCCACCTGAGATCGAGAGACGAACGGGCAAGATCTAATTAATTAGCGCATCAGACAAATAAAAAGGAAGAGAAAAGACATAGAGAAAAGAGAGTACACATGCCGTAGCATTATCGTTTGAAATCGAAAGGAAGAGAAAAGAGAAATTTCTACAAACCAGAGAAAAGAGAGAGAAAAGAGTGACGCCTGCTTTCCTTTTAGATTTGAAATCGTATGACTTTTTTTTGTTTCATTTAACCGAGGGGTATTTTTGTAAGACAACACGCTTTCCCTCAACGCTTTCCTCAAGTATATCCTTCCCGTAGCATTATTGAATAATAATCAATAATGCTTGTAAAAGAAAATGATGAAATTATTATTTCGACCTTTTGTACCAAAAATCAGTTGCATAATAAAATTATTACCCTGCCATCAGTAGTTTTTATTTTGACAGTTCTGTCTAGAAGATGTGCACGTTTGTGTCTAGTGTAATCACGTGGTCGTAGGGATAAGAATGGGAACAATTCGCTGTGAAAAAGACGAAATTAATATATTTCCAATATTAAAATTTTATTAAAATTTCAACATTTGATGTGGTGATCATTTTTTTATATAGCAATAGGATTCATTTATTAGCCGTCTTATTATTGTGTGACAGTACCAAAATACGCCACATTAGTGCTACGCTGAGAATTTATAATTTCCGGTGAAAAAAGATGTGCATGTTTGTCTCTATAATCACATGGTACTATGGTAGTAGAGATAAGAAATGTGTGGGAACAATTCGCCTCCATACGTTGCTTTTTATGTCCAATTAATATTCAGGGATTGATCAAAGTGCCAAAAATAAAATCTATTAGTCTAAATATATTTCAAATAAAAAATGTTTACTAGAATGTCTAAATTTATTGTAATAAGACTAAAATACAATTTTTCTATTGAACTTACGATATCTTTTTGTTAAGTTAGGTACAATTGAATCTCTGAATTCTAATCATTTCAACAAACAAGCTTCAAGATTCGTGTATGCATTTAAAGAAAATGATATGAAACTTTCTAGTCAAATCATCTATGCGGACAGATGCATTTTCTAAATAGTTCATCTATGCAGATGGACATATCTGTCTAGACAAGTCTATATATAAATATATCTTTTTTTTTTTTGAACGGATATATAAATATCTCTATTCACACATTTTTGTGTTAAAATGAGAGTAGAAGAGAACCATTAATGAAATGATCTTTGTCTAGATGAAAACCGTCAAGAATTGCAAACTATCAAATAAGTGCATTGAGAGTATACCATATAGACAATTCATATATTCGATATGTTAAATGTCTAAATGATATATTTTTACTAGATAGTTTAACTATACATCTAGTATAATTGGGAAGGACAAATTCAATTTTGGAGGGACAAATTCAATTTTGGGGAGACAAAAAGTACAAGTATTTATTATATTATAGTGATAAGATATGAGGCATAACTAATGAGGTAGGAGAAGGCAATGAGAGCATCATAGTCCAAATATATTAAAATTAAATAATTTGATCATTAATATTATTTTCGGGTATTCTTGATATTATAAATGTTTAATTAGATATTTTAGTAAGCGAATCATTAATATTTCGTTCTTTTGCACAATGGCTCCATTAACATTCCAGGCCCACAGTTTTTGCCATTTCTCTTCATAGGTGACCCTAACTCAATAGAGCATAAGGAATGATAGTGACCACAAATTATTGCGAGTAGATTTTTCTTCAATTTTGTCAAGTCCAGTAATGCACACTGGCTTCTTATTAATTGTCTATTCATGTAGGCACTCCTGTTTCCCGTGCCCATTGTGGACAAGGGCTCATGCACACGTCTGACATGGCATTCCATGGAGTGCTGATGTTTGTACCACATCAACGCACACCAAACCAGTAAAATTGAGAGCCTTTTTGTAAGTTTTCCATAGATTTGGATCAAATTGAAAAAATTAAAAAATTAAAAACTAAAAATTGAAAACTAAATCAGATTCGAATCTAATTTTGCTCACCATTTGGTTCGACCAGTGTTCTAAAAAACTCGCCTACGGGACACCTTACCTAGGCTTGAGGCTTGACCGAAACACCTCGCCCTTTGAAAGCCTTGCAAAAAGGCGGTCAACTTAGAGTTGACCACCTCCTGTGTATGTGTTATTGTGACTACATGTGCCTTTTAGTTTCTCTATTGATTATTTTTTCAGATTTGGTCCAAAAATATTAACTTATAAGCTCAATTCTCTTTTTGAGATTTTAGTATATATTTTTTATTAATTATCAAAATATTAATTTGGATGGAAAATGTGTTGAATTTAATTTTTAATAAAATTTTTATTTCTAACATTTAATATTCAGTTATATTCATATCTTATTTTGGTTGACTCGATTATGTTTGTATTCTTCTCTATTTGTCGAAGTCAACTACTTGATTATGTTCGGTTTGAATTTAATTAAATGAGTTTGTTGCGAAATATTAAGTAATAATAATTTAGTTTTAAATATTTTAACGACTATCTTTTTCTTGAAAATTTTAGAAAAAATATAAAAGTTTGCATAATTGTTCAAATATGCAATGTTTTATTTATTTATTAGTTTAGAATAATTAAAATAATAAAAAAATAAAAAATGCCTTTTGACGCCTAGGCCTTGCCTAAGCACGAATAAGCTTGTAATGCTTGAGGCTCGGTTTTACCGCCTTGACATGCATCGCGCCTTTTGGGTTCAACACACTCCCTCTCTTAGAACCGTAATCCCCAACTCGATTTCAAAAATCCAACCCCAAATCAAACCACAAATCGAAGCCAATTACAACAATCAACAACCATTTCGAAGCTCTCTATGATTAATCAAAGCCCTAGCACCATTGATGAGGAAGCCTTCGACGCCGTCCATACTACTGAGGCACGCCTCCTCAGCGTCCTAACTTTGGACCTTTGCCAGAAGGCCTTGCCCAAGATCTTTGCCGACCAAGCTGCTATGGAATCTGCAGAACGAGGTTGGTCAAATTTTGTCTCGTAAATTATTAGGTGAAAGGCACACTATGCTGAAGGCTTGATATTTAGAAATTTTGGGCAGAATTTTTCTATTCACAAATTAGCAATTTGTAATTTGAAGAATGAATTTTTGAAGTTAACTTTTCTTGGGTAATTTTTGTAATTCATGTAATTCGTTGGATGTCGATTACCGATCTTGATTTGGGGTTGGATTGTCAATCAAATTGGGGATTAAGGTTTGAATGTTTTGTGAGTACGTCAAATGAAATGAATTTCAAATTGGCCTATCGGGTCTAGATTTTGTTTATTGAATTTATTTATTGTTTTACAAAAAGATCCCAAAACTTTGGAGAAACGTACAAAAAGGTCCCGACATCCACAGGTTTGGCACAACCTGACGCGGCACACATGTCAGCCCAACGGTGCACGCCACGTTAAGTGTGTGCACTGGAGCACGGAATGCCTATCCAGGTCTACATGAAAATCTGATTGAAGCAACCGCACATAGTTAAGCAAAAATTTGTTGCATAATTATATTATTATTAGGTAAAGAAAATGATTAAATTATTATTTTTTAATACAAGAAATTGGACAAATTTCTGATAACAAACCCATGGTAGGATTGCAATTTTTATAAATTTTTATCAATTCTTTATAAATTTAAATTTGATTAAACCAATTATATCCACATATCTCATGAGACTTATATATATTACACAATTATCTACTATTCAACTTTACTTACTCTCTTTCATACTTCGCATAAAAATTCATAAACAATTATAAAAAAATTTCAATCCTAACATGGATACTTCAAACTACGTTAGATCTCCCCAGTCCTACGCGTGGAGGTCAAGAGGTTTAAGATCCTCAATGGATGGTCGTATATGCCTTTCAATTCACTAAATAAATATTCCCTTGTTTGCAACCTATACACAAATTTATTGTAATATGGTTGCCTGTTTGGTGTGAATTTTGAAGTTAACTTGTAATTGTACGCATGTGTTGCATGAACATCTTCCACTGAAAAAACGTAATTTTTTATTTTGTTAATAGTGATAAAGTTTAGATGGAATTAATTGCATGAAATTAAAAAAATATAATATCATTATCTTTTATTATAAAAATATCACAAATTTTAAAATACTTTGTTATATACAACAATCATAGTTGTATTTATTAGGTTCTCACCCTTATCACATATTAATATTAGGTCCAATTTGGTATCGAATTGCACGAGTCGATAAGATTTTTCAGGTAAATTCAGGTCTTTAATCGGATTTGATCACCCCGGGTTATAGGCGTAACCCGTCGCTGCAATACGTCAATTTCTTACGTCCTATCTTTCGTACGATGGCTCCACCGCTCCATTAACATTCCAGGCACATGGTCTTTGGCATTTCTCTTCATCGGTGACTCAAAGTCAACAATATAGCATGATGAATGATAGTGACCACAAATTATTTCGAGTAGATATTTCTTCAACTTTGTCAAGTCCAATAATGCGCACACACTTGTCATTCATATTTACAATTTGTCCACCCATGCATGTAGGTCCACGTGACAATTTGATTGAAGTAAACAGATGCAGTTGAGCAAAAATCAGTTGCATAATCTATCTATATATTAATAAAATGAGATCATTTTCCCGCCAAAAAGTTTTATTTTTATGAATTAAAAAAATAAAATTTAATTGTAAGGATAATCACAAATTTAACTCAATCTTTCCTTCATCTTACAGAATTCAACTCTTATATATCTCCCTATAATATGGCGTCATTTTTAAAAGTTCATTTTTGAATTAAAAAATAAAATTTAATTGTAAAATCACGCTTCGGATAATCACAAATCTGCAACTCAATCTTCCATTCTTCTTCTAGAATTCGAACTCTTATATATCTCCCCGTGCAATGCACGGGGGAAAATACTAGTTATATTAATTTAATATATTTGTAAAATCAAATGATTAAATTATTATTTTTTATTACAAGAAATTGGACAAAATTATGACCACAAACCCAAAAAAATTGATTTTCTCCTCAAACCACGTTAGATCTCCCCAATCCTACGCCTTGAGACCAAAAGATTTAATAAGATCTTCAACGGACAAGTCGTATATATGCCTTTTAATTCACTAGTAAATATTCCTCTTTTCCCGCTCTCTAGACGAATTTATTGTATATATATATATATATATATATATATATATATATATATATATATATATATATATATATATACACATATTGTTGCCTGTTTGGTGTGAATTTTGAAGTTAATTTTCTTTTATACAATGATTCCAATAACATTCCGGGCCCTCAGTTTTTCGGCCTTTCTCTTCATCTTGATTTGATCTAAAGTCAACAATAGAGAGCTTATGCGTAGTGAATGCATGGTAGTGACCACAAATTATTTAGAGCAGATTTTTTTTTCCAACTTTTTAACAAGTAATTTTATTGTTTTTGGAAAGAATACACAACACACACGGTACAGAAATTTAGCACACCAACACTCAAAACTATGGTAATAAGTAATTTTATTGTTACGGTAATAATAATTCTTGTTGTAAAAGAAAATGATGGAATTATATTTCATACCTTCGGTACCAAAAATCACTTGCATAGTAAAATTATTACTCTTTGTCATTAATATTTTTTATGTTGATATTTCTGTGGAAAAGGTGTGCATGTTTGTCTAGCGGTAATCACATGGTACCAAGAATGATCCAAAATCACCGGGTGTTTTTCGATCACTACGATTTTTATTGGGAAAATTTAGATTAGATCTAGAAACATTACGGCGAGGCTAAACTTTAATAGTTCGGAAAGTTTTCCGATAATACTATTTGCTCAAAATTAAAATTTTTGCTCAAAAATTTTGACTTTGATTTTGACAAAAAACTTTGCCTTTGACAAACGGTATCGCCAAAATTTTTTTCAAATTGTTGGAACTTTACTTCGCTTCGTAGTGTTAATTCTGAATTTGATTTCGATTTTTCAAATTCAGATAGTATATGATTGACAAATATCTAATGGTTCTAGAACTATAACACCACTAAGGATTCTAAATGATTGCTCGGTACTTGTTTCTATGGTAGTGGAGATAAGAAATGTCTTTTAAAAGATATAAGTTCTAAAAGATATATAAATATAATTGATTGATCAAAAGAAAAAATAAATAAAAAATGAGAGAAAAGAAAGTCTATCACCCCCAAATTGAAGTAAACACATGCATTTAAGCAAAAATTAGTTGCGTAATTATATTATTAACATTCTAGCCCCACGGTTTTTGGCGTTTCTCTTCATCGGTGACTCAAAGTCGACAATATAGCATAATGAATGATAGTGACCACAAATTATTTCGAGTAGATTTTTCTTCAACTTTATCTCGTTCAATAATGCACACCAAGTAAAACACACACAATTGAGCAAAAAATTATTTCGAGTAGATTCTTCAATTTTGTCGATTCCAATAATGCACACCAACTTGCTATAATCTGTCCGCCTATGTAGTTCCACATGACAATCTAATTGAAGTGAACACACGATGTTGAGCAAAAATCAGTAGCGTAATTATATTATTATTACGTCAATTTAATATTTGTAAAAGAAATGATTAGTTTATTATTTTTTATTGCAAGAAATTGGACAAAATTCTTACAACAAACCCAAAAAAAATTTGATTTTGTCTTCAAATTTACTGTAGTTGTTGGCTGTTTGGTGTGAATTTTGATGTTAATTTTCTTACAGGATGCAAATGAAGAGTGATTGCAACTAAAAGAAAAAATTGGATAAATCACGCGAACAGGGGTGGAGATAAGGGAGCCCAGCCCAACAGACCCAGCCCAACCCACCACTATGATGTTTGTCTGGTTTCTTCAACGCTCCAGCCCAATTTTGCAATTTAAATTTTATACCCCGCCCACAATCAAAGAAAGGTCCTCAGAAATTCATGCTCCCAATCAATTCCAGAACTTTGTAATTGTTCTTAAAATTTAATAAAATAAAATTATAGTTATACCAGTTGAAAATTTGAAACTATTATTTGGTGAACGAAGTATATTTTGGATTTGTGTGTTGAAGGTAATTTAGTTTTTGATGTGTATTTTGTGAGTAAATCTTAAATTAGTTCATATTTAATTATTTATATAATTTAAATGGAACCGAACAACATTTTATGAGTTTTTTTTTTTTGAAATATATAACTTGACTTTTCCCCACAAAGGTAGGTGAATATAGTGATGATTTGTTGAGGATGCTCTAATTAATTCCTATCATTCCTTAACGTGTTATTTTATCATTCCCTAACCTTTTATTTTATCACACATGATCACTGACATTATATATGAGTCTAGACATATGTTAATCTATTATAGATCAAACATTATATTGAACTAGAATTTGCCACACACGCACACATACACACTCATATGCATCATATTATAAATGAATTTTATGCTACGGCCTATGGAAAATTGATTTGGAGACCATTTTAATCGAGTTTGTATTGTGCTTTTCATTTTCCCCCTTTTTTCGCTATGTCTTTCAATTTACCCCCTTAATTCTTAGCACTGCTCCTACACGCACATCATACAAATATTTGAATTATGTGCATTTTCCTCTCAGGACTTTAAATATCAATCAACTGAGCCTCAACTATTTAAAAAATTAATTATGTATAGATAGACACATCTACATAAAAATAAATTGACTAGTGAAAGAGTCACTAGAGAAATTTTTATGAAAGAAAAGTGAATTAGATGACCATGCAAGTATTTAATAAGTGTTTTTTCTATTCCAAAAAAAATACTTAGCAATATCTATGTTTGTCATCTCCAATCACATTAAATATAAATAAATTATTTATGTTGATTCAAAATAAAAAGGGAAATTATTTATGGCCGCTGTTTCATGGAATACATATGGATATGGCAAGGATAACGCATCTCCACATTTTGTAAAAAGAAATTATTTAGAAAAGGCGTTTCATGGAATACATATGCTTTTTTGGGGGTGTTGGAGCGGGTGGGGACTGCATCTCCACATTAAAATATTGTAACAATCGACAACTGACAATTGATAATATTGATCATTTTAATTAAAAGAGATAGCCTAGAGATATATGAAATATAATAAGAGGTCTAAACTCATAAACCATATGCTATGCAATCGCATAGGGTGATACAAGGCATAAAAGAATCCACCATCAATATTTTTCCATTGACAAAAATATTACCCCTCAAAGAATAGCTTTTTCAAAATATGTTCGGTAATATCTCTATATCAGTTTCGCTTATCTAAATTTGAAGCCACGTGTCATGGAACTTGTTAATGGAGTAAGGCATCGGTTGGGTTGGGTTGGCTTTCAACCCAACCTGAAACTAACCAACCCACGGTCGATTTTTGGTTTTCAAGACTGACCTGAACAAACCCTTTGGTTTAGATCGATTTGTCAATTACCAGAAAAATTCTGACATTTTTTGTGGGGATAATCGATTGATTTTTCGATTGGAAAACCCAACCCAAAAATAAAACTGACCCCGGTGGAAACTAATCCAACTCGTCTTGAGTCAATTAGTTCGTTCGATTGACGGTTAAAATGTCCAGCGCTACTTGATACAATCTTTTATGAAACAGTTAGGCAAGATGTGGTTAAAAAAGAAAAATTACTAAAAGATCAATGAGCTTGAGACGGTGGAAGGAGACTACTAAATTCTTCAAGACTTGGTCTGCTACTTCCTTTTCCCAAATGGACCTATTCTTCATTAACAGAGTTCATCTATCACTTCAGCTTAAACAGAAACCCTGGCGCAAACTTTATTAGCCTTCTATTCTCCCTAAAAAGCCGAGTCAAAATCCTTAATAGGTTTGGAGTAAAAATCGCTAATAGGCGCGTATACATAGACAGAGGGGATGAGTTTTCCTTCAGCTTATTGAGATGGATCGTGCCTTGACGATTGTGCTTGGATCCTACAGTACATCTTCTGTGATCTCCTTTTGGCCATCTCAAAATGTTACGTTCACAGTTTTTTTATTTTTATTTTTTTTATAAATATATATGTTAGTTGATACCTTCTCTTTATAGTCCTTATCTTTCTTAGGTTCTGACACTGTTTCTATATGAACTATTGTATTCGTACAGGCAGATAACAATCAACAATGCAGAGATTGTTATGTAAATAATCTCTCTGATGTACTGGATGATGGTACTTCTCTTCAGTCTCACTGGAATATTCTTCATTCAATGATTCAATCAGTTTATTGCATTTCATTTCTGTCGAATTTCAAAATGTTTGCAATCAGCGATTTCCTTCTGGTCAACCCAAAATGTTATATACACAAGTAATGGTTTTCTTCACCTCCCCAATCATCACAATTCAGGTATATAGGCGACCAATCTCGCACATGTCAACCGTGCTGCGCCACAGGGGTGCGGCACGGACGCTTGGTCTGTGACAAGCTTCCCCACCCAATCTGCTCATGCCTTTGTAGAGGACGAGAGAACTCGCTTCCATGCGCATTTCCCACATTGAGAGCCGAAATTCTACGCACAAATACGGCACCACCACCTTGATGGGCAGGCTCCCCACGTTGCGCCCCTTTGCATAGCCTGCAATGCTCGTGCACCTATCATCTCGACACCAACCTTCACCCTATGCCCTCTATGGCATTAGTACCTGAGTTGGATGGCATCTCATACCACTACGCACCGCATGCATGTCGAGCATCGTCAATAGCTCTCTTTCATTTTCAACTGCGCTTTCACGAGTTAGCAGGGCCAAACCATCACAAGGCCTATCTCGCATCCATCAATATCCCAAAGCTTTCCTTCAATTCAATGCTTGCTAATCCGACCAACGTGCACAGTGGCCGCACAACCCCAAAGATCACATTCAATGGAACACCATGCCGGAACCTCCCGCAATTTCCTAACGCAGTGCCCCAAGGAAACCTAGCTCTAATACCAAGTATAACGGCCCGGCCGTCTGGCACCCCGAGAACACGGGCGCACACTGGCATGCACCCGAGGCCAGCCTTACCCCAACTCTGGACTAGCAAGCTTGCCACATACAACATAGTATTTTGGGGAAGGAATACGAGCATACTTCGACAACATAGTCCACAATCGGCACAATTAAGGTATATAGACTATCAATCTTGCACATGTCAATCCTGCTGCGCCACAGAGGTGGGGCACGGATGCTGTGTCCGTGACAATAAGCTACCCACTGTAGGTAGCAGATCGGCACTCACACAAGTAATAAGTTTACATCTACATGTTAGTTGTTACTGTCTCTTTATATTACTTCTCTCTCTTAGGTTCTAACACTACTTGTATGAACTATCAACTTTCGTGTATATTTTTAAACATTAAAATAAGTTCTTTCAATTTGTATGACAAATAATGAAATTTACATTAATCACTAGAGATGCTCTTAGGCAGACCACACAACATAACAAGTAAACAACATTACAAAACACTAAATAAAATCAAAAGCAAACATTTTGAAGTTCCACATAAAGTGAAATGAAATGCAATACGATTGAAGAGAAGCCATTCGCTGGTGCATCATAAGTTTTGTTGAGAAGTGAAATGAAATGCAATACGATCAAAGAGAAGCTGTTTGTTAAGGATACCTCGCCTCCAAGCTCCGACCCGACGTCTCGCATACAAGATGAAGTGCAGCCATGCATATCCAACGTGACTTGATCCTCAAGATTTCCATGATTGATTTTGTAGATCATTTCTTTGTATAATTATTTTCCTTGTATGTAATATTCTTGCAATATCTTTTTGATTCATTACCTGTAATAGTTTAGGTCCGATTGTATATAAAACAATACTCATGATATCAATAAGAAGTGTGTTTTTCATCATCAAACTCTCTCTATAGTCTTTCATGGTATCAGAGCAAATAATCTCAGATGAGCTTCGATCCCAACCCAGCTTCCTCTAAAAATCCTATCCACATCAACCTTACCCATTTTTTCTCCATGGCTGACGATTCCTCCGCCATCACACAACCTGTCAACACTAACATCACACCTCCTGCTACACCACAAAATGAGTGAAGCCTTATCCAGATTAATACAGCCACCCAAATTTCCCTCAACCTCACATCGTCAAACTACTCATCGTGGCGTGCCTAATTTGTATCCCACATTTACGGTTTAAATCTTCTCCGTTTCGTTGATGGTTCCTATTTTCCACCTCCGGCCACCCTTCCTATAGCCAATGGCCCCCACACCCAACCGCATATGAATTTTGGCAATGTCAAGATCAACTAATTCTTCACTCTATCCTAGCTTCCCTTTCGAAATTTTTATTCCGCTCGTTTCCTCTTATTTATCAAGCGCCACCGCTTGGTCCTCTCTCCACAAATACTTTGCCAAAAGGTCCCAATCTCATCCTTTCCATCTTAAAGACAAGTTATCTACCATAACTCGTGGTGCTCAATCCGTTACCGATTTCTTTCTTCGCATCAAATCTATTGCAGATGAACTTAAGGCTGCCCCCTTCCGATGATGATCTTCTCATTTATTGTAGATGAACTTTAGGCATACAAAGAGCTTATTGTTGCTCTGTGATCTCGTGACTGTTCTATCCCATTTGAAGAACTTTATGACAAGCTTGTCGACCACAAAACCTATCTTCGAGATCTCGAAGCATCTCATAACCCAATTGAGATTAATGTCACTCGTTCTCACAACTCCAAATCCTTTTTCCCTCACAAGGCCATGGAAATTACACCCCTCCCAAAAATAATAACCAATAGAACCCACCACCTTCTAATGCTCCTCGTCTTCTATCGTTGCCCTTCCAAACTCTCAATAGCAATCGTGGGCAGCAACGATCATCCACCACGACCCCTGTCATATGTCAATACTGTAGACCTCGTGGACGTGATGCCAAGACTTGTTGGGACCTCTTTCCGCATCTCCTACCTGCTCAACCTAATGTGAATGTGACCTCGTCAACTGTACCTTTGCCAAACTGGATAATGGACTCCGGCGCTTCGCATCACGTCACCTCTCGTCTCTCAGATCTGACTATGGCTAGTACCTATGAAGGACCCGATGATGTTATTCTTGGCGATGGTTCTGTTTACCCTATCACTCACACAAGTCATGTCTCCCTTTCTAATCAATTTTCCTTATCTAATGTTCTTTGTGCACCGTCAATAAGTCACAATATTATTTTCGTAGCTCAGTTTTGTCATCACAGTAGTATGTCTATTGAGTTTTTTCCTGTTTCCTTTGTTATGAAGGATTTGCGCACGTGGGCACCATTGTTCCAAGGTAAGAACGTCCATGATGTGTATGAATGGCCCATCTCCACCGTCTCCACTTCACTTACCGTACTCACCCACTTTCATGTGTCACCACAACTTTGGCACAATTGTCTTGGTCACCCCTCGTCTACAATTATTAGTTCCTTAGTTTGATCGGGCCAGTTGCCCATGTCGTCCAAGTCTATTTCAAGCTTTCATTGTAAGTCATGTTATTGTAATAAAAGCCATCGGCTTCCGTTTGGCGAGTCTAGTGTCATGAGTCTTCGACCTCTTGAGATCATTTATAGTGATGTTTGGGGGCCCAGTCCTATTATTTCATCTCATGAATATCGTTACTATTTAATTTTTGTCGATCATTTTACTAAATACATTTGGTTTCATCCTATTCGTTTCAAATATGATGTTTTTTACATTTTCCTATTTTTAAAGCACAAGCTGAAAATTCATTTAACCAACATATTAAAATTCTATACACGGATGGTGGTGGCGAGTTCCTTGCTTTAAAATCCCTACTTGACAAATCTAGCATCACCCATCAATGCACACCACTTTACACCCCACAACACAATGGTATGGCGGAGCGACGTCACCGACACAGTGTCAAAACTGGTCTCGCTATGATGCACCACGCCTCTGTCACCCCCAAATATTGGCCCTAGGCATTTCAGATAGCCGTCTACCTCATCAATTGGTTACCCATCCCTCTTCTCAACTTCGAATCTCCTTATAAGAAACTCTTTCAATCCAATCCAATTTATCACAATCTCTACACCTTTGGGTGCCTATGTTACCCTTGGTTAAAACCATACACTCACTCCAAACTTCGACCAAAAATCCTCTTCTTGTGTTTTCCTTGGTTACTTCTCCGAGCAACATGCCTTTTTTGTGTCTCGACATCGCCACCTCGTGCCTCTTCATTTCTTGCCATGTGCGCTTTGTCGAGACCGAATTTCATTTTTCAACGAATGGTCACGTCACCTCCCCTTGGTCACCTTCTTATCTACCATCTTCAACCTCTCATCCAACTGTATACCCCATGTCTCTACCCACTTCCTTTGACTCTCTTACCCATACCATTCCTCTAACTGCTCCACCTGTCCCCATTACCACAACCGTATCGCCACCTTTTCCACCACATGGTCATTTTCCCTCGGAACAGTGGTTGCCGACGTGTCTGGCCCTTCTTCAAGAACCGGCACCTTCATCATCCTCTGTTGAGTCCTCATCCTTCTTATCTCTTCGGTTAGTCTCCTTGACCTTACCCTCTCCTTCTTCTTCTTCTTCTTCTCCCTCTTCACCACTTCCCCCCATCCTCCCGTCAATACTTATCCCATGGTCATTTGTGCTAAAAACAATGTTTACAAACCTAAGGTTCTCACTTCCATTCTCCATCCTTTACACAATAGGATTGAACCCTCTTGTGCCTCTCAAGCCCTAAAATACCCCGAATGGCGTCAAGCCATGAATGACGAAATAAATGCCCTTCTTCTCAACTAAACGTTGTCACTAGTTCTCTCTTTCCCCTCTCAAAATATCGTCAGTTGTAAATGGGTTTTCCGTATTAAATGCAACCCCGACAGTAGTATCTCCCGTTACAAAGCTCGTCTCCTCGCCAAGGGCATTCATCAACGCCTCTGACATCGATTTTGACCACACATCTAAAACCCATGACTATCCGCATCATTCTTACCATTGCCCTTCACTATAATTGGCCT
Source organism: Jasminum sambac (assembly GCA_018223645.1). Lineage (NCBI taxonomy): Eukaryota > Viridiplantae > Streptophyta > Magnoliopsida > Lamiales > Oleaceae > Jasminum > Jasminum sambac. The sequence continues at coordinate 26,854,342 of CP073652.1, forward strand.
ATCCAACAATTAGACATCAACAATGCATTTCTCCATGAAACCCTTTTCAAAGAAGTTTACGTGGCACAACCCCCTGGGTTTACCGATCCAAACTATCCCACCCACGTCTATCGCCTTCGCAAAGCCCTCCATGGACTCAAACAAGCTCCCCGGGCATGGTATAATGAACTCAAATCCTTTCTTCTCTTTTACGGCTTCCATGAATCCTTCAGTGATTCTTCTCTCTTTCTTTGCTCCAAATCCCAAGTCACCATCTACTTTCCTGTCTATGTTGACGATCTCTTAATCACTGGAAATCCCCCAACCGCCCTCAATGCATTCATTCACTGCCTTTCCACTTGGTTTTCCATCAAAAACCTTGGTTCTCTTCATTATTTCCTTGGCATCGAAGCCATCCCAACCCCGTCCAGCCTCATTCTCACTCAACATAAGTACATCCGCGACCTTCTCGACCGCACCAATATGGCTGGTGCTAAAGAATGCCTCATCCCGATGTCCACATCTATATCACTATCCCTTCATAATGGCTCCCCTCCAACCGATCCTACTCAATTTCGCCAAACTATTGGCGTTCTTCAATACCTCTGCATCACCCATCCTGACATCTCATTTGCCATCAACAAGTTGTCCCAATTCATGCATAAGCCTACCGACTCTCATTGGACTGCCGTGAAACGCATACTTCGATACCTCAAATAGACTCTTTAGCCAAGGTCTTTTCTCAAAAAATGTCCTCATCTCTCCTTAACCATTTTTATTGATGTCGATTGGGCTGGCAACATTGACGACCACTATTCTACATCTGCCTACATTGTCTATCTTGGTGGCAATGCAGTTTCTTGGTGCTCCAAAAAGCAAAAAACCATAGCCGGTCCTCTACCGAGGCGGAATATTGTGCCTTAGCCTCTTGTTCTACAGAAATCTTGTGGGTTTGCAATCTACTTCACGAGCTTCACCTTTCCTTTCCCGTCATTCCTGCCATCTGTTGTGACAATGTTGGCATCACCTCTCTCTCCGTCAATCCCGTCTTTCATTCCCGTATGAAGCATCTTGCCATTGATTATCATTTTGTGTGTAATCATGTCTCTAGTGGGTCCTTTAGTGTCTCTTATATTTCCTCTCAATAGCAGCTCGCCGATGCTCTCACTAAGCCACTCTCACCAGCTGCCTTTCACAAGATTCGATCCAAGATTGAAGTCTCCAACGGGAGCTCCATCTTGCCGGGGCATGTTACGGATACCTCGCCTCCAAGCTCCGACCCGACGTCTCGTATACAAGATGAAGCGTAGCCATGTACATCCAACGTGACTTGATCCTCAAGATTTCCATGATTGATTTTGTAGATCATTTCCTTGTATAATTATTTTCCTTGTATATAATATTCTTGCAATATCTTTTTGATTCATTACCTGTAATAGTTCAGGTACAATTGTATATAAAACAATACTCATCATATCAATCAGAAGTGTTAACAACATTTTAGCTAAGATTTAATTTTTATGCCATACAAAATTACCATTGATTAAGTTTTTACACAAAAATTCAAATAAAGGCGTAACATTAAAATCAAAAAATAAGATCAGGCCCGGTAATTAATTTTAGAAATAATTAATTATTTTTATAAATAGCTATCTAAGAAATTAAAATTAATTAAAATTAACAATCCTGCTAAGATTCAATTTTTGTTCGATTCATTAAAGTTTTACACAAAAACAGAAAAACTGTCATACAGCTGGCCCGAGTACGAGACAAAATCCCACCACTACGATCCCCAATTTATATTTTAAAATTTTTAAAATTAGGTTGGGCCAACTAATTAATTTTAGAAATAATCAATCATTTTAATAAAAAAGAAACAAAAATTAATTAAAATTAGCAATTTCTCCAATATTTAATTTTTCTATGATAAAAAATTACAATTCATTAAATTATTACAAAAAATTAAAATAAATGTGTAACATAAAAATTTAAAACTTAGCTTGGACCCTTTAATTAATTTTAGAAAGAATTCATTATTTTTAAAAATAATAATTAGATAATAAACGAAAATTAATTAAAATTAGGAATTTTGCTAATATTTAATTTTCCTGTGATAAAAAATTACAATTCATTTAATTTTTACATAAAAATTAAAATTGACATGGTTTTGTTGGACGAAAATTGATGAAAATTAATTATATTGCTAAAATAATTAAAAAATAAATAATTATTAAAATTAATTAGGCTGCCATGGTTGACTATATTTTTCCTAAAAAATGCAAGACATCTTTTAACTTGCAAGATATCTTTTTAAGTATAAAATATTTTGAAAATTAAATTTATACAATTCTTAAAACTGCAGCTAAAAGACTAATTATTTTAGGAATAATAAATTATTTTTATAAATAATTAGTTAAAAACAAAAATTAATTAGAATTAATTATATTATGATTAATTATATTTCTTAGATTTAATTGGATATTTTTCATTGGACGAAAATTGAGATAGTTTTATTAGATAAAAATTAATCAAAATTAATTAAATTGCTAAAAGGAGGAAACATAATTACTTCAAAAAATAAAAAATAATTAAAATTAATTAGATTGTTACGGGGAAAAATGTGCTTTGGAAATTAATTTATTTTTTTACGTATGTTAAAATAAAGTAAAGTTAACACTTATAAGATTTTGGATTCTTAAAATTGGGGTATTACATCTTATTGTAGAGTAAGTCAACTGATTATTAGTGCATAATTAACTTCATTTACTTTTTCAGTATCATTCTTTTTTGAAAACATGTTTTTCTTTTGATTCTCATATGTTTTTGTATTTTTTATAATTTTTTTTGAGTCATAGTTAGTGACAAAACATTAATATTTTTTTTATATAGTTAAGGTATTTCAAAGGATCTGCACCTTTTTTTAAGCAACAAGCTCCAAAAGTAGGCCTTCAAATAGTAATGATTTTTTTTTTTAATCTTGACACTATTCGAACGAACAATTATATAATAATTCTTTGGTTTATATCGCTTTCCCTATGGAGTAAATCTAAGAATTCTTACTAAATAATTGGCAATCGATTCAATCAATTATTAAAATTATACGACTCAATTAGAATATTTTAACTGGCTTTTGATTGTGTTAAATATTTATCTAAGTTTCTATTTTCTAAATAGATATTAAGAATCCTACCTACTTTGAATTAATTATTTTATGCCAAATTTTTCCATTTAAGATTTTATTTAATTTTTAAGTATTGTCAATTATGTTGTGTATTTTAAGTATTAATCATATATATTTGAATTTACTTATCTTATCCACATCAATTTAAATTTTATGCTGAATCATTTAATATTTAATATGTCGAATATGTTAAATTAGTGAGTTTATACCTAATTTTTTAATATACGTGTTTAATATATTTAGAAGGTATTTATTGAAGAAATAAAATATCAGTAACACATATGTTAAAAAGTAGAAATAAAAGTCTTCGATCAAACCATCACGATGGGGCAGGGATGGGGATGAGAATTTTCAGGCGGGGTTGGGACGGGCACAGGGGATGAAAATTCCCACCCTATTATAATTCTTGTATCATCCTCGCTTGACTATAGAGTAAATGGGGATAAGTGTTTCCCAACATGTTAGGAACGAGGTGTTACGGTCTGTCGTACTGTACTCGCTACATTGTTATTTTTATAATATATCTCTATACTGATTATATTTAATATTTAATATTTAATATTTAATATTTAATATTTACATATTAATTGTTAATAACATACATCACATTAATGTATAATTAATATATCCTGAAATTTATAATTGTATATAATAGAATATAAAAGGGTAAACTGCCAGATTGGTATTTAAAATACTTATTTGTGACATTCTGACATTTAAAAATTGAACATTCATACACATTGACCCACCGCCGGCCAAAGAACAGCACCAAAGGTCAAACGAGGTCGTCGGAGGTCGTCAAGCAACACTTTGAGATACCAAGTCGCTTAGGCAGTCGTTGGAGCAAACAAGCTTAACCCATCGACAAACAACTATTCAAACTCCACCACTATAGCCATTGTTCACCGCGAGTGGGAGGGATGGTCGCCGCGATGGAGGAGATCGGCGAGTGGTCGGTGGAGGTCAGACGACTTGAAAACAGTTGTGAAGGGACCATAAAATGAGAAGACCCAACCCATTTCGACTGCGGTGGCGTGGCGTGGCTTGCACGTGGTCGGCGAAGGTCACCAGATGTCAAGCGACCTCACGGAGGAGATGGTGGTGCGGCGAGTGGAGTTAGGGGTGTTGCAAGCGGCGGTGAGGATTTGGGTTGATGTCTTGTGAATGTTCAATTTTAAATGCTTTAGTGTCGTCGGCGCAATTTTAAATACCAATTTGGCAAGATGGTGTTTTTAAAATACCAATTTGGGCAGTTCACCGAAATATAAAATAATTTTAAAGAAAAAACCATGAGTTCTACGAATGTTAGTAGAGTTATTTTAGTATGGTCATTTTGATAATTATAATATGTAATGTTATTTCATTTAGCTGGTTAATATTGCAATGAACAAAATGCGATATATTATCACAATATCTGCCACAAATTATCATCCCGTGCAAATCACGGAGGTAAATGCTAATTAAGTTACTATTCTATGGAGAATAGTAAACTAAGTTGTGTATATTTTCGTGAGCTGTTTCTTGCATATTTGCAAGATGGATTAGTATGAAAATATATGGAAAATTTTTGTCGAAATATTTAAAGAATTATTTTGAGTTAAATTAATTAAGTTTATTGTTGTAACTCATTCTTTATTTTAAATTTTTTTAGGTTTTATATTAATATTATTAACATTTATCAATACCGTTATGCGTTGAAAATTTTGTCCCCCGTGCAACGCATGGGTGAAACAGCTAGTTGTATATAAAACAATACTCATCATATCAATCAGAAGTGTGTTTTTCATTCTCAAACTCTCTATAGTCTTTCACCATCCGCCGAAGCATCATAAGTTCCTTTTACTCAATACATTTTCAGACATTCTTAGCTTAATGTTGTTCGATATCTGGCTGCACAAAATCAGAAAATGAATTTATATAAAGAAAACAATATCAATATATAACCAACATTTGTTTATGTATGCTTTGTGGATATGACCCAATTTTCTAACTTGAAACTAATTTGTTTCAAAAGAATTTTAAATTCTTTATTTAGTTCTACTATCTAAATGATCTATTTTCTACATTTAAACTGTTGGGTCTATTAAAAAACAATGTACTAATTGTTTGATCTTCAATCCATGCATTTTATTAGAGTTCATTGAATAGAAATGACTTCAATCATGTTAGAAAACACATGGTGGAGGGAGGGAGTAATGATCTAATGAGTATTGGTTTTCACCTTACTATGCTAGACACTAGTGACAAGGTATATATATGAATTTATCGACGAGTAATGAACACAATTCAAAATTTGATACCATAAAAACTAATAATTAATTTGTCATTTCGTATGTGCATGATAGTGCTCGTTAAGCAAATTACAATGACAAGCAAAAGATCTAAATGTATTGCCTGTAATGTCTTTGAGTTGACACTGTGAAGGAGATTGCTTGCATGATCTAGAAGATAAATGGAGAGATTGAATCCTTCTCTTTGTTTGTCTGCTCTTAAATCTTCTTGACTGAAGCAGATGTTGATATGGTGGTCCAGAAACACTCCATTGTATAGAGGCCTGAAATTTTCGCCATGGTCAATGGGACCTCTTGGAGGTACTTGCACTGTCAAAGGTAAATAGGGTGATTGGGAATGGATTATAATGGTTTTTAAAGGTTTTTAATGTAAAAGAGGAGAGAGACTGAGTGGAGTTGGGTGGTTGAGATTTGTGGATGTGATGAGATATGTGGATGTGATTGATTTAGGAGAGAGAAAAAAGTTGAAAAAATTGGAAAATTTTGGAAAAATTACATCCCAATCAGGCTTAAAGGTTTGTTATACTTGGGAATTGATGATCATAAGCTTACGGAGAAACTAAGTCTCACTTTCCTATATACAAGACTTTAAGAGCAGGAAATTCTCCATCCTTCGAATCCCACCATTTTCCCTTGAATGCATTTTCGTTCAACTTGAGGACCTCAAGGTACCTTAACTTTCCTAGTATATACATTTCCAACAAATCAAAATGAGTGTTTTCTAGAGTTACCTTCTTTAGGTTTATCGGAAATCTGTTTGGAATCCTCGTAAAGGCATCCTTCTTTATGTTTGGAACTCTGTGCGTTAGGGTTAGATGCCTATAGATTTATTTGGGTTAAAAATGGACCGGGTCAAATGATCCAATTTTGCATTTGTAATGAGCTAGTTTAGAAATAACGATTGTCTCATTTACTTTCATTTTTTAGATACAAATTTACATATGTTGTAAAATATGCGCACAGTAACATAAGCACGTAAAAAAATGAGAATGTGTATCCTAATTTTCCTCTCAACATGAATGACTTAATGATAATAAGACATTGTTGGATTCAAACTCCATATTGAAGTGTAATCTGATACTTTTTTTTAAAGTGAGTTTATGTTAAGTATAGTTAATAATATTTTTTTCACTTTAAAAAATGCCACCATATTATATATTTTAGTATTATTAGGTATTACATGATTGCGAATAACCAAAAAAAATTATTGTTTGATATAATATTGTCTTACAGCATGTTATTTGCTTGATTAGGTTTTGCTTACATAATTGTTTTGTTCTTTTATGATATTTTTAATTAATTACATCGTGTTCTCTAAGTTTGTCTGTGGCCTACGGTTCATGTTTTAAGTTTTCACATTTTGATATAATTTATTTTGATATCTTATAATAATTAGTATTACAATATCCTTTTTGTCTAATAGTTATATGAAGTTTTTATCCTTGCAACACAATGGATACAAATACTAGTATTCTTTGAAATTCGATATTTTCCTTATTTTGAAGGAGAATGCTTTCATTAGGTAGGCCGGGGGAGGCTGAGAATTCACTGGTATCCAACCCGTGATTTCACTGGATAAAACCATTCTAAAAAGCACATCTAATCTAATAGATAGAAAAAGACAATCTTTTTAATTAACATGCATTAAATGCAATTATAATTGAAACGATAAATAATTATTGTTGACCAATTAATGTAAAATATTTAAGATGTGTGTCACATTAGTTATAAAAATATAGTTGAATAATATTGTGTGACAATCAAACTAAAACAGTTATAAGTAAAGAGCATTAAATGAAAGTGCATTTGAATATGTGGAATAATATTGTGGTGACATATATCTAAACCAAATAAATATTTTAAATCACAAAAATCACTGTAAGTTTTGAAACACCTTTTTAAACACCCATTCATTATTGAGTTTCCTAGTTGACCATCCTTGTCACAAATAAAAATTTTCAATCGTTCCCATTAGTAACTATGGAGAAAGCAACTTACAATTGTCCATGGTTGAATACTGGTCTCCTCAAATGAATTTCAATATTAGAAAGAGATTGCTCCTGACTCGTGTTGATCGTCATTGCAAAGGAAATAATCAAAGGAAACTGTCTCAATTGGAATTTACATAGTAGTCTTGGATCAGATGGAGTCAACACCATTCTACGAATGAATACTTTGTGACCTGTATTGCCTTGAAATAATTTTTACCTCAACCACATGTGTTCCCAAGTCTTGAGATGATCAAGCGAGTTCCATTGCACAAACTTGCTATTATAGGAATACCGACGTTTAGTTTCAGTTGGGGAATTGACAGTAGAACACAGAATAGCATTCAAGAAGTTCTGCGAGTGGAGATCTCAAAAAAAAATCATTTTTGCAATTAGACTTGCACGTGCTGTCTTGAAAAAAAATATTTTCTCAATTTCCATAAGAGCGTAAATTTCCAAGTCATTGGCAGTTAAACGCAGACCTGCGTACCCCAATAGTCATCTTCTTTCCCACTTCTTATACCTCAAGTACTACCAATCATCCTCCATTTCAGTTTATTAATAAAATAATGATTCTAAAAAATCATGAATAACTTAACAAATTATATCAATTTAAAAATGATTTCCAAAGCTATCCTCCATATTTAGGATTTTATATCTTAATATTTAACTCTAAAATTTGAATAGTTATACGTTAATTAATATAATAGATTAACTAAAAACATAATAATGTAATCACTTAATTAGAAATTAAAAAAATTTCACCAATTAATTTTAAAGGCTGAAAAATCACTTTATTGATCTATAATTTTAAAAATTTATTTTTTAAATTTTTATGTGAGTAAAATTACAATCATCTATGGGATTTTCATTCATTATTATTAAAATAAAAATAATTCATGAACTTTATTAATTTACTTAGTATTTAATTTTTTAAAAAATATTTATCTCTATATTAATAAATGTATTTAAGTTATAAATGAAATTTCAAAAAATGAGTGGTGAATTTGATTTCCTCAAAGATAAAAACCAATAGTTTGATTTCATTATTTTATTTTATTTATATTTTTAAAAATTTTTACAAAAATTGATAATTGGTTTTTTACTGTGCCTTTGTTTTTCAATATCCTAGAAGTTTTTTCATAGTGTATAAATTTTTGAAAGCAAAATGCTATGCTGAAAAGTAATTATATTAAATAGTAAAAAATAATAAAATTAGTACTAAATTAAAGGAAAATCGGTTACAAATTTCTCCAAATAGCCATTAGACATAACTTCTATATGCCTAATGATTAGTGTTTTATAGAGTCATACATGTCTTTTTTCCTCATAACTATCTGATGTTGGATACTTATCTTTTTTTACTATCACTCCCTCCTTTAAAAGTGCCTATAGCTTGCAAAACATTTGCTTCCCAAATTACCCTTGCAAATCCCAACTATTCACAAGTGATGCCGGACATCCCTAATTCCCGATCGAACACCTTGTCATCCGTTTCTCAACCAGGTTTCGTCCAGTATTTATTTTCAATTTTGTGGCCGCCCGACTGTGTTGCTGTACGTCTGCAGGCATTTTTGTGTGGGATAACGCAGATTGAAGACGAGGTGAACCGAACTTCCTTTGTGTTTCTGAGTGGATTGATGTTTGGAATTGATAATTTATTCATATTATTACATGTTATCCTCTGCATATATTTTCTCTTATGCTGAAGAATGCTCTATAGTTTGATTTGGTAGGGATTTTCTTAACATGTAGGGCATGGTTGATTCAATCGAAATTGGGGTTAACTTTTCGCAAAAAGAAATCGCATATGAGAATTGATAATTTCTTCAATGTTCTATCTAATTGGAATGATTCTGTTTGACTTCTCTAAAAAAAAAAAAAAAAGAATGATTCTGTTAGTCATAGGTTTGTAAATTAATTGAATTGTTTTTTAGGTATCAGTTTGATGTGAGTCTCCAAGGGCTTCGCAATGGAGATTTATCTAGCATAGATAAACGTATGTTGAAGAAAAGTGTACAATACGTGTGTTAAATCGTTGTTTTCCATTTAAATTAATTTCAAGTGGCTTTTTCGGATTTGATGAATGTACGTTCCTTAAATAGATTTGTGTTCGTTTACCACACCTCATTAATTCAATATGATTTCCGGAGGATTGATTTGTTGTTCGTAGTTACCATGTCGGATGAGATGAGGTCTCACATCCTCATAAAGAGCTTAACCCAAATAAGAAACCATGGACACTCAAAGTGAAAGTGATAAGAAGAGGAAGAAATGAAACTTACGAGACACAGTATGGCTTGCTTGATATCATGAAGCTTATACTCTTGGATGAAGAGGTATGTCCATTTACAAAACAAAATGTTATGCTTTCACGATGTTTTACGGGACTACAGAAAAGAGCTTCTTTTGCTATGCATTTAAATATATAAAATATAAATATGTTGATTTTTTTAACTTTTACAATCTTTTAATATATTCATATAATTTTTAATTGATTGGATGTGCTTGTTGTCTATACAAATCATTCATCAAATTGCAAAAGAAGCTTGGAGATGATACGTGGACGACAAAGAACAAAAATTTTTGTAAAAAGAGATCTAATCTCCAAATTTTATATATGAATCTAGCAAGCGCAATGCAGTGGAGTATATGTATAGAGAAAAGAGAAATTGAATGTAACATCTCTACGTGCTATACCTTAACTCCATGATAGCCTCTATCCTTGCATCTATGAACTTTTACCATTGAAAGACGACTAAAAAATGCATTTTTGTGCATGTGTATTAACTAATTTGTCAATATTTTGACATGATTATCAATAACTTCAAGATTTGAATATGAAGCACTAATTTATCTTAATTTTACGAAAAATAATTATTCCTAATAAGTCTAAGGCCATTTCTCTTGCAGATTGTCTCTCTATTAACTATCATTAGAGGTTGCAACTAGCTAGTGAACTAGATTATTAAGTTTTGTGTATGTCATTGTGTGTGTAATGGTGAAAGCTTGTCCTGTGCTTGGTATTTGCTACTTAAGATTTGTAATGACTGTTTGTGTGAATTATTGGTTTATACAAAAAAGACAAGTCCTTAGTTGAGCTACTAATTTGAATGTGGTGTAGATTAAATTTTGCATAAAATGCTCGAATTGCCTTGATTCTAATGTCGGTAAATGGTAATGACTACGTGGATTCTTGATTTCCATGAGTGCCACCTTTGATCCAATATGATTGCTATATTTACGTTAGTTTTAGTTTGCCACATATGTTTCTCTTTGATGTTCAATCCCATAAAACGTAAGTAACGGTTTTACTTACGTGGCATCCATTGTGTTACTCAGCATTGACCATTTTTCTCCCTTTGGAATATTTAATTTGAATATCCATACTTCATACAATGCTTTTGGTTTTTTGCGTTGCAAATGTTTGTTGTGTGCATTTGACTTATTGACTACTGTAATCGGCAAGTTACTATTGGAGGGTGAACATTCTCCAAAATCCGTTGAGACATCTTCAAACAAGGAAAGGAGAAGAAAGATGAAAATAAGCTCTTCGAAGAAAAATCTTTTATGCATTTATTTTCATCGAGGACATTTTCGATGTGGCTCAGAAATTGTGATCACGCTGAGCAGTGAGTAATATTAGTTCTGCATTTTATTTAATTTGACCAGACTAACTCCTTTGGGCGTTTGTGGTATAAATGCAACTAATACGCCCCTCTCTGTTTTATCTTGAGATGAAATGAATAACAAATCTATAGTCATGATGATAGTCTGCTGTAACTACATCTATTATTAGATCAATTGTGAAATTCAATGTATATTTAAATACAAATATAAAGAGCATATTGCAGGACATAAAAATTTTCATTCTTTATAATTTAAAAATTCTCTTTATTTTTCAAAAGATACTCTTTAAATCAGTATTTTAAAAAGCGTAAAGTGCGGAAAAGTGTGGACTCAAAGCTTCGAGCATTACAAGCTTAAGCGCACTTAGGCGGTGCCTAGGCATCGAAAAGCGTTTTTCAAATTTTTAATTTTTAAAAATTTTTTTGCAAGTCTAAGCTATTAAATAATTAAAATAGTATATGCTAAATTAAAAAATACATCTAAATTCATAAATATTATGCCTGCTTTATAATTTCAACAAACTTACAATATAATTTTAATATTCTCAAATTGAAAAAAGTCAAAAGATGGACAATTATTACTTAATAGATTTATAGGAATTGCATGCTCTTGTCACAGTGCTCGCATGATCAGATCAAGAATCCAAGATGCTTAAAATGTTGAAATTAAATTGGGGAAATTGTGGTTATCGGTCGTATATTTATGATGTGAGATATATTCAATTTCTTTTATTTTTATTTAATTTTTTATTTTCTAGATTTGAACTTGGTTTAAGCTTAAAAAGTAAAAACATAGATACGGGGAAAAAACAGGCACCTAGCCACGCCTAGGCGATGCTTAGTCTCGCCTAGGCTGTCAAAATTTGCATTGATCACTTTTTTCACGCTTTTGGCCTAAGCAAAGCATGCTTGTAACACTTCACCTAGGCACTCTTTTAGAACACTGCTTTAAATATAGAGAATCTCTTGTAGATGCTCTTGACTATACATTTACATACTCTCCATTCATTTTGTTCCAATGTTTTTGGGAATCTCTTACACATTATACAACTTGAGATATACATATAATTTATTTGCGTGTAGTCATATACGTATAGAAATTTCAAATTAACATTCAATTACCACGTGCAATGCACGTGGTTCCGACTAGTATATAGAAAATTATTCATATTTTTTAAATTTTTGGAGGGGAAACTAAGAATTTTGTTTTTGAGGACTTTCAAAATAAATATTTTTACAACCAAAAAGATTTAATTACCTTGATATGAAATTAATTTTGTGCTATATTAATTCCTAAATTATATTCTGAATAATTAATATAGCTTTATCTAATGAAACTAAAATAATAAAATTCATGAATTTTATTATTAATTTATTTCGTGTTCAAATTTTAAAACATTATCTCTATATTAAAAATATGAATTTTATTAAAAATTATAAATTGAATTTGAAAAATGAGTGGTGAATTTGAATTTGATAAAAACCAATAATTCGATTTTTTTCTATTTTTATTTTATTTGCATTGTTTTAAATTAAAAATTAATAATTATCCTAAAAATTGATAGTCTGTTTTTATTTGTATTTTTATTTTTCAATAATGTAGAATTTTTCTCATATTGCAGAAACGTTTGCAATAAAAATACCATCAATAAACCCGTTGATCGCTTAAAGCCACTAACGTGTACTTTAATATCAAATTAGGCGAGCATTATAGGGCCGCTATGGAATTTTCATCCATTATTATTAACTAAAAAATTATTATGAAACTAAAGGAAAACTGGATACCAATTCCCTCAAGTAGCCATTAGCTATAATTTCTACCTGCTTAATGATTAGCGTTTTATAGAGTCGTCTCCGCGCACTCTTTTTTTATAGTTATTACGATGTGGGATTTTTTTCCAATAGCGTAGAAATTATCCATATTATCTAAACTTTTGGATGGAAAGCTGAAAATTTTAATTTTGGATGACTTCCAACATAAATATTTCTACAACCCAAAAGATTCAATTAACTGGCATTAAATTAATTATGTATTATGTACTATATTCATTCCTAATTTATTACATGCTTAATAACAAATATTATGTCTTATCTAATGAAATTAAACAAAAATCATGAATTTTTCCACATTAGTTGTAGATGCATGTTCCCATAAGTGTAATTCTCCATATATATTAGAATAATTCTAGATATTCATTTCAAAATAACATTATTAAGTGACATTCTAATGTGTCACTTTTTCATTGGATGATGAATATGTGTCAATATGATTATCATTTAATGCAGATTTACACCATCCAATGAAAATATGCCACATCAATAATATCAATGAAAAATATCAAATTCAAATTTTTGTGTAGAATCACTCTATATATTAACATGTATTTCCATATTTCTAAACACATGCTACCATATATGAATTCTACTATTTGGCCTATATATATATATATATATATATATATATATATATATATGGATTTTGCTATATTAAGCCACGGAAAAAATTAATAAAATAAAAAATTAATTCCACACATTTGGCGGGAATGTGTGTGTTTTTTTAACACACTTATGGTCCAACTTTTGTATATATTAGCTTTTTTCATTCGTGCATTGCACGGTATGCTATTTTTTCAATAACTAGGAATTTCGATAAATATTAATACTATGTAAATAGCATCAATAAGATAATTAATCAAATACTCATGAGCTTACCAAACTTAGTATAATAATTAAAGAATTCTATAATAATTTAAGCAGAATTTCCCATGTATTTCGTGCAAATCCTTCCTTTAAAAAATCCACGGAATAAATATCCAAAAACCACATCACTTTATTTACAATTCTCCTCAAAACTTCAACAATAAACACAATTCAAAAACAACACTATCGATTATTGTCAACAACACAAACACAAAACGAACAATACAAATGACTCCATGCTTTCAAAGAAAGAATAAATACACTTAAATACAAATCTCAACACTAATTTTCTCCAAAAATATCACCCATACGTTGTCCGGGAAAATAAGTTTAATTTAACAAATAATGATTTTGATAAATACTAATAGTGTTGCATTGAAATCACAATATAACACAAATAGTTCAACGAACCCCAACATCCCATTATTCCCTCGCTAGGAAGCACTTATCCTCGTCCCCATTACTCCTCATTTAATCGTGGTCGAGCGAGGATGATATAAGAATTGCAACAAGATGTGGACTCTCATTTCTCGTCTCCTACCCGCTAGAAAATTTTCATCCCCTTCCACGTCTCATTGTGATCATTTGATTAGAGAATTTTTTTGTACTTTCTTTTAAGCTGAATTAATGATATCAAATTGTTTTCAATAAATACCTTATCAATATACTAAATATATATATATATATATATATATATATATATATATATATATATATATATATATTAACATGAGAAAATGACCAATAAATACAGTCCAACATCATTTATTGCCCACTAAATCTCTACATCTTATTTTTTAGCCACTAACTACAAGCTTTTATAATTTTTTTACCACTCACTTATTTTAGACATTTTCTGGACATTTTTGCCCTTTACTTCCTGTATTCGTTGGCTGTATACGAAGAGAGAGAAAATTTGAATTTTACATATCTTCCCCACATTGCATTGGGATTGATTTGCATACGATAACCTTGTTATGCCATTGAAATTCTAGAAATTGAAGAAAGGGCCTGCGAATTTGGGTTTGACTATTGCACATACATACGAATTTTCCTTCCACAATCGTATTGCGGAATCTATTTGAGATTTTGAGCGACGTCGACAACGGAAAGAGAAAACCTAATAAATAGACAAAAAGAAAATCCCCATTTCGATCCTCTACTCAAGAAAAGCAAGAAACAATATTTCTAATATTACTCATATATCGGTGGGATGGATAATTTAAAGCTTCTCATCTTTCGAGCAGAGTATTTGGGATAGATATTTTCAGGGACTCGAGAGAAGCACTGTGCCAAAAAATTTCTTATTTTTAAGTTCAATAATATGGCTGAAATTGTTGGGACTTGTTTTCAGGCAGTATCCAGTTGGAAAGGAAAAGATTGGGTTGATATTTTACTTTCTCGAGAAATGAAATTGGCTCTTGACCTAACTTGATCAAGATTATGGCTCCTTGATTTGCACAAAAAATTATTTATACAATGCCCAAGTGGTAGTTGATTCCTATTTGATTATGTATCTTTTCAGGGTTTTTCTTTTGACAAGAAAGATGAGCAAAGGTTCATACTTCATTGTCTCAACTGGCTTTCTTTTGCAATGTCCACTTTTATGCAAGGTGAAGTCTCAAAAATGCATTGCCACTTTTGTATAACTTATTCAGAATTGCACGTTGGAATGATCACCTGTTGAGTATTCTCTTGCATTTATCTTGCACATGGGTAATAATATAACTGGAGTGGGTAATATTGTTACTAGGATAGGTAATATTATTATCGGGAGAGATAATATTATAATTATTGTGGTAGATAATATTATTGAATCCTCTATGATGAAGAACATGAACTAATTCGGTTGCACGCAATCCTTTTTCTTTAATCCCAGGTCAAGTGGTTGCTTCACAGCATTTATATTATTTCCGGAATGTTGCAATCTGTTCAACGCAATCAATTTAAGTAGCCAATTAGAGAAAATGCTTTTGATTCAATACTCAGGAGACATAGTTCACCATTCTCAAGGGCCAACAGGGGAATTAATATTTTTGTTGTATTATTCAATACTGTAAAGAGATAAAGTCAGAAGTGAGGGAAGTGAGAAATTGAGTGGTGATCGAGATTACCTATGATGGTAATCTATAGAGAGAAAGTCAGAGATGGGGGAAACGAAAAGTTAAATGGTGATCGAGAGAAAGTGTGTAGGGATAGAAAGTCATAGAAGAGGGAAGTGAGAAGCTGAATAGTGATTGAGATTACCCTTGTGATGATCTAGAGAGAGGAAGTCGAGGAAGATGGAAGCAATAAGTTGAATTTTGCATGATCAAGATTAGCATTCAATCTAGAGGGAGGTTTTATGTCCGTGGTGTGATTATTGGGGTAGCTAATATTAATATTGGGGTAGGTAATGCAGATTACCAGTCTAGGTAATATTATTACCGAGAGTGGTAATTTAGAGAGAGAAAGTGAGAAATTGAATGTTGAATGTTGATAGAGATTACTTAGGGAGGTAATCTGGAGAGAGAGTGCACAGAGAGAAAGTTAGAGACGGTTGAGGTGAGAAGTTGAATGTTGATATAGATTGCTTGGAGTGGTAATCTGGAAAGAGAAAGTGCGTAGAGAGAGAATCGGAGATGGGAAAAGTGAGAAGTTGAATGTTGATCGAGATTACCTGGGGCTGTAAACTGATTACCTGATGATGTAATCCGAAGAGAGAAAGCCAGAGACTGGAAATGGAAATAAGGTCAATGTTGATTGAGATGGAATAGTGGTGACGGCGGAGCGGTGGTGGTGGCGGTAGTGGTGGTGGTTGTGGTGGTAATGGAATTGTGGTGGTGGTGGTGATCTTTGGAGAGTGGTGGTGGTGGGAGTAGGGTGGGGGTAGCGGTGGTGGCGGCGGTAGCGACTTGGTGATGGAATGGTGGTAATGATGGTGGGGCGTGGTAGTGGTGGGGTGGTGGTGGCGGGATAGTGGTGGAATGCTAGTGGTGGTGGTGGGGTAGTGGTGGTAGCAGGATAGTGGTGGTGGTGGTGTGGTGTGGGAGTAGGGGTGTGGTTAGTGGCGGCGGCGGCTTAGTGGTGGAATGGTGGTGTGGGTGATGGCGGTGGTGGGTGGGGTCGGGGTTGTGGAATGGTGATTGTGGCGGTGATGGAGGACGGGGATGGTAGTGGAATGGTGGTAGGGCGGTGGTGGTGGTGGATGGGTGGTTGTGGTGGGAGCAAGGTGGTGGTGGTGTTGGTGGGCTGCGACGGTTTGGTTGTGGAATGGTGGTGGCGGTGGGGTGGGTGGGGTGGGGGTGGTGGTTGTGGAATGGTGGTAGGGTGTGGCGGCGGCGATTTTGGTGGTTGTGGTAGTGGAATCTTTGATGGAAAAAATTGAGGACTAATGCGCAAGCTTTGATAGGTAATCAGATTACCTAGGGAGGGTTAAATTATTACCTAGGTAGGTAATATTATTAGTAGGGTAGGTAATATTTTCTTCAGTGTGCTAATCCTAAAAGAAGTTGTGAATGGTGTTTTATTATTATGTTATAATTATCATGGTAGACAATATGATTACCGGGGTAGGTAATTATATTACGGGATAGGTAAATGGCATTTTAGTGTTTCGGTTATGATTCTTGGGGTAGGTAAAGTTGAATGTTAATATTGCGATGTTTTTATGTTATGGTTATGATTATTGGGGTGGATAAAATTATTACCGAGATAGGTATTATTATTGGTATGGCAAGTAATATTTTCTTTAGTATTCTTTAGTTTTCTGATACTAAAAGAAGTTGTGAATGGTGTTTTATTACTATAGTTACAATTATCATGGTAGATAATATTATTAACGGGGCAGGTAATGATATTACTAGGACAGGTAAATGACATTTTAGTATTTAGGTTATAATTACTGGGGTAGGTAATATACTATTACAAGGGAAAATAATATGATTACCGGGGATGGCGGCAGGGTGGTAGTGGTGGAGGGGCGGCGGTAGCTCGGTGGTGGTGGTTAAATGGTGGCGGCGGCGGTGGTGATGGTGAATAGGGCGGTAACGAGGTGGTGTTGTGTGGGGTGGCTGTGGGGTATTGGCGAAGCGGCGGTGGCGGTGGGTGGTGGTGAATGGGGTGGCGGTGCGATAGTGGTGATGGAATGGTGATGGTGGTGGTTTGTGGTGGTGGCGGAATGGCGGAGAAATGGTGGCGAGGTGGTGGTTTGGTGGTGGTGGCAAATAGGTGGTGGCGAGAATGGTAGTGGTGGTGTTGGTGGCGGTGGGGTGGTGGCGGTGGTGGTGGTAGTGGTGTTAGTAGTGATGGTAATGGTGGTGGTGGCGGCGGGGTGGTGGTAGGCGTGGTAGACGTGGGATGGTGGTTAGGTCGTGGTGGTGGGATGGTGGTTGTGGTGTGGTGGGATGGTGGAGGTGGGAGTGGCAATGGCGGCGGCGGTGGTGGTGGAATGGTGGTTGTGGTGTGGTGGGATGGGATGGTGGTTGTGGTATGGTTTGATGGGATGGGGTAGGGGTGGGATGGGGGCGATGGTGGTGGTGGGATGGTGGTAGAATCTTTGGTTGTGGTGTGGTGGGATGGTGGAGGAGTGGCAATGGCGGTGTGGTGGTGGTGGAATGGTGGTTGTGGTGTGGTAGGATGGGATGGGATGTGGGATGGTGGTGGGGGTGGGGTCGTGGTGGCGGTGGCTAGTGTCGGTAGTGGTGGGATAGTGGTTGTGGTGGGGTGGGTGTGGCGGCGAGGCGGGGTGGTGTGGTAGTGGTGGCGGTCAGTTGGTAGTGGTCTTTGGTGGTAGTAGGGTGGTGGAGGTGGAGGCGGAATGAGGTGGTGGCGAGGGATGGGGGTGGTGGTGTTGGTGGTGGTGGAATGGTGGTTGTGGTGGTAGTGGTGGCGGTGGGGTGGGGTGGTCTTTGGTGGTAGTAGGTGGTGGTGGTGTTGGTGGTGGTGGAATGGTGGTTGTGGTGTGGTGGTGGGATGGTGGTTGTGGTATGGTTTGATGGGATAGGGTAGGGGTGGGATGGGGGCGGTGGTGGTTGTGGTAGGATGGGGTAGGATGGGATGTGTGGGGCAGCGGTGGTGGTGGTGGTGGGGTCGTGGTGGTGGTGGCGAGTGTGGATGGTGGTGGTGGGGTAGTGGTGGCGACAGATTGGTGGTTGTGATGGGGTGGCGTGGCGGCAGGTGGGGGTAGTGTGGTGGTGGTGGCGGCGGGGTGGTGGTGGAGGCGGAATGGGGTGGTGGCGGGGTGGGGTGGTGGTGTTGGTGGTGGTGGTGGTGGTGGTAGAATGGTGGTTGTGGTGTGGTGGTGGGATGGTGGTTGTGATATGGTTTGATGCGATGGGATAGGGGTGGGATGGGGGGTCGGTGGTGGTGGTGGAGTGGTGATGGCGGAGGTGGGGTGGGGGTGGCGGCGATGGGGGTAGGGTTGTGGGATGTGGTGGGGATGACGGCGGTGGTTCGGTGGTTATGGTGGTGATTTGGTAGTCATCTATCCTAAAATATAGTTTTGATAGTTGGAGGATGTTTTGTGCAATTTAAAAGATAGAGTACCTTTTGTGTAATTTGAATGTGTGTTTATTTTATATTTTATGAATTTTTTTTATTATAGTGGCATGGCCTGTAATTTGATTAGATGGAACGGGTATTGTTATCTTATTAAGGAAAATATGTAGTTAATGGACAAAAAATAAGATTGTATGATTTAGTGGGCAAATTTTCCTAAAAAATGTAGCTATTGGGCAAAAGCCCTATTAACATATTCAGCATAAACTCACCAATTTAGCATATTCAGCATATTAACATATTTTTTCAAACCCATCAATTTATATTTTCATTCTAAATAATTTAAATTACATAAAATTCTTAATGTGGTTGATAAAAAATCTTATGGATTTTATATTATCCTGATCAAATATTGAATAATTTGATATCAAATTTAAATTAATTTAAACGAGATAAATAAATTAGAATATATATGATTACTACTTAAAATAGGCGACTTAATTAATTATATTTAAAAATTAAATTAAAACCTAAATTGGCAAAGATTGGTATAAAATAATCATTTAAAATAGTTAAGATTCTTAATATTTGTTTAAGAGATATAATCCTAAATAAATATTTAACATAATTGAGAGCATTAAAAATTCTAATTTGGAGGTATGATTCCAATTGTTAATTGAGACTATAGCCAATTATTTATTAAATACGTAATTTACAAAATACATTATTTAGGTATTTATTTATTTATTAACTTATTTAATCTTTATATATTTAATTTGTAATTTAGATACTTGTTTACTCACAATAAAATCAGGCCATTAACTTAATATGAAATTGAATACTGCAAGAGATGCGATGCACATGATTTGTGTTTCTAAAGGTTATTTAAAGTTGAATAAATAAATTATAATTACTACAAATATTTAGCAAAATCAAAAAATTATTTATGCAAATATAATATTTTTTTTATATCAATTAGGACAAAAATAAATTTGAGAACTTTTTTTCTACAAATTTATTACAAGAGATTGACTCAATAAATAAGGTGCTTCAACTTCATTATAGTAATAATAATATTTCGTCTCATAAATTGAACTAAAAAAAAAACTCCAATAAGTTTATAAGTTGATAAACAAATTTAATTAAATTAAATATTTATCTCTCATCATTTTAACAACTGATTTATTTATTTGATAATTTTTAATGCAGTTTTTAAAATTTTCTACCACACATCTAAAAATCTTTTTTTCCTTTTCTTTTTCTTTTTTTTTTGGTAAAGTTGTGTCTTACATGGACTTACTATGTAGAAGTAAAATTTCTTTTTTTGGATTTCTATTTTATTCATATTGTTCTAAATTAAAATTAATAGTAATCCTAAAAAATTGATTGTTGGTTTTTTTAATTGTATTTGTATCTTTAATATTCTATAAATTTATTTATATTGTATAAATTTTAGCAACAAAAATACAATAAATAATCTTGTTGATTACTTAGGGCCACAAAAGTGTACTTTAACCTGACATTAGGCATGCATTATGGGGTCATTATGTGATTTTATTGTCTACAAAAGTTAAGAATTTTTATTTTTGGAGGGCATTCAAAATATATAAATATTTTTACAAACCAAAAACATTTAACTAACTTGATAAGTAATTAATTGTGTGATATATTAATTCCTAAATTAATTTATTTAGTGTACAATTTCCCCCAAAAAAATTTATCTCTATATTAAAAATATGAATTTAATTAAAAAATTATAAATGAAATTTAAAATTTTAATTAAAAATTATAAATGAATGGTGAATTTGATTTCTTCAAAGATAAAAAAACAATCCAATTTATTTTTTTGTATTTTTATTTTTTCATATTATTCTAAATCAAATATTAATAATTGTTCTAACCAATTGATAATTGGTTTTTTTATTGTATTTCTATTTTTAAATATTTTAGAATTTAAAATATAAAAAATTCTTAAACTGCTTTTTTTTTATAAATGCTTATTAAGGAAATGCGTGTTTCCTTATTTTTATAGACACGTTTCCTTTTTTATAAACTCATGTTTTCTTAAGTGATTAATTATCAACTCTTTTTGCTAACTAAAAAAATAAAAATAAAATAAAATATTTGGATTTTTTGCGGGAAAACTTGCTTTGCTGGAAGAATTTTTTTTATATATTATTATAGATTGTAATTGTTAAATTAATTTTTTCCAACAAATTTAAAGACAAAATTTATTTACTTTTCTAAAAGTTAATATAGGATTACAACTATAATTGTTTCAAATTTAAAGACCCCTAAATCTAAAATCAAATGGCCCATCTTACCTAATCATATTGGCTACTGGTCAGTCTCCAACTATAAATGTATACAAAAATAAGGAAAGAAAAAACTAAGACATCAAATTCATAAACTTTTCCACATAAATATGAAATCTCATTAATTGCATTTTTTACAAATACATGGTCTTCCTTCTTGGTAATATGGAAATACTAGTTTTCCTTAGTTAAATAAAACACAAAATAATAATAATAATAATAATAATAATAATAATAATAATAATAATAATAATAATCATAATAATTTATATTTTCTGCGAAAAGGTGTATATTTTTTCACACACTAGGGGTTCAACTTTTATTATATTAAAGATAATAATAATGTATATAGATATAGATTAAGATTTTCCACCTTTACCACGCTTTCTAATGTCAAATCTAGTTCCAATCATACACACTCAAAATTTCTAAAAAATTTTATTTTCCATGAAAATATTTTTTAGACATTTCAATTCCATGGAAATTATTTTCTTTCCATACTTGCAATCAAACGCACTCTTAGTTACATTTTATTATTTTATGATGAAAACCAATAAATTATTTGCGAGACTTTTAAAGCTTTTTTGAAAAAGATTTTCTTAGAACAACAACGATTTTGTTGAACTAGAATCACTTGGAACACAAAATTAGTGCAAAATAACGAGAAGAAACAAAAACACTAATTTAGACAAACGTCTAGGAAATCGGCGGCCACTTCTAAAGCTTACATCCCCCTTTGACCATCCACTGACAAGTATGCTCCATTCCATTCCATCAAAACCCCCAAAATACATCGTGTCTTTACAATCTCAAGAGCAAGCGAAATAATCACTCAGAATACTCCCTCTCTCTCTGACGTAATCAACCTCACCAACAAAGGAATATACACTAATCTATATATAAATAAAAACAGCCTTTTTTCCCTCCTAAACGCATCCTTAAATTTTCCCGCCTATTAAATTTTCTTAATATAAACTTCTATCTATATATAGAATAATTTATATATTATATATGGAAAATGAGGCTTTTTCTTATTATATTTTTATTTACCAGAACTGCTTTCCCATTTAAAACAAACTTCCTTTTTATTTTTTCTTTCCTAATCCATATCCAACTCTCTTTTATTTTTTCCCTAATATATTAATATTAATATATATAGATTTTATTTAATTATTTCTACCCTATTTTACCGAATCTCATAATATCTAAATACCCTCTCTATCATTTCTCTACTTTCTCATTTTCTACATATAAAAATAATAATTTGTTATTCTATTTTACTGACTTGAACGAAAGCTTTAAAACAAGTATACTATCAATATATAAATTTTTTTTAAAAAAAAATTCAAATTTACCGCAAATATATAAATTAGTATCCAACTTAAATATAAATTGATATTAATATAGATTAATGACTACTGATGTGATAAGATTAAAAAATTTTGATAATTTGTTACGATACTTAATTGATGTTTGTGCGTAAAATTAAAATCTAATGAGATGTCTCATTATATTTGCACTTTAACATCCAAACTTCAATAACAAATTACAAATTTAATTTTTTACCTCATTCGCTTTTGCTTATTATCGCTGTAATTTAATTTATCTGACAAATATTATATATTTATCTTTCAAATATTACAAATTTCAATTTATTTTTATTTTTTTCTTTCAAATATTCAATTTATAGGTTTATGTATTTAACAATATAAGGGTGTTCCAAGAATTGGAATGAATTTTTAATCGATCATTTTTTCATAATTTTCATATTTAAAAATTATTTAAAATTAATAGCTACTAAGATTTAACTTTATGCCATACAAAATTACCATTGATTAAATTTTTACACAAAAGTTCAAATAAAGGTTTAACATTAAAATCAAATAAGAAGATCGAATGTTACTTAATTAATTTTAGAAATAATTAACTATTTTTGTAAATAATTAGCTAAATAAATATTAATTATTAAAATTAATAATCTCGCTAAGATTCAATTTTTTTTACAATACAAAATTACGATTCATTAAAAATTTTACACAAAAATAACAAAACTTACCAAATATTCTAAATTGAGTTTGAGACAAAATTCCACCACTACGATCCCCAATTTGTACTAAAAAATTAAAAATTAGGTTGGACCCAATAATTAATTTTAGAGACAATCAATCATTTTTATAAATAATTAGCTAAAGAATAAAAGTAAATTAAAATTAACGATGTCTATAAAATTTAATTTTTTGTGTGATTAAAAATTACAATTCATTAAATTTTTACATAGAAATGAAAATAAATGTGTAACATGAAAATTTAAAACTTAGCTTGGACCCCTTTATTGATTTTAGAAACAATTTATTACTTTCAAAAATAATAATTAGCTAACAAATGAAAATTAATTAAAACTAGCGATTTTAGTAAGATCTAATTTTGGTGGGATAAAAAATTACAATTCATTTTATTTTTGCATAAAAATTCAAAGAAACGTATAAGATCAATTTTTTTAATTAATCATTCAATTATAACATTCAATTGAATATATATTTATATCTTTTAAATTCCACGATATCTTTTTAATTATAAGATATTTTTAAAATTAGATTCATATAATTCTTAAAATCATGGCTATCAAGTAAATTATTTTGGCAATAATTATTTTTTAGAAATAATTAACCTAAATACAAAAATTAAATATAATTATTTAAACTATTATTAATTAAAATAATAAATTCTATTGCCAATATTTAGCTAGACACGGGTTTAATGGATAAAGATTAATCAAGCTTAATTACATTGTTAAAGGCGAAAATATAATTGATTTTAAAAATAAAAAATCATTAAATTACTGCGGGTTTTTCCTGAAAAATGAAAAAAAAACCTTTAAATTGTAATATATCTTCTAAATTATAAGATTTCTTCAAAATTAAATTGATACAATTCTTAAAAGTGATGATATTAAAATGGTTATTTTAGAAAAAAATTAATTATTTTCATAAATAATTAGCTAAGAAATAATTAATTAAATATAATTCTATTACAAATAATTAAAATTAATGATACAGTTACGATTTAATCGGACTTGGTTTCAAAAGGGCGAAAATTGACATGGTTTCGTTGGATGAAAATTAATCAAAATTAATTATATTGCTAAAATAAAAAAATAGCATTAATTAAAAAATAAATAACAATGAAAATTTATTAGATTGCGATTGTTGACTAGATTTTTCCTAATCTATATATATAGAAAAGCAGGGAAATTCTAGCCTATTTTTTAATTAGATTAATTAGTTTTTCCACCTACAATAAAATCCTTTTTCGTCTTTTTATTTTTTTCTTTTTTTAATAATTAATCTCCAATAATCAATTAATTAATCATTATCTATATTAAATCTTATCCTCACCAAAATTAGATTTTTTCAAATCAGACCGATTTGAACTTATCTTCTATATGGTTTTTGTCTTTTGATTTTCCTTTTGATTAATCAACCCTAACAAAAAAATTAATAAATTATTATTATTATTTATATTAAATCCTAAATATTAAATCTAAATTTTTTTCCTTTCATAAGTATTGATAATTATTATTTTATTATATCTTCTTAATCTGAATCTATAGATTTATATTTATATATAGAATATGAGACTTTTTATAAATAATTGACTACGGGATGAAAAATAATTCTTAAGAAAATAAAATTAATTAAAATTAATAATTTCACTAATATTTTATTATTGTGTGAGACGAAATTAGCATTCAATAAGTTTTACACTAAATTAAAAGAAAAGTATAACTTTAAAATTTAAAAATTCGATTCGATCCACTAATTAATTTTTTAAATAATTAATTATTTTTTTATCAATGTTTAGAAAACTGAACCGATCAACAAATTAGAGAAGGCAACAATAAGGGTCAAATGATTGAAACCAAAATAAACTGCTTTAATCAAAAATCAAAAATAAATTAAAACCAATTTAAAAGCGGTTGAACTGCATTGGAGCACCAGCAAATTAAAGGAACTCGGTCGGTTGACTTTAAAGAAACATGTAACATTAATTTTTTAACTAACTATTAAATTGTAACATTAATCCAATATTTTTAATTAATTGAATCTATACTTATATCTTTTAAATTGCGTATATCCTTTCGTGAAAATAATTAATGGAAATGAGTTTTAATATTGCATTTTCAACGCTTATATCTTTTAAACCGGATTTTAGATTAGTTTGGATAGGAGGGGCATAAAACGAACCGAACGTAGAAACCAGGACTGACCAGAAAGAACTGAACCGAACTGGTTCTTTAAAAATTAGGAACCTAACCGAAACCGGAACCGAAATGAAAAGATTGAAACCGAACGGTCCTTTCTAAAACCTAACCGAACCGAATTGAAAAATATAGCACTATTTGTTCGCGCAGCGAATCGGGCCGTCAAGAGGCTTTGCAAAGAAAGAATGCCAATTAGGAGCAGATACGCCGCCGCCAGAATTTCTTAGCACTCGCTTAGAGCAGCAATGTTGCCGCCGCCAAATTGCAAAGAAGCGAAGAAATGCCGTTGCCGCTAGTTGCAAGAAGATGTTGCGCCGCTAGTTGTAAAGAACGTTCGCTATTAGCAGCCTCGCGCAACTAAGCGTGCCAGATTTTTTTGTTACATTTTTTTAGTTACATTTATGTTCAATTAAAATTTTTATTTTTTCTAGTGTTTTTCGAGTAATAAAAATGTATCATAAAATAACCTGAATCAGGACCTAACCTAAGGAACCGAACCGACGGTATTTCATTTGAAAAGAACCTAACTGTTCCAATTTTCAAGGAACTGACTTATGAGTTCGGTTCCTGGTAATGAACTACTAACTAACCCAACGCCTCTACCCTAAGTTTGGATGATTTTGTTATTGGATTTAATTAGTAGTTAATCGCTTTGAGAACAGGATGTTTTATTATTGCATTTCAAATACTTTATATCGAATTTCATATAGTTCTCATATTTTTTATGGTTTTTGTTATGTGGATTTGATTAAAAGAACTAATAGTTTTTATTTCTAATATTTATTTTTGATGGATTAAACTTTGTTTAGAAACCAAACATAAGTTTTGCATTTTGTTAGATATGTTTCTTCTTGATATTAAATATGTCGCCTTGACTAATATTAAAATCCCACTATAAAATACGATGAAGATTGTCAATAAGGACATTTTATCGATTAACGCATCAAAACAATGAACAACGATCAACGATTACATGAGTGTCGTTAACTGGAATTTTTAAAATTGTTAGAGTTAAATCAGAGATTTATAGGACTTTCTTCATACTCTTAAATTTATTTTCCTTGGATCCTTTCGCTTTTATGCCAATATGTTCATTGTGAAAATTGATTGTACTTCTTTTATATGGTTGATTAATATTTTTAATTGGTTACAATTGCAAAAGTCCAATAAACTTTATAATTTTTATAAAATTGATTAATTTGCAATACAACTATTACTATTCGTATATAAAATAAATTAAAATATGAATTGACCTAATTAGGTGGATTGTTTACTAGAATTGTTGAAATAATTATTCTTTCTCTGCATTGATGAATTGCTTTCTTTTTTTTCATTAATTTTTTTATACCATTGGGTTGAGATGACACAATTTTTAAATATTAGAGGTAAATTCGGATTGATCGTGATTTTTTGCACTATTATTTTTTCTCATCTTGGATTGTTTATTTTTATACACATATATGAAAAGTACTTTTTCAATAGTGAAAAGAGTTTCATCTAAAAGAGTATTAGACTCACTTATTATAAAGAAACAATTGTAATTTCTTCCCTATAAAGTTATATATATATGATCAATTTTTTAAATCATTAATACAAATCGACACAATATTTTAATTATTAAGGTAAATCCTATGGATTTACCATGTTTTTTTCACATTATTAATTTTTTTCATTCGATCATTTAGTTTTTATAACAATATGTTCATTGTGAAAATTAATTATATTTCTATACTTCTTTGTATGGTTGATTATATTTTTAGTTCATATAATTCATTACAATTAGAAAATCCAATGTACTTTATAATTTTTTCCAGTAAATTAATTTATAATACAACTATTGTTGTTTACAAGTATAAAATAAATTAAAATATGAATCAACCTAATTCAATGAAGTATTTACGATAAGTTGTTGCAACAACTATTATTTCTTTAAAGTGATAACTTATTTTCTCTCTTCTCTTCTTTCTCATTCATTTCTTATACCATTAGGTTGAGGCGACACAATTTTTAAAATAATAAGGATAAATTTATGGATTGATCATATTTTCTTTACATGATTAAAAATTTCTCTTGGATCATTTATTTTTTGTGCCCACATGAAAAATACTTTTCAATAATGGCAGAATTCCAATCCAAAAAGTATTGGACTCACAGTATTAAAGTTTTTTCTTTTTCTTTTTATTTTTATATAATCAATTTTTTAAACCATTAATAGGAGTCGATGCAATATTTTGAATTGTTAAGGCAAGTCGATTGGATTGATCAGATCTTGTCCTTACACTATTAATTTTTTTTCTTGGATAATATGGTTTTTTATGCCAATATATTCATTGTAAATTATACTTCTTTTGTATGGTTGATTAATATTTTTAGTTTACATAATTCGTTGCAATTGTAAAAGTCCAATATACTTATAATTTTTCCAATAGATTAATTTGTTATGTAACTATTACTTTTTACAAGTATAAAATAAATTAAAATATTAATTCCACTCCAATTTGATAGATTATTTTGACAATTTTGAAACAATTATTTCTTTCTTCACAAAGTAAATTATTTTCTCTTTTTTAATTAATTTTATGCCATTAGGACGAGACAACATGATTTTTTAAATATTAAAGGTAAATTTGTGGATAGATCATACTTTCTTCACTATCAAATTTTTTTCTTGGATCATTTATTTTTAGTGATACATGGAACATACAGGTTGAAGATAGTTCCAATCAAAAGAATCACATTTAACTCACTTAGCGGTGAAGAAACAATTATAGTTTCTTCATAATAATACTTTTTTATTTTTATATTATTAATTTTTAAATTATTATCGCGAGTCGACACTATATTTTTAAACTATTAAGATAAACTGTAGATTAATCGTACTTTTGTTCACAATATTAATTTTTTTGCTTTAGATCATTTAGTTTTTATGCTAATATGTTTATTGTGAAATTAATTATACTTTTTTGTATGGTTGATTAAAATTTTTAATTCACATAATTCGTCACAATTGCAAAAGTTCAATAAACTTTTTAATTTTCTTGTAGATTAATTACCTGTAATGCAATTATTACTATTTACAAGTATAAAATAAATTAAAATCTGAATTGACCCACTTTGATCGATTATTTGTGATAAATTGTTAAAATACTTATTATTTCTTCATGCTGATAATTTTTTTGTATCATTAATCTTTCATACCTTTTGGTTAAGTTGACACAATTTTTTAAATTGTAAAGGTGAATTCGTTGATTGAGTGTACTTTCTTCGCACTTTTTTTTTCCGTGGAACATTTATTTTTGTATCAAAATGTTCACATGTTAACTTAGTAAATTAGTGCTTCATTGGTCCAATGGATACATCTATCATGAGTCAATATTATTAGTTACGCAAAATTGAAGTAGAAAAGTTAAGAATATGAATTGTGTTCTTATTTTAATTGTATCATAATGAATTGTTGAATGAATATATATGGGGAAAAAAAGGAAATGAGATAAAACAAAAAGTACATATTTATTGAGTTAAATTATCAAATATTAGATTTAAAATTATAATTATCTAATGAGTACTTATACCATCATCTTTGAAATGGATCGATTTAGAATGAGATAAATTACATTATATTTTATTATTTTTATTTTTATAATACTTAAGTATGCATCAAACCATAATAAGGTAGAGAAATAGACTTTTAGGTGGTTATTTGTTGTTCTTATATTCTAATTCTTATGATAATATAATATTCAATCAATATATATGGAAAAAAATAGATGTTGAAAAATTTATCTCCCACAACACAAGGGTGAAATAGTCAGTTTGGGTTTGAATAGAAAGGGTATGTTTGCATTTATGGCACTTAGGAATGGTTGAAAGTTTGTGATATATGATGACAATGGTCATCCAACTACCTAATGACTACAAATGTCATCTATAAAGATGTATTTAAACTTATAATTTCATACTCATTAATCGTGACACGCTTGTTCGCTTTATTTATTTATTTTTACACAAATCATTTATGTCATTCATAGTTTGATATGTGAAGTGAATGATTGTATTTATATATTATTGCGTTTGTGCTCTTATATTTTTCAAGTATAATGTTCTGTCCATAAATTTGGTGAGTATATAAATTGATTACATGTACCATTTATGAATTAGGAAATCCTGTACTCTCACCTGAAAAAAATTGCAAAGTTCCATCGCCTCACCATCGTGTGGGTAGTTATGTATTATTCATCTAACCTAACGTAGATACTAGAAAAATGTTAAAAAATTGGGTGACGAGGCCCTCACGCCACATGGCGTAAGTACCATCCCGACGTGGGGAACAGAGCGTTGGCATATGTATTAGTAGCACTTTGTGTTTCAAAAAGGTAACTCAATGTACTTAGTAGTAAAATTACACTTTTAGTGAATTTTATTGGTCATGTTTGAAATATGATGTTATTTCTAATACTTTTATAGTTTCTTTATGCTAAAGCATCAATGTTGCGTAGTAAAATGTCGAGATATTCCGCTTCATCTAAAATTTATTTATTATTTTAAGATAATTCAATTGTATAATAACACAAATTTTATATTCTATGTGATAATTATGGGTGTGATTTATATTTGAGTACATTCACTATTTACGCTCAAAACACGAAGATGTTTCTATTTTTTGTATTGTATTATTGTTAATTATTATTGATGGTGCTATGTTTGGATTGCTTAATTGTTGATGCCTTTAAGGGTATTATAAATTAAATTTGTGTTTTTGGTGAGTTTTTCCTAATTGCTTGCGCGATTTAATTTAGACAAAAATATAAACTCAGAAATTTTCCAAAATTATTTCATTAGTTACATTAATTAAGTTTATTGTTGCGATTTATTATTTATTTTCGAGATCTTATGTTAAGTACGACTAGACCTATTAAAAACTCAAGTATTAGTTGAAAAATTATACTTTGCCAAGTGCGATGCATTTAAATAAAGTTCTGCACGTAAATCGTCACTCAAAACGGAAAAAACAGAGTAACGATGAAGAAAGTCAGAAAAGGGTGCCTCAAAGGAATGTTTTCTCCAACACTAGAAAGTGCCTCTTCAGATTGCATAAAAGGGGAAAGGAGCACGTCGGGGCTTGGGCACTGATCAGCCAGGAAGCCAGCCGCGGGGGGTGTGAGGCCTCTGGATTTGACCCGCGAGGCCGATCTCAAGTCCATGCCCACTTTAAGTCCACAGCAACATAGGCCCAATTTTGAGTTAGGCCCAAATCTTCGTGGCAGCCGTTTTGCAACAAAATTTTTTGAGAGAATTTTAGTTCTATAAAATGTAAACAGAGTCTTAACAAACAAAAAGTAATTGTTAATGAGCGTGTCTCACTATTCACTGATTAATCTTTGTCTAACAGCTTTCGAGGTTTAGATTGAAAACCGAAGAATACAACTGTAATTTTCTTCAATTCACGACAATGGTAACAAATGCCTATATATATACTCACTATTTCGTGCTAAACAAGTATAAAATCAATATTTGGAGTATACAGCTAGCTAATTGCTAGGTTCTAACTATGGAAACGAAAATCCCTTAATCTTCGTGTTGAGATTAAGCTTGCGCTGCAAGTAGATTCTCCATTGTCCAACTGTAGAAATTGGAGTCGTGTCTATGTTAACAATCTTACTGTTAACATAAAGCATCAATTATTATTTGTACCATAAGATTTAAAATCCCGAATTAAATAGTTCAGGGGTTAATCTAGTGGAAAAGACACTCTCTTACTGAGTGATTGAATCGGGTACGAGAGGTCCCCAACTTATATTGAAAAAATAGATAAATAAATAAAAAAAAGACCACAAATTAAGTAACATTATGTCATTATGATTCATTAATTAATTAATTAATAACCATTGCTTAAAATATTTTATTTAATTTGTAGCATATACCATTATCAAATTCGAATAATGATTATTTAATCACATGACATCTTTCCCACGCTATGGTTGTCCGAATAAAATGGTGGCGAACATGGACACGCAAGCCGAAAATTACTTATTTATTACAAATAGCTGAGTGGGGAATTGTTGAATGGAGACTCACAACCTGCAACATGTTTATCATCATAGTATATTTCAAAATTTTTTTGTCATAATAATAATAATAATAATCTATATATCTATAAAATGAGCACGTTTTCCCGCTCAAACTATCAATTTTTAGAATTAAAAAATTAATTATCAAATTTCATTTCCTACCCAATCCCTATATATTTATTTTTTAAGATTAAATGGTATATTTTGAGATAAGCCCAAATCTTTTATCAAAGAAATCTCCCTATATATAAGATTAAATGGTATATTTTGAGATAAGGCCAAATTTTTTATTAAAGAAATCTTACATACACGGGTATTTCCTTTTCATCTTTATCACTAACAGTTCACGCACGTCAATTGAGTATAAGTTTTCCCGTGCAACGCGTGGAAAACACTAGTAATAATAATAATAATAATAATAATTCCAAATTATTTTTAGCTGAACGCAACAAGCTTGTGTACATTTTTTTTTCCTCCTAATACAAAGGAGATTGTATGGGTAAAATAGTGAGTATAATTCAAATCAATTATACAGATAAAAATGTATCTTATCTACTAGGGCAAGCATAAGGACAAGCCTCCTTCTCATAAATTCGCTACTTTGTTAATTGAACAAATAATTCTTACTTTTTATTTATTACTGAAATTACATTTCTGCATACTCACATTCTTAATTTTAATCTTATAGTAACACATTGAATATAATAATAGGCAATAGCATTATTTAAGTGTTTTATTACTGTGCATTGAACCGGTGAATAAATGTTGCTTTTAACAAAGTAGCTTTTTTTTTTTCTTATTAGAAAAGGGGGGAAAACGGTATTTTTTTTTAATTTTTAAAAATTTTTAAATGTGTGTCTCACAAACTTTTCCAAGTAATGTTATTAATTTATGGAGGGTTAAAGAAACGAGTGAGACAACTGTGTGCAAGTAGCCTATAAAGAAAGAAAGGTGTAGTCTAAATATAATGATCATCAATAAAATAAACCACGTTGAATGTAAGTAGCTAGTACTCCAAATGAGCACGCGTGTTTTAAAAAATACAAAAGTCCTCTTCCGTTAGTATTTGTTTAGAATGTCGTTTTCAAGATATATATTTGATTTAAGCATATCAAAAATTTCTTTATCTACCCTCGTTAGTTGTCTCGATTGAACCATATTAATGCTTCTCCATAAGTTTTCTTGCAACAAGTGTTGTTCATTTAGCTACTGTAAATTCATTAGTCTAGATCTTAAATAAGTAAACATGAAATTAAAAGTGCAACTTGTGATTAGTAAAATTCATAAGTTTGTTGCTTTTTGATTTGAGTTTGGAAAATTGACTGTTTAAAGTAAAATTTGCAGTGTCATTAGTTATTACAATAACGTTAATTATTCTAGTTGCAACTTGTGAACTTAATTTTACCATCCAATGAATTAATAAAATTTATACATACGTGAACAACGAATTCGGACTTTAATTAAAAATAAAATATATGTGACAACCACTTGGGACGGTAAAAAGTTTATTAATTTGTTTCTTTGTTCTGAAGTCTTAACAATTTAAAGTGTCATTTATTAAATTTCGCGAAATGCACGAATTTCAACTTTTAATTTGATCAGGATCTTTTGCCACAAATTGAATTTAAAAAAAATTATATGTGAACCATGAATTTGGAGTTTAATTATCAAAATAAATAAATAAATTTGACAATCATTTGGAACGCTAAAAATATTGTTTATCTATTTCTTTCTTTTTTCCTCAATTTAAAATTGACCTTTTTTTTTTTTTTGTTTTTTGAATAAGGACTTCTTAAAGTCTGCTAAAACTTGAATTGAAATGTGGTTAGGCATTAAATTTCATGAGAGACACTATTTTCAACTTGTGATTAAACAATCGATACACTATGCTTCAACTTGTGATTAATTAAATAATAATTGATCCGTTGGTTGACGGGTTACGATCTTTATTTTTTTTATTTTTTATTTTTTGTGGGAAAGGAGGGGTCACGATCTGTTAGGAGTTGCCCGATAAATATGCACAGCGGAAATATAAAATAGGCAATTCAAAACCAGATCTACTCGTCTCTTAGATGAGATCTGTGATTAGAGATTACCGATGTAGAAGCTGATTTCACGGCGAATCTCTTGTTTGTTCTTTCGTCTCCACAACCGGCCCAATCGTCCGCCTCCAATGGTGATCCACACGCCAAGACTCCTCTTGAATTACGAACAACTACGAACAACTTCGTAGTGGGATGATCTCTCTCAATTTAGTGCTAGCTAATTGTAAAGAGAACTTACAAACAATGTAGTAATAATAACTTATGTATTATGGGGCTACATTGAGCTATTTATAGGTTTACAATAATCCTATTGGGCTTGTGGTTTCTTGAGCCACAAGATACCTCAACCCGGTCCAACTATTGAGCCTTGTACACCCCATAACTAACATTCTCCCACTTGGACAAGGTCCAATTCA
This sequence comes from Jasminum sambac, assembly GCA_018223645.1. Taxonomy (NCBI): domain Eukaryota; kingdom Viridiplantae; phylum Streptophyta; class Magnoliopsida; order Lamiales; family Oleaceae; genus Jasminum; species Jasminum sambac. Next base: position 26,888,693 of record CP073652.1, read on the forward strand.
AGGTACGAGTACTTGACTTTGTGTGTGACCCATCAGGCTCCCACTCACAAAGGCAAACGTCATGGTGTCACTATCTAATCTTATCAGGATAGGATAAAGTGAAATCCCTATTTCAGTTTATCATCGATTCACCTGCATCGATCGACCCATGTCGCCGCCCATGATTGACATCTAGCAATGTGTCATGGCAATCCATGTGACGGATAAGTCATGTGAAAACGACGAAACCTTTACATGTGCGATTCGAGTGGAACTATAATCCCTTCATCAATATAAACCCGATTGGTTCAGAGATATGGATTCACGTCAATCTCATTCAACCAACCGTATTATTCGCTCTCAACTCAACGTTGATTAAATTAGTGATTGTGATTGAAAACTCTATTCAATCCCACAATCCCACCTTGGCCAAGGAATTTATATCAACTTGATTGGGCGAAATGCAGGTTATAATCTCCCGTTACCCAGGAGCGATGAATCCTGTATTGAATACTCACAACCTTCATGCATTTCTCACTATACCCGCATTTACATTTCCAAATAACCCCAATTAGACTATCCTTCAATGTCCGCCAAAGTAAAGCGATCCGTGCATAAGATTCTATGATATTCTCAAGTCAAAGGACCAATTCCACACCGCGCATTAGAGATCAACTCATCGACGCAAGGATAACTATCCATGCAAAGATCTCTAGGCGGGTCATCCAAATGCTTGTTCCACTAACGAAGCATTCACGTGTTCATCCGAATGTCTCTACATTCTAACTTGTGAGATCGATTACTTTCTTCTTAAGAAAGAGATGCTACACATGCTAGTCTATCCGCAATAACAATATCCGTGTTTTGTTATTGCTACGACCAGGACAATTTAAGAATAAGTGCCAAAACTTTTATCTCACTATCACAACACCTTGTGATTAACAAGTTTTCCCACATTTATTCTGGCTGACTCCATTATTTTAGTTGTTATGATAAAACAACGTAGATATGTAAAATAATAGATCCGCCATTCAAGTGCATCTATCAATTAGGTGTTTACGATATCAATATCCAATGTAGATTGCAACACCACAGCTTTTACACAATTAGATCCAAATACTATTGTATCTAATACATATAGCTTCAATCATGAATATCTTTGTGACATCCACTATGTCAAGAGATCTTTTGTATTTATCCTTTTATCATTTTGTTGCATTATCTCTTCTAAAGAGATATGCCACCTTCAATACACACTTAGATCGTTGATGAGACTTAGGTTTCCTTTGCTTGTGCGATGGCTCCATTGTTATCTCAATCTCTATTGGATCAACAATGTTAGGAAAACATTCAAGTTCAATTAAGAACTTAACGATCTAAACCGCTTCTCTTGCTACTTCCAAAGTAACTGTATTGAGTTTTAGTAGTTGTATTCATATGGAACCTTTCCAATTGATCATACTACTTTTATGAGTAACTATCTTTCCGAATTGGGATTAGTGTATAGTCTTTCAAGACCAAGAACTGACATTTGTGAATTTTGAATTCTTCGTTCAGATTCTCCATTAGAACATGTATTCAGTGCTTCTCAAGCATCTAATAATGTTTGTTGACCATTATTTAATGTTTCCTACATTGTTTTCTAGGAGATTTTCCTCCAAAACATGTGAAACATTTGATCTAGTACATAGTATCGCATGAATCTTATCTACGCGACCTCTCTCAACCGCTGCTTCTCCAACGCCTTTTGAAAGTGCAGTCCTATCCTTATAGGATAGAGTTCTCTCTCGAACTCTTTCAGAAAAACCTTCTAAAGATTTCCTCTATGTACTTGGATTTAGATAAAGGTGAACATTTTGTAGATCTATCTCCATAGATCTTTATCCCAAAATTACATGCAACATTTTCTAAATCTATAATGGAGAAGACGTTGGACTTTCTCTGGAGATATCATTTTCTAATAACTCGTATCCATATACCGTATTAGAAATACGATTTCACTCCCACTAACTTCTCGTACACACTACTCATACTCATTTATAAGAAAATCAAACTATTCGATTGTCTCATTAAAATGAAGTTTTTAGCTCCTCTTGGGTATGCTCATACACTTAATTTGATCTTATGAATTCAAAACTTTTATGTTGCATCAAATACAACGTGATCAAAATCAAGTTTTGAAAACCATTTTTCAAACACGAGCATCTACGGTAGTTAGAATTCGAATTAATGATTATAGATGTGAATTTTGCTCTCAAATGCAACATTTGTCTTTGATTGCAACATTCACTGTTAATCTTGTCTTGTGAGCATTACGATCCATGTTGACGGGCTGTTTGTAAGTTAATTTACAAATTATAGGTCTAACCCACCCTGTAACCAAAATCCGAATTTTGATTTTAGTACATGGAGCTCACTTCGAATTCTAGTGTATCTATCTATACATTTTAGGTCAACAAGTTGACTTTACCATTTATAAACCACAGCCTTCTCATCATTGACTAGCAATACCATATTAATAGCCGCAAGATCACATCTTGCTATAGATGATCCTTTCCACGATCTATACGGAGCCAATGTGTTATAAATAACTTTTCTTCTTTACTAGTTTACACCTCATCAAATGAAGTTCAGCAACTAGTTCATCTAGTCGGTTGATTTCTATTGTGATTTCTTGAACTCTTTCAAGGTCTATCCTACTCCCACTGTCCTTTTAGGAAGCGGTTTCTCAAAGATTAGATCATATTTCGATAAGATGATTCTAATCTTAAAAGTGAGAATAGTGATACTCAATAATATTTTATCTTGAATATCTATCAAGAGATTTCGTCTACGCTTCATCTAAGCGTTATTGCTCAAAACTATTTTGAGTTTTATCTTCCAACTTAGATGGAACATTATTTAGTGTGTTACTTGCAATCTCTATTGCCCATCTTCAAAACAATTTTGCAAAGGAACTGCTAGGTATAATGACAACATCGTATCATATTAATATGAACAATTTCTCTCACTATATACCATTGAATTAGTCATGTATATTCCCAAATTCACCTGAACGAGAATCTCATTCTTCTAATTGTATCCTTAAATAATCTTCACTTGATCATATCGAAATGTAAGAATATTCCCAAGTAGCTCTCCTCTCTTACTTGAACCCTTTTGAACATTTCAAAACTTTTCATGCTTGTGATCCATCAAGTGTAAGATACTATATCCGTATATAGTCCTCTTTAAGCTTGACGACGTTAGAGATGCTATTTTCCGACCTTACGTACATATCAACCCAATACATCAATATGAATTAGGGTTAACATATTTTGATGTCTAATAGGATATAATTATCGTTATACCCCTTTTATTTTCTATTCCAATAATAAACCTTTTAAAAATCCAATATTACTGATCTTATTTCTATAGTTGATTCCATTAAATGATTGTAAACAACTATTGTTGTTTATCTGAATGGATCAACTATTCATGTCCCAACATGAATAGAAATGATGTTCTTCATAAGAACGTGATCAAAATATTTTTCCTAAAACAAAATAAAAGGATAACGAAAATAATAGGTCTTGAATGAAGTAACATTTACTTCTTTTCTTACTGTAGATCTCATTATCTTACTTTACAGTGAACTTTCCTATTTAAATCTTAATCGTATTTAAATATGGGATCTCCATCCGATATCCAATACATAAAAGATTTAAATACGGGCTTCGAAAATCTTCTCCAAGATTCTTCTATTCAATTGGTTATGCATGACTCACAGTTCCATACCAATCTTCTTTGTCTCTACAAAGTGTTATTGGCTTTGAATATGTCTTTTTATACTTCAACTGTTAGTTTGATCTCGAAAATTCTTTCTCAAAGTTCCTTTGAGACTACTTCTAAGCCTCGTTAGGAGTTTCAAGATCAATCTTGTCACATCGGTGGTATGTATAACAGTTTGGGCATATCAAACAGATTAGTGGATATTGGGAATCTTATTCACATCTTAATTCATAACAAATTATAATAGACTATTTGGTGATGAGAGTTGAAGAACTAAGTCAACATTTGACTTGTTGCCCATCAAGTCTCCAAATAGCATCTCGGATTTTTATATCGTTCATCATATGGATCAACTCCTTGACATGATCAATAACAACATAAATATCCATACCCACATGTGATATTTACAACTCACAACTGCAAGTATCATACATACTGCATTATGATCATCACATGATCTTTGTAAATTCATATTGTCCTAGCAAGACTATCTTGGTAGGTTATTCGGGATAATCTGTTTATGACATATCGTAAACTATATGTGAAAATAAATCTCACATTTACAATGTCAGTGTAAGAAAGTCCAGTGAGTGTGGTGACACTAAATTCACTTTTCATATTTGAGTACAGTACTCAAGTAGTTTCAGTGAGTTTGTCGGCATCAAATATGCTTTTCAAACTCAAAACATTACTCATAATATAATTAATAGAAATGATAATGGAATAATAATTAATAAATGCAATACAGTTAATCAAATATGGACTTTTATTTAATTAACAATACTCCCACTGAATCAATGATCCCCAACATTGATAGAAAACAAATTTTCAAAGTTTATCAGTAGGCTAGGACCCCGTTTGCTCAATTAGAACCTTGAGTTACTCAACAAGCCCTAATTGTCATTCAGGTAGATACGCCTATCAATCACATCTCCATGTGACTCCTAGATCATCAAGCAGATAACAATTTATCTTGTACATCTTATGTATCAACTTGTTGTGCCTCTAAAGTTTATTTCCTTGAGTTACTCAACAAGAAATAAATTTTAGTTAAACTCGACCCAATGTTCAGAGGCATCACATGTCTCACAGTGAAGAACATTTCCGACGATCGAGCAGCCTTGAGTTACTCAACAAGCTGACTACGATTGTGAAAATCTAATTTTTCACCGTAACATTGGAAGGCGTGGATTAACGTTTAATCGTGAATTTAATACCATTTTTAAGGGGATCAGTCTCATCAACAATATAATGCATAATAATAAACATCAACCATGCAACTATCAAGCATAATAAACTAGTGGATGATTATGGACGTATATCTATCTAGTTTTCCGAGCCAAGAGAAAAACTAGTTGGTCAATTCCTAAGGGACAAGGTCTTCGCCCTTCGTTGGTTAACTCCTGATCTCCATCTTCTACTCCAACTCGTATCATATACTAGTTGGCACATACGCCGTATCATACTGCATCGCAGTCCTAAATTAAATTAAAATTAATTGGCACGCACCTAAATTAATAATAGGCACGCAGGTCCCCAACAGAACGATAAGGAATAAAACCATACATCCATCCAATCATATTGGTTTGGTCCATAATCATCCAATAATATCTAATATTAAAAATTATATCAATTTCTAGATTTGGGTAATAACATTATTTGGCTAAACATTTTAAACCAATAAAGGACGGACCAAACGAATATTAATTAGTTAATCATATTAACTAATTAATAACTCATCAATTAAAATTATATAATTAATCTAATTAATTATTTAATTTTATCATAAGGAGGGAATTTAGAAAATAACTCTTTATTTTCCCAATCATATCAAAATTTAATTAGTTAATCACATTAACTAATTAATTACATATTAATAAAGTTTTATGATTAATCAAATTAATCAATTAATTTTATTAATAAGAAGGGATTCACAAAATAACTCTTTATTTTGTGAATTACTTTGGTCTGGTCCAAGATGATTCACAATATCCAATATTGATAAACAATTGAATTTCTAGATTTATTGTGACGACGCGTATTGTTTAAACAATTTAAACAATCAAGAAACAAAATTCTACGAATTAATCCAATTAATTTCATGTAACAATAAGTAATTAATCTAATTAATTACATGCAATAATAAATAATTAATCTAATTAATTAAATATCATTTGAGGCGGGTTAGACAAAATAACACTTTATTTGTCATATACATTAAAGTCATACTTCAATGAAGATCTGCGAAAAATATTAGGGAGAAACCAAAAAGATAATTTCAAAAATTCAACTTTTTGTCGCAAATAATAATTTTAAATTGGAAATAAATGCTCGAAGTTGAATAATGGCGAGAAAATTGATAAATCTAATTTATCATGAATTTTAGAAATTTTTATTTCAACCCAAGGACTTGTTTTCGCAATAAACTGAAAGTAGGGACTAACTTGCAGGTTTCTGAAACTTTCGGGAAAAGGGAATTCACTTCAATGAGATGGGGGCTCGGTGTGCAATTTCCAAAATTGCACAGCAGGCCCTCGTCTTCCTCGTTGATCACCGCGGCTGTGGAACCCTAGGGTTCCACCGCCATACGGCGGCGGCGACCATCGCCGCCGCTCAGGCGGCGGCCGGCCGTCGCCCATCGCTGGCCGGTCGTGCGTTATTGAGCACGGCGAACTCGCCGTGCAAATCTAAATCCGCGGTCTGCGGCGAGAGCCGCGCAATAGCGGCGGCGACCGCCGCAATCGTCCCCGATTCGTCGATTGGCTAGGGCATATCATGGTAGCGGCGACTCTCATGGCTACTGCCGGCGGTGGCTCGATTTCCGGTGACACAAAACACCTCCCTCCCTCCTTTTTTTTTTTGTTTTTTTTTTGCGTGAATAATTTCAGATCTGATCAAAAATTAATTTTTAATGCAATTGCATCGTCACAAATAAATCAAACTAGATTGTTCAATAGAACATTAATTACCCAAATCAAATTGATATAAAACACATATATACAACAACACTTATTGTAACACAAACTAACAAATCTCAACAAGAGAACGAGTTGGCTCTGATACCACTGTTAGGAGTTGCCCGATAAACATGCACAGCGGAAATATAAAATAGGCAATTCAAAACCAGATCTACTCGTCTCTTAGATGAGATCTGTGATTAGAGATTACCGATGTAGAAGCTGATTTCACGGCGAATCTCTTGTTTGTTCTTTCGTCTCCACAACCGTCCAATCGTCCGGCCTCCAATGGTGATCCACACGCCAAGACTCCTCTTGAATTACGAACAACTACGAACAACTTCGTAGTGGGATGATCTCTCTCAATTTAGTGCTAGCTAATTGTAAAGAGAACTTACAAACAATGTAGTAATAATAACTTATGTATTATGGGGCTACATTGAGCTATTTATAGGTTTACAATAATCCTATTGGGCTTGTGGTTTCTTGAGCCACAAGATACCTCAACCCGGTCCAACTATTGAGCCTTGTACACCCCATAACTAACACGATCTTTACCACCAAATGAATTAATAAAATATATATTTGAACAATTAATTTGGGCTTTCTACAACCGTTTTTTAAGAAAGGGTGGCGGTTCCTTTCTACAATTGCCACCTTTATTTTATTTTATTTATTTTTTAGTTTTATATTCGTTTTAGGTGGCGGATGTTTGTAACAACCGTCACCCTTTGCTTACCAGAAAATTACAATCATGCCATTAATAATTTGGGGTGGCGTTTTTAAATAAAAACGATACCTAATGTGTGATCCCTAATATCTATTGTGTACTAGTGAGATTAAGCGTGAGTTACGTGACAAACACTCCGGACAATATAAACGTTGTCTTTGTTTCTTGCTTAGTTACTTTATGACTGGAATTTGAAATTTGACTTTCAAAAGTCATTTAAAAGTTAAAGTTGTCAGGTATGAAGGTTTTAAATCGATTAAGTTCAAACAACTTTCGGGAAATTACGGTTTTCAAGATCTCGTTAATGATAAATGTTATAATTAAGTACACACAACTTAATATTACACACTTGTCAAATTATGAATTAATAATATATATATATATATATATATATGTATGTGTATGTACATGTATATGTATATGTAGATTTGAAAAATTAATTTGGGTTTTACATAAGGAGAATAAACGTGACAACCACTTTGGACAATATAAACATTATCTTTGTTTCCTACTTTGTGTGGAATTTGAAAGTTGACTTTCAAAAGTCATTTAATTTTTTTTTTTTTTGAGAATTAAAGTCATTTAAAAGTTAAAGGTTGTTAGGTTTGAAGGTTGTAAATCAATTAAGTTAAAACAACTTTTGAGAAATTGGGGTTTTCAAAATCTTAAACTTACTCTTATTCTTAATCTTAATATATATATATAATAGTAAAAGTAGTTTTTTTATTCAAGGGGTCTCTTTTCCCATCCTTTTTCCCACCTGTTATTTTATTTTATTTTTTATTTTTTCCCTTATTTTCATGTTAATTACCTCTCTCTTACTGAATTAATGAATTTAAATGATAATTAGATAATGATAATTATGAATTTAAATGATAATTATAATTTGTGAATTTAAATGTTCATAAAATTCTCCATTTCGTTTTAGACAAATCGTGTCAATATTAATTAATGAATTACTAGATGATGATAAGATCAAAATATTAAAACACATTCTGGTATTTTTTTTTATTTTTTTATATTTTCACAATATTATGTATATATTGAGATTAAGCATAGGTTGTTTATCTTTTCAAAATTGATTACTTGATCAATAATGATCCAACATTAAATGATTGATTACTAATTGATGATAAGATGAAAAGGAAAAAAAAAACCTCAAACGCCTCCCCCAATTTTAACGTTATTACGTTATTATTATTAGGGAGAAGTTGTTATATTTCAAAATTACTTACTTGATAAGCAATTATCCGAATTAAATAAATTGATCACCAGTTGATGATAAGATTAAAAAATTAAAATTCAATTATAATGTAAGCTTATAAATTGAAACCAGTTTGCAATTCGATTTAGACAATAGTGCTAATGAATATATTTTTTCTGTTTTCATGTAATTATGTTGTTATTATAAGAAGAAGTTGTTTTCTTTCAAAATTATTTAGTTGTTATGCATGATAATTGCTCTTTGATATATATATATATATATATATATATATATATATATCTATATCTATATCTATATCTATATATCTTTATGTCATATTTTTTATGCAAATATCATATTTTTATAACTTGAGTATTCTTTGCACTTAAATAATCCCTCGAATTTTCCTCTTTATGTATCTCGTGTTTCTAGATTTGTATCAATTGGTGGTCAAATTTATCAAGATTGACATTATATATACACCAATCTAAGGATTTCTAATGTTCTTCGCCGTGTGTTTAGAGGCAGGGTATTGGTCATTGACACCTCTTTTCTGTTCTTTTTTTGTATTTTTACAGATCATAAAATTGTTTCAACTGCGATTGTTGTTCTTGATGGTAAATATATTTAAGGTTTCACACCTAAAAATTCTGCCGTTTGGCATTTGCAGTTATGGTATGATGCTTCCATTTTCAGGTAAGAGTATGAGCACGCATATGAATTGCAAACTTCAACTATCGTCGAAGTTCAGTTTATATAAATTTCCTTACTGTATTTTCCACGAGTTAGATTACTGCTTCTAATTTATTTTCCATCAGATTTTCTATTTTAAATTTAATTATTTTCTTAATCATCATTTTGTTTATTGAAATGATTTACTTGATTTGCATCAAATCGTTGGATATTGAAGAGACGCGATGAGTGGTCAAGGTTGATTCTGATGAAAGATAACCTCAAGAAAATATAAACGATAGTTTGGAAAGAAGAAATGGATTTTCTTCTACAATTGAAAGGTTAGTGGATCACCTACAATCAAGTGAAGATTCTATAGGAGAGTCCATTGCTGATGGAAAACAAATCAAAGAAAGGGTTATATTTGGTGATAAAACCCCAAGCATCTAGTATATGATATTATTCAAGTGTAAAAGACCTTGTGGATGAAGATAAACATAATAAGATCAACCTTGATAGAAGTTGAAGGAACAATCACTATTTATTTAGCTTTATTTTATAACTGAAAGTGGCTCTTTTGATTTTCGGAATATTTGCTAGTCTCATATTGATAACTTTGGATGTAAGCTTTTACTGCAGGTGACGGGAAAATTTATAAATGTTCACTTATCAAGTAATGCAGTTAATATATGTAGAATAAATACAAATTTAATACAAAGATATATGACTTTTCTTATATTATTATTAACTATTACAAAAAAAGATGAAAGTTTTTTTTTAATGATAAATTATTTTCCTGAGAGTTTTATTTGTTATAATCTTCATTTTATTACCGTGGATGGAAGAGCGGAAATTGTTATAATCATCATTTCAGTGTTTCTAATTGTGTCAACTACAAGGCTGAATGAAAGCACATCATTGGACTTAGGTTTGGGGTGGAAAGTCATTATTGGTACAAAGTGAAGCCAACTCAGGGATTGAAGAAAAGTAAAGACAATTGATTGAAAATAATGAATTAGAATAAATTTCTAATAATATATGGTCACCTTAATCTAATTCGATTGTGACAACTATTCTTGATTGAAGCAAATAATCACCGACTATGATAAATAATAATTTTCTATTTTTTGTTGTTTTTCTTTGTCATCAAATAATTAAACTAAGAAATTATTCAAGTTCATATTTCTTTTTGGATTGATTGTATACTGAATCTATATATATATATATATATACATATATATATATACATATATATATATATATATATAAAGCCTTTTTCTGGTCTAAACACATCGTCAATTTTTTCCACCTATTGAATTTGCCTAGTATAATCTTCTATCTATATATAAAATAACTAGTATTACCCACATGCGATGCACGTGATGACGTAAATGGTATGTTTACATAAAATGATATTAGAAAATTAGAAAATGACTTTTTATGAATATTTAATTAAAAAATGTAATACTATGGATTTCAATAATGATTTAAATATGTTTGTCTCAAATATTATCTTGTAAGAAAAAATGTCATATCAATTGTCGAAATTGATGATTTTAGTTAACAACGAATTTTTTTTAATTACAAAATTTAGGTAATGTACTTATTTCAATAAAAATGATCATACCCATAAAAAAAGATCATACTTATTTCAAATACGACTAAAAATGATCTTATGGTCAGCCTACACATACATATAAAGGATCGATATACATATAGAACGACCCAAATAAGACTCAAAAGGGATTATACAATATGCTAGATTTATACAAAAATAAATAAATAAATAAATAAATAAATATAACTCAACAAATCGATAAAGAATATTCTTTCATTATAACCATAAGATCGTTGCACTTTTTCACATCGTTCTAATCTTTCATTATATTTACTATTATTATTATGAAAATTTTAGATTATACAAAAATTTATAATTTTATTCTCATATATAAAACACGTCTAAATAACCAAGGAATAAAAAAAGAAAAGAAAAGAAATCACCAATTAAAATTAAAAGCACTTTTAAATTCAACATCAATTTAATTCATTTGTTTTCTTTAAATTTACGTAAAAATTAAAATGCATTTTCATTTTAGAAAGCAAAACAACTCATATTTAATTTTATGTACTTAAAAAATAGAAAACGCGTGCAATGCGAAATCTAATTACTGAGCTAATCACCCACTTTTTCCTTATTGAGAAAACTCAATAGTATTATAAAAAGGAAATTAATAATTATTTTTTTAATTGAAACCGCGTGTCACATTGGCATTACCAATAGAGCATCTACCAATGTGGTACTTCAACTATTATTTTTATAATATAAAAAGAAAAGATAAATGCATTTTACTTTTAGAATTAAATTAAAATAATGTAATCAATTATTTAATGAAAAATTGATTCTTATTAAACAGTTGAAATTTCCTTTTTGAATAGATGGGTGCCATAAAGATCGAAAAATCTTCGATTTTTCTTTAACTTATTATAATATGAATTATGTAGAATTTATACTATAATAATGGCTGTGTAATTTTTGAATTAAGTTTAAAAAGAATGGATAACTAATTTAATTAAAGATTTTTTTAATTAGTTTTTTTAATGAAAAATGCGTGCAAGCTAGCCATTGCCAACCTGGCAAAGTACATAATTGGCACTTCAAGTTTTATGATATATAGATTTAAAAATTGAGATGTATATAAAATAACTAAAATGTAACATTCAAAAATTAAAATGTATATAAAAAAGATAGTTCTCATTTTAAGAATTAATTTAATGGGTATTGTAAGTTGTAACTTTTTATCTCTTATCACATTTAATGCATGCAACACTAAAGGGGGTGTATTCAATTGAGATTTTAAAGGAATTTTAAAGACTTTTAAAGAATTTGATGGATTTGAAAAAGTTAGGGTGTATTCAATTGAGATTTCTGAAAGTCAATTAAAATACTAGGGTATTCAATATAGATTTTTGTGAACTTTTTAAAAGTCCATCAAAATCATGAGGTATTAAATGATGATTTTTTAAAATCCTATGAAATTTTGAGGTATTCAAAGTTGTCTTGGATTTTTAAAGATTTTAATGGAATCCTTTAGGTACTCATCTTTTAGCACAAAGTACAAACATAATTTGTCAGATGAAATCTATCACTCACCCCTAAGATTTTGATGGACTTTTATTCATCACCATCACCCGCTACCACTGTCGCTACTACATCCCTCCACCACTGCACCACCACTGCCTCCATCCAGCCAACGGCATTGCCATCTCCGCCGCCGCCGCCGCCACCCCCACCAATCTTTCATTACTTTTTCTTTTTTTTTTTTTGGTTTTTTCTTAATTTCACAATAAGAATGATGTAAAAATATTCTTATAATATTTTTATCTTCTTTTTGTTCAACTTTTCATGAAAAAGAAAATTATTTACAAAAGTTTGTAAAAAGTTATAAAATTTATAATTAAATATTTTATATCTACTCCTTACTTTAATAATTTGATATATATTTTGATATACTAATTAAACATGTGATAGCTTTTTAGTTTTTCGAGTTAAATTATATCAAAATATTGTGAAATCTCTGTTTGTAATAGTCATGTATTTTTATAGTTATAAAATTATTAATTTTTATAAAAATATTGTATAGACAATAATAAATTATTACTAATTTCAGCTTTTGAAACAATAGTAATTTAATGAGAAAAATAATAAAATTATAATCTCAATAAGTTTTATAATATTTATTTTATGAAATGAAAATATATATTGTCAAATGAATTCCAAAGAAATCCAGTAACAGTTTTGAAATAAAACTCCTTCCAATCCATTGAAGATTTTTATGGATTCTGTGAAAATCCGTGAAATCCTATCAAAAATCAGTAAAAGTCCATTAAATTCCATGAAAATAATTCAATTTAAAAGTATATCAAAATCCTTACAAATCTAAATTAAATACAGCCCGGTAAGTATAAAAGAAGTAAAAGAATTTATAAATTAATTTGAAAAATAGAATACATATAAATGATAAAATACATATAAAAAATAAAATATGAAAAACAACACTAAATAAGGAAAATAACATAAATTAAATAAGGAAAATAATTAACCCCTAAAAACTATTGCCAAACATGGCAGTGGCACTTCTATTATTATTACTAGCTGTTTCACCCGTGCGTTGCACGGGAAACAAATTTTTTAACTGATAATGATATTGGTATATGTTAATAATATTAATATAAAATCTAAAAAAATAATTAAAATGAAGAATGAGTTACAACAATAAACTTAAATAATTTTATTTGAAACAATTCTATAAAAATTTTGAAAGAGTTTCTTGTATATTTCGTACTAATCTATCCTACCAGTATGCAAGGAATAACTTACGAAAATCCACACAACTTAATTTACTATTTTCCATAGAATAACAACTTCATTAGCACTTACACCTGTGCTTTGCACGAGATGATAATTTGTAGTAGTGATTGTGATAATATATAATATTTTGCACATTGCAAGATTAATCTACTAATATAAATCCAAAATAAAATAACCTTAAATATTATAGTTATCGAAATAGCTCTACTAACATTAGTAGAGTTCACTATTTTTCTTAAAATTGTTTTACATTTTATTATATGTAACTATAAATTTTGAGAGATATTAATTATACATCAGTATGATGTACATTATTAACAATTAATATGTAAATAATAATTTTTTAGTTTTAATTATAAAATATAATCAGTATAGAAATATATTATAAAAATAATAATGTAGTGAGTAATGTCCGACAGACCCTAACACCCCGTTCCTGTCATGCCGGGAAACACTTATCGTTATTCCAACCCACCCTCATTTACTCTAGGGCGAGCGAGGATGATATGAGAATTACAAACTTCTATTCACCGTCCATGCCCCGCTAGAAAATTCTCATCCCTGTCCACGCCACATCATGATGGTTTAATTGAAGACTTTTATTTCAATACTTTATTTCTTCTATAAATACCTTCTAAATATACTAAACATATGTATTAACATATTATGTATAAACTTACTAATTTAACATATTCGACATATTAAATAGTGAATGATTTGATATAATATTTAAATTAATTTGGATAAGACAAATAAATTGAAATATATATGATTAATACTAAAAATATACAGTCTATTTGACGATATTTAAAAATTAAACAAAATCTCAATTGCCAAAATTCGACATAACATAAATAATTTAAAGTAGGTGTGATTTTTAATATTTAGTTAGGAGATAGAAACTTAGATAAATATTTAACATAGTTGAAAGTCAGTTAAAATATTCTAATTGAGTCATATAATTCCAGTAATTGATTGAGTCGATAACCAATTGTTTAGCAAGAATTCTTAGACTTATTCCCTACCGAAAGCAACATATTGAACCAAAGAATTATTATATAATTGTTGGTTGGAGTAATACCAAAATAAAAAATAATACTATTTGAAAACCTATTTTTGGAACTTGTTACTTTAAAAAAAATGAGCAGATCCTTTGAAACACCCGTAACTATACAAAAAGAAATATTAATGTTTTGTTATCAACTGTAACTCAAAAGAGATATCATAAAAAGTACAAAAACACATGAGAATCAAAAGAAACGCATGCTTTGAAAAAAGCATGATACTGAAAAAAGTAAATAAAGTTAATTATGGACTAATGATCAGCAGACTTACTGTGCAATAAGATGTAACACCCCAATTCTAATAATCCAGAATCTTATAGGTGTTAACTTAACTTTATTTTAAAATACGTAAAAAGATAAATTAATTTCATAAGCATATTTTTCTTCCCCATAGCAATCTAATTAATTTTAATAATTTTTCATGTTTTGAAATAATTATATTTCCCCCTTTTTAGTAATTTAATTAATTTTGACTAATTTTCGTCTAATAAAACTCTCTCAATTTTCGTCAAATGAAAATATATCCAATTAAATCTAAGAAATATAATTAATTGTAATATAATTAATTCTAATTAATTCTTGTTTTTAGCTAATTATTTATAAAAATAATTTATTATTTCTAAATAATTTTTTTAACCACAGCTTTAAGAATTGTATGAATCTAATTTTAAAGATATTTTATAATTAGAAAGATATCTTGCATGTCAAAAGATGTCTTTTATTTTTTAAGAAAAATCTAGCTAACCATGGTAATCTAATTAATTTTAATTATTATTTATTTTTTAATTAATGTTATTTTTTTATTTTAACAATATAATTGATTAATTTTTGTCCAACGAAACCATGTCAATTTTTGTCCATTGAAACCAAGTCCAATTAAATAATAATAGTATTACTAATTTTAATTAATGGTATAAGAATTCGTTTTAATTGATTTTCATTTTAGCTAATTATTTATGAAAATAATTAATTATTTCTAAAATTACCATTTTAATATTCACACTTTTAAGAATCTATTGTATAAACCTAATTTTAAAGAAATTTTATAATTTAAAAGATATATTACAATAATTTTTTTTTTCATTTTTTAGGAAAACCCGCATCAATTTAATGATTTTTTGAAAAATTAATTATATGTTCCCCTTTAAGAATGTAATTAATTTTGATCAATCCTCGTCCACCGACACATGTATAGCAAAATATTACCAACATAATTTATTATTAATTAATTATTTTTTAAATAACTATAGTTAATTTTTCATTTAATTTAATTATTTATAAAAATTAATTATTTCCAAAATAATTTGCTTCATAGCCATAATTTTAAGAATTATATGAATCTAATTTTAAAAATATATTTTAATTGAAAAGATATCTTGAAATTTAAAAGATATAGATACAGATTCAATTAATTAAAAAATCGATTAATGTTACAATTGAATGATTAATTAAAAAAAATTGATGTTGCACGTTTCTTTTAATTTTTATGTAAACATTAAATGAATTATAATTTTTTATCCAACTAAAATTAAATCTTAGCGAAATCGCTAATTTTAATTAATTTTCATGTATTAGCTAGTTATTATTTTCAAAAATAATAAATTCATTTTAAAATTAATTAAAGGGTCCAAGCTAAGTTTTAAATTTTCATGTTACACATTTATTTTAATTTTTTGTAGAAATTTAATGAATTGTAATTTTTCATCACACAACAATTAAATCTTACAAAAATTGATAATTTTCATGATTTTTTTCCTTAGCTAATTATTTATAAAAATGATTGATTGTTTCTAAAATTAATTATTGAGTCCAACCTAATTTTTAAATTTTTTAGTACAAATTTGGAATCATAGTGATGGGATTTTGTCTCCAACTCGGGGCAACTGTCAGTGTGTTTCTTTTTATTTTTGTGTAAAACTTTAATAAATCTTAATTTTGTATCGGAAAAAAATTGAATCTTAGTTTTAATTCCTTTTTTTGTTAGCTAGTTATTTATAAATTAATTAATTATTTCTAAAATTAAGTAACGGGTTTGATCTTATTTTTTGACTTTAATGTTAAACCTTTATTTGAATTTTGGTGTAAAAATTTAATCAATGGGAATTTTCTATGGCATAAAAATTAAATCTTAGTGGAAATTATTAATTTTAAATAATTTTATTTTTTTAAATACAAAAATTATGAAAAAACGATCAGTCAAAAATTCATTCTAATTTCTAGAACACCCGTATATTGTTCAACACATAAACTTATAAATTGAAAATTTGAAAGAAAAAATAAGAAAATTTGAAATTTATTGATTCAAAATAAAATTGAAATTTATCACAACTATATAATATTTGTCGATTTTGTGTAATTACACGAGAGATTGTATTTACGTACTATATCAATATATAAATTATAATTTTGGCAAATTAAATATTTATTAGGAAAAAAATTATATAGTTTTGAACTTGAAATAAAGCTAGCTTTATCATATATTTGCCAGATAAACAAATTGAAGCATTATTTTTCATTTAATTTATTTCCAAGATAAATCAAACGTGGAATAGAATTAAAAGTTAAAACAATTTATACATTTCATTATATTTGAATTTTACACACGAACATTGATTAAGTGTGGTAACAAATTATTAATTTATATTTAAGTGGGACACTAATTTATATATTTGTGGTAAATTTTAATTTTTCAAAAAATAAAAATTTATATATTAATAGTATACTTATTTTAAAGCTCTCATCAAGTCGAGTAAAATAGAATCGCAATTTTTTTTATATATATAGAAATTGAAAAAAAAAGAGGGAGAAAATGATAGAGAAAGTATTTAGATGTTATGAGATTGGATAAAGTAGGGTAGAAATAATAAAATAAAATCTATATACATTAATATTAATATATTAGGGAGGGAAAAAATAAAGAAAGTTGGATATGGATTCGAAAATAAAAAATAAAAAGAGATTTTTTTTAAATGGAAAGACGGATTTAAGTCAATAAAGAATATAATAAAAAACAATCATCATTATATATATATATATATATATATATATATATATAAATTATTCTATATATAGATAGAATATTATATTAGAAAAATTTAATAGGCGAGAAAAATTGAGGATACATTTAGGCGGGAAAAAATGCATATATATATATATATATATATATATATATATATATATATAGATATTACGATTTATATATATAGAAGATGAGACTTTTTTCTTATTATATTTTTTATTGTCTTAAATCCTTTTTCCATGAAAAAAAAACTCTTTTTTTATTTTTTATTTTTTCTTTCCTAGTCCATATCCAACTATCTTTTATTTTGTTTCTTTCCTAATATATTAATTTTAATATATATAAATTTTATTTGATAATTTCTATCATATTTTACCCAATCTCATAATATCTAAATACTTTCTCTATCATTTTCTCTCATTTTTTTTTTCATTATCTACCTATAAATAAAAAAAATTGCAATTCTATTTTGTTCAACTTGATGAGCGCATTAAAACAAGTATACTATCAATATATAAATTTTTATTTTTTAAAAAATAAAAATTTGCCACAAATATATAAATTAGTGTCCAACTTAAATATAAATTGACATTAATATAGATTAATAATTTCTGATGTAATGAGATTAAAAAAAATTGATGATTTTTTATGACACTTAATTGATACTTGTGCGTAAAATTCAAATATAATGAGATGTATAAATTGTTTTAGCTTTTAATTCTATTTCGTGTTTGATTTGTCGTAAGAATAAATTAAACGAAAAATAATGCTTTAATTTTCTTTATCTCACAAATATTTGCTAAAGCTAGCTTTATTTTATGCTTAAAATTGAATAATTTTTTCCTAATAAATATTTAATTTACAAAAATAATACTTTATATATTGATATGGTACTTAAGCACAAGTTCTCGTATAATTACACAAAATGGATTCAAATTCTTTTAAAATTTATACGAATTATTGGCACTCTAGTGACGTGGTACGGACTCAGCCCAGGTCATCCGCACAATATGGACCCCCCCGGCTGACGTGTAGGGGAACCAGGTCGACTGATGACGTGTCTAGTGTCCCAGTTCGGATTGACACTGGAATTTACCCCCTGGAGAATAGGTGGTGGGTCCCAGTTCAGCTCGGATGACCTGTCTAACTCGGCCAAGGGCCCAGGTCGGCGGAACCATGGAGGGATGTCCCATCGTTACTGTTTCTGACAGATGATCCGAGGTCAGCTCGGCCGTGGTGTGCGTCGGTCCGCGCTCACGATGGTGACAACAAGGACAATCCACCGCCATCGACACCACACGCAATCGGCGAGCATCTTCCCCCTTCATAAATGCAATGACGGCTACACCTAAGTTTCAAGGTCAACGCCTTAAGTGCAAGACGGCTTGCAGGTGCAGCAGGTGCAATCATCATGCCTACTCTGGCGCTCGTACAGTTGTCTCATGATGACCTACCGCCGCCTATCTCTTTCTTGCACTATAAATAGAACACTTAGTGATCATTTGAAAAAAAGGAGACACACGAAAAATCCTCTGTAATTAAGGGCTTGCTCGAGCTCGGACATAAGTACATATTTACATTCTTTACTTCTTCAGTTACTGCTAATTAGGTCCTAACACTCAGCTTAGTTGATACTTAATTGGTCCTTAATGATTTCGGCATCAACAATTGGCGCTAGAAGGAGGGCCTCCCCCTTTCATTTCAACAACACATCCCAGCCTCTCCCACGATATTCCTTCGTCGCAACATGAGTCACAGCCGCACATTCCTCGCCTCCACGGACGGGAGTACTTCCGATCCCAGTACGGAATGCGTCCTCCGGCCTAGTCGAGAAAGCTCTCGGAGCGGGTCGGCCTACGCCAGGATGTCGCCCGGCGCGGTCTGGCGGCGGATGACCTCACCAGGCCGTTTCTACCCTCGGCGCGACCCGTAGCGCCGCCGCCGAGTCGGCGTCATATCACCGCAGAAGCGCGCCGGCGCCGCTGCGCTTCACCACTCCCCGCCCCTACGCGGACCACAGTGCCGCTACAGACACCAACTTTGTCAGAAGCCAGGTCATCTGGAAAAACTCATATCGTCTTCGACCGGCTTGGCTCCCGCCGCGACCGGAGGCAGCCAACCGAGGGACAGGGCGAGAATGCGAACGACCCCCCCCGCGCGCAGTCTGAGCTCGAGCTCCTGCGGAAAATGGTCGCCAAGCTAGAGGCACGGGAGATTGCCCCCAGCCCCTCGGCCAGGGCAGGGAAGGCCTCCTCGCTGAGCCTGAAGATCCAGGCTGAGCCCATGCCCGCCAAATTGAAGCCACATCAACAGGGGAACTATGACGGAGTCAGTGATCCGACGGGCCACGTCGATAAGTACGCCGCCTTCATGGAGTTACAGGGGGTGAGTGACGAGCTCATGTGCAAGGCCTTCCCGCTGACATTAAAGGACAAGGCCATGAAGCGGTTTAAGAAGCCCCCTCCGCATTCCATAAAGACGTGGGACAACCTCACGACCAGGTTCCAAGCGGCTTTTATGGGGTCCCGGCTGAGGTCGGCCCCAAAGCAGATGCTAGTAGACGTCAAGCAGGGGAAAGACGAGTAACTGAAGGGCTACGGAGAGCGGTTCAACAATCGGTACGTAGAGATTTGCAGTATGTCGGACGAAACCGCTCTGGTGGCCGCCCTCGCTGGCCTCAGGTACAGGTCCAGGGTTCTGGTGGTCAGTCCATGAGCACAGTGCGGAGACATACCATGAGTTCGTAAGTCGCGCGGAGTGCCACATTGGGGCTGAGGGGGCCTCCGGGGAGCCAGAAGCGAAGCCTCAGGACCTGCGACCCGACAAAGGCAAGGAGAGAGATGTGATCTCGGTCCAGGCGCCGCGCGCTCAGCAGCAACCGTGGTACAGACGTGAGGTAGCTCGACCGCCTCCTCAGAGGTTCCAGACCTTCCACGTCCTCGACACCAACCTGGAAGGCATACTGCTGCACGTGAAGGATCGGGGGGTCCTACCACTCCCTACCCCGATGAGGACCCCCTCTTCAAGCCAGAACCAAGAGAAGTACTGCCGGTATCACAGGTCAGCTGGGCATGATATTGATGACTGTCGGGACCTGAAGAATGAGGTTGAAGGTCTGATCCGGCGCGAAGAGCTGCGCGAGTTCGTTACCCCACCACCCGACCACAGCCAACCTCAACATGGAGCCCCTAGCCGACCTCAACCCCCATCGGGGGCTAGGAACGAGGTCCACACGCTGGTCATGGGCAACCAGCACTTCGTCGGGTTGCGGAACCAACGGAAGAGGTTGGCAAGAGAGGCCTGCACTGACTATCAGTACTCCATGCAGAGGACAAAGACCAGCTCCACTCCTTCCGAACCTCAGGAGGAGGTCAACTTTACGGAGGCCGACGCAGCCCACGCCCGCCATCCCCACCACGACGCCCTTGTTATCAGCATGGTCCTCAACGGTACGCACATCCACCGGACGCTCATTGATAATGGGAGTGGGGTCAACTTGCCTGTACCTCGAACCTTGCTCCACATGGGCCTCGACAAGCGGCACCTCAACCCTTGGCCCCTTGGCCCTATGGTGGGAGTGACCGGCCATGCAACCGACCCCATCGGGCAAATATCGATGTTGGTGGAGCTAGGGGAGAAGCCATGTGTACGGGCCGTCATGCCACCTTCATCGTGGTAGACCTCCCGAGCAATTATAACGCCCTCTTAGGTCGGCCCCTGCTATACGAGCTCAAGGTCTTGACCTCCATCTACCACTACGCCATGAAGTTCCCCATGCCAACAGGGATAGCAATAGTCCCGGGGAGACCAGTCTGCAGTTCGCCGGTGCGACGTCACTCAGCCCGCTGTCCGCGAATGGCTTGGGGGGCTGACCGTCGCCATGGCCGAGCTCGACGACCCTCGTAGCCGACCTGAGAACCGAAGTGCACAGCCGATGGAAGAACTGGAGACCGTCGAGGTCGACGCCGAGCACCCGGAAAGGGTACTGAGGATCGAGAAAGGCCTGACTGAGCCCATGCGCTCCGACTTGATTGAATTTCTCCATGGAAGCTCTGACGTCTTCGCCTGGGAGCCCTCGCACATGGTCGGCATACCTGCATCCGTAGCTTGTCACAGGCTAAATATCGACCCCGCGGTAAGACCTCGACAACAGCGACTGCGTCCGCTGAACCAGGAGTTCAATGAGGCCCTGGCGAAGGAGGTGGATAAGCTACTTCAAATTGGGTTCATCAGGGAAGCCAGGTACCCCACCTGGGTTGCGAACCCAATCCTCGTGAAGAAGAACAACGGTAGCTGGAAAGTCTGCATAGATTTCACCGACCTTAACAAAGCCAGCCCGAAAGACTCATTTCCCCTGCCCCGAATAGATCAGATGGTGGACGCCACGGCGGGGCATGAGCTCCTCAGTATAATGGACGCCTACTCGGGCTACAATCAGATTCCCATGTACCCCCCCAAGTCAGGAGCACACAGCCTTCATAACTGATCGAGGCCTCTACTGTTACCAGGTCATGCATTTCAGGTTGAAGAAC
Organism: Jasminum sambac; assembly: GCA_018223645.1. Lineage (NCBI taxonomy): Eukaryota > Viridiplantae > Streptophyta > Magnoliopsida > Lamiales > Oleaceae > Jasminum > Jasminum sambac. The sequence goes on from CP073652.1 coordinate 26,910,990, forward strand.
GCTGGGGCAACCTACCAGTGCCTGGTGATAAGTGCTAGAAAAGCACTTAAATAACTCTTCTGTTTTACGTGTTTGTGTGTTTTATTAATGTTATATGTTCTGTTTTATGTGTTTTTCCTTTATTGTGGTGTTTAGGGTCACAAAGAATCAAAAGGAGTCAAAATGGATGAAAATCGGATGAAAACGGAAACTCGGGACCAAAAAGGCAAGCGAATCAAAGATGGAAGGCCTTCGATGCAATTTTATGAAAAGTTGTTTTTACAATTTTTCTTGTGTTAAAGTCGAAGAACATCAAAAGAGGATTCCCAAACTTTTTCCGGATCTCAAATCGGAGTTTCCTAGTGAAAGTTATGGCCATTTGAAGAAAAAGGACTAAAAGAGTCAAAGCCAAACTGTTGGGGACCAAATTGCAACTTTTCAAAATTCAGGGGACCAAAGTGAAACTGTTCAAAAAGTTGGAGGACCAAGATGCAATTTGTCAAGGACCAAAATGAACAACATTCAAAAGTTGAGGGACTTGGTGTGCAATTTCCGGGTGACTCGGGTGACTCGAGTCACCGCCATGCGTGATCAGTCGGCGCAAGTGACTCGAGTCACGCCCGATCATGCTCGATCACCGCCAAGTGATCGAGTCACGCCTAACCGTCCCCGACCTTCCCGTTCAGCTGCGCAGACTAGCAAAATCGCGGCGTGACTCGAGTCGGCGGCGACTGAGTCACGCCGACACCACTCGCAGATTTTGACCAGCGGACTCCACCTACCATAAAACGTGTTTTTTGGTATTTTCTTGACTTCTTAGAGATAAAACAACCTGAGCACACCACAATAGACTCATGAAGGAAGACTTTTATGATTTTTTAATATTTTTTGGTGTAATATTTTGCCTATAAATAGAGGCATTTCCAAGCTTGAATCGACAACTTGTAGAGAGAATTAGCTTGTGATTCTCTCCAACTTTCTCCTCAATAAATTTCTCTTCATCATTTGTTCTTAGTTGTAGCTTGAAAGCTCTTAGTTTTTCATATTCATGAAGTAAGAACCTAAATATAGGTTCGAAAAATCAATCGACGATACTTCGGCCGTGAATATGATTAACGGAGTATTTCTTCACTAATTTCTCTTCTTCTTTTATTTTTCATGTTTGAGAAAGATAATTTCTCATATATTGCGAAGTGATACAGCGTTACGCCGTTATAAGTATTTAACCCGCATATATGAGTAGTTAGATTTCTCTATTTAATTCTTAGCATTATTTACGTGATTTCTATAGTTTGTATATATTACTTGAGATAGTGAAGTATAATCTATCATATAGCGTTGGTGATACCCGCTAATATGAGTAGTTAGACTTCTCTATCTAGTTCGAGGGACGTTGTGTTCAATTATCATGTTGTTATCTTTTCTAACTCTTTGCTAACGTTTTATCTATTCATCTACTTCAATTTGTTGATTTGTTATGCTTTTAAACCCGTTTTGAATTTATGTGATTATTGCATTCACTTTGGCCAATTGAATCAATTAATCTTTAAGTTCAAGTTAAGTGCTAGGATTGGAACTTTTGATCCGTAATTATCACTAGATTCCAATCCATGAGCAAACAAATGTGGTGCATATTTGTTAATAAATCAACTTAGATGTATTAATTCAAGTTTGTGAAATTGATCATCTAATTCAACTCATTCTTCTTATTCATTTCACACTAGCATTGCATTAAATCCTAAGAACTTGTTTAGGATTATCCAATAGCTAGATGTTAAGTTAAAGAACTCACTTTAATTTAATACACTTAAGGAAGAATTCGTTAATCAGAGCTTCTTGGTTAATTGAGAGTTGATAAATTGAAGAAGGGATAGTACACGTTGCATGGGAAAGATAAACACAAGATGTTGACACAACCGAACCCGAGAACTAGATATATCTTTAATTGTTTCATTTTCATCTCTTTTATTTTGTAATTTTATTTTCGAATTGCATCCAACTTCACAAAACCCCCCTTTTCTATATTAATTGATAAAAACAACTAGATCAAACACCGTTCCTCTTGGGTTCGACCCTTACTTACCACTTCTACATTAATTTGTAGTTTTGAAACCGAGTAAGGAAATAAAATAAACTTTGGCGCGCCGCGATTACCATGAAAGTGTACGTTGACGGCATGCTGGTGAAGAGTGTGAGGGCAGCTGACCACATCCAACACCTGGGGAGCATGTTCCAGGTCCTGAGGGAGTATCGGATGAAGCTAAACCCGGCAAAATGTGCTTTCGGGGTTGAGTCCGGAAAGTTCCTCGGCTACGTGGTGAGCTCAAGAGGTATTGAGGTGAACCCTGAGAAGATTCGGGCCGTGCTAGACCAGAGACCTCCCACCAGGGTTAAAGAGGTCCAGAGTCTCACCGGCCGGGTCACGGCCATGAACTGATTTGTGTCCAAGGCCACGGACAGGTGCCACCCTTTTCTCGAGGCCCTGAAGAAAGGGAAGGACTTCGGATGGACCCCCGAGTGCTAGGAAGCTTTCGAGGAGCTCAAGAGACACCTGGCCCAACCTCTTCTCCTGTCGAAGCCCAAGCCAGAAGATGTCCTCTCCATTTACCTCGCCATCTCCGAACATGCCGCGAGTTCAGTCCTTACTCGTGTCGAGAGGGACATCCAGTACCCGGTCTATTACACGAGCCAGTCCTTCGTTGACCCTCAGAAGCGTTACACACCGATGGAGAAGTTAGCCCTTGCGCTCGTCACCAGTTCCAGGAAGCTGCGACCTTACTTCCTTGAGCATCCCATTGAAGTGGTGACTAATTACCCCTTACAGCAGGTGCTCCAGAAGCCGGACTCATCAGGTAGGTTAGTCAAGTGGGCGGTAGAGCTCGGACAGTTTGACATCTCCTACCGACCCCGGCTAGAAATCAAGAGTCAAGCCCTGGCAGATTTCATAGCCGAGTTCAGTCCCCCATTGGCGAGTCCCAGTACCAAAGTCGAGCCTTGGACGCTCTATGTAGATGGCTCGTCGACGGACGTACACTCCAGAGCTGGGCTTGTGCTTTTGAGTCCCTCATTGGAATCATTCTGCCAGTCCCTACGGTTCTCGTTTCCGGCCTCCAACAACGAAGCTGAATACGAGGCCCTGATCGCAGGCCTCAGGTACGCCCGCGCGATGGGTGTCTCCTACCTCCAAGTCCGAAGCGACTCCCAACTCGTCGTCAACCAACTCAATGGTACCTACCTTGCTAAGGACGAGCGGATGACCAGCTACGCCGACCTTGCTAATGCTGAAATGGAGAATTTCGAGGAGGTCATCCTTCGACAGATCCCCCGGACTCAGAACAACCTGGCTGATGCCCTAGCACACCTCGCTACCAGTGAAGGGATAGAGGAGCTGGAGTTTGTACCTATCAACCGACTAATGAGGTCGGCCATAGCGCAGCACTCCCATGTGGCGACCGTAGACCTAGGCCCCCTTCATGAATTAATGAAATTTTCTCATTTTTAAAGGATGGTACGGCCCCGGAGGACCCCAGGGTGGCCAGACAGTTGCGGATCAGGGCCGCTCGCTATAGTATCATCGATAACACGCTTTACAAACGTAGCTTCTCAGGCCCCCTATTACGATGCTTGACTGAGAGAGAAACGACCTTCTTACTTGACGAGGTTCACTCCGGAACGTGTGGAAACCACTCAGGTGGTCAGGCCTTGGCACACAAGGTCCTGAGGCAAGTTTACTTCTGGCCAACCCTCAAGAAAGATTCTATAGCCTACGTCAGGCGCTGCGACAAGTGCCAGCATCATGCCCAGGTCGGCGGAGCCCCTCCAGTCGAACTAACTCATGTGCTCAGACCATGGCCCTTTTGCAAATGGGAAATTGACCTCATCAGACCTATGCCAGCTGGTCGGGTAGGAGTTAAATATGCGATAGTGGCCGTGGACTACTTCACCAAGTGGGTGGAGGACGAGGCATTGGCTCGGATTACAGAACAGAAGACAACTGACTTCATTTGGAGGGCAATCATATGCCGATTCGGAATACCTGAGTCCATCGTAACCGACAATGGCTGACAATTCGACAACCGTCGGTTGGGGTCCTTCTGCGAGGACCTGGGAATCAAGAAGCACTACTCCAATCCAAACCACCCCCAGTCCAACGGCCAGGTGGAAGCCGTTGTTCGTTGTGAAATGTGTCAAATAAATGCCGCAAGTGTACGGGTCGATCAAGTAGTAAAATGGATTTTTGAGTCCAAATATCGATCCCACAAGGACTTGATTTAACTACCAAAATTATCAATTTTATACTCTATTTGAAAAGACAATTCGAAAGTTACTTTGTTTTTTCAATGAAAATAAGTTCTTACAAATTAAATATAAAAACTAAATAATATCTAACTAACAAGAATTAATATTGCGAAATATAAATAAACAAAGATGGGAATTATGAGACTTGGGACTTACAATTTCACCGACTTTGATCCCTCTAGTACGTTATTGGATTCAATAGTGATTTTATTGTCATTAACGATCGAATTTACTAAATCAATTATTTATATCTCTCGATAATAAATAAATCTATTCTATTAGGCCAATTTATTTATCTCTAAATAAATTCGTTATCAACCCTCTAGAATGCATTCAAACAATAAATTCAAATAGGTTACGTCGAAACTTCACCTAAGATCGCACTAACCACAAGTTTATCTCTAAATCTCGTCTAAATTAGTGTTCTATGTTGTTTATTCTAATTTATGTTTTCATTTCTCAAATCCAACACAAACCAATTTATAATTTATCAATTGATCAAAAGATAAATTTATAAGCTTAACAACATAAAATTAATGACAAATCAATCATGTAATATTAAATCCAATAACAAAATACTAGAGTTCACAAAGAGGATTCATTGTTCGTCCCAAGTATAGAAAATTAGCTACACATAAATTTAAATACAAGAGTTTCAATAGAGAAAATAAAGAGATACATAACTTGATTTTTAAGGGTAGAAACAAATATTTGGCCTCCTGTTTTCTCCCTTCTGTGCTCCTCAATTGTGTATGTGTTCAATTCTCTCTTCACTCGTATTTATCTCTCAATTTTCTTGTGTTGAAATTCTTGCATGTGCTCCCTCCAACTCTCTCTGCATATGCTATATATTCATCGCAAATTCACTCTACTTCCTCCTCTCTCTTCTACGTAACTTCCCTTTCATATATAACATCCACGTTTTATTCTCCAAAATGCAAGTCAAAAGAAGAAAAAGAGGTGTGATGATTATGTCCTAATGATGTGCCATGATGATGTTTTTTCTTTTCTTTTTCTCTTTTGTCTCCACTAGCACTTGTCTCCATCATTATCTCCACTCCAAAATATTCCCACTAGCCATTGATTTCACGAGCCAATTTATCATCCGGAAATGCCAATACAAGGAGAAATGTTGTAGAAGTATTGTAGAAGTGCCTCTTTGTAACTCCTAACACAAAAAGTAAATAATAACCAGAAAAATATATAAAAACATTATCAAAATGCGAGAATTAAAACATTAAAAATATAACTTATCAAATACCCCCACACTTAAACTGTTGTTCGTCCTCAAACAACGAAGACTCAAAATACACACGAGCAAGCAGAAAAAAATAAATAAGCATACCATCAAATCTAATAATATTCTAAACAACTTAACATACACAAATACAAAAATATGTAATCAACTCACTGTTCATACTACAAAAATATTTAGCTCGTCCCTTGGTAATCTTCACTTCTCATTGCCTTTTAGATTCAAAAATTGAGCGGTTAGCAACCCGACCCTCAATGGTTAAATATATCCTTACCCTCTCGTGGTCACATCTAATCTTCTTTTCTCTCAATGCCAGATGATCATCCCAAAGGTTGCTCTCAATCACTCTTTTCTTTTTCAACTCTTATGCTGAAGTGAATTTTACTGGTGGGATCAATAGTGTAGTAATGTGATGACTCTCCCCATTTTTGAGTGCTTCAACAAACAAGTTACTCCAAAGTAATTCAAACCAACTAGAATTCCAAGTCAACAATGCTCACTCTTTGTTTTTTTTTTTTTTCACACTGTTAAAATGTAAACGTGCAATGCAATGCCCCAAACAATAATGCTTTCTCACTGACCCATGTAGCGGGCTTTAGGTCGGCGACTCCCGAGCTCGTCACTCAAGGCACCAGGTTTTGAAATACCCCTAAGAACTTATTCACCTGAGTCAATGAGGCAAGAGAGTGGTAGCACAATGAAATGAATGCATTTTTGTTTTTTTTTTTTGTTTGTTTTGTTTTGTTTTTTTTTTTTTTTTTTGTTTTACACGACATGGATTGCATTTCTAGTAAACGGTCATTACCTTGTTTCTTCTTGTTGATCAAATACACTCCACACAAGTTATCATGCACGGAATCATCTCAATACTAACTCATCCTCCATCAATAAATTCACCACTTATCTCACAACAAAAGTGTTGCGAAAATGAAGGGTGGTGGGAAGAATTCAAGCACACTTCTTAGTCCAACCAACCAACTTCTAAATCCAAAAACACGGAGTCATGACATCCAATGGACGAGCAAGCATGAAAAGAACTTGAGCAGTTTATTTCGTGAGTTAAATACACTTTAAATTTGAGAAAAATGAAAATTTTTACACAAAATGATCACACATGCACGTAATACTAGACATATAGCAAGCAACTTATAAATAATAAACACACCAAACACGCACAACAAATCAAAAGGTAAACTCAAACTAGTAACCCCCACACTTAAGAATTACCACCAATTCTACCATTCAAAAATACAAATGACTTGACTAAGCGAGAAGCCATGCAATCAGCAACTGTTTTTATTAAAGCATAAGAACACAAAAACAGTTTAAAATGTATAGAGCAAATAACAATAAGATGCGTCTCAAGAGTCTACCACTCCTTACTCTGCCATCTCAGGAACAGATAATCAAATTCCACACAAATTTCAACTAATTGCATAACAACACGAAAATCCCACCCCCCCAAATCGAAATGGACATTGTCCTCAATGTTCAATAAAAATGAGAGATAACACCGGAGGACGACTCAAGTTGGGGGTCATACGCAAATCTGAAAACAAAACTAAGCAGTAATCACACAAAGATGCTTTGCAAAAATCAAAGGCTCAAATTCCACAATTATAATCGCAACTCTAAATCGAGCTCATTCGGATCCCGTTTTCGCTTGTGGGAGATTCGGTTCCAATTGATTGGAGGGTGTGATGGATCAAGTTGTGGTGCATAAGCATGAAATTTCTCCAACAATTCCTCAATGGATGAGGCAACTAAAATCATGTTTCTTGAAATGGGAGAAATTAGTTGCTTTGCAGTAGCAAAATCCAGAAACGCTAATAAACCATCGAAGAAATGATCCACATTTAGCAGGCCAATAGGTTTATTGTGCAAGTTAAACTGGTACCAATAGATAATGTTAAAAATTTGTTCCAATGTGTCAAAACCTCCCGGAAGTGCAATGAATACATCAGAATATGAGATGATGAGTGACAGACGCTCATAAAGGGATCGAACGTTTACCTCAGTACCCACTGTGAATCCGTATACCTGTGATAAGGGCTCGAGAGTAACTCCAATCACTCGAGATCCTCGTACTCGGCGGTATGTGTAAAGCCATGACCTAACGATCCGCCTGCAGTCCTCCTCCATAGACGATTTTGGCTTGAAGTTCCCCCAGTTTTCTACCTACATCGACTGCCGCAGCAGTGTATTCTGATCTCACCCCCATAGTCGAGCCACCAAAGAGGCCAATGGTTTTTAATTGTACATATGAAGGTTCTTCTGTGTGGGGAATGGCTTCCATAATCACTCGAGTTCACCCAAAAGCTAAAGCGAAACAAATAGAAAAGAAAATCACAAACAACAATATAAACAAGTAGTTGTGATTGTGGCTCACATCTTCCTCTGGTTTTACGTCCAGAAACGGCTGCAACACCTTCTATGAGTTGGGGATATGCTTCCCATCCAGTTTTCTTAAAAAGCGGCAAACAAGGTCTTTTAAAGTCAGATTCCCAAGGCTGTAGTGGTCACGTTCTTTGTTGAATTGAGTCCATAAACCAAGAAGTTCATGTTGCCTGACTCCACAAGGATGCGTCTCAAGAGTCTGTAGGATATCATCCAACGACTCCTTACTCGAACCATCCTTAATGAAAGCGATCTTATCTTCTCGATTTTTAGACATAAATCCAAGTGAGCGACAACTTTGTATCACATGTCCATCTAGCACACTTATAGCAAACATTCATCCTTTTTGCTCGTCGTTTCTTTGAAAAGCGCTTTTGCCTAAACCTGATAAATGTTTGGTATAGATGGCTGGAATTTCTCCCCCTATTCGAACCTTGGCTTCAATTAACCAATGGATATCCTCAGCCATCCCATAATACATTAACATTCTCAACCGCTCAAGTCGAAAGCGGTAGATTCGTTTCAAATCATTCAAAGGAAAAGATGTGTAGTATTTTCCAATTTTCACAAAGCGTAATCCATGTTTAGTGGGAGAAATTGATGAAATAAAAGAAGAAAAGGATAAAAATTTGAATCACACACTCAACAATCACAAGAAGAAGATATATATACAAGCATGCGTCCATAACCGACTAGAGGATCGGAGAGAAGAAGAGTGTTACCTAACAGGTGATTGAGGAAATACCGCGAGAGAAAAGCAAGTGAGATCTGAGTGTGGTGTGTAGAAATGGTGTACCTCGTCGACTTTAGAGATCGGAGCGACTCGTGGCAACCACTAACCCGACAAGTGGTCGAGGTATCCGTGGTATCCGAGGAAAAAGGAGGTCGGTCGAGTTATCGAGAAACGCGTCACCGGTGTCACTTTATTGCCGCTTCCCGCTTTTCTCTTTCTTCTTTTTTTTTTTTTTTTTACAACGGATACTTTTCCATAGCACGCCTAAATCATTAGTATTGTACCACCTGAAATATCTCACATATGTATCTATAGAACTGCATTACGAAAAATCAAATAAAAGTAATAGAATAAAATAAAAAAAATAAAAATGAAAATAGAAATATGGAGATAAAACATAATTTAAGAAAAACACTAAACTTAATTAAATATAAATAAACACACTCAAATAAAACAAAATAAACGAACATAAAATAATGTAATGCACACACAACACACATCATATGAACGAAGTTTGGGTTGCCTCCCAAAAAGCGCTTGTTTATAGTCACGAGCCTGACTGAAAGAATCACTGCAGTTCCAAAATCGATTTTTCTTTCGAGAAATCGGTTTCAAAGTAGTACTTTAGTCGTTGACCATTGACTTTGAAGGTCCCTTTGGTAGGGTGAGAGAGCTCGATAGCACCATATGGAGTCACTTGTGAAATAGTGAAGGGCCTTGACCACCTTGACCGGAGTTTTCCTGGGAATAGCTTCAAACGAGAATTATAGAGTAAAACTTGATCTCCTACCCTAAATTCTCGCTGTTGAATGTGCCGATCATGCCATTTCTTAGTACGCTCTTTGTAGATTGTCGAAGTTTCATAAGCACCTAACCGAAATTCATCCAATTCATTGAGAGTCAGACATCTCTTCTCTCCTGCAGCTTTCATGTCCATGTTCAATTGTTTTACCTTAATATGCCTTGTGTTCCAATTCAACAGCAAGTGACATGACTTTCCAAACACTAATTGAAAAGGAGACATACCAATAGGTGTTTTGAACGCATGCGGTATGCCCAAAGTGCATCATCCAATTTCTTTGACCAATCGGTCGAGATGAGTTAACGATGGTTTCGTAATTCTTTTCAACCTGTCGATTTGATATCTCAACTTGTCCGCTTGTTTGTGGATGATAAGGTGTGGCCATTCGATGATGAACTCCATATTTGGCCAAAACAGATTTGAAAAGTTTGTTGTTGAAGTGAGTACCACCATCACTAATGATAGCACGAGGTGCTCCAAACCTTGTGAAGATGTTCTTTCTAACAAATTCTACCACCACCTTAGCATCGTTAAATCGGTGAAGCACGTGCTTCAACCCATTTTGACACATAATCAAGCGCTACCAAGATATACTGATTGTTGTAGGACAATGGGAATGGTCCCATGAAATCAATTCCCCAAATATCAAAGATTTCAACCACCAAAATGTTGTTCGATGGCATCTCTTGTCGTGCGTAAATGTTGCCGTCGTTGGCAGCGGTCTGCACGCTTTGACAAATGAAAACGCGTCTTTGAATAAAGTGGGCCAGTAGAATCCGCTCTGTAGCACTTTAGCAGCTGTTTTGGTGGGTCCCAGATGGCCACCATAAGGTGAGGAATGCACACGTCCTAGAATTCTTCTCATTTCATCATCAGGCACACATCTTACGATGATTTGATCGAGTCCTCGTCATGCGAAATGGCTCCTCGATGAAGTAACGAAGGTCATGGAAAAACTTTTTCTTCTGTTGATAGGAAAATTCATGTGGAATTACGCCCCCAACAAAGTAGTTGACGTAATCGGCAAACCAAGGAGCTTTGTCAACTAGAAACAATTGCTCGTCCGAAAAATTCTCATTAATGTCACCGTCTGTGGGCTCCACACCCTGCTGAAGTCTTGACAAATGATCTGCCACTTGATTTTCTGTTCCCTTCCTATCCTGAATTTCAATGTCGAACTCTTGTAAAAGCAATACCCATCGAATGAGCCTCGGCTTGGCATCCTTCTTTCCAAACAAGTACTTTAAAGTGAATGATCTGTAAACCACCACTTCGACCCAATGAGATATGCTCGGAATTTGTCAAAAGCATAAACAACTGCAAGTAGTTCTTTTTCAGTGGTAGCATAGTTAACTTGAGCTGTATTGAGAGTCTTGCTAGCATAGTAGATCACTCTAAAAACTTTGTCCTTCCTTTGCCCCAAAGTCGCCCCACAAAGATAATCACTAGCATCGCACATGATTTCAAAAGGAAAGTTCCAATCGGTGCGATGATTACAGTCTTGAAATTAGCTTGTTCTTTAGAGTGTTAAAGGCAACACGACATTCCTCCGAAAAATGGAACGGCACATCCTTCTCCAACAGCTTGCACAATGGCTTTAAATGGCGGAAAAATCCTTGATGAACTGCAGAAATCCAAAGATGGCCAAGAAAGCTACGAATGCCCTTGATGGATGTGGGTGGGGGTAGTTTCTCAATGACTTGCACCTTAGCTCTATCAACTTCAATCCCTACCTCTGATACACGATGGCCCAAGACAATCCCTTCAGTCACCATGAAATGACATTTCTCCCAATTGAGTACGAGGTTTGTTTCTTCACATCGTTGTAACACTAAACTCAAATGATGGAGACACTCATCGAAAGATGACCCGAAAACAGAGAAGTCATCCATGAAAACCTCTATAAACCGCTCCACCATATCTGAGAAGATCGCCATCATGCATCGTTGAAAGGTGGCCGGTGCATTGCATAGGCCAAACGACATTCTCCTGTAAGCAAATGTCCCATAGGGGCAGGTGAAAGTAGTCTTCTCTTGATCAGAAGGTGCGATGGGAATTTGATTGTATCCCGAGTACCCATCCAAAAAGCAGTAGTGAGAGTACCCTGCTAATCGTTCCAACATTTGGTTTATAAAGGGCAAAGGAAAGTGGTCCTTCCTAGTTGCGTTGTTGAGCTTTCGATAGTCAATGCATACTCTCCATCTAGTGACTGGTCTAGTGGGAATTAGCTCATCATTGTCATTCTTTATCACAGTTATCCCTCCCTTTTTAGGCACCACATGGATCGGACTGACCCACTCACTGTCTGAGATAGGGTAAATAATGTCTGCATCCAGAAGTTTAACTATCTCGGCTCGAACAACTTCTTTCAACGTGGGATTCAGTCTGCGTTGATTCTCAATGAAAGTTTTCGAATTTTCCTCCAGCAGGATTTTATGCATACATATAGAGGGACTAATCCCTTTTATGTCAGCAATTGTCCATGCCAGTGCTGTTTTGTGTTCTCTCAAGACTCGAAGCAGTTTTTCCTCTTCTAACTCCGTCAAGTGATTAGAGATAATCACAGGTAAAGTTGAATAAGCTCCCAAATATGCATATCTGAGATGAGTGGGAAGGTATTTCAATTCAAGAGTTGGGGGAGAGTCAATAGATGGCAAGAATTTTTTCGAGGCTTCACCAAAAGGTTCGTAAATCCAATTTCTCCTGTAAATCATGGTGGGTGATGCTTCCAAGTTATGAGCCATCTCAGCTCGGACTTCATTCTCAGTGTCAGTACTCTCCGATCTGACAAGGCAGGCCTCCAGAGGTTCTGCCGGTAGATTTTCGTCAAAAGTTTCTCTCACTGCTTGATCAATGACATCGATTTGAAAACAAGCATCTGTGGAAGAGGAGGAAGGATGTTTTAATGCTTTCAAGACATTAAAAGTTACTTCCTCTTTATCCACCCTTAGTGTCAGTGTGCCTTCGTAGACATCAATTAAAGCTCTTCCAGTTCGCACAAATGGCCTTCCAAAAATCAAAAGAATTTCCTTATCCTCCTCCATATCTAGAATGATGAAATCCACCGGGTAAATGAATTTATCGACCTTGACTAACACATCCTCAATAATTCCTCTAGGATATGTGATAGATCGATCCGCCAATTGTAGAGTCACGGTGGTAGGCCCACATTCTCCCAATCCAAGCTTCCTATAAACAGATAGGGGCATGAGATTGATACTAGCACCAAGATCACATAAGGCAAATCCAGAGTAGAATGACCCAATGGTGCATGGAATGTTGAAACTCCCTGGATCTTTCAGTTTGGGAGGTAGTTTCTTTTGGAGAATGGCACTACATTCCTCAGTGAGCATCACTGTCTCATGTTCTTCCAGCTTTCGTTTGTTAGAAAGAATTTCCTTCATGAATTTGGCGTAGCTGGGCATATGTGCTAAGGCATCTGCAAAAGGGATGTTGATGTGTAACTTCTTGAAGATTTAAAGAAATTTCCCAAATTGTTTATCCAGTTTGTTCTTTTGTAGCCTTTGAGGAAATGGGATAGGAGGTACATATGCTTTCACAGGTTTTGGAATCTCATTTTCCTCCTTTTCGAATTGGGATTTTTCAGAGGATGTTTCACCAACACTTGTTTCCTTCGTCTTTTCCTTTCTTTCATCAGTATCTTTGATCTCATTGTTCTCCTTTCTCTTTACTTCTCTCTCCGGAAGTTGTAAACCACTTCTTGTTGTAATGGCATTGACTTGTCTAGGGTTTGTCTCAGTATCACTTGGTAATTTACGGTGCTCGTCTCCTGCCGATGCGATTTGTCCCATTTGAGTCTCCAAATTTTTATCGCAGTTGTTTTGATTTTGGAGAGTGTGTTCGGTTTTCTGCATAAAACTGCTGTTAACCTCCATGTACTTTGCGAATACATCTTCGAGTGAGGTTTTCTTTTCCTGTGGCTGGTGGAATCCAGGTGGTCTCACCGGTGCTGGATTATCTTTCCATGAAAAGTTTGGATCTTTGTCGCCACGGCTGGATTGTAGGTGGGAGCATAAGGCCCAAATTGTGGCCTTTGATTGCTTCCAACAAACATTGCTTCAGTGGGCCCATTTGAGTGCGTGACAGGACACTCGGTAGTGGCATGATTTGCGCAACAAATTTCGCACCCTCCAGATGATTGAACCATATTAACCGTTGGAACAGTCAATCCTTCAATTTTCTTTGATAGGGCTGCAACTTGAGCAGAGAGTACAGTGATAGCGTCTATTCCATGAACTCCAGCATGTTTAGGTGTTGCTCGATCTGAATACCATTGATGGCTGTTTGCAGCCATTTTCTCCAGAATTGACGATGCTTCGTTGAAAGTTTTGTCCATTAGTGATCCTCCTGCTGCTGAATAGCGTGCTTCTTGTTTTCGTTTCCCAACCCGTTATAGAATGTTTGGACTATGAGCCATTCCGGTATTCCATGATTTGGACAATGTCTCAATAGATCATTGAATCGTTCCCATCCTTCAGAAATAGATTCCCCATGGCGTTGATTAAAAGAGGAAATTTCTGTCCTAATTTTTAGCATTCTACCCGGTGGAAAGAATTTTTCTAAAAATTTTTGGCATAAATTATCCCAACTGGTGACGGAGTTGGCAGGTAAAGCGTAAAACCATGTTTTTGCTTTTCCTGTCAATGAAAATGAAAAAAGTTTCATTTTTATCGCATCTGGCGGCACTCCGTTAATTTTGAACATGCCACAAATTTCTAAAAATTTTCTGATGTGTTCGTGTGGGTCTTCATTGGGTAGGCCATGGAATTGAACGGTTTGTTGAACTATTTGAATAGTTCCAGGCTTGATCTCAAAATTGTTTGCGGGAATCGCTGGAGGAACTAAGCAAGTGAAATTATCCCCAATTGTGGGAATAATATAATCCCTCAAAGGACGCTCTGCAACAATCCTTCGATCCTCTGCTTCTTCGGCCATTTTTCTTTCCAACCCTATAGCTCGTAATCTATATCTAAAGGTTCGTTCAATTTCTGGGTCGAAGGGAATTAATGGACTAAACTTCCTACCACGCATGCAAATTGCATCAAAATAAAATAAATAAAATAAAAGCGAATAAAAATTTCAAATTAAAGCAAAAATTGATTGGTATTGATATTAAATCTAAGTCCCCGGCAACGGCGCCAAAAACTTGTTCGTTGTGAAATGTGTCAAATAAATGCCGCAAGTGTACGGGTCGAATAAGTAGTAAAATGGATATTTGAGTCCAAATATCGATCCCACAAGGACTTGATTTAACTACCAAAATTATCAATTTTATACTCTATTTGAAAAGACAATTCGAAAGTTGCTTTGTTTTTTCAATGAAAATAAGTTCTTACAAATTAAATATAAAAACTAAATAATATCTAACTAACAAGAATTAATATTGCGAAATATAAATAAACAAAGATGGGAATTATGAGACTTGGGACTTACAATTTCACCGACTTTGATCCCTCTAGTACGTTATTGGATTCAATAGTGATTTTATTGTCATTAACGATCGAATTTACTAAATCAATTATTTATATCTCTCGATAATAAATAAATCTATTCTATTAGGCCAATTTATTTATCTCTAAATAAATTCGTTATCAACCCTCTAGAATGCATTCAAACAATAAATTCAAATAGGTTACGTCGAAACTTCACCTAAGATCGCACTAACCACAAGTTTATCTCTAAATCTCGTCTAAATTAGTGTTCTATGTTGTTTATTCTAATTTATGTTTTCATTTCTCAAATCCAACACAAACCAATTTATAATTTATCAATTGATCAAAAAGATAAATTTATAAGCTTAACAACATAAAATTAACGACAAATCAATCATGTAATATTAAATCCAATAACAAAATACTAGAGTTCACAAAGAGGATTCATTGTTCGTCCCAAGTATAGAAAATTAGCTACACATAAATTTAAATACAAGAGTTTCAATAGAGAAAATAAAGAGATACATAACCAGATTTTTAAGGGTAGAAACAAATATTTGGCCTCCGGTGTTTTCTCCCTTCCTGTGCTCCTCAATTGTGTATGTGTTCAATTCTCTCTTCACTCGTATTTATCTCTCAATTTTCTTGTGTTGAAATTCTTGCATGTGCTCCCTCCAACTCTCTCTGCATATGCTATATATTCATCGCAAATTCACTCTACTTCCTCCTCTCTCTTCTACGTAACTTCCCTTTCATATATAACATCCACGTTTTATTCTCCAAAATGCAAGTCAAAAGAAGAAAAAGAGGTGTGATGATTATGTCCTAATGATATGCCATGATGATGTTTTTTCTTTTCTTTTTCTCTTTTGTCTCCACTAGCACTTGTCTCCATCATTATCTCCACTCCAAAATATTCCCACTAGCCATTGATTTCACGAGCCAATTTATCATCCGGAAATGCCAATACAAGGAGAAATGTTGTAGAAGTATTGTAGAAGTGCCTCTTTGTAACTCCTAACACAAAAAGTAAATAATAACCAGAAAAATATATAAAAACATAATAAAAACATTATCAAAATGGGAGAATTAAAACATTAAAAATATAACTTATCAGCCGTGAACAATATCATGAAGCACACACTCAAGACCTGACTGGAAGAACTGAAGGGAGGATGGGCGGATGAGCTCCCGGCTGTCCTATGGTCCTACCGGACAACATGCAGGACCAGTACAGGGAAAACCCCCTTCTCATTGGCATACGGGGTCGACGTTGTAATACCGGCCGAGGTCGAGTTACCCTCCTTCCGAACTCGGTACTTCTCCGAGCACACAAATGACCAGGAACTTATGCTCGAGGTTGACTTGCTGGAAGAGAAGCGAATTGACGCCGACCTGCGCACTGAGCTATACAAGAGCTGCAGTGCTCGGTACTTCAACCAGAAAGTCAAGAAGCAAAGCTTCAAGGTCGGTGACCTGGTACTCAGAAAGGTCTTCCTCGCTACCCGAGATCAGGCCGCAGGAGCCCTAGCCGAGAAGTGGGAGGGACCCTTCACAGTCCTCAGAGCCCCCTGCAACGGCTCTTACTGCCTTGGGACGGCCAAAGGAGTTGAGCTCCCCTACCCCTGGAACATTGAGCGCTTGAAAAAATATTTCCAGTAGCTATCGAGTTGTAAATATTGTAAATCAGTTGTAATATCTACCCCTAGCAATGAATGAAAACTTTTATTTGCACTCGGTTGTTCTATTATTGAGTCGACTTAGGTCCACCACGGTGGACACACCCCCAGCATTGCCGACCTACGAGGTCAGGCCTGGGGACAGATCCACTAAGGTGGCATTCAATCAAACAATAGGTCCCCCACGGCGGACCCACCTCCAACATCGCCGACCCACGAGGTAAGGCCTGGGGACAGATCCACTAAGGTGGCATCCAATCAAACAATAGGTCCACTACGGCGGATCCACCCCCAACACCGCTGACCTACGAGGTAAGGCCTGGGGACAGATCCACTAAGGTGGCATCCAATCAAACAATAGGTCCACCACGGTGGACCCACCCCCAACATCGCCGACCTACGAGGTCAGGCCTGGGGAAAGATCCACCACGGTGGCATCCGCACGTCAAACAGGTCATTATAATCAAGCGGGTCCTAAGTTCTTTTGATCAGTCGATCTGGAGCTACATTATCCTAACCGAGCTGAGGCGAGCGGATTACTTGAATAATGGTGTAACAAAAGAAAGAGAGACCGAACTGGACTCACTCATGATAACTTCGAATAAAGCAAGTCATCAGATCGGTCACTTAGGCTCACCCCAGTGGACCCGTCACCAACTAAGGCCGACCTACGAGGTCCGGCCCGGGTACGGATCAACTAGGAGAGAACAAAATACTTGAGTTGTTAAATTTTAGCTTATTCCTATGACCCCAGCGCAGGGACGACCTAATGACATGACCCGACTTCGAGTACGATTGTGGAAAAGCACATGAACTGAAGTAGAAGAGGAAGAACTGAACTAAAGAAAGTGCACTTAGATTACTGAAATTACAAATGGGAACTTACAAAAGACCCAGCTCGGAACAGGCGAGCTGGGCTGTGTTCAGTACATAGTAAAAAAAAAAATGAATGAAGAGACAAGGCCCTATCACTGGCCGCCCTCCACCTCGGGCATCCCGTACTCCACCCTGAGCCGCTTGACTTCCTCGGCCAAGAACCCGATGTCCCATCGAAGTTGTACTCCTCCGACCCCTTGAACTCCTCGATTATCTGCTCGCCTGACGGTGGCTGGCTGGGTGGACCACCTTCGAGCTTCGGCTCGGTAGCGGAGGACTCCACCTTGGCCTTGTGGGCCTTCTTCGCATCCTCGGCCTCCTGGGCCCTCGTCCTTGCCCTCATCTGGGCCTCTTTTAGCTTACCCTTGGCCTCAGCCAGGCCGGACTTGGATTCGGCGAGGGCGGCGTTGCTCTCGGTCATACTAGCCTTCAACTCCAGGATCGTCACCCTGGACTGCTCGCCACCCTGGATCATGTGCACCATTGCCCGGCTGCAATGTTCCACGACGGTCAGTGCATTGTCCTCCGGGCTCAGAATGCCCAGGTAGTGTTCCTGACCCGGGGTCCAGGACCTCCCCAAGGCCACTGACGCACATTCCACTGAGGATGGTAGGGGGGAGTGGCCCACGTCTTCTGGCGGGGACTTCGCCGGAAGAAGTCCCTTAACACCTTGAGCCGTTCCCCTTGGACGCGGCCGAACTCGCCTCTTTCTTGATTGTGGTGCCTAGGTAGGCACGCGTCGGCGGAAATGCCGACGTTCGCCCGGTCGGCCTGGGATGCCTTGGGGCCAATCATAAGGCCCTTGCCGACCCCGTGCATGGGAGGAAGGCCAGAAGCACTGGCTGAGCCCGAAGGGCTGGGGTCGGTTGGCTTTGAGGTCGGCGAGGCCTCAGTGCGAGCTTTCTTCACTGTCGGCTGGGAAGTCTGACGGCCTCGCATGATCGGCTGAGAGGACGATTGAGCTGCGAGTTCGGAAACGGTCAGTTAGCATATAAAACATAGGCGAGGCCGGTAAGTAATGGTGTAGAGAAGTTCGGACGATTACCTGAGATAGAAGAGGATCGTTGAGGGCGAGCTCGCAAGAGCCGGGCGTTGAACAAGTTCTCTCGATCGAGGGGAGCGCCACGATCCGCGATCCGAGATCGACCTCGCGATAGCGGCTGCTCGATCCGGCTTTCTGCCGGTCCGCCTCGTTGAAATCTGCAAAGGAAAATGAGTTGGTTCAGTTCGAAATAAAATAACGTCGAGGTCGGAAGAATGCTTACTGAGGTCGTGATAGTTCACAGGGATGGCGACCTCCCCCTCCCAGTCGTCAGGGTTGACCAGGACAGAACAGTAGTACTAGCCCGAGTGCTGCCCGTCTGACTTGAAGGTATATAAGTGGTTGAACTCCCACACCGTCAACCCGCTGAGCCCGGCTCTATGCCACAGCACTAGCATCCCCAGGACGGTCTTCCACGTGTTGGGGGTGAGCTGAGTAGGCGCTGCCTCCCAAGCACTTAGAAAATGCTTCACCGTCCTGGAGAACGGCAGTCTCACCCCGAACTCGAGCATGGCCTGGTTCACAGCCACGCGCCCCGCTGACGGGTAATCAGCCCGCTCGTCCGCCTCAGGTACTACGAACCTCACCCGGGGTGAGACCTGGTACTGGGAATGCCACGAGCTCAGCAATTCCTCAGTCCCCGCCGACGGGAGCTGGGAGCAGCCCCATGGCTTCGTCAGGTCGCGCTTGGCCGACTTCTTCTTCCTCCTCTTGAGGAAGGTCGGTGGGGATAAGACCGGCTCTGACCGGAGCGAGGTGCCCACCTCGGACGCCAGCTTGGCGGACTCTACCGTAGCCCTGACAGTCTGCAGAGGTACGGCCTCCAAAATTTCCTCGACGCTCGGGGAGTTTTCTCGCTGCGGAGAGGGGGAGGGTCCTGGAGATTGTTTCCCCATGTTGTAGTCGTACACTTCCTCTGAGTTTGACGACATTTTGGAAATTTACCAAGTTTCTAGTTCGGGATCTACCTGAAGATTAGGTCGGTATCGAACTGAAGGCTAGCTCGGTACGAAACAGTGAATTTTTGACAAGTTTAGAGAGCGGAAAAGTGGAAATCGAAGAAATGAGGGGGTATATATAGGCACAAGCGATGGAAGTTGAAAAGATGTGACCCCCCCAACGGTCGGCAGACACGTGTTCCAGATTCACGCCCACGTGCCACGCACATGCCAGCCCAGGCCGGTGAAGCGTCAACCCCGACCTAGGTCGGCATTCACGCTGAGGACAATTGTTGGCACCCTGGTGAGGTGGCACGGACTCAACCCAAGTCCTCCGCACAATATGGACCCCCGCTGCCGCGCTGACGTGTAGGGGTACCAGGTCGACTGATGACGTGTCTAGTGTCCCAGTTCGGATTGACACTGGAATTTACCCGCTGGAGAATAGGTGGTGGGTCCCAGTTCAGCTCGGATGGCCTGTCTAACTCGGCCAAGGGCCCTGGTCGGCCGAACCATAGAGGGCTGTCCCATGGTTATAGTTTCTGACAGATGATCCGAGGTCAGCTCGGCCGTGGTGTGCGTCCAGTCCTGCCCGCTACAAGTAGCCGACAACAAGGACAATCCACCTGTCATCTGACACATCTGACACCACCTGCAACTGACAGAGCATCTTCTCCCTTCATAAATGCAATGACGGCTACACCCAAGTTTCAAGGTCAATGCCTTAAATGCAAGACGGCTTGCAGGTGCAATCATCATGCCTACTCTGGCGCTCGTACAGTTGTCTCATGATGACCTACCCCGCCTACCTCTTTCTTGCACTATAAATAGAAAACTTAGTGATCATTTGAAATAAAGGAGACATACAAAAAATCCTCTGTAATCAAGGGCTAGCTCGAGCTCGGACATAAGTACATATTTACATTCTTTACTTCTTCAGTTACTGCTAATTAGGTCTTAACACTCACCTCAGTTGATACTTAAATTGTCCTTACTGATTTCGGCATCAACACGAATAATATAAAGAATAAAGAAGAAGACAAGATATATTAATATGGCACTTAAATCAAAAACTCTCATGTACTTACAAAAAATAAACTCAATTTATATAGAAACAATTTTTTAAAGCGGAAATCTACATTTCACTTATTCTTATGATAAATCAAACAGGGAATAAAACCAATTAAGCTAAAATAACTTATACATGAAATAATTCTCATTATATTTTAACAACTTGTACCTAAAATAAATCTCATTATATTTGTAGTTTTACATACAAACATAATTACAAATTATAATTTTAATTTTTTACCTCACTAGCTTATGTTATTATAAGTTGCAATTAAGTTAACCTGGCCAAATATTATATATTTGTGATAAATTTCAATTTTATTTTGAATAAGAAAATTTCACCTTTTTTTGTTTTTGGTTTCAAATCTTCAATTTATAGGTTTATGTGTTGAACAATATAAGGGTATTCTAAGAATTAGAATGAATTTTTGACTGATTGTTTTTTCACAATTTTCGTGTTTTAAAAAATAAAACTATTTAAAATTAATAATTTTCCCTAAGATTTAATTTTTATGCTATACAAAATTACTATTGATTAAATTTTCACACAAATTTAAAATAAAGGTATAACAATAAATTTTTTTTTTAAAAAAAATATCAAACCGTTACTTAATTTTAGAAATAATTAACTATTTTTATAAATAACTAGCTAAGAAAAAAAAATTAATTAAAAATAAAAATAAAAATTCATTCAATTTTTGTAATATAAAAAATTATGATTTCTTAAAATTTTTCACAAAAATGAAAAGAAACTTACAGGCAGTTGGCCCAAGTTCCAGATAAAATTCCACCACTACGATCCCCAATTTGTACTAAAAAATTAAAATTAGGTAAGACCCATTACTTAATTTTTGAAACAATTAGTCATTTTTATAAACAATTAGCTGAGAAATAAAAATTAATTAAAATTAGAAATTTCTCGAAGATTTAATTTTTTTATACAATTCATTAAATTGTCACATGAAAACTAAAATACATGTGTGACATGGAAATTTAAAACTTAGCTTCGATAATTTAATTAATTTTAGAAAGAATTCATTATTTTTAAAAATGATAATTAGCTAATAAATAAAAATTAATTAAAATTAGCAATTTTTCTAAGATTTAATTTTGGTGAGACAAAAAATTTCATTTTATTTAGTTTTTACATAAAAATTAAAAAAAAATGTGTTACATCAATTTTCTTTAATTAATCACATTTTTGTCTAAATCTTATTTTTTCCCTTATTTAAATTTTGCATTTGGGTTTAAATTATTCATTAATTATTGTTTTAAAAAATTTGATCGTTTATATTATTCGTGTTGTGCTGCCGCTAAATACAAGAATAGATATTATTATTTTTTAATTGCTTTTGACATTGAAATATTTGGGGAGGACGAATTCAGAATTATTAATTAAAATTTTTATAAATCCAATTAACTAAAAAAATTAATTAAATTTATAAATTTTACTAGCATTTAATTTTGGTGTGATACAAAATCAAAATTCAAGTAATTTTTATATAAAAATCAAAAGATACCTGTAATGTTAAAATTAATAATTAGGTTGGACTCTTTAATTAATTTTATAAATAATTAATTATTTTTACAAATCAAGTTAACTAAAAAAATAATTTAAATTGACAATTTCATTTAATTCTAAAAAATGTGGATATTGAGCTAATTATTTTATTAATAATTAATTCTTTTTGGACATAGATTAGCTAAAAATGAAAATTAGTTAGCATTAATTATATTTCAATTAACTAAAGTTAATTATATTGTCAAGATTTATTTGTCTCGATTTTTGCAGGACGAAAATTAACACGATTTTTTTGGATGAAAATTAATTATATCCCTAAAAGGGAAAAATAATATTAATTTAAACAAATTTATTAAAATTAATTAGATTGATATGGGTCTGCAAGATTTCTCCTAAAATATGGAAGACATCTTTGAACCTGTAAAATATCATTAAATTGCAAGATATCTTTTAAATTACAAGATAACTTTAAAATTAGATTAATATAATTATTAAAATTGTGATTATTAAGCTAATTATTTTAGAAATAATTAGTTGAAAATGAAAATTAATTATATTTCTAAGATTTAATTGGACATGATTTCATTAAATAAAAATTAATTAAAATTAATTATATTGCTAAAAGGAAAAAATATAATTAATTTGAAAGAGAAAATAATAATTAAAATTACTATTTTTAGACGGTGTCTATTGAAAGAATTATATGTTATTAATATAGATTAAAAAAGTACAAATAAAAATTTTCGATTAAACGATCACGATGGGGCATTGACAGGAATAAGAATAATTTTCTAGCGGGATGGGGACAGCGAATGGGAGTCCCTATCCTATTGTAATTTTTATATCATACTTGCTCGGCCTTAATTAAATGACGATGTGGCGTGTACGAGGATAAGTGTTTTCTAACGTGGTAGGAATGAGATATTGGGGTCTATCGAACTGTACCTATTACATTGTCGTTTCTGTAATATATCTGTATGTGGATTATATTTCAAAATCAAATCTCAAAAATAATTATTGGCATATTCATTATTAGTATCGTGCATTGCACGGATGTATAATTCATGTTTTCCAAAGTTTATAATTGTATTTAATAGAATGTAGAATAATTTTAAAGGAAAAAAATCATAGCCTCTACGAAAGTGGATATGTTAGTGTGATTATTCCAATAACTATAACATTTAATATTATTTTATTTTCCATTTATATTTAGTAGATTTAATTTTACAATGAATAAAATATGACATATTGTTATAATCCCTATGACGAATTGACATGGTGAATGATTTTATGATTGATATGAACGGCTTTGAGTTGAAGACTTTACAACTCATATTCCACTTGTAGATCTGATGATTTCAATAATGATTTTCTCGCCGCGAGATTCATAGTTCGGAATTTTTGAATTTGACCACGTGTTCCAGTGTCATGTTTTGAAGTTGAAGGCCGAGATACCGATGATGTTAATGTGCAATATAGACCATTCGTTTGACCTTTGTAATGGTACTCATCTTATAATCATGCGAATTGGTGAGCATATTGTAGAGGTAGGGGTTTTGATTGGGATGAATACTAGGAAAGAGTTTCTAATTCTTAGATTGAGCCTCACTCTGTCGGATATAAGGCTGTCGTTTACCCTTGAGATGAGGCAGTTTCCTTTAACTGTTTACTATGCAATGATTGTCAACAAGAGTCAGGAATAGACTCTCACTGACGTTGGTGTTTTTCTTAGGAGGCCAGTCTTCACCCACAAACAACTGTATGTAACAGTTTCAAGGGTCAGAAATAAGAAGGGTACGAAATTCATGGTTTGCAACAAGGATGGACATCCAACAAAAACAACTATAAATGTTGTTTACAAAGAAGGCTTTAGTAACATATAATATACTCCATCTCAATTCAATCTAGTATGCTCTTATCTCTAGGAAACCATATGTTTTCTAAATAAAAAATTATATTGTCTCTCAACTTTATGATTGTAATTGTCTCATATTTGCACCTACTGGGGTTTTATGCCCTTCATTTCTAATAATGCTTTTGGTTCTATATAAATCGGCCGTGTGGGAGAAGATATCGATGGTACACGAACAAATGAAGGTGGGGAGGATGGAATAAGTGATGAATGAGAGATGTACGTCATAGATTAGTTGGATTGCTTCTTTAAATGATTCAATAAGTCTTTCGAAAAATGATTTTGTTTATGTATTTTATGTATGGTTTGTGTTGTGGAGAACAATACATATGATTGTATTGAGAGTGTTGGTGCCTTTGATAAGATTGTCGGCAATATATAGCTATGCTATGTTGAAATTTTTGAGACTTATGTTAGGTTTATTAATATGGTAGATTTTTCCGAAATACAAGGGTTACTCCATCAAAATTTTGAGAGAATCGTATGGATTTTGTTCCTTTAAAAAAAATAATTGTTTGATAGACGTATCCTCTTATGCAATGCACGAGTAAAAATACTAGTTTTCATTAATATCAATACACATTAAATACAGACATAATAGGAAAAATAAAGAAATTAAATGGATACAGTTAAACCTTTATAAATTAATAGCTTTAGGATTGGCAAAATATATTAGTTTAGTGAGATATTAAATAATTGATAAATTAATAATTTATTAATTTATTTGATAATTAATAACTTATTAATTTACCAAACTATTATTTATTTTCTTAAAAATTTTAATAAAAATTATTATTGTACTTTGTCCAATGTACATTATTTTTAATCTATTATGTATTTATTATTAAATATGTTGTTTTGTTCAACGTATTATATTATTCAATGTATTATATTTGTATGTTATTTGATGAATTATTTTATTTCATTTCATGAACAATATTGAATCAGAAAAATTTTATTCAAATAAGAAAAACTTATAGTAACAGAACACAATATCATACATGATAATGGTTTCTCATCTCAAAACTGTAAAGAAATGAAAGATGACGGGTGAAATGCATAAAGCATTGTGCGAGTACACCAGAACTAATCCAGGTAGCACTTGAAAGCAATTTCAATAGTGGGTTTTGCAAAATTTTGACTTGCAAGTGAGTCAATGGACAATATAAAATACAATCAAGCGGTCTTCGGATTATTTCTTAGCAACCCTCAAAAAGAGCGAGTTAAGAAAAGTTTAAGATTAGATTCAAGGAAACATCAATTTAAAAAACCAACAAGTCATTTTTTATGAAGTCATCATAAACAAATAATTAATTACAATATATGTATTAAGACATTATTAGCACTACCAAAAATTGGTCCTTTAGGAGCAGCATATGGTCTCGTCTCTGTAGAGTATTACCAGAACATGACAGCATGTCACTCCGAATAAATGCTCTACAGTGACGAGGCTATAGGGAAGACAGGCTGCTCCTAAAGGTTCAGTTTCTTGTCGTATAATTTATATATCGCATGGGGTCTATATGATTTTTTTTACTTTCTATTATCGTATAAATTTAGCGAATTATTAATTTAATATGTTGTCCCCAAGTCGGGATAGGTAAAAAATATTATTTTAGCGAGGTTATTAATTAATCAAGTATTAAATTATCAAGGTTCTACTATATAAGTATAAATAAAAGGTGAGCGATATTTTGAGATCTATAAAAAATAAAAATAGATGGTATGGGGGAGTAACTATTATTATTCTTCTTCTTCTTATTATTATTATAGTAATGGTCGGCCACATCTATAATTGAGCTCAGCCCGAATTACCCGAAGAAAATGAACTCAGCCGTGCTGTTTGAAAACTGAAGAGAGTTTCAGTAGTTGATCTTCATCGAAGAAGAGATGGCGGACGCCGCTGTGGACTCTCTTCTACAACACTTGAAGCGGCTGCTTCTTTACAACGCGAACCTTATTTACGATGTGAAGGGTCAGGTTGAGTTTCTGTACAATGATTTGAGTCTGTTTAAAGCTTTCCTCAAGGAAGCATCGGAGAAGAGGAAAAACAACGCCGTTCTACAGGGACTGGGGATGCAAATCAGAGACGTCGTCTACGAATCTGAAGATATCATGGATACGTTTGTTGCTCAGGCAGCTGTGCATAATAACCGGACTGCTATCAAGAAAGCTTTTCATAAATTCCACTATTCTGAAATGCTTCATACCGTGGGGAGAGAGATTGAGGGCATAAGGGCCAAGATCAGAAATATATATGATAGCAAGTTGTTTGGATTTGGGCCCGAGCTGCTGCAAGATGAGGAGGGATCTAGGAGACCCACAAAACGGAGAGAGGTAAAATACTGCATGTTGATTTCTCCTAAAATATATCATCAGTTCATTAATCATAAGCATCTTACATAGTAGTATCTGTGTAAATCTTCATATTGGAAATTAACCGTGTATTCGTGTACACTTTTTTTGGTCTAAAATTTGGCTGAAAATAAACTTTTGGGATAGATAGTGGTGGAGATCACGAGATGAGTGGATAATAATGAGTGATGATGTGAAATATGTGGTTGATATTGATGTTTGACTTTGACTTTTAATAGTAGATGATTTTTAGGTAAAAAAAAATGAGACGAACACATGCTAAAGCTTTTTCTTTTCCACAACATGAATATAATAATAATAATAATAATAATAATAATAATAATAATAATAATAAAAATCATGTAAAAAATGTTCATATTAATTTTAATATGAATACTTTTGTGATGGTTGAATGATATCATTGGAATATAATTTTTTTTTAATTTAATATTTGTTGCATGGAAAGGGGTGCCATCTTAAACTGTGACTGGTCACACATAAAAATATTAGGGGCTTGTTCTATGCACAATAAATTTTCACTAATTTTAATTAATTTTTTATTTTTTATTACTTTTAACCACTTATATAATTACTTTATATTTTTAATATATTTTTAATAAATTTCAATCACACATCTAACACCTCATTCGAATAAATTTATAACATTGTGTATAAAACAAGCCTAGGTATAGCATCCTCAATGCATTTCAATGATTGTGGCGAGTCAAAATATAGACTTCTGGGCTGTATTGATCTAGTGGACGATATGATCCAAAAGTTGCTCCCAATTAGTATCTTTTGTAATTAACTCTGTTGGTTTTGATTACGCAGTATTTAATTTATGATTCTAATAAAATAAAATTAATTAAAGACCATTCAAAAAAAATAATAATAAAATTAATTAAAGATATAAAGATTATTAAGTCATAGAATCTCGTATGGTTTCTGTATTCACACACAGTATCTTGCAAACTTTTTTTTTTTTTTTTTTTTTTTGCGCGCACACCAAACTTACATGATGTTTCAAATATGATTTTGGACAAGCGTTTTGC
The DNA here is from genome assembly GCA_018223645.1 of Jasminum sambac. Lineage (NCBI taxonomy): Eukaryota > Viridiplantae > Streptophyta > Magnoliopsida > Lamiales > Oleaceae > Jasminum > Jasminum sambac. Next base: position 26,938,355 of record CP073652.1, read on the forward strand.
TTTATTTACTTTTTTAACTTTGTGTGATGCTGATGGATTAGTATTTGCATATCAGTTTAATAACGACTAACATCTAATGCGCTATGAAATTGCTTAGAAACATCATTATTCATTCCTTTTCCTCAACCCATTAATTGCACCCAAGATGCTTTTGGCTTCATCATGTTTTGTTTATCATTCTGATCACTTTTGGGTTCCTCATTTTGTCATCGTCCATCATGTTGTAGGTTCCGTTGGTGGAGACACATAATGTGGTGGGTTTTGAAGATGAAGTAGAAAAAGTAACCAAACTTCTCACTGAAGGATCGGATGATCTACAAGTTGTATCAATTGTCGGTATGCCTGGCCTTGGTAAGACAACGGTGGCGAAGATGATATACAATGATCCTCGAATACAATTTGAATTCTATAATCGACTTTGGGTTTATGTTTCTCAAGAATACAATAGAAAGGAAGTGTTCCTCAATATTTGGAGTCAGTTATCTAAACCAAGTGATGAGACGTATAATATGACTGATGAATACATAGCTAAGGAACTTCGGGCACTTCTAGAGAGAACGAAGTATCTAATAGTCATGGATGATGTGTGGACGGCAAAGGCTTGGGATGATCTCAAAATTGCTTTCCCCGAAAATAGGAAGCGAAGTAGAATATTATTGACCAGTCATAGAGAGGATGTGGCTTGGCACGCTAATTGCTATAGGGGTCCCCATAGGTTGCGGTTTTTAACTCTGGAGGAAAGTCTAACATTACTCCAAAGAGGGGCACTTGGCAGAAGGGAATGGCCAATGGAGTTGATGCGACATGGAACACAAATAGCGAATAAATGTGATGGACTACCGCTTGCATTAGCGGTGATGGCATCGATTTTACTAGAAAGAGGTATTGAAAATCACTTGTGGGAAGTGGTTGCTCGAAGTACATCTTATTATATGGATTTGAGGGGAGACTTTGAAAATTTTGTGTCTCCGATTTTTAACGACTTACCATCTCACTTGAGAGCATGCTTTCTCTACTTTGGGATGTTTCCATGCGACTTCCAAATTCCAGTGTGGAAACTCATCAGATTGTGGATTGCTGAAGGGTTTATACAGGAAAGTGGAGAAATGAGGTTGGAAAGTGTTGCAGAGGACTATTTAGACGATCTCATTAATAGGAATTTAGTCATGGTCAAAGAACGAAGATCCAACGGCAAAGTTAAAACATGCCAGGTTCATGTCATATTACATGAGTTTTGCCAGAGGCGATCTTCGAATGAAAACTTCTTCAAGGAAGTTAAAGAGGATGATAGGAACCCACACTTGGAAACCCAGCGCCGTCTTTGCATCCATAATCAAGTTTTGAAGTACATCAATTCGATACCAGACACTCCTAGTACTGTCAGGTCTTTCTTGTGTTTCTCCAATGAAGAAATTGTCTTGCAAAATGAACATATTTCTTCCATCCCTAAAGCATTTAAATTGCTTAGGGTTTTAGATGCTAAACCAATCACTTTCACTCGTTTTCCTGCTGATTTAACTCAACTCTTCCATTTGACGTATCTTGTTCTATCTTGTAATTTCAAGATCCTTCCTGCTGTCATCTCCCGCCTTTGGAATATGCAAACTCTTATTATTGAGACGGCATCGCGAACCCTTGAATTCAAAGGAGATATATGGAAGATGCTTCAGCTCAGGCATCTCAAAACAAATGCTTCCACATCTTTGTCAGGTCCTCTTCCTAAGTCAAGGAAACATAGAGATTATTCTTTGATAAATTCGAACCTACAAACACTTTGTATGGTACAACCTGAAAGTTGCCAAAAAGATCTCCTTTCCATGGCTCCTAACCTAAGAGAGTTAGGTATTTGTGGCAAATTAGCTGAACTTTTTGAGGTTAAAGGAGGATCAAGTCCGTTTGAAGATGTGGCAAATCTGATTTACCTTGAAACTTTGAAATTGTTGAATTATCCAAGAGGAAAACTCCGTACATTTCCCGAGAGATACCAATTTCCACCAAGACTAAACAAGCTAACACTAGCAGGAACCATGCTTGATTGGAAGCACATGTCTACACTAGGAATGTTGGAATGCCTTCAAGTCCTCAAGTTAAAAGACAATGCATTCATGGGAGAATACTGGCAGCCAGAGGAAGGAGGCTTCAGATTTCTTAGAGTGTTGCATATTGGAGAGACAGATTTAGTTTCTTGGGATGCTTCTTCTCATCATTTCCCAAGACTCGAGTCTATTTATCTTAAACACTGTCGTAGTCTCAAAATGCTACCACTTGGCCTTGCTGAAGTTCCAAGCCTCAAGACATTGGACCTATTCTATACCACCAAGTTCGCTGCTGATTCTGCTCATAAAATTCTGCAGCATAAACAAACCATAGAAGGCAGTGGATTCAAGCTTTCCGTTTATCCTGCTGATCATGTGATGAATGATATATCTCCATTTCTTCAAGCAAGAAAAGGTAATAAATTTTCATTTCCTTGTTATCCCGTTTTAATACTGCAATTGATTCGTGGTGGCAGGGAAATATACAGGAAATAGTTTATAAAAGCTGGACTTGGAGTAGAGTACGCCTGGCTCACGATTTTTGGGCAAAACAATGTAATTTTGAACACTGATTATTTTTTGTTATTTGTGCAGGCTATGAGTACTGATGCTGAATAAATGAAGTTAGGATCCTTGGACACGGGCTTCAATTCACCAATTTCAATGCTAAAAATGCTATTACTTATTTCAAAGAACTTTTGTCTCAAGTTTACCATGTTCTATTTGTTTTCTCATATGTTATTCTGTGATAAATTACTTACATGGTTTATGCTATCAATAATGCATTCTGTACAGGCAAATTCGTGTCAGTCGTCTAATGTAATTTGTTAAATTGGTAGTACAAGTATAAGCTGTTAACTGTTTCATGCTGTCATTGTTTTTTCATATTTTAGATCAGAATACAAAATCTCGATGTGACTAATAGGGTGATAGGGGGTAGTTTATAAAGATTTTTAAAAGTTTTTAATGTAAAAGAGGAGAGAAAATGAGTGGAGGCAAGTGGTTGAGATTTGTGGATATGATGAAATATATGAATGTGATTGATTTAGAGTAAAGAAAGAATGGATAAAAAAACGATAAAAAGTGTTTAAAACATTTAAAAAGCGTTCGCTAACAGGCCATAAATAGTCAACCATCATTATCTGATAGATTTACAATGTAATACCTTGTTTGCGAAAAATCTAATTGGAAAAATTGCTACCAAGCAAAGGAAAAATAGTACAACTAATTGCGGATGACTAACAATGTGCAACCTTCTTAAAACTTTGCAAGAGAAACCCAATGAGAAAACATTTGAACGAATGAAAAAGAGTACAACTACTCCTCTAGATCTTTACAGTTTGTCTTGTATGCCAATATAACCATTTCTGAAGCTCGTGTATACTATCTTCTTCAATTTAGCATCTAGTATTGTTGTTGGACTATATTTGATTGAACATATATATAGTGCTTCGGTACATTGGCAGATTGACTTCAATTTCCAACCACCGATAGTACTAGGATATGGTATTTTGGAACCATAAATTTTTGTTATCTTTCGGTGGGTAAACTAGATCATTCTTCTCATTCGACGCTATCAATAACATTGATGATGTCATCAATATATATTAAAATTGTGGTGACTATAAACATCTAATTCATATCCTTTTTCCTTTTACTCTTAGATAATATGTCTCGTTAAAACTTTTCTTCAGGTCATACAATATTTGTGTCAACTTTCAACTTCAATTCATAGTTGAAATCGATCAATAAACTAAATGATTGTTTATTAAAAACAAAAATCATCTAATTGTTTGTTGAAGAATAGACTAAAATATTGCTAAATTTTGCGGTATGTTAAAAATTTTTTTTAAAAAGTGTCATGCAATCACAGGATAGTTGTGCCATGAGATTGCATTGGGATTGTACTGTGCGACTTGTACTTGATTTTTATTATTAACTTCATTTTACTTTTTTTTTTTTTTCCAAATTATGTATCTTCAATCCTCAATGTAAAGATTCTTTAACGACGTGCAATGAACGTGATACTTAATAACTTTGAATAATGGTGGGTTGGTGGGTTAGGAAATTAGAATATAGAATGACTTGGGGTTGAATACACTGTACACAAGAATGTACATCAATAATTCGGCCCGGCCCGGCTGTCTAATGAGAAAAATTCCACCAATCACTTGTTAGTTCCAAGGGAATCTTTCCCGTCTCCCTCACGCGCTCGATTTTGTGAATTTAATAATGCCAACTTCATATCATATTATAAAAAATATATATCGTTTGCTGTTGAATCGATATCTACAATTTATTTTGTACTATTTTTGTTGGGTGATTGCTATTGCTAATTAAAAATTAATCGTAACTAAACTAATCACTATTTTTTTCTGGCTAATTGGTGCCACCAAGACACAACCTTTATGTATGTTGTGTATGTACGTCCCATTTTGAAAGATTTGGTATTTAAAGACCCTATTTTTAACTTTGACATTTAAGTAACTTTTTGAGATAAAATGACTAACTGCCTTTCTTTAAAAATTCAAATAAAATACTATGTAACAATTCAATTCAATTCAAAATTTTATAATATGTGCAAATTAGTCTTAAACGTTTCAAAAAGGTTTTCCTTTTTATTTTAACTTTTATACATCTATTTTGACACATGAGTTAAATAGAAGATGAAATTGGTGCACTTAATTAATTTTTATTAAATTTTTATTTCAAAATGATAATATTTTAATTTCATTAATTAAAAATAAGATAAATAAATAGATAAATGAAGAAATAAGGATGTGAAATTAAAATATTAGCATGTTGTCACATTCGTCTTTAATTATAACTAGTGTATTTTCAATGCGATCCATGAGAATTTTTTACTGTGTAATAAGTTATTTTTTTTAATTACACAACACATGACTTAAGTTAGTACAAATTAACTTCACAATAGAAAAGTAATTTAATCTTATTATTATATTGTAACACAAATTATTATGAATTTTGAAACACGTCCTTCTATATATCATTAGTAGAAAAAAATAATTGTTGACTTAAGTTAGTTATTTTAATATTTAGTTCACTTTAGAAAGAAAAAATTTCTTAAAAATTGATTCCCATTACTTTCACTACTGCGTGCTTAACTATCCATTATTTATTAATGAAGCTAAGCACAATAAAATAAAATTTTAAAAAAAAGATTGCTATTACTTCGCTATTATTTTTTTGTGTGTGTTAACTTAAATTTTATTTATAATTTCGTGATAATAAAATTGTGCAAATAAAAAATAACATCATGTATCATCCATCTAATTTATAGGAGTACAAAGAAAATAAAATAAAATTACAAAAGAATTAAGCAAAATGAATCCATTGTATGAAGAAATTGAATATCAAGGAATAAAATATTTTTTTCCAAATCTCATTCAAAATGGATCACTACCACTCTCACAAAAATAAATAATAAATAATAAATAAATAAATAAATCTATACTATATTAAAAAGTGAGGATGCATAAAAATCTTTTGATTTCCAATAATCTCCCCACTAATATTTTGTTTAGTCCAAAATGCCCTTATTAAAGAAATATATTTAATTATATAAATAATTAATGATTGACTTTTCATATTATATTAAAGAAATTAAACTAAAAATATTATAATATACTAGTTTTCACACCCGCGCGTTGCACGGGAGTAAAATTATATCAATTGAATGAAAAACAAAATATTTTACATATGATTTGCAATGATTTTCAATTAATGGACTTGTATATTGAAAATGTGTTATACATATCTTATAATTGAGCATAAATTAATCAACAATACGTAAACTATTTTGCTATATCAAAAATTTATTTTCAATCCGAATTACATTTGAATAAAGTGACTAATTATTTTACAAACACATTTATAAGTAGAACTAATAAAATTGAAATATAATACCATGTGAAAAAATATACACTCTACGTGCAATTTGAAAATATCTAGAATAATTAAAAAACAACAACAACAACAACAACAACAACAACAACAACAATAATAATAATAATAATAATAGTTCAATGACAATACTTGCATAACAAAAACAAAATTACACATTTTCTTTGAAAGAAAAGCATATTTTAATTGATTTTATCCATTTTCGATAGATGTTATCCCATTATGATTTCCACCAATGGTCAAATCTTATCTTCCTATATAGAATAAATAATACATTAGAGAAAAGATGTATTAAATGAATTAAATTATTTAAAAAATAAAAATGATCACAAATAAATGCAATGTACAACAAAAAATTAATTATTTTGAAAACAATATGAAGGCAATGTTGAATTGTGGAATTCAAAAATAAATGTAATTCAAAACAACCACATAAAGTACGCTAGCGATAACGATGTTCAAAAAATAAACAAGAAATGAGTCTTGCTTTTTTCATGGATCGAGTAATTAGGATATAGTCTGCCTTCCAATGGTTCAATTCCCCCTCCCTAAATCTTCTAATTCCAAATAAAATAAAAATAACAATCAAACAATATATATAAAAACAAATTTTCTCAATTATTTTCAATTGAAATCATTTGTTATCTATCTTTTAACTACTCTCAGTAGAAAAATAATTTTGAATAAGTAGATGATTATACCAATTTCACAATATACCAATTATTACACATATAAATTTCAAAAATTTACCTTTTTAAAAAATAAATTATAATTTTCCTTCAAAAAAATATTTTAAACGAATTTTTTTTCACTATTAATTGAAAAAACCATTTCATTGACAAAATCATATTTTCCCGTTAAACCACATATAACTTAATAAAGCATCTGTAATAATTTTAAATAAATAATTCATACAATAATTAGTTTTTTAATTAATACCATAATAGTTTGTACACATCAAAGCATGTAAAAGTAATTTAATTAAGTTGATAAAATTATAAATTTTCATTAATAGCAACATTGTTAATTGTTTTAAATATCATTAGTGAGGAAATTTATAAATTAAGAGCTACATTTTTAATTTATTTTATTTAAATGGCATATTCATCTTTGGTATAATTTCTTTTTTAAATAAGTTGTTGGTTTAACATGTATAATATAAATGATGATATTGCCCCTATTATATTGATGCTTTTAATAAAATTATAAAATGTTAAAAGTGTGTGTCTACATATTTAATTGAACAAATATAAGTACTATAACAATGTTTAGTAATCTTATAATTTTTCTTTGAAACATTCAATAACCTTATAATTAATTAAATTGTAGGAGATATTGTGAAATTACTTTTATTGGTTAATCCACATTTCATTGAAATAATTTAAGCATTATAATAATTTATATTTAAATTAATTTATTAAAACTATTTAAGTAATACAATAATGTTAACCATGTAATGATTAATGTAGATTAGTTGAATATCATAATTATTTTCTATTGATCAAAATCATGTATAACTACTTTAAATAAGTTATAGCAAGCAATTTAAAAATAAGTATTACGGCAATGTAATGTATAAATTCTCACTAATTGGGCATAATGACAGATCATTGATAAAACTTAAATAACAAAACAATCAAGCCAAACAAAAATAGTAATGGCGTGGCAAACGTTTCAATTTTTACCATGTTCTTGAATGTGTTGATCTATTAAATTGGAACAATGACCTAAAAAATAAAATTAAAATGAGACCCCTATGCAGAAAAAAATTAAAATGAAATCGATTTTTTTCACTCCCCTAAAAGAAGGGTGAACATTATCCTCCTTTACAAAGGTCAATTTGGAGGGTTAAAAATTTAAATAACTAATTTTTTTGTTTCATATTATTTTACTCATTAAGAGCTTTAATATGAATACAATATTGATATATAATTTTTACTATTTTAAAATTACTTATTTTTCTATAAGATAGTAACTTATCACTAAAAATAAGTAACTTTTAAAATAGTAATATATATATATATATATATATGAATATTGTACTTAAATTAAAGCTCTCGATGAATAGAATAATATGGAATATAAACTTTTGAAGAATTTCAATTCTTTAACATTGAAATTGACCCTCCAAAAGGAGGGTAATGTTAACCCTCATTTTTGGGAGGGTGAACAAAATTGCTTTCAATTTCACGTGAATAAATAATTGTAACCAATTTGGTGATAAGAAAAACTAACAACATACGCACACGTGGCATTATTTAAATGATCTAGCAAAATATAACAGATTTATTGTCCAATAACTGTTTTATTAAAACCTAAAATTATATAATATATAGATTTTGATTTTATTCAATGTAAAATTGATTATTAATAACTAGAAATCTTTTACAAAATCATGTAGTTGTATGATAATCTTTTGATTTAAAAATATATCACAAATATTTTTGCAGCCCAGTAATTAAAAAAATATATTACATAGCTAATTTTTGAGAAATTTTTAAAATTACTTTGATTTGATTAAACTACAAATATTTCAATATATAATACATTTTTATTTAATGTGTGTAATTTAAATATATATATATATATATATATATATATGGATCTTTTTTCTATAACATCTTTCATCATTTTCTAATTAGGATATCATGCTTTTATGGTTTTAAAATTGGATTGGTATCATATTTAATCAACTTTAATATATGTGACTAATCTTATTGGAAAAGAAGTTTTGTAGATTAGATATTTGGACTAACTTGGTAGAAAATTGAGGTATAAATATTTTTAATTAATGTATAAAATAGTCAAAAGCGTTATTTAGCTTGCACGTATGAGTTGCTAATACTATGTTGATTTAATTTTATAGTTTTTGAAAAAATTTAAAGTTAAAACTTCAAATTTTATAATTAAAAAAACCATCATTTTCTACAACTTGCGAAGCACGTACTCAAAACTAGTAAATAAAAGGGCTACTACCATAAGTCCATAAATATCTAGATAATACCCAACACAATTCTTATCACATCCATAGACTCAAACCCATTCACCCCTTCACATTACACTTCCCCCTAAAAATGGAGCAGCCAATTCGACAATTGAAAGCAACAGCTCCCATATGTCAACATTTTTGGTGGTGATCTTAAAGGCAAAATGCAGATCTTAAAAAAAAAAAAAAAAAAAAAAAAAAAATCAAGGTTGTTATAACAGAGTTAATCCGAACTATTGGATTTATTAGAAAAGTATCTTTGGCAGTTAGTTGAGGGAATGTAAAGAAGGTTTGAAGACTAAGAGTGCCTCTAATGCACAATATCTATCTTCGCTGCAAATGCAAGATAGAGATAGACACAAAACTTTTGGTGAATCCCACATTTTTTTTAATTTTCTATTTTTCTTAATTACTTTTTTTTTCATTTATCCCACTTTTTGTTACTTTTTCTTCATCATGTCTCGTGCCATGTCTAAAATCAACATCATCTGCAATCCTTAACTATTATTTTATTATTATTTTTAAAGTTATTTCTATCTTTCTCATCTTTTTCACTTTCCCTCTCTTTTTCTCTTTCATTCTTTCAATTTTAATTCAATTAAAATAATCATTTTCTCTTTATTTATCTCTTCCACATCATACATTCACATTTGCATTGGAAATGCTCTAATTTTTTCATCTGATCAAAATGCTGTTAAATTCTCACTTGGAATGTGCTTTGTGCGTACTGTAACTGTTCATCTCTATGGCCTTGGTCCCTAGTGATCGAGGCCATCCAAGCCATTAGCCATAGGCATCTCTACGTAATTTTTACAATCGGGAAATTGGCACAACTGGTCCAAAAAAAGTGTGCCAACTGCGAGTTTAGTACAACATAAAAAAAATATTGCTCGATTGGTTCAAAAAAAAATTTTGTGCGAATTTAGTCCAAATGGAAGGAATCCGTCCAATCTTACCATTCATTCTTCAATTTTTTGCTATATTGTCTTCTTCCCCATGGGCATTATGGTCATTTAATTTAGGGTAAAGTTTTACAAAGGTCTCAATCTTTGGAGGTTATTACAATTAAGTCCCAAAATTTAAAATACGTATACTTTACTGTAAAATTTTAATTCAATTACATAATTTGATCATTTATTTATTAATATATTTATTTGGTCAATTATTAACTTTAATTATCGGATTAATTTGATGCTAATTCAATAATTTTCATTAAAAGTATTCAATACTGTAATATTTGTTCGCATTAATATCGTAACTTTTCGAAAATATCTTTAGCATTATAGACACGCATATTTTTATTTTAACCAATAGTTAATAATAAATATAATTATTAAGATTTCATAAAATTTTGGTAGAAATATGTCACTGTAAAAAATATACACAATGTAAAGTGATAATAAAATAAATATAAAATTTAAAAAATATGAGAAAACGCCCACCCCACCATCACCTGCCAAGAGCCAACAGCAGGTATGGTTTTCGAAAACCACCACTGCCTGCTGGTGGTGGTGCTTGAGGGGTAGGAAGAGATGATGGTGGTGTGGGTTTATTTTATTTTATTTTATTATTTCTTTATATTGTGTATATTTTTTACAGTGATATATTTCTACTAAAATATTATGCAGGTACAATAACTATATTTATTATTAAATGTTAGTCAAACTCAAAATATGCTCATCTTTAATGCTAAAGAAAGTTATGGAAAGTTACGATATTAATGGGATCAAATGCTACGGTGTTGAATATTTTCGATAAAAAATATTGAATTAGTATCAAATTAATTCGACAAAGTTAATTATTGACCAAATAAATATATAAAAAAATAAATTGTCAAATTATGCAACTTAGCTAAATTTTGAACAAAAGTGTATGTGTTGCAAACTTTAGGACTAGAGATGGCCGCGATTTCGAAACCGTTAAGTTGGTTTCGGTTCCGGTTCCAAAAATTGTTAAACCGAATTGGAACCTGCTTAGAGCTGGTTCTAGTTTTGAATCGACGGTTCTGGTGAGGAACCATCCAGTTCGATGGTTTGAACTCCAAAAAAAAAAAAAAAAAGCAAAACAAAACAAAAAGCGCTTGAATTATCTTACCAAAAATTAAGTTGACATAGTTCTCTTACCTATTTAATTTAATCACTTCCTATGCCGGAGGCTGAGGTTGCAGTTCCATCAGTTGGTAGCTCTACGTCATTTTTTTATTTATTATTTTTTTGCTCTTTTGGAACCGAACCGAAACAGGGTTTGATCCCATTCCCATTCGCCGGTTTTGATTCGGTTTTGACTGGATCGATCCCTGTTCGGTTCCGGTTCAAAGCCTAACCATGGCCATCTCTCTTTGGGACCTGATTGTAATAACCTTCAAAGATTAGGACCTTTGTAGAAATTTAACCTAAGCGAAATTAACATAATACTCCTTTAGAAAAAAAAAAAAAAAACAAAATAGTAAAACTTGGAAGAATTACCGGAAGATTGGACGGATTCTATCCATTTATACTAAATTTGCACTTAAATTTTTTTGAACAAATCGAGCCATATATATATATATATATATATATATATATATATATATATTAAATTTGTACTAAACTCACAATTGATGGACTTGACCATTTGCACCAATTTCCCTTTGCAATCCTATCCTCAAAGTTGACACACTCCATGTGAATCCGTTTAAAAAAAAGACTCCATGTGAATGGTGCATGCAACTTGTTTTAAAATATTATATTTCTGCTGTCGATTTTCTATTATCCATTTGTTTCACTCCCGATTCGATGCCAACATAATTAACACTATAAGGTACCAAATATATCCGGATGGTACCATATGTGTGTGGACACGTGTCGATGGTCCAAATATTGTTAGTACCTTAGTACGTATAAACTGTGTTGACGGGTGATCGGTAGCACTATTTGTTTATAATGTTTCCATAAGGAGTATTTGTATATATATAGGCATATTTATTTATTTATGAACATTTACCAAGGTTGTAACATTTTACCACTCAACATCTACGAAAAAGACATCTCGAAAAAAAAAAAAAAAAAAAAAAAGGCTTTTACTATCTTGTAACGATCTCAATCTTGATGTTATCCGCTAACAAAAGACAATTAACAATGATTAATCTCTGCAGGTATACGAAAAATGAAAAATGAAAATAAAACACTATGGAATGACTTGACTCAGTTACAGTGATAAATGAGCCTGCTCAGGTTTGCTACAGTTATATTCAACAAACTCGCTTCTTTCAAAGTAAAAAAATGAAAGCTTCTTTCTCAGTTTCCACTTTCCATAATTGAATCTTTATATTATACACCATAACTGCGATTTTGGAAAGAAACCAGAGTTGATGGATGCTGCTGTGCAGTATCTTTTAGAGAACCTCGGCGAGCTACTTCGTAGCAATCTTGATCTGATTCTTAATGTAAAGCAACAGGTGGAATCTCTGGACAAGGAGCTGAGATTGTTCAAAGCTCTTCTAAAGGAATCCAATCTAAACAATAACAACGCATTTCTCAAAGAATTGGAAAAACAGGCCAGAGAAGTGTTATGGGACGCAGAAGATACTGTGGAGATGTTTCTCACGTATACGGCTGTGCAAAAGGCCCGGAGTAAGCTGGATCAGATTTTTCATGGGATCAATCACGGAACAAACCTTCTAAATTTGGCGAAGAGGGTTCATACTATCAGGGCAGATCTGAAGACACACTTTGACAATCAGGTGGGTCCTAGCTCATTCCAATTTGGACCAGAATCAGAGAGAAGACGAAAAGCACCGCAGGTAAGAGCTAAGTAATTTTCGCTTTTCCGTATTTTCGATAGCTGATTGCTTTTTTTTATTTAATAATTTTGTTTGAACCAGATTAAACAAAAACAAAACCAAAAAAAAAGACTTTTTTTTGAATAAATGTTTATCAAATTGTTTGAGATCTAAAAGTTAAAACTTATGAAGATCTGAGGAGTCGTTATACCAGCAAAGCTTCAATTGAATGGAGACAGGAGGATGAAGATGATCGGCGATGAAGAACAGTAAAGATTAGGGTTAGATCGAGGAAGATAAGGAATGAATCAATATATCGTTGAAGTCACACGAGATTCGGGAATCTTTTCCCCCGTAAAATTTCAATTGGCTTATTTATTTAAAAAAAAAAAAAACAAAATTTTTTGAGGTTTTAACTCATAACCTTTTGTTTTATAAATAACTTTCTTACCATCTAAATTACCACCACTTTTTATTTATTATTTTAACTAATATGTTATTTTAATTTACTATATATCTATTATATGACTGATTGCTCAAAGAATAATTTTTATTTAGTCAAATGAAAAACAAAATTATTTGTCACAACATAATTGGTATAGTATAATCTTATTTGGTTTTATTTTTCATATTAAATTAAATAAACTTACATTCCTTTTAAAAAAACTTATATACACTTACCAATTTTGTTTACTAATTTTTAATTCTTATAATTTTAGTTTTAATTTATATTTTTTGTGTGTTAAAATACTTTCCAATTGCTACTTTTTTTTTTGAAAAATTTAAATTTATTACATATTTGTTAGTTACTCGTGCTTTTTAGTTTTCAAATGTAATACAATAATTCTAAAATAAAATTTATAAATATATGATGTGTGACCGTAAAATATATACTTATTTATATATAAAATATTCTAAATTAACAAAAGTATTATAAATAAATTTAATTTTTGAAAATTAATATTTGTGTTGACTTACATTTTTTAAATGCCCAATTATAATTTTATTTTCCTATATACCATTGATATTTTATTTGGTTGTAATGATATTATATATAATATTTATACATTATACAAGAAACGTTACCTATAGGGCGACCCGTCATTCCAATAGCTTTATACCTATAGAACAATAGTTGCTACTATTGTTCTTTACGCTGTTGCTATTAGTTTGCATGTACAAGATTATTGGGACTCTAGAGCTATTGCCATTTTTTAGGCTTCCTATGAAATTTTTGATTTATATTGGGTTAATAATTAATTAATATAAAGATATTATAATAAAATTAATTAGTTTAATGATATTGATAATTAATTAATCATTAAAGAAAATCAACTATTGATTTTTTTTTACAAAATGGAAATAGAAATATTAATTTGTTAATAATTTTTTAATTCAATAGATAACAAACAAATTATTGGCATAATTTATATGATTTTGAAAATTTTAACCTTGGGTTCTCGGTACCTTATGTGAGTGTGTTGTGTATATTCTTTAAAAAAAAAAAGAGAGAGAGAATAGCTTTGTAATGTGGATAGGATGTTTAATGTGTCGTGTTTTCTATTTTCTAACTTGTGCCCCATATCGCTCATTCAATTGGTATGTGTGCGTTATATATCTAGTTTCGCGGTACTCAAAATTGTCATGGTTTTGAGTACTGACGTATTGGGTCTCTATATTTTGTGTGTGTATGTTGTGTATATTCTTTCAAAAAAAAATTTAGCCTATAATATTGCATTTATAATTATGAAATTATTATTTGTTTAGTGGCATTGTGTTAATAATTAAATAAATAAAGATATTTTTATAAAATTAATTAGTACAATGATGATAATAATTAATTATTTATTAAAAAATTAACTAATGACACCTCTACAAATCGAAAAAAGGTTTAGGGATAAAAATGGAGAACAAATATTTTTCACTTATTTCGCCATTTATTATATGTTAGTCATTAGTCATATATATATACATGAAAAAAAATTATTTTGAATTATTTGTTATTTTAACATGTTTTAAATAGAATGTAATATGTATTTAATTCAATATATGATGAACTATAAATTAAAATATTTTTTTATTTTTAATATTAATAGCTTAATGAAATTATTCATTTTCTATACTTTGGAGTTTGAACTGAGCGAGTTTAATAAATACATTACATGGAATTGTGGTTTAATATATTATATCAAATATATAATATTAATAACTATATAATATAAAAATTTTGTAAATTAAATGAATTAATATTGTTTGATAATTTCTATGAATGTATAAATTGTGTTTTTCAAATATTATTTGGTTTAGCAAAATACCTAATATGGATATATTAATTGAGTTTTTCAAATATTTCACAATTTTTGACAAACATTGATTATATTAATTAAGTTAATATATTATCACATGAATATGGCCGTGCATCGCACGGGTGAAAATACTAGTTGTCTAAAATTGCTAATGTTATATTTATACTTAACATGTTTAGGCCACTCATCTTTCATCACCATTGCATATATATTATTCCTAGAGAGTCCTGTAAAATTAATATATGTAAAATACAGTCCCCATGAGTCAGCATAACAACCACATGCACTAGCATCTAGAATATTCTAACTTTACATGTGTACATAGCTCATTGGCTAGCTAGTGTGTGCAAGTTGGTGTGTTGGGTAGGAGAGCATTAGCGTCGAAACTATTCCCCAAGTTAGTCGTCTTCATTTTTTAAGTTGATATCAGAGCAAACTGGCCAGTGCCTTTTCCAACTCCTTTTCTTGTTCATCAAACTCTTCCTTGATTGTTGTTCCATTGTCGGGAAGATAAGCCCTGCTCCATTTGGTTCCTTAAGCCAAACTCCTAGTGCCAAACTTGATAGGAGCAATTTTATGATGTCGAGAAATATGGTTCTGCCCATCATCAAAGGGCACAACCTTGAGGGATTCATTTTAGCACCACTGAGTGTCCAATAGCAACTATGAGAAATCACTAACTCTGTTGGTAGCTAGTTACCCCAATGGACATATAGAAATTCAAAACAATGCTTCATAAAATGACTACCAGACACATGTCAAAATTAACTAGGAGGTACATGTCCAAGACGAAAATGCCATAACTAAAACATATATGAAGAAGGATTTAAAAAAAAAGTTATAAATTATTATTATTATTATTATTATTGTTGTTGTTGTTGTTGTTGTTGTTGTTGTTGCCGTCGTCGTCGTCGTTGATTTTTGCATAACTTACTCTTGAATAAGTTATATTTGCTTCTCCTTTATTTTTTTCCTCATTAAATTATTAGTTTTCTTGACAATAAAATGATTATTGATTACAATGGAATTTCATATTGAACAAAACCACCTCAATTTAAGATTGTATCAAATATTTGTAAATTGTCATAATTATTAGATTACTTTAATTTTCAAATATAAAAAATAAATTACTTTGAAAGAACTCACTCTCACAATGTCTTGGTTCATTTTGGGTTTTTTAAGTTTGATAAAAACTCGACACAAACTAACCATATAGTCATTGTCTGCTTTACTCTAATTTATATATATTTAAAGTAGAGGTGATTCCACTTTTGAAATGAATTTGTGCTCTCAGGACATAATTAATTATTGGAGTGGTGGTTTTAGGAAAAAATTAATTGTTTTTGTTGTGTTGTACATTTATGGATTTGCCATGTGTTAAGATTCTGACCGAGATTCTAGAATTTTTCTTCCAGTTAGAATCTCAATTGAAACATAGATTTATTAAAATTAATGTAACTTTTAGACTTCAACCTAGGACCTCAGAGTAATGATATCCTTATCATTTGAACTAACACAATTTTAGTGTCTTAATCTAATTGACACATTCATTTAGCGTATTAGACCAATTTTTAATTGGTTGCTCCAATAATAATTTCTATTTAGTAAAATAAAAAAATGTTGTTACAAAATAAATTATATTTCATAATCTAGTTAGAATTTATTGTTCCGCAACAACTTTAATAATCTTATATCATTTACCAATTTTATCAATTAATTTTAATTTTTTAATTTTTAATTAAATTTCTAATAATAATTTTATAATCTTCTAATACTGATATTTTATTTAAATCAAACGTTATTATATAATATTTATTTATTTATTTTATATATATAAATATTCAATTAAAAATATTAAAAAATAAAAAATTCATATTTAAAATATTTATTCATTTAACATGTCTTAACTAGGGCGAAATGAGCATTTAATTCAATATATGAGGAATCATAAATTATAATAATTTTATTACAATACATAGACTACAATATGCGAAAATTCTTGTAAAAAATATTGTTGCATTTATAATTAAATCATAATATCATATTGATACAGTTTTCCGAGAATTGCCCACTTTCTTTTCTTAGTTTCGGCCCATATTTAAATAAACGAATTCAGATAAATCAAGTTTTGTGATTTATAGATTTTAAGAATTGTTTATTTATTACTCGATTATAACTTTTAAAATCATTCATTATAATAATTTTCAGTTGAACATTACTTTTTTAATTATTTTTCTTCCGTGAGTTCTATGATGTAATCATATCTATGAAAGAGATTGGATCGAGAAGGCTTCCCATTTGAATTTAAGGTTGTTATTACTTATTTGACACTCATATTGATAATAATTAATTTATGTAAAGTGTAACTTCAATGTCAAATAAGATCGTAACAATACATGTTACCAAATTTGTACATTTTATAAAACATTGTTACTATCTATTAAACACAATTGTGAATCATGTGTTAAATAATTTGTTTTTGATTGATCTTTACTACAAACTTATACGGTTTTACTCCCGTGCAACGCACGGGTGTGTAAACTAGTATTAGCTAATAATTTCGTCATCACTGAAATTATTTCCTAGCTTTGCCCGTGCTTGAGTTGGCTTGTTAATTTCTCTGTCTCTCACTTTTATCTAACGGCTTGTCATACATAATTAATATAGGCTCATGAGATAGATGAAGACATGGTGGTGGGCTTTGAAGATGAAGCAGAAAAAATATTCAAACTTTTATCTGGAGGACCGGAGGAGCTTGAAGTTATCTCCATCATTGGTATGCCAGGCTTGGGCAAGACAACACTGGCGAAGAAGATATATGGCGACCCTAAAATTAAAGAAGAAATAAAGTTCACCGATCATGCGTGGGTTCGTATATCTCAGAATTTTAATAGAAACAAAGCACTCCTCGATATCATCGGTCAGTTAACAAAGCCCAATGCCAGTATGCGTGAACTGTCTGATAAAGATTTATCCAAGGAGGTCCACAAAATTTTGAACGAGAAGAAATATCTGATAGTACTGGATGATGTTTGGGACAACGATGCGTGGAACGTCCTGCAAAGTGCTTTTCCTGATAATAAGAATAGAAGTAAAATCTTGTTAACTAGCCGTTTGGAGAGTGTGGCAAATTATGCCAACCCCAAGAGGGATCCTCATCCTTTGCGTTATTTTACACATGATGAAAGTTTAAATTTGCTCCTACAAAAAGCACTTGACTCACAAGAATGCTTGAACACGGAGTTGAAAAATTTTGGACGCCGTATAGCTGAAAATTGTAATGGACTCCCGCTTGCAGTAGTGGTGATTGGAGGAATTCTACGTGAAAAAGGTAGCCAGCCTTATTGGTGGGAAAAAGTTTCCCAGAGCGTGAATGTATATTTACACTTGGATCGGGAAAAACGTATGGAACAATTCGTAGCAATGAGCTTCGACCACTTACCTTACCATTTGAAACTATGCTTTCTCTACTTTGGAATGTTCTCGGAAAACTTCCAAATATCAGTCTCAAAACTAATTCGGTTGTGGATCGCCGAAGGATTGATAGAGCGCACTGTGGAAATGAGATTAGAGGATATTGCAGAAGACTACTTGGAAGAACTTATTGACAGGAACTTAGTTCAGGTGGCAGAAAGAAGGTCTAATGGTAGAATCAAAACATGCCATGTTCATGACAAGTTACGCGAGTTCTGCAAGAACAAGGCTAAAGAAGATCTTTCGTTTTGTGAAATTAAGGGGTTCGATGAATCCGTGGGTTCAACTTTGCATCTCCCTGAAAGATACCGTCGCCTTGGCATTCACTCTCGTGCTTTAAACCATCTCTCTTTCGAACCATATGGTCCATATGTTCGGTCTCTCTTGTTTTTCCCATCCAAAGAAGTCAAGTCGCAAGGCGAACTTGTTTGTTCAATACCTGAAGCCTTTAAGTTGCTAAGGGTATTAGAAGGACAGGTTATCAAATTTCATGAATTTCCAGATGACCTAAACCAACTAATTCATTTGAGGTACCTCCATATCTACTTTGATTTCACTACTCTTCCCTCTGAAATTTGCCATCTCCTAAACATGCAAACCCTCATAGTTGACACATCATCACCCACATTTGAAATCAAAGCAGACATATGGAACATCATTAAACTGAGGCATCTTCAGATAGATGCATCCACATCTTTGCAAGGTCCTCTTGCTAAAAGTCAAAAAGGTAAATCCCACTTCTTGCCCAAGTGCCTCAAGATTGGCAAAGATAAAAAGGCCAGTAGCAAAATATCAACCGTCCCAGTGAGAAACGTAAATCTGCAAACACTTTCAACAATATCACCAGAAAGCTGCACACAAGATGTCTTTGAAGCAACTCCTAACCTCAAGAAATTGGGTATTCGTGGACGATTATCTAAACTTGTGGTGGAAAAGGGTGGATCTAGTTTGTTCGATAATCTTGGTAAACTTACTGGCCTCAACAATTTGAAGCTAGTGAATGATACGGCTAAACTAGCTAAGCTTCCCCACAGCTCTAAATTTCCAGAAAACCTCAACAAGATAACATTATCGGGGACCCGTCTTAAGTGGGACCACATGTCTACACTTGGACTTATACCGAAACTTCGCATTCTCAAGTTAAAAGACAATGCGTTCGAGGGAGACTTGTGGAAGCCAAGTGTTCAAGAGTTCAGAGATCTTACAGTGTTGCATATTGAACAGGCAGATTTAGTTTCTTGGGAGGCTTCTGCTGACCACTTTCCAATGCTCAGATGCATTTATCTTAAGCAGTGCAAGAGCCTGAATCAAATTCCGCTCAAGCTCGCAAGTGTTCAAAGCCTTCAGCTAATCGACCTCTACGACACCACCCAATTAGCAGCCGCAGCTGCCAGGGAAATACAGCAGCTGAAACTGAACCAAACCACCAGAGGCAGTGAATTTGAGCTTTCTATTTATCCTCAAGATCAGTAACCATTTCGCACTCTTACAGGTAAGTAAAACAAATTTTCACATCAAATTTTAATCTTTCTGTTTATTCTCATGTATTATTCACTAATACATTGTCTTAGTTCAACGATTTTAGTGGTTCTTTAAGTTTTGACTATGATGTGTTTTGTGAAAAGTAATTTGTGACACATATGTGGCGTCAATCTATCGGGCATGCTTATGTGTGAGTAGAAAAACTCGCGTGATCATTTAATGTAACTTTTTATTATCAGTATCAATTTCAAATGGCCCCCTAAAATTAGTATTCTTCAATTTGTGAATTTAGTAACCGAGAGTTTGTGTCGATTTTAATACAGTTGATTGTGCGATTTGTGCAGGATGCTAAGAGGAAGAACTATCGTCGACCGTGTAAAAACTCTTATCCTTCAGGCGGTTTTTATTGTATTTAAACTTCAGTGAAGTTTCATTTTATGGTTTTGTACGTTAGACTTGAAAATTGTAGTCGTGCTGATATCTTTCTACCCCATCTTCCTCTTTTTGACTTGCACTCCTTTTAATTTGTGGTTTTGTTGATGACATCAAATACTCAATTACAATAATCACGCCATTACGAATTACAATCTTTGGCTTCACTCCGATTAGATGAAACGGAAATTGAAAATTTCACAAAGAATAAAGTTCAATATAGAAGTGCAATGAGAATAGTGATTTGGTGTTCATAAAATTTTCGTCTAAATAGTAATTGCAATTATTATAATTGTCTCATGCATAATGACATATGTACAATAAAATAAAATTGATATAACAATTGGTACAACCTCTAACAGAGGGGTGGAAAAAATACAATTTTTACCCATCCTTGTTCTGGTGGGATTCATTCTAATATTACCAATTATCTATATATATATAAAATGATTTTTTTTTCCTTCCTAAACACATCCTTAATTTTTCCCGCCTATTGAATTTGCCTAATATAAACTTTTATCTATATGTAGAATAATTTTTATATATGGAAAATAGGATTTTTTTCTTATTATATTTTTTATTTTCGTAAATCCGTTTTCCCATTTAAAAAAAACCCTCTTTTTATTTTTTTTCCTAATCCATATCCAACTCTCTTTTATTTTTTTCCTAATATATTAATATTAATATATATAGATTTTATTTAATTATTATTTCTACCCTACTTTACCCAATCTCATAATATCTAAATATTCTCTCTATCATTTCCTCTTTTTTTTTTTTTTCATTTTCTACATATAAAAAATAATAATTTGTGATTCTATTTTGATCGACTTGATGAGAGTTTTAAAATAAGTATACTATCAATATACAAATTTTTATTTTTAAAAAAATCAAAATTTGCCGCAAATATATAAATCAGTGTCCAACTTAAAAATAAATTGATATTAATCTATAGATTAATGACTACTGATATAATAAGATTTAAAAATTTTAATAATTTGTTACGACACTTAATTGATGTTTGTGTGTAAAATTCAAATATAATGAGATGTCTCATTATATTTGCACTTTAACATCCAAACTTCAATAACAAATTACAAATTTAATTTTTTACCTCATTAGCTTTTGTTATTATCAGTTGTAATTTAGTTTACCTAGACAAATATTATATATTTTCTTTCAAATATTACAAATTTCAATTTATTTTTTATTTTTTCTTTCAAATCTTCAATTTATAGGTTTATGTCTTGAACAATATAAGGGTATTCCAAGAATTGGAATGAATTTTTAACTGATTATTTTTTCATAATTTTCATATTTTAAAAAATAAAATTATTTAAAATAAGCAGTTTTCAGTAAGATTTAATTTTTATGCCATGCAAAATTACCATTGACTAAATTTTTACACAAAAATTCAAATAAAGATTTAACATTAAAATAAAGAAATAAGATCAGACTCGTTACGTAATTAGTTCTAGAAATAATTAATTATTTTTGTAAATAATTAGCTACGCAAAAAAATTAATTAAAATTGACAATCCCTCTAAGATTCAATTTTTTTTTTTTTGCAATACAAAATTACGATTCATTGAAATTTTACACAAAAATTAAAAAAAAAAATTCCTAGCAATTGGCCCAAGTTTGAGACAAAATTCCACCATTATGATCCCCAATTTCTACTAAAAAATTTAAAAATTAGGTTGGACCCAATAATTAACTTTAGAAACAATCAATAATTTTTATAAATAATTACATAAAGAATAAAGTTAATTAAAATTAGCAATTTCTATAAAATTTAATTCTTTGTGTGATCAAAAATTACAATTCATTAAATTTTTACCTAAAAATTAAAATCGATGTGTAACATGAAAATTTAAAACTTAGGTTGGACCCTTCTGTTAATTTTAGAAAGAATTTATTATTTTAAAAAATAATAATTAGCTAATAAATGAAAATTAATTAAAATTGGCGATTTCACTAAGATCTAATTTCGGTGGGATAAAAAATTACAATTCATTTAAATTTTACATAAAAATTAAAAGAAAGCGTATAACATCAATTTTTTTATTAATCATTCAATTGTAACATTAATTGATTTTTTAATTAATTGAATATATATTTATATCTTTTAAATTTTAAGATATCTTTTATATTATAAGATATTTTCAAAATTAAATTCATATAATTCTTAAAATTATGGATATCAAGCAAATTATTTTAGAAATAAGTATTTTTTAGAAACAATTAACTTAAATACAAAAATTAACCATAATTATTTAAACTATTATTAATTAAAATAATAAATTCTATTGCCAATATTTAGCTAGACATCGGTTTAGTGGGAAAAGGTTGATCAAAATTAACTACATTGTCAAAAGGGAAAATATGATTAATTTTAAAAACAAAAAAATTTATTAAATTGCTGCGGGTTTTCCTTAAAAAATGAAAAAAAAATCCTTTAAATTGTAATATGTCTTTTAAATTGCAAGATTTCTTCAAATTTAAATTCATACAATTCTTAAAAGTGATGATATTAAAATGGCCATTTTAGAAATAATTCATAAATAATTAGCTAAAAATAATAATTAATTAAAAATAATTCTATTACAATTAATTAAAATTTATAATACTGTTATAATTTAATAAGACTTGGTTTCAATGGCGAATATTGACATGGTTTCATTGGACAAAAATTAATAAAAATTAATTATATTGCTAAAACAGAAAAATATGGCTAATTAAAAAATAAATTACAATTAAAATTAATTAGATTTCTATGGTTGACTAAATTTTTCCTAATTTTCCTAAAAAATGAAAGACTTCTTTTGACATACAAGATATCTTTTTAATTATAAAATACCTTTAAAATTAGATTCGTACAATTCTTAAAACAGCCACTAAGAAACTAATTATTTATAAATAATAAATTATTTTTATGAATAATTCACTGACATAAAAATTAATTATATTGTAGTTAATTATATTTTGTAGATTTAATTGGATATATTTCATTTGGATGAAAATTCAGATAGTTTTATTAGACGAAAATTAATCAAAATTAATTAAATTACTAAAATGGGGGAAACATAATTATTTAAAAAATAAAAATAATTAAAATTAATTAGATTGCTACATGGAAGAAAAATATGCTTACGAAATTAATTTATCTTTTTACGTATTTTAAAATAAAGTTAAGTTAACAACTATAAGATTTTTGATTCTTAGAATTGGGGGTTACATCTTATTGTAAAGTAAGTCGCTCGATATTGAAATGATTATTACAGAAATAATTAATTCCATTCATAAATAATTATCTAAAAATGAAAATTAATTAAAAATAATTTTATTCTAATTAATTAAAATTAATAATACTGTTACAATTTAATTGGACTTGGTTTCAATGGGCGAAAATTGACACAGTTTCGTTGGATGAAAATTAATCAAAATTAATTATATTGCAAAAAGAAAAACATAACGTTAATGAAAAAATAAATAATATTTAAGATTACTTAGATTTTCATGGTTGACTAAATTTTCCCTAAACGAAAGATATCTTTTATATACAAGATATCTTTTTAATTATAAAATATATTTAAAATTATATTCCTACAATTCTTAAAATTGAGGTTAAAAAACTAATTATTTATAAATAATAAATTATTTCTATAAATAATTAGCTAAAAAAATAATTAATTAGAATTAATTATATTACAATTAATTACAATTAATTATATTTCTTAGATTTTATTGGTTATATTTTCGTTGGACAAAAATTGATATAGTTTTATTGGAGGAAAATCAATAAAAATTAATTAAACTGCTAAATGTGAAACATAATTATTTCAAAAAATAAAAAATAATTATAATTAATTAGATTTTTACGAGAAAGAAAAATGTGCTTACGAAATTAATTTATCTTTTTATGTATTTTAAAATAAAGTAAAGTTAACACTTTAAAATTTTGGATTCTTAGAATTGGGGTGCTATATTTTATTTTAAAGTAATTCGAGTGATCATTCGTGCCTAATTAACTTTATTTACTTTTTCAGTATTTTTCAAAATATGCTTTTCTTTTGATTCTCATATTTTTTGTATTTTCTATAATATTTCTTTTGAATTACAGTTTATGGCAAAACATTAACATTTCTTTTTGTATAATTACGGTGTTTCAAAGGATCTGCTCCTTTTTTCTTTTTATTTTTTCTTTTTAAGTAACAAGCTTCAAAAATAGGTATTCAAGTAGTAATGATTTTTATTTTGACTCTACTTGAACCAACAATTATATAATAATTATTTGGTTCAATCTATCACTTTCGCTAGCAAATAAGTCTACGAATTCTTATTAAACAATTGGCTATCGGCTCAATCAATGATTGAAATTATATGACTCAATTAGAATGCTTTAATTGGGTTTCAACTATGTTAAATATTTATCTAAGTTTCCATCTCCTAAATAAATATTAAGAATCCTAACTACTTTGAATTATTTATTTTATACCGAATTTTCTCTGTTGATATTTTATTTTATTTTTAAGTATAATCAATTAGATTGTATATTTTAACTATTAATCATATATATTTCAATTTATTTGTCTTATCCAAATTAATTTAAATGTTATATCAAATCATTCAATATTTAATATGCCGAATATGTTAAATTAGTAAGTTTAGACCTAAGATATTAATATAAGCATTTGATATATTTAGAAGGTATTTATTAAAGAAATAAAATGTCAAAACAAAAGTCGTGAATTAAACCGTCACGATGGCGCATGGACGAGGATGAGAATTTTCTAGCGGGCGGGAAACGGGGACGGGGAATGGAAGTTTGTAATTCTTATATCATCCACGTTCAGCCTAGAGTAAATGCGGATACGTCAAAACGAGGATAAATGTTTCCCAGCATGATAAGAACATTTTAGGGTCGGTTCGAACTGACTCACTACATTGTTAGTTTTATAATATATCTTTATAAAAATTATATTTCATAATTAAAATTTAAAAACTTTTATTTACATATTAATTGTTAATAATTTACATTATACTGATGTATAATAATTGATATCTCCCAAAATTTATAATTGCATATAATAAAATGTAAAATAATTTTAAAGAAAAAACAATGAGCTCTACGAATATTAGTAGAGTTATTTTAGTATGGTTATTTTGATAACTATAAAATTTAATGTTATTTTATTTTGAATTTATATTAATAGATTAATCTTGTAATGAGTAAAATACAATATATTATCACAATCACTGCCACAAATTATCGTCCCGTGCAAAGCATAGGTGTAAATGCTAATCAGTTACTATTCTATGGAGAATAGTAAATTAAGTTGTGCAGATTTTCGTGAGTTGTTCCTTACATATTTGCACGATGGATTAATACGAAATATAGGGAAAATTCTACCGAAATTTTTATAGAATTGTTTCAAGTTAAATTCTTTAAGTTTATTATTGTAACTCATTCTTTATTTTAATTATTTTTTTAGATTTTATGTTAATATTATTAACATCTATCAATAATGTTATTAGTTGAAAAATTTATCCCCCATGCAATGCACGGGTGAAACAACTAGTTGTACTAATTTTGTTGTACTTGTAACATTGTTGGTTATGTTACTAACGAATTAAATAAATGTGTGCACTTAAATTTTACGTATTTTTCAATATAATTCAACTGTTCTTAGTGGTGGAGCCAAAATTTACATTGCCAGGGCTAAATAATAATTGCTACTAAATATTATTTAAAAGGAAAACAAATGTAATTTTTAGCTCTATGTAAACTTAACACAAAAGTTATTTGAAGTATTTTTAAATATGAATATTGCCAATATAAAATAATACAAATAAACACATTGGTCGACAAAGAAAAAGAAAAGATATGATGAATACAAAAACATGTTTCAATCTATAAGTCAGAGAATAGATATAGATTTGGTGGAAATGATTTGATTCTAGCGTCGGTAAAACCACATGTGGCTTACTTGGAATCCAGTAATTGCTCTCTTTCCAACGCTGGTGGTATAATAGAGCACCAATGCTTGCATAGCTAATCCCCTATTGCCACATGGCTGTCTGACCTCATTCAATCCCCACATATCAGTGCCCTAATGTTGTGTGTCTATCCACATAATCAGCACGTTGGTTTCTTATTAAAAGAAACTAGCACTGGGAAGAGAACATGGATATATAATATATTTATTAGACTCGTTGGATTCAAACTTCAAAATATTGAAAATAAATAATTTCAAAAATTTATTATTTTTAAAATAAAGATATTTTAATTTATGATTCAACATATATTGAATTAAATACACATTACACTCTATTTAAAACATGTTAAAATAATAAATAATTTTTTATTGTCGAATATATGTGTATGTGTGTGTCTCACAAATGACTAATATATAAAAGGAAAAAATGAGTGAAAACAATCATTTTCCTTTGATCCCTAAACCATTTTTCAGTCGGTAAAAATGTATAAGTTAAATTTATTTAATAATTAATTAATTAATTATCAAAATCATTATACTCATTAATTTTATTTTATAATAATAACATCTTTACTGCAGTTAATTATTAACACAATTCTACTAAACAAAAAATAATTCCATAATTATTGATTTTACAATTATTAAAGGTTAAATTTTTTAAAATTATATAAATTGTTCCAATAATTTTTTCGTTATCTATTAAATCTAAAATATTATTAACAAATATTTAAGTGTTTATCACCAATCACTATATATAGTGGCGGAGCCAGGATATTCCATCAGTGCGGTCCAATATATATATATATATATATATATATATATATATATATATATATATTTCCAATAGTGGCCATGTAAGGGGTATGTAGGGGTGGGCAATGGCGGATCTAGAATTTTTAATCGAGGGCTGCTACAAAGGAAAAAAATTAATTCGACAAAAATTATATAAAAAAATGCTTTGTAAACTTTGGAATTTTTTTTTTTTGGGTTGGGGGTGCTACAACCCATGTGAGCGCCCCTCTAAATTCGCCCTTGCGGGTGGGGTGTGATTCGAATACTGGTCACACGTCAAAGATTTCGAGATCTTAATCACTACATTGCATTCAAATCACATGTGATTATAAATTTTTAAAAATAGAAAATGTAATATAACTTATCAATTTCAAGAATGAATAATTAAATATAGCTTATAATTTACCATATCAAATCAAATAACCAATTTTCAGCATTAATCATCTTAGCAATTTAATTATCAAAACAAATTAATAATGAATCAAATTTAATTTCAACGTCAACTATATTTGCATTACATAAACTCATTTGCATATAAAACATTAAAAAAAGGATTTTACATATTAAATTGAGTTAAAGTCAACTACTCAAGACTAAATTAAATTAAGGTTTAAGATTTTACATTCTAATTTCAATTGCAAACCCAATAGGAGAATCAAATTCACTCATTGTACCATTCTTCATTATTCATTCTAGTGTAAATCTAATTTTAATTTTTCAAGGATAAATAGGGAAAAACTCATCCAATATATTAGTAAAATGTATGTATGTATATATATATATATATATATATATAATTTTTTAAAAATAAAATTCGCTATAGGATTTTTCCGAAGTCCCGACACTCTTTGCTGTCCCACATTGAAAAAGAGCATTCAAAAATCAGAACAACTTTTCTTTCAAAAAATAAAAATATAATCAGAACTACTACTATACAGAGTTATTAACAGTGCTAGTAAATTATGAGTTGTCAGAAGGATTGACCCTTCACTTACAATTTCACAAACTCATCGTATATTTCTATAAATTAATCTGGAGGCTAGCTATATCCCTTATTTGACCTTTGCCACTTTTTTCAACTGGTCCCACCACAAACACCTCCTTCCCCTTCATCTGCTCCAACCGACCTGCAACTCATCTATTTATCTCGTTAACAATCCTTCAACTTTTCTTCTTCATTTTTTTTTTTTGTGGGTGCCTGAAAATTTTCCCAGACCACACTGTCCACTATGTGGCTCCGCCTATGACTATATATAATGAGAAATGGGTGTAAACGTTCATTTTCTACTTCTATAACTACACCCTTTTTCGATTTGCTAAAATGCCATTAGTTAATAATTTTATTTAATATTAATTACTTATCAAAAACATTAAACTAATTAATTTTATAGTAATAACATCTTTAATTGAATTAATTATTAAGACAGTATAAAGCAAATGCTTCATATGAAGTCCAACAAAGGATGATAGCTCTAGTGGTAAGAGCTTTCCTCACTAAACACAAAGTACTATGATAAACTTTTCTAGCTTTAGCTTATTTAGTTTATTTAGTATTATAAAATTTAAATAGTTTCATGTTTTGATTCCCATGCATTGTCCAAAAATCACTAACATTAATACTTTTTTTTTTTATGTTGTCTAGTTAAATCATGAAAATAGCACTCATTGAGTTCATGTGAAAAAGTACGAAGAGTAAGTATCCTGTAGAACTACAATACTAACAATATTGAGCATTAATTTCTAATAATAATTGAATATTAGTAGAGAACAACTATTATCAATTTAAAACCAAATGAAACCGAGATTATAGCTCATTTGATAACTAATTGGAGAAGAAAATAAATAGAAATAATAGTAATTTGTTAAAGGCGAAGAAAATGCCTTAAGTTAACTGATAAGACTTAAGTATCAATGATTTAAGTCAATAAAATTATAATTGGACATTTGAAAATATAATTCAAAGGCAAATATTAAAAATACATAATTTTCACAACGTTATTTGCAAAAATTTTATTTACTTATAATTATTTTGTAAATTTAGAGTAATTTATATATAAATAAATATATATTTTATGGTCATATATCATATATTTATAAATTTTATTTTAATATTATTATACTATATTTGAAACCCTCTAAAAAGTATGAGTCGCTAACAAATATGAAACAAATTATACTTTTCAAAAATTAGTAGTAATTGGAAAGTATTCTAACACACAAAAGTATAAACTAAAATTAAAATTATAAGAATTAAAAATTAGTTTCAAAAATTGGTAATAAATCTGATATGAAAAATAAATTCAACTTAAATCATAATATAAGAATTATTTTGCAACCAACAATTATTTTTGTTATAGCAATTTCTTCTTCTTCGTCTTCTTCTTCCGGCATATTTTCATTTGGCAATAGTATTTTCCCTTTTTTTTCTCTCTCTTAAAAAATGCTAACTATGCACTTGCATTTGGGTAAAAATTGATAGTATTTGAATTCGAACTTAGGATTTTGTGCTTAATAAAGAATTATTTTACCACCATAGTTATGACCTTTTGTTGGACATCCCATGAAGCATTTATTTTATATTGGGTTGATAATTAATTAACATTGAGATACTACAATCACAAAATTAATCAGTTTAATGATGTTGATAATTAATTAATTGTTAAAAAAATTTACTAATGACATTTTTGCTAATTGAAAAAAGATGTATGTGCAGAAGTGGAAAACAAATGTTTTAATTAAGCTCACTCTCCATTATATATATTCGTAATTATTGATAAACATTTCAATAATATTTGGATTTAATTGATAACAAATAAATGATTGGCATTATTTATATAATTTTAAAAAAATTAGCCTTTAATAATTATTACGTTAATAATTATGAAATTATCATTCGTTTAGTGGCATTGGCATTTTTTATATTTTTATTTTATATTTTTATACAACGATTATTCAAAATTCTAATAGACTAAATTTAAAAAGCATCTCCTAAATTTTACTACCCAGAATCTCAGTTGGTTTTTACATCGCATGGATGATTAAATTTTCTTTTATTGCTTGTATAATTACCTTTTAGTTCATTATTCTATTTCGGTGTATTGTACTTTGTTGGTAGAATCTTGTTGTGCATCACATGGGTTGACAACTAGAAAAGATGATTGAGAACTAGAAGGCACCAAGGAAATGTCTAATGAAGGGGTGAGGTCCTTTTAAAGGACTCGGACCCTAAGTCCATGTCTAATGAAGGGGTGAGGTCCTTTTAAAAGGACTCAGACCCTAAGTCCAACGGCCCACATCTGAATAAGTATATCTTCAGGTTAGTGGGTCTAGCCCAATTTGGCGGCACGTACACCCAACAGCTCCACTTTGCTACCAAAGCTTCAGCTCTCTTCTAGTGGATTCGAACTTCAACTAAAGTCGTGTTTCATCGCGCTTACACCTGCAAAACACAATTCAAAATCAGTATTTGATCCCAAGTTTAAATAACTCTATTTAAACCAATACTAAAACTGAATTTAAACACTTGTGAAATAGCCCAATACAGTAGGCTATCAACAAACCCTACCTTCACCACCATGGCAATGTCCAACCCATTTCTTACCTTGAAAGTCAACTCCAACTCTCACGAAGAAATAAAAACAACCATGATGAAAGAAGCTACAACATTAACACTAGTTAAACTCTCAAAAAAAAAAAATCACACTTAAAAAAAAAAAAAAAACCAGCAATGCCTTCGCTCAAGACAAAAAAAATATGAACTAAAACTAAAAAGCAAATAAGTTCCATTTGTAGCAATTAACTCTAATCAACTACAAAATGCCAACTCAATATGCAAGAAGTATAAGAACATCACAACCCAGTTTGAAACACAAACTCTTGTTAAAAACTGAAAAACCTCTTGGAATTCATACACTTTGAAAAAATCACTTTTCAAATAGAATTCAAAAGATATAAGGATAGTCCCCACCTCAAGAAATAGAATAAGCAAACACAGGTAATATGGTATGCAAAAATAGCTACTCTCTTGGAAAAACACCTCCCCCTGATCTAACTCTTCGTTCCACAAACGACTATATTCTAAGCTCTTACTCAATGTATCACTCAATATAAAGCGACTTAAAACGGCACACTAAGCAAACAATCAAAGAGACTCTTAACCATAAATGCAACCCTCTCATTGCCCCCCACCCCACCCTCCCTCATTTGCAACTCTTTTCTATCTCCAAATAGAAAACAATCCCAACTTCCACCCAAGATTCTCAATCTCAAGAAAAATGAATAAAACCACTCAATTTAAGACCTTTTAAAACACTTAAAGCCAGCTTTGAGAACACTTTTTGAAAAAAAAAATAAAAAAACTCAAAGACAAGCTTCAAACATCAAGCTAAATCACTCAAATAGCACAAAAACTCAAGTACTGACTAATGCATAAATAAAACGCCAATTGACACTGCACCAAAACAAGCAAATTGCCACACAAAGCATCTTGAATGGGTTAGGATTTATAATCGTGATTATATTTCTCGCTGATTGTCACGATTATAAATCGTGACTAACTTTTTTTTTTCCTCGCTAATGGTTACGGTTTTTAACCTTGACCATCAGCAAGCAATGGGTCACCATTTATAACCGTGACCCATATCGAATTATAAGAAGAAAAAAAAACAAGTCGTAGCCCGTTCCTTGCATTCTTCACCACTACGGTACCGAGCTCCTTAAACTAGATCCCCAAATTATCAACCCTGGTTGAATGAGACTTCACGAATCATGAAGAAGCCAAAATTACTTTGACAAATCACTTTCTGCTTCTCAAATCAAACTCAATTTAACGGCTACGCATTCATCTCGGCCATCTCAGCTGGTGGAAAAAGTGGTGGTTTCAGCTGCAATTTTGGAGGTAGAAATCACTTGTACAATGTGTTTTCTCTTCCTTTTTCTTTATTTAGTTGGATATGTTAAACATGGCTTTTGTTTCTCTCGCATTATTTATTTATTTAGTGGATATGGCTAAGAATCGGCTCCTACATTGCAGTCAGATTAATTCTAGAAAATGGGCGTTATAGCATAAAACAAGTCGTAGTATAAAGAACTATGTCTGGCAAAGAGAAGAGTCCCATAGAAGAACAATGATATTAGAACCATTTTGCCCCAGCCTTTTGGAAGATGAGAACCATTTTTCCCTATAAGCTTGACCAATGCCGTACTTTGGGTTTCGGGGGCCTGAGTCGAGATCTGAAAATTGGGCTCTTGTTGGCCCATTTAGTCATTAAATTCCCTTGCAGGCCCGGTTAGTCACTAAAATCACTTTGAAAAAATACACAATAGTTGGCACTGAGGGCGTTTCGAACCTGGGTGGGTAATGAAACGTGGCAACTACTCATCCACCACACCACCAGGCTTTATGTTACTAAATTCTATGTACTTTAATATATATAAAAAAATATCTTGGAAATTCTGGGCCCCCAAAAAATTTCTAAATTTCGAATATTCCCGAGGCAGGCCTCTCGAGCCTCGTGGAAAGTCGACTACGAGCTTGACCTGCACTAGTACAGATTAAACATAGGGTGGCGGTTGTTTTCACACAAAGGGTGGCATTTGTTTGGGTGCCACCAAAGATGGCGACACCCAAAGTCCAAAAATAGGGTGGCGGTTCAAAAAAACGCCACCCTAAACAAATTTTTTTAATTTTTAAAGGGTGGCGGTTGTTGCACAACCGCCACCCATAATAGTAGGGTGGCGGTTGTGCTTAGCAACCGCCACCCAAATCAACATAGGGTGGCGGTTGTTTGCACAACCGCCACCCTATTTTTTGTTTTTTTAAGCGGGTGGCGGTTGTTGGGGCACAACCGCCACCGATCTCAATATTTTTAACATATGGTGGCGGTTGTTGATAACAACCATACCTTTGTTTTTTTTGTTTTACAAATTATTTGGGTGGAGGTTCCTATTATGCCACCCTTTGTCAAATTTTTTTAAATCTAGGTTTCTCAAATATTTACCCTCAAAATTAACACGCAATATATCATATACCATTCTACACTACTTGTAATACACCATTCACCAACCAGATCTGCGTGCGTAACCTACAACATCCGATAGCACATTAAACTCAAGTACTTATGCCTAATATTGAAACAAATGAAAGCAACTAATACGCAATATCATTAACCTACAATTCTGATTACTAACCATTCCATCATTCATAGCCATGCCTCAACTATATAAGGCTAATATCGAAACAAGTAGGAAGCTTAACTCACATGCATATTGTTGATGCAAAGTATATATAATCTAGCCACATGACACTAAACTAACAAATGAAATAAATACAACCTAATGAAACAAGTAGAAGCTACTCCAACACAAGCATGCAGTTCTGCAATGCCACGAGAACATAGTAAGACTAAGAAAAATGAATTAAAAATATGATCATTTCATAACTTCGAAAGAATTCAACCCAAATTTCTCGTACCATATCGATGTTGCTCTGAGAATACTCTTCTCTGCATACACCTATAAGTGAAATAAAGATAATCAATACTATACATACCCAATAAATTATGTCTTGGATGCTTAAAATAATTAACGAGTCCACAATGTTCGTTGACACACCTTTTGTAGATCATCGCCCCCCATATCGTATCATTATGTCATTCATATTTTCATGTGTGATAACCACATTCATCACCTCACTGGTTGTTGTACACACTATAATTTGTATGTAGCATCAACATAAAATTAGTCGGTAAAAAAACAATCTATTTGGAAAGAAATATTCCAAATAAAAATGAACAAAAGGTATTAAAAAAATTAACTTGTATTGTTAAAAGTTATATGTGTATGTACGGAAGATTTTTTCCATTGAGCAGCCGCTTAAATCGTACACCCTTTTGTTCCATCACTCACAAAGCTCTAAAATTTTAAATTATATGAATAATATTAATATATAGAAGCGTTCTAAACTCAAACTTATCACACAAACCAATAATTGAAAAGTGAGTCAATGGAAACATTCTCTTACTGCGCTTATGAGTGGCTTGATAACGAAATTTCTCTTACGATTACCCAATGAATCCATTACGTGCACCGTATTGGTGAGGGCTCAATGACAAGCAATATCCAGTGATGACTAATAAATGTGACGATTAGCATCTTAGTAACATATGCATGAACTTGAAGTTATTATATTGGATGTATTAAAAAGTGTAGGTGTTCTTACTCTTGGTGATCTGGCCAAAATATATTTCTTGTCACTTAGATTGCTAGCATCATTAATGTAGCGTGAAGCCTCCATATCTTGAGAT
Source organism: Jasminum sambac (assembly GCA_018223645.1). Taxonomy (NCBI): domain Eukaryota; kingdom Viridiplantae; phylum Streptophyta; class Magnoliopsida; order Lamiales; family Oleaceae; genus Jasminum; species Jasminum sambac. Next base: position 26,972,850 of record CP073652.1, read on the forward strand.
GTAATCACAACTCCGGCTATTAGCGATGGATTCATAAAACCAAATGGTATCTCATACAGGCAATTCCTATGAATGTACCTATTACATAAAATACTGAATTTAGAAGTTTATTGAAATCCGAAAAGTAAAGAGTAATGTAATTTAAAGCGGGAATTGAAGTCTTACAATTGAAATACTTCCGAATAGAAGTATTCAACCACTTCATCGCCATGAACTCGGCAATATCAATAGTAACATAGATTTGATTGTCGGATGATCCGGAAATAAATCATCGGCGGGACCTCCAGCGTATCATCGGAGTAGGCATCATGTTGATCAAATCGACCGGTAGCTTGCAAGAGTTAGGAAGGCGTAGTGCGTTGCTTCATCGAGATTGCGTTGTGCGATTCTTGACATAGCAAAACTTTGAGGCTTCTTCTCTTTGTCTACTTTCGACTATGCTTCTTACGTCTGTGAGGATGCTACAACGGTGAAAGCGTGACGATATGACATTCAAAAGTATTAAATACTATAAATGGCGGTATGACAAAATGTTCAGCCAAATAAATTAGTAAAAGGTATTAACTTACATTTTCCAAGTGAACCTGGCTTTTAGGCCGAACAAAGCTTCCCATGGCATCCCCTAACAGTACTAAGTCATCCCCGGTATAGGAAGATGAAGCCCGCGGCATTGTTCACGAACCATATCAATCCGCGCACCTTGACATTTCCTTCTACGAGTTGGCAACCATACTGTAGTGTCTTCCGTAATAGGGTAGCAAATCCCTTATGCGACCTCTTGTAATTAGCCATCATGTGATATGCACACGATTATACAATCGGTAATTTCTGTCGGTCAAAAATTAATCAAGCAACGGTTATTGTTGTCTCCTAAAATGATTAATGAATAGCGGATTATCTATGCTATTTTACAAATAATTAAAGTTAATTCATTATTTATGGGATTATAGAATAAATAATTTTTTAAAAAGTACCTTAATGGCGATGAATGGATCTGGCGCGAGGCATGACAAACCTTGCTATTACTCGCCAGGTCTAGTGTTGGCCATCATTGATTCCATTCAGTACTTGGATACCCGATTGAATGAGGGTATCAACAACTCTCTCTTGAACCCTATTATCAAATTATTGATTGACTTTGAACCTCAGTACAACCCGGCTATCTAGATCATCCCGATCCAAGTTGTATCTCTTCGATTGTGCGGACGGTTTTCCAAAAGCGCCCTTACACCTGCATATCCGCAGAGCGTCCTCGGCCGGCCGGGTAGTCCTCTTTCCCTAGAGTGGCGAAAGTATATCGTCTTTGTGCGTCGGGACAAATGTTCCCTCGTCAACTTCTTTAGATTTATCAACCTACTCCGGTCATTAGAAAATTAAGTGTTATCGACTACCATTGTTAACATTATATATCAATTATACGCACAAGCGGAAAGAAATACTTACAATCTTGTCATAAACATCTATAATACCATGAGGATATATCAAGGTTCGTCAAGATGAACTTGTAGTCTTGCCCGTAAATAATCCCCATGAGCGATCGTCGCAAAATAAATAGTCGCTAACAGACCCGCCAAGAGGATAGATGCCCTAAGGGATCGTGCGTGCCCACACCTCCTTCATCCCTATGTAACTGCGGATCCCATGTGATGGGGATACTTATTTTATTAACTTGACTTAATTTTGCCTTATCACTTACAACCTTCGAGAAATTAATATACCATCAATGAACAACATGATAAATACGTTTATCCGAGGACCATGTATAAAGCGTGATTTTAGAGAAAATATAAAAATAATGATTGCAGTTATGTTTAATAACCAGGAAAAATATACGAAATTCTTTACTCATGCCATACATCTTTGAATTTCTCCCAATCTTGATTGGTAATGAAATTATACTTATCCATTGGGGTGTCTTTTCTTTTGGAAATATCAGCGAATCCACTTCTTCACGAGTTTATTCTTAAAATTTCTCATTCTATGTCCGACTTGTGATATAACTTTCTTCTTAAGTTTGTCATCTTTCAAATTGCCGTCGTCTGTAATGTTAAAAAAATTCTTGATTAACATTACTAATAAGAAAATATAAGAGTTAATCAGTACACAACCACATCATTTGCATCTTATTACCTTAATATCTTCCCAAATAATATTCTTTAGGCCGGGTTCTACAAGTCTCAATCCTTATAATTTATATTAACCTTTGGTAGCGACTACACCCAATATCTTTGTCGGAATCCGGTGCCACGTGTCCCCACCCGTGATCTAGGTCATCAAAATCATCTTCAGATCAAATGAATACTATCTCTCTTCCACTTCGACATAGTACGTCGATCCTCTCGATCGTCAGTGCGATGCCGACTGGGGCTCTCACGATGAAGATGATGATCTAGAATCCGACATCTTTCTTGCCGTATTATGCGTGTCTGCATATTCAAAAATATTAAAAATAACTTCAACAATAAATCACAAGTCACAATAAATAAGAATGAAAGTATATTGCAACTTTTGATTTGGAGATAACATCTGGCGTGTAAATAAATTTAAATTTTAAATAAATAGTAATGGAATAAAATTTAAATTACCAATAAATAATAACGCCGTATCGAGATCATTCCACGTACTCTCCCTCCTCATGGTCCAAACGCATGTAATTTGTTCCGATCTTTGTGTTCTGAGGATCTAATATAAACAATTCGATTGAAAATGGAAGTGTTTCATCCCGGTGATTATATTCATCTTCATCAACCACATCACCGATCCCAACAATACGTCGCTTCCCTTGCTAGCACAAGTGACCACCGTGCATCGCCGGATCGATGTAAAACACTTGCTTAGCTTGTGATGCAAGTATAAATGGATCATTCGACTTCCAACTTCGAGAAAAATCAACCCTAATGAACCCCAATTTGTCAATCGATACACCTCGTGTGTTGTCCACCCACTTGCATCGAAATACGCTACATCACGAAACTTTGTGTAATCAAGTTCCCAAATGTCTTCAATGATGCTGGAAATGCGTATCGACCCTATTGTCGATCGACAACGCCACGCAGCGACACTCTCTTTGTTTTGCATCATGCTTTTATCATCTTGCCCTTTTGTATAAAATGTATACCCGTTAATCTCATATCACGATAAGATGTCACCACGAAGCGTGTCCGTAAACTGACCACTTCACTTGTCTCTTCAATCGTCTCTGGCGCATGCGTCAAACGATTCATTACTTTATCCTTGAACCACTTGGGGAAACAGCGATTGTGTTCACCAACCACTTCACTGTCTCTTCAACATGATATAACTTCAACCAACCAACTACGAAATTATTATTACTTTTATTGAAATAATATTATTCCCACGCTCCTTTGCAATAAATTATAGTTATATAAAATTAATTTAATTTATTTATTTACATATTAAAATATAGTTCAACATAATTCATAAATATTGCATGAATAACTATAGTCATATGTACTTACAATACTAATCGCTATAATTTAATAAATTATTATAATCATTCTAATTATATAAATATCACAACTAGTAAATTGTTATTGCTTTAGTTTATTGAAATAACATAATTCCTATGCTCCTTTTTAATAAATTAATTATATGCTCCTTTTAATAAATTATATGTATGTAAAATTAATATTAATTTATTTGTTACGTATTAAAATGTATAAATATTACATTAATTATTTTATCAAGCGTAAAATCCTAATTAAATTAGGAACTTATCATAAAATCTAAGTTAATATTATTTCATAAAATATCATTTCTAATAACTATATTAACAATTCATTTTTCAATTTTCCTTATGACCTATTTATAATTCCTCTAAAATTATTCAAACAAATTTATCTAACTAAATAATACTAACCAATCTAATTATCATGTATATATAATACACTAATATACCAATTTAATGTATATAAATCCCAAGAATAATATAGGGAAATTTGGACAAAAAACCATCTAATAGCAACAAATAATAGAATTTAGGGATGGTATCTAACCTTTAAAATGCGAAAAAATGAGAGGAAGTGCTTGTTCTTCAAATGTGGCTTCAATAACAACCAACAAAATTGCCCCAAATCCGATTTCAAGAAAATACCTACAATTTGGCATGTTAAATTCCAACCTATACCCAAAAATTAAACCAACACATCAAAGGAAAATAAACTTACTTCAAATGTAGCTCGAACCCAAGACCAATCTCGCGAGGATCGTCAATGTATTGTTTTAAGCTCCAATTTATGCGATGTATTTTGACTGAATTTGTGAATCGGGTGGAGTTAAGAGTTCAGCGGTGAAGGGAATTGGGGAAAAGCGGTGAAATGTCGAGTCCCAGTATTTTTGAGTATTTTTTCCCAATTTTGACTTCAAATTGTAGATGGGGATCGAGTTGCGAGCTGATGAGGGATCGAGAGCGAGCTAAGAGAGAAGATCTATTTACGAGTTATTTTTTTAATTGATTTTAGGGTGGTGGTTGTAATGGAACAACCGCCACCTAAATTATAAGGTGGCGGTTGTAATGAAACAACCGCCACCTATGTTCAAAAAACCTTTTTTTTTTTTATATTACAAGTAAAGGGTGGCGGTTGTATGAACAAACCGCCACCCTAAATTACATAAGGTGGCGGTTGTTCTAGTACAACCGCCACCCTATGTTCAAAAAACCTTTTTTTTTTTTTTATTTCAAGTAAAGGGTGGCGGTTGTATGAACAACCGCTACCCGATATCGAATTTAGGGTGGCGGTTGTTTCACACAACCGCCACCCTTTGTTTTCAAATTTTTTTTTTTTCTTCAATAAAGGGTGGCGGATTTTTTCTATAACCGCCACCCTTTCTTCCAATGGTGGCGGTTTCAACAGAAACACCACCATATGAGCGCCACCTAAAGTCATTTGTGTACTAGTGCTATTTCTTAATTCACAACAAAGAAGAGTAGGTGCAAGTTATGGGCCTTTTTCCATAGGTTTTAATTTGGGTCTTTTGGAATTTGTTATCAATGTTGCTAAAAGTAACAACTTTGTGCCTAATTTCAGAATAAACCCCGGCCTAATTAAATAGGACCGCTCAAATGGACATGAAACTAGTTGCTATTCCTTTGCAATTTTAATTCCTTTTTTTTTTCATTGTCCATTGTTATTTCATTTATTTTATTGTTGATTTGTAGTTGAATTAGATTTTAAAATAATTAGATTAATAAGGTTTAGATTAGGTTTGATTTTGATTTTGATTTTTTTTGTCTTGTGACTTGTCGGTTCATTTTTTTATTTGGACACGAGTTGTTCAAAACAATCCCACCTAGTTCACTAGTTGCATGAGTTAAGGTTGACTTTTCTTGTTTTCCCCTTGATTTTCTCTTCCATTCGAGAGCTAGCTTATGGTATGCAGAAGATGTTGAATTTCATTTGCCCCTTGGTCCTTCATCAACCATGGCTCTATTTTCTTGATTTTTGATGTTCAAACCTTGATTATTATGTGTGTAAAGGTAGCCTGTGAGTGGGATGGAGGAAGAGAGCCTGTTCCTTTTTATTTCTTGTATATATTTCATTCTTGAGTGTTGAAGTGGGAGAGTGAATCGAGACATGGTGGTGAGGGAGAGATTTTGATGATTTTTTGTTCCTTCTCTTATGATCTTGTGAGATGTCCAAAGGAGAAAAGATGTTGAAATATTACTTGCCATGTAGGCACATACTCCCATGACATGTCAAGAAAGGAAGAAGCCGCGTCTTTTATTAAGAGAAGGCATGTTTCGTTGCTTCCTAAATCAACCACTATTTTATGAGTTAACACTAATTTATCCAAACCGTGGGGTACATTGTACTTTAAAAATTGTAGTATAGTTTCATAAAATAATGGTATTAGGGTTCACGCTTGTCTTTGAAAATAGTTTGGTGTATTTTATAATATTGAAATATCTCATGCATGCATGGCTTGTAGTTATAACTTATAATTAGGTTTTGACGTTTTTAGTTAATTAGTCTAATTCGTAGGCTTCTTTTTATTTAATTTAGTTTATTAGTTTATTTTAATTTATTATAGTCTTGAAATTAAATCAGTAATTGTGATTGTTGGTTAACCTTTTTATTTAGGCTATTAGAGTTTAGCTAATTACTTTGGTTTAGTATTGAAATAGAATTAGGATTAAACCATTTTTTGTTGTTATTTTGGGATTGTTTTGGATTATATTTTCATATTATTATTATTATTATTATTATTATTATTATTATTGAAGCAGTATAGTATATGTCTTGGCAGTAGTTGTATTGGTTAAATATTGAAGCAGTGTCTGTTGTTTTCGTGTTTAAATTATTGATTCAGACTCATTTTGTCTTAATTTACCACAAAATCTTTTCTTCTATACAAATCCCACTAAGGTTCTCCATATTCTTTCCTAATCAAGCTCATTCTTACTCTATTAGGCTGAATTTCAATTTTAATGTTGTATTAGTTGTTTTATGTTATTAATTTTTCACATGGTTTGGTGGAAATTTGTGCAGTTTAGGTTATTGAGATTGCAATTCCATTGTAGCTATGTAAGTGATGCTTTTCTTTTCTTGATTTTGTGCCCTTAGTCTTTTAATATCAATGTTCAAATTATCTATAATTTAGTGGTACTTTCTAGTTTTAAATTGTGCACTCTGAAGCATTACTACTATTAAAATGAATTGAAGTTTGTCGGGATAGTTCACAAACACCTTCAAGGAAATCTTGTAGGCTTTCTTCAATTGAAGGTAACTTAGTCGAGCAAAAGTTTTTTTCCAAAGCATATTGGTTTATGTATTGAATTTTTCCTTCTTTTTTGTGATTGAAGGAGAAACATGGCTCCTATGTGATAAAGATAACTTTCCATCCAGTCAAATATCAACGCCAATATCAGCAAACAAGAGGAGAAAAGCTTGCATGTGCAAACGAATACTTGCCTTGTACATGCAGATCTACACCTAGAAGAGACTATTGCAAAATTTTGATGATATACGGTAAGTTGTCGGTTGTTTACTAAACAAGAGCACCTTATGATTATGGAAATCACAGGTAAAAGAAATGGAATTATTGAAAGATTTTATACTCATTCTATAATTATTATGCTCATATTCAAGTCTTCTTTAGTGGTGTTGGGTTTTTCTTTTTGGTTTAAATCTTTTGACCTCCTGTATTTTCTCCTTACAGGTTGAGCTTTTGTCTTATTTAAAAAGAAAGAAGCTACGGAGAATGTTATTAGAAAACTGGATGACAGGTGCTTAATGCTATCGAATGGCAGGTTAATGCACAAATTCATCTACTTGTATTGTTAAACCAAATCTTGAGAGTTGTCTAAGTGACACTTGTTGTGAAAGTACCGTTAATTAAAAGGTATATTGCAAATATGAAATAATACGTGAATGGCATGCAAATGATAAAAAGTATATTGTATATTGTGAAATAATACGAATAAGGACCATAAGAAAATGATAGAAAAGAAAGTGGTATTATTTTGATACTTTATTGGAATAAATCTTGTGTGGCATTACCTTTTCTATAGCAAAGAAAGTTTATTTTCTATAGCATTACTTATCCAAGGTATGTCACTACGAAAATCCATTTTCTCCCTTCATTCTATACATTTTTCTATTAAGAATTGCTAAAACTAATTGTACAATTAGGTCCTCATCTCGTTATTATATTTCCTTGTTGAATTTTATCATGGTCCTTTCTTTCTTTTCTTTTCTTTTTAAATGAGATTTTGATTTTATCAAGTATTCTTGAATTTTACTATGTACACATACGTAATAATAGTTCTTCATTAGTTTTGAGTTTCTACATGAAATTCACAACTTCTTGTTGAGTTGCGGAAGTGATGTTTGAAGATGCTAAGAATGTTGTTGCTAATATTGGGCGTCGTTTACAACTAGGTTCCAAGCTCTCCGATGTTGCACTGTTCAAGTTGTGGAGATAGGTTTTTTAGGATTTGTTAGATCTCGAAGTTAGAGAATTTAGATCTTGTTTTGGACATGGCTATGATGATTTTCTTGAATTTTGTTAGTCAAGATGTTTTTCTGTTAAAAACAAACTTGTTAAGTTGAATATTGGTGGGGACAAGGCGACAAGTAAATTTTCTGAGTAAAATTTGTTAACTTTATTTTATTAAAGTTATTTTTGTTGGCATTTTCTATTTTCCACTTAATGATAATAATTAAATTGTTTTCATTGGGATTTATTGATTTAATTTTCTTGAAATTTTATCACATAATCTTTAATTGGTTTAATTTGTGATTTTATGTGATAATAATTGAGGAATATTCTAGAACCCTAAATTGAGGAATTGTGGATAGCTAGCCTAGCCAAATTATATCCACATCCATTGAACCTAATTTAAGGTAAGAGTTTTATTCCTTGTATAACTAGGTGATCTTTCTTGATAAGGTTAGAGGATTATTCATCATCATTTATTTACCTTATTTGGATTTATTCTACATTAATTATTCTTATCTCTTTACCATGTGGGATTCTAGTATTATTGGAATTAGTATTGCTTGCATGTCAAGACAATAATTTTAATAAAATAGTAGCTATTGGAGCAAGGATGTACACGTGAAAAGCTAGAGGAAAACATTCAAATTCAAACCTCCTATTTCACGTGAAGGCACGTTTTGGCACAAGAGAAATTCATAGAACATAGCTTTTGGATTCATGCGTTTCACTATTAACCATACACAAAACGTGATCTACTTCAACTTATGCATTAAACCATCAAGAAAAGCTTGATTTTGTTTGTGCACAACAATCTTTGATTAAATCATTGGTTAAATCTCCGGAAGGAGCCCAATCACTAATAGATCAACCCACAATGCGAGAAGATCAACACGAGAGGTGCAGATCTGTTGCGAGATCGCGCGTTACAACAAGCTATTGAAAAGCAATGGGAAATTGGCTCACATTACATGCTAGGAGAGAGTAACATGGAGTGTTTCACGCTATTATCCTTGATGTTGGTTAATTTATGTGTAAATTATCATTTAGCTTTATTGTAAAGATTTAAATTGATTGGATTTAGTGGATTAGTGATAAGTGCTAGAAAAGCGCTTAAATAACTCTTCTATTTTATGTATTTGTGTGTTTTATTAGTGTTATATATTCCGTTTTATGTGTTTTTCCTTTATTGTGGTGTTTAGGGCCACAAAGAATTAAAAGGAGTCAAAATGGATGAAAGTTGAATGAAAACGGAAACTCGGGACCAAAAAGGCAAGCGAATCAAAGATGGAGGACCTCCGATGTAATTTTATGAAAAGTTATTTTTACAATTTTTATTGTGCTAAAGTCGAAGAACATCAAAAGAGGATTCCTACACTCTTTTCGGATCGCAAATCGAAGTTTTAGTGAAAGTTATGGCTGCTTAAGAGAAGGACTAAAAGCGCCAAAGCCCAAATCATTGGGGACCAAAGTGCAACTTTTCAAAATTCAGGGACCAAAGTGAAACTTTTCAAAACATTGAAGGACCAAATGCAATTTTGCAGGACCAAAATGAATTCCATTCAGTTGAGGACTTGGTATGTAATTTTGGGTGACTCGAGTCACTCAGTCACCGCCAGAATCGGCCAGAGACACCCTCGGCCATGCCTCGTTCCACGCGCAACCTGCCAGTCACCTCGGCCATGTCCCGCATCCGCCTGCACGCCGTCCGAGGATCGCCCTGCTCTACGCCAAGACTGAGTCACACAGGACTCGAGTCGATGATTCTCGCCGAGAAGTTACCTACGCGCCAGATTTTGACCAATGGACTCCACCTACCATAAAAACGCTTTTTTGTATTTTCTTGACTTCTTAGAGATAAACAACCCTGAGACACCACAATAGACTCATGAAGGAAGACTTTATGATTTTTTAATATTTTTTGGTGTAATATTTTGCCTATAAATAGAGGCATTTCCAAGCTTGAATCATTAATAACTTTGTAGAGAGAATTAGCTTGTGATTCTCTCCAACTTTCTCCTCAATAAATTTCTCTTCATCATTTGTTCTTAGTTGTAGCTTGAAAGCTCTTAGTTTTTCATATTCAAGTGAAGTAAGAACCTAAATATAGGTTCGAAAATCAATCGACGATACTTCGTGAATATGATTAATCTGAGTATTTCTTCTCTAGTTTCTTTCCTTATTTTATTTTTCATGTTTGAGAAAGATAATTTCTCATATATTGCGAGTAGGTGATACACAATGCACTGCTATAAGTATTTAACCCAACATATATGAGTAGTTAGACTCTCTATTTAATTCTTAGCATTATTTACGTGATTTCTATAGTTTTTATATATTACTTGAGATAGTGAAGTATAATCTATCATATAGCAGTGGTGATACCCGCATATATGAGTAGTTAGACTTCTCTATCTAGTTCGAGGGGGACGTTGTGTTCAATTATCATGTTGTTATCTTTTCTAACTCTTTGCTAACATTTTATCTATTCATCTACTTCAATTTGTTGATTTGTTATGCTTTTAAACCCATTTTGAATTTATGTGATTATTGCATTCACTTTGGCCAATTGAATCAATTAATCTTTAAGTTCAAGTTAAGTGCTAGGATTGAAACTTTTGATCCGTAATTATCACTAGATTCCAATCCACAGTAGCAAACAAATGTCGTGCATATTTGTTAATAAATCAACTTAGATGTATTAATTCAAGTTTGTGAAATTGATCATCTAATTCAACTCATTCTTCTTGTTCATTTCACACTAGCATTGCATTAAATCCTAAGAACTTGTTTAGGATTATCCAATAGCTAGATGTTAAGTTAAAGAACTCACTTTAATTTAATGCACTTAAGGAAGAATTCGTTAATCAGAGCTTCTTGGTTAATTGAGAGTTGATAAATTGAAGAAGGGATAGTACACGTTGCATGGGAAAGATAAACACAAGATGTTGACACAACCAACCCTTGAGAACTAGATATATCTTCAATTGTTTCATTTTCATCTCTTTTATTTTATAATTTTATTTTCAATTGCATTCAACTCCACAAAACCCCCCCTTTTCTATATTAATTGATAAAAACAACTAGATTAAACACCGTTCCTCTTGGGTTCGACCCTTACTTACCACTTCTACATTAATTTGTAGTTTTGAAACCGAGTAAGGAAATAAAATAAATTTTGGCGTACTGCGACAACACGCCCAATTAGTTTTGCTCGTAGGCGACTGGCACGTGGTTTTTCACCCTGCGGGGTTTTTCATGTTAAATAGCGTGTTCATATATTTATTTATTCTTTTAATTTCTTCATTACAAACAGTTGCATCTGCCACAATTAGTTTAGTAGGACGCATCCGACTAACATACATTTACAGATTGATTGCACAGTTAAACAGTAACTTTCACTAAACGCATCTCGTCATAGAACGCGCTTCAGACGCATATCATTGTTTTAAAACAAATTGTTTAGACAACTTTGAATTTTCAAGATTGTTCTTTGGAGCATTGTATAGCGATGGCATTAGCTTTTGATACAATTGATGTATAATATATGAAATTTGAATTGATGAAGATTTTGTAAAGTTGTGTCCTAAATGAAATCCTTGGGACTTTGGAGCATTTGGCTTTTTGGGAGTGTAGAGTTTCATGCACCCTTTTATTTTATTATTATTTTTTAAAAAAATTCTGCTGCCCCATTAGGTCACGGTTAAATACCATGACCCACCAAATTTTTCTCTTTTTTAAATAATTGGCCATGGTTTTAAACCATGACCAATGACAAATTGATCATAGTTTAAAACCGTAACAGACATGTCGTGGTTTAAAACCATGACAAAATTGTTGTGACAGTATTTTTCGTCATAGTTCAAAACTGTGAAAAATTAGAATTGTCACATTTTTAAATCGTGACAATTCGCGTTTTATGGTATAGTGTGACTCCACCTCAAATATGCAATCACAGTTAAACCTATGGTCTAGCTTAAAACACAATGCATGACTTCAACACAAAGTGCAATGTCAAGTTAGAAACTCTGATGCAACAGTTAAAGAATGAAATCACTCCACCTCAACTCTCAACCCCAGAATGAAATCACTAAGAATAATGCACAACAACTCAGTTTGCAAAAAATAGTTATTCTACCAAACCATGCAAACAAAGCCCTAACCACTACTCAAAACAATGAGCAAAAACTCAGGCTAAATGCAATATCAGCAATAATACCCACTGGCACTCAATTGAATCAAGAAAATCAGAATTTCACTTACACTCCTCAGGAACAATCAACAAACAATTGTCAATTAGGAATGAGGAAACTCAGCAATAGCACCAATGCAGTCAAGAGAAACAGTTAAACCAACAATTATCAAGAACAATATAGAACACACTATTTACACAAATACAGAGAACCGGTGTTTTATCCCAAAAGCGAGACTCCAATTCTTATCCTAGTTTCCAAGATCCTTTCAAAAGATCTGGACAAGGCTTCGAAGAGAACTCCAAAGGGAAAAACACACAGAGTAAGAGTATAAGGCTTTTACCACAAGGAAAGCCTACGATTCCAACACCAGTTAATGTGTGAGGGATGAAACCAAAAAACCCCAACGATTAGCCTCCAAAGAACTTCACTCTGACCACCAAAAATGTCAGAGACCACCACCGGAAACCAAAAACACAACTGAAGATCAAAAAGCCACTCGCGGTCGCTCAAGAACGCCAGAAAGCCAAGGAATCCACTGAAAACCGATGAAACACCACCACCAATCAAAGATCTATCGCCCATATCAACATTCAACCAGGATCACTTGCGGTCACCAAACTCCACCAAAAACGCCACCACTGCGGCTCTGATACTATCTGAGAACTAAAAGGCACAAAGAAAATGTCTAATGAAGGGGTTAGGTCCTTTTAAAGGACTCGGACCCTAAGTCCAATGACCCACATCTGAATAAGCCTATCTTTAGGTTAGCGAGTCAAGCCCAATTTGGTGGCACACCCAACAATGATATTATGGCTCTTGGAAGGCAGCCACAAGAACCAATGTTTATAGTATATTTTGTGATTAACTAAAAGATATATTCAATTTTGATGCCTTTTGCTTTATGTTCCACTAACACTTAACTTCTTGAAGTTGTTTGTTTGTTTGTTTTTGTGTGTGTGTTGTTCATATTTTATTTTTTTACTGTGAGCTTTTGTTCTTTGTGTTAAAATTTTATTTTACCAAATTTTTTAATGTTAAATGTGATGGAGATATCTTTTAAGAGAACTTGGATTGCTGATCAAGGAGGATCACGTTCCCCATAGTTCATGCTATAGTCCATTACTTTTACAATTTCACTACAAAAAACTAAGCCTTTTGGGGCAATCTGTTGCTCCAATAGATTCGTGCATGTAGACTTTTAAGGATGATATAATAGTATGTCTTCCCAAAGGTCTATAGGTACAAACCTATTGGGAAGACAGACCGGCTCTAAAGGCTTAGTTTCTTATAATGCTTGTTGATATGCACGCAATTCCGTATAAAATATATGGTTAATATTATATTGAAAAATGTGTGTGTAGTTGAAAATATGTGTGTAATTATACGAAATTGAGTGCTATAACTTTGTGACCAAAAGAGCAAGGCCTTAATTTCCTATTATGAAATCAACAATAGGATTTCCTTGTTTTATTCTTATGATTTTAATTTGGCAGCAAAACTTATGGCTACACATTTAGCAAAGATTACTTTACAATGGAATGATGAACTTATTTTGTCAACCATGTGGAAAATTACCCTACACAACACTATCGTCTACCAAATTCCTTGGTATGTAAAGCTCTGCTTGGGTGTGGGCTATCTTTGACATGGTGAGTTGTTTTCCCCAAAAAGTTGTTGCAATTAGATTGTGGTACTCTAATGTTGGAACTAGGGCCAAAAATCGTTTCGATCAGATCATATTGATTTATGACTAGCACAGGAAGTTGACAAATAAAATGACAAATATTGTGTATAAAGAGGTTTTCCGATACTAATAATACTGTATAAAACAACAAATATATAATTTTTAATAATTATACCAAGGGAGATTTTGACTGCAAAAAGATTATAGGATCTCTTGCACCTTTATATATATATATATATATATATATATATATTAAGAGTAAGATTAAAATTAAGATAGTGTGACCTCTCAATTTTCCATTTGTTCAGCATTTTACATTTGATTATGATAAGTGTTGAAGGAAAGAAAATTGTGCACAACATTATGACATGCATTAGTATCAAAATTTCAAACCATATTAACCTTACAAAATTACAATGTTTTCAAGCTATTCAATTTCGTAAATACACGAAGAAGATAAAATTAATTAAAACTAGAAGTGTTCTTCAAGTCTTAAAATTGTCATCAGTTAAAATAAGCTCAACTTGTGATTAGTATTATTATTATTATTATTATTATTATTATTATTATTATTATTATTATTATTATTATTATTTATGGAAGAAATCAACATTTAATTCATTGTTGTTAAAAAAAAAAGAACATTTAACTCATTGTATATTGCTATGGTTAAATAATTTATTACATACTATTTTAATGAAGAAATAAATGTCACACTTTCATATGTTAGACTTGTGGACAAGGATTTGATAGAAGCGAGCACACTGTCACGCACTTGTTGTTTCAACACACAAGTTATTAGGAGCATTAGTGCTTCAAATGTCTACCTTGTGCAAGACTTAACACTGAGTTAGCCTTCCCGAACAAAGTTGCTAAGTATGAGAACTTAGAGGAATAAAGACCAAATGGAACACTTAAAAGTTTGTGAGAGTACTTTGTATTACAAAAGAGTTTACAACTTCTTGTATGTTTCCAAATGAGACTCCCTATCCCTATTTATAATTTCGCCTCGTCAAATGGACATTGGAGATCATCTCAGTCTAATAGTTAATATCGTGCCTCTAGAATTCTCTACAACCTCTTCTAAAATATCTAAAATATTTACAATATTTTATACATTAGATTATTTTAGATAAGGACCTAGAATTAGCTAAGTGTCGTGTGGAAGACTTCTAGAGAATTCTACCGAACACTAGTGAAACTCATCTCTAAAATCTTCCCAAGAGCCTCGGGGCGTGACAACACGCCTAACTAAGTACTTCTAGAGTTATATGTTTAAGTAAGAAATTACATCTTTAAATTATGACAAGACACGTAGTATCTAATCAAGGTGATTAGATTAATAGAAAGCAGATGAAATTTGTTTCACATGTCAAAGTATTCGAGTTCAAAAAAGTATCCAACATAGCTCAATTGAAGTTTTTCTTTAGGTTCACGAATACAAAAAGGGAAAGAAAAAGGAAAAAAAATGTGCCATGAACTACACTAAAGAGTAAAGAGAAGTTATGAGATGTAGCTACTTTGAAGACATGTCCATTTCTTGCAACCTGATAATACAAAATGCTCAATTTTGTTTTCCTTTTTAAATGACAAACACCATACAATTTTGACACAATTTTTATACATGGCTATAGACTCAACAGCGAAATTAGAACTATGGAAAGTGAAGCATGAGAAGGTACTACTCATATAGTGCACCCTATTAAATAACAAAAAAGAAATAAAATCTTCGAATTGTTGCATGCTACTCTTTGTTTTCAATCTCAAACACGTCGCAAACTTATTTGCATCTACATTTTTGAAAATATATTTTTGAAAAACTTGGCAAGCTTTGATGAGCTGGCCTTTTTGGAAACCACGTTTAGTGATTACTTTTTGTAAGCGAGCAGTTTAGTTCGCTAAAATCCTCATTTAAATTGTCACTTTCAATAATAAATTTACTAAATTTTTGAATTTTTATAAATTTAATTTTTAACCCGTGCATAAAGTTCATTTCTTTTGTTTGTCTGTAAATAAAAATAATAATAATAATTGCACTTCAGCAGTCTGCATACAAATGTGGGTAATTTGACTAGCTTTTATGCGCACTATATATATATATACATACATATATGTTAACTTTTATGTTTTAATAAAAGTTTATTCTGTTGGCATTTTTATTTTTCCACATTTATAATTAAATTAATTGAATATTTTATTTGGTTGATTTGATTATAATTGGATTTTTCATGGACTTATTATCACATTATAATTTTAGTTTATCTTGATTTAAATTAGCACATGTGATAATTTCTTATTTTAATTAAATAAGTGAGAGTCCAAGTAGGACACAAATCCTAGCACACGCCTAGGATGGCCTCCGTGTCCACATTCGACGTATCATATGATTTGGTAAGATCATTTCCATATTATATTGACACAAGATAATGTAAGATAATTATTCCATATTTTTTATTTACCTTATTTATTTATCCTACAACTAATGAGTTATCTTATTCCTTGTAGGAGTTGGTGGTTTAAGGCAAGTAGGTTTCTTGCATCACAAGACAACCTAGGAGTACTAAAACACCACAAGAGGGAGAAACATTGAACACGTTTGGAGCCCTAAAATCGTGCCCCCCATCTTCCTAGAGAAACGTGTCTTCTCCCTACCCCGTGCATGAAGTTTTAATCTTCATTGATTAATTTCATGTACACCAATCTTCATTAATTGAAGACCTTGGTTCAAATCTCCGGGAGGGAGTCCTCCAACCAATAGATCAGCCCACAACTTGAAGAAGAGATCAACACGAGGTGTAGATTCGATTCTATGGAACGCAGCACAAGGAATCACCAAGAGAGACGGATGTTCCGCCGCATTACATGCTAGGAAGATCGAGCAGTGGAGTTCTTTTCATTTATTTTTAGATGTTGCAATTAATTATGCGTAATTATTGCCTTTGATTTCCCTTTGTAAAGTTTTAAACCGATTGACGTGGTTGGTAGGTTTTTGCTCGTGGCTGACGAGCACGCGGTTTTCACCCGCTTGGTTTCCACGCTAAAATTGCGGTTTTTACTATTTTCGCATCACTCGCTTATTTCAGATTCACGACTTGCACGCATCCGGGCTTACGAGACGCATCTAGGTTTCAGCAATTTGCGCATTACGCTGATATTAAAATGTAAACTGCTACGAGTTAAATCCGAAGTAACAACACGTATGACTATCCGTCACTAAAATCGATCATTTAGACAACTACAAACTTTCAATTGGTATCAGAGCGGGTTCACTTTTTACAAAGTGAGATCTAGTTGTCTAAATGGAGTCGCTTACTACTCTTAGACCCCTATTCTCAATAGATCTAACTATCCCTATTGGAAAATTAGATGGAAATTTTTATTCAATCCATTGATGAGCGTTGTTGGACTACCACCCTTGATGGATACACTCGCACTCCACGTCATCAAGTTAATGGAGTTGTATCACTAAACCCAAGTACTTACTAATCTACAACGCTCGCCGCTTCTTTTAATTCTTTAAAGCCCTAAATGCTATTGTCTCTCATGTGGATGCAGATCAATTCAAGTTGATTTCCTCGTGAGAACGGCTAAAGAAGCTTGGGATGCCCTAAAGATTTGCGAATGAAGGTACCATCACACAAATCATCTAGATTGCGATGATTACACATGAATTTGAAGTTCTCATCATGGATGAGAAAGAGGACTTTAGAAGCTTTTATGCAAGGCTAAGTGACCTCACAAAATTCAATGAATCCCTCGGTCAAGGATTCACCGAGGAACGATCGTGGAAGAAAAAATACCTCCGATCTCTACCACCGCTTAGCAAAGGTAATCGCAATTGAAAGAAAGCAAGGATCTTTCATCTATGAGAGTTGGATGAACTTGTAGGTAACCTTTATGACCTTTGAGATGTATCTCGGCCGACTAAGAATAATAAGAAATCTGAATTAATGGGCAAACTGTGGATCCGTATGAATCGGCCCAAAGTGAGGATCGACTAATCAAAATATCAGAGATGATGAGACAATGATTGACCTTATAAAGAAGTTCAAAAGTACCTCAAAAACAACTCAAACTCTTCCAAAAGAAAGAACAAAAACGATAAAAAGTGCGAGGAGTGTGAAGGATATGGGCACAATGCACTTGAATGCGCAAACACGCTAAAAGCCCAAAATATTACTTGGCGCGATGAAGAGACAGATGCATCTCGACTTTGACTCAGACATAAAGGCGATTCGAAAATCAGGTAATTACTTTCATCGCTCGAGAATCATCTGGTGTTTATTCTTTAAATTTGCCTTCACAGTGTTAACGCAGATGCATTCCACCGAGATCCGAGGAGTCAAAGAAAAGCTTCAAAATGCGGAGGAAATGATAGATCTATTGGAGACCATGCTTGAGCTTAATAGACAATCATTTGCTCAATCTCAAAAAGAAAAAGATTATGAGATTGCCAAACCGAGAGACGAGCTAACCAAAACTCAAGAGAAGAACAAGGAATCTCAAATTGAGAAGAATTATATATTGCTAACTCGTGAGATGAGCTTGCTAAAGCTCATGTAAAGATCAAACAACTTGTTCTGGCACAGATTAGATGAAATTTCACTATGGAAGACCATCCGATGATAAATCGTGCGTCTTGGCTACGTATGAAAAGGAAAAGGCAACCGCAAGTGATCATGTTGTCTTTGTGAAACAAAGTGGTAAAGGAGATGATAACCAAACGGGCAACAAGAGATAGCTGAAGTTTATTCGCTTCGCTCCAATATCTGCAAGATCCAGAGTATCCAGATGCATCTAACCCCTCCTGTAGTAAACTTACTAACGTCTGCACCACTTGGGATCGATACATCCGGTCGAAACGAATAAGACTACGCTTATGCCCAAACAAACTCAAATCAAGGAAGGATCAAATCGACTCATGCTCTCAGAGATAACACCGAGTTGTCCATTACACCCAAAGCTACCTAACAAAATCAGATCTAGGACATGTCTGCTGAGGAACCTACTCCGATACATCCGGGCACATCAAGAGTCGAGCAGATACATCGGCGGATCAGATCCGTAATCAAAAAGCGAGGACCATCTATCAATTCTCGAAACCTAGAGGTCCTATTGAAAGAAGAAGAAGTTTACTCAAACTCAATGAGAGCCAAGCCCTGTAAGTACTCTTCTTCTCATGCATGCCTTCACTATGGTAAATTTAATCATGATAAATTTGTTACTTCACATTCCTTGAGCATGACTAAGTCTTATCATGATATGTATAATCCCCATGAATCTACACTCTAGTTCTAGGTCCTTACGCTCTAGTAATAATGCAAGATCATACAAAATGAAGGGTAAAGGTAAAAATAGAAATAGTGGTCAATATTGTGGGGTTAGAGGACATAAGAAGCCCTGTTGTCCTAAATTTTCCAAAAGCATACCAAACAAGTGTTCTAATAGGAAAAATTCCACCTCTACAACCAAATTGAAAGGGAAACAAGTATGGATTAGGAAAGTTGATTTGAAAGCTTATGAAAATAAGTTTGTTCCTTGAGCTTGTTTATCCCATTGATCCCACTTCTTTCACAAAATGAGATCCTCTTTTATCATTTACTTTTTGTGTGCTTTAATTGCATTTTTCAAAAAAAAAATTTGTTTTGCAAGTTCCTTTTCTCGCAATTGTTTTTCACTTAATACATGCATATAGGAAGATTCTCATTCTTTATGGTTGTAGATCGCTTGGCTACCGCAGATGAATCAAGTGTTGTGAGCTAAAAACCGAGGCGCACGCATCCCACAGATGCTTAACATGCCTCCGCATTAATCCGACAAAGACTTCACTGACAATCCAATGGAATAAGTCACCACCACCAATGCTATAAGGTTTTGTTTCTAATTGAGGCTCTATATCTCGAGTGTAGACCTATGTTCAAAATCTTGCTTTTAGCATTACACGCGTTCGATTGTTCAAGGGCGTGGTCAAGGGAAAAGAAGGTCACAATCCAAGCCAAGTCCATACTCTCTTCAAAACAAAAAAAGAAAATGAAAATGAGCTTAAATTGAAAGAAAAAGGGGGAGCAGGAAAAAGATGACTTAGGGATTGAGCTGAGCTATTTCCACCTCCAAAAAGACAATGCCATTTATTGAAAAAAGTCGTGCCGGACTTGAGAATTCGCACTTTTACGATTTTTGAACGGTCCATGGTACGCTACAAAGGAAAAAATAAGTTAGCAACCATAAGGTATTTGATGGTGATGCATGCTTGACCAAAGGTGTTTGATTCACACACACACATCATAATTGACTTATATTAATGCATAGTGAATCAGCACTTTGCGCCTGCATGCATCGCGATGGAAGCGGATAAGACCGAGATAAGTCTACATGTACTAGATGCATCTCGCCTAAATTTCGGAAAATTTTCAATTTCTCATGCATTTTTGTTTACTTGGCAAGATACACCGCTTTGACTTCCTATTTTACCAAAAAGGGGAGTAGTAGGGTAGGGTATGTCATCCCTCTCTTCGTCCGCTTTTGGGAGAGTGGTAAGCAAATCATTTTTACGATGAAATTTGGTGTCAATAATTGATTTGCTTATGTGTTATTTCTCTTAATTCATTATCTAGTTTCGTGCTTAAATTGAGGAGGATAACACACTTAGGGGAGAAAACCTTGTGTCTATGAACTTAATTCTATATTTATCGATGACAAGTGTTTTGGAAAAAATAGAAAAAGCCAAAGGGGAGATTGTTAACTTATGTTTTAATAAAAAGTTTATTCTCATTGGGCATTTTTATTTTTCCACATTTATAATTAAATTAATTGAATATTTTATTTGGTTGATTTGATTATAATTGGATTTTTCATGACTTATTATCACATTATAATTTTAGTTTATCTTGATTTAAATTAGCACATGTGATAATTTCTTATTTTAATTAAATAAGTGAGAGTCAAGTAGGACACAAATCCCAAGACACGCCAGGATGGCCTCCTGTGGTTACATTGACGTATCATATGATTTGGTAAGATCATTTCCATATTATATTGATACAAGATAATGTAAGATAATTATTCCATATTTTTATTTACCTTATTTATTTATCCTACAACTAATGAGTTATCTTATTCCTTGTAGGAGTTGGTGGTTTAAGGCAAGTAGGTTTCTTGCATCACAAGACAACCTAGGGAGTACTAAAACACCACAAGAGGGAGAAACATTGAACACGTTTGGAGCCCTAAAATCAGGCTCCCCATCTTCCTAGAGAGAACGGTCTTCTCCCCCCCTGCATGAAGTTTTAATCTTCATTGATTAATTTCATGTACACCAATCTTCATTAATTGAAGACCTTGGTTCAAATCTCCGGGAGGAGTCCTCCAACCAATAGATCAGCCCACAACTTGAAGAGATCAACACTGAGGTGTAGATTCGTTGCGGGAACGCCGTTACAAGGAATCAATCAAGAGAGACGGATGTCCGCCGCATTACATGCTAAGGAAGATCGAACAGTGGAGTTCTTTCATTTATTTCTTAGATGTTGCAATTAATTATGCGTAATTATTGCCTTTGATTTCCTGTAAAGTTTTAAACCGATTGGACGCGGGTTGGTAGGTTTTGCTCGTAGGCGACGAGCACGTGGTTTTCACCCAGTTGGGTTTCCACGTTAAAATTCTGTGTTTTTACTATTTCTCAGATCGCCATCGCTTATTTCAGATTCACGACCCGCACGCATCTGGCTTACGAGACGCATCTAGTTTCAAAGCAATTTGCGCATACGCTGATATTAAACAAGAACTGCTACGAAGTTAAACTGAGTAATCGCGAATACAGCCATGACTCATCTGGTCACTAAAATCAGATCATTTAGACAACTACAAACTTTCAATATATATTTTAAATTGCATATTTTTCGAGCTGGCTCGAACTCAACTTGATGTTGACTTTGAAACAAGTCCAAGCAATACCTTGTTTTTGAAGAACGAGCTCCGCTCAAGCTTGAACACAAAAAGGAGTCACTATATGTGCCAAACCTAGCTGACCCTGAGCCTCATATCTTAGGCTCGATTTCATGTCATTGGCATGCTTGCGGACTTCGATTGTAGTGGTCTCTAGGATCAAGTAAAAGCAGCATAGCATAGGTCCGTTGGTGTGAAGTTTAAGAGCCCTTCCAAGAAACTTTCCGTTGTTCCTCTTTCCTCCAGACCATTGACTTCGATCGACAAGACACGTAGCATCTCTAATCGAGGTGATTAGGTGAGTACAAGATGATGAAATTTGTTTCACATATCCAAGTAATCGAGTTTATTAGCCCATTTTGCAACCGATCTCGGCACCATTTACACTATTTTGGTCCACATGCTACTCCATTTTTATAAACTCAATCTCCAACCCACTACACTATTTTTACCCAACAAATCTAATTTCTATCATTATTATATTGTTTATTTTTCAATTATTTTTAATTGGAATTTATTATTTTAGTTTCTATTTTAATTGTAAATTAATTTTTCCATTTTTTATTATCTAACTCAACTAACATTAAATATGTCAACATGGAAGATACTTAAATTTATAGAAGGAAAAATAATTTTAATTAACCGTTTTCCTAAATTTGCCACAATAATGTGCAAATACATTTCCCAAAAAAAAAAAAAAGAAAACACAAAGTACAAACAACCAAAAAATATTTCGTTGTACCTTTTTTCCCAAAATTTGAACTAAAAAATAGAAAGAGAGACAAAAGATTAACAAAAACAAACACAAAAATTAAAAAAAAAAAAAGAAAAAAGTATTGAGATAGATGGCAATTTGGTAAATAAATGACATGGAATTCATGAATGTGGGTGCTGAATAGTAGCACCCCTTTGGGGCAACTCTGTTCTTGTTCCTTTTTTAACTCTCTTTTCTTCCTTCATCTTCCAATGCAAACACTACATTTCCTCTTTCCTTTATTGTAATTTTCTCCTCCACTGTATTAAACAAGAGCGATAAATTTTCTCAACCCATCCAAAGCAAAAGTTTCACAATACTAAGATTGGTTAGACTTCAAGTATACAAACTCTAGACTCTGTAATCTGCCATAGTACAAACTCTTAAGTATTCACCACTAAATACTGGATTTTTGGCTCAACTAGGGGAGCTAGCTGGTTCAAGTTGAGGGATCACAATCGAAGTTTTCAAAAAAAAAAAAAGTAGATATTTTGTTACAAGTGTTGCTTACGCGTTTTCATATTTTGAAAACGCTTTATAATTACATCATTGTTTAAAGTATCAATTACATCCTTTTCAACATATGCAATTAAACTATCATTGAGCCATTGATCTCCTATTCCACTGCGCAAACGATTCTTGACATAATTCATTGCAGAAAACACCATTTCTACTGAAGCAGTGGCCATAGGAAGAATCAACACCAATGTCAAGAGCTTGTAGACTAGTGGGTACACTTGATGCTTATTCTTAGCCACCATTTGTTGTGCAAGATCACTAATGCCGTGTAATCTTCCAAAATCCTCATCGCTACAGGTCAAGAATATATGTATCAAGCTGATCTTCAAGTTCAAGGATGTCTACTTCTTCAAAATCTTTTGGATAATACTTACATAATCGAATCAGTTTGTTCTTATCAAAAGCAACAAAAGAATTATTTGGACATAAACATGCAACACAAATGAGCAAGTCGCTATTTACCTTAGAAAAACGATCATTCAACTCTTGAAGCTGCATATCAATAACGGCATAAAACATTTCCACACGATAGTGATGCAAATTTGTCACTGTCAAATGACGTGAACGGCCTATGGAAACGAACATATCATCCATGTTCGGAATCCTAATCTCTTGAGCTTCACAAAGCGACAAACCACTTCAAAGAAAGAATCCCATCCATCATCTCTCATTGTTTGGAGTTGTTGTTTGCATACTTTCACCAAACTCATAGCATTCACAATA
This sequence comes from Jasminum sambac, assembly GCA_018223645.1. Taxonomy (NCBI): domain Eukaryota; kingdom Viridiplantae; phylum Streptophyta; class Magnoliopsida; order Lamiales; family Oleaceae; genus Jasminum; species Jasminum sambac. Next base: position 26,996,629 of record CP073652.1, read on the forward strand.
TCTTGATCTTTTCTTTGTAGAGCTTTTGACAATTCATTTGAAATTCCCAAGATTTTTCTCATGAGATGTAAATTGAATGCAAACTCAAATTTTAGCATTGACTCTAACAAAATACATGCATCACCCCGTGATCCATTACTTGTAGGATCAGTAGCAATCATTTCAACAACTTCAGATGTCATCGAAAACATGGCAATCAAGTTAATCAAGCAACCATAGTGAGAGCCCAACAAGTATCACCTGGATGCTTTAGAGAAGTTTCTTAGTTTAGACCTTGTCCACTTGATATTTCACCGAGATTGATTGCTTCAACAACCTTGAGTCTTTGTTTTTCTCTAACAAGGTCACATCTTTTAGTCGATCCTCCTACAACAGTGACCAATCTCTACACTAAAGTAAAGAAAGTTTCAATCTTTGCATGTTTTTTCGCCACAGCCACTAGAACCAATTGAAGTTGATGAGCAAAGCAATGAATGTAGTAGGCACTCGGATTCTCCTTTAAAATAAGTGCCTTTAGACCATTGTACTCGCCTCGCATATTATTAGCTCCATCATAACCTTGACCTCGCAAATTAGATATACTTAAGCTATGCCGAGAAAAGAAATGATCAATGGCAGCCTTAAGAGAGAAAGTTGTTGTACTAGTAACATGTGTGATACCAATAAAACGTTCCAATACACGACCATTCTTCACATAACGAAAAACAAATGACATTTGCTCCTTCAATGAAATGTCATGAAATTCATCAATAAGCATTGAAAACAACCCATCACCAATATCTTTCATTACCACGTCTACAATTTCTGAAGCAATTGCACTCACAATCTCTTTTTGAATCAATGGTGATGTTAATTTGAGATTTTCAGGAGCATTCTTCAATGCAACGACATGAATCTCCGGATTTTGATCACATAACCAATGTAGTAGTTCAAGAAAATTCCCCTTATTGTTAGAATCTTCAGATTCATCACGTCCACGAAAAGCCATCCCTTGTCGTAAAAGAAATCGAATGCAATCAATTGACGTATTTAGACGGATGCGATATTCATTTCTAGCTTGTTGTGATTGCTTGTTGAAACAAGTATGAATACTTTGTTCTTGTTTGTTGAATGATTCATATTGGACTCGAGCTTGATTGTGTGCACTACTTGATTTTGCAACATGTCTTTTCAAATGGTTTTTCTTTTTCCAATTTGAGAATCTACCATCACCAAATGAGCCACCACTTGGATTGAAAAGATAGCAATAAAAGCAAAACACGACATCCTTTTCTATGCTATATTCCAACCAAGTAGGATACTCACTATACCAAGAAGCACAGAATCTCCTATCTTTGCCACTTATTTTCGATGGTGGAAATTCATGAAGACGAGGTTGACAAGGACCTCTTTGAACATATGTTCTTCGGATCACATCTCGAACATTAAAATCATAATTTTGTATCAGAATTCTTAATCCATGATCCGATGGGAGTTGCTCAACATCAAATTCACACCTAGCATTATTGACATTATTTTCATCCCTTACATCCTCAACTCCAACATCTCTATCATTCCCAACATCCACATCCTCAACTCTAACATCTCTCTCATTCCCAACATCCATTTCACCACCAATGTTAACATTTCTTTCTTCTCCAACATTATTGTCATCCCTTTTATTTCTTACATTTCGTAGATCATCACATTGCTCATCACAAGATATGGCAATCCATTTATAATACCTCTCCATAACTGATACAATTATGCAAACAATATATTTAACAATTGTAAGCAAACAATTCAACAAAAATCACAACATCATCTATTTCAAAATTCACAATTTAACTTTACATCTTCATACATTCACAATATCCACAATTACTATTTACTAATTGGTTCCTAATTTCCAAATTCAACCGTTTCAAATAAACCACCATCAATCATTCAATCGACTACTTCATTGATAAATTTAAAAAAATCCAAATTATAACATATTAACATTGTACTCACCTAAATGAGGCTAAGTGAAAAATTGAGGCTTAGAAGCACTGAAGTAGATGGCAGAAATGCAGAGATTAACTGATTAAGGCCGCTAGTCAAGACCAGGGTTCAAGCCGATGGATTTGCAGCTGGCGCCTAGCGAGCCGGGCCTTCAGTTTTGGTGATCGAGGCGAGGGGTGAGGCTGCTGATGTTGGGGGATTTATTTGGCGATGAAGTCATGAAGGGATCAAAGAGATTAAGGGAATTAGGTGAAAATGTGAAATGGTGAATTAGGGGATTTTCTCTAGTCTGAACCGGTGAGCCGAATTGCCGAAGCGTGAAGAGGACGTTTGTTGCCTTTTAAAATTTTAATTTTAATTTTTTTATATAGGTCCAAAAAATTTTTGGGGGTCAAAATTGAGGGGTCACGTGACCCCTCAAGACCCCCATTGTCTCCGTCTGTGGGCTCAACATTAGAAAGTAGCTATAACTTGTGCATAAACATATAACACACAGAGTTAACACCCCTTTGGGGTGTTACTATTCAATACCCCATTTTAGTCCAAGGAAATAGGACAGGGTTGGAGAGCATTTTGGGACCATTTTGGTGTTTTTGGGGGTAAATGGGTGAGGGTTGGAGATGGCCTTTTTAAGTACCCAACTTAATTCAATTGAAGTTTTCCTCTGGGTTTACTAATAGAAAAAGAGAAGGGGGGGGATATGTCATGAACCTCACTAGAGTGTGTTCGTTTCTAATTTTTTCACTTAAAAATCACTTACTACTAAAAGTCAAAGGCAAATATCGATATCAACATCTCACATCATCACTCTTTATTATCTACACATCTCGTAGTTCCCACCATGATATGTACTAGTACTACTTTGTAGACATGTCCATTTCTTCGAACCTGATAATGCAAAATCCCCGATTTTTCTTTTTCTCTTTCAATAAGAAATACCATAAAATTTTGACAGCTTTTAGAACTCACTTCAAAATATACTAGCCAGTTAGGGTTTCCCAACTATGTCACGATAGAAGAAATATACAAGGAAGTAGGCTTGACACCATCACACCAAAATTAGAACTAGTGATGGTAATGGTCGGGTTCGGATCGGGTCAGCCATACCCAAACGCTAACCGCGATGCCAAACCTAAACCCATAACCGAACCAAACCGTGGGTAATCCGATTTTGTTCGATTCGGGTATCCATTCGGATCAGCCTTTATACCCGAACACGTACCCGTCTACCCTTTTTTAAAAGAACTTTGAGCAACACATTCACAAATACTACAAGATCACCTATAAGGTGTAAACTATAAAATTGGATATTTTGTACAAACAAAAATAATTTACGTTCTATCTCTACGGTATTGTTCTAAAAATTAAACTTTGAAAGACTAAAACCAAAGACTTTGGGTTGAGCTTGGGTGGTGACCACTTGAGCTTTTTGGGTAGTGGGTTATTGGATTTAGTAATATAGTTAATACTTAATAGTCTAACTCTAACACACTAACACAAACTCACAAACACACTGCCTTTGAATTGAAAACTAATTTTTAATTTTATTTATTTTAAGTTTTTTCAAGGAAAAAAAATATATCAGGTATTCGGTTCGGATTGGGTATGAAACTAAAATCCATATCCGAACCATATCCGGACCATAAGCTTCTCGGCTTTTACTATCAAAAACCATATCTGACCCCGCGATCAATCGGTTCTGATTTTTTCGACCTGTTCGATTCGGGTACCCATCATTTTCGAATTTTCTGGATTATTTTCCCATCCCTAATTAGAACTAAGGAAAGTGATGCCTTAGAAGGTACTACTTATATAGTGCATTATTAATTTGCAAAAAGTATTTAAATAAAATCTTCTAATTACTGCATGTTAGTAAGAGATGCCTCAAGATTTGTTAAAAATATAAAAAGAATTCTTGTGCTGCTTTTTTTATAAATGCTTATTAAGGAAATGCATGTTTCCTTAATTTTATAAACCCATTTCCTTTTTTATAAACTCATGTTTTCTTAATTGATTAATTATCAACTCTTTTGCTAACTAAAAAAATAAAAATAAAATAATTTAGATTTTTGGCGGGAAAACTTGCTTTGGTGGAAGAGTTTTTGATATATTATTATAAATTGTAATTGTTAAATTAATTTTTTCCAACAAATTTAAAGACCCTAAATCTAAAATCAAACGGCCATCTTATCTAATCCTGTTGGCTACTGGTCAGTCTCCAACTATAAATGTATAAAAAATAAGGAAAGAAAAAGCTATGACATCAAATTCATAAACTTCTTCACATAAATATGAAATCTCATTACTTGCATTTTTTTACTTACACATAGTTTTCCTTCTTAGTAATATTGAAATATTAGTTTTCCTTAGTTAAATAAAACACACACAAAAAAATATAGTTAATACTTAATAGTCTAACTCTAACACACTAATACAAACTCACAAACACAGTGCCATTTGAATTGAAAACTAATTTTTAATTTTATTTATTTTAAGTTTTTTTAAAGAAAAAAATATATTAGGTATTCGGTTCGGATTCGGGTATAAAACTAAAATCCATATCCAAACCATATCCTTCTCGGGCTTTACTATCAAAAATCATATCCTACCCACCGATCCATCGGTTCGGGTTTTTTCTACCCATTCGGTTTGGGTACCTGTAATTTTCGGATTTTTCTGATTATTTTGCCATCCCTAATTAGAACTAAGGAAAGTGATGCTTCAGAAGGTACTACTTATATAGTACACTATTAATTTGCAAAAAGTACTTTAATAAAATCTTCTAATTGCTGCATGCTACTCTTCGTTTTCAATCTCCCAATAATAATAATAATAATAATAATAATAATTATTATTATTATTATTATTATTATTATTATTATAAATAAATAAAAATAAAAATTGAAACTTGTTTGCATCTACATTTTTCAAAGCTTGGCAAGCTTGGATGAGCTAGCTTGGAACCATGTCCGGTGTCTCCTTTTGTAAGCTGGCCAGTTCAATTTAGAAAAATCTATATTTAGCTGGATTCTGAATTTTGATTGGTTTTATGTTTAACCATTATAATGCATAAATTTCATTTCTTTTGTTTTTCAAGGCATTCAACCGTTTGCATATTAAGTGAGTTAAACTTATCCATGACCACTCTACTTTTCAATTAGCGTCACTTGGACCACCTAAATTTATTTTATTTTATTTTATCATAACCACTTAACTTTGTACAACATTTTGGTCAAACCACCCATGTTATTATTTTGTCAAATATTTGATAGAAAATCCTATATAGACAAACAATCAACCCAAAATAATCAAGCATCAGTAGTGATTTTGTGATTAAAAAATAGCACACTTTTTTTTTGGCAACTATTTCTTTTTCATCTAGGGACCTAGCCTGAGACTTCCCGGTAATTTCGAAGAAATTTTCCATAGTTTGTCTTTCCTTTGGACCATTGACTTCGATCATTTCTCTATCTTAGGGTCAATGAGTACTCCGGTACTGTTGTAAATTTGTTGGCGACGTCAACACCCCCATTTTGGGAGGGAAAAAAAAAATAGGGGTTGGGTGAGGCCCCTTACCATTAGGGGACAATTATATATTATTTATTTCATTTAATATAGATTCCAAAAAATAAAATAAAAAAAAATTAGGCGATGATATGGCGCTCTGTGAAGGCGCCACATCACCCTTATTGGCAACTTATGTTGCTAATAAATTGGTAGGTGATTATTTATCGATCAATGAGTCTCCCAATATTAACAGCTGAACACAACTTTTGATTATTCCAACTCTCGTCTTCCACTTGCTTAGATAATTGAGGGCTTGTTTTATTGGGTGTTAAATTTATTCCGCACGCAATTTCGTATAATTACATATATATTTTTAATCACACACATCCCCAATATTATATTAATAACACATTTTACACGGAATATCGCGCGGATAAACTTAACACCAAAAAGAACAAGCTCTGAATTAAGGAAGCCAATAACTCAGCTCGATCCAAACAGAAACCAATCAAGCCCTTCTCCATTCAATCTGTCTCTTCTCCACTTCACACTATGAATAGCTAACGCTATACAGCTTCTATTTCCCCAAAATGTCCGACGCCGCCGTCGAATTTCTTCTCGAAAACTTGAAGCAGCTGCTTCTTTACAATGCGAACCTTATTCTCGACGTGAAGGGTCAGGTTGAGCTTCTGTACAATGATTTGAGTCTGTTTAAAGCTTTTCTCAAGGACTCGTCGGAGAAGAGGAACAAAAACGCTTATCTACAGGAACTGGTGAAACAAATCAGAGATGTAGTCTACGAAGCTGAAGATACTGTCGACACGTTTGTCGCCCAGGCAGCTGTGCATAAAAATCGGAGTGCGATCGAGAAAGCTTTTCATATCTTCGACTATCCCGCAAAGCTTCGAACAGTGGGGAAGAAGATTGAGGGCATAAGGGGTAAGGTGAAGCATATATATGATACCAAGATGTTTGGATTTGAAGCACCTCAAGATGGGGAAGGATCTAACAAATTAAAAGAGAAAAAGGTAGTGTTTTTTTTTTTGGAAAAATTGATTTTAGAGCTATGTTGTTTGATTAAACTATGAGCTGTTTTTATGAAATCTTATCTGTTTTCTGGCAATGGTTTATCCTGTGAATGTGATGAAAAATTGAATGCTTCATAAACAGTAAAATTTGCTTTGACGAAAAAAGTCAATGCAACCTTGAACCTTAGAACTTCTTTGATGCTTTTAAGATTGATGATCAGTTAATTGATAAAGAACAAGGAGTGTTTTCGAGGACTTTTCAGCATTTTGACATGTTTTTCACCGATATGTTCCTGATAGATCGAAAGCCTTTAATGAGCATTCATATTATTGTCAAAAGAAAGGCAAAAACAAAAATTATTGTTAAGAGGATTACATTACAGATTAATCTATAGAGGACATAGATATGTTACTTACTACATGTAGTTATCTTGTAAAGAGTGTCCATTTCATCTTGTGTTACTACAATCTGGCATGAATTCCATTCTCTGATTTTGTTCATTCTAACAATGTAGGCTCCCATTGTGGAGGAAGACAATGTGGTTGGATTTGAAGATGAGGCAGCAACGGTTACCGGTCTTCTCACTGAAGGATCGGACGATCTTGAAGTTATATCAATTGTTGGCATGCCTGGCCTTGGTAAGACAACACTGGCGAAGATGATATATCGTGATCCTAAAATTGAATTTGAATTCATTAATCGGGCATGGGTTTATGTTTCTCAAGAATACAGTAGAAAGGAAGTGTTTCTCAATATTTGGAGTCAATTATCTAAGCCGACCGATGAGATGTATAAGATGAATGATGAAAATATTGCTAGGGAGCTTCGTGCGTTTCTTGAGAAAGGGAAGTACCTAATTGTTATGGATGATGTGTGGACTGAAGAGGCTTGGAATGATCTCAAAATTGCTTTTCCGAGAAACAAGAAGAGAAGTAGAATATTGTTGACTAGTCGTATTAGGGGAGTGTGTTTGCATGCCAACCCGAGCTTAGAGCCCCATAATTTGCGTTTTCTTACACCTGAGGAGAGTTGGAAGCTACTCCAAATGAAGGCACTAGGCTCGGAGGAATGTCCTAGCGAGTTGATACAACATGGAAAGCATATATGCAAAGAATGTGGCGGACTACCTCTCACACTAGTGGTGATTGGAGGAATTCTACTGGAAAAGGGCATGGAAAGTCATTGGTGGGAAAGGATCGCCCAAAGTGTGGACGCGTATATTAAAATGGACCCAAAGAAACGCGTGGAAAAATTTATAGCTTTGAGTTTTGACCATTTACCTTATCACTTAAGAGCGTGCTTTCTCTACTTTGGGATGTTTCCGGAAGACTTTCAAATCCCGGTATGGAAATTAATTCGTCTCTGGATTGCGGAAGGGTTCATACAACAAAAGGACGGTATGAGCTTGGAGGATATTGCAGAGGAGTATTTGGATGATCTTGTTAATAGAAACTTAGTCATGGTTGGAAAGAGGAAGTTAAATGGAAAAGTTAAAACTTGCCATGTTCATGACATGCTACACGTGTTTTGCAAGAATCAAGCTGCAGAGGAGAACTTTTTCCAAGAAATTAAACGGTTTGATCCAGTTACGGATGCATATTTGCCTTCCAACCCTGCTTTAGAAATGTACCGTCGCCTTTGCATTCATACCCGAGTTTTGAATTACATCTCTTCAAAACCACATGGTCCACGTGTTAGGTCTTTCTTATGTTTCTCATCTGAAGAAATTATCTTGCAACCAGAACACACTTCTTCCATCCCTGGAGCATTTAAACTGCTTCGGGTTTTAGATGCTAAACCCATCTCTTTCCCTCGTTTTCCTTTGGATTTAACTCAGCTCGTACATTTGAGGTATCTTGTTCTGTCGTGCAATTTCAAGATCCTTCCTGCTGCCATCTCTAGCCTTTGGAACCTGCAAAGTCTTATAATTGAGACGTCATCCCGAGCCCTTGAAATCAAAGGAGATGTATGGAAGATGATTCAGCTTAGGTATCTTAAAACTAATGCTTCCACAACTTTGGCTGGTCCTCTTCGTAGTTCAAGAAAACATAAAGATGATTCTTTGATAAATGCAAACCTACGAACAATTTCTACGATATCGCCTGAAAGTTGTACAGAGGATGTCATCGCCAGGGCTCCAAACCTGAAGAAACTCGGCATTCGTGGCAAATTAGCTAAACTTTTGGACACCAAAAGCGGGTCTAGTTTGTTCGATAGTCTTGGGAAATTGGATTACCTTGAAACTTTGAAGCTACTGAATGATGTATTTCCAGTTCCACCTTCTGAAGGCAAACTAAGCGGCCTTCCCCAACAGTACAAATTTCCACCAAAGCTAAAGAAGCTAACACTAGCCAACACCCTCCTCGACTGGACACACATGGCCACACTTGGAATGTTGGACACTCTTGAGGTCCTCAACTTAAAAGACAATGCATTCATGGGAGTATGGTGGCAGACGGAGGATGGAGGTTTTCGTTCTCTCAAAGTCTTGTTGATTGGAAGGACGGATTTAGTTAACTGGCGAGCTTCGACTCATCACTTCCCGAGACTTAGGAGTCTGTCTCTTAAATACTGTGGTAAACTCGAAGAAGTCCCATTTGGCTTGGCTGAAGTGCCAAGCCTGCAGATAATTGACTTGTACTGCACAACTAAATCAACAGCTTCCTCTGCGCGGAAAATCGAGGACCACAAGAAAAAGATGAAAGAGAAGGCTCAGAAGCAAAGCACAAAAGGCATTTCATTTAAGCTCTCCATTTATCCTCCAGATCATGATCACTGATCTCCATTCCTTAGATCTCAGAAGCTGTGCCTTCAACGGTAAGTAGAATTAGTTGAGCAACCTTCAATTAAATAATTGGTTTTGTGATTTTAATTCGAATATATTTTAAGTTCTTACATTATTATCATATAAAATGGCTCAACGAATTCGTGCAGGAGGATAATGCGACAAACGAAAGTGCTGAAGATGTTGAAAAAGTCGAGTTTAGATGAATGGAGGCAAGAGAAAATCTTTGTGGTGTTGTTGTACTTGTTGTACTTGTTTTCATTTGCTTCGATAAAACAAACTAATCCCCACTTCATTTTACTGTATTTCGATTTTACCTTTGTATTTCTCTCTTGTTTAAAACTTTGGAGTCAATTGTCTTGTTTCCTCAGGACGAGATTTGTCTGTTCATCGATGAATATTGTTATTCCACTTGGAGTGTAACTACTTTCAAGTGGCTATTGACTAAGGGTGCTTCAAACTTTTCCAGATTTACATCTTTCATTGAGTCATATCCGAAAATGTTCAAGTGCCATCCATGGCACCGTATTTACGGTGTCATTGATGCGTTTTCTGACCTTGTACGATTTCCGTTTTGAAATTCAAGACTAGATTTAGAATCAGTACGGCGATGGGGAGTTACAACAATTTAAAAAATGTTCCGGTGACACCGTAGCGGTCGATGTCGGTTGGTTAAAGTTTGTTGCCATAATTTGGCCCAAATTATGGCCAAAACTTAGATTGGCTGTCACGGTATCGCCGAAAAACTTTTCAAATTACTAGAACTCCTCGTTGCCGTGCTGATTTTCAATTTGATCTTGAATTTCAAAACAAAAATCATACGGGATCAAAAAACGCACCGGATCATTTCTGAAGTCATAGAGCTTGAAATTTTTCTCTAAGATACTTTTCTCTACTATTGACTGTTATTATTGAAATTTTTGTTTTCTCATTTCTCTCTCGTCTTGTTTCCATCTTTTTTGATTTTTTCTTGATAATTGATGGTGCTAGATCATTTCTGATGTAGAGCCATGCGAGAATAGGATTTAATGAAAGCGGTGAGTTTGTTTTACTTAAACTTCAGCATTTGATCCGGTCTCAATGGAAGAATGCTAGAATTTTGTCATTGTTCCCGTGTTTGAACTTCATCATTGCATTGAATTTCTTCAATTGGCCTACAGAGATTCAAAGAAACAATGATGGGTATTTGGTAAATGAAGAGATTAATTAATTAATATTAAAAGTGTTTTTGTAAACTAACAAGTAATATAATAGATTTCAAGAATCCAAGTATCCTATCCAGTCGGATTTGATTAGCCGTTGGGGCACTTCTAAATTTTCAACCTGAACTTCATAAGAAAACATGATACATATGTAAGAAAGCAATAACATTAATCGTCAATGCAATGTGATGGATGCCAAGCCAAAAATTATGATCTAAGATTTAATATGAGAAAACAATATATTAGAGTTTTGAATTCACTTCTTAATTCTTACAATTATGCTACAATGTCATTGTAAATTATATAAAAAAAATAACCTAATAAGATAGAATGATTTTGTTTCTCTTTACTCTTCTTTTAAGGGATGTCACCTTTTATGGCAAAACATAACTTTCTTATATAGTATATATATTTTAATAAGGATTCTCTTAATACGTCAAAACCCTGTTTTCAGAGGTCAAAAGAGTGTAAAAATGCTCTAAAATTTGGCCTCAAAATGAGGTATAGTAAAAAATGGACTTTTAACTGGACTGTGAGTGAGTGATCACCGAGTTCATTTTTTAAAATTATTTTTACGCTTGGCGGTCTCCAAGTTATTATGTTGTTTCTTATGTTAGTTTGGCCTCTCAACTTTTAGCTTTCTTCAAGTGACTCCAAACTTGAATTTTTTTACACACACTTTTAGGTCTTTTAATTCGAGCTTTTGTAACTTCAAAATAATGTCATTTTAGCCCCTTTATGCTGTATATTTTCTTACAGTTGCGGATCAATCTATAAATCATGAGACACACATATTAAAGTCAAATTAAGATCAAATTGATCAACACTAACTAATTATTCCACTGTAAATGGCTAAAAATTGCAACTATCAAGTGTCACTAATAATAATAAGGTTAAAACATCTGTAAAATGGTTGGATTGCATATTCGTAACTTCTGAAATGCAACCGACCCTTTTCTTGTGATCAAGTTGATTGCGATTCAAAATTACTATAAAATGGTTTCATTTTAGTAAGACATTATACACATCAACCACTCATACATTAATTTGATTTTTTTTTAAAAAAATATCTTTTAATATTTACGCTTCAATTCTCAACCACACACCAAAAACCAAATATAATTTGCTCAAACTAATGTGAATCAAATAAGATATAAAAATTGTTTAGAAAAGTAAATTGACCTGTGTTAAATAAATAAAAGTATTAAGTAGACCTAATGGGACATGAAAGTTGAAATAATACAAAAAGTAAAACTGATATCTATTTTTTTAATGGAAAACTAAAAGCTTGTTTGTGGCACAATATATCTAATAATACCAAGTATTGACCAAGTTCACCACAAACCAGCCCAGTTATAATTACTCTCACCCAAGTTTCTAAAAGGTGTGCTAAGGCGGCAAGCCGAGCCTCAACCCTTAAAAGCCTATTCGTGTCTAAGCGAAACCCAGGAGTCAAAAGGTATTTTTCATTTTTTATATTATTTTAATTATATAGACTAATAAATAAGTAAAATAATGCATATTTTGAAAAATTTTGCAAACGCCTACATTTTTCTAAAATTTTCAAAAATTTTCAATAAAAAGATAGTTCTTAAAATATTACTTGCTATTTGTTGTTTAATATCAACTTCGAGCAATTAAATTTGAAATGACTATAATCAAATAGTTGACTTTAACGAAAAATAAAAAATATAAAGATGATCGATTCAACCAAAATAAGATATGAACATAGCTTCAATATTGAATGTTAGAAATTAGGATTTATTGAAATTCAATTAAATACATTGGTCATCCAAATTAATATTTTGATAGTTAAAAAAATATATAGGGAAGTCTAAAAAAGAGATCTGAACTTATAAGTTAATATTTTTTAGACCAAATCTAAGAAAATAACCAGTACAGCAACTAAAAGAAATACATCATTACTACAATATGGACGCAACCACTTTTTTCCAAAGTCTTTCAATAGGCGAGACATTTCAGTGAAGCTTCAAGCCTTCGTGTTGGCCCAGGTAAGCCTTTTAGAACAGTTCTCTCACCCCAATTATATAGACTTGTTTTTTCTTTTTAATTGTCCCCAACTATAGAGGAATTTTTAATTTACATATTTATGTGTATTTAATTTATTCATATGCTATTATACTTATTTTAATTTTTACACATGCAAAGTCCTTCGATACTTCCAACAATTTTCTAAAATTATTACATAAGGATGAGCAAGAAAATTTATATACATGGATTACTTTCCCAATAACACCCTTAATCCGTGTAAAAAAGCAAACAAACTCTTTCAAAAAAAAAAAAAAAAAAAAAAGCAAACAAACTCTATCATTTCAATTTTATCGGATGTCGTGGAAGGGACGAAAAAGCAAACAAACTACTATAATTGAAATGGAAAGACGAATAAATTTTGATGAGCCTCCCTGGTTCGGAACTTTCCAAAAAGGCTTTTCTTACTTCTACGCGTTAACCAATCCCACATAATATTCAGCTTTACCAATAAAGAAAGCAAGCAATAATTATTAGGAGGAGAAATATACATCAAGTGAACCTTTTTTTTTTTTTTTAAATACAAAGTACAAATTGGCATCATAACAGTACAAATGCGCATAGACAGATGTCCTATTGAAATACAAATCAACTAAAGCTATTCCACTCGCGCGAAAGAGTCTCCCCATAAGAGGGAAAAATTCACATAACATGCAATTGGTGAGAATCGAACCCGACACCTCTATATCCGAAGGCCTCATTAGCGTGACATGACAACTATAAAATAAAATAGTGAAATACAAAAATAAGCATAATATTCTTTTTCATTCGACCACTTGCAGACGACTCAAGAGACCATCTTCCACGGCATTTGAAAGTTGACCTGACTTTTCCTTCCTATTCTTAACTATAAATTCCAAAATCAAAACTCTACAACTCAACAACTTCAAGCATTTCTCCCTTCAATGGATTTCCACAGCAATCTTAACCAAGAAATGAATCCAAAACACGTTTTCTCGTATAACGAATTTGAAGAAGAAGATGAGAACGATGTTTTCTTCGACCAACTTAGAAGGCAAGTTTTGCTATTGACAACAGAAGATAGTGAAGAAGAAGAAGAAGAAGAATTACATGTTAAAAAAAGCAGTCGAAACATGGCGGAGAGGCGAAAAATCAGGTCGATCCCCCTGTCGTCTTCTGTAAAATCACCTGTATGTTCTTATAACTGGTCTGGTAATAAAGAGGATTGTGCAGCTCCTACATGGATATTGAATTTGTGGAGAACTGGCAATGGAACTGGTGTTTTCATACCGCAAATCGTTCAGTCGACAAGAAGAAATAAACCAAGTAAGTCAGCTCTTTTAGTAAATGATTTAAAAGAAAAAAATTATATATCTTCTGTTATTGATGAATTTGTTGCTTGGATATGGCTGCAGGAAGGAGAAAGAAGAATGAGAAAGGAAGAAGATATAGGGGGGTGGAGAAGACGAAGTGATTGTATTTGATAATAATGTCATTATTTCATTAAATCATGTGAACATATTGTATATATCTATTATAGATCAAAAAGTATTGATAGATATTAATAGGCTAAATTTGAAAAATGCTTGATTATACATAGAATAATACGTTGCTTCACAGTATAGCCCCAACACCATATGCTGTTCAATACTGGATAATAAAATTGGTCTTTTTACACAAGCGGTTTTAGTTTCTTTTCGGTTTGGATAATCTCTTTTACATTTTAACTAGAAAAAAATGTGCACACTTGTGTGTGATGTGATTACCTTCGGACTTCTTCCATCATCTTATTCCGTGTTATGTTCCAAGATTTGTTTTAAATATTTAATATAATTAAATAATTAAGCCATGTGTTCGCGATAATATCAACCACATATTTCAAATCATTACTCATTATTGTCCACACGTCTCCTGATCCTTGCCACTATTTATTCAAAAAGTTTATTTTTAACTAATTTTAGATAAAACATAAATTTACATGAAGACACTGTTATCGATACTCTTGTTTTTATTTTCACAAAATTAAAAAATTATATTAATTTTGATGAAAAATAATATTTAAGTTACACATTGAATGATTGAAATGTACCCTCAATGTGTGGGAAAAAAAACACCAACAATTTTTTTAATTATTTTTTTAAAGATAAATAATAGTTTATTTTAAATGATAGCAATAAATACTCCCCCGTCCCACATTGATGGTTCTTCTTTTCTTTTTGAGTTGTCTCATATATATGATTATCTTTCTATATTTAGTAGCATTTCTTATACTCCATCCGTCCCATTTTGATAGGCTTGATTTTCTTTTTGGTTCATCTTAAAATATAAGTTACTTTCTTTATTTGTACAAATTTAACTTCTTCATTTCTTAATCTACCCCTATTTATTATGTATGATTATTAATAAAAATAAATTATCATATTTAATATAGGGACATATTAAAAAATATACAAGTAAAATTTACCTTTCCAAACAAATATTAATTTTAAATTCTTAATCCGTGTAAAAGTCAAATCATGCCTCTCAAAATAGGATGGGAGGAGTATTCATTTATAAAGGGTGAATGGGAGTAAATTAAAAGTGTTTTAAAGTAAAAGAGGAGAGAGAATAAGTGGAGGTGAGTGGTTGAGATTTATGGATGTGATGAGATGTGTGGATGTAATTGATTTAGGAGAGAGAAAAAAGTTGAAAAAAGTGGAAAAATGTGGAAAAAAGAGCACACATTCATGCTTATAATTACACTGCACCTATATCCTCGAAAATATAAAATACTTATGACTTTTTATTTATTCATTTAAATAGGGGCATTAAAAAATAAAGTTGGATTGCAAAATTTTCTTTTCTAATACCATTTTTAATCTTTGTGAAAAATAGAGTGGATCATATATGTGGCGCAGAGAGAGCTAGTATTATATATGAGTATCCTCAGTGATCTGGTTCTAGATCACAAAACCACGTCATACCAAATGATTTTGAGCAATATTTCCAAATGAGCGTCTAGTTTCATTTTAACTTTTTCTTCCAGCCTTTTATTCATATTATATTAGTATTGAAGTTACTTCGATGTTGAAAATATGCAATATGCAGGGGTATTGCATTGAAGATCTCAATGTGTATGAGTTAACAGGATAACCCTAACTATAGGCGTCCCACTTGCATTAATCAAATCTAATGACTTTTTTTTGTTTTTCATTTAATCCATCTCGCTGCTTAATGATATAATCAACTTTAAGTTTTGTTTTATTACTTTTTGAATAAATCGAATCAAATCCTATTTATTTTTGCTAACAAACACATTTGTATAAGAAAGATATTTTGTACGTATAATATAGGATAATCATATATTGTATCTGACACCAGCTAATTCTATGAATTGAACTTTTAATTACAACTCGTAGATTTGAAAATCAATTCAATTGATTTTGTTTTGGCTCACAAATCACATATCCCTCAAATATTATACTTACCGACTTCTATATTTTTATTTTGCATCGAAGAATAAAGTCAAAAAAAATTTAAAGAATACAATTATAGATACGACACATGTTGTCAGTAGTATTTGAAAAGTCACAAACTTGATAATCATTTTATGGATGCTAATACCCTCACAAATTTTTTTTTTATAGATTCTTAAATTATGTGTGTCATTATCATTGAAATTTATAATTAATTCATTGCGTGTATACTTTTCTTTGATGGATACCCATACACGAAGATTGAATTTTAGATTTTTGTAATCCAAAAGATTTGGTGATATCTCTCTATAGAATAGAAGAATGGAGAAAGAAAAGAAAGGAAGACTCCTAATTACATCATGTGTAATGTAGTAATTCTTTTTTCAATTGCGGGAGGAGAGATGGCTGAGTGGACTAAAGCGTCGGATTGCTAATTAGTGACGAGTTATTTGTACGTATAAAACACAAGTTATAATTCAAGAGGTATACACAAATCAATGCCACACACTTAAATTGCTCCTTTTACTCCTTGATCATTTGGTAATTTAACGTAAAAATGGGGGTAAAATTAAGAATTTAAATGTGCATATATGACAAATGTGTGATATTAACTTGTGTTGTGTGTCTCGTAAGTAATTAGGAACTACTGGTATAATGGTGTGTTTGTAGCTTTTTTTTTTTTTATTTTTTCTTTCTCATTTTTTCCTAGAAAAAGTAATTATATTTGAAATAAAAATTATTTGCTTCAAAGATTAGCGACCAAGAAAATTTTGATCCAAAGCAATACCCAAAATTAATTTTCATAGATTATTTAAGATTGACAAAACTGAAAAGAGAATAACAATATACTTATTGACTCAAGATTATCTTCCTTTTTATTTTATAGTTCATTTGTCGCATTCCTCAAACATACTCATTTCTCGCTATACTTTTTGATTTTGTTAGAGATTATAGGTAACCTTATTTTGATTCTAGTTAGAATTACGTTAAAAAATTTCCAAAATAACATAAAAAGGCACGTTTATTATTTCTACTATTATAGAAACGTATTTGGGTGGTACCTTAGAAAAGTCATCTGAGAACGACAAAATTAAATGCATGACGGAAACATTGGAAAACTTGATACAATCCAAAATATTGGCCATGTCAAAATGTCAATCTATCATTGCAAGACCCCAGCAATTAAGCGGCTGTTAGGATGTGTATAAAAATAAGTTTTTATGTATTTTTATATAATATAGGAGAGAAAATGAGTGGA
The DNA here is from genome assembly GCA_018223645.1 of Jasminum sambac. Classification (NCBI taxonomy): domain Eukaryota; kingdom Viridiplantae; phylum Streptophyta; class Magnoliopsida; order Lamiales; family Oleaceae; genus Jasminum; species Jasminum sambac. The sequence goes on from CP073652.1 coordinate 27,013,858, forward strand.
ATTGAATGATAGAAATTTGTGTAATATAGATATATCATACGAAATATGTGAATGTGAAATAAAAGAGAGAATTAATGGAATTGAAAAGAATATATAAAAATATATAAAAATATGTAGAAGAATAGGGGCTAAGAAGCCAACAATTGAAGAAAAAGTCGTGCAAGTGCACGGCTAAAAAAATTACGTGTTACAACTAATTTAAAATTTTTATTTTTTTAGTTGTTCAATCAAAAATGTTAACGATTATCGTTGATAAGGATTTGCAACATTTCGAGGGTTTATATTCATAACCAAAGACGGAGTGGACACGTGCGGCCACGTGTCCAAATGTATACCGGCACGTGTCCGAATGTATTTCTCTTCATTCGGGTAGGCAGAAAATTTTCAGCTTGGAAGAAAATGTTGCTAAGAATGGTATAATTGTACTATTTTTTTTTTTTTTTTTGTTACAAGGGGAAATCGGGGAAGGGGGACGCACAGGGGCGGGGTAGGAATCGAACCCGGGTCAACTGCCCGACACGTGGGCGGTACTATCGCCACGCCACTCATTCGTTCCTGTATAATTGTACTATTATATTAGATTTTTCCTAATTTTGCACAGTCGTTGAAAAACTTTAAATATTTCACCTATTCATACTTCAATGGTAGTACTTGTTTGAAAATGGGTTTTATGTATTCATTTGACTTTTATATGAATCAGGTTCTTTGTTAGAGTTATTCAGAAAAAAAAAAGGTTCTTTGTTAGAGGTTAACGAACACTAATCTGCTTTGAGGATGTGTCTAACTAATGAAAGTTAACTTATAAGCGTACCCGAAATGAATGACACAATCACATCAAAATATCAAATGATTACAAAATAGAATAAGCCCCCGTTCTTCTACAACTTTTAACAAATTTTTACACATTTTAACACATTCACATCAAAAGTCAAACCAATTACATCCACATATTTTCTGGGATCCACTATACTACATAAATCTCCATCACTCAATCCCACTTATTCTCTCTCCTATTTCACATCAAAACTCATAAATACTCATAAATACACATACACTAATAAGGTGTAAGATATTTAAATAAAACAAAGCAGAAATTAACACAAATGTGATAGTACATGTGTTTATGCTATGCTCAACTACTCATTCAGCAATTAGTTCATGGCAAGTAGAAATGTGTTGAATGACTTCATTCAATTATCACCTATATGAATTAGTTCTCAACAATTGGAATCCCGCATGTCTATTCAAAAATGTATCAATAGTCCCTTGATTTTGGTCAAGGGATTGTAGAATTCTTGCCTTGGAATAAATGGAAGAAAACGGATTAATATTGGTCCAATCGGATCCATTATCAGAGAGCAATCCTGAACCCGATGGATCATTCCTTTTTCCGATATATGAAATAGGGGATTTCACTAAGTCGATTCTTAGGAAATGTCGAATCAAACCATTTGTCCTTATTTCAACAAAGGAAGCACGGGCTTCTTCACTAGAAGCACTTTTTTTTTTGTCTTGGTCCCAATTCAATACTAAACAAGTCCGAACTAATTGAATATCTGTATGAGAAAAACCTCGAATTGGTTTGCCATTTCCATAAAGGATATAATTGACAACTCGAAGTTGCACATTATCCCTTTCCTGCAACAGATCCGGGGGAAAAGGTGTTGCTAAATTTATACCGTCCGTTATTTCATATGTGACGACAGGTCGAACCAAAACAAAAAACTTTTTCTTACTAGGTGTGATGCGTTGAACATCAATCCCATTTTTCCATTTTTTGATTCCTTGGAATTTAGTTTTCCTAGTGGTATGGAAACTTCTCTATGTCAAGATATCTTATCGATTTCCAAGAAAATGGATATGTCCGCAAAATATTTTCAGTGTAGTTATTATTTTTCCTCTCCAGCTGGACAATCCTGCCTAGTCTATTGGCTTCTTATATTTAAAGTCAGTTGTGTATCTACCCCAATGAGACTATTATTCTGTACCATTATGGAAGAAGATCCAGGTAAGATATGCTTTTCCTCGGGAATTTAAAAAAAAAAAGAAGATTTACTTTTATTTGGTATTTTGGCATAAATGCCTCGAATCCTTGATACTCAATCGAATCCTTTTCTTTTTTTTTTTTTTAAACCATTGAATGCATTTCTATAGTCCCATATTTGGGAATGCCCGAACCCTTTCTTCTGTATCGAGGATCATCAAAATAAGCAAGAATACTATTTTCAAGGAAAAGTGCCATTTTGGGAGATTTTAATCGAGATGCTTGAACGGGGCATTGCTATGTTCCCAGGTTCTTGAATCGATTGGAGTGAAATGATGAATCTATTTTTCCGCCTTTTGAGAATAAATCAGAATTCTATTGGAAATTGTATGAGATTACATCGACCAGTACATATAACTGGATTAGGGTGTGAATAACTTGAAATCCTATCTCATTTTATTTTTTTACCATAAAAACACAAACTAAGAGTTTTTGTCTCTCTCGTTTATGAGAGGTTAGTAGTATATCTTTGCTCGATAGTACGAGAATGTGTGTTCATTTGATCTTGATCCTTGTGGCGCAAAAGTGAGATTAGACTGGATTTGCTCACCCCCTTTGTTTATCAGAGGCTAGAAGTATATCTTCGCTTGATAGAACGAGAATGCGTGTTCATTTGATCTTGATCCTTGGGGTACAAAAGTGAGATCGGACGGGATCTGCACAATCTCTAATAATATCCATAAATGACTTGTTTTTGGTAACTAGTCATACTCAACCTACATTGCACGTTATTTGTAAATAATTTCAATAAATAGAGCTCAACGGTGTGCGTGAAAGGAATGGATGCTTACCAATATGTTGGCAGGTAGTTATCTGCGCATGAATTAAATATTGGGTGAAGCATTGACAAGTCATTCCGCTTTCATCGCAAAGTCCATTTGTAGGATATAAGTTCCTAAATAGCAATATTAGACAAAGTCTTTTCAACGATAGCCCATGAGATGTAATACCATTTCGTAACAATGTATTGAGAAACTCCTGTTGATGGTAATTACACATATTATCTATTGCCTTCATCATAACTCAAGAAAATAGACCGAACATGATTTCACTTATTTGATCAATCTGTTGGAAATTGGGTCTATGGTGAATGGAAATTGAGGCACAATTGCATTGCAAGTGGGATATGTAGTTGTCCCACATAGGAACTTTAGAGAAGTTTTGTCCACCTTAATAATGGTTGGCCTTTGTGTGAGGTGTAACCAAGGTTACATAGGGTATCCTCCATGGTCTACGCGCGCCCGCAGGGGGGTGGAAATCACGAGCCGATTTCCACACAGTCTTTGGGATTCGTGTGCGAGCACGACCTGCGGACACGAATGTAGCACCGAAATTGACCACCGGGCGCAAGTTGAGTTTTGCTCGGTTGGTTTTAATGCAATGTAATGGATGGAAACGTCTGGATTACACAGCCACTGTAATGAACAATTGAAACGTATTAGCGTTACATAGTTCGTAATGGCAGAATTGTATGATTGGGCATTACACGCCGTAACCAGTAATTGCAACGGATATGAGTTACGCGGCTGGTGTAATGGTCTGCGGCTATGAATTGATGATATTCAGGCTCCATTTTCACCTACATAACCGGCAATCCCCATGGTCTCAAACAGAACTCTCAACCTCACCAATCTTCCTTCCTCTCTTGATTCGTTATATATCAATCTTGATTCTTGGTGATAATAATTTGGGCATTCAATCGGTTAAGACTCAGCGGTCGCTGTATCCTGGGAGGCAATCGTCGTGGTGAGGACGAAATTGCTTTAAGGACATTGCGTTTGCAAGCCTCGGCCGTATTCTCTCCTTTGCTTTCGCTCATCTTGTATTGTTTACATTCGTTTACGTAATTTGCATGAATTCGATATTGTTACTTGCATGAATCTGCTTAGCAGCCCCATCATGTTCTAACACAATCTCCTCATTTTTTTGCAGATGGAATGGCTTGTTGTGATATATACTCTGATGATTCAACATTGTCCCATAGTTGTGAATAAATGGAGTTGGTTTAACTTAAACAAAAGGTTTAATTACTTTTTATTTATGTAATAATTTTTTTTATATCATATTCTTGTCCAAATTAACATTGAGTTTTTCATATTGTTTACTGTTTCATGCTTGCAAAATTTTGTTACAAATATTCTAAATGCGAGTGGCAATTAATTTTTATTAAGGGACGTCCATACCTGGACTTTAATTTTAAATTTTACATGGACACGTGTGTTACATGATGTTAATTATTTTTTAAGCATATAAGTTGAAAATTCTTAGTTGTCTAAACAATTTGAATAAACCTATTCAGATGTAACTGGAACCGTGTTTTGCAACCTAGATGCGTCGAGCATTGTGATATAGTTTAATGGTCAGACAGCCTGTTAGTTAATATTAGCCAGATTAGTCTGTGAACCTTAAATAGCATCAGATGCGTCTAACTGAATGACAGAAATTGTAAAATATAAAATAAGAGACAAAACACTGGATTTAACGTGAAAAATCCCGTAGAGTGAAAAATCATGTGCTTGTTGCCTACGACCAAAAACCATTCCACTAAGTGCCAAAGAATTTAAATCTTACAACGAAGCTAAAGGATTATTTACGCATAAATAAAGCAACATCTAAGAATAAATAAACACTCCTTCTTTAATCCTTAGCATGTAGTATGAGACAGAGCATCCCGTTGCTCTCAGTAACTTTTTGTACTCCGCGATCCCTCAACAGATGTGCACGTCTCGTATTGATCTCTCTTTATTGGGGTTCTTCTGATTGGTGCATGGACTTCTCCCGGAGATTTCACTTGAATAAATTCAAGTTGTGGACTTTTAAGAATGTTGCACGTGATCATTGCACGAACAAATCATAGATCTAAACTTACAAGTGCATGGGAAAGTCAAGGGATGAACAATGAAGCTCGAATAGCTCTAGGCGTTTTCTTCCAAGCTTATCTACATGTGGGTGTATGTACTGATCCCTCTTGACTCTTCTTGTATTCTTATACAAGTTAGTTTCTTTCCACAAAAGAAACTTCCTTGTATAAGGACTCTAACAGCAACGTCTCTGTTCTGGTAATGTTTTCTTCAAATTGGACCATCAGATCTTGATCTTAACCATTGAATTTGAAGAACCACGAGCCCTAAAGATTCTATCAAAATTTCACACAAATCGGATCGTGCAATATTGAGATATCCAGTTTCAACTCGGGAGTCCTCTTTTTTTTTTTTGTTGACCAAGACTTCTAGTTACCATTAGACTCCAATTCCTACAATGAATAAGAATGTTATTAGTTGTAGGATCAATCAAATAAGGTAAGTATAAAACATGGAATAATATTATTACCTTATCCTGTATCAAGTTTATATGGAATAGAAGACTTACCAAAAAATCGGATACATCGAATGTTGACACAAGCTAAGGTAATTTTTGTTCTTTACACTTGTAGCATCCAATGGACTCCTTCTTGTTTATTATAATCACAATCAAACAATGATTATCACATTAAATTAATCAAAGGTTATAAAAAAACCTTGTGATAATAAGGTCCAACAAATGAATTCATAACTAAATTAACTAAATATAAAATTTAATTAATTTAATTACAAATATGGAAAATAGAAAATCCCAACAAATAAACTTTATAGAAATAAAGTTAACAATCACCCCCTTTGGCTTTTTCTATTTCTCCAAAACACTTGTCATGGATAAATATAGCATTAATATACATGACAAAATTCTCTCCCCTTAAATGTGTTATCCTCCCCCTCAAATTAAACACAAGTAAATAATAGATAAAGAAAAATAACGCATAAGCAAATCAATCAATTAACACCAAATTTCAAATATGAGATTTGCTTGTCACTTGACTTACCACTTCCCTTAAAGTTGACGAGAGAGATGAGATATACACTACTCCTACTCCACCTTTTTGGTAAAATAGGAAAGTCAAAACTGGTGTATATTGCCGTAAACAAAAATTTATGAAAATTTTAGAAATTTCCCGAAATTTAAGAGTGAGATGCATCTAGTACCTGGAGACTCATCTGGGTACTGTTGGCTTCCACAACGATAGATGCATCTGGGCAGTTTACAATCCACCACGCATTAAAATATGCATGAAGTACAGTGTGTGTGTGTGAATCAAACAACCGTTGGCCAATCATACATCACCATCAAATACCTTATAATTGCCCTGACTTATTGGCTTTTCATTGTAGCGCACTAGTAGACTGATCAAAATCTGTAAAAGTGCGAATTCTCAAGTCTAGCTTTGCCGACATTTTTCAATGAGATGACATTGTCTTTTGGAGGTGGAAATAGCTATGCTTAATCTCCAGAAGTCATCTTTTCAATTCTCTCCCTCTTTATTTCAATGTTAGCACATTTTTCGATGTTTTTAATAAGGGTATGGATCTGGCTTAGATTGACAAACCTTCTTTTCCACTGACCCCGCCCTTGGCCTTTGAATCACGTGCAATGCTAAAAGAAAGATTTTGAGCATAGGTCTGTACTCAAATATAGAGCCTCAATCAGAAACAAAACCTCATAACATCGATGGTAGTGACTTATTCCAAGGATTGTCCGACTAAAGTGCGGTCATATTAGTCTGGAGACACGTTGACTGTACGGCAGATACGTCTGTCTCAGTGTTAGCTCCCAGCAAGCACTCAAATTCATCCTGTAGTAGCAAAACAATCTACAACTCACATGAATATGAATCTACATATATGCATGCATTAAATGAAAAACAAATACATAAAAGAGATTGCAAAACAAAAGAAAATCTTTATTGTTTTTCACCTTTTTTTTTTGAAAAATGCAATTAAAGCACACAAAAAGTAAATGTTAAGTAAAAATAAAAAGGATCTCATCTCATGAAAGAAGTATGATCAACGTGGTAAATCAACGCATGTATCTATCAATACATGACCAAGTTGTGGGGATTTTTTTCCATTTTTTATTGTCTACCAATTCAAGATAAGGAACTTTTATCTTTTCCTTGTTGTTAACTTATTTTTTTAACGTTATTTTTGTTGGCTATTTCTATTTTCCACTTAATGATAATTAAATTGATTTCATTGGGATTTATCCTCTAATTATACTAATACTTTGTTTCCATAAAGGACACGTGTGATTAATGGAATGTACAATTCTTGGCCAACAAGTCTTCTTTTGCCATTAAATATTCAACACATTGAAGGTAGGTGGGACACGTATTCTGACCAAGAGAAATTCAAAGAGCATAGCTTTTGGATTCATGCATTTGACCATTAACCATACATAAAACGTGACCTACTTCACCCCGTGTATTAAACCATCAAGAAAAGCTTGATCTTGTTTATGCATAGCCTTCATTCAATCGTCCATTGGTTGAAGAATCTTCGGGAGGAGTCAATTCACTAAATAGAAGAGCCTCAACAAGAAAGATCAACACAGGGCATGTAGATTGGTTGGAGGATCAAAGAATACAAGAAGCTATAAAGAGCAGCAGAATGCGAGCTCACATTACACGCTAAGAATTAAATAGGGAGTGTTTATTTATTCTTAGGTATTGTCTTATTTATGCGTTAACAGACCTTTAGCTTCATTGTATGATTTAAATTCTTTGGATTTTAGTGAATTGGTTTTTGCTTGTAGGCGACGAGCACGTGGTTTTTCACCCTACGAGGTTTTCTATGTTAAATCCTGTATTTTGTCTCTTGATTTCTGTCTTACAGTTTATGCCACTTTATCCAGACGCATCTGACATTATTTAAAGTTCACAGATTAATCTGGCTATCATTAACTTAAAGACTATTTGAGTATAAAATTGTAACACAATGCTAGATGCATCTAGGCAGCAAACCACGGTTTCAGATGCATTTGAATCATTTTATTCAGATTTATTAGACAACTTAGCTTTTCAATTGGTATCAGAGTGGGTTCACTTCTAATAAGTGAGATCCGGTTGTCTAAAAATGGAACCTCATTCACCTCTCAGACCCCCCAGTGTTAAATGGAACCAATTATGCTTATTGGAAACTTAGGATGGAAATCTACATCCAATCCATTGGTGAATGCTGCTGGACCTCTATTCTTGATGGTTGCACTCCACCCACTATCACCACTGATGATGTTACTACTCTTAAACCTCGCAATACTTATATTGATACTTAGCTTACTATTGCTTCTTATAATTTGAAAGCATATTTGCAATTGTTTCGTAGGTTGATGCTAATCAATTTAAGCAGATATCTTCATTAAAGATAGCTAAAGCAGCATGCGTCCCTATAGGTTGCAAACGAAGGGACTACTGTAGTTAAGACCTCAAAGCTGCAAATGATCACTCAAGAATTTGACAGTCTCATCATGGATAAGAAGAAGGACTTGAAGGAATTTTATGCCAGATTGAATAATTTGATTAACTCGGTTGAGGCACTTGGCAAAACCTACACCGATGAGGAAATTGTGAAGAAGATCCTTAGATCTTTACCTGACAAGTTTTTTGCAAATGTAACTAGCAATTGAGGAAAGTAAAAATTTTGCATCAATACGAGTTGATGAACTTGTAGGTTCACTTATGACCTTTGAGTTGCATCTGGCCCGACGAAAGAAGAACAAAAAGCCTGGAATTGTATTCAAGGAAAACATCGAGGAACCATATGAATATGGAGTTTCTAATGAGGGTGAAAACATCAATCTCCTCACAAAACAATTTAAGAAGTTCCTCAAAGGTAAGCTAAAGGATAAACATCCCAAACTACAAGAGCAAAGTCAAGCTCAACAGCAATCTAAGAGGAGAAACAACTTCAACTTAAAGAAGAATTTTAATTCTTGCAAAGGAAATGTATAAACCGCATTCAATACAGAGAATGTAAATGTTATGGGTACATCTCCTCTGAGTGTGCTAACAAGCCGAAAAAGAACGGCAAGAAGGTCATGGACATCACATGGAGTGATGCTAAATCAGATGCATCTCGATCAAATTTAGACGAAAGCTCATTTGACAATCAGGCAACCATCCTTACTGTTTTACATTCATCTTGTACTAATTTTATGCCCTGGTCTCATGCAAGTACCACCCCAGATAAATATGTCGTGGCAGCTGAAGATCTGAAAAGGGAGCTCCAGAAAGCAGAAGAAAAGATCCATCTATTGCAGATAGCGATCGAATCCAATAGAGAGGGTAAGCCAAATGCATCTGCACCCAAAAATTTTGAAAAATCATAAATAAGCGGATTGAGTGATGAACTTGCAAAAGCACATGACAAAATCAAGAATTTAGTGCTCGAAATTGCCCGCCTTGATGGGATCTTAAGCTATGGAAGGCCCGCCGGCTTAAAAAGTGGTCTTGACTACGAGGGTAAAGGTATATGTCTAGCTACTATTCGTATGTTTGTGAAGGAATCGGGATCCAAGCCCGAAATACAAAACGAACCTCATCCAGACATATCATCAGCATGATGCATCTAGTACCCATACTCCGGTCCAAAATACTAGGGCTCAAGCCTAAAGCAAAATGAACAGGAAATCCCAGCCTCCTGGGCGTGTTGTCGCAGTACGCCAAAATTTATTTTTATTTCCTTACTCGGTTTCAAAACTACAAATTAATGTAGAAGTGGTAAGTAAGGGTCGAACCCAAGAGGAACGGTGTTTAATCTAGTTGTTCTTATCAATTAATATAGAAAAAGGGGGGGTTTGTGATATTTGAATAAAATTCGAAAATCGAACGTCAAAATAAAAGATTGAAATAAAACAATTGTACAAAATATCTAGTTCTCGGGTTCGGTTGTATCAATATCTTGTGTTTATCTTTCCCATGCAACGTGTTACTATTCCTTCTTCAATTTATCAACTCTCAATTAACCAAGAAGCTCTGATTAACGAATTCTTCCTTAAGTGTATTAAATTAAAGTGAGTTCTTTAACTTAACATCTAGCTATTGGATAATCCTAAACAAGTTCTGTAGGATTTAATGCAATGCTAGTGTGAAATGAACAAGAAGAATGAGTTGAATTAGATGATCAATTTCACAAACTTGAATTAATACATCTAAGTTGATTTATTAACAAATATGCACGATATCTCGTTTTACATCGTAGTTGGAATCGAGTGACAATTACGGATCAAAAGTTCCAATCCTAGCACATAACTTGAACTTAAAGATTAATTGATTCAATTGGCCAAAGTGAATGCAATAATCACATAAATTCAAAACGGGTTTAAAAGCATAACAAATCAACAAATTGAAGTAGAGGAATAGATAAACGTTAGCAAAGAGTTAGAAAAGATAACAACATGATAATTGAACACAACGTCCTCTCGAACTAGATAGAGAAGCTCTAACTACTCATATTAGCGGGTATCACCATCGCTATATGATAGATTATACTTCACTATCTCAAGTAATATATAAAAACTATAGAAACAAGAAAATAAATGCTAAGAAATAAATAGAGAAGTTTAATCACTCATATATATGGGTTAAATACTTTTAGCGAGTGTTCGCTTTGTATTACCTCCACAATATATGAGAAATTAGACTTCTCAAACAAGAAAAAATAAAAGAAAGAGAGAAACTAGCGAAGAAATGTTCGCTAATCATATTCTCGACCAAGAATCGCCGATTGATTAATCGAACCTAAATTTAGGTTTTTTTCTTCCGTCGAATATGAGAAACTAAGAGCTTTCAAGCTAGAACTAAGAACTAATGATGAAGAGAATTTTATTGAGGAGAAAGTTAGAGAGAATCACAAGCTAATTCTCTCTACAAGTTGTGTGATTCAAGCTTGGAAATGCCTCTATTTATAGGCAAAATATTACACCAAAAATATTAAAAAATCATAAAAGTCTTCCTTCATGAATCTATTGTGGTGTGCTCGATTGTTTTATCTCTAAGAAGTCAAGAAAATACCAAAAACACGCTTTATGGTAGGTGGAGTCCGCTGGTCAAAATCTGCACGGTGTCAGGCGTGACTGAAAGTGCCACGACTCGAGTCACGCTACGATCTCGCTTTAGTCCACTGCCTTAGCCAAGGAACGAGGACCAGGGACGGTTGCAGTGCATGACTCCGGACGGTTGCGGGCTGATCGAGATGCTCGGGCGTGACTCGAGTCACTTGCGGCGCCGACTGATCACATGCGGCTACGACTCGAAGTCACCCGAAGTCACCCAGAAATTGCACACCAAGTCCCTCAACTTTTGAATGTTGTTCATTTGGTCCTTGAAATTGCATTTTGGTCCTCCAACGTTATGAAAAAGTTTCACTTTGGTCTCGAACTTTTGAAAAGTTGCACTTTGGTCCCCAACAGCTTTGGAAGTGACGCTTTAGTCCTTTTTCTTCAAACGCCATAACTTTCACTAGAAACTCCGATTTGCGATCCTAAAAGTTTGGGAATCCTCTTTTGACGTTTCTTCGATTTGGCACAAGAAAATTGTAAAAACAACTTTTCATAAAATTGCATCGGAGGTCCTCCATCTTTGATTCACTTGCCTTTTTGGTCCCGAGATTCCGTTTTCATCCGATTTTCATCCATTTTGACTCCTTTTGATTCTTTGTGACCCTAAACACCACAATAAAGGAAAAACACATAAAACGGAACATATAACATTAATAAAACACACAAATACGTAAAATAGAAGAGTTATTTAAGTGTTTTTCTTGCACTTATCACCTCCTCTTAACAAGTAGGGGCGCATCTGCGCTCAGGTATCTTGTAATTTCTATTCCAAATTTGGTCATGATGTGTTTAATTATCATGAGTATTTGAATCTTGTTAATACTCATAAGAAAAGACATGAAGCCAACCAAACTCCTCCGAGATTTTATTGTACAAGAAACACTAGGGTAAATGCCTATGTGGTTCAATTGTCTTTTAGTGCTTTGATCCATAACAACTGGTATTTTGATAACAGTTATTCTAGATATATGACAGATGATCTATCCTTACTATCAAACTTTGAGAAAGGTGAAACACGCGTTGTTAATTTTAACGATGGCCAAAAAGGTAAACTTGCTGGATTAGGTATTGTCAATATTGAAGGTTTACCTACTTTGACTAATGTGCTTTATGTGACTAGTCTTAAAGCAAATTTGATTAGTGTAAGTCAATTATGTGATGAAAACCCTCTTGTTATGTTTTCTAAAGACTATTGCAAGGTATTGAGTTGTGATAGGAACTCAGACCCAATGGGAAGTGTCATTTTCAAGGAGTCCGGTCAAGACAAAATGCTACACACTTGATAATCCCATCACGTGAAATTCGGTTAGTGTCAAAATCGAAGAATTGTGGCATCTTCGTTTGGGCAACGTGATAGATAAATATGAAGTAGTACGATCCAACCCAGATGCATCTCGATGGATGGAACTAGAACAACAACAAAAACCAAACGAAGAAAGTTTTGCTGCTGAATTGGGAAACATGTGGCACATGTGCCTGATCGAACTTCCAGATTTGTTCACTAAGGCCATCGATACTGCCAAATTCGAAATCCTTAGGAAACAAATCGGAGTCGCACCTCCACCTGAATAGGACATGCATTCATATAAAAAAGAATAGAAAAACAGCAAAAAGATTTGTGTTTGTTTTGCAATTTACTTTTCTGCATTCATTTTTAATTTTATGCATAGGTGCTATTGATTGTAGATCGTTTGGTTACTGCATGATGCATCTAAGTGTTTGGAGTTAACATTGAGGCAGATATATCTGGCGTACGATAGTTGACATGCCTCTAAACTAATCGGACAACACTTCAATCGGACAATCTAATGGAATAAGTTACTACCGTCAATCCTATAAGGGTTTGTTTCTAATTGAGGCTCTATATTTGAGTGTTGACCTACGTTCAAAATCTTGCTTTTAGCGTTCCACGCATTTTGATTATCTGAGGACAGGGTCAGTGGAAAAGAAAGTTGTCAATCCAAGCAAAGTACATACCCTTCTTTCAAAAAAATGATGATAAAACATGCCAAATTGAAAGAAAAAATGGAGAAAAGTAAAAAAGATGACATATGGGTATTGAGCGTAGATGTTTCCACCTCCAAAAGACAATGTCATTTTATTAAAAAGGTCGGCAAGCCGGACTTGAGAAGTCACACTTTTATAGATTTTGATTGATCTGATAGGGCTCTACTAGGGGTGGGCACGGGTCGGGTCAGTTCGGGTTTGGGCTTGAACCGAAACTGACCCGATTTGAGTCGGTTTGGGAAATCCCAAATCGAAATAGAACCAATGGTCTCGATGGCCCGAAACCGACCGAACCGACTCGGGTCGGTTCTGGTCGGGTCGGGTACTGCGCAAAATTGTTTTTACAAACCGATCGGTTTTCGAGTTGGATTTCTCCAACTCGAAACCGACCCGACTTCCAACCCAAACCGAGTCGGGTTGCATTGGGTAGGTTCGGATCGGCGGTTCGCGATTTGGATGCCCAGCCCTATGCACTATAGTGAAAAGCCAATAAGTCAGGACAATCATAATGTATTTGATGGTGATATTTGATTGACTAGCGGTTGTTTGATTTGCACACACACACACACACCGTAATTGACTTGTATTTAAGCGTGGTTGACTGTACATCGTCTAGATGCATCGGTCGCAATAGAAGCCGATAGTACTTAGATGAATCTGAAGGTACTAGATGCATCTAGCTCTAATTTTCGGGAATTTTTGTTTTAAGGCAGTATACAGTGGGCTAATGTGCGCGTGTCTTGTAGGAAAAGTCAGTTAGTTGTAGACCCAATTTGATAACTTTTTGTTTCCTTAATTTTTTAATTTTTCCCAAACTAACCAACTGCAATTCAAATGGAAACAGAATTTGGCGCGCACATGGATTCCATATTTGAGCAGATTTGGAATTTTCGTTTCCAAGGAATTCTACAACGTGGATGATTCTTGGTTTTTGAGTTGAGATTGGTCAAAAATTCCTTCCCATTTCCCACACATAAAACACGCATACATTCTTTAACTCATCACTATTCATCATCTTTCTCATCTTTACTCTCTCACTAAAACTTTCAAAACCACCATCATCAAACTTCTTAATCCTCAACACCCACTCAAAATCATCATGGGAAAGAAGATATTCATGACCCAAAGGCTAGATCTAGGGAAGAAATTAAGGACTTCACCTAGAAAATTGGAAGGAGCTTCACCTTCACCATCACTACCACCGGTGACCACCCGCTACTGCATGTACAAGCCGTCGCTAGCACTACCATAGCCTTAATGCCCCCTCTGGCGCCACTATGATACCTCATCTCATAAGTCCAATTCTATCTTTTACTTTCACTAATATGCCTAAATCCCTTTTCACCAATCTTTGATTTTAGAAGGACATGTCTTGGAAATCTTGTGTAGAAGATGATGTTTTGTGGTAAATTTTTGTGGTTTGTGATATTAGGATTTCTAGTAGCCTTAATGTTGCTACTAATGTTGTTGTTGATAAATTGATGAAAGACAATCCATTTGAAAAATGGACTTTTACTGTTGAGGGGGAGAAAGTTGTGAATGATGCTATAAATCATGAGGTTGGTGATGCTCATGATGAAGATGATTGTGAATCTGAGGTTGAAGTGGTAGACGAATCTGCCCAAAATTTTGAGAACACAGATGAACCTTGAAAATCAGGTTTTGATATTAAGAAAGAACAGCCGATGAATTTGGTGATGACATTGAAGAAGAAATGGTGTTGTGCATCCCCATGAGCTGCTAATGTGTTGAGGGGGAGAAATTTGTTTTGTTGAGAAGAGAAAGACAGAGGTTGATACATTTGGGGCTGATTCTTTTCTCCAGATCCATCTAGCTCTTTATTTCCAGTCTTTTTAGAATTCTCTATTGTTCACTTTGGTCTATAACCCAATATTGCCTATTTTCCATGATACTTGGACATTTGGTTGTGGTTGATGACTTTTTTTTGTAGGTTACAAGACGTGAATGGTTGTTAGTTCCATTTGGCTCCTCTATTGCTCCAAAAGGGGGAAGTAGTAGAGCATCTTCTTTTTTAGAGAGTCGAGCTAACTCTTTCTTTCTTTTGCTTGTTGAAGTTTATGACATCTAAGTGGATTCATTTCTATTGTTGATCTTTCATACACTTGTTTTGCATGATTCCATTTGTCATCATTCGTTTGTACTCATCTCTCGAAGGGAGCTTTTATGGGTAAAATTTTGGGCTTTTAAAACTTCAATCACATATTGTTTTGCAAAAGATTGAGATTTACATTTTGGAAAAATAGAAAAAGTTAAAAGGGAAGATTGTTAACTTTATTTTTATTAAAGTTATTTTTGTTGGCCATTTCTATTTTCCACTTAATGATAATTAAATTGATTTCATTTGGATTTATTAGATTTAATTATCTGGTAATTTTATCACATAATTTTTAATTGGTTTAATTTGTGATTTTGTGTGACAACAATTGAGAAATATTCTAAAACCCTAAATACCCAAGTAGGGTAGTGGACGGCTAGCCTAGCCAAATTATATTCACATTCATCGAACCTAATTTAAGGTAAGAGTTTTATTCCTTGTTTGACTTGGTGATCTTTATTAATAAGGCAAGAGAATTATTCTTCATTATTTAATTACCTTATTTGTATTTATCCTCTAATTATACCAATGCTTTGTTTCCATATAGGACACGTGTGATTAATGGAATGTAAAATTCTTGGCCAACAAGTCTTCTTATGACGTTAAATACTCAATACATTGAAGGCAGGTGGGGCACGTTTTTTGACCAAGAGAAATTCAGAGAGCATAACTTTTGGATTCATGCATTTGACCATTAACCATACATAAAACGTGACCTACTTCACCCCGTGTATTAAACCATCAAGAAAAACTTGATCTTGTTTATATACAACCTTCATTCAATCATCCATTGGTTGAAGAATCTTTGGGAGGAGTCCATCCACTAAACAGAAGAGCCTCAACAAGAAAGATCAACACATGACATGCATATAGGTTGGAGGATCAAGGAATACAAGAAGCTACTGAGGACAAGCAGATATGAGCTCACATTACACGCTAAGGATTAAATAGAGAGTGCTTGTTTATTCTTAGGTGTTATCTTATTTATGTGTAAATAGACCTTTAACTTCATTGTATGATTTAAATTTTTTGGATTTTAGTGAATTGGTTTTTTCTTGTAGGCGACAAGTATGAGGTTTTTGACCCTGCGGGGTTTTCCACGTTAAATCCGGTGTTTTGTCTCTTGATTTTGTTTTACAGTTTCTGCCGCTTTATCCAGACGCATCTGGCATTATTTAAAGTTCACATATTAACCTGGCTATCATTAACTTAGAGGGTGTTAGCGAATAAATTTTAATGTATTTTATGAATAGGAAGATAGAGAATGAGTGGAGTTAGATAGTGGAGATTTAATGAGTGAAGAGATATATGGAAGTGATTTATTTGACCAAATTTGAATTTTAAGAAAATGAATTAAAATAGATTATAATGCATCCGCTAATAGGCACTTAAAGACTGTTTGAGTATAAAATGGTAACACAACGCTAAACGCATCTAGGCAGCAAAACACAGTTTCAAATACATCTGAACCTTACATTCAAATTTATTAGATAACTTAGTTTTTCACCCGTGATGCGTAACTTACCTTTGTACAACATCAATACTCAAGGAAAACCCATTTTGACATTGCCGAATTCGCCAAAAGCATTCCGCTTCGCAATATATTACTATACTGCCACAGCGTAGTAATATGTAAGTTATCTTTTATTTAACAACTTATTAACATACAAACACCATGTAGTGGTATGTTGCTGTTGTATTAATATGTTGTTGAACATGATGGTTTTCCTTTACTACTCATAGATATGTGCTCATTTCCAAGCCATTTAAACATAACACAAAGACTATATATATTAAGAAACCAAGTACTTAAAATCTTCATTACAACTTCATAAAACACAAGTTAAATGAAACAAATGCACACATCACAAGTCTTCAACTCCTTACTAAACTAGCACTCCACGCAATACGAACTACAAATATTTTAAAATTTATGGGGCATCATAGAATATATAGGTGAGTGAATCTGAGTTCCCATACATCGACTAGGGTTGTACATAGCATTATACTCCTATCACTACCTACCATCCAAAGGCGCTATAAACCTCATGCTTGCTTCTTTGCACCCTCTATCATAAAAAAACACAAATAAATATAAAGTGAGTTTTAACAGACTCAGTGGATAAACCAACAATTTTTAGGAGCGGGTAATACAAAAATAATGACAATAACATCAACAACCATCATAATCATGCGCCGTATTATGAAACAATGCTAATGGATGCTTTGCAAATGTAAATGAGAAAACCTTTTCATCATTCCAATCCTTTTAGGGCCCAATAGGGATGGAAACGGGTCGGGTTCGGTTCGGGTCGACCATATCCATATCCAAACCGAGGTCCCGACCCCATATCCATATCCAGATCCGAATCACGGTATTCGGTTCGGGTTTGGGTCGGGTTTTTTTTCGGGTTGGTTTTCAAACTTGTTCGGGTACCTGTTTATCCTTTTTTCCCCATTGCCTTTTGGCCCTCTCTGTGGATTGTGGAATTAGGACTACTAATACTCTAATAGTAATTGAAAAATGAGAATTGAATGTTTTGGGCTTAACATAAGAATGAGATGAGAGATGAAGCTGGGCTTGATATGCTTTTTGGAGTGATTTTTAACACATACTATTCACTAACAATAACAGGACTAGTTCACTCGTGAAAATTTTAATTTTTAACTTTTGATTTTTGAATTGAAAATCAATTTTAAATTTTTTAGGAAAAAAAATATATCGGGTATTCGGTTCCTGGTTCGGATCGACACTAGTATCCATATCCGAACCATATCCGTCTCGGTTTTACCTTAAAAAAACCATATCCGACCCACCGATCCATCGGTTTGGGTTTTTTCGACCCGTTCGGTTCGGGTAACAGCGATTTTCAAATTTTTCGGGTTGTTTTGCCATCCCTAATTATTCATGTCAAGTTGACGTAAAGTCCAGCCTAATTGGATGGCAAAGGAGAGGACAAAATGGATAGTGATCGGTTTGATTACCGGGTTGTAGGCTTCATAATAGTCAATGGCATGGCGTTGTTGAAACCCTTTGGCTACAAGGCGAGCCTTGTAGCGATCGATGGATCTATCAACTTTTCGTTTAATACGAAATACCCATTTCATGCCAATGATGTTTTGATTCTAGGAGGCCGAGATGAGCTTTCAAGTGTGATTGCATATGAGAGCATTATATTCATCACGCATAGCCTGTAACCAGAGAAGGTCAGCCAAGGCTTGTTTTAGTATAGAAGGTTCACATGGTAGAGATAGCAGGGTGTGGGCAAGATGTGCAGTTTTTGCCATGGCTTGAGTGATCATTGTGTGAGTTCGATTGGGGGGCTATGGACGTGGAATCGGGGTGGCAGTTGGTGTTTGTGTGGAGATTGGACTAGGCGACAATGGTGTAGAGGATGGAGATGAAGTGGGGACATCTGGTGATGATAGTACATATTGTATAGGGCTGTCCATTGTTTGAATTGTGGGTGGAGTGAGCGAAGAGATGGGGAATGTTCGGGCCATGAGATCAGACATTTGGCGGAGGTGAAGCTCGGGGCTGTTTGTAGTTTGTTGTGAAAAGTGGGTGGTGGTGTTTGTGGTGAGGAGCCAGGATGTGGGGGGTGCCATGGTGTATAGGCCAGGGGGAGTAGATGGTGGTGGAGTGGGATTAGATACATGTGATGGTGTGTGGTTTGATATGGTAAATGTTGGTATGGCACCTGTAGGAGAATGACCATGCATTGGAGAAGTTGACATAAAGAATGGTTGCATATTATGGTTGACCTAATCCCTTGGAGCGTATGCTAGTTTAGGGGTGAGTGGATGAGGAAATAGTTCAGTAGGCATTTGTTGGGGTGACGAAGCAAGTTGTGCAAAAGGAAAAATCGACTCAACAAAGTTGACGTATCTTGATGTGTAAATTTTGTGATTGGTGTAATCATAGCAAAAATAGGCACTCTGGCGCCGAAGTAACCAAAAAATACATAGGGAGCGGACCGAGACACTAATTTGTGTTTAGTGTACGGTCAAAGCATGGGTAGCATAAGCAACCAAAGACATGCAACTTATTAGTGTTCGAGTTTTGTTAAAAAGTTTTTGAAATGCCGAAATGTACCCTAAGTTAACTTTAGGCATTCTATTGATAAGATAGACTGCCGTATGGAATGCATATGACCAAAATTTTATTGGCATCGATGCATGGTGCAATAGGTTTAGCCTGGTTTCAACAACGTGCCGATGCCGACGTTAGGCAAAAGCGTTGTTTTCTAGGGTATGTGGGGCTATTGTTAAATGAGTTATCCTATTAGTGACTAAAACATTAGAGTGGGCTATGAATTCACTGCCATTATCAGTGTAAAATTGAATTATTTTAGTGTGCACAAATTTTTGTATGACATCTTTGAATCGAATGAACGTATCTTTAACATCCAATTTTTTCGTAGAGTGTAGAGCCAAATGTAGCACGTATAGTGATCGACAAATATAACATAGTATTTAAAACCTTCATCTGGCTTAACGAGACACGTCCATACATCCAAAAACTAATTCAAGAGGTTTTAAGCTTGACATAGTTGACTCATGAAAAGGAAGTTTATGACTTTTTATTTGTTGACAAGAATCCCAATACATAAAAAATGAATTATTAGACTTAGATGACGTAAATGATGGAACTGATAAGTGCTAGAAAAGCACTTAAATAACTCTTCTATTTTACGTATTTGTGTGTTTTATTAGTATTATATGTTTATTTTTATGTGTTTTCCTTTTATTGTGTGTTTAGAGTCACAAGAAATCAAAAGGCCAAAATGGATAAAAGCAGCTAGCGGAACTTGGGGCGAAATGCAAGCAAATTCAAAGATGGAGTGCCTCGAATGCAATTTTATGAAAAGTTGTTTTTACAATTTTCTTGTGCCAATATCAAAGAATATCAAAAGAGGATTTCTACATTTTTGTTGGATCCCAAATCGGAGTTTCCTAGTGAAAGTTATGGTCATTTAAAGAGAAATGACAAAGCGTAAAAAATCAGCAGCTCGAATTTACTGCCGCAGTTTAGTAATTTGACCATATATTTTTCTACAAAATTCGGATTGACCTCCACTTTATATTGTTGGAAAGGACACTCAGAGGGCTACAACTTTGATGTTGACATCTTCAAATGATTCGGATCATATCATGGTCAAACATGGGCAAACCCGAGAGTGATGTGAGTGGAGGATTTCTTTGGCCATGTTTTGGTAGAAAAATCATAACTTTCTATTAAAATATCCAAAAGAGGAAATTCCAATTGCACAATTTAGCCAAGATGCTTACCTATACCATGATACAATATTTGAACTAATGGAGTAATTTAAGATCATGATTTGATGGTTACCAATTAGTGGATTTATAATGGAGTAGTTGTACAATTTTTTATCATATTTTCTTGTGAAATTTTGCCTATAAATAGAGGCATTTGTAAGGAAGGAAGACACAACTTAGTAGAAGAGAATTAGCTAGTAGTTCTCTCCAACTTTCTCTCCAATAAAATTTTCTTCTTCATTTGTTCTTAGTTTTAATTTGAAGCTCTTAGCTTTCCATATTCCGGCGGATCAATTCTTCGCTAAGTTTCTCTTTCCCTTTTATTTCTCTATTTATTTCTTAGCATTTATTTACTTGTTTTCTATATTTTGCATAAATTACTTGTATAATCTATCATATTGTGGTGGTGATACAAGGCGAACACTCGCTAAAAAGTATGAAACCCCGCAATTATGAGTAGTTAAGACTTTTCTATCTAGTTAGGGACGTTGTGTTCAACTAACATGTTGTTATCGTTTCTAACTCTTTAGTAACGTTTTATCTATTCCTCTACTTCAATTTGTTGATTTGTTATGCTTATAAACCCGTCTTTGAGTTTATGTGATTATTGCATTCACTTTGGCCAATTGAATCAATTAATCTTTAAATTCAAGTTACTTGCTAGGATTGGAACTTTTGATCCGTAATTGTCATTAGATTCCAATCAAAAGTAGCAAATGAATATCGTGCATATTTATTAACAAATCAACTTAGATGCATTAATTGAGCTTGTGAAATTATTCATCTAATTCAACTCATTCTTCTCGTTCATTTCATACTAGCTTTGCATTAAATCCTAAGAGCTTGTTTAGGGTTATCCAATAGCTAGATGTTAAGTTAAAGCGTGCGCTTTTAACTTAATATACTTAAGGAAGAATTGTTAATCAGGCGTCTTAGTTAATTGAGAGGTGATAAATTGAAGAAGGAATAGTAACACGTTGCATGGGAAAGATAAAAAGCGAGTTGTTGACACAACTTAAGAGAACTAGATATTTATTTCAATTGTTTTATTTGATCTTATCTTTTGTCATTTGATTTTCATTCAACTTCACAAAACCCCCTTTCTATATTAATTGATAAAATCAACTAGCTCAAGCATCGTTCCTCTTGGGTTCGACCCTTACTTACCACTACTACATTAATTTGTAGTTTTGAAACCGAGTAAGGAAATTAAAAAAAAAAACAAACTTTGGCGCGCCGCGACGACACACGACCAGGAACCAACTGACTAAGTACTTTGAATGAGGGATGGCCAAGTTTATGATGAAGAAGGTCAATGGAATCCTTGGTGGCTGCCAATGAACGTTTGGGATCAAGTTGGGAGCTAGGCCGCACATAGATGCTGTCTCTAACTTCTCCTTGGAGCATGGGCATTCCCGTTCGAAGGTCCTTCACAAAAAAATGAGAGGGTAAAAATTCAATTGATGCACGATTTTGAGCACAAAACTTAGACACAGAGATAAGATTTTTTGACATCGTGGGGACGCATAAAACATTTTGAAGTGTGAAGTGATTGTGTGGTGTTGTTAATGAATGAGTGCCAGTGTGTGTGATTTTTAAACCTGTACTATCATCGATTTGGATGTCGTCTGAGCCAAGATAGTCAATGTGGATGGCCAAGTTGTTGAGGTCTGTGGTGACGTGGTGTGAAATACTAGAGGCCAATAGCCAGTCTGTGGTTTGCGGGGTCGACAGTGTTGCTACATAAGCAAATGGATTAGAAGAGAATGGTCGAAATTGGCCTTGGGGTTGTGGATACTTTTGTGGAGGTTGGTTGGTGGGTACAAGGCGCCATTTAGGGCAATTTTTAGCAGAGTGCCTTTGTTCACTGCATAGTTGGCATTTGCCGAGGTAGGGATGAGGTGTGTATGTGGAATTATTGTTATAGTTTTGGATGTTGGGAGAGGAATTGTTTGGTCGAGTGTGTTGTTGGTGATTGGCGGGCTGATTGGCATAGGTGCCAGGTTGGCTGCGATTGTTTGGGTTATTGTGTGTTGCATGAGCAGTAGCGAGTAGTAAGAGTGGTGAATTGGGTGTGTCTGCCTTGAGCTGTGCCTCTCTGGTAACCAATTTTTCATGTAATTTGTCAAAGGAGATTGAAGTCTCCCTTGCCCGAATAGCTTCACTGAGCTCTTTATATTTGGATCCAAGCCCGTTAGAATATGGATGGTCAGCTTGTTTGCATTTGGCGTCTCATTCATAAGAGAAAGAGTTTCAACGATAGTGCTTATCTCGTGCATATACTCCGTAATTAAAGCATCTCCTTTGTGTAGTTTTGTGAGTCGATCTTTCAAGGCAATTATACGACCCCAGGAAGGCTTGGCATAGGTGTTTTGTATAGTAACCCAAGCCTCACGGGAGGACTTAGCAACGGCAATGAACGAGGCCAGGCTTGGTATAATGGAAGTAGCAAGAGCATTTAAAAGCAGTTTGTCTTGGCGAATCCAATGGGAAAACGCCGGATTGGAAGTGTCTTGTTCGCGAACTTTGATTGTAGCAGGAGGACACAGTAGACGTAACCAAGAAGGTCAAGGCCAATGAGTAAACTGTGAATTTGCAGGTGCCAAACTAGGTAATTGGTGGAGGCTAGTTTGATAGGGAGTTGTGATTGAGGGTTGATGACTATCGGAGGTGGTATACCAATGTTGGACGAAGGATTTGAGGATGGAGGTGGCCGACGATTCGAGATTGGTGGTCATGATCGACAAAGACTGTTGAGCACGTGGGTCAGATACCATGTAAATTAAAATATAAATGCGGAATAACGAGGTACAAAGGCCGAAGGTGAGAACGAGTGAGAGCCTCGCTTGAGAGTTGCAATATGAAGAAAAGGCTTAATTGTATTACTACATGTACGAATACTTATACAATTACAATGAGTGGTTTGCATGAACTAGAATTCCTAAGTGATAAACCTAACTAAGTGAGATCTATACAAGATAAATACATGGGTGAAAGGGATATGCATGTGCAAATGATATACATACACTATACAGGATAATGATAAAGGGTAATTCTAACAAAATGATAATGATAATCCTAATAGTGTCACACATGTCTATGCGATATTTTATTTACAATCTTATATTTTAATGTCAATTGTTGTATTTCATATGATTCCATATGATTTACAAATGTTTCTAATGGTATAATAATCACTAGTATAAAATTATACTATTACTAAAATTTTACGGAATTAAATCGAGTTAATCATAATAATTCACAAATTATAAAACTAAGGTTTGCATGCATGGATCCGCCCCCTACGTCATTCGTGCATGCATGGATCGGTATTTACGTACTCATTCAACCATTTCGTAACGCTATTTCGACCTATTTATTCTTATTTTATTTATTTTGGGTATCGAGTTAGCGTTACATAATTATTCACCACTTACTTTAATTAATTCGATTTTCTCATTAATTTACGTCTAAATCTCCAAATCTCGTGGCGCAGTCGACTAATTGTCGATCTAGGATGCTTGTCACCGAGGGCTGTTACATGGAACTGGAAGGAAAGAAAATCGTGTTACAATATTAACTTTGATTGACATGCATTAGTACCAAAATTTCAAGCCACCTAAGAAAACAGCTATGCAATTTCGTAAATATGCGAAGAAGACAAAACTAATGCCTTGTTCTTTTCATGAGTTCGCGCATTTCCGTATAATTGACATATATTTTCTGCAACACACATATTTTCCAATACAATACTAACCACATATTTTACACGGAAATACACGAACCCTTTCAAAAGAACAAGGCCTAAAACTACAAGTATTATTTATTTCAAGTGTTGAAATTGTAATCATCAATTAAAATAAGTTCAACCCGTGATTATTTTTACTTTTACTTTTTTTATCTAACGAATCAACATTTAATTGTTGTTTCCCAAAAAAAAAGAAGAGCATTTAACTCATTGAATATTGCTGTCGTTAAATAATTTATTATTTTAATAAAGAAATAAATGTCACAGTTAAGACTTGTGGACAAGGATTTGAAAGAAGTGAGCACACACCCGACCTAGTGCCTGTGGAGTTAAATGTTGAAATACTAGATTAAATTTTTCAAATTATGACAAGACATGTAGTATCTAATTAAGGTGATTGGACTAATACAAGAAGATGAAATTTGTTTCACTTGTCAAAGTAATCGAGTTCGAATTAGTATCTAATATAGTTCAATTGAAGGTTTTCTTTAGGTTTACTAATGGAAAGAGAAGGAAAAAAATGGTGCCATGAACCACACTAAGAGAAGTGATGAGATGTGGCTTGTTCTATGCACAATAAATTTGTACTAACTTTCACTAATTTTTCCTCTCCTATTATTTTCAACCACTCATATAATTATTTTATATTTTTTAATATATGTTCTTCAATTTTTAGCTATAAATCTAATATATCATTCGAGTAAATCAATAAAATTATGTATAGAACAAGTCCGTGCCATACTACTTTGTGGACATGTCCATTTCTCGCAACCTCATAATGCAAAATTCTCAATTATTTTTATTTATTTATTTATTTAAATTAGAAACACAATACAATCTTGAATTTTTTTTTCACTTTAAAATATACTGGCGGTATAGGGGAAATTCCCAACTATCTCACAAATAGAAATATACATCGAAATATAACCCGACACGAAATTAAAACTACGGAGAGTAAAGCCTTAGTGTTATAAAAATATAGAAATAATAGAGAGAGTTTAGAGAGAATGAATTGTAAGGAATTCACAGGAATAATTTTCATTAATAACTGAAGCCCTATTTATAGGGAAACTTCGAATGGCACAATCGTAATTACATAATTTCATCAAGGGTATAATAGTCATTCACACCAATAAAATATTATACATAATTTCCTCGGGTGCCTTGCTTCCTTTTTTATATTCATAACACTCCCCCTTGAATGACTATCAGTATAAACGTCTTCTGGACTTGTTTGGAGAAAAACCAAATGATACTTCCAAACTGATTGTAGGAAAGTTTAGAATGGTCATATCTTTGCTTTAAATATTTCTCCCCACGATGTCGATCACCAATATAGAAATGCGTGTTGCCTCGTTAAAATTTTGTCAAGAAAACCAAGTGGGAAAAAACTTGATCGAAGGAAAAAGTATGACTACTCCGTTTGATTTCATATCTTGAGGTGATATCTTTACTTACGGTAAAAGATTTCAATATCATCATTGTTTGAATCTAAAATATTGTCTCTATTATAACTTGATCCAATAGATACCTTTGTATCGATTTCTCTGTCGTCCTCAATATACCATGAATATGCCTCGTTAAAACCTTATTAGGAAAAACCCAGTGGGAAAAATCCTAATGAAGGAAAAAGAGTACATTATTCATGTGAATACGCCTTTAATGTTGCCTCATTAAAAACCTTGCTAGGAAAACCCAATGGGATAAAACCTCAGTCAAGGGAAAAAGAGTGCAACGCGTATTTTATACAAGTATGCTGCAAGCATTTCAAAATCTTTCATAGATTTGTATGAGTATCATATACATTGGTTGATACTCTTCATTCATCTCCACGTGAATGAAATTTTAGATGTTATACAATATCATGTTATATTTAGTGCATATATGCAATCAACAGCTTCGATCTCATTTTCTCAATATATCGAGATATATACCTAAATCTCTTCTGGAGATTTCATATTTCTTGAGATTGTGCTGCCTCATTAAAAACCTTGTTTGAGAAAAACCCTTTTTGGGACAAAAACATCAATCAAGGAAAAGAGTACAGCATATGAATTTCTCAACAATATCAATGTAGATATTTTGAGCCGTTGCATGCACTGATACAATAATACATTTGAAACCTCTTCAAGAGTTTCATTCTCATTTCTCATTAAACCCGTGCATAAACACTTTAATCATAACGACATATATTTCAGCATCGGCATTTTCGATGGATTTTAATATCCTCACTATTATTGATAGTATGTAGCGCTATCTTTTCATAGTGCGTCGACACTTTCAATTTTATTTCTTTCCCCATATCGACATAACTTATCGAGATATCTCATTATCAATCCTCTTGTAGAATTACACAATATAGTTATGTCTATATACTCTTCAAGAGCATATGCCTCCGTTATTAAGACCATCTTTAATAATTTGCTTTGATATATATAATTGGGGAAATCTCATAATATCAACTCTTCTGGCATGCTAACTTATCAAAGCATCTTAACTGATATATGTGATTGTTCATAGCATCTTTTATACATCTCTGAACTTCAAGTTCATATTTTAATTGTGAGGATATAGTATGATGCATTTCACATATCATTTTCTGCCTTTAATACTCCCCCTCATGCTAAGAAAATTTAGAACACTAAAACTCATATATGTTCTCATCATTCAGCCTTAATATGACAATTTATACAGTTTGCATTCTATTCTCGATATTGGCAATTTATTGGAGGATTTTAAATAATTTGCCACATAATATCCCACTTGTATGCGCATACTCAATCCTTCAGGGATTTATTCAAATATTGGGATATACATTTACTACCTTTATCATTAAATCTGGAAATCATGCTCATACCGTGAGCAACTATTTCGTAAATTTCAAATTACGAATCACATACACATGTGACTATCTAGTGGATCCATATCATAATATCTAGTAGTCCACATGGAGGATGAGTGGGCCCATATTTCTCATCCTTTATTCCAGATATATTTGGGATTTATTCCCAATATTGGCTAGTAATGATTTCATCATTTATCGAGAACAATCATTGAAGAATTCTTTTAATTCTTCACTTGAAATATTGATTTCAATAATTATTTAAACCGGGATGGTCAGTCCGGTTCTGCAAACGAGTATTATTGAACTTTTAGTTCAGTGAATTCTTATATCCATTTCACTAGTATCTGTATAGTGTTCAACATGATTTATTACTTTCATCATATGTATAGCTCACCGACATATTCCATCATGTTTCGATAGCATTATTACACATCACTGTTCAAGCGTGGAATCTTAGCACATACGCTTCATGTTTCGATACTGTTCCAACGCGGAGCCTTACCTCATACTGCGTTTATAAATTATCCCGCACTTACAGATTCACCATAATAATGGTCCATATATAATAATGGATAATTTGCTCTCAAATCTTCGAAAATACTATCCATCACTACCGATCAAAATCCTAAAAAGGATTTATCGAAGTAGGCTTGAAAGGTTGAGGATGCTAATGAATAAGGGTATCCCACAAGATATCCGATGGTTGATTGAAGCAAAGGCTCGATTATCTGGTGAGGTTTCAATTCCTTCTAAATACATGTCTGGTATGGGTAAAAGTAGTTTTTCAAAGAAACGGAGAGTAAAAAGATTAGGAGGATGCTACAAGTGTGCTCGGTGGACATGTGATACTCGATGTAAATCTGTGGGGTACTTGTCCAGAAATCGAGAAGATAAAATATCATTCATTAAGGATGGATTGAGTAAAGAGCCTTTGGATGATATTCAACAGGCTCTTGAGACACATCCTAGTGGACATGTACAAGGTGAACTGATGGCCTTATGGGCCAAATTCAAAGATGAACAATCACGTTATAGTCTTGAAAAACTTACTTTAGAAGATCCTGTTTGTAAATTTAGTAGAAAAACTTAGTATAATAATTTTCTCATATTAATATAAGGAAATTCGGTGTAATAACGAAGATCAATGTTTTTCTTGTAATTGTAAATATTGTTTTTCAATTTTTAAGATATATATATATATATATGTATATATATATTATTTTTCAATCACCAACAGGTATATGTCATTTCACTAAAATTTTTCTGCCTTTTTCTCTTTCATATTTGTCAAAAAGTAAATAGTACAATCAATTATTGGTTTGAAAATTTTTCTTTAAATAGAGGGATTCATATATCTCTCATGTTCATACATTAAAAGTATAGTGCAAAAAGAGAGATAGGAGTAGAGATGGATATGGAGATTTTAGAATTATCTCATACAAGTCAGCCTTTACCTCGCCAGATTAAAATCATATGTGTTCTTGGTGGCTCCAGACTAGTAGGTCATATCCAATATGTGGATATGGCAGACAAACTTGTAAGGGAGTTAGGAAAACAAAATATCAATATACTATATGGAGGGACTAATAACAAACTATTAAGGAGTCTTATGATGGCGCACAATCATGGGGGATAAGAGTGTCAAGTGTAATACCTTTTCATCGAATTGGAGGCGATGTCGAATTGGAGTTAGAAATGTCATTAGTCTATTTGGATTGATGCTACAAACACAATCCATCCACGATCGTCTAATGTACATGGTGAGCAATAGTGATGCTTTTATTATTCTTCCAGCGCTATAACATTTGGAGGAAATATTCAATATAGCGTCATTTGCACAGTGGAACTTTCATAACAAACTCATAGGTTTGTTGAATATTAATTATTTCTTTGATGATTTGCTAGCATTTCTAGATCAGGGCGTAGAACATAAATTTATTTCTCGTTCAATGAGAAATATACTTGTTTTCGCTATACAATTCTTTGATCTACTCATCAAGATTCAATCATATGTTCAAAAATCATGGAAGCTAAAACCCATCGGTCACACCATCGGTGTCAAGCGAAAAAGAGATCCTTTGGATCTTTCATTATGAACCCGAATGTTCGGGGTGGCAGAGTTACGGAGTATTTATACTCTCGAGACGCATCCCTCATTTATGGGTTCAATATGTATTTTCTTTTCGCATTTCTATATTTTCGAGTGTTTATTGCCATCTTTGATATTCTCAATATGTTCCACTTCGGTTGTTTTGTACTTCTTCTGGAGTAATAATAATAATATCATATTGGCTTTATTCAAATACAGAAATCTAGTGATTATACTTCTTCAAGAGCATTTTATTCTCATATTAATACAATCTCATATCATCGATGAGATTACTTCATATAATCTCTCCATGCGATATATTTTCTTTGATTTATCAACATGAGATCTATTGAGCATTTTATTTATCCAATGGTAACTTCTGTACCACTTACTCAATTTCTCCATCAATATTCAATAGACGTGGAAAGTGAACATTCATTTATTAAATGCTTCTTTAAGAGCATTTCTCATCATATCACAATATACTAATCTCATAATGAGATTTTTCACCACAAGATATATTTTCTTTCTCTTTTATCACAATGGGATTCTTTGAGCAATTTCATTTCATCAATACATACAACGGTAAATTCTGCATCACTTACTCAAATCCCTTCTTTAATATCAATAGAATATTCATATCGAACATATATAAATCAGTTATCCAATTGTGGGGTTTAATCCAACCATATTTGTAATAAGTATTCTAAACGTGTGGTATATCCCACCACATTGAAAATATTCATACCAATCGTGTGATATAACTCACCACATTGGAAATATATAAATTTAAAGTCGTAAATTTAAATTGCGAAATTAAATTTCCTCCAATAGGTGGTCGAACCTACCTTATGGGAATTATTGCAATAAATATAAATTTACTAATTTAAATCGCGAGAATTAAATTGCATAACATTTAACTACTTCTTCAGAGTAGATTCGCTTAGTAGAAGGTATTACTTCACTTAGCATATAAAATGCATAAATATATAAAATCTTCCGTTTAGTGATGGTTGAACCCATCATCGCGGGTTGAGAGTATTGTAGTATTTAAATTCGATAAATAAAGTGTAAATTAAATATCTAGAAGAAAATTTGTTTCTAACTATTTCTTCAAAATATAATTATCGTCAAAGAAGCAGTAGTAAATCAAAATATCTGCTGTGCCAACCGCTGGGTTGTCGTGGCGGTCTTGCTAGCAGTCGTGGCTATTCACATATTTCTTTATAAAACATTAATACATACTCATCTAACTGGCATTCTGGGTTCTTGGCGGCGATCTTCTGGCAAGTCGCATATGTCTCTTTATAAAGTTTTGGCATTATAAGCACTAATACGTAAATATTCACAAGTCAGGACCCTTTTATAACTTTTTCAAAAGTTAGATCTTGATTTGTAAATTTTGAAAGTTTACCTTATCAATATTGGTGTCAAATCGAAGATCTCGTTAAATTGAGTATAATGGAGTCGAGAAAATTTGATTTTGATAATGTATGCTCCTTATATCTCGATAAAGCAGAATGTTATAGTTTAATATATTATTATATTATAAAATAATAATATAATATATATATAATATATACCTCTCCGTCCTTTACTTCATTTCATTACTTAATTTTTGAAACTAGTATTCGTCGTGTTTGGGCAGAAAATTCCAATTAATTCGACATTTATTGTGATCAGCTCTGTGGAGTAGGTATTTTATAAGGGAGGCGTGGTGTCTTGTAGAGAGAATGGGAGAGAGATTTTATAGAAAATTGAGTATTTCAAATCAGTAATAATCCAGGTTTACGATCTGAAGATCATCTATAAAATCGCAATCATAAAGATACTTTTCAAATTTAGAGGCTATACGATAACGTGTTATAAAAGATAGAAATAATAGAGAGTTTAGAGAGAATGAATTCAATTCGAATAATTTTCATTAATTAATTGAGCTCTATTTATAGGAAACTTGAATAAGACAATCGTAATTACATAATTTCATCAAGGATATAATAGTCATTCACACCAATAAAATATTATACATAATTTCCTCGCGTGCCTTGCTTCCTTTTTTATATTCATAACACTTAGAAGGTACTGCGTTCTTTCCACTTCGCTTTCTCAATAATTTCGAAGAAACTTTACTTGTTCCTCTTTCCTCCGGACCGTTGACTTGGACCATGTCTCTCTCTTAAAGTCAATGAGTCTCCCCCATATGAAATTATGAACATAACTTTGGATTGAATAATTGAAGTAAGGATCCAAATACCAGAAAAATTTCAAACCGTATTAACCTAAGAAAATTACGTTGTTTCAAGAATTCAAGCTATTCAATTTTGTAAATGCACGAAGAAGACAAAACTAATTAAAACTACAAGTGTTTTTCAAGTCTTGAAGTTGTCATCATCACTAAAATAAGATCAACTTGTGATTAATTTTTCTTTTTCCCATTTTTTAATTAAAAAAAAAAGCATTTAAATCATTGTATATTACTATCGTTCAATAATTTATTATTTTAATAAAAAATAAATGTCACACTTAAGATTTGTTGACAAGGATTTGATAAAAGCGAGCGCACACCCAATCGAGTGCTTGTGGAGTAAAATATTGAAGTACAAAATTACATTTTTCAAATTATGATAAGACATAGAGTATCTAATCAAGGTGATTGGATTAATACAAAAGATGGAATTTATTCCACATGTCAAAGTAATCGAGTTCAAATTAGTATCCAACAAAGTTAAAGTGAAGTTTTTCTTTAGGCTTACCAATCGAAAGAAAAAGAAAAAAATGTGCGATGAACCACATAAAAGAGAACTTGTGAGATGTACTACTTTGTGGACATGTTCATTTCTTGCAACCCGATAATGCAAAATTCTCATTTTTTTGTTTTTAACTGAGAAACACCGTACAATTTTGACAAATTTTTTCACTTTAAAATATGCTAGTGGGATAGGAGAAATTCCCAACTACTCACTCCATCTCATTTTGATAGATATATTTATTGTTTTCATACGATTAATAAGATACAATTATTATAGTTAGAAATGTAAATTTTTTCTATAATTTTCCTAAAATGTCATTTTCATAAATAATTATACTAACTACCTAATAAATATGAATATTTAAATCAAGTAAAATATAAATTAGATTGTTAATATGAAAATTTTCCTATAATTTGAAATTGATCAAAATAAAAACTATACACATTAACGAAATGTTCAGTTGCCCACAATTGGCAACATAAGCCCAAACCCACACCGACGTGGACCCATTTCATGGAGCCGCGTCATTGATCAAAAATTTTTTTTTTTTTTAATAAAGAAAAAAATGTCACAGTTAAGACTTGTGGACAAGGATTTGAAAGAAGTGAGCACACACCCAACCTAGTACTTGTGGAGTTAAATATTGAAATACGAGATTATATTTTTCAAATTATGACAAGACATGTAGTATCTAATTAAGGTGATTGGATTAATACAAGAAGATGAAATTTGTTTCACTTGTCAAAGTAATCAAGTTCAAATTAGTATAGTATCTACCATAGTTCAATTGTCGTTTTTCTTTAGGTTTACTAATGGGAAGAGAAGGGGGCCAAAAAAAAAAAAAAAATGAAAGTGCCATGAACCATACCAAGAGAAGTGATGAGATGTGGGTTGTTTGATCTATGCACAATAAATTTGTACTAACTTTCACTAACTTTTTTCGCTTCATCATTTTCAACGACTCATATAATTATTTTATATTTTTTAATATATTTTCTCCAATTTTAAATTACATATCTAACACATTATTAGAGTAAATCAATAAAATTATGTATAGAACAAGTCCGTACCGTACTACTTTGTGGACATGTCCATTTCTTGCAACCTGATAATGCAAAATTCTTGATTACTTTTATTTATTTGTTTATTTATTTAACTCAAAAAAACAATACAATTTTTAATTTTTAATTTTTTTTTTTTGGCTTTAAAATATACTGGTGGGATAGGGGAAATTCCCAACTATCTCACAAATAGAAATATACATGGAAATAGACCCCACGCCGAAATTAAAAACTACCGAAAGTGAAGCGTGAGAAGGTACGCGCTACTGCACTCTTTCCACTTCGATTTCCCAATAATTTCGAAGAAACTTGACATTGTTCCTCTGTCCTCCAGTCCTCCGGACCATTGACCCGGACCATTTCTCTCCCTTAAAGTCAATGAGTCTCCCCCTATGAAATTATGAACATAACTTTTGATTAATTAAATAATTGAAGTAAGGAACCAAATAGCAGAAAAAATTTCAAACCATATTACCCTAAGAAAATTGCATTGTCTCAAGAATTCAAGCTATTCACTTTTGTAAATATTCGAAGAAGACAAAACTTATTAAAACTACAAGTGTTTTTCAAGTCTTGAAGTTGTAATCATCATCATCATTAAAATAAGATCAACTTGTGATTAATTTTTCTTTTCCCTTTTTTTAATGAAAGAGGCATTTAACTCATTGTATATTGCTGTCGTTAAATAATTTATTATTTTAATAAAGAAATAAATATCACACGTTGACATTTAAGACATATTGATAAGGATTTGATAGAAGTGA
Source organism: Jasminum sambac (assembly GCA_018223645.1). Taxonomy (NCBI): domain Eukaryota; kingdom Viridiplantae; phylum Streptophyta; class Magnoliopsida; order Lamiales; family Oleaceae; genus Jasminum; species Jasminum sambac. The sequence continues at coordinate 27,047,490 of CP073652.1, forward strand.
ACACACACCCAATTGAGTATTTGTGGAGTAAAATATTGAAGTATGAGATTATATATTTTTAAATTATGATAAGACACGCTGTATCTAATTAAGGTGATTGGATTAATACAAGAAGATGAAATTTATTCCACATGTCAAAGTAATCGAGTTCAAATTAGGATACAACATAGTTCAATCGAAGTTTTTCTTTAGGTTTACCAATGAAAAGAAAAAGAAAAAGAAAAAAATTGTGCTACGAACCACTCTAAAGAGAAGTTATGAGATGTAATACTTTGTGGAGACGTCCATTTCTTGCAACCTGAGATTGCAAAATTCTCGAATTTTTTTTTTTTTTTTTTGTTTTTAACTGAGAGATACCATACAATTTCGATAAATTTTCACTTTAAAATATGCCGGTGGGGATAGGGGAAATTCCCTACTACTATTCACTCATTTTGATAGACGTATTTACTTTTTTATATATAGATTAATAAGACACAATTATTATAGTTAGAAATATAAATCTTTTTTTTATAATTTTCCTAAAATATCATTTTCATAAATAATTATAGTAACAAATTACCTAATAAATATGAATATTTAAATCAAATAAAATATAAATTAGATTGTTAACATGAAAATTTTCCTATAACTTGAAACTGGCCGAAATAACAAATATACATACTAAAATGGAAGGAAAGGAGTATCTGACAAATACAAATGTACATGGAAATAGACTCAACGGTCAACACCGACATATCGTGCCCTCTTTCCAGTTTCCACTTAGCTTTCCCAATAATTTCGAAGAAACTTACTTTGTTCCTCTTTTACTCCGGACCATTGCCGTCGAATATGTCTCTCTCTTAAAGTCAATGAGTCTCCTCATATGGAATTATAGTAAATAATTGAATTAAGGATGCAAACACACCACTACAAATAACTGATTAGCTAACGCTCTGCAACTCCGATTTCCCCCAAAATGTCCGACGCCGCCGTCGAATTTCTTCTCGAAAACTTGAAGCAACTGCTTCTTTACAACGCGAGCCTCATTCTCGACGTCAAGGGTCAGGTTGAGCGTCTGTACGATGATCTGAGTCTGTTTAAAGCTTTCCTCAAGGACGCGTCGGAGAAGAGGAACACCCACGCCGTTCTAAATGAACTGGTGAACCGAATCAGAGACGTAGTCTACGAGGCTGAAGATACCGTCGACACATTTGTCGCTCAGGCAGCTGTGCATAAGAATCGGAATGCGATCGAGAGAGCTTTTCACATATTCGATTATCCCGCAAAGCTTCGGGATGTGGGAAAGAAGATTGAGGAGATAAGGGCGAGGGTTAAGGATATTTATGATACCAAGAAATTTGGATTTGAAGCACTTCAAGATGGGGAAGGAACTAGCAAACCCAAAGAGAAAAAGGTAGTATATCTATATTTACCAGTTCCATTGATCTGATTCAACAAGTGATTTTGGAGCTATTTTGTTTGATCAAGCTGATTTTATGAAATCTTATCTTATGTTAATGGCTTACCCTGCGAATATGATGAAAACTGGAAGCTTCATCCATAGCAAAATTTGCATTGACCAAAAAAGTCAATGCAACCTTGAACTTTAGAACTTCTCTGATGCTTTTGAGATTTGATCAGTTTATTGCTAAGAGTCGTTCTCTTTATGTTTCATTTTTAGAATTGTGTTTTGAATTAATTTCCACTTGGTAGTGTTCATGTAAGTAATAAGATTGATAAAGATCAGTGTATGTTTTTCGCATTTTCAACATTTTGAAATGTTTTCTTAAAAATCAATTTAAATTGCAAAGGATTTTCTCTTGGCGTGCGAAATGCGTTTTCAAAAATATGAAAACAAACAAGTTGTCAGTATTTGAAATATTTGAACCAAAAACAGCCCAAAAATCTGAGTTTTGAGGAGATATAGGATTGATTCATTTGTTACTAATGGAGAGAAAGCCTTTGATGAGCCTTCATAGTTACTGTCACAAAAAAAAAAAAAAAAAAAATTATTGTTAAGAGGATGTTTGCCGTCATTACGTTATAGATTATTTCCAGTCTAGGACATAGATATGTTACCAAATCCATAAGATTCCTTAAAAATATTTAAAACTCCGGTTGATCTTATTTTATTACCATCTTCCACGAATTTGGCTCTCTGATCATTATTGTTTACTATAATGTAGGCTCCAATTGTGGAGGAAGACAATGTCGTAGGATTTCAAGATGAGGCAGCAACTGTTACGAGCCTCCTCACTGGAGGATCTGACGATCTAGAAGTTATATCCATTGTTGGTATGCCTGGACTTGGTAAGACAACACTCGCGAAGATGATATTCCGCGATCCTAAAATTGAATTTGAATTTATTAATCGAGCGTGGGTTTATGTTTCCCAAGAATACAATAGAAAGGAAGTGTTCCTCAATATTTGGACTCAGTTATCTAAGCCAAGTGATGACATGTATAAGATGACTGATGAAAATATAGCAAGGGAACTTCGTGTGTTTCTTGAGAAAGGGAAGTATCTAATTGTCATGGATGATGTGTGGAGTGAAGAAGTTTGGAATGATCTCAAAATTGCTTTTCCGAGGAACAAGAAGAGAAGTAGAATATTGTTGACTAGTCGTATTAGCAAAGTGGCTATTCATGCCAACCCGAACTTACAGCCCCATAATTTGCGTTTTCTCACACCAGAGGAGAGTTGGACGTTACTCCAAAGGAAGGCATTGGGCTCGGAGGAATGTCCTAATGAGTTGATACAACATGGAAAGCATATAGCCAAAGAATGTGATGGACTACCCCTCGCACTAGTGGTGATTGGAGGAATTCTACTAGAAAAGGGCATGGAAAGTCATTGGTGGGAAAAGGTTGCTCAAAGTGTCGATGCATATCTTCACATGTATGGGGACAAACGCGTGGAAAAATTTATAGATTTGAGTTTTTACCATTTGCCTTATCACTTGAGAGCGTGCTTTCTCTACTTTGGTATGTTTCCGGAAGACTTTCAAATCCCGGTGTGGAAGTTAATTCGTCTCTGGATTGCAGAAGGGTTCATACAACAAAAGGATGGAATGCACTTGGAGGATATTGCAGAGGAGTATTTGGACGATCTTGTTAATAGAAATTTAGTCATGGTTGGAAAACGGAGGTCAAACGGAAAAGTTAAGACTTGCCACATTCATGACATGCTGCACGTGTTTTGCAAGAACCAAGCTGCAGAGGAGAACTTTTTCCAAGAAATTAAACAGTTCGAATCGGTTACGTATTCGCCTTCCAACATGAGTGCTTTAGATAAGTACCGTCGCCTTTGCATTCATACCGGAGTTCCGAATTACATCTCTTCAAAACCACACGGTCCACGTGTTAGGTCGTTTTTGTGTTTCTCGTCCGAGGAAATTATCTTGCAACCCGAACACATTTCTTCCATCCCCGCAGCATTTAAATTGCTCCGAGTTTTAGATGCTAAACCCATCTCTTTCCCTCGTTTTCCTAATGATTTAACTCAACTTGTACATTTGAGGTATCTTGTTCTGTCGTGCCATTTCAAGTTCCTTCCCGCTGCCTTCTCCAGCCTTTGGAACCTGCAAAGTCTTATAGTCGAGACATCATCACGAACCCTTGAAATCAAAGGAGATGTATGGAAGATGATTCAGCTCAGTCATCTTAAAACAAATGCTTCAACATCTTTGGCTGGTCCTCTTCGTAATTCAAGAAAAAGTAAAGATGATTCTTTGATAAATGCAAACCTACGAACAATTTCTACGATAACACCTGAAAGTTGTACAGAGGATGTCATTGCCAGGGCTCCAAACCTAAAGAAACTCGGCATTCGTGGCAAATTAGCTGTACTTTTGGATGCCACGGGTGCGTTCAATAGTCTTGGAAAATTGGATTACCTCGACAATTTGAAGCTACTGAATGATGTATATCCACAGCCACCTTCTGAAGGCAAACTAGCCAGCCTTCCCCCACGGTATAAATTTCCGCCAAAGCTAAAGAAACTAACGATAGCCGACACGCTTCTTGACTGGACACACATGGCCACGCTCGGAATGTTGGACACTCTCGAGGTCCTCAATTTAAAAGACAATGCATTCATGGGAGAGTGGTGGAAGCCAGAGGATGGGGGTTTCCGTTCTCTCAAAGTCTTGTTGATTGGAAGGACAGATTTAGTTCATTGGGAAGCTGCGGCTCATCACTTCCCGAGACTCAGGAGTCTTCATCTTAAATACTGTGGCAAACTCGAACAAGTCCCGTTTAGCTTGGCTGAAGTTCCTAGCCTGCAGATAGTTGACTTGTACTGTACGACCAAATCAGCAGCTTCTTCTGCCCGGAAAATTGAGGACCATAAGATGAAGATGAAAGAAAAGGCTGAGAGGGAAAGCACCAAAGCCATCTTATTCAAGCTGTCCATTTATCCTCCGGATCATGATCACTGATCTCCATTCCTTAGATCTCAGAGTGCTACCTTCACTGGTAAGTAGAACTGGATGAATGAAAATGTTTGTGATTTCGAAATATATTTTAAGTTTTACATTATTATCACATATAAATGGTTCATGCAGGAGGATAATGCGATGAATGAAAATGCAGAGGATGTTGAAAAAATTCAGAGTTGAGATGCGTGAAGCCAACGGAAAATCTTGCCAGTCTTGTTGCACTTGCTTTGATTTACTTGAATAAAGCAAACTAGTCCACTTCATCTTGTTGTATTTCTATGTTGGGGGAGTATTTTATTATAGAATTTGCTCTGCTAATGCTGTCATTTTACCTTTTGTGCATGTGTCTTCAGTGTTTTGAAACTTTGGAGTTGATTTTGTTGTGGTTGCATAAGGACAAGATTTGCCATTTTATTGATGAATGTTGTTATTCTACTCGAGTATATCTACTTTCGGCTGTTGATTAAGGGTGCTTCAGACTTTTCTGAGTGGGAGTACTGACACCACATTTTTGCCTAAACACACCTAAAAAATGTGCCCCTCTCCAACGTACTCTGCCCCAATTCTTACCCAAAAAAAATTAAAATGGAAAAGAAACGGGCAATTGATTTGGGTTAGGTGCCCTGCAATTTCTGACAGCAATGCTGTCGGAAACTGCAGTGATTGACAAGAAGAGGAGGGGAGGGGGGCTTTCTTTTATTTGCAACAGAAAAGTGGGGGTTCTCCCCATTTCCGGCGAGATTTTCGTCCAAACTTGAAGTCGCCATTTCAGGGTAACCATGGCAGCTGCAATTTTCCTGTTTGTTTGGTCAACCATGGCCGAACAGTTTCAAAGCTATTCGGCCAAACAAAATGTTTTTTTTTTTTTCTCTCGCTATTTTGAAAGGGTATTTAAAAAAAAATTTGGGGGGAGGGGACCATCAGGGGTAATTACATATTATTTATCTAATTTAACATAAATAATAAAAAAATTATTAAAAAAATGATGTGGTGCTCTATGGGCGTGGCCATGGCTTCCCCTACCCACAGCGTGGGCAGGGGAGCGCTAGCCTGGGGTGCCAATAGTCCCAGTCAACTTTTTTGGATTTAACACCTCCCATTTAGTCATAGAGATTGAAAATTCTCTCCCAACACGCCAAACTTTTCTAATTGGAGTATATCATTGTCATTGAATTTCTTCAAATCTACCTAGCTGCGTCCAAGAAAGTTGAATTGGCCTGTTGAGATTCAAAAGAAATAATGACTGGTATTAGGTAAATGATGAGATTAATTAATTATATTTTAAGTCTCTTCTAAATTAACAAGTAATATCATGGAATCAAACAATCCAAGTATCTTTCAGCCTTAACTGATAGAAGACTTGACGCCAAATTAATTTAAGAAAGCAATTAAATTGATCGGTAATGCAACGCACGTGATGAATGTGAAGCCCAAGATTAGGATCAAAGCTTTAATACGAGAAAATGATGCCCTAGAGTTTCGAATTCACTTCTTAATAATTTTTGTATTCTATTTTAACTAGGATTCGTTTTCCTTTTACCATGCGTCGAAAGCCTCTTTTTAAAGGTAAAAAATGTGCGTAAATATTCTCTAAAATTTGGTCTAGTAAAAAAAATGGATTTTTAGCCTGACTGAGTGATCACCCAGTTATATTATTGCACAAATTTTCCTTCTTCGTTTTGGTTCCACAATTTTAATTCTACGTTGTTCCTTATGTCATTTTAGCCCCTCAACTTTTAACTTTTTTAACTTTTAAATTCTTGAATTTTGAATTTCGGAACTTCAAAATAATGTCACTTTAGCCCCTTTAAGCTTCTAGATTTGCTTGCAGTTGCGGATCAATTTATAAATCACGACACACTCATATAAAGAGAAAAATTAAGATCAAATTGATCAATACTAACTAATTATTCCACTTTAAATTGCTAACAATTACACCTATCAATAATAAGCTTAATGTTATGAATAATAATTGAAGTGTTATGAATAATTGAGAATAATTTGGTGGTTATGAATTATGAGGAATAATTTGGTGGAGGAATAATTTGGTGGAGGAATAATTTGGTAAAAGATGTAATTATTATATGTGAATGACTATTATACCCTTGATGAAATTATGTAATTACGATTGTCTTAATTCAGTTTTCCTATAAATAGAGCAGTTATTAATGAAATTCATTCACGAGAATTCCTTTAATTCATTCTCTCTAAATTCTCTACATTGTTTACATACTTTTATAACACGTTATCAAGTACGAGTCTCAAATTTCGAGTAATATGAAAGAAGTATGCTTTCTGCAGTTCATCTTATAGATGATGTCAGATCGAAAGCGGATTATTACCAATGAATTAATTCATCCTCATCAATCCTAAATAACTCTCTCTTTGCAAATACATCATTGAAAATTCCCTTTTGTTCATATTCTTCTCCCACAATTCCTCATTCTACACAACCTGCTTGGAGATGTCTGAAATTCCAAAATTGGAAGAATGGAGTCCAAAGAATTTTCCGATCACGTAAATGGATTGCAAGTAAATCTCATCCATGGAATAATTAGAGAAAGGGAAAAAGGTAAATCATATGATTTTATAATATAATAATATATTAAACTATAACTTTCGCTTATCGAGATATAAGGAGTATACATTATCAAAATCAAATTTTCTCGATTCCATTATACTCGATTTAACGAGAGCTTCGATTTGACACCAATATTAATGGGGTAATAACTCGTTGTTTGAAATATGTTATTATCAAACTTTCAAAATTTACAAATTAGTACACCAACTTTTGAAATGTTACAAAATAGTCATTAAATATTTTGATATTTATAAATGGAAGTGAAAAGGAGACGATTTTCCAATCGTATAATATTGATAGAATATGTTTGATAATTTAACCATTGCGGATTGGAATAGACAATTTTACCTTTGCGAACTGTAAAAGGAAGGACCGACCTAATTTTGACGACAGTGAAAAATGGATAGAATATTCCCGAAGAAATTCTAAATCCATTAATTATGACCTGAAGTCCATTTGAGTTAATAGATCGAAATATTAATGTAACTCTCGAAGAGTTCAATTACATAATGTACTTATTCTAGAAGGATAAGTGTGCTCTTGTAGAAGTAATGAGTATTTGTTCTAGAAGAACAAATTTGCTCCCGTAGAAGCAGTTCAATATTTAATTCTCGCACTTTATTTATGCAATTTAATTCATCAATACCTCCTACTTGATGATGGGTTCAACCGTCACTAAACGGAAGGTTTTATATATTTATGCACTTTATATGCTAAGTGATGGGTAATACCTTCTACTAAGCAGATCCTACTCCTGAAGAAGTAGTTAAACATTATGCAATTTAATTCTTGCTATTTAAATTCCGTAAATTTATATTTATTACAATAATTCCCATAAGGTAGGTTCAACCACCTATTGGAGGAAATTTAATTTTTGCAATTTAAATTTATGCACTTTATAGTTTGAGTATATTTCCAATGTGGTGGGTAATACCACACGATTGGTGTGCATATTTCCAATGTGGTGGGTTATACTACACGATTGGTTATAACGAATCCTACTCCAGAAGAAGTAGTTGATCAAATATTCTAATCATACTCTCGAAGTAGTAGACGATGAGAATAAAATTACTTCCCCATATATATACCGAATATTAATGGAGAAAATTGAGTAAGTGGTACTTGAAGTCACCATTGGATAAATAGATGAAAATAAAATGCTCAATAGATCCCATGTTGATAAATCAAAGAAAATATATCGCATGGAGAAATTATATGAAGTAATCTCATCAATGATATGAGATTGTATTAATATGAGAATAAAATGCTCTTGAAAAAGCATAATCACTAGATTTCTGTATTTGAATAAAGCCAATATGATATTATTATTACTCCAGAAGAAGTACAAAACAGCCGAAGTGGAACATATTGAGAATATCAAAAGATGGCATTAAACACTCGAAAATATAGAAATGCAAAAAGAAAATACATACTGAATCCATAAATGAGGGATGCGTCTCGAGAGTATAAATACTCCGTAACTCTGCCACCATCAACATTAGGATTCATAATGAAATATTTAAAGGATCCGAATTTCTTTTTCGCTTGACACTGGTCCGTGACCGACGGACTGGAGCTTCCGCAGATTCTTGAACATATGCATGAAATTTGATGAGTAGTTCATCAACGATACTAGCGAAATAAGTATTTTTCTCGCTGAATGAGAGATAAACTTATTATTTACACCCTGATCTAGAAACGCTAGTAAGCCATCAAAGAAATTATTAATATTCAACAAACCTATTGGTTTGACATGAAAGTTCCACTGTGCCAACGAGGCTATATTGAATATTTCCTCCAGTGTGTTGTAGCCGCCTGGAAGGACAATGAAAGCATCACTATTATTCATCATATACATCATGCAGTTGTGGATGGATTGCGCTTGTAGCACCAACCCTGCTGGACCCATGGTAGAACTGGCTCCAATTCGAGTATTAGATCCAACTAGATGGAAAGGTATTACACTCGAAACTCTTATTCCCCATGATTGTGCGGCCATTATAAGTCTAGCTAAAAGTTTGTTGTTGGTTCCTCCGTATAGTATATTGATTTCTTGTCTCCCTAACTCTTTTACAAGTCGGTTTGCCATATCCACATATTGGATATGGCCTACCAGTTTAGATCCACCAAGAATACATACGGTTTTAATCTGGCGAGGTAAAGGCTGACTTGTATGAGATGATTCTAAAATCTCCATATCCATCTCTACTCCTATCTCTCTTTTGCACTATACTTTTAATGTATGAACATGAGAGATATATGAATCCCTCTATTTAAAGAAAAATTTTCAAACCAATAATTGAGTGCACTATTTACTTTTTGACAAATATGAAAGAGAAAAAATGCAGAAATTTTTTAAGTGAAAATGACATATATCTGTCGGTGATTGAAAAATAATATATATATACATATATATATCTTAAAATCGAAAAACAATATTTACAATTACATGAAAACATTGATCTTCAAGTTATTACAATCGAGCTTCCTTATATTAATATGGGAAAATCATTATGCTAAAATTTTCTACTAAATTTACAAATAGGATCTTCTAAAGTAAGTTTTTCAAGTATCAGCTACGCGTTTGTTGATCTTTAAATTTGGCCCATAAGGCCATTAGCTCACCTTATGCGTGTCCACTAGGATGTGTCTCAAGAGCTGTTGAATATCATCCAAAGGCTCCTTACTCAATCCATCCTTAATGAATGCTATTTTATCTTCTCGGTTTACGGACAAGTACCCCATGATTTACATCGAGTGTCACATGTCCACCAGGCACACTTGTAGCATCCTCCTAATCTTTTTGCTCTCCGTTTCTTTGAAAAACTACTTTTACCCATACCAGGCATGTATTTAGAAGGAATTGAAACCTCACCAGATAATCGAACCTTTGCTTCAATCAAGCATCGGATATCTTGTGGGATACCCTTATTCATTAGCATCCTTAATCTTTCCACCTACATCGATAAATCTTTTTAGGATTTTGATCGGTAGTGATGGATAGTATTTTCGAAGATTTGAGAGCATATGATCCATTATAATGTATAGACCCTTGTTAGGATGAATTTTGCAATAATTTTGATGATTTATTTATAGAATAATACGACGCGTATGAAATAAGACTCGATTTTAAATAAAGCGTAAGAGCTACGATTTCTAATTAAATAATAGCCGGATGTGATGCGTATGAGTCAGAACTCTGTTTGAGCAAGAGTAGACAATAATGTCACCAAAAGATGATGGAATATGTCGGTGAATTGTTTCTATGATAAATCATGTTGAGCACTATACGATACTTAGTGAAATCGATATAAGAATTTACTGAACTAGAAGTTCAATAATACTCGTTTGCAAAACCGAATTGACCATCCCGGTTTAAATAATTATTGAAATCAATATTTCAGGTGAAAAATTAAAGGAATTCTTCAATGATTGTTCTCGATAAATGATGAAATCATTACTAGCCAATATTGGGAATAAATCCCAAATATATCTGGAATAAAGGATGAGAAATATGGGCCCACTCATCTCCATGTGGACTACTAGATATTATGATATGGATCCACTAGATAGTCACATGTGTATATGATTGAAATTTGAAATTTCTGAAATATTTGCTCACCAGTATGAGCATGATTTCCAAATTTAATGATAAAGCTAGTAAATGTATATCTCAATACTTGAATAAATCCCTGAAGGATTGAGTATGCGCATACAAGTGGGATATTATATGGCAAATTATTTAAAGTCCTCAAATAAATTGCCGATATCGAGAATAGAATGCAAACGGTCTAAATTCCCATATTAAGGCTGAATGATGAGAACATATATGATTAAAATCATACCAACTGTATGAGTTTTGGTGTTCTAAATTTTCTCAGCATGAGGGGGAGTATTAAAGGTTGAAAATGATATGTGAAATGCATCATGTTATATCCTCACAATTAAAATATGAACTTGAAGTTCAAAGATGCATAAAAGATGCTATGAACAATCACATATATCAGTTAAAATGCTTTGATAAGTTAGCACGCCAGAAGCGTTGATATTATGAGATTTCCCAAACATATATATCAAAGCAAATTATAAAAGATGGTTTTAATAACGGAGGCATATGCTCTTGAAGAGTATATAGACATAACTATATTGTGTAATCCTACAAGAGGATTGATAATGAGATATCTCGATAAGTTATGTCGATATGGGGAAAGAAATGAAATTGAAAAGTGTCGGCACGATATGAAAATGTAGCGCTACATATGATCAATGATAATGAAAATATTGAGATATATTGAAGATGATAAATGGTGAATGTGAAATCCTTAACTTATGAGATGATGATGACTAATGCTCAAGTTTAAAGATAAGCATGGTGGTCATTATATGTTGCATGCTCATGAAAGTTAAATTACCGATCGTGTGTGTAATCAGAAAAGGAAATTAAAGGATCGGATGAGCTAAACCCGTGTTTATGAGTACCGTAAAGGGTGAACTAAGCCCCTGGGAATGAAATAACCTATTAACTGAGTATTAAATGTTAAATGATATATTTTAAATGTTAGTTAGTTATGAAGGTTTACTTATATGTTTACATGTTTTACAATGAATTTATATGCTTTAAATTGTGTATTTGGAGACATGTGTTCATGGTGAATGTTTTATAGTTGTGTAAGAAAATTGATGCACTCTAAATGAACGAAGAGTATAAAATCAATGTATATGATACTCATACAAATGTATGAAAGATTTTGAAATGCTTAAAGATACTTGTATAAAATACAGCGTTGCACTCTTTTTCCCTTGATCGAGGTTTTATCCCATTGGGTTTTCCTAGCAAGGTTTTTAATGAGGCAACTTTAAAAGCGTATTCACATGAATAATGTACTCTTTTTCCTTCATTAGGTTTTTTCCCACCTTTGGGTTTTTCCTAATAAGGTTTTAACGAGGCATATTCATGGTATATTGAAACGATAGGAGAAAATGATACAATGTATCTATTGGATCAAGTTATAATGGAGCTAATGCTTTAGATCCAAACGATGATGATATTGAAATCATTTACCGTAAGTAAAGATATCGATTCTCAAGATATGAAATCGAGCGAGCATTGTACTCTTTTTCCTTCGATCAAGTTTTTTTCCCACTGGGTTTTCTTGACAAGGTTTTTAACGAGCGAGACGTGAATACTCATATGCGTGATAGACATCGGGGAGCAATATTTTGATGAAACAAAGATATAACCACTCCAAGCTATCCTCGCAATCGTTTTGGAAGTTTTTTCCCACTGGGTTTTTCTCCAAGCAGTCAGGAAGACATTTGTATTAATAGTCATTCAAGGGAGTGTTATGAATAATAATTGAAGTGTTATGAATAATTGAGAATAATTTGGTGGTTATGAATTATGAGGAATAATTTGGTGGAGGAATAATTTGGTGGAGGAATAATTTGGTAAAAGATGTAATTATTATATGTGAATGACTATTATACCCTTGATGAAATTATGTAATTACGATTGTGCCATTCGAAGTTTTCCTATAAATAGGGCTTCAGTTATTAATGAAATTCATTCCTGAGAATTCCTTAGAATTCATTCTCTCTAAATTCTCTCTATTGTTTCTATACTTTTATAACACTTAAAACATCTATAAAGTGGTTGGATTGGGTACTTGCGACTTCTGAAATGCAACCGAACCATTTCTTTTACACAAGTTGATTGCAATGTTTAGAAAACCTGATCGGATCGGCCGGTTCAACCTTGAATCGGTCCAAAATATGGCTTGGTTATAGCTTAAAATCGGACTATTAGAAAACCGGTCAACTGACTTGTTCAACCGTTTTAACCGGTGACCCGATAGCGGTTCAACCGGCTTTTTTTCTTTTTTTTATTTTATTTTATTGGTTTTAATTTATTTTTAATTTTTTAATTAAAAAAGGTTCGACCCCAATTCGATCCGATTCAATCTTTTGTTCCTTGAACCGTTGTCTTCTCCAGTTCGCTAATCGGTTCGATTTTCTAAACATTGGTTGATTGTGGTTCCAAGCTACTATAAAACGAATTCATTTGAATAAGACATTAATAATTAATTGTTTATTAAAGTAAATTAAACTATGTTAAATAAATAAAAGTGCTAAGTAGACAACAGACACAATGCGAGACATGAAAGTTGAAATTAATTAATAATACAAAAGGCAAAACTAATATTCCTATCTTGTTTTTGGTACAAGATCTAATAATACCGAATGATGCCTAAGTTCATCACAAACAAGAATTTTTTTTTTTTTTTTGTCTCAATTACACTAGAATTTTTATCTATTTATTAGTATTTAATTTCCTCACTTACTATTATACCCTCATTTAATATGTACATATGTAAAATCGTTCAGTACTTTCAATACTTTTCTAAAATCATTAAATAATGATGAACAAGAAAATTTATATACATGAATTGCTTTTCCAATTACACTTTTAATCCATATAAAATGCAAAATAAACTATATAATTGAAACAGAGACTAATCGGCCTCAGCGGTTTGGAACTTTCCAAAAAGACTTTTCTTCAACACGTTAACTTTAATCCCACATAATATTTAGCCTCACCAATAAAGAAAGAAAACAATAAGTAGAAGGAGATATATACATCCCGTGACAATTTTAATTGTAATTTTTTTTAATACAAAGTACAAATCAGCATTATAGTAGTACAAATACGCAAAGATACATGTCCTATTGAAGCATAGTACAACTAAAATTGTCATTTTTGCGGGAAAGAGCTGCCATACTGACGGGAAAAATTTACATGCAAACACGCGATTCGTGAAAATCAAACCCGAAACTTTTAAATCGGAGGGCTTAGAGGGTGTTAACGGATGAGTTTTAATGTATTTTTATGAATAGGAAGAGAGAGAATAAGTGGAGTTGGATGGTGGAGATTTAATGAGGGAAAAAATATATGGATGTGATTTGTTTGATCAAATTTAAAATTTGAAAAAATACATTAAAACTCCATTTTGATGAGTATGCTAACAGAGTCATAGCATTTATTCTCCGCAAGCCGTGGTTGGGATCACGTGACAACTATAAAATAAAATACTTGGTAAACTATAAAAATAAGCATAATATTCTTTTTCATTCGGACGACACGCGGACGACTCAGGAGACGATCTTCCACGGCGTTTGAAAGTTGACCTGACTTTTCCCTCCTCTTCTTGACTATAAATGCCAAAATCAAGAATTACAACTCAATAGCTTCAAGTATTTCTCCCTTCAATGGATTTCCTCGGCAACCTTAACCAAGAAATGAATCCAAAACACGTTTTCTCGTATAATGAATTTGAAGAAGATGATGGAAACGACGTTTTCTTCAACGAACTTAGAAGGCAAGTTTTGCTTTTAACAACAGAAGATAGTGATGAAGAAGAAGAATTATCCCATGTAAACAGAAGCAGTCCAAAGATGGTCGAAAATCGAAAAATCAGTTTGATTCCCCTGTCCTCTTCTGTAAAATCATCTGACTGCTTTTATAACTGGTCTGCGAATAAAGAGGATTGTGTAGCTCCTGCATGGATATTGAATTCGTGGAGAACCGGCAGTGGGACCGGCGTTTTCATACCGCAAATCGTGCAGTCGAGAAGAAGAAATAAGCCGAGTATGTGCGCTTTTTTGGCAAGTGATTTTTTTTTTTTAATTTAATTATATATCTTCTGTTATTGATGAATTTGTTGCTTGTATGTGGCTGCAGGAAGGAGAAAGAAGAATAAGCAAGGAAGAGCATAGACGCAGGTGGAGAAGATGAAGTGATTGTATTTGATAATAATGTCATTATTTCATTAAATCATGTGACCATGTATATATGATATATCTATTGTGTTATTGATCAAACAGTATTGCAGGCTTGTTCTCTTCCCAGCCGCTAGGAAGAGAATAAGGTCTCGGCAAGAGAGATAAGTGGGCCCCACAGCAATAGGGAGGGAGGGAGGGAGGGGGTGGGGGGAGGGGGCTTCTCTGCTGAGAAAATGGTTTCAGTCCCAGCAGGTGGGACTTGAACATTTTCAAGTAGTATTGATAGTCATTAATAGGCCAAATTTGAATAAATAAACATCATATGTTGTTCAATACTAAATAATAGAATTGTTCTGTTTAGACATGCATTTTTAATTTCTTTTTCGTTTTTAATAATCTCTCTTGTGGTTCGGCAGTAAAATGTGCGCATTTGTGTGTGATGTGATTACCTAAGTACTTCTTTCATCATCAATTCACAATATTCATTAAAGAAATTGGATCTTTAGGGGCCAAAGTCGTCTTTATAGTCTACCGTAGAAAGCGATAGGAAGCGATGTAGTTCTTTCTTTCAGCATCTTGTAGTATGTCACTATTATTACTCTATAGACACCAAACTATAGAGACGATTACCCCCCTAAAAGTTCAATTTTTGACGGTGATTCCATGTGTTGTTATACTTACAATAATGAATAATTGAGGGAAAAAAAAATGTATCTTCATTCCAAGATTTGTTTTACCTATTTCATAGACAATTAAATACATGCATTGCATAGTCATAAATTAATAATCAGACTTTAAAAAGCCTTTTGCGTGATCCATTTGATACGTTTCATACTGTCGGCATGAGAAAACAAAAGTAAACTGGCCTTCTCCTGAGCCTCCAAATGGCAAAAATAAACATGCATAATCGTTCATTTGATCCTTAACAAAAATGTGCATTGAATCCCTCACAAACCAATGGATGTAAACTAATAGCAACCACGTGCCAGAGGCGGTCTTACTTTGAGTTGAGTGCATCGGCCGACTCAGGCTCGATCCTTTTGGGGGCTCATTTCACCCTGTTATGCCTAAAATCTAACCGTGTATTATGGTTTTTTTTTTTAGGGAATTACACCTTCCCCCAATTTTTCTCTACATTTTTCAGTAATGCTACATTTTTTGAAATTCTCATAAATGATCGAATTTTATTCAATTTAGTCTTTATAAATTTCGAAGTTAGTCCTATTCTATTTTCAAATTTTGTTTTGTTATTTAATATTATTTTACATTATTTATTATTATATTATTATATCTTCAGTTTTTAAGTCTTTTTTGAGATTAACATGATCTAAAACAATTATTTGAATTCTTAAATTTGAATTGTATCTTTATCAACTATTATGATTGTTTCAACTTAATCTTAGTAACAACATTAAGCAACACAGTGTACAAGCATAGCCGTTCAACTGGCAATGTACTGGTAACGTCTCACATTTTCAAGATCCATGGCAATAACGACATTAAGTATCACACTCATATCCATAGGGTGATAGGGGTTGGTTTTTAATGGTTTTTAAAGGTTTTTAATATAAAAGAGGAGAGAGAATGAATAGAGTTGGATGGTGGAGATTTGTAAATGTGATTGATTTAGAATAGAGAAAGAATTGATAAAAAAGTGGTAAAATTTTTTTTAAAAGGTTCCCTATCATACTTACAGTCATAGTTTTTATTTTTTATTTTCCTTTTTTTCTGTCTAAACTTCCTCTTTTGTGAATTTGCACGAGGAGTCCTTCATCTTTCAAATCTTTCAATTTAGCCCTCAACTTTTAAGCTCTCTTTTAAAAATATCCCAAAACAATTGCACCCAAGATTCTCCATAATTTCAATTTGTAGAAGTAGGACTCTTTCCTATTTTGTTGCAGCTTTGTCGCTGCATTATGGAGTGTGCCTAATGGGGATTCTTTGTATTAATCCAACGTGTTTATTCCATGTAGATAATCCCTAAAATGGTGGTTTATTATTGGTTGTTTGCTAAGATATATCCAATGGTTAGTTATCCTCCCTCATAACCGATAATGATGAAATATTATCCAACAATTTGATTTCATAAAAATTAGAATTTAAATAATAAGTTTTTATATGTTTCTTTCAATTTTTAAATATTTTAAACCATTTTGTTTTAAAAAATGTACAGCAATCAATTCTAATTATTTTTGAAAATCTATTGTACATCTTTGAGAAATCACAAATGGTATGGCATTTTGATAATCTGGTTTGAAAAGTTGTCATGTTATCAAAAGTTTTTTTTTTTTAGTTAATGGGCTGAGATTTAAACTCATTACAAACTATAGGCCCATTTTTAAGTAAAATAATGGACAAATTCAAGCACTGAATCCAAACTTAGAGACATTTTTTTAAAATAGAAATTTCGGCCCATTTTTTTGTCAATGTTTGTTTTTTTTTTTAGGCCTAGGGGTTATCAATGTTGGCTCTAACAGAGCTTTTTTTTTCTTTTTACTTGGCGCTCTAACTAAAATTTTTATATTCTTTGTCGGATTATTACTATGCGTTTGACTAATTCTTAATGCGGCCCTAGTTGAGTCTCTTGTCGCTTTATATTAGCTTTACGGAAAAAAATAAATAAATAAAATGAGCCAATTTTTGAAAGTTCGACTCAGGCCCAGCGAACTACAGGACTGTCCCTTACATGCTGCTGCGATGCTTGTAGTCTATGCCTAATCTATCACAATACAGTATGGTTCTTTTTCAAAATCTAACCTCTTAGTGATCCTGACGTGTATATACTGTACTAGAAAACATTTCAACTTCTCATATCATGTCCCTTTAAGATCAGTATACACATCAAACCAGGATTCATATTCTCTAGGAGTAAATTACATCTGATGCATCTTTTAGTGAATTCAAACACCAAGTGCTTCTTGTATTTGATCATCTAATCTATGACTTATGACTTCTCTCGACCGTGCACTTCTATGTTAAAGTCGCTGGTGAAGTTTTTCCGACAACTGATCGAAGAATTCTGCGTCCCACCTGTATATTATTAAGGGGTCTTGCGCATAACAAAGATATATAGACGTTATTGCACTTTCCACAACTATAGTTACCAACCCAGCCTACAAACAACCAACCCACAACATTACATTCTATAAGTTACACTCTGGTTCAAATGTCCATATTGGGTATGTTAAAATGCTCATATGCTGACATAATAATTTGCAAGTGGATTTGTCACATCAGCGTGTAGGCTTTTTAACATTAAACTTATTTTCAACAACACATTCTACAACTTTTTCAACCACACATTATTGACAGGGGGTTATTTTTTATTTTTTTCAAATAATAAGAAAAATTTTCACCGACAAAAACTACGCTCGACAAGCACGAAATGATGATGGGTGCAATGGAAGCTTTAATATGATATACTTACCAAGATCATTGTAGCGCCCCGAGTTCCAACAACTCGGAAGGCCACGTCATTTTTCCAACTAACTTTTGAAAAAAGTCAAGCAGCGGTAATAAATAGAATTTAATTATGCGGAATATTATTTAAACTTTAAAATCAAACAATCAAGGTTTTAAACATGATATTTTAAAATGATAAGACGAAACATAAATAAATTGGGTCTCAAACTAAATGAATAAAATAAATTTAAAATAACGGTCCATCGCCACTCGCCACGCCAGCAACCCCTCAGTCTGCAAATATTTGGTTAAAGGAAAATGTGAGCATTGCATAGAAATACTCATTAGATCTCGCGCAAGATAACAATTTAATATTACCCGACGGAAGTCTCAGCCACTGCTGGACTCCGGTGACTACCGGACGTGCGCTGCCACCGCCGGCGGCGATTCCGCGCGGAGAGAGATAGTGAGAGGGAGAAATCGAGAGAGATAGAGAGAGAAAAGAGAGCCGGCGAGAAGCGAGAAAGGAGAAGCAACGGCTGTAACGTCCAATCTAAACCCTACTAAAAACCAGAGCTGCGGAACTAGACTCGGCGTCACACGTACATTAAAACAACACGGGTGTTTATTTACATTCTTAAACTGTTTGACCTTCGCAAAACACAACCAAAAACATTTCCTGTGTTCATATCAAAAGCATAAATACAGGATCTACAGCATCTTTCTTCTTCCCCACACACAATCCCTCACGCATCAATCCCGAGAGGTTTCCCCATCGTCACCCGAACTGCGCACCTGCCCTGTGGTACCTACAGTTATAACATAGAAAACCTAACGAGTCACAAAGACTCAGTGGGTATATAGATAGATGCAATGCATGTCACACTCGTGTATTGGGCCCAGTTGCTTATCAAGTGGATACACCGACGCCAACATAACATAACATAACATAACATATGTGGCCCAATTGTCTCAATCCTCATGCGGGCTTCGCCCGTGAGACGGCCAAAAGTCTCAATCCTCTTGCGGGGCCTTTTCCCGTGAGACCATACATAACTTTACATAGGTGTAATCACCTGGTAAGCAACGTCACATTCACACGCTATGAATTTATGCCCGTGAACAAAACGAGTACAAATTGCTAACCTTTCCGTTACCTCTACTTCTTGTGAAGCTACTCATGTGATATCACTATACATAAAACGTCAACATCATATATCACCTCAGGCATAGCTTAATCACATAAAACCCTAAAGCTCTAGTACATGAGCAAGAAGGGTAACACATAAGTTATGCTATACATGTCTACTTCAAGCGATAAACATACATATCAATATATATATATATATATATATATATACATATAACTTTCTACTCCTACTTACCCTTGTTACAACTAATACATCTAATACCCACCTTACTAGAGTGGAAAAGAACCAAGAAGACGATCAACTTCTTCACCTCAACCTTCACCAACTAAACAACCCAACAAGACCACAAGCTAGCTCTTCCTTTTTCTCAAGTTGAAGACCTTGGATTGATGATCAAAATGGCTTTTTGGGGGTTTAGGGTCGAGCAAATGGAGAAAAATACCCCAAAAATGGCTTCAATTGACTAAAATACCATTCTGCCGACTTAACATTTATGGCCGTAACTTACTGCTTTACGACCGTAAAATCCATAATTACGGCCGTAACAAACCTTCATACGGCCGTAACATAGTCTTTGTAAATTCAGCATTCTTATCTTACGGCCGTATCATACGTCTTACGACCGTAACCCATATAAATACGACCGTAATATAAACACATATGGCCGTAATTAACTCTCTGTAAATATGGGTCATTCTTTACTTCGACACTTACGGTCGTAACAATACCCTCTTACGGCAGTATCCATAACCCTTACGGCCGTAGCACCACACTTACGGCCGTAAATGATAACCTTACGGCCGTAAATTCCCATTTTCCTGCATTTTGCACCCGGTTTACACTTAATGATCCGAACACCATCCATGACCTCATATACACTTATAAACACATAGAACAACATTGAACATGTAAGCAACACCAAAATCACGTCATCAACGTCACAAATTCTTAAGGAAAATGAACGGGGCGTCACAACGGCGGTAAAAACGGAGGCGTGAGTAGCGGCGATAACGACGGCGGTAGTCGCAGTAAGTCCCCCACACTCTTGCACCTCTACTTCTTCTTCTCCCCCCTTCTCCAATACTATCAGGCTTACCTCTCACGCAGGGTTGTGCAATGAAAAATAAAGGAGAGTTTAACAAGGTTTATATAGAGTTTTTGAGTGGTAATTTAGGAAGATAAAATAATTTAATTTAGGAAGATGAATAATTTGAATTTTGGAAAGTCTTGGGTGCCAAGATTAGGATTAGGGTTTGATGACTTGGGGCTGAAAAACACGAAAATTAGGGCTTAGATAATTGGGGGTAAATTAAAATTAGGGTTAATTAAATTAGGGTTAGACGAGAATTGGGGAAAAATTAGTTAAAATGAACTTTTCATGTCAAAATTTTCGTCGCTACAACTATACCAATGAGCATTGCAGTAGATCCCACCAATATCCATCTGCTTGAGCATTTGATCAAAGAAAAAAAGCAGTGCAAGTTCCCGCAATGAGGCTGCCCAAGATAGTGCACATCAACAAAATAGCGCCTAAACAGTCGTATGCCACGCGGGCTTTAACACCAGTTGATTGAAACAACTCCCACGCATCCTTTGCTGAGTTATTAAAGCTTTTTCCATACACTGCAATCTGGATAGATATCAAATCCAAACTGGGATTTTTAAATGCCCTAATACTTTGGAAGAATGAAGATGGAAAATTGACACTAAATGTAGAAATTATACCTGGACGTATGCAAATTTAGTGAAATAACGGACTAAATATTCAACTAGGTGAAACAGAAAATCCACACAACAAAGAAAACACTCGTTGTTGCCAATCTTTGACCTCAATTCCCTAATCTGTATATATTAATATGATTATTTATTAACCATATGATCTTCTAGTCACAAAGAGAAAAAAAATACATTATTGCTTACCTCCCACCGTAATGTTCATACAAGAGCTGTAACGAGTGATCCATAACATATGCTGCCAAAAGAAGTCGTAATGGCATGACGCAAGGAATGCATTATTGGTTTAGAAGGTATTGATGATGATTCTCGACCGCCATGGATTAGAACTAGAAACACAATCCCTGAGACGATGACATGGACAATATTACAAAGAACTGCACCTGTCCAAAACAAACTCACTGAAAGTACCTGCACATAAAAGTTTTTGCTTAATTAAAAAAAAAAAGATTAATGTCACCAGATGAGTAGATTTATAGAATCTAAATTAGAAACTTAGCCTCAAAGAAAATGAAATATGATCAATAACTTGCCAGCTCACCAAAAGAAGCAACTCATGCCAACCATCTTCAATAGTTGAAGCCAAAACACCAGCAACCCCAAAGGACCATAACACTAACCAAAGGAATGTGAAAAGCATTAATATGAATGCTACTCTCATCACCTCAGGAAGATCCCACACCATCTTCACTGCTCTTTGAAGAACAACCATAGTAAATGGAAGTCTATGGAATCACAAAAGGAAATATAAAATTACAACCAATGTAGCACATCTAATACTCCAATGTGTAAAACAACATGTAATAGTTGTTCTACAAGAATCTAGGTTGAGACATTGTAAAATATGAGATGACAATGAACCTAAACTCAATTTGGAACATAATACAATGCATAAAGGCCGCAAAGTTGTACCTGTCAAGGACTGATGTGACGTACAAGAACTAAAGTACAACAGCAATGCAAAATGCAAAACCCAAGAACATATCTCGTCCCCAAAAGCATATCACACTGATAACAGCAAGATAAGTAGTCAAAAGGTGCACAGAGATCTTCATCACTTGATTTGCATGTGAACTAAACCACAACAGCCAAATCCACGACAGAAGTGCCCCAACTTCACCAGTAACAGCATACAAAGACTAGAGATCTTCAGTCCGATCAACATCATCCCCGAGAATGCTAAATATGATAGGCAGCCGATCTTTTTGCCTAAAACTATTGAATCCAAGAAGCCCAAGAGCGAAGCCTATCAGAATTAAATGTATAAGAAATATCAACATCCATAACACATCCCGCCAGTGACGTGGGCCCATTGGTGTGAGTTCCTGAGAGAATGTACAACTACTATCTCTATTCCCTTGACTCCCCACAATGTTCTGCAATCAATTCGAACAAATATCATCTATGCCTGCATTTATGAGTCCTATGAATTCAAGCAATCTGAATCTTCGCCTTATTATATCTAAAAAATTTGTGATTTGCAATTACACCGCAACGATTTTTCAACCACACAAGTTTTGAGACTTTATTTCGCTAAATTGTATCTCCTAAATATGAACTTAAGAAGTAATTCAAAGTTGCTGATCTTTCTCCACTTTCGAAACAAAATTATGATACATGAAACGGAGGAACCATTAAAGCCGGTCAAAGAATCAATTGCATCTAAATCTCTGCAGAAGTATGTTAATAAATAATAATCGGTGCATATTTGTTGATTTGTGCACATCTGATAATTATTTTCTCAAGTAACTGAATCTTTCAGATGCATAAAATTGAATCATAAAACATTAAAGCCTTCAAACAAAAATTTTCCAGAGAACGTGATTTACTCTGACTCTGAATTGTAAATTCAATGGCAAAAAGCAAAATCATATATTTTTCCCTTTCTTCTCTGCAATCTACTCAATATATATATTACATATCAATTTCAGTACAGTTTATAAAAGCACGATAACTTCCACCAATCCAGAGAGCGACCAAAAACTTCTGCAAAAACATGGCGATAAGTTCACACACTAACCGCCAAAAAAAAAATCTCCAAATACATAAAAATCAAACAATGAAATGAAAAAAAACACTTGCAAAGAAGCAACTATCAAGTGTAATTACTAGGTGCGTGGGTCCCATGGAGGTTGAGTCATAGGACGAGGAAGAAGTAGAGGAAGAGTTGGGGTCAATCTCACTCATCAGAGAAGATTTCGAACAGGCATGGGTTAAATCGAACTACCTTATATTTGTAAGGGTTTTAAGTAGAAAATATTAGTAATTGCTAGCTACTTACCATAGGGGAACTTGTTTATTCCTCATTTTGAAAATCTAGGGAAAGAACTGAAACGTAACGGCTATTATTTCATTGGAGAGGTTGAATTTATACAGCGATGACGTTAATATGTATGCACTATGCAGTATCCAGGCAGAGAAATAGATTTTCTTTGCCACAGTTTTTCTTCTCGGGATATTATAGTGGGGCAGCCAGAGCCAACAGGGCCGATTGGAGCATTCTTATATATATATATATATATATATATATATATATGTATGTATGTATATATATATAGATATATATACACACACATATATATATATTTATAGTTTGATTTTGAGCTTCAAATATTTGTGGTCTTTCGAAATAGTTCAATTTTAACTCTTTTCGTCTTGTAAAAATGGTAGTAATTCTTTTTTATTTCTTTCCATCAGTTCCAAAATATAGTTCAATGTCTTTATTGGGAGCGTATTAAAAGTTTTGATTTCCTAAGATACCCCTATTTAATATACATATATTTTACCAATTAAAATAAATTATCATCATTTAATATAGTAGTATATGACTATATATATATATTTGAAAATGTATAACTATATATTAATTTTTTAAATAAAATTAATTATAATTTCTTAATCCATGTAATAATAAAAGGGATGCTATATTTGTTGGATAGGCTGAGTAATTAATTTTGTTAGAATGGTAACTTTTAGTTATACATTAAAAATGTAAACCCCTACATGATTTTAAAAGAAAGAGAGAGAGAGAGAGAGAGGAGCACCCCTACAGGTGTTAAAAAAAATAGAAATAGAAAATGTATCCCTACAAGTGTTTAAAAAAAAGAGAGAGATCGAGAGAGAAGAGCACCCCTACAGGTGTTAAAAAAATAGAAATAGAAAATGTACCTATCCCTACATTACATAGCAATAGTTATTTTAGCAATATACATATTAACTATGAGGGTGATAGGGGTTGATTTTTAATGATTTTTAATGGTTTTTAATTTAAAAGATGAGAGAGAATGAGTAGAGTTGAATGGTGGAGATTTGTGGATGTGATGTGATATGTGGATATGATTGATTTATGGTAAAGAAAGAATGGATAAAAAAGTGGGAAAAATTGGTAAAAAAACTTAAAAATTGGCTCCCTATCATGCTTTATATCATGCATGCTAAGAAAAGAAACACTGCTTTCAGAGAAAAAAAAAATGAAACACTTAATACACAACATAATTTGGGACAGATCAAAGGCGGATCTAGGGGGGGCCGGCACGGGTGCTAGCCCCCCCGACCCAAAAAAAAATCCAAAAGTTTATATAGAAAAAAAAAATTTATACATAATTTTAATCAAATTAAATTTTTTCAGACATGTTCTTAAAAATCCTGATCCGATCGACAGATAAAAAGACAGAATCCTTGTAGGATGGAGGGAGTCATTGACACTATTGAAAAATTAAATTTTATTTACTGTATTTTTCCTAAATGCATTTGCTTTAAATGACAATATTTTTTGAATAATAATGTAGGTACTTAAATAAGAGTATATTGGAGAAATGAGAAATTTAAATATATATCAAATAAAAAATGACATATGCTCTTGAAAAAGATTTATATACCAATAATTTTATAATTCATCCTTATGTAACGATTTTAAAATTGTTAGAAATGACGAACGAATTTAAGGGTAGATAAATTAATATACGCTAGTAAATTAAACAAAATAAATACTACTTAATATATAAGTCAGACTATATAAATGAAAAAAAAAAAAAAGAAAGGAAAAGAAAAAAAGAGACACCCATGGGACCGAGGGAGAATAACGGTCAAATTCAACAGAATTAGCATCTTGTCTATTGGAGTCCCAACTAAAACATAATCGCAACTAATGACATTTCTAGTAGCTTGTCGCTCATATATATAGCGAGTAAATAAATGAACTTTTGTATTCTCTGTAAATTTGTCTACATTTATTGATTATATTGATTAAATGATGTTTAATGTGTTATGCGTATATATTAAAATCGAATCAATTAAAAAAAAATTGTTAAGTCATAAATTCTCATGTAATTTATTATGCATCACTTGATTCTTCACATATGGCATGGGATATAAGTACTTTCAGGCCTTGTTCTTTCCACAACAAATTTCCTCAGTTTACATTTATTTTTTTCTCTCCATCATTTTCAACCACTCAAATATTAATTTGACAATTTGTTCACATTTTTTAATACATCTTCTCAATTATCAACTACACATCCAACACGAAATTCGAGTAAACCAAAAATATTGTGAAAACAACAAGCCCTCAATAAAAAATGTCGAATTCCTTTTTTGTCTATTTATTTTTCCCTAAGGGTGTGTTTGATAGGAAAAGATAGAAATGAAAATATTTTCCATCTTACATGGAAAATATTTTCTCCAGGGGGAGGTGGGAATTGTTTTCCATGGAAAATAGACTAAAACATGCTTTAAGCGGTTGTACATGGAAAATTTTAAAATCAAACAACCAACTTGAAAAATAATTTCCAAGATTCCATATTTTCCATAGAAAATCTTGGCAATCAAACACACCCTAAGTTTAATTATTTTTTCATGATAAGGTACTTTAATAACTCTACTAACTATAAAGGAGAAAAGACACTAGCTAGATTACTGATCGATTGGATCGAGTTCGAACGAAGGGAGAAATCGTCGACTTCATTATTGATGGGGCAAGGAAATTCGATCTAAGTTGGAACCAATTCCCAACCCATTCATAGACTAACAATGAAAAACACTTAAAAACAAGAATTTGAATGGAAAAGCTATGCGCATTGATAAAGAAATGTTATATGAAGTTCAAAAGTACCAAATAGATATTAAATTAATTAGCATCATTTTCAATAAAAGATGAAAATTGATTTAATTATTTCTTAAAAAATAAAAATACAAATTAGATGTAGATTTTGATTGAAATTGAGGCCATTTGATGTCGATCGTTGGCTAAACCATGCTCGAACTTTTATCCTATGTACATAAGGTCAATTTGATACTTATGGGCCGCTTCATTTTTATTTTGTTTTATTTTGTAAATTTTTTATATACAGCAAGATTTTCTCATTGCTCTCGATCTCCATCAAAATGAGAGAGAGAGAGAGAGAGAGAGAGATTTCCGCTAGAGGTATTATTCCTGCAAACCATATATAACTAACAAGCTTATAATATGTAGTTGTCAAAAGTTATGAATAAAACCCCATTTGACCATTTTTTTTGTGAAGTTTTCAATTGGCCTGTTTGCTTTAAATATGGATTCATGCATGTTCGATGCTCCGTTGCATGGATTAAAACGGCTGGGTTTTCTTGTTTTAAATTTTAATAGTTGGCGAATGTTGGATTCTTCGTTGTGGTCAATAAATACAAGGCTGCTTGTTCCTGGCTAGCAAATGACTGCCTAGCAGTTTTGGTCTTGAAAGGTGTTAGTTCAATTAAAAAATTTGGAATAAAATTTATATTTTAACAAATCATAAGAACTAGTCAGTAGAAATTGGTAATTATTGACAAAACTTGTATCAGTCATCGCTTGCAACTGTTTGTAGGCAGCGTTCTAATAGAAGCGTAAAGTATGATTAAGTGGAGAAACTTAAAACATTCGAATTTTTGCAAGCTTAAATGGGTGGGTGTAAATGTGAGCTGTGCAAAGTAAAAGTATCAAACGTGCATGGGGCGAAGCTCGAGGTGACTGGTGAGCTCGGTGTGCTCTAGCTCGGTGCTTGGTAGGAATAATTACTGGATTGTTTAGTTTTGGTCCCAAGTCATTTGTTATTTGAGTTGGGTAAGTGCAGGGGCGGATCCAGCACCCGTCAAGCACCCGCGGTCGCGTGTGCTGGATACGCCAGAAGTAGGTTTACGATCACAGGAAGAGTTTCAGATTTTTAGCTCTCCCCTGTCTGCATTGGAATGCTGAAGAAGATGACTGGTAGTTACAATTTAGAGCCTTTTAATCATTTAATGCCACATTGGGCCTTTCTTTCACTTTAAGTTGTTGGACCAAATTCATTTAATTAAATCCAACTAAATTCCTGTTAATAACCCAATAACTATTATACCCAAACACCCATGACCCAACCCACACCCAATTAGGAATCCATCCAATTCTCAAATACAATGAATTTGCGATTGGAAATCAGAACGGAAATTAGAAATTCAAATATGCTTTATTCCGATTGCGAATTTGCGATTATCCTCCCTATTGTTAATATCTTTTTTTTTTTGCTACGTCTAAAAACATGTTTACAATCTTTAACATTATTTAATTATTCAATATCGTGACTGATGGTGAATGATCAATTTTCGTCAACGATCAATGGTTGTTGACTGTCAACGATCAACATCTATTCACAGCCAATGGTTAACGTCCACTCTAACTGGACTTGAAAGCTAAATCCGTCCCTGGGTAATTGTGTGACCTTCTAACCGTACAAGTCGTGGTTCGAATCCTTTTTCGAGCAGTTTTTGTCCTTTTTTCTTTTGGTTCTCTCTCTCTCTCCCCATCCAGTTGTATGTTTTCAAAGAATTTGACTTTGAATATTTCATTTTTTTTTTCCTCTCGGTGTACTCTCTGTCTCTCCCTCCGTCCCACCCACGCACCCACCCCCACCCATGATTTAGAAAAATACTTTTAATGTTTTTATGATTTAAACTCAATTGATTTTGATTTTGAAAATAATATGACATAATACATTTTGATTTTAAAATTCAATTTAATCCACTAGTTAGTTTAATTTTTTCATAAATTAACAATGCACTAGGAAACAAAACCAATTTAAAAACAATCAATTAAAATCAATATATACCAAAGTAATCAAATTAAATTATAATTTCATATTAATTTGCTTATATTTTGTAAAATCAATTTAGAAGAACGTTACTTTAGATAATATTTTGCAAAAAAATAAGTTTTATATAGAAACCGTTTAAAGCTAACTTTGATTTTTCATCATGGGATTACTTTTCAGTTTTCAAGGGAAAAAGTACTCCTTAAAAAAAAAAAAAAAAAAAAAAAATTGGGCCGCTACCCCCAAACCCCCAAATTAGCTCGGTGCTATGGCAATTCTGGCTTTGTCCCTACCAAACGTGCAAAGTGTAAAGCGAAACTTTGTCACTTAAATGAGCTTTAAGTGCGTCTTTTACAATAGAACTTGTAGTGAGTCGAGATAAATTAATATAGAGATTATTGAAAAAAATGATTTTCGATGTATGCTTAAGAATTGAAAAAAAATGTATTAAAAATATATTTAAAATAAACTCTTAAATGAATGAGTGAAAAAAAAATGAGAGAAAATATGATGATAGAGAGAAAAAAAAATTGACGAAAAAATGTAATATAACCGAATATGAAAAAATTCCTAACGGAGTATAGAACTTGCCATGGTTTAAAGAACGCAAAAATTTTATAATTTTTTTTAATAGAGTTTCCCTTGTATTTGGCAAAAATCCATCCTATAAATATTCAAGTGACAACTCAACACAATCAACATAAACATAAAATAATATAGAATTCAAGCTATGTCACCCATGTGTTACTCGGGTAAATAGGATTGTAGCTATTTCCAATGATTGTAACTACGTCACCGGTGAGTTGCACCGGCAAATATGTCCAACAAATAGTAATTTTAATAATTATGAAAAATATAATAACAAAGAAACAATAAAATGTATAAAATATTCGTCAAAGCACTAAATTTAGTCAAGCAACTAACAAATCTCCTCAACTTTGCCAAATCCTATGAGTAAACAAAATCTACATCTATCTAATGTTGGAGCACAATATAACTCATTGAGCTTGTATTACTAAAAGATTAGTATAGTATTATAGTATTTTTACAATGCGCTCAAAGGGTTCTACCTTATAATTATTCTTTTTTTTTTTTTAAATTAAGGATACTAAATTTCGGTTTAAACCTTCAACAATTGAGTTTTCATGTCTCATATGAAACACGGCAGAATGGTAGAACTGCATAATTCTGAAACTTCTCTTCCCTAACAATGAACTCTTAAAAATGAACTTCAAAACTTCATCACGAAGTCACTTCCGCAATAACTCCCTTACATGTAAAAGTTTTTTCTATGTTATTATTGTTTGAATATTATTTTTGTATGTACAAAAATTGAGGAATCACACACATAATTTAACAAAATTATTGGAACTGTACACGTATAGAGAAAACAGAACATGTATTAATTTTATTGGACACTTCCCCTTATTCTCTTCCAAATAAGGGAAGACTATTGATGTATGCGTAATGCAATAACAGAAACATCGAAGTTAAATACCTAATAATCAAATTCTGATTACTGAAAATTTTCCAGAAAAAACATTTCCATCAGGACTCTGGCCCCAGATTCCAGAATAAGAGTTTGAAAGTAAATGTTTTCACCATTCTCTCTCTGATCCATTCTATACAAGGGACTGCAGGCCCCAGATTTGAGGTTCTTAGTCTGAGGCGATACGATAAGGGTGAAATGAAGAACGAATGGCCGAAGTTTTGGACAGACCACACTAGAGTGAATAACCTCCTGATCTTTCAACAACTGGTCGAATTTGACCCGTCACCAATTACCAAATGCACGACCAATATTGGTTGATAGGTTTGGTTTGATTTTCACAAAGATTAAGAAATCATAATTAATATTGTTGGAAAAATAAATTTTAGTTGTATTTTTTCATATATACTCTTATATTAAATGATTATAACATACTTTTACTAATAATAATGCCTATTAAATAAGGATATAATATGAAAAATTAAAAAATTAAATAGATATAAATAGAAATGTCTATATTTTGAGACGGATGAAAAAGGAAAATAAGCTTATCAAAATGGGATGGAGGGGTATTTACTTTAATTATTAAACTATTTTGCATTTTTCCCTTCTTAAAATATTTTTTACATGCAGCACCAAAGAAATTTTTTTAGCTCCACGTAACACTTAAACTAGAATTTGAATGGCAAAATATGTGTCTCTTTATAAAGAAACGTAACATGAATTTTGTATCAAATTACTACAATGATTTTGTATCATTTTCTGCAGCTTCTCTCCTATAATTCTCATAACACAATTTTTGTAGCATGTAATCCTGTGAAGGACTGTCAAGTCATTTTGGGATCAAACACCATTCTACTTATTTCAATATCTCGAATATATAAAAGGACACTTGAACTCCTTTCGCAAGTTTCCCTCTCCTATTTAAATAGGTGTATTTCCTTCTATCATAATTTTACCCAGGGGCGTAGCCAGGAAAGAAGTTCACGGGGGGCAAATTGCGATAATTTTTTTTGTAAAATACATAGTACGACACATTTTACTTATATAACAATAAATAAATTTTATTTATGAAACAATAGTCATAATACATTGTACTCCTATTAGAATGGGTCTTGTGCCCTATGCATAGATTTCTTACGGCTATAAAAATCATCTATAGTAAATTATATATGTAAGCTGATTACATATTCTTGTTTTATAAATTCGTTTTTAGATTTGTTGAGAATAAGCATAAAAAATAATGATTGAGGTAAAAAGGTATAATACTGATAACATGACAAATAAAACATAAATTAAAATTTTCAGTTTGTTACTGGAATCAGTATAATGATAGTCAGCATTTGAAAACAAATTACAACCCAACCAAAAAAAATCAAAATAATAACCTAAAAATGAGTATTCGAAATACAAAATGTGATATACAAATGAGTTTAATCCAAAAGATAGGAACAATTAAGACTCATAAACTAACTTCCGGATGTGCTGTTGCAAAAAAATGGAAGTAAAAAAAAAATTGTGTCAATTGGAAGGAAGTGGACAAAAGAAAATGGAAGTTAAAAAAAATTGAAAATTGGTATAATGTAAAAACAAAAAAAAAAACAAAATAAGTGGGTGGAATAGGAGGGGGTTGAGAATTGAACATGTGACCTCGTCCATATCCATTTCAACCGCTACCCTCTACCAGTTGAGAAACAAGGATATACTTTCATATGTCAACCTGCTTATTTAAAGTACATAGTTGGGGTTGGACTGGGTTACAGCATAGTCCAACCCCCTGCCAGCTACGCCTCTGATTTTACCACTCCTGCTTTTCCTTAATTTTGATATGAAACTAAGCAAAGTTGTAATATTTCTTCAAATAATCACCAAGAAAGTTTACAATGAAACTTTGTTGTTTATTGGCCTAAACGTGCTTCTTAATGGATAGCTCATTACTGAAAATTTTATCAAGGGCATTTTAGTCCTGAAAAATGGTAAATGGCAAATTTTACAACATGCTAAATTTGAGACATAATGATAAATGACAATAACACAATATCAATTATGTAATTTTTCTTCAATCGATAATTGTATTTTAAACTTATATATATTCTGTTCTACAATACCACCAAATAGGTCTTTGCACCCCCGTCCAACTCAAACTCAACACAAAGCAAAACCATCAAACATTTCTGTGACCCAAACAAAAGTTGAAGGGTGATACTATACATATACACAGAATGTTTACATAAAAATGTTCACACACTAATAGGGGTATCGGTCCCTCTAACAGAAGGGCGGGTATAATGATAATATTATTTCACCCTCTATTAGTGTGTGTACACTTATATGGATATATTTGTGTATACACATCATTTTTCTAAAGCTAAAATTCAGGAGTAGAACTTGTAAGTTTTAGAATCCACAACAATATTACGCAATCCGCCAATGGTGGACGCCAAAATGACGAATACTCCGATGAATATCCATGCCTGAAATTTAATACAACAACAATAAGAGTTGAAGTTTTATTTTAAGGGTGTGTTTGATTGCACAAAAATTTTCCTGGAAAACGAGTTTTCCAGCCATTTTTTCCAGCTTTGGGTGTTTGATTGGTTTTTTTTCCAGAAAAACATTTTCCAGGTACCAGCGTTTAAAGCACAAAAATCATAGTTTTCCTGGAAAACTCAATCCAAGGAAAAGGTAGGAATCCGTTTTCTAGGAAAACGTTTTCCCGGAATTCCCTTTCCCGGAATCCTATCAAACACACCCTAATTTCCTTTTGAAGTCATACATACTCATAGGTATAAAACCTTACCCAGTTAGTAATCCATGACACACTGAATCTCTGTGGTTTCCTAAGTTTTAGCCATATCATGCTGGGTAGCTGCAAAAATTTCCATAAAATTTGGATTCAATGAGTCACTATAAAAATTAACTTTATGATATATAGAAATACTAGCAATTCAAGCACCATGTGTTGGAGGCCTCACCAAATAAGAAGTTGCAGCAAAGCCAAACCCACCAAAGAAACCAAGAAGATCTCCAAAGAAAGGGAAGGTGACCCAGAGAAAAGGGTCATCGCTGCAAAATTTATAGCATATTTGATATGTTAGATTTGACAGCACAATAAAAAATAAAAAATAAAAGAAAGAAGTCAATTAGAGAAGGCCACGAGTTGGTTTTGAACAGTAACCGAACCCGCGTTGACCAGTTCCGATTCTGTTCCAAAACCGCCAAAAAAATTTTAAAAATTCTTCTACTCTCTCTCTTTTTCTTCTTCTTCTTTTTTTTTTTTTTTTTTGAGGAGCCCTTCATATCGCCGACCCGGCGGTTCCAAATTGGAACCGGTGGTTCAAAATCGAACTGCTTAGCGGTTTGACTTTTTTCGGAAACGAAACTGCCGGTTCCAGAACCGTGGCTGTCTCTTTAGTCAAATCTTAATTATTGTTTTATGTAATCGTTTATATAAATCAAACATATCATTACAATTAATCTTGGCTTCCCTACGAAAGCAATTGTTCCATAAATTTTGGCATGTTTGGAAAATGACGACAAATCGACGAGATTCTCACCAACATAAGCAGAACGAGCAACGAGCCTTAGCTTAATCCCCTGTTTGAGGTTATATCTTTTCACCAATGTTTTCTCCATCATGTCAAACACTGGCATTGCATAGACCTGCATCATTGATGCTTGTTTATCAATTATGCTATTTGTACAACTAGATTGATGACTTGAATAGATTATATATAGGTGGCACAATATGGTAATTTTACATATCACATCATCTCTAAAATAAATACACATTGGTGGGCCATCGCACTCAAGAAAATTGTTTTTTATTATTTTCTTGATCTCTCACACAGGTGGGTGGGATAACCCAATCACTACGTGTTGGGTGGGAGATCAAGATTGAACTTGCCAGATTGCAAGATATCAGCCTTGTTGTAAACAGAGGTTATACCAGTATCATTAATCCTTATTCATCTACGTTGATGGTGTCATCTAAATTGTACCTGGTAGCCTGCCTCGACATGGATGACCACCATTAAGTTAGCAGCTGCAATCAGCCACGCGGGTCTCTCAAGTGCGACTAGCACATTATCTTTGACATCCCGTCCAAATGCCCAGTATCCGATCAAAGCGACCGGAAAATAGCATATTGCATTGACGAAATAAGCCAAAAGCGCGCCTTTCCACATTCGCACTTTTGATGGCTTTTGAGGAGTGGATGGAATTGTGGCCTGTATTTCAAGGATCACAGCCCCACCCGCAAAGGCAAATGTGACCTGTCCCAAGGCATTAAGTACTCTAAACATGTAGTCGACTCTACTGGTTTTCTTGAATGAATAACTCACATTTTCTCTCCTTCCTCGACTTAAACAACCCGCCCAAGCTATTGTTGAATAGCTGCAAATAAAATAAGCATCAGTGAAAGTATAAGCAAAATTCAGTAACCAGCACCGAAAGTTTTGAACTTCCGTGGCCGTTTTGTAATTTCATTAAAACAACGTATTGAAAAAATAATAAATAACTTGAAAATGAATAATACCCCAAAGACATGACTGCAGCTGCCAATGAAACGGCAGAAACAGAATTAAAGTCAGGTAGCTGAGACAAGAAGAATTGGAGGCCACCAAATATGCAAATCCAATATGATAGTCTGATTTTGGTGCAGTGGGTGCATGTAATTTCCATGAATTTTTTGAGACAGCTTCCTCCAGTTACCATGTACACAATATCACAGCCAACTTGTACAATGAGCTGCTGAGGTAGTACTATCCATGGGCCAAGTTTTGGGCCGAATGCATGTCGGCCCAAGTCATAGTAACGGTCAAAACGAATTCCAGGCTCGTGTTCATGGAGCTGTATCATTTCCCACATTGTGTGTAATGTGATGCACCAAGATGCTATCATCAGAAAAGTCCCTGGACCCCTATGTTAAGAAATTATACAGTCAATAATAAAACTTTAACGCTTTTAGGTGTATATCCGTTCATTGAATCAAATTAATTAAGAGCTTTTGGATGGTAATATAATATGAATTGTTACAAATGCAAAAAATAGAATGCAAGATAAAAAAATAAAAAATAAAAAATAAAAAATAAAAAAAGGAGTAACATTAGTGAGTGTGGGTCGAGGAAGTAATGGCGTACAAGTATGTAATCATTGGCTTAAAAAGAGTGATAATGAATATAGTTGATAAAAAAAATGAAAATACGTAATTACATGAGCACATTTGAAATTGACATTTTTATGTGATATATAGAGTGATAGGATTGAATTTTTTTATGATTTTTTATGAAAAACAAAAGAGAGAATGAATGGAGCTGAATGGTGGAATGTGTAATACATGTAAGTCTCATGAATTATGTGGATGTGATCGGTGTGACCAAAAGAAAAAATTGATAAAAAATGGAAAAATATAGTAAAATGGGGAGGCTATAAAAGTTAAATGGATAAAGTGTTGTTTAATTTTCACTTATGTTGATGTATCACTTAAGAATGCACATTCCAAACGTTGTTCAAAAATTTTAGTAAAAGTTAAATGGATAAAGTGTTGTTTAATTTTCAAAACCATTGTGTAACAATGTAAGCATTTCTGCGGCATATGAAACTATATGTTTACAATTCACGAAGCATTAGAGATGCTAAAATTGACATTTTAAACATCAAATTTAATATGACAAATCAATAATTAATGTTTCTTATGAAAGTTATGCACATTAATCCATTTGATTTATATAACTAAACAATATATAAGACCAATATTATTTATTAACACTTTTCGGTGTATATCCTTGCATCGAATCATAAATTCATAACTGATTTACACTTTATTATAGTTCTTACTAGTTACTAGTAAGTAATGATGTGGTTGATTTGCCAGTATTAAGAGCATCTCAATGGCATTATAATCTGAACGAATTGTTACAAATGCAGCAAATAGAAGGAAGATAAAAAGAAACAATCTTCAATAGTGAATGTGGGTAGCGGAAGTAATGTCATGCGTACGTGTATGTAAGTTATTGGCTTAGAAAGAGTCGAAGAGTAATAATGAATAGAGATAATGGGAAAATGTTAAAATAAGTAGTTGGAAGATCGGAGCATATTTGAAATAGATATTTCGAGGTGGCACGACCAATGTGACACTTCTTTATTAGGCGATGAAAATGTGCTTTGATTATTAAGCACAGAATTAAGCAAATGTCTCCTTCATCGCATTTAAAAAAAACAAAAGGAAAAAAATTGATACATGCATTCCCGCATTGTCTATTTTTTGCACTGTAAGAATTTCAATCCAATATAACAATATATATGTTTATAATTCACAAATCATTAGAGATGCTTTAGTTGAAATTTTAAACGAAAAAATTTAATGACAAATTTTCTTATGAAAATTATGCAGATTCATCTTATTAATTAAGGCAATTAAACAATGTCAACATAAGACTAAAACTATTTATGAGGTCAACATAAGACTAAAACTATTTATGAGGGCTGATCTTAATTCTACATTATAGATAGAATTTAAAATGAAAAATCATTTAGAGCAGCCATATTTGTCATAACTGCTCATCAGTCGTCGGGTGATGTGAAATGGCAAAAATTGATTTGTAATTTTAAATAGTATCTCAAGTGCATAATTGACGATAGCAAATCAATTAATATCACATCACCGCTTACTGATAATCATTGCATTGCTTGTAAGTAGCATTATTCAATCAATTAGTTTCAAGTTTATCAATGCACATTTATGAAATTATATCAACATCCTGGGAAGAAGAGTATGGACGCACCTAAAGTTTAGTTAAAAGACAAGAAAAAAATTAAATGAAAACAAAGAAAAAAAGTACGGATTATTACCATCCCAAGTAAGCCATGGCATAAGGCAAGCTTAGAACACCGGCGCCAACCGTGGCGGTGACTGTGTGAAAGGTTGAGTACCACCATTTCGCTTTGCGATTTGCTTCATTTTCAGCCGATTTATCGCCATTCGATGGAACTTTCTGCATCAACCACAAATGCACATACATATTTAATATTTCAATCTCCAGATATTGAAGAATTAAAGTATTTTGCATAAAGAATTGTTGCTAGAATTTAGAGACTAACTCTGAGTTCTAAGGGAGAAGAAGGTGAAATCATCATTTTTGCACCGAAGAATGCACACCGAAGAATGTGTAGTGACTGATTATAATCACCTTTTGTTTTTATGTAATAGAGAGATAGCTGGTAGGTCGGGAAGCTTTAATGTTTACTTCTTTAACGTAAAAGCAATTTCCTTTACGAATATGGTCAAAATTTTCTAGTAATGTACTTAAGTATATATATAACTGAAAATTAATTAAATAAATAATTCTATTTGAATAAAAGAGTAACGGTATTTGTACGTAGCAATGTGACATTAATTTATTTGGCATTTGAAAATCTTATATTTGAAATGACACTTAAAGTCACAAATTGACTATTATCAATTCAGTTTTACATCAGTGATAATTGATGACCGATAAATAGTCGTGATAATTATCACTATTTTGAATAAAATGTTGTTTGAGATGTGTCAATTCATCCCATGAAGTGAAATGTTTACATTACACTTAGCATGTATTCGTTTCCACTCATTTCCATATAAAATCACCTATTACTAAAAGTCAAAATAAAACATCAATATCAACAACACATTTCACATTATCACTCATTATTATCTACACATCTCGTGGTCCCCACCACTATCCATCCAAACTCAACTTTTAGCAAATTTTTAGACAAAAAAATAGATACGAACACACGCTTATTGTGAAACTACTTTGTCATTGTCTTCAAGTAGCTAGCATTATTATTATTATTATTAGGGTCTGCAAGTAGCATTGTTCTGATTAAATATAGGCAACTTACGCTTGTCAGTTAAGTTATGAATTACTTTGAAAAAATAAAGTAAATAAAAACTATACGAACTATAAAATAAAAGAAAATCTGAAAGAATATTGACGAAACTCAGGTGATAAATAGATTAGGTTCAAGAGTTTGGCTACCTATGCAAGTCCCTGTATTTTTTAGTAAAAAAACAGTAATAATAATAAAAATAAATAAAAATAAAAATAAAAATTGGTGTGGTTCAGATGGTAAGGCACGAAGAATTCAATGTTTAGGATTGAGTTTTTGAGTTTTAAGTAAAATTTTCCCTTTTTTGAGTTTTTTTCTTCTAATTCTATATTTCTAACATTTTTTATTTTTCTTCCTATTTACATTTTTAGCAAACAAATTTCCCTTCCTTTTTATAATTCTACATTCCAACAACTTTTTTTACCTGTAATATTTTTATGGTTGAATTTAGTCTTAATTTAGTTTTAAATTTTCAAAAGTTTTTGCTTTAAAAATTATAGAATGTCAACCATGGTCAAATGTTTTTAATGTGATCCTTTTTAAATTCAAGATTACATTTAAAATCTTGCGGCTTTGTCCATTAAGTTTGAAATTCAAAAAATTAACTCCTAAAAAAACAGTTGGCTCCTAAAGGTTTTATGTTTGATTTGTAATATCCTGTAATGCATTACATATCCTTTGTAATTCACTACAGTTTCACTGTATTGCATTACAGACTCGTATTGGGCTTGAAGGCTGGTGCTCTCCTACACACTAGTGTGTAGGAGAGTGTGTACACTCCATGACGTGGCACCATCATGTTGAAGGTTGGTGCTCTCGAGAGTGTGTACACTCCATGACGTGGCACCATGTGATGCCGCCACGTCATCTAAAAATTTTTTTTTTTTAAAAATTGTTTTTAATTTTTTTTTTTTGGAATCTACGATAAGTGAGATTAATAATACATAACTGTCCTCCCTGATGGCGGGGGGTTATATGCCCCCCACGAATTTTTGAAAGGGAGTGTGAATGGCTTCTTCTCTCCTACACACTAGTGTGTAGGAGTGTGTAGGAGAGCAAAACAGTGGGCTTGAAATGGAATCATTACACCTCGAATGGGTAAACGAGTCAGAAGTCGTATTTTCATTTGACATTTTTTACTCCTTTTTTTAAAAAAAAAGATAAATGTTGAATGTCTATGACGGTATAATTTACTTAAATATGATTAATGCATGGCAAAATTTCACATTCGAGATTAAATTTAAAATCTTACCGCTTGGCCTTCAAGTTTGGATTTCTAAACTTTTGGCATTTAGAGGTTTTTTGTTTGATTGTAATGCATCATCATATAATTAATAATACTTTACAATTATTTACATATTCTCCAATTTATTAAAATATTCTTTGTACTGTATTACACACTTATTATATAATATAATAGACTTGTAATGGAATAAATTAACCTAATTTCAAACACTTCTGGAAAATTTTCTTAAAGAGTCGATTTCTACCCGTAAAAGATCGCCAAAAACCTATTTCGGAAAACAGGAATATATCCTGTCCACACCAAATTATGGATCAGAGAGCCCAGCTCAATATCCGGTGCATCAGAAGTCAAAATGGACGGGTGCTTAAAGGATCCATATGATATGGGCTTTGCAAATGACAAGAGGCCCACTTTATACTGTTCCAGACCTGTTCTAGAGCAGCACAGGAAATGATTGTTGGGCCATAGAGAAGTTTCTGAATTTTTTTACTTTTCATTTTCAATTTAAATAAATAGTATTTTAGATATATAAGAGTTTGAATTCTAGAAAAGGAAGGGAAGATTGAGTTGCAGATTTGTGATTATCCGAAGTGTGATTTTACAATTAAATTTTATTTTTTTAATTCAGAAAATGAAACTTTTTGCGGAAAAATGATTTCATATTATATGTGAGATATATAAGAGTTCGAATTCTAGAAGAGGAAGGAAAGATTGAGTTGTAAATTTGTGATTATCCGAAGCGTGATTTTACAATTAAATTTTATTTTTTTAATTCATAAAAATAAAATTTTTGGCGGGAAAATAATCTCATTTTATTAATATAATAATAATAATAATAATAATAATAATAATAATAATAATAATAATAATAATATATAGATGAGATCGGTGGGGGAAAAAAGGTATAAACAAAGCCAAACATTTTATTTTCCTCAAACTTTTCAAAAAATTCATTCTTTATATTAACTTCCAACAGTGCCATGTTAAATTTATTGTTAGAACAAATGTTGACAATATCATCAATATTTGAAATTTTCAAATTGTTAAAATAGATTACATTATTTAGTGAGAGTCACATTCTCATATTTAAAAGAAGAATAATATCAAATTCTAAAACTATACAGTTAATCCAATTATTGCTGAAACCATTGTTTCAAAATAAATAAATAAATAAATAAATATTATTGTTGAAACTAAGAATGAAACATAGATTGTTATAAAAAAATTACAAAAGAAAATGCATATAAAGTATTAGTAAATATTAAGTCAGACATTTTAATTTTTTAGCAAGATGAACATAATTATTTTCACAAAAATTTAAAATCATCGTACACGAGAAAAATACAGCAATGCGAACATTAGCAGATTAAATATGTCAACAAATAATAATAGGAAAATTAAATAATAATTTGAATATTAATTAGCTCTTTCAGATTTATTTTTATTTTATTTTTATTTTTTTGGAATTACCTCAATTCGAAAATCCAGATCAAATGTAGAATTTTATTAATACACAAAATAAGTTACAAGCATGAAGGGGGCTTAATTACCTGCAATTATGTTCTGGCACACGCTGTGAATACCTTATGGTGCTCGTAGTCGGGGAAAAAAATTCATAGGAGTCGGGTAAGACCCCTATTATGAGGAGGTAGTTATGCATTATTCATCTAATTTAACATAGATATAAAAAAAATTAATTTTTGGTGTGATGATGTGGCGCCTGTGAGGGCGCCACATGGCCTAGGTTTGGTACCCACGTGAGTACGAGATCAAACGCGAAGTACCTGACCTTCAAAAATAAACAATAGGGATAGATTTATTACAAAATACAAACTTTGGCGACCTTTGATGAAAATTACCCTTTATTTATCTTAACATTCCAAGAGTACTAAATATTTTAGCTTATGAATCTTGAAATAGTGAATAACGATCAGTGATATTTATAATTGTTGCTTATCCACATCGATATAGTGGAAATTATTTTCCATTTTAATTGTTATTTTAAAAAAACTTAATTGTTATTTCTTTTAAATACAACATTGATAAACGCGAACAAGATTATACTCCAAAATAGATGAATTAATGATGCTGAATTTTACTTATTGAACTATATATACATATGAGGATACGCTTTTTCGTTTTCCATTTTTTTTTTCTTTTTAATGTAGGATTTGCTTTATTTATACACTAGAACTGCATTATCTCCATTAATAAAAACAGAAAATAAAGACAATGGAGAGGCACTACAATTGCAATGAATTTGGATCTAATTAATCCTTAGCACCAGATACTTGCAGTGTCAAATACAAGCAATCCATTAACTTAAGTTCTATGCGAAATAGAAATGAGATAGATGCTTTCACAATTAACTTTTTCAAAGAAATGGAATAATACCTAATTATTTATTTGCGGATATTCTATGAAGATATCCAAACTGCATTGTCTACATTCAATGCAAAACGTACATTTATAGTGCTTTTGTAATATATTATCAACAATAACCATACGCATTCAACTTCACTAATTTAAGATCGACATATAATTTATTTATATTCATAAATTATGGTATCCATGTCAATTAAACACAAAAAATCAGTGATAACATTATTAATGAATGGTATTTCATGGTCGCATTGACAAAATGTTGTTTAGTCGTATTCCCAAACCTAATTTTCTAAGTCAGATATTGAAATTTAATGATGACAGCTGTAATGAACAATATTATTAGGTCACACCTATATATAAAAGAAAATGATAAGGTGACATGTCTTATGCATATGCCCAAGTTGCATTATATTCACCTAGAAAAAATAATGCCAACTGCTATAATGAACGGTACTACTGGCTCAATAAATAAATAATATCGAAAAATATTGTACTAATCCACTATATAAGAATATTCGTAAGCATTTCAATAGTGTCCATTTTATCTTTACATCTACTTTTTTATATTATAACATAGGATTCAACAACTATCATTACATTTGAAAGAAATCAAACGAGATGGAATAGAGATATGCAAAGCACAATCTATGCATCCAAACGAAACACGAATATAAAATGTTGAACTAATTATGGATAACCACCAAATTAGTAAACGTACCTTAAGATCAAACGTACAAAAATAATCTGACGTACAAAAAGGCTCCTAAATTGACAAAGTATTCTCATACTCATCAAGAAAATGCTTATTAAATTATTGCAGAACTTCGAAATTATATATGTTCTCTCCCAGACTTCAAGGGACATTTGGCCCAAGATAGACACCAAGGGCCACTTAACCCCCACCCCACCCCACCCTTCCGAAAACAACCAACACCCCCGCCCCCTGCCCCCACCCCCAAATCCCTCCTAGACATTTTATCCTAGACTGGTCCTAGATATATTATTAATTTTCATTAATTCCCGTTAATTTTTTTTTTCTTTTCTATTATTTTGAATCATTTATATAATTATTTTATATTTTTAATATATATTTTTAATTTTCAATAATATATCTAACACGTCATTCAAATAAATCTATATTATTATGTATAGAATAAATCCGTAATTAACGTAATATTCGTCAAATACTCAAATCAATAATTTTGGATTTAGAAAAGCGGATTTGGTGTATTAATTTTTTTTTTTTTTGAAAATATGCTATT
Organism: Jasminum sambac; assembly: GCA_018223645.1. Classification (NCBI taxonomy): domain Eukaryota; kingdom Viridiplantae; phylum Streptophyta; class Magnoliopsida; order Lamiales; family Oleaceae; genus Jasminum; species Jasminum sambac. The sequence continues at coordinate 27,089,888 of CP073652.1, forward strand.
CATTCATTCAAAGTAGCAAAATATATCAAAATAATATAAATTCAACACCGCAAAAAACTAAAAAGGATAAATTTGCGAACAAACTCACAACACCGAAGTTAATAGTATGAAACAGAAAAATATCTACAAATGTGAAAAATTCAAAGTGACCGAAATATTTATGCCTTCAGATTTGCAACGTTGATGCCCAAATTTTAATTGAATTAATAATAACTCGAAGTTGATGTATCAGTCTGAATCATGAACAAATAGCACTAGACAAGACGATGAGAAACCAAACGCCACAATAAGACGAAGAAAATCACAAAAACACAAAAATCCAGAGCAATGTGGACAAACCACTTCTTTTACTAAAAAACAAAGAGATGCAAATGGGTGATTTCATACCCAAAAAGGCAAAAAAAAAATCACTCTTTCCGGGACGCTCTAGAACGATCGACCAAAGAGAGGAAATCAGTGAGAGCGCTTGGCAGTTGACGGAGGCTCACTGGAGGTGATAAGCGGCAGATCTAGATTTCGTTGAGAAAAGGAAGAGAGAAGGCAGAGAGAATGCAGAGAGAAAGGGATGCAGTTAAAACTTATGTATTAAATGTTTATAATACCAAAATGACCAAAATTCATCCGGTGCATTCAGAATGCACATGATGATGTACCTTGAGATGATATGATATATCAATTAGAGTATCACATCAATTGAGATACATGGAAACATACATCAGACTAGCTATACAAAAATGGTTCTTTACTATATATATATATATATATATATATATATATATATTGATCCCCTCTCCATGTGGGGAGGTTCTCCACGCTACATATCCCCCCTGATTGGAGAGGCGCATCAAATTAAATTAGGATTCCACTTGAGGCTTTCCTCTAACCAGTGGGGACACGTGATATTAGGAGCTTCCCTACATGGAGGGAAAATTATTTGTGATATATAAATATATATATATATATATATATATCACAAATATTAAAAATTTATAATGTTTCATTTTAGCCAAATCTAATATTCTGATGGTTGTGCGACGGATCAGGTTGGAACTAAGTAACGGTGTTAAAATATATGAATGTGGTAGTTACTAGTAAGCACATGCAACCGACATCGTCCATTTTTATTTTATTTTTTCTAATCCATGAATTTAATAATTTGATCATATCCACCCCAAAAACAATAATTTATGGTTGTTATGGTATCTTGGACAAGTGCAGATCCTCGAGGAACAAGAATATCTTTCTCTTTGGAAGATAATATAATATAAGCAAGGATGGAATATACTTGACCAATGAAATCAAAACGTACACAAGACTCAAGTTACCAATAATTAATTATGTATTACATCCTAATAATAAAATGATGTATATGCTTCTCTGACCAGGAATATTCTTGGGCGGGGACCAGTTATTTTCTCTGAAATTAGGGTTTTGTTATCTGAGAATTTCCTCTCCAATTAAAATACCATGCAACAATTTTGTATCCAAAGTTTACCATTTTGGTAATTCTTGTTGGCATCCAGCACGGTTAGGGTGAGTTGTTAAATTATAGAACGGACTTATGTTTTTGAGGAGTGATCACACACCATCGATGGTGCCATAGTTATGGCACCATCGATGACATTTTCGGGGTCAAAACAACCCCCGTTTTGAAATTCGGGACCAGATCTGGAATCAGCACGGTGATGGGGAGTTCCAGGAATTTTTCGAATTTTTTTCGGCGATCCCGTGGCCGCCGTGACCATCGGTCAAAGTTTTGGCACTATTTTTGGCCCAAAAATAGTGCCAAAACTTTGACCGATGGTCATGGCGGCCACAGGATCGTCGGAAAAAATTCGGAAAATTCTTGGAACCCCCCATCGCCGTGCTGATTCCAGATCTGATCCCGGATTTCAAAATGGAGGTCGAATGAATCCCGAAAACACCATCGATGGTGCCGTAACTAAAGCACCATCGATGGTGCTTTATCATTTCTATTATGTTTTTTAAAGAAAACAAGAGAGACAAGAAATGATGACTTTGTTCTAGTGCATCCGGAGGTCTCGTAATTATGATACTCACGAGTATTTTTCGATCATATACGATTTCTGTTGAAAAAATCGAGACCAGATCAAGAATCAGCACGGCTACACGAAGTTCCAACAATTCGGAAAATTTTCCGAGGACACCATTTGTCAAAGTCAAAGTTTTTTTTTGTTAGGAGAAGTTCCAACAATTCGAAAAATTTGTCGAGGACGCCGTTCAAATTCAAAGTTTTTGGGCATAAAACTATGACTTGCAAAAAACTTTGACTTTGACAAAAAAAACCTTCGATTTTGAGCAAACGGCGTCGTAGAAAATTTTCTGAATAGCTGGAGTTTCGCATCGCCGTGTTTGTTCTAAATCTGGTCTCAATTTTTCCAACGGAAGTCGTATGCGACCGGAAAACACCTGAGAGTTATAGCACTCCTGGGTGTAGTGGAACACACCTGCAAGAAATGTATATTTATTAATTAAGAGTCAAGATTCGTTATTCCAATTCCTCATGTCTCCTAGTCCTAGACTGTTTCATCAAATCAAATCAAACCAACCCATATCATTGAATTAAGCAGGTGATAGGATTTTTTTACAACTTTTTTCCACTTTTTTATCCATTTTTTCTTTTGGTCAAACCAATTACATCCATATATTCCATGAGACTTACATGTACTATACAAATTTTCACTATTCAACTCCACTCATTTTCTCTCTCCTTTCACATAAAAATCCAATTGAAAAAAATCATGTCACCCCCTAATACAAATAATTATAAATGTGAATTATTTTGATTGGATGCACCTAAAGAATAAGAATTGAATATATCTTCACTCAGAAATTAGCTAAAGGAATATGCGAAAAGGAATACTAATGTATAGTCTACAAGAAATGAATTCCACCATAAACTAATACCAAACGTTATCCATAATTTAATTTTCGAGTTGTTCTTTAACTGTATGCTCATCAATTGCATTCATTTGTTTGGTGAAATTGAATGAACATTACTGATTTCTCGATCTAAAAAAGAATTACATTTATGAACCCTTTCTTTAAAGGGGGAAAAAAATGTTTGAAGTAGAAATCTTTTGGACTCAACTTTCTGATTCTATTTTGTACATTATATTTATAATACAATGTAATACTATAATATTACAAAGAGGCAATTTGATCTACTATAATGTCGAAAATTAGGTCTAAGGTGCATATTAACGACACCCAACCTGGAACACGAATATTGTTGCCATGTTGTGCTTTGGATTCAAGGATAGACTTTTAAAGGAAAAGTTTGTTTACCATATATGACAGTATCGAAAATTTTCTCCTCCAACCTCTGGTAGAATAACAAAGTTTGGTCATACACACAAGCCCCCCCGGGGGGGAATGCAGGGGGCAGGGACCCACCACCCCTCTCTCACAGGCCGAACATTGGCCAAGTTCGGCTAGGCCGAACCATAATATCTGATGACAGTACAACCATATAATTAACCACGCAACTTCGTGATATAGTTTTGAAATCGAGATCGGTGTAGTTGGGGGGACTTGGACTAGGCTACAGCCCGATCCCACGCCCTGCTATGTGCAGGAATGTCCATTTGAGATAGACTACATATAAAAGAAGGTTCAATTCCTCAAAGGATGCAACACATCGCTCTCTTGGTTACGTGGCGAGAAAATCTCCTTTTCATCCCCCCATTATCCTCTTTTATTAACTTGTTAGTTATTTTCACAATTCCCCACCTCCGCTCTTCCCCACAATTTCTTTTTTATTTTTATTTTTACTTTTGTCTTTTGCCTTTTTTGGCCTTTTCTTCTATTTTATATATTTTTTTAATTACATGAGGTTAAGTTAATATGAAATTACAACTTAATTTTCTCATTCAATTACTAATTAAATTAAACACGGCAATTATTTTTTCTTTCTTTAAGTCAAAAACCCCAATCCCCTATTTCCATAAATTTATTTGTCTAACTTTTGAAATCAACAACTTTGATTTTGTAAAAATATATTATATTGGTAAGTTAGTTTATCCTTCGTAATTGTTCCCATTGCATGCTTTGGCCGGGTTCAATCCATTTGTGTGTCACATATATTTAGAATACTTCTTTTATTATTATTGTTTGATTGTTTGATTAGTTTGTTTTTATCTACAATGACTTCATTTATTAAGCCGTCTACATCCGACAACAAAGAGAAAGAGTAATATCAAACGAACGAACAAAATTATTATATGGACAACTTATGGAGAATTTTTCATTTCATTTTCAAGTGACTCTCTGTGCTAATCCTATTTATGAACGAGAGTCTTGATTTTTGATATATTAGTTTTGGTGATAAATGGGAAACTTTTTGTATTTTTGTTATTTTCCAATACAATATCAATATTATTTTTTTTTACATTAATAATTGTTGGAGATGTTTGCTCTTCACAAATCTAAAGACGAATTTATCAAATATGAATATGCCAAAAGATTATACATAAATTCTATTATAATTTGATTTATGTGGTGAAAAATCACCCACTCTAATAGATACATTTATTACTATGGGAAGAGATTATTAAAAAGTTGATTTCCTACTTCAGATGGAACAAAACAATTTGTTCACTGTCTTATTTCACTACAAGAAACTGGGCCTTTAAAAAGGGCTCAGTAATTCCTATAGTCTCGTGTCTATCGGGTAATAAGAGCGACGTCGCTACTATTACTCTAAAAGCACAAATATATTGCTGTCATTACTCTATAAACACGAAGCTATAGGAATGACTGTCGCTTATGAAAATTCAATTTTTGATGGTGTATGAAAAATCTATGTTGAGTGGCAACCTCAAAGTGAGACAAATGCTTAAGGCCCCTAACTCTGTCGGAGAAGGAACGTGAACATATATGGTAATTTAGGAGAACATAGTTGTGAACTATCCACCTAGCTATATGCACATCAAAGATTTTCAAGCACCATCGAGCGCGGAACGCTCGGGCCATTTTGATGGCCCGTTCGACCTCCGTTTTGAAATCCGGGACCAGATCTAGAATCAGCACGGCGATAGTGAGTTCCAGGAATTTTTCGAAAATTTTCCGGCAACTCTGTAGTGGCCGTGACCGCCGGTCAAAGTTTAACAACATTTTTGGCCCAAAAATATTGTCAAAACTTTGACCGGCGGTCACGGCCACTACGGAATCACCGGAAAAAATTCGAAAAATTCCTGGAACTCACTCTCGCCGTGCTGATTCTAGATCTGGTCCCGGATTTCAAAACGGAGATCGAATGGGCCATCAAAATGGCCCGAGCGTTCCGTAAGATACGGAACGCTCGATGGTTTTAGAAAAGTTCTGATATGCACATATGAATCACATTATTTATTTAATTGTAGTATTTGATGTGTAGGTGGTGAATATTTACTAATTAAAAATACCACTGTTATTAATAATTACTAATTAGGAATATCGAGTCTTTAGTACTCCGAAAAGGAACACAAGCCAAAACTCCCAAAGATGAAGTGTTGCAGTATATAGTGAAGTCCTAGCTTTTAGGCTTTGTTCGATTGGAGGGCGGAACTGGTAATGAAATTTAATTCGTTGATTGTTGGAATGTTCGCTTTTTATGGGAAGATGGAATTCCAATTGTATGAAAATGAAAACTGTACGGCTAAAAGTATGGGGAAAAAAATAATTTCAATCAATTAATGCACCATTGGGGTGTGATTGATTGAACAGTTTATTTTTATGGACAATGTAGATTTTTCATATAAATTTTCCTACTAGTGTGTTTGACACATATTTTTCAAAAATAATATTTTCTAAGTAAAATTCTTTAATACACATTCTCATCCAAATTTCCCGTAGAATTTTTCGATTAAGGTGGTAGTAAAATATTTTCCATGGCCAATACAAAAACTCTGATTAAGGCCTTGTTTGATTGGGGGTTTAGTTGTTCCGAGCGGTATTCCGAGTAAAAATGTGTGGTTAATATTAGTTTGGGAAATGTGTGTGTGGTTGAAAATGAGTATGAGGTATACGGAATTGCGTGCGAATTTGGTTAATACCAAATAGAACAAGGCCTAAATGTTATGAATTATCATGTTCATAGGTAGAAATTGACCCACTAAGAACATCCACAATGGATAGGTAAGTCACATGTTCGTGGCATAAGTTATGTAAATATTAGATTTTTTTGTCTACAATGGATATGTTGACATGTATTTTAAAGGAATCTTTTTAACTCATATGTTAACTTGCTAGATAAGAGCAAATATTTTAACACATGATGTATCATTATTATCTCTAGGAAAATGATTTTTTCATTATTATTTTTATTACTCACTTTTTTAGTTTAATGAAATGTCGACATATGACATTTAATAGCTAAGTTTAACATATCCATTGTAGATTTCAAAGACATACTAAAATTAACATATTGATATGGCACTTAACATTTATATTTTAGTCTATATGGTTCTCTAATTTAACATAACCATTGTGAATGCTCAAAAACGTAGACTTCATTATTCTGACGTATAACGATTATCAGTTATAACTTTAATTCTACAAATAATTGAGGCATGTTTGATATATAATTAACAAGTAACCCACTTGATAAAGTGTATATATAAAAAAAGTTACAAAACCCGAGCGAACCACAGGCGCCGCCCACTTTCGATTCTCATCCCCCATCCCTCAAATCATTATATATATATATATATATATATATATAAACTTTAAAATTAATGTAATGGGTGATTGAAATTTATCACGGTGATTGTCCAACCCCAAAAAAATAATTAATTAATAAATAAATAAATAAAATAAAAATTATCACAGAGAAAAATACTTTATTCCTATCCTGTTGGCTCTTAATTTCAATCAAACTTGCAATGGATTTATATGGTCAATCGTAAATCTGAAAATCTTATTCGACTGAAACCATCCTGTCAAGGTCTCCAGAATGTCATTGAACTTACAAAATAAACCTGAGTGAGTGAAACTTTGTCCAAAAAGAGAGAAAAAGAGAGAATGAAAAAAGAAAATGAACAAAACAGACCAGCTCTTTTTCGCTATAGTATGCTTCAACGCTATTCCATTACAAAAATTACACATTTTCACATGAAAATCATTGCGTCGACGACGTGTTGCTTGTATGAGTGGACGAGGAGTCAGTGGGAGAACGAGAGTGCACATCTCGTCGTTCACTATGGCTGCCTCGATTATCATAATGCATTTGCTTACGTTGCTGCATTTGTTTGGGGGACGTTAATGATGATCCAGGAAATGGTGGAGGTAGTGTAGCAATTGGCGCGTAGATTCTGTTTGACGTGGTAGAAACACCAGATGCCTCCGCCGATGCGGTGGTGGTCGCCATTGCAGCAGCATATTCCGGTGGTGGGACCCATATTCCTCCCACCACCACAAACTGGGGTGGCTGTGGATTGTTGTTGTTGTGCATAGAATGGTTCGGTGATCTTCTTGTGTGCAACCGGTATTTCTGCAATATATTCATAGCACGAAGATTAGACTTAAAAGGTTCTTTCTTCTTTTTTATTTTTTCTTTTTTCTTTTTTTTTTCAATTTTAACTTTAACAACGGCCAAAATAGTGATTTTCGATTTTATAATAATAATAATTGATTTTAATAATGTAACATAAAAGTAGAATCTTGTACTAAAGCAAGATATAGGATATTAGATATGGGCCTAAGTTTGGAGGAAAGCTGGGACAATCTTCTTCTAGAAGCATAAAATCTAACGCAAAATCAAAAGTTGATGATTCCTCTACATTATAACAATATTATTATTCCGATTCAACTAATGTTAGTTCTTATCTTCAAATTAAAGTTCCCACCAAATTTAACCATGGATAACTTTATTAGTTGATGCTGTTCCCACGTGTCAAAATCAAAGCATCTGTTTTTTTTTTTTTTGATTAAATTTACGCTACAAACCTGTAAATGACTTTTGACTTCATCATTAGTGAGCCCATCAACCTTCATGAATTCTCTAATCTGTTTTGGTGTAGCAACTGCATAAAATCCAACATTAATTCTTCATTCACAAAGAAGCATATAATAATTAAATAAAAATAGAAAAATAAAATTAGTAAATCAAAGGGTTAATAATGTAATTTCCGGAGTGCATACATACCGTGTGCACCACCAAGATTTTCAAGGGCTTGTAAGAATTTCTTATGCAGTTCAGGCGACCATGTTCTCCTCGACTTCCGATCAGATTGTCCTTCCTTCTTACTTCCACCACCACCTTTCTCCGACGTAGCACTAGCCGCCGCCGCCGTCGTCGGCGGGGGAACTGACCTTTTCATTACAGCTTGTCCAGTAGTACTTTCCGTACACACACTTTTTTCTTTCTTGAACGGATGGAATGCACCAGAACTTTTCTTTTTGGGTAGATCCTACACCAAAAAAATAAAAATAAAAATAAAAATATAAAATCATATCTTTATCCAAATTATAAAACCCCAAAAATAGAAAAAAAAAATTAGATAGATTTTTAAACAAGTTACCTCTTCTGGGGTTGGATCTGGGGTTTGGTTCCAAAGCCCGACAGATCTAAGCCAATCTGATTTCTTAGACGATTTCTCATTATTATTATTACTATTCTTGATATTTCTATTTCTTGATTTCTGATATTCTGCTTCTTCTTCTTCATCATCATCAGAATTGGATGAAGCTCTCTTCAGAGGAATAAATTCCTCAAAGATGTGATCCTCACTTGATACTTGCTCAGAGCTCTCAGATTGCCCATTTAAATTACACTCACTTGTTAACTGCTGCTTGCATGCCTCAATCGCTGCAAAATAACAAAATCCCACATCGAAACCAGATCAAAATCAGATCAAAACCGAATCTTATAAAGTACAGAAGAAAAAAAGGCTTTGTAATATAATTATAGTTTGTATATATATGTATGTACCTTGAGTGACAAGTTGAAGACAAAGGGGGAGTTCACGTTGGAAGACTTGAATCTTTTTGTGTTCTTCTTGTAAAGCATGGATATAATCTTGATATTTCTGCATTTTATTATTATTATTATCTGAATAAGAACTGTGATTATGGGTTTCGATCATCATTATTGTGGTTGTATTAAAAGGGAAGAAGGCATAGATAGATCCGCAAGGAGAATGAGAATAAAGGGATCTAAGAAGAATCAAGAAAAGGAATAAAACTTGGTTCACAAAAAAAGAAAAAGAAAGAAGAGTGAGAGTCTTGGTTCTTGGTTGGTTTTTTAGAGAGAGAGAGAGAGAGAGAGAGAGAGGGGAAACGAGGAGTGCGTGGGATGAGGACGCTCGAAGTCGGGTCGTCACGTACGAAATGAATCTTTTGATTATTAGTTTGGTTTTTGGCGTGTTTGTGTGTGTGTGAGAGAGAAAATGTTTGAATATTCGAGGGGGTGATTCCTGAACGTGGGCTGGCATTGATGCAACACATTGTCAATTGTAGATAAGATCAAGAGATCTTGCGCAGGAAGCAAATTTGATCCCCAAAAAATAAATAAATAAATAAATAAAAATGCAGAAAGGCCATTAACTTCTTTTTTTTTTTTTTTTCATTTCGGGCCCTCATAGTTTTGTGCTTCGATCAATTGTGCCCTCTAGTATTTCTCATTTACTCATGGCAACCACTTACAATTTACAACTCAAGTTGTGTACCGTCTTTGTCTTTCGAATTATGGTAATGGGAAAATGGGGAGAAATAAGATCCTGTGCAGGCCATCGCTTTCCTCTCAACAGACAACAGTATTGTATATAATTCATCATAAAAACACAACCCATGTATTTATCTTATGGAGTGCATTTCCACCGGAACGAGCATATCCTTGGTTTGTCATGTCATTTCGAAGATAATAATACTTTAACTTTAAAAAATATATATTTTAATAAATGTTTTATATTAGGTAATTAAATGATAATTTTAATCGAAAATTTTTATTTTTTAATAGACGTGAATTTTTTTTCTCAAGAAACATAATCAGTTATTTAGAACTTTAAAAAATGAGGAAATGGAAAAGGTGCATTTTACGTGGTGTGAATCTTTATGCATTAGAGATAGCTCTATCAGATGTTGTAAAAGTTGCATAATTTTGAATATCATCCTTGGAGATGCTTCTAAAATAGTTTTATTATTCAGACAACAAAATTATACAATAAATTTCACAATAATATATTTAGTTGCATTCTAACTTTTCACACATCACATCACTTTTAAATCAATAGTTATCAAATAGGTTATATGGATGTGTTGTACAGCTCATTGTACATCTTTATTGTGTCAATAACATTTCCCATTAAAAAAATACTCTCTACGGAAATAAATTAACAGGTGGTCTATAGAAAAATGATCGAGCATCATAAATATGTGTTTTTTGAGATAAACCCCTGTACAAATTTCATATCAAAAAAATTTATAATATTCAAGAAGTACCGTAGTCGGTACTCAAAATAAATAAGTATCGTCTATCTACTCATAAGACAACATTTTTTTATTGAATAGTTGTTATTTATGTGTAGATAGACAATATTTATTAGTCTAGAACACTAAGTGATCAATACTGTAAAAGCACTATAAATTTTTCTAAACATATTATAAGAGTTATTTAGAAATCTATATATTATACAATTTTAGCTTTTAATAAAATAGTTACAATAAAAAAAAGTTAATTGACAAAAAAATCTATTATATTTTCTTATACCATTCAAATAGTGCCACGTGTGCGTGTGTTGGCAATTTTTGTTATCACTAAATTGGTCACAATTATTTGTGCACGTGAAATCATCTTTAATTGAGAATAATTTTGTTCACCCTCCTAAAAATAAGGGTGAACATTACCCCCCCTTTTGGATGGTCAATTTTAGGCCTTGTTCTATTTGGTATTAACCAAATCCGCACGCAATTCCGTATACCTCATACTCATTTTCAACCACACACATTTCCCAAAATAATATTAACCACATATTTTTACACGAAATACCGCGCGGAACAACTAAACCCCCAATCAAACAAGGCCTTAGTGTTAAAGAATTGAAATTCTTGAAATTTCATGTTCCATACTATTCTACTCATCAAGAACTTTAATATGAGTATAATATTCACATATAATTTTTACTATTTTAAAAATTACTTATTTTTAGTGATAAGTTACTTATTTTATAGGTAGATAAGTAATTTTTAAAATAGTAAAAATCATATATCAATATTGTATTCATATTAAAGGTCTCGATGAGTAGAATAATATGAAACAAAAAAATTCAATTATTTAAAATTTTAACCCTCAAAATCGACCTTCGTAAAGGAGGGTAATGTTCATCCTTCTTTTAGGGGAGTGAACAAAATTGGTCTCATTTTAATTTTATTTTCTAGATAATTGCTTCAATTTAGCTGATCAACACATTCAAGAATACATTCAAAATTGAAATGTTTGCCACGTCATTACTATTTTTGTTTGGCTAGATTGTTTTGTTATTTAATTTTTGTCAATTATTTGTCATTATGCCCAATTAGCTAGAATTTATACATTACATTATTATAACACTTATTTTTTAAATTACTTGCTATAACTTATTTAAAGTAGTTATACATGATTTTGATCAATAGAAAATAATTATGATATTCAGCTAATCTATATTAATTATTATATGGTTAACATTATTATATTACTTAAATAGTTCTAATAAATTAATATAAATCTAAATTATTATAATGCTTAAATTATTTCAATGAAATGTGGATTAATCAATAAAAGTAATTTCAAAATATCCCATACAACTTAATTAATTATACGGTCATTGAATGGTTCAAAGAAAAATTATAAGATTACTAAACATTGTTATAGTATTTATATTAGTTCAATTAAATATGTAGGCACACCCTTTTAACATTTTATAATTTTATTAAAAGCATCAATATTCTATGGGTAATATCAGCTTTTATATTATACAAGTTAAAACGAAAACTTATTAAAAAAAGAAATTATACTAAAAACTGTTATGCCATTTAAATAAAATAAATTAAAACTTTTTCTCTTAATTTATGAATTTCCTCACTAATGATATTTAAAACAATTAACAATGTTGCTATTAATGAAAATTTATAAATTTATCAACTTAATTAAAGTAATTTTTTGATATTTACAAACTATTATGGTATTAATTAAAAAAACTAATTATTGTATGAATCATTTATTTAAAATTATTATAGATGCTTTATTAAGTTATGTGTGATTTAACAGGAAAATATGATTTTTGTCAATGAAATAGTTTTTTTAATCAATAGTGAACAAAAATTCGTTTAAAATCTTTTTTTTTTTTGGAGGAGAATTATAATTTATTTTTAACCAAGGTAAATTTTTGAAATTTATGTATGTAATAATTGGTATATTGTGAAATTCTTATAATTATCTACTTATTTAAAATTATTTTTCTACAGAGAGTAGTTAAAAGATAGACAACAAATGTTTTCAATTGAAAATAATTGAGAAAATTTGTTTGTATATATATTGTTTGATAGTTATTTTTATTTTACTTTATTTGGAATTAGAAGATTTAGGGAGGGGGAATTGAACCCTTGATCTAAGGGACATGAGACCAATCCCAATATTACTAGGTGACATGGGTTATGGCTATTAAATTTTATTTGTAAAACCCAAAAGAGTTTATATTAGTACTTATCATTTAAAGAAAATGATAATTACATAAAAAGATCAAACTGCAAATACATTATTGTCATAATTTGATTGGAATTAGATAATTGTTTCATGATAGGTAATTTGATTGTCATAATTTTTTTGTATTTTTATGTGGTATAAGAAAGAAAATGAATGGAGTTGAATGGTGGAGATTTGTGTAGTACATGTAGGTCCCACGAGATATGTGGATGTGAAATAGGAGAGAGAATTAGTGGGATTGAAAAGAATGTGTAAAAATGTGTAAAAACATATAAAAATATGGAGAAGAAAAGGGGCTCAATAAAAGTGATTAAAGATGAACTACCAAACCCTAGAAGATGAAACTTAACAAAAATAAAGAAACATGCATTTATAAAAACTTAAAGGTTAACAAAATTCAAATATGAGAATGGACACTTACTTTATGGTGCGTTTGATTCTGGCAATAATTGAATGTACATGAATAGTGGTAGATTTGTGACGAAAACATAACTTTTGAATAGCATACTCTAATTAGGTATACTATCATCTTCAACAAAATCTTGGTTCAGGCATTTCTTCTCAAGAATTATGAAATCTACTTAAAAATATTTGCAATAATAAAATTTATTATATTAACTAAAGATCTTTAAAAATTAAAATAAGAGTGCATACTCATATTGTATAGATTAGGAAAAATAAATATTTAGAATAATAGAGAATTTTTTATTACTGTGAAACTATGTCTTCCAGATGAAAACATATATCATTAATCCTCTATTCTTTTTAAATTATTGTTTAATAGATAGTTTCATTATATATATTATGACAGTTTTGTATAATTTTAATTTGTTTTCAATGACACTAAAATGGAATGCTTTCTAACATAACACCATGCCTTTCGATTTAATAAATATTATCAAACAATTCTGAATTGGTCAATTGTATTTATATTATTCATTTATCAAATTCAGCGTTTAAATGGTGCATACAAACCATTTTTTTTTCAATTATTAGTTTTGCATTTATGGAGAATTTTAAATGTAATACATTACATATTACCTATTTGCAAGTTTATAATAATTAATAGTAGATAGTAATGCGACGAAATTGTAACTGACGTTGATATACTAGAAGTGTGAATATTTTGAGAAAATTAAATAAGTATTTCGATATATAAACTTTCCTTTTTTGTATACATATTTAATATATTTTTAATGTTACATATATTTTCTAATTTGGACTACACCCTAATTACTGGATCCATGAAAAAGCAAGACTCATTTCTTCTTTGTTTTTTGAACACCATTATCGTTAGCGTACTTTATGTGGTTATTTTGAATTACATTTATTTTTAAAGTCAACAATTCAACATTACCTTCATATTGTTTTTAAAATAATTAATTTTCAGTTGTACATTGCGTTCATTTGTGATCATTTTTATTTGTCAAATAATTTAATTCATTTAATATATCTTTTCTCTAATGTATTTATTCTATATAGGACGATAAGATTCTGCGATTGGTGAAAATTGTGATGGGATAAGATCTACCGAAAATGATAAAATCAATTCAAATATGTTTTTCTTTCAAAGAAAACATGTAATTTTTTTATACAAGTATTGTCATTAAACTATTATTATTATTATTGTTGTTGTTGTTGTTGTTGTTGTTGTTGTTGTTGTTGTTGTTGTTGCTGCTGCTGCTTCTGCTACTGTTGTTGTTGTTTTTAATTATTCTACATATTTTCAAATTGCACGTAGAATGTTTATTTTTTCACATTATATTATATTTCAATTTTATTAGTTCTACTTATAAATGTTTTTGTAAAATAATTAATCACCTTATTCAAATGTAATTTGGATTGAAAATAAATTTTTGATATAGCAAAATAGTTGACATATTGTTTGTTAATTTACAGTCAATTATAAGATATGTATAACACATTTTCAATATAAACACTCCGTTAATTAAAAATAACTGCAAATCATGTCTAAAATATTTTATTTTTCATTCAATTGATATAATTTTACTCTTGTGCAATGCGCGAGTGTGAAAACTAGTCAATAATAATATTTAGATCATCTCTGATTTGATTATGTGATGTTCTATATGGATAATGGACTAGTGATAAGTGGCAATAGAATAGAAAAAGTTTTATATTATGGAGGAAATCTTATTAAAATGCACAATGGCATAGTCATAATTTTTTGCTGGTGCGATCCGAAATTTAAGAAAAGAGAAAATATAATATAATTTAATAATACAAACAAATATAAATGTCATATCTTACAATCATTCTTTACGAGCTTTCATACTATAAAATTGTTTTACAATGAGTTCATTATAATTTTTTGAAAATATAAACAAGGAGCTAGCTAATTCATCCATTCATCGCCTATCTGATTGGGCAATTAATCCTTCACAAAGCTTATTGCACAAAAAACTCTTTCCAACAAATAATTAAATCAAATTTATTAGTAAACCAATATATACATCATATTCAAGCATAAACAATCAAAACAAATTAACCAATATAGCAAATCTAATTTCATCTTCAAGTATAACTTCATTACATAAACCCATTCAAGAATCAAATTAATGAACAAATTAAAATTAGGGATTTACATATCAAACAAATTTATTTATTTAAAATTAACCATTCTAATTCATTCAAGCATTAACCTAAAAATACTTCTAAATTAGAGCTTAACACTTTAATCGTCTAATTAATTTCAATTGCAAACCCCCACTCACTGTAGTGATAAGTATGGATTGAAAGTTCTTTTCAAAAAAAAAAAAAAAAAGGTATGGATTGTTGAAAATATGGATTGCTATTAAAAAGGAAGAAGGATAGTCATAATATGTAGGGGTGAGGTGATAATTACTTAACATTAAGGCCTTGTTCTTTGTAGCATAAATATTATTTATTCGAATTGCGTATAGATTGTGTGATTGAAAATGAGAGATAATGTATCAAAAATGTGAAGTAATTGTGTGTGGTTAAAAAGGGTGAGAGAGAAAATTTTTTGAATTAGATTGTGAATCAAACAAGGCCTAATTATTGATAATGTCTCATATCCGATTTGGAAACTAATAGACATCTATGATTCTATTTTTACATTGTCTACCTTGTTCCTTGTCAACTCACCTCCACATCTTCCAAATCAACTATATTAGAGAAAAATATTTTTTCCCCAATAATATCAACTTGTTTACGTGCTACATTTTTTTTTTCAATTCACATGAGCATTGGTGGGGAGAGATGTTACATGTAAACATTTTATAGCGTATAACAACAATAAATCAATATAAAAAACACGAATTAAATGGGTTTATAAAGACTCATTATCATCCAAGACAGTGACAAAATGCCATATAAATCTTTATCATAGTACGAAGTGTTAAATATCATTTAATAATGAAAATTTGATATAGATACTAAAAATAATGAAAATTTGATATGATTATACATTGCGAAGGAAAAATAAAATATGTATAACTTCCATATTAATCAAAATAAAAAGTAATTTCAACAAAATAAATTTTGCTTGAGCCCAAGCAAAACATACAATTTTTATTTTTTTTCTCACCTCTGAGCCCTTCGTTTTCAAGTCGGTATTCAAATCAATTTTTAAACCACTTTCGTCCAGTGCTAAAAATTTTGTAAAAATATGATAACTATGCATTTGTAATTGTTAACTTCAGTTGTTAAATTAAATGCTAGCGTGTTTCGAGCCTGGCAAAGAAACAAGGAAATCTCAAAGGATGAAACTGAACAACTGAAAAGTTTTAAGGGACAAAATTCTAATTTCGGTTCGCTATCTCTATCCATATTTATTGATAACTATATAGAGCTCTATCCATATTTTCCTGGAAGCGGAATATACCCAAAGGTCTTGGAGAATCATAATAAACGTTGAAACTCCAACAGAATCTTCTTTAAAAGCGTGAAACTCACTCTCCCTGACAGTAGCGTGTACGATTAGGTGTGACATTTAATGGACCGCGTTGAAAGTTATGTGATTGGCTTTTCACGCTCCCGAAGGGTCACCTGGATCTCCCAGTCGCACTGTATGGGCGTGCACTACACGCCCCATTTACCTCAAAACTTTAATTTAAAAAGTTCACACTTTAGGAACGAGTAAGTGGTGGAGCAGTAAAGTCACACATGTGTTGGGCTTTGGTCCCGGGTTCAATTTCTACCCCCGCCTCTGTGCTCCCCTCTTCCCCGATATCCCCTTGTAACAAAAAAAAAAAAAAAAAGAAAGTGCACTGTAGTCCTTGTTTGGACGCGCTTAAACTAGACGTCTGTACTCCACACTTCGTCACACCTTACGTTTTATCACGTTTTGATAATGTATTATCCACTTAAACTCGCTTAAGTTTAAAACTTATCCTTGACGTTTCAACACACCTCCCACTTTTTAAAATACTGCTTAGAATAGAGGTATAGCCATATGTGATTATGATGACCCTCAAGGTGAATTTTATATTCATTTGGTCTTAAATATATAGATTTTTATTACTATCTTCGTCCCAAATGTATGGTTCACCTTTTGTTTTTCGTCCGTTCCAAAATATAGGTCATATTCTTTTTAAAGATATAATAATTAAAATATTGATTATTTTATGTACCCTCATTTAATATATATTGTTATTACCAAAATAAATTAGTTGAAATAAAATATCTAATAGGTGAAATAGTATATTCAAAAAAAAATCTTAAATTTCATATTTTCAACACTATTAATTATATTTTTCTTAATCTTTGTGAAAATAAAAATGTGTTATATTTATAGGACGGAGATAACATTTTTTACGTAGACTAATGCTCTCATTGAAAAGTAAATAACAGAACTAATTTTGTAATTTTACAATTACCATTGTGTGTAAAAGCTGTTATAACTATCAAATGAATTTAAGGTGTGCCAATTAAATGAATATTCAATAGTAAATGATAGAAAATAGTCTATATAATTCATATAATAAAAAAAAAAATAAATGAAATAAAATAAACGCCTACATAAGAAACATCACTACGCTTACATATGTTTTGGGCACTCCTACTCTCCTATACACTGTGCAAGAGAGTGTGCACACTCCGGATTAAAAAATTTGTGGGGGTCTATGACAGTTATGTATTATTCATCTCACTTAACGTAGATTTAAAAAAAAATAGCTGACGTGTCTCACTATGAGGACGCCACATCATCAGTGTACATAGCATGTGCATGAGAGCACTGACCATGTTTTAGGTTTCAATTGCACCTTTAGAAAATGCCGCCTCTGAATCAAGGACTTGATCTCAATGTGAACATCTCCTTTTTCTGTTTGAAAGTAGGAACATCTCTTCGTTAGATTCCTCTAGAAACAAAATTTAGGGTGTGTTTGATTGAAAAGCTGGAAAATCTTTTCCTAGAAGATCTTTTCCGGGTAAATGAATTCTAGGGAATTCATTTTCCAGGCATTGGTAATTATAGGTGTTTGATTGCACAAAATTTGAACCTGGAAAAGAGCATCATTTTCCTACTTTTGGTGTTTGATTGTCATTTTTTTTTTCTGGGAAAAAGTATCTAATTCAAAGTTGAAGCACCTCTTTACCAAATCTTGTAACCACAAAGTACTGCTATCGTAAACCTCGATCTTCATTATACACCAACTATTCAGAAAAATGCAATCCTTGAATTTGGAAACATTCTTCTAATCATTTCCGGTGCTTAAAAACCTTTTCATTTTGAGCTCTATTGTAAGCTGAGAAAAATATTTCTCGTTCCTAAACCCGCATCAGAAATTATAACCAAACATCACTTTAGAAAATTCACAATCAAAGCAAAAAAATCAAGATCTCCCATATAATCACAACATATATTCGCAGATTATATACATAAATTGTGTTACCATAAATTCTTTTGGTGTTAATACATACCTCGAGTGGAATTGCAGATGAACCCACAGAGATCGACTGGTGAGCGCTAATTTTGGCCGTCTTTGTTTGAGAGAGATAAAGAGGGATGGATATGCAGATGAACCCACAGAGATCGAGAGAGACGGCCGAAAATTGGTCTTCAATTTGCAGATGAACCGGAACCCACAGAGCTCTGGAGATAGAGAGAGGAAGGTCGACAGCAGAGTTAGGCGTGGTTTGTTTTCCAGGAAAAGTGAATCCGACTTCTAGATGGGAATTGGTTTTCCAGGTTTAGTGGGAAAAGAGGGTCACGTGAGGTGAAAGTAGGAAAATGGATTCCGGGAAAAAAAAGCATATCAAACACCACAAAAGTTGGAAAAAGGCTGAAAAATCAAGTTTTCCTGGAAAACTTTGGTGTATCAAACACACCCTTAGGTTGATCATTTCAAGTCTTGTATTCCTTGATAACAGAATTCAACAGGAATACTTTGAATACCCATTCGCAAAATCGTTCTTTAATTCTGCAATAGTGTTTCCAACCAATTGAGTACTTTCACGATCTAAAAGTAAAATACATATGTTACACCATCAATAACCCTCAAAGGTATCTTGAACCTATTTAAAAATATAATTTTCGAACAACTTAGATAAAATGAAGAACTTTTCTAAAATACTAGTTTTAAGTACGTGTTTTGCACGTGATATAAAACGGTAATTTTTTGAGTCATAAATTTTTAAGTTTCAATTTTAAATTTTTTCAAAAAATATAAAATTAAATTCTACCAAATTAGTGTAAACATCTAATCTACAATAACATTTTTTAAACAAGATTAGTCACATATATTTGAGTTGATTAAATATGATACTAATCCAATTTTAAAACGATAAAAATATGATTAATTAGAAAGTTGTGAAAGATTATATAGAAAAAAATTATCAATATATATTTTTAAGTTATACACATTGAATAAAAATATATTATATATTGAAATATTTGTAGTTTAATCAAATTAAAGCAATTCAAAAACAGCTCAAAAATTAGTTATGTAATTATTATTTTTAATTATTGGACTACAAAAATGTACGTGACATAATTTTAAATCAAAGGATTATCATGCCACTACATGACTCTGTAAAAGATTGGTCCTTTAAAAAAAATATTAATAATCATTTTAAACCATATACATTGAATAAAATCAAAATGTGTTAGAATATCTGTAATTTAATTTCTTCAATATAATATGAAGAGCCACTCATTAATTATTTGTATAAATATAGTATTTCTCTAATAAGGACAGTTTAAGAAGATTATTATTTGATTTTGGATGCCGATGTCATTGTTCTTTCTTGGTAAACAAAATAGAACTCTAAACTTAAACAAAGAGACATAAATAAGGTAAAATTAACATAATAGCATCACTATACCATAACAAGCATATTGCCATAGTAGGGCACTTCAAGGAGTCGTAGTTTAGAACCGTGACTCAGCTACACACTGATTGTCACGGTTATAAACCGTAACTCATAAGTTTTTCCCCATGGGTCATAGTTAAAAATCGTGACAATCAGTGAGTGGCTGAGTCACGTTTTTATACCGCGACTCACGAATTGATTAAAAAAAATACAAAAACCTCAGCATCATCACTCTCAGACTCAATCATGGTTTTGCTCCTTTATGTGCGATTCCCAAATTGAAAATGCCCTAGCTCTTTACCTCACACACAAACAACCCCAATTAATCATCACAAATCAATTTCTTTCCCCTAAATCGGCTCCATTTGTTGTCAATTATGAAATGCTTCCTATAATCTCGGCCTCATTAGTTCACAATACTGAATAGTAGTCTGTTGGTGATTCAACTAGGAAGCTTCAATACTAAACTTGTTTTGAGCTTTTCCATCGAAAATTCGACCATTTGGTGGTTATTGAGGGCTCATTGTAAGTACATTGATGCAGTGGTGTTTATCGCTTAAATTTAATTTAATTTTTTTATCCGTAGTTTATTGCTTAATATTGATTTACTGGTTTGTACATATACATTCATGCGGCTGTGTTTACTTTTTTTTTTTTTGCCGATGATCCATAATTTATTACTTAATATTGATATACTGGTTTGTATATATAAGCTGTAGCTTCTTGGATTTTTTCAGTTAGTGCTAATCTTTGTTGATGTGAGCAATGAGATTCTATGATTCTTGCTTTCCTTTAATTCCTTTAGCTTAGAAGATGAATAAGGCTTAGAGGACACATGACACTACCATCTTAAAGTTCTAAGTCATTCTTTCTCTTATTGGTTATGCTTTTAGATGGTGACTTCATTAGTCCTCTACTTAATGTTCTCTATGCACCAGGGAAACTTGTTTTAGTTCATGAAAAAAATAGTTTAGTTCTTAACTTATATTATTTCAAATTGGACTCAGATAGGCAGTGATTATTATTCTTCAAACGTTATGAAAACTTTGGATGTGCTGGGATCCAACTATTGAATAATGACTCTTGTAGTTGTCTCTCGTACGTTTCTAATATCTATATCGATTGAGTGTTGCAATGACTTATTCCATTATATCGTGTAATGATATTGACACACATGCATATAGATAATGAATTTGTGATACAAAGCACATTATCATATTTATAGATATTTCCAATGGCTGTGAATTTGGGTCCATTTCCCTTAAAAGGTCGTCTTGCTAAAGTAAAACACTAAAAGTAAAGGCTCATTCATTAATTTCCACTCTGGCCCTGAACCCACCTTTTTATTTTCTTAAATTTAAAGATTTTTACTGAAAATTCAAAAAATTTTCTTTCAATAAAAGTCCATATCTGTTAGTTGTCAATATTAATTCTAAAAGCACTTTGTAAGTGGGATCCTGGTAAGCTATTCATCTATGAAGAGTATTTTGAAAGGCTTGGGAATGAAGTACAAATCCAGTCATGCGTAGAGATATGATTGTATTTTTTACCGCAAAGAGCATGAATTGAAAGACAAATGTTCGATATGCAGTAAACCCAGATATCTTATAAAGAAATATCCACATAACAAGGGCGTTAGAACAGACAAAGAGTCGCAAAAGGTTTTGAAATATTTCCCTTTGGGGTCGAGATTAAAGAGACTTTACACCGTACGATGGATATCTGAGTCTATGACTTCGCATGCAAAAGCAAAGGAATGGGTAATCTTATGAGGCATTTTATAGACTATACTGTTTGGAAAGCTGCAAATATTGCACACCCAGAGTTTTTCAAAGAAACTCGCAATGTTTGCCATGTTGTTATGGGCAATTCACGACTTGCTAGCGTATGGCACTTTATCTGGTTGCAATGTTCATGGTTACTTTGGATGCCCTATTTATGATGAGGACACCAAATCTGATTGGTTACCGGTTAGTCATAAAATTTGTTATCACAGTCCAAGTAGATTTCTATATCATAATCACAAGTTTAGGTAAGACAAAAATGATTTTCTTCCTGATGGGGTTGAAGAGAGGCTAGCTCCAAGGAGGCTCCTAGATCTGAAATTGAAAGAAAGGCTGCAAGTGCAAGACATAATTTGACTTTTAAACATCCAAAAATTTTGGGTTTGAAGCATAAAGGTAGAGGCGATCCCAAAGATCCAAGTAAAATAAAGTCGTGGTCTAGAAGATCACTGTTATATGACTTGCCTTACCGGAAAGACTATTCAGTACGACATGTAAAAGATGTTATACATGCTGAGAAAAATATTGCAGAACACATTGTAAGCACATGCCTATAGAGACCACATTCAAAGGATGGTGACAAAACACAGGAAGATCTTCGAGTAATGAAGATTAAGAAGAGCTTACAGTTGCAGAATGACCCTAAAAGTAGAAAAAGTGTAATGCCCGATGGAGCCTTTACTTTAAATAAAGAGGAGAAGGATGTGTTTCTAAGAACCTTGCATGATTTGAAACTTCCAACGGGTTACTC
The DNA here is from genome assembly GCA_018223645.1 of Jasminum sambac. Taxonomy (NCBI): domain Eukaryota; kingdom Viridiplantae; phylum Streptophyta; class Magnoliopsida; order Lamiales; family Oleaceae; genus Jasminum; species Jasminum sambac. Next base: position 27,112,401 of record CP073652.1, read on the forward strand.
CGTCAATTTTAGTGCTCGTGATTTAAGATAGTGCAAGTCTCACAACTAGCATGTCATCATGCAATTGATCTCGTTGTTGTTCAAGCATTGTTTTTCGAAATACAAGGAGTTTCATCGAGTTATTATGCAAATAAGTCATGCTTCACTTTTTTATGTGCAAAAGTTGTTAATCGAAAGCACATTATTGTAGCCAAAGCAACTCTTGTTGAGCCAACATGCGTGTTAGAGAATTACTTTCCACCTCTATTTTTTGACATTAGCATTCACTTGGTGGTACATTTGTGTGATGAAGCCCTTATGTATGACCCTGTTAGATATCGATGGATGTATCCGTTTGAGAGGCTGATGAAATTCTATAAAGATTAAGTCTAGAATACTAGGTACATCGGAGGGTCTATTGCGGAGGAATATATTACAAATGAAGCTTCTTTGTTTTCCCGAGAGTACGTACCTAATATTGACGTTTGAAGTTTCAATCCTTGCCGTGAGTGCTTCATTGATGAATCTGGCAAGTTTACGGATGAACAAGCCTTGGGAAAGGGGAAGAAAGTGCGGCTTACAAACATTCAGTATGAGCAAGTGGTTCGTTACGTTTTTTAAACACATGAAAATGTGGATGAATGGCGCGAGTGAGTACTTTCAATATATAATTACAATACTTTCACGTGACAATTGACAGATTTCAATTACATGGTACTACGTAATCAATAATTTTTGCATTGGAAAAAATAGGAAATATGATGCCTCTCAACAATCCGAAAGGCGAAAAGGGGTATCAATTCCACATTATGATTTTAGGGTTTGGGTATCAAATGTGGTACTTATTCCGTTTATAGTTTCAGTGGCACATTAGTTTTATCTTAGAGAAATTTTCGTAACGTCTTAATTATATTTTATTTTGGTCACACAGTTGTTAAAAATGGGTGACGTCACACCAAGGCTCGCACTGCTTGCAAAAGGCCTTAGCTTTTATGCCCAAGAATTTAGAAAATATCGAGTAAAGGGTTTTGTTTTCTCTGAGCGTAGTCGTGAGTAATGCCCTAATGGTCAGCAAAATAATGGCATGAAGATTACAGCCGTTATGACTTCTATATCTAGTTCGAAAGACAAAAAATCCTAAGAAAGTAGAGCTGACTTATTATGGGATTGTTCAACATATATACGAACTAGATTACGCAAGTTTTGTGGAGATAGTATTCGATTGTGATTGAGTCTGAGCTGAGGACAAAAATGCCTATATGGCGGACACTGCCAAAAATATGGTCATGGTTGACTTGACAAAAATGAAGAGCAAGGAAATTGTCAAAGACGGGCCATTTGTTTGTGCCTTTCAAAATATGAAGTAAGTTTTTTATTCAAAGTGTTTCAATAATGATAAATGGTCTGTTGTCCTGTATTCACCAAAGCTCACCAAAGTAGTTGACTATACTAGTAGATGCATTAGAAGCCCCCCATTGAGTTTCAATCTGCATTAGATGGCAATTCTAATTTGCGTGCTTTGTTAGACTACTTGGATGAGTAGATCTTTGTTTGGAACTGTAATTCTCTAACAAATGGAGTTGTTATGTTTTAGTACATTATGTAGTTACAACCGTTTGTTTGTAATTGTAATTGTTTTTGAATGGATTAGTACTATGTATTCAGTGTATATAATTGATCTTGGATGTTTTCATCAGATGTTGTCCTTGGATCAATACTTCATATTACTGGATGTTGTTCTTATAGATTGGTTATTATTTTGTGTATTTTTTAATTTTCTTTTTCCATTTTACATTTTGACTAGTGTTTATAATAACCATTTATGCATATATCAATTTAATGTCTTGATTTGATGTTTATCTATTTCAGACATCGTTCCGTTCTATATCTTTTGAGAAAAAGAATGAGGAAATATATTTTTACTTGACTGGGACTCTTCTCGGTACGAACAAGAATGCATTAAAGACCTGCACATTTGAATTAGTGAAACTCCATGTCGGCCTCAATCATGACAATTGGCGGGTGGTTCCCAAGGACACGAAAGATGACCTATGGAAAGCGTTGGCAAAGGATTTCAATTTGACACCTATACACAAGATTAATATATTATCTCAAACAGCCGAGCAATGGCAGACTTGGAAGAAAAACGTTTAGAAATGCGACTTTGGATAATCGAGTACCATAAAAAAAATTTTACAGCTGAAGGATAAAACTCCAAAGGGAGAGGTGATCCGTCAAGATGAATGGAATCATTCATTGATCGAGAGGCTGATTCTATCAAACTTCAGCAGAGGGCACAAAACAAAGCAAATAGAGCAAAAAAGACGGATGTTCATTTGATTGGCGCTAAGTCCTATGCAAAAGTAGTTGACGAATGGATGGTATATTTTTGTACATTATTTAGTTACCAATTGCTTTATTATACAGTAGAACTATATAAATAAAATCAAATATTGACTTGGTGTGCAATCAAATAGGCTAGGGAAGATTTGAGATAAAATACCATAATTTCTACAATATTTGCTAATGTTAAACAAGGCTCACTCTCGGTGTAGTTGTATATATCTCTCACCATCTCTTCCACCACTCCACAAGTCCAACCTCTAACAATCTCATCTTCTTAACAAGATTAACAAATAGGTGGCTTAATATGTGTAGTGAAGCTAGTAATCTTGTCAACACTCCATTTTTCTTTTATTGTTGAGCTACTCGAACGGGTAATTTAAGATGTGAATATTATTGATATCTGTAAAATAGGTTTTGAAAAGTTCTCCATGTTTGTTGAGCTTCTAGTATTAATCATGAATATGTGTAAAGTAGGTTTTGAAAAGTTCTCCATATTTGTTGAACTTCTATTACAAATTTAATTAAGAAGTGAATGCCATGGATATCAGTAAAATAGATGATGAAAAGTTCTCCATATTTGTCAAAATAAAAGAGAAAAACTTTGGTTGACTCTTGAGTAATTTGATGATATTCAAATCTAAATGGCCCTTTAGAATACATGTAACAAAGTTCCTACAGTTTGAATTGAGCAATATGTAGTCACTTACATCATTGCAATGGATTGCAAATGGGCTGTAATGACCGGTAATTAAATTTGTAATCCATGTTTGCTACGTCACAAAACAAAAGGCAAGTTTGGTGAATGGTTAAATTTTGGCATGTTATCATAATCGCATTTCATGGGTTTCACGTCCACGGCAAAGAAGTCACTTGCTTTGATTTAAATATGGTTGATATATTAAATATTTTGCATGCACTTGTAAAAATTTATTGTTTATTAGGATCAGACTAAGGGCACAGATGAAATCTGGAGAATATCACACGAATGTTTTTGAAAATAGCGTGAGTAAAAACTGTTATAATATATGTACCTAAATAGTAAATTTTGTATATATGGTGACATAATTATGGTAAATATTTGATAGGCTAAAATTGCTGAGATATAAATAACTCTAAGGGGAGATTCAACTGAAACAGATGTCGACACCGATCTGTTGAGTCAAGTATCTGGGAAGGACAACCGTGGCCAAACCTGGGGAGTAGGAAGCAAAGTCTCTAGAACTAAGTGTAAAGCCATTCAACTTCCATGTCTCGAATTGAAAGATTGGAGATTCAAATGCAGGACCAATCTTCCAAAATGGACGCCATCCTCAATCACTTACAACAAAACTGAGCCAGTTCAGATGCGAACATTCCATTGCTAGACATAGGTCAGAGTAATATAAAGAAATCTTCTATAGTTAGGAATAGGGATGGGCAAAAAAATCGAAACCGAACAGGTAGAACTGGAACCGAACCGAAAGAATAGGAACCGAACGGTTCTTTAAAAAAAATTAAGAACCGAAACCGAATCGGAACCGAAATGAAAACCGAACGGGTCATTTCTAAAAATCGGGAACCGGAACCGGAACCGGAATAGAATAAGAAATAGCACTATTTCTTCCACTTGATTGCCGACTTCTGTGAATTCTTAATAGCAGACACTTATACAGACAAATATATATGCATGGGCAACGCTACTATTAAGCAGCAGTTTGCTGCTGCTTAATAGCAGTAGCAAATGTTGTTGCTGCTTAATAGTAGCAAATCTCATTTTTTTTAGTTATATTTATGTTCGAATCAAAATTTTTATTTTTTTCTTGTGCTTTTCGAGTAATAAAAAATGCATCATAAAATAGCGTGAACCAGAAGGAACGGGAACCGGACGGGTACTTCATTTCAAAAAAACCGAACGGTTTCATTTTTCAAGGAACCGGAATTTACGGTTCGGTTCTGGGTAATGAACTACTCGGAACCGAACCCGAAACGCCCACTCCTAGTTAGGAAAGGTTCTTCAATACAATGACTGATGACATCTCTCCTATGAAGGCACACAAAGGTTACCATTATATGAAAGATTTGAAGAATGAAAAGAACATTACAATGGTTAAAATCGAAACCGTCGAGCCAGGTACTATTGTTCACTTTTGTCCACTACAGTGTCCGGAAGTAAAAGTCATAATATTATCGATTTATCCAGATATGGAAAATGACCCAATTTATCTTGCTCGGCAAGGTTGTGCGACTGCATTGGGAGATTTTGGTAATGGATCATTTATTGCGTGGCCTCTATATCTATTAGCGGAGATATTGCAATTATCTCCTAATTGGGTTATGGTTTTTATTAGACACAATATTGTTCATTTAAGCTTTTGAATCAACATGAAACATCTCTCTTTTGACATAATGTTGTTGAATGCTTAATTTAACAATGATAGAATTAATCTTGGTTTTTTGTATCTTAGTTTTTTGGTGATTTCATGAAATATTTTGTGACATTTGTATAGAATATTTGCTGAGATTGTCATATAGAACAAGTTGATATAAAGTTTTAACACCTACAAATAAAACAAAACAGCCAATTGTTAGGTATGTTGGAAACAAGGGTCACGGTTGGGAACCGTGACCCTTATTTTATGGGTCAAGGTTAATGACCATGACCCTCATTTCATGGGTGTCACGGTTATAAACCATGATCCATATAACAAGCGTCATGGTTTATAACCGTGACCATGAATGGAGCCACGGCTTAGATGCCACAGTTTGTGGCTAGAAGGAGGACCGTGACTCAACCTTATTGTCATTGGTCGGAGCCACGGTTTTTTAACTGTGATAATTAGCAAGATCTAATATAGTGATATCTTATATATTTTTGTAGAAAATTATCGAGTATTCTAGAAGACGAACATAGGTCGTTAAATCGAGCCGATCACCACGGTCCACTCGATAGAGGTGGAACTATAAATAGGGATCATGCCTTTATTTGTAACCATCCAAGAAATTGAAAAGCAGTCAAGCTCTCAAAGATTCTCTCAAACTCTCTTTGATAGTATTAAGCTTTCGTGTGTCAATCTTTTCTTACTTCGCTTTCTTTGTCCAACAAAAGACTTACTTGGCGTGATTACCGTTGACGGTATTTGGGAGATGCTAAGGCCACACATTACTTCATGAAAACTAGAAGTGCGTGATACGTGGTATCAGAGCTTGGCTTGACTAATGGGAAGTACTGGAGTGATAGCAAAGAACGGGGAAGATTCTAGCACCACGAAAGCTTTAAGGGGACGTGAGGAGACCCAATATCCTAAGAAGGACAAAGAGAGGTGTGATTGCAGCAAAAGTTGAGGGAATGAGGATACTCTCTCGGTAGAGGCATTTAATGCGTTCTTCAACAATATTGGTGAATAGGTCGAGGCGGTGGAACACTTGTTCTTGGTGTTGGAGACTCACACTATGGACCAAATAAGGCCATCAATGAAAAGCAAAGTTCCATCTGAAGGGATATAGTTGTGCTTGAGGGGAAGGTGATGGATGCCCTTATGGTAATCCAAAACCAAGTTAACAAGCTTTGCAATGAATGTGGAAAGAGACGGCGGCAAGCAAATAGGCGCTTTCTAGTATGCCCACTAACCCTTTGGTGGCTACTCCAAAGGTGGACTGTTCGAAACCTAAGGAATTTGATAGCAAGTGGGATGCTAAGTTGTTAGAGGACTTCCTTTGGCACATAAAGATATATTTTGAGGGCTTAAACATCATCGATGATGGGACCAAGGAATGTACTTCCACTATGTATCTTAGGGATATTGCCACTCTATGGTGATATTATAAATTCGTTGACATAGAGAAGGGGTCTTAAAGAGGCAATTTTATCCCGAGAATGTTGTTTATGAGGCACGAAAGAAAATTTGAAATTTGAGACATAAGAATACTATTCGAGAATACGTCAAAGATTTACAACCCTTATTCTTCAAATTCCAAGTATGACAGATGAGGATCTTTTCATTTACTTTACTAACGATCTCCAAAATTGGGCCAAGCAAGAACTCCAACATCAGGGAGTAAAGTCAGTTTATGAAGCTATTATTGTGGCCGATTATCTAACCAAAGTACCGAAAGAGTTGGGATACGTCGAAGAATAATAAAAACTTTAAGGGTAACTCAGTTAAAGGCGGGGGGAGAGAAGAAGGATAAAGGTCCCCAAAGGAGTAGAAACAAGTCACACAATAATACGAAAAAAAGTTATTTTGTGCACCGCAAATGGATGCTTTGCATGCGAAGGAACTCATACAATGCGGGATTGTTCCAATTTGGGATCATTGGTGGCTAAGGCGGAAGAGCAGTTTTTACCCTCTAGCCAAGAGAACTCGGAGGAGCACATGGGTTCCTTGCAACATCTCAATGACCTCAATGTTAAGCCCGTTGGCAGTGGTAAGAAAAGGCTTATGTATGTGGATGTCAATATTAATGGTCGGCCAAGCCGGGCTATGGTCGACACGGGAGCTACCAACAACTTCATCACCACAAACGAGGCTATGAGGTAGGGCTCAATATTGAAAAGGGTGGTGGCATTTTTAAGACGGTGAATACCACTGCTAAACCCGTGAATGGCATAGCTCGTGGAGTAAAATTTTGCATCGGATCATGGGGAGGCCAAACGGAATTCTCAGTGGCGCCTATGGATGATTTTTGCTTGGTCCTCGAGTTGAATTTCTTTCGGAAGGCTAATGTTGTCCCTATGGATTCCTTGGGGTCGATTTGCATTATAGACAAAGGCAACTCATATATGGTTCCTAGGGTATCGGAGGCCAAACAACTTTCGGCCATACAAGTTGCCAAGGGATTGAAAAAGGACATTCTAGGCGGCTATCAAAGTAGATGACTCGGTAGATGGGCCTAAGGCAAAGTCACGAGATGATGAGTTGCCCAAACTCATTAAGGACGTCATTGAGGAGAATAAGGATGTCATGCTAAATGAGCTACAGAAGAAGCTATCACCAAGGAAGGAGGTGGATCATAAGATCGAGTTGGAACTGAGAGCTAAGCCGCCGGCTATGGTGCGTTGTCAATTGGGCCCCCAAGAGTTGGAAGAACTAAAGAAGCAATTAACGAAATTTCTTGACACTGGACAGATTCGGGCCTCAAAAGAATCTTATTGAGCATCGATTTTATTCCAAAATAAGCACAATGATTTATTGAGGATATGCGTGGACTACCAAGCACCAATACGGTAACTATCAAAAACAAGTATCCGATTCCATTAATTGTCGATCTATTTGATAGGCTTGGTAGTGCCAAACACTACACTAAGATGGATCTACAAAAGGGTTACTACCAAGTTTGTATTGCGGAGGGAGATGAGCCAAAGACCGTATGTGTTACTCGGTATGGCTTTTTCAAATAGTTGGTGATGCCTTTCGGGCTCAATAATGCGCCGACGATGTTTTGCACCCTTATAAACAAGATCTTCCAACCATACTTGGACCGATTTGTGGTGGTTTATTTAGATGACATCGTCATCTGTAGTAATGTCTTGGAGGAGTATGGTCATCACCTACAAACGTGTTCCAAGTGTTGTAGGAGAACGAGAATAATGTTAAGTGGGAGAAGTGCACGTTTGCCAATGAAGAGGTACCATTGCTTGTCGTATTATTGGGTCTGGGCAGTTGTGCACGGACGAGGCAAAGATCAAAGCAATCAAAGAATGGGAGCCACCATCTGAGGTAACCAAACTTCGATCTTTCCTTGGTCAAGTTAATTACTATCGCCGATTTATTCAAGGCTACTCTGTTAGAGCGGCCCCTTTGACGGACCTCTTGAAGAAGAATAATGCATGGGAATGGTCTATAAAATGTCAAAGGGCCTTTGATGATTTGAAGGCCATTATTAACGAAGAGCCCATCTTAGCATTGTCAGATTTCTCTAAGACGTTTGAAGTTCATTCGGATGCCTCCGACTTGGCTATCGGAGGAGTTCTCATGCAAGATGGACATCCGATTGCCTTTGAGAGTCACAAGCTTAATGATACCGAGAGCGGCGTTACACAATGTAAGAGAAGGAAATGATGGTGATCATACATTGCTTGCAAACTTGGAGGCATTATTTGTTGGGATCTAAGTTCGTCATGAAGACGAACAACATTTTCACTTGCTACTACCAATCACAAAACTACTTTCAATCGCAAAAAAAGTTCTCTCTTAAGCAAGCTAGATGGCAAGATTTCTTGGCCTAGTTTGACTATGTGCTGAGGTACAAAACCGGCAAGGTGAATGTTGTGGCCAATACCTTAAGTCAAAAAGCAGAGCTTACTGCTATCACTGAAGCCAAAGCATCATTTTTGACCTAATTAAGGAAGGGTTGGGACATGATCCATTGGCTGAGGAGCTCCCCGTGGCCGTTTGGGAAGGCCGTACACAGAAGTTTTGGGAAAAAGGTGGCTTAATTTACACTAAGGGGAATCGAGTCTATATTCCTAAATGGAACAATTTGAGGAGCGACATAGTGAAGGAATATCATGACACCAAGTGGGGGGTCATCCAGACAAAAAGGAGACTATGGCATTGGTGAAGCAAGCCTATTTTTGGCCCCAAATGAAAGGCCGGGTTGAGCAATACGTGAAGACTTGTCTTGTATGCCAACAAGACAAGGTATAGACAAGAAGACCCGCAAGCTTGTTAGAGCAACTACACACCCATGAGAAATCAGGGGATTTGATCACCATGGACTTTTATTTCAGCCTTGTCAAAATCAGAAGGATTTGGGTCCATAGTAGTAGGGATTGATCGATTTTCCAAGTATGCTACTTTCATCCGGCTATAAAGGATTGCACAGCGAAAGAAACTGCACGATTATTCTTCAAGAATATCCTGAAGTATTGGGGATTGCCTAGAAGCATCATTATTGATTGCGACCTCTGCTTTATAGATGTGCGGGACTGAACTACATTTCTCAACAAGTTTTCATCCCCAAATCGATGGGCAAACTAGGCGGGTAAATAATCTATTAGAAGGATACTTGCAGCACTTTGTGAGTGCCAACCAAAATGATTGGAGAAAGTTACTTCATGTTGCCCAATTTTTACATAATTTGCAAAGAAGTGAGGCTATTGAGCGGAGTCCATTCGAGATACCTACTGGGTAAGAAGCACAAACGTCCCACACTTTGGCTATTTCTATTGATAGTGGAAGAAGCCCAAGCACCTTCAAGATGGTTAAGTCTTGAGAAAAATATGTCAATATTGCTCGAACTTGTTTGGAAAAGGCTCGGTGACATATGAATACGTGGGCGGATAAAGGGAGGAGGCCTTCAGAGTATAACATAGGCGATCAAGTCTTTGTAAAAATTAAGCTGGAACAATTCAACGCGTACCAGAGTATTCACAAGGGATTAGTACGGAAGTATGAAGGGCCTTTTCCAGTAGTGGCTAAGGTTGGTAAGGTGTCCTACTGCCTTGACCTACCTAGCATTTTGAAGATTTATTCAGTTTTCCATGTTAGTATGTTGAAGCTATATCATTGAGATAAGGAAGACCCAATGCGATGTGAGTCACAGCGGGCATCCCCGTTGTAATAAAGTCCTATGATAAAGGAATGGAGGAGGTATTGGTGGACCGAGTTATTAGATGACGAGGAGTACCTCCGAACACTCACTAGTTAATCAAGTGGAAAGGCTTGCCCGAGTACAGGGCGACATGGAAATCGTAAGATGACTTGTGGCAGTTCGAACATGTGCTCAAGCCATACACTGCGACGAGGGTGTTCCCAAATTAGGTAGGGGAGAATGTCACGCCCCGAGGCTTTTTAGAAGATTCTAGAGCAAACTTGTTGGAAATACCCGTAGAATTCTCTAGAAAGTTTCTACACAAGACATGGAGAATTCTAAGTCCTGCATCTAAAATAATCCTTTGTAAATATCATGTAAATATCTTAGATATTTTTGTAGAACATTGTGGAAGATTCTAGATGACAAATGTAGGCTGTTAGATCGAATGGATCACCACTGTCCATTCAAAAGAGGCGGAACTATAAATAGGGGTCATGCCTTCATTTGTAACCATCCAAGAAGTTGAAAAGCAATCAAGCTCTGAAAGATTCTCTGAAACTCTCTTTGATAGTATTCTAGCTTTTGTATGCCAATCTTTTATTACTTTGCTTTCTTTGTCCAACAACTGGTTTATTTGACTTGATTACCGCAAGGGGGCGGAATTTGGGAGACGTTAAAGCCGTACGTTACTTGGTGAAAATTACAAGTGCTTGACAGGGTGCTTTGGAAACAAGTAGGAAATTAGGATTAATCCAAATAGTACCAAAAAAAGGGGATCACATCATTTCCTTTTCTCAAATCCCTAGCTCCCGAATCAATTCCCTAGTTTTTGAAATCACTAGTTGCTAGATCAATTCTACACTCGTCCCTGAACGAGTCCACTAGCCCCAACCTTTCTCAAATCCCTAGTTCTCGAAATCACTCATTGTCGGATCAACGTGGACTCTAGCAACTTTGACGCCATGGACATCAACTCAGTCGTCGTGCACTCCAATAAATCGAATGAGAACCCAGAGCTTTTAAAAGCCCGTTAATTTATGACCGAACATATTGAAGGCTTACACCTTCTTGGAAGGCAAGTGTTCTCCCAGAGACTTGTAGGACCATTGGCATTTTCTAATGTTGAACTTAAACTCATGGATTCCATTGAGACACCAAAACAAATGATAACAAAAACACTTATTCCCCATCCGATTCTTGGGGAAAGCTTTTTCAGGTTGAGGATATGGAACATGAAAGGGTTACACTACAAAAAACTTAGTCTTTAAGGATGGTATGTCGGCCATATAGGTTCGTGCATATAGACTTTTATGGACGACATAACAGTATTTCGTCCCTAAAGGTCTACAAACACGAATTTATATGGGGGATAGGCCGTCCCTCAAGGCCTTATTTATGGTAGTGTTATGAACACAATTGTAAGGATGATTGGAGAGTTGTGGGATTCCTTATCTTGAAAAAAACCCTATTCAGACACATTTTGAATGAAAGTCACAAGCCATTGTTTTTCCTTTTAGGTATGAATCATGGTCATCGTTCCTATGGTCGAGATGCTAGTTTCACCAAAAGGGAATTATTTTATACATATAGAACCCTATTCAAAAGTCAAGAAGAGTCTGATGTTATTATTGAGGATATTACGTGAATTATTGGTTGCACTAGATGGAGTATGAAAGCTCGAGTTACCAGTAAAGGGACGGTAGCTGATTGTTTGAAGTATAATGATAGGCTCAAGGATATTGGTTGTACTCTGATGGACATGATTAGACAGTCGATCCCTCGGGTTATAGACCAAATTGAAAATATGACTTCCAAGGCACTTTTTATTTTATTGGTTGAGAAGGAGACTATATTTCATTAGTTAGCAGAAGCCAAGTTTTATGATAGGTACCCATGTATCATCATAATAGGGAAATAGTTCCTGGATGTTTCAACACGGGAATTCTTGAGAAAAATTAAAACGGATCTCAAGTTGCCCGTGTTGGCACTGATGGATTTCGATGCCAGTTGATTAAACATTCTGACAAACTACATGTTTGGATTGAAAATTTTGGCGTCTGATAGTGGAAGTGTGGTTACCCCCAACATAGAGTGGCTCAGAATTCAGCACAATGATTTGGGTAGATGAGGAATTCTAGAATATTGTATGATGAATGGGGATACTAAATTAGATGTCAAGTTGGCCGACGAATAGTTTATGACAAAGAATAAACAATGGCCTAATGGGCTCTAGTGGATGAATGATACCAAGAAATAGGTTGAAACCGAGGCTTTGAACAATTTAGGGCTCGATTATTTGGTAGAATTCTATTTACCAAACAAACCGCCTGAATTGGATTGGATATGAGCTCCAGTTCTCTACAAATGAAAGGTACAGCTTCCATTAGGCAACTAAAAGAATACTGAATCGGAACTACTATCTCTACAGCTTCCATTAGGCAACTAGAAGAATACTGAATAGGAACTGCTATCTCTTGTAATTTGCTGGAGGAGGTGTTTAAATAATTAAATGTCCTTTTTCGCATTGACTTTGATTTTTTGAGAAATGGTTCGTTTGATTTAGAAATGGTCTGTTCCCATTCTTCGTTCCTCTCTAAGGAATCAAACAACTTGTTAATGGTCTCTTGAATACGCTGCATAACTCAATGAGGGTCGGTCTCTGTAACTTTGAAGAATTCTTCAAAGCAATGCTACGTATTTTTATATAATAGAAATTTAAGTAAATAAATTAGTCTTCATCGCATGATCTAATAAAAAATACTATATACTCAAAATCTTTGATTGCTAAAAGTATTTTGAATTTCTATAGAATTAGATTACTACTTATTTTTTATGAGTATTTAAAAATTAAAAAAGTGTGTTAAATAAAGAGATTACACTACAATGCTATATTATCAAAATATTTATGTTATATTATAATATTTATAATTATAATTATAGAACATTTTATAATATTATATTTAATTATTAATTAATTAATTAACTTAAATGTTCTTGGGTTTTCAATTGTTGTTTCAGCAGTCTTCCCTTGAGTAGTAGGCCTTTAAGTAGTCTCCCCTTCCTAGTTGTTTTAGTAGTCTGCCCTTCAATAGTTATTTCAGCAATCTACCCTTTAGGAATTTGCCCGTCAGTAGTCTACGCTTCAATAGTTCTTTCAATAGTTTGCGTTTGATCAATTGTTCCATTAACAGGATGGACTTGTAGCTTCAAATTGTTGATTCGTATGTTGGGGGCTACCAAATTTCCACTATCATATGCCTTGCAATTACCCCAAGTGTGTTGCAAAGGCTTACCCATTTTTAGCACTATTCGAGCTACCTTCTCATGTAGAACTAGAATTTTGTAGTTCGAGGCCGGACTTTGAATTCCCATTCTTCGTTCTTCTCTAAAGAATCAAACAACTTGTTAGTGGTCTCTTGAATATAGTGTATAAATTGATGAGGTTCCATCTCTATAACTTTGAAGAAGTCTTCCCCCAAGGGGTTTTGTATGGGAGAAAGGTTCTTCCATTTGTTTTGTTTTTTCAAGCTTTCTCGTGATCTTGGCAATTTCATCAGGTCCAATAGTTTTGGGTTTAACTTTAGCAATAGGAGATGTCAAACTAGGTCCTAGAATATTATGGGAAAAGTCTTTCTTTCCATCAATAACCAAGTCTTCAATACGCCCCAGACCTTTAAATTCTTCGAGATCACAGCCGCTGACTTGTTGGAGTGGACGGCCGCTGATTTGTTGGAGTCCACGGTGTGTAAGTTGTTAAAGTCCATGGACTTTGTCAAGGACCTCTTTCTCCTTCGTGTCATTCCATTCCCCTTTTCCCTTTAATAAAATTGAACAATCAATGGAAAACTTTAATTTGTGGAACTCTGTGTTAATAAAGTAGAACGGATGTAGAGAATATTAATATTTTAGTTTTAGCCCTTCTAATATTCGTACTTTTTCCTTTTAGTCCTTAGGGGTTGGTTGATATAAACCAGCTCCCATTGCATTGTATCTCATGGTTTTTCTACAATATTGAAAAGAAAACCGATCGTAATTTGTTTCTCCAAAATCTCGATCTCAATTCTTTCATGGTATTAGAGCATGTGTAAATCCGTTCTCTGATTGTTTCATCGCCTTAAATAATCAACAGTAATCAAGGACGGATCCAACACTCGTTGCACATGGGCAGCTGCACGTGTTGGATTCGCCTAAAGTAGCTCTACCGCAGTCGTCGAAGGTGGTAGAATTTCAAACTTTCAGGAGCTTGGAGTCCCAGGAAGAACCGAAGAAGACGATGCTGCTATTTGCTACTGTCTAATGGGCTGTGTTTAGGTTTAGTAAATTTGGGGCCTTTCTTTTACTTTAGGTTATTAGGCCGAATTCATTAAAGCAAATCCAATAAGAAAACACCAAGTCAATGACCCAAATACCAAACTCAATTAGCCAAGTAGGAATCTGTATTTACCAATTACCAAAATACCAAATACTACTCGTAAATAGAAATCAGAATTCGAATACCCAATTTAATGATATTCCGATTGCATGCGTCTACTTGTCGCCGTCGCCGCTTGACTTGATTTCCGCCACTGAATCGCCGTCTCCACCGACTATTGTCGATCAACTGCCTTCTGTGTTTGTCCTTTATTTGGTAAGTAAAGTAACTAAGTAACATGATTATTGATTAATGAACCGATGTTGTTGTAATGATGGTTGTGTATTGCGTAACTGTTGTGTCGTATTTAGGAATTTAAGGGTTTTTACTTTTTACTTTTACTGTTTTAGTGAGATTTTTTACGTAATGTCTTAATGAGTTTAGTTTGTTGAGCATTTGAGCTTTTATTGTTTTGATTGTGATATGTAGAGCACAAATTGTGCTTTGATGATGACTTTATCGGTGAGTTGCCAGCTTGATTGGTGTTGCTAAGGTGTGAGTTATGAGCTCTTTGATGGTTGATTTGTTGTTATTAACAGGATATTATAGCGATATTTGGAAGACTTTAGATCCTTTTGCCTTGCTGATGCTTGGTTGGATTAAAATTGATTAAGCCTCGAAAATGATAGCTCCGCAACTAGTTGAAGATATTTTCTTACTGATACTTGAGGTCTTGGATGACCTTTTCAATTGGATATAGTTGATCTAACTAAAATCATATAGCCATGGATGGCTTAATCAGCTAGTTGTTGATTTCACAGGTAAAATTGAAGCCATGGATGGCTTTTGTGGTAGATATAACAATTTTTACTGGCGATTGAAGCCATGAATGGCTTTTATCGTCTGATTGTTGCTTACTTGAATGACGAATTGAGGCGAAAATGGCTTTAGCAACTGATAGAAGCTGTCTTTCTTGATTGTAGCCGAATACTGACGATTGAAGCCGTAGATGGCTTTTGTAGATGAATATAGTTGTTTTATTGATTCTACTGGTAGCAAATGGCTCCAGTTCTTGGCAAGCGTGGTATCCAGCCTATGCAGTTTATCCTCTATCCCGAGAGATAATTGATCCTTCCATTGGGACATTTGAGCTTCAAGGGATGATTATTATAGAATTTACATGCTTTCTTATATGATTTTTCCTTTTGTTGTAGCTTCAAGTTGGAGTTATATGTCATATAACTTCCAACTTGAGGGGGGAATGTAGAGAATATTGATATTTTAGTTTTAGTCCTTCTAATATTCGTACTTTTGCCTTTTGGTCCTTAGGGGCTGGTTGATATAAACCAGCTGCCATTGCATTGTATCTTATGGTTTTTCTACAAAATTGATCGTAATTTCTTTCTCCAAAAATCGCGATCTCAATTCTTTCAATGGATCCACGAGATGCAGTCGTGCATGCAAGACGTTTGGGTTAGGGCTTGTAGAGCTTTGTGTTGGATACAGTGAGGTGATTTGGGTTAAGTATGTTAGGCTGCAGGGTTGCTGTGGAGGACTGGAAAGGAAGAAGTAAGAAGCAGGTCGGCTGATGAGGAGGGGCTATGTATTAGCCCCGAGAATAATCTAATTCTCTATACCATTCTTTATGTTTAACTTTTTCTGGATACAAATAATTTCGGGCTAGGCCATAAACTAAACTATTGGTAATGGGCCAAGTTGATGTTGCTCGCTGACCCACGTATGGTTTGGCCTGGTCCTTTCAATCAAAGATTTGAATTTTCAATTTTCATTTTGATTTTCATTTTCCTCATTCAATAAATATAAATTCTAAACTTGGCACGAAAGTACAAGATAATTTTTATTATCAACTTATATTAAAGGATGCCGCTCTTGGGGAAAATTAATAACTTTTTCAATAATAAAATTTGATGTATTACTTTTTCATTGCACAAATAACTTAATCGTTACTAATTGTTGTAATTATATTTCATCTTTTTTCTTCTCGTTTTTTAAAAATCAACCCTTCATGACCCTTCATGAGCTAGCACATTTGATTTTAATTAGCAATTATTTATGTCAAAATTTAATCAATATGATGGTACTGTAAGTAAACGTATTGCTCACCATGATAAACCAACGTTCTTCTGACATAACAAGACATTTTCTCTTCTCAATAATGAAAAAAAAAATTAGGTTTTTGCCATCTCAAATCCTACTTCGATGATTTCTTTTTTTTCTTTAATTTATAGATGGCGTTTTTGCTATATTTGTTATATACATGGAATTCGATAGTGTGCAACTCGACACAATATTATTGTCATACACAATAGACTAAGGCTTCGTTTGATATTGATATTAGAGGTACAACTCCTTTTTTTTTTTTTTTAGAAACACAGTTAATTTAAGTGTTTGGTAAATTTTAAACAAATGATTACTCTATCTAAAAAAAGTTACTATTGGAAACTACAGTATCCACAATCACATTTTGAGAAGTGTCAGAGAGGCAACTATTTAAAAAGAAATGGTACGTATTTTTATAATATAGAAATTCGAGTAAATAGATTAGTCCTCGTCGAGTGATTTAATAAAAAACACCATATAAATCAAAATCCGTGATTGCTAAAAATACCTTGACTTTCTATACAATTCGATTATTGCTTATTTGTTATAGGTAATTAGAAATTAAATAAAGATATTACGATAAAACGTTATACTGTAAAATACTAGTATTCGTCCCCCTGTGTTGTACGCGGAAGAAAAGGTTAATAATTATTTAATTAATATATCAAATTAAAAAATACATTGATATAAATGAAAAAATACTAAGTAAAAGTGAAATGTAATGGTATTTACATTATTACAAATAAGTTGAAAATTTAGTTACTAAAAAAATTAATATAATATTTGCAAAGCTTCTTTGAAGACAACATTTGACATCAAATAATTATGCATGTATATATATATATATATGATATAAGGTCATTTTTACAATTATATCTCATATTTGCAAAGGACATTATTTTTTGAATCTTGTAAGAGACAAATGGTAAGACAAATAAAAAAAATACAACTTACATCATGATTTTTAGAATTTTTACTTTTGCATCACAAATGAATTGACCAATTACATATAACTTTATGTGAAATTGACATATACATGTATATATACCAAAAGAAAGAAAAATGCAATTATCAAAGAAATTAATCGTATAAATTCATTCAACACAAAAAATTTGCAATTACTTTATTTTAATTAAATAAAGCTTGAATTGTCATAGTATTAATTTTTTTATTTTAAAAACAATTTAATTATAATTTCAAGTTATGATTGTTTAAAAAGCCTTGTATCATTCATCAACTTTCTATATTTACTAGTATTTCCCCCGTGTGATGCACGAGACGATTAAAATGATTTATTTAAATAAAATAATAATAATACAAAACAAAAATAATAAAAAATATATAATATTATAGATTTCAACAATGGTTTACCAATTTCGATCCGACCATTATCATATAAGAAAAAAATCAAAATAGTTGTTGTAATTGATAAGTTTAGGCAATAACAAAATATGTTAGATCAAAATTTAGACAATACTTATTTGACTAAAATGAAATAATCATATTAAAAATTTTTATAATCAACGTCATTCCAGTAGTTAAGCCATGACAGTTTTTTTGAATATGGATTTCAGACTAACAAGTGTTGGAGAATTTATGTGATGTGGATTGTGTATATAAGAAATGATAAAATTTCTATACAAATTATTGATAGGTAAAACTCTATATATTGATTTTTCGGTAACAAAAATTTTTTCAGAATAATTGAGAAAAAATATTTAAAAAATCACTAATACGTGCAATGCTAAATATTAAAAAAATAGAAAAAAATTAATTTGAAAATGAAGATATTATTAACTGATAATTTTGATAATTATTTTTTTAAGTGGCTTTGCGAAATAATGAAATGGGATATGAAAGTTATCATTTTCTATTTTTTCTAATTAATTATAAATTTAATTATTTAACTACTCATTATTTGATCTTAAAAGAATTACTCACTATTTGAACCACTTAATGCACATTACACATGAAAACTATCTAAAACTACCTTTTTTATGTGGTAAAAAAAATTTCTTAATTTTGAAATATGTAAAAAGGTTTTTTCTAAACTAGAAAACCACAACTTACGTGGCATTGTGCCAAGTTCGCACTTCAATTTTTTTTAGTAATATATATATATATATGTATATATATATATATAATTCAAAAATAAATAATTAAAATGTAATATTCCAAAATTAAATGCATATAGAAAAAATTAATTCTCATTTTCATAATTAATTTAATGGGTATTGTAAGTTGTAACTTTGATCTCTTATTACATTCTCATCAATTCATACAATACTAAATATAAAAGAATTAAAAATATATAAATTAATTAAAAAATAGAATACATATAAAAAAGCAAAATAAGAAAAATAACACTAAATAAGGAAAGTGGAATGAATTAAATAATAAAAAATTAAATTTTAAAAGAAATACCAAATATGACACTGCAACCTAGACACTTTATCTAAGTGGCTCTTTTACATTTATATATAGTTAGATAAGCAAGGTAAAAAAAAATTAAAACAAACTTAATAAAAAATAAAGTTAATCATAATTAAGAAATAAATTATCTTTTTACATCTCTATTTCAAAACACAAAAATATCTTTGCATTTTGAACAACTATCATCACTTGCCAAATCAATAAGTATGACAACAAATCACACTTTATTAAAAAAAATATAAAATAAAAAGGCAGTCAACAACTTTTGCAAACTGACGAACTTACTCTTTCTTTATGTTTGCTTCCAACACAAAAAATAGAAAAAAATAAAAAAATAGAAGATAAAAAAAATTAATAACCAGATGAGAATGAACCATAATTATTGTGTACAATAATAATAATAATAATAATAATAATAATAATAATAATAATAATAATAATAATAATAATAATAATCAAATGAGAATTAACCATATTTGTTAATGTTAGAACATAACCATGATTATTGGCTAACATATATATAACAATGCTTATCGACAAACTATGGTTAATTATATATAATTATATATATATATATATATATATATATATATATAAAATCAAGATTAACAGAAGATAAGCTGATTTTATACAAAATGATACAATACGTAATATATATAAAAATAACTATTCCAATTCTTTCATTTTTTATCTCAATAAATTTAATATATATATATATATATACACACACACACACATTAAATATTAACTTTTATGTTTCTCAATTCAATGTAAATAGAAAACAAAATGTGTACACTACACATAGCTTTAATTTGACTTTTTCAATAATAGAATTAACAACATAACAAAAATAACATTATATTTCCTTTTTTTTTTTGGATAAAAAATTACATTTTCAAAATTGCACAAAAAAACAAGGAAAAAAAAAAAAAAAAAGAAGAAAAAAATGATCAAAAGACTATCTCTTGAAATTCTCAGAACACGGGTATTATTTCTATGATTTTTATTGTTTGGTTTCTCTAATACAATTCTCATGCAACAATGCGTATTTAAACATTCATACTAATAATAGCAGCACAAATTAGACCTACAAATTTATAATGAATTGATTCTTTCATTGTTTGCAGATCAAAGGTTGCTTTTATCAAAGACAACCAAAAACAAATTCCAGTTTCATTTACATCAGATCCGAAATCGTACACAAAGACTGTCTTTATCAAACTTGTAATTTTATGATATGTTGTAAATAAATAAATAATCTATAATAATTGAGTGTATTTGTGTAATACTTAAAATATTACAAACCCAACGAAAAAAGAAAAATACGAAGAAAGAGAAATGCGGCATAGTTAATTCGTAGAGTTAAGTATATTTCATAAAATAAAAAATTGTAGAATTAAATATTGACGATTAAAGTACTATAAAAGAGTATTGGCGGTAAAAAAAAAAAAAGAACAGATAAAAATTTTAATTAAGAACGTGGGAAAGTGGATGTGACTATCAAAAAACTATTTGGTCAAACTAACTACCTGCCACATGTAAAAATAAAGAGCAAACACATGTCCAAAACCATCATTACTAAATTTATGTCCAACTAATTACCTTTTAATTAGAACTTCCAATTGGAACCTAAAAATGTATAATATATAGATTTGTATGTCATATTATAGTATATTATATAATTATAGAACATTTTATAATATAATATTTAATTAATAATTTATTAATGATTTTAATTAATTAGCTTAAATGCTATGGGGGCTATCGGGTTTTCACGGGAATGTTATGTTAAGAAATATTTGAGAAGCTTTGGGAGAAAAAATGTGAGAGAGATGTGGCGCCCGGGCCCCATTTGCATTCGAGGCTGCAGTGGGTTGTGAGTAGTTGGGAGAAATGCTGGGAGAATAACGCTGGGAATATAACATTTTCGCGGGTTTTCAAGTGTTGTTTCAGTAGTATGCCCTTCAATAGTCTCTCATTCCATAGTTATTTCAGTAGTCTACCATTCAGCAGTTATTTTAGTAGTCTACCCACCCTTGAATTGGCCTTTAATAGTGGTTTCAATAGCCCTTGAATAGTTCTTCCATTAGTGGGCCGGACTTGTAGCTTCAAGTCATTAAGATAACTCAACTCGTGAAGATGTTTGGAAAACTCGGCATCCTGAAATGCATCCAATCTGCCACAAATGCCCAATTTCTTATTGTTGGTAAATCTTATAATCAAATATTTTGTGAGACTTTCTGGATTTGTTCCTGAAAATGTCTCTAGACTACTTAAACAAAAATATACTTGTAGTTCTGTAACCCTAGTGGACAAAGATATTGATGAATTTGTGACGACGTGCCTCAATTGAGTCATGATCCTAATATCAGCCTCAAATTCAAGAAAATCCTCATTGGTATCAATTACAACAGTCTCTAGATTCCACAATCTAGAAATGGATGGAGGAATTACTTTGAACTTGCCACACGAAACAAGAAACTTCAAATGTATCAATCTCAATATACCTCTCGGATCTAAGAACTGGTTCGGTATGGTTGTTGGGCTCTCAAAAAATATCTTTCGGCGAAAAGCACAATAGCGATCTCACAAGAGGGCAAAATGGTTTTTCTAACATTAAGTTGAAAATTCCGAAACTAATACAAAGCCGATGTACCTCTATTAATGGAGCAAAAGTTGTAGGGGTACCTTTGTAGTTGCATTTTATTTCCAAAAAGAATTTTTCATATTGCGTATGCTTTTTGCAAAATTCACTGTATCACCTCATGAATTTTACAAGTTTTGATCTTTCCATTTGATCTCCTCCTTACAACACTAACTAATTTTTGATTTATCAGATCCTCAAGTAGTCTTCTGCAATGTTCTCTAAACCCATTATTTCTTTTATAGCGAGTCCCAAATAAGATTGATCGCCTCTTTCGGACAATCATTTCAATAGAGCAAACGACAGTCCCTTACACTGATTCGCAATCAGCACCGTTCCGGTGCACCCAGGTGTGCCATAGCTTATGGCACACCCGGGTGTGCCATAACTTATGGCGCACCCGGGTGATTTTCTCACTCGTTCGGATTCCGTTTTGAAATCTGAAAATTTTGTTGGATTCATCACGACGAGACGGAGTTGAAAAAAACTTTTGGACACCGTGGCGGCCCGTGGTGACCGGTCAAAGATCGGTCAAAGTTTTTGGCTAAAATTTTACCAAAAACTTTGACCGATCTTTGACTGGTCACCACGGGCCGCCACGGTGTCCAAAATTTTTTTTCAACTCCGTCTCGTCGTGATGAATCCAACAAAATTTTTGGATTTCAAAACGGAATCCGAACGAGGGAGAAAATCACCCGGGTGTGCCATAAGCTATGGCACACCCGGGTGCACCGGAACATTATCAGATTCACAATAGAGCAAGCGACAGTCCCTTACACTGATTCGCAATAAACATGCCGCTCCTTTCCAATTGCTCATCACCTGTGAATGTGCCTAGCACTTTCATCTATAGCGAATCCCAAATTTCGACACTATCTAACAATCACAATCGGCATGAATCTCTTTTTTTATTGGCATTTTTTGCCACATCAGATATGGAAGTCATGAATAATATTCTTTGATTTAACATTACTCGAAAGCAATGTATACCATTGTGTACAACAAAGATGATCAGGTGCCATCGATGGCACCATACTTACTGTGACATCAATGGCACCTGATCAACCCTGTTGCATACAAGCTACGGAGCAAAAAATTGGGATTAATGAACAACATACGTACAACTTGATACAAATATTAAATTAATATCCTCAAAATTTCCAACTTTAATTATTTACATTAATTAAGGATGAATACTTATTTCTTATTTATAATCATGATTATCTTATCTAGCTTGGCTTGTATAAGAACATCCATAATGGATGTGTTAATTCTCATATTAATGGTTATAAGTTAGCTACATATTGAATTTATGTCTCTAGTAGATTTTTAATATGAATACTAAATGAATCTTTTTAAGTCATATGTTAAATTTTTAGTTAAATTTAACCAGGACTTTAACAGATGATGTGGCATACTTGTATCTATAAAAATGTATGTTTTATTGTTATTGCTTTTATTGCTCAGTTTTTTGTCTAATTAATTTTTTTTATGTTAACTTGTTTCAAAAAAAAAAAAAGGTGTCTATGTGGCTAACTAAATTTAATATATCCATCGTGGACGCTAAGAATAAGAAGATGATTAACATAATGCAAAGCCTAACAATTGCTTTTAAAAAAAAATGCATGGGTGGGCTCAAAACTCCCTTATCCTTGAAACCATAACTGAGATACATACTCATTATTCTCGTAAATTCGTAATCAGCAGTAAATTGATTTGTATGTCATATATTATCATTTCAACAACTTTATTGCATGGCTACTACCGTTGAGCTAATTGCAACTATCCACAAGGCAACTACATTTTATTTTTTAATTTTAATTTTTAATTTTCTTTCTTTTTCAGCATATGCACAATACAACTACTCGCTCTCTCCCTGATCTCTCTCTCTCTCTCTCACTCACAATCGGGAGTTACATTCTATTCAAATTTTAGGGTGGGAGTATTCACACCCCATGTATTACTAAATACATCCCATCTAAAAATTAAAAAAATAACAAATTTCTAAATACACCCAACCTACTTACCAATTCTACCCTTCCCCCATCGCCCACCACAACTCCGACCAAACCAGTTCCCACGCATACATACAAGGTGCATGGTGTAAACCTGGCCAAACATCGTCATCAATTTCGGCCAACACATCAAACGAACTTCGCAGGGAAATCATAGAGCAAAAGTGAGTAGAATTTGCTAATTTATCTCTATTTCTTTGGATAGTTTTCTTGTTTCGTAGGAAAATCATTGCCGATTTATGCAAGGTTGGGCGGCACAGTCCTGTGCTTAGTAAAACATTAGGCGTGAATAGTCCCACCCCAAATTTTATGAGTTACATTATCTAGAAGGGAACATCTTTGATACAACAATTTAAATATGTCGTATAGAATCAATTAATCTTGATTATTGTTTTCTTTCCTCTTAACTGTTTTTTCTTGGAACTGTGGAGAAAAAATAAGCCATATTCAAAGTTATGGATTTTTTTTGACATGTATGTTGCTCCAATCTAAAGATGAAACAGAGAGGGGTTGAATTAAAATCTAATATGAACAAAGTTCTGTCAGATGAACAACTTTTATTCAAAATGGGGAAAAAGAGAAAAGAAAACTTAAATGGAACAAAATAAAAGACAACTTCCATCCATAGCACAGTCCAGCTTCCATATCAACCCGCCTATACCAACAACTGCAAGACCAGTTGAAGTTTTTCGTTACGACAAAATTAATTATGATACTTCTGAATAGGGTAAATTTTCGGACTCTAGATAATTTTCATGATAAGCACATTTGACTATTATTACAAGTTAACTTTTCATGTTCAGTTCCATTGACAATAAAAATTTTCAAGCTTTACCTTTTGATTCCCTTTTTTTTTTTTTTTTTTGAAAAGTAGATTCTTCGTTTTTGGCATTTAGAAAAGACGAGATTTGCTTAAATGGTGGACATTGCTTCTATATTCCCCAATATTATTCGAACAATGTTTCTTCAATTAAGCATTTTGGGCGTGTAAAACTTTGAATAAGTTATTATTATTATTATTATTATTTATTTTTTTATTTTTCTGGAAAGTATATCAAACTCAAAAATTCAAATTTGAGATAAATTTTTATTAATACTTTTATTTTGCTTAGTAGTAGTGCCTGTGGAAATTTTCCTTCCTACGTCATCACAATGAAATTCTAATTAATGGGTTTTAACATGTGGGATTCTTTGTACATCTAGCGATGCTATGCTCATTTGCTTATTTTATGTTATGCCAATAATGCCCACATAATAGCCAAATCACAGTGGAAATGGAATCGAACACAAACAACACAAAAACACCAAGAATTGTTTCTGCCAAAAGGCCCGGAAGTTCCCCCAAGAATGGAGTACGTCTCCCGTTGAGCATCCCATAAGGGAATAGCTCCAAATTCACTAATAAGATCAATCACAGTTACACGAGTCCCGAATCAGCTTCTCACAATCATAAACACAACCTCAAATACTGCAATAAACCTCAACAATATGAGGCAAATCCTAACACTACACAAGAGAGGCTAGGGTTTTTACAGAGAGAGAGACAAAAAGCGTATGAGAAGAGAAGAGACGAGAGAGCAATCTGAATGTACACAGTGCCTCTACAATTGCTTTTTATAAGGCCCAGAGGTAACAGTCCAGCCCAAGAAGATCTCCCAAAAATCTGGTGAATCAAAACAGCCTAACAACCTTGCCCTATCCGAGTGGATAAAGCCCAGTGGACAGGCCCAAGTGAAGCAACCCAACATTTTATTCATCACATTTGTAGACCATTATACAAATTAGTATACAACGCTTTACAATTAACATGCCTCATATGACCAGCCCGATGGAGTTGATTTAAGAGTACTAGGCCCTAGTGGGTCCCCCGGGTTTCTAACTTCCGTCGTTATACATTTTATTTCACGGTAGTATTAATATTGAATTATATGACCAGCTAGCAATGATACGAATCCAATTTTTTTTTTTTTTAATACATTGGGAGTATAGGAGATGGAAATTAAACCCTTAATTAAGGGTATGCTAAATGCACTTACTTGTCGTTGGACTACAGGGCCTTTTGGAAATAATCTAATTTTTAGTTAAACAACTTTTGTCAAAATTATCAAATTTTCTGCATTTTTATTTTGTTAAAATTGAACTATGAGGCTAAAAAGCAGAGGACCCAATGAATTGTGCAACAGTAATGAGTAATCATTTGGCGTGTACGTATGATTGATTTGGTTGGACCGTACGAGTGGAAGTTAAAACAAACAATTTTTATGAGTTCCTAATATGGGTTAGGTAAATGCACAGATAAAAGCGAGAAAATGACAAAATTAACCCCTCCTCCTCCCCCCCTCCCCTGACTTTAGTTGATTAAGCATTAAATCATGACAATTTTCTTTTTAGTATCTAATTTATTTGTATAGTAGCATCTTCTTGGGAGATGAAATTACTTGTTTTCCCAGAAATCATATTAACATTGCATTTTCATGGATGGAAATATAAATGTATGAAACTAAGTTATATAAAATCATATATATTATATATATATATATATATATATTCCTAGTAATTCAAGTATTTTATTTTTATTTATGTATTGAAGTGTTGTACTTTCAACCATATATGTAGACATACACTAAACAAAATATCTTCAATATTCCTTTAATTTAGCCATGGAGATTTAGGATCAACTGGTGTATAAAAAATTAAACTAGTTCAAAATAAGTGAAGTGAATTAGTCATTTGATATCTAACTTCAGCTAAATAATATAATTCAAAGTTATGATCTTCATCTAATGAGGCATGTAAGGAGAATTTTGTTGGGGAACTAGGCGCTGCTAATTCCGCCCAAGATCAGTGGGATAAATAAATGCGACTGAGAAAAATAATGGACACTAAAATAAGCACAAATATGAAACACCGAGATTTAACGTGGTTCGGCCAAACTGCCTACGTCCACGGACCCACACCAATATATTTCACTATCTCAAAAGGAGGAGTACAAAAAATACTACACTGTATTTTTCTCTACCTACGCAAAGGTTTTATCACTCCACTCACTTTTATCTCTCGTGTATAGCTTCTACACTGAAACTCTCACACTCTCTCTACACAAGATACTCTGTGTTGTTTTGGTGGTAAGATGGATCCTGAAGCTGCAGACATGTCTCGTATTTATAGCGAAAGATTGGAGTTGTTGGGCACCTACTCTTGCTTAATTCAAGAAAGGCTGCGCAATGTTTTCTTTCTTTTTCTTGTCTGCCAATTCTTGGCCCATCCTTTTTGACTCCCATTTTTTTTCTTTCTTTGACAATTGTGGGCATGTCTCCACAAGCCCATTCTTTTTGACTTCATCTCCTACCACCAAACTCACTAACAATCTCCCACTTGAAGACCGATTTCAATCTGCCTTCACAATCTGGCTTTCACCTTGGGACATCTCATTTTGCAGCTATGTGAAAAATATGATGTGGGTCATCACCTTTGTCTTCATTGTAGAAGACCAACTGAAGCTGAGCACAGCTCCAATTTCTCCTTGGTTACTGTTTTCGTCATCATGTCGGCTGGGTTTTTGGTACCTTGAATCTTTTCAAGTTTCAACACTCCATCTTCCAAAAGTGACCTGATGAAATGATAACGGAGTCCAATATGTTTGGTCCTCGAATGAAATGCCGAATTCTTTGCCAGATGTATCGCACTCTGACTATCACTGTGCAAGACATTCTTCTCCTGTTCGAAACTCAATTCTGCCAACAAACCTTGTAACCATATCATTTCTTTGCTAGCCTCGGTTACTGCCACGTACTCTGCTTCTGTAGTTGATAACGCAACAATCTTCTGTATCTGCGAAATCCAACTAACTGCGGTAGCACCAAGCGTAAAGACATAACCTGAGTGCTTCTTCTGCGATCTACCTCACCACAAAATGCATCTGAAACCTCGTAGTGTCACCTCGCCTCGTCTAAAGCATAAGCATTTATCAGTAGTTCCCCGTAGATATCTCAATATCCACTTTACTGCATCCCAATGCTGCTTTCCAGGATTTGCCATATATCTGCTCGCAACTCCCACTGCATGAGCAATATCCTGGTGCAGTACAAACCATGGCATACATCAAACTTCCAATGGTGAGGCATATGGAATTTTAGCCATGAAGTTTCTCTCCTCTTCTGTCTTAGGAGGCGGTCGTTGGATAGACGAAATGATTTGCTAATGGCGTCTTTGGCTGCTTTGCTGCTCATGTTGAACCTTTGCGGATTTGATCAACATACTTGGCCTGCGACAACTGCAAAACACCTTTTTGCTTGTCTCTGCAAATTCTCATCCCTAGAATTTGCTTTGCTTCACCCAAGTCCTTCATTTCAAATTCCACCGATAGTTGCTTCTTCAACTTCTTGATCTCGTCCATGTCCGAGCCGGCTACTAACATGTCATCGACATAAAGTAGCAAAATGATATAGCCGACTCGAACCGCAAGTAGCAACAATGGTCAGCATTACACTTCACGTAGCCATTTTTCTGCATAAATCCGTCAAACTTCTTGTACCACTGTCTAGACGCTTGCTTTAAGCCGTATAGGCTCTTCTTCAATTTGCATACCAGCTTCTCTTTTCCTTTCATTGAGAAGCCTTCTGGTTGCTGCATATATATTTCCTCCTCTAAGTCACCATGGAGGAAAGCAGTTTTCACGTCTAACTGCTCCAAGTGCAAGCCCTCCGCGCAACAATGCTCAACAACGATCGAATTGTTGTTAGCTTCTGGCTGGCGAAAATATCTCCGTGTAGTCAATTCCTTCTTTTCTGCTGGAAACCTTTGACTACCAATCTCGCTTTATACCTCTTTGAACCATCATGTTCTTCTTTGATTCTGTACACCCATTTATTGTTGAGAGCTTTCTTCCTCTGGGGCAACTCGACTAGTTCCCACGTCTGGTTGGAGATGAGAGACTTTATCTCATCTTTCATTGCAAGCTCCCACTTAACGAGAATCTCCCACCGACATGCCTCGTCATAGCATTCAGGTTCATTGGCGTCGATGAGTAACATGTAGTTCATGTACTTTCGATTTGGAACATGAGGTCGACTTGACCTCCTCACAATGGGAATTGAGCCGAGGCGTGGTGAATCGGCCTCGAGATGGGCTCGCCTGCCAGACCCTCATCAGCCGCTGACGTACTTCCTTACGGAGTGTCGTCCGAACAACATATGTTGGATCATCGTTTGTTGTGTCATTGGGTGAATCTGCATTTACGTCCTTGTACATCACTTTTTCATTGAATATGACATCCCGCCGATGAGTTTTGTTACGGTCATCCCAAAGCGGTACCCGAACTCGTCTCCACCATATCCAACAAAAGTACACTTTAGTGATTTGGAGTCTAACTTTCTGGCATTGTCACTAATGTGCACATACGCGACACAACCGAATACTTTCAAATGAGAAAGTTTCACTTCTTTCCCACTCCAAACTTCTTCCGATATCCTGTACTCCAATGGTACCGACGGTCCCACGATTAACTAGGTATGCCGCCCGTGTTGTGACCGCCCCAAAGCGTTTTGGCGAGGCTGCATGTATTCTCATGCTTCGCTCTTTCTGTCACGTCCGATTCATGCTGCGCAACTCCATTACATTGCGGTGTTCACGGCAATGTTCTCTCCAACTTGATGCCATTTTGGTAACAAAATTTCTTGAACGCCAAATTTTCGTACTCTCCACCATTGTCAGATCTCAACTTCTTTACTCGCAAACCAGTTTCATTCTCCACCATGGCCTTCCACTTCTTGAACGCCTCGAACACATCGGATTTGTGTCTCAAGAAGTAAACCCACACCTTTCTCGAGTGGTCATCAATGAAAGTCACAAAGTATGACTTTCCGCCAATCGATGAAGCTGGCTGTTGGACCCACACATCTGTGTGGACAAGTTCAAGCTTCTCTTTCTTTAGAGTTCTGCCACTTGTATTGAAATTCACCCCGTTTTCCTTCCCGAAAATACAACTTTCGCAAAAGTCTAAATCAATAGACTGAAGCCCTGGTAGTTTCCCTTTTGCATGCATGTACTTGAGCCCTTTCTGGCTCATATGCCCAAGTCTTTGATGCCACAAGTTCGCATCCTTGCTATCAGCAACTGCAATTGTCATACACGCATTCGCCGTCGTGTATAGGGTGCCACTATCCTTGCCACGCGTCGATTATCATGGCCCCTTGGTGATTTTCCAATTATCACCAGAGAAGCTTGTGTCACATCCTTCTCTCGACAATCGTTTGTGGAGATCAAATTTTTCCTCAATTACGGAATATGTCTCACGTCCTTCAATTTCCATACGGATCCATTAACATTGATCCTGCATTTCTCCTATGCCCACCACGCTGCAAGGATGATCGTCTCCGAGATATACTTCTCCGAAGTTTCCCGACACATAATTTGCGAAAAAGTGTCGATTTGCGGTGGCATGGAACGATGCTCCAGAGTCTATTACCCAATAGTCGGCCTTCCTCTCCATGGAGCATATCAAAGCATCACGTGTTTCTTCGGTCACGACATTGACCTCGGTCTTGTTCTCCGTTTCCTTTGGAGCTGCCCTACACTGATTTTTGTAGTGCCCAATCTGACCGCAATTCCAACATTCAACAGATTTTGACTTGTTGGAATTTATGTGATTTTTGGATCTCGGTCTGCCATTCCTCGACTTGCTCCGTCCACGCCCGTGCCCTCTGTTTGAACTTCTGCCTCTGCTATCTACATTGAAAGCGGCCCCGGAAGTTGAAGCTGCATCTGACTGTCTCCGGATCTCCTCAGTCAAGATCATGCTCACAACGTCATCGAACTTCAATTTCGACTTACCGGCCGAGCTGCTGATGGCTGTGACTGTGCCATTCCAGCTCTCAGGCAACTGCCCAAGAATTAATAGAGCTCGAACCTCATCACTAAAAGTGATTTCCACCGTGGTCAATTGGTCTACTACCTCATTGAATTCGTTGAGGTGTTCTCCAAATCTCCCGCTTTCCATCATCTTCATATTGAACAATTTCTTGATCAAATGAACTTTATTTGCTGCAGATTTGTTCATACATCTTTGGATAGAGTACGCCATGAGAGACGCCGATTGTCTTCTCATTTTTAATGTTGAAAGCGACCGACTTTGATAGGGTCAATCTAATTAGCGCCGAGTGCTTTTCGATCAAGCACCTCCCACTCGTCGTCTTTCTCGCCTTCTGGCTTTTCTTTCAACGGCTTATATAGGTCCTTCTGATACAAATAGTCCTCCATTTGCATTTTCCAATATCCAAAATTTTTGCCATCAAACTTATCAATTTTGGAAATTCTCTCGTCTGTCGCCATTACTCCCACTCGACAAGATGTGATTTTTAGAAATCGTTTGATGTGGAAGATCGATCTGTTGCAACCACAGAGCATACTAAGAATTTCAAGAGATATCACGACGAAGCTCGATCTGGGTTGTTGAGGAACTAAGTATTTGCTAATTCGCCAAGATCGATTGGGATAAATAAATGCGATTGAGAAAAATAATGGACACTAAAATAAGCACAAATATGAAACACCGAGATTTAACGTGGTTCGGCCAAACTGCCTACGTCCACGGACCCACACCAATATATTTCACTATCTCAAAAGGAGGAGTACAAAAAATACTACACTGTATTTTTCTCTACCTACGCAAAGGTTTTATCACTCCACTCACTTTTATCTCTCGTGTATAGCTTCTACACTGAAACTCTCACACTCTCTCTACACAAGATACTCTGTGTTGTTTTGGTGGTAAGATGGATCCTGAAGCTGCAGACATGTCTCGTATTTATAGCGAAAGATTGGAGTTGTTGGGCACCTACTCTTGCTTAATTCAAGAAAGGCTGCGCAATGTTTTCTTTCTTTTTCTTGTCTGCCAATTCTTGGCCCATCCTTTTTGACTCCCATTTTTTTTCTTTCTTTGACAATTGTGGGCATGTCTCCACAAGCCCATTCTTTTTGACTTCATCTCCTACCACCAAACTCACTAACAAATTTGATGTGGATATTAATAACAAACTTGATAGAACTCTCAAATAAAATTGCAGGTTCAATGTGGCCAGGGGCATAGCGAGGAATTAAGGTTACGGGCCTAAAGTTTATGAGGTAGAGAGTTTGTGGGACGTTATCAAAATATTAATTATAAAAAATCATTAATATTTACGTTAATTATATTTATTATATGTATTTTTTTATTTAACAGCCTGATTTGAGTTAAACGACTTTTGTTCGAAATTCAATTCCTAAATGTAATTGTACATAGTTATCAAAATTTCTCTGGTTAATTTCATTAACAATCACTTAAGTAACACAAAAATAAAAATAACAAAACGGTCATTAAAGTTTCAAAATTTCACCTACGGTCACTTAAGTTTATATTACTTTCACCGGTAATCATTAAGGATCCAAAATTTTATGAGTAAAACTTAAAGAACCAAAAATATAATTTTATATCAAAACTAAATTGCAAAGAAGCACCCGTCCTCATTAATCTGGCCAGCACCGTCTCTTTCTCTAGACGTCAAATCGGTAAAATCTAACTACCAAAACCTTGGTTTCATGGGTTGCTATGCGTACATGAGGAGGCTTCATCAAATATATGTTTGCTGATCACCATTATGAGAGAAAGCTATGCATTAGAACCTGTGAAGAATCCTCCCCAAAATGTGGCCGTACAAAATTGTTTGGAATTTAAAATTTTTCAACCGTGTTAAATATTAGATTGGGCTGTATAATAGATTTTTCAACCCACGTTAAAGAAATCATCTTCAACCCCAATTGGTTGGATTTTTCCAGATTTTGAGGTTCACAAGACGGCAGTGGCAATGGCAGTGGCTGGATTGATGAAGAGATAGGAGATTTATTGCAGTTTTGTTTTTTTACGTAAAATTTTTCTTTTGGTCCTTTAGATTTTATTTAGAATAGTTTAGACCGGCAACGAGACTATTGGTGAAAGTAAAATAAATTTGAAATACTGCAGATCAAACTTAAAAACTTTAGTGATCTTTTTATTATTTTTGTGTACTACTTGAATGATTGTTAGTGATTGTGTCATAATAATGAGTGATCGATTGACATGCATGATTAATATTGAAATTTGATTTTGGTTGAATCGTAAAAGTAGAAATTAAAATCAACACAATAAATGTTGATAATGTGGATTAGATTGTTTGGATTTTTGTGCCTAACTGTTTCTTTGCATATGGATATATTTCTAGAGCCTTGTCAAAATAAATTTTAGATACATTTAATATTTTAAAATAATAATTTTGTTAAATAATTACAGCGACTCCCCCCCCGGGTATGAGGAGTAAATTCATTACATTATAGTTGAGTCCAAAATTCAGCTCAAAGCTGATATTAAATCCTATCCGCCACTCAGGGTTAGATTATTGGTTATCACATCCACTCTTGCTCTTGCATTTTACATCGTGATTAATGTCTGTTAAATAAATACCAACCTATACTCCAAGGAGAAGTGATCAAGTCACCAATAATGGAGAAAGGAATAGAATCTCACGCACCTCATTGCTTAATCTTGCCATATCTAATCCAAGGACACATAAATCCCATGCTCCAATTCTCCAAACGCTTAACTCGCAAAGGCGTAAGAATCACTTTCGTCGTAACAAATTTCTTACGCAAAACCGCGCAAGAATTATCATCTTCATCTAACATCTCCATTGCCACAATCTCTGACGGCTTCGACTCAGGCGGGAGGGCCGAGGCAGATAGTACCGAGGCATATCTCGCCAAGTTTCACCTAGTTGGTGTACAAACTTTGTCACAACTGGTCGATAACCTCAAATCAAATTCTCCAGTCGATTTTATAATATACGATCCATTTGTTTCGTGGGGACTTGACGTGGCAAAGAAATTTGGATTAATCTCAGCTGCATTTTTCACTCAATCTTGTGCTGTGAACAATGTTTATTACCAAGTTCATAAGGAGGATTTGAAACTTCCATTGAGTGAGAAGGTGGTTAACATTGGTGGGTTGCCTGAAAATGGAGCCTTCGGATTTGCCTTCTTTTGTTTATGTTCATGGATGGGAAATTGGCGCAAATGGTCCAAAAAAAGTTGGTTAGGTGCGCGTTTGGCCCAAAATAAAAAAAAGTAGCGCAAATGGTCAAAAAAGTTGGGTAGTTGCACGTTTGGTCAAATTGGATGATTTCCATCCATTTTGTCCGTTAATTTCATCAAATTTTTGCTATTTTCTCCTTTTTTAAGGGTATTTTGGTCATTATATTATGAAAAATTGCATAAAAGGTCCTTATCTTTGAGAGTTATTAAAATTAAGTCCTCAAATTTTAAATTTATTTACATTAGTCCAAAATTTTAATTAAATTAAATTATTTAATATTTTATCTTTTTATAGGTGTGAATTTGGTACATAATTAAGTTTATCTAATTAATTTCATACTAATTAGATAATTTTACCGAAAATTTTCAACTTAATAGTATTTCTCTACGCTACTATCACATTTCAAAATATTTCTTTTGCATTAAATATGCGCACATTTTGATTTTAACCAACAGTTAAAAATAAATATAATTTTTGTGTGTCCGTAAAATTTCAGTAGAAGTGTACAATTATAAAAAAATTAAAATTCAAAACCACATCCCCTTTATAGCAGTTAACAATAAATGTTATTATTGAAAATTTTCTTTTATATTAATACGCGTACATGTTTATTACAAACTACAACTAATAATTCATGTTATTACTGTATCTACATAAATTTATAGTTCAATATTATTGAAAATATACCGGATTTAAAAATGAAGTGTAAAAATAAAATAATAAAAAATTCAAAAAAAAAAAGAAAACCCCACCACCTCCCCCCACCCCCAAAACCCACCCCGCACCCTTCTTCTTCCCTCTTCCACGCCCCACCCGCCCCACCCCCACCCCACCCCCACCCCTACCCTCGATCCCTTTGAAATCAACCGCCATGGTCGAGCTGGTTTTGAGCTCAGCCATGGCGGCTGGTTTTCGATAATATTTTATATTTTCGATAATATTGAACTATAAATTTATGTAGATACAGTAATAACATGAATTATTAGTTGTAGTTTGTAATAAACATGTACGTGTATTAATATAAAAGAAAATTTTCAATAATGACATTTATTGTTAACCGTTGCAGTGGGATGTGGTTTTGAATTTTAATTTTTTTTATAATTGTACACTTCTACTGAAATTCTACGAACACACAATAATTATATTTATTTTTAACTATTGGTTAAAATCAAAATGTGCGCATATTTAATGCAAAAGAAATATTTTTGAAATGTGATAGTAGCGTAGAGAAATACTATTAAGTTGAAAATTTTCGGTAAAATTATCTAATTAGTATGAAATTAATTAGATAAATCTAATTATGGACCAAATTCACACCTATAAAAAGATAAAATATTAAATAATTTAATTTAATTAAAATTTTGGACCAATGTAAACAAATTTAAAATTTGAGGACTTAATTTTAATAACTCTCAAAGATAAGGACCTTTTATGCAATTTTTCATAATATAATAACCAAAATACCCTTCACAAAAGGACAAAATAGCAAAAATTTGATGAAATTAACGTACAAAATTGACGGAAAGCATCCAATTGGACCAAACGTGCAACTACCCAACTTTTTTTGGACCATTTGCGCTACTTTTTTTTTTTATTTTGGACCAAACGCGCACCTAGCCAACTTTTTCTGGACCATTTGCGCCAATTTCCCTTCATGGATCATATCCTGCAGCTTTTGAGATGATTTTGGCCCAATTTCATAATCTGGAGAAAGAGGATTGGATTCTTGTTAATACTTTTCACAAGCTCGAACAAGAGGTATATATATCCTAGAAAAGCTCGTTTTTAGGTTGACTAATTGTGGGACCTAGGAAATATACATGATACCAGCTGATAGTCTAATCCGAAAGTTTGGTTTTCACGGAGTAACCAGACTGAAAAAAAAAAGTTAATAAGATGTTTCCCTATTTACATATTTTTGTCTAGGGCATGCTCCTCATACATAATTCAATGTTTTTATGCTAGGTGATTGAATGGATGGCGAAGTTTTTAAGGGTGAAGGCAATCGGCCCAACGGTACCTTCGATGTACTTAGACAAGAGGCTTCAAGACGACAAGGAGTATGGCCTTAGCGTCTTCAAGCCTAACGCGGATGTGTGCATGAAATGGCTCGATGAACGAGCAACAAGATCGGTTGTTTACGTCTCGTTTGGAAGTTTGGCCGAATTAAGAGACGAGCAAATGGAAGAATTAGCCCGTGGCTTAACGAATAGCAACAAGTACTTCTTGTGGGTGGTTAGATTGTCCGAAGAAGCAAAGCTTCCGAAGAACTTTCTAGAAGATTCTACAGAGAAAGGACTAATAGTGTCGTGGTACCCACAACTGGAAGTGTTGGCACACGAGGCAATAGGGTGCTTTGTCACGCACTGTGGTTGGAATTCAACGTCAGAGGCATTGAGTTTGGGAGTCCCAATGCCTCAATGGACTGATCAAAGCACGAATGCCAAGTTTGTTGAGAGCATTTGGAGAATGGGAATTAAGGCTACACGAGACGAGAAAGGCATAGTCGAAGAAAAGGAAATTGCTCGTTGCATAGAGTGTATCATGGAGGACGATCGAGGCGAAGAGATTAGGAAAAACGCGATTAAATGGAAAGAAACGGCAAGAGAGGCAGTTGATGAGGGTGGGAGTTCGGATATTAACATTCAAGAATTTATTTCTTCACTTTGCTCTAGCTAATTAAAAAGTTCTCCTCCTTGTAATAATAACACCAAACACACAAGATGATTTATATGGAAAATCCCTACATTGTTTAGTTATCTGAGAACTGCTATGAGTAGTTAGTTAAGAATACTGAGCATGTGAATACTGACAGATCTGGAAAGAAAAGAAAACTTAATATGCATACACAGTGTATGTATGATATCGCAAGTTTGTGCATGTCTAAGTGTTCCTTCATCGCCTTATTGACATTTTTAATTTTTTTATTTATTTAAAATATTTAATTAATGTTTTATTTTATTAATGTTAACTTTAAAATGTCAAATAACAAATTCAATCGACTATTTCCAAAGCATTTATGGACAATAATGTTATAATAAAGAATTGATTTCCATAAATCAATATTCCAACAGCCACGTGATCAGTACAAAGATTTCAAATTGGAAAAAGGCAATTTTGCATATATGCACAACTATCGAGGCAATATTTCATATGTGTATGCTTGATTCATCCGGTATATATTACGTAAAGCCTCAATTTAATACCCAATAATCCAATAACGATGATTGCTCTGATACCACTTATTAGAATATTCTTTAATATTTAATTACATGTGTAATTAAATCTCTCAAGATCAATATCGCGTCAAATTATTGAGATTAATAATTGTGGAACGTACCTGGATCCATTATAGCAATCGTTGTACTCAATGCGGAAGTTCTAATTTAAACGACTGCACGAACGAATGGTTAGATTGTGGTGCTATGTACTTCCTCAACCAAATCTCTTTATTCCGTATATGAGAACTGATGTTTCCTTCTAATGGGGTGAAGAGAAACTGTATGTGATTTGGTATATTGGGGACCATGATCAGTGATATCTTTATATAAAAATCAATTGGAGTCTCCCATAAAGACTCAACTGGACCCTAATTGGTCTCTACTTATTTGGTCCACATCCAATTCTGTAGTCTATAGGCTTCTTTTAATTAGATCACTTAATTTAGCCTATACAAAAAAAAAGAATAATTGATATAATTAATATTAATATGTTGTCCATAAAATAATTATTAGAAATAAATTCCAACAATCTCCCACTTGAGCTACATATTATACTTGAATAATTATATCAACAAAATCTTTAGGATCTCAACCGTACGTTATTCATCTTCGACTACACTTTAAACAATCGGGTCCATCTCATAAATTAGCGATAGAACTATCGCAACTTTCATCACAATATCACTGTGATTAAATCACGACAATGACCATACTAATTTACTTGATGACATAGATCTAATGTGGATAAGTAGCATAGAAATTACATACAATGTGATCTTACACATGCCTATTTCCAACTGGTCCTACTTTATTCTTTATAAGATCATAATAACCTTTCCAACCTGAGTGCTAAACCGCAACTGGAAAGACTGGATTTCGGAGATTCACAATAAAACCATGAACTTTATTCTGTCGAAGAAAATAATATAAATGTGTCTATCACCAAAAGAGCACCAATAATGCAAACTCCCACTAAACCAGCACAATGCCAACTACAACACTCTTATAAGCAGTGTGTTTGTTGAATACCTCAGGTGAGTAAACCTTTAGTGAGTGGATCCACAATATGGAGTTTACGTCCTTATGCTCATTAGATACTTAATTACTCCGAATATAAAATGATCTATAAATAAGTGAGCACATAACCATATGTTCTCCACAAATACTATATATCTCTATTGGATAAATCCAAGCTAGAGTTATTTGGAAATTTTGCCATCCGTAATATGAACGCTAAATCCGAATGCGTGCATACTTGAGTATACATAAGACTCTCTACACCAACGCATGGAGAATCTGTTGTAATCTTTATGGTTCAAATTCAATCATGGGGTATTGATCAGGACTAACATATGTCCCATAGTAGTGGAAATATCTCTTAATATACAATCTTTTATGTCGAATTTCTTTAGAATAATGAAATTCTTTAATTCAAACTTTTCTTATTTTTTTGCAACAATATTGCTGCTAGAAATTTTATCGACATATAATACCAGAGAGAGATATATATACTCCCACTGAACTTGAGATTCACAAAATCATCAACTAAATTCATCTCACATCCAAACGAGATAATAATTTGATGAAATTCGTGATACTAGTGATAGGAAACCTATTTGGGGTTGTGGATAGTATTCCTTAATTTGCAAACTATTGGTTTTGACTTACCAAATATCAAGGTTCAATAGTTGTGCAGTCTTACAATCCAGCTGATGCAACTCGAAGTGAGCTACAACCCACAAGTACCATTATAATCCTTAAAGAACCTTTCAGTAAGTCAAAGAGAAAGACTCTTTAAGATATGTGCCTCAATAAAATCCTTAATAATAAGATAAGCTTTATATCTCTCAATATTGCCCCTTTAACGCCTTTTGGTATTAAATATTAATTTGCAACCAATCAGCTCTAAACCTTTAGGCAATTCGACGAGATCTTAATGTTATTGGTTTTATAGATTTTATCTTATCTTTAATGGCATTTGTTCTTGAGGTTGCTGAGCTTGTCCTTTAAGACCGATGACTTCATTCAAGTATGGAGCTTTAATATTGTCTTATTAAGCCGAATGTATATCTCGAAATCATTGTCAAGAGTACCAACACAGAGATGAACAAATTCTCCTTCGAAGACAATATATCTAGCCTTATCTCCGCTCCAAGCTCAACATCCTTAAGGAAGTCTGTATTTCCCCATTCAAAAGAGGACAAACTTTAACGGCTTACAAAAACTTGTAAACCCTTAACTTTTGAGAGTGCTCCGCAACCGTTTCTTTTGCACAATCATGGTGCCCCAACTGCAGCTTTCTCATCATCTTTTCCTTTTATTATATTGAGGAGTATTTCTTTAGTTATCACTTTCAATCCATTCCCACTTCAAGATCCTTATATTCTTATACACACTAAAATAAATTCATTAAGAGTTTATTAATCCGTTAAGCTGTTGTTCATAAAGAATATGAGGTAGAGCACGAGCAAGTCTAAAGACAGCTCTAACTGTAGTGCCCCTAGCTTAGTAGCGAGATTGAAAGTTTCAACAAGTACTCCTTTACGTTTCATTTTATACATATTGAAACAATATTTTCCAAATGAGTGTTCGTTTTCATTTCGTATTTAAACAAAATGTTGTTCAATAATTTAAAGAAAACTTTGATTAACTCCTCAAACATACCCCAGGATTCTTTAATTTCTTTAGATTCCTTAAAGTACACTGACCATATTTATAGCGGCAGATCAAGACGAGTATTGGATGAGAACACTATAAATTATAAGCCTACAAGGGAGTAATCGTGTTACAACTTAAACATGATGGACGACAATAGTGGCCATACTACAAGATACCTCGTACAATATTAATTCCTCGTCTTTGGACACAGGAACTAACTGTAGGTGGTACTCTCTATGCAGTAATCAAGTATTGATAGAAAACTCTATCAAAGAATAAGCCTTTCCTTTGGGCCGACTTATTGCCCACATGATAATTGAAAAATCAACCTGACCTTAGTGTGTCTGTTATTTAGCCAAACAATAAGCCTCCTTTGGGCCGGTCATTGCTCGCATAAATAACCTTCACGTGCATCTTAATATTCCAAAATAAATAAATCTATACGACAGAGGTCGCTTTGGCAACGTACCGTCTCGATCTAGTCATTTTGAAATTAGAACAATCAATTCAATGAATGGGCAAAAATTAGGGTTGATAATTATCACATACTTATTACTTAATTGCACCTATCATTTGGCCGTGATAGTGACCTTCCTTTGGGCCACACTATTCACATAAACAATAGACACGTACATCTTAATATCTCAAAATAATTAAATTCACAACAGAGGTTACTTTGGCAACGTATCGCTTCAATTAATTTATTTCGAGGTATAAGAAAAATTTAATCAAATAATTATACCAATAAAATATTATGGGACTAAATTTCAAGATCCAAAGACTTTGGGCCAATATTTGAATCTTATAATTTATAGGTCGAGATTTGATATCCAAACCCTTATTCATCAAATCTCAAAACCAAAACTTGTGGAGGGTTAAACCCGAGAATTTAAACTTTAGATGCCACTTTAAGTCTTATTGGTCCACTTTCAAACTTCAAGAACTTTACAAGATCCAAATTTAAGAACTTAAACTTTAAGAATCAAAATTTAGATCCAAAACTTTTAGATAAAAATAGAGAATTTTAAAATCTTCGAAGGACTTTCGATTTAAAATCGCAAAATTTGTGATTAAAATCTCCAAAAGTAACTCTATGAACTAAGATTTAATTCTCAAAACTTCAATG
Organism: Jasminum sambac; assembly: GCA_018223645.1. Taxonomy (NCBI): domain Eukaryota; kingdom Viridiplantae; phylum Streptophyta; class Magnoliopsida; order Lamiales; family Oleaceae; genus Jasminum; species Jasminum sambac. The sequence continues at coordinate 27,152,909 of CP073652.1, forward strand.
GCCAAAGATTTTAAAATTTCAAAACTTCAAAGATCTAAAACTTAATTTTGAAAATTTCAAAGGCCATGTTCTTGAAATTCAATTGCTTAACAGTTCAAAGTCCAAACTATAAGGATAAGGAATTTAGAATCAACACTTTAGAGGACCAAACCGTGAAGTAATCCTAAAGTGAGGGTTCAATTGTAATTTTATAAAACAAAACTTTAATGGCCAAGTTAAATAACTTATAAACTTGAGGCTAGAGTTATCAATTAAACATCAGGGATTAAACTTTAATCCTTAATAACCATTAAGGACTCATATGCAAATAACTTTATTTTTCCTGAAATTACATTAACAGCCCCGAGTCCATCTAATTCTCAAGTCAAGTCCTTGTCTCCAAAGCACAATTGGAATCGAAAACTAATAATGAGAATCATGTAATAACGAGAAATCCCAAAAACCGATCCAATTCATGTAACTATAATCCCACAAGAAGAATGCACAAACAAGAGACATAAAAGCCATTCGTGCGTACTCTCAATGCAATGATCAAATACTGACAATCAGTTCTGTCAAATAATAACCGCTTTTTGGATCGGGTACTTATTTACATGAAAATAACTTTAAAATTGTTACATATTTACCATCACAAGCACATCGTTATCCAGCCAAACTGCGTCTTCCTTTGGGACGAGCACAATTCGCATGAATAAACGCTATACAAACACCTTTTACTCCCAATTAAATCGATTTACACAATAGAGGTTACTTTGGCAACATTTTGCTTCTATCAATTTATTGGAAATAAAGGATGAATATGATTATATCGATTTAGTGAAAGGCGAACTTGATCGAATAACCAAAATATTCAAAATTTCAGAGTCAAATTTCTAAATATATATATTTTTTTATTTTAGCTTTAGGAGGTAGGAATTAAATTTCTAGATTTTAGGGCCCAAAAATTAATTCATAAAACTTTAATAATTTAGAAAAACCAAAATCTGAAATTTCAAGGACTGGAATGCGACAATTAGAAGTTGAAGGGCTGAAATTGACGGATTTGAAGTTGCAGGGACCGAACTGTTTAAGAAAGGAAGGGCTGGACCAACTTAAATGCAACAATTACCCGTTAGGGACCCGACATGCAATTGACACAATTACTCCGAATTTGCAAACGAGGTCCTCGGTCTCATCTAATTTTCAACGAAGGTCCCTGCGTTCGGTTCACAAACCCTAGCCGCCTAGTCGACTCTCACCGCTGTAAAATCCGGCAAAGACGGCGACGACCATCGCCGACGACCTAAAACCAGAGTTCGAATACCCCTCGCCCTATTTTTTTTTTTGATAAATCCAGAAACGGGGTATGCAGGTTTTCAAAACCAGATCAACTACGTTTAGCAAAATCAATTTTGAGTTTGAACTTGAAATTGAATCGAAAACAGTAGAGACACAAATTTGTAATCCGAAAACGAACACCGAGTAATCGAAAACCAGAAACTGAATAACTTTTCTTTTATCATCGATATGCCGCCATTGATGAACAAATACAAATACGATTTAATGGCATATGCGTATGCTATGTATGTGTGTATTGCAAATATTTGCATCGATTCTTCATCAAAATTAATTCACAGGTTTACACATACATATCACAAATCCACATCCCCAAAGACGATCATGACATATACATACATGAAGGCACAAAACAAGATATAAACATAATACAATTCTCGAATTCACGCATATAGCAAGAAATCCAATTTGGTGGAGTACTCATATATATGAATACTGACAGATCTGGAAAGAAAAGAAAACTTAATATGCATACACAGTGTATGTATGATATCGCAAGTTTGTGCATGTCTAATCTGTTCATGGGTCCATTTTTACACAAAAGTCAATCTATACACGCTTTTACACATATATGATATAATAAAGAATTGATTTCCATAAATCAATATTCCAACCGCCACGTGATCAGTACAAAGATTTCAAATTGGAAAAAGGCAATTTTGCATATATGCACAACTATCGAGGCAATATTTCATATGTATGCTTGATTCATCCGGTATATATTACGTAAAGCCTCAATTTAATACCCAATAATCCAACAACGATGATTGCTCTGATACCACTTGTTAGAATATTCTTTAATATTTAATTACATGTAATTAAATCTTCAAGATCAATATCGCCACAAATTATCGAGATTAATAATCGCGAACGCATCGCCGGATCCATTATAGCAATCGTTGTCACCAATGCGAGTTCTAATTTAAACGACCATGCACGAATGGATTAGATTGGCGTAGATTTCTTCAACCAAATCTCTTTATTCAGATATTAGGAACCGATGCTTCCTTCTAATGGTGAAGAAAATCAGACACATTTTGCAGATATGGGACTACGATCAATGATATCTTTATATAAAAATCAATGGAGCTCCCATAAAAGACTCACTGACCCTTTAATTGGTCTCTACTTATTTGGCCCACATTCAATTCTATAGTCTATAGGCTTTTTAATTAGATCACTTAATTTAACCTATATAACAAAAATAATTGATATAATTAATATTAATATATTGTCCATAAAATAATTATTAGAAATAAATTCCAACAACATCTACCAATTGAAATGATGAAAGATATATAAAGGTTGGGTTTAATAAAAAATTATTTTCTCATAAATTATTCTTCAAAATAATACATAAATATATTTCCATTTTATATTTAGAGTTATGGGGGGTGATATGATTGAATTTTTTTTTTTTTTCATAGATTTTATGTAAAAGAGGAGAGAGAATGGGTAAAGCTAACTAGTAGAGATTTGTATATTATATATGAATCATATGAAATATATGGATATGATTAATTTAATCGAAAAAAAAATGAATAAAAATAAATAAAAAAATAAATAGAAAAAAAAATGGAGGCTGTAACCCCCATAATTTGCATAAAAACGTGAAACACGCGCTGAGCCATGATGATATATTCTTGAATGGATTGGAAATCCAAAGCTAAACAAGAGCCACATGTTCTTCTGTATTTTTTGAAGGTAGGTGAAAGCCACCACCTTTGACCAAGAAGAAAGAAAAAAAAAAAAAAAGAGGAATGGTCAAAAATTGTGAGCCACCAACCCCATCTCCACCGCTCTCTATTTCTATAAATTGGCAAATGGAATTCTCATTCTTTGCATCCCATTCTTGAATTACAAGCCTCATGTAATCCTTGTAGTGAGTTACAAATCCTTTGTAATCTCAACAATTAAGATAAAGAGAGAGAGAGGTTTAGAGAACTAGAGAGAAACAAGGTGTGAGATTTCTCCTAGTAATTGTGTTTTTCTTTTATCGAAGAGAGAGTGTTTTCTCCTATTATAAGAGAGAGAGGTTATCGTCGCCAATTGTCTTCTCCTTATATTAGAGAGAGTTGTTGTAATCCTTTTGTCGATAGTGAAATCCTTCTCTAGTTTGCATTGATTTTTGAATTAATTTGGGGTTTTCCACGTAAAATCTGGGTGTTTTTCATTTTCTCATTTCTATTTCAAGCTTGTAATTGTGTAGGTTCCACAACCGATCCTAACAAGTGGTATCGAGCTTTGGTTGTGATTTTCATTAAATTCTTAGTATGCTCTGTGGTTGCGTAGATCTTCCACATCGTAAAGCGATTTTTGAGAAAATCACTAGATCTATAGCCAGTTCGTATAAGATCAGATCGATTAGCTTAGGGAAAAGAAGGCACCTATAAAAATGGCGACAAATATGAAATAGAGAAATTCAATGGAAATAATTTCTCATTGTGGAAAATGAGAATAAAAGCAAAGATTGAAAAAGATAATCGCTTGGCAGAATTGGAGAAAAGGCCCGACGATATCACTGGATGATAAATGGAGCGAGATGGATGGCTATTGCTAATCTACATCTAGCACTAGCCGACTGAGTATTGTCAAGTGTAGCGGAGAAAAGACTAAGAAAAGAGATTTGGGGATACTCTCACAAAATTATGCGAGGCCAAATCACTACACAACAAGATCTTCTTGAAGAGGAAGTTATACACCCTTCTGATGATGAGTCAATTTCGTGACGGACTACATCAACACCTCAACACTCTATTTTCACACCACAACAATGGGGCATAATAGAGAGGGTGAACGTGGCCAAATTCTACTTTGAGTCTACCTGATTCGTGATCAACTCATCATCAATTTGACCAACAATTTGGAGATATTAGTCTTTGGCGATATTGCAGTGCGGTTCTTGAAGAGAAGAAAGTCGGCGCAAAAATAAAGAAGACAGACCGGGAGCTCACAAGAAGCAGTAAAGCTCTAATCTATGGTGAGAGGTAGATCAATCAACGGCCCCTGGGAGCCAAAATCGAAGTAGATCAAAGTCAGAAGTAAGAAAATGTCAAGTGTCATCTTGTACCGGCAAGAAGGGCACTACAAAAGGGAGTGTTGGCGGCTCAAGAAGATTGAGGAAGCAAAGAAAACTACCTGAGACATTAAATGCTCAGTGGTTGTGTAGCGAATACATCGGATGAGGGCGAGATATTATCTGTCAAGCAATGACAGCTTGTTGAAGGCGGAAGAAGGTTCACCACGATGTGGCTTTTGGATTCGTGGAGCTACATGGCATATGACCCCTAGGAGAGAATGGTTCCACCAATATGAACCTATCTCGGGAGGATCTGTGTTTATAGGCACCCATCATGCCTTGGAGATTCTTTGGTATTGGTACCATCAAATTGGTGATGTATGATGGTCTTGTTGCACCATCCAGGAGGTACGACATGTGAAAGGTTCAAGAAAAATCTATTGTCACCGACAATTAGATAGTATTGGGTGTAGTACCCATGTTCGAGATGGGATCATGAAGATTGTTAAAGCGGCTTGTGGTGATGAAAGCGTAAAAGATAGCAGCAAATCTGGTGCATGCTTAAAGCGAAACACAACAAGAAGGAGAAGCGTCAATCAGCGACGGTGGTCGGGGAGAAGACGTGACGCGATGTGGCACCGTAAACTTGGCCACATGTCCGAGCGAGGTTTGAAAATTCTCTCGTAAAGAAAGCTTTTCCAGGGCTCAAAAGGTATCTTTACCATTTTGTGAGCATTGTGTTACTAAGTAAGCAAGACAGATTGAAATTCAAATTCAAGCTGCTAGAAGTAAAGCTATACTTGAGTTGGTTCACTCGACGCGTTTGGTAAGCACCCTGGTTGTAAGTCCTAGGAGGTGCGGATACTTTGTATCATTTATTGACGATTACTCAGGAGATGTTGGGTGTATCCAATTAGAAAGAAGTCGATGTGTTTGAAATTTTCAAAATCTTCAAAGCGCGGAGTTGAACTTGAATCTGAGAAAAAAGATCAAGTGTTTGAGACAGACAATGGAGGAGAATATCTTTGCGATGAATTTGATAACTTCGTAAACAAGAAGGTATCAAAAGGCAATTCTGATGCACACACTCCACAACAAAATGGAAGAAGCGAGCGGATGAAACAGAACTCTTGTTAGAAAGGACAAGAGCGATGTTGAAAACCGCAGGTTAGCCAAATCGTTTTGAGCAAGCAGTCAAGACCGCCGTTATGTGATTAATCGGTCACCATCAACCGCACTGATCTAAAGACTCCTATGGAGATGTGGGCGGGGAAGCCAACCGATTATTCTCGCTTGCATACGCTTGGAAGTTACTGCAGTATGCTATGTACAACGCCCAAGAAACATCGGTTGGATCCGAAATCCGGGAAATGCATTTTCTGGGTATCTTGTTAAGGGGTATCGCTGTGGGATCCCACCGCCATAAGGTTATAATCAGCCCGGGGGACGTTGTATTTGCAGAAGATAAGGTGCAAAGTGATGATAGCATTTCAAAGGAGAAACCAGGAGACTCAGAGTTCAAGTTGAAGATCAACTAGAACAAGAAGTTCTAGATTCTTTCCGGCGATCAGAGCACGAAGAACAAGAGCAAGCTTGAGTTTGTACCCACAAGTTGAGCGGTCAACTTCGGGAGAGAAGAGGACCAGCTGGCACTCAGATTATATTATGGAGGGTAACATTGCATACTGCCTACTAACGGAGGATGGGAGCCATCAACTTTCATGGAGGCTATAAAGAGTCAAAGATGTTTCTCTCGGATGACAAGAATGCAAGAAGAAATGGAAGCTCTTCATAAAATAAAACTTGGGATCTTGTTCCACTTTGCCACATGGAAGGAAAGCCATCTTCGGAAATAAATGGGTCTACAAGATCAAACGAGATGGCAATGACCAAGTGGAGCGATATCGTGCTAGATTGGTGGTGAAAGGATTTGCTCAGAAAAGAAGGTATTGATTTCAACGAAATATTTTCTCCTGTTGTTCGACACAACAGCCTCGAGTGGTTCTCGCGATGTGTGCTACATTTGATTTGTACTTGGAGCGATTGGATGTGAAAACTGCATTTCTTCATGGAGAACTTGAAGAAGAAATTTATATGCTCCAACCGGATGGTTTCAAGAAAAAAAGGAAAAGAGAACTTGGTTTGTAGGTTGAACAAATCTCTATACGGTCTCAAAGCAGTAGCGCCAGATGTTGGTATAAGAGATTTGATTCCTTCATCACGAGCCTTGGATACAACAGATTGAGTGCGAGATCCTTGTGTCTATAACAAGAGATTTGGTGATGGTGATTTCATTATTCTCTTATGTATGTTGACGACATGTTGTAGCAGCCCCAACAAAGATCATATTATAGGAATTGAAGGCTCAATTGGCTAGGAGTTTGAAATGAAGGACTTGGGACCAAAGAACAAGATTCTAGGATGCAAATTTACCGAGATGAAATAATAGGAAGATTTGGCTTTCTCGGAAAATTACTTGAAGAAAATCTTGCGACGTTTCAATATGCAAGATTGTAAGCCAATCTCTACCCTCTTCTTATTAATTTGCCAAGTTATCCTCAAGTATGAGTCCCAGCAGTGAAGCGGGGAGAGGATGGAGATGTCTCGAGTGCCGTATGCATCAAATAAAGGGTAGTTTAATGTTCGCTATAGTTTGTACTGCACTGCACCGCATTGCACAAGCAATGGAGCGGTTAGCCTGCGGTACATGGCGAATCCTGGTAGAAACATTGGAATATCGTGAAGAGATCCTGAGATATATCAAGGGTACTCGATCTTGCATTATGTTATGGAGGATCGTGATTTTATTGTCAAAGGCTATGTTGATTCGGATTCTGCAGGATCTTGATAAAAGCAAATCCACCACGGGTTATGTGTTTACTCTTGCCGAGGAAGCGGTGAGTTGGGTTTCAAATCGCAGTCTCGTGGCTACGCCAACGACGAGGGCGAGAACGTGCGCTACAAGCCAAAGAAAGAGGCAATATGGTTGCAAATGTTATTGGAAGAGCTTGGGCACAAACATGAGAAGATTACTCTATTTTGTGACAATGTCAGGCGGCTTTGCATTTGGCAAAGAATCCGACATTTCATTCAAGGACTAAACACATTATTCGGGTTCGATATCACTTTGTTCGTGAGAAGGTGGAAGAAGGAAGTGTGGATATTCTAGAAATCCATACGAAAGACAACCTCAGCGGATATGTTTACAAAGCGGTCAACAATGACAAGTTTGTATTGTGTCGATCCTCTATTGGCCTAGCAGAGACGCGCGAGCAAGATGAATATGGCAAGGGTAGAAAGGGTAAAAAGGATTGGTACAAAAGGTGACTTTCGTGGGAGAATGAAGGTAGGTGAAAGCCACCACCTTTGACCAAAGAAGAAAGAAAAAAAAAAAAGAGGAATGGTCAAAATTGTGAGCCACCAACCCCATCTCCACCGCTCTATTTCTATAAATTGGCAAACGACCTCATTCTTTGCATCCCATTCTTGAATTACAAGCCTCATGTAATCCCTTGTAGTGAGTTACAAATCTTTGTAATCTCAACAATTGTAGATAAAGAGAGGTTTAGAGAACTAGAGAAAACAAGCGCCATGAGATTTCTCTGGCAGTGTTTTTTCCTTTATCGAAGAGAGAGTGTTTTCTCCTATTATAAGAGAGGTTATCGCGATTGTACTCTCGCTTATATTGCAGAAAGTTGTTGTAATCCTTTGTCGATAGTGAAATCCTTCACCGATTTCTTGCGTGATTTTTACCTAATTAATTTGGGGTTTTCCACGTAAAATCTGGTGTTTTTCATTTTTCTCATTTCTATTTCAGTTGTAATTGTGTGCCGAGTTCCACAACCGATCCTAACATTTTTGTCTATATGTAATTATGTAACGCTAGAACTAGATCTTGCAATAGAAGACTTGAAATTCATTGGCCTTAGGATGGAGAAAGGAAAAGATGAACCCAAAGCTCATTGCTTAATCGTGCCATTTCCTCTCCAAGGTCACATAAACCCCATGCTCCAATTTGCTAAGCGTTTGAAGCGCAAAGGGGTCAATATCACACTAGCTGCAACTAAACATATATTCAAGACTATGCAAGAATTTTCGGGCTCGGTTTCAGTCGAGACGATCTCTGACGGATATGATGACGGACGGGTGGAGGGCGATGACCCGGGAGTTTACCTGTCTCGTTTCCGTGAACACGGGACGAAAACTGTCGAAGAACTCGTCGAGAGGCTTAAAAGCTCCGGCCGGGCCGTGGATTGTATAGTTTACGACGGGTTTATTCCGTGGTGTCTTGATGTAGCCAAGAAGTTGGGATTGGGTGGTGCTGTTTTTTTCACACAATCTTGTGTTGTGGATCATATTTACCACCATGTGTACAAAAGAAATTTGAAGCTTCCACTTTCAGAGAGTGAGATTTTGTTGCCTGGTTTGCCTCCATTGAAGCCCTTAGATATGCCTTCTTTTATTTGTGTTTATGGATCATATCCTCCTTTACTTGAAATGGTTGTTAACCAATTCGAAAATATTGAAAAGGCAGACTGGCTATTTTTCAACACCTTCCACAAGTTGGAAGAAGAGGTAAGCAAGACTACTTAAACATATCTTTTATATATCATAACGTTTAATTTTTAAGAATTAGAGATGGCAAAAATACCCGCCCTGCCCTCAACCCGGTTTGCCGGGTTGGTTCAAGGCAAGAAATCTTGACCTCAACTCAGTTTGAGGCATTATTGTCATCCTTATCGAGGATAAAAATAATTTGATCGTTACACAAGAGTAAAGACACAAGAATGAAGTTTACCAATTTTTGTTAATTTAGGTGATTGATTGGATGGCAAAGTCGTTACCCGTGATGGCGATTGGGCCAACCATACCATCAATGTACTTAGACAAGCGAATTGAAGACGATAAAGAATATGGTCTTAGCGTTTACAAGCCAAAGACGGCAGCGTGCATGGAATGGCTCGATCAACGAGAACCCAACTCGGTGATTTACGTCTCATTTGGAAGCATGGCCCGATTGGGAGTAGAGCAAATGGAAGAATTGGCATGGGGCTTGAAAATGAGCAACAAGTACTTTTTGTGGGTTGTTAGATCATCTGAAGAATCAAAACTTCCCAAAGATTTTCCAAAAGCGACAAGTGGCAAAAGCCTAATAGTCTCATGGTGTCCCCAATTGGATGTTTTGGCACACAATGCAATAGGTTGTTTTATCACACATTGTGGGTGGAACTCTACATTGGAGGCATTGAGTTTGGGAGTCCCGATGGTCGGGATTCCGCAATGGACCGACCAAAGCACGAATGCCAAGTACGTGATGGATATTTGGAAGATGGGCCTTCGAGCAGCGTCGGACCAGAATGGAATGGTCAACCGAGAAACAGTGTATAACTATATAAAGCAAGTGATGGAAGGTGACACGGGGGAAACGATAAAGAAAAATGCCACTAAATGGAAGGAATTGGCCAGAGAAGCTGTCGATGAAGGTGGAAGTTCCGATAAAACCATCGATGAATTTGCTTGCTCATTATTAGTCCATAAGAGTGGAAACCCTAATGCAAACATTTAGTTTGTTACTCCATTCATCTAGATATATGGGTTTGTTTTCCTTTTTCGAATGCTCCAAATAGAGAGGTTTATTTCTTTTAACTATCAATTTTAAATTCTACTCATTAAATAATGGTAAATTTTGAATACGGTTTGCAAAATATATGTTTCTAATATATTTCTTAATCTTTGTGAAATATCAAATAAGCCTATATATGGGACGGAGGGTGTAGTTTGTTTAAGATTACAATTAGTTCTTACCTTTCCAAGAAGCTTTAAAACCTTCAATAATTATAATTTTAATCAGTCCTTTAATTTAGTGGATTTGGTGGCTGTTAATACATCAATTATCATTTTTAATTAAGTGAGACATTGACATATCATTTTCGCGTTGAGTGATAAAAGACATATTCATATGTTTTATTATATCCATGTGTTTTATCTTTTTGGGAAAAATTATTTTTACAGGTAATTCGTCTCAATGATTGTATAGAAATAAATGTGATAATTTTGTGACTATTGATGTTAGAGATGATATAATAATATATGACAAAATATGTATTTGTCAACTATTTATCAGTAAAAATTAATTATATATGTAACATGTAGTCGTATCATTTAATATATAAATGCCGGGTCGTTAATTAAAAGCTCGTGGAAACAAAAACACACGGTAATGGACAAGCGGCCTATCATGAATACGACTTTCTTTGACGTACTTGTGGAAATCACAATTTCACGACCACTTGCAGCCCCCTTCCCAATATTTTTTCTCCCAACATTCTCCCAGCCCACTTGCAGTCCCCCTGAATGCGGTGGGACGGGTGGGACCCGCATCCACATCTCTCTCATATTTTTTTCTCAACGTTTCCCAACGCTTCCCAACGCTCTTAAAATATCATCCACGTTCACAGCAATCTTTAGAAACTCTTTCTAAAACTGATTTGACTAAAAGCATCACTGTTGAGTGAATAAATTGACAGGATAATGAGAAGTCAGAAGTGAGCAGAAAAGGAGGAATATTATAATTTAAAGTGAGTCACACACAAACTTTCTAGATAGGAAGAAAAAATATAATTTATTTCGATCACGCTACGGTGACATACTAAATGGCCATAAAGAATGTCATAATAGAATAAAATAACTTCAATATCTTTTAAAGCAATATCAATTTAACCATTCATTAATGGCAAGATAGGAATTTTACTATTATTATGTCATTAATTATGTTAATGACTATGTTATTCTAGGATTATCCAATTTATTTTTCTCATCAACACGTTCTACATGAAGACATATGCACAATTGATTTTCTAATTAATAAAAATATTTTTTTAGTGTAATTATCTTTAATCAACTGAGTTACAGTAAAATTTATTTATTTTTAAATCTTGTGCGGGATTAATTATGTCTCCATGGTGACATTACATCGTTAGGTAAGTTTTTGTCCATTTTTGTGAATTCACTAGACAGAAATCTCGATCTCACAAGCACAGCCACTTCTTCTCTCGTCTTTAGTCTTTGAGGTTAAAAGTAACCAAAATACGTAATAACACTAGCTACAGAATAATTAATATCCATTCAATACTACACAAAAATTTTCTTGTACCGTCGGTCAAAAATTTTTCTAATAGATACAACTAACATAGCTCTAACTCTAAATCTTGATCTCCTATCCATCGATTATTATAGTATACCATCCACCTATGAGTGTGATTTCTAAAAACTATTTTTTATTATTAAAAAAATTTCACGTACTCCCAAATGGATAGGATACTATATCCACGTGAGCGGAAATATAATCAAAACTAATCCTAAATAATATCATGAGTAATCAAAGAAGTGACACCTAAATAATTCTAGCCACTAGGAGGCCCAATGGCTAGCTTCACGACAGAAGATGGTGTTGAACCTGTTGGCCCATGAACTTACCAAGTGCACATCACCCACGTAGGATTGCTAATGAGATGTTTGGGGTCGTAGACGAAATTTGATATTTGAGACTATAATCAAAACTTGATACTACCTCTATCCAAAAAATATAGTCTATTATTCATTTTTCGTCCATTCTAAAATAGAGGTCATATTCCTTTTAAAGATGTAGTTAAAATATTACTTGTTTTTTATGTCATTATTTAATATACATTGATATCATCAAAATAGAAAAGTTAAAATAAAATATTTAATAAATGAGACGGTATATTAGGAAAATAATCTTGAATTATACTTTTCCAATACCATTAATTGCATTTTTCTTAATTTGTGTGAAGATAAGAAAAATACTACTACCTCCGTCCCAAAATTATAGTCCACTATTCTTTTTTCGCCTGTCCCAAAATATAGGCAACATTCTTTTTAAAGATATAGTTAAAATATTATTTTTCTTTTATGCCCCTCATTTAATATGTATTGTTATCATCAAAATAGAGTAGTTGACATAAAATATCTAATAAATGAGAGGGTATATTAGGAAAATAATTTTGAGTTGTGCTTTTTCAATACCATTAATTATATTTTTCTTAATCTGTGTGAAAATAAGAAAATGACTATAATTTTAGGACGGAGGTAGTATAATTTTGGGACAAAGATAGTAGTAATGATAAGAAGCAAATTTCGTGTACCATAAATATTGGTTTACAAACTTTCTCAATTATACTTTTGGCCATTTTCAATGTGGTGGTTCGTAAAAGGATAATACTAGATTGCCATGACATTTGACATGATTGGTGACATAATTATAGTAATAAAATTTATATCTTACCATTAATAAATGGTTGTATTTATAATAATTGATTTAAAAATGAATTAAAGTCATTTTATCTCATTATGACATTCTTTATAGCATTTAACACGTCACTGTATCGTGGTCGTATCAATTACAATTAACTTCCCATCAAACAGTTCATCGATCGATTTGCAATAATATCTCTTGGTCGAGGTTCAAGAAAAGTACGAAGAATCGTAGGGTTCGATGCCTTATGATTAATTTTTGTCATTTGTAAGAGATTTCCTAAAGCTCATTGTTTGCTAGCCGACCATACTACATTAGCACGTACCACTTAAAGAGAAGCAACGATGATGTAATTGGTAATGCTATCATTTTTCTTGAACATATGTATGCTATGATACTATGATTAAAGCTTCGTAAGACAATTTAACCAATACCTCCTAGTCCTAGACCTTCTATGAAAAATAAATCACTATATATCGTTCAACATAATTTTACTCAGTATCTTCTTGGGTGATGTAATTACTTGTACACAGAGAGGGACGTAACACGTACCACTTAAAGAGAAGCAACGACGATGCAATTGGTAATGCTATCATTTTTCTTGAACATATGCATCTTACTCCATAAATCACTAAGATGGCGTGTAATTTTTGCGTATTAAGCATCTTAAATGTTCTTGGAATTATAAGATATTCATATATTCTTTGATTTTCTGCTTATATTGAATGGTCAAAAGTAGTGTGGGGCATGTTTAAATATCTTGGGAGATGAAATATCTATCTTGATGTTTAGTATTAAAATTATCTTAAATAGGGTATTTTAGTACATGGAAAATAAATTATACATTCAATAAGGAAATTGGACTATAATTTGGGACGGACAAAATAGGAATACTTGCCTATCTTAGTGGGACGGAGGGAGTATGATACTATGATTAAAGCTTTGTGAGACAGTTTAGCCGATACTCGCTAGTCCTATACCGTCTACGAAAAATAAATCCCTATCGTTCAATATAATTTTACTCAGTATCTTCTTGGGTGATGTAATTACTTGTACGCGGAGAGGGACGTGAACCCAAATATGAAAAATATTTGCAACTCGAAAATATTGAAAGCACTACTTGTCATGTGAGAGTTTTACATATATGGAACTCACAGAAAATTGGTGACTAAAAAAATGATATAAGGAGTTGACAATGATGGAGGAACTGTGCATTCAATTGGTGAGAGCGATTCATGTCACGGGTGCTAATATTGTTCGTGACTTGATTCTACAAACTTGAGATTTAAACAATATTTGTAACTCAAAAATGCTAAAATGACCGTTTGTGACGGGAGAGCTTTTAGAAAATTTGCTCACAACGAAATGTTGTCACTTTTGTTTCTAAAACACGATATTAATTACATAAACAAAATAGTGTTACTTAAAAAACACCAGAGAGATTAACAACGATGGAGAGGAATCGTGCATTCATTTGGTCACAAATTTATGTCCCACATATTGTAACCAAAATTTTTTCTTGAAACAGACATTTCTAATGAGTAATTGTAGAATTGAAAAAATATAAAGATTGTCACGTTCGCCAAGAAATTACAAGATTATTAAGGGTGAGATTCGAGAGACTCATTGGCGGAAAGATAAAAGGTCAAAGTGTAAAGAGGGAATTGAAAAAGAATTAAATTAAAATAGTAGAGATAGAAGAAGAAAACTGTGAAACAAGAAAAGTAAGAGAGAACGCGTTATAGTAAAATATTTTTAATTAATTAGACCTCCAAATTAACCGTGGAAAACAAATAAAATGAAATTTAAAAATAATTATTATTATGCTAAAATGGAACATCAAAACAAATAATTTAAAAGCGTGAAATTTGGTGATTTAGCTTTTGTGCATTGGGCCTCAACAAATCTGCTTGAGTCCATCTTACTTAGCCCATGCCCAAGATTTCAAGTGATAGGCCAAGATTTTATTTTCTCCTTCGGGTCCAAATTAGCAGTGCCAGTCAAACAAGCATATGTGTGGTAGTCAAAGAAACATGTCCTTCAATGGAAATAAAGTAGGTTCCAAATTATTGTCCTGCCCTCTTGGTCCTAGGTATTCTAGGCTTGGGACATTCATTTGACTTCACCAGGTTAATTTTCACTCTTCTCCAAAGAGTCTCAGTGCTTGTTATACACAATTTTTTAATTTATTAATTTTGAGAAGAAAATGACTTTTCTTAAAGAGAACGTATGGTAAAAAGATAAACAAATAAAAATTATGAAAACCTTGTAAAAGTAATTTTCAATTGCAATATGACCAGCATTTTTTTTTTTTTAAGATTTTAGTTGGGAAGTAAATTATTTAAGCCAAATATGGAATTGCACTTGAAGTTCTAATTAACAACCACTTTATAGCCCACGTTCACTCATCTCCACCTATGCTATTTTGAATGGTGCCTCATTGAATTTCTTATCTAATGACAATATATCATATTATTGAATTAATATATTTAGTTGTAAATATAGTTTGAGTCTGCTTTTATTAGACTGGACAACTAATGTGATGGGATTCGAGATAATAGATTTGTATTACCCCACATATAACAACAACAATAACAACACTAACAATAATACATTATAAGAACCAGGATTTTTAAGGGCGGTATGTCGTCCCTATATAACCTCATTTGATTCCCTGTAGAGATGCTTTACAGGGACGAGGTTATAAGGACGACAGGCCGCATCTAAAGATCCAATTTTTTATAGTGATAATAATAATGTGCCAAAGTACTATTACTACTACTAACAACAACAACAACAATAATAATAATAACTTGAAGACCTCGAGCCCGACACTAGTAACATTGTTACTAGGATTAAAACACATATATATATTACAGAGTGATGTATACTTTGTATCCTCATGTTTTAGTCTATTTACAGTCTAGCACTACGGGTTTTTAGTTTTTATTGTGCACTTTTGCATGCTTTTGTTTTGTAATTGACTGGGTTTGCCCAGTGTACTTACATAACACTTTTTTATCAATATATTTTATGTTTACAAATAATAATAATAATAATAATAATAATAATAATAATAATAATAATAATAATAATAATAATACCACCACCCTCTCCTTCACCTTCAATCTTTACCCTCCATCATCATCATCACTACTATATATGTAATCTTCTTAGGCATTGGACTTTAGAATTTGTACCAGTTTAGCCTTAACTTCCATAACCCTAAACTAGAAACCTAGGATACAAACTCTCCATCTCTGTTTCTCCCCCTTCTCCAGTAGTTCCACCCTTCAATATTTCCGTTTCTCTGCATTCCTCCTTCCAGTAAGTCGATTACCACCAAGCTCCTCCAAACTCACCAACGAAGAACATTGATCACTCAAGACATGTTTTCTTCGACTGATGATCCCTTTGAGTCGTTGTTCAAAAGGTCGTTTGCATATGATCAAAATCCTAGCTACGCACAAGATGATACCCCATGTTTCATGGACAACTTCCCTTCACCATTTCTCGAAAACCATGATTTTCCTTTAAACCAAATCTTGTCTCAAAATCAACCCACTGAAGGGACTAACACTACAAATTCGAAAGAAGATGGAGGTGCACCTTGCAATTTCAATGAAAATTATGCCGATCAAACTCATCGTGCGCCTGTTACACCGCCGAAGAAGAAAAACCCTGGTCCTACCCCTCGAAAGAGGACCGGGAAGAAGGATAGACACAGCAAGATTTGTACGGCGCAAGGTATAAGAGATCGAAGAATGAGACTTTCAGTCCAAGTTGCAAGAAAATTTTTCGATCTACAAGACATGTTAGGTTATGATAAAGCAAGCAAAACGATTGATTGGTTATTCACAAAATCAAAGAAGGCAATCAAGGAGTTGGCAAAAACCCAACCTGATCAAGCAAAGATCAGTTCAAGCATTGATAACCAAAAGAGTGAGTCCTTTGTCTCTGAATGTGAAGTAGCATCTCAAGTAGTACTAGAGAATTCAAACAATCAATCAAAACGTGTTTCAATGAAAATTCTGAGTACTCAAGATGAAATAAACTGTGTTCAAAAAGTTGGTCGTAAACCTAATACAAGGGAGTCGCGAGACAAAGCAAGAGCTAGGGCAAGAGAGAAAACAATGATCAAACGTCTCGAAAATTTAAGCCAATGGAAAAAATCAAACCCTAATGAATTTCAAGAATTAGGGTTTTCTACTAGCCCTTTTGATGGTGTGGAAGAATCAAGTTCAAGTGAAAGGAAAAAGGAATCTCATGAATATGATGTTGATTTTCACATTTTTGGCAATCGATTGGGTGACGAGGACACAATCGAGAAACTCCTAGGGACGACGACAACCTTAAAAGCTTGCCCTATTTCTGATTATCAATCATGTTATAATGGTGCAATTTCCTCGGGTTTCATCGATTCTGACCATAATTTCATGGGTTTCTTGAAGATTACGGAAACGAACAATGATATGTTCGACTCTAATAACTCAGAAATGGAGAACATGGTATCATTGGCAGGTAACCCTACTTACTTCAACTCAGATTTTATATATTTCAACAATAAGAACGACATGTGAGATTGGAAATCTTAAATTTACTATTGTTTCATAAATAAGGAAGTCAATTGTCATTGATATCAATCATCTTGCTTGTATTAGTGTTAATTTTCCGAAAAAATAAACTTCCTTGTTTACTAAACATATATCTTGGACGGCTAACTATAAATCGTAGAGTACTTGTTTACTAAACATATATTTTGGACGGCTAACTATAAATTGTATGTTTCGAATTTATGGCGTTGTTTTTTTTTAATTAATATGAGCTAATTGTTACTTTTGTCATCTTTTAGGGTTTTGTTTGGAGTATTATATATTGTTCAAAAAATAAAAAAATAAATCATTTTATTCTTGGTCAAAATCGAGAAACATGCCAAAGGCCATGTGGTCCAACGAAATATGAGTAGGTTTTGCACTCCCTTGGTTAAGGGTTCAATTCTCCTTATCCATAGTTAACACTCCTATTGTAACATCAATAAATAAATAAATAAATAAAAATAATAAAAAATAATAATAATAATAGTAATTGAAAAAAACGTATATATAAGAACTACAAATAAATAGAGCATGCATGATCTTAATGAGTTTCATTTATATATTGCTTGACATTCTTTACTAGCATGTAGCAAATTGAAGTAAATTAAAGTCAAGCAAACGAGAAGCATATATATGGTGAATTGCTTGTTGAAATAATTGAAATCAACAACAATAATTCTTGTGAAATATTTATTGATATATCTAAGTAATAACCATACATAACTAACAAATTAATTTACATATTTAAGGAGATGGATGAAAATAATAAATTCTTAAAATGCCATAAAGCTCCGTCCATGCAGCATTTCATCTTGTTAACTTCGGAGAAATATGGCAGTAAATAATTACTCGAAATTTATCATTTCTAAAATTGCACAGTCACTGCCACATTTATAAATCATAATTAAAATTATATTTTTCGTATTACAACCCATTGTTCATTAGAGATTTTCAGAAAAAAGGTGTATATATATATATATATATATATATATATATATATGGTTGAGTCCTGGTTTATTGTTAAATCGAAGAAGGATACTATATATTTGAATATATATGCGGATCAATTGTTCCAAATCTTAATAACAAGGATTTGTATGTTCTTCTCTGTAGAATATAGAAATACTTTTACATGTCTATTGGGAATTTATATGCCTTTTCCAGATTTTCCTTTTTCGCAAACCCTAATTGTGAAACAGTGCTTCTAGTACATGAAGAACTAAAAAGGAAAAGAATAACGTACGTAACACAGTTTGTTTGAGCTATGAACTGAGAAAATATTATAAGTGCAGGAGTCTAATTAAAATCATACAAACAAATGACAGAGATATGTTATTAATTATGTTCAATTCTCCTCAGATTGAGATAATTCTTCAATAAAAAAAAGGAAAAAAAAAAGAAAAAGATTGAAAGACGTAATTAAGTTCTACGTGCATGGTACAAATCATTTCATAAATGTTAGAGCCCAATGGAGCTAACATTTAGCTTAAAAGCTACCTAACTAATGATATTTTATTTTTGGATCTTAATTTACACTCTTTTATCGAGTTTTAAATTTTATATTTTAAAAATCATGCATTTGAAATTATTTACAAAAATTCTATGCTGACAATCGATGCCCTTGGAAAGATTGTACTACATGATTGCGTGATGCAACTAATAAGCGATCGCATAGTATAAAATCGGGCATCGCCTTGATATTACACCATGCAATTGTACAACACAAATCTATGTGATTTCACAGCACAATTTTAAGTTTTTATTTTGTAATATTATTTCACTACCAAAAACAGGACTTTTAGGGGCGATATTAGTTCATATAGCCTCATGTCTGTAGAACAATAGCAATGGTATACTCATATCTATAGAATAATAGCAGCAACGTCGCTCCTCCTATTACTCTACAGATACGAGACCGTAGAAATGATTGGGTCGTCCCTAAAGGTCCAGTATTTTGTAGTGTTTCCTAATTTTGACCTATAATGGATTACATATGGTGTGTAATGAGCTACATAGAGTGTGTAAGAGTTGTATAACGCATTACGGTGTATAATTGATTACAAAGAGTATGTAATGGTTGTGTAATGACTTACACACAATGTGTAATGCAGTTAGAACTAGAAAATGAAATTTCGGAGCCCAAAACAACCTCAAATGGACAAAAAAGATTAGGGATCATGGCATAGCAATGAGTCCAATAGAACTCGTTGAGACAAGTTCTAAATGAGAAATGTTATAATTATACACAAATCAATGCCACAAACTCATCACACACACCTAAATTCCTAATTTTACCCTCATTTTCATATCAAATCACCAAATGAAGAGTAAATTTAAGCATTTAAGTATTTGTGGTAAGTATGTGGCATTAACTTATGTGTACTTATAGAGTTTTTGTTCTGGAATTGGGTCGAACTTGGAAACAAACATTGTATGCTAAATTATGGACATGTGAAGTTCACATGCCGGAAACGTCATGTCCAACGATCCATTTGTGCTAGGTAAGCCAATGTCTTGTCCTAAGTAATCCAATATCTTGTCCTAAATCACGTCACCACTATGTTCTTCGTCAATTACACTTTTTGCTTTTTAAAAATAATAATAACAACAACAAAAAGTTTGTGTAGTATCACCATGTACGGCTTTGTGACGTTCGATCGCACAACAAAAAATTGGGGAAGGTTCATATTTTTTTCTTGCTTTTATTCTAAAACATTTTTTTAAGTTAACTATATATGATAAATAAAATATTATAAGGAATTGAAAAAAAGGAATCCCCTTCGTTGTTGTTGTAATAAGTTTTACCACTATTACTGCTACAATCAATTGCAATTTTCATAAGAAATTATTTCACTGAATTTTGAGGTTTTCCTATTTAATTAAACATGACTTTTTTCTTATTCATTGAATAAAAATTATTTACAAAACGATAAAAATAAATTAATATTTGTGTAATTTTATACAGTTGAATTGTTCTTTAACAAGATTGATTTATCTACTCTTCGAGTTGTATTACAAGAATTGGGAATAAATATTTTATTTCTTTTCTCTGTGAAAGTAAACAAATATTTGGTCAAGTATGATCGAAAATCAGCTTCAGGAAAATATATTTTCTCTTCATTACTCAATTAACTACACTGATTCCATCAAGTATGTTGGTGTGAAATATTTGTTTTCACAAATACCGTAAGCCATTATAATTGCAATATTTTTTATTTATTCTCGACTCTATTATTACAATTAATTGTGCACATCATACTTACATTAATTGAGTTGTATTGACTAAATTGACGGATGCTAGAAAATTTAATTTAATGGTGTAATTTTAGTGATAAGTAAATAAATATTTCAATTACATATTTAATGAATAAAGATTAAATAAGTTGACACGTAAATAAATATCTAAATTGCTACTGCACAATCTTACAGGCCATATGTCTCTAGAATCAAAAGCGAAAAATCCAAGTTTTTGTAAATATTATAATTTTACCTAGTTTTTGAAATTTCAAACTTCTGCAAAGTTTCTCTTAATTTTCTCTTTCTCTTTTATTTTTCATTGCATTTTTCATATCAAAAATCAATTTCTCGTTATCCTTGTATCGTTTTATCACGTTCTCCAAGATGATGTCTAATAAAAGGCAAATTTTATCAATATTATATCATACTTAGCTTGATTTCTAATAATTAATGATAGCACGCCATGTGAGTTTGAATTTTTTTTTTTTTATTTTTCAGCTTCCCTAATTTTCAAGAATTAATCATTTCAACGGCGTCAAATTTCCACCCGATGAATACTGAAAATTGTTTGCTAGACATGCATAATGTTACTTAGTAATAAATGTTGCTAAAGCTGACCAAATAATTATCAGTTATATAACTAACAGACGAAAAGCATATATAAGAACAATTACTACATGTTTAATTATAATATAATGATTTACCTGACAGGACGCGAGCCTAATTAATATTTCCTCACTGCCAATATAATTGGTCTACTTTAAATGCTAGGTATACACCTTAGACATACACTAAAATTTCTTTTATGTATAGTCTCGTATGCATCGCATTTTATCCCGGTGCATACAAAATAAAATAGACGAGATTGATTCACTTTAAGCCATTGTACATTGTGTACATTGGACCAATGCAAGGGAAACACTGTTCCAGACATTTTTAAAATCTTTTTCCATGTACATATTATATATGTACTAATTTCTTTGTCTAGTACTCCATATAAAGTACGGGTAACGGGTTTCAAGATTTAATTACAGTCATTTTCTTTTACATTTAATTCATGACTTTTCTAAAAAGCCTGGCTCTTTGGACTGCTATAGAGTTCTCCAACTTAGGGTATCAAAAATAACTGAAAGTGTGTATTTTACTAGATATAATATAATCACATTAGGAGAGTAAAATGACT
Organism: Jasminum sambac; assembly: GCA_018223645.1. Taxonomy (NCBI): domain Eukaryota; kingdom Viridiplantae; phylum Streptophyta; class Magnoliopsida; order Lamiales; family Oleaceae; genus Jasminum; species Jasminum sambac. The sequence continues at coordinate 27,174,553 of CP073652.1, forward strand.
GTTTTCTCATTTCATATTGTAAGAGAAGCTTACACCACCGATAATTAAATATATAGTATTGAAAGCTTTTACTGTATTGTGGTTTCTACTTTGAACAAAATTATTTTTGTATATACTCTTTCCGTCCCACAAAGATAGTCCACTCAATACATTTAACATTTCTTTAATTTTTCATTTTCACCTGCACCCCTAATTAATGTACCTCCAACAATCTATGCATGAAAATATTTTCAAATAATTAATAACTAGCTGTTTCACCCGTGCGTTGCACGGAGGATAAAATTTTGAACTAATAACGTTATTGATAGATGTTAACAATATTAACATAAAATCTAAAAAAATAATTAAAATAAAGAATGAGTTACAACAATAAACTTAAAGAATTTAACTTGAAACAATTCTATAAAAATTTCGGTAGAATTTTCCCTATATTTCATACTAATCCATCGTACAAATATGCAATGAGTAATTCACGAAAATTCACACAACTTAATTTGTTATTCTCCATAGAATAGTAACTTAATTAGCATTTACACCCTTGCTTTGCATGTGATGATAATTCATGGCAGCAATTGTCATAATAGATTACATTTTGCTCATTGTAAGATTAATCTACGTTATGTAAACCCAAAATAAAATGACATTAAATGTTATAGTTATTAAAATAACCATACCAAAATAACTCTACTAACATTTGTAGAGCTCATAATTTTTTCTTTAAAATTATTTTACATTTTATTATATGCAATTATAAATTTTGAGAGTTATTAATTATTATACATTAGTATGATGTATGTTATTAATAATTAACATGTAAATAATGATTTTTAAATTTTAATTATGAAATATAATAAGTATAAAGATATATTATAAAAACAACAATGTAGTCAGTACAGTTCGACATACCCTAAACTGTTCTTGCCATGCTGGGAAACACTTATTCTCGTTCCAACCCATCCTCATTTACCTGTAGGTGAACGCATATGATATAAGAATTACAAACTTCCATGCCCCGTCCCTGTCCCCGCCTCGGTAGAAAATTCTCATATGTGTCAATGCGCCATCGTGATAGTTTAATCCAAAACTTTTGTTTTGACATTTTATTTCTTTAATAAATACATTCTAAATATATTAAACACATATATTAACATATTAGGTATAAACTTACTAATTTAACATATTCGACATATTAAATATTGAATGATTTGATATAACATTTAAATTAATTTGGATAAGACAAATAAATTGAAATATATGTGATTAATACTTAAAATATACAATCTAACTGATTATATTTAAAAATAAAATAAACATCAACAGGAAAAATTCAGTATAAAATAAATAATTAAAGTAAGTAGGATTCTTAATATTTATTTAGGAGACAGAAATTTAGATAAATATTTAGTATAGTTGAAAGCCAATTAAAATATTCAAATTGAGTCTTATAATTTCAATAATTGATTGAGGTGATAGCCAATTGTTTAATAGGAATTCTTAGATTTATTCCCTAGCAAAAGCGGTATATTGAACCAAAAATTATTATAGTATTGTTGGTTCGAGTAGTATCAAAATAAAAAACATTATTATTTGAATACCTATTTTTGGAGCTTGCTATTTAAAAAAAGAAAAAAAATGGAGTAGATCCTTTGAAACACCCGTAATTATACAAAAAATATTAGTATTTTTCACAATCAGAATCTCAAAAGAAATATTATAGAAAATACAAAAACATATGAGAATAAAAAATGCATATTTTCAAAAAAAAGGATACTAAAAAAGTAAATAAAGTTAATTAGGGACTAATGATCACTCGAATTACTTTACAATAAGATATAATACCCCAATTGTAAGAATAAAAAATCTTATAGGCGTTAACTTAACTTTATTTTAAAATGCATAAAAAGGTAAATTAATTTCATAAGCACATTTTTCTTTCCGGTAACAATCTAATTAATTTTAATTATTTTTCATTTTTTTAAATAATTATGTTTACCCATTTTTAGCAATTTAATTAATTTTGATTAATTTTCGTCTAATAAAACTATCTCAATTTTTATCCAATGAAAATATATCCAATAAAATCTGAGAAATATAATTAATTGTAATTAATTGTAGTATAATTAATTCTAATAAAATCTTGTGTTTAGCTAATTCGTTATAGAAATAATTGAATCTTAGTAGGATTGTTAATTTTAATTATTTTTTGTTTCTTAGTTAATTATTTACAAAAATGATTAATTATTTCTGATCTTATTTTTTAATTTTAATGTTAAACCTTTATTTTAATTTTTATGCAAAAATTTAATTAATGGTAATTTTTTATGGCATAAAAATTAAATCTTAATAAAAACGGTTAATTTTAAATAATTTTATTTTTGAAATACAAAAATTATGAAAAAACAATCAGTTAAAAATTCATTCCAATTCTTGGAACACCCTTATATTGTTCGACACATAAATATATTTTAATTGAAAATTTGAAAGAAAAAATAGAAAAAAATTGAAATTTGTAATATTTGAAAGAAAAATATATAATACTTTTCCCAATAAACTAAATTACGACTAATAATAACAGAGCTAATGCGGTAACAAATTAAATTTGTTATTTGTTATTGAAGTTTGGATGTTAAAGTGCAAAATAATGAAATAGCTTATTATATTTGAATTTTACGCAGAAACATCAATTAAGTGTCGTAACAAATTATCAAAACTTTCTAATCTTATTACATCAGTAGTCATTAATCTATATTAATATCAATTTATATTTAAGTTGAGTACTAATTTATATATTTGGGGTAAATTTTAATTTTTTTAAAAAAAATAAAAAATTATATATTGATAGTATACTTGTTTTAAAGCTTTCATCAAATCGAGCAAAGTAGAATCACAAATTATTATGTTTTATACGTAGAAAATAAAAAAAAAAAGAGAGGAAATGATAGAGAGAATATTTAGATATTATGAGATGGGGTAAAGTAGGGTAGAAATAATTAAATAAAATCTGTATACATTAATATTAATATATTAGGGCAAAAAATAAAAGAGAGTTGGATATGGATTAGGAAAGAAAAAATAAAAAAAGAGTTTATCTTAAGCGGAAAACGGATTTACGACAATAAAAAATATAATAAGAAAAAAGCCTCATTTTCTATATATACAAATTATTCTATATATAGATAGAAGTTTATATTAAGCAAATTCAATAGGCGGGAAAAATTCGGAATTTGTTTTGGGGGGAAAAATGCTGTTTTTCTTTATATATAGATACATAAGAATATATATGTGGGAAAATTATATAAAATTTAATATTTCAACTTAATTAACTATTATTTTCTTAATATATGTGAAAATAACCAATGGGCGATTTTTGTGAACGGATGATCATAGATTGAGAAATAAAGCATAAACTGCGTGCTATTGAGCAACAATTTCTTTTCTTTCTCCGAATCGAACCATTGAGCACGAATTCTTGACCTTATTGTTAGTGTAATGAATTCATATAACAATTTAAATTTTATACTATGAATCACGTTTAATTTTCTTTTAATTACTTGATGACATTTACGTTTTGTCTCTATTATAGTATAACGCTACATAACATTATTCAGAAACAATAGAGTCAAATCAAAACTGAAAAAGACGCGATGCAACAATTAACGGAGGAGAAGACTGAAATATTGAAGCAAATTAATTGCGGTGCCGACTTCGTTTGGTACAACCTATCAAGTGGTTTACTGTGGTTTCTCCGTCCCTTTCATTTTGACTATAACTTCAATTATAATCAGCTAATTAATGAGCTACACTATGATGTTCCAACATGGTGTGATAATTAATACTGATCATAGATGTATTTAATGTAGACTCTTTATATATAAGTGATCTCTTTTGTTTAGTATGGAACATTTAGTACTTTAACAATATCAATAACTATATAATACTACATCCGTCTCATAAATATAGCCCATTTCTGCAAAGATTAAGAAAACTACAATTAATGATATTGGAAATGAAATTCAAGATTATTTTCCTAATATACCATATCATTTATTAGCTCGGTTTATTTCAACTACTCTATTTTGATGATAACAATGTATATTAAATGATGGCATAAAAATAAGTAATATTTTAACTACATCTTTAAAAGAAATGCGGCCTATATTTTAGGACGGACGAAAAATAAATAGTGGACTATATTTTTTGAATGAAGGTAGTATATATTTTCCTATATCAGTGTTACTGCCTATCAAATGTTGGTCATTTATTTACTCATAAAATAAAATCGCTAATTAACTAAATGACGCGTGACCTTCTACACAAAGATGATCAGTACTAATTGATTAGAAATACCAACTTTAATATTTTAGGGAGTAAGGCCAACCATTGCCACGAGTAGGAATATGCTTTATTTTCTTCAAAAATTAAATGGAGTTATGATTTAACCTTTTGTCTATTTACATTTTTGTTGTGCCCAGTTTACGGCCTACTAAGTATTTTTTTTTAGTTGGTAAACCCATGAGGATAGAAAATAATAAATTAAAATGAATGAAGTTGTCTCCAATGATTTTGTAGATTAAAGGCGATGGTAGAAAAATGTGACAAACTATGGTAATTTTAATTTTGAAATTGAAGAACAAAAATAAAATGGTCGGGGAAATAGAATGTCTCTATCGCACTATCTATGTTTAGAAAGTGTGTTAGACATCTCGGTCTATTTTTTCATTTGCAATATAAACAATTTAGACTTATGTGGCAAGATTTTTCTCCAATGAACATTTGAAGAATGATTTGTGTACAATTACAAATGTGCCTCGAGTACAAGTTTTAGAAAGTTCGAATCTTCCTTTTGATGATAAAGCTGAGATTTATCGCTAGGAGAAATCATGATAATTGGCCTCTGCGCATCGAAATTTTTATTTTTTTTCTTTTAGAATCTATTAATGAAAAATAAATACTAAGTTTCTAAAATTGTTGTATTTCTAGCGACATTTGAGCACGTGGTTTATTTAACAAACCCTAACACCTTGTATGTTAGAATTTCTAAAAATTTAATTTTCTCTGACGTATGAATAGATATTAAAATTTTCAAATTTTTAGTGTATATAGGTAATTAATACTACATATTATAAGTACGTGTCCAAATTAAATTAACATGATATTTTGAGATGTTAGAATTAAAAAGTACCTGATTCGAGACCCCTTGTTCTGGTATATAGAGTAATATTATTTTACATTTTTTTAGTCTATATATATTGACATTTCTAGATGGAGAAAAATAGAGGTTTGGTATGGTTGAACCCTCATAAACCGACGCAATGAAGTGACATTGATTTATTTATAACTCTGTAGGTTAAATTTCAATATTTGAAATGCAACAGAAATATCATGATGTCAAAATGAATAGTGAAAGTTTCAATATACCATGTTCTCCCATCCACCAACCTGTAAGTTTACGTAAGAAACCTAATGTGTAAGTTTATGGACAAAGAAATCTACAGGTATGTTCCAGCACCACAAAATTAGTACCGACGTGTCAATCGGGGAGGGGTTAGTTAATTTGCAAAACAATCCCTCCAAATTATTCACATTTTCATTTGTGGCACAAGTATAAGCTCTTTTTTGCCCGATGCCATATCAACATTGGGCTTTTAACAAAAACAGTCCCTTGGATATATAGCATATGTGGAAGTGTGTTTCCATAATTGGCTCAAGCAATCAAGGAAAGCTTATATTTCCCTCTTTGGTTCTCATGCAACACAAAGTTATTATATATCACAATATATAGCTCTAGTTGAAATTTTATCAAATCTTAGCAGTATATTGTGATAGAAATTGATAATTATATATGTGACCCTAGTAAACTTTAATTCTAATAAGGTTAAAAGTCTATATCATCAACCAACCCCCGTTAAATTTACGATACACTCCTCTTATATGTTAGGATTAAAGTCACTTGGCACTTTCTTAACATGTGAGGACTAAGACATATCACAAGTCCATGAGCTTAACAATATTCAACCAAATTGACAATACCGAGTTTCACACGAAAATTTTTGTCAGTGCGGAAGCTAAAACTGTAATCCATATCCCATGTCAAATTCAAATAGGCAAATTTTAGGCATACAATCACCCCATTTCCAATTAGATTAGAGAAACATCTGAATTCCGTAAAGAATGGATAAACAAATAAATGCAAGTGCAAATATCAATGCTAGATAAACTAGAACAAAGCAATACGTACCCCAATAATCGAACGAGCCCAAACACCAACGTTCTCATACCAACGTATTCATAGTGGCAAGCCCACAGAACTAAATCCCGCAAACTAGCCTTAAACATAGTCCAACATGTAAGGCCCAAACATAAAAGCTAACAAAATAGGTTCCATATAAGGATTAAAGGGTGATTCGAGTTGATTTTTAATGGTTTTTAAAAGTTTTTAATGTAAAAGAGGAGAGAGAATGAGTGGAGTTGACTGGTGGAGATTTATTTATGTGTGGGTATGATTGATTTAGGATAAAGAAAGAATGTATAAAAAAGTGGAAAAAACTGGTAAAATTTTGAAAAAGTAGTTGCGAATCAGGCTTTAAGCATGTGTTTGCAAAATAATTTTTCTACCTACTTTCTCATACTTTTTAAAATTCAAATTTAATCAAATAAATTATATCCCCATATCTCGAAATGCTCATTTTTACAAATAAATCTATACTATTCAACTGCACTTATTATTTCTCTTCTTACTCCTAAAATTAAATTTTAAGAATTTGTAAATGTGTTGTCCACTTGTTTTACTCGTTAAAAATGATTTTTACGTTATGATGATAAAAAATGAAAATTAATTAAAATATGATAATAAAGATTTTGTGACGTCGTATCATAGAAATATCTAAAGTATCAAATCAGGATATGAAGACTAGTGTATTCCACGTAGATGCACGGGAATTTTCTAGTGTCTAATGAGTTATTATTTTTATTTACACATCACCTGCTTTTAGTTAATACATGCAAATTAATGCTACAATAGAAAAGTAACTCATTATTTTAACACAAAATATTACAAAATTTGAAACACTTTCTTGTATACAATATTGGTCGTTGTGTTCGTAAACCTTCCATCTATCATGATCACGTGTCAACATATGTGCACTCGCCAATAATCATTTAACATCATACGCAAACTCTTCATTTGATCTTAGGTTTCACTCATGGTCGCTTATCTGGTAAATTTGTTTAGTCGAAATCAGATACAATCTTCGCGAAATACTTGTCTACACGTGCATTGCACAAAGATTTCTCCAATAAGCTTCTGTTGGAAAATTGAGAAACCATGAAGGGTCGTATGTGATGTTTTAGAGATTACAAATGGAAGCTAAAGAAAAATTACAACCCATAGATTAAACCTTTTTCGAGTGTATAGTGAAGACTACTACAAAGAAATGTTAGCCACATTTTTCTTACAATTGGCATAGATCTCAATCTCATGACATATCACCAAAACGAAAAGAAAAAGTCAACATGAGTGTTTCTAAAAAATAATATAGTATCAATGAAATAAATATAGAACAAACCATTCAAACTGCAATGAGAAAAAGAAAAAGAAAAAACCAGTAGCCAGATAAGACATTATTGCAGGCGACTTGGAGAATGCAGAAAAAAATGAAAAACGTATTTGCAGACAATTCTCCCGCAATGATGTTTATCACTTGTCTAGAAAACATGGATAGTAATAAAATATATATCATAATCTTATTTCATGGATAATAACTTAGACGTTTTTGTTAAACTGGATAGTGGACAAGCAACAAAAATTGATTAATTAATTAATTAATTATACCAAAAAAATTAAGGGAAAATTAAACTATATAAATTTTATCTTAGATCTTAAATCTAATCTAATTCTATAATGAATCATTTTGAATCAGGATTTTTTAAGATTTTGGATAATCATTCTAGGGAGTTCAATATCTAATAATTACAATGAATAATTATGTATATCTAATAGATAAAAGAAATAAATGTTTTTGTTCCAAATATCGACTATTATACGAAAAATTAATTAATTGATTGATTAAAGTAATTGGATGTTACCGGACTTATTTCTCAACAACATATATTCTCAACTTACTTCGTGGATTATAACTTAGACTTTTTTGTTAAGCTCGATACTATAAGTGGCGAAAATTGATTAATTAATTAATTATTAAAAAATGGGCTGAATAATTAATTAATTATACGAAAAATAAATAATGGAAAAAATAAATTACATAAATCTTATTTTAGATCTTAAATTCAGTCTAATCATATAATGAATCAACTTGAATCAAGATTCTTTTAGAGTTTGGATAATAATTCCAGGAAGATCAAAATCTAATAATTACAATGAATACTTATGTGTATCTAATAAAAAAAAGTGTTTTCTGATAAAGATAGAGGCTGCTATACGAAGAATTAATTAATTAATTAGTTATATGAAAAAACGGGGCTGAATACTCTATTAAATTATATGAAAAATATTAATGGAAAAATTAAGTTTTATAAATGTTATCTTAGATCTTAAATTTAATTATATATTGAAAATCAAGTTGAGTAGAACTCATAATCTTATTTAAAATGTTTATAATTCAAGAAAAATAGTAATAATAAATAGAATAATATCTAAAATGTGTATCCAATCACCACAAATAATATATATATATATATATATATATTAATCTTAAAGTGCCACCTAGGCAAAGGTGTCTAGGTGGCAGTACCATGTTTGGTACTTTTTTTAAGAAATTAATTATTTCTCTTATCTAATATCTCAACTTCCCTTATTTGGTATTGATTTTCTTATTTTATTTTTCACATGTATTTTTTTTACGTGTATTAAAATTTTTAAATTAATTTATATAAAGTTTTTTTATTCCCTCATATTTAGTGTTAGACCAAAGTTACAACATATGGTACCGATCAAATTAATTCTAAAAATGAGAATTAACATTTTCTATATATTTTTTTAATTTTAATTTTGGATATTATATTTTACTTGCTTTATATACATTTTATTTTTTGAATTAATTTAATGCATGTGTGTGTCTATATATATATATATATATATATATATATATATAAACAAAAAGTTGAAATGTTGGCAACGGTTTTCTATTTTATAAAAAAAAATTTACATATTTAAAAAATTAAATAAAAATCCTCTTTTTTACCACGTTAAAAACGCAGTTTTAAATAATTTTATAGATAATGTGCATCTAGCAGTTCAAATAGTAGGTAATTATTTTAAATCAAATATTGAGCAATTAAATAATTAAATTTATAATGAATAATTAATTAATTAGAAATGAAATAGAAAACCATAACTTCCATATCCTATTACATCATGTCACAGTCCATTTAAAAAAATAATTATTAAAATTATCATTTAATTATCTCTTCATGTTTTGTAAAAAAAAAATTACAAGTATCAAAAATCATTTTTTTATTTAATATTGCCAGTATTAATGAAAATTTGATAAGAGATCAAAGTTACAACTTACAATACCAATTAAATTAATTTTGAAAATGAGAATTGACTTTTGTGTGTATGTGTGTGTGAGTGTTATAGTGCTAACGTGGTACAACGCTATTTAAGTAGTATCACGTTGGTATGTCTTTTTTAAAAAAAAGTTAAAAATAAATCTTAAATTTGGTTTTCTTTTTAATTCGATCCTATTCAAAGAAGTGATAATATACAATTTTTTTAAGAAAAGAAAGAACAAATAGAAAAATTAATTTAGAAATAAGTGTTAATTGTTTATTCTTTTTAAAATTTTAAATATATGATTTATTGATTGATACTGTTTGTTGTTACTAAACAAAAAAAGAAAACTCGAATTGTATCATTTGAAGAAAGAAAAATTTTGACTTGAATTGAAAAGTAAAACTCAAATCGAATATGACAAATTGACTATGTTTTGCTAATTGATTTTGTTTGGCATTTGATTTTATTAATTTTGAGTTATACCGACATAAATAATATAGGAAAACTCGATTTGGATACACCCTAAATTCAATTCAATATATTCAGTATCTGTATAATATAATGACAAAAAATTTTGAGTGATAGTGGCAGGAAAAAAATGGGAAACTTGAATTAGATATGCTCGAATTCAATTCAATATTCAGTATCAATATATTATAATAACAAAAGTCAACGAAAATCACTTTGCATATCGGTATTTTGTTAAAGAAACTGGTCTTCAGTCATGGTCAATTGTACAATACGATATCCAGAGACATGCAAATTTGAGGATTCTTATATGTGATGGAGATGGAAAGCCAAAAAAATCAATAATGATTGTTGTTTTCAAAAAATATTTCAAAATTTGCAATTTTTTATTGACTTCAATTCTTTTTTCTTTTCTTTTTAAGGTAACTGTCCTATGAACGGTGACTAAAACCATGTAGCGCAACACGCAGTTGATGTGACTCAAACTTGAAACCTTTAGGTCTCAAGACCTCAATCTTGATCCTCCTAACCAATCGAATAAGGCATGATTGACAATTTACTTCACTTTTTAATAGATTTGAATTGTCTAATGCATGTATTTTAATTTTATTTAAAATAGATTGTAATTTTCCCGTGCATCGCACGGGTGTAATACTAGTGTGTGTGTATATATATATATATATATATATATATATATCCTTCCTATTATAAAAGTGTGACTTTAATTTATCTGTTCATTACAACGATCAAAAACGACGTCGTTTCGCCTGTTTTTCTCCCAAAACGACGTCATTTCCAAACCAAAAAAGAATCTGCGGATCCTCCCGACCCACCGACATATCCGACCTGTCTCACTCGTTTCTTACGTATTTGTTCTAGGTTTTCAGTCTTCAACGTGCCTTTTCCTTTTTCGCCCAAAAAAGGCTCTCCATTTACAGCCGCCACTATAGTGCTTAGCTCCGTTCAACGTTCGATTCGGCCTCCTGCTACCTCAGCCGACGTCGATCTACCTCTTCTTCTTCAAAGCAACATAGGTCGTTTTTCTTTTTTTCCCAAATAAAATGTAGATTTTGGATTTTTTATTTCTGATTTTGATATTTTCCATTTAGATTCCGTTACAAGGTTGGAGGACCCAAATCTATGATAGACTTGCCTTCGCCTTGTCCTAATTCCGGTGTATCGACGGCTCGTTGCTTCAAAGTGCCGCAGCCTACGGTCCAAACTTTGTCCAACCTTCGATTGCGCCTACTACAAGCTCAACGAACCTACAATTCTCGGCTAGTTGGAATATTTAATCAGTTATTTATATGATTTTTTTCTTACGTTCATAGCTCCGATGAGATTTTTTTTGTGGGTGCAAATTGTAAATAGAGAAAGCTAAATTTAACGGATGCTAAATTCACATGTTGAAATCAGCTTGATTTTGAGTGTTTTATTTTTGACAGATGCTAAAATCATATGTGGAATTCAAGTGTGATTTGTAGCCTTTATGTCTTTTAGTTGATGGGACTATTCTTTAATTGCTAAACTTAGAAAGAAGCCATTTTTATAGTAGAATTTCGCAACTTTCGTTGCTTGTATAAACTGCTCTGTGTTCATATACCTTTTTTGGTCTTCATTTATTATAATATATTATATAGTATATTGGGGTTGGGGGTGGGGAAGAGACACACAGATTCTGACTTGTTCATCCAAGGATGGGAATCACGCGGGTCGACAAAGTCATGCACATAGGAAGAAACGTTCAATAAACGTACACATGCAGTGAAATCAATTGCCTATATTCTTACTGAAATTGTAGTCACCCATGAACATTACACATCTTGCCCATTTCTCCCCATTCGAAGTTCCGGAATTTAATTAATCTTTACTCTCTTTTTCAGCACTTGCTGTATCTCAAACACATATTTGCTATTTTGTAATAGTTTTCTTCGTTCGTTGCTCATTGGTTGCAACTTTTGCTAGTTCCTATAATCTTATTTTTATTATTTCATATTTGAACTAGAAAACTAATGCTACTTTATTAAATCTTTTTGTTGCATTATTTGGGTTCTAACGTTTGTGTTCTTTGATTACCTGCCTTTTCAGTCCAAGAACTATCCGATCTATTGCATTTCGGTTCGCCTTTCCTTTTGGTATGTCTTATTTTTGCTTTCTTTACTTTACTTGGTTTTTTTCGGGAAATACACCGCTGTTTGTATCCTCCGTTTTTCGCTTATTTATATTTTCTTACATAACTGACAACAACCAAAAATTTATTTTCTTCTTTGTTCTCAAGTCACTCATTTGATTCTATCTTGCTTTCAGCGGGTTCTTTGCTACTGACTGCTATTTAAATTTCAGCCTAGGTGTGTTAATCTTTTTCTTGTACTTTGCTAATTGAGTCGGTATAAAGTTTTACTGATTACTGATGCTTATTCCACTCTGTTTACAGGCTTCTTTCATATCGTCTGTCAGTTTGAGAGTGTTTGTAAAGTGCTACTCATTTTTTGATTCGTTTTATTCATTAGTTTTGGTGTTTACTACGTTTCTTTTCCTATTCTCTATGTTTACTGTTCATTCTTTTCTCTACAGCTAATTTTATGTATTCATTTTTTGGAAACTAATGATTTTGCATTGAAGTAATAAGAACCTCAACAATTATAAATTTAAGCCTTAGTATGTTATCAAATTCTTGCTTGTAGGTTCCTCTTTCGAGGCAGTTGATTTATAGTGGATTTGGATATTATTAAAGTCTTATGTTTTGTTCATGCGAACCTTTTAAATTACCTGTGAATTGTTTATGAAAGATATAACTGTGTGTAAATATGTTTTTTTAACTATTTGGCAAAGGTTATTTGAGTTATCTCTTTGGATAATATGAATTCTCAATACTTGTGCCATTGTCCAGATTTGTACTCATTGTCCAGATTTTCATCCATTTGTTAAAGTAGGGAAACAAGATAACAAAGAAACATGTGGGATTTCTAACAATGGCAGCAGATAAAGTTGGAAGTCCATGTTACATTTTGGTGATTTTCTAAGGTAATCCACTACTTTCCAACCGTTTTGTTTCTGTTGAACCTTTTATTATTGTAATCATATTATAAGAAAGACACAATTACACATGTCAATTCCGTTTAACTAAGAATATTCCAAATCATTTTTGTTCATAGACTCAATATGCTATAGAATGAAAGGAGACCATGATATGTACTTTGCTTATGTTTCTCATTATTGCCTTTGGTAGTTATTAAGATGACTTGTTTCCCTAGATTTTTAAAAGTATCGCAATTATGGAGAGTAACTACATCTGTTTTAATAATTTGTATCATGTTTCTCATATTTCCCTAGATTTGAATCATACATTAACTTCCTCTAGGTCAAGTTAAATTTAATGTGCATGAAACAAGACCTGCTACACTTGCCATAAATTGATAGCTTGATACATGTCTGTAGTCTTTAGCTATATGTGAATTTAATTTCTATTGTACTAGAATGCATGTTACTTTTCAAACACAAGGTAATGTTTCCATTAAAATTGCAATGATTTTTGTTCTTCGCCTTACTTCGCGTGCACAATTGTGAGTGCATGCTGAATTTTACAGAACACATACTGCTGTTGATTTCATTGTTTTTTTTCCTTTTTCTTTTCTCTCCCATGGTATAAAGATTTTTTTTTCTGTGTACGAATTCATGTCAAATTCTGCACCTTTCCCACCCCTCACCAGCATTTATAACTATCATGAATTATTCTATTTAGAAAGATGCCCTATTTAAAGTAGTTTTATTATCTACCTGATACAATCATGGTCAATGAGAACATGGCAACACGAGTAGTCTTATGATACGGGTTTTTTTTTTCAAATAAACATGTATTCCATCAACAACCCTTTCTTTTGCCATAACTTCCAGCCTCATTCTTTGATTTATATTAAGCGGTTGGTCAACATCTGTTTTACGAATTTTAATGCCCGTTTAATAAGAACAGAGTCTAATGAGTGCCCTTACGTATTTCTTTGACAATATATATATATATATATATATATAAATATTTATTTTTTCTCGGTGTGCTTGTTGGTGGATTTCCTATTGTTGTCCCAAGAAGTGTGTCCAGCCTTGATCCTATTTCATCCATGTTCTCTGTTAATTAGTATCTTACTTGGAAGCCTTTAGAGTACAACAATTGTGTATAAAATATAAAATGTGTCTAAATTGTGAAACAATTAAAATGCCGTTTTTCTTCTCTCTCTCTCTCCCCTTTTTCCTTTTATTTCTTTTTTTTCTGCTTCTTTCGTACATCCAGGGATGGCAAAAAAAACTGTGAAAACCGAAAACCGTGGTTACCCGAACCGAACGGGGCAAAAAAAACTGAACCGATGGGTCGATGGGGCAAATATGGTTTGCTATTTTCTTGACCCGAACCGGGGCGGATCGGTTATGGTTCGGGAAAAAAACCGAACCGAACCGTTTACCCGCTAACATGGACGAAGCTATAGGTGTAAGGTCATAATAATTACTAAATCGTGCAATTATATTCACAAGTTGATAGTTAGTCGAGTTGATTAGTGGCGGCGTTTTGCAATCGAGAAGCCCGAGTTCGAACCCTCCTCCATGCACTTGGTTTAATTATATAGAATTTAAAAAAAAATGGTTTGAAAACGGTTCGGAATCCCGAACCGAACCGAACCAAAAATCGAACCGGACTGAACCGAAACACCAACGGTTCGGTTCGGTTATGGTTACGGTTAAAAACCTCCGTTCGGTTCGTGGTTCGGGCCGAACCGTCCCCGAACCGACCCATTGCCATACCTACGTACATCATTTTGCCTAAACTGCTTCGAAATGTTTTTTTTGTAGTATTTTTGCCTTCATCCGAGTTTATTTATGATTAGCAAATAGTTTTCATTAGTCATTCGTAGTTGTCCAAAGTTGTTTATTTGAATAGCGTTTTTCATTTCGGCCAAAAAAATGAAGTGTTCTTAGCAATGCCATTCTTCTGTTCCTGTGAAATTGGATTTCAGAATGATTTGTTGCATTATTTAACCTCTATTTCAGAATGAATTGTTGCATTATTTAACCTCTATAATTCACAGTTTCCACATTTCTTGTTCGTGTTGGAAACATTTGAACTAACATGTTTACTGAATTTTTGTCGTGAGTTGAATTTCATTTACCTATAGCCTATTGGACTAAGACTAATAATAAATTGGATCCATTCGCTACCTACAATGCTAGATTAGTGCAGGACTATGTTTTTCGATCTTGCATAAATGCTTGGATAGCAATGCTAGAGCATGTCCAGACTTAATTTTGTCTGCTACATTTTGTTGTTATTACTTTTTCTTTATGCTTTTCTTCTGAATAACTATGACCATAAATGCTTTCTATTATCTCAATTCCTTTCAGTTCAAATGGAATCAAACTCTTCTCAAATACGTAAAGATCTTTTGAACAAAAGACGGCGAGATGTTGATGCCACAAAGAAAGATGACCTGAATGAAAAGCTCCGTAAACTTTGGGCTGAAAAGAACACACCTAATGCAGATACCTCTAATGTAAGAGCGGACAAAAGATGTCGAACTTCATCTTTCATAGGTATGGCCTTGTATATCTTTGTATTAACGGCCAATAGTTCACTTTTCTGCAGAATGATTACTGCTATTGAAAAATACCTTCTTTTTTTGGCGTTTTGAATTTTTTTTGTAAGGAACATATGATGCTTAAAATGTTAATCAGCCATTGGTTCCTAAAAATGTAAGGCCTTTACAAAATCCAGGTATTTGTCTTTTCTATATATGATGTGATGTTTTGCCATTCTGACCACTATCTGAGTTTTTTTCTTTGCTATCCTGTTGTTGAATGCCAGATGGTTCTCCTAATCGTTTCAATATATCCACAACTGAAATAGGTACTATCATATACCATGAACAACAACCACCTTGTACTATATTGCACACTTCCTCACATTTTCATATTATAGCAGTAGTTCCAAACGAACCATTTTGTTTGCCTAAAGGGTCGTTCTGCCCTCACTGTAATGCCAAAAATTTTTGAAAGAAATAGAGAACTTTTGTTGTAAAGGTGGTGAGATCAAAGTATGTTCAAATGAGATGCCAAATGAACTTAGGGAATTGTTCCTTTTGAACACAGATTCAGCACTTGAATTTCATAAAATTTGTCGAAGTTATAACAATCATTTTGCTTTTGCATCTTTTGGTGTGAACTACGATAAAGATCTTTGCCGAATGAACAAAGGTATATATACTTTTAGAGTACAAGGGCAGGTGCATCATTATATCAATACATTATTACCTAGAGAAAAGAGACCTTCACATTTGCACTTATACTTCTATGATACTGAACATGAGCTCGATAATAGAACTAGCATGTCCCCAAAATTTGATGTCCCTGTTATGACCAGATTAGTTGAAATATTACAAATGAATCCATATTCTCAATTTTTTCGCTCCCTTGGTGAATTCAAATCTTTAGACTCGGTTAGTATAACTCTACGAGCAAATCTGGCTCTTGATCAAAGAGTTTTTAATAAACCTTGTGTATCTCAAGTTGCTGCTATTTGGGTAGAGGATGACTCCTCTCATAACGTCAGTAATTGTGATATTTGTGTTCGAAGTCATTCAAACGAAACACATCGTGTCAAATATTATTATGGATGTTATGACCCTATGCAATATCCTCATTTATTTCCTTATGGTGAACTTGGTTGGCATGAAGGTATAAAAAGATTGGTGGAAACTAAAACTTGTCGAAACCAACCAAAATCTAATCCTTTGTTTGATATCAATGCAACTGTTGATCAGCTCCTTTCACGAGAAGAAATAGGTGCTTTAACATTTGCATTTTCTTATTTGTTTACCAAATACTTTTTGTTTATTGCCATGCAATTCTTAGTCACCTAAGTTTTCTTTTATTATTATTTAAACACAATTCACCTAAAAATAATTTGTATTCTATATGCTGTTGCAGTTTTACAAACGAATCACTCGCGGGGTCAAATTTCGTTGATGGAATACTATTGCTATAAATTGCAGATTCGCAATTCGGATACGTCTGTTATCCTTCACACAGGAAGATTATTACAACAGTATATTGTTGACATGTATGTTAAGATAGAATCTGCTATGTTAGATTATTTTCGAAACAATCAAAAACATATTAGAGCAGACTTGTATCAAGGTGTCATTGATTGTGTTAATGAGGGTGAAACACTAGGTGAAAATGTAGGAAAAAGAATTGTTTTGCCGGCATCCTTTATCGGTGGTCCGAGGGATAATTCTAGACATTATATAGACGCAATGGCTTTAGTTCAACGTTTTGGTAAACCTGATTTATTCCTTATAATGACGTGTAACCCAAATTGGCCTGAAATTAAAGACGAATTATTGTACAATGATGAACCGCAGAATCGACCAAACTTGATTTCTCGAATATTTAGGGCGCAACTAGAAAAGTTAAAGAACGATATTCTCAAAAAAGAGATTTTTGCCCCTGCAGCTGCATATATATATATAGTCGAATTTCAAAAAAGAGGCCTACCACATGTACATTTTCTTATAATTCTAAAGCAAATCTATAAAATTTCTGTTCCAAACATAATAGATGCAGTGGTGTCATGTCGAATTCCAAACGAAGCTGAAAGTCAGTATTTACGCAGTCGTGTTGTTAAACATATGATGCATGGCCCTTGTGGAACTTTAAACCCAAAAAATGTCTGTATGGAACATACTGGAAAGTGCAAAAATAAATACCCAAAAGAATTTGTACAGCTCACATCTATTGGACATAATTCTTATGCGACATATAAGCGCCCAAATGATGGTGAAGTTGTCAAAATTCGTGGCCAATACTTAGATAACAGATGAGTCGTTCCAAACAACCCATATTTATTGGCGAAATTTGATTGTCATATTAATATTGAAATTTGCTCCACTATTAAGGCAGTAAAATACATGTACAAATATCTATACAAGGGCCATGATAGGATAGCTTTTACTCTAGGCATTAATCAACCGGATCAAATCATTCATGAAATTAGTCAATTCCAAAATGCACGGTGGATTTCAGCACCGGAAGCAATGTGGCGAATATATAGATTTCATTTATTTGAAAATGGCCCTTCGGTAATTACTTTGCAGTTGCACCTACCAGATAAACAAACAGTCATCTTTAAAGACCGTGACAATTTAACCAACATTGTAAACAATGATTTTTTGCAACGGATTATGTTAACTAAGTACTTTCGAATGAACGACACTGATCCTAAAGCAAGAACTATCTTGTACAAAGATTTCCCACAATATTATGTTTGCGATCCTCGATCACGTTCTTGGCAACCAAGGAAACAGAAATTTGTTATTGGTAGAATAGTTTCTACTTCACCTAATGAAGATGAGCGCTATTATTTACGCCTTTTGTTGAACCACATTAAAGGATCTACATGGTTTGACGATTACTATAACGTTGATGGTACTATTGTCAAATCTTTTCATCGAGCTGCTATAATACATGGGTTACTAAATGATGATAAAAATTGTAACCGATGTCTGGCTGAGGCTATAATTTATCGAATGCCGCATTCTTTGCGCCAATTATTTGCTACTATATTGTTATTTTGTGCTCCTAATGATCCCTTAAATCTTTGGATAACATATAAAGAATTTATGATGGAAGATTATATTCACCAAGGAATGTCCAATAAATTGGCTGAAGAATGCACTTTGAAATGTATAAACAACATTCTTGAACTATCAGGGCAAAACATTAATGATTACAACTTAGTTTCCTACAACGTTTGCTAGAATGAACAAGAAAAATTAGCTGCTCTGATTGCTGAAGAAAATATTGACTTTAGGCCTGATACAAATGTAGAATTAATCCGTTATAAATTAAGTAATGAACAGAGAAATGAATATGATATAATCTTAGAACGTGTTATTACCAACCAACCTTGTATTTTTTTATTGATGGACTAGGTGGAACGGGGAAAACATTTTTTTACAACAGCCTTTTAACAAGTCTTCGTTTCTTATTCCACTTGCAACAGCTTCTTCAAGGGTGGCAGCCTCGCTACTTCCTGGTGGACGGACTGCCCATTCCCGTTTTAAAATATCTCTTGAATTATTAGAAAACATTAGCTGCTCTATAACGAAACAATCGACCCTAGGTAAGCTTATAGTAATGAGTAAACTAATTATTTGGGATGAGTCACCAATGGTTCACCGATTCGCCATTGAAGCTTTACATAAATTGCTCCAAGATTTGATGTCAAATGATTTTCCGTTTGGTGGAAAAGTCGTCGGTTTTTGTGATGATTTCAAACAGATACTACCAGCTATTCCAAAAGGCAATGAACAAGATATTATTCAATCAAGTTTGATTTTCTCACCGTTATGGCCTTCTTTTAAACAAATATATCTCACACAAAATATGCGTGCTCATGATGATCCAAACTTCTCAAAATATTTATTACTCATTGGTAGTGGTGAGATGACGTTATATTCCTATAACATGGTCGAGCATATGCTTAACATGGTTATTCCGTTTCAAGACGAAATAACTTCTCTACAACACCTTATATCACACGTCTTCCCAAATAATATGTTTTATGAATCAAATGGTTTAGGAATGGTTGGACGAGTTATTTTAACACCGCAAAATCAAAATGTAGATTGTATTAATAACGTCTTGCTGGAAAAAATAACACCAGAAAATCAAAATGTAGATTGTATTAATAACGTCTTGTTGGAAAAAAAACGTCTTGCTGGAAAAAATAACACCAGATTGTATTAATAACGTCTTGTTGGAAAAAATAGAAGGAGACAAGAAAATATATTACAGCTACGATGAACCTATTGATACTACAGATCGTGATATTCATGAAGATTTTTTAAACACATTGACGCCTAATGGGATACCACTACATGAACTGATTTTGAAAAAAAAAACTGCCCAGTCTTATTGCTTAGAAATATATACCCTTCTGAAGGATTGTGCAATGGCACAAGGTTGGTCTGCAAACAATTTAATAGAAACGTTGGCAAGCATGTCTTATTGCCAAGAATCCCATTAATACCTCTAGAAAGTGACAAAGGATCCGTCCCATTCAAGAGAACACAATTTCCTATTAGACCATGTTTTGCAATGACAATAAACAAAGCCCAACGACAAACATTAGATTTTTTAGGCCTATATTTACCAGAACCGGTTTTCTCCCATGGACAACTCTATGTAGCCTTATCAAGAGCTCGAACAAGTGCAAATATAAATGTGTTGATTAAACCATTGAATGAAACACATAAAAAGAAACATGCATCGTGTACAAAAAATATTGTTTACCGAGAGGTTTTACATGCATTACAAGATGCACTATCATAAATATTAAAAACCCACTAAATAGACGACTTGTAAAAACAAGCCTTTGTTTTCCCAATAGACACAACCATTTGTATAGAATCTCGCTTTCTTTGCTTTATGTTTTAGTTAGGTATATAGTCTTTGTTTCAAATCTCATAAGCAGCCTAATTACATGTCGTTAATTTGTGCTATCTACTGAAAGACTAATGGAAAACTCATTTGGAAACTACAAACTGGGAAAGAACAGTTCAAGCGGTGACATTTCTTCAAGTAAGAACAACAAATATGTTCGATTATCTATGCATTTGAAAATGCAAATTATACTCATTCTTACCAAAATCTTTTTCTCACTCTTGAAGTCGTAGTTTTTTCATATACTTCTATCGTTTGTGGTCGTTTTTTAAACACAAAGTATCCATTTTACACTTATAAAATTGCGTTTTAATTTATTATTTGAGTTGTAACTACTTTATTTTACTATGCATTTTTTTCGTGCTTTACCCATGAGCCCCTAAACTGAAAGAACATAAAAATTTTATAGGCTCTTCCGAATACTCAACAAAGAAAAGGTCTCAGAAGATTGGTCTTTTGCATGTGCACATAAAGAAATACTAAAATCATGCATTTACAGGTACGATTTCCTAACCGAATTTTTGTTCTATGTGTCATATTGTTTCACCAAATACATGGAACAAAAAAAATGTCTAATATAGCTCCTCTTTTCATTGACTCGAGCAAGACCACCTTCTATCCAAATCCAGAATCTGGTATGTTTTTCTTTTGGTTCTCCCCATCGAAAGAGAACCTGATAAGCAAAGACATAACATCTCTAATCATAGAGATTTTAACTGCTTCTGGTGTAGGACGGTAATATATTAATTCTTATTTTTGTTCGCCTCTTCCTACCTATATCATTATTTGAATTGTTTTCGCTTTCATCAATTTTTAAAGACATGGGACTGAATCGTTTTCGCTTTCATCAATTTTTAAAGACATGGGACTGGTCGTTTATTTTAAAATTTTAAAAAAACAATATATGCTCAAATATATCCTTCCACTAATTCAAACTTCGGCCAAATCTTTTAACATATGTTCCTTCCATACCATAGACTATTTAATTATAATATAATATATTTAAATATTGTTATTGTTGAGTATTTCCTTCATGTGCACTATTAATTCATTTACAACAATCGAAACAGCTTGAGAAATACGAGAAAGACTCTCTTAATTGTCGCAAATTGTACTCAAGTTTTAATACTCCTAAAGGAAGGTTACATTTTATTTAATACCTTGGTTCACTGTGTCACAATTTCTCTTTTTATCTATTTTTTCCTTTTACAAAATTGATAACATCTACATACACTGCATCACAACTTATCCTTGTACAGGCAATGGATCGGCGTCACAGGATTGGCCAAACAAAATGGGTCCATGTTTGCAGGCAATGGATCGATGTTATAGCATTGAGCAAACAAAATTTGTCTATGTCTACAGGCTACATCTATTGTTCGATTTGCCAAGGTGATTTGTTCCTCCCATTTCTCTATTTTATAATATCAAATTTGTTTACACATTAATTCACATTGTTGTTGTCACACTATTATTTCTTATGTTTAGAACTCTTGAAACTATCCATATTTGATGTGCATGTCCTGGAGGAGTATTTCAAAATATGAAACAACAAATTATACAACATACGTATAAAGAGAAGACAATTCTTAAGTTTAAAAGCCGAATAAAAAAAAGGCTGTTGTTAATCATGTTATCAAAAAACAGCCACACGTAAGTCTTTTACTTGAATCATCAAATATAATATTCATGTTTCATACAAACTTCAACATCAATGTATAAAGATTTTTAGGTAACCAAATGTGCGAAAATATCTTACATTTATCCACTATCGTAGATATATAGTGTGCCACATAATTCTATGTTCAAATTTTACGCTTATATTCAAACATATATGTGACACTAACCTACAAACCTTTAGTACTGTACTAATCGCCCTTGAGTTTTTTTTTTTTTAAGTTATAGCGAGTATTTAACTATAGTATGTACAATATCAGGTAAAATGAGTAAATGGCCTCTTGCTAGATGCATATCCACATATCACCATCATGGTCATTCCCTGCTTGAAATGTTCTTTCCCTAGTTGTTTGCTTAGCAAATACAATATTGTTAATGTCGTTATCATAAACAATATAATATCTGCCAAGAAAACAACTAGTGAAATGACAGTTAAGCAGGGAAGAGTATGATGATGGCAGGTGCATATGCATTCCCATAAGTCCACGCACGATTATCGAATCCACCGATTGAAATATCGCATTGTGAATAGAGAAAAATCTACAAATTGCTCATACTGAAAGAAACGGCCAGTTTATCCACTCCCAACAATGTATGCAACGTCTTTTAGACGAAGATGGGTAATTCCCTTTCCTCTACCCAACAATGTGGATTTCTAATTTTCTGTTCATGATTCTCTAGGCACCTCTTTCAAGATTTTGGATTTTTTTTTCGTCCACTGTATGTTCTGTCTACTCAGTTGTGGAATTTTTGCTTTCATATAATTAATTATCTTGGATATTCAATTTTATGTGTTCTGGAACTATTGTGTTTTTTTAAATGACAGTCTATTTTCAGGTTCCTTAAGATTTTAATCCCTATTTGCTACGATATGCTTCTTAATTGCTTCCTATTTGCACGTTCGTTAAGATTCTCGCATTCCTTCACGATATCTCTATATAGTTTGCAAAGGTTTCTTTCAAGGAAAACACAACTCTATACTCCCAATCTATTTTATAAAAATAAATTAATGGTTTTAATTCTCCGTACAGCCATGAATCAATATCGTCCCTTTATTTCTTTCAGATATTTGCTAATGGTGTCACAAAAAATATTTGATATGAACGTGTGTCAAAGCTGAACCCGAACCTCTTGATACATCTAAGGGTGTGTTTGATTCGCTTCAACTTTTCCTGGAAAACTCGTTTTCCAGCCGTTTTTTCCATACGAGGGTGTTTGATTCGTTTTTTTTTTCCGGGAAAACATTTTCCAGGTACAAGCGTTTAAAACACAAAAAGTATAGTTTTCCTGGAAAACTCAATCCGAGGAAAATGTAGGAATCCGTTTTCCAGGAATTCGTTTTCCCAGAAAGGAATCAAACACACCCTAAATTGTTATTTGGTGTTTGTTTCAACGAAAATTTTGAAGAAAATGCATTTTTTCACTAGATTTAAATGAATCCAGACAGTTAAATATGGAAAATGAAAGATAGATTCTCTATGTCTGAATACCATTTCAAAGTCATTAAATTGAAGTTGGAAAATGAAGATAACATAATTAATGACAAGTAGTCTTTCAAATACCATGTCCATTACATCCTGTCTTTCTTATGATGCACCTTCTAATGCTTGCCATGAATAATCAAAATTGTAAAATATTTTGGTGAAAATTAACTGAAGATCAGTACATGAAATCCTTCGAAATTACTACATTTTCAGACACATCTATATAGACATGGATTCCACAACTTTTAGTTCTCGATATTCTATTTCTTATGTAAATTGGAAAAAATAAAAAAAAATAGTAAAAAATCAATATCCTTTTTCAAAATATGTGGCCTGCATTTGGAAAATTGACAAGTATATGATATTCCCAACACAATGTGATTTAAAAATTAACATACAGAGTACATTGGTCGTTCCAGTTTGAATAAATTGAAATATGTGCAATATAAAAAAGAGATGTTGAACTGAAGTTGTCCAGGAACAAAAGAGTATAATGGACCTATCTTATCAAATTTCTTGAAATGATTATATTCAATATCTCCATGATGGATACTTCGGAAAATCTATATGTACACACATGGTTATATAGAAAAATGTGCATAACTTATTTCTGTAACCAGAATTTCATTCAGCTTTATGGATCTTCTGTTTATATGTACAATTTTCTTCTTCAAAATAGTCAGGTTAGCATGTTACCTTTCGTCATGCCTCATTTACTATGTGTATTTTCAACTATACATGCAGGAAAAAAGACACAGCCTTCCAAAAAAGGAAGAATGTCAAGTCAGGTGCTTATGTATTTGAGGATTCGGTTGGTAAAGATGTTCCTAATTGGAGTGATCCTCGCCTTGCTTCTAGAAAGCGTAAAATGAGGCAGAATAGGATACCGGGGGAACTTCTTGGGGATGAAAAATGAGAGGTTGATGTTGATTATGAAGTATTAATACTTATGTTCTATATTCAATTTTATACGGGTTATGGAAGTCTTACATTTAGTTTTTTTCTGGTATGCTCCAAATGACCAAACAGACATCCAATTTATGCTTTCTTCGAATAAATCATAAATCTGGAGAGCAATTTGACCTAACTCTTTCATATTATATTTTATAATTAAGCACAACTCATTTGCATGTGTCCACTTTTACCATGGTAAGCTGCTCTCTACCCATGAGATTCAAATAGTGTTTTAACTGATACAGTCTTCATATGTTTCATTCTCTCAAAATCAAAGAAGTCCACAGTTTCCACACGACAGGTTCCTTCGTTGACAGTTGAGAAAAGCTTGAAAGGAATTTAGATCCATGATTGTTACTAGGTTTAGACTTTGCTGTAGAAAAATAGCTACACATGACTTATCATAATTCCATTTGCAATTAAGTTGCTATTTGCTTTAACTTTGTTCAGTGAAACTCAAATTTCAGACCTTAGCACACAACTTAAATCATGGCCTTATTATCCATACATGTTTTGCTATTGATGTTAGTCAATATAAAAGGTCAGATTTTAACAAGAAAAAACATTTGTCAATGAGATCATATAGTTCTTCAAATGATGATAGTTTGTAATGATTATTTTCTTTTCTTGTGCACAGTTGTTTTCTAAGGAATTTAGAAAGCAGATTGCAAAACATGATGGTTGTTTTATAATCAAGAGTTTTGCACATAGAAGTCATCTATATTCTCTCCCCACTTTTTTAAGCTGATGTACGTCTTATGTACTTTGTATATTGTGCTATTGGCAGCCTTTACATTTCTAATTTTCCCTATGCCTTTAATTCGTTGCGCTCTATGAAATTTTGGTTTAAGGTCATCTATGTATTAATGCTAACACATTTGACCATTTGTCCTAAATTTTAGGAACATGCCCGCTATATTAGTATCAAACCAATGCAAGAAAATTTGATTCAGTTCTAATCTTATTCATGTAAATAATGGGACAAACCAGAATGTACGTTTACTTGGATCGACATTACATGATGTCGACCAGAGAATTATAGAGGTGATCCTTTGACATGCCCTTTTGTTGTATGTGGTGATCCGGAAAATTCAATATGCAAAATGTTAATGAAACAACCTTTAAAAAAATTATATTTCTTCGTCATCGTCTTCTTTATGTATTCATTATTTTTTTAATCATGCACCTTTATCTCAAATAGAAAAACTTGTTCTTAGACATTATAAGTTGTTATTTTACTTCACAGAGAAATTTCTATCCAAGATAATATTGTTTTAATTGATGCTCTCACCCTTCATGCAAGTCTTATAATAATGCGCTTCTGATACCAAAATTTCCATTTTTCTAATGTCACACTCATCATTGCTTTGCAAGTCATTATGACATCAGCATATAACCTGAATTATTTTATCATTTATTGCAGATAAACGATCGCTCGTTTGTGCCTCTGATATTAGTTTCACCTGCCAATTCAGTTGGTTCTCTACAAGACCTATTCTTAGAACACAACTATTTTACTTTTCATTCTGAAAAGGTTAGGTACATACTTTGCCACTATAATCTGCTCATTTGAATATCATAAGCTTATCAAAGAATATATACGCTCAAACTAGACATATTTATGTGTGTTTGTCCCTATCTATATACGGGGTCTTTAGTGTTCTTCTCATTCCATTGGTTCTCATAGATTCACAAAATTCCATAACTATTCCCAACACATCACTTTGCCCAATATATCATTAATGATCTTTTTATTACCTCTGGAACAGTAGATCCCTCAACATTGCCCCAACAATTAGAAGACTCGATCACTGTTTCGCTGATTTCTATTAAAAAACTAGACAAAGTTGTCTTCAACTTTAAGCACTACTATGAGCATGCTTCCCAAAGGCTAGATATTAATATGCCCTCATCAGATTTACATTTGACAATCTAAGGTGTTTATCGTGTTATGCCCACCATAAAAAAGTCCTTTTATCAATTTTTTTTCCAACATCTTTTGTTTTTAGTATGTTGCATGATTTACTAATTTTTCATTGATATCTGTTTCTCTACTTTCCTGACAAATAAGTTGACTTAAAGGATTGATTCAAATTTCCAGAAGACATGTCATCAAAACTTATCCCTGCTTTGAAATTTTAGAAAGTTTCTTGCTTTCTTATTGCTTTCAATTTTGTAATTATTTGTCTCCATCACTTTGGTTTCCAACCTGACTTTTCCAGAATATGCCTACATGTTTACTTTGCATGTTTAATGTTCACTGGTTGTTTTTTCCAGTCGATACCTATTGCATGTTTAGCGCGAAACTATATATATGGAGAACTATATTTTTAAATGACCTTTCTTTCTACCGAGACAATTAGATCTCTCTCTACACAGTAAATTAATTTTTAAAGTATATCCAAAAAAAGATTCACAAATTCATGAATTACCCTACAATGAACTTCCCAACGAAAATCCAATAATATTAGATGGAAAAAATAGTGCCATTTTTCAAGCACAAACATGTTTGCAACCAAAGCACATACAAATATTAAATTTACAAGTTATTGTACAGATTAAATTGAATGTAGAGAACTATAATCAAACACGATAGATTTTGTACAATTGAATCACCAGTATCATTTTCTAAATATGCCATGGTTATTACCCAAAAGATAATTCACTACACCTACTGGCTTGCCTTTTTATGCATACCCGGACCTGTTGACTGTACTCCTCAACCAACCCCAACTGCCCCGGTACCAATTGACAGCCCCATACCCCAGAATACTATACATATCAGAAGTTGGTAAGCATAAAGAATGATTGTTGACAGCCTCTGTCAATCATATGTTTACCAACTGCAAAAAATCTCATAAATTTCATACCTAATATCTCAGAAATACTAAAATACCATCCAATTGGTAACCTCACACATGCTAATTTTCCTCACACAAGTTCCAATATTCTCATAATACACACGTATGCCCAAAATCCAATCCCGTTCTGAAATTTTTTACAGATAGTATAATCAGAATATCCTTCCGATAATATAAGTTACCAACTGCTCTTCTTTACATCTATCTATATATACATGTAGAGAAATTAAACCTCATCTTCATAACCCATTGTTGCCAATTTCTCCTTATCCTTAAAAAATAAAAGAATCACTTCAACAAGCTTCTCACATTTCAAGATCATATTCTCATCAAACAAATAGAAAAGTCAGCCTTCATGAGTGTTTCTTGCAAAAGAATGCTGATTTTTTCTCCTTTATTTACACCTTAACTATACATCCACTTCATGCTTGCTTTTGCCATTTCAGGTTGTGCAAGCAATGGGGTCAAAGATGTTACCAGAAATTGTTGTAGAAACAGAAAACTGGACTGCTAAAATCATTGTAGTAGAAAAGTGTCCACCAAAGCTTATCCCAGTTTCAGTCAGATATCAGCAATTGGTCTTAATGGATGTCAAGGTAATATATAGATTCACAACTTCAACCCTACTAATAAGAGACACACGAATATATATATATATATATATATATTCTTGTGCATTCAATACACTTCAAACAATTTGCTCACTTCTATACAACAAATAAATACATGGACACAGCTTAAAAACAGCCTAGCAGTGAACAATGAAGCTAACTATTCATGTTTTGATTGCTGTTGAGTGTTTTACAAACCAAGTTACTGATTGCTCATTAAAAATCCACTTCTCAATCAAAAAACCATCACCTATTTCTGTATTTTTTCTTAAAATATTTAGTTTCATCTACATACTTGCTACTCATAGTTCTGCTACAAAATGCTCACTTATTATGAGAACTTATGCTCAGACAAATTGAACACCCAAACATAGATTAAAAAAAAATTCTTACAACTTCTCCTCATCAATCTCTCAGGATGTTCATTTCAAATTCTTTCTATTTTTTGGATTACTTAGATTACTAATACTAATTAGTTTTATCATACTTTCTACATATGGTTTCATTTCTAAACATACTCCCCTTTACCCATTTTTTACAACCTATTGCGTTCATGAGATCATTCCATTCCACAATAACCAATAGCATGTACAACTTCTACCAAATAGTTAGCATTATCAATGTTTACAGCTATATATATGTATGTGTGTGTGTGTATGTGTTCAATTATCTTCTACCTTTCATCGTAGGGAAACACTGTCCGTGCAACAGTCTATGGACGCCATATTGGACCATTAGCTGATACACTGAAGCTGGGTCAGACTTACCTCCTATCCAATGCCAATGTTAGAGAAACACCGCCTTCACATCGCCGATTCATAGGCGAACTACAATGGTCAATCACATGTGGATACAACATTGTTGAAGTCGATGAGGCTTACTATGATCCTGTCTTCGCAAGAATTAAGATCACTCCATTTGCAGAATTAGGCCCGCTGAAGAATACGAATGTTCCAACAAGTAAAGCAGTTGTGATATTTATTTGCTCAATATCAATCATACAACTCATTTCATTACCTCAAATTTCTAAAATACATTGCCTGCATGCATTAAATTCCTTTTACATTATATTCAGCTACTATTGGAATGGTGATCGCTGCAAAACCAATGAGACCCGGACCATCGAAAATAGGGCAAGAATATATGATCCGCTACATTGTCGTAATTGACAAAAGGTATGATTTAAATATCAACTGCTATTATTTTGTATTTTATTTTCCATCTGTTTAAATTCTATTAAAGGTATAAATATATGACATACTTCACCATTTACATTGCAAAGCTTTGAGCCGATCAACCTCAGACTTTACTCAGCGTATGCTGAAAATGAAGGCCGTGAAATTGCCAACGCTGTTGAGCAAATGCCAATCATAATTGCTAAGCACATCTTTGTCACAACCTTTGAAGGTAGAACAATCTATAAAACCAACAGTTTACTATTTATGGATACATCACACACTCAGTTTAACATTTTGCGCTTCCCTTTAGGCATTAGACTATCAACCACTCATGATACATGTATCTATATTGATACACCTTTCGAATAAATCATCGCATATCAGAAATGGTATGAAATTATCGTATTCCAACTTGTCTTCGTTTAGTTGGAATCGCTAGACTTACTGATTAAAACAATGTTGGCTAGGATTGAGGAAAACCAGGCTACTACAACTAAGGTGAAAGCGCTGCGGAAATACTTGACACTGAAAAAGATTGAGGCAGCTGAAGACGGCGTCCTGAGCCCAATCAAAGACACTATTAAAATGGTATAGTTCAACTAATTTCAAACCACTAGTGTCTATATTCTAAATAATACCTCTTTTCATGTACAAATGCAGCCCATAAAGGCACATTGTTGGGTAAAGGCAACCATCAAAGTTAAGTCCACAGGTGCACCTTACTGGTATATGTCTTGTAGTACTTGTTTCACAGCAGCTAGCGAAACTATGGCTTGACGAAATTTCAACTGCCGTTATTACATTGACATTGATGCTACAGCAGTCCCAGGGTTCACCATCTAATTTGTATGTATGTATGTATATATATATATATATATATATATATGATCATTATCGTTTATTTTTAAAAAAAAACTAAATTAACAACTTCAATCTTCAATTTCAAGGGCCCCGGCCGAAGTCGAATTGTCAGATAATAGCGACTCAATCATTGCTTCGATGATTGGACGACCAGCAGAGAAGTTTATGAAAGCAACAGCTTCCAAATTGCTAGGTCTTACACAATCCGTAAGAACTTCTACCTATGCAACTAAATATTACCATCGGTTGACATCTATGTGATACTAACACTACACTTGAAAATTTACAGTCAATACACACCATGTCACACACTGAACTTCCATTACACTCAAATTTTCCTCATTAGATTACATACAAATTCCATACCATTGCTACTAGAAAGGCAAAACAACCTGTATGCGGTCTGTTTGTTGTTAATGTTAATATGCCAACAAGATATATAAACAAAAAAAAGATAACTGAACTAGACTTGATAAGCTATATTACATTTTTAATCCTTAGCATACTCATACTTTAATTTCTACCTTTACTTTCCTTATTATGTCACTTGGTTTGCCTGGTAAATTTTTCATTTTCATTTTTCAATTTGGGGAGCACTCAGTAAGTCCTTTTTGTTTGCATATCTAATCACTAACATTAGATGGCTGTATGTTTCATTTTTCCTACCAAATATGACCATAATTAATCAGCACTAAGTTAGCATATGTCATATCACTTAAAAATCAACTTTACTCTTCAGACATTTCTAATAAAACATACATTCTTGCTCATATTTCTTAGTTACTGTGGGTCATTATTCATTACATCGTATGATTTTAAATTTGACATACATTCCATAATATATAAAATTTAGTTTTCAAATTTTTTTAACCTAACAGTAGGTATGTTTCTCTAAGCATTCTAACATGTGTAATATTAGTTTAAGCTGCTTAAGTTATATGCAGCTTGATTTTTAGCTTAAGTAACTCAATATAGCTACAACTGTACCACCTTCAGAAATCATCTTAACATTCCTACTAACTACAATATAGGCCATGAACTTTGAAGACAGCATTCGTCTCAACATAAATGAAGACCATCTTTTCTACATCAAAACTGTTTTAACTCAACCATGGTTAGGAGAACATGGCAGGACAGTTCATGCTCGGCTAATGAAAAAATTTGAAGTTGTTGCATTGGATGAGTACGATCCACAGAAGCACTACAAAATCCCAGTTGAGACAATTGGTGATCAAATTAATACACTAAGTGCTTCCACCCCAAAAAGAGCCCTCTTTCAAGATGATGTTGGAGCAAGCAAGAAGAAACTTCTTTCGAAGATGGATTAGCAGATCCGCAACAAGTATTTTGGCTAGCTAAAAATCTTTTGTAATAGATGGAATGGACACCGTTTACTAACCAATATGGTTAAAGTAAACGTTGTGCGATATGCATGTTCCATTCTATCAACTTGCTGCTCAAGGGGTTAGTATCCAAACTGCCTGAAGAATATGCACAACATATATATTTTGTGACTATGTTTCATCTAAATGCACCCTGCTACTCAAAGGGCAAATTTATGTATGCAAGTATGTATTTTGTCACCAGATTTCACGTAAATACACCTTGGTACTCATTCTCTGTAAATTAATCCCTCAGTTTGCAGGAAACTATCTCAACCTTTCACCTTATCTCCCACCTTGCCAATATTGTTACAAATCAATATTTCAATCAACAAAAAAACTACATTTTCTTTGCAGGATACATCACAATTTGACAAACGAATCTTGTACATTAACAAATTGATACCGCTTCTACGTATAAACATCTATCAATCACCGTTGTTAGAACAACACCACATATATGCTTTGTACGCTAGCTTATACGAAATGACTCCAACATACAGTGCACGTTCTGTCAACCCTAGTAATATTAAAGTACTTCAACCTATTTTTTAATTCATTTTTTAATATTTTCCCACTCAAAGTAATATCAATCTTTTCTTTTGGATTTTTTTTAGTATACATGACTCCAACACGTCTTCCCTTTCTTGAATACACTGGAATCATTCGTCATAATCTCTTCGTTCTCTGTCTCAAATCATCTCTCTCTATAACATCATCCAATGACACAACGGCCCTAGTTTCTCCATCCTAGCCAATGGACTCAGTTTATCCTGAATATCCCATTTCTCTATGAAATTGTATTTGCAAGATCCTCTTGAGATTCATCATCATCTTCCTCCGATCTATTTAGCATAATTTATGAGACCTTAATTGTTTAATTACATTCACCGTCATCTTATGCAAGGAATTTTTACATTGGGTCATCCGTAAAAGGGGGAAAATGAAGAAGAAAATCCCATAAATTTATGGTTGTTGAGAAAGGTATTCAATCTGTATGACTGTGTAGAGATTATTATTCTAAGAGAATTAGATTTCCATTTTCCGTCACTAGAAATCAGAGATTATTAGTATTCTTACGAAAAAAGAAAATGACCAAAGAGTTTCTGATAGACACGAGTCTATACTGTTATTTTGCTAAACTTAAAGTTTTTGGATTCAACAGTAGTAATAACTATAAGATGTGTGGATAATAATGTGTATGAGAAAAAAATAGGCTTGTTTTTTCAAAAAAAAATGTTAAAGAACTTGCTTGATAAATGCTACTTTGTGCTACTTTCAATTGACAAATTCATGAGATTGAAACTATTTTGTCACAGCATTATGAGTGTTGAATTGCAATTACCTTGCACCATAGACTATTTTAGGATTTAAATGTTGTTGTTCTTGCCAATGAAAATTTGAAATTCTACAAAAATAAATTCTTGCCCATAACAAAAATTTTTCTTGCCAATCAATGAAATTCTTCTCATTCCTACCAAGTTTAATACTACCTCCATTCCAAAAATACAGTGCACTATTCTTTTTTCGTCCGTCCCAAAATATAGGCCACATTTCTTAATACTTATCTTTTATACCCTCATTTAATATACATTGTTATCATCAAAACAGAGCAATTGAAATAAAACATCTAATAAATGAGATGACATATTAGAAAAATAATCTTAAAATTTTCTTTTCCAATACCATTAATTGCACTTTTCTTAATTTTTGTGAAAATAGAAATTGGCTATATTTATGGGACGGAGGCAGTATATATAATATGAAATTAGAACCAGTTAAATTCTTCTCATTTTGCTGTCTTGGAAAGAGAATGTGTGACGTGATTAACCTACGCAATTTTTATGTGGAAATCCGAAATCTGGGCAGCTTGCTCCTTTTGTGAGTTGAATTGAATTTCCCTGAGTTAAGTTTATTCATTTTAAATGCAGTTTTAACTATTGGTGTTAGTTAAAGCAATATTTTTTCTGGTCTTTTAGGTATTCGCTCAAATCTTGCTGGATTTTCCATCAAAATAAAGAAAGATCTTTTGCTACAGTTATTATAAAGTTTGATTATTAGCTAAAAAATTATAGAATTGTTGTTTTCAATCGATTTAATTTCAAATCTTGAGAGGAAGCTCACTTTTTTCAACTATGGTTACTTTTTTTTATTTTTTTCTTGAGGTCTAATTCAATTTCATTGTTGAATTTTGACGGATGGGGAATCTTATTTCTAGGTTGGATCTATGAGGTTTGAAAATAAAATGTTGAATTAAAATATTTGAAAATTAAGTAGTTGCTGAGTAAATCGTGTAATGCCAAAATGTATTCAAATTAATGGTTTTGACGATTACTTTTTGTGTTTTATGCTCTAAGTTGGTGCATTTGAATTTTCTAAACACACAAAAATGATTTTAGGATTATAGATTTTTGCCCATAATCAGTGTTTGGGGAAGATGAAAAGCATTTAGAATGTTGAAGAAACGAGAAGAGAATAAGAAGAGAGTTGCGATGCTATCTAAGTCACCGCTCAAGGCTGCATCATTCCCGCCAGATGAGAAGGAGGTGAATCAGGGGAAGGTGAAAGGAGGAGGATCGAAAGTTATTATCTGTTGGTATTGTTGGGGTTCCAAATGCTAGAAAATCTGCTCTCACTAATTGCATGGTTTCTTTCTTTTTCTTAGTGAGCTTCATTTTAAAAGCTAATTGATGAAAAATAAGAAAGATTTTTATAATTTGCTGTAACAGTTGTTACTCTTGCTGATTTGCACTATTTTTACGAATTTTGATAGTTGATATCATTATAATTGATTCCTCAAGAATAGGTGGGGTTTTTGGTGAACTGTTTTGTGGTTAGCAAATGAATAAATGGCATATTGATCTAGCAATTGTGCGCCATATGTTATGACTTTGAATCACTTATATGTTGTCATTTGTATTTTTCAGTTTTTGGGGATTTATGGAATATTTCATAACAAAAATTACTACACTAAGAATTTTGAATAATTACACTAAGTTAAATAGAATTTTTATTTTTATTTTGCCAAATTACTTGATTAAATATAATTATATATGTACACTTGATGCATGGGACTATTGCGACAAGTTCTCTTAAATGATAAGAGGGTGGGAGCTACTGAAGTGGTTGCGCATTTATTTTATTGACCATTTTCATCAATTAGGAACTTCCCTTTTTTTATTATTATTATTATTTTTTTTTTTTTGCATATTTATGTTCAGTCACTTATTTACTTACCACTATTCTCAATGTAGCCGATTGTGATTTTTTTTTTTAATAGATGTAGTTGGAGTTGGGTATAAAGAAAATCTTGAGTGTTGATTGGGATATACATCATGGAAATGGTGAACTTCATCTCCTTTTTGAGTTAATATAATATGTGAACTTCTGGTTTCTCAGTTCTTCAATTAATGTTAGCCACTAAACTTTTGGTAAAGGAGTCAAATGAAGGTAGTGATTGTTTGGTGATGGAAACCTTATCCTTCACAAATGGATTGATTCTTGTGTGGTCAAGTTAATTTTTTGAGAAATGGCTTTTGTCAAAGAGATAACAAACAAGCTCCATGCCCAATTCTCTAGGGGTCATTTAAAGTAATTTTTTTCTATTTTCCTAATCTGCTATACAACTACTGAAGGTTTAATGACTCGATTGTTTTTGCGATCATGCAAGGCCATGTTAATGTTGGGGAATTAGGCGCTGCTAATTCCGCCCAAGATCAGTGGGACGAAAAATAATATGTGACTGAGAAAATAATGGACGCTAAAATAAACACAAATATGGAACACCCAGATTTAACGTGGTTCGGCCAAACTGCCTACGTCCACGGACCCACACCAATATATTTCACTATCTCAAAAGGAGGAGTACAAAAATACTACACTGTATTTTCTCTACCTACGCAAAGGTTTTATCACTCCACTCACTTTTATCTCTCGTGTATAACTTCTACACTGAAGCTCTCTCTCTACACAAGATCTCTCTCTTTTCCTCCGGTTGGTGGTTCTTGTGGTGTAAATTTCCAATGCAAAGGTGAGCTATTTATAGGAAAAATTTCCAACAACTCTCTTCAATTGTCAACCACTCTCCATATCATTTTTCTTCCACCGAGAAAATTTGCATGCCTTTTGCCTTCCTTTGTTGACAATTGAATTCAATGAGCCACCTAATCCTCACACGATTGTCAAACAATGCATGCATTCCATCCACCTAACTCACCTAATCCTTGACTTTCTTTTTCTTCTTTCTTTTTGTTCGTCTGCCACTAACAATCTCCCACTTGAAGACTGATTTCAATCTGTCTTCACAATCTGGCTTTCACCTTGGGACATCTCATTTTGCAGCTACGTGAAAAATATGATGTGGGTCATCACCTCTGTCTTCATTGTAGAAGACCAACTGAAGCTGAGCACAGCTCCAATTTCTCCTTGGTTACTGTTTTCGTCATCATGTCGGCTGGGTTTTTGGTACCTTGAATCTTTTCAAGCTTCAACACTTCATCTTCCAAAAGTGATATGATGAAATGATAACGGAGTCCAATATGTTTGGTCCTCAAATGAAATGCCGAATTCTTTGCCAGATGTATCGCACTCTGACTATCACTGCACAAGACATTCTTCTCCTGTTCGAAACCCAATTCTGCCAACAAACCTTGTAACCATATCATCTCTTTGCTAGCCTCTGCACGCCACGCATCGCTTCAGAAGTTGATAACGCAACAATCTTCTCTCAGATCTGCGAAATCCAACTAATCGCAGAGCACCAATCAGAAGACATAACCTGTAGTGCTTCTTCGCGATCTACCTCACCAAAGAAAATCGTGATTCTACGAAACCTCGTAGTGTCACCTCGCCTCGTCTAAAGCATAAGCATTTCTCAGTAGTTCCCCATAGATATCTCAATATCCACTTTACTGCATCCCAATACTGCTTTCCAGGATTTTCCATATATCTGCTCACAACTCCCACTGCATGAGCAATATCTGGTCCGGTACAAACCATGGCATACATCAAACTTCCAATGGCTGAGGCATATGGAATTTTAGCCATGAAGTTTCTCTCCTCTTCTGTCTTAGGAGACTGGTCGTTGGATAGACGGAAATGATTCGCTAATGGCGTGCTAACTGGCTTTGCACTGCTCATGTTGAACCTTTGCAGGATTTGATCAATATACTTGGCCTGCGACAACTGCAAAACACCTTTTTGCTTGTCTCTACAAATTCTCATCCCTAGAATTTGCTTTGCTTCACCCAAGTCCTTCATTTCGAATTCCGCCGATAGTTGCTTCTTCAACATCTTGATCTCGTCCATGTCCGAGCCAGCTACTAACATGTCATCGACATAAAGTAGCAAAATGATATAGCTAGACTCGAACCGCTGAAGTAGCAACAATGGTCAAGATTACACTTCATGTAGCCATTTTTACGCATAAATCACAAACTTCTTGAACCCTTTGTCTAGCGCTTGCTTTAAGCCGTATAGGCTCTTCTTTAATTTGCATACCAGCTTCTCTTTTCCTTTCATTGAGAAGCCTTCCGGTTGCTGCATATAGATTTCCTCCTCTAAGTCACCATGGAGGAAAGCAGTTTTCACGTCTAACTGCTCCAAGTGCAAGCCCTCCGCTGCAACAATGCTCAACACTGATCGAATTGTTGTCAGTTTCACAACTGGCGAAAATATCTCTATGTAGTCAATTCCTTCTTTCTGCTGGAAACCTTTGACTACCAATCTCGCCTTATACCTTTTCGAACCATCATGTTCTTCTTTGATTCTGTACACCCATTTGTTATTAAGAGCTTTCTTCCCTCTGGGCAACTCAACTAGTTCCCACGTTTGGTTGGAGATAAGAGACCTTATCTCATCTTTCATTGCAAGCTCCCACTTAACAGAATCTCCCACCTGACATGCCTCGTCATAGCATTCAGGTTCACCGGCGTCAGTGAGCAACATGTAGTTCATGTACTTCCGATTCGGAACATGAGGTCGACTTGACCTCCTAACAATCGGGATCGGATCTGGAGACTGTGGTGAATCAACCTCCGAGACAGGCTCCTCTGTCTGCAGACTCTCATCTGTCTGCTTTGACGTACTTCCTTCTGGAGTGTCGTCCGGAACAACATATGTTGGATCATCATGGATTGTGTCATTGGACTGCATCGCATTTCTGTCCTTGTACATCACATTTTCATTGAATATGACATCTCGACTTCTAATGAGCTTTTTGTTCTGGTCATCCCAAAAGCGGTACCCAAACTCGTCTCCACCATATCCAACGAAAGTAGACTTTAGTGATTTTGAGTCTAACTTACTCCTGGCATTGTCACTAATTTGCACGTACGCGACACAACCGAATACTTTCAAATGTGAAAGTTTCACTTCTTTCCCGCTCCAAACTTCTTCCGGTATCCCGTACTCCAATGGTATCGACGGTCCACGATTACCTAGGTATGCCGCCGTATTGACAGCTTCTGCCCAAAACTGTTTTGGCAGGCCTGCATGTATTCTCATGCTTCTGGCTCGTTCTGTCAACGTCCGATTCGTGCGTTCTACAACTCCATTCTATTGCGGTGTTCCTGGCAACGTTCTCTCCAACTTGATGCTATTTTGGTAACAAAATTTCTTGAACGCCAAATTTTCGTACTCTCCACCATTGTCAGATCTCAACTTCTTTACTCTCAAACCAGTTTCATTCTCCACCATGGCCTTCCACTTCTTGAACACATCGAACACTTCTGATTTGTGTCTGAAGAAGTAAACCCACACTTTTCTCGAGTGGTCATCAATGAAACTCACGAAGTATGACTTTCCGCCAATTGATGAAACCGTTGTTGGACCCCACACATCTGTGTGGACAAGTTCAAGCTTCTCCTTCTTCAGAGTTCTGCCACTTGTATTGAAACTCACCCGTTTCTGCTTCCCGAAAACACAGCTTTCGCAAAAGTCTATGTCAATAGACTGAAGCCCTGGTAGTTTCCCTTTTGAATGCATGTACTTGAGCCCTTTCTGACTCATATGCCCAAGTCTTTGGTGCCACAAGTTCGCGTCCTTTCTATCAGCAACTGCGATTGTCATACAAGCATTCGCCGTTGTGTATAGGGTGCCACTATCCTTGCCACGTGCGATTATCATGGCACCCTTGGTGATTTTCCAATTATCACCAGAGAAGCTTGTGTCATATCCTTCTCTCGACAATTGTTTGACAGAGATCAAATTTTTCCTCAACTCTGGAATATGTCTCACGTCCTTCAATTTCCATACAGATCCATTGACATTGATCTGTACTTCTCCTATGCCCACCACGCTGCAAGGATGATCGTCTCCGAGATATACTTCTCCAAAGTTTCCCGACACATAATTTGCAAAAAAGTGTCGATTTGCGGTGGCATGGAACGATGCTCCAGAGTCTATTACCCAATAATCGGCCTTCCTCTCCATGGAGCATATCAAAGCATCACGTGCTTCTTCGGTCACGACATTGACCTCGGTCTTGTTCTCCGTTTCCTTTGGAGCTACCCTACACTGATGTTTGTAGTGCCCAACTGACCGCAATTCCAACATTCAATGACTTTGACTTGTTGGAATTTCGTGATTTTTGGATCTCGATGCGCCATTCCTCGACTTGCTGGCCCACGCCCATGTTCTCTCGTTTGAACTTCGCCTCTCGCTATCTACATTGAAAGAGCCGGAAGTTGAAGCCGCATCTGGCCTCTCGGATCTCCTCGTCAAGATCATGCTCACAACGCCATCGAACTTCAATTTCGACTTCACCCGAAAGTCGATGGTCGTGGATCGCGCCATTCCACTCTCAGGCAACCGCCAAGAATTAATAGAGCTCAAACCTCATCACTAGAAGTGATTTCCACCGTGGTCAATTGGTCTACTACCTCACCGATTCGTTGAGGTGTTCTCCAAATCTCCGCTTCGTCATCTTCATATTGAACAATTTCTTGATCAAATGAATTTTATTTCTTTATGACAATTTGCTCATACATGCTTTGGATAGAGTCGCCATGAGAGACGCCGTTGTCTTCTCATTTTTAATGTTGAAAGCGACCGACTTTGATAGGGTCAATCTAATTGCGCCGAGTGCTTTTCGATCAAGCACCTCCCACTCGTCGTCTTTCTCGCCTTCTGGCTTTTCTTTCAACGGCTTATATAGGTCCTTCTGATACAAATAGTCCTCCATTTGCATTTTCCAATATCCAAAATTTTTACCATCAAATTTATCAATTTTAGAAATTCTCTCGTTTGTCGCCATTACTCCCACTCGAACAAAATGTGATTTTTCGAGAAATCGTTTCTGATGTGGAAGATCAGTCTATGCTGCAACCACAGAGCATACTAAGAATTTCAAGAGATATCACAAACGTGGCTCTGATACCAGTTGTTGGGGAATTAGGCGCTGCTAATTCCGCCCAAGATCAGTGGGACGAAAAATAATATGTGACTGAGAAAATAATGGACGCTAAAATAAACACAAATATGGAACACCCGAGATTTAATGTGGTTCGGCCAAACTACCTACGTCCACAGACCCACACCAATATATTTCACTATCTCAAAAGGAGGAGTACAAAAATATTACACTGTATTTTCTCTACCTACGCAAAGGTTTTATCACTCCACTCACTTTTATCTCTCGTGTATAACTTCTACACTGAAGCTCTCTCTCTACACAAGATCTCTCTCTTTTCCTCCGGTTGGTGGTTCTTGTGGTGTAAATTTCCAATGCAAAGGTGAGCTATTTATAGGAAAAATTTCCAACAACTCTCTTCAATTGTCAACCACTATCCATGTCATTTTTCTTCCACCGAGAAAATTTGCATGCCTTTTGCCTTCCTTTGTTGACAATTGAATTCAATGAGCCACCTAATCCTCACACGATTGTCAAACAATGCATGCATTCCATCCACCTAACTCACCTAATCCTTGACTTTCTTTTTCTTCTTTCTTTTTGTTCGTCTGCCACTAATAGTTAATAACTGACAATATATAAGCTCTTACGTTTTTTTCTTAAAAAGATTTGGATTTCTTTTGTTTCACCACCTATATGGGTAATGTATGCATGGATGGGGAGAGTTAAAATCTTTTGTACTTATCTATCGGTTTTAGATGCATTTTAAATTCAAAGGGTATCCTATGTAAGAGTTCTTTTCTATTTTATATATAGTATATGTTTCCATTTCCATACCTTTCAATTTCATCATATATGCAAAGTGTGCATGGATAAGGAAAGTTGATGGCATCCTTTGTATTTAATTTGTTTATTTATTTTAGATCCAACGATATCTCATTTATTTGTTTATTGTAGATTTTCTTGCGGGATAAGTCGTCCATTTATTGCCAAGTTATGCTGTGTTTCAGGGTGAGACTAGAGTAAGAGGTTATCTTTCTAATTATGATCTTGTTGTGAACGAGATGGTTTTTATTTCATTTCTCGTTATTGAATTCGTTACAAATGACCCCTATTTATAAAAAAATATTAGGGCACAATATATTACAAATATTGATCTGGTATATATACAATGGTCATTCACATAATAAAACATAATTATTACATTTTATCAGTCCTTTCGGTGGCTTTTGCTTTTCCCTTTCGGTGCCTTTTATCTCTATGTTTTACAACAGATCTTTTGTTGTGTCATTTTCTTTTCTTTTATATTGTTAGATTATGCCAATATTGAGCATGATTATAAGATATTTTTTTATTTCCATTATTGGGTCAGGGTAAGGTTAGAGTAATAGGTCATCTTTCTGCGAACACAATTATGAAGTGTTGGATACCATTGAGATGCAAAAGTTTGGGATTTCGAGGCTCGCTAAATGAAATCTACGTGGATTTTACTCTATTAGAAACTATTTTAATTAGTTTTATGGATTTTCATTGTCATTGTTTACTGTTACTGGTGAA
This sequence comes from Jasminum sambac, assembly GCA_018223645.1. NCBI lineage: Eukaryota > Viridiplantae > Streptophyta > Magnoliopsida > Lamiales > Oleaceae > Jasminum > Jasminum sambac. Next base: position 27,215,938 of record CP073652.1, read on the forward strand.
TGGAACATGAGAACCATTATTACCTTTTGTGCTATCATTTTGCATCCACTTTTTGCTCTATTTCTTTTTTTGTCATATGCTGTCTAAGCTATCATTCATATCATAGTAGTTTTTTTTGGACTAATGATGGATGAATGTTGCAAGGGAAATGATAAGTTTGCTCTGTTGGTTGTATTCAATGTGTTAAACTCACAATTAAGTTATCTCATTCATTCGTGTCATAAACCCATAATTATATTTTTGGTGCCCTTAATCTATCCATAACTATACCCAATATACCTTTAAGTTTTATTTATATGTTTGCATAAATGTTATGTTCCAATCTTTTGCATGCCTGATACATCTTGGTGACTTTCTTAGTTTGAATGTTATTATGCTGACTCTTCCATGTCATTTGCCAAATATAAATAACAGAGTAGTCAACAGCTTGCTAATTGCTAATGAGTTCAACAGTTCCTCTCCTGCCTTTCTTCACATCTTAAAAAATGGAAGGCAAGTTTTTCATTATATGGATCAAATGGAGACTCCTACAATGCACTAGATAAATAACAACTTAATCTTTTATTAGTTTGATTAATGTGCATGTGTATTTCTATTATATGTTTATAGGACCACTGCAAAGAACACTATGAGGATGAGAAAGCCCTTTGGCCATTAATGGAAGCTGAGGAGTGGAGTAAATTATAGCAATAGATGGTAGGATGTGGTTTGTAAATTTTCCTGTCTGTATATATATAAAAGTAAATTTTTTTCGGCCCATTTGTTTAACAATAATAATTTTTTATTTAATAACAATAAATTAATTAATAGGGAGATATATGTTATCTTTACATCAACCATCCTGGTTACAATACCCGAAAACTAGGGTCCGCGTCATTCCACTACAATTCGCACAAGATTTTCCAGCAAAATTCGATCAAATCTCTTTCTATAGATGTGAGTGGTTGGTCAGCTTAAATTTAGAACAATTTTTTTACTTGAAAGCTAATTTATACTACTTCATTGAAACCCAACTTTAGATTTAAGCAAAGAATTCAAGCTATTCCCTGCATCCCATATATATGATCTTCTTTTCTTTTTGGATGATCTCACATATATGGTTCTCTTTTTATATTTGATAGTATTTTTTTATATTTATTTACAATTAGACCCCACCTATATCTTTGAAAATATAAAAAATTTAATGATTTTTATCCATTTAAGTAATGGTATTGCATGAAGTTTGTTTGTAAAATTTATTTTTCCAATACCTTCGTAATCATTGTCAAAAACAAAGTGGACCATATATATGGAACTGGGGGAGTATCTTTGATTTTTGGACTTCAAAAGTAAAATCTATTGAATACATGTTATGTTGACGGATTAGATCAATCAATTTTTTTTTCCATTTTTGTACAAATGGAAAATACACCTGTAAATTAATTAATATTGTATCTTCAATCGTCTCAAAATAAGGATTGCTAGAGTTGTTTGACGCAAATTGTTCAAAAAACACTTTACTCAATCATTATAATTCATTATATTGATTAACAACAATTTTTTAAAAAAAAATTATACAAGGACTGAATAGGGGAGAGGAGGAAAATCATGAAAGTTGAATTCAAGACCTCCTATTAGAAATCTGAGTATCAATTACTGTGCTACAATTTAAACCACACACTGATTAACAATTTTTAATATTTTTAAAATATTTTCTTAATTTCTCAATCACACATCCTTTTTTTTTTAAATATCCAACAAGACATTAGAATCACTCATAAAATTTATAGTGTTGTTTTATCGAGGAAAACAATGTAATCAAATCATTGTTTATCTATTTTTAGAAGTCAAAACATAATGATTTGTTTTCTTTGTTTTTACATTCATTTTGAACAATAATGACCCAAACGTAATGATTTGTTTCTTTGTTTATCTATTTTTTGATTCTTTATAGTAGATTTTCCTTTTAGCTAAACTAGTTTTCGCACCCGTGCGTTGCACGGGAGTAAAACTATTTAGGTTAACATGAAAAAAAGTACATGTAAATAAAGTTATTAGGTAAATGTTGTTGAAAAATGATCAATGAAGTTGGAATTAAATATCATAAATAAATGTAAATAAATGTGTTAAATTCATACACAAAAGAGTTTTTTTTTGAAATCTGAAAATGTATACAACTAAATTATATATGAAGAAGCAAATAATTAACACATCAATAGAAAATATATAATCACAAAGAATCCTCAATAACTCGTTGAATGCAATAATGATAAATGTACATGAAATTCAAAAACTTCAATAAACATAATTTAATATTGCATTACAAATTTTCGAAAACTTTTTTAAATACAATATTCGTAGTCCGATTGGTCGGTTTGCTTTCTTTGTCACACAAAAGTACCTTCAATCCCGAACGACTGGTAACTCGAGAAATAGCCACATACAATTGGCCATGACTAAAAATTGGTTTTCTCAAGAAGAGGCCAACACGTGACAGTGATTGTCCCTGACTCTTATTAATAGTCATCGCGTAAGATACAATCAATGGGAATTGTCTTCTCTTTAATTGAAAAGGCAACCTCATGTCTGATGGAGTCAACGACATCCTCGAAATGAAAACTTTGTCACCAGCATTACATCCAGAGAGGATCAAAGCTTCCAAAACGTGATGCCCAAGCCTTGTAACAATCAATCTCGTCCCGTTGCACAAACCCATACTGTGATCTATATTCCGCAATAGCATCACCGGAATTCCAACTTTTAATTTCAGCTCATGGTTTGGCACACCAGAACATTTTATCCCATTCAAGAAGTCTGCTGAGTGGATTTCTGCAAATAAGCTACCCAATTCATTGCAATTGCACACTGAATCTGCACTCAAATACACATTCTCTTCCGATGATTCTAAGAAACCATATAATCATTCACCACCCGTACTTCATTAATCGTCGGGGCAAGAATAGCTTTCCCTTGTAAGTATGAACCATCTCCATACTTTTCCGCAAATGATGGATAAATGCTTTCAACGATAGATTGTACGAAGTCATTAGACATGTCTATCAACGTGTCATCCGGCATGTCTATAATGGCATCACCATGATTATCATCCCCAATCGTTCCATCTCCATACTGCACATCCAATCCGAGAAGGCTTCCAACTCCAAAGCATCGTTATCATTTGCAACATTTCGAAGCCTCATATTTTTAGTCAATTTCATGACTTTACAATAGCTCCATAAAGGAGAAGAATTCAAAGTAGCAAACATGATGTCCTGTCTAGTACCTCCTGGAATAACTGGTAAAATTTGCCGAAAATCACCCCCAAAGATAATTGTTTTACCTCCAAAAGGCTGCTCCGTACTGCGTGGATTGTTGAAGCGCAACAGATCTTTCATCGTTCTATCCAATGCTTCAACACAATAATAATGCATCATTGGTGCCTCGTCCCATATAATGAGTTTCGCCCTACATATCAACTCAGCTAGTGGACTGCCTTGAGTTATATGGCATGTTGACTCCTCTGTAGGGTTGAGAGAAATTGAGAATCGTGAATGTGCCGTTCTACCTCCTGGTAGAAGAAGAGAGGCTATACCGCTAGAAGCAACATTCAACACAATGTCTCTTCTTGATCGGATGGTAGCAGATAGCGTTTTCCAAATTATTATCTACTACTCCCATTATCGTGTCGTATACATGTTTCTATTCATCTGTCATCAATTGGACTGATCTTATATACTCAGCAGACATTTCACTTATATTATATGCTTGTCTCTTAGCAATCAATCTATTATCATTTAGTGTTGCATCCACATCTTTAGGTATTGGTATAGACGGGAAATCTCTGAGAGTCTTTCCTATTCTATTCAAAATTCTCTCAACATCTAACAATATAGCATTTTTAATTTCTTCTTCAGACAACGGCAAACCTAAATTTATGAATGATAACAAAATGGATTTTGTACAACCAGTAAGGAACGAATATTTTTAAAAATAAATTATCAATAATTTTATATAGTATTCGAAACAAATCATACCTGACGTAGTCTTGCATCTATGAACTATATCGTCTTCCATGTACTTCCAACATTTATCCCACACTGATGACGGTTAAGACAGTGACTCTGACATTAATAATGTAGCAAATAAAACTCTAATTTGAGGTCCAGTCCCCCAGTGGTTGGCCTCTACAATTCCTTCAACATACTCTCTATCATCATCCAATGAACCCTTTGCATAGCAAGCTTCTCTAAACGTGGGATAAGTGACACCATTATAAGTCCTAATGTGCTCATGACACGTAGGACCACATACTTTATTCACCAGCACGTGCAAGAAATACAACTCACCGTGACCGGGAGCGATATACTGTATTCGGCCAATGCTCCAACCTTGTTTTCTTGGACGCCATTCCCTTTCTACTTCATCCCATATAAAATAATTAGGAAATTCCTCATAGGTTAGTAACTTTGCACTCTCATACTTCCTATTTGCATCCATCCAAGCAGTGAACATGGTCTGTTTAGCCATGCGTCGATTGAGAACATTCTCTAAACGATCAGTTTCCGCATACATTACTTGCTGTTCATCCGGAAGGTGAATGAATAACCTTTCAACAGATGGAGTTCTGTAATGAATATCATATCGGAACATTCTCCAAATAGCTTCACATGGTGACAAATAACGGCAATCATAATACATCTTGATTTCATCAATATTATCTTCATCTACTCAATTACCCACTGATTTATAAAAATTAGTCGTAATGCTATCACATCCTTTACTTAGATATTTGAATAGATACTTGATTGATCTTGACTGATTGCACCACTCCATATTGATGTGAGCACGATACCTCAGAAGGAGACATCAATTGTAGGAGACAACAAATCTATTATCCAGATCAATTCCATTTTTTCTCACAGTTCCCCCATTATCTCGACGTCTGCAAATAGGGAATCCATCATCATCCACATTTGTAAACTATACAAAACGTTTAGGATACTTTTTGGTGCAACGATCATTTGACATGCAAGGTGACTTTGGCCTCAAGTATCCACATGGGCCGTGAATCATGAATTCACGAACAGCCGTGTAATACTCCGGGTCGGTAGTCTCATCAGGTATCTCAGCAGATATGATGTTATCGATGCTTTCGGGTGTAGCAAACTTAGCATTTTGAGACATGAATACCAAAATGTGTGCATGAGGTAAACCCCGCTTCTGGAACTCAATGGTATACACAACTAATAATGCAAAAAAAAATGAAATAGAGATGTCATAAATATTTTTTGAAATGACACTACACAAACACATACACGCGTATATAATATAAAATGATATATATATAATTTTTTATATATGTGCTACGAAGCTATTAATAATAACTAACCTGCTCGAACCTTACCAAATAATTCGTCATGCTTTATATCTTTTATCATGCGGTCCAACTTCATTTTGAATACTCTACACACAATATCAGGTCGATCTTCTGGACGCAATCCCTTGAAATCAACAAAGCGAGTGATTTCCGGCCATTTCGGATTGCACGTGAATGTGATGAAAAGATCGGGATATCCAACCCATCTACATATAGCCATCGCATCTTGATAGCATTGTATCATGTATCGTGCACCGCCAATAAACAAAGCTGGTAGAACTATTCTCTTCCCTGTAAAAGAAGGATCACTTTCGCCTCTACACAATGCATCATTCAATCCTTTATACATTTCACTTCTCAAATCTTTTTGATGAAACCGTATATAAGCTAATCGTTGAGATTCAACCATACTATATCCATCTACCACAAATTGTTGAAACAACTTTCTAGAGGATAAAATATTTCGTGATTCACATTCTCTTTCCTGCAATCTGTAGGCGAACCATTCTCTCAGTGTAAACCTTTTTCGACCGCGACCCTGACCCAGTAGATGTTCAGAATAAAGAACATCATCTCTGTATCCATCTTGACCATATACAAAAAGCAACGGATATTGAAGGGTTAAGTACAAAACATGCAATTCGTGTATTCGCTGTAATTGTCCAGATCGAGTCTCTACAATAATATCCCTATTACAAACCAGATTCTCGAAATTGTTAACAATCAAAGCAGCTACCTCATTCTTTTCGGGCATATTATATTGTCTACCATCACGATTGCGGTTCCCTATTAACCGCAGTCTGATGTTACCATTTGTCCCTCTACGTTGTGTTTTTCTCACCATGCGAAATGACTGGACCAACAAATTTTGCTCATCTAACATAGCTTTTATATCTGACACGATTTCTTCATCCAAATTCGAATCATCGGAAGAGCCACTACATATTAAAATAAAAGGTCAATTAAATATAATTGTAAAATTGCATAACAATAAAGGCAAAATTAATTATCGGACATAATCATACCAAATGGCTCGCATCCTATTTGATATTTCATGGTCAGTATCATAAATATACAATTGAGCAAACTTCGGGTCATTTCCTATTCCGGGCAATAAACTTCCAAGCAAATGGTAATTCTGACCATGTAATTGAAACACGGGAGGACCTTTTCCATCATTGAAACGTTTATCTATCTCGCCTCCCATTGATGTAAATGAAAACATCATATTGTATGCCCTAATGTTGTCAACAAAGTGTTTGGTCTTCTCACTATTGCCGTATAACAATTCTTGTAAAATAGCAGGAGGCTCGTCAATGAAGGGAAGCTCAACTTTCCCATTGATACAACACCTACTATAATGCGGGTTTGAAGTATTCTCGGCGCCCTTGTTTTTTCGTTTGTTGTACCAAAATGTTGCCCGACAAAATGAACATTCATACGAAGGATCTCCAAAATCCATATACTCTACATTTTACCACATACAATTATATCACTAATATAATGTTTATCGCGAATGTTCATCTGTACATTGGGGTTTATGAATTTTTTTTTAAATATCATCTCTAAAGTAAAAAGAATGTAATTTACAGACCTAGGAGAAGATGGTGTTGTTACTTTTGTTTTTTATTTGTTTGGTTCCATTTTATAGTTGTTCATGTATGTAAGTTCATAATGTAGGAATTACATGTAATTTATGAGACCCCCATGTACAGATGAATAATCAATCAGGAGAAAAGCTTCGTTCTCATCAACGGCTTCTGCTATTAAGGTAACCTTACACCACCTTACTCTTAATTTGCATAAATTTTCAATAATTAATTCGAAGTTAAAGTTGCCTTATGCGCTATTTGTTTGGAGAAATATTTAGAAATAAACATTAGAATTAATCTCACAATTAATTCGTAAGGTGAAAACAGTTGGTATTTTTGTGTATATGAGTGTAATGGGAAAACAGTTAGGAACATTGAGAGTGAAACCTGATGTTGACCCATGTTCCAACACTTGAACCCGTATAGGGAGCACCAAATTGGAAGATAACCCAGTAATAGGAGTCTCATAGAGTCCTGTCAGTGCATTCAAGAGTTGTGTGTTTGATGAAATCACCGTAGCATTTGATACTCCTTGATTTTCAGTTTCTGAATTTAGCCTTCTATGTTGCCTTGTCTGTACACGGTTGTTCAATTCTGATAAAAACATTAACGAATATGTTATAGAACATTGTATTCATAGGACCATGAATTTCTAAACTATGAAATAATCTATGTATTGTCCATATTTACCTTCTGATACGTTAGTGTTATGGGATTTGCAAGACTGCCCCTCACCCATTTGTTTGTTAGATTCTGGTGACAGTGTTCTCTTTCCAGTACTAAGGAGGACATTCAATTCTGACGATGGCATAAATTGATAAAAACATGTTAAATATGTAAAGCAAACAACAATGTTAACAACATGTGTAAATTGCCTACAAATGGTTACCTGAATTTGTCAAGGGTCGCAGCTTTGTCTGCCTTCTTGAACTTCTACGTGCATTATCCATACTCGATTTCTTGTCTTAGGTGTTTAGTTTGTGCTGTGATAATTGATGTCTCGTAGGAATATGTTAGTAATTCTTGCCTGGTTAAATGTTTTATGTAGACTGTTCTGGTGTCAGTTTTGAGTGAATATGGGTAGTTACCTAACAGTTTTGTATGATAAGATAGATCCAGTTTCATACTGTTATAATTATGTGGTAATGGTGTCAGTTATTTTATATTTAATGCTTAGAGTTGTTGACCTTTATCTTGTTTCAGAAACAGAAAAAAATGTCTTGGCCCTTGCATCTATTTTCGTCCACCACTCCCAATTGTACCAAATCACCCACTAATTATTATTGTTAATGATATGTATATAGTCAAAATTAATCATTTTGATGTTATTCATTGATGAAATAATTGAAGTACGTCAAATGGTATATTGATTAGTATAATTATGTTAAATCTATATAGGTAGAAATTTTTATACTTGTTGGAGTAATAGCAGAAATTGAGTTTTTTCTTTCTTTTTGTTGGTTTTTTTTTTTTTTGGGAGGGGGTGCGGTGCGCAGGGGGGTGGGGAATACTTGGAAAAAGCACAACTTTTTTTGTTTTGTAATTGTCTTGTTCAACACTGAAGTGTGAAAATTATCAACCTACGAGTTGTTATCTGGCTTGTAAAAAATGACTAATGATTACATACTTGAAAATTTAGAACTAAATCGGCTTACACATGACTCGTGAACTATTTAAAGCACCGCATCATGTTAGAATAGAAACTTGAAATGACCATGTACAAACATTTCACTTAAATTTGAAAAGACAATGGTAGAAAATGAACAGTGAATCATATTCACTGGCCTTAGTCATCTAAGCTTTGCAGAATAACAGTGAATCATATTCACTGAACAACTATGAACATACTAAACATAAAAACATCATAATAAAAGGATTGGAGCATTAGTCTCTCTTAATTTTCACTTTCTTTAACTTGTTGGAGTACGACTGCTGTGATGAACCTGTGCCGTCATCAGTGACCTTTGAGCTTGAACTTGTTAGTGGAGTGCCAGGTTCATTGCTAGCAGACTCAGCCGGCTCATTTAATAACACCAAATCTATCACTTCCTATTATTCAGAAAATAATAGAGAACTTAGTCAGTAGCTGTGTGTTAACTATAAACTTATTAAGCTTTTGTACTTACTGGGTATACTGCATGGTCTGCTACTTTGTATTTTGTGATTAACTCCTTGTTTTTGATAGTCTCTTAACGGAATAAATCCGATCCCATCCACTAATATTTTCATCAGTGATATTCAGTTTGAAGATGCATACTTTGCCCACCATATCAAAGATTTCTTCTGTACAGTCTGTGTTGTCTATTGGCTTCCGCTTTAAGTCATGTTTCTCGTCGTCGAACTGTATTTACCATTAGGTGTTAAAAGACAGATAGTTGAAATGTTAAAATTAATTAGAGGGAGCATACCATTCCTACTCTGCTTCTCAAGTTGGCTGCTGTTTGATTTGTGAGTTGTCGGACTTCCCTGTCCCATAGCAATAGTGTGACATCCTTTGTTGTATCAACGACTGAGACACTTACTCTGAACCTTGGAAGTGGATTTTTTTCAAACTTTCTATCCTTTTCGCACCAATATCCACCATCCTATTTCTGTACCTTTCTAACACAGGTTCTACATGCCAAGTATGACCACTCTTTTTCTGATAGTATGGATGTAATGTGTCCAGAGACCCATACATGTGTTTTCTACAACGTAGAAGACAGTAGAAAATAATTCAGGTCAAGAAAATGAGTAAATCGGACGTTCAAGTTTTGTTACAAAATTACATTAAAATCACTAATATTATGCTAGCATAAGGAACAGACATTTGTTAGTAGACTTAGGTCAACTATTTTCAGTATTTTAGTCTCTGGATGTGCTAGGTCGTCTTCTATAGCAAGTTCAACATTATCGTTGACCATGGTAATTTCATGGTAGTTAGAGTCATCTATGATGTTTAAACTGGAAACAACACAGCAGTAAAAATAATTTTTATAGCTTTTTATGTGCCTCGGCTTGTAAAATGAAGTAAAGTAGGCTGTCACCATCTCTTGAAATCTAGAATTTCTGGTATATCCTCATTTAGTATGATTTTGGTAGCATCATATATGTTTGAAATTGTGTAGCTCCCTGCATTGATTCAATGAATAAGTTATATCTTGAAATATAGCAGTATAAAATGAAAATTATATATTGCCTACCATTGAATAATTTTGCTTTGACCATTTGCATAAGCAGCACTACATGTTTTTGTTTGTTGTTATTGATGTTGAGGTAGTCTTCAACCACCTCAGCGTAGTCTTCCCAAAATGTGCAGTCTATGTGTTTTTTACTGCATTTGTGAAATGTGTGGAGTTAACATTTTCCAAAAACCAAATCTATACAAAGACATAGATTTATCTTACTTGATATCTCTCATGATAATGTCAAATCTTTTTTTCGTTGAAATTCCTGTGGTTCTCTCTTTGACATGTACTATTTCACCTAGGAAATCTACAAAATGGTTGAAATGTTAGGAGTGTAGCATATATCAAAAGAGATTCAATAGTACAGTTTCAATATGATCCTTACCAAACAGTGCAGTATTCTCCCCTCCATAGGCCCCAGTTTGAATTTCTGAAACTGTTTTGATTTCGTACATGTGGAGAGGAAATTCAATTGAACTCAAATCTGCAACAAAAGTTGTTGTGCTGAAGTTTAGTTTGTAGCTGTGGCATGTGGGCCGATATTTGCCTATGTTTTTGGCGACGCCAAAGTTCATTAGCATATAAACTCCTCTTTCAACAATCTTCTTCTCCACCTTCTCAATTTCCTTGCCTTTCGCTGTTGCTTGAATGCGGCTACCCTGCAAAAGAATGCACATAGTGAAATTTGAAGTTTTGTAGTAGGAAAATTTAAAGAATGATTTAGCGTTGGTTTAAACCTCTTCATCCGAAAATACAAATTCCAAACTTCTCATGGGTACCCTCCATTTTCGAACACATCGAACCTTGATTTTCCAGTCATAGTGGCATGGTAATACAACACTTAAAAGCTATGATTGGTGAGCCATCAGAAATTTTTGTCTTGTCGATTTTTTTGTTGTGGATGTGTGTCTAGAATTCAGCTAGGGAAATGTTGGTTTTCTCGATTTTTTCCTGAGGATGTGTTATGTTTTCAGATTTCAGCCAAGTATTCCTCGTGAGTAGTTTTTTCCCAAATGAGTTGAATCAGATTTGTGAAAATTATGTTTAGGTGTAGTTTTTATTATAGGGTACTCTTGAATGCAATTACTGATAATGAGTCCACGTTTGTGGGTAATGGTCAGTTACTACAGGCATAATGGCCCATTATTTTGTAGTTGCAGTTTTTTTTGTAACTAATCAGAGGACACGTTTTTGGTGTTATATCTGTTTACATAACTAATTTAATTTCTTTGTTTTATTAAATTCCCTGATATAATTAAGTGTTATGCTGTTATATGAAAATTACCTCACAAATTCTTAATCTATGTTACATGGTATTTTTTATATTTGTATGTCTTGTTCAAATTATTAATGCACCGGATGTAATTTAATTGAGGTGGGCACACTTGTGTTTATATATGTTTTGTACAAAAAGTTAATGACACAAATCTATGGACGAATTCAGATTATATTGTGGAATGTTTTGTAGCAGTGAGTTGTGCATAAATTATTTGTAATATAATTTAGTTATGGCGAAGATATTTTTTCCGTATTATTATTTGATTGCTTCAGCATTAATCTTTTTCCGTTATTATTTCACGTATAATTTATATATGCAGCTAATAGGAGACATTGCGGTTTAACGATCTATCTATATAATATAACCTATGAAGATTTACCAATCTATCTGTATAATATAACATATGAAAAAAGGTTTTGCTATAAGTCAGACGTTGTAATATTTGGATTATATGTAAAATATGTAAATTTTATTTGACAGCAAATATTTGATGTTATATGTAAAATATGTAAATTTTATTTGACAACACGTTGGAGTAAACACAGGTACAAATTTTATTGGAAAATGTAGTTTTTAACAGAATTGTAGTTTGATTAACTGTTTTTGCAGTTGAGCAATGTCAATCAAACCTTATTTTATATATTATATAGATTTTGTCGAGAGATACTTTATTTAATCATATTTTATAATTTTAATCGATGTAAATAATAATCAATCAAGATATTATTTTTGATAAAATTTTACTGCCCAAATTAATATGTCTTTTCAAATACAATTATAATTTGAACTAAAAACATAAATTTCGAACGTATATAGTAGAATTAGAAGACTATCACTGACATTTGTGTTTTTTTGGGGAGGCTAATGTTCACCCACGGGCAATTATATGTAGCAGTTTCATGGGTCACGAATAGGAAGGGGTTGAAATTTTTGGTTTTCGACAATAATGCACGTCCAACCAAAACCACTACAAATGTTGTTTATAAAGAAGTTTTTAGTAACTTATAGTATAGTCTATCTTAATTCCATCTGGTATGCTTCTATCTCTGGAAAGTCTTATATTTGCTAAATGAAAATTTCTCTAGTTTATGATTGTAATTGTTCTCATATTTGCAGTCACTAGGATTTTATACCCTTTATTTTCTAATAATAATAATTTTCTTTCTTTGTAGATTAGTTGTGTAGGAGGGAGATCGATGGTGCGTGAACCAATGAAGGTTTTGGAAAGATGGAATAAGTGATGAACAAGTGATTTGAGGGTATATGAGTTTGACTACTTCTTTAAATAATTGTTTCAAAAAAATGATCCTGTTTATATATTTTATATGTTATTTGTGGCGTGAAAAGCAATGCAAAATGATTGCACTCTGAGTATTGTTACCACTGATAAGGTTGTCGACATTATATAATTATGCCATATTGAAATTTTTGGGACTTATACTCTTTGTATTAATATGGCGAATTTTTACGAAATACATGGGAAAATCTGTCGAATTTGTTAAAAAATCGTCTGCATTTTGTTCTTTCTTTTATTAAAAAAGAAATATAAGTATTTGATGGACGTATCTTCTTCGTGCAACACAAGTGTTGTTGTAGTAGTAGTAGTAGTAATAATAATAATAATAATAATAATAATAATAATAATAATAATAATAATAATACATATTTTAGGTAGGAAAAGGAGGGAAGTGACTTCTTTTATATATATATATATATATATATATATATATATATTGTGTTAGATATTTGAAAGGTATCAAATATTGATATGTAAGTAAATTTCAGTTTTCTATTTTTAATTTCTAACAATTATGACAAGTATCAAACTGCAATACTAATAAAAGAAATAGCTTTTCAATGTGATACCAAAAGTAAGTATTTATACATTTAAGCCCAAATGAAACACACAAAAATCAGAGAAACTACTTTCAACATCCTCAATATCACCAACCCTTAAACCAAAAATTCATTTATAAAACAAATTATAGACTAAGAAGTCAATTTTAAAAAAAATAAAAATAAAAAATGGGTTCGATATCAAAAAATCAAAAACTCCGAGGACCAATAATGGAATTTTCGAATAACAATTCCATTTTGTCAAATTATAAAATTCTGGAGCTGCCATTAATTCGCACTCGGTAACATCACGACCCATATTCGCTAGTAACAACCTGTAGGGCCTGACTAACACAAATAGAAAAAATCTAAGGGATCAGACCTGAAGAAACTCAAACTTTAGACCATCTATGAAAATATAAAAAAACAATTCTAAAAATCAAATATCTCTCTCTCCCTCCCTCGATAATTGAAGTATTATTATTATTATTATTATTTCCGTGACACCATAGTGCCAACCTCCACTAATAAGAGATGCCACTAGTGAATCTATAGCATCATCTGTTGCTGTCTATCAAATTAGATAATGTTGTTACGGTAAAAATAAGAAACTACAAGAGCATCTCCAACCCAAAACTTCAATTTACAGTTTTGAAGCTCCAAAATACAGTTCATGCTACAATATTTTACCATATCAACTCTAACCATCAACTCTAAATTTTACACTAAATTCACACCATTCACTATTTTCATTTTCTTTTTTATTTAATTAAATACACTTGAAATCTAAAATATTATTATAAAAGAATAAATAATATTTTTTAAATTAATATTAAAATTCTTCTACAACATGTTAAATTTTAATTATGAACACAATTTCCATGAAAATATTTTTATTCATTTTTAAAACATCCATAAACAAAACATAAATCGAAAAAGGATATTAAACCAACAAATATTATCTAAAAAATACATCAAATGAAAAAGGGAGAAAAAAGAATTAAAATCGTGTACAAAAATAAAAAACATGAGGGCCATCCAAATACAGTGTATCTATAGTGTAACGCCATATATGGCATTGCACTGTACAGAAACCTCATTTTAGCATCAAATATGGAGTATATATGATGTTGCACTGTACAGAAACCCCATTTTAGCGTCAAATATGGAGTTGGGTTGGAGGAGAAAAGACGCCAAATTCATGGAATTCACGGTATTGTGGTGTTGGGCTGGAGATGCTCTAACGACAACTCTATCAAACTATAATTACAAAGAAATCACTAACAGAAGACTCAATTAAATTTAAGTAAATAATACTATAATTCTTACATACATATATTGCCCATTTTTCTTTTCTGGGTTATCCCAAATATATAGTCCACTTTTTATATTTAGTAGTATTTTTTATATTCATTTACAATTATATCTCACCTATATCATTGAAAATACAAACATATTTATAACTTCTATTCATTTAAATAAAAACATTAAAAGAAATTTATTTATAAATTTATTTTTCTAATATCATTCTTAATCCTTGTACTACCTCCTGCAAAATTATAGCCATTTTCTTATTTTCAAATAAATTAAGAAAAATGCAATTAATGGTATTGGAAAAATACAATTCAAGATCATTTTCCTAATATACCCTCTCATTTATTAAATATTTTATTTCAACTATTTTATTTTGATTATATCAATGTATATTAAATGGGGGTATAAAAGACAAGTAATATTTTAACTACATCTTTAAAAGGAATGTGGCCTATATTTTGGAACAGACAAAAAATGAATAGTAGACTATATTTTTGGAAAAAGTCTACAAGTACACACACTTTTTTTACCACACACTACCACACCCTAATAAATAAAATAGGCAATGACTATAACGCCCCCTGAAAGTGGGAGGGCCCACGCCCCTATTAGTGTGCATTTGCCATACAAAAATATGTGTGTACCTCATGCATATTTCATATTTTTGAGATGGAAGGTAATATAAAAATCGAAATGGATTATATATGTGCGACGGAGAGAGTATCAATTATCATTGACCAACGCCGATTAAGACAAAAGAGCAGGTACTCGTGAAGCGGGCTGGAAATTCTTTTTCTTCAGGTAAGTGCTTAAAGTCTTTTGAGAAAAAATTCTTGAGGTCAGTTACAAAAATTCTTAATGCGCTGAAATATCTTCATATATGTGGCTTAAATTTCAATGCATGCGCACCATCTCGTTGATGGATCGTACATTTCAAGTGCTAATTAAAATTATAAAATAATGCAAAAATTATTTAATATTAGAAGATCAAGATGACGCAGTCCATACATCTTTCTATTTGACAATCAATTATATTTTTGTAAATAATTTATCACTTGTAATCATTTTGTTGGCATGCATAAGTTACTCAAAATATAATTGAATTATAGATTTATATTTTTACACTGTCTTATTAAAAATATTTTGATGTGAAATAATAATATCACTTTTCATACCGTAAATCTATCTATATATCTATAGATTGAGTTATATATTTAATTTACTTATTTTTATATTTAATTATTTATTATCTAATACTCCTTCCATCCGGCAAAGATAGTCTCATTTTTTTATTTGTCTCAAATTATAATCTTATTTTCTCAGTTGTTTTGTTAGTTATCCAATATGTCCCTATTTAATGTGCATTGTTATCAATATATAATAATAATTAAAGTGGAATAATAAATCTTTGAAATGACATATTAGGTAAAATGTTCATAAGTATTACTTTTCCAAGAACATTAATTAATTTTTCTTAATCTTTGTGAAAATGAATGTTAGACTCTCGTAACTGAACAAAAGGAGTAAGATGTTTCTAAAAATTGTAAAAATTTTGGAAAAATGGCACAAAGTTACAGTATAAGTTAAATATTGAAAAAAAATTAAGTTATTCAAAAAAATTAGTAACTGAAAAAGTATTCTAATACAAAAAAATTTTAAAATTGAAATTTAAAGTATGAGAATAAATAATGTAAATTTATTGAAGGTCATATCGAAAAATAAATTTAATTTAAAATATAATAGATTAATTATATATATTGCAATCAAGAATTATTATTTTTATTTCTTCAATATAAATTATTGGTGGAGCAATTTGATGAGATAGCAAATATAGAGAGTTGACAAAACTTCGAACTTTAATATCTAATAAATGGTTCATGAAATGACACATCAAATGTGATAACCTAAGTTAGTAATTGGTAAGAACATATTCGGTAGGAAATTTGGGGTTCGAGTTCATATCCCTTATTTATGGAAATCTATATATATATATATATATATATATATATAAGAAGTAACTCTGCAAAGTGTTTTCCTGCCAAAAAGTTTGTAGAGAACAAATTTTCTTTTAAATTGAGTATTTTTAGATAGTCTATTTTTTATTATAAGTGGTTTCTAAGTTTCTTGCGTTCTAACTACTATTTAATTATGTAGATTAAATGTTATTTTATTTAATATTTTTTTCTTAAAATTTTTTTGAACGGGATATAATATAAAATTTATGGTAAGTTAGTTAATATTATTTTACTTAATGTTATTTAAATGACTAATTTTTCGTTGTCTTTATGTTAAAATAAAAATTTTCTTAGTTATTATTATTTTTTAATAAAGAAAAAAACCAACAATAACTAAAAAGAAGCTAATGTAAATTGTTTTTAATACCTATTAATTCATCTAATCATTCACTTTGTGTTACATTTTAATAACAATTATTTTATTTTACTATTGTCAAATTATGAAGTATGAGTGATGTAAATATTTTATCATTTCGATTTCTTCAATTATTTAATTTTTTATTCCAACATAAGATAACGATTGCGATAAAAAATTATTAGAATTATTGAAATCCATTTTATTATTACATATATTTTTCTATTTTTTCATTAATTCATAAAATAATAAATTTTTCATAGTATTATTTTATGTAAATATACCATCTTAACTATCTTCGTGCATCGCACGGGTGCAACACTAGTCTTGTTAAAAAAAACCACAAGGTTTAGGTGGGAAAAACACAAAATACCTCACCCAATAAAGAGGGCCTAACAAAAAACGGCAAAGGAACCCGAAGCCATAGCTGTGCGAAGCAGCCCGATAGGACGAGCATAGGTGCCGGTCCTGTGATTTTTGTAGCCCGAGGCAAAACATAAATTTAATGCCCCTGGGCAATAGCAATTGGCAGGAAAGAAATTTCTATCGAATCTTAATTATTAATGAACAATGGCACATTTATTTCTAATAATAATTTAAGAAATGAGTTAGTGCCAACATGTGAAGTTGAAACAAAACATACTATAATTTTTTTTCTGACTTATTTCGGAAAAATAAGAAAAACAAATGAAAATAGTCAAAGAAATAAAAACCCAAAAACTTCATAAAAATAGCAGTGCGAAAAATTAAACTTTGATGGAAATCAAAGGAATTTGGATGATCAGAATGTGAAGGTTGCATGACAAAGAATAACTGAGGGGACGGAATTTTAAAAGTTTTGTTTTATAGGCTTCCAAAGCTAGTTGAGGGTTAGGCTTCCTTTTTTTTGTTGGGTTCAATAGACCTTTTTTTTTCTTTTCTTTTTTCTAAAGGGTATTAATTGTACAAATCAAATTTCGCCCCCTGTGGAGTTAGTGCCTGAGACAATAGCCTCTTTGGCCTCCAACAAGAACCGGCCATGAGGACGAGGTTGAAGCCAAAGGGCCCAACAGGTAGAGACTAGGAACGTAACTTGAACGAAAGCACCCCTAATGAGCTAACAAGAATTTGTTTAGGCAAGGCAACCAGCATACGGTGAGTGAATAGAAGATGAAGCGAGAAGTCTCAACGTAGCAACCCCTTCGTCCCCATTTTTCACGCAACATTAATGGGGATAGTTATGTTGGATATGGAGATATATGCAATGGGAACATGGGAAAGTTCAATGGACATGGGCTAGTGGCGGTTAGCAGTTAGCTGAAGAGTTGTTGGAACATTTCAAGGCTATACACAATAGAAATCAAAACAGAAAAAATGACTTATCAGTCAAAACTCTAAACAGATAAATGTAATTTATACTTTTCTGTTTAATTTTCTACACGTTAATTTCAAAGCAAATTCTTTTACTATTTTTGTGGGCTTGCACCCTTTAGAGGGGAGACTTTTAATAACAAGCACCTCTCATTGGGACTTTGTCTCGAGATTTTAGTTCCTTACTAAATACTAATACATCGCCTGCATTTGAAGTTCATGTTCTATACTTGTTAGCTTTGTTACCTATATGGTTAAGAAGAATAATCAAGAATGTTATAAAAGCCTTTTAATTTCCGTAATTTAATTAAGGAATCATAGCACAACGCACTTCATATGAGAAATTAATATCAATTTACTTAGCAAGATAATGTTTTATAGAATAAAAATGTATTAACAAAATTATATAACATATTAGCAAAGTAAAATAGTACATATAATTGACATAGTAAAATGACATAGTAAGAGTTTGTATTAAATTGTTATGTCACTACCGCCACCATCATTGATGACTGATCACAATAATGCCACAATATGATACCAGCTGACTTCTTCGAATCCAAATCGACGCTTGATGTCAACGTAAATGGCAACTCCAACAACAACAATGCAACGGAAAATGCATCATAAAAGTTATGGCCGAATCGAGCTCTGCTTGTTTGTACACACGGACTAAGCTTGATCCAGCCCGTGTTAAGTTTTGAGGGCTTTGATTGGCCTGCAACTATTGGTCCTTGTAGCTGAATCGAGCATCCCATGGATCAGTCAGTTTATGTGTTTAAAATAGAAAAATGAAAATTTTGAATTAATGAGGATTAATTTTAAAATTATAAGAGCAAATTGCCCCTTGATTACTTCTAATAGAGGGGGAAAGGCAAAAGAGAAAAAAGTCAGGAAAAAAATTTGGGGGGGGAGAGGGGGGGCGACTTCGGGGCTTGTTTTGGTTGGAACCCATTTGCCCCTCATTTACCCATTTTCACCTCAAGATGGGTCCCCGCCCCAAGTAGAAATGCTCCGATAAAGGCCTACATAATTCACTCTCGGACTATCTTGTTTGGCAAGAATAGAATTTAAACAATGAGACAACCATTTTTAGGTTTGGTTCAACTCTAGGTTCGAGTAAACACTAGCCAAAAATGAACTTACGCCAAACCAAAGTGAATACATAATGTGCGACCTATTCGTCTGACCACCTCGTAGTGGCAACTAGTGATGAGATAGGACGGCAAGAATGTTCAAGCACCAACATAAGTACCATAATTAAGAAACCATCAACGCCATTTTGGGTCCATTCGATTTCCGTTTTGAAATCCAAGACCAGATCTGGAATCAGCACAGCGAGGGGGAACTCCAATAATTTTGAAAATTTTTCAGCGATATCGTGGCCAGCCGTGGCGGCCGGTCAAAGTTTTGGCAATCATTTTGGCCTAAAATTGTTGCCAAAACTTTGACCGGCCACCACGGCCGGTTACGGTATTGTCGGAAAATTTTCACAATTATTGAGCCTCTTCACCTGTTGATTCCAGATCCTGCCTCATTTCAAACGGACATCGAATATACAAAATGAACGATGATTCCTTAATTATGGCACTTATGTTGGCTCCTTAACATTATTGAATAGGACGGTTATATATTTATACTTCGACTGTGGTGGAAAAGTAAATTGGTTTATAAATAAAATCAGCTAAATAGTAAAATCCAAATATTTAAAAGGAAAAATAGATTATATAATTTCCTTTTATTTAAGGAGAATATGTAATTTCCTCGTAATTAAATACTTCATCAACGTTCAGATGGTCAGATATCCATCACCATCGTGGTTGATGGAATCGTACAAAACTAGTGGGCCCTGAGATATAGCGGCCTCACACGCAAAAGATTCCGAATTAGGTAGGAACCATTAAACACTAATTTTCTTTGCCCATTTATATTCGAGTAAACCCCGTCTTGAACTAGTGCTCCTTCGCAAACCAACATGATTACTTGACCAAACTACCATTTCTCAAGCATGAAGTTGAACTCATTTATTTCCAAACGCTGCTAAAGTAACGTTGCACTACGCAGTCTCTAATGCATTATAGAACTGCACAATTAATGATCCAAAATCATCGTTGATTTTGTGATACAAAAACTAATATGTCTTTTTTGGTAAAAGACTGAGATTAGATTCTAAAAACTAACATTAGTTTGTTTGTAAAAAACAAAAAATATGCAAGTTTTACATCATAAAACTAGCATTAGTGTTTGATTATTTTCGTAGAATTGCATTAAGCACAGAAAATATGTAAGATGCATCTTGCATGCAATTTTTGGTTTTAGGCATGATAGAAGACATTTTTACAAATAGCACCCGGATTACAAAATTGATGTTTATTGATGAAAAAATTTGTGACTCGAACTCAAAAAAAAAAAAGCTTTTAATGGATAATATTGACATAAAAAAAATTGTCCAAAATTAATTGTTAAAAGTTAAAACCATCGTCAAAAAAAAAAAAAAAACCAATTTGAACAGAATAAATAAATGACCAATCAATACAACACTTCCCCATTTTTTGTCTCAGGTAATTATGTTTACACCACATTTTTGTTCATCTCACCACAATTTTTCATGTTTACTAAAATGATCATAATCAAAATGACATAAATAACCATTTCATTCCAAACCTTGTATATTGCTTTATTTTTCATTTTTTCCCATTTCCCTTCTTATGCACACCACAAAAATGTTTAAAACCCTAATCAATTTGTTTTATAACAACAATTCATAAGACAAAATATTGAAATTTCTTTTACGAAGTCCCTTTCTCATTTAAATTAAAAATTTATCATAAAAATCGTTGTGTTGATCTAAATAAACATTATTATCCAAATGAAAAGATACATTAGATGTGCTACGGAAACCCATTTGATAATAAGGTGAAATTTTAGGGGGAAAAATACGCACTCAATTATTTTTTGGACATAAAATTGTGAAAGTTGAATAAAAATCGAAGCTAAAAATCAAAATTGACTGGAATAGAGAATTAACGAGAGATTAATGACCGAAAAGACACATAACTACTTCATCAGACCAGATTTATATAGAAGCATGGATTTTTTTCTTTCCTTATTTTTATATTCATTTATTGTAATTAATATGCTTGGCCCAGTGGAGAAGCAGAATGAAATTTTCCATTGCCACTAATCGTTTACTTTGCCTAGATACAAAAGAATTCCTATAATTATGATGTGAATTGAGGATTATGGGACTTTCTTTTCGCCACGGTTGTGGAACCAACGAATTATGACGTGAAGAATTTTTTATTCTATTTTCCCTTTAGTCAAATTATTAAGAGGCTCTGTCGTTCAAAGAAAAAACATTACTAAGAGACCAAGAGGTATTTGTAAAACCCCTTCAGCCTTACTAAGGGCTTGTTCGGTTCATGGTTAAATTTCCATGCACGAAATTTGAGGTAAAATGTGTGGTTAATATTGTATTGGAGAATGTGTGTGTGGTTGAAAAAATGAGAGAGAAAATATTTTTTTTTCCTACCCTAATCTAATGAGGAACCGAACAAGCCCTAAAATGGCATGTTGATTTTGCATTGTAAAACCAGCGCTTGTTTTTGAACATTTTCGCCAGTTGAATGGCGTGTTCAATGTTTCTTTATAGAGGAGATTAGTTTAAACCATGTTTTTAACTTTCAATATGTAAAAATAAGGTAAAATAAAGATATTTACTCAAATCAGGTGTTTTTGTGACCCGATTCACTCGTTTCAGGTGTGCACGATCGAGCAGCAGCAATTTAGTTTTCAGCCCAAATTTCTACCATGCAATCGCATGGTTCTGTTATTTTCTAATGTTTTTAAATTTTATTTAATTTTCTAATTTTGAACCCATTGCATTACACAAAGTTATAATGAAATACACTGAATTCAGTGAATTGTAATGCAATACACAGAGTTGTAATGTATTACATAGAGTTGTAATGCATAACATAATGGTAATTATGTGTAGCACATTACATAGATTTGGTAATGGTGCGTAATGCATTACCGAGAGTGTGTAATTCGATTACACTAAGAAACTAGTCTAGGTTGTTAGTTTTAGTGTTTTTGACATAGGATTTGAAAACGGTGTCCGTTTTGGACGCATAATATATGTTTTTCCTCATTTTATCTTTCGTTATTAGTTATTCATAATTTTTAAAGAATAAAAAAAAAAAAGTATCATTCGAAAGCACAGGAATTTTACTGTGCGATCGCACGGCACAAAAACTAGACAACACCTAGTTTTCTTGTGTTCAATCACTCAGTACAATCAGGATAGCTGATTTTTTAAACAAATCCATTTTACTTTATTTTCAAATTTTGCATCTTTGATTCTTGAAAAAGTGCAAGGATTGCCATCTGTATGGGTTGTACTTATTTACCTCGGCCTTACCCAGTCTGGGCAGTTACAGGGTGCGTATAACTAACTCAACACCACCTCAACTCGCCTTCCTTTTGAGTTTGCGTCATTGTGACCAACTCACCTTCCTTTTATTAATAATTATTTCTTATTCTTAATAATGGTTGCTATTCATTAAATTTTTATTTGGTCTTTAAAATAATACGAAATATGTATGTGACATTTTTATATATGTTACTGTTTTCCCTTATTTAAAATAATTAGAAGATTTTTATAACAAAATTTTTTGAATAAAATCATGATTTAATACAAGATATATGAGAATTAATCGAAGGTTAAAGATAAAAGCGTGAAAAGGAAAATATAAAAATACAAAAACAAAATTTTGTAAAGATCAAGGATGTTGCACACAATTACAGTGTGATGTTACTAGCAAAAAAAATGTGGTATAAATATAGTCATTCTTTCCAATAATATTCTTAATCAGTGTAAAATTAAAAAAATTAAAATTAAAAATAACTATATAGGAGCATCTTCGGATCAAGGTTTGGCTCAACTGTTAAAGGCTCAATCTCTTACCGGGAATGTTTTAGGTTTGAATCCCATCCCCACCAAAAAATACAAAAAGCAAAAAGACAAAAAGAGGCGTGTCTCTATACTTTCAATGACTTGGGTTCTCAAATTTTGGTTTGACATGTCAAAAAATTAGATACGTGGCATTTTAATAAATAGACAAAGTCTAGCATATCGTGTACATCTAAACAATATGTTAAAAAATGTCTATTTGACATGACGCATTAAGTTTTTGTAAATTCTCTCTCCTCCTTACCCAATAATCGATGTACACATAAACAATTATTTTTTCAATCAGTATCTATAATTGAAAATAATTTCTTTTCAATTTATTATATTTGACCTGTCAATAAAATATCACAGTGCACTGTTGGAGATGTTCTAACCGAATCTAGAGCATTAAAAAATGGACTGAAATTGAAGTTATTCATCCCAAGTCTCAATTAATTTCTCCACCCCTTTTCTGCGTACTTCTTGTCGACTATTTTGAAGCCATATACCATACAATATGGTGAGTGAGAAATTGAAAGGCATATATCCCTATTTTGTGAGTAAACAAAAATCCCACCAAAACCATCCTTTTCAAACTCCCAATAATGCAGCCTTGGTCACACTAGTTTACTTAACAGTCTTGACATATGTATAAACGTCAAAATCAAATATGTGTGTGTGTGTACTCTATGCTACAATATTGCGTACAAGAAAATTATTCCATTATGCTTCTTCAATCCCAATTAAACAATTCTTCTGAAAGAAAAACATGAGCCATCGTCCAATAGCCTTCCGCTGGAATTTGGCAAACCGTTGAAATTTCCAAAATAATTTAGTTCAACTTCAATTGCGTGCAATGTAGCATATGTATATATATTTCAAAGACAATCTCACTTTTTTTATTACCATTTCTCCAATATATATACAATGGGTTATAACTTACATATATCCTTAACTTTAAGCATGAGTATATAATATATAGATTCAAGAAAAGCTTTGATCTTCCATTTATTCAAAGCCAAAGAAAAAGAAAACTCACTCATGGCATATATGTCACGAAACCGAAATGCTTCGTGCCGGTTTATTTTTGCATTATTTATCGGCATTCTTCTCATTGTTTCTTGCATGGGGGCTCGACCGGAGAGAAAAACGACGAAGGAGGATGATGCTTCGAAAATGATTCTCAATAAAGAAAAAGGTAGGTTACCAAATGATGGGATGATATTTACAAAACTCCCAAAAGGTGGCCTTGTTCCTCCTTCTGGTCCATCCAAGGGGCACAACAAAGTATTTCAGTCTTCTCCTCCAAACTGATTAAAATGTACAATAGTAGAAATGATGGTTCATCTTCATCAAATTTGGAAGAATTTTATTGTTATTTTTTAAGTTTTGTGGGTTTAAAGACTTTTTTGTACCATGGATATATGGTAGGGCCGACCTCATTAAGAGATTTTCAGGCTATAACTTGCTTTAATTTATAGTTTATATACTTCTTGGTTCGCAGAGGTGGAGATAGGAAGTGCATGGGGCGGCAACCACTCCTGCAATATTTTAAAGTTTCTTTTTATTTTATATGTAAATTTTGAAATTACGTGTAAATTATGTAAACATATATGCAATTCACCCCCACAAAAAAATTTTTTGTCCCTGAAAACCAACTTTTCTGGCTGCGCCACTGTTGGTTCGGATATGTATGTGGATTATAATGTTCAATATATGCTATGTTGTAACAATAAACCTTAAATGACATATGGCCAGTTTCAAGTTAATTAATTTTTTATTATAGCATCGATGATGTTATGTTGGGTAGTGTTTAAATTAAATTAATTGACAGTAAATTTTTGATAACTTATTTCCAGCAATAAGTTCTCAGGAGCTTTTATTTAATCTGAATTTCTAAGGACTTTTATAGACTCCTTAAATGAATATTGACTTTGATAGATAGAATAAAGCCATGTTAGGACGCATTTTTCATTTATCATTTTTTACTTATTTTTATTCATTCTTTCTAAATATGAAATTGGTCAAACTAATCACATCCATATATCTCATGAAAATTACATATATTACATAAATCTCTACCATTAAATTTCCACGCATTCTCTCTCTTCCGTGGAATCCATTGAAGTCTTTTGTGAATTTTAAACGACTTTTACTAATAAACTTTTACGGATTTTTGTTGAATTTATTTGACATTATAAATTTCCCTATTACAAAATAAATACTCCATCCGTCCCATAAGGATAGTCCGGTATACTCCCTCCATCTTGCAAAAAACAGTCTCAATTTCCCTTTTTATCCGTCCTGTTGTAAAACATAGAGATAAAAGGCACCGAAAGGGAAAAGCAAAAGCCACCGAAAGGAATGATAAAATGTAATAATTATGTTTTATTGTGTGAATGACTATTGTATACGAAATCAATATTTGTAATATGTTATGCCCCAATATTTTTCTATAAATAAGGGTCATTTATAACAAATTCAATAACGATTAATGAAGTGAAAAACTCTCTCGTTCACAACATGTTATCAGTATGAGACTCTAATCTAATAATTTCTCTCTAAGTGCTTGTTCTTTCCAAATTTTTACAACAAAAAATTTTTCTCTTTCCTCTTTTCAACCATACACACATTCTCCAATACAATATTAACCACACATTTTCTACAGAATATTGTGCCCAGCAAATTACCAACCAACCGAACAAGCTCTAATTTCTTCACTATCATCTTAAATCAGATCTCGATCTATTTCTCTTCCACCTTTTCTCTCTGTTCTCATTTCATGGGGATTTATTCTTGGCTTCAACAGTGCATGATATTTATAGATCCATTCCATGATTCGTCCTATACCGAAATCCTACAAGCCATACCCACTTAGATTTTCAGCAACTAGAGCTAAAACCCAACATGAAGCTTTAATTCTTCGTCAATAACCATAAATCGATGGAATAGAACCAAACAGCTATAGCCTCTATCTTGACCACTCCTCAGTCGTCTCTTTCCTTCTCCGTAATTATTTCTTTCTCAAACACAGCAAAAGAAAGAAAACGAAGAAGAAAAAATCTCATCCTCTCTCTTGTTTTTCCTCTCTAACTCTCTGTCTTACGAACTGCAAGAATGGATAAGGCAATTGCTGAAAATCGTTATGTTACAGGTTTGTGAATCCCTTTACTTCAAAAGTAATAATAATAATAATAATAATAATAATATATACTAATTATACTTTATACTATTCATTCCATGAAAAATATACAATTTGATAAAAATCATTATATCTCTTGCATATATTGCCGAAATTGATTTTTCTTAATTCTGTAATATTCGATTTCATGAGAGCTTCAATTGACACCAATTTTGATAAGAAAAATAACTCATTTCGTAAGATATTATTTACACCTTAGTATCCAGACTTTCAAAAGGTTACTAATTAGTCTATCAATGGAATTATACATTATGTGCATGTTTCCATATTTGATAAATATGAAATTTTAGTGTGAATATATATATATATATATATAAAATAATATTATAATATAATAATAATACAACTATAGATCTCACTATGGTTACGGTCATTTATTAGCGTTGTTTGATCACGGATGAAATAACTCCCAATTATTCAGTGGTTTATGCAATTAAAAACAAATTAATGAGTAATCATGAATTGAGATTAAAATAATATTATTTTAATTCTAAAATTGAAGTGAATTATTGAAAAACAAAAAGGAGAAATATAATGATTATATTTTAGTAATTATTATATCAAAGTATCATAAATTGTTAGATAATTTTACCTTTGCGGACTCGAATGGACAATTTTACCTTTGCGGATTGGAATTGACAATTTTCATATGGTAGGGTCTACCACCTATTGAAATTTAACTTTACATTTATTCTTGTATGGTCGGTTATACCACCTATTGGAATTTAAATTCATATTTATTGTAATGATTCCCATATGATAGGTTCCACCACCTATTATGGAGAATTTAATTTCTACAACTTAAGCTTATGTATTTTATATTTCTAATATGGTGAGCTATACCACACGATTTGAGTAAATATTTTCAATATTGTGGGTCATACCACACGATTGGAATACATAGTACCAATGTGATTGGATTAAACCCCACGATTGGTACTAAATAAAAATAATTGATTTATATAAGAATCTTATCTTGATATTAACGAAGGGATTTGAACACGTGACACCGGAATTTATCATTATATGTATTGATAAAATAAAGTTGCTCAAAGAATCACATAGTGATAAAAGAGAAAGAAAATTATACCATGGTGAAAAATCTCATTATGAGATTAGTATATTGTGGTATATCAATACGATGATATATGCTCTCAAAGAAGCAGTTGATAAAGAAAAGTTGTTCTCCAGACTTATTGAATATTATTGGAGACATCGAGCAAGTGATACTAGAAGCTACCACCAGATAGTTCAATGAAAGAAAATTGCTTAATAAATTCCATGCTAATGAATTAAAGAAATAAATAGCATGGACGAATCGTATTAATACTAAAATAATCTCATTGGTACTATGTGATCATATTGATATGATAAGAAAATGATATTGAAGAAGCATATGTCATAAATATATACTGATGGTGCAATAGGCTTCTATATTCGAATAAAGCCAGTATGATTTCACTATTGTTGCTCCAAAAGAAATACAAAAAAAGTCGAAGTGGAACAAATTAAGAACACTAAAGGTGGCAATAAAACAGTGAAAAATATAGAAATGCGAAAGAAAATATATATTGAACCTATAAAGAAGGGATGCGTCTCGAACTCTACCACCCCTAACATCTAGGTTTATAATGAGATATCCAAAGGATGTGAATCTCTTTTCCGCTTGACACGGATGGTTTGTGACCGACGAACTTAGGCTTCCACAGGCTCTTGAACATATGATTGAATCTTTATGAGTAGCTCAACAACCGTACTGGCGGAAATAAGTATTTTTCCCACAGAATGAACAATAAACTTATTATCAACACCCTGATCTAGAAACGCTAATAAGTCATCAAAGAAATAATTGATATTCAACAAACCTATTGGTTTGGTATAAAAGTTTCACTGTACCCATGACGCTATATTGAATATTTCCTCCAATGTATTATAGCTGCCTGGAAAAACAATAAAAGCATCACTATTACTCATCATGTATATCATGCAGTTATGAATGGATTGTGTTTGTAGCATCAATCCAGTTGGCCTAATGACATTTCTAACTCCAATTCGATTACTATCTCCAATTCTATGAAAAGGTATTACACTTGACACTCTTATCCCCCATGATTGTGCGGCCATCGTAAAACTCCTTAATAGTTTGTTATTGGTCCCTCCATACAGTATATTGATGTTTTGTTTCCCCAACTCTCTTACAAGTTGGTTTGATATATACACGTATTGGATATGACCTACCAGTCTAAACCCACCAAGAACACATATAATTTTTATCTGGCGAGGTGAAGATTGACTTGCATGAGATGATTCTAATATCTCCATCTCCACCTTCATCTCTCTCTTTCAACGAATGAATGAGAGATATATGAATATCTCTATTTAAATATAAGTTTTCAAACTAATAAGTGATTTCACTATTTTCTTTTTCACAATATGAAAAAGGGAAATAAGAAAAAAAAATCAGTGAAATGACATATATTGTCGACAATTTAAAACATATATATAGATATACGTATATATACACACACACACACACACACACACACATATATATATATATATATATTTCAAAAATTGAAAAATGATATTTATAATTACGAGAAAAACATTGATTTTCAATATTACACCAATTTGTCTTACACCAATATGAGAAAATCATTATACTAAGTTTTTCTACTAAATTTACAAACAGGATCTTTTAAAGTAAGTTTTTTGAGACTATAACGTTCTTGTCCATCTTTGTATTTAGCCCATAAGGCCATAAGCTCACCTTATACGTGTCCACTAGGATGTGTCTCAAGAGCCTATTGAATATTATCCAAAGACTCCTTACTTAATCAATCTTTAATGAATGCTATTTTATCTTCTCGGTTTTTGGACAAGTACCCCATAGATTTACATCGAGTGTCACATGTCCATCGAGCACATTTGTAGCATCCTCCTAACCTTTTTGCTCTCCATTTTTTTGAAAAACTACTTTTACCCATACCAGGCATGCATTTAGAAGGGATTGAAACCTCACCAGATAGTCAAACTCGTACTTCAATCAACCATCGGATATCTCGTGGGATGCCCTTATTCATTAGCATCATCAACCTTTCGAGTCTACATCGATAAATCCTTTTTAGAATCTTGATCGGTAGTGATAGATAGTATTTCCAAAGATTTGAAAGCACATTATCCATTATAATTTTGGACCCTTATTAGAGTGAATATTGTAAGTGCCCGAGTAATTTATAAACGCGTATGAGGTAAGACTCCGCATTAGAACACTGTCGTAATATGAAACGTATGTACTAAGATTCAACGCTTAAATAGTAATGCGGGTAATAATGCTACCGAAAGATAATGGGATATGTCGGTGGGCTATGCATATGATGAAAGTTATAAATCGTGTTGAACACTATATAGATTGATGTAAATAATTTATTGAAATCAAGAACGGAAAGAATTATTCAAATGATTGTTCTCGATAAATGATGAAATCATTACTAGCCAATGATTGGGAATAAATCCCAAATATATCTGGGACATATATAAGGGATGAGATATATGGGCCCACTCACCCTTCATGTGGACTACTAGATAATATGATATAAATCCATTATATAGTCATATGTGTATATCGTAACTGGAAGTTTACAAGATGATTTGCTTACCGTATGAGCATGAATTCCAGATCTAACGATAAAGCTAGTAAATGTATATCCCAATAATTTGAATAAGGCCGTAAATGATTAGATATGTGCATAAGAGTGGGATATAATTGAAAAAATATTTAAAGTCCTCCAATCGATTTGTCAATATCGAGAACAAATATAGAATGAAAAAATTCCCCAATTAAAGCTAAATACTGAATATTATATATATATATATATATATATATATATAATGAAAATCATACAAATTGTATTGAATTTGGTTCTTAGCATGAGGGAGAGTATTGATGGTTGGAAATGATATATGAAATGTATAATGATTGAAATATACATTTGAAGTTCAATGATGCACGAAAGATTATGACGATCTCATATACCAGCTATATGTGCTTTGATAAATTAGTAATCCCGAAGTATTGATATTATTTTCCCAAATATGTATATCAAGGCAAATGGTAAAAGATGATCTTAATAAAGGAGGTATACATTCTGGAAGAATATATAGACTCAAGTACATTGAGGATCGATAATGAGAGATCACGATAAGTTATATCGTTATGGGGAAAAAAATGAAATTGAAAACTGTCGACACACAATGAAAATGTAGCGCTACATATGATCAATGGTAATGAAGATATTAAGATATATCGAATAATATTATTGAAATATACTCTCTTATAATAAATGTATTAATATGCGGGCTTGAGAAGAAAAATAAGGATAGAACTTTTGAAAAGATTATAGATAACAGTGTTTGTAATGGCTCAAAGCAATGATATTGTTGTAAAAGAAAATTCGGACGTTGTACTCTTTTCCTTGTTTTGAGGTTTTTATCCCAAATGATTTTTCCTAAATAATGTTTTTAGTGAAGCAGCCTAAGCGTAACTAATATAAAATCTCAAGAGGAGATTTGAGTATATATATCTCAATTCAGTGAGAATATGAGATCGAGATTATTTGTTGCAAATAAGCACTGAATATGACACAATGATAAATATGATACTTATACCTGAAGGATTTTGATACGCTTGAAGCATACTTATATAAAATACGTGGTGCACTCTTTTTTCCTTACCTAAGGTATTGTCCCACTGGGTTCCTAGCAAGATTTTTAACGAGAAAATTTTTTATGGCATATTCATGATATATTGGGGATTACAAGAGAAATCGACTCAATGAATCTATTGGATCAATTTATAATAAAGACATTACTTGAAGTCAAATGATAATCTCAAAATATTTCACTAGCAGTCAATGTATCAGTCCTCAAGATACGAAATCAAATGGAATAGCTGTACTCTTTTTCCTTCGATCAAATTTTGTCCCATCTGATTTTCTTGATAAGGTTTTAATGAGGCAGTACATGAACTCCTATAAGAATTATCGTTATCAGGGGGAGCCATTTACCATTTTTCTCTTCGCTCAGGTTTTATCCTATGAGGTTTTCCTGAAACAGTATATGATCACCCAAGTTTGAAAGTTTTTCTCTCATTGGATTTTTCTCCAAACAAGTTTAAAAGATAATTGTATAAATAGTCATTCAATGGGCAGTATTGTAAAACATAGAGATAAAAGGCACCGAAAGGGAAAAGCAAAAGCCACCGAAAGGAATGATAAAATGTAATAATTATATTTTACTGTGTGAATGACTATTGTATACGAGATCAATATTTGTAACATGTTGTGCCCCAATATTTTTCTACAAATAGGAGTCATTTGTAATAAATTCAATGACGAGTAATGAAATGAAAAATTCTCTCGTTCACAACACGTCTCAAGTTATGGCTCACTTTATTTCTTTAAGATATATTAAAACCTTTCACTTCCCACTATATCCCTATTTAATATGTATTGTTAATAATTACAATAAACTATCATTATTTAATATAAGAGTATATTTGAAAATATATAACTAAATGTTGCTTTTCCAATAAAATTAATTGTAATTTCTTAATCTATGTAAAAATCAAAGTGGGACTATCTTTGTGGGACAAAGGGAGTGCTATTTTTTCTGTCCAAAAAAGATAGTCAACTTACCATATATAGCATGTCTTTAATTTTTCATTTCTACCTATGTCCTTAATTAATGTACCTTCAACTACTTATGTATTGAAACTACTCTCTCCATCACACAAAGATATGTCCAATTTGACTTTCCCAAGAATTAAGAAAAGTGTAATTAATATCATGGGGAAAGTAATTAAAATTTTATTTTATTTTTTCAAATATTCCTTTACATTAAATGATGACAATGTTATTTCATTATTACTAGTATTACCCCTGTGCGATGCACGAGACGATAAAATGACATATTTATACAAAATAATATTATAAAATAAGAAAATTAAACATGTGCAATATTATAGATTTCAATAATGATTTACAAATTTTGGTCTGAAATATTAATAAGTCGTGTCTTTTATTCATTTCAATTAATTGTGATTGATTTTTTTGTCGTCAGCGTGGATTGATTCTATTTCAATTTTAAGAACAATATTATTTTTCAAATCTAAATTATGGATTGATTCTATTTCAATTTTAAGAACAATATTATTTTTCAAATCTAAATCGACGTTATAATTCCCTAACATTATTTAATGAAATCTTTTCTTTTTTAATGAACACGTTTTTCCAAAAGTGGTTTAGCTATGATTAAATAAACGTGTGAATGATAAGGAAAGATTACAATACATATTTAAGTATACATGTCTATGCATAAGGAAAGATACACCAATTAAATAAATTGATGGAATAACATTTTGAATAAACGTGGTTGTTTCCAAAACTTATTCACCAATAATTAGCAGTTAGTCATTCTAGCCTAATTTAAATACACCCATTTTATTTTAATGGAAATGAAAGATTTCTATAATTTAAACACATGCAATAATAACTCATTTTTTCCGTACGTAATTGAAACAATGTTAAAAAATTTAGCTCTATCTCAAAAATGAAAATTAGTTTTTTTTTTTTAATTTGAATACGAATGCCAGCAAGCCACTACCAACGTGGCGTAGTGCCCAGTTGACATTACAAGATTTATAACATAGAGATTAATGCTTATTAAATAAGGTCATAATAGGTACAATAAAGAAATTAAATAGAAGTAAATAGAAAGTTGTCTATATTTTGGGACACGTGAAAAAGGAAAATAAGTCTATCTTTATAGGATTGAAAAAGTATTTTCAATTAATTAATGATATATAAGAGTATATACAAAAAAATAAATAATTAAAATTTAATGTTTCAATTTAATTAACTATTATTTTCGTAATATGTGTAAACATAACTACTGGGCTATCTTTGTGGGACAGAAAAAGTGTTATTTATGCAATTATTGAATTACTTATTTGTTCATGATGTTTCTATATTTTGAATTTCTATTTATTCAATTATAGAGTAAAGAATAGTAAATTGTAGTTCTCGCATATATATATATATATATTATATATATATATATATGTATGTATATGTGTGTGTGTATAAAGAACAAAAACATAAGAATAGTTACCTTCAAAATTACAAAGCTGTTACAAAAAGTTTACAATATCCAATATAATTTTATAAGAAAAACAAAATTTATGTGATGTTCAACATTATCAATATGTCGAAACATATATCAATTTATTAAATTAGATAAGGTATCAACATAAAATATTTAATTGTAGATTTTTTTATTTTTAATATTTAATTGTGGATTTTTTTATTTTTATTTTTTTACAAAATTTAGAAATCAATTATCCTTTTTGTAAAAAGTTTGTTAGGCTAGTGCCACTAATGTCATTCTTTGGGCCATTTCTCGATGATGGGCCTTATCTTTAGTGGTCTTGGCCCACGAGGCCCAATACTTGGAGATCTATTGTGCCAGCCTTGTTTTGATCCTTCCACTTGGTTCCTTTGAAGTCGTTGATCTGAGCATTTGAGGGTGTTTCATTTAAAAGGCCCCAGACGTCTTCGAAGCTTCATTCTTCATTCCTTCCTTTCAGATTCTCTCTCCCATTTCCCACCCTATTCTCAAACCCTAATCCTTCTTGCTATATAATTTCTGAGAGAAATGGAAAATCTCTATTTTGCCTTAAATTTGTAATAGGTTTTTGGGTTGTGATGATTGCATGCTTGTTCAAGGAACAAAGTGTTGTCAAGGTTGTGTGAGATCCGAAGAGTTGTGTTTGAGTTTTGGGGTGAACATCTGTATTGTTGAAGACACCTTTGTTACCATTCTCTAGTTTTCTTAGTGGAATCCTTGAACAACATCCACACAGCTGTTGAACTCAATGGGGAGTAGGAGTCTGGGACTGCAACAAAAAAAATAAAAAATAAAATTGTTGCGTTCTTAAATTTTTCTTCTGATCCTTGTTGGAAGTGTGGATTGCTTGTTCTGCATTACTCTCTTGGCACTACAAAGGTAAATAAAAGAAGAGATTATTGGCGCAATCAGGACCCAACGTTTTAACTCGCTGCGCACTAATGACCTATCTTTTTTTTGGCATTTTGTTCTTAACCCTAAAGTTTTCTTATGAGATAAGAATTTTTTAGGTTAAAAGGATAATAATACTCTTTTATATACATTATTTTCATTAAATTAAATAAAAATATTTGCATTTAAATCCACAACTTTTTAATAAGTACAAACTAGTCTGCATCTTCAACACATTAACACGAACCACTAGCAGTTGCTGGTGGTTCGAAAACCACTAGTTGCTAGTTGTTTTCGACCAACAGATCTGTGTCTGGGCCTCGCCGAAGTTGGTGGCGGTGGCGGAGGAGGAGAATGTATTAAAGATAAAAACTAGTTTGCATTTATTAAAAGGTTATGACCTCGATTATAAATATTTTTATTTAATTTAATATAAATAAAATGGTATTATTATATTTTTTCCCTAGAAAGTCCTTATCTCGTACGGAAATGTTAGGTTGATGACCAAAATACCCCAAAAAAAATGATAGATTCTTAGTGCACATCGAGTTAAATTGTTGGGCTTTGATTGTGCCAATAAGCCTAGATTTTCCACTATCATAAAAGTCTCTCAAAATTGTGGTAAACTTGTTATGATATTTGTACATTCTACTAAAAGATTAGCTGCTAAAGTATTCCATAAAATCACCAACAAAATTAAATATTTCATAACTTTGTAGGAATTTTGATTTGATTTTAATAGACTTTTAAGAAACCCATAAAAATTGATTGAATACCTTATCATTGTAATGGATTTTTGTAAAAATTGATTGAATACCTTATCATTGTAATCGATTTTTGAAAATCTTAATTAATTTAATACACCTATACTTTTTAAATCCTTTAAATTCCTCAAAAATCATTTAAATTCTTTGCTAATTTAATAAAGGAAGAGTACTACATTATTAATTTTCATTGTTAGGTTTATTTAGTACATCATTATTGAAAATACCGTAATTTGAAAACTGTTAGTATAAAAATAAAAGTATCAATAAATTAATTATTATTTAATTATTTTGACATTTGAGAATTAATGTTAAGATACTCAACTAGTATTCACCTGTGTGATGCACAGAGACGATTAAAATAGTATATTTATATAAAATAATATTATAAAATAAGAATATGCATTATTTATGAATGCACAATAAAAATAACGAAATATATATAAGATTAAAATGGATTTCAATAATGTTTTACAAATTTTGATTAATCATTATCTTGTAAAAAAATATTACATCAATTGTCGTAACTTGTTTTATAAAATATACATAATTGTTCAAACTTATTTCAATTACAATTAATAATGATTTTGTTTATACATATGAATGGCCCGTATAAATGGAAAGACCCAAATAAGACTAAAAAAGGACAACCTAACTCCATCATGTAAGATCGCGTACAATATGATGGATTTTACAATAATAAATGACAGCAACTCAACAAATTGATAATAAAAAATACTCTTCTGTGAAAGAAATACTACAATGCTCCTCCACATTTTCATTATTATATATATATATATATATATATATATATCACATTTACCTATATATGTTTCCAAAAAAATTACTTAAATTCAGAAGAACTTGAAAGAAATAAAATTGAAAACAAATTAAACAAAGTAGGAAGACACATAATCTATCACAAACAACTTTTCCTTAAAATTGAAGTTCTCAAAAGAAAAACAAAATGAAGAGAAGAATTATTATGAGAAAAACGTCGCAAGTTACATAATATAACAATAAAAATGAGAAGCTGCAATACAATTAATGAACCAACTTACTAAGGTTGCATGGATGAATCTTAAGTAAAATCTATAACAATCTAAGATGTACAAAATCTGATAATTTCCACTTTTGCAAAAAATGTGCAATTTGAGTTCTTTCATTTGACCATAACATAGAATAGTTTTCAAATTTAAATTAATGCCATTATTATTAACCAAAAAAAAAAGTAACAACTTGACTTTGAATTTTTTGTATTTCATATGTTTTTTAACATTTAATCACCATTTTAGGACTTCACTAATTTTAAATGATT
This sequence comes from Jasminum sambac, assembly GCA_018223645.1. Classification (NCBI taxonomy): domain Eukaryota; kingdom Viridiplantae; phylum Streptophyta; class Magnoliopsida; order Lamiales; family Oleaceae; genus Jasminum; species Jasminum sambac. The sequence goes on from CP073652.1 coordinate 27,252,516, forward strand.
GTGACATTGAAGAAAAGTAAAAATAAAAAAAATTATAATTTCTACCTTTAATATTTTGAGACGGTTTAATGGACAAATTTTGATGATTTGCACTCACTTGTCAGCTCATATTAAAATTTAAAATTTTTTTTGAATTTTTTTAAATTAAAAAAATCTCATTGATTAATAATGAATATAAATGGTTGTACATCCAATTACGTTCACAAATTCATTTCTTTCATGAAACTAAAAATTTTCCATAGTGTGAAACAACTCAATAAAATAGTTACGTCAATTATTTAGACTTTTGCGCCACATCAAATGTTAATTGGACCAAAATTTATTTTATATATCTTAAATATTTAATCCACTCAATTAGTTAGAACACAAGAAACACACATAAAAAAATTATCTAAAAATAATTACTCTTAAAAGAAAAATTGATCTCTAGAAAAAGAATTAATTTAAACATAATAATATATGTATTAAGTATTTCCATTTCACAAATTATTAAAAAAAAAAAAGGAGCGGCAAGAAACTCAAAATTCAAAAAACCAAAAGAAAAAAAAAGAAGCGGAACCCAAAACGGCATGTGCATCCAAATTGCAATAGCGCATCCATGTGCACATTTAATTCAGGCAACCGACACAATTATGGGAATTATGCCGTCTGCCAACTATTAAAGTGGCCTCGTTCTTTAAATAAAAAAAAACAAAATAAAATAAATAAAATAAAAATTATGACATTTGAGTGGGAAAATCCAATGGGACCCACTATACAGACTTCTTCACACATATATATCTTTATATTATAAAAACTGGAGTGCCACGTTGGCAGTAGTACCAACGTGACACTATGGCACTCATTAATATTAAAAAAAACATAAAAATCAATTTTATAGTTAAAAAAAAGGAAATTCTATTTTTGGAAATAAACCAATATTAATTGGTAGATATAAATAGGGAAAATTCTTTAAATATAATTATTTTTTAATGAAACATAAATTTATCATTAAATGTGGTAAATAAAATTTAATAAGAAAAAAATAGTTTTCGAAAAAATTTAAATGTAATTTCATTTTTCAAATTTTTAATTAAAAACATTAAATAATAAGTATTTTATTTTCACCGCATTAAAAAAATGTTATAGTTTTAGATAGTTTTGATTGTAATGTGCAATGGATTATTCAAATAGTGGATTATTCTTAAATAAAATAGGGCGTGTTAAAATTATAATTGAATTTGCATTGAATAATTTATTATTTTTAAATAAAGAGTAATTTATTAATCTTTATCTTTATATTTTGAATTGTTATATTATCATACCATTAATCTTTATATTATAATTTGTGAAGTGCCACGTAGGCAAAGATGAAAATGTGGCATATATTAAATATTTTAAGAAAATTATAAAATTAGTTTGGAAATAAACCAACATTAATTAGTAGTAATTAAAAATATAACTAAAAATAACCAATATCTAAAACAAACATCTAATGAAAAAAAATTTATGTTGGAAAGACTTTATCTATAATTTCATTTTTTTAAAGTTATAATTCAAAATATTAAATAATAATCTTTTATATTTTATTTTATTTTATCTTGATAAAATTGTAGGTTTTGATATTTTTGCTTGGTTACGTGAATTTGTCTATTAAAAAATAGTGAGAATTTTTTACTTTTTTCTTTTTGAAAATCAAATAGTGAGTAGTTAAAATTATAACTAGATTTATGTAGAATAATTTATTTATTTTTAAGTAAAATGGTAATTTATTAATCCTTATATTATTATAATTGAAGTGTCACATTTGGTGAACACCCTATTGGCAATGCCAATATGACATACTATTTCTAATTAAAAAAATTAAATAATATTTTTTGTTTTTAATGCTTCTGATGTGATATGCTCACTAACTGAATTTTGCATTGACATATTTTTTTGCCTTTTCTAAGTATATAAAATTACAAATAAAAAGTTTTTTATTCTACAATTAACATACAGTTTATGTAATTGAAAAGAAATCAAATGAATTATATAGATGAGGAAAATTGTCGGTGTTACTACAAATTTAAGTTACATAAAATTAAGTATAATACTTCTTATACAATAGAGCTAAAATTAAGTAGCAATTACAGCTAATCACTAAAAGAATGCATAAAATCATAAAATTTAGAGTGTGTAATGTCCATTTCAGAAGGAAAAGAGGTGTTCAATATAAATTTAATATGTACTAATGAAAAAGATACGTTTTGATAATCAAAAATTTTTTATATATTCATTCCCAATGGTTCATTTACAATTAATTAATCTTCACGACCATTGTTGTGCAATGCTAGGCACGATAATTAGAATTAAAGTTACACGTTTTGATAAACTTCTTAATTATGCGATGCACGTGAATTTTTAAAATTTACAATTGTGAATTTACTCCGCAATTTTTGCATTGACTATAATATATAATATTATAGATTTTAATAATTTTTTACAATTATGCAATCTCTTATGCACAAATTACATAAATTATGTAATTCAACATTCATATTTATAATTTTATATCAATTATCTATTGTACATAAATTTAATTGTTCTCGTGCATCGCACGGGCGTGATACTAGTATATATATATATATATATATATATATATATAAAAGTAGTATCGTTCCTATTGTAAAAGCACGAATAAGTTTTTAACTATTCATTACGATGATGCCAAAACGACGTCGTTTCCTCCATGGAGACGTCAAAACGATGTCGTTTTAGTCCCTCATTTCCGGTAAATTCTCGCGTACTTTGGCTGACCCAAACTCTCCTTTTGCCCTTTTCTATAGCCGATTTTCTTGCACTGTTCGGTGTTCCTTTCTCTCTCTATCTTCTCTCTTGAATTCATCGTTGAACATGGGCTTCTTCTTCGATCAGATTGTGCGAAATTGTGGATGGTAATTCTTTTCAAATCATGAGATAAGATCAATTTGCTTTACTGTGCTGCGATTTGTAAACTGTGACTAAGGTTTCTGCAATCTTTTCTTCTTTCCTTCGTCTTTTTCTTTGTTTTTTCTTTTTCTTTGTGCCATTCTTTTTCATTTTTGCCTTTTCCTTTGAATTGGTAGTTGTTTCTTTGTATTTTGGTCCTCATTTTAGTTTGTATTTCGGCGATTTTTAGGTTTGTTCAGGCATCAAATCTTTAAATTGCGGGTTTATTTAACTGGCAATTGTTGTTGCTGGTTTCTTCTTCTTCTTCTTCTTACCTTTTTTTTTTTTTTTGGTTCAATTATAAATAGATGGTTTAGCTATTGTGTTCAATTGTCAAAAGGTATGCTTATTTCTCAAATTTTCCCCTGGGTTCCGCTTAAGTTTACTTGCTCCGAAGAGTTTTTGGGTTTTATGCTTTCAAGAGATTTTTTTACTCATCTTCTTGTGATTGGGTGTTGTTTTTGGCACATATTCATACTCTAGTTCCAATTTGAAAGAAACATTAGATTAGCCACTGGCCATGATTTCACTTCGTTTCTGTTTTAAAAAGCGGAAATAGGTATTGTTGGTTAAAATGAGAATCTCATCTAATGATGAGTTTAAGAGCTTGTTCGGTTGGTGCTAAAACAAAAAAAAAAAAAAATCTCTCTCCGATTTTCAACCACACACACATTCTCCAATACAATATTAACCACACTTTTTCTACGGAATACCGTACCCAGCAAATTACCCTTCAACCGAACAAGCTCTAATTTAATTAGGAGGTGTCCAAAATTATAAATGTCTTTTTGAGATTTTTGAAATTTTATGCATGACTGAAAGTTATGAGTAAGATGAATATACAATACTGGTAGGAGAAAAAACTTGTGGCATTTCTCCAATGCACATAACCAAATCTACTTTTGTGTGGCTTACCAGAACTTTAGATTGGAGTCCATCGTCAAATTCGTCCTTAGCCAATTATTAACAATCAACAAGAAAGGGAACAAGAAATGCAAATGTGGAACAGGAATTATGTAGGCAAATATCTTCCATCAATTCAGAAGCGTGCTTCACTCCTTAACCATAAAATTAATTATTTTAAGTTCCTGATTGGTATGAATTTCTTTAATGCTTAATAGGTTGCCAATTGTGGTTCTCCAACCTTTTTAGGTTGCTGATGAATTAGTCATGATGAGAGAAGAGACAGAATAGTTAGTAAAAGCTCTCTTTCAGTTGCTGGTATGTATGGTTAAAGTTTAATTGTTTTTGTCTTTTAATTCAAAATCTTACAGCTTAAAGAGTAAGGCTTTTACTTGCTTCTTGGAGATTTGATCATTGACATGGGTCAACTTCGTCAATTGTAAATTATGTTGGCAAAAGAGAGTCGATGGATTGAACACTCAACAATTCGATTGAAAGATTGATAATGATCAATTGGAGTGGAATGCACATGTATGTTGCTTGATAAAATTAGTATAATTCTTATTTCGCTTATAGCATTGGTTTTGGTATATATAAACATTCTATTATCTCTCTATTTCTTATAAATGATATATATATTGTAAGAACAACAGTTTGATAACTCTACAAGCAGCTACTTTGTTTATATTATTATTTTGATTTGTCTCATTTGTAATATTTCATTGAAGTCTAAGCATGTTCATGCAGTTGAATATTTGACTGTTAAAGTTTATTCTACGCTAGCACACACACATTTGGCCCAACGTGCATCGCACGTTGTTTCGGCCCTAGTACATAAAAGCATCTCCAATGAACAATAGATGTTAATTCTTTCTTATGTGCCACACTAGCTAATTGAAAGACTTTTATTTCAATTTTTAGAAATTGATATTAATTGACGAAATTGGTCTCCAATGGTATAGTTAATTTTCTATTAATATGGTGCTTACATGTAATATGCTAATCTTTAAAAAATTAAAAATGAAAAAGAAAAGATGAGGCAAGATTATTAATTATATATAAATAAATACTTATAATATTTATGATGACTCATCATCTCTAACACTCTTTCTAAATCAATATGTTACCCTTGACCAATGGCGAACCTAGGAAGTAAGTTGAGTAGGGGCCAAAACAATTCTAACAGTAAGAGTTGGGACGGGGGTTGCCTTTCTTCTAGGGTTTTGGAAGATTTATTTACTAAATATTATTGAAAAAAAAATTTGCCCTAATTTAATTTTATACGCAAAAAATTTTGAACATGTCCATTTAAATTAAACATAGTTAAATACTTAATTAAGAGGAAAAAACTACGTACAAAAAATATTATTAATTAAGGTTCTAAAAAGCGCGAGGCATATTAAGGCAGCCAAGCCGAGCCACAAGCCTTACAAGCCTATTCGTGCTTAGGTGAGGCCTAGGCATCAAAAGATGTTTTTCATTTTTCTATTATTTTAATTATTTTAAGCTAATAAATAAATAAAACATTGCATATTTGAACAATTATGCAAACTTTTATATATTTTCTAAAATTTTCAAGAAAAAGATAGTCGTTAAAATATTTAAAACTCAATTATTACTTAATAGTTAGTAACAAACTCATTTAATTAAATTCAAACTGAACATAACCAGGTAGTTGATTTCGACAAATAAAGAAAAATACGAACATAATAGATTCAACCAAAATAAGATATGAATATAGTTGAACATTAAATATAAGAAATTAAAACTTTTATTAAATTAAAAATTAAATTCAAAGCATTTTCCATTCAAATTAATATTTTGATAATTAATAAAAAATATATATATACACTAAAGTCTCAAAAAGAGAATTGGGATTATAAGTTAATATTTTTGAACCAAATCTAATAAAATAATCAGTAGAGAAGTTAAAGGGCACATGTAGTGACAACAACAGTACACAGGAGGTGACCAACTCTAAGTTGGCCGCCTTTTTTCAAACCTTTCAGGCGAGACCTAAGCTACTTAGGTGGGTTTTTAAACACTGTAATTAAGTTCAAACCAAATTACCTTAACTATTAAACATCTATATCAACATATTTTGAAATTAAAATTTAAATGTTTAAAAACTAATATAATTAACAGTATTTTTTAGTCATGCTAATGCATGGTTGTTCTTACTTTTGCTAATCCAACGGATATGCTACACATACCTTTCCGCAAAAAATGTTTTTTTAAAAAATCAAAGCTTAGAGGGGTCCAAGGACCCCATGTGGCTTCGCTACTGCCCTTGACATTAAGAGCATTTCTAATGGTTTGTCTATTCTCAGAATTTAGGGCTTGTTCTATACATCATTTTTTTTCCATTAACTTTTATTAATTTTTTTTCTCTTATCATTTTCAATCACTCATATAATTATTTTAAATTTTTAATATATTTTTTTCAATTTTCAATCACACATCTAACACGTCATTCAAGTAAATGAACATAAATCAACAACATCTTCTATAAAATAAGCCCTACATGTAAACAAAGTACTTATATGGCACGTTAAAAAATTGAGCGCACCTTCAATGGCTTGTCTATTCTAGATGTAAGCGGTGTGCTACACTGCATACACATTTGTCTATTTACCTTTTACATTAGCTTTTTTCTCTCTCTCTCTCTCAACCAATAATAATTGATATATATATATATATATATATATATATAATGAATTACTTTTACAATCTACATCCACTGTTAGAGATGCTTTCTCATTATTTCTATTCTATTTACCACCTTATTGAGAATTCACATTATATCACTGGAGATGCTTTAATATCCTTTTCTAATCTTATACATATCAATAACTATTGGAGATGATTTTTTAAAATAAAATATCAATTAAGACGTGTCTCGTATTTTATATAGAATTGAAATACAGTGGAGATATCTAACACTACTAGTTGTAGTGGCCATTTACGAAAGTAACGCCCAACATAACGTTGCGTGTTTAAATTGTTTACAATCACAGTCACGATGTTTGCAGTTTCTCAAACAACTTGCATACAGAATTTCGAAAAGAAAAGACAAAAATTTAGCGACGTGTTATCTTGCGAATGGAAACTTCACAAAATTAGCAAAACCTTGACAATATACGATCGGGTTTTTAACTTTTAGCAATACCAACGAAACAAAATTACGGTCTATTTGACACAACCTAAAAGTAAAATTATTTTTTAAAATTTTATTTTTGACCATCCATTTAATTGGTTTGACGATTATTTTATTCTTTTATATCACTCTCTTTTACTTTCAATCATATATTTAAAATTATTTTAATTTATAATCTTTATCAAACATACTGTTGATATTATCAGGGACGAAGGCAGAGGCTCCCCGGAGATAGTTGAAGCTCGGCTCCGATAAATACAATTTAGATTAAGAACCAGCGGTTCGGCTTTCTTTCCTGGGTATCTTCTTGACCAGATGGTAAGCTATGTGCAACATTAACTTGGTAGTCTGGTTGGGTTTGATTCCTCTTTAATTAATGTAATCTACCGATTATTTGACAGTTTTATTTTTCAACAATTTTAAGCTTTTTTTTGGTGATTATTAATTTCAAACAATTTTATTTCTATACAATTGTTTATTCTGAAAAATCTTAGATATTTTTCGTTTACAGAAAATTAATTTTATATACCCCTGTATTTTCAAAAATATTCGGTACTGTTATCTTCGATTCTAAATTACTTTTAAATAATTTTTGTGATGTAAAAATTAATCATTTTATGATTTTGACGAATAATATGAAATAATGATTCTAAATATTTGCTATATACAAATTTTATTACATTATTATCAATTTTGAAGTTGAACTCAATCCAGTACCTAGTTCAATTTTTTATTAACATCAACAAAGCATTGCATAAAATAAAACCGATTTTGCAAACAAAATCAATTAAAATCATCAAGTGCCAAAATAACTAAATCAAATTTTTATTTCATGTTAATTTGCTTTTATTTTGCAAAATCAATCTAGCGGACTGTGATTCTTAATAAAATTTTGTATATAAATTTTATAGGAAAAAAATTTCGAGAGCGCTACCCCTGAACCCTTGAGCAGGACCCCTATTCTCTTTCCTCAATTCAATGTAGTCCTACACAAATTCCTAGTTTCATCCCCGTGTCCGTGTATGATGTTAGTTACTAGATTAATTGGTCGATTTTATTAAATGTTTCCTGAACTTTAATTTGACTACATTTTTTACATTATAAAGTCATACCAAGAGGCATTTGATGTCCATTTCTCGTTAAAAAGCATGACTCAATGCCTTCGACCCATGTGTGAGTCTCTCCCACCCACTAAACGCTATATAAATTCCAAATCAAAGTTATGAGTTGCTAGAATATTATGTGGAATTGTTCCATAGGAGAATTTCTATAGCTAATTGTTTGAAACCCACTTATTATTTTATGAATAGGGGTGCCGACAACAGTTCCAATATACTCCTAAAATAATGGAGTATACAATGAGCACCATCATTATAATCATGGTTGATGTCGGATTTTTGTGGATCCTAGTCACAATGAGATTAATCTAAAAACTAACTACGACCTCTTGATCATATTATCTCCGACCCAAAATTATTGCCATTTTCTTATGTCACATAGATTAAGAAAAATACAATTAATAGTATTGGAAAAATACAATTCAAGGTTATTTTCCTAATATACCCTCTCATTTATTAGATGTTTTATTTCAACTACTCTATTTTAATGATAATAATGTATATTAAATGAGGGCGTAAAAGACAAATAATATTTTAATTACATCTTTAAAATGAATAGGTCTATATTTTGAGGACTGACGAAGAAGGAATAATGAACTATATTTTTGGGACGGAGATAGTATATATCAAATTGGATATTGAAAGTAAGATCTGATAGTCGCGTATGATAAGTCAACAACAAATATGCCCTTTCACAAATAAGTATCATCCAAAAATAAACACACATATCCCTATTTTGTGACTACCCCACGTGTGGCAAGATTAACAAAAATCCCACCAACACCATTCTATTCAAACTTCCAAAAATGCGACCTACATAACATGTACTCCATGCGACAATATTACGTGCAAGAAAACTTAAATATATATTTGGTGGAGAAAAATATGAGCCAGCGTCCAATAGCCTTCCACAAGAATTCGGCAGACCGTTGAAATTTCCAAAAATAATTTAATTCAACTTCAAATACTTGCAAATTGCAATGTAGTATCTATTTCCAAGACGATTTTTAATTACAACCTTTTCATATCCCATTTCCCTTATATATACAATGGCTTATACTTTGAACAAAAGCTTTGATCTTCCATGCACATTCAAAAACCCTAAAAAACAAATATAAAAAGAGTAGTAGCAAATGGCATATACTTTAAAAACCCCAAATGCATCGTGTCGTTTTACTTTTACTTTTACTTTTGCATTGTTAATCGTCATTCTAATAGTCGTTTCTTTTGCGGCGACTCGACCGGAGAGAAAAACGACAGAGGACGATAATGTTTCGAAGATGGTTTTCAAGTATTATGAAGAAAAAAGTAGGTTACCATATGAAGGGATGATATTTACAAGACTCCCTAAAGGTGACCATATTCCTCCTTCTGGGCCATCCAAGTTGCACAACTAAAATGTCGAAGTTATGATTCCTCGTAGTAAAATTTGTAAGAATAATTATGTTTTTATTTGTAAATTTTGTTTTATATTATATATGACTTTTTCTACTATGCATGTATGGCTAAGTTATGTTAATTGGTTTTTGATCAATATATAGAGTCAGCATGGATGATGTGCTTAGTATAGTGTTTAAAATTGAGTACTGTGAATTCTGGATACGTTGTTACAACAATAAATAAAGTTTTATATTTTAAAGATAAAAGAATGGTACATAATTAATTTTAGTTACTGTATGTTTATTTATTTCTTTAAATCTAAATTGAGATTGCAATTTTATGAACTCGAAATCGTTTTTATCTATTAAATATTCACTTCAATCTTTTTAGATATTTTTAAAATTAGTACGATCTCCACAACCCAACTCAGTATTACTTTTTCGCTCGAAATAGTTGCGATTATAAATACTCGAAACTGACCAAAACTATGACTCAAACCGTACCAAGATGGTGCAAAATACCCGTGGTTCGATTAGGAAATGAATCGCAATTTTACTCGCAACAAATGGTGCATGAAGGTACGTGAACATAAGAGCACTGGCAACGAACTTTGAATAAGATACACGAAGAGAATTCAATTTGGTTTTAGTTGCGGGGATTTATGACTACATTAGATCCGCCTAATGACTACATTAGATCCGCCTATTCCTCAGTTGCTTATGTAATGGTCTTCTGATCTTTAAATGGGCTAAAATTGAAAAAATTAAAAATTAAATTAAATTTGCTATTGGGCTGAGGAGGTAGGACTGGACTCCAGCCCAGTCATGCCCCATGGCTACACCTGTGTAGAATGGCAATGGGCCCTAAATGAATCGGAGATGCACGGTCCATGTATGTTAAGTCATCTCACTTTAATTAGCAAATGGTGAAACTTAAAAGCATATGTTTGAAATGTAACTTCAGTTATTAGCCTTAAGTGAAGCCCAATCCCTTAACAATTAGTTTATCCCTATGCTCATTTGGGACTCTAGAATTTGATTATGTAGTAGAAATTACTAACTTCGCTACTGCTCTCTTGCACACTCCGTGTGTGCAGAAGAAGCTTCACACGCCATGACAAGCCACCACGTCATCAATTTTTTTTTTTTTTTAGTATCTATGTTAGATGAGATGAATAACACATAACTACCCCTTTATGGTGGGGGGATCATGTGACTCCCCACGATTTTTTTTACCGAAGTGTGAACAAGCCCCCTGCAGGAACAGATCTGTTATTAACTTAAGCCATAGAGATGTGAATTGGAGATGATAAGGAGTAGAGAGAAATAGAGATTGATTATTTTAATTATAGATAAATGGAAAGAGGTGTAGGAAAAAAGAGAGGGAAAAGTGAAAAATGGGAGAGAGGTAGAAACAAATTCAATAATAATAATAAAATAGTCATAAAAGAATTTTAGACGGGCGTATAAAAATAGATGTTGCATGGAGTATCTATGAAGAAAAAGCATAGAAAAGTGAAATAATTGAGATAAAAATAATTTTAAAAATTAAAAATTAAAAAAAGTGGGCCCCCTCTATTTTTCCCCCTTCCTATCTCACTCTACCATCACCACTTGCATTTGAAGATGCTCATTGGAGATGGCCTTATGGAGCATAATATTACTTTAGAGATGCTATATTCATTTACAAAACCGATTTCATATCCATAGCGAGCAAAATACATTTTACAATTACAAACTAAATTAGAATGCAGAATATTGTCTATTTAAGAAATACTGCACGAGAAAAAAAAAGTGAATGAAAAACAAAAATTGAAAAAGGAAATGCAGCTTCAAAAACAAAATGAGGAAAACTTTTTTTCAAAATAATAATAATAATAATAATAATAATAATAATGGTTTTTGTAAAAGTACGAAGAACAAAAGTACGGGTTCGTAAAGTAGCAATCAAACATTCAAACTTGCACAATGGAACTTTTGTGCATCAAAAGAATAAAAAACTTTTGAAAATAATGGGTTGATCAAAGCTGACCCGTATAAACAGTGAATCCCAATGAACATATTGCCAGCTGTTCCCAACAGTTTCTGATGCATATATAATATACTATTTCCTTGCTTAATCAATTCATATTAGGGTGTGTTTGATTGGGAATTCAAAAATATGTAAATATCAAATCGTGCAATTCATTTTATATTTTCGCCGTTTGATTGCACGTTGTAAATGTAATTGATTTTGCAAGGTACAATCATTTGAAGCGCGTTTTTAGCCAATTGCATGTAAATGTTTTCTTAGGGGGTAGGCACGTAAATGTTTTACATGTAGATATTTTACACGTAAATATTTTACATCTTTCAATCAAACACACCCTTAGTTGTTACAGACAAAGGAGTCCCGATCTCCTATCCATGTGGATACGTATTTATACTGTAAAAAAAAAAAAAAAAAAAATTGTGGGCTTCCACAGGCCCCCATATTAGGGGCATGTATAATTCATTCGATCTAACATGAATATTATAAAAAAAAAATTAAAATTTTTAAGGATGACATTGTGCTACGTTGGCGGGGTATGTACGTACGTGAGTAGATGCTCAAAAGCGATATGCAAAGATAATAAACCTTGAAATTTTCAGCATATTTTGAAGGGGTAAATTTCACATATGGTCCCCAATCTTTGTAATTATTTTAAGTAAGCAATCTTTGTAATTTGTATTAGTTTGGTCTCCATTCTATTTTTTCAGCGTCGTGAGACTCCAACCTTTCATAACTATACACATAAAGTCCCTAATCCCATGAAAAGACATGTGTACCCTTACTCTTTAAATTAAAACAAAAAGAATTTAAACAAAAAGAAAAGCAGAAAAAAAAGAAAGGAAAAGAAAAAAATAAACAATTCTGTTTACACTTTACATGCCTAGCTTCGCATCCCAAACCCCAACCTAAAAAAAAAAAAAAAAAAAAATTAGCAGCAACGGACAGATCCCCCACCCCCTGCTCCTATTTATGCTAGCAATTGGGAGTGCCGACACCAAAATGGAGGGTATCATCTTTTGTTATTGAAAATACCTGTTGAAATTTGTCATTTTTAGATAAGTAGGGGTAAGGATGGATAACTAGGTCGCTAAAGTGAGGAATAAATTATTTTAATTTTGTTTTTATCATTTTTTTAAAACCTTTTTCAAGATATTCTTTTTCCTTTTTATCTAAAGATCAAGGGGTCTAATTGTCATTTTTTGAAATTAAGGACCCTTTCTGAGAATTTATGAAAATTTGAGGATTCAAGGCGTTAAAACAAGAATGGGAACCAATTGATACAAAATACAAATGTTGGGGATTATATGTGAAATTTACCTATTGTTAATTATACCCGTGTGCTCGTATGTTAGCATTTAAGAAAAGAAAAAAAAAAAAAAAACAATGCTAACCCACCAAATAATAGGATCATGCTGTGTCAACTGATATGTAAAATAATACGTAGGATTATTGCAAGTGTCAACTATATAAACTGGTATTGAATCTATTATATTGTCATTACATAATTCATATCAAATTATACATTTCTGATCTCCCGTGACATCATTTCCTAAATCTTGATATATGCTGAGAAGGGATATGTATTACAACATCATATTCCCATTCTTTAAGGATTATTTGATATATGCATCATCAATATATTAGATTATTGAACCCAAAAAGAATCTTCTACAGTCTTTCACTTGTTCAACAAGAGACACCAAAAGAGGCAATATGATCATAAGACACTAAGGTTGTCTGTCTATTGTTAGCACATATATGACATATTGATGGATGACTTTGATTGGCAATAGACAACAATATTTAGTGCTCTTATCCCAAGCTTGTCCTACCATTGAGACAATTGAAGCGTGTGTATGTATTAGCTTTTCAACATTTCAACATTTGTGGGCTGATGATAAGAGCGCCAAATTTCCTTACACGTCCAAAGCCTGCATTAGCATTTGTAGATGTGCATTATTCATATCACGAGAGCAAAAATTGTCACGTATTTTCTCGTTGTCAACAAAAAATTTACTTGCAAAATATCTATTTATGTATTTACTTCCAACATTCTACCAAAATTTCCAATAAAATATGGACCTACATTAACTTTTTGAATTGTATAAACAAGAAAAATTCCTAGTATGTACTTGAAGGGTATCCAGAGTTCGATACTCTAGGTTGAAGTAAGTTGTTCACTTACATGTATTCATCTTGTTATCACGAGAGCAAAAATGGTCGAGTATTTTCTCATTTTCAACAAAATTTACTTGCAAAATATCTATTTATTTATTTACTTCCAACATTCTACCAAAATTCCCAATAAAATATGGACCTACAATCACGTACATTAGCTGTTTGAATTGTATAAATGAGAAAAATTTCTAGTAGGTACTTGAAGAGTCCAGAGTTCAATACTCTAGGTTGAAGTAAGTTGTTCACTTACATATATTAAGTAAATAATATATCTCGTTATCCCTCGTGGTTAGGTGCTGATTAAATCAAACAAGCAAAAATTTGTATTCCTCGAACAATAGAAATAAGAACAATAGAAATAATTTTGTACAAGTCCTAGAATTAACCAATACATTGGGACAAATACAAAAATTTAGGCACTCTGTTTGAAGCAAAATCATTTTTTTTTCTCTCACAATCAATTTTAATCAAATATTCTATTTTAATTTGGTCCGAAAAATATTATTTTTACAATTTTTTCGTAATCGTTCATTATTTTTGAGCTACACATTTTCTCTTTAAAAAAAATCAAATTTCTTCCAAAAAGAGATTTGTCAAACAAGTTCTTATTTCCTTCCTCTTCTCAAAATAATGTTCACTAGGAAGGCGAGATAATTATCCGGTGCGGCTAAATGCACCCAGCTAAATGTTGAGTGCACCCACTTAAAAAAAAAAAAAAAAAAAAAAAAAAAAAAAAAAATTGGAGGACTAATATACCCATCTAAGTGCACCCAATCCTCTTCACTTCTTCTTCTTTTTCTTTTTTTTTTTTTTTTTTTTGTATTGTTTGCTGCGAACACAACGAACAAGAGTAAAATTTTTTTAAAAAATGAAGCAAAAAATGAGTAATTTTTATCTTATTTTTCATTCGTAGATGCAATTTTTGCAATCGCGAGTAATTTTGAAATTTCTTTAAGTTTTTCACAACCACTTTGATGTTGAATTTCAAAATTTTTTTGATGATATAGTAATTGGCTTTATCTGATTAATTAGTGTTCAATACAATTATTAAAAAATTCAATGTTTTTAAAACCACTTTGACAATGATGAATTTTGAAATTTTTTTGATGATATAGTAATTAGTTTTATCCGGTTAGTATTGAATACAATTATTAAAAAAAAAAAACTTTCAATGGTTGCAAAAATTTGAACAAAAAACGATAGCAAAAATTTCTCATCCATAATTCTTTCTTTCTTTATTTTTTTTTAATTATGTGAGTGTTCGCTCCAAATACCCTTTCGGGTGTTCGTTTCCGAACACACAAACATTTTTTCTTTTTTTTTAGTTAGACAAGGGTAAGGGCATAATTGAAATATTGGATAAAATGGGTGTAGAAAGTAAGTTGGGTGGGTGTATTTACCCGTAGCCTTATATTTTATTATATTCATTTGTCTTAATCATCATTTGGTGGAAAACATTAAAACACCATATATATATCCATAATGAAATTAAACTATCATAATTGATTGTCCGCAAAATCCAGAAAAATAAACTTTCCATTGAAGAAACAAACACCTCATGAACACGTGTTGCCATGATCACGATATACATTATGAACAATCCATTTACATGTTTGCACTCAATTTTTCTAGAGTTCGTGCCCTAATCAATTATAGCTAATAATTTAATATTTTCTTTTTTGCAACAATATGATCAACCTTAATTGAGAGTTTGATCGTGTGACAAGAACTAATATAATACTGAGTTTGGTGTCTAGTCGGTTATCCAACTTGTGTGTCACACGGCGACTCAATGGTTTTCCATGTTTTCAGATAAATTTTGATCTAATTTTGTACAGATTTGTTTATATTTAATTTTTTATTTTATAGCGATGGAGATCTTAATTAGGTAATGACCTGTATAGTATATATTTATGTTCCTCATGAATCAATGGTACTGATACTTTTGAAATAATTTTGACCTATAATAAATCAAGAAAGTGGTTGGTTGCATTTTACTTTCAATTTTTGTTACAGTATTGATCCATCAAGACCTTATTTAAATGAGGACTAAAATATACAATTGAAACTAAGATAGTATATGTTGGAACCCAAGATCAAGTCGAATAAGGCAGTAAATGGAATCGAACAAAAAACAGAACACAAAACACAAATTTAGACCTAAGTCCAGGAGGTTTGGCAACCGCTTCAAACGCCTACATCTGGGAAACTCCATTCCATTCCATTCCAAAAGCAAATCCAAATCAAGCCAAAAATTACACCAGTTTTTCAAGATAATCACCCTCACGGAGAAAATAGCACTCACTAGTAAACTATCTCTCTAAAATCCTCATTGAGAAGGCAAAAATTACACGGTTGAATCTGTAAAAGGGAATAACTGAAAAAGCCCTAATTTGAGAAAGGAAAATTGTATAAGACAAAGAACACTCTCTAAACAATCTCAAATGAGGCAACGTTTCGGTATAAAGGGCATTTCAAGACTCAGCACAATCCAACGAGGTAGTAAGCACCACGTGGCATCATCAGATGCAAAGAAGAAATATCTTCGACCCCCGAGGCCCATATCCCCGTTGGATCAAGAGTTTTAAGTAGACCAACAAAAAACCATTAGCCTTACACAGATTTCGGCCAATCAGGTGGTAGCCCAGAAACAACAGTATAGTTGTTTCTGGGCTTTCACGAACAGATAACGCGACATTATGCTTTATAAGTGTTGATCTCCTACAATACATACTTGATGCAGTTTGATATCGACAAGTGGTTAATTCTCCGCGACTCTTATGTTACCAACCAATGGCATATTTAATCCCTTTTGTAATGTTAATAAGGATCAAACTCCATTGAATCTCGTTTTTGCTCAGGACATTAGCTTAGAAATCAATGATAAAGATGTTTAAACTGGATTTTAGTATCGATTTATCTGAAGTAAAAGTATCATCAAACATAATTTTGATTTCCGCATTGTACCAACAATATTGTTCCTTTTCCCAACCTCTTCATATTTGTAACAAATTTCATAGAATTATAAGGACCACTAATGCAAAAACAACTTCTGGTACTCCATTTTGCCAATCTAATAAGAAATAGCACGATGCAAGAGATGAAAAATTGAGTGGATCTTTATAACTTGAGCATGGGAAATCTAACACAACCAAAATAAGCTTAGCAGACAAAACAATTCTGCAATGTCACTAGTTCCCATAGCAAAAACAGAACATTAAAAACTCAACCTATACATACACGTAGTCATATACCCCCACCTCACCCCAGAAATATTTCCATTTCAAAACATTTGTCATAGAACACAGAACTGTATGTGACAGAACTGTAGAGAACCTAAACCTCAAACCTCAAACTCTGAGCAAATAAATGCTAAGCTCGGGTCCTCCATGCCCATCTGGGTTCATCATGTAAAAAGCTTCAGAATCTTTGGACCCCACAACTCTCTCAAACTTAGCTCTCATATACATCAACTCTCCCTCAAGTTCCACCCCTGGCAACACCCCTGCACCCATCGAAATTGGGCCGATAGAATTCAAGATTTTCCACTCATCGGGCCCACACTCACGCCTCATTGCGTACCCACATTTCTTCCCATTACAGTAAGTCCTCCATAGAGGCTCTTGTAAAATCTTTAATCCCTTTTTCTCACTCTTTTTATCGCATTCGAGTGCGATTCTCACCAGCCCAGAAGCCATTTCTTTAACGAGAACGCTCGTCGGGGTGGCGAGTTCGACTAAAAAGGCTGGACAGAGCTTGAAATCTTCTTGAAACGCAAAATGCACGTGGCCTCGTCGGTACCCGAAAAGGGTGCCAACGAACGAGAGATTCGTTTTCGATTTTCCGATAGAAAACGCCGATCGGATTTTGGAGAAAGCGACGATTGAGTGGCTCTTTTTCTTGGGTTGTTTCGACGAAGCGTCGGAGAGAGAACGAGTTGGGATTCTTGGGAAATTGATCTCCTTGTCGTCTGAAGAGGAGCTGAAGTTCAAGATTTCTTCTATGTCATCATCTTCATCTTCAACCTTCTTTCTGAAGTTGAAGTATCTTCTTGAGAAGGAGAAAGAGTCATGGGGATTCTTCGCCATGATTGTCTTCATCTTGGGACAAATTTTAGCAAGAAAGAGAAAGAAAGAATTTTTCAAAGATATAGATGAGTAGATTTTGTGGGTTTTTTATGTGGTGATTTTATTGTAAGGTTGTAGTCCTTAATGTCAGGCTTTGATGAGGGAGAATCCTGACAAAGGAAGTTGAGCAGACCCACCTAACTGTATCAAGAAAAATATGTGACACTCACAAGGTTGGAGACAACAAAACACACGAGCTAGAGAGAGAAACTGAGAAGATAAGAGTGAAAATTGTGAAATGGGAATAGGAGGAAGGTGGGATCTGCGGAGACAGGTATTTATCTTGAATCTTTTGGTATGGGTGGGGACAACGACAATGAGAAATGTTGGACTGTTTGTAATTTGTTCATACCATCCCCTTGTCTCTCTCTACTTACCGCTTGTCTTGCCTTAGAATTGTGATTTTTTAATTGCCCAAAATAGGACCCTTTTATCCAGTTCTGATCTGTTACCTACTATGGGTACCTTACGGTACCCATAGTCGGGGAAAAAAATCATAGGGGGTGACCCCCACCATCAGGGGGCAGTTATGTATTATTCGTCTAACTTAACGTAGATTCCAAAAAAAAATTCAAAAAAAGAAAATAAAAAAAAAAAATTTCGAGTGTGATGACGTGGCGCCACCTGGTGGCGCCACGTGCCCATTGTGGGTACCATACGGTACCCACTGTGGGTACTTGAACAAATCCGCCCTTTTATCTAATTAAAATAGTTTATATACAAAATTAAATGTATTGATACAACGTTGTAGGATGCTTCGATTAGATATGACAGTAAAGAAATAGAAAACTAAATAGTTGATCTGGTGTCTTGTGATCCTCTTTTCAAATCAATGAGAGAATTCAAAGCTGAAAGCTGTGAAAAAAAATTGTGAGTCTCATAAAATTTATGATTAGAAATGAGTTTGAAAAGAAACAGATGATAAAGATGGTGAACAAAACTAAGTATTACTAGTATCACGCCCGTGCGATGCACGGCAGCAATTAAATTTATATACGATAAATAATTGATATAAAATCATAAATATAAATATTGAATTACATAATTGATGTAATTTATGTATATGAGATTGCATAATTATAAAAAATTATTAAAAATCTATAATATTGTATATTATAGTAAATGCAAAAATTACAGAGTAAATTCACAATTGTAAATTATAAAAATTCACGTGCATCGATAATTAAGAAGTTTATCAAAATATGTAACTTTAATTATAATTACAGTGCCTAGCATTGCACAATAATGTTTGTGGAGATTTATTAATTGCAAACGAACAATTGGGAATGAATGTATAAGAATTTTTTGATTATCAAAACGTGTATTTCTCATTGGTACATATCAAATTTATATTAAACATCTTTTTTCTTTTTGAAGTGGACATTACACACTCTAAATTTTATGATTTTATACGTTCTTTTAGTGATTAGCTGTAATTGCTATTTGATTTTCGCTCTATTGTATAAGAAGCATTATGCTTAATTTTATATAATTTAAATTTGTAATAACACCAACAATTTTCCTCATCTACATAATTCATTTGATTTCTTTTCATTTACGTAAACTGTATGTTAATTGTAAAATGAAAAACTTTTTATTGTAACTTTATGTACTTAGAAAAGGCAAAAAATATGCACGATCTGAAATTCAGTTAGTAAGCGTATCACATCACCTTATTAAAAATAAAAAATATCATTTAATTTTTTATTAGAAAGCGATTAGTCATGTTGAGATGCTTGCTTATAAAATTTAGCCAAATGTGACACTTCAATTATAATAATATAAAGATTAATAAATTACTATTTTACTTAAAAATAAATAAATTATTCAACATAAATCCAGTTATAATTTTAACCACTCACTATTAGATTTTAAAAAAGAAAAAAGTAAAAAATTCTCTCCATTTTTAAATAGACCAATTCAAGTAACCAAACAAAACTATCAAAACCTACAATTTTATCACAATAAAATTAAATAAAAAAGATTTATTATTTAATATTTTGAATTAGAACTTTAAAAATGCAGTTATATATAATTTTTCCTCGTTAGATGTTTGTTTTAGATACTGGTTTATTTTTAATTATATTTTTAATTACTACCAATTAATGTTGGTTTATTTTCAAAACTAATTTTATAATTTTCTTAAAATATTTAATATGTGCCACATTTGCATCTTCGCCTACGTGTCACTTTAAAAATTATAATATAAAGATTAATTATATGGTAATATAACAATTCAAAATATAAAGATAAAGATTAATAAATTACTCTTTATTTAAAAATAAATAAATTATTCAGTACAAATTCAATTCTAATTTTAGCACTCACTATTTTATTTAAGAATAATCCACTATTTGAATAATTCAATGCATATTACAAATCAAAACTATTAAAAGCTATAACATTTTTTAACACGATTAAAATAAAATACTTAATTTAATGTTTTTAATTAGAAATTTGAAAAATGGAATTACATTTAAAGTTTTTCCAAAATTATTTTTTTCTTATTAAATTTTATTTATCACATTTAATGACAAATTTATGTTTCGTTAAAAAATAATTATATTTAAAGAATTTTTCCTATTTAAAACTACTAATTAATATTGGTTCATTTCCAAAAATAGAATTTTCTTTTTTAACTACAAAATTTATTTATATATATTTTTTTAAAATATTAATGAGTGTCACATTGGCACTATTGCCAACGTGACACTCCTCTTTTTATAATATAAAGATAAGAATATTGGGTTGAAAGCGAAAAGTTATTGGACTTGCAAAATGCACGGTTTAGAATGACTCGTACTTAAAAGTGTGTTTTTTCTAATTACTCGTCTACAAATTAATTATACATCAAACGTTGTTGTCTAAGTGCTTGTTGGATCTTTCTAGTTGCAAGGAGATTTTGAATCTTTTAGGGCATTTATGTTGAAAATTAATTAAAAGTGGAAATTATGAACTCTATGGAATATGTGATTGGACATATATAAATAGAGAAAAGTAGAATTTAACATTCCATGACAAAAAACAATTACCATGACTAGAGATTTCTCACTTGAAATATTTAAAGGGTGTTTGTATATAAATTTTAATATATTTTTATAAGTATGAACAGAGAAAATGAGTGAATTTAAATGGTGGAGATTTAATTGTATAGGCAGTGTTCTAAAATGCCTAGGCTAGACATGAAGTGTCGCTTCCACTCTTCGCTTAGGCCCAAAACGTGAAAACAGCGGCCAATGCAAATTGTTGACTGCTTAGGCGGTGACTAAGCTTGACTAGGCATGACAAGGCGGAGCCTAAGCGCGACTACGAGGCGATTAGGTGGGACTAGGCCGCTCCTAAGCATGCGTAATATTGTCTTGAACCTTTAATTGCGTGTTTTTGTCAATGTCCATATTTTTTAGCCTAAACCCATTTCAAAGTAAAAAAAATAAAATAAAATACTAAATTAAACAAAAACAAAAATAAATACAATACATCTCACGCCACAAAATATACAATAGAAAATATCAATTCAATTTCAAAATCTTAAACATCTTGGATTCTCAGTCTGATGACCGAGTGAGCACCGCGATGAAAGCATGTATGTAATCTTCTTTATAAATCTATTAATTTTTTGAGTTTTGCCATTTGAGAATATTAAAATTTTATTGTAAATTTGTTGAAATTATAAAATAGATATGATGTTTATGAATGTAGATATATTTTCTAATTTATTTTAATTATTTAATAGTTTATATTAATTAAAAAAATTTTAAAATTTTAAAAGTTTGAAAAAACGTTTTTTACTGCCTAGGCACCGCGTAAGCACGCTTAAGCTTGTAATGCTCAAAACTTCAGGTCCACGCTTTTTTACACTTTATGATTTTTAGAACACTGGGTATAGGTGGATCCTGCGAAATATATAGATGTAATTTGTGTGACCAAATTTAAATTTTAAAAAATAGGAGAAAGTATGAATTAAAATTAGTATGCAAACATGATCTTAGAGTATAGATCTGCTTCTCTACACACTGTGTGTGCAGGGGGCTTGTGCACATGCCGGTAAAAAAAATTGTGGGGGTTCCACCAGCTCCCCACCATCAGGAGGTAATTATGTATTATCCATCTGATCCAACGTAAATACACAAAAAAATTTTAAAATGAATGACGTGGAGCCCTGTGAGGGCGTCATATCATCGCGTGTGCATGCTTCTCCAATACACGCGTGTGCAAAAGAGCAGCCACGCTTAGAGTAATGCTATTTGCTAGACATGGTGATAAACAATGGTCTATGCGCACTACCTCCTTAATCGTGGGGGAACACGTGTCAATCATCGACTACATATTTACAATTTAAATTGTCAATATATTGATATTTGATCATTATACTTCACTATGTGTATATTATTATGACACTGTCTAATAAAGATATAGGTTTGTTCAGGTGCTCTCAGGAGTGCGATAGTTACGACTCTTCTAGAGTGTTTTCTAGCCATATACGAACTCAGTTTTGAAATCCGAGATCATATTTAGGTTTAGCACGGTGAACCTAAATTTGTCATAATTTAGGCAAACGTTGACAAGCCCACATGACACATCAACATGTTGACATAATATTTTAGTTTTCAATATGAAAAATATAAATGTTAATTAGTTTTATAAAATTAACACAATATGCAAAACAATGTATGAAATAAAAAAATATATAAATTTATAAAATTTGCCATAGTAATCCTAAAGTAAATTCAGACATATTAATGACTCGTTATGTCTCAACCGAAGCATATTTATCATAAAATTGTAAGTAATAATTTGAAATGTAACTACATACAAAAATATCAAAATATATATTATACAAAAAAATGTCCTTATATTTGTCGACAGTATTACCAAAAGAGTAATTAGCGCAAAAGGTTGTTACCTTTCGACACTCTTGTGCAATTGGTCCATACCTATGTATTTTTTACAGTTTCACCTTACCTTCATGTTTCATTTGCGCAAATCATCATTGGAACTAAATTTGTCCTATATTAGAAAGGTATTTTAGTCCAGTTTGCACTTTGAAATTAAAAAGAAATGCAAATAAGATTCCAAAAATAATTAGCATGTCAAAAAACATCAAAATAAATGGATTCACTGATAGTGATAATGTTTTGGTGCAAGTGATAACTAATTTAGATAACTATTGGAATGACAAAAAGTAAATAATTTTTTTTTCAATCCTTTTTTAACTTTAAATCTTTGTTCAACTAATAATTCTAATTAAATTGGTACCATTTTTGCATCTTTGTGAATCTTGAAATATAAGTGGACAAAAATACCACCATAATAAGGGACCAATTTAGTACCAAGTATGATATATGCAAATAAAACATGAACATAAGGGTGAAATTGCCAAAAATACATAGGCAGGGACCAATTGCACAATAGTGTCAAAAGGTAAGGACCTTTAGAGTAAGTCAATTAACCTCACCTAAAAATGCATCAAAACCTCAAAGATAAACATGAATTTTTATTAGCGCCAAACATATTGAATTTGCATAGGTTGCCTTTAATTTTATTATACATATAATAATAAAATTTTGTATTATTGTTGTCAATATTACCCACAATATTTATTCGAAAAAATAGCAAGTAATTCTATCTGAAAAATTAAACACAGTGTATTGCAACCTCCATAATTAGACCTACATTAACCGCAAGCTCAAGCTTCTGCACATGTGGGAAAAAAAAAAAAAAAAAAAAGAAGAAGCTAGCAATTCTATCTGAAAAATTAAACACAGTGTATTGCAACCTCCATAATTAGACCTATATTAACCCCAAGCTCAAGCTTCTTTACATGTGAGACAATTACAAAAAATATATATATATATATATATATATATATTAGAAGAAGAAGAAGAAGAAGAAGAAGAAGAAGAAGAAGAAGAAGAAGAAGAAGAAGAAGAAGAAGAAATTGTTGTGGATTTAACCTTGTAAATAAACCACCCTTTATCACATACATTTGACCTTTACTAGGCTACTAGCATTCGCACCCCAGTATTGCACGGGCGAAGTATTTAACAGTTAAAATTAGTTAATAATAAATTTAAGTAAATTCATTTGTTATACAAAATTTAGGAATATTACAAAATCTAATGGCTTCTATGTGTTTTAGAAATAACCTCTAGAAATGAAACGATAAATAGTAACATATTTACTCAAAAAGGTATACAATGTGATACGTTATGTGATAGGGATATTTTGGACTCTTCACAATGGCCATTTTGATCATTTAATTTAGGATAAATTTCATGAAAGGTAAAAACTTTTGGGAATTATTACAATCAGGTCCCAAAGTTTGAAACATATATATATTAGTCCAAAATTTTAGTTAAATTATATAATTTTATCTTTTATTATATATATATATATATTTATTTATTTGGTCCAAAATTAATTTTATCGTCCATCCGTCCCAAAACAATAGATCAACTTTCCATTTTTATTTGTCTTAAAATATAACCCACTCACTAAATCAAAAGTTTTTTTAATTTTCTATATTCGTAATACGCTCATAATTAATTTGACCAATTAAATAAATAACTTTTGGAATTATATTCTCAACTATTTATATTGAGAATGTAATACATATCCATTTTTCCATAAATTAGCCCATAAAAGCTAAGTTTTCAATTATGCATGGACATATTAGAAATGTTATGTGATTATTTTATTTTTCCAATTTCATTAATTGATATTTTTTAAACTATGTGAAAAAAGAAGTGAGTCTATTATTTTGGGATGGAGAGAGTTCTTTTTTTTAATAAATTTTATCGAATTAATTTGATACTAATTGAATAGTTTTTATCGAAAATTTTCAATACGGTAACATTTATTCTCATTAATGTCATAACTTTCCAAAATTTTATTTAGCATTAGAGATGTGCACTTTTTGATTTTAACCAACAATTAATAGTAAATGTAATTATTATACCTACGTAATATTTTTTATTAATATATATATATTTCACATTTTGGGACCTAATTGTAATAACCTCCAAAGGTTGAGGCCTTTTGTGCGATTTACCCTATATTAAATGATCAAAACTCCCTTTAAGAAGAAGATAAAATAGCTAAAATTGAAAGAATTAATGGTAAGATTGGACGGATTACATTCATTTGGACTAAATACATCATTTTATTTTTTATTTTTTAACCAGTCAGACTATATATATATATATATATATATATATATTTGGTAGCAAAGTCACAGTAATCATATTTTTAGACTATTTGCATCAATTTCCGTCACATGATATGTTAATATAAAGATGAACTACGTTAAAAGTCGACGGTAAATCAATGGTACATTGTTGCAATAACCAAAAAAATTTTAATGTAACACGGTCATCATACAAAGAATTATTCACCTTGTGAAAAAAGAAAAAAAAGTCGCTAATACACTGGGACTTACACTCTCGATCCATGTGTTAGTAGATCAAGAACAATATAAAGTTTTGTACATTCAATTGAGAACAAGAAGAAGAGTGAGAAAGACGAGAGGAAGAAACAAAAAAGGAGAATTGGGAATTTCTCAAGGAATAAACATAATGCAAGAGTCTTAAAGGACATCTTATACTAACTAGTAAACAATATACTAAAATACATCATAAATAAAATACTCCTCTATAAACTCTCTAAAAGGTATTACTCTAACACCATCAACTGATTTAATTTATTGTCACGTAATTCTTTTGATTCCGGAATGTCTTCATTAATCATCTTCTTAACATAAAAGTTGGATGAAATTATTATTTCACTTGTTGATTAGAAATTGTAATTAGAATAAAGAGTTTCAAATATAAATAATGTATGAAGTAAATTTAGCTTGGATTTTGGTTAAAAATTTTGCATCTATACTTCCTAACACGACACATTCTAGGCAAAAATTTCACCTCTATACCTTAATATCGTCATAACTATTCACACATCCAAAGAAGTGTCTAGCATAAGCCTCATCATTTTGACTAAGGGTAAATTATGCTAATGGTCTCCAACTTTTCATTCTATTTACACTTTTTTTTTTTTTTGCAAATCATTCTATTTACACTTTAATCACCCATTCCCCACAAAATCAAATGACGTGAAAAGCTACAAACCTATTTTTTGTTGAATTTAAGAGGCCTCTCTTTTATTCAGATCTTTTATTTATATTTTTTGCTTTTTTCCCCTCATTTTTCTTGTGGCCATAATATTCAAAGACGACACTATGCATTGGCGAACTAGACGATCGCGTCGAGGCCACCGAGAAAAATTCCAAAAAGTCTATTTAGAAAATATAAAAAGCCCACAATTTTAGACTGTAAGACCTCTAAATACTATTTGGTTTGGGTTCCCAAAATTTTTTAAAAATCTCGGGTCTCTTCTAGATTAGGAAAAACTCTTAAAGTCCACACATAAATATATGTGACAAATGTCACACACTAATAAGCTAATATTAAATTACTATTATATCCCCTAAATTTGGAGAGTTCGTGCCCTATTAAAATGTGATATTTGCCAGACATTTGTATGCGAACATGTAGCACAATCCCTAGATTAGAGATGCTAAAGAAGAAAATTTCACCAGGCACTACCACTAGGCCCGCTCCCCGATGATAAGTGAAGCCACTAGTGTTATTTCAGTCAGTCAATTCGTACACTGGCGCGGCCCCTATTGGCCACACTCTTGTTTGCCTATTAGTAGATTTTGAGATTAGACGCAATTTCGCATAGGTTCTATTTAGGTTCTACTGCTACAGTCACTAATTACTTCGACCGACAGCCGAGTTGTTCTGATGATGGGGGCTGTGTGTTTTGCACAAATCCGACACAGTGCAAAATGTGATTTGAGTAATGCTATTAATAATCGATTAATTTGGACTGCTGCTACTAATCTAGAAGCCTCGTTTATTATGGTAATTAAACCTTTTTGGTTTATTCAAAATTGACCCATTAGATCAGAGTTAAGGTGTGAGTTGGCAAGAATTATGAAGTGTAATAATAATAAACTAAGATATGCTCCGCATTTTGACTTTAGACATGAATCGCTTAAAAGAACGTTAAAACTACGAATTAAACAATGAAAATATATGAAAATATTTTGATTCCCACACATATTTTTGTAAAAGAAATCACATGTGGTTTATCATAAATATGAGTGATTTTTGTTGTAAACCATATGTAGCCATCAGAAGCATAACCTAGAGTGCTCTAAAAACGATCGCGAAAATGATAAAATTTGAATTAAATAAAAAATTTCTTTTTTGATCATTGAACCCCAATACATACATCTATAGTGCTATTTAAAACTATCATTTTAACATTGGTAAAAATAAATAAAAATATTTTTTATTTAATATTTTTAAATCAATAAAATAAATTTATTTAAACAAAAACTTCGCTACCAAGGTAATGCTGTACCAAGTTGACATTCCAATTTCTATTATATATATATATATATATATATCAAAAATTAAAATGTATATAAAAAGTTAATTTTTATTTTTTAAAATAATTCAAGTATCATTGTAATTTACAACTTTGACTTTATAATATCATATCATATTTTCATTAATACTTGTACATATTTCATTTTAAATTATATTTATAATTTGCAAATTAAAATTTATATAAAAAATTAAACTGTACATAAAAAATAAAATAAGGAAAACACTAAATAAAGAAAGTAAAATAAATTAAATAAGAAAACAAAATAATAAATGTACATTTAATGTTTTTTTCAAAATAACACTTTCTTTTTAGTTTTAAATACATATTCAACTTGGCATTGCTACAATAATACAGATAAATGCCTATTTGACACCTCCAATTTTTTTAATATAAAGATTATTATCATAAATTAATTAATTAATATGATTAATAAATAATTAATTAATAACTAAAATTGTTATATGAGTGACCAAACATCGCAATTGATGTTTAGCCACGCTTATCGAACATCACGCAGTGATGGCTACAGCCACTTTTGGCCGACCATCATGACGTGTGTTTGGCTAAACGTGATTAAACATTGCAATTGGTCTTCGGCTACAACTTGAAATTGCAGAGTACTTAATTAGTGGGGATAATTTTGACATTTTTTACGGTGATATTTTTGAACTGTGGACGATTGAGTAAGTTTTTAGGGTGTGTTTAAACCACGCCTTTATGTATTTTGCTACAAAAGTCGCTTGTTCATCAATTTGAATTTTTTTCTTTTTCAATATATGCCTAGCACATTGGCACTATCAACATGACACTATTCAACTTGGCACTTCTATTTTTATTAATAGTATGATATGAAGTATGATTTCAACCATTGCAATTAGTATAGATAAACTAAATTTCAATCATTTTAACTTGTATATATAGATAAATTAAATAATTGTATATGAAATCTTATTAGTTAAGTGTTAAATCTCTAGAATATTATAAATTATATATTCAAAACATACTTAAAACATTAAATCCGCATTAATTAAATTAATTATTTTTTAAATTACAATCCGAGCTTTTAAAAAAATTAATTTTTTTAAGTAAAAAAAAGTTTAATATTGATGATAAGATTCTAATGTATTTCTTCAAACCCTTATATGTTATTATCCTTTGCCTTATATAATAAAAATCAGAGCTTTTAAAAAAATAATAAAACATTATTGCATTGCCTTTTTTTATAAATGTTTATTAAGGAAACATGTGTTTTCTTAATTATAAACGTGTTTCCTTTTCTTTTTTTTTTTTTATAAATGCCTGTTTCCTTAATTGATTAATTATTAAATCTTATTATTAAGAAAAAAATAATAAAAAAAAATTTTCTAGGCGGGAAACTATGTGTAAAAACACACATTGGTGGATTAGCTTTTATATATTAGTATAGATAGTGATAAATACTAAAATATGATTCGATGAATAGAAAAAGTCAAATTTTAAGCGGAAAAAAGAGAAAAAGAAAAATTGAACGAACTCAACTAAATGTTGCATAAAGAGGTTGTGTTAATGTCCCCTTAATAATTATAGCATCTTCAATGCACAATGTGGATTGTAGAAGTTATGGATGAGAGAGATAGAGAGATAATTATTTTAATCGAACATAAATGAAAGGTTGTGCAGAGAAAAAATCGAGAAAAAAGTGAAAAGTATGAGAGATACACAAAGAAATTTAAAAATAATAATAAAATAGTAAAAGATGTGAAGTTAGATTGGAATATAGACATGATACGAAAAGAGATTAAACAAATTGAGTAAAATGAGAGAAAAGATGATTTACAGAAAAGGAAAAACTAAAAAAATATGGGATCCATAAAGAAAAAATCTATCTATCATTCTCTTAATAGACATTGCAATTGCAATATAGTCATATGCATTTGAGATGCTCTTAAAATCTTAGACACCGATTAATTAATAATATTATTTGAAAAAATAAGTTGTACCCTTAATTCTATTGCATTAAAAAAGTACTATAAATTGACGAGGTTTATGGTTATGTCATTTTGTTATCTTTTTATTATATTATCTATTAATTTTTTATGTTTCATGATTTGGTTAATATATACCTTATAATAACATTATGTATAATGCTTATTTGATTTTTTTTTTTTCAATGAATGCAATATTTATAAATATTTATAAATGGTTCGATTCCCCCCCTCCCTAAACTCTTATTTTCTTTGTAATTTAAAAAAATTAAATAATAATTTTCAGCGAATGAAATATTATTTTAAATTGAAAATTTTCAAAAATAATAGAAATCGATAAATTTCTAAATAGATCGCCTTAAGGAAGCAAGTATATAGTATTAATTTAGCACAATATTGATATTAATTGATGACTTAACAAAATGATTGGAAAGTCACACTATTTAAGAGAATAGAGTTATTGGTATTTAAAACTTGATTTTTGTGCACCTAGGTCCTTTTTTATTTACCGCCGGTGGAATCTTAAATAAAATAATAATATTTTCAGAATTTTCATTATTTTATTTATTACTTCAGTGGAATTTTATTAAAATAATAAGATTTTCAATTTTGTATTTTTTTTTATTCATTTTATGATTTTTGCTTAGTATATTTTGCGATTTCCTTCCATTTCTTGGAAAATTTACGCAAATTGTAAAAAAATATATATATAGCATTTTACGAGATTGGTAAAAAAAACCATGGCGCGATTGGTAAAAAAAATTTTTGGTGTGCGTTTGGTCCATTTTGAAGGAATCCATCCAATTTTACAGTTAGTCAAGTCAAATTTTGCTATTTGTTATCGTTTTTGTAATCTGACTTAAGATAAATATAATTGTTATACATCAATAAAATTTTGTACGATTATATCACTGTAAAAATTGTATCGAATATAAAGAATTAATAAAATCAAATCAAAATTAAAACAAAAGAAAATAAAAAACCCACCCCACCCCAACCCACCCCACCCCACCCCACCCCAAAACACCACCACCACCCTCATGGTGGTGGTGGTCGCGATGGTGAAACCATCACCATATGTAGCGGTGGTTTTTTGTATCATGGTGGTGGTACCACCAGATTTGGTTGCGGTGGTGAAACCATCACCACCATGACGATGGTGGTGGTTTTTGGGGGGCCGGGGGGTGGGTTTTTTTGTACTTTCATTTTTTTTAGAAATTTTGATCTGATTTTATTATTCTTTATGTTCAATATATTTTGTACTGTAATATATTTGTACAAAATTTTATTGATGCATAACAATTACATTTATCTCAAATCAAATTGCAAAAACGATGACAAATAGTAACATTTGACTTGACTAATGGTAAATTTGGATGGATTCTATCCAAATGTACCAAACGAATCCATCCAAATTTACCAAACGCGCACCAAAGTTTTTTTGACAAATGCACCACGGTTTTTTATCAATCTCGTAAAATGCTCGCTTTTTGGACTATTTGCCTCAATTTTCCAAGAAATGAAAGGAAATCGAAGAAAATATTAGGAAAAAATATAAAATGAATAAAAATATGTAAAATTGAAAATATTATTGTTTTAATAAGATTTCACAGAAAAAATAAATAAAATAATAAAAAATTTGAAAAATATTATTATTTTATTCAAATTTCCGCTGGCAGTGAAGAAAAGGGCCTAAGTGCACAAAAGTCGAGTTTTAAATACCAATATATCGCCTACACTTTTTAAAATACCAAATCGTCAAAAGTGTGTTTTTTAAATACCAAATGGGAGTTTAGCTTTCCATTATTACTAGTATGGTTGGATTTATTGCTTGTGCACATAGGTTGGAATGTTGGATCAATCGTTCTGCAATTATCTCTGTGGTAATGTTTAAATCAATGATATGTTATCTTTTGATTATGTGTTACAACCACTTCGAATATTTTAAATTGCATGAGATATCGTTTTTCATTTATTTGGCCTATTACATTAAAAAAAAAAAAAGAAAGAAATTTAAGATGAAAAGCAAAAGTGTCTTCAAATTGTCATATTCTCCACCTCAAAAGCGCAAAAAAAAAAAAAAAAAATTCACACTCTCGATTCAATGCAAGCTCTTTCAAGAAATTTTTTTCTTTTTCCCCTAACTCAATGGAAAATTTCAAAATAATAATTTAAATCGAGAAAGAAACGTCAACAACTTGAAGATTGCAAAGTCAAATGGTGAAAGGATCAAAATTCCCACTAAAATCACATAAAATTCTATAAAGCATACAATCAATCAAATCACACACATCTTTTCGACCATTTTAATGTGTTATACCCAATTTAGTGCAAAAGTAATAAGTAATGATGACAATTAACATTGAGCCAATAAACCTTACCAATGTGGTAAAGATAGTAAGGGCACTCACATTATAATCATTACCTAGTTGTATAATTTGTTGAACATGGGAAGATAGATTCTTGATTAAAGATTGATGGTTTTTCTTTGTGTTTGTTTGTCCCACACCTACACCTACATCCACGTCCACCCTCGAGCATATGCACCACATGGCTGGCTACACAGTGGTGAAAAGGTCAAACTCCATTGAATTTTGAGGCCTTGATTATCCCCTAACCCTTTACAACTAGGACTAATTAATAAATATTTTTTTGGTGGGTTCAAAAATTTATGGGTCAACTAATAATGATCTGAAACCAACCACTAGAGCTAAAACTAGGGTGGTTTAGTTGCCCTCTCAAGACTA
Source organism: Jasminum sambac (assembly GCA_018223645.1). Taxonomy (NCBI): domain Eukaryota; kingdom Viridiplantae; phylum Streptophyta; class Magnoliopsida; order Lamiales; family Oleaceae; genus Jasminum; species Jasminum sambac. Next base: position 27,284,526 of record CP073652.1, read on the forward strand.
AAAGCCAATCTATAAACCGACTTGTAAAGTTCTTGTTAATTAAGGAAATTCGAAAACAACCTCATACTCCTTGTTCCACTGTGTGGGCGGGCTATAATGCAAACTGTCAATGCGGCGCCGATGTGGCATTGACATGGAGCGCCACATTAGCAGTTGGCCCAAAAATCCCAAAAAATGTCAAGCAAGGACCAATTTGCAACATAGTTTTGGGCCAATTAAAAAAATTCAAAACTAAATCAGATTTGGAAAAATTGAAATCAGCCCCCATTCCTCCCTCCCAAAAAAAACTTAGAACTCTAATTCCCAATTCCCTCAATTCGATTCCATAAATCAACCCCAATTCGAAGCCGATATCCAAACCCTCATTGATCTCTATTCTAATCGAAGCCACAATCTCAACTAGAATAATCCAAATGATGCTGCCCGCTGCGGATGAGGAAGCTGATGTCGTCCCTACAGCAGACATAGGTGCCTCAATGTCCCTAGCACCGGACGTCGCCAAGCTGCTATCACTAGGGATGGCAAACGAGCTGGATAGTTCGTGAGCTCAGATTCTGGCCACAATAGTTCGGTCATTGTCAAAACACGGACTTGGATTTGGATAGAGTCGAAAATTTGGGAAATGAACAGTTCGGGTTTGACTCGTAAAGTCGTAGACCGACTCGTGAACTCGTCAAATTTTAATGCGTTGCAATTTTAAATTTTTTAATTGGAAAACTATTTTCATTTCGATTTTTTTTAATTTTGTCGTGTTCACTTTTAATTAATCAATATATACTTTTAATCAATATGAGCAAGTTATACTAATTAATTTAAGTTATTGAAGTAATTATTCAAAAAAGTAAGTTACTTAAGTAATAGAACATTTAAAATTGTGAAAAAAAAAAAGAGCCGAGCCGAACCCGAGTTCAAGAATTGGGTCATGAGCCAAGCCAACTCGGTTTGTTTATGAAACCAACAGAGCCGGGCTCGGCAACGAGCCAAGAGCTCGTTTGTGACTAGCCGAGCCTACTCGGCTTGTTTGCCATCCCTAGCTATCATTGCCACCCAAGACACTATGGCTTGGCCTACGTGAATGAATGAAGATAGAAGACCAAATCTTTGTTTCCCATTTTTATCTCTACCTGAATAAATGAGACCAAATATGAACGAAGATAGAAGACCAAATTAATTTCTTGGATAAATATATATATTTGCTAATATGAATGAATCTTTTCTTTCCATATGGACTGAAAGTCGGAAAAGTTAATGAAATTAATTATAATTTAGGGGTTGTTTGATTGAGGATAAAAGTCATCCGTGCGGTATTTCGTGTAAAATGTGTGGTTGATATTATGTTGAAAAATGTGTATGCGGTTGAAAAGAGAAGAGAGAAGAGTATGGGATAAAAATTATCTCGAATAGACCAAGGCCTAGCAAAGAAATGGGGTTGGCTTCGATTTCTTCAGATCTAATTTGGTTTTGAATCATTTTTTAATTAATCCAAAATTGTGGACTATGTTGCAAATTGGTCCTTATTTGACCTTTTCTTGGGATTTTTGGGCCAACTGCTGATGTGTCGCGCCAAATCAGTGTCACGTGGGCGTTGCATCAACAGTTGGCATTATACGATGCCCACACAATGAGAGGGGGTAGGAATGTGAATCCATGTCCTTTCCTGAAATTTTCCTAATTGTATTTATAATAAAACAAAAAAATAAAAAACAAAATATTGTTATAAAAGTATAGAAATAATAGAGAGAATTTAGAGAGTGAATTCCAAGGAATTCTCAGGAATCAATTTCATTAATAACCGAAGCCCTATTTATAGGAAAACTTCGAATGGCACAATCGTAATTACATAATTTCATCAAGGGTATAATAGTCATTCACATATAATAATTACACCTTTTACCAAATTATTCCTCCACCAAATTATTCCTCCACCCAATTATTCCTCATAATTCATAACCACCAAATTATTCTCAATTATTCATAACACTTCAATTATTATTCATAACAAATATTACTTACTTTCTTTTTGACTTTTGAGTATTGATTTTATTTAAAAAGCTACGTGCCCTGTTATATATTTTCAAAATATGACAAAGGACGTTAGGCTATGATTATAACAACTTAAGGATGTAAATTTCCAAATTTTGGTAGAAAAAATGAGGTGGTATGACCTAATCTTCACTTATGTTAAGAGGACATAATTAAATATCCCAACAATTTAATATAGTGACGAAGAAAAGAGAACATTCAATACTTTTTAGTACACTAGCAAATAACATATGCGTTGCGGGTGATTTTGTAAGTTGGTGTGATTTATATTATATAAATCATTTTATTAATCAAAATTTATGACCTCATTATATTTTATTAAAAATTTATATTTCTAATCAATAAATTGAAGTATTAGAGGAACAACTATATTGATATACACTTACGAAAACTTTATAATTTGATCGTTGGAAACTTAATATTTAAACATTTTGTAGCTTTCATTTGAAATAAACATGCTCTTCAAAAAAATATTGTTTTTCATATTTTTTAGTATTTCTAACTTTTTAACCATATATTACAACAAAAATCACATTCATTCTTAAAAAAATCTCTCTAAAACATATTTTTATATAGAACACAAATATAAGATACAATGAATTTTTTTTTTTTTTTGTTTCTCAACCACATATCGTAAATCTATTTTTTCGATAATTCATATCAAACATATCCTAAATACACTATGTAAAGATATTATAATTTCATATTAATATTAATGAGAAGATAAGGATTTTAATTATATTATTATTGATAAATATCATTATAATAATTATTGAAGAACAATAAACTAATTACAAAAACTTAATAGACAATAAATAAAAATAATAATAGGTTATGATAGGCTTGTAAATTTAAGAAAGATGCAAGGGCGATATGGGTATAAAATATTTTTCTACCTATTCACACTTTTAATAGTAGTATAGATTATACAAAGAACTGAATGTGTTAAGGGTATGTTTAATAGAGATTATAAAAAAATAAAATAAAATTGGATGTATAGTAGAGAAGTAAAAAATATTTAAGAAAATGTAACAAAATTTTCAAATCAATGAATTAATGATTGATGGTGATGGTATAGTAAAGTAATGTCCTTTTTTTTTTAATAATAGTATTAAACAATGTCTAATCGCATATTCTTTTACATATTTTTACACATTCTTTTTAACTCTGCTAATTCTCTTTTCTATTTCACATCCACATATCTCGTAGGATCTACCTATATTATACAAATCTCCACCATTTAACTATACTCATTCTTTCTCTTATATCACATAAAAACACATAAAAATATATTTTTACACACATCCTAACACCCGCTAAGTCAACATCTTTAGTGAGAACTCCAAACTAGACGATCTTTACGAAAGGAAGAGGGGCTAGAATACGATTGGTAATGTGAGGAGAAAACGTTAAATAAGATTTCAATATCAGATACGATTTATATTTTAGGAAGAGGAAGATATTGAAAATCATTAGAATAATTAACCAATAAGTTATATAAATATAGCTTTTGTCCAAAAAAAAAAAAAAAAGAAGTTATATAAGTATAGCTCGAATTATTATGGTCTAGGAGCTCAATAATTGAGTCCTAATCAAAGGCAGGCTCGTGAATAAGTTGGACTTGGACCATTACTCATTGGAATTGAACTGAGTAATTAAGGCCTTATTCTTTTTGGTATTAATTTTATCCGTACGTAATTTCGTATACCTCATATTCATTTTTAACCATATATATATTTTTCAATACAATATTAACTACATATTTTACACGGAATACCATACGGAACAACTAAATCCCCAAAAGAACAAGGCCTAAATTTTTTCATTTTTTTAATATTTTAAGCAAACGCCACTATGGTGATTTATTTTATTCAAATTGAACACTCAAATATAGAAATGTAATTAATTCCTTCCACCAAGATAAAAGTCATTGCAGATAGTTTTTCACATTACAAGCCAAAAATCTTAAACTATTTTCAATTATAAGATATTCATATATTCTTTTAATTTTACTCATATATCGAATTTGAAAAAGAATGCCAATACGTTTAAATATCTTATTTAAATATCTATCTTCATTTAGTATTCCAATTATCTTAAATAGAGTATTTTAAGTACATTTAAAAATAAATTATACATTCAATAAAGGAAATTGACTATAATTTACTATAAAAATAGAATACTTTTCATCTTAAATGAGAGAATAATAATTAATTCCTTGCTGCAAAGTTTAGCCATTGCAGATAGTGGTTACATTGGAAATGCCAAATAGGACAACTATTTTCAACTTTGTTAAACATCATTACTCTTATTATAATATGGGCAGCGTGAAAAGAAATTGTTGACGCCAATTATCCCACGAGGATATGCCGCTGGAACCCCTGTTCCTGCTACACAGTGAACATAAATCGCTAATATAAATATTCACGACTACATGCTATCTTGCAAATTTTTATATTTTTTAAAATTTATATTAAGTGGTATTTAATAATATATAATCGACTCACTGACAAGAAATGATGATCCCCACATTTTTGCCCCCAAAAATGGGGGTGTTGGCATGATATGTTGTCAACTTTGTTGACAACAGATCATTTCTGGCCGCCGGAAAGTGCCATAAGCCATGTTTGGTTGGGCAATAAAGTAAATTATCCCACGTCAAATCAATATGAAAATAGTAAAAGTATATATAAAGGTTTAGTGTAGTCTTTGCTCACAAGATTGACGTTTAAGATGAATTTCATTACAATATAATTTTTGCTTACTACATTGATGTTGAATATGAAACTCATGACATTCGATCATCATAATTTCAATAACTCAATTCTTAGACAAGCGTTAAAAGTGACCTTGTTGCACTACTTAATAAACTTAAATGATCTGTCTAAAAAGTATCTCAAGACTCAACACTCAAAACTAAACACCACAAGAGCAGGCAATGAGTTCAGTAAGGGCAGACCTCGAAAGGGAGAGGGATCACATGGGCTGTAGTCCCCCCTAACTCCAAAAAATTCACAAAGTTTATATAGAAAAAAAAAATTTTATATATAATTTTCGTTGAATTAAATTTTTTTCAATATTACAGCCTCCCGGCTAAAAATCCTAGATCCACCATTAGTTGAATTTGAAAGTTTGAAAGGAAATGAGGTAAAAAATAAATTTTAGATTTGAATTTTCAAAAATCATAACACTTCAACTTATTTACAAAAATTGGGTGTGAGTGATCCGTGCAATCATGTGCACCTTAACATAGGCTATCGCTCAAATTTGTCGCCCATGTTAACTCCGAGCGATCGCCAACTCCAATATGCACGCGCCCAAATTTCAATTGGGCAATCGCTTGAGTTTTTCTTTTTTATATAAATTTTAAATTTTATTTTTTTATAATACTATAATTCTTTTTTTTCATCAATTACAAAATGAATGGTATTTGTAATGCATTACTTAAAGTTGTAATGCAATATACAAAGTTGTAATTCAGCATAAATTTGTAAAGCATTATGAAGAGTTGTAATGCATTACAATAGCGTGTAATGATGTGTAACTGAATTACAAAGAGCCTGTAATGGTTTGTAATGCATTACAAATAGTGTGTAACAATGTTTAGTGCATTATATATAATGAGCAACTCAATTCTACTAAGAAACAAGCCTAATTTGATGGTTTTAGGTATTTTGGGTATAGAAATCATATACAGTGCCTGTTTTGGATCTATAATGTGTTTTTCGCATTTTTAGATGAGCCAGATGCAAGTGACAGCTCTACTACCATTGCAAATATGGCTTTGTAGATGTATTATCTTGCGTTTGTGAGTTATTGGCAATTCTTTCGTTTTTGAAAAAAAATTGAAGCAAAGTAAATAAAATTGTTCTTGAAGATCGCCCAGATTTGTACTGGGCATTGCATAGTTCTTGCTTGCTCGATTGTGAGGGCTTACCCGAGCACCAGATTTTTGTAGTTTTATGTGTAAAACAAAAATCTGATTTTTATAGCTAATTTCACCATAATTTTGAATTATGGACCTTTTAACCCTTGTTTGTAAAAGTCCAGAGAATCCAAAGTTTGAACATCAACTCGACCAGACCCAATCCAGCACATGCCAAGTTTGTCTCAGTTCATTTCCCAAACGGAACGTGAATCAACCCAATCCATGTTAATTCCACCCGCCCAAGTCAAATTGGATTGGCTGGGTTGACCAGCTTAGTTATATATTTTCTTTTTCGTTTCTTTTTTTAATCAATGTGATTAATGAAATTGCAATAATTTAATTTCTGCATTTTGAAAAAAAGTATATTTTTGACCAAATTAAAATTTGTCAAACCAACTCAACCCAACCCAACCAGAATCAAATTGGGCTGGTTTGGTTCAAACTCAAAAATGAAGTTGTGCTAACCAAATTGGTTTGAGCAGGATTCGGGTCAACCCAACCCATTGCTCATCCTTAAGGATCTTAACCATCATCTTCTTGCTGGGATGTTTAAATTGATACACTTTACACTGAACAAAGATGAAAGTCATATCAGTGTACATCAAGTGATGAACTACAGGAAGTGAAATCAGTGTACATTAAAGTGATATCATCCTTTTAACAAAAACCCAGCCATGTTACTGGAAGCCCAAGTTTTGATACAACAATGCATACAAACAGAACAAATAGGGCCTTCATTTAGTTCTTCTTCGTAAAATCACATTTAGCAACTAAACAACCCTACAACATCCAATCTTGATCACCATTTATTGGGATGGAAAAGGATTGAAACCGCGTACCACAACAGTTTCCAATGGTGCAAACAGTGGTTTTGGAAGATCGTCCCAGTCGTACCAATCCCAACCATCACATTTATCGGGCTCAAGATTGGCGGGCTTCTGATTTGGATCAGTCACCAGCGCACGCATGAGGATTGCAATCAACTGCAATGGCTTAGGTTCTGAAAGCACATTGTTGGTTACAGTCAAAAGCTCAATCTCTGTAATGTCAAGCCCAGTTTCCTCCTTCACTTCTCTTGCCGCACACTGCTCAAAGCTTTCTCCTGAAAAGTAGGATGATGAAATATGATACTGGTAAATGACAGTGGAGATTCACGCGTCAAATGATCAATACAAGGTTTTAATATCAGCATATTACTTGAAGCATGTCCAATGCAACAGTGTGCACGGTGCACACATGGCATGAGAGGGACAAACATATAAAAAATTATAAAGCAATCTTTTCTTTGTTCTTTTTCACATTTTTCTTTATCTTTGGTAATTTTTTCTCCACATTGTGTTTGACGCTTTCTAGATCTGGACATTGCCCTTGACAATGTGGAGATAAAATTACCAAAAGTAGAGGAAAATATAGAAAATAAGAGAGAGAAAATTAATATATTAGCTTTTATTTCTCTACGCCACGCGTGCAAGCAAGACACTATTGTGTTGAGATGCTCTTAGCCATTGGCAAATTCACCCACAGAAAGTGGATAATCTCATAATTCCTAAGGATATTTCAATCCAATGTACAATTTATCAAACAACAATAGATGTTTCCATTTTTACAAATGCACATTTAGAAAAGGATAATTTTCACCATTTCCTCTTCCACACTGGATTATACCCAAATGAATCGTTTCTTCAACTCAAAATGCAACAGCTAATCCAATACGCAGTGTCAATCGTTTAAGGAATTTGGACAATTAATCGAAGAATCTGCTTAACTGTTAAACACAATTCATCGGTATAATATTGGCTATGATAAAAGAATTTTAACCTAAAAATGAAAGTTTGCAACGACATACAGTAGCGATAATCATCATCGGTAAGTGCGAAAACCAAGAGTGTCGCGATGGACTAACCGAACTCGAGGTGGCCGCCAGGAAGTGCGAAGGTGTTGCAGCCGACGGCGGTGCGGCGGCGGCCCAGCAGTACTTTATTGTCGTTCAACAGGAATACAGCCACCCCCAATTCTGGCTTCGGCGCTGGTGATGATGACATTTTGGGGACAATAAACCAGGATTGGGTGAATGTTTCTGCAACCTGAGCACTAAGTCTTAAAAGGACCAAAAGGAAAAGAAAAATGCACATAAGGCGAACCTCCTTCCAAGGTGGGCACCATAACGTGTTCACACTACTCTGGGAAAAAAATATATATATATATTTATAAGGGCTTGTGAGGCTCCTCATTTCTCACCATTAGAGGATACTTATGTATTATTTATTTGACCTAATTTATATATAAAAACATAATTAAAAAATTTTGATCGATCATATGACATCACAAAATAGCACCACACGTCAGAGTAGGTTTAACTTTTGTTGTCCACCATAGGCAACAAATCGGTAGCCATAAACTGAAAGCTTTCGCGGCCACCAGTTCTGTATATAAAAATGAAAACGTAGAACAAGAAAATATGACAATTTTGTTCATAAAATATTATAATAATGGAAGAAAAGGACTAGATATCCAAGACAAATTATATAGGTGTAGTGTGTTTGGGTAAAAATTTTTTTAGTTAAAAATTAATTTTTCAGATTTGAGTAGCATGGAGACACAAAATGTGTAAATAATAATATTTGATTTCCAGCCCAATTATAAACCAAGTGTTTAGAGGATAAAATTCCTCTCAACAATTCACAACCCTTTTGTCCCCTGCATTCAGGGAGTCGGGCTGTTAGTGTTGGGAGAAACCCAACTCGCTTTATAACATTTTCCTTTGACTTCAATTAATATTAACATTAACATTTGATTTCAATTAATAAAAATTAATTTTCAAGTAGAATGTTTTATCCATTGGCGGATTTAAGAGGGGTCCTGAGGGGTCACGTGACCCCTCAACTTTGACCCCTCAAAATTTTTTACTTTTTGTAATTATTTAAAAAAAATTAATACACAAGCCAACAAAATCAGTCAAACCCACTCCATCTTTATTCCTTCACCATTTTCATGCATTGGAGTCTAAAGATTAGCTTGATACATATATTCTTAATATGGGTAGTGATGAGGATTTTGAAGGATTGCATGGCATTAGTGATCTTGGACAACAAATAGTGGATAAGAATAAGCATCAAGTATACTCACTAGTCTACAAGCTATTGACATTGGCATTGATTTTTCTTGGGGCCACTGCTTCAGTAGCAAGTGTATTTTCTGTGATGAACTATGTTAAGAATCATTTCCGCAATCGAATAGGAGATCAGTGGCTCAGTGACAGTTTCATTGCATATGTTGAGAATGATGAATTTGATACTTTAAAAAATGATGTAATTAAGGTGCGTTTTCAAAATATGAAAACGCGTAGGGAACACATATACTAAAATATCTATGTTTTTATTTTTTCTAAAGACTTCAATTGTGATCCCTCAACTTCCAGTGGCTGGAGCCGCTGCTGGTTTTACCCTTTAACCACATTCAAAACTCAAAAGTTTATTGTGCGTTACAACTTATTCTTCAATTATTTTTTGTGCAGTCAATGTCGCTTCAATCTCGTTTTAGCAACAACTAGGCATGAAGTTTTGGCTTTTTTGTCTTTTTGAACGCTTCACATTCTTTTGCTCTTTTCCTTTATGCAGCCGACGCTTATATTTAAACTCCTAAAAAGTCGAAATTTAGCCTTAGGGTGTGTTTAATTGCAAATTGTAAATTATTTATCTATAAAATATTTGCATGGTAAACATTTTTTTACCTGTTCCTTAAAAGAATATTTTCCTACAATTAGCACAAATCATGCTTCAAATAATTGTACGTTTAAAATCAATTCTCTTTATAACTTGCAATCAAACAGTAAAGGTGTAAAATAAATTACATGATTTGAGATTTACCTTACCAGCAAAAGTTTGGCTAATCCAAACACACCCTTATCGTTTTGTCACGTTTCAGAAATACTAATTTTGACTGCATAATTGATAAATTTAAAAAAAAAAAAAGAAAAAAGGAAACAATGTTTATACTATCCACTTGTCATGTAGGACAATAGACTAGACAATTATATTTTCAAGATTTTCAAGATGCTTCACTACCGTCATTGGCCGAGCCTAACAGATTTTATACCTCATTCTTAACATATCTTCTTATTTTCAGAATTATGCTCCAATCTATGAGCATGGGCGTCAGCATCAGATGCAGCTTCTTGAAAGAAGCCTCCAATTTCAATATATTCCCATATCTTACGAACACAAATAATTTAATCGAACGTGTAATATTCTTATATTCCATCCAAAATTTGTGAAATGGTAACTATATATACGAGTTAGATTTCCATCTTATCTTATTATAACCAAAACAAAATCTTCAAGATGGCATCACTCAAAGCTGAGAAACCGGTCTCCAGTCAATCGCAAAAACCAGCCAAGAAAGAGCCTGCCAAGGCTCCCGTCTCCAAAACGGGGCCCACAAAGTCCGAGCAGAAGCCCCGTGAGCCCAGGAAGAAGGTATTAGAGTGGATTACGTAAATTCTTCTTATATAATAAATTTAAATAATAATAATAAACTTCATATTGGGGTACACATAAATAACTAATCTTGACTAATGTTGATTTTCTAGGGACCAGGAGGCAAATCTGGTGGGAAGAAGACTTCTAAAGATGTTTAAGTTGAAGCTATTAATGTTTGCAACTCTATTAAGTAGCCAAATTATGGTTATCTTGATTGCATACGTGTTATGAGCAGTGTGTTTGTGCTTTATAACTATGTAAACTTCGTTCCAAGGCTTTTCTTTAAAGCCTAATAAATACGATGATATATTGACGCGTGACACATCTTCAAGATTCGAACGATGCTTTTTTATATACAAATTTCATGATTCTATGTTACTAATACAGAAGAAGATGATTGTAAATTACCTCAAAACAAAATTCAAATGCATTTTCCTAAATATATCCAAAAAATATTGGTTTAATAAAAATGTATTTAAAAAAAAAAAAGAATGGATAATAATAATCAGAAGGGGCTAACTGCGCGTGCCATTTTGAGCATGAATTCAGGCACAAGGCGTTTTCTAGGAGGAGCCGAAGAGTCTTTGGAGAGAGCTTCTGAGTCTCCAGCATGAACTATAGCTACCAAATCTTCAAACATTGGATCTGAGCCACCTCTCATTGGATCCTACATATTATGCAAATTAAACATTAACCATTTTTTTTTTTTTAAACAAGTTAAAAAGTTAAGATCCTATAATTTATGTTGATGAAACCAGGTACCTGAAGGAACACATCTGTGTGGGTTTTTCCTTCATACAAAATGGATTCAGCTTGAACTCCAACGCTTCGAAGAATCTCAGCAAAAGTTTTACTGCAACCAAATATTTGTTAAAACAATGTCGATTATGAAAACTTTGCGTAACAATGACAAACAGTTAATGATATTGCAAGAAAGTCAGATTTTCAAATTCAACAAGATTCAAACCTGGCATCAGATGGGATGGAATAATCTGCAGTTCCATGGAAAAGTATTATAGGAGGTAGTAGGGAAACTGCATTTCTGTTATTTGGGTCTTGGGCGACTACTTCAGGAGAATAACGACCTAAAGATTCTTCCCCCTCCATTATACTGCAGGGGATGACAAAGCATTGTAGATAGAGGCAGTAAAATGATAAGCACACATATGAGTAATGTTCTCCTCCCCTCCATGGGGAGAGGATAGTGCATACACATTGCTGATGTGGCAGTGACAGATCAGCCAAACGTGATCGCGTGGTATTATCATGTCATCACGTGTTGGTTGCAAATGATGAGGTGAAAGTCCATATCATCACTCTTGTTCATGTGACACTCCCACGTCAGCAGTGAACATGTGCTATCCTCCCCTATGGGGAAGGAGAACATCACTCGCATACATATATTGAAACTTTCCAACTAGTTTACCTTAGAAATATGGAGCGGTATAAGCCTCGACTATGGAAGTAATCAACCAAATTGGACAAATTATACCTAAAAAAATTTGGAGAGCAAAGTCACATTCTAACATTGGATGCCTTTTGGTGTAATCTTGGATTTTTCGCCTCATTAGTAAGCATGTGTAGGATGGTCTTACCCGCCTGATAAACCAAAATAGGCCTTTAACTGAGAGACACACCAAGAAGTCTTTTCTCCAGTGGCTTCTTTAATTGCTTGCTCCAAAAGAGTGCAACCAGCAATGTGTGCACCAGCTGATTGTCCCATAAGGTAAATTCTGATAAAAGGATGAACTTGAAGGTGATCAGGTTTTAAATATGTTGGTAAATTTTTTACGGAAAAGTGTAAAAAAAGGTCAAATTTCGAACCTGTTAGGATCTCCTCCATACTCATAAATATGATTACACAAAAATGAGATTCCTTGAGAAGCATCTTTTATCATATCACTAATAGTTCCCTGTGGAAAATTTCTTCAAGGAGGTATTAAGAATCAGAATACATTACGAGTAATACACAGTGACTAGTTCACAATGAACTTCAAAATGATAGATAGACAACTTTTTGATGAAATTCATGTACCTGTAATCTATGCAAGCGACGATAATATCTCTTTCAGACAGTTGCTGTCCTAAAAGAGAACCCCAAGCTTTATAGCTGTATCAAGAAAAATGGTCGTCAGAAAGAGAGTAGCTCTGCAAAGAAAAGCTAAAAATGATATTTGCCAAAATAATCTCTTAAAATTTTGCGCTTATTTATTTCCTTCGAGATTTTTTAACCTCCTGCCACATTTTACTTCTTAAGTACTTTAACTCTTAAATTACATTTTGATCTCAAGATATGCAGATGATTTAGAAGCTACCCTCAATACGAGAAGGTTTCACGTCATACCCGATAATCCAGGCTCCACCAGTTACGAATGCAACAACTGGTTTCGGTCCAGTACTATTTTTCGGTAAATAGAGATCAAGCCTGCAGTACATCCCATCAAACAACATAAGAGTAAAGTGAGATGAAGAAATAATAAAAAAAACAAATTGCAATCCAACAGCATAAACTGACTTGTTGTGAATGGTTAAAAAGTAACAAGAAAGGAAATTCAATAACGATTACCTATTTCTTGGCTGATCACCATAAACTATACCTCGTTTTATTTGACTAGAGAAGAAGTAGTAATATCCAACTGCAATACAATGGTGAATTATTTTCGATAAAAAGGATTTGACCAAATTGTGAACTTATATTGACCAAAAGAGTAATGGCAAGAGTAAGATGAGTAGATGTGCAAACCTTGAAAAAACCCGGGAATAAGAAGGAAAGCATAACAACCAAGGGCAAGAAAACGGGTTATCCATCTGTAGCCTACCCTGAATTAAGATAAATGATCAGAAAGCATCTACAAGTTAATAGAACATCTCTTTAGTCCATAGAAGCTCATCAAATGAAGCAGCACAAGCATTTTAAAGAAGCACAACACATATTCATGGATAAATCTAAATACACCTAATCACCTAACAGGGTTAAAGGATTGGGATTCCATTAACAGTTCAACGAATCCATCACAGCCCAATAAGAATTCAAAACACGTACCAAAGAGAGTAACAATGGAAGAAGAAGATCGGCTGATTGTAGCACATGCAAAATATCTTGCTTTTATATTCAAGGTTGCGATCTGTTTTAAGTTTGAAAATTACTTCAAGCAAACCTATAGAATTTATCGTATTTCCCACAAATTACTAAATGATTCATTGATTCATTGGCACCAAACTAAGCAGAAGTATCAAGTCTCACAACGACACACAATTGGTTTAAGATTAAGAATTCAATTACATCCAGCTAGCATGTTACATATATTATGAAAGAAAAATACATGCACGTTTTCACCCTTCACAACAAACCATTCTTCCTCCCTATTTCACCAAAAAGCTCGTCAACCTTCTCCTATATTTTGCAGAAGCTTCGGATTTTAATTATCACCTCTCCTATCTCCACCTATTGAACTCTTACAGTCACAAATCCTTACGCAATTCCTGCTATTAATCTATTTTGGCGTAGCATATCAAAAATGTCTCCTATAGTCGGATTCCACCGCAAAAGAACATGTGTATTAGTATAAATGAATTCCTACTCCAATGTATAAGTTAATGCTTTAGACTAGTTGGTCACTCAATATGCTACTTCATATATATTCTTGAGAGCATAGAGACGTAAAATCCATTAAAAGCCTGTTAGTTTATGTGTTTTTATATATTTTTACACATTTTTATACATTCTTTTTAATCTCACTCATTCTCTCTCCTATTCCACATTCACATATCTTGTGGGACCTACATGTGCTACACTAATCTCCAACATTCAACTCCACCATTCTCTCTCCTATATCACATAAAAATCCATAAAAATTCATTGTTACACATACACTAACACGCGCTAAATCAAACTCAAGATAAATGATCAGAAAGCATCTACATTCTACAAGTTAATAAAACATCTCTTTAGCCTGTAGAACTTTACCAATGAAGCAATGAGAGCATTTTAAAGAAGCACAACATACATTCATGGATAAATCTAAATACACTTATTAGTGACCATTGCAGCCAAATAAGAATTGAAAAGAGCATTTTAAAGACACACAATAAACATTCATGGATAAATCTAACTGCTCTTAATGACCTCACAGGGGCAAGGATTAAGATTCTTTTAACAGTAAAACGAATCAATCACAACCCAATAAGAATTCAAAAGGGGTGACAAATGAGAGTAACAATGGCTTGCTTATTGTCCTGAACAACAGAGCAGAGGATCAGCCACATCTAGATTAAGGTCTTAAATGTCTGTTTCCGAATCAAAAGCAGAGATCTCCCACTAGTAAAGTTTCACTTCAGTAATAGATCAGGCAAAATATCTTGCTTTTATATTCTAGATTGCTATCTATCTTAAGTTTGAAAATTACTTCATGCACACTTACAAAATTTATCGTATTGCAGCACAAATTACTACATAATTCGTCTTTTCAATATGTCACCAAAGTAAGCAGAAGTATCAAGTCTCACAACTACTCATGATTGCTTCCAGTTAAGAATTCAATTACATCTCAAGAGCATGTTAAATATATTATCATGATCACAAGGAGTCTTCTCTGGAAGGAGATCAAAAAAACAAACGCAATTGTTTTGAATCTTCATATAAAGCCCTTATTCCTCTTCTTTCACCCTGAGACTCATCAACCTTCTCATATTTTGCAGAAGTTTCAAGTTTTTAACTCTCATGTCTCCTACCTCCACCAGATGAATTCTTGCACAACTCCAGCCATAAATCGCTTCTGAAGCAAAGTGTGACTGATTCAAGGTAAAAATTGTCTCTTACAGTTGGATTCCTCCACAAAAGGGAGATATAGTAGTATAAATAAATTCCTATTCGTTTGTACAAGTTAATGCTTTAGACTAGTTGGTCATTCAATATACTACTACATATGAGAAGGTTGATGAGTAACTCCAAGTAAGTACGTTCAGAAATAACTTTAACTATTAGAGGATTAACATTTTACTAGGCTTTCCATTTCTGTTATGGCAGAATAACAATCATACATCTGCTGATAAAATCTTTGCGAACAAAAATGTAAAACACACATACTAAGCCCACAAAAAAATAAATTCCAAACACAACCATAAGATAAAGAAAAATGAAACTTATACCCAAGATATCTCAACAACTTGAAGCTAAGCCGAGTAAGTAAATAAGTATCAGCAGCAGCCCTCCCCATATCCTGTCGCAGAGTATTACGGCGGCCAACAGGGAGGGCGGTAAGACAGGTGTCACTGGCAATCCTCCGCCGCCTATTCTGATATGATTTTGATTTTGCAGCGATATTGGTGAAACTCAAGGTTCGTGAAACTAAGGATCTGGTCTCAATTTTGGTATCATCCTCAGAAATTAACAGCCTCGTTGTGGGCAAATCATCTTCTGATCTGAGCAACATTGTGTCAACCGCCGCTGCTGCGTGCATCATCGGAGATGACGATGATGATGACCCGGTTTTGGGGTTGGATATAGGAAGTAGCTGTGATTGCATATTTGATGCTTTGCATATATGGCTCCGTAAACAGGTGGTGGGATGAGTTGGATTTGGGTTGGTTATTAATTCCTGCAAATGTGATTTGGGAGAAATGAAGACTGGGGATAAAAAAAATTCAAGATTTTACAACGACAAATTGAAGGGAAAAAAATTAAATTAGTTAATTAATTAATTAATCTGAATTAAGCCAAATAAGCAAACGACCAATTGGGGCCACGTGCTGTCTTTTCATAAGCCATTGGGAAACTTTAGAATTGGTCAGTTTCTTTCCCTTTTTTTTTTTTTGGGTGGGGTGGGGTGGTGTTGTGGTTTTCTTTGGAGTCTTTTAAGAAGGGCACGTTTGGTGAATGGACAATCGAGAAGTTGCTTAGTGGACCCAACTGGGCCCCACCGTGTGGTTAATCAATTCGTTTTTTTTTATTTAAATGGGTTAGCCCAATTTGGTGAGTAAAAGTTTCAAAAATTATTGAACCGTAGGCCGAATCTCTTTTTCCCTATTCAACTCTAAAAAATGTCTTGCATTCCACACTCTATTATTAAAAGTTATTCTCCATCCATCACTCTTTCTACCATCGTTCATTATGCTTAATGAAATTGCACACGTGGACAACCAAAAACCTAAGTATCACTATTCTTTGTCTAATCTTTCCACATCAGTGCTCAAACTACCAGGACCGACCCAAAACCCCACATCAACTTGATTATGTGGCAAGACGAGTTACCCTCTTTATGTGACAATTTTAATAGATTACCACATAATTGGGTTGGTACAGGTTTTCAGGTTGTGTTGGATCATTTGACGCGGAGAGATTTCCACGTGTGCGATTTAGTTAAGTATCACGAACGGCTGTGGAGTGGATGCTGGATGGATAAAAACTTTAATAATAGAGAGGGGGAATGAGAAATATTTTAAAAGTTCAGTGAGGAAAATGAGAATAGGCCTTAAGTTTGGTGATTTCTGGAACTTTTTACTCTCCATTTGGCACCCCAGAATGTTAAGCAATTATTATAGGAGCTCATTGCAACTTGTTCATAAATAAGTTTAATTGTTTAATACTCCCTCCGTCCTACTAAGATAGGAACCCACCATTTTTCACACATATTAAGAAAACATCTTAAATATTCTTGGAATTATAAGATATTCATATATTCTTCCAATTTTATCCCTATATTGAATGATCAAAAAGTAGTGTGAACATGTTTAAATATCTTGGGAGATGAAATATCTATCTTGATGTTTAGTATTCCAATTATCTTAAATAGGGGTATTTTAGTACATGAAAAATAAATTATACATTCAATAAGGAAATTGGACTATAATTTGGGACGGACAAAATAGGAATACTTGCCTATCTTAGTGGGACAGAGGGAGTAAAAGATTAACTAGTTTAACGGTAATTTCTTTGAGTTTGAGAAAAACTTGTGTGGGAAGAATTGTGCAGTTTATGGCAAGCTCATGCATCGTGTTCACAATGAAAAATCACGTTGAGCATCATCATTTCATATCAAATCTTATATCAAAACTCACATGATTAAAACTTCACATTTCACAATTGGGACATGTTTGACATATATTGCAAATTAATTCTTTATTACAAGTATACACATCATACTATTAATATAATGAATTTTGTGTCGGAATCATACTCAAAGAAATTGTAATAATTTATTACAGTAATAATGTTACATGCATATCATAATTTTGCATTTGATTGATATTGAGATATGTGTCACAATCCTGTGAATTAACATATCAATCTCATTATACTATCACTTTACAAAATTGTAATGCATTACTTTAATCTCAATTACAAGCGGAAATGTTCAGTTGCCCACAGTGGGCAACATAAGAAGAAACCCACACTGATATGGCGTCATTTCGTGGTGCCACATCATCGATAAAATTTTAAAATTTTTTTTTATATCTACGTTAAGTCAGATGAATAATACATAACTGCTTCCTGATAGTTGGGGGGCCTCACCCGACCCCTATGATTTCAACCCCCCCCCCCTCCCCCCCAAAACTGTGGACGACATAACCCATCCATAGTGGGTAGGAGATCGTTACTCCAATTACAAGTATCTTCAATGCAACATTCGATTATATATTTGATCAGATGTTTGAGAGGAATAGAGAGATGATTGAATGGCACCACAAAGCATATTTTGCTGCATATCTGGAGCTTTGGCTCATATATCTTATTTCAGTGATGCATTTTTCTTCGTTATAAGCTCCTTGTTCGTCACTATTTCATAATATGCCGGTCCGAGTCGTGTGTGCCATTGGAGCTGAACAATCTTTCCTTGCAATCAATTACACTGCTACAAATAAAATGCATACATTATGCCTTAATAAAATTCTTAAATTAAATCATATTTTAGAGGACCAGCCATGACCGACAATCAAGTGAGTATATATTTCTAAATTATTGCTGATGGTGGTAGTGGGTTTTTTTTTTATTGAATTTCATCATAGTTGTCTTATTAAGGGTCGCAAAACTCATGCAGTGTTGACGAAATGACTAGTTTAAAGTCTTGACTTGTATTTGCTTAGATTCGCTTAATATGATGGTACTATTGTCTGTCTTTATGTTTTCGATAATGTTAAGAAAGTTTTAGAATCAACCACTTGTGTTTGTTTTTCTAATCGACCAAATTTAATAGCAACATTTGGCATAGACGACTATGCCCCCATTTTTCTACAACTTTTAATAAATTTTTACACATTTTAACTCATTCTTATCTAAAGTCAAACTAATTATATCCACATATTTTCTGGGACCCACTGTACTACACAAATCTCCACCACTCAATCTCACTCATTCTCTCTCATATTTCACATCAAAACTCATAAATACTCATAAATACACATACACTAACACCCTGAACATCCGTCCAAGGTTTTTTTTTTTTAAATTTATTTCACAAATAAAAATAAAAAAATTGTTAGAACTAGTGCATACCAACTTATGGGTCCAACACATGTTCTATCAAGAGAAGGGTTCAAGTACTATATCCATTTCATAGATGACTTCGACATCACGTGGATACTGCCAATTGAAACCAAATTATAGGCTCTATAAACATTTTCCCCATTTAAAACCCATATAAAAACAAATTACGCAATGAAAACCATTTAGAGTGACTAGCGCCCGTTCTTCTATGCATTTTTATACATTTTTATACATTCTTTTCAACTCCACTAATTTTCTCTCCTATTTCACATCCACGTATCTCGTGGGACCTACCTGTACTTCACAAATCTCCACCATTCAACTCCACTCATTCTCTCTCCGATATCACATATAAAAACACATAAAAATCCATTTTTACACATATCCTAACACCCCTTGACTTCTTACCTTATATCTTACTCAATACGAAAAGAAATTTTATATGAAATCTATAAATAGAGATGATATATTTTTTATTCAACATATGGAATGTCCCTTTGTTCTCTCTCTTCTTCTCTTTGGATATAAAGTTCCCACTATTTTCTAGCATTCAAGGTTTCCCTGCATTGTATTCTAGTGTGGACATAGAATTTCAAACCTTTTGTTTTAGTTTTCCAAGTTTGTGTTTGAGTTTGTCATCGAAAAGCACATATTCGCCATCAAAGGTTGAACAATTTCATTGTCTCTTACAAGCTTATTTGGATCTCGTGCGTGTATATAATAAGGGACAAATGTAGACTTAAAATAACGTTAATATGTGCCTTTTGGAATCTATTTGACTTATCACTTACTCACCATTCCAAATTTCCCGATTTTATTCTTGCCAGAAACAAATTTTCACCAACAAAAACTACAAAAACAAAGGCCTTCAACCTCACTGTCAATTCTTCCATTTTCTTCAATCTTCAAACTAATTTTATCCCTAAAAAAATTCACTGTCCTCGTACTTAAAAACGATTGCTTAATCGTTTACCTTGTCTTGTTGTACATTCACGTGGAAATGTGTTTACACTGTAAACCACATGCGGTTTACCGGGGCTGGAACAGGACTGTATAGTTACATATGTTTGTTCTGTTCTTGTTTGAATGTAGCATCTTGGAATGGCACATAATAAGCATGACATCGGTAGCAAAAGCTTGTATTTCATACAAAAAGAAAAGATAATGAATAACTCCCAAACATAACCCTTGCCTCCCTTGCCTAACTAGATTAAATGGCTTGATTTTTGAATATTGAAAGGGTGGGGCTAAGTGCACCCCCAATTTTGCTCAATACACCCACCCAAACAAACCCTTTCCAATTTTACCCCTTCCATCCATAAAAAAAAATAAAAGGGCTGATCGATGTTGGCCGAAACCACCAATTTGATTGGTAGAATATGTAGTGGTTGAAACTAAGTGTGGAAATATATGATTTTCAAATAAACTGTGCCAATCACACGCTAACTCCCAAAATCATGTTTTGTAGTTCACAAGAATCTTCGGTCGTTCCTAATTTTTTGCTTCGCGTTCATACTATAGTTTCATTTGCTATACCAAGAAGGCATACAAAATATCCTCTTCAGCTGGCATTGTATAATTGGCTGGATGTTCAACTGACTCTGTAGTGCCATCATTATCTTTTTCTTCTGTACAACAGCACTAAATCCACAGTCATTCAACAAGGACGGTAAACTCGCCGACTACCAAATTTTCCGGGCGACAATGTACATGTGCCTCGTGTGCATTGTAAATTGCCAAATGGCGCTTGCCATTAACTACTTCACCATAATTCAACATATTGTGATATGGGGTGGAATTGCTTTGTGGTATCTTTTCCTCTTGGCATATGGGAGTTTGCCTCCGAGGATTTCCACAACCGTGTACCATGTTTTTATCGACACCTTTTACATAGTCACAATCCGTGTGGTTGTTTCGGCCTTAGCTATTTTGTGTGTGATGCAATTCAAATGCAATTCTTCCCAAAGTACCATGAAAGGATACAATGGCTAAGGCACGACTGCCAGTCAAAGGAACCCGAGTATTCTAATAAGTTGAGACGGAGTTCTATAAATCCTATAATTGTTGGTTTTAGTAGTGCTCATTCGTCTACATGATCATAGACTATGGCGTTGTATGTATGTGTATAGAGGTATAAGGACAAGGAGTATGTATAGATGTGTAGATAAGGTGTATAGTATATATCCTAGAGTTTAGATGTAAATTTTGAAATCGGCATCCAAGATGAGCCCACGTATTGATTATTTCAAAGATGTATTGTGTAAAATACAGGTTTTGAGGTAGATGGAAAAGTAAGTTGTAATTATAAGTTCCCCCATGTAATAAGACCCGAGACTTTTATTTATATATGGAAATCTAATCTTTTTCCCCTTTTTTATTTTTTATTTTTTTTATTTTTAAAAGGGGTTGCGTAGATTAGCCTAGTTTAGATTTCAACTTAGACTAATACCTTATTCAAATAATAATTAATTTTTTTAATTACACTAAATAGGTTAAAAGCAACGTATGAGAAATGGTCTCAAAATTGAGAGAGAGACCACACAGAGGAAAACTCACTACAAGAATTTTGATCTTTCGTGGCAAATTTTCTACAAACAAATTAAAATTTGTAACCAAAAACTACCTTTTCCTACAAAGAAAACTAATTTGTAGATATATGATTTTGGCTACAAATCTTTCGTAAACAAATTAAAATTTGTAGCCAAAAAATATCTTTCCTTACAAAAAATGAATTTCAGAGGCATATAATTTTTCATACAAATTAAAATTTGTAACCAAAGATTACCTTTTCCCACAAACAAAATGATTTTATAGGCATATAATTTTCGCTGCAAATTTTTCGTAGACAAATTAAAATTTGTAGCCAAACAATATTTTTCCCCACAAAAAAAAATCGTAAGCATATAATTTTTCCTAGAAATTAAAATTTATTACCAAAGATTACCATTCCCTACAAAAATTACGATTTTGTAGGAATGCAATTTTTCCTACAAATTTTTCCTATATAAATTATAATTTGTAGCTAAATGATTTCTTTTCCCGTAAAAAATAGATTTCATAGGTATCTGATTTTTCTAACGAATTAAAATTTGTAGCAAAAGGTTACCTTTTCCCAAAAAATACTTTGTAGGCATGTGATTTTTAGTACAAAATTTTCACAAATAAATTACAATTTATAGCCAAAAGGTATCTCAACACCCCCCTCCCAAAATGGTTTTGCAGGAATATGATTTTTTCTATAATTGTTTGGCATTTGTACACAAATGTTACATTTTCTAGAAAAAAGAATTATAGCCATATGATTTTATGTGCAAATTTTTTTGCAGACAAATTAAACTTTGTAGTTAACTAATTGTAAGATTTACACTCATAACTTACATATTATATTAATGAGAATGAGAATGAGTAACAAGAAATTAAAATAGCCGAGTGGTTGAGATCTTAGTTTCTCAACCATGAGGACTAAGGTTCAATTCTTATTTTTGAAATATATAATTTGTGAGGAGAAACATTAGGAGACAAAGTATATATGTGGCTTCTACCCTTTCCCAACGAATTGCATTTGTCACCTCACAACTTTAAAGTTTTGTCACCTCTAATATTTTTTTACAAACTCTATTTGTCTCAAAAAGATTTGTAGCCTCAGACATTAGCCCTCGAAATTTTCACAATTTGTGGCCTATTACCTTTCCTTTTGAGGTTTAGCCCACAAACCTGACTACAAATGTTTTTGTCTCCTCTGTCACTTCGCCACAAATAAAGATCTTTCGCTACAAAATTATTTTAGGGGAAAAGATAAAAAATCTTGTAGTGACTCAAACGTCACGAACCATCAAGAAGTGAAAAACAAGAAGAAATTAAAGTAATATTTGTCAAAAACTCAAGAAATCAATAAACATTGCAAATAATAGAGATGAAGAAATCAATTGAACTTAATTAGACCCTATCCAGTTAATGAAAGTCAATTGATGGAGATCAAAAATGATTTCGAATTTTACTTCATATTGATATTGAGTTGTTGATTTAGATAAATTTTTTGTTGTCGATTCTTTAATCATTTGTGACTTATTTCGTAAGATCCAAATTTTATAAATGCAATTGCTTCTTCGAACATGGATGAAGGATATGGATTCTTTCAACGTGTTGGATTTTGCCCATGTTAGGATTTAACTTTTTATAAATTTTTATGTGAAAGGGATGAGAGAATGAGTGACGTTGAATGATAGAGATATGTGTAGTAAATATACATTCTACGAGATATGTGAATGTGATTGGTTTAATAAAATTTAAATTTAGAAAGAATGGATAAAATATTGAAAAAATTACATCCTTCATGCAAAAAAGAATTTATTTGATATGTGGTGTGCAAGTTTATATCACTTTTTTTTTTAAAAAAAAATTTATTTATAAGTTTATATCACTTGTTGTGCATGCATCATATTTTGATCTGTGTTATTTTTTGAAATGTTAATGACTTTAAACATAATTTTGGCCAAAATAGTGGCCAAAAACTTTGACTGGCAGCGTGGTCGCCGGAAAATTTTATGAATCACTGAAACTCCCTATCGTCGTGCTGTATCTAGATTTGGTTTCGAAATTCAAAACGGAAGTTGTATGTGGCCAGAAAATACCCCGAAAGCATCATAACTACGCTGCTCTAGGGAGCACTCAAACAATACACAGGAGATCCTATAGGCTTTAGAATCAACATATAAGAAATTTAAGCCCAAATTAAAATTAAATTGTCAAACTATCACGTTGTTTGTCCCAATAATGAAATTTAGTTACGCATAACAAAAATAAAGTAAATTGTATAAATAAAAGAGATGATCATGGATTTTGAAAGACAATTTAATTGAAAGTTGAGGATCTTACACAAAAATTCGATTTTGGCTTCAAATATCGTCAAGAATAGTCGATTTTCTCCTGAAAATTTTCTCCAGAGTTTTGATATGACAAAATCCTCATTTCTTGTGACCTGCTAGTCCTATTTATAGTTCTGAATAAGTATTAAGGTCAGGATTATGGTACAACAATATAATGGAAAAATAGGAGTTCATCTTCTTCTTTCTTCTTCCTTTTTTTAAATTTATTTTTTACTTTTTTATTTTTTAAATTCTAAATGTAGAAAAAAGGGAGTTCTAATTAACACCAAAGTCTTGAAAATTTCCCAGACCCTGAAATCGCCTAGGTTGGCCCAAGTGGTACCTCCCATCGGACTACGGGTGTCGCCCGGGTTCAATTTTCACCCAGGTCCCTTCCACAAATCAAAAAAATAAAAAAAAAATTCCCACCTCTTTTATTGTGCATTTTGGTGTAGATAAAATTTAGCCTTCCAGTCGGAACTCGGAAGGTACAAATTCAGACATTATACATTTTTTCCTTTTTATTTGCACAGCCGTGCCTCCCACTCTTGGTTTGTCATTTTTTTTGGTCCCAAACATCTTAGTTTCTCATTTTATCTTCCAATATTCATGTCCATTATTCTTGACTCTCCAATTCTGCACCACAAGTTACTCATTTTTTTAATGTCTTTATTTTGGTCCTCGTTACTTTATTTTTGTTCCACTTTTATCTAAATATTTTTATCATCTGATCAAACCTTAAAACAACAAAGTAGCATCACAACTAACCACGATTGCATGAAAATTGACACATAAAATACTAATTTGATGATATGATGAGTACAAAAATTACATTTACATATGAATATAAACTTCAATCAAAACAAGCCAAAAATACGTTAATCAAATGTCAAAGAATACACGAAAAGTATAGGAAATTAATAGTGAATAGCGAGGTATACATCATCTCGACGTCCAAGGCAAATCATCACTTAATAAAAAGACCTGTGAATAATAAAACCAACAAATTAATTAATCAATGCAAAAGCTAACAAAACCTAAGTTTGTACAATTAATTAATCGTTTATTGCACCAAAGATGAGTAGCGTGGACGTAGCTGAAGAGTTTTTTGGGCCCAAGCCCAATAACTAATGTGTGATCCAGGAGTAGTAAATGGGCCAATCACTTGTTGAAAGTCCATCAGATTTGTGACTCAAGGTTTTTTTTTTTGTACCGTTGGATTGTTCAGGCAAATCAAGACCTTTGGACTAGAAATACATAACCGAGTTCTCATTCCATTTCGGGTAAGATCTTAGAGGGCCTTTTTTCTCTTGTACGAGTGTGGCCGTTTTTCTCTTGTTTTGCTCTGTAATTTCAATAGCTTCTTTGTGAGGTTGATTGTAATAATTCTACTATGTGTATGTGTGCTAGATGAGAGAAAACCAGTGAGTTCCCAAAAAATAGCATAACCATATCTCAGTGATAGTGAATAGTTTCTTGGGATTGCTCGATCTGGATGTATTTACTGAGATCTCGTTTGTATTGGACTGGATGTATGTTGGAGATGCAAAAAATGAATGGAATGGAGGCCGATCTACAGTTGTAGAGCCTCAAAGGGAGATGTAGTCAAGTTCTTTGTGGGCTTGGTTAACTTCATGTCTTTGTGACAGATCTACGGTGTTATCTCTATTTTTCTTTCGTTTTTTTTGCTTCCGCTTGTAGTTTCTGCTTTTGTGTGCATTTGTTTTAGTTTTGCTTACTAAACAGCAATCAAATGTTTTTAAAACCTATTATGAGATTAGTTTTCATACTGGTTTTTGTTAAAGGCGATTTTCAATCACTCCATTCTACCCTAACATGTGGTATCAGAGTTTGTGTTGGGATATTATGGAGTCTCAAAGTCGTTATTTGAAGTTTAGTACTGCTGTTTGTCTTTCGATCTGTGATCTTGAGCTGTTGGAAGTCATTTCGTGTTACTGAGATTTGCATTCGGCTGAGATTTTTTGTTTCAGTATTATTTGTGTTGTGTCTTGAGACTTATATTCTGCCAGTGGTTTTTTGTTCTCTGCTTAGTGGTTAGTTCTTGGTGTCTTGTGACTTGTTTTCTGCCAGTGGATATCTTTGTGATTTGGTATATTTTCTTTGTGGCTCTCATTGCCTATTTTCAGTGCTGTTTTGAGTCGATTGATTGACCGTTTTGCGCACACGAGCACTTTGTGTGCTATCACTACATTTTATCTCTGTCCTTTAGGCTGTGGGTAGAGATTCCCCTGTCCAAGGTCCTTGAGACTCGAGGAATCTGGTGGGTCTCTATTCATTTTTGCATTAGTTGCATCCTGTGTGTCTCTGTTAGTCACTTTTAGGCTCTTTATTTGCTCTTATTTGCCATGTCTTCCACAGGTTTTCGTCTTGACTGCTTTGATGGGAAAGGGGACTTTCCCATTTTGCAACAAAAGATGAGGAGTTTACTGGTACAGCAGAAAGCAGCAAAGGCCATAGACAAGTCTTTTGCTGCTGAGTCCACGACTGACCAGATCAAGGATATGGATGAATTAGCATACTCATCCATCATCCTACACTTGTCTAACTCTGTTATTAGACAAGTTGGGACTCAAGAGGACACCGAGGCTTTGTGGAAAAAGCTTGAAGAGTTGTATCTTCAAAAGTCCTTACCCAACAAGTTGTACTTGTTGGAGAAGGTTTTTAGCTTCAAAATTGATCCTAGTAAGGATTTAGATGTGAGTCTTGATAGCTTTAACAAGCTGTTGCAAGATATTAAGCTTACTGGTGATACTACTATTGATCAGTACTCTCCTATTATTTTGCTAAATGCTTTACCTGATGCATATAGAGATGTTAAGTCAGCCATTAAGTATGGTAGAGATGAGTTAACCCTAGATGTTGTTGTCAATCATTTAAAAAGCAAGGATCATGAGCTCAGGTCAAAAGAGGACCCCAAATCTAATGGGGAAGCCTTGATGACCAGGGGCAGATCCCAGCATAGGCACAATCATTCAAATCAGAATCACCATCACAATCAAAACCAGGGTCAGCACCATAGTAAAGACCCTAAGAAGAAGTGGAAGGGTAACGGTAGGTCTAATCAAGGTCTAAGGGTAAGAGAGTGTGTTACAATTATGGGAGTCCATCACACTTCATTAAGGACTGCAACAAGCTTAAAAATTTTCAAAGAAACCAAGACCAAAGCAATCAAGCTTCTGGTTCTAATGTTGTGCAAGAGGAAGTGTTTGTAGCAGTCCATGATGACGTGTCTTTGTCTGTTTTGAATTCTGGGGGTATTAGAGACTGTCTATGGCTCTTAGATTCAGGTTGTACCTTCCATATGACCCCACACAAGCACTGGTTTGCATCTTACACCCCAGTGACCAGTGGGCAGATTGTATCTGCCAACAAAGTCACCAGTAAAGTTGCTGGAATGGGGGATATCAAGCTGAAATTTGATTCTGGCTATACTATGACCCTTAGCAATGTTAGACATGTGCCTGATTTAGGTAGTAGTCTCATTTCTGTTGCTGCATTAGAAGATGAGGGATTTTATGGTAGATTTGGTGATGGCTTGATGAGGGTTTATAGGGGCTCACTACTTGCATTCAAGGGATCCAAAAAGGATGGATTATATCTTGTTAGTGCTGATATAGTCCACTCCGATGCATCTCATTCAGCCAGAATGGATATCACATCTTTTTGGCATAGAAGATTAGCTAATGTAGGGATTAAGGGCTTAGAAATCCTCAGTAAGAAGGGAGTTTTGGGATCTGATCATATATCTAACTTACCTTTTTGTGAGAGCTGTGTGATGGGTAAGCAACATAGGGTTCAGTTTCCCCATAGTGTTCATAGAACCAGTTGTAATCTGGAATATGTTCACGCTGACTTATGGGGTCCCTCTAGTGTTGCTACACATGGGGGAAATAGATATTTCTTATCTATTATTGATAATTTTTCAAGAAAACTTTGGGTTTTTCCTTTGAAAAACAAATCTGATACTTTTGAAAAGTTTAAATCTTGGAAAGTTTTCATTGAAAAGCAAAGTGGTTTTAAACTGAAGTGTTTAAGAACTGATAATGGTCTTGAGTTTTGCAATGCTGAATTTGATAATTTTTGCAA
This sequence comes from Jasminum sambac, assembly GCA_018223645.1. NCBI lineage: Eukaryota > Viridiplantae > Streptophyta > Magnoliopsida > Lamiales > Oleaceae > Jasminum > Jasminum sambac. Next base: position 27,312,429 of record CP073652.1, read on the forward strand.
CTCAAATGGCATTAAAAGGCATAGAATCAGATTCTATACCCCTCAAAGAAATGGAGTGGCTGAGAGGATGAATAGAACTCTTTTAGAAAGAGTTAGATGCATGTTATCAGATTCTGGGATTCCCAAACCTTTCTGGGGTGAGGCACTTAACACAGCTGCATACTCAGTGAATAGGACACCATCTTCTGTATTAAATGGTAAGATTCCAGAGGAATTGTGGACTGGAAAGAGGGTCAGTTACAATCACTTAAGAGTGTTTGGTTGTTCTGCATATATGCATCAAAAGGAAGATAAGTTAAGTCCTAGGTCTATTAAATGTGTTTTCTTAGGCTACCCCGAAGGTGTTAAGGGTTACAGATTATGGGTTAGAGCTCCAGGTAGAGTTAGAGTCATTACTAGTAGGGATGTGATATTTAAAGAGGATGAGATGCCGTGTGTTGAACCCACAGCCCCTTCTACTAAGCCTAAGTCAGCTGAATCTCCAGCTGTTACTTATATGCCTCTTGGTGAGGTGGAGTCACCTACTAATGAAACCCCTGTGGTTGATCCTAACACCGAATCTAAATCTGACCATGATATTGACCAAAATAAGGGTCAAGATCAACATTTAGGAGACCATGTTGATAGTGAGAGTGATATAGAAGAAACTCCCGAGCCCATTAACTACCAATTGGTCAGAGATAGGGCTAGAAGAGAGAGGAGAGTGCCTTCTAAGTATTCTGATTTTCAGATGTCAGTTTTTGCCACTCAATCCTTTGATGAACTGTGTGAGATTGAACCAAAGACTTTTGAAGAGGCACTAGCTTCCAAAAATGGAGGCCAATGGTGGGCAGCAATGAAGGAAGAAATGTCATCTTTGCATAAGAATGGTACTTGGGATCTTGTTAAAAGATCTAATGGAAAGTCTATAGTTGATTGTAAGTGGTTGTACAAGGTTAATGAGGGAACCAGCCCTGAAACTGTTAGGTTTAAGGCTAGGTTAGTTGCTAGGGGTTTTACTCAAAAGGAAGGCATAGATTATACTGAAATCTTTTCACCTGTTGTGAAGTATGCTACTTTGAGAATTATGTTTGCTCTTGTTGCGCATTATAATTGGGAAATGCAGCAAATGGATGTGAAAACTGTCTTCTTGCATGGTGGGTTAGATGAGGACATTTTTATGTGTCAACCGCCTGGTTTTATTGATAAATCCCATCCTAATCATGTTTGCCTGCTTAAAAAATCCTTATATGGTCTGAAACAGTCTCCTAGGCAGTGGAACCTCAAATTTGATGCTTATATGTTAACACTCAAATTTGTTAGAAGCCAATATGATCATTACTTGTACTTTAGGCATTCAAATGCTGGAACTGTTTACTTACTCATCTATGTTGATGATATGCTCTTGATTGGACCTAGTATGAAGTTGATAAATGATTTGAAAGCTGCCTTATCTGCCAGGTTTGATATGAAGGATCTTGGTGATGCAACTAGAATACTAGGGATGAGCATTAAAAGGGATAGGCCTAAGTGCACCTTATATTTGAACCAATCATCTTATATTGCTAAAGTGTTGAAAAGGTTTGCTATGTCAGATTGCAAAGAAGTATCTTTACCTTTAGCTAATCATTTTAACTTGAGTAAAGATGATTGTCCCTTAACTGATGAAGAGAAATGGAATATGAAAAATGTGCCTTACTCAAATGCCATAGGGTCAGTTATGTATACCATGATTTGTTCTAGGCCTGATCTTGCATATTCCGTCAGTGTCCTTAGTAGGTATATGTCTAACCCTGGAAAATTGCATTGGAATGCTCTTAAATGGCTGTTAAGATATCTTAAATTTTCCATGTCAATTGGTTTGATATATAGTCACTGTTCTGAAGGTGTGCAATTGAAAGGATATGTAGATGCCAATTATGCTAATGATAGGGATAACATGAAATCAACTACATCCTATGTGTTTACTTTGTGTGGTTCCTGTATTACTTGGAAATCTCAGTTACAGCATATTGTGGCATTATCTACTACTGAATCTGAGTATGTGGCATTAACTGAAGCTGTGAAAGAGTCTTTGTGGTTGAAAGGATTACTGTCTGAACTGAACTTGCTTGAAACTGATGTGGTATTGTTCTGTGATAGTATGTCTACTGTTCAATTGTACAAAAATCCTGTTTTTCATGATAGAACTAAGCACATTGATGTGAAATTGCATTTCATTAGAGACATTATCTTAAAAGGCGAGATTTTGCTGGAAAAGATACCATCTCAGTTCAATCCAGCTGATATGGGAACTAAGGTACTGCCTTTGAGTAAGTTCAGGTCATGCTTGAGCATGTTAAACATTGACAAAGGTTGAGTAATTCCTCTTTTTCCTTTTCCCTTCGTCCTTTTAGTTATTTATTTTTCCTTATTGCTCTCTTTCTCTTTCTGTCTTTTTCCTTTATTAGTTAAAGTAACTAGACCTATGTTTTATTGTTCTTTTATATGTTTAGAAAAAAAAAAATCCAAAAACAGGTTACTGACAGTCTGCTTTGTGCAGGTTAGAGGCAAGGACACAATTGGCCTTCAAAATCCATTCCATATTCACCTATTGCTCAGCTGTTCTCTACTGCTCCTGGCTCAAGGTGGAGGTTTGAAGAGTGTTTTGGGCCCAATCCCAATAACTAATGTGTGATCCAGGAGTAGTAAATGGCCCAGTCACTTGTTGAAAGTCCATCAGATTTGTGACTCAAGGTTTTTTTTTTGCACCGTTGGATTGTTCAGGCAAATCAAGACCATTGGACTAGAAATACATAACCGAGTTGTCATTCCATTTAGGGTAAGATCTTAGAGGGCCTTTTTTCTCTTGTACGAGTGTGGCCGTTCTTCTCTTGTTTTGCTCTGTAATTTCAATAGCTTCTTTGTGAGGTTGATTGTAATAATTCTACTGTGTGTATGTGTGCTAGATGAGAGAAAACCAGTGAGTTCCCAAAAAATAGCATAACCATATCTCAGTGATAGTGAATAGTTGCTTGGGATTGCTCGATCTGGATGTATTTACTGAGATCTCGTTTGTATTGGACTGGATGTATGTTGGAGATGTGGGCGCGTTTGTCGCGGCGCGCCAAAGTTTAATTTTATTTCCTTACTCGGTTTCAAAACTAAAAATTAATGTAGAAGTGGTAAGTAAGGGTCGAACCCAAGAGGAACGACGCTTAATCTAGTTGATTTTATCAATTAATATAGAAAAAAGGGGGGTTTTGTGATATTTGAATAAAAATAGAAAATTGAACGTCAAAATAAAATATTGAAATAAAACAATTGTACAAAATATCTAGTTCTCGGGTTCGGTTGTGTCAACAACTTATATTTATCTTTCCCATGCAACGTATTACTATTCTTTCTTCAATTTATCAACTCTCAATTAATCAAGAAGCTCTGATTAACGAATTCTTCCTTAAGTATATTAAATTAAAGTGAGTTCTTTAACTTAACATCTAGCTATTGGATAACCCTAAACAAATTCTTAGAATTTAATGCAAAGCTAGTGTGAAATGAACGAGAAGAATGAGTTGAATTAGATGAATAATTTCACAAACTCGAATTAATACATCTAAGTTGATTTGTTAATAAATATGCACGATATTCATTTGCTACTTTGGATTGGAATCTAGTGATAATTACGGATCAAAAGTTCCAATCCTAGCAAGTAACTTGAATTTAAAGATTGATTGATTCAATTGGTCAAAGTGAATGCAATAATCAAATAAACTCAAAAACGGGTTTACAAGTATAACAAATCAACAAATTGAAGTAGAGGAATAGATAAAACGTTACTAAAGAGTTAGAAAAGATAACCACATGTTAGTTGAACACAGCGTCCCCCTCGAACTAGATAGAAAAGTCTAACTACTCATATTTGCGGGGTTTCATATTTTTTAGCGAGTGTTCGCTTTGTATCACCACCACTATATGATAGATTATACGCAAAATATAGAAAACAAGTAAATAAATGCTAAGAAATAAATAGAAAAATAAAAAGGGAAAAGAGAAACTTATCGAAGAAATGATCCGCTAATCATATTCACAGCCGAAGTATCGTTGATCGATTGAAGCCTTTATTTCTTCCACCGGAATATGAAAAACTAAGATCTTTCAAGCTAAAACTAAGAACAAATGAAGAAGAGAATTTTATTGAAGAGAAAGTTGGAGAGAACTACAAGCTAATTCTCTTCCACTAAGTTGTGCATTTCCTTCCTTACAAATACCTCTATTTATAGGCAAAATTTCACAAGAAAACAACATAAAAAATTGTACAACTACTCCATTATAATTCCACTAATTGGTAACCATCAAATCATGATCTTAAATTGCTCCATTAGTTCAAATATTGTATCATGGTATAGGTAAGCATCTTGGCTGAATTGTGCAATTGGAATTTCCTTTTTTTGATATTTTAATAGAAAGTTATGAATTTTCTACCAAAACATGGCCCAAGAAATCCTCCATTCACATCACTCTCGGTTTTGCCCATTGTTTACCATGATATGATCAAAATCATTTGAAGAGTTCAACATCAAAGTTGTAGCCCTCTGCGTGTCCTTTCCGACAATATAAAGTTCAGATTTATCCGAATTTTGTAGCAAAAGTTATGGTCAAATTACTGAACTGCGGCAGTAAATTCGAGCTGCTGATTTTTTACGCTTTGTCCTTTCTCTTCAAATGGCCATAACTTTCACTAGGAAACTCCGATGTGGGATCCGACAAAAATGTGAAAATCCTCTTTTGATATTCTTTGATATTGGCACAAGAAAAATTGTAAAAACAACTTTTCATAAAATTGCATCGGAGGCCCTCCATCTTTGAATTTGCTTGCATTTCGGTCCCAAGTTCCGTTTTCGCTCTGTTTTTATCCATTTTGGCTATTTTTGATTTCTTGTGACTCTAAATACACAATAAAAGGAAAACATATAAAAATAAACATATAATACTAATAAAACACACAAATACGTAAAATAGAAGAGTTATTTAAGTGATTTTCTAGCACTTATCAAACTCCCCCACACTTAAACTATTGTTCGCCCTCGAACAACAACCATATGACACAGACAACACACTGATTTTACATGAGATAAATAATTTTAAACATTGAAATCCAACTACAGATAATGACTTGCTTAATAAACATTCTCCCGAACCATGAAAATTTCACTTCTTTTCAAATACACAATGGCTTGTGAGTGTGTGCAATTGAGGTTATCATCCCATCACTAACTGGAACCAAATGAAAGCTTACGATGATCTATCCAAATTCTGACCCGAAATAGTCAAATATTTCCTTTCATCTCTCGTGATCCCACTCTTATTTTATAATGATTCCCATGGATTCTAAAAATTACTCTGTTCACCAAAAATCATTGTTGAAATTGAAGTGAAGTAAGGATATTAGGCCTAACTCCTCCTAGAAAACCGGTTCACTAGGGGAGGTTTACCTTCACCTTATGAATTGAATTGACACCAGTTGAATGCCCGATGTGGGATCTAACACGCCCCCTCACGCGCAGCGTGGACCATACCCAACGACTGTGGACAAATCGATATTGGGGACACCCCACACCGAAATTGGGTAAAGGCTAAAAACTTCTTATTAACATTCTGGAAAAATTACAGCTTTATTTAAACTAAATGTGGATAGCATTGTAGTCCACAATCCTAGCAGAAAATCCCCTAAAATCAGGGAATTTAATCCCTTGAAATTAGGAATCCTAGAGAATCAATCTCAATCTAATTTCTACTTACTAGGAAATAAAATAATACCATAAATAATCCTAACTAATTACAATAGGATAATTTCCTTTTCTACACTCCCCCTCAAGCTGGGTTGTATATGTTGTACAATCCCAACTTGAAGTCAATTCTTCAAGCTTGTCCTTGGAAGTGCTTTGGTGAGGATATACGCAACTTCTTTGTCTTGTTGGAATGAAGGCCAATTGGACTATTCCGTTGTTTACCTTTTCCGAGATAAAATGTCTATCTATCTCAATGTGTTTTGTTCGATCATGATGCACTGGGTTTTTAGCACATCTTGATGGCGGCTTGGCTATCGGAAAACATCCTCGTAGTTTTCTCAATAGTAGCTCCAATTTCTCCTAGCAATTTTTGAAGCCATATTCCCTCACAAATGCCTAGAGCTAGTGCTCGGTATTCTGACTCTGCACTGCTCCTAGAAACCACTGATTGTTTCTTGCTTCTCCAAGTCACGAGGTTCCCCCATACATATGAGCAAAGAGCCAGGTTGTGGATTTTACGTCGCTTAACTCCCGGCCAGACTTGCATCTGTAAATCTCTATCTCTCGACTTTCACATTTTTTGAAAAGTAATCCATGCCCGGGTGTCATTTTCAAATACCTCAAAATTCGGTTCACAGATTCCATATGATCTTCTGTTGGGTTGTTCATATGCTGACTTGCTACACTCACTGAAAATGCAATGTCTGGTCTAGTATGTGAGAGATATATCAATTTGCCAACTAGTCTCTGATATCTTCCTTTATCTACAGGAATATTCTCGTCACCTTTCTTTGCCTTCTTGTTGGGATCCATAGGAGTGTCTGCGGGTTTGCAACCAAGCTTTCCCGTGTCATTGAGTAGATCTAGAATGTACTTCCTCTGGGAAATAACAATTCCTTGCTTGGATCGAGCGACTTCCATTCCTAAAAAGTATCTTAGAGGTCCAAGATCCTTGATCTTAAACTCGGTAGCTAGTAGTTTCTTTAGGCTGACAATCTCTTCTTCATAGTCCCCGGTTAGGATGATGTCATCAACATACACAATTAGGACCGCTACTTTTCTTTCTGAAGAGAACTTCACAAACAAAGTATGATCAGCTTGACATTGTCCATACCCACTTGAGATTACAAACTTTGCAAACCTATCAAACCATGCACGGGGTGACTGCTTCAACCCATATAATGCCTTCCTAAGTTTACATACCATTCGACTATTGGAGTCGTTCTCTAGGCCTGGTGGTACTTCCATATACACTTCTTCTTTTAGATCTCCATTTAGAAATGCATTTTTGACATCAAGTTGATGAAGTGGCCAATCTTGATTAACTGCAAGTGATAGTAAAACTCGAACTGTATTAAGCTTAGCAACGGGTGCAAATGTCTCCTGATAATCTATACCATAAGATTGTGTAAATCCCTTTGCCACCAGTCTGGCTTTATACCTTTCAACTCTCCCATCTGCCTTGTATTTGACTGTAAATATCCATTTGCATCCCACGGGTCTTTTTCCTTGAGGTAGCTCTGAAAGTGTCCAGGTCCCATTGCTTTCCAGTGCTCTAATTTCTTCTTCCACTGCTTGTTTCCATGCCGGAATTTTAAGTGCTTCCTCAATAGAGTTTGGAATCTGTGTACTGTCAAGGGTAGACACAAATACACTATATGGAGGCAGCAACTTCTTATAGGCAATATAGTTTTTAATAGGGTGAGTTGTGCATGATCGAACACCTTTTCTTAAAGCAATAGGCAAATCAATCATCAACTATCGGACCCGTAATCATGACTTGACGAATCCATACCTGTGCAAATTTCTGTAGTGCAATGAACTGGTTCAAGCTCTTGACCTTGCTTGATATGCGTAGAGTTCTCTAATTGCTCAATAGGCTTCCTCCTTCTAGTATAGACTTGAAGTTCCTTCTGATTTGTATCCACTTCGGTGGTTCATGTTCGGAAGATCTGTTTGGGGATTTTTAGTGGTTCAGCAGGTCTATTTGAGGGTTTTGAGGCATTAGATTGATGGGATCGGATTTGGGCGGATTTGTGGCGGGTTGTTCAGCTTGTGTAGGTGAGGATGGTGTCACTTGTGGTTGATGAAATTGAGAGTTTGAATCTTGTAAAATGTCCCAAAACTGATACTCACTCGTACTTCTCCCTAGAATTTCAGGTTTGGGGAAATACGGCTGATGCTCAAAGAATGTGACATCCATAGAGTTGTATATCTTCCTTGTGATGGGTGAATAGCACTTATAGCCTTTTTGGTTGGATGAATACCCTAAGAAAATGCATTTGAGCGATCGAGGGTCAAGTTTGGTCAGGTTTTGATGATGAACATGGACAAATGCAGAACACCCGAAAACTTTAAGTGGGAGATCTGAAGTAAATGAGGCGATGTGAGGAAAGGTTTTCATGAGGACTGGTCGGGGATTTTGAAATTTAAGGATTCGGCTAGGCATCCTATTTATGAGATATGTGGCTATTAGGACGGCTTCCCCCCAAAAGTGTTTAGGCACATTGCTAGAAAACATGATTGATCGTGCTACTTCAAGTAGATGCCTATTTTTCCTTTCTGCCACCCCGTTTTGTTGAGGGGTATCTACACATGAACTCAAGTGGATAATACCGTGTTCTAATAGAAAAGAGCCTAGAATGGAATTGAAATATTCACGGGCATTGTCGGTTTTAGGACCTGAATTTTGGCCTTAAACTGGGTGTTAATCATTGAGTGAAAGGACTTGAAGATTGCCCCTGTTTCTGATTTTTCTTTCATGAGAAAGGTCCATGTGGTTCTAGTGTGATCGTCAATGAAAGTCACAAACCACCGAGTGCCATTTATGTTTTTAACTTTTGAAGGTCCCCAAATGTCACTGTGGATCGTAGAGAACGGAAATGAAGGTTTATATTGAATGCTTGGATATACTTGTCTAGTGTGCTTGGCAAGTTGACAGATTTCGCAGTGATAAGAATGAGGACTTTTATTGCTAAATAAATCAGGGAACAACTTTTCAAGATATACAAAGTTTGGATGACCAAGCCGAAAGTGCCATAGCATCACTTTATTTTGATCTGAAATTGAAGTAGAATTTAAGACAGAAAAAACAGAATTTGTAGAGGGAACTTTTTGTTGAATTGAAGGACTTTCCTTGAGCAAATAGAGTCCACCACACAGCTCAGCACTGCCAATCACCTTCCCCGAATCCACTACCTGAAATTCACACAAATTTGGATAGAATTTAGTTACACAATTCAAATCACGAGTAAGTTTGCTAATAGAAATCGATTGCAATCCAATCTTTGGAACATAAAGAATCGAGGAGAGATTAAGATTGTCTGTTAGTTGGATTGTCCCAGTTCCACCACTTTTGAGATAGAGCCATTGGCTATCCTGATCAGAGGCATTGCGACTTGGTTTGTAGTGTTGAAACATGCTACAATCTCTGTCATGTGATCTGAAGCTCGTAATCGACTATCCACGGCTTTGATTTGGACTTTTTCAATAAACGCAGAAAAGGATTACCTTGATGTGCTAGCATGCTAGTGTGTTGATGTGCAACTGATTGAGATGCCAGGAAAGAGCGATTACGCCCATATAGTTTGTGTAAAGCTTCGTCGTTCTTTGGTGAATGGGCTAGTTTCCGTACCCTCGACATTATCGATGTTGCTTTGCAACATTAGCACGGGTTTCTTTATCATTTCTTGCACGATTAGGCTTCCAACTGCAAGTTTTCCATGTATTTTCCAAAGATGTTTCTTTAGTGTGCCCGCTTTTCTTACAATGTTCAAACCATGGCCTTCATTTTTTCAGTTTGTTGTCCCGATTTTGGGATGAAACGTGTGTATAAAGAGCGAGATCCTTCATTTGCAGTGGTGTTTGAGTTGCCCATCATCACTTTTCTTGACTTTCCTCCCTTCAACTTCTCGAGAAGGCTTCCGTATGGTAGCGGGGGTTTAGTTCCCATAATTCTCCCCTCACCTCATCTAGGTCTTTGTTGAGACCAAGGAGAAATTTGAATGTCCTCTTTTGTTCAAGAATTTTCTTGTACAAGGTGAGTCATCTGGGCATTTCCAAGAGTGAATTTCAAACATGTCAAGATGTTGCCAATACCTTGTGAGTGTATTGAAATATTGAGTGACATTTAATTCTCCTTCTTTGCAGATTATGAAGCCTAGTTTCCACCTCGAATAATTCGGATGTATTGTCTGAATTGGAGTACGTTCCTTCAACTTGCATCCCAAATCTCTTTGGCTGTTTTGTAGAGCGAAAGTTTTCTCCAACGTCGTTGGTCATAGAGTTGATTAGCCATGACATTATCATATGGTTTTGACTTTCCAGTTCGGTATTTTGAATCTGTTTCTCTGGAATTGTGACCTCGCCTGTGAGATATTCATCCTTGCCTTTGCCGCAAACAAACATGAGAACCGATTGTGACCATTGAAGGAAATTATGGCCATTGAGTTTGTGATTGGTTATGAGCAGTGACGAACTCTCTTGAATGTTGGCTGAGGGATTTTTTTCTGGATTAGAAGTGGCCTCAGTTCCGGAAGACTCAGTGTTCATGCCGTATTTGGTCATGATGATGAGCGATCAACTGAGGCGATTTTGTGGATTAGGTTTTAGAGCTTCGGCTCTGATACCATGTTGAAATTGAAGTGAAGTAAGGATATTGGGCCTAACTCCTCCTAGAAAACCGGTTCACTAGGGGAGGTTTACCTTCACCTTATGAATTGAATTGACACCAGTTGAATGCCCGATGTGGGATCTAACAATCATCAACTATTGGCACTGCAAAGAAAAAAAAGGGAGTGGAAGGTGTTTTATCGCAAATATGTCTTCAATTTAAAGAGTGTTTAGATTGAGCACTTCAAACCACTGAGGAAATTTATTTATCTAACTTCACACTTGGGTAGCTATCACATTTCTCGCGATTTTTTTTTCTTTTTTATTTTATTTTTTTATTTTATTTTTTATTTTTTATTTTTTGATGAAGAAGAAAAAGAAGAAGAAGAAGAGTTTTGCAATTTTCTTTTCAACTTTTACCCCACAGGTAGCTTTCACACTAAACCCCTTTCATTGGAGGTAGCCTTCTTCACCCATTCGAGGTGACGGCTTCACACTCTGAGGTAGGTAACTCTTTCCTGTGGTCCCTCTCCTTTATTTCAAATATAAAAGTAAAATTCATTCTCAGTATAGGTCAGTGCTTTTTCAAAACTTTTTAAACTCTATCAATAAAAGACACATTCACAAAAAATAGATACCATGCGATTATAACTCCACCTTACTAACAATCGATGTTTCCAAGTTACTTTGAGCAGGACGAATGGATAGAAAAAAAAAAGAAAAGAAAAAATTAGTTTACTATGGTCTAGAAAGTTAGAAAAAAATTCAACATTTTCAACCTTCAATTTGTGTTCCAGAGAATGATAGTAAATTACCTATAAATGTGCTCAGATAAATTTGCCAGCTGTGCTTGGAGAAGAACAGAACACATTTTTTTTCGAGATCTTGTAGTTTCAGCTAAGTAACACAAATGAAGCTCAATCATATTAAAAAGTTGCTATCTCATGCAAAATTGTCGACACAAATAAAAAAAAAATCACACGCAGACCACAATATGCCACTCCCCCACACTTAAATTCTACATTGTCCCCAATGTAGAAATATAGAAAGTATGAAAAAGAGAAGAAATAGAAACTCCCCTATGATGAGCAATGAGTCGTGCCGATTTGGGGATGGTGGTTGCACAATGTAGTACTTCTCAGGAATACTTCGACAATCTAATAGCAAGAGACCTGCAATCAACATATTTACAGAACAAGAAAAACAACAGCTGAAAATATTTTGGTTTTTTTTTTAATGAAGAAGAGAAATATATACAAAGTGACTATGGCAGTTGACAACCCTCTAAACATCTTGCAGTAGTAGTCACATCAAATTAATGATATGATTCCATCAAGTCTGATCCGCATGGAAACTATCTGAGTCAGCATACTCTCTACAAGACAGTTTGACAACCAACCTTAATGAAAAGGTCCTCCATATCGCCACATGACACATAGGTATGTTTACCATTCAATAAAGAACAGCCCCACAAGAACCAACAAATGGGAGAACGTTTAGAGCAGAACGTCCAACTCAGACACTTCTCAAATGAATGAGACGTAGTTTTATATCTTCAGATGGGTGCTAGTGATCACGCTCAAAACCTTGTTGCTCAATGGTTAGGCCATCGAGTTTGGTTTCCAACAGACGTTGTCGTTGTTCCAACAAATTATCAAACTCTCTCACACTGATTGCGAGCTGACTGTTTCTCCTGATAGACTTTTCGGTCTCTGCACCTAATCGGTCCATCCTTGAAGAAAACAACATGTCTATATTGTGAATAAGTTTGATTTCGAGTACAATGAGGTCCCTCTAATAGCTTTCCACATTTAAAGCAACTTTTAAGGCGCATAGCACGTCGTTTGCGAGCAGATCGGGATGACCCTGCCCCAAAAGCTATGACGTTCCAAAGGGAACGCTCATACTTATCAACAAGTCGAACAATCTGAATCTTGATATCAAGAGGCATAGAGAAAGAGTCGAGTACTTGTAGAAGAGCAATAATAGGTAGAGGAGATGCCATGGAGAGAAGTGAGAATTCAATTATTAAAGGTGTATCTAAAAAAAAACTTGAGGGAGAGGAAAGAGAAAGAAAACAGTTCTTTAAGGTCTACTGAAAAAGACCAGTTTAACGCCTTTGGGCGGGATACAAGAACCAGCATCCAAGGTTTTTTTTTAGTTACGTAACACACGAAAGAAAAAGAAAAACTGAAGAAATAAGATTAAAACCATCAAAATCAATAAGCAGAATAGATTATCACACTCTTCCATATTTTTAAACAAGATACTGAAGAAGGAAAAAAAATAAGAAAATTTGAATTACTTAATCAATTAGTATGAGGAAAAGACATATATATACAAAAATATCACACACATCCATGCTATAAGAAAAACAAATAAGAAGAAGAGAAAGAAGAACAAAAGGAAGAAAAAAAAATTCAGAAGAAGAAGAAAATTACCTAATCACTGTCAAAAAGGAATACTCACAGAGAGTTGAGACTTTTGGTTGTAGCTTCAAGTAGAGAATGGTCTCGATTTATAGCCAAATGAGCACTGTTTCAACCGACAATTATGCATGTGCAGTGTGCTGGAAAGAGTACGTTGGAAGGAGTATCCGAGAAAGCGCGTTGACAAATTGTCCATTATCAATAATTAATCCCCACACGTTATCAGTAACTATTGCTAATCACTGATTTGTGCGTCATCATGTCTCTTCCCAATTGATTGAATCGCGAGGTATCTTCTTCTTACAGTTTCAAAATAATATCTTCCTCAGTACGATAGATAAAAAGTTGAGAAATAAAAACAAAAATTTCAAAAGAAAAATAAAAATGAGAGAAAATGCTTGGGTTGCCTCCCAAGAAGCGCTTTTGTTTAAAGTCGTTAGCTCGACTGTAAATTTTTTTTTTAAAAAAAATTAATTAATAAAAGCAACTAAATTGGTTAACCGTTCCCCGGCAACGGCGCCAAAAACTTGGGTGTGTTTGTCGCGGCGCGCCAAAGTTTAATTTTATTTCCTTACTCGGTTTCAAAACTAAAAATTAATGTAGAAGTGGTAAGTAAGGGTCGAACCCAAGAGGAACGATGATTAATCTAGTTGATTTTATCAATTAATATAGAAAAAATGGGGGTTTTGTGATATTTGAATAAAAATGGAAAATCGAACGTCAAAATAAAAGATTGAAATAAAACAATTGTACAAAATATCTAGTTCTCGGGTTCGATTGTGTCAACAACTTATATTTATCTTTCCCATGCAACGTATTACTATTCCTTCTTCAATTTATCAACTCTCAATTAATCAAGAAGCTCTGATTAACGAATTCTTCCTTAAGTGTATTAAATTAAAGTGAGTTCTTTAACTTAACATTTAGCTATTGGATAACGTTAAACAAATTCTTAGGATTTAATGTAAAGCTAGTGTGAAATGAACGAGAAGAATGAGTTGAATTAGATGAATAATTTCACAAACTCGAATTAATACATCTAAGTTGATTTGTTAATAAATATGCACGATATTCATTTGCTACTTTGGATTGGAATCTAGTGATAATTACGGATCAAAAGTTCCAATCCTAGCAAGTAACTTGAATTTAAAGATTGATTGATTCAATTGGCCAAAGTGAATGCAATAATCAAATAAAGTCAAAAACGGGTTTACAAGCATAACAAATCAACAAATTGAAGTGGAGGAATAGATAAAACGTTACTAAAGAGTTAGAAAAGATAACCACATGTTAGTTGAACACAACGTCCCCCTCGAACTAGATAAAAAAGTCTAACTACTCATATTTGCGGGGTTTCATATTTTTTAGCGAGTGTTCGCTTTGTATCACCACCACTATATGATAGATTATACGCAAAATATAGAAAACAAGTAAATAAATGCTAAGAAATAAATAGAAAAATAAAAAGGGAAAAGAGAAACTTATCGAAGAAATGATCCGCTAATCATATTCACAGTCGAAGTATCGTTGATCGATTGAACCCTTTATTTCTTCCGCCGGAATATGAAAAACTAAGATCTTTCAAGCTAAAACTAAGAACAAATGAAGAAGAGAATTTTATTGAAGAGAAAGTTGGAGAGAACTACTAGCTAATTCTCTTCCACTAAGTTGTGCATTTCCTTCCTTACAAACGCCTCTATTTATAGGCAAAATTTCACAAGAAAACAACATAAAAAATTGTACAACTACTCCATTATAATTCCACTAATTGGTAACCACCAAATCATGATCTTAAATTGCTCCATTAATTAAAATATTGTATCATGGTATAGGTAAGCATCTTGGCTGAATTGTGCAATTGGAATTTCCTTTTTTTGATATTTTAATAGAAAGTTATGAATTTTCTACCAAAACATGGCCCAAGAAATCCTCCATTCACATCACTCTCGGTTTTGTCCATTTTTTACCATGATATGATCCGAATAATTTGAAGAGGTCAACATCAAAGTTGTAGCTCTCTGAGTGTCCTTTCCATCAATATAAAGTGCAGATCAATCCGAATTTTGTAGCAAACGTTATGGTCAAATTACTGAACTGCGGCAGTAAATTCGAGCTGCTGATTTTTTACGCTTTGTCCTTTCTCTTCAAATGGCCATAACTTTCACTAGGAAACTCCGATTTGGGATCCGACAAAAATGTGGAAATCCTCTTTTGATATTCTTTGATATTGGCACAAGAAAAATTGTAAAAACAACTTTTCATAAAATTGCATCGGAGGCCCTCCATCTTTGAATTTGCTTGCATTTCGGTCCCAAGTTCCGTTTTCGCTCCGTTTTTATCCATTTTGGCTCCTTTTGATTTCTTGTGACTCTAAACACACAATAAAAGGAAAACACATAAAAATAAACATATAATACTAATAAAACACACAAATACGTAAAATAGAAGAGTTATTTAAGTGCTTTTCTAGCACTTATCAAGATGCAAAAGATGAATGGAATGGAGGCCGATCTACAGTTGTAGAGCTTCAAAGGGAGATGTAGTCAAGTTCTTTGTGGGTTTGGTGAACTTCATGTCTTTGTGACAGATCTACGGTGTTATCTCTATTTTTCTTTCGTTATTTTTTGCTTCCGCTTGTAGTTTCTGCTTTTGTGTGCGTTTGTTTTAGTTTTGCTTACTAAACAGCAACCAAATGTTTTTAAAACCTATTATGAGATTAGTTTTCATACTGGTTTTTGTTACAGGCAATTTTCGATCACTCCATTCTACCTTAACAGTAGCCTTTGTAGAAATCGCATCACAAAAACCTGGGTAAATTCGTTGTCTAATATGTACATATCGGAAAAAGTTTTTGTATGCATGTTTACTCAAAATAATGAAATACATGGTAGAGATACAATAATAATCTCCTTTCAATGTGAGGAGGAGTTATTTTCTCCATCTTTGATGTATCAGTAGATGGAGAGAACACATCAACAATGGAACCCAGTTCCCGCTGATATGTTCTCCACATCTACTGGCACATAGTAGATTGGGAGAATAACTCCTCCTCACATGGGGAAAGGAGATGATTACTCAGTAGAGATATATGGTTGGAAAATTATGTGTGACAAACAAGTTGACTCTGCTGATGTGCTCTCTCCTCATCTGGACATATAGTAAATGGAGAGAATAATTCCTCCTTACATGGGGAGGAGATCATTACTCGATAAAGATATATGGTTGAAAAATCGTATGTGACAAACAAGTTAACCCAAGAAAACCAAAGAAATTCAAAGAAAATCAAGTGAAAACAAATCAAGAATTTGAAAAATTGAATAGATTACAAATAATATTTGAGGGATGATAAAAAGGAAGTACAATTGTTTAAATATGCATATAGATTCATCAGCATATAGGACTAAAATATATGAAAAAGTTTACGAAAATATATAGTACAAATCTAAAATACATTCTCCCAACTCTAAATGAACTTGAATGTTACGGAACAAATGTCATCGATCATGGCAAAGCGACCAATTTGACTCAACCTATCATTCGTAGCTATTTTAGAATACATATTGTAATAATAATTTCGAGGTTGAACACCAAACCCATAAATAGTATTTCACAATTTCCAATCCGATTCAACTTTGTCGACCCATCTAGCCATATCTTGTACATCAAAATTAAATAGTTCAGAAAAATGTGTACACGAGATGGATCTATAGAAAGTCGAGACCCCTCCAATTACTTGAAAGGGATGTATAGTAAAAAAATAAATTTAAAAACAATGAACAAATTAAAGACATCACTTGTCGAGCTATATATATATATATATATAACGTACTGTCTATAAACACAGGAACCATAAGGGAACAGCGGTAATACAACTCTTGCATGAGCACTATCATGCAAAAGGTGGTTTCTGGGTCCTCCATAGCCAATCCAATGACAAAATCAAATAAAATTTTAACATCGTGTGGTCTGTTAATTAGTTGTGTGGCAATTAAAAACAGAATATTTTTTAATAATATGTTTTGTTTTGTTTTTTTTTTTTGTTTTTGTTTTTTTTTTTGGGAAAAAAAATAATATGTATTATGCAGTGCTTTATTGTTGTCAGTTTCGATATCTTGCAGGTGGACATATATGGACTATTAACACGCAATAAACCAAACTCCAAACTTTACTCTAAAAAACGTGAGTCGCAATTGAAAAAATACACAACTTTTTTTTTTAATCTAAAATTAATGTTGATTCTACAAGCGTTATACAAAAAACAAAAAAATAATAATAATAATGAAAAATTGTTGATTCTACAAGTAGTTAACTACTATAAAAATATTGCAATTCGTGAAATTGTGAAAAGTATTACTCCCTCTTTCCCATTTACCTTGTCCATGTTTTCTTTTTAGTTTGTCCCATTTACATCGTCATATTTTCATATTACAAAGTGTATTTTATGTTATTTTACAATCATACCATTATTTAATTTTACAATTATAAGTATTAATTTAAAATTAGTTACTTAACTAGAGTAAATTAGGAACACGTATCACGAAATTTACTTTTTCAACAGCTTCTTAATTTTTGTGTAAAAGTCAAAATAGATAAGGTAAATGGGACGGATGGAGTAATTAAAGCAATGTGGTTTCAAACTTTTTATTGCTACTATTTGAAAATTTATACTAACTTGTATTACCTATTTACGGTCAAACATCGATGTCAGAAGTGTGTCTCACATCATTAATTACTTATAATTATTATACGCACATCTTGATGTTTTCATCACTTTTTAAACTACAAACTTAATTCTTTTATTGCCAAGACTGAGGGTCAACAATTGTCATTTTTAGTCAATTTGTTGTGTTGATAGTGAGAAATATTTTCCATCAACCTTTTTGTGATTCAGGCTTGTTATATTGCACCCGGGTGCACCGTAGTCTGATCTTTCAGAGGCGTTCTGTTTCCGTCCGTCCGTTTAAAATCTGGGATCGGATTGATTGATCTGACGAGCGTATTTCAAGTGATTTGAAAAAATTTCGATACTGTGGCGGCCTGTCAAAGTTTTGGCCATAATTTTGGCCAAAATATAGCCAAAACTTTGACCAGCAGTGACAGTGTTGAATTTTTTAAAAAAATTGTTGGAGTTCCTCATCGTGCTGAATCTGGATCAGATCCCAGATTTCAAAATAGGAGTCGGACGGGGTCAGAAAATGTTTCAAAAGTATCGTAACTACGGTGCACCCTGATGCACTTGAACACCATCATTTTGCGACTTTATACAAGCGCAGCTAGCTATATTACAATATGTGTCAATTTCTAGTAGGGTTTGTTGCCTACACGCCAGGAAATAATCTAATACAAAATATAACATGATTGGTATATATATATATGTGTGTGTGTGTGTATATTTTTTTTTGAATGTATGATTGTTATATTGTTATTTCCCTTTTTATATTTTTTTTATTAATCTTGATCTCCTCCCCATCCCCATATGGGGCGAGAATAATAATATCTCCCAATCGCTTACATGGATCAATCAAATTTTATATATGAGATCATCTTATCATTTCAAAACCAATAAGAAACCATCATATCCCTACATGGGAAGAATAATATCTCCCCACATAAAGAGGAGATCATTTTTTTTTTCATATAGTTACACAAGCAGTCTGTAAACACACTAATTTTATTGGGAAATGTTAAACTACCATAATGAATATTATAATGGTTGACATAATGGTTGTTGGCATATTTAATAATCGTCCATCTAAAAGTGATGGAGTGGTTGAAATTGTAGGATCATGCCACATATCCATTATGTCAATCATTATGGTATTTATTATGATATTGTAGCATGATCCTTATTTTATTATGAATCTTTGAACCTAACAATACGAGCTGATTTTGATCATACATGTTTGGAAGACACCTTAGGTAATTCTATGAAGATTTAGGACTTAAGGGGTGAAATTTACTGGGGTGAAAATTTTACCGTATTTTTGGTCATCAAGTTATGGCGGCTTGTGCCTTCTAATAAATGGATTTATTTGCCCGTTGATTTATAATGTGGTCCCTGTTGATTGCAACTTGTAAGTCCTTATAATGGCCAAAAAATGCCTGTGATGATAGATCCAATTTCTTGGGCTACCATCGTCTGCAAGACAGATATTTAGCACGTGTTTGCAGTTTGCAAAAATCTTTAATTTGTAAAAAGTTAATTTTTTATGTTGAAGGTTTGACATATGTGGACAATATTAAATTAAAATGAATACATGCTCACAAATCCGTCTCGTTTCTTCCTTCCTCTTTTTTTTTTTAATAATTTAACTTAAGAAAGTTTACTTTTGAGATAAGTGTGAATAATAAAACCAACAAATTAATTAATCAATGCAAAAGCTAACAAAAGCTATGTTTGTACAATTAATTAATCGTTTATTGCACCGAAGATGAGTAGCGTGGACATAGCCTTTGTAGAAATCGCATAACAAAAACCTGGGTAAATTCGTTGTCTAATATGTACATATCGGAAAAAGTTTTTGTATGCATGTTTACTCAAAATAATGAAATACATGGTAGAGATACAATAATAATCTCCTTTCCATGTGAGGAGGAATTATTTTCTCTATCTGTGATGTGTCAGTAGATGGAGAGAGCACATCAACAGTGGGGCCCAGTTCTTGCTGCTATGTTCTCCCCATCTACTGGCACATAATAGATTGGGAGAATAACTCCTCCCTCACATGGGGAGGAGATCATTACTCGGTAGAGATATATGGTTGGAAAATTATGTGTGACAAACAAGTTGACTCTGCTAATGTATTCTTCTCATCTGCTGACATATAACAGATGGAGAGAATAATTCCTCCTTACATGGGGAGGAGATCATTACTTGGTAAAGATTTTTGGTTGAAAAATCATGTGTGACAAACAAGTTAACCCAAGAAAACTAAAGAAATTCAAAGAAAACCAAGTGAAAACAAACCAGGAATTTGAAAAATTGAATAGATTACATATAATATTTGAGGGATGATAAAGGGAACAATTGTTTAAATATGCATATAGATTAATCAGCATTACAACAACAACAACAATAATAATAGGACTAAAAAATATGAAAAGGTTTCTGAAAATATATAGTACAAATCTAAAAATATATTTTCCCAAATCTAAATGAACTTGAATGTTACGGAACAAATGTCATCGATCATAGCAAAGCGACCAATTTGACTCAACCTATCATTCGTAGCTATTTTAGAATACATATTGTAATAATAATTTCGAGGTTGAACACCAAGCCCATAAATAGTATTTCACCATTTCCAATCCGATTCAACTTTGTCGACCCATCTAGCCATATCTTGTACATCAAAATTAAATAGTTCAGAAAAATGTGTACACGAGATGGATCTATAGAAAGTCGAGACCCCTCCAATTACTTGAAGGGGATGTATAGTCAAAAAATAAATTTAAGAAACAATGAACAAATTAAAAACATCACTTGTCGAGCTATATATATATATATATATATATATATAATATACTGTCTATAGACACAGGAACCGTAAGGGAACAGCGACAATACAACTCTTGCATGAGCACTATCATGCAAAAGGTGGTTTCTGGGTCCTCCATAGCCAATCCAATGACAACATCAAATAAAATTTTAACATCGTGTGGTCTGTTAATTAGTTGTGTGGCAATTAAAAACAGAATATTTTTTAATAATATGTTTTGTTTTTTTTTTTTGTTTTTTTTCCCAAAGAAAATAATATGTATTATGCAGTGCTTTACTGTTGTCAGTTTCGATATCTTGCAGGTGGACATATATGGACTATTAACACGCAATAAACCAAACTCCAAACTCTACTCTATAAAACGTGAGTCGCAATTGAAAAAATACACAACTTTTTTTTTAATCTAAAATTAATGTGGATTCTACAAGCGTTATACAAATAATAATAATAATGATGATGATAATAATAATAATAATAAAATTATTGATTCTACAAGTAGTTAACTATTAAGAACTACTATAAAAATATTGCAATTCGTGAAATTGTGAAAAGTATTACTCCCTCCTTCCCATTTACCTTGTCCATATTTTCTTTTTAGTTTGTCCCATTTACATCGTTATATTTTCATATTACAAAGTATATGTTATGTTACTTTACAAACATACCATTATTTAATTTTACAATTATAAGTACTAATTTAAAATTAGTTATTAACTAGGGATAAATTAGGAACGCATATCACGAAATTTACTTTCCCAATAACTTCTTAATCTTT
Organism: Jasminum sambac; assembly: GCA_018223645.1. NCBI lineage: Eukaryota > Viridiplantae > Streptophyta > Magnoliopsida > Lamiales > Oleaceae > Jasminum > Jasminum sambac. Next base: position 27,333,493 of record CP073652.1, read on the forward strand.
GTGTAAAAGTCAAAATGGATAAGGTAAATGGGACGAATTGAGTAATTAAAGCAATGTCGGTTCAAACTTTTTATTACTACTACTCCCTCCGTCCCGTTTTGATAGGCTTGTTTTCCTTTTTCATCCGTCCCAAAATATAAGCTACTTTCCTTATTGGTATAAATTTAATTTCTTCATTTCCTAATCTACCCCTATTTATTATGCATGATTATTAATAAAAGTAAGTTTTCATATTTAATATAGGGGTATATTGAGAAATATACAAGTAAAATTTACTTTTCCAATAAATATTAATTTCAAATTCTTAATCCGTGTGAAAGTCAAACCATGCCTATCAAAATGGGACGGAGGGAGTATCTAAAAATTTATACTAACTTGTATTACCTATTTAAGGTCAAACATCAATGTCAGAAGTGTGTCTCACATCATTAATTACTTATAATTATTATACGCACATCTTATCGTTTTCATCACTCTTTAAGCTACAAACTTAATTTTTTTATTGCCAAGAGTGAGGATCAACAATTGTCATTTTTAGTCAATTTGTTGTGTTGATAGTAAGAAATATTTTCCATCAACCTTTTTGTGACTCAGGCTTGTTATATTGCACCTGGGTGCACCGTAGGTACGGTGCTCCCGGGGCATTTTCTGGCTCCGTCCGACCCCCGCTTTGAAATCTGGGATTGGATCTAGATTAAGCACGATGAGATAGAGCTCCAGCAATTTAGAAAAAAAATTTTGACACCGTGGCGGCTTGTCAAAGTTTTGGCCAAAATTATGGCCAAAACTTTGACCGGCAGCCGCAGTAGCGAATTTTTTTTTTAAAATTGTTGGAGCTCCACCTCATTATGCTGAATCTAGATCAAATCCCAAATTTCAAAATAAGTCAGGAACGAAGAAAATCATCTCAAAGCATCATCTTCTGATGCACTTGAACACCATCATTTTGCGACTATATACAAGCGCAGCTAGCTATAGTACAATATGTGTCAATTTCTAATAGGGTTTGTTGCCTACACGCCAGGAAAGAATCTAATACAAAATATGACATGATTGGTATATTGTTTTTTTTTTTAATGTATGATTGTTATATTGTTATTTCCCTTTATTACATATTTTTTCGTTAATCTTGATCTCCTCTTCATATAGGGCGAGAATAATATCTTTTAATCGCTTACATGGATCAATCAAATTTTACATATGAGATCACCTTATCATTTCAGAACTAATAAAAAATCGCCACATCCTTATATGGGGAGAATGATATCTCCCCACATAAGCGAGAGACCATTTTTTTAATTTTTTTTCATATAGTTACACAAGCAGTCGGTAAACACACTAATTTTATTATGAATCTTTTAAACTAAAATTACGAGTTGATTTTGATCATACATGTTTGGAAGACACCTTAGGCAATTTTATGAAGATTTGGGACATAATAAGAGGTGAAATTTACTGGGGTGAAAATTTTACCGTATTTTTGGTCATCAAGTTATGGCGGCTTGTGCCTTCTAATAAATGGATTTATTTGCCCGTTGATTCATAATGTGGTCCCCGTTGATTGCAACTTGTAAGTCTTTATAATGGCCAAAAAAGCCTGTGATGATAGATCCAATTTCTTGCACTACCATCGTCCGCAAGACATATTTAGCACGTGTTTGCAGTTTGCAAAAATCTTTAATTTTTAAAAAGTTAATTTTTTATGTTGAAGGTTTGACATATGTGGAGAATATTAAATTAAAATGAATACATGCTCACAAATCCGTCTGGTTTTTTTTTTTTTTAATTTAACTAAGGAAAGTTTACTTTTGAGATAAGTGTGAATCTTTTTCTTTCTTTATTTTTTTTGTTTCTTAATTTTATTTTATTTTTTATGTTATCATAGAATGCAGGCGGAAATAAATGTAAAAGAAAGATCACTATGTTATGAATAATAATTGAAGAATAATTATTAGGTGTTATGAATAATTGAGAATAATGTGGTGGTTATGAATTATGAGGAATAATTTGGTGGAGGAATAATTTGGTGGAGAAATAATTTGGTAAAAGATGTAATTATTATATGTGAATGACTATTATACCCTTGATGAAATTATGTAATTACGATTGTCTTGATTCAAGTTTTTCCTATAAATAGAGAGCGATTATTAATGAAATTCATTCCTGAGAATTCCTTAGATTCATTCTCTCTAAATTCTCTCTATTGTTTATACTTTTATAACACGTTATCAAGACGTAGTCTCTAACCCTGAGTAATATGAAAGAAGTATCTTTCTACAACAGATCTTATAGATGATCTTACATATCGAACCTGGATTATTACGAATGAATTAATTCATCCTCATCAATCCTAAATAACTCTCTCTTGCAAATACATCATTGAAACTTCCTTTGTTCATATTCCTCTCCCACAATTCCTCATTCTACACAACTCGCGAGATGTCTGAAATCCCAAAATTGGAAGAATGGAGTCAAAGAATTTTCCGATCACGTAAATGGATTGCAAGTAAATCTCATCCATGAAATAATTAGAGAAAGGAAAAAGGTAAATCATATGATTTTATAATATAATAATATATTAAACTATAACATTCGTTTTATCGAGATATAAGGAGTATACATTATCAAAATCAAATTTTCGACTCCATTATACTCGATTTAACGAGTTTCGATTTGACACCAACATTGATAGGGTAATAACTCGTTTTGAAATATGTTATTATCAAACTTTCAAAATTTACAAATTAGTACACCAACTTTTGAAATGTTACAAAATAGTCATTAAATATTTTGATATTTATAAATGGAAGTGAAAAGGAGCGATTTTCCAATCGTATAATATTGATAGAATATGTTTGATAATTTAACCATTGCGGATTGGAATAGACAATTTTACCCTTAATCAGCTGTAAAAGGAAGGACCGAAGCCTAATTTTGACGACAATAAACAAAAATGGATAGAATATTCGAAGAAATTCTAAATCCATTAATTATGACCAAGTCCATTTGAGTTAATAGATCGAAATATTAATGTAACTCTCGAAGAGTTCAATTACATAATGTACATATTCTGAAGGATAAGTGTCTTTCTTGTAGAAGTAATGAGTATTTGTTCTAGAAGAACAAATTTGCTCCGTAAGCGATTCAATATTTAATTCTCGCACTTTATTTACTGCAATTTAATTACTGCAATACCTCCTACTTGATGGTGGGTTCAAACCGTCACTAAGCGGAAGGTTTTATATATTTCTGCACTTTATATGCTAAGTGATGGGTAATACCTTCTACTAAGCAGATCCTACTCCTGAAGAAGTAGTTAAATATTATGCAATTTAATTCTTGCTATTTAAATTCCGTAGATTTATATTTATTGCAATAATTCCCATAAGGTAGGTTCGACCACCTATTGGAGGAAATTTAATTTCTGCAATTTAAATTTATGCACTTTATAGTTTGAGTATATTTCCAATGTGGTGGGTAATACTACACGATTGGTTATAACGAATCATACTCCAGAAGAAGTAGTTGATCAAATATTCTAATCATACTCTCGAAGAAGTAGACGATGAGAATAAAATTACTTCTTTATATATACCGAATATGAATGGAGAAAATTGAGCAAGTGGTACTTGAAGTTACCATTGGATAAATAGACGAAAGTAAAGTGCTGAATAGATCCCATGTTGATAAATCAAAGAAAATATATCGCATGAAAAGCTTACATAAAGTAATCTTATCGATGATATGAGATTGTATTAATATGAGAATAAAATGCTCTTGAAGAAGCATAATCACTAGATTTCTGTATTTGAATAAAGCCAATATGATATTATTATTACTCAGGAAGAAGTACAAAGCAGTAGAAGTGGAACATATTGAGAATATCAAAAGACGGCATTAAACACTCGAAAATATAGAAATGCAAAAGAATATACATCTTGAATCCATAAATGAGGATGCGTCTCGAGAGTATAAATACTCAGTAACTCTGCCACCATCAACATTAGGATTCATAATGAAATATTTAAAGGATCCGAATTTCTTTTTCGCTTGACACGATGATTGTGGCCAAAGCGGACTGGGCTTCCATGATTCTTGAACATATGCATGAAATTTGATGAGTAGTTCATCAACGATGCTAGCGAAATAAGTATTTTTCTCATTGAATGAGAGATAAACTTATTATTTACACCCGATCTAGAAACGCTAGTAAGCCATCAAAGAAACTATTAATATTCAACAAACCTATTGGTTTGACATGAAAATTCCATCGTGCCAACGAGGCTATATTGAATATTTCCTCCAGTGTGTTGTAGCGCTTTGGAAGGACAATGAAAGCATCACTATTATTCATCATATACATCATGCGATTGTGGATGGATTGCGCTTGTAGCCCCAACCTGCTTGGACCCATGGTAGAAGCGGCTCCACCCGAGTATTAGATCCAACTAGATGGAAAGGTATTACGCTCGAAACTCTTATTCCCCATGATTGTGCGGCCATTATAAGTCTAGCTAAAAAGTTTGTTGTTGGTTCCTCCGTATAGTATATTGATTTCTTGTCTCCCTAACTCTTTACGAGTTGGTTTGCCATATCCACATATTGGATATGGCCTACCGTTAGATCCACCAAGAATACATACGGTTTTTAATATGGCGAGGTAAAGTGACTTGTATGAGATGATTCTAAAATCTCCACATCCATCTCTACTCCTATCTCTCTTTTTGCACTATATTTTCAACATGAGAGATATATGAATCCCTCTATTTAAAGAAAAATTTTAAAACCAATAATTGAGTGCACTATTTACTTTTTGACAATTATGAAAGAGAAAAAGCGAAATTTTTCTTTAGTGATATGACATATAGTCGATGATTGAAAAATAATATATATCTTAAAATTGAAAACGATATTTACAAATAAAAGAAATATATTGATCTTTGTTATTACACCGAGCTTTCTTACATAAATATGGGAAAATCATTATGCTAAATTTTTCTACTAAATTTACAAACAGGATCTGCTAAAGTAAGTTTTTCAAGACTGTAACGCTGCGTTTGTTGATCTTTGAATTTGGCCCATAAGGCCATTAGCTCACCTTATGCGTATCCACTAGGATGTGTCTCAAGAGCCTGTTGAATATCATCCAAAGGCTCCTTACTCAATCCATCCTTAATGAATGCTATTTTATCTTCTCGATTTACGGACAAGTACCCCAGATTTACATCGAAAGTGTCACATGTCCACCGAGCACACTTGTAGCATCCTCCTAATCTTTTTGCTCTCCGTTTCTTTGAAAAACTACTTTTACCCATACCAGGCATGTATTTAGAAGGAATTGAAACCTCACCAGATAATCGAACCTTTGCTTCAATCAAGTATCGGATATCTTGTGGGATACCCTTATTCATTAGCATCCTTAATCTTTCCAAATTACATCGATAAATCCTTTTTAGGATTTTGATCGGTAGTGATGGATAGTATTTTCGAAGATTTGATAGCATATGATCCATTATAATGTATAGACCCTTGTTAGGATGAATTTTGCAATAATTTTGATGATTTATTTATAGAATAATACGACGCGTATGAAATAAGACTCAGATTTTAAATAAATAATATGAGCGTAAGAGCTACGATTTCAATTAAATAATAGCCGGATGTGATGCGTATGAAATTTGTAGCTCAGTGTTTGAACAAGAGTAGACAATAATGTCACCAAAAGATGATGGAATATGTCGGTGAATTGTTTCTATGATATCATGTTGAGCACTATCTGGAATACTAGTGAAATCGATATAAGAATTTACTGAACTAGAAGTTCAATAATACTCGTTTGCAAAACCGGATTGACCATCCCGGTTTAAATAATTATTGAAATCAATATTTCAAGTGAAGAATTAAAGGAATTCTTCAATGATTGTTCTCGATAAATGATGAAATCATTACTAGCCAATATCGGAATAAATCCCAAATATATCTGGAATAAAGGATGAGAAGTATGGGCCCACTCATCCTCCATGTGGACTACTAGATATTATGATATGGATCCACTAGATAGTCACATGTGTATATGATTCGTAATTTGAAATTTACGAAATATTTGCTCACGGTATGAGCATGATTTTCAGATTTAATGATAAAGCTAGTAAATGTATATCCCAATACTTGAATAAATCCCTGAAGGATTTGAGTATGCATACAAGTGGGATATTATATGGCAAATTATTTAAAGTCCTCAAATAAATTGCCGATATCGAGAATAGAATGCAAACGGTCTAAATTCCCATATTAAATTTGAATGATGAGAACATATATGATTAAAATCATACCAACTGTATGAGTTTTGGTGTTCTAAATTTTCTCAGTATGAGGGGGAGTATTAAAGGTTGAAAATAAATGCATCATGTTATATCCTCGAAATTGAAATACGAACTTGAAGTTCAAAGATGCATGAAAGGCTATGAACAATCACATATATCAGCTACGATGCTTTGATAAGTTAGTGCGCCAGAAGCGTTGATATTTCCCCAAACATATATATCAAAGCAAATTATAAAAGATGGTCTTAATAATGGAGGCATATGCTCTTGAAGAGTATATAGACATAACTATATTGTGTAATCCTACAAGAGGATTGATAATGATATATCTCGATAAGTTATGTCGATATGGGGAAAGAAATGAAATTGAAATGTGTCGACACGATATGAAAATGTAGCGCTACATATGATCAATGATAATGAAAATATTGAGATATATTGAAGATGATAAATGGTGAATGTGAAATCCTTAACTTATGAGATGATGAGATGATGATGACTAGTGCTCAAGTTTAAAGATAAGCATGGTGGTCATTATATGTTGCATGCTCATGAAAGTTAAATTACCGATCGTGTGTGTAGTACCGAAAAGGTAATTAAAGGATCGGGTGAGCTAAACCCGTGTTTATGAGTACCCTAAAGGGTGAGCTAAGCCCCTGGGAATGAAATAACCTATTAAGTGAGTATTAAATGTTAAATGATATATTTTAAATATTAGTTAGTTATGAAGGTTTACTTATATGTTTACATGTTTTTACAATGAATTTATATGCTTTAAATTGTGTATTTGGAGACATGTGTTCATGGTGAATGTTTTGTAGTTGTGTAAGAAAATTGATGCACTCTAAATGAACGAAGAGTATAAAACCAATGTATATGATACTCATACAAATGTATGAAAGATTTTGAAATGCTTGCAGCATACTTGTATAAAATACGCGTTGCACTCTTTTTCCCTTGACTGAGGTTTTATCCCATTGGCTTTTCCTAGCAAGGTTTTTAATGAGACAACTTTAAGCGTATTCACATGAATAATGTACTCTTTTTCCTTCATTAGGGTTTTTCCACCGGGTTTTTCCTAATAAGGTTTTAACGAGGCATATTCATGGTATATTGAGAACGATTGATACAAAGGTATCTATTGGATCAAGTTATAATGGAGCTAATGCTTTAGATCCAAGCGATGATGATATTGAAATCATTTACCGAAGTAAAGATATCGATTCTCAAGATATGAAATCAAGCGGGCGGTGTACTCTTTGTCCTTCGATCAAGTTTTTCCCACCGGGTTTTCTTGACAAGATTTTAACGAGGCACACATGAATACTCCTATACATTTGGAAGACATCAGGGGGAGCAATGTTTTGAAGAAGCAGTATATAACCACTCCAAGCTATCCCGCAATCGGTTTGGAAGTTTTTTCCCACTGGGTTTTTCTCCAAACAGTCAGGAAGACATTTGTATTAATAGTCATTCAAGAAGTGTTATGAATAATAATTGAAGAATAATTATTAGGTGTTATGAATAATTGAGAATAATGTGGTGGTTATGAATTATGAGGAATAATTTGGTGGAGGAATAATTTGGTGGAGAAATAATTTGGTAAAAGATGTAATTATTATATGTGAATGACTATTATACCCTTGATGAAATTATGTAATTACGATTGTGTCATTCGAAGTTTTCCTATAAATAGGGCTTCAGTTATTAATGAAATTCATTCCTGAGAATTCCTTAGAATTCATTCTCTCTAAATTCTCTCTATTGTTTCTATACTTTTATAACACACTAAAATATGTAGTATTGTCAACCCAGTATTTGGAGCTTGTTTGGTAAATTAATATTATTATTAAAAAAAATTTTATTTTTCTTTAATGTGTCACTGTGAACTAGTCATTACATTTATTTTAACAACTTCCTTATATTTTTTAAATCATTTTATTTACTCCGTAGCAATACATCCAAATTTATTTTATTTTATTTTTTTAATAATCTATATCAAACATATGCTTAGAACATTTGTCACTACTTCTAATAAGTAAAACAATATTTGTCACTCATTCCTCTATGAGACATACTACTATTATTGCTTTCTAATGGCGCTGTCCACTTCTCAATTGCAATAATAATAATAATAAAAAAAATCAAATTTCCCTAAAAAAATCTTGTCCAATTGTTTGACAAGAAAACAATTCTAAAAGGTTTGAAGTATATATTTTTTATTTTTTATTTTTATTGAATTGGAGGTTTGAAGTATACTCTTGAATCTTGATTATTCGTATTAGTCAGTGTTAACCATGTATACATTGATGATCACACTTTATCTGTTCCACAAAGATAATCTCATTTTCATTTTCATAACGATTAAAAAATTTTAATTAATGATCTTGAAAAAATAATATATTAGAACATATTGCATAACATAACCTTTCATTTATTCTTTGTTCGACTTTAATATTTTTTATACATTGATACTGATGCACATTAAATAAGAGCATATAAGAAAACTAATAAATTAACTATGGAAATTGACCTATATTTTGAAATGGACGAAAATGAAAAATAGAGCTATTTTTGGGCGACGGAGAGAGTATCATTTATTATTAAGCCTGTGTTCGTATCATCTTGCACAATCTATATATTATATAAAGTTAGAGTAATTTGGCAGTTGATAATTAAAAAATGGTTATTAGGACAAAATTTTTGTAACACCCGGATCTTTTGGACCCAAGATTTAGAAACATAATTTATAAAAATTAGGAAAAACCCTTTCGTATTCAAAATAGGCGGTAAAATCAAATTTAAGGAAAATACTCTCGTTTGGAAAGGAAACAATAACTACAATTGAAATAAAATCAATAAACTTGAAAATTGGCCCGGCCACTATGCCATGTCAAAATCCAAATCCCTCCACCAGTACTTACCTGAAAAAAAAATCATATGGAACCGTGAGATTAAATCTCAGTAAATACAATCTCATTACTACTACATTAGCTTGCATATCTTGATCATAAACATAACGTAAGAGACGCAAGGAAACCCGACTTCATAGGGTGTCGTGAGTCCTTACGTGTAGCGCTACTAAACTCTGATCACAAAACTTATAACATATGGGGGGATCCATAACATAACTTAACTTAATGCGTAGTAAATAAGGTTGTACTTACCTCGACTTGAGCTAAGACAAGAACTCCCAAGATGCAATTATGGGAATGGAAGAGAGAACTAAAACGAATATAGAGTGATTTGCTTTGTTGGTGTGAGTAAAATGAATGGGGGAGGGGCCCTATTTATAGGCCAAGAGGTTGAGTTCAAATAAGAATAAGAATAAGTATAATATCTTATGATAGAGTTAAATCTACTAGGAATGCACATCCAATTAGGTTTGCAATTAATTAAGATAAATACAACATACTAATGGGCCAATAGGACTGCTAGAAACTTGTCATAAGTCAGATGTTGACCAATCATATAATTCTAACACATGTCATAATTAATATGTGATGATAATTAAAGAATCATCTCAATATCTATATAAAATCATAATTAAGGCTCAAGTAACCTAATTATAACTTAATCCCGTTTTTGAGTATGGGCTAATCATATAACTTAATTATAATTTCCTTTTGGGCTCCAATATATTATAAAAAAGACCCAAAGGATCCCTTAACATATTGGGTCCTTAATTTCATGGTTTAAAAGCCCAAAAAAAGGTTTTGGGGCGTCACAAACTACCCACCTAAAAAAAATTTTCGTCCTCGAAAATTATCTTATTCCATGTCATCGGGTCAGGACTAGTTCTCATGTACTGTAGGGAAATGATTCTCTTCTTGTCCTACTAGTGCATACACTCTTACTTGTCCCTTTGGCGCATTGCCTTGCCTCTGTTGGTTGTTCCCCTACTGTCCTTGCTGACCATTTCCCGTTGATCCTGTTGGACATTGCTGCTTGTTTCTAGGGCATTCTCTGGCCATATGTCCTTGTTCGCCACACCAAAAACATGTATTTGTTCCGAGGAGGCAAATTCCAGAGTGATGCTTTTGACACTTGTCGCACAAGGGGAAGTCCCCTTTATGATTTGGAGTGAACTCTTATCTGCTTTTCTTTGCGTAAGGTTCTACCCCTTCAACTTCATGGTCTTCCAATTTACGTTTCTCTAAGGTTTCCAATTGTAGCGACTTGCCATTATCGATAGTGATCTCTCTAAAGTTGGCAAGTTGTGCCTTCGCAAGCACTTCATCATATGTAGGTAGCTCAAATGTCACTACAGCTTGACAGAGATCATCCCTTAAACCGAACTCAAAGCGTCTGGCACGTTTCTCATCAGTGTCAACTTGCCCTGGGGCAAAGCGTGACAACTCGTCGAACTTCCTTTCGTACTCAGTCATGGTCATGTTGCCCTGCTTAGATCAAGGAACTCTCTCTCCTTCTGATTACGGATGTTCGTCGGGTAGTATTTTCGGAGGAACAACTCCTTGAACTCTTCCCATGTCCAGGCATACCCTGTTGGCTTTGAACGAGATGTCGTCTCCCACCAATGCCTTGCTCCACTTTGCAACACGAATGTGGCACACGTCACTTTCCTTGCCACTGGGAAGTCTATAAGATTGAGTATCCTTTCGACAGATGTCACCCAATCTTCAGCCACCAGAAGATCAGGCCCACCCTCGAAGGTTGGGGGCTGCAACTTCCGAAATTGTTCAACCACGGCTACCACACCATTTCCGTTATTGCCTTGCTGCCGAGCCATGAACGCATCCATGAATTATTGGAACTGGTTGTTGCCATTGTTATTTTCTTCATTGTTCACTCTTCTGCCCCTGCTATTGTTTGTTCGGTTGCGGGTGGCCATTTCCTTGAATAGAATTGTGATAAGGCAATTAATTTTCCTCCATTTACAATTTTCAAAAACATTTTTTTTTTCGAAAATCGAAAGTTTTGGGATAAAGGGTTTCCACTATTAGGAGTTTTTCATAAACATGATTTCTAAAATAAGAATCAGGAAGCGCCTATTCGTGGGCACTTACATGTATATTCTTATTGGTTAACCCATAACCTCGTTTTACTAATTTTCACAATGCGCAACGGAATGGGCTTCCAGCTGGGGAAGGGGATCACACGGATCGCTTAAATCCCAAACCCTGCTTAGACAGTTTAGGTCTTGGTGACAAAGCCCAGTTTAATTTTACAATTGTGCCCACTAACAAACTTAGTATTGGGTTGTATAGGTGTAGGGATCCCACAGTTTTTCTTTTTCAAACGAATTTGAATTTGGAAAAGTAGTGAGTAAAGGGGCCCTACTTAGTATCTTATGAAGCATGCGTTGGCAAAGTATTTGTTGCTGATTTCTAATATATAATCTTTACTAACATGAACACCTATACTAGTATTCTAATTTCCCCCATGTAAACAAATCACAAAAGGTCATAATTATGAATTCCTAATTAACATGGTATCTAATATTCGCATATTTCATAATTCGTAAATTCCGATATCATGCTTCGCTACTCAAGTAATTCATATAAACATAGCATAACTTAAAATACCTGATGAGGAGATTGGAGACTTGACAAGAAATGGAGGGCCTTAAAAAAAATAATTTTCTTTTCTTTTTTTTTTGGTGAATAGTACCCGCGGCACTGTTCATGTGAATAGTACCCGCGGTACTGTTCATGTGAATAGTACCCGTGAATAGTTTTTTTTTTTGGATTTGCAGAAAGGTTGACATGCTCTGATACCACTTGTAACACTCGGATCTTTTGGACCCAAGATTTAGAAACATAATTTATAAAAATTAGGGAAAACCCTTTCGTATTCAAAATAGGCGGTAAAATCAAATTTAAGAAAAATACTCTCGTTTGGAAAGGAAACAATAACTACAATTGAAATAAAATCAATAAACTTGAAAATTGGTCCGGCCACTATGCCATGTCAAAATCCAGATCCCTCCACCAGTACTTACCTGAAAAAAAACATCATATGGAACCGTGAGATTAAATCTCAGTAAATACAATCTCATTACTACTACATTAGCTTGCATATCTTGATCATAAACATAACGTAAGAGACGCAAGGAAACCCGACTTCATAGGGTGTCGTGAGTCCTTCACGTGTAGCGCTACTAAACTCGATCCCAAAACTTATAACATATGGGGGGATCTATAACATAACTTAACTTAATGCGTAGTAAATAAGGTTGTACTTACCTCGACTTGAGCTAAGACAAGAACTCCCAAGATGCAATTATGGGAATGGAAGAGAGAACTAAAACGAATATAGAGTGATTTGCTTTGTTGGTGTGAGTAAAATGAATGGGGGAGGGGCCCTATTTATAGGCCAAGAGGTTGAGTTCAAATAAGAATAAGGATAAGTATAATATCTTATGATAGAGTTAAATCTACTAGGAATGCACATCCAATTAGGTTTGCAATTAATTAAGATAAATACAACATACTAATGGGCCAATAGGACTGCTAGAAACTTGTCATAAGTCAGATGTTGACCAATCATATAATTCTAACACATGTCATAATTAATATGTGATGATAATTAAAGAATCATCTCAATATCTATATAAAATCATAATTAAGGTTCAAGTAACCTAATTATAACTTAATCCCGTTTTTGAGCATGGGCTAATCATATAACTTAATTATAATTTCATTTTGGGCTCCAATATATCATAAAAAGGCCCAAAGGATCCCTTAACATATTGGGTCCTTAATTTCATGGTTTAAAGGCCCAAAAAAAGGTTTTGTGGCGTCACAATTTTAGTTGTAGTTGTGCTGTACCAATAAAAATTTACCACGTATAAAGTTGGCTCTTTTTTTTTTCCCCCCTTAACATCAGTTTTTATCTACCGTATATGCCATTATCTCCATAACTTCCTTATAGGTAAAGTTACAATTTTAAATTTCTTATTTTAATTACCAATAATAATAATAATAATAATAATAATAATAATACAATTATATATATGTGGCCAAAAAAAGCTTTAGAAACTACTTAATTTTGTTGTAAAACAATTATAAAGATTTATCAATTGATTTTTTTTGCATCGTCTTCTACCAGATGTCACATATATTCACGGATTTTCTTAGTTTTATGCAAAAATTACTTTGAGTTATTTATTCTAAAAATGGTAGAAGATATATTCAATCAATAGATTAACATGTATTTTACGAGCTCTTTTTCACAGCTACCTCAAACATATATTTATGATTTTGTGTTTATATGTTTTTCAAAATTCTAAAATCAATTATAAAGTGAGTTTTTATTTAGATAAATCTATTATATGTTTATTTTCTTTTTGTTTTTTTAGAGTCTTTTAATGTTTCATAGCCTTTAACGACGTTTATTTGATTTTTCCAAATTATATTTATTTTTGTTTCAATATTTTTTCAATATTTTTTAATGATCAAGAATTTTGTTTTAGTTGATTATAAATTAATAATAGTTTTCAGCTATTTTTCCAAATAGATATAAAATAACAATCACTGACAATTTTAAAAAAATAGAAAAATGCATAGGATGCTTTAAAATTTTCGTAAGAGTGTCCCTTGAATTTTGAACAAATCTAACATGTTAATATTCATAGCAGAAGTTAAAAAAAACAAAAGTGTAGCTTAACTTTAAATCGTCGGCAAACATATCAATATCGAATAATGTTATGGTACCAACAAAAGTACCATAACTAAGGAACCAACATGTCATTTTCCGGGCTCGTCCGACCTCCGTTTTGAAATCCGGAATCAGATCTGGAATCAGCGAGGGGGAGTTCCAGCAATTTTGAAAATTTTCCGACGATACCGTGGCGGATCGTGGTGGCCGGTCAAAGTTTTGGCAATTATTTTGGCCTAAAATTATTGCAAAAACTTTGGCCTACGATCCGCTGTATCAGAAATTTTCAAATTTAACTCACCATTATCTTTCTAGATCTGATCGAATTTGAAATGAAGTCGGATCATGGCGTGTTAATTCCTTCTTTATAGCACTTGTGTTTGTGCTTGAAACTTTCTCTATCAATATCAATATCAATAGCACTCAAAAAATAATATCAATAAAGCACTCGTTTATTGATCTTATAATATTTTAATATTTTTAATATAACTTCTCTAATTAATTACTAACCACATATCTAGTCATCTTAAATTTCAACTCTATTAAATACATCCTAATTAATTTCTCATAAATTTATGACAGGACCCACTTGATACACGTTGAAGACAAGAGTGGTTTTACCGAATTAAAAATTGTACTTGTCAGTTGATTAAATAATTGTTTCAAAATCCACTTGAATGTTCCTAAAGAAATTCTAGTATTTTGTTTTCTCCGTGACTCTGTCATAGTAGTTAACCTGTTTTTATCCATAAATTACCGAACCCTAAATTCACTAGTTTTAGTTTAAAGAATATGACAAGACAATTTCGCATACTTCACCAAGTTTATTTTTCTACATTTTTATATCGAGATGATTGACACCTATTATGAAATTGTTTAGTTTATCTTGGCGCATGAATAATGCGGTGTCAAAAGAAACGAAATTATACACAAATAATTTTGGTGTATTTGATAGCGTTATTAAATTTAGCATAAAATTTATTTTATATAAATATTTTGTAGACCAATAAGGCAACGACATATACAATCGTTTTGATTTGAATTTAGGCATTCCTTCTCAGGTCTTACAAAAATAGTTTTGCTTTTAATTTAGACATATTTACATGAATTAAGAATCGAATTAATGATACCAAGAACAAAAATTTAAATTAATATAGTTAAGAAAATAAATTTTAATATTCTACTTTTTAAAATATTAGTATTAGTATATTATGATCAGCATTTCAAGTGGATAATTTTTTTAATAGGTGGAATAAAATATGTAAAATGAATAGGAAAAGAGATTAATTCTATGGAATCCTTTACTCTTTTATTAATGTGATCATGAACAACAAACACTCTCGATCAAACGCCAATAGTTGGTACATTTAACAAAATCCATTGTAAAATGTTTTGTTGTTATTGTTAATCTACTATCGACACTGAATAGTCTATTCGAGAAAAATGAGAAAACCTAAAACTCTGAAAAGTATTTTGTTCGTGTTTATGTGAGAATTATTTATTTTTTCTAAAAAAAAATTATCTTAAATTTATTTTCAACTATAAAATATATTACTTTTCAAGTTCTTTTATAAATTTTCTGCTAGGAATTTAGTCATATATGTCTTCAGTATATGGGTTGCCAGCTTATTAGGCCTATATACCCCTTATTTAGTATATAGAGTATATTTATTATACATATCTTCTTTTATAAATTTTCTTAAATTTTAATCAATTTATTGAAACAAAAACCAATTTTGATTTTCCTGTAAAAGCGTTGCCAAGCAAGCTCTTTATAAAATTGTCTTTATAAAATTGAAGTAATAATTTCATTTCCTCAGCTATGTTCCAAAATATCTGGGTGTGCTATAGTTATGGTATTTTCGGGTATTTTTTGATCACATATGACCTCCGTTGGAAAATCCGAACCAGCAACAAGGCGAAACTCTAGTAGTTCGAAAAATTTTCCTGCGACGGCGTTTGCTCAAAATCAAAATTTTTGAGTTATTTTTCTAACGGAGACCGTATATGACTGAAAAAATACCTGAAAGTGTCATAACTATGCCATACCCATGTATTTTTTAACATTTACATTCATTTCCTTAAACACATTTACTCATTGGCTAGATGCTATAGAAACAATAACAATTTTATGATCATACTTAACGTTGTTTTTCAATGCAATCATACTTTTAAGTTCATACTTAACTTTTTAAACCCTACATTCTGTAAAAAATTATTTTTTTAATTAAAAACCCATTGTTACAAAAGCCCTTAAACAAACATTCTTGTAAAGGATTTTCCCCTCAAATCTTTTCAATACCTCACGTGCAAATAGATTTTGTCGCACAAAGCTTTTTTGTGAGTGATTGAAAATTAAGGAAAAATTACGTAAAATGGAAAAAATACATTTTTTAAAAAAAACCTTTCTTTAGTATAAAACCCTTATTTTTATTTTAATTGTAGGGTTCGATTGCATTTTCCTACTCTTTCCTTTGCTTGTAATTATATATATATATATATATATATATATGTATTCTCCAACTATCAGAAAAAAAAGGAAAAAGAAAAATTATATCCTCCCGTACAAGTTTCTATTTTCTATCATTTCATTTTGTAATTTTATTTTATTTTATTTTTTTATTTTTTATTTATTTTTATTTTTATTTTTTTATGGAATGATTCTTTATTCTTTATTCTTCAACCCAATGCGTGTATGCCAAAACACAACTCAAAATCAACCGAGAGAGAAGATCCAAGTCAATGTTCAAATCCTTCTGGCAATGGGGAAAAATTATCTGAATAAATTCCTCACATTTTCCCTCCTGTTGCTCAACACCTTCTTCAACTAGCATACACAGATATATATCTTCTATTTTAACTGTTGTACCAGAGCTGGATTGTCGGTTGTACCTTCTCCTGTTTCTTTGTTTCTTCAACCCCTGTTTTTGAAATATTGAGTCTTTGTTTTTTCTCCTCCTTTAAAAATAAAAAATAAAAAAAAAATTTATGGGCTTTAGGTGGTAGTTAAAAATAGTGTTTCTTGAAGAACTCTGTGCATTTGGTGTTAAAAATAAAAGAATCAAAGATTTGGGTTTGAGGGTTTGAAGTAGAATGAGAAGCGGTAGAAGAAAAAGGCTACATTTCAGCAATATCTCCTCATTCAATTGTGTTAAAGCATCATTTAAAGAAGATCATACACAAATTGGGGGACCTGGTTTCTCAAGAGTAGTGTCTTGTAATAATCCAGAATGTTTGGAAATCAGTAATAGGATTCATCCAACCAATTATGTCAGGACAACTAAGTATACTGCTGCAAATTTCTTGCCCAAATCTCTGTTTGAGCAGTTTAGAAGAGTGGCTAATTTTTACTTTCTTGTTACTGGAATCTTGGCCTTCACTTCACTTGCTCCTTATTCTGCTGTTAGTGCCATTATTCCTTTGATTATTGTTATTGGGGCAACAATGATTAAAGAAGGTATCGAAGACTGGCGGCGAAAGCAACAGGTATTTTTCTCCCATTTTCTTGGTATATGTAGAGGTTTAAGGTTTAATCCTCTGTCCTGGGTAATTTATATTTGAGGTTGTTACGGATTTTAATTTTTCAAATTTATAGTAGTAGTTTTTAATGATTCTTAATAGATACTAGGATTAGTCAATGGGATTGTAATTTGTAACGATGGCTTATAGATACTAGGATTAGTTGATGGGATTGTAATTTGCAATGATGGCATGAAAATTTTCTAGGATATTGAGGTGAACCATCGAAAAGTCAAGGTACATCGAGGGGGTGGAATTTTCGAGCAAACCGAATGGAGAAATCTAAAAGTGGGCGAAATAGTAAAGGTTGAAAAGGACGATTTTTTCCCCGCGGACTTACTTTTGCTTTCGTCGAATTACGAGGATGCTGTTTGCTATGTTGAGACCATGAATCTTGATGGTGAGACAAATTTGAAACTCAAACAAGCATTAGAAGTGACATCATCCTTAAACGAGGACGAGAATTTCAACAATTTTCGGGCGGTTGTTAAATGTGAAGATCCTAATGCTAACTTGTACAATTTTGTGGGCACTATGGAATTTGGAAAACAATTAGAACCCCTTTCACCTCATCAGTTGCTGTTAAGAGATTCAAAACTACGAAACACTGATTACATATATGGAGTTGTTATCTTCACTGGTCATGAGACGAAGGTTATTCAAAATTCTCGAGACCCCCCTTCAAAACGAAGCAAAATCGAAAAGAAAATGGATAAAATCGTCTACTTCTTATTCTGTGTCGTGTTTCTGATGGCGTTTGTGGGATCAGTTTACTTTGGCATTGTAACCAAACATGACTTAGACGGTAAAAACAATCGATGGTACCTTCGAGGAGATGAAGCAAATGTTTTCTTCGATCCACACAGAGCCTCTACCGCTGCTATATTTCACTTCCTCACGGCGTTATTGCTTTATAGCTACTTGATACCAATATCCCTATACGTATCGATAGAAATTGTTAAAGTTCTACAGAGCATCTTTATCAATCAAGACATTCATATGTACTATGAAGAAGCCGACAAACCTGCACATGCACGCACGTCGAACTTGAACGAGGAATTGGGCCAAGTCGACACCATACTATCTGACAAAACTGGCACTTTGACTTGCAACTCAATGGAATTTGTCAAATGCTCTGTTGCTGGTATTGCTTATGGAAATGGTGTCACCAAAAGAATCGATAACAAATCCTTTGTCAAAGGTTTTAACTTTGACGACGACAGGATTATGAACGGGAAATGGGTAAATGGGACCCACTCGGATGTTATTAGCAATTTTTTTCACCTACTGGCAATATGTCACACGGTGATACCTAATGTAGATGAAGAAACAGGGGTGGTGTTGTATGAGGCTGAGTCGCCCGACGAGGCTGCTTTTGTCATTGCCGCTAGAGAGCTTGGGTTTGAATTTTTTAAACGAACGCAAACTGGTGTGTCGTTAAATGAGTTAGATCCCGTCTCTGGTGAAATAGTTGAAAGGTTAGTCTACTATTCAAATATTTTTCATCAAGAAAATTTTGAGCATTTTCTTGAATAGAGTTTCTGTGATTGCAGATCATACAAGCTGTTAAATGTATTAGAATTCAGCAGTTCAAGAAAGCGAATGTCTGTAATAGTAAGAGGTGAAAACCAGAAGCTGTTATTACTCTGCAAAGGTGCAGATAGGTTGGGTTTTTTGTTACTTATTAAACACAATATTTTATAAACACTATTTATAATGCTTTATTTTATTTATTTTATTTTTATTTTATTTTTTTTCTATTAACATGTTTTTTGGGCCTAATTGCAGTATTATGTTTGAGAGGCTAGCGAAAAATGGAAGAGAATACGAAGAGGAAACTAGAGAACACGTAAATGAATACGCTGAAGCAGGATTGAGGACTTTGATCATTGCTTATAGAGAACTCAGTGAAGAAGAATATACCGAATTCAACCGAAAATTTTGTGAGGCGAAAAACTCAGTTAGCGCAGATCGTGAGGCAATGATCGATGAAGTGACTGAAGAAATAGAAAATGATTTGATTCTTTTGGGTGCAACAGCTGTTGAAGACAAGCTTCAACAAGGAGTAAGTTTTAAAACATTCGCATAAAAAAGTGTTAATGTTGTTTATAGAAAACCGTTAAAACAAGTAGTAAGTTTCTTTTTCGACTGTTATTACTGTTAGGTTCCTGAATGCATTGACAAGCTTGCACAAGCAGGGATAAAGATATGGGTTTTGACTGGAGATAAAATGGAAACTGCAGTTAATATTGGGTATATATTTTTGCTGGTTCTATTTGTTTGTGATAAAATTTTGAGGTGACATTAGTTTTTTCGAGATTTTTGACTTTATAAAATTTACAGCCATGCTTGTAGCTTGCTTAGGCAAGGGATGAAACAGATTATCATAAACTTGGAGACGAAGGAGAACTTGGCGGTTGGAAAAACTGAAGAAAAGGACGCTATTGCCAAGGTGATTAAATCCTTGTTCCCCTTAAAGTGTTGTTTGGTAGACATTTCTGGAAAAATGATTTTTGAATTTGTAGTTACAGAGTAGATAATTTTTATTTATTTATTTATTTTCTTTTTCTTTTAGGCGTTAAAGGAAAGTGTTGTCCGGCAGATTATGGAAGGGAAGGCTCGGGTTGATACATCGAGCTCAGACTCTTTCGCATTGATCATTGATGGGAAGTCTCTTGCTTATGCATTAGAAAATGATGTGAGAAAAATGTTTCTTGAGCTTGCAATTGGCTGTGTATCAGTGATTTGTTGTCGTTCATCTCCTAAACAGAAGGCATTGGTGAGCTTATATATCCTAGAAGAACAGTCAATTACTTCTTTTTGTAGAAATCTTGTACTTTCTATGTCAATCATCAATTTCTTTTGTCAATACAGGTAACAAGGCTGGTTAAAGAAGGAACCAAGAAGACGACTCTGGCAATTGGCGATGGAGCCAACGACGTGGGGATGCTTCAAGAAGCAGACATTGGAATTGGAATTAGTGGAGTAGAAGGAATGCAGGTCAAAAGCTATTAGGGGGTTTATTTTATTAGCTATTTTCACAGAGTTTTCAGTTTTTCAAAATACTGAAAACTTGTTTACTTTCATATTTTTGAAAATGGATTAAAATTTGCAAAGAAAACTCACTTGCCTTGCATTTTGTTTCTGTTCGTTTACACATCAGGCTGTCATGTCGAGCGATATTGCGATTGCTCAATTTAGATTTCTCGAGCGCTTGCTTTTAGTGCATGGACATTGGTGTTACAGAAGAATCTCCTCCATGGTAAATTACTTTGCGGGCTTATTTCTACTGTTAACGAGATATACAATTTTAAAATATCTCTAAGCATGAATGATACAAAACGATTCATATGGTCTTGCTTGGTCGGATTTACATGTATTTTTCACTGCAGATATGCTACTTTTTCTACAAGAATGTCACGTTTGGTTTCACTGTCTTCTTATACGAGGCATATGCATCATTCTCCGGGAAACCTGCATATAATGACTGGTTTCTCTCGCTTTACAACGTCTTTTTCACATCATTGCCGGTGATTGCTCTTGGAGTTTTTGATCAAGACGTCTCTGCCAGATTTTGTCTACAGGTACCCCGTTACATGTTAATTTGATCCTTAACTCCGCCTATGCAATTTTTCTATCAGTAGAGTATGTGGTTGAAAATGAACTTGAAGAAAAAAAATTATGATTTTCAAATAAACTAGTGCCAAACAAATGCTAACGAGCTTTCTCTGTGTTCATGTGTCAGTTTCCTTTGCTATACCAAGAAGGCGTACAAAATGTCCTCTTCAGTTGGCGTCGTATAATTGGCTGGATGTTCAATGGACTCTGTAGTGCCGTCATTATCTTTTTCTTCTGTGCAAAAGCACTAAATCCACAATCATTCAACAAGGAGGGTAAACTCGCCGACTACCAAATTTTCGGGGCGACAATGTACACGTGCGTCGTGTGGGTCGTGAATTGCCAAATGGTGCTTGCCATTAACTACTTCACCATAATTCAACATATTGTGATATGGGGTGGAATTGCTTTGTGGTATCTTTTCCTCTTGGCATATGGGGCTTTGCCTCCGAGGATTTCGACAACCGCGTACCATGTTTTTGTCGAGTCGCTAGCCATGTCACCCACCTTTTACATAGTCACAATCTTTGTGGTTATTTCTGCCTTAGCGCCGTATTTTGTGTATAATGCAATTCAAATGCGATTCTTCCCAAAGTACCATGAAAGGATACAATGGCTAAGGCACGACGGCCAGTCAAGAGGAACCGAGTATTCTAATATATTGAGACGGAGTTCTATAAGTCCTATAATTGTTGGTTTTAGTAGTGTTCATTCGTCTACACGATCGTAGACTATGGCGTTGTATGTATTGGTATAGAGGTACAAGGACAAGAAGTATGTATAGATGTATAGATAAGGTGTATAGTATATATCCTAGAGTTTTGTTGTAAATTTTGACGTTGGCAACCAAGATGAGCCCATTTGTTGATTCTTTCAAAGATGTATTGCGTAAAATCCAGGTTTTGAAGTAGATGGAAAAGTAAGTTGTAATTATAAGTTCCCTCGCGTAATACGACCCGAGACTTTTTATTTATATGAGGAAATCTAAACCCCCCCCCCCTCTCCTCTCTCTCTTTTTAATTTTAAATACAAAAAGGGTTACCTAGACTAACGTCCTGGTTTAGATTTCAAATTAGACTAATACCTTATTAAAATAATTAGTTTTTTGAATTACACTTAAGTAGGTTAAAAGCAACGTATAGGAAATGGTCTCCCGAGAGAGAGAGAGAAAAACTCAACCTCATGAACCAAAAATAAGAAGAAATCAAAGGAATATATGTAAAATTTAGAAATCAATTGAATGTAAAATTTAGCATTTTTAAAACCTATCAATTAATGAAAATCAATCGATGGAGATAAAAAATGATTTTGAATTTTACTTTCTGTTCGAGATACTGAGTTGTTGATTTAGTTAAATTTTTTGTTGTTGATTCTTTAACCATTTGTGACTTAACTTTACAAGATTTGAATGCTAGAAATGTAATTATTTCTTGAAATGAAGGATAAAATGTAGAAAGAATTTATTTGATATGTTGTGTGCAAGTTGATATCACTTTTTGTATATCATATTTTGTGACCTTTGATATTGATTACTGTTTAAAATGTTAATGACTTTTAACACAATTTATGAAGTTTGAGTTTTATTATTGTATTTGACCTAGACTTTTTTTTTTTTTTTAAATGTTAATGACTTTAAACATAATTTATGAAGTTTGAGTTTTATTCTTGTATTTGACTTGGACCTAAGAAAAAAACTGTAACGTAAAGCACTACAGATAAAAAATACTATGAATATGAGAATGATTAGACAATGTCTAATGTTTGGAAAGGACTCGTTTAAAGCATAAATGTTTGGAAAAGGAAATTTATCTCTTTTTTTTTTTGGGTTCGAAAGTGATCCAAGAGGATCTTATTAGGGTGCTCAATCAGGAGATCCCATAGGCTTTAGATTTAAGCCCAAATTAAAAATTAATTTGTCAAACTATATTATGTTCTTTGTCCAAACAATGAACAAAACAAAAATAAAGTAAATTGCAAAAATGAAAGAGATGATTGTGAATTTTTAAAGACAATTAATTGAAAGTTGAGGATCTTACACAAAAATTCCATTTTGGCTTCAAGTATTGTACGTCAAGAATAATTGGAGTATGTTTGGTAAATCAAATAAGCTAATTTATAGCTTATTTGGGGAGCTTGTAAGTTCTTTCCACTCAAATAAACTCTGTTTGGTTCGATGAGCTTATTTGAGAAGTTCGAACTTATCTCAAAAGTTTTTTTACTAGCTTTTCAAATAAATTCCGTGAACTTTTCTATTTTAATTCCATTGTTAACTTCTTTCTTTTAAAAAGAAAAAATTATTTTAAATATATTATTTTGTGTAATTTTGTATTTTTGAGTTGGCTTTTAAGATAGTTTTGCCAAGCACGTCTATTTATATCAACTAGCTTTTTAACTATTAGTTATAAGCTCCCAATTAGCATTTCAGTTATCAGCTATGCTTTGATTTTCTCCTGAAATTTTTCTCTAGAGTTTTGATATGGCAAAATCCTCATTTCTTGCGACTTGCTGGTCCTATTTATAGTTTGGAATACGTGTTAAGGTAAGGACTATACTACAACAACATAATGGAAAAAAGGAGTTCTTCTGGGCGGTTTTTTTTTGGTTAATTTTTTTTTAATATAAATATAGGAAAAAGGCAGTTCTAATCAACATCAAGGCCTGAAAAATTTCACAACTCCTCAAGGCTTTCTTCAAAATGCCTGTACTAGATAAAATTTAGCCTTCCTGTTGGAAGGCAAGAATTCTGACATTATATATTTTTTCTTTTTTATTTGCACATCCATGCCTCCCACTCTTGGTTTGTCATCTTTTTTGGTCCCAAATATCTTCGTTTCTCATTTTATCTTCCAATAGTCACGTCCATTATTCTCGACTTTCCAATATTGCAGCACAAGTTACTCATTTCTTTAATGTCTTTATTTTGGTCTTCATTATTTTATTTTTCTTTGATTCATTATTTTATTTTTGTTCGACTTTTATTGAAATATTTGTACCATCAGGTCAAGCTTTAAAACAACAAAGTAGCATCGAAATTGCATGAAAATTGACACATAAAATACCACGGTAATGTTCCCCTACCAAATGCTCACAAGGTCCTATTTAAATCGGATCAAAGTTTGATCATGTATAAATATGTCCTTATCAAATTTTGATCTTATTCAAATAGGTCTTTGGGGTATATTTCCCTACCCACGAGTGGGTAGGGGAATATTAATGTAAAATACTAATTTGATGATCCGGATAAGTACAAAAATCACACTCACATATATATATGAATATGAAATTTTTCTAATTACACCAAACCAAGTAATTGCGGCCTATTTGTCTACATAATCCAATAGAAATAATGTATTTTGGAAGTCCAACAAATTTACCATTTGTTCATTTCAATTCTCTTTTTATTCATTCGGGTCAATTTTGTTAAACTAATCTTGTCCTCTATTGAAGTATTATGACAAAGTTCGACACTCAGCGGCCCGGTTTTGTTGTTTTAAAAGATACAAACAAACCTTGAAAATTATTGGCATAATAATCATTAATGTCTAGAATTAATTAATATTATCAGTATTTCTTTTTTGTTTGTGTTGTTTTCGAAAGTGGCAGCACAAGAGTCAAGACTTTAGCTTTAATTTTTAGCTCCACCGTCAATTATCACACTTTAACTTTATCCATTGAATTGCTTTCGCAAGACTTTGAACGGTTGATATATTTTGTTTATAAATACGTAAGTCGACAGTATAATATATTAAATACTATAATAAAAATAATTTTTTAACAAATGTCGAGAATTATACTTGATCAAGGAGTAGAATTTTGTAGTTAAAAGAGAACGCCCAACCGACCAAAAAAGGCGAGTTTTGACCTGAAAAGTTAACTTTGTCCATTTTCAAGAAGAAATTATTTTTCAGATAGAATTAACCTCACGAGCAAAATACTGAGCATTATGTAGTGTAAAAGAAGTGTGACTTCAAGGGACAAGAGAGGCACATGAATGCCCAAAAATATTCATAAGTTTGACATTAAAAGGCAATGGTTGCCATATATGTTTAACAAAAAGCACCAAAGATTATCCATCAAGTATTTTGTAGTTATTTTGTTGATATTGATACAATTTAAATGAATTCAATAATGAAATGCAAGATTTACTCAAACTATTATAACGTGATTGTTAAGAGGGTAAATTGATCAGACCCCGTTCTCCTACTTATTTTTATACATTTTTACACACAAATCTCGTGGGACCTATCTGTACTACACAAATCTCCACCATTCAATTCCACTTTTTCTCTCTCCTAGATCACATCAAAACACATAAAAACGCATAAAAACACATACCCTAATATGCACTGAATTATTCAACTTGGTTGTCCATTGCCAACAACAATTGCTTTACCTAAGCGTAGTAAACGGAAAAAAAGGCAGTATATTCAACTTGCGTCTAATCTATTGGCAATAACAATTGATTTACTTGACCATAGTCTGCTTCCATACTCATTCTTATATATAGATTAATAAGATTAGATTGATTATTTGATGTGTAATTTCACATTTCTTTGTATTAAAAAAATATGTAATTGGCAGACTTGATATTGGAGCTTTGCTATATGCTACACTAAATTACTTCATATCTAAATGTTTAAACAATTAGAGATGATTTAAATTTATTATTTTCATTAACAATCATGTCTTCGAATCCCAGCTGTCTCTGAATTCCAGCATATATATAACCAAGCAATTATAGATTTATTTACATTAAATTAACTGTTATGAATAATTGAGAATAATTTGGTGGTTATGAATTATGAGGAATAATTTGGTGGAGGAATAATTTGGTGTAGGAATAATTTGGTAAAAGATGTAATTATTATATGTGAATGACTATTATACCCTTGATGAAATTATGTAATTATGGTTGTACCATTCGAAGTTTTCCTATAAATAGGGCTTAAGTTATTAATGAAATTCATTCCTGAGAATTCCTTAGAATTCATTCTCTCTAAATTCTCTCTATTGTTTCTATACTTTTATAACACGTTATCGACGAGTCTCTAGCCCTTTGAGTAATATAAAGAAGTATCTTTCTGATTGCATCTTATAGATGATCTTCTGTATCAGAAACTGGATTATTACCAATGAATTAATTCATCCTCATCAATCCTAAATAACTCTCTCTTTGCAAATACATCATTGAAAATTCCCTTTTGTTCATATTCTTCTCCCACAATTCCTCATTCTACACAACCTGCTTGGAGATGTCTGAAATTCCAAAATTGGAAGAATGGAGTCCAAAGAATTTTCCGATCACGTAAATGGATTGCAAGTAAATCTCATCCATGGAATAATTAGAGAAAGGAAAAAGGTAAATCATATGATTTTATAATATAATAATATATTAAACTATAACATTCGTTTTATCGAGATATAAGGAGTATACATTATCAAAATCAAATTTTCTCGACTCCATTATACTCGATTTAACGAGAGCTTCGATTTGACACAAACATTGATAGGGTAATAACTCGTTTTGAAATATGTTATTATCAAACTTTCAAAATTTACAAATCAGTACACCAACTTTTGAAAAAGTTACAAAATAGTCATTGAATATTTTGATATTGATAAATTGAAGTAGAAAGGAGATAATTTTCCAATCGTAAAACATTGATAAAATATTTTTGACAATTTTACCTTTGCGAATTGGAATGGACAATTTTACCCTTAGGGTAAAACCGACCTAATTTTGACGACAGTGAAAAATGGATAGAATATTCATGAAGAAATTCTAAATCCATTGATTATATAAAATGGCTTGAAGTCCATTTGAGTTAAAAGATCGAAATATTAATGTAACTCCCGAAGAGTTCAATTACATAATGTACTTATTCTAGAAGGATAAGTGTGCTCTTGTAGAAATAATGAGTATTTGTTCTAGAAGAACAAATTTGCTCCCGTAGAAACAGTTCAATATTTAATTCTCGCACTTTATTTACTGCAATTTAATTACTGCAATACCTCCTACTTGATGATGGGTTCAAACCGTCACTAAACGGAAGGTTTTATATATTTCTGCACTTTATATGCTAAGTGATGGGTAATACCTTCTACTAAGCAGATCCTACTCCTGAAGAAGTAGTTAAATATTATGCAATTTAATTCTTGCTATTTAAATTCCGTAGATTTATATTTATTGCAATAATTCCCATAAGGTAGGTTCGACCACCTATTGGAGGAAATTTAATTTCGACAATTTAAATTTATGCACTTTATAGTTTGAGTATATTTCCAATGTGGTGGGTAATACCACACGATTGGTGTGCATATTTCCAATGTGGTGGGTTATACTACGATTGGTTATATGAATCCTACTCGAAGAAGTAGTTGATCAAATATTCTAATCATACTCTCGAAGAAGTAGACGATGAGAATAAAATTACTTCTTCATATATCACCGAATATGAATGGAGAAAATTGAGCAAGTGGTACTTGAAGTTACCATTGGATAAATGAGCGAAAGTAAAATCTTTGAATAGATCCCATGTTGATAAATCAAAGATAATATATCGCATGGAGAAATTATATGAAGTAATCTCATCGATGATATGAGATTGTATTAATATGAGAATAAAATGCTCTTGAAGAAGCATAATCACTAGATTTACGTATTTGAATAAAGCCAATATGATATTATTATTACTCGAGGAAGAAGTACAAAGCGATCGAAGTGGAACATATTGAGAATATCAAAAGATGGCATTAAACACTCGAAAATATAGAAATGCAAAAGAATATACATCTTTGAATCCATAAATGAGGGATGCGTCTCGAGAGTATAAATACTCAGTAACTCGCCACCATCAACATTAGGATTCATAATGAAATATTTAAAGGATCCGAATTTCTTTTTAAACTTGACACGGTGAGTGATCGACGGACTGGGCTTCCACAGATTCTTGAACATATGCATGAAATTTGATGAGTAGTTCATCAACGATTACTAAGCGAAATAAGTATTTTCTCATTGAATGAGAGATAAACTTATTATTTACACCCGATCTAGAAACGCTAGTAAGCCATCAAAGAAATTATTAATATTCAACAAACCTATTGGTTTGACATGAAAGTTCCAACTTTGTGCTAGCGAGGCTATATTGAATATTTCCTCCGATTGTGTTGTAGCCGCTGGAAGGACAATGAAAGCATCACTATTATTCATCATATACATCATGCGATTGTGGATGGATTGCGCTTGTAGCCCCAACCTGCTGGACCCATGGTAGAACTAGCTCCAATTGAGTATTAGATCCAACTAGATGGAAAGGTATTACGCTCAAACTCTTATTCCCCATGATTGTGCGGCCATTATAAGTCTAGCTAAAAAGTTTGTTGTTGGTTCCTCCGTATAGTATATTGATTTCTTGTCTCCCTAACTCTTTTACGAGTTGGTTTGCCATATCCACATATTGGATATGGCCTACCAGTTTAGATCCACCAAGAATACATACGGTTTTAATATGGCGAGGTAAAAGCTGACTTGTATGAGATGATTCTAAAATCTCTACATCCATCTCTACTCCTATCTCTCTTTTTGCACTATATTTTCAACATGAGAGATATATGAATCCCTCTATTTAAAGAAAAATTTTAAAACCAATAATTGAATGCACTATTTACTTTTAGACAAATATGAAAGAGAAAAAGGCATAAATTTTTCTTTAGTGATATGACATATAGCTGTCAGTGATTGAAAAATAATATATATCTTAAAATTGAAAAACGATATTTACAAATAAAAGAAATATATTGATCTTTGTTATTACACCGAGCTTTCTTACATAAATATGGGAAAATCATTATGCTAAATTTTTCTACTAAATTTACAAACAGGATCTTCTAAAGTAAGTTTTTCAAGTATGTAGCGTTTGTTGATCTTTAAATTTGGCCCATAAGGCCATTAGCTCACCTTATGCGTGTCCACTAGGATGTGTCTCAAGAGCTGTTGAATATCATCCAAAGGCTCCTTACTCAATCCATCCTTAATGAATGCTATTTTATCTTCTCGGTTTCTGGACAAGTACCCCACAGATTTACATCGAGTGTCACATGTCCACCGAGCACACTTGTAGCATCCTCCTAATCTTTTTGCTCTCCGTTTCTTTGAAAAAAACTACTTTTACCCATACCAGGCATGTATTTAGAAGAATTGAAACCTCACCAAATAATCGAACCTTTGCTTCAATCAAGCATCGGATATCTTGTGGGATACCCTTATTCATTAGCATCCTTAATCTTTCCGGACCTACATCGATAAATCCTTTTTAGGATTTTGGTGATAGTGATGGATAGTATTTTCGAAGATTTGAGAGCATATGATCCATTATAATGTATAGACCCTTGTTAGGATGAATTTTGCAATAATTTTGATGATTCATTTATAGAATAATACGACGCGTATGAAATAAGACTCCGATTTTAAATAAATAATATGAAGCGTAAGAGCTACGATTTGGAATTAAATAATAGTCGGATGTGATGCGTATGATTGTAACTCCGTGTTTGAACAGTAGTAGACAATAATGTCACTAAAGGTGATGGAATATGTCGGTGAATTGTTTCTATGATAAATCATATTGAGCACTATCTGAGATACTAGTGAAATCGATATAAGAATTTCTTGAACTAGAAGTTCAATAATACTCGTTTGCAAAACCGGATTGACCATCCCGGTTTAAATAATTATTGAAATCAATATTTCAAGTGAAGAATTAAAAAGAATTTTTCAATGATTGTTCTCGATAAATGATGAAATCATTACTAGCCAATATTGGGAATAAATCCCAAATATATACGGAATAAAGGATGAGAAATATGGGCCCACTCATCCTCCATGTGGACTACTAGATATTATGATATGGATCCACTAGATAGTCACATGTGTATATGATTCGTAATTTGAAATTTCTGAAATATTTGCTCACAGTATGAGCATGATTTCAGATTTAATGATAAAGCTAGTAAATGTATATCCCAATACTTGAATAAATCACTGAAGGATTTGAGTATGCATACAAGTGGGATATTATATGGCAAATTATTTAAAGTCCTCAAATAAATTGCCGATATCGAGAATAGAATGCAAAGCGGTCTAAATTCCCATATTAAAAATTTGAATGATGAGAACATATATGATTAAAATCATACCAAGCTGTATGAGTTTTGGTGTTCTAAATTTTCTCGGCATGAGGGAGTATTAAGGTTGAAAATGATATGTGAAATGCATCATGTTATATCCTCACAATTAAAATATGAACTTGAAGTTCAAAGATGCATAAAAGATGCTATGAACAATCACATATATCAGTTAAGATGCTTTGATAAGTTAGCACGCCAGAAGCGTTGATATTATGAGATTTCCCCAAACATATATATCAAAGCAAATTATAAAAGATGGTCTTAATAACGGAGGCATATGCTCTTGAAGAGTATATAGACATAACTATATTGTGTAATCCTACAAGAGGATTGATAATGAGATATCTCGATAAGTTATGTCGATATGGGGAAAGAAATGAAGTTGAAAAGTGTCGACACGATATGAAAATGTAGCGCTACATATGATCAATGATAATGAAAATATTGAGATATATTGAAGATGATAAATGGTGAATGTGAAATCCTTAACTTATGAGATGATGAGATGATGATGACTAATGCTCAAGTTTAAAGATAAGCATGGTGGTCATTATATGTTGCATGCTCATGAAAGTTAAATTACCGATCGTGTGTGTAGTGCCGAAAAGGAAATTAAAGGATCGGATGAGCTAAACCCGTGTTTATGAGTACCCTAAAGGGTGAACTAAGCCCACAGGAATGAAATAACCTATTAAGTGAGTATTAAATGTTAAATGATATATTTTAAATGTTAGTTAGTTATGAAGGTTTACTTATATGTTTACATGTTTTTACAATGAATTTATATGCTTTAAATTGTGTATTTGGAGACATGTGTTCATGGTGAATGTTTTGTAGTTGTGTAAGAAAATTGATGCACTCTAAATGAACAAAGAGTATAAAACCAATGTATATGATACTCATACAAATGTATGAAAGATTTTGAAATGCTTTACGACATACTTGTATAAAATACGCATTGCACTCTTTTTCCCTTAGTGAGGTTTTGTCCCATTGGGTTTTCTAGCAAGGTTTTTAATGAGGCAACTTTAAAGGCGTATTCACATGAATAATGTACTCTTTTTCCTTCATTAGGGTTTTCCCACTGGGTTTTTCCTAATAAGGTTTTAACGAGAGCATATTCATGGTATATTGAGAACGATAGGAGAAATTGATCAGTGTATCTATTGGATCAAGTTATAATGGAGCTAATGCTTTAGATCCAAACGATGATGATATTGAAATCATTTACGTAAGTAAATATATCAGTTCTCAAGATATGAAATCAAGCGAGCAAATTGTACTCTTTTTCCTTGATCAAGTTTTTCCCAGGGTTTTCTTGACAAAGGTTTTAACGAGGCAAGACACATGAATACTCTTATACATTTGGAAGACATCGGGGAGCAATGTTTTGATGAAGCAGTTATATAACCACTCCAAGCTATCCTTGCAATCGGTTTGGAAGTTTTTTTTCCCATGGGTTTTTCTCCAAACAAGTCCAGGAAGACATTTGTATTAATAGTCATTCAAGGGAAGTGTTATGAATAATTGAGAATAATTTGGTGGTTATGAATTATGAGGAATAATTTGGTGGAGGAATAATTTGGTGTAGGAATAATTTGGTAAAAGATGTAATTATTATATGTGAATGACTATTATACCCTTGATGAAATTATGTAATTACGGTTGTACCATTCGAAGTTTTCCTATAAATAGGGCTTCAGTTATTAATGAAATTCATTCCTGAGAATTCCTTAGAATTCATTCTCTCTAAATTCTCTCTATTGTTTCTATACTTTTATAACATTAACCAATATGTTGGCCATGAACCTAATTATTTCCCTATCATTTTTCTATGCACACTTAAAATTCATGCCACACAATATAACACTTCATAGGGTATAGGACAATTATATAATAACAATAATAGGCACGAGATTCAATTACACGCACTCCAAGAAATTGGACCCTTAGGGGGCGGTTTGTCATCCTATAACCTTGTGCTTATAGAGCATTAGTGGCGATACGACACCATATCACATTTAATAATCTACAGGTACGAAATTATAAGGACGATGGACAATTCCTAAGGTCCAATTTTTTATAGTGACGGCGATACATTGTATAAAATTATTATTATTATTATTATTATTTAATTCTTTATTTTTCTTACATGTCACGCCAAATCCTACTCACGGCCCATCCCTAACTGGCTCATTTCTTATTGCTCTTACCGTTTTCTCTCTAATCATTTATCATTATGTTGAGTATTTTCATTGAATGAAATAATTAAAGAGAAAAGGAAGTAGATAGCCAACAATGTTCTATTACGAGCGCTTGCATTGTAGTTACAGTGCGAGCGCTTGATTTCCGGTCACATACGATCTCTATTTTGAAATTCGAGACAATATCTAAGTCCAGCACAGCGAGGGGAGCTCTAACAATTCGGAAAATTTTTCGGCCATACTGTAGCAATCGATGAGCGCCGGTCAAAATTTTTGCCACAATTTGGCCAAATTATGGCAAAAAACTTTGATTGGCGATCACCGGCGGCCACCGTGTCGCTGAAAATTTTTTCAAATTTCTGAAGTTCCCCATCGCCATGTTGGACCTAAATCTTATTTTGAATTTCAAAACGGAGATCGTATGCATGTAGAAATCAAGCGCTTGCACCGAGGGCTTATACTATAATATTTCTTAGCATTTCTAAATTTCTCTCATACACAATTCTAGTTTAATCGTGTCTACAATATTGATGATGAACCCATTTCATTTTCCCTTTGAATAATATAACATGCCTCCTTTAATGTAATTAATTTTTTTCATCAAGTTTAATGTATTTAAATGAATAAAGAAAAGATTAAGAAAAAAGATGAAAGAAGATTGAGATTTCGACAACATCGGAGCAGCCGCTTGGTGAAGCCCGGTCCACCGCTCTCGGGACTTCTAGTTCCCTGCCATCGGCTCATCGGTCCGGGTGGTTTATCGATTTTTAGTGAGAGAGAGAAGCGTGATTGCATAGCTTCCTCCATCTACTCCGTTGTGGAGTTGCAACAAGGACATTTTAAAGTGTGTTTAGAGATGGCAAACGAGCCGCGCTAGGTGGCTCAGCTTGTCAAACAGCCGCTCGGGTTCGGCTCGTGTTCAAAATGTAATCACTCAGGTTCGGCTCCACGAACGGCTTGTGGACCTTTTTTTTGAAAAATTTGATTAATTGATTATTATTTATTAGAATGATAAAAGAAGATATATATATATATATATATATATTTATTTATTTATTTATTTATAATTTCAAACATTCAATTACTTAAGTAACTTTCTTTTTTTTTGGATAATTACTTAAGTAATTTAGTAACTTAAATTAATTAGCATGACTTCTCCATGTTGGTTAAAAGTAAACATTGATTAATTAAATTAAAAGTGAACAGAACAAAACTAGAAAAGAGTTGAAATGGAAGATAACTTTTCAATTAAAAATTTAAAATTGTAACGCATTAAAATTTGACGAACTCATGAGTCAGTCCACCAACTTTACAAGCCAAACACGAATTATCCATTTTCTAATTTCTCGACTCGGTCCAAGTCCAAGTCTATTTTTTGACGAGCCGAACTCGAACTTTTGACGAACCCAACCGAGCCGAATACACTAGTTCACGAACTGGCCAACTCGATTACCACCCCTAAGTATGTTTGATATGAATTATTAAAAAATAAATTTTCAGTGCCAGATTTAAACATAAAAAAATATGTTTAAAGAAATATTAAATAATTATTAAATTAATGTGTGAGTGGATTAAATAATGTGTAGCAAACAAGCTCTGACGTAGCTGACCATGTCATCATTGATGGAGGTGGAATCACACTTGCAATGGGCGAAGAGGAAAATGAACCGACAAAACTTAACGATGAACCTGTCCATCTTTCTTGGCGTGTAATTAAGAGAAAATATAATGGTCTTCGACTACAATTGAATGTGGATTTGGCGTCTCGATTGTACAATTAGGGTATTTTTCATTTTGAACAAGTCTATTCTTCTATAATTGTGTATTTAATTTAAAAAACGTTACGTATTTTTATTTTAAAAGAATTATTTTTAGATAATTTTGTATTTTTAAATATTGATATATACAATAAAAATAAAATAAAATAAAAAATCGATACAATATCTTAGAATATGAACATTTGCGAAGTATCGATTTGCCCTATAGGCTTGTGTGTAAATGTTAATGTGGGTTAAATTGTTAGTGTAAGATGTCATACTCACTTTGTTAAATTGTTGTTTTGTGTTGTTTACGTACTAAAGCGAGATTTTCAAAAAACTAGTTTTAAATAAATTATTTTACCCCCCCAAAAAAAAATTCCCAAATACATCGTCAACTTTTTCCCTTTTTGGATGTAGTCCTCTTTCTATATTGAAAAGTCTAATTTACTTAATTTGCTAATCAATCTCTATTTAATACTTAGTTATAATTATCAATTTTGAATTTTGCTTATTAAATAGGAGTAAATTAGGAATATGGAATACAAATTAAATATGTATGTCCAATAAAATTAATTCTTAATTTTTGTAAAAAAATAAAAGGGACTATATATTTGGAAAGGAGGAGTATGATATAAAACTCAATTGATTATGATTTTGATGAATAAATAATATAACATAACGATATTTTATTTTTACTATATAAAATTTTTTATTTCATAATCCTTTTTTAAGTTTGGCTCGGTCCAATAGCTAGTCCTATTTTTTCTTAAGCCTAATAATATAGTGTTGAAAACAAAACCAATTTAGTATACCAAATTAATCGATTTTAACATATAGAAAAGCAACTAGATAAAATTAATAGTTCATGTTGGCTTGTTTCTATTTTGCAAAGTAAACCTAGCGGATCGTGATTTTCAATAATATTTCATAAATAAGCTTTTTAGAAAAAAAAAATTTTTTGGAACACATTATGATTTCATGTTAATTTGTTTTTGTTTTGCAAAATGATCACTGTAAGAAACTGGACGTTTAGGGACAGCTCAATTATCCCTATAGTTTCGTGCCTGTAGAGTAATAGGAGCGACGTCTTTGAGATTACTCTATAAACACTAGTATATTTCTACTATTGCTCTACATGTACGAAACTATAAAGACGACTGTTATCCGTAAATGTTTTGTTTTGTAGTGCATGAATCTAGCTAATCATCATATTTGATAATATTTTGCAAATAAGCTTTATAGATCAAAAGATTTGGGGTTGCCCCGAAAAACCCTGGGAAGAGGTGACTTTGCCTCCCTTCCAACCTCAAAATCCTAGCGCTAACTACCCTTATTTGTCTGAAAGAGTGGAAGGCATGAGTGGGGATATTTGTCCTTCCGATGATAATGATTGCTACATCAATTATGCTAATTATATTCGCACCATATGTTTTGTTTGGTGCAACGCCACACTTTAATTGCACTTACATCGTCTTCACATTTGTCTCTTATTGCAATTAGGTCATCAATTTTGTGAGTCATATTTTTCTGATTAGTTAACATCTTTGATCCGTAAAGAACATTTTATATATAAATATTATGTTAGCGTGCTTTGAAGTTAGTATCAATTTTGTAATTTTGTATTTGCTAATATTTACTTATTTAAAATTATCGAAAGTAAATAAAGTTTTGATGTCCATTAATGAAGAAATTTTTGTACAAAAATTATTATTTTTATACAAAAATTATAATTTTTGATAAATTCATTCTAAATGCAAGGTTAAAAACTAATGACAAAATTTAAAAGATATTTAAATATATAATTACAACAAAAAGTAAACTTCAATAATATTAGGAATAGTTATTATGTGGTGTAACAAACAAAAAATGTGGTACCCTATTAGTAGTTAAGCAGATTTCTTGCTATTTTTTCAATATTAGTATTTTACTACTTCAAGCTATTGGAGCAATGATTTGGTAAAATATTCACCAATAATAAATTAACAATAATCAATTAATTACATTTGTGTCCGGTGACCCATTTTGAATAGAAACATAATACTTTGACTAGAAATTATTCTATTAATTCTACTGAAGAAAATTACACTACTTCTCTCTCTATATATCTTTTAAATTATTCTATAAATACCCTAACCCACAAATCAAACACATACAATTGCCTTCTCAGCTCTCTATTATTCCACTGATCATCTTGTAGAATTTAGAGAGGCTGATCAAACTAAGGCAATTAACTAATCCCAAAAAATGATCCAAATTGTGCCACAATTAGTCTTCTTAAACTACATAGTCTTGATTGCAACACAACTGAAGTGGGCATGGGACTATCTTCTTTACCAATCTTGCTTCGTTCAGTCTCCTGGTTTTAGATTACAAGAGAATGATACTGATGATCTTAATGTATCGTACTACGAAAATAACGCAGATTCTGCAGATTATTTAGAGTGTGCTGTTTGTTTATGCAAGATTGAGGAAGGAGATGAAGTAAGAGAACTGAGATGCAATCATCTGTTTCATCGAGTTTGTTTGGATAGGTGGCTTGGTTATGGGCACATGACATGCCCGATTTGCCGGAATAATCTGATGCCACTGTTGATGGAGGAGCTCCACCGGGAAATGATTGTAGTTATTAACTATTGTGCTACCAGAACTAGGGATGACCGGTGTACATGGTGGCTGCGATAATCGTTAGGTTTTCGTCCATTTGTAGTCTAGCTGCCTGTGAAGTTTTGCATGGTGCAGTTATTTCAAAACATGATTGTTAATTTCGTTGCTTCAGATATAGAGATGTACTCAACTCATTACTACAATCATTATGTATAGATCTCTTGTAATAATGAATAATTATTCCATGCATTTAACTAGGTTAAATTTTATGTACATAAAATGAGGGTTTGCTTGATGTAACTTTCAATAAAAAAAAAAAAACACTCTACCATGATTTTCAAACATAAATTAAGTACATTAATATAACATTTTTTTTAATTTTTTCTATAAATTTTCTTTGCATTTTAATCGAAAGTCTAAAAATCTTTTTTTTTTCAATAATATCTATAAGATTTATTTAGTGTTTGTTTGGTCAAATTACTTTTTACTATCTTTTTATTTTATAATTCCTTTTTAATTAGACATTCTTACAAAGTTTATCACTTTTGACACTTTTCAATTACTAAGCAGAACTTGGTCTTGTTAGTGTGTTTAGTTTAATGGAGCTGGCGAATCTAAAGGCTAACTGACCGAGCTATGGCTCAGTCAAATTAGCCAACTTAAGTTGAAACGTTAACCGATGTTTTCCCCTTTCCAAAATTTCTCTTTCTTTATTTTATTTTTATTTTGTTGGTTGAAAATAATTATTTCAACTTTAATGTAATACACATGTCGAAATATAGCTATCTAAATTTTGATAAGTTCTCACTAGTGACTACATTGCAGTCTGATTGATATAATTAATTTTTGCTAGTATAATTTGTTTAGTACTGATATATTTTGTGCGTATCATTTGCTCCAATTATTAATTAGTATGTGCATAAATATTGATCTGCGTTGGATTATTGAAGTTCGATATTTTGTTTCATTTTTGAATTGTTGTTTAGTATAAATAATATTGATGTTCAATAGATTATGGATGTTTAATATTTTTTATTTTAAATTTTTTTTTAATAATGGGTACCTACGTACTCCGTATATATTTTTGCTTATATTAATTTTTGACTTCACCAAAAGTGACGTTCATTTCTTTCAAAAGTATCACAACATTATATTTTCAAAAGTATCATGTTCATCATCTTTAAAAATTTTGTGATATTTCTAAATATTTCTTAGGAGATAAAATTTTATCATTTGCTCTAGTTATTAGTATGTGCGTAAATATTGATGTGCATTATTTGTATAAAGTAGAGAAAATCAGAACACTATGTTAATTTATTCAGGAATTAATTTTTCTCAAGCAGAAATGAGTAATCAAGTTTGACGGTTAAGAAATAATTAGGTATCATGGGATTGATAATTTTTACTCAATAATTCACTTTTGTAAACTTCAGTACCTCATATGAAATTTTGTAAAGGCTAAAGTCGCATCTTTACTTCTCCCGATTTTTCGAAGTGCTAGATACGAAAATGTTATATTCCCAACGTTATTCTCCCAGCGTCTCACAGTCCACTTGCAGCCCCCTGAATGCGGTGGGCCGGGGGGGCCCGCGCCCACAATCTCTCTCACATTTTTTCTCCCAACGTTTCCCAACGCTCTTAACATAACATTCCGGGTGCTGGATAACTAGATTGTGACTGCAAATGGTTACATCATGCGCGTTGATTGGGTATGGATCCCTCGTCTCTTACATTCTTCATTCTTAGTTTGGGTTTTTCGAGTTCTCCTTTGTTAAGAAGGGTATTGGACCTAACTCCTCCTAAAAAATCGCTTACTAGGGGAGGTTTACCCCCACCTTATGAATTGATTTTTATATCACCTGATTGCCCAATGTGGGATCTAACACGCCCTCTCACGCACAGCGTGGACCATATCAAATGATTGTGGACAAATCGATATTGGGGGCACCCCACACCAAAATTGGGGCTGACTCTGATACCATGCTAA
This sequence comes from Jasminum sambac, assembly GCA_018223645.1. NCBI lineage: Eukaryota > Viridiplantae > Streptophyta > Magnoliopsida > Lamiales > Oleaceae > Jasminum > Jasminum sambac. The sequence goes on from CP073652.1 coordinate 27,372,317, forward strand.
ATTTTTTGTACAAGTGTAAGGGGTTCCACCTTAAAAGGTTAACCTCCAAGGGGGGTAATCCTTACACTTGTATTTATATTGGTTTTTTTCTTGTTTTCTACTAATGTGGGATTTTCCACTTTTACTCTTTTCATCACACCCCTCTTACGTGCAGGGGGAATCTTTCCAAACCTTTGCACGTGAACCATCTTTTCGGCAGCCATTTTTCGTCGGCGCATCCGAGCATCGGTCTCGGGTTATCGTCCGCTCTGATACCATGTTAAGAAGGATATTGGGTCTAACTCCTCCTAGAAAACCGGCTTACTAGGGGAGGTTTACCCTCACATTATGAATTGATTTTTATACCACCTGATTGCCCAATGTAGGATCTAACATGCCTCTCATGCACAGCGTGGACCATACCAAACGAATGTTGACAAATTAATATTGGGGGCACCCCACACTAAAATTGGGTCTGGCTCTGATACCATGTTAAATTTTTTGTATAAGTACAAGGGGTTCCACTTTAAAATGTTAACCTCAAAGGGGAGTAATCCTTACACTTGTATTTATATTATTTTTTCGATTTTTCTACCGATGTAAGATTTTCCACTTTTCTCTCTTCATCATCTCTCTATACATTCGAATATATGATCATTGACCCAATTTAGGAATCCGGGTGTACAGTCGACTTGGGATTGATCCAATAATTAAAATAATATTAAATAATAAAATTTTTAGAAAAAATTGCAAAGCCTAAGTAAGACAATGTCTACATTTTCTCGTATTTCTCTTATACCCGTTAGCTAATTATTTTTATCATTTTTATCATTTTTATTTTTTTTTTTAAATCAATCACATTCATATATCTTATAACATCTACAAATCTTCACCATCAATTTCATTCATTTTTTTCCTATTTTACATTAAAAATTTTTAAAAATTATTATAATTTATTCCCATCACCCTTTATAAAGCCGGATTTTGGACCATGTTAAATGGCCTTCATAAACGATCACATGGCACCACCTGATTTGAGGGTTATTTGGTTGTCCTGGTTGAGTCCGGCATGATGATTTGACAACATTAATTAAAAACGCTTTTCCAATGTAATATGTAATTATGAGATTGGAGTGTGGCCAAAAATGACACACTTAAGTACTACGTGAACATCTAAAATTTAGGATGTGGTTGATTCACAAGAATTTTTAGTTAAGTTATATTTAATCGATTTATGTATAAATTGTATAGTTAAAAATAAAAAATAATATTTAAAAAATATAAAGTAATTATGTATAATTGAAAAAGAGGAGGGAATTTTATTTGTTGATATATTATGAATCTAGCATACCCTTAGTGAAGACACTATAGTTCAGTATATGTTGCTTTTAATGAATTTCATTTAGTCGTACATCATAAATTAAAAATGTCATCTAATTTATTTGTAAAATAAAAGTACCATGTTCCATAGCAATTTTTTTTTCTTTTTCTGTGTTTAGTATTCCATAGCAATTTTTTGATCACATCGTTTATTCAAACCGACATAAAATAAAAATCCATCTAGTTATTGGTCATAAGTGACAATCTATTAAAAACATTCAAGATACACTGGGGTCAGAACAAAAATCCTAATAAAAATGATTATATTTTGAAAATTTTTGCTCCATCAGATTCTCCTTTATTGATTTTCGATCCCTTTATTTGTTTAATTATACATATGTGTCAATTTTGTAATGTAAAAGTAATCTTGTCCTACACTGAAGTCAAAATTCAACACTTGGCAGCTTGCTTTTGTTGTTTTAAAATATATGTGCAAACGTCTAAAACTATACGAATAACCAATTGTATAGAAATATTATATACTATAGTATATTTTTCATGTGTGAGTGTTTTTTATTCTAAAATGGCATGCCTTAATTTTTAACTCCATTGCCAGTTTCACGCAATGCATACTTAGATTGTGTATATTGCATGTGAAAGACTATCGGAGGTTCATATATATTTTAATAATTGTAAATGTCAAGTAGTAAGTGTTGCTATGTGAAAAATTAATCTCCCAACTATTATTTTGATTCCTAATACTATTAACTTTTAAATTGCTGTATAATTTTTTTTGAAAATTTTTAATATTTTTAGTTGCATTCTCAAATAATGTATTCAAAAATCATTTTTCAATAATTACTAACAAATATACCCGAACTAATCCATCCCTTTTGTTATGTGCTGAGATAGTTTGATATATATGGTTCTAATTATCACGCAATAGACATGAAATTTTTTTAAAGTACGGTACTTAATTAGCACAAGTAGTCCTAACTTTGTTTTTGCTCTAAGTTTACCTTTTTATTAGTGAAAATCAAATTTCAATATTTATAACAATAAATCTCAAACAATACTCATTTTTACGGACCCATCTCACATTTCCCACTATATATATTCAACATAAAGATTTAGTTTTTAACAAAATAAATACCCAAATATGTTATCGTATGATAATTTTTATTTTTTAACTCGGTACAACATGAAATTCTACATCCTCCAATGCGTCATGCGTGAATTGTTTAATCTCAATGCTTTTGTTACATTGAATTATATCAAAAGTTATAATATAATTGGCATTTGAAAGATTAGAGGAGTTAAAAAGCATAACATTACATTAATTTATTCAGAAATTGATTGTTTTTCAAATAGAATTAGAGTGCTCAATTTTGATACTTAATTGTCAATTAGTTTTTGCGGAGTTTGTAAATTTTATTTTACCCAATATTTCACTTTGCTACCTTATATTGGGTACTCGATTTTCAAAAACCTATCTTGATGAGTTTATATCTTCTAGTACATATATACTGTTAGGGATACGAACGATAATTGGCAACAAAATTAAAGAACAAAAGAGAAAGAACAAAAGAAAGAACACGCAGATTTGTTTTACGTGGAAACCCAAGATTTGGGTGAAAAACCCACAGGTAGAGATCAGAGAAAATTTCACTATATCAGAGATGATTACAAGAGGAGATAATTTTCTCACTCTTACAATGAATGCCATGAGCTCTATGGCATGATATATATAGGAGAAAAATAAACCTATTGTTAGTAGGATAAGAATACCAATCCTCGTAGAATGAGGAATATAAATCCTAATAGAATAGGTAAACACCAATATCAGGATAGTAGGAATAAAATCCTAATCCCAATAGAATTCTTCAACTTCTCCAAATTTGACTCGAAATAGAATTCGGGTCACAATCTCAACAATCTCCACCTTGACACGAATTCTGTTGAATAAATGCAAAAACCAATATTTGACAAAAATAATTCTCCGTCTCTTCCACAAAAGCCCCTGAGGGCTAAACTTAATGGCCAACACCAACCAAATCCAAGCAATGCTCAAACTTGGCAATAGGAAGTGTCTTGGTCATCATATCAGTATGATTATCATGAGTGCTGATCTTGCTTACAACAATATCACCTGAAGCTATAACTTCTCTCACAAAATGGTACCGGACATCAATATACTTTGTCCTTTCATGAAACATCTGATCTTTTGCAAGAAAGATAGCCATTTGGCTATCACAAAATACTTTGGTGATTTGCAAGTCCTCACCGAGTTCTGCCAGTCATTTCTCACTCATATGTTCAAGGCGCATATGCCACAATCTGGTAATATCAACGTCTGATAATGTAGGAGAAGTTACAGCTACTTCACCTGTAACTATAGAACCTTGAAGGACATATAATTTGACAGCCTTTTTAAAACCTTTCATTGCAACCAATGCTCATTTGGTGACCTTCAAAACTTCACCTTCACCGGTGAACTTGTACCCTTTTTCATCAAGAGTACCCAAAGAGATGAGATTTCTCTTTAGATTTGGTACAAATCTAACATCACTCAATGTCCGAACAACTCCATCAAACATCTTAATTTTGATTGTGCCAATTCCAACAATCTTACAAAGTGCATTATTTCCAACCAACACAACACCTTTAGAAATAGTTTCATATGTTGAAAACCAATCCCAATTGGAATACACATGAAACGTGCAAGCTGAGTCCAGAATCCATTCCTCAGAAGGATTGGAGACACCATCATAAGCAACAACAAGTTTCGGATCAAGATTCAATTATACGCAATCCTCAAGTTCGCTGTTGCAAACAATTAGAAGTTCCCTATCATTTTTATCATCTGTTGCAATGCTAGCTTCACCAAAATTATCTAGTCACTTTCCATTCTGATTAGCAGCTTCTTTCTTAATTTTATTATGCAACTTGTAACATTCAAACTTGATATGGCCTTTCTTCTTGCAATAATTGCAGTACTTATCTTTATTTCGTGATTTTGACCTGCTTCTATTGTTATTACCTCCAGAATTCTTATCATAAGTCCTTCCTCGAACAACAAGGCCCTCTGCTTGAGCCTCAGATCCAGCAGAAATCTGTTTCATCTTCTCCTTAGAGAACAGTGCATCATATACCTCATCCAAAGTAAGAGTATCGTGACTATATAAAATAGTATCTCTAAAAGATACATAAGAAGATGGTAACGAGCACAATAAAATCAAAGCCAAATCTTCCTCATCATACTTTACCTCTAAAGCCTTCAGGTCAGAAACAACTTCTTTAAAGGTGGTAAGGTGATCTTCTAGAGGCGTACCTTCAGCCATGCGATGGGAATACAAACGTTGCTTAAGATGCAACTTACTAGTTAGACTTTTTGTCATACATAACTGCTCCAATTTTAACCATAACGTAGCAGCAGTTTCTCCTTCAAGACGTCCTGTAAAATTTGGTTTGAAAGATGAATATGAATTTGAGATAAGGCTTTTCGATCCCTACGTTGTTTTTCATCTGTCGTCCATGAAGCCAACATCTTATCAAACCCCAATAGTGCATCATCCAAATCCATCTGTGCGAGCACTGCTTGCGTCTTAACCTGCCATAGCGAAAATCTGGTGTTGTGATCTAAAAGCAGAATTTCATACTTCATGGTTGCCATTATAGTAATCAAACCTTGGCTCAAACCTTGGCTCTGATACCAGTTTGTTAGGGATACGAACGATAATTGGCAACAAAATTAAAGAACAAAAGAGAAAGAACAAAAGAAAAAACACTCAGATTTGTTTTATATGGGAAACCCAAGATTTGGGTGAAAAACCCACGGGCAGAGACCAGAGAAAATTTCACTATATCAGAGATGGTTACAAGAGGAGATAATTTTCTATCTCTTACAATGAATGCCATGAGCTCTATGGCATGGTATATATAGGAGAAAAATAAACCTATTGTTAGTAGGATAAGAAGACTAATCCTCGTAGAATGAGGAATATAAATTCTAATACAATAGGTAAACACCAATATCAGGATAGTAGGAATAAAATCCTAATCCCAATAGAATTTTTCAACTTCTCCAAATTTGACTCGAAATAGAATTTGGGTCACAATCCCAACATATACTCTAACCTAGTAAGCCGTAGACGGTACATCTTTGCGACAAGAAAGCCTTACAAAAAATATGGATATATTTAGCCCTAGAAAAATAGGAAAGAGAACAATATAATTCAAAGGCCAACCTTTCTAACACCAAAGATCAGTTGTGCCTACATATGTGGGACAACGATTGACATGTGACCACACTCCCTAATAGTGAGGGGCACATGTCAATACTCAGTCCAAGATGCCCACATGTGAGCACTTTAAAATGCTCACATGGGTATCGGATTATTAGTCTTTAACCTAACACACTTAATTAGGACACTAGTATATATCCTAATTAATAAGTGATATATATAATTAAATAAAGATAAAATTCGAAGATGAATATGCCAATAGTGCATCTAATGTACTCAATTGATTGAAAAATAAAGTATCAAATTAACAAATAAATAATGACTATTAAAAGCGGTATTTTCAAGTCCGATACGTTCATTCAACTAGTTGAGGAATTGGGTCAAGGATTAGAGGGTCGACTAAAGAATGACACAGCGATTAAAATAATATAAGAAAATATTAAATACAAAATATCATTAAAGTTTAAAAACTGAGAAAACCAAGTAATACCCTCATCCAAGCTCACTCGGGTTGACCCAATTTCTTGGCTAGACCCCAGTCTTTGACTAGGTTTGACCTAAAGGGGTTTTAGGGCCACCAAACCCCGAGTTTGGCAACTTCAATTAAAAATACTTTGCAAATGCAACATGTGAAACCGACGTAGAACAAAAATGACAAATATTATGCCTATATCTAAAAATAAAACGAGACTCTAAGACTCTGGCATTCTTCATTTTTAATGAATTCAATTTTTGCATGCATCATATATAAATAGAATGTAATAATGTAATTCATTCAAAAAAAGAATGCAATGTAATTTATAAAATAGAGGAACCCCATTAATTGGAAAGCAATTATAGGACAACAATGTCTATTCAGTCAGTATAAAATACTTTCATAAATAGAAATCCCTCTATTTGTCATCAAATAAATCACAATCAATTAAACACTTTCAAAGCACACTAATCACTACTCAATAATGTAAAATTCTAAGAAGAAAGAGAGTATTTCGAAAAATCTGATTCCAACATATTCACCTTTAATTGATTTCAGGTCCCTTTATTTATTCATTTTGGTCAATTTTGTTAAATCAATCTTGTCCTATGTTGAAGCATGACAAAATTCAATACTAGTAGCTCGCTTTTGTAGTTTTAAAATACACCAAACTTGAAAATTGTAGGCACATCCTTTTTTCAAAATTGGCAGAAGGCAGCCTTAATTTTTTATATTCAATTGTCAATGGTCACATATGCATATTTAGATTGTAAATTGCAGGTATATGACTATAAGAGGTTCATACATTTAATTATAATTATCAAGTAAGTCGAAATTTTATCTAAGGAAGTATTAAAAAATTAAGCTATGAAATATATGTCCTTTTAATTTTCTAATACTAGTATTATTCGACTTTAATTTATCGGGAAAAACAAAACTTGTATAGTTCTACAATCATGTATTTTTCTTCATATTTTTAATCAATAGATAGATATATAATTTATTGTATCATTCAAAATAATAAATTCAAAATACATCTGTTCTTTTTTGAAAGTTCAAAGCAACAAATCGATAAATCACTTTTCTGCTAAAACTTTTATAAAATAGTTTCATATGCATGTAATCTGCAATGTCGAAAGTAAGAATGTAACATTGATATTAATTACTCATCAATTTAGGAATACGGTCTGTCCACATTATTTCCATGACATTTTATATGCTTTTGTCCAAAATAATAACTTTAATACACCACTTCATAACTAAACCGTGTGTATATATATATGTGTGTGCGCGCTTGTGTGGATATTTTCCAACAATCACAACCTGTAGTTCATTAAAGGGTAATTATATTATTACTACAAATAATATTTGGGCTAATTATATTCCCATCACACTTTTTAGTAATGGTATTTCTCAATTTTAAGTCACTTTTTTATTTGTGTCCTCAAAATTTTTTTTGTTCACATAATTATTTTTAAACTTCAATTAAATAATCACATCGTGTCTCGGAATCATAAATAACTCTTTTCTAAATACTTTGTGTACATGTGGTCAATTTAGATTCAAGTGTTTTCTTGGAGTTTTATTTTTTCTATTGATTTTTTTTACAAGATTGTAATAAATAAAATAAATATATTAATACCTCATCGGTTAATTTATAATTAGAAATTTGCACTTCAAACAACAAGAATTAATTAGAAGGAATCCTACTCAAGCTAGGGTTGACAAAGGTCCAATTCATAAATGAAGATGACGATGCGGATGATGAGAGGTTTGTTGCAAAGGTCCCCGAGTCCTTTAATTGCAAGAAGGAATCATACTCAAGCAGGGTTGACAACGTGACATCGGAACGGGGAAATATTTTCCATAGCCGATGCTTGGTGCAAGATAAGCCTTGTAGCGTAATTGTTGATGGGGTAGTTCCTCAAACTTTGCTAACAACTTAATTCTAGAAAAATTGGAATGATCATTAATCCAACACCCGATCCCTTACAAATTGCGTTGGTTGAATGAGTTGGGAAAGGTTAGTGTGAATGTACAAGTGCTTGTGGCTTTGATTGTTAGGCATTATGTAGGTATAGTGGTGTGTGATGTGGTGCCGATGGAGGCAACACACTTTATATTGGAAAGGCCTCGGCAATTTGATCATAATGTGATACATAATTGTTGTAAAAACTATTATATCTTCAAATGGAATGGAAAAACTGTGGTGCTTTCTCCTTTGTTTCCGAAGCAAGTACCTATTGATCAGTTGAAACTAGAAAGAGAGGTAGAAGAAAGGAGAAATAAAGGAAATGGACAAAAGAATGAGAGAGTAGAGGTTGAACTTGGAGAAGAAACAAGGACTTGTGATTTTAGGGTGACAGGCGAGGAGAACGGTTGATATGAGTACAAGGATCCTTTCCTTGTGATTCACAATGCTAACAATTCCAGCTCCAATTTTCATATATTTTTCTAGCAGGTTAGCTACCAAATTTGGGAGGCAATATATATCGCCTTGTTTCTTGTGGTAGCCCATCCACTTCACGAAGGAGGATCCAAGTCAATCCCCAAGCTTCACATTTTATTTATTTTGATTGATGAGATTTCATTTCCATTCGATCCAAGAATTAGTGCCTTCCATGAAAATTGATGTGATTCGAGGTCAAATCATTTTTAAAGAGGAAGGGGATGATATGATTCGGGTTGGCTCCACGTCATCAACATCATTGGGAATACCCGGTAGAGCGAAACACGAGCTTGAACAGATGGATTTATCGATGGCAAAGTCAAGCTAGGCCAAAGAAGCAAGAAAAAAAACCCTCAAATGAATTCATCTCGGGGCATGAAATGAACAAACGAAGTCGAGAAGGAGAACGAGCTCGTTTTGGATAGCAATGGGGAAGACTTCTGCACAATCCATTTTTACAGTCATATATATGTATTGTACGACTGTATAATCATCTTTTACCACCATAACCAAGATCCATACGGCCATAACCCCTAGTTACCAAAATTAAACAGAGAGCTTTATATGGCCATGCTTTTGTTTCATACGGCCATACTTTATGTTTTTACGGCCGTAAGATATAGTTATACGACCCGAATTTCTGCCGACTTAATGTTACTTTTAGGATATTTTTAGATATTTCCATATTTTATTATTATTTCCTTGGATTGTATAAGTAACAAACAAGCCCCCTTTGTAAACGAGGTTTTAGTGAATGAAGAAGATAGCCTTTTAGCTTGTTCTTGAGTTGAGATCATCTCCTCACCCTTTCATAGTGCTTTGGGTAGTTGATTGAGTCGAGTGCTACTCCTACGTTATTCCTAGTCCTGTGAGCTTGTAGTACTTTGGATATTGTATGAGCACCCGAACTTATCAAGAGATTGATCACCTCTTATGGTGTTCATCCCTGTTGGATCATCGAGTTTTCCACCATTGGAGGCGATTGGGTTTCTCCAATTGTTGCCACGTCAGAGTCGAGGGTTCATCAGTTTTTGATCACCATACCATATTCTAGCGAAGGGCGTTCCTTTGGCCGTATCACTAAGACAATCTTCAATGCATAATGTCGATTGAAAATGATGTAAATAAGAGATATAGATAAGGTAATTATTTTAATTGAAGAGAAACAGAAAGATGTGAAGGTAAAAAATAATGAAACGTTAAAAAAAATTGAAGAGATTGAAAAAATTTAAGAAACAATAATAAAAAACTTGTGGAAAATGTTTGAAAAAAATGTGAGAAATGGCGATAGTGGTGGAGCCAGCCATTGTATAGTTAGTGGGGGCTTATTTTGGCTCCCCGCGGGAAATTTTTTTAAAGAGATATTTACATAAAATACTTAAAATTAGAAACTATTTCAAATTATACAATATACGCTGCTTATTGTATTCAAAAAAAAAAAAAAAAAGGCCACTTATTATTTTGTAAAATACTGTGCAGTCCTCTCTCTCCTCTTCTCTCTCTACAGTCTACATAGAGCAATAACTCTTAACTGGAAAGTCACCGTTTAAGCTCAACTCCTTTGAGAGAACTGATCTGAATCATGGGAACCTTTGATGGTATGAGGAAGAAGCTAATTATCATAAAAATATGCTCCAAATCTTTGTTGACCTCGAATCTAGAGGATCCGGTTTGATTATGGAAGCTCAGAAACAGAGTTTACAAATAATTACAATCCATTGATCTGATCTATCTTTCCACTTCATGCTATTTTTCTTTAGCTCGAGACTTCATCAATGACAATTTTTGCAGCGCTTTTGGCGCCCATCAGTGGTAGAGTTGGTGACTCCGTAGAAAGCTGACGGAGGCTCTTCTCCGTAGGTAGTTTGAAATTTTAGAGATTTGATTTATTTTTTTTTTTTTGTGTGGTTTCGCGACTGGTGGTGATGGGGCAGCATCACAGTTGTGGTGGTGATCGCTTCATAGCATATGGTTGCGGTGGATTTTTGTAAATGTGGGTCCTGTGATAATTTTTGGAGCATAAGGGAAACTTTATAAACTGTGCCCCTTAAAATGTAATAATTGCTAAAATTTATAAGGACTTTACGAAAATTAATAGTTAATTAAATAGTAAAATAATAGAAAAAATGAAAATAAAAAATCCCTATAATACTATATTTCACATTATAACCTAATAACAATTTCGAAGTTTAATATTTGTTATTTTGATAAAGAAGAAAAAATATTAATCAAATTTTCAATAATTTAGCTTTTTTATCAATACAACTTATAATTTTAAAATGAAAATTTAAAATTAATAAATTATTATTTGATTTCTATAGTTTATGATATTTTATCCATATATGATATTGTTGATATATATAAAACTCATATTTTTGTGTTAAATAATTGCCATGAAGTTTTATGGTCTATTTTGAATATTTTCATTATTTATTTTAGTAAATGGTGGGGATGACGATACTTAGTCGAATTGAGATCAATTATCTATTGATAAGGGAGTACTTGTACCCTTAGAAGACGCACCGCAATAGATCATTTTTCAAAATCTTTTACAATTTATTTATGTTCTAAACCGACAAGATTCGGTTATTTGGAAAACATTTAATTTTATTTGATAATATGAAGTTTAAAAATATTAGAAATTATATATATATATATATATATATATATATATAACACTAAAGGAACACTTTCGAATTTTATTTATAGGTTTGAGCAAACTTTTTTAAATGATGCTAAATAATAATTAATAAAGAATTAATTTAGGTTTACACAATTTTAAGTAAAAAAAGAAATAAATAATATGAAAATTGCATTACGTCGGAATCAAACTTGCGTTGAAGGGGGATATTAATTAAAGTAAAAACTTTGTAGCTAGCCACTGCTCCACATATCATCTTTTGTAATAATAGCAACGTTTTGTAATATAATGTAAATTTTTACGTATGGAGAAGGACAAAAAATCGCCCCCCTTCGGGTTTTGCGCCGAGGTGACAGTCTCACTCACCTCAGATAAAAACAACTCTTATTTTTGTACAAATTTTAGCATGTTACATTGCGTACGGATCTATTGATCTCAATTTTTTTTTGGAATATTTTTTTGTGGAGGATATGGTGGCAGTGGAGGCATCGCGGTGATGGCAATATCGATGGCTGCTGTGGTGGCGTTCGATCATATGAAATACTACAATTTGTTAGTTGTTACCTAGTTTGTTATTTTATTTAGTTAATTGTTAATTTCAATGTTAAGTTGTTATTTAATGTGTTAAACAGTAATTTTTGAAATATTTTATGAGCAAGAGAAAGTTAGTAATATTTTGGATCTTTAAGTAGCCCATGAAACTATCCCTTTTTAAAAAAGTCGATGGGCTAGTACGAATTATTACTACAAAAAAGGAAATTTTACGTGCATTGCAGTAATTTTTTATTTTATTGTAAACTAAATTGGTAGTTTAAATAGTGGGTAAAACCATTAGATTCAGTAACGATGTGTGATATATGGTTAATATTGATGATTTTAATTGAGTAATATACGTTAAGAATTTGTTTGACACTCAACAACTCATTTAATTGATTTAATAACTTTCTTTGTATTTTTTAATACTTAGTCTTTACATTTGTATCAGAAGTTCAAAAATAATTTTCTAAAAAATATGTATCATTCATATTCTTGGTATTAGATAAAAATGAAAGTTAAAACAATGGCAAATTACATATTTAGTTTCCAAACTTTACACTAATTTACTCTCTCGCTGCCAACTTTTTTCTTTTTTAGGGCTAACAAGGTCTCAATCTTTAAGATATTGGCGTCATGCATAAAAAATCTACTACTTCCTTAATTTCACAGTTAGTCAAAAATAAATTTTTTTATTTTTTATTTAATAAATGAGAGGTATTTTAGTAATTTGATTTTAATTTTACTTATTTTGTTAACAAAGAAAGATGAGGTCCTTATTTGCAAATATATACTTGAATGCTAAAATTGCACTCAAGCTCCATCATTTATCTAGCTAATTTCCAACTCAAATCCCTAACAAACCAACACACAGAGGATAAAGAGGTAGGGGGATAAAAAGCACCCCTGCCGTAACCCCTAAGTGGGGAGAAAAACTTGGGTACACCTGCCCTACCATCCCAGTGGTAGGGCAACCCAATAGAGTTTTGCCAAGTCATTTCATTTGTCTTGTCCACTAATATTCTTTGTTTCTTTTTTTTTTTAAACCTCTAAAAGTGTTTCTTTGTTTTAATTTCGTTTTTGTTTCAGTTTTGAAAATATTGAAAACGCGTTTATTCGTTATTTTCAAAATCTATTTTCAAAAACGTTTTCAGATTTGTATAGGAAACATGAAAACGTCTTTTTAACGTTTTCTGCGTTTCCAGTGTTAAATGTCGAAAACAACGAAAACACGTTTTCGGATTTTAAACATTACTTTTATTACATTTAAGTCCCAAATTTTCAATTTTGTACATTTTAGTCCCAACCACCAACACCACCGCCGGCCACCGACTCCAACCGCCGGAAAGTGGTCAAACCACCAGATAACCACCAGATCTGGTGGTTCTCCACCTGAGAACCACCGCAACGGTGGTTCTCAGGTGGAGAGCCACCATCGGAAGGTGGTTCTCCACTTGCGAAGGTGGAGAACCACCCTCGACCACCTGCGAAGGTGGCTCTCCACCTTCGCAGGTGGTCATCGATCGCCGGCTCGCAAAACCGGACGGAGAAATTTGGGTGGGGGTAGGGTGGGGTGGGGTAGGTTGGTGAAGATGAGGGCTTGTTTGCAAATCTTGAAAAGTTTAAGGACCATCTTATAATTTTTATGATACAAAATTGTATTTTTTTAAAAGTATAATCCAAACACGTTTTCTATTTTTTCTTCTCGAAAATAATTTTTTAAAACAACAAACCAAACGCATTTTCAATTTTCTCAAAACAACAACTGAAAATAGAAAACATCAAAACATTTTCGAAAATGAAAATAGAAAATACAAAACAAACAGAACGGCCCCTAAGTGGTCCCCATGAATTAATGCGGCTATGATTAACAGCATACTCCATGTTTTGAGATTTCTAACAGTCCCTGTTACCAATATTTATTGAAACGTTTATTTATTTACTTTTTTGGGTTATCTTTTAATGGACTTCACTCATTTTTAAAAAAAGTTTCTCTTGCGTAAAAATATTATATCATTTATTTAAACACTAAATAATAGCATGTATATGTCCAAAAAAATGTATATAATAAAATGACATTTGGAGAAAATAAAATAACAAGACGCTGATGTGGCGCCACCACAGGAAGCCTTGTCAGGATTAAATTTTTTTATAGTATCCACGTTGGGTCAGATAAATGAACAAATACCTCTAATAGTGGGGGCCCATATTTTTTCCCTGCGTGGGTATATGGGTAAAGGAAAATTACCCATAAGATTAAATTGGAGATTTGAAAGTCACATATTTAAGTTTACAATTAAGTGGCGCCAATTTTTACATAAAAAACAAAAAGTGAAAAAGTGAATTACAAGGGACAGAGAAACTAAAATGCACAAAGGACATTTGTCATTTTCTTATTGGGTTGCCCTACCACTGGGAACTACATGACCCCTATATAAGTATATATTGAGCCCATTAATCCGGAAGGTAAATGAGATTGTAGAGATACAATCCGCGATTGCACCCAACGCCCCAAAAAATCTCATCTTATGCATAATTGCCGCTACACAGGCCCCATTCCACTCGGTCATACGCCTTGTTTATGTCGAGCTTTAAGGCCAAAGAGCCACCCTAGTTAATGTTTAATTATTAGTTTTTGCCCTTAAATTCAAATCTTGAAATTACCTTCTACGTACATTTTCCGTTAAAATTAATATAGATCTAAATATTATTATTAATTATTCTAGGTAGGTATCATATTCAGACTTTTAAAGTCTACTGTATATTATTACTTTTATGATCGGACCGAGTTGAAATAGCTGAACAATATAATGAAAAGGGAGTACTTTTGAAAATCTGGCTCCATTGATTTCAAATGCCTTAATTTATTTGTTTGGGTCAATTTTGTTAAACCAATTTTGTCATAAATTGATGTGTGACAAAATTCAACACTTAGCAGCTTGCTTAATTTTGTTTTTTTATAATAAACAAACCTTCACAATTATAGACTACACCAGTAATGCCGATTTATTATATGTATTTCCTTTTTTAATATGTCAGTTTTTTTCCAAAGTGGAAGAAGAAGACTGCTGCCTTAAATTTTTAACTCGATTATCAATGGTTCATATATTTAATTATAAATGTCAAGTAAGTTTAAAGTTTAGCTAATTGGATTTGGTGAAAAGTTGAATTCTAAAATATCCTTCTGATTTTCTACGCTCCTGCTCCTGTGGGGGAGTGTGCACATGTCCGACATGGCGTGCCACATCAGTTCATATGGGCGCCACATCAGGCACGTGCACGACCGGGGGAGCATTTGCGGGATTTTCTAATACCATTAACTTTGATTATTCTACAATCATATATTTCGACGCCTTTTTAATTAATTAACAGATAGAAATATAATTCATAGCATCCACCAAAATAGTAAATTTAAAATATGTCTTCTTTTTTGAAAATTATATCAGTTTGGAAATCAAAATTAAATATGAGAGAACATTTTATCTATAGCAAAAACTTGCAAGCAAATAGAGGGAGGCTTATGTGCTTTGGCTCGAGCAAATAATGCGTACAAGCAATAATACCTATTTTTACTTGTGTGTATTTTAATACCTACTCAATTAGTCAATTGCATCAAAATGCATTGTTTTAGAAAATGTGAGCCTAGCTCACTAAGCAATAAAATTAATTTTTAAGTTTTTATAAGTTTCAGCGAGTGTATTAATTATAAATATAGGCTATGCAAACATAAGGTAAAAATGTAAAGAAATAATGAAGTTAAATTTCACGTCTAAGCATTATTTAAGCACTATCGAAATAGTGAACTTTATTATTATTATTATTATTTTTTAAATTCAAAATAACAAGATAGATTCTAAAATGTGATGTACCATTTGGTCCCTTGTCCAATTGATGGCACAATAGTATAGGGCACAACCTTGGTATCGACTTAATTCAACCCACACTGCATTTTCCAACCTTCGAATATTTCGCATTACATAGCTTTTATAAATATGTAATATTTGCGAGATGTAGGACTTTTTCCCTGCATGCTATATATGCTATATATTAATTTGTATTTAAATGTCAATACTACAAGGACGACATAATAGATGATTTAGAGTTTTACATATTATACATTTAATAATATTTGAACTTTTACACATTACATCACCTATAAATCAATGGCCATAATGTAACATCAACATTATATCAACCATTTTGCCCATTTACCATTTTTCTCTAAATATATACTAGGATAGTTGTAGCTAGGTGTTTCAATTAATTTAATTAATCGCGAATCTGAATCATTGTTGGCATTTTTAAATCCGCTATATATATTATTAATTTACATTGGAATGCTGTGTTTTGTAACCCTAATTATTTCCATATATATATATATATATATATATATATATATATTTTATGTATATTCTTTTTTGGTGTGCAGTTGCACTAGCTAGAATATGTAAACTACACAAAATTGAAAGCTGAATAAAAATAGTGACCAAATAAGAAGCAATCAACTGAATGTGGCCAAGGTAACCAATTTTGAATCGAAAGCATAGTTGATTGACTGGAAATTATATTCTATTCATTCTACTGAAGAAAAATACACCCATGATCACTCTATATATGTCTCTTGAAGATTAGTCTATGAATGCCCTAACCTACCGCCAGTACATACAATTTGCCTTATCATCTCTCTCTACTATCTATTCCATTCATCTTGTAGAACTAATAAGCAATCCTATCTATAAAATGATTCAGATTGTGCCACAGTTAGTCTTATTAAACTACGTAGTTTTAATTGTCACACAGCTTAAATGGGCTTGGGATTTTCTTCTTTACCAATCCTTCGTCCAGTCTCCTGGTTTTGGATTACAAGAGTACGATGATGATCTTAATGTGTCGTACTATGAAAGTAACGCAGAGTCTACAGACTCTGAGGAATGTGCCGTTTGTTTGTGCAACATCGAGGAAGGAGATGAAGTTAGAGAATTGAGATGCGATCATTTGTTTCACAGAGTGTGTTTGGATAGGTGGCTTGGTTATGGGCACATGACATGCCCGATTTGCCGGATTAATCTAAAGCTGCCACCGTTAGTGGAGGAGCTCCACCAGGAAATGGTTTTTGTTAACTTCTGCGCAACCACATCCGGGGAATGAACGGTGTACATGGTGGCTGCGGTGACTTTTTTTTTTTTTTTTTGTTCGTTCTTGTAATCTAACTTTGCAGTCTGCTTGTGCATGGGGCAGTTGTTTGAAAACATGCATGTTCATTAAGTTCTTTGGCTAAAGAATTATTCAGACTCTTCATGCAATATTGTTAATGCTAATATTAATTGATGTGTTGTCTAATTTGATTGCTTTATAACAACTAAAACTTTGGTGATATATATATATATATATATATATATATAGATATATATACTTTGGTGAAATATATAATATATTTAGTAAGGACTACAAATAATTATGAACAACAAAAACGTCATGTAAAATTTCTAGTACATCAAAAAATATATATAAGATTGAAGAAAATATCATGATGAAGAAAATAAAGGATTTTGGGTTTCTGCATATTATGTAAGAGAAAATGTTATTTTAAATAGCTTGTCTCCCACGGACATGTTAAGTCAAAGTGACCATTATCATATATACCAGTGTCTTGGGGTAATTAAACACTTTTTGTTTTTTTTAATACATGGTGGGGGGTGGGGAAGATGAAAATGTAATTGGCTCTCAGTTTAATATTTTGGAGGAAAAAGAAAAACGTTGGAATCCTTTTGCGTGCTGTGGATATTTAATTTGTCCAGGTTGATTGTTGGTCAAGAAAAAATTAATGGTTCTATTTATAATTTTATATATGAATGTTGCGGAGGAATTTTATTAATGCACACTACTATACAATTCACTTTAGGAGATATTTTAGGCAGCGGTTATACTAGCAACTGTTGCCTAAAGTTTAGGCAATGACATTTTCATAAAAAAGGGTACGAGTTTAACCATACAATAGGCGACAGTTGTTTTAAATCGCTAATTGAACCTTTAAGCGGCGGTTTTATGGACAGCCGCCTAAAGTTTTTCTATACCATACAAGCTTCTTCTGTGATTCCCCCCATTCACGAACCAACAACCTTGTTTTCTCCCTTGCACGATTTTTGGCCGATTTCACTACAAGAAATTTGACTTTTAAGGGCGACCTGTCGTCCCTATAGCTTCGTCCCTGTAGATAATTAGCAATAACATAAAGATTATTATGGGCAACATAATATTATGTCGCTCCTAATGATCTACTGGGTTTTTATAGGGACGATTTGTCGTCCCTAAAGGTCCAGTTTTTAGTAGTGTTTCAACTTTACAATCCATAGAGCTTGGCCTTTGATACTTGAATTTGTTGCTACTACATGTTTTGGCTACCATTAATTGTCGACCTCAAAACAAGGTATACATGTCATTTCCTTCAATTTTTGACTAGTTTTTTGGCTAGTTTTTTGGGCTTTTCATTTTTTCCCTCATTTTCGTGGCTTTTTTTTTATTGGTGTAGTATTTTCTTTTCTTTTTGATCCCTTCAAATTTTTGGTTTTTATTTCATTTTTTCACACATGAAAAAAGGAAATTATTATTAAATAATAGTGGTACAAATTGTTTTGACATTTTTGTCCATAAAATATTTTAATTATTGAAAAATTGGAAACTTAGAATTTACATGCCAAAAATTAGCTAAAAATTAGGGATTTGGTGGCTAAAAATGTGAAATTACGTACTAAAAGGTGGCTAAAAATTAGTATATAAGGAAAGAATTTTAAATGGCATAGAAATTAAATAGTAATAGTAGATATATAGGGGAAAAAGGGCAGAAATAGTTTTGAGGAGCTTAAAATTATTATATAAGGAAAGAACTTAAAATAATATTGAAACTAAATATTAGTAGATATATATGGGGAAAAAAGAGGAGGATTAGTTTTGAGTAACTAAATATTTTGAAATATCGTTAAAAGAAAATATTTTTATTTATTATATATACAATCGAATTTCCATTCTCTTTATAGACTGAAATCTCAACACAATCCAATTTATATATCGTAGCATTCTCTAAAATACCATTATTTGAAAATCAACTTCATTGTATAAGTAGTGGCAGAGGTAGGTGGGGTCCTGTGGAGGCACATGACCCCACTCACTCCCCATTCACCTCACTTGGTTTCCATAATTCCATGTTGCTGCATGCTTTTTCCTTCTTAATTATTTTGTTTTTCCTTTTTTCTTTTTTCCTTTTTTTTTAGTGTTAAAAATCAATTATTCCCACACCTTAATTTATTTTGCCATTGTGTATTTCACTCTTTAGTCCTAGAAAAGGCAACTCAAACATAACATATTATACCTTAGTTTAGTATTTTGCTTCTTTATTTGATCATTTTCTCTTCATCGTTCCCAAATTCCTATAAAATTTGGCAATAATTTGATATTATTGCATATATATTTTTTTTACAAAAATTTTGTTGATAGTTAATATGTTCCCCCATTAGATTACCTTGTTGGCTCCACCACTGTGTATAAGTAGCGCACAGAACAACCTGAAAATGAGTATTGAAGCATAATTACATCATTCCGACGAAACTAAACCCATGGTAAATTTCCTTAGACAAGGCAGCATAGGTCATACGAGAATTCACGGAAAATAAGAAACCTCGCCCATTCCAGCTACATCAAACAACTAAGCTAGAATCACCATGGCTACCAGAAAAATGGATGACAAATTAATCAGTGCCTAAAAAACAGAAGCAATAATAACAACATTACCTACCCCAGTGAAAATAAGCATTACCTATGCCGGCGATGGCACTGAGAATGGAAAGAAAAACATTGCCTGCATGCCCCTCTTAGCACACAGAAAAGATTACCCACCCCGGTAATCACACTGATCAAATCAAAGCATCACAGTAGAAAGAAAAAAAAAAAAGAAAATAAACGGCTCTAAAATCAAACTGAGCTACCCCCAGTAATGACGAACAAAGCATCATAAAAAAAAAATAATAATAACTAGACTCTAAAAGGTAGATTATCTAAGCCAGTAACCTCACTAAAAATTGAAGATTATCTACTCCAGTAATGACGAACAAAGCCTCAAAAAAAAAAAAAAAAAAAAGAGCTACAGTAACAGCACTTACGTAAGAAAAACACAGTACAAAGAAAGGAAGAACAAAACACACAAGAAGAACAAACTAACGGATCCATGGAAAACACATATCCCAAGCAACAAAAAGCATCAGCAGCAGTAGCAAAAAAATGAAAAGAAGACGCAGCAAGATTGAAGAAAATAGAAAACGACGAGAAGGAAAAAAAAAAGACTAAGACAGAGAAGAAAGACAACATCTAACCTAATTAATTGCAACACACCGAAGCCAGAAGACCGATTTGCATCCATCAAATCGAGTAAAAAAGGAGGGTTGCACAAAAGCTGCGTTTCTCTTCATTCATGCACTTTCTCTCTCTACAAGATGCGTCAACGGTAGAAAATGGGAACAACCAATGGCGAGCTAGGAGGAAAAGGGCAAAATGGTCAGAAAAAATGCTCAAAAAGGGTCAGAGTTAGTGGGGGGAAAAAACTAAATCGGTGTAGTTGGTGGGAAAAAAAAATTGTGTTAAGAGTTAGTGGGCCAAAAAGCAGAGTTGAATTGTCATTTTTGATCATTTTCTCTTAATTAATTAATTAATTAATTAATTGATTGCATATAATTTAATTATTATTTATTATTTATTATTTGTTTGCGTCAATATTTATGTTAAACCGGTCCTGTCCTATACTGAAGTGTGACAAAATTCAGCACTTAAGCTACTTGGCTTTTTTGTTTTAAACTATATATACAAACCTGAGAATTTATATATAGGCATCTCCACTAATATATCTAATAAATATTATAATGTATTTCCTTTATTGTGTCTGGTTTTTCAATTCCAAAGTGGCAGCAAAATTAATTAATCCTAATGAAAAGGGGAAATTTTTGAAAATTCTGGCTCCAACACATTCACCTTTAATGATTTCAGATAACATAATACAATTTATTTCTTAGGATCCATCGTATTGAATCGATCTTTGTCCTATACTTAAGTGTGACAAAAGAATAATTCTAGATAGATATTCTTAATTGATATTATTAAGTGATATTCTAATGTAATCATTTTTTCATTGGATGATGAATATGTGTCGATATGATTATCGCTCATTTAATGCAGATTTACATCATCCAATAAAACTATGCCACCTCAACAATGCCAATGAAAAATTAAATGTCAAATTCTAATATTTGTGTAGAATCACTGGTGACAAAATTCCACACTTGGCACCATTTTTGCTTCTGTTTTTTCCAAAGTGTGGCAGCACAAGACTGCTGCCTTATTTTCTAACTCAATCGTCAATGGTCGCGCACGTACTTTTAAGTTCATGCATATTTAGATTGCGAATTTCGTGTGCATGACTATATATAAGTGGTTCGTATATTTTAACTTATCTATAAATAATTTAATATCAAATAAGACTAAGTGGAAATTTTAGCGTTGTTAATAAAATATTAAACTCTGAAATATCGTTTTTGCATTTCTAGTTACGTACTATTAATGACAAATGGAAATTTCACTTTCAAAAGACACAGTATTTGGACGTCACTTTGAACGATCATTTCTTTAACAATACATAGAATTTTTTGGCGAGTTGTACATTATTGGAAAGATAATTGAGATATATATTTTTCTAATTAAAATTATTATGAAGCTTCTTGTCAAAAAATAAAAAATAAAATTATGAAGCTCAAAAGTAATATTCCTTTTTTTTTTTTTTTTTGGAATGAAAAAGTAGTATTCCTACAGGGTAATATGGCGAAATAAATTATTGAAAGTACTGCTTGCTACTGTAAAGACTGTCTCGATCCGGAATTTGAAAGGTTGAACCAACGTTTAATAATTTTCCTTATTCAAGCACCTTGGTAAATGGCGGTAATGATCTCCTCCCCACAGTGGGGAGGATATCATGCCCACAAATACACATGGTTCCCTGTGATTGGTGGGGGAGTCGGTGGTGGGACCTACACACATGGCCTCCCATCAATCGGGGGGCATGTATTTTTGTGGGCATGATCTCCTTCCCACTGTGGGGAGGAGATCATTACCGTGGTAAATGGTAGTATTTGATAGATTAGAAGTCTTTAATGATTTTTCATTAATTTCCCTCGTTAAACTCATTATTTTCATTTTAAAAATTTTGGAAGATTTGAGAATTGAGATCATTTTTACTACTACTGATTCTTTGAACTCATCCTGCAGGGTTCCCAAGTTTGCATATAAATAGGCCACTTTTGTAATGGTCAAAGCACACAACTTGAATTTATGATACTCCCTCCGTCCATAAATTCTCTCTCCGTCCCGCAAAGATATTCCCATTTTTCATTTTAATCTATCCCAAAATATAATCCCATTTCTATATTTAATTTTTTAGTTTTCTTATATGCCCCATTTAATATGCATCGTAATCAACGTACAAAAATTATAAAAGTGGAATAATAAATAAATGTAAGAGTATATTAGGAATTACGTTTTAAAATATTACTTTTCCAAGATCATTAATTAAAATTTCTTAATCTTTGTAAAAATAAAAATAGAACTATCTTTGCGGGACAGAAGGAGTACATATTTTGAGTTTTAAGCTTTTATTAGAGAAGATTATCTGCTAACTTTTATTATAGTACAATCATATACTTTCTAGATCTACGCAATTAATATATATAGATCAAAATATAATTCATCGTGCCCATAAAAAATAGTAATTAAAAATTACATTATATATATATATATATATATATATATATGCACATGTATGATCTTCTCTATCTAATGAATGGGGAGTCTGCTTTAAAATCGTCCGCCCTGCACCCACCCCCGAGTATATGCTTCAACAGGAATCCCACAAGGGTAGATTAGAAACCTCTGGTAAAATGCCCGCCTGTAACCCAGCAGATTACATAGTCCAGGGATTGGCGACTTAAGCATTGGACATTCCCAAAATGGGTGTCATCGGGGTCCGTGAATTCAATAATAGACGCCTGTTGGCATTCCAGCCTTCCTTCTCCTTTCAGGGCCTATCCGAAAGAGAATCTGGTACTTCTTGGTCGTGAATATCTGAACTGGTTGTTCGCTGTTCAAGAATTCTTGTTTGGGCAGTTCATACTATATCTGAATTGGTTGTTCGCTGTTCAAGAATTCTTGTTTAGGCAGTTCATACTATCCATATATAGTGTTTTGATGTAAGATTTCAATTCTTCCGTGTTTCAGCAGTAATATATCGTTCCATGGTACGGAAGAAAGAAATATTTCAATGACTCTACCACCAAATCAATTTTGTTCTACTTAATCCCCCTTTCTCTTTTATGGCTACATATCTTTTCGGTTAAGGAATGGAAAGTCTTTCTCTTCTTTTATATATATATATATATATATGTATAATTTTTAATTTTGCGTAATTGCACTTGCAAGAATGTCATTGGCAAATTATGCATGCTGAAGATTCAATATATATGGGCACAAGCAAAATAAAATATATTCACCAACAAATTACATGTGACTCAGGTACCCAATTTTGAATAGAAACATATTTTTTTGACTGGAAATTATATACTATTCATTCCACTAAAGAAAAGTACATGCCTTTAATTAGTCTATTATCTATAAATATCCAAACCCACCATCAATACATACAGTTGCCTTCATCATCTCTCTATTCCATTCATCTTTTAGAACTGAGAGTATCTGATCAAAGGCAATCAAATACTCCTATAGAATGATTCAGATTGCGCCACAATCAGTCTTGTTAAACTATATATTTTTAGTTGCCACACAGCTTAAATGGGCGTGGGATTTTCTTCTTTACCAATCATTCGTGCAGTCTCCCGGTTTTAGATTACAGGAGTACGGTAATGATCATAATGTATCGTACTACGAAAATAACGCAGAGTCTACAGATTCTGTAGAATGTGCTGTTTGTTTATGCAAGATTGAGGAAGGAGATGAAGTTAGAGAACTGAGGTGCGATCATCTGTTTCATAAAGTTTGTTTGGATAGGTGGCTTGGTTATGGTCACATGACATGTCCTCTTTGCCGGAATAATCTGAAACTGCAACCTTTGGTGGAGGAGCTCCACCAGCAAACGATTTTTATTAACTTCTGCGCCACCACATCCAGGGATGAACGGTGTACATGGTGGCTGCGGTGATTTTTATTTTTTTTTTTTCCCTTTTTCTCTCTTACGTTTTTTTAGTCTAACTTGGCCGTCTGCCTGTGCATGGGGCAGTGCGTTGTTTCAAAACAAGCCTATAATGTTCATTAATTTCTTGGTTAAAGAACTATTCGGACTCTTCGTGCAATATTGTAATATTGTTAATTAATGCTAAAACTAATTGATGTGTTGGTTAATTTCATTCCTTTGAGCATAACGAAAAGAACTTTGGTGAAATATATTTGGTGAGGACTACAAATAATCTATAAAAGGAAATTTTATGTAAAATTCTAGTATATCACTCTATATATATATATATATATATATATATATATATATAGGTGAATGATCACCTACCAATTTATTGGCAACTTATGTTGCTAACAAGGAGTGATGGCGCCTCACAGCGCCACGTCACCACCCAATTTTTTTAATTTTTTTTTGGAATCTACGTCAGGTGAGATGAATAATATATAACTGCTCCCTGATGGTGGGGGGTCTCACCCGACCTCTATCTTTTTTTCCTCCCAAAAAAGGGGGTGTTAGCATCTTACGATGCCAACACGTTGGCATCGGAACGAGACTATATATATATATATATATATATATATATATATATATAAGGAATGATTGGGTATCTATGTGGGTATCGTACCCACGATAGAAAAAAATTTGTGTGGACTCCACGGACCTCCCATCATCATGAGACAGTTATATATTATACATCTGATCTAACATATTAAAAAAAAAATTTTGGGTGATGTAGAGTTTTATGAGAGTGCCACATAGTGTGGATTCGGTATCTACTAATCCACGTGGGTATCCAAACAAACCCTATATATAAAAGATTGGGAGAAAACTTCATGATCAAGAAAATAAAGGATTTAGAGTTGTCTAAGGACATGCATGTTAAGTCAAAGTGATCATTATCATACGAGTGCCTTGGGGTACGTAAACACTTTGTATTTTTTTAATCTTTTTTTAAATAGATGATTCAAAGATGGAAATGTGACGGGCATGGAGTTGGGGCCGAGGATGGAGACTAATATCTGGAGAAGGAAAAAGAATATCTTTCGCATGCAGAGACTGCATGTGGAAATTTTGCGGAAGTTGAATTTTTCTTTTTGGAAAAGGTGTGCAAGTTGATTGTTGATCAAGAAAAATGTATCTGTTTATATATTTTCTCGGTCCCACGAAGATATACTTATTTTTCTTTTATATTTGTCAAAAACGTGATTCAATTTTTATTGTTATTTATATTTATTTATTTTTCTTATTATATCCTTATTTAATATATATTGATATTAATAAAAATACATTATCATCATAGGGCCTATTCAAAATATAATTAAACTTTAATTTTTTAAAAATATTAATTATATTTTCTTAATCCGTATGAAAATTAAAGTTGATCTATATTAATGGGACGCATATATGATTGGGACAACCATAAAATGGGGAAAAAATATATTCTCCCCATTCCAACTATATAGTCCTCTTTTTTTTTTTTTTTTTAAGTTTTCCAAATTATATAGACATTTTTCTATTCATTTACTAATAATGTACCCCTATTTATTTACACACTTTGAAGTCATTTTATAGTTTCAAAAAATTTTTGGAATCAACAATAAAGGTAAAGTTGAAAAACTATTTATATTGTTCACAATTTCAATTAGAGTTTTAATTCGTATGAAAAATCAAAGGGCCCATATAATTTGGACTAATGGAGTAATTGTAAAATCATATGACTCATGTTAACGTTTGACTTAATTAATTAAATGAAAATTTGACAATTGAATTAAAATGGATCAAAATATAAAGATTTTGCAGATCGAGTTTCAACAATCTCTTCTGAAAACCAATTGTTATCCAATGAGGTCAAACCTTTTATTACATTCGACTACCATCATTTGGTCGACTCAGCCGACGAGCTTAAAAGTGGCCATGTCGAACCCTAACAAGTCCCTCAAAGTAACATTTTTGTGACTCGAACATGCGGCTCTAGCCCTAATACCGAGTGAAAGCCAAGAAACGAGCTAAAGTAACCTACCATGCTCATCTCAAACTCTTGCTGCATATCCATTGATCAACGAATTAATTTATAAAAATGTAATATGTAAAAGGATTGTTCAGTATCAATAATAAATAAAAGATAAGACAAAGCATTACGTGAAGATCACGTATACATGATAAGATTTGAAGCTATAATTGGCAAAGCACAGCGCGTTCATCGTTCGACTTCTTGATCATCAAGCAATGTTTTCCTTGAGATTAAAAATATATAATAATATAAGAAGGGAACTCCACAAAATAATTATGTATATTAACTACAAAAAGTATGTTAGGATACTCCTGGAAAAAAATCACATTGATACTTACAGACATTTCAAGTTTCAGAATCGACCAATTTTTTCTGTACAAAGTTCTCTTTTACGCTTATTTCGTGATTCTCCTCTTTACTCTTTGTTAAAACCTAACATGGATCAATACATTAACAGACAAAAAGGAAAATCATGTGCAGAAGGTCCAAAAACGTGGATCAACACATTAACACAAAAAAAGACCCATCGAATCTGACCAATTGGTTTGAATTCTAAGGATATGTTTGGTAGAAGAAGTTGATAGCTAATAAGCTAACTGACAACTTATAGTTTATAACTGATAGCTGAAAAGTTAGCTGATTTAGAGTATGTTTGGTAGAATTAGTTGATAAACTACTTATAACTGATAAGTTAGCCTATCGCTCATAAGTTAATTGAGAGCTGATAGCTTATAGTTTATAACTTATAGCTGATAGCGGATAATCTAACTGATATAAACAAAAACGTTTGGCAAGATAGCTGATAAGCTGCCTCATAAATAGAAAAATTATATAAAATGATATGTTTAAAATATATTTCTAGAAAATTATGGGAGCGAAAAATGGAATAAAAAGCGAAAAACTCATGAGTTTATTTGAAAAGTTAATAAAAAAAAGCTTTTTAAATAAACTCCAGTTTTTCAAATAAGTTTCTCCAACCAAAGAAAACTTATTTAATTAGTAGGAACTTATTAGTGTTTGACAAAATTAGCTAAAAAGTTAGGTCAGAAATACAAAATGATCGAAAATGACATATTTAAAATAATTATATTTCTTTTTTTACAAAAAGAAAAAGGTAAAAATGGAATAAAAAAAACTTTTCAAATACGCTCAAACTTTTCAAATAAGCTCTTCCAACCAAACAAAACTTATTTGAATATGAGGAGCTTATAAATTCTTCAAATAACCTTTAAGCTAGCTTATTATACTTACAAAATATATACTAAGTCATTTGCAATTTCAACCAGAAGGCTAATTTGGAATATTCAACAATGTAAGTTGCATTGATCAATACGAACCTATCTTGTTTAAAGCCATCTGGTAAAGATCTTTCATTGATAATCTCCATTTCATTGAATGCTTTTGGGAGACCTCTCTCCTTTTTCTTTTTTTTTTTTGGGGAATATTAAAAAACTTTTCAGTGTTTTCCTAGCTAAACAACTCTTCTATGTTCTAAACATAAAAGTACAACTCAGAAGGGAAAATTTTGGGGATTAGGGTTGCATAAACAGAACATAAACAACTCTTTCACCACAGGAAATGTGCAATAAAATTTAAGGAAGAATTCTGGGGATTAGAGAGGACGAAGAAATTTCACACCTTAAAAACTTTGTAGCTACAATCTCAGAAACCAACTGTGAACATTTCGCACAATTTCTGAGTAATAAACACATATAGATTATGGTGAATCACAAGCGGCTACATCGAAAACTCAAATCAGTATCTGAAGTACAACGAAGTAATTGCTGAACAAATGAATAAGCTGGAGAGAATCGCCGAGATATGAGGTTACCGGAGAGAAACTTTAGGGAGAGAAATGGCCAGTCGGATTTTTGGAACGCCAAACAAGAGTGTAAAAGGGGAATGGTTTAGGAATCGGATCGGGAAGATCCGCGAGAATAGAGACGGGCGGATTTGCAATTTCCAGGAGCCAAAACGACATCGTTTTGATGTCTGGATAAACAAAACGATGTCGTTTCAATATGGTCGTATGAATAGTAAAAACAAAATTTGGGCTTTTAAGATAGTAGTGATAGTGATATGTAGTGACTAGTGAGTCTATCATACCATGCTCTACCAACTTGTCTAGTGTCGTACATGCATGACTTCCTGTCTCAAGCTCATAAACACGCTGAGGTTACTTGGAATCTATTCTACGTGGACTCTTTTTTTAATTATTTTTTCCCAAAATCCTATTTAATTTAAAATATTCGCCAATCAGAAAAAAAATAAAAAATAAAAAATTCACCAATCAATTACAATCCAGTTGGCTCAGGTAACCAATTTTGAATAGAAACACGATACTTTGACAGTTTGACTGGAAAATATTGTGTTTAATCTGCTGAAGAAAAATACACTCACTCATCTCTACAGTCTCTTTAATTAAGATTATAGCCCGTTAGGCTTTCTCTTTAAAACTCTTTTAAATATTTTTTTCAATTTTTTTCTTTCTCCTAAATCAATCACATTCACATATTTCATCACATCCACAAATCTCAACCACTCAACTCCACTCATTCTCTCTCATCTTTTACATTAAAAACCTTTAAAAACCATTATAATCGATCTATTCCCTATCACCCTTTTAGTCTATAAATTAATACACGGATACACACAATTGTCTTATCATCTCTCTATTCCAATCATCTTGAAGAACTGAGAGATTTAGTAGGACATTAATAAATCCTATAAAATGATTCAGATCGTCCTACAATCAGTCTTATTAAACTATGCAATTTTAATTGCAACACGACTGAAATGGGCATGGGATTATCTTCTTTACCAATCCTTCATCGTCCAGTGTCCCGGTTTTCGATTACAAGAGTACGCTGACGATCTTAATGTATCGTACTATGAAAGTAACACCGAGTCTGCAGATTCTGTAGAATGCGCTGTTTGTTTGTGTAAGATCGAGGAAGGAGATGAAGTTAGAGAACTGAGATGTGATCATTTGTTTCACAGAGTTTGTTTGGATAGGTGGCTTGGTTATGGGCACACGACGTGCCCTCTTTGCCGGAATAATCTAAAGCTACCGTCATTCGCGGAGGAGCTCCACCAGGAAATGGTATTTATTAACTTCGGCGCCACCACATCATGGGATGAACGATATATGTGGTGGCTGCGGTGATTTTTTTTTTTTTTTGGTTCTTGTAGTCTAGTTAACTTTCTGTCTGCTTGTGCATAGGGTCGTTGTTTGATGTAAAATCTTCCTTAGTTTCTTTTGTTAAAGAATTATATATTTAGACTATTTATGCGATACTAATAATTATTGTCATGCATGTTTTAAGATTTAGGGTCTCTTTTTATATTTATTCCGCAAGAGAACAGCACAATATGCCTGACTAATGTTATTTTAAGTAAATTGTATATATCAGATGTTAAGTCAGAGTGACGATTATCATACTAGCGTGCCTTGGAGAAGCCCCTTCTTCTTCTTCTTTTTTTGTTTTTGGGCATTACTTGAATATAATAATGGATGAAACAAAGGTTAATATTGTTAAGTGTGGCATATGAGATTACTATTGGTTAATACAATCTTTACTAGAACATGCATGTAATACTATCGATCGATTAATTATTTTCAAAACTGGGTTAAAATTAAAATAAAGTTCGATTATTAAATATTATTAGTCAGTTTCATCAGTTCATGGTTCACATTAATATCTACATTAATGACCGGACAATGTCGTTTTCGTCACTGTAAAATACTTCTTAAGGGGATCTTTGACTTGAAAGTGAATTGAATCGTGGATGCACAACGTAGGAGAGAGATAGAGAGAAGGTTATTTCAATTGAAAAGGACCAAAAAAAGTGTAGGGAAAAAAAGAAAGATAGAAATAAATTTTAAAATATTGATAAAATTGTAGTGAAAAATATCTAAATATATATTTATTTCAAGCCATGGCACAAGAGTCAAGGAAGAAAAAGTAGTCCGGAAAAAGTGATAAAAGTGATCTTTGAAAAATGAAAAGTAAAAAAATAAAAAAATAAGGAAACATGTGGGACCCATGTAATGTCTTTATCTCTCCACTAGTAGACACCACAATATACATTGGCATTTGACATGCTCTAAGCTTTAGCCTATGTTGTTTTAACCTTTTTTCCCCATTTACAAACTAATTTTTGTGCTTTCGTCAAAGTCAAATACTGGTGTAAGCACATTTAAAAACCAATAGATATATTAGCAAGAAAATCAACAAATAATTACATAAATACTAGTATAACATGTCAAATTTATATTTATAAAATTAGCAAGTTTTTAAAAATCATATATCAATTTTACCAAAAACCCTCCCCACCCACCCCACCCCACCCCACCCCATGACAGCACCCCACCCCATCTTCACCATCGTTGAACCTCACTCTCCACCGTCACATACCCCCAACCTAACCCCGAACCCCCTCTCGCCCTCACGTCCCCAACGCCTTACGATCCATTTCTTTCTCCAGTTGGTTTCAAAGGCTTTCCATTAATGGAGAATTTCAATTGAGAACTTTGGACATTCTCCATTTATGGAGAGAAACGAAATTAAAAAAAAAAAAAATTTGTTGATCTTCTTCTTCAATATCCAAAAAATCAGATTTGAAACAACCAAAACCATATCTGAAACCAAGAACTAATTGTTTGAAATAATCTTTTTCAATATTTCCATCTTCTTCAACAACCCAAAACTCGATCTGAAGCCAAGAACACGAAATTGCAAATGCTGATTTTTTATTTGTGAACCGGAAAACAAAACAGATGGCGCCCATCGTGCTCCACAGATTCGCCGGCAAAGCAAACCAGCAACTGGAAATGGTCAGAGAGAACATGTTTGGGTAGTGGAAATTTGGAATTTTGGCCGGCCGAAAATGATATAGCTTGGGAAGATGATCGGAGATTCGCCGAAAAAGATGACTGGAGATTCACCATTTCACCGGAGAAGATGACCGGAAAATGAAAAAAAGGTGCCGGAGGAGATGCTTGGAAAATGGAAGAAGAAAACGGATTGAAAAGGAAAAGTGAAAAAGTTGAAGGGCATATTGGTCACATTTTATTTTTTGCTGCTAGTCTTGCAAAATCAAATTTTCTTTGATTTTCTTGTAATTACAAGTTTAATCTTGCATATATGTGCTAATGCCTCAAAGCAATATTAGCAGTAGAGAAGTCACTACTTGTTGCATCTCGCTCGTCGTTAAACTACTACACCAAAACCATATATATATATATATATATATATATATATATATATATTATGCCTTTAAAACGAATACCATATACGAATTCTGCGTCCAAAACACTGAAAGCCGACGAACTAGACCCATTTCTTAGTAGATTTGCAACCGAACTTCTCCAAATATTCTTTTGCATGTCTATTATATGTCATATGGAACTCAAACCCCCTTCAAATATCACTATTTACCATACATCTCAAATTACTCTTTATTATTATCTACACATATGGGAAATCATATGGAGAGTAGAAACTCTCAGACTCATTTTGGGACATAAAAGGGAAAACAATTTTCTGCATAGACAGTGAAATCAAATTTTTTTCCAAGTTGACTGTAAAAATAAAACATTACAGCATTTCAGAATTATTAGGGTATGTTTGGGATAAACTTTGGTAAAATTTTAACTTTTAAAATTGAACAATGATCGGGACTAAAATACATGTAATTAATAATAAATAATAATTTAAATGCATGATTAATATTTAATATTGATTTTGACTGAATTGTATACGTTCATTCTTCAGTGGAAAAGGTTAAGACACCTCTTTCGATTTATATCCAACAAATAATACTTGGTAGAAAATTTATATATAGTTTATTAATACGGCAAGTCCACCAGTGTGTGGTGCTCGAATAATCGTTCATTCGTTCTAGTAACCAAAATAAATGTATAATTGATAATAGTGTTTTACTTTAATTAAACGAAAATATGATCAAATGGGATCAAAATATATATAACAGTTTAAATTGTTAGTGGCTAGAATAACATATTCATCAAACTTTTAAGCACAATTATACTATAGAATTGGCGATTGAAAATGACGAAAGTACAAAAAATAATTTTATTTAAAATTATATAAACAACCTCTAATACTCGTATGAACACGAGTTACCTATATTAAGGGACCAAATTTTATTTCTATAAATATTATTTATGTTAGCCACTTAATAATAATTTTATCCTGCAATATATACAAGGGGGAATGATGGGGAATCTTTTGATTTTCCACTTTATCTGCCATTCATTCAATTTATTTTTAAATATATATCTAATAAAAGAAAACTTTTCATTTTCCAAGAATTACATTTGAAAGGTAATTATAAATGGGGAATCGAATTTGAGACCTCTAGGCCTTAGGGCCTCAGATTGGCCTCCTAAACCACCACGTAGCTTGGCTTCCTAATTAAAACTACCAGGCTGAGTGTCATTGGCTATAGAGATTCATATTGATTAGGATAGTTCATTTGTTTATTTATCTTGTAACGATAAATTTCTTTGTATTAATTAAATAATAATACAGAAATTGTTATAAATTGAAGATGAAAATTTAAAATTGGATTAAATCTCTTGACTATAAAGTTGCCCGATGCTCTGATTGACGATCTCCGAGTTGGAGGCAAGGAGACACGTAGCGTGATTCTTGCACTCCAAAAAATTTGACTTATTATTTTCCTTATTTTGAATTATTATACTTAAAACTTAGTAAAACTATTAAAGATCCGATTTTATATGAGGCCCATTTTTTTGGGTTCCAAATGAGAGTTCCAAATAAATCACAACGCAAATGTAATACTTACGAAGTATCCTGATAAAAGAGAATAATCATTATTCATTGTCTCAAAGTTAGATTACATCATGTTGGGATTATTCCACGATTTGGACTTCGACCACGCAAACCCAACGAGAACATAGCAAATGTGGAAGAAATTGAATAAAAGGAAAGTCCAGAATTTGTTTCGCCCTACTACGGGCCCGGCCCATAAGTTCTCCTGTGAACCGACTGTGTGTCCCTTTAAGTGTTCACTAAATTGGATTCGTGCTGAATCCACTAAAAAAAAAAAAAAAAAAAAGAGAAAGTACAAATAATGGTCAAACAGGTCAATCTCCAACTATAATACAACAATCGCATAATAATTACTACACCATCCGGTAAATCCCAAATTACCTACTTGTCCCTATACCTTGATCTTGTACTCTCACCAAGTGATTATAAAGATCGGTAGTCATTAAGGCTGAATCAATGAGAGAAAACCCCAAGATTATGCTAGAGAAGCCTTCAATCAGTCACCGCTCTTTCACTCTCGTTTCTTTTGCGCTTTTGCTAATAAAGAATGGTGACTCACTTTAATATGTCGAAGTGCCACCAATTGTAATCATAGTCAGTCTTAACAAATGAATAATGTCTAGCAGGTCGGTTACATTTAAATTGTTTGTTAAGACATTGCCTATGCAACATTTTGTATTAACTCTTTTGGTTTTCTCTTTTCCTCTTGAACCAAAAATTGATATACACATAAATAATTACTTTTTTAATCCACACTCACTATTAAAATATTTTGGTATCATTACTATTCTATTTTTCATATAAATCTCCATAGTAATTCCACCATATTTGTAATTTGTTTCCCATGTCCTTCATGGTATTTACCTAAATTTGATTGGGCAAAATAAAATCTAATATTCTAATTTTTTATCTGAACCTTCATTTTTATTGAAGTAAAGAAAGTTTTTCCAGTATCATGTTCATTAATTAATATTTTAAAAATAAATTTATTATTAAATGTGCAAACAAATAATACTCGACATAGAAACAAGAGTAGATGAATTGAATAGGACAAGAAAAAATAAATAAATAAATAAAACACCCAGTATAAGTACAACGAAGAGAGTATAATAATCTAAAATTGTTCTTTTCCAAAATTTTCAAAAGGAAAGAATAGTTTACTCAAGAGTATTGGGAAAATGTTGCGTTTTCATTTCAAACAACTATTCCACAAGTCTTTCCAAGAATTCAACATTCATGTAAAGGCATCGATATAAGTTGGTTGAAAGTGGAACCCACTTCGTCCCAATTGCTGGAGGTTAAGTGTGACATTTGTCTTGGTCAATCTTCTCTCGACAGGCATGGATATATTATTAAAACTTCAAATGAATTTGACATTTACTTATTCAATATATCAAATCTTTACTTATTCAAATCTTTATATATATATATATATATATATATATATATATATATATTAAAAGCATTACTTGTGTCTTCTCGAGTTTCCCATCTGAAACCCTTGGGGTGTTGATATGTTTGGGATTGTGCTTCATTTTTCAACCCAATTATGCAAATACACGACTTCACATTCTTCGGCTTATTGCTATTTGTCAAACACACGCGTGTTTAACACAATCCCTTTTCTCCTTCAATTTTAGTAGATGCGTTTAACACAATCTGCCTTCCTCCTTCAATTTGGCCGATCACAGATCATGGACTCAATCATCGTCACTTTTAATCCCTCTTCCTCCTTCAATTTTAGCCAATTCTTCTTCTCCCTATCTACCAAATCTGCCATAATCTTCTTCAATCTCATTCAATGATACGATTGGACTAGGGTAGGATTCGAATTGTTGTACGGAAGCATCAATTGAATGCAGATATGACCCCAAGTCGTCAAATTCGGAATTTAAATTGTCCAACAACGAAAAACTTCGGACCGTAAACAAACCACGATCTCAATAAATTCAACACAAGAAACTTAGATGGATTCTTGATAAAGGCTATTAATTTCTCACCAAAAGAAATTAAATGAGAATATAAATTCTCAACCCAAGAGAAAAAACCCAATTTTTATTAACAACCAAAAACTTGTAAGAAACTGCCAGACAGATTTCGAAGGTAAGCAAGATGTAACATACGACATAGACATTACAAGTTGTAGAACGAAGATACAAAACCAAAGAAAAAAGGATGGCCGAGGCTTGCGTAACACGCAATTTCCTTAAAGCAATTTCGCCCTCACCACCGAACGATTGCCTCCTAGGATACAACGACCAACTGCGGTGTTACAACCGAACCGAATTTAGTGCCTGAACAATTATCACCAAGACAGGACGGAAAAAGGAAGACAGAATGCAGGAGATTTTCGTGGTTGATGTGTGTGTCCTTGAGACTCTGGAGAATGCCGGTTAAATAGGTGCAATGGAGCCTCGAAGCATTCAATTTCTAGCCGTGACAGCAGCCACGTAACTCACATCCGTTGCATTACATTACAGAAGCAACGTAACGCTGAGCCGTTTCAATTTGCGTTACGCGTAACGCCAATCCGTTGCAATTTTGGCCGTTACAGTAGCTATGTAATGCAGACTTTCCACCCGTTACATTGGATAAAATGAATCTCAAAACCAACTGAGCAAAACTCAACTTGCGCCCGGTGGTCAATTTCGATGCGACATTTGTGTCAGCAGGTCGCGATCGCACACGAATCGCAAAGATCGTGTGGAAATTGGCTCGTGATTTCCATCCCTTCTATGGGCTCGTAGACCATGGAGGATACGCTATGTAACCATTGTTACACCTCATCCAAAGCTAGCCATAAATAAATTGGTATACACTTCTTTAAAGTTCCTATGTAGGATAGCTACACTTTTCCAATACAATGCTATGCTTCAATTTCCATTCACCTCATTTCCAACAATCCCCCACATGAATGGGAATTGACAGACGCGGAATACTTGGTGACAAAGTTCAATGTCCGAACCCTGCATGGGATAGGTAGGTGTCACCCTTTGAACCTTCCCTTATTAAAGTACATTTGCTTTACTGGCCGGCCAGTAGATGCGATGCCCTTGAACTGTTCTGCCGCTTGCGTAAACGATAGTGTACTTTACACAGGATCCTTGCTAACACCAGTCAGTTCTCACGGGTGTGCCCATTTATGGCCCTGGACACGTGGCAGGTTCTGTCAGAGTTACTTAAGAATTGAGCTTCAACAATTTCCTTCGAAGCGGCCCTACTTCTCTCTCAGATAGGTGATTCATTTGTTACGAGTAACCCGCATTACTCTGATTTGATCTCTTAGATCTCCATCGGATAGGAATCATTAAGAGCTTTTGCTCAACCTCCTTTTGTGGGCATCACTGTTTCAAAGGAAGGAATTTAGGGAAAGACCCTCCACAGTGATCTCAACAAAGCCTTTGCAGTTAGGTTGTCCCATTGAACCTAGATCTTGGGATCTCCAGTCAACTAGGTTGGGTTTCCTTTGCAACGACTTACTCTTCCAGAGGCTTAAGTCCCATTCCCCTTGTTGATTTTCCAAGTAACTCTCGATTCAACCGTTTGGCTAGCGGATCCGCTAGGTTATCCTTCGACTTCACATAGTCAATAGAGATAATTCCTGTTGAGAGTAGTTGCCTAATGGTATTATGTCTACGACGTATGTGTCAAGACTTACCATTATACATTTCGCTCTGTACCCTTTCAATTGCCGATTGACTATCACAATGGATACAAATCGCTGGCACAGGCTTTGTCCATCTGGGAATATCCTCCAAAAACTTGCGTAGCCACTCAGCCTCTTCACCACACTTGTCGAGGGTGATAAACTCAGATTCCATAGTGGATCGGTTAT
The DNA here is from genome assembly GCA_018223645.1 of Jasminum sambac. Lineage (NCBI taxonomy): Eukaryota > Viridiplantae > Streptophyta > Magnoliopsida > Lamiales > Oleaceae > Jasminum > Jasminum sambac. The sequence goes on from CP073652.1 coordinate 27,408,900, forward strand.
AACTATTTGTTGAGAGGATTTCCACGATATCGTTGCACCTGCCAATGTAAACACGAATCCACTCGTGGATTTTGAGTCTTTTATATCAGATATTCAGTTAGCATCACTATATCCTTCTACAACTACAGGATATCTGGAATAGTACAGCCCATAATCACGTGTATGTCTCAAGTATCTCAGCACTCTCACAATAGCTTTCCAATGCTTTGATCCAAGATTGCTTGTATACCTACTCAATCTGCTAACTGCATAGGCTATATCGGCTCTTGTACAACTCATTAAGTACATCAAACTCCCGATTATCCTAGAGTACTCAACTTGAGAAATACTATCTTCTTCAATCTTTGATAGACGTTGACTTATGTTTATTGGGGTTCTAGCCATGCCTGTATCATCCTTGTTAAATTTCTCCAGAATCTTATCCACATAATGTGTTTGGCTCAACCCAAGCCCATCTGGTGTTCGAGAGATTTTAACACCAAGGATAACATCGGCTAGACCCATGTCTTTCATGTCTAACCTCGCTTTCAATATGTCTTTTGTGGATTTAATCATCTTATCGTTACTACCAACGATAAGGATATCCTCAACGTAAAGACATAGAATGACATAGCCATTGTTGGTGTCTTTAACGTACACACACTTATCACACTCATTCATTCTAAATCCACATTCTATCATGGCATGATCAAATTTCTAATGCTACTATTTTGGTGCTTGTTTCAAACCATATAACGACTTCACCAACTTACACACTTTGTGTTCTTGTCCTGGTGTGGAATACCCCTCAGGTTGTTCCATATAGATTTCTTCTTCTAAATCTCCATTTAGAAAGGCTGTTTTGATATCCTTTTGATGTACTTCGAGATTGTGTAATGCTGCAATCGCGAGTATCATCCTAATGGAAGTTATTCTCATAATGAGAGAATAAGTGTCGAAATAATCAAGGTCCTCTCGCTGCTTGTAACCCTTTATTACAAGTCTGGCTTTGTATTTATCAATGGTTCCATCTGCCTTCAATTTCCTCTTGAAAATTCACTTATATCCTGATGGTTTGTTTCTAGGAGGAAGGTCCACTAGTTCCCAAGTGTGATTTTGCAGAATGGACTCTATCTCACTGTTGATCGCCTCTTTACATTAAGGTCCTTTAGAGGAATTGATAGCTTCTTTAAAGCTTTGAGGTTCACTTTCTAGTATATAAGTTAGAAAATCCAGACCAAAAGATTTCTCAGTTTTAACTCTTTTGCTGCATCGTGGTTCAACATTAACTTCTTCTTTCCTTTCTTGGTCCATTTCTTCGTGAGTTCGTTTCGACGAGCTCGCTTATTCTCTTGACTTGCATGGAAGCATTTCTAGACTCACTTATCGTGTTTTTGTGTATATCTTCGATTTTCGACTCGTACACAAGAAATCGATAAGCATTACTATTGTGAGCATATCCAATGAATATGCCATAAACAGTCTTTGGACCGATCTTCACCTTTTTAGGAGTAGGTACGACCACTTTGGCAAGACACCCCCATACTGCAAGTATTTGGTACGATGGCTTTCGACCTTTCCACAACTCATAGGGGCTCTTTTCCATTTTCTTTCGAGGCACCTTATTTAAAAGGTAGTTAGCTGATAGCACAGCCTCCCACCACATGTTCTGGGATAACCCGGAACTGATTAACATCGCATTCATCATGTCTTTCAATGTACTATTCTTTCATTCTCCTACGCCGTTTTGCTGAGGCGAATATGGTGCAGTCATCTCATGAATAATTCCGTGTTGGGCACAGAATTTACCAAATGGTGATTCATATTCACCGCCACGGTCACTTCTCAATACTTTGATTTTCCTGTTGAGCTGATTCTCAACTTCATTTTTATAGACAACAAACTTTTCTATTGCTTCATCTTTACTTTTAAGAAGATACACATAGCAATACTTTGTGCTATCATCTGTAAAAGTGATGAAATATTTGTTACCACCCGTGTTTACACAAACTTCAAATCGCACACGTCGGTGTGGATTAAATCAAGTGGTTCACTATTTCTCTCAATAGTTTGAAATGGCGCCCTTGTCAATTTTGCTTCAACACAAGTCTCGCACTTGTGTTTCGGGTCAATGTGGAATGATGGTAAGTGGTTCAAGTTAATTAATCTACGTAAAGTATCATAATTAACGTGACCTAGTCTACCATGCCACAAATTGGAAGACTCGAGCAAGTAAGCGAACGAGTTATTCATTTTATTCATTTTTGGCTTAACAGCCATTACATTGAGCTTAAACAACCCATTTGACACATAACCCTTGCCAATAAACACTCCACTTTTAGACAAAATAACTTTGTCAGACTCAAACACCATACGAAACCCATGTTTGTTCAGTAGCGATCCAGACATAAGGTTCTTTCGGATCTCTGGCACATACAACACATTGGTGAGAGTCAGCTCTTTCCCGAACGTCATTCTCAAAACCACTTTCCCATGGCCTTTGATTTCAGAGGTAGCAAAGTTCCCCATGAACATCTTCTCTCCATTCTCTGCAGCTTCAAAGCTATGGAATATCTTTCTATCAGAGCAAACATGACGGGTAGCATCGGTGTTGATCCACCACTCTCTTGGATTCAACCCGACCAGATTCACTTCAGAGACGACCGCAACAAGGTCCATGTCAGGAGCTTCGTTGTCTTCAACCATATTAGCCTCTCTTCTATAGTTGTTCCTTCTTGGGAGTTTGCATTCCCAAGCTTTGCGACCAACTTTGTCACAATTGTGGCATTTCCCCGAAAACTTTGGCTTTGTGACTCCTCCTTTTGGTACCAAGTTTGGCCCTTTGTTTGACGGCCCATTTATGTTCGGTGCAACGTACTTTCTTTTGTTGCTTTTATTTTGACCGTGTTCCACAATATTAGCTTTAGTAGCCGTTGAATGATTAGACAGTTTCTTATCAGGGTTCCTCTGTCTCTGTTCTTCTTCTATTCAAAGTCTCACAATGAGCTCTTCAACGGTCACTTCCTTTCGCTTATGCAACAAGTAATTTTTGAAATCTTTCCAAGCAGGTGGCAGCTTATGAATAATAGCTGCAACTTGGAATGGTTCGCTGATAACCATCCCTTCAGAGTGAACTTCGTGCAGGATAACTTGAAGTTCTTGAATCTGACTCATAACAATCTTGGAGTCAATCATCATAAAGTCTAGGAACCGGCCAACGACGAATATCTTTGTGCCGGCATCCTCGGTTTTATGTTTGCGTTCCAATGACTCCCACAGCTCCTTTGCCGTTTTCACTGAGCTATAAACATTGTACAGCGAATCGCTCAAGCCGTTTAGGATGTAATTCCGGCATAGGAAATCCGAATGTTTCCAAGCGTCAACAGCGATGACCGCTTGAATGTCTCCTTCTCCCTCTTTCAGGATTGGAGCTATCTCAGTTAAGAATCGTGCAAGATTCAACGTGGTCAAATAGAAGAACATCTTCTGTTGCCACCTCTTGAAGTTCGATCCACTGAGCTTCTCTAGCTTTTCATTATAGTTTATGGGGACTGTCACACTCGGACCAACCCTAAAACTCGGCACATGAGCTGTTCCACTCGAACTAGCACCAAGACTTGGCGTAGATGCCACAGTCATAGTTACTGGCGCAGGTTGTGACACGGGAGCCTCTATGGGCGTTGGAACCACGGTGTGTGCCACTTGAGGCACCATATTATTTTCGGCATTTCCGATTGCCACTATGTTGTTGTTTTGAGTGTTTTCCATCTCCACAATTCAACAATTCCAATAACTCTGAAATACAGACGGACAATTTTAGTTTTCCCAAGATTAAAATCAATAGTGAAGTAAAATAATTTTAGATCAATTAGTTCACATTCAATCTATGCTAGACATGTAGGTATTATATGAAGGATGTCGGAGCACTAGAGTTCATAAGTATCAGCAAACAAATATGATGCATGACAAGTTTATATGAACAGAGGCACCATGCACGCGATAGGCTATACCAAAGGAATATGCATAGACTAACTTACTGCATGTAGGATTCCAGAATATGTAATTGATGCCAATTTACCAAGGACAAAGAGTAAAGATGCAGCAGCAGTAGCATATCACATTAAGCATATACACCAAACTCATTCACAATCTGTTTAGCAGTGGGTGTTGAAGAGAAATTGCTTTAAGATTGTAAGAAACTGCTAGACAAATTTCGAAGGTAAGCAAGATGTAACATACGACATAGACATTACAAGTTGTAGAACGAAGATACAAAACCAAAGAAAAAAGGATGGCCGAGGCTTGCATAACACGCAATTTCCTTAAAGCAATTTCGCCCTCACCACCGAACGATTGTCTCCCAGGATACAACGACCAACTGCGGTGTTACAGCCGAACTGAATTTAGTGCCTGAACAATTATCACCAAGACAGGACGGAAAAAGGAAGACAGAATACAGGAGATTTTCGTGGTTGATGTGTATGTCCTTGAGACTCTGGAGAATGCCGGTTAAATAGGTACCATGGAGCCTCGAAGCATTCAATTTCTAGCTGTTACAGCAGCCACGTAACTCACATCCATCGCATTACAGCCATTACAGAAGTGGCGTAATGCTAAGCAGTTTCAATTCTATCGTTACAGCAGCTGTGTAACGCCAATCCGTTGCAATTCTGGCCGTTACAGTAGCTGTGTAATGCAGACTTTCCACCGATTACATTGGATAAAATGAATCTCAAAACCAACCGAGCAAAACTCAACTTGCGCCCGGTGGTCAATTTCGGTACGACATTGGTGTCCGCAGGTCACGATCGCACACGAAAAATCAAAGATCGTGTGGAAATTGGCTCGTGATTTCCACCACCTGCGGGCGCGTAGACCATGAAGGATACCCTATGTAACTATTGATACACCTCATCCAAAGCCAACCATAAATAAGTTGGTATGCACTTCTTTAAAGTTCCTATGTGGGATAGCTACACTTCCCCAATACAATGCTATGCTTCAATTTCCATTCACCTCGTGTCCAACAAAACTATCTTCTGATAATGAAATAAGATGGGTATTTATAGTACTAGATAACCATAAGACTTAAACAACACGAAAATACCTAAAAAACTAGAGAATAATAATTAAATAAGGTAAATATCAAATACTAAACGAAAAAGGAAATAAAAACCTTGTAGGCCGGATTTTAACCTATGCGGTCGCGCATGCGACCGCATGCATGTATTACTTACGGCCGTGAGTTTGTTAGTTACGGCTATAATGGAGCCTCAGGTGAAAAGTTTTCCGAACTTCATTTTTGGTACCATGTAGTCACATGGCTTTATCTGCACGGCCAACTATGGGTTGCTCAATATTTTCATCATAACTTTTGATCCCGAACTCCAATTGAGCTGGATTCAAAACGAACGTAGATGAAGAGGGCTTCAATTCTTCAAGAAATAGACATTTTGAAATTAGACTCATATCCCTTTTAAAGCTTTGTTCCTTTGCATCCAATTGGCCATCAAACCTCAATTCTTGATCGATTTGGCCCCGAAATATATTTCTTTGACATTCTTGGCCTCCATCTTCGCCCAATTTAAATTTGAGGTGACCTTGGATCGTATCATTCAATCCCCAAAATTACCAAATTCATGCGTATTTGCACTCCACCCCTAAATTGCATGATCTGCGTTCGAGATCTACGTTTAATACTAGCCAAGATTTTCTGTGACTTGTGTTCATCCCAAATCAAGTAGCTTCTTCTCCAATTTTGCGATAATTACTATTCTCCAAGAGTTTGATAATCATGCCTAGAGTAACTGTCTAAGGCTGATACGTATCGTAATGCACCAAATAATAAGAGTGTTTTCGTCACTAGTTTTTGGAATAAATGTAAAAGCAGCGAGTAAGGGTCAATCCCACGGAGAAAGGTGTAAATAAGTTATTACACTAAGTAAGCACGAATGCCAGGGGTTTTTTGTGATAAAGAAACAATTAACTAGAAAAGAAATAAAGATGTGAAAATAACAATGAGAGAAATATATAATTCGCCGGGTCCAGTCGATCTACGATTGACTCTTCGTAGTAACGTGTTCCAATTCCCATTTGATTTCTCAACTTAAAACAACCAACAAGCTCTGATTATTCACGTTCTTCCTAAATTAGCAGATCAAAACAACCTTTTTATCGTCAATTTGAGTAATGAACAATTCTAAACAAGCTCTTAGAATTAATGCACAATCAAATCATTCAAGGACGCGAAGAAAAGTTGAATTGAGTAATTTATCACACAACTCGGATCAACTAACTCAAGTTGAATTATTAATAAATTGATCTGCACGAGATCTATTTGCTACCAATAGCTCAAATCATGACAATTACGGGTCAATGAATTCTATCCTAACTCATCACAGACTAACAGATCTAACTGGGCAAGATAAATGTATTAATCCAATGAATCTAAAATCTGGTTTAATAACGTAATAATTCAAAAAATCAAATGAAGGAAAATAATACACGTTCTTGATGGAAAAGATAAAAAATTAATCTAAAATACAACTTCCCCTTTGAACCGGATGATTGGATTAGCCGGACATATGCTTGTGGTGAACTCCTTGATTTGATTCATTAAATTCGCCGTCTTGATGTCCTCTGGCTAATGAAATTCTCCTATTAATTCTCCTTAGCTCTTTCCATGATGGAATATCATGTTTGTTGTCTTCTTCTCCCCTTTTAAAGATCAATTTTCGTGCATAGGATCCAAGATCAAGTGGGTTTTACAACCCTAGTCAAAGTAGAAGTCTATGCGCATAAAGCTGGATAGCCTGGCAGTGTTCAATATTTTGGGCATAACATTTTCGTGCGATATTCGATTGAGGTCATTCAAAATTCTGTGGAAACTAGACAAATATATCTACAACTTTTCATCAAATAGTCACATCCAAATTCTACTCTTATCTAGGTCAAAACGTGTCCTCAATCTTTATCATATTTACACTTTTAACCAATTTTCACTTCTTTTCATTTTTTTTAATCCTCAACACCACAGATAACAAAAAAAAAAAAGATGATACTTTTACATAAATAAAAGGCAATAAAGACACGATACTTGAGAGATCTTTTAAGTACTTTTAAGCACTTATCAAAGGCTATATTAGTCTAAGTCTTCGCCTTTTGTGGATTGTTTTATAATTATACTGTTCTTTTCGTTTATTCCTTAATTTTATTTGACAATGCTGTTCGTGATGTTGCTTGCAGCTATATGTAGTCTTCAACTTGATCAATGAAATTAATCCTACTAAAATGTGATGGGCTACTGGCTATGAAGGTTCAAATTGTTTGTGTTTGAGAAATACAACATTATGGTGGAATTACTGCACATTTGGTAATTTTGTTTTCTTAAAATGGACTTAAAGTTATGGTGTAATTTTATTTTTTTATCAAAAAAAAAAAGAAAAGAAACTCTGAATCAGATCTGGAATATGGGTTAGAAAATTAGAGCTAAATCTCATAGTAGAAGAAAAAGAGGGAGTTGGAAGGTTTGAATTTGTTTTTTCTGGATTTCTGGGAACACAGAAGTTGATTACAACTGAAGAGACTAAGGATAAATCAAGTATAAGTTCAACTTATAGCATATATGGCGTATAAGAGGAGGCAACAACATCAACTAAGTAGGGTTTCAATATTCGGTCTGTTTCAAATTAGGGACACAGATTATAGCGATAGTTCAGTATTTTGTAATTTATAGCTCAAAGTTATGATGACAAAATGTCGGCATATCTTAGATTATCTATTGAATTCTAATTTGCATTTATTTTAAAAATTTTTTTTGTAGCTATCCTAATCCATCATCATTCATATATATATATATATATATATATATATATATATATATATATGAGACGTCTATTGAAGTTTAATTTGTGTTTATTTATTTTCTAAAATTTTTCGATAGCTATCCTAATTCATCAACATTCACATAAGAGAGGTATCTATACTAATTTGCATATAGTTTTTCAAAATATTTTGATAGTTATCCTAATCCATCACCATTCACATATGGAAGCCACCTTTTTCATCCTTTTGATTATGCTCTTTAGCCTAAGTCTTGGTTTCGGTAGCATCATATAGCTATATACAAGCCAAAGTTATATTGTGGTGTTGTACCGGCACATCGTAAGCAGCATGAAGGGTAAAAACCACTGATACTCTTAGGGTGTGCTTCATTCATTAAAATTCTCTAGGAAAATGTCAAATCAAAGAAAAAGTTTTCATACTTTAGTGTTTGACAGGAAATTTTTTCATGAAAAATATTTTCCATGTACCGCTCTTTTATGCACAAAATGAGTCATTTTCCTACGAATCTCAATCCAAAATTGAGGTAGGAAAATATTTTCTAGGAAAACCAAATGAAGGAAAATGATTTCTAAGAAAACAATCAAACACACGTTTAGTGAAACTTCTATCGAAAACGATGCTAATTTTGACAATAAGGATTCAGAGGAGAGAGATGTAGATAACATCATTGAGGGTTCTGATTGAAAATCTGAAATACAAACGAAGGAAATTGTTGATATGCAGAAAAAACTCAAGCTCAATCCTTTGGCCAAGGAGTTTATCCCTTCATCCTACAAATAGAGTGACAACAATTTCATCCCCAACAATATTTCAACCAACAATGGTGTTCCTGGTAATCGAAAGGTGTACATTTAATTTGTCCCTTGGATTGATTTTGGCATTTCCGTTGTTAAATTCATCAATCACAATATGTTCTTATTGTTTTGGGGACTTATGTTCTACCTTGGAAAAGTACGCTTTGTAAATCACAACTCAAACAATAATAACATTGTTACCATTGGGTCCCACGAAGTGTATAGTATTTATTAATTTTCATTTAGGATAAACCTGTTACCATTTCTTCGTGTTTGTTCAGGTAGAGACGTGAGCCCAAATGGATCTTCAAAGCCTCCTTTATTGTCATTATTAGGTACGATGACTTTTCTCCATGCATCTCCTTTTTAACCTTATGATATGGAGGACGAACAATCGATAGAAAACACGTTGCAATTTATATATTGCCCCGATATCTTAATTATTATGTGGAGTTAATGTTTGATTCATCTTACAATTGTAGGACATATGGATCTATAGGAAGGTGTGATAATAGAGGACCTGCAAATGTATAATCCGGCTATATAACTTAATAAATGGACACGGAGGCCAAATGTTTTGCTAAAGCTGTGTATTATTTTGTAAAAAAGAGTTTGGCAACAAATTAACCTTTGCTACATTCTCTAATGTTGTTAGGTACCCTCATGTTTAAAAGTGATTTTTTATTTTGTAAAATTTTTGGATTTGGCAGTGGAGTTCATGACATCTTTAGGGATGCCTATGTGATGCAGTGTAATCGTATTCTTCCTTTATTGGGAATTAATCGAGTTGACAGAAATCAAGAATACTGATAGAATCTTCGATGGATAATCTACCTTTGGTTGAAATCGAGAATTTCAACGGGTAATCTTCATTTGATTGAAATCAAGAACACTATACATACTTAAACGACTTTTCTTTTTTAAATGCTTTTGCCTGCATAAAGTAGACGGATCCTAAGGAGAATGTGTAAGTTAACATACAATCTGCATATTGCAGTATAAAGGCTCCATACCTCTTCACGCCGTCCCTGTAGAGCATCAAGGGCGACATGACATGCTATTATATCGTCTCTAATGCTTTACAAGGATAAAGCCATGGGATGGCGACCGTCCCTAAAGGCTCCATTTTTGTAGTGATTATATATGGTGATTGTTTGAAGAACTTGTGAAATAAAGTTGAACGCTTTCGTAAATTTGACGTGGACCGCCGATTTTGAAGAGGGGAAAATTAGGTAACTGGCAATAATATCACAAATCATAGTTTGAAATTGACAAAAGTGAGTCCAACATTTCAAGAATCAGGTGCAAAATCCAGAACATCAATTTAATAATTTATATAACAAAAATATATTAATAATTGACTTATATATGGTAGCACAAAATTGGGTCCTGATTAGAAAAAAAAACGGAATTACCGTTATCATCTCCTATGTTCTTGTTCCTTCTTTGCCCGCAAAACCTTCATCATCATTCACTCTGCCATGTCATTATCGGAAGTGTGTATTGGGCATCTTTGACTCTATTTCTATTTCTATAATCATTGTAACTAAAAGAAGATGTAGATGATGATTGAAATTAAACCGTGTGACCATTGTAATCAAGTAACTGTGACTGACAAATTTTTTTTGTGTGGCCCATGTGACTGACTAAAAGCAAACATACTCTAAATGAAAGATTGAAAATCAACCCATAGTGTTCAATTGCTACAGTGACTTCAGACGTTCGTGTGTGACTAATGTGACCGTAGTACCGCCAAACCATATCTATAAAATATGAGAACTTAAACATTACATGTAAACTGCTAGAATGTTATTGTTGCACAAAATCACATAGATGAAATAATGAAATTATTTGTGACTTTGTATTGAAGACAAAAAAATTGATAACAGTCACAATACATCTAACTTCACCGGGGAATGGGGAAGAAGGAAGAGAAGAACGGGACAAGGAATACGTTGGGAGAGATTTTTAGGGACTTCAATTGTTTAGTAATTGTAGGTTATGGAAACTTAAACTAGTAAAATCGTTAAATAGATAATTAAAGATATTAAAGATATCATAATAATCTAATACATAATTAGTGATGTTATATATATAAATAAAATATATAATAAAATTAATACCTCATTTCTCAAAGAAAAGTCCAAGAACCTGATTTTTCAACTACGTGGAGCAAGACACCTTATTTGCCTAATTTCTCATTTGAAGAGCAAGAACCATCTTATCTTAATATAATATAATAATATAATAATATAATATAATAATAAGAGAAGTGCCACCTAGGCAAAGTGTCTAGGTGGCAATATCATGTTTGGCTTAATTTTTAGGATTAATGATTTTCCTTATTTAATGTATTATACTTTCCTTATTTAGTGTTGTTTTCATTATTTAATTTTTTAATGTATTGTATCCTTTTCATATGTATTCTGTTTTTCAAATTAATTTATAAATTCTTTTACTCCTATATTTAGTATTGAATCATTCATGTACATGTGATATGAGATAAAAGTTATAACTTACCGTACTTATTTAATGAATTCTGAAAATGAGAATGATCATTTTCTATATATATTTTAATTTTTGGATATTACATTTTAGTTATTTTATATACATCTAAGTTTTTAAATCTCTATATTATAAAATTCGAAGTGCCAACTATATGCTTTGCCTGTAGTATTTGTTTTAAAAAAAGAATATTCTTTAGGGTTTTATCAATTCGCTAAGTTATATTACTTATTTATTTTTTATAAATCTCGCATATTGTACAATCTATTTTAAATCTTATTTGGGTCGTTCTATCTTAATATAATAATAAGAGAAGTGCCACCTAGGCAAAGTGTCTAGGTGGCAATACCATGTTTGGCTTAATTTTTAGGATTAATGATTTTCCTTACTTAATGTATTATACTTTCCTTATTTAGTGTTGTTTTCATTATTTAATTTTTTAATGTATTGTATCCTTTTCATATGTATTCTGTTTTTCAAATTAATTTATAAATTCTTTTACTCCTATATTTAGTATTGAATCATTCATGTACATATGATATGAGATAAAAGTTATAACTTACCGTACTTATTAAATGAATTCTGAAAATGAGAATTATCATTTTCTATATATATTTTAATTTTTGGATATTACATTTTAGTTATTTTATATACATCTAATTTTTTAAATCTCTATATTATAAAATTCGAAGTGCCAACTATATGCTTTGCCTGTAGTATTTGTTTTAAAAAAAGAATATTCTTTAGGGTTTTATCAATTCGCTAAGTTATATTACTTATTTATTTTTTATAAATCTCGCATATTGTACAATCTATTTTAAATCTTATTTGGGTCGTTCTATATATAATATATATATATATATATATATATATATATATATGTGTGTGACAATAAGATTATTTTTAGTCATATTTGAAATAACTTTGGTCATTTTTAATGAAATAAATATATTATCAGAGTTTTCTTCCCAAATATTATATTCTTACTTAAAATCATAATTACGATAATTGATATGATAATTTTTTTCTTATAAGATAATAATTCTGACCAAAATATATAGAGCATTAGTGAAATCAATAATATTATGCATGTTTTTAAATATTCATAAAAAATAATTTTCTTATTTTACAATATTATTTTATGCAAATATACCACCTATATCGTCACGTGCATCGCACGTGGGTAATACTAGTTATTATTATATCAGTTACTATTGCTTCTACAGAATGTAGCTTCCCAAATTCGAGGTTGATCAAATCGTATCTTCATTCAATGATGTGTTAAGACCAAAAAGAGATCAAATAAATTGACAATATATAATATCCATCAAAAATCATTTTTTAGGATATATATATATATATATATATATTGTTATAACTTAAATATTTGATGTTTTATGTTAAAATATTAGAAGACAAAATATAAAATGAACTTCAATTTTTTACATTATTCATGTCGTTATTTTGGGAGTTTTTATTCAGTACAAAGTTTAGTTATGATTGTTCTATATAAATTTTTATTATTTTTTTGTGATTCTTAAACTATTTATTAAGTCAAAGGGGCTTAGCCTATTTGGTAAGGTATTCCTTTGTCGGTTTATTCCGATTCGAAACAACATACTGCATCCCCTATGATCTATCCCCAATTTATATTAAAAAAAAAAAAAAAACTATTTATCGAGAACTCCGGTATAGAGACCCCAACATAGACTTTTGCCTAGAGGCTAGGGCCCAAAATACTGAGGGCCGGCACTTCTAATATGCATGCGCATGAGATTTTTCTACATACAATCATACATGCTCCAAACGACCTAAAATATATAGATAAAAATCATGCAATGTTGTTCCAATCAGTTTCCATAGAAAGACGCATATTTTAATATGATGGTTGATTCTTATTGCTAAAACTATTAGAGAGGTAATTTTTTTGTTTCGCGACAATACCACTTGAGTATTAAAAGTATCTCCGGCAACACTTAGGCCCATTTAGTAATTAATTTTCACATATGGTTCCTCAAATCTTGCAGGTGGCGAGATCTAGATAAAAATATTAATTTCCTAATTTTTTAAATCATTTTTGTCCCTTTTTTTCTTTTCTAATTCCATAATTATTTTTTTTTTAATTTCTTAATTTCTTACTAAATCATAGGTTTGGGTTTCAAATTACAGGTTTGGATTTCAAATCACAGTGGCATTTTCAAGCTAAATGAAGTAGTTTTCAAAAGAAAACAGAAGCTTGATTTTGTGAGAAATTTCCACACATGGATTGGATAAGAGAAATATTTGAGTTTAGAGGTTCGTGATCTGAACTTTTTATGTTCAATTTAAGTTTTCCTATTTTTCAAATTTTGGTATTTATTAAAGTACATATCCTATCTGAAAATCCACTTATGCGAATGCCCAAAAATTATGTTCTAATTTTGGAAATATTTTCAAATCAATATCATGATAGAAAAGGAAAAAAGGGACGAAAAAGATTTAAAAATCATGAAATTAATATTTTAATCTGGACCTCGTTGCCAGTTAGATTTGTGGACCCATATGAGCAAATTAATTACAAAATGGAGCTAAGTGTTATCGAAAATGCTTTTAATACTTTAATGGCATTTTCGTGAAACAAAATATCTATCTAATAGTTTTGCCATTTCCTTTTTGTTCATTACATGATACTTATGCTCCATTTAGTGGAAAGTACAAACAATAAGCCAAATGTGTATCACATTTTCATAGGCCATTTAATGGAAAGTACGAACAATAAAGGAAGCATCTGATGTACAAGAAACTAATAACTTTGAAGAATTAAAGCATTTGATAACTTATCGTTAAAAAATTTTTGTTTTCCTTTGCACGAAATCTTCATCATTGATCCTTGATCCTTGTTAGAAATTTCAATGGGTTTTCTTACTTTTAAATGTGGCTTTTCTCTTTCTTATACTACTGTTTCCGTCTTCGCACTCTAGATCGGATCAATAATTGCTTTTGATTGTTAGGAAATACATTACGCGAGTCGAAATTTAAAATTAAATTATGTAGGCAAGTGAGAAGAAATAAATTACAAGTAGTAATGAATTTGCAGCACAAAATAATCGCGAGGTAGAACAAAATGTTGGAAAAGTGAATAGAAAATTAATTATAAAATATTCTAGAATAATTTTAGGACGAAAAGTCGTCTTTTAGATGAAAGATTGTGACTTTTGAATGTTTACTAAAGGGTGTGACTATTTAATAGAAATTTTTCTCTTCAATAAAGCTATTTCAAATAGTTGCATCTTTTTGAGGGTCGCATTTATTCAAATGACATCTTTTCAGCATTTATCTATAAGATCTCCCTCATTTGCATTTCAATCATTCGATTCAAACATCACGTCATATTTTATTGCAATATATTAGTGTCGGTCCATATCGAAGAGAGTTCAAAACAAAAGTAATTAAGGTTTATTGCGGGACGTGGCCGTTGCATCTTGAGAGGCCAATGCCGGAAAGCCGTTAGTAGCAGTGCGGGCATTATCATCTTAAGGACAAAGAGTTGAACTCTTGCCTCGACCAACCATTTTCATGCATTTTTCTTCAACGTTCCTTCATTTCGATAAGTCGTAGTCATGTCATATTCATGCACGTGAAGAGGTACGTTTTGCTCAGATATAATTTGCATCGTTTATTTAAATTTTCCCCAACACAAGAAACACTTCGAATTTTAAGGTTTAATTACAATTTGAAATTGTGGTCCCAAAGCGATTATTGCCTTTATCTTGTCTTTAAAATTGCTTACGGGGATTCATCGACAATAAGTTTCGAGGATTTATAAAGCCTTTTAAATATCCAACAACTAGCAAAAGTGCTAATGATCTTATAAAATTTGATGAACACTATAAGTATATGAGTTAGAATATTTTGGTTTGGCACGCATAATAATTTTTTAACCATGTGACCGCATAACAATAATTTTCATAGTCCTCTAATTTTCTTCCTCTGGCTTTTTTCAACAAAATAGTCTAAAAATAATTTTTGACCAAAAATATTTTTTATTAAATGTGCTTGATTGGAATTGTTTTCCATGGAAAATATCACGTTCCACCCAAATTTTTTTATAGTTCAGTTAAACATATTTTATTTTTCATGGAATTGGAAATATTCCATCTTAAGCCAAAAATTACATATTTTCCTTGTGATCAAAGAATTAAAATTCTCATGGGTAAGGTGGAAATATTGAAATTCCATGAAATTGAAATTGAAATTCCTTTTCCACATCCCAATGAAACACACCCAAAGTCAAATTGTTGCAATTGTATGCCATATGTGAGGCAGCGAACCAAAGGTTAACCAGGAGGTAATCACTCGGTATACAACTTTTACTGGTTATACAATGTGGTCTTTATTCCATATGATTTTAGTAATTTTTTTCCAATTTAACTTCAAATATCTTCAAATTCGAACAATCGAACTTTTATCTATATCTAACAAAATAATAAAAAAAGATTAAAAAAATTAAAAATTAAAAGATTCACACTTAAACCCATGACAATATCTAATTTTATGGTCCAAATAAGCAGAAAACTTGTGGTGTTCAACAAGCTCCAAGATCTTGAAAATTCCATAACCTCAACCTTTTTTTTATTCATGTTGAGTGCTTGTTTGATAAAGTTGAAAGAACTGCATTTGTCCAATAAACTTAGATGTCTCATCCATGAATTGTAGTGTACAATTTATAATGTGATAAGATGGAGCTTACAAGATGACATATATGAGTGGTTGCAATCTATGCAATCTAATCTAAATATACACCACATCTTGGAGTCTATCTAAATGATGAATCTTGTTGGAATGATAAACTTGGTCGAGCTAAAGGTGTAGGTAAATAGCTTGCTAAACAGATTAGTAATGATTAAGCATCATCGGCGATGTCATAGGGTGTTTTCTGGTCGCGTACGACCTCCATTGGGAAAATTAAAATCAGATCTAGAACCAGCATAGGGAGGCGAAACTCCAGTGGTTCAAAAAATTTTCTGGTGACGTTGTTTGCTCAAAGTCAAAGTTTTATGCCAAAAATGTTGATTTTGACCAAAAACTTTGATTTTGAGCAAACGGTGTTGTCAGGAAATTTTTTAAACTATTGGAGTTTCGCCTCGCAGTGCTTGTTCTGAATCTTGTCTCGATAACACTCGATGGTACCATAATTATTGCACCACCGATGGTGCTTGGTCATTGATACTAAACAAATTCACAATGAACACAAACAATCCGTAAATTACAAGTAAAATAAAAAAAAGAAATAGAAAATCGAAAAAAATGGTCGAGGCTTGTGTTGCACGCAATATCCTTATAGAAAATTCATCATCACTACCATATTACGAATGTTTACCTCCCAAGACACAACGACCAAACCTGGGGTGTTGCAGGAACCGAATTGGATGCTCGAACTATATCACCAAGTGACAACCGAAGAGCTCAAATGCTGTGACAATGGTCTGGAGTGTGTAGAAGAATGCTAAGTGCTTTTGTATGTGTTGAGATATAGAAGGATTGGCAAAATATATAGGTGTAGAGGACCCAACAGTTTCAATTCGGCCATTACAGCAACATTGCAATGCAGACGTTTCTAATCTTCATAAATTTGGTTGTTACTGCATTCAAAAGGAAAATTAAATCTTCAAATAACAATGCAAAACTTGACTTGCACTCGTTGGTCAATTTCGGTGCAACATTTGTGTCTGCAGGTCGCACTTGTACACAAATACCAAAGCTCATGTGGAAATCGCTTTGTGATTTGCACCCCCATGTGGGTGCGTAGGGCACAGAGGATTCTCTACGTAACAATTAGTTACATTTCACAAATAAATATTGACTTATAAGTTTGTCCACACCACTTTAATTTTCCTATGTGGGATAGCACCCACTTCCAATTGAAAGGCTTCAATTTGCTATTTACTACTCATTTTTCCAACAATCCCCCACATGAGTGTAAATTGAAAGACACGGACTACTTGGTGACAAAGTTCAATGTCCGAACTTGCATAGGATAGGTAGGTGTTGAACCTTCCCTTGTGAAAATATATTTACTTTACTAGCTAACTAGTAGACGCGATGTCCTTGAACTGTTATGCCGTTTGTTCAATAGTGATCCAGACACACGATTCTTTCGGATCTCTAGCACATACAACACATTGGTGAAAGTTAACTCTTTCCGGGACTTCATCCTAAAATGACCTTTGATTTTGGAGGCAGTTGAGTTTCCCATGAACAACTTCTCTCCATTATCAGCAGCTTCAAAGCTATAAAACATTTTCTTATCGGAATAAACATGAAGGGTGGCACCAATGTCAATCAACCACTCTTTCAAATTCGACCCGACCAAATTGACTTCAAAGACAACTGCAATGAGGTCCATGTAAGGAGCATGATTGTCTTCAACCATATTAGCCTCCTTTCTGTAGTTGTTCATCTTCAGAAGTTTGCACTCCCAAACCTTGTGACCAACCTTGTCATAGTTGTGGCATTCCTTCGAAAATTTTGGCTTTATGACCCCTCATTTTGTTCTCAAGTTAAGGCTTTTGTTTAGTGGCTCATTTTTGTTAAGTGGCACCTAATGGGGTGGCTCTACACTTCCACGACACTGGAGATAGTGGTTAGAGTCGTGGGAGCCGCTACCTTTGCAAGCCTTTAGAAAGTCTGTCCAAGAGAGCTTTGGGGTCTAAAATAGATCAACAATCCTTTTCCTCACCAGAAAACTTCGGAAAGTGAGAAAATGTAACAAAACCATAGATCAATATATGAGTGACATCAAAAGGCTCTTTGATGGTTTAGAAATTGGTAAGAAAAAAGTTGAGCATGAGGATCTAGTTCGATCGGTGCTCTCTGGACTTGATATAGATTACATGCCCATTTCCATGAAAATTGGTAACATCGAATACATGTCATGGACTGATCTACAATGCACACTTAATACGTTTGAGAGTCAACAAGACTATCTGGATGAAATTAACAATGGACCATCAAATGTTCACCTAAGTAAAGCCACGACCAATTTCATCGAGGTCAAGAAACACTGAAATGGAGGTAGGCCTACCAGTAGAGGAAGAAACTCTAGAGGAGGAAGATGCAGGGAAAGAGGCAAGAACAACTCCTCAAAACCCTCTATCAAATCTGTGGTTTGACAAACTATACTACAGCCTATTGCTATAATAGATATGATTAGTGTTATATGGGAAAGAAACCTGATCTTGATAGCAAATCGGTTGGTTCTCCATCTGGCATGACTACTTCACAGGCTAGACCAGAGTGGTTTGCTGAGCTAATACTCATGTCTTTGCCTCAGCAGATAAGCTCTTTGAGTCCCATGAGTATTTTGGTAAGGAATCTCTGGCTGTGGAAAATGGTAATAAAGATAAAATCACTCACATGGGACTAGCATATATTGACACACATTATAAAAAGCCACTGGTTTTAAACCAAGTCCTTTGTTTGCCTGATATAAAGAAAGATTTGATAAGTGTTTCTAAATTGACTATTGATAACGATGTTGTTATAGAATTTGAATCAAAATGCTGTGTTGTGACGGACACGATAACAGGGGAAGTGTTGCTGTGAAGGAAGCTCAGTAAAGGTCTTTATCAATTCCAATTACCAACTACACTAGTTCATTCTTAAATCCTCCATCTAAGTCCTCAGTTCAAGATGTCAACAAAGAGTCTGAATTCCAGAAAAAGTTCTTTCCTATTTGAGCATCGTAGTGACTCTAGTTTCTTAAGAAGTTTAGTTGGGTCCAAGTCTATATCCTTAGAGTCAATGTTGAGGAAATGGCATATGAAACTTGGCCAGCTCTTTATGTCAGTTCTATATGCTATTTTAAAGAAATTAATAAGAGTTTTGAACTTAATAAAATGAATCTTTTTTGTAAGGCTTGCCAGCTAGGAACATCACATGCTTTGCCCTTTAAATCTTCAACCTCACAAGCCGGAAAACCTTTTGAGTTGATACATTCAGACTTATTGGGACCTGCCCCCATGAAATTTGTGAATGGCTTCAAATATTATATGCTATTGTTAGATGATCATTAATTGCAATTGTACGATATCGCCACGCCCATGGTAAATTGGACTTTTTGAGTCCAGATTATAGTTCACACAAGAACTAATTTATTCGACATCGGTTTAAACTAATCTTAACAAAAACAAATAGAAATATAAAAATCGAAGTTTGGTATTTTAGCAAAAATTGTAAATAATAAGAAAATAAATTGCAAAATTATAAAGAATTATTTGGATTAATGGAGAACGAAGTTGGGAATCCCAATTTATTTTTAGATATCCTATTTGACTTATCCTCTCAATTTTTATACTAAAGTTGTGTTATATCGAATTCACGAAATTAATTTAATTTACCTCTCTCGAATTCAAATCAATTCTATTTAGTTAAATCAACTACTATATTTCTATGTATAGTCTGAATTAGCCTCAATTAAATACATTAACGTGCGTAGGAATTCATATAAATCCACCTGTCATGTAGGATCACAACAATTATAAAAGTCAATCTCTAGCTCTTATGTACATTGCCGAATTTTACTATGTGATATAAATATCTAACACATCTCTCGGTTGATTAGAATTCACGAATCAATGATTTAGTGATCAAGTAAATCATGCATTTGGGCGCGTTTGTCGCGGCGCGCCAAAGTTTAATTTCTTTCCGTACTCGGTTTCAAAATTACAAATTAATGTAGAAGTGGTAAGTAAGGGTCGAACCCAAGAGGAACAGTGCTTAATCTAGTTGATTTTATCAATTAATATAGAAAAAGGGGGGTTTTGTGATATTTGAATAAAAATAGAAAATCGAACGTCAAAATAAAAGATTGAAATAAAACAATTGTACAAAATATCTAGTTCTCGGGTTCTTGTGTCAACAACTTATATTTATCTTTCCCATGTACGCGTGTTACTATTCCTTCTTCAATTTATCAACTCTCAATTAACCAAGAAGCTCTGATTAACGAATTCTTCCTTAAGTGTATTAAATTAAAGTGAGTTCTTTAACTTAACATCTAGCTATTGGATAACCTTAAACAAATTCTTAGGATTTAATGCAAAGCTAGTATGAAATGAACGAGAAGAATGAGTTGAATTAGATGAATAATTTCACAAACTCGAATTAATACATCTAAGTTGATTTGTTAATAAATATGCACGATATTCATTTCTTTGCTTTGGATTGGAATCTAGTGATAATTACGGATCAAAAAGTTCCAATCCTAGCAAGTAACTTGAATTTAAAGATTGATTGATTCAATTGGCCAAAGTGAATGCAATAATCAAATAAACTCAAAAATAGGTTTACAAGCATAACAAATCAATAAATTGAAGTAGAGGAATAGATAAAACGTTACTAAAGAGTTAGAAGAGATAACCACATGTTCGTTGAACACAACGTCCCCCTCGAACTAGATAGAAAAGTCTAACTACTCATATTTGCGGGGTTTCATACTTTTTAGCGAGTGTTCGCTTTGTATCACCACCACTATATGATAGATTATACGCAAAATATAGAAAACAAGTAAATAAATGCTAAGAAATAAATAGAGAAATAAAAGGGAAAGAGAAACTTATCGAAGAAATGATCCGCTAATCATATTCACAAAAGTATCGTTGATCGATTGAAGCCTTTGTTTCTTCCGCCGGAATATGAAAAACTAAGATCTTTCAACCTAAAACTAAGAACAAATGAAGAAGAGAATTTTATTGAAGAGAAAGTTGGAGAAAACTACTAGCTAATTCTCTTCCACTAAGTTGTGCATTTCCTTCCTTACAAATACCTCTATTTATAGGCAAAATTTCACAAGAAAACATGATAAAAAATTGTACAACTACTCCATTATGATTCCACTAATTGGTAACAACCAAATCATGATCTTAAATTGCTCCATTAGTTCAAATATTGTATCATGGTATAGGTAAGCATCTTGTCTGAATTGTGCAATTGGAATTTCCTTTTTTTGATATTTTAATAGAAAGTTATGAATTTTCTACCAAAACATGGCCCAAGAAATCCTCCATTCACATCACTCTCGATTTTTCCCATTTTTGACCATGATATAATCCGAATCATTTGAAGAGGCAATATCAAAGTTGTAGCCCTCTGAGTGTCCTTTCCAACAATATAAAGTACAGGTCAATCCGAATTTCGTAGCAAAAGTTATGGTAAAATTCTTGAGCTGCAAGCAAGAATTCAGTGCTGATTTTTCCTTTGTCATTTCTCTTCAAATGGCCATAACTTTCACTAGGAAACTCCGATTTGGGATCCGACAAAAATGTGGAAATCCTCTTTTGATATTCTTTGATATTGGCACAAGAAAAATTGTAAAAACAACTTTTCATAAAATTGCATCGGAGGCCCTCCATCTTTGAATTTGCTTGCATTTCGGTCTCAAGTTCCGTTTTCGCTCTGTTTTTATCCATTTTGGCTCCTTTTGATTTTTTGTGACTCTAAACACACAATAAAAGGAAAACACATAAAAATAAACATATAATACTAATAAAATACACAAATACGTAAAATAGAAGAGTTATTTAAGTGCTTTTCTAGCACTTATCAGCATTAAACGTAGAAATAAAATCAACACATAATAATAAAAGTTCAAAAATTCAGATTCGAAAATTAAATAATCAAGCTAAATCTGATCGTTCATCCCAACTAATGAAATGAGTTGTTCATGCTAAAAAGTAAGAAATAAAAGTAATAAAGGGGTTCATCACCAAATTTACAAGAAGAATCGAGAGTAAAGAGTGGATCTTACACCAAGTATCAACTCCATCTTGAATCTCCTTCAAATACCTTGCAAATCTCCCAAGAGATGGCGTGTTTTTCTCTCCAAAATTCCCCACCAAAAGTTGTCTCTGTTCTTCACTATTCTCTACTATTTATATGCCCAAAATAGGTCTTAATTTTGTGCACAAGAAGTAGTCTAAACTGACCAAAAATAGATTTCTAATTAAATAAAGAAATTCGTGTTTTGGTCAATACGGCCGTACGTGACTATCCATACGACCTTTTGAGAGGTTCTGTGAATCCTTGCTTCGAATTTGGCATTGGTACGGCCGTATGATCCACTGATATGGCTGTTTCCTTATCTCTGTTAGTTTTTTACGACTTCTTTTAGCTGACAGGATACGGTTGTACCTACTGTAACTTACTGTTGTATCGATAATTGCTTGCCAGGTCCCCTATCTTCCACTCTTGTTTGTTTTGGTCCCTAATTTCATTTTTTTCTACACTTTTCGGTCCATTTTGCTTCTCTTCCACTTTTTCCAATGTCATCCGCCCACGTTGGTTTAATTACCTAGAAATAGACAAACTTACACTAACTAAACATTCTAAAACACTTATAAAAGCTACAAAATAAACGTTATTAAACTGCTTATCAATCATACTAGGTTTTGCTGGACCTATCCAGTAAACAGAAATCAGATGCTTTCCAATCCTTTAAACACTTTAAACAACTCATTGAGAACCAATTTAAGACCAAAATTAAATGCTTTCAGTGTGATGTAGGAGCTGAGTTCAAAAGGTCATTCCCCTACTTAAAAATAGTGGGATTGAACTCAAACTTAGTTGTCCCTACACCCAACCCAAAACAGAAGGGCTGAGAGAAAACACGGGCATGTCAATGAAACAGGGTCGACTATTTTAGCACAAGCAACAGTCCTTTTAACCTATTGATGGGATGCATTTTCCACAGCCACTCGATTAATAAACCTCATGCCTTTACCAGTAACTAACATGAAACCTATTTTGAGCTACTCTACCATAAAAAACCAGATTACAAGTCTCTCAAAATTTTTGGGTGTGATTGTTTTCCATGCTTGAGACCATACCAACAACATAAATTCAACTATCATTCCATAAAGTGTGTGTATCTTGGCTGTGCAAGCAACCATAATCAAGTGCTTAAGTCCAACTACTGAAATCTACATCTCAAGACATGTCATCTTCAATGGGGATAACTTTCCTTTTGAATCATGATTTCTCAATAGGCATTTCACCTAAAGAGCTAGAAGTCACAATGAACTCATATCTCCTTCATATAAATCATGGGTTTTCCACCTCTCACAACCTTCCCAAAAACAACTCAATGTCAAACCAAATAGATCCATCCATAGAGATCGCTAGCATTGGAGTTTCCCCTACAACCGCAAGTAATCATGTTGGAAGAAATTATGATAATGGCAATTCTGGTGAAGATGATAGTGATGCAGAAAACACTAATAATGGTTTAGATGGAACAACAGACTTTGAACACAACAATAGTCCTAAAGTTGAGAGATAAAAAGACAATGAAAATAAAAATACTAAGATAGTAGCTCAAAGAGGATACCCAGCCGCACCCACTTATCCTATGACAACCAGCAAAAAAATAGGTATATTTAAACCCAAATCTTATATTGTCAATGCTAAGAGATGTGATGGTAAACCTGTAAGTTATGAACAAGCTACTGCTGATGATCACTGGAAAAAGGCCATGGTTGAAGAATACAATGCCTTGTTAAGAAATAAAACTTTGACACTTGTACCACTACCAAGAGATAAAAAATTTATAGATAGCAAATGGGTAGATAGGGCGGCTAAAGTATGATCAGCAGGGACATATTCTGAAATACAAGGCCAGGTTAATGGCCAAAGGTTTGTGCAAAAGGCTGGTGTTGATTATAGTGAAACCTTCAGTCCACTCCTAAAATCATCCACTTTGAAAGTTATCTTAAGCTTAGCAGTGTCTAAGGATTGGATCATTCTCCAAATAGACATTAATAATGCATTTCTCAATGGAAAGTTGACTGAAATAGTGTATTTAAGGCAACTCTAAGGTGTTGTTTATTCATTGGATACTGGATTCATGCGCCAAAATTGGCAACCCCATTCTAATCATCCATTTGTTTGTCTTCTAGTTTCTTTGGCTAGAAAGGAACAACTCTAAACTTAATGCCATTCCCATGAGTGTGAATAGAGTCATTCTTTTGTTTGTCTTCTTGTTTCTTTGGCTAGAAAGGAACAACTCTAAACTTAATGCCATTCCCATGAGTGTGAATAGAGTCATTCGAAAGATGGACTTTGTGTATGGGTATATTAGATATAACCAGTAGACTAAGGTTAGGAAGAAATAGGTGATGCATGATATTGATTACTTTGTCCCATTTAGATTTCTTTTCTTTTTTCCTTCTGGCAAAATTTTTGTATAAAGATCAATAGTGAATGTCTACTATTGTATAGGACGATCATTACATATAGGTTCAAGTTCAAGTCCTTTGTAAGCAAATGACATTTTTCTTGATGTCAGGTTTTAAGCCCCCTTCATTGCTTTGTACTTGATTCCAATATTAATAAAATCTATATCTCTGGCTTAGATTTTCGTAGAGGTAGTTATGTTAAAAAAAAAGGCAACTCTAAGGCTTTATTGATGAGAACGAGCCTAGATATGTGTGCAAGCTTGAAAGAGCACTGTATGGGCTTAAATAAGCTCCTAATGCTTGATATGAAGAGCTTAAGAAAGTCTTTCTTGGTTGGAAGTTCAAGCAATTAAAGGCAGACAATTCTTGTTTCTTCTTTATGAATAAACCCAGGTCCTGCTTGCACTAGTGTATGTCGATAACATTATAGTGACAGGAAATGTTGGGAAACTCTTGCAAGTATTCATCAACCAACTGGACAAAAAATTTTCCTTGAAAGACATGGGAGAGTTGCACCAATTTCTTGGAATGGAAGTGAGAAGATACTGAAAAAGTGCGTATAGCGGATAATCCAATCAATTATATCAATTCATTCACCAACTTATTAAAACATGCGATTAATAATTAAAGCAGTAAATCAAATAAACAATGAACACCAAGAATGATAACGAAGGAAAACCGTTGAAGAACTCTTCAAATGATAAAAACCTCTTAATGATGAACACCCAAAAAATTAAAACATGCAATTAACAATTAAAGCAGTAAATCAAACAAACAATGAACACCAAGAATGATGACGAAGGAAAACCCATTGAAGAACTCTTCAAATGATAAAAACCTCTGGGTGACCTCCCCATGAAAAATCCACTATGAAAGAGATTACTTACAGACGATCAAAGCTAATCTAGCCTGAACCCCAACCTGTAAACCCCAACGAGCCAATTGCTAAGACCAAATGCGGGGAAGCAAAGAGGGAAAAGACAGGAAGGAAAAAGGGCACGTCAGTGTTTGGATCGAACGTTGATGTTTGTTAAGTATTCAATTTCTTCTGCAATTCAAGAGGTAAAAGTTACATAATTTCTTTCTAGTGATTATGGGATTTTTATAGGATTGAAGGCTTGTTGATTATTTTTCTTTTGATGGTGTTTTTGAGACATAGTTATGCAGTATTTAAAGATGAAAATTATGTTTGAGATTGAGATAAAGGTAATATAGCATTGGTGCTTGGGAGAAAAAAAAAAGGAAGAGAGCAATGCTCGGTCCGCCGATTGTAGCAATGAGTAGCAATTCCTTCAATGTCATTTTTGGTATTCCTAAGTTATGATACGCATTTATTTTTTAAAATTATTCTGTTAGATCAAGATATTGTGATAAGGAATTGAGGAAGAGATTTTAGTTGGGATTATATATGCATCGCTGGAGTTTTGGGGATTTAATATCATTAGTGATTAGTGATTAGAGACCTCGTACAAGCATAAATATGGAGAATTTGATTGAGCGTGAATTTAGGATTGAGCTCACAACCATTATTAAGGTAAAATTGAAGTGGAATTGTATACTTGTGGCTGAAAATTCTTGACTTAATGTTATTGGAAGTGTGGAGATAAAATTGAAGTGGAATTGTATACTTGTGGCTGAAAATTCTTGACCTAATGTTATTGGAAGTGTGGAGATATTACTAGGGTTGGACAAAAACCTACCTAACCCACCCAACCCAAACCAACTCATTCGGGTTGGATTGGGTTTTTCATTGTATTGTGTTGGGTTGGTTTTTAAAATTTTGGTTTTGAAATGGGATGGATTGGATTTAAGTTCAACATGACCACCCAATTGAACCCAAACCAACCTAACCTGCCAACTAATTTAAATATAAATAAAATTAAAAATTAAAAAATTGTGAGAAAATGAGTAGAAAAAATAAATAGGAACTTAAAGTGTACGGTTTTACAAAATTGCCAATATACAATCTAAAATGAAATTGAGCTAATAAGAGATTTTACATTATTCAAAAACTAAAAAATTATATTAAATTTTTATTAGACGAAAAGCCTAACGGACCCACCCAAACCAATCCAAATCAACCCAAACCACGCCCAGCTCTAGATATTGCATTATGATAAATTGAGATATTAGTTAGTAGGAAATATGACAATAGAAATTGGACAATGATGTGTTCTAACATTGAAATACTTTGAACTAAAGTATTCAAAAATAGAGCATGATATATTAATGAGATTGTTAAACTATTATTCCACGTGGTGACATGGTGATGGGAAGGATTTGACAGCCGAGCCAGTTTTGTACTACAAATTTGTGAGTGGAAAACCTATATTTTTCAAAGATTCATTATTTAAACAATAGAATGTTTTTTAAATTTATTATGATATATCTCATGTAAATAGAAGTTTAAAGGAAGTTGTGAATTTTTATTAAGCATTGGTTTTAAGAAAGACTGTGATTCAAGCGTGTTTTCATCAATAGAAAAATGATTTCCAAATATTTAGAATGTTTTCACTTTTAAAATTCCACAGAATCTCTTACTATGTTTATTTTAGCTTGCATATTCAGAATGAGATTTTAGAAAATACTTATGCCATGATATTGATCAAATTCTTGTGAAATCATGTTTAAAATTCATTTTAAAACCACCACAAATACCTATGTTAGTTTACCCACTCTGCACTATTGCGATGTGTTCGACGGTGTATGATTAGAATTAGTGAATTTACCCACTCTGCACTATTGTGATTTGTTCCACATGACCATGTTATGCATAGGTCTTTGGGCACTTTTGTACACATATAGGCTTGGGGCCGTGTACGGGAGTGCTTAGCTTTTGGGGTTTGTTCTACTCGCGTATGACCATGTTATGCAGTTATCGGTTCAGCTTTTGAGTATGTCCGCCTTGTGCATCAAATTATTCTACACAAGTGACACGCCCCGTACCAAATTATCTCTAACAACTTGACACGTGGCGTGCGCCAACGATGGATGACGACTAAGTGCCAGATCCACCGCTAAGGCAAACTGTAACTGCTTAATCTTATCTGAATTTAAATAATAATAAAAGGAATCTCGTAGAAATTTCGACAGAGTTTCCTCTGTATCTTTGATATATCCACCCTGTAAGAATTTATTTCCTCTCAAGCAATCAACTCAATATTTCAAAGCCCTTTTCAATGACAAGAATATCAAATCTTTAAAACAGTCACAATCACCGTAACTCAACATCGATGTTATTTTTCAAAACTTGAATGGAAATAATGTTTGAAAAGAATTAGTGAATGAACAAATGAATAAACTTTGGAAACCTATTCTCAAACGAATGTAATGTCTCAAATGAACGCTAACAAATGAATAAATGAATGAAGCATACTATCTAAATGAAAGAGTGACGGTAGTGGTGGTCAACAGGCGTCGAAGCTCATGCTCAACTTCCTGATAAGAAAAACATTAGGAAAATACGTGAGTTTTGTAACCCAGTGAGTGGATGAGTTTGAAAACATATATTTATAAAGTATTTCATATCATCTAACTTTTGAAGAACTATTGAACTCGTTAAAGTATAAGTAAAACTGAAAAATACTACAAGAAGTGCTAAGTCAGTTTCCAAGTGAAATACTGAAATCAAGCTGAATCACATCAATGAAACTAGTGCTAGAAGCTGGTACTCGAGACTTGACAAAGTCCCGAAATTTTCAAAGTATTGTAGGCTAAGTTTAAAGATACTCTCACTGCGTAATTCTTTGTTAACACTGAAAATATCACCAAAAGTACCAGCGAGTAATAACACACATGCGCAGAGGGACTCGATGCACAAGGCGAACTACTCTAAGCTGAGTTAATAACTGAATAACTGGTCATACGCGCGCAGAGCAAGCCCCAAAGGCTAAACACCACCATACACGGCCCCAAGCCTATGTGTGTATGGCGATGGGTCCCCAATACCTATATAAGCTGGTCATACACTGTGGAACGAATCACAACAGTGCAGAGCGGGTAAAGATAACCAAGGTACTTTGGCGGTTTTGAAAACAATCATATAACAACTTTTTTTTTAAAAGAAATGCTACTAATAAAATCCATCGTTTTCCCAAATATTTATCGCAACAATATATTATGATAATCTTTAAAAGTATATTGGGATTTAAAACACACTACTTTATGAAAACTATATTTTTTTTCCACTCACAAAGCTATGAATTGCTCCTAATTCAGCTGGTAGGCGTCCCCAATCGTCTCGTCACCACCTGAAATAATAACAATGCTCCAATTAAAATCTACACACTTGGTTTACCAACCAAAGGCCTATCCACATTCAATACTACGCTGCAACATTCCTAACCAATCCTTAATTACTCAATTCCATTGCCCCATTCCTCTTCTTTTATTGATTTCACAATATTTCATGCCATTGGAAGCACCCAATTGAATCATAAAATAAATTCCCAAATTTTTAACATCTAGGTAATGTAATTTTCAATCTACTTTATCACCCACTACTCAATTACCATCAATTCCACTTCAAAATAATTAATTATGGTCAAATAACATCTTAATAACACCCAATTAATCCAAAATAATGATAAATTTCGAATCCCCAATTTCTATTGGTAAAACCCTAAAATTACTTTCACTATTTACCTCGAATTCCATAAGATAAAATTAAAAAAACGCACTTACCACGCAAAACCACAACGAATCCAAGCTTTCTCCCTTCCTTTTTCCTTTTTCTTTTCTTTTTCTTTTCTTCCTTTTTCTCATAATTGGCTCTCTGTCGTTGCTATTCAAGAATCGAATTAGTTCTTTCTTGAACAATTTACGGCTTGTTTAGTTCTTGTGGTATATATATATATTATATATAATTGCAACCCAAGTCCCTTACTTTAATTAGGAGATTTAAGTTGGCCCTTTGATCCTTAATTGCGTCCATAGTCCACAACTTCCAATTAAATCAATTAAATCCACAAACCCTTAATAGACCAAATTAAACCCCTTTAATAATTTGACCTTGACCGACAATTAACGGTTTTGACCAAGTAGTAGCTGAAATTAAAATAAACGAAAATTCGGGTCGTAACAACCTTACCTCCTTAAAAAGAATTTCATCCTCGAAATTCAGCCAGCTACTGTCTGAAGAGGTGAAGATACTTCACTCGCATTTCCTCCTCGTTCTCCCAAGTAGCTTCTTCCATTGGATGATTCTTCCATTATACCTGAACTAGATTGGCGACCACCTTATTGTTTTTGATTTGCTGTCTTCTACCAAGTATTCGATCAGGTTCCTCATCGTATGTCAAATTCTCTCTCACCTCAACTGGTTGTGCTTCTAGGATATGAGATGGGTCCGAAATGTACTTGCGAAGCATGGAAACATGAAAGACATCATGAATCCTAGATAGCTCACTTGGTAGAGCCAAGCGATAAGCGAGTGGGCCAATTTCCTCAATGATCTCGTAAGGCCCTATATAACGTGGGCTTAGCTTTCCTCGTCTACCAAATCTCAAAACACCTTTCCATGGAGAAAGACGCAGAAATACCTTATCCCCAACTACAAACTTAAGATCTCTTCTACGCTTATCTGCATAGCTTTTCTGCCTGTCCTGGGCCGCCTTCAATCTTTCTCTAATTATCGCTACATTCTCTGAAGTAAGTTGAACCAACTCAGGTCCCATCAACTCGCGTTCACCGACTTCACTCCAACAAACTGGAGTTCTACATTTTCTACCATACAAAGCTTGAAAAGGAGCCATTCCTATGCTGGAATGGTAGCTGTTATTGTAGGCAAACTCCATCAGTGCTAAGTGATTATCCCAACTTCCTTTAAATTCAAGGGCGCAAGCTCGAAGCATATCTTCCAAAGTTTGTATGGTTCGCTCGACCACCATCTGTTTGTGGACGCAGCGATCTTGAAGTGTTGTTTAGTGCCCAAAGCACCCTGTAGTTTCGGCCAGAACTTAGATGTAAACCTGGAATCTCTATCTGAAATAATAGAGACTGGAACTCCGTATAGACACACTATCTCATCCACATACAACTTGGCCAATTTACTTAGAGGATCAGTTTCTTTAATCGGAAGGAACCTGGCAGTCTTTGTCAACCGATCAACAATCACCCAAATTCCATCATTTCCACGTTGCGTACGAGGAAGGCTAAACAGAAAATCCATAGTAATGTGTTCCCATTTCCACTCCGGAATGGGCAAAGGCTATAGTAATCCAGCTGTCTTTTGACGATCTGGTTTTACCTGCTGACAAACCAAACATCTTGATACCAACTCTGCTATCTCTTTCTTCATGCCTAACCACCAGTAATGATCTTTCAATGTGTGATACATCTTAGTACTGCCTGGGTGCATAGCATAAGCCGAACTGTGCGCTTCTTCTAAAATCTCCCTCTTCAATTCTTCAGTGTTAGGCACACATAATCTGTTCCCCATAACTAAAGCACCATCATCTGCGATTGCATAATCTTTTCGTAATCCTAGATCGACCTCCTCCTTCAATTTCTTAAGTGACAAATCCCGAAATTGCGCTTCCTTAACCTTAGCAACCAAGGTAGGTCTCACATGAAAACTAGCTAGTATCCCTCCTGTTGGAGTCGTGGACAATTCGGTATTCAACTTTTTGAACTCACCAATCAACAAAGCTACCATTGCATTAGCCTGTGATGAGGAACTAGTCTTTCTACTCAAAGCGTCTGCCACCACATTCGCTTTTCCTGGATGATAGTCGATCTTACAATCGTAGTCTTTAATCAGCTCGAGCCATCTCCTCTGTCTCAAATTCAACTCTTTCTGATCAAAGATGTATTTTAAACTCTTATGATCCGTGTAAATCTGGCACTTCTCGCCATAAAGGTAATGCCTCCAAATTTTAAGAGCTAAAACTACTGCAGCCAATTCTAAGTCATGGGTTGGGTAATTCAATTCATGTTTCTTCAATTGTCTTGAAGCGTAAGCTATAACCTTCCCATTCTGCATTAAAACGCAACCCAAACCTTGCCGTGAAGCATCACTGTATATCACGAATTCTTCACCTGGAGATGGAAGTGTTAATATAGGCGCAGAGGACAATCGATCCTTTAACTCTAGGAAGCTATTCTCGCATTGTTCTGTCCATATAAATTTAGCATCCTTACAGTCAAAGCGGTCAATGGAAGAGCTATTCTAGAAAATCCTTCTATAAATCGACGGTAATATCCTGCGAGCCCAAGAAAACTCAGAACTGCATTAGTAGGGCGTTCCCACTTGAGAACTGCTTGATAGGGTCTACATAAATACCTTCTGCTGAGATTACATGACCCAAGAATACTACTTTGTCAAGCCAAAATTCGCACTTACTGAACTTGGCATATAGCTGCTTGTCCCGCATGACCTGTAAAATAATCTTCAAGTGCTCCGCATGCTCATCACGACTACGAGAATAGATAAGTATATCATCTATAAAGACGATCACAAATGTGTCAATATACGGTTGGAGAACTCTGCTCATAAGATCCATAAATCTCGCTTGGAGCATTGGTTAGATGGCATAACCAAGAACTCGTAGGGCCATATCGAGACCTAAATGCCGTCTTGATATGTCGATCTCCTGATCTTAAGTCGATGGTACCACTGAGCGTAAATCAATCTTGAGAATCTTGTAGCACATCTAAAATTTGGTCAAACAAGTCATCGATCAGGGGCAAGGGATATTTGTTACGAATAGTTACCTTATTCAGTTGCACCTGTAGTCGATACACAACCTTATATGGTGCCGTCTTTCTTCTTCTAAATAAAACCAGCGCTCCCCATGGAGATACGCTCGATCGATGAAACCCTTATCCACCAAATCTTACATTGAGCTTTTAACTCCTTAAGTTCTTTAGGAGCCATTCGATCAGTGCACTGTGAAATAGTCGCATCCCTGAGACCAGATCGATAGTAAATTCGACCTCTCTGTCACTGGTGGTAAGCTGGAAAATCCTCTGAAATACATCGGGAAAATCTTGCACTACCGGATATCCTCTAGTTTTAATTCGGTGATTTGGGTATCTATCACATGGGCCAAATAAGCTTGGCACCTTCCTAAGCAATTTTTCGGCATCGGTCGAGATATAACACAAGATGATAGAACCCTCGTTCCCCATACGTAATAATTTTAGGCTCTCCTGGCCTCTCAAACACAACTCTCTTCGATAGCAATCAAGCGTGGCATGGTTCTCGGCTAAAAGTCCATGCCAAGGATAACATCGAACTCACAAATTTCAAGAGGAATTAAGTTTGCCTTTAATTCGTGATTGTTCACCTTAACAACACAATCTCTATACCAATCGGCTACCGGTGACACCCCTCTTTGGGGTTGTCACAACCAAAATTGTTTCTAAATGATCTAACATATGGTCATAAATAGTAAATGCATGTGAAATAAGCGAATGGGTAGCACCGAATCAATCAAAGTGCGAGCATTTCTACCAAAGATAGACAACATACCCATAATCACGTCGGTCGACTCCTCGGCCTCTTCTTTGAGTCATAGCAAAACCTTTCCTGAGTCCTTGGGCGTCCACCGCTTCCTTGCACGCCACCATTGCTATTAGTCATATTCGATCGTGCTACACTCGTTGATTTATTATTTAAGAACATACATTCTTGACCCATCTGTTGCTATTAGCTAATGCAGATATGGCGTGCAGCTCCACTCTCTTGCAAGGTTGGACAATTATGATGCATGTGCCTGGCGCCACAATGAAAGCAAACATTTGCCCCCTTAAGGCATTCCCTAGGTGGAACTTCCCACATGTCGGACAGAGGGTATCTATTGGAGTGAGATCTGAACTCGCGGCCGACCCAACTCTGCAGGAAGGATGATGAGATTGTGCTCGATAGTTCATAGGTTGCCTTTATGCACGAATGTTGATCGTATCACAGCTCGACTATGACCAGGAACCTCGAGACTTAGACTTGAAGCTATTGGTATGGTTTACACCCGCCAAAAATTATGTCTATTCTTAGCGAAATGCCCATGGGAGTTTCAGGCCGAGTTTGGCTATTCGATGTTTCACAGTCATATCTCATTTCCCTTAGCAATATACTTTTCGACTCTTCATTTGCCTCCCACGAGCCTTGAAACTCCCATGACCTTGTGGTGGGTGCAATATCCCCTTTTAACCCTTCTTCAAACCTCCTACCTGGTCATTCTCTCCTGGCACCAAGTTTACGGCATATTTCGGCAAGTCCATAAACTTCTTGTAGTCTTGAGTCAACGTCATAGACCCTGGACCAACTTCAAAAATTCACTCTATTTGTCTTTGCTCAGGAAGGAATTTGGGGGTAAAAGCTTCATCAAAGGCTGTCTTGAAAGCTTCCCAAGTAATGGTGGTCGGATCAACTTGTCTGCCTTGAAAGAATCCCACCAATCATTGAACCCTTCAATAAGAATGAAGCAAGTAGGACTTTCTTATCCTAAGGGCATTCCATGATCCTAAATATGCGCTCAATACTTCTTATCAGCGTCTGCATCAATTTGGATCATCAGTACCTTCAAACTCTTTCGCCCCTAATTTAAGTGCCTTCTCAATCTTTGGTATCTTGCTTGTTTTGGCAAAGAGAGGCAAGGGCAGCGGCTGGCGATTAAATTTGTATTGAGTTGCATTTTCATGTTCATTTCTATTGAACCATATCACCTGTGTGGGTCCATCAGGGTGATCAACCGATTCTCAACCATTCCCCCTTGCTAACGCGTCTTCTTGAGGAATGTGTTGAGAATGAGATCGTGCTGTGCGAGTTGTTGCACCACCACGTGCCATGATGCTCTACAAAATGATATGAGATTATGAGCAAAAATGTGCAATGCAACTTTTCTAAACTTGAAAGGAAAACTTGATGCAATCTTAGACCCTAGACCATGCTCACGATTACCAATTGACACGCCCCGTACCAAATTATCTCTAACAACTTGACACGTGGCGTGCGCCAACGATGGATGACGACTAAGTGCCAGATCCACCGCTAAGGCAAACTGTAACTGCTTAATCTTATCTGAATTTAAATAATAATAAAGGAATCTCGTAGAAATTTAAACAGAGTTTCCTCTGTATCTTTGATATATCCACCCTGTAAGAATTTATTTCCTCTCAAGCAATCAACTCAATATTTCAAAGCCCTTTTCAATGACAAGAATATCAAATCTTTAAAACAGTCACAATCACCGTAACTCAACATCGATGTTATTTTTCAAAACTTGAATGGAAATAATGTTTGAAAAGAATTAGTGAATGAACAAATGAATAAACTTTGGAAACCTATTCTCAAACGAATGTAATGTCTCAAATGAACGCTAACAAATGAATAAATGAATGAAGCATACTATCTAAATGAAAGAGTGACGGTAGTGGTGGTCAACAGGCGATCGAAGCTCATGCTCAACTGCTTCCTAATAAGAAAAACATTAGGAAAATACGTGAGTTTTGTAACCCAGTGAGTGGATGAGTTTGAAAACATATATTTATAAAGTATTTCATATCATCTAACTTTTGAAGAACTATTGAACTTCGTTAAAGTATAAGTAAAGCGAAAAAATACTACAAGAAGTGCTAAGTCAGTTTCCAAGTGAAATACTGAAATCAAGCTGAATCACATCAATGAAACTAGTGCTAGAAGCTGGTACTCGAGACTTGACAAAGTCCCGAAATTTTCAAAGTATTGTAGGCTAAGTTTAAAGATACTACTGCGTAATTACTGTTAACCTGAAAATATCACCAAAAGTACCAAGCAGTAATAACACACATGCGCTTGAGAGGGACTCGATGCACAAAGCGAACTACTCTAGGCGAGGTAATAAGCGAATAGCCCGGTCATCGCAGCAAGCCCAAGGCTAAACACCACCATACACGGCCCCAAGCCTATGTGTGTATGGCGATGGAGTCCCCAAGACCTATATAATTTGGTCATACACTGTGGAGCGAATCACTAGCAGTCTGAGCGGGTAAAGATAACCAAGGTACTTTGGCGGTTTGAAAACAATCATATAACAACTTTTTTTTTAAAGAAATGCTACTAATAAAATCCATCGTTTTCCCAAATATTTATCGCAACAATATATTATAATAATCTTTAAAAGTATATTGGGATTTAAAACACACTACTTTATGAAAACTATATTTTTTCCACTCACAAAGCTATGAATTGCTCTAATTAATTTGGTAGGCGTCTAATCGTCTCGTCACCACCTGAAATAATAACAATGCTCCAATTAAAATCTACACACTTGGTTTACCAACCAAGGCCTATCCACATTCAATACTATTTGCAACATTCCTAACCAATCCCTAATTACTCAATTCCATTGCCCCATTCCTCTTCTTTTTATTGATTTCACAATATTTAAATGCCATTTAGGCACCAATTGAATCATAAAATAAATTCCCAAATTTTTAACATCTAGGTAATGTAATTTTCAATCCACTTTATCACCCACTACTCACAATTCATCAATTCCACTTCAAAATAATTAATTATGACCAAATAACATCTTAATAACACCCAATTAATCCAAAATAATGATAAATTTCGAATCCCCAATTTCTATTGGTAAAACCCTAAAATTACTTTCACTATTTACCTCGAATTCCATAAGATAAAATTAAGCATACTTACCATAAAACCACAACGAATCCAAGCTTTCTCCCTTCATTTTTCCCTTTTCTTTTCTTTTTCTTTTCTTCCTTTTTCTCGCAATTGGCTCTCTGGTCGTTGCTATTCAAGAATCGAATTCGTTGCTGCTGAACAATTTCTGGCTTGTTTGGTTACTGTGGTATATATATATATATTATATATAATTGCAACCCAAGTCCCTTTACTTTAATTAGGAGATTTAAGTTGGCCCTTTGATCCTTAATTGCGTCCATAGTCCACAACTTCCAATTAAATCAATTAAATCCACAAACCCTTAATAGACCAAATTAAACCCCTTTAATAATTTGACCTTGACCGACAATTAACGGTTTTGACCAAGTAGTAGATGAAATTAAAATAAACGAAAATTCGGGTCGTAACAACAAGTGTGTTACCATGGTACTCTTGGTGAGAATTTTCTAGTAATCAATAAATATCCAGGTTTTAGCTTTCAAATTTGAGTTTATAGTATATACAAAAATTACATGATTTAGGTTCGAGTTTCCATTATTCCTTTCTAGCACTGTTGTTATCCAAAATTTATATGATCATTAGCAGCATTTTAGTAGTTCATGATATGCGGTTTGAGTATTATTTAAATTCATATTTCAGATTCCGAATCATGTATGTTAAACTTGTTTAGAAGTCTCAACTTTTAAATTATAGTTACGTATTATCAAGTAAACAAGTTTCCTAAAATAAATGATATGAAAATTATGTATATGTATTTGTGAACTCATCCGCTCATTGGGTTATCCGGCATATCTTCTAACGTTTTTTTATAGGAATAGGAAGGATTAGGTTTGAGCATTTGTTGGATTGTCTGTGGAGTTATGAGCCAACCATCTCGTTAGCCAAATAATTTCATTAAAGACTTTGCCACATTTTTGACATATATATCTGATATAGTTTGAAATTTAATTTTCTTAGACTTTCGTTTTGGAATCGTTATAATTGCCAAGGTTTGGTCTCTCTACATGCCCATTTGGTCTTGGCGTTTGCCATGTATTTTCAAGATAGGCAGTCACATCTATTGTTGAAGCCCTCTCAAGATTTTTATAAGATCATTCAAGTCCAAAAAGTTATAGTTTCATGTCAAGTTGTAGCTTGCGTTGACAGTGGGTGCAGCATCAGGCTGGCATTCATCATCGGCGCACACCATGTATTAAATTATTATGAATAATTTGGGCAAGGCCATGTCAGTTAGCTATAAAGAGCATCTTTCCAATATTCCTTATGCTCACTCGCAACGTATAGTTTGTTAGAATTGTAGTGCCGAGTGTCAATTGCTTATTGAGCTACGTGTATATGTTAGTTATATATATAGAGCTCAATTGAGCTATACTGTGTAATACATTCTTCGTTTAATAGAAAATCCCCAAAATTCACAAATCACTACTTTTTATTTGTAATTTCTTTCCAACAAAACAAAATGAATTAATGAACGACTGTGACAAAATTAGACAAACAAAATTCTCCCTCCATCCCATTTATACTACACACTTTGACTTTTTCACAATGATTAAAATATTATTATAAAAGTAAATTTTGTGATACGTATTCTTAATTTATCCCAATGTAATGTAATAATTAATTTTTAAATTAATATTTATAATTATAATAATTATAATATTAAATAAGAGTATATTTGTAAAATAATATAAAATATATTTCATAATATGAAAATAGGATTATATAAATGGAATAAATTAAAAGGAAAATATGAATAAGGCAGATGGGACGGAGGGAGTAAATAAAACGCTGACGACATGGACTCTTCGAATGCGTGGTTCTCACCGTGCGACGGGAACTATTGGACTTGGATATTAATTAGAAGACTCGTGTTTCATGTTTTTAATAGTGCTATGTTTAATTTGGTCCACAAATTTTTTCCTTCGATTCAAATTGACCGCTGAGAAAATTCGTGAGAAACACGTGACCGTTGTCTAATCATGCTCCAAGTTTTGCTTTGCGTACATTTTGAGAATTTGAATTTTGAATGACATAAAACAGTTTCACATCTCGTCAACTCCATATTTATTTAAAAAATAAATAAAATTCTAGAATCTTCCCAAAAATTGTCTTTCAAGTTCGACGCTATAGTATTATATTAAATATTATAAATAGTATCGTAATAAAATAAAATAACTTTAATTATATTTTTATATCAATTATAAATATAATAATTCATTAATAATAAAATAAAAATTTTATTAATAATATATATCACCAATTATATTAAAAGCTAGCTACGGCTGTCTGCTATTATCCTTCAAGTTTTCAGGAGTATTTAAGTAAAACTTTATTAATTCTAGATCCTAACTCTTCTTCGTACCACACTACTTATTAGAGCTAGTTTGAGAATTAGACCTTGTTTGATTGGGGGTTTAGTTGTTCCGCGCGATATTCCGTGTAAAAATGTGTGGTTAATATTATTTTGGGAAATGTGTGTGTGGTGGGAAATGAGTATGAGGTATACGGAATTGCGTGCGGATTTGGTTAATGCCAAATAGAACAAGGCCTTAATGTTAGATATTTTAAATACTTAAAACTGAACATATAATCCTACGTGTCGATATTGCCACCACATATTTGATATCATTACGTCCTAATATGAAGAAAAAGAAATGTAAAAGAAAAGAACAATGAAAACGTGTGAATAGCCTAAAAAACACGTGGTAGAGATTGGAGCGTCAACAAAGACTATTCCTCATCCTCTTTCAACTAGAGACTAGAGATGGTGAAAGTAGGTTGATCTTTGAAAGAATTTTCTAAAAGTAGTGTTAGTATAAAGTCAAAAATACATTTCGATATATTTTTTTTAAAATTTTAAATTTGGTCAAATAAATCACATTTATATATTTCTCAATTTATTAAATTTTTACCATTCAACTCCACTTATTCTCTCTCTTCCTACTTGTAAAAATATATTAAAACTCATCCGCTGCAACAAGTTTGTTTCAATTCAGAAATAGTAGCGGATAAAATTAGCTTGTGTGCGTGTATATTTTTTTTGTCTAAAAGTTTTTTAAAAGTAAACTTATATACATAGTGGTGGAAACCACAAGATGCGTGGATAATAATGATTAGTGATTTTAAATGTGTGATTGATGTGAATATTTGACATTGATTTTTAATAATAGATAATTTTTAAATAAAAATAAGTGCAACGGAAACATGCTTCAATGGGCAGTTGGGCAGCTTCACACTCAAACAAAAATATGATGGCACCATCACGAGGCATGCATGGAAGCTTTGATTTGAAAAAGTAATGATATTTGTATATATTAATTATTTTTTTTGTTACAAGGGGAAATCGGGGAAGGGGGCGCACAGGAGCGGGGTAGGAATCGAACCCGGGTCAACGGCCCGGCACGTGGGCGGTACTACCGCCACGCCACTCATTCGTTCATTTGTATATATTAATTATTAGTTACAAAAGATTGATAATGTTCCGGTGTATTCGGGTGTGCCATAGTTTATGGCACATCCGGGTGATTTTCTCCCTCGTTCGAATTCTGTTTTTAAAATTCGAGAATTTTATTGGATTCATCACGACGAGACGGAGCTCCAGTAATTTGGAAAAAAAATTTGGACACCGTAGCGGCCCATGGTGACCGGTCAAAGATCAGTCAAAGTTTTTGGTAAAATTTTGGCCAAAAACTTTGACCGATCTTTGATCGATCACCACGGGCCGCCACGGTCTCCAAAATTTTTTTTCCAAAATGCTGGAGTTCCGTCTCGTCGTGATGAATCCAACAAAATTTTCGAATTTCAAATCGGAATCCGAACGAGGGAGAAAATCACCCGGGTGTGCCATAAGCTATGACACACCCGGGTGCACCGGAACGGTGTTGAAGATTGATAATGTTCCGGTGCACTCGGGTGTGCCATAGCTTATGGCACACCCGAGTGATTTTCTCCCTCGTTCGGATATAAAGTAATCGAAAGATATAGAGTAATCGAAGATATTGTACACCCGGTGCTGTACAAAAGATATAGAGTAATCGAAGTTAATGTAAAAATAAACTAAATAATGTCTAGCACAACGTATAAATATGAATTGTGTGATAAATGTTAGCTAGTTTACAAAGTGCAACGTAGAACCATATATTTACAGAAACCACGGATCATCATTGGAGATGCACTTAGAAGACATTTGAAATAGTTGTAAGTGACTCGTTCCATATGACATTTTTATAATAACCGGTCAAGATGTGTTTTCAGCGATGGTATCAGTAAGTTCTAATCATAGATTTTCTCACAATCGCAATTATACTTCAAAATATAGCTACAATTTTTAAAACCCTTCTTCACCAAAAAAAAAAAAGTCTTATTTTGTATATAATACTTTTTTAAAGTTTCTAATTACTAATTCAAAATCCATAATATGTAATCATCGATCGAAATATATATGATGTTTTTGGCAACTTTTTATAAATTTGTTGGACCAGATTATAAACTGCCATGCGTCACAATTTCATTGGATTTTTAAAATAAAAAATTGCAGTTTGACTTCTACTTTTTAACTTTTCAAAAAAAGAAAAAAGAAAATAAATAATATAGCGTGACAATTTCTCAACTATTTTAATTTATAAATTCTTATCTAAGACACTGTAAATCACGTACACACCACCAGTTACAGACTAGAAGTATATACACATATATAAATGTATACAATATTTAAAATCATTATATAATCCTTTGCAGCCATGTGTAATTATTGGCTGGTTACAAAAGTTGGAGAGAGCAGGAGCCATCTCGCCGGGGAGGGGGGAAGAAGAAGAAATTAAAAAAGAAAAGGAAAAGTAAGTGAAAAAAATTAGAGACATGTTTTATTGTCTAAATTTTGGTAGGACAAGTTTAGTAGATGTCTCGTGAGGAATATATTAAAAGTTTTGTTTTCCTGTGGTTGTAGGCAGCTAGCGAAGCAGTTGTAAATTGTTTTGTTTTTTATTCGTTTTGTGTTTGTTTTGTGGTTGTGGGGGTTGGGGAAATTAAATATTTTCCCAACAGTGCCCTCCTCGTGCATCATTGTTCCGATTGATAATCCCCTCTTCTTCATATGTGAAACTAAACCCCAATTTCAATCTCTTATTTTCTACTCCTTCATTTTTGTTTTTCTTCGAGAGATATAAGAATATCTAATTCTTTTTTTTTTGAAAGAACACATACAAAATACGCACACAAGGTTCAGAAACTCAACACGCCAGTATTCAAAATCTTATTAAAGAAATAATGAATAAAAAGGGATATGGTTGTTACGTTGTATCGTTTGAGTTAATTAACACCGAGCTCTTATTTTGTTTTAGGGAGATTTGTGTGTGATCTTGTATGATTTTGGTGTATTTTAGCGGGTGTTACGATGCATGTAAAAATAATTTTTTATGTGTTTTTATATGATATAGGAGAGAGAATGAGTGGAATTGAATGGTGGAGATTTGTGTAGTACAGGTAGGTCCCCCGGGATATGTGAATGTGAAATAGGAAACATAATAATTGGAATTGAAAAAAGTATATAAAAATATGTAGAAGAACACTCACTTACTCTCCAAATGAGCTTTATTGCCACTCTATAATACCTTTTAGGATGTGTTTGATTGTAAAGTCGGAAAATAATTTGAAGGAAAATATTTTTCGGGTAAATAAATTTCGGGAAAAGGTTTTCCAAGGAAAATGGTAGTATAAATGTTTGATTGGATTAATTTGAAAGTTGAAAAATAGTATTGTTTTCCTTGTTTTCGTATTTTTTTCATGAAATTTGATTTATTTTTCTTATCTTTATGGTTAAATCAAATTGTCCATAAAAAGAGGCAAACTTTTCCCGGAAAATAAAAACCATATCTACTCAAGGAAAACGTTTTCCTCCAAAATAAGAAAAAATGCAAATTTCGAGAAAAATTAGAAAATATTTTCTTGGAAAAACAAATGCAATCAAACACCCATAAACTGAATTTTTTCCCGAAAAACTCTCTTTTCCAGGAAAAGAGAGTTCAATCAAACATTTTTAGCAGCATCCACTAGTTAACTCTATCTTATGTGTTCAATTTCTTTGATTAGTAAGTCTCATGTCTGTTGCATGTGGTTTCTAAATATTTCTTAAAATTATTAATTTAGACACGTCAATAATTATGATTTGCAAATTGTCCTTTAAAACCTACATAGTACTAATTTTGAGAAATTTAAAGTACTAACTAGTGTAAAAAATGTTTCTTACCTCTGAACTAAATGCTTCTCTCTTATATGTAAGCAGTGAGAATTAAATATACTCGTTCAATATTTTCTAAGTTAAATATGATAAATTTATTTATTAATAAAAGGACAACCAAGGAATACAAGAATAGAAAATGGGGTATTATTATCAAAAAAATATTTTTCACCCTCAAGTTAGTTTTAAGTGTAGTATAGTATAGATATGATAGATGTAGATAGATTTTCTAGAATTTAGATTTTTTATTTTTTATTTTTTGGAACTTTCTCTATGTTCCACGTCATTGTCACAAATGAACGGAATTCAAACAACTCAGTTCGATGAATTT
Source organism: Jasminum sambac (assembly GCA_018223645.1). Taxonomy (NCBI): domain Eukaryota; kingdom Viridiplantae; phylum Streptophyta; class Magnoliopsida; order Lamiales; family Oleaceae; genus Jasminum; species Jasminum sambac. The sequence goes on from CP073652.1 coordinate 27,451,429, forward strand.
ATATTAAATAATAAAAAATAGTGACACCAAGAGTTCTGGAGATACAAGGTGCAATGTATCTATACGATATCTTTGGCAGTCACGAAGTAAGTGAGATCCCCAATCCCGTTGAAAACCGTCAAACCACTAGTACAAAAATGAACTTAGATGGCGATTGTTTTACACTTAGGGTGGCATTTTTTTGATCGCCACCCAAACCAAATGACACCCAAAGTCAACCCGATGGTTGAAAAAACGCCACCCAAAATAGACTTAGGGTGGCGGTTGTTAAAAACAACCGCCACCCTTTATTATTATTTTTTTAAAAAAAAGGACTTAGGGTGGCGGTTGTGTCTAACAACCGCCACCGCTAAGTTTTTTTTTTTTTTTTAAAAAGCACTTAGGGTTGCGGTTCTAGTGCAAAACCGCCACCCAAAGTCCACTTTTTTTTTTTTTAAAAATGATATGAGCGATGGAAAACACACGAAATAATTTTTATTCAAAACCAATCGCATCCAATTACAACAAAATGAACAATCTAAGAACAAAAACACAAAATTATAAGATGAAAAGCTAAAAATTGCGTTTTGAGGCCTTAGATGACCTTAGATCGGCCTGAAACATGGGGTCACAACGATAGCAGTGAGTGTCGTAGATCTCGTCGCGACGATTCCGGAATGTACTCGTGGGTTGAAAACAGACATCGTATGCAAAAGTTATGGCCATTTAATGTTTACATGCTCAAAAACTCAAAAAAAATTATATTAACAATTATACAAAAATAAACGAGATTTACATGACCAAAAGATCAAAGAAGCTTACCTTACTTAAATTATGGCACCAATTTGTGAAGAAATTCACTTAAATCTGATTTCAAACCATGAATATTTGAAGAAATTTCGAAAAATTTTCAAAAGAAGGAAAACTCAGAAGCGGAAATACCAGATCTGATGAGTTGGTGGAATATTTAAAAGGAAATGGTGGCGGTTGTAGTAAAAAACCGCCACCCAAAAGTATTTTAATAATAAAAAAATAGAAAAACGGGTGGCGGTTGTTAGCTTACAACAGCCACCCTATGTACTAATTTTTTTTTTTTTTTTTAACCTTCGTTTAGGGTGGTGGTTGTTTTACACAACCGCCACTCTATGTACTAATTTTCTTCTTCTTTTTTTTTTTTTTTTTTTTTCGTTGGTTTTAGGTGGCGGTTGTTAACACAACATACACTGAAACCAACAGAATGTGCAGTTGTTTTACACAACCTGCTACCCGCTGTTCTTTTTTTTTTTTAACGTTGGTTTAGGGTGGTGGATTTTTGCTATAACCGCTACTCCTTTTCTTAGTCAGCATCAATGGTATGCGGTTTAATGAAAACGCCACCTAATGGGCGTCACCTAATGTCACTTGTGTGCTAGTGAACTTACGAAGCCTGGATTGTTCATTTATTTTCTATTATTATTATTATTTTTTTTTTCTAAAAGAACAAAATCACAAATCTTGCACGAGTTTTTAGGACTAAGAGTGTTAAAAATGTAATTTTCTTTTTTTGAATGAAAATAAAAATGTAATTGGAATTTGGGATTTGTTCGATATGTTAAGTAAAAATAGACATGGCAAAATAGCTCGCGAACCATCGGACTCGCTGAGCCAGGTTCGGCTTAGGCTCGCCTAAAGGCGAGCTCGAGCTCGAGCTTGAACGCTTTATTGGCAAGCCGCTCGGCTCGAGCTCGCCCGGCTATGCTCGCGGCCGGCTCTCAATTAGGACGAGCTCGAGTCGAGCTCGAACAAGCCTTAGGTGAGCCGAGCTTGTTTGCCAAGCCTAAGTAAAAACGTCTTTAAATAATTTTTGCTATTCATTTCATAGGCTCACATATACAAGTTATTTCTACCTAAAGAAAAACATATACTAGTATAGACTATTCATTTCTTCCAAAAATTCTAGTCATCTTTAAGTATCAAATACCTCAGGAATGATATATGGCAGCAAGAGGGACACCATATCAAGAGCTAGAACTTTAACAAGGTTCTTGTGCTGGAAATGTATTATTTTCGTGAATACCTAATACCCTTGATCACTAAATATTAATCAATTTTACACATACAAATCCACAATTTAATAAATGATATTTTTTTTGAATATTAATAAATGATATGTTGCTATATATGTAGGTGACTATTTACTATTGTCAGGTGTATCGAGTACTGTACATGCTTCACGAGTATTACAATTTTTCTAACTACTGCTTTCTATCAATGAGATGTTTGATAGATTTTTTAAAATAATTTTTAAATATGTGGTTTAAATTTTTTTAAAAATGTATTAAAATATGAAAAAGTTGTTAAATTAATGAATGAATGGATAAAAATAATGAGGGATAAAAATTTAATTTGTTTAAAGTTATATCAAATAGGTTATTAAAACGGCATTTTTCAAAAAACTTGCAAACAAGATTTTAAAATAAGAAGAGTGCTCTTTTCAGCTTAATCATTTCCGTTTTATAACCGAAAAGCAATCATGGTCTAGACTCGAGGCACTCGGGTTTACCGAAAAATCAATTCTACTAGTAAACATCAAAATAAATAAATAAAGAATAAAAAAAATCAATTACTTTTCCGACGCTAGGAGCTAAGATATATATTCATGGTTAATAAACACTCATCACCTAATTAAATTACGTGAACAATATACATGCCTAATTTGGAAAAAAAATGTGAAACATCTTTTTTTTCTTATCCTCATGTCTATTCATAAACATTATATATATATATATATATATATATATTTATATTTTAATTACAGGGCCAAAGAGACTATAGGGAGAATAATCGAACTTCAGACCTAAAAGATAGAAGACAGATCTAGATCCCATTATATCACAATCAAAAAATAACTTTTCTTTCTCCACGAATATTTTTTAAATAATTGGGTTACTTGTTTTGGGAAAGTTTCTTTGATATATATATATATATATATATATATATATAGACACATGTAATAATATTATTGATGTACATGTGACAATATATATTTTCTTATTTTTCAAATCCACCCTCACCAATGTACATAACTTTCAATTTTGTAACTATAATATATTGAAATGTCATTTTCAATTTATAATTCTATAGAATCATATACCAAAGATATTTAAAATTAATTTACCAGATTGTGAGATATTACGAGATTGCACTTACCAGTAAAAAAATATTGTAACCGCTTAGTATGAATTCATGAGAAGCAAAAATTCATTACCAAACAAATAAGTCAAGGTCATGAATAGTAACATGCATGAGAAGCATGATTCCCATGATTGTGTATATATACACCCCCACAACGGTCCTGCCAAATGAAATTCAACCACACAACGAAGCAAAAATGAATATCCCTATAGCCCTCTACGCTATTCCTCCTTTAGCATTATTCATTGTCATTATCAAAAACATGTTCCGTATTCTTCACCAATCACTTATTTTCAAAACAATTTATCAAATAACTTCTCATTTCAAATGGGCTTGTGATTTCCTTCTTCACAATTCCTTGTTTCAACATCATCTTTCTAACAACATGCTGCATAATCTTGATCATTACGAACTCGGTGAAACGAATATCGGGCCTATTGGCCAGCGAAATATAGCCGACTCGGTGGAAGCTATCGAATGTGCGATTTGCCTTTGCAATATTGGTGAAGAAGATGAAATTAGAGAGTTGAGACACTGCAAACATGTTTTTCATAGTGTGTGTTTGGATAGGTGGATTGGATATGGACATTGGACATGTCCTTTATGTCGGAATTTTTTGAAGATTCCCAGATTTGCTGCTGAGGTTTTTGACCAAGAAGTTCTTGTGTTTGATTTTTGTGGTATTAGATCAAGCAGTAGCTGCACCTGGTGGCTACGTTAACAAGTGCATCAAATATGGTTAGCTTAGTCTCCTTTTTGTTTTTCTTTTTTTTTTTTTGGTAGACGGAGTCTACTTTTTCGTGGTGATTAGGAAAAATGATATTTGTACACCTACTATTACACCTTCTTTTACACTTATACGGGGTGTCAAAATCCTAAGAAGTTAGAATAATTAGAACGATGTTGACATCTCATATTACGGGATTCTATCACCTCACATGAGTGTAAGTGTAAAGATGACGGGACACATTGTAGTCGTCTGCTTCGATGAAGTCTGTTTTGGGGAGGTTGTAAAAGCTCTGCATATATATTCGAGTTTAATGAAATAATTTGCAGTTAAGAATACTTAAATCCAAAAAATAAATAAGAATTGCAAAGATAAGGATTGATAGAATCGAACCGAGGGCATCAAGGGGTTGGCCCAGTGGTTAAGGACTCAACTGCCTTTATTGAGAAGGTCCCAGTTCGAATCTCACCACCCCTACCCTGAAAAAAAAAAAAGAATTGAACCGAGAAACTAATGAGGAAGAGAAAATGCAGTGATAAAGTATTGCTATCATTACGAAGGCTTTAAAAAGTGTAAAAAGTGAAAAACTTCAATAAAAAACATCATGTTGTAAATTAGTAATTGTATTGTGAATGGCCGTTGTGCCCTTGAAATCCTAATGTCGTAGCCCTAGCGTTGTACTCATAAAACCTTAGATCTGTATCTATAAATAGAGGCATTTGGCTCTCATAATGATATACACAATCTTATGGTTTTCTCTTTACTTCTCTTCTTTTACTATCTGTTTATAGCGTGTTATCAGCACGATTCTCTTATTTTTCTTTTGTAAATCATGTTTTAAAATCCAACCACAAGAATACGAAACTCGGTTTAAATTTTTCTCAATGTTCGTGCGTGTATTTTCCTTTGGTTGTAAATTTGTAATAATGGAATCGAACATGTCCCGATTATGCGTGCTTCAATCGATAATGTCCATTCTCGATGCATATATATATATATATATATATATATATATGATTTAATTTGTTTTGAATTTGATATTGTTATATGCATTGATGCCCCTGATGTTGTCTGTGGGGATTTAATTGCACGTCAAACGTTGATTTATTTGTCCATCTCTCTCTTGCACCATTCATTTCGTACTCTCTTTCTTTACATTTGGTAGTTTTGTCTTATGGCTCTATTATAGCCTTTTTCTTTTTGATTTGCAGTATTTATAACAAAATATCTTGTTATTGTTATAAAAGTATAGAAATAATAGAGAGAATTTAGAGAGAATGAATTATAAGGAATTCACAGGAATGAATTTCATTAATAACTGAAGCCCTATTTATAGGAAAGCTTGAATGTGTGATAAATCGTAATTACATAATTTCATCAAGGGTATAATAGTCATTCACATAAATAAAATATAATAATTTATTTCCCTCACTTCCCTCATTAATTATATTATATTAATATTATTATTATATTCATAACACTCAAATAATTATTAATACAAATGTCTTCTAAACTTGTTTGGAGAAAAACCCAAAGTGGGAAAAACTTCCAAACCGACATAGGATAAATTTTGGGTGGTTATATACTTCTTCATCAAAACATTACTCTCGATATCTATCAGCGGTATAAGAGTATTCACGTCTTTGCCTCGTTAAAACCTTGTCAAGAAAACCCGAGTGGGAAAAACTTGATCCAAGGAAAAGAATCTGACTACTCCATCCGATTTCATATCTTGAGGACCGATATCCTTACTTACGGTAAAGGATTTCAATATCATCATTGTTTGGATCTAAAGCATTGTCTCTATTATAACTTGATCCGATAGATCTGTTGTGTCGATTTCTCTTGTTGTCCTCAATATACCATGAATATGCCTCGTTAAAACCTTATTAGGAAAAACCCAATGGGAAAAATCCTAATGAAGGAAAAGAGTATATTATTCATGTGAATACGCCTTTAATGTTGCCTCATTAAAAACCTTGCTAGGAAAACCCAATGGGATAAAACCTCGATCGAGGAAAAAGAGTGCAACGCGTATTTTATACAAGTATCTTTGCAAGCATTTCAAAATATTTCATAGATTTGTATGAGTATCATATACATTGGTTCATACTCTTCATTCATTTCCACGTGAATGAAATTTTAGATGTTATACAATATCATGTTATATTTAGTGTATATATGCAATCAACGACTTGATCTCATTTTCTCACTATATCGAGATATATACCTAAATCTCTTACGGAGATTTCATAGTAGTTGAGATTGAGGTGCCTCATTAAAAACCTTGTTTGAGAAAAACCCGTTTTGGGACAAAAACATCAATCAAGGAAAGAAGTCTGACATATGAATTTCTCAACAATATCAATGTAGATATTTTGAGCCGTTGCATCTGAGATACAATAATACATTTGAAACCTCTTCAAGAGTTTCATTCTCATTTCTCATTAAACCAGTGCATGAACACTTTAATCATAAGGGCATATATTTTAGCATCGGCATTTTCGATGGATTTTAATATCCTCACTATTATTGATAGTATGTAGCGCTATCTTTTCATAGTGTGTCGACACTTTCAATTTTATTTCTTTCCATATCGACATAACTTATCGAGATATCTCATTATCAATCCTCTTGTAGGATTACACAATATAGTTATGTCTATATACTCTTCAAGAGTATATGCCTCCGTTATTAAGACCATCTTTAATAATTTGCTTCGATATATATGATTGGGGAAATATCATAATATCAACGCTTTAGCGTCTTTAACTTATCAAAGCATCTTAACTGATATATGTGATTGTTCATAGCATCTTTTATACATCTTTGAACTTCAAGTTCATATTTTAATTGTGAGGATATAGTATGATGCATTTCACATATCATTTTCAGCCTTTAATACTCCCCCTCATGCTAAGAAAATTTAGAACACTAAAACTCATATATGTTCTCATCATTCAGCCTTAATATGAGAATTTATATATTTTGCATTCTATTCTCGATATTGGCAATTTATTGGAGGACTTTAAATAATTTGCCACATAATATCGCACTTGTATCATACTCAATCCTTGAGGATTTATTCAAGTATTGGGATATACATTTACTAGCTTTATCATTAAATCTGGAAATCATGCTCATCTGGTGAGCAAATATTTAAATAAATTTCAAATTACGAATCATATACACATGTGACTATCTAGTGGATCCATATCATAATATCTAGTAGTCCACATGGAGGATGAGTGGGCCCATATTTCTCATCCTTTATTCCAGATATATTTGGAATTTATTTCCAATATTGGCTAGTAATGATTTCATCATTTATCGAGAACAATCATTGAAGAATTCTTTTAATTCTTCACTTGAAATATTGATTTCAATAATTATTTAAACCGGGATGGTCAGTCCGGTTCTGCAAACGAGTATTATTGAACTTTTAGTTCAGTAAATTCTTATATCGATTTCACTAGTATCTGTATAGTGCTCAACATGATTTATTACTTTCATCATATGTATAGCTCACCGACATATTCCATCATGTTTCGGTAGCATTATTACACATCACTGTTCAAGCGTGGAATCTTAGCACATACGCTTCATGTTTCAATACTGTTCCAACGCGGAGCCTTACCTCATACACGTTTATAAATTATCCGGGCACTTACAGTATTCACCATAATAATGGTCCATATATAATAATGGATAATTTGCTCTCAAATCTTCGAAAATACTATCCATCACTACCGATCAAAATCCTAAAAAGGATTTATCGAAGTAGGCTTGAAAGGTTGAGGATGCTAATGAATAAGGGCATCCCAGGAGATGTTCGATGTTTAATTGAAGCAAAGGTTCGATTATCTGGTGAGGTTTCGATTCCTTCTAAATACATGCCTGGTATGGGTAAAAGTAGTTTTTCAAAGAAACGGAGAGCAAAAAGATTAGGAGGGTGCTACAAATGTGCTCGGTGGACATGTGACACTCGATGTAAATCGTGAGTGCGTGTCTAGTAAGAGAAGATAAGATAGCATTCATTAAGGATGGATTGAGTAAGGAGCCTTTGGATGATATTCAATAGGCTCTTGAGACACATCCTAGTGGACACGTACAAGGTGAGCTGATGGCCTTATGGGCCAAATTCAAAGATGAACAATCACGTTATAGTTTTGAAAAACTTACTTTAGAAGATCCTGTTTGTAAATTTAGTAGAAAAATTTAGTATAATAATTTTCTCATATTAATGTAAGGAAGTTCGGTGTAATAATAACGAAGATCAATGTTTTTCTTGTAATTGTAAATATTGTTTTTCAATTTTTAAGATATATATATGTATATATATAGTATTTTTCAATCACCGATAGGTATATGTCATTTCACTAAAATTTTTCTGCCTTTTTCTCTTTCATATTTGTCAAAAAGTAAATAGTACAATCAATTATTGGTTTGAAAATTTTTCTTTAAATAGAGGGATATATATATCTCTCATATTCATACATTAAAAGTATAGTGCAAAAAGAGAGATAGGAGTAGAGATGGATATGGAGATTTTAGAATCATCTCATACAAGTCAGCCTTTACCTCGCCAGATTAAAACCGTCTGTATTCTTGGTGGATCTAAATTGGTAGGTCATATCCAATACGTGGATATGGCAAACCGACTCGTAAAAGAGTTAGGGAGACAAGAAATCACTATACTATATGGAGGAACCAACAACAAACTTTTAGCTAGACTTATAATGGCCGCATCATCATGGGGAATAAGAGTTTCGAGTGTAATACCTTTCCATTTAGTTGGATCTAATACTCGAATTGGAGCCAGTTCTACCATGGGTCCAGCAGGGTTGGTGCTACAAGCGCAATCCATCCACAACTGCATGATGTATATGATGAATAATAGTGATGCTTTCATTGTCCTTCCGGTGACTACAACACTGCTGGAGGAAATATTCAATATAGCCTGCGTTGTACGATGGAACTTTCATGTCAAACCAATAGGTTTGTTGAATATTAACAATTTCTTTGATGGCTTACTAGCGTTCCTAGATCAGAGTGTAGATAATAAGTTTATCTCTCATTTAGCGAGAAAAATACTTATTTCTGCTAGTACTGTTGATGAACTACTTATCAAATTTCATGCATATGTTCAAGAAATGTGGAAGCCCAGTCCGTCGGTCACGGCTGACCAGGTGTCAAGCGAAAAAGAAATTCGGATCCTTTAAATATCTCATTATGAACCACGATGTTGAGGGGTGTGCGAAATTGAGTATTTATACTCTCGAAACGCACCCCTTCATTTATGGGTTCAATATGTATTTTCTTTTAGCATTTTTATATTTTCAGTGTCTATTGCCATCTTTGATATTCTCAATATGTTCCACTTAAAATTTGTTTGTACTTCTGGAGTAATAATAATAATATCATATTGGCTTTATTCAAATACAGTAAATCTAGTGATTATGCTTCTTCAAGAGCATTTTATTCTCATATTAATACAATCTCATATCATCGATGAGATTACTTCATATAATCTCTCCATGCGATATATTTTCTTTGATATATCAACATGGGATCTATTGAGCATTTTATTTATCCAATGGTAACTTGCATACCACTTACTCAATTTCTCCATCAATATTCAATAGGCGTGGAAAGTGAACATTCCTTTATTAAATGCTTCTTTAAGAGCATTTCTCATCATATTACAATATACTAATCTCATAATGAAATTTTTCACCACGGTATATTTTCTTTCTCTTTTATTATAATGGGATTCTTTGAACAATTTCATTTCATCAATACATACAACGATAAATTCTGGCATCACTTGCTCAAATCCCTTCTTTAATATCAATAGAATATTCATATCGAACATATATAAATCAGCTTATCCAATTGTGGGGTTTAATCCAACCACATTTTGTAATAAGTATTCTAAGCGTGTGGTATATCCCACCACATTGAAAATATTCATACCAATCGTGTGATATAACTCACCACATTGGAAATATATCCGGAATTTAAAGTGCGTAAATTTAAATTGCAGAAATTAAATTTCCTCCAATAGGTGGTCGAACCTACCTTATAGAATTATTGCAATAAATATAAATTTCACGGAATTTAAATCGTGAGAATTAAATTGCATAACATTTAACTACTTCTTGAGGAGTAGAGTGCTTAGTAGAAGGTATTACTCTTCACTTAGCATATAAAGTGCATAAATATATAAAATCTTCTGTTTAGTGATGGTTGAACCCATAATCAGGTAGGAGGTATTGCAGTATTTAAATTGCAATAAATAAAGTGCGAGACTTAAATATCTATAGAATCAAATTTGTTCTAACTATTTCTTCAAAATATAATTATTGTCAAAGTAAACAGCCGTAAATCGAAATATCTGCTGCTTTGCTACACTTCTGATTCTGCTGGCACGCTGGAGAAGCGTGGCGCTACACATATTTCTTTATAAAATATTAATACATACTCATTTCACAATAGCCTGCCGATTCTTAGTGGCCAGTGATCTTGCTTTGCAAGTGCGTGTATTTGCACATATTTCTTTATAAAGTTTTGACATTATAAGCATTAATACGTAAATATTCACAAGTCTAAGGACCCTTTTGTAACTTTTCAAAAGTTGGGAGTCTTGATTTGTAAATTTTGGAAAGTTTACCTTATCAATATTGATGTCAAATCGAAGATCTCAGTTAAATCGAGTATAATGGAGTCGATAAAATTTGATTTTGATAATGTATGCTCCTTATATCTCAGAAAGCGAATGTTATAGTTTAATATATTATTATATTATAAAATAATATTATATATATATATACCTCCGTCCTCACATCCTCAATATCCGCAGAGTTTCTCAACTTGTCTACATGCATGTTTGACTCAAATTGGGCACTATTCATCGATCTTCTTTTGAGTGTTGATTATTTGCGAGAAGGCGAAGAAAGAGAATTGATGTATAATTGTATAGGATTGATTATAATATAGAATTGAGAGATATTAGGAAGAATTCATTGGTAATAATCAGGTTTACGATCTGAAAGATCATCTATAAGATGCAAGCAGTAGAGCATACTCCCTTCATATTATTACTCAGTTGGTTAGAAACTTCGTCTTTGATAACGTGTTATAAAAGTATAGAAATAATAGAGAGAATTTAGAGAGAATGAATTATAAGGAATTCACAGGAATGAATTTCATTAATAACTGAAGCCCTATTTATAGGGAAACTTCGAATGACACAATCGTAATTACATAATTTCATCAAGGGTATAATAGTCATTCACATAAATAAAATATAATAATTTATTTCCCTCACTTCCCTCATTAATTATATTATATTAATATTATTATTATATTCATAACAGTTATTTTAATTTTTAGCTTTTTTGTTATAAATAATTGTTATGAATAATTGTTTGGTGAAGAATAATTATTAGGTACAATAATTTGGTGAATAATATGGTAGTTATGAATAATTATTTTATGTGAATGACTATTATATCCTTGATGAAATTATGTAATTACGATTGTGCCATTAGAAGTTTTCCTATAAATAGAGTTTCAGTTATTAATGAAATTCATTCCTGTGAATTCCTTAGAATTTATTCTCTCTAAATTCTCTCTATTGTTTCTATACTTTTATAACACGTTATCAGCATGAGTCTCTAGCCGGTTGAGTAATATGAAGGAAGTATGCTCTACAGTTGCATCTTATAGATGATCTTCTCAGACGTAAACCTGGATTATTACAAATTGAAATACTCAATTTTCTACGAAATCTCTCTTCAAGCACTCAAGCATTTGTCGGTCTCATATTGAATTCGCTGCTCGCATAAAGAAACACTTTTCTTTTCACAATAGAAAAGCTGTCATTCTGATAATCGGGCTTCACATTGAAGAATGATGAATACAAGATTGCAAAACTTGTTGTACAATCTTGTTTCTCTACTGATTGCGATTAGAACACATGGATTTTGGAGGTGAAAAAAATTAAAGAAAAAGGTATGTATATTATTTTATAATATAATAATATATTAAACTATAACATCCGTTTTATCGAGATATAAGGAGCATACATTATCAAAATCAAATTTCTCGGCTCCATTACACTCGATTTAACGAGATCTTCGATTTGACACCAATATTGATAAGGTAAAATTTCAAAAATTTGCAAATCAGTACCCCAACTTTTGAAAAAGTTACAAAATAGTCCTTGAACATTTTGATATTGATAAATTGAAGTAGAAAGGAGATAATTTTCCAATCTTAAAACATTGATAAAATATTTTTGACAATTTTACCTTTGCGAATTTGAATGGACAATTTTACCCTTAGGGTAAAACCGACCTAATTTTGACGACAGTGAAAAATGGATAGAATATTCATGAAGAAATTCTAAATCCATTGATTATATAAAATGGCTTGAAGTCCATTTGAATTAAAATATCAGAATATTATTTTAACTCCCGAAGAGTTTAATTACATAATATACTTATTCTAAAAGGATAAGTGTACTTTTGTAGAAGTAATGAGTATTTGTTCTAGAAGAACAAATCTGCTCCCGTAGAAGCAGTTCAATATTTAATTCTCGCACTTTATTTACTGCAATTTAAATACTGCAACACCTCCTACCTGATGATGGGTTCAACCATCACTAAACGGAAGGTTTTATATATTTCTGCACTTTATATGCTAAGTGATGGGTAATACCTTCTACTAAGCAGATCCTACTCCTGAAGAAGTAGTTAATCATTATGCATTTTAATTCTCGCAATTTAAATTCCGTAAATTTATATTTATTGCGATAATTTTTCCATGTGGTAGGTTCAACCACTTATTGGGGAGAATTTAATTTCTACAATTTAAATTTATGCACTTTATAGTTTGAGTATATTTCCAATGTGGTGGGTAATACTACACGATTGGTGTGCATATTTCCAATGTGGTGGGTTATACTACACGATTGGTTATAATGAATCCTACTCCAGAAGAAGTAGTTGATCAAACATTCTAATCCTACTCTTGAAGAAGTAGATAATAAGAATAAAATTTATTCTCCATATTTACCGAATATTAATGGAGAAAAATTGAGTAAGTCGTACCTGAAGTTACCATTGGATAAATAGATGAAAGTAAAATGCTCAATAGATCCCATGTTGATAAGTCAAAGAAAATATATCGCATGGAGGGATTATATGAAGTAATCTCATCGCTGATATGAGATTGTGTTAATATGAGAATAAAATGCTCTTGAAGAAGCATAATCACTAGATTTCTGTATTTGAATAAAGCCAATATGATATTATTATTATTACTCTAGAAGAAGCACAAAACAGCCGAAGTGGAACATATTGAGAATATCAAAGATGGCAATAAACACTCGAAAATATAGAAATACGAAAAGAAAATATATATTGAACCCATAAATGAGGGATGCGTCTCGAGAGTATAAATACTCCGTAACTCTACCACCCCGAACATTCGGGTTCATAATGAAAGATCCAAAGGATCTCTTTTTAAACTTGACAGATGGTCTGTGGACCGATGGGTTTCAACTTCCATAGATTTTTGAACATATGATTGAATCTTGATGAGTAGATCAAAGAATCGTATTAGCGAGAAACAAGTATATTTCTCGCTGAACGAGAAATAAATTTATGTTCTACACCCTGATATAGAAATGCTAGCAAACCATCAAAGAAATAATTAATATTCAACAAACCTATGGGTTTGGTATGAAAGTTCCACTGTGCAAATGACGTTATATTGAATATTTCCTCTAGTGTGTTATAGCCGCCTGGAAGGACAATAAAAGCATCACTATTGCTCATCATGTACATCATGCAATCATGAATAGACTGCGTTTGTACCATCAGTTCAGGCGAACCCATGATAGTACTAGATCCAATACGATTGCTAGCTTCAACTCGATGAAAAGGTATTACACTTGACACTCTTATTCCTCATAATTGTGTGGCCATTGTAAGACTTTTTAAAAGCTTGGTATTAGTTCTGCCATACAATATATTGATGTTGTGCTTCCCTAATTCCCTTATAAGTTGGCTTGCCATATCTATATATTGGATATCACCTACCAGTCTAGATCCACCAAGAACACATACAATTTTAATCAGGTGAGGTGAAGATTGACTTGCATAAAATGATTCTAAAATTCCCATCAATATCTCAGTCTCCATATCTTCATTTACACTAAAAATTTTCAACATATGAATGAGAGATACATAAACCCCTCTATTTAAAGATAAATTTTCAAACCAATGAGTGATTTTACTATTTACCTTTTGACAATATGAAAAAAAGAGAACAGCAGAAAAATTTAAGTGAAAATGACATATATCTGTCGGTGATTGAAAATAAAAAGTCTAAAATCGAAAAACGATATTTACAAATAAAAGAAAAATATTGATCTTCTATATTACATAAATTTGCCTTATACAAATATGGAAAAATCATTATACTAAGTTATTTTACTAAATTTACAAACATGATCTTTTAAAGTAAGTATTTCAAGACTATAAAGTGCCTGTTGATTTTTGAATTTGGCCCATAAGGCCATCAGCTCACCTTGTACGTGTCCACTAGGATGTGTCTCAAGAGCCTGTTGAATATCATCCAAAGGCTCCTTACTCAATCCATCCTTAATGAATGCTATTTTATCTTCTCGGTTTCTGGACAAGTACCCAACAGATTTACATCGAGTGTCACATGTCTACCGAGTACACTTGTAGCATCTTCCTAATCTTTTGCTATCCGTTTCTTTGAAAAACTACTTTTACTCATACCAGGCATGTATTTAGAAGTAATTGAAACCTCACAAGATAATCGAACCTTTGCTTCAATCAAGCATCGGATATCTTGTGGGATACCCTTATGCATTAGCATCCTTAATCTTTCCAGCCTACTTCGATAAATCCTTTTTAGGATTTTGATCGGTAGTGATGGATAGTACTTTCTAAGATTTGAGAACATATGATCCATTATAATGTATAAACCCTTGTTAGGATGAATTTTGCAATAATTTTGATGATTTATTTATAGAATAATACGACGCGTATGAAATAAGACTCCGATTTTAAATAAATAATATGAAGCGTAAGAGCTAAGACTCCGCAGTTGAACAGTAGCCAGATGTGATGCGTATCAGCTGTAACTCCGTGTTTGAACAGTAGTAGACAATAATGTCACCAAAAGATGATGGAATACGTCGGTGAATTGTTTCTATGATAAATCATGTTGAGCATTATACAGATACTAGTGAAATCGACATAAGAATTTACTGAACTAGAAGTTCAATAATACTCGTTTGCAAAACCGGACTGACCATCCCTGTTTAAATAATTATTGAAATCAATATTTCAAGTGAAGAATTAAAAGAATTCTTCAGTGATTGTTCTCGATAAATGATGAAATCATTACTAGCCAATATTGGGAATAAATCCCAAATATATTTGGAATAAAGGATGAGAAATATGGGCCCACTCATCCTCCATGTGGACTACTAGATATTATGATATGGATCCATTAGATAGTCACATGATTCGTAATTGGAAGATTACGAAATGATTTGCTCACGATATGAGCATGATTTCCAGATTTAATTATAAAGCTAGTAAATATATATATCCTAATGATTTGAATAAATCCCTGAAGCGCATACAAGTGGGATATTATGTGGCAAATTATTTAAAGTCCTCCAATAAATTGCCAATATCGAGAATAGAATGCAAACTATATAAATTCTCATATTAAGGCTGAATGATGAGAACATATATGAGTTTTAGTGTTCTAAATTTTCTTAGCATGAGGGGGAGTATTAAAGGTTGAAAATGATATGTGAAATGCATCATACTATATCCTCACAATTGAAATATGAACTTGAAGTTCAAGGATGCATGAAAGACTATGAACAATCACATATATCAGCTATGATGCTTTGATAAGTTAATATTGCTAGAAGTGTTGATATTATGAGATTTCCCCAATCATATATATCAAAGCAAATTATAAAAGATGGTCTTAATAACGGAGGCATATACTCTTGAAGAGTATATAGACATAACTATATTGTGTAATCCTATAAGAGGATTGATAATGAGATATCTCGATAAGTTATGTCGATATGGGGAAAGAAATAAGATTGAAAGTGTCGACACAGTATGAAAAGATAGCGCTACATATGATAGTGAGGATATTGAAATCCATCAGAAAATACCGATGCTAAAATATATGCCCTTATGATTAAAGTGTTCATGAACGGGCTTAATGAGAAATGAGAATGAAACTCTTGAAGAGGTTTCAAATGTATTATTGTATCAGTGCATGCAACGGCTCAAAATATCTACATTGATATTGTTGAGAAATTCATATGCTGTACTCTTTTCCTTGATTGATATTTTTGTCCCAAAAGGGTTTTTCTCAAACAAAGTTTTTTTAATGAGGCAGCCCAATCTCAACTAATATGAAATCTCCAGAAGAGATTTAGGTCTATATCTCGATATAGTGAGAAAATGAGATCGAAGCTGTTGATTGCATATAAGCACTGAATATAACATGATATTATATGATATCTAAATTTCATTCATGTGGAAATGAATGAAGCGTATCAACTAATGTATATGATACTTATATAAATCCATGAAAGATTTTGAAATGCTTGAAGCATACTTGTATAAAATACGTGTTTCACTCTTTTTCCCTTGACTGGGGTTTTATCCCACTGGGTTTTCCTAGCAAGATTTTTAATGAGGCAACTTTAATGGCGTATTCACATGAATATTGTACTCTTTTTCCTTCATTAGGGTTTTTTCCTACTGGGTTTTTCTTAATAAGGTTTTAATGAAGCATATTCATGGTATATTGAGGACAACAAGAGAATCGACACAGTGTATCTATTGGATCAAGTTATAATAGAGATAATGCTTTAGATCCAAACAATGATGATATTGAAATCCTTTACCAGAAGTAAGAATATCTGTCCTCAAGATATGAAATCAGATGGAGTAGCTGTACTTTTTTTTCCTTCGATCAAGTTTTTTCCCACTGGGTTTTCTTGACAAGGTTTTAACGAGGCAGACGTGAATACTCCTATACCGCCGTAGACATCAGTAAGCAATGTTTTGATGAAGCAGTATATAACCACTCCAAGCTATCCTGCAATCGGTTTGGAAGTTTTTTCCCACTGGGTTTTTCTCCAAACAAGTTTAGAAGACATTTGTATTAATAGTCATTCAAGGGGGAGTGTTATAAATAATTGTTATGAATAATTGTTTGGTGGAGAATAATTATTAGGTAGAATAATTTGGTGAATAATATGGTAGTTATGAATAATTATTTTATGTGAATGACTATTATACCCTTGATGAAATTATGTAATTGCGATTGTGCCATTCGAAGTTTTCCTATAAATAGGGCTTCAGTTATTAATGAAATTCATTCATGTGAATTCCTTAGAATTCATTCTCTCTAAATTCTCTCTATTGTTTCTATACTTTTATAACATTTTTCGATTTGATTCCCTTGTCATCATATATAAATAATATATATGAGGAATATGAAATCAATTTGATCATTGAAATAGTTTGTCAATGACAATATTATTTCTAATATTTTATCATGAAATTCTCTACCAATTGATGGTTAGATCAATTTCAATTTTAGTTATGGTGGATTTTGCTTATTTCGCGTATATGACTTGGTTTCAAAGTTTTAATTTGATTATCATGACTTTACGTTTAGATATGAATTGATAGCCAATATTCGATTTTAATGAATCTTCGGCTTTCAATTGATTACGAGATATTAACAATCACGTTGTTTTATCATATGACAGGGATCATGAATATTTTCTTAATTGATTTTCCTTTTAAGATAATTGTAGCAGTCAATTACATAATAAATATAACTATGACAGACACAAATTGTCTTATGTTTATCAAGTTATTTAATAGCAGTCTTGAATTCACACATGATTTATCCCCATACGTTGTCAATAATATGATGTCTATGGGATCTAGTTGCTTATTACAATTTATCACACTTTCCGAAAGAAACGCAATATTACTTTTTAATAGTCCGGAAGATTATTGAGATATGTGATTTGTTGATTGCTAAAGAATCCAAACTTCATCTCCTCACCAATAGAGAAATGAGATTGGGTGACGGTTAAAAATAAGAACGGGTGGCGGTTTGGAATCGTGGACCCAAAATGGCGACACCCAATGTCGCCAAGAATGGGTGGCGGTTCTTAATCAAAGAACCGACACTCGTTCCCTGCTTTAAAAAAAAAAAACCTTCGGGTGGCGATTCTAATGTTAAGAATCGCCACTTAAACTGCACTTTTAAAATAAAAAATAAATAAATAATACAAAGAATCTTGCAAAGAAAACCAAAAATACAAGTCGAAACAACTTCAAAAAATGAAGATCTATATAGATCTATACAACTTTAAAAAACTACTTCAAAAATACATATTTGTTTAGTGTTTTCAATCCGGTAATTATCAATGAGAATCGTATGCATAAAGCCATCAAATTAAGCACAGTATCAAAGTCAATGCATGGGTAGCAAAAGAACAATAAATTGAAAATCGAATTGCTTTTCTACAATTGGTTAAACCCAGGTTTAACTAGAGGCGTAGCTGGCGAGGGCTTAGACTGTGCTATAGCATAGTCCAACTCCTAGCTTACTTGTGAAATGAATACATTTAAAAATTATTACTTTACCTACCTAATTTGACAAATGACAAATGGAGCACTCTTTCTCCGTTGCTACATGGTGAATGTTTAAAGGTTCTTATGGATGAGGTCAAGGGTTCAAGTCTAGATACCTTTTGCACCCACTTCTTGTTTCAATTTTTTTTTTTACTTCCCTTTTCTTTTGTCCACTTCCTCTTTTGTACATTATGCCTATTTATTATTATTTTTTTGAATGCCTATTTCCATTATTTTTCTTTCTTGTCTTTTTTCTTTCCCCTTTTTGTTTATTGGTATTTGTGTAATTTTACAAATTTTCTTTCAAACTCAATTACTAATTAAATGTTATTAAAAAGTACTGATTCAATTCAAAATGCTAATTATTTTTTTTCCTCATTTCAAGCAAAAAATTTCAATTCCATATTTCAATTGGGGATTTATGGAATTTTTGTATTTTCAAGTGGCCTCTTTGCTATTGCAAGTGGTTTTCTTTGCTATTGTACGTGAGAGGGAATCTTAATTTTTAACATAATATATTGGTTTCGATGAAAATTAGCAAAAGTCATTGTGTTTTTATTATTGTCATATATATTATCATTTTTTTATATCATGGATTTGTCAAACAAGAATATATAATGAGCTTAGATATGACGGGAGGACCGAGCTTGATAAAATTTTTGGCACATTACCCCCTTGAGTTGAATTTCTTGCTACGCCTCTGGGTTTAACATCACAATTTGATTACAAATTTACTAACACGAAAAGCAATTACCACGAGAATAAAGTTGCATCTATGCTAAACTACCCGTATTCTTTATTGCCGCAACAGCACCCTGGTCTCTCCAATCGAAGTCAGTCGGAAGATCGTTGGTTTGGATGAGTTAGCGCCTTATTAGCATCGTTAGGGAGGCGGAGGCATCAGTTGACGCCTAGATGTTGTTGGCTGGAACTCCTTTGGGGTCAGATTTGAAAGGGGTTGAGCTTCTTCAGAGACAGGCAGTTAGAGAGAGAACGTAAATTAGATCTGGACAAAGAGAGAGAAAGTTAATTAGAGAGATAATGTAAAATATTGGATTTGGACGAAAACAGATTGTTCGGTGGACTTTAGTATAACTTATGGTTGTGGTTACATAGTAAAAACCGCCACCCAAACACCCTTTTAAATTTTTTTTAAAATTAAGTTACAAAATGGGTGGCGTTTGTAGAGAACAACCGCCACTCGTTTTTTACTTTAAGGTGGCGGTTTTTCTCTTAAACTGCCACCCTTTTTTTATTTAATTTATTTTTTATTTTTTATCTATTTTGGGTGGCGGATTTGTGGTGCAACCGCCACCCGTTGTGCCCAATAGCAGTTTTGGGTGGCGTTTTCATAAAAAACGCCACATAATGGGTGTTCCCCAAACTTTATTGTGTACTAGTGCCTTTAATTTCGTTGTGGTTCCTGAAGAAACACAATTTAATCTCATCATATGGTGTACTCTACAAGACCAAAATATATGAGATTCACAATTTGTATTTTCTTGAAGAAAAAGTCGACGTAAATATTCTAAAAAGATATTTTGTTGTTGCTTCTGAAGAAGCAAGTTTACTTTCCTGCTTTATTTAATCGCAAGCATTAATTAATTTTTAGTATTGTATTATTTATGTTTAGTTAGTTCTTTTAGTTAGATCAAACCAAGTCGTTGCATAACTAATTGTAATATTCTTGAAGAATATAGAATGATTTCGAAGAGAGGTCTAGATCAAATCTAGTTTGTTTAATAACTCATTATTCCTGAAGAATACTGAACTATTGCCCCTAATATAACAATAGTCTAAATTAATATTATCTACTTTTGAAGAAAATAAACGTTATACATAAATCGTTATAGATTATATATCACTGATCTTGAAGAGCATGGGTTATAAATTTTTTGTTGTTGCTCTTGAAGAGCACATGTTAATAGATAATATCGAAAACTATTATTTAGTTGTTCTTGAAGATGCATAAATTACGATAGACTTTAGAAGATTCCTGAGATATATTATATTATGGTTTCCTACAATAATACGATTTTCTAATTCTGAATAATCTTGAAGATTAATTACTGCAATGTATATCTTAGTTAGTTTAATTTCTGAATAATCACAATTAATATTCTAGAAGTATATAATTGGCTCATAAAGGGTCCTACTAATATACACTATTAGTCACGGTTTTCTGGAGAAAAAAAAAGTTATGCTCAAATTCTAACAGTGGTGTTGAAGATTATTACCCAGTATAATTTGATTTTGAATAGCCTATAAATTATGATCGGTTTCCCGAAGAGGGTGATTCGTTGACCTTTTGTTACGGTTCTTGAAGAACACAACTTGATCTCGGCGTATTCAAATTGATAATTGTGTGCTTATGAAGAGCCCGATATATGAGATTTGTAATTTGTTCTTTTCTCGAAGAAAAACAAAATAAATTAATATTCTTAAACAAAATAGATTAATATTATTAAAGAATATTTGTAACTCTTCAAGAAATAATTCTCTTCTTGTTTTGTGCATCTTTAAAATTATTTTGTTTCTCCTAAATGGACGGAGCGACATTCGTATGGAAACACATTCTTTACAATGAAGACTTGGCATCATTAATGAACTGGTTGGCGAGAGACTTTGGCCGAAACATAGTTCTAGTAAGGGGATTCATATTTTTGTCTAAAAGGAGGAAGTACGTCAAATTCTATTAAGGTAACATTTATATGTTATTTTGTTTGATTATCTTTGTATTATTGAATATTACGTTATAGTCACAAATCTCATGTTATTGATTTGAAGAACACAATAGTAATGATTTGTTGTTGCTCTTGATAATATGTATTGTTATCTCAACATTCTAGTAGAATATTAATATTATATCTTTATGAAGAGTTAATGATCTAAATATTTTATGAAGGATCACAATCAAATATCATATTCAAGAAGAGTATGATTAGCTCTAGAAGAGGTTTGAGATATTAATTATAGTTTCACGAAGAAACACAAATTATACAATAATCTTGAAGATTATTACAAAATAGAATAAAATCATATTGTGCTTTTGAAGAATTACAATTTTATCTCATATATTTTTGAAAAATATATAAGATTTATTATTCCTTGAAGAAAAAATGATATTTGATATTCTAGAAGAATATCTTGTTATTTCTCTTAATGAAATATAAATTGTTTTCTCGTAATTATTTTTTTTCCTCGCGCTGAATATTTTTGTTTATTTTAGTATTTTTGGATAATTCTATTAGTGTTTTTGGATAATTTATTTTGTGATTCCTTGAAGAAAATGGAATATTCTTGTTTACTCTTGAAAAATATCATAAGGGATATTGCATCATTAATAGGCCAACATTTTGGAATAGTTATGAAAATAATCGAATCGAATATTAATTCAATTAGAGTATTATCTTGAACCAGAAGTTCAATGATTGATTGAAAGCTGTTGTAGAGTTAGAAATTACTCGAGCCAAAAATCCAATATATATTGTGAAGAAAATTACTATTTGGCATGGCTGATTGTACCATCCCTATTTTATTAATAGTGAAAAATATGGAGAATTCTACAAAGAACTAGAAGTTTCTTCAATATATTGAATTCTCATATGCCACTTATTCTCAAAGTAATATGGTTATCAAACCATGACTAACTAAAATTGGAACTGAAATCCCAATACATCTGGAATAAAAATTAAAGGTGAATCTTGTGAGCTCACTCACCCTTCACTTTGACCACTAGAAATTTTATGATATGGATTCACTAGTTGGTCACATATTTACTTATTGAAATCCTATAACCAGAAGTTATGGAGGTCATTCACTATAATTGTAAAATTATGAGCACAATTTCCGGATTAGACATTTAGGACAACTTGTCTTATTGCTAGTGAATTCATATCCCAAAATTATTAGTTGGGCTGAATTGAAATATTTTGTTGCCAATGACTTAGCAAATTATTATATGCATGTAGTTATTTGCTATGTCATTAATATGAGAATACTTAATGTGAGAATGTTATCTTACATGCAGTAGCAAACTGTAAAACATGCCGATATCATATTATGTAATGCCCCTAATATAATTGACTTATGGTCAAAAGCTTTCTGTTTTCCATCTTGAAAGTTTCAATAAGTGTGATTACCAAATGCGCTACGATGGATATTTAAAGAATGTTGAGAATATGGAATCGAATTTCAATTATTCCATCCCTGAAGGATGATATATCGTGACATAGTTTGCCTTCTCAGCATTAGGGGAGGAATTAAATAGTTGGCAAAAATAATTATGATGCATCAACCCTCACATGATTAACCATTTAGATATTATTACTGATCAAGTATATATCCAACTGTGAATGCTCCAAATTAGATTGTTTTGTAAAATCCATATCACATTTTGAATGTGATGGTAATTGATTCAAAATTCCGAAGATAATTGGAGCAAATAATTGAGGCAAATTATTCTGCAAAGTATATGGACATAATTCATTATAAACCTCCAGAAGAGGAACAGGTACCTGAAATTAGTAAAAATAAGAGATCTCAATAGTTATGTCTGTAACGGGGAAAATATGGAATCAAACATCGACAAAATATATTCATAGAGCTCTGTTATGAAAGCCAGGATATAACATAAAATTCATTGAATTGATGACGTATTGGTCAAAACCCACAATCCAACAGATGGCTATAGTATAGGACTTGTAGTCCAAAAGTTAGTAAAATACTAGAGAACATGTGTGCAAAAGTACATACAAGTAAAGTATGATTTATTGCACAATGAACTACTTATAACATGAAATATTCTTATGTGGTGAATCATATTTTAACTAATAGCTTGCGTTCTTTGGTTTCTCAATGAATGAGATCAAAATGTATGATTCTCGTCTCGACATTTTGGAAATGTTTATTTGACATACTAATGTGTAGAGATCAAAAGAGCGATCAAATCTTAGTATGTTGGGAAATCAGGTAAAGTGGTTAAGAAGTGGATATAAAATATTATGCTTATAACATATAATCCTTGAAGGATTAACTATCCCTGAAGTATATAATCTCTAATGACTTATTATACTCGAAGCATGTAGTTAAAGTCATGATGGAGATTAAATTCGCGTTGCACTCTTTTTCCCCTGACTAAGGTTTTGTCCCAATGGGTTTTCCTAGTAAGGTTTTTAATGAGGCAACTTTGGTAGCGTATTGAAAGAATAATATACTATTTTTCCTTCACGTGGATTTTTTTCACACTGGGTTTTTCCTTGTACATTTTTAACAAGGCATATTCAATTCTTTGTATCTACAAGACGTTAATCCTCAATACAAGGTTCTTGAAGAGTTGATACAACTTGAAGCAGAATATATTTCAAAGTATTGAAAACATTGGAGAGATACAGATTAGTAAACACGAGAACCATTGCTGATTGAAGGCAGGGGGAGCAGCTGTACTCTTTTTCCTGAAACCACTTTTTGTCCCACTGGGTTTTCTAGAAAGGTTTTGATGAGGCACCACTTCAACACTCCAAATTTGTTCAGAATTTATTGTACTCTTTTTTCCGTAATTTGGTCGATTTTTTCTATTGGGGTTTTTCCATAATAAGGTCTTTTTTTTTAATGAGACAGTTATTACATGATTAGTCATTCAAGGGGGAGTGTTATAAATTAGTAGTTGTATTGTGAATGACCGTTGTACCCTTGAAACCCTAACGTCGTAACCTTAGCATTGTACCCATGAAACCCTAGATCTGTATTTATAAATAGAGGCATTTGGCCCTCATAATGATATGCACATTCTTATGGTTTTCTCTCGACTTCTCTTCTTTTACTCTTTGTTTATAACACATCACACTTTTTTGCGGTTAAGTATGCTTTTCACATTTTTTTTACCCATTTACACGCTTTGATTCCACGTATTTGACACTCGCTTTAGCGGCATCTTCAACTTTTTCTTAGAATACAATCCATGAAGAGCCATCTTAAAAGTTTTAATTACCGCTGGTCCCTTCTTCCTCGATTGAAAAATGTTGTCGGCAAATTCCATGCTTTGATGGTGAGTGATAACAAAGAAAACATTCCTTGATTTAAGAAATGGCAGAGAGTGGTCCAAGCTCATTGTGGCTGAATTTTATTCATCTTTTAACTTTTTTCCCCCATTTTTATGTATATTCATCTTTTAACTATTTTTTGTTGTAATTGTAGGAAAAGGAGATCGGATTTCGAATTCACCATTATATCATTCACAATGAGTAGAATTTGTGCATGTTAGGATTCGACTTTTTATAAATTTTTATAGATTTATTCATTCTCTTTTAAATTTTAATTCAGTAGAACTAATCACATCTATATATATCATTTGGATTTATATATACCGCACAAATCTCCACTCATTTTTTCTCTTATTCTACATAAAAATCTAAAAAAATGTACAAAAATTTCAATCACGTGCCTTAATTATAGATATAAGGTAGACCTATAGCGCATAAGAACAGCTACATCTTATCCTAAGATTAAGGAGAAAATATCTCAACAAATCATATAGATAAGGAAACAACAATATCCATAAAAATTTACAAAAATTTCAATCACATGGGCTAATTATAAATACAAGGTAGACCTATAGCACGTAAGAACAGCTACATCTTATCCTAAAACTAAATAGAAAATATCTCAACAAATCCTAGAGATAAGGAAACAACGTAATTGATGGCTTCCAATCCGGTGCTTATATGTGTGAGTACTCATATATGGTCGGATGATGGGCATGTATGTATATCCTCCACCATCAGGTGGGGTGTGTGTTGATTATCCGGTTATTATATGTGGAGCCCTTAAGGTGCTTATATGTGGGCCACTTGATTATTTGTGTTTAATTGACATCCAGTCCACGATTATCTATAATAACATATACTACAACTACCCTGAAATTATCCTTAATGGTTAATCACGTAAATAATTACTGATGTATTTCACGTGATATATAAGGTATTACAACATTCTCCCTCAAACTGGGGGCATATAAATCCCATATGCCCTCAAATCTCTCTCTTGACGGGCCCTTTGTTAGCATATCAGACGCTTCTTGTTTAGTAGACACGCAATACATATTTCTTTTCCTTTGATCTTCTCACAATCAACCGCACCATGTGAGTTCTATCACAATGAACCAAGTTATGAGCTATGCTTATGGGTGCTTTACTGTCATTGTAACTTCATTCAACAAGTCAGTGATATATATAACTCCTTTGCAAAACAGAAATCCTTTTGTTCTATGGGTAGGTGACTATCTATTATTGTTTGGAGTGTCGAGTACCGTGCTTCATAAGTATTACAATTTTTCTCACTTTTTCTCACTACTACTTTCTATTTGTGAGTATGTTTGATTGAATTTTTTTCAAAAAAATGACTTTTAGATATGAAGTTTATTTAAATTCAGAAAAAAAATTTTTAAAAATGGTCAAAATAATGAATGGGTGGTTAAAAATAATGAGATTAAATTTATATCAAACGAAGCTAAAACGGTATTTTTGAAAAAACTTCCAAACAATATTTTAAAATAAGGAAAGTGCTCTTTTCAGCTACAAGGGGAAAAAAGGAGCTCTTTTCGGCTTGACCATTTCTGCTTTATAAACGAAAACCGTAGACGCCAAAAAACTCGGGTTTACCTAAAAACAATTCTACGTAATAAACATAAATAATAATAATAATAATAATAATAATAATAATAATTATTATTATTATTATTATTATTATTATTATTAAAAAAATCAATTACTTTTTCGACACTGTTATATTCATGGTTAATAAAATGATCACCAAATTACGTGAACAATATACAAGCTTAATTTGATACAAAAAATGTGAAAAATCATTTTTTTTATTTCTTCATTTCTATTCACAAACATTAATTATAAATTTTATTGTTTATGCTGCTATATGAACTTGTCTACTTTTTACCCACACTCTAAAAATAACTTTTCTTTCTCAAAGAACTATTGTTAATTAAATAGTTGGGTTACTTGTTCTGGGAAAGTTTCTTTGAAATATATTATGGTGATAGGGAGTAAATTAAAAGTGTTTTAAAGTGTTTTAAAGTAAAAGAGGAGAGAGAATGAGTGGAGGTGAGTGGTTGAGATTTGTGAATGTGATGAGATATGTGGATGTGATTGATTTAGGAGAGAGAAAAAAGTTGAAAAAAGTGGTAAAATGTTGAAAAAGTTGTGGCCTAACGGGCCTTATATCTACAATAATTTTATTGATGTGAAAATATTTTCTTATTTTTCAAATCCACCCTCATCATTCTACATAACTTTCAACTTTGTAAATACCATTTTTAGTTTATAATTCTATAGAATCATATGCCAAAGTTATTTTTACAGTAATTTACAAAATTGTGACATATAACAATGTTACTTGCACTGACTACTTGTGAAAAATATTGTAACCACTTAATTAGAATCATGAGAAGCAAAAATTCACTACCAAACAAACAACTCAAGGTCATGAATAGCAACATAAGAAGCATGATTCCCATGACTCTGTATATATACACCCTACAATGGACATCCTAAATGAAATTCAAGCAGACAACATAGCAAAAATGTATATCTATATTGCCCTCTACATTATACTTCCTTTAACAATATTCATTTTCATTATCAAAAACAAGTTCCATATTCTTCATCAATCACATATTTTCAAAACAATTAATCAAATAACTTCTCATTTCAAATGGGCTTGTGATTTTCTTCTTCACAATTCCTTGTTTCGACATCATCTTTCTTACAACATGCTGGATAATCTTGATCATGAACTCGATGAAATGAACATCGGGGCTATTGACCAGCGCAATATAGCCAACTTGGTGGAAGCTATAGACTGTGCTATTTGCCTGTGCAATATTGATGAAGAAGATGAAGTTCGAGAGCTGAGATGCTGCAAACATGTTTTCCATAGTGTGTGTTTGGATAGGTGGATTGGATATGGGCATTGGACATGCCCATTATGTCGGAATTTTTGAAGATTCCTAGAATTACAGCTGCTGAGGTTTATGATCAAGAAGTTCTTGTGTTTGATTTTTGTGGTATTAGATCAAACAGTAGCTGCACATGGTGGCTACGTTAACAAGTGCATCATCAAACATGGTTAGCTTAGTCTGGTTTTCTTTTTCTTTTCCTTTTTTTTTTTTGAAGAAAAAAAATGTAGACTTAGTCTACTTTTTCTTAGCAATTAGAAAAAATGATATTTGTACACCCACTACTGCATCTTCTTTTACACTTATACAGGGTGCCAAAATCCTCTGAAGTTAGATAAAAACAATATTGACATCTCACTTTATAGGATTCTAACATCTCACACAAGTGTAATTGTAAAGATAAACGTATATATAGTACTACTCTTCTACTCTTATGAAGCCCTTTTTAGATAGATGTAAAACTTACGAATATATATTCAAGTATAATGAAATAATTTGCCGTTAAGAAGAATTATATCAGATAAATAAATAAGAAGTGCGGAGATAAGGCTGGCAAGAAGCGTAGCTAGGAAACCAGTTTACGGGGGAAAATTAAGATAATTTTTTTATTTTTTATAATTATTTGTTTGGGAAAGAAACACATAGTGTAACAAATTTTACTTATATGATAATTAATAAATTTTATTTATGAAAAAAAAGTCTTCATATAATGTACCTACTAGAATGGACACCGTCAATTTCCTACAACGTAAAAGTCATCTATAATAAATATATATATGTAAACTCATTGCATATTTTCATTCTACAAATTCATTTTTAGATTTGTGGAGAATAAGTATTAACAATAATGATTGATGTAAAACGGTAAAATATTGATAATATAAAAATAAAATAATAAAATAACTTTTTCAATTTGTTACCAACATCAACATTTGAAAACAAGCTACAAACCAACAAAAAATAAAAATAAAAAATCAAATCAATAACCCAAGAATGAGTACTCGAAATACAAACTATGATACATAGATAGATTCAACCCCAAATAATAGGAATAATTAAGACTCAGAACTAACTTCCTGATATATTCTTTAAAAAATTACAACAACAAATCCAAGGAAATATGAAAATTAGGGTTTTTTACATTAAAAGAAAAAAAAGTAATCAGAATGTTTAATGTAATTAGCAATTGAGTGAAATATATATATATATATATATATATATATAATTGTCATTTGCATAAACTCATGAATTACTAACCAAACGTAAATTATACAAAAGAAAGCAATTCAATTATTAGACATATATGCAAAAAAGGAAATGAGGAAAGGAAAAAATAATAATAAATAATATAATAAATAATAATAATGACAAGAAAAGGAAGAAAAATAATCCACGTGAAAAATCTCATAGATGAAGATGAATGGAAATAATAATAATAATAATAATAATTGTTATAAAAGTATAGAAACAATAGAGAGAATTTAGAGAGAATGAATTCTAAGGAATTCTCAGGAATGAATTTCATTAATAACTGAAGCCCTATTTATAGGAAAACTTCGAATGGCACAATCGTAATTATATAATTTCATCAAGGGTATAATAGTCATTCACATATAATAATTACATCTTTTACCAAATTATTCCTCCACCAAATTATTCCTCCACCAATTTATTCCTCATAATTCATAACCACCACATTATTCTCAATTATTCATAACACCTAATAATTATTCTTCAATTATTATTCATAACACTCTTGAATGACTATTAATACAAATGTCTTCCTGGACTGCTTGGAGAAAAACCCGGTGGGAAAAAACTTCCAAAACCGAGTGCAGGATAGCTTGGAGTGGTTATATCTTTGCTTCATCAAAACATTGCTCCCCCGATGTCTATCAATGCATATGAGTATTCACGTCTTTGCCTCGTTAAAACCTTGTCAAGAAAACCCGGTGGGAAAAAACTTGATCGAAGGAAAAAGAGTGCAATTTGCTCCGTTGATTTCATATTTTGAGAATCGATATCTTTACTTAGTAAATGATTTCAATATCATCATCGTTTGGATCTAAAGCATTAGCTCCATTATAACTTGATCCAATAGATACACTGTATCAATTTCTCATATCGTTCTCAATATACCATGAATATGCCTCGTTAAAACCTTATTAGGAAAAACCCGATTGGGAAAAACCCTAATGAAGGAAAAAGTACAGTATTCATGTGAATACACCTTTAAAGTTGCCTCATTAAAAACCTTGCTAGGAAAACCCAATAGGATAAAACCTCACTAAGGGAAAAAGAGTGCAACGCGTATTTTATACAAGTATCTTTGCAAGCATTTCAAAATCTTTCATACATTTGTATGAGTATCATATACATTGGTTTTATACTCTTCGTTCATTTAGAGTGCATCAATTTTCTTACACAACTACAAAACATTCACCATGAACACATGTCTCCAAACACACAATTTAAAGCATATAAATTCATAGTAAAAACATGTAAACATATAAGTAAACCTTCATAACTAACTAACACTTAAAATATATCATTTAACATTTAATACTCACTTAATAGGTTATTTCATTCCCAGGGCTTAGCTCACCCTTTAGGGTACTCATAAACACGGGTTTAGCTCATCCGATCCTTTAATTTCCTTTTTGGTACTACACACACGATCGGTAATTTAACTTTCATGAGCATGCAAACATATAATGACCACCATGCTTATCTTTAAACTTGAGCAATAGTCATCATCATCTCATCATCTCATAAGTTAAGGATTTCACATTCACCATTTATCATCTTCAATATATCTCAATATTTTCATTATCATTGATCATATGTAGCGCTACATTTTCATATCGTGTCGACACTTTTCAATTTCATTTCTTTCCCCATATCGACATAATTTATCGAGATATCTCTTTATCAATCCTCTTTTAGGATTACACAATATAGTTATGTCTATATACTCTTCAAGAGTATATGCCTCCGTTATTAAGACCATCTTTTATAATTTGCTTTGATATATATGTTTGGGGAAATATCAACGCTTCTAGCGTGCTAACTTATCAAAGCATCGTAGCTGATATATGTGATTGTTCATAGCCTTTCATGCATCTTTGAACTTCAAGTTCGTATTTCAATTTAGAGGATATAACATGATGCATTTCACATATTATTTTCAACCTTTAATACTCCCCTCATGCTTTGAAAATTTAGAACACCAAAACTCATATAGTTGGTATGATTTTAATCATATATGTTCTCATCATTCAAACCTTAATATGGGAATTTAGACCGTTTGCATTCTATTCTCGATATCGGCAATTTATTTGAGGACTTTAAATAATTTGCCATATAATATCCCACTTGTATGCGCATACTCAAATCCTTCAGGGATTTATTCAAATCATTGGGATATATATATATTTACTAGCTTTATCATTAAATCTGAAAATCATGCTCATCAGTGAGCAAATATTTAAATAAATTTCAAATTACGAATCATATACACATGTGACTATCTAGTGGATCCATATCATAATATCTAGTAGTCCACATGGAGGATGAGCGGCCCATACTTCTCATCCTTTAATCCGGATATATTTGGGATTTATTCCCAATATTGGCTAGTAATGATTTCATCATTTATCGAGAACAATCATTGAAGAATTCTTTTAATTTTTCACTTGAAATATTGATTTCAATAATTATTTAAACCGATGGTCAATCAGGTTTTGCAAGCAGTATTATTGAACTTCTAGTTCAAGAAATTCTTATATCGATTTCACTAGTATCTCAGTATAGTGCTCAA
Source organism: Jasminum sambac (assembly GCA_018223645.1). Lineage (NCBI taxonomy): Eukaryota > Viridiplantae > Streptophyta > Magnoliopsida > Lamiales > Oleaceae > Jasminum > Jasminum sambac. Next base: position 27,482,841 of record CP073652.1, read on the forward strand.
TATGATTTATCATAGAAATCATTCACCGACATATTCCATCATCTTTTGGTGACATTATTGTCTACTCTTTGTTCAAACACGGAGTTACTGTACTCATACGCATCACATCCGCTATTATTTAATTCAAATCGTAGCTCTTACGCTTCATATTATTTATTTAAAATCGAGTCTTATTTCATACGCGTCGTATTATTCTATAAATAAATCATCAAAATTATTGCAAAATTCATCCTAACAAGGATCTATACATTATAATGGATCATATGCTCTCAAATCTTGAAAATACTATCCATCACTACCGATCAAAATCCTAAGAAGGATTTATCGATGTAAATTTGGAAAGATTAAGAATGCTAATGAATAAGGGTATCCCACAAGATATCCGATGCTTGATTGAAGCAAAGGTTCGATTATCTGGTGAGGTTTCAATTCCTTCTAAATACATGCGGTATGGGTAAAAGTAGTTTTTCAAAGAAACGGAGAGCAAAAGATTAGGAGGATGCTACAAGTGTGCTCGGTGGACATGTGACACTCGATGTAAATCATGGGGTACTTGTCCGTAAATCGAGAAGATAAAATAGCATTCATTAAGGATGGATTGAGTAAGGAGCCTTTGGATGATATTCAACATGCTCTTGAGACACATCCTAGTGGACACGCACAAGGTGAGCTAATGGCCTTATGGGCCAAATTCAAAGATCAACAAACGCATGCGTTGCTGATCTTGAAAAACTTACTTTAGAAGATCCTGTTTGTAAATTTAGTAGAAAATTTTAGCATAATGATTTTCCCATATTTATGTAAGAAAGCTCGGTGTAATAACAAAGATCAATATATTTCTTGTAATTGTAAATATTGTTTTTCGATTTTAAGATATATATATATGTATATATATATTATTTTTCAATCACCGACAGATATATGTCATTTTCACTTAAAAAAATTTTATGCATTTTTTTTTTCTCTTTCATATTTGTCAAAAAGTAAATAGTGCACTCAATTATTGGTTTGAAAATTTTTCTTTAAATAGAGGATTCATATATCTCTCATGTTCATACATTAAAAGTATAGTGCAAAAAGAGATAGGAGTAGAGATGGATATGGAGATTTTAGAATCATCTCATACAAGTCACTTTTACCTCGCCATATTAAAACCGTATGTATTCTTGGTGGATCTAATTGTAGGCCATATCCAATATGTGGATATGGCAAACCACTTGTAAAGAGTTAGGAGACAAGAAATCAATATACTATACTGAGGAACCAACAACAAACTTTTAGCTAGACTTATAATGGCCGCGACAATCATGGGGAATAAGAGTTTGAGCGTAATACCTTTCCATCTAGTTGGATCTAATACTCGAATTGGAGCCAGTTCTACCATGGGTCCAGCAGGTTGGGGCTACAAGCGCAATCTATCCACAATCGCATGATGTATATGATGAATAATAGTGATGCTTTCATTGTCCTTCCAGCGGCTACAACACAATCGAGGAAATATTCAATATAGTCTCGTTGTACGATGGAATTTTCATGTCAAACCAATAGGTTTGTTGAATATTAATAATTTCTTTGATGGCTTACTAGCTGTTTCTAGATCGTGGGTGTAAATAATAAGTTTATCTCTCATTCAATGAGAAAAATACTTATTTCTCGCTAGTACCGTTGATGAACTACTCATCAAATTTCATGCATATGTTCAAGAATCAGTGGAAGCCAGTCCGTTCGGTCACTGTACCAGTGTCAGCGAAAAAGAAATTCGGATCCTTTAAATATTTCATTATGAATCCTAATGTTGATGGTGGCAGAGTTACGAGTATTTATACTCTCGAGACGCATCCCTCATTTATGGATTCAAGATGTATATTCTTTTTGCATTTCTATATTTTCGTGTTTAATGCCATCTTTTGATATTCTCAATATGTTCCACTTCGGATCGCTTTGTACTTTTTCTGGAGTAATAATAATATCATATTGGCTTTATTCAAATACAGTAAATCTAGTGATTATGCTTCTTCAAGAGCATTTTATTCTCATATTAATACAATCTCATATCATCGATAAGATTACTTCATATAAGCTTTCTATGCGATATATTTTCTTTGATTTATCAACATGGGATCTATTCAAGACTTTACTTTCGCTTCTATTTATCCAATGGTAACTTCAAGTACCACTTGCTCAATTTTCTCCATTCATATTAGGTATATATGAAGAAGTAATTTTATTCTCATCGTCTACTTCTTCAGTATGATTAGAATATTTGATCAACTACTTCTTACGGAGTAGGATTAGATTATAACCAATCGTGTAGTATAACCCACCACATTGGAAATATGCACACTAATCGTGTGGTATTACCCACCACATTGAAAATATACTCAAACTATAAAGTGCATAAATTTAAATTGTAGAAATTAAATTTCCTCCAATAGGTGGTCGAACCTACCTTATGGGAATTATTGCAATAAATATAAATTTACGGAATTTAAATTATAGAATTAAATTGCATAATGTTTAACTACTTCTTGAGGAGTAGGATTTCGCTAGTAGAAGGTATTACCCATCACTTAGCATATAAAATGCGTAAATATATAAAACCTTCCATTTAGTGACAGTTGAACCCATCATCAAGTAGGAGGTATTGCATGTAATTAAATTACACTAAATAAAGTGCGAGAATTAAATATTGAGCTTATCTACGGGAGCAAATTTGTTCTTCTAGAACAAATACTCATTACTTCTACAAGAGCACATTTATCCTTTTAGAATAAGTATATTATGTAATTAAACTCTTGGAGTTAAAATAATATTCGATCTTTTAACTCAAATGGACTTCAAGCCATTTTATATAATCAATGGATTTAGAATTTCTTCATGAATATTCTATCCATTTTTCACTGTCGTCAAAATTAGGTCGGTTTTACCCTAAGGGTAAAATTGTCAATTCCAATTCGTAAAGGTAAAATTGTCAAAAATATTTTATCAATATTTTACGATTGAAAATTATCTCCTTTCTATTTCAATTTATCAATATCAAAATGTTCAAGGACTATTTTGTAACTTTTTCAAAAGTTGGTGTACTGATTTGTAAATTTTGAAAGTTTGATAATAACATATTTCAAAACGAGTTATTACCCTATCAATGTTGGTGTCAAATGGAAGCTCTCGTTAAATCGAGTATAATGGAGTCGAGAAAATTTGATTTTGATAATGTATACTCCTTATATCTCGATAAAACGAATCGTATAGTTTAATATATTATTATATTATAAAATCATATGATTTACCTTTTTCCCTTTCTCTAATTATTCCATGGATGAGGTTTACTTGCAATCCATTTACGTGATCGGAAAATTCTTTGGACTCCATTCTTCCAATTTTGGGATTTCAGACATCTCCAAATAGGTTGTGTAGAATGAGGAATTGTGGGAGAAGAATATGAACAAAGGAATTTTCAATGATGTATTTGCAAAGAGAGAGTTATTTAGGATTGATGAGGATGAATTAATTCATTGGTAATAATCCAGGTTCACGTCTGAAGATCATCTATAAGATCTGAACCCGTAGAAAGATACTTCTTTCATATTACTCAAATGGTAGATCATACGATAACGCTGTTATAAAAGTATAGTAAACAATAGAGAGAATTTAGAGAGAATGAATTACAGGAATTACCGTGAATGAATTTCATTAATAATCGGTTCTGTTTATAGGAAAACTTGAACGTCACAATCGTAATTACATAATTTCATCAAGGGTATAATACCATTCACATATAATAATTACATCTTTTACCAAATTATTCCTCCACCAAATTATTCCTCCACCAATTTATTCCTCATAATTCATAACCACCACATTATTCTCAATTATTCATAACACCTAATAATTATTCTTCAATTATTATTCATAACAATAATAATAATAATAATAATAACAATAATAATAAGAAGGTACGAAAGGAATGACGTGGCGTTCGAACCCATGGAATGGACAAAGAAAAATGAGTGACAACCAGCTGACTTAGGAACAACTTCGTTACTGTTAGTGCAAACATGTTTCTTATCTAATATTCAGAAATATATGTAGAACTATTTCAGGCTAGGCTGTTGGTAGGACTCAGCCACAGGCAAGTCCAATATCAAACCACCCCCTCCCCACCCCCAACCCGGGGAAATGGAACCGAGAAACTAATGATGAAGAGAAAGATCAGTGACAACGAAATATTACTATCTTACAAAAGCTCCAAAAAGCGTAGAGTGAAAAACTTAAATAAGACACATCACATTTTTGGCACTCAAGTACGTTTTTACACATTTTGTTTTTGCATTTGCACGCTTTGATTCAACGTATTTGACCCTCGCTTTAGTGAGTTTTTCAACTTTTTTTTCAGAACATAGCCTGTGAAGAGCAATCTTATAAGCTACAAGGAAAATTAGAGCTTGTCTGCTGCAATTTTAAACAAAAATTATTTTTCCAACTCTCAACTTCAACCACTCATTTGACAAATTTAATTAAAAAAAAAAGAACAAAAGAACGAAAAAACAAAAATATGGTCAAATGTCTCTATCAGACTACCCTTACAGCTGGTCCCTTCTTCGTCGATTGAAAAATGTTGTCTGCAAGGTCCACGCTCAATGGTGCGACATGACAAAAACACATTCCTTGATTTAAGGAATGACACATAGTGCTCCAAGCCATTGTCGCTGATTTTTATTCGTCTTTAAACTTTTTGTTTTTTTCCTTATCTATATTCATCTTTAACTATTTTTTGTTGTAATTAATTGTAGAAAAGGAGATGAGAGTTTAAATTCTCCATTATATCATTCACAATGAGTAAAATTTAATTTATAAATACAAGTTAGATCTATAGGGCGAGTAATGTTCTCCTCCCAATGCTATATGTCAGTTCAGCTTAACACATCAGTGGAGTCTAGTTCTTAATTTTACAAATATGCTCACCTGTGACACATTAACACGTGAGGAGAATAACTGATAATCGCATGGGGATGAGAACATTATTACCTATAGCACTCAAGAACAGCTACATCTTATCCCTAAAACTATGGAGAAAATATCTCAACAAATCCTAGATACAAGGAAACAACCTAATTGATATATCTATTATACGACTTATCAGATAATAATGTAAAACTACCCTAAAATTATCCTGAACGAGTAATCACATGAATTACTAATGTATTTCACGTGATGGATAAGATATTAGCTCCTCCAGTCCCTCTCTTGACAGCCCCTTTATTAGCATATCGCATATGCTTGTTGTTTAGAGCATCCACACAAAGTGTTTGATAGGTCCCACTTTTTTTTTTTTAATTTTATCGTTATCTTTTATTACTTTTACCTCACTTTTTCCCACTTTTTCTTCCTACATTTCCGTGTCATTTCTACATTCTCACATCCAACTTCACATCATCTACTACCGTTTTATTATTCTTTTTAAATCTCTTTATAAATCTCTCATCATTTTCCCATTTCCCTACCTTTTTTCTATATATCCTTCCATCTCACTCCAATTAAAATAATCATCTTCTGTCTATCTCTCTCCTCCATGTCATTTTCCACATCCACATTGCACTGGAGATGCTTTCAGCAGACACGTGCACAATACATATCTCTTTTCTTTTGATATTCTCACAATCCACCTCCACATGCTTGGTTGTACCATAATGAACGGAGTTATGAGCTTTGCTTATCGGTGCTTTATGTTGGAATAATTATAAATAATTATTCAACGCGTGGGGCCACACATGTGTTTTAAATATGCGCTGGCTGTCTTAAGGTTTAGCCAATATTAAAAGTGATCAATAAGTTTAGATTGGCTAATTGGGTATTAAAATAATTATGGAATTAATGTGTAGAGACCAGTTTATATTCCTAAATTGATGAGGGGGCAATTTAGGAATATTAAGTAATATCTACAACCATAGCAGTTATCTATATAAAGGGGTCATGGTCCCCAATTATGCGTATGTTTTATTCTCTCTGCATCCCCATCAACAGAGGAGAAATCTAAAGGAACTACGCATCAATTGGTAAATCATAACCTGTATTTTTCGGATCCCAACCAGATTATGGAATCAGGTACGCTTTCGCCTTTTGTGTTCTTGCTTTCTCTTTGAATCTAGATGGGTATTCGATAATTAAGTTTGAATTCAATCCCACACTTTATTGTCATTGAACAACTCAGTAATATAATTACTCTGTGAAACATCAATTCATTTTTTGTTCTTGCTACCTAGATGCCTACCTAGAAAATATCTTAGTCGCCCAAGGTCTTTAACCTCAAATTCTTGTGCTAGAAACTTCTTGAGCCTCTAATTCTTCAATATATCATCACTTGTTAAGATCATGTCATCAACATAGACGATGAGAATGGCTCTTTTTCCTTCTTTTGAGTGCTTAAAGAACAAAGGCTAATCTGATTGTCCCCTTTTGTAGCCATACTTCTTGATTGCTTTGCTAAGCCATTCAAACCATGCAAGGTGGGATCATTTTAGACCGTATAATGATTTTTTTCAAAATGAAAAATTGCTCGATTGTCATATTTTTCTTCGAAACTAAGCTGCACATTCATGTAATCTTCCTCTTCCAGATTGGCGTTAAGAAATGCATTCTTCATATTCAGTTGTTGAAGTGGACAATTGAGATTTGCAGCTACTAAAAGTAATAAGATTACTGTATCTAGCTTAGCCACTGGTGCAAAAATCTCTTTGTAATCCACCCTGTATGTTTGTGTAAACCCTTTTACCACCAAACATGCTTCATACCTCTCAATTCTCCCATATGCCTTTGTTAGTCATGTGATTGCCCAATTAATATAACCAAGAACAGCCACTTTTGCAGTCCATTGTGTTGCCACTTATAAGTTCAAAGGGAGCCCATTTCTTGACCCATCTTTGAAGCCCATTTTGAAGTGATGCAGCCTTGACTTTGGAAGTGTATTTGACAAGGTTTTTGGACAAGATTAGATCAGATAATTCAGCAGCTTAGTCTCGTCTCTTTGGTCCAATTTTCAGCCGCCTCTTTTGCTCTCCAGAGATCTAGTATCATCTTCCTTTTTCTTGGTGATTTACTTAGTGTATTTCATGCCATAGTTTAGGAAGATGTTTGTTCTTGTCTAGATCTTCTTTGGTTGAGAGTTTATCGTAGTGTTCTTTGTGAAAACTTGTTCTTAGTTGAGTTTTGTACTCAATCAACTTTTGTGTAAACTTTAAGTAATTTTCGTTGCTTTAACGAAAATTATGTATTTAAATTCGGGTTTAGAGTCGATCTACACCCTACAGTGGTATCAGAGCTTATTTTGATACTACGGTTTTTAGATCGTTCGACTGAGATCTTTGTGTTTTCTTAGTTTTCTTGTTCAAATCTTTGAAAATTTGGCCAAAAATTCTGTTGTTGAACGGGAAAGTTGAAGCCGAACAAAAACCTTAATTTTCTTCGGTTCAACAGGACCGGCGGCGAGTGGATGAAATTTCCGGTCTGAGTGAACAATAACCGAAGGCGACCTTTGGCATGGTGGTACTGTTCATCCGAGATTTGTTCTTCACCGGTCTGTTGACCGAGGTATATCTAACCCTCTTTGTAGAATTTAGTATTCTACTATTGTTATCTCGTATTTGCCTCCGTTGAAGCCTTTGTTATGGTAACTTCTCGTCTGCCCTTGTCTAAGAACTATAGAAACTGGTGGGGATGGTTATTAACCCGACGAGGTTGAGGTAATTATAGAGATTCAGGTAATATTAGTTATTACTTGTTATTTGTTTGTTTTTTACTGTTGGGAAAGTTTATGCTTTGGTAGTAATTTATTTTCTGCCTGACTTCTTATCTTTGTGATATTGTGTTCTGCTAGCGGTAGTTGCTTTTAGGTTATCTGCTCTTCTTGTAACTTTGTTTGGATGCCTATTTGAACTACTTTGTGTCTTTAATCAATGTCTTCCACTAAGATTGAAGTTGCAGCCTGGAATGGATCAGGTGACTTCAGCTTGTGGCGTCAAAAGATTAAGGCATTACTTGTTCAAAATAGATGTGCTAAGAGTTTAGATAACACTTGGCTTGTTGGCACAATTGATAAACACAAATATGATGCTTGATGAATTGGCCTTCATATTATTTTCTTGCATATTTTTGATAATGTGCTTAGAAAGATAGGAGAAACTACAACTGCATCTGAAATTTGGAATAAACTTGATGAGCTTTATTTGGCCAAAACTCTTCCAAACAAAGTTTTTCTTTGGAAACAATTTTTCAGCTTCAAATTTGATGTTAGTCTTGAACTTGACGAGAATGTTGATAGGTTCAACAAGAAAACTATTGACCTTACTGCTTGTGGTGAAATTCTTTTTGACGATCAGAAAGCAATTTGTTTATTGAATGCCTTGAGTGATAAATATAGAGATGTCAAAAATGGTTTAGAATATGGTGGTTAGTCCTTAACTGTTGACATCATCTATAGCCCTGAAAAATAGAGATCTTGAGATTAAATCTGATCAAAGAGAGGCTTTTGTTGCTGAAAATAATTTTAAGAAAAAGAATTTTCAAAAAGGTAAAGAATCTGGTCATTCTTATCAGGGTTAAACTTTTAACCCTAATAAGAAGAAGAACCAAAATTCCTCTTCTTCTTCTTCTTCTGATTAGAACAAAGCTAAGAACAAAAATGAAAAAGATAGGGGTAAGGGTAAAAAGAAGGAAATTACTTGCTACTATTGTAACAAGAAAGGTCATCACATTAAAAATTGTTTTAAGAAAATACAAGACGAGGCCTTAGCAGCTAAGTCTCCAAGTGGAGGCAAAAAACATAACAATGTGGCCAATGAAGCTCATGGTTTTGTGTATATGGCCTCTACTAATTTTCAAAATGAATGGGTGCTTGATTCTGGTTGTTGTTTTCATATGTGCCCTTGTGATGACTTGTTTTCTGAGTTATTTTATGCTGATTGTGGAACTGTTAAATTGGAAAATGATTTTATGTGCAAAATTGGGGGTGTTGGCAAAATTTCTTTGAAACTTGAAAATGATTTCATTTTAACTTTGAATCAAACTAGGTTTGTACCTGAGTTGAAAAGAAATCTGATTTCTTTAGGGTCTCTTGATGATGAATGTTTTGATCTTAGGGTCAAATCTGGATTTACTAGAGGCCTAAACGATAATCAAGAAATTTTCACTTCTTCAAAGGTTAATGGAATTTATCTTTTAAAAGCCACACCTATTTTCCATAAGTCTCTAAGTATTGAATCAAATGTTTCAAACAAAGCACAACTTTGGCACAAGAGACTAGGATATGTTAGTGAGAAAGGTTTGTTTATCTTGCAAAAAGATGGTGTTTTTGGTAAAGATACAATTCAAAAATTGCCTTTTTGTGATGAATGTGTCATGGGTAAACAAACCAAGTCTCCATTCGGTAAAAGTTTGCACAAATCCAAACAAATCCTTGAGTATCTTTATGCGGATTTGTGGGGACCTGCCCCAGTTTTCCGCATTTCAGGTTTTAGATATTTTCTTCTTGTTCTTGATGACTTTTCTAGGAAGTCTTGAGTTCTTCTATTGAAGTCTAAGTCCGACACTCTTCACTGCTTTCAAAACTTGGTTAAATTTGACTCAAAATCTCAAAAGTAAGAAAGTGAAGGTACTTCTGACTGATAATGGATTGGAATTTTGCAACCAAGAGTTTGATTCCTTCTGTTCTAATCACTCAATCACTAGGCATAGGACTGTCACTTACACACCACAGCAAAATGGGGTTGCTGAAAGAATGAATAGGTCTCTTTTGGAGAAAACAAGATGTTTGTTGTTGGAATCTGGGTTACCCAAAGTGTTTTGGGGAGAGGCAATAAAAACAACCTCATTTCTTTTAAATAAATGCCCTTCAAGTGCAATTGGTTTCAAAGTACCTGATTTTATTTGGAATGGCTATATGCCTGATTATTCCGCTTTGAAAATCTTTGGTTGCACTGCTTTTTCTCATCAAAAGGAGTCTAAATTAGACTCTAAATCTATAAAATGTGTTTTTATAGGTTATGGTGATGGGGTTAAGGGTTATAGATTGTGGGTGAAAGAAAATGGGGGTTATTCCGTTATTATAAGTAAGTCAGTTGTTTTTAATGAGAATGAGTTTCCACGTTTGAAAAACAAATCTGAACCTGTTTTATCTGAAAAAGATTTTGTTATTTCTGAGCTGAGTTTTGAGAATCCTCTTAGTGAGGACACTCAATTCGATACTCAGTTTCAGGTGGAGCAACCCCCACATGTTTCGCCCACTAATTCACCTCAACAATCTGATGTCGAGGGTGATTCAGGATCTGAAAATGAATCACCCGAGTTGCAGAATTATCAACTTGCTAGAGATAGAGCTAGGAGAACCATAAGACCTCCTACTCAATTTACTAGTGATTTTGTATCTTCTTTTGTTTAGCAAGATTTTTTTAATTCTGCACCTCAAACATTTGAAGAAGCTGTTGCTTCTCAAGATGCTGCTAAGTGGATTGCCGCCATGGAGGATGAAATGTCATCCCTCCACAAAAATCAAACCTGGATACTTGTTGATAAACCACATTGCAAGAAATTGGTTGATTGTAAATGGATTTTCAAGGTAAAAGACAGTGAATTTGAAGGTGGAAAACCTAGATACAAAGCTAGGCTTGTAGCTAAGGGTTTTACACAAAAAGAGGGCATTCATTTTGCTGAAATTTTCTCTCATGTTGTCAAATTCACTACCATTCGAGTCTTACTTCCTTTTGTTTCACAATTTGATCTTGAACCTTAGCAACTTGATGTTAAGACTGCATTTTTATATGGTAGCCTTGATGAAATTATTTACATGAAACAACCTATTGGTTTTGTCAAAAATGGGACTGAACAACTTGTGTGTTTGTTGAAAAAATCTTTATATGGTTTGAAACAGGCACCTAGACAATGGTATAAGAGATTTGACTCTTATATTCAAAGTTTAGGGTTCAAAAGGAGTCAATATGATGCATGCTTTTACTTCAAAATAAATTCAGATTCAGATTTTCTTTTCTTGCTGCTTTATGTTGATGATATGTTGGTTATTGGCCCAAAAATATATGAAATTAATCAACTTAAAGCTTTGTTAAGATCTGAATTTGACATGAAGGATTTAGGACTTGCTTGTAGAATCCTTGGCATGCGTATCGCTAGAAATAGGGCTAAGGGAACTTTGTTTCTAAATCAAAAGTCATATGCTGAAAAGATTTTGAAACGGTTCAATCTTTGTGATGCTAAGCCTATTTCTTTGCCATTGCTTGCTCATTTCAAACTCTCAGTTGATGATTTTCCCAAATCTGATTTTGAGCATGAAAGAATGTCTAATGTACCTTACTCGAATGCTGTTGGTTTTGTGATGTATTTGATGGTCTCTACAAGACCAAATTTGAGCTATGTTGTATTGTACTTAGTCGATTCATGAGCAATCTAGGTGAGATTCATTAGGAGGCTTTGAAAAGTCTCTTGAGATACATTAAAGGTACCATCAATCTGGGTTGGTTATACCAGAAGCAAAAGGATGGTCTTAAACTTAGGGGTTATGTGGATTCTGATTTTGCAGGTAATTTGGACAATAGAAAGTCCACTTCTTCTTATTTCTTTACCTTCAATGGTAGTTGTGTGAGTTGGAAAGCTCAGTTGCAAAAATTAGTGATTTGCCTTCAATTGAGGCTGAATACATAGCTGCAAGTGATGCTATCAAAGAATGTCTTTGGTTGAAAGGTTTTCCTGGTGAACTAGGTGTAAAGGATTCTGTTATTGAAATTTTTACTGATAGTCAAAGTGCTCTTTATCTTAGCAAAAATCCAGTTTTCATAACAGGTCCAAGCACATTGATGTAAAGTTCCACTTCATTAGAGATATTCTTGAAAGGGCATCATCAGGTTGGTGAAAATTCTGACTTAACTCAATCCTACAGATTCAGGGATGAAAGTCATTCCCTTGCCTAAGTTTAAATGCGCTTTAAATTTTCTCAATATTGTTGCAAATTAGTATTGCTAGTTTATTTTGCTTTCGCTCTGCCGTGTCGTGTTGCTGTTTTGCCTTATTGTCTTTGCTTTTCAGGTTAATTGACCCATCAACGTAGAGATTGTTAGTCATGTGATGTCCCAATTAATATAACCAAGAACAACCACTTTTGCAGTCCATTGTGTTGCCACTTATAAGTCCAAAGGGAGCCCATTTCTTGACCCGTCTTTGAAGCCCATTTTGAAGAGATGTAGCCTTGACTTTGGAAGCGTATTTGACAAGCTTTTTGGACAAGATTAGATATAAAATAATTCAAGCTTGGTCTCGTCTCTTTGGTCCAATTTTCAACTACCTCTTTTGCTCTCCATAGATCTAGTATCGTCTTCCTTTTTCTTGGTGATTTACTTAGTGTATTTCATGCCATAGTTTAGGAAGATGTTTGTTCTTGTCTAGATCTTCTTTGGTTAAGAGTTTATCATAATTTTCTTTGTGAAAACTTGTTCTTAGTTGAGTTTTGTACTCAATCAACTTTTGTGTAAACTTTATGTAATTTTCGTTGCTTTAATGAAAGTTATGTATTTACATTCGGGTTTAGAGTCGATCTATACCCTACAGCCTTGTATGTCACAATAAATTGTTTGAAATATGAGGCAATGACAATGAGGAAATTTGTGAATGTGAAAATGATCTCACTTGCAGATTTTTTTAGAGGAAAGGTGAAGGTTTGAGAAGCCAAAATGTGGCTATGATGGGGAACTTGAGAAGTTGTCCTACGTAGGAAAATGAAAGGGAATTGAGCCTCCTTGTACATGGTTACCAATTTCCAAGTTGTGAATATACGTCGTCTAGAGACTTTCTCATTGTCTATGCATCTTCATGATGGGGTGCAAGTCGCGAATTGATTTCCTCAAGAGCCTTAGAACTTGTACGCAGCGCTTTATGTAGATGGATGTGGCACTGAAATCGGCTACGATGAACAAAACACATTTCGGAAAAAAAAAATCTTGAGCTTCATTTTAACTTTTGAATCCGAAATGAAACTGCAAAGCTTCCAAACCTATGTACCTACTGAGCGCCTTCAATTCTGTAACAACTTAGGCCTTATTTTGTTATTTAGTCAAAGTTACACATCAATATCGGCCATAGATCTCACCTCACTACTTTTATTATTTACACATCTCGTGGTCCTCTTCATTATTCAATCTAAAAATTTAGAGTTCTTTTTAAGCATAAGTTAGAGATCTTATGGGTGGGATGGTGTCTCGAATCCGGATCAAATATAACTGTAAGGGGGTGTCTTTTGCATGTGACCAGACCCCTTTGACAAAAATTAGAGTTTGTTGGATACAATTTATTCCAAAAATATCCCCAAAAAAAATTATCCAAAAATATCGTTTTTCTCCATTGTCACACTTAACATTCTTTACATTTATTTGACAACGTCATTATAAATATTTGCTTCATTTTTCAATTCATTTTTCAATGCACATCGAAAAATTATTTTTTCTTTAATCTCTGTCAAATGCACTGTTAATCCGTTAGCAAGTTTGAATTTAGTGAACAAAGAGTAACCTCCACAAAGTTGAGCCATTTCAAAAAAATAAAAAATAAAACAAAAAAATAATGTCAAAAAAAGGTATAGTGAGAATGTTTAAAATATACAAAAAATAATCAAATCAATATAATTATTGGTTGAAATTGATAGAGGAAAAATTGATTGTTGAATAAGGGTCAATTGGTTTGGCACCGCTATTATAAATAAACCTTTTAGCAGTAGAGTTTTTAATAATATAGTTTTTGTTAAAAAGATGTCAATTGTTTAGAAGTAAATATAAAAAGTACTAGTATTTCCTCCGTGCGATGCACGAGACATTTTGAGATGATTTATTTACATAAAACAATATTAACACAAAATAAAAATAACAAAGCATATGTCATATTATAAATTATAATAACAGTTTAAAAATTTTGATCTGAACCATTATCTTACAACAAAAAATGTCATATCAGTTATCGTAATTAGTGATTTTAGGCAATAACAAAATATTATGGATCAAAATTGAGACAATGTTTTTTTGAACAAAAAGAAATGGTCCTATTAAACTTTTGCCAAATTTTTATAATTAGCATCATTCAAGTAGCTAAATCATGACGATATTGTTTACTACGAATTTTTGAATATTAAGTTTTGGAGAATTTGTGCGATATAAATTGTATATTATATGAAATGATAAGATATATATACGAAGTATTTATAAATGAAACTCTGCATATCGATTTCTTGATAATAAAAATTTGTGTAGAATAATTGAGAAAAAATAAAAAATCACTAATGCATGCACTGCTAAATATAAAAAAATTTAATTTTTGATACTTTTAATTTTTTTCAATGAAAATGACGAGATGATTAAACGATAATTTTAACAATTATTTTTTTAAGTGGCTTGCACGGGAGAAAGGCGTGTCCCCGCACACTGGTCTCTGATGGGTCTGTGCAACCACACAGATTGCCTGTGTGTGCGCATAGCTTTATTAATTTTTTTGTTTGAATTTTTTTTCGATTTTCTTCTCTGAACAATCTTTTGTTTTGGTCTTGAACTTCACGACAAACATACAAAATGGCCGCCCAAATTTACACGCTTTCATCATTTTTTGGAACTTTACATAAGAGAAAATAAAATCAACATCAATATGAATCTAAACAATAACAAACACATATTAAAACACAAATTTAAATAGATTAAACACACAAACTAAACACCTATCATGAACCCTCACCAACTAGGAAGAAGAAAGCTTGCCAAAAATATATATATATTTTCGTTTTCTAGAACAAGCAGTGCAATAGCACTATGCAAAAATCATGTGATCGCACTATAGACTTTTGCATTTCCATTTCCCATGGTTTATTTGCAGCTTTGGTCCTCTAGTTTCTTGATTTGATCAATTGAGTTCCCAAACTTTCAATTTCTTCACTTGAGCTTTGGATTGATTTATCTTTGTTTCAATCGACTTTTATCTCTTCTAACTGTATCCTTCAAACTTTGATTTAGCTCCTTTTAGTCCAAAATTCATTCTTCCAAATCCAAATTTAAACATAAATAAAGGCATTTTTAACCAAATTAAACATGAAATGAACAATAACCAAAATAAATATATAGTTTAAAAGACCTAATTAAGTACGTGCATAAATTAAACTTATCACAAGTAAAAGATTTCTCATGTCAATCAATAAATATCACCACAACATGCTCCAGTTAGAATATATGGTCGTATACAACCACCAATAACTAATTAATATACGTTTTTTTTCAAGTAATTGCCTTTAGAGTAAAACAATTGAAATTGACAATTAAAGCACAAAAAATAAAAATATACCAAAAATGTCTATCTCACATTACTGTTCTGAAAAGAATATGATGGAGGGCAATATGTAGAAACGGAAGCCATGGATTTTAGATGAATAGCTAAGTAAAAGTTACACATTGAAAATCTGACGACTTGGTCAGACTGTGTAATCCAAAGTTAAAAAATGATAATTTTTTTATCGAATCAAGAAACTAGAAAACCGGATTGATTGTTAAATTACACAAAACGTCCCCGACCTTTTGATTAACTAGTACTTTCATGCGTAACCGATATCTAAGTCTTTTTAAATTACCTAAAAAATATAATTTAGTTTACACAATTACAAAAAATGTTTTTATATTGTATTTTGTCTAGTATTGCACCCACCCGTTGTGCCAGGAGACGTATGCCCAAGATATAGTTTAGAATTTGTATAACAGGAAAAGTGCAAAAGAATTTTTAAAAGGATTAGCATAGAACAGATGCTACTTGTTGCTACTACTTGTTAACTTTAGTTTTTTTAAAGTTAATTTATTGACATTTTCTATTTTCCATTTTTGCAATTAAATTAATTAAGTTTCATATTTGATTAATTTAATTATGAAATATTTTGTTGTTGGAATTTATCTTATATTAATAGTGCATGTGTGATAATTATCAAAGAGTCCAATGGGGGCATAGAAACCCTATTCTACACGCCTAGGATTTCAATTGGTGTCCACATTCATTGCACTTAATATATGGTAAGAATTCTATACCCTTTTTAACTAGGTGTGTATCTTTATGATAAGGTATGATTTTATTTTCTTATTATTTATTTACCTTATTTTTATTATCCTATAACTGATAAATTATTTTATGTTATGAATAATAATTGAAGAATAATTATTAGGTGTTATGAATAATTGAGAATAATGTGGTGGTTATGAATTATGAGGAATAATTTGGTAGAGGAATAATTTGGTGGAGGAATAATTTGGTAAAAGATGTAATTATTATATGTGAATGACTATTATACCCTTGATGAAATTATGTAATTACGATTGTGCCATTCGAAGTTTTCCTATAAATAGGGCTTCAGTTATTAATGAAATTCATTCCTGAGAATTCCTTAGAATTCATTCTCTCTAAATTCTCTCTATTGTTTCTATACTTTTATAACACGTTATCAGCACGAGTCTCTAGCCATTTGAGTAATATGAAGGGAGTATGCTCTACAGTTGCATCTTATAGATGATCTTCTCAGACGTAAACCGAATTATTATAAATAATCTAATCCATCTCCAATCAATACTTATCTTTCTTTTCTCTCTTATCTTTTTCCCACTTTCTCACGCCTCACTCTCTCTATCTTCCCAATCACTCACGAGAAAACATTTATGCAGAGACAAAGAGTTGTGGGCAATTCAAGAATTGGCAAATGGAGGAAATACGTGCATGTTCAATTGCTTCTCCTAAGAAAAAGGAAAAGGTATATATATTATATTACTTTATAATATAATAATATATTAAATTATAATATTCGCTTTTTCGAGATATAAGGAGCATACATTATCAAAATCAAATTTCTCGACTCCATTATACTCGATTTAACGAGAGCTTGATTTGACACCAACATTGATAGGGTAATAACTCGCTTTGAAATATGTTATTATCAAACTTTCAAAATTTACAAATCAAGACACCAACTTTTGAAAAAGTTACAAAATAGTCCTTGAACATTTTGATATTGATAAATTGAAATAGAAAGGAGATAATTTTCCAATCGTAAAACATTGATAAAATACTTTGACAATTTTACCTTTACTTAATTGGAATGAACAATTTTACCCTTAGGTAAAACCGACCTAATTTTGACGACAGTGAAAATGGGATAGAATATTCATGAAGAAATTCTAAATCCATTGATTATATAAAATGGCTTGAAGTCCATTTGAGTTAAAAGATCGGAATATTATTTTAACTCCCGAAGAGTTTAATTACATAATATACTTATTCTAAAAGGATAAATGTGCTCTTGTAGAAGTAATGAGTATTTGTTCTAGAAGAACAAATTTGCTCTAGAAGAACAAATTTGCTCCCGTAGAAGCAGTTCAATATTTAATTCTCGCACTTTATTTACTGTAATTTAATTACTGCAATACCTCCTACTTGATGATGGGTTCAACTGTCACTAAACGGAAGGTTTTATATATTTCTGCACTTTATATGCTAAGTGATGGGTAATACCTTCTACTAAGCAGATCCTACTCCTGAAGAAGTAGTTAAACATTATGCAATTTAATTCTCGCAATTTAAATTCCGTAAATTTATATTTATTGCAATAATTCCCATACGGTAGGTTCGACCACCTATTGGAAGAAATTTAATTTCTGTAATTTAAATTTACGCACTTTAGATTTCGCATATATTTCCAATGTGGTGGGTAATACCACACGATTGGTGTGCATATTTTCAATGTGGTGGGTTATACTACACGATTGGTTATAACGAATCCTACTCCAGAAGAAGTAGTTGATCAAATATTCTAATCATACTCTCGAAGAAGTAGACGATGAGAATAAAATTACTTCTTCATATATACCGAATATGAATGGAGAAAATTGAGCAAGTGGTACTTGAAGTTACCATTGGATAAATAGACGAAAGTAAAATGCTGAATAGATCCCATGTTGATAAATCAAAGAAAATATATCGCATGGAAAGCTTATATGAAGTAATCTCATCGATGATATGAGATTGTATTAATATGAGAATAAAATGCTCTTGAAGAAGCAAAATCACTAGATATCTGTATTTGAATAAAGCCAATATGATATTATTATTATTACTCCAGAAGAAGTACAAAACAAATTAGTGGAACACATTGAGAATATCAAAAGATGACAATAAACACTCGAAAATATAGAAATACTAAAAGAAAATATATATTGAATCCATAAATGAGGGATGCGTCTCGAGAGTATAAATACTCGTAACTCGCCACCATCAACATTAGGATTCATAATGAAATATTTAAAGGATCCGAATTTCTTTTCGCTGACACCAAAGTGGTCTGTGACCGATGGACTGGCTTCCACAGATTCTTGAACATATGCATGAAATTTGATGAGTAGTTCATCAACGAGACTAGCGAGAAATAAGTATTTTTCTCATTGTATGAGAGATAAACTTATTATTTACACCGATCTAGAAACGCTAGTAAGCCATCAAAGAAATTATTAATATTCAACAAACCTATTGGTTTGACATGAAAGTTCCATCTGTGCCAACGAGGCTATATTGAATATTTCCTCCAAGTGTGTTGTAGCCACCGAAGGACAATGAAAGCATCACTATTATTCATCATATACATCATGCGGTTGTGGATGGATTGCGCTTGTAGCACCAACCCCGCTGGACCCATGGTAGAACTGCTCCAATTGAGTATTAGATCCAACTAGATGGAAAGGTATTACGCTCAAAACTCTTATTCCCCATGATTGTGCGGCCATTATAAGTCTAGCTAAAAGTTTGTTGTTGGTTCCTCCGTATAGTATATTGATTTCTTGTCTCCCTAACTCTTTTTACAAGTCGGTTTGCCATATCCACATATTGGATATGGCCTACCAGTTTAGATCCACCAAGAATACATACGATTTTAATATGGCGAGGTAAAAGCTGACTTGTATGAGATGATTCTAAAATCTCCATATCCATCTCTACTCCTATCTCTCTTTTTGCACTATACTTTTAATGTATGAACATGAGAGATATATGAATCCCTCTATTTAAAGAAAAATTTTTAAACCAATAATTGAGTGCACTATTTACTTTTTGACAAATATGAAAGAAAAAAAAATGCAGAAAATTTTTTAAAGTGAAAATGACATATATCTGTCGGTGATTGAAAAATAATATATATATACATATATATATATATATATCTTAAAATCGACAAACAATATTTACAATTACAAGAAAAACATTGATCTTCGTTATTACACCGAGCTTCCTTATATTAATATGAGAAAATTATTATACTAAAATTTTCTACTAAATTTACAAACAGGATCTTCTAAAGTAAGTTTTTCAAGACTGTAATGCGTTTGTTGATCTTTGAATTTGGCCCATAAGGTCATTAGCTCACCTTGTACGTGTCCACTAGGATGTGTCTCAAGAGCCTATTGAATATCATCCAAAGGCTCCTTACTCAATCCATCCTTAATGAATGCTATTTTATCTTCTCGATTTACGGACAAGTACGCCACGCATTTACATCGAGTGTCACATGTCCATCGAGCACACTTGTAGCATCCTCCTAATCTTTTTGCTCTCCGTTTCTTTGAAAAACTACTTTTACCCATACCAGGCATGTATTTAGAAGGAATTGAAACCTCACCAGATAATCGAACATTTGCTTCAATCAAGCATCGGATATCTTGTGGGATACCCTTATTCATTAGCATCCTTAATCTTTCCAAATTTACATCGATAAATCCTTTTAGGATTTTGATCTGTAGTAATGGATAGTATTTTCGAAGATTTGAGAGCATATGATCCATTATAATGTATAGACCCTTGTTAGGATGAATTTTGCAATAATTTTGATGATTTATTTATAGAATAATACGACGCGTATGAAATAAGACTCCGATTTTAAATAAATAATATAAAGCGTAAGAGCTACGATTTCGGAATTAAATAATAGCCGGATGTGATGCGTATGAGTCAGAATCTGTGTTTGAACAGTAGTAGACAATAATGTCACCAAAAGATGATGGAATATGTCGGTGAATTGTTTCTATGATAAATCATGTTGAGCACTATACAGATACTAGTGAAATCGATATAAGAATTTACTGAACTAGAAGTTCAATAATACTCGTTTGACAAACCGGACTGACCATCCAGGTTTAAATAATTATTGAAATCAATATTTCAAGTGAAGAATTAAAGGAATTCTTCAATGATTGTTCTCGATAAATGATGAAATTATTACTAGCCAATATTGGAAATAAATCCCAAATATATCTGGAATAAAGGATGAGAAATATGGGCCCACTCATCCTCCATGTGGACTACTAGATATTATGATATGGATCCACTAGATAGTCACATGTGTATATGATTCGTAATTTGAAATTTACGAAATATTTGCTCACGGTATGAGCGTGATTTTCAGATTTAATGATAAAGCTAGTAAATGTATATCCCAATACTTGAATAAATCCCTGAAGGATTTGAGTATGCGCATACAAGTGGGATATTATATGGCAAATTATTTAAAGTCCTCAAATAAATTGCCGATATCGAGAATAGAATGCAAACGGTCTAAATTCCCATATTAAGGCTGAATGATGAGAACATATATGATTAAAATCATACCAACTGTATGAGTTTTGGTGTTCTAAATTTTCTCAGCATGAGGGGGAGTATTAAAGGTTGAAAATAAATGCATCATGTTATATCCTCGAAATTGAAATACGAACTTGAAGTTCAAAGATGCATGAAAGGCTATGAACAATCACATATATCACCACGACGCTTTGATAAGTTAGCTGTGAGCGTTAATATTTCCCCAAACATATATATCAAAGCAAATTATAAAAGATGGTCTTAATAATCGGAGGCATATGCTCTTGAAGAGTATATAGACATAACTATATTGTGTAATCCTACAAGAGGATTGATAATGAGATATCTCGATAAGTTATGTCGATATGGGGAAAGAAATGAAATTGAAATGTGTCGACACGATATGAAAATGTAGCGCTACATATGATCAATGATAATGAAAATATTGAGATATATTGAAGATGATAAATGGTGAATGTGAAATCCTTAACTTATGAGATGATGAGATGATGATGACTATTGCTCAAGTTTAAAGATAAGCATGGTGGTCATTATATGTTGCATGCTTATGAAAGTTAAATTACCGATCGTGTGTAGTACCGAAAAGGAAATTAAAGGATCGGATGAGCTAAACCCGTGTTTATGAGTACCCTAAAGGGTGAGCTAAGCCCCTGGGAATGAAATAACCTATTAAGTGAGTATTAAATGTTAAATGATATATTTTAAGTGTTATTTAGTTATGAAGGTTTACTTATATGTTTACATGTTTTTACGATGAATTTATATGCTTTAAATTGTGTATTTGGAGACATGTGTTCATGGTGAATGTTTTGTAGTTGTGTAAGAAAATTGATGCACTCTAAATGAACGAAGAGTATAAAACCAATGTATATGATACTCATACAAATGTATGAAAGATTTTGAAATGCTTGCAGCATACTTGTATAAAATACGCGTTGCACTCTTTTTTCCTTGACTGAGGTTTTATCCCATTGGGTTTTCCTAGCAAGGTTTTTAATGAGGCAACTTTAAAGGCGTATTCACATGAATAATGTACTCTTTTTCCTTCATTAGGGTTTTTCCCACTCGGTTTTTCCTAATAAGGTTTTAACGAGGCATATTCATGGTATATTGAGAACGATAGGAGAAATTGATACAGGTATCTATTGGATCAAGTTATAATGGAGCTAATGCTTTAGATCCAAACGATGATGATATTGAAATCATTTACCGTAAGTAAAGATATCGATTCTCAAGATATGAAATCAAACTGAGCAAATTGTATTTCTTTTCCTTCGATCAAGTTTTTTCCCACAGGGTTTTCTTGACAAGGTTTTAACGAGGCAGCACGTGAATACTCATATGCCGCTGATAGACATCAGGGGGAGCAATGTTTTGATGAAGCAGTATATAACCACTCCAAGCTATCCTGCAATCGGTTTGGAAGTTTTTTCCCACTGGGTTTTTCTCCAAACAGGTCCAGAAGACATTTGTATTAATAGTCATTCAAGGGGGAGTGTTATGAATAATAATTGAAGAATAATTATTAGGTGTTATGAATAATTGAGAATAATGTGGTGGTTATGAATTATGAGGAATAATTTGGTAGAGGAATAATTTGGTGGAGGAATAATTTGGTAAAAGATGTAATTATTATATGTGAATGACTATTATACCCTTGATGAAATTATGTAATTACGATTGTGCCATTCGAAGTTTTCCTATAAATAGGGCTTCAGTTATTAATGAAATTCATTCCTGAGAATTCCTTAGAATTCATTCTCTCTAAATTCTCTCTATTGTTTCTATACTTTTATAACATTTTATTCCTTATAGGAGTTGGACTTCTAAGGCAACTAGTTTAATTTATTGTACAAGCCAACAAGTTGCATAAGAAGACCAAAAACTTGGAGAAGGGACTACATGTTTTGGAGCCTAAAATTTCGTCCCCACTATCGGCAAGGAAACGTGCTACCATTCTCCCATCGTGCATGAATTGTTCAAGTTAATTTATTGATCGAATTCTTGTACAAACCCTTGATTGCTTGACATCGGGTTTCAAATCTCCTGGAGGATTCCAACCACTAATAGAAGAACCCACAACGCGTAGAGATCAACACGGGAGGTGCAGATCTGTTGCGGGATCACTGTTACAAGAGGCCAATGATGAGTGATGGGATGTCAGCTCGAATTACACGCTAAGGAAGAAACAATAGGGAGTTTTTTCATTTAATTTCTTAGGTGTTGCTTAATATATGCGTATATTAGCCTTTAGATTTCTTATAAATATTTAAACGCATCGAATTTAGTGGATTGGTTTTTACTCGTAGGCGACGAGCACATGATTTTTCCTCTTGCAGGGCCTTCCACGTTAGATCCGGTGTTTTGTTATTTATCTATTGTTTTAAAAATTTTACCATTTGTCTAGACATGTCTGACGTAAATCGTTCACAGATTAATCTGGCTATTGCTAATTAACAGATCTTTCTAGGTATAAAACAGTAACTATCTCCTATACGCATCTAGGTCACAAAACACGATTCATTTCCATATGAATCTGTTTATTCAGATTATTTAGAAAGTTTTGTATTTTCATTCCTGCTGGTGCTCGCCACTGCCTTTGGGGAGCAGTAGCAAACTACAACGGTTTTTTGCTGCCTAGTGGCAGCAAACTGCAGTAGTTATTTGCTACCGTGCTACCCCAATACCGCAACTATTGTTTGATGCCTGGTGGCAGCAGTAAGCAACTGCTGCCAATAGCAAGCAAGCAAACCAAATATAGTCAAATTCATCTTTCTTTTAGGGCATGTCAATGAATGATTTGGGCTTGATAATTTATTTGCTTAAAGAGCATGATAGGTTTGACATTCTAAATTGCTTATTCTACTTTATCTATTTATATTTTAGTTTTGTTGTGAACGAGGCACCCGAGGGAAACAAATATTATTTGTTTATTGATGTGAATGACTATTATGTCCCTGATGAAATTATGTAATTACGATTGTGCCATTCGAAGTTTCCCTATAAATAGGGCTTCAGTTATTAATGAAATTCATTCCTGTGAATTCCTTAGAATTCATTCTCTCTAAACTCTCTATTATTTCTATACTTTTATAACACGTTATCAGCACGAGTCTCTAGCCTTGAGTAATAAGAAGGAAGTATGCTCTACAGTTGCATCTAACGATGATCCTCTATATCAGAAACCTGATTAAACATTTCTCAAATAACTAATTGTTTTTTTAATAAACTTCTCCTACACGCATCTTCTCTTCAATTGTAATTGAAACCGTAAAGTACTCACAAATCACACCGTGTTACTTCATGTCTTTAATTCCTAATCCGAAATATGCGTAAACGAATTCTGGAAGGAAAATCGAAAAGGATTTAAAGGTATATATATTATTATTTTATAATATAATAATATATTAAACTATAACATTCGCTTTCTCGAGATATAAGGAGCATACATTATCAAAATCAAATTTTCTCGACTCCATTATACTCGATTTAACGAGATCTTCGATTTGACACCAATATTGATAAGGTAAACTTTCAAAAATTTACAAATCAAGACTCCCAACTTTTGAAAAAGTTACAAAAGGGTCCTTGGACTTGTGAATATTTACGTATTAATCCTTATACTATTACAATTTTATAAAGAAATATGTGTAATGCCACGCACTTGCAGGCATCACGCCAAGAATCGTAGGTTGGCAAAGAATGAGTATGTATTAATATTTTATAAAGAAATATGTGTAGCGCCACGACTCGCCAGCAAGATCACACGCAAGAACTGTAGCGGTTGGTAGCAGACGATCGTTTCGACCTCCTGGTCGCTTACTTTGACGACAATAAACAAAAATGGATAGAATATTCTCAAGAAATTCTAAATCCATTAATTACGACTGAAGTCCATTTGAGTTAAAAGATCGAATATTATTTTAACTCCCAAGAGTTTAAATACATAATATACTTATTCTAAAAGGATAAGTGAGCTCTTGTAGAAGTAATGAGAATTTGTTCTAGAAGAACAAATGCGCTCCCGTAGAAGCGCTTCAATATTTAATTCTCGTACTTTATTTATCGCAATTTAAATATCGCAATACCTCCTACCGATGATGGGTTCAACCATCACTGAATGTAAGGTTTTATATATTTATGCAATTTATATGCTAAGTGATGGGTGATACCTTCTACTAAAGCGGATCCTACTCAAGAAGTAGTTAATCATTATGCATTCTCGCAATTTAAATTCCGTAAATTTATATTTATTGCAATAATTCCCATAAGGTAGGTTAGACCACCTATTGGAGGAAATTTAATTTCGCAATTTAAATTTACGCACTTTAAATTTCTCAGATATATTTCCAATGTGGTGAGTTATATCACACGATTGGTATGCATATTTTCAATGTGGTGGGTTATACCACACGTTATTTAATGCTTATTACAAATGTGGTTGAATTAAACCCCACAATTGGATAACTGATTTATATATGTTCGATATGAATATTCTATTGATATTAAAGAAGAGATTTGAGCAAGTGTCACTAAATTTACCGTTGTATGTATTGATGAAGTGAAATTGCTCAAGAATCCCATTGTGATAAAAAGAGAAAGAAAATATACCGTGGTGAAAAATCTCATTATGAGATTAGTATATTGTGATATGATGAGAAATGCTCTTAAAGAAGCATTTAATAAAGGAATGTTCACTTTCCACGCCTATTGAATATTGATGGAGAAAATTGAGTAAGTGGTACCGGGTTACCATTGGATAAATAGATGAAAGTAAAATGCTCAATAGATCCCATGTTGATAAATCAAAGAAAATATATCGCATGGAAAGATTATATGAAGTAATCTCATCGATGATATGAGATTGTATTAATATGAGAATAAAATGCTCTTGAAGAAGCATAATCACTAGATTTCATATTTGAATAAAGCCAATATGATATTATTATTACTCCGTAAGAAGTACAAAACAATGGCGGAACATATTGAGAATATCAAAGATGGCAATAGAACCTCGAAAATATAAAAATGCTAAAAGAAAATACATATTGAACCCATAAATGAAGGGTGCGTTTGAGAGTATAAATACTCAAATAATTACGCCACCCTCAACATCGTGGTTCATAATGAGATATTTAAAGGATCCGAATTTCTTTTTCGCTTGACACCTGGTTTGTGACCGAAGCTGGATCACGGGCTTCCACATTCTTGAACATATGCATGAAATTTGATGAGTAGTTCATCAACAGCATTTCAGCGTAAATAAGTATTTTTCTCGCTAAATGAGAGATAAACTTATTATCTACACTCGATCTATGAACGCTAGTAAGCCATCAAAGAAATTGTTAATATTCAACAAACCTATTGGTTTGACATGAAAGTTCCATCAGTACAACGAGGCTATATTGAATATTTCCTCCAAAGGTGTTGTAGCCGCTGGAAGGACAATGAAAGCATCACTATTATTCATCATATACATCATGCAGCTTGTGGATGGATTGCGCTTGTAGCACCAACCCTGCTGACCCATGGTAGAACTGCTCCACCCGAGTATTAGATCCAACTAAATGGAAAGGTATTACACTCGAAACTCTTATTCCCCATAATGATGCGGCCATTATAAGTCTAGCTAAAAGTTTGTTGTTGGTTCCTCCATATAATATATTGATTTCTTGTCTCCCTAACTCTTTTATAAGTCGGTTTGCCATATCCACATATTGGATATGGCCTACCAATTTAGATCCACCAAGAATACATACGGTTTTAATATGGCGAGGTAAAGGCTGACTTGTATGAGATGATTCTAAAATCTCCATATCCATCTCTACTCTTATCTCTCTTTTTGCACTATACTTTTAATGTATGAACATGAGAGATATATGAATCCCTCTATTTAAAGAAAAATTTCAAACTAATAATTGATTGCACTATTTACTTTTTGACAAATATGAAAGAGAAAAAGGCAGAAAAATTTTAGTGACATGACATATACCTGTCGGTGATTGAAAAATAATATATATATACATATATATATCTTAAAATTGAAAAACGATATTTACAAATAAAAGAAATATATTGATCTTTGTTATTACACCAAGCTTTCTTACATAAATATGGGAAAATCATTATACTAAATTTTTCTACTAAATTTACAAACAGGATCTTCTAAAGTAAGTTTTTCAAGACTGTAACGCATTTGTTGATCTTTGAATTTGGCCCATAAGGCCATTAGCTCACCTTGTACGTGTCCACTAGGATGTGTCTCAAGAGCCTGTTGAATATCATCCAAAGGCTCCTTACTCAATCCATCTTTAATGAATGCTATTTTATCTTCTCGGTTTCTGGACAAGTATCCCACAGATTTACATCGAGTGTCACATGTCCACCGAGCACACTTGTAGCATCCTCCTAATCTTTTTGCTCTCCGTTTCTTTGAAAAACTACTTTTACCCATACCAGGCATGTATTTAGAAGGAATCGAAACCTCACCAGATAATCGAACCTTTGCTTCAATTAAACATCGAACATCTCCTGGGATGCCCTTATTCATTAGCATCCTCAACCTTTCAAGCCTACTTTCGATAAATCCTTTTTAGGATTTTGATCGGTAGTGATGGATAGTATTTTCGAAGATTTGAGAGCAAATTATCCATTATTATATATGGACCATTATTATGGTGAATACTGTAAAGTGCCCGGATAATTTATAAACGCGTATGAGGTAAGGCTCCGCGTTGGAACAGTATTGAAACATGAAGCGTATGTGCTAAGATTCCACGCTTGAACAAAGTTGATGTGTAATAATGCTACCTAAACATGATGGAATATGTCGGTGAGCTATACATATGATGAAAGTAATAAATCATGTTGAGCACTATACTGAGATACTAGTGAAATCGATATAAGAATTCTCTTGAACTAAAAGTTCAATAATACTTGTTTGCAATGACCGATGACCATCCCGATTTAAATAATTATTGAAATCAATATTTCAAGTGAAGAATTAAAAAGAATTCTTCAATGATTGTTCTCGATAAATGATGAAATCATTACTAGCCAATATTGGGAATAAATCCCAAATATATCCTGGAATAAATGATGAGAAATATGGGCCCACTCATCCTCCATGTGGACTACTAGATATTATGATATGGATCCACTAGATAGTCACATGTGTATATGATTCGTAATTTGAAATTTATTTAAATATTTGCTCACTGTATGAGCATGATTTCAGATTTAATGATAGAGCTAGTAAATGTATATCCCAATACTTGAATAAATCACTGAAGGATTGAGTATGCATACAAGTGGGATATTATGTGGCAAATTATTTAAAGTCCTCCAATAAATTGCCAATATCGAGAATAGAATGCAAACTATATAAATTCTCATATTAAAATTTGAATGATAAAAATATATATGAGTTTTAGTGTTCTAAATTTTCTTAGCATGAGGGAGTATTAAAGGTTGAAAATGATATGTGAAATGCATCATACTATATCCTCACAATTAAAATATGAACTTGAAGTTCAAAGATGCATAAAAGATGTTATGAACAATCACATATATCAGTTAAGATGCTTTGATAAGTTAGCACGCCAGAAGCGTTGATATTATGACATTTCCCCAATCATATATATCAAGCAAATTATTAAAGATGGTCTTAATAACGGAGGCATATACTCTTGAAGAGTATATAGACATAACTATATTGTGTAATCCTACAAGAGGATTGATAATGAGATATCTCGATAAGTTATGTCGATATGGGGAAAGAAATAAAATTGAAAGTGTCGACACACTATGAAAAGATAGCGTTACATACTATCAATAATAGTGAGGATATTAAAATCCATCGAAAATGTTGATGCTGAAATATATGCCCTTATGATTAAAGTGTTCATGCACTGGTTTAATGAGAAATGAGAATGAAACTCTTGAAGAGGTTTCAAATGTATTATTGTATCACAGATACAACGGCTCAAAATATCTACATTGATATTGTTGAGAAATTCATATGCTGTACTCTTTTCCTTGATTGATGTTTTTGTCCCAAAAGGGTTTTTCTCAAACAAGGTTTTTAATGAGGCAGCCCAATCTCAACTAATATGAAATCTCCAGAAGAGATTTAGGTATATATCTTGATATAGTGAGAAAATGAGATCGAAACTGTTGATTGCATGTATGCACTGAATATAACATGATATTGTATAGCATCTAAAATTCCATTCACGTGGAGATAAATGAAGAGTATGAACCAATGTATATGATACTCATACAAATCTATGAAAGATTTTGAAATGCTTGCAGCATACTTGTATAAAATACGCGTTGCACTCTTTTTCCCTTGACTGAGGTTTTATCCCATTGGGTTTTCCTAGCAAGGTTTTTAATGAGGCAACATTAAAGGCGTATTCACATGAATAATGTACTCTTTTTCCTTCATTAGGATTTTTCCCACTGGGTTTTTCCTAATAAGGTTTTAACGAGGCATATTCATGGTATATTGAGGACGACAAGAGAAATCAACACAGTGTATATATTGGATCAAGTTATAATAGAGACAATGTTTTAGATCCAAACAATGATGATATTGAAATCCTTTACTGTAAGTAAGCGATATCGGTCCTCAAGATATGAAATCAGATGGAGTATCTGACTCTTTTTCCTTCGATCAAGTTTTTTCCCACTGGGTTTTCTTGACAAGGTTTTAACGAGGCAGCACGTACTCCTATATTGGTGATCGACATCAGGGGGAGAAATATTTCGACGAAACAGTATATGACCATTCTAAACTTTCCTACAATCAGTTTGGAAGTTTCATTGGGTTTTACTGGCAAGGTTTTAACGAGGCAACGCAATATACCCCGCTATTGATTGTAAATGAGAGTTGATGAATAATGTAATAGTGAATAGTCATTCAAGGAGTGTTGTGAACGAGGCACCGAGGAAACAAATATTATTTGTTTATTGATGTGAATGACTATTATGTCCCTGATGAAATTATGTAATTACGATTGCGCCATTCGAAGTTTCCCTATAAATAGGGCTTCAGTTATTAATGAAATTCATTCCTGTGAATTCCTTAGAATTCATTCTCTCTAAACTCTCTATTATTTCTATACTTTTATAACAAGTTTGCTATATTTTTTATATTTTTGTATTTTATAAACTCTTGAGGGCAATTTCGGTTTTATAAAGTTTTTTATATTATTTATTATCTTGATTTTTTATTTCAAGCTTTCTTTTATTATCATTATTGCATTGCTTTCACTAATAAACTGTACTATAGATGTTTGCGTGTATGTAATATGTCACTTCAATGAGAATAAAAAGTTCATCCCATACCTACCACTTTACAACAATTAATTGCCTATATTGTTGATTATATGTTAGTTAATAGTAAAATATTAAAATTTGAGGTGGTGATTTATATGAATTAAATAACAATTTGGTGAAATAAAAAGGATATTGTTATCGTCGAAATGAAAAATGAAAGAGTGGCTTTCTTTTTGTAGATTGTCGATTTACCACATAAATTGTGCCAACTCAATAGGTAAGTCGCATGAATTAAATTGATTTAATTTTATAAATAAAATAAAAAAATTTACACTTATTCCATTTTATAAATTCCTTCTTTATTAAATTGAATTTTCTACTTTAGGGAATTACGTATTGCTATCTAATCACTAATCCATAATGCTCTTTTTTAAGTGCATAATTTATTGGAAGTTTTTAATTTTTAAAAACCATATTAAAGAATTAATCACTTTGACAAATGAGTGAATTTAAAGGGTTGGAAGTCATTGATTTGAAGAGAGATAAAAATCGCCTAGATGAAAACAATAATAAGGGGCGAACTTGAAGCGTGGAGTTGTCCTAGTCCCGCCCCCAAAATATAATTATATTAAAGTATTAAACTTATATTAAACCATTTACTTATAATCGTGGAGTTTTATAACCGTTTACTTAAGGAGAAGTCGAAGTGTGTGGAGTTTTGCAACTGTTTACTTATATTAAACTTTTTATGATTTTAAAATATAATTCTATTCGTGGTAAACGGAGGCAGATTTGAAAAGGATATATGCTAACCTAGATCCTTCCCAAAAAAATATAATATGTCTTTGAGTTTTAAATTATATCTTAATTATATATCTCCAAGTGCAAGACACGGGTGAAAATAGATGCTATTTGCTGCTAATGCTACCTTTGGGGCAGCAACTGCCTGCCTTGGGTCTGCTGCCCACTGCCTTTGGGCAGTAGCAACAAACTACAATAGCTTTTTGCTGCCTGGCGGCAGCAAACTGCAGAACTTCTTGTTATTGCGTTGCCCCCATGTTACAAGTACTGTTTGCTGCCCTGCGGTAGCAATATGAAACTGCTGCCAATAGCAAGCAAGCATACCAAATAAGCAGCAAGTAGCAAACGAAGCAGTTGCTTGCTTGCAGCTTCTGCCTTGAAGCAAGCAACAACAAAGCAAATAAGAAAAACAACAAACAACATAGTTTTTTTTTAATTATGCAGGTAATTGCAGTTTCAGTGATGGCATGAGTTGTAATGCGATCATTGGTCGTGCTCTTCTTTATCTCAATTGACTCTCCTTTTCATGCAATAGATTCTGAAGAGTTAAGATTGTCTGTTCATGAACAGCTTTCTTATTTTTCATAGTCAAAACAAGTGCCTGGAGCTTTGTATTCTTGTCTTTCTCTATTGCTAATTTTTCACCCATTGTAGTACAATCTTGACAACCTTCAATATGTCCTTTAAATTTTAGATCTTGAGAGTCAGATCCATCGTCATCAAGCACGGTCTACAGCAGTTATTGCTCGTTCTCTTTAAGCTATTTTTCAGTACTTCACGGTCCGGCCAGATGTATTTGGTCGATCGAGCTCTAGTAAAACTGGTACCTATAGCAAGAAAACTTATAGAATAGTATTAGAAGAATGTAGAGCAGGAAAAGTAATCTCCTGATTTTCTTATCTACTCTCATTTGTGTCTGAGTCAGCTACATTTGTCTTATCTTCATCAGCTTCAGATTCAGATATATCCTCTTCATCTTTATTTTCGACTATCTTACTAGTTACATCATAAAGATCTTCCAATATGTTCCAAACCTCCTAAGGAGCCTTGCAATTAAATATGAAACGAAAATATTTAGCATCAACTGAATCCAATAAAGGATTTAAACAAATAAAGTTCGAATGACAAGGGCTTAGGTTATTTAAGCTTTTATTGCTACCGATTAATCTCCCTGTATTCAAATCAATTTTAAGAGTTGAGTGGACTTTTCAAAATCAATATTGCTAGTCAGAATCCATTCCTCCTCAATAAGTGGCCATACCCATGCATCTATAGCTTGCAAAAATATCACCATTCTTCACTTCCAATATGCATAGTTATCACTTGTAAGTATTGGAGATCTATGCAATACAATCGAACAAGAATCCATAGTTTAGACAATTGGTTCTCACTTTCTAGAAGTAAACCCGCTCTGCTACCAAGTGAAAGTTATGAGTTTTCTAATTTACAGTTTATTTAGACGAATTTAGATTTTGTTTTGTAAAAACGCAACTCATAGTTGATTTAAGCGAGATATATCTAAGTTATATATTAATTAGAGCCTAAATATATCTAGCGTAGGATATAAATATGAAAATATAAACAAACAATGAACATACAATTTTTAAAGTGGAAAACCCTAACAGGGTAAAGATCCACTAGTACCGAAAGTTTAAACATATTACAAGAAGTTAAGGATAGAAATACGCATAAAACTATCAAACAAATAGAATGCAAACGGCGATCACTCCCTGATCTCTCTAGCCTGCACTACGAGCCAACATTCCGTTGCTCTTCAGAACTTCTTGTCAACACTGCAGTCTGACGCAGATCTGTGCGGTCCTCCAATAGATCTTCACCTCCCGTTATGATCTTTTCTTGTTGATTCTCTTGTGTAGTAGATCCGAATTCTCCCGAAGATTTCACCTGATGAATATCAAGTAGTGGCCTTTTAAGAATGTTGCACTCGATCGTCTTTGCGTGAACAAATGATAGATCTAAATTTACAAGTACATGGGAAAGTCAAGGGATGAACAGATCACGTAATCAAGCTAAACAAATGTTGCCTTGCTTTCTTGCGTGCATGTGTGTCGTATGTTCTAATCCCAGACTCCTCTATTTAATCATGTGTTAATTGAATGCCTTGCCACCAAAGACTTCCTTTAACATATGAAGTCCTACAAAGAAACAAATCCTTATTAGTGTAGGAATGGGCAAAATAAGGTAAGATAATAATTATATACTGTAATTAAAGAGTTCAACTTACTTTATACAACTTGATTTACTTAATATCTTAACAATAAGAATTATAAAACAATTGGTAAGCAAATAACTCGGAGACCAAGTCATGGACAACGTCCACTAGGACTTCAAAACCAACTCAAATTCGACTTATTTGACTTTTCCGCACATCTCTAAAATAATTCTAGAATATACCAATAAATCCTAGTATTCCAAAAGTATGTGGACACTATACACGTTCGGAACACAAGAGTTCTTTTGGGACACAAAGTCAAATCTAATGACTAACCCATATGTTTTTTTTTAACACATATTAAAGCATAATTAAAATTTTCATTGGACAATAAGTTGATAAAAATAAAGTAACCTAATTAAAAATTAGATTAATTATGCATGCATGTTTTGCAATTAAATTTCCATAAAATAATTACATGCTTGGGAAAAATAGAAATTGCAATTGTAATTTATTAAAAATAAGTAAACATATATTATGATTTTTGCGGTGATTTCGCTATTTTTAGGAATCATTGGATGCAGTTGTCATCACTGGGAATAATTGGTTTATAAAATTTGACTCCCTTTATGTAAGTATATGATTTATTTATTCATTTATTTATTTTTAATTCAAGAATTCTATATTCCATTTCCATTTACATATTTCAGTTTTCGTTGGTTTTGTTTCAAAGAGAGATTTCGATTTAGCAATTTTTTCCTTGCTCATCGGTATTTTTAGTGCACTTTATAATTGCCAAAGTTTTCTTGAGAATTTTGACCCACAAATACACATATCGCAAATTTATGTTAGTATATGTTAGAAATGTTCTATTCTTAAGATCTAGTTTTTATCAAGTGCTCTGATCTTCAGATATCCATTCATAAATTGAACTATATCCATGTGTATGACTTTATTTATTTATATATTGCATGGATTGCCATTCGTTCGCATTGCATTTCTGGATCTGCCAAAAATAAAATTAAATAACATGTTCTTTTGTTTTTCCTCTTTTGTTTTTAATTTCTGTTTGATGGTATCCTATCCCATGAATACATGGTTCGAAGTCATAATGTGCAATTTTAATTTTATTACTTGTAATTTCACGTGATAATGACCTTACAATCTTGTATTAATTTGATCTTATGATTTTGCAGTCAAGAGTAGATGATCTAATGCAGTCTAAACGTAGCAAGAAGTCCTATAGTAGTAGCAATAGATCCATGTTCTATGAAACTACTGATAAGTGTGCATTTTACAAAGTTATTATGATCTCTAAACGGACTAATTATTATGAGATCGAGCAGATATCTACTTATATATAAGTATTTATTGTGCTGTAGGCATATATCCTCAATTGGGACCGAAATAAGGCCAAAATGAGTAAAAATGACCAAAAGGCAACAATTCCAAAGTTGGAGGACTTCGCGTGCAATATTTGTGAATATTGTCTTGGCCACGTTTCTTGTGCTTGCATGGAAGAACACGGAAAGTGGAGTCCATAACTTTTTAAGGATCTCAATTCCAAGTTACGGATCAAAAGATATGGCCAAACGAAAATCATTTGCACAAAAAAGAGCATTTTTTTAAATAAAGATACAAGTTGATTTGGAGGACACAATCAGCAAGAGAGTTGTAGATCATCGAGTCTAGTTTCCAACGCAACTTGAATAGGCTTAATCGAACATCGGGATAAAAATTATGGCCAAAATATTGAAACCTGTGCATACTGAGAAATTGGACAGAAATATTTATACGGCCGTGTGGGCCAGTTTTACGGCCGTACGATCATTTCTTCTGCACAAAAAAGTCCCGAAAATGCCATTTCTTTCACAAATTCTTAAGGGCTTTGGGGGGGGGGGTATTGAGACATGAATTGGGGGGCATTTTATACACCATTTCACCTCCAAATCCCTAATTCCGTCTCTAGTTTTAGCTCAGGTTCTTCTTCCCCATCTTTTCCCTTCTTCTCTTCTCTTTTCTTTCTTTCCTATTTTCTTTTCCTTTGTTTTATCTTTTAATAGTAGCTTAATTTAGTATTAGTTTAAGGCTTGTTTTGGGTTCAAGACTTGGAGTAGAAAAAAGAAAACAAGAGAAAGAGGTAGGAAGGTGGAAGTTACATCAAGAACTATCCTAAAAAGGGAAAATCTTGTTTTGTTCTTGTTTACTTCCAGCTAGTGTGTCTATTTATGATTTGTATGGAATATTTACTTTGATTTCCAAACATGAACTAATATTGTAAATTTGGGATTTTTTATTAATCTTAATCCAGTTTAGTTAATCCAAATAAGTTGTTGGAATTGATTTGTATTGGATTATTCAACTCTTGTGTGAATCCTTTTGAGCTTGCTGCATGTGATTGCTTGATCACCTATTGCATGAATTAGTTGCATGTTTAGGCTTCGAGAAAAGAATGTGTACGTTAGACCCCGGAGTATTCACCCTCACTTCTTGTAGGGGACAGAGATATACCCATAACCCTAGGTGATCCATTGAGTTGTTTTCACAGACCCCTATACAGTTGATTAGTAACATATCGACACAGAGATGTAGTAGGTTGAACCAATTGATTGGGATAGCTTGACATTTGAGAAATGAGCTAGCTATATAAGGAAAAACCGGATCTAACATTGAAGATGAAGAATATGTTAAGTTCAACAACGAATTAGTGTAACTAGATTGAGTGAAATCATGAATCCCGACTATCTCTTAATCTGAGTTTATCTCCATTCATGCCCATTTCTCGTCTTTATTTGCTTGCTTTCTTAGTTAGTTAGTCTAGTTTAGCTCTCATCTGTCTTGTGATTGTGTGTTTTACTTGTTTTGTTTTTATTCTGCTAGAATTAGTGACTCGATTCAAATACCAATCCTTGTGGCATTGATATCCGGACTTCTAAGTCCACTTTATTACTTGTACGATCTGTGAGCTTGCGGTATATTATTGCATATGTATAAACACCCAACAGCTCCTCTTGGATACAGCATTGAAGACATTCGACTAAATGGTGAGTCAAGAAGTTCAATATGCTGAATACTCCAATGTCACCTTGATGCTCATTGCACACGCTTCATTTCTATTTGAGAATTTTTTATTTTCAATTTTCTATATGAGAATTTTTTATTTTATTATTTCTTGATGCATTGCGGTATGCTAGCCGACCATCCTGACATCCCTAACTAAGTCCTTCAATCACGTTACTTTACATGCAAAATCAAACTGCTGACAGATTAATTCTTCTTTTTCTTTCTTCTTTGTAAGAAAGTCTTGTTTACAAATGACTATTACTACCTCTGCAATTGGGTTTGAAGGTTTTGAGAAGAGGCTTGAAATTTCATTCTTCGAGCCAAGCCTCTTTGCTGATCCTAATGGAAAAGGCCTACATTTTCTTTCCAAGGCTAACTAGATGAAATTATAGGTCCTGCTAAGTGCACAATAGCTTATTCACTTTCAAATGAATACTTAGACTCATGTGTTCTCTTTGAGTCGAGTCTCTTTGTTTGTCCTTACAAGATTATCACCAAAACCAGTGTTACAACAACACTACTACTTTCCATCGCACCGATACTAAAGTTGGCTAGAACATTTCTCTTTCAATACAAATTGTGAGATACACATACACTCGTGGGAGTTTCATATTCCCTTTAGCTCAATCATACCCTCGTCGTAGCTTCTCTGAAGAAGTTTCTATCCTCAATAGCTACTTTAGCGTACATTATGGGCAGTTGTGACAACAAAAACAGAAATGGCATGTTTATTCAGCCTATGCTAAAGGTGCTAAATTTCTCAACCCTGTTTACACTATAGAGATGTATATGACTGGTTTAGATCAGGATTTGGCTTCTATTTTCTACAAGAATGAATCAATCTCTGCAGCCTTAATGACTTGTATGTTTAGTATAAGGAAGATTCTACCTTGTTTTGACATATGTGATTTTGAATTTGAGCCATATGGGTACTTAATGAACTCCATTGAAGACAGCATATTGTCTACTGTTCATGTTTTAATCTGATTCAATAAATTGTGTTTCTTATTATTGAACAATGATGCTCCAGTATTACTGTTTTGCTACTGGATATTCGAGTCTTAATACAGTGATTATGAGTTTGCATTCTTGGTGTTTATGATTGCGCTTTGAAGAAATGCTTCGAGATGATATGCTATTAACCATATTGTAGTTGGCTCCTATGATGCACCAGCACCACATTGCTTACTCTGTTTGTTTGGCTATTGTAAAACTTAGCTTGAACTTGTTTTAACCTTTAAGTTAACTTTAACTTTCAATTAAAACTTCAATATTAAGTCTCATATTTCAAATTACCACCCATATAAGTTTCATAGTCTTCAACATTGTTTAATTTAGAAAGTTAGTTCTTGAAAAATAAAAGTTTATTCGACCACATGCATAGGTGAGCATGATGCTTATAAAGATTGATATTGCTGGTTTAGTATGCCTTTAAGTTAATATTTCTTATCAATAATCGATATTGCGACTTGGTTGGTTCGATTGGTTTTGCCACTAAATGTAACATTGTAGCTAGAGCATCTTCGATGATCCATTCTCAAAATGTGTTTTTACATGGCGAAATAATGCTTACATGATGCGTTTAAAAGATAGCACACCGTCTAGGCCTTCCCATTCCACACCACTACTTGGTGTTAGCTTTTTCATTAAGTGAACTTGATTTAATTAATTAAGCTATTTACTTTTAACTGCCATTTCTATTTTTCCATGCATGTGATTTTAATTGTCATATTATTTTATCATGCGTAATTTAATTAATTATTAACGTGTGTTATTAGTTGACTTAATTAGTGTCAACTCATTTTATCACATGAATTATTTTTTAAGATGTTCTAGATAGATTTTTAAGCATGTGGTTTATTAATAGGATGAATTTAAATTTGGTTAGGAGTCCTTGAGTTGATTAGATTTAGTTATGAATGTCATCACCTTTGTTGTTGTGTGATTACCTTGTAAAGATTTGGATATATGGACTCAAATTGATATCATTATCTTGTAAGATTTGGATAGACTCAAATTGGGGTTCATACTTTGGAAGTGGGGAGTACACGCCTATCAATAAGAATTGTTACTTACCTATTATGTTAAAATTCTGCTAAGATAAATTGGTAAGTAAATTAAGATAAGTTGGTCACTTCAATTCTTATATTTGGTTATACACTACGCCATAACTCGCCAATTGTCACGGTTTTTAACCGTGACAACTCCGATTGGTCACGGTTAAAAACCGTCACGAAAATCACCGTGGCCAATTATTAGTCACGGTTATTAACCGTGACCAATTATTGGTCACGGTTAAAAACCGTGACCAATAGTGACGTCACTGAATGGTCACGGTTTTTAACCGTGACCAAATTGTTACTTTCAATTTCCAGCATCCAGCATCCTGGATGTGCTAAGATAGCAATCTTCTCATTCATTCTTCATTTCCTAACCGTGACCAACATGTGTGATACATTTCAATAGGCATTCATCCATACAAACACACAATAGATCCAGAAAAAGAAACACACAATAATCTAATCACATAATTAAACTTCCATCACCATCATCTATTCAAACTTTAGCCACCGTTGCAAACTTTAATATCTATTACAAACTTCAACTACCATTTGAACCAACAATCACTACTTAAGGAACAACAATCACCAAATACTACTAGGAAAACCGTGACCACATGTGTGATACATTTCAATAGGCATTCATCCATACAAACACACAATTTCAAAGAAAAAGAAAAACACAATAATCTAATGACATAATTAAACTTCCATCACCATCATCCATTCAAACTTTAGCCACCGTTACAAACTTTAATATCTATTACAAACTTCAACTACCATTTGAACCAACAATCACTACTTAAGGAACAATAATCACCAAATACTACTAGGAATCATAGTAGACATTACTAAGTTTCAGACCAAATCCTAAAACACAAATACAAACCATTGTTCGACAAGTTAACACATATATCACTTGGAATCAAAAGAAACAAACTACACCATCTCCTTCAACAGGTAAGTTGGCCATGCAATAAATGAACCATTACCAAAATCTGTCAAACACTCTGCCCCCCTTGTTTACCAAGATACACAGGCTCATTCTCAAAGCCTGGATAAATATACTCGATAATTACCTTTGCTTCAGGGCATTGAAGTTTACGACCGTGAACAAGAGTACCTGGTGTGACAGAATCGATTTTTACCATTGCAATATTATTTTCATTGTTTAAGTTTCTAAGAAAATAATACCCTTTGTGTGCCGGTATTGGAGAGTAATTCGGATTCATCGACTGGCTGGAAGAACCAAGTGATACTTTCTTGGAAGAACTTTGAT
The DNA here is from genome assembly GCA_018223645.1 of Jasminum sambac. Taxonomy (NCBI): domain Eukaryota; kingdom Viridiplantae; phylum Streptophyta; class Magnoliopsida; order Lamiales; family Oleaceae; genus Jasminum; species Jasminum sambac. Next base: position 27,522,196 of record CP073652.1, read on the forward strand.
CACTTCCCGGTGAAGGAACACTTGTATCTGGACAAGGTTGGCCCTTAACCAAAGTTTGTAACAAGGTGCTTTGATCCTTCATTTGATAGACGAGGGTTTGTAACAGTGAGCCATGGTCCATTACCTCACGCCTGAGTTTACCAATCTCAGACACCACAGGCTGCGTGGCTTTAAACCTACTCATCGGCACCTTGCTTCCCACTCCACGAGTACGCCCACTTTTGTCCTTCCCGAACATTTGAGTCAAAGGATCATTGTCAATATCCGTTGAACTTGAATCTTCCCCTTGACTCGCTTGCAACTCAACAATTTTGGCCTGTCAAAGAGTAAGTAACATAATGGCATCAAATAGTCACAATATTCCAATATATTTACGTACACTAGTTAACAAAAACGTGAGTTTCACAAATAAAAGGATGATTGCATTAGATGTCGCGTTAGAACTAGAATTTCTAAATCAATTTAATTAAGATGATTGTACTAGATGTCCATAAGTTGTAAATAAATTTAATATTTGCCAAAAACATATTAAAATCTGAAACGAAAAAGAAAATGGGAAAATCATAAATTAAACAATAAATAATTACAATTGTCCATTCAACTCAATACTAGACTAAAATAACTAAATTAGGTAAACCCTTGATATATGGATTTTTTTAAATAAAAAAAAACAATCAACAAAGAACCACAATTAACTCAATTTCAACTGGAAGAGACTAAACTAAACTATACCTAGTGAAGTACTCTAAACTAAATTAAGTGTAAGCTAGATTTGAAATAAACTAAATTAATTTCATTAGTGTAACTATCTATCCATTCAACTAACTATCCATTCAATTGTTTTGGTAGAAGACGAAGCAGTGGAATTTTCATGCATTAGTCTTCATTAGCACTTTTGTATGAAGCGACTATACCAAATAACTTCAACACCATTTTAATAGAAAGTGCATCAAATATACAAGATGACAACTGGCCATCCACTCATACATATTACAAGCGTATGAAATTTACTCACTGCAGTTTCAGCAAACTCTGGGCGATATCCAACCTTCGTTTTTCGAGCCTGAAGGTAGAGATTACTGCGAGTGGGGGCCTGACCCTCATCATCAGTACCTTGTAATCGCTCCTACAAACCAATAAAAGATTTAGATGTAAAAAATAAAAAAAAAATATAATAAGACTTGCTCAGTACCTAAAATGTTTTAATCCACAAAATGCTTTACGACTAAATCACATCGAGATTGGCATATAGGTGAATAGTTCAGAATATTCCGAGTTGCCTTGGTCAACGAGATATACGTACCGTCCACTCTGCAGATAGCTCGGCATAGGATGTAGAACCAAGAAAATGCACATCAGTCTTTTTAGCTCGGTTTGCTTTGCCTTGAGCCCTTTGTTTCAACTTCTTTTCAGTAGACTCAATATCAATAAAAGTATTCCATTCAGCTAATGGAATCCATTCATTTTCCGGAGGGTTATCTTTGAATTTGAGGATTTCTTCGGGAGTTGTTGCACTCTCCCCGTAGGTACGGGAACGAAGATGAGTCTTCCAACTCTTATACTGTTCTCCTGCCTAAACCAATCAACAATATTTGAGCCTGACCAAACAACAAAAATGCATATACCACACCATAATGATATTCCGATGCTTCATTAAGAATAACACATGTACATCAATAAATCAAAAATAACCAAAGGGATTTCAGAATTGCCTGACGAAATATACGGCTCTTTTGAGCTAGATTGAGTTCGAAATCCAGCAAGAGAGAATTCCACAGCTTCTCTTTCACCTCGGCAGGCACATTCCTCCAGTTGTCGTAAATAAGGCCAACATTACACTTCAAGAGTGCTCGAATACGTCCAGTTAGCAACTTCTTATTATGAGTAGGATTTCCCAGTGTGTCAAATCCAATATCCTTTTTGCGCATAACAAGTCTTGATGGACTTGCCATTACCTGCAGGGAATTAAGAGAAATGTTACTAACATGAAACTATGTGGTTTATGTCAATAAAAATTCAAGATGATCGACAGAACACATTGTAACAATCTTTTTATAAGATTTGCACAAGATGACAAAACAAGAGTTGCACAAATAGCTCGGCACTTGCATTTATAAGAATTACATTCGATATGTCAAAATAAGAACAATATAGTAGAGCTATGCATCTAGGTAATCTAAGAAATCACATAAATTCGGATTGTCATCCAAAGCAGATTGATAATCACTAGGAGCTTCCAACAAGTCTACTTGATCAGCTAACCGCTTCGGTGCATGTAGAACAACTAACCATTGACTGTTATCAATACATTTTGAATAAAAAACTTGCTTTATATTTTGAAAGGCACAGACAAATGGTTCATCTTTAATGCTTCCCTTGCTCTTCATTTTTGTCAAGTCGACCATAACCATCTTCGTGGCAGCGTCCACTGTGCAAGCGTTTTTGTCCTCCACTCGTACCCAATCACATTCAAATACCGTCTCTTTGAAGCTTGGATAATCTAGTTCATAGATATGTTGAACAACTCCGTAATACACCATTTCCACTTCCTTCGGATTTTTGTCTTTAGCACTGGATACACAAGTTGTAAGTGCTTTAATTGCAATGCCGCTATTTTGATTCCGCTGGCGACGCTGCTCGCGATCATATCCAGAAAATACAAAACCCTTCGCTCGATATCTGTCAAATTGTTTCGCAACAAAACTAGGGCCTTTAGCAAGTTGGGCAAGCCTTGAATTGACATCGCCTGCTCTTAATAGCTGAGATGTGGGAAAAAGATATTTACAATACGTAATGAAATATTTTCTAATTGGTAGGTTATCATTCGAAGTATAACTAAAAAAAATACCTCATTTGATACCCAAAGCCTGAACTCTGAACTTGAAGTTGAAGCACCTTTTCTTCTTTTGGATTGTGGAAATGAATTATATATCCTACAATGTGGCAACCGATCAAACATATTAAATAGCGTGTAATTATAATATTTCTATTCATTCGCTGAAGGTAATGTAACTGCAAACACTTACTCTCGCCATTCGTCTGCGTCTTCGTGAGTTTCAAAACATAAAACGGCGACTTGCTCGTATTGAAGATTTGATAGATGCACTTTTCTACCTTTTCCGAGGGCCCCTTCATCAGCAAACTCGCCAAAATCATCAATGAAACGTTCACGATAAGGATTAAAACTTCCAATACCTGGATTAAGCATGTACTCCCTAGCAAACAAAGAAGCTTCATTCGTAATATGTGCCTCTGCAATTGACCCACCAATGTACCTTGTATTCTTCACGTAATCTTTGAAGGATTTCATAAGTCTCTCGAATGGGTACATCGATCGATATCTAACAGGGCCACACATAAGAGCTTCGTCGCACAGATGTACCAACATGTGGATGCTAATATCAAAAAAGGCTGGTGGGAAATGCTTCTCCAAAACATATATTGCCTCAGAAAGAGTGGCTTTGGCAGCGACGATATGCTTTCGATTAACAACTTTTGCACACAACAAGGTAAAACATAGACTTATCTGCATAATAGCTCTTCGAAGATCCTTGTGTTTGGAAAAGCAATGCTGAAACGATAAGGGACCAATCGCATAATGATATGCCAATCATGCGATTTGCATTGTCTAAGATCATGCACACTGAAATTGACAACCCTGCGTAGATTTGAAGAGTAGTCTGTTGGTGCCTTCAGGTCATATAATGTATTAAGAAACACCTCTCTTTCATCTTTAGTCAATGTGAAAGCAGCACCGGGCATCACAGTTTTCCCGCTTTCAGGATCTTTTTGTAACCATAAGCTCTTCTTAATTTTCATTACCCGGAGATCCTCTCGTGCTTTCTCACCATCCTTTGAATGTACTCCATTTAAGCATGTGCCGACAATGTGTTCTATGATATTCTTTTCTGCATGCATTACATCTATCACATGTCTTACCGAATGAGATTTCCAATATGGCAAGTCGTACAATAACGACCTTCTCGACCAGGGCTTTACTTTAGTCGGATCTTTCGGATCAACTCTACTTTTGCGTTTCAAGGTCAATACCCTTGGATGTTTACCAGTCAGGTTGTGACCAACATTTGCAGCCTTTGTTTCAATTTCATGCCCTGGTAGCCTCTTCGGTGCCGACCTTTCCTCAACACCATCGGGAATAAAATTGCTCTTGTCCCTTCGAAACTTGTGATCATGGGGTAGCCATCTACGATGGCTATGGTAGCAAATTTTATGGCTTACCGGTAACCAATCGGATCCGGTCTCCTCGGCACATATGGGACATCCAAAATAGCCATGAACATTGCATCCAGATAAAGTCCCGTAAGCTGGTAAGTCGTGAATTGCCCACAACAACATAGCTTTCAACGTGAAAGGCTCGTGCTTGTGCGAATCAAATGCCTGCACTCCTTCGAGCCATAACTTTCAACTCTTCAACCAATAGTGCTAAAAAGACATCAATATCATCACTTGGGGCTTTTGGCCCAGGGATTAATAGTGACAATATAGAAAACTCTTTTTGCATGCATAATGATGGGGGGAGATTATACGGCACTAAGATTACGGGCCAAACACTTTGATTGGTGCTTAAATTACCAAAGGGATTGAAACCATCAGTGGCCAATCCAAGTCGAACATTACGAGATTCCTTAGCGAACTCCGGGTTTGCAACATCAGCAGCTTTCCAAATAGTAGAGTCGATAGGATGTCTCATGAGATTGCCCCCCCGCTCAGCTCGTGCATGCCAAGTCATAGCCTCTGATATCCACGGCACCGTGTAAAGTCGCTTCAACCTCGGCCCTAAGGGAAAATATTTCAATACTTTCTGCGGTTCTTTGTGCATTCTTAAACCCTTCTTATTCGGATTCTTTTTTACAACAAACCGCGGTTCACTGCATACAGGACATTTGTCTTCGAATTCATGCACTTTCCGATACAAAATGCAGCCGTACTTACAAGCATGAATGGACTTGTACATCATCCCTAACCCCCTTAAGCTACTTTTCATAGATGGGTAACTTGTGGGCAACAAATTATCCGCAGGCAGCAATTCCTTCACCCATAGTAGTATCGCAGTCACACTATTTCCAGATAAACCAAACTGACTTTTCACATTCTGCAAACCAATCATTGCAAATAAAGTAGTGTGATCCTTGTTGCAATTGGGATATAAAGGTTTTGAAGCATCTAATTTTAAACGAATATACTCCTGATCTTCATGGACTTCAGCATCATTATCTTTGCCACATTCGAAACCCGTACTTTCATTTTCATGAAACTGATGAATGCCAAATGCATCATTGATCAAATTATCTAATATAGGATGTGCCGAATGAGACTCATCCACACTCAAATTTTCTCTTGTATGTGGCTGTTCTAGGGTCGAAATAGAATCAATTTCCCCATGGTAGACCCAAGTCCTGTAGCTATCTTCCATACCCCACTTGATTAAGTGAAACTCAACATCTTCAACGCGAAGCCGTTTACCATTCCGACAATAGATGCACGGACAATGTATAATATCATCGTAGATTTTGCTCTGTGCAAACTTAATAAAATCCCTAACACCTTGTACGTAAACACGACTAGTTCTTGGAAGTACGGTCATCCATTCTTTAGAAAGTGGTAAATCCATCGAAAGAGCTTCAATTTATAATTCACGAGTTAATGAGCTGAGTACGTGGAATATCACATTTTCTTAAAACAAATAATACAACAAGGCCTTTGATTATTATTTCAGTGATTCCAATAGATCCAGTGATAGAATATTTTTTGCAAAAATAAATAAATAAATAATCACATGTATCTTCATAATGTCCTAATGCATCTTATAACTCCAACACTAACTGGTTAGGATCCTAACCCATTCATCATTGATTTGTGATTTACGCTTGTTATGCTATCAACATATATTACATAGTCATCTACAATACTCATGTGTAAAATTCGACAGCATCTCCCCGTATTCTCCACAATGTACGATCTACATCACCCATAGTATACATCCGGAGAATAATAAGGAGACACGATCAAACCGTTACACACGAGATTATGAATAACTATACAATATACTTTGATAACATATCACGTAATTCACATTTCAATGATAAACTGTCCAAAAATGGGACAATTCAAAGATTACTTTATAAATTTCAAACTATCCAAGTATTTGGAAGTTTGTAAATTATAAACTAATCTTCAAACGGGTACTCTAAGCTCAATGATGAATATAGTGACATGCAAATAACATAAAGACTAAGCAAAACAAACGACGAAACGAATAACATACAAAGTAAATGGTATTACCATGACATAAATTAACGGTGTCAAATAGAGATGAGATACCGCTATGAGGGAGACAAAGGGATAAAAGAAACAATGAAGACTTACCTTATCGTAGGAAAGCAAGGTTAAATTGTTTGGTGAAGGATAGGGGCTCAAATGTAAGAACGTGAATCTTCAAAAACCTGAACAAATTGGGAAAAAATCATTGTTAAGAAGTATAGAGAATTTTATTGTTGGGAAGTCGCATGATATTCATTAACCAATGGGACCAAAAACATCTGTATATGTAATGCAAGATTTATTACAATGTAACTACGGGAAACAGGTAGACCATCCGCCTATCATTAATTTATTTTTTATTTTTATAACTTCTTATACAATTTCTTCTTATATATAATTTCTTATATAAAAGCAAACATTTTGGAGTTTAAAACAATTTGTAAATTATGGTTTTCAAGTTAGATATGGCGATTGTTTGATTATTTATTTATTTTTTTAAATGATCGTTTTCTCATATAACCATAACAAAACTACGAATATTGTAAGGAAAGAAGGATAATATATTATTTTCATTTTGGCCATTTTGTAACAGTAGAAAAACCATTACCAAAAAATGAATATGACAAGATTTATCTTTGATTCAAGAGTAGAAGTTGGTTTTTAGATTAGAAAAATGTCCAAATGAACACAGGCCGAGTCCTTGGTCCACCAGTAATCAACTTCAGTACCAACTGGAAGAGGCACAAGAGACGTTCTCACATTGTAGATAGCATACATGCTCAAAGTGTAATCTTTTAGTTGAATATGTAACATTTTTATTAGCTCACTGAATATAGATTCGTAGTGATATAGAAGGGTTTATTTGTAACGATTCTTTGCTAGGTAGTAACGATAAATAGGATGATCCTTCCCGAACAGTGTTTGATGTAGTCTAGTCGAAAATTTATTTATGTATTCTAACAAATTCGATAATATTCTTGTTTAACCATAGATGGTTAAACAAACCCATAAAATACAAGTAACCAACATAAAGATTTTTTTACCAAATTAACGAACAAATTGCCAATGCAAGTCAAAATTAGAGGAAAAGAGGACCTTAAAACATATATATGAAGTACTTGAAATATGAACTATTTGACTCGTTACAAAACTGAAGAAAATGCATCAATCTACCTCATAATCGAAATAAATGTCCACATACATAAAAGATTGCAATTTTTTTAAATTCAATTTAACAGTAGAAAAATTGAAAAAAAAAATGAAAAAAAACTGAAAAAACCCGAAAAAAAAAGGCTGAAAAAAATCCAAATTGTGTAAGAATAAAACGGAAATTACCTAATGCCGCCGGAGAAGACAACTTGCGGCTTCCAAAATACCGGAGAATTGGAGGTTTTGCCCGAGAATTCATGCATTTAGGTGCCAATCGCCATTTTCGAACCTTGAAGCAATAATACTACCTTCTTGTGGAGCTTTAATGCAATGGAGTCTTCAGTTCATGTAGAGGAGCTGGTGCAACGAAGATGACAAGATAAAATCATAAATGGAGTCTTCTTGTGGAGCTTTAATGCAATGGAGTCTTCAGTTCATGTAGAGGAGCCGGGCATGAAATTTATGATGACACGATAAAAGTATAACAAACTGTTCCAAAGAAATATCATTTATATAATGTTTAATTTATTTATTTTATTTTATTTTATTTTATTTTTCTTTCATTTAGCTTGCTGCATTGCAGTCGGGGAGGACATAAGAATCACAAGCTCAAAGTTCACTTAAACGCCTCTTTGGTATAGCTATTCTGATTGGTTTTTACATTTTCCCAATTTCTAAAAGCTGACATAGGAAATAAAAATTGATGAAATTGGCACAAGATCTATCCGAACTCTAATGGCAAGAATAGCACTAGCAAAACCACAATTCTAATGTTGCTTTCATTTTCTTATCTTCACACTCCACACATGGGTTCCATTTAATTGTTTGTCATAATCCTCAGTAATTGTAAGATCTCAATCACTTCTCCATTTCAATCACCAACCGAGGTGGTTTCCTCTACCAATGTCTGCCTTCATGAAATTTCATTCTAACTCTATCCCCCTCCACACCTTCTGCACTTCCATTTTACCCTCCGGTCAGATTCTATCACTTCCAAGCGGTATACTACTATATTTGTTTACTACCTTTTAGGAATGGCGGCATGGAAAAACAAATATCATTCTTTGCTTCTAGCTTTACCAGATTGAAACTCATCATTACACATAAGGCCAAGTAAGAATCCTCAAGTTGAGGAGAACACATATTCCCATCCCATAATCAACATCATTATTAGAAACACACACCATCTAACATAAACCATTAACATTCCAAGTGTATTATACGCGCTCATACTGCATACTTCATAAACCCAGAATTTTATTGACGGAATTATAATTGTTCATTCATTTTTTTTTTAATTTTCTTCTACACAAAGTGAGGATGACTTGCCTTAATTTCCTTCGGCTGCACGAGCTGAGAGAGTAATCGTAAGCCCCAAACGCTGCACCTTCATGGATTCTCGAATTTGAGGGCGAAATTAGGGTAAGACTCGGGTTCTTGACTTTTGGCTGCTGAAATTGGGGTAAGGCTCGGGTGAAATCGCGAATGCTGGTTTTTAATTTTTTTTTTTTCAGTTTAACAGGGGTCACGGTTCAAAACCGTGACCCCTGAGCTCGCTGATGGTCACAGTTGAAGAACCGTGACCATTTCAAGCTTTATTTTTTTAAAAAAAATTTAATCGATGGTCACGGTTAAAAACCGTGACCATCCGCGCGTCCATGGGTCACGGTTTATAACCGTGACCCCTTTCAAATCCCAAGTGTGACAAATTCTTTGTTTTGGTGTAGTGATAACTCATCTTATCCTTTCTTATCTTACAAACTTATCTCTTGCTTGTTTTGTAGGAGTTCATGTGTTAAGGAAAGTCTTTGGTGGCAAGGCAGTCTATTAACACATGTTTATATAGAGGTCAAGTGGAGTTAGACTAATGATGATGAACACACATGCAACAGAACAACACACTCGTGTACTAGCTAGCTTGCGTGTCTCGTTCATCCCTTGACTTTCCCATGCATTTGTAACTTAAGATTCATATCGTGCTTAAAACTAAATTACAAGCGCATTTGCACTACAAGTCCACTACTTGATTTCATCAAGTCAAATCTTCGAGAGAAGTCGGATTCACCACACAGGAGCCTCGACCAAGAGAAGATTTTCACGGGAAGTGACGATCGGTCGGAGGACCGCGCAAACCCATAGTGGATTGCGGAGTTACAAGAAGTTTTGAAGAGCAGCGGGATGCTGGCACACAGTACAAGCTAGAAGAGAAATCAGGGAGTGATCGTCGTTAATTCTAGTTGTTTGATAATAATATGCGTATTGTTATCCTTAATTTCTTGTAACTGGTTTAATTTCCTAGCAACTAGTGAATCTGTTTGTCTGCAGGTACAGGCGGGTGGTTTTTTACGCTGTTGGGGTTTTCCACCTTAAAAGCATGTGTCTGCTGTTCTGTTTAAATTTCTGTATTCTTACTCTGAGTTAGATATATCTAGGCTCCAATCGAACTATAAACTAGATATATCTAGCTTGAGATAACTGTGAACAAACTGCACTTTAATAAAACACAATCCAGATACGCCTAAGTAATCTATAAATTAGACAACCCATAACTTTTACTTGGTATCAGAGCGGGTTCACTTCTAGAAAGTGAGATCCGGTTGTCTAAACTATGGATTCTTACTTTATTGCATTGCATAGATCTCCCATACTTACATGTGATAATTATGCATATTGGAAGTTAAGAGTGGAGATATTTTTGCAATCTATAGATCCATGGGTGTGGTCACCGATTGAGGATGAATGGATTTCGGCTAGCAATATGGATTTCAAACAAGTCCATTCGACTCCTAAAATTGATTTGAATACAGGAAGATTAATTGATAGCAATAAAAATTTAAATGATCTAAGCCCTTATGATTGGAACTTTATTTGCTTAAATGCTCTATTTGATTCGGTTGACTCAAAACATTTTTCTTTGATCCAAAATTGCAAGGTTGCCATGGACGCTTGGAACATATTGGAAGATCTTTATGAAAGAACCAGTAAAGCATTAAAAAATAAAGATGAAGAGAATACGTTTGAATCCGAGAAAGATAAGACAGACATATCTGAGTCCAGCATAGCGGAACATACAGATGCATCTGACTCAGATTCAGATGATAGCAGATCTGAAAATCAGGTAATTATTCTTACTGCTCTACATACTTCAGGTACTGATTCTATATATTTATCTACTACAGGTACCAGATCTACCAGAGCTCATCTGGATACATCTAGTTTGGACTCTGACGTGCTGAAAAAGCAGCTTGAAGAGAATAAACATCAGATAAATTTGCTACAGGCCATGATTGATGATGATGGATCAGACACTCAAGATCTGAAATCTGAACAACATGTTGAAAGTTGTCAAGATTGTACTACCATTGGTGAAATATTGGCAGTAGAGAAAGAAAAGAATACAAAGCTCGAGGCTTTTGCCTTGGCCATGAGAGATGAGAAAACTGCCAATGAACAAACTATCTTGACCCTTCAGAATATATTACAAGAAAAGGAGAATCAATTGAAAAAATTCGAAGAAGAATTGAACAATACAAAGGAAAGAGTCAAGCAACTTACCATTGGAGCTACCAGGTTGAACGAGATCCTTAGCTATGGAAGACCATCCGATGATGAATCAGGTCTTGGTTACGAAAGAAATGTAAAAGGCACAACAAGTGATCGTATTGTCTTTGTGAAAAGTGGTAAAGGAAATGATCACCAAATGGTGACAAAATGTAACAGTGGAGTTATTCCGCCTCTAGATGCATCTGCAGCTTCCAGGACCACAAATGATACATCTGTTGTCTCTAGTAGTAAACTAAGTACATTACCTCCCTGCAGTATAATATACATCGTGCCTGGTTCAGATCCGACTGTAAAAGGAACTATTAATTGCTCAGATCCATCTGGGCCCAAACGAATTCAGACAAACGATAAGATCAAGTTGACTTATGCTACCGCAGATAACATTGGAGTCGTACATTACACTCAAGCATTGCCCAACAGAACTACTTCCAAGACTCATTTTCGGGTGCCTACTCCAGATGCATCTAGTATAACAAAAGCAAGAGCAGATATATCTGCACGGACTAGGGTTCAGAATCAGAAGCAAAGACCATCTATCAATTCTCAGAAACCGAGAGGTCCAAGTAAGAACTTTACCCAAACTCGTAGGAGAGCTAGAGCGCCAAGTACGTACTCTCCTTCTCGTGCATGCTTTCATTATAATAAATTTGGTGATGAGAAATTTGGAATTTCACATTCATTGAGCATGACTAAACCTTATCATGGTAGACAAGATTCCCATAGATTTACACCTACCTTTAGGTCATTTACGACTCGTAATAATGCAAGTTCATACAAAGTAAAGGGTAATGGTCAAAATGGGAATGATAATCAGTTTAAGAATGTGCCAACTTGTTTCTATTGTGGGATTAGGGGACACAAAAAAATCAGATTGCCCCAAATTGTCTCAAAATGTGCAAAACAAGTCTTCCAATATAAGTAACTCTCCAACCATGATCAATTTGAAGGGGAAACAAGTATGGATTAAAAGGGTTGATTTGAAAGCATATGAAAATAAGTTTATACCAATTGAGTTTGTTTACTCCATTGATCACACTTCTCTCACAAGATGAGATTCTCTTTGTTTTAGTTTGCATTTGCTTTTGTGTGTTTCAACAAAAAATTGCATATGTTTTGCACTTTGTCTACTTTTGCATGCATTTAAGATCTTATTGAGCTTTATTTGATTGATGAAGTATGTTGAATTGAAAGCTGTGGTTTAAGTATACTATTGTGACTTGCCTATATGACTTTATGAAAACTTGCTTTAATTCCTCATTGTTTATTTCTAGTCTCTCTTCCTAAATTTGATTCCAAAGATTGCTTCTACTTGATATTGGTATTGTGAGAATAGTATTTTGTCAGGAATACTTCCTTGAAGATATCGGACATTAAGAAAGCAAAGATCTCACCACCATGAGAATTGATGAACTGGTTAGTTCACTGATGACCTTGGAGATACATCTGAATCATCAAAAGAAAGACAAGAAGCCTGAAATTGCATTCAAGGCCAACAGCGCAAAGCCAGATACATCCGGAGATTCTGATGAAGATGAGAACGCTGCTCTTCTTGCCAAACAATGCAAGAAGATCTTAAAGAACGCACAAAAGGGCAAGTACTCCAAATCTCAAGGTCAAAACCAAAACCAACCATGGAGGAAGAAAGACAACTCCAATGGCAAGGGCAATTCAAATTCTTTCAAAGGAAAGAAAGAGAATCACATTCGATGTAGAGTCGATGTATCCTGAGTCAGATTCAAATGAAAGAAAATCAGAAAATTAGGTAACCACTCTTAAAGCTTCAGTTACACCTGTTCCTAATACTGTAAATTAATTGTCTCTCTGTAGAACAAACTGGAGATGCATCTGTCCTGAGTACTGAAAATCTAAAAAGACAACTTCTGAAGGCCGAAGAACAACTACATCTACTACAAAATGTGGTCGAAGTAAGGAATGAAGATAAAAGATGATGAAAACAAGGTTTTGGAAAAATAGAAAAGTCAAAGGGGGAGATTGTTAGCTTTTTCATTAAGTGAATTTGATTTAATTAATTAAGCTATTTACTTTTAATTGCTATTTCTATTTTTCCATGCATGTAATTTTAATTGTCATATTATTTTATCATGCATAATTTAATTAATTATTAACGTGTGTTATTAGTTGACTTAATTAGTGTCAACTCATTTTATCACATGAATTATTTTTAAGATGTTCTAGATAGATTTTTAAGCATGTGGTTTATTAATAGGATGAGTTTAAATTTTATTGGGAGTCCTTGAGTTGATTAAATTTAGTTATGAATGTCATCACCTTTATTATTGTGTGATTACCTTGTAAAGATTTGGATGGACTCAAATTGATATCATTATCTTGTAAGATTTGGATAGACTCAAATTGGGGTTCATACTTTCGAAGTGGGGAGTACACGCCTATCAATAAGAATTATTACTTACCTATTATGTTAAAATTCTGCTAAGATAAATGGATAAGTAAATTAAGATAAGTTGGTCACTTCAATTCTTATATTTGGTTATAACTCATCTTATCCTTTCTTATCTTACAAACTTATCTCTTGCTTGTTTTGTAGGAGTTCATGTGTTAAGGGAAGTCTTTGGTGGCAAGGCAGTCTATTAACACATGTTTATATAGAGGTCAAGTGGAGTTAGAATAATGATGATGAACACGCATGCAACAGAGCAAAACACTCGTGTACTAGCTAGCTTGCGTGTCTCGTTCATCCCTTGACTTTCCCATGCATTTGTAACCTAAGATTCATATCGTGCTTAAAGCTAAATTACAAGCGCATTTGCACTACAAATCCACTACTTGATTTCATCAAGTCAAATCTTCGGGAGAAGTCGATTCACTACACAGGAGCCTCGACCAAGAGAAGATTTTCACGGGAAGTGACGATCGGTCGGAGGACCGCGCAAACCCAGAGTGGATTGCGGAGTTACAAGAAGTTTTGAAGAGCAGCGGGATGCTGGCACACAGTACAAGCTAGAAGAGAGATCAGGGAGTGATCGTCGTTAATTCTAGTTGTTTGATAATAATGTGCGTATTGTTATCCTTAATTTCTTGTAACTGGTTTAATTTCCTAGCAACTAGTGAATCTGTTTGTCTGCAGGTGCAGGCCGGTGGTTTTTTACGCTGTTGGGGTTTTCCACCTTAAAAGCATGTGTCTGTTGTTCTGTTTAAATTTCTGTATTCTTACTCTGAGCTAGATATATCTAGGCTCCAATCGAACTATAACCCAGATATATCTGGCTTGAGGTAACTGTGAACAAACTACACTTTAACAGAACACAATTCAAATACGCCTAAGTAATCTGTAAATTAGACAACTCATAACTTTCACTGGGAATGCTCTTACAATACTATTAGGGATTGATGATTCATTGCAAAAGTTTAATCCATTAGGAGTAGCTGAATCCCCTATAAAACTATCACTTATTTCAGATTTAACCGATATAGGACTTTGCTTGCACAATCCCAACGAACAGAATCCTTTGTAGCTTTATTGATAAGTTCATTTAATTTACATGTGATGTGAGAAGACCGAAATATTTAGGTAGGGCGATTGTACCATCCAACATCGTGTAACCACCCAATAAAGATTCTAGAACAATGTGACTATCCTCAACTACCTCGTTTCGGAGGTGGTAGCACTTAAATGCGTAGCAATAAGCCACCAGATGAAGTGGCATCTTAAAGTTTGATGATCACACCAAGTCAAATGGTGTGACTGCCGTGCCAAATTTTTTTCTTGTGAAGAGATGACGCTTGTTTAATTGGATAAATAATCTAGATGTATGGTTTTCATCAAGCATCACAATTTTATTTTATTTTCTTTTCTTTACACTCCGGTTGACGCTATTCAAAATTAAATATTTTGACAATGCAATTAAAACTAAAATTTGAGAACAACATCAAAAATTCAAAAGTGAACTAAAGGAGGGAGCATGGTCATCACTTTTCTAAAAGGTATATGAAACGGCAGGTCCTTTTATTTTTCACTACTGAAAGTATTATATTGTTGCACCACTCAATGGTTAAATCTATTGTATTCTTCTGAAATTTGAACTTGCAGTGGAGGGAAGACCCACATTTGTTCTGTAGACTACATAAGGGTGCTTGTCTTATATTTCACGAGGTTTTTGTATCTATGAACATAATTTTGGGACGAATCTAAAGAGATCCCATCATTTAAGCAAATGAAAAATTATGGATTATAAATTTCTCCAAACTGTGACTCTTTATCTTTGGAATTTTCTTATCTTTGCTTTTTTATTTTGTTTTAAGGGAAAGTTTATTCATTCGTCGAACCGGAGGAAAGTGCATCAAAAATAAAAGTCTGTTGGGGAACTAGGCGCTGCTAATTCCGCCCAAGATCAGTGGGACACAAAAATAATATGCAACTGAGAAAATAATGGACGCTAAAATAAGCACAAAAATGGAACACCGAGATTTAACGTGGTTCGGCCAAACTGCCTACGTCCACGGACCCACACCAATATATTTCACTATCACAAAAATGAGGAGTACAAAAAATACCACACTGTATTTTTCTCTGCCTACGCAAAGGCTTTAACACTCCACTCACTTTTATCTCTCGTGTATAGCTTCTACACTGAAGCTCTCTCTTTCTCTCTACACAAGAACTCTCTCTTTTTCTCTCGATTGGTGTTGTAGTTGTGGTGTATTTGAGGGTGCAAAATGTGCCTCAATTTATAGGCAAACTTGAGGGGTAAAAATGGAAGAAAATTGGGACAACATCCACCTAATCCGTCTAAATTTGTGGCTTCATCTTCCATGCATTGACTAAGAAATCCTACAAAATCTCCAACTCTTCAACCACCTTCCTAATGGTCTTTTTTTCTTCCACCGTCAAGATTGAACAAAAAATTTCATATGTTTGCCTCCCTTTTTGACAATTGAACCTGCAAATTCTTCAAATATTGTGTGCCACCAACCCACTAACAAAGTCGAGGGTGAATGTGACCACCTAACTGGACCTCATGACAAAGAACCAGCCGGCCGAAGAAGCTTATGAACAACTCGGTTCACAGATTCACAGATCTTTGTTGATGTAAAAACCTTTTTGGTTATGTGAATTTGGTTAATTACAATAACAAATTGTTAGATACTATTGTCTTTGTTAGTATGGATACTACTACATGTACTAGTTGCTATTAATGCTTCTCCTTTTGCTACTGTGCCCACTATTGCCACCACTATCTCCTACTCGGTCCTTAATTTTGTTAGTCATGAAAATTGAACTAGCACAAATTCAACTTTCCGCGTTGATTATGAAAAAGTTTGTATTTTCAATGTCGTTTTATTTATGCCTTATAAATGAAAAAGTTTGTACATGTTTTCAATTCAGTCTTGTATTTTCAATACTGTCTTATTTATTCCTTATAAAAAGCGTGGTTGAAACTAAATTTAAAAATTGTAATGGCCTAAGCAAAATAAATAATTTGATTTCTTTATTTTTGAATGAAGAATTAGTAGTGACTTGATCATTTCGACAAATTTAGCAACTTGTTTATCAGTTTATGTACTATTGGCAATGGTTGCCAACACACATACTAGTCCAAGAGAATAAAACAAGTAGGGTACACCAGAAATCTTGCATCAATTAGGAGATATGATTGATTGTTTGTTTCCCCCCATTATTGTACTTCACAACTAAATAAAGGCCTTCTTTCTTTTGTAATGTGCTTATAAAGAAGTTAAATCAAGTCACATTTAATGATAAATCATTTGGTTCTACCAAATAATGTTGTACAGTGTCAAGGATTAAATATATGTGGCTTGTAGTCTAAAGGGACGACCAATGCATTCATTTTGATTTAACATTATGATAGAAGATTCAATGAAAAATATATTGAGTACAATAATCAGTCATGTGAAAAAATGTATTATGTACCCGTAGTTATCTTTTTTAATTGAGTATGTATTGAGTTTGTAACTTTTAGCTACTGTATTGAATAGTGAATCTATTTGCTAATGTCATTTTTTTAGCGAGATCTAAGCTTTATTCAAAGCCATCTTTTAGTTGGTGGCACTAGGAATTTTGAGGGAGTAAAGACGATTTATCATTTTTGCACTACAAAAAAGTATAGGTAGTGAAGGAAGAATCCTAAGCTTTAAAGGGAAAATCTACAAATCAAAGTTAAAAATGGGAATAAATTCCACCCATTAAAGGGTTTTTAAACAATTTGGAGGCTCCCACCCAACAATCACTTTCAAAGGTAGCTTTACGATGAAAAGATTTCCCAAAGAAAGCAACTTATATATATAATAGAGCACAATTATGTTCTATTTTTTGTCCCTTCAATTACTCAAAGAGACTAGAGAAGCTAATCAAGCTATAATATTCTATTTGAGAAGCTATACTCTGTTTGGTACGCGGCACGTGGACTGTATCAATATTACTCCCAAAAAAAAATTTAAATTTATTTACTCTATCAAGTAGTAAACTAAACACAATAAATAAATAAATAAACTATTTGCTAATGCCGCTTTATGCCCTTATCACAAATGGTTGGTGCAATTACTAGACACCCCCTTCGGAATCTCATGTCACCCCCATGCATCTGATAATATCCTCACACCACTCATTCACCCTCAACCCACACACCTCAACACCACCCAAGAAAAAAAAAAAAATTTTAAAGGGAAATGAATCATGAAATTTTTCTGCATCAAGTACAGGCCATATATAGAGCTATGTGACATTGTGGGGTTGAGAAGTGTCAACTATTTTGGATTCAACATGAATAATTGATGTATTCTTAAGAGGCAAAAGTTATCCAATGATTAGTTGGTATAATTAATTAGTGCTCAAAAGATGCAATGACCATTCCCTCTCAAACTATAATAATTTCCTACTCATTAGGGTACCTCCCATTAAGAGCAAATCCTATTTTATCTCCCAGTGTCCCACACTCACCCCATTTGTTTGACTACTTTTATCTCCATGAACATGTGTAACATATAATAATCCGTCACATACCCGTTAGATTGTTATATTTTTATTTTTTCTTTTTCTCTTTTTTTATGAAATGTTGTTGATTTTTTTTTTTTTTGACCCGGGGGATGGGGTAGGATTCGAACCCTGAACGTGAGGGCTTTACCGCTTCGTTACTTGATTGAATCCTTTATAAAGTATTCTCGATTTCTCATGATATTTTTGTTATTTAATAGAAAAAATACTAGATGTACCACTAGATTTACTTTAATAAAGTGTATTGTACTAGACGCACAGGCAAATGATCATTTTATCAGTTCTCTTATCAAGAGAGAGCTAGTGACCCACGAAGTAAATGGAGTCGCACCTGTAGCATTGCTTGTTTACTACATTGAATTGTGTACGATAGGATGGACCATTGCAGTAATTAATTGATAATATTGTTATTATTTTTTGTCTAATACTACCGAGTCCATATCGGGTAAGTATTGTATTACACTAGCTAGACTGATATATTAAACATAAAACATAACAATAAAAAAAAACTTATATTTTGATGAAGCTAATTAAAATGCAACATGAAGAAGTTGACATACAAGAGATTAACAAAGTATTTTAACTACTCCGGGCAATGGATGAAAATTGAACAGTCTATGCCATGATTTCCATAAATACACGTATATGAGTGTACAATGCTATAAAGCAGATTGGTGATACGATGGTTTTGGAAGTTTGTTCTTTTCTTACACAAAAATATATATTTACGCTTTGTGTTGAGGTCACTGTTTGTTTGGATTACTCAATATGAATACCTAGCCTGCTCCTTTTGATCAGATCTTAGTGTCACGTTTGGCTGCCAAAACTACTTTTAAGCAAATTTTGATTTTTAAATATGTGGAGATATATTAAATAAAAAGTATTCATGTTTTATTACTCGAAATTTCTCCTTTTTGCGGCTAACCGCAACACTAACATAAAAATTCGCAAAATTAAACAAAATGATTTTAAGGAAATTATGCTATATATCAACAGGGAAACCACTTTAACAAAATGATCGATAGAAAAAATAATTTTAGAACATCTAAGTAAAACAAAAATTATTTGAGAAATAATACAATTATAATGGAACATTATTTTAGTCAAGTCTTTTGACTATGAGAAAACAATTTAATTATTTAAAATACAGGCAACACATAATTAAAGATAAAGAAAAAGCAGATAGTAACTCACTCAAACTTCAATAAGGATTAAGGAGCTTACTCGCGAGGAGCAATTAGGTCACCAATCTCGAGTTTGTTTCGAGATTCTAACCTTTTTTCAATAGGAGTAGTATTTGGCTCTCTATAATGATTGAGAGTTTATTAGGAGTAATAAACATAAACACAACTGAATAATGCAGACACATTTATGAAATTTTGGTTTAAACAATTTTTTTTTTTTTATATTCCTATTGTCGAAACAATTTTAGGCTGTGTCCAATTTCAGAAAAATAAATAAATTAGGCTGTGTTCTCGTAAATTGTTATTTTGTTAAAAAAAATTAAAATATTATTATCCTTAGTTCTTTACGTTTTAATTTTTAATTTTAAGTTTTGAATTCATTAACAATTTCCATTTTAGAGTAACGAGTTTTGTTTTCTCATTTCAGGCATTTTCTCATACTTACTTAAAATACTTAAAACAACTTTCTTTGAATAATTCATACTTTCTTTGAAAATGCATTTTCAAGCAATATGAAAGTAATCAAGTTTTTAGTACTTTGGAAAATTGAAAAATGGAAAAAAACTTGAAAACAACAAAAAGACAAAACTATAATAAGCAGTGATTTAAAATGTATGGTAAACATCAATGTTTGACTTTATTTGAGGAGCGGGAGTTAATCTTTAAGTGGAAAAAAGTTAAATTAACACATTAATTTGCCAAACTTATTAGACAGGAAGCTTTAACATTTGTCTTAAAATAATATATATATATATATATATATATATATATATATATAGCTAAAAGTGAAAAAGAAAATGACATAAAATATTAAATGATACTTTTTTACACTGAAACAAAAAACCCTATTTACAAAGTTAAACACACCTACATTTTTTTACACAAATTAAGAAAATGTAATTAATATTATTAAAATAAAATAATGATTACCTTCAGTTTTTTTTTTTTTTTAAATAAGGCGTATTACCTTACCTTTAGTTTTTTGAATACAACCCTTACAATAAAAAGATTTATTCAACTTGTGTCAACTATAATACTAAAAGGTTTATGACAAAATTGATAACAAAAAATTTAGAGATGTAACGGTATTTTATATTACAAATCTTATACTAAATTTTGCATATCTACTTACATTTGTTTCTCAATATTTGAATCTCGAAATTTTTATGCACTCACAACTGCTTTACTCATAACGTAATTCTTCCAAAAATGCAATAATCTATCTATTACCCCTTCTAAAAGGGCTAACTATTGAAAAAAAAATTATAGCTAAAATACCCTCCATAAGTCTCGTGAAATTACATTCAACCTAAACTCTAAAACCCACGATTCCCCCTTCTAAAATGGGTTAACTATTGAAAAATATTTTATGCCTAAAATACCGGTCATAAGTCTTGTGGAATTACATCCAACTCTAAAGTCTAAAAAATGCCTTTATTATTTTGTCCTTTCTCATTGTGCCGAAATCCACCATTTACTGCAATTGAATCGGCCGAAGGATAACTAGCCAACACAATTCATGTCTGATTTCAATCGCGTCTTGAAAACGTCGATGTCGCAAAAAGGAAGACAGCAACGTTCCCATCCGAAACCTAATTTGAAGCAATGGGTTCTACTACGGAAGCTCCGACAGTCGATGAACAACTACACCATCCCCAAATGAGCCTAATTGACACATTAGTGGCGTTTTTCCATATTCATTCTAGCAGGTTCAATTTTCCCTCTAAATTCGACAATCATGTGCTTGTTTTCAGAGGCAAATGTTGCCTGCGATAATGGAAATCGAGAGGAAGAGTGTGATTAGATGGAGAATATGCCGACCAAAGTGTTACTCAATCAGCACATTTTTTTGGATTTGTTTGTGAATTATTTTTCGAGAATTCAAGGATTTTTGGACAAAAATTTGTGAGTGAAGAAAAATGATGTGGATTTCGATTGTTAATATGAGGAAGGTTAGGGAATATTTATGTAACAAACATGAATTATCATTTATTTGTTGTCTTCATTTGCCAATTTATTTTTAAATCCAGTGGATCAATTTTTCTTTCTTGAATGACAATCAAGTCGATTATAGAAAGAAATTAAATTAAAATAATTAAACTAGATAGAACATGTTTGATGACATCTCAAGTAGAATTTTCATTTATGAGTTTTAGCAATGATAGGATTAACTATATATTTTATTAATTCAATTTGTTTTTTGGTAAAACTACACATTTAAGAGTTTTAAAATAATACTCCCTCCGTTCTAATTATATAGGGCTTTATTCCTTTTTGGGATGTCCCAATTATATAGGAATTTTCATATTTTTTTTTACTATAATACACTTATTTAATTTGAAAACTTTAAAATCTTTTGTTAGTTCCAATAATTTTTTTACTTATTATTAGGGGCAAAGTGGAAAAATCACTTGTATTATTTACTTTTTTCATATAATTTTTAATATGCATGAAAAATCAACGAGCCCTATATAATTGGGACGGGGGAGTATTGACCAGCCGGGCTCCTACTAATGAAGAAAAATGTAAATTGGGGATATTTATTTATAACTTAATTCTGTCGTGTAGATGACAAACATAGGGAATGTTTGGAAATTGATTTCCGTAATGGAAACCACAGCAAATCCCAATGCAAATCCAAATACGCCCATCGGCCCATGTGATAATCCTTTTCAACTCGATAAAGTAGGAAAAACGAATTGTTAATTTTTTACACCGAGTAATGATCCGTTGAAGGAGTAAATTCATTTGTTTACCCTTATTTAATGAGTTAACGTATAAATAATTTTAAAGTTTACAAGGTAAATAAGAATATAATGGTAGATGAACATAATGAATATCAGTAAATATAGAAACAATATTATATAATGAAAATAAAGAGGAAAAAAATGAAAATGAATGATAGCCTATTTATAAATTGGAATGGAACGAATAAAATAAAAGTTCATATTTTATTTTATTATTATTATTATTATTTTAGTAAGTAATGATCCATTGTTGATTGATAATCAGGGATTGTTCTATACATAATATTTATTTTTTACTAGAACGATGTGTTAGAAGATATGTCACATAAAAAAATTGTTTGTGATGACTTAGCATGTAAACTGAAAAGATCTCCTACCTTCTATAGAATAATTTAGTTTCTCAAATTAATATTATTTTAGTTTCATAGTTAGCCATTTAGTTTCTTAATTAGTTTAACTTGACACAATTTGAATTGGGTATATATGTCTTTGTAATTTTGATAAATGAAATACAAAACCTCCTTCCTCATAATTTTTTTCATTTTAAAATTTTCAATTCTCTAAAGAAAAGATAGAGAAGCCCATAACCAATCTCTAAGCAAATTCATGATTGATGGAATTTTCTTTTCTTTTCTTTTCTTTTCTTTTCTTTTCCCATCACCTTTTTAAATTCATTTCATCTCACTTTAGTTAATTTCATACTTTTGCTTTTATATATGTTGTTTTCTTTCCACCTTTGGTGGACAAGAACCAGGCAATAATACTACGTTAGTCCCTCACTTTTCAACAAAACCCCTCTGTATTCTCTTCTCCTCTGACACAAGCTTTGAGTCAGTGCTGTTTTGTTGAACCAGGCATGACGGAATTTACTTTTTTCATGTGATATTTGTGTTTGATTGATTCAAACAAATTAAACCTCATTATATACATATATTCTACCTAGTTTCTTTTGCTGTTATTAAGGAAAGATGGTAAGAGAAGAAACTGTGTTATGCTTTCTTGCTTTCTTTAGCTTCTGGGCTGCTTCTGTAAGATCTTTGCTTACCCCAAATGGTGTCAACTTCGAAGGTAAATGAAATTCAGTTAAAATCTTGTTCGTTATACCGTTGAATATTTTGTACTCCTTCAAGAAGTAACTTAACTTTAAGTAAAACAAAAAAGGGTTTCTTTTAAAAGTTAAAATCTTGGCAGTGCAAGCTTTGATGGATATAAAGGATTCTTTGAAAGACCCTCATGGAGTTTTGAATTGGGATGAAAATGCTGTTGATCCATGTAGTTGGAGTATGGTGGGTTGTTCTAAGGACAGTCTAGTAATTACACTGTAAGTCAGTCACTTTTAAATCTTATCACAATGAGAAATTTCACTTCTTCTTCTTTTTTTTTTTTTTTTTTTTTTTGCCTGAAACTAGTTGGATTCTTGATTTTGCAGAGCAATTCCCAGCCAAGGTTTGTCGGGCAAATTATCGCGTAGTATCGGCAATTTGACACACCTCCAGAGCATGTGAGTAATTATAAGTATCTGTCACACAATGAAATTGACAGAACTCGACCGTACTCAACTAACAAAAACAAGCTAAAATCTTGATTTTCATATTATTTACTATGGTTCAGTACTCTGTAACAAACATGTTTGCGACACTAATCATATTACAAATTATGGGTTGGCCCTAATACTACGTTTGGTTTTTTTGTTTTGTTTTTTTTTTTTTTTTTTTTTTTGGGGTGGGAAGTCTTTTGCAGGATAATGAAATATCAGGTCCAATCCCACATGAACTTGGGAGGCTAAAAAAACTTCAAACACTTGATCTTTCTGATAACAATATTAATGGAGAAATTCCCTCTTCTTTGGCTCAATTGAAGAGCCTCAAGTACCTGTAAGCACCAATTTACGCTCTTGTCACTCGAGTCTCGACCGGGAGAACTTACAAATACTCCAATTCTAACGCCGTTCTTTAAATCATATAGGAGGTTGAATAACAATAACCTCACCGGAGCTATTCCTCTGTCATTCGGAAACTCGACTCAGCTGACATTTCTGTAATGCTCTTGATCAAATTTATTACAAAACAGATGCATTTATTACAAGATTTTAACATTTGATGTTTTTGTTCTGTTTCATGTTTTAGGGACTTGTCATTCAATAATTTAAGTGGGCCAGTCCCAAAGCTCATGCCTAAAACATTCAAGTAAGTTTGTTAAAAATTAGAATTATTAGATGTTAAGTTTCTTTTTTGATTAAGTTATTTATTTATGTCTTCTTTTCCGTTGTAAAGTGTTTTAGGCAATCCTTTAATCTGTGCAACTGGGAAAGAGCCTGACTGTAACGGAACTAAACCAATGCCTCTATCATTCTCTACCAATAATTCACAAGGTATGAGTATAAGAAGTCATCATATTCTGGTAAATTGCAAAAATACCTAGTATTTTCCAAAAAACGTTTTCGTGTTCTCTGTTTTACTGAATGTTTTAATGACATCTAAAATGTTGTAACGATTTGTTCTTCCTTGGAAGATCCGAAGCCATCGGAAAAGTCGAGTAATCACAAAGTTGCATTGGCCTTTGGATCAAGCCTTGGTTGCATCTGTTTACTGATTCTCGGGTTCGGTTTTCTTATTTGGTGGAGACATAAACACAACAAGCAGATATTCTTCGACATCAATGGTAAACATTCACGCGTCTGTCACAACGTTCTAACAAACGTTCGATCATTTTAACATTAAACCGATCATTTTAACATTAACTAAGAGTTATTATTAAAATTTCAGAGCAACATCATGAACAAGTATGCCTAGGAAACTTGAGAAGGTTTCAATTTAGGGAACTTCAGATTGCCACAAACAACTTCAGCAGCAAGAACATACTTGGAAAGGGCGGTTTTGGAAATGTCTACAAAGGGTATCTCGAGGATGGCACCGTTGTAGCGGTGAAACGGCTCAAAGACGGCAATAATAACGGTGGTGAGATTCAGTTTCAAACGGAAGTCGAGATGATTAGCCTAGCAGTTCACAGGAACCTCCTCAAGTTGTATGGCTTTTGCTTGACGCCAACCGAGAAATTACTGATTTATCCCTACATGTCAAACGGAAGTGTTGCTTCACGTCTCAAAGGTATCCATCCCGTTTTCTTCACATCAGTATTGGTAACATTAAAGATAAATTCCACATCAAATGATTATAAGCTGAAATCTTAAAGTGTAACAGGTCAACGATTCGGTTGACTTTTGAAGATGGATTCAGTCTTAATAAGAATTTGTTTGTATTGAGTTTCATTCAACATGTCCTTGATAGCAACTCGGTTCGTGTTTATTTCTCGTCTTTCTCAGCCAAGCCCTCATTAGGTTGGGCTAAGAGGAAAAGGATTGCCTTGGGAGCAGCTAGGGGCTTACTCTACCTTCACGAGCAGTGTGACCCGAAAATCATTCACAGGGATGTAAAGGCGGCAAACATATTGCTCGATGATGATTGTGAGGCCGTGGTCGGAGATTTTGGATTGGCAAAGCTTCGACCACCGGGACTCTCACACGTTACGACTGCCGTTAGAGGCACCGTAGGCCACATTGCTCCTGAGTACCTCTCCACCGGCCAGTCATCAGAGAAAACCGATGTTTTCGGGTTCGGAATTCTCTTGCTAGAATTGATCACGGGCCAACGGGCTCTAGAGTTTGGCAAACAAGCTAACCAAAAAGGAGCAATGCTAGAGTGGGTAAGCAATACACCTCTCTCTTATTCTTCGAGTGTTGACGATAATATTAAATGATATATATAGAAACACATCTATCAGTTTAAGTTTTCCGATCAAATTCTATCAACGAAGAAGTGATTATTATACGTATGGTTGTAGGTGAAGAAGATTCACCAAGAAAAGAAGCTCGATCTGTTGGTGGACAAGGACCTCAAGAACAACTACGATCGAATGGAGCTCGAGGAAATTGTACAAGTAGCCCTTTTGTGTACTCAATACATTCCTAGTCATCGGCCGAAGATGTCTGAAGTAGTTCGAATGCTTGAAGGAGACGGACTGGCTGAAAAGTGGGAAGCTTCTCAGAGAGTTGAGGGCACAAGGTGTAGGACGAGTGAGTTCTCCTCTTCGGAGAGATATTCGGACCTTACCGATGACTCTTCTTTGCTTGTTCAGGCTATGGAACTCTCGGGGCCTCGATGATTTAGCTTTTACTAGAATCGATTTGATGAGAAGAGAGATTTTTCTACCAATGAATATAAGTTGAGTGTGTAATGTAATGTCATTGAACTTGATTGCGGTTTTTTCACAAGCTTGTATAGAACAGAGGAAATTTGAAATGTATAAGTCACAAGGTTGGCATAACATGATACCCAAAACCAAAGATGAAGTATCAAAAGAGTCGCGATATATTTTACTTTGAGTTGAAGATATTCAGTTGAGCAATTCCTTACCAATCTCTTGTCACATTGTAAGATCATATCACAAAACCAATAAGGAGCATAGACGACGCTATATTAAGATAGCGAATGAGATTTATCTATTATATTTTACTCCCTTCGTCCCGCAAAGAAAAAAAAAAATCTTGCATTCTATTTTCGTCCCTCCCAAAATATAGACTATTTTTCATTTTGTTTGCATTTAATTTCTTTCAATTTCCAATTATACCTTTATTTAATAAATATTGTTATTAGTAAAAATATATTAAAATTATTCAATATAAAGATATATTTTAAAAATACAACTAAAATTTATTTTTCTAATAATATTAATGAAAATTTCTTAAATTATATGAAAGTCAAACCAAATCATCTTTGTGGGATGGAAGAGTATGGTCATCAAATTATAGCATTCTATTTCCAAATTACTTGAAAAATCCTTTTTTTGGGAACTCTCACCTAGACAATTATTATTAAAATAATTTTCATAGCATGAATAATTGATGAACAAACGTACTTTCGTAGCAAATACACAAATCCAAAAAATGAGGCCTACATTTTCAAGCTACGAAAAGCTCGTCAGAACCACAAGAATTACACCTTCTGTCCTTCACAAAATTCACTATAGATATAAATATTTAAGCCTTCAAAAATAAAATAAAATAATAGAAATAAAAAAATGCTTCTCCACAACCGAATTTCCTTTGTTCTGCGTACACCATTAATCCCTACAAAACCCACACCCAAACTTAAAATCGCCACCGTTTTCGCCCAACAACGAAACCCACCGCCGCCGGCGACAAACTATTCAATCTCCGACCAATCTCTGTCATCACGAGGCTTCACACTCCACCGCACGGCCGAAAACCTCAACCTCGACCACCTGAACACCATCTTCGTCGCCGTCGGCTTCCCGCGGCGGGATACTGAAAAATCCGGGTGGCGTTGGAGCACACCGACGCGCTTCTATGGATCGAATACGAGAAGACGAAAAGACCAGTGGCGTTTGCTAGAGCTACTGGCGATGGAGTGTTCAATGCGATAATTTGGGATGTGGTGGTGGATCCAAGCTTCCAAGGGATCGGACTGGGGAAGGCTGTGATGGAGAGACTCGTCACCGCGCTGTTAGAGAAAGGGATTACCAACATTGTTTTGTATTCGGAGCCCCGGGTTTTGGGGTTCTATAGGCCCATGGGTTTTGTTGCCGACCCGGATGGGATCCGGGGGATGGTGTATTCCAGGAAGCAGAAAAAGGAAAAATAGATCATCTTTTGATTTTTTACTTCGATAAATACCAAAATTCATTTTATTTTATTTTTGTGTATTTTCTCAACTGAAAATTATGTTAAATTTAGCTATGTCAGATAAGCACAAAAGATCAAATGTCAATATATTGGTCGATAGTTAACACGTGGCGGCACCACTTACTGATCATATTGGAATTTGATCATTAATGGTAAGATAGGACACGGACACTAAACTGATACACTAGACTCAAAACTATTGACATTGCATATTTCGGCCAATAAAAGATGGTTTTCAAGACTTTTGGCAAAAATGTCGAAAGATTGAGTCAAGCAAAAACAACATTGAAGTGTGAAACTTGGTTTGCATAGCATATGCATATACTTAGAGCATCTCCAATGCTTCTATCAATTGGGGTAAAAATGGCTGCTAACTAAGCAATAGACAGTGTCTTTCTAAAAACACCTCTCCAATGCATAGTAACATGTACCATGTGTAGTTGATATGTCAAGAAAAAAATCAGACTATATTCAAAAGACTTTCTGGTTTCAGACACCACTCTAGACATGCTGATAAGGCAGAAATTCTTTTCCCAATGCCAAAAAGTTGTATAGGACAAATTTCTTTATTATTTTATATTTTTTTACTTGACTTTTGACCGTTTGAAATGGGCTTGGATATTATGCATTGGAGTGGTATTTTGGGCTCTCTTCATCCATTTATTCAATATTGTGCCACGTTAGCTAAAAGGGTTTCCATAAATATGTCATGTCAATTACAATCCATGGTGAGCATTGGAGATGCCCTTAGATTTATAAAAATTTAAAACTTAGCCCTGCAATTAATCACATTTTACACCATTTAAAATATTGATTCTCGTACACTGAGGAAGTGAGGAACCCATGCTTGTGAATTATGACTTACATTATGTCAACGAAAGTCAAAAGTGTTAATAACTCATTTATAATTTTCAACATTTGTGTTCTATCTTAAGCAGAACTAGGGGCCCAACCCTTTTAACGGTGATTAAGTTGGTCCATAACGTGACTCGGACGGATTTTGCTATTTGTAATAACAAAACCTTCTAAGACGTTACTTGTTGAAGGAGATATCAACTTTGAGAGGCCTCCAAATTGGTGACCTATAACTCTCAAGTCGGGACTGTTCAGGTCAATAAATTTTATTTGCTCACTTATGAATAGCAATTACAAATGTGCAACTGAAATAAATGTCTTTTTTTTGAATAAAAATAAATGTTAACTTTGAGTATGGATCTAAAAAAGTTTGCTACACGTACTAAATTCTGTATAAAAAGTTGTACAAACTGACGATTCACAGGATTTTCACATTTTACATAATCTAAATGTCAACAGTGAGACTTTTCAAAAAAAAAGGCAACACTAAGAAACATCCATTTCATTTTTGATATAATTTTTTGTACACGCATTTTTGTAAAAGTAAATATTTCAAAAAATATTACAAGTTACTACCTCACAAAATGCCAAAAATAGGGGCTGCGGTTCTTGATTTCCTACTTATGGTAGTTTGTTGAATACTTGAATGATAATTATTAATTGGCCACTACTACCAAGTACCAACATCCCCATCACCATTTGTCTCACAATGCTTGCACTACTCCGTGCAGCCCAACATTGCTCGCCCCCACGGGCCTCAGCCATTGAGGCCGACAAGTCCATCTAGACGCATTTAGCAAACACAAACATAAAAGGCACAAACAATTAAAAGGAGGAAATTATGTCAAATACCAAAATTTTCAAACTATTTCATAAAATATTTTCTAACCTAAATTATTCCACATAAAATACCTCTCTCTCTCTCTCACACACACACAGAGCACTGCCTCCACCTTCTACTGTGTGGTATTGTATCGTCAAAAATCTAACGACCCACCCAAGTTCATACGCTGTGAAGAAGAGCTTGTTAAACATTCAGGACCTTAGTTATAACCAGTAAGAAAAGCAAGGACTTGTTCTGTAAATATCTAGTTAGTTAGCTTAGCCTCAGCTGTTAGTTTAGTTAGGAGTTTTTGTTAGCTGTTAATCTCGGTTCTACTAAAGTGTAAAGTGAATCATTCTTTAACTTAATGAAATAGTTCCCAGTTCACAATCTCTCTCTGTTCATCCCTTCGCTCTAAATTCACATGGTATCAAAGCTTGAAGAGTAGGATCTCTCGATCAAGCTGTCGTCGATTCACCTTCGATCTCCTTCCTCTTCGATTCAATCAAATTTCTTCTGTTTCAATTCAGCCTTCTTCGTGTTTCTATGGTTGCTGCAAATTCAACCGTGAATTCTGTTCAAGATGCTTCATCGCCGTACTACCTTCATCATTTTAAAGATCATGGATCTGTGTCTATTACTCCAGAACTCAGTACTACTAATTACGCTACCTGGAGAAGAGCTTTCTGGTTAGCTGTGTGCATAAGGAACAAGCAAGGGTTCTTGGATAAATCGATTCCCAAGCTAGCCACCACAGATCCACTGTATGCATCATGGACTCACTGCAGCAACTTGCCAATTGCGTGGTTACTTAGATCAATTTCTCCATCGATTGCGTCTACTATCTTCTATCTGGACACTGCTAGTGAGATTTGGGAAAAGCTAGGGTAGCGATTTTCTCAACCAAATGATTCGAAGGTATGCAATCTACAACATCAGTTAAGTACTATTTCTCAATGGACGAAATCTGTTGATTCATACTTCACAGAGTTGTCAGCTGTATGGGAAGAGTTGAGAGCATATAGACCTTTAACTCATTGTAAGTGTGGCCATTGTAATTCTGAGTGTTTTAAGAAATTCGTGGATGCACACACAATCGATGAAAGATTTCAAAGTTGAGATACAGTTTCCGGTTGACATGTACTGTGACAGTGAATCAGTCAGGCATATTTCCAGAAATCCAATCTTCCATGAGAGGACCAAGCACATCGAAGTCGACTATCATTAT
This sequence comes from Jasminum sambac, assembly GCA_018223645.1. NCBI lineage: Eukaryota > Viridiplantae > Streptophyta > Magnoliopsida > Lamiales > Oleaceae > Jasminum > Jasminum sambac. The sequence goes on from CP073652.1 coordinate 27,552,720, forward strand.
GTGAGAGAAAGGGTTGTGAAAGGAGAAATTACTTTGAAGCCTATTCCTACAATGGAACAACCTGCTGACATTTTCACTAAATCCCTAGGCAGTAGGCAGTATTGCAAGCTCCTGAACAAAATGAACATAAACAATATCTATGCTCGTCTTGAGGGGGAGTGTGAAGAAGAGCTTGTTAAACATTCAAGGACTTAGTTATAACCAGCAAGAAAAGCGGGGACTTGTTCTGTAAATATGTAGTTAGTTAGCTTAGCTGTTAGTTTAGTTAGAAGTTTTTGTTAGCTATTAATCTCGTTTCTATTAAAGTGTAAACTGAATCATTCTTTAACTTAATGAAAATAGTTCCCAGTTCACAATTTCTCTTTGTGTTCATCCCTTCTCTGTAAATTCACATATGCGTTTGTAATCGCCGCCTGGTCACTAACAATTCTGAAGCTGAAACTCACCGGTTATTTTCTGCAATAATTTTGATTGAAATACATGGAGTATAACGCAATCAAATCGAAGTCAAACACGATTGATTAATTCTTTATTAGTCGCACTCGCATCAAGAAAATAATAAAATTGGAAAGAAAACTTACAAGTAACCCCATTGGGTAATCTTCTTTGCTGCGAAGATTTACAATTGTGCAAAGGAAAAAGCAGGGCCCTTTGAACTTTGAAGCTTCAGATTGATTCCGCCGTCAAGATTGTTTTGTTTATGGAATTATTCAATTGTGACTGGTAGGTTGTAAGAAATTTTTCTATATTTTTTATTTCTTTTTTATTTATTTGTAACTTTTGTCACTTGCGATTTGATTTCATTTTAGGGATAACATTGTTATGGAGAGAGATCGAAGCTTAGAGGATGAAGATTTTGGAATTTTTGCAAATTGTGGTGTTCCATTCATTCAGTGATCTTTGTTGTTGATTCTTTTTAGGGATAAAATTGTTATGGGCGGAGATTGAAGCTTAGAGGATGAAGATTTTGGAATTTGTGCATACTGTGGCATTCTCGTTCAAAGATCTTCGCTGCGAAGATCTAAAATTGCACCAGTGACAAATCGGGCCCAGGCATTGATTCTGTAACATAAGCTTGCTCTATACTTTTTAAGATTTTAGTTCTAACAAATTAAAATGCACCTCTTCAGTGCTTTTAAATCTATTTTGCAACTATAATTATAAAGTTTGGCCCCTCAACCTTATCCCATAGCCTGCTATTTAAATCACACTTTTACACGCTTTATACACATTTTATTTCCAAAATTATATGAGGCAGGGAGAGGGTTAGGGAATGGATTGGGGAATGAGGTAATTTGTAGCATTCTACCCTTCATTTTTTATGTTTTGTAATTTTTTTAAGGGCAAAATGGTGAAAATCACCCTATTCCCTAACCCTCTGCCTGCTCAGAGAATTGTTTTTTTAGTTCAGTATTGTCAGTTACTCAACATATTATGCAACTTATTCCTATGTAATATCAAATATATAACAATTTCAAAATAAAGTTGAAAAGTCACGTGCAATATTGCTTGCATGTGTCTCCTACTAGTATATAAAAATGTAGATTAGCTGAAAAGTTTTAACTCTCAAATTATTCTTTGCATTTTTGTTTTAATTCCAAATTTACCCTGACCCAAAGGTTTTTTCATTCGAAATTTAATAAGAGTCAACTTTCCATAGCAAATTATAATTGTAGAGTTTGTTGTAAGTGTGCAGGGCTGTACAAGCTTCAAAAGTTGTAGGAGAAAGCTTTAGTTTTACTTTTTACATTTTGCATTGGTAACTCAATCTCTCATACTTTATTCAATTGAGTCCAAATTATACTTATAACTTCTTAATTTTTACTTCAATTTAGACCCTCACAATTAATTAAATTTAGTCTTTAAAATTAAAGTTAAATAATTGATACCATACTTTAAAAATTAAAACATTCCAGTGAAGTCCTAATTATTTTTACATTTTATTTTACATAAATTATGCGCATGAAAATAGTAGTTTTTGTTTTATTTATCATTTATTTCATTCAACCTACATAATTTAATTATGCTAAGCTCGCACTATTTCATACTCAATTGAAATTAGGTCACATGCACGTTCTTATGGCTAGTATAGCGCCCCCCAAAAAAAAAAACAGAAGAAAAACAAAAACAAAAAAATAATGTTTAACTTTTAAAAATTAATAATGGGGTAAATTGTAATAGTGATCCTTAACTTTTGGTGTTGTGACGACCAAGGTCTCAACCTTCAAAGTCTCGCACTCGGAGTCTTTAACCTTTCAAAATTTAGCGTTGAAGATTCTTCCATTGAAAAAATCATTAGTCTAACTAGCCATTGGTAATTTTTTTTTTTTTGGGTAAATGAAAAAAAAATCCCTTCTTATCAATAAGTAACATTTACAATTCAATGCATAACTTTTAAATGTGTACAAACTAGTCTTAAAACTCTCTTGAATTGCATGATTATAACTTTAATTTTCCTTGTTTATTTTGGTCCATAATAAAATTTATCGTACTAATTTGACCCAAATTAAACAGTTACTATCGAAACTTTTCCATCCATTAACATGTGTTTTTGTTGACATTGTTGACATTATAATTTTGAAAATTTTGTTTTCGTATAAGATACAAACATATTTTAGTTTTAACAAACATCTATTAATTGATGTTATTATTATATTTCTTTGAATTTTTAGTTTAATACTATCAAAAATATATACCAAATGTAATTAAAAATGCAGAATAAAATAAAATAAAACAAAACCCCAAAACCCACTACCCTCGCCCCCAAAAATCTATATCACAGCATCAACCCCAAAAACCCACCACCAAAATGTTTCACATTGGTTACGCGCTGCGCAACTTGACCAGGGAGGTTTCTCCCAAGCATTTTCGGTGCTAACATTAGGTAGGGCATTGGTAGCCAGAGGCGGTCCTGTAATAAGGAAGTGAGGTCGTCGCCTCAGGCCCAATCCTTCGCGAGGCCAATTTTTATGCATTATACCTGAATCTCAATTGTGTATTATGCTTTTTTTTTTTTTTAATGAAGGGCCCAATTTAGAATTCAACCCAAATTTTTAGGCCTAATTTTAAGAGTAATAAGAGAGCAATTGAAGTATTTAATCCAAACTTTTAGGCCCATTTTTTTACTTTTTAGCAATGTTATTCAGGCCCATTTCAAGTTTAATTAAAGAACAATTAGAAGGGACAATTGCAAACAACAAAAGATAAAGAAAACAGAAGACAGTGATTAGGAGCAGCAACGATTTGGCAGTTGGCACTCGAGTCTCGGCGTTCAAAATTTTCTTCGACTACCAGTAAGGCAACAACTCAACAAGAAGACAAGAACCGCCAGTCCGCCACTATTCTCAGCCTCTCGGGCATCACCGCATCTGTCCAATTAATCTTCTACTTTCTTATGCCACTTTCATAATTTCATAATTTTCATTTATTCTAATTTATTTTTATTTTGGATAGTTATGTCATGTGATTTGGAGTTTGTTTGTTGTGTAGACATGATATTATGATATTAAATGAGAATCATCAATGGGAAATCAAGAGCCAAGAGTTTTACCCAATTATTTTGCCCTAAAAATTGAGCTTTTCGAGTTTGTGCATAAGAGTTAAAGACTTAAGAGACTAGGATTTGAGTTTGTGTAATTGAGCTTAAGGAGTTAAAGGAAGTATGGGACAATTGAGTTTTTTTCCCCTAAAAATTGAGTCTTAAAATTTTGTAAATTTTAAGAGTAAGGAAGTAGGAAGCCTTTTTTATTTGGGGGGAAAATGTTTGATTTTTCACTAGAAATTTGTAACTGTAAATCAAAGAAATGATAATTACTTTGATAATGAATATAAAATATAATGATAATTACATAAATGACGAGTAATTCATACGATATAGTTCTCTCTTGTCTTTTTAATCTTGTCTTTTTGTTTATTTTGAATTAGTAGAGACCACTTTTTAATTTACTTTAGAATAGTATAAGTATTAGGTGGATTCAATCCGTCGCATTTTTGAAATAATTGTTGAAATTTGTTTGATAAAATGATTTGTTTAATTCATTTGATGCCGATTTTTAATCGTTTTCTTGGTATATATAATAAAGTAACCATATATCATGCTTCCTAAATATCTTTTCGGAGCTCAAAAGAGAAAAAAGAAAGCAAAGGAAGCCGCTTTAATATAAAGTTAAGTTGTAGATCTTGACAAGTACTTCAATTTTAAGAATAAAAATGTGGGCGAAGAGAACGTGGAAAATGTAGTTAATGAGTCAGCCAATGTGAATGTGAATGTGCCGGTTGAAAATGTCGAAACTAACCAAAATGAGTTGGGAGGGAAACATGAGTTGTGTTTGACACTTTCTGATTTTTTTTTAGCTTTAATATCGTGCGTTTAACTGGAAGTACTCTTTCTCCACTCCTCGGGCATTTTTTCACTGCCCCAAATCTTATTAAAAAGTTTAGTTATCTTATGCCTATATCCCCATACACTTCCAAACCTCAATTGGGATACCATCCAGATATATTGTCTTCTTAATTTCCGTTCTTAAAGCCTCTCTAAACTCACCTTCACTAATCCTCCATGCAAACTCACAGCTAGTCTCTTCTAAGGGGACTATAATATCACCGAGATTGTTAATTTTATCCCCATTAAAAAGTTTATCACAATAGGCTTGTCATCGTTGTTTAATCTCATTGTCTCTTGCTAACACCTTACCATTATGCACCTTAATTAAAAAATAATGAATATTACCTTTTGTAAGAGCACGTTTTTAGATAAAGTGAAACTCGTTTTAGATTATGAATCGGGAGGAATTGTGTTTGATTGCAATGCATGAAAAAAGAAAAATTAGAAAGCCAATTTCATCTTACATGGAAAACAAAAAACCAACTCCTAACTAAGTTTTAATTTGCATGGAAAATGGTCAAAAACAAGTTTTAAGGTATTGTACCTAGAAATAATTAATATGGAAAACTTGTGCAATCAAACAACAAAAGACGAAATTCCATTCCTTTTATGTGTCATTTGTATGGAAACTAAGGGCATGCATCCCCAACCTAGCTACCCCGAAAATTCTATTATCAACACCAATAATAATGTTATGTATCTCGACTAACATTCAACTCTCACTTGCCCCACCCCTGACTTTCTCTCTTTAGATTGCCACACATAGTAACACTACAAGAATTCTGATCTTTCGTTACAAATTTTCTGCAAACAAATTAAAATTTGTAACAAAAAATGACCTTTCCCTACAAAGAAAACTAATTTGTAGACACATGATTTTGGCTACAAATTTTTCGCAAACAAATTAAAATTTGTAGTCAAAAAATATCTTTCCTCACAAAAAATAAGTTTCATAGCCATATAATTTTTCCTACAAATTAAAATTTGTAACCAAAGATTACCTTTCCTCACAAACAAAATGATTTTGTAAGCATATAATTTTTGGTGCAAATTTTTCGTAGACAAATTAAAGTTTGTAGCCAAAAAATATTTTTCCCCACAAAAAATAAATTTCGTAAGCATATAATTTTTCCTAAAAATTAAAATTTGTAACCAAAGATTACTTTTTCCTACAAAAATTATGATTTTGTAGGAATGCAATTTTTCCTACAAATTTTCTTATACAAATTATAATTTGTAGCTAAATGATATCTTTTCAGTAAAAATAGATTTCATAGGTATCTGATTTTTATAACGAATTAAAATTTGTAGCAAAAGGTTACCTTTTCCCAAAAAAAAAAAAAAAGACTTTGCAGGAATGTGATTTTTAGTACAAATTTTCCATAAATAAATTGCAATTTGTAGCCAAAAGGTATCTCAACCCCCGCCCCCAAAAGGTTTTGGGGCATATGATTTTTCGATAATTGTTCTGCATTTGTACACAAATGTTACATTTTCCAGAAAAAAGAATTGTAGCCATATGATTTTGTGTGCAAATTTTTTTTGCAGACAAATTGAACTTTGTAGTTAACCAATTGTAAGATTTACACTTATAACTTACATATTATATTAATGAGAATGAGAATAAGTAACAAGAAATTAAAATAGTCAAGTGGTTGAGATCTTAGTTTCTTAACCATGAGGTCTAAGGTTCAATTCCTACGCACCACATATTCTTGAAGCTAATTAAGTAAATAGTAGGTTGGGTTGAGTTAAGTTAAATAGATGGCTAGTTGGTTGGGTAAAAAATTAATTTTTATTTATTTTTGAAATATATAATTTGTGAGGAGAGACATTAGGAGACAAAGCATATATGTGGCCTCTACTATTTCCCAACGAATTGCATTTGTCTCCAAAAGGCTTGTAGGGACAAAATTCACCTCACAATTTTAAAGTTTTGTCGCCTCTAACATTTTCTTACAAACTCTATTTGTCTCCAAAAGATTTGTAGCGTCAAACATTAGCCCTCGAAATTTTCACAATTTGTGGCCTATTACCTTTCCTTTCAAGGTTTAGCTCACAAACCTGGCTACAAATGTTTTTTGTCTCCTCTGTCACTTCGCCACAAATAAAGATCTTTCGCCACAAAAGTATTTTGTGAGAAAAGATAAAAACTCTTGTAGTGTAATCTCGACCAACATTCACCTTCTCGCTTCCTTCGTCTCTCACACTCTCTACTACTTTCTCTCTCTAAATTACCATCTCCGGTAATCTAAACCAACATTCAACTTTTCGCTTCCATGCCTCGACTTACTCTCTCTACACACATTCTCTCTCTAAATTATCACCCCCCGCTAATCTTGACCAACATTCAATTTCTCGCTTCCCGCACCCCAACTTTCTCTCTCTACGCACTTTCTCTCTGCAAATTATCATCCCCGATAATCTCGATCAACATTCAACTTCTCGCTTCCTAAACCCCCAACTTTCTCTTTGTACACACTTTATCTCTCCAGATTACCGTTCCCAGTAATCTCGACCAATGTTCAACTTCTCGCTTCCCCCGCCCCGACTTTCTCTCTCTACGCATTTTCTATCTTTAGATTACCACCCCCGATAATCTTGACAATCATTCAACTTCTCGCTTCCCTCGTTTCTCACTTTCTCATTCTACGCAATTTCTCTTTCCAAATTGCCACTACAAGTAATCTCGATAAATATTCAACTTCTCACTTCCATCGTTTCTCACAGTAAGAAAACTATTATCTACCCTAATAATTTTATTACTTACTACAATAGTAATATTACCTACCCCAATAATAATGTTACCCTGCCCAAATAATAATGTTACTGCCCCAATAATAATGTTATCTACCCTGAAAAACATTCAACTAATTAAACTACCTACCCCGATAATCATTATCAAAATACTAAAACACCACAATTTTAAACCCAATTAACTACAACGGCAAAATATAAGATTTGAAACTTCAAATCATCCAAATACGTCGCATAGAAACAATAATCAAAATTCATGTGAATACGCCATTAAAGTTGCCTCATTAAAAACTTTGCTAGGAAAACCCAGTGGGATAAAACCTCAGTCAAGGGAAAAAGAGTGCAACACGTATTTTATACAAGTATGCTTCAAGCATTTCAAAATTTTTCATGGATTTATATAAGCATCATATACATTAGTTGATACGCTTCATTCATTTCCACGTGAATGAAATTTAGATATTATATAATATCATGTTATATTCAGTGCTTATATGCAATCAACAGCTTCGATCTCATTTTCTCACTATATCGAGATATATACCTAAATCTCTTCTGGAAATTTCATATTAGTTGAGATTGGGCTGTCTCATTAAAAACCTTATTTGAGAAAAACCCTTTTTGGGACAAAAACATCAATCAAGGAAAAGAGTACAGCATATGAATTTCTCGACAATATCAATGTAGATATTTTGAGCCGTTGCATGCACTGATACAATAATACATTTGAAACCTCTTCAAGAGTTTTATTCTCATTTCTCATTAAACCCGTGCATGAATACTTTAATCATAAGGGCACATATTTTAGCATCGGTATTTTCCGATGGATTTCAATATCCGCACTATCATATGTAGCGCTATCTTTTCATACTGTGTCGACACTTTCAATCTTATTTCTTTCCTCATATCGACATAACTTATCGAGATATCTCATTATCAATCCTCTTGTAGGATTACACAATATAGTTATATCTATATACTCTTCAAGAGCATATGCCTCCGTTATTAAGACCATCTTTTATAATTTACTTTGATATATATGATTGGGGAAATTTCATAATATCAACGCTTCTGGCGTGCTAACTTATCAAAGCATCTTAACTGATATATGTGATTGTTCATAGCATCTTTTATGCATATTTGAACTTCAAGTTCATATTTTAATTGTGAGGATATAGTATGATGCATTTCACATATCATTTTCAACCTTTAATACTCCCCCTCATGCTAAGAAAATTTAGAACACTAAAACTCATATATGTTCTCATCATTCAGCCTTAATATGGGAATTTATATAGTTTGCATTTTATTCTCGATATTGGCAATTTATTGGAGGACTTTAAATAATTTGCCACATAATATCCCACTTGCATGCGCATACTCAAATCCTTCAGGGATTTATTCAAATCATTGGGATATATATATTTATTAGCTTTATCATTAAATCTGAAAATCATGCTCATACCGTGAGCAAATCATTTCGTAATCTTCCAATTACGAATCATATACACATGTGACTATCTAATGGATCCATATCATAATATCTAGTAGTCAACATAGAGGATGAGTGAGCCCATATTTCTCATCCTTTATTCCAGATATATTTGGGATTTATTTCCAAATACGTCGCATCCAAATACGTCGCATATAAGATTTAATTAATGCGGATTTAATGTTTTAAGTATATTTTGAATATATAATTTATAATCTTCTAGAGATTAACACTTAACTAATGAGATTTCATATACAATTATTTAATTTATCTATACAAGTTAAAATGATTGAAATTTAGTTTATCTATACTAATTGCAATGGTTGAAATCATACTTCATATCATACTGTTAATAAAAATAGAAGTGCCAAGTTGCATAGTGTCATGTTGATAGTACCAATGTGCTAAGCATATATTGAAAAAAAAAAAAATTAAATTGATGAACAAACGTACTTTTGTAGAAAATACATAAAAGCTGCGGCTAAACACACCCTATAACTTAAACAATACATTCACAGGTCAAAATATCACCGTAATTAACAAATGTCAAAAATATCCCCATTAATTAAGTACACCGCAATTTCAAGTTGTGGCCGGAGACCAATTGCAATGTTCAATCACGTTTAGCCAAACACACGTCATGATGGTTGGCCAAAAGTGGCCGACCTTCACACAACCAAACGTAGCTAAACATCTATTGCAATGTTTGGTCACTTTGGTTCAATATCATTATTTTAGTTTTTTATTAATTAATTAATTATTTATTAATCATATTAATTAATTTAGATAATAATTATTTATATTTAATAATAATTATTATTTATAATAGTTATTTATCCATATTAATAAATTTTATATTTATACTTTCGATAAAAATAATAATTATAATTCTAAAAATTATTGTAACTAGCATTAATTAAATATAATAATTTTCATATAATTTTTTATGTAATTAATTGAGTATTATTTCGTATTGTAATATCAGCCTGAATGCGAACACATTTTTCCAAATTTTTCCACTTTTTTCAACTTTTTTCTCTCTCCTAAATCAATCACATCCACATATCTCATCACATCCACAAATCTCAACCACTCAACTCCACTTATTTTCTCTCCTCTTTTACATTAAAAACTTTTAAAAACCATTATAATCTATTCCCAATAAGCCCTAATTGACTTATTCACATTGAAATAATAGCTTTTGAAAGAAGGCACCGTAGATGATTGATGTTTGTTTCCAATTTGCATTGAGACGATGGATATAAAATTTTATTGTTGAGATAAATAGGATTATTTATTTTATTTTACTCATAAGGATAGAAAGTTGTTTTATCTTTCTTTTGTTTTTTAATCTATATATAGTTTAGTTTTGTTTAGGGTTTGATATAATTTTTGTATTGTAAAGCATTAAGTTCCTATCAATGAAAGTCCTAGTTCTCTCTTGTCCTTGAATTGTTTTCGTTGGTTTAGATTACTTGATATGGTATCAGAGCAGGGCGTTGTGGGAGAAATTATAATGTCAAATACAATTGGAAGTTTGGAACAATCGGATGATGGAGGATTGTTTGATATTTGTCAATTGTCTATTAGGTGTTGAAGGGTATATTATTTTATTTTCATTTTCATCAACGTTTCTCCACTTGAAGTCATGTAATTATGCGGCGAGACGATATGGACTTGGATTTGATCTAATACTGAACATCTGAACCTGCGCTTCGTTGCACGTACTTGCTTCGTTACATAAAAGCATCTCTAATGCCTTATCTATATATTTTAAAAATTTGGTGTCATCGCTCCCGTTCTTTTACCAATATGTCAGTACCATAATACGCCAATGTGCCATGTGGACTCTAAGTATTTGTCAAATATTGGTATGAGCCCCTCTTCAGGGTGACGGTGATAAGTGGAAAGGTTGACACCACAAGGTACCAACTTATTGGTAGGAGATCGCTATGATTAGTTGTTATATGTCAATAAAATATTTATATTGTAAAAAAATAGATAATGTCTAGCACACCTTCTACATCTAAACAATATGCTAAATATTGTCTATTTGAGAGCAAATTAGCTGTGCTAACATGCTGTGCCACAAATGAAAATAAGACATCTGTCCAATTTATTCCACGTCACCAAAGACTGGCAAGTCTTCGTTAGACAAATCAGGCTTCAATTTGAAGAATTTGAAAAGATTGAGCAGTAGTTCTTTCAAGCTTTGACAAGTGAATAATCCATGATTCATCCATAATTCGTCACTGGAACTTCTCAAGAGAAAAAGAACGGTAACCAGACCTTTATAACCAAAATTTCAAAGCAGGAAACCAGTAACCCCGAGCTCGCGACTAAACCCTTTAATCAATTTGAAGAATTCGAATTTAGGGGACTCACTAGTGTTTCAGTTACCATTTTTTCTTGTAATCAAGAGGCGCAAAGATGAGTAAACACGCTCCAAGTTCACAAAAAAAAAAAAAAAGAAAACAAAAGAACTTGAAATAAGATTTTGGAATTAACGGAGATGGATTCTGCACCGACTTGGAATCGGAGTTGAGTAACACCAGGTGGCCGGAATGAGGGCCGAGATCCATGCGTGGGTTGTCGAAGTTTATGAGATTATGATGCATGGTGGAATTTTTGAGTTGGATGATTCGCACAAGGGAATTTGGAGGACATGAAGAGACGCCGTTTGCTAGACCGAACATTGGTTTGTTTAACAAAGACTTGCCATTGTTTGGCGAGTTGGAATAATTGGACAGGTATCTTACTTTCGCACAACTATTAGCACGGCTGATTTGCTCTCTGTCTGTTTACCTTTGCATTAATTTTTTTTATTTTCTCTCCCTTATTTAGCCAATAATTAATAAACAGATATATAAAATCCATTACTCAATCTATACCTGTTAGGATCGGTTGTGGAACTCGGCACACAATTACAACTGAAATAGAAATGAGAAATACGAGAAACACCAGATTTTACGTGGAAAACCCCCAAATTAATTCGGGGTAAAAACCACGGGCAAGCTGTAGAAGGATTTCACTATCGACAAAAGGATTACAACAACTTCTCTCTAATATAAGGAGAATACAATTGACGATAACTCTCTCTTATAATAGGAGAAAACACACCCTCACAAATAAAGGGAATAACACGAAAAATTTAGGAAAAACTCACTATCTTTTTCTCTCTAATTTTTCTCTCTATTCCTCTCTATATGAGATTGCTCTCTCTTTGTGGGATTACATCTCAAGAAATGGGATGCTTGAATACTGAAGAAGGGTCTCAATTTATAGGAGAAGATGGTGCCAATTGTCAACATTTCCAACTGCATGCCTTGACTTCCATCTCCCTATCCGTGTGCCAACAACCAAGAACTCTTGCATCAAATTTCCTTAGCCACCATATTTGACAATTTCTAGCCATTATATTTGACAATTTCTAGCCACCATTGTTGACTTGGCCATATTTGTCTCCATTTTCAACAATCTCCCACTTGGAGACAAATGTGGATTTTACGAGTAACCCTTCAATCCTTTCTACACTTGCCATGCCCATGCTGCTCACGTTTCTGTTAGGCCAATAGAAGATCGACACAATACAAACTTGTCATTGTTGAACGGCTTTGTTAACATATTCGCTAGGTTGTCTTTCGTATGGATTTTCTGAATATCCACACTTCCTTCTTCCACCTTCTCACGAACAAAGTGATACTGAACCCGAATGTGTTTCGTCCTTGAATGAAATGCTGGATTCTTTGCCAAATGCAAAGCGCTTTGACTGTCACAAAATAGAGTAATCTTCTCATGTTTGTGCCCAAGCTCTTCCAATAACATTTGCAACCATATTGCCTCTTTGTTGGCTTGTGTAGCTGCCACGTATTCTGCCTCCGTCGTTGACATAGCCAATGATAGGCTGCAGGTTTGAAACTCCGCTGCTCCTCCAACAAGAGTAAACACATAACCTGTGGTGGACTTGCTTTTATCAAGATCACTGCGTAATCCGAATCAACATAGCCTCGACAATAAAGTCGATCCTCCATAACATAATGCAAAGATTCGAGGTACCCTTGATATATCTCAGGATCCTCTTCACAATATTCCAATGCTCTCTACCAGGATTCGCCATGTACCGACTAACCGCTCCCACTGCTTGTGCAATGTCTGGTCTTGTACAAACCATAGCGAACATTAAACTACCCACTGCTGATGCATACGGCATTCGAGACATCTCCATCCTCTCCGCTTCACTGCTAGGACTCATACTTGAGGATAACTTGAAATTAATAGGAAGAGGGGTAGAGATTGACTTACAATCTTGCATATTGAAGCGTCGCAAGATTTTCTTCAAGTAATTCTTCTGAGAAAGCCAAATCTTCCTATTATTTCTGTCTCGGTAAATTTGCATCCCTAGAATCTTGTTTGCTGGTCCCAAGTCCTTCATTTCAAACTCCCTAGCCAATTGAGCCTTCAATTCCGTAATACGATCTTTGTTGGGGCCTGCTACCAACATGTCGTCAACATACAACAGTAGAATAATGAAATCATCATCACAAAATCTCTTGTTATAGACACAAGGATCTGCATTCAATCTGTTGTATCCAAGGCTCGTGATGAAGGAATCAAATCTCTTATACCAATATCTCGGCGCCTGTTTGAGACCGTATAGAGATTTGTTCAACCGGTCAAACCAAGTTCTCTTTTTCTTTGTCTTCAAAACCTTCTGGTCGGAGCATACAAACTTCTTCATCAAGTTTACCATGAAGAGTAGCAGCTTTCACATCCAACTGCTCTTAATGCAAACCATATGTAGCACACATCACTAGGTCTACTCAAATTGTAGTCTCTAGTTTTTCTTTTGAAATGCTATCATATCCTTTTTTTTTGCATCCTATCATTTGCATATAGTACATCTCTGCTGATTTTCACCTTGTGGGCAGTGGGAACCCACAGGTAGTACCCCTTAACACCATCAGTCTTTTCCGAGAATATGCACTTTCTGGACTTCTGATCCAGTTCCAACTTGCACTTTGTAGTCTTTGAAGAGAAAACACATCTGATTTCCTTTTATTAACTGGATACACCCCACATCTCCTGAACGGATACAAAGTATCTTGCACCTCCTAGGGATATAATTGGCGATTTCCAAACATCAGAATGAATCGGCTCCAAACTAGTTTTACTTCTAATAGTAGAAGTACCAAACTTTAACCTGCGTTGCTTACTAGTAAACAATTCTTTTAGCTCAGAAGAAGTTCTGGTTCTGAGAGAATCTCCAAGCCTTTTCCTGACATGCGTCTGAGCTTACCGATGCCACAACATCGTTGATTCTTCTATTGAACTTGCCGATGCGACTGATCCTTCTTCTTTTAACATTGTCTTCTTTAAGCGTCCACGGTTAAGAGCCGTCTTTTTCTTCTTTCATTATTACAAGTGCGCCATTAACAATCTTTATGATCCCAAATCTCTTTTGCCGTCTTTTTCTCCGATACACTCGACAATACTCCGTCGACTAGCGCTAGATGTAGATTAGCAATAGCATTGCCATCCATCTCGCTCCATTTATCATCAGTGATATCGTCGGGCCTTTCTCCAATTGCCGCCAAATGCTATCTTTTTCTCAATCGCTTTTATTCTCGGTTCCACAATGAGAAATTATTCCCATTGAATTTCTCTATTTCATATTTCGTCGCCATTTTTATAGGTGCCTCTTTTCCACTAACTAGATCCGATCTTAGCACTAACTCGGCTATAGATCTAGTGATTTTCTCAAAAATCGTTTCGATGTGGAAGATCACTATGCTTTGCAAACTACAGAGCATACTAAGAATTTAATGAAAAATCACAACCAAAGCTCGATACCACTTGTTAGGATCGGTTGTGGAACTCTGACACACAATTACAATCAAATAGAAATGAGAAAAACGAAACACCAGATTTTACGTGGAAAACCCCAAAATTAATTCGGGTAAAACCACTGCAAGTCAGTAGAAGGATTTCATTATCGACAAAGGATTACAACAACTTCTCTCTAATATAAGGAGAGTACAATTGACGATAACTCTCTCTTATAATAGGAGAAAACACACTCACAAATAAAGGGAATAACACGAAAAATTTAGGAGAAACTCACTATCTTTTTCTCTCTAATTTTTCTCTCTATTCCTCTCTATATGAGATTGCTCTCTCTTTGTGGGATTACATCTCAAGAAATGGGATGCTTGAATACTGAAGAAGGGCCTCAATTTATAGGAGAAGATGGTGCCAATTGTCAACATTTCCAACTGCATGCCTTGACTTCCATCTCCCTATCCGTGTGCCAACAACCAAGAACTCTTGCATCAAATTTCCTTAGCCACCATATTTGACAATTTCTAGCCATTATATTTGACAATTTCTAGCCACCATTGTTGACTTGGCCATATTTGTCTCAATTTTCAACAATACCGACCATTGGAATTATTTTCTCATTATTTCAATTCTATTTGCAACATCATTGAGAATTTACATTGTACCAATTGAGATGCACTAAATGCTAGGATATTTCAAGGGTACCAAGTCCAATAAATCTAACAAGTTTATCTTAGATATTGAACGAAATTTATCTTTTCATAATGCAAAGATCCCTCCTTCAAACATGATTTGCCTGCGAAGAGAACCACGTTTGACATATTGACGTCGTCGGATTACATGTAAACGAATGTTATTTGGTTAGAATAAATTTTCATAGCTTGTTTCAAACAATCTCTATTATACCTAAGAGAGATTTTGTGTAAAACCCTATTCTGACATCGTCATTTTACATCAAAATGGGACAAACATTTTTTAAAATATTATATATACTCCCTCCACCCCACAACGATAGACTCAGTTTGTCTTTCACACGGATTAAGAAATGTGTAATTAATATTAATGGAAAAATAAATTTTAGTTGTATTTTTTTAAATATATCATTATATTAAATGATGATAGTGTATTAATATCAATGCATATTAACTAAGGGCATAATAAAAAAATAAAGAAATTAAAATAGATATAAATAGAAAGTAAACTGTATTTTGCAACAAATGAAAAAATAAAATAAATCCATCTTTGTGGGACCAAGGAAGTAGAACCTTTTTGTGCCTTCCGGTATTTTTACTATCCGTGCATTCATTTTCCAACATATTAAATTACCACTTCTACATGAATTATACTCCCATCTTCCTTTTCATGTGAGAAGATATTATTCTTCATTTTGTCAATATGGACCAATTATAAGGTCTTTTCATATGAAAAAAAACTTTATTCTATAAAAATCTATTCAAGAATTACATTTTGTTTTTAAATAATAAGTTTGTTGCTCATTCGAGCTATTCAGGTCATACAAAAGAGAACCCCCTAGCTAGGAACGTGGGAGCCTCGATCCAAGTAGTTGGATTAGAATGCAACATTGATAATCTAGCTAGCTCATGAGCAAGTGTATTAGCTTCCCTCTTGACAAATGAATAGAAAAAAATCTTGGCAATCCCGTATCAAGCTTTTGGAATCATTGATAATGCCACCAAAATGTGAAAAGTCTTCCTTAGCTCTTCGAAAAGCATCTGCAACTTGGCATCAACATTGAAAATCACCTTGCTCAATCTCCAATTTCTAGTCCGGTGAATTGCTTCTCGGAGGCCTATTGCTTCAGCTTCATTAACCTCAAATACCCCTGGTAAAGTCTTAGAACTACATTCCACAAAACTGCCATTTTCATCCCTCAATATCATTTCAAAACCGATAATCTTTTGCTATCAAAACATCGCCATATCGACATTGCATTTGAGATAACCAGCAGGCGGTTTAGTCCATTAATTTCATTAATAATAGAAGAATACATTAATTTCTCCACAAGAAAAGGATAACGAGAGTGTTACTTTTTAACTGATATGGATACTTGTCATACATTCATTGGATATAGATAAGCGAATTAAAATAATAAATCACATGGGGACACATTTATCACCCAATTCAAAATTGATATATCACTTCTATTATTTACAATTAAATATTCTAGCCTAACCCACTAATATATTAACCCTAATATTTAATTTTCAATATATAATTTTTAATGTAATTCAATATATATGTTATCAATTGAAATCACATTTAAAATTTTAAAATTTTAAATTAATGGTTTGATTCATTTAAGTTGTCATTTCTTCCCATTAAATGTAATTCAACTTCGCAATATCATGGGCTTTACATGAACATTTTATTCATAAGTAGGTGCATATATAACAGTGAGACTTGAACTTTGACGAACCATCAACTACTACTTAAAACTACTATTCAACATTTTACTAATTATAAAATTATATAAAGAAAAAGTAAACTGATAACCTTCCCTCTAAAACGGCTCATTGAACAAGATGTAAATTTGTTGAAGTTTCTTCAAGAAAATCTATTAACGAAGCACAAGAATCCCCAACTTGAAGATCAATCAACATTCGGCGAAGATCACAAGTTTCTTCCTTAAGCCTCGTATTCTCTTCAACAACCTTATCGCGTATCTCCGATGCTCTATTCAACTCGTCGACCAGACTTTGATTCTCCATTCTAAGTCGCAAAACCTGAGCCCCAAGCTCGTCGAGGTGCCTTTGCTTTCGCATCCTAGATCTTCGAGCAGACTCTCTGTTTGATAACATTCTTCGCTGCTTTCGCTCGTCGATTATGCTGATGATTTGATTGTTGTTGTCATCCGCTTCATCAGAGGCTGAGTTGCTGCTGATGTATGAAGAGTTTGGTGTGTACTCGTGCAGTGGAATAGAATATGTTAAGAATTTGCTGAAATCAGCTGGGGAAAATGAAGGGTTTTCCAGAGAAGAGAAATTATTCATTTCTAATGGAATCATGCAGGTTGAACGTGTTGAAGTTTAATTTGGCTTTGTTTGGATATGGGATTATGATCAATGCTTGAGGTGAATGGGTCTTTATAGCAAGAGAAGAGAAGGCTTAAATAGGAGGAACAAAAAAGTTAATTAGTTATTTTAAAACTCATGATGACTAATAATCACTGTTCTTAAAAAAAAAAACTCGTTTAAGCAACGCTTAAGTTCGATGTTTGGCTCTACTCTTTTACATGCTTTATGAGTTTTTATGCTTTTATTTTACACAAGACACACTTATGCCCGCTTAATTAAATTCATAAAAGTTTGAAATTTTGGTTTTACTGCTTAGCCAACGATTTATGCTTTTTAGAACACTTCTCATAAATCATACTAATAACCACGGTTCTAAAAAACAAACTTGTTTAATTAAGGAACTCTTAAGCTCGATGTTTGGCTCTACTGTTTTACATGCTTTATGAGGTTTTATGCTTTTATTTTACATAAGATATACTTCTACCGGTTTAAATTCATAAAAGTTTGAAATTTGGTTTCACCGCTCGTCAGCGATTTATACTTTTCAGGATACTAGTCATAAATCATAGCTTATATTAGAAATAAATAGCTCGTTTAATTTAAAAATATAAAAATTCAACTGCTTTATCCAGGAAGGGGCAAAATTTACTATTTTAAAAATTATATATATGTATAGCAAGCCGATTTTTCAAGTTCAAGTTTAATTCAAATAATTTTCACAATTAATTTTTTTTAATCAAACAAAAATGCATAAAAAGAGAGGGGACACACAAAAAAAATAAAATAAAATTAAAAAAAAAAAAAGAGAAGAAGAAGAAGAATTTGACAAGTGTACGAAAAAGGGGTTGTACATTGAAGACATGATTATTTAAATTTTTAGACGAGGTACTTAAAGAAGAAAAAGTAATTACATGCAAAAATATTATGTCATATATGAATGGATAATGTTCCAACATATATAATGATTTAAAGTGGAAAGAAGTTTAATTTGCGATGGTGGGCTTAGCAATTCCTATAAATTATACTGGTGTGAAACAGTTTTAATTTGGCCAATCAGGTATTTGTGGTTATGAATGATGACGAAAACTAGGTCATTATTATAGGTAAATGTTATTAATTAATTAATTAATTAATTAAGAAGTATTTATGTGGTGACACAACGGCACTTAGCTTTTGGATTAGAAGGGACCATTACACTAGCTGTGTAATGTTTACACTTCCAAATACCCATAAAATCTGCCTTGCAGAGTGCTAAGTTTAAGGCTGTGCAAACTTGTCTCCGCGGAAAGTCCAGTACACACAAATTGTGTGGTGATTTATCACACTCTAATAGGGGTGTGGGCCCCTCACTTTCAAGGGGGACAATATGGTAATTTAGCACTATCCCTATTAGGGTGTGGTAAGTTACCACATAATTTTTGTGTGTACATCAAGTATTTTTCGTCAATTAATTCTAATTTCTATCGCACCACTTTTGCCCATGCGATATTCTTCCAACTTTTTATGTTGTTTAATTTAGTCCTCAAATTTTAATTCTGGTCTTCGTCCTCGACTTTTGATTGTGTGAATTTGAGTCCCCAAACTTTTATTTCTTTAATTTGACCTTATGTTGACTTTTCTTTGCTTTAATCCACTTTATTTCCTTTCAATTGAGTCCTCAAAACTTTGATTCAGTCCCTTTTAATTAGTTCACAATTCATTTGTTTTTGGTCAAATTTTGGTGTTTAACTTAAGCAAAAGTAATTTTAACTAAATTAAGCATGAAATTAACAACAAATAAGGGAAACACATGAAAGACTACCACGTACATATTCTGTGGTAATATGGAAAAGGCAATAACAATCTTTTTAAATTCTACAAAAGTTATTTAATTATTTTAAAAGTCCATAAAAGTCCTTAGAAATCAAAGAGGAGTGTCCACGACTTGGATTTTAATGGACTTTAAAAATCCATTTAATTCTATTCTAAAAAACTCAAGCCTATCATCAATATAAATTCCATAGAAGTTCATTGTCCTCAACCATGCACTTATTATACTTGCGTGTTTTTATTTTATTTATTTGCTAATAAAAATATCATAAGATTTTAATGATGATCAAGTATGAAGTTATGTTAATTTTGTCCCCCCTTTTTTGTTTACTCAACTTGTCCCCCCCCAAATGAATAAATAAAATAAAAATTGTCGCTCTATGTTTGAGTTGAGATATCAACATGAACCTAGTCAATTCTTAAATAATTTGATAAATGATTATCTAGGCAAGAGGTAAAAGCATATTATGTATTTTTTTTTCCATTAGTTCGTATTTGTCTTATTTTTTTCTCGTTAGTGTGCATATTTTCCATTCATGATACTTGAAGTGATTAGAAATTCAAGAAACCATTAGGGGGTGTTCTCTTTGCTGTTTTCGGGCCGTTTTCTATTTTCTGTTTTCGAAAATGCTGAAAGTGCGTTCTGTTTATTATTTTCGAAAACACATTTTCGAAAACATTTTCAAGATTTATATAGAAAACTTGAAAACGTCTTTTTAGCGTTTTCGGTGTTTTCTATGTTAAATATCGAGAATAAGGAAAACGCGTTTTCGGATTTTAAACTTTATATTTATTACATTTGAGTCTCAACTTTTCGTTTTTGTGCATTTTAATCCTAACCACCAACGACCATCGCCGGAAACCGCCAACCACCACCGGAAAAAGTCAAACCACCAGATCTGACAGTCAAACCACCAGATCTGATGGTTTGATCACCGGAAGCCACGAAAAGTGGTGGTCGGACCACCATATGAAGGTGGTTCGACCACCATTAATGGCGTTCGAACCACCTCGGAGGTGGTTCGAACCACCTCGAAGGTGGTCGCGAACCACCTCAAAGGTGGTCGTGACCACCTGCTAGTGGTGCGAGCCACCATTTCATGGTGGTTCGCACCACCGTCAGTCGCCGGCGACTGTAGAGAGAGAGAGAGAGAGAGAGAGAGAGAGAGAGATGGGTGGGGTGGGATGGGTGGGTGGGGGTGGGTTGGGATGAAGAGGAGGACCTTTTTGTTAATTTAGAAAGTTTAGGGACTGTTTTGCAATTTTTATTATACCAACTTATTGTATTTCTAAAATTATAAGCCAAACACGTTTTCTATTTTCTCTTTTCAAAAATAATTTTCCAACATAATAAACCAAACGCATTTTCAGTTTTCTCAAAACACCAATTGAAAATAGAAAACGCCAAAATATTTTTGAAAATGAAAATAGAAAATACAAAACAAACAGAACCGCCCCTTAAATTTCATATTGTGGACAACTAGCAAAATTTTACTAAAATCTACAAAATTTGTGAAATAGAATTTTTACTAGAATCTGAAGAATTTTAAGGATTCCATCAAAATTCATAACACCTATAAAAAAGGAGGAAAAAAAATCCACTAAGTTTTGGGGATAACCCGTCAATTGAATAGGGTTTCATAAGAAAGCTAAGATTGACGGTCTTTATGTAGCAAGGGCAGGATTGGCCCTTAGGGGTGACCAAAAGCTTAATGCAGAGACTTTCTTCAATTTATTACGTACGTCATCCTTCCCACTATAAGTATATACGTACTTTGTCTCGCATTATAAATTGGTAGTGTTCTAAAATAGAATAATCTATGCTACC
Organism: Jasminum sambac; assembly: GCA_018223645.1. Classification (NCBI taxonomy): domain Eukaryota; kingdom Viridiplantae; phylum Streptophyta; class Magnoliopsida; order Lamiales; family Oleaceae; genus Jasminum; species Jasminum sambac. The sequence continues at coordinate 27,573,863 of CP073652.1, forward strand.
GGCCACCAAATCAGTGACTATTTGTTAAGCTTAAAAAGGTCTTTAAACTTTTAAAAGGAAAAAGGTTGTTTCCAATACTTTGTTATGCTAATTTTGTGTGGTATAATCAAAAAATTATTAATGACAATATCATACTCAAACAAATATCATTGGCGTATCATAGCAGCAGAACCTTGAAATCGCTAGTACATATTAATAAATACTTAATTAATAATAGATATATTAATCTACAATCTTCCTCTAGTTAATTGCCTGTATGGTATTGTAGTTTAGTTGTAGTTTAGGTGATTCTCCACCATGCAATTCCAAAAATATATAATACATGAATGATAGATCCATTTCTCCACTTAAATTAGGATAACATGTTTAGCATGGTATCAAGAGGCACAATTAGAAAGCTACATGATTCTTGTCCACCACACCGCCCTCCCAACAAAAAAACTAGAAAGAAAGAAAGCTGCATGATTAAAAATTTAAAAAAGGTACATATGATGAAAAAATAGTAGAAATGCTGTTGAACATAGAAAAGGCAATAGAGAAAATGAATCCTGGAATTCATTTTAAGAGAATAATATTTGAGTGGAAAAATGTTGTGGATGTCGAGTTAATATTAAATTTCGACCGAAAATTATTAGTAACTTATTAGGTTACATTTAGATAACTTAGTTTATCTCTGTTGATCGGAAAATAAATTGATAATTTTATTTCCTGGATGTTGTCTGTTAATTAAAAATAAAAAAGAAAAGTTACATGTAATAAATCCTTATTGATTACAGAAGTGGAGCCTGGAGCCTGTGAGATGTGGACTGTTTCCACAATATTTTATAATTTTTTTTAAAGTTTTTATACAAATTTAAAAATTCGTTTATATTTAGATGACAAAATATTATTTTTCATCACCGTCAAGTAAATTTTTCTATTCCATCACTAATACCTCTGGTAAGAAAATTAATTCTAATAATGTGATCATAGATAATATAAATATTGACATATACACTTATAAAGAACTAAATTTTATTATCTTTTAAGAATTTTAATATGTTTAAGTGTAATGATCCTTAATCAAGTGTATTTTGACATGTACATATTATATATTTATATCCTTTGTTTATGTTATAATTGTGACTTTGAGTTAAGTTTTCATTCACTATCCATTCTTTGGGTGGCAAATGTAGTCTTTGTACATTGAATATTTGATAATTAATCATAAATTGGTCATCTATACAGAAGAGACGATAATTAACTAAATAATATGTTTCTTTATATATTAGTAGTCAGTATTAATTGACATATAATACCTTGGAAGACACATTATGAGCACCAGAAAACTTTTTCCATACTTTTGATACAATAATAACGGAAATTGATAGGCGCTAGGTGCAAGCTTCTAAAAGGTGCGAGGAGTGGTAGGACGACAACGTCAAGCCTTAAGCTTTGGAACCTATGCAAACTTAGGCGAATCCTAGGCGTGGAAAGGCATTTTCAATTTTTTATTATTTTTATTATTTTGGAGTGATAACTAAGTAAAAAAAAATCATATTTGACAGATTTTATACAAACTTCAATATATTTTTCAATTTTCCAATAAAAATATAGTGTTCAAAGTAATAAAAACTACAAATAATTAGTAAAATACTATCAATTCCTACGATTAGATTATAAAATGTATTTTTTATAATTTGGCCCAACTTAAAAAAAGCAAGTACAAATGATCTTATAAAAAAAAGATCCAACTAAGAGGCTCACGCATTTTCCTGCCTAGGAGCGCATTAGGTGGTCAACTTTTTAGTTGATCACATTTTTCCACGTCTTTCTATTATGCGAGGCTTTTTCCTCTCGCCTCACGCCTAGACGATGCCTTTTGCAGCCTTTTAGAACATTGGTTACATGTAATAATTGTTGGTTCTTACGTATGATTGATGAGGTCTTAATCACTTTTCATGTGGATAACATTTGATTAGTTAATTAAGCAATATGAATGAGTTTAGTATCTGCTAGTTTCATGTTACGTAGAGGATACCTTCTCTACTTTATTCTCATTAGATCAGAAGTAACTAATTTTAGTGTACGTAGAACGTTTTTTATTATTATTTTTTATTTTTTTGTACATAGAACTTTAATTAGTGCATAATTGGTGTTAAGTTTCGAAATCTTTATGTTTTATATTTATTTATACACACACACACATATATATATATATATATGTAAGATGGAGTTACTATCATAATTGACTCTGTATTTTTCTGCTTTAATGACATAGTTTTTTTTTTTTTAAATTAAAGCCTATTCTTTTCTTAAATTAAACAGTTCCCATGAACAACATTAATTATGGGGAATGAGAATATGGTTCCCTAATTATTATTTTTTTATTGATTTAAATACGATTTCATCGATGGTGATTTCTTTTTATCTTTTACTTCTTTTTGTTTTAAATAATTCAAGATTGTAAAATTGACTTTTATATTAAACATTTTATCTTTTTTTTCTTTTACTTTTTACAAGGAAAATACTTGAGACATATATTTTTATGTCTAAATTATTCTTCTTCCTAGAGAAGTATTTTTCTTTCATTTTTAGGTAGTATATTTTTTTTTCTTATAAGTGCAATTTATTGTGTTCTAATTAATTGTGTATATTAAATATTCAACATATTCAAAATGAATTTATATTAAAGGCCGAAATTATAATTTTTTTTATTTTTTACTTTTTCTCAATATCGCAATATTTTTAAAATTAGTTAAGTCCTAAAACAATGATAAAATATCATTAAAAAAATAATGATAAATTAGTTAGCCCTAAAATGACAATTGATATAACAATTTTTTCTACAAGATAATGGTTTGGATCAAATTTGTAAAAACATTATTGAAATACATTTTAATATTACATATGCTTCAGTATTTTTGTTTGTGTATTCATAAATAATACATTTTCTTATTTCATAATATTGTTTTATGTAAATTTACCATCTTAATCGTGTCCATGCATCGCACTGGAGAAATACTAATAAAAATAAATTTATAAGTAGGATGTTTAGGTGTAAAGTCTTATAGCATATGCAGTTAATTTGCAATTCTTTGGAAATTGATTAAGGACGAAAGGAAAATGATACTTCATTAAACAAAATAAGATAACAAATATGTTGAAAAAACTATATATGCATCAAAATTTTATTTTTTGACAGATCACATTATATTCAAAATTAAACACAATTGCACTTTCACATTATGTGTTTGTTAGCTTGTTTACCACATTGTTTGTGTAAGTACGTAGCAATATTGAAAAACGAACACTTAATAACATCCGAAGAGCCTTCTGCTCTCTAGTCTCTAGTCATTAAAAGTTTAAATATTTGTTAAGTAGATTGATAATCGATTGTAAGAATGAGATTTACCAAATAAAATGAAGAAAAGCTTTGTCAATTTTAATGTTTTTGTAGTATGTAGATGAGGTGTTTAATTGACGATACATTTGAAAGATTATATGCCAATGTGATACCATTCATAAGTTATCATATCTTGTTGGAAGCCAATATAATCTATGGATTGGCAGGTCGTCAGAGCTTCTCCAATGCAACAGAGTGCACGGCACACAGATGTCATAAGATAGATAAATATATAAAACCAAATATATCAATTTTCTCTCTCTTGTTTTTCACATTTTTCTCTATTTTTGGTAATTTTTCTCTACATTATCAAGAGCAAAGTCTAGTTGTAAAAAGTCTCAAGCACAATGTGGAGAAAAAGTTACCAAATATCGCGAAAATTAAAATGTGAAAAAGAAGAAAGAGAAGATTGATGTATAAATTTTTATGTGTTTATATGTCTCATGCCACGTCTATTTCGTACATATTATTGCATTGATGATGCTCTCATGAAAAGTAATAACTATATATTGTTAATATTGTGATGGAATAAAAGAGTGCACCATGGCCACGTAATTACCTGTATATTAATTATTTTTGAACATTAATGTACAAGTACAATGAAGATAACAATTCAAAGACGCTATTTGTAGAAAAATTATTTTTAGGTGCAGTGTTTGATTGCAAAGTAAACCAAAGGTTTAAGAAAATATAAAAATGTTATGGAATCAGTGGAATGAATAATTGAAAATGATGGTGAAAAAAATGATTTCACTATAAATTGTATCAAACAAGCCCTAACTTTAAAAGGTTATTAATTGGTACTCCAAGAGTATTCTCCCTATCATGTTATTTTGGAAATCATCTAGTCCCAGTGTTGACACCATTATATTTATGGTTCTAGTGCTAGTAAATCACACGTCGTTTCATGTATTTTCGCATAAAAATAAATGTAGTTTAAACCAAATGTGGAGGAATTATTAGCCACCTGCTGCTGCGTGACAGAGCTAGGACGCATTACATCAGCATTGAAACTTTACATGAGAAATTTTTTACCACATGTATATAGTTTACTAGCACTGAACCATAAATGGTACCAGTGCTGGTATTAGAACATGGTTGCATATTATTTAGTTCATAAACTTTCCCACCGATGGGTTTTTAAGTAAGGAACACTCGGCCATTTTAAGGGCCTATGCGACCTCCGTTTTGAAATTCGGAACTAGATCCAGAATAGCACTGCGAGGGGGAGCTCTAGCAATTTTAAAAAATTTCTGGCGACACCGTGACAACCGGTCGAAGTTTTGGCAACAATTTTAAGCTAAAATTGTTGCCAAAACTTTGATCGGTGGGCCGTCGGAAAATTTTTAAAATTGCTAGAGCTCTCCCTCGCCGTGCTGATTTTAGATCTGGTACTGGATTTCAAAATAGACGGGCCTTCAAAATGGCCCGATTGTTCCTTAATTAAGAAACCACCGATGATTCCGGAAAGGGACTGTTATTTAGTTATAGGATCTCTAATGCATTCTTTAGATGCAATCCAAATTGCTGATTTTAATTTGCGTGACAATTAATGCTTAATAAGTAGAATTAAAGTTTAAATTTCATCTGGAGGGTGTTTCATCCATAGCTTGAATTCCATTTGAAGAGATGGAATAGTAAACATAAAGGAAAAAATGGGACAGAAGAAAAATTATAGATCTATTAAATAACTAGCAACACGCCCGTGCGATGTACGGGAACAATTAAATTTATGTATAATAAATAATTGATATAACATTATAAATATATTGAATATAAATGTTGAATTACATAATTGATGTAATTTATATATAGGAGATTGTATAATTGTAAATAATTATTGAAATCTATAATATTTTATATTTATATAGTCAATGCAAAAAATACGGAGGAAATTCACAATTGTAAGTTAAAAAAATTCACATGGATCGCACAATTAGGAAGTTTATCAAAACGAATAACTTTCATTCTAATTGTCGTCTATCGAATTGCACAACAATGCTCGTGGAGATTTATTAATTGTAAATGAATCATTGGAATAACTATATAAAAATTCTTTAATTATCAAAACGTGTCTTTCTCATAGGTACATATCAAATTTATGTTGAATGCCTTTTTTCTTTCTGAAATGGACATTTCGCACTCTAAATTCTAGCTGTAATTGTTATTTAATTTTAGCTCTATTGTTTAAGAAGTATTATACTTAATTTTATGTAGCATAAATTTATAGTAATACCGATAATGTTCTGCACTTGCATAATTTATTTGATTTTTTTCTCTTCACGTAAAAATTATTTTAATTTTAGAAAGAAAAACTTTTTATTTTTAATTTTATATACTTAGAAAAGGAAAAACGCATGCAATGCAAAATTTAGTTAATGGACACATCACATAAGCCGTATTAAAACCGAAAAATATAAATTAATTTTTTTAATTAAAAACCACGTGTCATGTTGGTACGCCAATAGGGCATTCGTCAAATATAGCACTTCAATTATCATAATATAGAGATTAATAAATTATCATTTATTTAAAAATAAATAAATTATTCGACATAAATCCAGTTATACTTATAACTACTCACTATTTAATTTTTAAAAATAAAAAAAGTAAAAAATACCCACTATTTTTGAACGGTCCAATTCACATAACCAAGCAAAACTATCAAAACCAACAATTTTAATACGATAAAAATAAACAAAAAATATTTATTATTTAATATTTTGAATCAGAATTTAAAAAAATGAAGTTATATTTAAATAAATACATGCCAACTTGGCACAATGTCTAGTTAGCACTTCACTTTTTATTGATAGTATGATTTTTAGTAATTCATACATTTAGTTCATTTCAACTATATACATAGTTCAAAAATTAATATATATATATATATATATATGATATATATATACACACACACGTACACACACATATATATACAAACACACTAAATAAGAAAAACGAAATAAATTCAATAAGAAAAATAAAATTATTAAATGTACATTTAATGTTTGTTTGTGAGTCATTTTTTTATATATTTATAATAAATGAGTGTCGACTTGAAAATAAATAAAAAATAGTAAATATGAAAATGAGAATAAATTAAATAAGAAAATAAAATTATTAAATGTCATTTAATGTTTGTTTCTTAATAAAGTTTTTTTAAAAAAAATTAACTAAAGGAGTGCCAACATGGCCAAGTGCCTAGTTGGCACTCCTCTTTTATAATATAATAATAATAATAAATGAGTGTCGACTTGAAAATAAATAAAAAATAGTAAATATGAAAATAAAAATAAATTAAATAAGAAAATGAAATTATTAAATGTCATTTAATGTTTGTTTCTAAATAAAGTTTAAAAAAATTAACTAAAGGAGTGCCAACATGGCAATGTGCCTAGTTGTCACTCCTCTTTTTATAATATAAAGATATAACGAATAATTGTAATTTATGCCGTCTAAAAGAAATAGCTACCGCTAGATAATTTTCTTGATACTGTCTTTATTTATTTTTAAAATGCCAATTAGATATAATTTTAGACATAAATTATTGGAGTTGAATATTTATAATTATTCTTATACTTTTCGTTTACAAACTTTTGCCAGTGGCTCTCTATATACATGTGATTAGCACCGATTGGATATATTCGTTAGTAGTAAAGTATTTAAATGAATGTGAGTAGTTGCTAGTGCTTGTGTAGGAGAGTGTGCACACTCCATGACGTGGCGCCACAGTCATCTAAAAATTTTTTTTTTTTGGAATCTACGATAAATGAGATGACTAATACATAACTGCCCCCCTGATGGCGGGGGATTATATGCCCTGCACGAATTTGTGAACGGGAATGTGCATGAGTGTGTGCATGTAAGAGTGTGTAGGAGAGCGGGAGCGTGTGAATAGTAAGGATTGGAGAAATCCATTTAAAGATTCAATCTTGTAGATAAGTACGTAAGTAGTCCGAGTGTTTAGACATTGGTTTTTTGGTTTTGTAGGTCTGGAAAAATAGCAATTATTCCGACATACTAATCTTTAAATCATAATGTTTAATTCAATCAATTTATTTGTATAATAAATTGTTACAATTAAATGTACCATCTTTTAGTAGAGACTTATCAAAAATACTATTTTTATCCCGATTGTATTGACATTGACTTTAATTAAGAAAAATACTTTATCCTGTTGATTCCCCAATCGTAAGGATGTTCCAAGATTAAATTTAAATCAATTAAATATATCTTCTATCTAATTGAATACTTAAAATAATAAGATAATTTAGTATATAATCCGAGTTTATCATACCGACTCAATTATGAAATGTCGGATGTTTCAAAGTGAAACTTGATATTCAAAAATAATGAATCTACTCTTTTAAGAGTTGGTTTTAGATAAAGAAAATGAATTTTATATTGAAAACTTTAGATGACTGGCTAACCTGTCTAGCTAGCTTCAAGAATGGAGATCAACATCCTCATTCAAAATAAAAAATAAAAAATAAAATAAATATAAATAAAGAATGGAGATCACCATTAGTATTGAATTAATTGCGACATTTGATGTTAATCTCCCTACCTTCTTCATCAATAATAGAATTATTGTTGATTAATTCGTATCCTTCCACGTTGCATAAAAGGAACCACAGAATGTTTTAAAAGCATTTGTCGTCATTGTTTATGAACTAACACCCCGTTTAAAGAATGTTGATTAATTGTCTCAATTTGGATTTAGGGGAAGAGTTTTCTGTTTTCCAATTATAAAATAAAATATTAAAACACTAATCATTAATGGACACACCATGCTCTCTCTCTCATTCTCATTCATTTATTTATTATTTATTTTTTATTATTATTGATCAAATCGTATCTTCTTTAGATCGAATGCATGTACTATGGTAAATCAAATTTAAAGATATAAAAATAACATGATATGTAATGAAATAGTTATTATTATTTAATTTTATTCATAATCACACAGTTATAATTTCTTTAGTTCATTTTATCAAATAGGGAGTGTTCTGTATATGCAGCCATTTAACGAATATATCATGCATGTCAAGGCAAAAATTTTAGAATGAATATATTTAGGGCACAGTTGACACTTTTTTCTAATATTGATCAATAAGTTTATCTCTTATTTCACTTATAATTTCAGGATCAATTTTTTCATTTTATACCATTTTTAATGTCTGTATGCAATCGCTTGACGCACTTAGGCAAATAACCAAGCGATTGTCCAAGCGTACATCATACAGAGAAGATTTCAATTACATCAAGAGACTGCTTGGCCGAGAAAACCAGAACTAGCGACATCAATTTTTGAACTTTTTTGAATTTTTTCTTTTTTACGCGAAATGATTCATTTTTTCATGAATAATTTGGCGCCCGTTTGAAAATGTTGGTTGGAAATACACAAATAGACTATACATTTAAATTGTAACATAGTAAGATTATAATTTATATATGATTCTTGTATGTTGTGCATCAAATTCATCATAAATTTCGACATCCTCTTTAATTTGTGTTCTTCAAGTCGTGGAACGAAAAAGTAACTGTACCTAAAGTTTTAACTATGGATGCTTGATTTAATCATGCTAACTATTTTTCGAGAAGTCCATTGAGTGCTCAAAATTAATTTAGTGGAAACAATTAATACAGTTTGATGACAATGATTATGTAATCGAACCTCCTTTTCTTTTTTTTTTTCTTTCTTTTAAGTTTTGCAGGTTTGGCCAATATTTCTTCATTATGTTATCTTTATTTTCTCCACTTACTTATTCGCAAACTGGAAGTACGACAAACATCAAATCCCGCTTCTTTACGTATTGCGGTTGAATTACACACACTAGTAATCGCACCGTGCGTTGCACAGAAAAAAATCAATGCACAAACACATTTTTTTTTCATTAATACGAACCAATTTCATATTGAATCATTACCATTATATAAAAGAAAAAAAATTTTACTAATACTTTATTGCCAAAAATTTGCAAAATCTGGAATACTACTTTATATATAACATTTGAAGTTATATTGTTAGATTCCCATCTTTATCGCATATCAACTTTCTTCAAGAAAAGGCAACGTGAGACAATGATTGTCCTTGACTCTTATTAATTACCATGCCATATGAAATCATCAATAGGAATTGCCTCCTTTGAAATCTGAAAGGTAGTCTTGCATCTGAAGGAGTCAATGTCAACCTTGAGATTTACATTCTTTGACCCGGATTGTTTCCTATCAAAATTTGTGCTTCACCCAATTCGTTATTATCAATATTGTCTCATTTCACAATCCAGTCACATGATCAATATTTCTCAATAATATAACCGAAACACCTACTTTCAAACTCAACTTTTGATTAGGTCCACCGGAACACTTTATGTCATTCAGGAATTCCGTGAATGTAGTTCTTAAAAAAATCCAGCACTTTTATTTCTTTTACATATTGAGTTTGGGCTCAAATAAGTTTTCCTTATAAATTATTCATAGACGTCATGTATTCATTGATCGCATCAATGCTTTTAATTTGTTAATAATAACAAAGTTTAGATGAAATTAATAGCATTAAAGGAAAATAATGTAATATCATTATTTTTTATTGTAAAAACATCACAAATTTTAAAATATTTTTTACGTACAACAGTCGTAGTTATATTTGTTAGGTTCTTATTCTTATCACATACCTATATTTTCAACGTGTCGGGATTCGTGAATCATGATACTATGAAATACAACTTATGACATTGAATTTGAACTTCAAATAATAACTCAACGTTTGTAAATAACAACTACGTCAATTTACAACCAAATAAAATAAAAATTATATTTCATTTAATACATAATTAACAAACATATAAATAAAAATAGTACTTTGTTACAAACTGGGAAAATATATTAAGCTACCACCCAATATTAAAATTAATGCAGTATTTAATAAAAAGTTATCATGATAAAAACCGTTAGTCAAAGATTTTCCAATTCTTGAATATTAAGTTCATTAATTTATTTAAAAATTAAATATTTGAAAAAAAAACCATAATTGCAATTTTTCCCAAAAACTTATTTTAAAAAAATGGCTGATGTTACTTTAACTAAGCAATTTTTTAGACTGTGAAAAATTGACTATATGTATAATTGGCTGAAATTACAACAAAAAAATTATTTTAGTGAACGTAAAATTAAATCATTATAAATTAAAAATATGCGGTCACCTACTTAAATAAGAACAACAATTAAGATCAAATATTGTATATCAAAAAAAAAAAACAAAATTTAGGTATTTCATTTTAAGTCAAATAATTTTTGAAAACAAATTTAAAACATTGTTAGTAAATCATACTATAACTCTATAAGGGCTTATAGGGTATAAATATTAATTTTATTTTAGTAAAAACAAAATATAATTCAGAAATAAAAAATAATATTTAAATAATTTCAGTTACATTGTTGGCGGTACCTGCCCATAAAAGTGGAAATGAATAGTTACATTATTTAAAAATTATTAAAATATACATTAATTATTTATCTTTGAATTTATTAAATAATTTTGGCTAAGCATGCAATAGGTAATCAATTATAGTTCAGTTAATTAATTAGTTACGGACTTTTATAGCAGTAGAAATTATAGTTTCATTATTTAAAACTTTAATCTAAATAGAGGAAATTGAAAAGGAAAGAATAAAAAAACAATTTGAAAAAAAATTTAGAGGGGGTGGTAAATGAGAAATACGCATGAAGTAGGAAAATTGAAAATCCTGCGTAACCAACCATAATTACTATTCCAATAACATCACGTGCTTCCAATTAAGAATTTTAGTACAAAAAATTTTTTTTCTTAAATAAGCAAGTTGGCAGTTCTCAAATAAATTGTACAAATAATTAAAAACTGATATTATAATTTAACTTTGAAAATAAAATAATATTTAAAAGAATTTTCACAAATCATAATCCTAATGTTGTAATGAAAATATTATAATTCTCGATTATTGAATAAAAACTCATTCAAATTCATTTAATTCATATTAAAATAATAAATATTTTTATATGAGTTTGTACTTGTTAATATATTGTAATTATATGTACACACACACACACACACACACACACACACACACATATATATATATATATATATATATATATATATGCGTGTGTGTGTGCGCGCGTGTGTGTGGATACAAAAAAATAAATAAATATCTTATAATAGCATTATTGTGAAATAAAATATCAATTAGGTAATGATAATAAAATTATATTTGGATATTCAAAAAAATATAATTTAATAGAAGATATTAAAAAAATATAACATTTTCGTAATCGTGTTTATTATGAAAATTGTGTTAACTTATAATCTTTTAGTTAATTTAAAGTATTTCTTACATAACTAAATACATAGTTTATGACTACGGATCATTTATTTACAAAATTTATTTTAATATTAATGAAAATATTTGAGGTGCTAATAAATATGCAACGAATTCACGGTTTTCAAAAAATTAGTTTTCATTAGAAAGTATTCAAATGCACAAAAATATAAATTATAATCGTAATTATAATAATAATAAAAAATTAATATATGATGTAAATTTATTAAAGGTGAAATGAAAAATATAAGTTAAAATCTTGAAAATGAAATACCAATATAAGTCAAAATAAAAAAATTAAAAAAAAGAGTTGATTTGAATAAAGAAAATAAAAAAATATTCTTTTGCACAATGTTGAGTATTGCAATACACACGGTATTATAATACACACGGCAATGCAATGCCGTGTGTTACATAAGAATAAAAAAAAAAATCTACATCATAAATACAATTTTGGAGGAAAAAACATCTTTGTTGTGTTTTAGTATATTTATGATGATGATGAAAAGTAATACAAAAAATATAAGTCAAAATCATTAAAAAGAAATTCCTATATAAATCAAAATTAAAAAATTATAAATTATATAATTAAATTGAATAAAAAATTAAAAAAAAAACAATTCCATTGCACATTGTGCAATGCAAATGCATTGCACAATGTGCAATGGGCACGGCATTGCACAATGTGCAATGCAATTGCATTGCACATTGTGCAATGCTTCATTAAGAATTAAAAAAAAAAATTCATGCTATTAAATATACTTTAAGCGGGAAAAGTAAAATCTTTCTGTTTTAGTATAGTTATGATAACCTGAGAGGTCCCCAATTCACATAAGTTTATTACAACTCCAATTTGGGCTCCAACTCCCCCCTCCCCCCGGCTGCGGCACCTGCACCAATCATTAAACTTTTTTTCCTATTCACCTCTTAAGAGTTTTGAAGCAATATAATTTGCATAAAATTAATTAAGATCAAATCCAAATATATTTGTAATTTAAGTTATCAATATATTGGTCAATAATTAATACGTGGCACCTGTCCAACGATGGTAGGGGCGCGAGAACACATGTCAATCATTAGCGGTGCCACCTTAGGATGTGACCGCACTGAGATTTGCAACCCCTTTATAATTTGCAATGCCATGTTTGGCTAAGTACAACTAAAAATTAATTCCATATTTATAATTCTATGGTTTATATATATAGACATAAGTTTAAAGGGATAAACACAAATTTCAAATCTTTAATTTCTTGAAATTGAAGAAATCTTATTTGCCTCGTTATTCGTACATTCTTTAATTAAATTCAGCTCTATAATATTTTTAAACTTATTATTTAGTATTGTAAATTATAAAACACCTAACATTTTCAAATGCTATAACTAGTAAACTTTGTGAATTTTCTAAATAGAGAAATCATTTTTTAAATATGAAACGAAACATCTATACAATTCTTTATTTTTTCTATATTTTTCATTAAAGGTTATTCATTTAAATGCGAAATAGTTACCACATCAAAGACATTCTTTAGAAGGAAGTTTACATAAGAGGAAAATATTGATGGATATATCAAATTGTCGTGTTCACACTTAGTAAAAATCCTCGCTCCTAATATTAAAGAGAATGATAACGATTTATAAATGGTATTTACTCGATCAATAAACTTGCAAAATGCTTCACTAAGACATATTTTCTTTTTAAAACAATTATGACTTTTTGTCAACTTGTTCTAAACTTTTCGCTCTTAAATAATTCGGGCCGCACTCAGCCAAATTTCTGGCTGCCATTGGGCAACATGTCGGTAACTTAAATTGTCAACATGTTGACATTTGATCATTAGTGATATAATTTGTATGTTACAAACTACATGCATGTTAATATATATAACTTTAACTTAATTGCAATCCATCGTGTCAATTTATGTGTGCACATATATGATTTTGCATTTTTTCTTGGTCTCTTGAGTAAAGATCAAGAAAACTTATATTATTTGAGCGATTTAGTTTGATGCATAAATCTTGTTAAGTTTGACTATAAAATTATTTATTAGGAATGGTACAATTTTGGATTAGTTCATATTGTTTCATTGTAGAATTCAAAATAGAACTAAATCAACCTTCATGAGATTAAGAAAAGGAACACGTAATATTTGAAAGCAAGAAATTAGTGATGGATTTGTAGAGGATACGATATCTATAATTAATGTAATTTCATGGCATGAGAACGAGTATTCATGATCTCCAAATTCGATGACTCTTATTTTATTTTATTTTTTACTTTTTGGTTATAAATAGAATTTGTGCATTTTTGTGAACTTTAAATTTGTCGTACAACCATCCTAAGGTCCATTCTTGACTCCGCCCCTTAGCATATACAGAAGAAGATGCGATCATCTTATTGTATTGAGGATGTTGATAATTAACTGCCATCACTACGTAATAAGAATAAAAAAATATCAAGTCCATGAGATGCTAATTAATTAAAACCATCTCTTTTTTGAAGCCTAACTATCAAATCTTTAGAACACAAATAATAACCGAGTATTGCTAGCATCTTTAAACCTAACCTATAATTGACGCAACACAAACTTGTCAATTGTCAACTTCACATCTTTTAGTGCCTCCATTTGTTGATTAGTTTTCAATATGTCTACCACTTATTCGTGCACTTTCTTCAGCTTTTGTTACTTTTTTCTCCTTTAAAAAATATGCAAAAAAACATAGGTATGTTCAGTGCCGGACCTGTGTAGATTGTAGTGCTTCCAACCAAATCTACGACCATTGTTAAGACAAATTGCCCATCACTAAGTTGTAAAGTACCCGATCTCATCGAATCCAGACAGCATGCAAACCCATATAAATCTTTTACAGGATAAAATGTTAATTTACGAATAAAGTACTAACACTATTTCATTTGTGGCTTTGTACGCAAACATATATCCCTTAGTATCTCAAAGCGATCGATTACACTTAAGTTCTAACTAATTTTGTGCAAGATATTAAATTATGTAATAAACTAATATAAGTTTCGTTTATTTAATTTAATCAAAATGTCAACTTATAAAAATGTCCTAACACTATCAGTTATGAAAACCTACAACAACAATCTTACGTTATGTTTGATATAGATAGTTAATAAAGTAATTTTTTGAATTTTAGTTGAGAAATAAAGAAAATGTATTTAAAAAATTAAAAAAATTAGCAAATCAATATATGAGTAGCTAAAAAATGACAAGATAGAAAAAATGATTTTAATTTAAATTGTCTTTAATGGTCATTATCAATTCTTATCTATGTGACAATTAAATAGAAGATTGTGCAGTTCACATGACATTTTGCTGAAAAAATAGACATTCAAGTAGAAAAATCATTTTCAATGACCCGATGTATACTCATAATTAAAATAGACATTCAAGTTGAAAAGGCATATCCTCATTTACTCTCTACGTAACTAATAAATCCTACTTCTATTTCATTTTTAAATAAATTAAAAATAAACATACATTTATCAAATATTACCATTTAAACTTGTACAATTTAGGTAATTGTTGAGTCATAATTAAAATTGTCATAAGAAATTAATAGTAATTGATGACTCACAATGTGAGAAGGGATGTCTAGATATAGAAATCCCTCCTCATATTATCAAATCCTACTTCTCTTTCATTTTTAAATTAAAAATAAATATACATTTATCAAATATTACCATTTAAACTTGTACAATTTAGGTAATTTTTGAGTCATAATTAAAATTTTCATAAGAAATTAATAGTAATTGACGACTCACAATGTGAGAAGGGATGTCTAGATATATAAATCCCTCCTCATATTGTCAATTTTAATTTTTTCCACATTAGCTTAACTTTGTATTAATCATCAACTATATGTTGGAGAAATTTTTTTAGTACAAAATGTCTAAAATCTACAAGACCATTGGTGGACCAAAGATTTTCAAGCATCATCGAACGTTCCGTATCTTACGAAGGCCATTTTGATGGCCCGTTCGACCCCCTTTTAAAATTCTGGACCAGATCTAGAATCAGCACGGTGAGAGTGAGTTCCAAGAATTTTTCGAATTTTTTCCGACGACTCCGTAGTGGCCGTGACCGCCGGTCAAAATTTAACAACATTTTTTGCCCAAAAATGTTGTCAGAACTTTGACCGGCGGTCACGGCCACTACGGAATCGCCGGAAAAAATTCGGAAAATTCCTGGAATTCACTCTCGCCGTGCTGATTCTAGATCTGGTCCCGGATTTCAAAACGGAAGTCAAATGGGCCATCAAAATGACCCGAGCGCTCCGTAAAATACGGAACGCTCGATGGTTTTAGAAAAGTCCTGCCATTGGACATGCACTTAGTTTAAATTATAAACAAACTAACAGAGGACGTGGTAATCTTTTGAGTAAGTTGGAGTAATAATGCATAGATCCAATCATTAGCAGGTGGATTACTAATTAAGCATGTGTTTGACAAAATATATCGTAAATGCATATTTATAAATAATAATTGTACACCATTTAAAATCACTTTTTATTTTACACATATCAATAACACTTTTACTCGTGTAGAAAAAGAACATAAAAAGGGGGGGAGTCTTTTACCCGTGTTAAGCGTATTATTATTATTATTTTTTTAATCAATGTTAAGCATATTGTTAGATACATCATGAATCACCTCATTATAGTTTCATAAGTCACATGTTATTTGAAAACTACAGGTGACTCAATCAATAACAAGACTTGTTGTAAATAAATTAGTTTTTAAGTTTCTATGCGGCAAAAAAATCAGTTAGGATTTTCTCTTTGTTGGACTTCTAATTGTGATACATTCATTCCAGCTTTCTGGGCCAATTATATCTTGGCTCGATATGAGAATTGGACTTTATTCAAATGGGCCCGTTCCGGCCATAGACATATCTGCCGACCTTTTGTGTTCGGCCGGTCGTGAAGGGGATAAAATCAAGACTCTATCGTTTAATGAGCGCCTCATTGTAATTTGATGATTGAATGATAATTTGATACTTAAATTATAATAACTTCAACTTCATTTTTGTTTCTCAAGTTAAGATCTAATCTTGATCTAAATTAGTTCTTGATATACATACAATCCAATTTAAGTATATTATACAATAAAACCCTTTATCGAGATAATATAACCGTTGTAGGGGACTATATCCTCATATAGGGGTACTATAACGGTTCTAAATGGAAATAGTAATATTCTCCTTTAAAAGGAATTGAACTTGAGACCACTAGGTCTCAAGACTTGAACTTTAGCTTCCTAAACCACTGGGTCAAATCCTCATTGGGATCATCTACATTAGTTTTTTTTAGGGTACAAATTATACCATCAAATCTATATTCAAGCATAACAATGCGAACTCGATTAAACCGGGACTTATAGCAGTCTAGTTGACAGAAGAACGATAGTTACACCACAATTACAACTTTAACTGCTACTAAT
Source organism: Jasminum sambac (assembly GCA_018223645.1). Taxonomy (NCBI): domain Eukaryota; kingdom Viridiplantae; phylum Streptophyta; class Magnoliopsida; order Lamiales; family Oleaceae; genus Jasminum; species Jasminum sambac. Next base: position 27,591,069 of record CP073652.1, read on the forward strand.
GCCGCCCTATGAGCGGCGACTAAAGCCACGCAACACAACATGTTGTTAGTGGAACTCAAACCTGAGACTTTTAGATTTTAGGGTCTTAGCCTTTGTCTTTCCAACCAATTGGACAAAGGCTTCATTGGCTCATCTACATTAATTTTAATTAGTCGAGTTCACCACATTTGTATATACCATTGGTGCATTTCTTGCACATGCACTCATCGGCGGTGTTGCAACGTGGATGATACTTGTCAATACACTCACAATGCCTTGAGACGCAAACTCCACCATGGGGACAAGTTGGATGCGGCATACAATCTGAGTCTTTCTTACAATGAACGTCAGGCGAAGGCGATTTAACTGCATTGGACATCGAGTAATTACCTGCCAATTGAATTTCATCAATTAATCGCACCAATTTCTACAAAAGTCACCCATTTCATTTCAATAGAAAAAAGGTCGGAATTATTCTGGTGCATACTATGACACACTCTAGAGTAATGTGACATATCAGTTGGGATGCGTTATAGTGTGCACTGAATCATTTTTACAAAACTAGACCTTTATCTATGAAAATTTGCATTTTAAAACTTTTTTTGATCATTTTTTCCAACCAAACGACCTCAAAACAATTCTGTTACAATAGAATTTTTGCAGTTAAATAGGAATTTATGTTGTAGTAGAGATTATTTAAAAAAAAAAACCATATTTGTAGAAAGGGAGAAATAACAACTTATAAGAAAAATGCATATGTTTTTTATAATAGAAAGAGAAACAAACATAACAGCATAAGCAAGACGGTGCCGACGGTGACCAAAAAAAAAAAAAAAAGTTTAGAGTTCATCATCCTCACTTTTTCCTCAATTTTTTTTTTTTTTTTTTTATTTGTTGAGGAATGTTCAGCATCCCCACTTAACAAAATGAGTATAATAGTGATATGAGAAGCTCGGAGGCAATTGTGTTGTGTTTTGCAATGTAATTCTCTTTTACCATGCATATAGTAATAGTATTTATAGATGGTGGCCCCGATCTGGGAAAGTATATGAAAAAACAGAAAATGTAATAATAATTTTGTTATTGTAATGTAATGACATAATGGGTTTTCGTAATATAGAATCTGATTATGTATATCTTTTTGGTATTCTAAGAACTTTTAAAATATTATAAGTGACTAAGTGGATTTTTTTTTTCAAAAACAATTTTCCAATGTCAAAATTATTATAGCTACTACTACTAGAAAGTGTGCCTATATATGCTGAGACTGGTATGGTCTAGTGGCACCTAAATTGGCCTCATATCTCCTAGGGGTTTTTTCTTCCCCTACATTCTCCTTTGTAATTTAAAAAAAAAAATTGTCCTATCTTTTATATATATATATATATATATATATATATAAAAGATCTGAGCATTTTTTCTTTTCTATTATTAATTATTATTTTCGCACTTATTCTTATTTTTTATTTTTTTAGTTTCTTTAGTTTTTTTTTTATTTTTAATTTGTTGTATCATTAGCTTACTGCACCAACCTTTTGTCTTATCCAGTCGAACACGGATTATTTACTAAAACATGCTCTTTATTTTGATTTCTCCTATTCCGGTATTATTATTATTATTATTATTATTATTTTTTATTATTTTTTTATTTTTTTATTTTTGATTTTTTTAATTTGTTATAGCACCTCCCTAATTTGATTTCCCCTATTTCGCAAGTTTCATTTCATTGGCCGCCATTCTAGAAACAGTAATTAATTTGTATTAGTTCTTAAATTATGCATTTAAAATAATTTATTAATATAAATTTTCTAGAATATACACTCTTAATTCCACACCCGAATTGTTCAAATATTCTTCAACGTCGTCTAAACTAAGAATATGTGCTAATCTATATCTATACTATATTAAAAAGTGAAGATGTGTGGAAATCTTTTGATTTCCAATAATGTCCCTACTTATATTTTATTTAGTCCAAAATACCCTTATTAAAAACATATATTTATATAAATAATTAATGTGACTCTTCATATTACATTGAAAAAATCAACCTACAAATATTCTAATACATTTTGATTATATTCAATGTATATGGGTTAAAATGATTATTAATAGCGTTCTTCTTTCTTTGAAAAAAAAAAGAATCTTTTCCAAAATCATGTTGTATGACAATCTTTTGATTTAAAATTATATCACAAACATTTTTACAGTCCAATAATTTAAAAAATATAATTACATAACCAATTTTGGGAAATTTTTAAAAGTGCTTTAATTTGATTAAACTACAAATATTTCGATATATAATGCACTTTCATTCAATGCGTATAACTTCAAAATGTATATTGATCAGTTTTTTTCTATAATATCTTTCACAAGTTTCTAATTACAATATCATGCTTTTATAGTTTTAAAATTGCATTGGTATTATATTTAATCAACTCAAATATATGTGACTAATCTGATTGGAAAAAAATGTTTTTGTAGATTAGATGTTTGGATTAACTTGGTAGAAAATTGAGGTATTAATATTTTTACTTAGAGTATAAAATGATCAAAAGTATCATTTCGCTTGCATGTATGAATTACTAATGCTATGTTGGTTTAATTTATATTTTTTGAAAAAAAAAATTAAGGTTGAAACTTAAAATTTTATGATTAAAAAAATCATCATTTTATACCACGTGCGAAGCACGTACTTAAAACTAGTCACGTCAAGGATAAGAATCCGATGTAATAATGGAATACTTACCAAAGCCTTGCATCCCAATTGGATTAGAGATTTAGTGGGCAAGACAAGACTCACTAATAGTTATCACTATCACTAATCTATAAAAGGGTGGATGATTAAAAACTTAAGATTTCCCTATTTTACCCTTCAATATGTTTTATAATTTCTAATTCATCTGTAAATCATTAATTTAAAAAAACTTTATTTTCCTTGGATTTTCTTTTCTTTCGTTTTTTCTTCAACTCTTGCTTTCATATTTTATTTTGAAATAATCAACATCATAGTTAAGTGAAAAGTATGCAATGATGATCTTAAATCAAATGTCTTAATTTGAAGTTTAATACGAACTCACTTTCATACGTGAATGTCTAATTTTTTGTAAGCCTCAAAGACAACGAGTAAAAGATAATTTTTATGTTTTGTATTTTCCATCTAAAACTCTACCTCTAATGCTTTATTAAATTAAGCGAAACCATATTTGTAATTTATCAACTTAGTGGTTAAAATTTATCTTAATATTTTTATTTTTGTATTAATACCCCTACTTTAGTTGGTGTTTCCATCTTTCAATTTCATTGTGCAATCTTATACAATGAGACTTAATTGTAAATCAAGAAACTAGCTTAAAGGATATATTCTGGGGTCACTAGAGGTTTTTAAGTAGATGCAGTTAGTTGGAGAAAAAGTGGGGCAAAACAAAGTTTCAAAATTTGGATACTTCCTTTATTGTTAACTTTTTATCATCACTAAGAGTATATTTAGTAAGCCAAATAACCTAACTTATAACTTATTTAAGAGCTTATAAGCTCGTACTAATTAAATAAGCTCCGTTTGGTTTGAGGAACTTATTTGAAAAGCTCAAATTTATTTGAAAAGCTCATTTTATTAGCTTTCCAAATAAACACATAAACTTTTCACTTTTTATTCCATTTTTTACCCCGACAATTTTCTAGAAATATATTTTAAATATATTTTTTTGTGTAATTTTCTATTAATAAATGAGGTTATCAGTTATTTGCCAAATATTTTTATTTATATCAATTAGCTTATCAGCTATTAACTCTCAATTAGCTTATCAACTACAAGCTAACTTATCAGTTATAAGCTAACTTATCAGTTAATTCTACCAAACATACCCTAAGAATGTAATACAATTACTTTCTAAAATTACATTAAGGGTGTGTTTGATAAGAAAAGATGGAAAAGAAAATATTTCACATCTTACATGGAATATATTTTCTCTAATGGGAGGTGGGAATTGTTTTCCATAGAAAATAGGTTAAAACATACTTTAATTAAGTGGTTGTAAATGGAAAATCATTTCCATGAAAAATTTTGCAATCAAATAACCAATTTAAAAAATAATTTCCAAGATTCCATATTTTCCATTGAAAATTATGGCAATCAAACACACCTTAAGTTCAAAGAGTAAAAATGGTAAATTAGTGTATTTAGATGTAAGATGTAGCATTGTAAACAAGATTTTTTTCCTCCTAATCCCACCTATAATTATTTCTGTCAGCCATTTTTTAAGAAAATATTTGTTCAAGTTATAAGTTAGGATTTGTCATGAATATTTGCTTGCTTAAGGGGTTTTTTTTGTAATGGTACGTTGGTTCTAGTATTTTATTATTCTTTATATATTCATTCTTAACTTTATTTGTTGTAATCAATTTTTATTTTTTTAAAATTTTTTTGGTAAAAGGGTTAGTATAATATCACATACAAAACATGTGTTACAACAACACATGCAAATCACGTGTTTTGAACTAGTATATATATATATATATATATATATATACACACACACACGTATGTATGGATATATTGTCCTATCTTGAAAAGGAGTCCTAGAAAGTAGTTTACATTAAAGTCCTAATATTTGTTATTCCAATTCCCATATTTTGCGAATAATATCAATCCCTGATGTTAGTTAGGCAGTAGGAATGGCAATCGGTCGGTTCTGAGGTAGGTTGGCCAAGAATCGCCCCCTAGACCTGCGAGGTCTAAGGTCAACCCAACCAATTCCTAGACCCATGAGCTAGCCGGGCGAGTCGAGGTGGGGCAAGTCTAGGGGAAGATTGGGTCTAATATGAGACCCGTGAACTATCTATGTTTTTCTCTTTTTTCTTTGTGGCTTTAAATACCATTTTGTATCCTCATTTCTTGCCTATATTGGATTTTTTTAAATCAATTTTCCTACAAAAATATTTATCAGAAGCAAAATTTTGTAAGCTTTCAAAAAAAAAAAAATTAGGTAATGCAAAAAATTTTAACTTTAAAAAAAACGAAAAAAAAGGGTTTAGGGTCTAGTTCGGGGCGAGTATATAGGGCCCTTAAATCCGTCCCTGAGACTTTTTCGGGTCTAAGCTAAGACCTATACCCACCCCTAATACCCATTTAGGCGGGGGTACCCACGGATCTCGCTTCCATTAGGTAATATTGCGAGGAAATTACAATAAATCACACATTTATCTTTTACATTTGAAAAATATAGCCAAATCATCTTAATTACTCAAATCCAGTATTAGCGGTTTAGTGACCCGATCGAGCAAAAGGGCTACTACCAGCATCGGTTGGTTACTCGCAGATCTCCGGGAATTAAATCACTGTCGAGCATATTGGCGAGGTAGCGGCGGTAGAAGATGAGCAAGAAGGCGAGGTGTTTGCAGAAGCTTCTTCCATGGAAGAGAGTTTTTTGTGAGATTGCGTCCTTCCCGTGTATGTCGATTACTTCTGCACCAGCAGTGCGCGGCTCCACAGTTGCCACTGTTCCCTTCTACTGCACGTAAAACTCGGCTTTGTTACGATCTCTTGAACACTATTGATTTTGCTAATTTAGGCACGTGATATTTATGAAATTTTAAACAATTTAACTATTCAGTTATTTCTATTTCAATTGCAATCATAGCAATCAAATACAATCTAAAGCACAATACAGATGATTCGTTTTCTTTAAAGTTTTATTTGTCCCTATAATATGCATAAGAAATTGAAATATGCTGATAAGTGTGTATTTTGCACACTTATTTATATCTTTTTACATTCATTTGGAGTAGACTTCTACTTATATTTATGTATAATTATGGTGCTTATATGTACTATTCCTCATTGTGGAGGCAATGAGACAAAAAGGAGGAATAATGAGCTTAAAGTGTCGAAAAACCCGAAGTCGGGGACTAAAACGCAACTATTTCAAAATTGGAGGACTTCGGGTGCAAATATGTGAAGATCTTCTCCGCCAAGAGTCTTGGGCTCACATGAAAGAACACAGAAAGTGGAGTCCGTAGCTTTTTACGGATCGCAATTTCGAGTTCCAGATCAAAAGATATGGCCGGACGGAGATCAATGACGAAAAGTGCAAAGAAATCCGAGGAAGAGGAGCATTTTTTATACAGATGCAAGTTGATTTGGAAAACATGATCAACTAGAGAGTTGTAGATCATCGAGTCTAGTCTCCAACGCAACTTGAATCGGCTCAATCGGACATCGGGAGAGAAGGTTATGATCAAACTACTGAAGCTTGCGCGTGCAGAAAATTTGTACGGCCGTAACTCGTATTTATACGGCCGTAACTGGTGTTCTACGGCCGTAACTTATAATTTTACGGCCATAATGTATCACATAATTGGCCAGTTTCATGCAGAGAGCAAAATACGGCCGTACCAAGTAAGTGTACGGCCGTAACAGGGGAAATACGGCCGTCAAAAGGGTAAATACGGCCGTAACAACGCCAGAACCAGCAATTTCGGATTTCCCCTGTTTTGGCCGATTTTCTCCCTTCTTCTCTCTCGACTTGGGGACCTTTTGGGGATCATTTGTACATGAATTTGGGGCCTTTATAAACCCTTTTTCATCCCCAAAATCATATATATCTTCATCCTTAGTTTTAGTTTAGCTTACGTTTTTCTTGCTTTCTTCTTCTCTTTTCTTCTTCTTTTCTCTTCTTCTTTCTTTCCTTCTTTTCTTCTTCTTTTCTTTTCCTTTTCTAGTTTAGGGGTATTGATTGGGGATTGAACACTTGGAGAAGTAACCAAGGAGATCAAGAGGATATGGATTGGAAGTGAAGAACAAGATTTTACTCTACAAAGGGAGATTGTCTTTAACCTTGTTTTGTTCTTTCATTTTCTTTCTATTTATGCTTTGATTATATATGTATCAATGATTTCCTTTACTATGAACTAATCTTGTAAGTTAGGATTTTTGATTGATCTTAATATATGTTTAGTTAATCCATTTGAGTTGTTGGAATTGATTTGTATTGGATTGTCGATCTCTTGTGTGAATGCTTTTGAGTATGATACATGTATGTGCTTGATCACCACGTCTATGTGATAGTGGCATGTGTAGGCTTCGAGAGAAGAATGTGCACGTTAGACCCCGAAGTATTCACTCTAAGTTCTTGTAGGGGGTAGAGATATACCCCTAACCTTAGATGATCCATTGAGTTATTTTCACAAACTTTCATGCGGTTGATTGGTAACACATCGACACAGAAATGCAGTAGGTTGAACCAATTGGCTAGGGTTAGCCTGACATGCGAGAGCGGGAGTGAGCTATATAAGGAAAATCGGATCTAACATCGAAGGTAGATAATATGTTTAGTTCAACAACGGATTAACGAGACTAGTATTGAGTGAAGTCATTAATCCCAACTATTTCTTAATCCAAGTTCCATCTCCCTATCATGCCCATTTTTCTTGCTTTCCTTTATTGCTTTCGTAGTATAGATTAGGTTAGTTATTCTTCCTTTCTTTATTTGTGTTTTTGCACTAGAATAAGTAACTTAACTATAAACACCATTCCTCGTGGGATCGATATCCGGACTCTTAACTGAGTCCCACTTTATTACTTGATTATGGCCCGTGCACTTGCGGTTCAATTTGTGCGTGTGTATAAATGCCGATCAATTTTTTGGCGCCGTTGCCGGGGAGTGGTTTGTTTGTGTTGAGTTTGCTTTGTTCTAGTTTTATTTTCCATTTCTGTATAGTTTATTTCTTCCCTCATCTCTTTGCTCCAAATGGTGGGTGGTTCTCCATCTTCGAATCGTCTTGAAGATGATGAGGGAGACATGCTATTTTGAAGCTATTGTCCTGGTGTGCTATATTATACACATCCCGGTTGGAACCATTAAAAGGCCGACCACTCAGTTGTTTACCAAGGACAATGGGAGCAACCAATTCATCACTTCAAAAGACATCATTCCACTCTTCTCTAATGAAGTGGAAGGGTGAAGGATCTTGAGGAAGTGCACGTTCTCAAAGTTCCGAAAATCACACCGAGCATTGAACAAAAAGTGGAAGAGTTTGATGTGGATGAAGAGGTGAAGAGTCTTGAGCTTGTTGAAGAAGTGACTCCCATTGATTTCATCATTGGCGGCAAGGAAATTGAGATATACAATGTTGAATTCGAGCCGGATGTGATGAAGTCGAATGACTTGGACGTGGGCAATAGGCTTTGGTATGCTACACCAAGATGAGAAGTCCCACTTAGCCAATGTGAGAAGAAATCCAAAGCTACATTTTTGTGGATTGACAAGCAATCCAATGCTACAATTTTTGTGTCAAGCTAATGACATTAAACAAGCAATTTCTTTCCCTTTTACTTACTTGCTTTTCACTGCTTTTTATTGCTTTCTTTATCTAGGTTATATTATCATTTTTGGAATGCATGAGTCAGTTGATATTTTCTTGTGCTTTACTTGAGCTTGTGCATTTTCTCCCAACGTATTTACTTTTCATTCCAAGTAGGGTGCGTTTGTGCCCTAGTTATCTTTAGTGCCCCATTCCCTCAACACTTCACAAAATCTCTTCTCATTGAGTTTTATGGAAGAATTGTTTTTAACTCCAAGATCATTCTTGAAGCATAAACTCTTCATATTTTTATTGAACTTTACATGTGGAGTTTAGAACAATTGTTTTGAGTTTGAGTTTAGTGAAGTTGCTATTGTGGTTGAAAATTACTCATCCCACCATTTTCTCTTTGAATTTCCATTGAAAGTTGTTTCAATTCCTACTTCTCATTTGATGCTTAATATTTAAATCTTCTTTGAGCTTTGTTGTTAAGGAGCATGGAACAACTAGTGTGGAGTTGAGTAGTTTGACATTGTTGTTGCACTTGGGAAATTTATTTCTCATGTCACTCTTGTCTTGTGATCTCGTAGGACACTCCTTGGCCAAGAGTCATTCGACGCATTGCCTTTGTGATTTGACAAGCTATCAATCCAAGAGAGGCATTGTCACAAGTGTGGGGGTGACTTCATTGGTCCTTTGTGCTATAAAATGGACACTAAAAGTCATGTTCTTAACCGGGGAAGTTTCGTCTTTCCATATTCCTTTACTTGTTCTTGTACACATTGAGGAATATGTGTATTTTAAGTGTTTAAATGCTTGTGTGTTTGTGGTTTGTGTTTTATGTGTTTAGTTTGGTTAGGTTGTTGTTTGTGCATAGGTAGGTGTTGTGTTGTATGTCTATTGTTTGCAGTTGTTAGTTTGTGTGTTTGTGTGTTTGTGTTATGTTTTTGTGTTGTGTGTTTATGTTGTTTATAGGCTATGTTTTTGTTGTTTGTTGTAGTTGTGTGTTTGTTTAGGTTTGTGAGTTTTTCTTCAGTTTAAATTGCTTTTAACTCACGAAGTACACTACTAGTGCTCATTTCGATAATTTCTTGTCCATTTGGAGGTTGTGACTTATTGCTAGTTGGATTTAGAAGTTGTTGTTGGTTTGGTTGAGTGTAGAGCTTAAATACTTCCCATTGCCAACCATTTTGAATCACTTTTACCATAGTGAGGGGTTGAATGAACCGGTTGATGATGTGGTTGGTAAAGTGATGATTCCGTGCATGTTATTTGTGTGGAGTGTCTTTGGTTGATGAGTAGAAACTGGGTAATCACCATTTGCTAGTCATCTATCCATGGAAATAAACGAGAGTTGAAAAAAAAAAGAAAGAGAAAAAGTTTTGGCTTTTTCACTTGCAAGTTTTTTTGCGCCACCATTCTCTTGCCTTATCAACTCGAGTTATTAAGTTCTTCGGGGTATTCTATACCTGATGCCTTGAGTGACGAGCTCGGGAGTCACCGACTAAAAGCTCGCTACATGGGTTGGTAAGAAAGCATTATTGTAGGGGGTGTTTTCTATTTGCATTTGAGAAACAATAAAAAAAAAAAGAAACAAAAAAAAAAAATGTGTGAGAGGTTGTGAGGATCATGGATTTAGATAGCTAGTTGGTTTGAATTGCCTAGTAGAAGCTTGTTGATTGGAGCACTCAAAACTAGGGAGAATCATCTCGTTACAGAACTATTGATTTTGCAGGTGCAATTTACCCACATTTGAGTCGAAAAAGAAATGAGTGATATGAGCAACCCTTGAAATGATCACCGGGTGGATTCGAGAGAAAATGAGCAAGGTGTGATCACGAGAGAGTAAAGATATATTTGACTATTGAGGGTCGGGTTGCCAACCAAGCACTTGTTGAAACCAATTGGTGATGTGAGATGATTTTGTAAAGTGGATGAGTTAAACATTTTTGTAGTAGTATAAATTGTGAGTTAATTTCAATTTCTATTTAAGAATTGTTTTATTTGTTTTTCATTTACTTTCTCATTTTCGTATGTGTGTTTGTAGTAGTTAGTCTTGCTCGGGACTAGCAAGAGTTCAAGTGTGGGGGTGTGATAAGTGTGTATTTTGCACACTTATTTATATCTTTTTACATTCATTTGGAGCAGATTTCTACTTATATTTATGTATAATTATGGTGCTTATACGTACTATTCCTCATTGTGGAGGCAATGAGACAAAAAGGAGGAATAATGAGCTTAAAGTGTCGAAAAACCCGAAGTCGGGGACTAAAACGCAACTATTTCAAAATTGGAGGACTTCGGGTGCAAATATGTGAGGATCTTCTCGGCCAAGAGTCTTGAGCTCACATGAAAAAACACGGAAAGTGGAGTCTGTAGCTTTTTACGGATCGCAATTTCGAGTTCCAGATCAAAAGATATGGCCGGACGGAGATCAATGACGAAAAGTGCGAAGAAATCCAAGGAAGAGGAGCATTTTTTATACAGATGCAAGTTGATTTGGAAAACATGATCAACTAAAGAGTTGTAGATCATCGAGTCTAGTCTCCAACGCAACTTGAATCGGCTCAATCGGACATCGGGAGAGAAAGTTATGACCAAAATACTGAAACTTGCGCGTGCAGAAAATTTGTACGGCCGTAACTCGTATTTGTACGGCCGTAACTTATAATTGTACGGCCGTAATGTATCAAAGAATTGGCCAGTTTCATGCAGAGAGTAAAATACGGCCGTACCAAGTAATTGTACTGCCGTAAAAGGGGAAATATGGCCGTAAAAATAGTAAATACGGCCGTAACAACACCAGACCAGCAATTTCAGATTTCCCCTGTTTTGGCCGATTTTCTCCCTTCTTTTCTCTCGACTTGGGGACCTTTTGGGGATCATTTGTACATGAATTTGGGGCCTTTATATACCCTTTTTCATCCCCAAAATCATATATATCTTCATCCTTAGTTTTAGTTTAGCTTAGGTTTTTCTTGCTTTCTTCTTCTCTTTTCTTCTTCTTTTCTCTTCTTCTTTCTTTCCTTCTTTTCTTCTTCTTTTCTTTTCCTTTTCTAGTTTAGGGGTATTGATTGGGGATTGAACACTTGGAGAATAAACCAAGGAGATCAAGATGATATGGATTGGAAGTGAAGAACAAGATTTTACTCTACAAAGGGATTGTCTTTAATCTTGTTTTGTTCTTTCATTTTCTTTCTATTTATGCTTTGATTATATATGTATCAATGATTTCCTTTACTATGAACTAATCTTGTAAGTTAGGATTTTTGATTAATCTTAATATATGTTTAGTTAATCCATTTGAGTTGTTGGAATTGATTTGTATTGGATTGTCGGTCTCTTGTGTGAATGCTTTTGAGTATGATACATGTATGTGCTTGATCACCACGTATATGCAATAGTGGCGTGTGTAGGCTTCAAGAGAAGAATGTGCACGTTAGACCCCGAAGTATTCACTCTAAGTTCTTGTAGGGGATAGAGATATACCCCTAATCTTAGATGATCCATTGAGTTATTTTCACAAACTTTCATGCGGTTGATTGGTAACACATCGACACAGAAATGTAGTAGGTTGAACCAATTGGCTAGGGTTAGCTTGACATGCGAGAGCGGAGTGAGCTATATAAGGAAAATCGGATCTAACATGGAAGGTAGATAATATGTTTAGTTCAACAACGGATTAACGAGACTAGTATTGAGTGAAGTCATTAATCCCAACTATTTCTTAATCCAAGTTCCATCTCCCTATCATGCCCATTTTTCTTGCTTTCCTTTATTGCTTTCGTAGTACAGATTAGGTTAGTTATTCTTCCTTTCTTTATTTGTGTTTTTGCACTAGAATAAGTAACTTAACTATAAACACCATTCCTCGTGGGATCGATATCCGGACTCTTAACCGAGTCCCACTTTATTACTTGATTACGGCCCGTGCACTTGCGGTTCAATTTGTGCGTGTGTATAAACGCCGATCATATGCTTCAAAGATACAATATTGAATTAAAAAATTCTGAATTGTGTGGTGGCTCAAACAGTGGTTTACTTTAAAGGATGTTGTGTGTCCTCAGTAGAACAGTTGATTATGCTGAAGAAGAAGAGCAGTTGAAAGAAGAACTTATTCCAATTGGTTTAAATGTTAATTAATAATTGACGAAAATTAGAAGATACTGCTTTAATTAATTGTAGCTTTCTGATGATATAGAGTGGCATTTTGTCGGAAATTTTCAAAGCAATAAAGTGAAGCCATAGTATGATCAAAATTTTTGCTCTCCACACACATATTACTGACGTGTACATTTGTCATACACACACACTGGATATGGATATGTGGCTTGTTGTTAGGAGTAAGAATTGAATGTTCGTGAAGCAATTGATCTTATTTTTACCAATTTTGTATATGTTATGCTTGAAAACTAATGGAGAAAGAGCAAAAGTTGGAACTTTGGAGGGATGCATTTGGTTTTAATAGGACTCCACTCTTTTTCAAAAATGAATGGTGTTTTGAGTGTCTTGAGTTCATGGTTATGGATATACAGGAGCCATGGTAGTAGCATTATTTTGCTAAATTTACAATCATTTATATGGATATGCTGCTATTTGACTTCATGTAGATGAACTATGCTTTGAATTAAATCTTGCACCTTCAGAACGACTGAATAAAAGGAGAAATATCCTCGAGGAAAATAATTATAGTTGATGTGCTTATTTTGCAAATGGCATACATAATCTTGCCATGGTGGATACCGTAGATGTGAAAAGGTAAACAAGCATTACTTTATTCTTTTACAGACAAAAAGCATTTTCCCATGTAATCGGTGATTGGCAGCCATGGCGGGTCAGAGTCTCAAGTGTTCGAACAATATAGATTTGAGGCTCAACTATTTGTTTGAAGTTGTTATCATTTCACTTTGCTATTAATTTTTGAAGAAGATAATGACTTTGGCACATTTTTCATTTTTTTTTTCTTTTTGTTTTTTTTTTTGATTGTGTAATTTGAGAATTGTTATTTGTTGAACATTTTCATAGAGAATATGAGTGCGTAGTGCGTGACAAAGATTTTGTAATTGCATTGTAATGGATCACAAAGAATATGTAATAATTTACAAATGGATTATGGATAATGTGTAATACATCGTATATAATCTTTAATGAATTACAAAGAATATATAATGTATTACAGAAAATGTGTAATACGTTGCAGATAATCTGTAAATGAATTACAAAGAATATCTCATTCATTACAAATAATCTATGCTAGATTATAGAGAATATGTAATAAATTATAAATGGATTATAGAGAATGTGTAATGTATTATAGATAATCTTTAATGAATTGCAAAGAATATGTAATACATCATTCATTACAAATAACCTATAATGCATCATAGAGAATATGTAATAAATTACAAATAGATTGCAGATAATGTGTAATGCATTATAGATAATGTTTCATGAACTACTAAGAATAAATAGTGCATTACAAAAAATATGTAGTAGTTGTAGGTAATCTATAATGAATTACAAAAAATACATCATTCATTACAAATAATCTGTAATAAATCATGAGGAATATGTAGTAAACTATAAATGAATTACAGAGAGTGTGTAGTGCATTATATATAATCTTTAATGTATAATGGTGTTATAATGCATTTCACAGTCGTTACACAGAGTGTATAATGTGCATAATTAAATTAAAGAGTCAAGCTACAAAATTTTAAGAGAAAATGAAAACATTGATGAAGAATATTAATAAAAAATAAAATTAAAAATCAAAATATGTTGACAAATATTTTGTATATCTTTTAATTATAGACAATCTACTGTGTACATGTTAGTTTCCATCTTGTATTCCTAAATTACAGTAGACTAATGACACAATTTTAGGAACTCTAACTTGTAGGCTAAGGCATTACTTCTATATGTACATTCTTTTGCATCAATGAAAATTACTTCAGCCATTTACTTGTCCTCTGTATTTTCATGGTATTAGAGCAAAACCCTGAATCATTCATCGTTGCACTATATCCTCGTGTAACACCCATTCTCCTTCTTGTTTCGCTTATCATGGTGATAATGAAGTCATCACCACCTCTAATACTTCTAAGCCAGAAACTACAAATCTTGTTACAGCTTTTTCTTCAGATCCCTCGGATCCCTATTTCACTTATCACTCAGACCATTCAGGTTTAATCCTCACTTCCAAAACCTTGAGCGGAGACAACTACTTAGCCTGGCGCACAGCAATGATCCGTGCCTTAAACTCCAAAAAAAAAGCTCGGCTTCGTCAACGGAACAATCAAGGAACCCTAAGAAGAATCAGATCCTGCCAAGTATGCAGCTTGGTTGCGCTGCAATGATTTGGTCCATTCTTGTATCATCAACACTCTTGATCCAGGAATCGCGGACAGTGTAATCTATTATTCTAGTGCTCATGAGGTTTGGGAGGACCTCCGTGAGTGATTCTCACAAAGCAATGCATCTCGTATTTTTGAAATCTTAAGAGATATTGCTTATCTTCGACAAGAGCAGCTTTCTATTGCTTCATATTACACCAAATTGAAGGGCTTATGGGACAAATTGGCCATTTATTCAGACTCGACAAATGGGGCACTACAAGATTAACAAAAATTGATGCAATTTTTGATGGGATTGAATGATTCTTATAGTGCCATTCGTGGACAGATCCTCTTGATAAATCCCATCCCTTCTGTTCGCCAAGCATATGCCTCTATATCACAAGAAGAGAAACAGCGCCTCTGTAATAGCAAATCATCGAGTGCTGCCATGGCTGTCCGTAATAGCAAATCATCTACTTTCTCATCAAGAGGGGGAGGCTCAGATCACTCTTATGATGAACGTCAAGATTTTCGTGATTTTCGTGGTGATCAAAAGAATGATCGTCGATCTCATGAAAGTGGTGGACGCCAAGATCAACGTCGTTCTGGTTCTGGAAAAGGACGCCCAAAATGTACTCACTGTGGAAAAATGGCCCATTGGTCCAAGCATGTTGTGAATTGAATGGATATCCAGTGGGCCATCCAAAAGCAAGAAATAACTTAGACCTAAATAAATCCAGCAACAATAATAAGGCTGCAGTAAATAATGTTTCTGATTCTTTTCCTAAAGAGGGGAGAGAATCTATTGTTGGACTTACAGAGGCTCAATTGAAACATCTACTCTCACTTGTTGGCAATAAAAATGAAGGATCTAATTCCCAAGCCAATGCCGTGACCAAATCAGGTTTATCCAAAGTCGATTCTCGCCATTGGATAATTGATAGCGGGGCGACCGATCACATTTCTTCATCATCTAAATTATTTTTCCGCAAAGATAAAAATTATTCGATGCCTCCTATTTTACTGCCTAGTGGAAAAAGGCCAATATTGTTGCTAAAGGATCATTGCCTCTAAATTCCATCTACTCTTTGCATGATGTGCTATATGTGTCTACATTTAAAGTAGATTTGATGTCAGTAAGTCGGCTAACGAGAAGTCTAAATTGCTCAGTGACATTTTTCCCTTATTGGTGTATTTTGTAGGATCTGGCTACGAAGAGGACGATTGGTTTGGGTAAACAACATGACGGATTATATTATTTGGCGGCTCTAGCGACAAAGAAATCTGGGGCCAACTCTTCCTCACCTAACAACCGATCAATCTGCAATCTCGCTATTTCATCCACTGATCTCTGGCATAATCGCTTAGGCCATGTGTCATCTTCTCGCTTAAGTTACATTGCAAAGAATTTTTTGAATTTTTCTATTCAATCTAATAATGCTTGCCATATATGTGCCATGGCTAAGCAAAGTCGTTTACCCTTCAGTAATAGTACTATTTCTTCTACACAACCTTTTGAAATTATTCATTGTGATATTTGGGGTCGTTATCGACATCCTTCTCTTTCTGGTGCTCATTATTTTCTCACCATTGTCGACGATTTTACTCGTTTCACGTGGACATTTTTAATGCGACACAAAGACGAAGCACAACCTATTTTTAAACGTTTCTTTAGCTACATTTCCACTCAATTTGAATCACGCATTAAAACTTTCGAAGTGACAATGGTCGAGAATTTATCTCACTTCGTTCTTACTTTCAAGATAATGGTGTAGTTTTTCAAACTTCTTGTGTTCACACGCCTCAACAACATGGGGTTGTGGAACGCAAACACTGCCACATCTTGCAGGTAGCTTGAGCTTTGAAATTTCAGGCACAACTTCCACCCCAATTTTGGGGAGAATGTGTCCTTGCTGCCATTCATATCATCAATTGGTTGCCTTCGCTGGTCATTTCGTTAAAAACTCCTTTCGAGCTTCTTTATTCAAAAGTGCCTTCATTTTCTCATCTTCGAGTTTTTGGGTGTTTGGCTTATGCCACCAATGTTCACACTTCTCATAAATTCGACCATCGTACCCTGCCCACCATTTTTATCGGCTATCCCCTTGGACAAAAAGGATACAAATTATTGGATTTGTCGACCAAAAAAATTTTTACTAGTAGAGATGTAAAATTTCATGAAAATATATTTCCATATGCCCAATCCATTTCATGAAAATATATTTCCATATACCCAATCCATCTCTCATACCTCTCTATCGTCTAATCCTTTAGCTCCAACTCCCTTGGCAGCCCCTGATAGCATTCGGCCCAATTATCCCACCAGTCCTCACTTACTTGACCCATACATCAGGCCCAACTCCACTTCTTCTTCTACCTTCAATCCAGCACCCAACTTCGATAATCATTCTTCCCCAAATCCACCACAGGATCAACCACCTTTCCCAAATCCTGCTTGTCCAACCACAACAACAACCATTCCCTTATCTCCTTATCTCCATCCCACCGAATAACCTACCCCATCACCAACATCGACGTCCTTCCTTAGTCCGCCTTCCTCGTCTGAGCCGTCCTTTCCTTCCATCGAGACGCCCTCACCATCTCCAGCCGCCTCACTCCGTCGTTCCAGCGGCCACATCGGTCCACCGGTCAAGTACAATGACTATGTATGTTCGCACGTTTGTTATGACCGATCCTCTTCCTCACAACTGGGTCCGAGCAAAGGTACACGATATCCACTAGCCAATTATGTTTGTTATCATCGATATACACTTGCATATCGATCCTTTGTGGCCCAAATCAGCGCTGTCACTGAACCCCGGTCTTATTTAGAAGCCGCTGCCCATCCTGAGTGGCAGGCAGCCATGGATTCTGAACTCCAAGCTCGCCAGGCTAATGATACTTGGTCACTTACACCCCTTTCGATCGGCAAGAAACCAATTGGCTGTCGATGGGTTTATAAAGTGAAACATCGGTCTGATGGGTCCATCGAGAGCTACAAAGCACGATTGGTCGCAAAGGGCTTCACTCAATTAGGAGATGTCGATTATCAAGATACATTTTCCCCCACTGCCAAGATCATAACAGTGCGTTCCTTGCTTGCTTTGGCCGCTGCACGCGGATGGTCTCTTCAACAAATGGATGTCAACAATGCTTTTCTACATGGCGACTTGCATGAAGAAATATACATGTCGCCGCCGGGGCTTCGGTGACAAGGGGAGGAAAACGTGGTGTGTCGCATCCACAAATCATTGTATGGTTTGAAACAAGCATCCCGCCAATGGTTTGCTAAGTTCTCAGAAGCTATTTGATCTGCTGGCTTCGAACAGTCTCGGGCCGATTATTCTCTATTTACAAGAAAACGAGGCAAGTCTTTTACTGCTCTCTTGATATACGTTGATGATATATTGATTACTGGAAATGATCCTCAAAGCATTGCTGCGACTAAAAAATTTTTGCATAGTCATTTTCGACTTAAGAACCTTGGTAATTTGAGATACTTCCTTGGCATTGAGGTTTCTTCTTCTAAATCTAGGATTTTTATTTGCCAACGTAAATACGCATTAAAAATACTTGAGGATGCAGGGTTGTTGGGTGCAGCCCCTATAGATACACCAATGGAAAGAGGATTGAAATTGTCTGATAAAAGCGATATGCTCAAGGACCAAGGTCGTTATAGGAGATTGGTTGGGAGGTTAATATATTTAACTGTGTCAAGGCCTGATATCACTTATGCAGTTCATGTGTTGAGTCGTTTTATGCATCAGCCGAGAAAGGCCCATATGGAAGTAGCACTTAGAGTTGTGCGTTATCTAAAAAATGCACCTGGTCAAGGTCTCTTCTTCTCTTCCGATAATGATTTCAGATTAAGAACCTACTGTGATTCAGATTGGGCCGGTTGTCCATTAACTAGAAGGTCCACTATAGGCTACTGTGTGTTTCTTGGATCCTCACTAATTTCTTGGAGATCAAAGCATCAGAAAACAGTATCATTTTCATCAGCTGAAGCAGAATATCGTGCCATGACTGGAGCGTGCTGCGAGTTAACTTGGTTGCGATATCTACTTAGAGATTTGGGCGACAATAAAGCAGCACTACACATTGCTGCAAATCCTATTTTTCATGAGAGAACCCGATATATTGAGATGGACTACCACTATATCAGAGATAAAATTCAAGATGGATCTGTTGTTACAAGGTTTGTGAGTTCACAGAATCAACTAGCAGACGTCTTTACCAAAGCCTTGGGAAGGAAGACTTTTGCTCCCATGATTCGCAAGTTGGGAGTGTTGGATATCCACTCTCCAACTTGAGGGGGAGTGTTGACAAATATTTTGTATATCTTTTGATTATAGACAATCTACTGTGTACATGTTAGTTTCCATCTTGTATTCCTAAATTACAGTAGACTAATGACACAATTTTAGGAACTCTGACTTGTAGGCTAAGGCATTACTTCTATATGTACATTCTTTTGCATCAATGAAAGTTACTTCAGCCATTTACTTGTCCTCTGTATTTTCACAATATGAGTTACAAATAGAAAAAAGAAAAAAAGGGAAAGAATGTTTAAAATGAAAATAACAAAATGTGTGAAGAATTATATGAAAAAAATTAAACTGAAAATCAATATATTACTCAAAGTGTGTAATTATATTGTAATACATTTCACAAAGTATGTAAGGCATTACACACAGTGTCTAATGAACATTAATTTAATTAAAGAGTTGAGTATCAAAATTATATGAAAAAATTAAAAAAAAATTGAAATAAAAATTATAAAATCTATTAAGAATTACATAAAAAGGAAAAATTTAAAATTTAACATCACTATATGTAGAATACATTAATTAATTAAATTAAAAGGTTGCACTAGGAAATAATAAGAAGAAACAAAAGAAAAATGTTTAAAATGAAAACAATAAAATATACAAAGATTTATTGGAAAAAGGAAAAGGAAAATTCATTAAAAAAAAGCAAAGGGAAAAGAAAACAATTCAATAAAGCAAAACACGGGCATGAGGAGTCGAACCGTTCACTTTAATGAATTGTAAACTCTAGCTGCCATGCCAAGCTAAAGCGGTACCTCTTTGTCACAAAATACTTACGGATAGAATGCTTTTTTTTTAAGGACTCCATTAACTAGTATCTTTTGGGTTACGATTTTATTTTTCGTGTATGCGCTCATTTCATATTTATTAATTTTCTTTCTGTAAATCAAGTTTAGAGCCTGTTAATTTTCCAAAATCATTTCTCGCTCAAACTCATTTTAATTTCAACCATATATTCACCCATTAAAATAATATGTCACGTAGATTTGTAACTTTTCTTTACTTTTCAATCATGCATTCTCACAGAGAATTAAAATCACTTTTCACAAAATTAGTTCTTAAGGAATCAAAAGCGTACGAGCCATTAATTAATGTTCTAAATGCATGCATACATGCAGTTTCTTCAATAATGTGTATTCAATTCCCTCCCATTTGGCTGCATGAAGTATTGCAAAAATTTTTTGGACGCTTCAATGCATGCTAGCTAGTTAATAATTATGGATGTAAATTAGATTGGATTGGATAGATAGAATCTAACAATTATCAGCTTGTTCTAGAAAGATCTGTTAAAGTTAATTTTTTGAGAGTTAGATTTATTTATGAGAGAATGTGTGGTGGGGATGTTTAATTTAAAAGAGAAAGAAGATTATAGGAAAGTTTAGGTGGAGATGGTGGTGGTGGTTTTTTTTAATGGTAATTGAGTAGTTGGCGCTAAAATTTGACCTTTTAAGCAACTTTTTTTTTATTTAATTATTTATAAAAGCTCCATAGGAGAAGTTCTTAATTTACCCTATAGGGAAGTGCATTGATTGATTTTGAGCATGTTTGAAAGTTTGTTACTGGTGAGTCCACTTGGTCATCATATATTTTTTGCATTATCATTCTCTATCTTACTAATGACTGTTTAAAATTTACCTTTCTCTGACATGTCAAATTTAATCAAGAGAGCCAGAAATGGATTTGATCCTCCTAGAGATGATGTAAGCATTACTGTAGCTTATCTTTGCTATTCTTTTTCTTTTTCTTTTTATTTTTTATTTATTTTTTTGTCTACTATATTTTGCATTATTTCTGATCCCTAGAACATTAATTTTGAGATTTCCGGTAGACAAATGTTCATTCAGAGGACATAGTACGTATGGAACAAAATGGGGAGCTACAAAATTTCAAACATCTTATTCTCTAGGAAGGATTTGTTTAATTATTGACAATGTTTGTTTGTAGGACAGTATAAAATTTTATCCAGTGATACTTTACTACGTCTGTAGCTTAATTGCATAACATTTAATTAATTCACTGTATAGTTGAATATATATTTTTTTATATATTTAAATTACACATGATACCATTGTTACATTGAGAAATTAAGAAACAAAAAGTGGTGCATTGTATTATCCTCGTACCTTTTATTATTATTATTATTATTATTATTATTATTATTGGATGGTCTGATGTGTTTTCTATTGCATGTTTTGATGATGACCCATACCAATTTTGGGATCAGCCTAATCCTGGATTCTGGCCGAGAGGTGGTGGTGAAGATGTCACGTCATTTCTCTAACTAATAAACAGTTGGTGAACTTGATCTATATGGACACCCCTTATTTTGTATCTTGTTAATATTATTAATCAATATAGGTTACACTTGAGCTATCCTTTATGGAAGCTGTTCGGGGATGTACCAAAATGTTGACAATCCAAACTGATTTGGCCTGTGATACTTGTGGTATGACCATTCTCTTTTCTTATGATCGAGCCCAAAATAGTTTGTAGAATGCTCTTTAATTTGTCATATATAGAATAATAGAACGGTGAATAGGTTTTGGTTTCTTGAGGCTTGTCGATCGAGTTTTGTTATCTTATAATTTTAGGCCTCTATCCTTCTTTCATTCCATTATCGATCTATTTTTGCCTCCTAACATTTTTGTTATAGTTACGTTTGCCCTCTTAATATATATGTCTGCCTTCTCCTTTTCTTCATTAATTGTTCTCCCTCTTTCGTTCCACTATTTTCACGTGTACACATGTATATATAAATGGCCTAATGGTAATTGGTGAAAAAAAAAGCCATCTTATTATAACATAACTAATGGTAATTGGTGAAAAAAAAGAATTCATAATTGTTTGTTTGTTTTCTTCTGTCTATAGGATTTTTGCAATTCATGCAGGGGTCGGCAGGTAGTAAGAGGAGTGAAAACAGTGAAGTTAAATGTTATGGCAGGTAAGTCATGAATTCTTAGGAATCAATTTTTCCACCTGTCAAAGTGCAAGTTTCTTTTTTTTTTTTAAATTTTATTTTATTTTAGTGAATGTTTCTTAGAATCTTAGATACACCTCATGCGGTGGTTTAGACATTCCGGCATTCTGCTTTTGACAATTTTGACAGGGCATTCAGATAATTTATTTATTTTGTCATATCTTGATTTTTCCCGTCGAACCAAATTAATACAATTCGTTGAAATGTAGTCCTGAAGACGGAAATTCTGACCGGAAATTCGTTGAAATTCGTTTAGCTCCTGTAGATCCTATGTTATTGTTTTTGAGCAATTTGTAGTTGAAAGAGTCTAATTCTTTTTGCCCATTGATATGCTTGATGTATTTTTCAGGTCAAAGAAGACCCTGTGTTCACGTGGATGCTGTTTTGAGCATTACGTACTCAGGTGAATTTTTGGGAGGTTTAACCTATATATAGAACATAATGGTTTGCTCCTTTCTGGAGAGGAGGTTGTTTCCAAATGTGTGATTAAACATTGATTACCATTGTAAATATGTTTTCATTTTTCAGCCATTTTTTTTGGGGGTGGGGGGGAAGATTAATCCAGGTGCCATCTCTAACAGGGGATGTTATTGTTGTTGGGAAAACACCAATCCGAACTAGATTTCAGATTAACTCCAAGATCTTCCTTTATTGTAGAATTTATCAAATGAATGCGGAAATAATATGAAAGAATAATAATACAATCACAACACAAGGATTTACGTGGAAAACTCCAAATCCGGAGAAAAACCACGGCCGTTGTCTAACGACAACCAGAAGAAAAATTCACTATATGGAAAATTGTTACAACCACACTCTCAGTAATTTTTCCTCTCTCCCAATCCCTCGTACAACCAGCTCTCAATAAACCTTACAGTTTCGCTCACAGAAACAAGTTTACTTTCAGAGAACATTCACGTACGATATCAGACACATCCTTCGAGAAAACAAGAAAAAACTCACTTCTTACTAAGTATATAAACCATACTCTAAAGAGACTACATTTTTCTC
Organism: Jasminum sambac; assembly: GCA_018223645.1. Lineage (NCBI taxonomy): Eukaryota > Viridiplantae > Streptophyta > Magnoliopsida > Lamiales > Oleaceae > Jasminum > Jasminum sambac. The sequence continues at coordinate 27,614,003 of CP073652.1, forward strand.
TCTATCCCTCTTCTCGAACACGAGAATTCTCTCTAGTTGGGATCGTCTCTTTATCTTGGATTGGATTTTTTTAGAAGGGCTCTCCAACTCCCTATTTATAGAACTTGGGAATGCCTCCTTATCGACAACTAACGCTTAGTTGTCGGATCCAAATTCAAATCGAACTCCCCCTTGTCAACTTGGGCTAAGTTGCTGGAGTTCAAATCCCAATCGAACTTCTCTTTATCTAATTTGATAACAAGATAAGCATTATCCAACAAGAGTTCAAGTCCAAATCGAATTCTTCATCTTCAATGACACTTTGCGCTTACTCATCGCCAACTAGGAATTCAAATCCGAATTGAAATCTTCTTTTCAATTCAAACGTCATTTTATTTAGACAATATTCAACAATTGTGAAGGCATGTACGAAACCATATATGTCTCTGTTAACTGGTTGATTAATGGGAACTATATATTTGCATAGTTTACCCGTTTGATGTTAGTATTGAATGATATTTGGAGCTTGCTTCATTTAACACACCCATTAGCATTCACATTTTTATGCATTTCTATTTGAAATGAGTGGAGTTGGAGGGTGGAGATTTGTGTAGTTCCGACGATACACGTGGATGTGATTGGTTTGACGAAATTATGTTATGTTTAAAAGAGAATGAATTCAAATGAGAACAACAACAACACGTACTTAGATTTTGATTTTGAAAGTTGATTTTTTCCGGAGAATGCAAACAAGTGTTAAAATTTGTTTTTTTTTATGGATAATGTGGTTGGTATCAAAATTTGACTTGTTGTTCTAGAGAGCTTGTTGACTTGGTTTTATGTTGTCTGAGTTTTATTTCAATGTGTTTGGTTTCAGGTCCGCCCTGGAACTCAACCTGGTGAAAAGGTTGTTTTGAAGAGAAAAGGTACTTACCAAGTTCATTGTCTGATTTGCTTTTTATTATTATCTTTTACTACTTAGGCATTTTAATTTCCTGAATTTGTAAATACATTAATATTGACATATTTACACTTTATAATATATATACTGTGATTTGAAATTATGGGATTCTATCTTGCCTGCATTTTTATTCACAATGCAGTTGATGATAGTGGTACAATTTCTTTTTTCTGAGCGTATTTGCTCTCAGTCATAAATAAATAGTTCTGCAAATTTGAAGTATATCTCATGCCTACCATTTAAAACATATATGTTTTTATGATTGATTAAGATGTGCACATAGCAAAGCGATACAGACTCTAAATTAGGGAAAGGTAATCAATATTATTGGGCGGGCTTTACGGTATCAAAACAGAGCCTCGCATCATATTATATAATTCCTCTGAGCTTTTGCTTTTTGACGTCTTTCTTTTTTTCTGTTCTCGATTGCTCATGTAAATATTAAATGAAACATGATTCTTGCTGTAGTTTGTTTTAGTAAAACAACTCTCTCAGTTGAAGTGAGCAATGTGTCCATTCATTTTTTATGAAGCTGGCTCACCGTCTTCTTTTAGCTCATGGCTGAAATCCGTTTCTTGAGGTTTTGGAACTTACATTAGCTTATTTTACTTTATATATACAGGTATTAGAGTCGCAAATTCGTTTTCCTTGGGGATCAATACATACACTTCAATGTCAGCATGCCGACGTAAGTGTCTTTAACACTTGTGCCTTCCTTTGTCATTCACTGATTTTATAAATTTCATAGGAACTAATACTACTCAGTTTCAGTTCAGTGGAGATAATAAAATTCCACCACTCTTTAGTTTAGTACCCACTGTGGGTACCGTATGGTACCCACAGTGGGCACGTGGCGCCACCAGGTGGCGCCACGTCATCACACCGAAAATTTTTTTATTTTATTTTATTTTTTTGAATTTGTTTTTGGTATCTACGTTAAGTTAGACGAATAATACATAACTGCCCCCTGATAGTGGGGGGTCTCACCCGACCCCTATGATTTTTTTTCCCCGACTGTGGGTACCGTAAGGTACCCACAGTGGGTACCAGATCAAGACTGTATTTTATGAACCTTCCTATAAGCATGGTTAATTAATATTCCGTTCACAAACTATTTATGTTTAAAAGTCGAAATATATATGTACATATTTTGTAATTGATGTGGGTCCTAGTAAATATGTGGATGTGATTGTATTTTAAATACTAGTAAGAGTTTGTGAACATGTGCTAAATTTATTTTGATTTTGTTTCAGACACTTGACCCAATGACAGCGGCAATTGATTGAGGAGTTATCTAAAGAAGAAGAGCAAAGGGAATACGACGAGAGGGTTTCTGTAGCTGCATAAGGCTTAACATTTTTTTTTACTTCGGCAACTTGTTTATATATAAACTGTCACATGACATTGTTTTATCGGACGATTTATTTTTTTCTTTCTTTTTTTATTTATTGTTTATTTTTTTATAAGTCAAAAGGTATGCATATTTTGCTTTTTTTTTTCAAAAATATCCAATGAAATAATGTTACGGTGCAGTTTATGAACAATAGTTTATAAACAAAGTTGTATCAAACAACGTTGATAATTAGAACATGACACTGATAATGGAGGACAAAAACAAATAAATTTGCATATCAACTTTTCAACGCTTAAGGCACAATTAATGTTGGGTGGAAAAAACCCATATTTATGTTTTTTCACCAACAAACCTAAATAATGTATTATTTTTAGGGGTGTAAACCCAAACCTGGGGGCTATTCTCTAAAGTAGGGGGTCAAATTTGGCCCCGACTTTAGAGAATGGCCCCTCCTTCAAAATGCCACAATTTTTTTTTTAATTTATAACAAAAATGTGTATTGATGTGTATTCAAAAAAAAAAAAAAATTCAAACGTATTTTTTGGAGTGTGTCCAAATTTTCTACATAGTTTTTCCCCTCAACAGTATTTTAAAATAGGTTTTTTTCCCCCTAAATTTTTCCCCTTGGTTTTTTCCCCCAACATTAATATGGCTCTTGCTACATGTGGACGATATCACATGATACTTCTAATTGAAACCTAAATATTACTATAGTTCGAAATTAAATTTCATTTTGATCTGTTAGCTATGTTGTAAGTGTAAAGAATCAACCTTAAAAATGCAAACACTAGATGCTTGCAAGTTGTGTTCTATAGTTGTTGTCTCTCTCACCCACTTCTTCTGCTTCTCTCTCTCTCTCTCGTGTGGGGGTAAAAACACCATGAAGCTGTTGTTGAGTGCAAACCAGATGCATGACCTTTACATAGAGCATGGCTCAAAGGGTCGAAAGTTATATTCTGTTTATATTCATTGTTGATTGGTGCCTAGAATGGCTTAAAAATATAAAACTTGGTTTTGCATTCGTGGCAATGGGCCTGCTGAAGATGACATATCGTGAGAAAATAAGTGTCTTTAATTAGATCGTTATTTCTTTTCCTTGTACAATTACGATTATTTCTTCTTATTCCTAAGTGAATAAGCTACTACTTTATTTTCATTCCCAACGTAGCCTATATTTCAACTGAATTATTTCTGTACAAGTGGAAAAATGTCCGACACGATACAGAAGATGTAATTATCGATATTTAGATCTCTTTCAGGCATTATCTGACCACGTCAATTCTGAAAATGTCTCTTCGGATGAAGCTTTCGTGTGCCGAAGATGATGTTAATCGAGGTGCATATTCCATTTTTTTTAAAAAAAAAAGGATTATTTCGTCACACTCTCATGAAGTTGGGATGATAAGACAATGAAATTTAGTTTTAGAATTGAAGTTAGAGATTCAAAGTTACATTGGAAAGGTAACAATACCTTTTCAATGGCTTTAGAGGCTAATAGCTGTAGTGTCACTCCGTTCTTGATATAATGCAGTAGAAACGTACAAGGGTATTAAAAATATGTGGTTGTTATGAAAAGTTTTCTGAGCATTAATATTGTGCACATTTCAGGTTCTTGATTAAAACCGATTTCTAACACAATCATTTGTATCTTAGCGCTGGCATGTCAGTCCCGATGGTACGGGCGCAGTGCTAAATTAGCTCCAATGCTTGTGCAACCAATGAATTGAAGCAATGAGATTTTGGGTTTCATCTTTGTCTTTGTTTCTATCTAGCAAATTACTGACTTACTGTTGCTCAAACTTGGATCATGGCAATCCTAAGTGTCAAAGCTTCTCCATCCACTGAGCCTCTCCAATAAAAAATTAGCTCCTATTAAGGGTGGGAAAAAAAAGGAACTGAGCGGATAGAACCCGAACTGAACTGAAAATATCGAAACCGAACATTTATTTTTTAAAAAATTAATAATCGGAACTCAAAAATGAGGAACAGGAAACATAACAGTTCCTTTCTAAAAATTGAAAACTGAACCAAAACCAAGTAACTTTGATTTGAAAATTAAGTTCATGTACATTTTTCTAGTAAATTTCTTATCACATGTAAATACTTTCATCATTAATTTAAATTTATAGATGATAAAGAATGCTTGTAGAACACATAAATCCAAAAATTAAAATAAATAAAGTATTATATTTTAAAATTACACCCTTATTTGTTGCGGTGTCTTATATTTTATGATAATTTGACAATAAAATCATAAACATTAAAATACCCGGAACCGAATCCAAATAGGTATCTTGCTCGAAAGGAACCAAATGTTTCCATTTTTTATGGAACCAAAATTTTTGGTTCGGTACCGAACTCGAAACGCCCACTCCTAACTCCCATCCTCTCTTTGTTAGCTTTGTTTGATAGTAATATTGTTTCTACGCCACATGCATTCTACACTATTCACGTGTTTACTAAATCTAAAATACATATTTAAAAATCAATTTTAATAAAACTGAAAGACATTTATGTAGTTCTCCTAGAAATTAAGACCCACGATGGGCCAAGTTGATATAATTGATAAGCAAGTAAAGTAATATGTTTGCACAATTTATAGTTGTCATGCATTGAACAAGTAAGTAATTTTGACTATGACAATCTTAGTTATTTACTTATAAGTAAACTCTCCTATTGTTAATCTTTTTTGCTAGGTGTGATTCAGAAACACCCCAAACTTGGAGGGCCAACTTAAAAGAGTCTTGAGAGCTTGGGGACTTGATCCAGCAATTCGGAGATCTGCATCTACGTGGAAGAGACAACATCTTTGGATCAAGGCATGGTTATAAGGCTACACCGTCTTGGCATTCAGATCTAGATCATTCATTCACACGACTTGTTGACAATTAGACTTGGCCTTGCAGTTACTCATCCTTCACCTCTTACGAGTTCTCTCTGTAAATTTGTTCCCATTTCATGTACTTTCAATATTCTTATATTTCTTTCAGATGTTAGTCATCAATTATAGACAGCTGTAGTTAGATTAGTGAGAGTTTATGATATTCCTCTTCTAGGTTATTAGGTATTAGTGATTGGAGAATAGGTTGAGAAATCTTAGTGATTGTACTCAGAGGTTGTAAACGTTGGCTTCTATTGATAGTGCTTCCGGCCATATCCAATTGGTTCGAGGCTCAACGATGACGTAGCCAATTTGGTAAACTCTGGGTCTCTATGGGGACAAATCAAATCCGTTGTGTTGATCTCATTTATTTTTGTGCACAAATTCTTTGTGAATTCTCAGTCGAAATTTGGGTGAAACCTATAGTGGTATCAGAGCATAAAGATCCGTCTTCTTTTTTTTTTTTAGCAAAGAACCAACTCGACCTGCACGTCGATTTTACGCATCCGCCGAGCCTAGTTGGTGGGGGTTTGGAATCCCTCTACCTTTTTATTAATAAAAAGAGGATGTACAAAAAGGAGGAGGCATAGACCTGACCTCCAAACAATGGAACAAAATAAGTATGCGAAAAGTAGTAAGTGAGGAGATACTATCTCCCTAACAATAATGAATAAACGAATAACAGAACAATAAATAAGGAGGTACTACCTCCCTGCACATAAGAATGAAAAACTGAAAGTAGAATGCTAAAATGAATGTACCCTCACTAGGGTCCACGGATGGAGGGAAAGCCATGGCGATCTATTTGAACGAGAGCTCTGGCCGGGGCAGGTAGCTGATGTGAATCGTACTATGTGCACCGCTCCTGCAATACGCCTTCGGAAGCAAGTGCATTTGCAACCTGGTTTCCCTTACGAAAGATGTGAGAGACCACATCTCTATCCGGTCGGAGAATCTGGCGAATACGCCGAAGAAGAAGCTGGAGATACCACGGACCGCCTCCTCGAACTACGCAGTGAACAGCAACAAAAGAATCCGCCTCTCCCCAAACGGCGCCCAGACAAAGAGAGCGTGCCAACAGAAGTCCATCAAGTATGGCACGGAGCTCGGCCTCCAGAATGGCACAATCACCATAAAAGGAGTAGAAGACCCGAACACAGTGCCTATGGCGGTCCCTGATCACCCCACCCCCTCCAGCTCTATCATCAACCACACAACCATCTGTGTTCACCTTAAAGGAGCTCACAGACGGCATATGCCAGAACACCATAACAGGAAGGGGGAGGGGAAGTAGCAATAGAAACCCCAAATCGGGCAGCCAAATCGACGTCGCCGTGCCAGTGAAGAAAACCGAAGACCTCAGCAACATAGGAAAGTGAAATAGCTCTATAGATGCACCAAATAATCTGCCTGGTGTGAATAAGAATCCCTCTATACTTTGCATCATTACATGTCGTCCACAGATGCCAAAAAATGAAACTCGGCAGAATGATGCGAATGTGACCCCGCCTGACAAACTGACCAGAAGAACGCCACCGCTGAGCACGGTGCCAAATATTGTCAGCACCAGGGAACGGAATATGGAAAAGAGCAGAGAAGTGCTGCCAAATGCGAGACGCAACCAAACCACTGATGAAAACATGTTGAAGCGTCTCCTCATCAAAACAACACTAGCAACGTGATGGCATCTGTACCTAAATCCGCTGCCTAATCACGTGGCCCACGGGCATGAGGCCCTGCAATAGCCGCCAATGGAAAAAGAGGACGGTCATGGGTACCACAGGGCACCATAAGTCGTGGAAGATGGGTCGTACACCAATATGCGGTCGTACGATCTCCCAGGAAGAGCGAGCTGTAAAACGGCCATCAGAGGTATCCCGCTACAATATCCTATCAGGGACCGCAGTCTCCAATGAAAGAGAAGAAATCCAAATGGCCAGGTCAATAGGAACTGTCTGCAGTAAAAGCCCAAAATCCCAACCAGTATCATCAAAGAAGTCCTAGACCCTGGCCGAGGAGGACCGTAAATCAGGCCACACAACATTGAGAGGAGCATCCCTCATCCAGCAATCATGCCAGAAAAACACCCGACCATGACCAAGCTGCCAGAAAATACGGGGCTCAGCAGTCGCCTTGATATCCAATAGTTGCCGCCAGCCCCTGGAGTCGAGATAGGCTTGCTGAACCAGTGACGGAGGTTGTCCCCAACAATATCTGTCCCGCAAGTATATAGCCCAAAGGGAGTCCTGAGAACGGAATCGCCACCAGAGTTTCAGGGAGAAAAAATCAACCAGATCACCCAATCGCCTGAAGCCAAGGCCAACCTCCTCCAGGGGGTCGACACAATTCCCCCCAACATCTCCAATGGATACGAGGGGCCCCGTCCTGAGAGTGCCACAAGAAGCGAGCAAATAAATAGTATTATCGCTTCAGCACAGCCTTAGGAGGCTGCAAAATCTTGAATAGGTGAAGTGGCATAGAAGAAAGAACAGATCTGATTAGCGTAATACGTGCCACAGGAGACAACAACCGACTGGCCCAACCAAAGATACGACCTCGGATCTTCTGCACCAAAGTATCAAACAAGAAGATCAAACGGGCGGCCTTATACAAGGGAACCCCAAGATAAATAATAGGAAGCTGGCTACGCACAACCCCATAAAGGTCTCCCATCTGTGGAGCTGAGCAGGAGTAGCCCGACGAGGCGCAATCAACGAACTCTTGTATCGATTCACCAACTGGCCAGAAGCCCCCTCATACTGCTCAAAGCACGCCATCAACTGCCGAATGCTTCGCTTCCGACCATTGCTGAATATAAGATGTGAGAGAAGCGTGGGACCCCCATGAAGGAACTGCATATAACTGTGCTGCTAGAACCGGTGAGTGAACAGGCGTGAGAAATAATCACTAGCAGTCACAAACAAGGCAGGGGAAATCGGATCGCCCTGTCGGAGACCCCGAGAGGAAAGAAAGAAGCCAGCCGACTGACTGTTGACCAGGACCGGAAAATCTACACTCAGAAATACACTACCTGACCCTATCAGTCCACAACTGGTCAAACCCAAACTGCTCCATCACAGAGATCAAGAAATCCTACTCCATCCGATCATAAGCTTTAGCCATATCAAGCTTGAAGATAATGTTGCCCCCTAGCCTTCCTGTCAAGGCTATGCACCATTTCCTGTGCTAGCAAAAAATTATCCGCAAGCAAACGCCCAGGTACAAAGCCACTCTGCTGTGGCGAAATAATACGTAGTAGGAGCTCGCCAAGGCGGGTGTTCAACAGCTTTGTGATGATCTTGTTGAACACCGTACAAAGACTGATAGACCGAAAATCTATCTAAGCACAGTCCCCCTCCTTCTTGGGCATGAGGACAATAGAAGTAGTAGAGAAGCCACGAGGGAGCCGACCTCCCCCGAAGAAGTCAATCACGGCCCGACATACGTCCTCCGAAATAATATCCCAACACTGCTGACAGAACAAAGACGTAAAGCCATCCGGCCCGGCCACACTATCCCCATCAATATTAAAAACAGCCTCACGAACTTCATCAATAGTAGGTAGCTAGTTCAACCGAGCATTATCCTCCGGGGTGACGAGTGAAGGAATAATACCCGGCTGAAGCGGCTGCCGCGGCTCTCCGGAGAGGACAACAATCCTCGGAAAAAGTCCACAACTGACCTCTGGATGGACTGCTGATTAGATAAACCGACACCCTCAGAAGTTCGGATATAATGAATACCAGATCGAATACGTCGGCCCTGGACCAAAGAATGAAAGTATCTGGTATTACGATCCCCCTCAGCCAGCCAACGCGCGCCAGACTTCTGATGCCAAAATCCCTCTTCAATAGACAGGATGTGGTTCAAGTCAGCCTGAAACCGATGTAACTGCTCACGATGCCCGGGCGAAGGGTTACTGTCACAAACCCGCTTAGCCTCATCCACAATCAACTTGGCATCCCGAACCCGATCAAAGATGTTCCCGAACACATGCCGATTCCACCAACCAAGTCTCTGCCGCAGTCGAAAGAATTTCTCCCATAAAGCAGCCATTCCCGTGTGACGAGAGGGATACGACCACTTCTGAGAGACAAAAGCCTGGAAATCATAATGGCAGCCCCAAACATTAAGGAAACGAAACGGTCGGGGCCCCGTCTGCGGAAACAACTCCCATTGTACCAATAACGGTGAATGGTCCAACAATGCCTATTCAAATGGCGAACATACAACTAATGAAAGAAACCGGATGCCTCAGGATTCATCAAGATCCTGTCCAAACGCTTCCGTACCCGCAGATTAGTCCACGTGTAAGGCTCCCCAACAAACCCAACATCCGAGAGACCACAGTCCAACATCATATTACAAAAGTCCGAAATATCCCCGATCCCTCGGACTGCATAAAGGTCCATCTCATTCTTGATACTGGGGTTCGAATCTAGGGTTTGTGAGAGATCTTAGTGATTCTCCGATTACTCCCTTATTATTTAGTGTAAAACGTTTCCTTATTACTAGTAGCTGACGAACACTCAGCAATCCTCAAATCCTGACGAAAACTGCCGACGAGTGAACGGAGTGATCGACGGCAACTGGAATGAGACGGCGACGATGTGACCGGCAGCAATTAGATAGTGTCTGGTTGCTTTTGACAGGAACATTGAGATTTCAAACGCGAGGGTTGTTAGTGCTATTGTTTGAAGGTTAATCTATGTGTTTTTTGCCAAATTATTATATCAGTGTTGCTGTCTTTTCGGTCTATTTGGACCATTTAGGTAAAATCAACCAACTCTCTTGTGGCATCGGTTGGTTATAGTTGGCAAAGCTAACCTCTATACATAAAAAGAATAATATAGATCTAATTTGAAATTTCCCATCCCCTTTTTTTCCAAAGTGGCTTGCTTTTCCCCATAAAACTATGATTTAAGAAGGAGTATATAAATCGACCAGAGCCCCAACGAGTCACTACACACCAGCTTCGTTAACCGAACCGAGACAAGCATCAGATGCTACAGGTGAATGTACCAGGAAAGGAATTCAAAGAAGGGTCTTCCCTTCATTCCTTGCTTAGTCTACTGCCTATCTATTTGTTTGTTGGGCTTTCCTCTTATCTAGCCTTGTTTGGGGTTCCCTGTGAGAGCCCTAGAAACTTGTGGGGATGGTTGAAAAACCCCAAAGGTTGAGGTGATAAAGGGATATCAGGTAATTCCCTTTGTTTTGCTTTGTGCATTAAATATTACTGGTTTTCTGTTTGAGGTCGACTATTACCGCTATTGATTTCTACCAATGGATATTAGTATACTAGGTTGCCTTATGTATTCTACCTGAGGATATAATCTTTTGTGCAATTGTCTTCTGCTTGGGATCATTTGTCGATTGATTCTTAATTATCTTAGTGATTTAAAATTGCTTTTGTGAGTATCTTCTCGAGTTAAATTATCTTGGTGATTATTAGAGTTTAGTAGTAGATATTTGCAAATTCTAGTGTGTGGATTACTTGGTTTCGGTACATATTCGTATTGTAGTTTGTTGCATTTAGAGGTAATCTATCTACAACTTGTTTGAATCTTGGTGATTTCTGAACTAAAACCATTCCCTAAATTCTTATTGCTTTGTGGTTTGTATCTAAGTGATTTGATGAATTAGGGCAAGGTGCGTATCTTCATTTGAATAGGCAGCTCTACTTTTAGGCATATATGCATGTTTATTGTATGTATATCCTCTTAAGTTGCATATCTTAGTGATTATGCCTAGAGCTTAGTAAAAAAATATTTTTTTTCAATTAAATAATTTAATTAATATAATCTAATTAATTGATATAATAAGATTTAATAACAATCCTTTTGTTTTTTTAATGGAACAATAGTCCTAATTCACTTGGTTATTAAACGTGAATCTAGTTATTAAAGGGGCAAAAAATTGAGGGGATGATTCTCAATTTGTAGGACTAAGGATGCAAATACTTATAAAAGTTTGTTTCCTTAATTGATTAAATGTTAAATCTTATTGCTAACAAAAAATAAAAAATAAAAATAAAAATATTCCCTTAGATGGGAAACTATGTGTAAAAACATACACTGGTGGATCAACCTTTATATATTAGTTTAAACTAGTGTTGCACCTATGCGATGCACGGATGCCGACAACAAAAATAATAATAGTAAATTGTATCAGTATTTAAAAAAAATAGATGAAGTATACAGGTTGTGAACTCAGAATAATTACAATTTATGAATCGCAGGACAATTATGAGAACTATAAATTCCGAAACACATCTTTGAACACAATCGTTGTTGAGTTACTTGGCTTGCCTTATTCATCACAAATAAGAATTTTTAAACAACCTCGACTCGTGACTCCATAAATTATAACATATAATTGACCATGACATGCTATGTCACATTTTTTTAAGGGGTACAAGAAACTTATTATGTTACATAAATAAATTTGTCTTAATAATGTAGTGTTATTCTATTGTAAAAAGTAACAAAAAAAGTCAAATTAGTATCTTCTCAATTAGTTTTTGTCTAACTTTTTATTTAGAATGTCAAATTTCAGTTCACATAATTTATGATGTTTGTTCGATTCTAAGATTATGAAATTATTGTTGGGAAATCAACCCGACTATGATTTCACAGTTGTCCCAAGATCTTACCTTCAAGTTGAGAAATACCAAAAATAGGAGAAATAACTATGCATGGAAATAACAACACAAGATTTACGTGGAAAACTCCAAAATCAGAGAAAAACCACAGGCGGACCGTCAAAGCTTTCTACTATATGAAAAATTTTTACAATCATATAGACTTTTCACTCGCCCAATCCCAACCCCAAGTATTACAGGAAAAATAACCCGAGCTTTACCACACCTAATTTTCTACTCTTTGTACAAACCACAAAGAGTTACAAGAAAACTCTAAAGATGCTAGGCTCACAATTTTTCCTCTAGATTTGGTCACCCCAAGTATTACAGAGAAAAATACATCAAGTCTTACCGCACTCACCAATTGCTACTCTTTGTACTACCCACAAAGACCACAAAACTAGAGTAGTAAACTACTATTTTTCTCTCAACCCATACTTGGTTGGTACCTCTTGGCACACCTTACAAGAAGAGAAAATACATTAATTTATAGAAAAACAATTAACCTAAACCCACCACAATAAGAAAAACAATTCCTAATTCAAATTGGTTTAGGACTTTGACCAAAAGTTTTCCTTTTTCCTTTTGGATTTATTTTTGGCAATATTCCAACAATCTCCACCTTTCCAAAAATAAACAAAACTTCTCATCTTCTCTTCAACGGTCTTGTACACAATACTTGAAAATTACCGAGCAAGCTTTTGACACACTTTGACGATCCCAATTCTCAAAACCAGAGAATTACCATACTCCACCATAAGAGTATAACCACTTAGAATTACTCACAAATTCTAAGAATTTCATCGGCTCAATGTCGAAATAAAACCTGCTGAAATTTATGGTGCAACTCTCTTGCTGGCTTTCCAGAGAGCTCATCAGCCATCGACATTACTTCAAACACACACCTTGCATCGATGCCAGCCAATGCCCGTGTGCAAACCTGCTAGTAGTAACACATCCTCTATCATGGCAACTAACGACATGCCATAAGGATGACCATCCTACTAACAATACTTCTCAACCGCCCTCACACTGAGAATCGGATTGTCCAGATCCGAGTAGCAGCCGAATCTACTCCACCTGAACAATATTTTCTCACGTGACCAGTTCATCTATACTTGCAACAAGTTACTTTCTTTTCCATGGAGTTACACATCTTCCACTTTTCAGCAACAAGCAATGAAAGAAACCCGATAAATATAAACAATTTATCAATTATAACTCCAACAACCACCAGTTCACGGTCGATCCTATTGAGAATTTCAGTACCCACATCAATTTCCAAGTACAATAGATTTGAAAGACATCTTGCCCGATACGCCATGCTCAATTCATGTCATAACTCCTTCACAGCAAATAATCTAGGAATATTTGCAAAAACATTACTGACAAGACAAACACGTATCCTGCTTGCAATTATCAAATCTAAATCATCCCAATCATCATCAACCATACTAGCTTCAGCAACTTTGTTAGAACATAGGGTTGCCTTTTTTTTCAAATCCTTGTATAATCCAGACTGAATCAATATATCCTTGACTTGTACTTGCAACAAATCAAAATTCATTTTTCCATCAAATTTCTCCACATCTAATTTGGAACCTGATATTTCTACTCTGCGATCCAAACTCCACCGCACTGAAGGACCTTGCTCTGATACCACTTGTTGGGAAATCAACCCGACTATGATTTCACAGCTGTCCCAAGATCTTACCTTCAAGTTGAGAAATACCCAAAATAGGAGAAATAACTATGCATGGAAATAACAACACAGGATTTACGTGGAAAACTCCAAAACCGGAGAAAAACCACGGGCGGACCGTCAAAGCTTTCTACTATATGAAAAATTTTTACAATCATATAGACTTTTCACTCGCCCAACCCCAACCCCAAGTATTACAGGAAAAATAACCCGAGCTTTACCACACCTAATTTTCTACTCTTTGTACAAACCACAAAGAGTTACAAGAAAACTCTCAAGATGCTAGACTCACAATTTTTCCTCTAGATTTGGTCACCCCAAGTATTACAGAGAAAAATACATCAAGTCTTACCGCACTCACCAATTGCTACTCTTTGTACTACCCAACAAAGACCACAAAACTAGAGTACTAAACTACTATTTTTCTCTCAACCCATACTTGGTTAGTACCTCTTGGCACACCTTACAAGAAGAGAAAATACATTAATTTATAGAAAAACAATTAACCTAAACTCACCACAATAAGGAGAACAATTCTTAATTCAAATTGGTTTAGGACTTTGACCAAAAGTTTTCCTTTTTCCTTTTGGATTTATTTTTGGCAATATTCCAACAATTACATTTAATTTTAAAATTAATAATAATATAATAATTATAATGATTATATAATATTTATAATTATTTTAAAAACATAGATAAAAAAGAATTCGCAAAGAACATTTGATTTATCATCAATATATACACAACATTTAAATTCACTACAGGAAAAACAACTTGTAGATGCGACTTTTGTCGCCCCTAAGGGGCGACATGTCGCTCCTATAGAGTCGCCGTAATATCTTCGTACCAGTAACTCTTTACCCGCGACAAATGTCGTCGCTATAGGTGATCCTATAGCGACGACTTTTGTCGTCCCTATAGATTGAATGACCCCAGTTAATATATGACCCTTTAGGAGCGACTTACAGCTGTTTTTAGAAGCAACATAGTCACTCCTATAGCAAATTTTAATTTTTTTAAAAAATATATATATAATCAGCACCATAAATTAATACTACAATTAAATAAAATCATTTTGGAGACATAAATTTAATTGAAATTAATAGTAGTCATTTAGTTACATTACAAAATTAGTAATATATACGGCCTAATCGACAAAATAATTATGTGCTCATGCCGTTACCAACATTTCATTAGCAATATAAACAACCTAGCTAGTCAACAAAATAATTAGACTCCTACCATGACTAGCATTTCAAAATAAGTAATATCTACGGTCCATAATCGACAAAATAACTTGCTATCGCCGCGCTAACCTTTCAAAAGCATACTGGTCGCGTGTCGTCGCGGCGCGCCAAAGTTTGTTTTTTTATTTCCTTACTCGGTTTCAAAACTACAAATTAATGTAGTAGTGGTAAGTAAGGGTCGAACCCAAGAGGAATGGTGCTTGATCTAGTTGATTTTATCAATTAATATAGAAAGGGGGGTTTGTGAAGTTGAATGAAAATCAAATGACAAAAGATAAGATCAAATAAAACAATTGAAATAAATATCTAGTTCTCGGGTTCGGTTGTGTCAACAACTCGTTTTTATCTTTCCCATGCAACGTGTTACTATTCCTTCTTCAATTTATCAACTCTCAATTAACCGAGACGCTCTGATTAACGAATTCTTCCTTAAGTATATTAAGTTAAAAGTACGCTCTTTAACTTAACATCTAGCTATTGGATAACCCTAAATAAGCTCTTAGGATTTAATGCAAAGCTAGTATGAAATGAACGAGAAGAATGAGTTGAATTAGATGAATAATTTCACAAGCTCGAATTAATGCATCTAATTTGATTTGTTAATAAATATGCACGATATTCATTTGCTACTTTGGATTGGAATCTAATGACAATTACGGATCAAAAGTTCCAATCCTAGCAAGTAACTTGAATTTAAAGATTAATTGATTCAATTGGCCAAAGTGAATGCAATAATCACATAAACTCAAAGACGGGTTTATAAGCATAACAAATCAACAAATTGAAGTAGAGGAATAGATAAAACGTTACTAAAGAGTTAGAAAAGATAACAACATATTAGTTGAACACAACGTCCCCCTCGAACTAGATAGAAAAGTCTTAACTACTCATAATTGCGGGGTTTCATACTTTTTAGCGAGTGTTCGCCTTGTATTACCACCACAATATGATAGATTATACAAGTAATTTATGCAAAATATAGAAAACAAGTAAATAAATGCTAAGAAATAAATAGAGAAATAAAAGGGAAAGAGAAACTTAGCGAAGAATTGATCCGCCGGAATATGGAAAGCTAAGAGCTTCAAACTAAAACTAAGAACAAATGAAGAAGAAAATTTTATTGGAGAGAAAGTTGGAGAGAACTACTAGCTAATTCTCTTCTACTAAGTTGTGTTTTCCTTCCTTACAAATGCCTCTATTTATAGGCAAAATTTCACAAGAAAGCATGATAAAAAATTGTACAACTACTCCATTATAAATCCACTAATTGGTAACCATCAAATCATGATCTTAAATTGCTCCATTAGTTCAAATATTGTATCATGGTATAGGTAAGCATCTTGGCTGAATTGTGCAATTGGAATTTCCTCTTTTGGATATTTTAACAGAAAGTTATGATTTTTCTACCAAAACATGGCCAAAGAAATCCTCCACTCACATCACTCTCGGTTTTGCCCATTTTTGACCATGATATGATCCGAATCATTTAAAGATATCAACATTAAAGTTGTAGCCCTCTGAGTGTCCTTTCCAACAATATAAAGTGGAGGTCAATCCGAATTTTGTAGCAAAAGTTATGGTCAAATTACTGAACTGCAGCAGTAAATTCGAGCTGCTGATTTTTTACGCTTTGTCCTTTCTCTTCAAATGACCATAACTTTCACTAGGAAACTCCGATTTGGGATCCGACAAAAATGTGGAAATCCTCTTTTGATATTCTTTAATATTGGCACAACAAAAATTGTAAAAACAACTTTTCATAAAATTGCATCGGAGGCCCTCCATATTTGAATTTGCTTGCATTTCGGTCCCAAGTTCTGTTTTCGCTCCGTTTTTATCCATTTTGGCTCCTTTTGATTTCTTGTGACTCTAAACACACAATAAAAGGAAAACACATAAAAATAAACATATAATACTAATAAAACACACAAATACGTAAAATAGAAGAGTTATTTAAGTGTTTTTCTAGCACTTATCACATACATATGAGATATCTATGGCCCAGTTGGCCCACCCCATGTGCTTGCACCGTCATTTTGGCGTTGACGCAATAGACGGTCTACTTCCTCTGCTGTGAAGCCTTGGCGCTCCGTAAGAAGCAAAAAAATAGCATAAATATCTTCATTTCGGGGCCCAGGGGACTGACCTCTCGACGGTGGATCCTCAGATGATTCATGATCAACACTATAGTAGATGAGAGGTTCCTTGCCCTTTGCCTTTACTCATTCCCTTCGCCATCCTTCCAACTCCACGAACGTGCCCCCGGCGTGCCCCAAGTGCCTCCTTTGCAACACTTATGTCATTGACTATTGCACCAATAGCAGAAGCTTGTGTCAACTGCATTTCCATAACCTCAGTCAAGTGCTCCTAAACCAGTGGAAGGAAATGCAATTAATAACAATTGAGAAAATACGAAATTAAATATAAGTTAAAGAATAATATTAGACTATTGTTAGTCAAAAGTTGGTATATGCCACTTTACAAAAATTAATAACAGTGTAGAAGAATGCAATAACAATGTGGAATTATGCAAATATAATTGCTAGCAAACATTCATCGTCAAAGGAAATTGATGAAAGGAATAACAGTGTGCAATAACAGTGTCTCACACATTGTTAACATAACGTTGAGCACTAATTCCTTCTATTATGCACCAAAGGGATTTGAACTTTCATGCTTGTTCTAATATAAAGTAGGACACGTATGTGTCCTCAAAAGGCCAAAGATTAAATGAATATGCCAGTTTCTTCATGCAGATTTATTACCCAAGAAGAAGATACAGATTTGAGACACATGATATTTATAGTCTAATCAAAGATGTAAGCCATTATCATTTAGATCCAAATATCAATAACAAAATGGACCACACATTAGAAAAAAGAAACAAGTCTTCAATAACATGACTAGTACTACTAGGATTTCCAAGAAATAAAAATAACAGATTCTTTGCTATGAAATTAATGAAAGGAAGAAAGAAGAGAAACGTGATTACTTATCAAGATGTCATAATATACTTACGTAGTCTATGGATGCTTGCACATTCACCCACTTCCCCTTCTTTGTGTGTTTCTCTTGAAAGCAATCACCGAGGCTCTACCATTCCCCAGTCTCATGGTTTCTCTACACCAATTTCAATGCAAACATGCATATTTTTAGCAGTAGAGGCAGTAAGATGAGACAATTCTCACTAGAATTCATTGAGTAAATCTGAATAATTACAAGATGTGGGCCTAGCTCTACTTAAGTACAAAAGAATCAAACAAGTCAACTAACAAAGCTAACTATCCAGCTAATCAAGCAAGCCAACTACAACCAAGGATCTTCAAATATCTAGCTAATCAAGCTAGCCAGCTGCAACCAAGGATCTTCAAATACTAAAAAGAAGGGACAAAATCTGCTTCTATTTCAGATTCTATGGCCTTTGCTATCCAAGGATCTTCAAATACTAAAGAGAATGGTAAGCAAAGCAAAGTGGATACAAGGGACAGAAGAGGGACAGACCACATTGGTCTTACTGTAAATTTCAAGGTCATATTTTTCACTCTGCTAAATGCCAACAACCCATTTCACTCCTCTCTGCCCAATTCCAACAACTCATTTCACTCCTCTCCACTCATTTTACAGCTCAATCAACCAAGTATAACTAATTACATGTGGAGAATCCAATATCTAATACATATGCTAAATTACAATTGTCCACGCCATGGCAAATATATTTCACTTCTTATAGAAAACTGCAAATCTATAAACTCTCTCATGGCATTCCAATATAAATAATATTCCATGTCCGTTCAACCTCCATTAAAGAAAATATTTACACCCGTCATTGTCCAAATTGTATGTGAACAAAAACAAGAACAAAACATAATTTAAAACTCAATATCAGAAATTTGAAGCCATATCAACATATAACTATGCATGGTTCAAGCTGTAACTCAATGAATTTCAACATAAAGAGATTAATCAATAAGCTGCATTTCAGATCTTATAGCTATGCAATTATTCAAGCTATACTTATTTTTCCATTTTATTATTGAATATACATAGTGAATAAAAAATATAAAAAATGTGGTGTGTTAAGAACTTTTCATGGTTGCAATATATCCATCAAATATCAAGTAGGATCAGAGGCGGTCCTGTAATGAGGCGACTGAGGCAGGCCCGCCATTCCAGGTGCCCATTTTTATCCATTATACCTGAGTTTCAATTGTGTACTATATTTTTTTTATAAAGAGCCCAATTTTGAATTCATTCCAAAATTTTAGGCCCAATTTTAAGAATAATAAGAGAACAATTGAAGTATTCAATCCAAATTTTTAGACACATTTTTTACTTTTTAGCAATGTGTATTCAAATATTTAGGCCCATTTTGAATTAGTAGATACCACTTTCTAATTTACTTTAAAACAGTATTACTGTATTAGTATTTGGTGGATTTGATCTGTTGCATTTGTGAAATAATTGTTGAAATTTGTTTGACAAAAGGATTTGTTTAATTCATTTGATGCTGATTTTTAATCGTTTTTCTTGGTATTTATAGTAAAACAATTATATATCATGCCTCCTAAGTATATTTCGGGAGCTCAAAAGAGGAAAAAGAAAGCAAAGGAAGCCGCTTTAATACAAAGTTACAAAGTCAAGTCGGAGATCTTAACAAGTACTTCTTCAATTTTAAGAATAGAAAAGTGGGTGAAGAGAATGTGGAAAATGTAGTTAATGAATCAGCCGATGTGAATGTGAATTTGAATGTGACGGTTGAAAATTTCGAAACTAATCAAAATAAATTGGAGGGAAAGTTGAAGAGGAAGGAAAAGATGAGTTACGTTTGATGCTCTTTCTGAGATTTTTAGCTTAATACCGTGCGTTGGATTAAAAATTTAAAAACAAAATCGGGGGCGCTGCCCCCGAACCCCCAAAAGCCCCCCGGTTCTATAGTTCAGGGGCCCTTTTTTTAAACTTCGACTAAGGCCTCACGAACCACAAGACCACCCCTGAGTAGGATGAAGCCCAAACTACTTACCTGAGTCACATGTCGGAGAGCGATGTGGAGGTCGAGGAGGTTCTCCTAAACTGTCACCTCCATGAGAGCTAGCTATGGCAGCCATGTGTACTACTAAACAATAAAGGAGTCATGAAAATTAGACATTCACTATACTAAGACTTATTAGATGCTAAACTAGATACTTTCCATGAGACACATAGCACTACAATTTAACAAGCATAAGCTATTAGATACTTTGATATCCCAGCACATCAATAATCTGTTAAATAATCAAACCACAAGTTTAATCAATAACCACTGAATTTAATTTCGAGACCCAACCCAACACAAGTTCTACAGAATCTTGTTCATTATTTTCGAGCACTTTCCTCAAACTGAGCACGAAAAAGAGATACCAGACATAAGAAAATATACAACCATCTGAGAAGGCCACAAATCAAGAAAATTGGGAAAAACAAGAAAAAGAAAGCCATCTTCTTTTCATAAAAAAAAGGGGACAGCCCAAGCCAAATCATTGACAATCGAAGAAAAAGGTGAAGAAAATCCACAATCCTTCGAAGAAAATGCACAATTGTAATAAGAAATTGCACAAAAATGTATAATGAGGCCGACCTTACTTCCCAGCAAAAAAAAATTGGGGCATACCGCGACGGTGGTTTGGGACAACAAGAGCAGCGTGGCGGGTGGCTGTGAGAGAGGGAGTGTGGCAGAGACGTGGCTGTGACGGTGGTTGTGGGCGGCGGTCTTCACAGAGGATGAGCTAGAGAGATGCGAGAATTGTAATAGTAAGAAGTGAGAAAGTACATCTGATAAGAGGTCGGTAAATTGGAATAGCGCTAAGGAGAATTACTTAACGCGGGCTAGAAATTATTTAACACAGGCTTGAAATTTTTTGGACCATCAGACAAAATAATCTTCATTTTAACTAATTTTCAATCATTATAAAATATTATAAAATTATTATTTTTAAAAATAATGAATTCTTTCTAAAATTAATTAAAGCGTCAAAGCTAAGTTTTAAATTTTCATGTTACACATTTATTTTGATTTTTATATAAAAATGTAATGAATTGTAATTTTTGGGGAATTTTTAATTTTAAATAATTTTTTTATTATGTAATTACTTTTTAAAATTATTAAGTGTCATAACAAATTATCAATTTTTTAAATCTCATTACGTCAGTAGTCATTAATCTATATTAATATCAATTTATATTTAAGTTGGACACTAATTTTTATATTAATTAAATAAATAAATTGTTTCTACCAACAAATTCAATTATTTAATTAGTCATTAATTTCACAGTAATAGCTCTTCTCATCAATAGTTTTTTTTATTTTGAACTACTGATGTAAAAATAAATTTTAAGCTCATATATAAAAATTATTTGATAAATAAAAATTATTCAGAGTATATTTCATAGAAATTGTAAAAAAATTATTTTTGAAATGTGACTAAAATAAAATTATATTTCACTAATACATGATAAAATTGTATTTTTATAAAATAAAATTCAAATTGATAACTTTCTAGCTTATCATTAGAATTTGGGAATAGTGTAGGTGTAATTAAATAGGTAGGCCAAGAAATATAAATTGCAACAAATTTTCATCAGCGCTGCTCCAACATAAATATATTTTCAAACATTCTTCTCCACATGCATGACATCAATGTTATGTTTCAACTCATTAGTAAACCAATAAGACAGCTCATAAAAGATACTTTTTTCTCAAATTGAGTTCATTCGGGCTTGTTCTCATGTTGGAGCTTGCAAAACTTGGGTGTTTGCCGGGAATAGCAGGTCTCAACCGGTTCAATAGAGCTAAGGGTGCGTTCTGTTTGCCATTTTCAGCCCGTTTTCAGTTTTCTGTTTTCGAAAATGTTGAAAACGCGTTCTGTTTATTGTTTTCGAAAATACGTTTTCGAAATCGTTTTCAAGATTTGTATAGAAAACACGAAAACGTCTTTTTAACGTTTTCGACGTTTTCTGCGTTAAATGTTGAAAACAAGGAAAACGCGTTTTCGGATTTTAAACTTTACATTTATTACATTTTAAACAATTATAAACCAAACACATTTTCTATTTTCTCTTCTCAAAAATAATTTTTTCAAAACAACAAACCAAACGCATTTTCAATTTTCTGAAAACAGCAATTGAAAATAGAAAACACCAAAACATTTTCGAAAACGAAAACAGAAAAATACAAAACAACAGAACGCCCCCTAAAATTTCCACATTCGATTTCCTACGAAGAGGGAGTCTACGCTCTGGCTTTCCATTGAAATCCAGGCTACGCCTAAGGTGGTGATTGATCGGAAGAAATCTTTTATGCCCAACGTATGCTGTCTTTCCTTCTACACGCACCGATGGTGTATCTTCACCACAAGTCGAGCATGCTAAGTATCCTTGACCGCTCCAACCTGATAGACTACTACGGGGTGGAAAATCATTAATTGTCCCCAATAATGCAACCCGCATCCTAAATAATCCCCTATTATTGGTTCCAGCATCCCTTATGTCAATACCGGGAGACCATAACTCTTTCAACTCATCTACCAAAGGTCGCAAGAATATATCCATGTCTTTGCCTGGTGCTTTAGGCCCTGGTATCAATAAAGTCAATATTAGATACTCCGATCTCATACATAACTACGGTGGTAGATTGTAACACATTATAACTACTGGCCACGTGCTGTGTGAGTGACTCATGTTGCCAAAAGGATTGAAACCGTCTGTTGCTAACCCAAGTCTAATATTTCTAATCTCACTTGCGAACTGAGGATGCTTTTGGTCAAAGTCTTGCCAAGCCTTCCCATCTACAGGATGCTGCATTTCATCGTCGTCTCTACTATTACCCCTACTATGCCACCTCAACAACGTAGCTGTATCTTTTGTAGCAAATAAACGTTTTAGTCTATGAGCTAAAGGAAAATATCGTAGTACCTTATGTGGTACGTTCTTCCCAAAATCTCTACCAGCAGTTTGCTTCCACTGACTCTCCCCACACACAGGACAATTTTGCTTATCTGCGTGCTCTTTCCAAAATAATGCACAATCATACTTGCACACATGAATTGATTGGTAACCCAACCCCAACTTCGCCATCATTTTTTTGGCATCATAATAAGAGTCCACAAGGTTCATCTTTGGGAATGCTAGCTTCAAGAGCAATAAAAGATTATTGAATGACTTATTCGTCCATTTATTCACCACCTTTTCACCAAAAAATTCAGTGAAGAGAATGAAGAAACCCCGGGATACAGTTCTGAATGTAAAGCCTCAAACAATTCATCGTGTTGAACATCATCACCAGTAGCATTGTAATTATCCTCAACCATGTCCCCTAACATATTAACCATTTCATCCACTCTCTGATTGCTACAACCCATCCCCTGGTCCCATCCATCTGTGTATCCATGTTGAACCTCTATTTCACCATGATAAATCCATATATCATAACTTTCTGAGAAACCATGTCGGTATATATGATACTCCACAGTTTCCAAGTCATAACTGATAACATTCAAGCAATTGTTGCACGGATGATCGGCGTTTATACACACGCACAAATTGAACCGCAAGTGCACGGGCCGTAATCAAGTAATAAAGTGGGACTCGGTTAAGAGTCCGGATATCGATCCCACGAGGAATGGTGTTTATAGTTAAGTTACTTATTCTAGCACAAAAACACAAATAAAGAAAGAAAAAATAACTAACCTAATCTATACTACGAATGCAATAAAGGAAAGCAAGTAAATGGTCATGATAGGGAATGAAACTTGGGTCAAGAGATAGTTGGGAATCATGAGTTCATTCAACCGTAGCTCAATCAAATCATCGTCTAACCAATACAATGCTCATCTTCTATGTTAGACCCCGACCTCCTCATATAGGTAGCTCCGCTCTCGTATGTCAAACTACCCCTAATCAATTGATTCAACCTACTACATCTCTGTGTTGATTGAAGATCAATCAATTGCATTAGGTTTCGTGAGAGTAGCTCAAAGGATCACCTAGGGTTAGAGGTATATTTCTATCCTCTACAAGAACCTAGGGCAGTCGTTTCCACGGTACAAAATGTGCCACTTCTCTCGAAGAATAACACAAATTGCAAATACATAAATTCGGTGATCAACCGAATCATGGAAATAGCCCAAAAACAACCACACAAGAGATAAGGCAAACAACTTCAAAACAATAAACATTTCATTGAGTAAAACTAGGTTAAAATCATTATTCATCCCAACTTATACAATATTTAGTTCATATGAAAGAATAATCAATACAATACAAGTAAAAGAAATAAAGAAACAAGATTTGTGGATTAGAATCCCCCTTTTTGGTTGATTCCTCCATCTTGATGTCTCCACCTCTTCCACCATCTCCTCTTCTTGATTCCTTCGTCATCTACTCCAAGTCTTCACCCCCAAATCACACCCCTAACTACAACTAAACTAAAAGAAAGGAGGGAGAAGAGAAGAAAGGGAGAAGAAGAAAGCAAGGAAACCTAGCTAACCTTAACTAACCTAAGCTAAAACATGGATATTATGATAATAATGAATTGGGGGTGATTTAGGGTGTAAATAGGTCCCCAATTTCGTCTTCTTTTATCCCCAAAAGACCTTCCAACCGAGTGAAA
This sequence comes from Jasminum sambac, assembly GCA_018223645.1. NCBI lineage: Eukaryota > Viridiplantae > Streptophyta > Magnoliopsida > Lamiales > Oleaceae > Jasminum > Jasminum sambac. The sequence goes on from CP073652.1 coordinate 27,638,410, forward strand.
GTAAGGGAGAGAAAAGAGAGAAACAGGGGAAATTCTCGGGTTTTTTCTGATGCTGGTACATTTACGGCCGTAATTACTTATGTTACGGCCGTAAATACCCTGTTACGGCCGTATATTGTTTCGTCCGGCCGTAATTTGCTCTCTGCTCTCAAATGCACGTTCTCCATTTCTGGTATTACGGCCGTACTTCCTTTGGTTTACGGCCGTATCACTTGACATACAGCCGTATTTTTACATATTACGGCCGTAATTTATTCTCTGCATGAATAGTGCATTTTCTGCTCTTCTGGGTTACGGCCATAATTTTACTGGCTTACGGCCGTAATGAATGAATTATGGCCGTACATTGGCTTCTTACGGCCGTACACATAATGCACGCAGAACTCCCTTAACTTCTGAATTGTTGCACTTTGGTCCCTGATCTTCGACCGGCCATAACTTTTGATCTGGAACTCGGAATTGCGATCCGTAAAAAGCGTCAGACTCCATTTTCCAAGCTCCTCCATGTGAGAACAAGAAACTCGGCCGAGAAGATCTTTACCAATATTGCACCCAAAGTCCTTCAACTTTAGAAGTGTTGCATTTTAGTCCCAACTTCGGGTTTCTTGACACTTTAAGCTCATTATTCCTCCTTTTCGTCTCATTGCCTCCACAATGAGGAATAGTACCTATAAGCACCATAATTATATATAAATATGAGTAGAAGTTTGCTCCAATTAACAGTATAAAGATATAAATAAGTGTCAAATTGGACACTTATCAACGGACATCTAATAAGCCCCCTATCATTTGCATATGGTTTTGCTCGATTTATAAAATCTTGCAAGCCCTTTTCAAATTCTATTGACGCTGTGCGGTTTCTAATCTGTGTCCATCCCTTATCAATATTCATCTTTGATATACGTACTGTAAAAATATATATATATATATTTATATATATATAAACTTACAATTTGAAGATCATATCATTATGTTCTATTAAAATCTTATCCATGTACAAAAAAATGAAACGTGTCCATTTTCATATTTTTATGGCTATGCACATACATTTTCACACTTTAGATCTTACAGCAACAATCGTATATCTTCCAGTCACATTGACTTTTAATTTCAATATCTATGTTTATCATTGTAAATATTTATATCAAACGAATTTCAACAAACGAAATATATACATAATACAAGGGAAAAAAGAAGAAAAGTACATTAACTTACAACATCAAATATCCCTAAAAAAGACCTTACAATTTAAAACATATTTCATTATGCTCTACCAAATTATTTTTAGTCTGCAAAAAAAAAAAAAAAAAAAAAAGGCATGTCCATTTTCATGTTTCTATGTCTATCCACACATATTTTCATGTTTAAAAATCGTACAACAACAATCCCTACATCTTTATATGACATTGACTATTTATGTTCATAACTAGATTTTTCTTCAAAAATATTTATATACAAATATGTGCTACAAACAAAATAACATAATAAAAATATGTTAGTTTGACTTACATTAGAATATGTCTTGCTAGACTTTTCAAGTTGTTGATTGAATCACCAGAGTGTACTTCTTTTTCATAGATGAGTTGAGCAATGAGAAGATAAATGGAGAACAATCAACTGAGGAAATTTGTAAAAGGAAAATAAATTGAGGAAAAATTATAACAAATGATGTTGTAAGCTGTTGAACTCGTCAGGCAAATAAGAGTGAACACCTACCTAGGCTCCAAAAGTTCTCCATAATTTATTGCTCTTAGTGAAGTGAGGATAGGAATTAATTAATTGCTTGTACTTGCCAACAACTTAAAATCTGAAGGGAATTAAAGTATTAGCTGTTACCAGGGTATGATGGGACGGGAAATAGTGCGTACGTTGCCGCCCAACATTTTAGCGGCGACACATAGTCTATTGGGGTGACATATATCGCCCCTATAATATCGGCATGATACAGCGACGACAGCTAGTTATCGCCGCTATATCACCATCCTATAGGGGCAACATACTGTCGCCCCAAAATGTAGTCGCCCCTAAAAGACCAAATTGTTGTAGTGATTATGCAATTGATGAACACCGTAAATTAAAAATATGCAAAAAGAACCATCATTGTACAAAGAAAACAAGAATTAAAATTCCGCACAAAAATCATCTCCATTGTTAGTAGTAATTTCTTTTTCTCTGCATTATCGATTAGTAGTGACTTTTATTGAAAAGTTGAAAATAACATTTGTTTAAATAAACAAAGTTCTTTTTAAATAAACAGATGGCATTAATGTCGATAACGCCATTTTCAAAATATTTTTTTTTAGAATTTCAAAATACATTTTTTATTTAATCAAAATTAACGGAATTTATGATTTCAATTAAAAAATGTCATTTTATTCGTTTTTTTTTCGTTTTTCAATTAAAAAGCCGAAATTGACATTGCAAATGACCCAATTCAGATTCATGTTTTGGTATATTAGGTAAACAAATTATTCTATATTAATATGGAGGACTATATTAGGGAAACAAATTATTCCATATTTAGTGGTTTCATAATTCATTTGTTGATAAATATTACCTTATAGAGACATATTATAATACATTCATTACATTAAATAAAATTTAATTACATCATTATTAATTTAACTCGTCTTTTTCACCCGTGCGACGCATGGGAGATTAATTTTCTAACGAATAGTAGTTTTGATAAATGTTAATAGCATGACAATAGAACTGTAAAAAAATTAACTTAATACTGGTCAGAGTACTAAACATAATTAATATAAGTAATAAAAGAATTCTATAAAAATTTTGACATAATTTCTCCTGTATTCCAAAAGATAACAATTTGTGATAGAGATTGTGATAATATAAATGAAAATAAAATAATATTAAATTAAATGCTACAGTTATCAAAATAACCTCACTAAAAAACTCAGTTAATTTTCGTAGATTTAATTTATAGTTTTTTGCTTAAAATTATTGTCCATTCTATTATATTCAACTCCTAACTAATCCTTGTTAACTATACATCCATGAGATATATGATATTGATCATGAATCTGTGAATAATGATTTTTAAAATTTTATTGTTAAATATAATGAACATGCCACTGTACCTTATAGAAATGTCAATGTAGCGGGTACAATTCAATAAACTCCAATAGCTCATTCTTGTCCCCCGCTATGAAACACTTATTCTCTTCCTCGCCAAATCCTCACTTAATTGAGGTTGAGTGAGAATGATATAAGAATTGCAATAAAATGGGGACTCCTATTCCCCACAGTGCTAGAAAATTATCATCCCCGTTCATGCTCTGTTGTGATTGTTTAATAGGAATCTTTTATTTGTAGTTTTTTAATATGTACTTCTAACATCTCATTTTTTCAATAAACTCGTTTTAAACATACTAAATACGTATATTAACATATTCAGTATAAACTCATTGATTTAACATATTTATTTAACTCATCATTTTAGATGTTGATTTTCAATAATTTAAATTATATAGGATTCATAATGTGGTTGATAAAAAATCTCTTGCATTTTATGTTATCTTGATTAAATATTAAATAATTTGATATCAAATTTAAATTAATTTGTATAAGATAAATAAATTGATATATATGTGATTAATAATTAAAATAGACAACTCAATCGATTATCTTTAAAAATTATATCAAATCTAGACTTACAAAAATTCCTATAAAATAAATAATTTGAAGTAACAGCATTCTTAAAATTTATTTAGCATGGAGATAGAATCCTAAATAAATATGTGACATAGTTCAGAGCCAGTTAAAAAAGTATGATTGATTGGCATGATTTCAATCATTGATTGAGTTGATGGCCAATTATTTATTAAAAACATAATTTACAAAATATGCAATTTGAGGTATTTATATACTTTTTAGCTTATTTAATCAAAGAGAATTGTATTTTAAAAGCTGTAATTTTGGAAGTAAACTATTCTCAAAATTAAGTATAGATTGCTTAAAATTCAAGTCGATCATTTTCACCATATAGTTCACTAACACACAAATCGATATACTTATGTTTATCTAAAATAAATTATTTATTGCAAAAAAATATTATTACAAGATGAAGAAATTAAAATTGATATAAAATTCGCATTCTAGTTGGAAAATCAAAATCATAAATATGATCTGGATGACACGATCAAAGCATAACACCATTCAAATGAAACACAAAATGCAGGCATAACAACATATTCATATATTATTGGTTCTATTTATGTAGTATATTTTGGTTGACTGTGCATGATTCTATAAGTTGAACATGTATTGATGTGTTGAGTTAAAAGTGGAGTTGGAATATTATTTCAATGATATTATGTTTGTTTGTAAATACGTGCATTTTTTTATTATAGTTAACTTGGTTGGTATGATATTCTTATATATATGGATTAAGAATTTTTAGATTCTTTAGTAATTTTTCACCAAAAAAACATACCAACTCATATTACTAATGAAAGGTATAGTAATAAATGAACAACAAAATGAATAAAATACCCATCAAAGCACACCTGACAAATCTTTTGAGATATTGTTGTATTAGTCGGCTTTACTTTGATACTATATTGAAATTTTCGTAGTTAACTATATGAATGGTTTCACTTGTACAACATTGTTTACAATTAGTTATACAATTTGGCAATATTCGAGTAATGATAGTCCTTCAAAAAAGGAAAAACGATAGAATGATGGTGAACATGCATTTACATGATTTTGTAAGTTGAACATGTATTGACGTGTCGAGTTAAAAGCAGAGTTGGAATATTATTTCAATGATATTATATCTGTTTGTAAATACGTGCATTTTTTTTTAATCATAGTTAACTTGGTTGGTATGATATTTTTATAGGGATTAAGAATTTATAGATTCTTTAGTAATTTTTCACAAAAAAACCTTACCAACTCATATTACTAATGAAAGGTATAATAATAAATGAACAACAAAATGAATAAAATACCCGTCAAAGCACAACTAACAAATCTTTTGAGATATTGTTGTATTAGTCGGTTTTTCTTCAATACAATATTGAAAATTTCGAAGTTAACTATATGAATGATTTCAGTTCTACAACATTGTTTACACTTAGTTATACAATTTGACAATATTTAGGTAATGATAGTCCTTCAAAAAGGGGGAAATGATAGAATTATGGTGATATGTAACTTAATATAATTATGATACATCATTTAATTATACAACTGATTATAAATAAAATTAAATTGTATAATTAGCATGATCTTTAAATTATTTTTTAATAAATTTGTGAGTTAAATTTGAATATTTATCACTTTCCAACCACTCAGAGTTTGTAACAATGTTACGAATAGATGAGTAAAGATCTTCATTGACGAATCTATATACTTACAAAATAATTGTAGTGCATTGATAAAATATTGATTTTAAGAAGTGTGTATATGAATAATGCTAAGTGTAAGTGGTGCATTTAATTGTAACTAGTGTTTTTACCCGCGCGTTGCACGGGAAAACTAATACTCAATTGACGTGGGTGAACTGTTAGTGATAAAGATGAGAAGGAAATACCCGTGTATGTAAGATTTCTTTAATCAAAAATTTGGGCTTATCTCAAAATATACCATTTAATCTTATATATAGGGAGATTTCTTTAATAAAAGATTTGCATTTATCTCAAAATATACCATTTAATCTTAAAAAATGAATATATAGGGATTGGGTAGGAAATGAAATTTTATAATTAATTTTTTAATTCTAAAAATTGATAGTTTGAGCGGGAAAACGTGCTCATTTTATTAATATATATAGATATAGATAGTGGCCTATAATTACCCTTTAACAAAAGAAATTTGTGTGATTATATGGACACTAATTTTATTTTCTATACCACCATTAGTTTATTTTCAATAATAACCTTGAATAAAATGACATAACTAACCAAAAATTTTAATGTTTTTAGATGCTATTTATAAACACACCACATCTTTTAACTTTAATTAATTAATTAATATAATAATATTTTTATCTTCGTTTTCGATTCGTCTTTCTCCCTTACCCTTTTAGTCTTCAATTCCTCCATCTGCCTCAACCCTCTAACAATTCTCTTCCTTCTCCATTTGAAAACACTATATCGCCATTGGTGATAGGGGTTGATTTTTAATGGTTTTTAAAGGTTTTTAATATAAAAGATGAGAGAGAATGAGTGGAGTTGAATGGTGGAGATTTGTAGATATGATATGCTATACGGATGTGATTGATTTAAGGTAAAAAAATGAATAAAAAAATGGTAAAAATATTTTTAAATAGTTCCCTATCATGCTAAAGAAATACTACTGTGTGGAAATACGAATAAATGGAAATATATTAAAAATTAAAATTAAAAATATCAAAATTGGAAAGATTTAGAATTAAATTAAAGTTAATTATTGATATTTTCATTATAGGACCCCAACCTTTCAGCGATTTTTACTTGACCATTTTGTTCATCCCTATTCCGAGGCCTAAAATGAACAGATGCTTTTGTTCACAAATCCGAATCTGAAAATGCTAAAATCCCTTCCCCCAAAAAAGCTATCTCATGGAAAAAGAACCCAACTCAGAACAATACTCATACAATCAATACATAATTTGATAATCTAGAATGAGCTTTAGATAGTATTTATCCACTTTCTTCTAGAATTTCTCCTAAAATTTTCATTTTCTTTGTAGTTCATTTTATAAAGATCTTTAGCCATCACTGAAACAAAAAATCAACATCAATTCATTCATCATTCAGAAAATAAATCGATCAGAAAAGAGAGTTAGAATCAAGACTAATCAAATGATTTGGCGTACGGGATTTGCCGAATCGCGACGAATCAAATCGGTACTCCGTAAATTTTGTTGTGCTTTTCTCCAATTGGTAACGTGGAATGGAGATAATTGTAGGAGAGTTATCAATTTGGAGGAGATAAAGATAGAAGATTGTATTTGTAGATGGAATTGGTAGAAGCTTAGGAAAATTGGGTGCGGGGTTTATGGGTGATGGGAGTCTCGCGGTGTATAACATAACTGAAAGAAAACGTGTGAAAAATGATACAGGTAACGGCTAAATACACTCAGTAAAATTTTTGAGTACACCTATTTTGTCTATCATTCCAAATTTACACTCTCCACCGTTTAATTCTTAAAAAAACAAAAAAAAAGATGTGTTCACATTATCCGGGGGTAACACCCGCTTAGGGGTGTTCGCCCCATTTGGGGCGAACATCATATAATTAAAAAAATAAATAAATAAAGAATTACGAATAAAAAATTTTTAGTATTATTTTTAGTTAAAATTTTGTACAGCCACTCAAAGTTTTATTTAATAATTGTATTTAACACTAATTAGATAAAGCGAATTATTTTATCATCAAAAAAATTTCAAAATTTATCATCACAATTGCAAAAAAAAATTAAAGAAATTTAAAAATTAATTGTCAAAGTGGTAGCAAGAAAATTAAATTTTTTAATAATTGTATTCAACACTAACTGGGTAAAACTAATTACTTTATTATCAAAAAATTTTCAAAATTTATCGTCAAAGTGGTTAAAAAAAAGTTTCGAAATTACTCGTCAAAGTGGTTGCAAATAATTTTTTTGATGATATAGTAATTGGCTTTATTCGGTTAATGTTGAAGATAATTATTTAAAAATAAAATCAAAAATTTTTTAATGATACAATAATTGGCTTTATCCGGTTAGTGTTGAATGTAATTATTTTTTAGGGTTATTTTCGCATTAACCCCCTAACCTTTCCGATTTGTTACAATTCCAACCCTATTCTTTTTTTTGGTCATACTACCCCCCAACCTATCATAAATTGTCACCACAAACCCCTGATAACGTTTTCCATCCAAAACAACCGTTAACTTTACTTTTTTTGTCCTTTAGTGCAGGGGCAAAATGGTCAAGTAAAAATCGCTGAAAGATTGGGGTCCTATAATGAAAATATCAATAATTAACTTTAATTTAATTCTAAATCTTTCCAAATTTGATATTTTTAATTTTAATTTTTAATATATTTCCATTTATTCGTATTTCCACACATTAGCATTTTTTAGTATTTCCACACAGTAGTATTTCTTTAGCATTACAGACGCGCACACTTTGATTTTAACCAACATTTAACAATAAATATAATTATTCTTTTAAAAAACAATAAATATAATTATTATACCTAAATAAAATTTTATTAGAAATATATCACTGTAAAAAATATATATCGAATACAAAGAATTAGTAAAATCAAATCAGAAAATAAAAAAAAATCATTGTACTAAACCCGCATCTTCCTCATAATAACTAATTTTATCAATATTTACAAGCTTTGATTTTTGAATATGGATATTTCTAAAAAACAAAAAAAATAAAAAAATCAATACCCCCATTCCCTACCCTACCCCGCCCGCCCTCCCGAACCACCACCACCACTACCATGTTGGTGGTGGTTTTATTCCTACAAATGCATGGTGGTCGAAGTCACCACCACAGATCTGTGGTGGTTTCGAACCACCACTGATCTGTGGTGGTTCGAAACCACCACTGCTGTGGTGCTTGTTGTGGTGGTTTCGACCCACCACGGATCGATGGTGATTTAGGACCACCCGCAGTTGGTGGTGGTTGAAAACACCACCAACCTGTTGGTGGTGGTTCAAGGGGGTGGGGATGGGTAGGGATGGGGGTATTGATTTTTTTTATTTTTTTGTTTTTAATTAGAAATATCCGTATTCGAAAATCGAAGCTTGTAAATATTGATAGAAAGAGTTATTACGAGGAAGATGCGGGCTTAGTACAATTATTTTTTAATTTTCTAATTCGATTTTATTAATTCTTTAGATTCGATATATTTTTTATAGTAATATATTTCTAATAAAATTTTATTTAGGTACAATAATTATATTTATTGTTTTTTAAAAGAATAATTATATTTATTATTAAATGTTAGTTAAAATCAAAGTGTGCGCGTCTCTAATGCTAAAGAAATGCTACTGTGTGGAAATACGAACAAATGCTACTGTGTGGAAATACGAATAAATGAAAATATATTAAAAATTAAAATTAAAAATATCAAATTTGGAAAGATTTAGAATTAAATTAAAGTTAACTATTGATATTTTCATTACAACACCCCAACCTTTCAGCGATTTTTACTTGACTATTTTGCCCCTGCACTAAAGGACAAAAAAGGCAAAGTTAGCGGCTGTTTTGGATGGAAAACGTTATCAGGGGCCTGTGGTGACAATTTATGATAGGTTGGGGGTAGCAAGACGAAAAAAAGAATAGGGTTGGAATTGTAACAAATCGGAAAGGTTTGGGGTACTGCGAAAATAACCCTATTTTTTAACAAAAAATAATAATAAAAATTTCATCCGCCATTTTTTTCTTTTTTTTTTAACTTGTTCGCTCCACATGGAGCGAACACACAAATGGGTATTCGCTCCACCTGGAGCGAACATGCATTTGCATGTTCGGTCCAGATGGAGCGAACACACAAATATGTGTTCGCTTCGAACAGACTAATTTTTTTTTTTTTTTTTTGGGTTTATTGGTAAGGGCATAATTTGAACAGGTGCATAATTTTTGGTGTACTTTGGAATTGGCTAGGTGTATTTAGCCTCACCCCTTGATATATTTAAGGGATCTATTGATAAACAATTAGTAATTTTATTAAAGAATTAGTAAAATTAATTAATGGCGTGGATGAAATAATTGAATAAATTAATTAATAAAAATAAGAGGTTTAGGCGGGAAAAAAACTTGATTATTCTTTTTATACTAGTATTCTTACCCGTGCATTGCACAAGGATGAAAACATTCTAAAGAGTATGTCTTATAGATAGAAAACAATTTTAAGTATCACGCATTAGATGCAAATATAATTGAAATGATAAACAAATATTGCTAAACAATTAATATAAACCATTTATGGCATGTCTTACATTAGATATTACAATATAGTCGAACAATATTGTGTGGCAATCGAACTAAAACAGTTATAACATAACGCACATTAAATAAAAGTATATTTGAATAGATAGAATAACATTGCCGCGATATACATCTAAACCAAATAAATATTATAAATGACAAAAACAACTAATGTTGAATACCACATTCATTATTGAGCTTTCCAATTGACCATCTTTATCGCAAACCAAAATTTTTAATTCGCAAAAAAATGAAAATATTGAATAAAACAATTTTTAGTATTGATTGTACTTAATGGATTCCTGAAAGAAAGATTTTGGTTTGCGATGGTATGTTAACATTGCGGAGATGCATTTTCAATTAGTTCCACACGAGAGATCGGGGAACATATCGTTGAGATCCCATGTTCTTTGCATCAAAACAGTTAAATAGGAAAAAATTGAATTAAAATTGAAAAATGTGTATGTATATTTATATAATAGATGATAAACATTTAGATAATCTCATAGCGTAACTATTTCAAACAATCAAACATTTTTGTAAGAATAATTAAATATGACTTGGTGTTGAAGTATTATTTTGATATTGAATACATGAGACATTAGTCGTTACAGAATAAATAAATATAATAATGAATATATAAGTAACTAAGATTTTAACCCACATTTGCATTAAAAAATAATGAAAAAACTCACATATCTTCACATTTTATTGTTTCATTTTTTTATATGTAAATTTCTAAACCAAATATTAGCCTTATTATATTTGTGCATATGAGTAGTTATAATTTTCTGTAAGCCTTTTTATTCTGAACTTTGTAATCAATTCTCACTTTTTTTCATATGCGATTGTTTTAAAAAAATTGTCACTAAAAAATTAATGAAATCTAAAATGTAAAAAGGTACAAATTTCTTAAATTTGTTTCAAATAGTAATAATTTAATACCTTTCCTTTTTGACATGTAATTTTTTAAGCAAAATATGACTCTTTTTATAGTCGCATGTATTGTAATTAATATTTGCGTTTGATTATTTTTATTTTTAACTTTTTAATCAAGTGAGACTACTTATGAATGCCACTTTTTAATTTTTAATCTACAACTTTTAATCCTCAATACATGATTGACGCCCTCATCCATGGGAGAATCTTCCCTAACAGCACCATCAACGTTCTTTTAAAAAATAGGGTCGGCTTTCTCTGACGTCGATACTCGAAGCCACCTTTCACTGACTGAACTTGGGTTAGAGCGGGATGGAGCACAAAGAAAAGAACCATAAAGCCGTTCAACCTCCATGCCTTTAGCTTCATAGAGCAACTCGCAATTGGAATCAGCATTTCCTATCTTACTGCAGATGAAACAGAACGTTGGAACACGTTCATGCTTGAAAGTCACCCAAATCCAATCACAGCCGGGTTTCTTAAGCTTCATTCTCCTCTTCAGCGGGAGGCGCACATCCATAAGAACCTTAACACATAGGAAGGATTTCCAGCCTCCGGAAAAATTTTTAGGGTCAGATGAAAGATACGAGCCAACATAATTTCCAATCTGTGTTAAAACAAGCTCAGAACGAAAGCCAACGGGGACGTCATAGATCTGAACCCAAAAACTTGTGCTAAACAACTCTACCTTTGTAGGGTTTTCATCCTCTTTGAGATGCCTTAATAACAGAAGATGATTGTTGAAAGTCCAAGGACCGTTATTGAGAACCCAATTCATGTCCCACAATTGAAGAGATAATGTCGTTCCACAAGTGCTTTCCAATGAGGATCCTCTATTTTATAAATTACATGATCCATTATAAAAAATATGACTTATAGAGACGGCCTATTGCCTCAATAATCTTGTGTCTGTAGAACAATAACTGCAAAGTAATTGTAGGTCCTATTTCTTAGTGTAGTAATATATGATGTATGCACATTGAATTCCTTAAAAATGAAGAATACTGAGTTTTAGAGTCTCGTATAAATATCGTTTAGATACATACATAATACTTGTCATTTTCCCTCTACATCAGTCTCACATAGTGTTTCACATATTGCAGTGGTAAAGTATTTTTAATTAATATTGTAAAACTTGACCCTGTTCGGTTGGGCCAATTGGGAAACCTAAGGCCTACGTCTGGGTTTGGTGACCTTAAAACCCCTCTAGGTCAAATCTAGTCAAAGACAAGGGTTTACCCAAGAAATTCAGCCGGCCCAGATGACCTGGGACGTGGTATGATTCAGTTTTTTTAGTTTCTAAAATTTAGTGATATTTTTGCATTTAATATTCTTTGATACTATTTTAGTAATTAATGTGTCGATCTTTCGACTCTTTAACTGATAATTCAGTTTCTCAACTAATTCAGTGATATCAGATTTGAAAACATTTCTTTTAAATGGACATTATTTATTCGTTAATTTGATACTATTGGCATTTCATCTTTGAATTTAATCTTTATGTAATTATATATAAGTTATTAGGATACTTGTGTCCTAATTCGCTAGGTCAAAAGGTTGGCTTTTTTACTTGTGTTACTCTCTTTCTTATTTTTCAAGGGCTAAATATACGTACATGTTTTTTGTAAGGCTTCTTTCTGCAAAGATGTATGTGTACGACTCACTAGCTAGGTATATATATGTAGAATTATTCTAGAAAATATTGTCCAATGTTGTGAAATTATCTATAATCTAAAAACTTAAGCAGATATATCGGTTGCAATTTATGTTATCTAACTATTATTTTCAACACGGGAATTAACTTTTTTTTCCCATTAAAGCCTAATATGAGGATAATTCATTTTAATGGGTGGTGGCCAGATTCAAACTCGAGACATTTGCTTGCTATAATAGCATACGGAGAACTTGTAGAACCATTTAATTTAAAAGTTTAAGTTGGTTAATTGCTTCCAATTTATGTTATTTTACTATCCAACAAATATCCATTAAGGGTATGTTTGTTAGTGATTTTTGAAAAAAATACTTTTTAAATACATTGTTTGAGAACAAAGTAAAAACGCTAAAAATTTTGAAAAAATTGTACAGCATTTTAAAAGTTAAATAGTAGTAGAAAATCAAAAGTATATTTGGTAGACTAATTTTTTTACGCTACACTTACTTGACAAGTGACATTTATAATTATTAAAATATATGAACCACTTTCACATGCAATACACAATCTAAATATGCATTGTGTGAAAATCAAATGGAGTTAAAAATTAAGACAGCACTCTTCAAATTTTATCTTTGGGCATGTTTGATTCACAATAAATTTTCAAAATCATTTTCTCTCCTCTTTTTTAACCACACATATAATTACTTTACATTTTTAATACACCATTTATTATTTTCAACCACACAATTTACAAGCAAATCGAGTAAATAAAATTTACTCTAACTTTGTGGTGAATCAAACATACCCTTTATTAATTAATTATATACCACGTATTAAGTTACTTGTGTCCTAATTAAGTTACAAGGTTAGCTTTTAATATTATGTTGTTCTATTTCTTGTTTTTTCCTTATCATAGTAATCTTCCACGAAAGAATTATACTAAGGGCCTGGATATATAGGATATCTTGTAAGCCTTCTTGTTGAAAGAGAAATTAAACGTGAAATTTAAAGGAAATTTGGATGTATAGCATTGTATTATCACACAAAATCGCAGATCTATCTTTCTCTCTAGGTTACACATCCAAGAAGGAAATTAAAAGGGATATATGATCCACCAGCTTAACAAAACTACTTTATAGTAGCCTAATTAAGCCCTTCAATAATAGGATAAGAAATAAAATAGTCCATATATCTATCGTGTCAAGAGCAAAATAGCCCCTAAACCATAATATTTCTTCATTTGTTTTTTGCAATGATGTTGTATATATATGACTACATCATGGAAGATCAAACAACCAAATTCACAAGCATTTCTCACCCTTAAATTAATTAAAAGAGTCTGATGGTTCGGAGACCGCTTCCAATTCTTTACCTCCGGCGTTGAGTCGCCACAATAATTGATTTAGGGGTCTATTCTACGTACTAAGAACATAAGAATTCAGAGTTTGGCACAAATCAGACTCAAAAACTCTCTGAAGTCTACCTAACACTCTCCATGCGAAATAAACTCACAAACTTTCTTCTCTACAAGATTTCACGCCAAAATCACTCAACTAATTTCAAGGAGATTACAGAAGAAGAATTGTAGAGATCGAGACAACTCGAAAAACCCTAATTCAGAATGAAGAATGTGAGAGATAAGGGGTCGGTAGGGGCATATAAATGATCCACACTCGATCAACGCCATATGTGCAACCATTTGCAGCCACGATCTCGCGGGTCCAACAAAATCAGGACAAGTAAAGATGTGACTTTAGCCTTTATAAAATTTCATATGAGGTTCCAAACTTTACAAAGTGAATTAATTATTAGGTACAAGTTATCAATCTCTCACAAGAACTAATTATCAACTGCCAAAACTGAGTGCTCTATTTCTACATGAGAAACAATTAGTTGTTGAATAAAAGAAGCGAAATTCACTTTTGATGTCAAAGTTTTGGTATTGGCACATATAATCAATGAGGTGAAAAATTAATATAAGCAAAATTATATCCCATTATTCAAAGCAACAATTCAAAAATTAAACATAATATTAAACATCCATAATTGAAAAGTATCAGATGTAATAAACTTTTACAAGAATTACTAATCAAAGATAAGTTTAAAAAATATAGTAAAAAGTAATTTGATCTAACAAACACTAAATAAATCATCAAGGTATGTCTCATGGAGATTATCGGAAAAATGATATCTAGACATGTAATGAAAAAGTAAAGAAAAACTATTAAAAAATATTAAATCCATGAAATGTATGATTGAATTAAAATGATGGTAGAGAATGGGGTTTTTTGCCACCCCTTTATGAGAGTTTATACATCTAACAAACCCTCATTTTATGTATATAAAGTACATAAAATTTCAACTTGTTAATTAAATGCATTGAATAATTATCATAGGAGATCAATATATAATGATAGTTCATCCATGCAAACCTTCATAGGCAACAAGTTAGACTACATAGGAACAAAATAAGATTATCGCAGCCACCATGTACGTACAACGTTCATCCCTAGTTCTGGTCGCACAATGTTTAATAACAATTATTTCCCGGTGGAGCTCCTATGAAACGAATGATCGCATCTCAGTTCTCTAACTTCATCTCCTTCCTCAATCTTGCATAAACAAACAACACATTCTACAGAATCTGTAGACTCTGTGTTACTTTAGTAATACGAAACATTAAGATCATCAGTGCATTCTTGTAATCTAAAACCATGAGAGCGAACGAAGAAGGATTGGTAATCTAAAACCATGAGAGCGAATGAAGAAGGATTGGTAAAGAAGATAATCCCATACCCACTTCAGCGGTGTTGCGATTAACACTATGTAGTTTAACAAGACTGATTGTGGCACAATTTGGATCATTTTTTGGGATTATTTAATTACATTAATTTGATCAGATTCTCTAATTAATTAGAGAGCTGATAAGGCAAGGCAATTGTATGTGTTGATGGGTGGGCAATGATTTAGGATATTATAGACTAATTTAAAAGATTTATATATAGAGAGGCGAGCACTATAATTTTCTTCAGTAGAATTAATAGAATAATTTCTAGTCAAAGTATTATGTTTCTACACAAAATTCAAAATCAGTTACCTGACACACATGTAATTTTATTATTATTATTATTATTTGAAATGGACAAACATGTAATTAATTGCTTTTTATTGGTGAATATTTTACCAAATAATTGCTCCAACAGCTTGAAGTAACTTACTAATATTAAAAAAAAAAGGGGGGAATTGCAACAAGCATCCAAATTTAGAATGACAACTTTAAAAATGGCCAAAGTTAATTTTATGTGCAGAAGTGTCCACTTTCTCTTTTCTTGGACCAATCTACCCCTGTTGCAATATTTGTCATTCTTGAAATTCAAGGGTCAAGAATTACATGCGTCAATCTTGAAGTTTCATATGTCCAAATTGCACCTTAGGTCAAGATTTTACAAGCTCAATTAAAAGGAAAATAATATGATCAAATTGATTAATTCATTAATGTATGTAGAATGGGTGACATTTAAAAAGGTCCACGCATAACTATCTAAACTATTTTTATCATCATTAGGTAATTCTTTTAGCAATATTATTTTACGCTAATGTCCACACATCATTACCCATAGGCGATAACAAAATACTATCTTTACTCAATGTACTCTTAATTATCTAGTGGATCTATGAATGCCATAATGTTGTCTGTATGTGAATAGAATTGTATCACTATAAAATCATCATCATCTACCTTTGAAAACAATATGTAATTTAAAACAACCATTCTCGGTGAAAGCAATAATCGTCAAATGTAATATTCTCATCAGACAATGTAAAGTTGCATAATGTCCAGAAATACAATTAGAAATTACATAGAATGACGTTTTGAACTTTTGATATAACATTCTCAATATTTAAATAAGTTGAGAAATACATCTACATAAAATAATAATCTTAATATTTACAAATGACTAGAAAGACATTTCGAAATGATATAGTCCCAAAGGGCAATTTAGATATTGTGGTGGTAAAATTGGACATTTTTTCCATAACTATCAAAACTAGTTGGAACACCCGTGCGTTGCACGGGGGATAATTATATGAATTGAATTTTTCTAGTTATTTGAGTACAAACATTAACATCATAGGATTTAAGAGAAGAATGTTCTTTTTTTTGAAAAAAATTAACAGATTTTCGCTTATAATTGAAGTAAATCTGGCCTATTAAAGTTAATTATAATGTCGTAACAACCAATACATACACAAAGATACAAAAAACTCTACGAAAACTAAAGTCTGATATCGAGTAATAATAGCATTTGAAAATTATCCACGAAATTACATTGCAGGACATTACCAGGCATACTATAACATTCATAAATACATTAGTATTAAAAGTTTAAAGATACTTTCATATAGTATTTTCACCATAACTTCCTTGTTATGTGACGCATAAGGTATCGATGTGTGATATGTGCCCTCAGTAACCTATAATAGAACAGGCAAGTAGAAATATCATAAATATTGAAAAGTACAAAACCAATCCACAATTCTCAAAAGCCAACTAATTATATATTCATTCGTACCAGCATAGAAAATGGATGAGATACTTTGCAGCGAAAATAGCAATCCATAGTATACCAAAGACAACCAATTCATCTACAACGGTTCAAACAAGAACAAACATCACATGAGTATTCCAAACCTTAAATATTTTGCAGAGCAAATAGAAAAATATGAGCTACAATGCAAATCATAGTATTCCAGTTCAATGAATATGTCAATGTGATATGAAGTCAAAAGGTGACCAATCCTATGTCTATATATACGACATTTATCCTTCATACAATCAGATATGACACTGATACGTAAATAAAAATTTTGAAAAATACAAACAATGTACCTCAGATGATTCATGCACATAACACTATAGATTGCTGAAAACTTTATTGGACACGATGTTTGCAGTTGTGTTAGTATGGCATACACTTTTGTCACAAATGACAAACTTCAAACCTTTCCTATTCGTCACCCTAGAGACAACGACATACAGCTGATCATGGGTGAAGACTTGGCTCCTCAAATACACCCCAACATTGTTGAGCGTTTGTCCCTGACTCTTATTGATGGTCATCACATAACAAACCATCAGGAGAAATTGCCTCATTTCAAAAGTGAACGACAATTGTATATCGGATGGAGTAAAACTCAATCTAGGAATTAGAAAACTCTAATATTTAACCCAAATAGAATCTTCGCCTATATAACATGATTTCCACGCTACGCGACAATAAAATGGGTACCATTGCACAAACCAGCCGAATGATCTATATTACGCATCAATATGATTGGGACACCGACCTTCAACTTTAAAACATGATAGGGCACTCCAGAATACGAAATCCCATTAAAAAACTCTGGGGTATGAAGCTCGCTAACCAAATCACCCTCCCGGCCATTCGTCTTACACGTGGAATCAGAATTGTAGTATATTCTCAATTCTAACTATAATCGTTCACCATTCCAACATTTTTGAGCGTAGAAGCAGGTATAGCTCGTCCATTCAAGTAAGAATGAGAAGTCCTCTCAATCAAAAATTAGGATAGGTTGCTGTCTACTATAGCTTTCATCGAATTAGAGGAACTACGCACTAGAAGATCCCCGTATATCTCAATGGGGGCCTCACCATTATTTGGCCCACCAATCTGTCCATCCCTAATATTTAAGATCCATTGTAAAAACTTTCTCAATTCATCAGCATGTTCATCTCCGAGGAGATTACGAAACCTCATATTTATCGCAAGTCTCAATACTCTACAATGGTCCTACAAAGAAGTGAAATTGAAAGATGCATTCACAATTTCAGGGCTTGTTGCCTTTGGTATAACCAGAAGTATCTACTTAAAGTCCCCACCAAATACAATAGTTTTCCCACCAAATGGTAAACCAGCATCCCTCGGGTTGCTGAACCTAGCAAGATCTCGTATCGTGAGATCCAATGCTTCAAAACAATGTTTATGTGTCATAGGATCTTCGTCCTAGATTATTAGGCTAGTCCTCTCAATAAATTTGGCCAAGTGACTTCCCTATTTGATGTTACAAGTTGAATTTTCATCAACATTTAATGGGATAGAAAATCGTGAATCAGTGATTCTACCACCATGTAAAAAGAGTGAAGTTAGTGCACTCTATGCCACATTAAACACTATCTCTCCTTGAGACCTGACTACAATTGAAAGCATCTTCCACAAAAAGGTTTTCCCTGTACCACCATGTCCGTATAAAAAGAATACCCAGCAATGATCACCATGAACCGCATTCATCACAGTGTCGTAAAAAGATTAAGATGATAGAAGTAAAAAGATTGAAAAATAAAAAATTGAAATTTTTTTAAAAGTAATTCAGTCCGTAGCCAAGTCTATACAATATAATGGCTATCATGATTATCTTAAATTATAATATGCTTATGTTTAAGGGCTATATAACATATAATGACACATCACATGTATTTACATATAATGCCCACCATGATTATCTTAAATTATTTTCAATTGCTAATTTTTTAAAAGTATTTCAAATGTCTATCTTAAAATGTGTTATGTATAATAATAATAATAATAATAATAATAATAATAATAATAATAATAATAATAATAATAATTGATAGAGATGGTAAGATAATCATGGTTATTTATGGATAATGATTAAATAAGGTAATAAAAAATGTAATAGATGTGTTATGACGGAAAACCTCTAATAAAAATCAAATTCTAAATCAGTCACATAGTGAGCGGAAAATTCCATCAAAAAATGGTTTCTGTTTATTAATATATAGATTAAATACAACTGAAGTGACAAGACATTATTTGACCATTTTTGTAGTTTCCTAAAAAACATCAAGAAATCCCATTAATTACTTTATATATATTTGCACCACATTTTTTGTTTGGTGAACCACAAAATTATTATTCCTAATAGTATTAAAAAAAATTCTTGTTGTAATTATATATTTAAATAATTTTTTAGTTCAAATATTAGTTTTAACCTTATGTTTAAAGTGAATTAGTCCAAAATAATAATTTTTGCACAAAAATTCCTTCATTTGGACATCAAAACTTTATTTACTTTTGACGATTTGAATAAGTAAATATTAGCAAATACAAAAGTATAAAATTTGATACTAACTTCGAAGTACGCTAACATGATATTTATATATAAAATGTTCTTTATGGATCAAAGATGTTAATTATTAAATGATTAATTATAAAAATATGACAAAGAAAGTTAATGGCCTAATTGCAGTAGCTAGTAGGAGATAAATGTGGAGAACATAGTGGACCAAATGAGATTTATGGTACGAATATAATTAGCCTTACTGATATAGCAATAATTATCATCAAAAGGACCAAAATATCCCTACTCATGCCTTTCGTACACTCTCTCTCTTTCTCTCACAAATGGAGACAGAGGTAGGATTTTGCATAGGCCGAACTTAATTTATGAAGGATAGTTCTTGTGGGGGTTGGAAGGGAGACAAAGCCCCCCTCTTTTCAGGGTTTATTGCCCTGAATTTTTTCCCTATAAAACTTATTTGTCAAATCTTATTGAAAATCACAATCCGTTAGATTCATCATTTTGCAAAATATAAACAGACTTACATGAAATAACAATGTGTCCAATCAAAATTTTTTTTGTGATAAACCTTATTTACGAAATATTATTGAAAATAACGATCCACTAAATTTATTTTGCAAAATAGAAACAAACTAACATGAATTATGAATTTTATTTGGTTTCTTTGGTATATGTTAAATTGATTTGGCTCAAAAATTAAATTGGTTTTGTTTCCAACGCTACATTATTAGGCTTAAGAAAATTAAGACTTGCTATTGGACCGAGCTGGACTTAAAAAAGGGTAAAGAAATAAAATTTTATAGAGTAAGGATAAAATATTATTACGTCATATTATTCACCAAAACCAAAATCAGTTGAGTTTTAAATCATAAAAATTATTTAAAACTATTTTTTGACAATCTCAGTTTAGTACGTAAATAACGCGAGTAACAATTTAAGAAATTAAGTATCGCATCTTAAACTAACAATATAATCCACATTAACGTCTACACACAAACTCATAGAGCATATTGATAATTTGCAAATGTTCACATTTTAAGATATTGTATCAATACGTGAAAATTTAAAATTTTTTAAAACACAAAATTATGTAAAATATTTTCTTAAATGAAAAAGACAGTGTGCCGAAGGGAGGTGAGGTCATGTGTAGGCACGTGCCTACACAGGTTTTATTTATTTATATTATTTATTTATTTACTTATTGTGATAGCGTGAAAATTAGATGAGCATGAGGCAAAAGGTTGATGATGTCGGCAAGTGCAAGGCCTCAATGGTATTAATCATTTAATTGGTAAAGCCCAATACCAAAACCCAATTACCCGACCAAAACCCGATTACCCAAGTCCAGTCGGCAAGTCCCCATATGATTGAGGGCCCAAAATTTTGTGATTTTATCGGCTTCAGCAATCATCCATTCATCGTCACTTTACGCTTCCGTCGCTTCGGCCTCGAAGGAGAGACCCAGCAAAACTTCTCAAAATCAGGTATATTGAAATATTTTTTTAGCTGCATTTTGTTGTAATAAATTTTCTTTCTAAGTTAAATTGCGCCTATACTGGTTGAAAAGTCTAGCTTCGCCACTAGTTCCGATCAATTCAAAACCCTAACTATTTCTGATGGCGCGTAGCTGTACACAATCACTGCTGAAGATGGTAAATTCAGTTATGAGAATGGTCGGTATTGCGTTGGCTGTATACGGTCTTTGGATGTTCAATATTTGGCAGCCCCACCTCACCGCCCCCAGTGCCGCTATCCATCGGTACTATACACAGGTGTTGGTTTATTTTTGTTCATACAATAGAAAAAATAGTTGACTTTGTTTATGTTTTTATAGTGGGACAATGAATTCCCCTGCTTCTGGATCCGCTGCCATCCGTAATCAAACCGACGTTTCATTTTTGCTCGCAAAGCGCGTGATTTCTACTCTCCCAATCGACGCCAACATGGTGTTTTCGCCGGTGTCGATTCATGCGGTGTTGGGTTTGATTGCTTCCGGGTTGAAAGGGCCTACACTAGACGAGCTGCTAAGTTTTTTCAACTCCAAGGCTATTGAAGACCTCCACCCTCTCTTATCCCAACTCAATTCTCTCGTCAATGCCGATGGATATGGGCCAAGATTCACCTTCACAAACGGTGTTTTTGTTGATCACACTCTCAGCTTGAACCCCATTTTTAAACAAATTGTTGCTAATGCTTATAAGGCTTCTATTAGACACCTTGATTTTCAAGCCAAGGCTTTTGAGGCAACCAAAGAGGTTAATCTCTGGGTTGAGAAGGAAACCAATGGGCTTATAAAAGAAATTCTCCCTCGTGGCTCTGTCGATACTTCAGCAAGGCTCATCTTGGCAAATGCTGTATATTTTAAAGGAACATGGGACGAGAAGTTTGACGAATCAAAAACAAGAGATGACCAATTTTTCCTCCTAAATGGTGGCTCTGTGCAAGTACCGTTCATAACAAGCAATAATGAGCAATATGTATGCGCTTCTGATGGTTTTAAAGTTTTGAGGCTTCCATACAAACAAGGGAAAGATAAGCGTAAATTCTCTATGTATTTCTTTCTTCCAGACAGCATAGACGGACTTCCAGCTTTAGTAGAAAAAGTTTGTTCTGAATCCGGATTTTTAGATCGTCACATTCCATATCAAAAAGTGGAAGTAGGTTCTTTCCTATTTCCGAAATTCAAAATATCTTTTCAGTTGGAAGCTTCAAATATCCTTAAGGGACTCGGGGTAGTAATGCCTTTTCATCCTGGTGGACTGACTGACATAGTGGACTCGCCTATAAGTAGGGAAATCTATGTTTCTGAAGTATTTCACAAATCATTTGTCGAGGTAAATGAGGAAGGCACAGAAGCTGCAGCAACCACTGCTGCTATTATGGTGAATTCTGCGTTAGGTGTTGAGACTGCTAAGTTGGATTTTGTGGCTAATCATCCATTCCTTTTTGTTGTGAGAGAAGACACGACCGGGGTGGTGCTATTTATTGGGCAGATTCACTCTCCCATGTCTGATGTTAATTAGAGCAATCGCGCTATTAATGTATTTCCAACAAATTAATTTTATATGCCCGAAATCCTGACTTCATGAAAGCATTTCTTTCGCATGCCCATATGTATAGAACCATCGCATCTTAAGGTTAGTGCAAGGTAGTATAGTTAGAAAATAGTGGTTCACTCGCTCCAAATTCCACCCTACTATGGTATATTCCATTCTGAAGATAGGTGGTGATAGGCTTTCTAGTGGGTACGGCCTATTTTGTATTTTGTTATAGAGATAATAGCAAGAAAATCATAAAATAACTATATAAATACTAGAATGTCATACTAAATTTAAATTTGCAAAACTAGCAATATTATTTGAAAAAAATAAAAATAAAATTATATATGGCCAAAATATCCCTCCTCTGAGACCCACTCGGCCACCCCAATCCCTTGACTCCACCCACCCCTAAGATTCTAAAGCCCCCCCCACCCCAACCCCATCGCCTATCCCCAAGTTATGCGCCATGGCCCTTATTTCACTGAGCAAAAAATTGGTGGGATTTCGTAACCGACCTTTGCTCGCCGGCCAAGCTAATTTTCGTTTTGGATTTTTTCTCTTCGAAACCATTCAAGTATTTCACAAATCTTATTTGCCCAGAAAATGTTTTACCAGATCTGGTTTACTTCTTTGAGATTTGGTTTCACTCTTTTCATATCCGAAGAAAACTTTCGTCAAATCTGGTTTCTCTTGCCGAAAAATGTTGTTAAAACTTTGACCGGCGGTCACGGCGGCTACGGAGCCGCCGGAAAAAATTTGAAAAATTCCTGGAACTCCCCCTCGCCGTGCTGATTCTAGATCTGGTCCTGGATTTTAAAACGGGGGTCGAATGGACCACCAAAATGGCCCGAGCGTTCCATAATTAAAACACCATCGATGGTGTTGGAAACTTTCTGTCTTGAACTTTTAGAAGGAAAAAGGTTGTGTCCAATACTTTGTTACGATAATTTTGTGTGGTATATAATCACATAATTAAGGACAATATCGTAGTCAAACAAATATCATTGGCGTATCATAGCAGCAGAACCTTGAAATCGCTGCTAGATATTAACAAATTACTTAATTAATAATAGATATATTAATCTGCCATCTTCCTCTAGTTAATTGCCTATATGGTATTGTAGTTTAGTTGTAGTTTAGGTGATTCTCCACTATACAACATACCAACCATCGAAAGCTAACGAACCGATTTTCCAAAAATATATAATAATACATGAATGATAGATCCATTTCTGCACTTGAATTAGGATAACATGTTTAACATGGTATCAAAGAGGCACAATTAGAATGCTACACGATTCTTGTTTCTTGGATGTTGTCTATTAATTTATCTCTGTCGGTTGGAAAATAAATTGATAATTTTGTTTCTTGGATGTTGTCTATTAATTAAAAATAAAAAAGAAAAGTTACATGTAAAATAATCCTTCTTGATTATAGAAGTGGAGCCTAGAGCCTATGAGATGGCCACCGTTTCTGCAACATCTTATTACTTTTTAAAAGTTTTTTTACAAATTTAAAAATTCATTTATATTTAGACAATTAACAAAATATTTTTTTCGTCACTGTCAAGTAAATTTTTTTAATTAAGTGTAATGATGCTTAATCAAGTGTATTTTGACATATACATATTATATATTTATATCCTTTGTTTATGTTATAATTGTGACTTCGAGTTAAGTTTTCATTCACTGTCCATTCTTTGGGTGGAAAATGTAGTCTTTCTACATTGAATTAATATTCAATAATTAATCTTCAATTGGTGATCTATACATTGGAGACAATAATTAACTAAATAATATGTCTCTTTATATATTAGTAGCCATCATTAATTACATGTAATACCATGGAAGACACATTATGAGCACTAGAAAACTTTTTCCATACTTTTCATACAATAATAACGGAAATTGATGGGTGTTACGTGCAAAGTTCTAAAAGGCGCGATGCATGATAAGGCGGTAACATCAAGTCTCAAACCTTTGAAAGCCTAGGCGAACTTAGGCAAAGCCTAGGCGTAGAAAGACGTTTTCAATTTTTTTATTTTAATTATTTCAGAGTGATAAATAAGTACAAAAAATCATATTTGATAGATTTTATACAAACTTCAATCTATTTTTCGATTTTTCACTAAAAATATAGTATCTAAAGTATTAAAAATTACAAATACCTAGGAAAATACTATCAATTCTCATTATTAGATTATAAAATGAATACAAGTGAAAAATAATTTTTAATAATTTGCAACTTAAAAAGACCAAGTACAAATGATCTTATTTGAAAAAAAAAAATATTGATCCAACTGAAAGGCTCGGGCCTTTTCCCGCTTGGGCGCACATTAGGCGATCAACTGAAAAGTTGATTGCCTTTTTCCACTCCTTTCTTCTATGCGAGGTTTTTTCCTCCCCCTAATGCCTCAGTGGCTCCTTTTGCCGTCTTTTAGAACAATGGTTACGTGTAATAATCGTTGGTTCTTACATCTGATCGATGAGGTCTTAATCACTTTTCATGTGGATAGCATTGGATTAATTAATTAAGCAATATGAATGAGTTAAGTATCTTCTAGTTCCATGTTACGTAGAGGATACCTTCTCTACTTTCTTCTCATTAGTTCAGAAGTAAATAATTTTAGTGTCCGTAGAACCTTTTTTTTTTAATTGTTTATTATTATTATTATTATTATTATTATTATTTTGTACATAGAACTTTAATTAGTGCATAATTGGTGTCCAAGTGTTTCGAAATATTTATCTTTTATATTTATTTATACATATATATTTTTATACATTTATATATATATTTATTTATTTATATAAGATGGAGTTACTGTCATAATTGACACTGTATTTTTCTCCCTACATGCTATAGTGTTTTTTTTTTAACTAAAGCCTACTCTTTTCTTAAATTAAACAATTCCCATGAACAACGTTGGTTATGGGAAATGGGAACACGGTTCCCTAATTATTATTTTTTATTGATTTTGATTTAAATACGATTTCATCGATGGTGATTTATTTTGATTTCATCGATGGTGATTTATTTTTATCTTTTACTTCTTTTCGTTTGAAATAATGGTTGTAAAATTGACTTTTGTATTAAAACATTTATCTTTTTTTCTTTTCCTTTTTACAACGAAAATACTTGAGACATATATTTTTATATCTAAATTATTCTTTTTGTTAGAGAACTATTTTTATTTCATTTTTAGGTAGTATATTTCTCTTATAAGTGCATTTTATTGTGTTCTAATTAATTGTGTACATTAAATGTTCAACATATTCAAAATGAATTTATATTATTGGTAGAAATTATAATTTTTTTATTTTTTACTTTATCTCAATATCATAATATTTTTAAAATTAGTTAAGTCCTAAAACAATGATAAAATATCAATAAAAAAATAATCAAAAATTAGTTAGTCCTAAACTGACAATTGATATAACAATTTTTTCTTTAAGATAATAGTTTGGATCAAAATTTATAAAAACATTATTGAAATACATTTTAATATTACATATGCTTCGTTATTTTTGTTGCCTATTAATTTATAAATAATACATTTTCTTATTTCATAATATTATTTTGTGTAAATTTACCATCTTAATCGTATCTATGCATCGTACGAGGAAAATACTAATAAAAATAAATTTATAAGTAGGATGTGTAGTTGAAAAGTCTTATAGCATATGTAGTTCATTTTCAATTCTTTGGAAATTGATTAAGGACGAAACGAAAATGCTACTTCATTAAACAAAATAAGATAACAAATATGTTGAAAAAACTATATATGCATCACAATTTTTTTTTTTTTTTGACAGATCACATTACATTCAAAATTAAATACAATTGCTCTTTCATCGTACGTATGTGTTTGTTAAGTTGTTTACCACATTGTTTGTGTAAGTAGCAACATTGAAAAACGAACACTTAATAGCATCCGAAGAGCCTTCTGCTCTCTCTAGTCTCTAGTCATTAAAAGTTCAAATATTTGTTAAGTAAATTGATGATTGCTTGCAAGAATGAGATTTACCAAATAAGATGAAGAAAAGCATTGTCAATTTGAATATTTTTGTAGTCCGTAGATGAGGTGTTTAATTGACGATATATTTGAAAGATTATATGCCCATGTGATAACATTCATAAGTTATCATATCTTGTTGGAACCCAATATAATCTATGTATTGACCGGTCGTCAAAACATCTTCAATACAACAGAGTGCATGGTAGATATATGTCATGAGCGAGATAGATATATACAAACAAATATGTCAACTTTCTCTCTCTTATTTTTCACATTTTTCTCTATTTTTAGTAATTTTTTCTCCACATTGTCAAGACCAAAGTCTAGTTGTAGAAAGTCTCAAGCACAATGTGGAGAAAAAGTTACCAAAGATCGGGAAAAATGTGAAAAAAAAGAAAGAGAAAATTGATATATAAATTTTTATGTGTTTATCTGTCTCATGCCACGTGTACACCGTATACATTGTTGCATTGAAGATGCTCTCATGCAAATTAAGTAATAACTATATATTGTTAATATGATGATGGAATAAAAGAGTATGCCAAGGCCACGTAATTATCTGTATATTAATTATTTTTGAAAATTAATGTACAAGTACAATGAAGATAACAATACAACGACGATATTTGTAGAGAAATTATTTTAGCTGTGTGATTGCAAAGTAAAGCAAAATTTTAAGAAAATATAAAAATGTCATGGAATCAATGGAATGAATAAATAAAAATGATGGTGAAAAAAAATGATTTCACTGTAAATTGTATCAAACAAGCCCTAACTTTAAAAGGTTATTGGTACTCCAAGAGTACCCTGCCTATCATGTTATTTTGGAAATCATCTTGTCCAAGTGTTGGTACCACTTATAGTTCCAGTGCTAGTAAATCACACGTGTTTCATATATTTTCACATAAAACCACATGTAGTTTAAATCACACGTGCATAAATTATAAGCCCCCTGCTGCTATTTGGCAAAGTTAGGACTCGCCATGTCAATGATGGAACTTTACATGGGGAATTTTTTACCGCATGTATTTTACCAGCACTAGAACCATAAATGGTACCAGTACGGGTACTAGAACATGGCTGCATATTATTTAGTTATAGCATCTCTAATGCATTCTTTAGATGTGTTGAGGATAATAATTAAATAATCTAAATTGGAACCGATCTATCAGCTTAAACTTTTAGATCAGATGGTTCCATAACTTTAACATGGTATTAGAACAGACAGAGGTCCTGAGTTCGAATCTCACCGCCACCTATTTAAAAATAAATTGTGCACGTGTTAGGCTTTGTTTGGGAAAAAATAAATCCCGCCTACACGTGAGGAGGAGTGTTGAGGATAATAATTAAATAATCTAAATTGAAACCGATCTATCAGCTTAAGCTTTTAGATCAGATGGTTCCATAACTTTAACAAGATGCAATCCAAAAGGCTGATTTCAATTTGCGTGGCAATTAATGCTTAATAAGTAGAATTAAGTTTAAATTTCATCTGGACGGTGTTTCATCCATAGCTTAAATTCCATTTGAAGAGATGGAATAATAAACATAAAGGAAAAAATGGGACAGAACAAAAATTATAGATATATTAAATTAAATAATATAACAAATTATTGTAATTTATGCCGTCTAAAAAAATTAGCTACAGGTAGATAATTTTCTTGATAATGTCTTTATTTATTTTTGAAATGCCAATTAGATATAATTTTAGACATAATATATTGAAGCTGCATATTTATAATTATTCTTATACTATTCGTTTATTTGAATTCACAAACTTTTGCCAGTGGTTCTCTATGTACATGTGATTAGGGCTGATTGGATATATTCATTATTGGCAAAGTATTTAAATGAACGTGAGTGGTAAGGATTGGAAATCCATTTAAAACATTCAATCTTGTAGATAAGTAGTCCGATGTTTAGACGTTCGCTTTTTGGTTTGGCAGGTCTAAAAAATAGCAATTATTCCAACATATGTTAAAGCCAACATACTAATCTTTAAATCATAATGTTTAATTGAATTAATTTATTTGTACAATAAATTGTTACAATTAAATGTATCATCTTTTAACAGAGACTTTGGAAAAATACTATTTTTATCCCGTTTATATTGACATTGACCTTAATTAATAACGATACTTTATCCTGTTGATTCCTCAACAACAAGGATGTTCCAAAATTAAAATTAAATCAATACATATATCTTCTATCTAATTGAATACTTTAAATAATTAGATAACTTAATATATAATTCGGATTTATCATACCAACTCAATCATGAAATGTCGTCGGATGGTTCAAAGGGAAACTTGATATTCAAAAACAATTAATTAATCTTTTTCAAGATCTCGTTTTAGATAAAGAAAATGAATTTTATATTGAAAACTTTAGATGACTTGCTAACTTGTCTAGCTTCAAGAATGGAGATCACCATCCTCATTCAAAAAAAAAAAAAAGAGAATGGAGATCACCATTAGTATTGAATTAATTGATGCTAATCTCTCTACCTTCTTCATCAATAATAGAATTATTGATTAATTCATATCCTTCCACGTTGCATAAAAGGAACCACACAATTTTGTAAAAGCATTTGTGGTCATTAGTTATGAACTAACACCCAGTTTAAAGAATGTTGATTAATTGTCGCTATTTGGTGTCTAAAAGGGGAAGAGTATTCCGATTATAAAATAAAATAAAATATTAAAACACTAATCATTAATGGACATAACATGCTCTCTCATTGTCATTCCTTTTTTTTTTTTTTTAATTATTGATCAAATCGTGTCTCCTTTAGATCGAATGCATGTAATATGGTAAATCAAATTTAAAGACATAAAAATAGCATGATATGTAATGAAATATCTATTGTTATTTAATTTTATTCATAATCACATAGTTACAATTTCTTTAGTTCATCTTATCAAATAGAGAGTGTCCTGTATATGTAGACATTTAACGAATATATCATGTGAAGGGCGAAAATTTTAGAATGAATATATTTAGCGCACACTTCACATGTTTTTCTAATTTTGATCAATAAGTTTTATCTCATATTTCACTTATCAATTTTTCCATTTTATACCATTTTTAATGTGTCTCTATGCAATCACTTGACATACTTGGACGAATAGCCAAGCGATTGTCCAAAGCATATATACATCATACAGAGAAGATTTCAATTGCATCAAGCGACTGCCTGGCCGAGAAAACTAGAACTAGCCACATCAACTTTTAAACTTTTTTGAATTTCTTATTTTTTATGCGAAATGATTCATTTTTTCATGAATAATTTGGCACCCGTTTGAAAATGTTGGTTGGAAATACACAAATAGACGATATATTTAAATTGTAATATAGTAACATTATAATTTCTATATGATTCAAATTCATCATAAATTTCAATATCCTTTGTGTTCTTCAAGTCCTGGAACAAAAAACTTATTGTGCCAAAAGTTTTAACTATGGATGCTTGATTTAATCATGCTAACTATTTTTCAAGGAGTCCATTGAGTGCTCAAAATTAATTTAGTGGAAACAATTAATACAGTTTGATGATAATGATTATGTGATCCAACCTCCTTTTTTTTCTTTTCCTTTTAAGTTTTCCGAGTTTGGTTAATATTTCTTGATTGTGTTATCTTTATTTTCTCCACTTATTACTTATTCGCAAACTTGAAGTACAACAAACACCAAATCCCACTTCTTTACGTATTGCAGTTGAATTGCTTACCATGTTTGCATATTTCTATTAATACATTATTTTTTTTACTTTTTAAAATTTCAATTTGGTCAAATAAATAACATCCACATATCTCGTAGGGTTCACTTGTACTATTAAATCTCTACCACCCAACTCCACTCATTCTCTTTCTTCCTACTCATAAAAATACATTAAAATTTGTACGCAAATACACACATAGGCTGAGAGGTCCCCAATTCACACAATTTTTTTTACAACTCCAATCCCGGGGGGGTAGGAGGGGTCTCACACCAATCATTAAACTTTTTTTTTCCTATTCACCTCTTAAGAGTTTTGAAGCAATATAATTTGCAGAAATTAAGACCAAATGCAAATATATTTGTAATTTAAATTGTCAATATATTAACTGATGATTAACACGTGGCATCAGTTCAATGATGCCAGGAGACGGGAAAACATGTCAATTATCGGCGAAGCCACCTTGGGATGTGACCGCACTGAGATTTGCAACCCCTTTATAATTTGCAATGTCATGTTTGGCTAAGTACAACTAAAAATTAATTCCACATTTATAATTCTATGATTTATATATATAGACATAAGCTTAAAGGGATAAACACAAATATCAAATCTTTAATGTCTTGAAATTGAAGAAATCTTATTTGCCTCGTTATACGTACATTCTCTAATTAAATTTAGCTCTATAATATTTTTAAACTTATTTAGTATTGTAAATTATAGAACGCCTAACATTGTGAAATGCCATAACTAGTAAACTTTGTGAATTTCTAAATATAGAAGTCATTTTTTAAATATGAAACGAAACACCTATGCAATTCTTTATTTTTTCAATAATTTTCATTAAATGGGTTATTCATTTAAGTGCGTAATAGTTACCACATCAAAGACATTCTTTAGAAGGAAGTTTACATAAGAAGAAAATACTGATGGATATATCATATTGTCGTGTTCACACTCAAGAAAATCCTTGCACCTAATATTAAAGATAATGATGACGATGTATATATGGTATTTACTCGATCAATAAACTTGCAAAATGCTTCACTAATATATATTTTCTTTAAAAAATTATGACTTTTTGTCAACTTGTTCTAAACTTTTCGCTCCTAAATAATTTAGACCGTACTCGGCCAAATTTCTGGTCGCCATTGGGCAACATGTCGGCAACTTAAGTTGCCAACATATTGGCGTTTGATCATTAGTGATATAATTTGTATGTTACAAACTACCAAAAATTTCAAACACCACTTGTGGTTCCTTAATTACGGAACCACCGGACCATTTTGAGAGCACATCCGACCTTCATTTTGAAAACCGAGATCAGATCTGGGTCCAACACGACAATGGGTAACTCTAGCAATTTATAAAATTTTATGGCGATACCATGGCTGTTGGTGGTGGCTGTCAAAGTTTTGGCAATAATTTTGACCAAAATTAATGGGAAAAACTTTGACCGGCTGCCACAGCATCGCCGGAAAATTTTTCAAATTGCTAGAACTCCCAATCGCTGTGCTGGATCTGAATTTGATCTCAAATTTTAAAACGGAGGTCAGATGTGCCCTCAAAATGGGCCGGTGGTTTCTTAATTACGGAACCACTAGTGGTTCATAAAATGGGCTGTACAGACTACATGCATGTTAATTCAACTCAATTGCAATCCACCGTGTCAACTTATGTGTGTACATATATGATTTTGCCTTTTTTTCATGTTCTCTTGAGTAAAGGGTTAAGAAAATTTATATTATTTGAGCAATTTAATTAGTTTGATGCATAAACCTTGTTTGGTTTGACGGTAAAATTATTTATTAGGAATGATACAATCTCGAATTAGTTCACATTGTTTCATTGTAGAATTCAAAATAGAACTAAGTCAACCTTCATGAGATGAAGAAAACAAACATGTAATATTTGAAAACAAGAAATTAGTGATGGATTTGTAGAGGATACAATATCTATAATTAATGTAATTTCATAGCGTGAGAACGAGTATTCATGATCTCCAAATTCGATGACTCTTATTTTATTTTATTTTTTACTTGTTGGTTATAAATAGAATTTGTGCATTTTTGTGAACTTTAAATTTGTCATACAACTATCCTAAGTTCCATTCTTGACTCCGCCCCTTAGCATATACAGAAGAAGATGCGATCATCTTGTTGTATTGAGGATGTTGATAATTAACTGTCATCACTACGTAATAAGAATAAAAAATTATCAAGTCCATGAGATGCTAATTAATTAAAACCATGTCTTTCTTGAAGCCTAACTATCAAATCTTTAGAACACAAATAATAACCGAGTATTGCTAGCATCTTTAAACCTAACCTATAATTGACGCAACACAAACTTGTCAATTCTCAACTTCACATCTTTTAGTGCCTCCATTTGTTGATTCGTTTTCAATATGTCTACCACTTATTCGTACACTTGCTTTAGCTTTTGTTACTTTTTTCTCCTTTAAAAAATATGCAAAAAATCATACGTATGTTCAGTGCCGGACCTGTGTAGATTGTAGTACTTCCAACCAAATCTACGACCATTGCTAAGACAAATTGCCTATCACTAAGTTGTAAAGTACCTGATCTCATCGAATCCAGATAGCATGCAAACCCATATAAATTTTTTACAGGATAAAATGTTAATTTACGAATAAAGTACTAACACTATTTCATTTGTGGCTCTGTACGCAAACATATATCCCATAGTATCTCAAAGCGATCGATTACACTTAAGTTCTAACTAATTTTGTGCAAGATATTAAATTATGTAATAAACTAATATAAGTTTCGTTTATTTAATTTAATCAAAATGTCAACTTATAAAAATGTCCTAACACTATCAATTATGAAAACCTACAACAACAATCTTACGTTATGTTTGATATAGATAGTCAATAAAGTAATTTTTTGATTTTTAGTTGCGAAATAAAGAAAATGTATTTAAAAAAATTAAAAAAATAGCAAATCAATATATGAGTAGCTAAAAATGACAAGATAGAAAAAATGATTTTAATTTAAATTGTCTTTAATGGTCATTATCAATTCTTATCTATGTAACAATTAAATAGAAGATTGTGCAGTTCACGTGACATTTTGCTGAAAAAATAGACATTCAAGTAGAAAAATCATTTTCAATGACCCGATGTATCCTCATAATTAAAACAGACATTCAAGTTGAAAAGTCATATCCTCATTTACTCTCTACGTAACTAATAAATCCTACTTGTCTTTCATTTTTAAATAAATTAAAAATAAATATACATTTATCAAATATCTTTATATTATTAATCTTGCAGTGCCAACTGGGCACTGCAAGCCACGCTGGAAATTGACATTAAAAAAAAATAAAATGAATAATTGAAAAATGAATTAATTAGAAATTGAATTGATACAAGGCAATGAATTAATTGCCGCGGCTCATTCATTCTTTAATTGGAAAATGAATTAATTAGAAATTGAATTGATACACGGCAATGAATAAATACACGGCAATTGATTCTTAATTGTTCATTCATTCTATAATTGGAAAATGAATTAATTGGAAATTGAATTGATACACAGCAATAAATTAATACACGCCAATTGATTCTTAATTGTTCATTCATTATGTAACTAGAAAATGAATTAATAATGTATCTGGACTGAATTTACACTGATTATTCAAGAATTGTTTTCAAGTATAAATATATATCTTCTCAGATGGCATAAAGCTGTGCAGAAAACAATTCATACAACATCAAAATAACTAGAAACCAGAATCTGAAAGAAAAAAAATGACTACTTGGTTGAGCCCCATCAAAGAAATCAATGACAAAAAATCAGAATGGGGAATTCGGGTCTACATCGCCAGAAAATGGACTTTGCAGTTCAAACAAGCCGGTGGAAAACTAGGAAGCACGATGGAACTGCTCTTCATTGACGAGGAAGTAAGACAATTACCTTATTTGTATATGCGTTATATAAACTATACCATTTTTTTTTTAATGTTGTATGTAGTATCTAACAAATTTACTACTTTCTTTGGTTTAAGGGATCACGAGGTAAATCATACATTCATGACATTATTAGAACCATTTTTATATAATTAACTAATCCTTCCATGCTTGACATAAGGTTATACATCCCTGACAACTACCTACTCAAGCAAACTGATTACGTTCCGAGGGAGAAATCTCAGATTGGACAGTCCTCCAATGGTTCATCAATTGCCTCACGATGTAAAAAACTTGCAATTGTCTCTCTTAGGTAATCATGAAAACTTGACTAGAAACCTAATTATTTATTTTTTTAACAGATAATGCCGAACAATTTAGCAATCAATTACCAATAGGTAAAAGCTACACTTCTTTTTTTATATTTCTATTTTTACATGATATTTTTATTATTTAATTTGTTAATAGTCTAAGTTTATAACAATAGATTCTAAACCTATACTCTATATCGACGGCTATATCTGTTCTGACTACTTGATATTACCTCAATAATTCAATATCAAAAGCCTAACTATACACAAATACAAGTTATGGGGTAGCCTATAAACTGAAGCTCACAAGCCTAAACATACACACTGAAAAATTGTAAGGCAGTCCATTTGTTAACTATATATAAAAAGAGACAAACATAAAATTAATACATGGGCTATAGGCATACCTTCCAAAGCAAGTGTAGCGTGTAGACAGTTTTGCCTAATCTCACTTGTCATTCCATCTACACACAAAAGAAATAATTAGGTTCGTAAAAACCATACAAATCACTGTAAATTATACATATTTATAAAGAAAATTAACTTCAATTGCCTTTTATTTGCAAACTATAGGCTTCAAGTGATCCGTCCTTTTGATTGCGTAGCACCTTAAAGTTGAAGGTGGACTATTTTCCACATATTGGAAAATATTTACAATGTAGCAAAAATAACAGCCTTTTGATCTAACTTGCGATATGCAAAGAACGATATTTTGCACATTTCAAGGTTTAAAAAATAAATAACTAAATAATTAAAAATTAAGGACCTTTTAATCTTATATGTGATATGAATATATAGCTTTTAGATCCATGTTAACCTGTAATAGTAAATCGTATATCTGTTAGGGAAATATTTTTTTGGTATATTTTATTTTACCAAAAAAAAAGGAAAATCAAGGTAATGCATCCAAGCTAAGCAAAAGAAAAATGTTTGCACACACACAAATTAATAAACATAATGACAAAAAGAAATCCAAGCTAAGCAGATTTGGAGCTTGGAAAAAAAAATAACAACCTTTTGATCTAACTTATGATATGCGTGAAAAATATTGAAAAAAAATAATGAATGTAAACCAAAATCAAGAAAACCTATAAATAGTATAAAATTCCTTACCAACTTCATGTTATTCTTAGAGATGAATAGATCTTCAAATTGGCCGATTATCGATCAGTAGAAATATTCGAACAAATGCATGAAAAATATTGAAAAAAATAATGAATGTAAACCAAAATCAAGAAAACCTATAAATAGTGTAAAATTCCTTACCAACTCCATGTTATTCTTAGAGATGAATAGATCTTTAAATCGGCCGATTATTAGAAAAACAAGAAGAGAGGGAAAACAATTAATTTAACAAGTGCTTTTTTCGTATCGAGAACATGGGGAGGAAAATCAATTTGGAAAAAGAGAGGCAGAATGAATATGATGAAACACGAAGTAGAATAAATTCGAGCTTCACAAACGGCGGTTTGCTCGAAGGAAACTTGAACTAGGAAGACTTATGTGTGGCTTGAAACTAGGGCAAGAAGAAATCAAGAAATGGTGAGGAGACTTGATTCGTACGATTATATCCTGAAGGTTAGGTGGAATGGGTGATGGGTAATGTATGGGCTTTTTCTAGATTGTTCTAAACCATTGATTATGGTCGGCCCGTTTAGTGTGTATGTGTCGTGTCTTTCATTTTGGTTGAAGATTGGGTTTGATATGGGCTTCATCATTAAGGGAGGATATTAATGAGCCAATTTAATTCGTGCCAAAGAGTTTAGTTTATAATAATATAGTAATACTATATTACTATCTTAGTTTATAATAATGAGTTTAGTTTTTTTACAATAAACAATAAAATGGTGAATTAATTTAAATTTTGATGAACGTGTTAATTTTAATTAAATTAATCAAATTGAATATATTAGTTCTATTGAATCATTGACAAGATTAAAATTTGTGAAGGGAAATCTATTTAGTTAAATTAGTTGATAATAGGTAGTTGATCTAAATTTTGAATATATATATATATATATATATATTGAAGTGATAGTCAGTTGATTTAACTTCTGCATGTCATGAAAGTGTTATTCAAAAATTATTATCATGCTATGTTTGGTGAAAACATAAAAAGATGAGAACATTTACAATATTTATTTTCCAAAACAACAACTAATACTGTATTACTATCTTGGTTTATAATAATGAGTTTAGTTTTTTTAAAATAAAAAATAAAATGGTGAATTAATTTAAATTTTGATGAACGTGTTAATTTTAATTAAATTAATCAAATTAAATATATTAGTTCTATTGAATCATTGATAAGTTTAAAATTTGTGAAGAGATCTATTTAATTAAATTAGTTGATAATACGTAGTTGATTTAAATTTTGAATATATATATATATATATATATATTGAAGTGATGGTCAGTTGATTTAACTTCTGCATGTCATGAAAGTGTTATTCAAAAATTATTCTCATGCTATGTTTGGTGAAAACATAAAAAGATGAGAACATTTAAAATATTTATTTTCCAAAACAACAACTAATACGATGAAAAAATCGGAACCCAACTTATTATCACGAGACTCGGAAGCCATGTTTTGGAGGCTGAAATTTTATCCGACACAAATATAGGTTTGAAAGTTATTATTCCAAGAATGTCTTTGACACCATCTCATATTCCAAGAATGTCTTTGACACCATCCGATATGAGATTGCCAGTCAAATTTCAGAGACGTCAATTCCCAATTATGGTGTCCTATGCCATGACTATTAATAAGAGTCAAGGGCAGTCTCTTTCACGTGTTGGAGTTTTGTTGAAAAAATCGGTATTCAGTCATGGTCAGTTGTACGTCGCAGTATCCAGGGTTACAAGTCGAGCAGGATTAAAGGTTTTTGTATGTGACAAAGATGGGAAGCCGAGTAATTCAACGATTAACATTGTCTACAAAGAAGTATTTCAAAAGTTGTAATTTTTTTATATACTCGAAGTTTTTCAGGTATACCTTTTTAGTTTTATATTTTATGTTTAATTGCTCATTTTTTTATGTATTTAAAATTTATCAATTTTTACTTTTATATTTTAAGTTTTATTAGTAATTTTTAAATTTTATTATAATTAAAATTTACTATCCCCGTACAACGCACGGGTGTAGTACTAGTTGCCATTTAAACTTGTACAATTTAGGTAATTGTTGAGTCATAATTAAAATTTTCATAAGAAATTAATAGTAATTGATGACCCACATTGTGAGAAGGGTTGTCTAGATATAGAAACCCCTCCTCATATGATCAAATCCTACTTCTCTTTCATTTTTAAATTAAAAATAAATATACATTTATCAAATATTACCATTTAAACTTACACAATTTAGGTACTTGTTGAGTCATAAGTAAAATTTTCATAAGAAATTAATAGTAATTGATGACTCGCAATGTAAGAAGGGATGTCTAGATATATAAATCCCTCCTCATACTGTCAATTTTAATTTTTGCCACATTAGCTTAACTTTGTATTAATCATCAACTATATGTTGGAGAAAGTTTTTTAATACAAAATGTCTAAAATCTACAAGACCATTGGACATCAAGGATTTTAAGTTCCCACCGGTGGTTCCTAAATTATAAACAAACTAACAGAAGACGTGGTAATGTTTGAGTAAGTTGGAGTAATAATGCATAGATCCAATCATTACCAGGTGGATTTCTAATTAAGCATGTGTTTGACAAAATATATCGTAAATGCATATTTATAAATAATATAATTATACACCATTTAAAATCACTTTTTATTTTACACATATCAATAACTCTTTTACTCATTGTATAAAAACAACGTAAAAAAAAGGGGGAAAAAAAGAAAAAGAAAAGGTCTTTTACTCGTGTTTAGCATTGTTAGATACATCATGAATCACCTCATTATAGTTTCGTAAGTCATATGTTATTAGAAAACTACAGTTGACTCAATCAATGTCTTGTAAGTAAATTAGATTTTTAATTGCTATTCGGCTTAAAAAATCAGTTCGGATTTTCTCTTTGTTGGGCTTCTTAATCTGCTACACTCATTCCAGCTTTTTGGGCCAGTGGTATCTTGTCTGGACATGAGACTTGGACTTTATTCAAATGGGCCAATTCCAGCTACACACATATCTGCCGATTTTTTGTGCTCGGGCCGGTCGTGAAGGGAATAAAATCACGACACTATTGTTTAATGAGCGCCTCATTGTAATTTCATGATTGAATGATAATTTGATACCTAAATTATAATAACTTCAGCTTCATTTTTGTTTCTCGACACTATTGCTTAGACCTTTAGATTTCAGGGTTTCAATCTTTGTGTCCTTCCAAATAATTGGACGAGCCTTGATTAATCAGTTCAACAAGGACAAAGACTATAACTTATTTTGACATGATCATCTACATTAATTTCTTTTCTCTCTCTCTTTTTTTTTTTTGACAATCTATATAATGTGGCATAAAGCACTTATAAACACAATCTAGCTAAAGCACATTGTGTAATAAAATCCTTTATCGAGGGAGTATAACCCGTTAGTAGGGCATTGTATCCTTATACTGGGATACTGTAACGGTTCTAAATGGAAGTAGTAAGATTCTTCTTTAAAGGGAATTGAACCATCGGGCCAAATCCTTGCATCATCTACATTAGTTTTTTTTTTTTTTTTTTTAGAATACAAATTACATCATCAAATCTATATTCAAGCACAACAATGCAAACTCTACTGAAGTGGGACTTATAGCCAGACAACTGACAGAAGAACAATAGCTGCACTGCAATTACAACTCCAACTGCTATTAAAGCCGCCCGATAGGCGGCTACTAAAGCCACGCAACACAACACGTTATTAGTGGAACTCAAACCTTAGACCTTTAGATTTCAGGGTTTCAATCTTTGTGTCCTTCCAAATAATTGGACAAAGGCTTCATTGGCTCATCTACATTAGTTTTAATTAGTCAAGTTCACCATAATTGTATATACCATTGATGCATTTCTTGCACACGCACTCATCGGCAGTGTTGCAACGTGGATGATATTTGTCAATACACTCACAATGCTTTGAGACGCAAACTCCACCGTGGGGACAAGTTGGATGCGGCATACAATCTGAGTCTTTCTTACAATGAACGTCGGGCGAAGGCGCTTTAACTGCATTGCACATCGAAAAATTAGTTAATTACCTGCCAATTGAATTCCATCAATTAATTGCACCAATTTCTACAAAAGTCACGCATTTCATTTCAATAAAAAAGGTGGCAATTAATTCGGTGCATCCTAAGGTGCACACTATGACACACTCTCCAGTGATGTGACATATTAATTGGGATGCGTTATAGTGTGCACTGAATCATTTTTACAAAACTAGACCTTTATCTATGAAAATTTGCATTTTAAAACTTTTTTTGATCATTTTTTCCAACCAAACGGCCCTAGAAACGATTCTTTTACAATAGAATTTTCGTAGTTAAAGAGGAATTTATGTTGTAGTAGAGATTAAAAATTAAAAAAATAAAAAAAAACCATATTTGTAGAAAAGGACAAATAACAAATTATAAGAAAAATGCATATTTTTTTGATAATGGAAAGAGAAACAAACATAACAGCATAAGCAAGACGGTGACAAAAAAAAAAAAGTTTAGAGTTCATCATCCTCACTTTTTTTTTTTTTTTTGAGGAATGTTATTCATCACCACTTTACAAAATGAGTATAATAGTGATATGAGAAGCTCGGAGGCAATTGTGTTTTGTAATGTAATTCTATTTTACCATGGATATAGTAATAGTATTTATAGATGGTGGCCGCAATCTGGGAAAGTATATGAAAAAATAGAAAATGAAGTAATAATTTTGTTATTGTAATCACATGATGGGTTTTCGTAACATAGCGTGTGTTCGTTTTCATTTATTTTCACCTAAAAATTACCTACTACTAAAAGTCAAAGTCAAACATCAATATCAACCACACATTTCACATCATCACTCATTATTATCCACATATCTCGTGGTCCCCACCACTACACTCCACTTTTAGCAAAACTTTAGACAAAAATAAGTACACACGAACACACGCATAGAATCTGACGCGTGATTGGGAGTGTTTTTTAATAGTTTTTAATGGTTTTTAATGTAAATGAGGAGAGAGAATGAGTGGAATTTAATG
This sequence comes from Jasminum sambac, assembly GCA_018223645.1. Lineage (NCBI taxonomy): Eukaryota > Viridiplantae > Streptophyta > Magnoliopsida > Lamiales > Oleaceae > Jasminum > Jasminum sambac. The sequence continues at coordinate 27,679,253 of CP073652.1, forward strand.
GTGGAGATTTGTGGATGTGACGTGATGTGTCATGTGTGGATGTGATTGATTTAGAGTAAAAAAAGAATGCATAAAAAAGTGGAAAAATTTTGAAGAAAACAATGCCAATCATATAGTATTCTAAGAACTTTTGAAATATTATAAGTGTCTAAGTGGATTTTATTTTTCAAAAAAAAATTTGTCCAATGTCAAAATTATTATAGCTACTACTAGAAAGTGTGCCTATATATGTCGAGACTGATATGGTCTAGTGGCACCTGAATCGCTTTCACATCTCGTAAGTCAACGGTTTAATTTCTTCCCCTACATTCTCCTTTGTATGTTAAAAGAAAAAGGTGGGCCTATCTTTTATATATACTAGTATTTCGCCAGCGCGATGTACGTGGCGATTAAGATGGTTTATTTATATAAAAAAAATTAATGCAAAACGAAAATAGAAAAGCATATATAATATTATAGTTTTCAATAATGGTTTACAAATTTTGATCCGAACAATTATCTTATAAAAAAAATTATATCAGTTATTGTAAGTGATAATTTTAGGTAATAATAAATATTTGTGATTAAAATTTAGACAATACTTATTTGAGCAAAAAGAAATGCTCCTATTAAAATTTTTGCCAAAATTTTTAACTCGGATTCTTAAATATCGGGTTTTGGAGAATTTATGTGATGTGGATTGTATATTATATAAAATGATAAGATCTCTATGTAAAGCGTATGTTAGTGTATGTATACAAATAGATTTTTATGGATTTTGATGTGATATATGAGAGAAAATGAGTAGAGTTGAACAGTGAAATTTTTTTTAATACAGGTGGGTCCCACGAAACATGTGAATGTGAAATAGGAGAGAGAATGAGTGAAATTGAAAAGAATGTATAAAAATGTGCAAAAATTTGTAAAAACTTGTAAGTTAACAGGCACAAAATATTTAAGAGTCAAACTTTGTACATTGATTTTTCATTTACAAAAATTTGTGCAAAATAATTTAGAAAAAAATTTAAACATCACTAATGTATGCAATATTAAATAAAAAAAAAATTGATACTTGTAATTTTTTTAACAAAAAATGAAGAGATAATTATATTATAATTTTAACAATTACTTTTTAGGTGGCTTATGATATGATGAAATGAGACATGAAAGTTATCATTTTCTATTTAATTGATTATTCATTATAAATTTAAGTATTCAACTACACACTATTTGATTTTTAAAAAATTACATATTACTTGAGCCGCTTAATGCACATTACTCATGAAAACTATCTAAAATTATCCTTTTAACGTGGTAAACATAAAAAAGAGGTTTTTTTATATAATTTTTTTAAATATTTAAAAATATTTTTGTTCTAAACTAGAAAATCACTGCCCACATGATACTATACCAAGTTGGACCTCAATTTTTATTAATAAAAAGAACACACACACACACACACACACACACATATATATATATATATATATTATTAAAAAAATTGAAAATGTAATATCCAAAAACTAAAATGTATATAGAAAATATTAATTCTCATTTTCTGAATTAATTTAATCGGTACGGTAAGTTATAACTTTGATATGTTATCACATTTTCATTTATGCATGCAACACTAAATATTAAAAATATTAAAAATATATAAATTAATTCAAAATTAGAATACATATAAAACAATAAAATACATATAAAAATGTAAAATAAGGAAAATCATACCAAATAAAGAAAGTAGAATAAATTAAACAATAAAAATAAATAATTATTAAACCAATGCCAAACGTGGCACTTGCAGCTAGGCACTTTGCGTAGGTGGCTTTTCTAATTTTATATATAGTTAGATATATATATTAGATATATATATATATATAAATATATAGGATCTGAGTATTTTTTCTTTTTTATTAACTAGTTGTTTCACCCCTGCGTTGCACAGGGGAATAATTTTTTAACTAATAGCAGTATTAATAGGTGTTAGTCGTAATTACATAAGATCTCGAAAAAATAAAATAAATAATAAGTCGCAACAATAAACTTAACTAATATAACTAATGAAATAATTCTTGAAAAATTTCGACAGAATTTTCATCTATTTTTTACCAATTCATCCTGCAAACAATTGAGGAAAAACTCACCAAAAAATACAAATTCAATTTATAATACTCTTAAAGACATCAACAATTAAAGCAATACAAATATAACGCCATCAATAATATTCAACAACAACACACAAGACAAAAAACAAAAACATCTTCGTGTTTTAACAAAAAGGATAGATGCAGTCAAATATAAGTCACATCCATAATTATCACACAGAATATAAAAATCTGCGTTATTATACAATTGAATTGTACTAAAATGATAAATAAATTTTAGATGAGCGGAATATCTCTGACATCACTTTTACACAAATACTGGCGTTTTAGCATAAGAAACCTACAAAAATATTAGAAATAATATCATATTTCAGATATGATCAATAAAACTCACTAAAAGTATCATTTTCGACTACGAAGGATGTTGAGTTGCCTTTTTGAAACACAATGCCACTAATGCATGCGCCAATGCTCTGTTTCCCACGTCACCCAAACTTTTTTTAGTATTTATGTGAGGTTAGATGAATAATACAGAACTGCCCCCTGATGGTGGGGGTCGATGGGGCCACACGAATTTTTTTTTTGTCGTGGGTATGGGATCTCCTAATGCATAAATGGTACATGTAATCAATTTGTATAACTCCACCAAATTTGTGACGGGAATATTATGCTTAGATAAATATAAAAGCACAATTACAATAATATATAAATACAATCCTTCACTTCACATATAAAACCATAAATGACATAAAGATTTTGTATAAAAAAAATAATAAAGTGAATAAGGTACTTAACACGATTAATAAGTATGAAACTATAAGTTTAAACACTTCTTTATAGATAACGTTTGTGATCATGGTAGTTGAACGATCATTGTCATCAAATATCACAAACTTTAAACCCTTCTTATACGTCACCCTCGAGACTGCAACTTACCATTCCTATTCAAACTCTAACTGTTTCACCCGTGTGTTGTGCAGGGGATAAATTTTTCAACACCTATTTTTTTCCATATATATTGAATATTGTATTATCATAAGAATTAGAATATAAGAACAACTAATAATCACCAAAAAGCCTATTTCTCTACCTTATTACGGTTTGATTCATACTTTAAAATTGTAATAACTCTATATGAATTAAAAAAATAAAAATAATAAAATATAATGTAATTGATCACATTCCAAATTGATCCATTATAAAGATGATGGTGTAAGTATTTATAAGATAATTACAATTTTAAATCTAATCTTTGATAATTTAACTCAATAAATTTGTACTTTTAGTTTTAAATCTCTCTTATTTTTTTCATATATAGTCATTCAACAATTCATTACGAATCAATTAGAATAAGAACACAATTCATACTCTTAATTTTTCTACTCCAATATTGCGTAACTAATAACATTGATTCATGTTTGAGGTGCCACTTGGACCAATGAGACACCAATTTACTAAGTTAACATGTGAATATTTTTGCATAAAAAATAAATGTTCCGCGGAAAAAAAGTGCAAAGAAAGTACAATTAATCAACGAATTCAACTTTACAATTTTTAAAATTGTGTCGACTCAATCAAAAGGTATAAATTAATGATACAAAAAAATTATCCGTAAAAAATAATAATTATTTTAAAAATTTGTCACAAATAATCCATCAAAGTGGGTCAATTCATATTTTAATTTATTTTATGCTTGTAAATAGTAATAATTGCATTACAAATTAATTTACTTGCAAAAAAATAAAAGTCTATTGGACTTTGCAATTGTGACGTGAATTAAAAATTTTAATCAACTATACAAAAAAGTATAATTAATTTTCACAATGAACATATTGGCATAAAAATAAAATGATCTAAAGCAAAAAAATTAATCCACCAACTTACCTTAACCATTAAAAATATTATATCGACTCATATTAATAATTTAAAAAACTAATCATATAAAAAATAAAAAATAAAAAACTTTAACAGTGTGAGTCCAACACTCTTTTAATTGGAACTTTTTCACTATTGAAAAATATTTTCCATGACGGTACAAAAATAAATGATTCAAAAGGAAAATTTAATCGTGCGAAGAAAGTACGATCAATCCATAAATTTATCCTTACTATTTTAAAAATTTTGTTGTCTCAACCTAGTAGTATAAGAAATGAATGAGAGAGAAAAACAATAGAAAATGAGTTATTACTTTGAAGAAAGAATAATTGTTACAACAACTTACTGGAAGCACTCCATCAAATTGGGTTGATTCATATTTTAATTTATTTTATATTTGTAAACAACAACAGTTGCATTACAAATTAATTTACTGGAAAAATTATAAAGTATATTGCACTTTCCAATTGCAACCAATTATGCGATCGAAAATATATAATCAATCATACAAAATAAGTATAGAAGTATAATTACTTTTCACAATGAGCATATCGCCATAAAAACTAAATGATCCAAGGCAAAAAAATAATAGCGTGAAACAAGTATGATAAATCTACGGATTTACCTTAATAATTTAAAATATTGTGTTGATCTATATTAATGACTTAAAAATTTGATCATATATATATATATAACGTTTATAGTGTGAAGAAATTATAATTGTTTCTTTATAATAAGTGAGCCCAACACTCTTTTGATTGAAACTCTATCCTACTATTAAAAAGTATTTTCCATATGGGTAAAAAAATAAACGATCCAAGACAAGAAAAATTAATAGTGAGAAAAAAAGTACGATTAATCCACGAATTTACCTTTAATATTTAAAAAATTGTGTCGTCTCAACCAAATCTTATAAAAAATTAATAAAAAAAGAGAAAGCAATTTATCAGTGTAGAGAAAAAATAATTATTTCAACAATTTACTGCAAACAATCAATCGAATTTGGTCAATTCATATTTTAATTTATTTTATACTTCTGAAAAGTAATAGTTGCATTCCAAATTAATCAACTTTATAAGAAATTATAAAGTTCATTGGACTTTTGCGATTGTAACCAATTATGTAAACTAAAAATATTAATCAACCATACAAAATAAGTATAATTAATTCTCAAAATGAACATATTGGCATAAAAACTAAATGATCTTAGGAAAATAAATTTAAGAGTATGAAGAAAGTTGTATGAATCTACGGATTTACCTTAACAATTTTCACAATGTCGTTAATGACACTCATGTAATCGTTGTTCATTGTTTGAAAAACGACTTTTCCGATATCTTGTTGGTACGTTAATCAGTAAAATGTCCTTGTTGACAATCTTCATTGTAGTTTGTGGTGGGATTTTAATATTGATCAAGAGCTACATATTCAATATCAAGAAGAAATATAGCTTAACAAAATGTTTAACTTGTATTTGCTTTCCAAAAAAAGCTTAATCAATTAAAAAGAAATATTTGAGAAATGAAGACAATTAGTTCTTCTAATCAAATCCAAATAACAAAAACCATGAAAATTGATGACAACTATAACTCAAATTCAATATAAACTTTTGAAATACAATAATAAAATCCGTTCTCAAAGCTGATTGACTACTAATAATATCCAATAAAACAAAACCATCCAAACTAATCTAAAATCCATTTAAAAGATATAACTATTGAAATGCAATATCAAAACCGATTTTCCATTAATTATTTTCACTAAAGGATATTTGCAATTTAAAAGATATAAATATTGATTAGATTAATTAAAAATATTGGATAAATATTACAACTGAATGATTACTTACAAAAAATTAATGTTACATGTTTCTTTTAGTTTTTGTGTACAAATTTAATGAATTGTAATTTTTTATCACACCAAAATGAAATAATAAAAACTTGCTAATTTTAATTAATTTTCATTTTTTAGCTAATTTTATTTTTAAAAATAATTAATTATTTCTAAAATTAAATAAAGGGACCGATTTGATCATGTTATAAGTTCCTTTCAATTTTTATGTAAAATTTTAATGACTTTTAATTTTGTATAACACAAAAATTAAATTTTAGTGAAATTGCTAATTTAGATTAATTTTCATTCCTTATCTAATTATTTATAAAAATCAATGGTTAGAAAAATGGATCGGACCGGCCGGTTCAACCATGAATCCGTCCAAAATCCAGTCCGATTATAGGTTAAAATCGGACTATTAGAAAATTGGTCAAAAATCGATCCACCGACCAGTTCAACTGGTTTAACCATTGACCCGGTAACGGTTCAACCAGTTTGACCCTTGAACTGTTGCCTTCTTCAATTTGCTGGCACGTTCGGTCTTTTAAACATTTATAAAAATAATCAATTATTTAAAAAATTAATTAGTGGATCCAATCAAATTTTTAAATTTTAATGGTATACTATTCTTATTTTTAATTTTTAATTTTTTAATTTCGAATTATTTATTTTATTTCGTTTATTTTATTTGTTACTAGTATTTTCTCCCGTGCGTTGCACGGGGAGATATATAAGAGTTCAAATTTTAGAAGAGGAATGGAAAATTGAGTTGCAGATTTGTGATTATCCGAAGCGTGATTTTACAATTAAATTTTATTTTTTAAATTCAGAAAATGAAACTTTTCGCGGAAAAATGACCTCATATTATGTGGGAGATATATAAGAGTTCGAATTATAGAAGAGGAAGGAAAGATTGAGTTGCAAATTTGTGATTATCCTTTTACAATTAAATTTTATTTTTTTAATTCATAAAAATAGAACTTTTGGCGGGAAAATGATCTCATTTTATTAATAAATAATATATAGATATAGATTATATCATTTTCTTATTGAACTAGAATTCTTGGACAAAACTCTTCTTACTAATCCAATTTCTCCTGTTTCCATATTATAAGTATTCTTATTTTCATTTTTTTATTTTTTATTTGGACCGGTTTTATATGTTTTCTTATTGAACCAAAAATTTTTACCAAAATCTTCCCCCTAATCCAATTTCTCCCATTTCGATATTATAAGGATTCTTATTTTCGATTTTTTTAGTTTCTTTAATTTTTTTAATTTTTACTTTATTGTATCATTTGCTTATTGCACCAACCTTTTGTCTTATCCAATTGAACACGAATTATTTGCTAAAACCTGCTCTCTATTCTGATTTCTCCTATTCCGGTATTATTATAACTATTATTATTATTTTTTATTTTTTTGATTTTTTAATTTGTTATAGCATCTCCCTAATTTGATTTCTCCTATTTCGCAAGTTTCATTTATTCGGCCGCCATTCTAGAAATAGTAATTAAATCGTATTCGTTCTTAAATTATGCATGTAAAATAATTTATTAATATAAATTTTCTAAAATATACACTCTTAATTCCACGCCCGAATTATATTGTTCAAATATTCTTCAGCGTCGTCTAGACTAAGAATATGTGCTAATCACGTCAAGGATAAGAATCCGAGGTAATAATGGAATACTTACCAAAGCCTTGCATCCCAATTGGTTCAGAGATTTAGTGGGCAAGACAGGACTCATTAATCGCTATTCCTATCACTAATCACTAATTACTAATATATATATATATATATATATATATATAAAAGGGAGGGTGGATCATTAAAAACTTATGATTTTCCTATTTTACCCTTAAATATGTTTTATAATTCCTAATTCATCTTTAATTCATTAATTAAAAAAAAATCTTCATTTTCCTTGGATTTTCTTTTCTTTCTTTTTTCTTCAACTCTCACTTTCGTATTTTTCTTTTGAAAAAATTAGCATCATAGTTAAGTGAAAAGTATGCAATATTGATGTTAAATCAAATTTCATAATTTGAAGTTTAATACGAACTCATTTTCATATATGAACGTCTAATTTTTTGTAAACCTCAAAGATTGAGTAAAAGATAATTTTTATCTTTTGTATTTTCCATCTAAAACTCTACCTCTAATGCTTTATTAAATTAAGCCAAACCATATTTGTAATTATCAACTTAGTGGTTAAAATCTATCTTAATATTTTTATTTTTGTATTAATATCCCTATTTTAATTGGCGTTTCCATCTTTCAATTTCATTGTGCAATCTTATACGATGAGACTTAATTGTAAATCAAGAAACTAGCTTAAAGGATATATCCTTGGGGACGTTAGAGGTTTTAAGTAGATGCAGTTAGTTAGAGAAAAAGAGGGGCAAAACAAAGTTTCAAAATCTAGATACTTCCTTTGTTGTTAACTTTTTACCATCACTAAGGATATGTTTGGTAAGTCAAAAAAAACTAGCTTATAGCTTATTCAGGAGCTTATAAGCTCCTATTATTTAAATATAAGTTACGTTTGTTTGGAGGAACTCATTTGAAAAGTTCAAACTTATTTGAAAAATTTTTTTATTAGCTTTTCAAATAAGCTTATGAGCTTTTCACTTTTCATTCCATTTTTTACCCTGCAATTTTCTAGAAATATATTTTAAACATATCCTTTTGTGTAATTTTCTATTTATAAACCAACTATCAGTTATTTTGCCAAATATTTTTATTCATATCAACTAACTTATCAGTTATCAGCTCTCAATTAGCTTATCGGCTATAAGCTAACTTATTAGTTATAAGCTAGCTTATTAAATAATTCTCCCAAACATACCCTAAGAATATAATACAATTACTTTCTAAAATTACATTAAGTTTAAAGAGTAAAAATGGTAAATTAGTGTATTTAGATGTAAGATGTAGTACTGTAAACAAGATTTTTTTCTCCGCCTAATCCCACCGATAATTATTTCTGTCAGTCATTTTTTAAGAAAATATTTATTCGAGTTATAAGTTAGGATTTGTCACGAATATTTATTGCTTACAAGGATTTTTTTTGTGATGGTGAATTGATTCCAGTATTTTATTACTCTTTATATATTCATTCTTAACTTAATTTATTGTAATTAATTTTTATTTTTTTTAAATTTTTTTGGTAAAAGATTAGTATAATATCACATACAAAACACGTGTTACAATAGCTCATGCAAAGCACGTGTTTTGAACTTATATATATGTATATATATATTGTCCCATCTTGAAAAGGAGTCTTGGAAAGTAGTTTACATTAAAGTTCTAACATTTGTTATTTCAATTCCCATATTTTGCAAATAATATCAATCCCTAATGTTACATAGGCAGTAGAAATGGCAATTGGTCGATTCTGGGTCAGTCAAGAACCGTCCCTAGATTCGCGTGGTCTAAGGTTAACTCGACCCTCCCTAGATCCATGAGCTCTCACGGCGGGCCGGGGGGGGGGGAGGACTTGTCTAGGGGCAAATTGGGTCCAATATGAGACCCATGAACTATTTATTTTTTGGCCTAAATTGGATTTTTTAAAATCAATTTTTACTACAAAATATTTATAAGAAGCAAAATGTTGTAAATTTTCAAAAAAAATTTAGGTAATATAAAAAATTTTAACTTTAAAAAGAGAAAAAAAAAGGTTTAGGTTCGAGCTCAGGACAGGTACATGCAGGCTCCAGACCCGCTCCTCAAACTTTTTCGGTTCAAAATCGTGACCCATATCACCCCTAATACCCATTTAGGGAGGGATGGGTCTGCCCGCTTAGGGCCGGGACCCACATATCTCGATTTTGTTAGGTAATATTGTGAGGAAGTTGGCATACATCACGCTTTTATCTTTTACATTTCAAAAATACGGCCAAGTCATCTTGATTACTCAAATTTAATATCAGCGGTTTAATTAGTGACTCGGCCAAGCAAAGGGGCTACTACCAGCACCGATTGGTTACTCGCAGATCTCCGAGAAGCTTCTGCTGTGGAAGAGATTTTTTGGCGAGATCGCGTCCTCCCCGTGTGTGCCGACTACTTCTGAGCCACCGTTGCCACTGTTCCCTTCTACTGCAAGTGAAACTCGGCTTTGTTCAATCTCTTGAACACTATTGATTTTGCTGGTTTAGGCACATGACATTTATGAAATTTTCAACAATTTAATTATTCTGTTATTTCTATTTCAATTGCAATCATAACAATCAAATACAGTCTAAAGCACAAGATGTATAATTCGTTTTCTTTAAAGTTTTTTATTTGTCCCTATAATATGCATAAGAAATTGAAATATGCTTCAAAGGTACAATATTGAATTAAAAAATTCTGAATTGTGCAGTGGTTAAAATGATGCTTTCCTTTATGTGTACTCAGTAGAACAGTTGACAGTGGCTAAAATTCTGAGTAGTTGAAAGAAGAACTTCTTTCAATTGGTTTAAATGTTAATTAATAATTGACGAAAATTCGAATTATAGTTGCAAGGATGCTCGGCCTCCCTCGGCCGAGCTTCCTTTGGATGCTCGGCCACCCTCCGCCAAGCATCTAAAATCCCTCTTTTCCATCGCCCAGTATTAGACAAGAAAGGGTAAAATCGCCCAGTGTTAGACAAGAAAGGGTAAAATATTGGGTAGTGGAAAAAAGGTGGGTGTGAGGGATTAAAATGTGGGTGTGAATAGCAAACCTCTTTTATTTTCTTCAGCGCCCGAACTAACTGTTCACCGGTTTAGTTTTGGCTGAAGGTTTGTGGTAAGCGCAATTAATCTTCCCTTAGTTTTGAAGATGAAATTTTGTATTAATGTGAAAACCCCTATTGCCACCCTCTTTCAAATTTGAAATAGGTTTCTTCAGGCTTTTATCATCGCTTCAGTTCGATTCTCCCGTCGTTTGCCAATGTTCCGATCGTACGGATTCCGGCTGGGACGCCGTTCCATCTATGACTACTTATCCAGTAATACATTGTCATTGGTATACTCTATCTGTGTCTCTCCCCCTACATGCTTTGTTGTTATTTATAATTACTTGTTTTGATGGGTTTATGTTATTATCTTGCAGTCTTGTGAGTCTTCGTCGCGAGGTAGTTACAGGAATTATGTCACGGCATTATTGAATAATTCTAGAGTCCTTAATTCAAACTTTCGCAATGGTATGTCAGCTTTTGTTCCATTTTGTCTGATTTTATCGTGGTTGAATTCTATGATGAAAACAACACCTTTCTTTTTTTTTTTTTTTGTTGTTGTGTTGGATACAGTGGCTCGTGAAAGGAATTGGTTGAAAATTGGTTTACTGAAAGCTAATTTTGGTGTTGCACATTCAATTCATGGCACTGGTAATCGACTTAATCTCATTTGCTTCGAGGCTTGATTCTCGTGTAAATTTTGTTTAAATTTTTTCTGTGCGGTACCTGATTTTGGGGCTCTATTCAAATTTTATTTTTCCATATAAAATAACAAACAATGTTTTAAAATATTCAAGTTATCTCAACTGTTTAGCACATATGTCAAGAGATTATTACGATGTGCTTGGCGTAAGTAAGGACACAACTACATCAGAAATCAAGAAAGCCTACTACGGGTACCGTCTTTCATTTGTCTTTTTCTACTTAAACTTGCAAAGTACTGCCACAAAAAAATCGAAAAGTTCTGATTACTACAATGTTTACCGCTTGATTTTTTTATTTTGTATTTCGCTTTCCTGTCTCTGTTATTTTGCTACATCTTTCTTTGTCTCACAGGTTGCCAAGAAATTGCACCCAGACACAAACAAAAATGATTGCGAAGCTGAAAAAAATTCCAAGTTCAGGAGGCATATGAGGTAGTTGATGCTTTAAACAGTTTTCCAGAGGATCAACATCTTTAGACATTTTCCATTGGAAAGTTTATGTTATTTATTGGCTATTTCTATGTAGGTCCTAAAAGATGAGAAAAAGCGCCGACAGTATGATAAGGTCTTATAATCTATCTTCTTCATATTTTAATTTTTTTTATATAAATGTTTCACATAAGCATGGTTGATTTGATGCTTTTGTCGAACTCCTATTAAATCCGATCACGATTGGTTTTCTTTAAATGTGGTTCTTATTTATGCTAAAGCTGTACCTTTTTGTCACAAAATACTTACGGATAGAAAGCAATAGCGAGCTAAAAAGGGAAGTTCTGAGGATGATGGGAATGCTATTTTGAAGTATTGTCAAGTCTAGACAATGTATTTATGAATTATGATTTTGAAATTCAAAATTATTAAAAAAAAAAAAAATTGAAGTGAACAATCTACTAGAATGCCATGTGGATGCATAATATGAGGCTATGAGATTGAAGTATTGAACTGCCATTGCAAGAGATTATTAAGTAGGGCACATGAATTTATTTGGTTATAGAGCTCAACATAAATTTGCCTTTAAGCTCATTTTTCTCTTTGCTAAGCAGCTCTCATTCACTCATCAGTATTTGGAAACAGCTTGAATGTTAATCCGCAAGTTCATCCCCTAGCACGAGAGGACCTGGAGGATGCACCTGTGTTTTTTGTTTTTTGACAACTCCATTTGTTAAACCCTGTTAGCGATCTATTTTTGTTTCAGAATAGAAATAAATTTTATGAAAATGAGTTGTTGAGATTTATGTAGTACATGTGGGTCCTATTTAATGTGTGGATGTGATTTGTTTTTACATTCTTTTTTTCAAATAGAATTGGTTTTTTTTTTTTTTTTAATTTTGTTTTAGGACTCCATTAACTAGTATTTTTTGGGTGACGATTTTATTTTTCGTCTATGTGCTCATTTCATATTTATCAATTTTCTTTCTGTAAATCAAGTTTAGAGCCTGTTAATTTTGCAAAATCAATTCTCACTCAAATTCATTTTCAACCATATATTCACCCATTAAAATAATATGTCACGTAGATTTGTAACTTTTCTTTACTTTTCAACCATGCATTCTCCCAGAAAATCGCTTTTCACAAAATTAATTCTTAAGGAATCAAAAGCGTACGAGGCATTAATGTTCTAAATGCATACAGTTTCTTCAATAATGTGCATTCCCTCCCATTTGGCTGTATGAAGTATCAAAAATTTTTTTGACTCTTCAATGCATGCTAGTTAATAATTATGAATGTAAATTAGATTGTATTGAATAGCATCTAACAATTATCAGCTTGTTCTAGAAAGATCTGTTAAAGTTAATTTTTTGAGAGTTAGATTTATGAGAGAATGTGTGGTGGGGATGTTTAAAAGAAAAAAAGATTATAGGAAAGTTTAGGTGGTGGTGGTGGTTTTTTTTTTTTTTAATGGTAATTGAGTGGTTGGTACTAAAATTTGACCTTTTAAGCAACTTTTTTTTTTTTATTTTTTTATTTATAAAAGCTCCATAGAACAAGTTCTTTGCCCTATAGGGAAGTGCATAGATTGATTTTGAGCATGTTTGAAAGTTTGTTACTTGTGAGTCCACTTGGTGGTCATATATTTTTCGCATTATCATTCTTTATCTTATTAATGACTGTTTAAAATTTACCTTTCTCTGGCGTGTCCCATTTAATCAAGGTAGCTAGAAATGGATTTCATCCTCCTAGAGATGATGTAAGCATTACTATAGCTTATCTTTGCTATTCTTTTGCTTTTTATTTTTATTTTTTAATTTTTTGTTAACTATATTTTGCTTTATTTGTGATGCCTAGAGCATTTTGAGATTTTCGGTAGATAAATGTTCATTCAGAGGACATAGTACATACGCACCAAAATGGGGAGCTACAAAATTTCAAACATCTTATTCTCTAGGAAGGATTTGTTTATTGACAATGTTTGTTTGTAGGACAATATATATATATATATATATATATATATATATATATCGTTCTTAGGGATAGCTGTTCGGCCGATGAACCATAAGGTTTGCAAGTTGGCTTGTTGCTTGTTGGAGCCTGAACAAACAAATTTTAATAAGAATTAAAACAAGGTTGTGAGCAGTGCCCTGTTCAGGATTTCTGCCATTCCTACTTATTCTGTAGATTTACTTTATTGAGGATACCAGTTAGTAAGCTTATATAAGCTAAATAGAACGATAGTGACACTAAGATTGCTAAAGGTTTTATGTTGGTGGATAAGTAAGGGCAGTTCCATTGTCAAATCATTGATTTGGGGAATTTTATATAAGACCTTTTTCTTTTTGGGTTGGGGTGGGGGTGTTTAGTTTATGAATGGTGATTCACCTGGGCCAGTGCTCTCTCTTAGGTTTTTGGTCCTTTGTCATTAGCTTAGCCAGTGGCTATTGATTAAAGACTTTTGTCACCGAGTCTTAAATGACTTGGGCCAAAAAATTTGATCCGGTGATACTTTACTAGGTTTGTAGCTTGCATAACATTTAATTCACTGTATAGTTGAATATATTTTTTATATATTTAAATTACACATGATACCATTGTTACATTGGGAAATTAAGAAACAAAAAGTATTAGTAAGTTAGAGATTGTGGTATGACCGTATGAGCATGTGTCAGTTTGGGTTATTTGGTGAGAAGCAACCATTCCGGGTTAATGATTTAAAGTTCAAAAGTTGATGTTTGGGTGTGGTGGATTGTATTGTCCTCATACCTTTATTATTATTATTATTATTATTATTATTATTATTATTGTTGTTGTTGTTGTCGTCGTCGTCGTCATCATCGTTGGCAGCGGCGGATGGTCTGATATGTTTTCTATTGCATGTTTTTACCCATACCACTTTTGGGATCAGTCTAATCCTGGATTCTGGCCGAGAGGTGGTGGTGAAGATGTCACGGTCATTTCTCTAACTAATAAACAGTTGGTTATTATTATTATTGTTGTTGTTGTTGTTGTTGTTGTTGGATAGTCTGATGTGTTTTGTATTGCATGTTTTGACCCATACCACTTTTGGGATCAGCCTAATCCTGGATTCTGGCCGAGAGGTGGTGGTGAAGATGTCACGGTCATTTCTCTAACTAATAAACAGTTGGTTAACTTGATATATACACCCCTTATGTTGTATCTTGCTAATATTGTTAATCAATGCAGGTTACACTTGAGCTATCTTTTATGGAAGCTGTTCGGGGATGTGCGAAAACATTGACAATTCAGACTGATTTGGCCTGTGATGCTTGTGGTATGACCATTTTCTTTTCTTATGAACCCAAAATGAATGCTCTTTGTCATAGAAATGCCTTAATTACATGGGTCTCATTGTTTAATGTTTATGAATGTTTGAGCTAAACTTCGTTGGTTATGGCATCGAAGGTTTGTTTTGCTCGTATTTCTTTAATAATGCTTTCATATGAGTTCTTGCTTATCATTTTTTTTGAATTTGTTAGGTGGAACTGGAGTTCCTCCTGGGACCAGGCCCGAAACGTGTAAACATTGTCTGGGCTGTGGCATGGTAGGTTATAATCCATTGCTATTTCTGTGCTATTATTGCATTTATCATTCCTGTTAATTTTCTATTTTGCCCAAGTTACTTCAAAAATGGGACTATCAATATTTCAGTCTACTTGTCCGTTTTGTGGAGGAGCTGGAAAAATTGCATCGGTAGGACATATAGTATCCTTTCCCATGTAGTACATTTTCTGTTCATGAAATACTTTTTTTAGATCTTATACATTATTATTTTGTCATCAAAGAAATTCTTAGCACATTATGCTTAATTTGAGTTCCCCAGCACCTGGACTAGAATGTGATACATGACAAATTTACATGCGGTACACCAAGTTTTCTTTGTTATACTAGTTCCTGAAGAATGTTTTATGATTGTTATTAATGTTTATTTATTGAATCTGGTATAGTTATTATTGGTGTTATTAATAATTTATTTTCTCAAGCAAGAGAATGCTAAACTTTTATTTAGGAGTTACCAAAAGTGAATAGGTTTTGGTTTCTTGAGGCTTGTCGAGTTTCGTATCTTATAATTTTAGGTCTCTATCCCTCTTTCATTTCATTATCTATTTTTGCCTCCTAACATTTTTGTTGTAGTTTGCCGTCTTAATATGTCTTCCTTCTCCTTTTCTTCATTGTTCTCTCTGTTTCCACTATTTTCACATGTACACATGTATAGATGGCCTAAGACCAACAACCAAATCTTATTACCATGTCAATTGTTAGAAGAGCTTTGCTTGTTCCCCCCTCTTTATTTCTTTTTCATGTTTCTAAAATCTCAAACTTGATATGAGTTTCTTTTTGTTTTTCCTAATTATTATTATTTTTATTTTTTTTAATTTTTTTTTGGTTCTAGATAAATGGATGAACTATTTTGTATGTAGATAATTTCATTAGAATTAAAATATGGTTGCTTTCTGCTCTTTCCCTATTTTAGGACTTATGACATAAATCATGTCACTCAATGAGATAAGTATTCGCTTGTGCTCCATGTGTATTTTCTAAATAAATAGTACAAGAAAGATTGCAAATCTGCAAAAACTTGTAAGTGCTATATAATGGGAATATATATTCTAGTGGTTAACAGTTTTGAATCCCTGAAAGCCATCTTATTACATAACTAACGGTAATTGGTGAAAAAAAGAATTCATAATCATTTGTTTTCTTGTCTACAGGATTTTTGCAATTCATGCAGGGGTCGACGGGTAGTAAGAGGAGTGAAAACAGTGAAGTTAAATGTTATGGCAGGTAATTCATGAATTCTTAGGAATCAATATTTCCTCCGGTCAAAGTGCAAGTTTCTTTCATTTTAATTAATTTTATTTTAATGAGTGTTTCTTAGAATCTTAGATATACCTTTGTGGTGGTTTAGATATTCCGACATTCTGCTTTTGACAATTTTGACAGGGCATTCAGATATTTTATTTTGTCATATCTTGATCTTTCCCGTCGAACCAAATTAATATAGTTCATTGAAATGTAGTCCTGAAGATGGAAATCCTGGCTTTGGTACAGGTTTATTAAATGGTACCATTTTCTACTAATATTTATATTCTGGCACAAGGAGAACCAAGGTTTTGATGTTCTGATAGATTTCCTTAAAAAGCATCATTTCTTTTAGACTTGGTTTTCCATATACGTAATATGCAGTAGAATATCTTAGAATATCTTCTATTCGTTCTAGATTTGCCAACTGAATCAGGCTGCTAGTACTTTTTGATGTATAATTCATGGCTCTTGATGGACTATTTTTCCATCTTAGAAAATTCCGCCAACGAGGGATTTAATTTTCTCATGCACAATACTGGTGATCCTATGTAGGAGTGGACAATGGTGACATTATTAAGATGCCCAGAAGTGGTGGCGCAGATCCTGAGTGCAATCAACTCGGTGATCTTTATGTTACCATCAAGGTTACTTGATTAGCTCCTTTAGATCCTATGTTATTGTTTTTGAGCAATTTGTAGTTGGGATAGTCTAATTCTTTTTGCCCATTTCTATGCTTGATGTATTTTTCAGGTCAAAGAAGACCCTATGTTCCGGAGAGAAGGTTCTAACATTCATGTGGATGCTGTTTTGAGCATTACTCAGGTGAATTTTTAGGAGGTTTAACCTATGGAACATAACGGTTTGCTCCTTTCTGGAGAGGAGGTTTGCAAATATGTGATTAAACATCGATTACCACTGTAAATATGTTTTCATTTTTCAGGCAATTTTGGGAGGAAGAATCCAGGTGCCAACTCTGACAGGAGATGTTATTGTGAAGGCATGTTCGAAACCATGTCTTTTGTGAACTGGTGATTAATGGGAAATATTTGCATAGTTTACCCATTTGATGCTATAGTATTGCATGATATTTGGAGCCCGTTAGCATTCACATTTTTATGCATATTTTTGTGAATATGAGAGAATAAGTGGAGTTGGATGATGGAGATTTGTGTACTAGATATAGTTCCGACGACATATGTGGATGTGATTGGTTTGAAGAAATTTATGTTTAAAAGAGAATGAATTAAAATGAGAACAATAACATGCGCTTAGATTTTGCTTTCGAAAGTTGAGTTTTTTGGGAGAATGCAAATTTATTTATTTTTTATAAATGAATAATGTGGTTGGTATCACAATTTAACTTGTTCTAGAGAGCTTGTTGACTTGTTTTCTAGGTTGTCTGACAGTCTGAGTTTTATTTAACTGTGTTTGATTTCAGGTCCGCCCTGGAACTCAACCTGGTCAAAAGGTTGTTTTGAAGAGAAAAGGTACTTACCGAGTTCATTGTCTGATTTGCCTTTTATTATCTTTTACTGCTTTGGCAATTTCCTGAATTCATAAATACATTAGCATTGACATATTTATACTTATATACTGTGATTTGAAACTACGAGATGCTATCTTGCTTGCATTTTGTTTTTTTATTCACAATGCAGTTGATGATAGTGGCACAATTTCTTTTTTGTGAGCGTATTTACTCTGTGTCACAGTTCGTAAATTTGAAGCATATCTCATGCCGCAGAAGAACATAATTGGAGAATTATGTGTATCTTTTTATGATTGATTAAGATGTGCACACAGCAAAGTGATACAGACTATAAACCAGGGAAAGGCAGTCAATATTATTGAGCTTTACGATATCAAAATAGAGACTCACATCATATTATAATTCCTCTCAGCTTTTGCTTGTTGACATCTTTCTTTCTTTCTGTTCTCTATTGCTGATGTAAATATTAACTGAAAGATGATTCTTGCTGTAATTTGTTTTAGCAAAACAACTCTCTCAAGTGAGTAATGTGTCCGTTCATTTTTTATGAAGCTGGCTCTTGGATCTGCAATTATCACTGTCTTCTTTTAGCTCATGGCTGAAATGCTTTTCTTGAGGTTCTTTCCTTTTCGGAACTTAGATTAGTTTATTTTACTTTATGCAGGTATCAGAGTCGCAAATTCGTTTTCATTGGGGGATCAATACATACACTTCAATGTCAGCATGCCGACGTAAGTGTCTTTAACACTTGTGCCCTTCTTTTCATTCACTGATTTTATAAATTTCATAGGATCTAATACTACTCAGTTTCAGTTCAGTGGAGATATTAAAATTCTGCCCCTCTTTAAACAATCTATGTTTAAAATTCGAAATATATATATATATATATACATATTTTGTAATTGATTGATGTGGGTCCTATTAAATATGTGGATGTGATTGTATTTTGAATAAGAAGAGTTTGTGAACATGTGCTAAATTTATTTTGATTTTGTTTCAGACACTTGACCCAAAGACAGCGGCAATTGATCGAGGAGTTTGCTAAAGAAAAGCCAGGGGAATATGACGAGAGGGTTGCTGCAGCCGCATAAGGCTCTAACATTTTTTTACTTTGGCACCTTGTTTATAAACTGCCACGTGACATTGTTTTATTGGACTATTTATTTTTATTTTTGTTTATTTATTTATTATTTAATTTTTTAGAAGTCAAAAGGTATGCATATTTGCCTTTTTTCAAAAATCGTGCAATGAAATAATGTTACAGTGCAGTACTGCAGTTTATAAACAATTGTTTATAAACAAAGTTACCAAAAAAAACATTGGTAATTAGAACGTGGCAGTGATAATGAAGGACAAAAACCAAAATTTGCATATCAACTTTTCAGCCCTTATTACTACATGTTGGGCGATATCATGTGATACTTCTAATTGAAACCTAAATATTATTATAGTTCGAAATTAAAGAGCGTGTTCTCAACTTAGAATTTCATGGAATTCAGAAATTCATATAATTTCAATTGTGCTCAATTTAGAATTCTGTAGATTCTATATAAATCCAGTGTTCTGAATTTGGAATTCTGTGAATTCCATAAAAATCTAAGATTGTTCATGGAATCCGGTGGATTTCATTAAATTGTGGAATTTTATTGATTTTTATGGATTTTTAAGTTAAAAATACACTAACCAAATTCTTCCCAAAATCATATCTCCCATCCTCGGATTCTTATGGAATTCATGAATTTTCATTTTTTCTCCAAGAATTCTTTTAGACCTACATAATCAATTAAAATTTATAATCATAAATTGGAAAAATATATTTTCCATTACCATTATAATTTCATAATAATTGCACCATAATTAGTTTGTGCAAATATATATATATATATATATATAGATATTTATATTGTAACGATAATACATGTTTATTTATTCGTCATTACTCTAATTTTTGCAAAATTATATAATATCCAATCTATAAAAAGGAAATTTAATGGACGATGTAATATAATTAATATTGGTAATTTTATAATTGTTAGTTAATCCAATTATTGATAAGTCGAAATAAACTGAAACTTGTGATTTTTCATACGTCGCTCAACTTTTAATGGCATTTTTTTAAAATTTTTTCTTTTTTTTTTTATGTTCTAGTAACAACTATCCAAATGAACTTTCCAATCCCTTGATTATTCTATTCTAATTGTGAAAAAAATATATAATAAATTCCACTAAAATCCATGGAAATCTACAAAATTCATTGACATAGAATTCCATAAGAATGTGAAGGATTCTGTGGAATTCTATTAAAATCCATAAAATCTATGAAAATCTATGAAATAAAAACATTCCATATAATTCTATGTTAAAAACACCCTCCTAAATTTCATTTTGATCTGTTAGCTATGTTGTAAGTATAAAGAATCAACCTTAAAAATGCAACCATTAGATGCTTGCAAGTTGTGTTCTCTGGTTGTTTCTCTCTCTCTTGTGTGTGGGAAAAAACACCATGAAGCTGTTGTTGAGTGCAAACCAGATGCATGACTTTTACATAGAGCATGGCTCAAAGGGCCGAAAATTATGTTCTGTTTATATTTGTAGTTGATTGGAGACTGGAATGGTTAAAAAACATATAACTTAATTTTACATTTGTGGCAATGGGGCTATTGAAGATGAGCTATCGTGAGAAATTGAGTGTCTTTAATTATCTTTGATATATTTGGACCTCTTTCGGGCGTTGTCCGATCATGTCAACTCCGACAATGTCTCTTTGGATGAAGCTTCGTGTGCTGAAGATGATGTCAATCGAGGTGATATTCCATTTTTTTTTTTTTAAAACTGACTATGACGTCACACTCTCATGAAGTTGGTATGATAAGACAATGAAATTTAGTTTTAGAATTGAAGTTAGAGATCCAAAGTTACATTGGAGAGGTCATAATATACTTTCAATGTCTTTAGAGGCTAATGGCTGTAGAGTCACTCCGTTCTTGATATAATGCAATAGAAACGTACAAGGGTATTGAAAATATGTGGCTGTGATGAAAATATTTCTGAGCATTAATATTGTGCACATTGCGGGTTCTTGATTAAAACCGATTTCCAACACAATCATATTTATCTTCGCCCTGGCGTGTCAGTCCCGATGGTACGAGCGCGGTGCTAAATTAGCTCCAATGCTTGTGCAACTAGTGAATTGAAGCAATGACATTTCGAGTATCGTCTTTGTCTTTGTTTCTATCTAGCGAATTACTATCGGTCAAACTGGGATCATGGCAATCCTGAGTGTCAAAGCTTCCCCATCCATTGAGCCTTTGCAATGAAAAAATTAGCTCCAATTGAAGGTGGAAAACAAAAAAAAAAAAAAAATGGAACCGGGCAGATAGAACCGGACCCGAACCCAAAAAATCGAAACCGAACATTTGTTTTAAAAAAACTTGAGAATCGGAATTCAAAAATGAGGAACCGAAAACCGAACAATTCTTTTCTAAAAATTGAAAACCGAATCAAAACTAGGTAATTTTGATTTGAAAATTAAGTTCACGTACATTTTTCTAGTAAATTTCTTGTCATATGTAAATACTTTCATCATTAATTCAAATTTATAGATGATAAAGAATGCTCGTAGAACACATAAATCCAAAAATTAAAACAAATAAAGTATTGTGTTTGGAAGTTATACCCTTATTTATCGCGGTGTCTTATATTTTATGATAATTAGACAATAAAATCATAAATATTAAAATACTGAAACCGAACCAGAACTGAATCCAAATGTGTATTTTGCTCAAAAGAAGCTGAATGGTTCCATTTTTTATGGAACCAAAATTTTTGGTTCGGTAACAAACTCGAAACGCCCACTCCTAGCTCCCATCCTCTCTGTTAGCTTTGTTTCATATTAATATTGTTTCTACGCCTCGTACTACACTTTTATTAACTGAAAAGATATTTATGCAGTTCTCCTAGAAATTAAGACCCAAGATGGGCCAAGTTGATATAATTGATAAGCAAGTAAAGTAATATGTTTGCATAATTTACAGTTGTCTTGCATTGAACAAGTAATTTTAACCATGTCGATCTTAGTTATTATTTACTTATAAGTAAACTTACCTGTTGTTAATCCTTTTAATCTCGACTAAGGATATGCCAAGGTTTGAAGTTGAGAAGAAGACACGGTAAAAGCACTGACAAAAGCACAAAAGACTAGTGGAAGGAATACAACTAGAAGCATCACAAAATTCATTAACCAGGACCAAGTGTAAAGTGGCTCATCTTGCTCGACCGTTAGAAACTCTAAGTTTCTCCGCAAAAAAGGATCCGAATTTCAATTGCAGAATGTACATATATCAAAATTTCCCAAGTCATTTATATGTCAAACAACCAAATCAGTAACAATGTCATTCATTAGAAGCCACAGTTATAAGCCCAAATTACACAACCTAAAACATGATACATCCTTTGTTCGATTCTTGGATAGGCTAATTCACTATTCCCTGTATGATTTAAGACGCTAGCTCAATGACAAGAATACCAAAAAAATATTTCAAAACTTATCAAAAAAATTTCAAAATTTATCAAAAAAATTTCAAAATTTGGCAAAGGAAGCTGGCACACATGCCTGTTCAACCTTCACGAGAAGGAGATGCGTGGATTGGGTCGATGGAGAGAGTGCTGCGGTGGAGCAGAGTGGAGAGAGGAGGATGAGACATCAGAAGAAGAGCAAAGGTGACAATAGACGTCAACGAAGGGAGAAGGACCAAGTTTGAGGATTTAGGGCATTTCGAATAAACAACCATAAATCATTCAAATAATAATAATTGTTATAAAACTATAGAAACAATAGAGAGAGTTTAGAGAGAATGAATTCTAAGGAATTCTAAGGAATGAATTTCATTAATAACTGAAGCCCTATTTATAGGAAAACCTCGAATGGCACAATCGTAATTACATAATTTCATCAAGGGTATAATACTCATTCACATAAAATAATTATTGACAATTGCGTCATCGCAGAGGCGGGGTTGCAATTTCTCTATAATTTGTACTTTCGCCTTATCTATCTCAATCCCCTTTTCGGATATTCGGTGCCCCAAAACTATTCCCTCTTTAACCATAAAATGACATTTTCCCAATTTAACACGAGATTAGTCTCTTGGCATCGTTTAAGTACTTGGGATAAAATTTTCAAGCAATTGTCAAAAGCATCATCGAATACAGAGAAATCGTCCATAAATACCTCAATGAACCTTTCCACCATGTCGGAAAATATCGCCATCATGCATCTCTGAAAGGTAGCGGGGGCATTACATAGTCCAAACGGCATTCTCCGAAATGCAAATGTCCCATATGGACATGTGAAAGTCATTTTCTCCTGATCTTCTGGTGCAATCGGGATTTGATTATATCCCGAATATCCATCCAAGAAACAGTAATTGGAGTGACATGCGAGTCTTTCGAGCATTTGATCCATGAACGGTAAGGGAAAGTTATCCTTTCGTGTAGCACTGTTTAGCTTCCTATAGTCAATGCACACTCTCCACCCGTCACCAATCTCATGGGAATCAACTCGTTATCTTCGTTCTTCTGTATAGTGATCCCTACTTTCTTTGGCACAACATGAACGAGGCTAACCCATTGGCCATGGACTATCAGAAATGGGGTATATTATACCCGCATCCATAAGTTTTAGTACTTCCACCCGAACGACCTCTTGCAACGTAGGATTCAATAAGTGTTGCCCCTCAATCGTCGGCTTGCTATCATTTTCCATGAGAATCTTATGCATGCACAAAGACGGGCTTATTCCTTTTATATCGGCGATGGTCCATCCTATTTCCGTCTTATGTGCTCTTAGTACCCTTAACAGCTTTTCTTCTTCATCCTCGGTTATCTCATTAGCAATTATGACTGGCAACGTGTTTGAATCACTGAGATAAGCATACCGTAGGTGGTTTGGTAGCGGCTTAAGCTCAAGGGAAGACACTTTCTCAATTGAAGGTAGCCGCCTAGATGGACTCTCTCCCAGTGGTGTATAATACTTGTGTTTTTTAACCATCAATGGTGGGGCTTCTTCGAGCACGTGAGCAATTGACCTTATCGTTGGGCGTTCGGATCGAACGGTCTCTGACCTCATTATGCACGAGACTAGGTCGTCATTGATGAAGGCTGTTTCCAGAGTGTCTTCAACACATCGATCAACCACTTCCACTTGGTAGCATGCATCTGAACTTGTGGGGTACTTTATTGTCTTGAAAACATTGAAGATGACTTGTTCGTCCCCTACTCTTAAAATCATCTTTCCTTCACAGACGTCGATTAATGCTCTTCCAGTTGCTAAGAGCAGTCGTCCCAAAATAATAGGGATATATCACTATCCTCCTCCATGTCTAAGATGATGAAGTTGGCTGGAAAAATGAACTTCTCAACTTTTACTAAAACATCCTCAATAATTCCTCGAGGGCGCTTTATGGATCGATCTGCGAGTTGGAGTGAGACAGTAGTTGGTTTAGCTTTTCCTAATCCCAACTTCCTATAAATAGAAAGAGGCATTAAATTAATACTTGCTCCTAAATGACATAAAGTATTATTGAAAGTATTAGAACCAATAGTGCACGGGATAGAAAAACTCCCTAGATCTTTAAGTTTAGGAGGCAATTTTCTGCTGGATGATCACGTTGCACTATTCCGTTAGGCACACGGTCTCATTATCTTTCAATTTCCTCTTGTTGGATAGAATATCCTTCATAAACTTTGCATAGCTCAGCATTTGTGCTAAGGCTTCTGCAAATGGGATGTTGATATGTAGCTTTTTAAAGACTTCTAAGAATTTCCCGAATTGTTTGTCCAACTTATGTTTTTGCAATCTCTACGGGAATGGGATCGGTGGTACGTAGGCTTTCACTGGAGTTGGTGCCTTCTTCTCAACTTCTTCACCCCCGTCATCATCTTCCTCGTCACCCAGTTAGTCATTCTTCTCCTCATCCGTCTTTGGTGCCCCACTAGCTGGAATGTTGATTTCCTTTCCCGGCCTCTTCACATGAATTTCTAAGAGTTGCACTCCAGTTCTTGTTGTGATTGCTTGCACATGCCCCATAGGGTTTGTCACCGCATTGTTCGGCAATGTTCCGGGTGTCCTTTCTGAGAGCTATAGAGCCAATTGCCCAAGTTGAGTTTCAAGCTTTTTAATTGAAGCTTGTTGATTTTGGTAATTCGTCTCTTGTCTCTCAAATATTTTGTCATTTTTCTGCATGTATTGCTGGAACATCTCTCCCAAATTTGGCTTTTTCTCCGATGGAGGATTATTTGAGCTATCCCCATATCTCAAGTTCGGGTGGAATTTCCATCCCCGATTATAAGTCTTTGAATATGGGTTAAATTGTTGGCGATTGGCATTTCCCATGAACTTCACCTTCTCGTTTTGCGCTACCAACAACATACAATCCGAGATTGCATGATTCGCTCCACAATTTTCACATACCGGAGTTGCTTGAATTGAATGCACCCCTTGAGTTTGTGCCCGTACTAGCAACTCTACTTGTTTCGTTAATGCGCCAATTTGAGCATTAGTGGATGCTAGTACATCAATCTCATGTGCCATAGGCCATTTCTTTAAGACCTCGCGATCGGATAGGAACATAGTGTGTGTCTTGGCAATTAACTCCAATAGATCCCAAGCTTGGTTCACTTGTTTGTTAGTGATGGATCCATTTGAAGATGAATCCACAATGGATTTGAACTGGGGAGATAGGCCAGAATAGAAGTACTGGACCTGAGTCCCCTTGTCAATCCCATGATTGGGGGATTTTCTGAGCATTCCTTTGAACCTATCCCAAGCTTCATGAAAACTCTCACAATCGAATTGTTGGAACGTCGAGATATCCAACTTCATTTTAGCTACCTTGGCCGGTGAAAAATATTTATTACAAAATTTTCGAGCCAAGTCATCCCACGTGGTTATACTCGCATCAGGCTCTGAGTCTAGCCACTCCTCGGCGCTATCTCTCAAGGTGTATGGGAAGAGAAGAAGTTTGACAGTGTCTTTATTTACACCTTCGAACTTAAAGTTTTGGCACATTCGTAGGAATCTGGCAAGATGAGTGTGTGAGTTCTCGTGAGCGTGCCCATAAAACTGCAGGCTATTGGTGAACAAGTTGATTAGATCAGCTCTTAATTGAAATTCATTCCTCCCAAACGGGGGATACACAATGCTTGATCGAGACGGGGCCGGTGGAGTCAAGAATTGCGCCATAGGTTGATTTCCACCGTCGTCGTCATCGGCTTCCTCTTCATTTTCTTGTTCTTCATGCCGCCTATTGATAAGAACCAACCTTCTTCGTGTGTCTTCCTCTGCCTCTGCCCATCATCTAGCTTCCTCCTCGACTGTGCGTTCCATTACCAATTTGCGTCTGGCCTTGAATGTGCGTTCAATTTCCGGGTCAATCTCTTCTAAATTGCCTCCTTGAGAGCGGGTCATGCACCGGATGCAAACTTCTGCAGATAGAATTAAATAAGAGTACGTATAAAAATTCTTTTATAAATAAATACTGGAAGTTACAAAAAAAAACGCAAATTAAAATTAAAAACTATGATTAATATAAACCGATACTAAATAAGAATAATCCCAGGCAACGGCGCTAAAAAGTTGTTGTGAAAATAATCGCAAGTGCATGATATCGCCACGGAAGTAGTAAAGTGGATTTTTTTTATGAGTCCAGATTATCGTTCCCACGAGAACTAATTTACTTAATATTGGTTCAAACTAATCACAAAAGCAATTAAAAGTATAATAAGAGTAAAGATTGGATTTTTAGCGAAATTGTAAATAACATAGAAAGAAATAGAAAAATTGTAAAAAGTTGTTGATGCAATGGAAAGTGAAGTTGGGAATCCCGATTTATCTTTAGTTATCCTATTTGATTTTTCCTCTCCATTTCTACACTAAAGTTGTGTTAGATCGAATTCACGAAATTAATTTAATTTACCTCTCTCGAGTTCAAATCAATCCCTATTTAATCAAGTCAACTACCATATCTCTATGTATAGTCTGAATAACCATCCATTAAATGCATTACCGCGCTTAGGAATTCATAAACTTCCACCTGTCACGTGGAATCTCAACAATTATAAAAGTCTATCTCTAGCTTTTATGTGAATTGCCGGATTTTACTACGTGGTCTAAATATTTAACTTACCTCTCGGTTTATTAAAATTCACAAATCATTGATTTAGTGATCAAGTAAATCATGCATTAAACATAGAAGTAAAATCAACACGTAATAATAAAAAGCTCAAAAATTGAGAGTTGAAAATCAAATAATCAAACTAAATTACATCGTTCATCCCAACTAATAAAATTAGTTATTCATACTAGAAAGTAAAGAAATAAATAAAATAAAGGAGTTCATCATCAGATTTACAAGAAGAATCGAGAGTAAAGAGTAGATCTTGCACCAGGCATCAACTACCATGAAAATCTCCAGGAAATGGTGTGTTTTCTCTCCGAAATTCCCCCACCAAAGCTCTCTATTTTCTTCTCCAAAAGGTGTATTTATAACCCCCATTAGGTCTCCCAAACGCCTCAAATCGTGTATGAGAACAAAATTGAGTCCGAGTAGGAGACATCTTTCCAAAAATACACGGAATGCTGGAATCACCAGGTTGCGGCCGCAACCCCTTACCCTGCGGCCACACATGCTGTTTTGCGGCCGCAACCTCTTTTTTGCGGCCTATAGAGAGTTTGTCGGGTTGTTTTTCCAATAGTGCGAGCGCAACGGGCGCAATTTGTCATACCATCAATAATTCTCCCGTATTTTCAATTTTTGGTCCTTCAACTTTAGCTCCTTTCATATGTTGGTCCAAAACTTCATCAATTGTTGCGCAAATTCACCAAACTTTCGTTACTTGTACTGCGCTTGATCTGCGTTGGTTTTTTTTTTCACCTAAAAGTAGCTCAAATTAGGTGCATATAATCATAATAGAGCACATTAAACACGATTTATGCTATAAAATGAACGCTATTAAAATACTTATCACTTAAGATCAAACCGAACAAACCAATCCAACCCAAACCGAATTTTGGGTTGGATTGGGTTTGCAAATTATTGGGTTGGTTTTGGGTTTGATTCTCTCAAACCGATATTGATTGGGTTGGTTTCATATTTGACCCAAAACCAACCAACCCAACCCACGCTCAACGCTAGACATAGTATAGAAAAACAAGACGCGCCGTTTGATTGTGCAGCATGTATTCCTAGGGCCAATGTGTCGCTTGGTTATGTTTGGAGTATATTGGAGATCTATGTGTTCAAAGCCTTGTATCTGACATAGTGATCGATTTTCTAACTGAATCTGTAACCTGAACTCACTTTTTGGTGGAATATAGTGTGCTATATGATAATCCTCTAATTAATTCAAAATGTAATGAAAAACTTCTACCCATAAGTAATGGTCTACCCATAAGTAGTGGTCTTCCCATGCACGCGAGTTAGGATGGTGCAACTCTCATCTAAAATAGTACCAATAGTAACATTACCTACATAAATTGACACATTTGAACTTTCAGATTAAAGACATCTAAAGTCCGCATGCAATTTGGAAAACTCAAAATTCAAAAAATAAAAGCAAAGAAAAGCATACATCCTGATGGTCTACTTACGATATACACAACAGCTGGAGCAACATTAGCTACAATATCGGCGATAGAATATCGGGTCAAATATCTGCCATCATCTCGAACAACTTCTGGACCCTATTACGGAGCTATGATAGAGCAAGATTTAGAAAAAAAATCCTACAACATATGCACTTAAATGAACAAGTGAGAAAATTTGATTTAAAAAAACTTGATCAATTTTTGTTTGGCACATAATAGGGTAGATTCTTACAATCCCTTACAAGTTTTCAAGTTGCTAAAAAACTTCAGATAGACAATTAAATGACATAGCTTATAGAAATAAGATGCATCGCTTGATTGTGCAGCATGTATCCTCAAGGGAAACGTGTCGCTTGGTTGTGTTTGAAGTATTTTGGAGATCTATGTGTTTAAAGGCTTGTGTATAAAACAGTGATTGATTTTCTTTAATGAATTTGCGAACTGAATCCACTTTCCATTGGAATATTTTGTGCTATATGATAATCGTCTAATTAATTCAGAATGTAATGACAAACCTTCTGCCCATAAGTAATGGTCTACCTATAAGTAGTGGTCTTCACATGAGCGCAAGTTAGGATAGTACCACTCTCATCACCTCGGAAAAATGGAATGGCACATCTTTCTCCAGCAAATTACACAATGGTTTGGTGATTTTGGAAAAGTCTTTTATGAACCTTCGACAAAATCCCGTGTGGCCTAAGAAACTTCTTATTCCTTTAACAATAGTACAAGTAGTAACATCACATGTATAAATTAACACACTTGACCATTTAGATTAAAGATATCTACAATCAGTTTGTAATTTGGCAAACTCAAATTCCAACTAGTAAAAGCAAAGAAAAACATATGTCCTGGTGGTCTACCTATGATATATACAAAAGTTGGAGCAACTTTACCTATAACATCTGCGATAGAATATCGGGTCAAATATCTGCCATCATCTCGAACAACTTCTGGACCCTGTTACGGAGCTATGACAGAGTAAGATCTAGAAAAAACTCCTACCACATATGCAATTAAATAAACAAATTACAAAATTTTATTTGAAAACAATTGATCAATTTTTATTTCGCGCATAGTAGGGTGGATTCTTACAATCTCTTTTTGTTTTTCAGATTATTAGAAAAATTCATATAGATAATTGAGTGACATAGTATAGAGAAACAAGAAGCGTCACTTTATTGTGCAGGAGTGCAACATATATTCCTAGGGGCAATGTGTTGCTTGGTTGTGTTTGAAGTATTTTGGAGATCAGTGTGTTCATAGGCTTGTCTCTGCAATAGTGATCAATTTTCTTAGTGAATCTGTTATCTAAATCGACTTTCCGATTGAATATGTCGTGCTATATGATAATCCTCCAATTAATTTAGAATGTAATAACAAAATTTCTACCCATAAGTAATGGTCTATCCATGAATAATGGTCTTCCAACGCGCGCAAGTTAGGATGGTGCCACTCTCATCTATAATAGTACCAGCAATAACATCACCTATATAAATTGACACATTTGAACGTCCAGATGAAACACATCTACAATCGGCTTGCAATTTGGAAAATTCAAAACCCAAAAAGTAAAAGAAGAGAAAATCATACATCCTGAAGGTGTACCTACAATATACACAACAATTGGAGCAACTTTAGCTACAGCACCAGCAATAGAATATCAAGTGAAATGTCTTTCATCATTTTGAATAGGTTTTGGACCTAGTTATAGATTTATGACAGAGTAAGATTTGGAAAAAACTCCTACAACGTAAGCAATTAAATGAACAAGTGCGAAAATTTGATTTGAAGACACTTGATCAATTTTTATTTGGCACACGGTAGAGTGGATTCTTATAATCTCTTTCTATTTTTCACGTTATTATAAAAATTAAAATAGATAATTAAATGACATAGTTGACAAACCTTTTGCCCATAAGTAATGATTTGCCCATAAGTAATGGTCAACCCCATAAATAATGGTCTTCACATGCGTGCAAGTTAGAATGGTGCCACTTTCATCTGGAATAGTATCCCCCCAGTAACATCCCTTACAAAAATTGACACACTTGAACGTTCAGGTTAAAGACTTATACAATTAGCTTGCAATTTGCCAAACTCAAAATCCAAAAAGTAAAGCAGAGAAAAACGTACGTCTGGTCTACCTACGATACACACAACAGCTGGAGCAACTTTAGCTATAGCATCGACGATAGAATATCGGTCAAATATCTCCCATCATCTCGAACACCTTTTGGACCCAGTTATGAGCTATGATAGAGTAAGATCTAGAAACGCCTCCTACAACATATGCAATTAAATGAACAAGTGAGAAATTCGAGTTAAAAATATTTGATCAATTTTTATTTGGCAAAAAGTAGGGTAGATTCTTACAATATCTTTCCATTTTTCATGTTATTAGAAAAATTAAGATAGATAATTAAATGACGTAGTATAGAGAAACAAGATGTCTTGCTTGATTGTGCAGTATGTATTCCCAGGGACAATGTGTTGCTCGGTTGTGTTTTGACAGTGAGCAGGAAAATGAAAATGAACAAGAGAAATGTGGTCTGGAGAAATACGGTGGTGCGTGTGAGACATGGTGGTGGCTGAGTGAAATTGCTTAATTACGTGCAGTAAATAACACAGTGTCATGCATTTTCAGATTGAGACTTGCAAATTGACGTGAATGAATTTCTGGAATTTCTGCTTTGTAGATTGGCGTTGACAAAAGTGCACCTTTGGTATGGAGTGAATAACCCGCTTTTGACATGGCTTTATCCAGGTCAGCCAATTTTTCAATCTCACAACTGCAGCAGTAACGTTCAATATAATGCCTGGTGCCAAAATGAAAGTACACTTCATATAGCAAGGACTTGTTTTGCAAATTACACGCACAATTGTAACTATAGAGGTAGACAACGTGTAAGAAAAGAGGTAGCTGTTGAACATTATAGTTTATACATGATTGAATAACTGCATATTATTTAGTATATATCATGAGAATGCATAGTAATAATATATTAAATAAATTTTTTGAGTGTAGCTAGAGTATATTAATAATGCGTACATGGATTCATTTTCTATTAACTAGCTATTTTTTACCCATGTGTTGCACATGAACGTGAATCTATGTCTGAATTCTAGCACTCCCGTACTGTGTCCAATGCGCATGTTTAGGATTTTGGTATTTAATTTTCGATGTACTCCTACAATTTTGGGATTTAACCGGGGAACAAAAAACCATTTCTTTGGGCTCAAGACATCCTAAAAGCCCTGTGGTTTTATTTCTTTGGGCTCAAGACATCCGGAAAACCCAATGATTATAGGGAACTCTTGGTAACATGACGATTTCTCAAGCCAGTTTACCAAAGTACCATAACATTCTTAAGAAAACAAATACCATAACATTCTTGATTTCTCAAAAATACCCAATATAGTTACATAATTAGTCGACTTCCAATCTTGTCTATTTTTTGAAAGATAAATTATATCTTGAATATAATAAATAGAAACTGATAAAATAAAAAAAGATTTTAACAGATTTTGTAAAATTTTGATAATGTTTGATCCGTGCTATTATGTGAAACTACCAATCGAAAATGTAGGAATTAACAACTAAAAAGTTATTATTTCAAATAAATAGATATTATCATTATCATTACCGTCATTATCCTCAACAATTAATTCTTCAAAAAAAAAAAAAAAAGGGGGAAAAAAGTCACTAAAATTGAATCTGGGAATGATCTATCCCAATTTTAGTCAAAAAATTATTTTATATTGTATGTCCTTTAATTAACTCGTCCATATCATTGATAATTATACCAGTTTAATTATATATGGTCGAGATGTCAATTATTACATTTACAAGAAACAATATACTTGTCACCTTATAAACCAGAATATTATTATGTTGGTGTTACTGTTAATCTGTTATTAGTGTTTCTGTGTTTTGTTATTATCGGTTAAAAATGATTTTTTACTCGAACCATTTAATATGCCACGATTTTCATTAATTTGTGGAAATTAACATACAAGATGATCATGGTTATATTGACTAGCAATCAATATAATATGCAAGAGTGACCACGGTAGTTGTAATGTTGCATTATGACAGGCACTGGGTGAATAATGTGAATGGTGTAGAGTATCTCTATGAGTATCTGTAGTCTCAAGGCATTTTTTATTTTAAAACACAGCTATGATGATATTTCAGAAACCTTTTTAAATATTTCGTTAAAAAAAATGTTTAAACAACTTCTTGAATGTTTTAGTTGAGTGATTTCAACTCTTTAATGTCTCAATTCGACCTTATTCAATGTTAATTATATTTGTTACTAAAGTGATGAATATTGACATAGTATGAAATATAAATACATTTAACAATGCCCAACATTCCTTGTTTTCGGATGTTGAAATATTGAAAACAATGTAAGCGGAGTATAGTGTGAACCCTTGTTACTGGTTGTTGTTACCATGCAGGCAAGCAGTTGGAATTTTCATAAATGATAATAGTGGTTGTTACTTTTACTGACAGTTGTCACTAGTGGTTATTAATTACTACTTTTATTACAATTACTTGTAGTTGCTACTCAAAAGATGGAATTTTTTCAAACACAAAAATAAGTAAACAATTGATACATTTGCAACAAAGAATATGAACACGAGAAAGAACAAAAACTAGAAAATAGCGAACAAAAAAATTGACAAGAAATCTATTTCTATTATCTTGAGAATTCTCGAAATATTTCTTGAATTTATTTCACACCAAAATCCTTCGAGGATATAGATGAAACCAAACCTACAAATCCTTAAACACCCTATTTCAATGCCAACATTAATAGAAGTGAATTGTTAATTAAAATTTTCATTCCTCATAATATAATCTTTCAAAAACTTTATTGCTGACGAGATTCATTAACAAGAGAAAATATATAAATTCAACAAACAACTACAACTAAAAGAGAGAAACGTGAAGAAAGAGAGAAGCGATTAACCCAAATAAGAAAGGTAATGAATAACAACCCAAGTTTAAAAAAAAAAAGAAGGAAAAGAAAAAACAATTCCGAAACTCACAGTGATTTGACTAACGAGAACAAAGTTGGGACACCGTGGTTGTGAAGTAACGTCAACAAAGAGCCATGGTTAGGATCTGAGCGGGAATTATGGTGGAAAATCTCAAAATCGAAAAGAATCATGTAAAGATAAAAAGTTAAAAAAAAATTGCAAGCTACGCATTACGGGGATAAGAGAACAAGAAATTTCAAAGAAAAATCAAGCAACTCACTAAATAGCGACTGTAAGGTCGAAGTCGGACCACCGGGATGTCGAAGGCGGAGGTTGAATGTAGAGTTTTGGTATTGGGAACTGCATTGATGAGATGAATGAGGAAACGTAGTAGTAGTAGAGTTTTCCAGTCGTTAGGAATGTAGACAAGATTATGTTGAATCTGTTATGAATGTTTTGAAATTTAGTATATATATAAATAATTGGATTAGTGTTTATCAAGCCAAAAATAAATCCTCTTATACGAAAATAAAATATTAACTATACAAAATAAATAAATCAAATTGAAAAATAGTTGAGATTATTATTCAAAATTGTAGATACTAAATTGAGTTAAATCTGACCATATTTGAAAATTTCACTATGTTAAAGCATTATTGAGAAACATAGAACATTATCGGTGCACCATGTAATTCCCTCAGGATGTTAGGTTATTTCTTTGGTCTCAAGACATCCAAAAGCCCAATGATTTTATTTAGCAGATTTTAATTAATTTTCCTTCGCTTATAAATCTTTTAACACCAAATTTGTCGATGCCACATATGACATAATATTTAACATATGGAAAGTTTCCTAACATCAATTGTGAGTATGTGACTCAAATTAGGATTATATTCCATCGCCGAGTCCCCTTAGAAGTATTAAGTAACTAACACTTTATATATACACTAGTTTTCACCCCCGTGCAACGCACGGGAGGAAAATTATGTAAGTTTACGTGAAATCTAAAAAAAATTATGTAGATTGAATTTTGTGGTGAAAATAGTGAAAAAAAATTTTTATATAGATTTTAATATATTTCTTGAAATATTTTTTAAAAGTAACTTAATGTAATTTCTGTATAAAATGAAGTAAATCCTAAAAAATCTATTGCATTTCATTGCAGCCCAACTTTAAAAAATTATGGAAAATCATTCAGAACAAAATACAAAAATTGACAGTGTCAAACATCGATTATTAATATACACTTCGATATTTTTTTTTAAAATAATCAAAGATATAAGCACTTTAAAAAGGGGAAGATCAAAAGTCTGAGAATCTATTAGGCCAAAAATTTAACCCAAAAAAGGAAGTACTAGCTACATAGTTTGTTTCGATTCCTCTACTCATCGTTCACTTATTAAACAAACAATAAAAATCAAGTAATAGCACCAATTTGGTCTAGGATTACCAAAACCTTTGGTTTTTTTTTAAATTTAATAGTAAACAATTTTCAAGATTACTTCAAAATTTAGCTAAGCCTCGGTAGGCCTATGTCAATCACTGAAAAAATCCGCAATTGCTCTCCCCCTCTATCATTTTTTTGTTTCGCCGCGACCACTGGGATTCAATTGAAAAAAAAATTTGATTGAGGGGGTGGTGGTTTAATTGAACAATTAAGTGTGTATAATCTAAACTTGGGTTTCAATTAAGTGTAATATAGTTTAATTGGAAATAAACAATCATAATACAATGACATTTAATCATAAATAAAATATTCATCTTAAAAACTATTTTAGCAAATAGATGGTCAATTAAATAAAAGAAATCAATTATTCTATATGTCAAATTGGTAAATGGTAAATATAAAAGATAATAGTAACAAAGCATGCAAAGACTGCTATGGAAATAAATTTTATGCGCATTAAATTTCTCCAGATTTGAAGAAACAATGAAACATAAATGATTTTAAACAGCTAAAGTAAAATTGATTGCTATCTTCGTATTCGTGGAACAATAATTCCTTTAAAAGATATTTGCCGAACACGCAGTAAGACGATCCACACCAGTTTTCTTGATTAAAAAAAAAAAAAAAAAGAAAGAGAGAATGACTTGTTCATCTGCCATAATTGTCCATTTCTAGACACAATGGACTTTTGACGTCTCAAACGCCACGGATTTTTATTTATTCCGTGCATTCATAATATACATATAAAACTGCTACATCCGTCCCATAAATATAGTCAACTATTGCTTTTTTGCCAGTCCCAAAATATAAGCACATTCCTTTTAAAGATATAGTTAAAATATTTATTATCTTATATGCCCTCATTTAATGTATATTATCATTATTAAAATATATTAGTTGAAATAAATCATCTAATAAATGAAAGGCATATTAGGAAACTAACCTTAAACTTTACTTTTCCAATACTATTAATTTCATTTTTCTTAATCTTTATGAAATTAGAAGGTAGCTATATTTATGGGGATGGAGGTAGTACTGTTTTATATCAAAAATAGAATCATCTCTACTTTATATTATCACTGAACGGAGTGAGGTTTTCTCCGTCACTTGGGCCAAAAAAAAAGGTATTTGTCTGTGTTCCGTCTTCACCCTATTTTGTCATTCTGTCTTCACTGCAAATCTCCTCCTTCTTCCTCCTGCCCAAGGGTTCCGCCTCTTGCTTCAACCTTCAACCCCTTCCTTGCTCCTCCACATCGCCGTCATCTCCTCTTCCAGACTCTGTTCGGTACCACCGCGAGAATCAGCGGTATACTAGTATATATAATATAGATATAGGTTTTGTGCCATCTATTAAAAACCCTTGCCTAAATTTGAAATATTTCAAGAAAGAAATAGAAACAAAGATGTTTGCAGAGAGAAATGGTGAATGTATAGACGTAAAGACATTTGCAGATAGAGATAGAGATTTTTAGACAAAAATAGTTAGTAATCTTTTGAAAGTACACACAAAAATATAAATTATAATTATAATTGTAATTATAAGATTTAAAAATTAATTGATAGAATTGGTAAATGATTATTGAACATCAAATTCAATTTAAATTATGAAATAAGAATTAATTTGTAACCAACAATTATTTTATTATTTGGTTAATTAAATAGAAAATTATTGTTAGAACAATTAATCAAATGATAGTTATAATAGGTTAAATTAATATTTCAATTAAATTAAAACGCAAAAGTGGTGTTAGTTTAAATTATAAGGATATCATTACTTTAATAGGTCATAGGTTCGAATTTCAAAACTGCATCAATTTTTAATAAATATACATAGTTAACAGTGCCGTACTTTGGGTTTCGGGGGCCTGAGTCGAGATCTGAAAATTGGGCCCTTGTTGGCCCATTTAGTCATTAAATTCCCTTGCAGGCCCGGTTAGTCACTAAAATCACTTTGAAAAAATACACAATAGTTGGCACTGAGGGCGTTTCGAACCTGGGTGGGTAATGAAACGTGCCAACTACTCATCCACCACACCACTAGGCTTTATGTTACTAAATTCTATGTACTTTAATATATATAAAAAAACATCTTGGAAATTCTGGGCCCCCAAAAAATTTCTAAATTTCGGGCCCCGAGACGGAGGCCTCTCGAGCCTCGTGGAAAGTCCGGCTCTGATAGTTAATAACTAATTATGTCCTAAAACCAGTAATTGAATCCTAAAACCACTATATAAAAACTGTGCGTTATTCACCTCTTCTTTAATATATATATATATATATATATAGAGAGATAGATATATATCCCTCATCAATCACTTACAAATTTCAAGCATCATCTTCAATCTTCAAATCAAACTTAAACTTCTCTACAACTTTGGAATTATTGAGACCAAGCAAAGGACCTTTCGAGACTGCGTTTTCCAAGGAGAAGCCAATTCAAGAAAAGAAATCTTGGTTCAACTACGACGCAATCGACAAAGAACAGAGGCCGCAAATCGCAATGGATAAAGAAAAGGTGGAGTGGCGTAGAACTTCAAGGGATTATTCATTTTTATTCTCATCGGATAATGATAATGAGTTTAAGGTTACTACTACTTCGGTAAACCGTGCGCCTCGTCCTCCTCGGATAGTTGACAAGGTTACGAAATCTTGCGCTTCAATTCAATGTCGAAGAAGAAGGTCGACGAGGAACCAAGGGAGGAAAAACTGGTGAAAAAACTTCGAGTCGAGGAGAAGACATGTAATCTATGATGACGAGGACGATTACGATGATAATGATACAAACAAGGTATCAACCGTACCTTTTCGGATGGTACAAACCGGAGCAAAAAGATTACGAGGAAAATAATGCGACTAAGAAACGAAAGATGCAGTAAGAATGATTAGGTTCTTGTATAGCTAGTAACATCAATTTTGTTAGTTAGCATCGTCTTGAGTCGTCTTAGTGTATTATTAGTGTCACGACTATAATATGGGGATTTTAGCTTGTAACGTGGTGGACGTGTGCGAAATTCCGTGTTTCCATCTTCTAGTATTTCATTCTAGATTAAAGTCAAAAAATAATTTTAAACTCATCGGCCATTAACATTATCGACACATTTTGTAATCTTCATTGTTATTCGACTTAAAAAAAATTTCTTTTAACTAAAAAGAATGTTTTACGTGAACATGCAAGGACCATTAATAAGTAATTTGAAGTTGTCACATGTAAATTTTTCATTTTTTATCAAATATAAAAATAGGAAAAATAAACTTGAGAGAACACTTCTGGGGAGATTGTGAGTCAAAATTCTCATGACACATATCATACATACCGGATTGATAGAATTCTTCATCTCTTTATCCGTGTACGATATTTTTATTTTTTATTTTTGGGATCAATCATCCATGCAGGATTGATCTCTAATAAACGAACTAGGAAGGGTATAATGTGACAAAAAATTTACTAATTGGCAACATGCACTTATCTCAAAAGTTTAAAGAGTTTACACTTTAGTCCTTCTATTCCTCGAAATAGACAATTAGGTTCCTAAGCATGGAAATTTCACATCAAAGACCTTGTTCTAAACCGCAACTTGGGGATAATATCATAAATTCTTAATACTTTATTCTTAATTGATGAGATCCTCAGAAAAATTTGTAGTACTCCAGGGTATTAAAAAGTCAGTACTCCATGCCAATGAGAAATGAGATAATGGAATATGAGGGTCCCAATTAATCAATTAAGTATCATCTTGTATCTACTTGTCAGTGCACTATTATATTGGTTAGGAGCATTGAACTTGATGCACATGGAGTACTAGAAATGCTTTCGAGATCCAGACCTTAGTGAACCCTTTTAAGATCACTTAAGCTCCTTGCAATTAACCTAATAAGTTATTATAATATTTGTCAACGAAAAAAATGTTATCATATAATAGGTACTTTCTTCTTAGCCGTCGTCTTATGTAATTAATGATAATCTTTACAAAGTCTCATTGATCTATCCTTCCTCTTGATGATCTCATGGTGACACTTTTTTTTTTTTTCACATATTAATTACGTTAACTAAGTTCTCAGGCCTTTAAATTTCATAAGTGCCATAGGACCTTAAAATAGAGCAACTTTAGGTATAAATAAAAATTTCTTAAAAGGTTTATTCAAAAAAATAAAAATTAAAAAATTAAAAAATTAAAAGGTTGAAAAGTTAGCTAATAGTGAAAAATAATTTAAAAGATAACAGATCGGAAGAAGGGGTAATATAAACAAATATTGCTAAGTATCCGCAATTGTAACAAATAAAGGATTAATTCTTCCTCTCAAGTTGGAGCACCTCTGTCTAACAAGTAACAACCATCTTCCTCATGAGGTGTAACTCGTTTATTATTTTGTATATAATTGTAAGTATTCTGGCCTAATTGTATAAATTAGGTTTCAATTTATAAGAAATCGTATATCACTATAATAAGTTGAACCTTTAGGGGGGTTGTATGTCGCCCCTAAATGTCTTATTTCTTATAGTGTACTTTTTTTTTTTTGGGGACTTGTGGGTTTTTTTTTTTTTTTTTTTTTCTGAATTGGCTTGTAGTGTATTTTTACAGGCTTGTAGTGTATTTTCTTGAATTGAACGAGCAAGTAGGAATCTAATTGGGCTGTCGTGCTAATTGGATCAAGTAAAATAGTTGGGTCAAGCTCCACCAATTGGGCAACCTATCTCACGTGGGTCGGATCTTTTAAGAAGGGCAATTTACCTTTCTGCCCCTAGGAGCATCATTTTTTCGAACTAGTAGGAACCACGCACATTGCACATGGTAATTGAACCTTAATTTGAAAATTGCAGTGCATATATTACTATATGCAAATAAGCTATACGTATATTTCAAGTTGTATAATGTGTAAGAGATGCCCAAAAACATTGGAACAAAATGAATGGAGAGTATGTTTATATAGTCAAGAGCATCTCCAAGAGATTCCTTATATTTAAAGAGCATCTTTTGAAAAATAAAGAGAATTTTTATATTATAAAGGGTGAAAATTTTTATGTCCTGCAATATACTCTTTATACTTGTGCAAATATACATTGAATTTCACAATTGATATAATAATAGATGTACTTACAACATGCTATCATCATGTCTATAGATTTGTTATTCATTCCATCTCGAGATAAAACAAAGAAGGGCGTGTTAATGGCGATTATACCACAAACGGTCAAAAGAGTTAGTCTGGCCAAATTAAATAAAATGCAAAACTAATATTACTCACTACTCAGAATGATCACAATTTCTAATCCACATCGGAAATGTCCTCCATGAAAATAAATGCATTAAATATTTTTCTTCGAAAAGCTTATTTTCATCCTCTTCTCCTTTCCTTGTCTGAAGACGTGTCACTGGATTTTGGAGAACATTCATATTCCAATAGTAACTTGCCGATTACAGTAGTCAATAAGTCAAATGCAGACAAAGTCAAATGCACACAACAACCATCTGCAATGCAAGAAACCAAAAGCATTGTATGAAGTATGGATATTCAAGTTAAATATTCCAAAGGGAGAAAAATGGTTCATACACAGTAACATAATGGATGGCATGTAAGTAAAACCGTAACTTACGTTTTATGGGATTGAACATCAAAGCAAAACGTATGTGACAAACTGAATCTAACGTAAATATAACAATCATATGGGATCAAAGCGGCACTCGTGGAAATCAAGAATCCGCGTAGTCATTACCATTTACCAACATCGAAATCAAGACAATTCGAGTATTTTACACAAAATTTTGTTGACATCACATTCAAATTAGGAGCTCAACGAAGGACTTGTCTTTTTATTGTATAAAGCAATAATTCAAACAAACAGTCGGTACAAATCTTAAGTAGTAAATACCAAGCACAGGACAGGCTTTCACCATTACACACACAATGACATACACAAAACTTAATAATCTAGTTTACCAGGTAGTTGCAATCTCTAATGATAGTTAATCGAGAGACAATCTGCAAGAGAAATGGCCTTAGACTTATTAGGAATAATTAGCTGTCATGAAATTAAGACAAATTAGTGCTTCATACTCAAATCTTGAAGTTGGTGATAAGCATGTCAAAATATTGACAAATTACATAATACTCATGCACAAAAATGCGTTTTTATTAGTCATTTTTCGATGGTAAAAGTTCATAGATGCAAGGATAGAGGCTATCATGGAGTTAAAGTATAGCACGTAGAGATGTTACATTCAATTTCTCTCTTCTCTATACATATACTTCACTGCACCGCACTTGCCAGATTTATGTATAAAATTTGGAGATTTGATCTCCTTTTATAAAAATTTTTTGTTCTTCGTTGTCCACGTATCATTTCCAAGCTTCTTTTGCAATTTGATGAATGATTTGTATAGACAGCAAGCATATCCAATCAATTAAAAATTATATGAACATATTAAAAGATTGTAAAAGTTCAAAAAAAAAAAAAAACCTATTTATAATTTACATATTTAAATGACAGCAAAAGAAGCTCTTTTCCGTAGTCCTGTAAAACATCTTTAAAGCATAACATTTTGTTTTGTAAATGGGCATAATTCTTCATCCATGAGTATAAGTTTCATGATGTCAAGCAAGCCATACAGTGTCTCATAAGTTTCACTTCTTCCTCTTCTTATCACTTTCACTTTGAGTGTCCATGGTTTCTTATCTCGGTTAAGTTCTTTAATGAGGATGTGAGACCTCCTCTCTTCCAACATGGTAACTACGAACAACAAATTAATCCTCCGAAAATCATACTGAATTAATTAGGTGTGGTATTGTACAATGATTTAACACACGTATTGAACACTTTGCTTCAACATACGCTATCTATGCTAGATAAATCTGTACTGCAAAGCTCTTGGAGACTTGCATCAAATTGAGACTATTTCAATTTTAGAATACCAGAACTCAAAAATGATAATATTGCTAGATAAATCTCCATTGCAAAGCCCTTGGAGACTCATATCAAACTAATACCCAAAAAATAATTCAATTAATTTACAAACATATGTTTAATACATTCTTTTTCTTCTTCTTCTTCTTCTTTTGAGAGAAGTACAACAGAATCATTCCAATTAGATAGAACATGGAAGAAATTATCAATTCTCAGATGCGATTTTTTTTTTTTTTTTGCGAAAAGTGACCCCAATTTCAATTGAATCAACCATGCCCTACATGTTAAGAAAATCCCTACCAAATCAAACCTATGGAGCATTCTTCAGCATAAGAGAAAATATACGCAGAGCATAACATGTAATAATTTGAATAAATTATCAATTCTAAGCCTCAATCCACTCAAAAACACAAAGGAAGTTCGGCTCACCTTGTCTTCAATCTATGTTATTCCACACAAAATTAACAATGCAACTGATCACACAAAATAAAGCTAAGGTGTTCAAGGGAGTTTCTCCTAGTCGTAAGGGCACCCCTAATTATTGGTTAACTTTATTGTTTTTAGTACAAATTGAGGTCGATCCCCAATTTGTTTTAAAAAAAATTAAAATTAAGGAAGAAATAAATTTCATTTAGCACTATTCACGAAATATATGCGCACACATAGAATTTTTTTATTTTTTGATCTAGTGGTAGGATATTTGCACCAAGTTGGTGGAAAAACTAATGTATTAATATTTTTACATAAATACAAAGTAGTCAAAAGTACCATTTAGTAGTTATGTGCATAATTATTTTCATGTCATGTTGGCTAAATTTATACTTTTGGTAAAAATCTGAAGTCGTAACTTAAAAATTCATCACACACACACACACACACACACAAAACTAAAAAACAAAAAAAATACAAAGATAATGTTTTTTTGAAATTAAAGAACCACTATATTTATAATTTTATAAAATATTAAAATTTTTCATATAATTTATTTTATTACTTCAGTTTCCCTTATCAATCACAATTTCTCTGATTACTTTAATTTAATAAAGAATATTTACTTTAGTATATTTGTCATCAATTTTTTACATAAAATATGCGGAAAACGGATTTACTACAAGCGGTAAAATAAGTTTGACATCAATGCGATCCAATTACATCCGTCATTTCCTCTTATGAGCAGAAAAATATAAGAGACCCTTGGGAGGACAAATTTTTTTTTTTTTTTGGCTCAAAAGCCTCTAGTTTTGAAAGCTCTACTTTAATTTGGCTTTTGCCACTACTGGCCGGTTCAACAGATTCGTCGGCTTTTAAGGTGCATTGACATATCTTATCTAGACATACTGGGAGAGGCGGATGGTTTTTGGGGTTGGGGGTGGGGTGGCGTCCAGTGCAATCCCCAGCCTAATTGAAATTTATGTTTAAAAACAAATTCAAAGATATATAGGGGTTGTTGGATTGAGGATAAAAGTTATCCGCGTGGTATTCCGTGTAAAATATATGGTTAATATTGTATTAAAAAGTGTGGATGTGGTTAAAAAGAGGAAAGAAAAGAATGTGGAATAAAAATTATCCTAGATAGAATAAGTCTATCTATATCTAGTTAATGATATGCATAAAAGATGCCGCTGCCTTAGTGGCACAGCTGAAGGCTCTAAATCATCGATACCTTGTTGACGTCCATGGTTCGAACCCTCAAACCCTCATTTTTCCCAATATGATTTTGTGATTTTGTATGCTAGTACTTCCAACTTTCCCAACTTTGTTTACACGTCTATTGGATCCTTTTTCTTTTCCTTTTTTCTTCATTTTTGTCTTTTGTTTTATATTTTGCATAATTCTTTTGGCTTTTTTGTATTTTATATAATTCCTTTTCTTCTCCTTTTTCTTTTGTCCTTCTTTTATATATTTTGTATAATTTTATGTGGCCTTTTAATATTTTATTTATATAATTGCTTAATTGCACGAATTTAAATTCTTATGTGGCCTTTTAATATTTTATATAATAATTTCTTAATTGCAAGAATTTAAATTCTTAAACTTAATTTTACTTTCCGCTCAATTTTATTAATTAAAAATAAATTATATTATTTTACAATGAGTTTAGATACAAGTTCTATTTTATATGATTTTTTTTCCTTAAACAATAAAATTTGTCATATTATAATGAATTTACGAGAATATGAAATGAGTTGATATATGATTTTATGCTAACATCCAAGAACTTTCTCCCTAAATCTAGGCTAGGCTCATCAGAAACCAAGTTTGGAGATTGATTGATTGAGAACAAACTTCGGTGCAGTCTGATGTAAAGCTACATGTTAGTATAATTTATTAGGATTATTATTGTTCTATATTAAAAGATCATCTATATCTATATCTATATATTAATAAAGAGAAACCGATTTGGGAGGGAAATTTCCCGCTCATTTTTTAGCATTTTTGAATTTGTTTTCCCACTCATAACATCTTAATTATATTGGCTATTTTTGAATTAGTTTTCCCAATCTATTTTGAAATCTTCCTTATCCGTTTGTTCCAAATTTTTAAACTTTCCTTAACTATTTAATCGAAGAGAATTTTATTTAATCATTTAATTTTAGCTTTTCCTTATCTGTTTAATTGAATAGGATTTTGTTTAATTATTTCTTATCAAACCTATCATTTCAAAATTTCAAGAATTAAAATTTCTGCCTCCGTTTCAACTGTATTGTTTCAACCCTAAATTGATTTAGTCCTTTTTATTTTTATAAGTTAAAAAATTCACTCTTTTTTTTTTTGCTTAGACATCTATATATATTTACATGTATTCCTAAAATCTAATATTACCACAAATCTGGTGAAATCTAATGTTTGGAAAATCGAC
Organism: Jasminum sambac; assembly: GCA_018223645.1. NCBI lineage: Eukaryota > Viridiplantae > Streptophyta > Magnoliopsida > Lamiales > Oleaceae > Jasminum > Jasminum sambac. The sequence goes on from CP073652.1 coordinate 27,724,042, forward strand.
CAAAAAAGGTAACAAGTTGAAGGTCAAAAGGTCGAACCGGTTGATAAAAAAATTTTAAAAATAAGTGAAATTTTTTATAAAATGGATAGAATTAATTATTTTGTTAATTTCTACACATGCATAGATAAAGATAAGAAATTTTAGAATTAGTTATTTTATATTTTATTCACGAAAATTAAGAGCAAATTTGAAAAGTTAGTTCCATGTTAGATTCTTTAATTGGTATAACACAGATTTGAATTTTTTATACTAAACATTGAATCCCACATCGATTGCGCGGCGAAGGAAAGTGAAGAAACCCTTCATTAAATAGCTACTGCACTGTGTATTGTATAATTTTTTATAGTGGGCCTGACTCCATTATACATTGGGCCATGAATAGTTAAATATTTAAAGGGGAAAAGTTAATTTTTGTTATGGATTAGACCTTGAAGAACCGGAAAACCTGTACCTAGGTTAACCGTTTTGTGGTTTAACCCTTTTTTTAAACCGCTTCTATATAGGTTTTTTGCAAGACAATTTTAGGTAAAAATTGTAACGAAATTTTAACCGATTTGCGGTTGAACCAAATAGCTCAGCCGATTTTCTAAACACTCGATTCAAGTTTTTTCTTCCAATCTCTCATGTAGATCATTTTAGGATCTACATACTTTTCCTAAATTCGATTTAATTATTTCTCATCTATTATTAATAATTTTTTTTGAAGGGGATTAATTTATTTTTTACTTAATTATACTTTTAACCCACTTCTTTTATAATTTTTTTTGCCCTTAAAGTACTATTTTTTTAATCCATATAATTAGCAAGATATTATCGTTCTTCATATTGTGCCTATTTTAGATAACTATCAATATTAAAATTATTTATATATTTTAATTTATATTGCCCGTTAATTTTAAATTTTCAACAAACATTGAAGACTTGGCAATTGGAACTACATTAATATATCACAATTTAATGATTTTATTTTATGTAATGGTTTATTTGAAAACTTCTAAATAACTGAATCGGCAATTATATTATCACAACACATTTTTATTGATACGTTATATTCTATTTATTTTAAAAATTCCTAATATTTACATCTTAGTCTAATTACATCCTTAACTTTTTTCCTTCAATTATTATTTTTAACCTTTAACTAATTATAAATTTGGTTCATGCAGATCCTTTTTGTCTAAAAAAATTAATTAATTTAGAGGTTACATTACTTATTTATCCATCATAGTTTTAAATATTACAAAACATAATGGACGTAAACGGTGAATATTTCTTTTTTATTTAATAGGGTGATAGGGAATCATTTATAATGGTTTTCAAAGGTTTTTAATGTAAAAGAAGAGAGAGAATAAGTGGAGTTGAGTGGTGGAGATTTGTGGATGTGATGAGATATGTGAATGTGATTGATTTAGGGTAAAGAAATAATGGATAAAAAAGTGGTAAAAAGTTAAAAAAGTAGTTGCCTGACATGCTTTAAATATCATTAATACAATATTAAAATTAATTTTAATATTTATGAATAAAGCAAGTTAATTACTAGAAATTACAAAACATAATAATGTACTGAAAAATTTGAGAACATAATATTATTATTATGAACAATGTTAAAGACCTTTTCATACAATTAAATTATGGTGTACCCAATATCTTTTATAGTGTGAATATAGATAAATAATTAGCTTTTGTCGAGTTATTTAGCATTTTTTTACCTCGAATTATAAAACTTAATTATACTACTTACACGTGATTTAATTAATCATACTTAATTATTGTAAGATTCTATATCAATTATTATTTTTGTTATTTTTGAAATAAGATTCTATCTCAATTATTATAAAGTTCAAATTACTACAATCCTCATATTTTTCTTTTAGTTCTAAAAAAGATAGTTTCTCTTGATAGTATCTTATATCATAACAACCAACAAGAGCCAAAGAGTATTTTTCTTTAAGAGAAATTTATTAAATACATCATGAGTTTCCGTGTGTTTTTAGTGTGTCTACAATTTACATACCATGTTTTGAGAAATTACATTTTACATATCGCATTTGATTAATTCTGAACAAAACAAGTCTTATGTCTAACAAAAATTGGAAAAACATTTTAAAAATTACTTATTAAGAAAAAAATTACCTTTTTTGTAACTAACGAATTACACCCCATGTATTTTAGTATATAAGACTCTATATATGATTATTTGTAAAAATATTAATTAACACTTATTCTATCAACAATACTTTTGTTGTCTCTTTTATTCTAAAATATTTTTTTTTTAAAGTTAACTATATATGATATATGAAATATTATAAGTAAATTGAAAATAAGGAATCGTCTTCACTGTTGTTGTCATCAACTCTATCGTTACTATTAAACTGAGTTGCAAATTTCACAACAAATAATTTCACTGAATTTTGAGGTTTTCCTTTTTAAAGAAATAAACATGTAAATAAGTTTTTTTTTAAGGAAAAAAAACTAAGTTGCAAAGTGGCATCAAATTTCATGTACGATTAAAATTGACATTTTCTTATTCACTTAATAAAATTATTTATGAAACATTAAGAACAAATTCATATTTTTTTATTTTATATATTTGAATAATTCTTTAACGGCATTGATTTATAGACTCTCCGAGTAGTATTATAAGAATCGGGAATAAATATTTTATTTCTTTTTTTTTGTGAAAGTAAACAAATATTTGGTCAAGTATGATTGAAAATCATACTTGAGGAAAATGTATTTTCTCTTTATTCCCGAACTAAGTGCAATGATTTTGTTAAGTATATTGGTGTGAAATATTTATTCAATCTTCTAATTTTGGTGATGGCCACTATAAAAATTATTAACTAAATTGATGGACGATAGAAATATTATTTATTTTTCTAATTTTGGTGATAAATAAATAAATATTTCAAGTGCATATTTAATGAATAAAGATTAAATAATTGAAAAGTAAATAAATTACTAAATTACCTATTTCGTAAATTACGTATTTAATAGATAATTGGCTATCGACTCAATCAATGATTGAAATCATGCGACTCAATTAAAATTTCTTAATTGTCTTTCGATTATATTAAATATCTATTTGGGATTTTATCTACTGAATAAATATTAAGAATCAAAGTTACTTTAAATAATTTATTTTATATCGATTTTCGTCAGTTTAGATTTTATACAATTTTTAAAGATCATTGATTAAGTCGTCTATTTAAATTAGTAATCAGATATATTTCAATTTATTTATCTTATTTAAATTAATTATTTGTGAATTTTTAATATTTTTGGAAGTCATGATTTATTTTGTTCATATCCTATTCTTTTCGTTAAAATTCTTTTAGGTACTATCTGCACATGTTGCTAAATCATGTGTGCGATCCAAAATCTTATGAAGAAATAAGAACGGTTGATGGGAAAGTATATAATATTTTCACAAAAGTGTCCTATGCTCGGGGTCTTGTAGACGCTAACATTGGGCTTCTGAACTGTCGTTAAGAAATCTGTTTGTCACTCTACTCATATCTGACTACTTGGATAGACCTGAGGCATTGTGAAAGAAATGCTGACAATATTTGTCAAAAGATATAGAACACAGGCATTGGAATACTCTGCATGACCCAGGTACTGTTGTTCACCATGATATGTTTACCCAAGTATTATTGTTCACGATTATATGTTTTTGTCTTCCCATTTTTTGCGTGATTTGACTGTTCACCTGTAATTTTCTAAGTATTAACTAATTGTGGGATGTGCATTGTAGATTTATAGCAGACCGATGATTTATAACTAACACGACTACAAACGTCGTGCACAATGAAGTTTTCAGCAACCTATAGTGTTATGCGCATGAATCATATGGAGATATGTTGTTCGTAATTATCAAAGTTTTTATTTATCTCTTATGTTATATTTGTTTCTATAGGCCATGAGATATCATATATATAGATATAGGATTGGTTTCCTTTGGCTATGTCTCATATGGACACATTCATTCAAGTGAAATATTATGATTTGCATTTTGGCTTATATTTTGCTATTTGCGCTACAAAATCTTAAGGAAATGGAATATTTGACGAGATTTGTTCTTGCTTGTGCCCTCATAGATGAATTAGTTACCTTTAGAGTACTATGGATTGCTATTTTTGTTGCAAAATATCTCATCATTTTTCTATGCTGGCAGGGACGGTTTTGTGTGTGGTGAGCCCTGAGTCGAACTTACAAAAAAAGGCTTTGGAATCATAGGGAGTGTTTCTGGGTTCGGGGCCAAATTTTTTTTAATCGAATGCACAAGATAAGAACAAATTCAAAAACTCAATTTTTAGGGCACAAAAATTGGGTACATCGTAAAAAAAAAAAAAAACTCATCAAATTAAGCAATAAGAACAAACTCACAAACTCATGTTACTTGTTATTATCAAATTAAGCACAAACTCAATTTTTAGGGCAAAAAATTAGGTGAACTTGCTCTTACAAATGTACAAACATAACTCATAATTCATAAGATAAGACTTTTAAACTTTGAAATTGAAATTTAAAATTAACCCTTAACCCTTAAAATTGCCGCTTAATTTCTATCTTTTTTTTTTTTTGCCTTCCCCAAATTTTTGCCTCTTAGTTTCTATCTTTTCTTTTCTTTTTTTTTTCCTTCCCCAAAAAGTCTCAATTTCTCTTCAAGAGTTCAAGTTAATCTCCTCTAATTCAAGTAAAATGGGTAATCTCTAATTCAAGCAAAATAGGTCTAAAAGAAATAAACAAATCTTCACAAAAAATGAGGTTAAATTTCTTTTAAGTTAAAAAAAGACCCATAAATTTGGATTTAATGCTTGATTTTGTCCATTATTTTGTTCAAAAATAGGCCTACAAACTTGTATTAAATTTAAATTTGGGCCTTTTTCTATTAAAAAAAAATCGAACCTTAGCTATAACGGATCAAAATGGGCCCCCCTGGAAGGTCGGGCTTGAGGCGGCCGACTCACTTGCCTCAAACCAGAACCGTCCCTGTATGCTGGTATAGATGGATATATAAATCATTGGCTTTAGGGTACTTAAAATGGTTTTGTACTTTTCAATGTTGATGAGATTTGTGTTTCCCTTTTCAATTGTAGGTTATCATGTACACATATCACATATCGATTCCTTATGCGTCATGTGACAAGGAAGCCATGGTGAAAAGATTAGAACAAGTTGCCCATCACGCTTTCAAAACCAATATATTTATGAATGTTATAGTATGCTATGTATTGTTCTCCAATGTAATTGCGTAGATAGAGCTTGAATGTTATTATTGTTTGGACTAATGCAAAATTGTGTTTTTCATAGAGATTTTTTATATCTTTGTGTTTGTTTTAATTGTTACAAAATCGTATCAATATTAATAGATCGGATTTACTCCAAATACAAGCGAAATTCTGTCGAATTTTTTCAAAAAAGTGTACATTCTTCTCTTAAATATTTTGATGTTACTGATTGTACTTAATAAATCCGATAAATCCAATTAATGTAATTAGCTCCCGTGCAACGCACGGGTGTTCCAACTAGTATTAATAAATTAAGGAAGTTTTTCCGCTCATTCTAATATTTTTCTGAATTAAATAAATATTATTTTATTCTTAATTTTTAGTTGTTAATTCCCTTTCTGATCTCAATTCTTATCCTAACAACAGATCTCTAATTTCAGCTCTATTACACCCTTATTATTCCCTTAATTTATTTAATTAATTAATTAACAACATGATTATCCCTTTATTAACTTAAGTAAATCCTCTATATTTGCCGTAATATATGGATAATTAACAATCCTTATCTGCCTCTACCTCTCCTGATTTATCCCCTGATTTATTTTGATTTTACATTATTTAATTGACCACGTAATCAGCCTAATTTCCCCTTGATTTGCCTAGATAATCTTTGTCTGCTGGTTGGTAGTGTTGCAGTTGGTTTATCTTTTAGCACTATTTCCTCCCTTTTATTTGATGAGCTCTTGTCAAGATATAAAAAGGGGAATTATTTGGGAAGAACATGGTAACCTATTTGGGTTTTCTTGTGGTAGGTTTGGAGGTGTAGATTGACACGGTTGCCTCAAAGAAATGGGTCAAAGCATTGATTGGTTTCAAGAAGCTAGCCAGAGAATCACAATGTTCAGAGAAGGATGAAAATGTAAGTGGAATTTCTTGATTGCCTTTTTTTTTCCAAAATTTAAATTAGATGTAAAAAAAAAAGGGTTTTGGGAAGTAATCCAACACTTAGTTGCCAAGATGTGCGATTGCTACATTTGCCTGCATTTAACTCTATTGAAGATGATGTCTCTGCAGCGCCCTTTTACTCTCTCTGTATGTTTTATTTTTACGTGGGGTGGGAGGGGGGGCGAATTTCCCTTTCCTCTCCTTAACACTTAAGGCGCGCTTGGAAAGAGATTTAAAGTATTTTAATGTCTTTTAATATAAAAGAGGAGAGAGAATGGGTGGGGTTGGTGATTGAGATTTGTGGATGTCATGAGATATGTGGATGTGATTGATTTGGAGATAGAAATAATGTAGAAAAAAGTTGAAAAAATTTAAATAAGTATGAGGCGAACAGGGTTTTAGTCACTTACTGAAGGGTTATTGTTGGGTTTTCCTTGGCTTCACCGAGGAAATGGGTGCTATTTGTTTTCTTCCTTGATTTAATCTCTTCATTTTTATGACTTCCTTGCATTTTGTAGCCTGCAGAATTGTTGTTTGAAGGTGATGAAGGACAAGTTAATTGGCGAATATCATCTCTAAATTATATTTATATTTATGTCTTATATGTAATCCTTATTTTTTTTCCTTGTACAATTACGATTATTTCTTCTCATTCCCAAGTCAATGAGCTACTACTTTATGTTCATTCCCAACGTAGACTATCGTGTGTTATTCTACACATTTTTATATATTTTTTTCAATCTCACTTATTCTCTTTCTCATTTCATATCCGTATATCTCGTGAGACTTACCTGTACTGCACAAATCTCCACCATTCAATTTCACTCATTCTTTCTCCTATATCACATAAAAACACATAAAAACTTATTTTTATACACATCGTAACACCTGCCAACTGAACCATTAAGGTACAAGTGAAAAAATGTCCTACACAATACATAAGATGTAATTATCTTGATATTTGGATCTCTTTCAGGCGCTGTTTGACCTCGTCAATTTCAACATTGTCTCTTCGGACGAAGCGTTCGTGTGCCGAAGATGATGTCAATCAAGGTGGGTATTCCATTTTTTTAAAAACTGATTTTGTCGTCACACTCTCACGAAGTTGGTATGATAAGACAATGAAATTTAGTTTTAGAATTGAAGTTTGAGATCCAAAGTCACATTTGAGAGGTAATAATATCTTTTCAATGGCATTAGAGGCTAATGGCTGTAGTGTTATTAGTCCGTTCTTGATATAATGCAGTAGAAACGTACAAGGGTATCGAAAATATGTGGCCGTGATGAAAATATTTCTGAGCATTAATATTTTGTGCACATCGCGGGTTCTTTATTAAAATCGATGTCCATACGTTATCGGTTATGATATGTATTTATTTGACAAAGAAGATTTCCAACACAATCACATGTATCTTGGCGTTGGCGTCAGTCCCGGTGGTGCTAGCGTAGTGGCGTAGTGCTAAATTAGCTCCAATGCTCGTGCAACCAGTGAATTGCAACCATGACATTTCGGGTTTCGTCCTTGTCTTTGTCTTTGTCTTTGTTTCTATCTAGCAAATTAATGTCACTCAAACTTGGATCATGGTAATCCTCAGTGTCAAGGCTTCTCCATCCATTGAGCATTTGAGCCTTTGCAACAAAAACTTGGCTCCTATTAACAGCGCCGGTCCTATAATTTGTATAGCCTGAGGCGACAAATGACTTAAGCACCCTTGGGCGATCCTACATAGAAGATCTTTTTATGAGTGCTAATAAAAACAACCAAAAAATTTATTACTTGAAACTTGATAGCATAGCAATCAACATAATGCATTGCAAACTCAAGGTTGGAATTTCAATTTTAGTAAACACAATATATCATTAAAATTCAAATCGAACAATTTCAATCTCAATCTCAATCTCACCACTTAGACAATGAATTTTGGATAACAATTTTAAGCTAAACTTTTTTTTTTCTCTCGTCATTCTCGACCACTCATTATATTGATATGACATGTTTTTCTATTTTCTAATATATATATTTCTTACATCTTCACTGCACACCTAAAACTTATTTTTCCTATAATCTCTATCAAACATACCCTTAATCTCACCCACTTCAATTTAAATTAATAATTCACCATGTAATTTTCAAATAATTCACTAAATAGTGTCTCTACTCTCTCCTCTCCTACACTCCCAGTGTAATGTTAAAAAGACTTTTGAAAAAAAAAATACTTAGTCGTCTCCCAAACCTCAAACATATACACAATATAAAAATATATATATTGAGCTGCCTTCTTGTTAATTTCTAGATTTGATTTATAAAGTGGTTAATCCCTATTTGAAGGCGCACATGCTGGGCACTAATCAACGATTGGTACTATTATTCTTCTTCATTTTTTTGTCTTTACAATATCGTATATCTTTATTCTATTGGGTTTCAACACCTCTAATCTCATTTTTCACGTGTGGGCCATTCAAAAGGCGCCCTAGGCGCCTGAGGCAATAGCCTCAATTGCCTCAAGATAAGGACCGGCCATGCCTATTAAGGGTGGACAAAAAAATAGGATCCGAGCGGATAGAACCGAAATCAAACAAAAAAAATTAAATCAGAACATTTTTTTTAAGAAAAATTTAAGAACCGGAACTGAAAAATGAGGAACCGAAAACAGAATAGTTCTTTTCTAAAAATTGAAAACCGAACCGAAATCAATTAAGTAACTTTGATTTGAAAATTAAGTTCATGTACATTTTTCTATTAAATTTCTTGTCATATGTAAATACTTTCATCATTAATTCAAATTTATAGATGATAAAAAATGCTCCTAGAACACATAAATTCAAAAATTAAAACAAATAAAATATTGTGTTTGGAAGTTACACCCTTATTTGTCGAGGTGCCTTATATTTTATGATAATTAGACAATAAAATCATAAACACTAAAATACCCGAAATTGAACCGGAACTGAATCCAAACAGGTATTTTGCTCAAAAGAAACTGAATGGTTCATTTTTCATGGAACCATGGTTCAGTACCAAACTTTAAATGCCCACTCCAAGCTCCCATCCTCTCTTTGTTAGCTTTGTTTGATATTAATATTGTTTCTACGCCTCGTACTACACTACACACATGTTTACTGAATATGAAATACATATTTAAAAATCAATTTTTAATAAAACTGAAAAGATATATATGCAGTTCTCCTAGAAATTAAGACCCAAGTTGGGCCAAGTTGATATATAATTGATAAGCAAGTAAAGTAATATGTTTACACAATTTACAGTTGTCTTGCATTGAACAAATAATTTTAACTATGTCAATCTTAGTTATTTACTTATAAGTAAACTTACCTGTTGTTAATCTTTTTAATCTCGACTAAGGATATGCCAAGGTTTGAAGTTGAGAAGGAGACACGGTAAAAGCACTGACAAAAGCACTAAAGACTAGTGGAAGGAATACAACTTGAAGCATCACAAAATTCATTAACCAAGACCAAGTGTAAAGTGGCTCATCTTACTCGACCGTTAGAAACTCTAAGTTTCTCCGCAAAAAAGGATCCGAATTTCAATTGCAGAATGTACATATATCAAAATTTTCGAAGTCATTTCTATGTCAAAAAACCAAATCAGTAACAATGACATTCATTAGAAGCCACAGATATAAGCCCAAATTACACAACCTAAAACATGATACATCCTTTGTTCGATTCTTGGATAGGCTAGCTAATTCACTATTCCCTCCCTGTATGATCTAAGACTATGCTGACCTTTCTTCTGAAACTACCAAAGATTGCACCAACGGCGCGAGCACAAGTAAGAATCAAGCCACGATCACTAATTATTATCCCCGAACCCCATTTGTAAGCATCATATGTGGCTATCGCACAAGAGGCTACAACATGAGAAATTTTATTGTTACATCTATGACTAGACATTGTATTGGATGAGGCGAAAATCGAAAAAGCAGAAGAGAACATACCTTGTAGATCTGACAAAGTATTTTCGGAAAAACTGACCACAGAAGGAGTAACCTTGTCAAATACATCAATGAAAGCATTTTTACTCAAGCATCTATGTGGAACATTAAGTCTACCTATACCTATAGGGTGTGATTAAATGACTCAAAATAGAAAATTTGATTAAGTGATTTGTTACCATCCAAAAATAATATATTTCACCAAGTACAAGTACAATATAAATAGCAAATTATAGTGAAAAACAAAATGGATGATACAGGGTCAACGACGAAAACCATTAAGGTGTATTTGATTCACATTTATTTTCCCAGAAAAATCCGTTTTCCAACTTTTTTTCCTTTCTTGGTTGTTTGATTGCCATTTCTTTTCCTAGAAAATGTTTTCCAGTTTTTCTCGAAATTCGCACTTTTCCTTGTTTTGGAGGAAAATGTTTTCCTTGGGGGAGGTGGTTTTTTATTTTCCGGGAAAAGTTTGGCACTTTTTTTTCTTTTTTTTAATGGACAATTTACTTTAACCATAAAGATAAGGAAAATGATCAAATTTCATTAAAAAAAACTCAAAAATAAGGAAAATAACATTATTTTCCAACTTTCAAATTAACCCAATCAAACACCTACAACTACCTTTTCCCTGGAAAACCTTTTCCCGGAATTCATTTACCCGGAAAACGTTTTCCTTCATACCATTTTTCGGCTTTGCAATCAAACACACCCTAAGTGAAATAATAAACAAGGAGCCGTCAAACGTTGTCGACAATGAAATGGCTTTTGTTGTTGACCCTGTATAATCCATTTTGTATTTCACTATAATTTGCTATTTATATTGTACTTGTACTTGGTGAAATGTATTATTCTTGGATGGTAACAAATCATTTAATCAATTTTTCTCTTTGAGTCATTTAATCGCACCCTCTTGGTATAGGTAGACTTAATGTTCCACATAGATGCTTGGGCGAAAATGCTTTCGTTGAGATATTTGCTAAGGTTACTACTTCTGTGGCCAGTTTTTCTGACAATACGTTGTCAGATCCACAAAGTATGTTCGCTTGTGCTTTTCCGATTTTCGTCTCATCCAATATTATGTCTAGTCGCAAATGGAACAATAAAATTTCTCATTTTGTAGCTTCTTGTGCGATAGCCACATATGATGCTTACAAATGGAGGTCGGGGATAATAATTAGTGATCGTGGCTTAATTCTTCAGTCTAAGCATCTATGTGGAACATTAATTCTACCTACACCAACAGGGTGTGATTAAATGACTCAAAAGAGAAAAATTGATTAAATGATTTGTTGCCATCCAAGAATAATACATTTCACCGACTATAAATACAATATAAATAGAAAATTACAGTGAAAATAAAATGGGTGATACAAGGTCAACGACGAAAGCCATTAAGTCAAATAGTATATAAGGAGTTGGCAAGCGCTATCAACAATGAAATGGCTTTCGTCATTGACTCTTGTATCAGCTATTGTGTGTTTCACTATAATTTGCTATTTATACTGTACTTGTATTTGGTGAAATGTATTATTCTTGGATGGCAACAAATCATTTAATCAATGTTTCTCTTTTGAGTAATTTTATGACAACCTGTAGGTGTAGGTAGACTTAATGTTCCACATAGATACTTGGGCAAAAATGCTTTCGTTGAGATATTTGCCAAGGTTACACCTTTTGTGGTCAATTTTTTTGACAATACGTTCTCAAATTGATGAGTATATTTTTACTACACATTTTAATATTCACTTTTATTTTATTGGTTCATTTTTTTATATATTTGTTTAATTAATATTTATTTATTTTCTTGTTTTGTTTTATAAGGAAAAAAGAATTAAAAGGTCTTAATGGGCTTTAAGCCCATAAGACTAATCAAGCTAGGAATTGCGGCTGGGACATGTTATATACACCATTAGAAAAATAACAAAGGGAGGCTCGGCTGGAAATTAAAAAGGAGAAAAGAAGAACGAACCAGAAAAAGAAAAGGCCGAGGAAGAAACTCACGAGTTTCAACGGGTTTTCGGCTACTATAATTCAATCTTCACTTGATGGCCGGTTCTATCGCTTCTATTAATTTTTATTTGACTATGGTCTTCTAAATTTCTTATACCAAGGGTTAGGATGAAACCCTATTCGACTATGTGATTTTCTATTCACAATTCAATTCTTTTTATGCGCGATTGACGTTTACGGTTCGTTCTTCGTTAATTGATTAAATTTAATTACTTTCATCACTTCTATCATGTATTGGTGGTTGTTAGATAATAGTTTAATTAATTTATGCTTGGTGATTGAAGTATATAATGATTATCTTTGAATTATCGTGAGATTTCAATTTGATTGGATACTTGGAATGCTAGGAACTTGTGATTTTTAGATTCTTTGTTTTCTTTAATCCTATTACTACGATAATTGCTTAGTAAGTCTATTAAAAGAAGTGAAGAGGAACCAACATAAGATTTTATTAATTGGGCTTCATTGATAAATTTATGGGTAGACAATAGATTGATTTCGATTTGTGACTCGAATTTGTGAATTAAATAGGGATTAGAGAATTGCTTGGTTAAGTAGTGGTGGATTCCGAAACCTTGGTCATTTTAATCATCTTGATATTTGTTTTAATTGTTTATCTTAGTTTCTCAACTAATATTTTTAGTTAATTAAAAATATAAAAACCAAACATTTTCAATTAGTTTAGTTACGAGTTAATTTGGGTTAAATTATACTTTTTAAATTTGCAGTCCTTGTCGGTTCGACCTCCTTGTTCATTAAATCTATATTTCAATAGATTCATGCGCTTGCGAGTTATTTAAAATTTGACAACAAGTTTTTGGCGCCGCTGCCGGGGACTGCATTTGAAAGTTGATTTTGCCTTAGTTAATTTCATTAATTTAATTTAATTTAATTAATTTATTTTATTTTATTTTAATTTGTTTAGAATTATACCCTTTTTAATAATTATTATTTAACCTTACCTATTTTCTTTGTCTTTTTAGCAGAATAGCATTACCGGATGAGCAATTGGTCGTGGTCAATAAGAATTTCTACAAAAGTAAAAAATCAGGTGTTTTCGCTCCTTTGTTTTATTCTTTTATTTTGAATTTTTGTTAGTAGAGTAGTTAGTTTGCGATTTTTATTTTTGTTTTATTTTATTTTATTTTTTAGTGATTGTCATTAAAAAAATTATAAAAAAAAAAGAAAATTTTGCTGCGTGCATGGTCGTAGATCTCTTAATCTTGAGTTAGAACCATTTGATAGTGAGATTGAAAGAACTTTTCATCAAAGAAAACAAGTTGTAACCACGGATAAAATTGACGATAATATATTAAAAATTGAGATGGCTGATGAAACTGAAGAGAAGCCTTTTAAGGATTATTTTACTCCTTTATCTAATTTGAGCACGTCATGCATCTAATATCCTCAAGTAGCTGCTCGAACTTTTGAACTCAAACCTAGTATACTCAATTGTCTCCTATCATTTTATTGTTTGGAAAGAGAGGAGCCTTACAATCATTTAACTGATTTTTATGCTATATGTGAGACTTTTAAGTATGAGAATGTTACTGCTGATAATGTTAAACTGAGATTGTTCCCATTTTCTTTAAAGGATAAAGCTCGATCATGGTTTAATAGTTTGCCGTCGAATAGTATTACTTCTTGGGAACAAATGATCGCTAAATTTTTGAATAAATATTTTCTTGTTCACAAAACAAATGCTCTTCGTAGGGAAATTTCAGAATTTGTGCAGAGAGACAATGAGCCATTCTGTGAAGTATGGGAGAGATTCAATGGGCTGTTATTAAAGTGTCCACACCATGGTTATGAAAAAGGGCATCTTTGCCAATATTTCTTGGAGGGATTGCTACCACACATTCAAGAATGGTTAATGGCCACAAGTGGTGGGGAGCTTATGTCTAAAAATGCAACTGAAATTTGGGATTTCTTTAAAAAACAAGCAGAAAATTCTCAACAGCGAAGTCGTTCTTCTCGAACTGAAGGAAAGAAACGAGGAATATATGAGATTCGGAGTAATGATTCAAGTTCGGAGATTAGAGAAGTCAAAGGAATGATTGGAGGCATCTCTCGCCAATTAGCTTCTTTGACAACGACACCCTCGAGTGATCCACTTGTCGGTAATCAGTCTGGGCCAGATGAGTACTCTGATCAAGCTAATACCCTAAATATGATGAGGCACCCATCCTATAATCCTTTTTCTAACACATATAACTCAGGATGGAGAGACCACCCAAATTTCTTATGGTCACAGGGTTCTCAACAAAATGGTGGGTCAAGTCAAGTTCCTCAGCAAACTATGAAACAGTACAATCAAAATTTTTCACAACCAAAACCATGGGAAGTGGCATTTGAGAAGTTAGCCAAGTCTACACAAGCAACACTTGATCAACAAAACCAGACAATTGCAGAATTTAAAAATTCTCAAACGAATTCTATGTCGAATATGGAGAAAATGATTGGACAGTTAGCTTCCTCTGTCCAAAATTTGGCAACAACTATTGAAAAAGGAAAATTTCCTAGTCATCCACTTCCTAATCCAAAGGGAATGCATAATGTTGGAGCTACGTCTAAAAATCAACAAGAAGATGCCAAGGCTATCATGACACTGAGACATGGTAAGTTGTTTGACAATCAAGTAGAGATCCCAACTCGAAAGAACTCTAAAGAAGTTTCTTTTGAGGAATTGCAAAATCAAGATCCATCAAAGGAGAGTTCATCAGGTGAGGACAATCTACCATCCTACATTCCAAAAGCTCCTTTTCCACAGAGGTTAACTTAAGGGAAGAAATGTAACACAATCAATGAGATGATGGAAATCTTCAAACAGGTAAGTATAAACATCCCTTTACTTGATGCAACAAAGCAAGTACCAGCCTATGCCAAATTTTTAAAAGATCTGTGTACTAAGAAGAGGCAGTTGCATGTGCACAAAAAGGCATTCTTAACTGAACAGGTAAGCTCTATCATCCAAAGCAAAACTCCTCCGAAATTTAAAGATCCAGGCTGTCCTACAATTTCATGCGCTCTAGGAAGCCATAAATTGAGAAAGCTTTATTAGATTTAGGAGCTAGTGTTAATCTTTTACCTTATTCTGTATATGTGCAACTTGGGTTAGGTGAGTTGAAACCCACTTCTGTTATTTTATAACTTGTTGATAGATCTATTAAAGTTCCTCGTGGTATTGTAGAAGATGTTTTGATACAGGTTGACAAATTTTATTTCCCTGTTGATTTTATTGTACTTGACACTCAACCTGTGCAAGATTCTACAAAACACATTCCAGTTATTTTAGTTCGTCCCCTTTTGGCAACATCTAATGCTATTATCAATTACAGGAATGGGGTGATGCACTTTCCTTTGGCAATATGACTCTGGAGTTGAATGTGTTTAATGTCAACAAACAACCATTAGAGGAGGGCGAAGTTGTTGATGTTGATATGATAGATGCAATTGATGAAGTAAATACATTACTTGACTCAACGCCTATCATGGATGCAAATAATTGGAGAACAAAAATTGAGTCACTTCCACCTAGTGGGGAGATGAAGAGTATCCCATCAATTGAAAATCCACCAAAATTCAAGTTTAAGGCGTTGCCAAACCACTTGGAATGCACATTCTTGGGAGAGCCAGAAACTTTACCAAGTGCTGGATCGAATAGAAAGTTGCAGTTAGCAGAACTTGAAGAACTTAGGAACGATGCTTACGAGAATGCAAAGATCTACAAGAGTCGTATGAGGGTTTTTCATGACAAACACATTGTGAGGAAATCTTTTGAACCAGGATTGTATGGAACCTTCCATCGTGAAATCGGCCATCCAGGTGTGCTCCTTCCAACTATTATTTTCCCATATTTTTCTCTTTCTTTATATCTCTCTAGTTGCAAACATTGCGGACAATGTTTAGGATAGGTTTGGGGGTGTGTGATTGCGTTTTTGCTTGTTTGTTATTGTGTGTTTTGTGTGTTTGCTATATTTTTAGCTATATGTGCTCGCAAAAAAAAAAAAAAAACACGTGTGCCTGTGTGTTTGTTTTGGTTGGATAGTATTGCTGGCTGATGATATAACTATTGGAAATTGTTGTGATATATGACTTGAATGCAATGCTGCAATATGTTAACCTAATGATTTTGGTTATGTTAGCTTTTTGGGTTGAAATACTAAAAGATTTTTGGAATTGTGTCGGTTGGTTAAATTTATGACTTGTTATTAGGTATGAGCCTAGACTAAATTACAATTTTTGAACCGTACCTTAAGAGAGGATTGTTTGGGAGTGGTCGAGCCGTGAGAGTGGCTAGATGGGAATGCTTTTATTCCATGCATGAGTTGACATTGTGTGAAGTGTTCTTGGCCTGAAAGTATAAGCTAGGGAATGACCAATGCTAGCAATTTAATCCCCGTGCACCCATCTTACTAATTGAGTTGAATATATTATACCTCTCTTCGTAGCCTTTTTGACTCGAGTAATTAAGTCCGAAGGGGTATCTTAAAACCCGTTGCCCTAAGGTCATCTGGCCTGGGAGTCATCGACCTAAAGCTCGCTACACGGGTTATTTAGAAAGTTTAAGGGAGAGAGGTCTTGCACATAAGATACAAGGAAAAAAGAGCAAAAGAAAAAAAAAAGAAAAAAAATCATTTGGGGGATTAACTAGTCAGTTTGAGTTCCTAGTAGAGACTTAAAGGTTGAGGTACGTTAAAAAAAAACAGGAGAATAACTGTAAACCTTGAAAGCCACGATCATTGGTTCGACCCAACCAAACCTGAGTGGGAAAAGATGAGTTTATTGAGCGTGACCTATAGTTATCACCTTGGGCATGAGTGAATATATTAACAATGGGTGTGTGAATCCCACGAGAGAGTAAGGAAAAAGAATTGACTATCATGGGCCGGGAATGAACCAACCTATACATGTGATGGAAATGGATTGGTATTTTGATTCAAAAAGTTGGCATGGTTAGAGTCAAAGGTCGATATGTGGGTAATATTGCATTCTTTTCATCGATCATGAGGGATTTTCAAATATGAGGTCGATAAGGCAATCTATTTGACTATTGTTTAAGTCGTATTGTCATTTTATATACTTGGTGATTGTGTGATTATTTTTAGATTGTTTTGCTCGAGGACTAGCAAAATTTAGTTTTGGGGGAATTTAATGAGTATATTTTTACTACACATTTTAATATTCACTTTTATTTTATTAGTTTTTTTTTATATATATTTGTTTAATTAATATTTATTTATTTTCTTATTTTGTTTTATAAGGAAAAAAAGAATTAAAAGGTCTTAATGGGCTTTAAGCCCATAAGACTAATCAAGCTAGGAATTGCGGCTGGGACATGTTATATACACCATTGGAAAAATAACAAAGGGAGGCTCGGCTGGAAATTAAAAAGGAGAAAAGAAGAACGAACCAGAAAAAGAAAAGGCCGAGGAAGGAAGCTCACGAGATTCAACGGGTTTTCGGCTACTATAATTCAATCTTCACTTGATGGCCGGTTCTATCTCTTCTACTAATTTTTATTTGACTATGTTCTTCTAAATTTCTTATACCAAGGGTTAGGATGAAACCCTATTCGACTATGTGATTTTCTATTCACAATTCAATTCTTTTTATGCGCGATTGACGTTTACGGTTCGTTCTTCGTTAATTGATTAAATTTAATTACTTTCATCACTTCTATCATGTATTGGTGATTGTTAGATAATAGTTTAATTAATCTATGCTTGGTGATTGAAGTATATAATGATTATCTTTGAGTTATCGTGAGATTTCAATTTGATTGGATACTTGGAATGCTAGGAACTTGTGATTTTTAGATTCTTTGTTTTCTTTAATCCTATTACTACGATAATTGCTTAGTAAGTCTATTAAAAGAAGTGAAGAGGAACCAACATAAGATTTTATTAATTGGGCTTCATTGATAAATTTATGGGTAGACAATAGATTGATTTCGACTTGTCACTCGAACTTGTGAATTAAATAGGGATTAGAGAATTGCTTGGTTAAATAGTGGTGGATTCCGAAACCTTGGTCATTTTAATCATCTTGATATTTGTTTTAATTGTTTATCTTAGTTTCTCAACTAATATTTTTAGTTAATTAAAAATATAAAAATCAAACATTTTCAATTAGTTTAGTTACGAGTTAATTTGGGTTAAATTATACTTTTTAAATTGGCAGTCTTTGTGGGTTCGACCTCGTTGCTCATTAAATCTATATTTCAATAGATTCGTGCACTTGCGAGTTATTTAAAATTTGACAACACAAATCCACAAGGTATGTTCTCTTGTGCTTTTTCGCTTTTTGCCTCGTCCAATATTGTTTCTAGTCGTAGATGTAACAATAAAATTTCTCATTTTTAGTTTCTTTTACAATAGCCACATATGATGCTTACAAATGGGGATCGGGGATAATAATTAATGGTCGTGGCTTGATTCTTAAGTCTATGTGGAATACTAAGTCTACCTACATGTACAGGGTGCGATTAAATGACTCAAAAGAAAAAATTTGATTAAATGGTTTGTTGCCATCCAAGAATAATACATTTCACCAAGTACAAGTACAATATAAATAGCAAATTATAGTGAAAAACAAAATCGATGATACAGGGTCAACGACGAAAGCCATTAAGTGAAATAATAAACAAGGAGTCATCAAGCATTGTCGACAATGAAATGGCTTTCGTCGTTGGTGTCCTTGTATCATCCATTTTGTGTTTCACTATAATTTGCTGTTTATATTGTACTTGTAGTTGGTGAAATGTTGTATTCTTGGATGGCAACAAATCATTTAATCAATTTTTCTCTATTGAGTCATTTAATCTCACCCTATAGGTGTAGGTAGACTTAATGGTCCACATATATACTTTCGCTGAGATATTCGCCAAGGTAGACCTAGAGCTTTTTCTTTAATAACAACTTAAGGTTTATCGCCTTCATCATCACTACCAGCAGTAGAGTTCCTGAAAAGTTCGGATTAGTAGCTGGGCGCGTTGTCGCGGCGGACCAAAGTTTGGTTTTATTTCCTTACTCGGTTTCAAAACTACATATTAATGTAGTAGTGGTAAGTAAGAGTCGAACCCAAGAGGAACGGTGCTTGATCTAGTTGTCTTTATCAATTAATATAGGAAATGGGGGTTTTGAGAATTTTGAATGAAATTCAAATGACAAAAGATAAGATCAAATAAAACAATTGAAATAAATATCTAGTTCTCGGGTTCGGTTGTGTCAACAACTCGTTTTTATCTTTCTCATGCAACGTGTTACTATTCCTTCTTCAATTTATCAACTCTCAATTAACCGAGACGCTCTGATTAACGAATTCTTCCTTAAGTATATTAAGTTAAAAGTACGCTCTTTAACTTAACATCTAGCTATTGGATAACCCTAAACAAGCTCTTAGGATTTAATGCAAAGCTAGTATGAAATGAACGAGAAGAATGAGTTGAATTAGATGAATAATTTCACAAGCTCGAATTAATGCATCTAAGTTGATTTGTTAATAAATATGCACGATATTCATTTGCTACTTTGGATTGGAATCTAATGACAATTACGGATCAAAAGTTCCAATCCTAGCAAGTAACTTGAATTTAAAGATTAATTGATTCAATTGGCCAAAGTGAATGCAATAATCACATAAACTCAAAGACGGGTTTATAAGCATAACAAATCAACAAATTGAAGTAGAGGAATAGATAAAACGTTACTAAAGAGTTAGAAAAGATAACAACATGTTAGTTGAATACAACGTCCCCCCGAACCAGATAGAAAAGTCTTAACTACTCATAATTGCGGGGTTTCATACTTTTTAGCGAGTGTTCGCCTTGTATCACCACCACAATATGATAGATTATGCAAAATATAGTAAACAAATAAATAAATACTAAGAAATAAATAGAGAAATAAAAGGGAAAGAGAAACTTAGCGAAGAATTGATCCGCCGGAATATGGAAAGTTAGGAGCTTCAAACTAAAACTAAGAACAAATGAAGAAGAAAATTTTATTGGAGAGAAAGTTGGAGAGAACTACTAGCTAATTCACTCCTACTAAGTTGTGTCTTTCCTTCCTTACAAATGCCTCTATTTATAGGCAAAATTTCACAAGAAAACATGATAAAAAATTATACAACTACTCCATTATAAATCCACTAATTGGTAACCATCAAATCATGATCTTAAATTGCTCCATTAGATCAAATATTGTATCATGGTATAGGTAAGCATCTTGGCTGAATTGTGCAATTGGAATTTCCTCTTTTGGATATTTTAATAGAAAGTTATGAATTTTCTACCAAAACATGGCCCAAAAAATCCTCCATTCACATCACTCTCGGTTTTGCCCATTTTTGACCATGATATGATCCGATTCATTTGACGACGTCAACAACAACATTGTAGCCCTCTGAGTGTCCTTTCCAACAATATAAAATGTAGGTCAATCCGAATTTTGTAGCAAAAGTTATGGTCAAATTACTGAACTGCGGCAGTAAATTCGAGCTGCTGATTTTTTACGCTTTGTCATTTCTCTTCAAATGGCCATAACTTTCACTAGGAAACTCCGATTTGGGATCCGACAAAAATGTGGAAATTCTCTTTTGATATTCTTTGATATTGGCACAATAAAAATTGTAAAAACAACTTTTCATAAAATTGCATCGGAGGCCCTCCATCTTTGAATTTGCTTGCATTTCGGTCCCAAGTTCCGTTTTCGCTCCATTTTTATCCATTTTGGCTCCTTTTGATTTCTTGTGACTCTAAACACACAATAAAAGGAAAACACATAAAAATAAACATATAATACTAATAAAACACACAAATACGTAAAATAGAAGAGTTATTTAAGTGTTTTTCTAGCACTTATCAAACTCCCCCACACTTAGACTGTTGTTCGCCCTCGAACAACAATCATATGACACAAACAACACACTGATTTTACATGAGATAAACAACTTTAAACTGTGAAATCCAACTACAGATAGTGACTTGCTTATTAAACATTCTCCCGAACCATGAAAATTTCACTTCTTCTCAAATACACAATGGCTTGTGAGTGTGTGCAATTGAGGTTATCATCCCATCACTAACTGGAACCACATGAAAGCTTACGATGATCTATCCAAATCCTGATCCGAAATAGTCAAATATTTCCTTTCATCTCTCGTGATCCCACTCTTATTTTACAATGATTCCCATGGATCCTAAAAATTACTCTATTCACCAAAAATCATCAACTGTTAGCACTGCAAAGAAAAAAAAAGGGCGTGGCAGGTGTTTTATCGCAAATATGTCTTCAATTTAAAGAGTGTTTAGATTGAGCACTTCAAACCATTGAGGAAATTTATTTATCTCACTTTACACTGGGGTAGCTATCACAATTTTTTTTTTATGTTTTTTTTCTTTTTCTTTTTCTTTTTATGATGAAGAAGAAGAAAAAGAGTTTTGCAATTTTCTTTTCAGCTTTTACCCCACAGGTAGCTTTCACATTAAACCCCTTTCATTGGAGGCAGCCTTATTCACCCATTCGAGGTGACGGCTTCACACTCTGAGGTAGGTAGCTCTTTCCTGTGGTCCCTCTCTTTATTTCGAATATAAAAGTAAAATTCATTCTCAGCATAGGTCAATGCTTTTTCCAAACTTTTTAAACTCTATCAATAAAAGACACATTCACAGAAAACAGATACCATGCGATTAGAACTCCACGTTACTAACAATTGATGTTTCCAGGTTACTTTGAGCATGACGAATGGATAGAAAAAAAAAGAAAAGAAAAAGTTAGTTTACTATGGTCTAGAAAGTTAGAAAAAAAAATCAACATTTTCAACCTTCAATTTGTGTTCCAGAAAATGATAGTAAATTACCTTATAAACGTGCTCAGATAATTTTAGCCAGCTATGCATAGAGAAGAACATAACACAATGGGCGTGTTGTCGCAGTACGCCAAAATTTATTTTATTTCCTTACTGGGTTTCAAAACTACAAATTAATGTAGAAGTGGTAAGTAAGGGTCGAACCCAAGAGGAACGGTGTTTAATCTAGTTGTTCTTATCAATTAATCTAGAAATTGGGGTTTTGTGAAGTTTGATGAAATTCGAAAATAAAATGACAAAATAAAAGAGATGAAAATGAAACAATTGAAGATATATCTAGTTCTCGGGTTCGGTTGTGTCAACATCTTGTGTTTATCTTTCCCACGCAACGTGTTACTATTCCTTCTTCAATTTATCAACTCTCAATTAACCAAGAAGCTCTGATTAACGAATTCTTCCTTAAGTATATTAAATTAAAGTGAGTTCTTTAACTTAACATCTAACTATTGGATAACCCTAAACAAATTCTTAGGATTTAATGCAATGCTAGTGTGAAATGAACGAGAAGAATGAGTTGAATTAGATGAATAATTTCACAAACTCGAATTAATACATCTAAGTTGATTTATTAACAAATATGCACGACATTCGTTTGCTACTGTGGATTGGAATCTAGTGACAATTACGGATCAAAAGTTCCAATCCTAGCACATAACTTGAACTTAAAGATTAATTGATTCAATTGGCCAAAGTGAATGCAATAATCACATAAATTCAAAACGGGTTTAAAAGTATAACAAATCAACAAAGTGAAGTAGAGGAATAGATAAAACGTTAGCAAAGAATTAGAAAAGATAACAACATGATAATTGAACACAACGTCCCCCTCGAACTAGATAGAGAAGTCTAACTACTCATATTAGCGGGTATCACCACTGCTATATGATAGATTATACTTCACTATCTCAAGTATGAAAAATAAAATTAGGAAAGAAACTAGAGAAGAAATACTCCGTTAATCATATTCACGGCCGAAGTATCGTCGATTGATTTTTCGAACCCATATTTAGGTTCTTACTTCCGCCGGAATATGAAAAACTAAGAGTTTTCAAGCTAGAATTAAGAACAAATGAGGAAGAGAATTTTATTGAGGAGAAAGCTGGAGAGAATCACAAGCTAATTCTCTCTACAAGTTGTGTGATTCAAGCTTGGAAATGCCTCTATTTATAGGCAAAATATTACACCAAAAAATATTAAAAAATCATAAAAGTCTTCCTTCATGAGTCTATTGTGGTGTGCTCAAGTTGTTTCATCTCTAAGAAGTCAAGAAAATACCACAAAACACGTTTTATGGTAGGTGGAGTCCGCTGGTCAAAATCTGCTGTGGTGTAAGGCGTGACTCGAGTCGCCGCGCGCGCCGACTCGAGTCACGCGCGATTCTCGCTTAGTCACCGCGGGAACGAGGAGGCTAGGGACGGTTTCAGGGATGACTCGGACGGTTGCGGCGCTGATCGAGGATGCTCGGCGTGACTCGAGTCACTTGCGGTGACTCGATCACATCTGTGATAACTCGAGTCACCCGAGTCACCCAGAAATTGCACACCAAGTCCCTCAACTTTTGAATGTTGTTCATTTTGGTCCTTGACAAATGGCATTTTGGTCCTCCAACGTTTTGAAAAGATTCACTTTGGTCCCCAGACTTTTGAAAAGTTGCACTTTGATCCCCAACAGTTTTGGCTTTGATGCTTTTAGTCATTTTTCTTCAAATGGCCATAACTTTCACTAGGAAACTCCGATTTGAGATCCGGAAAAAGTTTGGGAATCCTCTTTTGATGTTCTTCGACTTCGGCACAAGAAAAATTGTAAAAACAACTTTTCATAAAATTGCATCGGAGGTTCTCCATCTTTGATTCGCTTGCACTTTGGTCCCGAGTTTCCGTTTTTATTCGATTTTCATCCATTTTGACTCCTTTTGATTCTTTGTGACCCTAAACACCACAATAAAGGAAAAACACATAAAACGGAACATATAACACTAATAAAACACACAAACACGTAAAATAGAAGAGTTATTTAAGTGCTTTTCTAGCACTTATCAAACTCCCCCACACTTAGACTGTTGTTTGCCCTCGAACAACAACCATACGACACAAAACAACACAATGATTTTACATGAGATAAACAACTTTAAACATTGAAATCCAACTACAGATAGTGACTTGCTTAATAAACATTCTCCCGAACCATGAAAATTTCACTTCTTCTCAAATACACAATGGCTTGTGAGTGTGTGCAATTAAGGTTATCATCCCATCACTAACTGGAACCAAATGAAAGCTTACGATGTTCTATCCAAATCCTGACCCGAAATGGTCAAATATTTCCTTTCATCTCTCGTGATCCCACTCTTATTTTACAATGATTCCCATGGATCCTAAAAATTACTCTGTTCACCAAAAATCATCAACCATTAGCACTCCAAAGAAAAAAAGAGGGCATGACAGGTGTTTTATCGCAAATATGTCTTCAATTTAAAAAGTATTTAGATTTGGGCACTTCAAACCACTGAGGGAATTTATTTATCAAACTTCACACTTGGGTAACTATCACATTTCTTGCAATTTTCTTTTTTTTTTCTTTTTTTTTTTTTGAAGAAGAAGAGTTTTGCAATTTTCTTTTCAACTTTTACCCCACAGGTAGCTTTCACACTACCCCTTTCATTGGAGGCAGCCTTCTTCACCCATTCGAGGTGACGGCTTCACACTCTGAGGCAGGTAGCTCTTTCCTGTGGTCCCTCTCCTTATTTCGAACATAAAAGTAAAATTCATTCTCAGCATAGGTCAATGCTTTTTCCAAACTTTTTAAACTCTGTCAATAAAAGACACATTCACAAAAAACAGATACCATGCGATTATAACTCCGCCTTTCTAACAATTGATGTTTCCAGGTTACTTTGAGCAGGACGAATGGATAGAAAAAAAGAAAAGAAAAAAAATTAGTTTACTATGGTCTAGAAAGTTAGAAAAAAAAATCAACATTTTCAACCTTCAATTTGTTTTCCAGAGAATGATAGTAAATTACCTTATAAACGTGCTCAAGTAATTTAGCCAGCTATGCGTAGAGAAGAACAGAACACAACAAATTGATTTTTTTTTTTCGGGATCCTGCAGTTTTAGCTAAATCACGCAAATTAAGCTCAATCATATTCAAAAGTTGCTATCTCATGCAAAATTGTGGACACAAAAAAAAATCACAAGCAGATCACAATATGCCACTTCCCCACACTTAAATTTTACATTGTCCCCAATGTAGAAATATAAATACCATGTAAAAGAGAAGAAATGGAAACTCCCCTATGGTAAGCCATGAGTCGTGCCGAGTGGGGATGGTGGTTACACAATGTAGCACTTCGTAGGAACAGGTCAACAATCCAAGAGTAAGAGACCTGCAATCAACATATTTACAGAACAAGAAAAACAACAACGGATTTTTTAATGAAAAAGAGAACTGTATACAAGGAGACTATGGGAGTTGACAACCCTCTGAACATCTTGTAGTAGTATTCACATCAAATTAATGATATGATTCCATCAAGTCTGATCCGCATGGAAACTATCTGAATCAGCATACTCTCTACAAAATAGTTTGACAACCAACCTTAATGAAAAGGTCCTCCATATCGCCAGATGACACATAGGTATGTTTACCATTCAATAAAGAACAGCCCCACAAGAACCAACAAATGGGAGAGCGTTTAGAGCAGAACGTCCAACTCAAACACTTCTCAAATGAATGAGACGTAGTTTTACATCTTCGGATGGGTGCTAATGATCACGCTCAAAAAGTTGCTGCTCAATGGTTAGGCCATCAAGTTTGGTTTCCAACAGACGTTGTCGTTGTTCCAACAAATTATCAAACTCTCTCACACTGATTGCGAGCTGGCTATTTCTCCTGATAGACTTTTCGGCCCTGCACCTAATCGGTCCATCCTTGAAGAAAATAACATGTCTATATTGTGAATAAGTTTGATTTCGAGTACAATGAGGTCCCTCTAATAGCTTTCCACATTAAAGCAACTTTTAAGGCGCTTAGCACGTCGTTTGCGAGCAGATCGGGATGACCCTACCCCAAAAGCGATAACGTTCCAAAGGGCACGCTCATACTTGTCAACAAGTCGAACAATGTGAATCTTGATATAAAGAGGCATAGAGAAAGAGTCGAGTACTTGTAGAAGAGCAACAATACGTAGAGGGGATGCCATAGATAGAAATGAAAATTCGATTAATGGTCAGATTCTGCAAAGGCTTGAAAGAAGAAGGTTAATAGAAGAGAATACAGCTTCTTTAAGGTCTCTGAAAAAGACCGGTTTAACGCCTTTGGGCGGGATACATAAACCAGATTCCAATGTGTTTTTATTCCAGAGCGTAACACGATGTGTTTCGAGTTAAACTCCGTATTCTACCATCCGTTAGCTATTCCACATTCATAACCTTAACTCTAAATCCAATCCATTCGGATCTCTATTCCTTTGCGTAATTCCTCGGCCAATTGATGAGCAAGTCTACATTCATTTGTGGTACATAAGCTTCTAATTTCTCCAATAATTCCTCAATTGATGGTGTAATAAAAATCATTTTCAAAGTATTAGAAGAAATCAGCTTTTGATGAGCTAAAAATCCGAGAAATGCCAATAAACCGTCAAAATGGTTGTCAATGTTTAAAAGACCAATTGGTTTAGAGTGTAGTCTCATCTCGCCCAAGAAATTATGCAAAGATTTGTTCCAGTAGTTTGAAACCCTGGTATTGCAATGAAAGCATCCGAATACATTATCATTAGTGTTAGCGTTCAAACAATGATCTAGCATGTACCTCAAAACCAATGGTCTTACCATACGCTGTTTTAAAGGTGGTACAAGAACTCCAACCATCAGAGACCCTCGTACATATGCTGACCGAATCGCACATCGTATCAGCCC
Source organism: Jasminum sambac (assembly GCA_018223645.1). Lineage (NCBI taxonomy): Eukaryota > Viridiplantae > Streptophyta > Magnoliopsida > Lamiales > Oleaceae > Jasminum > Jasminum sambac. The sequence continues at coordinate 27,750,979 of CP073652.1, forward strand.
ACGACAACCTCCTCCGTAGACTAGCTTATACTTTTGATTTCCAAGGAATGTTCCAGCTGTAACTACTGGTGAGAGAAGTGTCGGTTTTCCCATATTGATTCCACCAAAAAGACTTATGGTTGTCAATTTCCTCTTTGAACTCCCAGTTCCGGTAGAAGTAGTAGCCGCCATAGGTTGTCAACTTTGCACACTAAAAACTGACACAAGAACACAAAAAACAATTAAAAATAACAATATGTACACGTAGTTGTGATTGTGGCTCACATCTTCCTCTGGTTTTACGTCCAGAAACGGCTAAAACGCCTTCTATGAGTCGGGGATAGGCTTCCCATCCAGTTTTCTTATAGATTGGCAAATAGGGTCTTTTAAAGTCAGATTCCCAAGACTATATCGTTCTCGTTCCTTTTTAAATTCACTCCACAGATTGAGAAGTTCGATTTGACCCATTCCACTAGGATGCGTCTCAAGAGTTTGATGGATATCATCCAAAGACTCCTTACTCATGCCATCCTTAATGAAATGTATTTTATCTTCTCGATTTGTGGACACAAATCCAATGGAACGGTTTCTGAAAGTTGTGTCCATCGAGTGCATTTATAAGGCCATCTAGCACATTTATAGCACACATTCATTCTTTTTGCCCTTCGTTTCTTGGCAAAATTACTTTTGCCTAACCCTGGTGCATATTTAGTACTTAAAGCTGGCATTTCACCTCCTAATCGGACCTTTGCTTCAATCAACCAACGAATGTCCTCAGGCATTTCCTTTTCCATCAACATTTTTAACCGTCCCACTCTAGAATAGTAAATCTCTTTCAAAGCATTCAAAGGCAGTGACGGATAATACTTGTGGATTTTGGAAAGTTTGGTATCCATTGAAAATGCAAGAGTTTTGAAGAAGTAGAAGAAAAGAGAATGCTTAGGTTGCCTCCTAAGTAGCGCCTTTGTTTATAGTCGTTGGCTCGACTATAATTTTTTTTTTTAGTTACGTAACACACGAAAGAAAAAGAAACACTGAAGTAATAAGATTAAAACCATCAAAATCAATAAGCATAGTAGATTATCACACTCTTCCATATTTTCAAAGATACTGAAGAAGGAAAAAAAAATAAGAAAATTTGAATTACATAATCAATTAATATTAAGAAAAGACATATATATACAAAAATATCACACACGTCCATGCTATAAGAAAAAAAAATAAATAGAAGGAAGAAGAAGACGGTGAAAAAGAAAGAAATTACCTAATCACTGCTAGAAAAAAGTACTCACTGAAAATGAAGATTGTGGTTGTGGTTTCGAGTGGACAATGATCTCTGATTTATAGTCAAAGTGGGCACTATTTCAACCGACAATCGTGCATGCAGAGCGTGCTGGAAAGAGTACGTTGGAGTGGGCATCCGAGAAAACGCGTTTGACGGATTTGTCCGTTATCAATAATTAACCCCCACTCTTTCCGTAATTGCTGCTAATCACCGAATTATGGGCTATCACGTCTCTTCTCAAATAATTGAGTATCCTTTCTGCAGTTGTAAAATACTATCTTTCTCAGTACGCTAGATAAAAAAAAATTGAGAAATAAAAACAAAAACACGAAAATTCAAAAGAAAAATAAAAATGCGAGAAAATGCTTGGGTTGCCTCCCAAGAAGCGCTTTTGTTTAAAGTCGTTAGCTCGACTAAATTTTTTTTTTTTCAAAGTTAACTAATAAAAACAACTAAATTGGTTAACCGTTCCCCAGCAACGGCGCCAAAAACTTGGGCGTGTTGTCGCAGTACGCCAAAATTTATTTTATTTCCTTACTCGGTTTCAAAACTACAAATTAATGTAGAAGTGGTAAGTAAGGGTCGAACCCAAGAGGAACGGTGTTTAATCTAGTTGTTCTTATCAATTAATCTAGAAATGGGGGTTTTGTGAAGTTTGATGAAATTCGAAAATAAAATGACAAAATAAAAGAGATGAAAATGAAACAATTGAAGATATATCTAGTTCTCGGGTTCGGTTGTGTCAACATCTTGTGTTTATCTTTCCCAGGCAACGTGTTACTATTCCTTCTTCAATTTATCAACTCTCAATTAACCAAGAAGCTCTGATTAACGAATTCTTCCTTAAGTGTATTAAATTAAAGTGAGTTCTTTAACTTAACATCTAGCTATTGGATAACCCTAAACAAATTCTTAGGATTTAATACAATGCTAGTGTGAAATGAACGAGAAGAATGAGTTGAATTAGATGAATAATTTCACAAACTCGAATTAATACATCTAAGTTGATTTATTAACAAATATGCACGACATTCGTTTGCTACTGTGGATTGGAATCTAGTGACAATTACGGATCAAAAGTTCCAATCCTAGCACATAACTTGAACTTAAAGATTAATTGATTCAATTGGCCAAAGTGAATGCAATAATCACATAAATTCAAAACGGGTTTAAAAGCATAACAAATCAACAAATTGAAGTAGAGGAATAGATAAAACGTTAGCAAAGAATTAGAAAAGATAACAACATGATAATTGAACACAACGTCCCCCTCGAACTAGATAGAGAAGTCTAACTACTCATATTAGCGGGTATCACTACTTCTATATGATAGATTATACTTCACTATCTCAAGTATGAAAAATAAAATTAGGAAAGAAACTAGAGAAGAAATACTCCGTTAATCATATTCACGGCCGAAGTATCGTCGATTGATTTTTCGAACCTATATTTAGGTTCTTACTTCCGCCGAAATATGAAAAACTAAGAGCTTTCAAGCTAGAACTAAGAACAAATGAGGAAGAGAATTTTATTGAGGAGAAAGTTGGAGAGAATCACAAGCTAATTCTCTCTACAAGTTGTGTGATTCAAGCTTGGAAATGCCTCTATTTATAGGCAAAATATTACACCAAAAAATATTAAAAAATCATAAAAGTCTTCCTTCATGAGTCTATTGTGGTGTGCTCAAGTTGTTTTATCTCTAAGAAGTCAAGAAAATACCACAAAACACGTTTATGGTAGGTGGAGTCCGCTGGTCAAAATCTGCTGTGGTGTCAGGCGTGACTCGAGCCGCACATGGCCGACTCGAGTCACGCCGCGATTACGCTTAGACACCGCTGCCACGAACGAGGAGGCCAGGGACGGTTTCAGGGATGACTCGGACGGTTGCGGCGCTGATCGAGGATGCTCGGGCGTGACTCGAGTCACTTGCGGCGGTGACTCGATCACATGCGGCGGTGACTCGAGTCACCCGAGTCACCCAGAAATTGCACACCAAGTCCCTCAACTTTTGACTGTTGTTCATTTTGGTCCTTGACAAATGGCATTTTGGTCCTCCAACGTTTTGAAAAGATTCACTTTGGTCCCCAGACTTTTTAAAAGTTGCACTTTGGTCCCCAACAGTTTTGGCTTTGACGCTTTTAGTCCTTTTTCTTCAAATGGCCATAACTTTCACTAGGAAACTCCGATTTGAGATCCGGAAAAAGTTTGGGAATCCTCTTTTGATGTTCTTCGACTTTGGCACAAGAAAAATTGTGAAAACAACTTTTCATAAAATTGCATCGGAGGTCCTCCATCTTTGATTCGCTTGCATTTTGGTCCCGAGTTTCCGTTTTCATTCGATTTTCATCCATTTTGACTCCTTTTGATTCTTTGTGACCCTAAACACCACAATAAAGGAAAAACACATGAAACGGAACATATAACACTAATAAAACACACAAACACGTAAAATAGAAGAGTTATTTAAGTGCTTTTCTAGCACTTATCACACAACAGATTTTTTTTTCTTTTTTTTTTGGATCCTGTAGTTTCAGCTAGGTCACGCAAATTAAGCTCAATCATATTCAAAAGTTGCTATCTCATGCAAAATCGTAGACACAAAAAAAAAAATCACACGCAGACCACAATATGCCACTCCCCCACACTTAAATTCTACATTGTCCCCAATGTAGAAATATAGAAAGCATGAAAAAGAGAAGAAATAGAAACTCCCCTATGGTAAGCAATGAGGCGTGCCGATTTGGGGATGGTGATTGCACAATGTAGCACTTCTGAGGAATACTTCGACAATCCAAGAGCAAGAGACCTGCAATCAACATATTTACAGAACAAGAAAAACAACAGCTGAAAATATTTTTGTTTTTTTTTTTAATGAAGAAGAGAAATATATACAAAGTGACTATGGCAGTTGACAACTCTCTGAACATCTTGCAGTAGTATTCACATCAAATTAATGACATGATTCCATCAAGTCTGATCCGCATGGAAACTATCTGAATCAGCATACTCTCTACAAAACAGTTTGACAACCAACCTTAATGAAAAGGTCCTCCATATCGCCATATGACACATAGGTATGTTTACCATTCAATAAAAAACAGCCCCACAAGAACCAACAAATGGGATGACGTTTAGAGAAGAACGTCCAACTCAGACACTTCTCAAATGAATGAGACGTAGTTTTACATCTTCGGATGGGTGCTAGTGATCACGCTCAAAAAGTTGCTGCTCAATGGTAAGGCCATCGAGTTTGGTGTCAAGCAAACGTTGTCTTTGTTCCAACAGATTATCAAACTCCTTCACATCTAATGCGAGCAGGCTGTTTTTCCTGATAGACTTTTCGGCCCTACACCTAATCGGTCCATCTTTCAAGAAAACAACATATTCATGTTGTGAACGAGTTTGATTTCGAGTACAATGAGGTTCATTGATACGACCCCAAGGTCGAGAACCCCTAGACTAGATCCGGTATGATCGGGGACAACCCGAAACTCTCCGGCGAGGAGGAGGATCCCTCGACTCGACTCGACTGTGCCTTCAAATCACGGGGGTGAACGCCACGATGGTTGATCACGCCTTCGATAAGTTCGGGGGTTCCTTAGACGAGATGGCAACGGAGGAGCACGGCTACAACTCAACAAATTGCAATCAAGATCAAGGAAATAAAGGTGGGGAGCAAGGCTACAACCCAAAGAGGAGCAAAGGCTACACTCAAAGCTAAAAAGCTTCTTTTAACAAAAGTTCCCCTTACAAATGGCCTAAATTCATTCATATACCTCTAAGACTAAAAAATAATAGTAAAATAATGAAATATCTAAAAAGTAGACACAAAAAGCTAAAGTCGGTCAAAAGTTACGGCCGTAATTCTTGGATTCTACGTAAATCGATGATACGGCCGTATGAAGTAAAAATACGGCCGTATAAAACCTTCTGCTTCAAATTGGCCAAAGCTGGATCTTCATGATACGGCCGTATGACCAAAGTTACGGCCGTATATCCTGTGGTACGGCCGTATATTCTGAAGGTACGGCCGTAATTTGCTCTCTGAAGATTTCTGCTCAAAACTGTCCCAGGGGTTACGGCCGTAAATGTCGGGTTACGGCCGTATGAACAAAAGGTTACGGCCGTAATTTTGCTTCTGCAGATTCTTCAGCTTGTTTTCCCGAGCTCGACCCGCTCTCGACTTCGCCTTCGCTTTCACGTCCCGGGATGAGTCAAAAGTGAGGGTTCTTCCATGCATATCCGGCTTTTCTTGACATCTTCACCTTATATTACTTTCGTTCACGCTCGTCTTCGTCTCGACCGGCTTTCTCACGCGTGTTGATGATGTCGAGCTAACCCGGATCATATCATCCTCTCCCTCTTCGAAAGGATTCGACCCAAATCATATGATTCTTCATTGTACCTATACCTCCACCCGGGTCGAATGGAAATGTTGTTTCATCAATCCCGATCACGAAAATATGAAGCCCCGGGATTGGTATGAAACCTCCCTCGAGAATTGGACTGGCTATCACAAGAACTAAAGTTGTGTACGTGGCCATCCAATTCTGGACATTAACCTGCAGGAAGAAAATAAGAAAATTGGGGCGGGGGTTGTTAGCAGTTCGAGCCACAAGGAATGGATCCTCGTACTCAAGTCGAATTGTTTCCTCATCCGCTTCCCCATCAACATGACTCTCCGTTTCTTCTTCAAGTTCAACCTCTACCTCTTCATTTTCTTTCTTTCTCCACTCCTCGGCCTCCTTATCTAGCTTCAATCGGTCACGAAATACTTGCTCCGGAGACAAAGGAGCTAACACTATCGTCTCGCCTTTCCATGTGAAGCTATAGCAGTTTTTATAACAATCATGTGTTACTTTGAGATCAAACTGCCAAGGCCTTCCTAACACCACGTGCGCAACTTCCATTGGCACCACATCACACACCACCATATCCATGTATTGCTCAACATGCAAGGGAACTAGCACTTGTGTATCCACCCTAATTTTTCCCGACTCATGCAACCAATGCAATTCATAGGGGTTCGGGTGTGGGAATCTAAGCAATTCCAATTTCTCCACAAGCAATGTGCTAGCTAAATTTGAGCAACTACCTCCATCAATAATCAAAGTGCAAGGATTACCTCTTATAGAACATCGGATATGAGATAGATTCTCACGTTGTGACATATCATTGCCACTCCGAGCATGTGTTGGAAATTTCCTTGCAAGTAGGGATTCGCACTTTGACAACAAATCGATCATCGCCACTTTTGTCCTCTTCATCCACGATTGGGCTTCTTCCGCTTTCGGACTCACTTTCTACCTCCCATTCGTCTTCACTAAAATGGTTCTTCGATTCGACACTCGGACGCATAGTGACCTATCCCTTGGCACTTGAAACATTTGATGTCTCGGGTTCGGGTGGGTGGTGCTCCCATTTTGCCCTTGCCTTTGTCTTCCACGCTAGGGCTTGCTTTGGTGTTTCTTTAGGCGATTCACTCCTTCCTTTCCACGGTCCTTGGTCTCCCGAATGTCACCCCACTTCGCCTTTTCATAGTTGCTACCACTCCCGGGGTGAGGCTTGTTGGATACTCTCCTTTTTTGTTGTGCCTCTACCTTTTCGGCTTTGTGTAACAACTCTTCAAGGTTCGTATACTCTTGTAGTTCGGTGAGGTTGGCAATCTCCCGGTTCAATCCACCAAGGAACCTAGCCATGGTAGCTTCCTCTTCCTCCACAACATCGGCCCATGTCATTAATGACTCCATCTCTTGGTAATATTCCTCCACGGTTCTTCCCCCTTGATTTAGAGCTTGTAATCGTTGATGCAAACTCCGGTTATAATGTGAAGGAACAAATCTCTTTTTCATTATGAACTTCAAATCTTCCCAAGACTCAACGGGGTAGTCATTATTTCTTCTTCTCGTCCGCCGTAAGTTGTTGCCACCAACTTAACGCATAACCCGTGAACTCCCTAGCCAACAATAGCACCTTCCTAGCTTCCTAATTCTATGACATTGGAACAAAATGTCAACTCGTCCTTCCCAATCTAGATAGGCATCCGATCCGACTTTCCATGGAACGGAGGAATTTCAATCTTCACATTTTTCATTTCCCCTTCGTCCTCATTTCGCCCACGCCGATCTCTTCCCCTATCTCTTCTCACATTTATCCGAGGCTCTTCTTCTTCGCCTTCGAATTCACTATCCCTACTTTCTTCACTTCCATTTCCTCCTCTAGGCCGTCGTTGCCCAAGTTCTAGTCTATCAATTCGTCTACCAAGTGCGCGATAGAGCGATCAATCAAGCTTGTATATCCTGATTGCTTTCTTGTAATAAGGTTCTCAATTGATCCACTGTCACTGAATCTCGACCTTCACCTGTAGTAGAACGACGACTCGCCATTTTGAGCTTAAGTGTGTGCTAATGTCCTCACGTGTTTCTCACTCGTGTTTGATTCACACAAAAGCTCAATCCCTTCACCAAGCAATACAGTCTAATCACAAACTCACACCTAACTACTACAACACTATGACAATCTCAAACAACACAACAACTCAAACACATAGATAATGAACAATACACTTCACAACTCAAACATAAAAGATAAAACTAAGTGTAGTCAATGACTCACACTCGTTCAACATTGAGTTCATTCTTTGTTTGTTTTTTTTTTTTTTCTCTACTCGTTGTTTTTTTTTTTTTAACAATACAACACAAACAACACAATAACACTACTACTACACAATATTAAACAAGTTGATGAATTCTAAGCACAACAATCACTTTGCACCAAGAACACCAAGAACACACACTAAAATCCTACAAAGTATAAACTCACAAACAACACTAAATGACCTTGATCAAGCTCCCGCACAAGACAAAGATCAAATAACAACAACAACTACTACTACTAATCAGATAAAATAATACCAAATCCTTAGAGGCTAGCTCTGATACCAGATGATACAACCCCAAGGTCGAGAACCCCTAGACTGGATCCGGTATGATCGGGGACAACCCGAAACTCTCCTGAGGAGGAGGATCCTCGACTCGACTCGATCGCGCTTCAAATCACGGGTGAACGCCACGAAGGTTGATCACGCCTTCGATAAGTTCGGGGGTTCCTTAGACGAGATGGCAACGGAGGAGCACGGCTACAACTCAACAAATTGCAATCAAGATCAAGGAAATAAAGGTGGGGAGCAAGGCTACAACCCAAAGAGGAGCAAAGGCTACACTCAAAGCTAAAGAGCTTTTTTTAACAAAAGTTCCCCTTACAAATGGCCTAAATTCGTTCATATACCTCTAAGACTAAGAAATAATAGTAAAATAATGAAATATCTAAAAAGTAGATACAAAAAGCTAAAGTCGGTCAAAAGTTACGACCGTAATTCTTGGATTTACGGCCGTAAATCCGATGATACGGCCGTATGAAGTAAAAATACGGCCGTATAAAACCTTCTGCTTCAAATTGGCCAAAGCTGGATCTTCATGATACGGCCGTATGACCAAAGTCACGGCCGTATATCCTGTGGTACGGCCGTATATTCAAGGTACGGCCGTAATTTGCTCTCAAGATTTACGCTCAAATCGTTCCCGGGTTACGGCCAGATTTAATCAAGTTACGGCCGTAAATGTCGGGTTACGGCCGTATGAACAAAAGGTTACGGCCGTAATTTTGCTTCGCAGATTCTTCACTTGTTTTCCCGAGCTCGACCCGCTCTCGACTTCGCCTTCGCTTTCACGTCCCGGATGAGTCAAAAGTGAGGGTTCTTCCATGCATATCCGGCTTTTCTTGACATCTTCACCTTATATTACTTCCGTTCACGCTCGTCTTCGTCTCGACCGGCTTTCTCACGCGTGTTGATGATGTCGAGCTAACCCGGATCATATCATTCATCCAGTAGCTTTCCACATTTGAAGCAACATTTGAGGCGTTTAGCACGTCGTTTGCGAGCAGAACGGGATGATCCTGCCCCAAACACAATGACATTCCAAAGGGAACGCTCATACTTATCAACTAGGTGAACAATGTGCATTTGAAGGTCAGTAGGCAAAGAGAAAGATTTGAATACTTGCAGAAGAGCAACAATACGGGGAGGAGATGCCATTGAGGGAAGAGGAAATTCAATGCACTTGGAGATAGCTGCAAAAGACTAGAAAGATGAAAGAGAAGAGAAGAATACAGTTCTTTAAGGTCTACTGAAAAAGACCCCTTTTTTTTTAACACAACACACGAAAGAAAAACAAAAATTGAAATAATAAGATTAAAATCATCAAAATTACCAAGTAAAATATACTATCACACTCTTCCATTTTTTTTTCTTTTTTTTTTATTATAAATACTGAATAAGAAAGGACAATAACAAAATTTGAACTATATAATCTACTATTATAAGAAAAAAACATATAAATATAAAAATATCACATACGTCCATAAAAAGATGAAGAAGGAGAAGAAAGAAATTACCTAATCACTGTTAGAAAGAAGTACTCACAGAGACTGAAGATTGTGGTTGTGGTTTCGAGTGGAGAATGATCTTGATTTATAGTCAAATTGGGCACTGCTTCAACCGACAATCGTGCATGCAGAGTGTGCTGGAAAGAGTACGTTGGAAGGAGTATCCGAGAAAACGCGTTTGACGGATTTGTCATTTATCAAAAATTAACCTGCCCATTGTCCGTAATTCTCGCTAATCACCGATTTATGGGTCATCATGTCTCTTCCCAAATAATTGAGTCTCGAAATATCGTCCTCCTACAGCAATAAACCAATATCTTCCTTAATACGTTAGATGAAAAGTAAACAAATTAAAAACAAAAAAAAACAAATATTAAAAGAAAAATGCTTGGGTTGCCTCCCAAGAAGCGCTTTTGTTTATGGTCGTTAGCTCGACACAGTTCCCATTTGTCAAGTAGGATTCCTCAAATCCATTGCAGCTCCACTTTGTCTTCGATGGCTTCTCCGAGTGTCTTGATTTCTTAACAGTCCTTCTTGAATTCTTCTCCAAATATTTTTGTCTCATTTCTTTCCATGGCTTCCTTCTTCGAGATGAGGTAGTTGTGCTTTGGCTCAATCTTATGTGTTGTGCTGGCTCTGCAATTCAACTTACACAGTTCTTGCACAAAAGGATTAGTTGAATTGATTGCAAAGACGAACAAAGCGTTATTAGGCGCAATGAACCATCAAAAATATTAAAGTTCGCTTTTTCCTCATCAAATTCCATGGATAGTGTACCCTCATAGACATCAATTTTAGTGCGAGAAGTGTAAAGAAATGGACGTCCCAATATGATAGGTGTAGGGTGAAGTGAATGTTCATCAGCCATATCAAGCACGTAAAAATCAGCAGGGAAAACTAAACCATTTATTTTGACTAGCACATCTTCTATCACTCCATCTGGGTATGCATTGGTACGATCAGCTAGTTGCACAATTACGTGAGTTTCTTTCAGTTTTCCTAAATTTAGTGAAGCATATAAGGATCTAGGCATGACATTTATGGATGCTCCTAAATCTATAAGTGCTTTGTCAATGTGGTGATTGCCTATGGTGCAAGGGACAGTGAACATACCCGGGTCTTTGCATTTTGGAGGCAACTTCCTCTGGAATACCGCCGAAATGATTTATCCCATTTTGATTATTTCATTTCCTTTCAATTTCCTCTTGTTAGTGCAAAGATCTTTCAAAAATTTAGCATAGCGTGGGATTTGCTTGATTGCATCTAACAATGGAATGTTGACTTCTATTCTCCTAAATGTGTCCAAAATTTCTTTTTCCTTTTCTTCTTTGTTAGTTTTTTCTAATCTACTCGGAAAAGGGGGAGGGATCACTTTAGTACTGACAGAGGGGTTAGGACATACCTCCTTTTCAAGCTTTTCTTCTTTATCTTCATGTGTGGGAACTTCTTTGTGAGGGTTTTCGATCTCTTTTCCAGTCGTTAAGGTTATGGCACTTTTCCAGTCGTTAAGGTTATGGCACTAACATTCTTTGGATTTACCTCAGGTTGGGATGGTAACTTCCCTCCAGATTGTGCTTCCAGTCGATTGATGGCAGTTGCCAATTGACTCATCTGGTTTTCCAAGTTTTGAATGCTCAATTTGGAGTCCTGTTGAAATTTCACAGTGTTAGCTGCTAATGTTTTCACCATATCCTCGAGAGACATACCTGATTGTTGAGGTTTTTGTTGAAATTGCCCTTGGGGTTGAAAATTCCCATGTTGTTGGAATTGGCCTTGAGGCTTGTTAGGGAAGAATCCTGGGGGCTTGTTGTTTCCATAGCTCAGATTGGGGTGGTCTCGCCATCCTGGATTATAGGTGTTTGAGTACGGATTGTATTCTTGTCTTGGGAATGGGAAATTATTTGCTGAGTTCACTTGTTCGTTGTTATCCACTTGTAGAACAGGACAAGCATCTGTAGGATGTCCTAGATTTGTGCATATGCCACATGCTTTGACTTGCGGATTGTTTCCTACAACAATTTGTTTGAGAAGATGTGTTAGTTTAGAAAGTTGGCGTTCAATATTGGAATTACTTACCTCGTTAACTCTTCGAATGTTCATCTCCCGGTCTGTACTGAATTGTTGAGTGTTTTCAGCCATGTTTGAAATCAGTGTTCTGGCTTCAACAAGGGTTTTGTTCATCAATGCGCCTCCACTAGCAGCATCAACCATGTTTCTGTCTGATTGACATAAGCCTTCATAGAAGTATTGCACTAGGAGGTTTTCACTGATTTGGTGATGCGGGCAGCTTGCAATGAGCTTTTTGAAACGCTCCCAATACTCATAAAGAGTTTCTCCATTGTTTGGCGTACTCCAGAGATATCTTTCCTGATATTTGCTTTCTTTGAAGCTGGGAAGTACTTTTCGAGGAAAAGTTGCTTCATTTGATTCCATGTTGTGACTGAACCTGGTGGTAAAGTGTATAACCAATCTGTGGCGGCATCTTTTAGTGAAAATGGAAAAGCTCTGAGCTTGATTTGCTCTTCAGTGATGCCTGGGGGTTTCATGCTATCGCACACCACATGAAACTCCTTCAAGTGTCGATATGGATCTTCGCCGGATCGTCCATGAAAAGAAGGTAGAAGATGTATCAATCCAGATTTTAGTTCGAAAGTTTTACCTTCTTCTACGGTTGGAAAGGTGATACACAAAGGTTGTTGAGTAACTTCGGGAGTTGCCAATTGTTTGAGAGTTCTTTCGTTATTGTTTTCCGCCATTTCTCGTCCGGTTTGTTTTGCTTGTCTTATTCGTCTTCGAATGGATTTCTCGATTTTTGGATCGAAACTTTCAAGAATTCGATTAGTAGATCGGGTATTATGCATACAAGTGAAGAATTTTTTTTTTTTAAAAAAAATTAATTAATAAAAGCAACTAAATTGGTTAGCCGTTCCCCGGCAACGGCGCCAAAAACTTGGGCGCGTTGTCGCGGCGCACCAAAGTTTGTTTTTATTTCCTTGGTTTCAAAACTACAAATTAATGTAGTAGTGGTAAGTAAGGGTCGAACCCAAGAGGAACGGTGCTTGATCTAGTTGTCTTTATCAATTAATATAGGAAATGGGGGTTTTGAGAATTTTGAATGAAATTCAAATGACAAAAGATAAGATCAAATAAAACAATTGAAATAAATATCTAGTTCTCGGGTTCGGTTGTGTCAACAACTCGTTTTTATCTTTCCCATGCAACATGTTACTATTCCTTCTTCAATTTATCAACTCTCAATTAACCGAGACGCTCTGATTAACGAATTCTTCCTTAAGTATATTAAGTTAAAAGTACGCTCTTTAACTTAACATCTAGCTATTGGATAACCCTAAACAAGCTCTTAGGATTTAATGCAAAGCTAGTATGAAATGAACGAGAAGAATGAGTTGAATTAGATGAATAATTTCACAAGCTCGAATTAATGCATCTAAGTTGATTTGTTAATAAATATGCACGATATTCATTTGCTACTTTGGATTGGAATCTAATGACAATTACGGATCAAAAGTTCCAATCCTAGCAAGTAACTTGAATTTAAAGATTAATTGATTCAATTGGCCAAAGTGAATGCAATAATTACATAAACTCAAAGACGGGTTTATAAGCATAACAAATCAACAAATTGAAGTAGAGGAATAGATAAAACGTTACTAAAGAGTTAGAAAAGATAACAACATGTTAGTTGAACACAACGTCCCCCTCGAACTAGATAGAAAAGTCTTAACTACTCATAATTGCGGGGTTTCATACTTTTTAGCGAGTGTTCGCCTTGTATCACCACCACAATATGATAGATTATGCAAAATATAGTAAACAAATAAATAAATACTAAGAAATAAATAGAGAAATAAAAGGGAAAGAGAAACTTAGCGAAGAATTGATCCGCCGGAATATGGAAAGTTAGGAGCTTCAAACTAAAACTAAGAACAAATGAAGAATAAAATTTTATTGGAGAGAAAGTTGGAGAGAACTACTAGCTAATTAACTCCTACTAAGTTGTGTCTTTCCTTCCTTACAAATGCCTCTATTTATAGGCAAAATTTCACAAGAAAACATGATAAAAAATTGTACAACTACTCCATTATAAATCCACTAATTGGTAACCATCAAATCATGATCTTAAATTGCTCCATTAGTTCAAATATTGTATCATGGTATAGGTAAGCATCTTGGATGAATTGTGCAATTGGAATTTCCTCTTTGGGATATTTTAATAGAAAGTTATGAATTTTCTACCAAAACATGGCCCAAAAAATCCTCCATTCACATCACTCTCGGTTTTGCCTATTTTTGACCATGATATGATCCGATTCATTTGAAGATGTCAACATCAAAGTTGTAGCCCTCTGAGTGTCCTTTCCAACAATATAAAGTGCAGGTCAATTTGAAATTTGTAGCAAAAGTTATGGTCAAATTACTGAACTGCGGCAGTAAATTCGAGCTGCTGATTTTTTACGCTTTGTCATTTCTCTTCAAATGGCCATAACTTTCACTAGGAAACTCCGATTTGGGATCCGACAAAAATGTGGAAATCCTCTTTTGATATTCTTTGATATTGGCACAAGAAAAATTGTAAAAACAACTTTTCATAAAATTGCATCGGAGGCCCTCCATCTTTGAATTTGCTTGCATTTCGGTCCCAAGTTCCGTTTTCGCTCCGTTTTTATCCATTTTGGCTCCTTTGGATTTCTTGTGACTCTAAACACACAATAAAAGGAAAACACATAAAAATAAACATATAATACTAATAAAACACACAAATACGTAAAATAGAAGAGTTATTTAAGTGCTTTTCCAGCACTTATCAGTAGCAAGCAGAGCTCGAAAGTGGATGAGGTCCTTCACGTCGAACTTCCTCAAACGGTTGGCAATCACTTGCATCATCCTTTCACATAAGATCTTTGCAGTGGTTGGGGGGAAGCCATGATGAGAGAGACAACTTGAAACGTTTGGTTGCCGGCGCCTTGACCAGTCAATTATCAACTAAAGATTGATATTTTATATTCTAGACAAAAATTTTCTGATGACTCTCGCATGTTTTGTAGGTTTCTCTTCTAGAAATTATGCTGTGGCAATGGACAACTATTCTACTGCAAATGCTGTTTCTAAACTTGCGCCATCTGTTGTGGCAATCGAAGGATATATATTTTATGTATTTTTACTTTCCTAAAGCGGGTGGTAGATGTCCTTTAACATTCAACTTTGTTATCTAGGGGTATATCCTCATTACAAGTTATTTTCTACCACCGGCACCATCATAGTGGTGCAGGGTACAATCCTTACATGTGCTCACATAAGCTACGAGGATGCATTTGCTTCTCGAGGAAAGGTTCGACCATCTCCTTATATTCTTATTTTTGCATTTAACAAGAGGACTTGTTTGTACATTATATATCTTGTTATGAGATGACAATTTTAATATTGTCACAGGTTATTGTGAAAACGCATGATCACAAGAATTTTGAAGCTTCATTTCTATATGCAGGTATGACACAAGATATTGCGGTTTAGTGTCACGGCTGGAGTGGTCATGTAGCCATAAATTCTAAAAATTTGTTTTTAATTTCTATTAATTCATTACTCATTTGTGTTTGTTGCATCTATAGTGGTCATAGGCAATACTTTGTTGAAGGGAATTTGGTGCGTCTTATTCAGACAGCCTGTGGCGTCAGCCACGTTCCTTACCTATTTCTTGTTTTTATTTCCCTTTTAAGGAGTTAAGTGGTTCTTATTTGGTATTGTTATCACATTCATGGCGCTTCCTTTTTATAATTTTATTTTGCTTGTAGGGATACTCTGGGGCCACTCTTCAAAACCTGAACGGAGATTTGGTTGGTGTCATCAACATTGGGAACCAGCAGAAATGAATTGCTTTCGCAACACCAATTGAGGCTGTTGTAACCTTCATGCTTATGGAAAACCATAAATGCATCATTGATTGATGATATTGAGTTTTCCGTCTCAGTTGGTAATGAGTTCCTGTTCATGTTTTTTTTATATAATATGGCCTCACAAACAAAAGTGTTCATTTTTTTGTGACGGATATTTGATGTTAATTGATTATCGTCTTCTTACATTTATTTTAAATGAAAAGTTAATTGCAATCAAATAATTACCACATGCCACTCGAGATGATGATGATGATAATAATAATAATAATAATAATAATAATAATTACTCACCACCGTCGCCCTCTACCACCGTCGGCCGGCGTCTTGTGCCTGCAAGTCCTGCCCCTGGTGGATTGGAATTAGTCACCTCCGTCTTTGGGTTTTTTTGAATTTGAACGGCCAGTGTACCGATTGATTTTCAATTGAATTGGGGGTTTTGATTAAAAGATTTTGCAACCAAGTGTCCCAACCCTCAATCCTATTTTAAGTTGATCCCCATTTTGTTTCTGCGTCAAAAGTCCCTATGTTTTTATAAACTCTTTTAATTAAATTGGCCCAATTTCGAATATTACTTAAGTTAGACCATAGTTTTATAATTCTTCCAAATTGGTCCACAAAACTTTTTCAATTATTTAATTTAGCCCTAAAGTTCTATATTACTTAAAGCTAATTATTATATTTTATATAATCGTAGACGGCACTCGAGATTTAAGGCAATGAGGATCATACTCTAGTCTCAAACTCAAAATTAAGGTAGACTTCAAAATTAAACTCAAAATTATGTTGACTTTAAAATTAAGGTAGACTCTTATCTACAAACTCATTTTGTTTTCAAAATGCGCATTAATAATTATTTGTGTTATATAACTAGAATGTATGATTTTATTCATGAGTTTACTTCTTTTTTTAAAGCATGAGTTACGTGCTTTATTAATATCAAGTTATTATTATGCGCGGAGTCTACTTAGTATTTAAAATACTCATATTTTCCACTTTATAAAGTATTTTTAGGTTACAGAGTGGACGACGGGGTGAATGGCAGTGGCAAATAAATATGCAACTCAAGCACATCTCTTGAACTTCATCCACGAAACTGCTGTTCAAGCAATTTAGGATCCTCCATTTCAAGTTCCATTAATAGTTGCAGGCAATGTACTGATATTTTAATACCCGAATAGAGTAACAAAATTATGTATTCGACGCGTTTATTTTGATTTCTATATAATTTTTTCGTGTATTGAATATCATTATTCTTTTTATTTGAAACTTTCTCTCTTCACATTTTTTTATATCAATTTTTGTCATATCTATATTTTTGTCATTTCTTTATCATGTCTTCAAATTTAAGATGTTGGTAGGGTGGCTCAGAAGGAGAATTTCAATAGCAGGGTCTGCAATTTAAACTCCTCATTCTATTGTCTTGGTTTACAAGTCACTAAGTAAGACAAATTTTTTCTACATGTTTATTTTTATAATTGCAATTTATCATTTTTTATTATATTATTTTGTACATACTATGTTATATATGCACTTTTTTTTCATTTCTTCAATGGTATATTATTTTTTTTTTGCAGAGATAAAGCAATTCCTTGCAAGTTAACGAGATCATCGGCTGAAAAGTGTAAATGTTGTGTGGATGCTACACGTAATCGTACCACCATAGTCGTTTTATGCTTTTATCATGCAGCAAAACCAAGAGGTGATTATTTTATCATTTAGAATACTTTGAATTCTATAATTATATTATTTTTGTTTGATCGCACTAAGAGATATAAGTGATCATATGCATATTTAATGACAAATAATTTATGTAAGTTGTAATTTCAACTGTAAATAAGTTTATAAAAATTATGTTCTAAAATATATATATTTTATATTACATTATGGTACTATCAATTAAGCACAATTATAAATCACGTGTCAAAAAATTAAATTTGTTTTTCATTGTTCTCTACCACAAAATTCAACTTACGTATATATATTTTTTAAATTTCACATAAACCTACACAGTTTTACTATCGTACAACGGGGTGTGAAAACTAGCATATATAAAAGAAATGTGAATTGGAAGTTGGCCAATTGAAAAACAATTGTTAGGACATAATTTAGTTAGGATTTTGCTAGACAATTATTTTCTTCCAAGTGTCATAAATCATGGAGAATAATTGTGTTCACCCTAAAAAAGAGGGTGAACATTAACCTCCTTTTAGAAGGTCATTTTGAGGGGTAAATAATTAAAAAAAATTTAAAAAAATTCCATATTATTATATTCATCAAGAGTTTTAATATGAGTATAGTATTGATGTATTAATTTTGCTATTTTAAAATTACTAATTTTTAGTGACAAATTACTTATTTACCTGTAAAATAAGTAATTTTTAAAATAAAAAAAATTATATATCAAAATTATATTCATATTGAATCTTTCGGTGGATAGAATAATATGAAACAAACAAATTTTAAAATTTTTAATTTTTTACCCCCTTAAATTTGATCCTCTAAAATGAGGGTAATATTTAGGGATAGCAAAACAACTCGAAAAATCCGAAAACCGCGGTTACCCTAATCGAAAAACCCGAACCGATGGATCGGCGGGTCGGATATGGTTTTTGATAGTAAAACCCGAGACGGATATGGTTCGGATATGGATAGTAGTGTCGTACCAGAACCCGAACCGAATACCCGATATATTTTTTTTCCTACAAAAATTTAAAATTGATTTTCAATTCAAAAATCAAAAGTTGAAAATTAAAATTTTCACCAGTGAGCTAGTCTACCTGTTACTGTTAGTGAATAGTGTGCGTTAAAAATCACTCCAAAAAGCCTACCAAGCCCAGCTACATCTCTCATCTCATTCTCACGTTAAGCCCAAAATATTCAATTCTCATTTCTCAATTACTATTAGAGTATTAGTAGTCCTAATTCCACAATCCACAAAGAGGGCCGAAAGGCAATGGGGAAAAAAATTAAAAAAATAAATGGGTAAACGGGTACCCGAATGAGTTTGAAAACCAACCCGAAAAAAAACTCGAACTGAACCCGAACCGAATACTGCGGTTCGGATATGGATATGGGGTCGGGACCTCGGTTCGGATATGGATATGGTCGGCCCGACCCGTTGCCATCCCTAGTAATATTCATCGTCCTTTGTAGGAGGGCGGACAAAACTGCTATCTAATAATAATTTATTTTTAAAAATATATTTATTTAATCCCAGTGTGTGTGTATGTATTTATTTCAAGTTTTTGTTTTCACTAATAAATGTTTAAATTAATTTTTTATTTGTTTACAATTTAATATCTTACCGTCAACTTATGTTTATGCTTTCAAAATATTGGTATAATCTCAGATGGAAAATTTTAATGTTTTTTTCGAATAATATTTTTAGGAGCAGAAAAATATTCTAACACAGCAAAATTATACCATTAATTTAAAATTTAAATATTTTCAATTATATCTTGAATATTTACTTATTAAAAAAGGAAATATTTTTAATTATATCTTTAACTTTTATTTAGGAGAAGAAAATTAAAATTTCCTAACACAACAAGATTATTTCTTAAATTTTTTACTTTAAATATTTTTATTATATCTTTAATTTGTACTTTAAGTTGTTTTAAATAAATCTTTAATTTTTACTTCGGACTAGAAAAACTTCCTATCACAACAAGATTTCTTTCATTATCTAATTTTCTACAGCCCAAATGGGACATCAATATTTTCTAATTATTTTCTAAAAATAGTAGATAAATTTCTTAGCAATTAGCATATATTATATTCTACCTATAAATTAAAAATTGCAAAGAATCACAATGCTTTGACAAATATGTAAAGAGGACTTACTTATTAAATCAAACTATTACATAATAATTTTGATTTCTACATTTCTTTTTGGTAGGATTAGAAAATATACAGACTTTTTTCCAAGTGAATCATATAAATATTTAGGAGATCCCTCCTACATATGTCAACTTCGTAATGCGGTATGTTGGTACGATGAAAGAATACATAAGCGTTATCAAATATGTCGAGTTCTAGAATTTCCATTGTATTGTATGTAAGGGCAAGTGGTCAAGCTTGCAATAATGAGAGATGTCTCCGTTGTTTGAAGTGATTTACTATATAGCATGAATAAAAAAAATAAGCACTTTGTGCAAACTGTTTGAGCCTATGTGGGTGTTAGTGTATGTGTATTTATAAGTATTTATGAGTTTTGATGTGAAATAGGAGAGATAATGAGTAGGATTGAGTGGCGGAGATTTATGTAGTACAGTTGGGTCCCAAAAATATGTGGATATAATTGGTTTGACTTTAGATAAGAATGAGTTAAAATGTGTAAAAATTTATTAAAAGTCGTAAAAGAACAGGGGCTATAACATGATATTTTTATTTACATCAACGGTAGGACATATGGATTCTACTATTAATGATGGAAGGTTACATACAAATGGGTCTTCTAGATAAAGAGTGTCTCATTAGTTATTCACTAAATTTATTTTATTGTTTAATATGTAGTAGAGTATTTCATTAATCCTTCGCTAATTTTATCTTATTGTGTAATATATAGTTTGATTATGTTATTTTATTTTTATTTGTTTCTACATTGGTTGATTTTTTTTTTATTCTCATTTGCGTAATTACAATTTGTAGCAATGAAAAAATGCACTGCACTCTTACATAGTATCATGTTACTTAGATGAATAATTATTATGAATCGGTTTAAAATCAATTTTTTGTAGTTATATTATTCTTTTGTTGAGTTCAAAGTTTGAATGATATTAAATTGAAATTTTTTATATGCATCATTTTCAATTATAATTTTTCTATTCACGCAGAAAAGGTAAGTTTAATACATTATCTATTATCCATTTACAAGAGAAGCACAACTAATAGACGGTGATCACAGGACATGACTTTTGGTTAATGCTAATATCCTTGAAGTGCGTACATTTCGAGCAGAGTAATTAGTATTTCAATAGTATTTAATTGATTATATATTTTGCATTTAATAGATAATTTTTATTATAAAATTTTTTTGTAATTTAATCTAGGATGACAGCCAACCATAAATGAATTTTGTGAATTATGAGTACAACATTAAATGAAAAACTATGAATTTCCTTTTCTATAATATTTTGTTCTTGTTAACACTGTTTATTTGATTATTTTGAATTACATTAATTTTTCTGTTGAACATTATCTTGATTTCCTTTTTAAGTTAATACAATTTTTCTATTACTATATCATAAAGTAGGTTTTAGTTTTGTTTACACTTATTATCGTCTTTTAATAAATTGGTTTTCAACAATGATCTGGATTTTAATTTATGTTACATCTCTTATAGTTTTTATCGTCTTTTGGATTTTTTTTTCTAAAATGACATTTACATTTCGCATAAAAATTTAAAATAATCAAATTATTATATATCTAGTTACTATTAGAATATTGAGGAAGAATGCTTATGTTAACAATAACCAATTTATTTAAAGTAAAATCTCAACTAGGTCAACTTAATTTAAATTTGCTTATAGCATCATATGCTACAAAATGTTTGCATTTTATATTACGTTAAGGTATTATCAATTAAACACAGTTGTTATCTATTAAAAAATTTGTTTGCACTATTCTTTACCACAAAAATCAATCTACACATTTTTTTTAATTTCACGTTAACCTACACAATTTTACTCCCGTGCAACACACGGGGTTGAAAACTAGTAAATATATGTTTTATCACTTTCATGGCATAATAATTTTAATAAAAAGAAAATTAATAGTGATCATGCTTTTTAACCATTTTTCTCGAATAACCAATCTTTGAATTGGGTGTTTAAGTAAATATAACATGAATCAATTCAACCAACAAATTCTAGGTTTCATGATTGAAATAGTATAATAAAATTATAATATCGTCATCTACCAATTAATTAATTTTATTGTTGTCAAAATAAATAAATTAATTTATTAGTAAATAACGATTTTGATTGAAAGTTAGTAATATTTAGTTTGACATAATCAATTTGATCAGTTTAAAATCATCGTAAGTACTAAAGGTAAACAGGAAAAGTAACATTGCAACTTCTACTGTACATGTCGTAGTCGGCGAGTTATTGTTCAGATAATTGGGTTAGCCGACCTACTACCAAGAATTTTAAAAATTCAATAGAAGGGAACACTTGAAAATGCCCAACAATTTCCTGCATTTTTAAAATGAAACCAAGATTCCAAGATGCCAAAAAGAAAAGAGAATTGTAGGGGCTGGACTAATTACCTCATTCATATTGATTTTTAATGGCGGTGATTGCATTTAATTTCGTCCAACACTGGGATTGTCGGTTGAGTCGTACGGCATTTTATTCACTCTAGTAAAATCCTTCAAGCCACTACACAAATAATTGACCTCGAACTCTTTCTAGCTATCTTCTGCGAACTGGTTCAGACCTAGTTTATATCCGTTACTTTCGTTATTGGAGTTTTGATGCCTCACAGTAGTTTGTAAATTATGGAATCGTCTCTGTTTCTCCTCCAAATTGTAGGTCTCATTTTTCATACATGCATGGCTCAATATTCATTCGTGTAACAGTGTACTGCAGGTTTGTTGCTGTGCAAAAGCTGGTGGTAGACAGGACAAGGAATACAATTAGAGACATGGACATGGTTGAAGCTTGAAATTAGCTGAGTATGGTTGAAACTTGAAATCACCGAGCAGTTGAAGTAGTATTTGTAGTTGTGATACTCCACTGGTATTGGTGTATGTAGCAAGTTGTATTTTATCACTTATTACATTTCAATCTTCAATAACAGTTCTATCTCATTGTCGTCCCTTACTTTATTTCATTGTGATTTTGGTCCTTTCGGTTTGTTGGTTTGATCTTTAAGTTCTTTTTCTATTTTTCGGTATTGAAAGCACCACAGTCTCACTGACATAGAAAATGACTTTATCATATTAAAAAAAAACCTACTTAGCCATTTTTTTCATATGAATCTTGCACATATATTTTAGTCATTTTTCATTATAATTCAATCATCTATAGAATTGTGGATAATACTAGAGTGTCATATCCTTCGTCATTATTGAATTGTTGATCGGCAATTGATTTTAAAAGGTATTAGAGTCATTTTACCCTATTATAATATTCTTTATGGTATTTAATATGTCACCGTAGCGTAGTCAGTAAATTATACTTAGTGTTCAATAGTGCAATGCGTTTTGACTAGATAGAAATGAAAAATAACAATTGCAGGGGGAATGTTATAATTTTATTTTTTAAATTTTAGTTATATGAACTTAAATATTTACTAATTTTCTTATTAACAGAATAGGAAAAGATAATAACTATATACAGAATAATATATTGATTTATATTAGAAAAAGAATAATTCTAGGTAAACATTCTTATTTGATATTTTTTACTGATATGTTTATGTATCAGTTTTTGATTAAGTGATAAATATGTGTAGATGAGTTTTTATCATTTTAATAGACTTATCCACATCCACTAAAGATACGACACATAATCATATCACCTAAAAATTTAAAATTAGAATGCCCTTATAGATTCAATTAATCTGAGAAAGATTAATTTCAGCACTTTGCTACACCACCACACAAGAGTACCACCCAAATGCCACACTTTAATAGAGTGTGGGCCCCCAGATTCAGGGGTAGAATGGTAATTTTTAATCATGCTCTATTAGAGTATGGTATTTATGTGGCACCTTTTTGTATGGACAACTAGTATTTTCTTTAATTTCATGCGATCCTATTTGTATCTCAATGTTTGGAATAGAAGCTTAAAGTAAATCGATGAAAATAAAACTAGTCACTAAACAATTCGAACAACTGTTGTTGTTTGAATATTGAAATGAATTAAAATGGCACATGTTTCAGTTTTTGACTAAGCTTTTTCTTTTTTTTTTTAATCAAACGCACTACCTTTTTTGAAAATTGGATCAAACTCGCAATTGGTGTAAGTTTTGGACCATTTGCACCAATTTTCCAAAATAGTTTAGTATTATATATATATAGTACTCAACTAAGAAAAGCATTGTCAATTTTAATGGTTTTGTAGTCTGTAGATGCGGTTGATGATATATTTGAAAGATTATATGCCAATGTGATACCATTCATAAGTTATCATATCTTGTTGGAAACCAATATAATCTATGGTTGGTCGTCAAAGCATCTCCAATGCAATAGATCGAGTGCATGGTACACACGTGTCATTAGAAAGATAGATATATAAAAATAAATATATCAATTTTCTCTATCTTGCTTTTCACATTTTTCTCAACCTTTGATAATTTTTTCTCCACATTGTCAAGAGCAAAGTCTAGTTGTAGAAAGTCTCAAGCATAATGTGGAGAAAAAATTACCAAAGACAGAGAAAATTGATGTATAAATTTTTATATGTTTATTTGTCTCATGCCACGTGTACACCATACACATTATTGCATTGGAGATATTCTCATGGAAAGTAATAATAACTATAAATTATAAATATCATGATGGAATAAAAGAGCCCGCTAGGGCCACGTAATTACCTGTGTATTAATTATTTTTGAAAATTAATGTACAAGTACAATGAAAATAACAATTGAAAGACACTATTTGCAGAAAAATTATTTTTAGGTGTGTGATTGCAAAGTAAAGCAAAAGTATAAGAAAATATAAAAATGTTATGGAATCAATGGAATGAATAAATAAAAATGATTGTGAAAAAAATGATTTCACTATAAATTGTATCAAACAAGCCCTAACTTAGAAGGTTATTGGTACTCCAAGGGTATCCTGCCTATCGTGTTATTTTGGAAATTATCTAGTCCAAGAGTTGGTACCATTTATAGTTCCGGGGCTAGTAAAGCACGCGTGGTTTCATGTATTTTCGCATAAAATCACATGTAGTTTAAACCACATGTGCAGGAATTATAAGCCCCCTGCTGCTGCATGGCAACATTAAGATGCGCCACATCCACGCTGGATCTTTACATGGAAATTTTTTTACCACATGTGGTTTACCGGCACTAGAATCATAAATGGTATCAGTGCTGGTACTAGAACATGACTGCATATTATTTAGTTATAGCATCTCTAATGCATTCTTTAGATGCAATCCAAATCGTTGTTTTCAATTTGCGTGGCAATTACTGCTTAATAAGTAGAATTAAGTTAAAATTTCATCTGGACGGTGTTTCATCCGTAGCTTAAATTCCATTTGAAGAGATCGAATAATAAACATAAATGAAAAAATGGGACAGAAGAAAAATTATAGATATATCAAATAATAGATATAACGAATTATTGTAATTTATGCCGTCTAAAAAAAATAGCTACAGCTAGATAATTTTATTTATTGGAATGCCAATTAATATAATTTTAGACATAATATATTGGAGTTGCATATTGAGAATTTTTCTTATACTATTCGTCCATTTGCATTCACAGACTTTTGCCAGTGGCTCTCTATATACATGTGGTTAGCGCTGATTGGATATATTCATTAGTAGTAAATGAACGTGAGTGGTAAGGATTGGAAATCCAATTAAAAGATTCAATCTTGTAGATTAGGAAGTAGTCTGAGTGTTTGGACGTTGGCTTTTTTGTTAGCTTTTTAATTAAATGAACGTGATTTAATTAATTAAGCTATTTATTATTAATTGCCATTTCTTTTTTTTTCATGCATGTGATTTTAATTGTCACATTATTTTATCATGCATAATTTAATAGTTGACTTAATTAGTGTCAACTCATTTTATCACATGAATTAGTGTCAACTCATTTTATCACATGAATTATTTTTAAGATGTTCTAGATATATTTTTAAGCATGTGATTTATTAATAGGATGAGTGTGAATTTTGTTAGGAGTCCTTGAGTTGATTAGATTTAGATATGCATGTCATCATTTTTGTTATTATGTGATTATCTTATAGATTTATTTGAACTCATATTAAGATTTATATTGAGGAAGTACACGCCTACTAGACTTCTTGGACTCCAAGCTATGTATTTATCTTACCATTGTTCTACATTCATTGTCTCATATTTTATGGTAAGTAAATTAAGGAGTTTAAGGTAAGAATGATTTGTCATTTATGTTAATATATTATTTCTTACCTTATCAATTAATATCCTACAACCAATTAGATAATTATCTCTTTATCTTTCGTAGGAGTTCATGTGTTAAGGGAAGTCTTTGGTAGCAAGGTAGTCTGTCAACACATGATTAAATAGAGGGAAAAGGGTGATAAGAAGGTGGACGACTGACATGCATGCTAAGAGGAAAAATCACGTATACAGCCTATATACATGCATGACCATTTCGTGTGCCCTTCTTGGTGAAGTACTTATAGCCTAATATGGAAATGATGTTATACGCAGAGTGATAAGTGCATTATCTACCATAAGTTCACCATGTGCTTTGATAAAGTTAAATCTTCGGAAGAAGTCAGATTCACTACACAGGAGCCTCGACCAAGAGAAGATCTTCACAGGAGGTGACAATCGGTGTGAGGACCGCGCAAATTCAGGCTGGATTGAGGAGTTACGAGAGGTTTTGAAGAGCAACTAAATGTTGGCTCACAGTACAAGCTAGAAGAGACATTAGGGAGTGATCGTTGTTAATTCTAGTTGTTTGATAATAATATGCGTATTGTTATCCTTAATTTCTTGTAACTGGTTTAATTTCCTGAAAACTAGTGAATCTGTTTGTCTGCAGGTGCAGACGGGTGATTTTTTACCCGGTTGGGTTTTCCACCTTAAAAATCGTGTGTGTGGTGTTTTTATTTTAATTTCCGTCTACACTCTCCATGCTAGATATATCTGAGTTCAAATCGTAATATAACCCAGATACATCTGACCTGCACTTACTATAGGCAAACAACATTTTAAATAAACATAATCCAGATACGTCTAAGTAATCCATAAATCAGACAACTCATAATTGTCACTTGGTATCAGAGCGGGTTCACTTCTAGAAAGTGAGATCCGGTTATCTATACTATGGATTCTTACTTGATTGCATTGCATAGATCTCCCCTACTTACATGTGATAATTATACATATTGGAAGTTAAGAATGGAGATATTTTTGCAATCTATAGATCTACGGGTGTGGTCACCGATTGAGGATGAATGGATTCCAACTAGTGATACTGATTTTAAACGAGTTCTTTCGACTCCTAAAATTGATTTGAATACAGGGAGATTAATTGGTACCAATAAAAGTTTAAATGATCTCAGCCCCTGTGATTGGAACTTTATTTGCTTAAATGCTCTATTTGATTCGGTTGATTCTAAACATTTTCGTTTGATCCAAAATTGCAAGATTGCTAAGGACGCTTGGAACATATTGGAAGATCTTTATGAAGAAACCAGCAAAGCATTCAGCAACAAAGATGAAAAGAATATATCTGAATCTGAGAAAGATACGACGGACATATCTGAGTCCAGCATAGCAGAAAATACAGATGCATCTGACTCAGACTCAGATGATAGCAGATCTGAAAATCAGGTAATTACTCCTACTGCTCCACATACTTTAGGGGCTGATTCTGTATATTTACCTACTGCAGGTACCAGATCTATCAGAGCTCAGCCAGATACATCTAGCCCGGACTTTGACGTGCTGGAAAAGCAGTTTGAAGAGAAGAAGCATCAAATAAACTTGCTGCAGGCCATGCTTGACGATGATGGATTAGACTCTCAAGATCTGAAATTTGAAGAACATGCTGAAAGTTGTCAAGATTGTACTATAATAAGTGAGGAATTAGCAGTAGAAAAAGAAAAGAATATAAAGCTCGAGGCTCTTATCTTGACCATGAAAGATGAGAAAGGTGCTAGTGAACAAACTATCTTGACCCTTCAGAATCTAGTACAAGAAAAGGAGAGTCAATTGAACAAATTTGAAGAAGAATTAAACCGAGACAGGGAAAGAGTCAAACAACATTCCATTGGAGCTGCAAAGTTGAACGAGATCCTTAGCTATGGAAGGCCATCCGATGATAAATCAGGTCTTGGCTACGAAAGAAATGTAAAAGGCACAACAAGTGATCGTATTGTCTTTGTGAAACAAAGTGGTAAAGGAAATGATCACCAAATGGCAAGAAAATGTAACGGTGGAGTTATTCCGCCTCTAGATGCATCTGCAGCTTCCAGGAGCACTGATAAGTGCTAGAAAAGCACTTAAATAACTCTTCTATTTTACGTATTTGTGTGTTTTATTAGTATTATATGTTTATTTTTATGTGTTTTCCTTTTATTGTGTGTTTAGAGTCACAAGAAATCAAAAGGAGCCAAAATGGATAAAAACGGAGCGAAAACGGAACTTGGGACCAAAATACAAGCAAATTCAAAGATGGAGGGCCTCCGATGCAATTTTATGAAAAATTGTTTTTACAATTTTTCTTGTGCCAATATAAAAGAATATCAAAAGAAGATTTCCACATTTTTTTCGGATCCCAAATCGGAGTTTCCTAGTGAAAGTTATGGCCATTTGAAGAGAAAGGACAAAGCGTAAAAAATCAGCAGCTCGAATTTACTGCCGCAGTTCATTAATTTGACCATAACTTTTGGTACAAACTTCTGATTGACCTCCACTTTATATTGTTGGAAATGACACTCAGAGGGCTACAACTTTGATGTTGACAGCTTCAAATGATTCGGATCATATCATGGTCAAAAATGGGAAAAACGGAGAGTGATGTGAATGAAGGATTTCTTGGGCCATGTTTTGGTAGAAAATTCATAACTTTCTATTCAAATATCCAAAAGAGGAAATTCCAATTGCACAATTCAGCCAAGATACTTACCTATACCATGATACAATATTTGAACTAATGGAGCAATTTAAGATCATGATTTGATGGTTACCAATTAGTGGATTTATAATGGAGTAGTTGTACAATTTTTTATCATGTTTTCTTGTGAAATTTTGCCTATAAATAGAGGCATTTGTAAGGAAGGAAAGCACAACTTAGTAGGAGTGAATTAGCTAGTAGTTCTCTCCAACTTTCTCTCCAATAAAATTCTCTTTTTCATTTGTTCTTAGTTTTAGTTTGAAGCTCTTAGCTTTTCATATTCCGGCGGATCGATTCTTCGATAAGTTTCTCTTTTCCCTTTTATTTCTCTATTTATTTCTTAGTATTTATTTACTTGTTTACTATATTTTGCATAATCTATCATATTGTGGAGGTGATACAAGGCGAACACTCGCTAAAAAGTATGAAACCCCGCAATTATGAGTAGTTAGACTTTTCTATCTAGTTCGAGGGGGACGTTGTGTTCAACTAACATGTGGTTATCTTTTCTAACTCTTTAGTAGCGTTTTATCTATTCCTCTACTTCAATTTGTTGATTTGTTATGCTTTTAAACCCGTTTTTGAGTTTATTTGATTATTGCATTCACTTTGGCCAATTGAATCAATTAATCTTTAAATTCAAGTTATGTGCTAGGATTGGAACTTTTGATCCGTAATTGTCACTAGATTCCAATCCACAGTAGCAAATGAATATCGTGCATATTTGTTAACAAATCAACTTAGATATATTAATTCGAGCTTGTGAAATTATTCATCTAATTCAACTCATTCTTCTCGTTCATTTCATACTAGCTTTGCATTAAATCCTAAGAGCTTGTTTAGGGTTATCCAATAGCTAGATGTTAAGTTAAAGAGCTCACTTTAATTTAATACACTTAAGGAAGAATTCGTTAATCAGAGCGTATTGATTAATTGGAGTTGATAAATTGAAGAATGAATAGTAACACGTTGCATGGGAAAGATAAACACAAGTTGTTGACACAATCGAACCCGAGAACTAGATATTTATTTCAATTGTTTTATTTAATCTTATCTTTTGTCATTTGAATTTCATTCAACTTCACAAACCCCCCTTTCTATATTAATTGATAAAATCAACTAGATCAAGCACCGTTCCTCTTGGGTTCGACCCTTACTTACCACTACTACATTAATTTGTAGTTTTGAAATCGAGTAAGGAAATATAAAAACAAACTTTGGCGCGCCGCGACAACGCCACCAAGCACAAATGATACATCTGTTTCCTCTAGCTGTAATCTAAGTACATATGTTCCCCGCGGCATTAAATACATCCGTCCTAGTTCAGATCAAACTGCAAAACGATCTGTCAATTACTCAGATCTATCTGGGCCTAAGCGAATTCAGACAGAAGATGCGTCTAGCATAACAAAAGCCAGAACAGATACATCTGCACAGACGAGGGTCCAGAATCGGAAGCAAGGACCATCTATCAATTCTCAGAAACTGAGAGGTCCTATTAGGAAGAAGAACTTCACTCAAACTCGTACGAAAGTCGAAGCCCCAGGAAAGTATTCTTCCTTTCATGCACGCTTTCATTATGGTAAACTTAATCATGAGAAATTTGGAGTTTCACATTCATTGAGCATGACTAAATCTTATCATGGTAGACAAGATTCCCATAGATTTACACCTATATTTAGGTCCTTTACAACTCGTAATAATGCAAGTTCATACAAAGTAAAAGGTAATGGTCAAAATGGGAATGGTCGTCGGTTTAAGAATGTGCCAACTTGTTTTTATTGTGGGATTAGGGGACACAAAAAATTAAATTGTCCCAAATTGTCTCAAAATGTGCAAAACGAGTCTTCCAATATGAGTAACTCTTCCACCACGACCAACTTGAAGGGGAAACAAGCATGGATTAAAAAGGTTGATTTGAAAGCATATGAAAATAAGTGTATACCAGTCAAATTTGTTTACCCCATTGATCACACTTCTCTCACAAGATGAGATTCACTTTGTTTTAGTTTGTATTTATTTTTGTGTGTCTCCACAAAAATTGCATATGTTTTGCACTTTGTCTACTTTTGTATGCATTTAAGATTTCATTTAGCTTTATTTGATTGATGATCTGTGTTGAATTGAAAGTTGTGGTTTAAGTATACTATTGTGATTTGCCTACATGACTTTATGAAAACTTCCTTTAATAATTCCTCATTGTTTATTTCTAGTCTCATCTCCCAAATTTGATTTCAAAGATTACTTCTACTTGATCTTGGTGTTGTGAGAATAGTATTTTGTTAGAAATACTTCCTTGACGATATCAGGCATTAAGAAAGCAAAGATCTCACCACCATGAGAATTGATGAACTGGTTAGTTCACTGATGACCTTGGAGATGCTTCTGAACCGTCGCAAGAAAGACAAGAAGCCTGGAATTGCATTCAAGGCCTACAGCGCGGCGCCAGATGCATCGGGAGATTCTGACGAAGATGGGAACGTTGCCCTTCTTGCCAAACAATTCAAGAAGATTTTAAAGAACGCACAAAAGGGCAAGCACTTCAAATCTCAAGTTCAAAACCAAAACTAACCTTGGAGGAAGAGAGACAAGTCCAATGACAAAGGCAATTCAATTTCTGTCAAAGGAAAGAAAGAGAATCACATTCGATGCAGAGTTAGATACATCGGAGTCAGATTCAGATGAAAGCAAATCAGAAAATCAGGTAACCACTCTTACAGCTTCAGTTACACCTGTTCCTAATACTGTAAATTGTCTCTCTGTAGAACCAAATGGAGATGCATCTGTCCTGAGTACTGAAGATCTAAAAAGACAAATTTTGAAGGCCGAAGAACATATAGATCTACTATAAACTGTGATCAAAGTAAGGAATGAAGATAAAAGAATTGGTTCAATTCCCCAACTGGAAAGAATGATGAAGTAGCCAGATTGACTGATGAACTTGCAAAAGTTCAAGAGAAAATCAAGCAACTCATGCTTGGTACAGCCAGACTTGAAGAAATTTTGAGTTTCGGAAAGCCCACTGGTATGAAAAGTGGCATTGGATATGAAGGTAAGGTTAATGGTCCTACAACTGAAAGTGTCTTGTTAAAGGATCAGGATATATGCTTGAAAATCAATATAGACCCAATCCAGATGCATCTGCATCAACAAGTCATGTGAAAAATGATACTGTGAACAAAAGAGAATCTGCAAACATTCAGAAAGCAAAGACAGTAGTCCAGAACCATCCGCAAAGAAAGCCTCCTCAAACACTGCCTTGATCAGACGTATC
Source organism: Jasminum sambac (assembly GCA_018223645.1). Classification (NCBI taxonomy): domain Eukaryota; kingdom Viridiplantae; phylum Streptophyta; class Magnoliopsida; order Lamiales; family Oleaceae; genus Jasminum; species Jasminum sambac. The sequence goes on from CP073652.1 coordinate 27,782,670, forward strand.
TGCCTATCTAACACAACGCAGGCGAGGTACATCTGCCTATCAGGAATTCCAATCCGATGGAAAGTGTTATCTTTAAAGGAATCCGATTGAAAGATAGATGCTATACACTTGACCATCCAGCCACTTGCAACTCAGTGATTGTTAATACTAAGAAGCTTTGGCGCAATTGATTGGGTCACATGAACTATCATGATCTTGTCAAGTTGGCCAAGTCCCAACTTGTACAAAGACTACTCAATATCGAAGACATCTCTGATGGCGTTTGTGGTGATTGTCAAAAGGGTAAGTAAATCAGAAGCCAACACAAACCAGGTGAATTTTTCGCCACCTCTCGTGTGCTTGAATTGATTCATATGGATCTGATGGGTCCAATAAAAAAAGGTATAGAAGGTAAGAGATACATCTACGTGTGTCTGATGATTTCTGTAACGCCCCGTCCAGTTCCACATACATATACGTCATAAATGACGTCATATCAGAGTGCGCCGCGCATGCATCATAAACATAAAGATAAGCATAAACATGAACATAAAGCCACCTTTGGGCTTAGGCCTCCTTCGGGCCCGTGCACGGGTTTTCATTTCATTTCATACATATTGGAACTAGACGGACGTCAACCATACATTCACATGCGAAACCCTAAACTTTGAAAACATATAACATACTAGGGTTTCGGAGTTCATTACATAGCGCAGGATCTTCAATTCCCGTTCCCAATCACACACCACATCACGTCATTAGGACCTTTCGTCATCTCCCGATCACATCACCTTCATAGAACATAAACATAGACACGTAATGAGTCATAAAGACTCAGTAGATAATAGATGCAATGCAATGCATGTCACACGTTCGTTTTGGGCCCTCTTGCGAATCACGTGCTTACATTGGCGCCATTTTTAAACATATGGTCGGGTCCCATAACATAACATAACATCATTGGAGACATCGATCTCCCATTGGGGCATCGGTTCCCCGTTAGACCCAAATATTGGGGCGTAAGTCCCCCGCAGGGCGTAGATCCCCCGTTAGGCCAAAACATTTTTCATTTTGTAAATACGTGATAGGCATTTCATACACACGTATGCATTCATGACATGATCATAGGTAGCACTTACCATTATGCCTTGTTTCCTCTTCCTTTCATCATCATATACATTACATACATTACAAGGCATCACAAGGCATAGCCTTGTCATCATCATCGTATACATGACATTCATTTACGTCACTTCCCAACGCATAGCCTTGTCCTCAACACATACATATGGCATATAACACGTTCGTTCCATTACATATACATGAACATAGTTGAGGTCTTATGCTTCATACATCACAATCATCACACATATACACGTAAGGGTTCACGTTGAATCATATTCACCACATAAAACACACCTTAACGACATGCTTTTCATGTGAAGATTTCATGAGTTATACATTACCATCCCTAGGATTCCTTCATGTCCTAACCAATTCACTCATGGAACATGGCATGAAGATCACGTAGATCATAAATCACACATATATCATGGCATAACATATCATAAGCATAGGACAAGCCAATGGATCCTACACATGCTTTCTAGGATCATACATAGCATAGACATGGCATAAGCATGGCTAGTTCTTGGTTCATTCATTCATAAGCATAGATACATGGCATAAAACATGTAAAACATCCATTATCTACCTTTATACACCAAGAACATCAAGCATGAAGAGAATTCAAGCTTCCCCCTTTCCTTCCTTTTCTTTCCTTCTTCCTTCCTTGCTTCTTTCTTCTTGTACTCATAGCTTCCACACCCATAACAAACATGAGAGAAGGAATTGGAGATGATTCCATGGGTGTTTAGGAGTCTTGGTAGGGTTTTGGGAGTGTTTTGGGGTCTTAGAGTCGAGCCCAAGCAAAGAATACCCAAGAAATGGCTAGAATCACCTAGAAATACCATTCTGCCGACTTAAAATTACGGCCGTAAATCTCCCTGTTACGACCGTAACCCGAATAAATTACGGCCGTAACTGGGCACACGCGACCGCGCTTCCGGTCACGCGACCAGCAGAGAATCAGCCCCTTAACCATCACTCTTGACTTACGGCCGTAACCATAATACTCACGGCCGTAACATGCATCATACGGCCGTAACATTCGACCCTTACGGCCGTAACCTGACATTTACGGCCGTAATTCTAACATTTACGGCCGTAATTGTGCCTCTGTAGAATTTTCCCATTTTCATCTTTTCGAAGGTCGTTTCGCATCCCGAGGCATATCCCGTACTGCAAATCATCACGTGAGCATATCATATACATATACATCATACTGAAACGTCATCATGTCATTTCATATCATATACGGGATCATATACGGACGTATATACAAAATCATATACGTATCCGGGACGAATTCGGGCGGGTCATTACATCGTTACCCCTTAAATAATTTCGTCCTCGAAATTGCCTTAGAACTGACTCGGGATCAATGTCTCCTATCCTCTTTCCTTTCCTATGTCCCCTCCTCATCATATACATATACGGAACTAAACTGAACATATAACGGTGCACATAATATATAACGGTCCCATATCCATAAGACTGATCCGCATAAGAGCCGAACAAATCATTTCATCACATAGATAGGAAACATACACAAGAATTCCGGACGAGACTTTCGTGAACATTAGCATAGAGACATACATACGTATCAGAATTCTGTGCGAATTTCCCCATTTCTGGCACATATTAAACCAATCTGATGAAGCATACGGTCTGTAACTTCTTCCGTTTCAACATAGTACATAAGCATAACATAGTTCATCCATAAGCATATTGAACATAGAGAGCCGAAGAAACAAGAGTTGAGCAAAAGAGCTTTCTTTTCATCACATAACATATAACATATGAACATTTCATCTCTGCAATACCATATCGGCTCATGTTCGTGTCGCTTTTCTACCTTTCGTTCATAACCCTGAGCTTCGTTCACATGGCAAAAATAAGAAAAGTGACAAAAGAACATAGTTATTCAGCTCGTTGGAAACAAAACGGAAATCAGATCATCATTACTTTCACGTGATTACCTAACTAAGCTCGTTTCCAAAATCATGTAACATGGCAAGTTCATACGATTCGTGAAATTCGGATTCATTTCATCTAGCATATCATTCATATCTTTTCCCCGGAGTAACATAACATCAAGAGAAAAGCCATTCATTCGTTCCGGGAATTAACGTTTTTCTCACATCATTGCATATAATTTCCCGCCCTATAAATGCCCGACGGGATAAGGGACATAAGAACGTATCATTCATGCCTTTCCGGGTGTTCACATAACCATAGCATAACATCCGTAACATAGACGTGGCCGTAACGTATGAGCTTTCGAATACCCCGGCATATACATATCACATCACATAACATGGAAGCATAACCGGCTCACTTACCATTGACGCTTTACGAATAAAGGTCGGGATAGAAAATAACCATAGCATACATATGTGAGCTTCAACATACCTTTACTAACTTCCCGACATCATTTCCCGAGATAGAAAATACCGAGAAGGCATTCAAGAAGTACTTTGGGACGTGGCGTAATAAACTGCTTTCATATAACATAGCGAATCACATGGCTTTCACATTTCGTAACGGATCATTCTCATTTCGAAACAGAGCATACATACATGTCATCACTAACCATATCAACCCACGCAACGCTCGGGCCATGCATTCTGTTATCATATAACTTCTTCCCTTTTGTCCCATCGACATAGATTATGACATAAAGAAGCAACCAAAACAACTGGTAGCTTAAGGCCGAATACATACATATCACATAACATAGAGCATAGCTGAACTTCTAACCGACGCATAACGAACCGCATAACATTCATAAAACATAACTCGTCACATAGACATAAAACTCGGCCGATTCGTTCATATGACTCACAAATCATATCACATTAAGAAGTAACCGAAGTCACTGGCGTAACGTGAGTGTAGGTCACCTCACACACTTATATACTCAGCAACTAACAAAAGAAGGCCGAGCTAGCATAAAGAAAGTCGTAGGGAAGTCGAACATATACAGACATAACTTCATATATCATATAGAACATATGCAGGTCATATACATCGAAATAAACGATACCTGTCATATCATTGAGCCATTCAAGAACCTCTAGAACTTCCCGAACTTCCACAACTTCGGCTGTACATTAAGCTATGTAAGAACTGAACATCGGCTATACACTGAGCCATTCTTCGGCCGAATAATACATCTGCCTCTTTCGTTCTTCATAGACATTCGTAGCATAGACATACATAACATCGGCCGTATATACATACAGCGGTCGTGAAATATAACCTCGACCGTATCTCACGGAGAAGATAGGCACATTACATAGCATATAACCGTCGGCTATTCTCATAACCAAGAGCATCAGTCATAACTACATAACATAGACCGTTCAACGAACTTCATCATTTCGCGCGCGCACATCTAAGCATAACCGTACATTGAACCAGGCCGAACTCATTTCATTACATACCATAACATAACATATCACATATAGCCGGACTATATATGTGAACTCAGCTCGAAGTTCGAAATAAACGAACATTCACATTGGTCATGCTCAAAATGAACGAACAACAATACTTGCCACATTCGAAATAAACGAATTAACATATTGACCATGCATAACGTATCCAACATCATCACTGCCATAGCCAACGTTATGCTCTCGTTGCAATTGTATACTGTATCTGGCATTCATAATAAATACATACATATCATAACCGTACATAGCTGACGTTCATGAGTCATTGAATCATACTACATATCATATTGAGCTGCTTGTGTGATATAGTCACAAATCGGAATAAGCTCAGTTCATAACATTTCTGTACTTGCTTCAACTATATGCCGCATAACATATGACACTACAGTGTAGCATTGCCCAACATCCGGAAATCTCAGCATACATATACATTCGCATTCATTTCATCATATGAGCTACATTAATCCGACATTTAGACCTCTGTGCCCATTCGGATGTGCAACCTTACTGAATTCATGTGCAGCTTCTTAGCTCAACATGTCATAACATCCATTTCATACTCATACCCGGATCCTCAATCATCATATCATCATACACATAAAGGAGGGAGACCATAGGGAAAAGGAGACATTGACGTTTCATACTTTGATCCTGGTCACCATACTTCCTCATGACATAACTTCCATTGCACTTACCTCTCGCACCTCCACATCGTACATCGCCATTCGGCCATTGGTACCACCACGTGATACACGTGATACAAACCATAACATACATAACATCACATAACATCACATACATAACATAACATGCTTTCATATCATAAGAGCTCATGGACGTACATAACATATAGCCATATGCATTCACATAGAGGCATATCATAGAGAGCTAGAGACATTTATGTAATCCACTTGGGATTAGCTCCCATATCCATTTCATATGGCTCATCTCATAGCATACTTGCATAACATCATCATTCCTTCATACGGAGTGGCGAAAGAGTCCATTGATGTGTGGGGAAGAGAGAATCGCTGCTCTGATACCACCTGTAACGCCCCGTCCAGTTCCACATACATATACGTCATAAATGACGTCATATCAGAGTGCGCCGCGCACGCATCATAAACATAAAGATAAGCATAAACATGAACATAAAGCCACCTTTGGGCTTAGGCCTCCTTCGGGCCCGTGCACGGGTTTTCATTTCATTTCATACATATTGGAACTAGACGGACGTCAACCATACATTCATATGCGAAACCCTAAACTTTGAAAACATATAACATACTAGGGTTTCGGAGTTCATTACATAGCGCAGGATCTTCAATTCCCGTTCCCAATCACACACCACATCACGTCATTAGGACCTTTCGTCATCTCCCGATCACATCACCTTCATAGAACATAAACATAGACACGTAATGAGTCATAAAGACTTAGTAGATAATAGATGCAATGCAATGCATGTCACACGTTCGTTTTGGGCCCTCTTGCGAATCACGTGCTTACATTGGCGCCATTTTTAGACATATGGCCGGGTCCCATAACATAACATAACATCATTGGAGACATCGATCTCCCATTGGGGCATCGGTTCCCCGTTAGACCCAAATATCGGGGCGTAAGTCCCCCGCAGGGCGTAGATCCCCCGTTAGGCCAAAACATTTTTTATTTTGTAAATACGTGATAGGCATTTCATACACGCGTATGCATTCATGACATGATCATAGGTAGCACTTACCATTATGCCTTGTTTCCTCTTCCTTTCATCATCATATACATTACATACATTACAAGGCGTCACAAGGCATAGCCTTGTCATCATCATCGTATACATGACATTCATTTACGTCACTTCCCAACGCATAGCCTTGTCCTCAACACATACATATGGCATATAACACGTTCGTTCCATTACATATACATGAACATAGTTGAGGTCTTATGCTTCATACATCACAATCATCACACATATACACGTAAGGGTTCACGTTGAATCATATTCACCACATAAAACACACCTTAATGCCATGCTTTTCATGTGAAGATTTCATGAGTTATACATTACCATCCCTAGGATTCCTTCATGTCCTAACCAATTCACTCATGGAACATGGCATGAAGATCACGTAGATCATAAATCACACATATATCATGGCATAACATATCATAAGCATAGGACAAGCCAATGGATCCTACACATGCTTTCTAGGATCATACATAGCATAGACATGGCATAAGCATGGCTAGTTCTTGGTTCATTCATTCATAAGCATAGATACATGGCATAAAACATGTAAAACATCCATTATCTACCTTTATACACCAAGAACATCAAGCATGAAGAGAATTCAAGCTTCCCCCTTTCCTTCCTTTTCTTTCCTTCTTCCTTCCTTGCTTCTTTCTTCTTGTACTCATAGCTTCCACACCCATAACAAACATGAGAGAAGGAATTGGAGATGATTCCATGGGTGTTTGGGAGTCTTGGTAGGGTTTTGGGAGTGTTTTGGGGTCTTAGAGTCGAGCCCAAGCAAAGAATACCCAAGAAATGGCTAGAATCACCTAGAAATACCATTCTGCCGACTTAAAATTACGGCCGAATCTCCTCATTACGGTCAGAATTCCAAAATTACGTCAGAACCCTAATAAATTAAGGTCAGAATCGGGCACAAGCGACCGCGCTTCCGGTCACCAGCAGAGAATCAGCCCCTTAACCATCACTCTTGACTTACGGCCGTAACCATAATACTTACGGCCGTAACATGCATCATACGGCCGTAACATTCGACCCTTACGGCCGTAACCTGACATTTACGGCCGTAACTCTAACATTTACGGCCGTAATTGTGCCTCTGTAGAATTTTCCCATTTTCATCTTTTCGAAGGCCGTTTCGCATCCCGAGGCATATCCCGTACTGCAAATCATCACGTGAGCATGTCATATACATATACATCATACTGAAACGTCATCATGTCATTTCATATCATATACGGGATCATATACGGACGTATATACAAAATCATATACGTATCCGGGACGAATTCGGGCGGGTCATTACAATTTCTCTAGATATACCTAGGTCATCTTCATTAGTGAAAAGTCTGATACCTCTGACTCTTTTACCGTTTTGCTTCAGAAATTAAGCAGTGAAAGGTTCAATGAACAGGTAAGGATCAGAACAAATCATGGAAGAAAGTTTGAAAACTTCGGACCTTGCGATTTTTGAGCTCAACATGGAATTAGCCATGAGTTCTCGACCAAAAACTCCTGAATAAAATGAAGGGAGTCGTTGAAAGAAAGAACAAAGCCTTGCAAGAGGTGACACATGTTATGCTATATAGCAAACAACTGCCTTTGACATCTTTGGCAGAAGCCATTAACACTGCTTGTTATATATCTAATCGTGTTTTTCATAGATTTGGATCTAAACAAACTCCCTATGAAATTTGGAAGGATAGAAAATCGAGGGTTGATTACTTTTATATTTTTGGAAGAAAACGCCATATTTTAAAGATAGGAAACATTTAGGGAAATTTGATTCTAAATCAAATGAAGGCGTGTTCTTAGGCTACTCAAAGAATAGTAGAGTTTATAGAGTCTTTAATAATCGAACTCAAACTATTCTTAAATCTGTCAATGTTAAAGTTGATGATACTGATGATGTGTATCATGATTTACAGGAAGATGAATTTGTCCCGTGGGAGATTCCACCAAAATTGACACAACAACAAGCTAATCAGGATAGATCTGAACAAGAACAACATTCTACAGAAACCCAGTTCGACGAAGATATACCCCAGTCAAATGAATCTGACACTGAACATGCAGATATAGATACATCTTAGTCGGCAGAAACTGAATAGCAGCAGAGTCCAACAAGAAGACCCTCATCTAGGGTTCAAAAGGCCCGTCCGATAGATAACATCCTCTCCGATCCCTCTAAAAGGATGGTTACCCGAAGAAAGTGCGTTGCTGAAGTTGGTAACTTGTGTTACTTGGGAAACATGTGCTACTTGTCTCAACTTGAGCCAAATAATATCAAAGAAGCATCAAAAGATGAAAATTGGATGCAAGCTATGAACTAAATTAATTCGAGAGGAATGAAGTTTGGGAATTGGTTCCTCGGCCGAACAAGGCAAATGTGATTGGAACAAGTTGGGTCTTTGAAAACAAGTCTAAGGAACAAGGCAGTGTTGTGAGAAATAAACCAAGACTAGTTGCTCGAAGCTACACCAAAGTCGAAGGCCTTGACCTTGAGGAGACCTTTGTTCCTGTGGCAAGATTGGAATCCATCAGATAGAGCAGGATACATCTGGGATTTTCAACTCACAAACGAAGTATGCAAAGAACTTGGTTAAGAAATTTGGCCTCGAAGATGCTAAACCAATGAGAACTCAAATGGCTACGACACCGAAACTTTCAAAGGATGATACAGGTAAAGACGTAGATGCATCCCTCTATAGGAGCATGATTGGAAGTCCGCTGTATCTTACAGCAAGCAGACAAGATATACCCGTCAGTGTTGAAGTGTGTGTGAGATATCAAGCTAGGCCGAACGAATCTTATCTTGCTGCGGTTAAAAGAATAATCAAGCATACAAGTGGTACATCTGGCTATGGTATTTGGTTTACAAAAGATACCACTGCCCATCTTGCAGGATTTTCTAATCTTGATTGGGTTGGGACTGTTGATGACCTAAAGAGTACATCCGGTGGTTGTTTCTATGTTGGAAACAATCTGGTGGCATGGTTGAGTAAGAAACAGAATTTCATATCCCTATCTACAACCGAAGCAAAATTCATCGCAGCTGGCAATTGCTGCACTCAGCGTCTCTAGATGAAACAAATGTTGGAGGATTATGAAATAACTATTGATCAAGCCACAATGTTTTGTGAAAATACAAGTGCTATCAACATCTCAAAGAACCCAGTCCAACACTCTAGAAGGAAATACATTGACATTAGACACCACTTTATCCGAGAATTGGTGGAATAAAAGACTCTCACTCTGGAGCACATACAGACTGATCTATAGATTGCAGATTTATTTACTAAGGCCCTCAATACTGCCAAATTTGAAAACCTTAGAAACAAATTGGAGTTTCACTTCCACCCGAATAGGATAATGCATATCATATAAAAAAAATTGCATCACCATATATTTTCTCCTTACTGTATTTGTTTTTGCATTTTCTGCATGCATCTAGGTTAGATATATCCTATTCTGTGTTTGCGAGTAAGTCTAACTGTAGGTTATATTTGTGCAGGATACATCTAAGTGCGTAGGCTAACAGCGAGGAGGATACATCTGGAAATCGACGGTCAACATGTTTCTCTAATTGATCTAAAGCACTTAGTTGGACAATCCGGAAGAATAAGTCACTACTGTCAATGCAATAAGGTCATCGCTTCTGATTGAGGTTCTATATTCTGAGTGTAGACCTACGATCTATATCTTGCTTTAGCATTGCACGCAATTGATTGTCAAAGGACAGGGTTAGTGGAAAAGAAGGCTGTCAATCCAAGCCAAGCTCATACCCCTTTCCAAAAGAAAAAGAAAAATGAAGAAAAAATAAGAAAAATTGTGAATAGTGAACAAAATTTGAAGTAGAAAGAGGGAGAATTGAAAAGATAGCTTCTGGGGATTGAGCATAGTCGTTTCCACATTCCAAAAGACAATGCAAAATATAGAAAAAGTCGGCAAGCCGGATATTGATAATTGCATTCTCATAGATTAAGATTGGTTTTCTTGTGCACTACAGTGAACGCAAATACGTCAAGGCAACCATAAGGTATTTGATAGTACATGATTGACTGAAGGTTGTTCGAATCACACACTCATTGTAACCAACGTAATCCATACCGTGGTGGACTGTATGCTGCCCAGATGCATCTAACTCAATGAAAGCAGACGGCACTCAAATATATCTTAGTCGTCTCATACTTTAAGGTACGGTAGATGCATCCAGTCCCAATTGTCGTGATTTTTGTGATTTTTCAATTTTATCATTAATTTAATCTGAAAAGTGGCAGTATACACTAGGCTTAAGTGACAAATTTCACAGATCAAATCAGTTAGTTGTGGGCCCAACGACAGTGGTATTTCAATTGTTCTTTAATTCTTTGGATATGTTTCAATTTCCTAACTGATAACTGATTTTTGAAATAAAGAAATTTCGCACTATATGGGATTCTTTGAAACATGGACTATAAGGAAAATTTACATAAGGAATCAAGGAGTCAAAATGGAGGTAGATATACCTGAGTTGAAGACTCAGAGTGTGAGACAGATGTATCTAGTTGAGCTATTAGCAGCAGACAGGGGACTAGATATTCATATTGATACTGGTACATCTGGTACCCGTTTAATGTGGTAAGATGCATCCAATCCAGTTCCATAACATCCACAGAAGAAGAAAATGTGATGCACTCCAGATACATCTAGACTTGCTCATCTTTCCAGACACCCTTACTGCTTTCAATCCTTTTATTTTGGATCTGTGACTCGTTATTGCAATCACTTTTCTTTGCTCTATTCTTGATCAACAGGTTATAGATATTGCTCTGGTGGAGATTTTGACTTTACTTTTTCCAAAAAGGGAGAGAAGTAAAGTTTTAAATTTTAATGTTACTCTCTCGTTTGATATTCATGGGAAGTAAGCTAGTTTTTTTTTGTTTATGTGTTTATATACTACTAGTTACTTCTATTGATTTATTTGAGGGAGAGAACTTGCCTAGAGGGAGTTCTTTATATCCTTGTCGTGTTAACTTTGAAAAATTTTTAGAAAACAAGGTTTTGGAAAAATAGAAAAGTCAAAGGGGGAGATTGTTAGCTTTTTAATTAAATGAACGTGATTTAATTAATTAAACTATTTACTATTAATTGCCATTTCTATTTTTCCATGCATGTAATTTTAATTGTCACATTATTTTATCATGCATAATTTAATAGTTGACTTAATTAGTGTCAACTCATTTTATCACATGAATTATTTTTAAGATGTTCTAGATATATTTTTAAGCATGTGATTTATTAATAGGATGAGTTTGAATTTTGTTAGGAGTCCTTGAGTTGATTAGATTTAGATATGCATGTCATCATTTTTGTTATTATGTGATTATCTTATAGATTTATTTGGACTCATATTAAGATTTATATTGAGGAAGTACACGCCTACTAGACTTCTTGGACTCCAAGCTATGTATTTATCTTACCTACATTCATTATCTCATGTGTTAAGTGAAGTCTTTGGTGGCAAGGTAGTCTGTCAACACATGATTAAATAGAGGGAAAAGGGTGATAAAAAGGTGGACGACTGACATGCATGCTAAGAGGAAAAATCACGTATACAGCCTATATACATGCATGACCATTTCGTGTGCCCTTCTTGGTGAAGTACTTATAGCCTAATATGGAAATGATGTTATACGCCGAGTTATAAGTGCATTATCTACCATAAGTTCACCATGTGCTTTGATAAAGTTAAATCTTCGGAAGAAGTCAGATTCACTACACAGGAGCCTCGACCAAGAGAAGATCTTCACGGGAGGTGACGATCGGTGTGAGGACCGCGCAAATCCAGGCTGGATTGCGGAGTTACGAGAGGTTTTGAAGAGCAACGAAATATTGGCTCACAGTACAAGCTAGAAGAGACATTAGGGAGTGATCGTCGTTAATTCTAGTTGTTTGATAATAATATGCGTATTGTTATCCTTAATTTCTTGTAACTGATTTAATTTCCTGAAAACTAGTGAATCTGTTTGTCTGCAGGTGCAGACGGGTGATTTTTTACCCGGTTGGGTTTTCCACCTTAAAAATCGTGTGTGTGGTGTTTTTATTTTAATTTCCGTCTGCACTCTCCATGCTAGATATATCTGAGTTCAAATCGTAATATAACCCAGATACATCTGGCCTACACTTACTATAGGCAAACAACATTTTAAATAAACACAATCCAGATACGTTTAAATAATCCATCAATCAGACAACTCATAATTGTCGTTTTTGATTTTGTAGGTCTAGAAAAATATATAGCAATTATTCCGACATACTAATCTTTAAATCATAATGTTTAATTGAATTAATTTATTTGTACAATAAATTGCCACAATTAAATGTACCATATTTTAACAAACACTTATCAAAAATACTATTTTTATCATGTTTATATTGACATTGACTTTTATTAAGAAAAATACTTTATCTTGCTGATTCCTCGATCGTAAGGATGTTTCAAGATTAAATTTAACTTGATACAATATATCTTCTATCTAATTGAATACTTTAAATAATAAGATAATTTAGTATATAATCCGAGTTTATCATACCAACTCAATTATGAAATGTCGGATGTTTCAAAGTGAAACTTGATATTAAAAAATAATGAATATTCTTACTCTCTTAAGAGCTGGTTTTAGATAAAGAAAATGAATTTTATATTGAAAACTTTAGATGAGTGGCTAACTTGTCTAGCTTCAAGAATGGAGATCACCATCCTCAGTCCAAATAAAAAATACAAAATAAAATAAATAAATAAAGAATGGAGATCACCATTAGTATTGAGCAAGTGTTTGTTTCCACTTTTTTTTTTACCTAAAAATCACCTATTATTAAAAGTCAAAGTCAAACATCAATATCAACCATATATTTCATCAAAAATCATCACTTATTATTATCCACACATCTCGTGATTTTTACCACTGCACTCCATTTTTAACAAAATTTTAAGCAAAAATAAATACACACGAACACACAGTGAATTAATTGCGACATTTGATGTTAATCTCCCTACCTTCTTCATCAATAATAGAATTATTGATTAAATCGTATCCTTCCACGTTGCACAAAAAGAACCACACAATTTCGTAAAAGCATTTGTAGTCATTATTTATGAACTAACACCCAGTTTAAAGAATGTTGATTAATTGTCGCAATTTGGAGTTTGAAAGGGGAAGAGTTTTGCCAATTACAATAAAATAAAATAAAATATTAAAACACTAATCATTAATGGACACAACATCCTCTCTCATTGTCATTCTTTTATTATTATTATTATTATTATTATTATTATTATTATTATTATTATTATTATTATTATTATTATTATATTGATCAAATCGTATCTACTTTAGATCGAATGCATGTAATATGGTAATCAAAATTAAAGACATAAAAATAACATGATATGTAATGGCATAGTTATTATTATTTAATTTTATTCATAATCACATAGTTATAATTTCTTTAGATCATTTTATCAAATAGAGAGTATTCTGTATATGTAGCTATTTAACGAAAATATCATGTCAAGGGCGACAATTTTAGAATGAATATATTTAGGGTACACTTTATGTAGAGATTAGATCGAAAAATAGACAACACAGATCTAACGATATAACCAAATTAATACTCAAATCCATAAAAACGAATTAAAATGCGAGAAAAAGAAAGAACACAAGAATTTTTTGGCCGAAGCTCCAGAGGTTCGGTATAAACCTACGTCCCCCGTTGAGCATCCACAATCTAGGAGATTACTCGATCCACTAACACACACCAAGAACACCGGTAGCAAGTTTTTTTTATAGATTTACAACCTCCCTCTCTCTCTCTCTCTCTCTCTCTCTCTCTCTCTCTCTCTCTCTCTCTCTCTCTCTCAAACGAATTACAATCAAAGTAACTCGAAAATTAACTCTAACGACAAATCAGGAATTTGCCTCTCTCTAGAATCGATCCTACCAACTAAGATTTACAAATATATCACTCCAGAAGAACACACAGACCTTGAGAAGATCAATGGCTGAGATCAAATCTTGTTCCAAATGGGCTTCCCGGGTAAGGCTCTTAAGTCAGCAACTAACAATCAGTAGTCAAGGCCCAATAAAAACTCGGCCCAAAGACTCAAAGGCAGCATAAATCCAACGCTTTACATGTTTTTCTAATTTTGATCAATAAGTTTATCTCTTATTTCACTTATAATTTTAGGATCAATTTTTCCATTTTATGCCATTTTTAATGTGTCTCTATGTGATCGCTTGACGCACTTGGGCGAATAGCGAAGCCATTGTCCAAGCATACATCGTGCAGAGAAGATTTCAATTACATCAAGCGACTGCTTGGCCAAGAAAACCAGAACTGGCGACATCAACTTTTAAACTTTTTTGAATTTTTGATTTTTTACAAGAAATTATGCATTTTTTCATGAATAATTTGGCACCCGTTGGAAAATGTTGGTTGGAAATACACAAATAGACTATATATTTAAATTGTAACATATATAGTAATGTTATGAATAATTGAGAATAATTTGGTGGTTATGAATTATGAGGAATAATTTGGTGGAGGAATAATTTGGTAAAAGATGTAATTATTATATGTGAATGACTATTATACCCTTGATGAAATTATGTAATTACGGTTGTACCATTCGAAGTTTTCCTATAAATAGGGCTTCAGTTATTAATGAAATTCATTCCTAGAGAATTCCTTAGAATTCATTTTCTCTAAATTCTCTCTATTGTTTCTATACTTTTATAACACGTTATCAGCACGAGTCTCTAACCCTTTGAGTAATATGAAAGAAGTATGCTCTACAGTTGCATCTTATAGATGATCTTCTCAGACGTAAACCTGGATTATTACCAATGAATTAATTCATCCTCATCAATCCTAAATAACTCTCTCTTTGCAAATACATCATTGAAAATTCCTTTTTGTTCATATTCTTCTCCCACAATTCCTCATTCTACACAACCTGCTTGGAGATGTCTCAAATCCCAAAATTGGAAGAATGGAGTCCAAAGAATTTTCCGATCACGTAAATGGATTGCAAGTAAATCTCATCCATGGAATAATTAGAGAAATGGAAAAAGGTAAATCATATGATTTTATAATATAATAATATATTAAACTATAACATTCGTTTTATCGAGATATAAGGAGTATACATGATCAAAATCAAATTTTCTCGACTCCATTATACTCGAATTAACGAGAGCTTCGATTTGACACCAACATTGATAGGGTAATAACTCGTTTTGAAATATGTTATTATCAAACTTTCAAAATTTACAAATCAGTACACCAACTTTTGAAAAAGTTACAAAATAGTCATTGAATATTTTGATATTGATAAATTGAAGTAGAAAGGAGATAATTTTCAATAGTAAAACATTGATAAAATATTTTTGACAATTTTACCTTTATGAATTGAATGGACAATTTTACCCTTAGGTAAAACCGACCTAATTTTGACGACAAGTGAACAATGGATAGAATATTCATGAAGAAATTCTAAATCCATTGATTATATAAAATGGCTTGAAGTCCATTTGAGTTAAAAGATCGAAATATTAATGTAACTCTCGAAGAGTTCAATTACATAATGTACTTATTCTAGAAGGATAAGTGTGCTCTTGTAGAAGTAATGAGTATTTGTTCTAGAAGAACAAATCTGCTCCCGTAGAAGCGCTCAATATTTAATTCGCACTTTATTTATCGCAATTTAATTATCGCAATACCTCCTACTTGATGATGGGTTCAACCGTCACTAAACGGAAGGTTTTATATATTTCTGCACTTTATATGCTAAGTGATGGGTAATACCTTCTACTAAGCAGATCCTACTCCTGAAGAAGTAGTTAAACATTATGCAATTTAATTCTTGCTATTTAAATTCCAGAATTTATATTTATTGCAATAATTGCCATAAGGTAGGTTCGACCACCTATTGGAGGAAATTTAATTTCAGAATTTAAATTTACGCACTTTAGATTTCACATATATTTCCAATGTGGTGGGTAATACTACACGATTGGTTATAACTAATCATACTCCAGAAGAAGTAGTTGATCAAATATTCTAATCCTACTCTCGAAGAAGTAGACGATGAGAATAAAATTACTTTTCCATATATACCGAATATTAATGGAGAAAATTGAGCAAGTGGTACTTGAAGTTACCATTGGATAAATAGATAAAAGTAAAATGCTCAATAGGTCCCATGTTGATAAATCAAAGAAAATATATCGCATGGAGAGATTATATGAAGTAATCTCATCGATGATATGAGATTGTATTAATATGAGAATAAAATGCTCTTGAAGAAGCATAATCACTAGATTTACGTATTTGAATAAAGCCAATATGATATTATTATTACTCCGGAAGAAGTACAAACAAATCAGTGGAACATATTGAGAATATCAAAGATGACAATAAACACTCGAAAATATAGAAATACGAAAAGAAAATATATATTGAACCCATAAATGAGGGATGCCTCGAGAGTATAAATACTCAGTAACTCTGCCACCCCAACATTCGGGTTCATAATGAAAGATCCAAAGGATCTCTTTTTCGCTTGACACCGATGATCTGTGACCGATGGGTTTTAGCTTCCATGATTTTTGAACATATGATTGAATCTTGATGAGTAGATCAAGAATCAGATTAGCGAAACAAGTATATTTCTCATTAACGAGAAATAAATTTATGTTCTACACTCGATCTAGAAATGCTAGCAAACCATCGAAAAAATAATTAATATTTAATAAACCTATGGGTTTGGTATGAAAATTCCACGTGCAAATGACGCTATATTGAATATTTCCTCCGTGTTATAGCGCTGGAAGAACAATAAAAGCTTCACTATTGCTCATCATGTACATCAGTCATGGATGGATTGTGTTTGTAGCATCAATCCAGTTGGACTAATGACATTTCTAACTCCAATTCGACATCGCCTCCAATTCGATGAAAAGGTATTATACTTGACACTCTTATCCCCCATAATTGTCTGGCCATCATAAGACTCCTTAATAGTTTGTTATTAGTCCCTCCATATAGTATATTGATATTTTGTTTCCCTAACTCCCTTACAAGTTGGTGCCATATCCACATATTGGATATGACCTACTAGTCTGGAGCCACCAAGAACACATATAGTTTTTACCTGGCGAGGTAAAGATTGACTTACATGAGATGATTCTGATATCTCCATCTCCATCTCCACCTCTATCTTTCTCTTTCAACGAATGAATGATAGATATATGAATCCCTCTATTTAAAGAAAAATTTTCAAACCAATAATTGAGTGCACTATTTACTTTTTGACAAATATGAAGAGAAAAATGCAGAAAAATTTAAGTGAAAATGACATATATATCTGTCGGTGATAGAAAATAAACGAAAAAAATCGAAAATCAGCGATATTTACAAATAAAAGAAACATATTGATATTCTATATTACATAAATTTGTCTTACATAAATATGGGAAAATATTATACTAAGTTATTCTACTAAATTTACAAACTGGATCTTTTAAAGTAAGTATTTCAAGACTATAAAGTGCTTGTTGATCTTTGAATTTGGCCCATAAGGCCATTAGCTCACCTTGCACGTGTCCACTAGGATGTGTCTCAAGAGCCTGTTGAATATCATCCAAAGGCTCCTTACTCAATCCATCCTTAATGAATGCTATTTTATCTTCTCGGTTTACGGACAAGTACCCCCGCAGATTTACATCGAGTGTCACATGTCCACCGAGCACACTTGTAGCATCCTCCTAATCTTTTTGCTCTCCGTTTCTTTGAAAAACTACTTTTACCCATACCAGGCATGTATTTAGAAGGAATTGAAATCTCACCAGATAATCGAACCTTTGCTTCAATCAAGCATCGGATATCTTGTGGGATACCCTTATTCATTAGCATCCTTAATCTTTCCAAATTTACATCGATAAATCCTTTTAGGATTTTGGTCGATAGTGATGGATAGTATTTTCGAAGATTTGAGAGCATATGATCCATTATAATGTATAGACCCTTGTTAGGATGAATTTTGCAATAATTTTGATGATTTATTTATAGAATAATACGACGCGTATGAAATAAGACTCAGATTTTAAATAAAGCGTAAGAGCTACGATTTCGAATTAAATAATAGCCGGATGTGATGCGTATGAGTCAGCAACTCCGTGTTTGAACAGATAGTAGACAATAATGTCACCAAAAGATGATGGAATATGTCGGTAAATTGTTTCTATGATAAATCATGTTGAGCACTATCTGAGATACTAGTGAAATCGATATAAGAATTTCTTGAACTAGAAGTTCAATAATACTTGTTTGCAAAACCGATTGACCATCCCGGTTTAAATAATTATTGAAATCAATATTTCAAGTGAAGAATTAAAGGAATTCTTCAATGATTGTTCTCGATAAATGATGAAATCATTACTAGCCAATATTGGGAATAAATCCCAAATATATCCGGAATAAAGGATGAGAAGTATGGGCCCACTCATCCTCCATGTGGACTACTAGATATTATGATATGGATCCACTAGATAGTCACATGTGTATATGATTCGTAATTTGAAATTTATTTAAATATTTGCTCACAGTATGAGCATGATTTCAGATTTAATGATAAAGCTAGTAAATGTATATCCCAATACTTGAATAAATCACTGAAGGATTGAGTATCATACAAGTGGGATATTATATGGCAAATTATTTAAAGTCCTCAAATAAATTGCCGATATCGAGAATAGAATGCAAACGGTCTAAATTCCCATATTAAGGCTGAATGATGAGAACATATATGATTAAAATCATACCAACTGTATGAGTTTTGGTGTTCTAAATTTTCTCAGCATGAGGGGGAGTATTAAAGGTTAAAAAATGATATGTGAAATGCATCATGTTATATCCTCACAATTAAAATATGAACTTGAAGTTCAAAGATGCATAAAAGATGCTATGAACAATCACATATATCAGTTAAGATGCTTTGATAAGTTAGCACGCCAGAAGCGTTGATATTATGAGATTTCCCCAAACATATATATCAAAGCAAATTATAAAAGATGGTCTTAATAACGGAGGCATATGCTCTTGAAGAGTATATAGACATAACTATATTGTGTAATCCTACAAGAGGATTAATAATGAGATATCTCGATAAGTTATGTCGATATGGGGAAAGAAATGAAATTGAAAAGTGTCGACACGATATGAAAATGTAGCGCTACATATGATCAATGATAATGAAAATATTGAGATATATTGAAGATGATAAGTGGTGAATGTGAAATCCTTGATTTATGAGATGATGAGATGATGATGACTGGTGCTCAAGTTTAAAGATAAACATGGTGGTCATTATATGTTGCATGCTCATGAAAGTTAAATTACCGATCGTGTATGTAGTACCGAAAAGAAAATTAAAGGATCGAGTGAGCTAAACCCGTGTTTATGAGTACCCTAAAGGGTGAACTAAGCCCCTGGGAATGAAATAACCTATTAAGTGAGTATTAAATGTTAAATGATATATTTTAAATGTTAGTTAGTTATGAAGGTTTACTTATATGTTTACATGTTTTTACAATGAATTTATATGCTTTAAATTGTGTATTTGGAGACATGTGTTCATGGTGAATGTTTTGTAGTTGTGTAAGAAAATTGATGCACTCTAAATGAACGAAGAGTATAAAATCAATGTATATGATACTCATACAAATGTATGAAAGATTTTGAAATGCTTGCAAGATACTTGTATAAAATACGCGTTGCACTCTTTTCCCTTGGTGAGGTTTTATCCCATCGGGTTTTCCTAGCAAGGTTTTTAATGAGGCAACTTTAAAGGCGTATTCACATGAATAATGTACTCTTTTTCCTTCATTAGGCTTTTTCCCAATTTGGGTTTTTCCTAATAAGGTTTTAACGAGGCATATTCATGGTATATTGAGAACGATAGGAGAAATTGATACAGCTGTATCTATTGGATCAAGTTATAATGGAGCTAATGCTTTAGATCCAAACGATGATGATATTGAAATCATTTACCAAAAGTAAAGATATCGATTCTCAAGATATGAAATCAAAGCGGAGCGATACTCTTTTTCCTTCGATCAAGTTTTTTCCCACTTTGGGTTTTCTTGACAAGGTTTTAACGAGGCAGCACATGAATACTCCTATACCGCTGGAAGACATCAGGGGGAGCAATGTTTTGATGAAGCAGTATATAACCACTCCAAGCTATCCTGCAATCGGTTTGGAAGTTTTTTTCCCACTGGGTTTTTCTCCAAACAAGTCCAGAAGACATTTGTATTAATAGTCATTCAAGGGGGAGTGTTATGAATAATTGAGAATAATTTGGTGGTTATGAATTATGAGGAATAATTTGGTGGAGGAATAATTTGGTGGAGGAATAATTTGGTAAAAGATGTAATTATTATATGTGAATGACTATTATACCCTTGATGAAATTATGTAATTACGGTTGTACCATTCGAAGTTTTCCTATAAATAGGGCTTCAGTTATTAATGAAATTCATTCCTAGAGAATTCCTTAGAATTCATTCTCTCTAAATTCTCTCTATTGTTTATATACTTTTATAACAAGTAACATTATAATTTATATATGATTCTTGTATGTTGTGCATCAAATTCATCATAAATTTCGACATCCTCTTTAATTTGTGTTCTTCAAGTCGTGGAACAAAAAAATTATTGTGCCTAAAGTTTTAACTATGGATGCTTGATTTAATCATGCTAACTATTTTTTGAGAAATCTGTTAAGTACTCAAAATTAATTTAGTGGAAACAATTAATACAGTTTGATGATAATGACTGTGTGATCGAACCGCCTTTTTTTTTTCTTTGAAGTTTTCCGGGCTTGATTAATATTTCTTGATTGTGTTATTTTTATTTTCTCTTCACTTACTCATTCGCAAACTAGAACTACAACAAACATCCAATCCCGCTTCTTTACGTATTTGCAGTTGAATTGTTGACACATAGCCTGAGAGGTCCCCAATTCACATAAGTTTTTTACAACTCCAATTTGGCTTCTGAAACTCCCCCCAGGCACCAATCATTAAACTTTTTTTCCTGTTCACCTCTTCGGAGTTTTGAACAATATAATTTGCACAAAATTAATAAGATCAAATGCTAATATATTTGTAATTGTTGTGAACGAGAGAAATTTTCACTTCAATTCTCGTTATCGAATTCATTACAAGTGACCCCTATTTATAGGAAAATATTGGGGCACATCGTATTACAAATATTGATCTAGTATACAATAGTCATTCACACGATAAAAATATAATCATTACATTTTATCATTACTTTTCTTTTTCCTTTATACTTTCGGTGGCCTGATTGAGTTTTACAACACTCCCCCTTGAATGACTATTTATATACCTGTCTTTAAACTCATTTGGAGAAAAACCCAATAGGAGAAAAACTTCCAAACTGATTGTAGGAGAGGTTGAGTAATCATATATTGCTTCAGGGAAACTTCGTCGAACAAAACCTGAGCGAAGAGTAAGTTGCTCCCCCTGATGTCGATCATTCTTATAGAAATATCCATGTGCTGCCTCGTTAAAACCTTGTCAAGAAAACCCAATGGGGAAAAACTTGATCGAAGGAAAAAGAGTACAGCTACTCCATTTGGTTCCGAATCTTGGTAAGTGATACATTCACTTTTGCTGACAGATTTCAATATCATCATCAGTTGATTCCAAGTAATCTCTTCGTTATCATTTGATCCAATAGACTCATTGAGTCAATTTCTCATTATTCATGTGAATATGTCATAAACGTTGCCTCGTTAAAAACCTTGCTAGGAAAACCCAGTGGGACAAAACCTTAGCCAAGGAAAAAATGCAACACATATTTTGTACCAATATATTTCAAGCGTAACAAAATACTGTGTCATATTTAGTGCTCATTTGTAACCAATAATCTCGATCTCATATTCTCACTATATCGAGATATATATATATATATATATATATATACTCAAATCTCCTTTTGAGATTTTCTATAAGTTGCGATTAGGCTGCCTCATTAAAAACCTTGTTTAGGAAAAACCCTTTGGGATAAAAACATCAAACAAGGAAAAGAGTACAGCGTATAACAATATCATTGCTTTACGCTATTACAAGCAATGTCATTCATTTAATGGTTCTATATTTATTTTCTCAATCAAGCCCGTATATATTTTAAGAGTGTATATTTCAATATTCTTCGATATATCTCAATATCCTCATTATCGTTAATCGTATGTAGCGCTACATTTTCATACTGTGTCGACACTTTCCAATTTCATTTCTTTCCCCATAATGATATAATTTATTGAGATATCTCATTATCAATCCTCTTTTAGGATTGCACAATATACTTGAGTCTATATTCTCTTCAAAATGTATGCCTCCTTTATCAAAATCATCTTCTATCATTTGCTTTGATATACATATTTGGGGAACTTTTATTTAAATAATATCAATACTTCGGGCTTGCTAATTTGTCAAAACATATATAATTGATATATGAGATCGTTATTCATATTTGAATTTCAAATTGATTATGCATTTCATATATTATTTTCAACTATTAATACTCCCCTCATGCTAGCAACCAAACTCAGTACAATTTGTATATATTCTCAATATTTAGCTTTAATGGGGGAATTTATTTAGTCTGTATTTTGTTCTCGATATTGGCAAATCGATTGGAGGACTTTAAATATTTTGCCAATTATATCCCACTCGTATGCATATCATTTGTTTACGGCCTTATTCAAATTATTGGGATATATATTTACTAATTTTATCGTTTGATCTGGAACTCATGCTCATATCGTGTGCTAATAATCTCATAAATTTCCTGGTGCACATATGACTACGTAGTAAATCCACATCATATTATATAGTAGTCAACATAAAAGGGTGAGTGGGCCCATATATCTCATCCCTTATATATGTTCCAGATATATTTGGGATTTATTTCCAATCATTAGCTAGCAATCATTTATCGAGAACAATCATTGGAAATTTCTTCCGGTTCTTGATTTCAATAAATTATTTACATCAATCGAACCGGAATCTATATAGTGCTCAACATGATTTATTACCGTCATCACATGCATAGCCAACCGACATATCACGTCATTCTTTCGGTGGCATTATTACGATTACTATTGAAACGTGGAATCTTATCTCATACGCTTTCTGTTACGCCATTGTTAAACGCGAGTCTTACCTCATCTGGCGTTTATAAATCATCTGAGCACTTACAATATTCACCCTAACAAGGGTCTAGATATCATAATGGATCATGTGCTCTCGAATCTTCGTAAATACTATCCCTCACTGCCGATCAAAATTCTAAAGAGAATTTATCTATGTAGACTTGAAAGATTAAGGATACTAATGAACAAGGGCATCCCACAAGATATTCGATGGTTGATTGAAGCGAAGGTCCGGTTATCTGGTGAGGTTTCGATTCCTTCTAAATACATGCCTGGAATGGGTAAAAGTAGTTTTTCGAAGAAACGCAGAGCAAAAAGGTTAGGAGGATGTTATAAATGTGCTCGGTGGACTTGTGACACTCGATGTAAATCTGTGGGTACTTGTCCAAAAATCGAGAGGATAAAATAGCATTCATTAAGGATGGATTGAGTAAGGAGTCTTTGGATGATATTCAACAGCTCTTGAGACACATCCTAGTGAGGCACGTACAAGGTGAGCTTATGGCCTTATGGGCCAAATTTAAAGATGAACAAGAACGGTACAGTCTCGAAAATCTTACTTTAAAAGATCCTATTTGTAAATTTAGTAGAAAAATTTAGTATTATGATTTTCTCGTAATTGTGAAAAATTTTGGCGTAGATCGATGTATTTCGCGTAATTGTAAATATCGTGTTTTTTTTTCGAAATATATATATGTATGTAAATAAATAAATAAATATATTTATATATAGATTTCAATCACCGAAAGTGTATGTCATTTCAACTGATATTTTTCTCTTGTTCTCTTTTCTCATATTGTCAAAAGGTAAATAGTAAAATCACTTATTGGTTTGAAAATTTATCTTTAAATAGAGGATTCACGTATCTCTCATTCATACATTGAAACTTTAGTGTAAAGAGAGAGATGGAGATGGAGATGGCGATGGGAATTTTAGAATCATCTCATGCAAATCAATCTTCACCTCACACGATTAAGGCTGTATGTGTTCAGGTGGATCTAGGCTGATAGGTGATATCCAATATATAGATATGGCAAACCAACTTATAAAGGAATTGGGGAAACAAAACATCAATATCTTGTATGGAGGGACCAATACCAAGCTTTTAAGGAGTCTTACAATGGCCGCACAATTATGGGGGATAAGAGTGTCAAGCGTATTACCTTTTCATCAAGTTGGAGCTAGCAATCGTATTGGATCCAGTACAATCATGGGTTCATTTGGCCGATGCTAAAAACGCAGATCTATTCATGATCGCATGATGTACATGATGAACAATAGTGATGCTTTTATTGTCCTTCCAGCGGCTATAACACCGGAGGAAATATTCAACATAGCATCATGGGCACAGTGGAACTTTCATACCAAACCCATAGGTTTGTTGAATATTAATTATTTCTTTGATGGTTTGCTAGAATTTCTAAATCAGGGTGTAGAATATAAATTTATTTCTCGTTCAGCGAGAAATATACTTGTTTCTGCTAATACGGTTGCTGATCTACTCATCAAGATTCAATCATATGTTCAAGAATCTGTGGAAGCTGAAACCCGTCGATTACAGACCATTGGTGTCAAGCGGAAAAGAGATCCTTTGGATCTTTCATTATGAACCCGAATGTTAGGGGTGGCAGAGTTACGGAGTATTTATACTCTCGAGACGCATCCCTCATTTACGGGTTTAATATGTATTTTCTTTTGTATTTCTATATTTTCGAGTGTTTATTGCCACCTTTTGATATTGTCAATGTATTCCAATTTAACTTATTTGGTGCTTCTTCTAGAGCAACAATAATATCATGTTTTGTTCGAATATAAAAGTCTATTGTACCATTAGCATAACATATGCTTCTTCAGTATCGTTTTCTTCTCATATCAATACGATCTCATATTATCAATAGGATTATTTCAAATGATCCCACCATTTCATTCGATTTGTCAATTGGGATCTATTGAGCATCTATTTATTCAATGGTAACTTATAGTGCCTCTTGCTCAATTTTCTCCATCAATATTCAATAAACGTGGAGAATGAATATTTCTTCATTAAATGATTCTTTGAGATCATTTCTCTTCATTGTATCAATGTATCAAAATATATTAATCTCATAATGAGATTTTTCACCATGGTACATCTTCTTTCTCTTATCACCATGGAATTCTTTGAGCAATTTATCAACACATATGTCATCATTTGCTCAAATCTCTTTGTTGATATTAATATAACATTCTTGTCGAATATATCTAAATCGGTTACTATTATTTAGTACCAATCGTGGGGTTTAATCCAACCACATTGGTGATATACATTCTAATCATGTAGTATCACCCACCATATTGAAAATATATACTCCAATCGTGTGGAATAACCCACCACATTGGAAGTATAAAGTGTATAAACTTAAATTGTAAAAATTAAATTCTCCCCAATAGGTGGTAGAACCTACCGTATGGGAATTATCGCAACAAATATAAATTTAAATTTCAATAGGCGGTATAACCGACCATATGGAAATTATAGTAATAACTAATAAATATAAATTTAGGTTCCAATAGGTGGTAGAACCTACCATATGGAAATTATCTATTCCAGTCCGTATAGGTAAAATTATCAACTCCAGTCCGCAAAGGTAAAATTGTCGAAAATGTTCTAGCGATATTATACTGTCGGGAAATTGTTTCATTTCCACTCCAATTTGTAAATATCAATACGTTCCAGGACTATTTTGTAATCTTTTCAAAGTTGGGGTATTACTTTGCAAATTATGAAAGTTTGATAATACCATATTTCAAAACCAAATATTACCTTATCAATATTGGTGTCAAATCGAAGATCTCGTTAAATCGAGTATAATGGAGTTGAGAAAATTTGATTTTGATAATGTATGCTCCTTATATCTCGAGAAAACGAATGTTATAGTTTAATATATTATTATATTATAAAGTAATATAATATAATATAATATAATATAATATAATATATATATATACATTATACTCACATCATTGATCGAAATGGATGATATTATATATATTAATATATTATTATATTATATATATATATATTATATATATACCTCCGCCCTTTTCTGTCGTGTATTTTTTTTCGCTTCCATATGCAAGATGAGATCAAGATAGGGTGATAAAACTTTGCCATCATTTGAATTCGCCATAATTGCCCTTCCACTTTTGCCATATCACCTTTCACCTCCTTTCTTCTTCTTGCCATTGGAATTGTAGCTTGGCTTGGTAACCAAATGTAAGGTATACGGGAGTAATGAATTAGAGAATTTTTTTTTTTATGTGGCGATTGTTTGGTTGCGGCCATGGCGGTTTAACCTCTCTCGATTCTGAGATCGAGCATCGGTGGAAAATTAAGTAGATGAATAAAACTCTAGATCTAGAAATTGGAGTAATTTAAAAATAGAAATAGAGGTTGGAGTTTATTTGTGACTTCCTCTTCAATAAACTGCACATGAAAGAATAGCTTTTATTAAGAAGAAGCCAAAGATCTTTATTGGAAGAGAATGGGCATGCAAGTGATTTGTTGGAGTCTTGAAATAATTTGCAGAGTTTAGCAATTCCAATTATCTTCACTAGGGCATAGCTAATGGATTAGGTTTGATTCAAAGAGCGATGAATCAGATTATTTGAGAATGAAGATGAGGTAGGGAATAATGCAAATATCACTATGTTAAATTGAAGAATACGGACAATTTGTATAGAAATCAATCGATCAACATTGTTAGAAATTTAAAGACAATTCGTGCTGATAACGTGTTGTGAACGAGAGAAATTTTCACTTCAATTCTCGTTATCGAATTCATTACAAGTGACCCCTATTTATAGGAAAATATTGGGGCACATCGTATTACAAATATTGATCTAGTATACAATAGTCATTCACACGATAAAAACATAATCATTACATTTTATCATTACTTTTCTTTTTCCTTTATACTTTCGGTGGCCTGACTGAGTTTTACAACAGTAATTTAAGTTATCAATATATTGACCAATAATTGATACATGACACCAATCTCATAATGGCGGGGGACCGAGGCACGTGGCAATCATTGGCGGAGCCACCTTAGGATGCGACCGCACTGAGATTTGAAACCCCTTTATAATTTGCAATGCCGGCTAAGTTTAAAGAGATAAACAAAAACTTCAAATTTTTAATTTCTTGAATTTGAGGAAATCTTATTTGTCTCTATATTCTTTAATTAAATTCAGCTCTACAATATTTTTAAACTTATTTAGTATTGTAAATTATAAAACACCTAACTCTGAGAAATGCCATTAAACTTTGTGAATTTTCTAAGCGCAAAAATCAATTTTTAATTAAATATGAAACGAAACACCTACACAATTCTTTTTTTTTTTCTAAAATTTTCATTAGATAGCTTATCCATTTAAGTGGGAAATAGTTACCACATCAAAGAGATTCTTTAGAAGGAAGTTTACATAAAAAGAAAATGTTAATGGATGAGTATATCAAATTGTTGTGATACATCAAATTGTCGTGTTTGCACTCAATAAGAGTCCTTGCTCGTGGTATTAAAGATAATGCTGACAATGTATATATGGTATCGGTAATGATCTCCTCCCCACAGTGGGGAGGAGATCATGCCCACAAATACACATGGCTCCCCGTGATTGGTGGGGGAGCCGGTGGTGGGACCTACACACATGGCCTCCCACCAATCAGGGGGGGCCATGTGTTTTTGTGGGCATGATCTCCTCCCCACTGTGGGGAGGAGATCATTACCGTATATGGTATTTACTCTATCAATAAACTTGCAAAATGCTTCACTAATATGTATTTTCTTAAAAAACTTATGGCTTTTTGTCAACTTGTTCTAAACTTTTCGCTTTTAAATAATTTGGATCACACTCGATCAAATTTATGGGCGCCACTGGGCAACATGTCGGCAACTTAAGTTGCCAGCATGTTGATATTTAATCACTCGTAATATAGTTTGTATGTTACAAACTATGTGCTTTTTAATATATATCTTCAACTTAATTGCAATTTGTCGTGTCAATTCATGTGTGTACATATATGATTTTTGATTTTTTTTCCTGTTCTCTTGACTAAAGGTCAAGAAAATTTATATTATTTGAGTGATTTAGTTTGATGCATAAATCTTATTAAGTTTGACTATAAAATTATTTATTCGGAATGATATAATCTTGGATTAGTTCACATTTTTTCGTTGTGAATTCAAAATAGAACTAAATCAACCTTCATGAGATTAAGAAAAGAAACATGTAATATTTGAAAGCAAGAAATTAGTGATGGATTTGTAGAGGATACAATATCTATAATTAATGTAATTTCATGGCGTGAGAACGAGTATTCATGATCTCCAAATTCGATGACTCGTATTTTATTTTATTTCTTACTATACTTTTCGGTTATAAATAGAATTTGTGCATTTTTGTGACCTTTAAATTTGTCGTACAACTCTCCTAAGGTCCATTCTTGACTCTGCCCCTTAGCATATACATGAGAAGATGAGATCATCTTATTGTATTGAGGATGTTGATATTTAACTGTCATCACTAGGTAATAAGAGTAAAAAATTATCAAGTCAATGAGATGCTAATTAATTAGAACCATGCCTTTCTTGAAGCCTAACTATCAAATCTTTAGAACAGAAATAATAACCGAGTATTGCTAGCATCTTTAAACCTAAACCTAGAGGAAATATACAGCTTGTTTCTAGTCCCAGCGTTGGGACGCACTGGGCCACAAACATAAGGGAGGGGGGAGGGTTTTGTTTTGGGGGGTGTGTGTGGGCCCCCCCGGCATCAGGGGGCTGTGAGTGTGTGGGTCCCAGCACTGGGACCTGATCATTCTCGAGGAAATATAATTGACGCAACACAAACTTGTCAATTGTCAATTGTCAATTGTCTACAAGCATTGTTAAGACAAATTGCCAGTCACTAAGTTGTAAAGTACCTGATCTCATCGAATCCGTATAGCATGCAAACCCCTATAAATCTTTTACAGGATAAAATGTTAATTTACGAATAAAATACTAATACTATTTCCTTTGTGGCTCTCTATGCAGACATATATCCCATAATATCTCAAAGCGATCGATTACACTTAAGCTCTAACTAATTTTGTGCAAGATATTAAATTATGTAATAAACTAATATAAGTTTCGCTTATCTAATTTAATCAAAATGTCAACTTATAAAAATGTCCTAACACTATCAGTTACTAAAACCTACAACAACAATCTTACGCTTTGTTTGATATAGATAGTTGATAAAGTAATTATTAGATTTGTAGTTGAGAAATAAAGAAAATATATTTAAAATTTTTTAAAAATTATCAAATCAATATATGAGTAGCTAAAAATGATGAGATAGAAAAAATGATTTTAATTTAAATTTTCTTTAATGGCCATTTTCAATTCTTATCTATGTGACAATTAAATGGAAGATTGTGTAGTTCACGTGACATTTTGCTGAAAAAATCGACATTCAAGTAGAAAAATCATTTTCAATGACCCAATGTATACTCCTCATAATTAAAATGACCATTCTTGAAGTACACACAAATTAAGTATACACAAATATCACACCAGCGGGCATATTGGCCATTTGATGCCTCACCCTATTACGGTGTGGCAAAGTACACACACATATGTATGTGTACTTTAAGATTAATTCTAATTAAAATAGACGTTCAAGTTGAAAAGTCATATCCTCATTTACACTCTACGTAACTAATAAATCCTACTTCTCTTTCATTTTTAAATTAAAAATAAATATACATTTATCAAATATCATCATTTAAACTTGTACAATTTAGGTAATTGTTGAGTCATAATTAAAATTTTCATAAAAAATTAATAGTAATTGATGACTCACAATGTGAGAAGGGATGTCTAGATATAAAAATCCCTCCTCATATTGTCAATTTTAATTTTTGCCACATTAGCTTAACTTTGTATTAATCATCAACTACACTGGCGGAGCTACAGTAAGCCCAGTGAGGTTGATTGCCCTGGGTTTTGGACTGGTCCAGTTAAAAATACCAATTGCCCTCACTGAATTTCTGTAGCCCAATAAAATCTGGCCCAAGCAAATTTTTTGCGGCCCAAAACTGAAAAGTAAAAGCCGCTTCTTCGTTCCCACCTCTCGTCCAGTCGTCCGTCTTAATCCCTGGTCTCTGTCTCTCTCGCCTCTCGGTCTCTCTACTCTCTAGCTCTCTACTAACGGTCCGGCGACGGCGGCAGCTGCTCAGCGCAGTCGTGAGTTCTCCGGCAACACTCGTCCACGGTCCTGTCCACTCGGCGACTCCGCAGACTTCTTCGAAGTTCGAACCACAGTTGACCTCGGCTAATCGTCCACTGCGTTTGGTCGTTTGCTTCAATTGCTTGTGAGTTGTGAGCTCGGATTCAGGGATTCTCGAGGTCAGTTTATAATTCGATTAATTATGTAAAATGTTTAATAGAAAAAGCCCCCTAATTTTTTTTATATCTAATTTAGTAATTAGATTTAGGGGTAAATGGGTAATGATTATCTAATTTAGTAATTAGATTTAGGGTTAATGATAATTGTCTATTGAATTAAATCAATTGATAATTGTGTCATTGTTTCATTTGTTTGGAAGTTGGAACTATCAAGTTTCAACTTTATAGATAATCAGACATATCCGCAATGTTACTGCTTGTTGTGAGTTAATCAGTTAATGATTATTGATTATTTTGAGAAAAAGCCCTAATATTTGTATTTAGTAAATAGAAATTGTGCATTGTTTCATTGTTTGGAATTTTGGTATTTACAAGCAAATTTATCAAATTTACAAGCAAATTTATCACCAGTATTTACAAAATGACCTCATTAATGGAAAACATTAATTGAAATGATAGGGTGTCTTAATTCACATAAGATTTTATCAAATTAAATTTATTTTTTCGTCACTACTAAAATTTAAAATTTCGCGTAGGTAAATTTTTTATACAACAATGGGCCCCATCTAAAAAAAAATTTGCCCCTGCGGGGAGCTCTCATAAATGATCCCCTAATTATTAATGTCTGAATCCGGCACGCCCTCACTGAACCAATTTTCTGGCTACGCCACTGATGAACTATATATTGGAGAAAGTTTTTTTTATACAAAGTGTCTAAAATCTACAAGACCATAGGACATCCACTTAGTTTAAATTATAAATAAACAAACTAACAGAGGACATGGTAATCTTTGAGTAAGTTGGAGTAATAATGCACAGATCCAATCATTACCAGGTGGATTTCTAATTAAGCATGTGTTTGACAAAATATATCGTAAATGCATATTTATAAATAATATAATTGTAGTTTGTACACCATTTAAAATCACTTTTTATTTTACACATATCAATAACTCTTTTACTTGTGTATAAAAAGAACATAAAAAAAGGAAAAAAAAAAAAAAGAAAAGAAAAAGAAAAGGTCTTTTACTAGTGTTAAGCATTGTTAGATACATCATGAATCACCTCATTATAGTTTCATAAGTCATATGTTATTAGAAAACTACAGTTGACTCAATCAATGCCTTGTAAATACATTAGATTTTTAATTGCTATTCGGCTTAAAAAATCAGTTCGGATTTTCTCTTTGTTGGACTTCTTATTCTGCTACACTCATTCCAGCTTTTTGGGCCAATGGTATCTTGGCTGGACATGAGAATTGGACTTTATTCAAATGGGCCAATTCCAGCTACACATATCTGCCGATTTTTTGTGTTCGGGCCGGTCGTGAAGGGGATAAAATCACGACACTATTGTTTAATGAGCGCCTCATTGTGATTTGATGATTGAATGATAATTTGATACCCAAATCAAAACCCTAACTATTTCTGATGCAGCGTAGCTGTATGCAATCACCGCTGAAGATGGTGAACTACGTGATCGGAATGGTCGGTATTGCGTTGACTGTATACGGTCTTTGGATGTTTAGTGTTTGGCAGCCCCACCTCTCCGCCCCCAATGCCACTGTCCATCGGTACTAAACTCCGGCGTTAGTTTATTTTTGTTCATACAATAGAAAAAATAGCACTCGTTAACTTTGTTTATGTTTTTATAGTGGAACAATGAATTCCCCTGCTTCTGGACCGGCTGCCATCCGTAACCAAACCGACGTTTCATTTTTGCTCGCAAAGCGCGTGATTTCTACTCTCCCAATCGACGCCAACATGGTGTTTTCGCCGGTGTCAATTCACTCAGTGTTGGGGTTGATCGCTTCCGGGTCGAAAGGGCATACACTCGACGAGCTACTGCGTTTTTTCAACTCTCAGGCTGTTGAGGACGTCCACTCTCTCTTATCCCAACTCAATTCTCTTGTCAATGCCAATGGATGTGGGCCACGATTCACCTTCACAAACGGTGTTTTTGTTGATCGCACTCTCAGTTTGAACCCCATTTTTAAACAAATTGTTGCTAATGCTTATAAGGCTTCTATCAGACACCTTGATTTTCAAACCAAGGCTTTTGAGGCAATTAAAGAGGTTAATCTTTGGGCTGAGAAGGAAACCAATGGACTTATAAAAGAAATTCTTCCACCTGGCTTGGTCGATGCTTCGGCAAGGCTCATCTTGGGAAATGCTGTATATTTTAAAGGAACATGGGACGAGAAGTTTGACGAATCAAAAACAAGAGATGACCAATTTTTCCTCCTAAATGGTGGCTCTGTGCAAGTACCGTTCATAACAAGCAATAATGAGCAATATGTACGCGCTTTTGATGGTTTTAAAGTTTTGAGGCTTCCATATAGACAAGGGGAAGATAAGCGTAAATTCTCTATGTATTTCTTTCTTCCAGACAACATAGATGGACTTCCAGCTTTAGTAGAAAAAGTTTATTCTGAATCTGGGTTCCTAGGTCGTCACATTCCATATCGAAAAGTGGTAGTGGGTTCTTTCCTATTTCCGAAATTCAAAATATCTTTTCAGTTGGAAGCTTCAAATGTCCTCAAGGGACTTGGGGTAGTACTGCCTTTTCATCCTGGTGGATTGACGGGCATAGTGGACTCGCCTATAAGTAGGGAGATTTACGTTTCTCAAGTATTTCACAAATCATTTGTCGAGGTAAATGAGGAAGGCACGGAAGCTGCAGCTGCCACTGCTGCTGTTATGGTGAGTTCTGCGTTAGGGGTTAAAACTGCTGAGTTGGATTTTGTGGCTAACCATCCATTCCTTTTGTTGTGAGAGAGGGAAACGTCTGGGGTCGTGCTATTTATTGGGCAGATTCACTCTCCCATGTCTGATGTTAATTAGAGCAATCGTGCTATTAATGTATTTCCAACAAATTAATTTTATATGCCTGAAATCCTAACTTCATGAAGGCATTTCTTTCGCTTTCGCATGCCCATATGTATAAAACCATCGCATCTTAGGGTTAGTGCAAGGTAGTATAGTTAGAAAATAGTGGTTCATTTGCTCCAAATTCTACCCAGAAGATAGTTGGTGATAGGCTTTCTAGTGGGTATGATCTATTTCTTATTTTATTATATGGATAGCATAATTGAAAATAGACTTTCTATTCATATCTATCTATATAAATATATGAATTCTCTGAGAGTTGCATTGATTCAAAAGCCAATCGAGAGAAAATCAAAGTAGATGATGATGCGATTGAGCGATAAATGGAAAAACCTTGAACCAAGACTCTTTAAATCCTTCAGCTTATATGTTAGTTTTTTGATGATGGTTGAATGTGTGATTTACTTGATTTTGGGATTAGAATTGGAATTCTGTGATGATTATTTGTTGTCGCTAAAACGACTCGTATAGATAGTTATGTTAAGCATCAAACGCTTAAAACCAATGAACTTTGTGATATTTCCGTGAAGAACTTGGTGTCACATACAAGAATTGAAAGCTATAGGGACGGTATTTTAGGGACGACTTGAAGTTCTTTCTATAGCTAAGTACCAATGGGGACGACATGAGAAAAGTCGTTCCTATTAGTTTAGTATGCACCATAACCTCCCTCCCCCCCCACCCTCTCAAGCGGCACAAATTAGTCGTCCAACTCACGTGTTGTTAATCACCAACCGTTCTCCTCCAATGTGCCAAAATGAGTCTTACTGTTGTCCTCACAAAAGCATAAAGCATGTCCTTTCTCTGTAAAATCCTCGTGAAATCTAAACAATCTAGAGCTGTTTCAACAGAAAAAGAGTCCAGCCGTTGCCAAATTACACAATACAAATCGGAAGGGATGCACGGTCAATGCATAGGGCGTAATAGACATAGACAAGATAAAGAAATTAAAATAGATATAAATAGAAAGTAGACTGTATTGTGGAACAAATGAAAAAATAAAATGGATCTATCTTTGTGGGACCAAGGAAGTAGAACTTTTTTGTGCCTTCGAGTATTTTTACTGTTCATGCATTAATTTTCCAACATATTGAACTACCACTTCTACATGAATTACACTCTCGTCTTCCTTTTCATGTGAGAAGATATTATTCTTCATTTTGTCAATGTGGACCAATTATAAGGTCTCGTCATATGGGAAAAACTTTATTCTCTCAAAATCTATTCAAGAATTATATATATATATTTTTTGAAATAATAAGTTTATTGCTCTTTCGAACTATTCAGATCACACAAAAGATAACCAAGTTAGGAACATGGGAGCCTCAATCCAAGTAATTGGATTAGAATGCAACATTGACAGTCTAGCTAGCTCGTGAGTAGGTGTATTAGCTTCCCTCTTCATAAATGAATAGAAAAAAAAATCTTGGCAATCCTGTATATATCAAGCTTTTGAAAACATTGATAATGCCACCAAAATGTGAAAAGTCTTCCTTAACTCCTCGAAAAGCATCTGCAACTTGGGATCAACATTGAAGATCACCTTGCTTAATCTCTAATTTCTAGTCCGGTGAATAGCTTCTCGGACGCCTATTGCTTCACCTTCATTAACCTCAAATACCCCTGGTAAAGTCTTAGAACAGCATGCCAAAACTGCCATATATTTTCATCCCTCGATATCATTCCAAAACCGATATGCCGTATCGACATTGCATTTGAGATAACCAGCAGACGGTTTAAGATCCATTAATTACATTAATAATAGAAGAATACATTAATTTCTCCACATGAAAAGGATAACGAGAGTGTTACATACTATTAATATGGTGTTCTACACGAACATTCTAATTTAATATTTTTAACTGATATAGATAAATGAATTAAAATAATAAATCACATGGGCACATGTATCACCCAATTCAAAATTGACACATTATCGTATCAGTTAAAAATGCCAAATAATAATATTTATCTAGAATTATTCTGATTCGCAAGATAGTGCCAATTTGGTAAAAACTTGTTTTAAATAGAAAAAAAATTAATTCAATAAAATCGTCTTTTATACAGCTTATGTCATATCACTTCTCTTATCTACAATTAAATATTCTAGCCTAACCCACTAATATATTAACCCTAATATTTAGTTTTCAATATGTAATGTTTATCAATTGCAATCACATTTAAAATTTTAAAATGTTAAATTAATGGTTTTATTCATTTAAGTTGTCATTTCTTCCCATTAAATGTAATTCAACTTCACAATATCATGGGCTTTGCATGAACATTTTATTCATAAGTAGGTGCATATATAACAGTGAGACTTGGACGTTGACGAACCATCAACTACAACTTAAAACTATTATTCAACATTTTACTAATTATTCCAAAATTATATAAAGAAAAAGTAAACTTATAACATTCTCTCTAAAACGGCTCATTGAACAAGATGTAGATTAATTTGTTGAAGTTTCTTCAAGAAAATCTATTAACGAAGCACAAGAATCCCCAACTTGAAGATCAATCAACATTCGGCGAAGATCACAAATTTCTTCCTTAAGTCTCATATTCTCCTCAACAACCTTATCGCGCATCTCTGATGCTCAATTCAACTCGCCGACCAAACTTTGATTCTTCGTTCCAAGTTGCAAAACCTGAGCCCAAAGCTCGTCGAGGTGCCTTTGCTTTCGCATCCTCGATCTTCGAGCAGACTCTCTGTTTGATAACATTCTTCGCTCCTTTCGCTCGTTGATTATGCCGATGATCTGATTGTTGTTGTCATCAGCTTCATCAGAGGCTGAGTTGCTGCTGATGTATGAAGAGTTTGGTGTGTACTCATGCAGTGGAACAGAATATGTTAAGAATTTGCTGAAATCAGCCGGGAAAAATGAAGGGTTTTCGGGAGAAAAGAAACTATTCATTTCTAATGGAATCATGCAGGTTGAACGTGTTGAAGTTTGGCTTTGTTTGGATATGGGATTATGATCATAGCTTGAGGTGAATGGGTCTGTATAGCAAGAGAAGAGAAGGGTTAAATAGGAGGAACAAAAAAGTTTAGTTATTTTAAAAGTGACAATGGCTAATAACCACTGTTCTAAAAAACAAACTCGTTTAAGCAACGCTTAAATTCGATGTTTGGCACTGTTATTTTACACGCTTTACGAGTTTTTATGCTTTTATTTTACACAAGACATACTTATGCCCGCTTAATTAAGTTTATAAAAGTTTGAAAGTTGGTTTTGCTGCTTGACCAACAATTTATGTTTTTTAGGACACTTCTCATAAATCATAACTTATATTGACTAATAACCAATACTATTTTAAAAAAACAAACTTGTTTAAGGAATTCTTAAGCTCGATGTTTGGCTCTGTTGTTTTACACTTTTTATGCGATTTTATGCTTTTATTTTACATAAGATACACTTTTGCCCACATAAATTCATAAAAGTTTGAAATTTGGTTTTATTACTTAGTTAGCGATTTATGCTTTTTAAGATACTAATCATAAATCATAACTTATATTAGAAATAAATAGCTTGTTTAATTTAAAAATATCAAAATTCACCTGCTCTATCCAGGAAGGGGCAAAATTTACTACTTTAAAAATTATATATATATATATATATATATATAGTTTTTCAAGTTTAATTCAAATAATTTTCACAATTAAAGTTTTTTAATCAAACAAAAATGGATAAAAAGAGAGCGGGGCGAGGAAGAATTTGACAAGTGTACAAAAAAGGGGTTGTCCATTGAAGATATGATTATTTAAATTTTTAGACGAGTTACTTAAAGAAGAAAAAGTAATTACATGCAAAAATATTATGTCATATATGAATGGATAATGTTCCAACATATATATATATATATATATATATATATAATTAGTACTACACCCGTGCGATGCATAGGAATAATTAAATTTATGTACAATAAATAACTAATATAATATTATAAATATATTGACTATGAATGTTGAATTATATAATTGATGTAATTTATGCATAGAAAATTACATAATTATAAACAATTATTAAAATCTATAAGATTTTATATTATAGTCAATGCAAAAAACATGGAATAAATTCGTAATTGTAAATTAAAAAATTCACGTGCATTACATAATTAAGAAGTTTATTAAAACGTGTAACTTTAATTCCAATTGTCGTGTATCGCATTGCACAACAGTGATCGTAGAGATTAATTAATTGTAAATGAACTATTGGGAACGAATATATAAAAATTCTTTGATTATTAAAACTTGTCTTTCTCATTGGTACAAATGAAATTTATATTGAACACCTTTTTTTTCAGAAATGGATATTATGCACTCTAAATTTTATAATTTTATGCATTTTTAATGATTAAGCTGTAATTGCTCCTTAATTTTAGCTCTATTATACAAAAACTATTATGCTTAATTTCATGTAACTTAAATTTGTAGCAATACCAATAGTTGCCTCATCTATATAATTCATTTCATTTCTTTTCATTTACGTAAACTGTATTTTAATTTTAGAAAAAAACTTTTTATTTTTAATTTTATATATTTAGAAAAGGAAAAACCCATGCAATACAAAATTCAGTTAGTGAGCATATCACATAAGCTATATTAAAAACAAAAAATATCAATTAAGTTTTTTATCATGTTAATTAGCATTGCCAATAGGGCATCCGCCAAACGTGACACTGCAATTGTAATAATATAAAGATTAATAAATTACTATTAACTAAAAGATCGATAAATTATTCAACATAAATCCAGTTATAATTTTAATTACTCACGGTTTGATTTTAAAAAATAAAAAATACCCACTATTTTTGAATAGTCTAATTCACGTAACCAAACAAAACTATCAAAACCTACAATTTTAACATGATGAAAATAAATAAAAAATATTTATCATTTAATATTTTGAATTAGAACTTTAAAAAATGAAGTTATATTTAAAGTCTTTTCAAAACCAATTTTTTCTCATTAAATGTTTTCTTTAAATATTGGTTTATTTTTAATCATGTTTTTAATTACTATCAATTAATATTGGATTATTTTCAAAACTAATTTTATAATTTTTTTTAAAATATTTAATGTGTGCCACGTTGGTATCTTTGCTAACGTGACGCTCTAGTTTTTTTAATATAAAGAAAGATTAATAAATTACTATTTACTTAAAAATCGATAAATTATTAAATATTAATTCAGTTATAATTTTAAGTACTCATAATTTGATTAAAAAAAACCCACTATTTTTTAATAGTTCAATTCACATAACCAAGCAAAACTATCAAAACATATAATTTTAATATAATGAAAATAAATAAAAAATATTTATTATGTAATATTTTGAATTAGATCGAACTTTAAAAAATGAAGCTATATTTAAAATATTTTCAAAATCAATTTTTTTTCATTATATGATTGCTTTAAATATTAGTTTATTTTTAATTATATTTTTAATTACTACTAATTAATGTTGTATTATTTTCAAAACTAATTTTTTAATTTTTTAAAAATATTTAATATGTGTCATATTGGCATCTTTGCCGATATGATATTCTAATTATTTTAACATAAAGATGATTTAAAGTGGACAGAAGTTTAATTTGCGATGAATGGCGAAGCAATTATAAATTACGGATGTGAAACACTTTATGAATGATGACGAAAACTAGGTCATTATTATAGGTAAATGTTATTAATTAATTAAATAAGAAGTATTTATGTGGTGACACAACGGCACTTAGCTTTTCGATTAGACGGGACCAATACGCTAGCTATGTAATGTTTACACATCCAAATACCCATAAAATCTGCCATGCACAGTACTAAGTTTAAAGCTGTGCAAACTTGTCTTCTCGGAAAGTCAATTAATTCTAATTTCTATCGCACCACTTTTGCCCCGTGCAATATTCTTCCAACTTTTGATTTTGTTCAATTTAGTCCTCAAATTTTAATTGTGGTCTTAGTCCTCGACTTTTGATTGTGTGAATTTGAGTCCCCAAACTTTTGATTTCTTTAATTTGACCCTATGTTGACTTTTCTTTGTTTTAATCCACTTTATTTCCTTTCAATTGAGTCCTCAAAACTTTGATTCAGCCCCTTTTAGTTCACAATTCATTCGGTTTTGTCAAATTTTGGTGTTTAACTTAAGCAAAAGTAATTTTAAATAAATTAAGCACGAAATTAACAACAAATAAGGCAAACACATGAAAGAATGCCACGTACATATTCTGTGACAATAGGGAAAAAGCAATAACAGTCTTTTTAAATTCTGCAAAAGTTATTTAATTATAATAAAAGTCTATAAAAGTCCTTAGAAATCTAAGAGGAGTGTCCACTACTTGGATTTTAATGGACTTTAAAAATCCATTTAATTCTATTCTAAAAAAATCAAGCCTATCGTCAATATAAATTCATTGAATTCCATAGAAGGTCATCGTCCTCAACCACTTATTATACTTGCGTGTTTTTATTTTATTTATTTGCTAATAAAAACATCATAAGATTTTAATGATGATCAAGTATGAAGTTATGTTAATTTTCCCCCCCTTTTTTTTGTTTACTCCTGTCTTAGTTCACGTTCAACTTGTCCAAAAAAATAAATGAATAAATAAAATAAAAATTGTTTCTCTATGTTTGAGTTGAGATATCAACATGATACTAGTCGATTCTTAAATAATTTGATAAATGATTATCCGGGCAATAGGTAAAAGCATATTATGTATTTTTTTCCATTAGTTCGTATTTGTATTATTTTTTTCTCTTTAGTGTGCGTATTTTCCATTCATGATACTTGAAATGATTAGAAATTCAAGAATCCATTAAATTCCATTAAATCTACCAAAATTTGTGAAATAGAATTTTACTAGAATCTGAAGAATTTTAAGGATTCCATCAAAATTCATAACACGTATAAAAAAGGAGGGAAAAAAATCCACTGAGTTTTAGGGATGCCCCCTCAATTGAATAGGGTTTCATAAGAAAGATTGACGGTCTTTATGTACCAAGGGCAGGATTGGCCCTTAGGGGTAACGGAAAGCTTT
Source organism: Jasminum sambac (assembly GCA_018223645.1). Lineage (NCBI taxonomy): Eukaryota > Viridiplantae > Streptophyta > Magnoliopsida > Lamiales > Oleaceae > Jasminum > Jasminum sambac. Next base: position 27,823,631 of record CP073652.1, read on the forward strand.
TAATGTAGACTTTCTTTAATTTTTTTTGTCATCCTTCCCACCATAAGTATTTATAAATTGGCAGTTTTCTAAAATGGAATAATCTATGCTACCACTAAATGAGTGACTATTTGTTAAGCTTAGACAAGTCTTATAAACTTTTAAAAGGAAAAAGGTTGTATCCAATACTTTGTTATGATAATTTTGTGTGGTATAATCACATAATTAATAGTCAAAGAAATATCATTGGCGTATTATAGCAGCATAACCTTGAAATCGCTGGATCGGAACATATTAATAAATTACTTAATTCAAAACGGAGCTCAAACGAGCCCCCCAAATGTCATCGATGGCTCCTTAATTAAGGAACCATCGATGGTTCCTTAATTAAGGAACCATCGATGGTTCCTTATCATTTCCAATAGATATATATATATTGATCTACAATCTTCCTCTAGTTAATTGCCTGCATGGTATTGTAGTTTAGTTGTAGTTTAGGTGATTCTCCACTATACAATATACCAACCATCGAAAGCTAACGAACCGATTTTCCAATATATATATATATATATATATAAATCTATATATATATAATATAGAGGTAAGGACACAAATAACAAGTTCATTTTTGTTAATCCCATTGGTATCAATTCTTTTTCCTAAAAGCCAAAAATAGCATAAGTTTCAAATTGGAGGGTCCAATCTACCCTTCAATGCACTGTTCATGACTCGGCTCCTTGCTACTGTTCTTCTTCTCTAAACCTGCCTATCAAACAAGATTAAGCTATTAGCAGTGTAATTCTTCTTCCTTGCTACTGTTCTTCTTCTTTTTCCTTGCTACAACCATTTCTCACCCCCAGCCACCACAGCCTGTCTCTCACCTCCAACCATCGGATTGGGATACCATGGATTTGTTCTTCATTTTCTCCAAATCATGGAGGACAAGAATTAGATTTAGTCCTTGAGAGATTTAGTCATTGGTTCATCATGGTGGTTTGCTAGCAAAGGTCAGCAAGAAATAAAAAAAATGATCGAAAACAGAAAGTAGTCAGAAAAAACGAACCAATCGCCTGAGAAGATGAACAGTCGCCAATTCCTATATCCTATGATATAGAATATAAGTATTTTTTTGAAATTTCAATAAAACTAAGTTTAAGTCAGTCAAAGGTATTTTGGTCCATTCATAATGAAAATTCTGTCATTTGTGTCTTTATTAAAAATAATTTGCTGGATTTGACTTTTTATTTTTAAAGTATGCCATTCTTGGGATTCTTTCTATTAATGTATATATCCATTTCTCCACTTAAATTAGGATAACAAGTTTAACATGGTATCAAGAGGCACAATTAGAAAGCTACATGATTCTTTTCCCAAAAAAAAAGGAAAGAAAGAAAGCTACATCACATAAAAATTTAAAAAACGGTACATATTATGAGAAAATAGTAGAAGTACTGCTGAGCATAGAAAAGGCAATAGAGAAAATGAATCCTGGAATTCATTTTAAGAGAACAATATTTGAGTGGAAAAATGTTGTGGATGTCGAGTTAATACTAAATTTTGACCGAAAATTATTAGTAACTTATTAGGTTACATTTAATAGATTGTCTCTATCCGTCGGAAAATAAATTGATAATTTTATTTCCTGGATGCAGTCTGTTAATTAAAAAGAAAAAAAAAAGCTACATGTGATATAATCCTTCTTGATTATAGAAGTGGAGCATGGAGCCCGTGAGACGTCGACCGTTTCTGCAACATTTTATAATTTTTTAAAAGTTTTTTTACAAATTTAAAAATTCGTTTATATTTAGATAATTAACAAAATATTTTTTTCGTCACCGTCAAGTAAATTTTTTTATTCCATCCCTAATACCTCTAGTAAGAAAATTGATTCTAATAATGCGATCATAGATAATATTAATATTGACGTATACACTTATAAAGAACTAAATTTTATTATCTTTTAAGAATGTTAATATTTTTAAGTGTAATGATGCTTAATCAAGTGTATTTTGACATTTACATATTATATATTTATATCCTTTGTTTATGTTATAATTGTGACTTTGAGTAAAGTTTTCATTCACTATCCATTCTTTGGGTGGAAATGTAGTCTTTGTACATTGAATATTCAATAATGAATCTTAAATTGGTCATCTATATATAGGAGACAATAATTAACTAAATAATATATCTCTTTATATATTAATAGCCAGTATTAATTGACATGTAATTAATACAATGGAAGACACATTATGAGCACTAGAAAACTTTTCCATACTTTTCATATAACGGAAATTGACGGGTGTTACATGCAAGGTTCCAAAAGGCGCGATGCGTGAACGTCAAGCCTCAAGTTTTGGAAGCCTAGGTGTGGAAAGACGTTTTCAATTTTTTTATTTTAATTATTTCAGACTTCGTAGTGATAAGTAAGTAAAAAAAAAAAAAATCATATGTGACAAATTTTATACAAACTTCAATATATTTTTCAATTTTCCACTAAAAATATAGTATCTAAAGTATTAAAACTACAAATACTTAGGAAAATACTATCAATTCCTATTAGGCTTGGCAAAACGGCTTGGCAAGCCGGCTCGGCTCGTGGCTCGTATACTGTACGAGCCGAGCCGAGCTCAGCTCGTGAAAATACGAGCCGCGCAGCTCGCCAAAGCCGTGTTCGGGCTCGACTCAGGGCTCGTCCACTATACAAGCCTCGCCGAGCCTGGCTCGGCGAGCTCGATCGCCTTGTTCCATGCATTTCTACTATGCGAGTTTCCTCTCGCTTCACACTTAGGTGGCGCCTTTTGCCGTGTTTTAGAACACTGGTTACGTGTAATAATCGTTGGTTCTTACGTATGATCGATGAGGTCTTAATCACTTTTCATGTGGATAACATTGGATTAATTAATTAGGCAATATGAATAAGTTAAGTATCTTCTAGTTTCATGTTACGTAGAGGATCCCTTCTCAACTTTCTTCTCATGAGTTGAGAAGTAACTAATTTTAGTGTACATAGAACCTTTTTTTGGTTATTATTTTTTATTTTTTATTTTTGTACATAGAACTTTAATTAGTGCATAATTGGTGTTAAGGTGTTTCGAAATCTTTATCTTTTATTTATATATATATATATATATATATATATATATATAAGATGGAGTTACTGTCAGAATTGACACTATATTTTTCTGCCTAAATGCCATAGTATTTTTTTAAATTAAAGCCTAGTCTTTTCTGTCGAGAATTTTCTCCTCCCCGTGTGGGGAGGAGTATTTGTTACCCGCACCACTCACAACCCCCCTGAAGGATGTGGGGTCGGGGGAGGGGGTAGTGTTGCAGGTTCATACCCACGCGGGGAGGAGAAGGAAGCTTAAATTAAACAGTTCCCATGAACAAAATTAATTATATATGGGAAATGGGAACACGATTCCTGAATTATTATTTTTTTTATTGATTTTGATTTAAATATGATTTCATCGATGGTGATTTATTTTTGTCGTTTACTTCTTTTTGTTTTAAATAATTCAAGATTGTAAAATTGACTTTTATATATATTAAAACATTTATCTTTTTTTTCCTTTTTAGAAGGAAAATACTTGAGACATATATTTTTATGTCTAAATTATTCTTTTTCCTAAGGAACAATTTTTCTTTCATTTTTAGGTAGTATATTTTTCTTATAAGTGCATTTTATTGTGTTCTAATAATTAATTGTGTATATTAAATGTTAACATTTTCAAAATGAATTTACGTTATAGGTAGAAATTATAATTTTTTATTTTTTACTTTTTCTCAATATCATAATATTTTTAAAATTAGTTAAGTCCTAAAACAATGATAAAATATCATTAAATAAATTAGTTAGTCCTAAATGACAATTGATGTAACAATTTTTTCTACAAGATACTGGTTTGGATCAAAATTTGTAAAAATATTATCGAAATACATTATTGAAATACATTTTAATATTACATGTGCTTCGTTATTTTTGTTGCGTATTCATAAATAATACATTTTATTATTTCATAATATTCTTTTATGTAAATTTACCATCTTAATCGTATCCATACATCGCACGAGAGAAATACTAATAAAAAGTGACGATGCTTGGTCACTATATGAAACATGGATTGCAAAGCATGGCAAAAATTTATAATGGTGCAACAGAAAAAGAACATAGGTTTCAGATTTTTAAATATAATTTTAGGTACATTGAAAACCATAACTCCAAGCCCAACTCCGGTTATCAGATGGGGTTGAATCAGTTTTCAGACCTCAACAATGACGTGATCTCTTCATGTTTTATCGAACCAGCAATGGCCAGTAGACATACCAGATGACATTTCGACGATCGCATAGTTAGGCTTGGAGTTTTGAGGTCTACTGGCAGCAGACCTCATCTAGTATCGTTGGAACCTCATTTTGTATGTGTTTGAAAAAAATTCTTTCTTTCTCTCTCTCTCTCTTTTTTTTTTTTTTTTTGGACTCTCACGGTCTGACCTAGACAATTATTATTAAAATAATTCTCACAACATGAACAATTGATGAACAAACGTACTTTTGTAGCAAATATATAAAGGGTGCGGCTAAACACATCCCATAACTTACTCAATACATCCACCGATCAAAATATCAAAGTAACAAATGTCAAAAATACCGTCACTAATTTTTTTATATTAACGGATTAGAAAAAAAATTAATAACTATATATAACAAGGGTATCCTGCCTATCGTGTTATTTTGGAAATTATCTAGTCCAAGAGTTGGTACCATTTATAGTTCCGGGGCTAGTAAAGCACGCGTGGTTTCATGCATTTTCGCATAAAATCACATGTAGTTTAAACCACATGTGCAGGAATTATAAGCCCCCTGCTGCTGCATGGCAACATCAAGATGCGCCACATCCATGCTGGATCTTTACATGTGAAATTTTTTACCACATGTGGTTTACCGGCACTAGAATCATAAATGGTATCAGTGCTGGAACTAGAACATGACTGCATATTATTTAGTTATAGCATCTCTAATGCATTCTTTAGATGCAATCCAAATCGTTGTTTTCAATTTGCGTGACAATTACTGCTTAATAAGTAGAATTAAGTTAAAATTTCATCTGGACAGTGTTTCATCCATAGCTTAAATTCCATTTGAAGTGATCGAATAATAAACATAAAGGAAAAAATGGGACAGAAGAAAAATTATAGATATATTAAATAATATATATAACGAATTATTGTAATTTATGCCGTCTAAAAAAAATAGCTACAGCTAGATAATTTTCTTGATAATGTCTTTATTTATTGAAATGCCAATTAATATAATTTTAGACATAATATATTGGAGTTGCATATTGAGAATTATTCTTATGCTATTCGTCCATTTGCATTCACAAACGTTTGCCGGTGACTCTCTATATACATGTGGTTAGCGCTGATTGGATATATTCATTAGTAGTAAAGTATTTAAATGAACGTGATTACGTGAGTGGTGAGGATTGGAAATCCAATTAAAAGATTCAATCTTGTAGATTAGGAAGTAGTCTGAGTGTTTCGACGTTGGCTTTTTGATCTTGTAGGTCTACAAAATATATAGCAATTATTCCGACATACTAATCTTTAAATCATAATGTTTAATTGAATTAATTAATTTGTACAATAAATTGTTACAATTAAATGTACCATATTTTAACAAAGACTTATCAAAAATACTATTTTTATCACGTTTATATTGACATTGACTTTTATTAAGAAAAATACTTTATCTTGTTGATTCCTCGATCGTAAGGATGTTCCAAGATTAAATTTAACTCGATACAATATATCTTCTATCTAATTGAATACTTTAAATAATAAGATAATTTAGTATATAATCCGAGTTTATCATACCAACTCAATTATGAAATGTCGGATGTTTCAAAGTGAAACTTGATATTCAAAAATAATGAATATTCTTACTCTTTTAAGAGCTGGTTTTAGATAGAGAAAATGAATTTTATATTGAAAACTTTAGATGACTGGCTAACTTGTCTAGCTTCAAGAATGGAGATCACCATCCTCATTCAAAATAAAAAAATAAAAAATAAAATAAATAAATAAATAATGGAGATCACCATTAGTATTGAGCAAGTGTTTGTTTCCACTTTTTTTTACCTAAAAATCACCTATTACTAAAAATCAAAGTCAAACATCAATATTAATTATACATTCCATATCATCACTTATTATTATCCACACATCTCGTGATTTTCACCACTACACTCCACTTTTAGCAAAATTTTAAGAAAAAATAAATACACACGAACACACATTGAATTAATTACGACATTTGATGTTAATCTCCCTACCTTCTTCATCAATAATAGAATTATTGATTAAGTCGTATCCTTCCACGTTGCCCAAAAGGAACCACACAATTTTGTAAAGGCATTTGTAGTCATTATTTATGAACTAACACCCAGTTTAAAGAATGTTGATTAATTGTCGCAATTTGGAGTTTGAAAGGGGAAGAGTTTTTCCAATTATAAAATAAAATAAAATATTAAAACACTAATCATTAATGGACACAACATGCTCTCTCATTGTCATTCTTTTTTTATTATTACTAGTGTTTCTACCCGTGCGTTGCACGGGAAGATATATACACATGTAATAAATTAGAATCCACATAAGGGAATAAGTGTAAAAGAATTTTTAAAATTTTTAGTAGACTTTCGCCTATATTTTACACAAATACATCCTGTTATAGTAAATAGCAGGACTAAAAACAAAAAAATTTCACATAATTTTATATTGTGTTGATCCAACTTGCATATGGATTGGCATATTTTAATAGTGTGATTTTTTTAATTCAGAAAAATAGGTCGACCCGATGCGTGTATATATGTATACACACTGAAGAAGAAGTCGAGTTGGAAAAGATATGTAGAAGCGGTAAAATTCGTTGCCATAATTAAAAATTGATTTTTTAATTCAAAAAAATAGGTAAAAGTGGCGGGAAAATGTGCTGGTTTTATTAATATATATAGATTATATTGATCAAATCGTATCTACTTAAGATTGAATTCATGTAATATGGTAATCAAAATTAAAGACATAAAATAAACATGATATGTAATGACATAGTTATTATTATTTAATTTTATTCATAATCACATAGTTATAATTTCTTTAGATCATTTTATCAAATAGAGTGTGTTCTGTATATGTAGCTATTTAACGAAAATATCATGTATGTCAAGGGCGAAAATTTTAGAATGAATATATTTAGGGTACACTTTATGTAGAGATTAAATCGACAAATAGACAACACAGATCTAACGATATAACCAAATTAATACTCAAATCAATAAAAACGAATTAAAATGCTAGAAAAAGAAAGAAGACAAGAATTTTTCGGCCGAAACCCCAGAGGTTCGGTATAAACCTACGTCCCCCGTTGAGCATCCACAATCTAGGATATTACTCGATCCACTAACACACACAAAGAACAACGGTAGCAAGTTTTTTTTTTTTATAGATTTACAACCTCTCTCTCTCTCTCTCTCGTTTCACAAATAAATTACAATCAAAGTCACTCGAAAATTAACTCTAACAACAAATCAGGAATTTGTCTCTCTCTAGAATTGATCCTACCAACTAAGATTTACAAATATATCACTCCAGAAGAACACACAAAACGCGCAGCCAAGGTAAAGCTCTTAACCCTCAAAAAATTGCGTGAACAGTAACCAACACAAGCTTTTATAGTCAAACCTTGGGAAGATCAACGGCTGAGATCAAATCTTGTTCCAAATGGGCTTCTCGGTTAAGGCTCTTAAGTCAGCAACTAACAATCAGTAGTCAATGCCCAATAAAAACTCGGCCCAAAGACTCAAAGGCGGCATAAATCCAACGCTTTACATGTTTTTCTAATTTTGATCAATAAGTTTATCTTATTTCACTTATAATTTTAGGATCAATTTTTCCATTTTATGCCATTTTTAATGTGTCTCTATGTGATCGCTTGATGCACTTGGGCGTCTCTATGTGATCACTTGACGCACTTGGGCGAATAGCGAAGCCATTGTCCAAGCATACATCATACAGAGAAGATTTCAATTACATCAAGCGACTGCTTGGCCAAGAAAACCAGAACTAGCGACATCAACTTTTAAACTTTTTTGAATTTTTTATTTTTTACAAGAAATTATGCATTTTTTCATGAATAATTTGGCACCCGTTTGAAAATGTTGGCTGGAAATACACAAATAGACTATATATTTAAATTGTAACATATATAGTAACATTATAATTTATATATGATTCTTGTATGTTGTGCATCAAATTCATCATAAATTTCGACATCCTCTTTAATTTGTGTTCTTCAAGTCGTGGAACAAAAAAATAATTGGTCCTAAAGTTTTAACTATGGATGCTTGATTTAATCATGCTAACTATTTTTTGAGAAATCTGTTAAGTACTCAAAATTAATTTAGTGGAAACAATTAATATAATATGATGATAATGATTGTGTGATCGAACCGCCTTTTTTTTCTTTGAAGTTTTCCGGGCTTGATTAATATTTCTTGATTGTGTTATTTTTATTTTCTCTTCACTTACTCATTCGCAAACTGGAACTACAACAAACATCCAATCCCGCTTCTATTAGTTATGGTGTGTACAAGGTCCAATAGTTGGACCGGATTGAGTTATCTTGGGGCTGAAGAAACCCCAAACCCAATAGGATTATTGTAAACCTATAAATAACTCAATGTAGCCCCATAATACACAAGTTATTATTCTTACGTTGTCTCTAAACTCTCTACAATTCGCTAGCACTAAATTGAGAGAGATCATCCCACTACGAAGTTGTTCGTAATTCAAGAGGAGTCTTGGCGTGTGGATCACCGTTGGAGGCCGGACGATTGGACGGCTGTGGAGACGAAAGAACGAACAAGAGATTCGCCGCGAAATCCGCTTCTATATCGGTAATCTCTAATCATAAATCTCATCTAAGAAACGAGTAGATCCGGTTTTGAATTGCATATTTTGTATTCCGCTGTGCATGTCTATTGGGCAATCCCTAACAGTGGTATCAGAGCCAACTCGTCTTCTAGTTGAGATTTGTTATTTTTGTTCAATTAACAATAGTTGTTATTATATCAATTTGATTTGGGTAATTAATGAACATTATTTATGAAATAATTTTTCTTTTAGAAGAAAAGAATATGCGTTGGATTAGACCGAGTTTATGGATCTGATTCATGAATTTGGAAATCTGATAATGTATGGATTTGATTTAATGTTCTTAAAAACAATTTAGTTTGATTTATTTGTGACGATGTAATTGCGTTAAAATTAATTTTGGATCAGATCTACTAATTAATCACGCAAAGAAATAAAAAAAAGGAAAAATGGAGTTTTTTTTCCCCGGACGATCGTCGGAGTACCACCGGGGAGTGGTGGCGGCAGTGGCGAAGGTCGCCGCTGCCGCCTTGATAGGCAGCGGCGTGTGCCGCTGCAGTGCGGCGGCAATTCGCCGTTGCTAAAGCAACAACACCGCTGCAATTTTGCAGCGGTGTAAGTCACCGCAGATGAAGTAGCGGCGAATTCGCCGCTGCGAGGCAAGAGGCAGCAGCGACATCGCTGCTGCCCCTGGTTGCAGCGGCGATGGTCGCCGCTGCTGGTACGGCGGCAGTCGACCGAACCCTAGCTTGACAGCTAGGGTTCCGATCGGTGCAGGAAACGATGGAGACGGGGGCTGGTGTGCAATTTCGAAAGTTGCACACTCAGCCCCTCATTAATATTCAAAGGGTTCCTATTACTTGAACGTTTCAAAAACTTGCAAGTTGGTCCCTGATTTCAGTTTCCTTAACAAAAGCGGTCCTAGGGATAAAATAAAATTTCAAAAATTAATAATAAACTAGATTTTCAATTTTCTTCCAAATATTCAACTTTAAATATTTATTTTCAGATTTAAAATTCTTATTTGGACAAAAGTTGAATTTTTGAAAATTGTAATTTTAGTTTATTCTTCCCTAGTGTTTTTGTAAAGTTTTATTAAAGTGTGACTTTGATATAGATGACAAATAAAGTGTTATTTTGAGTTTGAAAAGCATAGTTGATGCCGACAAACTCATCCGAACTACTTGAGCACTGTACTCAAATATGAAAAGTGAATTGAGTGTCACCACACTCATTGGACTTTCTTACACTAACGTCATAAACGTGAGATTTGTTCTCACCTATAATTTAATATATGTCATAAACAGATTATCCGAAAATCCTACCAAGATAGTCTTACTAGGACAATGTGAGTTTACAAAGATTATGTGATGATCATAATGCAATACTTGCAGTTATGAGTTGTAAATATCGCATGTGGGTATGGATATTTATGTTGTTATTGATCATGTCAAGGAGTTGATCCATGCAATGAACGATATAAAAATCCGAAATGCTATTTGGAGACTTGATGGGCAACAAGTCAAATGTTGACTTAATTCTTCAACTCTCATTACCAAATAGTTTATCACAATTTGTTGTGAATAAGATTCCCACTATCCACTAATCTGTTTGATATGCTCAAACTATTATACCTATCACCGATGTGATAAGTTTGATCTTAAAATTCCTAACGAGACTTAAAAGAAGTCTCAAAGGAACTTTGAAAAAGGTTTTGGGAGATCAAACTAACAGTTGAAGTATATAAAGACATATCCAAAGTCAGTAGTGCTTTGTGGAGACAAAGAATATTGGTATAGAACTGTGAGGCAATGATAACCATTTGAAGAAAAGGATCGTGGAGAAGATTCTGCTTCAAGTCACAGGTTCTCAAAAACCCGTATTTAAGTTTTTTAGGTATTAGATACCGGATGAAGATCCCATATTTAAATATAATTGAGACTTAAATAGGAAAATTCACTATAAAGTAAGATGATGGGATCTATAGTAGGAAATGAAGTAAATATGACTTCATTCAAGACCTATTATTTTCGTTATCCTTTTATTGTGTTTTTAGAATAAATATTTTGATCACGTTCTTGTGAAGAACATTATTTCTATTCATGTTGGGACATAAATAGTTGATCCATTCAGATCAAGAACAATAGTTGTTTACAATCATTTAATGGAATCAACTATAGAAATAAGATCAGTAATATTGGATTTCTAAAAGGTATATTATTGGAATAAAAAATAAAAGGGGTATAACGATGATTATATCCTATTCCGACATCAAAACATGTTAACCCTAATTCATATTGATGTATTGGGTTGATATGTACAGAAGGTCGGAAAATAGCATCTCCAACGTTGTCAAGCTCAAAGAGGACTATATACCAGATATAGTATCTTATACTTGATGGACCACAAGCATGAAAAGTTTTGAAATGTTCAAAAGGGTTTAAGTAAGAGAGGAGAGCTACTTGGGGAATATTCTCACGTTTCAATATGATCGAAGTGGAGATTATTTAAGGATATAATTAGAAGAATGAGATTCTTGTTCAGTGAATTTGGGAGTATACATGACTAATTCAATGGTGTATAATGAGAGAAATTGTTCATATTGATATGATACGATGTTATCATTATACCTAACAGTTCGTCGCAAAATTGTTTTGAAGATGGGCAATAGAGATTGCAAGATACACACTAAATAATGTTCCATCTAGGTCAGAAGATAAAACTCAAAATAGTTTTGAGCAATAACGCTCAGTTGAAGCGTAGATGAAATCTCTTGATAGATATTCAAGATAAAATATTATTGAGTATCACTATTCTCACTTTTAAGATTAGAATCGTCTTATTGAAGTATGATCTAATCTTTGAGAAATTGTTTTCCTAAAAGGACAGTGGGAATAGGATAGACCTTGAAAGATTTCGAGAAATCACAATAGAAATCAACCGACTAGATGAACTAGTTGCTGAACTTCATTTGATGAGGTGCAAACTAGTAAAGAAGAAAAGTTCTTAATAACACATTGGCTCTGTATAGACCGTGGAAAGGCTCATCTATAGCAAGATATGATCTTGTGGCTAGTAATATGGTATTGCTAGTCAATGACGAGAAGGCTGTAGTTTATAAATGGTAAAAGTCAAGTTGTTGACCTAAAATGTATAGATAGATACACTAGAATTCGAAGTGAGCTCCATGTACTAAAATCAAAATTCGGATTTTGGTTACAGGATGGGTTAGACCTATAATTTGTAAATTAGCTTACAAACAACCCATCGACATGGATCGTAATGCTCACAAGACAAGATTAACAGTGAATTTTGCAATCAAAGATAAATGTTGCATTTGAGAGCAAAATTCACATCTATAATCGTGTCTCCATTAATTCGAATTCTAACTACTGTAGATGCTCGTGTTTGAGAAATGGTTTTCAAAACTTGATTTTGATCACGTTGTATCTGATGCAACATAAGAGTGTTGAATCTATAAGATCAAATCAAGCATGTCCGCATACCCAAAAGGAGCTGAAAACTTCATTTTGATGAGAAAATCAAATAGTTTGATTTTGTTATAAATGAGTATAAATAGTGTGTACAAGAAGTTAGTGGGAGTATAATCGTATTTCTAATACAGTATGTGGATACGACTTGTTAGAAAAACGATATCTCCAGAGAAGGTCCGAGCTTTTCTCCATTACAGATTTAGAAAAAGGTTGCATGTAATGTTGGGACAAGGATCTATACAGATAGATCTACGAAAACGTTTAGCCTATCTAAATCCAAGTACATAGACGAAATCTTTAGAAAATTTTTCCTGAAAGAGTTCAAGATAGAACTATATCCTATAAGGATAAGACTGTACTCTCAAAAAGAGTTGGAGAACACGGTTGAGAGAGGTCGCATAGATAAGATTCATGCGATACTATGTATTTGATCAAATGTTTCACATGTTTTGGAGGGAAAAAATTCCGAGAAAACAATGTAGGAAACATTAAATATTGGTCAACAAACGTCATTAGATGCTTGAGAAGCATTGAATAAATGTTCTAATGGAGAATCTGAACGAAGAATTCAAAAATTTGCAAGTGTCGGTTCTTAGTCTTGAAAGATCATACACTGACCCAATTCGGAAAGATAGTTACTCATAAGAATAGCATGATCACCTGGAAATATTCTAGATGAATGCAACTCATTATACAGTTACTTTGGAAGTAGCAAAGCGGCTTAGATCATTAAGTTCTTAATTGGAACTTGAAAGATTTCCTAACATTGTTGATCCAATAGAGATTGAGATAACAATGGAGTCATCACACAAGCGAAGGAAACCTAAGTCTCGTCAACGATCTAAGTGTGTATTGAGGTGGCATGTCTCTTTAGAAGAGATAATACAACGAAATGATAAAAGGATAAATACAAAAGATCTCTTGACATAGTGGATGTCATAGTATATTCATGATTGAAGCTATGTGTATTAGATACAATAGTATTTGGATCTACTATGGTGTTGCAATCTATATTGGATATTGATATGCGTAAACACCTAATTGATAGATGCAATTGAATGGTAGATCTATTATTTTACATATCTACGTTGTTTTATCATAACAACTAAAATAATGGAGTCCGTAGAATAAATGTGGAAAAACTTGTTAATCACAAGGTGTTGTGATAGTGAGATAAAAGTTTTTGGCACTTATTCTTAAATTGTCCCTAGTCGTAGCAATAACAAAACACGGATATTGGTATTGCGGATAGACTAGCATGTGTAGCATCCCTTTCTTAAGAAGAAAGTAACTGATCTCACAAGTTAGAATGTGGAGACATTCGGATGGACATATGGATGCTTCATTAGTGGAATAAGCATCTGGATGACCCGCCTAAAGATACTACGTGGATAGTTATCCTTGCGTCAGTAATTGATCTCTAATGTGCGGTGTGGGATTGGTCCTTTGACTTGAGAATATCATAGAATCTTATGCACGGATCGCTTTATTTTTGCGGACATTGAAGGATACTCTAACTGGGGTTGACTGGAAATGTCGTACAGGTATCGTGAGAAATGCATGAAGGTTGTGAGTATTCAATAAAGGATTCATCACTCCTGGATAACGGGAGATTATAACCTATATTTCGTGCAATCAAGTTGATATAAAATCCTTGGCCAAGGTAGGATTGTGGGATTGAAAGAGGTTTTTCAATCACAATCACTGTTTTAATCAACGTTGGGTTGGGAACGAACAAAATGGTTGGTTGAACGAGATTGACGCGAATCCATATCTCTGAACCAATTGGGTTATATTGATGAAGGGATTGTAATTCCACGGTAACCGCACATATAAAGGTTTCGTCATTACCACATGACTTATCCCATCAGATGGATTGCCATGACACATTGCTAGATGTCAATCATGGACGGCGACATAGGTCGATCGATCTGGGTGAATCGATGATAAACTGAAATAGGGATTTCACTTTATCCTATCTTGATAAGATCAGATAGTGACACCATGACGTTTGCCTTCGTGAGTGGGAGCCTAATGGGTCACACACAAAGTCAAGTACTCGTATCTTGAATTGGACCTTGTCCAAGTGGGAGAATGTTAGTTATGGTGTGTACAAGACCCAATAGTTGGACCGGATTGAGTTATCTTGGGGCTCAAGAAACCCCAAACCCAATAGGATTATTGTAAACCTATAAATAACTCAATGTAGCCCCATAATACACAAGTTATTATTCATATATTGTCTCTAAACTCTCTCTATAATTAGTTAGCACTAAATTGAGAAAGATCATCCCACTATAAAGTTGTTCGTAATTCAAGAGGAGTCTTGGCGTGTGGATCATCGTTGGAGGCCGGACGATTGAACGGCTATGGAGACGAAAGAACGAACAAGAGATTCGCCGCGAAATCCGCTTCTATATCGGTAATCTCTAATCACAAATCTCATTTAAGAAATGAGTAGATCCGGTTTTGAATTACCTATTTTGTATTCGGCTGCATGTCTATTGGGCAATTCCTAACAGCTTCTTTACGTATTGCAGTGGAATTGTTGACACATAGCCTGAGAGGTCCCCAATTCACATAAGTTTTTTACAACTCCAATTTGGCTTCTGAAACTCCCCCCGGCCACCAATCATTAAACTTTTTTCCTATTCACCTCTTCGGAGTTTTGAACAATATAATTTGCACAAAATTAATAAGATCAAATGCTAATATATTTGTAATTTAAGTTATCAATATATTGACTAATGATTGACATATGGCGCCAGCCTCATAATGGCGGGGGACCGAGGCACGTGGCAATCATCGGCGGAGCCACCTTAGGATGCGACCGCACTAAGATTTGAAACCCCTTTATAATTTACAATGCCACGCTTGGCTAAGTTTAAAGAGATAAATACAAACTTCAAATCTTTAATTTCTTGAATTTGAAGAAATCTTATTTGTCTCGTTATTCGTATATTCTTTAATTAAATTCAACTCTAAAATATTTTAAAACTTATTTAGTATTGTAAATTATAAAACACCTAACTCTGAGAAATGCCATTAAACTTTGTTAATTTTCTAAATACAAAAATCATTTTTTAAATATGAACGAAACTCCTATACAATTCTTTTTTTTTTCCTAAAATTTTCATTGGATAGCTTATTCATTAAGTGCGAAATAGTTGCCACATCAAAGAGATTCTTTAGAAGGAAGTTTACATAAGAAGAAAATGTTGATGGGTATATCAAATTGTTGTGATACATCAAATTGTCGTGTTTGCACTCAATAAAAATCCTTGCTCGTGGTATTAAAGATAATGATGATATATGGTATTTACTGCATCAATAAACTTGCAAAATGTTTCACTAATATATATTTTCTTAAAAAACTTATGGATTTTTGTCAACTTGTTCTAAACCTTTCGCTTTTAAATAATTCGGATCACGCTAGACCAAATTTATGGGCGCCACTTGGCAACATTTCGACAACTTAAGTTGCCAACATATTGACATTTAATCATTAGTAATATAGTTTGTATGTTACAAACTATGTGCTTTTTAATATATATCTTCAACTTAATTACAATTTGTCATGTCAATTCATGTGTGTACAGGGCGGATCTGGGCCTTGGTTAGTGCAGGCCATGGCCTACACCGACTTCCCAGGCCTAGTGGCCCAAAAAAAAAATTTAATTGGCGGCTAAAATGAAAAGGGGAGAAGCAACTGAAGCGTGAAAGAACTAGAGTCCAGAGAAGTAGAGAACGACTCAACAGTCGATAGAACTCAAAAATTGGCAGCTTTAAAACTTCTTATCGGCTTTGAAAGTGGTCGCCGACTCGCCGGAATCTTCTCTAAGCGGTGGAACTGGTTCTTCGTGCCGGAATTTTCACTCCGCGACCACCACTTCACTGTACCGCTCGACTAGGTTGACTACTCTCTCGATCACACTACTTGCCCAAAGATCTCCATTTTCGCCTGTGAAGTTGTTGCTTGTAATTCCTAATTTCTTTGCTAAAGCTTATGGATATTGTGCTCTGTTAAAAACTTCATCAATGTGGATATCGTACAGTTGATTTCGGATTATTGTTTTACGGTTTGATTTCGGATATCTTCTTTGATATAATACATAATTTGACATTGAGTTCTACTTAATGCTTGTTTGATGGTTTTTTTTTTTTTGATTTTTTATAAGAAAATACCGCTAGAGCTTGAGCTTCTATAGCGTTTTTAGGCCTCCACATGGTGTTTCCTTTGGTTTATAAGCTTTTGACTTTGGCTTAATTCTTCCCGTTGCAACAGCTAGTGTTGAAAGAGTATTTTCTGCAATGAATATTGTGAAGGACAGATTGAGCAATCGAATGGGGGATGATTGGTTGAATGATAGGCTTCTTGTTTTTGTAGAAAAAGAGATCTTGAAAATTGATAATGATGTCATTATAAAGCGATATCAATCTATAAAAACTCGTAGAGAACAATTGTAATGTGTATTTTTGTATATGACTTTTTCATTGTAATTTATGATATTTTGCCCCTTTCAAAATTTTGGCCTGAACTCACTTGAAATGCTAGATCCGCCCCTGTGTGTACATATATGATTTTTCATTTTTTTTCCTGTTCTCTTGAGTAAAGGTCAAGAAAATTTATATTATTTGAGTGATTTAGTTTGATGCATAAATCTTATTAAGTTTGACTATAAAATTATTTATTCGGAATGATATAATCTTGGATTAGTTCACATTTTTTCATTGTGAATTCAAAATAGAACTAAATCAACCTTCATGAGATTAAGAAAAGAAACATGTAATATTTGAAAGCAAGAAATTAGTGATGGATTTGTAGAGGATACAATATCTATAATTAATGTAATTTCGTAGCGTGAGAACGAGTATTCATGATCTCCAAATTCGATGACTCTTATTTTATTTTATTTCTTACTTTTCGGTTATAAATAGAATTTGTGCATTTTTGTGAACTTTAAATTTGTCGTACAACTCTCCTAAGGTCCATTCTTGACTCTGCCCCTTAGCAAATACAGGAGAAGATGAGATCATCTTATTGTATTGAGGATGTTGATATTTAACTGTCATCACTAGGTGATAAGAATAAAAAATTATCAAGTCCATGAGATGCTAATTAATTAGAACCATGCCTTTCTTGAAGCCTAACTATCAAATCCTTATAACACAAATAATAACCGAGTATTGCTAGCATCTTTAAACCTAAACCTGAAGGAAATATAATTGACGCAACACAAACTTGTCAATTGTCAACTTCACATCTTTTAGTGCCTCCATTAGTTGATTCGTTTTCAATATGTACCACTTATTCATACACTTTCTTTAGCTTTTGTTACTTTTTTCTCCTTTAAAAAGTGTGCAAAACATAGGTATGTTCAAAGCCGGACCTGAGTAGATTGTAGTACTTCCATCCAAATCTACAAGCATTGTTAAGACAAATTGCCTATCACTAAGTTGTAAAGCACCTGATCTCATTGAATCCGTATAGCATGCAAACCCCTAAAAATCTTTTACAGGATAAAATGTTAATTTACGAATAAAATACTAATACTATTTCATTTGTGGCTCTCTACGCAGAGATATATCCCATAATGTTAATTGGATCTAATCTTGATCTAAATTAGTTCTTGATCCCACTTTATGAAGCCTCGATTTGACAAATGTATGAAAAGAAAATGGCAAGACGAGCCTTGATCAATCAGTCCAACAAGAATAAAGACCATAAATTATTTTGACATGATCATCTACATTAGTTTCTTTTCTCTCTCCTTTTTTTTTTTTTTTTTTTTTTTACAATCTGCATATGGTAGTATAAAGCGTTCATAAATACAATCTAGCTAAAGTACATTGTGCAATAAAATCCCTTATCGAGGGAATATAACCCCTTAGTAGGGCATTATATCCTTATACTGGGACACTATAACGGTTCTAAATGGAAGTAGGAAGATTCTTCTTTAAAGAGAATTGAGCTTGAGACCTCTAGGTCGAAGTCTGAAGATATGAATTTTAGCCTCCTAAACCACCAGGCCAAATCCTCATTGGCATCATCTACATTAATTTTTTTTTTAGAATACAAATTACATCATCAAATCTATATTCAATCACAACAATGCAAACTCGACTGAAGCGGGACTTATAGCTATCTAACTGACAGAAGAACAATAGCTGCACTACAATTACAACTCCAACTACTACTAAAGCCGCCCTATGGGCGGCTACTAAAGCCACACAACACAACACGTTATTGGAGGAACCTGAACCTGAACCTGAACCTGAACCTGAGACATTTAGATTTCAGGGTCTCAACCTTTGTCCTTCCAACCAATTGGATAAAGGATTCATTGGCTCATCTACGTTAGTTTTAATTAGTCAAGTTCACCACAATTGTATATACCATTGATGCATTTCTTGCACACGCACTCATCGGCGGTGTTGCAACGTGGATGATATTTGTCAATACACTCACAATGCTTTAAGACGCAAACTCCACCATGGGGACAAGTTGGATGCGGCGTACAATCTGAGTCTTTCTCACAATGAACGTCAGGCGAAGGAGCTTTAACTGCATTGCACATCGAGTAATTACCTGCCAATTGAATTCCATCAATTAATTGCACCAATTTCTACGACAGTCACGCATTTCATTTCAATAAAAAAGGTCGCAATTAATCCGGTGCATCCTAAGGTGCACACTATGACACACTTTAGAGTGATGTGACATATCAATTGGGATGCGTTATAGTATACACTGAATCATTTTTACGAAACTAGACCTTTATCTATGAAAATTTGCATTTTAAAACTTTTTTTGATCATTTTTTCCAACAAAACGGCCCTGGAAACCATTCTTTTACAATAGAATTTCCGTAGTTAAAGAGGAATTTATGTTGTAGTAGAGATTAAAAAAAAAAAAAAACACCATATTTGTAGAAAAGGACAAATAACAAATTATAAGAAAAATCCATATTTTTTTGATAATGGAAAGAGAAACAAACATAACAGCATAAGCAAGACGGTGACAAAAAAAAGAAAAAAGGAAAAAAAGAAAAAAAAAGTTTAGAGTTCATCATCCTCACTTTTTGTTTTTTTGTTTTTTTTTTTGATTAATGTTATTCATCACCACTTTACAAAATGAGTATAATAGTGACATGAGAAGCTCGGAGGCAATTGTGTTTTGTAATGTAATTCTCTTTTACCATGGATATAGTAATAGTATTTATAGATGGTGGCCGCAATCCGGGAAAGTATATGAAAAAATAGAAAAAATCACATGATGGGTTTTCGTAACATAGAATCTGATTATGTATATCCTTTTGGTATTCTAAGAACTTTTGAAATATTATAAGTGACTAAGTGGATTTTATTTTTCAAAAAAAAAATTGTCCAATGTCAAAATTATTATAGCTACTACTAGAAAGTGTGCCTATATATGTCGAGACTGATATGGTCTAGTGGCACCTGAATCGCTTTCACATCTCTTAAGTTAAAGGTTTAATTTCTTCCCCTACATTCTCCTTTGTATGTTTAAAAAAAAAAAAAAAAGGTGGCCCTATCTTTTATATATACTAGTATTTCGCCAGCGCGATGTACGTGGCGATTAAGATGGTTTATTTATATAAAAAAATTAATACAAACCGAAAATAGAAAAGCATATATAATATTATAGTTTTCAATAATGGTTTACAAATTTTGATCCGAACAATTATCTTGTTAAAAAAAAATTATATCAGTTATTGTAAGTGATAATTTTAGGTAATAACAAAATATTTGGGATTAAAATTTAGACAATACTTATTTGAGCAAAAAGAAATGCTCCTATTAAAATTTTATCAAAATTTTTAACTCGGATATTTTTCAACTCGAATTCTTCAATATCAGGTTTTGGAGAATTTATGTGATGTAGATTGTATATTATATAAAATAATAAGATCTCTATATAAAGCGTATGTTAGTGTATGTATACAAATAGATTTTTATGGATTTTGATGTGATATAGGAGAGATAATAAGTAGAGTTGAATAGTGGAGATTTGTTTAATACAGGTGGGTCTCACGAAATATGTGGATGTGAAATGGGAGAGAGAATAAGTAAAATTGAAAAGAATGTATAAAAATATATAAAAATTTATAAAAACTTGTAAGTTAACAGGCATAAAATATTTAAGAGTCAAACTTTGCACATTGATTTTTCATTTACAAAAATTTGTGCAAAATAATTTAGAAAAAAATTTAAACATCACTAATGTATGCAATATTAAATATAAAAAAATTTTAAGAAAATTGATACTTGTAATTTTTTTAACAAAAAATGAAGAGATAATTATATGATAATTTTAACAATTATTTTTTAGGTGGCTTGCGATATGATGAAATGAGACATGAAAGTTATCATTTTCTATTTAATTGATTATTCATTATAAATTTAAGTATTTAACTACTCACTATTTGATTTTTTTTTTAAAATTACATATTACTTGAACCCCTTAATGCACATTACTCATGAAAACTATCTAAAATTATCCTTTTAACGTGGTAAACATAAAAAAGAGGTTTTTTATATAGTTTTTTTAAATATTTAAAAATATTTTTGTTCTAAACTAGAAAATCACTGCTTACGTGATACTATACCAAGTTGGACCTCAATTTTTATTAATAAAAAGAAGACACACACACACACACACACACACACACACACACACACACATATATATATATATATATATATATTATTAAAAAAAATTGAAAATGTAATATCCAAAAAATAAAATGTATATAGAAAATATTAATTCTCATTTTCTGATTAACATTTTCTGATTAACATGGGAATAATTTTTTTAGCTAATAGTAGTATTAATAGGTGTTAGTCGTAATTACATAAGATCTCAAAAAAAAAATAATAATAATGAGTCGCAACGATAAACTTAAATAATATAACTAATTAATGAAATAATTCTTGAAAATTTTCAACAAAATTTCCCTCTGTTTTTTACCAATTCATCCTGCAAACAATTGAGGAAAAACTCACCAACAAACACAAATTTAATTTATAATACTCTTAAAGACATCAACAATTAAAGCAATCCAAATACAACACCATCAATAATATTTAATAACAACATACAAGACAAAAAATAAAAACATCTTCGTGTTTTAACAAAAAAGATAGATGCCCTCAAATATAAGTTACATCCATAATTATCACACAGAATATAAAAATCTGTGTTATTATACAATTGAATTGTACTAAAATGATAAATAAATTTTAGATGAG
The DNA here is from genome assembly GCA_018223645.1 of Jasminum sambac. Taxonomy (NCBI): domain Eukaryota; kingdom Viridiplantae; phylum Streptophyta; class Magnoliopsida; order Lamiales; family Oleaceae; genus Jasminum; species Jasminum sambac. Next base: position 27,845,316 of record CP073652.1, read on the forward strand.
CGAAATATCTCTAACATCACTTTTACACAAATACTGGCGCTTTAGCATAAGAAACCTATAAAAATATTAGAAATAATATCATATTTCAAATATGATCAATAAAACTCACTAAAAGTGTAATTTTCGACTACTAAGTACGTTGAGTTGCCTTTTTGAAACACAATGCCACTAATGCATGCGCCAATGCTCTGTTCCCCACGTCACCCAAATTTTTTTTAGTATTTACGTTAGGTTAGATGAATAATACATAAATATTCCCTGATAGTGGGGGTCGATGGGGCCACACGAATTTTTTTTGTCATGGGTACGGGATCTCCTAATGCATAAATGGTACATATAATCAATTTGTATAACTCCGCCAAATTTGTGACGGGAATATTATGCTTAGATAAATATAAAAGCACAAATACAATAATATATAAATGCAATCCTTCACTTCACATATAAAACCATGAATGACATAAAGATTTTGTGTAAAAAAAATAATAAAGTGAATAACGTACTTGACACGATTAATAAGTATGAAACTATAAGTTTAAACACTTCTTTATAGATGACGTTTGTGATCGTGGTAGTTGAACGATCATTATCATCATATATCACAAACCTTAAACCCTTCTTATACGTCACCCTCGAGGCTGCAAAATACCATTCCTATTCAAACCCTAATTGTTTCATCCGTGTGTTGTGTAGGGGACAAATTTTTCAACACCTATTTTTTTTCCAGATATATTAATTGAATATTGTATTATCGTAAGAATTAGAATATAAGAACAACTAATAATCACCTAAAAGCCTATTTCTCTACCTTATTATGGTTTGATTCATACTTTAAAATTGTAATAACTCTATATGAATTAGAAAAATAAAAATAATAAAATATAATGTAATTGATCTCATTCCAAATTGATCCATTACAAAGATGATGGTGTAAGTATTCATAAAATAATTACAATTTGAAATCTAATCTTTGATAATTTAACTCAATAAATTTGTACTTTTAGTTTTAAATCTCTCTCTTTTTTTCATATATAGTCATTCAACAATTCATTACGATACAATTAGAATAAGAACACAATTCATACTCTTATTTTTTCTACTTCAATATTGCGTAACTAATAACATTGATTCATGTTTGAGGTGCCACTTGGACCAATGAGACACTAATTTACTAAGTTAACATGTAATATTTTGGCACAAAAAATAAACGTTCCGAAAAAAAAAGTGCGAAGAAAATACAATTAATCAACGAATTCAACTTTACAATTTAAAAAATTGTGTCGACTCAACCAAAAGGTATAAAAAATTAATGATACAAAAAAATTATCCGTACAAAAAATAATAATTATTTTAAAAATTTGTCACAAATATATAATCCATCAAAGTGGGTCAATTCATATTTTAATTAATTATTTTATGCTTGTAAATAGTAATAATTGTATTATAAATTAATCTACTGCAAAAAAATAAAAAGTTTATTAGACTTTGCAATTGTGACATGAATTAAAAATTTTAATCAACTATGCAAAAAAAGTATAATTAATTTTCACAATGAACATATTGGCATAAAAATAAAATGATCTAAAGCAAAAAAATTAATCCACCAACTTACCTTAACCATTAAAAATATTGTATCGACTCATATTAATAATTTAAAAAATTAATCATATAAAAAATAAAAAATAAAAAACTTTAACAGTGTGAGTCCAACACTCTTTTGATTGGAACTTTTTCACTATTGAAAAATATTTTCCACGAAGGTACAAAAAATAAATGATTCAAAATGAAAATTTAATCGTGTGAAGAAAGTATGATCAATCCATAAATTTACCCTTACTATTTTAAAAATTTTGTCGTCTCAACCTAATGATATAAGAAATGAATGAGAGAGAAAAAAGATAGAAAATAAGTTATCACTTCGAACAAAGAATAATTATTACAACAATTTACTGGAAGCACTCCATCAAATTGGGTTGATTCATATTTTAATTTATTTTATATTTGTAAACAACAACAGTTGCATTACAAATTAATTTATTGGAAAAAATTATAAAGTATATTGGACTTTCCAATTGCAATCAATTATGCGATCGAAAATATATAATCAACCATACAAAAGAAGTATAGAAGTATAATTACTTTTCACAATAAACATATCGTCATAAAAACTAAATGATCCAAGGAAAAAAAATTAATAGCGTGAAAAAAGTATGATAAATCTACGGATTTATCTTAATAATTTAAAATATTGTGTCGATCTGTATTAATGGCTTAAAAATTTGATCTATATATATATATATATATATATATATAACTTTTATAGTGCGAAGAAATTATAATTGTTTCTTTATAATAAGTGAGTCCAACGCTATTTTGATTAAAACTCTGTCCTACTATTGAAAAGTATTTTTCATATGGGTAAAAAAAAAAAAGATCCAAGACAAGAAAAATTAATAGTGCGAAAAAAGTACGATCAATCCACGAATTTACCTTTAATATTTAAAAAATTGTGTCGTCTCAACCTAATCTTATAAAAAAATTAACAAGAAAAAGAGAAAGCAATTTATCAATTGTAGAGAAAAATAATTATTTCAACTATTTACCACAAACAATCAATTGAATTGGGTCAATTCATATTTTAATTTATTTTATACTTCTGAAAAGTAATAGTTGCATTCCAAATTAATCAACTTTATAAAAAATTATAAAGTTTATTGGACTTTTGCGATTATAACCAATTATGTAAACTAGAAATATTAATCAACTATACAAAATAAGTATAATTAATTTTCAAAATGAACATATTGGTATAAAAACTAAATGATCTTAGGAAAATAAATTTAAGAGTATGAAGAAAATTGTATGAATCCACGGATTTACCTTAACAATTTTAACAATGTCATTAATGACACTCATGTAATCGTTGTTCATTGTTTGAAAAACGACTTTTTCGATATCTTGTTGGTACGTTAATTAGTAAAATGTCCTTGTTGACAATCTTCATTGTAGTTTGTGGTGGGATTTTTATATTGATCAAGAGCTACATATTCAATATTAAGAAGAAATATAGCTTAACAAAATGCTTAACTTGTATTTGCTTTCCAAAAAAAGCTTAATCAATTAAAAAAAATATTCGAGAAATGAAGACAATCAATTCTTCTAATCAAATCCAAATAACAAAAACCATGAAAATTGATGACAACTATAACTCAAATTCGATATAAACTTTTGAAATACAATAATAAAATCAGTTCTCAAAGCTGATTGACTACTAATAATATCCAATAACAAAACCATCCAAACTAACCTAAAATCCATTTAAAAGATATAACTGCTAAAATGCAATATCAAAACCGGTTTTCCATTAATTATTTTCACTAAAGGATATTTGCAATTAAAAAGATATAGATATTAATTAGATTAATTAAAAATATTGTATTAATATTACAACTGAATGATTACTTACAAAAAATTAATGTTACATGTTTCTTTTAGTTTTTGTGTACAAATTTGATGAATTGTAATTTTTTATCACACCAAAATGAAATCATAAAAACTTGCTAATTTTAATTAATTTTCATTTTTTAGCTAATTTTATTTTTGAAAATAATTAATTATTTCTAAAATTAAGGAAATGGGCCGATTTGATCATGTTATAAGTTCCTTTCAATTTTTATGTAAAATTTTAATGACTTTTAATTTTGTATAACACAAAAATTAAATTTTAGTGAAATTGCTAATTTAGATTAATTTCCATTCCTTATCTAATTATTTATAAAAATCAATGTTTAGAAAAATGGATCGGACCGGCCTGTTCAACCATGAATTCGTCCAAAATCCAGTCCGATTATAGCTTAAAATCGGATTATTAGAAAATTGGTCAAAAATCGATCAATCGACCAGTTCAACCAGTTTAACCGGTGACCAGGTAACGGTTCAACCAGTTTGACCCTTGAATTCTAGAAGAGGAAAGGAAGATTGAGTTGCAGATTTGTGATTATCCGAAGCTTACAATTAAATTTTATTTTTTAAATTCAAAAAATGAAACTTTTGGCGGAAAAATGACCTCATATTATATGGGAGATATATAAGAGTTCGAATTCTAGGAGAGGAAGGAAAGATTGAGTTGCAAATTTGTGATTATCCGAAGCGTAATTTTACAATTAAATTTTATTTTTTTAATTCATAAAAATGAAACTTTTGGCGGGAAAATGATCTCATTTTATTAATCTATATATATATATATATATATATAATACCAGGACATTTTCCCGCTCATTTTACCTATTTTCTAAATTAAATAATTAATAAAAAAATCATGTTATATAATACCATGACATTTTTCAGCTCATTTTACCTATTTTCTAAATTAAATAATTAATAAAAAATCATGTTCCCACGCAAAGGATAATAATCTTGATATTTACCTATTATCTAAATTACATTACTTATCCATCTTACGCGCTCTTAAGATTTCTACAGATCCCATCATTCCTTTATCACAAACCCAATACCGTTAATTAAATTATATCTTAAATATATGTCTCCCCGTGCAACGCACGGGTAGAAATACTAGTATATATAAGATAAGATAAGATAAGATATAGATTTGGACCGGTTATTTTTTAATTCGTTATATGTTTTCTTATTGAACCAAAATTAATTTTTACCAAAATCTTCCCCCTAATCCAATTTCGCCCATTTCGATATTATAAGGATTCTTATTTTCGATTTTTTTAGTTTCTTTAATTTTTTAAAATTTTTACTTTATTGTATCATTTGCTTATTGCACCAACCTTCTGTCTTATCCAGTTGAACACGAATTATTCGCTAAAACCTGCTCTCTATTCTGACTTCTCCTATTCCGGTATTATTATAACTATTATTATTTTTGATTTTTTTGATTTTTTAATTTGTTCTAGCATCTCCCTAATTTGATTCTCCTATTTCGCAAGTTTCATTTCATCGGCCGCCATTCTAGAAATAGTAATTAAATCGTATTCGTTCTTAAATTATGCATGTAAAATAATTTATTAATATAAATTTTCTAAAATATACACTCTTAATTCCACACCCGAATTATATTGTTGAAATATTCTTCAGCGTCGTCTAGACTAAGAATATGTGCTAATCACGTCAAGGATAAGAATCCGAGGTAATAATGGAATACTTACCAAAGCCTTGTATCCCAATTGGTTCAGAGATTTAGTGGGCAAGACGGGACTCATTAATCGCTATTCCTATCACTAATCACTAATCACTAATTACTAATTACTAATATATAAAAGGAAGGGGGAATGATTAAAAACTTATGATTTCCCTATTTTATCCTTAAATATGTTTTATAATTCCTAATTCATCTTTAATTCATTAATTTAAAGAAAAAATCTTCATTTTCCTTGGATTTTCTTTTCTTTCTTTTTTTCTTCAACTCTCGCTTTCGTATTTTTCTTTTGAAAAAATTAGCATCATAGTTAAGTGAAAAGTATGCAATATTGATGTTAAATCAAATTTCATAATTTGAAGTTTAATACAAACTCATTTTCATATATGAATATCTAATTTTTTGTAAACCTCAAAGATTGAGTAAAAGATAATTTTTATCTTTTGTATTTTCCATCTAAACCTCTACCTCTAATGCTTCATTAAATTAAGCCAAACCATATTTGTAATTATCAACTTAGTGGTTAAAATCTATCTTAATATTTTTATTTTTGTATTAATATCCCTACTTTAATTGGCGTTTCCATCTTTCAATTTCATTGTGCAATCTTATACAATGAGACTTAGAGCTTGTTCGGTTCAACACTAAATGAGCCATGCACGAATTTCCGTAAAAATGTGTGGTTAATATTGTATTGGAGAATGTGTGTGTGATTGAAAATGGGAGAGAGGATTTTTTTTTTGCTAAACATCAACCGAACAAGCCCTTGATTGTAAATCAAGAAACTAGCTTAAAGGATATATCGTTCGGGCCGTTAGAGGTTTTAAGTAGATGCAATTAGTTAGAGAAAAGGTGGGGCAGAACGAAGTTTCAAAATCTAGATACTTCCTTTGTTGTTAACTTTTTACCATCATTAAGAATATGTTTGGTAAGTCAAATAAGCTTATGAGCTTTTCACTTTTCATTCCATTTTTTACCCCTACAATTTTCTAGAAATATATTTTAAACATATCATTTTATGTAACTTTTTATTTATAAGCCAACTATCAGTTATTTTGCCAAATATTTGTATATATATCAACTAACTTATCAGCTATCGGCTCTCAATTAACTTATCGGCTCTAAGCTAACTTATTAGTTATAAGCTAGCTTATTAACTAATTCTACCAAACATACCCTAAGAATGTAATACAATTACTTTCTAAAATTACATTAAGTTTAAAGAGTAAAATGGTAAATTAGTGTATTTAGATGTAAGATGTAGTACTGTAAACAAGATTTTTTTTCCTCCTAATCCCACCGATAATTATTTATGTCAGTCATTTTTTAAGAAAATATTTATTCGAGTTATAAGTTAGGATTTGTCACGAATATTTATTGCTTACAAGGGTTTTTTTTTGTGTGATGGTGAATTGATTCCAGTATTTTATTACTCTTTATATATTCATTCTTAACTTAATTTATTGTAATCAATTTTTAAATTTTTTTGGTAAAAGGTTACCATAATATCACATACAAAACACGTGTTACAATAGCTCATGCAAATCACGTGTTTTGAACTTATATATATGTATCTATATATATATATTGTCCCATCTTGAAAAGGAGTCTTAAAAAGTAGTTTACATTAAAGTTCTAACATTTGTTATTTCAATTCCCATATTTTGCGAATAATATCAATCCCTAATGTTAGTTAGGCAGTAGGAATGACAATTGGTTGGTTCTGGATCAGTCAAGAACCGTCCGTAGATTCGCGTGGTCTAAGGTTAACCCAACCCTCCCTAGACCCCTGAGCTCTCACGGCGGGTCGGGGTGGGACTTGTCTAGGGGCAAATTGGGTCCAATATGAGACCTATGAACTATTTATTTTTTTTCTTTTTTTTTGCGGTTTTAAATATCATTTTGTATCCTTATTTTTGGCCTAAATTGGATTTTTTAAAATCAATTTTTACTACAAAGATATTTATAAGAAGCAAAATGTTGTAAATTTTCAAAAAATAATTAGGTAATGTAAAAAATTTTAACTTTAAAAGGAGAAATAAAGGGGTTTAGGGTCGAGCTCACGACGGCCATATGCAGGCCCCAGACCTGCCCCTGAAACTTTTTCGGGTCAAAATCGAGACCCATATCACCCCTAATACCCATTTAGGCGTGGACGGATATGCCCCATTAGGGTTGACTACCCACATATCTCGATTTTGTTAGGTAATATACTAATATTGTGAGGAAATTGAAATAAATCACGCTTTTATCTTTTACATTTCAAAAATACGGCCAAATCATATTGATTACTCAAATTTAGTATCAGCGGTTGAGTGACTCGGCCAAGCAAAGGGGCTACTACCAGCATCGATTGGTTACTCGCAGATCTCCGAGAAGCCTCTGCTGTGGAAGGCGAGGTGTTTGCAGAAGCTTCTGCTGTGGAAGAGATTTTTTTGCGAGATCGCGTCCTCCCCATGTGTGCCGACTACTTCTGAGCCAGTGTTACAGCGGCTCCTCCGTTGCCACTGTTCCCTTCTACTGGAAGTAAAACTCGGCTTTGTTAAAATCTCTTGAACACTATTGATTTTGCTGGTTTAGGCACGTGACATTTATGAAATTTTCAACAATTTAATTATTCTGTTATTTCTATTTCAATTGCAATCATAGCAATCAAATACAGTCTAAAGCACAAGATGTATAATTCGTTTTCTTTAAAGTTTTTTATTTGTCCCTATAATATGCATAAGAAATTGAAATATGCTTCAAAGGTACAATATTGAATTAAAAAATTCTGAATTGTGCAGTGGTTAAAATGATGCTATGTGTACTCAGTAGAATAGTTGATTATGCTGAAGAAGAAGAGTAGTTGAAAGAAGAACTTCTTTCAATTGGTTTAAATGTTAATTAATAATTGAGGAAAATTCGAAGTATAGTTGAAAGGATGCTCGGCCACCTTTGACCGAGCATCCAAGAGGGAGCTCGGCCTCCCTCGGCCGAGCTTCCTTTTGGATGCTCGGCCGCCCTCGGCCGAGCATCTAAAATCCCTCTTTTCCAGTATTAGACAAGAAAGGGTAAAATCGCCCAATATTAGACAAGAAAGGGTAAAATATTGGGTAGTGGGAAAAAAGTGGGTGTGAGGGATTAAAAATTGTGGGTGTGAATAGCAAACCTCTTTTATTTTCTTCAGCGACCCAACTAACTGTTCACCGGTTTAGTTTTGGCTGAAGGTTTGTGGTAAGCGCAATTAATCTTCCCTTATTTTTGAAGATGAAATTTTGTATTAATGTGAAAACCCCTATTGCCGCCGTCTTTCAAATTTGAATTAGGTTTCTTCAGGCTGTTATCATCGCTTCAGTTCGAATCTCGCGTCGTTTGCCAATGTTCCAATCATACGGATTCCGGCTGGGACGCCATTCCATCTATGACTACTTACGCAGTAATACATTGTCATTGGTATACTCTATCTGTGTCTCTCCCCCTACATGCTTTATTGTTATTTATAATTACTTGTTTTGATGGGTTTATGTTATTATCTTACAGTCTTGTGAGTCGTCCTCGCGAGGTAGTTACAGGAATTATGTCACGGCATTATTGAATAATTCTAGAGTCCTTAATTCAAACTTTCGCAATGGTATGTCAGCTTTTGTTCCATTTTGTCTGATTTTATCGTGGTTGAATTCTATGATGAAAACATCACCTTTCTTTTTTTTTTTTTTTGTTGTTGTTGTGTTGGATACAGTGGCTCGTGAGAGGAACTGGTTGAAAATTGGTTAACTGAAAGCTAATTTTGGTGTTGCACATTCAATTCATAGCACTGGTAATCAATTTAATCTCATTTGCTTCGAGGCTTGATTCTCGTGTAAATTTTGTTTAAATTTTTTCTGTGCGGTACCTGATTTTGGGGCTCTATTCAAATTTTATTTTTCCATATAAAATAACAAACAATGTTTTAAAATATTCAAGTTATCTCAACTGTTTAGCACACATGTCAAGAGATTATTACGATGTGCTTGGCGTAAGTAAGGACGCAACTACATCAGAAATCAAGAAAGCCTACTATGGGGTACGTCTTTCATTTGTCTTTTTCTGCTTCAACTTGCAAAGTACTGTCACAAAAAATCGAAAAGTTCTGATTACTACAATGTTTACCGCTTGATTTTTTTATTTTGTATTTCGCTTTCGTGTCTATTATTTTGCTACATCTTTCTTTGTCTCACAGGTTGCCAAGAAATTGCACCCAGACACAAACAAAAATGATTGCGAAGCTGAAAAAAAATTCCAATAAGTTCAGGAGGCATATGAGGTAGTTGATGCTTTAAACAGTTTTCCAGAGGATCAAAATCTTTAGACATTTTCCATTGGAAAGTTTATGTTATTTATTGGCTATTTCTATGTAGGTCCTAAAAGATGAGAAAAAGCGCCGACAGTATGATAAGGTCTTATAATCTATCTTCTTCACATTTTAATTTTTTTATATAAATGTTTCGCATAAGCATGGTTGATTTGATGCTTTCGTCGAACTCCTATTAAATTCGATCACGATTGGTTTTCTTTGAATGTGGTTTTTATTTATGCTAAAGCAGTACCTTTTTGTCACAAAATACTTACGGATAGAAAGCAATAGCGAGCTAAAAAGGGAAGTTCTGAGGATGATGGGAATGCTATTTTGAAGTATTGTCAAGTCTAGACAATGTATTTATGACTTAGGATTTTGAAATTCAAAATTATTTAAAAAAAAAATTTGAAGTGAACAATCTACTAGAATGCCATGTGGATGCATAATATGAGGCTATGAGATTGAAGTATTGAACTGCCATTGCAAGAGATTATTAAGCAGGGCACATGAATTTATTTGGTTATAGAGCTCAACATAAATTTGCCTTTAAGCTCATTTTTCTCTTTGCTAAGCAGCTCTCATTCACTCATCAGTATTTGGAAACAGCTTGAATGTTAATCCACAAGTTCATCCCCTAGCACGAGAGGACCTGGAGGATGCACCTGTGTTTTTTGTTTTTTTGACAACTCCATTTGTTAAACCCTGTTAGCGATCTATTTTTGTTTTAGAATAGAAAGAAATTTTATGGAAATCAGTTGTTGAGATTTATGTAGTACATGTGGGTCCTATTTGATGTGTGGATGTGATTTGTTTTTACATTCTTTTTTTCAAATAGAATTGTTTTTACATTCTTTTTTTCAAATAGAATCGTTTTTTTTTTATTTTGTTTTAGGACTCCATTAACTAGTATTTTTTGGGTGACGATTTTATTTTTCGTCTAATGTGCTCATTTCATATTTATCAATTTTCTTTCTGTAAATCAAGTTTAGAGCCTGTTAATTTTCCAAAATCAATTCTCACTCAAATTCATTTTCAACCGTATATTCACCCATTAAAATAATATGTCACGTAGATTTGTAACTTTTCTTTACTTTTCAACCATGCATTCTCCCAGAAAATCGCTTTTCACAAAATTAATTCTTAAGGAATCAAAAGCGTACGAGGCATTAATGTTCTAAATGCATACAGTTTCTTCAATAATGTGCATTCCCTCCCATTTGGCTGTATGAAGTATCAAAAAAATTTTTGACTCTTCAATGCATGCTAGTTAATAATTATGAATGTAAATTAGATTGTATTGAATAGCATCTAACAATTATCAGCTTGTTCTAGAAAGATCTGTTAAAGTTAATTTTTTGAGAGTTAGATTTATGAGAGAATGTGTGGTGGGGATGTTTAAAAGAAAAAGAAGATTATAGGAAAGTTTAGGTGGTGGTGGTGGTTTTTTTTTAATGGTAATTGAGTGGTTGGTACTAAATTTTGACCTTTTAAGCAACTTTTCTTTTATTTTTTTTATTTCTAAAAGCTCCGTAGAACAAGTTCTTTACCCTATAGGGAAGTGTATAGATTGATTTTGAGCATGTTTGAAAGTTTGTTACTTGTGAGTCCACTTGGTCATCATATATTTTTCACATTATCATTCTCTATCTTATTAATGACTGTTTAAAATTTACCTTTCTCTGACGTGTCCCATTTGATCAAGGGAGCCAGAAATGGATTTCATCCTCCTCGAGATGATGTAAGCATTACTGTAGCTTATCTTTGCTACTCTTTGCTTTTTATTTTTATTTTTTAATTTTTTGTTAACTATATTTTGCATTATTTGTGATGCCTAGAGCATTTTGAGATTTTCGGTAGATAAATGTTCATTCAGAGGACATTGTACATACGCACCAAAATGGGGAGCTACAAAATTTCAAACATCTTAGGGCCTGTTCTGTTTGCCGTTTTCAACCCGTTTTCTGTTTTCAGTTTTCGAAAATATTGAAAACGCGTTCTGTACATTGTTTTCGAAAATTCATTTTCGAAAACGTTTTCAAGATTTGTATAGGAAACACGAAAACGTCTTTTTAACGTTTCCAGCGTTTTCAGTGTTAAATGTCGAAAACAACGAAAACGCGTTTTCAGATTTTAAACTTTACATTTATTATATTTCAGTCCCAAATTTTATTTTTCTTACGTTTCAATCCCCGACCACCGCCAACCACCTCCAACCACCGCCGTCCACCGTCGACCACCACCGCCCATCGCCACCGGCAACGTCCGGCCACTAGATCTGGTGGCAAACCACCAGATCTGGCGGCAAGCCACCAGATCTGGTGGCTAACCACCAGATCTGGTGGTCCAACCACCATTAATGGTGGTCGACCACCATTAATGGTGGTTGGACCACCATTAACAGGTGGTTTCGACCACCTGTTGGTGGTCGAAACCACCCGTATAGGTGGTTCGACCACCAACAGGTGGTCGAAACTGTAGACGTGAGCTGTTGGGAAACAATTATGGGAATCAAATATTCTAGTTACCAAGTTAGTTTTATTTTATTTAAATCATCAAGATTGTATCCTAGATTAGTTTGATTTTCTTTTGCCTAAAATAGCTCCATGTACAGAGTATATAGTGCTCCTCAGTTGTATCTAATACAGACAGAAAAGAGAATACAATTTTTCTTCACAACATGGTATCAGGGCAAAGATTCTAGGGCCATAAAATTTTTCGAAAAGAAAAAAAGGAGAGAAGGAAAAATGGAAACGCCTCCCACTGAGGTGGAAAAACATGAAGAAGAGAATTCAATTCTTGTAGATCTTACGACAAGAATGACACAACTACTAAACCAAAACCAAACCCATAACCATATCTCAAGTCATGAACCTGCTACACAGATTGGCATCAAATTAGATGGTACCAATTATGCTTTGTGGTCCCAAATTGTTGAGATGTACATCTCAGGCAAAGACAAGTTGGGATACATAAATGGAGATCTTCCAGAGCCTCCACAAACAGATCCTATATTCAGAAAATGGAGAACCGAAAATGCAGTGGTGAAGGGATGGCTAATCAATTCTATGGATCCAAAATTAATCAGCAACTTCATCAGATTCTCAACGGCTAAAGCTGTGTGGGACAATATTGCTACCACGTACTTTGACGGCACCGATACATTGCAAGTTTATGATCTCAAAAGAAGAGTAACTAGACTTAAACAAGGTGGAGGATCTATCGAGACATACTACAACAATCTGCAAGGCTTGTGGCGAGAAATCGATTTTCGCCGACCAAATCCTATGGAATGTAATACTGATATACAGAAATATAACTCTCTTTTGCAGGAAGATAGAGTTTATACCTTCTTAGACGGACTTGATGATCGACTTGACAAGATCCGAGCAGATGTGCTTCAAATACAACCATTCCCAACATTAGAACAAGCTTATGCACAAGTCCGAAGAGAAGATTTGAGGCATCCGTAATGATGGCAAGTGAAGATACCATATCTGGTGGTGCTCTGGTTTCAAAAGGACGACAAAAACCACAACAACAATTATTTTTTCAAACGCCGTCAAACGGAAAGCCTAACACGGTTACAAAACCAAAGTCACAAGGGGAAGGAGGAGGATGCACACATTGTGGGAACACAAAACACACCAAAGAAACATGCTTCAAACTACACGGTTATCCAGATTGGTGGCATGAACTCAAAGAAAAGAAAAAACATGAAGCAAGTGGAGGCGATAATCGTGGTCGTGCAGCCCTTGTGAGCACAGAGCCTAAACTATCTCTTGTACCTGAACAAGAATCTTCAATCATTGCTCAGAGTGATTCAGGTAACCAAGGTTATGTGTTCTCTTGCTTGGAAACAGGGAAACGTGATGGATGGATCATTGACTCGGGAGCAACAGATCACATGACGTTTGATCCGTGTGACTTCTCCGAATGCACCCAACCGAAAAGGATATGCATTGCCAATGCTAATGGAGTAACATATCCAGTAACAGGGGCTGGAGCAGTTGCTCTTTCTCCCTCTTTTTCATTACCAAATACCTTGCTAGTTCCATCACTCTCCAGTAAATTGTTATCTATAGGACAAGTGACTAAGGAATTGAATTGTTGTGCTCTAATGTATCCTACCTTTTGTCTATTTCAGGATATTCTCACCAAGGAGATTATTGGTCGTGGTACTAAAAGGGAGGGGCTATATTACATGGATGATTTCTGTCAAGGTAGAGCAAATCATATGCATTCCGCTGGACTTAAAGAAAGGCAGATTTGGTTATGGCATAATCGGTTGGGGCATCCTTCTTTTTCATACTTGAGACGTTTATTTCCATATTTATTTAAAAAGTTCAATGAGTCAGAGTTTAAGTGTGAAGCTTGTATTCAAGCCAAGAGTCATCGTGTACCTTATCCAATCAGTTTGAATAAATGTGACACTCCGTTTCTTATTGTTCATTCCGACGTTTGGGGTCCTGCTCCTATTACTGTTTCCTCTGGTGTTCGATGGTTTGTCACCTTTGTCGATGATTGTACATGAATGACTTGGCTTTATCTGATGAAGAATAAACATGAAGTGTTTGAGATTTTTCGATCATTTCATAATATGATTCGAACACAATTTTCCTCTAAACTTCAGATTCTTCGATCTGATAATGGTGGAGAATATGATAATACACAATTTCATAGATACTTTCAAGAACATGGTTTGAATCATGAAGCCTCTTGTTCTCAAACACCTCAGCAAAACGGTGTTGCGGAACGCAAAAACAGACACGTATTGGAAGTCACTCGAGCTCTCTTGACTGCTGCCTATGTACCTAAGCGTTTTTGGACAGATGCAGTAATGACAGCTGTATACTTGATGAACCGAATGCCATCACGAGTCCTGAACTACAAAACCCCTCTTCAAGTTCTCGCACGGCATGTGACATTACCATCAATTTTAATGCTTTCCCCAAGAAAATTTGGTTGTGTTACATACGTTCATATACACAAAAATCAACGAACTAAGCTTGATCCATGTGCTGTCCGTTGTGTTTTTCTTGGCTATGCAGCGTACAAGAAAGGATACCGATGTTATGATCCGATCACAAGGCGACTCTATATTACCATGGATGTCACCTTTATTGAATCAGAGAATTTCTTCACTTCTCAATCTTCCCATTCCTCTCTTCAGGGGGAGAGGATGAGTGAAGAGCAGAATTGGGAAAATTGGCCAAGTTTTGGGGTAACTTCGAATGATGTAAGGTTGGAGGTTCAGCCAAGAGAACCAATGCCAATGCTGATAGACCAAAGAGGAGAAACTGAAAGTGCTAAGTGTGTCGAAACAGAGGCTGGACAACAACCAGCAAGAGCAGATCATAATGGAGAAACTACAGACACTGAAAGTGAACATCAACAGCCAAGAAGAGAATATCAAAATGGAGAAACTCAACCCTCCCCTCACCTGATAGTACCACAAGCAGACCAATCTCCTAAGGATATTCTTGAGGTACAAACTCTAAATTCTCATCCAAATACTTTTGCTGGCTATAAACTACCTTTCAGGCATAACCGTGGGCAACCACCGAACCGTTATTCACCTGATCATGGAGCGAGCAAGTCAAAGCACCCAATTGCAAACCATGTCTCAACTCTAAAGTTATCTGAACCTCTCAAGGCATTTGCTCACAAATTATCTACAGATGATGTTCCTAATACAGTGAGTGAAGCAATGAATAATCCCAAATGGAAACAAGCGATAGAGGATGAAATGAAAGCATTGCAAAAAAATGATACTTGGGTGCTTGTGCGATTGCCCAAGGAAAAGAAAACTGTGGGATGTAGATGGGTGTTCTCTGTCAAACACAAAGCAGATGGGTCAGTTGAAAGATACAAGGCAAGGCTCGTTGCGAAAGGATATACTCAGATATACGGAATAGATTATCAAGAAACTTTCTCACCTGTAGCAAAATTAAATACGGTGAGAGTACTAATCTCACTTGCTGCAAACCTGGACTGGCCCTTGCATCAATTCGACGTAAAAAATGCCTTCCTACATGGGAATCTTAAGGAGGAGGTGTACATGGATATTCCACCTGGATTTGTTTCCTCGACACAAGAGAATGTTGCTTGCAAATTGCAAAAGGCGTTATACGGATTGAAACAATCCCCTAGAGCATGGCTCGGACGATTTAGCCATGCAATGAAAAAGCATGGTTTCAAACAAAGCAATTTGGATCACACTCTCTTCTTGAAGCACCAACAAGGGAAGGTAACGGCTCTAATAATCTATGTTGATGATATGATAATCACAGGGAATGACAAGGAAGAAATATCCAAATTACAGGAGCATTTAGCAATTGAATTTGAGATGAAAAACCTTGGAGGGTTGAAATATTTTTTGGGGATTGAAGTAGCTCGATCCAAACGTGGCATATTTCTATCCCAAAGGAAGTACGTGCTTGACTTGCTTGTGTGAAACAGAATGCTTGATTGTAAACCCAGTGATACACCAATTGTCCAAAACCATGGTTTGGGAGAGTTCCCCGATCAAACCCCGACAAATAAAGAAAGGTATCAACGCCTTGTAGGAAAACTAATTTATTTATCTCACACAAGGCCCGATATTGCTTATGCAGTGAGCATGGTAAGTCAATTCATGCATTCCCCTAGTGAAGACCATATGGGTGCTATGGTTCGTATTTTACGGTATTTGAAGTCTTCTCCAGGAAGAGGATTGATGTTCAAAAAAAATCAGCATTTATACGTTGATGGCTATACAGATGCAGACTGGGCAGGGAACATTACTGACAGAAAATCTACATCAGGCTACTTCACATTTGTGGGAGGTAACCTGGTTACGTGGAAAAGCAAAAAACAGAAAACAGTTGCTTTATCCAGTACAGAAGCTGAGTTTAGAGGCATGACTAAAGGAGTGTGTGAGCTACTTTGGTTAAAAGGATTGTTGGAGGAAATTGGATGTTCATCTCGTGGTACAATGAACCTGTTTTGTGATAATAAGGCAGCAATAGCAATTGCGCACAACCCAGTTCAGCACGACCGCACAAAACATATTGAAGTAGATCGACATTTCATCAAGCAAAAGCTTGAAGAGAAGGTAATTCAGTTTCCTTTTGTAAAGT
The DNA here is from genome assembly GCA_018223645.1 of Jasminum sambac. NCBI lineage: Eukaryota > Viridiplantae > Streptophyta > Magnoliopsida > Lamiales > Oleaceae > Jasminum > Jasminum sambac. Next base: position 27,861,916 of record CP073652.1, read on the forward strand.
CAGAAGACCAGCTTGCAGATATTCTTACAAAGGCTGTCTCTAGCAAAATATTTCACAGCTCACTTGACAAGTTGGGCATTGAGGATATCTACGCACCAACTTGAGGGGGAGTGTAGATGTGAGCTGTTGGGAAACAATTATGGGAATCAAATATTATAGTTACCAAGTTAGTTTTATTTTATTTAAATCATCAAGATTGTATCCTAGATTAGTTTGATTTTCTTTTGCCTAAAATAGCTCCATGTACAGAGTATATAGTGCTCCTCAGTTGTATCTAATACAGACAGAAAAGAGAATACAATTTTTCTTCACAACAGAAGCCACCTGTGCAGGTGGTTCGCGACCACCTGCTGGTGGTGCGAACCACCAAGACTTGGTGGTTCGCACCACCACAGTCGCCGGCGACTATTGAAGAGAGAGAGGGAGGGTGGGGTGGGGTGGGGTGGGTTGAAGATGAGGGCTGGGGTGAATATTTTGAATAGTTTGAGAACTTTTTTGTAATTTTTATTATACCAATTTGTATTTTTTAAAAAGTATAAACCAAACACGTTTTCTATTTTCTCTTCTCAAAAATAATTTTTCAAAACAACAAACCAAACGCATTTTCAATTTTCTCAAAATAAAAATTGAAAATAGAAAACACCAAAATATTTTCGAAAATGAAAACAGAAAATACAAAACAAACAGAACGGCCCCTTATTTTTTTTCGAAGCTCAAAATCGAAAACCATATTTTTGGGGAAAATTTTTTCTTGAACTCGCAAAGAACTTCATTCATGGATCAGAATTGAGGCACCTTTTTAATCCATGACAAGTTCTCGAGATTGAAGATTAGAATTTGATTTGTGAATATATCCATCTAGAAGTTGACTGAATTCTTTGTCTTTACCATGCCAATTTGGATAAATCCAAATTTCAAATACACCTCATCGCATATGTATCTGGAGAGAAGTGAAAGATCCACTTTATCACAAATGGCTTTGTCATGACAAATTCGAGACTCCTTTCCCAATGGAACTTCATGGATCGTTCGGATACTGCCAAACTAGTTTGCATGAATATTCATAGAATCTACTACAAAGATAATCACAAATCCTTTGCACGTAAAAGTCGTACTACAATTCAACATGCATGGCTTCAACCTCTTACCTCTTTGTCGTTACCTAAATTGAATTAAATGGGGATTAGACTTTGCAGTAGGTTGTAGCATAATGACAAAAGTTGGCATGCCCAAAAAAAAAAAAAAAAAAAAAACAGCCATTGGAACTTGAATTTGAGAGACCTTTGTGAAACTCAATTTGATGACCAAGAATTTACCACCGAATCTTTATCCTTAATTAAAGAACCCATGTGCATTTGAAATTTGAAATTTGTATTTTGCTACCATCAAAACCTTCGATAGTCGAGCTTCCCCACAGAAGTTTTGCAAAAGGAGGACTCTAACAGGACCAAAAGACAAACTTTTAAATACCTCTCACAGCCGACTGCAAAAGTTGATCGATGCATGTGCTCTGGACCTCTGGTAGTCAGCCGCCAATATCAAGCTATGCTGTGCTTTGATTAACGCTCTTGATCTCGATTTCTCGGAGCTGACCGCCAAAGTCAAGTATACGTTCAACGACTTCAACTCGTCTGGTCTTCAAAACGATGAGCTATTGATGCTTTGAGTTGGAGTCCGTCCAAATGGCGTTTGCAGTCCGTCTTGCACAAGTTTACCGAGGACTCGAAACAAAACCAACGTTTTGTTGTTGCCTGAGTCAATCCGTTGCTGTCCGATTCTCGAACAACCTTCGTGGGTTTTAATCTTGCTTTTGTCCATCCCAAACGCCGGCCTTCAATATGTCGAGAGACACATCATCGATAGTCCTTTACCGTCGGAGCTTTACACTTTCACTTGCCTCAAGAGATCATCGTGCCTGAGTTTTGAAGAAGACAACGATACCAAGATAGAGGCAGGGTGATGATGAGGAATCCCATGCAGGCTGCGACTGCCCTTTTTTCTTGACATCTTAACCAGTTTGCAAGGCAGGAAAGGTGCAGCAAACAAAGGCGAATGACGGACTTCTAACAAGATTCTCTCTTTTCTTTTTTCTTTTCTTTTTTTTAGCCTTTTTTTTTTTTTACTTGCAATTTTTGGTCTTGATCTAATTTATCGTTTCATGTTGCAAGCCCCTCTCGCTCAACTGAAGCTTAGCTTAACTGGAGGGGAAAAGCCAAACCCGAGAGGCCGAGACAAATCGACGTTTCGCTTTCATCTGCCCGTTACCAGAATTCAGCTTTGTTCAAGATATTGGTCTCTGGACTTTGGACGTGTTTCGAACCCAATAACCTATTATCAGCCTTGGTGCATCAAAACATTGGTTGAGGAAAGCTTTTCCATCTTCTACCAAAGTCAAGTGGAATCAAAGAAAGGCGAAAGCTCGAAACGGATTCGTGCTGTGCTTCTTGCCGACATCCCCCACTGCCGCAAGTTGTAGGCTCTTCACCATCTGCCCACCCTTGAAGTCGACTGCAAACGATCAAAACTGTGCACCTCTAATCAGCAGATTGACTTTGAATCTCCGAGTTTCGTCAACAAGTTGAGGATTCGAAACAATTCCGTACTTCGACCTGCTCCGGCTTAGAATTCATATCTCAAATCAGTCTCGTCGTCGGCCTCTGAGAATCTTAACCAAGGACTCCAATTCTCTATCCTCTTCCATAGTCGAGATTGCACCGAACCACAGAAAGGCGAGAACTCGAAACGGACTTTCGCCGTGTATTCTCCTCCGATTTTCAGACACATTCGATCGACCATTTTTTTTCGTTGGAACTTTGCGAAAACTCGCTTGATCAGTTCACCTCAACTAGTCCAATTTGAATTCTCGAGTCGATGTTTCGGCTTTGTTTATTTGTCTTTTTTTTTTTACTGCAGCCCCTCATCGACCCCGTGCTTCGACTTGCTCATCTTCTGGACTTCATTTAACTCCACATCGGCTGCTGCGGGTTTTGGCATGTCTAGAACCACCACGCTCTGAGTAAGCATTCATTCAATTCATGCTCGAAACTTGTTTTGCGCTTTAGGTTAATTCAACGAGAACCTCCTTTGCTATTTGGCTCCTTTCGTCACCACAATTTGGTTTCAATCAATATTTGTTAAGTTTGATCACATATGGAACTAACTTCGTGTCTTGTTGTTTGTTTTGCAGATTTCGACTGTTGATTAGCACCTGTGGGCCAACCCACCCATCTTCAGACGTGTCGACCGATCGAAGCCTTGGCACTTGGAGGACCCTGACTCTTCATCTCCCTCTTATGCAGTAGCCCTCTTTTGAATGGTTTCCTTCTTCTTCCCTTGATATATATGTATATACCTTCATAATACATATATATGTAAAGATGACTCTTGTTTTGATGTTCATGCACGTGTGATAATCTTGTCCTTTTTGTGTTGGTTAACAACTATGAGTCTCAATCTTTGACTCTTTCTCTCTCTCTCTTTTTTTCATTTTTTTTAAGCATATGCACACAAATTTGTACACAAGTAGATAGCATGAAATAGGCTTATTTTGAAAATACAATATTTGACTTTTCAATTTTTCTAAAAAAGAAAGAAAAGATGATTATTACCCTACCATAGCCCCCTTTTTTTTTGAATCATTGTTTCTGTTTTTTTTTTTTTTTTTTTTTTTTTTTGTTTCCTTTGCTTTTTTTCCATTTTTTTGTGTTTTTTTTCCGTAACAATCATAACTAACGAGATTGCTTCTCTTTTTTTTCAGGAAGGAATCGAAGTTTGAAGATCTAGTGTGCCCATCCTCACAAGTATTTTTATACACTTGTATGATAATTGAAGACTGAAGGAGCTTAGAAGACTTGAAGATTTTGCGTGCACATCCTCACAAGTATTTTTGTACGCTTGTGTGATAATTGAAGATCGAATAAGCTTTGGAGGCTTGAAGATTTGGCGTGCTCATCCTCACAAGTGTACACATAATTGAAGATCAAAGCGGCTCAGGAGGCTTGAAGATTTGGCTTGCCCATCCTCTCCATTTATTGCGGGACTTCTCGAGCTATCCAAGGCATCAACAGGTTTGAAGATTTCAAAGTTTGGAGTGCTTCCATCCTCACAAGTGTTTGCATATACTTGTGTGATAAACTGGAGCTCGACGTGCTTGAGGCCAATCCGTCTCGTTTCAAGACGTACCAGAATTCCCAAAACATTTATTGTTAAGAATTAATTATCGATGCTTCGCACGATTCGAAGTGGAGACCGTCTGGACATCCAAAAGATTTGAACTCATCGGGACATCTAGAGGATTTGACTTTGTCCATAACTTTAAAAAAAACATTGGGGTTCCACTTGAGTTTTTTTTTCCTTTTTTTTTTATTCTCTTTTCTTTTAAGAGGTGTTTTGATATTGTGTTTGGAATTTGCAGGAATGGCAAGGTCAAATCCTGCTAGAATGGTAAAGGTGACAAAACCATTGAAGTTTCGGATCGCCAAGATCGTTCCATTTGCTTTGAAGATATGGACGTGAAGTACCACAACTCCTCCAGGCGAGATGTGAAAAAAAGTTTCATGTCCATAAGGCGACGAAACATCATTTTCCTCCTATTATTTCAGAAAGCCTGCCCGAACTGCACGTGCCCGCCATTTAAGAAAGTTAGAGCAATGTAGCGCCTACAAAGCCTGGTCGTCGAGCACTCAGCATCCATCCTTACTTCAACTTCACCACCAGTTTCTCAACACTGCCAATGGGCAAATTTAGACACCAAGAATTCCAAATGATGAGCAAGAAGTCAATTTAACAACTCCTACCGCTATTGACTCAAAGGCTGATCAACTTGCCATGGTCACTTCAAATTTTGGGATGTTTCTTCTGTTTCGAAGGTGTCCACCAAAATGGTAGTTCTAGCTTGCTGTACTTCCGAATCTCTACTCTTAGTGGCTTATGACTATCCGTTTAGGAAGGCTGCCCTTCAAGAAGCCTTGAATGGTTGCTTTAAAAAGCTATTTGAGGAAACGTTGAAGCACCGATTTTCCAACATTTGAGCGTGGTAGGATAGCAACAGCTTAATCGTTTAGCATCTGATTGTCAATTCCTTTTATGTAGATTCAACCCTCTTGATGCATCAATTGGAAGAATTTTACTCAAAGAAGTTTGACGATTGTCTTTCGAACGATGCTTGCAATGCCAAAATGAGGAAGAAAGGCCAAGTAGCTGAAGATTTTACAAGTTGAGATTAGACTAAGGAGACATCATGCTCAGCCCTAAAAGATCAAGTCGGGCGATTGATTGCAAAGCTTGACCACTTTCTTGGACAGCTCCAAGTGCACAATGAGGACTACGTTAGAGCCAGGACAGGAAGAGATGCAGCTGATGTAGAATCCATTGATCAGGAAAGAGGATGTTTTGAAGGCAGATTTTTCTCGCAGCTCCTTGCCATCCAATTTGAGTGGATATGTCGTTTTGTATTTATGGATGCTACCATCATTGTTTCTTTTTCGATTTTTGTTGTTCATCGCACTTCCTATTTTGGGTAAGGAAGAACAATAAAAATTGTTTATTGATTTTCTTTATTTTTATTGATTTTCGACTGAACTTGGATTTAGAACTTTTTGATCCAAGCTGCCTACGTACCCTTGTAAGGGATCAAGTCTGACGTAGTTCCTTACAGAGATTTCTTTTTCTCGTGATTTTTTTTTTTAGTTTGTTTTGCCGTTCACAGTTTATCCTCTTGCGGGCCAGGAGTGGTACAAAGAATTTTCCAAAAAACAGAACAAGGAACCCCAACAGATTCTACGCGTAGAAGCGCTTCAGAAATTTGCCGTTGATTGGTCCGATCCGCAATCCGTCTTTGTCCACAATCATGTACGCTCCATTGCTGAAGACTTGAGTGACAACGTACGGGCCATCCCACTTTGGTTGGAACTTGCCCCCTGTTTTCCTTGTGATCACGATCGGTCTTCGTACTGAGAGCACTAGGTCACCAACTTGAAAAGACCTCAGCCGCACTTTTTTGTTGAATGATTTGGCCATTCGCGCTTGGTAGTATTCCAGCTGAGTTTGAGCTTCCAACCTCCTTTCGTCCAAAGCTTCTAGTTCTTGAAGTCGAAGATAGGCATTTTCCTCTGTGGTCAACCCTTATTGGATAGCAACTCGCAGTGATGGAATCTGACACTCCAAGGGAAGTACGGCTTCAACTCCATACACCAAAGCATACGGCGTAGCTTGAGTTGGAGTCCGAAAAGTTGTGCGATATGCCCATAATGCCTCGCCAATCCTTTCATGCCAATCTCTCTTGGACTTTGATACAACTTTCTTCAGCAAGTTGCATAGGGTCTTGTTGAAAGCTTCTGCCAATCCATTAGTTGGCGCATGGTACATGGAAGAGTTATGCTGCTTGAAGCCGAACTTTGCACACAAGTTGCTTATGTGGCTGTTGCAGAATGGCTTCCCGTTATCGGTGATGATGCACCGAGGAACTCCATAGCGGTAAATGATTTGCACCCGGATAAAGTCTGCTACGTTTTCTTTCTTCACTTCTCTTAGTGGTACAACTTCAGCCCACTTGGAGAAATAATCAGTTGCAGCAAGGATGTAGGAGTGCCCAGCCGAAGATTTTGGTGTTATAGGTCCAACTACGTCGAGTCCCCATGCATCAAAAGGCCAAGATGCTACTGTTGGATGCAATGGTTCTGGCGGTTGATGGATGAAATTTGCATGGACTTGGCAAGCCTCACACTTCCTCGCAAAATCCATGGAGTCTTGCACCATGGTCGGCCAGTAGTACCCCATCCTTTTCACACGGAAGTGAAGTTTTGGCCCTGACTGATGAGCTCCACATATTTCGGAGTGAGCTTCTTCCAATACACGTACAACTTCTTCATTGCTTAGGCATCGAAGGAAGACTCCATCAAACGACCGTCTGTAGAGAGTGTCTTTGTATAAGATGAAGCGGGAGCACGCCTTCGGACTTGATCTTTCGAGGGTCGCCGGCAATTTCTGGTATTGGAGGTAATCAATGAGTGCTTGTCTCCAATCATCTTTTTGCTCACCATTAGTTTCTACGTTGTTGTTCTCTTGCAGATCTTCGGGAGATAAAAAAGGAATTACCCATCTCTGAATCACTGACACCGGATGTAGTAAATCTTCATCTAATGGGGCGAGAATAGCAGCCAGGTTTGCTAAAGCATCAGCTTCTCGATTTTCACTCCTTGGAACGAATTTGATCTTTATTGACTCAAATCGTTCCATGAACGCTTGTGCATACCCGTGATATGGCTTCAAGTCCTTGTTTTGTACCTCGTATTCGGATCCAAGTTGATTTATTATCAGTAGAGAGTCTCCATAGACTTCCAAGTGTTGAATCTGCATATCCAGCGCTGTCTCCAAACCAATAAGTAAGGCTTGATACTCGGCTACATTGTTTGAGCATTTCTCAATCAAGGAAAAAGCGTGAGGCATCACTTGATTATCAGGAGTGACGAATACAACTCCTGCCCCCGCACCGTACTTTCTAGCTGCTCCGTCGAAGAACAACCTCCATGCAGGCACAACTTCAGTGAATATTACTTCTTCATCTGGAAGATCTTCGGGGAGTTCCCAATCCGCCGGGATGGGATGATCGGCCAAGAAATCTGCTAAAGCTTGTCCTTTTACCGCCTTTTGTGGAACGAAACTTATGTCGAACTCTGACAGTAGAATAGCCCATTTCCCAATCCTTCCAGAGAGAATTGGCCTTGACATGATATACTTCAAATGATCGATCTTTGACATGAGGTTGACCGTATGTGCCAACATGTAATGCCTCAACTTCTTTACTGCGAAGATCAAGGCCAAGCAGATCTTTTCAACTGGAGAGTATTTTAGTTCAGCTCCCACCAACGTTCGACTGAGGTAGTAGAGTGCACTCTCTTTTCCATTGTCGTTGAGTTAGACGAGCAATGCCCCTAGTGAGTATTCTTGTGCCGCAACATAAAGAGTCAGCGGCTTTCCAAGAATTGGAGCTGTGAGTACTGGCGGATGTGATAGATACTGCTTAATGCTTTGAAAAGCTTTCATGCACGAACTGTCCCATTCGAATGGCACGTTCTTCTTCACCGGCCTGTGGAACGGATGGCAGGGCCCCGCAAGGTTGGAAATGAACCTTCGAATATAGGCAAGCTTCCCTTGGAGACTTTTCAGCTCATGTAGGTTGGTTGGCTCCGGCATGTTGACAATGGCATCGATCTTTGACTGATCAATTTCAATTCCACGATGCCTGACAATGAAGCCAAGGAACTTTCCAGAAGTGACTCCGAATGTGCACTTGAGCGGGTTCATCTTTAACTAGAATCGCCTAAGCTTGTTGAAGACATCCTTAAGGTCTTGTAGGTGGTCATCCCGCTTTTTTGTTTTGACAACAAGATCATCCACATAGCACTCAACCTGCTTCTGCATCATATCATCGAAGATCTTCTGCATTGCTCGCTGGTAGGTTGCTCCTGCATTCTTCAATCCGAACGGCATTACTTTGTAACAGTATATGCCTTTTGGAGTACGAAATGCTGTAAGTTCTTCATCCTTCGGATTCATCCGAATTTGGTTGTAGCCAGAAAATCCATCCATGAAGGAAAGTACTTCATAACCGATCGTTGCATCTACCATCAATTCTGTTATCGGGAGTGGGAAGTCATCCTTTGGACAGGTTTTGTTTAAGTCTCTAAAGTCGACACAGATGCGCAGCTGACCATTCTTCTTGCGGACCGGAACGACATTGGCAACCCAAGTCGGGTACTTAACTTCGCGTATAAATCCCGCTGCAATTAATTTGTCGACCTCGACTTCGATTTGAGGGATAAGCTCCGGACGAAATTTCCTTTGAGGCTGCTTCATCGGGCGTACTCCATGCTTGACTGCGAGATGGTGCACCGCCACTCTGGGGTCGAGACCTGGCATTTCCTTGTAAGACCATGCAAATACGTCTTTGTATTCTTTTAGCAAGCTGAAGTATTTGGATTCTTCCTCTTCGTTCAGTAGAGCACTCACAAAGACTAGCCTTGGATCTTCTTCTGTTCCTAAGTTCAGCTGCTTTAAATCATCAACAGTAGCCTGTCCTCCTTCTTCGAATGTTGACGGAGCTGGTTGAGGTTCTTCGTCTGTGGGAGAATTCTCAGATTCAGACTCTGACCCAGAAGCCTCTTCGAATGTGACGTGATTGACAGCTACTACTTCATCATCATCATCATCATTCTTCTGAAGTTGTGGATGCCTCTTGTTTCTTTGCTTCCTCTTGGACTTTTGAGACTTCAAGCGTGGATTGGAGGTTTTGATTCCAAGTCGGGAGAAAGCTGACTGCCTGTGAGCTGACTCAACTGAGCATCGTGCTGGTTCATTGGTGCGAACAGTGGTCGTAGCCTTACTGCTCAGCCTTTGAAATAAAGATGCCTTGTTTTTGGACTCGACTACTGTAGATGGTTGTCCCTGCAGTCTCTGAAACACTGAAACCCTCACGTCTTCATTTTGGATCCTATCGAATACTGATGGTCTTGTTTGCTCGCCAGATTCTTCTTCAGAGACCTCGCAGATCTGGATCATGATCGGATTTGATGAAACCTTCTTGATTTTGATGGGTTTTGGGGGATTCGGATTGTATCCCAATCCATACCTTCCCTCTGAGGCTGTACGTCCACTTGAAAGAATTACATCAAGATCACCCAATTTTCAGGGTTCTCCTGTTCCAAATCCGGCATTCTCTAGCAGCTTCCTGGCCTGAGGGTTATAACACCCCTTGAAGATCTTCTTTGGTTCACCACCGCTTTCAGTAAATTGCAGGATTTGTTTTGATGAACTTGAGCCATGTGATTTTGAGTTACTTGATGTAGCTGCCGTAGCTTTTGAAACTTCAGAACTCTTCGTGAATTCTCTCATAAGCTCGTGCGGTAGCAACACTTTTGGGATGCTAGGGATCGGGAAAGTCAGCTCCTTTTGTGAGACTACTTCAGGTTGCTTTCCTTTAGAGGACTCTCCTCGATAAAAATTCTATTTGCCAATCAGTAGCTGGTGAGGCGGGATTACAACTTTGAATGTGCATTTGCCGTCAACATCAGCTTTTAGAATTCCAGCTTTGTGATCGTCCTCAAAGTAGAACTTTGCATCAGCAAAATGGGATTCCTCACTGAAGAATGGCTTTGTTTCGGCTGTAGCACACTTTACTTCACCGGCTTGGTTGTACTTGAAGCATTGATGCCAAGTTGAAGGGACGACTCCAGTCTCGTGCAACCAAACACGTCCTAGGAGCAGCTCATAAGATGTCTTGGCGTCAATAACATGGAAGAGAGCTGAGGAAACCAACTCCCCGATTTGCAACTTTAGTCGAATCGTACCCATAGCTCGTTGACCCTTCTGGTTGAATCCCTGGATCATGATGTTATTCTTTGCAAGATCCCGAGCACTTATCCCAATCCTCTTCATGGTTTGGACGGGCATTATATTGATGGCCGAGCCGCAATCGATCATGATGCGCCGAATTTTGCGTTCTCGAATGTAGCCACTAACGTACAATGGGCGATTGTGTAGTCGAGAACCCAACTGTAAATCCTCATCACTGAAGGTGATAGCGGCCATGCAGTCTTTTCGAGTAACCAGCTTGGTGGGTCTGAAGATCTTCTCTTCGTATTCTTCAGGATCGATCAGAGCTGCAATCAACGCCATACGATCGTCGAAAGGAATGCTGGAGAAATGCTGTTGAGGCGGACAACAGTCTTTTCCACCTTGTCGCTCTGCTTCGAACTTTCTTTGGTCGTTTCTTTCTCCTGGACTTTGAGCTTTTTGCTATCTTTGACATTCGTGACATATGAAGTCACGAGTTGATCTTTGAAATAACCTTTAGGAAAATAATTTCCCAAGGTTATTGGTTTGGGCAGAGTTGGCGCAGCCACAACTCTTGGAGTAGCCTTCTTTGATGCCTTTTTGTTTGCTTTAAACTTATTCCTTTGGTTGTTCGACCACTTCGTTTTCCTCTGTGGTTCTCCGTGACTGCTAGAACATGGGGTTCTTGGAGCCTTTCGGAGATGTCTTGTAACGAGGGTCCATGCCCCCTGTCCATCGCCCGCTTTAACAAACTGGACTTCTTCACTAGGTGCCTCCGGTGTTCGCCCTGTAACAGGTTTAAAAAATTAGGCTTTACCTTTTTTACCTGATTTCGGGTACTTCTTCTTCTTACTTATGAAGGTAGGCCATCCATCACCCATTTCATCTTCTGTTTCAGCATTAGATTCCCAGATTTCTAAGTCATCAGTCATGACTTCATAGAATGAAGGACGGTTGGGCGCACGCTGTTTGTCCATCTCCGGGTAGATGTATTCAGTAGTTACTTCTCCGTTCACCCAGAACTCGACCAGTCTAGCTCCCTCCGGCAATTGAGGTTCGAACTCAACTGGTTTTAGTGAAGACACCTTTGTACTGTGGATAGAAGGATACTTCTTTCCAAGATCCGGAATAGGGATTGGGTCAAACGACCCGAATGAAACCATTGAGCAATTTGCAGTGGAGCTCTCGCCGGTTTCAAGTGTGATTTTATTTTCATTGCCCAAGCGAACAATGAGATCTTTCAGTACAAAGCATTTTTCTACTAGATGGCTGATGATCCGGTGGTATTTGCAGTATTTTGGATGATCAACTTGACCAACCTCGTCCGGCCTTTTTGGCGTTGGAAGTTCAATTATATTTTGCTCCAATAATTGGTCCAGGATTCCAGAGACTTCAGAATCTGCGAACGGGTATTCCTTTTCTTCGAGCTCTTTTAGGCTTGGGAGACCCTTCTTTTGAGTTGGCGCCTTGTAAGGCTTGAATTCTTGCTTTGGCCTTGGGGCCTGATTTGAATTTGATTTCTTGAAGGTGATTTTCGCTGGAGTTGTAGAAACGGCTTAGCCGGCTTGCCGTCTTTTTTGACTTCTTTCTTTAACTCCTTTTGCTTTCTTGGATCACTTGGCAGATAACTTCCATGCCTTGCAATCTGGATTTCGAGATCGTGCGCTCGGGTAGGCAACTCTTCAAAAGAATGTGGCATGTTAGCTTGGAGATTGTACAGTAATCCCCAATGCATTCCTTGGATGCACATGTCAATGGATGAAGCTTCACTTATGCGTTCTTTGCAGCTGAGGACAAGATTTCTCCATCGTTCAATATATTTCACCACCGGTTCCTCCTTGCCTTGTTTTGTCCTAGCAAGTTCTGGAAGGCTGACCGTGCCCCTGGTGCTGTAAAAGCAAGTGAGAAACTCGCGTTCAAATTGATCCCAACTGTCAATCGATCCAGCTGGGAGATCGGTGTACCATTCGAGCGCTGCGCCTTTGAGAGAGCGGCGAACGAACTGCTTCACCATCATGTCATTGTATGTACCTGCATTATTGCAAGTTTCAATGAAATGAGCAATGTGTTGCTTCGGGTTACCTTTGCCATCGAAGCACTGGAACTTTGGAGGTTGATAGCCGATGGGCATCCTCAACTCGTCAATCCGTCGACTGTAGGGCTTTGCATAGACGAGGGAAGATTGAGACGAGCCACCATACTGAGCACGTATGGTATCAGTAATCATGTGTTGAAGTTGTTGGACCGATAAGGAACCAATAGAGACATGTGCAGCATCACGGAACATATTTTTTAGTATTGTCCGATCATGCATGTCTTGCTTTTGCTCATCCTCATGAGTTTCGGGGCGCTTGCTCCTGAAAGAGCCTTCATCTTTGTGGCTATCTTCCTTTTCTGACTCATTTACTTCCAATTTGTTCATGAGAGCTGCTATGTGGGCATCCTTTTCTTCGAGAGACTTTGACAGCTTTTCGATTGCCAAAGCCATTTGTTGGAGCTTTTCATCCGAGCTAGGACCTGCTTCAGTGACCAGCACATCTTCGAGCGACTCCTCAGAAGATGTGTAATCTCCCCATTTTCGCGGAGAGGCAGCTTTGACTGATCCAGCTTCAGACCCTTCATTTGAGGTAGAGCTGGATCCAGGGTTTTCTTGGAAAAGATGGTTCTCTTGGAAGAGTTTTGCGTTTCCTGGAGAACGGGAGCCGGCTTTCTTGAGATTAAGGATTTTTCTTTTACTTCTCTTGGAGAACTTTCTCAACGGCGACACCAATAAAAATCTCCCAGCCTTAGTTTTCGCTCTGGTGGCGTGGAGGAATTCAGCTAGCGTCTCCTCGAAGTTCGCCATGGTTTGCTTCACTTTTCCGTCAGTCATCATGTTGTTGAATTTGGAATTTGAGATTTGTTGTAGATCGAGAGATGAGAGGCAATAGGGTCCCACTGGGTGGGCCAGAAATTTGTAACGAACAAATTTCTCTTGTATTAAAATAATACAATTAAAAGTTGTTACAAATTGAATTTTGGTGATTTGATGTGGAGTAATTCCCTTGACTTGCTTGATCCTCTAATTAACGATCTGCGGTTGGAGACGAGGGCCACGTGGCTTGATCCTACGCTCCAAAAGGTTTGATTGCTGACGGTGTGGATTTGTTGAAGAGCTTCGTTTTGACTATTCGACTTTGAATTTGTCTTTGGAAAGGACTTTATCTCCCGAATTTGATTTTGGCTTTAATTTGATGTAGCCGACTTCGTTGTGGATTCGAAGAACTTAAGAGATGTTTATATCTCTTCTTCTTCCTTCCCTCTTGACTTTGGCTTGTGCTTGATTTTGGAGAACTGAAGAGTGTTTATGCTCTTCTTCTCCTTTCTTCTTCTTGTACTTGGCTCTGGACTTCTGCAGCTCTTCTCCTCTTGACTCCTTGCTAGCCCTTTGCTGGGGTCTCTGCAAATAGGGTTAGTGGCCTATTTATAGGCAACTATTGGATAGCTTTGTAACTAATTAATACCTATCCATTTCATTTGAATAAGCATTATCACTATCAATCAATTATCCTACTTAATTTAAATGATTTACTAAATATATTTTAATATAAATCAAATAAATAAGTTAAGAAAAGTAGGATGGGCCTCATGGACTTTTAAATTAAAATGTGGGCTTTAAATAGACATTTGGGTTTTAATTGGCTTGATGGATCAATTAATTAAAACTGACCCGACCCAAAAGAATTTATATATTTAATAATTTTTTAATGTCTACAGAGACATCAGAAGAAGAGCAAAGGCGACAATAGACGTCAACGAAGGGAGAAGGACCAAGTTTGAGGATTTAGGGCTTTTCGAATAGAATTAATAGTATTTGCAGTAGAGGGCCTTGAGGTTTTGAGTGATTTTTAAATATTGCACCAAGCCTTAGAATTACACGTGTTTAAGGGCTCGGCATCAGACGTGGCAGCCCACGTTATGTGCGGTCAATGTAACCTGCACCCGCGTGTCGACTTGAAAACAATCACGTAATTTAATTGATAGGGATGATTCAGTCCCAGGCTCCCGGCTCTAGTTTCTTTATGGTGAATATAAAAAGCAGTTTTGATGTGCTGTGTCGTGGTGCTACCATACAGTCGCAGGAGGTTGATAAGTGGGGATGTACAATCACATAACAGCAAGGGATAGTGTTACGTCAAGCGCTGGGACTATAACAAAGTTCCAGTACTGGTACTGGAACAAATTTGATTTAATTGAAATTTTTGTATTATGTTTCCATGTAGTATCATAAATAACTTATCTTGTTAGTAATAATAAAATAACAACAATGTGTCCAACAGAGAATGAGAAGTTATATTGCATGACACAGTCTTTTCCAAAATGAGAATTTGTATCAATTTTCTAATCAAAGTATTGGATCTTTCAACACTTTTCAAAAATCTTATCCAGCATGTTAGATCTATCTCGGATACACCAAAGTTGCCAACATGGGTGACGTGGTGCCCCCACAGGGAGCTACATCACCGGGTAAAATTTTTTTCAAAAAATTTTGTTTTTTGGAATCTACGTTAAATGGAATAAATAATACATAACTGCCCCCTAATGGTGGGGGGCCTAACTCGGGCGCCATATTTTTTCTAGCCCAAAATGGGGATATTGGCATGTTCTATTGGCAATAGTGTAGGCAATGGATTGGATTTGGATCGGATTGGCTTAATCCAAATTCAAATCCAAATCAATCACCCCGATCTAAATCTAAATCCAAGTCCAAATTACTTGGATCGGATTCGGATCGGACTGGATCGCATCGGATCGGATTGAGAAAAAGATCCAAATACAATCCATATTGGCAGAGTTTTTTTTCAAATTTTTAAACATTAATTGTATAATTAAATATCCGAGAATCCAATGTAACGAAAATTAAACATATCACATTCTCATCAAGTTCCTTCCCATTAAATCTAATGCAAGTATATTTTATAAAAATAAAAATAAAATAAATCAATTCGGATCTATTCAGGCCTGATCCAATCCAAATCCAAATTCATCTCGGATCGACCGATTGACGAATCGTCGGATTGACAAAAAATTGCTCCATTCGGATCGGATATCCATCGGATTTAAATCGGATCGGATTTTTCTGCCATCAATAATTGGCAATAGAACATTACTAATCGTGGATATATAGGTATATAGTCCAAATGAAGTAAGCTATATAGTCCAAAATTCCAAATGAAGTGAGGTTGCTAGGTCAATTGGAATAGAAGACTTAATTCCATTCCAACACATTTTTTGTTGATAATAACGCCGACAATTTCTCCATTTCATTTAAAAAATGGCACCTTGAATATCTCTACAATCGATATAATAATAAACAACCATAAATCACATTAAGAATCCTATATAACTTAATTTTTTAAAAACAAAAATCCATATTGACGAGTTAAAAAAAAAAAAAAAGAAGCTAATATACAAAATATGTTACATTGGTGAATTTATACCGAATATATTAATATATGTGATTAGTAAGTTTAGAAGGTGTTCAGTATATTAATATTCAAATATATTAATATTTAAAATAATTTTTTATTGGACATATTTACCCCATTCGGTTCTCTATTCGCGTGTCTTTTAATTATTTTTCTCAATCTATTTTATGTACGAAGGGCAATTTAGTATCTTTCTGTATCCTGAAACTGAGATCCTTCTTCTTCTTCTTCTTTTCTTTTTTTTTTTTTTTTTTTATGAATGTATGGATCTCCGTATATGTTTCTCAAGATATCTTATTTCAAACTATTAGATCGAGTTCAGTATGTTCTTTATAAATCATATATTATACTTATTGATCCAATTATATGTACGTATTTTAATTTTTAGTATTTATTTGTTTGAGTAGAGATTTTGAATTGGTTTTGTGTCTGTACAGGATGCATCAGATTATGCTCCAGGGACACAAAAAAGTTACAGGTGAATCATGAATGTGATTGGATTACTTAGCCAAGAGATGAGCATGATGGAAGTGCAATAAAGAGAGACTTAGCAAGCAAATTGTCTTCGAACGTTGCCGAGACGAAACTTGAAAGTGCACATGAGGTAAGAAAATGTGAGTGAATGGGATTGGACGGCACGACTTACACACACACAAACACGTACTTTTTTATATTTATCCATTTTTTAATCATAAAAAGTAATAATTAAAAAATCTTAAGAAAACTTGTCAGAGTACCACGCTGCAGGCAATGGCACATTAGTAGTTTTCGTTTTTAGGAAAAAAAATCTTTTTCTAATAATTTAAAAAACTAAAATAATTTTTTTATTTACTGTTACCATGTTAAATGATCGTACTAGGTAGTTTTCATGGGTGAATTAAATGAGTTTCGGCTTCAATTGGGGCTTTCATTTTGGACTTTAGGCTTTTTAAAAGTATCACTTTGTGATATTTTGAAATATCCAATGTTGGATAGTATTTATTACTAATAAGTACCAATTCAATATGGGTGGTCTTTAAAAAAGTTTATAAAATTTTAAATTAATTATGTATATTTTTAAAGTTTCAATTTTGATATCCACCACCAATTCAGACAATTTATTTTTTTATTTTTAGTTTTTGAGTACAAATCAGAGATCGTAGAGGTGTGGTGATGTCTTGAATCCCATCAAATGCTAGTAAGGGAAAGCCTCTACCATAAAGTCAAGCCTTTTAAACTTGATTATGTAATTAAAATTTTTCTTTTTACAAATTCTTATAAAAATCACTTTCATGGATAAAATTTCCGCGCATCGTCCATCCGTAGTTTTGGGGGAAACTCGATGAAAACTTTTATAAATTTTTTTATGTAATATATTTCAGCCTTTAAGCTTTTCAAGGATCATGTTTTTATTTTGGTTATTAACCTGATATTTTGGTTAGGTATAAATAGATAACTTTATTTATTTAATAACTAAAAATAGAAAATTTTGTCCCAAATTTCTTTTTGTCCTTATTGATATAAAATAAATATTTTTTTACATAAATAATTTTATTATTTTGCTGATTATTTGTATAAATTAAAATTCTAATTATTAAACTTTAAATAAGTTTTTATAAATGTGAATCCCATGCTCAGATCTCCTATATTATTTACTTTCACATTGATTTAATGGTTTGATTTTAGTGATAGGTGAATAAATATATAAATTACATATTTAATCAATAAAGGTTAAATAATTAGATGACAAGTAAATAAATACCTAAATTTATGTATTTTGTAAATTATGTATTTAATAAAAAAATTGGTTTTCGGTCCAATGTACGATTGAAATCATACGACTCAATAATAATTTTTTAGTTCGCTCTCGATTGTGTGAAGTGACTCTGCTTTATAATTGTTATTGTCTCATATTTACACTTATTAGGATTTTATGCCATTTATTTTCTAATAATACTTTTCTTTCTATGTAGATCGATGGTGTGGGAGAAGAGATCGATAGTTCACAAACCAACGAAGGTTTTGAAATATTAGAATAAGTGATGAACGAGAGATGTGAGGCGTAGATGAATTGAATTACTTCTTTAAATGATTTAATCATTATTTCAAGAAAATAATATTGTTTATTTATTATATATATTACTTGTGGACAATATATAGTTATGTTGCTATTTTTGGAATTTATGCTATCTGTATTAATTTGACGGATTTTTTCCAAAATACATGGGAACGTGTCCGCGTCTCTCGTGTCCCCCAACTATAGTCTATAAATAACGTCCCACCGGCGGTTCGTTCAATACTTCACCAACTCAAGAAAATGCCTCTCAAATCTCGATCCCTCTTCCTCATATTCCTGCCAGTTCTCCTCGCTACCGTTTCCATCGAAGTATCCGCCTCGTTGGGCGGCAGAGTTCCCATAATTTTTGTTGGCGGTTACTTGCCAATCCCTAACCCTAACGATCTGACGGTGGTCGAAGTTGCAAAATTCGCCGTGGATGAGTATAATAGGGAAGCCAAAACCCACTTGAAGTTCAAAAAGGTTGTCAAGGGAGAATCGCAGGATGTCGCTGGGACGAATTACAAGCTGGTAATCGCCGCCGCGGACGGCGCCGCCGTCCAGAAGTATCTCGCCTTTGTTTCCACTTGCCCCTGGGAGAAAATTGAAAGCCTAACCTCCTTTAAGAAATATTTAGGTTAATGTAATTTAGATAATCAGATCTTTTCGCCTAATGTAAAAAGGGTTTGATTGTTATGGTACAATTTCCACAACCAACACTTCACAGCAATTTTTGTAACAAACACGCAGAAACAGAACAAACGGAGAAGTAATAATTGATATTCATAAGAAATTCAGCCAAATATGGCTTGATTACAACTTAATAGAGAAGAAATTGGAGATAAAGGAGAGTGCATAGAAAGGGGGTGAAGGAGAATTGCAGAAATTGGGGATGAAGGAGAGTAAGAGAGAAGCCGAAGCTTTCTGCCCAAAATGAAAATCCGATCTGCCTGAGAATGAGCTACTCTTCTGCCTTATAACAGCAACAATAGTGTTGGGCTGCCATTTGGACCAAGCCCAAGTAGCCCAACCATATTGGGCTTCTATTCTCCATCTCATAACATCCCACCCCCTTAAAACGAACCTTGTCCTCAAGGTTCAGCTGGTTGTTGCTCCCCATGGAAAATTTTCTACCAATTAATGGACATGTTGTTTTCTCACAGAAAGTTCTTCTATCATCAATATACTATTCACAGAAATTCCATAGCCTGTTGAGTACACCTCATGAATTCCAAAGCATTGAACCTCAAAGTACTTAACCTGTTCAATGGGATCTACACAAATATAGTCTTGTTTGAACCAGTCATCTTCTTTTATATCTGCCATTGCCATTCGGGTACAAGGATTTGGACAAAAATTCAGCTTTATGGGGTTCTGATTTCGTGCCTTCTGTGCATAGGGATGCCATTTCAGGTAAACCCAGTCATCCACTTCAAACCCCCTTTTACAGTGATGTTGGTTCCCAAAATGCTCCTTAGCTCGAGCTTGTGCAAATTCAGATCTAATCCAATACAAATCTTCCCAGGTTGCTTCATCTTTTAGGTGTCCTTCCAGTTGGTTTAACCATCGAGTCGCTGAGTGTTGTACTTGACCAACCTCTTCGGCTGATAATATTATCAGAGGCCATTTAACTTCTCCTTGCTGATCTATTTCTTTGAGCACATTCTGATATTCATTTGGCTTCTTAGGTGAGAAGCTCTTGGGTTCCTCAAGAAGTATGGGAAATTGTTCAATGACCGACCTAATTTCCTTGGGAATTTGTTCAGTACTCATACTCCCCATTGGGTTCAACAAGGCCACACTGCCATAAGGTTGCCTTTGTATCCATTTTTGAACCTTTCCCACTGCCATCACTTGAAGGTCATAGCTAAGAAGCACACTATACAGTTGAAACTTCTCTCCCTCGACATTAAAAGTAATACATCCCTTTTCAAAATCAGATAGGACACAATTGAATTGGTTTATCCAGTCCATCCCTAGGACCATATCACATTCACCTAATCGAAGAGCTCTTACGGGAAACTGGAATTCTAAGTCTTGCATTTTCCAGATAAGGGGGTTGTGAACACCCTCGCTTGTTAACTTTTCACGACCAGCTACCTTTACTGAAGCATCCTTAAGTTGCACCTGCCATCCCAATTGTTGAGCTATAGATTCATCCAAGAAACTGTGGGCACTTCCATTGTCAATGAGGATAAAAATCTTCCTCTTCTTGATTTGCCCAATCACTTGCATAGGGCTAAGTCCATCCCTCTCCACATTTGTGGATAATCCCCATACTTTGTCCTCATTTTCATTACTTAACTCCTTTTCTGCTTCTGATGGTTGTCGAATGAGAACTCGGGGTTCTTCCTTCCTTCTATCCTCTTCATGTTTTAAGGTCTTTCCATCGGGAACGGTAGTTTCCAAGCATCCATCCACAGTCTCGACCACCTTTTTGTCAACACTTGAGAACCTTTTGCAAAGTTCTGTTGAAAATAGTTCCCAATCTGCATTTGGATGTCTATGAATGAACACATAAAACCAAGTCCAAGCCTGCCCCTCCATATACTTCTCAACCATCGTTAGTTTCTGTTTATCCATGATTTCGGGGTGGTTTTGAAAGATTTCATCAATATTTTTGAGCCAATTCATGGTGTCTTTTCCAGTAAAATAAGGAAAATCAATTTTCTCATCCTTCCATGTAGCTCCTAAATCCTGTACCAGTTTCCTCAAATTTTTCATATCTAATTCATGTTTCCTCTTTTGTTCTGCCATATATGCATTGAATCTATCAAAACTATATGGGACATTTTGCAAAATGTCATTACACAAATCCACCAAACTCATACCTATATATCACAGCAAACCTCGACCACAAATTCACAATACCATCGACTACCACAACCGCAGAAAACCAGAGGTAAAACAAAGCAGAGACCAAAATCTAGGTTGAAATCGTCACTTACCCAAGGATTGTAGCTGCTCTGATACCATTTGTTATGGTACAATTTCCACAACCAACACTTCACAGCAATTTTTGTAACAAACACGCAAAAACAGAACAAACGGAGAAGTAATAATTGATATTCATAAGCAATTCAGCCAAATATGGCTTGATTACAACTTAATAGAGAAGAAATTGGAGATAAAGGAGAGTGCATAGAAAGGGGGTGAAGGAGAATTGCAGAAACTAGGGATGAAGGAGAGTAAGAGAGAAGCCGAAGCTTTCTGCCCAAAATGAAAATCCGATCTGCCTGAGAATGAGCTACTCTTCTCCCTTATAACAGCAACAATAGTGTTGGGCTGCCATTTGGACCAAGCCCAAGTAGCCCAACCATATTGGGCTTCTATTCTCCATCTCATAACATTGATCTCTATGATTAATTATTTTCTCTCTGTTTTGAATATCATTCCTTGTGATCGAGTCGCTGTGAATTCATGTTTGATCAAAAAATATGGAAAAATTGCTTTTACTTTTTGTATTCTGGTGATTATCCTAGCGTAGAAACTGGGAAAAGGGCCTGAAATCTCACCGCGTTACGGGATTGTATAGGAATTACACATTTACTCTTGTCCTTGTTCTTATCTGTATTCTAGATGAATTGATCTTCCAGAATTATCCGAATTTGAAAAAATTAAGGACTTCTATAATTGAAAAATAATTATAGTCTTATATCATATAAATAATAATTTAAAGATCACTTCTCCAGCCTTGCAAACACACTCAACCGGTCTTTTCTTCCAAGTTTTAGTAGCATTATAGAAGTTCATAAACCACTCTGTTATAGAAACAGGGCATGCGACCTCTGCCCCATCAGGGCTAGGATACACCCCGGGAGGTACCACTTCAGGGGGGAACAACACCCATTTCTTGGACCCTTTAATCACTGCGTTCCAAGCAGACGTTGAATTGGGATCAATGTGAAAAGACGACCCTGACCCTGCAGGCCCAATTATAACCCATCTATAATCAGGCCTCTCGTTGCCCAAAACACGAAACAAATCCTCATTAAAGTATGCTGGCACTTCATAATCCATACCCAATTGTGGAACTTTCTTGGTGAACTTTGGGTTGAAAAGATACAATGGTCTCTCTTCTTTCGCTTGATCAGAGTAAGTAAAGAAGTCCTTAAGTTTCATTTCCACTGGGCCAACCGAAAAATGAGCTTCTTTACAAATCTCTACCAAGTATTCTCTATCCCATTTCTGTAATGCAGGCCAATTATCTAAACATCCTTCCAACAAAACAGGCTTATTTGGTTCCTCAAAATTCAACACAAACTCCTCAACAGAAATCCCCCTTTTCCTAACTATATTATCCCTCTCAAGCCACTCAGGTTTCATTTCAAGATTTGCACACAGCCAACTCTGAATTATCCGAATTTGATACATTGTATTGTTTCAATCTGGTTAAAATTGCATTATTCATTCATTTTCGCTACTCTTTGACTTTTGAATCATTATTATCTTCATTCCGTAATCCGGTGAACAGTTTTTTACTGGATGTTAGCACAAGCTGTGTGTCCAGAGAAACGACCTCAATATTTCTTTTGGCCAATGGTCCCCACAGCCCATGAAAATCTGGAAACTGGATCAAGTCCCGGCAAACTCATGACAGCGAGAGATAGAAGTCATAGAACTTAGAAGACGTACTTGTGACTTGTGCGCCACTCTGCCGGAATATCCGCGGGTGCTCGCCAAGAAATTGCACCCAGACACAAACAAAAATGATCGCGAAGCTGAAAAAAAATTCCAAGAAGTTCAGGAGGCATATGAGGTAGTTGATGCGTTAAACAGTTTTCCTGAAGATCAATACGGTATATGTAGAGAGAAACTCTGGTGCTTCCTTGATCGTATACTAGTAGTGTCATTTTTTTTGCCACATAAATACGATACATGCTCTTATCATTTTTAATTCATTGACTTTTAAATTTGAATAAGGGTTTCTTTAGGCCTTCGTCATCTGCTTCAGTCCGATTTTCTCGCCGTTTGCCAATGGTCCGATCCGACGGATTTCGGCTCGTCTTCCATCTGCTACTACCTACGCAGCAATAAACCGTCTTTGGTATACTCTACCTTTGATCCCCGCCTAAATGCTAAATTGTTATCTATAATTACTTGTTTTGATGGGTTTATGTTATGATCTTGCAGTTTTGTGAGTCGTCATTGCGAGGGAGTTACAGGAATTATGTCACGGGATTATTGAATAATTCTAGAGTCCTTAATTCAAACTTCGGCAATGGTATATGTTAGTTTTTGTTCTATTATGTTTGATTTTATCGTGGTTGAATTCTATGATGATAACATTTTTCCCCCTTTTTTTGTGGTGGGGTTGGATTGGATACGGTGGCTAGTGAGAGAGACTGGTTGAAAATTGGTTTACTAAAAGCTAATTTTGGTGTTGCACATTCAATTCATAGCACTGGTAACCGTCTAAATCTCATTTGCTTCTTCTGTTAATTTTGTTTAAATTTTTTCAGTGCGGTACCTGATTTTGGGGCTCTTCAAATTTGATTTTCGATATAAAATAACAAACAACGTTTTAAAATATTCAAGTTATCTTAATTGTGTAGCACATACACCAAGAGATCATTATGATGTGCTTGGCGTCAATAAGAATGCAACTGCATCAGAAATCAAGAAAGCCTGCTATGAGGTACGCCTTTCTTTTGTCTGTCTGCTTCAACTTGCACTTGAGAAGTTCTGATTATTAGGTCTATTAATGTTTACCTCTTGATTTTTCTTTTTTAATTTTGTATTTTGCTTTCCTGTCTCAGTCATTTTGCTACATCTTTCCTTGTCTCACAGCTTGTCTCAGGTAGTTGATGCTTAAACAGTTTTCCTGAAGATCAAAATCTTTTGATATTTTCCATTGGAAAGCTTATGTTATTTATTGGCTATTTCTATGTAAGACAAGGAAAAGCGCCGACAGCATGATCTGGTCTTAATCTATCTTCTTCATTTTTTATTTTTTTATTTTTATATAATTCTTTCACATGAGCATTGTTGATTTGATGCTTTTGTTGATCTCCTATTAATTTCGATCATGATTAGTTTTCTTGTGATTGTTGTTTTTATTTATGCTAAAGCAGTACTTTTTTGTCACAAAATACTTTCGTATAGAAAGCAATAGTGAGGTAAAAAAGGGAAGTTCTCAGGATGATGGGAATGCTATTTTGAAGTACTGTCTCTATTTATGATTTTGAAATTCAAAATTATTAAAAAAATATATACATAGAAGTGAACAAGATACTAGAATGCAATGTGGATGCATAATATGAGGCTATGAGGTTGAAGTATCAAACCGCTATTGCATGAGATTATTAAGCAGGCACATGAACTTATTTGGTTATAGAACTGAACATAAATTCACCTTAAGCTCGTTTGCCTCTTTGCTAAGCAGTTTTCATTCAGTCATCAGTTTTTGGAAACACCTTGAATGTTAATCCGTAAGTTCATCCCCTAGCACGATAGGACCAGGAGGATGCACCTATGTTTTTTGGCAACTCCATTTGTTAACCCTGTTAGCAGTCTATTTTTGTTTTAGAATGGAAAGATATTTTATGAAAATGAGTGGTTGAGATTTATGTAGTACATGTGAGTCCTATTTGATGTGTGGATGTGATTTGTTTTTACATTCTTTTTTTTAAATAGAATTGGTTTTATTTATTTATTTATTTGTTTGGGGCTTCATTAACAGTATTTGTTGGGTGATGATTTTATTTTTCATGTATGTGCTCATTTCATATTTTATCAATTTTCTTTCTGTAAATCAAGTTTAGAGCCTCTATGAACATAATTTTCCCCAAAATAAATTCTCACTCAAACTCATTTTCAACCATATATTCACCCATTAAAATAATATGTCACGTAGATTTGTAACTTTTCTTTACTTTTCAACCATGCATTCTCCCAGAAAATCACTTTTCACAAAATCAATTCTTAAGGAATCAAAAGCATACTAGCCATTAATGTTCTAAATGCATACAATTTCTTCAATATTGTGCCATTTGGCTGTATGAAGTATTGCATTGTTTTTTACGCTTCAATGCATGCTAGTTAATAATTATGAATGTAAATTAGACTGGATTAGATAGAATCTAACAATTATTAACTTGTTCTAGAAAGATATGTTAAAGTTAATTTTTTGAGAGTTAGATTTATGAGAGAATGTGTGGTGGGGATGTTTAAGAGAAAAAGAAGATCATAGGAAAGTTTAGGGATTTTTTAATTTTTAATTTTTTAAAAGCTCCATAGAACAAGTTCTTTACCCTATAGGGAAGTGCACAGACTGATTTTGAGCATGTGTGAAAGTTTGTTACTTGTAAGTCCACTTGGTCATCATAAATTTTTCACATTATCATTCTCTATCTTATTAATGACTGATTAAAATTTACCTTTCTTTGACATGTCCATTTAATCAAGAGAGCCAGAGATGGATTTGATGCTCATCGAGATGATGTAAGCATTACTGTACCTTATGTTTGCTATTTTTCTTTTGTCAACTATATTTGCCATTATTTGTGATGCCTAGAGCATATTGAGATTTTCGTTAGATAAAATGTTCATTCAGAGGACATAGTACATATGCACCAAAATTTGGAGCTACAAAATTTCAAACATCTTATTCTCTAGGAAGGATTTGTTTATTGAC
Source organism: Jasminum sambac (assembly GCA_018223645.1). Taxonomy (NCBI): domain Eukaryota; kingdom Viridiplantae; phylum Streptophyta; class Magnoliopsida; order Lamiales; family Oleaceae; genus Jasminum; species Jasminum sambac. Next base: position 27,887,387 of record CP073652.1, read on the forward strand.
AATGTTCGTTCGTGTCTATAGATATATATAACTGAAATAAGTGAATTAAAATAATTCAAATATCTCATTCTTAGGGATAGCTGTCTGGCCAATGAACTGTAAGGTTTGCAAGTTAGCTTGTTGCTTGTTGGAGCCTGAATAACCTCTGCCGCTCGGGCTTCACAAGCAGCTCAGGATGGACTAAATAATAAGAATTAAAAAAAGGCAGTGCAGAGCACTGCCCTGTTTAGGATTTCTGCCATTCCTACTTACTCTCTAGATTTACTTTACTGAGGATACCGGTTAATAAGTTTATATAAGCGAAATAGAATGACAGTGACACTAAGATTGCTAAAGGTTTTATGTTGGTGGACAAGTAAGGGAAGTTCCATTGTCAAAATCATTGATCTGGGAAATTCCATATAAAATCTTTTTCTTTTTGGGTTGGGGTGGGGGTGTTCAGTTTATGAATGGTGATTCACCTGGGCCAGTGCTCTCTCTTAGGTTTTTGGTCCTTTGCCGTTAGCTTAGCCAGTGGCTATTGATTAAAGACTTTTGTCACCAAGTCTTAAATGACTTGGGCCAAAAAATTTGATCCAGTGATTCTTTACTAGGTTTGTAGCTTGCATAACATTTAATTCACTCTGTATTTTTTATTTATATATTTAAATTACACATGATACCATTGTTACATTGGGAAATTAAGAAACAAAAAGTATTAGTAAGTTAGAGCCTGTGGTATGAGCATGGGTCAGTCTGGGTTATTTAATGAGAAGCAAGCACTCCGGGTGAATGATTTAAAGTTCAAAAGTTGATGGTTTTGGGTGTGGTGCATTGTATTGTATTATTCTCATACATTTTTTTTAAAAAAATAATATTATCAACTTAATATTTGATGTGTTTTCTCTTGCATGTTTTGACACATACCACTTTTAGGATCAGCCTAATCCTGGAATCTGGCCGATAGGTGGTGGTGAAGATGTCACGGTCATTTCTCTAACTTATAAACAATTGGTGAACTTGATATATACACCCCTTATTTTGTATCTTGCTAATATTATTAATCAATGCGCGCAGGTTACAGTTGAGCTATCCTTTATGGAAGCTGTTCGGGGATGTGCGAAAACGTTGACAATCCAAACTGATTTGGCCTGTGATACTTGTGGTATGACCATTCTTTTTCTTATGAACCCAAAATAGTTTGTAGAATGCTCTTTGTCATAGAAATGCCTTAATTACATGGCTCTCATTGTTTACTGTTTATTAATGTTTGAGCTAAACTTGGTTGGTTATGGCATCTATCGAAGGTTTGTTTTGCTCATATTTCTTTAACAATGCTTTCATATGATTTCTTGCTTATCATTTTTGTCGAATTTGTTAGGTGGAACTGGAGTTCCTCCTGGGACTAGACCCGAAACGTGTAAACATTGTAGGGGCTCTGGCCTAGTAGGTTATAATCCATTGCTATTTCTGTGCTATTATTGCATTTATCATTCCTGTTAATTTTCTATTTTGCCCAGGTTACTTCAAAAATAGGACTATCTATAATTCAGTCTACTTGTCCGTTTTGTGGAGGAGCTGGAAAAATTGCATCGGTAGGACTATAGTATCCTTTCCCATGTAGTACATTTTCTGTTCATGAAATACTTTTATTAGATCTCATACATTATTATTTTGTCATCAAAGAAATTCTTAGCGCGTTATGCTTAATTTGAGCTCCCCAACACCTGGACTAGAATGTGATACATGACAAATTTACTTGCGTACAGCCGTACACCAAGTTTTCCTTGTTATACTGGTTCCTGAAGAATGGTTTAATTTTATGATTGTTATTAATGTTTATTTATTGAATCTGGTGTAGTTATTAGTGGTGTTATTAATAATTTATTATCTCAAGCAAGAGAGTGCTAAACTTTGATTTAGGAGTTACCTACGGTGAATAGGTTGTGGTTTCTTGAGGCTTGTTGAGTTTCATTATCTTATAATTTTAGGTCTCTATCCCTCTTTCATTTCATTATCTATTTTTGCCTCCTAACATTTTTGTTGTAGTTTGCCCTCTTAATATGTATAATTTTATGTTTTAAAATTCTTTAAGATGATAGCTAGTGGTTAGATCACCCGTTCTTGGGACACATGCTCACGCACAAACACATCTTGATTGTTTAGAATGGTGTTTGATTTTCATTATACATTTTTGACATTATAATTAGGTGGAAGGGGTGCTGGAGATTTGAAACGTGTGGTTGTATATTGACCAATTTTAAGCTTGAAATATGCAGCATCCATTTTCCATCACATCGGCACCTGGGGACGACTACCTTAGTATTCACATACGACAATTAGGCGACTGGACGCACAAACTTAAAAGGGTATTCTCAGAGGCTGATGAAACAATGAAAAAAAGGTGCACGCCTTCTCCAATGAGTATATATGCTCTTTTTTTATTTAATCGATGTTCTCTTTTGAAACTTGTACATTTATTGTCATAGTCCAGTTTTACCTCCGAATTTGAGTTTACCAAAGCTACTGATATATGGACCAAATGGAGCTCCTGCACAAAATTACCAAAAACACGATGTCCTACTTGTGGGTCTCGGAATTGGAGCAACACGTTTCATCAGCATTCTAAAAGATCTTCTAAACAACATTATTATTATTATTAATTTTTTACTTTGGACTTCTGTATTTTTTTGGTTATTTTTCCTTCTACTTTCTAGAGTTGATATGTCGAAAAGATGTCAAAATTTTGTGTCTTCATTCTTCAATAAAGTCATTTCTCTCTTTAATCCCGAAATTCTCTTGTATTTTGACAGCATTTTGTAGATTGAACAATGAAGATATTCGTTTTTTGTATTTTGCTCTCAATTTCTATATTCTCTCCAAATTATAAAGCTTTTGAGCTTTTAAATATTCTAATTTTGCCTATATATATATTTCGAATAACGGATTTTGTATGCTAATTTTTTTTCCCTTTTCAGAATTTTTTAGTGTTCTCTGTTGAGATCTAATTACTTTCCTCTTACATTTTATGGTCGTATTGTGGAACATCTTTATATTAAAATAACTAGAGTGCCACGTTGGCAAAGATGCCAACGTGGCACATATTAAATATTTTTAAAGAATTATAAGATTAGTTTTGGAATTAATCTAACATTAATTAGTAGTAATTAAAAATATAATTAAAAATAAACCAATATTTAAAGCAATTATTTAATGAGAAAAAATTAGTTTTGGAAAGACGTTAAATATAATATAAATTCATTTTTTAAAGTTTTAATTCAAAAGATTAAATAATAAATATTTTTTATTTATTTTTATCATGTTAAAATTATAGGCTTTGATAGTTTTGCTTGTTTACATGAATTGGACTATTCAAAAATAGTGGGTATTTTTTAAAAATTAAATTATGAGTAGTTAAAATTATAACTGAATTTATATTTAATAATTTATCAATTTTTAAGTAAATACTAATTTATTGATTTTTATTTATATTAAAAAAATTAGAGTGTCACGTTAGTAAAAATGTCAATGTGGTATACATTAAATATTTTTTTAAATTATAAAATTAGTTTTGGAAATAATCCAACATTAATTAGTATTAATTAAAAATATAATTAAAAATAAACCAATATTTAAAGTAAAAATTTAATGAGAAAAAATAGGTTTTGGAAAGACTTTAAATGTAACTTCATTTTTTAAAGTTCTAATTCAAAATATTAAATAATAAATATTTTTTATTAATTTTCATTGTGCTGAAATTGTAGGTTTTAACAATTTTGCTTGGTTACGTGAATTGGACTATTCAAAAATAGTTGATATTTTTAAGTTTTTTTATTTTTTAAAATCTAATTGTGAGTAGTTAAAATTATAACTGGATTTATGTTGAATAATTTATTAATTTTTAAGTAAATAGTAATTTATTAATATTTATATTATTGCAATTGAAGTGCCATGTTTGGCGGATATCTATTGACAGTGCTAACATGACACACGATTTTTAATTAAAAAAGTTAATTAATATTTTTTGTTTTCAATATGATTGATGTGATATGCTCATTAACTAAATTTTATATTGCATGCGCTTTCCTTTTCTAAGTATATAAAATTAAAAATAAAAAGTTTTTCTTCTAAAATTAAAATACAGTTTATGTAAATGGAAAGAAATCAAATGAATTATGTAGATACGGAAAATTATCGGTATTACTACAAATTTAAGTTACATAAAATTAAGCATAATACTACTTCTTATACAATAGAGCAAAAATTAAGTAGTAATTACAGCTAATCATTAAAAAATGCATAAAATCATAAAATTTAAAGTGTTTAATATCCATTTCAGAAAGAAAAAAAGGTGTTCAATATAAATTTCATTTGTACCAACGAGAAAGGCAAATTTTGATAATAAAAGAATTTGTATATATTTATTCACAATGGCTCGTTTACAATTAATTAATCTCTACGATCACTGTTATGTAATGCGATGAAGATAATTGAAATTAAAATTACACGGTTTAATAAACTTCTTAATTATGCGATGCATATAAATTTTTTAATTTACAATTGTGAATTTATTTCGCGTTTTTTGCATTGACTATAATATACAATATTATAGATGTTAATAACTGTTTGCAATTATACAATCTTCTATGTATAAATTACATCAATTATGTAATTCAACATTCATATACAATATATTTATAATATTATATCAATTATTTATTGTAAATAAATTTAATTGTTCCCGTGTATCGCACGGGGTGTAGTACTAGTTTGAATAAATCCTCTACTCGTAAACGTCGATGTCAAAATATTGTGGTAAAACTTTACTTCTCTCTCGCAAAACGTTTTCGTGTTGCTTGATCTATGACCTTCATTTTAAATTTATAATATGTATTTAGAATGTATGGTCCTCCATTTCGTGAACAAAACACTTTTTTTGGTTTTATTTGATGATTTTTTTTTTCCATTTGCTTAGGTTTCGTGATATTAAAGAATGCTTTTGAGGTTCAGTTTACGTTCCAATGCCGACAGGTCAAATAATGTCGTTGGTATGACGAAAAATCTCTTGCATTTCCACAAGGATTTCATTCGAGATCAAATTTGTGTTCTATGTATAGGCTAAGTTAAAATTTTTTCCTTCTTTTTTCCTTCTGTTGGTATCTCAAATATAGATAATTATTGACCTGTTGTTTCTTTTCCTGGAAATTCTTTGACAAATCATTCGTCTAGGCTTTGCAATTTCCAATACTTAAATGAGTATTCCTGTTTTCTTTTCTTGTGAAGATCAAAATACTTCTAATTTCCCCACTTAATTGGTGGTTTCATTTTGTAAAGTAATGACTACGTTAGACAGCCTATTTCTTAACAGGATGATGTTTAATCTTGTTGAATAGGGAATTTATTTGTTTTACAGCAAAATGAATCTTGATGATGAGATCTTGATGTCAATTGCAGTGGACAATTTGTTGACACAGCGATGGGAGAAAAGACGATAACGAAGTTAGAAAAAAATAGACTTCTCAACTAAGAAGAAGCTGGACAAAAAGATAGACGCATATTTTGGAGAAGGAAAACATGTGCTTCTTACAGCTTCTTCAAGAGAAGCATTTGTAGTATAATTTTTTATTAGCATTTGTACTATTGTTAAATACTCAACTATCTGCTTTCATCAGACTCCATTGTTATTGCATTCTTTTGTAAATAGTGTCTATTGCTACATCATTCACTTAAGCATTTCAAAGCAAAAAAGTTGTCTGTTTCACGAATAATGACTCTTCAACCCTAGCATTAATCTTTGCTCTATAATGTCCTTTCTTAAAAGTCATGTTAAATAACTGGTAGTTCATTCTTTAGTTCACAAACCTTCCTAGGCTTTGTTATTTCACTGTGAACTTTTGCCTACGCTAATTGGCACACATTTTGCCCAACGTGCATCTCATGTTGTTTCAACCCTAGTGTATATATAAATGTGAAGCTTCTTTCTTTTAAGAGTTAAAACTGTAAATGTAAAAATACATACTACTTAATTTATGTAAGACATCAACTCCACTGCAATAACGAAACCATTTCAATGCTAACAAATGAAAACCATTTCAACCCCACTAGCCACATAAACGATGGTGTGTTCTCATTTGCCCGTGACGGAACATAGCTTGACACTGGGTACGCCGGAAGCATGGCTATACCACATAGGCCAGTGTCGTTATCAATATTGCGTTGAATCTTCATGTACCCTTCCTCTCCCCATTCTGGGCCCCAAGAGTTGCGAAGAATCCAATAATTCTCGCCATCTTCCGTACCATATCCAACAATATTCATGGCATGGCTTAAGTTAGTGCCACATGGACCCTTGAATATGCCCTATATATGAAGATAACCATATCCATGTTAATTAGATCATATTAATTTGAAGTAAACTAGCTAATTAAGATGGAAATTAAAGACAATGATCAAATTAAATATAATTACCCCTTTATAATATCTGAACGGGGCTCCTCTAGCATCCACCAACACGCTCACTGAAGGGTGACTTGCTACTGCAATTTGTAATGCTAGCTCGTTGTTTGGAGATACACGATTATACCTAAGAATTGACACAACATGGACATTTTTCTGCAAGAAAAAATGTACTCGTAATTATTATTATTATTATTATTATCACTTTTAAAATAAAATAATACACTCACCTTGGATTCATTGCACTCTCCTACAGAACCGGTATAAGGATATTCTCTTTCTGTGTTGATGCCACCATTGTTTATTATGAAGCTTAATGCAGCCCTTGGATCTCCTCCAATACAAGCTGCGTCATTTTTGTCGCAATCAACAAGTTCTTGTTCCGACAGGTCAATTAACTCTTTGTTGTATTGTGCGTGTAAAGCTTCTACAGAAGCAATCGTTGAAAAAGCCCAACAACTACCTGTGAAGTCAGAATGATCCAATAAAAATCGTTACAATTGAAAGGGAAAAGAAAGAAACAAGAAACTTAGAAAGCCTCTTGGCCGAGAATTACCGCATCCTGGGCCTTGAGATTTTATCGGACCAATGACTCCCTCCGACCTCCAGTCAACGAACCCCGGGACATAAACAAACATATTACTGCCATCGTCATCGAAATGTATAGTGGCCATTGTTGAATCAATAAAACAGGAAGAAGTCTCTTGGAACTCATCGGTGTTGAGGTCGGAAAATGGATTCAACCCCATCTTATAACCAGTGTTGGGATTGGAATTATGGTTTTGAATATACCTTAAATTATCTTGAAAAATTTGAAACCTTTCTTCTTTTTCTGCTGCACTAGTATAAACTTTGTCATGCTTGGAAATCCAGGTCTCGTAGAGTGACGAAGCATCGTCACTTCACTACTAAAATAAATGCTATTACCGACGGCCAAATCCGTCGGTGATAGTATAAAATCCGTCGGAAAACAAGATTACCGACGGTCAAGAGCCCGTCGGAAAGTCTGTCGGCAATCGCCTTGTCGGTAATTACCAACGGATTAATCTTTTGTCGGTAATTTCTGACGAACATATTTGTCGGTACTTTCCGACAGGCTAAATAAGTCCGTCGGAAATTTCCGACAACAAGTAACGCGTCACAAATTACCGACGGCATATGTAATATTCAAAAAATAAAATAAAAATTAATTTTTTACCCTTTGGACTAGACCCATCTCCTGACCCGCGAGCCAACTCGGCCGAAGGCCGGCTAACCCAACCAACCAAGTGAACCAACCATCCATTATATCCTTCAAATTAAATGCCTCACAAAGTGCATAGTTGGGAATTGAACTTGGAACCTGGCGGTTGAGAAGTGAAGTCTCTTCCGCCAGGCCACGCGTATGTCTTGTTCATTTATTGCATTTAGGTTATATTTGTTCTATCCTTTCTGTAGTGTCCTAATTTAAAAATTGAATTATTTTTATTGAAACATTATATATATTAAGATTAAGATACTATTTAATTAACTTTATTTCTTTTTTACTTGTTGCCTCTATAATATTTATTATTATATTTTTCAGTATTTTTATAATTTAAAAAATAATTTATTTTTATTAAATAAATAAATAAAGTTCTTTTTGTATATTAAACAATTATTAGAATCTGAAGTAAAATTATCACTTCATTTTTAAAATAAAAATTTCTATTCAAAAATAATAATAATAAATAAATTAAAAAGTTATTGAATTATTTAGTGAATTTTATTTAGCTCAAATATATCCTCTTTAATTTAATTTAATGTTAATAATTATTTTTTATTTAACTATTTCTCAATGATTCAAGCAAATGTGATAATATAAAATTACTATGGTTTCACAAGAAAAATATAATAATTTAAAGTCACTCTTGCAAAATTATTGCATATTCCAACTAAAAAAAAACAAAAAGTTAAACTTTATAATGGTTAGAAATGATATAGAAATTTCAGACCACAAATCAAAGCCGTCGGAAGTTACCGACAATTTAGATGAAGTCGTCGGAATTTACTAACGATCCGTCGGAAAATTACCGACGACTTAGCTAAGGTCGTCGGAATTTACCGACGGCAACATAAAATCCGTCGGTATTTTGAGACGGTGAGTCTCACCGTCAAGAATGTCCGACGGCTAGTTTTGTCGTCGGAAATATCGGACGGCAAGACCTAGCCGTCGGAAAATACCGACGGATTTTATGTTGCCGTCAGTAAATTCCGACGGTTTGGTGCTACCGACGGAACTAGACTCCGTCGGTAATTACCGATGCCATCTTTGTTCGTCGGAAATTTCCGACGGCTTTTACTCTCCCGTCGGAGATTTCCGACGATTTTTATATTTTTGTCGGAAAGTTCCGACGGATGTCTAATCGTCGAAAATATTCCGTCGGTAATTAGCAGTTTTTTAGTAGTGCTTTCAGCCATAACTTGGTCGACATTGAGCAGGAAAATGAAAAACAAGACAAAGGTGGACTGGAGATACATGGTGCGTGTGAGAGACATGGTAGTGGAATTGCTTAAAGGCAAAATAAAGGAAATTTTCTCTTGTATTTTCAATGAATAGTAATGTAATATATATACACGATTGCTTGCAGGACAATTATTAAACTGCCAACAATGGAATTGCACTGTTGGAGGTTGCACTACCTTTCTCATTGACAGATTGCCTACAAATTCAATTTTGATTAATAAAAATGTGCTTATATCACTACAATTTTTAAATTTTTATGAGCATTTAAGTTGCAATTATAATAATAGGCACTATGCAAAAGTAATCTATATTTGACATTTACATGTAAAGACTTATATGTGTGCCAAAATTTTGTGAAGTGAAATTTATTTATCACGAGTCTCCGAATTTACAAAATTCAATACATCACATATTCGTAACTCATGTGTAAAATGGTTCCAAGTCATCAATTTAAAAAATAGAAAAAGGGGTTTTAATTAGAATTTAAACTTCGACAGACATGGACAAACTTTGTTCTTCATAATTTTTTCGTCATTTATAGGGAAAATGTAAATAATAATAATAATAATAATAATAATAATAATAATAATAATAATAATAATAATAAGAAGAAGAAGAATACCAATAACAATGATAATGATATATGACAACTAGTTATGAATACGTGTGTTGCACGTGTTTTTCTAATATTATTTTTAATAATTTTTTATGTGATTTAGTACGATTATATTTCTAATTTAATAAAAATGCATATTAAGCATGTTTATCGGATGAAATATTTAAGTAAAGCTATTTATATTTATTATCATAAGTTCGATCAGTATAAAGAGCTTTACAAATGATAAAGTATCTGTGGATCATCCGTTTAGCTTAATTTTTCTATACAACTCATAAATCACAATTGATTTATAAAATAATATTAAATATAACCATATTACACTCTTATTAATACTTTTATTTTACCTCATTCGGAATATGTAAAAATTATATTGATAAAACCAAATTGATCTTTATATTTGTATAGGTATAATTGAATTACTAGTGTTTTCACCCGCGCGTTGCACGGGGAGACATATGCCTAAGTTACGATTTAGAACCCGTGTTAGAAAAAAAATACAAAAGATTATTTAAAATTTTTGATTGAGTTTCCTTTTATATTTCATAAAAATCCATTAGATTAACACTCGTAGCAGAAGTAAAAAAAATTAAGCAACTAATATTGCAGAATTAATAATTTCATTAGATGTATATTCACTCCAAATCACCATGCAATGCGTTGGTTTTTATTTTTCAATTTGCAATCTTAAAATTTAAATACGGTTATTTTTTCGATGAAGTAGATAATATTTTTAAATTTAAATAAGTAATGAAAGGTAAAAACCATCCATCATTCACTTGAAAAAAATTACAGAGAAAAACCAATTCAAAATAGGGTATGAGATGAAAATTAAGCCCAACCAATTAAAGAAGATGCAAAATACCTGAGCTGATTAGGAGATAACGATAAATTAAATGTGAATTAAGAGATTTGAAGAAAATTAGGATAGGAGATTTGAAATCAATTAAAAAAATTGAGCAGATTGAGGATTGGTAATTATCAGTAATAATTGATTTTCAAAAAATAAATTAAAAAGTATAGCAATAATACCCGTGGAGATCAAGGGGTTATTTGTATAGATCTATTTTATTTATATTTACAGTGATGATAATACTAAAAATACTAAAAAAAGGAAACAAACAAAATGATAAAAAAGGAAATGACAAAGGGAAAATGAAAATAAAAAATGAATTATTTAATTAAAAGTGAAATTTTGAAATGAAAATGATCTCATTATATATATATATATATATATATATATATATATATGAGGGACATCTATAAAAATGAAAAATTAATAACATCTCAATGAGGAAAGTGGATTATCTTTTTAGGGTGGACAAAAATAATATAATGGACTGTCTATGTGGAATGGAGGGAATAACAATAATTAAAAATCAAATGAGCACAAATATTAAGAAAATAAATTTTAAAAAGGGAAAAACCTCTAGTATTATCTATAGATAGATAGATTGGTGCAAAAAAATGATAATTAAAAAATTTTTTAAAAAATAGTCAAAGGTGATTTTGTGTGTGAGGCGCCTGAAAAGAGAGGTAGGTAGGAGATAATGAATGAATTGGAAATCTAGAATTATATATGGAAGAAATAAATGTGATAATGAGTTAGGATAATAATAATAAGGAATTTTGAATGATACATATGGGAAGATTTGAGAATAATCACATGTGAGATATATATGGGGGATTTGAAGAGATTTGGATAGATTATGATCACATTCGATTTCTTTTATTGCTAATTAACAACTAAAAATAACAATTAACAATTAATAATGAAATAATAATAAAATAATATTTTTTTAACTCTGAAAAATGCAAAATTGAGCGGGAAAACTTTCTTGGTTTATTAATATATATATAGATTGTTTAATTTAATTTTTAGACTTTCTATATTTCATGGATTAAATTAATGATCTCATTAAAAAAAATTAATAGCATTGTTGATATAATGAAAAGGTTTTAAGGGTAAAAAGGTCCAAAAATATTTTTCCTCTTATGGCCACTTTTAAAAGAGGGGAGGATGACGGTGGTGATGGTGAAAAGAAAAAAAAAAGGAAAGGAATTTACCCAACATGATGGTAAGCAACGAGATAATAGAAAACACCCCTTTAAATGGCATCGTATTGACTTATCAAGAAATGGAAGCTGATGAAAGAAATTGCAATATTAATACACGGAGTGAGGTTTATTTATTATCTTGCAATGGAATAGTAGTAGTTTTTTCCACCAAACACCCCTTTAAATGGCATCGTATATATTGACTTATCAAGAAATGGAGGCTGATGAAAGAAATTGCAATATTAATACACGGAGTGAGATTTATTTATTATTTTGCAATGGAATAGTAGTAGTTTTTTCCACCAAACACCCCTTTAAATGGCATCGTATTGACTTATCAAGAAATTGAGGCTGATGAAAGAAATTGCAATATTAATATACGGAGTGAGGTTTATTTATTATTTTGCAATGGAATAGTAGTAGTTTTTTCCACCAAGAACAATACTTATAGATGGGACTTAGACATATGGAACGCAAAATAAGAATATGATTCATGTAATCCTCCTTTATTCTCATAATATAGAATTTGATCTTATAATTATTTCAAAAAAAAAAAATTACAAAAGACATCCTGTAGATAAGATGTACTTACAATTTACATGCTTAATTTCAGCCACTATTCGGAAATCAAAATAGTCACCTACAAATTGTCTACAACTTACCTAATTCTTAAAACTAACAGTTCAAAATTATTATTCCGCAAATGTCCTCACACAAAAGCTAACATGCACAAGTTGTCAATTCCAATCAATCCCTCTTGTTAATTGTCAAAATATTGCATGCATTGGGGCTCACAAATGTCATTCCTTAATAAACTTTTGGTCCATTTGATAGACTCGAGTTTTGTAGTTTTGAAATCAGGGGCGTAGCGAGGAATTCACTTGGGGTGGGGGGGGGGGGGAGTGGTTTACACGCGAAATTTTTTATTGGGTTCTGTTCTTTTCTTATGATATCTGAACTCGGTGTATATTATTATTCGTCGAATCTATTATATAACAAAAAAAATTGATAATGTATATTAAAATAATAAAAAATACGATAATTTTTTCTAATTTTCATCGAAATAAATATATTAAAAATTAAAGAGTTTCATTGACAAATAGCAACAAAGAGAACCACTTGAAACTAGAAAATTCCATAAATTCTCCAGTTGAAATATGGAATTGGAGGTTTTTACTTGAAAAAGAAAAAGTAATTGGCATTTGTCATTTAATTATTATTTTTAATGAAATTTAATTAGTAATTGAGTTTGAAAGATAAATTGTGAATTTATATTACCTATACTTACAGAATCACCAATAAATGAAAATACAAAAAAAAATGAAAATAAGGATTTATTTAATGAGAGAGAGAGAGAGTGGGAAGGAGGGAGGGAGGAGTAATATATGCATAAAGGGAAGGGGAGGGAGAAAAAAACCAACGGTTCAGCAAGGAGTCGAACCTGTGCCTTCCACCGTTCTATTATCTATAGCTGTGATTTAAACCAACTGAGAATCATAAAGGGAAGAGTAATACATGCATAAAGGGAGGAGTAATATATGTATAAAGCGAAGGGGAGGAGTAAACCAACTGAGGGAGGAGTAATATATGCATAAAGGGAAGGGGAGGGAGAAAAAAACTAACGGTCCAGCAAGGAGTCGAACCTGAGCCTTCCACCATTCTATTATCTATAGCTGTGATTTAAACCAACTGTTTTGCACCATCTTTTATTTTTCACTCACTTTGGAGTTGGACTGGGTTGGAGCACCGTCCCCCCCCCCCCCCCCCACCCCAAAAAAGCTACGCCAGTGTTTGAAATTGCATGCATGGGCCCGTGAATATACTTTTGTGAAATTGTTAGGAGGCCATTTTTGAAAATGTATTTTACTCATTAATGTGAGGTAGTGGGTAGATTTTAGGTGTTAAAAATCTTACATGAATGGACACTCAATAACAAATTATACCCTCTTATATATATTGGATATTAAATAGAAAGGAATCATTACTTTTTTTGCCATAAACGTTTTCTATTGGAAAAATATAAACTTATAGTTGTTTAAAGTTTTCTCAATTTGCTTTCCTATATACAATGACGGATCCAGGATTTTTAGCCGGGGCTGTTCTACAGAAAAAAATTTAATTCGACGAAAATTATGTATAAAATTTTTTTTTCCTATATAAACTTTGGATTTTTTTGGGTCGGGGGGCTACAGCCTGTGCGAGCCCCCCTTTAGATCCGTCCTTGCCTATATATGAGGAATGATCACCTCAAATGGGGAGATTTCCCATGCCACGTGGTACCCCCTAATTGGAGGGGGGCCTCATGTGGGTCCCACTTGAGCCCCCTCCAATTAGGGGGGCCATGTGGCATGAGGAACCTCCCCATGTGGAGAAGGGATCATTTTTGTCATATATATATATATATATATATATATATATATTGTTATAAAAGTATAGAAATAATAGAGAGAATTTAGAGAGAATGAATTCTAACGAATTCTCAGGAATGAATTTCATTAATAACCGAAGCCCTATTTATAGGAAAACTTGAATTGGGACAATCGTAATTACATAATTCCATCAAGGGTATAATAGTCATTCACATATAATAATTACACCTTTTACCAAATTATTCCTCTACCAAATTATTCCTCATAATTCATAACCACCAAATTATTCTCAATTATTCATAATACCTAATAATTATTCTTCAATTATTATTCATAACACTCCCCCTTGAATGACTATTAATACAAATGTCTTCGGGCTGCTTTGGAGAAAAATCCAGTGGGAAAAAACTTCCAAACCGATTGCAGGATAGCTTGGAGTGGTTATATACTGCTTCATCAAAACATTGCTCCCCCTGATGTCTATCAGCGGTATATGAGTATTCACGTGTTGCCTCGTTAAAACCTTGTCAAGAAAACCTAGTGGGAAAAAACTTGATCGAAGGAAAAAGTACAATTTGCTCCGTTTGATTTCATATCTTGAGAACTGATATCTTTACTTCTGGTAAATGATTTCAATATCATCATCGTTTGGATCTAAAGCATTAGCTCCATTATAACTTGATCCAATAGATACACTGTATCAATTTCTCCTATCGTTCTCAATATACCATGAATAGGCCTCCTTAAAACCTTATTAGGAAAAACCCGATTGGGAAAAACCTAATGAAGGAAAAGAGTACATTATTCATGTGAATACGCCTTTAAAGTTGCCTCATTAAAAACCTTGCTAGGAAAACCCAATGGGATAAAACCTCAGTCAAGGGAAAAAGAGTGCAACGCGTATTTTATACAAGTATGCTGCAAGCATTTCAAAAATCTTTCATACATTTGTATGAGTATCATATACATTGATTTTATACTCTTCGTTCATTTAGAGTGCATCAATTTTCGTACACAACTACAAAACATTCACCATGAACACATATCTCCAAACACACAATTTAAAGCATATAAATTCATAGTAAAAACATGTAAACATATAAGTAAACCTTCATAACTAACTAATACTTAAAACATATCATTTAACATTTAATACTCACTTAATAGGTTATTTCATTCCCAGGGGCTTAGCTCACCCTTTAGGGTACTCATAAACACGGGCTTAACTCACCCGATCCTTTAATTTCCTTTTCGGTACTACACACACGATCGGTAATTTAACTTTCATGAGCATGCAACATATAATGACCACCATGCTTATCTTTAAACTTGAGCACTAGTCATCATCATCTCATCATCTCATAAGTTAAGGATTTCACATTCACCATTTATCATCTTCAATATATCTCAATATTTTCATTATCATTGATCATATGTAGCGCTACATTTTCATACCGTGTCGACACTTTTCAATTTCATTTCTTTCCCCATATCGACATAACTTATCGAGATATCTCTTTATCAATCCTCTTTTAGGATTACACAATATAGTTATGTCTATATATTCTTCAAAAGCATATGCCTCCGTTATTAAGACCATCTTTTATAATTTGCTTTGATATATATGATTGGGGAAATCTCATAATATCAACGCTTCTGGAGTGCTAACTTATCAAAGTATCTTAACTGATATATGTGATTGTTCATAGCATCTTTTATGCATCTTTGAACTTCAAGTTCATATTTTAATTTTGAGGATATAACATGATGCATTTCACATATCATTTTCAACCTTTAATACTCCCCCTCATGCTGAGAAAATTTAGAACACCAAAACTCATACAGTTGGTATGATTTTAATCATATATGTTCTCATCATTCAGCCTTAATATGAGAATTTAGACCGTTTGCATTCTATTCTCGATATCGGCAATTTATTTGAGGACTTTAAATAATTTGCCATATAATATCCCACTTGTATGCATACTCAATCCTTGAGGATTTATTCAAGTATTGGGATATACATTTACTAGCTTTATCATTAAATCTGAAATCATGCTCATACAGTGAGCAAATATTTCGTAAATTTCAAATTACGAATCATATACACATGTGACTATCTAGTGGATCCATATCATAATATCTAGTAGTCCACATGGAGGATGAGTGGGCCCATATTTCTCATCCTTTATTCCGGATATATTTGGGATTTATTCCCAATATTGGCTAATAATGATTTCATCATTTATCGAGAACAATCATTGAAGAATTCTTTTAATTCTTCACTTGAAATATTGATTTCAATAATTATTTAAAGCTGGGATGGTCGATCAGGTTTTGCAAACGAGTATTATTGAACTTCTAGTTCAGTAAATTCTTATATCGATTTCACTAGTATCTGTATAGTGCTCAACATGATTTATCATAGAAATAATTCACCGACATATTCCATCATCTTTTGGTGACATTATTGTCTACTCTTTGTTCAAACACGAGTTCTGACTCATACGCATCACATCCGTCTATTATTTAATTCAAATCGTAACTCTTACGCTTCATATTATTTATTTAAAATCGAGTCTTATTTCATACGCGTCGTATTATTCTATAAATAAATCATCAAAATTATTGCAAAATTCATCCTAACAAGGGTCTATACATTATAATGGATCATGTGCTCTCAAATCTTCGAAAATACTATCCATCACTACCGATCAAAATCTTAAAAAAGGATTTATCGATGTAGGCTGGAAAGATTAAGGATGCTAATGAATAAGGGTATCCCACAAGATATCCGATGCTTGATTGAAGCAAAGGTTCGATTATCTGGTGAGGTTTCGATTCCTTCTAAATACATGCCTGATATGGGTAAAAGTAGTTTTTCAAAGAAACGGAGAGCAAAAAGATTAGGATGATGCTACAAGTGTGCTCGGTGGACATGTGACACTCGATGTAAATCTGTGGGGTACTTGTCCAGAAACCGAGAAGATAAAATAGCATTCATTAAGGATGGATTGAGTAAGGAGCCTTTGGATGATATTCAACAGGCCCTTGAGGCACATCCTAGTGGACACGTGCAAGGTGAGCTAATTGCCTTATGGGCCAAATTCAAAGATCAACAAGCACTTTATAGTCTTGAAATACTTACTTTAAAAGATCAAGTTTGTAAATTTAGTAAAATAACTTAGTATAATGATTTTCCCATATTTGTATAAGGCAAATTTATGTAATATAGAAGATCAATATTTTTCTTTTATTTGCAAATATCGTTTTTCGATTTTAGATTTTTTTATTTTCAATCACCGACAGATATATGTCATTTTCACTTAAATTTTTCTGCCATTTTCTCTTTCATATTTGTCAAAAAGCAAATAGTGCACTCAATTATTGGTTTGAAAATTTTTCTTTAAATAGAGGATTCATATATCTCTCATGTTCATACATTAAAAGTATAGTGCAAAAAGAGATATAGGAGTAGAGATGGATATGGAGATTTTAGAATCATCTCATACAAATCAGCTTTTACCTCGCCATATTAAAACCGTATGTATTCTTGGTGGATCTAAACTGGTAGGCCATATCCAATATGTGGATATGGCAAACCGACTCGTAAAAGAGTTAGGGAGACAAGAAATCAGTATACTATATGGAGGAACCAACAACAAACTTTTAGCTAGACTTATAATGGCCGCACCATCATGGGGAATAAGAGTTTCGAGTGTAATACCTTTCCATTTAGTTGGATCTAATACTCGGATTGGAGCCAGTTCTACCATGGGTCCAGCAGGGTTGGTGCTGCAAGCGCAATCCATCCACAACTGCATGATGTATATGATGAATAATAGTGATGCTTTCATTGTCCTTCCAGGTGGCTACAACACACTGGAAGAAATATTCAATATAGCCTCGTTGGCGCAGTGGAACTTTCATGTCAAACCAATAGGTTTGTTGAATATTAACAATTTCTTTGATGGCTTACTAGCGTTTCTAGATCAGGGTGTAAATAATAAGTTTATCTTTCATTCAGCGAGAAAAATACTTATCTCTGCTAGTACTGTTGATGAACTACTCATCAAATTTCATGCATATGTTCAAGAATCTGTGAAGCCAGTCCGTCGGTCACACCACGGTGTCAAGCGAAAAGAAATTCGGATCCTTTAAATATTTCATTATGAATCCTAATGTTGATGGTGGCAGAGTTACGGAGTATTTATACTCTCGAGACGCATCCCTCATTTATGGATTCAGTATGTATATTCTTTTTGCATTTCTATATTTTCGAGTGTTTAATGCTATCCTTTGATATTCTCAATATGTTCTACTTCGGCTGTTTTGTACTTCTTCTGGAGTAATAATAATAATATCATATTGGCTTTATTCAAATATACAGAAATCTAGTGATTATACTTCTTCAAGAGCATTTTATTCTCATATTAATACAATCTCATATCATTGATGAGATTACTTCATATAATCTCTCCATGCGATATATTTTCTTTGATTTATCAACATGGGATCTATTGAGCATTTTACTTTCATCTATTTATCCAATGGTAACCTCAAGTACCACTTACTCAATTTTTCTCCATTAATATTCGGTATATATGGGGAAGTAATTTTATTCTCATCGTCTACTACTTCGAAAGTATGATTAGAATATTTGATCAACTACTTCTTCTGGAGTAGGATTCGTTATAACCAATCGTGTAGTATAACCCACCACATTAAAAATATGCACACCAATCGTGTGGTATTACCCACCACATTGGAAATATACTCAAAATCTAAAGTGCGTAAATTTAAATTGCAGAAATTAAATTTCCTCCAATATGTGGTCGAACCTACCTTATGGGAATTATTGCAATAAATATAAATTTACGGAATTTAAATAGCAAGAATTAAATTGCATAATATTTAACTATTTCTTCAGGAGTAGGATCTGCTTAGTAGAAGGTATTACTCATCACTTAGCATATAAAGTGCAGAAATATATAAAACCTTCCGTTTAGTGACGGTTGAACCCATCATCAAGTAGGAGGTATTGCAAGAATTAAATTGCGATAAATAAAGTGCGAGAATTAAATATTGAGCTGCTTCTCAGGAGCAAATTTGTTCTTCTAGAACAAATACTCATTACTTCTACAAGAGCACACTTATCCTTCTAGAATAAGTACATTATGTAATTGAACTCTTCGAGAGTTACATTAATATTTCGATCTATTAACTCAAATGGACTTCAGGTCGTAATTAATGGATTTGGAATTTCTTCGGGAATATTCTATCCATTTTTGTTTATTGTCGTCAAAATTAGGTCGGTCCTTCCTTTTACAGTTCGCAAGGGTAAAATTGTCTATTCCAATCCGCAATGGTTAAATTATCAAACATATTCTATCAATATTATACGATTGGAAAATCGTCTCATTTTCACTTCCATTTATAAATATCAAAATATTTAATGACTATTTTGTAACATTTCAAAAGTTGGTGTACTAATTTGTAAATTTTGAAAGTTTGATAATAACATATTTCAAAACGAGTTATTACCCTATCAATATTGGTGTCATATCGAAGCTCTCGTTAAATCAAGTATAATGGAGTCGAGAAAATTTGATTTTGATAATGTATGCTCCTTATATCTCGATAAAACGAATGTTATAGTTTAATATATTATTATATTATAAAATCATATGATTTACCTTTTTCCCTTTCTCTAATTATTCCATGGATGAGATTTACTTGCAATCCAGGAAAATTCTTTGGACTCCATTCTTCCAATTTTTGGATTTCAGATATCTCCAAGCAGGTTGTGTAGAAGGAGGAATTGTGGGAGAGGAATATGAACAAAAGGGAATTTTCAATGATGTATTTGCAAAGAGAGAGTTATTTAGGATTGATGAGGATGAATTAATTCATTGGTAATAATCCAGGTTTACGATCTGAAGATCATCTATAAGATGCAATCTGTAGAAGCATACTTCTTTCATATTACTCAAAGGATTAGAGACTCGTACTGATAACGTGTTATAAAAGTATAGAAACAATAGAGAGAATTTAGAGAGAATGAATTCTAACGAATTCTCAGGAATGAATTTCATTAATAGCCGAAGCCCTATTTATAGGAAAACTTCGAATGGCACAATCGTAATTACATAATTTCATCAAGGGTATAATAGTCATTCACATATAATAATTACACCTTTTACCAAATTATTCCTCCACCAAATTATTCCTCATAATTCATAACCACCAAATTATTCTCAATTATTCATAACACCTAATAATTATTCTTCAATTATTATTCATAACATATATATATATATATATATATATATATATATATATATTATTGATTAAGGTCTGTATGTTCAAAATTTAATTGTTGATGTAAATTGTGTATACATGAATGTAATATTTATTAGTTGTTTGAACTTTTCCATTTTTTTAAAAAAATCTATTATTATAAGTCAGCATAAATTTTATCATAGATGACGACAATTATCCAATTGCTTTTGAAGTATTATCAATTCTATGTTTTCTGCGTATATGTTATATATTGTCTTTATTTAATTCTTTGAAATAAATAATTATCAAAATTGTCTTTCACGATACTAGTTTTTCATCAAAACAAGAAATTTGAATTACTACAATGGAAGGTGGGAATTAAAATTTCATGGGGTTGGAATCCAAATTCCTTTTCCACCCTTTAATCAGACATAGCTAACTCAAATTTTCAAATAATCTTCTTTATCCTGGCAAAATTACGGGACTGTAGAGCTTGATCAGAAAAATTATATTTGTGACCTGCCGCTGTGGAGAAATATTAGGAGTCTAGGTCGAACTTTCAATCAAATCTCAAAGGGATACGATTAATAAAAATAGTTTGTACAAGCAAACAGCACATCTATAAGGTGCAGTTAAACGTACAGAACGACAAAATCAAACTTCACGCTTAGACGTTGCTTATGAAAGATCGAAACAAACGTTTTAAAATAGAATACAGTAGTCGGCAGAATGTCAAAGAAAATTGCACTCGCTGTAGAGCTTCACGTAACCCAAGCCTAATCTTGCGACTTGTGAGTTTAACCACTCATACAGAACAAATCACTGATCACTAATAAATAGTTAATATAACTCCCTATATGTTGATGGTCAAATTTGATTGGCAATAATAGAAAAAGTAACTACTCTTGAAATAACGCAAATCCGTGCAAAAGAAAATTATGATAATTATTTGCATATATTGACAAGCATTCCACGTTCTCTCTTGAAGAGAGACTTACAAGAATAAATGCTTTTCGACTTATAATTTCAAGCTCGAAAATGGATCATGTGTCCCTCTAGCTTGGGTCATACTGAACAGTATAATAAACAACATTTTCACTTCTTTTTTTCTTATTTAATATTAATCATCGTCGTACCAAACATGGCCTTATGTGTGAAGGTGAAAATTTGCCAATTCTTATTCTCCTCGATCATAACTAGTCTTATCTCTCAACTCGAACTATTAACATGGCTATGATCGAGTACATCCAGAACCGTACCCTTAAAATGTCTTCACCGGGAGAAACTTGCAAAGGGGGACGACGTGATCTCAATTATTTTTTTCATGAATAGATTTATATGCTTTGGGGTAGAATAGTAAAAAGCCATCATGGTTCAGCTTTAACCTGGCCTGAAGACAAAGAACTTGCAAATGTATTAGCTTGAGAGAATTTTCAATACTTAGTGCTTGTTTGGCATAGGTTGTTCCTCTTTAATTATCCTTGGAGAATGTGCAAGTTTTTGAAAAAAAAAAAGAAAATTGACCTTGAGAAATGAATGCCAAACAAGGACTTAAGTTCGAAGTGCTATAAGTAACTTAATCACCACTTATATCTTGGCTACTAAGTGCAGCACTCGAGGTGATGCCCATTTGAACAATACTATGAAGCTCGTCCTCCCACAAACTTGGAACCTACACATGATCATCACATTGATAAAACAATATGTACGATGACACTACAAAAAAACAGAACTTGATGTTGCAACGGGCTTGTAGAGCAATAGCAGCTCCATTTTGTAATGTCGTTGTACAAGACTGTTGCAACAGAAGGCCGCCCTAATAGGTTCTGCTTTCTATAGTGCGATTACAAAAAGTTTGACCAAAAAAGACCCCGAGCTTACTTGGGATGTGGGCTCTCTGAAGGCACTGGTAAATGGGGCATTTGGAGATCTTCGTAGTGCATTTGATGGACCTCCCAAGCCCGATATTAGTCCATGTGGTGTTTGATGGAGAAGAGGATAAGGCATAGTCATATCAGGAGGAAGAGCCACCGAAGAAGATGGACCAAAGCGCTGCTGAACAATCTGTAATATGTGTATTTCTTTTCATCAGATTGAGTATTGGTTTACTCATAGTGAATCCTAAATTGGTGTTAGTTTTCTTACATCTTTGGTGAGTAGACCTTCGATATTGAAGTTGAGTCGTGGATTTACGGTTGCAAGCTTCATTGAGAGGAACTAAGGCGAAATAGAAATATACTAACATGAATTATTTACATTTCTCAAAACTGAAATTACAAATTTAGTTTATAAAGTATACTACCATATTAATTAATTGAAGGAAAAATATGAAAGGAAGTGCATTATCGGTCTTCATACCTCAACTTGTCTTTGCAGTGATTGCACATAATTGATGATTTCGTCCAACATGACTGCTTTTCCCGTTACCTAAAACCAAACGTTCACACGAGATTTTAGCATCCGCTGGTTTTTAACTTTTTCCTACCCAAAAATTAACTTCTTCTAAACATAGTTAAAGTTAAACTTCAATGATAACCACCCACGAAACCAATAGACATTATCATCAACACATATAGTGTCCCCCTCACTATTCGATCTCTTTAGCAAAAGAAAAATTTACCCGAACGCTCGATTAGGCTTCCAATTTACTTTGAACATGACTAACCTTGCTGCAACCAGGCACAAGATCCTGAAGAAATTTCATCCTTTCACTGATCTTCTCCCTCCTTAGCTACAATGTACATCAATTACAGTACTAAATTGATCCATAAATAATTTACTCCTTTTATCACAACTTGTAAGTAATTGTGACAAAGATTCTTACTCTTTCTGCAAGACTGTGGCTGTTGGTTGCCTGCCCTCTACGAGCTCGAACACGTATGTATTCGTCCTTTGGAAAATCCGATCCTTGCGAATTCTGGTTACCATTTTTTCCAGAAGGCTTGCTTGATGAAGCTTGATTAGGATCCCCCTTTTGTTGAATCTCAGCATCATCTTTGGCAACCTCGACTGATGGATCAAGGGCTCTGTTGTTCTCGTTGAGCTCCCTATTCTGAGCCAGCAAAAATCACAATGAATGAGTTACATTATATCAAAACACTATCAACAAAACCACTCCCAATTCAGTGCAAGCAGCAACTGATATGAAAGCACTAGATCATGCCACATCAGCTTCCCAACTAGCAACATAACATTGATTGTTTGCACAAGATCTTGTGCAAGCTATTTGCACTGGATCAAGAGTGTGAACAACAAGCACTCCTAAGAAAATTTTCAACCTCTTCAATTCTCTTCCTCTTGTTAGAACCAACTCCCTTAATAGAAGACTCTCCCGGTGATCCCTCAAATTCCTCGTGATCACCACCTCTGCTGCTATATTCAGCCCCGTCGGAGTCATTAGCCGACGTCCCAACTCCTCTTTTTGCTTCATTGGGTAAAGGTTCTCTCATCCTCTCATTCCCAACCGTGTTATTCATCTCCCCTTGCATTGATTCCAAAACACGAGAATAAGAATTCAAATTCCCGGTAATGGTAACCGGATTCATCACATTGGCAAAGTTGCCACCGCTGAAACATGACAACCTCGCCGCTCTTTCGATAAACCCCGAATCGGCCGGAAAGTGAGGTAAACCATGAGGAACCATCAATGGAACACTAGGCATAAACATACTTCCCCTTAACATTGCATTCACATCACCATAGCCTAAATTTTGCCCGCTACTGGAGTGATCCCAAATTGGAGGGCAAAACGAGTCGGTTATCGGCGTAGAAGAACAAGAATTGGGCATTGTATTGGCAAGATTGTTGTCATTTAAAGGCCAATTTGAAGACATGTTTGTGGGATTTTCATTCCCATTATCTTGATCAATGTTAGACTCCATCTAAGACAAACAAATCTCCTCTCCTCCTAGTATTCTTGATCAAGAATCAAGAAACAACCTAAGAAACAGCAAACATGTAAACAATCAAACACATTAATTCAGAGTCAAAGTGGCCACTAAAAGGCTGGAAAATAGCACATAATTAATAAAGGCAGTGTTCAATTATTGCAGGGGAAACAAAATGCAGAGACAAGAACATAACATCAGAAACAAAAACTACCATTTCCAAGGCCTTTTTCCACTGAAATTAAAGAAGCCCATTACAAATTAAAGCACCAGAATCATAAATGCACAAGAAAACACAAGCCCAGTTCAATAAAGAAGCTCAAGAAAGTGCTCAGAAGCAGAGCAGTTATTTAATTTTACAGAAACATTGATTTCATTTAAACCCCACATATTATATAGACAGAGAAAGAATACCCAATAAGTAGTCTGAAGAACAGAACTAAAAGTGGGAAAAAGAAAGACAGATACCATTTCAGATTGTGTGCTACTTTTGGTCACAGTTTTGAAATTGAATACAAAACTGAAACCCCTTTCGTTTTTTTCCTTTCTTGAATGTGTTGTTTGTTCAAAGCTGAAACCAGTATTAATGTACAGTGATAATAAGCAATCAAGAAAACTAGTGTGAGAGAGAGAGAGAGAGAGAGAGAGAGAGAGAGAGAGAGAGAGGAAGATGAGGAAGCAGAGAAATGAATTGGAGAGAGAAAATGGGTACTTGAAGGAAGTGAAAAGGAAAGCCTGACAGGAAAGGTGTTGCATATACTCACGCCTTGCATCAAAAATTGATCTCTTGATGATTAATTAGCGACCACCGCCAATGCTTCTTGTTTAAACTTTAAACGCAGAATATTATTACAATAGAAAATTATTTACTGAACTTTTTTCTTTTATGTATTTGTTTATTAGCGTTTCCCACCTAGTAATAATCTAGTGTATATGAGAAAATTAGCTCTTTCTAATCCTAGCGTTACAATTTTCTTGTAATTTCAATATTGATGTAGCACATTCCGGTGTTACCATACATAAGCGGACATAAACAATCATGTGATAATAGAGAATAGCATCACGTTAAGCACTGAAACTATAACAATGTTCCAGTACTGAGACTGGATCAAATTCGATGAGAAAATATTCTTTTAATGATGAAACGAGAAAAAAAATACAAATATTTATTTTTTCAAGCTATATACTACTATTTCATATTATTGACCAGACCTAAATGAATATTGATGTGCTCTTTTGGTTTTTCCTGTGAGCAAATAGTTATTTTCTAGGTTTGTTTGATTCAATTAATTTCGAGAAAATGTTGTATTCATGGAACACAAAGTTGAAAATGGGGATGAATACTGTAGAAGAACAAGCATCATAATTATTTTTGGCCTATTTTTCATAAAATTGAGATGAGGATCACAATTGTTTTCAATAAAACCAAACAAATATTTTTATTTTCCAATTTCCATATTTGTGCAATCGAACCAACCCTAAATGTAAAAAAATGGAACTATCTCATTAAGTGTACAATTTTTGTAGGTTGAGCAGTATTTTTAACAAAATAAGTTTTGATATTTGATAGTGACTGTTGATTTTATGATGTAAAATAATATTGTTTATCAACAAGGATGTGACAGTTTGATATGGTAGTACTCCATATTTATGAGTTAGTCGTTTATTTAACTTTTTGACACCAAATTTTATTGATTAGTGAAAATTAAATTAAATTGTAATTCGATCATATGGTCAAGTGACAATTTAATTTGAAAAATCAATATGTTATTTGAATAGAGAAAGACGTGCCAGGAATAGACAAAATTTAAACATTTTATTTGTTTACATAGATAGTTAAACTTTCAACCTAAAATAACTCCATTTCATACGTACTTCACAACTTGGTTGTGTTCATAGTAACATTTGAAGGATCTTTAAACTTTGCAGAATCCAAGCTTTCATTGCAAGACTTATAATTTGCAGGGCAAATTATGCTTGTCTTACAGCTTTCATCTTTAAACTTTACTTTTGTTTGCTTTACTGTGAGTCATTAACAATAATTAGCAACTGACACTGCCAACTGTAGTTAAATATAGTATTAATTAATTTTAATCTTTTTTACATTGGAGTAAGAGCTATAATCTGTTTAGGGTGGGTTTGGTCAAGACCCCTAGTCTCCTTTTATTTTTATATTTTTATTTTTTTAGCTTATTTATTTATTTATTATTATTATTTTTTTTTTTTAAATAAGCTTATTTTCATGACTTTGTGTCCCACTTGGTTTGCCTCCAGAGGAGATCCAGCTACCGGTCTGTACTTATCAGAATTTGATAACTTATGAGTTACTATGAGTGTGGAGAAAATATTAGAAGCTTGTGTCACAAAGTTTAATACTACTAGAAAGTTTGGCATGTTATATACACCATTAATTTTCACTAAGTTCCACTAGTTTTTTGACTTTTTTCTCTTTCATCATTTTTAATAATTTGTATAATTATTTTATACTAATATTTTTTAATATATTTTCCCCAATTTTTAACCACAAATCTAATGTTTAATTCGAGTAAATATACATTATTCCCAATCGAAAATTTGATTACTTTTTAACATTTATTTACAATTAAGCCCTATTTAAAAATATTTTCATTGAATTTTTTTATAATTTTTTGAAAAAGAAAATTAAAGGTTTTTTTTAAACTTTTGTAATAATAATACATTATCTCAAAATTGTACTTTTCTTCTCAATCAAGCTTCATAAAACAAGCTTTATATTTCAGTCTAACGACTTTTAATTCTTCATATATATATGAAAAAAATTATTTGATCTTTAGCCAGCATTTTTACATTTTCTTCTCCTTTGCAATTCCCACGAGATTGTCAATGGCCACGTCAAATAACGCGTGGCAATCATTTTTAAGGTATAATCCAAATAAATGGAGTTTTTTAATAAATGCATAAATCTGTAGTTGATCAGAACACAAACGAAGGGTGTGTTTGATTGCAAATTATAAAAAATTTACTTGGAAAATGTTTGTCTGTTAAATAAAAAACTACCTACCGTCCTAAGAAAACATTTTCTTGTAATTGACCTAAATGGTACTTAAAATAATTGTACCTTATAAAACCATTTCCTTTTATAACATGCAATCAAACAATAAAGGTTAAAACAAATTGTATAATTTGATATTTACCTACAAAAGATATGCCAATCAAACACACCCTAACATTATTGGGAAACCCAAAAAAGAAAAGAAGCTAGCAAATTAGAAATCTTGTCTTCTACATTTTAGGATAGAAATACAAGCTCGTTCTGGAGAAAATCATTTTCTCTACAACTAATTTGTACATCAAGATGTATAATTCTCTAATACATTGTAACCCAAAAAATCACTTTTAGTAATCCTTGTATTGGTGGGATCCAACAATCTATTAGAAGATCGTACATTTTAATATACAAATTGGTTATACACATAACATGACTCTATTTTTTTATTTATTTTTTTTTTTACTATCAATTGTCTGAAAAAATCAAGTTTATATATACTTTGTCAAAGAAGTGTGTCGGCAGTAAGATTCAAACCAAGACTCTTGTCTACTCTAATATCATGTTGAACTAATTAATCTATTAAATCGATCTAAATGTGTATATATTAACCATTATCCTCAATCAAGTGCTCAAAGAGAAATTAGTTTATGATTTATTGAATTACACAAGAATCTGTCTAGATTTCTCAAATATCTATTCAAATATAAGTTAATTACGTTACAAGATAAGTATTAGGTTAAGAACACATAAACTATGATCTAAAAAACCAGCCTTTCTTTTTGTGCATTGTGCTATATATTCAAAATTGTGGGTAAATCTTTTGTAGAATTCACCACCCTCTCATTTTGAATTACTGTAGCAAACGCTAAATAAGATGCCGTTTGATTTGTATTGAGAAGAATCTTTCATAAATAAAATAAAGAATTTGTGTAGACTCTTTATTTTGATATTTTCTAGCATTTGTTGTCATTTTAATTTGTAACACTTCTTAGGATCAAAATCAAGAAGAGAATGACGCGCCATAAGTGTTTGTCTTGGCACATGCACATTCAATGTTCTAAAAAGCCTATTTAGGCGATGCCTAGACTACGCTTATGCTCGAACTGTGGGTATTATGCTTCGCTACACCTCGCATTTTATCACGCATTGATTGTGTTTTTATCACACATTGGTTTGCTGAAACACGTCTAGGTTCAATGTTTGGCCTAGATATTTTTTCAAACATTACACTTTTTAGAACTTTGTACACACTGCATAGGTAGAATGCTACCGTACATGCTAAGGAGGTAAACTGCATGTTAACATGTGTCCACCAGTCTTGTTTTGTTCTTTCGTTATTCTTTCTTTTTCTTTCCTTTTCTTTTCTTTTCTTTTCTTTTTTTTTTAATTTGAAAGTTACTTTTTCTGTCATTATTCTTCATATTGATATATTCATTAACTTCAATTCTTAATATTCGCATTCGTTTTGAACTTAAATTATTTTATTTATTTTTTTATTTTACCATAACTTAACTATGATTAGATTCTGCACATTTTAGCTTTTTCAAAATATACTGAAAAAAAGGAAGAAAAGAAAAGACAATCAAAATTATGGGAAAATATTGGTCCTATTTTCCCTAGTTTATCCTTTACATGTGTCGGAACATCATGCACAAAGTACGAGCTACAAGAATTGACGTGGACGACACATATAGTTTTGACCTAACATTGTGTGATGTTACATGCATTATGGTACGCCCGATTCTGTTTCTTTTCTCGAAATATTTTTCCCAACAGATACCTTTTTCCTTTATAAAAGAAAAAAATAAAAATAATAAATTAAAAAAAAAAAGAAGAAGAAGAAGAACAGATATACTATATTTCCATGAATATATTATTTATTTGTAGTGTTTATTAATCAACGATTAATATAATATTTTGGTATTGATTGATATTGTAGTACTATATTAATGTCAAAAAATACCACACATACTAATACTGTTAATCTATTAATACTATTTATATATAGCAATTTTATTTTTGTATTTTGCGTGCCTGAAACAGAAGTGATATACAACAAACATATCATAATTTATGTTGACGAATATTGAAGATTTATCACAATGATATAAACATTTCCAAGTATCTGTAAGTTCTCAATAAAAGTAAAATAGATAAGGGAGAACATTTCTTAGTATATTAGTGCACAATGAATCGGTATCACATTTATAAAAATAAATTAAAAAAATTATGGATAGTGCATGTAGCATTTTGAATGACGAACTCGTCAATTACACAAATGTATAGGCAGGTATGTTCAAGCACATAGATAGTGCATGTAGCATTCTGAATACTAAACTCGTCAATTACGCAAATGTATAGGTAATGTATAGGTAGGTATATATGTTTGAGCACCAACACTAGTTTTGTACTATAAAATCAGGGTTGGCCGGGCAATGAGGGAGTGGCTAGTTAATTTGCAAAAATAGTCCTCCAAGTTATTTCCATTTTCATTTGTGGCATGGGGTATAAACTTCATGTTTGTTACGTGGGATGCCACTTCAACACTAAATTTTTTTTTTTTAAAAAAAAACATGTTGGTGTTTGAACAATTTTCGAATGTATAGGCGCCTAAGTGACTATAGCATGCAATATATTTAGTATAAGTCGAGTATTAAATTTTTTTCAATATTTATATTCTTTCTATCATTCCTTAAGTTATAAAAAAATTAAAATGAATCGTGGTCCGATCATAGTTCAGTGGTTAGGATTTCGAAATTCTGGGCATGTGATCAAGGTTTGAACCACACTCACCACTCGCATATTTCCCCCTCCCTATGTCTCCCTTTAAAAAAATGAATAAATGAACTGGATTTATTGCGTGTATTTATTGGAGTTTTAAGGGGTTGTTTGATTGGGTATAAAGTTAATGTGCGCGATATTTCGTGTCAAAATGTGTGGTTAATATTATTTTGGGAAATGTGTGTGTGGTTGAAAATAAGTATGAGGTATACGGAATTGCGTGCGGACAAATTATATACCATAGAACAAGGCCAAAAAATGATTTCCGTCTTCAACATTCAAGTTAAGTGCTCCATCCATCCCACTAAGATAGATATGGTTTGACTTTCACACCGATCAAAAATTGTAATTAATTTTAACAGGAAAGTAAATTTTTCTTGTATATTTCTAAATTTACCCTATATTACCAGATAATAATGTACTTTTGTTAATAATCACACACATTAATAAGGGTTGATTAGGAATTGAAGAAATTAAATATATACTAATAAGGAAAGTGACTTTATTTTAAAAGTAATGAAAATAGAAAATAAATCTATCTAATTAATAGTATATTTTAAAAAAATCTAATTAGTGGGATGGAGGAAGAACTTCATTCCCACTATTAGAATCAGGATTTTTAGGAATGGTATCGCTACTATTGCTTTATAAGCATGAAGCTATAGAGTGACATGTCGCCCCTAAAGCTCCTATTTTGGTAGTGTCCTATAACAGTGAGTAGGGATATATTTTGTTTCAATATAAAATACGAATACTAATTCGTAAAGAAGAAAGTTAACAAATTTTAGGAACTCGGAGTCAGTGTAAAAATTATGTTGCTTGATGCCACATTCCTTATTGTAGTGTCTTCTCGAGTTGTAACATTTTTTGGTTAAACATCTTCAACATTTTCATGCATAGTCGAACTATAAAATTATTTAAAGAAGAGTGTAAATTTTGAAATATACAAAGGTGGGAATAGACCTGTAAACGGATCGGATCTACCTAAATTCATATCCGATCCAATAAGAAAATTCATTAATCCATCAGATATTTGATTAGTAAATCCATCTCCAGATTCATTGGATTCAGATCGAATTTGGATAAAATCCAATCCACTGACAGTCTTAAACGTTTTGATGAATTTTTTGGTACAAGTTTGAAGGTTACAAACCATTGCAATACATTTCAATACTTATAATTAAGCCCTATTAAAAAGATAATTAGGGACAAATATTGTATTGTATGTGTTTAAAATAGAATGTTATGGCATTTAAAAAATTATAATTTGTTAAGTTTTTTTAATCTAATTAAAAATATATTATAACATGTATTTTTTTAAATAAATTCTTTTTTTTTGTTACAATGGGAATTGAAGTGTAGAGATTTGATAAGTCTAAAAGTTCTTCATTAATATTCAAAAAATATAAAATCGGGTTAAAAATGAAATTAAGAAAATATGAAATCAGGTTAAAATAAAAATAAAAAAATAAAAAAGATAGTGAAATAATATTATTATATTATATTATTATAAAAAAATTGGATCGAATTGCCCAATATCTATATTTGCTCCATTTACTTAACAGATTATTGGATTGGGATCTTTATCGGGTTATCGAACTGAAACCTTAAATCCATCTCCTATTACTTTCACTGGATTCGGATTGGATTCTGGATTGGATTCGGATTAGAATCCAATCCATTGAAACCCCTAGGAGGAAGTAACATAAAATTTATACTTGTACACTTTGTACAGAAGAATTTTGTGTAAGATGATGTTAGGTCTGTGTCCAATAATATTATGACAAGTCTATAACTTGACATTTTATTTTAAATTAATAAATGGAATTCTATTTTATTTTTTGATTGATTGAAATATTAGATGCATAATATGAGTTAACATTTAAGCGTTGTTGGACGCTTTGAGATACTACAAACTAAGAGTCTACATATAGAGGCACCGAAATAGCCTTAATACTTCAGTCAGACATTTATCCTAGAATCGACTTATTGGAATTGATACCCAATCAAGGTTCAAGAGGCCAGTGAGTTTGCCACTGTGTGCTAAGCGATTTGTCTTGACTATGCTGATAGATCTAATAAGAGGTGTTGAAATTTTCGAGAGAGGCATAAATTGTCGGCGGAATGGCAGTATCATTGCTACAAGAATCAATCAAGCTTTTACTATCTAGTGATTACCTTATTCTGATAATGTCTAGTGTTTATTATCAGTGAACTCTAAGTTATTTGTTATACCAATTAATGAGGTCCAATATGACAGCAAATACATGGGCATGTTGGAAATTGAAGGGATTGGGTAATAGAAACTCTACTAGTATGGAATCCGTCGCCTTGCTAAGATAGGCTAAGTCCACTTAGGTTTTCTCTTTTGATTGCAATTCATAATCTTCGCATAGTACCCCCAAAAAACACCTAAGTTACTGTGCCGTGGACTTGGTCACAATAAATAAATAAAAGAGAATGATAGTAGCAAGTAAGATAATAGTTATAAGGGGAAACAATAGTTTTATCTTTGAACTAATTATTTGATGTCCGACGAGAGTAATATCACTTGGAAAACGTGTTAGATGAAGTAATTGCAGGGTCTTTGAAAATGCAACAACTTCTATGATTTTATTTATTTGCGAGTATTCGGCTTTTCACCAATAGTGGAAGAACTGGGAGCCAATGGTTTTGTTGGCAAGCCATAGGATTAACTGCTAAGCATAATTGCAGTTAGCACTAAACATATAGGTCTACGTAGGGCATAAAATTATTTTTGATTTTTGAAGAAATGTAGTATGTCAAAGTGAATACATTTGATTTTGGAGGGGGATAAAAAGGGAAAATTGAATTTGCATATTTTATGAGCTAATGACACATGCACAAAGACTTTAAAGTTGAGCAAAAGTTCAATCGAATCATAATCTAGGAAGATCACGCTTTACAATTGTGATTATCAATTTAAAGGTTTCTAATAATTCAATCGAATCAAATTTTATGAGGATTTTATAAGAACAAATCTCACAATCTACAAAAATCACAATTTACCATGATATCTGTCAGTTAACAGATTTACAAAAATGTACAAATATATAAATTATAAAATAATTGATAATATATATTAGAGAAATTAAAAGGAAAAAGGCAATCAAAATTCTTTGATTAATAAGTTGAAGAGATTAATTAATAATAATCTCTAATCTAATAAAAATTAAATTTAAGAGAAT
This sequence comes from Jasminum sambac, assembly GCA_018223645.1. NCBI lineage: Eukaryota > Viridiplantae > Streptophyta > Magnoliopsida > Lamiales > Oleaceae > Jasminum > Jasminum sambac. The sequence goes on from CP073652.1 coordinate 27,920,537, forward strand.
TTAAGGGATGAAAAATTGAATATAAAAAACCATTTTCGAAATCAAACCTTTTCATCTAAAAAATTTTGAAAATAAGAATTATTTTTCAAATTAAATTTAAAGAGATAAAAAATAAAAGTCGTTCTCAAAATCAAAGTTTTTTTTATGCCAATGGTCCTTAACCTTTCACTCATTTGCACTATAGTCCCCAGTCTTTTTTTTTTAAGATTGAAATGTTCAATTGCCCATAGTGGGCAACATAAGAAGAAACCTATGCTGACATGGCGCCACGTCATCGACCAAAAATTTTTTTTTGGTATCTACATTAAGTCAGATTAATAATACATAATTACCCCCTGATTGTGAACAGCCTCACCCGACCTTTATGATTCCCGAGATTCAAATCCATAAAATTATTTGAATTTCTAGCACAAATCCTGCCACCTATTCCCATGGGTGGGCACGGGTCGAGTTCTGACCCAATCCATCCCGAAACCAAAACCGACCAAGTAATTTTTCATTTTCCCATATCAAATCCGATTTGAACCCATATAACATTGAATCAGTTCAAACCGATTCAAATTGAACAAGTTCAATTCGGTTTCTTTATTTATTTATTTTGTATTTTTTCCACAATTTCATTGCATCTGTTTGGGCAAGCACAGAGTAAAAATCAAAAACAAAAATCTCAAGGCCAAATTAGACAAAGGAAGATAAAAAAAATGTTATTGAAAACTTGCTGCAATATCCAAACGTGACTAGCATGCTGCGAGCCTACAACGGATGATCGGCATGAAAACGTGGAAGATGACTAGTAGAGATCGATATATTGGGGTTTGTTCAAGTCGTCGATGGTGGTTCTCACTTTTGATTGATATTTCAAATGTAGACAACGAAGTAAAATTGGAGTATGGGATGAAGTAGGGTTTCGAGCATTATGTGAATGAACGAGGAATTTTATTGGACTGAATTTGAAAAGGTAATTATGCTACTCAATGCTCTGCGTATTGGGCTTCTGGCCTTAATAGTTTCTCACTGTTCCTATTGCTCTTTAAAATCGATCTCCATCGGTTTTTTGCTTTCATTTATATGAAACTGAAATTGACTCGTGCTGCCGAACTTCATAATACTTAAAATCGAAACCGACCCAGTTGCAAGAAAACCAACCGACCCAACCCAAGTCGGTTTGGGTTGGGTGGTTTATCTGTTTCGCGGTTTTGATGCCATCCCTGCTTATCCCTACCTATCCCATCCCCAAAATCCTTCCCCATCCTAACCCTCTCCCCGCCTCACATCAACTGTGAAAACCAATGGGAAAACACCGTAGGTTTAATGTCAGGAAATCGGTATGAGCTTTGGCCTTAACACGGGAAAACCAACGTGACCTCACATTAGTTTTTCAACATTAAAATAAGAAAGAAACCCTCCTAGTAAATACATGTGGTTTGAGGGTTTTCCCATCCCAATAAACACACTGGGAAGACCCCATGGTAACGCATGAAAGCATACCTTTATTTCGATGTTATTAGAGGGATTTCCATCTAGTATACACACTAGAAAACCAACGTATCTCATGCTAGTTTTTTGGCATTAAAACCAAGAGAGAAATTTATTTATGTTCTAGCAGCAATTAGTGGGGTTTCCCTGATTTTCACGATTGCTGTGTTGTGGAAGGAAGGTTGGAATGGGGGTAGGTCTTGGGATGGGATAAGTAGGGTTAGGTGCTTTAGTTTTGTTGAAAATTTTAATCATTTATCAACTTGATTGCAATATTTTTGATAAATTTTAAATTGCAAGTGAGGACTTAATCTTTATTTATTAATAAAATGATAAAGGTAGATGTTAAATTACTGAATTATCCTTATTTTATTAAAAAATTAAAATGGTCTAGTAACCTTCTATTGCAAGTTAACTAGGTCAATTTGCTAGCTATGTTGTCTAGAAAAAAAGGTGGGTACCAAAGGCCAAAGTGCAAATCTATTGAAAGATCGGGTACAATTGGCTTAATTTACCCTAAAATCAATGTTTCTAAAAGAAAAATAATGAGAAAATTACATGAAATATGGTTTTAGGTTTAATATTTAAAAAATCCAGTAAAATGAACTTATTTACAAAAATCATGCATGGTAACTAATTTTTCTTGTCAAAAATTTGGTATGTGCAATCACACGAATTTTCCACACGATCACACAGTGTAAATTTGTGCGTCGCTCAGATTTTGTGCCATGCGATGGCATGGGACAAACCCATGTGATCACACGGTGCAAAATTTATCAATCCATTACAAAGAATGTATAATGGTTGAGTAATGTGTGTGTAATATTACACAAATATGTAATGAGTATGCAGTGGGTGTGTAAAATTACATAAAGTGTGTAATTGGTGTGTAAATTACACAAAGTATACAATGATTGTGTAATAGGTGTGTAAAATTATACAAAGTGTGTAATGCATTACACAAAGTGTGCAATGCCTATTTAATGGGTGTGTAAAATTACACAAATTGTGTAATGAATGTGTAATATATATGTTATGATGTGTGATAATTATGTTGTAATTATGTAATAGATTTGTCATAGTATAAATTATTTTGGGGCGTAGAATTCAGATTGTCTCAACAAGCCTGTTCGACAACTCACTTAGTTGGTGCTAATGTTGATTTTTTCGTAAATTATCTTCCGTTGTGAGTTATCACGATAACTGGTCCAGACCGCGAACACATGATTTTTTCAATTATTTTGATTTTACCTTATTTTTTAAATAAGGAACCTAAAGTTTTATAAAATTGTAAAGAACCCAAATAAAAAATAAAAAAATGTATGCATTTATATTCTAACTAGTGTTTTCACCCGCGTGTTGCAGGCGGAAACTTATACCCAATTGTCTCAATTGGGGCTGATTTATGAAGATTTGATCAGCTCAATTTTCGGATTAATAATGTGAACGGATTTGAGACATGTTAATTTTCAGATTTTTTGGATTTATTGAGGAATTAGGAATGGAGTTGTGAAGATACCAAATTCCAACGGTAAGATTTGAGACGCATTCATTGGTGTTGATAAGGAAATACGTGTGTGAACTATTAGTGATAAAGATGAGAAGGAAATGCGCATGTAAGATTTCTTTGATAAAAGATTTGGGTTTATCTCAAAATATACCATTTAATCTTAAAAAAGGAATATATAGGGATTGGATGAGAAATGAAATTTTGTAATTAATTTTTTTATTCCAAAAATTAATAGTTTGAGCTGGAAAATGATCTCATTTTATTAATATAATAATAATAATTAATAATTAAAATTTATATATCAAGATTGTATTCATATGAAAGATCTCATCGAGTAAAATAATACAGAACAAAAATAATTTTCATTTAGCAAGTTATTATTTTTATTTTTGACCCTCCACAAAGAGGGTAATATATATCATTATTTATTTAATGGAGAAAAGGGAATTAAAGATTTAATAATGACTGAAAATATAAAAAGATTAAATAATAATTTTTTAATTCAGAAAAATAGTAAAATGGGCGGGAAAACTTGCTTAGTTTATTTATATAAATATAAATATAATATATATATATATATAGATTCTAATACTTTGTAATGTTTAAGTACTCAGAAATTATAAGCGATTAAAATTATATAAAAATATATAAAATTTCATGGAAAATTGTAGGAAATGAAATTTAAATTTCTTGGGTGTTATAAAATTGGTTATGGTTTGGGCCTTAGATTGAATGTTACCGGGGATGTTCAGCATGGTTTGATAAGATTACAAAGATATTTTGATTTGGTAAATATTCTATTTAGGATATTTTTAAAAATAGAGTGAAAACACAATAAAATTAGAATAAATAATTCTCAAAATACATTATTTATAGAATCCGAACCATTTAAATCCAACTTTCTAAATTGGGAAATTGACATAAATAATCCAAAAAAAGTTTTATGTAGTGCGAGTTTGGTTGAAAATAAATTAATTCAATAAAATTATCTATCGGTCAAATAAGCACCCATAAAATAATAAAAAGTAAAATTATACAATTTAATTAAAATTGGGGACTAAAGTACATATATTTCAAACTTTGGGATTTGATCGTAATAATAACCGAAGATTATGACCTTGTGTGTAATTTATCTCAAGTCAAAATGACCAAATTGTCACGTGGAAAGATTACAAAATAGTAAAGTTTGACTTTAACTAATGATTTAATGGACGGATTCCATCCAAATTGACAAAATGCGCAATAAATTTTTTTTGGACAATTTTCACTACCTTTTTTAAAATTGGATTAAACTCGTTCTACACACAACTTTTTTGGTCAGTTTCCACCAATTTCCCTTCTAAATTAAATTTAAAAAATAAAAAAGTCTCGTATATTTTATATTTTTAAGAATTTGAATTTTGAATTTCATTAAAAAAAACCCTTCATAGAAGCATCTTAAGTCTAATAAAAATAAAAAACTTTTCGTTAGGCGTGAGGTGGCGTGAAAACGCATCACATAGTAGGTAGGTATGGAAAAAGACGCCAAAGGCGTGAAAAGTCGGGCCTCGGCACGCCTAGGCTCAAAAAGCGCGAGCCTTTTAATTAAAATCAATTATTTTTTATTATAAATATTGGATCATTTATACTTGTTGTTTTTTAAGTTATACCAACTTATGAAAAGAATATTTTCCACTAGCATTCGTTTTCTAATCTAATTATAGAAATTGATAATAGTTTGCTAAGTGTTTGAATTTTTTAATAGTTTAAATACTATATATTTTATTAAAAAAACAAAAATATATTGAAATTTGTATAAAATGTCTCAAATATGAATTGTTTTTACTTATTTATCACCTTGGAATAATTAAAATAAAAAATGAAAAAGTCTTTCTATGCCTAGGCTTCTAAAGCTTGAGGTTTCGTATCGCCACCTTGCCACACCTCTCGCCTTTTAGAACCTTGTTTGCAAAATCGAATTTCAATTATATCAATCGATTTTAATTAAATGCAAAAGAAAAAGGGAGAGAATACAGCTTAATTAAACAAATAAAAATGAACAAATTTTTTGGATTAAAATTTTTGAGGTAAAAGAATTAGCACAAATATAAAAATAGTCAGACTTTATATATATAACACTACTACCCATGTTCCAAAAAGACAGTCTCATTCTCATTTATATAAAGATTAAGAAAAATACAATTAATTATATTGAAAACGTAAAATGTAATATTGTTTTTAATATACCCTTTCATTTAGTAAATTTCTATTTTAATAATTCTATTTTATTGATAATAATACTTATTAAATATGGGCATATAAGAAAATTAATATTTCAACTACATTTATTAAAAAAAAAATGTGACCTATATTTTTTTTTTATTGAACATAGGTGACCTATATTTTGGGATGAATAAAAAACGAAAATAAGCATATTTTTGTGAGACCAAAGATAATATAACTTTTTATTTTTTTAGGAGTTTAATTATAGAATTTAGGGTCACAAATAAATTAATATTTTTAGCCACCATAGGATTCATGATCCGTTGCTCACAATATATCGAATTAATAATATATGTTCTCAACTATGGGACTTCCCACTACTAGGAGACACGTATCACAAATTTAACCTATTATAAATATTATTATAGCGTCCACTGTAAATAGCGGATCAAATTCGCCCATCATAGTCCCGTGTAGATATAACATCTTTGCAGGCCTTTACCCGCATCCATTTTCTTCTCACAGCCCCCTGGCCCCACTCAGCACAGGGGAAGGGGCGGAGCTTGGTGGTCCCTGCCACGTCAAATGCGGGAAGATTTTCGATCGTTGCATATGGTGTGACTGTGTGAATTCCTCTGCGGACCTCTGCCTATGGGCTACTTGAAGTTGACGAACACAGTTTGAACACATCATTAATTACTCCATCTGTCACACTAAGTTGGGCAACAACAAATTTTCACACATACTGAGAATATATAGATTAAAAGTCGTGGTAATTAACAACTTTTTCTATATTTTTCATATCTTACACTTGTACTCCCTCCGTCCCACTAAGATAGGTAAGTATTCATATTTTATCCGTCCCAAATTATAGTCTAGTTTCCTTATTGAATGTATAATTTATTTTTCATGTACTAAAATACCCCTATTTAAGATAATTGGAATACTAAATATCAAGATAGATATTTCATCTCCCAAGATATTTAAACATGTTCACACTACTTTTTGACCATTCAATGTAGGGATAAAATTGGAAGAATATATGAATATCTTATAATTCCAAGAACATTTAAGATGTTTTCTTAATATGTGTGAAAAATGGTGGGTGCCTATCTTAGTGGGACGGAGGGAGTATTAAATAGCAAAAAATTAGTGTTAAAATATTTAATTATCGTTGGGAGAGAAAATGTCAAGTTTGATATTAGTATTCCAACTATCTTAAATAGAGGATATTTTAGTTAACTAAAAAATATATTATATTCTTAATAGGAAAATTGGATTATAATTTAGAGTATCTCAAATATACAAAATTTAGACATTGTCCATTAGAGAGAGAGAGAGAGAGAGAGAGAAGAAATTGATACGGGTCCCATACTTTTTCAATTTTCATTGAATTTTTTATTTTTGAAATTACTTTTCACAAAGATTATTTGGTCTTGACAAGCACATTATATGGTGCACTTGAAAGGTGACGTGACATATTATGTATGTCCAGTATGTGCCACTTGCGTCGGTTAGAGTCTGTATAGTATGCCTTGCAGAGTCTTGGATAATTTTTGTTACTTTTCATTCATTTATCACATTTTTCATCACTTTTGTATCATTATTTTCCACACTCTTTTTATATTTAGACATGTGTCTACACATCTCCAACTATTATTTTATCATTATTTTTACATTTATCATCTTTTTTACTTTTTCCTCTCTTTTCTTTTTTTTTTTTTTGAGTTTTTCTCTTTCTTTTCAAATAATATTAGTCATCTTATCTTGATATCTCTATTCCACATGATCTCCAATCCACAATCTTGCATTAGAGATACTTATAGGATAAACAAAAATACAAAAATAAGTCTATCTTAGGTTGTGTTTGATTGCAAAGCCAGAAACTGATTGGAAAGAAAATGTGTTTCGGATAAATAAATTTCGGGAAGGAAAATGGTAGTTGTAAGTGTTTGATTGCATTAATTTGTAAGTTAGAAAATAGTATTATTTTCCTTATTTTTGTGATTTTTTCATGAAATTTGATTATTTTTCTTATCTTTATAGTTAAAGTAAATTGTCCATAAAAAAAGAACTAAACTTTTCTCGAAAAACAAAAAACCACCACCCCTAAGGAAAATGTCTTCTTCCAAAATAAAAAAAAGAACGGGTTTTGAGAAAAATTAAAAAATATTTTTCTGAAAGAGAAAAACCAATCAAATGTTTAAAAGTGGGAAAAGAGGTTGGAAAATGGCATTTTTGGAGAGGAAAATGGCTAATCAAACACACCCTCAGTGGAATGGAGAGAGTAATCTTTATTTAACTAATTAATGAAGGAATGAAAATCAAGGCCCACGGGAAAAATAAATAAATACTCCTAACTCCCACCTAAGTTATTCTCGAAAAGCATTACTATCATAGTTTGCTTGATTTTTGTGAGTGTGCTGCTCTGTTGATGGACTGTCCCTTTCTATTTCTCTTATGTCATTATTAGTTGGCCTTGGGACTCGAAATAACAAAGACCAGAGCACTATAATCCTGAACCTCCCTCCTACAAATTCCTACATTGATTAAGGCGTTCTTATATACACAACAAAATTGGTTAAAATTTGAAAAAATATATTAAAAAATATAAATAAATTATCAAATTAATATTTAAATGGTAAAAATGATGAGAGAGAAAAAATAGATTTGAAATTTTGAAATTTGTTTTGTATAGAACAATGCCTAAATTAGGACATGAGCCATTAATAAGAGGTTGAAGTGATCATAAAGAGCGTTTGTAGTAGTGATCCTATGATTCTGGGTTTGAGTAGAATTTCTAAAAATGGGCCCCTTTAATTTTTAATTAATTTTTGTAAAACTAATATAAAATGACACACGAGTCTCAACTAGGACCGCAATAACAATAAGTCAAACGAATAGTATGAAGCCAACAAAAATGTAGAAAGCTTAGTCAGCGCACCAATGTAAAGTAAAAAGGAAAAACACTCAACCAGAGCCAATACAAATAACCTATGATATAAAAAAGTTAAAAATAGAAAGCACAGTTAGAGTCAATATAAATAGCCCAAGAGAGATGCAAGTAAAAAGTCAAAAATAAAAAAACTCAACCACAGCTAAAGAAAAAGGAGAAAATATCTTGAATTAATATTTATTAAGGGCAAAAATACAAATACTAAGAATTCAATTCAATAGTTCTAAGTTCTAACTCACCAAATTAATGATGATTAGACACAATCAAATACACCAAACACTAATACGCAAATGCAATGAGATGAGGCAAAGAGATGAGTCATTTCATTCTTATAGGCCAAAATAAATAAAAGCTTTTATTTCATTAATACATACAATCGAAATATGAAACAAAATTACAAAAAGATTCTCCCAATACAAAGTGCTCCAACTTTGAAATTTGCAATCCATTTGTTTGAAATTAAAGATTAAAAATTAAACTTTTTTTTCACTTAAAACAGAAACATAAAAATTAAATATGTAGAAATGCTAAAAATCTAGTGTAAATTATAACTGCATAACTCATCATTTGCCATAAAAACCAATAATATTAATATATTATGGTGGATGTAGCCAAAAAGAATTGAAATAAATACCTCAAAGCCATACTCCTCAAAGGCTCCAAGCAAGTTAACGAAAGGAAAACAGCTAGTTAGCTAGTTGCAAAAATTTAATTTCATGAGCAAAAATAGCTATACAGCCCAAAAAATTGCTCAAAATTTGAAAAATTCTTTTTTTTTTTTTTCAATTAGGCTGATTGCTCAAAAATTTAAAAGTCTAAGACATTATTTAGGCAAAAATTGCTCCTCACCAACTTTACAAATTGCTCTACAATCTAAAACAGTGGCCCAAAAAAGACTTTTAAAAATTGCTCATCTTAATTGGTTGTGAAATTGCTCTACAACCAAAAAGGCCTAATTCATTATTTAGGGAAAAAATATTGGGCGAAATTGCTCAAAAAATTATAAGACTGTTAACCTTTAAAATTGAAATTTACCCTTACGCAGCTGGTGCAATGGGTGGTGGACGCCTCATTTGGAAATGCAATGCATTCTGTGTAGATGATAAATAATTAAATATATAGTACATATTTTGCATTCGATCGCGAATTTCATATATATGAAATATTTGAAAGGGAAATTATATTAGCACTACTATTTTTATTCATCACACCACATTTTATACACACCCCGATTAAAAGATGATTTTTATAATAACACCACACTCAATTTTACTCATTTGACCTTACTCTAAAAAAAACTAAAATAAAAATATATACACCACACTTTAAGGATAAAATGACTGTAACATCTTTAAAAAAGACACCACATCCAAATTAAAATCAAAATTTGAAGAACACGTTTAGTTGCTCCAAATTTAATTACGATAAAACTCAATTTACCTAACCATAAATTAAAAGTCATAAACCCTAAGGATATTCATTCATCGTCACCATAAATTGCTTAATACAATATTTTGTAGTATCATGAATTGGGTTTCGTTCCCTTGAAACAATACTATTTTCCCCATCTTAATTTCAGGTACTATTTTTCTTACGGATGAATCCAAACCCTCATGATATATGATATTTGGGATTGGGAATCATGGATGAACGGACACTAGTCACAAATTTTTTATAATTGATGAAGGAGAACACTTGATCACGTGCTCTACTTTTTGGATTCATCAGAAATTTATCAGTCCAGGGTTTGGATTCATCATTCATCCATATACGTCTTTATTCAAATCATCAAATGCCAATATTGATACTAATTAATCCAAACACCCAACTATTTTCCCATTTATTTATTCTAAAATGCCAATTAAATTTCTGTTAAATTTCGGATATTCAATGCGTCTTTATTCTTATATCAGACCATTTCTGATAATTGCTATACGTGTGTTTTAAAAGCTTTAATAGCTATCTTACATTAAAAAACTAAAGAAATCTTATATTGCAAAGTTTTAATAACTATCCTAGCTACATGCCTACATTATATATAAGCATCATTTTGTAAGGTTTAATCTTGCTTAGTATAGAGGTTCTCTCTCCCTAAGTAAATGGACATGGGGACATACACAGGGCCAAGGCTGGAACACGAGGCAGAAATGATCGAGGAGGGGACGGGGATTATTGTTCTTACTTACGTGGCCCGAACCCGCTCATTTTACTGTATTGATTTTTATCTAATTTTAATTATTATATATTTTTTAGTGTGTTTATACTTTATTTTTGCTCCTTCGTAATAGCTCTATTACTAATAACATATTTAACAATTTTAAACTATTAAGTCGTACTTTTCAAAGTGGCGGAAGAAATTTTTTTTTTTTTTTTAATTTAATAAGTGGCAATGTTATGGCTTGCATATTTTCTTGACTACTAGTTCCTTTTTATCAAGCAATTTGCGACTATGGGAGTGAGTTGAGAGCATTTTCTAATATATATGATGTTATGTGAGGATAAAAAATTATCCCAACCCAGTTCAGACCTCAACCTGATCCTTAATCTCGATTAGTTGGGGATGGGGCGGATACGGGAAAAGAAAATTCTCGATGAGGGAGAAACGGGGAATGGAGTCCCAGCCTAAAACCCCCAGTCATAATCACTACACAAATGTCAGATCAAAATTGGTCATATAATACAATTCATAATTTGCAACTTTTTCTTATTATTCAAGAATTTCCAATATGATTATTCCTTTTTCTAATTGTTGATGTTTACTTCCTATTCGGCCTTACAATTATCTTCGATGTTTAATTTCTATATATATTCACCACTAAAAATAAGGGCATGTTCTTTTGAAGAGTTCACGTCATTTCGTGCCAAATGTGTGATTGGTATTGTAGTGAAAAATATACTCCCTCCGTCCCACTAAAATAGGCATCCACCATTTTTCACACATATTAAGAAAACATCTTAAATGTTCTTGGAATTATAAGATATTCATATATTCTTTCAATTTTACCCATATATTGAATAGTCAAAAAGTAGTGTGAACATGTTTAAATATCTTGGAAGATGAAATATCTATCTTGATGTTTAGTATTTCAATTATCTTAAATAGAGGTATTTTAGTACATGGAAAATAAATTATACATTCAATAAGGAAATTGGACTATAATTTGGGACGGACAAAATATGAATACTTGCCTATCTTAGTGGGACGGAGGGAGTATGTGTGTGGTTGAAAATGTATACAGGTTATACGGAATTGCGTGAAACCTTGAAAAGAACAAAGCCTAAGACTTTTAGGAGCGACAGTCGCCCCTTTAGCTTCATGACTGTAGAGCAATAGCAATAGCACTGATGTCGCTCCTATTACTCTAGAAACCCGATGTTATAGGAATGACAGGACAGTCCTTAAAGATTCAATTGCTTATAGTGATTTGTAACAAAGAGAACATTGAATTGAGACAATGCACATGAAATCGAAGATCAGTTGATTATGTTACGTCTTACAACAATTAAATTCACACTTTGTAATAAGGTCGTGTCATTGGTACACTTGGAAAGTTCTTATACAACCAAATAAAGCTTTGACTAAATCTTCATCAATAGAAATTGACGTCTCTAGTTTTCCTTCTTCGAGTAGTTGCCTCCATACTTTTTCAATCAAGAGATCTTAAAATTTCAAGGGAATTGACTAGTTACTCAGATGTGTAGATAAATAAGTTTTTGCTGCACTTATTTTGACAATTAGTAGCGAAAACACAGTTTTTTTTTTCCTTCCTTACGTAGTATATAAAAAATAACATAATTTCCGCAGTCTTGATTTAGAATGTAATGAACTCTTAAGAGATTTTGAAGAGTTTACAAAAATCCATATTAAATATTTCAAGACTTTTATAGAGCTTTAAAAGTCTTCATTAAATATGTTAAATTATTCTTTTTTTTAATGTCCTATATAATCTTTTTAGAAAGTTTGATTCAATGTACCTACTTAAACTATAAATTCTATCTCTTAATATTATTACGAGGCTTCACACAATTAAACAATTAGTTACACAATAAAAATTATCACAACTAGTATTTTCTCTCGTGCGTTGTAAGGGAAGATTTAGGCCAAGTTATAATTTAAAATATGTGTAAAATAAAAATTATAATAACATATTTTCCTTTTTTATGATAAATAGTATAAGAAACAAAATAATAAAATCAAGAACTGGATCATAAATAATGTATGATATAACATCTTTAAGGGAGATGAAGAAGCTATATAAAAGCACATTCGGTCAAAAAAGTATAAAAACACATTATTTCGTCCCCGTTTGGTTATAAATTTTTCCTTGATTTTGCGTGATTTAATGGGAGAGATATGGATGGAAGATTTAAAAATATCACACACGATAATAACACGGATTGGAAGGATAATAAGTAATTCTATCAAAAGATGAAGGGTGATAATAACGAGAGATTATGCATTGATTGAAAATTAGGTATTTGTGTTTGAGTGGGAAATATAAATAAAATATTATTTTTTAATTCTGAAAATTATAAGATTGAGCGGGAAACTGATCTCATTTTATATATATATATATATAGATAGATTATAATATAATACGTACTAATACATTTACAAGCAGGGGCGAACTTGTTTAAGAGCCGGTGGGTGCAATTGCACCCACTCAACTTTTGAAAACCTCATCCGAATTTGAAGCCTATTTCAGAAAAGGGGAAAAATGTAAAATAAAATAAATTTTGAGGCATTCTACCTACAGGCCATCAACAATTCCCATGCCCAAGAAAATACTCAAATCCAATTAAAAGGTGTATGAGAAAAGGATTTACATATCAGTGCATATTGAAAAGATGTATTGAATGAACTTAAAAATGAGACTACCATACGACGTTTAAGTATGAGAAGTCACAAGAAATAATTATAGACCAATATATTGTATTTCGTAATTTCTTCCATAATTTGGCATCTTTTCAATCTGAAAGTATTCTAGTATATACATTAATAGATTTTATATTATTTTCTAATAATATAAAATCCACATAATAAATGTTCTTTAAAAAAATTTCGGGGGTCCGATCTCGCCCCCACCGAACAATAAGTCCAGGTCAGCCCCTGCTTACAAGAAAACCATGGACATATGCATGAGAGGATTGTACAAAGTAGAAGACGATGAAAAATCCAACCTAACAGCCTTTATAAAAGAGAAAGGTGATTAGATTCTTCAGGTCCCTTTTCAAACTAAAATATAGTAATAATTAGGCAAGAATTTCAACAATATAATCGAGTATTGACACTTGGAATTGTGTAACTTTTTTGGACTGCCATATGATTGGTGCTGTACGACAATAAAGAAAACATTAAAATCTGCGGAGGTTATAATAAAATAATTGTAAGAATAAGAGTTGGCTCATGGTTGGCATTTGCTCTTCTTTTTGGGAAAGTACAAACTAATTATGCATGAAATTGAAATGAAATATTTCAACCCAACGCAACGTAATCTCTGAGCAAAATCTTTTTTAATATTTTTTTAACATGAGTTTAAAGCCTGTTTCTTCCATGATTATGTGTGTAAGCGTTTGCATGCTGCGGAAAAGAAAATGTACGAGATTTATAATCTTCAACTTTAATCAATTAAAGGGCAGCACGTTTGGGATTTCGAATGATGTCACATCCATTATTTCGTACTTGCTAAAAGGTATAGAAAATTGCATTTTCTAATTGAAATGATTTGTCACAAAAATTACTAATAAGTTATAAAATTGATTGCAATTATAGGTGGGAAGAGCGATAGGTTAAAATGTATATATCTCTTACCTGTCTCGTGTTGTCTTTCAAACTCGCTCTTAGCAGAGAAATGATCTTTACTCATTTTACTCTAAGCATCTCGAGTCAATTAGCCATAAGATTATTTATCTGGAAACTTAAATTTCTACCAACATTAAAAATCTATATATGACACAGCTAAAGAGGTTTAGTTGATTTGGTTAGAAGGACTAAGGTTAGGATCTTGAGACCTACAGGTCTCAAGTTCAAGACTACCATTTGCGAGTAATGTGACTTTAATTTGTATTTTCTAACCAATTATTCAGTTGTAGTTCGTATGAGTTCTCTTTGTTGAAGTTTAGTGGATGTAACTCTGTACGCATTTGTACTCTTTATTATGTAAATCGTACTTTTATTAAAAAAATCTATAACATAAAAATAAAGTTAAAAAAAGGAAAAATAAGGTGCCCACCATGCCTAGGGGATGCCCCAATTTCAACGAGGGAATCGCCCATTTACAAACACCATTACACTATTTAATAGATAAAAATAAGAATTATATTTTTCTAAAACTATAAAAAAACCTGGCGACTTCCGAGTTTAAATCAGATTAGCACTAGGCGATCGCCTAGTGTTAATATAGGCGACTGTCCAATATCAGGTGCATGCGATCATATGGATCACCCCCTAATTATTAATGAAAATATCTTTATTTCACCTTATTTTGGGAATATCCATTTTAAATACCATATTCACCTAATTTCCTCTTATTTATCTATGTACGGATAAGTTAAGCAAGTGTTTCATTTTCCAATGGTCCATGTAGTCCAGCAGCATGTAAGTTTCCTGAGTTAAGTGTTCAATTCTCTTTCTCATACACTCCTATTAATTGTAATGTGGAAAAAAAAGTCAATCTATCATTTTTGTTTAAAAAAGGAATAAGTCTAGAATTAAGATGCAACTTAGTTAGTGTCATAAGTGGTAACATAATGCTAGTAAAATTTCTATCTTGATATTAATGAATGATTGCATTTACAATTGATATAAAAATATAATGTATTGAAATCATTTTATTTCATTATATTGTTAAATTATTTTTGCCCAGATT
This sequence comes from Jasminum sambac, assembly GCA_018223645.1. Classification (NCBI taxonomy): domain Eukaryota; kingdom Viridiplantae; phylum Streptophyta; class Magnoliopsida; order Lamiales; family Oleaceae; genus Jasminum; species Jasminum sambac. The sequence goes on from CP073652.1 coordinate 27,935,550, forward strand.
GCTTGAGCCTTGCTGATTTTTTTTTTGAATAGGCGCCGTGTTGATAAATAAACAAATTAATAGTTTATTATAAAAAATTTAACTGAAACAAACAATCTAAATAAAATTAAAAAGAAAACAAAAGAATTTCCAATCATAACCTTAGAGGTTCGACAAAGTCTACTCTCTGTTGAATTCTGCAGATTTATGTATAATGCTCAATCTACTAGAACTCAGAAACTCTAGCAATAAAAATAATTATAATCACGAGGCATACGCTTTAACATAGATCGTCGAAACAAACCAAATCTCTCTAAAACACATAACCCACCAAAACTATTCACAAAGAGTAGATCATACAGAGTTTACTCGCTCCCTTTCCAATGCCAACATCTTTGTACCGTAAGGTGCCAACATGTCATGTAGAGTGTGAGTATTGATCAAGGTTGGTGCAAGCCCTCCCATTTAGGGGAGGGGTGATACATAAAGGAAATTAATATCGTAAAATACCATATATTAGTAGGAGATCATTGACGAGAGTTTACTCACTACAACTTGTCACTCGAAACTACATTATTTGGATCGAAAGCATGTATGAAGAGTCGATGTTGGCATGAGTTGACTGACAAATCAGCAAGGGCAAATTTTTCGAATTTTATGCACACATATTATGGCTAAGGTCTAATATGGAATCAGAGGAAATGATAGTTTCGAGATGCTTTTGGCCAACTCTGAATTTAATGACCCTCCTTTCTCCAAAAGGCTGCTATCTTTACTTTTGCCTTGTCATTTTCTGTATTTTTCAATCTTAACCATACAAGATACGCATAGGGTCCAATCCAGTCTTGATTATGGTATGCACAGTGTCTCACCTTTAAATATGTTTGTTTTGTTAGTACTAGTAATATTATTTTTGAGTTCAAAACGAAATATATGCAACAAAAAAAAATTAAAAGTATTGGAAATAAAAGTTTAACCATCGTAATCAAGGACTTGATGTTGATCAAGGTTTTGCAAGCTCTATTGAAAACAAAACGATTGTCTGATCACTTTTATTTTTACATGTATCAAGAAATCGTAGTTAAATTTTATTGAAAAGTAATAGTTTTCTTGTACATTTTTAACTATATATACCCCAACACTAAATGATAATAATTTATTTAAATCGATAATAATATATGTTAAATCAACATATATAAAAAAAAAATTGAAAGGCTATAATAAAATCTCAATAAAGAAAGTAGATTATTTAAGATGAACGAAAAAATAATAAAGGAGCATCTTGCAAGGAGGGATCGGACTATCTTGCTTAGTTGTTTTTTAAATACATATTGTCTCATAGAAGAATGACTTTTATTTCATAATAGGTTTTGGGAATAAGCTTTACGACAGTCTTTAGAAATTTGTCAAAATAATCTCTATTCGAATGTGAGGAATGAAAATGAATAGTGGTAGTATTAAAATGTTGAACATGAATATACTTTTGGAAAGAAGCACTAAAGGTGATGGTCCAAAATCCAGCCCGATTGGTAGTTGGGCCCAAACATCGTCAAAGCCTAATCTGTTTATCAAGATCCAAGTCAAGGTAGTGCTAAAATTACAAGTTGATCAAGTCCAAACGAAGATCCCAAAGCCCATTAATTACACCAATGCCCAGAATATATATATATATATATATATATATATATATATATATATATATGTTATTTTTTCTTTTTGTCATGGAGAAAATTGGTGACGGATTTATAATTTTTAATCCGGGGTTGTAATAAAGAAAAAATTTGAATTCGACTAAAATTATGTATGAAAAAAATTCTATACTAAACTTCCTTTTTTTTGTCGGGCGGTCATGACCCGGCGAGCCCTCCCCTACACCCTCCCTGAAGAAAACTTATTTATTCATAGCGTCAAACATTATCACATCAGAAATAATAAAGAGTGTTAAACCACTCCATAGATGTGACAAAGAGCCGCCACCCTCGCTAGCCGAGCAGCCGCATGATTATTTGCACTTTTGTACTGCTTTCCTCTTTTGTTCTTTAAGTCCTTACCGGGGCTAGTTAGGCCTTCAGAGAGTGTTCTTTATTAGGAGGATGCCGCAGGGTTGGGGCCAGGAGGGGGAGGCACTCATATAGTAAAATTAGAAAATAAAAAGTAAATAGCATTTTTTTAATTTTTAATTTAATTTAAAATTTTTTGTTGGAACCATCTAAGAAAGATATGCAATAAATTTATATACATTTATACAATACAACGGCAAATCATCTCTCTTGGTCCTCTATCTAAATTTTTTGCAAGCATTGCTCCATTTTTTTTTAACCACGAATTTGAACTACTCTAAGAAACAACGAGAAGAGCTTGTTAGACAAAACTTAGAAAATAGTTATTTTGCATGCGCAGCTTTCAAAAACGCAGTCTATAAAATTTATTTTTACCCACATTTTCCTCATTTTACAACACTTCTTACAGTGGGCATACGATCACGTCATTCACGTGGATATGGAAAGGAATTCCTAACTCTTGAAATGTCCTCCCCTTCCCTAGTAGAATAGCCTTATTTTTTTGTAGGTGAAATTTTTGAATACTTTTTGCCATTGTTATGGTGTTGTTGAGTTACATATTCTGAATATTGAAGATAATGAAAAATAATAAACACTAGAACCCATCTATCAGTTTAAATTTTTAAATCAAATGGTTCAACATGGCATTAGATCAAGCGAAGGTCTCTAGTTTGAATTTCACTGCCACGCATTTAAAATGAATTAGCCATGCACGTGTTACACTTCAATCAGAAACAATAAACTCTCTACATGTGAAGAGCGTGTTGAAGATAATAGATAAATAAAAATATTAAAACCGATCTTTTAGTTTAACTCAATATCATTAGGTGATGAAATATATGCGGGAATAAAATTTAAATCAATAGAGGCAACATTCAACACTGGAATGGATTCAAGCATATATCTTTCACTGCCCCTTACTTATCTTGGTGTACCATGCATTGTATTGTTCAAAGGCACTAAAAGACTGTTTTTGTATGATAATCTAATTTTGTATATATAAGATAGATCAGAAGTAGAATTAATCATGAGTTGTGATAACCAAATGTTTTGTTTAGAGGGAGGGTTACTTTGATAAGAACTTAAAGCATACACTTAATGCTATACATCTCTTGCAAGTTCTTGACCCTCCAAGAGATTAGGGATTTCATTAAGAGGATATAAGGGTGTTTTATATATCTCATATATATATGGAGGGAAAGTTGACAATTTTGCCCACTCCGTGCAAGGAATGAAGATTTTTCGGACGAATGATCTCGACCGTAAGTTTAAAGGCATCATCAGATTGGATAAGGTTGGTTTACCTTATAACCTCCTGAAAGTTAAGCTTCATGACAATGGGGGAAAAATGTATATGGAGGATAGAGGATAACTGATTTTTGTAATTACTCTTCGATCCGGAGATCTTTGTCTAGTCCCCTTCCAATGGATAAAAAATAAAAATAAATAAATAAATAAAAATAAAAATAAAAATCCTGTGTTTCACTATAATAGTAGGGGAATCCAAACCCCTATAAACAGACCTTGAAGGAGGGCTAAAAACTGCATTGAATTTGTGTTGATGCCTTCCCTTAAAAAAATAATAATAATAATAATAATAGAGTCATTTTTCTCAAAACAATTCATTAATTATTGAATTGATAAAACGTACTGATATGTTTATATTCATAGAGTTCAATCAGTACAAAATGAAATTGACAAGTAAATGTAAGATTGTACAAAGAAAGGGAGGAAATTAGGCCCAAAAAAGTTTGAAATTTTAAAAATTGGGTAAAATTAAAATATTTCAATTTTTTCGCGACCTCAAATCAAGTCTGTGCGATCGTGGAAATTTGTTCTGTGCAATTGCGAGCATAGATTTGTTTAGTGGAACAATATTAGCAAGTGCCAATGTCAAACTTTGAATTTAAGAGGGTGTAAACACAAATTGTGCGAAGCAAAAACATTGAAAAATATAAAACATACGTACAAATTAAAGCGGCAAGGTAAAGTTTCAAGGGTAATCCTGGGTTAAGCGAACTTTTATAAACACTGAACAATAACAATTAGGGAAGGTTAATATTCAAAGTGCCAAATGATATACGTTGCATTTTTGCTATTTTTGCTTGATCGATTTTTCGTGTTGGAAGATTTTTAGTGAAATTACTTGATTTTTCATGTATTTCAGGTCACAATATACTATTTTTTTCACAATATACTAATTTTTCTATCTTTACTATTTTTCCTTATAAGATAAGATTTCGGCCAAATATACATTACTAATAATGGACATCAAATGCCAATGAGGCATTGGCCTGGTGATTTAGGAGGCCAAAGCTGAGGGCTTGAGACCTAGAGGTCAAAGCCAAACCTGAAGCCCTGAGACCTAGAGGTCTCGGGTTTGATTTCCCATAAAAGGGAATCTTACTATTTCTTTTAAGAGGATTATAGTCCTCTACAAGGGGATTTAAAAAAATAATAATAATGGACATCAACTATCTCAATTAATATACCTACCAAATGAATCCATTTTAAATCTTAAGAAATTGTAATCAGTCACTACTGATTCTTCTAATTAATATGATCCTCATATTATTAGCTTTTCTGCCTCTTCACTTGTGTATATAAATTCAAGTCTCGAGCTCCTAAAATTCATTGCTCTTATTTCTAATACTATTCATTCTCTGAAGAAACCATTTTCTCATTTTCCCATGGCTTCACTAAGGCTTGGTTTGTTAGCTTTTTTCTTACTTTTTGCATCAGGTATCTCTCATTTTCCTATGGCTTCATTTTTCTCTTATCGATCTCACTAATACGAATTAATGTTGTTAGGGTTTATGTTGATGAATGTTTAGGCTCAGGACCCACCACCATGCAAGCGAAACGCGGATTGTGCAGATTATTGCAGGTCGCGCGTTGGAGGACCACTACATTTCGATGGGATCCGCCAGTGTATATTGAAAGCTAATGAATCAGCAAAACCAGCCAGTGGCTTAAAGGGTTTCAAAACTAGAGGCATTTGAGAAAAAATAATTAAAAATTAAATTAAAAATTAAAAAAAAATTAGAAAAAAAAATGTCCTCCCATGCATGTGTCTCTATTTTATTTTTTCTGCTCAGAGGAGGAAATCAGAAATATGGATGAGATTGGATCAAATTAGTTTCAAATTTTTGTGTACACAATGAAATTTCAGTTATGATCTTGTTTCTTTATTAATTTGCTAAGGTTTATATGATAAGAATATCCTCTGAAAATTTTAAAATACACTGACTACACTAAGAACAAAATTTGCATTATCTACAATTCTGTAATTTCAATTTTTGTGAATTATACATGATGGATTTTTATCACTAATTGGGGGAAAAATGCTGTTAACCAGTTGTAATTTTGTAAAACAAATTTATAAAGATCACAAATGTCATTATTAATGGCATGGATGGTAAAAATATACTTTTAGTTGCCAAACTATAAAATGATACATATCTAATTATCTTCAAATACGTACTGTCATATGAGATATTGATCAAATGATAAAATGTAATGATTATTTGCAACAATTAATTACTTAATTGTGAAACTTGATTTTTACTTGAAAGAAAAATGCTTAAAATTTCTTGAGTATTATATATCTCATCAATATTTTAAGAAGTATAATCATATATATATAGAATTTTGATACCTAAACATTTCGAAGTATCAAATTCTGATATACCTGAGTAAATTTCAATTAATAAATAATTAAAGTATGATGCTTATAAGAGGTATAATTTCAATTTTTATACAAAAGTTTGTTATTCTTGCGTTTCACCTTAAAAATTGCCCAATTAATAAAAATTCAAAAAAAAAAAATTAAAAATGAAGAAGAAGAAGAAGAATCAATTCAGGTATTGTTTGATGTATACACGCATAAAACTTAAAAGCACTGGGAGATAGATAATTAAATATATATTGAAGGCTATACTTGATTTTTTGAGACACAAACTTGAATCAATGATGAAGTTTATTTTCGTGTTTCGAGGCTGTTTAGGGGGGGGGTCAAAACTGTATTTTTATATTTTATTATTTCGTTCCATATTTATTTTAAACAAAAAATGGCCCCACATCAGGGACATGACATCAGTTGAAAGTTATATTAAATCTGACATTTAAGATTAGATTTAAAATGAAAGTTAATTACTGCTAACTAACAGTCGCCAAATCACGCAATTACACAATTATTCGCTTTAATTTCTACCTCTGGACTTGTGTATATAAATTCATGTCTCGAGCTCATAGAATTCATTGCTTTCAACAGTGTGTTGATTTTCCCATGGATTCATTGAAGGTGGCGCTGTTTGCTTATTTCTTACTTTTTGCATCAGGTCCTTCTCCCTCTCTCTCTCTCTCTCTCTCTCTCTCTCTCTCTCTCTCTCTCTACATAGAACTGGTATGATATGAATGTATGATGGGGTTAACTTTGTTGGTGCAGGTTTTATGTCAACGAAAGTGTGGGCCCAGTTTCCACCACCATGCAAGATCGACAGAGATTGTACAGGTTATTGTAGATCTCATGCTGGCACACCGGTATGTGTAGAGAGGATATGTCAGTGCATCTCAAAAGCCTATGAATCCACAGAACCGGCGAGTGGCAAAAGAAGCAGCTTTCAAAACTAGAGGCCTTTGAGCAAAGAAAAAAAAAAGAATAAAAAAATTTTAAAAAATAATAGTAGTAATAATAATAATTGTCCTCCCAAGGGTCTTTGTTATAATTTTCTGCTCATAAGAGGAAATGACGCATGTAATTAATTGGGTCGCCTGCATTGATGTCTAACTTATCTTATGGCTTGTAGTAAATCCGTTTTCCGCATATTTTGTGTAAAATAAAGATTGATGACAAATATACTAAAGTACTAATAGTCTAATATTCTTTATTAAATAAATTAAAGTAATCAAAGAAATCGTGTTTGACAAGGTAAATAAAGTAATAAAATAAATTATATGAAAAATTATAAATATTTTATAAAATTATAAATATAGTGCTTCTTTCAAAAAAAAAAAGTATATTCTTTTTTTTTTTTTGTGTTTTGTCTGCATGTGATGAATTTTTAAGTTACTATTTCAGATTTTTGCCAAAAGTATAAATTTAGCCAACATGAATACATGATATTAAAATAATTATACACATAAGTTAAATGGTACTTTTGACTACTTTGTATTTATGTAAAAACATTAATACATCAATTTTTCCACCAACTTGGTGCAAATATCCTACCACTAGATAATTTTTTTAAAAAAAAATTCTGTGTGCACATATATTTCGTGAATAGAGCTAAATGCAATTTCTTTTGTCCTTAACTTTATTATTATTTATTTATTTTTGTACAAATTGGAGATCGGTCTCCAATTTGTACTAAAAAAAAATAAAGTTAACTAATAGGGGGTGTCCTTACCACTGGGAGAAGCCCCCTTGGACACCTTAGCTTTATTTTGTATCAGCTGTATTGTTAATTTTAAACGTCTTTGATATTTTATTATATAAAAATTGTCAGTTCACTTATTTATTTACTTGTGAATTTGAGTTTTCCCCATGTCAATTCATGTTAACTCTTTACAATGAATAAGTCTACAAAGAGATACATGCAATCAATTAAAAATATAATTCAAAATATTTACAATATATGTTTCGAATATAATAAAAGGAGCTTTTATTAATTAAGATTTGAATAATACCCACACTTAGGTAGGGATTAAAACTATTTAATAAGGTTACTCGTATTGATATTACCAAATATAAATTATTTTTATTAGAAGTAGTTATCATCATTCAGATAAACAAATTCTTTATTTTGTAGTATTATTTTTCAAAGAATTGTCGAACTTAAAATTCATTTTATTTCAACTTTTTTTATTAATATATAGATTTGTCCATTAATTATTTTAACTAGGTCTAAACTAAACTATTTCCTTTGTTAAAATATTTTAGTTGGGATATAGATATATATTATTTCTTTAACTCTTCTGATTTTAAAATTTTTAAACTAAATTGTTGAGGCAATAAAAGAAATTTTAGAAGATTATAAAAATATACTACCAGAAATGAGACCTTTGTGGGTGACATGCCGCTCCTAAATGTTCAATTTCTTGTAGTGATAAATGATTCCTTATAAATTGGAGCCCAATTTATACAATTAGGCCAGAATACATACAATTATATACAAAATAATAAACGAGTTATACCTCATGAGGAAGATGGGTTGCTAGAGAGAGGTGCTCCAACTTGAGAGGAAGAATTGAAATTCTTGAATTGAACGAGCAAGTTGGAATGTAATTGGGCTGTCATGCTAATTGGATCAAGTAAATTAGCTGGGTCAAGTGACCAATTGGGCAACCTATGTCACGTGGATCGGATCTTTTAAGAAGACCAATTTACCTTTCTGCCCCTAGGAGCATCTTAGCAGCGTGAGACTATTAACGAAAAGAGGTTTGCAAGTTATAATTTTTTTTTTTCAATTTAAACGTTTAATTCATGTGTGCAAATTAATCCTTTATTTGTTACAATTGCTGATACTTAGGCAGCAATATTTGTTGGATAATGGCAAAGCGCTAATCAAAAAGAATATCAAATCGTGGCATGTGGAGACAAGATGGATGGTGGCTACATTACATGTTGCAGTGGTTGGCTCAAGAAAATGCGTGGAGTGATTGCCAATTAGTGAAGTGGTTGGAAATTATTGAGTGATTAGCATTTATAAATGCTAATTATTACAAGATTGCCATTGAAATTTCTTCTATAAATTGAGGTCATTCCTTCGTACTTGTATAATCCCACAAATGAGAGCAATCTCATATAAGAAAGGAATAGAGAGAAAAAGATAGTGAGTTTCTCCTAAATTTTTCGTGTTATTCCCTTAATTTGTGAGGGTGTGTTTTCTCTATGTAAAGAGAATTATTTTTAATTTGTCTTCTCCTATATTGAGAGAAGTTGTTGTAATCCTTTTGTTGATGGTGAAATCCTTCTACCGTTTGCCCGTAGTTTTTACTCCGAATTAATTTGGGGGTTTTCCACGTAAAATCTGGTGTTACTCGTTTTTCTCATTTCTACTTCAGTTGTAATTGTGTACCCAATTCCACAACCGATCCTAACAAGTGGTATCAGAGATTTGGTTGTGATTTTTCATTAAATTCTTAGTATGCTCTGTGGTTGCAGTATAGACTGATCTTCCACATCAAAAACGATTTTTTGAGAAAATTACTAGCCGAGTTTTGTGCTAAGATCAGATCCAGTTAGTGGAAAAGAGACACCTATTAAAATGGCGACGAAATATGAAATAGAGAAATTCAATGGGAATAATTTCTCATTGTAGAAAATGAGAATAAAAACAATATTGAGAAAAGATAACTACTTGGCGGTAATTGAAGAAAGGCCCGACGATATCACTGATGATAAATGGAGCGAGATGGATGGCAATGCTATTGCTAATCTACATCTAGCGCTAGCCGACGGAGTATTGTCAAGTGTAGCGGAGAAAAAGACGGCAAAAGAGATTTGGGATACTCTCACAAAATTATACGAGGCCAAATTACTACACAATAAGATCTTCTTGAAAATGAAGTTATACACCCTTCGGATGATGGAGTCAATTTCGGTGACAGACCATATCAACACCCTATGGTGTAAATTAGTTGGGTCAAGTGACCAATTGGGCAACCTATGTCACGTGGATCGGATCTTTTAAGAAGACCAATTTACCTTTCTGCCCCTAGGAGCATCTTAGCAGCGTGAGACTATTAACGAAAAGAGGTTTGCAAGTTATAATTTTTTTTCAATTTAAACGTTTAATTCATGTGTGCAAATTAATCCTTTATTTGTTACAATTGCTGATACTTAGGCAGCAATATTTGTTTATATTAACCCCTTCTTCTGTTATCTTTTAAGGAAGTTATTTCTCACTATTAGCCAAGTTTTCAACCTTTTAATTTTTTGGAATAAGCCTCTTAAAAGATTTTAATTTATACCGAAAGTTGCTCTATTTTAAGGTCCTATGGCACTTACACGATTTAAAGGGCTGAGAATTCAGTTGAACGTAATTAATATGTGGAAAAAGGCGTCACCATGTGATCATCGAGATAAAGAACAGATCAATGAGACTTTGTAAAAGTTATCATTAATTACATAAGACGACTGCTAAGAAAAAATACCTATTATGATAACCATTTTTTTTATTTTGGACAAATATTATAATAACTTATTAGGTTAATTGCAAGGAGCTTAAGTGATCTTAAATGGGTTTTCTAAGGTCAGGATCTCATCAATTAAGAATAAGGTCTAGAACAAGGTCTTTGATGTGAAATTTCCATGCTTAATGAGGAACCTAATTGTCTATTTTGAGGAATAGAAGACTAAAGTGTAAATTCTTTAAACTTCTGAGATAAGACGAAACTTATGCATAATGTAGTTAGTAAATTTTTTGTCACATTGTAGCCTGGCTAGTTTATTTCCTATACTGATAAAGAGATCAAGAATTCTATCAATTCTATACATGATATGTGTCTTGAAAATTTTGAGCACGCGTAATCTCACCATGAGTGTTCTCTCAATTTTATTTTTCCCATTTTCATATTTGATCAAAATCGAAAAATATACTTGTGATGACTTCAAATTAATCAATTAATGTATGGTTAAAATTATTTTTTGAATAAAATGAAATACTACAAGAAGGAAGCACGGACAATTTCGCACACGTCCACCACGTTACAAGCTAAAATCCCCATATTATAGTTGCGATACTAATAATCTACTAAGACGACTCAAGCCGATGTTACTAACAAAATTGATGTTACTTAGCTATACAAGAACCTAATCATTCTCATTGCATCTTTCGTTTTCTTAGTCACATTATTTTCCTCGTAATCTTTTTGCTCCGGTTTGTACCATCGGAAAAGGTTGATACCTTGTCTGTATCATTATCATCGTAATCGTCCTCGTCATCATAGATTACCCGTCTTCTCCTCCAAGGCAATCTGGATGACGACACTTGAAGTTTTTTCACCACTTTTTCCTTTCTTGATTCCTCGTCGACCTTCTTCTTCGTCATTGAAGCGCAAGATTTCGTAACCTTGTCGACTATCCTAGGACGGACGAGGCGCGGGTCTACCGAAGTAGTAGTAATCTTAAACTCATTATCATTAACCGATGAGAATAAAAATGAATAATCCCTTGAAGCTCTAAGCCACTCCACCTTTTCTTTATCCATTACGATATGAGGACTGGGTTCTTTGTCGATTGCGTCATAGTTGAACCAAGATTTCTTTTCGTGAATTGGCTTCTCCTCGGAAAACGCAGTCTCGAAAGGTCCTTTGCTTGGTCTCAATAACTCCATAGTTGTAGAGAAGTTTAAGTTTGATTTGAAGATCGAAGATGATGATTGAAATTTGTAAGTAATTGATGAGGGATCGATATATGTATATATATAAAGTGTTAGTTAAGTAATACTTCCAAGGGGTCTCGGAGACGGAATATAATCCTAGTTTGAGTCACATACTCACAGTTGATGTTAGGAGACATTCCTTATGTTTGTCATATGTGACCACGAAAAGTCAAAAAACTTGGCGTTCAAGATTTATAAGCAAAGGAAAATTAATTAAAATCTGTTAAATAAAATCATTGGGCTTGTGGATGTCTTGAGCCCAAAGAAATAAATCATTGGGCTTTTTGGATGTCTTGAGCCCAAAGAAATAAATCATTGGGCTTTTTGGATGTCTTGAGCCCAAAGAAAGGGTTTTTTCTTCCCCCCGCTTAAATCCCAAAATTGTAGGAGTGCATCGAAAATTAAATACCAAAATCCTAAACCTGAAAAATTACATGTGCATTGGACCCAGTACTTGAGTGCTAGAATTTATTGACTAGAGTGGTTAATGGCTCATGCAACTATATACGCTGCGAGACGAATATAGTTGCTCATACCCTTGCTAATTGGGCTATCTCAAAGAATTTGTATTGTAATTCGAAAAATTGGATCCCACGTTTTATCAGCACGGTTGTGCAAAATGATTTGAAATAAATACGAATTCCCCTTCAAAAAACTTAGCCACAATCCACGTCATGTTAGCCACAATTTTTATTTTCACTATCATATACATCGTAGTCCTCATCATTGAAATCCATATCATTGGCTTCGTCAACATTATTAGCTGAATTTAACATAAAAAACACTTTTAATAGTTTTATTGGTATGTACAGTCAACCTAAATATCACAATACCAAAAAAAATCAATGTCCTCACTCTAATTTGTTGAGTAATTAGAAAAATAGAGAACTTCAATGTCTCCACTCTATCTGCTGAGTAATAGGTTATTCACAAAATAAATGAATTGATACTGTATATATTAACTAAATTAGGGTCACATATTAAATATAAAAATGGTCCACAACATACTCTGGGTCTGGGAGAAAAAAAAAAAAAATTGGGAGCTAAGTTACACAAGACATCAACCAATTGCTTCTGTTTTACTCTTTAGTTAAAGTTTTAAAATATTCTAATCAGTACATTTTGTGATCTATCAAAATCTAAGTGAAGAACATAATTTTTCGAGTAAGTTTATTCTTCAAATGAGAAGAAAGATTATTTTCGCAAAATTATAGTTAAAAAGTAAAAGAAGTGATACATAAAAAATGTGAAAATTGGGAGGAATATTTAAAGGCATATAGTTGGCAACAAAAAAAAAAAAATTAAAAATTTCCCCTTGACACAACACAGAACTTGGTTTCAACAAAATAAATTCCATTGATGATTTTTTTATTGCGCTTTCCGAGTAAATATAATTACCGCTTATTGAATTTTAAAATTGTAACTGGTAAATTTGCTTGATTTTAAAATACAACTAACTACTTATTCAACTTTGTTCAATGTTAACCATCAACCACTCTTTAGCTAATCATTTAAATATATTAATTAATTATTCTGATGTGGCTCACAATGCTTAATGTAGAATCAACCGCGCTAAATGCTAACACTAGAATGACTACATAAACTTTTTTTTTTTTTTTTTTTGAGAAAGACTACATATACCATTAAATACACTACTTTTCCAAACAAAAACCAGGCCATGAAGAAATCCTGATTGTGATTTATTATGTAGTTGCTGGTGTGGTTCAAATTTTTGTGTCAGTAGTTACGAGTTTTTACATATTTTTATACATTCTTTTCAATCACACTCATTATCTCTCATATTTCACATCCACATATCTCGTGAACCTACCCTGTACTACACAAATCTCCACCATTCAACTCCATTTATTCTCTCCTATATCACATAAAAATCAATTTTTACACATACACTAACACGTGCTCAATCTTAACTACACATCCATACCTACTAATTATTATCCCCACATTTTGCGATCCTCAATACACTATACAAACTAAAAATAATTTTTTTAGACAAATAATAAAAGTTTACCCGAGCACACACTAAATATCATCCAAACTCCACAGACAACTTATTACACGTAACAGGAGCTCACCGGCCGTACAATCACAGTCGACAACTTGTGGTTACCATCTTCAGGAACCGCGTTACGGCAGCTATAACAGGAAGGGGATTCTCAAGATGTACAGCATGCCCAGCATTTGGAATTTCAATAATTGGTGGATCATTAGCATTCCTAGTTTCATCCTTCATTTTCGAGTACATCAACTCAGCAATCTTCTTGAACTTCACATCCTTTTCTCCCACGACGAACAGAAGTGGTAATCTGCAGTTTTTCAGATCTTCCCACAGCGATCTGCCATGACAAGAATAACAGAAATAACAACTTCAAGAGTAAAAACATATATTCTAATAATTAAATTCTCAATTTCCAAATATCCAAGTTTTTGTAGACTTACGGTTGCCTTCCGACGCTTAAATCAGAGAAAACTTCAGCAAGAGTGTGCAAGTCATTGTGCTGCGATCGATTGGCGACTATTTTCTCGAAGTTTGGATGAATTCTTAAACTGAACAATGTAATAGCGATGAGATGGTCATACTCTTTTTATTTTATTTTTTCTGAATGCAAATGCAAATATAGACAAGAAAACAAAAACATTATTTACCTAGTCCACAGTTCTTCAGAATACCAGGTATCTAGAAAAAACTGTAAACCGTTTGAAACGAGGGAGGAGGCTCGAAAATCATCTTTCGCCCGGCGTCTTATTCTCGCATCTGAATCAGTCAAACCTGGGCTTCCAGAAATTATGACGGCTCCTTCAACCTTTTGTAGCAAATTGTAAGATATTTATGATTTTGTAAGCAAATGGATTAAGCAAAAAAAATATATAATAACTTATTATTGTACCTTATGACTGCATTTGAGGGCCATGTATAAGGCGATTCTTGCTCCCATTGAGTACCCAACAAGAACAACCTTTCTGGGAGTAACATCATCAAGGACTTTGCATAACATATTGACAACTACATCCATTGAGAAACTTTGCCGCTGTGAAAGACCAAGCACCTGCGATCCGCCATGGGCAGGAAGGTCAATTGCAATGCATCTGACCAAGCTCGAGAGAGACTTCATTATAGGGATCCAATCTTCACCCATTCCAAGAAAGCCGTGAAGAAACACGACCACAGTATCAAGGCTTTTCCCAATCTCAAGAATATTTAGAGAAAAGGAGATACCATTTGAATCAGCTGTCAATGTATAGTTCTTCAGTTGTTCATGAGAAGATGTTTTGACGACCATGTTGTGATTGATTTCACATTGCTGTAAAAATCGACCAGCATCAATGACGGATGCTGTTGCAGAGATATTTAGAGGCTTCACTGTCACGTCTTCTTTAAACCACCTGTAAGTCCCAAGGCCATGGGCTAAATGTGATTCTGGTTTCCTATTTATCAGTCTACAGATATCAGCATTTTGCAGGTCCAAATAACGAGCGAATTGAATATATGCAGACAAACCAACGCCAGTTTCAAATGCAGTACTGACGACAGCCATCTTCCCATGCTGCTGAGCCCATCGAGCAACCAAGGTTGCATTTTCAAAACCTCCAATAATGCTCGGTTTTATAACCTACATTCATAGTTATTGCAAAAATATTATCATTTGTTAATCTTATATGATAATCCAAAGAGGGACACATTGATTACAGTATTGTTCCTACTTACAACAGCTGTTACTCCAGAATGGGAGAATTTCTTGAGGACCACAAGAGGGTTCTCTCTGTTATAGTTGATAGTTTCATCGAGTGCCACGGGTAAGCCGGTCTCTTCACAGAATTTGATTATATCATCTTCATCTTTAACTGGCTCCTGAAGAAAAGGAAGAGTTCCAAGAAAATTTACTCATCTAAGCAGGACAAAATTCATGATATTGTATAAGCACAGAAAGAATAACCAGTTACTCCCTACAAACAGGAACGAAAAGTAAAGATAAAGACCGACTGCATGTCAAAATTTGACCAGACGAAAATCTTGTTTAAAGCATAAATACATAGTCCACTAAGCAAACTACTAGTAGCGAGCATACCTCAATATATTGTAAGAAGCAATCTTTTACTGAATGCGCAAATTGAACTGCTTCACTATAGTTCCATTTCCTATTTGCATCAGCACGAATTGCAATATGATAACCGACCTTCTTTCTCACCTCTTGTATTACAGCAATGTCTTCAATTGGATCTGCCCTACGTGCTACCTACAAGTGCCACAATGAACAGGTTAATACCAACACCAGTTGAAAATACTGGTATATTAATGTCGAGTGGGTGTTGTGTGCGCTAACATTGATCATATTTTTTCTTCTCCTCCTTTGTGTGTGTGTGTGTGTGTGTGTGTGTGTCTGTGTGTTTGTGTGCAGATATGACATCGTTACTTTTATCTTTATAGCAGTAAACCCTTCTTCAACAAGTGTAGATGCAACAAAAGCTGTGTCCATGGGACTTCCATATGAGTCAATAAGAGCGCAAATTGGGATATCTGGATGACTTCTGGAAAGTTCTTCATTCCCTGGACGAAGTACATCCAAGAAATTGCATCCTTCTCTTGCTGCAATTGCACTGAGGAGAGCCATCTCTAATCCGCATCTGACACTGGGTAAGATTGACCCTGGCTATAGAAGAATAAGGGTGAAACACAAAACAGGTATGAACTTTTTCATTTTCCTTATATCAAATTATTTATAAATACTGTAAGAAACACTTGTTGAACCTACCGGGATTCCTAAACTGTTCCATAACCAAGAAGAAATTGAACCCTTCAGCAAAGGTAGGATGTAATCAATTGTTGTCCCTTCTATGACATGAATAAGAAACCGAAGTTGTTCTTCAACATTCAGAAAAATCTCTTTGTGGCTTTCAAGAGGGGCAACCTGTTCAAGTACACATGTTTCAACAGTGAAAATATAAGAAATAGAAGAACCAGA
The DNA here is from genome assembly GCA_018223645.1 of Jasminum sambac. NCBI lineage: Eukaryota > Viridiplantae > Streptophyta > Magnoliopsida > Lamiales > Oleaceae > Jasminum > Jasminum sambac. The sequence continues at coordinate 27,951,957 of CP073652.1, forward strand.
AAACTGAACATCACGTCTACTCTAGTCAACAAACATTGGGGAAATAAGAGAAGAAAGCACTTAGACCTAACCTTACCTCCCCAAACCCAGTGCTTCCATCTTCAAGAGACAGTGCTATAATATATCCTTCTCTGTAGAATGTGGTAGTGTTGGTTCCAGGGCAAGCTGAAGTAGGAAGGGCATTTAGCTGAACTCTGGCATGATCAGTTGGGTGAGAGTCATTAATTTTTTAATACTATATCTTCAGAAACATCCAGTGTACAACACTAACCGATATAAAGAGTATTCCATTTTAACGATTTTGTAAATCACGGCCTCCTGTAATGTGAAATCTGTAACTGAAAGCTTTGAGAGGATGTCCAGAGAATGATTGACGGCTTGTCGAGCAAATTTTCTTAACTTGCTGAGAAGAACACAATATTAGCACAGCAAAAAGATTATAATCTATGAATCTCGGAGTGCTTCGTACTAGTCAAAAGTTCATTACCTGTGAAAGTTAGCATTGGCATCAATGCAGCTCTCGACTTCGATGACACAATCAACATCTTCCTGCTGGTATGTGAACAAAGCATCTTGTAGTTCAATTTTGGTATGCACCTTTATGTGCTTCACACTGTAAATGAGATATTACTCATAATTCATGGAGAAAAAGAAAGAGGAAACCAATTCTCACAAAAATATAGGATACACGGAAGAGTAGAAGACCCAGATTTAGTGTTTGTTTAACAAAACTTTTTTATCAATCACTTTTTCTCACATTTATTTTAAACCGTATACTTTATAATAAAATATTTCATGTTTCCCATAAGTTTTCTCACTTTTTAACCACATTCTTGAAAATGTGTGTGTGTGTGTATATTTCCCTGCAAAACGTTGTCAATCAAGCACTTAGCATTTATTCAGGTAAACTATTATTTTGGTAAAAGCTACATTTTAGGTCAAATAACAGTAGGACCCACAAGATATGTACATTACATTGAGTAGTAATTTGAGATGTGTAGTCAATGTGAAGTTTGACTTTGACTAAGCAGTGCAAGTTTATTTTTAGTTTGGATAGAAAAAAGTAAAAAAGAACATTAGCTTAGTTTTAGTTCCTTTTATCTGATTTAGTACTGAATTAATATGAATTTTAATGTTGAACAGCTTGTCATGTTGCAGAAAATATGCCAGTCATTCATTGCCTTATATTATCCCAAAATCATATGCAACATGCCACAGAACTCAAACTTCAAACAATGATATCCACTACGTTGATATTATTTCTAACTGTTTCATTACCAATATCTTTCTCCCTTCTTTTTATTGAAGGGTGTTGGGGGTCACTGAGGGGGATGGATGTTGCAGGAGAAAATAAAATCTTGACTGCAAGCCATAGGAAAACAGTTCTTACTTATGCGCTGCACATAGATTCTGGATTGAGACGTCATGAGATGTGTAGAAAACTGATCCTAAAATACTTCTTTCTGTAATGTTTGCGACTGGAAGTTGACTGAATATTCCACCACCATGATTGTTTATCACAACTATAACCATCGGCTTCCGATGAATCCTTCAGAAAAGGCACATTTGTTAACTGTGTAAGTTAAGGTAATGAAAAGGAAAGCACATTGAATTTGAATGGCAACCAGTCATACTAAATATTACTACATCAAGAAGGTAAAATATCATGGATGGAATCCCCCAAACAGCTCAATTTGCTGATAACTAAATAATTCCATGCGATAAACGATGCTGAAAGCCACCAAGTGAATGCCTCTACAGACAACTGTTGAAGAGCTACCCTTCATTGATTGATCAAAGATCTTCAAAAAAAAATATCTTTTAAGGTGGCTTAGACATGAGATAAAATGTTTCCTTTGATTAAAAAAAGTTAATATTTACTACCAGAATTTCAATGAAAAATGCCACCAGAACCCTAAGAGGGCACAAGCATCATGGAATTTGAGCCCGTAGGAAGGTAAGAATATGTTTGATTTTCATCATCAGAGACAAAAAGTAAAATTGAAGTTTGTACACGAGAAGGGCATAATATTCGCGTAAAGTTCAAACTAAGTGTAATCATAACGTACAATGCAAAAGATCGAGCAGATCTCAATATGCATAGAAACTCACCGTTGTTTCAGTACCGCCAATCCATTGGTATCATGCAGAAACGAAACATCTCCAATCACACAAAGAACCTGGAAATAGGAACATCAAGAAATCTAGAACAGCCGGTGCGAATGCATATTCAGAAACTATTATAATGGTAATCTGTAATCAACTATAATTTCAATTAGCAACAGATAAACATCAGTTGCCAAGAAAAATAAGCATGGTATTTTACCTATAATCTAAGATAACTATTACTAGTCGTAGCAGTTTCGTCATTAGAAAATATATAGACCTTGTTTGGAATTATAGCTGAATCGGTAATTGAGAAAGAGAAATTATAGCTGTATCGATAATTGAGAAAGAGAAATTAGTCAAAACAAAAGGAAAGAATGTATACTAATTACATAATAATCTAATTACATAATAATCACACTAATAGGGGAATACCCATGAAGTGGCCTAAATCTTCCAAGTCAGTAAACAGAGGGATAAAACTATAGCAATTGCATGAGTATAAATTCGCAATCAAAATTATGAAAAATAAGTTATAATAACTCACCCGCTTACTGCAGCCAACTGCAAATCCGACAGCGGTGCTAATTAAGCCATCGATGCCGCTAGCCCCGCGATTTGCACCAACTTGAATCCAGTGACATGGTAGTCCGGAGCTAAACACAGGTGTACTATGTGTACATGGAGCCCAGTTACAGCCATACATGTTTGTATCACGTATTGGCATGCTGTTTCCAAGAAAAAGTGCAGACTCACAGTGGAGGGCTTCTAGGACCACTCCAGCAGCATACGGTTCAGTCAATGAGTTCTCTGAACAAATCAAAAATGATGTCTCCCAGGCTGTCTATTGAACAAAGAAAGCAGAGCTAATAAGAGCATGACAGAGAAACAAATTGCCATCACAGAAAACTAATGATCATTCAACTTCAAAAGGTAAGAGAAACCTTAACTATAGGTTGCATACCATCATGTCTAAACCTCGTAAAATTGTTCTCCATTGATTATTTATGCGCCGTGTGTAAGTTTTAATCAGACAGTCACAGAAGTGAGTTATGGTACTCTGGATCCTGTGTGTCACAATATGTGAAGGATCATGGCGACTTGGATGCTCATCGACCAATATATATGGGCAAGGAAAGCAATTCTCCAGCATCTGAGAAATGCGCTTGCTTGTTATCCGGCTTCCAATCTGTGAAAAGATGGGAAGTGAATCAAGAAACTCGACAATACTCATTCAAGAAATAACATAAGCATAAATCTATAAATTGTACAAGAAACTGTGTTCTTGATCATTTGGGCAAGTTCTATAAAAACTTGACCATGACACAAACAAAAATCGAACAGATGGGGAAAATTAGTAATTTAAATTGTGGCTCTGTGCTTTCTATGATCTACAAGTTCCACTTTCTTTCAATAAATAATAGCCAGCGTGGGAAGTCGAACACTTGATTGCTTTAAAAGAATTCCCTCAGCTTTAACGTGATGGACAGAAAACTTATAAAGCAAATGGCACTTTAAGAAAATGTTATCGCCCCCAAGTGCTTTACTGGAATTAAGTTTGAAATTTCTACAAAAACAGTTAGTTTTTCCAGAAGGCTTTATTTGTCTCCAAGAAATCGAATCATTTCAACCTAGGAAAGGGCCAGAAACAGGCACTTCTACCCAAATTATTTTGGCTGTAAACTTTCAAGGGGGAACAAGAGGTTCTTCAACACAATGAATAGTAGTCATTTCGTCTACTGTCCTTTCAGTTCTTCTTTTTTTGTTTATTTTTCTCCCAACATATACATTGTAAGGGTAGAATTGAAGTTGATCTATAGTTTCAGATATAGTCCCTGCTTTTGATGACATGATCCATATAAGACTACCTTTTGTCATTTGAAATTTCAGAGATAAAAGATTAATGGTACCTGGATTATCACATCAACATGCATCCAATCCTTAAAAGAATCTGAGATCAACAAATGATCAAGTTGATCAATAAACAAAATGTTCTTGCTGTCAAGAAAGGACGAGAAGTACTTCCTCAGACGTAAGCCCGATAAGATGTCTACAGCAACTGGCCACAATAGGTGTTTAGCCAATAGAAGAGCTGCCCATATGTCATCTACTTTATGAATAGGACCGAAAAGTAAAAGTCCTCGCTTTGCCCCTTGAATTAGTTTGAAAACTTCAGCAATATGCCCAAAAGTATTTTCACAGGTCACTGAATGTTGTAATGAAATATAGCTGGTAAATGGTTCTCTATTCGACATCCACAAATCTAATCCTTTTAAACAGGTACGCATCCACATCTGTGGACTATTCTCCAGTGGTTCTCGGAAATGGCAATTGATATGAACAGGACCATGTGGTGATGAGGTTGCCACATATACAGCAGAGTCAATGGTGGTAAGTACCATCCTCGCTGTAATATCATCAGTAGGTGCAGGAAGACTAAAAAAGTGCCGCACAAATGTACCAAAATGATTGATCTAAAATACAAAATCAAAGATTGCGATCAATAGGAGCACACTTCACTAACACTACGCTTTAGCTCAGGAGGTAACAAAAGCGTGCAATAGGTATAAACCCAAATTTCCATTGTATTGGAAAACAAAGAGTCTTACGTCTACCTGATTGATAGCTTGGTTTGCCCCCACATCTTGAAGCTCGGGGGGCCGGTCTGCTGTAAGTAATAGAAGTGGCACAAAATCTTGGCTAGCCTCCACAACCTGGACATCAGGAGGAAGTCGATACTATTGGATAAATTCCACACTATTATGTAAAGCCAAATAAGCAGATTGTACATTTATTTGAAAATACTAAGTTAAGGATCACATAAAGCCAATTAATCGATATGTTCAAAAAAAAAAAAAGCCAATTAATCAATATACCGCTATAAAGCAAATAGAGTACAGTAGCAGTATGAGATTGAGTGCATAATATGGCAGGTAACTCAAATTTTATATTAATAGAAGAGGGCGACCCCAATCCAGCTAGCGTTATGGTGCCAGAAAATGAAAAACTTAATAATTGACAAAATAGATGATGGCATCAACAACATCACAGTTATGTAAGAAATGAAGGGACAGAATATTACTCACAGCAGGAAGAAGATTTGAGACTGCTGTTCCTGATGATGTTATAACAACTGCTGGCCTTTTAGAACCTCGAGCATAACCAAGAGCATGAAATGCAAGTGACCGCTCATCCATGCATGCAATACAAGTCGTAAGGGGGTGACTAGAAGCAGCAACAGAAAGGGGAGATGACCTTGATCCAGGAGCTATGCAGAAATACTAGATAAAGAACAAATTAGAGATGTGCAAACTAGTGGGAGCAAAATATCTTGAAGATATGACTCTCACCGTCAAACCAAGCCGAGTGCATTCTTCTACTATAAGTGATGCCCATAAGGCATTAATGTTGGGACAGTCTTGCTTGAAGAAGCTTATTTGATTGTCATCTCCATGATGCTGGACATGATTTAAATGTCTGTTACTTAAAAGAAAACTGAGACAATAAGATGCCGGGGATCTAAACCATTCATCAAAATGACTTTGGCACTACAGCCCATATTAAAGCTGAAAATACCATGCTCTTGCTCGGACTGGACCATCAATTATATTTAGAATGCCATATTTTGTTAAAGCATTATTTGCATACCATGTTATTGGAAACAGCTAAGCGAGGTGACAGCCTGGCACAGAACTGACTGGAACAAAGTGAAACGCCTCCCTACAAGCAATGACATTTAAAAGGGTCCGCATTTAGTTGGCAATAGAGTAAGTATACCAGAGTAGAACTTTATGATTATAAGAATTAAATCGGCTGGGGATAAGTACCGGGTTATAGGAGATACCAGTTCCATGGCCCTTTCTTTAAGATCCCCGTCCAGCAAGAGTGCATTCATGCATACCTACCAAAAAGTTTCTCAAACACTCATCATAGAGCAATGGCATCCCTTTTGATAGAAAATTAATACTTTAGTAAATTATGATGGAATCAAAGGGTAAATAAGCAAATTACAACAAGAATAAGTTAGATGAGAATCTTAACTGAGTAAATGTTCAAGTTAACCTATGCCATGGAGTGAATATAGCTTTGAACCAACTTCTTTTACTTGATACTTAGAGGGAGGATGGGCAAAAAAATGATACAGAAATAACATATGCCACAAAGATATCTTTTAAGTTTAGTTCGAATCAAGTTTGATTTTTGTGACTACCATGTTGAATATACCCTCCATTGTGTCAAAATTTATGAGAGGATGCTGCACGCATTCACTGCCACAGTTCCTGACCTGAAAGGAGAAAAAAGATGGATATGGTGATCAAAAGCAGGGGCTTTAGAACTCAAATTAACTTTAGTTTGAAAATAGTAGATTGCTAGAAAAGTCTAAGTCATTAACTTGACGTATTAACTGATGATGGATAAATACCACGTTTGGCCAAGATCAAACTTTTATAACTGTGCACTCAAGTAAATAAGTTTTGAAAAAAAAAGTTGTTTCATTGATCAAATTTAGAAATAAGTAACCGATTTTTGAACTGATTTGTTTTACTAAAAAATTTAACATTAAGCAAAAAAGTAACTGCACTTAATAACAAGAATCTATTGATAAATTTCATCTCAGAACAAGTAACAGCGCACAGATAAAGCAAAATTAGTAATTCAGCTTTGAATTTATAAAAGATCCTGAAAAAAGAAAAAAATCCAGGGTAACATAAGATTAGGACCTGGTCGAAAGATGACTCAAAAGATTGAACCGCCTCACTGAAGGTAGAAATTGTAGTGTCATTCCATGCCAGTGTTGCATGCAGTAGAGAGATATGCTCATATTCATCCAACTCAATCTGTTAAAAGAGTTGTGTTATTACAGAGGTGCAAGTGCTACATGTTTAGAAAAGACCTCACAGGAGCAAGAAGAAAGCATCCAGTAGACAAATCCTAAACTGAAACAAAAGTGCAAAACGCAGCCAAAGAATAATGTTGATCCATCAACCTAATTCTCAAAAAATCCATTTCTACCTGTGGAATGAAAAGGTAAAATGAGCCACTCTCATGCTTCATGGAAGTTAACATTGTGTCAAACTTGATATCTAAGAAACCATAAGCCATCGAAGATGTTGATTCAACTGGAAGATATCTGAGGAAATGTTACATAAACATTCTTTACAAACTCTCTACTAAGTTAAAAACCAGAACTGAAACCAGAATAAAAAATTGGGTCAATACTTTAGACTGTGGGTGAAAAACGTTCCCAAACTTTAAATCAAACATTGTCAGTTTTTTAGTTTAAGTTGTGAACCTTGTTAGTACTAAAAAAGAATTTCATCCAGAATAACTAACAGACAAACTATGCATAGTTGTGGGCAACAAAAATATGACGTGGCATTCCATCTGACATTATCTTGACAGCTAAAATTCGATAAGGTTAAAACCAGACATTTTTATGAAGAGAAATATGCTTTTCTTATTTCCCATGAAGTGCAAAAGCACTTGAAGAGTAGAGTGTTTTTACCATGTTGGCATATTAGGAAGGGTGTTGAGTCATCAGTCCGAAGACATGTCTTAGAGATTGTTTGGGCAAGATTTTTCTTAAAATCATTTTCCTCGAAATTCTTTTTCAATCACATTTTTTCATTGATGAGATAGCTTTGTCATCCTACTTAAATTTTGTTCACTGTTCAGCTGCACATTCAAAAACCATTTTTCCAAATATCTCTTTCAAACATACGCTCAATCATTTTGGAAAAAGTTCATTTTCAGGATTAAGTGTTTATTTGATTAAACATTACATTGCTATAGGAACGATTAATTTTCACACTGTTCAACCATATTCTGGAAACATCAATTTTAGTCAAAAAAAAAAAGCTAGACCAAACAGACACTAACACAGTTCACAACTTAAAGGACCAATTAAGTGCAATTTAAAGTAAGGGAGCATCTTTTTCCTCACACAGTTTAAAGTCTTGGGAGTTGGACTATTCAAATTCTCTAACCATTAAAGATCACATGCTGTTCAATGAATTTAAGACTCCACAGTCCCTTTCCAACAGAAAGAATTGAAATCAGATATTATTCTTACATTGCAGAAACTAATCTTTCGATAACTGAATGCATACATAGAAAACACATCGCACACACGAAAATGTAATTGAGGATCAAAGCAAATGGAAAGCAAGAGATTACCTCTGAAATTCGGTGCATTGCCCTGAACCATGAGAAAAACACCCCTTGAAGTTGACAGCTGAACCAGCACCAAAAACACCTCGAGTTATACCCAAGGCAAGTGATTTATATGTTGGACTGTCCATCTCCTTTGAAACAAAAAATAGAGGAAACACCGCTGATGACTCTGGTTGACAACAAAACCAACGAAATGCTTTTTCACTTGGAGGCACGGCAACCTTTAATTCGAAGCACAAGTTGTTACATTTTTCCAACACAGGGGTAAAATAAATAAATAAATAAATAATAATAATAAATAAATAAGGGAAAATATAATACTGACGAAAAAGACGCATGACTAAATCAACACGTGCATTCTCCAGACGGTACATGATCCACAAGCATATTTCTTAAAATTATATTTCAAAATCAAGAAATAGCATAGTAAATTAGAAAAACATGCATAAAAAGATACATTTCAAGGAGTTTGCATCTCAAAACAAATAAGCATTACGAGATGATTGCACTCAAACCACAAGGCAACAGATCTAGCAGACCTAAAACCTTAAAGGACGCCTTTGATCCTAGACAGTTCAGTATGCTAGAAACAAATGGGAAAAAGAACCGTTGCGCAGGAAAGTCATCGCAAAACAGGCATCAACCTCAAAAATACAATCATCTTTTAGGAGGAAAAGTATATAGAGCTGAACGGTGTCTCTTAAGAAAAAGAAGTGCTGGGGCTAAAATCTTATCCATACGCTGACTTTATCAAGTACAATATAAATATTTCATTTTTTCTCATTGAAGACATTATTTAAGTGGTCTCTGAAGAATCGGTTTCCTAATGACATCCCATATCATCTTTATATCCATACAATCATACACTGCCCAAAACTCTAATAATTCCCTCATACTAAATTCCAGTAATATCAATAGCATTGGAAATTGAAGTTTTTTCTTTTTCCTTTTCCTAAATTCTAGAACTGCCGAGGGTTTGAGAGCATTCAATAGAACCTGATGATTACTTTCCATCGCAATCTATGGATAATTCTCGAGTAAATAAATAGTTAATTAAGAAGGAAATTACAAAATTCAAGTACCTGAATTCTGTACATCCCACTAGAACAACTAGGAGGCTTAGCTTTCAACTCCTCCACCGCCTCCTTAATCTTATCTAATCCTTGCTCTAAAGTCAACGCTGGAGGTAAATTGCGCGTAATACAAGTCGAAACCAGCAATGCAGCATCCTCAAAATCCACGGCCCAGTCTTCTTCTCTAATTGAACTTCCAACACCCTACAAAAAACATAAACACGATCGATTACATAAACCGAGGGACCAGAAATTCAAGTAAAACAAAATGTTAAATCTTACCGCCTTCGGAATCAGATTTTTGCGGTTGTTAAAGAGAGTAAAGAAGGGGAAACCAGGTTTGAGAAAGTGGCTGTGCTTATTCTTTAGAGTAGAGTTGGTTCTTCTGCGGATTCGAAGTGGCGACAACAGAGGGAGAGTGTTTTGCGAGTTCAGGGTGGAAAGGCTCATTGCTTTGGTCCGTGGAGTGCTGTTAAGACTGGTTGGTGCACGGATTTGGAGGGATTTGTTCTTGGAATTGGGGGAAGATGATAATGGCGTCAAATGGAATCCTTCACCATGGGGTCGACTAAATGCAACCCCCAAATTAATGTATTTTAGCCGTTCTCCGTGATACTATCTCTCTCCCAAAATTATAGTCAGCTTCTTATTTTTACATAAATTAAAGAAAATATAATTAATGGTATTGGAAAAGTATAACTCAAGATTATTTTCCTAATATCTCCTCTTATTTGTTAGATATTTTATATCAACTACTCTATTTTGATGATAACAATACATATTAAATAAGGAATATAAAAGATAAATAATATTTTAATTATATCTTTAAAAAAATATGGCCTATATTTTGGGACGGACGAAACAAATCCATGGTGAAGGATTCCATTTGACCCCATTTTTATCTTCCCCATGGTGAAGGATTCCATTTGACGCCATTATCATATCCGTGCACCAACCAGTCTTAACTCTTAACAGCACTCCACGGACCAAAGCAATGAGCCTTTCCACCCTGAACTCACAAAACAGTCTCCCTCTGTTGTCGCCACTTCGAATCCGCAGAAGAACCAACTCTACTCTAAAGAATAAGCACAGCCACTTTCTCAAACCTGGTTTCCCCTTCTTCACTCTCTTTAACAACCGCAAAAACCTGATTCCGAAGGCGGTAAGATTTAACATTTTGTTTTACTTGAATTCCGAAGCCCTTTTATTAGATTGAAAAATGTTTACCACAACACAGTAAAAACATTTTACAATGCGGCCTCAATCCTGTTTGCCAAAGTAAAAGCCATCCATACTACTATCAAAATATGTAAACAGAGGCAACTCATTGATGTTTGGCTTGAAACCAATTCTGCTATGGCATATCAACTAATCACCAGTAACAAACTTGGATATTGGCAACTCTACGATTACTTGGCTGAAATGATATACTTCTTCAAATATATAAGTATAAAATCACCCATATTTATCGTGATTTGTGAAGCTAACTCTACAGTGGACTGGTTTGCTGATATTGGTCATACCTATTCCCAACTCCAAATATTTCACGAGGCAAATATTTCTGGGGAGATCAAAGGAATTCTCCATCTTGACTCCCTCCATACTCCATATGTCAAATGTTCTTAGTAATATTCAGTGTTCTTGTCTTTAGCTTTCTTAAGTAATAATACATTGTTATCATGTGAGAGAAGTAGTACTTCCCCTTTGCGTTAGCACGTAGATGTTAGGCTTCTCTTTTCCTTTGATTGCATTTGTAATTACCACAATCGGGGGGTAAGGTTCATAATGTTCCTCTCCGTCTAGGTCTACTTTGAGTTCTAGGTTTACTTTGAGTTTTATATTAATAAAATGGAAAATCTTTAGATGTCACGTAATGGTTGGCGTAATTGATCGTGGCGTGATCTTGGTGGTTGATATAAAAGTGATGTAATTAATAAAATAAGATCGTGGCGTGTGTCATTATTGTTAATTATGTAACTTATGTAGGACTGCGTGAGTCACAATAAAATTTCTACGACGAGTTTAGATTTTCGAATCGAGACGGGTCATTACAAAAATAAATATAAATAAATATGCGTATATAAGTAGAGATTGTAACATGTGAATAGAGCAATGATCTAGAACTACCGATGGTTTTGGATCACTACTGCATGTGAATATGTGATAACAACTTGACTAGTTATTGTTTGGTTATATGGTTATAAATTATAGCAGTAATAGAGATTTTGTTTGGTATCAAGATTTATCAGATCCTTTCAGGGCCCGATCCACGCACGAGGCCCAGACAATAGACCGTGCAATTTGGGAACTAGGGTTCATTGTGTCATCAATTCTCCTGACGAGATCCAATGAATTAGACACGTACATTCATACTTTGACATGATCCATTACACATTGAGTTAAGGTCTTGGAAACGAAAACTAGCTGTTAATGTATAAATTCTTGTTTTGAGTTTTGAGTTGTTCCATTAAAAAGATGCATCCTCCTCTCACAATCCATAGGCACCCCATGTGTGCGGAGGTAAGTTTCCGATCTTAACTTGTAGTTTCTCCTGTATTCATCTATTGAAAATTTCGATTTGAAGTGCCTTAGATTTCGTTATTGATTAGATATTCTGCATCATTAGTTGGCTAAATTTTTGCAGTTTGACCTATACTACATGAATTCATGCTGATATGCATTGTAAATTCTGCATTTTTTTGAATTTCGTTTTCAGATTTTATGAATATTTGCCTTCATGGCCTCAAATGATCTCAATTCCTGTCTACTGTTTGTATTTTTTGTGTTTTTAGATTCAAGTAACACACACACACTATCCTCTATACAGTACCTTTGAGCGGAGTTGTATAACACGGCTATTCGTAGAATCTTTAACTGAAGCAGCCTCATTAAAGTCTATAAAGTGCTTGTTTGATGGAGCTTTTCTAGAAGTGCAATGTTGAAAAGTCATCTTCTTTCTGGTGTGTGTATATAAAACTTATAAGTTGGAAAAGTTAATAGAGAGAGGTGGAAAGTGAATTTCTTTGGACAACTTTGTGGTTAGGTATGAATATTCACCAGTTGATCAGCCTTTAATTTTCAAGCTAAATCCAATAAGAACTTACTGAGTTTGATGTCTGTGGACTGATAGTTTGTAGAGGAAAAAACTACTAATCCGTCACATGAGTAATTGTTCTTGGCCAAAGATTTTATAAAACCTCCAACTTTACGTTTTCGACGATCATAATTTGTAGATAGTATTTATGATAAGGATAGCTGATTATACTATTCTGTTTGCCCGTTTTCTTTCTTCAGCTTAGTGTTGAGCCCGTGTCGTAATTTACTAATTTATGTTTGGTACAGATTTTTTAGAAAATAATTTTCGAATGTGTAGTTAAAAAGTTCTAGAGAATTGTGAAAGTGGATTAAGAAAATAGAGAAAAATTGTCATGTCAACGAAGTTGTGGTTGAAAATGATTTTGAAGAAAAATTATTTTATTGAAGGGATCTTCTTGAGGTACACACAATATTTTACCACACCCTAATAGGGTGTGGGCCCCCCACTTTCTTGGGAGGAATTATGGTCTTTTCATATTTGGTATATTAGGGTGCGGTAATGTGTGATAAATTATTTGTGTGTACACCAAGACTTTTGTTTTATTCAAACACTCTCCCAAACGCATGCTCATACAGTTATAAATCAATGCTTGTGCAGATTATTGAACTGTTTCAAAAGTGTCACACAGAGCATCCTATAGGTAAATTCTTTGGTGATTGCACAGATCTGAAAATAAAGCTTGACAAGTGTTTCCACCAGGAAGTAAGTTTCTTATTGGAGATATATGTTCACTCGATTTTCTAATTTAATTCACTGATAAATATCCATCCTAACCCAACACCGCCTAATGCAGAAAGCGGTGAAGCGAAAAGCAAATTTTGAAGAAAGCAAAAAGTTGAGAGAGAGATTACAAGCATATCGGAAGGAAAATGCTGAGAGTCGAGTCTAGAACAATTTTGTACTTAATATGGAAGCACCAAATATGACCCTCACATATGTAAGCAAAAATTCAATTCATATGGATCTTAGATATTGGATGGAGAAACTTGGTACATTGGATTTTATTGAGGTTTCGTTGCAAATGAAGACTTGATAGCTATCTTTTTCTTAGATATTTGGTCGAAGATAGGAAGATGGTGTATTGTTTCCCATTTGGAAGCAAAGTGATTTTCTGAGAAAATGTAAAATTATAAAATACAGAGTTTATAGTTTGTCAAATAATACCTTTTTTTTTGTAGTGCAGTTGAAGACTTGAAGGGTGTCTAAAGAAAAATGAATTGTTAAAAATGTTTTGTCAAACAAGCAATCAATGTATGGAGAACATTGGAGTGTAATAACATTGATTGATAATTGTAGATGGGATGCATCCATTCTAAATGCATTATCATTAATGAACATGTGCATTTTTAAAAATTTATTTTCCAGTGCACAAATTGTGGACGTGCACCTTTCTTAATTTTTTTATTCACATTTTTAACAGCACGGTTTCTCACAGAAACTATTTTTTCTTCCCAAAAGTAAACTTTTTTCTAAAGAAATGAGCCAGCCACAAATAAACAATTAAAACAACTCACAAGCCGCCACAAAAAAACATTAAACTATCCCTTGATTTGATGGACATATTTCATATCAAGGAAAAGAAAAGGTTGGATTAAGAACAAAACAAGATGTTATATCTTTTTCTTTGTAGGCAATGGGTTTGCCTCATTCCTCTGTGGTGAATGAGTGGGACTTAAGTTTAATATATGGAGCCTACTTGCAATTCACTGAGGCAAACATTTCAACTGAAAAGTGTGTCGATATATATAATGTGTGTATATATATATATATATATATATCCTTCCCTAGCTTTAGGGGCTTGACCCGGTCGAAGTCCCCTCTCATAGACGAAAAACGTAGCTCATATATATTGGTGTTTGGTGTAGTGATGTGCAGAATTCCATGATAATATACGTGTGAACAGTTTTGCTACGTATACAGACAAATATATAAATAGACATTTACATAACTGTTTGTCAATTTGTACAAATAGCATTTTCCTATTATATAACTATTTACACATTTGACTTGCTTAAAATTTGAAAAGATCACGAGTCATGATCAAATGGTTGTTCTCAAGATTAAAAGAGATAATATTTGGTAAATAGGGTAGAAAATTTATACTTAGCTTTTGGGATGGTGATTTAAGGGTATATTTCAATGTTGAGAAATCAAGCACTTTCACCACATATTTTGCTTTTTCTTGCCAGCTAATCTGCACTTGTTATGAAAATCAAGATCAAATAAATCCATTGATCACTGTGCGTTATGTAATCTGAGTTTAAGAGCTTGTTTGAAAAAACTTTTCAAGAAGAAAATAAATTTGGAAATTATATATAATATAGTTAAAAAATAAGTAAGATTGTGACAAATGTGAAAACCAATACTATCATATTTTTCTTAACACAATCAGTACTCTAAACTAATTAGCACTAAAAAGCTAATCCGGGAGAAGGGGGGGCAGGAATATTTAATTTATACTAAGTGCTCATTACACTAAGAACATTAAACATTTTCCCATGGAATGAGTGTTAAAAAACCCAATTTTGTTTCTAATTTGTCAAACAAGCTCCAAAAGCATATTTAAAATATTGTAAATACAAAATGCTCTCTATTTTAAAGAATTTAGAAACTTCTTGAAATAGAAAGCTGAATCTCCCCCCTATATTCTTACTTCAATAATAATGTTACACACTATTTTTTTATATGAGGTAAATATTACACACTTAAATTTCTATTTTTATTCATTTTTATGTCAAATCATCAAATGAGGAGTAAAATTGAAAATTTAAGTGTGCGGCAGTTCTAACTTTAGAATGAATACATTGTATAAATTATATATTCCGATACTATTTCTTTTTTAAATATTAAAATTATATTTAAATTAATGGGCCGTTACATTGTACATATTAAAAATCACAGTAAATAAATTATAAAACTGATAAATATTTTTGAAAAGAACAAAATAAAGTGAGGAAAATAAAAAGCAACGTCAACAAAATGTTTTTCTATTTGCAAATGTTCTCTTTTATATTTTAAGTCACTCTTTTACAAATGAAGAATGTCTTAGAGATCATCTAAAATCAACAATTATGTCCGAATATATTGAAAACTCTTTGTACTGAGAGCAATATGTAACAAGGTATTTAAGTTGATGGGATAGAGTGTCGACAAAAAAATCAAAACTTTTCATTTCCTTCAAAAATTTTGAGAACTAAATTGAACTGAAACCGAAAGATGGAAAACGATCAGTTGATTTCTTTCTAATAACTTAACAACGTAATCTTACTTTAAAATTAACTCCATGAATTTTTATGTTAAATTAGTTGTTCCGAGAAAACACCTTCATACACTTAACATTAACTTTAAGCGGCAATAATGTTTAGATTTATGGAAAATGAATTCTCATAGCTCATTATTTTTTTCACCATATTTTACAAATATGATGTCGTTAAAACTAAAATAACAACCAAATTATAACTAGAATTAAACCGTAATGGAAACCACTTGGTTCTTGTGAATAAATAAAACAAAACTGGACCAAAATTTTTGGTTCTGTTCCGATCCTTTATATACCCCGAACTGAACTCTAGTTTGTCCACTCAAAGGCATCATAACCATATCCATCGTTCACCTCTAAACCCTATTAATTCTAGACATGCAAACATGAGTCTCAACAAAGATTTCATCGTATTAAATAAATCAATGTCCATCCATTCATTCCATATATCAGACAGCTGCAAATTATGTGACAATATTTCCACAATAAGATTTTTTTTTTTTTTATTCTCTCTGTTTATGAAATTGATAATAATTGAAATCCATATGTCATTTTCTGAAAACAATATACAAGTACTATAGGCCTTTAGTTTTTGCTTAAATCCCAAGTAGCAGATATTGGAACTCTTCTCCTCTTACCAACTTCTTCACATCCTTATAAATAAACTCTAGTCACTTCCAATATGTCCAACTTTCAAGCTGTAGATTTTATCTATCCTTAAAACATGTCCCAACAATATAGTACTAAACATGATATGGAGAAGAACAAAAGTGTTTCCAAACAAAAGGAAAAAACAAACAGCAGCATTTTGTCAAAACACTTCAAGAAAATCTACCCAATTGGGATACATAGAACTTGTTCACCTCTTTCTTTATCTTCTTTGTCATTAACTTTGTCACAAAACTCAACTGATTCTTCCTTAACAGCAGATTCTACCACCCCACTTGATCAGAAAATCTTATCGGCGCTACGTTTGATCACCCCACCTGAACGAAGAGAGGTCCCCGTGACTAAAATTATCCGACAGCCTAGTACAACTCTGACCGAGGAAGAAGGCATAATAAGGAGGTGTAACTGGATTACAAGCAATAGTGGTAAGATTTATCATGTGTCAGATATATACTATATACTGAAACCAACTCGTCTAAAAGCTTAGGCTTTATCGTTTGAAAAATAATGTTCTTCTTTGTGATGAGCAGAGAAAATTTATGTACAATTTCATGATGAATGCTGGGGAGTTCCGGTTTATGATGACAATCAGTTGTTCGAGTTGCTTTCTATGTCTGCTATGCTTATGGATTTCAACTGGACAGAAATCTTAAAAAAGAGGGAGCTTTTGAGGTTACAATTTATGATCACAATTTGAACTAAAAGGATCCCTTACATTACAAAATTCGTGTTCGTAATCTAATCTCGTGTTTTGTAACGTAACGCAGAGAATCTTTTGCGGGTTTTGCTCCCAGCAATGTGTCAAAAATGGGAGAAAAAGAGATTCTTGAAATAGCCTCGAATAAAGAGCTGACTTTAGCAGAAAGCAGAGTTAGGTGCGTAGTAGACAATGCAAAATGCATTACAAAGGCAAGTTTTCTCTATTGTTTTTACTAATTACAAGTGATTGTAATGTATAACGCATCGCTAAATCTACTAAGGTTTGCTTTTTTTGCAGATTACGACGGAATTCGGGTCGTTCAGTAGCTACTTGTGGGATTACATGAGTTACAAACCAGTGATCAATAAATTCAAATATCCAAGAAACGTACCTCTGAGGAGTCCCAAAGCTGAGGCCATGAGCAAGGACTTGTTGAAACGAGGGTTCCGGTTGGTGGGGCCCGTTATCGTGTATTCGTTCATGCAAGCATCGGGGATGACGATTGATCATCTTGTTGATTGTTACAGATATAATGAGTGTGTAAATCTTGCCGAAAGGCCGTGGAGGCATGTCTGATGTATGGTTTTTACAGGTACAGTGTCTGGAAAGGATTTTTTCGCCCTTTCTTTTGGAGAGTTTTTGCTCCTGTAACTTAAGTTATAAATTGTGTAATTTTATTGATTTGGACAAAAAATGGTTGTTGCTAATTAAAGTTGTTAGTCACTCTCGTCTTGTGTAATGCCGTACACAAATTTACAGCTCTATCCCACTTTATAAGATTTTCACACATCATACTAATTGTAATAAGTAGAAATACAAGCAACAAACTCGTAAACAAGGAAACATTGATTACATATATCTCGGTTCAACAAATATTTACATAAATGCAACTCAGTCAAATTTTCAATTTACAAATTCTTTATTCAACAACATCAATAAGAGAGCGAAAGAAACTAGAGCATTCAAGAACATGACGAAATATGACGAATTCGACTACTACTAAGTTGCCTCCAAAGAACATTTACATCACTTGATCCTGCAATTACTTCCAACCAAATAACCCGACTAACTAAATGCAATAGCAAATTGTGTTAAAGTCACAGCTCTCTCAAAACTGGCAAGAAGTCCCTAGCCTTTGTCGTTGCTTTTGACCGAGGGTCATGGAATTGCGCTCAGCAAAAGCTGGGTGTAATAACTCCTGTAACTTCTCTAAGAACATTGGCCATCGTTCTTCATTCATGTCTGCTAGCTTCACAAAGCTCGCACTAGGGGGAACCTGTTCATTTGCACTCCTATGGCCCGATGATGAACTAGCAAGATAACCATATTCGGGTTTTGCTACAGAAAATTTTGCAAACTTGTGGTTTTTCTCGCTTAATTTCGTGCTTTTAAGTGACATAGATAGCTGTGAAATAGTCGGGATCTTCTCAAGAAATCCCTTGTGCTCTCCTTCTTCGGTTTCATCTTCTTCTTCTTCTTCTTCAATGGTTTCCTCTAGTTTAGAAAGGGGAAATCCAAAATTAAAAGATCCATTAATGAAATTCTCGGAAGCTAACTTCTGTGTACAGTTAGATTCACCATCTTCGTAATCTATGTCGAATTGAAACTCATCTTCATCTGCTCCAGCTTTTGGACTCATGTCGTCAGCAACCAGTCGTCTAGCCTCCATGCATATAACTTCAAGTTCACTAGGTTCCTCATCACCATTTCGAAACTCTCTACTCATCATCTCACCTATATCAGCTAAACAAAGCCCAAAAGCAGCAGCTTCCTTGAGGAAGATTGTACAAAGGACTAGGACGCGTAAACAAGCCTCACGTATCATGGGAAGCTCTCTTCGAAGCATCTCAGAGTCCCCAAGAGGATCAAGATTTTGTATATACTCAAGCTCATCGTCTGAGAATGGTATTGAAGCTTGAGGCCAATGAATCCACTCAAAATACGGGTCTTCCAGACTCTCAGGCAAACAAAGGCCATGGTCGATAGGAATAAGTTCTACCTCACCAAATCTGCCAGCACCATCGAGCTTCCTAACTAAAAGATTACCTGCATGCCTATCCGTGTTAAGAATCCTAATATCTAATATCCCAATTTGATGGACAGCAGAAACAGGGAAACTTGAGGTTCCATGATCACTAGCATCAAAGTCATGAGGAATGTACTGTTGAAACGATGCGATTTTGCTTACGAGATTATTGCTTTGCTTCTTTCCATTCACACCATCGTTGATGTTGAAGATCGAGTGGGTGATCTTCACCAATGCAGTTGGTGGCACATTTGCGAAATTACCATAGTCCAGAAGAAAAGCAGCCACTTCTCTGTATCCCGTTTCCCCGACCCTCACCGTACGTTTCAACCCCGGTTGCCCAAGGGCTTTGCCAACAAAGCCCTTAGGGTTGTTAGGTGCAAATGGTTCTTCATCCGTCGGCTTCACGATTGCAACACTCTCACCTCTACAGTTTCTAAAATAATACGCCCCTCCAAGCCCGCTATGAACAAGAATTGGATCAATTCCATTCTTCATAGCCTTGACAATTTCCTTCACAAGCTGTTTTGTCTTAACAAAGCATTCCGAGTGGCCCAATATCTCTATCGGGCCACTCTTATCCCTCTGTTGGATCTCTCTACCACAAGGTGAGATACAAGGAGTTGACGAGCTTCTATGCAAAACATTACGTGTTAGAAGAAGTGGAGAATCATTACGTACAGCGCTAAGGTCGTTTTGCAATACCATATCACCAAAAGTCAAAGAACTTTCATCAGTGGGGAAATTAAGGGCGAGCTGTAATCTCCTCTTCACAGTGTGTGCATTGTCACTCCTATCCAACTCCATTCCTAGTACACACCCTGTTTCAGTTTGGACAAAAACGCGTCTTCTCCCTGCTGGTTTCCCTTCAGTCCTATTGGCTCCATGGTACTCCCTGTTACTAAATGGACTCTTAAAAAGTGCCACAGCCATCTGTGTCAGCACAGGGCTATCCAAGTTACGAGACATGTACAGAGGAGAAGGCAAATGAAGAGAGTGATGTAATCACTCTCAATCTACTGCCAATCTCAAAATCCAATTTCGATAACGATCATCAGTCAGCAAACGAAAATCTAATCTGCCTCCCACCAACAATACCAGAAAACACTGAAACAGAACAGAAAATGGCGATGATTATTTAGCCACCCGGTGATTCTCTGCAAACAAGAAATGATACGATCAAACCATTGTTCAAGATAATCATCTTCACGCGGATTCAAGTATTTAAAGAGCCAATCTAAACAGGGACCTTTAGTTAATAACAATGAATTTTCTACGCAGCAGTCAACAATTATCAAAAGGAGAGGGATTGAACGCAGATTACGAAGTGCCTTACAAGTTTTATCCAGAACCACTAATATCAAAATCACTATCAAGCTATTAAAAAACTTAAAAAGCTAATCAGCTAATTCCCGTAATGAACACGTAATCCGCAGCCGCTGAATACAATTTACCGGATTAAACAATTTTTCACTCAATCCAAAGCATATTCAACATTTTAAACAAATTACAGCAAACTCAATCTCGTTCCTCGAAAGGAAAAACCTTCAGTCGAATCACAAAATTCCTCCTTTGGCCGAATAAAATCCAGTCCATACAAAACTATCGAATTCGAAATCATTTGTGAAAAATCAATACAAATTGTATTCAATATCTCACCTAATCTTCAGATCTGAAGGATCCTCTCCTCTTTCCGTCAAATACAATACCACCGTCGAAAGACGAAACGTAAATTCAAATAATCCAACGGTCAAAAAGATTGAAGACGACGAGATACACCGCGTCGGCTCCGAGGCAACAAAACCCACTCTTCTCCCTCTGCGCTCTTTCTCTCTCTCTCTCTCTATGTCTATCTTATATCGATACGTGCTGTAGACTGTGTAGTGGCTATATATATATATTTTTAATTTATTCTAAATAAAGGTTCCTTCTGAAATTTGTATGTACGGTGAAATAAAATGTTACAGTGAGACGCGATTATTAGTCATTAGTCGAACAAACCGGCTCATATATACGCGTCTTTGATCGAGTCGAATTGTGTGGAATGCAGGGTGTGGACCGTCGATGAGGATTCGACAGGTGATCTGAACCGTACATGGGTTTTGATGACGTGATATAAATCATATAGTGGATTGGAGCATGACGTGTCAAAGCCGGCGAATCCGTGGGAATTTTTAGAATTTATTCTAGCCCCCAGATTAGGGAACCGGTTAGACGAAAATGCCCTCGATTGGTCGTACGAGGTTGTGATCCAGTGTTTCGCGCGTGTATAAAGATTATTAGGGGTTGCATCATGCCATGGCTGCAATGATTGGATGTGTGACTTTTGGTGGGGTGAGGTTTTGATGGCTCGTGGGCCATGTTGTTTGTTCCTCTTTTGTTTTTTGTTTTTGAGCGTCAAAGGGCATGGAATGAGGATCGAATACGGGTGGCACCCGTTATCCGGTTGGGGTGGCACCACTGTGCCACCCGGACATTCTCATGATGTTTGTCTTTTGTTTATTGCTTTCGGGAGAAATTAAAACCGGAAACAAAAAAAATATCATTTGCACAATAAAATGTTAAATAATTTATAAATAGTGATGATATAAATTTTATGAGAGTTGATGTTTAAAGTGATGTGATGCAGTTTGAATGTGGTACAGTAGTTTTTTAGGATAAATTTGGGATATAATAGTGGGGAGTGGTCTCGAATTCGGGATAAATCGATATGGAGGTATCTTATTACTAAACCAAACCCCTTGAATATTTGGTGCAGTAGTTAGTGCCTCTAAATTTTTTATATGTGATTAGAGTTCGAATCACACTCGCCCCCTATATTCCCAAGTTATTAAAAAATAAATAAATAATGTGATGTGACGATGCGGATGGAATCAAAGTGTCTCTCCACACGAAGTATTTTATGAAATGTTTTCTTTTGCAAAGTAAAATTGATATTTGTTTGTTTGTTGTGTGGCGTAAAGCTTCCATTACAAAATGGTCATTAAAATATATAACTTTCGCCTGTGGTATCTAAGTTAATTGCTTAGAACATTTCCAATATTTAGGCCTTGTTCTATTTGGTGTTAACCAAATCCGCACGCAATTCCGTATACCTCATACTCATTTTCAATCACACACACACATTTCCCAAAATAATATTAACCACACATTTTTACACGGAATACCGCGCGGAACAACTAAACCCACAATCAAACAAGGCCTAAGGGAGAGGTAGACACAAAATTTTGGTTGATCCCATATTTTTTCAATATATTTCATTTTTTTCAATCACTTTACTCTTATTTTACTCATTTTTCCCCACTTTTTCCTTATTACTTCACGTGGTATATCTATTTTTCACATCCAATTTCACATCTTTATTATTATTTTATTATTATTTTTAAATCTTTCTACTGCTCTCCTACTTTTCACTTTTTTCTCTACGCA
Organism: Jasminum sambac; assembly: GCA_018223645.1. Lineage (NCBI taxonomy): Eukaryota > Viridiplantae > Streptophyta > Magnoliopsida > Lamiales > Oleaceae > Jasminum > Jasminum sambac. The sequence goes on from CP073652.1 coordinate 27,974,490, forward strand.
GCCTTCTATTTATTTTCTATTAAAATAATCACCTCCATCTATCTCTCTCCTCCACGATATTTCCCTCTATATTATGCATTGGAGATCCTCTTATGTTTTCAAAATTGCCATTCTATTGTATTGTAAAATATTTGACGTTTTGACGGTTTATCGTACTCATATGGATCTTGCACAAGTTTTCAATTGACCTATGACACAGTAGGCCGTGTTGTCTTCAACTTAAAAAATATTTATTCAAATTTCGTATTAAATGTTTAATTGAGGATTGAAAAAAATATAGAAATAATAGCAAGAATGTCAAAGAAAAATTTACAAAATACTTGAAAGTCAACTAAAATTTACATTTACAAAAATAACAAGTTTTTTTAAATCATATAAAAAAATTACCAAACATCACCCCCCACCTACCCATGCACCCCAACATCACCCCACCAACTGCCCCATGCGGCAAAACCAACCCCACCCCCCAACCCACCCCCAAAATTTGACTGTATTCTTCTCCTTCCAAAGCTCTCACTGTGTTTTTGTAAAAAAAGATGATAAATCCAAAAACTCCCATCAGTCCCATGTATGTAATGTTACACTGGTAGATCTCATCCCTACACTGCCACTATTCTTTCACGCACACATACATGCACTTCTCTGACAAATTCTTCCGAGAAAAAGATGAACACGAGATCTAGGACTTTTCTTCGAAGGTCCTCCATCCATGGAGAACCAGATCTGGTTCTCTCCATCCAAAAAAAAAAAAAAAATTGGCCGGAAAAAATGGAGTTCGTCGGAGAAGAAGACCGGAGCTTGTTGGAAAAAAATTTTGGCCAGAAAAATGGAGCTTGTCGGAGAAGATGATTAGAGCGCGCCAGAGAAGACGACCGGAGTTTGTTAATTCGCCGGAGAAGATGACTGGAAATTGGAAGAAGGTGCCGGAGAAGATGATCGGAAAATGGAAGAAGGAAAAGGACTGAAGCGAAAAAATGAAAAAGCTCAAGGGTGTCTTGGTCATAATCTATTTTTTGTTGCTAATCTTGCAAAATGAAATATTCTTTGATTTTCTTGCAATTACAACTCTAATTTTGTATATATATGCTAATGCCTCAAAAATATATTAAAAATATAAATAAATTATGAAATTAATATTTGAGTGGTTGAAAAAAATGAAAAATAAAAAAAATAGATATAAGTTGATAAAGTTTTTAGGCCATCTTCAATGAATATTGTGAATTGGGAATGATTTGGATGAGAGAGATAGAGAGGAAGTGATTATTTTATTTAAAAGTTGATGAAAAAGGTATAGGAAAAAAAAAAGAAAAAGTGAAAAAGATAAGATAGGTAGAAATAAATTCAAAAATAATAATAAAATAATAATTAAAGAATTTTAGATGGACGTCTATTTTTGTATGTGGTACGGAAATCTATAAAAAAAGTGAGATAATTGAAATAAAAATAATTAAAAAAAATAAAACCATGCGTCCCCTCTTCTCATTTTCTTCCTATCTCTTTCTAATAAAATGACAATTGACATTATCATTTGAGATGCACTAATGTGTAGGGCAATGCCATAATCTAAAAAGAATTTTAAAAAGTGCTTTAACTTTTAACAAAAGTACTAACGCGAAGTTCAAAAATTTTATATTATAATTTTAAATGTACCACACACGCGTGAAACTAACGATGACAAATCATTTGAAATTTTAAATCCTTTGAAAATATAATAGACTGATACAATGAAGGTATAGGAAAATTTTTTGACTAAGGTGATACTTTTGAACGTCGATGGCCATTTTGAAATCTCACTAAAATTTGCTTACCGTTAGTTAAATGATTCTAATAATATATTGATAAAAATGAATACCGTAAGTTTTTTTTATAAACACTTTAATTTTCTTAATGGTTTATATTTATATCAATAGTAATGATCTAGTGTATTCGAGTGTGTTATAATTATGACACTTTTGAATATTTTTCGATTACATGTGATCTCCGTTAGGAAAATTGAGACCAGATCCAGAACTAGTATCAAAATAAAGCTCCTATAATTTGAAAAATTTTCCAAAGTCGTTTATGGCCGATCAAAGTTTTTGGCGACAATTGACTTCATTAGCATGATAGGAAACTCTTTTTAAAGTTTTTTTATCATTTTTTACCATTTTTATCCATTCATTCTTTATCCTAAATTAATCACATTCACATATCACATCATATTCACAAATCTCCACCATTTAATTCCATTCATTCTCTCTCATCTTTTACATTAAAAACTTTTAAAAACTATTAAACCAACTATTATTTGATGGACATAAATGTCTCACATCATATCATTCACATTCTCATCCTAACCGTTGTTGTTCGGTGTGCGTATTTCCGAATATGCATTTCGCTTTCACAGTTCATATTACACCACCTGGTGAAACTTCATAAAAATTGCATTGGCTCAAATTTACTTATCGTGGGCCATGTTTACGGGGTACACGGCTTTTATAGGCCAACCACGTACCAACAGATAGAATGTTAATTATAAAACAAACCAGTATTCACACTCGTGCAATACATGGGAAAGCAATAATATTTTTATATTAATTTCGCAATTATGAAAAATTGATAGAGCTTATTAATTTAATTAATAAAAGTGGAATTTCTGGGAAAATGCAAATTATTGTGTAGGAATGAACAAATAACAATTGTTGAAAAAATTAAAATATATTAGATTTCTAATACAAATAAAAAAAATCTACTAATTTCATATGGAAACAAAATTAATACAAACTCTAATATACCTAAATTCGTTGTCACATTTGTTAAATTTCCATCTTTATACGGCAAAGCGTCTTCAAATTGCAACAACTCGTGACTCTAAATATTGCAACATAAAGTTGTTCATGACTAAAGGGTGATTGGGGTTTTTTATGGTTTTTAATGGTTTTTAATGTAAAGGAGGAGAGATAATGAGTGAAATTTAATAATGGAGATTTTTGGATGTGACGAGATGTGTGGATGTGATTGATTTAAAGTAAAGAATGAATGTATAAAAAAGTGAAAGAAAGTGGAAAATTTTGGAAAAAGTTGATGCCAATCATGCTTCTAGTTGTAGTCTTTTTACAAAAAGTCCAACATGAGACAATGATTATCGTTACATCTTTTGAATTAGAAATATGAATAGCTATAGAATCATGTATAACTAATTCGTATTCTAACACTTTAAAATTCCAATGAAGAATCATATATATCCCCAGTTGATATATATTAAATAGTTAATAATGAACTTAATATAAATTGATAATTTTTCATATTAAAATAAGAATTTATGAAACCCAATGACAATCTTTGTGTATTCATCTCATATTTTATTTATTTTCAAAACTTAATATTTAATTGAATAAAATAATCTATAAAAAATAATTTATCTATTCACGTAAACAAATAATTGGTAAATAGATAATAATGTGTTATCCCATATTTATTCAATAAAGAAATAATTCCAAACTTAACAAAAAAATTTTAAATACATGTAAATCTTATATAATAATGTGATAAATAATTTTACTGAAAAATAGGTTAAAAATTGCTTTAAAAGAAATAGGAAGAAGTGATACAAAAATTAAAAGAAACGTATAGAAGCACTACTTTAGATCAGAAACGTTCAAGCACCAACGTTGGACCAACGTTGGTGCCTTAATTACGGCACCAACGAGTATTTTCGGGATCGATCCGACCTCCGTTTTGAAATCCGGGATCAGATATGGAATCAGCCGACGATGGGGAGTTCCAGGAATTTTTTGAATTTTTTCCGGCGACGCCGTGGCAGCCGTGGCTGCCAATCAAAGTTTTGGCACTATTTTGGGCCAAAAATAGTGCGAAAACTTTGACCGGTGGCCCGCCGGAAAAAATTCAAAAATTTCCTGTAATTCCCCATCGCCGTGCCGATTCCATATCTGATCCCGGATTTTAAAACGAAGGTCTGATCGACCCCGAAAATGCACTCGTTGGTGCCGTAATTAAGGCACCAACGTTGGTGCTTGAACGTTTCTGTACTTTAGATTGTTGAAAGACACAAAAAATTACTTACCTTCGATCCCCTCATAACACGCTTCATGTAAACATAAAATTTAAAAGAAGGAAACTTGAAAAATATGAGTAATTGAAAAATTTTTAGGATGTTAAATTGAAATTTTAATAAATGCAGAAAAATTCATAATAAGACAAAATTAACTGCTTTCCATAACCTACTTAAAAGTTGGTAAGTTATGTCTTAAATCTACTCTTTTATTACAAAGGTGGTTCACCTCTATCTTATATATTATATAGAATACTGAATATAGAATATAGATATAGATGTCATCATATATATAGTTGATAGATAAAAATTATTTTTGTGACATTGAAAATGTGCACCCATTTTCAAAATCATTTTTGATCTATATATATATGTTGTATACAAATTTCTTTAATCAGTTTGTGACAAAATATAGCTTATTTATAATAACTAACATATCTATTCTTCCTGTTGAAATCCAATCATAGGAAAAACATTTCCAAAAGTAATTGATGATTTTTTTATTTTTATTTTTTGGTTAAAATATTGAAGTAGCTAGAAATCTTAAAAGCAAAGATGAATGTATATTTGACATTTTTTTCCTTATAAATAAACTAGTTGTCGGGCAACCTAAGTGGTTAAGTCCTAATAATCAAAATAATTAAAAATGTTTGTTATTCAAGGCATTTTTTATTGAACATACCAAACAATAGGGCAATAGGCCATGATACGAAGCAATTTTTTATTTATTTTTATTGATTCTCTATAAATTTGAATTTGGTCAAATAAATCACATTTTTATATTTCGTAAGATCTATATATATTACACAAATCTCCATAATTAAATTGCACTCATTCACTCCCATCATTAACATAAAAATACATAAATAAAAATTCTTAAAAATTTCAATTCTTAGATGCATAAGTTTACCAACTTCTATCTTGGAGCAAGATCACACAAATGCCCTAGATTGTCTCTTTTTAAAAATGAAAATCGGCGCTGCATTAACTCATTAATTAATTATATGTTGAACAATATCATGATTTATAAGGATTTGAACAAATGCCCAGTGATAAAACACACGAGTTTCCGAAATGATGGCCCCCGGTTTGAATCTTGCCTCCCACCCCTATGTTCCCCCCTCCCCGATTTCCCTGGATAAAAGAAAAAAAAATAATGATTTATACTCTTAAAAGGCATTTTGGAGTAAATGAATTAAAAAATAGGGAAAGAAGAAGAAAAACCATACGTGCGAGCACGTAGTATTGATAATTTTGTAAAGGGTTATTTTCACATTACCCCCCAATCTTTCCGATTTGTTACAATTCCAACCCTATTCTTTTTTTCATCTTCCTACCCCCCAACCTATCATAAATTGTCACCACATGCCCCTGATAATGTTTTTCATCCAAAACAGCGGTTAACTGTGCCCTTTTTGTCCTTTAGTGCAAGGGTAAAATGGTCAAGTAAAAATCGCTCAAAGGTTGGGGTCCTGTAATGAAAATATCAACAATTAACTTTAATTTAATTCTAAATCTTTCCAAATTTGATATTTTTAATTTTAATTTTTAATATATTTCCATTTATTTGTATTTCCTCACAATAGCATTTGTTCGTATTTCCACACAGTAGTATTTCTTTAGCATTAGAGATGCGCACACTTTGATTTTAACCAACATTTAATAATAAATATAATTATTCTTTCAAAAAACAATAAATACAATTATTGTATTTAAATAAAATTTTATTAGAAATATATCACTTTAAAAAATATATCGAATATAAAGAATTAATAAAATCGAATCAAAAAATTTTAAAAATCTTTGTACTAAGCCTGTATCTTCCTTGTAATAACTCTTTTTATCAATATTTACAAATTTCAATTTTCGAATACGGATAAAAAACAAAAAAATAAAAAAATCAATACCCCCTCCCTACCCTACCCAGCCCGCTTACCCACCCCACCCCCTTGAACCACCACCACCACCAACAGGTTGGTGGTGGTTGAAACTCGACCACCACAGATCTGTGGTGGCCGAAACCACCACAGGTCGAAATCACCACAGCAGTTGGTCGACCACCACAGATATATGGTGGTCAAAACCACCACCACCACAGGTGGTTCAAGGGGGGTTGGGTGGGCCGAGGGGAGGGGTAGGATAGGAAAGGTGGGTATTGATTTTTTATTTTTTTGTTTTTTATTAGAAGTATCCATATTCGAAAATCGAAGTTTGTAAATATTGATAAAAAGAGTTATTACAAGGAAGATGCAGGCTTAGTACAATGATTTTTTTAATTTTCTAATTCAATTTTATTAATTTTTGTATTCGATATATTTTTTACAGTGATATATTTCTAATAAAATTTTATTTAAGTACAATAATTATATTTATTGTGTTTTGAAAGAATAATTATATTTATTATTAAATGTTTGTTAAAATCAAAGTGTGCACGTCTCTAATGCTAAAGAAATACTACTGTGTGAAAATACGAACAAATGCTACTGTATGGAAATACAAATAAATGGAAAATATATTAAAAATTAAAATTAAAAATATCAAATTTGGAAAGATTTAGAATTAAATTAAAGTTAATTGTTGATATTTTCATTATAGGATCCCAACCTTTCACCGATTTTTACTTGACCATTTTACCCTCAGACTAAAGCGACAAAAAGCACGCTAATCTACTGCTTTGGATGAAAAACGTTTTCGTGTCATGATAATTTATGATAGGTTGGGAGGGTAGAAAGATGAAAAAAAAAAATAAGGTTGAAATTGTAACAAATCGAAAAGGTTGGGGGTAATGTGAAAATAACCCTTTTGTAAACTAAACACAAGTGTGGCAGTGGCTGAAAATTGCAGAAATTTGTCGGGTGTCGCGTGCATTGTATCTCTTATAAATATATTCAATTAAATATAGAATTATCCATGTCACTTGTCAGAAGAATGGGCAAAGGATTCCAGTGGGTGGTGTAGCACGTGGATTTGTTCATGTGACAACAGGTTTCAGCGTGGAACGCTCATCGTATAATACACTAATACGAGGATGTCGGAATCTACCCACCGAAATAAGGATTTTTGAAAAATGTTTTATCCGATTCAAAATATAAATTATTTTTCATGTTTATCTATATCTAAATTTTTCATTTCTTATCGTATTTTAATTTAATGTGTATTATCATAGACAAAAATACATAATCTTTATTTAAAATAGTGGTACACTTGAAAAAAAATCAACTAAAATTTATTTTTCTAACAATATTAATTACAAATTTTTAATTTATATAAAATCGAATTAGACTTATTTTTGTGAGACATAACGAGTAATATCATTTGTATCATTTTTACTTTTTAAGAAATTTTCCAATATAGAAACTTGCATCTAGGAGGGGAAAACTTTACTTGTTTGGTTCAACTTAAATTAAATTTATTTATTTTTCATTATTTTTAATCATTTATACATTAATTTGATAATTAAAAGTTTAAATCTCATGCTGCTACGTGTGTTGAATAGATCCCATAGACCAGTAACAATTTCCAGGCATTTATGTAATAAATAAATTGGAATGAGAATCCCTAAATTTCTCCCCGAATTAATGTTATGTAATTGAATTGACATTTACTGGGAGGCTCCCAACAACTTAATTTGACCTATAAAAATTTAATCTCCGTTAATTATTGAGTTAAAGCATCTCCAAGAGATTCTTCCAACAGAGACTCTTTAGTTGGAAGGTTCTCTCTAAATTTTAAAGAGTTATTGCATAAAAATATAAGAACCCCAAATTTTAAGCCTATATGAATAGAGGTTTTTTTTTTTTGGAATGAAAGTTCAATTATTATTTGTTCAGTCAGATATAGTATAATTTTAATCTCTTAATAGTTTATATTGGGGTTAATTTCACCAATAGTCACGGAAGTTACATAAAAATAATAAAATGGTCATTGAAATTTGAAACCTGCTGTGGTCATCAAAGTTTAAACTATTTCACCAATAGTGATTGAGGGTCCACATCGTTTAAAATAAAATTTAAGGACCAAAGTACAATTTATGACCGGAAATAAAATTGCAAAAAAAAAGAAGAAAAAGCTCATGTCTTCGTTATTTCGACCACCACTCTCGCTACCTGCTTCAATATTAACTATGACCAAAAAATTCGATCAACACTATCACCACCTTCCCTACTACATTTTGCACCAGATTTCTGGTGCAATCATCACCCGCGAACAGCGCACCATAGCAACATTTATTGCAGCAAATTGTGCACCAATTAATGTTGCAAAGGATTGGTGCACAATTTGCACCATTAATTGGTGCAATTTGCACCAGATTTCCCTTACATGGTCACACCAATTTTTGGTGTAAAATCTGCAAAATTCAACAGAGAGAATAGTGCTGGTGAGAATCGAAAGTTGTGGTCGTGGTTGTCAAGGCAGGCAACGGTGGCTGTTGCCACATCGAGGAACACGTGACCTTCCTTGCAATTTGGTTTGTAGGCATGAAATTGTGCTTTGATGCTTTAAATTTTATTTTCAACAATTTGGATCTTCAGTGACCCTTGGTGAAATTAATGTAACTCAAAGTTTTATCTCGTAAAAGTTTTTATTTGAAATAAATGTATATAATTTATATAAAAAAGCTGTAGGATTCCGCTTAAAGGTTTCCAAATCTCAGAACTGGCGCTGCATTTTGGTAACTGTATATAAAAACACAGGTTGTTACCAAAAATTTCCTATTAGAATATGCAACCATAAATATATGAAAGGAATACATGAAAATGGCACGTTGTGATGTTAAAACATGCAATGTATTGGAGCATCTTCATTACCAATGTCCGCGAGTTCCTTCTGGTACAGCCTCTGGTATTTAAGAAAACTTCAGCCACCTACATGGCTGGTACAAGTGGAATTCCACCTCAGCCAACAGCCCGGTGCCAGAATTGAATAGAGGATGATTGTTGGAGGACCCAGGTGCAAAATTCGGCCAAGCTCTTTGAACAAATGCCCTAATTCCCTCCTTGGTTCGAATTTCACCTGCTGTTGAGTGACTCTTCCCCACCGACGACACCGCATCCTCTCCCTCGCGACAGGCGGATCCTGGAGCGAAGGTAAATCTCGCTTTGTTGTTCTCTAGCTGGGCTTCTTCTTCTCCATTGTTAAAGAGCTTCTCCTTCTCTCTATTCTGATTTGTTTATTTTGCAAATAACCAGGCCCTCTGTTCGATTTACTCTCTTCCCCACGGCAGTACCGCATACTCCGGCGAAGGTACTTCGTCTTCTCCATTACAGTCCCCTCTGTAAATTTTTTCTTTTTTTTTTGTTTTATGGCTATACACAATTCTGAGATCTGAGAGGGCGGTAATCGAGCTTGGCTTGCTTTACAGTCAATTTTGTCTTTAGCTATTTTGAGTGAATGTTGCCTGTTTGTACGCGTACACATTTGAATTTTTCTTCTGGATTTTAATGGCGTTTGATACAAAATGCTTGTTCTTTTTTTTTCTTTTTTGTTTTATGGCTATACACAATTCTGTAGTTAGCTTTTATGATGATACCCACAAAATGCAATGAAAATGGTTTACAGGGGCATGTCATTTGCCAGCACATATATTTCATGTACTCAGTTCCTCCAAGTGAAAGTTCCCTGCCCAATTCCTCAAGAAAATAACAACGTGTGTAAATGAAAAACTTACATGCTTCTGACTTTTAAAGTCATTCACGTCCCATATTTTCAGAGAACCATCCTCAGATGATGTCAAGATCGTCTCCTTGGACTTTGGGTGCCACTCTTCACAACTTACTTTAGCATATTACGCTAGCTATAGTGCTTGGTTAAGTGTTCACTTATATGCCTTTTTTAAGCAGTTAATTGGTTGTTTGATGCTCATTATTGAAGGCATAGAAATGCAGTCAAGTATTAGAATGTGGTTGAGCTTACTTATAACACGACAGTAAATTCCACCCTAGATGAAGCTTGTAGAACTTTTAGGTCTTTGATTTCGTGGTTCAACGTTACTAATGTTGTTGTTTTATAGAACATGTCCTCTTCTAGTTGGGATGGTAGCGTTGCAAATGTACAGTGCACATGCGGCGCATATATGACACAAATGACTTCAAATTCTGATAATAATCGAGGTTGCAAGTATTGGAAATGTTTTGCTAAAAAGGTACTTGTGACAATGTTACAATCTTCCTTAACTATTTGCATTTGTATGTTATATTGGACTTGCATAAATAAACATCACTTTTGCTGCTGTTTTGTTATTGTAGGACCAAAAGGTATGTGGTCGGTTCTACTGGCATGACGAGCTATCCGGAATCAGAATTGAACGATATGGGGATGTAAATGAGGGCACATCAGGGACAAGCATTGTCAATCGTGATGCCGAGTTGGTCCACCAAATGACTCGTGTTGCAGACGAGCTCGTCTTACTCAGACGTGCGATCACTAACCATGCTTGTTGTGTAATACTTTAGATATTTATGTGATTGATGTACACTGAACTCTTAGAATACCTAGATTATCGGCTGTTTGTGGTTGTCATCTACGTATGTATTGAAGATGCTTAAAAGTAATTGAATGGCAATGTTTTATGTTTTATGATGTATGATGTATCATTTCATAGGCGTTGATAAAATCCAAATCAAAATCTCCTTTTGACAAAGCGTGTTTTCTATCTCATCCGTTAACCTCCATGTAACTATGTAGATTAATACACTATACCCACTTACAAAATTAGCAACTCATTTGCCTCTCAATTTTATCTCCATTATCTACAATGAATCAACTTCAACAAAACTTGTAATAGAAATGATATATCAATGCACCTAGTTTAAGCTCGTGAGCAATTTTCAATTAGTTGGATATGAATAATTCATGAACTCAATTCTTGGTATTGGAGATGCTTAAAATTAATTCGATTAGTATAGTAATGACATGAACGATGCAACATTGACGCTAAACAACTCAAGCCACATAAAAAACCTGAATAATATAATAGAAAACGATACCATCAAATTCGATCAAACCCCTAAATAATCCATAACAAAAACTACAATCCATAAAATTCGAGCCATAATAGAAATCGTATAAATCCCTAGAAAGTAGAAATTAATCCCTTAAAAACAACAATCCACATAAAAATCGTACAAATCCCTAAATGATGAGCTTAAAAAAAAAAAACTACAATCCAACATAAACCGCACATGCCTCAAAATAATCCATGACAAAATAATTCATGACAATCTACAATCCAATACAAATCATACAAACCTCAACATAATATATAACAGCCAAAATGAAGTACAAATTTTGCAAACCACACAACATATGTTTGTGTGCTACAACTTCTATAGAGTACGTAGGAAATCATCCTCTTGTACTGTCGTTTGGTAAGCGGAGTAGTTATCGGCTGCTTGAGAGCCGAACATATCATGAGCTGCCACGTCACCATTGTTGCCCGTTGCAAAAGACATATCTGGTTCATACGCCTCGTCGAGCAATCCAGTTTTGTGTGTACAAACATGGCACGAGAAACTTAATCCATTTTGCAATGATTGTAAGAAAAGCATGCAATGTGCAATGAAAATCACATAGTTTGGAAAATCACATAGTTTGCAATGTGCAATGAAAATCACAATCAAGAAAACAAGCAAAGGAATATACTTTTCAAGCTTGATTCTAAGAAAAGCATGGAAGACAAAACACATATACTTTTGGAAATAAAAAACGCATATAATTTGGAAACCTTCAATGTGCAATGAATATAAAATGTACATGTAAAGAGCAATAGACAGTAGACATACCGTGATTGCAATTGTGGACATTTTTTCACCGTGTGACCTAGTTCGCGACAGAATCCACACTTTCTGTTATGTTGACTCATTCCCTTTTCCTTCGATGACCTTAACCACTTCCCGGAACCCTTAGCACGTACTGATACTGGGTCATGAATAGTTAAGTCATCCTCGTCGCTCATGCTAGACTCTCTATTTGTTGCAACTTGACCCCCGGCTGCCAACATTTTCCTCGCTTGCTTTCCAAGTTCTCTAATCCCTTTCGTTACAAAACTACTAACTTCTGGTGACATACATACGTCATTTGAAAGTTCCATAAATTCTCTGTTCATCATGACGCGTGTAGAAATGGATGACTGTCTAGCTAAAACTTGAGGCGTGGGATCGAAGATAGGATTTGATTTTGCATTTTTTGTCCACCTAACTAGGATGTAATGACTAGATAACGCCCTAATGTCCTTCTTGCACATCAATCTCAAAATGTGGCGACATAAATATCCTTTAAATTGAAATAATTTGCAGCTACATGTCATGAAATCAGATGAAGTGAACCAAGTCACATGACGTGGACGATCCGAGTCTCCATTAAACCTTGTTAATTGGTACACCTTTGCATCGGCCGTGGAAGATACTTTAGAGCAATCATATGACACACTCTCCTTTAGTTCGTCCTGGAAGAGTAAAAACACAGCCTTTGTGTATATACCTATCATCTGAGCCTCCAAATGAAAAGGAGATGAAATAATTGGCACCTCACTTTTGTCAATGTGGTATGCTCTAAGCTCTTGTTCCCTCTGGTGTACTAATGCTAACTGAAACCGTACAAAAAAATCTGCAAGAGAATTCTTTCTTAGCACATATGTTTTTAGGAACGAATGATGAGCTTCAACCCTCTGACTACTCGACATTCCTGGAGCAAAGAAGTCCTTCACATAAGCTGGTACCCATCGATGGCGGATTCCATACATTGTCCTCAACCAATCATTTCCATCCAACGGAGTGGTGCTCATTAGCTCGCCCCATTTCCGCTCAAAGTCTTCAGGAGTCTCAGACCTATACACAACGCTGTATAGGACGTCACTATAATCTCCATATAAAACTGGACCCAATTTTTCGGTGAACTTGTTTGTGATATGCCACAAACATAGACGATGCACCGACGGGGGGAACACCTAAAATAAAAAAAACAGTTGAATACAAAATGCCGATAAAGAATGACAATAAAGAATACTTGCAATTTCTATGGATAAATTCTCTATAACCAAGCTACGTGCCAATCATACCTCACCAATTGCCCCTCCGATAGCTTGGTCTTGATCAGTAATAATCACTTTTGGGATGGCTCCGCTCGGCATTGCCTCGAGAAATTGTGAAAACAACCAGATGAAGGACTCCATCTTCTCATCGCTGAGAAATCCACACCCAAACAAAGTGGTCTGCATATGATTATTCACACCTACAAAAGGCGCGAATATCATACCATACCTATTGGTGTTGTAGGTTGTGTCAAACACTATAACGTCGCCAAAGTAGACATATGAACTGCGTGACGAAGAATCCGCCCAAAAGCATCGTTGGAATACCCCATCTTCGGTCGTGAAGCTATAGTAAAAATTTGCATCTTCTTTTTTCTCTTTCTCGAACATTTTAACAAGAGTCTCGGCGTCGTGGCCCAAGAACTTTTGGCGCATATCCCTCTCAACATTTCTAATGTCCTGTTCAAGACACCCTACAGAAGAAGAACCACCAGACTCTACCCCCATAAAGCGATACTGCTGACAGGTAGGAATGTTTGCCTGTGGAAATTGACTGACCAAGCTCTTCTGGGCCGGTGTTACCTTCCTGTGAGATTTCAAAAGATGGACTTTCCCTGTGCTAGTTAGTGGCTGATTGTGCTCAACTACAAAGATTGAGACCGCCCATAGACTCCCCTCATTCCGTTTTGTCACAGTTATTCTGGCATTGCAACCACATCGAGTACGTCCCTGCTTCCTCTCCCCGGCACGCGGTTGCTTATGTTTATCTTTCTCTTGGTATTTCAAGTTTGTTAAACCTTGCCTGTTGCAAGTAAATTCCTTCCATCGATATGTTTTCTCATCTTCACTTAATTTGTTGCTGTGTTTACGCGTGTTGAATCCTGATAGCCTTGCGTAATTATTGTAAAATAGAAGAGCCTCTTCAGCTGAGTTAAATGTCTGCCCAACATATGGAACATCATCAGGGTGGCGCAGTTGGGGGATGTATTTCTTCTCATTGTTCCTCAACCCAGTAGTTGCACAAATCAAAACTACGTAATTGAAAACTACGTAATTGAAGAACACAGTGGAGCTTCAAATTATACCAAACGTTACTAAAATAAAATAAAAGAAGCAAAGGTTACTGCCATTTTCAGGGAAATTAGAACTTTTAAGTAAACTTTAGCCAATTACTAAATAAATTCGACAAAATAAAGAATCCCACCAATTATTCTTCAACCATGATATGAACAATACTATAAATACCTTCCACTAAGATTAAAATTATCAAATAAGTAAAATTGTAAAAACCTTCCTCTAAGGTTCAATTCAAACATTCATGTATAGCCCGAGTGCAAATAACCTTAACTGAGCAAATAAGAAAAACATGTACCTAAATTGACTGCATCGTTTGTTCCACTATCGGCCGGCTGGTCAGACATCGCCAAGAAAGAAAGAGACACTGCTCAGACAAGGTAACGGCAAGATCAATTACCCATTAAAGGTGCTGTAAAATGTATATTTGAGAAAGAAATTTTCTAGTAGGAGAAATAGTGTTATATTGAACACCTACGCCTACTAGGTGACATTCACTCGAAATTAGAACAGAGGCAATTGGCCATTAAAATCCACTTTGTGTAGCCATTAAGATAGACAATTGGCCAAACATGATTCTATCAATAAGCCATTAAAATCCAGTACAATATCACACTAGGTAACAATATTGGAAGGAACTGTATAGCCATAAAACAAAAAAAAAAAAAGAAAAAATTTACAGAGGGGTAAGTTTTTTATTTACACACGTTGTTATTTTCTTGAGGAATTGGGTGGGGAACTTTCACTTGGAGGAACTGAGTACATGAAATATATGTGCTGGCAAATGACATGCCCCTGTAAACCATTTTCATTACATTTTGTGGGTATCATCATAAAAGCTAACTACAGAATTGTGTATAGCCATAAAACAAAAAAGGAAAAAAAAAAAAGAAGAACAAGCATTTTGTATCAAACGCCATTAAAATCCAGAAGAAAAATTCAGATGTGTACGCGTACAAACAGGCAACATTCACTCGAAATAGCTAAAGACAAAATTGACTATAAAGCAAGCCAAGCTCGATTACCGCCCTCTCAGATCTCAGAATTGTGTATAGCCATAAAACAAAAAAAAAAAGAAAAAGAAAAAATTTACAGAGGGAACTGTAATGGAGAAGACGAAGTACCTTCGCCGGAGTATGCTTGATCTTCTTGAGTGGGGAAGAGAGTAAATCGAACAGAGGGCCTGGTTATTTGCAAAATAAACAAATCAGAATAGAGAGAAGGAGAAGCTCTTTAACAATGGAGAAGAAGAAGCCCAATTAGAGAACAACAAAGCCGAGATTTACCTTCGCTCCAGATCTGGTCGGTGTCGCCGGGGAGAGGATGCGGTGTCGTCGGTGGGGAAGAGTCACTCGAACAGAGGCTGAAATTCGAACCAAGGGAGGGAATTAGGGCATTTGTTCAAAGAGCTTGGCCGAATTTTGCACCTGGGTCCTCCAACAATCATCCTCTATTCAATTCTGGCACCGGGTTGTTGGCTGAGGTGGAATTCCACTTGTACTAGCCACGTAGGTGGCTGAAGTTTTCTTAAATACCAGAGGCTGTACCAGAAGGAACTCGGAAATAGGGGAGAGATAAAGACACATTTTTGGTGCGTGGGTCACACATGTTTCTCTCTCTCTCTCTCTTTTCAATTTTCATTTTTTAAAATCATGTTTATCACTTTTGCCTCACTTTTTTTTTCCCAGTTTTTCTTTTTCGAATCCCATGTCATGTACACAAATGGACATCTATCTAGACGTTTTATACTACTATTTTATTATTATTTTTAAATTTTTTCTATCTCTCTCATTTTTTTCTTTTTTTCCATCTTGTTTCCTTACACTTCGTTCCATTTTTTTAAAATTAAAATAATCACCATTTTTCTATCTCCCCCCTCCAATACACATCCACAGCCACTCTTGCATTAAAGATACTTTTATATATATAGTCTTTAATTTATCCACCATTCCAAAGGTGTCTTAATCTTGAAAAACATTTTCTTCCAAATTATCTGTAATTTATCCATTCACCATTCTAAAAGTGTCTTAATCTTGAAAAATATGTTCTTCCAAAATTGCCCTTATAAATTCCATAAATTTTCATTTACAAGTTTTCCTATAAACAACCTTTATTTACTTATTAAATTGAATAAAAATATTATTTATTATTATATTAATTGATGCTTTATTAATTATTATATTAATATTAATTGAAGCTCGTCTATCCCATTACACGAAATGTATCATTTGACTTGAAACTACTTTATATTTTTATAAGTTTTTATTTCATAATTGAACATTAAAAAATCAGACTTTTCATTAAATTTGGTTTAAACACTCGCTTATAATAAAGATTGCTTTCGGAAAAAAAATAATAATTTGAATCTTTATATTTTTTATTCATCTTTTATATACAACGTGCTGAAAATATACTTGCAACTACTTATATATAAAAATACCTTAATGGTGATAAATATTTTTGGACAATTTTGCGCTGAATATTTTTTAAAAAACTTAACGACATCTTCTATACCATATCTAGAAAGGCCATAATTAAATGGTTAAAATTTCATAATTATTGCCTTTATAAAATTATTATTATGATTGTGCGTTTCGATGTCGCAAATTCTATTTGAGTTTTTACATGCTTAAAAAAATTATTGTTATACAAAGGAAAGTGCATAGTGTTTGCGTGATTCAGTGGAGAAGAAAGAGGACCTCGCTGGTACGTATGACTTGCATATATAGCATTTGTGTGAATTAGATATTGTTTCTGAGTAAATTTTTTGTTAATATCATTTTTCTAAAATTTTTTTAAGTTTAGACCTTGCAAATTTTTTTAGAATTTTTATATCTGCAAAAATTATTATTTAACAAAAGAAACTGCATAAAATTTGGGTGGCTAAATAAAGAAGAAAGCGACGTTAATGATTCATATGACTTACATAGCACTTGTGTGGATTAGATATTTTTTTCGAGTAAATTATTTTGTTAACGTTATTCATTTAAGATTGAATAGTGGACTAAGATGTGGATAAGGGAGGAAAAAGTGAACTCGTTCACATGCAAAGATTTTTTTTTCTTTTTTATTGTTGATTTATTTTATTTTGATTTATTTACATTTTTTCCATTGTTATGTCATACTAAGATTTTACTAGACTTTAAGGTGTTAAATTAATTGACGGAATGTGTTAGCTATGTTGGTTGTAAAAATCGAAATGGGAAAATATTGTTAAGGAAATATTTTTAATGAAAAGTTTGAGACCCCTAGACACATGTTGGAATATTTTTATTTTTATTTATTTATTATTTTTTGGCTCTATGTTAGAAAAAAAAATTTATTTGTCATTTTTATGGTAAATTTTACAAACTTTGGTCCCGAATAAGCATATTTGTCATTTTACATGAGCTTATAATTTAGAATGGACAGAAATTGTTGGGTGTGATCTAGAAACACTTCAAACCTGGAGGACCAACTTGTAATGCAGTTGAAAGTTTTGGAGTGGATCCTAAATAGGCTGGATCAATAATGCGTGGCACAATATTGAGGATTGGATCAATCCAATGGAAACTGATTATATAAGACTCAAGCGTCTCCTTTGATTAGTGAGAATTTCTAGAATTCCTTTGCTTTGTGATTAGAGATTAGGGACTGGAGAATAGGTTCGAGAAATCTGGTTGATTGTGCTAAGAATTTGTAAAACATTAGTTTTTCTTGATAGTGCTTTGTGATAAGTGCAATTTATGCACTTATTTAGGCCTCTTAAACTATATGTTTTTCTCATTTTCAATTAATTTCGCATCTAATTTAGCGATATTTGGTTCTATTTTAGGGAAAACCGGGAATTGAAGAAAATATTACAACTTTGGACAAAAAGGGACACAAATCAAAGTTGGAAGAACTCAATTGGAAGAAATAAAAGTTGGGGGAGGTGAAGAAAAAATAAAATGGGAGCCAAATTGAAGAAATCAAAAGCTTGTGGACTCAATTGATCAAAGTTGGAAGTTCAGGACTTGCCCTGCAATTAAACTTTGGGGACTAAATTGGAAGATGGCAGAAGGTGAAATCTGTTATAACCCATGCGGTCGCACGCTATCAGCATGCCTTTGAAATTTATAACCATGCGATCGCACGCAGCGATAAGCGTGGTTATATCAGGCATTTTCGAAAACTTTCCTAAACCGAATTGGGCGCGGTTTTCTTGGGCTTTCTTGCATCTATTAATACAGAACTTGACCTATTTCGGGGGAAGAAGATCAGAGAAGAGCAGAGAGCGAAAATTAGAGCACAAAACTTGGAAAAACTTGGAGAAGAAGCCACAATTGAAGATTCAAGTTCAAGAACACAACCTGATTCGGTGATGGCATTCTCTTCTAGTTTTTCTTCTGATTTTTATAACATGATAGGCTAAAATTTTCATAGCATTAGGGTAGAGATGAAGCTTTGATTTTGGTTTGAATCCGGATTGTTAATTTGATGTTTTGTTAATTCTTATACTAAGATGAACGTTCGGTTTTGAGTTTTCAATATAATTATGCTTTTTTTACAACTTGTGGCCAAAGTTGATCTGTGATCTATTTATTGTATTGAGAAATCGTGAATAGATTAGACTTTGTTGAAAACCACAAAGTCCAGATGAGGATGAGAATACCCCTATGCTTTGTGCGATGTTTTTATGCAATTCTTGCGTTGTAATGCATTTTTATGGCGTTGTTATCATAGAGATATAGTTAACACGTCATATAAATAGGTTGAATTCTACTTGAGAAAGATTATTCAACAAATTTTGTGAATTGAATCGTCAAAACTAACTTTCATTGTCAATTTGATAATCTGGAAGATAACTAAATGAAAAGTGGATTCGAAACCTTAATGCTAGTTCTCCCATATTTGATTTAAAACCATAAAAAAAATCATTCCTTTAATTTATTCCAATTTAATTCTTAATTTTAATTTTAGATTTAGCAATTTAATTTAATAATTTAATTTTTGCAAGATTAGGAAATTAATTGATCTCAACTTATTTATTTCGGTTAAGGCTAGTTAGAGTAAACGTGGGAATAAATCAGTCATAAGAGTACGACATCCAGGACTTTAAAAGTCCACTTTATTACTTATACGATCCGCACACTTGCGGTGTGGATTGACAACAACAAGTTTTTGGCCTTGTCTTGTGTTGTAATTATTTTCTCTTTTAGTTTAGCTAGCACTAATTCGAACTTTAATTTATGTTTATCTTTTTATCGTTCGATTCATACAATTTTTTCCTTAATTTATTTTTGAAAATACCAAAAATAGTGACATCCAATGGCAAGGGTTGACTTTATTTGTATGCTTTGTACGGGACTTCAAGCTAAGACAACAATAGCTAGCAGATGAAGGAATTGATGAGGACCATATGTTGGTGGGAGATTTTATGATAGGAGAGCGGCTAAGGGTTTTAAGAGCAGAATGTGACATTAATGAGTTCGTCCTAGATAACTTGCCCGCCGCAATGTTCTTCGCACCAACATTTGGGATGGATGATCTACCAGTTGGGTTATTTCAACTGCCGAAAATCAGTGAAGATATAATTGAAGAGTTATCCCAACATGAAGAAATCTTTGTTGAAGAAGTCAAGTGTTGAGATGCCACACAATCTCACCGAGGATATTGAGCTCAAAGAAATTCCAATTGAAGAAGAGCATTTAGAGGCTGAGATTGAGGTTTGCAAGGGGGATTTCGAAATCAATGATGATGTCAAAGTTGATTTTGTGATAAGGATAGAAGAAACAATTGAAGTCTACGTATTGAAATTTCAAGCAGACGATGAAGTTCAACCATTTGTTGATGTGAGGAGTCACCTGTATTTTTGGAGCACATATAATGATTGGTGCAAGTTCAATAAGCATCAGCAAAGTCAAGGCTCCAAAGCTTTCTTTCGAATACCTCAAGTGCTCCCTAAAGTCGAAGCTTTAGACTCTAAACTGAGCGCTTGGTGGAGGCAACCCATCCTCAGATCCTTTCTTTAAGTTTCATTATTATTTTTAAGTTTAACTTTAAGTTTAGAGTCAAGATCTGCATTTTAGTTTGCATTTTCACATCTTTAGTTGTTTTTCATGTAGTTTCATACTTTAGAACTAAAAAAAAAAAAAAAAATCCACAAAAACTGTCAAACCCCGTGGTTCATTGATTTTCAAGTTCAAACCAGTTGCAAAATATCATCTCAAATCATTATCGTCAAGCCCCAGTCCCAGAATTAAAAAAAAAAAAAAAGCTTGTTGGTAAACCATGCGATCGCATGCATTACCAGGTCTGTTTACCCCTCTCATTTTTCTTCTAAATTTGATAGAATTGCATCAATAGTTGATATGTGGTTGCTTTTGATACGTACTCTATGTAGTGGAGGGTCTGTTCCATCTTTGCATAGTATTGCACGGTTTTTTTTGCGGGCCCCACATTCATTGAGTCAATTAATTGAGCTTCTTTGGTCTTATGCAATTCTATATAGTTTGGGGATGCTTTTATATGTACTACTTGCTCTCTTATTATATTTGGAAACTGATGGTTGGACCGTCTAGAGTTAGCACACGGGATTCAGCATGATCAGATGTTCTCTCTACCTCACGAGACAATCGTAGGGAGTATCTCGCCTCCTTTGATCTTTATTCTCGCTTACTATACTTTTCTCTCTTTGAACTTACATGTTGTATATTGGGGGCAATGTACTCTATTTTGTTGGGGGTGGGGGGACTTTTGTGTACTTTTTGTTATTGTTGACTTCTGTGCTTATGTGGTGAAAGATTGAAGTTTTACTTCAAATCTTTATATATATTGGATGCCCGTTTGCTCTTTATTTTAACACTCTTTCACCCGGTTTTTGTTCGTATACAGTTGCTAAAAAAAAAAAAATCTGTTTTGTCTTTTATTTGTTTTGGTCGAGTTGTGTACCGCCGATGATGATAAGGCGCCTCAATTTTTCTAATGAACTCATAGTTGGATTTGAAACATCACTTGAAAATTTTCAAAATTTTCTATTCACTTATCTGTGCCCGATTAACTGAAAAAGAGCACATAGTCATTGTTTAACTCTCGTTCTTGCTGACTTATCACCTAGATGTTGTGTTCCTTTAGGACTACCTTTGAGCCCCAATATTACACTTAGGACCAGGTAGTTCTCTCAACCACTATTTTAGTATCCAACTAGCCCAAATGGTCTAGTTTGGGGGTGGTAAGATGTAGTGACTCTATGTTGGAGGGATTGCTCTTTGGAAGTCTTGATACTTCCGCTTTAAGTTGAAGGATTTTTCACAAGTGAGTTTATCTTTGGCACTATCATATGTTAAGTATCGAATTTTGGATTTAGATGATGGTTTAGTAGATGAGAGGGACCGCAGGAAAAAGCTGCCTACCCTAGAGAGTGAGAGTCGTCACTGAGTAATCTGGTGCTTTTCATAACCAATGTTTAGAGGACGATCTACCGGTGAAGAAGGCTACCTCTAGGGAAATAGAGCGATAGCTACTCAAGGGTAAAAGGCGAAAAGAAAAATTGCACAAAAAAGGGAAAAGAAAAAGAAAAAAAAACAAAGTGAGTGAAGAGAGCCATTATTAGTGAAGGAGCAAGTAAAAAGAAAATCCAATCTTGAATAAAATTATAAAGGTGCTAGGAAAGAACTCAAAGGCCGGGAATTTGGAAACTTGAGGTCAAGTGGATGGACTGGATAGTTGTAATACTTTTCAACATTTAGTCACTCTTCTTGACGCCTTGTGTGGAAAAAATGCATAATATATTTTGTAGAAATCACAAGCTACAAACACCTCGGAATTGAGAGAAAAGCATCGAGTGATTCATGAGCGAGGTGAGAATATTCAACCACTTGGGAGTCTGTGCATGGTTTTGTGTTGAACATTCTGTGGTGATACTTGAACAAGCACTTGATTAGGCGATGACTAGCACACACACTAGATAGTCGAGCATTTGGGTAAGTGAATTTCTTTTTGGTGATTGTTTTATTTGTCCAACTTGAGTTTTCACTATCATTTCGTTTGCCTGAGGCATATGGTACACAGTTTGACCGCGAGTCCTGTTCATAGTTGGCGATTAGCTACTTTGTTGGTTTTCTTTCTTTAAGTTTAGTTTTATTGTTCGAGGACGAACAATTGTTCTAGTTTGGGGGTGTTTGATAAGTGCAATTTATGCACTTATTTAGGCCTCTTAAACTATATGTTTTTCTCATTTTCAATTAATTTCGTGATCTAATTTAGCGATATTTGGTTCTATTTTAGGAAAACCTGAATTGAAGAAAATATTACAACTTTGGACAAAAAGGGACACAAATTAAAGTTGGAAGAACTCAATTGGAAGAAATAAAAGTTGGGGGAGGTGAAGAAAAAATCAAATGGGAGCCAAATTGAAGAAATCAAAAGCTTGTGGACTCAATTGATCAAAGTTGGAAGTTCAGGACTTGCCCTGCAATTAAACTTTGGGGACTAAATTGGAAGATGGCAGAAGGTGAAATCTGTTATAACCATGCGATCGCACGCTTGATCAAGATGCCTTTGAAATTTATAACCATGCGATCGCACGCGCGATAGCATGGTTATATCGGGCAAATTTTCAGAAAACTTTCCGAAACTGAATTGGACCTGGTTTTCTTGGGCTTTCTTGCATCTATTAATACAGAACTTGACCTATTTCGGGGGAAGAAGATCAGAGAAGAGCAGAGAGCGAAAATTAGAGCACAAAACTTGGAAAACTTGGAGAAGAAGCCACAATTGAAGATTCAAGTTCAAGAACACAACTGATCTCGGTGATGGCGTTCTCTTCTCGCTTTTTCTTCGATTTTTATAACATGATAGGCTAAACTTTTCATAGCATTAGGGTAGAGGTGAAGCTTTGATTTTGGTTTGAATCCGGATTGTTAATTTGATGTTTTGTTAATTCTTATACTAAGATGAACGTTAGGTTTGAGTTTTCAATATAATTATGCTTTCTTTTACAACTTGTGGCCAAAGTTGATCTGTGATCTATTTATTGTATTGAGAAATCATGAATAGATTAGACTTTTGTTGAAAACCACAAAGCCCGATAGGGGATGAGAATACCCCTATGCTTTGTGCGATGTTTTTATGCAATTCTTGCGTTGTAATGCATTTTTATGGCGTTGTTATCATAGAGATATAGTTAACACGTCATATAAATAGGTTGAATTCTATTTGAGAAAGATTATTCAACAAATTTTGTGAATTGAATCGTCAAAACTAACTTTCATTGTCAATTTGATAATCTGGAAGATAACTAAATGAAAAGTGGATTCGAAACCTTAATGCTAGTTCTCCCATATTTGATTTAAAACCATAAAAAAAATCATTCATTTAATTTGTTCCAATTTAATTCTTAATTTTAATTTTAGATTTAGCAATTTAATTTAATAATTTTATTTTTGCAAGATTAGGAAATTAATTGATCTCAACTTATTTATTTCGGTTAAGGCTAGTTAGAGTAAACGTGGGAATAAATCAGTCCTCGTGGGTACGACATCCGGACTTTAAAAGTCCACTTTATTACTTATACGATCCGTACACTTGCGGTGTGGATTGACAACAACACTTTGGGCCATATCCGACTGATTGGATGCTCAACAGGAGATGTAGCCATTTTGGTGAACTTCTGGCTTCCTTTTAAGGGACAAAAACAAATCGTCGTGTTCTTTAATTATTTTTATTACCTGCTTCTTTCTTTGTTTGAATATTCGAAATCGATTGGGGTTGAAATCCCTACAGAAATTGTATGGAGGACAGTTACAAATTTTTGAAAAATTCATCAATCGTGAAAATAAGATAGGCCAGAGGCAAAATTGTTACAAGAGGTTTGAGTTCTAATGTGAAAAATACCTTGATAAAACTTCTAAATTTATTGCAAAATCAATGCAAAGCGCGTGTTGCTCGATAGTTTCTTGAAATATAGATCCCAACGTATTCCCTCTGTCCCATTTATTTGGTTCACTTATATATTCATTTACAACTATACTCTCATATTATTATCTTTTTCAATACTACTTTTAATATATACTGCTAATTAAATTGGGGCATTCCAGGAAATTTGTTTGCATAATTATCATTTCCCATACTATTCTTAATTCATGTGAAAAAAAAAACGAATCATATAATTGGGACGGATGGGGTAATTATGTTCATATATATAGAGAATTTTATTGGTCACATGATTTTTTATTTATTACAAATGCATTTTCAATTGTGGCTTATGTATTTTAAAAATATCTTTGTTACGAAAATTAGAAAAATCTTATAAGAGCATGCGCATCATACATTCACACACACTTTAATGATGCGTAGCATAGCACTAAACACACGTTAATGATGCATAGTATAACACTAAAAGATTAGATTTGAGTTGACGTGTTTACTTATATTTAATTATGGACCTTGCTACATCACCATAATAGATGCCATAATAGTTGACATAATGGACATGTGGCATGATCCTACAATTTCAACTACTCCATCACTTTTAGATGGATGGTTATTAAATATGCCAACTGTTATTATGTCAACCATTATGACATTCATTATGGCAGTCTAGCATTTTCCTTTAATTATTATCGCTCAATGTAAATTGAGTATTAATTCTTAAAGTAACGAATTTCGGGCACGACTAGGACACATTCAAAAAAAAGGTACAACTAGGACAACATATGTTCGGCTTGAATATTGCCCGATGAGAATTGACATGGACGTTGAAATGGTCTGTCCCCAATGCTTTCGCCAAGTAGACCGTTAGGCTCCAGTTCGAATCAAGTTATATGTAGCCAAATTTTTTTGTTTCAATAAATATATAGATATTTGAGTTCAATGATTAATTTTCTTATTTGCATTAATATTTTATTTTTCATGGATGTACTTATATATATATATATATTGTTATGAATAATAATTGAAGAATAATTATTAGGTGTTATGAATAATGGAGGAATAATTTGGTGGAGGAATAATTTGGTAAAAGGTGTAATTATTATATGTGAATGACTATTATACCCTTGATGAAATTATGTAATTACGATTGTCTTGAATTCAAGTTTCCTATAAATAGAGCGGTTATTAATGAAATTAAATTCACGAGAATTCCTTCAATTCATTCTCTCTAAATTCTCTCTATTGTTTTAAATACTTTTATAACACGTTATCAAGAGAGTCTCTAACCCTTTGAGTAATATGAAAGAAGTATCTTTCTGATTGCATCTTATAGATGATCTTCATGTCGAAGCTGGATTATTACCAATGAATTAATTCATCCTCATCAATCACAAATAACTCTCTCTTTCAAATACATCATCAAAATTCCCTTTATTCATATTTCTCCCACAATTCCTCATTCTACACAACCTCGCTTGAGATGTCCAAATCCCAAAATTGGAAGAATGGAGTCCAAAGAATTTTTCGATCAACGTAAATGGATTGCAAGTAAATCTCATCCATGGAATAATTAGAGAAAGGAAAAAGGTAAATCATATGATTTTATAATATAATAATATATTAAACTATAACATCTGTTTTATCGAGATATAAAGAGCATACATTATCAAAATCAAATTTTCTCGACTCCATTATACTCGATTTAACGAGAGCTTCGATTTGACACCAATATTGATTAGGTAAATTTCAAAAAATTTGCAAAACAGTACCCCAACTTTTGAAAAAGTTACAAAATAGTCCTTGAATATTTTGATATTGATAAATTGAAGTAGAAAAGAGATAATTTTCAATCGTAAAACATTGATAAAATATTTTTGACAATTTTACCTTTACGAATTGGAATGGACAATTTTACCCTTAGGGTAAAACCGACCTAATTTTGACGACAGTGAAAAATGGATAGAATATTCATGAAGAAATTCTAAATCCATTGATTATATAAAATGGCTTGAAGTCCATTTGAGTTAAAAGATCGGAATATTATTTTAACTCCCGAAGAGTTCAATTACATAATGTACTTATTCTAGAAGGATAAGTGTGCTCTTGTAGAAGCAGCAATGAGTATTTGTTCTAGAAGAACAAATCAACTCTGTAAAGCAATTCAATATTTAATTTTCGCACTTTATTTACTGCAATTTAATTCTTTGCAATACCTCCTACTTGATGATGGGTTCAACCGTCACTAAAGCGGAAGGTTTTATATATTTCTGCACTTTATATGCTAAGTGATGGGTAATACCTTCTACTAAGCAGATCCTACTCCTGAAGAAGTAGTTAAACATTATGCAATTTAATTCTTGTCATTTAAATTCCGTAAATTTATATTTATTGCAATAATTCCCATAAGGTAGGTTCGACCACCTATTGGAGGAAATTTAATTTCTACAATTTAAATTTATGCACTTTATAGTTTGAGTATATTTCCAATGTGGTGGGTAATACCACAAGATTGGTGTGCATATTTTCAATGTGGTGGGTTATACTACACGATTGGTTATAACGAATCCTACTCTAGAAGAAGTAGTTGATCAAATATTCTAATCATACTCTCGAAGTAGTAGACGATGAGAATAAAATTACTTCCCCATATATATCGAATATTAATGGAGAAAATTAAGCAAGTGGTACTTGAAGTTACCATTGGATAAATAGATGAAAATAAAATGTTCAATAGATCCCATGTTGATAAATCAAAGAAAATATATCGCATGGAGAGATTATATGAAGTAATCTCATCGATGATATGAGATTGTATTAATATGAGAATAAAATGCTCTTGAAGAAGCAAAATCACTAGATTTCTATATTTGAATAAAGCTAATATGATATTATTATTATTACTCCAGAAGAAGTACAAAACAGCCGAAGTGGAACATATTGAGAATATCAAAAGATGGCATTAAACACTCGAAAATATAGAAATGCAAAAAGAATATACATACTGAATCCATAAATAAGGGATGCGTCTCGAGAGTATAAATACTCCGTAACTCTGCCACCATCAACATTAGGATTCATAATGAAATATTTAAAGGATCCGAATTTCTTTTTCGCTTGACACCAGTGGTCTGTGACTGACGGACCTGGGCTTCCACAGATTCTTGAACATATGCATGAAATTTGATGAGTAGTTCATCAACAGTACTAGCAGAAATAAGTATTTTTCTCGCTGAATGAGAGATAAACTTATTATTTACACCCTGATCTAGAAACGCTAGTAAGCCATCAAAGAAATTATTAATATTCAACAAACCTATTGGTTTGACATGAAAGTTCCATCGCGCCAACGAGACTATATTGAATATTTCCTCCGGTGTGTTGTAGCGCTGGAAGGACAATGAAAGCATCACTATTATTCATCATATACATCATGCGGTTGTGGATGGATTGCGCTTGTAGCCCCAACCCTGCTTTGGGACCCATGGTAGAACTGCGGCTCCAATTAGTATTAGATCCAACTAGATGAAAAGGTATTACACTCGAAACTCTTATTCCCCATGATGGTGCAACCATTATAAGTCTAGCTAAAAGTTTGTTGTTGGTTCCTCCATATAGTATATTGATTTCTTGTCTCCCTAACTCTTTTAAAGTCGGTTTGCCATATCCACATATTGGATATGGCCTACCAGCTTTAGATCTACCAAGAATACATACGGTTTTAATCAAGCGAGGTAAAGGTCGACTTGTATGAGATGATTCTAAAATCTCCATATCCATCTCTACTCCTATCTCTCTTTTTACACTATACTTTTAATGTATGAACATGAGAGATATATGAATCCCTCTATTTAAAGAAAAATTTTCAAACCAATAATTGAGTGCACTATTTACTTTTTGACAAATATGAAAGAGAAAAAATGCAGAAAAAAAATTTAAGTGAAAATGACATATATCTGTCGGTGATTGAAAAATAATATATATATACATATATATATCTTAAAATCGAAAAACAATATTTACAATTACAAGAAAAACATTGATCTTCGTTATTACACCGAGCTTCCTTATATTAATATGAGAAAATTATTATACTAAAATTTTCTACTAAATTTACAAACAGGATCTTCTAAAGTAAGTTTTTCAAGACTAACGCGTTTGTTGATCTTTGAATTTGGCCCATAAGGCCATTAGCTCACCTTATGCGTGTCCACTAGGATGTGTCTCAAGAGCCTGTTGAATATCATCCAAAGGCTCCTTACTCAATCCATCCTCAATGAATGCTATTTCATCTTCTCGGTTTCTGGACAAGTACCCCACAGATTTACATCGAGTGTCACATGTCCACCGAACACACTTGTAGCATCCTCCTAATCTTTTTGCTCTCCGTTTCTTTGAAAAACTACTTTTACCCATACCAGGCATGTATTTAGAAGGAATTGAAACCTCACCAGATAATCGAACATTTGCTTCAATCAAGTATCGGATATCTTGTGGGATACCCTTATTCATTAGCATCCTTAATCTTTCCAGCCTACCTCGATAAATCCTTTTTAGGATTTTAATCGGTAGTAATGGATAGTATTTTCGAAGATTTGAGAGCATATGATCCATTATAATGTATAAACCCTTGTTAGGATGAATTTTGCAATAATTTTGATGATTTATTTATAGAATAATACAACGCGTATGAAATAAGACTCCGATTTTAAATAAATAATATGAAGCGTAAGAGCTACGATTTCGAAATTAAATAATAGCCGGATGTGATGCGTATGAGCTGTAACTCCGTGTTTGAATAGTGGTAGACAATAATGTCACTAAAAGATGATGGAATATGTCGGTGAATTGTTTCTATGATAAATCATATTGAGCACTATACAGATACTAGTGAAATCGATATAAGAATTTACTGAACTAGAAGTTCAATAATACTCGTTTGCAAAACCTGATCGACCATCCCGTTTAAATAATTATTGAAATCAATATTTCAAGTGAAGAATTAAAAGAATTCTTCAATGATTGTTCTCGATAAATGATGAAATCATTACTAGCCAATATTGGGAATAAATCCCAAATATATCCTAATAAAGGATGAGAAGTATGGGCCCACTCATCCTCCATGTGGACTACTAGATATTATGATATGGATCCACTAGATAGTCACATGTGTATATGATTCGAAATTTGAAATTTACGAAATATTTGCTCACGGTATGAGCATGATTTCCAAATTTAATGATAAAGCTAGTAAATGTATATCCCAATACTTGAATAAATCACTCAAGGATTGAGTATGCATACAAGTGGGATATTATATGGCAAATTATTTAAAGTCCTCAAATAAATTGGCCGATATCGAGAATAGAATGCAAACGGTCTAAATTCCCATATTAAGGTTGAATGATGAGAACATATATGATTAAAATCATACCAACTGTATAAGTTTTGGTGTTCTAAATTTTCTCAGCATGAGGGGGAGTATTAAAGGTTGAAAATAATATGTGAAATGCATCATGTTATATCCTCAATTGAAATACGAACTTGAAGTTCAAAGATGCATGAAAGGCTATGAACAATCACATATATCAACTACGATGCTTTGATAAGTTAGCACACCAGAAGCATTGATATTTCCCCAATCATATATATCAAAGCAAATTATAAAAGATGGTCTTAATAACGGAGGCATATACTCTTGAAGAGTATATAGACATAACTATATTGTATAATCCTACAAGAGGATTGATAATGAGATATCTCGATAAGTTATGTCGATATGGGGAAAGAAATGAAATTGAAAAGTGTCGACACGATATGAAAATGTAGCGCTACATATGATCAATGATAATGAAAATATTGAGATATATTGAAGATGATAAATGGTGAATGTGAAATCCTTAACTTATGAGATGATGAGATGATGATGACTAGTGCTCAAGTTTAAAGATAAGCATGGTGATCATTATATGTTGCATGCTCATGAAAGTTAAATTACCGATCGTGTGTGTAGTACGAAAAAGGAAATTAAAGGATCGGATGAGCTAAACCAGTGTTTATGAGTACCCTAAAGGGTGAGCTAAGCCCACAGGAATGAAATAACCTATTAAGTGAGTATTAAATGTTAAATGATATATTTTAAGTGTTAGTTAGTTATGAAGGTTTACTTATATGTTTACATGTTTTTACTATGAATTTATATGCTTTAAATTATGTGTTTGAAGACATGTGTTCATGGTGAATGTTTTGTAGTTGTGTAAGAAAATTGATGCACTCTAAATGAACGAAGAGTATAAAATCAATGTATATGATACTCATACAAATGTATGAAAGATTTTGAAATGCTTGCAGCATACTTGTATAAAATACGCGTTGCACTCTTTTTCCCTTGACTGAGGTTTTATCCCATTGGGTTTTCCTAGCAAGGTTTTTAATTAGGCAACTTTAAAGGCGTATTCACATGAATAATGTACTCTTTTTCCTTCATTAGGGTTTTTCCCACTAGGTTTTTCCTAATAAGGTTTTAACGAGGCATATTCATGGTATATTGAGAACGATATGAGAAATTGATACAGTGTATCTATTGGATCAAGTTATAATGGAGCTAATGCTTTAGATCCAAACGATGATGATATTGAAATCATTTACCAGAAGTAAAGATATCAGTTCTCAAGATATGAAATCAAACGAGCGGTGTACTCTTTTCCTTCGATCAAGTTTTTTCCCACTGGGTTTTCTTGACAAGGTTTTAACGAGGCAGCACGTGAATACTCATATGTCGCTGATAGACATCAGGGGGAGCAATGTTTTCATGAAGCAGTATATAACCACTCCAAGCTATCCTGCAATCGGTTTGGAAGTTTTTTTTCCCACTGGGTTTTTCTCCAAAGCAGTCAGTAAGAGCATTTGTATTAATAGTCATTCAAGGGGGAGTGTTATGAATAATAATTGAAGAATAATTATTAGGTGTTATGAATAATGGAGGAATAATTTGGTGGAGGAATAATTTGGTAAAAGGTGTAATTATTATATGTGAATGACTATTATACCCTTGATGAAATTATGTAATTACGATTGTGCCATTCGAAGTTTTCCTATAAATAGGGCTTCGGTTATTAATGAAATTCATTCCTGATAATTCCTTCGAATTCATTCTCTCTAAATTCTCTCTATTGTTTTCATACTTTTATAACATATATATATATATATATATATCAATGATTGTATCGCCTGTGCGATGAACAGGTTTATTTGAAAATTTATACTCTGCCAAAATTTTACAATTTCATAAAGAGATTTAATGATTTTGACACTTTCATAAAACTATAGGTATTTATCGACTAACAACCGTGCTCGTGCGAGGAAGGAAAGATGTGATATACGAGTTTGCACTTCTAATTTTTTTCTCTGTGCATATAGTTTTCGACATTTTACATTGTTTTAGGATTTAAATAATTTAAAAAATATTGTGATATATTGAGGAAAACTAAAAATAATAAATTATAACTTTTTTTAAATGGTACGGTAAATTATAACTTTTACATTTGTGTGTTTGATTGACAAATATGGAAAAGAAACCTTGGAAAATATTTGCCTGCAAAACAAAAACTACCTATTCCCCAAGAAAATATTTTCCTGAAATTGATAAAATTATACTTAAAATGATTGTACCTTGGAAAATAATTTCATTTTTCAACTTGCAATCAAACAGCAAAAGATGAAAATGAATTCCTTGATTTGATATTTTTTAGAAAATACTTTACCAATCAAACACACCCTTAATATTTTGAGGCAGATTTATGGATGAAATTTTATGATTTGCTATCACTTGTTAGCTCATATCAAAAGTTTCGTCGAGTTGTTTTTGATTTCGAAATAATGCAATGATTATATTCAAAGAAGCTTATTGATGTAAATAAATAGCTACACATCCAAATACATTGACAAATTCATTTTTCTTCCCGGTATCTATTCGTCTCCACAATGTGACGCTTGACAAAATGTCTACAAATCCAATTATTTTAGACTTTTGTGTGGCGTCAAATCTTAATTCGACAGAAAAATAGAAATACTAGTACAGAATAGACTTTAGGAAATGCCCATTAGGTACGTAGCGTTTTTTTTAAAAACGCCACCGGAGGTTTACGTGGTGAAGATAGGGTGGCGGTTGTGTTGAAATCCGCCACCCTATGTTGAGGTTCGGGTGGCTGTTGTAAACACAACCGCCACCCTAAGTTGAGAAACAATTAAAAAAAAATTATATATTTAGGGTGGCGGTTGCAAACACAACCGCCACCCTAAGTTTCCCAAAAAAAAAAAATAAAAAAATTCCAGGGTTCGGGTGGCGGTTGTAAAACAATCGCCACCCAGGAAAAAATTAAAAAAAAAAATAAATATATAGGGTGGCGGTTGTATACAACCGCCACCGACATGAAAATAATTAAAAAACTCAATTGGGTGGTGGTTGTAATGTTACAACCGTCACCATACATTAGTTTAGGGTGGCGGTTGTAGCACAACCGCCACCCTAAACTTGAATAAAACCAATTAACCCCATTTCCACCAGATCGAACCAGTCGGCGAATTTAGAACGAAGGGAGAAAGAACGCACAAGCTTTGGTGAATTATACGGAAAAGGGCGAAATTCCACCATTGAGCTGCAAATTGGTCATGGGTTGGAGTTACATTTGAAGTAAGATTCTTCCCCTTAATGTATTTCTCCAAATTTGAGTATTTTCTTGAGATTTAACATGAGAAATTGTAGGTATTTTCTTGAAATCAATTTGGGGAATATTGGTTGTTGTTGAAGCACATTTGGAGAAAGCTCGTCCTCTCTATCAATTGGTGACATATTTTCGTTTTTTGAAAGTTAGAAAATATCATCCCCAAATTCTATTGTTAATTTGTTGCTATTAGATCTATTTTTTGTTCAAATTTCCGTATATTATTTGTTGAAATGGATATATCCTTGGGGTTTATATATATTTATTGAATTAGTGTATTATGATAGTTAGGTAGATTGGTTATTATTATGTGGGATTTAATGTATATGTATGTAGGATTTATATATAGTATGGTTGAATTAGATCTATTTATTTAGTTAGATTATTTAGTATTAGTTAAATAAGTGATAAGTAATTTTGGATGAATTAATAGTTAATATAGTTATTAAAATTATTATTTTACGAAATAATAATGGCTAGCTTTAATTTTTTGAAATGATCCTAATTTAGTCTTCTACATAGAGAAACTAATGCATACAATATTTATAAATTATGTTGAATTATATTTCAATATATAGTAAATAAATAAATATTACATTTAAATAAATATAATTTAGTAAAATAGTAGTTTGGGAATAATATTTCAAGAAAATTAAATAAATTAGTTTGGAAATAAATTTATATAAATATATTTTATTCATGAAATGAATATTATTTTTGGATATGTCCATAATTTAATCTTTTACATATGATACAATAATGCATGCAATATTTATAAATTATATTGAACTATATATATGTCAATATGTTATAATAAATAAATAAATATCACTTTTATATAAATATAATATAATTTTGTAATTAAAGTAGTAGTTTGGGAATAATATTTCAAGAAAATAAATTAGTTTGGAAATAAATTTATATAAATATATTTTATTCATGAAATAAATTTTATTGGATATGTCCGTAATTTAATATTCTATATATGATACAGTGATGCATGCAATATTAATAAATTATATTGAACTTTATATATGTCAATATGTTATAATAAATAAATAAATATTGTTTTTACATAAATATAATTTAGTCAAATAGTAGTTTGGGAATAATATTTCGCAGTCATATGATCAATTAGCTTGGGAATAAAAGTATTATTTAATATCATTTTAGTATAGCCATTCTAATAGTTTTGTGGTGTAAAAACATCAAATTATCGAATTATTTCTCTATCATTTCGTTATAACGGATCTCATTGTAGTACATCGTACTTTATTTGCATTGAGCTTAGAAAACCATTTGAAGATAATCTTGTATGTCATTAACTGTGATCAAATTGTTGCACAGTTTAAGATGTACAAGATTATCTTTGAATTCTCCCAGTGAAGAGTTTGTCATCGATCTGCATATGTCGAATTGTGTTAAATTTTATTTTTTGTGTGGACGGTTATGTATTTATGTGAATTTCAGTAGTATCCCCATTCGTTCTTCGGGTGTGGATTGCGTTTTACGTGAATTACACATTTAGGAGAACTAAAGGGAGATGCTGCCGAAATTTACAGTAAAATACAATGCCGGTTCTATGCAAAAAATAGCACAGTTTGATATTACGTAGAGATGACGAATGGTTTAGGTCCCGACCATTTTGATTAGATACGGAGTTATAAGGTTGATCTAGAACACTTCCATTGTATTACATGCTTCATTAAATAAAAATGTCAAGATCATTATCTTTTATGATATAGTTACAGAGTTAATATTATAGAATAATAATTCTATAGGTTGTTCGAAATGGATCGGAGTTGGATGTATGGGAATCCTACTTCTCTTGAATATATAAAAGGAGTAATTGAGTTTTTGAAATATGCCAAGGAAGATAAAATAAAGTATAACAAGTATAAGATTGTATGTCCATGTTCAGTTTGCAATAATACAATTGGTTTTGACACTCATAGGAAGTAAGAAACCATCTATTTAAAAACGGGTTTAAGATGGGTTACACATGTTGGTTTTGGCATGGTGAGAAAATAGTGTGTAGTACAAGCAGTGGTAGCATCGGTTCATACTTGCGTAATGAACATCAGTTGGGCAGTGACAGCGACGGTCATGCGGAAAACGTAGAGATGCATGTGGCACACGATCGGTTGGATGAAATGTTACGTGATGTGCAAGGTGACTTCATTGACAGGCCACATGAGTTCGATAAACTGTTCGCAGATTCTGAAAAGCCTTTATATCCTGATTGTCTAAAATACAACAAATTATCACCTGTGTTCAGTTTGTTACATTTGAAAGCGAAAAGTGCGTGGAGTGATCGAAGTTTCACGGCACTATTCGAGCTTTTAGTAGATATGCTTCCGGATGACAATGAGTTGCCTAACTCAACGTACAAGGCAAAAAAGATGTTATGTCCATTGGGTATGGAGATTGAGAAGATAGACGCTTGTCCAAATGATTGTGTACTATATCGAAAAGAATATCGGCAATTGCAAGTGTGTCCGAAGTGTGGGGTATCGAGGTATAAGAGAAGCAATCGCAACGGTAATGGCGGGGGTAAGAATGGTTCTCCAGCTAAAGTGTTATGGTATTTGCCTGTGATTCCAAGGTTTAAACGATTGTTTGCAAATGCAGACGATGCAGTAAAATTGTTGTGGCATGCAGCAGAGAGGAAAAAAGATGGTAAATTAAGACATCCTGCTGATTCACCTGAATGGTGCAATTTCAACAGGAGATTTCGCGATTTCGGAAATGAAGATCGGAACCTCCGGCTAGGATTATGCACAGATGGAATGAATCCCCACGGCGATATGAGCAGTTGACATAGCACTTGGCCGGTACTTTTGGTGATCTATAACCTCCATCCCTGGCTATCTATGAAGCGTAAATACATGATGATGTCCTTGCTAATCTCAGGGCCAAAACAGTCGGGAAATGATATCGACGTGTACTTAACTCCGTTAATTGATGATCTAAGAATGCTGTTGGATGAGGGTGTAGAGGTATTTGATGCTAATCGTCGAGAGAATTTCAATCTACGTGCCATGCTATTCTGCACTATAAATGATCTCCCTGCTTTTGGTAACTTATCGGGTTACACGATTAAGGGTGGTAAGGCATGTCCCATGTGTGAAGATGCAACCTTTAGCCAGTATTTGGGTAATTGTAAGAAAAATGTGTACATGGATCATCGGGCTTTTCTTCCTAAAAATCATAAATATCGAAGAAATAAAGAGGATTTCAATGGGCAAACTGAGAATCGAGTCGCACGATTGCCGTTGTCCGGGGAAGAGGTGTTTGAAAGAGTTAAAGACATTTCAGTTCAATTTGGCAAGACTTCTAAGCCGACTAGAAAGAGTATATGGAAGAAGAGATCAATTTTCTGGGATTTACTGTACTGGAAGTACTTAGAGGTGCGACATTGTATTGACTTCATGTACGTAGAGAAGAATGTTTGTGATAGTATCATCGGGAAGTTGTTAAACATTCCAGGAAAGACAAAAGATTCTCTCAGTGATAGAAAAGACATGGTGGAATCGGGGAATACGGCTTGAGCTAGTACCTATTGAAGAGTCGGGGAAGCGTCCATTCTTACCAGTAGCATGCTACACACTGTCTAAAAGGGAGAAACAAAAATTTTGTGAATGTTTGAAAGGTTTGAAGGTTCCATCCGGCTATTCATCAAACATCAGCCGATTGGTGTCGATGAAGGACTTGAAATTGGTTGGGATGAAATCTCACGATTGTCATGTTATGATGCAGCAGCTATTACCAATTGCCATTCGAGGCATACTGCCCGAAAATGTGAGGCGTGTAATTACACAACTTTGCTTTTTCTTCAATGCAATATTCAGTAAGGTTATTGAGCCTGACGAGTTAGATAGATTGCAAGCAAACATTGTTGTTGCCCTCTGCCAGCTTGAAATGTATTTTCCACCATCTTTTTTTCGATGTTATGGTGCATTTGGTTATTCACTTGGTTCGACAAATCAAGTTGTTAGGTCCGGTGTTTTTACACAATATGTATCTGTTCAAACGATTCATGGGTATTCTGAAGGGACATGTGAGAAATCGATTCAGACCCGAAGGCAGTATCGTAGAAGGTTATGTTGCTGAAGAAGTCATTGAGTTTTGTACTGATTACCTAGTAAGAGTCGGACCCATTGGTATTCTTACATCTCGACATGAGGGAAGGCTCGAAGGTAAGGGTGTTGTTGGACGCAAGCCGATCGATTCTAGTGCTGAATACTTAGCCAAAGCTCATCTTCTCGTCTTGCACCATCTTGCTGCGGTTCAACCATACTTCGACGAGCACAAAGCAGTGCTAAGAGTAGAGAATCCTTTAAAAGAGGAGAGGTGGTTGGTTACTGAACATAATCGTTGTTTTGCAA
Organism: Jasminum sambac; assembly: GCA_018223645.1. Lineage (NCBI taxonomy): Eukaryota > Viridiplantae > Streptophyta > Magnoliopsida > Lamiales > Oleaceae > Jasminum > Jasminum sambac. Next base: position 28,011,645 of record CP073652.1, read on the forward strand.
AATGGTTCAAAAATAAAGTAATGAACCAATTGACGCATATACCGGAAATTGTTATACAAGCGGTCAAGTGGTTGGCTTACGGGCATGCTTTGCGTGTTACCTCTTACCAGGGATATGATATTAACGGGTACACATTTTATACAAAAAGTCAAGATGATAAAAGTACGATGCAGAACAGTGGAGTCACACAAGTGGCAATATCCACCGATAATAGTACTGATACATACTATGGCGTGATTGAAGAAATTTGGGAACTTGATTATAAGGTATTTTAGATGTGTGTATTCCAGTGCAAATGGGTGATAACGCACGGGGTGTATCGAAAGATAAATTGGGTTTCACTAGGGTGGATTTTTCTCGAGTTGGAAGTCGTAATGACCCGTTCATACTTGCATCACAGGCTAAACAGGTGTTTTATGTTACTGATCCGGGCGATTCAAAGTGGTCGGTTGTTCTCCAAGGAAAGAGGCATACTGTTGGTATCGGTGATGTGGTTGACGAAGATGAATATGACCACTGGGATGAAACGCCACCATTTTCTAGTGAACTACCTCAACTAGATCCCCAGGAGCACAATAGTGGAACAAATTACCTTCATTCGGACCATCAGGAAGGAAAGTACGTGGAATGATAGGTGAATTACTATTTTTGTAAGTTCAACATTATTTCATTAATATTTAGTGGTAATAGCAATCCATTTGCACGTCATATCTTATCTTTTGTTATATCTGTGATTATTAATGTTATTTTTTGTTAAAGTGCAGGGAGGCGGCGAATTGTGGCAAATATGACGGATTCTTCATCCCCATCAGGTTCACCATGTGCTACTAACAGCACAAGACGGAGCAGATGGTTGACGACCATGTCGAAGTGGAAGGGAAAGAACATTCGCTAATTAAGATGATTTCGATGATCTACTCTCACTAAGGGGCCGCATAGTACTGGGTTCCGTCATTACATTGGGGTAGTCGCGCGCTCCAAAGTAAATATAAATTACGGTAAAAGGACAAAGGTGGAAAGCGGGTTGAAGAACACCATTTGGGAAGATATTAAGGTAATAAAAATATAAATTGAAATTTTGTTACGGTTAACACCACTTATATTAGTGCTTAGTGACCCGTTTGTTTAATATTGCAGACATCGTGTAATTTGAAGGATGACAGCCTTAAAAAGACGGTTGTGTCACAAGCTGGATTACGGATGAGAAATTTCAAAAGCAAGCTCGTGAGGAATTGGATTCGCCCAAAGAAACCAAGAACAGACACGCCACCACAAGTGTATAACTTCATTACCGATGAAGATTGGGAAGAATTCAAACAAACAGTTGGTAGTAAGGAATTTCAGGTATACTCTAGTGATTACAATTAAATATTTAATAATTTTTTCCATTTTCCTATAAAATAATATTTGTGTACGGGCCACATTAGCATTGAATCCATCGTAATTCTCACTAATGGTATGCTATTAATTTCTTGAAGGACATTAGTGAGAAGGCGAAAGAAAGTTAATCGCATAACAAATATCCCCATCACATGGGAGCCGCAGGTTAGGCAGACATGAAGGAAGTGTGGGCGAAGAATGATCCTCTGGGGCATTTATCATCATCTGGGTCTGTATCCGAAGAGATTTTGCAGAGTGATCGGTCATGGGATTACTTACGGGTAAGATTACAAGTGCGCCCTGATGGAATTGTTTTGTGTCCCAATGAAATTCAAGAGGTGTATGACAAGATTGTGAGTAATTTCCCTTTCATCATGTGCATACTTTCGATAAGTTGACCAGTGATAATTATTGATACTTAATTTTAATTTTATTGAAATATGTGGTTAAGTCTCAAGAAGTTATGGAGGGGACATTCGTCCCGGACCGACATCACGACATACTCTCGGAAGCTCTAGGGAAAGAGGATTATTCGGGTCGGCCGAGGACTTTCGGTGGCTATGTAGGCGGTGTACGGGCAATTTTTGGGAAAAAATCCGAAAAATCCAAAAGACGCACTTCGGACCAGGATGACTTAGATACTCGGGTTGCGAGGAGGTCCGTAATCAAGCGAATCTTGAATTTGATAATAGGGTGCAGGTATGAGAGTTATTGATACACTCATACGACTAGGCATCCAATTGCCTCCTCGATATTGGAACGACGATGCCAAATACTAGACACCGCAAGCAAGCGTGTTTGTCGTGCCTCACTGCGCTAAATCCATCCATGACCGTTACGGTATTTTAATATTTTTAATTTGTTTTACTTCATTGGTAAGAATTGCAATATTTCACTTATAATTAGTTTTATAATGTTGGTAATAATTACAATATTTTACGTATAATTAGTTTTTTAATATTGATAATTTTTTTTGATCGATAGGAAATTACCAATTGCATCTTATGCATCTGTACTATATGGAGGCCGGATACTCTACGGTGTAGCGTAAAGGGATTTCTTTGTCTGTTACAAAAGACACTGTCGTGCATGGTTGCAAACTCAAAGAATGAAATGTCAAGGTACGAGTTGATATGGTTCATGAGCAATGTCATGAGTTGCCTCTTCCCGAGCCGCCCATTCGGATGACTTGGTTACCATCGGGGACGCCATTGGAAGTTTTGTTCAGTGGCCAAAATGCATGGTTTGCTTGGAAAATGTAAGTTGTTGAGTTGTTGAGAGTCTTATAATATGTTTTACTTATTTATTTTTAATATTTTATAATTATTTAATACACACGTCGTCATAACTCGAAGTACTATTGTAGGATACTATTGTTGGTGATAAGGATAATCAATCATATCAACAGAAGAAACCGGAAAGTGTTGTTGTGTCAACCGGTGGTGGATCACGCAATCTCGTTGATGAAGCAACATATCAGACTCTTCCCAGTTCTTGCAAGCTATTGGTCGATCTGATCAATATGATGCCCAGTGATAGTGACACTTTGGTGGTCCCGATCGGCGGCTTGTTTACTGAATCACCCGATACCGAAGTTTTTGTTACTGCTACTGATATCGCGGATTTCATGATGATGAACTGGTTGAATACTTCTATTGTGGAAGTATTTCAAATGTGAGCCTTCAATTCCAATTTTAAATTACACAACTCTTTCAATATTCGGGTTACCAAATATAGTATCTTCGTATGTTGTTTAATATAGGTACATTTATTGGAGGTGTGAGCAGTTTGATGTGCCATTCGGCTTTATAAGTCCATCGCGAATATCGGCAGTCATGGTTAGGGCTCAACATCGGGAGATGTCACTCTATATTAACCGGGCACTGCGCCGTTTGAAGGACAGCAAATACATTTTTGCCTCGTATCATCAAGAGTAAAATCACTCATTTGTTGATATATACATCTGATGTTAATTAATTAGTTCGAAAATTATGAATATGTTATTAAAAAACTAACTATCTCGTTTGTTAGTCATCACTGGTTATTGTTTGTTATCGAACCATCGTTCAATACAAGATATCGTATTGGATTAAATCGACTAATCAGAGAGAAATTTGGAGGTCAAATCGCTCATATGCGTGTAAGTGATTATCCAATGACTTTCATTTCATTTATTGGTTTTCGTATGATAAATTGGAGTTTAGATCACTTAAGTATTAATAGTATTCATGTAATTTAAATTTTTAGGGCTTTTAGAGGGATATGGAAACAAATGGGTATAAGACAAAGCAGTGTTGAGTGGAAATATCCTCCAGTATGTATATGCACAAATTTAAACAATAATATTTTTTTTCGTAATTTGGTTCGTCTTTTATTATATTGGAAGATATATGATTTTCTTTCAAACTTTCTTTTTTTTCGTATTACTTATTTTATTTTTTGGCAATGTACAAATTTTAGTGTACGCAACAACCAGGAGGCAATGAGTGTGGTTATTGTGTCATGAAGAATATGCATGACATACTGATAGACTATGCTCAAGGCCATGAACTACACACGGTATGTTTATTATCATAAAATGTAGATTGTTAATTTAGGCATTCAGTACTTTATTAAAAATGTATATAACTTATTATCTTTCGTTTTACTCGCAGATAAATAAAGTTGAAGAGTATTCCCAGAGCGATATCAATATCGTACGAGAACTTTGGGTTCAATTCTTCCGAGAGGTTATGAATTGAAATGATCATTTACATGTTTAATTATACTCATTTTACTTCGATTTTTATAATATTTTCGTGCACGGAATTTCATGTTAACTCTTACACTTGTAGTCATGTAACTATAGCAACGAACTTTATTTAGAGTTTTATGTAAAGTTGTTGTATGTAGATCGAGATGCATTGTGTAGCGTTTTGTTAGGTATTGTTAGCTCTAATTTGTTAACTAGTTGGATTTGTGTTCTCTGCGTTGTATATAGTATGAATCAGTGGATGTATTTGAGTTGTATGGATATATTTGGGTGATGAAATGGTTGGATTGCAGGTTCAAAAAACTGTATGAAATTATAGTTTTTTAATTACAAAAAAAAAAATTGTAAAAAAAAAAAATTCATAATTGGTGGCGGTTGTATTATAACAACCGCCACCTAAATATTTTAAAAAAAAAAATATTCGGGTGGCGGTTGTTTCGTTACAACCGCCACCCAAATTTTTTTAAAAAAAAATTTTTTTGAATACGGGTGGCGGTTGTTCAGTTACAACCGCCACCCAAATATTTAAAAAAAAAAAAAATTCGGGTGGCGGTTGTTTCGTTACAACCACCACCCTAAATAATAATATTAAAATAAAAAAATACATTGGGTGGCGGTTGTTTTGTTACAACCGCCACCTGAAATAATAATAGTTTAAAAAAAACATTGGGTGGCCGTTGTTTTTAAAAAACAATCGCCACCCGAAAAATAAAGGGTGGCTTTTTTAACCGACACCCAAAATCATATATTGGGTGTCGGGGCTTTGGGTGGCGGTCAAATAACCACCACCCGAGCCATAAAACAACCGCCACCAGATAATGTTTCTGTACTAATGAAATTTATTTTATATATCATAAACATATAATTTAGATAGTTAGTTAGAACACAAGAAATGCACTTATAACAATACTAAATATTACTATTATCTAGAAATAATCACTCGTCATTCCAGAGAAAAAATAATTCAAACATAATAATTAATATATGTATCCAGTATTTTCGCTGTGCAATTACTCAAAAAAATAAAATAAAAAATTTTGAAATGGCTAAACCTAAACATAAAAATTGTGCGCCACTTTTCCTTGAACAAATTAATTTAGAAAAAAAATTGAAACAGCTATTAATTTGTGAAATGTGCAACCATGCACATTTTACAGAACACAAAATTTGACACTTACCATTAATGCACCAAAAAAATATTATAAAAAATTAAAAAATGAAATACTACAGCATTTGGGCAGGAAAAATAGATGGACCCATGGTAGCTACTTCTATATGCATATATATATATATATATATATATATATATATATATATATATATATGAGCATCTACAATGGCTATGTTATATTTAATTAGTCATATAAACAATAAAATAGATGTCAGGTGATACATCTACATGTCAATGTTAACTTATTTGATTGCTACGACGGATATGTTTTTTGTCAAATAAAGTTCGACCTATAAATGAAATGGGAACTCACAACCTATAAATGCAATTGTTTCAACAATACTATATTAGTAAAGAATGTAAAAGGAAAAAAATAAAGAAGAAGAAAATTAGCATTTAGGATAAATATGTCACTCATATGTTAAAATGCTAGTTAGTTTTAACAAACAATTTAACTTGTAGTAACTAGCATGCTAGCACATCCAGTGTGGGCTTTAATTTAAACCCTAACTAACCTGTGATAGGTAACATGTATGTTAACACATCCATTGTGGATGCTTTTTGTTACGATCCATATTTTCGCTAATTAAATTTTGGCTACTACTTGGTCAAAACCGTTAATTATGGGTCAAGGTCCAAATTTTAAACGAAATTAATTTGGGCTATTAAAAGTTTATGGATTTAATTGATCTATTTGGAAGTTTATGGGTTAGTGATGCAATTAAGGGTCAAAGGATCAACTTAAACCTCCAAATTAAAGTGCAGGGACCTAGGTTACAAATTACCTATAATATATATATATATATATATATATATATATATATATATATCTACAAATTCTTTCTTCATCTTTGCGTGAATATTTATTTGGTTTGCAGAGTAAAACTGCTCCCCATCCTTTAATACTTCCATCCGTTTCTATTATGAGATATTCTGAGTCTAATGGCATTACTAATTCTGGCAAATTTTTTATTATTTCTTTTATTTGTCTAACTAATTTTATGTCTTCTTGATTAAAATGTCTTTGTCCTGTAGGTGAAGTCTTAGCATATAAAGGTCCTGCAATTTTTCCTAAATTTTTAATAAAAGATCTAGCATAGTTTATTAATCCTAAAAACTTCTGTAATTCTTTTAAGTATTCTATTCTATCGGGAAATTCTAATGCTTTTTGTGCTATATGAAGTTGAAGTTTTATCTTTCCTTCTCCTATCTTTATTCCTAAAAGTCTATATATTCTTTAAATATATATATATATATATATATATAACCAATAGGAACCAAGCAAATCGTGTACCACAACTGAGAACCAGAAGTCGATGTCGTGCATGGAAGAAGAAAGGAAAAAAAAAGGAAAAAGGGAAAAAAGGAAAAAGGAAGGAGGAAGCTTGGGTTCAGGGGCGGAGCTACAGGGGTGGCGTGGCGGCCCCCGCGACGTTAGCGGTTGCGTTGGTGTTTGCCTCTGCAATATTTAGTTGGTAAAAAATATATAAAACTAAAGAGCACATTTTCAGCAAATGCTTTAGTCGTTGAGATGGTAAACGTATTGAGTCCAAAGGAAGCGCCTGAGTTAGATTCCTCGGTAAGCGCTTTAATTTTTGAAATCCCTCACTCTCTATCTCTCACTGTCTCCCCCTTACTTTTCCTTCTCTCTAACTCTCGCCTCTCTTTAATTTTTGAAATCTCTCTCTCACGTTTTATTTAACCCTTCCCGCTCTATCTCTCCCTCTCCTTTTATTTGTCCTTCTCTCTCTCACTATCTCCCCTCTTTAATTTTTGAAATTTCTCTCTCTCTCGCACACATTTCACTCTCTCTCCTCTTATTTTTTAAAATATCTTTCTCTCATAGAACAATATTTTTCCTTCTCTCTCTCACTCACTCTCTTCCCCTTATTTTTTGAAAACCCCGTCTCTCTCATCTAACAATATCTTTCCTTCTTTAAACTCGAATTCAGGTAATTTAATTTTTTATTAACCCAAAACAATTTACACAAAAAATAACTAAGTAGGAATTTAAATTGAAGTAAAAAAATGTAATTTTTAATCCATAAATTTATACAATAATAACTTCGTTTCACATACGAAATGGCAAAATTAGACTATAATATTTGTGGGACTAAATTAAATATTACAATATTTGATATAACAATATATATCAAATTAATTGTGAAAATAATTAAATTATTTGGAATACTCTTAAATATTCTATGTGAAGCTTTGTGTTTTGGCAATATTTAATAAGTAAATTGGGCTTTATAACGTTCTATATTTGTAAAAAAAAAAAAAAAAATCGAGGGCGTTGCTCGAAACCCCAAGTCTACCCTCATTAGTTCCAGATTTCGCCCCCCCGACATATAAATCCTGGCTACGCCACTGCTTGGGTTCGTCGTGATTTCGCGTGGTAAGCGTATTTCTTCAATTTTATCTTATGGAATTTGAGGTAAATTGTGAAATTGATTTTGGGTTCTATCAATAGATATTGAGGATTCGAAATTTATCATTAATGTCAATTGATTGGGTATTATTAAGATGTTATTTGGCCACAATTAATTATTTTGAAGTGGAATTGATGATAATTGAATAGTGGGTGATGAAGTGGATTGAAACTAACATTATCCAGTGCTAGAAATTTAGGGATTTATTTTTGGATTCAATTGGCTGGTTCCAATGGTATGAAATATGGTAAAACCAATGAAAGAAGTGGAATAAAGCGACAGAATGGGAGAAAATAGAGAATGTTAGAAATTTAAAAACTCGGTATTGAATGTGGGTAGGCAATTGGTTGGAAATTCATGTGTATAGTTTTTGATTACAATACTATTATTATTTCAGGTGGTGACGAGACGATTGAGAACGCCTACCAACTGAACTAGAAGCAGTTCGTAGTTCTGTGAGTGGAAAAATTATGTTTTTCATAAAGTAGCGTGTTTTAAATCCCAATATGCTTTTAAAGATTTTTACAATATGTTGTTGCAACAGATATTTGAGAAAGTGGTGAATTTTATTAGTTCATTTTTTAAAGAAATTATTATATGATTATTTTCAAAACCATCACAGAATACCTTGTTAGATTTACCAGCTCTGCACTGTTGTGATTCGTTCGACAGTGTATGACCAGCTTATATAGGTCTTGGGGACCCATCGCCGTACACATATAGGCTTGGGGCCGTGTATGGGGGTGCTTAGCCTTTGGGGCTTGCTCTGCGCGCGTATGACCAGTTATTCAGCTATCAGTTCAACTTTTGAGTAAGTTCGCCTTGTGCATCAAAATTACTTTGCACAGGTGTGCTACTACTCGTTGGTACTTTTGGTGTGATTTTCAATATTTATATGTAGATTTAGCTGTAAAAATTTAATAAATAGCATTTAGATATTATTATATGATCTCAGCAGTATTTTAGTGCTCCACGATATTTTAGAATCAGAGTTTTTTATTGTCAGTAAAGTTTATTTAGAATTCTCAGCCTTCAAGGTTTACAGTTATATATTTTTGTTAAGTGAGATAACTTTTCAGAAATAAATGATGTGGAAAATTATTTATAAGTATCTACGAACTTATCCACTCACTGAGTTATCAGCTCATATATTTTCCAACATTTTCTTATAGGAAGGATCAAGCTTGAGCAATACTGGATTGCCTGTAGAGTTCTGAGCCGACCACCATAGTATTTAGATGATTCATGTTTAACTTAGCATTCCTCGCATTTTGATATGCATGTCAAATATCTTTGAAGTTTTAATTTTGTTTAAAATTATTGGTTTTAGAATTATTCATCATTTTCTCAATTATAAATCTTTTCCCACAATTTCCACATATGATGTTAAATATTTTCAGATTGGTTATTTCATTTTATCTACGAAATCCTTTAATAGTTTTTATAAGCTCATTTTAGTATAGAGAAGTTATAGTTTCATGTCAAGTGTTAGGCTGGCCTCAATCGTCGGCGCACGCCACGTGTCAAGTTGTTAGAGATAATTTGGGGCGGGGCGTGTTACTTTTAGGGTGAGATAATCAATAATCTATAACAAGCTATGAATTGAGAAAAAAAATCGAATTATCACAACCTTCAAAATTAGGTTAGAAAAAGCTTTAAAATGTGATAAGTGCTAGAAAAGCACTTAAATAACTCTTCTATTTTACGTATTTGTGTGTTTTATTAGTATTATATGTTTATTTTTATGTGTTTTCCTTTTATTGTGTGTTTAGAGTCACAAGAAATCAAAAAGGAGCAAAATGGATAAAGCAGGACCAGCGGAACTTGGAACTGAAATGCAAGCAAATTCAAAGATGGAGGGCATCCAGATGCAATTTTATGAAAAGTTGTTTTACAATTTTCTTGTGCCAATATCAAAGAATATCAAAAGGATTTCCACATTTTTTCGGATCCCAAATCGGAGTTTCCTAGTGAAAGTTATGGCCATTTGAAAGAGAAAGGACAAAGCGTAAAAAATCAACAGCTCGAATTCTTTTGCAGTTCAGTAATTTGACCATAAATTTTGCTACAAAATTCGGATTGACCTGCACTTTATATTGTTGGAAAGGAAACTCAGAGGGCTACAACTTTGATGTTGACCTCTTCAAATGATTCGGATCATATCATGGTCAAAAATGGGCAAAACCGAGAGTGATGTGAATGGAGGATTTCTTGGGTCATGTTTTGGTAGAAAATTCATAACTTTCTATTAAAATATCAAAAAAAGGAAATTCCAATTGCACAATTCAGCCAAGATGTTTACCTATACCATGATACAATATTTGAACTAATGGAGCAATTTAAGGTCATGATTTGGTGGTTACCAATTAGTGGAATTATAATGGAGTAGTTGTACAATTTTTTATCATGTTTTCTTGTGAAATTTTTCCTATAAATAGAGGCATTTGTAAGGAATGAAATGCACAACTTAGTAGAAGATAATTAGCTAGTAGTTCTCTCCAATAAAATTTTCTTCTTCATTTATTCTTAGTTTTAGCTTGAAGATTTTAGCTTTTCATATTCAGTGAATCAATTCTTCATTTAAGTTCTCTTTTCCCTTTATTTCTCTATTTATTTCTTTGTATTTATTTACTTTTTACTATATTTTGTATAATCTATCATATAGTGGTGGTGATACAAAGTGAACACTCGCTAAAAAGTATGAAACCCCATAATTATGAGTAGTTAAGACTTTTCTATCTAGTTAGAGGGGGCGTTGTGTTCAACTAACATGTGGTTATCTTTTCTAACTCTTTGCTAACATTTTATCTATTCCTCTACTTCAATTTGTTGATTTATTATGCTTTTAAACCCATTTTGAATTTATGTGATTATTGCATTCACTTTGGCCAATTGAATCAATTAATCTTTAAGTTCAAGTTACTTGCTAGGATTGGAACTTTTGATCCGTAATTGTCATTATATTCCAATCCAAAGTAGCAAATGAATATCGTGCATATTTATTAACAAATCATCTTAGATGCATTAATTGAGCTTGTGAAATTATTCATCTAATTCAACTCATTCTTCTGCGTTCATTTCATACTAGCTTTGCATTAAATCCTAAGAGCTTGTTTAAGGTTATCCAATAGTTAGATGTTAAGTTAAAGAGTTTACTTTTTACTTAATACACTTAAGGAAGAATTCGTTAATCAGAGCTTCTTGGTTAATTGAGAGTTGATAAATTGAAGAAGGAATAGTAACACGTTGCATGGGAAAGATAAACACAAGTGGTTGACACAACCGAACCCGAGAACTAGATATTTATTTCAATTGTTTTATTTTATCTTATCTTTTGTCATTTGATTTTCATTCAAAATTCTCAAAACCCCCACTTTCCTATATTAATTGATAAAGAAAACTAGATTAAGCACCGTTCCTCTTGGGTTCGACCCTTACTTACCAGTTCTACATTAATTTTTAGTTTTGAAACCGAGTAAGGAAATTAAAATTCCCAAAATGCAATTTTATTTATTTAAGGAAACCATCCTAATTGAAAATCCAAGTTTAGAACATAATTTTATTGATATAAGTTTTATAATACATTATTCAAGCATTGTTTTAAAAAGTAAGAAAAAGTGACCCCTAAGCGTGAGACCTAAATAAAAAGCCACATTGTTGGGAATTTATGCAAATTCCTTGATTTTATGCTGTAGGATCTTTTGTTTAGAAAAAATAAACCGGACAGAAAAATAAAAATAAGTGAAGAGAAATTTCGGACTATTAAAACTTTCATTATATGAAAAAATATTACAACCATATGGAATTTGGTTCCCCCAACCCCCAAGTATTGCAAGAAAAAAATAAATCGAGCTATCTTATACCTAATTTTCTACCATTTGAATAACACCCAAAGAGTTACTAGAAAATTTTCTAAGTACTAATCTCTTAGTTTTTCCTTTCAACTAGACTCATGTACCTAGAAGAGAAAGCAAGGTCTCTATTTATAAGAAAGAAAAATACATAGACAAGGAATGTCTTGGCCTCAAAGTCATATCTGTAATTTTGGCAAGTTTCTCAATCACAAATATCTTTCCATATTTTCAATTGGTCTATTTTTCATTTTTTTTTCTTTTGGATTTATTTTTGGCAGTATAACACACATATAATAGGTACTGAGGTTTCAAAGCACCACCCGCTACCTGTTGATCAACTTTCAGAAGCATAATTTGTATTGAGCTTGATCCATACTTGCTTGAGCTTGGTCAATCTCACAATGCGAATCAACTCGTTCTTTAATGTAATGTTGTTGTATCGATAACCTCTAGCATATTTCAGCTTATTCTAACAACATAATTGGCTCTTGTAAAAATGGCTAGAGAGGATCTTACCTAAGCTCTTCTTTTCTACCAAGCCAAATAAACCACCTAATAAAAATTTGCAAGGTGTTCAGGATGGACTAAGTCTGGCTTTGTTTTAGATGGTCGAGTAGGAGTATATGGCTCTAGGATGATCGCATTGTGGCACATTAAGGCTACATTTATGAAAAATAATGCTCTCAAACAGTGGAAGCAATCTTGCTATTAATAAAGACATGTTCCACATATTCAAGGCTGCTATAACACAAACATCTAGAAGTCATGCAACTTAGACTCTAGCAAGTAAATGGATTTGGAGTCCGTGTTTGCGGGCCCTGTCTACAAATACAATTATATTAGTCATTCAGTCATGTTACTAACTAGTATAGCTGAAGAAGTCAAATGTGACAACTTTGTACTAAGACACAAACTGAAATCCTATAATAGTTACTAATGCCTATCCGGATGCTGATGTTGTAATAAGCCAAGCCCCCAACTCTATAAATAGAAGGGGATTGGGGCTCATCTTGGGATCCAAGAATTCTATATTTGGTGAAGAGCATTTTCTTATTGACTGAGCATAAGTGAGCATTAGAACTTACTTTCAGCACCAAACCTGTAAGATTAAGAAATGATGCCTAATCTCGAGATCAACATTATTGTAACTAGGATACACAAATGCCACTATCAACAGAGATAGCTATTATCCTCATCGGAAAATAATTTAGGGATGGTCTCTAATGATGTACTCTATCCATTTCAATTTTTTTGAATTTCACAGTTTATTGGGGAATTTTACTGCAAACATTTGAATTTCATTCGGATCAACAAGAATTGTTAAGTGCCCATATATCTCAAAACCGCCAATTTATCATTAGATTAAGTGGATTTCTACTTAATATGTTGTATAAATTGGGTTTTAGGTACAAATCCCCAGTGTGGAGAAGAACAAGGTAAAACGGAGCAAAAAAGACTAAAAGCGTCAAATTTCCTGAAGTTGAAGACCAAAATGCAACTCTCCAAAAGATAAAGGAGCTTGGATGCAATTTATTTGGACCTTTTTGAAATAAAATCCAATATTTGAGGACTAAAGTGCATGATTTGTGAGTTGAAGCGCTTTTGTACTATTTCTCCAAAGAGAAATTAAATAAAAAAATAAAAAATAAATTTGTGCAGCCTTGATACAGCTTGCAGGCCCAATGTGCGGTTGCACAGTAGAAATGTGTTGCCGCACATTGTCAAAAACCAGCCACCCTCGATTTTGCCCATTTTCTCTCCTTTCTCATTTTCTTACACCATTTTAAGGGGGCTTTTTGGTCACTTGGGAGAGATGAATTAAGGTTATATCCCACATTCTTAGATCCCCAATCCTTAATTCTTGTTCCTAGCTTAGCTTATGCTTTCTAATTTTCCTCTTCTTCTTCCTTCTTTTCTCTTCTTCGTTTTTTCTTTCTTTCTTTTTTCTCTTCTTCTTTTCTTTTCGTTCTTGTTTGAGGCTTCAATTGGGGATAATGCTTGGAGTAGATGATGAAAAACTTAAGAGCAGATGATGGTAGAGTTGGAAGAGTCAAGACTTAGCTCTCCAAAAAGGGGAATTTCTTGTCTTTGTTCTTGTATTTTTCCATTGCTTTTTTTCCCATTGTGCTTTTTATGTACAAATGTCTTGTAATTTCTTCTTTATAAACTAATATTGTATATGTCGGGATGATTGATGATCTTAACCCAGTTTGATCAATAAAAATTTTTATGGTTTTGGAATTGCATGTTTGCTCAGTTCATATGTAATTTTTTGAGCTTTTATCCATATATTTGCTTGATCATCAAATATGTGCCCAGTGAAGTGTATAGCTTTCGAAAGAAATATATATGGTTTAGACCATAAAGCAATCACCCTATGTTCTTGTAAAGGGTAGGAATATACCCAAAACCATAGGTGACACATTGAGCGATTCTCACAAAGACTAATGCATTTAGTTGGTTCTAATCAACATAGGGACATAGTAGGTTGTGACAATCATTTATGGCCGGTTTGACGCTCAAGAAAGGTAATTAACTAAATTCGGAGAATCGGATCTAACATAGAAGATGAGTAATATCTTGTATTAAATAATGAGCTGACTAGGCAACTGTTAAGTGAAATCATGAATCTCAACTATCCATTCATCCAAGTGCATTCCCGTTCATTCCCATTCAATTTTCATTTTATATTGTTAGCTTTATTGCATTGGTAGTTTAGTTCACTCCCAATCAATTTTGTGTGTTTTCTTTGTACATTTTTACTTTGTGCTAGAATCGTAGCTCAACTACAAATACCAATTCTCGTGGGTACGAAAACCCAAACTCTCAAAGTCCACTTTATTACTTGTTACGAGCTGTACACTTGTAGTGATTTCCACGATTATTCCTGAGCATAACAAGAATATTTGCTTGTGATCTTCAACCTCAATCATCTGACATATAAAATGACTCTTTTTCTATACTATTTAGGACTAAATGGACAAAAGAGAACTACTCAAACAGAGGCTTGCTCTATTTACATTAAATTTCATCAAATTAGATTTACTCTTTCTTCATCAATTTTTCAATCATTGATGTATTGATTTGAAAATCACTTTATGTTTTTTAATACATCTTCTCCAATTTTCGATTTATACATTCAAAAGAAAATGTAGTGTAATCAAATTTTATGTGAATCAAACAAGCCACAATGCTAAAGGCATGTTCATTTTAACTTTTTGTTTTTTAATTTCTTTTAACTTAACAATGTAATTTACTTGCTAATGATGTCTTCTCCAGTTGGTTAGGAGGATAAATGCTGAAACCCTGAGATCTAAGGTCAATATTTCGCTTTGTGCTTTTATTTTCTCGCTTTCATTTTCAAAACGCTTATTTTTCTGCTTTCAGAGCTATTTTCAAAAATGCGTCAAAATGCCGCTTTGTTATTCTGAAAACAGCTTTTGAAATGGGAACCTGAAAATGCGCTTTTTTGTTATTTTGAGAAATCTGTCCTTAATTCAATCAGAATGAGTTTGTTTTGTGAATTAAATAGAAGTACCATTAGCAGGAATGTTCAAAACCCATCAGCTGGTTTTTTAAGGAACCATTGGTCATTTTTGATGGTTCGTTGATATTCGCTTTAAACTGAACCAGATCTAGAATCAAGACGGCGATGGGGAGTTTCAGACTTTTCCCAATTTTTTCCCGGCTACTCAGAGTCGCCGTGGATCAAGGCGGTCAAAGTTTTGACAATGTTTTGGCCCCTGGAACTCCCCATCGCAAGATCGATTCTAAATCATCCCCAGATTTCAAAACTGATATCGAATGGGCCATTAAATGGCCCGAGAAGAATATAAGATCCAACCATCGATGGTCCCTTTAAACTTTCAGTACCATTAGAGCTTTTGCTACTTTTGAAAAATAAATAAAATCATTTTCTCAATTACTATTTTCAACCAATGTAATTAATTTGACACTTTTCAAACGTTCTTAACATGAGAATATGAAAATTATTTAATATCAATTATTATTTTATGTTGAAACAATGAAATTTATCCATTTAGATAATTTTGTACAAGTTTTCCGAGGTGAAATCTCCTAGTCCAACTTTAAAGGTTGATGACAGTATGCAAATAAATGCAAAGATTGAAGACTTTTATTGCACTTACCCTTTAAAACAAAAAATCAATCAACAATAATGATCGCTAGTATCAGCCCATGAAGTGGTCAAATGTCAATTACCGGGGCATAGAACAAAAATTTACCACATTGAAAAGTTGTCAAGTCCAAAATTTGAGTTAAGCATCAACGATTAATGAATAAGCAACCCAAATATGTAAACTAACACTCAATACGGTTTCATATGTCCTCCTATCTAAAATTGAAAACAAAGGCAACTGTGGTTAATAGAATTTTCAATGCAACAAAATAGCACCAAAGAGTTTCAATCGTGAAACGTGGTTCCCGTGATTCTCTACATCAACTTCTCCCATGCTCAGATCTTCTTCTCTTCTTCACTTTTTCATCGCCACTAACTTCCTCATTTTCACTACCACCTAAGCATCCGCTTCTAAGAAGTAGCTTGTCCTTCGCGTTTCACTCACCAACAAAGCATACATATCACATGCTCAATCACTAAAAGCATGATTATGGTAACAACCTTTAAGGAAGAAGAAAGTACAGAGAAATGAGTTACATTGCACAAACTCCTAAACAAGGCCACACATTCTAGCCATTTGTCCCAAATTAAAGATTAATGTAATATAAGCCAAGGGTGTTTTGGTGTATGTGTAGAACAAGGTAATAACAAAGATCAGACAAACATTTATATATCCTAAATAATTTTATATTCACTTTCAGAAAAGATAATAGATAATGTACTATATTGAAGAACCAAATTAGCTAAAGTCGAGTATTCAAGTTGAATCACTTGAAAAGCCTTTGGCTAGCTACTTACTACCACAGAATAAGTGGAATATCTAAGCAAAAACAAGAGATGAAACAACCAACTTGATAAGTTGGTGCATTTGATACCAAGTCACAACAAAGACAGATAAAGACATCTCAATCGGTCTAACTGCAGACACTAGAACAATAGAATAAATCCTTGAACATCCTTATTATTGCTTTCTCACAAGAGCCACATCGCAAAGAAATACAAAGTAGTGACCGCATTTATATATTTATCACTCTTTGAGTAACATACTACCTACATAGATAGATATAAAACAGTAACAAAACAAAGAATTTGCAAAATGCATACAATAAAGGTAGAATAAGGAGTAAAACAGAGAGTAAATGACATGAATTGACATGAATTGGCCAACCCTTCTACCTTTTAGTATATTTAATTCTTCTACATTTGGTCATCTTTTTCTTTTCTTTTCTTTTTCCCCATTTTTTCGTATGGCCAAAGCATTCACCTAGACAATTGAAACTTGGGATCAAAATCCCATTTTTGGACAATCCACAATATCTTATTGGTAGATCCTTTCCTCGAGAATTGTCTATTATCTATTATCTTACCAAAGATCGACGAAGGAGGAGTATAAATATTATCCAAATAAAAGTATGAACATATTGGTTGCATAATACTTTTTACTTCTGACATATAAATAAAGCAAGAATTATTGTAAACCAATGAAATTAATCAACCCCATTTTTGGGAAGGAACTAAGTCGCACTCTTTTTTTTCTTTCCAAATTTAATCCCCTTTCTTGTTTTATTATACAATGTAGAAGCCCTATTTGATACAAACCATAAAGGCTCAAATCAAGAAAATCAAGAAGAAGCCACGCAAATCAAGTCAAGAAGTCGCAGATTTCATTTTCTTAAATTGAGCTTTAGTTTTGAGACCTACCCGCTACAGATGATGTGTGTACTGCGCTTTGTTTCTTCTCGCTTCAGGCCGCCGATGGTGTCACGCCAAATTAAGGCGTGATGATGAAATTATGCACCGTGGCAATCTGGTTACAAGAAAAGAGAGAGAGCAAGAGACGATGAGATTATACCTTCAAGATGCAAGCAGATCCGACTAAGTGAAGCGTGGAGGAACCAAGAAGCATGAAGAACCCTAGCCACCGAAGAAATACGACCGCAAATTCTTTCGTTTGTTTTGTGTTTTTTCAATTTTTTTTATTTGGAATGGTGGAAAACACGGCGTTTTCCTTGTTTTCCAACTTATTGGAAATAACAAAGAAAACAAGGAAAACGTGAATTCCTCGTCTTCCATTTTCTGCATAAAATTTGGAAACAAGTTTCGGAAACAACAAAACAGAACGCGTTTTCGGGGGTTTCGAAAACTGAAAATGGAAAATGCTTGGAAAAGTGCAAACAGTACACAGCCTAAAGGTCTTAGGTTCAAGTCCCACATACCACATATTGCGTTGTGTGGCTTTAATAGTCACCCATATGGTGGCCTTAGTAGAAGTTGAAGTTGTAGTTGTAGTTGGAGTCGTAATAATGGTGTGGCTATAGTATTTCCATCAGCAAGATGGCTATAGGTCTCCTCTAGTCTAGTAGAGTTTTGATTCAATTTGTATCATTGCGCTTGAATATGGATTTGATGCAATTTGTACATTCCAAAAAAAAAAAAATGCAATTTACTTTTCAACCAAATATCAATATTAACCACGCATATAACAAACATGCATACTCGTTATTGTCCATTGATCATATGCTATCAATCACTATTCAACCTAAAAAATTAATCACCAACTTGGATGGTTTTCTCAATGAGGGGACAAAATGCAAACCAGCGTCTGAGTTCACCACTTCACCTTTGTGACTTTTCTCTAAAGAAATTTTAGCTTTTATAATATGATCTCATCGTTGAAGTTCCACTTTTCCTATGTCCCCCGTTGAATTCTTGTTACTGTAAATTCTATTACCGCAACAATCGCAAAATTCCCACTATAATAATCTTTTATCAAGAAACATCATCTATTGATTCTTTATAGAAACTAGAGTTTCCACCCCGGCATTGCACGGGGAGACGTATGTCTAAGATAAGATTTAGAACCTGTGTAAGAACAAAAAATGCAAAAGATTGTTTAAAATTTTGATAGAGTTTCCTTTCATATTTCATATAAATCCATCATGTTAACACTCATAGTAGAAGTAAAAAAGTTAAGCAACTAATATAGTGAAATTAATAATTTCATTAGATATATATTCATTCCAAATAACCCATGCGATGCTTTAGTTTTTATTTTTCATTTTGTAATCTTAAAATTTAAATACGATTATTTTGTTTTTCGATGAAATGAAGAATATTTTCATATTTAAATAAGCAATAAAAGGTAAAAAACATACATCATTCACTTGAAATTAAAAAAACAAAATTGCAATGGAAATTCTTTAGATAATTTCAAATGTTGGAATACTTCATTGAATACAATGTTTGTGGCTAAATTGATCCGGCTTGCTTCCTTCTCATAGATCAAAAACCCCTGTAAAGCACATAGGCATTTCAGAAGTTTTACCTGCCATAAGAGGAATGTGCATTCAGTTAAAATATCATTGAATCGCACAAGTAAAATAGAAAAGAGCTAATTGCTCAAAGCTTTTGGAAACATGTAGAATGAAAAATTGAAAATAGATCTTGTTTCGTTAAGATTTACTCACACAAATCATTTTGAATTGCACTTTTTTATTGATGTGACAATAATTTCAATCTTTACTTTTAAAGCACATACTCAACGATATCCACAAACAAACACTAACGTACAAATTGAATGATCAAAAAAATATAATCAGATGCAATGTTTATCAAATGCCATTATGCAATCGAGTATGAGTACCTCAACATATATAAGCTATGAATCCTTCACTTCAAAGTTCAAACCCTGCAAATTTCTTTAATTGCTTGGCCTCGCAGAATACTTAGAACTTTATGCGCTAAATATTTCTCGATAGTTCAAGAAGAATGCAAGAATTATAGAGCAAAGGCGGTTCAAAACAAGGTAGGAGATGAGGATTAAGTCGAAGTAATTAAATAAGATGCGAAATGGCCGAGTTTATTAGGAGACGACGATAAATTAAATGTGACTTAGGAGATTTGAAGAAAATCAAGACAGGAGATTTGGGATCAACTAAAAGATTGAGCAGATTGAGGATTTGTGATTATCAATAAGAATTGATTTTCAAAAAATAAATAAAAAAGTTTAGTGATAAGATTTGTGTTGATCGTGAGCTTATTTGTATAGATCTATTTTATCTGAATTTACAGTGATGATAATACTAAAAATACAAAAAAGGAAAGAAATAAAAGGATAAAAAAGGAAATGAGAAAGGGGAAATAAGAATAAAAAATAAATTATTTAATTTTGAAAAGTGAAACTTTGAACGGGAAAGTGACCTCATAATAATAATAATAATAATAATAATAATAATAATAATAATAATAATAATAATAATAATAATATAATTCAATTAAAAGATTGAGCAGATTGACGATTAGTGATTAATAATAAGAATTGATTTTCTAAAAATAAGTTAAAAAGTTTAGTGATAAGATTTGTGTTGATCACGGGTTGATTTGTATAGATCTATTTTATTCGGATTTGTAGTGATGATAATACTAAAAATGCAAGAAAATAAAAATAAAAAATAAAAAAAGGAAGAAAACAAATAAAAAGGATAAAAAGGAAATGAGAAAGGGAAATGGGGAAATGAGAATAAAAGATTAAAAAGTGGAACTTTGAACGGGAAATGACCTCATATATATATATATATATATAGATTGTGTTACACAATCTTATTTTACCGTAAAAAAGATATATTAACATTTAATAAAATATAAATTTTCCCCCAAGAATCTCCAAATTACATTAACTACATCACATCACTCTGGCAATCATCCAACTACATATATAAAAATAAAAGAACCACATAGACAAAGGTGGTAGCGTCACGTTTGATATTATTTCTAGGGATTAATTGCTTTCGTTATTTAATTTGTTCTACTTTCCTTATTTGTTGTTATTTTTCTTATTTTATTTTTTCTATATGTATTTTATTTATTTTTTATATGTATTCTAATTTTTGAATTAATTTATATAATTTTAATTCTTTTATATTTAGTATTGCATACATTAATGGAAATATGATAAGAGATCAAAATTGTAACTTACAATATCTATTAAATTAATTATGAAAATGAAAATTAACATTTTCTATATACATTTTAATTATTGAATTTTTGGATATATATATATATATATATATATATATATATATATGTTGT
Organism: Jasminum sambac; assembly: GCA_018223645.1. NCBI lineage: Eukaryota > Viridiplantae > Streptophyta > Magnoliopsida > Lamiales > Oleaceae > Jasminum > Jasminum sambac. The sequence goes on from CP073652.1 coordinate 28,032,460, forward strand.
TTTTATTAACAAAAGTTGAAATGCCAATTTGATACAGTGCCACTTAGGAGTAGTTTTCTGTTTTCGGAAAAAAAACATTTTTACATCTTTAAAAATTAAAAAAAGAAAACTCTTTTATTTTTACCAAATTAAAATGATAGTTTTCATAGATACTGTGCATTGAGCGGTTCAAATAGTGGGTAAGTTTTTTAAGATCAAACAATGAGTAGTTACATAATTAAATTTAAAATGAATGATTAATTAATTAGAAAAGAAATAGAAAATGACAACTTTCATGTTCCATTTCATTATTTCGCAAGTCCTTTGAACAAAATAATTGTTAAAAATATCATTTAATTTTTGTAAATTAAAATATCATTTAATTTTTGTAAATTTTGTAAAAAATTTACAAGTATCAAAAATTAATTTTTAAATTTTTTATAGTTAGTATTGCATGCATTAGTGATTTTTAAAATTTTTCTCAATTATTTTGCACAAATTTTTATTACATAAAAATCAATAAGCATAGTTTCACATATAAATACTTTGTATAGAGATCTTATTATTTCATACAATATACAATCCACAATGCATAAATTCTCCAAAACTTAATATTCAAAATTTCGTGTTAAAAATTTAATCATTGCTTAGCTATTTGAATGAAGTTGATGATAAAAATTTTGGCAAAAATTACAAAAATTTTAATAGGAACATTTTTTGGGTTCAAATAAGTATTTTTTAAATTTTGATAAAAATATTTTATTATTGTCTAAAATCATTAATTACGATAATTGATATAATATTTTTCTTATAAAATAAGGATTCGGATCAAAAATTGTAAATCATCATTGAAATCTATATTATTATACATGCTTTATTATTTTTATTTTATATTAATGTTATTTTATATAAATAAACTATCTTAATCGTTCCGTGTATCACACATGCGCCTGGAGTAAATACTAGTTTTATGGCCTTATTGTGTTGGGAATAAATTTGATATGTACTGTATTTTGTATAAAATATGTGATTAATATTGTATTAGAAAATTTGTATGTGATTGAAAAGAGAAGAGAAAAAAATTTTATTGTGAAATTGAGAAGAAAAAACAAGGCCTTAATATTGGTCGGTGAAAGAATGTTGAGAGCGAAGACAGATAAAAAAATCTTTATATCACACACGCCTTTGATTTATTGAATAATGAAGAGGGGAAATACAGTCAACAGAGAAAAAAATAGTATACACACGCCCAACAATCTATATCTATATATTATATATTATATATTACTACTACTACTATTATTATTATTATATATATATATATATATATATATATATATATTATATATATATATAAGGATATTTTCCCGTTCATTCTGCCTATTTTATGAATTAAATAATTAATAAAAAATCATATTCCCATGTAAAAGATAATAATTTTGATATTTACCTATTATCTGAATTACATTACGTATCCATCTTCACGCTCTTAAGATTTCTACAGATCCCATGATCCCCTTATCACAAACCCAATACCGTTAATTAAATTATATCTTAAATATATATCTCCCCATGCAAAAATCAGGATATTTTCCCGCTCATTCTACTTATTTTGTGAATTAAATAATTAATAAAAAATCATATTCCCACACAAAGGATAATAATTTTTTCAGTTCGGTTTAGAAGCAAGAAGTCATAGGCCGTCTACAATTCTTCTCGATCATGCTTCTCTAGGTCAGAATTCGATTTTTTTTTTTTTAAGTTTGTAGAATACAAAATACACCAACAAATTCTAATTAAATATATTTTAAATATATGTCTTCCTGCCCAATATATGGGTAGAAACACTAGTTATTATTAAATAATTGAAGGAGTAACAGCAGCAGCTGATTTTATTTTATTTTATTTTATTATTTTTGTCCTTCGCCAGTCCCAAAAGGCCGGCTCAGCAGATTGCTGCTATTTTCTATTGGCCACACTTACAGGCGGCCCTAAAAATCCGATTCCATTCTCGCAAAACTCCAATTTTTACACACAAAGCTGCGATCTTTTTTAGCTTTTCCTGCTTTATACTTTCGACCCTTTAATTATCAGGTAGATCTCCGATTGTACGGATAAGCTTTTTGGGCTATTATATTATATGGATTCAATAATTGGGGTTTGTCTGATTGTATGCAGATAACCTGTTTGAGGAATTTCGTAGAAGAATGAAATCTGGAAAGGGTCATCAAGAAGAGGAAGAAGAGGAGGAAGAGGAGTTTTGTGCCAGAAAAGATGCCACACCATCCACTAGTAATGCCAAAGGTACCTACTCTCACACACGCACTGGCTTACGTGTGTGTGTCTGTTTTCTACTGTAATTTTGATTCTTTGGAGTTTTCCTGCTTTTTGTTTTTTATTATTTTGGTGGTAGAAAAGAATCGTACATGATTTGCGGGTTTTTTTGTAATTTGCTGTTTCTGTTTATAAAATTTTGTGGAAGAAGATGGGAAGAACAACGACAAGGCTAACATGATAAGGTCAAAGCATTCAGTGACAGAGCAGCGTAGGAGGAGCAAAATCAATGAGAGGTGAATTGTCTTTTTGCTTCATTTAATTTAATAAATGTTTTAGGATATATGATTTAACATTTTTCTTATATATCTTTTTCTGTGTGACACGGATTTATGATCGAATTTGTCAATGTATATTTGATAATATCATGGCACGTATATATATGTTATGATGTATGAATTTGTTTTTTGGAAAATTTTCAATTTTGGGTATGTTTTTATTTAAATGCAGTGTTACTAAACATTAAGTTGCTCTGTAATGTATTCTGAAGATGGTTGTAGTAGATTTTGAGTGTTCATTTTTGATAATGTATCTTGATTATTGAAAGCCATAGCAAGGAAGTGAATAAGCTTTTTTGTTCCGATATTTTTGAAAAGATAATGATGTTTAGAACTTATTTTGATGGCTGCATTGATGTTAAATAAACTAATTTCTCTCTTGCAATATTATGCATAGGGCGAGACAAACTGGTATTGCAGAAGAAATATTTTTGGCCTTTTGTCGGATGATGATGCATTTATGGGGCAGTAAATTGAACCAGAAAATGTCAAATTTGTGAAGTTTGTGCAGTTTCTTGTCCTTTTTTTGCAATTCAGTTTTTCTGTAAATGTTGATTGGTTAACCCTGTAAAATTACTTTGCGTTATCTAATTGTGGCACTTAGCTTTGAGCCAATCTAAATTTTTTAATCAAGGTTTCTTGATGAATGAATATTGTTTCAGTGGCTGGGGTGCCCAAGGTCCTCTACCTGGAACTTATCGGACTTTTTCTGGTTTTTCAGGTTCCAAATATTGAGAGAACTTATACCCAATAGTGAGCAGAAGCGAGACACTGCATCATTTCTATTGGAGGTACGTGATTTATATTAGCTGAATGGAGAATATGTTATGATAGTGGTGTATTCTGTGTTTTCGGGTAATTTACTACTGAGTTGGAGTTTCTGTTTTGTGATCCTGTTGTTACTAATTGTTATTTTGTTGATGCAGGTGATTCAATATGTACAGTATCTACAGGAAAAACTGCAAAAATACGAAGGGTCGTAACGCACCTTGGGGTTCGAACCCACAAAGCTGATGCCATGGGTAAACTCTCAAAAGCTTACCAAGAAAAAAAAAAAGAAAAAAAGAAAAATCATTATGTAATTCTTATTTCCTTGTGCCTGCGATAGAGAAACAATCATTGGCGAGCTCAAAGTTTTGTGGGTCATCCACAAGTCATGAAGAACGGTGTGGGTCCCGTTTCACCATTCCCGGGCAGTTTGGATGACAATAACGTTGCGGTGCCCTCGACCATGCAACAACCATTCCAACAGAATCCTATGGAACCTGACTCTGCCCGGGATGCCTCAGGTAGGGCAATGGAATTGCAAAATCCACTAGCAAACAAGGGACCTGGATTGCCCGTTCCTATGCAAGTAAGCATGCCTATTTCCGTCCCAAACGATGGTGTGTTTTCTCATATATTACGTGGACGAGCTTCGGATGCACAATCGACTGAATGTCATATGGCTAGCGACACTCTGAATCCTCACGAGGAGCTGGCGATCGAAGGAGGCACAATTAGTATCTCAAGTGTCTACTCCCAAGAGTGAGTCGCCTTTTCCAATTATCTAGTTTTTACACGTGTTTGGGTAGACTTTTATTTTGTTAAATATTAACTTTCTAGGTTGAATAGTGTGGTTGAGATTAAAAGATGTGTGAACAATAATGAGTAGCGATTTTAGATGTGTGATTGATATTAAATTTTAACTTTTAACTTTTGACTCAGTGCGATATGAGACTCGGTACGATACAGTCTTGGAGGTTAATATGTTTTAGGTGTGGAAAAGTAGAGGGTGTTAGCATATGAGTTTTAATGTATTTTTATGAGCAGGAAGAGAGAGAATGAGTGGAATTGGATGGTGGAGATTTAATGAGTGAGATATATGGATGTGATTTGTTTGACCAAATTTGAAATTTTAAAAAAATGCATTAAAATGCATTTTTGAGTTCACGCTAACACCTTTTAATCCTAGCTCGAGAAATTATGAACTTTGTCATAATCTGCTCAACTTTCCCCGGAGTTTCCTTTTGTTCGTGGTCTTTAAAATGACGCATCAGACTAGATATAGGCGCATTTTCGAGTACTAATTTCTTAGCTAACTTGCATACTTGATTATGATCAGGTTGCTGAACTCATTGACACAAGCACTTCAGAGCTCAGGTGTGGATCTATCCCAAGCCAACATATCAGTGCAAATTAATCTCGGAAAACGAGCAAATCGCGAACCAACAACGGGCACATCAATTGCTAAGGTACAATAAACAATTTTCACTAATGGAAAGTGTTGTATGCCTTGACATCGTGTTTTGTACGTATGGATACAAATGCTGAAATTGTTATATTCGTAACTACTAATTGTTATCTATACATTTTGTGGGATCTACTGTTGTTCCTATTTATAAATTATTTAAAGATTTCTTACACTTAATACTAAAATAATTTTTTAAATTTCATTTCAACCACTCACGTGATTGATTGGACACCTATTTTATTGTTTTATTTTCGACTACATTGTTTCGTTTTCAGCCACATGTTTATTTAAAACTGTTTTAATCTATAAACTGTATAAAAAATACCCCAAAAGTGTCACTCTTTCACCATTTTTACATGGATTCTTTCTCTACCCGTAGGATCAAGAAACTTGTATGCCTACAGGGGGAGATCCTCAAGATACGAGCAACATCGAAGATTTAGATCAAGCTCGAAAAAGGTTGAAGATTTGAGAATTGTGTGCTTGTTTTTTCATCTCAGTTTTGTATCATAATACCATCGGTCATCTTATGGTTTTAGTAGTAAATTTGTTGTCTGTAAAAGTGGAATGCGCATTCTATTGCCTGCTTGACCTCTGCAGTGGCGGATATATGACGTCATGGTTATGGTTGTTATGGTTTTGCTGGAATTAACGGGAGGTTTGTATCAAATCCTTCCTTCCATCCCATTTATTTATTTATTTATTTTTTAAATTTTTACTTTATTTTTCAATTTTACTTTAAGAACTCTTGAGGACGTAGTTTTAATCACTTGCCATGTCAGTTGCCAGTAGCTTAAAATACAAACACATAAAACCAAAAACAACAATATTGAGCATAAATATAGATTGTGAGGCTTCTAAGTAACATTCTTCTTTTTATTCTTCACCTTCGAATATCTTCTTCATGACTTGTGATTCTCATAGCTGGACCTCTTCCAAATGCTGGTAACAATATTGGTTTCAGCGTGTCAATATCACTCGAGAATAAATTCGTATCTGCTAAAACTATGGTAACAACTTGAATAGATTTAATGACTAAAATATACAAATTCTACTATAAAATTTACAAAATTTACAGAATCAGAGTTTTGGGAAAGAGAGTTTTCAAAATGGTTAGAGAGCAAATGATGGAAAATACATCTTTTGTTTGTGTAAATAGAATAATACTCTTTCGCCCCTTTGAAAATTCGCCTCGAAAGAAAGCAAATTTTCAATTTTTCAATATAACAGTGTAACTTCCTAAGTCGTCTAATTTATGACACGTGACCGAATCATCCAATTAAAATAATTCAGTACCTGAAAGGGTCTCGAATTCCTATAGTTCATTATCTATTTTCGGGTCTTCTACCTGCATCAAGAAACCAAACAATGAAAAGTCGTTGAAATGTGAAAACTACAAAGATCATTTCAACACAGACTAGTCCTACTATACAAAGATGCATTGTAACATAGACATATAAGGTTGAGGAGTTGATTTACTTCTAACCTTTCATGCCATAATTCTTCTAAGTCTGATCTGACCCATGTCTCTGATTGGTGGGCATTGGATAATCAAAATTTGCTCGAAAGATCTCAAATTAATTTACAAACAACAACAGGACAATAAATTGATTTACCCTTAACTCATCAAGTTTGGTTTTCACTCTGTGCAAGCTACCCGACTCATCTTGTTGTATCTGTAAGTATAGGTGATCAATATTTACTAAAATGTAATAAAAAAGGGATTAATGTTTGTTTAAATATGATGAGGGATTGAGTATGCTCACCCCAAATTTTAATGGATGGAGTCTTTGCTTTGTCTTATGGAAGATAATTTGAAGATTGTCACTGTTTCCCATTTCAAGTTGTTCTTCAACTATGTCCAATGCTGATGCCACAATAGAATGACTCGAGTCATCAATCTCGATCATTTTAAGGGTGTCTATATTGCCAATATCAGATGGTATCGCTGCTAGTTTCGAGCAGTTCCAGATGATAAGGTGCTCAAGCTTTGGAAAATGGCATTTCTCTGCTCTCCATTGCTCCAAGTCTGTCTTCCAAATTTGCAAAAATTTTAGATTAAGAAATTCTCCATCAGTTGGTTCCCACATCGGGCCAATGAAGGCAAACTCCCACAATTTTAACACTTCAAGATTCGGCAACAAGCCAAAAATTGTTATATCTTCCCAACCAATTCTACCATGTTTCATAGTTATTTTCCGGAGACTTGGGGCAGAAGTGATGCTTCGCAGGAAGGCTGAGTTGGTTGGCGACTCGAAGATAATCTTTAGTGCTTCAAGATTTTGGAGATGGACCTCACACAAAGGTAATTTGTTGGTACTATAATAAATTCCCAACTTCTTTACATTTGGAATTTTTTCAAAGACGTGTTCTGTCATTTCTAAATCTTGTACCTTTGAAAGAGTCTGCAGATTTGATAGAACAAAATGTTCATCATTGTCTCTGAAGGGGATATAGAAAGCTTGAGGCAGTGAGACTCGAGAAATTTTTATATGCCTCAACTGCACCATACTCAAAATTTCCTCGGGGAGTTCAACTTGAAATCCCCATTGATCTTCAACAATTAAAGTATGTAGATTCCTCAGAAAGTTAATAGAACAAGGAATTTTGCTAATACGAGCTGCAGCAATAGCGAGGTACCTCAAGTTAATTAGTTGAAATACTTCATGAGGGAGCGTTTTAAGCTCCACTCCAACCATATCCAACACCCTCAACAAAAGACCACCAAAATAATAATAAGAATGCAACTGAGTTTCATCCCAACCAGTATATATGAATGAACGCACTAGAGACATTGATTGCAGTGTCACGTCCTCCTCATCCAAACTAAATAATGAGTCATCATGAATACAAAAGCGGCAATTCAAAGTTTCCTTTTCTGGAAAGAAATTTAGATGCTTGCTCTTGACATAAAAATATTTCTCCTTATGAGATATTCTCACGCAGAGCTCTCGAAGAAGATCATGCATGCTGTAGGATTTGTTTTTTCCTCTAACAGACCCTTTTTGACGAACTAAAATTAGATTTCTATCAACAAGGTCCTTAAGACATTGCTCTGCAACTTCTTCCAAGCACTCAGATTGATTGGGCATTACAAAACCCTCAGCAACCCATAACTTTGCAAGTCTAGAGACGGGAATATCATAGTTGCTGGGGAAAACTCCTACATAAAGAAAACAAGTTTTCAAATGAGGAGGCAAGTAGTTGTAACTTAGAGTCAATATCTTTAAGCACCACTCATCGTTTTTTGCTACGGTTGAGATTAAATCTTCAGAAACAGATTCCCAATAATCCAGTGTCTTGTCGAACTTTGAGAGGAGTCCACTGGTCACCACAATTAGTAGTGGAAGCCCTTGGCAATTTTGCACTATCTTCTTTCCAACATCCACCAACTCCAAAGGGCAATTAGATACTCCAAAGACCTTTGTACAAAATAATTCCCAACTCTCTTCCTCATTTAAAAAGCGCATATTATGATGATTGCCAGACGGGTTGACATAATCAGCCATATGTTTTAGCCTAGTTGTCAAAATGATTCTACTTCCAGTTCGGCCATTTTGAAAAAGTCTTTGTACTTCATCCCAAAACTCAGTACTCCATAGGTCATCCACTACAATTAAGTATCTCCTGCACTTTAGATGTTTGTAAAGTTGCTCTTTTAATTCATCATCATCCTTATTGAGTATCAAATCACTAGCGAAACCCATGTCTATTAGAAGGCTTACAAGAATGTCGTTCATGCGATATTGTTGAGATACTGTTATCCAAGCACGAATATCAAAGTGGTACCCAACATATGGATCATTGAAAATATTCTTAGCTAGAGTTGTTTTGCCAATTCCGCCCATTCCAACAATGGGGATGATTTGGAGTTTCAACTTATGATTACAAAGTTTTTCCCTTATCTGCGCCAATTCTTCGTCAAACCCTACCATAGTAGCTTGGTCACTTGGATCAGCGCTTGAAGGCAAAGGGTTCCTTTGCTCCATGTTCATAATCTTCTCCACCTCTTCTGTTTGTGCAATTGTTTTCTGCAAGTGTGCATGAGGGTCCATGCTAATTATCTCCAAGTCTATAATCTTCTCCACCTTTTCCACGATGGAATCGGTTTTTGCGATTATTTTCCGCAATTCCGCATCAGGGTTGATATCAGATATCAAACTTTGGAGCACGGAAAAACGTTCTTGCGAAGAACTCTCCGATCCTTGACTATAAGATCATGAAAGAAAAATGCGGTATTCAATGACATCTTCGGCCCAATAAGCCACATCCCTGATTGCTGTTTCAAGTGATTTCACTTGTTCGTTGCTACTTTGAGAAGATTTTTCAAGAAAACCAAGTAAAGAGTTGAACTTTTTTTGGATAAGTTCAATTTGTGACAGTTCGTAAGGAATCGAAACTTCATTTGAATTGAGGATTTGATCAATTGTGTGCATAAGAGAAACAACAGCAGCATGAGCCATCCTGTAAAAAAAAAATTGTAGAAGCAAATTAAGAAATGAAGAGCGAGCACATGAATGAAGGATTTCCTTGCTGTTTATTCTCAAATGGATTAATATTGGAAAATCCGGTTACCTTACCTTAATGAATCCATTTTATATTCTAATAATGCGAGGTTGACATATATTATAATTGCTTGATCTAGTTTGTTTAATAAATGTTCACTCCACTTTCCCTTATAATCATTGCAATTATTCAAAATAAATATATTCAAATGAAGTAATTGCATCATTCATTCACAAAAAAAAAAGAAAAAAAAAAAAAAGTAGTAGTTGCAATAAAAATATTCAAGTCACTGCTTGTTCAAGATTGTAAGAATAATCAAATTAAAAAAAAAAAAAGGGTTCTCCACTTAGATTTTAGACTCTTCACTTTGGTGTCGCCGGTGGGAGGTTTAACGTCAGTCCAATTGTCGAATTGGGGTTAACACGTTGCTTTAGGTTTTTATTGAAATCACTCTCTTTTTTCACTATTATTACAAACATCAAAACTAATTCAACAAGATCAACGAGTAATTAAAATTTCGAAATGATGAAACCTACAAAACTACATATTTCTGTAGATTGAACCACTATTGTTCCTATTTATCAATTAATCACAGATTTTTATTACAGTAATAAACTGTTGAAGTACTGAAATTGTTCACTGTTTTTCTTACCTGGATTTCTATCTCTACACGTAGGATCAAGAAACTTGTATGCCTACAGCCGGGAATCTTCGAGATGCGAGCACTTAGATCAAGCACGAAAGGGGTTGAAGATATGAGAATTGTATGCCTTTTATTATTTATTTATTTATTTTTTAAAATCTCAGTTTTGTATCATTTGTCATCTTCTGGATTCAGTAGCCGATTTGTTGGTTTCTAAATAAAAGTGGAATGTGCTTTCTATTGCCGCAAATTTTCTGGTGCCCGTCTCGGCACTTACCCAACAGAGAACAGAGCGACCCCCTTGAAAGGGCCGGGGGGGCCCACACCTCTCTGTCGGGTATTTATCCGAGACGGGTACTTGAACAAGGCCCTTCTATTGCTTGTTAAAAATGCTGAGGCCAACCTTCATATGGTCTAGATCTCTGTCATCCTAGTAATTCATTTCACTGAATTGCCCTTTACATTTGAAGCCATACATTGAATTTCATCAAAATATTGATCAAAAGTTTATTAAAGTAATAAATTGCAAAACAAAATATATAAATTGCAAAGTAAAATATATAAATATGATAAAAATTAAAACAGAAGAAAAATATATATATAAAAAAATGTCATACCAAAAAGGATTAGAAAATATATAGAAAAATTTAGAAATTATTAATAAAAATTTAATTAAGATTTATGAAGAAATGGAAAAATGAAAACCTAAAAGAATAATGACGGATAAACAATTAAGAGCCATAACTAAATTAAGAATAGATTTAATAATAGAACAAATTGAAAAATTTATGAAAAATTCAAGAGAACAAGAGTATATAGAGAAATTTAAAAATTTGAGAATAGAAGATGTAAATATGAACCAAGCTTTAATACCAACAGGATAACCATCTATAGGACAAACCAAGCTAACAAAACAGAAATAGCTGGTAATATCTATATATATTATAAAGAAGATGTGATTGGAAGTTGGCCAATTGAAAGACATTTATTATGACAAAATTTTAGTTAGGAATTTGTTGGACCACTTATTTTCTGCCGAGTGTCATAGATCATGCACAACAATTTGGTTCACCCTAAAATTGGGGGTGAACATTAACCTTATTTTGGAGGATCAATTTGAGGGTTAAATAATTGAAAATTTTGTACTTTTTTGTTCCATATTATTCTATTCATCGAGATCTTTAGTATGAATAGAGTTTTGATATATAAATTTTACTATTTTAAATGTTATTTATTTTTAGTGATAAGTTACTTATTTATTTATAAAATAAGTAACTTTTAAAATAACAAAAATTATAATTCAAATAGAAGGAATTTTATATACAAATTTTTATATTAACAAAAACTTTTAAATTATATCTACAATTGTATTGCTTAACTTTAGAAATATAATCTTTATAAAGTTGAATTAATTTATTCAATGGAATTTCATTACCAAAATGAAATTAAATATTTTATTTTTAAATTATGTTTAATCCATCAAAAGGAATTTTTCCTTACAGTGCCACAATTATCAATAAAAGTCAGTGTTTAAATTGTTAAAACTAGTATTGCACCCGCGCGATACACGAAAACAGTTAAGATGGTATATTTACATAAAATAATATTATAAAAAATTTAATATTTTATGAATTAATGGAAAAATCGAAAAATATATGTAATAATAAAATGAATTTCAATAATTATAAGATTTTCTTATCGGAATCGTTTTCTTGTATTGGAATAAAAAATTAAATACATTGAAGAAATCGAAATGATAAAATATTTATATCACTCGTACTTTATAATTTGACAATAATAAAATAAAATAATTTATATTAAAATGTGACACGAAGTGAATGATTAGATGAATTAATAGATATTAAAAATAATTTACATTAACTTTCGTAGTTATTATTGGTATTTTTCTTATTAAAAAAATAATAACTAAGAAAATTTTTATCTTAATATAAAGACAATGAAAAATTAGTCATTTAAATAACGTTAAGTAAAATAACATTAACTAACTTACTATAAATTTTATACTATATCTAGTTCAAAAAAATTTTAAGAAAAATAATGCTAAGTAAAATAATATTTAATCTACATAATTAAATAGTAGTTAGAACGCAAGAAACCACTTATAAGAAAAATAGACTATCTAAAAACACTCAATTTAAAAGAAAATTTGTTCTGTACTAACATTTATTATTATTATTATTATTATTATTATTATTATTATTATTATTATTATTAATTATTATTATTATTATTATTATTATTATTAAGTTGAATATAGTAATTGCCGTAATAGAACTACCATAATTACCATAACACAGTTACTAAAATTACCACATAACAATTATTATTATTATTATTATTATTATTATTATTATTACTACCATAATTATCATAAAATACTTTTTGGCGGGAAAACACTTTGCAGAGTTGCTTCTTTTATATGTATATAGATATGGATTAACCTATCACTTTACAATTTGTAATTCACCTCAACTAATTAGTGAAATTTAGATAGACCTTTAGTGACAAATGTTATATACCTCACAATTTGTCATTCGTTGTTTATGTGGTTGTTATGAAATACATTTACTTTTCATTGAACATCGTCTTGATTTTGTTTTTAAATTGATACAATTGTCCTATTAGTACATTGTATAGTAATTATGCTAAACGAGTTATTCATGATTAATAATATAATAATTCTTTTATCATTTAAAAAATTAATAACAACCACCCAACCCCAACTTAAATTTATGTGCAAGATTTTTATTGGTGGGGTTTATGAATTAAGCAAACATTTAAGCAAATATTTAAACAAATTCTTTAAGATTTGTTTGTATTTAAATAAATATTTCATATGCTATATGCCTTGTGATGTCTATGATGTAGCAACATGTACAAAAGGTATTGGAGAAGGCTTTATATTTTAATTTTAAGTTGTAATCATGTGATTGCTCATTTAAAACTCATGTTGACAATAACTGATTTAGTAAAAGTGTATCTAAACTTTAAATAAGTTTGTAACATGATATGCTACAAAATCTTTGCTTTTTATGTACGTCATGTTATCATCAATTAAGCATAATTGTAAATAATGTGTCAAATTATTTATTTTCGACTGTTTTTTACTAAAAAAGGCAACTTTTACACAATTTTAGGTTGTGTGAAAACTATTTCAAACAAAAACAAAAAATTATCAAATTATTGCATAATTGGTCTTTATTAGAATATTTAGAAAAAGTACTCATGTTAACGACAACTGGTTTATTTAAAGTGTAATCTCAACTTTAAATAAGTTTATGACATCATATACTATAAAATATTTGCATTTTATATTATATTATGGTGCTAGCAATTAAGCACTATTGTCCCCCTTAAAAAAAACAAAATTAAGCACAATTGTTAATCATGTATCAAAAAATTTTGGTGTTCATTATTTTTTATCATAAAATTTAACCTGCACAATTTTATTTTATTTTTATTTGGCGTAAACTTAGACAATTTTACTCCCGTGCAACACGAGGGTGAAATCTAGTAACAAATAACCAAGACACACATATGCCCCCCAACAACAAAATAAAAAATATTCTACAATTAATTTTACACCACACAAGCAAAATATTATACAAAACCAAATAATAATTATCCAATACAATATACACCTTGAAGGGGGTATAGAAAGCTTGAGGCAGTTAAACTCGAGAAATTTTTATATGCCCCAACAGCACCATACTCAAAATTTCCTCGGGGAGTTCAACTTGAAATCACCATTGATCTTCAACAATTAAAGTCGGTAGATTCCCCAGAAAGTTAATAGAACAAAGAATTTTATTGATACGAGTTGCTGCAATAGCGAGGTACCTCAAGTTAATCAGTTGAAACACCTCATGAGGGGGAGTTTTAAGCTCCACTCCAACCACATCCTACACCCTCAGCAATAGACCACCAAAATAATAATAAGAATATATGCCATGAGTTTCATCCCAACCGCTATATATGAATGAACATGCTAGAGACATTGACTACAGTGTATGTGCTCCTCATCTGGACTAAATAATGCGTCATCATGAATACAAAAGTGATGATTCAATGTTTCCTTTTCTGGAAAGAAATTCAGATGCTTGTTCTTGATAGAAAAATATTTCTCTTTATGAGATATTCTCACGCAGAGTTCTCTGAGAAGATCAGGCATGCTGCAGGATTCCTTTTTTTCCTCCAATAAATCCTTTTTGATTAACTAAAATTAGATTTCTATAGCATGGTCTATTTACTTCATTTAATTTAATAAATATTTTATGATATATGATTTAATATTTTTCTTATATATCTTTTTCTGTGTGATATGGAATTGTGATCAATTTTCTCAATGTATATTTGATAATATCATGGCACACACACACACACACACACACACATATATATATATATATATATGTATGATGTATGAATTTGCTTTTTGGAAAATTTTCGATTTTGGGTATGTTTTTATTTAAATGTAGTATTACTAAACACTAAGTTGCTTTGTAATGTATTTTGAAGGTGGATGTAATAGATTTTGAGTGTTCATTTTGGATAATGTATATTGGTGAAACATTTTTGTCCTTCTATTGGACGATGATGCATTTACAGGGCAGTAAATTGAACCAGAAAATGTCAAATTTGTGAAGCTTGTGCAGTTTCTTGTCCTTTTTTTGCAATTCTGTTTGCTTGTAAATGTTGATTGTTGCGATAAAATCCCACACCGTAAGTGTACTGATCGCGCAAGTAATAAAGTGAAATTTTTAGAGTTTGGTATCGTACCCTTCAGTTTCGAATTATTTTCACGTTTAGTCTACCAACCTTACCTGAATTGAATAATTTGGAATCAATTGTTTTCCAAAATTGCAAAGATTAAATTACGAAATTGAATTGCAAAATTTTAAACTAAAAATTACAGTTTAAACTGGAGCAAATTAAAAGAATGATTTTTGTGGTTTAAATCAAATATGGAAAAACTACTATAAAAGTTTTGAATCCACTTTTCAATCAATTTTTACTCGGATTATTAACTTGATGATGACATTAAGTTTTGACGATCGAAATTCCAATATTATTAAATAATCTCTCTTGAGTAAAATTTAATATATCTATATATTAAGAAAAGCAGGGAATTTTCAGCCTATTTTTTTAATTAAATTAATTATTTTTCCCACCAAAAATGAAACCCTTTTTTGTCTTTTGATATTTTCCTTTTTATTAATTAATAATCAATCCTTAATAAAAAAATGAACTAATCATGATCTATATTAAATCTTATTCTTACCAACATAAGAAAATATTTATAGTTAAAATTAGATTTTTTCAAATCTCCATTGATTTGAACTTATCTTCTGTAATTCTTTTATTTTTTTATTAATTAATAATCAATCCTAACAAATAAATTAATAAATTATTTTTTATATTAAATATTAAATATTAAATCTGAATTTTGTCTCGTTACATAAGTATTGATAATTATTATTTTATTATTATTATTCTAATCTAAATCTAAAGATTTATATCTATATATAGAATAAGAGCCATTTTATAAATAATTAACTAAGAAATGAAAATTAATTCTTAAAAAATAAAATTAATTAAAATTAATAGTTTCATAAGATTTGATTGTTGTGTAATACAAAATTAGCATTCATTAAATTTTTACACAAAATTAAAGGAAAACTATAACATTGAAATTTTAAAATCAGATTCGACCCACTAATATTAATTTTTAAAATAATAAATTATTTTTATAAATAATTAGTTAAGGAAAAAAATAAATCTTAATTAGCAATTTTGGTTAGATTTATTTTTTGTGTGATAAAAAAGTAGAAAGCATTAAAATTTTACATAAAAACTAAAAGAAACTTGTAAGATGATTAGATTGGTTCTTTTAATTATTTAAAAAAATACAATTAGCTAAAAAATAAAAATAAAAATTAATTAAAATTAGCAATTTTTTAGGATTTAATTTTAATGTGAAAAAATTACAATTCATCAAATTTGTGCACAAAAACTAAAAGAAACAAGTAATATTAATTTTTTTAATTAATCGTTCAATTGTAGCACTAATCCAATATTTTTTAATTAAACTTATATCTATGTCTACATCTATATCTTTTAAATTCAAGATATCATTTAGTGGAAATAATTAATTGATATATTTTGATAAGTGATTTCACTCTAATTTTTTAACTTTGATGTTACACGTTTCTTTTAATCTTTTAATTTAAAGAAAAAGGAACTGTAAGTTCACTTGCCAAAGATTAAACGAATTATTTTAGAAATAACTAATTATTTTAGAAAATATTAATTATTTTTAACAAAAACTAATCATTTTAACAATAATTAGCTAAAAAATGTAAACTAATTTCATTGCAATTAACTAAAATTAATTATATCACAAAGATATAATTCGATATATTTCAATTGACAAAGATTAATTAAAATTAATTATATTGATAAAAGGAAAAAAGTATAATTTATTTAAAAATGAAAAATAGTTCAAATTTATTTAATTCCTACAGTTGATAAGATTTCCCTAAAAAAATTAAAGAAATATTTTAAATTACGATACATTTTTTAAAATTACATGATATCTTTAAAATTATATTCATACAAATCCCAAATAGTACATATATTAAACTAATTATTATGGTTCTTAAAAAACTAATTATTATAGAAATAATAATTTGAAAATAAAAATTAATCATCTTTCAATTACTTAAAATTTATTACGTTCGTAAGATTTAATTGGATATGGTTTTTCAAGTAGGCAAAGATTAATCAAAATTAATTATATTTTTCAAATGAAAAAGGTATAATTAATTTAAAAAATAAAAAATATTTAAATTGATTAGATTTCTACGATTTAACAGATTTCTCCTAAAAAAATGAAAGATATATTTTAAATTGCATGATATCTTTTAAATTATAAAAACATATTTAAAATTAGATTCATACAGTTCTTGAAACTACAGATATTAAAGTAATTATTTTTCCAATAATTATATAACAATAAAAGTTAATTATGTTGCAAGTATTGAATTTATTAATACTTGACTCTATGATTTAATTGGACTCGATTTCACTAGATGAAAATTTTCACGGTCTCATCTATATCCATATCTATATATAAAGGAAAGTAGGAAATTTTTGTCCTATTTTTTTATTGTTGAAATTAGTTTTCCCACTCATTCCCTCAAAACTCCATTTCTTATTATTTTAATATTTAATTGATAATTTTTTTATATATAAGTAATGTCTAGATTTTCCAAAATATCCAAATTAGATTTCCTCAAATCTTCTAATCTATATATATATATATATATATATATATATAAATAATGCTTCTTCCCCTTCACTTCTTATTTTTCTTTATTTTTAAAATTATTTTTAATTTAAGTTGTACATATTTTCCAAACACTTTGTTTTTAAAATTTTTTAAGTTAACCTTTTTAACAGAAAATTAATGGGCTCCAAATGCGGCATTCTCAATATAAATAACGAAACAATCCCTCATGGACCCCATCACATGCTTCACAGAAAGTGTAGATTTTTTTGTGTTTTTTCGTCCTTAATTAATTTAGCATTACTTTGGACCTTCAAGATTGTTAATTATTATATTGAATATTTTTATATTTATCTATGTTTCTATTATTTTCAATTTTACATTAAAGTTACTGCTAATAAATTTTTTATCCAGCCTTCACACGTCCTTTCTAATCACTGATCTTCAAAACCCAAAATTATTCTACTGATTTTCTTCTCTAATTTCTCCTTTTATCAATTCAATTCTAGCCTTAATTGATCAATTGATATATACAAATCTTACAAATAACTTCATTTGTTGAAAAAAAATATATGGTTGTCTCTGATCACTGTTACAATAGAACCATGACATTGCATCAAGCCAATGAAAAGTAGTGCTTGAACCCATCGCAAAGCTCGCTAAGCTATGAGCAACACTCCCATCATACAATTAAATGATTTGTCTTATAATGTGAAGTGATCAATATCACTATCAAATTAGAATATTTTTTTCATTCCCTCTCTTTTTCAATTTTTTTCCTCTTCTGTCTTTTGTTTCTAAGTATCACATGTGTCTTTTGTACTAAGATTTTAATTTTTGTGTGATAAACAATTAACATTCATTAAAATTTTACACAAAAATTAAAGCAAAAGTATACCATTAAAGTTTAAAAATTAGATTGGACCCTTTAATTATTTTCAAAAATAATTAATTATTTTAGTGAATAATTAGCTAACGAACTGAAATTAATTTAATTTAATTTGGGAATTTTGCTAAGATTTGATTTTGGTGTGAAATAGAATTATTAAAAATTTAAAACAAACATGCAATATGAAAATTAAAAAATTAGATTGGACCCTTTAATTAATTTTAGAAATAATTAATTATTCGTTTTGAATAAAATTAGATACAAAATCAAAATTAATCAAAATTGGCAATTTTCTAGGATTTAATTAAATTGAAAACTGGATTAAAATTAGATAAAAAATGATAATTAATTAAGTTTAATTATATTTGCAATTAATTAGAATTAATTATACTATTAAGATTTAATTGAATTTGGTTTCATTGGATGACAATTGACACGATTCAATAGGACGAAAATTAATAATAATTAATTATATTGCTAAAATAAAAAATAGTATTAATTTAAAAAATAAAATACAATTAAAACTAATTATATCATAATGGGTTCGCAAAATTTCTCTTGGAAAATGAAAGGTATCGTTTAAATTATCAGATATATTTTAAACTACAAAATATCTTCAAAATTATATTCATACAATTCTTAAAATTGCACCTATCAAACTAATTGTTTTATAAATAATTATTTGTTTTCAGAAATAATTATCCAAAAAATGAAAATTAATTAAATTATAATTAATTAAAATCAATTATGTTGCAAAACTTTACTGTGACATCATTTCATTGGATGAAAATTAGTCAAAGTTAATTGTATCTGTAAAAGCAAAAAAATATAATTAAATTAAAATAATGAAAATAAATAAAATTAGATCGCTACGAGTTTCCAAGATTTCTCTTAAAAAATAAAAGATATCTTTTAGATTGTAATATATCTTTTAGATTACAAAATATATTTAATCATACAATTCTTAAAGCTGTGGCTATTAAGTTAATTATTTTAGAAATAATTAATTCTTCTTTTTAGAATAACTATCTAAAACTGAAAATTAACTATATTTAAATTAATTAAAACTAAATATGTTATTAAGATTTAATTGGAGTATGTTTCATTCGACGAAAATTGACATGGTCTCATAGGATGAAAATTAGTCAAAATTAATTATTATATTACTAAAAGGGGAGACATATAGTTAATTTTAAAAAAAAAATAATTGAAATTAATTAGTTTGCTATGAGTTGGAGAGATTTTCCCTAAAAATGAAAGATATCTTCTAGATTTGAAGTTGTCTTCCAAAATCGAAAATGTCTTTGAAGTTACTTTCATATAAAAGAAAATTTTGGAAAGTCTGATTTTATTGGACACGATTTTATAAATACCACTATTAAAAAAATTAAAATTAAATAGATTGCTATGAGTTCGCAAAATTTTCCTAAAAATGAAATATCTCTTTTAAGTTGAAATATACTTTTTAAATTATAAGATATCTTTAAATTTAGATTCATATAATTCATTAAACTATGTCTATAAAGTTAATTATTTTATAAATAATAAGTTCTTTTTACAAATGATTATCTAAAATACAAAAATTAATTATATTATAATTAATGAAAATTAATTTCATTTAGAAATTAATTAACACCATTTCAATGGACCAAAATTTATCAAAATTAATTAAATTACTAAATGGCGAATATATGATTAATTTTTAAAAATGAAAAATAATTGAAATTAATTAGATTGCTACAGCGAATAAAAACTTATTTCCGAAATTAATTACATCTTACTATAGAGTGAGTCGATTGATAATTAGTACCTAATTAACTTCATTTACTTTTAACTAATATTCTTTTTTTAAAACATTCTTTTCCTTGGATTCTTATACGTTTTTGTATTGTCAATAATATTTTTTTCGAGTTGTAGATGGTGGCAATTTGACCTATAATTAATGACATTAGACTTGGAAAATCTTTTTTACATGTTGAAATTTTCTGAAAAGTCAATTTACGATGACATATAGTTACATTTACAATTTTAAACATTATGAATTACATCATCACATTTAAAACCATGATTGCCAATAAGGATAGGAAAGCAAATAAAAATGCAAATATGGCATTTATATCAATTCACCAAACTTCTGTGTAGTCGACTTAATTTTTTATTTTTTACAATTCTTCCAATAAAATAAAATCTTAAGATTTTTTTTAAATTGTGTTATTTATGTATAGACATTATATTTTATAATGAATAATTTTAATTTATTTATTTTATACTGATATTTGGTACTTTAGATTTTATTTAATTTTCAAGGATCATCGATTAAGTCGTCTATTTTAATTATTAATCATATATATTTCAATTTATTTATCTTATCCAAATTAATTTAAATTCAAAATCAAAATCATTCAATATTTGATCATGACAGCATAAAATCTATGGGATTTTTATTAACCACTTTAAAAATTTTATATAATTAAGCTATTTAAAATAAACATTTAAATTGATGAGTTTAGAAAAATATGTTAATATACCGAATATATTAAGTTGGTGAGTTTACACCAAATATGTTAATATATGTCTTTGTCATGTTTTGAATGTGTTTATTGAAAAATTTACATGTCATTAATACATATTAAAAAGTACAAATAAAATTTTTTGCTACATGAGCACTATGAGGTGTGGATGTAGATGTGAATTTTCTAGCGCGACGAGGATGGGGAATGGGAAGTCACCATTCTATTGCAATTCTTATATCATTTTCACTTGATCGATTAAATGAGGATGTAGCGTTGGCGAGGATAAGTTTTTCTAGCAAGGCAGGAACGAAGTGTTGGGATTTTCGAACTGTACCCGTTATATTGTCATTTATTTAATATATATTTGTATGTTGATTATATTTCATAATAAAATTTTAAAAATTATTATGCACATGTTCATTGTCAATACCATATATCACACCAGTGTGTAGTTAATGTCTCCCAAATTTGTAATTGAATATATAATATAATATAGAATAATTTTAAACAAAAAACTACAAGCTCTATGAAAGTTAGTAGACTTTTTAGTATGGTTATTTTAATAACTACAACATTTAATTTAATGTTATATTAGTTTGCATTTATATTATCACAATCTCCATCACAAATTGTTATCTTGTGCAATATAGGAGAAACTCTGTTGAAATTTTTTTTGAATTTTTCAGTATTTATTTTAATTAAATTTTGTTCTTTGGCCAGTGTTCAATTCATTTTTTGTTTTTTTGTGTTATTTTCATACTATTAGCATTTATAAAAAATTCTATTTATTGAAAAATTAGTTCCCCGTGCAACGCACGGATGAAACAGTTAATTCCTAGAATGAGATAGCTATATCTCTATGATGTTAACACCGCAAGAATGCGTTAAAGATCTAGAATTTCACAAAAGACAGCATAAAGCATATGGGTATTCTCATCCCCTATCAAATTTTATGGTTTTTAATATAGGTCTAGTCTATTTTAGATCTCTCTATTCAAAAACTAAACCACAAATATCATACAATTATGCACATTAACCATATGAAGAAAACAAAACAATATTAAAAACTCAAAAATTGAATAATCGTCTTGAACGCCAAATTAATAATCAACACATAAAAATTGATGTCCAAACTTTCTCAACCAGTGCCGGTCCTGCGATTTTCGGAGCCTGAGGCGAAAGTTATAAAATGCGCCCCCTTAAAATATAATAATAACAATAATTACTAAAATTTATAAGTGCTTTACAAAAATTAATATTAACTAAAAATAGTACAATAATAGAAAAAATCTTTATCATGCCATATTTTACATTATAATTTAATAACAATTTCAAATTTTAATATTTGTTATTTTGATAAAGAAGAAAAAATATTAATCAAAATTTTTCAATAATTTTAGCATCTTTACCTTACAACTCATAATTCTAAATAAAAATTTTAAAATTCACAAAATATAGTTTAATCTCTATAGTTTATCACATTTTGTTCTATATATAATATTATTGATATGTGTAAAACTTATATTTTTATTGTTAAATAATAATTGTCATGAAATTTATACAATCTATTTTGAATGTTTTTCATTCTTCATTTTAGTAAAAGGTGAAAATGAAGATGACAAATCGAATTGAGATCGATTATATATATTGATAAAGGAGTATTTTTACCATTAGAAAATGCACCTTAGTATTTCTCAAAAAAAAAAAAGCACCTTAGTATGTCATTTTTAAAACATTTTATAATTTATTTATATCCTAAACCAACACGATTCGGTTATTTGGCATATATTTTATTGATAATATGAAATTTAAAAATATTATATATATATATATATATATATACACACATGTGTATAAAACTAAACGAACTATTTCAAATTCTATTTATAATAATTAATTTTTGCAAAATAATAAAGAATTAATATTAGCTTTATTGTTATAAAAGTATAGAAACAATAGAGAGAATTTAGAGAGAATGAATTCTAAGGAATTCTCAGGAATGAATTTCATTAATAACTGAAGCCCTATTTATAGGAAAACTTCGAATGACACAATCGTAATTACATAATTTCATCAAGGGTATAATAGTTATTCACATATAATAATTACATCTTTTACCAAATTATTCCTCCACCAAATTATTCCTCCACCAAATTATTCCTCATAATTCATAACCACCACATTATTCTCAATTATTCATAACACCTAATAATTATTCTTCAATTATTATTCATAACACTTCCTCGAATGACTATTAATACAAATGTCTTCCTGACCTCGCTTTGGAGAAAAACCCTGGGAAAAAACTTCCAAACCGATCATATGATAGCTTGGAGTGGTTATATATCGCTTCATCAAAAACATTGCTCCCCCGATGTCTATCATCAGATATGAGTATTCACGTGTCAGCTTGCTAAAACCTTTGTCAAGAAAACCCAAAGGAAAAAACTCGATCGGCGAAAAAGAGTACACCGCTCCGCTTGATTTCATATCTTGAGAACTGATATCTTTACTTGCAAATGATTTCAATATCATCATCGCTTGGGATCTAAAGCATTAGCTCCATTATAACTTGATCCAATAGATACATCAGATCAATTTCTCCTATCGTTAATATACCATGAATATGCCTGCTAAAACCTTATTAGGAAAACCCAATGGGAAAACCCTAATGAAGGAAAAAGAGTACATTATTCATGTGAATACGCTTTTAAAGTTGCTCCCATTAAAAACCTAGAAAAACCCAATGGGATAAAAGCTCACTAAGGGAAAAGAGTACAATGCCAGTATTTTATACAAGTATGCCAAGTAAGTATTTCAAAATCTTTCATACATTTGTATGGAGTATCATATACATTGATTTTATACTCTTCTGCTCATTTAGAGTGCATCAATTTTTTTACACAACTACAAACATTCACCATGAACACATGTCTCCAAATACACAATTTAAAGCATATAAATTCATCGTAAAAAACATGTAAACATATAAGGAAACCTTCATAACTAACTAACACTTAAAATATATCATTTAACATTTAATACTCACTTAATAGGTTATTTCATTCCCAGGGCTTAGCTCACCCCTTAGGTACTCATAAACACGGTTTAGCCTATCCGATCTCCTTTAATTTCTTTTCTGTATTACATACACGATCTGGTAATTTAACTTTCATGAGCATGCAACATATAATGACCACTATGCTTATCTTTAAACTTGAGCAATAGTCATCATCATCTCATCATCTCATAAGTTAAGGATTTCACATTCACCATTTATCATCTTCAATATATCTCAATATTTTCATTATCATTGATCATATGTAGCGCTACATTTTCATATCGTGGTCGACACTTTTCAATTTCATTTCTTTTCCCCATATCGACATAAACTTATCGAGATATCTCATTATCAATCCTCTTGTAGGATTACACAATATAGTTATGTCTATATACTCTTCAAGAGCATATGCCTGCAAGTATTAAGACTATCTTTTATAATTTGCTTTGATATATATCTTTGGGAAATCTCATAATATCAACGCTTCAAGGCATAACTTATCAAAGCATCTTAACTGATATATGTGATTGTTCATAGCATCTTTTATGCATCTTTGGACTTCAAGTTCATATTTTAATTGTGAGGATATAACATGATGTATTTCACATATCATTTTCAACCTTTAATACTCCTCATGCCGAGAAAATTTAGAACACCAAAACTCATACAGCTTGGTATGATTTTAATCATATATGTTCTCATCATTCACTTACTATGGGAATTTAGACTGCTTTGCATTCTATTCTCGATATCGCAATTTATTTGAGGACTTTAAATAATTTGCCATATAATATCCCACTTCAGTATGCGCATACTCAATCCTTCAGTGATTTATTCAAGTATCGGGATATACATTTACTAGCTTTATCATTAAACTGGGAAAATCATGCTCATACCGTGAGCAAATATTTCGTGAATTTCAAATTACGAATCATATACACATGTGACTATCTAGTGGATCCATATCATAATATCTAAGTAGTCCATATGGAGGATGAGGGCCCATATTTTCATCCTTTATTCCAGATATATTTGGGATTTATTTCCAATATTGGCTAGTAATGATTTCATCATTTATCGAGAACAATCATTGAAGAATTCCTTTAATTTTTCACTTGAAATATTGATTAATAATTATTTAAACCGGATGGTCAATCCGTTTTGCAAACGAGTATTATCAACTTAGTTCAAGAAATTCTTATATCGATTTCACTAGTATCTCAGATAGTGCTCAACATGATTTATCATAGAAACAATTCACCGACATATTCCATCATCTTTGGTGACATTATTATCTACTATCGCTCAAACACTGAGTTACAAATTACACGCATCACATCCGCTATTATTTAATTCAATCGTAGTTTTACGCTTTATTTAAAAATCTAGTCTTATTTCATACTGGCCGATTATTCTATAAATAAATCATCAAAATTATTGCAAAATTCATCCTAACAAGGGTCTATACATTATAATGGATCATATGTTCTCAAATCTTCGGAAATACTATCCATCACTACCGATCAAAATCCTAAAAAGGATTTATCGATGTAGGCCGAAAGATTAAGGATGCTAATGAATAAGGGTATCCCCACAAGATATCCGATACTTGATTGAAGCAAAGGTTCGATTATCCAGCGAGGTTTCAATTCTTCTAAATACATGCCCTGGTATGGTAAAAGTAGTTTTTCAAAGAAACGGAGAGCAAAGATTAGGAGGATGCTACAAGTGTGCTCGATGGACATGTGACACTGACAAATCGTTTACTTGGTCCGTAAATCGAGAAGATAAAAATAGCATTCATTAAGGATGGATTTGAGTAAGGAGCCTTTGGATGATATTCAACAAGCTCTTGAGACACATCCTAGTGGACACGCATAAGGTGAGCTAATGGCCTTATGGGCCAAATTCAAAGATCAACAAACCCAAGTATACGCCTTGAAAACTTACTTTAGAAGATCTCGCTTGTAAATTTAGTAGAAAATTTTAGTATAATAATTTTTCATATTAATATAAGGAAGCTCTGTAATAACGAAGATCAATGTTTTTCTTGTAATCAGAATATTGTTTTTCGATTTTAAGATATATATATAAGTATATATATATTATTTTTCAATCACCGATGACAGATATATGTCATTTTCACTTAAAAAAATTTTCGTGATTTTTTTTTTCTCTTCATATTTGTCAAAAGTAAATAGTGCACTCAATTATTGGTTTGAAAATTTTTCTTTAAATAGAGGGATCTATATATCTCATGTTCATACATTAAAAGTATAGTGCAAAAGAGAGATAGGAGTAGAGATGGATATGGAGATTTTAGAATCATCTCATACAAGTCGCCTTTTACCTCGCCATATTAAAAACCGTATGTATTCTGGTGGATCTAACTGGGAGCCATATCCAATATGTGGATATGGCAAACCGACTTGTAAAAGAGTTAGGGAGACAAGAAATCAATATACTATACTGAGGAACCAACAACAAACTTTTAGCTAGACTTATAATGGCCGCACAATCATGGGGAATAAGAGTTTCGAGCTTAATACCTTTCCATCTAGTTGATCTAATACTCAATTGGAGCCGCTCTACCATGGTCCAAAGCAGGTCAGCTACAAGCGCACCTATCCACAACCGCATGATGTATATGATGAGCAATAGTGAAGCTTTTATTGTTCTTCCAGCGCTTATAACACGTACTGAGGAAATATTCAATATAGCAGCCATTTGCTCAAAGGAATTTTTCATACCAAACCCATAGGTTTATTAAATATTAATTATTTCTTCGATGGTTTGCTAGCATTTCTAGATCGTGTGTAGAAATATAAATTTATTTCTCGCTCAACGAGAAATATACTTGTTTCGCTAATACAGCTTGCCGATCTACTCATCAAGATTCAATCATATGTTCAAAATCACTGCGGAAGTCAAACCCATCTGGCCACATCATCACGGTGTCAAGCTTAAAAAAGAGATCCTTTGATCTTTCATTATGAACCCAATGTTCTGGTGGCAGAAGTTAATGAGTATTTATACTCCTCAGACGCATCCCTCATTTATGGGTTCAATATATTTTCTTTTCGTATTTCTATATTTTCGAAAGTGTTTATTGTCATCTTTAATATTCTCAATATGTTCCACTTCGACTGTTTTGTACTTCTTCTGGAGTAATAATAATATCATATTGGCTTTATTCAAATACAGAAATCTAGTGATTATGCTTCTTCAAGAGCATTTTATATTAATACAATCTCATATCATCAATAAGATTACTTCATATAAGCTTTCCATGCGATATATTTTCTTTGATTTATCAACATGGGATCTATTCAGCATTTTACTTTCGTCTATTTATCCAATGGTGACTTCAAGTACCACTTACTCAATTTTCTCCATTAATATTCGGTATATATATGTGGAAGTAATTTTATTCTCATCGTCTACTACTTCGAGAGTATGATTAGAATATTTGATCAACTACTTTTCCGGGAGTAGGATTCTATAACCAATCGTGTAGTATAACCCACCACATTGAAAATATGCACACCAATCGTGTGGTATTACCCACCACATTGGAAATATATGCTAAATCTAAAAAGTGCGAAATTTAAATTGCGTAAATTAAATTTCTTCCGATAGGTGGTCTAATCCCTACTTATGGGGAATTATTGCAATAAATATAAATTTACTAATTTAAATAGCAAGAATTAAATTGCATAATGTTTAACTACTTCTTCAGAGTAGGATCTGCTATAGGCTGATACCCATCACTTAGCATATAAAGTGCGTAAATATATAAAACCTTCCGCTTAAATGACTGAACCTCATCATCAAGTAGGAGGTATTGCAAAGAATTAAATTGCATAGAAATAAAGTGCAGAATTAAATATTGAATCAAGTTTGTGAGCAAATTTGTTCTTCTAACAAATACTCATTACTTTACAAGAAAGACACTTATCCTTCTAGAATAAGTATATTATGTAATTGAACTCTTCGAGAGTTACATTAATATTTTGACTATTAACTCAAATGGACTTCAGTCGTAATTAATGGATTTAGAATTTCTTCATGAATATTCTATCCATTTTTCACTGCCGTCAAATTAGGGCTCCGCTTTTACCCTGCGGTAAAATTGTCCATTCCACCGTAAAGGTAAAATTGTCAAAAATATTTTATCAATATTTTACGATTGAAAATTATCTCCTTTCTACTTCAATTTGTAAATATAAAAATGTTTAAAACTATTTTGTAACATTTCAAAGTCAGGGGTACCGACAAATTTTTTGAAAGTTTACCTTATCAATATTGGTGTCAATCGAAGATCTCATAAATCGAGTATACGGAGTCGATAAAATTTGATTTTGATAATGTATGCTCCTTATATCTCGATAAAACTGATGTTATAGTTTTAATATATTATTATATTATGTAAAATAATATACATACCTTTTTCTTCAATTATTTTTCACCTCCAAAATCCATGTGTTCTAATTGCAATCAATGGAGAAACAAGATTGTACAACAAGTTTTGGTATCTTGTATTCATCATTCTTCAATGTGAAGCCCGACATCGTGACGATGACGCCTTTCTATTGTGAAAGAAAAATGCTTTTATGCGAGCAAATAATCCAATATGAGACCGACAAATGCTTGAGTGCTTGAAGAGAGATTTCAGAGAAAATTGAGTATTTCAATTTGTAATAATCCGCCGACATGTAAGATCATCTATAAGATGCAATCAGTAGAAAGATACTTCCTTCATATTACTCAAACCCTAGAGACTGTGGCCGATAACGCCTATAAAAGTATAAACAATAGAGAGAATTTAGAGAGAATGAATTCCCAAGCGAATTCTCGTGAATGAATTTCATTAATAATCAAGCTCTATTTATAGGAAAAAACTGCAATGACACAATCAGAATTACATAATTTCATCAAGGGTATAATAGCTTATTCACATATAATAATTACATCTTACCAAATTATTCCTCCACCAAATTATTCTCCACCAAATTATTCTCATAATTCATAACCACCACATTATTCTCAATTATTCATAACACCTAATAATTATTCTTCAATTATTATTCATAACATTTATAAAATTTTAAGTAAAAACGTAATAATAATAAATGACAAACAAATAAATATAAATAATAAATAATATGAAAAGTGCCACTAGAGGATTCAACTTATGGTCTAAGAATATGCAGTTCTTAACTTTGCATCCACCACGCACATGCAATCTTCACAATATAGGCATCATTTCTGATATAATGTAAAGTGTTCTCAGATGGAAAAAAAAGTCACCCCCTTCTAGTTTTATACCCGAGGCGACCTCGCCTCACTGGCCTCAATAATAGAACCGACTCTGTTCTCAACCCTAATGCTAAAATAAATCTAGCCTAGCATGTTGTGGTTAAAATAACAAAAACTAGAAGAAGAAGCCATAACCGAATAATGGGTGATGATGGTCTTGATATCAATGTTCAATTCCCCCAAGAGATCTTGTAAAAAGCTCTAATCTTTGCTCTTGTATTGTATAGAAAGCTTGATGATTTTTCTTGTACTCTTAACCCTCTTATATATTTGTAAATAAGTTACTAAAACATTCCAATTTCGTGTGGGAGAACGAGCACAAAATATACCATAAATAGCGAACAAATCAAACTAGGAAGACTGAGATCGGGGAGTTACGACCATAACTATTAAAGTTATAGCCGTAACTGGCTTGCAGGAAACTTTGTTTTGGCCCGAAATTGGGGGTTACCGTAAATATGGGGGTTACAGCTATAACTCCCTTTTTGGGAAAAATTTTCAGAACCGCCAGTTTTTAATATTTTGGCCTTAACTTTTGACATTTGATTTTTCGTGTACTCTTAACCTCGTTATATAGTTGTAAATAATTGCTATTACATGATCGAATTGGATATGAATATCATGTAATAGCAATTATTTACATGAACCCTAAGATCGTGAACATCATGATTATCACGTAGAAATTAAAAGAGGAGGGTTAGAGAAATACCTCTATTCATTATAGAGATTTGATCTTCAAGGAGATTCAGTTTCTCCTTCTTGCCTATAAACTCTTATGTATTGGATTTCGTAATTGATTTTTATGATGGAATAAAGCATCATATTTATGGGTAGAGAGGGGGCAGAATTTCAATTAGGATTTGTTTAGAATTTAATCTCAACCGTATCAAGGTAGAGTTATAATTGGAAAAGATCTCCTTTAATAAATGGAATTTGATATAAATAGCATATTTCCTAATCAAAACGAGATTCCTATATGGACCACATTACTGGTTAGGAAAAGACTTGCAAGGCAAGTAAATTATTTTCCTTACAATTATTATTATTATTATATTTTTTTGAAACTATGACATCATGGATTTTTTTCTTTTCTTTTTTTTTTTTTTGAAATGTATGACGTCATGGTTATCAGGACCTAGTTATGGCTGTTGCTGAAATTAATGGGAGTTTTGTTACATATTATTTGACATGGCCTGAAAATATAATGATTCATGTAGCCTGCATTTGGAAGCAATTCTAATTTTATATATAAATTCAATCAGCGGTAAAAATGTTTTCGGTTATATAATATTTTTATCCCTCCAGCTATGGATTGTTGTACAGTATATTTTATAAAATGGTAAAATGGAGGTTAAAAACCAAAAAAGGTTGCATAAGTTATCGGTTGCAACTGTTGAGGAAATGTGTCTAAGCTGAACCGCCTGAACATAACTCTCTCTCATGTTTAAACTCATGTAATTCAAGGAAATAACATGGCGACAAAATTATTAATTTGGCATGTTTCTTAGCATTTAAATAGAACAAATTTAAGTTTAATCTACGATAAAATGTTTCATCAGTCTTTGTGCATTATTAATTTTAGAGGTATGAATTTTAATGAAATGTTAATTTAATTTGGAACAAAAATTGAATTGCGGGTTCGCAATTAATATGCAAAAATTGGTTGCTAATATTGTCTATAAATTATGTGGTTTGTAATGATTTAATATTTTAATCATTGACGACCAAGGGGTGCCTAGTTGGAAAATGTACTAATTTGTCAGGTGATGGACCCAGGGTTCGACACCGCCCCACCTCTACGATCCCCACCTTGTATTCAAAAAAATATTTTACTATTTATTGTTCAACAATTAACAATTTGCAGCGGACTCCATGTGATATTGAAAGAGAAAAAAAAATAATATTTGCATTTAATTTCAAATTTAATGTATGAAATACCTTTTTTAATTTTGTACATTTGTTTTCGATTTTACTTCAAGAATTCTTGAGAGTTTATTTTCAATATCACATGCAAATCACGTGTTAGTTACTAGTAGCTTAAAACCCACACATATGAAAACAAAAACAATAGTATCAAGCTTAAATTTAGATTGTGTGGCTTTTTGGCAGCATTCTTGTTCTTATTCTTTGCCTTCGAATATCTTCTTCAATTCGTGACTTGTGATTCTCATATCTGGACCTCTTCCAAATGCTGGTAACAATACTGGTTTCGGCGTGTCAAGATTACTCAAGAATAAACTCGTATATGCTAAATCTTTTAACAAAGTTGAGGTGCTAGCTAGCAAGTTGAACAGAATTTAATGACTAAAATATACAAATTCTACTATCAAATTTACAAAATTCCCAATATCAGAGTTTGGGCCTTTGGGGGAAGAGAGTTTTCAAAATGGCTGGAGAGCAAATGAAGGAAATGCATCTTCTGTTCACATAAAACACCAATATTGAATTAATGTATAAAAAAAAAAAATTTGTCTAATTTTACACTACACTAGATCTGGCTAATTGTCACGGTTGAAAACTGTGACACCGACCCTGGGTCACGGCTTTTAACCGTGACAATATGGTGCGTGATGCTGTGGCTGGTCACGGTTCAAAACCGTGACAATAAGGTTGAGTCACGGTCCTCCTTCGAGTCATAAACTGTGGTATCTGAGCACATACAACACCAATATTGAATTAATGATCCGACAATGGATCCTCGTACTCGTAGTGGCAACATCTGTTTTAACAAAGAAAAACATGTGAACAAAAATTCGGTACCTGAAAGGGTGTCGAATTCCTATAATTCATTATCCGTTTTTGGGTCTTCTTCCTGCAACAAGAAACCAAACAATGAAAAGTCATTGAAATGTGAAAAATACATGATCAGAGGGATTGAAGAATATTGCAACATAGACGATGCCTACTATATTTATTTGGGATATGTTTTATTTCTGGGGATAGGTTGGCAGGTTAATCCAAGATGTATTGTAACATACAAGCATGAGGATGAGGAATTGATTTACCTCAGACCTTTCATGCCATAATTCTTCCAAATCGATCCATCCGATCCCGTCTGATCCATGTCCCTGATTGGTGGGCATTG
Organism: Jasminum sambac; assembly: GCA_018223645.1. NCBI lineage: Eukaryota > Viridiplantae > Streptophyta > Magnoliopsida > Lamiales > Oleaceae > Jasminum > Jasminum sambac. Next base: position 28,064,609 of record CP073652.1, read on the forward strand.
GATAATCAAAATTTGCTCGAAGAAATCAAATTAATTTAACGAACAACAATAGGACAAGAAATTGATGTACCCTTAACTCATCAAGTTTGGTTTTTCCTCTATGCAAGCTACCCGACTCATCTTGTTGTATCTGTAACTATAGGTGATCAATATTTGCTAAAATGTAATAAAAAGGGATTAATCTTTAAATATGATGAGGGATTGAGTATGTTCACCCCAAATTTTAAGGGATGGAGTCTTTGTTTTGTCTTATGGAAGATAAGTTGAAGATTGTCACTATTTCCCAATTCATGTTGTTCTTCAAGTATATCCATTGCCGATGCCACAACAGAATGACTGGAGTCATCTATCTCAATTGTTTTAAGGGTGTCTATATTGCCAATACCAGATGGTATCGCTGCCAGTTTCGAGCAGTTCCAGATGATAAGGTGCTCGAGCTTTGGAAAATGGCATTTCTCTGCTTTCCATTGTTCCAAATCTGTTTTCCAAATTTGCAAGAATTTTAGATTGAGAAATTCTCCTTCAGTTGGTTCCCACACCGTGCCAATGAAGGCAAACTCCCACAATTTCAACACTTCAAGATTTGGCAACAAACCAAAGATCGTAATATCTTCCCAACCAATTCTACCATGTTCCATAGTTATTTTCTTGAGCCTTGGCGCAGAAGTGATGCTTCGCAGGAAAGCTAAGTTGGTTGGCAACTCGAAGATAATCTTTAGTGCTTCAAGATTTTGGAGATGGACCTCACAGAAAGGTAGTTCGTTGGTACTATAATAAATTCCCAACTTCTTTACATTTGGAATTTTTTCAAAGACGTGTTCTGTCATTTCTAAATCTTGTACCTTTGAAAGAGTCTGCAGATTTGATAGAAGAAAATGTTCATCATTGTCTTTGAAAGGGATATAGAAAGCTCGAGGTAGCGAAACTCGAGAGATTTTTATGTGCCTCAACTGTACCATACTCAAAATTTCCTCGGGGAGTTCAACTCGAAATCCCCATTGATCTTCAACAATTAAAGTTTGTAGATTCCTCAGAAAGTTAATAGTACAAGGAATTTTACTGATGCGAGTTGCGGCAATAGCGAGGTACCTCAAGTTAATTAGTTGAAATACTTCATGAGGGAGCGTTTTAAGCTCCACTCCAACCATATCAAACACCCTCAGCAACATACAACCAAAATAATAATAAGAGTGCAATTGAGTTTCATCCCAACCAGTATATATGAATGACCGTACTAGAGACATTGATTGCAGTGTGATGTCTTCCTCATCCGGGCTAAATAAAGCGTCATCATGAATACAAAAGCGCCGATTCAAAGTTTCTTCTTCTGGAAAGAAATTCAGATGCTTGTTCTTGACAGAAAAATATTTCTCTTTATGAGATATTCTCACGCAGAGTTCTCTAAGAAGATCATGCATGCCGCAGGATTTGTTTTTTCCTCTAATAGATCCTTTTTGACGAACTAAAATTAGATTTCTATCAACAAGGTCTTTAAGGTATTGGTCTGCAACTTCTTCCAAGCACTTAGATTCGTTGGGCTTTACAAAACCCTCAGCAACCCATAACTTAATAAGTCTAGAGACAGGAATATCATAGTTGGTGGGGAAAACTCCTATATAGAGAAAACACGTTTTCAAATGAGGAGGCAAGTAGTTGTAACTTAGAGTTAATATCTTTAAGCACCATTCATCCTTTTTTGTTACGGTTGAGATTAGATTTTCAGAAATAGACTCCCAATAATCCAATGTCTTTTCGAACTTTGAGAGGAGTCCACCGGTCACCACAATTAGTAGTGGAAGCCCTTGACAATTTTGCACTATCTTCTTTCCAATGTCCACCAACTCCAAAGGGCAATTAGATACTCCAAAGACCTTTGTACAAAACAATTCCCAACTCTCTTCCTCATTTAAAAATCGCATATTGTGATGATTGCCATACGGGTTGACATAATCGGCTATATGTTTTAGCCTAGTTGTCAAAATGATTCTACTTCCTGTTTGGTCATTTTGAAATAGTCTTTGTACTTCATCCCAAAACTCAATACTTCATAGGTCGTCCACTACAATTAAGTATCTCTTGCACTTTAGATGTTTGTAAAGTTGCTCTTTTAATTCATCATCATCCTTATTTAGTATCAAATCACTAGCAAAACCCATTTCAATGAGAAGGCTTAAAAGAATGTCCTTCATGCGATATTGTTGAGATAGTGTTACCCAAGCACAAATATCAAAGTAGTATGTAACATATGTATCATTGAAAATGTTCTTAGCAAGAGTTGTTTTACCAATTCCACCCATTCCAACAATGGGGATGATTTGGAGTTTATCCTTATCATTACAGAGTTGTTCCCTTATCTACGCCAATTCTTCGTCAAACCCCACCATAGGAGCTTTGTCACTTGGATCAGAGCTTGATGGCAATGTGTTCATCACCTCCATGTTCATAATCTTCTCCACCTCTTCCATGATGGAATCATTTTCTCCAATTGTTTTCTCCACCTCTTCCATGATGAAATCGGTTTTTGCAATTATTTTCTGCAATTCTGCATGAGGGTCGATGTCAGATAGCAAGCTTTGTAGCACAGGAAAACGTTCTTGCGAAGAACTCTCCAATCCTTGACTATAAGATAGTGAAAGAAAAATGCGGGATTCAATGACATCTTCTGCCCAATAAGCGAAATCTCTTATTTTTGTTTCAAGCGATTTCACTTGTTCACTGCTACTTTGCGAAGATTTTTCAAGAAAATCGAGTAAGGAGGTGAGCTTTTCTTGCAGAGATTCAATTTGTGGCAGTTGGTAAGGAATCGAAACTCCATTTGCATTGTGGATTTGATCAATTGTGTGCATAAAAGAAACAACAGCAGCATGAGCCATCTCTAAACACTCTGTTCCACAAGGCAAACAAATTTGTAGAAGCAGAGAAATGAAGAATGAACACATGATTGAAGGATTGTTAATTTACCTCTTTCCTAGTAATTACCTCCCAATTACGTAATTCCTTGCTGTTTATTCTCAAATGGATTAACATTGGAAAATCCGCCAACCTCAATGAATCCATTTTATATTCTAATAATAATGCGAGGTTGACATATATTATAATTGCCAATTGATCTAGTTTATTTTGTTTAATAAATGTTCACTCCACTTTCCCTTACCATTGCAATTATTCAAAATAAATATATTCAAATGAAATAATTGCACCCCACCCCGGCCTCTTTGTAGTGGTGGGGTCCACGCCTCTCTTAGAAGTTGTACCTCTTGTTCTACAAAATTTGTTGTACTTCTAGCATTGTTCGCTTCTTTTGTTCTTTTTTGTTGTTTTTCCTGGAAATTCCAACATCAAAACTAATTCAACCAGATGGACGAGCAAAATTTGATAAATGATGTCCAAATGATGAAAGCGACAAAACTATTTTTGTAGATTGAATCACTGTTGTTCCTATTTATAAATCCTTCATAGATTTTATTATTTCATGAATAATATACTGTTGAAGCACTAAATGTGTGATTCTTTCACCCTTTTTCTTACACGGATTCTTTCTCTACTCGTAGGAGCAAGAAACTTGCATGCCTACACCCGCGAGCAACATCGAAGAGTTAGATCAAGCGCGAAAAAGGTCAAAGATTGGATAATTGGATTTTTTCCCCTTCATCTCAGTGTTGTATCATCTGTTATGCAGTTTTAGTAGTAAATATGTTTTGTTTTGTTTGTAAAATTGGAATGTACATTCTATTCCTTGCTTGACCTCTGAAGTGGCGGATATATGACATTGTGGTTGTGGCTATGGTTATGGTTATGGTTATGGGTGCTGTTGAAATTAATGGGAGGTTTGTTACATAGTATTGGACATGGCCTGCAAACATAATGTTAGACTATTATATATTGTGTCATGTTTTTTTTTTAATAATATTTTTTATGAAGTATCTCGACTCAAAAATCCAAACTCAATATACTATTTTATTGAATTATATTGGTGCATGTAGTCTGTATTTGGAAAGCAATTCTAAGTTGATTTATAAATTCAACCAAAAGCACAATATTTTCCCCTTTCAAAAAAAAAATAAAAATTATTGTTATTATTTTTAAAGAATATCCCTCTAGCCATTGTTAGTCGTGCATTATTAGTTATAAATTGGTAAAATGGAGGTTCAAAAAAATAAATAAATAAAATAAATATGGGTATGTTCATCCCCAAAAAAGGGTATATTAGAAAACTAAAAGATTAACTAAGGAAAGTGGACCTCATTTGCTCTGATCATTAATAAAGCTTCTATTAAAAAAAAAAAAACAAATCTAAGCAAAGTGGACTATAATTTGGTCCCGAAAAAAGGTGCCCGAAGGAGTATATCATTATCATTATACCATTGCTCCATATGATTTTGATACATAATATCAATGTGAACTTAGTACTGGTGAACCATGGTATGCATGCAACATTATTCTTTACTTTTTACATAAAATCGGAAATGGACGTACGTAATTTCTTGTTTCACTCTTCTCGCAATCATCTTCTCCAAAGCTGACTCATTATCCTCAGGAACTATTGTTAAATCATCAATGGAAGTGGGCGCGCTTGTCGCGGCGCGCCAAAATTTATTTTATTTCCTTACTCGGTTTCAAAACTACAAATTAATGTAGAAGTGGTAAGTAAGGGTCGAACCAAAGAGGAACGGTGTTTAATCTAGTTGTTTTTATCAATTAATATAGAAAATGGGGGTTTTGTGAAGTTGAATGCAATTCAAAATAAAATTACAAAATAAAGAGATGAAAATGAAACAATTGAAGATATATATCTAGTTTCTGGGTTAGGGTTGTGTCAACATCTTGTGTTTATCTTTCCCATGCAACGTGTACTACCCCTTCTTCAATTTATCAACTCTCAATTAACCAAGAAGCCTCGACAATCTAATTCTTCCTTAAGTGTATTAAATTAAAGTGAGTTCTTTAACTTAACATCTAGCTATTGATAATCCTAAACAAGTTCTTAGGATTTAATGCAATGCTAGTGTGAAATGAACAAGAAGAATGAGTTGAATTAGATGATCAATTTCACAAACTTGAATTAATACATCTAAGTTGGATTTATTAACAAATATGCACATATCTGCTTTTGCTCGTGGATTGGAATCTAGTGACAATTCACGGATCAAAAGTTCCAATCCTAGCACATAACTTGAACTTAAAGATTAATTGATTCAATTGGCCAAAAGTGAATGCAATAATCACATAAATTCAAAACGGGTTTAAAAGCATAACAAATCAACAAATTGAAGTAAGAGGAATAGATAAAACGTTAGCAAAGAGTTAGAAAAAATAACAAATATGATAATTGAACACAACGTCCCTCGAACTAGATAGAGAAGTCTAACTACTCATATTAATGGTATCACCACTGCTATATGATAGATTATACTTCACTATTTCAAGTAATATATAAAAACTATAGAAACAAGAAAATAAATGCTAAGAAATAAATAGAGAAGTTTAATCACTCATATATATGGGTTAAATACTTTTAGCGAGTGTTCGCCTTTGTATTACCTCCACAATATATGAGAAATTAAACTTCTCAAACAAGAAAAATAAAAGAAAGAGAGAAACTAGCGAAGAAATGCCCCGCTAATCATATTCTCGGCCGAAGAATCGTCGATTGATTAATCGAACCTAAATTTAGGTTTTTTCTTCCGCCGGAATATGAGAAACTAAGAGCTTTCAAGCTAGAACTAAGAACTAATGATGAAGAGAATTTTATTGAGGAGAAAGTTGGAGAGAATCACAAGCTAATTCTCTCTACAAGTTGTGTGATTCAAGCTTGGAAATGCCTCTATTTATAGGCAAAATATTACACCAAAAAATATTAAAAAATCATAAAAGTCTTCCTTCATGAGTCTATTGTGGTGTGCTCAGATTGTTTTATCTCTAAGAAGTCAAGAAAATACCAAAAAACACGTTTTAGGGTAGGTGGAGTCCGCTGGTCAAAAACTGCAGCGGCGTCAGGCGTGACTCGAGTCACCGCGCGCGCTGACTCGAGTCACGCGCGATTCTGCCTAGTCCGCGCGCGCGCGGAACGAGAGGACCAGGGACGGTTGCAGGCATGACTCGGACGGTTGCGGCGCTGATCGAGGATGCTCGGGCGTGACTCGAGTCACTTGCGGCGCTGACTCGATCACGTGCGGCGGTGACTCGAGTCACCCGAGTCACCCAGAAATTGCACACCAAGTCCCTCCACTTTTGAATGTTGTTCATTGTGGTCCTTGGAAAATTGCATTTTGGTCCTTAAACGTTTTGAAAAGTTTCACTTTGGTCCCTGAACTTTTGAAAAGTCGCACTTTGGTCCCCAACAGTTTTGGAAGTGACGCTTTTAGTCCTTTTTCTTCAAACGGCCATATCTTTCACTAGGAAACTCCGATTTGCGATGCGGAAAAAGTTTGGGAATCCTCTTTTGACGTTCTTCGATTTTGGCACAAGAAAAATTGTAAAACAACTTTTCATAAAATTGCATCGGAGGTCCTCCATCTTGATTCACTTGCCTTTTGGTCCCGAAGCTCTGCTTCATCCGATTTTCATCCATTTTGACTCCTTTTGATTCTTTGTGACCTAAACACTACAATAAAGGAAAAACACATAAAACGGAACATATAACATTAATAAAACATACAAATACGTAAAATAGAAGAGTTATTTAAATGCTTTCTAGCACTTATCAAACTCCCCACATACTTAGACTGTTGTTCGCTTCGAACAACAACCATACGACACAAAACAACAGTGATTTTACATGAGATAAACAACTTTAAACATTGAAATCCTTCTATAGATAGTGACTTGCTTAATCAACATTCTTCCAACCATGAAAATTTCACTTCTTCTCAAATACAATGGCTTGTGAGTGGTGCAATTAAGGTTATCATCCCATCACTAACTGGAACCAAATGAAAGCTTACGATGTTCTATCCAAATCCTAACCCAAATGGTCAAATATTTCCTTTCATCTCTCGCGGATCCCACTCTTATTTTACAATGATTCCCATGGATCCTAAAAATTACTCGCCACCAAAAATCATCAACCGTTAGCACTCGCAAAGAAAAAAAAAGGGCATGGTAGGTGTTTTATCGCAAATATGTCTTCAATTTAAAGAGTGTTTAGATTTGGGCACTTCAAACCACCTGAGGGAATTTATTTATCTAACTTCACACTTTGGTATTGGTCACACATTTCTTGCGATTTTCTTTTTTTCTTCTTTTTTTTTTTTTTTTTTTGATGAAGAAGAAGAAGAGGAGTTTTGCAATTTTCTTTTCTTTTACCACACGTGTAGCTTTCACACTACTCCCTTTCATCGGAGCGTTTTCTTCACCCATTCGAGGTGACGCTTCTACACTCGAGGCGTAGCTCTTTCTTGTGAGTCCTCTCTTATTTTGAACATAAAAGTAAAATTCATTCTCAAGATAGGTCAATGCTTTTTCCAAACTTTAAACTCACAATAAAAGACACATTCAAAAAAAAGATACCATGCGATTATAATCGCCTTGCTAACAATCGATGTTTCAGGTTACTTTGAGCGGAGATTTAATGGATAGAAAAAGAAAAGAAAAAATTAGTTTACTATGGTCTAGAAAGTTAGAAAAAAAAATTAACATTTTCAACCTTCAATTTGTGTTCCAGAGAATGATAGTAAATTACCTTATAAACATGCTCGTGTAATTTAGCCAATTTATGCATAGAGAAGAACGAGAACACAATAAATTGATTTTTTTATTTTTTGATCCTCAGCTTTAGCTAAATCACGCAAATTAAGCTCAATCATATTCAAAAGTTGCTATCTCATGCAAAATTGTAGACACAAAAATCACAAGCAGATCACAATATGCTACTCCCCCACTTAAATTCTACATTGTCCCCAATGTAGAAATATAAATACCATGTAAAAGAGAAGAGATGGAAACTCCCATATGGTAAGCCATGAGTCGTCTTAGAGTGGGGATGGTGGTTGCAATGTAGGCTTAGTAGGAACTTGTCAATAATCCAAGAGTAAGAGACACGCAATCAATATATTTATAGAACAAGAAAACAACAACCGAATTTTTATTTTTTATTTTTTTTTTGTTTTTTTTTTTTTGTTTTTTTTTAATGAAGAAGAGAAATATGTACAAAGCGACTTTGGGAGTTGACAACTCTTCAACATCTTGCAAGAGTATTCACATCAAATTAATGATATGATTCCATCAAGTCCGATCCGCATGGAAACTATCTCAATCAAGATACTCTACAAAACAGCTTTGACAACCAACCTTAATGAAAAGGTCCTCCATATCGCCACATGACACATAGGTATGTTTACCATTCAATAAAGAACGCACAAGAACCAACAAATGGGAGAACGTTAGAGCGTAGAGCGCCCAACTCAAACACTTCTCAAATGAATGAGACGTAGTTTTACATCTTCGGATGGGTGCTAATGATCACGCCAAAGTTGCCGGCTCAATGGTTAGACCATCGAGTTTGGTTTCCAACAGACGCTGTCGCGAAATCTCCAACAAATTATCAAACTCTCTCACACTTTGATTGCATGAAATGGTCGTTTCTCCCGATAGACTTTTTCGCCTCGCACCTAATCGGTCCATCTTTGAAGAAACAACATGTCTATATTGTGAATAAGTTTGATTTTGAGTACAATGAGGTCCATCTAATAGCTTTCCTCACATTTAAAGCAACTCTTATACGCTTAGCACGTCGTTTATGCGTGAGATCGGGATGATCTCGCCCCAAAGCGATAACGCCCAAAGGGCACGCTCATACTTGTCAACAAGTCGAACAATGTGAATCTTGATATCAAGAGGCATAGAGAAAGAGTCGAGTACTTGTAGAAGAGCAACAATACGTAGAGGGATGCCATAGAAAGAAATGAAAATTGCACTTTGAGGTATCTGGCAAAGACTTGAAAGAAGAAGATTAATAGAAGAGAATACGCCTTTAAGGCTCTGAAAAGACCGCTTAACGCTTTTGGCGGGATACATAAACCAAAGATTCAAGGTGTTTTTTTATTTTATTTTTTGTTTTTTTTTGTTTTTTTTTGTTTTTTTTTATTCCAGAGCGTAACACGGATGTGTTTCAGTTAAACTCAGATTCTACCATCTCAAGTTAGCTATTCCACATTCATAACCTTAACTCTAAATCCAATCCATTCGGATCTCTGGGTTCCTTTTGCTTAATTCCTCCGCCAATTGATGACAGTACTTCTATATGCATTTGTGGTACATAAGATTCCACTTTCCAATAATTCCTCAATTGATGGTGTAATAAAATCATTTTCAAAGTATTAGGAGAAATCGACTTTTGATGAGCTAAAAATCCAGAAATGCCAATAAACCGTCAAAATGGTTTGTCAATGTTTAAAAGACCAATTGGTTTAGAGTGTAGTCTCATCTCGGCCCAAGAAATTATGCAAAAGATTTGTTCTAGAGTTTCAACCCCACGGTATTGCAATGAAAGCATTCAATACATTATCATTAGTGTTAGCTGCTCAAACAATGATCTAGCATGTACTCAAACCAATGGTCTTACCATACTGCTTTTAAAGGTGGTACAATAACGCCAACCACCTGTAGACCGCATACATATGCTGACCGACTGCACATCCTATCACCCACGACAACCTCCTCCGTAGACTCAGCTTATACTTTTAATTTCCAAGGAATGTTCCGGCCGGTGACTACCGGGTGAGAGAAGTGTCCCGTTTTCCCATATTGATTCCAACTCAAAAGACTTATGGTTGTCAATTTCTCTTTGAACTCCTCAGCCCAGAAGTAGTAGCCGCCATAGGTTGTCAACTTTGCACACTAAAAACTCGACATAAGAACACAAAAAACAATTAAAAATAACAATATGTACACGTGGTTGTGATTGTGGCTCACATCTTCCTCCTGGTTTACGTCCGTAAACGGTTTAAACGCCTTCTATGAGCTCGGGATAGGCTTCCCATCCAGCTTTTCTTATAGTGACTGCAAAATGGTCTTTTAAAATCGATTCCCAAGACTATATCGTTCTCGCTTCTTTTAAATTCATTCCTGGATTGAGAAGTTCGATTTGCACCATTCCATCAGGATGCGTCTCAAGAGTTTGATGGATATCATCCAAAGACTCCTTACTCATGCCATCCTTAATGAAATGTATTTTATCTTCTCGATTTGTGGACACAAATCCAATGGAGCAGCTCGAGTTGCTGCGGTGTCCATCGAGTGCATTTATAAGGCCATCTGGCACATTTATAGCACACATTCATTCTTTTATTCGTTTCTTAGCAAAATTACTTTTGCCTAACCCCTGGTGCATATTTAGTACTTAAACCTGGTATTTCACCTCCTAATCGACATTTGCTTCAATCAACCAACGAATGTCTCGGCATTTTTCCATCAACATTTTTAACCTGGCCCCACTCTAGAATAGTAAATTTCTTTCAAAGCATTCAAAGGCAATGACGGATAATACTTGTGGATTTTTGGAAAGTTTGGTATCCATTGAAAATGCAAGAGTTTTGAAGACGAGAAGAAAAGAGAAAGCTTAGGTTGCCTCCTAAGTAGCGCCTTTGTTTATAGTCGTTGGCTCACTATAAATTTTTTTTTTTTTAGTTACGTAACACACGAAGAAAAAAGAAACACCTTGGGAGTAATAAGATTAAAACCATCAAAATCAATAAGTATAGTAGATTATCACACTCTTCCATATTTTCAAAGATACTCAAGAAGGAAAAAATAAGAAAAATTTGAATTACATAATCAATTAATATTAAGAAAAGACATATATATACAAAAATATCGTTACACGTCCATACTATAAAACTAGAAAACAAAATAAATAGAAAGAAGAAGAAGACTGGTGAAGAAGAAAGAAATTACCTAATCACCGCTGAAAGAAGTACTCCAAAATGAAGATTGTGGTTGTGGTTTGAGTGGAGAATGATCTCTCGATTTATAGTCAAAGTAGGCACTCGCTTTCAACCGACAATCGTGCATGCAGAGTGTCTTTGAAAGAGTACGCTGGAGTGGTGCATCCGAGAAAAGCTTGACTTTGTGGTTGTCATTTATCAATAATTAACTTGCCCATTATCCGTAATTCTCGCTAATCAGATGTGGGCCATCATGTCTCTTCCCAAATAATTGAATCCCGAGATATCTTCTTCCTACAGGTTTCAAAGTAATATCTTCCTCAAGACGATAGATAAAAAGTTGGGAAATAAAACAAAATAACAAAAATTCAAAAGAAAAATAAAAAATAAGAGAAAATGCTTGGGTTGCCTCCCAAGAAGCGCTTTGTTTAAAGTCGTTAGCTCTCGACTAAATTTTTTTTTTTTTTTTAAAGTTAACTAATAAAAACAATTCAAATTGGTTAACCGTTCGCAACGGCGCATCAAAACTTAAGGCGCTTGTCGCGCGTCACAAAGTTTATTTTATTTCCTATCGGTTTTCAAAACCTACAAATTAATGTAGAAGTGGTAAGTAAGGGTCGAACCAAGAGGAACGTGCTAATCTAGTTGTTTTTATCAATTAATATAGAAAATGGGGTTTTGTGAAGTTGAATGCACCAAAATAAAATTACAAAATAAAAGAGATGAAAATGAAACAATTGAAGATATATATCTAGTTCTCGGTTCTGTGTCAACATCTTGTGTTTGTCTTTCCCATGCAACGTGTACTATCCCTTCTTCAATTTATCAACTCAATTAACCAAGAAGCTCGATTAACTAATTCTTCCTTAAGTGTATTAAATTAAAGTGAGTTCTTTAACTTAACATCTAGCTATTGGATAATCCTAAACAAGTTCTTAGGATTTAATGCAATGCTAGTGTGAAATGAACAAGAAGAATGAGTTGAATTAGATGATCAATTTCACAAACTTGAATTAATACATCTAAGTTGATTTATTAACAAATATTACGACATTCGTTTGCTTATCGTGGATTGGAATCTAGTGACAATTACGGATCAAAAGTTCCAATCTAGCATAACTTGAACTTAAAGATTAATTGATTCAATTGGCCAAAGTGAATGCAATAATCACATAAATTCAAAAGCGGGTTTAAAAGCATAACAAATCAACAAATTGAAGTAGAGGAATAGATAAAACGTTAGCAAAGAGTTAGAAAATAACAACATGATAATTGAACACAACGTCCTCGACTAGATAGAGAAGTTCAACTACTCATATTGGCGGTATCACCACTGCTATATGATAGATTATACTTCACTATTTCAAGTAATATATAAAAACTATAGAAACAAGAAAATAAATGCTAAGAAATAATAGAAAGTTTAATCACTCATATATATGGGTTAAATACTTTTTTAGCGAGTGTTCGCTTGTATTACCTCCACAATATATGAGAAATTAGACTTCTCAAACAAGAAAAATAAAAGAAAGAGAGAAACTAGCGAGAAATGCCCCCGCTAATCATATTCTCGTCAAGAATCGCCGATTGATTAATCGAACCTAAATTTAGGTTTTTTCTTCCGCACGAATATGAGAAACTAAGAGCTTTCAAGCTAGAACTAAGAACTAATGATGAAGAGAATTTTATTGAGGAGAAAGTTGAGAGAATCACAAGCTAATTCTCTCTACAAGTTGTGTGATTCAAGCTTGGAAATGCCTCTATTTATAGGCAAAAATATTACACCAAAAATATTAAAAATCATAAAAGTCTTCCTTCATGAGTCTATTGTGGTGTGCTCAGATTGTTTTATCTCTAAGAAGTCAAGAAAATACCAAAAACACGTTTTAGGGTAGGTGGAGTCCGCTGGTCAAAACCTGCGGCGGCGTCAGGCGTGACTCGAGTCACCGCGCGCGCTGACTCGAGTCACGCGCGATTCTGCTCTGAATCCGCGCGCGAACGAGGAGGACCAGGGACGGTTGCAGGCATGACTCGGACGGTTGCGGCGCTGATCGAGGATGCTCGGGCGTGACTCGAGTCACTTGCGGCGCTGACTCGATCACGTGCGGCGGTGACTCGAGTCACCCGAGTCACCCAGAAATTGCACACCAAGTCCCTCCACTTTTGAATGTTGTTCATTGTGGTCCTTGGCAAATTGCATTTTGGTCCTTACACTTTTTGAAAAGTTTCACTTTGGTCCCTGAACTTTTGAAAAGTCGCACTTTGGTCCCCAACAGTTTTGGAAGTGACGCTTTTAGTCCTTTTTCTTCAAACGGCCATATCTTTCACTAGGAAACTCCGATTTGCGATGCGGAAAAAGTTTGGGAATCCTCTTTTGACGTTCTTCGACTTTGGCACAAGAAAATTGTAAAAACAACTTTTCATAAAATTGCATCGGAGGTCCTCCATCTTTGATTCACTTGCCTTTTTGGTCCCGAAGCCTGCTTCATCCCGATTTTCATCCATTTTGACTCCTTTTGATTCTTTGTGACCCTAAACACCACAATAAAGGAAAAACACATAAAACGGAACATATAACATTAATAAAACACACAAATACGTAAAATAGAAGAGTTATTTAAATGCTTTTCTAGCACTTATCAGGAAGCTATATACAATTAATGCATACCGCGTATGGAGGAAGTAGAGATCGATCAAAGTGCTCCTATCCTTCAACAAAATGAAAAACGCAAGCATCGCAAGGAATAAAGTGAATGGGAAATGCGATGATTGCATGAGCATGAACAAAGTGTTAGCATTGCCAGGGATCACGCAGTGTGGTGATTCAAATTTCACAAATACTATCATAAATCAGATACATTTGATAAAAATGTACATATAGTAGCTAGGTCATTCATCTAAATCTTGTGTTACAGTCATAATATTTAAATGTGATTAAAATACTTTTGACATTATAAAATTCAATTTGATTGAATGAAATAGATAAAATATCATTAACATATGTATTACGTACAAACCACGGGTAAATGGGAGTGATAAGTTATGATTTTAAAATTTGTACTGCTTTATATTCATTATTTGAGCCCTTGTGCAAATATAAAATACAATTATTAAATGAGATGGCCGTCTAAGGGTGTATTCGATTCACAATAAATTTCTCAAAAAATTTCTCTCTCCTCCGTTTCAACCACACACAATTATTTTATATTTTTGAATACGCCATCTCCAATTTTCAGTCACAAAATCTATACGCAATTCGAATAAACAAAACTTACACAACAAATATTGTGAATCAAACATACCCTTAATTTTGGAAATCGAGTACGTAATAGTTATTCTACAACATTTTAACGCGGGAATAAATTTTATAGTTTGTTGTTTAATTTTATGCGACTTTCAAACTATGTAGTATCGAATATTTAAAATTTTTGTTTTTTAACCTAATTCTTGGTTACTTATATAGTTATATTTCACCCTCATTTATTTGTGCATTTTTGGCAGATTGGGGATGCTTACATTAAAATTTTACAAATTCTTACCAAAATCGATATTATAGATAACGATGTGTTGCAAGTTATACTGGGTTGAAAATTATGATTTGTAATAAAAATGATGAACGAACCAATTCAACTACAAACATTGTCTTTTAAAAAGTTTTTCGAAATTTAAATCCATTATGTTATTATCAATTATTTAATCATTCAACAATAAATGCAGACGAACGCTAGGTCTTTTGGTTGTGCGATGTGTCATTTTGTATGTGCAGTGTATTATTATAATTTCTTATTAAATAATTGATCGTCACTGTGGTTACCAATTTAACAGAGACTGTTAAGGACATTTTTGAAGAAAAATGAGAAATGGCTGTTACTCTTCACTTTGTTCAAAGTTTCATCCTCCTATTCTTGATTCACAAAAAACTCTTCAATCTTCTTGATTTTATTTTACTAGAAAAATTATCTATACATATTGATTTCACCGCAAAAGGCGAGAGATATACTAGTAATAGTAGTGATCATAACCTTAATTATTTTGTGTTGAAATCATAAATAGCTTAAAACGAGAGACACACACAAACAAAAACAACACGATCGAGCTTAGATTGTATGGCTGTTTGTATGGCTCCTTAGTAACATTCCTGTTCTTATTTCCCATCTTCGAATATCCTCTTCATGAATTTTGGTTCTTAGATTTGGACCTCTTACAGATGTTGGTGACAATATTTGTTTCCACATGTCGAGATCGCTCATGACAAAAACTCATACCCGCTAAAGTTTTAAAGAAAGTTGAGTTGGTAACAAGTTGAATTGAATTCAACTGACTAGACTAAACTATGCAAGTTCTATTATATATAACAAGTTGAAAGGATTTGTGAGAGCAAAATACTAGTAATATTGATAGTAATAACAAGTTGTTCGTGATTTTACTAGAAAAATTGTCTATACTCCACCACAAAAAGCAAAATACTAGTAATATTAATAGTAATAACAATAATGATTTTGTCCTGAAAATCATAAATAGCTTAAAACACACAAGTATATAAACAAAGCACAGCAGTATCGAGCTTAATTTAGATTGTATGGCTCCTTAGTAGCATTCTTGTTCTTATTTTAGCCCCTCGAATATCTTCTTCATGACTTGCGATTCTCAGATCTACCTCTTCCAGATTTTGGTGGCAAGAATAAACTCATATCTGCTAAAAAAATTTAAGAAAGTTGAGGTGGTAGCAAGTTGAATTGAATTTAATGACTAAAACAAAATACGGAAAAGTTAGTAAGAAAAAAGGCTTATGATATTATATTATATATATATATATATATATATATATATATATACACACATATATTAGGTAGATTTGATAGGCGGGAAAATTGGATGATGTGGAATAGAAAAGTGACTAAAAATTAGGGAAAATAATGTGTTCAGATAGGAAAAAATTAAGACTGCCTTTACATATATATATATATATATATATATATATTCAAATTTTTTAATCTTGTTAATCTATGTTAATATCAATTTGCATTTATGTTAGACACTAATTTTATATATTTGCGTTAAATTTTAAAAAGTAAAAATTTATATATTGATACTACACTTATTTTAACGCTCTCCTCGAGTCAAATAAAATGAAGTAATGATTTTATTTTTTAATTTAAATTTATTTTTAGAAAATGGAAAGAGAGAGAGAATATTTAGATAGCATGGGATTGGTAAAGCAAGTGGTAAAAATCTCATTAAATATGGAAACTCTATTAATTTAGGAGATTTGGATGTGTAGAATTTTAGGAGATTTAAGTTTTTTTTTAATTTTGGTAATAGTAATATTAAAAAAGAAAAAATAAAAAGACAAAAAAAGCCTTGGTTTTAGGCGGGAAAATATTTAAAAAATGAATTAAAAAATAGGGTGAAATACTTTGGTATTATATATATATATATATATATATATAGATTTTAGCGCTCTCCTCGAGTCAAATAAAATGAAGTAATGATTTTATTTTTTAATTTAAATTTATTTTTAGAAAATGGAAAGAGAGAGAAAGAGAATATTTAGATAGCATGGGATTGGTAAAGCAAGTGATAGAAATCTCATTAAATATGGAAACTCTAATAATTTAGGAGATTTGGATGTGTAGAATTTTAGGAGATTTAGGCTTTTTTTTTATTTTGGTAATAGTAATATTAAAAAATAAAAAAATAAAAAAACAAAAAAAGCCTTGGTTTTAGGCGGGAAAATATTAAAAAAATGAATTAAAAAATAGGGTAAAATACTCTGGTATTATATATATATAGATTATAGTTTAATTATATATATCATAATAAATATAATTAAAATATCATTGTCAATACTATTTGTAAGTCTTACATTTTTACTGTCACTCGTGCACAATTATGTGTACCTTAATAATTATTTATAATAATAAATATAATTACACATACGGTCACATACACATGATAATGAATAAATATAATTAACATGTACTTGCTTCTCTCAAGAATTTATTTGAACTTAATTTCAACGTAGCTGCAAAAATGTTGTGTTAAAATCTATGGATTTAGTCATGTGAAAAAATATTTGTCGACCTCTACTTAAACATGTAACTCTGTGCATTGATTCTTTTTAGCAAGTGAGTTATATGATGAATGTATTATGTTTGTGGTCGTTCTACATTAATGATTTTTAATTAACAGTTTAATTGGAATAATTATTACATATTAATTTAATAAATTTTGTGTTATTATGAATTTTAATGACATGTTATTTCATTTTGAACAAAACTCTAATTGTGATTTAATATGCATTAATGAATTGCTAATAATCTTTTAGTTATTTGGTCTTTGATGATTTAATACATCAATAATTATTGCACAATTTATAACGAACTAGCAGCAACCTGCGTGCGTTGCACGGAAGCCGTGTATATTAATATATGATTCTCATAAATATAAATAGGATATCATTACTAGTACTGAAAATGATTATAAAAAAATATAATATAATCTTGTATATCACACGATTTAAGTAATGCATATTCAAAATTTTATAAAATTTTTGATAGAGTTTCGGCGTATCGTTGGCCAATTCCTTTCGCACCATGTTCATGTCCCCCTAAGAAAAGCTTATCCTCATCCCCGTCACATTCTCATTTAGTCAATGCCAATTCAGGATGATATAAGAATTGCAACAGATGTGGACTCCTCATTCTCTATCCTCGTCCCGCTAGAAAATTCTCATTCCCATCCACACCCTATCGTGATCATTTAAATGTAGACTTTTTTTTTTGCATTTTTTTTAATATGTACTAATGGCATCTAATTTTTCAATAAATACTTTCTAAACATAATAAACACATATATTAACATATTCAATATAAACTCACCAATTTAACATATTTAATATATTAATATTTTTTTAAAACATCATTTTACATGTTTATTTAAAATAATTTAAATTATATAGAATTCTTAATGTGGATGATAAAAAAATCTCATACATTCTATATTATCTTAATCAAATATTGAATGATTTGATAATTTGAATAAGATAAATAAATTAAAATATATATGATTAATAATTAAAATAGACGATTTAATCAATAACTATTAAAGATACAAAAAATCTTCAAATCTTATTAGAGGAATTGTAAAAAAATGAAAATAAAAAATAAATTCAATTATGATGAATTTTGATAAATTTGTGTAACCCATATTTGTAGTTTATTTGGTTTCCTATCTTTATTGCAAATTGTGATTATCAACATGATGTGACTTCTAACATTTAAAGCTGTAACATGTAAATATATGTCATTAAAAATTAATTTTCTAAAATATGTCAACATAGGAAAATGATTTCCTAACTCTAAAATAATCAATTTGATATCCATAACTTTCGGAATTGTATGAATCTAATTTAAAGATATCTTATAATTTTAAAAGTTATCTTGCAATTGAAAGATTTTTTTGAATTTTTTAAGAAAAATTTTGCAAATCCATAGCAATCTAATTAATTTAGTTATTTTTTTATTTTTTAAATCAATTATATTTTTCACCTTCTAGCGTTATAATTAATTTTGATTAATCTTTCTCCAGTGAAATCATATCCAATTGTGTCTTAGTAATATAAGTAATTTTGATTAATTGCAATATAAATAATTTCATTTTTAGCTAATTATTTAAAAATAATTAGTTTAGTAGCCATAGTTTTAAAAATTGTATGAATATAATTTTAAAGATATATATTATAATTTAAAAGATATAAATATAGACATAGATTCAATTCATTAAAAATTTTGGATTAATGTTACAATTGAACTATTAATTAGAAAATTAATTAATATTAGAGTTTTTTTATTTATATTTTTTAATTAAAATTTATTGATAATAATAATAATAATAATAATATAGATTAGATATCGATATAGATGATGATGATGATGATGATTATTATTATTATTATTATTATTATGGATAGATAGAATATACATATATACGTACATATATATATATATATATATATGACTATTCTTAGCTATTCATGATAATTGTTAAGAAATTTAATATGAATTAGGGAAGAAAAAATAAAAAATTTATATCTCGATTAAAAAAATCAGCCAATAAGGAAAGGAAACATAGGTGAGAAAAAGGCCTCCAAAATTCTATTTCAAATTTCAAATACATTGGTAGGAAAACAATAGGAAAAATGGATATATATATATATATATAAATTAATTATTAATGTAAAATGTAATTGATGTGTCATGAGTGGAAAAAAGAAGCTCCAAATATTTCTAGATCTATTCAGATTTTAAAATGTTGAAAAATAAGGGCTAAAAAATGAACAGAAAAATTCTCTTAAAAACGGTCTCTCTTTATTAATATATAAATACATATTATTATTATTGTTATTATTATTATTATTATTATAGATTTAATAAGGTTGGTGGTCATTAATGATAACTGTTAAGAAATTTAATATAGATTAGGAAACAAAAAAGATTAAAAAAATTAGATTTTAACTAAAAAGATTAAGCCAATAGAGGAAATATCCCATAAGTGGGGAAACGCAAATCTTAATTTAAGAATAAATCAATAGAGGAAAAGTCTTATGGGAGGAACAAAGCACTCCCAAATCTATATTTTAAAAGTTGAAAAATGTGCCGAAAAATTCCTTCCAAAAATGGTATCTCTTTATTAATATATAGATTTCATCGGTTAATATTGAAAGAGAGAAAATAATATAATAATATTTACATCTCTGTTCAAATTAATTTATTTTATTTTTACGTTATTTTTCCGTATCAATTTAAAAATATTTTTAGAACGTATTTTTAACATTCACGTGCAGAGTATGTGTAACTTACTAGTATTTAATAAAAATGTACACACTAGCTATGCATTCACCTAAATCTTGTGTTATCGTTATACTCTCTCTATTCCACAAAAGATAGACTTGTTTTCCTTTTTATCGATTTCAAAATATACGTTACTGTCTATTTATATTTATTTGATTTCATCATTCTTGTATTATTATACTCTTATTTAATATGCAGTATTATTTTTAAAATTACATTATTATCATTTAATGTAAAGGTATATTTGAAAAAATACAATAAAAATGTACTTTTTCAACATTATTAATTGTAATTTTTTAATCATTCTCAAAGTTAAATCAAGCACATCTTTGTGGGATAGCGAGAGCAATATTTAAATGTGATTACAATGCATTTCACGTTATAAAAGTCAATTTAAGTGAATGAAATAGATAAAACTAGTGTTCACACCCGTGCGTTGCACGGAAGTAAAACTGTGTAAGTTGAAGTTTGTGATGAAGATCAACAGAAAACAAATTATTTAACACATGATCCACAATTGTGTTTAATTGATAATAACACAATGTTTCATAAAATGCACAAATTTGGTAGAATATATTGTTACTATATTATTATTATTATTATTATTATTATTATTATTATTATTATTATTATTAACAATGTTATTTAAAGTTATTATCACACTTTGTTACAATTTGGTAGCATATATTGTTATCATTTTCGTATGTGAGGTCTATGTCGTGATCACAATTGGAATGCTCAAAGATGAAGTCTAGGAGATTAATTTAATAAATTATTTGATATGTGAAAGATAGGTGAACTAAACTATATTCATCATTAAGATCACTAATGTGTTTGATTTGGGGTGGAAAATAGGGTGGAAAATATTTTCCATCCAAAATTTTCATCTTACAATCAAACAAATTTTATTTTTCATGGAATTTGTTTTCCATCTTAAGTAAAAAGAAAATGAGGACCTTCCTTGAAATCAAAAAATTTGAATTCTTTGGGGGAGGGACGGGAGTTGGAATTCCAACTCTCGCTCCACCCTCCAAGCAAACACACCCAAGCTCCAAGTCTCAATACATAGCAGTTCTAGTTTAAATAGGTCCCAATTAGAATTTAAGTTAACATAAATTAAAGATAAGTTGTTAGAAGAAACACCATCTTTATAGACACAAAAAGAGAGTCTTCTAATAACATGAAATAGTCCTCGTGATTTGATCAGTGGCCTTTCACTTTCAACATGGAAAAAAAGCAAATCAAATCGAAAATGAAGGCAATAACTACAAATGTGTTATAAAAGTATAGAAATAATATAGAGAGTTTAGAGAGAATGAATTCTAAGGAATTCACAGGAATGAATTTCATTAATAACTGAAGCCCTATTTATAGAGAAACTTCGAATGGCACAATCGTAATTACATAATTTCATCAGGGACATAATAGTCATTCACATCATTAAAATATTATTTTCCTATCTCTCGAGGTGCACGTTCACAACACTCCCCCTTGAATGACTATTAATGCAAATGTCTTCTAAATTTGTTTGGAGAAAAATCCAATGGGAAAAAACTTCCAAATTGATTGTAGAAAAGCTTGGAGTGGTTGTATACTGCTTCATCAAAAACATTGCTCCCCCTGATGTCTATCAGCGGTATAGGAGTATTCACGTGCTGCCTCATTAAAACCTTGTCAAGAAAACCCAGTGGGAAAAAACTTGATCGAAAGAAAAGAGTACTGACTACTCTATCTGATTTCATATCTTGAGAACGGATATCCTTACTTCTGGTAAAGGATTTTAATATCATCATTATTTGGATCTAAATCATTGTCTCTATTATAACTTGATCCAATAGATACATTGTGTCGATTTTTCTTATCGTCCTCAATATACCATGAATATGCCTCGTTAAAACCTTATTAGGAAAAACCCAGTGGGAAAAATCCTAATGAAGGAAAAAGAGTACATTATTCATGTGAATACGCCTTTAATGTTGCCTCATTAAAAACCTTACTAGGAAAACCCAATGGGATAAAACCTCAATCAAGGGAAAAAGAGTGCAACGCGTATTTTATACAAGTATGCTGCAAGCATTTCAAAATATTTCATAGATTTGTATGAGTATCATATACATTGGTTCATACTCTTCATTCATTTCCACGTGAATGAAATTTTAGATGTTATACAATATCATGTTATATTTAGTGTATATATGCAATCAACAGTTTCGATCTCATTTTCTCACTATATCGAGATATATACCTAAATCTCTTCTGGAGATTTCATAGTAGTTGAGATTGGGCTGCCTCATTAAAAACCTTGTTTGAGAAAAACCCCGTTTTGGGACAAAAACATCAATCAAGGAAAAGAGTACAGCATATGAATTTCTCAACAATATCAATGTAGATATTTTGAGCCGTTGCATGCACTGATACAATAATACATTTGAAACCTCTTCAAGAGTTTCATTCTCATTTCTCATTAAACCCGTGCATGAACACTTTAATCATAAGGGCATATATTTCAAAGATCGGCATTTTCGACGGATTTTAATATCCTCACTATTATTGATAGTATGTAGCGCTATCTTTTCATAGTGTGTCGACACTTTCAATTTTATTTCTTTCCCCATATCGACATAACTTATCGAGATATCTCATTATCAATCCTCTTGTAGGATTACATAATATAGTTATGTCTATATACTCTTCAAGAGTATATGCCTCCGTTATTAAGACCATCTTTAATAATTTGCTTGATATATATGATTGGGGAAATCTCATAATATCAACGCTTGTGCTAACTTATCAAAGTATCTTAAGCGATATATGTGATTGTTCATAGCATCTTTTATACATCTTTGAACTTCAAGTTCATATTTTAATTGTGAGGATATAGTATGATGCATTTCACATATCATTTTCAAATTTAATACTCCCCCTCATGCTAAGAAAATTTAGAACACTAAAACTCATATATGTTCTCATCATTCAGCCTTAATATGAGAATTTATATAGTTTGCATTCTATTCTCGATATTGGCAATTTATTGGAGGACTTTAAATAATTTGTCACATAATATCCCACTTGTATCGCATACTCAATCCTTGAGATTTATTCATGTATTGGGATATACATTTACTAGCTTTATCATTAAATCTGAAAATCATGCTCATACCGTGAGCAAATATTTCGTAAATTTCAAATTACGAATCATATACACATGTGACTATCTAGTGGATCCATATCATAATATCTAGTAGTCCACATGGAGGATGAGTGGGCCCATATTTCTCATCCTTTATTCCAGATATATTTGGGATCTATTCCCAATATTGGCTAGTAATGATTTCATTATTTATCGAGAACAATCATTGAAGAATTCTTTTAATTCTTCACTTGAAATATTGATTTCAATAATTATTTAAACCGGGATGGTCATCAGGTTACGCAACGCAGTATTATTGAACTTTTAGTTCAGTAAATTCTTATATCGATTTCACTAGTATCTGTATAGTGCTCAACATGATTTATTACTTTCATCATATGTATAGCTCACCGACATATTCCATCATGTTTCGGTAACATTATTACACATCACTGTTCAAGCGTGGAATCTTAGCACATACGCTTCATGTTTCGATACTGTTCCAACGCGGAGCCTTACCTCATACGCGTTTATAAATTATCCGGGCACTTACAGTATTCACCATAATAATGGTCCAGATATAATAATGGATAATTTGCTTTCAAATCTTCGGAAATACTATCCATCACTACCGATCAAAATCCTAAAAAGGATTTATCGAAGTAGGCTTGAAAGGTTGAGGATGCTAATGAATAAGGGTATCCCACAAGATATCCGATGGTTGATTGAAGCAAAGGTTCGATTATCTGGTGAGGTTTCAATTCCTTCTAAATACATGCCTGGTATGGGTAAAAGTAGGTTTTCAAAGAAACGGAGAGCAAAAAGATTAGGAGGATGCTACAAGTGTGCTCGGTGGACATGTGACACTCGATGTAAATCTGTGGGGTACTTGTCGAGAAACCGAGAAGATAAAATAGCATTCATTAAGGATGGATTGAGTAAGGAGCCTTTGGATGATATTCAACAGGCTCTTGAGACACATCCTAGTGGACACGTACAAGGTGAGTTGATGGCCTTATGGGCCAAATTCAAAGATCAACAAGCACTTTATAGTCTTGAAATACTTACTTTAAAAGATCCAGTTTGTAAATTTATTAGAAAAATTTAGTATAATAATTTTCTCATATTAATGTAAGGAAGCTCGGTGTAATAACGAAGATCAATGTTTTTCTTGTAATTGTAAATATTGTTTTTCAATTTTTAAGATATATATATGTATATATATATTATTTTTCAATCACCGACAGGTATATGTCATTTCACTAAAATTTTTCTGCTTTTTTTCTCTTTCATATTTGTCAAAAAGTAAATAGTACAATCAATTATTGGTTTGAAAATTTTTCTTTAAATAGAGAGATTCATATATCTCTTATGTCCATACATTAAAAGTATAGTGCAAAAAGAGAGATAGGAGTAGAGATGGATATGGAGATTTTAGAATCATCTCATACAAGTCACCTTTACCTCTTGATTAAAACCATATGTGTTCTTGGTGGCTCCAGACTAGTAGGTCATATCAATATGTGGATATGGCGAGACCAACTTGTAAGGGAGTTCACGGAAACAAAATATCAATATACTATATGGAGGGACTAATAACAAACTATTAAGGAGTCTTATGATGGCCGCACAATCATGGGGATAAGAGTGTCAAGTGTAATACCTTTTCATCGAATTGGAGGCGTGTCGAATTGGTGTTAGAAATGTCATTAGTCATTTGGATTGATGCTACAAACACAATCCATCCACGATCGTCGATGTACATGATGAGCAATAGTGATGCTTTTATTATTCTTCGATGGCTATAACACGTTGGAGGAAATATTCAATATAGCGTCATTTGCAGTGGAACTTTCATAACAAACCCATAGGTTTGTTGAATATTAATTATTTCTTTGATAGTTTGCTAGCATTTCTAGATCGAGTGTAGAACATAAATTTATTTCTCGTTATTGAGAAATATACTTGTTTCTACTAATACGATTCTTGATCTACTCATCAAGATTCAATCATATGTTCAAAAATGCATGGAAGCCAAAACCTATCGGTCACGGACCATCGGTGTCAAGCGAAAAAGAGATCCTTTGGATCTTTCATTATGAACCGAATGTTCGGTGGCGAGTTACAAGTATTTATACTCTCGAGCGCATCCCTCATTTATGGGTTCAATATGTATTTTCTTTTCGCATGTTTATTGCCATCTTTGATATTCTCAATATGTTCCACTTCGGCTGTTTTGTATTTCTTCTGGAGTAATAATAATATCATATTGGCTTTATTCAAATACAGAAATCTTAGTGATTATGCTTCTTCAAGAGCATTTTATTCTCATATTAATACAATCTCATATCATCGATGAGATTACTTCATATAATCTTTCCATGCGATATATTTTCTTTGATTTATCAACATGGGATCTATTGAGCATTTTACTTTCATCTATTTATCCAATGGTAACCGGTACCACTTACTCAATTTTCTCCATCAATATTCAATAGGCGTGGAAAGTGAACATTCCTTTATTAAATGCTTCTTTAAGAGCATTTCTCATCATATCACAATATACTAATCTCATAATGAGATTTTTCACCACGGTATATTTTCTTTCTCTTTTATCACAATGGGATTCTTTGAGCAATTTCACTTCATCAATACATACAACGGTAAATTTTGGCATCACTTGCTCAAATCTCTTCTTTAATATCAATAGAATATTCATATATATAAATCAGTTATCAATTGTGGGGTTTAATCCAACCACATTTGTAATAAGTATTCTAAGCGTGTGGTATATCCCACCACATTGAAAATATGCATACCAATCGTGTGATATAACTCACCACATTGGAAATATATGCAAATTTTTAAAGTGCGTAAATTTAAATTGCAGAAATTAAATTTCCTCCAATAGGTGGTCGAACCTACCTTATGGGAATTATTGCAATAAATATAAATTTCACGAATTTAAATCGCGAGAATTAAATTGCATAACATTTAACTACTTCTTGAGGAGTAGATTACCTTAGTAGAAGGTATTACTCTTCACTTAGCATATAAAATGCATAAATATATAAAATCTTCCGTTTAGTGATGGTTGAACCCATCATCGTGTAGGAGGTATTGCGATATTTAAATTGCAATAAATAAAGTGCAAGAATTAAATATCTATAGAAGAAAATTTGTTCTAACTATTTCTTCAAAATATAATTATCGTCAAAGTAGTAGTAAATCGAAATATCTGCTTTGTTGCCAACGCTACGATTCTTGTGGCGATCTTGCTTAGCGGTGCGTGGCGCTACACATATTTCTTTATAAAACATTAATACATACTCAAGCTGCATCAATCGCTTCTACGATTCTTGTGGCGATCTTGCTGGCAAGTGCGTATTGCACATGTCTCTTTATAAAGTTTTGACATTATAAGCACTAATACGTAAATATTCACAAGTCCAAGGACCCTTTTTGTAACTTTTTCAAAAGTTGGGAGTCTTGATTTGTAAATTTTTGAAAGTTTACCTTATCAATATTGGTGTCAAATCGAAGATCTCGTTAAATCGAGTATAATGGAGTCGAGAAAATTTGATTTTGATAATGTATGCTCCTTATATCTCGAAAGCAGAATGTTATAGTTTAATATATTATTATATTATATATATTACTTTTTAAGTATATAATACATATATAATTTTTGTATATAATATATATAATATATATCTTAACTTTTCATATAATATATATTATAATATATTATAATATAATATAATATATATAATAAAGTAATGCATATATACCTTCGTCCTTTTTTGGTTTATGCGTAGAAATTAGCCACAATTCCATCTTCTCCACAAAATTTGATCTGAAACTAATTTTATTATTTCATGAAGGCTGATCTTTGAACTTGTTTTCTCCCCTTATGGTAATCTTTTCATGTCATTTTGGTATCAATGGACTCGCCTCGTCGAGAACTTGATGATGTGGTGTCGTTTACGTTTACGTCAACTTGTTTGGCGAGGAAAATGGAGTTGAAGCGATGGTTGTGAAATGAATATATAAACATAAATGAATTATTTCTTCTCTGTGTATATTTTTATGCAAAATAATTTTGGTGTAATAATCGGTTTACGTCTGAGAAGATCATCTATAAGATGCAAGCTGTAGAAGCATACTCCCTTCTTATTACTCAAAAGGTCAGAGACTCGTGCTGATAACGTGTTATAAAAGTATAGAAATAATATAGAGAGTTTAGAGAGAATGAATTCTAAGGAATTCACAGGAATGAATTTCATTAATAACTGAAGCCCTATTTATAGAGAAACTTCGAATGGCACAATCGTAATTACATAATTTCATCAGGGACATAATAGTCATTCACATCATTAAAATATTATTTTCCTATCTCTCGAGGTGCACGTTCACAACAAAATGAATATTGAATAATGAAAAATCAACCATTTTAGGTAACAACTTGAATGAATGAATAAATAATAATTAAATCTATGTTATGAATAATTGAGAATAATTTGGTGGTTATGAATTATGAGGAATAATTTGGTGGAGGAATAATTTGGTGGAGGAATAATTTGGTAAAAGATGTAATTATTATATGTGAATGACTATTATACCCTTGATGAAATTATGTAATTACGATTGTGCCATTCGAAGTTTTCCTATAAATAGGGCTTCAGTTATTAATGAAATTGATTCCTGAGAATTCCTTAGAATTCATTCTCTCTAAATTCTCTCTATTGTTTCTATACTTTTATAACACGTTATCAGCACGAGTCTCTAGCCATTTGAGTAATATGAAGGGAGTATGCTTCTGATTTGCATCTTATAGATGATCTTCCAGTCGAAACCAATTATTATAAATAACCTAATCCATCTCCAATCAATACTTATCTTTCTTTTCTCTCTTATCTTTTTCCCACTTTCTCACGTCTCACTCTCTCTATCTTCCCAATCACTCACAGAAAATATTTATGCAGAGACAAAGAGTTGTGGGCAATTCAAGAATTGGCAAATGGAGGAAATACGTGCATGTTCAATTGCTTCTCCCTAAGAAAAAGGAAAAGGTATATATATTATATTACTTTATAATATAATAATATATTAAACTATAATATTCGTTTTATCGAGATATAAGGAGCATACATTATCAAAATCAAATTTTCTAGACTCCATTATACTCGATTTAACGAGCTTGATTTGACACCAATATTAATAGGGTAATAACTCGTTGTTTGAAATATGTTATTATCAAACTTTCAAAATTTACAAATTAGTACACCAACTTTTGAAATGTTACAAAATAGTCATTAAATATTTTGATATTTATAAATGGAAGTGAAAAGGAGACGATTTTCCAATCGTATAATATTGATAGAATATGTTTGATAATTTAACCATTGCGGATTGGAATGGACAATTTTACCCTTAGGGTAAAACCGACCTAATTTTGACGACAGTGAAAAATGGATAGAATATTCATGAAGAAATTCTAAATCCATTGATTATATAAAATGGCTTGAAGTCCATTTGAGTTAAAAGATCGGAATATTATTTTAACTCCCGAAGAGTTCAATTACATAATGTACTTATTCTAGAAGGATAAGTGTGCTCTTGTAGAAGTAATGAGTATTTGTTCTAGAAGAACAAATTTGCTCCGTAAGCAGTTCAATATTTAATTCTACTACTTTATTTATTGTAATTTAATTCTTGCAATACCTCCTACTTGATGATGGGTTCAACCGTCACTAAAGCGGAAGGTTTTATATATTTACACTTTATATGCTAAGTGATGGGTAATACCTTCTACTAAGCGGATCATACTCTGAAGTAGTTAAACATTATGCAATTTAATTCTTGCTATTTAAATTCCGTAAATTTATATTTATTGCAATAATTCCCATAAGGTAGGTTCGACCACCTATTGGAGGAAATTTAATTTAACAATTTAAATTTACGCACTTTAGATTTATATATTTCCAATGTGGTGGGTAATACTACACGATTGGTTAT
Organism: Jasminum sambac; assembly: GCA_018223645.1. Classification (NCBI taxonomy): domain Eukaryota; kingdom Viridiplantae; phylum Streptophyta; class Magnoliopsida; order Lamiales; family Oleaceae; genus Jasminum; species Jasminum sambac. The sequence continues at coordinate 28,093,492 of CP073652.1, forward strand.
AACTAATCATACTCGGAAGAAGTAGTTGATCAAATATTCTAATCCCACTCTCGAAGAAGTAGACGATGAGAATAAAATTACTTCTCCATATATCTAGAATATTAATGGAGAAAATTGAGCAAGTGGTACTTGAAGTTACCATTGGATAAATAGATAAAGTAAAATGCTCAATAGGTCCCATGTTGATAAATCAAAGAAAATATATCGCATGGAAAGCTTATATGAAGTAATCTCATCGATGATATGAGATTGTATTAATATGAGAATAAAATGCTCTTGAAGAAGCAAAATCACTAGATATACGTATTTGAATAAAGCCAATATGATATTATTATTATTACTCAGGAAGAAGTACAAAGCAGTAGAAGTGGAACATATTGAGAATATCAAAGATGGCAATAAACACTCGAAAATATAGAAATATGAAAAGAAAATATATATTGAACCCATAAATGAGGGATGCGTCTAGAGTATAAATACTCAAAGTAACTCTGCCAACATTCGGGTTCATAATGAAAGATCTAAAGGATCTCTTTTTAAGCTGACAGATGATCTGTGACCGATGGGTTTGACTTCCATAGATTTTTGAACATATGATTGAATCTTGATGAGTAGATCGGCAAGCTGTATTAGCGAAACAAGTATATTTCTCATTGAGCGAGAAATAAATTTATGTTCTACACTGATCTAGAAATGCTAGCAAACCATCGAAGAAATAATTAATATTTAACAAACCTATGGGTTTGGTATGAAAATTCATGAGCAAATGGCGCTATATTGAATATTTCCTCCATGTTATAGCGCCTGGAAGAACAATAAAAGCTTCACTATTGCTCATCATGTACATCGAGCGATCATGGATGGATTGTGTTTGTAGCATCAATCCGATTGGACTAATGACATTTCTAACTCAATTAAATTCTGCCTCCAATTCGATGAAAAGGTATTATACTTGACACTCTTATCCCCCATAATTGTGCGGCCATCGTAAGACTCCTTAATAGTTTGTTATTAGTCCCTCCATATAGTATATTGATATTGTGTTTCCCTAACTCCCTTACAAGTTGGTCTGCCATATCCATATATTGGATATGACCTACTAGTCTGGAGCCACCAAGAACACATATAGTTTTTACCTGGCGAGGTAAAGATTGACTTACATGAGATGATTTTGATATCTCCATCTCCATCTCCAACTCTATCTTTCTCTTTCAACGAATGAATGATAGATATATGAATCCCTCTATTTAAAGAAAAATTTTCAAACCAATAATTGAGTGCACTATTTACTTTTTGACAAATATGAAAGAAAAAGCGAATTTTTTTTTAGTGATATGACATATAGCTATCGGTGATTGAAAAAATAATATATATCTTAAAATTGAAAAACGATATTTACAAATAAAAGAAATATATTGATCTTTGTTATTACACTGAGTTTTCTTACATAAATATGGAAAATCATTATACTAAAACTTTCTACTAAATTTACAAGCAGGATCTTCTAAAGTAAGTTTTCAAGGCATGTAGCGTTTGTTGATCTTTGAATTTGGCCCATAAGGCCATTAGCTCACCTTATGCGTATCCACTAGGATGTGTCTCAAAGAACTGTTGAATATCATCCAAAGGCTCCTTACTCAATCCATTCTTAATGAATGCTATTTTATCTTCTCGATTTACGGACAAGTACCCAGATTTACATCGAGTGTCACATGTCCACCAGCACACTTGTAGCATCCTCCTAATCTTTTTGCTCTCCGTTTCTTTGAAAAACTACTTTTACCCATACCAGGCATGTATTTAGAAGGAATTGAAACCTCACCAGATAATCGAACCTTTACTTCAATCAAGCATCGGATATCTTGTAGGATACCCTTATTCATTAACATCCTTAATCTTTCCAGCCTACATCGATAAATCCTTTTTATGATTTTGATCGGTAGTGATGGATAGTATTTTCGAAGATTTGAGAGCATATGATCCATTATAATGTATAGACTCTTGTTAGGATGAATTTTGCAATAATTTTGATGATTTATTTATAGAATAATACGGCGCGTATGAAATAAGACTCGATTTTAAATAAATAATATGAAGCGTAAAACTACGATTTGAATTAAATAATAGCGGATGTGATGCGTATGGTAACTCCGTGTTTGAATAGTAGTAGACAATAATGTCACCAAAAGATGATGGAATATGTCGGTGAATTATTTCTATGATAAATCATGTTGAGCACTATCTGAGATACTAGTGAAATCGATATAAGAATTTATTGAACTAGAAGTTCAATAATACTCGTTTACAAAACCTGACCATCCCGGTTTAAATAATTATTGAAATCAATATTTCAAGTGAAGAATTAAAAATTCTTCAATGATTGTTCTCGATAAATGATGAAATCATTACTAGCCAATATTGGGAATAAATCCCAAATATATACGGAATAAAGGATGAGAAGTATGGGCCCTCATTCTCCATGTGGACTACTAGATATTATGATATGGATCCACTAGATAGTCACATGTGTATATGATTAAGTAATTAAATTTCTGAAATATTTGCTCACAGTATGAGCATAATTTTGATTTAATGATAAAGCTAGTAAATGTATATCCCAATACTTGAATAAATCCTGAAGGATTGAGTATGCGCATACAAGTGGGATATTATATGGCAAATTATTTAAAGTCCTCAAATAAATTGCCGATATCGAGAATAGAATACAAGCGGTCTAAATTCCCATATTAAAATTTGAATGATGAGAACATATATGATTAAAATCATACCAACTGTATGAGTTTTGGTGTTCTAAATTTTCTCAGTATGAGGGGGAGTATTAAAGGTTGAAAATGATATGTGAAATGCATCATGATATATCCTCAAAGGTTGAAAATGATATGTGAAATGCATCATGATATATCCTCAAAATTAAAATATGAACTTGAAGTTCAAAGATGCATAAAAGATGCTATGAACAATCACATATATCGATTAAGATGCTTTGATAAGTTAGCGCTAGAAGCGTTGATATTATGAGATTTCCCAAACATATATATCAAAGCAAATTATAAAAGATGGTCTTAATAACGGAGGCATATGCTCTTGAAGAGTATATAGACATAACTATATTGTGTAATCCTAAAAGAGGATTGATAAAGAGATATATCGATAAGTTATGTCGATATGGGGAAGGAAATGAAATTGAAAAGTGTCGACACGATATGAAAATGTAGCGCTACATATGATCAATGATAATGAAAATATTGAGATATATTGAAGATGATAAATGGTGAATGTGAAATCATTTACTGATGAGATGATGAGATGATGATGACTAGTGCTCAAGTTTAAAGATAAGCATGGTGGTCATTATATGTTGCATGCTCATGAAAGTTAAATTACCGATCATGTGTGTAGTACCGAAAAGGAAATTAAAGGATCGGATGAGCTAAACCGGTGTTTATGAGTACCCTAAAGGGTGAGCTAAGCCCCTGTGAATGAAATAACCTATTAAGTGAGTATTAAATGTTAAATGATATATTTTAAATGTTAGTTAGTTATGAAGGTTTACTTATATGTTTACATGTTTTTACGATGAATTTATATGTTTTAAATTGTGTGTTTGGAGACATGTGTTCATGGTGAATGTCTTGTAGTTGTGTAAGAAAATTGATGCACTCTAAATGAGCAGAAGAGTATAAAATCAATGTATATGATACTCATACAAATGTATGAAAGATTTTGAAATGCTTACGACATACTTGTATAAAATACAGCGTTGCACTCTTTTTCCCTTGACTGAGGTTTTATCCCATTGGGTTTTCCTAGCGAGGTTTTTAATGAGGCAACTTTAAAGCGTATTCACATGAATAATGTACTCTTTTTCCTTCATTAGGGTTTTTCCTCTTTGGGTTTTTCCTAATAAGGTTTTAACGAGGCATATTCATGGTATATTGAGAACAATAGGAGAAATTGATACAGTGTATCTATTGGATCAAGTTATAATGGAGCTAATGCTTTAGATCCAAAGCGATGATGATATTGAAATCATTTACCAGTAAAGATATCGATTCTCAAGATATGAAATCAAGCGGGCGATTACTCTTTTCCTTCAATCAAGTTTTTTCCCACCTGGGTTTTCTTGACAAGGTTTTAACGAGCGACACATGAATACTCTATCTGCATTGGTAGACATCGAGGAGCAATGTTTTGATGAAGCGGTATATAACCACTCCAAACTATCATGCAATCGGTTTGGAAGTTTTTTCCCCAGGTTTTTCTCCAAACAGTCTGAAGACATTTGTATTAATAGTCGTTCGAGGGAGTGTTATGAATAATTGAGAATAATTTGGTGGTTATGAATTATGAGGAATAATTTGGTGGAGGAATAATTTGGTGGAGGAATAATTTGGTAAAAGATGTAATTATTATATGTGAATGACTATTATACCCTTGATGAAATTATGTAATTACGATTGTGCCATTCGAAGTTTTCCCATAAATAGGGCAGTTATTAATGAAATTGATTCCTGAGAATTCCTTAGAATTCATTCTCTCTAAATTCTCTCTATTGTTTCTATACTTTTATAACAATCTAAATTATTTTATTTCTTACAACTCCCGGTATTCAGTCAGTGGAGGTATATTTGCATTTAACAACAACTTAGTGGCATATTCATCATTTATCACTTAAATTCTATCTGCATTTGTTAAGTACCATATGAATTATATTTTTTATTAGAACCAATGAAATAATTTATATGAATAATTGCATTTTTTATTATAAAATAATTACCTCTCCTACATACCGCAGGACAAAATTGTAAACGACAATTGTGATACAATTATGTCAAACCACAACATAGCGATTACGCTTTTCAGTAAATGGTCCAGTTAACTTTCAATGACTTGCTCTATCTCTTCAAATACAATATGCCATTGAATAAATGGGGAAAAAAATGATAAGTGCACATACTACAGTGTGTATAAAATAATATAATTGGATTAGAAGTCTATTAATCTAAACAACACAAATAAATGTCTAGATGAAAACAGTCTTACTCAATGTCTCGTAAAATCATTATAGTAGAATCCGAACTGTTTAAATTGTAGTTCCTACGCTTGAAAATCCCCTTCTAAACCACCTTATCAACAACATCTCAGGAAAAAAAAAGGAAAAAAAAAAGATATTCTAAAACTGGAAAGAAAAATGTAAGGAGATCGAATATGCAAAAATGTTCCGACTCCCGCACCAGTTATACCCGCAAATTTGTTTAACAAAAGAAACTTAATAAACCACATGTGGTTTCTTTCAAAAATCAATTTGAGGTTATAATTCACGTGGATACTGAAAAATGCCTTATGAAACATGACACAAAAAGAAGAACAAATTTCAATTTGTTGGGAAAATTTCAAAATAAACACAGCAAAGACGTAGCACGGAAGTTATCATTTTCAAAATATATTTTAAATTGTAATTACAAATAATCAACAATAGCAAAAGATGTAACACACTAACAATGACCTGCGAAAATAAGAATAATATATTACAATATTTATAAAGCTGAAAAATGAAATTTATTTGATCATAGTAAATAAATATATCTTTATCCATTTTCCATTTGTCACTCTTCACACATAGCAACGTATAATTGTTCGTAACTTAAAAACTATTTTTTCAAATAAAGTTCAATGTGAGAAAGTCGTTGGCCTTAAATTTTATTTATTGTCGTAGCCGATGACACAATGAGATTATATTGCCTGCATTGAAATGTAAAAGGTAATTTAGGTCAAATTGTGCTAATAACAATCTTCAACTTCGATTTATGATTAAATTTGGTCACTTAGTTAAATGATATGTTATATATATATATATAACCATCTAATCACTCGATCAAAATATAACAAAATGTTGCTAAATTTAATAATTTCACAATTTACGATGTTAGATGTTGTTTATTCACATCTTCATTTTTATCATTTTTATTACATTGTTATTACTATGAAATATTTCTTTAAAAAAATAGATTTTCTATTCTCATAAAATATAAATTATGAGTTTATGATATCAAAAAGACTAAATGTTTTTCAAAACTAATTTTTATAGTTGTAACTACAATTAACATTTATTATATGAACAATAGCATATTAATAAAATATCAATAATACAAAAATTATTTTTTAGAAATATTAATTTAATGGAAAATAGACACCAAAAATATCATCTAGATGCAGACAACTCTTCCTCAGCAACACATTTAGCACATTACTTTTTCAATACACAATTACACATTCTTTGTTGGGCTTTCTTGTAATTTTATTTTGTCAAAAAAACTAAATCTTTATCACTCTATTCAAATCAAACTTCAATATTAACCATATATTTAGAAAAAAACAATTTGTATGTTTTGGTAATGTTCGCACAATTGAAAGTACTACTAAGAGAAAAAATGACCCAAAAAAAAAAAATCAAAATCTAGGTGCCAACATAATATTAGACAATAAATGGAAACTGCATAGAGAGCTCATCTTTTATTTTTTATTCTTTTACTTTTAGTAGAAAAATGAGGGTTTGTCTTGCCGACACTTCACGACGAAATTTTAGATGCAAAGACCTCATAATATGCAAAGTACTAACCAAAACATGACTTCCGCTATCGGCCTAGCATCGTTTCAGACATTTACTTGAACACAGAAATAGGAGGTAACACCCGACACGTAATCTATTACTCCTCAAGACACAAATAAAGCAAAAGATAAGACTAAACATTCAAGTTTGACATCTTTGTCATTACCAGCTTCCCTGAGTGTGGGCACGTCGGCATCATCACCACCGTCTTCGTCTTCATCAATGCTCAATCCCACCTTCAACATTCTGTGGATTCTCACAGCAATAGGGATCGTCCAGACTAAAACCTGAGGTCAAGAAGCCAGTCTCAAACAGGAGCAACACAAGATCCTTCACCGACTTGTAATTCTTGTCAGCCTCTGCTCTCTTCCTCAATTCCTCCATGATACCATTATCAGGGTTAATCTATTTGCAGGCTTTCTAGACATGTGCTCGAACCCATGCTTATGTCCCTCACACTTTCATTATTCTCTCCATGTTGGTAGTCCAACCATGCTCTCTAGTGACCAAGCAGCATGGAGATTCTTGATCTACTTTCAAACATAAGCCTGCAATCAAACTACATTTTAATACCAACAGTCTGTCCTTACCCACAAGGTCAGATAAATAAGTTTTTTGGCAACAAATTCACCTCTCTCCTTCACATGCGTTACCAAAATGTAAGCTCTCTCTAAGAATAAAATAAGTAATTTATTTTGAGTGCACAGCAAAGCTATTTTCAAAGCAAGTAATATGAAGTCTCTGTCAAGGTAATGGATTTCCAATTCGCACTCATTTAGTAAGGAAGAACCTCTATCAATGACTTAAGATTCTCCAGTCTTGCTCATTACAAATGCCTAAATGAGATTCTGTGCTGTACTGGTGTGCTCGGGCATCCCAGATACCATGATGACTGTTTCAATCGCTTCAAGTTCGGCATTGGTTATGGTAATATTTGCATCAAAGGTCTGAAATAGAATACTTATACACACACGTTTGATTGCATGGAACTTAAAATAAAAATTCACCCATTAAAATATACAATTTTGAAAAGATCGAATGCTAAGAAAAATGTATTATGATAGTGCATCCATACTTAAATTATTGTCAAAGAGAAATGATGCCACTCCAACAGGTGTACCAATAACCACATAAAAAGATGACACATTTTAATATTTTCCTATCAGAGGTATATCATATACAAAATAGAGGTTTCGCAATCACAGATGCCAAGGAAAAAAAAAGACAGAAGCTAAACTGCATCAAATCTGAAAATCAAATGTCAATTTTGATATAAACAAAAACCATAGATCTACGGTATCCATTTTAAAGTTCATTGAATTTACGATCATAGATTCAACAACAATAAGAATGAAAGTTCTCACAAAGGTGGCACACGGAGACACCAAGGATTATGCATGATTAGTGATTTTTACTTAAGTAAATTAGACAAATAAGATAGTTAGGGATTGATCGAAGGAACACATGATATTAACTATCACAATATTCTACCAATTTATACGTCCAAAAAACTCAATCAAGATTGCAATTTGCAAAGATGAGTTCTCATAAACTCGAGTGAACCACTAAACAGCTAATTATATTAATAAGATTAAAGACAAAAGTTCCTTTAATTAGGTTCCACACCTTAGTAACAAAATGAAGAAGTAGAATAGACACTAATTTCGATCACCTTTGGCCATTGTCAAGACCCATGAGAAATAACTCTCTAGCTCATAATTAGAGTCTTCATCATTGTCACTTGCTAGTGACCTTTCTTGGCCTTCCCTGTGAATTAACAATAACCATGAAAAATGCTTATAAAATGGATGATCGAGAACTACCCAAACTTAAAAAGAATGATACACCACTCTCTGAAGCTTAATTGACAACATCTTTGATTTGGCCCCAAGCTCCGAAATCCTTCCCAAGAGAATTTCCTTCAAAACTTTCGAGGAGCTTGACTGCTTTACCAAAGTCTGATAAAGATTGACCTGGCTTTCATAACACATAAAAGGCCTGATATGAGAGAGCATATGGATAGCAAAATGCGTTTAAGCAAAATGATTAGCACGGTGATACAATTGATGCGGCCAATAACTTATACTTTGTTTGGAAAATTTATAAATGCTTCAACAAAGAAAATCAGGCCCGAGGGCCCGAGAATAAACTTAGCAAAACCACCATATTGAATCAAGCTGCAAATTCTTGAAAACCAAAAACAATTCTTGAACAGTAAAATTCTCAAGAATATTTGTAGGAAGCGATAAAAAATTATGAAAAAAAATTATGGGCAGCAGAAATTTGAGTTTAATTTATTAGGGGGCATTCTGTTTGTTTTGTATTTTCTGTTTTCGTTTTCGAAAATGTTTTGGTGTTTTCTGTTTTCAATTGCTGTTTTTAGAAAATTGAAAATGCATTTGGTTTGTTGTTTTGAAAAAATTATTTTTGAGAAGAGAAAATAGAAAATGTGTTTGGTTTATAATTGTTTAAAATGTAATAAATGTAAAGTTTAAAATCAGAAAACGCGTTTTCCTTATTTTCAACATTTAACACAGAAAACGCCGAAAACGTTAAAAAGACGTTTTCGTGTTTCCTATACAAATCTTGAAAACGATTTCGAAAACGTATTTTCGAAAACAATGAACAGAACGCGTTTTCAGCATTTTCGAAAACAGAAAACAGAAAATGGATTGAAAATGGCAAACAGAACGCACCCTTACCTTTTTTGAGTTTCCGTTTTGGCGATGGGTTGTGTCCTTGGAAAAAAAGCTGCCCAGGGAAGACGAATCCGGCGGATTTCTCATCGGAGCTAAGAAAATCGACGGTCATCAAAACCCCACCTTACAGTGGTGCAGAACAACTGTTTCACCCATGTCCTATGGCAAAATAAAATTAACAAATAAAAAAATCAATTCATATGCACCTAATAGAATCACCAAGACAATTTAAAGATCCTTAATTAATGAATCAGGTAAATAATTTGAATACATATTGAAACAGTGAAAGTTCATAAAAAGATCAGCAACATCATGAGAATCAAGCTCACCTGAACGTCGAACTCGACCAAATCAACTGAGAAATTTCCGGTGGTATTGAATGAAAGAATTGTATTCTCTTTAACGGCCTTTACAATTGATTAGCAAAAAAATGGAAGAATAGAAATCGTAATAAGAAAAACATAAAGGGGAAGGGAATAGAGAGATCGTGAGAAAGGAGTGGATGAGCGTGGGCGGTTAAGGCAAAAACAGAGACAGTGGGCCTCCTGTATTTTAAATTTGCAATATTACGTAACGTGATAAATTGATTGGGATGATGCCACGTGGTAACAAATAATTGGACCAGTTATGCAGCAGAAAATTTTTCCAATTAACTGATTTGCAATTAAAAAACTGTCAATCAAACCTTACTTTATATAATATATAGATAGATATCATTAAAATATGTATTACGTGCAAACCACATGTAAATGTGAGTGATAAATTATGATTTTAAAATTTGTACTACTTTATATCCACTATCATTTTTACCCTGCATTACATGGGGAGACATAGTCTAAGATATAATCTGAAACTCGATGGCGGATTTTGCAACCCGCAAATTTTTTTGGGATGGGTCTGTGTTGGCATGTATCCGCCCCTATTAACCATAAATATAATTATATTTTTAAAATTAAAAACTTTAATATAAGTAAAAATATTTGGACATTTGAAAACCAAAAATATTTAAACCAATAAATTATAAGTCTGCAATGAAGTGCCTCACCATTATCCCTGTTAGGTTTTTTAACGACTAAAAACACTTTTAAACGAATAAAAACATAAAAAATGCAGAAATTAAAGAACATGAGAATTGGTTTGCCCCTCGACCCCACAGTTCGGAGTCGGATTTCTCCTACTCTGTGTTGAACTCCACACTGATTGTGGTAGTTGCTCAAGGATTCCACTAGAGGTGAACCAGTAGCAAAGGTTTTACAAGATTGCAAGCCCACTCTCTTTGAATCACTTCTCCATGCCTAACTCTTGTTCCACGAACAACTATATCTAAGCAAACAATGTATCACTCTCAACTCGATACAAAAGCTTAGAAATTACAGAGAAGAATATTGAAGATGATGAATAATATATAGCCTACATTACTCTCTCTATGTGTGTATCTCTCTATCTTAAAATGTGCCAGCCACACTAGCCTTATATACTTTATTAACCCTAGTAACCAATGGTCTAGATCTTAACTTCAAATGGATGGCTAGGATTAATACTTCTCTTCCAAGCAAGCCGCCTTGCGTCAACATAAGTCCAACAACAACAATAAGTTAGGCGCAACTCCAACAGCCCAAATACAAGGCAGCGCTAGGCCCAACAATCTCCACCTTGCTGCCTTGGTCTCTTTCACTAGTGGAATCAAAGAACCTTAAGAACCATACTCTTGTATCATCGCTCTTGTACCTGCAAAAACACTCAATCAATATTTGATCTCAAATTTAAATAACTCTATCTAAACCAATACGAAAAGTGAATTTAAACACTAGTAGATAGCCCGATACAGTAGGCCATCTACAACTCTCTTACCTTCATTACCATGGTAACCTTTTAAACATTTCTTACCTCGAAAAATCAACTTTGACTCTCACGAAGAAATAAAAAACAGCCACGATAAAAGAAGCTACAACACTAGTAAACTAGTTAAACTCTAAAAAAACACACTTTTTTTCAAAAACCAGTAATGCCTTCACTCAAGACACACAAAGATGAACTAAAACTCAAAAGCAAATCAGGTTCACTTTGCAGTAATAAATTCAAAACTACAAACACAAACTCAAAATGCAAAGAGTATAAAGAACGTCAAACTCTCGGTTTGAAACAAACTCTTGTTTAAAAATTGAAAAGCTCTCCTTTTGAAATCCATACTCTTTGAAAAAATCTCTTTTCAAAAGAACTCAAAAGGTATACAGGAATATGGCAGACAAAAATAGCCATCTTTCTTTGAAAACACCTCTCTGATCTAACTCTTCATTCCTCAAATGACTATATTCTAAGCTCTCACTCACTTGTATCCTCAATACAAAGATGCTTAGAACAACACCAAGAGCAAACATCAAAGAATTTCTCATCCATAAATGCGACGCTCTCATTACCCCTTCTTTTGCTACCTCTATTCTATCTCTCATAGAAAACAATCCCAACTCTACCCGAGGTTCTCAATGCTCAACAACTCAGTTAGCAATAATTCACAAGGTGACAAAGTTGCTTGTCATAGTTCATAACCGTGACTATGCACATGAGCCATGGACCCTGCGATCGGGAATCCGCAAATTGTCACCGTTTTTAACCGTGACAATTTATAAGATTGTCACGGTTTATAGCCTTGACAATTCTTAGAAATTGTCACGGTTTTTGGCCGTGACAATATTATAAATTGTCATGGTTAAAAACTGTGGCAATTAAGTAGAGCAAAAAAAAAAAAAATGGCAATTTCTATCTGTACTCTACGCATGATATCACTAGAAATTTGAGTTTCCGATGACAATATTTCATCATGTTCAATAATGAAGTCAGCAACTGATGGTCACGGCAAACTCAAACTTAACTTTATGGTCTGTAATCAAATCGAATTCAAAAGAATTTTTAGCAGTAATTGATCATATTTTAGTTTTCATGAAAGAAGCAAATGCACAAAATCATCAAGATTTTTTCAGCCTTCTGACGGAAAAAGCTCTTCATACACATTCTTCAGCGGATATTTGCATATCCTTCCAAGAATCCACTAAAATGCAAAAGCTCCTCATACACATTCATTCTTCAGCACATATTTTCTTATCATCCTTCCAAGAATCCCTCTAAAACACTGAAATAGTAATGTATATCACAATCATATATGAAATATCAACTAGTTGGCAATAGTTTAATTAATATTGAATCTCAAATGTACAACCTAGGATACAATCAAATAGTTTCTTGCATGTCTAACTTTTAACATTACAATTTTACTCTTGCTCTAGACCAGTGGTAGCTAAGAAATATGACGTTGTGGAGATTACTTTAATAAAAGAAAATCCAAAGTAGTCCCTTCGGCTATACATGGATTCTATCCATTTTTCTTTCAACTATGATTCTGTTCTGAATAATTAATAGGCATCCAGATATCTTCTTCACAAGAGTGTCTATATCTCTAGTACTACTCAACACAGCATAGCTTACTCCTACTTGCTTAGGTAAGTCAACTTTGGTGTATTTAATTACTTACAGTTAATCAAGTGTGAGGCATCTCAATTATCAATATCACAAAAGTCAAATTCAGAGCATGTATATTTAATTACTTATAGTTGATCAAGTATGAGGCATCTCAATTACCAGTATCACAAAAGTCAAATTCAGAACATAGCATAGACTAAAACCAACATTTAGATGAGTTTGGAGAAGAAAAAGTCAACAACTTTGTGCTTTACATGTCCTTCTGATAACAAAACCATAAATCTTGGATCTCACATTCTTTGCAGGAAAGAGTATATCGTTATACCATTGCTCCATATGATTTTGATAAATAATATCAATGTGAATCTAGTGGTGAACCATGGGCATTATTCTTTACTTTTTACACAAAATCGGAAATGGACTTAATTTCTTATTTCACTCCTCGCAATCGTCTTCTCCAAAGCTGACTCATTATCCTCAAGAACTATTGTTCAATCACCAATGGAAGCTATATACAATTATCGTCATAGAAGAACACTGACTTTTTTGGTTGTGCTATGTGTCATTTTGTATGTGCAGTGTATTATTATAATTTATTATTAAATAATTAATCATCATTGCGGTAACTAGTTTATTCATCACAGACGGTTAAGGACCTATTTGAAGAAATAGGAGAAACGTCTTCACTTTGTTCAAAGTTCCATTCTCCTATTCCTAATTCACAAAAAGCTTTTCAATCTTCTTGATTTTATTTTACTAGAAAAAATCATCTATACATACTAATTTCACTGCAAAAGGCAATATACTAGTAATGGTAGTGATAACCATAATTATTTTGTCTTGAAATCATAAATAGCATAAAACGACGGGCACACACAAACAAAAACAACACGATCAAGCTCAGATTGTATGGCTCTTTAGTAACATTTATTCTTGTTCTTATTTCCCATCTTCGAATATTTTCTTCATGAATTGTGGTTCTCAGATTTGGACCTCTGACAGATGTTGGTGACAATATTTGTTTCAACATGTCAAGATCGCTCGTGATAAAAACTCATATCTGCTACAACTTTCAAGAAAGTTGAGTTGGTAACAAGTTGAATTGAATTCAATGACTAAACTATGCATTCACCGTACTATTATATATAACAAGTTGAAGAAAGTTGTGAGAGCAAAATACTAGTAATATTAATAGTAATAACAAGTTCAAGATTTTACTAGAAAAATTGTCTATGCTCCACCACAAAAAGCAAAATGCTAGTAATATTAATGGTAATAACAATAATGATTTTGTCCTGAAAATCATAAATAGCTTAAAACACACACGTATATAAACAAAAACACAGTAGTATTGAGCTTAATTTAGATTGTATTGCTCCTTAGCAACATTCTTGTTCTTATTTTCGCCCTCGAATATCGTCTTCATGACTTGTGATTCTTAGATCTACCCCTTCCAGATGTTGGTGGCAGTATTGGTTCCGACATGTCAAGATCATTCAAGAATAAACTCATATCTGCTAAAAAATTTAAGAGAGTTGAGGTGGTAGCAAGTTGAATTGAATTTAATGACTAAAACATACAACTTCTATTGAAAAAATTCAGTACCTGAAAAGGCCTCCAAATCCCGTAGTTTATTTATTATACCTTTTTAGTTCAAGTTTTCTTCTTGCAACAAGAGACCAAACAAAATGTCATTGAGATACGGCCAATATATGATCAAAGAGCCCGAAGAAAATTTCCATGTAGAACTAGTTTTACGACTATATATCTTTGGGAAAGGTTTTGTTCCAGGGGATAGGTTGGCAGGTTACTCAAGGATGCAAAGTGACAAGAATGAGGAATTGATTTACCTCTAAACCTTGCTTGATATACTATATTTTTCCATCATCTGGCCCACCCACCTGATCCATGTGTCTGATTGGTTTGGCAATAGATAATCAATATTTGCTCAAAAGATCTAAAAGTAATAACGTGACTAACGAGAATAGGACAAGAAATTGATTTACCCTTAGTTCGTCAAGTTTGGTTTTCGGTCTATGCAAGCCACCCGACTCATCTTGTTGTATCTGTTAGCATAGGTGATCAATATTTAATCAAATATGATTAAAAACTGATTAATCTTTAAATAGGATGAGGGATTGATTATGTTTACCCCAAATCTCAATGGATGAAGTCTTTCTTTTGTCTGATGCAAGATCAGTTGAAGATGATCATTATTTCCGAATTCTTCTAGTTGCTCAAGTATACCCCTTGCTGATTCCACAACGGACTGACTCGACTCATCTATCTCAATTATTTTAAAGGTATCTATATTTCGATACTAGATGGTATCGTTTCGAGTTTTGAGCAATTCCAAATGATAAGGTGTTCGACGATTGGAAAATGGCAACTCTCTGCTTTCCATTGCTCCAAATCTGTCTTCCAAATTTGCAAGAATTTTAGCTTGAGAAATTGTCCTTCAGTTGGTCCCCACACTAGGCCGGTAAAGGAGAACTCCCGCAATTTTAATACTTCAAGATTTGGCAACAAACCGAAAATCGACATATCTTCCTGACAAATTCTACCTCGTTCCATAGTTATCTTCTTGAGCATTGGGGCAGAAATGATGCTTCCCAGGAATGCTGAGTTCCTTGGCGACTTCGAAGATAATCTTCAATGCTTCAAGATTTTGGAGACAGACGTCATAGAAAAGTAGTTGGTTGGAACTATAATAAATTCCCAACTTCTTTACATTTGGAATTTTTTCAAACACATGTTCTGTCGTTTCTAGATCTTGTATCTTCGAAAGGGTCTGCAAATTTGATAGAACAACATGTTCGCCACCATCTTCAAATGGGATATAGAATGCTTGAGGCATCGAAGCTCGAGAGATTTTAATGTGCCTCAACTGCATCATACTCAAAATTTCCTCGGGGAGTTCAACTAGAAATCCCCATTGATCTTCAACAATTAAAGTGTGTAGATTCCTCAAAAATTTAATATAATGAGGAATTTTATGATACGAACCTGTGGCGATAGCAAGATACCTCAAATTAACTAGTTGAAATACTTCATCTGGAAGCATGTAAAGCTGTACTCCAACCATATCCAACACCCTCAGCAAAGGAGAACCAAAATAATAACAAGAATGCAACTGAGTTTCATCCCAACCAGTATATATAAAGGTACGAACGAGAGACATAAATCTTCGCTGTGATGCCCTCCACATTCGGACGAAATAATGCATCATCATGAACACACAAGCGGCGATAGAAAGTTTCCTCTTTTGGAATGAGATTCCGATGCTTGCTCTTGACATAAAAATGTTTCTCCTCATCCATATTCTCACGCAAAGCTCTCTGAGAAGATCATGCATGTTGCAGGATTTGTTTTTTCCTCCAATAGACCCTTTTTGACGAACTAAAATTAGATTTCTATCAACAAGTTCTGTAAGGTATTGCTCCGCAACTTCTTCGAAGCACTTAGATTCATTGGGCTTTACAAAACCCTCAGCAACCCATAATTTGATAAGTCTAGAAACGGGAATATCGTAGTTGTTGGGGAAAACTCCTATATAGAGAAAACACGTTTTCAAATGAGGAGGCAAATATTTGTAACTTAGAGTTAACATCTCGAAGCGCCAATCGTTGTCTTCTACTACAATTGAGGTTAAATTTTCAGCAACAAACTTCCAAAAATCCAACGTCTTGTTGTACTTTGAGAGGAATCCGCTAGTCACCACAATTAGTAGTGGAAGCCCTTGACAATTTTGCACTATCTTCTTTCCAATGTCCACCAACTCAGGAGGGCAACTAGATTTTCCAAAGATCTTCATAAGAAATAATCTCCAACTGTCTTGCTCATTTAAAAAATGCATATTGTGGGGAGTGCCATTCCGGTTGACATAGTAGACTACATTTTTTAGCCTGGTTGTCAATAGGATTCTGCTCCCTCTTTGGTCATTTGGAAATACAATTCCCATGTCATTCCAAAACTTATTACTCCATAGGTCGTCCACTACAATTAAGTATCTCATGCCCTTTAGATGTTTGCACAATTTCTCTTTTAAATCTTCAACATCCTTATCGAGTATCAAATCAGTAGAAAAACCCATTTCAATTAGAAGGCTTAAGAGAATGTCCTTCAAGCGATATTGTTGAGATACTGTTACCCAAGCACGAATATGAAAGTGGTACTTGACATATGAATCATCATAAACATTCTTAGCAAGAGTTGTTTTACCAATTCCACCCATTCCAACAATGGGAATGAATTGGAGGTCGCCCGCACTACTACAGAGCCGTTCCCTTAACTGGGCCAAGTCTTCATCAAACCCCACCATAGTCGCTTTCCCACTTGGATCAGATGAGCTTGATGGCAAAATGTTCGTTAGCTCCAAGTCCATAATCTTCTCCACCTTATCCTTGATGGAATCGATCTGTTCAATTATTTTCTGCAAGTCGGCATTGGGGTCGGTGTTAGATATCAAACTTTGGAGAAAGGGAAAACTTTGTTGTGAAGAACTCTCCGATCCTTCACTACTAGATCGTGGAAGAAAAACGCGTGATTCAATGACATCTTCTGCCGAATAAGCCATATCTCTGATTTTTGTATCAAGTGATTTCACTTGACTGCTGCTACTCTGTGAACTTTTTTCAAGAAAATCAAGTAACGAGATGAGCTTTTCTTGGAGAGATTCAATTTGTGGCAGTTGAAAAGGAATCGAAACTTCATTTGTATTCCGGATCTGATCAATTGTGTGCATAAGAGAAACAACAGCAGCATGAGCCATCTGTAAGTTAAAGTCTCAATTCCACAGGGCAATATGCAAAAAGAAAGGGTTTGGAGATGCAAAGAAATGACAAGTCAACACATCAAGGAAGGATTGTTAATGAAAGTATTATGCAACCGCTTCCATCTTTCCGAATAATTACCAATAATGCCAGCAAATCCACCTACCTCCATCAATCTATTTTATTATCTAATGCAAGGCTGACATATATTACAATTGCAAGTTGATCCAGGTTATTTTGTTTAATGACTCGTAATTTTCAAGTAGCTTACGCAACACCATTGACTTGTTACTTTTACAAAACTATTCAAGCAATTCAAAAGAATATTAACTTACTACTCAAAATTGCAAGAATAATCAACTAAAAAAAGGGTTTTCTTCACTGTGATTTTTGAAAAATTTTCAAGTACAAGACTTCTTCACCAATTTAAATTTTCTAATCAAGGCTTGTTGATGAATCAATATTTTTTCATCGGCCTTACAGGACTTCTTCCTGTTTTAATTTCAGTTGGACCTTTTCTTGTAATGGAGCAAGTAGACGTCTATCAAAGTGGTCGTTCAAATGAAAAGCGCAAGCATCGCGAGGAATAAAGTGAATGGGATGTGCAATTGCTTGAATGGAAGCGCGAGCAAAGTGTGAGCATCGAATTAAGGGATCACACCGTGTGCTGATTCAAATTTCACAAATATTGTCTTAAATCAGATAAATTTAATACAAATTACATATATTAGCTATGCATTCACCTAAATCTTATATTATCGTCATGCTCCCCCCGTCCCAGAAAGATAGGTCTGTTTTCATTTTTTATTGGTTTCAAAATATATATAGGTCACTTTCTATTTATTTCTATTTAATTTCATCATTTTTTCTATTATACCGTTATTTAATATGCATTATTATTTGTAAAAGTATATTATCATCATTTAATGTAGGGGTATGCTTGAAAAAGTATAATAAAAATTTATTTTTCTAATAATATTAATTATAATTTTGTAGTCCTTCTGAAAGTTGAACTAAATCTATCCTTGTGGCTCGGAGAAGTAATAATATTTAAATGTGATCGATTATAATACTTTTCACATTATAAAAGTCAATTTGAATGAATGAAATAGATAAAATATCATTAAAATATGTATTACGTACAAACCACGGGTAAACGTGAGTGATAAATTATGATTTTAAAATTTGTACTGCTTTATATTCATTATTTGAGCTCTTGCACAATAAAATACATTATTAAATAAGATAACCGTCTTTTAATTTTCTAATCGACTATGTAATATATGGTTATTCTACAATATATTTTAACGCGGGAGTAAATTTTGTGTTTATTGTTTAATTTTATGCAAAATTTCAAACTTTATATACTATCGAATATTTTAAATTTTAAATTTTGGTTTTCTGAACTTAATTGTAATTCTTAACTAGTTACTTATATTTCACCCGATTTGTGTGTTTTTTTTCAGAATATTGGGATGCTTACGTTAAAATTTTACAAATTCTTAACGAAATCGATGTTGATATTATAGATAAAGATGTGATACAGATTATAGTGGGCTGAAAATTATGATTTGTAATAAAAATGACATTGAACGACCCTTTAACTACAAACACGCAAACAGCTCTTCACTTTGTTCAAAGTTTCATTAATTCTCCAACACTTGATTCACAAAAAGCTCTTCAATCTTCTTAATTTTATTTTAGGTTGACATCTTAAAAAAAAAAAAAAAAAAAAAAAAAAAAAAAAAAAAGAGAAAAGGGAAAAACCTCTTAAGAAGACTGACACACAAACACGCAATCAAAAGAAAATTGATCAACTGATTAAGCCCATAGAGTAGTGTCTGTAGTAACATTCTTGGTCTTATGTTCGATCTTGGAATATTTTCTTCATGAATTGTGGTTCCCAGATTTGGACCTCTTCCAGATGTTGGTGACACAATTTGACTCCGCATGTCGAGATCGCTCGAGATTAAGCTCGTATCTGCTAAAACTTTCAAGAAATTAATTTGAATTGAATTCATTGACTAAACTATACAAGTTCTATTATAAAATTTACAAAATTTCTAGAATCAATATTTGGGGAAAGAGAGTTGTTCAAAATCACTAGAGAGAGAAAAGGTATTATGTTTTTTTCTTAAAAAAAAAAAAACACAACACACGCACATAAAGTACACAGATACATCAGTAAAAAAAAAAAAAAAAAAAAAAGCACCATTTTGCCCCTTGAAAATTTCTCTTCGGAAGAAACACATTTTTCAATTTTTTTTTGTTTTAATAAATATAAAAATGTAACTTCCCATGTTGTCCAAATTTAGGACATAATTATCCCATTATTCCATATATAAGACCAATACTCGGGTGGAAAAAACTTCAGTACCAGGAGAGGCCTCCAATTCCGGTAGTTCATTGTCGGTTTTCAGTTTAGAATTTTCTTCCTGCAGGCAAAAAGCAAGCAATGAAAAGGTACTGATAAGACCAGCGAGGACAGCAACATAGATCTAGTCCGTACAAATATATGAATTCATTTACCTCTTAACCCTTCATACCATATTTCTCCTAGATCTGATCCATCTGATCCATATTTCTGATATACATATATAAGACCAGAGATGATCAGTATTTGCTCCAAAAAATCACTAAAAAAATAGGACAAGAAATTGATTTACCCTTACCTCATCAAGTTTGGTTTTCCCTCTACACAAGCTACCGAACTCGTCTTGTTGGATCTGTTAGCATAGGTGATCAATATTTAATCAGAGTGTGACTAAAATGGATAGACCTTTAAAACTACAGGATCGACAAGGGATTGATTATATTTACTACCCCAAATTTTAATGGATGAAGTCTTTCTTTTGTCCGATGGATGATAACATGAAGATGATCACCATTTCCCAACTCCTGCTGTTCTTCATGTATAGCCCTCACTGATGCCGCAAGAGAATGACTCGACTCATCTATCTCAATTATTTTAAGGGTATCTATATTTCCAATACCAGATGGTATCGCTTCCAATTCCCGACAGTTCCGGATGATAAGGTGCTCGAGCTTTGGAAAATGGTAACTCTCCACCCTCCAATGTACCAAATTTGTCTTCCAAATTTGCAAGAATTTTAAATTGAGAAATTCTCCTTCAGTTGGTTCCCACACTTGGCCAATGAAGGCAAACTCCCGTAATTTTAACACTTGAAGATTTGGCAACAAACCGAAAACCGTCATATCTTCCCAATCAATTCCACCATGTTCCATTGTTATTTTCTTGAGCCTTGGGGCAGAAGTGATGCTCTGTAGGAAAGCTAAGTTAGTTGGCAACTCAAAGATAATCTTCAGTGCTTCAGGATTTTGGAGATGGACGTCACATATCGGTAATTCATTAGTACTATAATAAATTCCTAACTTCTTTACATTTGGAATTTTTTCAAACACATGTTGTGTCATTTCTAAATCTTGTACCTTTGAAAGAGTCTGCAAATTTGATAGAACAAAATGTTCATCACTGTGTTCAAATGGGATATAGAAAGCTTGAGGTAGCGAAGCTCGAGAGATTTTTATGTGCCTCAACTGCATCATACTCAAAATTTCCTTGGGGAGTTCAACTCGAAACCCCCATTGATCTTCAACAATTAAAGTGTGTAGATTCCTCAAAAATTTAATAGATCTAGGAATTTTAGTGATACGAGTTGCGGCAATGGCGAGATGCCTCAAGTTAACTAGTTGAAATACTTCATCTGGGAGCATTCTAAGTGGCACTCCAACCATATCCAACACCCTCAGCAACAGAGAACCAAAATAATAATAAGAATGCAACTGAGTTTCATCCCAACCAGTATATATAAAGGTACGAACAAGAGACATAAATTGCAACGTGATGTCCTCATTTGGACTAAATAATGCGTCATCATGAATGCAAAATCGACGATAGAAAGTTTCCTCTTTTTGAAAGAAATTTAGATGCTTGCTCTTGACAAAAAAATATTTCTCCTTATGAGATATTCTCATGCAGAGCTCTCGGAGAAGATCATGCATGCTGCAGGATTTGTTTTTGCCTCTAAGAGACCCTTTTTGACGAATGAAAATAAGATTTCTATCTATAAGGTCTTTAAGGTATTGCTCTGCAACTTCTTCCAAGCACTTAGATTCACTGGGCTTTACAAAACCCTCAGCAACCCATAATTTGATAAGTCTAGAGACGGGAATCTCATAGTTGTTGGGGAAAACTCCTATATAGAGAAAACACGTCTTCAAATGAGGAGGCAAGTAGTTGTAACTTAGAGTTAATATCTTCAAGCACCACTCATCCTCTTTTGCTACAATTGAGATTAAATTGTTAGAAACAAACTCCCAATAATCCAGTGTCTTGTCAAACTTTGAGAGGAGTCCACCGGTCACCACAATTAGTAGCGGAAGCCCTTGGCAATTTTGAACTATCTTCTTTCCAACATCCACCAACTCCAAAGGGCAATTAGATACTCCAAAGACATTTGTACAAAATAATTACTCTTTTCCCCATTTAAAAAACGCATATTGCAATGATTATTATATGGGTTGACATAATCAGCTATATGTCTCAGCCTAGTTGTCAATAAGATTCTACTTCCTATTTGGTCGTTTTGAAATAATCTTTGTACGTATATCATTCCAAAACTTATTACTCCATAAATCATCCAATACAATCAAGTATCTCTTGCACTTTAGATGTTTGTACAATTGCTCTTTTAATTCTTCTTCATCCTTATTTAGTATCAAATCATTTTTGGCAAACCCCATGTCAACTAGAAGGCTTAAAAGAATGTCCTTCATGCAATATTGTTGAGATATTGTTACCCAAGCACGAATATCAAAGTAGTACTTACATATGAATCATCATAAACATTCTTAGCAAGAGTTGTTTTACCAATTCCGCCCATTCCAACAATGGGAATGATTTGGAGTTTAGCCTTATCATTACAGAGTTGCTCCCTTATCTGCGCCAATTCTTCGTCAAACCCCACCATAGTAGCTTGCCCACTTGGATCAGACGATTTTGATGGCAAAATATTCATTATCTGCAAGTCCATAACCGTCTCCATCTCTTCCATGATGGAATCGGTTCGGGCAATTATTTTCCGCAATTCTGCCTGAGAGTTGGTGTCAGATATCAAATTTTGGAGCATGGAAAAAGGTTCATGTGAAGAATTCCCTGGTCCTTGAAATTTAGATCGTGAAAGGAAAATGCGGGATTCGATGACATCTTCTGCCTGATTAGCCACATCTCTGATTTTTGTTTCAAGTGATTTCAGTTTTTCGCTGCTACTTTGTGAAGTTTTTTCAAGAAAATCCAGTAATGAACCGAGCTTTTCTTGGAGAGATTCAATTTGTGGCAGCTCATAAGGAATCGAAACTTCATTTGTATTGCAAATCTGATCAATTGTGTGCATAAGAGAAACAACGGCAGCACGTGCCATCTGTAAACTCTCAGTTCCACAGGAAAGAAATGAAAAGTCAACAGATCAAGGAAGGATCGTTGATGAAAGTATTATGCTACAGATTACCCCCTTCCCCGTAATTACCTCCCCAACTAATTCCTTATTGTTTATTGTCATTTGTTAGATGGACCAATGCAAGGTTGAGCACTTGAGCTATATCATAATTGCTAGTTGATCCACTTTATTTTGTTTAATAACTCGTAATTTTCAAAAAGCACATGCAGCAGAAACATACTGAATAACGTAAAGAGTGTTATAGTGGGATAAAATGGCTTTAAAATCCCGTTTATATCAAATGTAAATACAACCATTCACTAATAACAAGATATATCACCAATTATGTCAACGGGTATGGCAGTATAGTGATATTCGCACTGCAGAAAAAATATTCAAGTAAAATAAAGTTCACTTCACTTTCCCACGTCATTGCAACGATTCAGAATGAATATTCAAACAAAATAATTGCAAAAAAAAAAAAAATGCAGTTTATTGTCCTTTCTTGCAACTTCACCAATTTAAATTTTCGAATCAAGACTTGTTGATGAATGAATGTCTTTTTCAGTGGCCTTATCGGACTTCTTCCTGTTTTCAGTTGGACTTAATTTTTCTTCAGTGGCGTTATTTTTTTAAATGTTTGTTGAATGATCATTTAAATATTGTAATCCCTCTAGCAATTGTTAGTTGCACATTATTTATAAATTTGTAAAATGGGGGTTGGAAAAAAATGCATAAATTGTAGGTTGCAAATTAAATGCTATTGTCAAATTATCCTTCAAGACTTTCATTGGGTTTACTTTTGAGTAATGTTCACCGGTTGACATCGAGATTGTATTTTCAATCCTATAAAATAATGTATCTATATTATCACTCCTCATGATTTTGATACATACTACTGATATCAATTAAGTAGTGAATCATGAGATGTATATAGCATTGTTGTTTACTTTTTACATGGAATCTGAAATCACCTTGTTCCACTCATCTCTCAAGAACTATTGTTCAATTATCAATGGAAATAAGCTATACAATAAATACAAACCGCGAAATAGAGGTCTGTCAAAGTGTTCCTTCAACAAAATGAAAAGCGCAATTATCACTCCGAACAAAGTGAATGGAAAGTGCTGTTGTGTGAATGGAAGCATGAACATAGTGTGAGCTAGTACTGGGCAAGAAAACAGTCAAACTGCCAAACCAACAGAAACCGATCGCATCGGTCGGTTTTGTTAGGTTTTTTTGGCGATCGATTCGGTTCGGTTTTTCAAATGCCAAACCGTCGGTTTTCAAAAAAACCAAAATCCCAAAAGCGACAAAACCAACCGAACCCGATTAGTTCGCCGATTTGATTTACCTAACTTAGAACCAATCAATTCGGTTTGGTTTTTTTTTTGGGCCAAACCGACTTTGGGTGATCGGTTTCGGTGCGGTTCGAAAACCGACCCACCCGAACCGATGCCCGCCCCTAGTCTGAGCATTGCAAGGAACCGCCCATTTGAGACCACTACTTGCAAAATTGATCGGGTGTATTGCGTATTGCCGCCGTCTAGAGCCAAGATGCCATCAATTTTTTTGAGGGTTTGAGTGGGTTTGGGATCCGTAAGGGATAGTGACTATGATCATGTGAGTGATAATTATGATTTTAAAAATTGTTAATATTCTCATTCAAAAAAAAAAAGTTGTTAATATTCCTTATGATATATTCACAAATAATTGATCTCCAAGATAATATTAAATACTATCGCCCTCATTTAATATTTTTAATCGAGTAAGTAATAGTTATTCTATATTATTGGAATAAATTTTTGAGTAATTTTCACCAAAGGTCCACAACCTTTTCATTGCATACCAAATCCATCCTCATTCTCATTCTCTCTCTCTCTCTCTCTATATATATATATATAATCTGTAATCTTTAATCTTTAATATATTAAAATTCACAAGTGATGAGAATCAGTTTTTGGATCATAATATCCTTGCTTATGTTATGAATAATAATTGAAGTGTTATGAATAATTGAGAATAATTTGGTGGTTATGAATTATGAGGAATAATTTGGTGGATGAATAATTTGGTGGAGGAATAATTTGGTAAAAGATGTAATTATTATATGTGAATGACTATTATACCCTTGATGAAATTATGTAATTACGATTGTGCCATTCGAAGTTTTCCTATAAATAGGGCTTCAGTTATTAATGAAATTCATTCCTGAGAATTCCTTAGAATTCATTCTCTCTAAATTCTCTCTATTGTTTCTATACTTTTATAACAGGAATGTGCATATATAGAGACAAAAGGCCATCATTTTATCAAATATATGAACAATCCCATAATTAGAGCACAAAGTTGAAAGCATATATATAATATTTCAATGAATTAATGTTTAATCTTCTTTATCCATAAGAAATTATAGTTCGAGAAGATTAGTGCTGAAGACGTTGAAGCAGAATGCTCAAGGTCACAATCATTATTCGACTGTATTGTAAATCGTAATACATTGAACTAATTTTGTATAATTTTAAACGAATACATTATGGGTAATTTGAGAAATCTATATTATAAGCTGTTATAAAAGTATAGAAACAATAGAGAGAATTTAGAGAGAATGAATTCTAAGGAATTCTCAGGAATGAATTTCATTAATAACTGAAGCCCTATTTATAGGAAAACTTCGAATGGCACAATCGTAATTACATAATTTCATCAAGGGTATAATAGTCATTCACATATAATAATTACATCTTTTACCAAATTATTCCTCCACCAAATTATTCATCCACCAAATTATTCCTCATAATTCATAACCACCAAATTATTCTCAATTATTCATAACAATTCCTTATTTATTTTATTTGATTTTTTAAATTGAATTTTCAAATTGTGTGGTAGATGAAGTGTTTCGTGCTGTGATTAAGGAAACAAAATGATCAGATGGTGAATAAAGAAGAAACACTAGAAGGTAGTAAAGTTCTAGATTTAAGAAATGAAAGATCAATTTGGAATTCCCAAAATGAAGTTGCTGAACTCAGCGCTTCATGATTTTGTCAAATAGTTTTAAATGGTCATGATAAACATCAAAAGAAGATGGGATGTACGAATCTTCTGGATCTTTCTCCAAATTGATGTAATAATTACTGAAAAATCTGTATAGAATCATATCTTTGCTATATAACGTGATTGTGTCGTGATACATGTGAATGCTATATGTTTTACATTTTATTTTGCTTTAGAATACCATTGACCTTAACTAATCTGTTAATATTAACTAATTATGCATGTACATAGATAACATTAATATTTTTCACCGAATGAATTCATGTAGTACTTTGAATAGTAGCACGAATTCATGTAAAGATTTATTATTTCAGAAATTTTTTGTCATTAGTGGATGTCGGAAATTGATTATATAGCTAGGTTAATAACAAGAAAGCCCCTCGCTGGATTAGCCAGGGAATAGGGAACTTATTCATGCGTCTAATATAACTTATCCGTGCACTCAATATAATTCTTTGTATTGATCACAATATGTTATTATAAAGATTGCGTGTGTTTCAAAATTTTCAATTTTTAATCAATTGAAACGTAAAGCTCAACTATTTAAACTCGCCATCTCAAATTATTTCATTTCATGTAACCTCTTTTTTCTATCACATATTAATATAGATGTTTCTTAAGATTTTCACTTATTAATATAGATGTTTCTTAAGATTTTCACTTATTAATATAGATGTTTCTTAAGATTTAATTTCATTCTAGGGAGGTAAATATACTACAAGAGAGTTATCGGCATAGATATGAAGATGAAGATGGATGGTCCATGAAAGTGTGACAGTGTTCTGAATTATGGATTTAAGGGAAACATATCATAATGATGAACAAAAGATTGATATTTTGAGATTGATCTTAATTGATAGAGATATCTAACTATTTGCTTTTACAAACATATATTTTCTCTTTATATTTTTATCTTAGTCAAGTATACCTATAAATTCTTTTTTGCAAACATCAATGACTTTTCATCCTTGTACTTTGGCTTCTGACACGATTGTAGACAACTTTTGCAAAATAAAATTACTTTCAAGTTATAGAATTATTGGCTATAAGACAATTATCGGCTTATGAAAGTGAATGACCATTTAAAGTGATAGTAGTTTGAAAGACTTCAATCAAATCTTATTCTCTCTCTATCAAACATATCCTAAAAATCACTTCTTTGCAATTATTAATTTTTTATTATTATTATTATTTTATGATGAAGTTTCATTGCAATTATACCACCTATTAAATTGAAATGAAAAGAACACTACAAATTGAAAGGATAAAAAATATAAAGATTCTATATACTAGATAAAAGCAAAATTTTCATATATAATCTATAAAATTAATGTAGAAGTATGTTAGTTAATAGTTAACTTAATATTTTAACGATAATTAATAAACTATCATTATAATGTGCAATGCACATCTTTTCAGTATATCTATATGTATACAGTGACGGACCCATGTGTGGTCTTGTGGGGGCACTTCCCCCCACCCAGTTTTGAAAAACCAGTGGCAAAATTTATTATTATTTTACAAAAGTGGCCAAATTTCAGTGCCCACTTTAAAAGAAAAAAGAAAAATAAATTTTTCCATGGACCATGCAATTTTCCCAGCAACCAAGCCCATTTGAAGGCTCAGCCCAATTCAAAACACCCAAAACTATTTGATACAGCTAGTTCTCCCTGCGTTTGGTTGTTCTTCACCTCATCTTCTGTGATAGGCGATACCGCAATGCACGCAACATGTAAGCAAATACATTATATTTTGCAATTTCATTCGTCAGTTCACATCTTGTAAGTCTAATAGTTTTCTAGTATGTAGTTTATTGGTGAATCTTTTCTAATAATATAAAGTATATATGAGAAATAAATTATTATACTAAAAAAATTATCAGCGGGCGTCCAACCCCCCACACGCCCCACTAACCTTAGTAACCTATAATCCATAGGTTCGCTCAAACAAAAAACTCGAATATATAATGAATAACAATTAGAAATTGATTGATATTAGAGTTATGAACATTTTCCATGATTAAATATTTGCAATTTTTTCTTACCGGGAAAGGAAATGGGAGAGGAGTGTGTTGCTAACTGGCAATGAAATAGGGTTTTTTCCCATTTCACTGCCATTGGAGTAGTTGCATAAAAAAAAATTCTTTCCTAATTTCAGTGGAAGGGCCAAATAGCCATTTTTCATTCATTTAACTATCATTTTGGACAGAAAACATCAAAAAATGACTTTATGTGATAATTTTTGAAAAGCTAGGGACACAAGACATTCAAAAAAAAGAACGGAGATGGATTTGTTATAAAATGCAAACGTTGGGAACCTAATTGGTGAAAATTACCCTAAATTTTAGTTTAGCATTTAATTATGTGCAACTTTCAAACTTTATTATGTACTATCGAATTATTTAAAAATTTTGCATTTTTACCTAATTTTTAGTCACTTATAGTACCCTATTTGTGTTATTTTTTTTATTTTTTTATTTTTTGCAAAATATTGTGATACTCAAGACTTTAAAATTCTAAAGATTTCTTATAAAAATCGATATTGCATATAAAAACAATATTAGATGTACAATTAATTTGTATAATTAGGTGTACAACCCTCTGATAGAGTACTATTGAGAATACCATTTTATCCTCGCTGCATTGGTGGGGTCCAACCCTCTATTAGAGGGTTGCAAACTTAATTGTACCATTTAACTAGTCATTCCCCTAACATTGCTCTACAAATAAAAATGTGCTACAAATTATGGTGGGTCGGAGATATGAAACTGGCGAATAAACCAAATTAGACGCTTCATAAGGAGTCGAAACTTCATTTGTATTGCAAATCTGATCAATTGTGTGCATAAGAGAAACAACGGCAGCATGTGCCATCTGTAAACTCTCAGTTCCACAGGAAAGAAATGAAAAGTCAACAGATCAAGGAAGGATCGTTGATGAAAGTACTATGCTACAGATTACCCCCTTCCCAGTAATTAATTACCTCCTTCCCAGTAATTACCTCCCCAACTAATTCCTTATTGTTTATTGTCATTTGTCAGATGGACCAATGCAACGTTGAGCACTTGAGCTATATCATAATTATTGCTAGTTGATCCACTTTATTTTGTTTAATAACTCGTAATTTTCAAAAAGCTCATGCAGCAGGAGTATACTGAATAACGTAAAGAGTGTTATAGTGGAATAAAATGATTTTAAAATCCCGTTTATATTAAATGTAAATACAACCATTCACTAATGGCAATATAGTGATATCCGCGCCGCAGAAAAAATATTCAAGTAAAATAAAGTTCACTTCACTTTCCCACGTCATTGCAACGATTCAGAATGAATATTCAAACAAAATAATTGCAAACAATAATGCAGCTTATTGTCCTTTCTTGCAACTTCACCAATTTAAATTTTCGAATCAAGACTTGTTGATGAATGAATGTCTTTTTCAGTGGCCTTACCGGACTTCTTCCTGTTTTCAGTTGGACTTAATTTTTCTTCAGTGGCCTTATTTTTTTAAAGGTTTGTTGAATGATCATTTAAATATTGTAATCTCTCTAGCAATTGTTAGTTGCACATTATTTATAAATTTGTAAAATGGAGGTTAAAAAAAATGCATAAATTGTAGGTTGCAAATTAAATGCTATTGTCAAATTGTCCTTCAAGACTTTCATTCGGTTTACTTTTGAGTAATGTTCACCGGTTGACATCGAGATTGTATTTTCAATCCTATAAAATAATGTATCTATATTATCACTCCTCATGATTTTGATACATACTACTGATATCAATTAAGTAGTGAATCATGAGATGTATATAGCATTGTTGTTTACTTTTTACATGGAATCTGAAATCACCTTGTTCCACTCATCTCTCAAGAACTATTGTTCAATTATCAATGGAAATAAGCTATACAATAAATACAAACCGCGAAATAGAGGTCTGTCAAAGTGTTCCTTCAACAAAATGAAAAGCGCAATTATCACTCCGAACAAAGTGAATGGAAAGTGCTGTTGTGTGAATGGAAGCATGAACATAGTGTGAGCTAGTACTGGGCAAGAAAACAGTCAAACTGCCAAACCAACAGAAACGATCGCATCGGTCGGTTTTGTTAGGTTTTTTTGGCGGTCGATTCGGTTTTCGGTTTTTCAAAACAGCCAAACCGATCGGTTTTTCAAAAAAAAAAACCAAAATCCCAAAAAAACCGACAAAACCAACCGAACCCAGTTAGTTCGGGTTTCAGTTTACCTAACCGAACCAATCAATTCGGTTTGGTTTTTTTTTTTTTTGGCCAAACCGACTTTGGGTGATCGGTTTTGGTGCGGTTCGAAAACCGACCCACCCGAACCGATGCTCGCCCCTAGTCTGAGCATTGCAAGGAACCGCCCATTTGAGACCACTACTTGCAAAATTGATCGGGTGTATTGCGTATTGCCGCCGTCTAGAGCCAAGATGCCATCAATTTTTTTGAGGGTTTGAGTGGGTTTGGGATCCGTAAGGGATAGTGACTATGATCATGTGAGTGATAATTATGATTTTAAAAATTGTTAATATTCTCATTCAAAAAAAAAGTTGTTAATTGTTATAAAACTTCTTCTAAATAGAGAGAATTTAGAGAGAGAGAGAATTTTCTGGGTGATTTTCATTAATAACTGAAACCCTATTTATAGGGAAACTTCGAATGGCACAATCGTAATTACATAATTTCATCAAGGGTATAATAGTCATTCACATCAATAAACAAATATTAAAACTTCCCTCGGGTGCCTTGTGATTATTAGTTTATTCATAACACTCCCCCTTGAATGACTATTCACTATCACATTATTCATCGACTCTCATTTACAATTAATAGTGGGATATATTGCGTTGCCTCGTTAAAACCTTTGTCAGTAAAACCCAATAGGATAAAACCTGATCGAAGGAAAAAGAGTACAATCGCTCCCCCTAATTGTGATTGTAGGAGTATTAACTTGCTGCCTCGTTAAAACCTTGCCAGTAAAACCCAATGGGATAAAACCTGGTCGAAGGAAAAAATCTGACTACTCCCCACGATGTTGGTCACACAATATCCTTGAGCGACGTATTCCAATCGATGTACCAATTTCTTAAATGTACATGTTGGTAATGCCTTAAATAAATAAGTCGGCTACATTGTCACTTGAGCGAATTTGTTGAATTATAATGTTGCCACTTTTACGAAGATCATGTGTATGGAAAAATTTTGGTGAAATATCTTTGTGTCCTGTCCCCTTTGATGTAACTTTGCTTTGAGCATTTAATACAAGCGACATTGTCTTCGTACATTATTGTCGGGTCATCTTTTATTGAGGCTAATCCACAGGATGTTTGGATATGATGCGTCATATCCCGTAACCAAACACAATCTCGACTTGCTTCATCAATCGCAATGAGCTCAGCATAATTTGAGGATGTCGCTGTCAAGGTTTGCTTTGTAGATCTCCAGGATATAGCGGTTCCTCCTCGTGTAAACACATAACCTGTTTGAGATCTGCCTTTATGTGGATCGGAAAGATATCCTGCATCTGCATATCCCACTAAAGAAGACCCAGATCTTCTTGAATAAAAGAGTCCCATATCAGTGGAACCTCTTAAATATCTTAGAATGTGTTTAATACCATTCCAATGCCTTAAAGTGGGTGCAGAGCTATATCTTGCAAGAAGATTCACAGAAAAAGCTATGTCTGGTCGTGTGCAATTTGCAAGATACATTAACGCACCAATTGCACTAAGATATGGTACTTCGGGACCAAGTATCTTTTCTCCATCTTCAAGTGGACGAAAAGGATCTTTATTCATATCAAGTGATCTAACGACCATAGGTGACGTCAATGGATGTGCTTTATCCATGTAAAACCTTTTCAAAACTTTTTCTGTATACGTAGATTGGTGAACGAACAATCCTTCGGGGAAGTGTTCAACTTGCAAACCAAGACAAAATTTTGTCTTTCCCAAATCCTTCATCTCAAACTCATTCTTCAAGTATTTTGCAATTTTATTCAACTCTTCAGGAGTCCCAATTAGATTCAAATCATCAACATAAACTGCCACAATTGCAAATCCATTGCTTGATTTCTTTATGAAAACACAAGGGCAAACATTATCATTTTATATCCCTCTTTAGCATGAGATATTCGCTAAAGCGGTTGTACCACATCCGCCCGATTGTTTCAACTGTAGAGTGACCTTTGCAATTTGATAGAGTACATTTCTTTGGGACGAATATCATTAAGCCCATGGCATAAATCGTAAATCCTTGAGGATTTTCATATATATATCATGTCAAGTGATCCATATAGATATCAAGTTACTACATCCATGAGGCGCATATCAAGTTTTTCTCTGATACAAACAAGCTTATTAAGAATCTAAATGTGATAGTGTCCATTACAGGAGAATACGCTTCCTCATAATCAATTCCTGGTCTTTGAGAGAAACCTTGTGCTACAAGTCTTGCTTTATATCTCGTAATTTCATTGTTTTCGTTTCTCTTTCTTACAAAGACCCATTTATATCCAACGGGGATAATATTGGCAGAGTTGGAACTCATCGCCCAAACACTTTACGCTTTTCTAAGGAATTTAATTAAAATGCATGGCTTCTTTCCATTTTGGCCAATCAGATCTATTTTGACAATCACTAACAGACTGTGGTTCAGGATCGTCATTCATGATATCAAGAGCCATATTGAAGGCAAAAATGTCATCCATGTCAACACATTCACGTTCCCACAATATATGAGATGACAGATAATTTATTGAAATCTCATTATTTTCGGACACTTGTAGTTCTTTGGGAACTACAACATTTTCAATTGGTCGGTCAACCTTTTTCTCAATTGTTGGTTTCTTTTCACCGCCCCTTCTTTTTCGAGGTGCGTAATCTTTGGAACCAATTGGTCGACCACGCTTACGAGTTGTCTTAGATTCATTTGTTAGTATAGGTCGCCCTTCAGTGGACATCAATTTTATTCGGAGCATTTGCCGATGGTATATAAGATTTTGTCACTTTCATTGTATCGACAAATGCATCGTGATTTGACTAGCAATTCTTTGCAAATCAATGATCTTTGACCTCTTGTTCACATTGATTACTACGAGAATCAAAGTGAGTAAGGGTTTTCACATTCCACGAAAGATCATGTTTCTTTTCTGGATGTAGTTTTGTTCCTCCCAAAATTGGAAATGTCATTTCATCAAAATGACAATCTGTAAATTTCGCCGTAAGTAAATCACCTGTTAAAGGTTCAAGATATCGAATGATAGATGGTGAATCATACCCAACATAAATTCCAAGTCTTCGTTGGGGACCCATCTTGGTACGTTGTGGGGTGAAATCGGTACTTGCACAAAGACAGCCAAAAATTTTTAGGTGAGAAACATCAGGTTCTCGGCCCAGGCAAGTTGCAAAGGAGAGTATTGGTGATAAGGCGTTGGCCTTATACGAACCAATGCGGCATGTAAAATGGCATGACCCCAAGCGAAATGGGGAGATTTGATCTCATAAGTAGCGACTGGCGATTAATTGAAGTCGTTTAATAAATGATTCCGCTAAGCCATTTTGTGTATGGACATGAGCAACAGAATGTTCAACATCAACTCCAATGGACATACAATATTCATCAAATGCTCGAGACCTAAACTCGCCAGCATTATCAAGACGAATTTTCTTAATTGAATAATCGGGAAAATGTGCTCGCAATCTTATAATTTGAGCAAGCAGCCTCGCAAAAGCTGCGTTTCTAGTAGAAAGCAAGCAAACATGGGACCATCTAGAAGAAGCGTCAATTAAGACCATGAAGTAACGAAATGGTCCACATCTTTGGAGTGTATAGGCCCGCATATATCTCCTTGAATTCTTTCCAGAAAATTTGGAGATTCAACATCGACCTTCATTTTGGAGGGTCTTACGATTAATTTGCCTTGCGAACAAGCAACACATGGAAAATCATTTGCTAAAAGAATCTCCTGGTTCTTTAGGGAATGTCCATGTGAGTTATTGATTATTCTGCGCATCATAGTCGCTCCAGGGTGTCCAAATCTATCATGCCACAACATGAAACTTTTAGAGTCAGCGAACTTCGGGTTCGCAACATTATTTGACTCTATTGTTTTTATGAATGTATAATACATCCCAGATGGTAGTGTTGGGAGTTTTTCTTTTATCAACTTCTGGCCAGATAAAAAGGAAGTGATACATAGATACTCAATATTATTTTCTTTCATTGTCTCAATATGATATCCATTTGTGATATCCTTAAAACTTAGCAAATTTCTTCTAGATTTGCTAGAGTAGAGGACATCATCAATATTTAAGACCGTATTATTTGTCAAGATGATACGAGCTCTTCCGGAGCCATCAATGATGTTTGCCGTGCCCGATATGGTAATAACAGTATGTTCTGTTAATGTTAATTTCACAAAATACTTTTTATCTCGGAGAATGGTATGCGTAGTTGCACTGTCAGCTAGACATACATCTTGACAATCCATTAAGAATCTACAAACATATTTGAAGAAACTTCAAAAACTCCCATTTATTGAAAAACGACTTATTCAAACATTGTACAACATGTTGTCTTATATATAATAAAACTTTGAGAATATAAAAGTTTTATGTGGACTAAAACAGATTTATTCTTCCATGAGATGTTCAATACTATCTGATGGACCAGCATAAAGATCAGGAATATCCATGTGTGTCATATCCATTGGATCGTCACAATCTAGGAAATTTGTTTTCACTTTTCCTTTTCCCTTTTCCTTGATAGATTTTTGGTACAGTTCTACCAAATGTTTCGCTGTACGGCAGGTACGTGACCAATGCCCCCTCATTCCACAGCGAAAACATTCTTGCTCATGTACCCTTTTGGATGGGATATTTTCATTATGTTTTTTATAGCCATAGTTCTGACTATGACGTTTTCCACTTCCACGTCCATGTCCATATCCACGTCCACGTCCACGTCCATGTCCACGTCTGTGTCCGTGTCTATAACCAGGTCCGTGGCGTGATTTATTATTAGCTTCTGGCAGTGTGATAGCATTTGCTTCTGGCAATGTAGTGGACCCGGTTGGACGCATCCCATGATTTTTTCATGAGCAACTCATTATTTTGTTCAGCGACAAGCAAGCATGAAATGAGTTGAGAATACTTTTTAAATCCTCACTCTCTGTATTGTTGTTGTAACAGCACATTCGAGGCATGGAACGTTGAATACGTCTTTTCAAGCATATCTTCTTCTTTAACCTCTTCCCCGCAGAGCTTCAATTTAGAACAGATTCTAAAAAGCTCAGAATTGTATTCACTTACGGACTTAAAATCCTATAAGCGAAGATGAAGCCACTCGTAGCGGGCTTTTGGAAGGACCACAGTTCTCTGATGGTCAAATCTATCTTTCAAATTGTTCCATAAGACCTTCGGGTCTTTTACTGTCAAATATTCAACTTTAAGATCACAATGGATATGGTGACTGAGGAAAATCAGCGCTGCGGCGCGATTCTTTTCTGATGCTTCATTTTCATCTTTAATATTATCTCCTAGATCCTTTGAAATCAGATGGATTTCTGCATCAAGGACCCATGACAAATAATTTTTTCCAGAAATATCAAGTGCAGCGAAATCAAGTTTCGTGATATTCTCCATTTGTAGTTCTACAATAGAAAATTAAATCCGATTAATTTTCATATATACAATAGAAAATTAATCAATATCTACAGGATATGAATGATATATTTTCCTTCAGGGATTATTACCATAGAACCGTAATATATTTTCAAATTTTGCTACTTCAAGAGCAAATTATATTCTTCTAGAATATATAAACTAACTACTTCTTCAAGAGTAGATTTTAATTATAACCAATCGTGTGGTATAATCCACCATATTGGAGATATACATAATATTTAGAGTACATAAATTTAAATTGCAGAATTTAAATAGCAAAAATTAAATTGCATAGTAATTAACTACTTCTTCAGGAGTAGGATCTACTTAGTAGATGGTATTACCCATCACTTAGTATATAAAGTGTAGAAATATATAAAATCTTCCAGTTTGTGACGGTTGAACCCATCATAAGGTAGAAGGTGTTGCGATAATTAAATTGCGAAAAGTAAATTCTCCAAATAGGTAGTTTAATCCACCACTTGGAAATAATTGCAATAAATAAAAGTAACAAAAAAAAAATGTCCAACTGTTTCTTCCTTGGTCCGCATGGGTAACTTTGTCCAGTCTAATCCGCATAGGTAAAATATAATAAAAATATAATATCAATGTTATAAGATTAAGAAATCGTTTTCTTTTCACTTTAATTTGTAAATAGATGTTCAAGTTAAAAATTTATATCTTAAAAAGAGTTATTACCTTATCAATATTGGTGTCAAATTGGAGCTCTCGTTAAATAGAATATAATGAAGTTGAAAAAATTTGATTTTGATAATGTATACTTCTTATATGTCAAGAAAACAAATGTTATCACACTAAATTATTATATTATAAAGTAATATATAATAATATATATTA
Source organism: Jasminum sambac (assembly GCA_018223645.1). Lineage (NCBI taxonomy): Eukaryota > Viridiplantae > Streptophyta > Magnoliopsida > Lamiales > Oleaceae > Jasminum > Jasminum sambac. The sequence continues at coordinate 28,130,116 of CP073652.1, forward strand.
TATACCTTTTTGTTTTCTTCTGTAACGTTAGAGGAAATCTGGCTCAGATCGAGTAGAGGCTCGTGCTGATAACGTGTTATAAAACTTCTTCTAAATAGAGAGAATTTAGAGAGAGAGAGAATTTTCTGGGTGATTTTCATTAATAACTGAAGCCCTATTTATAGGGAAACTTCGAATAGCACAATCGTAATTACATAATTTCATCAAGGGTATAATAGTCATTCACATCAATAAACAAATATTAAAACTTCCCTCGGGTGCCTTGTGATTATTAGTTTATTCATAACATTAATATTCCTTATGATATATTCACAAATAATTGATCTCCAAGATAATATTAAATACTATCGCCCTCATTTAATATTTTTAATCGAGTAAGTAATAGTTATTCTATATTATTGGAATAAATTTTTGAGTAATTTTCACCAAAGGTCCACAACCTTTTCATTGCATACCAAATCCATCCTCATTCTCATTCTCTCTCTCTCTCTCTCTCTCTATATATATATATATATAATCTGTAATCTTTAATCTTTAATATATTAAAATTCACAAGTGATGAGAATCGGTTTTTGGATCATAATATCCTTGCTTATAATATAGATTTCTCAAATTACCCATAATGTATTCGTTTAAAATTATACAAAATTAGTTCAATGTATTACGATTTACAATACAGTCGAATAATGATTGTAACCTTGAGCATTCTGCTTCAACGTCTTTAGCACTAATCTTCTCGAACTATAATTTCTTATGGATAAAGAAGATTAAACATTAATTCATTGAAATATTATATATATGCTTTCAACTTTGTGCTCTAATTATGGGATTCACTACACCAAAACAAGAGATTTGTCACACCAAGGATTTTGAAGGGGCCGCGGTTATAAACCGTTACCCATAAACGCGCGGATTGTCGCAGTTTTTAACCGTGACTAAGTGTGGGTCATGGTTATAAACCGTGACCATATCCTCGTCTATGGGTCACGGTTACAAACCGTGACCCATGTGAAAGTAATTGAAAAAAATTAAAAAAGCAGTAAAATGGTGACAGATGGGTCGCGGTTTCCCACCGCGACAATTAGCGAGCCTAGGGATCACGGTTTATAACCGTGACCCGATTGTAATAATAAAACAAATTAAAAATCAGCAATCCAAAATCGGGGAACCCCAAATCAGCCGACTGTAGAACAAAACAATTCACCTCCCACCCCAAAATCGGCGAACCCTAGCTGGCTAAGTCATCTCAAGATTTGGTTCTCTCCCCTGATTTCTGTGAGTCGCCACTACGCGGGTGTCGTGAAGTGAAGAGTCCAGGTACTCCTGAGCAAGCCGCCGTTGCTAAGCGGCTGTCGAGTTCCTCTTCGTCGAAGAAATGCGATAACCACGATTTGACGACGGCGACGCTGGGTCTTCTAGGTCGTACTCCTATTCTTCAAGCCTTGTTCAAAAGGAAAACTGCAGTGGTTGGTTTAAGCAATTATTGACTATTTGGCTGGACCAAATTATACTGTCGTTTATGATGCTATTGTTGTCTGCAGGTTTTCAGCTAAAATATCAACACTGTAGATGGATGTGCTACTTTCTTCCGCCGTGATAGATTTCTACATGTCAAGAAATACGAGGTTATAAAAAACCATAGGTAGCATGCTATTAATTCCTTTGTTGTCATTTCTATTAATACATGCCTATGTGTAGGTTGAGTTTAACAAAGCAGCACAATCTCTGACTGATGCTGTTGTTCCAAGTGCTCAGAAGAAATTTCCTCTTAATCGACTTTTCAAGGTATTGAATGAATGATTTTTAATTTTTGTTTGATACAAGTTGTATAATATAACTTGGCTCATTATTTTTCCGTAACTTCAAACGGCTTAGAATTTTGTTGTTGGATAACTCTCTGGTCATTAATCTCGCTATGTTTGTGCTTATGGATATGTGCACATATGTGTTGTGTGATTGTTTTTTTAAAGTATAAATTATATATATGCCTGCATTTACTCATATAACTCCGATTATGAATAGTATCTCTCATTTGACTGCTGCATTCTTTGCATTTCTATTATATAATTAATGGTTTATGGGAAAGATAATTGAATATGCTCTTGTAGAAGGGCCAAGAAGCTCTTGAAGAAACTGAGTTTGCATTCTACAATGGGTAGGTTAACATAACATAGTTGCTCTTGAGAGCACATGAAAAATAGTTATATTCTTTCAATTGCACAAAATGTTTGATGTTTAATTGTCATCCACTGTTATCCCAACTAGCCTAAACTCTCCAATTTTTCGATCGCATATTATTTCACAGAGAGAACTATGAATCTGAAAATCTTTAGAAAGGCAATTAAGAAAAAATAGGTGAAATAGAAAAGTACCCTGGTTTTTTATTTTTTATTTTTGTTAATTTTTTTAAGTTGTAAATTTTGTTCTTATGTTACCATGTCCTTGAATCAAACAAATGTAGGAAATTATGATCAACGCTATTACTCTACACAAGATAGATTTCATGTTTTATCTTTGTTAAAAATAAAATAAAGTTATTGGTATGTTAGGATTGAAGGGGCATTCCATATATATAAGTAGCTAGAGGCGGATGATTTAGGAATGAAAATGACCAATTGCTCGTATTTTGACCAACATTGTCAAGGTAATCAGCCATTTTTTCCCCTATCTACAAATATGAGTGAATTTAACTTAAATCCCCTTAATATATTTCCTAATTCTCTCCAAGATATAATGTGCTTCTGGGGTGTTTGGTTGGGAGGATTCGTTGTCTGTAATAGATGTATAGGGATAGAGTTTAAAACAGAACCATCCTGTCACCAGCAGAGAGTTTTGTGAATTCCCATCCATGTATAGGGATAGAGAGTTTTGTGAACAAAATGGCAGATTACTAGTAACATATACTACACTAAAAAATATCCCTCGTATTTTGACCAATTGCTCTAGCATGGGCAAAAAATTTAAGTGGCAACTATTTTGATTAATTATTTTGACTAAAATAATTCTTCTTTGTTATGTCTCCGGATTTTTCTTTTTAGAATGATGAAGATAATTTGTTTGTTGAACCCCCTCTCTCTCTCTCTCTCTCTCTCTCTCTCGAGATTGAATTGATGATTAAATATTTCTAAAAACAAAAAAATCATTTATATCTTCACTAAATTACCCTATTATTATTTTGTATTAGACATTAATTACTATTTTATAATAATTATGTTATTTATTTTTCTTATTGTTTCTACAATGTCCATTTACTTAAAAATATCAAGTTTTAAATTGTCCGCTTTGAAGCTATTAAGGTATGTCCACTACATGTTCTTTTTCCTACTATTTGGTACAATGCTTTATTTTATTTTATTTATTTTTATTTTTATTTTTGTGCTTTATTTTATTTTATTTATTTTTATTTTTATTTTTTTGTCGTCATCTTTCAATTAAATCCAACTATGTCTTTATATGTGAGTGATTGTGTTGTTACTTTTTAATTGGTAATATTTTTATTGATTGTTTATTGGCTTCTTATTTGTTTAATATTTTTATTAACCAATCACATATTTATGTTCTATTTGTTTATGTATTTTAATTTTTGAATTATTTTAATTCAAAATAATTTGTTTAATATTTTTACTAACTACATATTTGTGTTCTCTTTATGGCCGTTAGCGAACCCTTTTAAAATATTTTAAACACTTTTTATCACTTTTTATCCATTCTTTCTTTATTCTAAATCAATCACATCCACATATCTGATAATATCCACAAATCTCAACCACTCACCTCCACTCATTCTCTCTTATTGGACATTAAAAGTTTTTTAAACCCGTTATAAACTACTTCCTATCATCCTAAAATTTGTTTGTGTATTTTAATTCCTTCCTCTCATTTAAGTTTCCTTTGTTACGTCTTCTAATATTTCTAGGTCAAAAAAGATCTGATTTTTATTTACATTTCGCTTCTACTTCTCAATTCTTTCTTTTTACCAAGCGTTTGAGAAACGTATGATTTTGACAAAAGATTGATTTTTACCTTTTTCCCATATGCCAATACTTAATGATTGTTATAAATGTCTTCCCTTCTCCTGCCACAATGAAAAAAAAAATTGTTTGGTTCATTTATAGGTAACATTATCGCCTCGCAAACTTATAAATATTATACTACTTTATTGATTTATTGATTGACAACCGTAGAATTAAATTTCAAAAATAACATTCTCTATTCTTCCTAACAATGGTGTTTCCTTTCTTCCTAATTTGTCCAGGCTTTTGAAGACTCAGATTCTCACATTTCAATCTCCACCCTTCACCGAATAGTTTAACTTTGCTTTCTTAGTGTAAGGTAAGTTTCCATTGTTTCTTTTATCCCTCTATTTCACCGATAGCATTATCTCATCTTTATTTGACACCGTTAAGTTAAGTGGTCGTAGAACCACTTACAATAGTCACGTTATTCATTTCGTCTTTTATTTTGTTTAATGTTTATGTTATTTACATGTCACTACACTCACCTTTGAGCTTAGAGTACCCGTTTGAAGATTAGATTATAATTTACAAACTTCCAGATACTTGGATAGTTTGAAATTTATAAAGTAATCTTTGAATTGTCCCATTTTTGGACAGTTTGTCATTGATTTGTGAATAATGCGACTGATATTGAAATATATTATGCAGTCAGTCATAATCTCATGTGTAAAGGTTCGATCGTGTCTCCTTCTTATTCTCGGGATGTATGCTCTGACTAATGTAGATCGTGACATTATGGAGAATCTGCGGGGAAGATCTTTGTCGAAAGATTGCCGCGATGCTATTATAGATAATTTGTACAATATAATTTGATAGAACTCGCATAGATCACAAATCAATGATGAATGGGTTAGGATCCTTACCAGTTAGTGTTGGAGCGATAAGGTGTATTAGGACATTATCACGACACATGCATTTCCTACTACAAGGTTTTCTATTATTTCGTTGGAATAACTAATGTAACTAGCATTGCTATTCTTGTTAGTTGGCCAAAAAAAGGGTCGCATTCAGTCGAGTTAACTTATGAACTCGTCATTTGAACATTGAAGCTTTTGCGATGGATTTCCCACTTTCTAAAGAATGGATGGGCGCACTTCCAAGGACTAGTCAGGTTTATGTACAAGGTGTTAGGGAATTTATTAAATTCGCACAGAGTAAGGTCCATTATGATATCATACCTTGTCCGTGCACCCAATGTATGAATGGTAAATGCCTTTGTGTCGAAGATGTTGAGTTCCACTTGGTCAAGTGGGGTATGCAAGATAGCTACAAGATTTGGGTCTACCATGGGGAAATTGATTCTTCATTTGTCCGAGAACATGTACCGACAACAACAACAAGCCTTGTGTGGAAGAGTACCCTTCAGCAAATCCTATGTTGAATACCATGATCGATGATGCCTTCGGATATCATGAGCTACAAGGTAATCAGAGTGTGGATTTCGAAGGTGGTCACGGTGTTAATGCAGAAATTAGTGAAGATCAGGAGTATATTCGTTTAATGTTAGATGCTTCAAAACCTTTGTATCCCAATTGTAACAAAGATCACACTACTTTATATGCAATGATTGGTTTGCAGAATGTAAAGAGTCAGTTCGGTTTATCTGGAAATAGTGTTACTGCTATACTTGTGTGGATTAAGGATTTGCTCTCCGCAGATAATTTGTTACCCACGAGTTATCCATCTATCAAGAGTAGCCTGAAAGGGTTAGGGATGAAGTACAAGTCCATTCATGCTTGTAAGTACGATTGCATTTTGTATCACAAAGAGCACGAGTTGAGGGATACATGTCCGGTATGTAATGAACCCCGATTTGTCGTGAAGAAGGATCCGAATAAGAAGGGTTTAAGAACTCATAAAGTACCGCAGAAAGTTTTGAAATATTTTCCCTTAGGGCCGAGGTTAAGGCGACTTTATAGCGTGCCCTGGATAGCAGAGGCTATGACTTGGCATGCGCGAGCAGAGCATGGAGGAAATCTTATGAGGCATCCTATGGATTCTACTATTTGGAAAACCGCAAATGTTGCACACCCAGATTTCGCTCAGGAAACTCGCAATGTTCGCCTTGGATTAGCCACCAATGGCTTTAATCCTTTTGGTAATTTAAGCACTAATCAAAGTGTTTGGCCGGTGATCCTCGTGCCATATAATCTCCCTCCTTCGTTATGCATGAGAAAAGAGTTTGCTATGTTGTCCTTATTAATTCCTGGGCCAAAAGCTCCAAGCGATGATATTGATGTGTTTTTAGCACCATTAGTCGAAGAATTGAATGATTTATGGGTTGAAGGTGTCCAAGCGTTTGATTCAAATACACATGAGAGTTTCACGTTGAAAGCTATGTTATTGTGGGCAATCCACGACTTGCCAGCATACGGAACTTTGTCTGGTTGTAATGTTCATGGTTATTTTGGATGCCCTGTTTGTGCGGAGGAGACTGGATCAGATTGGTTACCGGCGAGTCATAAAATTTGCTATCATAGCCATCGTAAATGGCTACCTAGTGATCACAAGTTTAGGCGAGACAAGAGCAATTTTATTCCTAACGGTGTCGAAGAAGGATTCGCTCCAAAGAGGCTGTCAGGAACCAAAATTGAAAGGAAGGCTGCAAGTGCTGGGCATAATTTGACGGGAAAACATCCCAAAGTATTGGCATTGAAGCGCAAAAGTAGAGGTGATCCCAAAGATTCAAGTAAAATGAAGCCGTGGTCGAGAAGATCAATTTTGTACGACTTGCCGTACTGGAAATATCATTCCGTCAGACATGTCATAGATGTTATGCACGCAGAAAAAAATATCATAGAACATATTGTGAGCACATGCATACAGGGAACACATTCGAAAGATGGTGACAATGCACGAGAGGATCTTCGACTGATGAAAGTTAGGAAGAGCTTATGGCTACAGAAAGATACTGAAAGTGGAAAGAGTGTAATGCCCGATGGACCCTTCACCTTAACCAAAGATGAGAGAGATGTGTTTCTGAAAACCTTGTATGATTTGAAGGTTCCAACAGACTTCTCTTCTAATTTACGTAGGGTTGTAAACTTCAGTGCGCATGATTTGAAACAATGTAAATCTCATGATTGGCACGTCATTATGCAATTGGTCCCATTACTATTTAGGCATTGCTTTTCCAAACACAAGGAGCTTCGAAGAGCTATTATGCAGATAAGCCTATGTTTCTCCCTCTTGTGTGCAAAAGTTGTTAATCGAAAGCATATCGTCGCTGCCAAAACAACTATTTCTGAGGCAACATGTGTGCTCGAGAAGTATTTCCACCGTCGTTTTTTGACATTAGCATCCATCTATTGGTACATTTATGCGACGAAGCCCTTATGTGTGGTCCTGTTAGATATCGGTGGATGTACCCGTTTGAGAGACTTATGAAGTTCTTCAAAGATTACGTAAAGAATACTAGGTACATTGGCGGGTCAATAGCAGAGGAGTATATTACAAATGAAGCTTCTTTGTTTGCGAGAGAGTACATGCCTAATCCCGGTATCGAAAGTTTTAATCCTCATCGTGAGCACTTCATTGACGAATTTGGCGAGTTTGATGATGAAGGGGCATTGGGGAAGGGGAATAAAGTAAAACTTTCAAATCTTCAATATGAGCAGGTGGCTCGTTATGTTTTTGAAACACACGAAGATATAGATGAATGGCGAGAGTAAGTATTTACAATTACAGTAATTAAAGAATGTGAAGGAATACATATATTGCATGTTGTCGACATTAACATTTTTGGCACTTCAACCACTGTAGGAAGTATAATTCCTTTCAACAATCGAAAAAAAGAAGAAAAGTTTCAAATTTGAGTTCGGACTTCCGGCTCTGGGTATCAAACGAGGTAACTATTTCATTAACACTTTCAGCAGCACGTTAGTTATATCAAAGTAAAAATTTTCATTGTATCTTAATAGTGTCTTATTTTCATCACCCAGTTGTTAAGAATGGGCGATGTCACATCAAGGCTCGCACGACTCGCAAAAGGCCCTAGTTTTGTTGCACAAGAGTTTGGAAGATATCGAGTGAAGGGTTATGTATTCTCCGAATACGGTCGTGAGCAACAAGGTTTGAAGCAAAATAGCGGCATTGCAATTAAAGCCGTTACAACTTGTGTATCCAGTTCTAAAGACAAAAATCCAAAGGAAGTGGAGATGATGTACTATGGAGTTGTTCAACATATATATGAACTAGATTATTCAGGCTTCATAGAAACTGTATTTGATTGTGATTGGGTGAGAGTGACGGACAAAAATGCTTGCATGGTGGATAGTGCCACGAACATGGTTATGGTCGACCTGACAAAATTGAAGGGCAGAGGAAGCATCAATGATGAGCCGTTTGTTTGTGCCTTTCAAAATATAAAGCAAGTGTTTTATTCACAGTGTATTAACAACCCGCAATTGTCAGTTGTCCTTCATGCGCCAAAGCGGTTAACTACACAAGTAGACGCATTGGAGGCCCCTACTGATTATCAATCTGCTTTGGATGACAATCCAAATTTGCGGGATTTTTTGGACTGTCTAGATGAGTAAATCTACATATATGTTTTGTACTTCCGATTGTTTTTGTCGTTTTGCCTATTGCTGTCGAAAGTTTTTTGTAAGTGGATCTAGTTCCACCCATCAAATGATTTAGTTCTATATGTCTTTGTAATCAGTACTATTTTTTAAGTAGATGTTGTATGTGAATGAAATTTCTATTTCCTATTACTATGTCTCTGTTTATTTCTTTTAAGCGTCAGGAAGTAGCTATATATGAAGATGGACTAGGGTGTTACATATTCATTTGTCATCACGTTGTATTCTTAATCGTTTTGTTGTACGATATTTGTATTGGATACAATCTTCGAATGTGCTATATTATGGATATGACCATTTAGTTTCATGCTTGTAACTTGTTTTCTATTTATTTGCTATATAGTTCATGGCAAGTCCAAGCATACTTAGGAAACGTAAGATGGAGATACAGTTCGATGTCTTGGGGAACCCAATTGGTGACAATAAAAAGCGGCTATTGACACGTCTTTTAGCATTGTTGAAATGTAATGTGGGGCTCCATTACGACGATTGGAGGACTGTTCCCCCGGACTTGAAAGAGAAGTTGTGGAATTCGCTACTTGTAGATTTTGATCTTAGTCCCGTTCACAGGGACCGTATATTTCGTCAGGCAATCATCATATTTAAGATTTCTTCTTTGAGTTTTTACTTATTTACGTATAGATGATGTTTTTAATGAAGTATTGAATTATCCAATGGTAGAGGTGTCAATGCGAGTGGGCCGGGCCGGGCCGGCCCGCCTTCGAACGGCCCGCATACGGCCCACCTGGTTCGATAACCCGCTCGTGCGGGTTTGCGGGCCGGGTCGGACCGGCCCGCACTTTTGGGGTCAAAGCCCGGCCCACCCGTCGACCCATATGGGTCGGCCCATGTGGGCCAACCCGTGTGGGTCGGCGAGTGGGCCGACCCATATGAACTTTATGGGTTATTCGATTCAGCCCATTTGAATTAAATTCGGCCCACTGAATTAAATTTGGCCCATTTGAATTAAATTTATATATTTGTTTTAAGAATATATTGTTATATTTGGGGTTTGGAATTTTTTTAATGAATATATTGTTGGGGTTTGGGGTTTATGTTAATCACTTAATTGTAACTTGTAAGTGGAAAAAAGATAGAAATTATATTTATAACAAGTAACAACTAATAAATATTACTAAAGTATTAAACTATTAAAGTAATAAATAATTTATGTTATATTAATATATTTTAATGCCAACAACTTAACAAGAGAGATAAAAATTTAAATTTATAATAAGAATACAATAAACATTATTATATATAAATTTAAACAATTAAACATTATTTGACAATTGACATAAATTTATTGAGTTTCGAAATTTGAAATTTCCAATATAAATTCATAAACAAGTAAGCTTCTATTTATAAAATTGCATCACTATAATTAAACATATCCCAACTAGGTTGACACATGTTAAATTATCTATCATTTGCAATTTTATAGTTGAAGTAAATCCCAACTAGGTTGGCACCTACCCAACTATTATTTAGTTGTTCTAAAATCTAAATTGCTTTAATATTTTTTTTACATCTAAGTTTAACTGTCTAATTATCAGCTTCTTCAATTGCAAGATTTTTGAAGTCTTCATTTATATCATCAGTAACTATATGTTGCATCCTCTTTTCAGCTGAGATCCAATCTTTCAAACATATGAGAGCTTCCAAAATATCTTTTCCAAGTCTTGTTCTTCTTTCATCGAGCACTCTATTACCTGCACTAAAAGCCGACTCGGATGCCACTATTGATACCGGTACTGTTAGTAAATCTCGAGCCATTTTTGATAACACGGGATACGATCGCTCATTTAATTTCCACCATTGCAAGACATCTAATTTCTCTATCTCATCTTCATTAAGCATGCTACAATGATCAAATTGATAATATCTGTCTAATTCATTAAATTATTGCATTCGTATTTGAATTTGTAGATGAACTATAAGTCACATTTCTTTTCTTTTTAGCTATTAAGGATAGCAAAAATGATTTATTACCTTTTGAAGTTGTAGTAGAACTCGCAGGAGATTGTGAATTTTCAATATTGCCATATTTTGTAAAATAATAACTATACATTTCATTAATAAAGCATTCTAATTCGTCATTGCCAACACAAATACTAAAAACTAAAGATTCAGAAAGTTGTTCTAAAGCACATTGAACACTAAATAATTTTATACGAGGATCCATTACAGCTGCGACCGGAAAAATTAGTGGCATGTGTTCATAATATTTCATAAACTTTTGCTCCATTGCAGCAATAATATCAAAGAAAAATGGATCGTCTCTACAACTTGCAAACTGATTAGCAATTTCTACTAATTGAGTAATCACAAGATGACTTGTTGCAGTATAAACTGCAGAGCTAGCTTTGGTTGCCTTATAAAAAGGTTTTAAAAAGTTCATAATTTTAAAAGCAATTTCCCAATCGGAATCATCCATATGGAATTGATTTTGTTTTGAATTAACAAATGCATTAATAGCACAAGTATACCCAACACAAGATTTAATCATTAGAAAAGTTGAATTCCATCTATCGGAATATAAATCGACAAATTTTCGCATTCGCAAACCAAAATTTTTACAAATGCTAGCAAACTCTTGTTGTCTAGAATTTGAACAAGTAATATAAGAAAGTGCACGTCTAATTTTATCTAATTGTGGTGCTATAAATTTTAAACCATCTTGTACAATTAAATTATATATATGACAAACACACATATATGAAATAATTTAGAATGAAATAAAGGATTAATTGTTCTTTTTAAAAGATCAATGCATACAATATTTGCAGTGGCATTATCAAAACTAATACTAAATACTTTATCGATCACATTAAACTCATTAAAAACTTGTAACAAATAATCACAAATATTTATTCCATTATGTGGATACTCAAGTAAACGAAATGCAATAATTTTCTTATGAAGTGTCCAATTATCATCAATATAATGTGCAGTGATACATGCATAACCGTTGTGATTTCGTCCACTCCAACAATCAGATGTAAAACACAGTTCCTTTAAAATTTTTAAATTCAATTTTTATTTTTCAGCTCTTGAATGAAATGTTTTCATACAATCGAACGAGCAAATATTTCTACTTCTGACCCGGTAAGATGGTTGAACACAAGTTTTCATGAAGTCCTCATAAAAGCAATCCTCTGCAAATGTGAGCAGGTTGCTCTTTTCTTGCCAAATATTCGACATTCCCATTCTCATTCTTTCCTGAATAAACAAAATTGAAAATGTAATCGAACCACTAGCATTAGTAAAAGAAGTAATTTGAGCTTGTTTAGAATCTATATGTCTGTTGAATTGAGATGTTTTTCTTTGTGTCTCACGTAATGTGCCAGTCTTAGGTGCCTTGAACCCATGCATAAGACTTGTTGCAAAGTCCGCACACCGCCTTTTTATTCTTTGCATCTACTGTAAAAATTTCCCAAACATCTGATGTTTGTTTTTTTTTCATTGGCCTTTGAGTTTGAGATGATCCAGCTTCTTGATGATCATTCTCGTCTTCTAAATTTATTGGAGAACTACTATAGTGTGCATTAGGATTTCTGGATGAAAATCCTTGAGAATCCATCTTTGAAATTTAAGAATTTGTTTGATATTGAGGAGTATAATAATAGGAGTTGAAAGAGAAATTTTGAATGTTGAGAGTTAAAGAGTGAAACTGTGGAAGAATTTAGAATGCTTATACTGGAATTGGAATTGATTTGTTGGAAAAATGGAGATGAAGTGCAGCAAGTATTTGCCTATTTTTATAGACACATTACAACGTTACAACGGTATTCAAGTGAAATTTTATACTTTTTTATTTTTTTTAATTTTACACGTATTTTTTTTTGACTTGACCGGTTGAAATTTGAACGCGAAGTGACAAATGAGTGAAGAAAAAAAAAAAAAGGAAAAACCCTACCTACTCGCTGCAAAAGTGTTAAAATGTCAAAAATTTTAAATTAAGGCTGACCGTTTGGTCAGCCTTTGAATTGTTTTACTGAATCAAGGAGAGTCGTTGGCTCTCCTTGATTTGACATGGGCACAATTGCAGGCCCATGTCAATCAAGGAGAGCCAATTGGCTCTCCTTGAAATGAGTTAGGCGGAGCCGTTGGCTCTCTGCCCTTTACTCTTTTTTCTTTTTTCTTTTAGTTTCTTTCTCGGTCTCTCTTCTTTCCTTTCTTTTTCTTTTTTTTTTTTTTAAATAATTATTCACGAGCCGGTTAACGGCCGTGCTCGAACCCGGACCACCCGGTCCAGTCATGAACGGACAGCGCAGCCCGTCCGGTTAGCGGGCGACCACGGTCGGGTTAATAACGAGTGGGCCGGTCCGGGTCCGACCGGCCCGTCCATCTTGACACCACTATCCAATGGTTTGATTTGTGTAATGTTTTTGTTCTGTTAGGCGGGAGAACAATATAGGACTTGGAAGAACAATATTCGTGCACGTACTTTTGGGGATAATGCAACAACTGCAGCAGAAGTCCTACGCTTCAAAGATAACCCTCCGGACAATGAGGGGATTCCCATTGCTGAATGGAATGCGTTTATAGACAATGAGTCTACTGATAAGAAGCTGCGGCAAAGGGCTAAAAATAAAGCAAATAGAGCAAAGAAAACTGATGTGCATTTGCTTGGCGCCAAGTCTTACGCGCAAATATCTGCGGAGTGGACGGTATGTCACAGATCATAGAATTCTACTCCATAACTTGTTTGCCTTTTTACTGTGCTTCATTTGGTCACCCCTTTACATTGTAATCATAGTATTACAATCCCTACGTGGAACTTCATCTACTCCATTTCTTATATTGATAGTTAATAAATCCATTTACATTGTAGTCATATGACAATCCTTACTTGGAACTTCATCTACTCCATTTCTTACATTGATGCTTTGTTGACATTTGTAATTTTCTGCATTTGGGCTCACGGAATAGTTGAAATTAGATTTTGGGGTATTAATTTGGAAGATATGGTCCCTGAATGTTATTCTTCCATCAAAATTAGCTAGGTTTGTAGCTGAAAAATTGAGGAAGATATGCTTTAATTGGCATAAACTCAAAAAAAGGGCATAAACTAGAAAAAACTAGAAACTTTTAACGGGCACATCTAAGGAACAATAATCTCTTACGATAATTGCAAAATTGATCGCATGTGAGAATAGTATTCTGTCGACTAAAGGGTAACATGAAAACAATACAATGAATTTCTTAAATTATTTGTAGTCTACATGTAAAAATAATGAATGCATTTAATGATAAAGAAGTTTCAATGGTAAAGTATAGTTCTTGGTCTGGTAGCTGATACGTATGGTTAATTAATTATAATTATCTTAATAATGCTTTTGCAGACCCTTAAGACCAAACCCAAGTTGCTTTTGCACGTGTTTTTGGCTGAGAGTTGTAGAGATTGAGTTGGTGATAATATATTAAGTACAGTACGCGGACTTAATTAACAAGTTAAACATAATTAAATTTTTTCCATATTTGTCCCAAGAGCTGGCTAAGAGGGATTATTTGACCATAAATATGTTGGTGGTTGTGAGGCATGTTGCATGATAATTAGTACAAATCAACAATATTCTATCCAAATCTGCATCAAGCCCCATGGTACACAGTGTTTATCTGTCATATGGTTCAAGATATTCATTGAAAAATAAATCGGAAGGCCTTGAATATAATGCAAGTGTAGTTTTAGAATGGCATGTGATACTATTATGTTTTCTAGTAGTTACATCTAAATTTTTTATGATATATAGGAGCGGACACAAGGTACAGATGATGAGGGTCATGCTCCTACTCGCACTAATCTGTACCTACATGCTCGAAGAACGAAGTCTGGAGACTTTCACCCCAATTTTGCTGAAACTGCCGTGAGTAAATACATAAAATATGTATATTAATTTACGCGTGTGAATGATGTCTATACTTTAATATTTGATGCCATTGTGTTACATTTTTGGCAGGCTAAAATTGCTCAGATACAGGAGAGTCAAGGGGGAGAATCAAGTTCAACAGATATTGACAACGATCCCTTGACTCAAGTTTTCGGGAAGGACAAAAGTGGTCGTACACGTGGAGTGGGAAGTAAGGTTTCGAGAACCAAGTACAAAACAACGCAACCAATTTGTTCTGAGATTGATCAGCTCAAGCGTGAAATCAAGGACCAAGGTTCCATGTTAGAAACCATCCTCAGTCAAATGAAGGACCAAGGTTCCATGCTACAAACCCTCCTACAGGGCGGACACACTCAAGATCGAGATATTCCATCACCGGGCAGTGGTCATAGTAGTGTCAAGAAAGTCTCTAATACCGGCGAAGGTTATTCTACCCAACCAATGAATATTGATAACTCTCCAATGAAGGCGTACAAAGGGTATTATCACCTTAGAGACTTAAAGAATGAAAAGGAAATTGCAATGGTAACAATTGAGACCGTTTTGCCAGGTACTATTGTTCATGGTCGTCCACTTCAAGTCCCAGAAGCAAAAATAATTATCCACTCTATCTATCCAGGTATGGGGAATGAGCAAGTATATCTTGGTAAACAAGGGGGTGCGACTTGTTTGGAAGATTTTGGTGAAGGCTCGTTTATTGCATGGCCCATATACTTGCTAAGGGAGGTGCCATTATAATTCCATCCCGTGTTTTAGCTTTTGAATCTATAAAGAACTACTTTTGTTTTCATTTGGAACCCATGGGATTGTATGTGTTGATATATTTCTTTTAGTGTTGTTTGGGATTTGTAATATGCCAAGATATAGTTCTTTAGTTAAGTTTGGGTAAATATATGCTTTGATTATATTAGTTTGAGAAAGATATTGAATCTTGTATGTTGTTTGAAATGGCGATAATATTAGGATTTGCTTGTATCAATAGAACAAATATGCATGTTTTGATTGTGTTGTTTGGATTGCTTAGTAGAACAAATGTGCATGTAGGGTGAATAAGTATGATTGGGACAAAAAAAAAGGAATATAATGAAGCCAGAATGTACAAAATTTTGGTCACAGTTTTTAACTGTGACCAATTGTCAATGATCAGGATTGTCACGGTTATAAACCGTGACCCATTGACCGCGGGTATCAACCACGACCCAATCCGTTGGTCACGGTTATAAACCGTGACCAACGGATTTGCGACACCAAAAATTGTCACGGTTCTTAACCGTGACAATTCGGATTTGTCACGGTTTAAAACCGTGACAATTTGCGAAATCTGGTGTAGTGATTGTTCATATATTTGATAAAATGATGGCCTTTTGTCTCTATATATGCACATTCCTTATTCATTTTATTTGATTTTTTAAATTGAATTTTCAAATTGTGTGGTAGATGAAGTGTTTCGTGCTGTGATTAAGGAAACAAAATGATCAGATGGTGAATAAAGAAGAAACACTAGAAGGTAGTAAAGTTCTAGATTTAAGAAATGACAGATCAATTTGGAATTCCCAAAATGAAGTTGCTGAACTCAGCGCTTCACGATTTTGTCAAATAGTTTTAAATGGTCATGATAAACATCAAAAGAAGATGGGATGTACGAATCTTCTGGATCTTTCTCCAAATTGATGTAATAATTACTGAAAAATCTGTATAGAATCATATCTTTGCTATATAACGTGATTGTGTCGTGATAGATGTGAATGCTATATGTTTTACATTTTATTTTGCTTTAGAATACCATTGGCCTTAACTAATCTGTTAATATTAACTAATTATGCATGTACATAGATAACATTAATATTTTTCACCGAATGAATTCATGTAGTACTTTGAATGGTAGTACGAATTCATGTAAAGATTTATTATTTCAGAAATTTTTTGTCATTAGTGGATGTCGGAAATTGATTATATAGCTAGGTTAATAACAAGAAAGTCCCTCGCTGGATTAGCCAGGGAATAGGGAACTTATTCATGCGTCTAATATAACTTATCCGTGCACTCAATATAATTCTTTGTATTGATGACAATATGTTATCATAAAGATTGCGTGTGTTTCAAAATTTTCAATTTTTAATCAATTGAAACGTAAAGCTCAACTATTTAAACTCGTCATCTCAAATTATTTCATTTCATGTAACCTCTTTTTTCTATCACATATTAATATAGATGTTTCTTAAGATTTTCACATATTAATATAGATGTTTCTTAAGATTTTCACTTATTAATATAGATGTTTCTTAAGATTTAATTTCATTCTAGGGAGGTAAATATACTACAAGAGAGTTATCGGCATAGATATGAAGATGAAGATGGATGGTCCATGAAAGTGTGACAGTGTTCTGAATTATGGATTTAAGGGAAACATATCATAATGATGAACAAAAGATTGATATTTTGAGATTGATCATATCTTAATTGATAGAGATATCTAACTATTTGCTTTTACAAACATATATTTTCTCTTTATATTTTTATCTTAGTCAAGTATACCTATAAATTCTTTTTTGCAAACATCAATGACTTTTCATCCTTGTACTTTGGCTTCTGACACGATTGTAGACAACTTTTGCAAAATAAAATTACTTTCAAGTTATAGAATCATTGGCTATAAGACAATTATCGGCTTATGAAAGTGAATGACCATTTAAAGTAGGGATGGCAAAATGACCCGCGAAACCCGCAAACCGTGGATACCCGAACCGAATGGATTGAAAAAAACCGAACCGACAGATCGACGGGTCGGATATGGTTTTCGATATAAAAACCCGAAGCGGATATGGGTTGGATATGGATTTTAGAAGCATACCCGAACCCGAACCGAATACCCGTAATTATTTTTTTTCCTTTTCATTTGAATTTTGAATGGAAAAAAAAGGAAAATGTCATAAGCAGTATAAAGTGGAAATTGGAAAGCTATTAAAGCAGAAATGAAAAAAGCGGAGCAGACGTCAAACCAAATCCCACATCGGAAATCTGGCGGAAGTGAACTGCTTTGGAGCCTTATAAATTTGGTACAGCAAAATTCGTTTGTGATTGGTCTTTGGATAGTATAAGTGGGGCCTTAGGCTTTGATCAAGCATACCACGTTTGACTAGTTATTATTATTATTATTATTAAATTATATTATTATATTATATATTTTTCGAAGTAGTATTTTAAAGTGGCTGCATACAATTTTCGAAACATTGATGCGCAGATTGAAGAACCTTCCTTGCCAGAAAAAAAGAAAAAAAGAAAAAAAATTCGGGTAAATGGATATCCGTTCGGGTTTGAGTATTGACCCGAATGGATACCCGAACCGAACCGACCCGAAAAATTCGCAGTTCGGTTCGGTTATGGGTTTGGATTTAGGGTCGCGGTTCGGGTTCGGGTATGGTCGACCCGAACCGAACCCGATCCGTTGCCAACCCTAATTTAAAGTGATAGTAGTTTGAAAGACTTCAATCAAATCTTATTCTCTCTCTATCAAACATATCCTAAAAATCACTTCTTTGCAATTATTAATTTTTTATTATTATTATTATTTTATGATGAAGTTTCATTGCAATTATACCACCTATTAAATTGAAATGAAAAGAACACTACAAATTGAAAGGATAAAAAATATAAAGATTCTATATACTAGATAAAAGCAAAATTTTCATAAATAATCTATAAAATTAATGTAGAAGTATGTTAGTTAATGGTTAACTTAATATTTTAACGATAATTAATAAACTATCATTATAATGTGCAATGCACATCTTTTCAGTATATCTATATGTATACAGTGACGGACCCATGTGTGGTCTTGTGGGGGCACTTCCCCCCACCCAGTTTTGAAAAACCAGTGGCAAAATTTATTATTATTTTACAAAAGTGGCCAAATTTCAGTGCCCACTTTAAAAGAAAAAAGAAAAATAAATTTTTCCATGGACCATGCAATTTTCCCAGCAACCAAGCCCATTTGAAGGCTCAGCCCAATTCAAAACACCCAAAACTATTTGATACAGCTAGTTCTCCCTGCGTTTGGTTGTTCTTCACCTCATCTTCTGTGATAGGCGATACCGCAATGCACGCAACATGTAAGCAAATACATTATATTTTGCAATTTCATTCGTCAGTTCACATCTTGTAAGTCTAATAGTTTTCTAGTATGTAGTTTATTGGTGAATCTTTTCTAATAATATAAAGTATATATGAGAAATAAATTATTATACTAAAAAAATTATCGGCGGGCGTCCAACCCCCCACACGCCCCACTAACCTTAGTAACCTATAACCCATAGGTTCGCTCAAACAAAAAACTCGAATATATAATAAATAACAATTAGAAATTGATTGATATTAGAGTTATGAAGATTTTCCATGATTAAATATTTGCAATTTTTTCTTGCCGGGAAAGGAAATGGGAGAGGAGTGTGTTGCTAACTAGCAATGAAATAGGGTTTTTTCCCATTTCACTGCCATTGGAGTAGTTGCATAAACAAATTTCTTTCCTAATTTCAGTGGAAGGGCCAAATAGCCATTTTTCATTCATTTAACTATCATTTTGGACAGAAAACATCAAAAAAGGACTTTAGGTGATAATTTTTGAAAAGCTGGGGACACAAGACATTCGAAAAAAAGAACGGAGATGGATTTGTTACGAAATGCAAACGTTGGGAACCTAATTGGTGAAAATTACCCTAAATTTTAGTTTAGCATTTAATTATGTGCAACTTTCAAACTTTATTATGTACTATCTGTTGTGAACGTGCACCTCGAGAGATAGGAAAATAATATTTTAATGATGTGAATGACTATTATGTCCCTGATGAAATTATGTAATTACGATTGTGCCATTCGAAGTTTCCCTATAAATAGGGCTTCAGTTATTAATGAAATTTATTCCTGTGAATTCCTTAGAATTCATTCTCTCTAAACTCTCTCTATTATTTCTATACTTTTATAACACGCTATCAGCACGAGTCTCTAGCCTTGAGTAATAAGAAGGGAGTATGCTCTACAGTTGCATCTTATAGATGATCTTCTGTATCAGAAACCAGATTATTACACCAAAATTATGTTGCATAAAAATATACACAGAGAAGAAATAATTCATTTATGTTTATATATTCATTTCACAACCATCGCTTCAACTCCATTTTCCTGCCAAACAAGTTGACGTAAACGTAAAACGACACCACATCAGCGAAGTTCTCGACGAGACGAGTCCATTGATACCAAAAATGACATGAAAAGATTACCATAAAGGGGAGAAAAACAAGTTCAAAGATCAGCCTTCATGAAATAATAAAATTAGTTCAGACCAAATTTTGTGGAGAAGATGGAATTGTGGCTAATTTCTACGTACAAACCAAAAAAGGACGAAGGTATATATACATTATTTTATTATATATATTATATTATATTATAATATATTATAATATATATTATATGAAAAGTTAAGATATATATTATATATATTATATACAAAAATTACATATGTATTATATACGAAAAAGTAATATATATAATATAATAATATATTAAACTATAACATTCGTTTTCTCGAGATATAAGGAGCATACATTATCAAAATCAAATTTTCTCGACTCCATTATACTTGATTTAACGAGATCTTCGATTTGACACCAATATTAATAAGGTAAACTTTCAAAATTTACAAATCAGTACTGACTTTTGAAAAAGTTACAAAGGGTCCTTGGACTTGTGAATATTTACATATTAATGCTTATAATGTCAAAACTTTATAAAGAAATATGTGTAACGCCACGCACTTGCCAGCAAGACGCCAAGTAAACTGAAGCGTTGGCGGCGGTGAGTATGTATTAATGTTTTATAAAGAAATATGTGTAGCGCCACGCACTTTTGCCAGCAAGACCTTGCCAGAACAGCTGTAGCGGTTGGCGTGAGACGATCGTTCGACCTCCGGTCGTTTACTTTGACGACAATAAACAAAAATGGATAGAATATTCCCGAAGAAATTCTAAATCCATTAATTACGACTGAAGTCCATTTGAGTTAAAAGATCGGAATATTATTTTAACTCCCGAAGAGTTTAAATACATAATATACTTATTCTAAAAGGATAAGTGAGCTCTTGTAGAAGTAATGAGAATATGTTCTAGAAGAACAAATCTGCTCCCGTAGAAGCAGTTCAATATTTAATTCTCGTACTTTATTTATTGCAATTTAAATCTTTGCAATACCTCCTACCTGACGATGGGTTCAACCATCACTAAACGGAAGATTTTATATATTTATGCAATTTATATGCTAAGTGAAGGGTAATACCTTCTATTAAGCAGACCCTACTCCCGAAGAAGTAGTTAATCATTATGCATTTTAATTCTCGCAATTTAAATTCCGTAAATTTATATTTATTGCAATAATTCCCATAAGGTAGGTTCGACCACCTATTGGAGGAAATTTAATTTCTGCAATTTAAATTTACGCACTTTAAATTTCGCATATATTTCCAATGTGGTGAGTTATATCACACGATTGGTATGCATATTTTCAATGTGATGGGTTATACCACACGTTTAGAATACTTATTACAAATGTGGTTCGATTAAACCCCACAATTGGATAACTGATTTATATATGTTCGATATGAATATTCTATTGATATTAAAGAAGGGATTTGAGCAAGTGATGCCAGAATTTACCGTTATATGTATTGATGAAATGAAATTGCTCAAAGAATCCCATTGTGATAAAAGAGAAAGAAAATATACCGTGGTGAAAAATCTCATTATGAGATTAGTATATTGTGATATGATGAGAAATGCTCTTAAAGAAGCATTTAATAAAGGAATGTTCACTTTCCACGTCTATTGAATATTGATGGAGAAAATTGAGTAAGTGGTACCTGAAGTTACCATTGGATAAATAGATGAAAGTAAAATGCTCAATAGATCCCATGTTGATAAATCAAAGAAAATATATCGCATGGAAAGATTATATGAAGTAATCTCATCGATGATATGAGATTGTATTAATATGAGAATAAAATGCTCTTGAAGAAGCATAATCACTAAGATTTCTGTATTTAAATAAAGCCAACATGATATTATTATTATTACTCCAGAAGAAGTACAAAACAGTCGAAGTGGAACATATTGAGAATATCAAAGATGGCAATAAACACTCGAAAATATAAACATGCAAAAAGAAAATACATATTGAACCCATAAATGAGGGATGCGTCTCGAGAGTATAAATACTCCGTAACTCTGCCACCCCGAACATTCGGGTTCATAATGAAAGATCCAAAGGATCTCTTTTTCTCTTGACACCGATGGTCTGTGACCGACGTGTTTCAGCTTCCACGGATTTTTGAACATATGATTGAATCTTGATGAGTAGATCAGCAACTGTATTAGCGGAAACAAGTATATTTCTCGCTGAACGAGAAATAAATTTATGTTCTACACCCTGATCTAGAAATGCTAGCAAACCATCAAAGAAATAATTAATATTCAACAAACCTATGGGTTTGTTATGAAAGTTCCACTGTGCAAATGACGCTATATTGAATATTTCTTCCAGCGTGTTATAGCCGTCTGGAAGAACAATAAAAGCATCACTATTGCTCATCATGTACATCAGGCAGTCGTGGATGGATTGTGTTTCTAGCATCAATCCAGCTGGACTAATGACATTTCTAACTCCAATTCGATTACTGCCTCCAATTCGATGAAAAGGTATTACACTTGACACTCTTATCCCCCATGATTGTGCGGCCATCATAAGACTCCTTAATAGTTTGTTATTAGTCCCTCCATATAGTATATTGATATTTTGTTTCCCTAACTCCCTTACAAGTTGGTTACGCCATATCCACATATTGGATATGACCTACTAGTTTGGAGCCACCAAGAACACATATGGTTTTAATCTGGTGAGGTAAATGCTGACTTGTATGAGATGATTCTAAAATCTCTATATTCATCTCTACTCCTATCTCTCTTTTTGCACTATACTTTCAACGTATAAACATGAGAGACACGAATCCCTTTATTTAAAGAAAAAATTTTCAAACTAATAATTGATTACACTATTTACTTTTTGACAAATATGAAAGAGAAAAGGCAGAAAAATTTTAGTGAAATGACATATACACATCGGTGATTGAAATAATAATATATATATACATATATATATCTTAAAAATTGAAAAACAATATTTACAATTACAAGAAAAACATTGATCTTCGTTATTATACCGAGCTTCGTTATATTAATATGAGAAAATTATTATACTAAACTTTTCTACTAAATTTACAAACAGGATCTTCTAAAATAAGTTTTTCAAAACTATAACGTGATTGTTCATCTTTGAATTTGGCCCATAAGGCCATCAGTTCACCTTGTACATGCCCACTAGGATGTGTCTCAAGAGCCTGTTGAATATCATCCAAAGGCTCCTTACTCAATCCATCGTTAATGAATGCTATTTTATCTTCTCGGTTACTGGACACGTACCCCATAGATTTACATAGAGTGTCACATGTCCACCGAGCACATTTGTAGCACCCTCCTAATCTTTTTGCTCTCCGTTTCTTTGAAAAACTACTTTTACCCATACCAGGCATGTATTTAGAAGGAATCGAAACCTCGCCAGATGGGCGTGTTGTCGCAGTACGCCAAAATTTATTTTATTTCCTTACTCGGTTTCAAAACTATAAATTAATGTAGAAGTGGTAAGTAAGGGTCGAACCCAAGAGGAACGGTGTTTGATCTAGTTGTTTTTATTAATTAATATAGAAAATGGGGGTTTTGTGAAGTTGAATGCAATTCGAAAATAAAATTACAAAATAAAAGAGATGAAAATGAAACAATTGAAGATATATCTAGTTCTCGGGTTCGGTTGTGTCAACATCTCGTGTTTATCTTTCCCATGCAACGTGTACTATCCCTTCTTCAATTTATCAACTCTCAATTAACCAAGAAGCTCTGATTAACGAATTCTTCCTTAAGTGTATTAAATTAAAGTGAGTTCTTTAACTTAACATCTAGCTATTGGATAATCCTAAACAAGTTCTTAGGATTTAATGCAATGCTAGTGTGAAATGAACAAGAAGAATGAGTTGAATTAGATGATCAATTTCACAAACTTGAATTAATACATCTAAGTTGATTTATTAACAAATATGCACGACATTTGTTTGCTCTTTGTGGATTGGAATCTAGTGATAATTACGGATCAAAAGTTCCAATCCTAGCACTTAACTTGAACTTAAAGATTAATTGATTCAATTGGCCAAAGTGAATGCAATAATCACATAAATTCAAAGCGGGTTTAAAAGCATAACAAATCAACAAATTGAAGTAGAGGAATAGATAAAGCGTTAGTAAAGAGTTAGAAAAGATAACAACATGATAATTGAACACAACGTCCCCCTCGAACTAGATAGAGAAGTCTAACTACTCATATTAGCGGGTATCACCACTGCTATATGATAGATTATACTTCACTATCTCAAGTAATATATAAAAACTATAGAAATCACGTAAATAATGCTAAGAATTAAATAGAAATCTAACTACTCATATATGCGGGTTAAATACTTATAGCAGCGTAGCATGCGTGTATCACCTCTGCAATATATGAGAAATTATCTTTCTCAAACATGAAAAATAAAAGAAGAAGAGAAACTAGAGAAGAAATGCTCCGCTAATCATATTCACGGCCGAAGTATCGTCGATTGATTTTTCGAACCTATATTTAGGTTCTTACTTCCGCCCGAATATGAAAAACTAAGAGCTTTCAAGTTAGAACTAAGAACAAATGATGAAGAGAATTTTATTGAGGAGAAAGTTGGAGAGAATCACAAGCTAATTCTCTCTACAAGTTGTGTGATTCAAGCTTGGAAATGCCTCTATTTATAGGCAAAATATTACACCAAAAAATATTAAAAAATCAT
Source organism: Jasminum sambac (assembly GCA_018223645.1). Classification (NCBI taxonomy): domain Eukaryota; kingdom Viridiplantae; phylum Streptophyta; class Magnoliopsida; order Lamiales; family Oleaceae; genus Jasminum; species Jasminum sambac. The sequence goes on from CP073652.1 coordinate 28,154,570, forward strand.
AAAAGTCTTCCTTCATGAGTCTATTGTGGTGTGCTCAGATTGTTTTATCTCTAAGAAGTCAAGAAAATACCAAAAAACACGTTTTATGGTAGGTGGAGTCCGCTGGTCAAAATCTGCAGCGGCGTCAGGCGTGACTCGAGTCACCGCGCGCGCTGACTCGAGTCACGCGCGATTCTGCCTAGTCACCGCGCGCGCGGAACGGGGAGGCCAGGGACGGTTGCAGGCGTGACTCGATCACTTGCGGCGGTGACTCGAGTCACTTGCGGCGCTGATCGAGCATGATCGGGCGTGACTCGAGTCACTTGCGGCGCTGACTCGATCACGTGCGGCGGTGACTCGAGTCACCCGAGTCACCCAGAAATTGCACACCAAGTCCCTCAGCTTTTGAATGTTGTTCATTTTGGTCCTTGCGAAATTGCATTTTGGTCCTCCAACTGTTTGAAAAGTTTCACTTTGGTCCCTGAACTTTTGAAAAGTTGCACTTTGTTCCCCAACAGTTTGGGCTTTGACGCTTTTAGTCCTTTTTCTTCAAACGGCCATAACTTTCACTAGGAAACTCCGATTTGCGATCCGAAAAAAGTTTGGGAATCCTCTTTTGACGTTCTTCGACTTTGGCACAATAAAAATTGTAAAAACAACTTTTCATAAAATTGCATCGGAGGTCCTCCATCTTTGATTCGCTTGCCTTTTTGGTCCCGAGTTTCCGTTTTCATTCGATTTTCATCCTTTTTTACTCCTTTCGATTCTTTGTGACCCTAAACACCACAATAAAGGAAAAACACATAAAACGGAACATATAACATTAATAAAACACACAAACACGTAAAATAGAAGAGTTATTTAAGTGCTTTTCTAGCACTTATCAAACTCTCCCACACTTAGACTGTTGTTCGCCCTCGAACAACAACCACGCGACACAAAACAATACAGTTATTTTACATGAGATAAACAACTTTAAACATTGAAATCCAACTACAGATAGTGACTTGCTTAATAAACATTCTCCCGAACCATGAAAATTTCACTTCTTCTCAAATACACAATGGCTTGTGAGTGTGTGCAATTAAGGTTATCATCCCATCACTAACTGGAACCAAATGAAAGCTTACGATGTTCTATCCAAATCCTAACCCGAAATGGTCAAATATTTCCTTTCATCTCTCGTGATCCCACTCTTATTTTACAATGATTCCCATGGATCCTAAAAATTACTCGATTCACCAAAAATCATCAATCATTATGCTTGCAAAGAAAAAAAAAAGGGCATAGCAGGTGTTTATATAAATATGTCTTCAATTTAAAGAGTGTTTAGATTAGGCACTTCAAACCACTGAGGGAATTTATTTATCTTACTTCACACTTGGGTAACTATCACATTTCTTGCGATTTTCTTTTTTCTCTTTTTTTTTTGATGAAGAAGAAGAAAGGTTTTGCAATTTTCTTTTCAGCTTTTACCCCACAGGTAGCTTTCACACTACCCCTTTCATTGGAGGCAGCCTTCTTCACCCATTCGAGGTGACGGCTTCACACTCTGAGGTAGGTAGCTCTTTCCTGTGGTCCCTCTCCTGATTTCGAATATAAAAGTAAAATTCATTCTTAGCATAGGTCAATGCTTTTTCCAAACTTTTTAAACTCTGTCAATAAAAGACACATTCACAAAAAACAGATACCATGCGATTATAACTCCCTTGCTAACAATCGATGTTTCCAGTTACTTTGAAGCGGGACGAATGGATAGAAAAAGAAAAGAAAAAAATTAGTTTACTATGGTCTAGAAAGTTAGAAAAATCAACATTTTCAACCTTCAATTTGTGTTCCAGAGAATTATAGTAAATTACCTTATAAACGTGCTCGGGTAATTTAGCCACTATGCATAGAGAAGAACGAGAACACAATAAAGCTGATTTTTTTTTTTAGGGATCCTGCGGTTTAGCTAAATCACGCAAATTAAGCTCAATCATATTCAAAAGTTGCTATCTCATGCAAAATTGTAGACACAAAAAAAATCACCACATGAGACCACAATATGCCACTCCCCACACTTAAATTCTACATTGTCCCCAATGTAGAAATATAGAAAGCATGAAAAGAGAAGAAATAGAAACTCTCCTATGTAATAAGTCGTCTTTGGTTGATTCCACCAAAGAGACTTATGGTTGTCAATTTCTTTTTCGAACTTCAGATTGCCTTCTTTGAACTTCCGTTTCCAATGTGGTAGTAGAATCCATAGATTGTTGACTCATACTTAGAACTGACACAAGAACACAAAAATGTAAAATAACAATATGTACACGTAGTTGTGATTGTGGCTCACATCTTCCTCTGGTTTCACGTCGAAGCGGCTTAACGCCTTCTATGAGTCGAGGATCGGCTTCCCATCCGATTTTCTTACAAACCGCAAGCGAGTCTTTTAAAGTCAGATTCCCAAGACTATATCGTTCCCGTTCCTTTTTAAATTCGTGCCACAAATTGAGAAGTTCGATCTGCACCATTCCACTAAGATGCGTCTCAAGAGTTTGATGGATATCATCCAAAGACTCCTTACTCATGCCATCCTTAACGAAACATATTTTATCTTCTCGATTTGTAGACACAAATCCAATGGAACGATTACCTGAGCTGCAAGTCCATCGAGTGATTAACCCACATATGGTAGCTCATCGAGTATTATGCATACAAGTGAAGAGAATTTTTTTTTTTTTTGAAGATTTTAAAAAAATAAAATAAAAAATACAAATAAAAACAAAATAATACAAATGTTAACAGAAAAATGCTTGGGTTGCCTCCCAAGAAGCGCTTTTGTTTAAAGTCGTTAGCTCGACTACAAAATTTTTTTCTTCTTTTTTTTTTTTGAAATTAATTAATAAAAACAACTACATTCGTTAACCGTTCCCCGGCAACGGCGCCAAAAACTTGGGCGTGTTGTCGCAGTACGCCAAAATTTATTTTATTTCCTTACTCGGTTTCAAAACTACAAATTAATGTAGAAGTGGTAAGTAAGGGTCGAACCCAAGAGGAACGGTGTTTGATCTAGTTGTTTTTATTAATTAATATAGAAAAGGGGGGTTTTGTGAAGTTGAATGCAATTCGAAAATAAAATTACAAAATAAAAGAGATGAAAATGAAACAATTGAAGATATATCTAGTTCTCGGGTTCGGTTGTGTCAACATCTCGTGTTTATCTTTCCCATGCAACGTGTACTATCCCTTCTTCAATTTATCAACTCTCAATTAACCAAGAAGCTCTGATTAACGAATTCTTCCTTAAGTGTATTAAATTAAAGTGAGTTCTTTAACTTAACATCTAGCTATTGGATAATCCTAAACAAGTTCTTAGGATTTAATGCAATGCTAGTGTGAAATGAACAAGAAGAATGAGTTGAATTAGATGATCAATTTCACAAACTTGAATTAATACATCTAAGTTGATTTATTAACAAATATGAGCGACATTTGTTTGCTCTGTGGATTGGAATCTAGTGATAATTACGGATCAAAAGTTCCAATCCTAGCACTTAACTTGAACTTAAAGATTAATTGATTCAATTGGCCAAAGTGAATGCAATAATCACATAAATTCAAAACGGGTTTAAAAGCATAACAAATCAACAAATTGAAGTAGAGGAATAGATAAAACGTTAGTAAAGAGTTAGAAAAGATAACAACATGATAATTGAACACAACGTCCCCCTCGAACTAGATAGAGAAGTCTAACTACTCATATTAGCGGGTATCACCACTGCTATATGATAGATTATACTTCACTATCTCAAGTAATATATAAAAACTATAGAAATCACGTAAATAATGCTAAGAATTAAATAGAGAAATCTAACTACTCATATATGCGGGTTAAATACTTATAAGCAGTAATGCGTGTATCACCTCTGCAATATATGAGAAATTATCTTTCTCAAACATGAAAAATAAAAGAAGAAGAGAAACTAGAGAAGAAATGCTCCGCTAATCATATTCACGGCCGAAGTATCGTCGATTGATTTTTCGAACCTATATTTAGGTTCTTACTTCCGCCCGAATATGAAAAACTAAGAGCTTTCAAGCTAGAACTAAGAACAAATGATGAAGAGAATTTTATTGAGGAGAAAGTTGGAGAGAATCACAAGCTAATTCTCTCTACAAGTTGTGTGATTCAAGCTTGGAAATGCCTCTATTTATAGGCAAAATATTACACCAAAAAATATTAAAAAATCATAAAAGTCTTCCTTCATGAGTCTATGGTGGTGTGCTCAAATTGTTTTATCTCTAAGAAGTCAAGAAAATACCAAAAAACACGTTTTATGGTAGGTGGAGTCCGCTGGTCAAAATCTGCAGCGGCGTCAGGCGTGACTCGAGTCACCGCGCGCGCTGACTCGAGTCACGCGCGATTCTGCCTAGTCACCGCGCGCGGAACGGGGAGGCCAGGGACGGTTGCAGGCGTGACTCGATCACTTGCGGCGGTGACTCGAGTCACTTGCGGCGCTGATCGAGCATGATCGGGCGTGACTCGAGTCACTTGCGGCGCTGACTCGATCACGTGCGGCGGTGACTCGAGTCACCCGAGTCACCCAGAAATTGCACACCAAGTCCCTCAACTTTTGAATGTTGTTCATTTTGGTCCTTGCGAAATTGCATTTTGGTCCTCCAACTGTTTGAAAAGTTTCACTTTGGTCCCTGAACTTTTGAAAAGTTGCACTTTGTTCCCCAACAGTTTGGGCTTTGACGCTTTTAGTCCTTTTTCTTCAAACGGCCATAACTTTCACTAGGAAACTCCGATTTGCGATCCGAAAAAAGTTTGGGAATCCTCTTTTGACGTTATTCGACTTTGGCACAATAAAAATTGTAAAAACAACTTTTCATAAAATTGCATCGGAGGTCCTCCATCTTTGATTCGCTTGCCTTTTTGGTCCCGAGTTTCCGTTTTCATTCGATTTTCATCCTTTTTTACTCCTTTCGATTCTTTGTGACCCTAAACACCACAATAAAGGAAAAACACATAAAACGGAACATATAACATTAATAAAACACACAAACACGTAAAATAGAAGAGTTATTTAAGTGCTTTTCTAGCACTTATCACCAGATAATCGAACATTTGCTTCAATCAACCATCGGATATCTTGTGGGATACCCTTATTCATTAGCATCCTCAACCTTTAAAGCCTACTTCGATAAATCCTTTTTAGGATTTTGATCGGTAGTGATGGATAGTATTTTCGAAGATTTGAAAGCAAATTATCCATTATTATATCCGGACCATTATTATGGTGAATACTGTAAGTGCCCGGATAATTTATAAACGCGTATGAGGTAAGGCTCCGCGTTGGAACAGTATCGAAACATGAAGCGTATGTGCTAAGATTCCACGCTTGAACAGTGATGTGTAATAATGCTACCGAAACATGATGGAATATGTCGGTGAGCCATACATATGATGAAAGTAATAAATTATGTTGAGCACTATACAGATAATAGTGAAATTGATATAAGAATGTACTGAACTAGAAGTTCAATAATACTCGTTTGCATAACCGGACTGACCATCCCGGTTTAAATAATTATTGAAATCAATATTTCAAGTGAAGAATTAAAAGAATTCTTCAATGATTGTTCTCGATAAATAATGAAATCATTACTAGCTAATATTGGGAATAAATCCCAAATATATCTGGAATATATAAAGGATGAGAAATATGGGCCCACTCATCCTCCATGTGGACTACTAGATATTATAATATGGATCCACTAGATAGTCACATGTGTATATGATTCGTAATTTGAAATTTCTGAGAAATATTTGCTCACTGTATGAGCATGATTTCAGATTTAATGATAAAGCTAGTAAATGTATATCCCAATACTTGAATAAATCCCTAAAGGATTGAGTATGCATACAAGTGGGATATTATGTGGCAAATTATTTAAAGTCCTCCAATAAATTGCCAATATCGAGAATAGAATGCAAACTATATAAATTCTCATATTAAGAATTTGAATGATGAGAACATATATGAGTTTTAGTGTTCTAAATTTTCTTAGCATGAGGGGGAGTATTAAAGGTTGAAAATGATATGTGAAATGCATCATACTATATCCTCACAATTAAAATATGAACTTGAAGTTCAAAGATGTATAAAAGATGCTATGAACAATCACATATATCAGTTAAGATGCTTTGATAAGTTAGCACGCCAGAAGCGTTGATATTATGAGATTTCCCCAATCATATATATCGAAGCAAATTATTAAAGATGGTCTTAATAACGGAGGCATATGCTCTGGAAGAGTATATAGACATAGCTATATTGTGTAATCCTACAAGAGGATTGATAATGAGATATCTCGATAAGTTATGTCGATATGGGGAAAGAAATAAAATTGAAAGTGTCGACACACTATGAAAAGATAGCGCTACATACTATCAATAATAGTGAGGATATTAAAATCCATCGAAAATGCAGATGCTGAAATATATGCCCTTATAATTAAAGTGTTCATACACGGGTTTAATGAGAAATGAGAATGAAACTCTTGAAGATGTTTCAAATGTATTATTGTATCAGTGCATGCAACGGCTCAAAATATCTACATTGATATTGTTGAGAAATTCATATGCTGTACTCTTTTCCTTGATTGATGTTTTTGTCCCAAAAAGGGTTTTTCTCAAACAAGGTTTTTAATGAGGCAGCCCAATCTCAAGTAATATGAAATCTCCAGAAAAGATTTAGGTATATACCTCGATATAATGAGAAAATGATATCAAGATTGTTGATTGCATATATGCACTGAATATAACATGATATTGTATAACATCTAAAATTTCATTCACGTGGAGATGAATGAAGAGTATGAACCAATGTATATGATACTCATACAAATTTATGAAAGATTTTGAAATGCTTGCAGCATACTTGTATAAAATACGTGTTGCACTCTTTTTCCCTTGACTGAGGTTTTATCCCATTGGGTTTTCCTAGCAAAGTTTTTAATGAGGCAACATTAAAGGCGTATTCACATGAATAATGTACTCTTTTTCCTTCATTAGGGTTTTTCCCACTGGGTTTTTCCTAATAAGGTTTTAACGAGGCATATTCATGGTATATGAGGACGACAAGAGAAATCGACACAATGTATCTATTGGATCAAGTTATAATAGAGACAATGATTTAGATCCAAATAATGATGATATTGAAATCCTTTACTAGAAGTAAGGATATCCGTCCTCAAGATATGAAATCAGATGGAGTAGCTGTACTTTTTTTTTCCTTCGATCAAGTTTTTTCCCACTGGGTTTTCTTGACAAGGTTTTAACAAGGCAAAGACGTGAATACTCCTATACCATGATAGACATCGGGGGAGCAATGTTTGATGAAGCGTTATATAACCACTCAAGCTATCCTACAATCAATTTGGAAGTTTTTCCGTTGGATTTTGCTTCAAACAAATCCAGAAGACAATTGCACAAATAGTCATTCAAGGGGGAGTGTTGTGAACGTGCACCCCGAGAGATAGGAAAATAATATTTTAATGATGTGAATGACTATTATGTCCCTGATGAAATTATGTAATTACGATTGTGCCATTCGAAGTTTCCCTATAAATAGGGCTTCAGTTATTAATGAAATTTATTCCTGTGAATTCCTTAGAATTCATTCTCTCTAAACTCTCTCTATTATTTATATACTTTTATAACACTATCGAATTATTTAAAAATTTTGCATTTTTACCTAATTTTTAGTCACTTATAGTACCCTATTTGTGTTTTTTTTTAATTTGTTTTTTTTTTTTGCAAAATATTGTGATACTCAAGACTTTAAAATTCTAAAGATTTCTTATAAAAATCGATATTGCATATAAAAACAATATTAGATGTACAATTAATTTGTATAATTAGGTGTACAACCCTCTAATAGAGTACTATTGAGAATACCATTTTATCCTCGCTGCATTGGTAGGGTCCAACCCTCTGTTAGAGGGTTGCAAACTTAATTGTACCATTTAACTAGTCGTTTCCCTAACATTTGCTCTACAAATAAAAATGTGCTACAAATTATGGTGGGTCGGAGATATGAAACTGGCGAATAAACCAAATTAACTACAATTTTTGTCTTTAAAGAAATTTTCCAAAATGTGAATTCATTTTGTTATTATCCATTATTTCATCCGTCAAAACAACAAATGTAAACAAGCATTAACTTTTTTGGTTGTGCTATGTGTTATCTTGATGTATGTATAGTTTATTATTATAATTTCTTATTAGACAATTAATTGTCACTACGATTACTAGTTTATCAATGTAACGACTGTTAAGGACGATTTTAGAAAAGGAGAAGTGAATGTCTATCTTTATTTCTTCAAAAATTATTTCTCCTTTATTGATTCACAAAAAAGTCCCCAGTCTTGTTGATTTTAGTCGAAAAATTATTTCTACAATCTGATTCTCCTAGAGAAAGCGATATACTAGAAATCAATGATGATTCTATAGAAGTATCAAGCTTAAATTTAGATTACTATGGCTCCTTGGTAACATTTTCATTCTTATTTTCGGCTTCTAATATCATTTTTATGATTTATTTATGATTCTCAGATGTGTACCTCTTCCCGATTTTGGCGACAACTTCGGTTTCAACGTCTCAAGATCACTCAAGAATAAATTAATAATTAATATATGCTAAAGTTAGGGAAAGTTGAGGGTTGACAAGTTAAATTCATATGCTAAAGTTAGAGAAAGTTGAGGGGTTGACAAGTTGAATTGAATTTAATGACTAAAAGATACTAGTTATGTGAGTTACAATATTAAAATTGACTACAAATTTCTCGATGACTGGAAAAAAATTAATAAATAAATAATAATAATCACTAGCTTCTCTTGCCAGTGAAACTGTTGCAAGCCTTGTCAGCCGTGGCACCAAATATTTCAACTCCAAAACTAAACCTCAACTTAAGGACAAACGATGTACATTTTTTAAAAGAATAGGGACATAGCAAGTTAAAAAAAAAAAAAAAGAATATGGATCGAATCGTCTCAAAATGCAAAGAATGAGGATGAAATGTGAAAATAACAAAAAAAATTTACATAATGCACAATTGGGCATTAGATATAATGGACTAAAATAAACCCCCAAAACGTTGAGCCTAAGTCGGCCACGTCACTCGCCTCAAGGAGAACTGCCTATGATGGTGTTTTTGGTGCTATTTCTTGATCCAATGGAGCACCAAAACAAGCGTTAGTTTGGTGCCCCATGAAAAATGTACAATTGGATAATATTAAAAGAACAACTAAATTTGTACAATTAGGTGTATAACCCTCGAATAAAGGGGTATAGAAAATACTATTTTTATCGTCCCTGTATTAGTGGGGTCCAACCCTTCTATTAGAGAGTTGTACACTTAGTTGTACAAATTTGATTGTTCCTCTAGCATTGCTTTGCACAATTATATATACTAGTTATTGACGTGTGCGTTGCACGTGATTTTGTAACACTATTTTGAATAATTTTAGATGATTTAGCAATATTATATTTCTAATCTAATAGAAATACATATTAAAAATAAAACTTGTGTTTATTGGATAAAATCTTTAAGTGAAACTACTCATATATATTTATTATGAGTTAGATCAATGTAAAGAGCTTTACACATGATAAAGTATGTGCCGATTAACCGTTTAGCTTAATTTTTCTATGCAGCCTATAAGTCGCAATTAATTTGTGGGATGATATTAAACGTAGCCACATGACAATCTTATTAATACTTTTATTTTATCTCATATGTAATAATTGTATTTTTAAAACCAAATTTATTTTTATATGATACTATAAATTATTTTGTATTATTAGGTGGAAATTTAATGTGTATTTTGAAGATTGAATAGTACAACGTGTAAAGAGTAAATAATATCGTGTAATTTTAAATAAAAGTGCTAGTAACTTTCACTTGTCCTCTTTTAATATTCAAATTGAGGTTGAGAGCATACTAATTAGTTATTCGTTGTGGTGTTTGTATATGTACAATTAAATTATTATTTAATTTAATTTTTAGAGTTTCTATATTCTATGAATTAAATTAATAATCCTATTGAAATAATTAACGGCACTGTGTATGGATAGTGAACAATGCAACGTGTAAAAAATGAATAATGTCATATAATTTTAAATGAAAGTGTTAGTAACTTTAACTCTCCTCCTTTACTATTGAAATTGAGGTTGAGAACATACTAATTAGTTATTCATTATAGTATTTGTATAGGTGCAATTAAATTATTGTTTGATTTTATTTTTAGACTTTCAACATTCCACTAATAAAATTAATGATCTTATTGAAATATTAATTAATGCCATTATTTCTTCTTTTTTTTTTTTGATAAAAAAATTAACATTATTGTTAGTAATAATGAAAATGCTATAAGGATAAAAACGTCCAAATATGTTTTACCCTCATAACCCCTTTTATAAGAGGGGGAATTTAGCAGTACACTCTGCTCATTTGGCACTGAATCGCTATCTGTTGGGCCCATTTTTAGGCCCAACAAATGTTTTTGTTTTCGGCTATTTTATCTTGAGGAAATTAGGTCCAATCCGGCATTTATATTTAATAATTCAAAAACCCTGGCATATGAAATTAATTACTATAATTCGGATCCTGGTTCAAAGGTAAAATAAAGCCAGATTTCTATGCCTCATCGGTCTGTGAAGGGAAGAAGCGAAAAAGGGGCTGCCATGGCTGCCGCTGACAGAAACACCGATTCTGATCCGTCGATGTTGTCGGTGGGCGGTAGAGGTAGTGGGCAAGTTTATCGGGCCAGAAAACAAAGGGCAAAGGGGCGTTTCAAATTGGGAAAAACATATGGTTCTAGTTCCAGGAGAAGTGAAATTCATCATATTCCCTTCTTATTCTACTTTCTTTTTGATTTTTCGGTCTTCTATTGAATGATTCTGGAGCGATAGTCTGTGATTGTGGTGATAATTTTTGGTGTGTGAGTATGTGTGCGTGGATTTTGTTTTCTACCTTCAGTTTAGAAATTCAATTGAGGTTGAGTTCATGAAAAGTAATGACAGTTTTTGGGGTTTATTCAATTATATTCTTATTGGGAAACGTAATTGCATATAGCTGGGTGGAAAAGGGCTTCTTGATTTCAATTTATGAAGCTGCAATAGTGTTGTTGAGGTGCTATAATAATGTTACAAAAGGAAACCTGGTTTGTGAATTTCAAAATGAAGCTAGTAATTTCTTCCTTGATTTTGTTCGAACACAGTGATAGGAAATAAGGATTTGGAGGTCATGTTGGCGGCGAAGGTGTCAGTGGAGAAGGACAGCTCTATAGTACCAGACAAATAAGGAAGAGGCAGTGTAGATGAAGGTTCACGCCGGTGGTTGAAGTGGGTGAAAAAAATGGGATTTTTACATATTTCTCACTTTGTTGTCCTCTTCTTCTTTCAAATTGATTAACAAGGCTTCTAGAGGGTGTCGTGAGAAAGGAGATGATAGTTATGGCATGTGTCGAATGTGCGCTTAACTACCTTTACAGTGTGTGTGGGGTGTATTGTTCTTGTTTTGCTACACATATGTGTGTAAGGTTGTGTTTTGTTTGTGTGTGTGTGTGTGTGTAAAGCTGTGTATTTTGGTGGTGGTGTGGTGTTGCTTAAATTTCTCTAGTATATTGAATCAAGAAAGAATAATGTGATATGAATAATTACACATTCTGTGTAATTCATTAGTAATTTGTAATAATATACAGACTAACAAATTATAAATTTTGTGTAGCTAATGTATAATAGATTACATATTCTATGAAACTAATGTTTAATTCAATGGTGCATTATACTTTATGTATATGACATGTCTAAACATACTACATATTTTGTGTGAAAGAAAGACAAGAATTTATAAGGAAAAAATGAAAAATATATGTTTAACATGAAAATAATAAAATTTATAAAAAATCACAGCCAAGAAAAGAAAAAAAAATTAAAATCAACGCATTACACAAAGTGTGTAATGATATTGTAATATATTATACAAAATATATAAAGCATTACACAGTGTGGAATGTACATTAACTGAATTAAAGGGCTGAATTACAAAATTATAGAATACAAACTAATGAATTACGCATTCTGTGTAACGGATGTGTAATAAAGTACACCTTCTATATAATTAATATTTTATTCATATGCGCATTACATTTATGTGTAATGCATGTTTAACGCATCACACATTTTGTGTGAAAGAGAGAAATTTCAAAAAATAAATAAATATTAAATTTCTTCATTATATTTTGACTCAAGAAAAAATTATATGATATCAATAATTACACATTATAAGTAATTAATTTGTAATGCGTAATAGAATACAAACTAATGAATTTCATATTTTCTGTAACTACTAAATTAAAGGAAGAATGCATAATTAAATTAAAAAGTTAATCTTCATTTACCTTATTTTTGAAAATTTAAACTTAAACATTAGTATTAGTGTAAAAACCCCATAAAAAATTGCAACATAATGGGCCCCTTATTTGGGCCCAAAGCATAGGCTCGTTGTGCCTATACTTGGGTACGTCTCTGATTCTATACGAAATGGAGTAAACAAATTAACTTATGTATAGAACAAGGCCTAAAACTTTTAGTTTAGACTATGGTGTACCAATAAGTCTTTGTGGTAGCAACATTAATTACCCTTTTAACTTACCATTATTTGGCTTTGCGGAGAAGTTGGATTTTTTTATCCCACACTAAAAATGCTCCAGGCGCAATCACATTTTACTGCACCAAGTACAATATCTAACAATATAATTCAGTAACCCAAAGCATTAAGCTCTCACCAAATTAACCACATCCGCACTTCTAAAAAATAAAAAATAAAAAATAAAAAAAGGACAAAAAACACTAATCCACTAAAATTGTGCTGTCGATTATATACAAATTATACAACAATATTAATAAATCCATCACAAAATAATAACTAACATATATCACTAGCACATCACAAAAATTGAGTTGGAATGACACACATATGAGTGCCCAATTTAACAATCGGTGCTGTTGTCTTCGTCAATATTTATCCCAACTAGTTCATACATTCGTTCACAAGTGATGCGTAAAAATCAACGATTGGACTGTAAAAGAAATAGGAAAATAACTTTTCACCATTGGTTTATCATTGATTAAGAAAACAAACTCAGATGAGTACAATCTCATAAATGTTTTAGGTCCATTTCATGGTTTGACTCGCATTTCTATCACATCATTCTATTGTGGTATATTTGAAATTAGAAACGTTATTAGAATTTATTTTTTCAATAATATTAATTATTATTTTTTAATTCATTTAAAAGTCAAATTAACTAGGTCTATCTTCGTGTTTTGAAAAGTGTTTTGAAAAGTGTTAGAAGCGCGTCTAAATGTGTTAAAGAGTGACCGATATGTTTTGGATAAAAGAACTTAATTTTGTTGAAATTAAGTTGCTTTGCCAAATAACACTAGATTAGCCCAATTCATTACAAGAAATTGGATTTTTAGGAACAACGTTAACTTGTCATTCCTATAGGCTCGTGCCTATAGAATATTAGAGATGACATGCTATTATATAGTCCCTAATGCTCCACAAGCGCGTATGAGTTTATAGGGACGACAAGCCATCCCTAAAGATCCAATTTTTGGTAGTGCAAATCTTAATTGACATTACAGTCAAAAGGGTTTAACATATCTCTAGACTCTATTATGAAAAGTTCACATGAAAAGTTCACAATCTTTAAGAAATCTTTAATTTTCTACCCTCCCTTTCCATTGTAAACAAGTGACTTCTATAGGTCCACTTTTTGAGATGGTTACAACAAAGAAGAAACAAATATAGATACCCAGAGTTATAAATCCAATAGAGATACGTGTAATGCATAAGAATCCAACAAGTTTCCCAATATAGCTATCAAAGAAGAGAAACATAGATCAAATGATTATGTCCAAATCCATATATAATCAAAAGAATGGTGAGAAAAAAGTAAAGGGCCGTGTGCATGACTCTGTTGACTCGCGTGCTTCCATCCTTCGAGGAAGAAATCAGAATCTCTCTCCCCCAGCCCAGCCCCCTCCCCCCACCCCACCCTCAATATATATAATATATATAATAAATGAAGACAAAAATGGGTACACAACCTAGAGCAGTTTATACAGGCAAGGAAGGTTGCGGAAATCAAGTGTAAAAATGGCTTCTTTCTAAGTTTAGCAATCAAAGAATAGTCCCATCAACTAAAAGACATAAAACCATAAAAATCACACTGATTTTGACATATGATTTTAGCATCTGTCAAATTCAACTTTCTCTCTTTAGTATTTGCACCCACTATTTTGTTTTGAACAAACAATGAAGTCTAGTTTCTTGATTTTTCTCCAAATTAGAACAGCAACTTAGAGCTCGCATTTCTCCACGATCTTGCTCTATTTTCAATTGAAAATATTAGGTAATTAGTTTTCGGGATGAATCAAAATTAGTTTTAGTAGGTACGACTACCAATCATTTTGATCAAATATCGCATTGTTAACTCAAAACAGAAATCATTATGTATCTTGTATACGAGGGTAAGTACAATCTTTCTTGCCTTTGTTATATTTAAAATTAATGTCTCAGGTCAAATTATATTTTAATGCAAATTAATCAATAGTACTTCGACTTAATATCAAAACAGGTAAAGAGGACATAAAAAGAAAGTATGACCTAAAATAATCGACAACAATTAGTTAAGTGATGTCGGTTAGTACTATGATGGAAATTATACGATGCTAATACATGAACCCCATATATATCACATCAACCGATAATGTACCTGTATGTAAGTGCAAATTAAATTGGCACGATAACCGTGATAAAATCGGTAATGTTCTGGTACCCACTTGTGGGTATATTACGACCCATAAGTGGGGAAAAAAATTCGTAGAAGGTCGGGTGAACCCCACCATCAGGGGGCAGTTATGTATTATTCGTCTAACTTAATGTAGATACCAAAAAATTTTAAAAAAAAAAAAAATTGGAGGGGTGACGTGGCGCCACATGGCGTGGTTACATACCCACTGTGGGTATCGGAACAAAACCGTTGATAAAATGTGACAAAATCAAATTGTTATTAGGGAAATTTAAACATATGCGATTAACTTCTTTTAATTCTTTTTCCCCCCTCCTTCTCTATAGATCATTGACTCGCCTTGCCAATGCAAACATAAATAGTACAACAGTAGATAATGCAATCAGATTTTCAGACCAGCCCTCATAAATTTCCTCAAGATTTGCTCAATGCTTTAACAGAAAATATACACGATTTCTTACTACCTGCTCCACGTGTACCATACTGAAACTTTAGTATATGTGAAGTGAAAGAAACTAATTACTTGAATGATTTTTCAGAAGTAGTTACTTCAATTTTTTTTTTTTTTTTTTTTTGCAATTTCTATTCTTTTTGGTACATACATCCTGGTTACTTTCTTTAAAATTCAATAGATATGACGAGTCTAGATGTACAATTAGTTATATAACTAAATAAGGTGTCACAATCTAGTGTAGTGAGACATCAATATGATTCGTCATCATTTTGTCTAGATTTTTTACACGTCACATGGTTGTACAACTAATTGTAAACCTAGAATTATCCGACTATATATATATATTGATTGTTCATTTGGGCAAAACTTTCGTTCATTGTGACTTGTTTAATACTTGGAGTTATTCTTAGAAAGCAATATATATTTAAATGAGAGGCATGTTTGACTCGATGGGGGAAAATGAATTGAAATCTGAATTTCATGGAATTCTAGTTCCCACCCTTCTCTTAAGGAATTCAAATTTCTTAATCTCAAGAAAAATTCAAGAAAAATTCTCAGTTTTTCAGCTTATGGAAGTCAAATTTAAGAAAAAATAAAATGTGTTTGATTGGAAAACGAAAATTTTGGATCGAAAACATTTTCCACCCGAATAAAACACACTCGAAGATTTTTCATCATGGCACAAGGTTGAGACGGATTCAAGTGTTTGGCGTGCTATGCTCTGAAACCACACTAGCTAGAGTTTCTTTGAAAAAGTTTCGTCAAAAATCATAGTTTGTACACTGATTTTAACAATATATTTTTGTTAAAAATATTTTCCATATTTCTGAATTTATATTGTTTCTCAAAAAAAATCAAAATACTTTTTCTTGTCAAACATGGGATCAATCGGTAAATAAGCTAACATATTCATCTAGTTAGATGGTTAGACCCATGTTTGGCTGGTAATTACTTAGGGTTGAAATCATAAATAGATAAATTTAAGCTATATTTTTCATCCAATACGTCAATAAAAAAGTGAGACAAGAAAGAGAACATATATCAAGTGTATATTTATTTATCCTTCAAGAAGTTGCAGTTTTGATTGGGTGTGAATAAGAGCATTTTCAATTATAGATATTGTCCATAAAGTAATGCAACAAGAGACAAAAAAGTAGGGATGGACAAAATAATCAGAACCGAACCAATTGAACCAGAGTCGAACCAAAAAAAATTCAAACCGTTCGGTTATTTTAAAAAATTTTGAGAACCAAAATCGAACCGAAACTGAAAAATGAAAAACCGAAAACCAAACAGTTATTTTTCAATACCCGAAAACCATATCCTCACTATTTAAAAATTAATTTGATAAATTTTTTTTCTTTTAAATTAACCAGTTGTCATACGTTACCTTCATATATTCAACATAAACTTTATAAAAATCTCAAAATAAACGAGAATAATGTCTGATTTATGGGAAATGAATTTCTATCGCTTATTATTTTCTTTATTATATTTTACAAATACGATGTCGTCAAAACCGAACATGAATCGATCGAGATATATATACTCAGCACCGAACCGTAACTGATACCATTTGGATCTTATGAACAAATTGAACCGAACCGAAATTTTTGTTTCGAATCCGATCCTTTCAATACCCGAACCGAACTGTAATTTGTCCACTCCTAGAAAAAAGTGAATTTGAAGATATACTACTGAAAAGGAGAAAGGTACCGAAAATAGAGGACATAAATAAATAAATATAAATCATGTGTAACTTTTATAAAAGAAGACGTCTCGCACGATCGACATCTCAAAATAAACTATATTGCAACATAAGTTTCATCACTTCTATCTGATTGCAAGGTTAGCGAATTAATTAAAAATCGAGTTACCATTTGAGACGTTCGACTATTTAGGCCGAGTTCTTTTCATGTTTTCGAGCTATTTTGTGCATTTAATTTACTTTCTTTCTTTCTTCTTCTTCTTTTTTCTTTTTTTTAAATGAATGCTTTTAATTTTCTAAAACCCAAAAAACGTTCTCTTTGATACTTCTCAAAACAGAATTTAGAAAAACACAAAAAAAAAATTATAAAGAAAACTAGAAATGACTTTTTGGTATTTGAGGATTATCTGTGTCAAAGGTCGAAAACAAAGGAAAATAAGGGCCTGCTCGCTTTTGCCGTTTTATTTCGCTTTTCGCCAAAATATTGAAAACGCTGTTAATACATTGTTTTCGAAAATCCATTTTCGAAAACGTTTTCAAGATTTGTATAGGAAACACGAAAACGTCTTTTTAACGTTTTCAGCGTTTTCAGTGTTAAATGTCGAAAACAACGAAAACGCGTTTTTAGATTTTAAACTTTACATTTATTATATTTCAATCCCAAATTTTATTTTTTGTACGTTTTAATCCCCGAGCACCGCCAACCACCTCCGACCACCGCCAACCACCTCCGACCACCGCCGTCCGCACGTCGCCCATCATCGCCAAACAGCGTCGGCCACCAGATCTGGCGGCAAACCACGGATCTGGTGGCTAACCACCAGATCTGGTGGTCCAACCACCATTAATGGTGGTCGACCACCATTAATGGTGGTTGGACCGATAACAGTGGTTTCGACCACCTGTCGATTGGTCGAAACCACCCGTATAGGTGGTTCGACCACCAACATGGTCGAAACCACTGTCTTGTGGTCGCGAACCACTGGCGGTGGTTCGCGACCACCATTAATGGTGGTTCGACCACCAAATACTCTATTTGGTGGTGCGAACCACCAAGACTTGGTGGTTCGCACCACCACGCCGTAGTCGCCACGTATTTGTTGAAGAGAGAGGGAGGGAGGGTGGGGTGGGGTGGGGTGGGGATGGGGTGGGTTGAAGGACGAGGGCTTGTTTGAATATTTTGAATAGTTTGAGAACTTTTTTGTAATTTTTATTATACCAATTTGTATTTTTTAAAAAGTATAAACCAAACACGTTTTCTGTTTTCTCTTCTCAAAAATAATTTTTCAAAACAACAAACCAAACGCATTTTCAATTTTCTCAAAACAAAAATTGAAAACAGAAAACACCAAAATATTTTCGAAAATGAAAACAGAAAATACAAAACAAACAGAACGGCCCCTAAGTTTTCAGATTTTAAGCTTATATTAGTGACATTTTAAGTCTTAACTTTTTTTTATGTTTATTGTAGTCCACAATCACCACCCACCACTTGCACGTCACCACGACGGCACCTCAATTCTCTGCCGTCAATCCCCACTGCTACTTTAGTGGGTCGACGACAAACCAACTGTTGGTTGTTTCACGACCGAACCATTGGTTTGCTTGAACCACTAGCAAATCCTGCTGGCGGTTGTACGACCACCAGCAAAATCTGCTAGTTGGTCGTGCATGAGTGACCAATAGCAAATCTTGCGCACTGTTTGTCGCAGGCCATTAGCATGTTGCCTGTGGTTTGTTGGCAAACCACTAACAAACTTTGTGGTTCGCCCGCAAACCACCAGCGTTCGCCCTCAAACCAGTGGTTCGTTGTCGAACAGTGAAGTTGAAGATGGTTGTAGTAAGGTAGTGTTGAAGATGATTGTCAAACTGCACAATTTGAAAAGTTGAAGACTTCTATATAATTTTTATTGTATTAGTTTACGATTTTCTAGAGTTTCTCTTTTCAAAAATAGTTTTTTAAAATGAAACAACACATACATTTTTAATTTCCTCAAAATATTCACTCAAAACATAAAACTGAAAATATTTTCAAAACACAAAATTTAAAATTCAAACACGACCTCATGTTTGTCTATGAATGTTTGGAGCAGTATCTCCCACCCACACAATAAGAAAGAGGATCAAGCTATGATTATACCCAAATTTGTACATTCGGATGCACAAGTACAATATCTAATAGATTGCACCGGACTCCATCACTATAGAGGATAAAAATGGCATTTTACTTTATCGTCTAATAGAGAGTATATATCGGAGTGTAGAAATCTGGGTGTACAAATTTTGATGTACACTCATTATAATCCTAAGAAAAAATGGCACAAAAAGAGAGAGCAGCGTACCAAGATAGGCGTCACTTTTTTGTACCTATTAATTCTTACATTTCGGGACAGTAACCATAAATACGGAACATGTGGTGAAATCCCCAAACATGTTACCCACATATTTTAATATTCCCATATTATCACCATCTTCACTTCTTGGTAGTTGGCTCGTAACTTTAGTGACTAATTGACATGTAATATATGACTCCATGGCAACAACCTCAGCAAAGGTACATACCATTCCAAGGTATTTATCTACTTAGAGCATCAATAATGTTTGTGTAACTTCTAAAAATGTAGTTGATTGAGATTTAAATTTATAGTAGTTTTCAAGTTATTGAAGTATACAGTTCAAAGTAAATGAATTGTGTAAGAAAATAAAATAATTATCAAATCAATCAAATGAATGACTGGAAGTGAAAGCTAAAAAAATAGTTTAATTTTGAATTGATTTTAAATTGAATAGAACATTCTCGTATCGTATCATGGCTAATATGGCTTATATAGTCTTTTAAAAAAATAACACTAATAATCCAATGCTAATATGTTGGCAACTCAAGTTATCAATATATTGGTCAACGACTGACACGTGTCCCTCCCCCGCCCATCAAGGGGGATGACCACGTGTCAATTATCGGCCAATATGTTGACAATTTAAATTGTTAACATATTGACATTGGATCCTTTGTGTAAAAAAATAGACTAATATCAATGCAAAAGATCTAATGCTAATATCTGAGCCGATGATTAATTGACACGTGTCCACATCCCCGATGGTGGGGATGGGAGGCACATATCAATCATCCTTTCACGTGTCAATTATCGGTTCACATGTGGGCATTGGATCATTAATGCTGATATCTAAGCAATTCACTAAACATCTTTAATTTTACTATTTTAGGATTTACCGCATAATTGTCTCTCTTTCTAAACTAGTAATTGATATAGAGTACATAATTAATTACTTTCAAATCCACAACCTCGATCAACTAGAAATATTTTCTTTTCATTGTAACAATTCACATTGTATCCATGGAGATCCAATAGAAGATAGGTAAACCATCACAAAGACACATGTTAAATATCTAGCATTATTATGCCTTATTTTTCGAAACCAGGAGCTTGATAACATGAATGGGAAAAAAACACCTACATTTGAATTTGATCGCTACCTATTTTTCAGACATCGAAAAAAATCATATATACCATGAAATGGCAAATGGGCCAGTACGGGTTTCAGCCGATGAAGACCAAAAAAATTTGTAAATTCAGTATAGAAATTTTCTAAAATATTGTATAAACTTTTGGTCGATTTGATAATTTTTATATACCGACCCGTACTACTAAAATTCCAGGATCTGCCATTCGATATACGTACATATGCATACATACATATGTGTATATATATTGGTCAGAGAGATCTATGCTACGTGTCTGTATGCTATGCATGGGCATGCATGCAACTGATTTGTTGTGTAGCGAGAGAAGTTGTACTATATAGTAACCCCTAGATTTGCTTTTTGATGCTACAATCAACACTATCCAGCTGTTAAGACCTCAAACCCTAAATTTCACATCTACTCTTCCTATCTTAAATATGTCTTCCTCTTCTTCCTCTTCTCCATCAATGAACTTGGGAGATAGATCATCAATAGCCATGGATTTGGTTCAAGTTCAATCATCATCTGATCATCTTTGCTATGTCCGGTGCAACTTCTGCAGCACTGTTCTTGCGGTATATCACACCCCACAACCCCCACACACACATTATTACATGCAAAATTGTTTAGTTTCTTGTAACAAAACAGCAAGCTAGCTAGATTTACATCTCTCTCTTTTTCTCTTTACCTATATACCCCTTAATGCTTGTTTCTGTCTTTATCAATCATTTCCCAACAAAATGGTTCTTTTTTGCATAATCTTAGTATAGCCCGAAATAACATTTGTATATAACATGAGTTGATATTGATGTTTTGTGGATCTCTACTTTCATCATTATGTTCCTCAGCTCATATTTATGTATCCAAAAATGAAGGGCATTTTCTTTAATGTGATGTTATCTCCTTAGTTTTGGGAATATAAAATAGTAGGAAACTAACAATGTTAAAAGCACAAAACCATGAACACAAATAATTACATGTTTGTCAAAAAAAAAAAAAAAAATTCTAGTACTCGCTATACAGAGTATTAACTACTTCCAAATAATAAATACTTACTATCTACTGTAGATTGATAGTTTCCTTAGAGTACTGAGTACAGTACATTAGAGGTATTGGAATTTTTTCTTGTTATATATAGAAGATGAAATCTTGTAAACGTGGATGCCAAATACATATGTTGCTCGATATATTAATCCATCTATATCTATATCACTTTCCGTACCAAGGTCGGGATTCCATTCAAGAGGCTGATGGAGACTGTGACAGTGAAATGTGGGCATTGCAGCAACCTCTCTTTTGTTAGCACCAGATCTCCACTTCAAGGACAATGTTTTGATCATCAAACAACTAGTCATGTCCAGGTACCATATCCACATCATTTTGTTAATGTCTTTTACTACTTATCGAATACCTGAAAACTCAATACTTTTAATTGATTAATAAATATTCACCATCATCTACACGTCAGACTGTTATTAGCTAGATAAATAGTCTTTATGTGTAAGTAGCTAGTTTTAATCGGATATACGGTACTTCTAGAGTACCAAAGTGCTTTCTGTTTTAATAAATTTACGGATTTGAATTAATTGATTATGGAGTTGTTGGATAAGTAAAGAAGAATTTGATTTTTGCATTAGGTTTTTGGAAGTGAAGTGAAGAAGGGACAGTCTTCATCAACTTCCCTTCGACCACCATCGAGCTGATGCCACCGAAAGCCCCGTTTGTTGTGAAGCGTAATGGATTTCGAAAATACTTTTTTTTCTTCATCAGATCACAATTAGTTTTGTTAAATTAATTTTTTCTCAGTTTTCACTTATTATCTACTTGTTTAATTTTGTTTAAATTGCAGCCCCCGAGAAGAAGCATAGGCTTCCATCAGCCTACAATAGGTTTATGAAGTGAGATTATCAACATTCTTTAATGAAAAACCGTTCCTTTTTTTAAAAAACATAGCATTACGTCTCTTCTTTTTTTTTTTTTTTATATTTATATAGGGAAGAGATACAGCGCATCAAAGCAGCCAATCCAGAGATACCGCATCGAGAAGCTTTCAGTGCTGCAGCAAAAAATGTAAAATTTATGTTCCATTTCATAATTGATTATTTATGAACCCTAAACAAAAAACCATATAATTAAGAGTTCTTATATATTTCATATTTCATATATATGAACCTAATTATTAATTTTTTTATGACAGTGGGCTAGGTACATTCCAAATGCACCAGGGTCTGTTTCCGGCAGCTACAACAACAACAACGTAAGTAAGAAATATTATTTTTGCTTTTTCTCAAAAAATTTTGAGAATATAAACATAAATGATATGGTGCCCGATTGGAGGTTTCCTTTATAAACCAATCATCGATATACATGTAGGACATTTCCTTTCAATTAATGGGCTCCATTATTAAAGTTTTCTCTTAATTTTTCAGTATTATATATTTATAATTTGTCACAATATAACTCACATCTTCAATAATTCAAATTGTGGGATTGCCTATATATACATATACCACTCATATTCTTTGTCTAATGTAGGTGATGGTGCCGAAATAATTAATGCATAAAATCCAGTTAACTGGACCATGATTCGATGGGATGGATCCGAGAATTTTACTTAATTTCAGTTTTTCAAGATTTTAGCATGTAATCCTGTGTTGTGCTTGATGGAATCCATAATATTGTCTCTATGTTTGATATTATGAACTTATATAATGAACATTATGTTGCTTCATCGTGGAGGGTGGTTTTCCCAATTACCCCTCTTTGAATTATTATTAGAGTTAGATCTTCAAATCCTTTTCTTTTTCTTTAATTTGGTGCATGTTCTCTTATGTCCATGACCGTTAATTCCATTAGCCATTCCATCCAATGAAATTGCAATACATATGTACACGACGAAGTATGTATTGATGAGTAATTTGATTGAATGTGACAATTTGTGACACATGAGAAATCAAATATTGTTTAATTAATTATATGCACCGTATCAATTTTCCCAACTGAACATATAATAAAGTGGATATCTATCTAGACTAATTAATGACATTTTACGTACTGATGCACAAAACGGGAAAAAATTTAAAAAATAAAATAAAAAAGAAAGAACAACAATGACAACAACGCTGGTACTGATTTAACTTATAAAAACTATGTAATTAAAGTCCATCCTGCAATATTGCTAATTTCAGACCAAGAAAGAATTTGCCCACATAATTAATAAGTAATGTTCGATCAACATGAAGCGGTTACGGTCCAACACATGCTTACAATTTTATTCTACACATAGCTTTGATATTACTACCTCCATCCCAAAAATATATTCCACTTTTTCTTTTTCGTCTTTTTCCATTCCAAAATATAGATCACATTCATTTTAAAATTTGTAGTTAAAATATTACAGTTGTCTTATATGTTTTCATTTAATGTACATTATTATATATCATCAAAATAGATTAGTTGAAATAAAATATCAAATAAATGAAAAAAAATAATATTAAAATTTACTTGTCCAACACTATTAATTGTATTTTTCTTAATCTTTATGAAAATAAAAATGGACTATATTTATGGGATGAAGATAGAATTTTTATTTTATAGGCTTACGTGATTTGGTTGAATAAACCGCTTTAGGACTATCATTTAATATAAGGATTCGTCTACCGAATTTAATTAGGCAAGGGTAAAGAGTTTCGTCAAATTTCTTAGCTTCTGTTCTTATTAATTTTTTTCTACCTAAAAATCGATTTCCACTATTAGTTAAAGTCAATCATCATATAGATCACATATTTTACATAATCATTCATTATTATCCATTCATTTCGTTGTCTCATCATTATTTAAGTAAAAAGTTAAATTTTAGGCAAAAATTAGTTTACGTGAACACATACTACTTTGGATTATATATAGTATTCAATGAATATCTTGTTATTTGATTTGTCAATTTATTTTTTGTTGGTTGCTATGTTATTTGACATGTATGAATTAAATAGCTAGGAACATGCGTTGGAATATTTTGGCCGGAAGGCAAAAGAAACAATTAATATCGAGATGAATAATATTTCAAGTGGAGAAATCAATTTAGACAAGTGTTTTACTTTGAAAGTTGGTAGTGGGGAATAATGTACCGAACTTTGGCATGTGGCTCATTTGGAACCTTTAGAATCAGCCAGGGGCGGATTTATATTGGGGCAGTTGCTCGCACTGTAAATCTAGAAATTCTGTTTGTTAGTGGGATAATTTTATATATAATTTAAACTTATAAGAGAATATATGCAATTGTTTATCATAAAAGGTAGATAAACATTCTCTAACCTAGTGGTAGGAGTTTTAATATCATATCTAAGGTCATGCGTTCAGCTCCAGCTCCAACATTACATTTTTGTTTCTTTTTATTATAATTATTATAACATTTTTCAACTACTACTTAACCTTTTTTTTTTTTTTGGAAAAAAAAAACTACTACTTAACCTTTGTTATCTTAACAAACTAGTCTCAATATTTTAGAAAGCAATTTTTTCAATCATTGACTTTACTCAAGATGAATAAAATTACATGTTTCCTTCACTTAATATTAATAAAATAATTAATTTCAATTATTAAAAAAGTTGAAATAATTCCAAAATGCGAAGAAAATTTTTGTGTCATCGTGCTTGCATCTAAGCCTCAGAAATAGGAGTTACCATTCCCTTTCCAATCACACGCATTAATGTCTATTTTTTGAAAAATTTACTGCCCCCGCTTGATCAAAATCCTGACTCCGCCCCTAGAATCAGTTGGTGTTTGAAGGAAGAGCCGTGAACGCTCGAGATCTCTTCTCTTCGGCTGGTTCGAAACAGCCATAGATTCATATACACAACTTTTTCATCGCTGTGATAGGGTTTTGCTGCAATTAATCTGTAATTGGAAGCACTATCTCCGTTTTGTTCTACACAAAAAGAGACTTCTAGCTGGACATATTGTTGACATTTTTCGAGCTACACATTGATGTGTCTTGTTCATTAAATTAAATGATAAAAAAGTACACATGTATTTTGTCTTTAATTATGGTGAAAATAAGACACGTGAACCGTGTCTCAAATTTGAATACTACATCCATCCCAAAATTATAGCCATTTTCTTATTTTCACACAGATTAAGAAAAATATAATTAATGGTATTGGAAAAGTATAATTTAAGATTATTTTCCTAATGTATCCTCTCAGTTATTAGATATTTCATTACAATTACTCTATTTTAATGATATCAATGTATATTAAATATGAGCATAAAAGACAAGTAATATTTTAACTACATCTTTAAAAGGAATGTGGGCTATATTTTGGGACGGACGAAAAAAAAATAATGAACTATATTTTTGAGACGGAGATAGTATCTTTTTATGATTTATCTTTCGAAATACATCTCATAAAATTATCTGAAACCAAGTTGTCTAAATTAATTATGTGCAATCTCTTCCGATAATTAATTTAGACAACTCGGTTTCGATACTAGATAATTATATTTTACGAATGTGCAATCTCTTCCGATAATTTATTTAGACAACTCGGTTTCGACTTTCGATACCAGATAATTTTCCGAGATGTATCCGAAAAGAAAAGCAAAAGAAAAAAAGGATGTAAGAAGTCATAATTAAAATTACCTCTATCTTTACACGACCAAGCTTTAATTTAAACTTCAAATTAAAATTCCCGCGAGGTCATGGTTCTTATAGTCGACGTGAAACAGACCGAAGACAATCATGATCAAGATGGAGAAGGCAATAGTAGCAAAAGAAGGCGGCGAAAAATAATAATTCCACGATTATCAAAGATGAAGAAGATGTGACTCTATCTTATCATTGCAAAGGTAAAAAGCTATGTATTGAGTTTTATTATTGTCATAACTTCGGATACAAAATGAGTGATTGTTGGATAATATGTCTAGAAAAAGACAAGAAGTTGCCTTTGTACATGATAAATGATGTTGAAATTTCTAAAAGTTTATTGATTGTTTTCAATGCAAATGTTTTCGACATTTGGTATTTAGATAATGGAGCGAGTAGATGGCATTGACGGAAAATCCTGGAGACTCTTATCTCTTATGTTCAAAATACTCTCAACGTCTAAAAATATGTTGTTTTTGAGACAATTTATGGGAACAATTTTTTCACAAATATAATATGTTCAAACCAAACAATACCTGGCACAGATCAATATCTATGTTCTATATCGTCTTTCATGTATTACCAACACCTATCCCACACAAATTCCAATCGAGACATTTATTCCGACATTAACAATGTGGCAAACAAAACCCTTATAGAAGGCGAAGAACCCCAATGGCTGGCTTCCGTAATACCATCGACGCACTCTCTATCATCATCCAACATACCCCTTGCATAGCAAGTTTCTCCAAAAGTTGGATACGTAACACCATTAAACGTTCTAATAAGCTCGTAGCATGTAGCACCACCCACTTTATTCAAAGTTAATATTTTCCAAAGTCGAATATATATGTCACATCTAACATATTCATATTTTCAGGTCACAAATAATGGTCATAAATTAATATTTTTCCATATTTGGTCACAGTTCATATATAACGATCATAGATTTATATTTGATCATTATTTGGTCACATGACAATTCTTGAATTATTTCTAAAACCGTATTTTGGTCACCGATTTATATAGTGTAACTGAAGATCGAGCCATAATCAGAGGCGGATCTAGGCCTTGACCAGTGTAGGCCATGGCCTACACTGACTTTTTCAAGCCTAGCGGCCCAAATTCCTATTGCCTATTGGGTTGGCCTCCACTGAAAGTATAAAAAAAAAAAATTAATTGGTAGCTAACTAGAAAGAGGCAGACAAGTAGAGAACGACAGAACTTAGAAAGTCAGAATAGTAGGAAAAAAATTGGCAGCTTGAAAAGTTCTCATCGGTGTTGAAAGTGGTCACCGGAATCTTCTCTAAGTAGTGGAACAGCGGTGGTGCTTCACTGCTTTGGTAGAGACAAATATATTCTCTTTCTCTTATTTGTTTGGGTTAATTGTTAGTTAAAAAAATAAATACTTATGTAATTATTCAAAATGTCTGTAAAAATCTTAATTTTATACTTGATTTGATATGTTTGTGGTTAATTGATTGTTGATTCTCTAATATCTAAGGTTGTTATTGCTTAAGATTGATGATTTAGATTTTTAAGGTTCTTCAATATATTACTAAAAAGGGTTTCTTCAGACTTAAAATGATTTAGATTTTTAGGGTTTCTCTAATCTTAATTTATTAACTCAATTGGTGCTGTAATTCTAGTCTCTAATTTTTTATATAATGTTCATGTATAATGTATCAACTCATGGAGAAATGCTTATGAAAAAACCTCGTCAAGAAAATATTGGTGAAGGTAGCTCTGAGAGAGTTGTGTTCGATTCAAGAGTTTAGGACAATTCGAATAGACTATGGGAAAACACAAATATTGGTGATAAGCTTCTTGTTTTTGTAGAAAAAGAGATCTCCTTAAAAGTTGATAATGATGTCATTATAAAATGATATCAGTCTATGAAAATTCGTAGAGAACAATTGTAATGTGTATTTTTATATATGACTTTTTCATAATTTACAATATTTTATCGCTCTCAAAATTTTGGCCTGCACTCACTTGAAATGCTAGATCCGCCCCTGAGCCATATATTTAGTTTAAAATGATTTCAAAATTAATTTAAAAAAAAAAAAAAAAAAAAAAAAGAGACATGGAATGTCGCGATATAAAATCATATGTGAGGTTTGAGCTAATTTTCTCTAGATGTAGCAAGGGGGAGATTGTAAAGACATACCCAATCATAGTCCAATCGACAACCAAGAATTAGAGGCCCAATTGAAGATTCAAGTCCAATTAATGCACAGAAACATGATAAAAGGGCTAACTATACAAATACCTACAGGCTACATTACACATTAAAAATGAATTTTCCTATAAAATTTCTAAAAACTAAAGTCTACTGCATTTGAAAATATCACAGTATCAAAGTATCATAATCTGATACTTTTTCATTTTTATGATACTTAGAATTTTTAGTATCACATTGTTATACTTGTGACACTTTCGTACTATCATAATATGATATTTTTCAAAATTATATGATACCTTTTACAAAATTCAATCATGTCCAAACTCCTTGTTCAAGGAACGACGCCATCTCACAATTTTCAACCACCGCTGCCACTAGAATGAACTTCGATTCCTTGTTAAAACTTGTATTGATGCACCTATATACGGGTCTGATATATCTTGTATAAAATAAAAAATTAAAAAAAAAGTCTTAATTTCAAATATTGTTTTCGATGATTTATAAAGCCCTGAACATGTTAATCTTTGATTGAAAACCTTACATTTTGCGTAGAATTTGCTTTGAAAACCAGTTTTCACAAAATTAATTTTGAAACCATGTATGCAACAGAGTCTATATCTTATTAACAATCAATACATCAACATTTACTTTCATGCCAAATGTGAAAGAATAATAATGTAAAATAGAATGTCAACATAAATATTAACTCATTATATAAGATTTCGACACCTTATAATATCGCTAATCAGTAATCACTATACTAATATATAAAAGGGTGAATAAGTTGAAAACTTTTGATGTTCATATTTTTCCTTTAACATGTTTGTAATTCCTAATTTGTCCTTAATTCATTAATTGAAAAAATAAACTCTTCATTTTCCTTTATCAATACCACGTGCAAAAGCACATGTTTATAACTAGTAAATGTAAAACTAAGGCCAGGGAATGAATATACAAGAAGCCGCATCATTTTTTTAGTACATAGTGTTAAAAGGAAAGCACCAATTCTTTTCTTTTTTTTAAAAAAAAAGAAAAATTGATACTTGGAAAAGGCACAGCTCAAAACGTGTGGTAAACTATAATAAAATATGAAAACACAACTATTGTTGGTTTTAACTTTTTTTCTTGTTAAAAATTAACTTCGACTATTAGCCAACATGAAACATCAATATTAATTATACGTGTTACACTATCGATTATTATTATCCATACATCACTTAGTTCCTGTCACTATTTAATCTGCAATATTACTAGCTCACTTCATTCAGTAAAGATACATTTTCCATTTTCATCCATCACAAATGATAATCTATTTTCTTTAATGAGGTTTATTAAAATCTTTTTGTATTTCCTAATATATCCCTATAATATAATGTATTATTACATTATTAATAAAAATGAATTTATGATCATTTAATATATAAGTGTGTATTTGAAAATATACAATTAAATATTACTTTTTCAATAAAAGTATGTTGTGATATGAGATTAAATAATCATCCACGAACAATAACAGCGCAAGAAATCAAAGAACACGAGATCGATTTGTTTTGTCCCCTTTGGGGACCCGCGGTTCGGGATAAATCCCTACTCTGCGTTGAAGCTCCACACAACGTGGATTTCGGCTTCAAATTCCACTAAGAACAATGAATCAAGCCTCCAATTACAAAATTTCTCACATATCAAAATAATAGTAGAAAGCCCTAACAATTCTCCCAAAAATTACAGACGAGAACGTAGCCAATCGATTATTGGCTTCAACAATGATCTCTAACTATAGTTTCCCTATGGATTTATAGAAAGAGAAAAGAAGAAATCTGTAAAAGAGAGTGAGAGCAAAGAGATGGAGAGCCGAGAGAAGATGAGAGCTTGGTTGTTTCACGTCTGAGCAATGGAGTGTATATATAGGTTTAAGAATAGATTAGCCTTGTTAACCCTAAGGCCCATCAACAATACTTGGTCCAATAAGCTTAGTGGCCCAAATGAGTATCAATTCCAACATACTCCACCTTGATACGAGTTTGGGTTCTTAGTGAAACTTGAGTGCCTTTCCTAGTGTGCTTCCTTGCTTCTTATGTGCCTGTAACAAAAACAGAAACCTACTTAGCACATGAACAAAAAAAAAAAAAAGGATAAAGTAAAGAGGGTTGAGAAGTTTGGTTAGGTGATTCTGCAAGGCAGAATCTTCAATGTCTTCATGCAATCTCTGAATTTATTCAAGGGCAGCACTTTAGTTCCCATATCAGCTGGATTGTACTGTGTTGGGATCTTAACAATTTGAACTGTTCCCTCCTCTACAACCTCTCTGATAAAGTGATACTTTATATCCACGTGTTTGGTTCTAGAGTGGAACACAGGGTTCTTTGTTAAGTGTATGGCACTCTGGCTATCTGAGTGCAATATAACAGCACCATCGGTCAGAAAACCCAGCTCCCCTAGCAAACCTTTTAGCCAAATACATTCTTTAACAGCATCAACAGCTGCTATGTACTCAGCCTCTGTTGAAGATAGAGCAGTAATTTTTTGAAGCTGTGAGTTCCAGCTTATGCAGGTTTTACACAAAGTAAAGAAATAAGAGGAAGTTGACTTCCTTTTATCTATATCTCCTGCAAAATCTGAATCAACATAGCTATTTAACACAACATCACCAATTTGCCTTTCAAAAGCAAGACCAACATCAGAAGTTCCCTTCAGATACTTCAACAGCCATTTCATGGCTGCCCAATGTGATTCACCTGGGTTTGCCATAAACCTACTTAACACACTGATTACATAAGCAAGATCTGGCCTAGTGCAGACCATTAGGAACATAATAGACCCTACTGCATTTGAATATGGGACCCTTTCCATTCTCTATAATTCATCTCTAGAAGAAGGACAATCATGACTAGAGAGTTTAAAGTGTCCAACAAGGGGCAGAGAAGTAGAATTGGCACCAATCATAGAGAATTTTTCAAGAATTTTCACAATGTAGTCATGTTGATGCAAGTAGAGCTTTCCTTGAGATCTATCTCTAATTATGTTCATGCCTAAGATCCTTTTAGCATGTCCTAAATCTTTCATTTCAAACATCTTCTTCAAATCAGATTTTATACAGTTAATCTCATGTAGAGAATGACTAGTAATTAACATGTCATCAACATAAAGTAGAAGATATGAAGATTTGGCGCCATTCTTTCCTCTATAGAAAAGACAAGGATCATATTTGCTTTTTTCAAAACCAATAGAATGAATGTAAGCATCAAACTTTTTATACCATTGCCGTGGGGCTTGTTTAAGCCCATATAAAGATCTTTTCAATAAACACACACAATTAGACTTAGCTTTATCAACAAAGCCCAAGGGTTGATTCATATATATGGTTTCATCTAAATCTCCATATAAGAAAGCTATTTTAACATCTAGCTGTTCTAATTCCCAATCAAAATGAGTAACAAGAGCCAAGAACAGTCTTATCGATGTATATTTGACAACAGGTGCAAATATTTCATTAAAGTCCACTCCTTCTTTCTATGAGTGCCCCTTAGCTACAAGTCTAGCTTTATATCTCACTTTAGCTTCTCCATTTCCTCTTTTAATTTTGAAAATCCATTTCGAGTCAATAACCTTTTGATCTTTTGGTTTGGGAACAAGCACCCAAGTTTTATTTTTAACCAAGGAATCCATTTCTTCTTTCATGGCAGCGAGCCAAAGATTTTTATCCTTAGAAATTAAAACATTTTCAAAAGAGTCAGGTTCATTTTCAAAACTTATTTCAGAGGAGTAAAGTGAGACAAAATTAGGGTCTATAATTCTGACAGAAGGTCTAATATTCCTTCTGTCCCTATCTCTAGTCAGTTGATAGGAAACCAGAGGATTCTCAACAGTAGTTGGATTAGGTGAAACATCAGAAGTGTCATTTTGATCAGCATCAATATTTTCAGACACAGAAGAATCTGTAACATTTTGATCCACAACAGTAGCATGCTCATTATCAACATTTTCTCCACCTTGAGGTGTCTCCACCTCAGGTTGAGTATTAAGAACATCAACATTTTCATCCCAAAATACTACATCATGGGTTTGAGTGTTCTCAGTATGACTAGCACCATTTTCATTAACTTTTAATTTTAAAATTGGCATTTCAGACTCATTAAATAACACATCTCTACTTATGAAGACTCTATAGCCTCCCTGTTTAAAATCCCATAGTCTATATCCTTTGGTTCCTTCAGCATATCCCAAAAAGATACACTTTAGAGACCTAGGATCTAGTTTGCCATCCTTTTAATGTGCAAAAGCTGCACATCCAAAAATTTTCAAGAAAGAATAATCAACATCTAATCCACTCCAAAGAAACTCAGGGGTTTTATTAGAGATGGTTGTTGAGGGGCATCTGTTAATGAGATATGATGCAGTTTTGGCAGCTTCACCCCAGAAAATCTTTGGTAAGCCTGCCTCATATAACATGCATCTAATCTGATTTAACAGTGTCCTATTCATTCTTTCAGCTATTCCATTTTGTTGAGGTGTGTGTGTCACAGTTCTATGCCTCAAAATTCCATTTTCTTTGCAAAAAGTGTCAAATTCAAAATTACAAAACTCTAAGCCATTGTCAGTTCTAAGAACTTTCAATTTCTTATTGTTTTGATTTTCACAAAGAGTTTTCCAATGTTTGAAATTTTGAAAAGTATCTGATTTATTTTTCAACAAAATAACCCAATTTTTCCTAGTGTAATCATCAACTAATATCAAGTAATACTTAAAACCAGAGATGGTTGAAACAGTTGCTGGACCCCACAGGTCAGCATGTATATAATCCAATTTTTCTTTGGTTTTATGCATTCCAGGTTTAAAAGGCAGTCTATGCTGCTTGCCTATGACACACTTCTCACAGAATGGAAGTTTTTCAAAAACATGTTTTCCAAATGAACCATTTTCAAAAAGAATTTGCAGACCTTTTTCTGAGATATGTCCAAGTCTTTTATGCCATAATTCAGTACTAGTCATATTGGAAACAACAGTAGCAGCAACAGGAACATGCAAGGCATTTACCACATAAAGTCCATACACCTTAGGCACACATAGAATCTGAACAGATTTAACAAACACAAAACAGTGGCCATTCATGAACTTAACCTCATAGCCTTGTTCATCCCATTCACCTAAAGATATCAAATTTCTTTTCAGTGCAGGCACATATCTGACTTTATTCAGTAAAACAGTTTGATTATCAGATAACATGAGGTTCACAGAGCCTATACCCTTAACCCTACATGCATCATTATTTCCCATATGAACATAACCACCATCTGTTTCACAAAAATCAGAAAACCAGTCCCTTCTAGGGCACATATGAAAAGAACATCCTGAATCAAGGATCCATTCGGGTTTTGAAAGAGAAGGGGTGATAGCATATACACCCCCATCAGTTTGAGCAACATCAATGAGTGCATTCGAGGCACCATTTTTCAGTTTTGCAACCTCTTTTAGGTCAGCTATTCTTTTAAAGCAATCTTTAATGAGATGACCGGATTTTTTGCAATAAAAACACTCTCTTTCGTTTTTGTTCTTACCTTTTCCCTTATTATCTTCAGGTTCCTTACCTTTAGATTTAAAATGCTTACTTTTCTTTGACTTTGAGGAGTTTGAACTGCTAGCAGCATTTGAGGACTTGCTTTTAACAAATAGTCCTTCATTTTTAGAAACCTTTGTTTCTGCTTTCAGTTCTAACTCCTTGTTTCTAAGGGAGATAAGAACAATATCAACAGTTAGGTTTTCTCTCCCATACTCAAGAGCATTTTTCAAATCTTTAT
This sequence comes from Jasminum sambac, assembly GCA_018223645.1. Lineage (NCBI taxonomy): Eukaryota > Viridiplantae > Streptophyta > Magnoliopsida > Lamiales > Oleaceae > Jasminum > Jasminum sambac. The sequence goes on from CP073652.1 coordinate 28,188,691, forward strand.
ATTTTTCTCCGAGTGAGTTTAGGAGAGCTATAACCTCTTGGTCATCATAAATCTTTTCACCACAATTTTCCAAATCAGTTGTGATTTTTGTAAATCTATCAATGTTGTCTTCAAGATTCAAAGAGTTGTCAAATTTAAAACCAAAAAATTGTTTTAAAAGATAAACCTTGTTTGGCATAGTTTTTGTAAGGTAAAGACTCTCTAATTTGTCCCAAATGGCTTTTGCAATGTCAGTGTCACCAACCTTTCTGAGCACACTATCAGAAAGTCTGAGATAGATGGAACTCCATGCGAGTTCATCCTGCTCTTTCTTTCTGGCAGCGCTAAGCTCAGCAGGCCAGCTCTCATTGAGGGCCATTGCACATTTCTGCTGCAATAAAACGGCCCTCATTTTCTGACGCCAGAGACTAAAGTCTCCAACCCAGACCAAACCTTAATATCAAGCCTAGATGTTGACATTAAGGCAGTGAATGCACAAATAGCCAATCAAATGCAGAACAATCAAATGCAAGAATGGAGCAGTGAATGCTTAAACAGCCGATTAAGATGCAAGTGACAAACTCAGCACTAATATACCCAGCAGAAAACAACAATTATGCCAAGGATTTAGATTAACTCAAAAAATCTAGACCACAAAGTTTTAACACAAATAACTTCAATGATGACCAATAAATAACTTCAATGATGACCAATAAAAAAAAAGGAAAACCACGAATTTATATGCACACAAAAAAAAATTCTACTATTTTGGATAAAATACCTCCACTGCAATGGCCTAGCCTCCCCAGATTCCAAGAGCCTCAAGGGATTGGACAGACGAGGTGTCGAACCCGAAGGTAATTTTAACCAAAACAAATAGAGAAAGTAAGAGAGATTATACCGATCAACACTAGTAGCCTCTGAATATGGGTTTTACAATAAAACCCACAGAAAACCAATCTTGAGGATTCAATACCAGTACCGAAGCCAAATCTCTCTTCAATAGAGAGTATAATACTAGTTCGCAGATGATATCTCGAAACAGTCCAGATCGGGAATCGCACCACCGCAAATCACGAAATCAAAATCCCAAGCGTTGCTCTGATACCACTTGTTGTGATATGCGATTAAATAATCATCCACGAACAATAACAGCGCAAGAAATCAAAGAACACGAGATCGATTTGTTTTGTCCCCTTTGGGGACCCGCAGTTCGGGATAAATCCCTACTCTGCGTTGAAGCTCCACACAACGTGGATTTCGGCTTCAAATTCCACTAAGAACAATGAATCAAGCCTCCAATTACAAAATTTCTCACAGATCAAAATAATAGTAGAAAGCCCTAACAATTCTCCCAAAAATTACAGACAAGAACGTAGCCAATCGATTATTGGCTTCAACAATGATCTCTAACTATAGTTTCCCTATGGATTTATAGAAAGAGAAAAGAAGAAATCTGTAAAAGAGAGTGAGAGCAAACGAGATGGAGAGCCGAGAGAAGATGAGAGCTTGGTTGTTTCACGTCTGAGCAATGGAGTGTATATATAGGTTTAAGAATAGATTAGCCTTGTTAACCCTAAGGCCCATCAACAATACTTGGTCCAATAAGCTTAGTGGCCCAAATGAGTATCAATTCCAACAAAGTAATTACAATTTCTTAATCAGTATTAAAAAAATTGATTATCTTTGTGAATGGAGAAAGCGGTCCTGAGATACCTAAAAATTCACAAACACACCATACATATAAATGTTTTTCTAAGATATATATCTAAAAGAAGATTAATTATAAGTGATTTTAAGAAAAGTTTTTGCCAAATAGGCCTGGTAGCCATTATATTTTTACAAAATTTTACATATTTTTTTAATCATATCCACATATCTCATGAAACCTACTTGTACTATACAAATCTCTCACATTCAACTCTACTCATTCTTTTTTTTTATATCACATCAATATTTATAAAAATATTTTTTTACACATACACTAACGCGTGCTAAAAACTACTATTTCTTTCCAATCGACAAAGACTACAGAAGGACGTGCATTTAAACAGTGTTCTTCTTGTACGCATACGTTCCTTAACCAGTGAAACTCATAATCCAGCGGATCTACGAAACACCGACCAATCACAACTCGACAACACATTCTTGGTAAACCACCTGGTTTTGGTTTCATTAACTACGGTGGTTTCCTGTTTCACATCCCATAATACATCTTTCTTCCCTACAAATGCTTTATCTGACACAGCATGGGATGACTCTAATATTTCACCCATCAAAACCTGACCCTTTTTCACCAAACAGATAGAAATATCCACTGCCCGTGTGCCCGTAATTTTCACTTAATAGAGAAAAAACTATAAACACATTTCTCGTTCCTTTATCTACATCTAGGGTTATAAAAGAAACTGGAAATTTCAGGGTTTCTTTTTTAAGGGTTTTTTTATTTTAATTTAATTTATTATCTCTGAAGAAATGGGAAGAGGGAAGGTACAACTGAGGAGAATAGAGAATAAAATAAACAGGCAGGTGACTTTTTCGAAGAGAAGAAGTGGTTTGTTGAAGAAAGCTCATGAAATTTCAGTGCTTTGTGATGCAGAAGTGGCTTTGATTATTTTCTCCAATAAGGGAAAGCTCGCTGAGTACTCAACTGATTCTTGGTACGTTTTTATTTTAATAGATCATAAATTTTTTCTAAAAATTTAATTTTAGATTGCTAAATAAATTGAGATTTTAAAGATTTCCTGATATAAACCAAGATTTTTCAATTAATTTTCTACTTTTTTTAGTGGAAATTCTAGGTCATAAATTTGGTTTTTTTTTCATTAATTTTTTTCTTTGATCATGAAACAGAACAAGAACATTTTTATCCTGATCTGCTATTTGCTGACCGCTAATTTCATTAGTTAATAACGATCATGATTTTTGTTTAAAAAAAATATTAGTTAATAATTATACAATTACTTATATGCATGTGGTTAAATTGTACTTTAGTAAGTGGAGAATTCGGTAAGTTGAAATTGATTCGGTATACTTGAAGATGTACACTATCACACACTCTTACTGACACTAGAGATGTTAGATTCCGACTTGACTGGTGTGCTACATAACCCCAAAGTACCAAATCAGTTCCATTCAATTAGGTTCATCTACATTAATTTTAAGATATTTAGTTGTTTTTTTTTTTTTTTGGGTAAAACATATTTAGTTATTTGCTTGAATTAAATACTTATCTCCAATGCTAATGCAGATTCCTCTTGAAAATTTGTTATAGAAGCTAAAATAGACTATGTCTATAAAAATTCATCTCTAATGCATCATGCCTATAATTTCATCTAGCTGTTGTGGCTATATATATATATAGAAATTGTCAAGAAGATCGTACAGAATGAGTGAATTATATTTCGCTCTCCAGTCTCTATCTCCCTCTTCTTCTCCTTTATTCTTCTATTTCTTTTTTATGACTGTCATATCAAACATACATTAGAAATTATGTTTTACTTATAGAAAGAAATTTCGGAGATTACTTGAGAACTTATACCCTATTTTTTTCAAAAACAAGTATCACTTTGTCACGTAGACGACTCGAATACCTCTAAATCTAAGGCCAGCACCAAAGTTCAATTTGCTAGATATCTGTTCATGTACGTTATGAAACAACAAATATATATAACATTAGTGGTTCCTCGTGAGGTTCGAGAATTTGGGAGTGATCTTATGTGTAATCTATTTAATTTCGACTAAATTTAGATAAATAAATATCATGCTAGTGGCCTTATATGTGAAATTAATCTTACTTGTACATTTTTATATATGAGTTGAACAAAATGTGTGTTTTGCATATTCATTGAAGTTTGTTTTATGTTTTTTTCTTTAATAGCATGGAAAGGATCCTGGAGCGATATGAAAAATATTCGTTTGCAGAAAAGCAGTTAGGTTCGAACAATCCCGTGTCGCCTGTAAGTTTTCAACTTCTATGTATATATGATTAATATTTGTAACTTTAATTAGTTGTCCATAGTTTTAGGTCTCACTTTCTTGGCAGATCATGATTTATGATTCATGTAAATGAATTTGAGACCGGTAATGGAAATTGTGGAAGTAACTTAGGGTTTGTTCCAAAGTCGTTACTGAAAAAATGATTTTTGAATTTGTAGTTGAGAATGAATTTAGATCTGCTATCTTATTGATCGTCCCATTGGCTATCTCGTCTAATCAAAATGCTTCACATACATAACAAAGTATAGTTGTGAAGTATATTCTGATTAAATGCAACATTTAAGGAAACAGCTAACTAAATAAGATATCTAGACTCGTTGAAAAGTTAAGAATATTAGAAAATATAAAAAGAAATGGTCGAATTAATGTAATAGCAGTTAAAAATAATTTTTAAAATAAATAATTATATCAAACTAGCTCTTAATTGTGGATAAATGTACTAACATTAATTGGCGTTCTGTGTATTTCTCATATAATATGCATTGTAAGATATATATATATATATATATATATATATATATATATATATATGAAAATGAGAGCATCACTGAATAATCGGAAGCGTAAAAAGGACTAATTGTAATTTAAGTTTATCAAAGTATCGCTATTTATTAGTCTTTCAACTGGAAAGGCTGATGACGTGAGAGTTTAAGGTATGAATTTCATCTTGCGGGTAAAAATCGTACGTCCCAAACATGCCTTTTCACAAATTGAATCCCACTTTTTACGAAAACGTAAATACCTGTATTTTTCCATTCTCATGCATTCTGTAATTGGTGGGTGCATGGTAATGTGCTTCAAAGATGTGTGAGTACTGATGAGATACTTTTGTAAGATTTAGAGGTAGATAGTTTGGTAAAGTTGAGTGGCTATTGGTTGATTTGACCCACAGTTGGAATATATATTCATCATGCTCGCCTATCCATTAGCAGTGATGTGGTAGTAAAGTAGCGGTCGTTCATTTGTTATCCTAAATATAGGATTCAAGAGAGCATATTTGATGTAGCAGTTAGTTCATAGTAATTGATTTATTATTTTAAATGTAAGACTTAAGATAGTAAAGCAATTAATGACTAATTTTGTTCGTTAGCATTGTGATGATCAATCATTGATTATGTAAATTAATCACATAATCAATTGATTACTATGCAAGTCCTACATTTAGACCATGATAGACAACCATTTTTACCAATTTTTATCATTTTTTTTATTCATCCTTTCTTTACCCCAAATCAATCACATTCACATATCTCGTGGGACCCACATATACTACACGAATCTCCACCATTCAATTCCACTCATTCTCTCTTCTCTTTTATATTAAAATCCATTAAAAATCGTAAAAATTCAACCCTTATCAACATTTAAGATAATTCAAAAAATGACAAATTAATTACTTTATCTGTCCCAAATAATAATCGGCATAGACTATGCCTATTATTTTGGGACACAGATGTGCATCATGTAAGGTAGGGGTGTATTTGAGAAAATGCAACTAAGATCGATGTAAGTAAGGGTGTAATAGGAAATGTGCAAAAAGTTAAATAAACACAAATAGGAATTGTCCTATATTTTGGGACAAATGAGAAAGAAAAAAGAGTCTATCTTTATGCGACGGATGGTGTACTATTAACTTACTAATACATCGGTGATGCTGAATAAATAAACATGATTTTTTCTAATAGGATAAGTAAACATGATAAATATCATTATTCAAGCAATTAATTAATGCATGGCGTATCACCATCGATGGATCATCACCCCTAGCATTACTTGTTGTGGCTGAGATCAGAAGGAGGTCAACCGCGGCTAATTGATTTTAATGATTAGTAGTTGAGGAAAAGATAAATTAGTATACACGATTATAAAAGATAATATCATAAAATTTTAACTTTTAATCAATATTAAATTTGAAATTGAGGGTATCGACCTAAATCTGATACTGGATTCGAGTAAAAAATATATAATATAATTGTTGAAATGAAATATTACATTATTATTGAAATATAGAACTCATCACCTATTAATTCTTAAATACACACATAAAATGACATTAAATACTTACTTTATCTTCATGTGTGTATATATATATGCAGGCAAATTGGAACATAGAGTATAACAAACTCAAGGCAAGAATCGAGCTATTGCAGAGAGATCAAAGGTATACACAATAGTCAGTTTACGAGAGATGATGAAATGAAGGATTTTATATCCCCCACCACGATGTAACATGATTACGTTGATTCACTCTAAGAAACTGAGCATTTAATGTCGGCATCTCGCTCCTATAGATTCGTGCATGTAGACCTTTAAGGGCAATATATCGTTATATCGTCTTTAAAGGTCTACAGATACGAACCTAGAGGGACGACAGACCGCCCCTAAATGCTTTATTTCTGGTAGTGATTTAACAATATTTTTATATGAATCACACACTCAAAATTAAAATTACTTTTTGTATTATAGTCTTTTATCAAACATATCTTTTCTTTATTATTTACTTGTCCTTTTAAGGCACTATATTGGGGAAGACTTGGACTCTCTGAGCCTGAAAGATCTCCAGAATTTGGAGCAACGCCTTGAAATTTCTGTTAAGAACATTCGATCTAGAAGAGTAAGCTATATTTATATAATTATTATTATTTTTTCTTCACATTTAAGATACTAAGTTTTATATACCATTTTGTTTCAAAAAAAAAAAAAAGGTTTTATATACCATTTAATTATTCTATTTCTCACTAATTATCTAATTAACTTGCATATTGCATCTTTCTAGACTGGACTCCTGCACGAGTCGATATCCCAACTGCAGCGGAAGGAGAAGGCACTGAAAGAACAAAACATTATGCTAGCAAAAAAGGTAAATATAATTATTACTTTGCCAACATCCGAGTCTACTTGTTGTAATACTGTCATTTTTGGGTTTAGTCTGCACAGTTTTACTCTTGGACCTTTGGTCAAAAGGTCTCGTACCAAATGGGAATGGGCGTTTACCTTTGAATTCAATCTTACCTTTCCTTTTCGAGACGAAGGAGGATTGAGATTGTTACAAAGGCAGCTCTGAGTAATTTAATTTTTTCTTTTTAATAAAAAAATGGTACCAAACATCGAACTTGATTACAGAAGAAAATTTTGTTAGGATCGGTTGTGGAACTGGACACACAATTACAACTGAAATATAAATAGAAAAATAAGAAACAGGATTTTCGATTGGAAAACCCCAAATTAATTCGGGGTAAAAACCACCCATACAAGCGGTAGAAGGATTTATTTATCGACGACAAAGGATTACAACAACTTCTCTCAATATAAGGAGAAATCTGATTGGCGATAACCTCTCTCTTATAATAGGAGAAAACACACCAGCAAATTAAGGAAATAACGAAAAATTTAGGAGAAACTATTTATCTTTTCTCTCTAATTTTTCTCTCTATTTCTCTCTATCTCTCGTTTGTGGGATAGAAATTCAAGACATGGGATTGCCCTATTTATAGATAAATGTTTGGCCGATTGGGTAATGGTAGGTAGCAATCCATTCTTGATTTTCTTGTCTTTTTGTTCAACTTAATCGGCGCCTTGACGGTGGAGGACAAAGTTGGCAGCCTTCATTTTGACTTTTCAAAATTTTTTTTTTCTTGCAAGTGGCTTTACAGCCTTTCATTCTCCCACTTAAAGCCACTTTGTAGTAATCCTTCTCTCCTTTCTACGTTTGCCATATCCATACTTACGTTTCTGCTAGGCCAATAGAGGATCGACACAATACAAACTTGTCATTGTTGACTGTTTTGTAAACATATCCGCTAGGTTGTCTTTCGTATGGATTTTCTGAATATCCACACTTCCTTCTTCCACCTTCTCACGAACAAAGTGATCTTGAACCCGAATGTGTTTCGTCCTTGAATGAAATCTTGGATTCTTTGCCAAATACAAGCGCTCATTGATCACAAAATAGAGTAATCTTCTCATGTTTGTGCCCAAGCTCTTCAATAACATTTGCAACCATATTGCCTCTTTCTTTGGCTTGTGTAGGCGCCACGTATTGCCTCTGCCGTTGGCGTAGCCTTCGATAGTGCGGTTGAAACCCAACTCATTTGCTCCTCCGGCCAGAGTAAACACATAACACGTGGTGGATTTGCTTTTATCAAGATCACTGCGTAATCCGAATCAACATAGCCTTTGACAATAAAATCGATCCTCCATAACATAATGCGACATCGAGGTACCTTGATATATCTGGGATCCTCTTCCTGATATTCAATGCTCTCTACCAGGGATTAGCCATGTACCGACTAACCACTCCCACTTTGCTTGTGCAATGTCGGCCTTGTACAAACCATAGCGAACATTAAACTACCCACTTTGATGCATCTGACTCGAGACATCTCAATCCTCTCCAAAGCTTCCTTTGCTAGGACTCATACTTGAGGATAACTTGAAATTAATAGGAAGAGGGGTAGAGATTGGCTTACAATCTTGCATATTGAGCGTCGTAAGATTTTCTTCAAGTAATTCTTAGAAAGCCAAATCTTCCTATTATTTACGTCCGATTGAATTTGCATCCTAGAATCTTGTTTGCTGGTCCCAAGTCCTTCATTTCAAACTCCATAGCCAATTGAGCCTTCAGTGCATGTCGATCTTTGTTGGGGGCTGCTACCAACATGTCGTCAACATACAACAGATAAAATAATGAAATCACCATCACCAAATCTCTTGTTATAGACACAAGGATGCATTCAATCTGTTGTATCCAAGGCTCATGATGAAGAGAATCAAATCTCTTATACCAACATCTCAGCGCTTTGTTTGAGGCAGACCGTATAGAGATTTGTTCAACCTACAAACCAAGTTCTCTTTTCCTTTTCTTGAAACCATCAGTTTTGACATATAAATTTCTTCTTCAAGTTCTCCATGAAGAAATCGTTTTCACATCCAATTGCTCCAGTACAAATCAAATGTAGCACACATCGCAGAACCACTTTTCGAGGCTGATGTGTCGAACAACGAGGAGAAAATATTTCGTTGAAATCAATACCTTCTTCTAAGGCAAATCCTTTCACCACCAATCTGTACGATATCGCTCCACTTGGTCATTGCCATCTCGTTTGATCTTGTAGACCCATTTATTTCCGATGGCTTTCCTTCCATGTGGCGGTGGAACAAGATCCCAAGTTTTATTTTTATGAAGAGCTTCCATTTCTTCTTGCATTCTTTGTCATCCACGGAGAAACATCTTGACTCTTTATAGCCTCCATGAAAGTTGATGGCTCCCCATCCTCTGTTAGTAGACAATATGCAATGTTACCCTCCATAATATAATCGAGTGCCAAGTGGTCCTCTTCTCTCCCGGAGTTGACCGTCTAACTTGTGGAGTCACAAACTCGACTTGCTCTTGTTCTTCGTGCTGCATGCTAGCGGAAGAATCTAGAACTTCTTGTTCTAGTTGATCTTCAACTTGAACTACGATGATCTCTGGTTTCTCCTTTGAAATGCTATCATCACTTTGCACCTTATCTTACGCAAATACAACGTCCTGCTTGATTATAACCTTATGGGCGTGGGATCCCACGGCGATACCCCTTAACACCATCAGCATACCCCAAGAAAATGCATTTCCTGGATTTGGATCCAACTTTGATGTTTCTTGGGTGTTGTACATAACATCTGTGAGAACTTCCAAATGTATGCAAGCGAGAATAATCGGTGGCTTCCCGTCCACATCTCCATAGGAGTCTTTAGATCAGTGCGGTTGATGGTGACCGATTGATCACATAACGGACGGTCTTATTTAGCGCGCCCAAAATGATTTGGCCAATCTGCGGTTCTCAACATTGCTCTTGTCCTTTCTAACAAGGTTACGTTCATCAAGCTCTACCTTTCTCCATTTTGTTGTGGAGTGTGTGCCACCAGTAAATTGCCTTTTGATACCTTCTTGTTTCTGAGAAGTTATCAAATTCATACCTTGATATATTCTCCTCCATTGTCGTCCTCAAACACTTGATCTTTTCTCAGATTCAAGTTCAGCCCTTTGAAGATTTTGAAAACTTCAAACACATCGACTTCTTTCTAATTGGATACACCCAACATCTCCCTGGAGTAGTCGTCAATAAATGATACAAAGTATCACGGCACCTCCTAGGGACACAAGGTGCTTGCCAAGCGTCGAGTGAACCAACTCAAGTATAGCTTTACTTCTAGCGGTCGAGCTGAACTTCAATCTGTCTTTGCTTACTAGTAACACAATGCTCACAAAATGATAAAGTTACCTTTTTGAGCCCTGGAAGAAGCTTTCTTCTGAGAGAATTTTCAAACCTCGTTCGGACATGTGGCCAAGTTTCTGTGCCACATCATCGTCACGTCTTCTCCCAGAATTCACCGTCGATTGGCGCTTCTCCTTCTTGTTGTGTTTAAGCCTTTAAGCATGTATGCAGTTTCTTTGCTATCTTTTACGCTTTCATCACCACAAGCGCGCCTTTAACAATCTTCATGATCCCATCTAACATGGGTACTACACCCAATACTATCTAATTGTCCCGGTGACAATAGATTTTCTTGAGCCTTTCACATGTCGTACCTCCTGGATGGTGCGAGCAGTACCATCATACATCACCAATTTGATGGTACGATACGACAATCTCCAAGGCATGATCGTTACCCATAAACACAGATCCTCCTGAGATAGGTTCATATTGGTGGAACCATTCTCTCCCTAGGGTCATATGCCATGTAGCTCCGAATCCAAAAAGCCACCGTCGGTGAACCTTCTTACGCCTTCAACAAGCTATCGTTGCTTATTTGTATAATATCTGCGCCCTCATCCGATGTGATCGCTACACAACCACGAGCATTCTTTGTCTCGGTAGCCGTTTTTTGCTTCCTCAATCTTCTTGAGGCGCCAACACTCCCTTTGTAGTACCTTTTTGCCACGCAGTGATGACACTTGACATTTTCTTTACTTCTGACTTTGATCTACTACGATTTTGACTCCCACTTTGCGTTAGTTGATCTACCTCTCGTCACCATTAGAGCTTACTTGTGAGCTCCCAGTGCATCTTCTTTATTTTTACTTGACTTTCTTCTTCAAGAACACTTGGTACAATATCGTCAAAAACTAGTATCTCCAAATTGTTGGTCAAATTGATGATGAGTTGATCATATGAATCGAGGTAGACTCGAAGTAGGTGACCACGTTCACCAGTCTCTATATTATGCCCCATTGTTGTAATTTGTGAAAATAGAGTGTTTAGGGTGTTGATGTGATACATCACGAAATTGACTCCATCATCCGAAGGGTGTATAACTTCCTCTTCAAGAAGATCTTGTTGTGTAGTGATTTGGCCTCGTACAATTTTGTGAGAGTATGCAAATCTCTTTTTGAAATCTTTTCTCTGCTACACTTGACAATACTCAGTCAGCTAGTGCTAGATGTAGATTAGCAATAGCATTGCCATCCATCTCGCTCCATTTATCATCGAGTGATATCGTCGGACCTTTCTCCAATTGCCTTGCGTTATCTTTTCTCAATCGCTTTTATTCTCATTTCCTGATGAGAAATTATTCCCATTAATTTCTCTATTTCATATTTGCCATTTTTATAGATATCTCCTTTCCACTAAGCTGGATCGATCTTGCACGAACTTCACTATAGATCTAGTGATTTTCTCAAAAAATGGTTTACGATGTGGAAGATGGATCACATCTTTGCAACCACAGGCATCTACTAAGAATTTAATGAAAAATCACAGCAAAGCTACGATACCACTTGTTAGGATCGGTTGTGGGCTGGGCCACAATTACAAGCGAAATATAAATGAGAAAAATAAGAACACCAGATTTTCGTGGAAAACCCCAAATTAATTAGGGTAAAAACCACCGGGCAAGCGGTAGAAAGGATTTCACTTGCTCGACAAAGGATTACAACAACTTCTCTCTAATATAAGGAGAGTACAATTGGCGATAAGCCTCTCTTTATAATAGGAGAAAACACACCCTCACAAATTAAGAAATAACACGAAATTTAGGAGAAACTCACTATCTTTTCTCTCTAATTTTTCTCTCTATTTCTCTCTATCTCTCGTTTGTGGGATAGAAATTCAAGACATGGGATTGCCTATTTATAGATAAATGTTTGACGGTGGGTAATGGTAGGTAGCAATCCATTCTTGATTTTTCTTGTCTTTTTGTTCAACTTAATCGGCGCCAGGCGGTGGAGGACAAAGTTGGCAGCCTTCATTTTTGACTTTTCCAAAAATTTTTTTCTTGCAAGTGGCTTTACAGCCTTTCAAATTTTCTTCAATATCAAGCTTCGTCTAAGGATCTCACGGCCGTCCTTGTGATATTACTGTGATATTATACAATTTTCTAATTAATGTTATTTGAGTTCATATATTTTGTTATCTGATCTTCAAATAGATGAAGGAGATGGATCAGGAGAATCATGGCAATTTGGTGCCTCCATTTCTATTGGCATCTCAACTTCCTGGCCTTAACATGAGGTAATTATTTAATTATATATATCTGAACTATTTGTGTAATTTTTCCGTTAAAATTTTAATTTTTTAGAAAAAAAAGTTAAAATAACACAAACTTATTCGTAATTAATTATGATCACGTGGGCTGCGAAAAAAAAAACCAAAAAAAAAAATTATGATCATGTGATTTGCAGTGGCGCTTACGTAGGAGAGCCATCAGAAGATGGAAGGATTAACGGTCTTGATCTCAACCTGGATTCGCTTTACTCATGTCATTTTGGAAACTTTGCTTTATGATTAGTGACATTTCTTCCCCGTAAATTGGAATTTGTCTCAATTCAAAAAAATAAATAAATAAAGTTTGGAGCACGTGTCTGTAATTAATTTAAACTATCGTGTAATTATACTATGTATATATGTTATTGTTGTGTGTTAAACATATGACTTGTTTAGGTAATTGTTTTGAAATATTTTTGCTCGAATTTATTTAAGTTTTATACACACATTATGTGACATAAATCTTCTGATTTCTATTTCTTTCAATAGTTAATTTCTTAATATTTATCTAATTATTTTTTCCTTTGTTCTTTCTTTCTTTTCTTTTTTCTTTTCCTTTTTTTTTTCCTATGTGGAAAGATAATGAGAATTTTCAAATGAGATAAAATAAACCTACTTCTAATGGGAATATGGGATTGCATAGAATTGATTGTAATAGATGGTGTCCAAACTAGAAACGAAAAATTATAATTATAATTAAGAAATTAATAGGGACAAATGAATCTTAAGAGACGTTAAAAATATTTTATTCATTCCTTTTTATTGTTCTTATTTAGTAAAGGCCAACTTAGTATGAAAATGTTATTGTGTGTTACAATGTTATTAGTGTCATTAATTATAAAATATTCCCTCCATCCCATTTTGATGAGCTTGATTTCCCTTTTTGTCCGTCCCAAAATATATGCTACTTTTCTTATTAATATACATTTAACTTCTTCATTTTCTAATCGACCCCTATTTATTATGCATAGTTATTGATAAAAGTAAATTGTCATATTTAATATAAGAGTATATTGAGAAATACACGAGTAAAATTTAGGTTTCCAATAAATTTTTTTTTCTTTAGCTTCTGGTGGATTGGGTTTAGTTTGCAATTTCCATTAAACTGTTAGGTTGGGTTAGTTGTTGGTTTTACCCGAAACCCAATCCAATCCAACCCAACCCAACCCAACACAGCTCGGTAAATAAAGATATATTTTTTAAAAAAAATTGAAAACTCAAATCTCAATTGGGTGACTAAAATATCTCAAATTTGGATGATTTTAATATTATGTTATTTAAAGGTTTAATAGCGCAATCAGGACCCAGTGTTTATATTCGCTAGCTGCACACTCAAGACACGAACTTTTTTTCTTACCATTTTCGTCCCCTAACTAACATTTCGTTGGGCCATAAGGACTTTTCATGGTAAAAAAATATTAATACCTTTTTAATTAAATAAAATTTAAAAAGTTTATTTACAATTCAGTATATAACATTTTGAAAACATGCAACTTAAACAAATTTTTCCAAATTTTTCCACTTTTTCAATTTTTTTCTCTCTTCTAAATCAATCACATCCACATGTCTCATCACATCCACAAATCTCAACCACTCAACTTCACTCATTCTCTCTCCTCCTTTACATTAAAAACCTTTAAAAACCATTATAATCCATTCTCAATCACCATTTTAATCCTCATTTTCCGTGAAACTCCACCACTAGCATCACTGCCGCATCTCCACCGTTGCCACCACGCCACCAATACCCCCTAACGCCTCCACCCCTCCCCAACCCTCGCCGGCTACCACCGACAGCTGCAAAAACGTCTCCCAAGCCAAAACACAAGAAACACCATTTTTTACGCCAAACATCAACTCCATAATTCCGGCCAGTTCCACTCAATTTCTCACCCTAGAAACGAGCACCTTTGACCGTATTAATCATCCCCAAACTCAATTTCGAATAGGTAGTCATGGATTAGGCATAATCACAAATAATTACATAAACCCTAATTTTCGGTCTAACAACGAATTGCTGCTTTTTTCCTCTAAATTGGTGGCTCAAAATGGATCTACAGCATCATCTAATGATCTCTTACAACCCTAAGAAAGCCAATTTGCAAAATAGTTTTCTAATCAAAAAGCCCCAAAATTTGTGCAAAAACTGAATTTAGGCCTCAATGTTGACACTTTAGGAGCTGAATTAGAAGTTGGGCTAGTTAACAAAATTGTTACCCATGATGAGTTGCACCCAATGGTGGTGGTTCACGATTGAGACGCGCCAACTTGTCGGACCATGTCCTAGCCGTTCGTGGAAATTGAAGGGTATAAATATTAAAAGTCCTTATGGAGCAAGTAAACGTTAGTTGGGGCACGAAAATGCCATGAAAAAAAATTCAGATCCTCAATACACAGCAAATATAAACATTGGGTCCTACTTGCGCTATTAAGCCTTATTTGAAATGTCTATTTTTATCTCTCTACGAATTCATCTTGTATTTGTAAGCCTATGGTCATCGTTTTTTATGAAAAAAATTTATTCCAATTGAATTTATTATGCTCCAAACCAAGCGGAACAAACCAACCCAACCCAGCTCGAATTACATGATTTGAGTTTGATTGGATTTGCAACCTATTGAGTTGGTCTTGGATTTAATTTTGCCAAACCGAAATCAATTGGGTAGGTTTTATATTTAACCCAAGACCGACTCAACCCAATCCACGCCCAACCCTAGTTGATGCCTTGATGGTAATTAAAAAAAAAATCTACTTAGTTCTTTGCTTCTGAAAAATATTGACACGAGTAAATTTTTTCGAAAATTACTTAACATCATTACTTACCCATCATCGGTGGTGAAATCATTATCTTTAATAAACTTGCCATCTTCAATGTAAAACTTGAAATATAATTAATCAATAATACATTACCGATAATTGTAAGGCATCAATTATGAATAGAACAACTTCCAGCTAAAATTACCAGTGCCTCCACATCATTACAACCAACGGAGACATTATAACATACGTTCAATAACCATCAAGCATAAGTAGAACAAAAATACACCGAATACCCTGGACTAATCAAAACGCACAATCCCATGGTTCAAAACGACGCAAACAATTATTAACTTGATTTAAGTGAAATCGGGATAGCCAAGTTTCTCCTTCACACGATTTATAAGCTTAAATTTCTCCTCAGCTTCTACCTGCTGACGGATGTCAGCTCGCGATGCTCGATCTGGGTGAAACAACAGCAACGCTCGTTTGTATGCTGATTGTACCTGAAATTTTTGGAAGATGCCAATAAAATCAATACAAAAAGAAAATGATCATAATGAGCACAACTATTTTCGACGGGCAAATGAAATATATCTATTTTCATTATTAAAAAAATAATTAAAAAAAAAAACACCCTTCAATCTATCTATATATGCCTGAAAAAAATGTACATGTATATTTAAAAAGTTTCACCGGATATGCTCAAATTACCATGTCTCACAACTACTCAACCCTGGCCAATGTATATATGCTGTTTTTCTTAAAAGAAAGCCCATGAGGGAATGACAATGGTTATGAGGTTGGCATTCTAGACTTGATCAAGTAATAGTCGGACGAGGAAAATATTTTTCTATCCGTACATTTTGTGGGACACACAATTTACAATAAAATCAATACACACATTCTGTAAGATCCACAACTTATAAGCACTCCAAAGCAATCCCAAACAAGCACTAAAAATGACATTTCGGAAATGTTACAACTTCCATGGTAATATTTCCATTATTCATCACAATGTAACAGTTATCACAAAAAGAAAGAGGCCTATAAATTAATCCATAGAACATGAGCGACTCACTAGCCACACTAGTCACAATATATCGAGAATGGTAAAATATAAGCATGATTGGCATTCAATTTTTCAAAATTTTTCCATTTTTTTCCACTTTTTTATGCATTCTTTCTTTACTCTAAATTAATCACATCCACATATCACGTCACATCCACAAATCTCCACCATTAAATTCCACTCATTCTCTCTCCTCCTTTACATTAAAACCCATCAAAAACCATTAAAAAACACTCCCAATCACCCTTTATATTTTGGAAGTGCAACTTGCAAGGTATAAAAGTTTAACGCAAATCTCACTAACCTCATTTCTTGATGGGTGTGGCCAACTACCCACTTGGACTCCCAGGGATTGCAACAGGGAACCCATACTGCCAGATATCTTTTCCAGTCTATGGAGCTCCTTCCTCACCTCAGCACGTATTGCCTCTCTCAAGTTAAGATTTTCCACATCCTAAAAGGTATATTAAATGAAGAATCCACATTGTTACGAAAGTTCAAGGCCCATTAGAAGCAAAATATAACTTGTTAATATGAATTAGCTAGTAAATGGACTACTATTGAGGAAGGAGAAAGTTTTAAAGACCTTCTTTTGAGTCTCTCGTATTTCCTGCAGACGCTGCTTTTGTCTTTTTGCCATGTCTTCAGAACGCATGCTTTCAGCCTTTTTTCTCTTGCGCATTTGCCGCAAGTTATATGCTTCTACAGCCTACATGAAACAAGACGACCCAATTGCATGCAATTATTTCTTAGTCCATCACGCTATCATTGACAACCACCCAAATCCTCATAATCTCAAAATCTCCAACCCTCCTTTATGCCCCAACGAAAAACAGTATCTCAAACTTATCAAAATTTTGCAACTTGAAGTTTTCAGACTAGCCATAGGAATTAAGTTTTTCAATAAACAAAGTAAGCATAACAAATAAATGAAGAAAAGTAAATACTCCCTACATCCCACTAAGATAGACACCCACCATTTTTCACGCATATTAAGGAAACATCTTAAATACTGTTAGAATGACAAAATATTTCATTCTTGTTCTTATTTTACCCTTGCATTAATTGACAAAAAAGTAGTGTGAACTTGGTTAATATATTTGGGAGATGGAATGACTAGTTGATTTTTAGTATTCCAAAAATATTAAATAAGGGTACTTTAGTCAACTAAAAAATAAACCATATTCTCAATGAGGAAAGTGGACAATAATTTGGGACAAACGAAAATAGAATACAAGCCAAACTTAGTGGGACGGAGGGAGTAAATGAATAAATAAAAGTGTTTCCATATTAAGACGAAAAGCTACCAGACCTGGATTTTTAATGCTTGTTGTCGAGCAGCCCACTCTGCCTCTAGCGCTTTTTTGTATTCATCAGTTTCCTTGAGCTTTTCTCGATCATTTATGACACAATCATCGACACCATCTGCAGTGCCCCCCTCCTGAATATTCTTTTGAGCATCTTCTCCCTCATGCATACTTGGTGACACAGGCTCAACAAGATTTTCCGCTATCTCAACTGAAGAAGTGTCCTGTCCAAGTTTTGCAGTACTATCAAACGCATTGTTATCATTACCAGTCGATGTGTCCTTCACCTTCTTCTCTTTGTCTGTTCGAGAAGATCTGACACT
This sequence comes from Jasminum sambac, assembly GCA_018223645.1. Taxonomy (NCBI): domain Eukaryota; kingdom Viridiplantae; phylum Streptophyta; class Magnoliopsida; order Lamiales; family Oleaceae; genus Jasminum; species Jasminum sambac. The sequence continues at coordinate 28,206,653 of CP073652.1, forward strand.
TTCACTGTCCATTTCAGACAAGATTTTACTCTTGGATGTAGAAGCCTCTTCCTCTACTAAACTAGGTTTCCCATGGAAGGATTCCTTTGGAGCTTCCTCATTCTGACAGCTATGGCCAAATCGCTCAGAATGTTCGCCATCTTTCTGTTCAGCATCTTTAGGACGCTCTTTGGCTTTTAGAGGTGATCTTTTATGACTATCAGACTGAGATTGAGCTTCATTCCCATGATTGGTTTTTCCAGTAGTAGAAGATGGGTGTTCCTCACGTTGCCCATTTTTGCTTTCTGTTCTAACCTCTTGGGGTTTATCATCATTGAGAACACCTGAAGCACTGATATGATCCTTTATACCAGATTGACCATGATGAACATCTTTTGTTCTCTTAAAGAAAGCTTCTTTCCACTGCTGTTGAAGCTCTCCTGAGGAATCTTCCATTAACTCACAATCTGGATGCTTATTATCAGGCGATGCACTTTCGGAATCTGTACTTGAACAGGGATGCTTACCTTTTGATGAGCTCACTGGAATCACATTCTCATTTACACCCAGACCAGGATGGTCGTCATCAGAGCTTTCATCATCATCAATGCATATTACAGTTGTAAATGGCCATTTTTCCTTTTCCCCATACACTCTAGAGCCTAGCCATTTCTTTGACAAAGGATCGGGAACATCGACGATAATAATACTGTCAAAATGCTCAGAGTCAACACCAATCACAATAACATCATCAGCTTCCTCGGTGTTTGTGCACCTTCGCAAGGTGTCCATCCCGGACATGGTTCAGAATGAAAATGACTTATCAATAGTTCACAAGTATACCACTGCAATAGCAAGAATGAACAGATAATTATCAACAGAAGCAAACAGATATTGCAAATGCTCTGCGAAGCAACAACAGCCTTACGATAAAGGAACATTGTATTTATGTAAAGAAAAGTGGCAGCAAGATCACTTCTTTAGGTATTATTAAGAACAAGTTTAGAACTTCATGCCTTTTGGTTGGACAAATAACCTGTGACCATAACATAGACAAGAGTAGCAGAGCTAAACAAAAATTCTGCAATTGTATGCCCACACAGCACGACCCTAAATATACCCACAAAATCCACAAACAAGGTCATAGATTCACTGCAACTGAAAGTTTTTCTGCTAAAAAAAAACCCTAAAACAGTACGGCATGTCAGATTATCCTTCCCCATGCCAACTATAACACATAAACTATACAGCTACCATAAATTACTCAGAAAACTTAAACTTGAGTTCCTTTTAAAAAAAGGGGACTGTAGCTCATAAGCAATAATAAGATCTATCATCGACAAGAATTCAGAGAAAAATTCCATCCACCCGAATAAAACAAGAAATGGAAAAACCCTAAATCACAAAGCACCTTTACATCCATCAAATAATAGAAACGAAGCATAAACCCTAACTAAATGAATAATCTTATCAGATACTGTCAATTATATACGTGTAAAGATCTGAAACTTTACCTGCTAATAGAAAACGCCTCGAAGCGTACAAGACGTGATTCGACATCAGAAACTCAAATAGAGGAAGAGGAAAGGGAGAAATCGTCGGTCACTATTTTGAGCGGAATTCCGAAAACCAAAAAATTTGAAGCCATAATTTGACATCGCGTCAAGATAACTTTACTCAAAAAGGTCTGCACGCAGATTGTTCCCCGAAACAAGGAGTGAAGAAATTGCAGAGCGGAGTCGACATTGATGGAGCAACTGTTCGAGAGACGAAGTGTCTACAATTTCAAATCAAAGCAGGGGAGAAAATCCGGAAAGATTTACACCTTGTGGTCATTTCAAGTGGCTAATTGCTCAATGAGTACCTAACCTTCAGAGTTGCGGCAGAATGAGGACATATCTAAAAGTTTCTCGTAATCATAACCGATTTTCAAGTTCCTTTACAAAATAGGGACTTCCGCTACTCGACATCCATTTTCACTATTATCCACGCATATGCGTCGCAAATGTTAAATTTAAAAACAATAATTGAGTTCATGTTATAAATAATTCAAAAGTTGGATGCATTATTGTGAATGAGTTGTGAATGACTATGAAATCATGTGAGGATGAAAATAATTCATTGAATAATCAGACAACTCGATTGATAATCACAGTAATACGACTCATCATTTTGTTTTGATTCTACACTGAATTTCGCTATAAATGTACCCCAATTCATGAATTGATGAATGAAGAAGAAGGAAGAAAGTTCAATATATTTCCTCTCTATTCTCTTGTAAGCATTTAAGGTATTTTTTTACTTTGATTTTACAACACGTTATCAAGACGAGTCTCTACAGAGCTCACTCTTGTAGTAAAAGGAAATATGCTTTCTACAGTGCATCTTATAGATGACCTCTGATCGTAAACCTAATTATTACAAGATAATCACGATTTTTTTACAAGAAATTTTATTTTGTTATTGTTGTGCACGAGTACTAATTCAAATTTCAAAACAAAATATACTAGCTCATCTAAATTTTTGAAAATGTCGCTTGCAAAACTTGATTTTGTCGCTCTTGATATTTCGTGATAATTATTCATCATGGACACTTGATGCCGAGATTCACTTGATCTCAAAAGGGTTAGGTGAAACAATAATCGAAGGAAATGAAAGATCCCAAAGCAGATCGCGGTAACAAATAAGTAATTTTCCTTCGACGACACCTACATGCATCTCTCGATGGTAGAATACCTCACGATCAAAGATCCATCTGCTTCCGTGGAAAAATTTAAAGGATGTATTCGATCACCAAAGGGTCGCTGCCCGCCAAGGCCGATATCGCGGGATGCACTTATACCGCAAGATTTTAAATCAGAAAGATTACAATTCCAATTATTCGTAATCGTTCTGAATTACTTTTCTGTGGTGAAGAAATTACTGAGCAAGATATGTTAGAAAAAACTTTTTCAACATTCCATGCCTCGAACGTGCTCCTGCAGCAGCAGTATCGAGAGCGTAGATTTCAAACGTATTCGGAACTTGTATCTTGCTTATTAGTAGCAGAACAAAATAATGAACTACTCATGAAAACCATGGGATACGTCCAACAGGATCCACAGTGATACCAGAAACAAATGGAACTATATGGCCTGAGGTAAATGCAACGTTCCGGAAAAATAATTACGGACGTGGACGTGGACGTGGACGTGGGCCACGTGGGCGTGGACGTGGGCCACGTGGGCGTGGACGAGGGTTTAGACGTGAATTCCAACATGATAATGGAAAAGCTCATTTACGATATAATGAGCAGAATCAGCAACACAATAGCAGGTTCAAATTTCAGAAAAATAATGGAAATGATTCATTTGATAAAGCGCAAGAATGATGTATGCTATCGATGTGGAATACACGGGCATTGGTCCCGTACATGTCGTACACCAAAGCATTTGGTGGACTTATATATAAACTCGACCAAGGGAAAAGAGAAAGGAAAAGAAAAAGTTGAAACCAATTTTCTTGATTGGGATGACGGAGTCAATGGAACTCATTTTGATACTCCTGACTTTTTCCCAGATCCCGCAGATCATACAAACATTGGAAGTTTGATGGAAAATATCGATTAAATAATTCTCTAATGAAGTATTATTATATTTATGGTGTATTATGTGTGAAATATTTTTCTATAATGCTTTTGTGTGATAAGTGTGGAATTGTTATCTTTATATTTGTATTGTTATTTTCCATTAAGTGTTATATGTAATTGTTGTTTGTTAACCTGTATGAATTTTATATTTTAAATTTCTTTTGTAGACCATGACAAATTGCCAAGATATTTGCCTAGCCGATAGCGCAACTACGCGATACTATTTTACAAGATAAGAAGTTTTTCTTGGATTTGACAATACGAGAAAATTATGTCTATACAATTTCGTGCATCAAATATTATTGAAGGCTCCTAGAGAGCTCGTATTATCCTGCCAAATGATACACAATTGAATATAGATGATGCACTTTATTCTAGCAAATCCAGAAGAAATTTGCTTAGTTTTAAGGATATCCGCAAAAATGGATATCACATTGAAACAATGGAAGAAAATAATAAAGAATATCTTTACATAAACTCATTTCTATCCGGGCATAAGCGATTAAAGAAAAACTTCCATCGCTCCATCTGAATGTATTATACATTCATAAGAACGATTGAGTCTAACAACATCATAAAATCAAAATTTATTGACTCAAAGGTTCTTAAACTTTGGCATGATAGATTTGGGCACCCAGGAACGACTATGATGCAACGAATAATTAAAAGCTCACATGGACATCCTTTTAAGAACTTTAAGACTATTTTACCAAATGAGTGTCCATGTGAAGCTTGTTCACAAGGTAAATTAGTCATCAGACCCTCTAAAACAAAGGTAAATGTTGAATCGCCAACTTTTCTGAAAAGAATTCAAGGTGATATTTGTGGACCTATACACCCACCTTGTGGACCATTTCGTTATTTTACGGTCTTAGTTGATGCATCTACCAGATGGTCACATGTTTGCCTACTTTCAACTAGAAACGATGCATTTGCTAAACTATTAGCCCAAATTATAAAATTGCAGTTCATTTCCACGATTATTCGATCCAGTCCATTCGATTTGATAATCTTTGGTGAATTTAGATCAAAAGCATTTGATGATTATTGTACAAATATGGGAATTGAAGTTGAATATTCATTGCTCATGTCCATACACAAAATGGATTGGCGAATCATTTATTAAACGCCTCCAATTTATTGCTAGGCCTATGCTTATGAGGTCAAAACTCCCAACTTCTACTTGGGGACATGCTTTGTATTACATCTTTGCGGCATTGATAATGCCCTCGCACTAACCGCATATCATCAATACTCCCTTTACAATTAGCATTTGGTCAAGAACCTAATGTTTCTCATCTTCAATTTTTGGTTGTGAAATACAGTACCAATTGCACCCCCACAGCGTACCAAAATGGGTCCCCAACGAATGCTTGGAATTTATGTTGGGTTTAATTCACCGTCAATCATCGTGTACCTAGAACCTTTAACAGTGATCTATTTAATGCATGCTTTAATGATTGTCATTTTAATGAAATGAATTTTCCAACACCTGGGGTACAAAACTACATCCCGAAGAAAATGAACTTTCCTGGAATGAGAAGACTCTAGCTCACTTTGATCCCCGAAGCAATAAATGTGAGAGAGAAATTGAAAATCTTATTCATTTGCAAAGAATCGCATATGAACTCTCGATGCATTTGTGAATACAAGGAAAATCACCAAAGTCGCATATACCAGAGAGAATACACCAGAAAAATTGATGTCCCCGCAGGACAACCTGTTACAGCAAATGAATCTAAAATACGCCAGAAGCGTGGTCGACCAGTTGGTTCCAAGGATTCTGTACCTAGAAAGAGAAGGGTACAAGACATAAACCAACAAAAGAATACTGCAGTAATGATAAAAGCGATTGATCAATCAAATAAAATATTTAAAGTTCCAAGAGAACCAGAAGCATCCAAGAAGATTGAGGTTCCCGCAGAACCAGAAGTATTCGAAAACCATGAGATATCAATAGATTATTTACTATCTAATAACTTATGGGAACGGGAAAGCATCATTGTAGATGATATATTCTCCTTTAATGTTGCCAAGAAATTGTGCAAAGTGAAGATTCTCTGAGCCACAATCTGTTAAAGATTGCCGAAATAGAAATGATTGGCCAAAATGGAAGGAAGCCATACAGCCGAATTAAATTCTTTGTATAAACGCCAAGTATTCGACACAGTAGTTCAAACACCAAAAAATGTAATCCCTGTAGGATACAAATGGGTTTTCGTAAGAAAGAGAAATGAGAAGAACGAAATTACAAGGTATAAAGCAAGGCTTGTAGCGCAAGGATTCTCTCAAAGACCAGGAATTGACTATGAAGAAACGTATTCTCCCGTAATGGATGCTATTACTTTTAGATTTTTGATAAGTCTGGCTGTAACAGAAAAACTTGACATGCCTTATGGATGTAATGCTTGCATATTTATATGGTTCACTTGATGATATATATATGAGAATTCCCGAAGGAATAAAAGTGCCAGAAGCACTTAGTGCATGCCCAAATAATGTGTTATCAATTAAATTGCAAAGATCACTATATGGTTTGAAGCAATCCGGAAGAATGTGGTTCAATTGCTTAAGTAATTACATAAAAAGGGGATACAAAAATGATGACATTTGTCCTTGTGTCTTCATAAAGAAAACGGATGCTGGATTTGCAATCATAGCAGTCTATGTTGATGATTTAAATCTCATTGGAACTCCTGAAGAGATTAATGAAGCAGTGAAGTACTTGAAAACTGAATTTGAGATGAAAGATTTAGGCAAAGCCAAATTTTGTCTAGGTTTACTGATTGAACATTTCCGAAGGAGTTTTTGTTCATCAATCTTCATATCTTGAAAAAGGTTTTGAAACGATTTGGTATGGATAAAGCACACCCTCTAACATCACCTATGGTCGTCAACACTTGATGTTGAAAGGGACGCGTTAAACCACCTGAAGATGGGGGAAGAAATCCTTGGTCCGTATACCGTATCTTAGTGCAATTGGAGCATTACATTATCGACAAATTGCACTCGACCAGGACATAGCTTTTTCTCAGAAATCTCCTGGCAAGATATAGTCATACACCTACCAAAAGACATTGGAATGGTATTAAACACATTCTCCGTTATCTAAGAGGTACGTCTGATTTAGGTTTATTTTATTCACATAATTCTCGATCTACTTTAGTTGGATATGCAGACGTTGAGGATACTTATCAGATCCCCATAAAGGCAAGTCCCAAACAGATATGTATTTCTGGCGTGGAGGAACCGCTATATCTTGGAAATCTACAAACAAACTTTGAGCGCAACATCATCAAATAATGTGAACTCATTGCAATTCATGAGACAAGTCGGGAATGTATGTGGTTAAGGAATATGACTCATCATATACAAACATCATGTGGGCTATCCTCAATAAAAGAAAAATCAATCAGATTGTATGAGGATAATGCAGCTTGCATCACACAACTCAACAAAGGTTACATCAAGGGAGATAGAACGAAGCATATCTCTCCAAAATTCTTTTATACACATGACCTTCAGAAAAGTGGTGAAATTGATGTTCAACAAATTCGCTCAATTGACAATTTAGCGGATTTGTTCACAAAGGCGTTACCAACATCAACCTTTAGAAAATTGGTGTACCAAATTGGCATGCGCGACTTAAGGACCTTGAACAATGTCATTATGAGGGGAGTAGTCAGACTCTTTTCCTTCGATCGGGTTTTATCCCATTGGGTTTTCACGACAAGGTTTTAATGAAGCGACATATTTATACTCTGTGGTGAACATCGTGAAGCGGTTGTACTCTTTTTCCTTCGATCGGGTTTTATCCCACTTTGGGTTTTCTGACAAGGTTTTAACGAGGCAACACATGGGCACCCCACAATCAATTTTATTGTATAAACAGTCATTCAAGGGGGAGTGTTATAAATAATTCAAAAGTTGGATGCATTATTGTGAATGAGTTGTGAATGACTATGAAATCATGTGAGGATGAAAATAATTCATGAATAATTGTACAACTTGATTGATAATCATGTGTAATATGACTCATCATTTTTGTTTTGATTCTACACTTGATGGTCTATAAATAGACCTCAATTCATGAATTGATGAATGAAGAAGAAGGAAGAAAGTTCAATATATTTCCTCTCTATTCTCTTGTAAGCATTTAAGGTATTTTTTTACTTTGATTTTACAACAGTTCAAAACTTTTAGACATGTTCACATTAATCTAATTTTTTTTTAATTATACAATTTTGACTTTGACTTTATACATACTTTTATTTCAACCCGCAATTAAATTAATCAAACTAATTTGATAATCATTTTCATCAAACTTTAATACATTAGTATGTATTTGTATTAATATCAATATTATAATAATAATAATTTTAAAAACTTCTTTTAGTAAGACATATGAATATTTTAATTTTAATCATGATACGGATCTCGTTGGTCTCGATGCCAACGCAACCCAATCCAGATTGGATTAGATCCCAGAAAAGCCAATCACTGGTGGAGATCGAAAACCTGATGACCTTCTACTCACGAAGTGACAACAATAGGTTGAAACCTATCACCTTCAACTGTGCGTAGTAGACAACCGACAGGAGTGAACGCCACAAGAGTTGATCACGCTCTTGATAAGTTCGATGTGTTCAAAAGAACAACAAGAGAAATCAATTCTCTCAAGAAAAGCATAAGCTCTCTCTTTTTCATATATGAACCAAGTTGTCTATTACAAATGGCTTGTTTTGCCCATATACAAGCTCCAAAACTGAGATATAATAAAATAATGGAAATATCCGAAAATATCTAAAAATTAACCCTAGGTCGGCTAAAATTACGGCCGTAATTATAGGATTTACGGCCGCCGTAAATCCTCGGGTACGGCCGTCATAAGCTCTCTGCCTCAAAACTGCCCAAACTTGATTCTTGAGTTACGGTCGTATAGACAAATGTTACGGCCGTAAGTCTTGCGTTACGGCCGTATGCTGAGTAAGTATGGCCGTAATTAACTCTCTGCATAATTTGGCCCAAAAGCTGGAAACTGAGGGTACGGCCGTAATGATCAACGTTACGGCCGTAAAACGGCTGATACGGCCGTATGTCCCAAATTGTACGGCCGTATTTAACTCTCTGTAAATCTCTGGTCTTCAGCTTCCTAGGTTATGGCCGTATGGATTTAGATTACGGCCGTAATGGCTGAGTTACGGCCGTAAATGTCATCTGCATGGCATTCTTGAGTCCCAATGTCCCCGACTCGTAATTGGAGGATTTTTTTTGGCTCAGGAACTCCTGTGGACCATTCCAAGGCTTGAGATGACTTGGTAGGGACATGTTGATACACTTCTTCCACTCAGGTCATCAAAGCTCGTCCCATTTTCTTGGCTCGGCTTCGCGTGAGCGGCCCGTGCGGCACGTGGGGTGGTTCGGTCGACATGGAGCTTTCCGGGTTCGTACTATCCCCTCCCTCTTTAAGTTGATTCGTCCACGAATCGGTTCCTACATCAAACGGAACAACATCGGAGATGTTAAATGTAGCAGACACATTATACTCGCCTGAAAGATCGAGTTTGTAGGCGTTGTTGTTGATTCGTTCAACTACTTGAAAAGGCCCATGGCCTCGTGGTAACAATTTCGATCGGCGTAGTTGAGGGAATCTTTCCTTTCGGAGGTGTAGCCAAACCCAATCTCCCGGCTCAAAGATCACTTCTTTTCGCCCTTTGTTCACCCTGGTCGATACTTGTTGGTTCTTTTTCTCGACCTGCAGTTTTACCTTCTCGTGTATGAACCGAACAAGCTCGACTTTGTGTTTACCATCCAAGCTAACCCTTTCACTTACAGGTAAAGGAATCAAATCAACGGGGTTAGCGGATTAAAACCATAAACCACTTCAAAAGGCGAAAAATCAGTTGAAAAATGTTTAGCATGATTATAAGCAAATTCAGCATGTGGTAAACATTCCTCCCACGTCCTGATATTCAAACTAATGATAGCCCGTAGTAATTGTGACAACGTACGGTTTACTACTTCAGTTTGACCATCAATTTGGGGATGACTCGTGATTGAAAACAGCAGTTTGGTACCTAATTTTCCCCACAAGGTCTTCCAGAAGTAGCTAAGGAATTTGACGTCTCTGTCTGACACAATTGTCTTCACTCCATGTAGCCTAACTATCTCACGAAAGAACAAGTCGGCAATATGACTTGCATCATCGGTTTTCTGACAGGGTATAAAATGAGCCATTTTACTAAATCGATCAACTACCACAAAAATCGAATCTCTCCCATTTCTAGACCTAGGTAACACCAAGATGAAATCCATAGATATATCTTCCCATGGCGATTGAGGTATGGGAAGGGGAGTGTAAAGTCCTTGAGGTAATACCTTGGATTTGGCCTTTCTACAAGTAATGCAATTCATGCAAATTTTCTCTACGTCTCGTTTCATCTTAGGCCAATAGAAATGATCACGCAAGACTTCAAATGTCTTTTCGACACAGAAATGTCCCATGATGCTTCCTCCATGAGCCTCTCTCACTAACAACTCTCGTATAGAACTAGAAGGAACACAAAGTTTGCTCTCTCGAAATAAGTACCCCTCTAGCCTATAGAACTTCTCAAATCCACTCTTTTCATAAGCAATATAGATACTACTAAAGTCCGGGTCTTTCTCATATAATTCTTTCATTAATTCAAAACCCAACAATTTAGTATCTAGAGTGGTGAGTAAGGTATACCTGCGTGATAAAGCATCTGCAACAATGTTTTCTTTGCCTTACTTGTACTTGATCACGTAGGGAAATGTCTCAATGAACTCCATACACTTAGCATGTCTCTTGTTCAACTTGCCTTGGCTTTTGAGATGCCTTAGCGATTGGTGGTCGGTATGGATCACAAACTCTTTCGGCCAGAGATAGTGTTGCCAATTCTCTAGCGTTCGAACCAATGCATAGAGCTCCTTATCATATGTAGGATAATTGAGGGTGGCACCACTCAATTTCTCAGTAACGTATGCAATTGGCCTTCGTTCCTGCATCAACACAGCACCAATACCTATGCCCGACGCATCACATTCAATCTCAAAAGCTTTGTTAAAGTCGGGAAGAGCAAGTACGGGCGAAGAACACAGTTTTTCTTTAATTGTTTGAAAAGCTCGTTCTTGCTCCTTTTCCCATTTAAAACTAACGATTTTCTTGATTACGTCAGTTAATGGTGTGGCTAGTGTACTAAAGTTAGGCACAAATCGATGGTAGAAACTAGCTAAATCATGAAAACTACGAACATTAGCTATGCTAGATGGAGTAGGCCATTCTTTAATTGCCCGAACCTTTTCTTCATCAACTGCTACTCCATTGGCACTCACCACGTAACCAAGAAACACAATTTTTCTCAAGACAAAAGTGACTTTTAGTAGGGTTTGCAAACAATTTTTCTTTCCTTAACGTTTCCAATACAAGCCTAAGGTGTTTCACATGATCATTGATCCCCTACTATAAATCAATATGTCATCGAAGTACACCACTACAAATTTACCAATGAAAGCACGTAACACGTGATTCATTAGTCTCATAAATGTACTTGGTGCATTCGTCAAACCAAACGGCATAACTAACCATTCATATAAACCCTGTTTGGTTTTGAAAGCCGTTTTCCATTCGTCACCCTCTTTCATTCAGATTTGGTGATAACCGCTTTTCAAATCAATTTTGCTAAAAATACTAGCACCATAAAGTTCATCAAGCATGTCATCAAGTCTAGGTATAGGGTGGCGATATTTTACCGTGATGTTGTTGACAGCTCGGCAGTCAACACACATTCTCCACGATCCGTCTTTCTTGGGCACGAGCAAGACCGGTATGGCACATGGACTTAGACTTTCCCGGACATACCCTTTGCTAAGCAAATCCTCCACTTGGCGTTGCAACTCCTTTGTTTCCTTGGGGTTGCTACGGTAAGCGGGGCGATTGGGAATCGCGGCTCCGGGAACTAGGTCAATCTGATGCTCAATGCCTCAAATTGGTGACAACCCGCTTGACAATTCTTCGGGAAGGATATCATTGAATTCTTGTAAGAGAGAAACAATAGAATTGGGGAGGGATTCAAGGTTAGAATTGAGCACTCGACCACTCTTGTTATACACTAATAAGAGCACTTGTTGGTCCGCCGAAAGAGCCCTCACAATTTCTCTCGGCCTTGCAAAGAAGCACTCTTTCTTTTTCTCCTCATGCTCACTCTTCTCTCCTTTTACTCTCTTTTCTTTTTTCCCACTCGACTCTCGTTTCTCCTTTTCCTTCTCATCAGCTTCCTTTTTGAGTTTGACTTGATCCTCATACACTTGTTGCGGTGTCAAATGAGCAAGTACAATTGGTTTCCCAATGAACTTGAAGCAGTATCTATTTCGATATCCATCATGTGTCACTTATCTATCAAATTGTCACGGTCGGCCTAGCAATATGTGTGTAGCCTGCATGGGTACTACATCACATACCACTTCATCCTCATATGTTCCAATCAAGATAGGGATCTTCACTTGCTTGGTAACCCGAACCTCGCATGTATCACTAAACCATTGTAATCGATACGGTCTCGGGTGTTTGATCAGTGGAAGTCCAACCCTATCAACGAACATATAACTAGCAACATTCGAACAACTTCCCCCGTCAATAATCAAACTACATGGTTTGCCTTGCACTAGGCACCGAGTGTGAAAGATATTCTCCCGTTGAGAGGTCACTCCATCCACCTTCGCCTTCGTGCTAAAAGCTCGCCGTGTAACTAGAGTTTCTGGGATAGTCATCACATATTGCTCATTCGAATCTTCCTCCTCCTCCACAATAGGAGGGTTTTCTTCCTCATCCTCCGTTTCAATTTCCCCATTCTCCCGCACCACCATTGTTTGGCGATTAGGGCACTCCGAGGCAATGTGTCTCCGTCCTTGACATTTGAAACATTGGATTTCTCGATTCCGGAGGAGTAGTGCACCCATTGGCCTTTTCCCTTTATCTTCCCTCACCGGATAAGACTTAGGTGGTTCACTCCGCCCTTTCCAAGTCGGCTTTGGAGTTGTAGTCTTGTCACTACTCCATTTCGGTTTCCCAAAGCTACTACTTCCCCCAGCTTGAGGTTTAATAAAACTCTTCTTCTTCAATTGCATCTCAACCTTGGCGGCTTTATGTACCAATTCTTGAATATCTACATAATCGTGTAACTCAACAAGACTGGCAATTTCTCGATTCAATCCACTTAGAAATCGTGCCATGGTAGCATCTTCTTCTTCTCCTATATCGGCTCTAGTCATAAGAAACTTCATCTCTTAATAATACTCTTCAACGCTTCATCCCCATTGATTTAATGTTTGCAATTTATTGTACAAACCTCTATAGTAATATGTAGGAACGAACCGCTTTCTCATTATCGTTCTCAACTCATTCCAAGTACTCACCGGAGCTTCCAAATTTCTTCGCCGAGCCGTAGTAGTTTGTTTCCACCAACTAAGAGCATATCCCGTGAATTCTTTCACTAGAAGTGGAACTTTCTTCTCTTCCGGGATTCTATGAAATTGGAACACCAACTCTACCCGACTTTCCCAATCCAAGTAAGCATCCGGATCGGCTTTACCTTGGAATGAAGGTACTTCAACCTTCACATTTTTCACATCACTTTCCTCCTCTCGTGGTCTCTCATTACCTCGACCTCCTCGACCGCCTATACCTCTACCACCTCTATATATCACCTCATAATCATCCTCATCACCTTCTTCAAACTCCGATCTACGAACATTCAACCTAGCTACCGATTGCTCAACATCCTCTCATAACTGTTGACTCAACCGATGCTCCATTCGGTCATAGAAGCCTGAAGAACCGACTGGATATCATCCAAGGTGGCGGCTTTAGATCCGTGTCCCTCGACTGAACCTGTGTCAGACATTGTGTGCAAGTGTGTGCAAGCCCTGTAGTGTCCTCTCGTGAATATCACTTGTGTATATCACTCAACACTCTCTCACTCAACACTCAATAATGCACTCACACTCTTTTGTTCAATCGATCTCAACGAACTTGATCAAGGTAAGATTTTCTTGTTAGTTCACCAAAACAATGCCAAAGCAGTTGCTCAATCAGATTACAACTCAATGACACAACACTCTACTAGAATATTGCAAACTAAATTACAACTCAACGTAAACCCTATAAAGTAAGACAATGTGGATCAACTCCTAGACAATGCAACAACAATACGATACTAAGTGTCGCCAATGGATTGACTAACACTCGTTCAACACAACATTAGAGCCATTGCTTTTGGTTTGTTTTTTTTTTTTTTTTTTTGAATTTCGGCTCACTGTTTTTTTTCTCTTTTTTTTTTCACAACACAACACTTATAATCTCAATACCAATACAATACTAGAAATTGGATGAATTCTAAGCACAAAGCAATTTGCACCAAGAACACCAAGAACACACACTAAAATCCTACAAATTTAAAGTTCAATACTCAAGATTCTAGTCCGATAACAATCACTAACATAACAATCTAAGATTTAATAACAAAGGACTTATACTATAAAAACATAAAACAAAGGGATAGATACCATATGATTAGAATCTGAGCTCTGATACCAACTGATACGGACCTCGTTGGTCTCGATGCCAACGCAACCTAATCAAGATTGGATTAGATCCCAGAAAAGCCAATCACTGGTGGAGATCGAAAGCCTGACGACCTTCTACTCACGAAGTGACAACAATAGGCTGAAACCTATCACCTTCAACTGTGCGTAGTAGACAACGGGCAGGGGTGAACGCCACAAGAGTTAATCACGCTCTTGATAAGTTCGATGTGTTCAAAAGAACAACAAGAGAAATCAATTCTCTCAAGAAAAGCATAAGCTCTCTCTTTTTCATATATGAACCAAGTTGTCTCTTACAAGTGGCTTGTTTTGCCCATATACAAGCTCCAAAACTGAAATAATAATAAAATAATGGAAATATCCGAAAATATCTAAAAATTAACCTTAGGTCGGCTAAAATTACGGCCGTAGTTATAGGATTTACGGCAGTAAATCCTCGGGTACGGCCGTATGACTCAAAAGTACGGCCGTAATAAGCTCTCTGCCTCAAAACTGCCCAAACTTGATTCTTGAGTCACGGCCGTATGGACAAATGTTACGGCCTTGAGTCTTGCGTTACGGCCGTATGCTGAGTAAGTACGGCCGTAATTAACTCTCTGCATAATTTGGCCCAAAAGCTGGAAACTGAGGGTACGGCCGTATGTCCCAAATTGTACGGCCGTATTTAACTCTCTGTAAATCTCTGATCTTCAGCTTCCTAGGTTACGGCCGTATGGATTTAGGTTACGGCCGTAATGGCTGAGTTACGGCCGTAATTAATATGGTTACAGTCGTAAATGTCATCTGCATGGCATTCTTGAGTCCCAACGTCCCCGCCTCGTAATTGGAGGATTTCTTTTGGCTCGGGAACTCCTGTGGACCATTCCAAGGCTGGAGATGACTTGGTAGGGACATGTTGACACACTTCTTCGACCCAGGTCATCAAAGCTCGTCCCATTTTCTTGACTCGGCGTCGCGTGAGCGGCCCGTGCGGCATGTGGGGTGGTTCGGTCGATATGGAGCTTTCCGGGTTCGTATCAAATCAACTATCAAAAATTAATATTATTATTATGTGCCTAGAAATTTATAGTTTATTATTATTTTTAAATTAAAAAATAAATTTTGAGCCAAAAGAATATATACCCAACCAAACAAATATATTTTTAAAAAAAACAAAAAAACAAAGAGGAAATGCCAAATGCCTAACATCCGAGATTATTTAATGTATGGATTTTGATCCTATATCGACCACACTCAAGAGCTTGAAAACCCGAAATATCATAAAATAATTGAACAACTCACACGATTTGTTTTGCCTCACAAAGGAGCCCGAAAGTTCGCCAAAAATCCAACTACATCTCCCGCTAAGGGTCCAATAAACAGATTTGCACTCAATGCACTATGAATCAATAATTCAATATAATCCATTACAAGAATTGGTGGATCATCCAAAATCCCCAAAATATAAGAACCGTACACCAATTTCTAATAGACAAAACTACGCTAGCCTTTCTTCTCCACCGCTCTTCCTATCACTAATCTCACCAAGAAATTAGAACATACACTCAGTAATAACAAGGAAGAATCCACTTAAGCGTGGAGGAAGATGAAACCATACTAAGTGAGCATATATTCTTCAAAAACCAAGAGGGGAATTGACCACCAATTATCTTGTAATCTCTATACCCGTGTATGAAGTATGTATGCTCTTCCCCCGAGAGATCAATCGCCAAGAGGAAGGAACAATCACCTGAGTCTCTTTTTTCTCTATTTCTCTTGCTTATTTCTCTTTTCCTCTCTCTCTGTTTTATTGACGAAGAGAGCCAAGTGCATGTTTGAGAGGAGTCCATTAGGCTAATGATGGGTCACTAAATTAGGCCCAAACTCAAATAATGGCCCAAATGATGGAATATGGGTAGCATAAGTCCAACAATTTAATAAAATATTTCATAATTCAATCTTGACACTAGTTGTCTCTCCAACTCTCTCTCTCTCCACCGTCGCCACTTCCTCCACTACCCCACTGACCAACATCGCTTGTCGTTCACATCATTTCCTGGTTGTTTGCGTGACCACCAGCAACTAATTGTGGTAGCACAAACCACTAGAACACAATTCCTTGTGCGAACCACAAGATCTAGTTCATTGGCTAACCACCAGTAAGAAGAAAGGGGTATGGGGCGGTGGTCTAAGAGTTGGTGGTGACGGCGACAAGACGGTTGTAGAATTGCTAAGTAAAATAATTAAATTGTCAAGTTGCTAAGTGAAGTTATTATATTGTGAGTGAATTGTTAGTAAGTTTTTTTTTTTTTTTTTTTGGAAATAGTAAAGGGTCCAAAGTAAATTTGGAAATAATCTGACCTTGTTGTAGCCCATTAAAAGAGCTCAAAGGAAAAACTAAAATCAAAACCAACCTAGTCCAAGAGGAAATAGGTGTAAATGGCCTATTTTTAGTGCAAAGTTTTGATGGACTTTGACTAACCCTTAAACATTTTATCCTATTCTAAAATGGCCTCTTCCCTTTCTCTTCTTCACAGATTTCACTATTTCCTCTTCTTCTTCTTTTTCTTCTTCTATTTTCTTCTTATTCTTCACGGTTTTACTCTTGAAAAATATCTACTATTCATTATCTTTTTATCTTTTTCAAGATTTCACCGTCGAAATTAGATGAAAAATCACCACTTTTAGAATTTTCACCATTCAAGTTGTGTGGAGAAGAAGTCACACTTGGAAAATGAGAAAAAATGTGATTTTTATATTTGTATATGTTAAATTTTTACTTTTTAGGTTGTTTTTTGAGAAAACGACTTCAAACAACCTTTTTTGGGGTTGTTTTACATGAAAAATAGTGATTTTTTGTTGTAAATTGTCAATGAACAGCCCAACAACCATGGTCGTTCTAAAACTACTAATAGTCATTTTGAAACTATCCACTGAATTGTTTCAGAACAACAATTATTTGAAACGACAACTGTTGTTTTTTGAAACAACTGAGGGGTCTTATTAAAAATGAATATTATTCTAAAACGAATGAGGTGGTCATTCTTCAATTTTGAAAGTCTTTTTCAAATATGAAAGATGAGAGGGAAATTTTTTTTTTTTGAATTAGATTCATTAAGGATGGTTTAGGTTTAGGTTTAGGGGGCCTCAAAAAGTGTAGTAAACTAAAACTGGGCCATTCCAAAATTTCCGTCCCTAACCCTGTTCCCTCAACCCCAGCCCTGGCCCTATCCCATCCCCATTCATAACGTGAAACCATTTCGTCAAGCAAATTATGAGACATTCAAATTAATGCAATTTAGCTTCAAAGCCGTTAATCGAAAGCCATCCATTTTGAATCAGCAACCCTCTACATGTCCCATCTTCCAAAATCCCTTTCAAATAGAATTGAGAATGTAAAACCAAAGGCCCCTAGGGCAAAGCTCCAAATGATCGTGATAGTGCAGTTGAGTACTAAAGCCAAGGTTCGAAATACGACACAGCAGGGATTTTCACTCTTTGGGGTGGTCCTCAGGCACCATGCACAGAGCCTCCACTATGCCTGATCATAAAGTAACTGATTTACCTCCTTCACGATGCCTGTGGGGCCAAGGCGGTGAGGGCCGGTTGGGGTGTTCGGAATTACACCTTTTGGTACCGAGAATGTAAAACCAAAGAGTTCGCAGGTCAAAATTCCGGGGCCATCGGTCAACAACTTCGTCGAAAAACTTTACAAACTACTAGAGCTTTGCCTTATCGTACTGGTTCTAAATTTGATCTCAATTTTTCCAATAGAGATTATATGTGACCGGAATCGACAGTTAAAGGTGGCCATGTAGGATGCTAGTGCCATTATGGCATGTGCGGGAGCACTTGAATAATCCTACATTCATCTATACCTCCTAAGATCTACATAACTGAAGGTTGAAACTAGCTTTCAAACCAAATGCTCATCTCGAAAATGAATAAAATCACGCATAATAAGAATACTTGAAACCAAAATAAATACTATGCGTAAACTAAATAGGTGTGATTGCACTCACTTGAGTTGCTCAGTTGGCCCATTCTCTAATTCTGACTGTTCATAAGAAATTTGAAAAAAAAATCATTAATATATAAACAAGAAAAGTAAAAGAAATGAATTTCCCAGAACAAATTCACCCGGGTTGTGACAAGGCAATTTACAGACCCAATTCCCAATGACCAATAACCCAAGTTACCCAACGACCAATAACCCACTTTAAGGCCCAAATCCTAATAAGTCAATGACCAACCCAAACCCCCAAAGATTGAATCATATGGCCCATCCATCAATCATTTTCAAATGCTTGTCGAGATTCAACTCTACCAACTTGGAGTTCACCTCCTTCATACTGGAACTGTCTTTCTCTTTCTACATCCACATCTACATTGCTAATTCACATGTTTGACCAATACGTGACTTTGTTCATACTTTGTCAGCATTCACCACCCTTACATAAATATCTTTCTCTTATCGTCATTTAATCACCCTTTATATCACGATTTGATTTCATGGAAATGCTATGTTTTCACTGCTGGGATAATGTTTATTATCCCAGTATTGATGTGACGTATTAGTGTTGGATGTGTGCTGCCTGGTTATTGGACCAAAGTTGTTAATGGGCCAGAGTTGCAGTTGGGCTTCATTGATTGGCTCATTTGGAGTTAAACTTGGGCGATTATTACTAGGGTTGACTTCTTATATAAAGGTTTAAAGGCTTCATTCCCTGAGAGTGCAAAAAGAGGAGACACGATGTAGAGATAAAGGGTTATGGTCGGTTGCGCATCTCCTTCTTTGAGAGAGTTTCTTCTCTGTAATTATTTTCTTGTATTGAGTTATACGGAGTGATTAGATACAGAGAGAGAGTGAGAGATCAAAGAGAGGCGAGTGAGATGTGCATTGGAACTGAGCCTTGGCTACCGGATTTGGCCATTCATAGTGGATTGGAGCGAGAACCACCGTGGTGTGGATGCTCAACGCAGACGTAACCAATTTGGTGAACTGTGGGGTCGAGGACCAAACAAATCTTTGTGTTATTTACTTTTTCGCATTTTTGTGTTTTATACTATTCGATTACCACGCGATCCAAATCCCAACAATTAGAATTGGGCTTGCATCACTTAAACTATCTCAGCAAATTCAATTCCAACACGTCACATCAACCCTTGAACAATAAAAATTGATTTTAGATTTCAAATTTTCAACTTAACTCAATTACGCACATAAAATGTTGAAATTTCATATTATCAACTCGTGAAGCACTGAAGCTACACGTCGTCTAATACAATGAAAGATCACTATGAACAAAAGCAGTCAAGCCTCCTTTACTTTTTGTTTGATTGGGCCACAAATGCAAGAGTTTCGGGGAAACGGCAAGTGGCACCACCCCCACCAAATTGAGCACCAACCAATTAAGATAATACAAGTGGTCTGGATAGGAATATTGATTTAGACATCTTTTCAATTTTCCACCCAAACAAGTCCTTTTATTTTCTTGTATATATTTGTGATTTCAATTAGGCAACAATCGCCATTTCTGCAATATAGATAAAAAGGAGATTGTACGAGGTTCTTTCACAATTTGGCTCACTGTCCTTTTTATGCACCGAACTTGAACCATTGCAATAGAGAGAAGGAAAAGTGAACAAAAGCTGGTACAAGTCTTGTGCCTCCAAAATTAGTAACATGATTATTTAATATAATAACAACATATCTAATATTGATTATGCTACAATAATATAGTGGATGCTATAATTGTCAAGGCAAAAAAGTGAGGGGAAACAAATTTAAGGAGAAATAGAAATAGAAAAAAAAAATTCTACTGTCAAATAATGAATAGGGTGAAAATCTTAGGGAAATTTTGGGCATAGGACTATAGGTGTGACTGTAGGAATCAACTATTTTATTTTACTTTTATGACTTTTTATGTGTCCAGTGGTTGTAAAAGCCATTTTAATTTTATGCAATTACTTTTGGGCCATTTCGCAAATTTTTATAGTTTTCTTCAAAGGTGAAACAAGCGGAAAAAGATGGCCAAATTTGGCCCCACACTAGTTTTTCCACCCCAAAATAAACATTATTCCCCCATCCCCGTTACATTATTTGCTATTTGGATTTTTACATCCAATGTTATAACTCTCTAAGATTGACTACCACTATTTGTTACTCATGCTTCATGTTGACATGATGATGATCGAAAATAATAACATCGCATGTGAAAAGATGACATTAAATGAGAGGTTCGATTAAATATTGAACTAGTAATAACAATAGTATTCAGATTGGATCAACTTGATCCGAATTTGTTCCGCATTTTCCTATGATATCCAAATCCGTCATTTCTCCAGTTGGATCAAATCGAATCAAAGCAATGATCCATATGTCGATCCGCATTTGTAGATATTTTTTCGATATTTTGGATTTTTCCCCAAATTTTTATTTTGATATCAATGTTAGAAAGGAGATTTGTAATATTAAATACTTTGTCCCTTGATTTTTATTGTTTTCTTGAGTGTAAGTTTGTGGACAAGCATTAAATTATATTAAAGAACATGTCTTTTACACAATAATAAAATTAAAATCAATTTTTTTAAAAAGAAAATGGAGCGGATCACACATGATCCAAATTCAATCTACACCCGTCACAGATCACCAATATTTGCTCCAAATAGAATTCACAAACATATTTTTTTCATCTTAAAAAATATAAAAAATTAAAAACAAAAACAAAAGTACCATTGGAAAATTCAAATGCCCATGTCGACCTGACTTTTCCAAGAACTGATCGTTTGGTACCATTCGTTCCAATTTTGTAACAACAATAACAACTCGAATTTGATATTATCAAGTAGGAACTAACAATTCAAGGGAGGCACGAAAGAACCTAGCATTCAAAAATTCAACATATTAAAAATCCCCACCTCCCAAAAATTTCCAGTGACCTGTCCCTCTCTGGCAGATTAAAATATTCTCCAAATTCTACTTCCAATAAAAATAACAACATTACCTAAATCAGCTAGCCGCCGACCCCACGGCAGAGACCGACCGGTCAACCTTGATAGCTCCACCACCCATTTTGATCACAACATGCGTGCTTGATGACATCGTTTCTCTACTCGACTAAGTTTCGCCCCGACATAGGACCCTTTCTAAATTCTAATACTTATCAAGATCCATCCAAATTGTAGAAAAAACACAATTAAGAATTCAAGTCAAAAGAGAATCTCGGATCTTGATTTATGTACACAATAATTCAAAGACTAGCAGTCCAACTTTCTTGGCTCCAACCTATGTTGAACCCAGTTTTCACAACAAATGAACTCAACACGAGCATATAACACATAGATACAGACCGAGTGCATCCCTAGTACGCAGTACATAGACGAAGGCATTTAAATTCATCCTTAATATCGTCTAATGTTGCGATGTCTAATCTAGGAATTTACAATTCACGAGTATCTAACCAAGCCGAAATTGCAAAAGGATCGGGACTTGAAGATGCCGCTAAAGAGGAACCTCGTTGGAGATTCTTGGGGAACTTGATTCAACTTTTCGGGGCTGCCCTTAACTCGGAGGATAGTCTGCCCAATTGTTTGCCTAATAGAATCTATGATTTTCGGGTCGACCGGATATCCAGATGCATCACGAACGTAGAATGTATTTACGGCTTTGCCACCTCGTGTTGCAACTTCAGCTCGAGTTACAGTGAGGCTATTTTCACGGAAGATGCGCGTTACATCAGATAGTAGCCCAACTCTGTCGGTCGTGCACAGTTCCAACTTCAACCCCTAACGAGAAAGTAAACAAAAACGGGTCAAATTCGTGATCGAAGACACATTAGGAACAGATAAAACCAAGCAAATATGAACAAAATAAGAATCAATGGGACCTGATTAGGTCATCTCTAATGCGTTCAAGAATCATCCTAGAAGAACAACATAGTGAGACAAAATCGAAAACAAAACTGGAAAACAATGATTGGTGACACTAGTTCTTGACAACTACAAATAAGTCCAGTTGAATCTTCCAAACAGAACCAGCCACCAGTGTTTTTTAGGATGAGTTCTTACCTCGGATACTCTTCTCTCAATCGCCGCTTCAAGACAATGAATCACCCTTTCTCTCTCCGCCTCTGATTTCACTGGCGATCCATCGATGTGTCTTATGCAATACTCCTTCAAAAGCATATACAAACATCTTTTCATCGGCAACAATATAACCAGACTATCTCGATTAGAAAATGAAGAAACTTATTTTAGCATCGAAATTTTAGGCCACTAAATACTGACTATCTACGAGAACAATTCAATAAATAATATAGCTCTGTATGTGTTGGTGTCAGTTTTGATTGACTTGGGTACTCAAGAAGTACTAGAAATTTATCCGTATATAAGATACCTGATATGCTTCTGGTCCTTCGGCGTCAACATTCCCGTGAAAAACAACATATTGCATATCAGTCAAAGTGCAAACTATATCGAAAAGAAGCTTCGTCCTATCCTTACACCGAATGGTAACAACCGAGTAGTCCTTATCATGCCAATTAGTCACACTCACGTTTGGCCTTTCTTTCTCCTCCAACGCACTTTCTCCCATCCCTTCATAGTCCCTATCCGCAAACATCATCTGGTGAAGCCTTCGCTCAGTGTGAGTGACCCCGTGAGTCACCACGGTCTTTGCTTCCCGAGATTTATTGCTTCCCTTGAGTACATTACACAAAAGGCGCTTAACCATGGTTAGTTTTTCCAGATTGGTTATCGCACCCCCAGTTTCCTCGTCTGTCACTTGCATCACTGCGGCAGCTCGGGTGTTGTGAGTCCACACCTCAGCGTTGACCACATTGCATTTGAGGTGAGTTAGAACGGCACTCACTTCCGAGAGAAGTCCCGGTCGATCACTCCCGATAAGCTCGATCGCTGTGTGGTCATTTTCGGACGTCACCCCAACAGATCGTCTCATGGAGGACGCGAAGCAAGAATCGGGACCCAGAGACTGCAAATGAGTATAATAATAAAGATTGTGTTTGAAGGTTAATGATAATGCTATTGACTAAAAAAGGACAACTCACCTTCTGGATGTAATCAAGAATGCCTTCATCTGTAATCTTGTTTCCGCTATGGTCAGTTACATTGAACACTGCAGATGAACAGGGGGGGTCGAAAAATCATTTCTAACTAGTAAAATTAGTGTATAAATTCATTTTTCATGGTGAAATTGAAGTACAAATGATACTACCATCCATGAACCATCCTCCATCAGAACTGATATAAGCTTTAGAGATCATAAGATTAAGATCAGTAAGAACTTGGACAACTTCCAACAGTATTCCCTGTTTATTGGCACTGTCCACCTGCAGAACAGGACATGATGTACCTTAAAATCTACAAAATCTGATAAATTCACTATCTTAAGACTTAAGTAAGCTGAAGAAGAGACAAACATGGTATATACCTGAATAACAGTGGCATTTTTGCAGGATTCATTGTCAATTACAACTCTGATAACAAATGAAATTAGATTACAATTACATAATGGACTGTAAGATTGAATCAACACATTCATACAATTAAAAAGATGTAATGAAGTACCTGGGAGGGTTCATTCTTCTGACGAATTTCGCATATTCATCATCCATATTCTGTGAATAACTCACTGAAGTTTCTGAGAGTGGGAAAAAAGAAAAAGAAAATCTCAGATCAAGAAACTTTCCTCAATTTTTCAGAAAAGGAATCTTGAAATTACAAGGAATCACCATTACCAATCACAAAGAAGATACTCAAATGGAGAGAACAAAAGGGAGAAAGATACAATAAAAACTAAAAATAATATAAAAAATAATTTTGAGATTTGAAATAGGCCCTAGAAATCTAGAATGACCTCTAGATACTGTACCAAGAAAAGGCAGCCAATTAAGAGGCTTAGAACACAAGAAAAAAAAGGGTGTGTGTATTGTGTGTTGTTTGGTGGGGCTGTGTGGGAACCATAGCCCATCAAACACCATTTGAAGATTTACAGCTCATTACAAGCACAGATATCAAAACAAATCACAGCCTGGATACCAACAAACACACAACAGAACAAAGAACAAAGAACAGAGCAACAAAACACACTCTCAAGAATCAAGAAATTATTCAAGAAGTCAAGAATTGATAGAAGAGAGCAAAAAATGGCTCATACCCATTAAAATTCTTGAAGATTCTTGAAAAGGGTTGCGGAGATTCTCTTGAAACTCTCAATGAAAACTGTTAGAATTCAATTCTATGCTATTTCAGTCGATAACTCTTTATATAGACGAAAATATATATGCTACTAGTATAATCTCCCTTTTTTATGGTGGAATACGATCGTAGAGATAATTATTTTGACACAACAAAGAAGATTTGAGAATTTTAGAAAAAAGTAAAAACGAAAAATTATTTCACTTTTCCGGTCGAAAATAAAATGACTCTCTTTACCAAAATGACTCTCTTCTCCTTCTGTATTTATGTTGTGTGTGAGTAATGTGTAATTTAGGTTTTTGGGTGTATCCAATTTGAGATTCTCTTGAGAAATTTGAAACTTTTTCTACTAAAAAAGAAAGTTCCCAGAAAAAGAGAAGGAAAAGGGTTGGCTGGGTTGAATATACGACTACTATTTGCAACGGTGGACCTTGGACCCTGTATTTTTTTCGGCCCGTGGCAGGGTGTTAACGTGCGCCGGGTGTGTGAGGGTTAATCAGAATTTTCACCCTGCTGGTAACTTTTACAACCACATGATGGCAGAGAAGCGGTAAAAATCTCCAAAGTTTATGGGAGAGAAGAGGACAAGAAAGATAGGTGGTGCCGTGGTGGTGCGGTGGGTATTCTGACATGGCACTAAATCAATTGTTTCCAAACAGTATTATTCTGTTTTGCGATAATAATGAGCCTAAAGCTAAAAACCAAAAAATAAAATAAAATGTGAAAAAATTATGAATCTAAATAAAATGCATAAGAAAAAATAACGACAATAATAAAAATAGAAAAAAAATACCTAACATGGTCCAGTTTGTGATGTACCTTTAGACTCAATGGAAGAGTTAGAAACCTGGTTTTGGGAGGTAAATTTTTTAAGGTGAGGCCGAAAAATGGTTGAGATATTGGGATTTTCAATCGAAAGTTGATATTCACGTTGTTTTTCTTTTTATGAGTTTGATGTTTATGGCTTTTTTATTAATAAAAATAAATAAATAAAGTTGGGTCCTAAGCAGTCGCAAAGTTTTGGGATTGGTCCTAAATTCTCGAAAAAGTTGATGTATTATTATTAATATTATATAAAACAAAAAATCATAAAACAAACTTACTAATTCTTCATGCCAAGTTTCACATTATTCATATATACGCTTTCTTTTTATTGGATATGACGTGTTAGAATTTGGAAATGATAAATACACTTTTTACGTGATGAACTTGCACTAATTAGTATTTCCCCCGTGCAATGCACGTGATGTTTTAAGATGATTTATTTACATAAAATCATGGTAATACAAAACAAAAATAACAAAGCATATATAATATTATAAATTTCAATAACGGTTTACAAAATTTGATCTAAACCATTATTTCGTAAGAAAAATATCATATCAATTATCGTAATTAATGATTTTAGGCAATAATAAAATATTTGGGATCAAAATTTGGACAATACTTTTTTAAACAAAAAGAAATGCTCCTATTAAAATTTTTGCCAAACTTTTATCATCAACATCATTCATGTAGCTAAGCCATGACAATATTTTTTAACATGGATTTTTGAATATTAAGTTTTGAAGAATTTACGTGATGTGGATTGTGTACTGCAAAATGATAAGATATCTATACAAAGTATATGTGAAACTCTGCATATTGATTGTTTGGTAACAAAAACTTGTGCAGAATAATTGAGAAAAATTTTAAAAATCTCTAATGCATGCAATAGTAAATATAAAAAATTAATTTTTGATTCTTGTAATTTTTTGAAAAAAATGAAGAGATTATTAAATGATAATTTTAACAATTATTTTTTTAAGTGGCCTTCGAAACGATGAAATGTGACATGAAATTTATTGTTTTTATTTCTTTTCTAATTAATTAATTATTCACTATTTGATCTTAAAAAATATCCACTATTTGAATCGCTCAATACACATTACCCATGAAAACTATCTAAAATTACTTTTTAAAATGGTAAAAATAAAATAGAGATTTTTCAATCTAATTTTTTAAATAAGTAAAAGGGTTTTTTTCTAAAATACAAAATTTTATCACATTTTTATTCATGCATACAACACTAAATATAAAAAAATTAAAAAAATATAAATTAATTCAAAAATTATAATTAAAATAAATATAAATATAATATAATACGTATAAAAACATACAGTAAGGAAAATAGTACCAAATAAGAAAAGTAGAATAAATTAAATAATGAAAACAATTAATCACTAAAACACAATGGAGCAAAATGTGGCACTGCCACCTCTTTTGTTTTTATATATAGTTAGATTATAGAATGTATGTTCCAAAAATACAATAAATGTGTAAACATATATACACATTTAAATTGAAAAGATGAGTTGTAATGAAATTGAAGTTATATATTTACAAATACTTTGTAACATACAAGTTTCAAAACTCTAAAAAATATATGGGAAAAAAAGATGAATAATCAGATATGTAGTAGGAAAAAGAAAAAAGAGTAAACATGGGAAAAAAGTGTAAAGGTTGCATTTGAGTTGTTTTTTTCTTTTTCTTTTTTTTTTGTGCGTTGGTTGGGAAGGGGTGGCGGTGGGAAGGTGTTGACAGCATAGTGGAACTCGCTACCTCCGGCTATGTCTTTAGTAGATTGTGGACGATGATGAGGACGATGATGAGGAAGATATAGTTATTGAATTTTTATCGATAATAAAAGACAATCCCTGTTTTAATTTCAATCAAAATGTTCTTGAAGTCTCGATTGATACTGAATAATGTTATTCATAAGCGAACGGAAGTATTCTTGGAGTACTTGCTTGTCCCATGACGAAGATAAGGGATAGAACTTTGGTCAATCTTCAAAATGCCAGGGATAATACCTCGTAGTTGCGGGGGATCATAGTAAACCAAGCCTTGGAGTACTTACTGGCATTTATATTTACCATTTAAAATTAATTGCTTATATATAGGAAACCCTTTTTTTAAAGGGAATATAGAATACCATATTATTTATTTAATTTTTATTTACTTAATTTTAGTCTCATATATATAAGTGCATAGATTTTATTGACTTGAAATACCAAATATTCAATATTTTTAGAGTAGTGGAAATTTTTTCAGCGGCGATGATTCATCCTGACCTATGCCAATTAATTTGTTGATGTATATAAGTTTACATTTAAAATACTATTTAGAACGACAATTAATTACTGTCGCGTAAATGAGACGTTAAAGATGAAGCAGTGATCATAAATGTCGTCATTTTTTATTACTCGTTATCCATAGATTGATAGAATGGAATAAATAATGGAGAAAAATAGTATGTGTTTTGGTCAATAGATGAATAAAAAGTTATTTGACTTATTTACAAGTGTTTGTAAATGCTTTTATAAACCTGCCAAATGCACGCCAAATATATTTGGTCAAAGAAAATATCTTATTTTTGTCATTATAAAACAAAATGCTCTCATGATACATGATTCATTATAATAATCATATAATTAACTTAACATTTTTTGTTTGTTACATTGTCCTTTTATTGTATTGAAATAGCGCCGATATATTATTGAGAAAGCACTTTTGGTATTTAAATTGTACTAATTAAAATTGCCAACATGTATAATTATGGGTTCTTTTTTTTTTTTTTTTTGGAATGGTAATTACGGTTAGTATAAACAGAAGTATTCAATTTTCAGATATTCCAAGATATTAAGCTTGTTTCCCTATGATTGGATACAATCATATAAACACATGGACAGACAAATTGGTTGCTTCGTTAGTCATCCTCTTTGACTAGACCATATTCAATCAAGGACCAAATAATCGGTATAAACAATTTGTACAATCATAGTCCTTTCAAAAGAAATTACACTGAAATGTCCCAAATGTATAAGGGTAACTAACAACTAAAATTGTGAAAAGGGTAATATAATGGCCGAGAAATCATGGATTCAAGCTTCGAACATTAGAAGTTTAAGAGCGCATAAACAATGCCTGGGCATTAAAAAAGTTTTTTTAATTGAAATAATATATTCTAAATTGGAAAATAGACATCTCAAATAATAAATATTGTATTTACTTAATTAATAATTTTAGCAAATTTACAATACAATTTTACTATTTTCAATCGGTAAAAGATGAACAATTTTTACTTAATATATATATTTATAGGGATTATATCTGTAAAATAAAATAAAACTCTCAACATCATAATTATCAAGGCTTCTAATTCCACCCTAAAAGGTTAACCCATTGAGAGGAGTAACACAAACCCTTTATTGATTGGTCTTACGTTTAGTATTTTATCGATGTAGGATATTTGTGACTCAACAATAATTACTAATTACATAATCAAGATGGCATCATTTCTTCAAATTTGATTATCTAACTCTAACAAATAAGTATAAATGCACCCAAAAAAAAAGAAAAAATAAAAAAATTAACAATGCCCCTAAACGGCTAAACATGATTAACCACACCGAGGCGGTCTACAAAATCCACTAGTCGTATTTAGTGAGCTAGCACTCTAAGCAAAAAGCGTTGAGGTGATCAATCGTGTTTGAGCTCGCTTTTTAGATAAAATAATTTTATTTGTGTTTAATGCTAATGCAATTTCCCATTTTTTCACAGCTGTGCTGCTTAAATTTAATTCATTGTTGATTACTTATGATTAATTAGCCATATATTCATATGGTTATCAAATTAATCGATAATCAATTCTAAAACTGTTAACGTTAAAAAATAAAAATAAAAATAAAAATCTAAAACTGTTTTAAAAAAATATTCACCTCTATTATGTGCTCTTCAGTCAGTAGTCAACAATTGCATACTTTTCTAATAAAAATATCATTATTCTGCGTATAATATGCGATGTCAAAAGTTAAATTATTTTGTATGTTAAAAAAAATGTTAAATTATTTTGTTTGCATGATTCGGAGAATCTACCAACATATTTACCTCTCTGCCATTTCATTTTCTAATAAAACTATAGTTTAAAACAATTTGAAAAATAAAAAATTCTCTTCAAGCTCACTCATTAATTATATAACGAAAGTTGGTCGTCTTCTCCTGTATAAAAGGGTGGTCAATAGATTTGGGTGCGCCTTCAGCTACGCATGTCTTCCGGTACATGTCTCCCTGCTCACTTGCCCATCTCCTAATTTCTCCTTATTTTTTGCTTTCAAGTTTTAATTCGGATTCTTGATAAATAATCCTTAATACGATTTAGGATAATGCTAAATATACGTAATACTTGCCATAATATGTGAAATATTAGAGCTCAAAGTCTTAATTATTTTGTCCATAATGATTGTGTAATATTTTATAAGTTTACCTAATTATGTTACTATTTATATAACTCTCTATATCCCTATAGCATGACCGTACAATTTATAATACACTGATTTAACTTAAAGGCGTAAAACATAATCAAACAATAAGACTAAATTTTGTGCTTTTGCCTGACTAAGTAGGCTTAGACTAACCACAAGTTAGTTGAAGTCTAAGCATAAACGAGTTTTAAATCTGTCTAATTAAGCACCAAAGTGAAGATTGAAATTTAAATTTTAGCTAAACTAAATTGAAATGAGCTTCTTTTCAAAATAAAAAGTATACATGATGTGTGTTACGTGTGTATATGAGTATTATTCTCCTCATCCCATAGAGAAAAGATATATAAGCTTTTCCATTGGTAATGACAGTGTCACGTTAACGATGAGTGCTAATATAATATTGCCACATAAATATTTATAGGTTGCAAATAATGATATAATAGTATCACGTTCAAATTAATCTAATATTGCCATGTCAGCAATAGAGAGGGCTTATCAACCCACCCCCCCAATGGGGGAGGCGAATGGTACTCACATGTACATGTTGTGTGTGTGTGAGAGAGAGAGAAAGAGATTATAGTACATCTGTACATGATGCATTAATGTAGGATTGATCATGAGTCCCACTCCAGTTTGTGTTTGTTTATGCATGAGTCCGCACGTTATTGTTTGTTATCTCTTCCGTTTGGGATAGGCATTATACATATCATGCCCTGGTGTGGGGGGTTTGTGTGAGTCATTATCCTTGTATATATAATACTTTTGGAATTTTTAATGTTGCACTTGCATGTTTGCTTAAGATTTAAGAATGAGCAAGTCTTGCCTACAGACATGTTATAAAAGCCGTGAGATAATTGTTACATCGTCAAGTAAAGAAAAAACTTGTCTCAATTGTGATAAAAAACTATACACCACACTTGAGACTTGTTATTCCGTTTCTTGTCTCTTTAACTAAAAAAAGCACACAAGACTCCAGACTTGTTATGTCATTTCTTATCTCTTTAATTAACTAAAAGAAGCATACAAGTCTGTGATAAAAAAAATTTATACACCACACTTGAGACCTGTTATTCTATTTCTTGTCTCTTGAACTAAAAAAAGCACACAAGACTCCATACTTGTTATTCCATTTCTTATCTCTTTAATTAACTAAAAAAGTATACAAGACTCTAGACTTGTTATTTTATTTCTGACCTCTTTAACTGTCGTATCCAATCAGTGATTGATTAGATATATCAATGGATCTAAACTAATGTGTGTTGATAATTGCTCATCGACAAAGTCATTTTGTTACTCATTTATTATTGACTATGTTGTTTAAAAAGTATAGAACATTACCTAACGCGTATAATAAACGTTGACATTGATGTGTGATCGATACTAATGGGAGAAACAGAATAACGAATACATAGTATTAGTAAGCAAAAGCTACAAAGTAGGCAAGTAAAAACGTGGATCTAAGCTATATAGTCAAGATTAATTACAAGCCTCTAGGTTGCACGGAAACGGACACGGGACACGAAACGAAACGGTGAAACGTGATTTTTGAAAAATCTAGGATACGAAACGTTATGGAAACGTTGTATGGTAATTATTTGTTTTTCTATATAATTTCAAAATTCAACCTACAAAAACTATTTAATATGAAATAGCTTATCAAGATATCAAAATCAAATAAATTTAATTAAAATTTGAAATTTTAATGACAATTTTGGGATCCAAATTTCACTTTGTATTTTAGGTTAATTAGTAATTAGAGCTAGTTGCCAAGAAGAATACTATTTAGTTTAGTTTTTTTAGGTTAATTACTTAATTAATATTTTTTGTGAACTATAATTAATTTTTCTTTTTTTAAAATTTGTTTGGAAAAATTTGAATTTTTGTCGCAAAGTTTCGTAAAAGTTTCTTAAAAGTTTTCGTAGAGTGTCCATAAAATTTCCATAGAGTTTCGGAATTTATTAAAAAATGGGAAACTTTTTTTAGAGTTTCCGAAACGTTTCAAGAGAGTTTCCGACGAGTTTCGGTTTCCTAAACGTTTCCGACACAAAACGCTTGCCTTGTAGGAGTTTCTGTGCATCATAGACAAGCCTATAGTTTAAGCCCTAAATTATCGCTTATAAGTGATGAGGAGTTAGGGGTGTGTAATTGGGTATAAAATAGAAGCCAAATGAGCAAGTAAATTAAAATTGATATGTACATGGAGTTTGGACTATTGATGGTGTGCCTCTTATGATTGGTGTTTTTGGTTTCAGAGACATTTTTCAGGTCTTCTCTGCAATATTGTTTGGGAATTAAGGTGGAAGAAGGATTCGATTGCCCAAACTCTAAAAGAAAATTGATTTTCCTCAATTGTAATTATAAATTAATGCCTTAAAAAAATATAAATTAATTTTCTCTTCAAATATTATAGGAAGTTAATTAAAACATTAGTTTTCTTAATTCGTTTTGAGCAAGTAAATCTTGCCAAATACCTGGAAAAAAAAGAGTTGATATATATAGATAAAAAAGAAGTTAATATTTATATAATATTGATACATATATATAATATATGTGATTTAAATTTTAATATTTTTGTCTACTAATAATGTTATATAACGAGTGCTAAGTGCCTATTACATCACTAATCAACCATCGCATATCGACACGAGGCATTATCATGAAAAACTACCTTTAAAAAGCTCAAACTCCAAACCTATTGAAGTATTGATACCTCAAGCTAACTAA
This sequence comes from Jasminum sambac, assembly GCA_018223645.1. Lineage (NCBI taxonomy): Eukaryota > Viridiplantae > Streptophyta > Magnoliopsida > Lamiales > Oleaceae > Jasminum > Jasminum sambac. Next base: position 28,239,107 of record CP073652.1, read on the forward strand.
CCAATCACCTAAAGTTAAGTCCCTAATGTAAAACAATATTAATTTATACGTAACAAAAGTGCTGAAAATCAAATTCATTAGAAAAGAAAAGAAAAAGAAAATGTCCTCGATATATCGTAACTTTCGCCTATCTACGGCTCCCAAAATCATAAAGCCGACCCTACCGACATGATTTTGATTTTTGTAAACAACGCATACTCAAATTTAATATTCCATCCGTCTCATTTTGATTTGTATATTTTCAATTTTGGTCTATCCCAAATTATAGATAAATTTTCATAGTGATAATTTAATTTATATTTTACTTGACTTAAATACCATAATTTATTAAGTAGCTTGTTAGTATACTTATATATGGACATGATATTTTAGGAAAATTATTAAAAAAATTAACATTCCCAACTATAATAATTGTGTGTATTAATCTGTGTGAAAAAATAAACAAGCCTATGAAAATGGGATGGAGGAAGTATTGAATATTCTATCATCTCTCATCTCCGAAGCATAAAACTCACATTAAGTTTTTGCTAGACATGGCGGCAACATATTGAAACAGGGGTACGTACAGTGGCAAAGCCAGAATAAAAATTGACTGGGAGCATAAGTTAACCTAGCAAATTTTCTCCAAAAGAGGGATAATATAATACTATAATAAAATATTATCAAATGAATCACTCCCTCCGTCCCAAAATAATAGACCAACTCCTTTTTGCATATAATTTAAGAAATGTCAATTAATGAAATTTGAGAAATAAAATGCTCACATAACATTCCTAATATGGCCATAAGTAATTGCAAATTTCTATAGGCTAATTTATATATGATAAAATGGATATGTATTACATTCTCAATGTAAATAGTTGAGAATTTTAAAAATTATGCATTAACTTGGTCAAATTAATTAAGGGCGTAATAGGAATATAAAAAATTTAAAATACTTTTGATTTAGTAAGGTGCCTATATTTTGGGACAAATGGAAAAGAAGAGTGGTTCTATTGTTTTAGGACGGAGGGAATAATTTTTTCTAATATATATTATATATTATTATAAGTATAAAACGAATACTCCTTATATAATTTTTCCGTCCCTCGTTTACTATTTTTTCAATATTTCTTGAAACCAAATGAAATATATGGGTAAATATTCTCAAATCAAATCTAGGTAAATATTCTCAAATAAAAAAGAAAGAGGTCAAAATTAAATGTTCAAATTTTTTGTGGGGTCCAGTGCCCCCACTCAACCCCGTGTAGCTCCGCCATTGGGTACGTGTGTGATCGACATGAAATTGTTGTCACAAATTAATCCTCATCCTAAATACAAAACCCTGAAAACACGATTTATGCCTTCCAATTCCAATTTATTTTGGTCCCAATTCCTCCCCATTTGATGGGAAATTGGTTGGTTTCCACCTAAAGACGTGCAACCGTAGTCTCGTAAACATCATTTGGAGTTGCTATGTCTATGCGATTGTCACTAACAGCTTTCTCAATCCAACTTGCCCATTCCATACCACACAACTATCAACATTATCATCAAAATTTTTAAGTTTTTTACTACGATCATTTTCTTCGAATTTTTTTTTACATGAGATCTTCATCGCCTAAATTCTACTACTATATAAAAACATATCCTTTGCAATCTTGAACTTCCGCAATTATTGCATGATATTTGAAATAATTAGTACATTACATAAAGATTGTTAGCCGCTGAAATGTACTGTACAGTTAATATGAAGTTAATCGCAATTTACAGATAAATTAAAATGTTAATCATACAAAAGACACATGAAAATTTTAAAAATCAATATTTAAAAAAAGTGTAAACGTAAATATAATCGAATTTAATCGTAAATAAACGTACGCAACTGAATAGCAGTGATAAACGCTACGCAAACATTTAAATTGAAGTAGAAATGTAGAAGTAAGATGAGACACACTACCTTAAGTCATGGAATGCGGTCGATTGGTTGAACCAAAGTGAATGTTCCATTACCTTAAAATTCAAGTGATGTCTTAATCAGCTCGAGATGACTTACGTGCATTCCCTACGCAATTGCCAATAAACGGCAAACCAAAATAATTTCAAGTGGCTTACGTTTTGCAAGAAGACAAAATAAAATTGGTAATATTTTCATTCTCGTTCATCATATTCATCATTCATATATTAGTAGTTTAGTACTTGTCCAACAAAGTCGTTTTTAGGAAAAATAATTTTTTAAAGAGAATGTGTAGTTAAATTAAAATAAGGTTTTGTCAAAATTCTAAGAACGGTTTTTTATTGTATAAAATATGGTTTAAAATAGATTTTAAAAAATGATTTTTAGGACTAATTTTGTGAAATATGATCTTAGTTGACCAATTACCATACTGAAGCTTATTTATCGATTCTTAACCTATGCTACATTGTAAAGTGTCATTATCGCATGAGATGAGATAATAATAATTTACCATTCTATTACATAAGATTGCGACACTTCACATAAGTATAAGGCTAAATGTGCACCTAAGCTTTGTGATCTCTCACTATCCAACAATTCATTAATTTTTTTTGACATTATGTTTATATGAAGAATATTGATTTTCTTTTGGAATTCTTTGCTTATTTGACGTTGAGGTGTTGATCTGTAGAACAGCACGCGAGTAGAAAAACAATAGCACACACACATGTGGGACGACTACTATATAGTTACTCTCAGTGTAGCTAAATAGTATTAAATTTTATTTTTTTAAAAAGAATTATCTCAATCCGAAAATCCAAATTTGCGATAGAATATTATTGATAAAAGGGCTATTACAAGAAAGAGGGACCTAATACCTGACCTTTCAAAGATTACAAGAAAAAAAACATAAAAGCCAAAATAATACATTAGTGCTTAATCAATCTAATGTTTTCAATGCCTATTCTATCAAGTTTAAGGATACATCTAATAGGACCATTAAGGTCGTTACAATTGAGAATAGTAAACCATCTAGAGTTGTGTGCAAGAGAAACAAAAAAATAGGCAGCTTGGTTTCCCTCACGATGTATATGTGTGAATTTGATGGTCATTTGAGCAGCCAAAGATCTGATGTTGTCCAGAAGATAACGAGCAACCCACGATCTTGGTTCCAATGTAGAGCAGAAGTGTGCAGTGAAGGCTCAGAGTACCTTTGCAGGTACCTTACGCACTCCACACGATCGAGAAAAAAAAAAATTTGGAGGTCGGGTGAGACCCCCCGCCATCAGGGGGCAGTTATGTATTATTCATCTAACTTAATGTAGATTCCAAAAAAAAATTAAAAAAAAAATTTTTAAAAAAATTTTTACTTGCCGACTTGGCGCCACGTCGGCGTGGGATTTGGCTTCTGTTCCCCACAGTGGGGAACAGAGCCAATCCGCAGAAGTGTATTGCAGTTTGAGAGTCTGCTTCAATCCAAATTTGGTCCTTTCCTTGGGCATGACAAAGTTTCAAGCCACTACATTTCCCTTTTAATTCAGCAAGAGTAATAGAAAGATCCCGATAATGGTTGCAATCTAGATAGTATTAAATTGATAATACTACCTCCGTCCCAAAAATATAGTCCACTATTCCTTTTTCGTCCGTCCCAAAATATAGGCCACATTCCTTTTTAAAGATGTAGTTAAAACATTTAATAAATGAGAGTGTATATTAGGAAAATAATCTTGAATTATACTTTTCTAATACTATTAATTGTATTTTTCTTAATCTATGTGAAGATAAGAAAATGGCTATGATTTTGGGACGGAGGTAGTAATAACTAAGCATTTGTTATTCTTAGAATGCTCAAAATAATAATTCTATTATGACATTTTAAATGATATGAATGTGTCAATTCTTTATTGAATGGATTTGATCAGATACCCACGTAGCTGGGTACAAAACCCACGCCACATGACGCCTTCTGGTGGCTCCACGTCATCAACCAAAATTTATTTTTAATTTTTTTTTTGTATCTATGTTATGTTAGATGAATAATGCATAACTACCCCCTAGTGATAAGGAGCCTCACTGGCCCCCACGAATTTCTTTTCTCTGACTATGGGTACCAAATCAAAGCCCCTTTATTAAGTAACAAAGAAGTATCACATCTATCATATTAATGAAAAATAATATTTCTTAAAATTATGCTATGAAAGTTACCATAGATGTTAAATACCCAACCTTTCCATATATTTGGTCTTGTATTAAGGCATCTCCTTACTGATTTTTCTCGAATTTGAGACACCACACCCACCCCTACTATTTCAAATTTGAACTTTAAAAAAAAAAAGAAAAAGAAAGGCACAACTCGACTAAGAAGTACATATTTGACTCACTTCATTAAAATATATACATATATATATATATATATATATATATATATATATATATATGCTCCTAAAGAGTAAAAAAATAAAAAGGAAAAACAAAAATATAGCATATATAGACTTAATTAGGTATAGGTTTTAACTTTATTGTCCATGTGTATGTTTCTCGTGCGTTTTGAAAATAGTGCTCATCCCACTATCTAGTTGATTGCTGTATTATTATAGCATGGGAATCACTAAATATCGCATTATTATATGTAACAAAGTCACAATATCTATTGGTCAAATAACTTATAATACTGATTTTCTATGACCTAGGTACAGACCTCTAGCGGCCTAGTTAAGCTGCATTAACAACTTTGATGGTTTACGAAGAAATTAAAAGCACGTGCAAAGTGCAAACCCATTGTATGTTAGGAACCGTCAACCGTTTCAGGTAAACATACCATCGAGTTAAAACTAAACTATAGTAAACAGCTAATTTTGAACTTACCATCATTTTGATTTTTATTCAAACCACGTTAGTACTTATTCTGTTATTCCAAATAATAATAATAATAATAAACAAAAAAAAAAGAATAATAATAATGCTTAGAAGGAGACGTTATCTCTTGGGACGAGGTCGGTAAATTGAACTACTTTCTGTTGTCCTTGTAGTATCATTTTGTAGGCTCTCAATCACATTCTTATTAATTTTATTTTATTTTCATACAATCTTTTGAACATAATAGTTAAATCATATAAATTTAGACCAATTATTTATCAATTTAAATTTTTAGATCAAATAATTTAATACAATGTCAGCAAATAAAAGTCCAATTAATGCTTGTTTGTTCCTTGTCGTTGTTTATAATTTGTTGTATGTAACAAAATCTATACGTCCGTGAAAATAAACTTGTGTTCCTTATTTGATGGTCTCAAATTATAATTATCTTAGCTTATTCATATTTGATGAAGAAAAAATAAAAAAATCTTAATAAAATATAACAATAAGAAGAGTACCACATAGGAAAAGTGCTTAAGTGACAGTGTCATATTTGGTATTAGCTTTTATAGATTAATAATTAATTAATTAATTATATATATATATATATGTGTGTGTGTGTGTATGTGAAGATCAATCATAAGATATTATTAATCGTATTTGAAATACGTTTGAACAGTAATATATAACTCATAAAATATATTATTTAAGTTTTTTTTAAATCAATAGTATCTAAATTTTCTTCCCAGATATTATGTTCTTATCTCAATGCATCAATTACAACAATTGATATAATATTTTTCTTACAAAATAATTATATTTCACACTAAAATTTGTAAACTGTTATTGAAATCTATAATATTACATATGTTTTGTTATTTTATTGTATATATTCATAATAATTTATTATCTCATTTTATAATATTATTTTATATAAATATACCATTTTAATCGTTATGTGTAATGCATGGGGGTAATACTAATATGAGTAAAAGATGGATAAGAGAATCTCCCATCCACCAATTTTCAAATTTCCCACTTGGGAGATTTTGAAATTTGAATGGTTAATAAAGAGAAACAGGCCAGATAAACAATTTTAATTGGCCTCTCTCTCTCTCTCTCTAAATGAAATTACATATAAAATTGTACAATCGAGGTTTTTTTTTTTTTTTTTTTTTTTTGAATTACAAAATCAAATGTGAGTGTAAGAAATGAGAATCGAACCCTAAATTTAAAGGATAGGAGATAGATTTGGACGTCATTAGATCACATGAATGTTGCCCAATAGATATACTTTTAGAGCTTGTTTTTTTTATCATTTTTCAACAGAAAAAATTCTCTCCTCTTTTCAACCACACACACATCCTCTAATACAATATTAACCACATATTTTGTATGAAATTTCATGCACAACAAATAACTCACCAATCAAACAAACCTTTATTGTATGATTAATATTATTTTGTTATCTTTCTAGTGAATTGTAATACATCATAATATTGTAGAACTAATTTAAGGCCTTATTTGATTGGGGGTTTAGTTGTTCCGCGCGGTATTCCGTGTAAAAATGTGTGGTTAATATTATTTTGAGAAATGTGTGTGTAGTTGAAAATAAGTATGAAGTTATCGAAATTGCGTGTGAATTTAGTTAACAACAAATAGAACAAGGCCTTATGTAACTATCGCACCAATACAATGAATCAAAGGAAGTATTGACAAAACATGTTCACGATGGTCAACCAGCCGTAATAACAGGAGACCAAGTGACCAACCTAGATAAACTCGCTGAATTAATTTCACTCATCTTGGAAATAGCACGAGCGCACGTGATACTCGGCAGATGTAATGTAAGAACAGCAGACTTCATAATCAAAACACCTTTTTTTTTATTTATTTAAAAATTTTAATTATTTTCTTTTCTTTTTTATTTTATTTTATTTTATTTTATTGACGGTGTAATTTGGGGGTTTTGCCCCGAAATGGGAAGATGGGGACCCAAACACGTGCTTCCCATAATATTGTTTTCCTTTCCACCTTTTTAACGACTCTTGGGATTTTGGAAGAGTCGTTCTCCCTCGTTCAGTGCATCAACTTGGTCCAAAAAGGTTGATGGCTTGATGCTATGATAGGATTTTCCGACGCCATCAATCTTTTTTGTGGTGTTATTCCACATTTTGTACTTTTTATTAGGAAAAAAAAACCTATCTTTTTTTAAAAAAATTTTTTGAATAAGAAAAAAGTCTATCTTTTATATCTATGAAAGTGGTCTATGTGCTTTTTGTAATTTTTAAATTCAAGTCCTTTGAAAAGTTAAACTTTTGAGTATTAACAAGACAATTTTATATTTACCAATTTACTTTGGACACGATCATTTTTATTATATTCCTACAAATAGTGATTTCAAAAAAAAATTGCAAAAGTTATTTATCCTTAAAAATACCATGTATTTTATATCACAAAATGAATATGGTGTTTATATAACATTGGAAGAGAAATTCCTCACTATCAAGCTAACCATTGTGGACGATTTTCCGGCAAACTTGGAATCTCCACATTCCGTAACGGTCAGGGTTGTGTTTAGAAATCGAATGTAAAGGGTAAAGTTTGACGATTTTAAAGTTTATAGCATCAAATATGTTCTATTTACAACATATTAGTCAAAATATAAATGTACCTACTAAAATGAGCTCCCAGAAATCCCACGGCATAAAGGTCATCTATAGGAGAATTTATAATAAAGTCATTGCGTATTCTCGTTCAGTCGCGGAAGAAGCCGCTTGAAGTTAGTGGGGCATATTTCAAGTTTTCAAAAAAAAAAAAAAACAATAAAAAAAACTTCATTACAAGTGGTTCCTATGCATTTTCATTTTATGGTAACACTCCATACATTATTAAATTCACATTTAATGTTTTTGTGCGTTTCATCCTCAAATCTAACATCGCTCCCATTCTCAATATAAGGTTGACTAATGTTTGAAACATTCAACATAAACAATGGAATAATTCTAGAATCAGGTACAGTGTCAGGTAAAGTTTTAGGTAAAGTGAAAAAGTGGATCAAATTACCCTCCCCCATGAATGCAGGGTGGGGGAGGAGGGGTAATTTGGTCCACTTTTTCACTTTACCTAAAACTTTACCTAACACTATACCTACCCCTATAAAAGTCCTAAACAATGTGACCTTTTCACATCTCACTAGCACAAGGTATAATTTTGATATAATGTTTAACTGGGTATACTATTATTATACTTCGTATTGATATAGACAACGCTAAGCTAGTTCGATTTTCTTTTTTAACATCAATATCTAAATTAGTATATGCCCGTATCAATACTAGACATAATAATATTATACTCAATTTGACCCTAGATCAAAATTTGCACGAGGTAGACACTAAATTCAAAAGTCGGTAGGTTGTAGCGGGGTTGCATTAATAGGATGCGTACCCTAATGTCGTGACCGATAACACCCAAAAGGAAATAGGCCATGTGGTTCTTGACTAGGACATGCCAGAAGGCACAAGGGATTGCCTCAATTCCTTAACACGTTTCGGAAAGAAACCCTCTCCACGTCTTCATGTTCCCTTACTCTAACCCCGTTTTGTAAACTCCATGTCCCCACGTTCTCCTATTTTTAAATTCACTATAATATTATTATTGCAAAAAAAAAAAATCTTGCTAGTGAAGTGTCAACTTTTTCTTTAAAATTAAATTTTTTTAATTAAAATATCATGGGAACTATTTCATAAAGTTTGGCCAGATAATAGAAAGCAAACTCTGTGTTAAGTTTCGTTTGAATTCATGACATATCACGTAGATATATCTTTCTTCATTAACTATTCTAGAGACTTGAAAATAATGATTGAACAAAATTGACAATATAAACCAAAAAGTAAAATACGTCAATAATTTTATTTGTTGTATCATTTGTGTCAACGAATCTAGATCAATTATCTTATTATAGTTAGTCATATCACAAAATTTCATAATTGACTCTGCATTTAGGTCTTGTTTAGGTTCTTCGAAAGGTGGTCTTATCTTTTAAATATATTGACATTTGAGTAAAAAGTCTAACGTTAAAATCCAAACTGTTGTAAACGAGAGAATTTTTCATTTCAATTCTCGTTTACAACACGTTATCAGCACGATAACTCTATTTTTACTTCTAAACAGATTTTCTTCTCTTTTGAATTTAAATCTATAATCATTCCTCTTCACCTCCTCCACTACAATTGGTGCCAAAATCACACGAAACTCTTCTCCCATGATTTATCATTAATAAATTAAATCACGGTTCCGTTTAGAAATTCCTTGGTCTTAATTTCTACTCCATTGTTCATAGCATCGATTACATATGGTGGAGGGATCTCATTTTTCTTCTTCATAAATAACCATAAACGCAATGATCGAGATCAAGCTTCCACCGTGCTTCTTGTCAATGATGAAACTCAAAACTAACACCTACGGATTCTATGCCAATTTATTGCTTTGGAATTCTAAGAAAACTATAGTGGAGCTTTATGATAAAGCTCAGCAGATTTCATTTTTATTTTCCTTCACTCTCACCTCCTTCCCGCTCCTCACTCCTGTTAGCTTAGCCTCTAGCAATTGAATAATATTAAGATAAACTCACCTTCATTCTTAAATCGGAGAAATCCACCTCAGTTTCATCAACCCTCCATGATTCCATAGCCATGAAGCTTTTCTTATAAGTCATAGATATCCATCCACTTAGACTTTTGATTTCTCGATTTCTGATCGGAGTCTACAACGCGACAAAGAATTTAGAAGCACTAAACTTTAATTGCACAAAGAAACAAGTTGCTAATCTTTTTACCCCCTACTGCCCTAACTTTCATCCTTAATTGGAATTTTGTTTCCATTCTGAATGAGTTGTGGAGTAGGTGGAGAAAGTCTAAAGTTTTGATAATAATATTTTCTATGCCATGGTCCACAATTTATCACAAAAGCCAAGACATCATGAGTGGATTTTGAGTAATTTAGCATACATTTCTATGCAAATAATTCATTACGTGATTAGAGAATTGGAAAAGGAAGGAAAGCTTATCTACAAGCCAGACAATAATTGATTTGTGATGTGTACATGTGGTAGTGGGATGAATAGTATAACTATGTGGTTGAGTGTAAACTTCTTTACACCAGGTTAGTACATCTTATTATTATTATTATTATTATTATTATTATTATTATTATTATTATTATTATTATTTAGTGTAGAAATCATATCCGAGTATTAAAAGAAGTCCCAATTATTAGAAGATTATGAAATTAACAATGAACTAATTAACTACAAAATATTAATAAGTAACAATGAATTGAGATTAAAATAATATTATTTTAATCTTAATAGTTGAAGTAAATTATTGGAAAATGAAAAAGAGAAATATAATAATTATATTTTGGTAATTATTATATCAAAGTATCATAAATTGATGGACAATTTTACCTTTGAGAACTAGAATTGACAATTTTGCCTATGCGGACTGTAATGGATAATTTCCATATGGTATGTTCCACCACCTATTGGAATCTAAATTTACATTTATTACTATAATTTATATATGGTCGGTTATACCGCCTATTGAAATTTAAATTTATTGTGATAATTCCCATACGGTAGGTTCTACCACCTATTGGGGAAAATTTAATTTCTATTATTTATGTTTTTATACTTCAAATGTGGTGGGTTATACCACACAACTGGAGTAAGTACTTTAGATGTGGTGGGTTATACCGCACGATTAGAATGTATATCACCAATGTGGTTGGATTAAACCCCACGATTGGTACTAAATAATAGAAACCGATTTATATATTCGACAAGGATGTTATATTGAGATTAACAAAGAGATTTGAGCAAATGATGATATATGTATTGATAAATTGCTCAAAGAAGTTCATGGTGATAAAAGAGAAAGAAGATATACCATGGTGAAAAATCTCGTTATGAGATAAATATATTGTGATATATTGATACAATGACGAGAAATGCTCTCAAAGAAGCATTTAATGAAGAAATATTCATTCTCCACGTTTATTGAATATTGATGGAGAAAATTGAGCAAGAGGCACTAGAAGTTACGATTGAATAAATAAATGAAAGTGAAATGCTCAATAGATCCCAATTGATAAATCAAATGAAATGAATCATATGGTGGGATCATTTGAAATAATCCTATTGATAATATGAGATCGTATTGATATGAGAAGAAAATGATATTGAAGAAATACATGTCACAAATATTATACTGATGGTACAATAGATTTCTATAAAGCCAACATGATATCATTATTATTGCTCTAGAAGATACACAAAACAAGTTAAAGATGAACATATTGAGAATATCAAAGGGTGACAATAAACACTTGAAGATATAGAAATACAAAAGAAAATACATATTGAACCCGTAAATGAGGATGCGTCTCGAGAGTATAAATACTCAAAGAACTCGCCACCCCTAGCATCCTGGTTCATAATGAAAGATCCAAAGGATCTCTTTTCCGCTTGACACCAATGGTCCAGAATCGACGGTTTCAGCTTTCCACGATTCTTGAACATATGATTGAATCTTGATGAGTAGATCAAGAATCAGATATTAGCAGAAACAAGTATATTTCTCAAGCGAGAAATAAATTTATAATCTACACCTCGATCTAGAAATGCTAGCAAACCATCAAAGAAATAATTAATATTCAACAAACCTATGGGTTTGGTATGAAAATTCCATCGCGCTTCATGATGCTATATTGAATATTTCCTCCCGGTGTGTGATAGCCGCTGGAAGGACAATAAAAGCATCACTATTGTTCATCATGTACATTATGCGCCATGAATAGATCAAGCGTTTCAAAGATCGATCAAATGAACCCATGATTGTACTGGATCCAATACGATTGCTAGCTCCAACTTGATGAAAAGGTAATACGCTTGACACTCTTATCCCCCATAATTGTGCGGCCATTGTAAGACTTTTTAAAAGCTTGGTATTGGTCCCTCCATACAGTATATTGATGTTTTGTTTCCCCAATTCCTTTATAAGTTGGTTTGCCATATCTATATATTGGATATCACCTATCGCCTAGATCCACCAAGAACACATACGCCTTAATCGTGAGGTGAAGATTGATTTGCATGAGATGATTCTAAAATTCCCATCGCCATCTCCATCTCCATCTCTCTCTTTACACTAAAGTTTCAATGTATGAATGAGAGATACGTGAATCCCTCTATTTAAAGATAAATTTTCAAACCAATAAGTGATTTTACTATTTACCTTTTGACAATATGAGAAAAGAGAACAGTAGAAAAATATCAGTGAAATGACATACACTTTCGGTGATTGAAATCTATATATAAATATATTTATTTATTTATTTACATACATATATATATTTCAAAAAAAAAAAAATCGATATTTACAATTACGCTTGAAATACATCGATCTACGCCAAAATTTTTCACAATTACGAGAAAATCATAATACTAAATTTTTCTACTAAATTTACAAATAGGATCTTTTAAAGTAAGATTTTCGAGACTGCATCAGTTCTTGTTCATCTTTAAATTTGGCCCATAAGGCCATAAGCTCACCTTGTGCGTGTCCACTAGGATGTGTCTCAAGAGCCCGTTGAATATCATCCAAAGACTCCTTACTCAATCCATCCTTAATGAATGCTATTTTATCCTCTCGATTTTTGGACAAGTACCCCCACAGATTTACATCGAAAGTGTCACAAGTCCACCGAGCACATTTATAACATCCTCCTAACCTTTTTGCTCTGCGTTTCTTGAAAAACTACTTTTACCCATTCCAGGCATGTATTTAGAAGGAATCGAAACCTCACCAGATAACCTTACCTTCGCCTAATCAACCATCGAATATCTTGTGGGATGCCCTTGTTCATTAGTATCCTTAATCTTTCAAGTCTACATAGATAAATTCTCTTTAGAATTTTGATCGGGATGAGGGATAGTATTTACGAAGATTCGAGCACATGATCCATTATGATATCTAGACCCTTGTTAGGGTGAATATTGTAAGTGCTCGGATGATTTATAAACGCTGCGTATGAGGTAAGACTCCGCGTTTTAACAAGTGGCGTAACAGAAACGTATGAGATAAGATTCCACGTTTCAATAGTAATCGTAATAATGCCACCAAAGAATGACGTGATATGTCGGTTGGCTATGCATGTGATGACGGTAATAAATCATGTTGAGCACTATATAGATTCGGTTCGATTGATGTAAATAATTTATTGAAATCAAGAACCTAAGAAATTTCCAATGATTGTTCTCGATAAATAATTAATAGCCAATGATTGGGAATAAATCCCAAATATATCCTGGAACATATATAAGGGATGAGATATATGGGCTCACTCACCCTTTTATGTTGACTACTATATAATATAATATGGATCCACTATGTAGTCACATGTGTATATTGAAATGATTTGCTCGTGATATGAGCACGAAGTTCCAGATCTAATGATAAAACTAGTGAATGTATATCCCAATAATTTGAATAAGGCCGTAAATGATTGGAGATGCGCATGCAGTGGGATATAATTGGCAAAATATTTAAAGTCCTCCAATCGATTTGCCAATATCGAGAACAAAACACGATCAATAAATTCCCTATTAAAGCTAAATATTGAGAATATATACAAGGAAAATCATACAAATTATCATTGAGTTTGGTTGCTAGCATGAGGGGAGTATTAATAGTTGGAAATGATATATGAAATGCATCACGATATGAATTTGAAAGATGCATGAAAGACTCAGAACGATCTCATATACCAACTATACATGTTTTGATAAATTGACGAGCCTAAGTATTGATATTATTTGATTCCCCAAAAATATATATAGCAAAATGATAAAGGATGGTCTTATTAAAGGAGGCATACAAATTGAAGAGTATATAAACTCAAGTATATTGTGCAATCCTAAAAGAGGATCGAAAATGAGATATCTCAATAAGTTATATAATTATGGGGAAAGAAATGAAATTGGAAAGTGTCGACACTCAGATGAAAATGTAGCGCTACATACGATTAACGATAATGAGGATAATGAGATATATCGAAGAATATTGAAATATATACTCTTCAAATATATCAGGCTTGATTGGGAAAATAAATATAGAACCATTAAATGAATGACATTGTTTGTAATAGCGTAAAGCATTGATATTGTTATCTGTTTGTACTCTTTTCCTTATTTGAGGTTTTTATCCCAAAGGGCTTTTCCTAAATAAGGTTTTTAATGAGCAAATTTCTAATCACAACTAATAGCAGATCTCGAGAGAAGATTTGGATATATATATCTCGACAAAGGAGAATGTAAAATCGAGATTGTCGATTGCAAATAAGCACCGATTATGACACAGTGATAAATATGATACTTACCGAAGGATTTTGATATAAGCACAAAATACACGCTGCACTTTTTTTCCCTTGACTAAGGTTTTATCCCATTGGGTTTCTAGTAAGGTTTTTAACGAGGCAACGCTTATGACATATTCACACAAATAATGAGAAATTGACTCAATGAGTCTATTGGATCAAATGATAACGAAGAGATTACTTGGAATCAACTGATGATGATATTGAAATCACAAGAAAATGAATGTATCACCTACCAAGATTCAGAACTAAATGGAGTATTGCATCTTTTTCCTTCGATCAAGTTTTTCCCCATTGGGTTTTCGACAAGGTTTTAACGAGGCAAAGACATGGATATTTCTATAAGAATGATCGCCATCGTGGGGAGCAACTTACTTTTTGGCTTAGGTTTTGGTTCTTCTACTGAGGTTTTCTTGCAAATGCAGATATGATCTCTCAAGTTTCTCCTACAATAAGTTTGGAAGTTTTTCTCCAAACAAGTATTAATGCAGACATTTGTATAAATAAATATTCATGAGTGTTGTAAAACCCACCGAAAGTAAGGGAGAAAGGAATAGTAATGATAGTAATGTAATGATTATGCTTTTATCATGTGAACGATTATCAGATATTAGATCAATATTTGTAATACGATGTGCCCCAATATTTTTCTATAAATAGGGGTCATTTGTAATGAATTCAATAACGAGAATTGAAATGAAAAATTCTCTCGTTTACAACACAAACGTCCTTTACGACACTAGATAGAAATCCACCCACATTGAGCCGCAGCGTGTTAAGCATGACCATACCCAAGTTGGGTTGAGATTATGGGTCGGGTATCGCAAACGAATCAGGGCCAGTGGTCCAATGGACTTGTGTAGGAGGTATGGACCATTTTCAATTTCTGTATGTATATGCAAAAGTGGATATCCATAATCCATGTACCAACCAACCCCACAAGATTTGACTTGTCCACAAAGGCTGGTTTTCTGAAAAAAAAACATATCTACCCCTACTGTAAATGACTAAATTCCATTGCATGAATGGTCAATAGGGATTTGAAGAAGAATATATTCACATTGTATCAACATGGTATGATTTGAGGTTCTTGTTACTACTTTACTTTTTCCTGTAGAGAATCATTTCATATCTCAAAAGCTCACCAATGAGTCAATGACCCAAAGTGGCACAAAAAGCTCACCAATGTCATTGGTTTGGTATACAATGTTATTCTTAGACAATGTTTTATCCCATCGCTTTACGCGCTTTATGCTTATATTTTGTGTAATATATACATTTATATCCGTTTTAGCTTAAAGTTTAATTTTGCCGCTTTGTTATATTTTTTAAAAACACTGTTCTAAACTGAAGCAGAGTTCAAATCTGCTGTCTTATTTCTTGTCACCTTAAAATTATTTGATCCAATATAGAGAGTTCGCATCATTGAATTAAAACACTTGTGTATATAGACTATTTTGATGACACTGGACAATCAAGACGACAAATTTCTAGACACTTAGCTTAGGTCTGATTTGATCAAATCCGTAAAAATATGAAAAAATTATCAATCAATAAAATAATTAGAAAGTGTTATATTTTAAACTTGAAAATGTGAGATAAATATCATTTTCAATCCAAACTAGGGTGGTCTAGTTTAGGAGCACGTCGTTGTTTACATGAATTAAAAATTCACAGATTAAAAAAGAAAAAGAAAAACATAATCCGGAATCTGGTACATGTAAACATTTTTGTCAAGAAAGCTGTCTTATCAACAAGTGGGTCCCTTTTGGGCTGCTTTTGGGCTTCTACCTGTACCCATGATTCTCTGATTCTAGATTCTGATTCCCGCTTTCTTTCTTTTCTTTTTTTTTTTTGAATAATTATTATTATATTATTTTATCTATTTATCTTTACATCGTTTTCTGCTAAATCATATGTTTTTCATTCCCGGGGTAATGCTAGATTCGAATCCGGATCCGGTTGACCCGCCCGAGTTTTTGGAAAAATTTTATTTCCTTTAAGAATTTTCTGATTCTGAACTTCTTACCCAACTTTCTATTTACATTTTTCATTTGAAAAATAAATCTTCGATGAAAATTCGTAAAAATACCACGTTTACTCCAAATAAAAATTCTTAACTTTAGGGTAGGCCATATAGACTTCAAGTCTTCAACTTTCATTTTTTGAATTATTCAAAAAAAAAATCAAATTTTAAAACAATAAATTCTATAAAACACCCCCCCCCCACCCAAAAAAAAAAAAAACCCAATATAGCCATATGTAGATCTTCTATCCAAATATGGTCCATCGTATAGCAATATCCTCGTGCATTTGGCTGATATGCATATATATATATATATGACCATTTTTGGAGTACACATATTTTTTATGTGGTAAAATACCACATACTAATGGAGATATGGGCCCCCCACATTCAGGGGAGACATTTTGGTATTTTCGTATTTTATATATTATAGTATAATAGTATGTAGTAGTGAATTTGTGTGTATAAATAGAATTATTCTTAATATATATAAACTCTGCGAGTCTGCGGTTTGGATATATTGCAATTTGTACCGCATTGGTACCACTACAAGTCTACAAGGACAAAGGAAGAGACAATTACAGCTATGCATGGCAAGTTGCAACAGGAGATCTTTCTAGATAATTATATAGTTAGATTTCTATTTAATTTAATTAATTCGCTTACATATACGAAAATCTCAATGGTATAGTATGTATTTTTAGTTTTTTATTGATATGATGAATAAGATAAAATATATATATATTTTTAAATTTTTAATGATGAGTGCATATTGAATAAATAATAGTTTAGAATACTTAGTGCACAGCGTCAATACTTTTCTATCATATTGTGCAAATTATCATCATCTTGCAATTATCTGGATTTTCATCCTTAGATAGACCATTTCTTCACACTAAACCTTTATATCAATTTCTCTTTTGAAGTCAAAACCCAAAGCCAATCATCCAGGAATTCGAAGAGACGACGAACACAATGTTGTCCAAACCCAGTTGAAATCCACACCACTAAGGAAACGTCACACTCGACACTAGATGTGAGATTACTTTATGAAGGAGTGAAAACCTACACTCAAAAATGTCTCACGAAATAAAAAAGCCTCAAGTTTCAACTTCATAGGCCAAGAAGAAAACAAGAAGAGGCACTGCTTCACATTTTGAGCTGTTGGAGTCTTCTCATAATTCATAAAGCAGAAAAGGACATATGCCAACATAGAGAGTTAGGGCTAATCCAAGAAATGGACAACTCTTTAGCTCACTAACTAGGTTGGGCCATAAAATACGTAAATAAATGTAACCCATTATTCAATTTCAGCCAGTCACAAAGAGTGAGCTACGTGTAACGACCCACTGTAACCCGCGGCCTAGATTGACTAATAAGATAATGTGGGGTCACGAAACTGTAATTTAATTATTTAAAGAGACAATAGCAAGGATATCAAAAAATCATTTATAAAATACTAAAAAATCAACTAAAATTTATATTTGCAAGAATAACAAGTTTTTAAAAACTATATATATATATATATATATATATAATTACCCAAAACCCCTACCACCCCATTACTCCGCTCTTCACCATGGCTTTCCATGGCAGCACTGGCCATGGAGAACCATCTTCGCCGGAGAACCAAATTTCCGGCGAAGATGGAGAATTTGGTTAGATTTTTTGCCTGAAAAATGGACTGTGTCGGAGAAGAGGATTAGAGTTTGCCCGAGAAAATGACCGGAGTTCGTCAATTCGTCGGAGAAAGGTGACCAAAAAAGGAAAGAAGGTAATGCAGTGAAGAGGAATTATGCATAATTTTAAGGGAAAATTAGGCATCTTCTAAACTTTCTTGCTAATCTTGCAAATTGAATTTTTCTTTGATTTTTATGCAAATGTACATCTAATTTGGTATATATATGCTAATGCCCCTTATTTAATTTAAAATATGATAAATCGCAAATTTAAGTAATTAATTTATAATTAATTAAATATGAAAAATTCTACATTAAAAAATGCGAAAAATATTCACTTGAGTGGAGTGTTTGTGTGTAGAAATCACATGCGAATGATTCGAATAAAACACATGAAGTATTTTACGTTCCCATACATAAAGTGTGTGTGTGTGTGTGTGTGTTAAGACGGATCATGTGCTATTAGGCTAAGAAACGGCCCACGATATTTTCTTCTCTCAAGTTTTTATAGGCGCATACGTTATCACACTTTCTTAATTCTCCGCCCGAATTCATTCAGCCCAACTCCTTTTTATCCCATCAAATGTCACTTACTCATCTAGTTTGGGCCAGAAGAGACCTATTAGCCCAATCTCAATTTCTTTTGTTTTCCATTTTTTCACCTTTTTTTTTCTTTTGTCTAAATATCTAATTATTTTAAATCAACTTTCATGACTGTATACTGCCCTAGTGTGCTATTATCTTGTGGGAGAATGCTAATACCTTATTTTTTATCTCGTTTTGTTGCGATTTGTAGGTTCACTTTGGTATATCAACACATGTTGTGTTTCGATAACATTTGGATGCATTATTATCTTCTATAATCCCGAATGATCATCGTTAATTACTTAATAGCCAAGTTTTTTAAAGTTAATATGTATAGTTACTTTTGATAAATGTTTTAAACAACGTCTCCACTGTTATTCAGAAAATCATGGCACATTCTACAAAGTGATTTTCACATCCCGTCTATCAACCCAATGCATTCACATTTATATGAATAAATACTGTATTATAAAAAATAAAAAATAAAAATACCACCACGTGCTCGTATATGTATTTATATTTAGAAATATTATATTGTAAAAATGTGATTTGGATCAGTTTAGTCGATGGGGTGTTACACTACGAGCAACAAATAAATGTCGCTCCAAGAAATCACTTAATATTAGTTGGGTCGAGCATTGAAGTTAGTCTCTTTTTGCGGTGTCGCTTCCATATATGTCAATTATTGCCCAAGCCTACAACTTGATTTCTTCGTCATCACCCAGGGGAGCTGAGGTTGTTTGACAACAATATACCCAATAAAAGTGAATAAAATACTTTTAAAATATTTAATATAAAAACTTTGAGCCCCAGATAGATCATTAATTTTTTGAAAACGAGATTTGTTCGCACTTAAAAAAAAATATGTTTGAGATTGTCTGTAGTGAAAAATTGACAACTAGGTAAATCTTGAAATTGTGAAACTGCTGCGATCTTTAATCTACTAAAGTCACACATTTTGCAAGTGAAAATTTTAAGGCACTCATTCATGTTTTCGTTTTTAAATGTGGGTAAGTCGGACTTGTGCATTGTTATTGTTAGTAAAAAGTGCGAATTTGTGACTAAGATCACAAAGGAATGACAATGAAAGAACTAACCTTGGTCTGAAAATCAACATGACTAGTAGAAGCCTTATCAGCATTAACAACATTTTTAAAAAATTAAAAGTGGGCTTGAAGCCGAGACTTTGAACATTGCGAACGACAAAGGTGGCCCAAGCATCGGCCCTCCATCGGCATTGACGACAGAAATGAGGTGGGATGAAAGATAGTGGAGCTCTTCAACACCCTTTGAATTGAGAAAACTCGTAGCATCTCCAATGCTATGTCTCTTCTCAAAATCTCCAATGCTATGTCTCTTCTGGGCGTTCTCTTTGTCGTTTTCAACCCGTTTTCTGTTTTCTGTTTTCGAAAATGTTGAAATACGTTCATTATTTTCGAAAATTCATTTTCGAAAACGTTTTCAACATTTATATAGAAAACACGAAAATGTCTTTTTAATATTTTCGGCGTTTTCAATGTTAAATGTTGAAAATAAGGAAAACGCATTTTCGAATTTTAAACTTTACATTTATTATATTTCAGTCCCAAATTTTATTTTTCGTACGTTTCAATCCCTGATCACGCCGGAAAAGTCAAACCACCAGATCTGATTGTTTGACCACCAGATCTGGTGGTTCTCCACCTAAGAACCACCGTCGCGGTGGTTCTCAGGTGGAGAACCACCTGCGCAGGTGGTTCTTCACCTCGGAGAACCACATGCGAAGGTGGTTCTCCACCTCGCAGGTGGAGAACCACCTTCGCAGGTGGTGGAGAACCACCTTCGTTCTCCACCTTGGAGAACCACCGCCGGTGGTTGCCAGGGGTGGGGTTGTAGGGAAGTGGGGTGGGGTGAGGGTAGGGTAGGTGAAGATGAGGGCTTGTTTGAAATTTTGGAAAAGTTTAAGGATCCTTTTATAAATTTTATTATACAAAATTGTATTTTTCTAAAAGTATAAACCAAACACATTTTCTATTTTCCCTTCTCAAAAATAATTTTTCAAAACAACAAGCCAAACGCATTTTCAATTTTCTCAAAACAAAAATTGAAAATAGAAAATACCAAAACATTTTCGAAAATGAAAACAGAAAATACAAAACAAACAGAACGGCCCCTAATTTTTAGAGAGATGCACTCACATAAATTTTGAGTGCGTCCCGTAATTTTTTAATTTTAAATTTTTCTTAATCACTTTTCTCTTATTTTACTCACTTTTTCTCCACTTTTTCTTCCTCGTTTCCCATGTGATGTCCAAATTCAAACATCCAACTTCACATCTTCTACTACTATATTTTATTATTATTTTTAATAACTTTCTACCTCTCCCATCTTTTACATTTTTCCCTCTTTTTTTATCTACACGTCTTTCTATTTCTCTACAATTACAATAATATTTTTCTCTCTATCTCTCTCTTAAGCATACATCCCCATTAGACACCTCCCATTGGAGATGTCCTCAGCAGCTTGTCTAGCGTAGGCGTAGGCCCTTTCGAATGTCCATTGTTACAATCTGCATTCTTTGTGGATGATAGGAAATAACTTTTGCAATTTTTTATCTATTTTTATTCATTTATTATTCACCATAAATCAATCACATTCACATATCTTGTAGAACCTATATATACTATATAAATCTCAATTATTCAACTTCACTCATTCTCTCTCATCTTTCACATTAAAATATATTAAAAAATCATTAAAAATTAGTGCCCATCACCCACAAATTAAGTCACTTGTTGTATATGTTTATGGGGTTCTTGGGCAACAGGAAAATGGTATAATAATAATAATAGATTCATCACTAGGAGTAAACAATCATCATAAATATTATTATTTTATTTATTATAAAATGACATAATAAATGCCTCTAAATAATTAATTCTTGTTTTTTATAAGGAAATAGTAAAATTTATTAATAACAGTAATTCGCATAAATCGTGACAAAACAAAATTTAAGAATAGATACTGGTCACTTTGTTAATGTGTTGTTTCTATTGAGAAGGAACATGCTATTCAGAAGCAACAGTATTTGTTTGGGCAATATTATTCATAAGTAGTGAATATCAATCATTAAGTGGTAATATCTTGATTGGTATCCAATGTTTCACCTAAAATAAAATACCAATTACTGTCATTCAACTTATAGCCTGATAGGCAATTGTTTTTAAATATTTTTATTATTTTTTATCACTTTTTTATTTATTCTTTCATTTCCTTAAATCAATCACATCCACATATCTCATCACATCTACAAATCTCAACTACTCATTCTTTCTCATCTTTTACATTAAAATCTATTAAAAACCTTTATAAACTATTCCATATCACCATATTATACTAGCACAAATAAATTATCAATTGTATGTTGCTTTTATTTATATTAGCACAAATAAACTATCAATTGTATGTTGCTTTAATAAATCCGAATAAATAATAGATTGATCAATAAAATTAATGAGCAAAACGTAATTACCTTTCCAAGCTTTGAAATTGACGTTGCACGCTTTCTTGATGCATTATTGTGTATTACTATTTATGAGGTTCTTGAACGAAAGGAAAATATTATTCATTAGCAGTTAAATTTATCAGAGAGTAATGATATTTGAAATTGGTGAGATATATATATATTAATCAATGTTATTTATTGGCGGTGACTATTGATCATTCCTCGCTGCGTGTTCTCAATTGATTGGTATTTTAAGTTTTACAATAAAAATATAAAATGAATTACTTTCAACCAACTAAGACATTGCTTATAGTGATGAATAAGCAATCATGCTAAAAATTGCATTCAGTTTTGTTGAAAAAGTAGTATTTATTTATACTTTTTCAAACATACACATGCATTACACGATGATAATTAATTTCGACCAGTAACAATACACAATTTATTATATAATAATTAAAAAAAGGTATTTTACCAAGTGCAAATATTAAATACTTCATCAACACTACCAAAAATAAAGCTTTTAGAGCGGCCAGTCGCCCATATGAGTTCGTACCTGTAGACCTTTAGGAACAACATAACGGTATGTCGTCCCTAAAGGTCTACAGACATGAATCTATAGAGGCAATAATCTACTCCTAAATGTCTAGTTTCTTGTAGTGCAAAAAAGTACAAAAAAAGAGTATTTCGATGAAATGAATGTTGTATAATTAGACAATTTAAAAAAAATGAAGCATTAAAGAGTACGAAACTCAATGCTTTTAGAGTTCTAAAAACATTAAAATGATAAATAATCACTCAACAACTTTTTAAGATACAATATTATTGACACGCCCCGCACCAAATTATCTCTAATAACTTGATACGTGGCGTGCGCCGACGATGGGGCCAGCCTGACACTGGACCCACCGCCAAGGCAAGCTGAACTTGACATGAAATTTTAACTCCTCTGTACTAAAATGAGCTTATAAAAATTTTTAATGGGTTTCGTAAATAAAACGAAATAACCAATCTAAAAATATTTAACATTATATGCGGAAATTGTGGGAAAAGATTTATAATTGAGAAAATGATGAATGATTCTAAACCAATAATTTTAAACGAAATTAAAACCTCAACCGTATTTGACATGCATATCAAAAGTGACGACTGCTAAGTTTGAATTATCTGAATACTATGGTGGTCGGCTCAGAACTCCACGGGCAATCCAATCATGCTCAAGCTCAGTCCTTCCTATAAGAAAAGTGTTGGAAAATATATGAGCTGGTAACTCAGTGAGTGGATAAGTTCACAAACATATATAGTTTTCCATCTAAAATATCTTCATAAAAAAAAGGCTCTTTATATCCAAACGCATAAATAGCATAAATAATTAAAAACCATCAAGGTAATACTAATAACTGAGATCGTTCTAACTGATCAAACACTGGCTATACCATTTCAAACGGATTTTACTTTCTAAAACTGAATTCTGTAACTACAAATAATTTACTAAAAATAACATCAAAAGTACCAACAAGCAACAACACACTTGTGTAGAGTACTCTCAATACACGTGGTGTGTCGCTAAAAAGTCTGTTCTGTCTGAATATCTGGTCATACGCGCGCAGAGCAAGCCCCAAAGGCTAAACACCCCCGTACACGGCCCAAAGCCTATGTGTGTACGAAAGTGGGTCCCAAAGACCTCTGTAATTCTGGTCATACACTGTGGAACACATCACAACAGTGCAGAGCGGGTAATTCTAACAAGGTACTTTATGATGGTTTTAAAATGATATTCACATGATCATTTAAAAAGAAAACACTACTTAATAAAATCCACGATCTTCTGAAATATTTATTGATAATAGCATATCATAATAATCTGAAAAAGAACATTAGAATCTAAAACATGTTATCTTTGTAGAATATAGTTTTTTTTCCACTCACAGAACTACGAATTGCTTCTAATTCGGTTGGTAGGCTTGCCCAATCGTCTCGTCACCACCTGAAATAATAGTAGTAATCTAATCAAAACCTATACACATGAATTTTCAATCAATTGCCTACCCACATTCCATACCAAACCTTAACTTTTCTAACATTCTCTAATTTCCCAATTCCATTGCTTTATTCATCTTCTTCTATTGATTTTACCATATTTCATACCATTGGAACCATCCAATTGAGTCACAAAATAAATCCCCAAATTTTCAGCAACTAGGTAATGTAAGTTTCAATCCACTTAATCACCCACTACTCAATTACTATCAATTCCACTTCAAAACAATTAATTAGGACCAAATAATATCTTCATAACACCTAATTGACCCAAATCAATGATAAATTTCGAATCCCAATTATGGAAATATTGGTGGAGTTTAATTGGATTTTGGTAACGCACATGATTATTTTAGAAAATTAAGCATTTTGAGATCTCTTGAGACATGAGATAAACTATTTGTAACCTTAAATTTTGATTCGATACAATGACTTGGTAATCATGATGGTTGTGAGGAATAATATAGACAATGAGACGATTCAGATTATCGTGAGAAACACAAGGAGATGGTAAAAAGTTGTGGAGATTAGTATGTTTAAGTAATGATTTTTTTTTATTCTCATGATGGATTGGATATTGCGACTAGTAATTATTTGATTGGTGAATTTATTTATATTTTTGGGAAATTCAGATAGAGAATGACCTACTGCATTCAAGGTAAACTATTTAAATGGTGTTTATGGAAGTTTGTATCACTATTGTGGATCGAGTCTGGTCATATGGGCAATTTTCGAAGGTATGTCAATTATGTGCTCTAGACCAAGTTATTTTTGGAATGCTTAACGGTTTGACCATGGACGAAAGTTTGATTACGGAAAATTTGTATAATTGTTGCATGGAACATGGTTGCTTGGGAGGGTTTAGAAGAGAAAGTGATGGACCACTTTGTTGATAAGAGTAAATTTCGCAAGGTAAACTATTGATTCTACATATGTGCTATACCAGCAATTATCCAGACAAAGCATTTAGATTGGAGAATGAAGATTACATGTCAAGTATTCTCATTTTATGGGTACTAGTTAATAGAATTTCGAGGACGAAATTCTTTAAAGGATGTAAGATTGTTACGACTCGATTTTTCTATTATATATTAATTCATTTTATGGTCGAAATTACATTATTTTTGGGGTCAATTTTGAGGTATTACAGTATTTAATGCAGAAATCAATAATTTAGGTTCTAAGTAACTAGATTCCTCTATATCCAAGTTCATTGAATTTCGAGGACGAAATTCTTTTAAGGAGGTAAGGTTGTTACGACCCGAATTTTCGCTAATTAAATTTTGGCTACTACTTGGTCAAAGCCGTTAATTGTGGGTCAAAGTCAAATTATTAAAGAGATTTAATTTGGCCTATTGAAAGTTTATGGATTTAATTGATTTAATTGGAAGTTTGTGGACTATGGACGCAAATAAGGATCAAGGGACCAACTTAAATCTCTTAATTAAAGGAGAGGGACCTAGATTGCAATTATATATATATATATATATATATATATATATATATATATATATATATGAATCAAACAAGCCTGGGAATTCCATCGTGAATAGCAACAGGAACCAAGAGCTGATTCCAGCGTGAGGGAGAAAAAGAAAGAAAAAAAGAAAAGAAAAGGGAAAAAGGAAGGAAGAAGCTTGGGTTCGTCGTGGTTTCGCGTGGTAAGCGTATTTCTTCAATTTTATCTTATGGAATTCAAGGTAAATAGTGAAGTTAATGCTAGGGTTTTACCATTAGATGTTGGGGATTCAAATTTATTATCAATTGGGTAAATTAGGTGTTATTAATATGTTTTATAGCCCCAATTAATTGTTTTGAAGTGGAATTGATAGTAATTGAGTAGTGGGTGATTAAGTGGATTGAAACTTACATTACCTAGTTGCTGAAAATTTGGGGATTTATTTTGTGACTCAATTGGATGGCTCCAATGGTATGAAATATGGTAAAATCAATGAAAGAAGTGGAATAAAGCAACGAAAGGGGAAAATTAGAAAATGTTAGAAAAGTTAAGGTTTGGTATGGAATGTGGGTAGGCAATCGATTGAAAATTCATGTGTATAGGTTTTGATTAAATTACTACTATTATTTCAGGTGGTGACGAGACGATTGGGCAAGCCTACCAACCGAATTAGAAGCAGTTCGTAGTTGTGAGTGGAAAAACTATACTTTTCATAACGTAGCACATTTTAAATTCCGATATGCTTTTAAAGATTATTATCACGATATGTTATTTTAAATGAATATTTCAACAAGTCATGGATTTTATTTCCTTTTCAAGAAGATTATATGAAAATTCTTTCAAAATCATCACAGAGTACCTTGTTAGATTTACCCGCTCTGCACTGTTGTGATGTGTTCCACAGTGTATGACCATAATTACAGAGGTCTTTGGGACCCACTTTCGTACACATATAGGCTTTGGGCCGTGTACGGGGGTGCTTAGCCTTTGGGGCTTGCTCTGCGCGCGTATGACCAGATATTCAGACAGAACAGACTTTTGGGCGACACACCACGTGTATTGAGAGTACTCTACACAAGTGTGTTGTTGCTCGTTGGTACTTTTGATGTTATTTTTAAGTAAATCATTTTTAGTTACAGAATTCAGTTTCAGAAGGCAAAATCCGTTTGAAACAGTATAATTAGTGTGGTTCAGCTAGAACAATTTCAGTTATTAGTATTACATCGATGGTTTTCAATTATTTATGATATTTACGCATTTGATTATAAAGAGATTTTATGAAGGTATTTGGATGGAAAGCTACGTATATTTCAACTTATCCACTCACCGAAGCATAAAACTCACATATTTTCCCCTAACGTTTTCTTATAGGAAGGACCGAGCTTGAGCATTAGTGGATTGCCTGTGGAGTTCGTAACCGACCACCATAGTACTCAGATGCTACATGTTTTTACTTGGCAAATCGTCATATTTTGATATGCTGTCAAATATGATTGAAGTTTTAATTTATTTATTATAACTATTTTTTTTTTAAACATTGGTTTTAGAATTATTCATCATCTCCTCAATTATAATTCTTTTATCACAATTTCTACATATGATATTAAATATTTTCGGATGGGTTATTCGAATTTGTTTAGGAAGCCCTTTTATAATTATTATAAGCTCATTTTAAGACAGAGAAATTATAATTTCATGTCAGCTTTCTTTTATGGAGATAGTCAAGCCTATTTGGTTTCCATTGTCAGACGCCACGCGTGTCAAGTTATTAGAGATAATTTGGGACGGGGCGTGTCAAGTATAACATTTTTTTTTCTTTTTGACGCGAATATTATGACAAATTAATCAAAATATTTAAATAAATAAAATTAATTAGTTTCTCTACGTGTAGAAATAGCAATGTTTATAAATCAGGATAATTGGTAGAAAAGGTCCCTATTTTTAGGTATGATTGTACAACAGGTTTCTACCTTTATTTTTCTTGCAATTTTATCATCATCTCCATATTTCTTTTGCAAAATTAATCCTTGGTGCCTATTGGTATAAAATTTGGGAGGGACTATTTATACCCCCAATTTGCCTAAACACACGTCATTAATAAACACACCCCAACCCAAATTTAAAAAAAAAAAAAACCCCCCGATTACTAAACACACCCCAGCCACTTTTGCCCTTCTCTTTAAAAAAAAAGAAATACAACCTACACCCCCAAAAAATCTTGATATCATTCAGACCCTGCAACATCAATTTTGGCCATTTTTTTAATGAGCTTCACAAGAAAATCATAGAGCAAACAATGGAAACAGAAGGTAAGTAGAATTTTCTAATATATCTCTATTTCTTTGCATAGTTTTCTTGTTTGGCTTGGTTTTGGTTTTGCTCGTTTTTGTAGCGAATTTTCAAAACTAGAGTTGGTAATTGTTGTAGCAATTGATTGGTGGTGTTTTTTTTTTATGCCATTTGGGTGTCGGAAATCGGCGGATTTGGCCGAGCAGCTGTGGGCTATTCGGCCAATGTGTGTACATGGTCGAACATACAAGTGTATGTTCAACAAACGTTGGCCGAACGGAGCTTGTAAAAAATAAAAAATATATAGGCCGGAAATGAGATTTTCTAAGAAAATAAATGGTAGAAAGCTCTTGCATTACTTAAGAAGATCACATTTTCATACTCCATTGTAAATAAATTGCTACAATTTAAGAATTGGAAGTGTTGATCGAGGTGTTTTTTGAAGTGTAGTAAAGAATTAGTATAAGAAGGTGGAATGGGGTGGGGGTGTGGAGTGCGATGGGGTGGGGCTACAATTATTTTGGACTTTATTTGTATTTTTTTAAATTTGGAACTGTGAGTGGAAAAAAAATACTCTTTTGAAGAGTGAGAAAACAAGGTTTCAAATTAGTTAATGTTACTAAAAAATGTAGTTATTTTTATCTTTTCAAATGGGGACATTATTTTAATTTTTTTTCAATAATACTAATTGTTTTGGCACTTAATTTATGTTATTTTAAATTTGGATCTGTGAGTCAACAAAAATGCCTTTCTCAAAATGGAGAAAATAAGGTTCCAAATTAATTAATTACATTATTGAAAAAATAGTTAATTTTATTTTTTCAACAATGCAAATTATTTTAATTTGTTCAACAATACTAATTTTTTAGGACTTTATTTGTAATTTTTAAATTTAGAACTGTGAGTGGACAAATGTTCATTTCTTAAAATAGAGGAAATTAAACACAATTGGGTATCAAGGATGAATTTGCAAAAGAAATATGAAGGCAAGGATGAAAATGTCAAAAAATATAAAGATAGAGACATTTTTGCACGATGATATCCAAAGGTAATGACCTTTTGGGCCAATTACCTTATAAATTATAAACACCCAACTTGGTACTCATGGAATTTTAGAAGTACTATAATTGGACATGATAGATAGGATTATTTTTAACTCTTAAGATACTCTGTCCAAAAAAAAAAAACTAACTCTTAAGATTATTTATTTATTTAAGTTTGAGACATAAAATCCTATAATATCTATATATTATATAAAGTTGAAGTGAATTGGAAGTCATTAATTGAAAAACAGTTATTTTGACATGAAATTAGTTCTTGCTTTGTAGTAGTTTAATCATGTATCACCAAATGTTTAAGCGTGTTTTCACTGAGAAATAAAAGGTTTTAGGAGATAACACGTCTAAAGAAAAATTTTTGGAAAATGCGTACACTAAAAAAAGGAAAGTTTTTAGTGGATTGTACTTCTACTATACATTATGAAAAAATTTTTAAAAAAAAGTCTTGACTCTAGAAATAAATATGAAATATAATTTCCATTTCCAAGAGTTGATAATATTACGATTGTTAGCATCTATATATTAAGAATAGCTAAGTATTTGCATCCTTAGTCCTTTCCCGCCAAAACTTTATTTGCAATCTTATATTTGCACTCTTAGTCCTACAAATTAAGAATCATGCATCCAAACGATTTTGTTTCCTTTAATAACTAGATCCACATTTAATAATCAACTAAAATAGGAATGTTACTAAATCTTATTATATCAATTAATTATATTATATTAATTAACTTATTTAATTGAAAAATATTTTTTTAGTTCATTTTCAAACTTTTTTAAAATTTAATTTTGTAAATAATAAAAATTATTAAATTATTAAAGCATAATCCATATATAACTTATAATTACAAGTTACAAATTCTAATTTAAAAATAATGATGGATTAGGCTTAGTTACAATCCGTATAGTTACCCGTCTACAACTTATAACTTATAGATTATATTAATTATACACGTTTTTTAAATGTATATAGATATATATATATATATATATATATATATATATATATATATATATATTAGATTAGGCTATAACTTATTAAAGCCTAATCTAGATATTAAAATCTAATCACATATAATTACAGCATAATTCATATATATCAATATATATTATTATCTATATATTGTTATCATAACATTTTATATATTTATTACTTAATGGCTTAATATTATTTACTTATTTAATTATTATTATTTATTTATTTATTTTCCATCTAGCTAGCCACTGTCACTAAACACGTGAAATCAATTTAAACAGATTAGAAAAATGAAATTAAGGCTTCCTATGCTTGAACAAATTCCTCTTTCCATCCGGCCATGCATCAAAAAGTCTAAATTGTATTTAATTTTCGTACAAGATCTCCTCCTCCAATTTACCATCTTAATCTAATCCTAATTGATAAACACAAAAAACAACAAGGAATATTTCTCTTTAGATTGGACCCTTTAAATAATTTTAAAAATAACTAAATATTTTTAAAAATATAATTAAATAAAAAATAAAAGTTAATTAAAATAATAAATTTCAAAAGATTTAATTTTGGTGTGATAAGAAAATTACAATTCATTAATTTTTTTTTACAAAAATTAAAAGAAAAATATAACATCAAATTTTTTAATTAATTGTTTGATCGAAAAATTAATCTAATTTTTTTTACTAATTGAATTTTTGTAACATCTTATGATTTTTTAAATCATAAGATATCTTTTAAATTACTCCCTCCGTCCTCACAAGATAGACTTATATTTCTTTTTATCCGTTCCAAATTATAATCGATTATTTTCATTTAAGGTGCATTTATCTTTTAATTTCCTAATATACCCATATTTAGAAGATTGATGTTATTATATTTTTCTATAACATTAAATGATTATAAAGGGTATATTGGAGAAATAGAGCAAATTTTACCTTTCTTTAGTGCATTAATTGGTATTTCTTAATCCCTACGAAAAAAAACGAATAAACCTATCTTTACAGGACGGAGTGAGTACAAAATATTTTTAAAATTAGATGCATGCAATTATTAAAACAATGGCTATTAAAATAATTATTTTAGAAATTATTTCTTTTCAGCAATAATTATCTAAAATGTAAAATTAATTAGAATACAATTAATTAAATTAATTGTATTACTATGATTTAATTGGACACGAGTTCATTGACCTTTGTTTAATGGAGATTATTGAAGAAAAGAAATTTCAAATTATGCAGTTTTTGAGATAACAAAATTACAAAAATATAAAAATATTGTTAAATCAAAGTAATCATTTGAAATGATGAATAAATAAAATGATTTTTAAAATAAGTTATATCAAACACTCTTTGATAAGAAATAGATTGATTGCCAATATACGGAATTTGTCTTCCTATGCCTTGAAATACAATAATTTAGAAAATTATAAGATCAATTGAAGTCATTTTTAAAATAAAAATGATAAAAATGACTTAGAAAAAAAGGCACAAGCAAATGTATTGTGTTCAAAAATAAAAAAAAATCTTAGTTACGCAATATGTTCCAAGCTTTTGGGATTATTTGTATGGATTAGAATTTTATTTATTAAACTTTAAATAAGTTTTTAGTGACTCAAATTATGTGCATCTCACGGGTTGTTTGACAATAATGAATGCTGTTATTTCTGATTTGCTTGATATTGAGATATATATTCTATCAAAATTTTTATAGAATTCATTCATTACTTATATTAATTAAGTTTATTGCTAATCAATATTCGATTTATTTTTTTATAGTACGATTCTAATACTATTAACATTTATCAAAATTTCCTATTTGTTCATAAATTAGTCTCCCGTGCAACGCACGGGTGAAACAACTAGTAAAAAGAAAAAGATGGATGCGATCATGCGGATCATGATTTAGCATTAATCATTGTACTAATTAGCATAAATTGAACAGATATTTAATGTTGGTTGAAATGGTTAGTTCTTATTGCTAATTAAAAGCTACTCTACTTTAAGTAATTTTCACTTTGTGTGTCGCTAATTAAGAAAGATATCATTAACAATGAGAAATTCAGTTATATACTACAACATAATCATCAAATACGTTATAGAGATCTAATTCCAAGTGCAATTACAAATCTTTCCCTAAATAAAAAACAAAAAACCATTTTTCGATGATTATCAAAATTAACAAGCGTGATAGAAGTCAAATTTTAAATCGTTAACTTTTTTAATAGTTGCAAGCAATATTTTAATAGTTTAATATTAAAATTTGTTGCTCGCGGTACATCATTAATTATTTGTGTGTAAAAATTTATTTGTTTGTACATTGAAAAAGATTGTACATATAAATAAATGCAGGTTTTAATTCGACAACTGCAGTTTGAAGAGTTGCATTTTTCAGTATAAAAAAATAGAGTAGTTGATTATAATACATGGGATCATATATATTTCATACTAAAATATACGAGTTATGATATAAGTGTACACAAAGTGTATGCACTCAATTGTCCAAGTATTAATAGTGTTGTGGGCCTCTTTTACATAAGGGTGGGTAAAATAGTAACTTCATTTCTATTAGTGTGTCTACACTTATGTGAACAAATTTCTGTTTTCCAAAATCATTTTCCAAAAATTATCTTTTAAGTTTAATTTGATGCGAGTATTATACTGAAATTTTGTGTTATGAATTACTTTCATATTCATCATATTTATAAAATTCATTGTTAACTAATTATATAATCGTTGAACATATCTCTTGTGCATCGCAGGGCAGCGAATACTGGTATAATACTTATAAGGAGATTCATATTTTAAATATTTAGTGACCATTCTCTTTTATGTTTCTCGCTAATTACTTTGATATTTTTCAAATCTCATTTTTTAAGTAGCAAATTTTTTTGTAAACAAATTTGAAAATAATCTTTTATTATTTATAATAAAAATAGATTAAAATATTGAAACACGTTGTGCAAGTAGTTGGTAAGAACGTGAAAAAATATGTGGTTAAAAGCGTACTCCCTTCATCTCAATTATATAAGCCCATTCCATTTTTCACACAAACCAAGTCACTTATAGAAAAAGTAAATAATGCAAATATTTTTTTTAATTTATTAACAACTCTAAAAATTGTTAAAATTGTCAAATGATTATAATGTGTATAATGATTTTAATGTGTATAAATTAAATAAGTGTATAATAATGAATGAATAGAAATATAGCTATAGCATGGAGACAATCAAAAAGCAAAATGAAGTCTATATAATCAAAGCCGAAGGGAGTGTGAATTTGTTCCTCTAAAATGAGGATCATTTTAGAGCATGTTATCATATTCATAAAAATGCGTTCTTTTTCATATTTTTTAAAATTCAAATTTGATCAAACAAATTATATCCACATATTTTTTGGGTCCACTTATACTATTAAATTTTCACCATCCAACTATACTGGCTCACTTACTTTCTACTCATAAAAATATATTAGTAGTATAATTTATATGCGCTATAACCCACTTAACCCTCATTTTTTTAGGGCGAACAAATTTATACTCGGATGGAGTAGTATTACAAAGTACCACTAAAAAGAATGTTGTAATTCTCACAAAAAAAAAAAAAAAAATTCATTCCACCTAAATTATTTTCCCTTTAAATCCAAATAATTAATGATCTGTATACCGGTCTCCACCTCTCTCTTTATTACTACTCCCTTTGTGCCACCAACAAATGTACGCGCATACATGTCGCATACATGTCGCATACATACATGAACCATGAATGAATGTTATATACACACATATAGAGAGAGAAACTGAGACAGAGGGAGTTGACTAATTTTGAGTGGTGGGGTGTCACCGTGGCAGGGGTGGTGAAAGATTTGATCTTTTTTTTTTTTTTTTCCTCTGTCTTGTGTTTTGTAATTTGTATGTGTGCACGTCGGCCACTCTCTCTCTCTCTCTCTCTGTAACGCCATAGAGAGAGAAACACAGATTTAAAAATACAGAGTTGCAGCAAATCAAAGGGTACCGGCCAGCTGAGATTTCGCAACCGCAAAATCCCATTTTATTAGAAAAATTTTCGTTGAAGTTTTTCTTTGTAGAAACAGGGTAAAGTTTTCTCTCCTTTTTCTGTAAGGATGTATATCAAAATTTTTCTGTGATAAATATGTATCTATTCTTGATTCTTCTAATTTTTTGGGTTGATCTTCGTTCTTGTGTATACGTCTAACTCGTTCTTCAAATTTTGCAGCCTATTCTGAGTGGATTGAAGGGAACTATTGATCAGCTCAAAAAGGTACTTTATTTGTGTTTTAATTTTATTTTATTGGGTGTTTTAGGCAATTTCGAATTTTGTTTGGATCAGATTGACTTAGAGATTTTAGAATTGTTTGTGTATGGTTCAAGATTTTGTTGTGGCTTTTGAATTAGAGGGTTAGTGTAGATCTGGTTTGAAATAGTGGGGACTGGATTTTGGAGTTAAAATGAAAAGTGTGCTTAAAAAAGTACAAAAATAGTTTGTTGGGTGAATTTTGAAAAATGATGCCTTTCTTCTGCTTTTAGGGGTGCGTTGGGGGTGGAGGGTCCTCTTCTTTATCCTTGGACAAAGGGAAAATTCAAAAATTAAAGGAATGTTTTTCAAGCTTAAGTACAATGATTTCTTTCTTGATTTATTTTTATTACACTATCAAGCTTACACATGCTGAGTAATGGGGGTGATTACAAGCTCTAACTCTGTTTTTCATTCACATAAGCAGATTAATTATATGCCTTGCTAGTGAATGTCTGCTACGCAGCTTTTGAGGATTCTTGAGGCTTACCCGAGCGACTTGAAGCATGAAACTGGGTAATTCTTCGGCCTTTTGCATTAGCTTTGAAATTTTCAATTCTTGAATTTCATCTATCCTCAATATTATCTTTATGGTGATTTCTATATGTGTTCGCCAGAGAGATATAATCCCTCATCGAATAATATATGATGTAAAGATTGATTTCAATAAGATTGATATTTTTAACACGGAACTGAAGGTATTAATATGGTATCAGAATCCACTGAACTCAAACGACTTATAACAAGGATTTAGGGATTGGTTTGCTCGTTTTGCTCATTTATTTATTCGATGTGGAATATATTCCTTAGCATATTTCCAGTATGGATTTACATTTCTGATGGGTCGAAAATTTATTTATTTGTGAAAACCGAACAAATCAAACCCACTTGGAGATGATGAACCTCTGTTTTGCCATTCAAATCTTGTGTCTAAGCATGATTCTAAACCATTGAATACAATGACAGCGTCTTGCATGCAGCTGAACCTGATGCGACCATGAAAGAAACAGCCATGGATGAACTTTGGAGTGATAAACTTGTGGAAAACGAAAGTCGAGACTCTCCAAAAATGGAAGGCCAAAAGGGGGACTTGTTTGACACAGATACAAACGAGTATACCGACAAAAACATAACAGATTGTGAGTTGCCCGAGTTAGTGATAAGCTGTAAAGAGGTTAATTCTCACATTGTAAAGGATATCTGTATTGACGATGGGATTTCAAAAGAGGAGAAAGAATGTGGGACGAAAGGAGGAGAAGACAGGAAATCACTTGTTCCAGTCAAGCCAAAACCTACCGATCCTCTAGAAGGATCTTTCGTAAATAATGCCCTTCCCCTTCAAGAATTTGGTACTCGGAGTTTCCTTCGATCTTTTCTCAACTCTTTAGATGACGAGAATAAGGATGTTCGTCAGCCATTTGATCGGTATGATGGTACTGAGGATGAGAAAATGATTGGAAATGCTAGTGGACTGGCGTTGAAGGACGAGAATGACGATAATAATTCTCTGGCCCAAAGTGTTAAACAATCCCCCGACCAGAAGGATATGAGATCCGAAGATCAGTCTCTAGGCCAAGTCTTATTTTCTGGCAGGAAAGACCAAAGTACAACAAGAAATTCTCACGATGGGAATCCGAAAGCTTTATGGGATGATGGAGAGTCGAGCTTCTTTACCGGAGATCATGTCAGTTACTCGGGGCAAATACCTTTCTCCGGGAGCCTTTCTCGTCGATCGGACAGCAGTGCTGCTACTAGCACTCGATCTTTTGCCTTCCCAGTGTAAATTTTTTCTCCCCCTCTCGGCTCTCGCTTCACATATGCTGCTGGTACAACTGAACTACAACACGTACAATACAACGTATTATGTTTGAAATTCCAACTCTGCCTTCATAAATTTCATGGTATTATGAACAAATGGGAATATTTTTAAGGGCAAAGTTGGAATTTCGGTAATCACTGTATATCTTGTTATACAATTCGATTGTACTGTTAGTATTATTTATTTTGGTTATTGCGCAGTGTTAAGGATGTTTAAGGATTTGCTAACGAGGTAGTTGTTTTGTCGACAGATTGCAAACTGAATGGAACAGCAGTCCGGTGAAAATGGCGAAGCCGGAGAGACGAGATTATCGGAAACACAAGGATTGGAGATCAGGCCTTCTTTGCTGTAGATTCTAAATGCTTTTATATTTTCATCTATATATAGGTTCTTAGTCTAGATATTCATGATCATAGTTTTAATCTGAACGTTGAGTGAGATTAAGTATACATGTCGATATTATTCTTAGGTTGCGTTTGCCTTACAATGTAGCTTCTTGAGGTGTGATATGATGTTATGAACATATTTATTTATGGCTCGTATGGTTTTCTGATGCATCATGTATTGAATTGCACTTTGCAATTGTGACTATTTGATTATTCTTTAATTTTTTTAATTTAAATTTGTGTATTTTAGGACCTTAGCTTCCTTGAAAAGTAATCGTCTCCTGTCTCCATATGAATAATAAACATAACGCCAAAAAATGTGGAAAATTAAAATTTGGCCCTTTGTCGGTTTGTCCAGGTCCATAGAATTTACAGGTCAACCTTTGGCCTTTTGCCCGTGTCCATAGAATTTAATAGAATTATTAATTATATTATGTGACACTTTACGTATCATGTTATTATTTTTAATCTTTATGTACATATTATTTTTTTAAACAAAAAATTCAAAAATCAAAGGAGTAAAGTTATTTGTTTTGAAAAATTCGAATATTTGTAGTTGTGGTGGTAACTAATGACAACGATCAAAATGGTGATTCTTTGTCTTTAATTTATTTATAATATTTCATATATCATATATCTTGTTATAAAAGTATAGAAATAATAGAGAGAGTTTAGAGAGAATGAATTCTAAGGAATTCATAGGAATGAATTTCATTAATAACTGAAGCCCTATTTATAGGGAAACTTCGAATGGCACAATCGTAATTACATAATTTCATCAGGGACATAATAGTCATTCACATCATTAAAATATATATAAATTCTTTCCTCGTGGCTCGCGAGTTCATAACACTCCCCCTTGAATGACTATTAATACAAATGTCTTCTAAACTTGTTTGGAGAAAAACCCAGTGGGAAAAACTTCCAAACCTATTGCAGGATAGCTTGGAGTGGTTATATCTTTGCTTCATCAAAACATTGCTCACGATATCTATCAACGGTATAAGAGTATTCACGTCTTTGCGCCGTTAAAACCTTGTCAAGAAAACCCAGTGGGAAAAAACTTGATCGAAGGAAAAAGAGTACAACTACTCCATCTGATTTCATATCTTGAGGACCAATATCCTTACTTCTGGTAAAGGATTTCAATATCATCATTGTTTGGATCTAAAGCATTGTCTCTATTATAACTTGATCCAATAGATACTGTTTGTGTCGATTTCTCTTGTTGTCCTCAATATACCATGAATATGTCTCGTTAAAACCTTATTAGGAAAAACCCAGGTGGGAAAAATCCTAATGAAGGAAAAAAGTACATTATTCATGTGAATACGCCTTTAATGTTGCCTCATTAAAAACCTTGCTAGGAAAACCCAATGGGATAAAATTTCACGAGGGAAAAAGAGTGCAACGTATTTTATACAAGTATCTTTGCAAGCATTTCAAAATATTTCATAGATTTGTATGAGTATCATATACATTGGTTCATACTCTTCATTCATTTCACGTGAATGAAATTTTAGATGTTATACAATATCATGTTATATTTAGTGTATATATGCAATCAACAGCTTTCGATTTCATTTTCTCACTATATCGAGATATATACCTAAATCTCTTCCTGAGATTTCATAATAGTTGAGATTAGTGCCTCATTAAAAACCTTGTTTGAGAAAAACCCGTTTTGGGACAAAAACATCAATCAAGGAAAGAGTACGGATATGAATTTCTCAACAATATCAATGTAGATATTTTGAGTAGTTGCATGCTTGATACAATAATACATTTGAAACCTCTTCAAGAGTTTCATTCTCATTTCTCATTAAACCGTGCATGAACACTTTAATCATAAGGGCATATATTTCAAAGATCGGCATTTTCGATGGATTTTAATATCCTCACTATTATTGATAGTATGTAGCGCTATCTTTTCATAGTGTGTCGACACTTTTAATTTTATTTCTTTCCCCATATCGACATAACTTATCGAGATATCTCATTATCAATCCTCTTGTAGGATTACACAATATAGTTATGTCTATATACTCTTCAAGAGTATATGCCTTAGTTATTAAGACCATCTTTAATAATTTGCTTTGATATATATGATTGGGGAAATCTCATAATATCAACGCTTACAGCGTGCTAACTTATCAAAGCATCTTAAGCGATATATGTGATTGTTCATAGCATCTTTTATACATCTTTGAACTTCAAGTTCATATTTT
This sequence comes from Jasminum sambac, assembly GCA_018223645.1. Classification (NCBI taxonomy): domain Eukaryota; kingdom Viridiplantae; phylum Streptophyta; class Magnoliopsida; order Lamiales; family Oleaceae; genus Jasminum; species Jasminum sambac. Next base: position 28,277,669 of record CP073652.1, read on the forward strand.
AATTGTGAGGATATAGTATGATGCATTTCACATATCATTTTCACTTTTAATACTCCCTCATGCTAAGAAAATTTAGAACACTAAAACTCATATATGTTCTCACTCATTCAAATTTTTAATATGAGAATTTATATAGTTTGCATTCTATTCTCGATATTGGCAATTTATTGGAGGATTTTAAATAATTTGCCACATAATATCCCACTTGTATGCGCATACTCAATCCTTCAGGGATTTATTCAAGTATTGGGATATATATTTACTAGCTTTATTAAATCTGGAAATCATGCTCATACCGTGAGCAAATATTTCGTAAATTTCAAATTACGAATCATATACACATGTGACTATCTAGTGGATCCATATCATAATATCTAGTAGTCCACATGGAGGATGAGTGGGCCCATATTTCTCATCCTTTATTCCAGATATATTTGGAATTTATTTCCAATATTGGCTAGTAATGATTTCATCATTTATCGAGAACAATCATTGAAGAATTCTTTTAATTCTTCACTTGAAATATTGATTTCAATAATTATTTAAACCGGGATGGTCAGTCCGGTTCTGCAAACGAGTATTATTGAACTTTTAGTTCAGTAAATTCTTATATCGATTTCACTAGTATCTGTATAGTGCTCAACATGATTTATTACTTTCATCATATGTATAGCTCATCGACATATTCCATCATGTTTCGGTAGCATTATTACACATCACTGTTCAAGCGTGGAATCTTAGCACATACGCTTCATGTTTCAATACTGTTCCAACGCGGAGCCTTACCTCATACGCGTTTATAAATTATCCGGGCACTTTACAGTATTCACCATAATAATGGTCCATATATAGTAATGGATAATTTGCTCTCAAATCTTCGAAAATACTATCCATCACTACCGATCAAAATCCTAAAAAGGATTTATCGAAGTAGGCTTGAAAGGTTGAGGATGCTAATGAATAAGGGCATCCCAGGAGATATTCGATGTTTAATTGAAGCAAAGGTTCGATTATCCGTGAGGTTTCGATTCCTTCTAAATACATGCCTGGTATGGGTAAAAGTAGTTTTTCAAAGAAACGGAGAGCAAAAAGATTAGGAGGGTGCTACAAATGTGCTCGGTGGACATGTGACACTCGATGTAAATCTGTGGGGTACGTGTCTAGTAACCGAGAAGATAAGATAGCATTCATTAAGGATGGATTGAGTAAGGAGCCTTTGGATGATATTCAATGTGCTCTTGAGACACATCCTAGTGGACACGCATAAGGTGAGTGATGGCCTTATGGGCCAAATTCAAAGATGACCAATCACGTTATAGTCTTGAAAAACTTACTTTAGAATATCCTGTTTGTAAATTTAGTAGAAAATTTAGTATAATAATTTTCTCATATTAATGTAAGGAAGTTATTGTAATAACGAAGATCAATGTTTTTCTTGTAATTATAAATATTGTTTTTCAATTTTAAGATATATATATGTATATATATATTATCTTTCAATCACCGATAGGTATATGTCATTTCACTAAAATTTTTCTGCCTTTTTCTCTTTCATATTTGTCAAAAAGTAAATAGTACAATCAATTATTGGTTTGAAAATTTTTCTTTAAATAGAGGGATTCATATATCTCTCATATTCATACATTAAAAGTATAGTGTAAAAAGAGATATAGGAGTAGAGATGGATATGGAGATTTTAGAATCATCTCATACAAGTCAGCCTTTACCTCGCCAGATTAAAACCGTATGTATTCTTGGTGGATCTAAATTGGTAGGTCATATCCAATACGTGGATATGGCAAACCAACTCGTAAAAGAGTTAGGGAGACAAGAAATCAATATACTATATGGAGGAACCAACAACAAACTTTTAGCTAGACTTATAATGGCCGCATCATCATGGGGAATAAGAGTTTCGAGTGTAATACCTTTCCATTTAGTTGGATCTAATACTCGAATTGGAGCCAGTTCTACCATGGGTCCAGCAGGGTTGGTGCTACAAGCGCAATCCATCCACAACTGCATGATGTATATGATGAATAATAGTGATGCTTTCATTGTCCTTCCAAGGCGCTACAACATACTGGAGGAAATATTCAATATAGCCTCGTTGGCACAGTGGAACTTTCATGTCAAACCAATAGGTTTGTTGAATATTAACAATTTCTTTGATGGCTTACTAGCGTTCCTAGATCAGAGTGTAGATAATAAGTTTATCTCTCATTTAGCGAGAAAAATACTTATTTCTCGCTAGCATCTTTTGATGAACTACTCATCAAATTTCATGCATATGTTCAAGAATGTGGAAGCCAGATCCGCTTCGGTCACGTATCATCGGTGTCAAGCGAAAAGAAATCCGGATCCTTTAAATATCTCATTATGAACCCTGATGTTGAGGGTGTCAGAATTACGGAGTATTTATACTCTCGAAACGCACCTTTCATTTATGGGTTCAATATGTATTTTTTTCGCATTTTTATATTTTCGAGTGTTTATTGCCATCTTTGATATTCTCAATATGTTCAACTTCGACTGTTTTGTACTTCTTCTGGAGTAATAATAATAATATCATGTTGGCTTTATTTAAATACAGAAATCTTAGTGATTATGCTTCTTCAAGAGCATTTTATTCTCATATTAATACAATCTCATATCATCGATGAGATTACTTCATATAATCTCTCCATGCGATATATTTTCTTTGATTTATCAACATGGGATCTATTGAGCATTTTACTTTCATCTATTTATCCAATGGTAACTTCAGGTACCACTTACTCAATTTTCTCCATCAATATTCAATAGACGTGGAAAGTGAACATTCCTTTATTAAATGCTTCTTTAAGAGCATTTCTCATCATATCACAATATACTAATCTCATAATGAGATTTTTCACCACAGTATATTTTCTTTCTCTTTTATCACAATGGAATTCTTTGAGCAATTTTACTTCATCAATACATACAACGGTAAATTTTGGCATCACTTGCTCAAATCTCTTCTTTAATATCAATAGAATACTCATATTAAATATATATAAATCACTTATTCAATCGTGGGGTTTAATCCAACCACATTTGTAATAAGCATTCGTAACGTGTGGTATAACCCACCACATTGAAAATATGCATACCAATCGTGTGATATAACTCACCACATTGGAAATATATGCGAAATTTAAAGTGCGTAAATTTAAATTGCAGAAATTAAATTTCCTCCAATAGGTGGTCGAACCTACCTTATGGGAATTATTGCAATAAATATAAATTTACGGAATTTAAATTGCCAGAATTAAAATGCATAATGATTAACTACTTCTTCTAGTATGGTCGCTTAGTAGAAGGTATTACCCTTCACTTAGCATATAAATTGCATAAATATATAAAATCTTCCGCTTAGTGATGGTTGAACCCATCATCGTGTAGGAGGTATTGCAAGATTTAAATTGCAATAAATAAAGTCTTGAGACTTAAATATCTATAGAAGAAAATTTGTTCTAACTATTTCTTCAAAATATAATTATCGCCAAAATAAACGTCAGAATCGAAATATCTGCCAATCAGCTGTTTCGCAAGTTGTCGCTAGCAGTGCGTGACGCTACACATATTTCTTTATATAACATTAATACATACTGCTGCCAACCGCTACCGCTGTTTGTAGAAAGTGTCTGGCAAGTGCGTATACACATATCACTTTATAAAGTTTTGACATTATAAGCATTAATAAATAAATATTCACAAGTCCAAGGACCCTTTTGTAACTTTTTCAAAAGTTGGGGTACTGATTTGTAAATTTTTGAAAGTTTACCTTATTAATATTGGTGTCAAATCGAAGATCTCGTTAAATCGAGTATAATGGAGTCGAGAAAATTTGATTTTGATAATGTATGCTTCTTATATCTCGAGAAAACGAATGCTATAGTTTAATATATTATTATATTATATATATTACTTTTTCGTATATAATACATATATAATTTTTGTATATAATATATATAATATATATCTTAACTTTTCATATAATATATATTATAATATATTATAATATAATATAATATATATAATAAAGTAATGTATATATACCTTCGTCCTTTTTTGGTTTGTACGTAGAAATTAGCCACAATTCCATCTTCTCCACAAAATTTGGTCTGAAACTAATTTTATTATTTCATGAAGGCTGATCTTTGAACTTGTTTTTCTCCCCCTTATGGTAATCTTTTCATGTCATTTTTGGTATCAATGGACTCGCCTCGTCGAGAACTTCGCTGATGTGGTGTCGTTTTATGTTTACGTCAACTTGTTTGGCAGGAAAATGGAGTTGAAGCGATGGTTGTGAAATGAATATATAAACATAAATGAATTATTTCTTCTCTGTGTATATTTTTATGCAAAATAATTTTGGTGTAATAATCTGGTTTCTGATACAGAAGATCATCTATAAGATGCAACTGTAGAGCATACTCCCTTCTTATTACTCAAAAGGTTAGAGACTCGTGCTGATAACGTGTTATAAAAGTATAGAAATAATAGAGAGAGTTTAGAGAGAATGAATTCTAAGGAATTCATAGGAATGAATTTCATTAATAACTGAAGCCCTATTTATAGGGAAACTTCGAATGGCACAATCGTAATTACATAATTTCATCAGGGACATAATAGTCATTCACATCATTAAAATATATATAAATTCTTTCCTCGTGGCTCGCGAGTTCATAACATATCTTATGTAGTTAACTTTTAAAAAATATTACAAACTAAAAGCAAGAAACAAAAATAATTTTTGATAAAATAATTGTTAATTAATATTTTGAAGAACAATGGTATGTGAAGTGTTACATAATAAAATATATTATGTGTAATTTATTAGTAAAAAATAAGGATAATTTCATCTTAATAAATAATATTTTAATTTTTTCCCATTTTTGTTCAATGAAAGATGTGTTTTGTTAAGATTAAATGAGATGCAATGTGTAAAATATAATTTTTTAAAGCACGGTATGTAAATTGTAAATACACTATAAATATAGTGTCTTTATTTCAAAACTTTCACATGCTACAATGTATGATTGATTCTATTAAGTCATCCGTGGCATTTCAATTAATCGAACTAATTAGGTGAGTTGATGAATCATTCGAGCTGCCAAGACAAGACAGCCAAGTTATTGAAGTTAGGGGTACATCATAGTGTGTACCGGGTCAATTGCATTTGGTTTATTTACTTTTAAATACTAATTTTAATTGCAAAGAATTAGCAAAGTTAATCATGTAAAATGATGATGATATCTTACAAAAACATAGGTTAAAAATGAAAAATTTTGTAGAAAAACTTAAAAACAACAAGTTTATTATTATTATTATTATTATTATTATTATTATTATTATTATTATTATTATTATTGGAGCTTGTGTGGGGGAAAAATATAGTCTCGGAAAATTGGCCTAATTTAAACCCGTCTAGCCTAAATTGAGTTTATTTAGTTGGTTTTCGTTTTTATTTTTATTGGGGACACTACCAAGATAGCACATTGAAACCCATTATCGGGGACACTACAACCCACTATTGGGGCATTATATATATCCCAACTGGAGCACTATATGCTACAATTGGGTCATTATAACTCTCCAAAATGAAGATAGTAAGATTCTTTTATGGGGAATTGAATATCAGACTTTTAGGTTTCAGGATCTTAACTTTGGCCTCGTAAGTGTTGGTAACAAGTTGAAGAACATAAAATATCATTAAATTGACCATTTGTTTATATAAGAGAAGAAATCAATTTTTCTTATAAAGTTTCACTTGACAAACACTAGCAAATATTCCTATTTGGCATGAATGATAAGTGACAAACCGGCCAATCGAATACTCCCAAAAATACTTCACCAACTTACGGGTAAAAATCCATTCAACACTCTCCCAAAAAAAATAAAAACACTCTTACGGGTACCAAAAAATTAAAAAAATACTTTCCTTAAAATGCTCTCCTATTTTGAATTTTATTTTCATATTGTCATTTTTTTTTTAGAAGGATCGAGTTCAACTCATTTTTATATAGTAGAGTAAATTTTACAATTACATACGGAAATGAGATATATTAAAGGTCACAACATCAATATAATTATGAGGATTTCGGTATCAATCACCTTGATGATGGTACTCTTTTTATTTTAATTTTTTTATTTCTTTGTTTTTCTCAATCAGTCCTTAATATTTTAAATAAGTAGAATTTTAAATTATCTAACTGTACCAAACGATTATTCATAATATATATTTCATCTTCTCACAACAATTTGAAATATACGAAGTCATGGTAAATTTCATCTTGGATCAGAAACCTTTTTTTTTTGTTTTTTTTTGGGGGGGGGACCCTTTTAATGACAGAAGACAAATAATTCCTTTTTGATAATTGATTTTGTCATAAGAATAGAAAAATAATAATAGTTAAATAATTAGGATTTTTACGTTAAATTAAATAATTAGGATCCGTGGTTCAAACTAATGCTGACATAAAGGGTGATGTAAATCACAAGATTAATATTGGGTGGATGAAGTGCAGGGGTGCCTCAGAGATTTTCTGTGATCGTAATATGCCTTTGAAATTAAAAGGGAAAGTTTATAGAACAGCTGTAAGACCTGCATTACTATATGGTAGTGAGTGTTGGGCAGTTAAGAAGGGTAGATGAACACAAATTCAGTGTTGCAGAAATGTGTATGCTGAGGTGGATGTGTGGTAAGATTAGGAAGGATAAAATTACCAATGAATAGATTCGTGGTAGATTAGGAGTAGCCCCGATTGAGGATAAGATGAGAGAGAACCGACTGAGATGGTTTGGACACATATTGCGGAGACCTGAGAATGCACCCGTGAGGAAGAGTAAGAGTATTAGGGTAGGAAGTGCAAGGAAAGGTAAAGGAAGACCGTTACAAACGTGAATGCAAGTCATTCGTAAAGACATGCTTATTAAACAGGTAGATGAGCAACTAGCTTTGGATAGGGAGGCGTGGTATAGCAAAACTCATACCTACGATCCGACGTAGTTCTCATATGGTTCCATACAGCGGACCCCTATTCATAGGGAATAAGACTTAGTTTATTGTTGTTGTTGTTGTTGTGGTAACAAAGCCAAAATTAATCATGACTAATTCTTTTCATCTCTAAATCAAGTTTTTTAGTGATTTTTAGTGAAGAATATGATTTTTAATATTCCTATAATTATATTTCACCACATAATTTATCATAATGAATATATTTTCTATTTAAGGAAATTTACAAAGCGTGTGGTCGTTTCCACTTATTTTTATCTAAAAATTACCTACTACTAAAAGTTAAAGTCAAATATCAATATCAACCACATATTTCACATCATCACTCATTATTATCCACACATCTCGTGGTCCCCACCACTATACTCCACTTTTAGCAAAATTTTAGGCAAAAATAAGTACACACGAACACACGCAAAAAGAATCTAACCTATATAGCAGAATTATAAAACACAATCCATTTACACTTACTTATTAATTAAAAACTCTTTCTCTCTCATTTTTCCTTTTTCTTTTTTCTTTCTTTCCTTTCCCCTTTTTAATTTTTCTCCTTTTTTCCCCCATATTTTCAGTTTTTTAGAAAAATAGAAATTTACTGTTTGATTTTCTTTAAGAATTGTATATTTTAGGTTCTTTGGAAAGTAATTGTCTCCCTATAAACAATATAAAAATAAAAATAAAAATAAAAAAGAATGTTGAAAAGTAAAATTTGGCCTTGGCCAATATCCATGAACTTACAGGTCAGCCTTTGCTTTGAGTCACAAGACTAATTTATTTATAATTTCATTGGAAGAAAGGGCACCAGCTGCCTGTCTTTACTAAACACGCATAACCAAAAGCCCGGTTGGGTACCCATTTTTCCAAAATTTTCCACTTTTTACCATTTTTTTATATATTTTTTATTTACGCTAAATCAATCACGTCCACACATTTCGTCACATTCACAAATTTCCACCATTAAATTTCACTCATTTTCTCTTATCCTTTACATTAAAAATCATTAAAAACCATTAAAACAAAACCCCAATCACCCTTCAAGTGATTTGTTTAAAAATTGATGATTGAGTAATGATAGAGAAGTAGCGAATAGCCTGTGGCAAGTGACAACAGAGTGTGGGCCCCAATATCTCTCTGTATATTTCTATATTCAAAAGGATTTATTCATGTACAGTTTGGACCTCCAAGTTTTGGATAGTGCACAAATGATGAAGATACAAAATAATATTGAAGATATTTTAAAGATTCTAATTAGATAGACTTTCAATATTTAAGGACTCTTAAATGTTTAATTTTTTTATTTATTTTACTTGTGTTGATGTCGAAAATAGTTAGGACTACTTAAGTACCAACTTTAGTGAATGTTATGGGCTATTCTATAATAACTGGTACAATAAGGATGTAAATATGTATTTATGTCCGAGCTCGAGCTAATCGCTAATTACAGAGGATTTCTTCCCGTCAAAAGGCCATTAAATGCTCTATTTATAGTGCAAGAATGTAGTAGGCGGTGGTAGGTCATATTGAGGCGACTGTACCGGCTTCAAAATAGGTGTGATATCAGGGCTAGTCGTACATTCCGGGCGAGCTGAACTCAGACGAACCTGGATAACCGTGATGTTGGGGCAGCTCCCATTGCCCGGCCGACCTCGCCACCCTAGCCGAGCTGAACTGGCCTCAACCCCATATTCTCCCGTAAGGTGATCGCTAGCGTCTATCCGACCTGGGACCCTGGACACGTCAGCAAGGAGGGCCCACAACATGGGGGATCCGGACTGGGCTCGTACCACGTCATCAAGGTGCCAACAACTTGTATTTGTTTGATCATGAAGTTAGTGAATTCTATTTAAACAATAATTAGGGTTTATTGTAAGTAATCGTTTATGAATATTGGAATAAAAGATATTGAAGTGTTTTTTCAATTATACACCTAAACGGTTGATTCCTGAGGGAATCACCTGTATAATCCCGTATTAATTATCGTTTGCGCTTCCTCCTGCATCAATAAATCAATACAAGAAATTGTACTTATCCAACTTATAATTACACTTTGTTTTCTATGACTTAGTTTTCTTATTCTTCCTTTCCTTGCTCCTCTTTTTCTTCTTCTTCTTCTTTTCCTTTTTCTTTTTTTTTTTTTTGGGTCTTTTTCCATTTTTGGCCCGGAAGAAGAAAAGGTTAAAAATAGCTTTTTCACTGGCTTTATATATAAAAATAAAAGATACAGATGAAATTTGCTAATGCATGAGTTGTAGCGTGGCATCAGATGCGGATTACAACCAGGAAGCTACAAATAAATAAATAAAACTAGTGGGACCCTTCCCTCCCACGTCCCACCACCCTAATTTTTTATTTTTTATTTTTTAATCTTTTTTTGAAAAATAAGTTTACCCTAACACCCAATTTGCAAGAAATCTCTCCTCAACATATAACATTGTCGTACTTTCTGGCTCATTTCGTTACACAGTGAAAATGAAATTATGATCTCAATTATGCAAGCAAAACTATTACTTAATTGTTATTATACACGAATTTATGATTAATTATACACTTTCTGGATTTTATAATCTTAAAAAATTTTCCTCTGGCATAATTAATCAATTACGGGAACATATCTTGTCTTGAGTTAGATTGACGTCGTAAGTTAGCAAATTTACGTAACGGAACAATAGATGGTTCCAACTTATTTTAATTCATGAATAAAGATAATTTGTTAGTGGATTTATACAACTAAATATATTCAGTAATTTAATAATATGAACTATTTTGATTATATCAAACAATTAAAACGAAGAGTAAAATAGTAGATATATATTGATTCTTTTCACGTGTACATATACATATATATATAAATAATATAATAATGATTCTGTTCAAATGCATACATCATGCATATAAATTGCCCTCTCTCTGTCTCTCTCAACATTCCTATAGGTACTCTGTTTTTTCCTTTTTTCTCCCTCTTACCAAGACACCTAATTCCCTTTTCAGATCATGATCATGGCTGTGTCTACAGTGATCTTTCTGATTTTCTCGCACATAGCCATTACTTCTGGTAAATTCTTCAATTTTACTTTCATGTTGGGGTTTAAGGTGCTGTTTGGCTTTTTTCTGGTTAAAGATTACTTTTTCAAAAGTTATCATAAAATTTTACCAAAGGTATGGGTTTTTGAATTATTTTGCAGGTGCAAATTATTGCATATGTAATGATGGGTTGAGTAGTAGTGTTCTACAGACGAACATAGATTATGCCTGTGGTGCTGGAGCTGATTGTACCCCAATTTTACAGAATGGAGCTTGTTTTCAGCCCAACACGGTAAAAGACCACTGTAATTATGCAGTAAATAGTTATTACCAGAGGCAAGGCCAAGTTGTTGGGAGCTGTAGTTTCTCTAACACTGCCACTGTCACTCAGACTGTCCCTCGTAAGTTTCTCCGGGAAAAAAAGTTAAAATTCATTAATTCATCCGTTATATTATCAGTATCGCATACTGAACGAGCCTTAAAATGTTATATTCTTTTTACCCTCGATTTTCCATGTTACAAACTTTTTCTTTTGTCATTTACAGAGACGGCTCCTGGATGTGTATATCCGTCGAGTCCCAGGTACGTAAAATATGTAACAAACTCCCAACTCCGATCCTAAATCAAAATATTTAGAAAATTACAATATTTCGAACTCAACCCTAATATTAACCTAGAAAAATTAATTGCAACTTGGATTTTCCATTAGCCTTTTGTGATGATCATTAAACAATTTTTAAATAAGTTACTATATATTTTAATGTTTCTGGATAGGAAAAAGATGGTAGACCCTACTGCTATTCTAAGGTCAAACAAATCAATTTGTTCCAATTCCGGCCCTTAATCAAACAATGTATAATACTAACACTTCAATGAGTTGTCATGAAGTTGATGTATACCTAGTTGGCTAGTTTACAAAAAGGTTGTGTGTTAATCTTGTGGAGAGTGATGATATAATGATAAAAACGCTAAAGTACATGTTGATACTTAGATGAGTGGTATGTACGATTATTAATGCATGATCATTGATTTAAAAATGATTTGATGTGTGGAAAAAAGAAAGAAAGAAAAAGATATTGTTATGTAGCCGTCTGGTATGTCCATGGCTGGTCTAATATTGTGAAATGTACTCATTCCATAAAATTGTACCACGCTAGTCATTTGTAAACTTGTGTTCGTTTGGTATTCTTTAATACAAATTCTTCTGTTTGTCTCTCTCTTGTTGAACTTGTGCAGTAGCGGAGGCTCAACCCCGCTCACTCCGAGAGGATCTCCAAACGGGACCGGCATTCCCATAGTTCCATTTCCAGGGTCGAACACTCCCAGTTTTAACCTTGCGCCAAACACAGGCTTTGACAACAATAGCAATGGTGCTGGTGTGACTATACTAAATCATAACAGTATCTTAATTACATCCTTTTTAGCTCTTTTAATTAGCCTAATGTCGAGAGCAATTTAGTCCCTGGTGTTTTTCACTTAATACAGAATAGAACATGATAACAGAGAAGTTTTACACGTACTTTTCTCTGTCAATCATGTTTAGTATGTATCTGATTCTATATAGTTGGAGAGGAATTTCATTACACAACTCTTCTTGTGCCAATGTGAAAAGGGTGGGGGAGTTTGATTCCTTCAAGTTGAGTCTTGAGACATGGCCGTCCCTTTGGTATACTTGGAAAGGGAAGAGATATTCATTTTAATTTATATCTATAATTTTATCTTTGCTTAATTTATTTTGATCAATTTTTCATTTTCTACTAATGGAGGCACCTTATCCCATATGAAATGGAAATTGTATTTTGTAGCTTTGCCTGCGCTGAGAATGCATGAAGCTGACATTTAAGACTAATTTTTAATTCACATGACGTTGGAATGAAAGTGAACTGTCAACCAACCTTTTTGGACTCAGTGAAGCATTTGCCACGCTACTTCGTTGCACTTTCGCAAAAAATAATCTATAATCTTTACATGAACACAAATTAATTGTATTTATAAGTACGTGACATTGTGATATTAAATGACAGCGAAGTGATATGATTGTATAATACATCATATTTTATGATTATAGTAAATGTTGAAATGACACATGTTACGCGCATTGTGGGATCACTTGTGATGCTGTTTTTAGGTTGAATGATTAGTAAATTAAGGACTTGTTTGGAACGTTAAAAGAACAAAATATACATATGATCAATATGAAAGAGTGTAATTAAGTTGGTGCAGCACTGAGGTTCTCTCTTACTTGTTCAAGGGCCATGAAATCACTAAGGTTTTTGTTTATGAAATTTTATTTAATTTATACATTTAATAGAGTCAATACTTAATTCTGTAGAGAAATCGATGGGTTCATGTGGCTTTGACTTTGTACCGTGAGCTCGTGTAATGTTTGGTTAAGGATGGTGCTCGTGGTTTTGTGTCATATCCATCTATCTATCTATAGAAGTATGTGGGGGAGTATACATTGCTTTTTTTATTTTCGAAAATAATTTTTGTTATTTTGCCTTGTTTGCAATAATTAATTAATGATATTCTAAAAACTAATCTATTAAATATATAAAAATAGAAGTATTAATTGCCTTTTGTTTTTCCACCTATATCTTTTGCGGCATTTAACAGATTATATTTTTTTAATTTTGTATTACTCCCTTCGTCCCAAAACAATAGATCCACTTCCTTTTTCACATAACTTAAGAAATGTCAATTAATAAAATTGGAGAAATAAAATGTTCACATAACATTCCTAATATGCCCCTATATAATTGCAAACTTATGAGTTAATTTGTGGAAAAATGAATATGTTTTTTTTTTTTGCATGTAGGAAAAATGAATATGTTTTACATTTTCAATGTCAATAGTTGAAAATTCAAAAGTTATTCATTGAGTTTATCAAATTAATTAAGAGAGTGCGTAATATGAATATAGAAAATTAAAAACACTTTTGATTTATGGGGTGTTAGGGAACCTTTTAAAACATTTTTTTATCACTTTTTAACACTTTTTTATCCATTCTTTCTTTACCCTAAATCAATCACATCCACATATCACATTACATCAATAAATCTCTACCATTCAACTCCACTCATTCTCTCTCCTCTTTTACATTAAAAACCTTTTAAAACCATAAAAAGTTAACCCCTATCACCCTTTTAAGTGGGCTATATTTTGGAACAAATGAAGAGGGAAAGTAGGTCTATTGTTTTGGGATGGAGGGAGTAGATTATTTTCTACCGATATGGGTTTTCCCTATTCTTACTCTATTTTTTCATCTTTATCTCAAATTCAAATTATGCATTGCAAAATGCAAAATATGATTTCTTCCTACCATATCTCCATATATGATTTCTTCCTTTGTTTTTTTTTTTAATTTATATGTGAAGTCATAAATTATCTTTATCTTGGACAATTAATTCAATTCAAATTCAAATTATAATATCATATATATATATATATATATCATAAAAATAAATTATCTTTATTCAATAATTACAAAAACTATAAGGCCGAATGGATACAACTTTTATCAAATTTTATCACTTTTTATCACTTTTTACCACTTTTTTCTCTCTCCTAAATCAATCACATCCACATATCTCATCACATCCATAAATTTCAACCACTCACATCCACTCATTCTCTCTCTTCTTTCACATTAAAATCCATTAAAAATCATTAAAAGTTACTCCCATTCACCCTTATATATTTATTAACTTCGAATTTAAATTATAAGATAGATATATATCACAAGCCAAAATTATCTATAATCTTCAAATTTTCGGTGATACATTATTGTTTTCAATGATTTAAAATTTTCGAAAATATACAATAATTAAATTATAATAAGTTTATAAGATATATCACTAGCCAAAATTATCTATAATCCTCTCTCGGTTATTGTTTTTAAAATAATAATGAAACACAATCTTTGCATTTGATTTTGTTTTTTTTATTAATTAATGAAATGAAATAAGCATGACAAAAAAAATCAAATAACATGCGGAGAGGATAAATATCTGAATTTTCCACTCTCATGTTTAAGGCATCGTTTAAGAAGAAATTTACAATTCCAGTGTGGTTGTCAATTTTATATGGAAATATAATTTTTTTCATACATGGTAATAAAATTAACTTTACAAGTCAATATAATTAATAATAATACTCTAAAAGCCATAAATTTGTCTAATTTACTTGGAATAAGTTTTTTGTTTTATTGGGTGGAATTTCATAATTTTTTCCTACGTACATATGATTTTTGTAATCAAAATGATTATGCATATTAAAAAATACCTTTGATCGAAAGTAGATGATCTGTACTTGAGACAATCAATTAAAAAAGTGAAGACAGACAAATGCAAAGGTGTAGATATATTATTTCTTGGTTTTTTTTTTCGCCGATTGTGAAAGCAATATACTGCTACTTATTTTGGTTCCAACTCTGTAAAGAATATCATTAATGATGTAGTTTATGCATTATTATATTAAAAATGAAAATTTAATCATATCTTAGTTAAATTTTGAATATACATGTTGGGTATTGTGCTCAAATCTTGATCGAGCTTGGCTTCTTACTGATTTTGGTTCCAAATTTGTAAAGTATAGTTATTAGTGATGTAATTTTTGCATTATTATACTAAAAACATGAAAATCAAATCATTTTTGGTTAAATCTCGAATATATATACCAAGTATTGAGCTCAAAATGTAGATCTCGGTCAATGGCAATGTAGCTCCGACGGAATAGGCGATAGATCTGTATTTTGCCTTCAAGATCACCACCAGAAATGCCGACATATGAAGTATGTGAGGCATTGCTTTCAGTTTCCAAATTGGTTGCTCCATTTTTAGGGCATTGGAAGTGTAATGTGAAAAGGTGAGTGGGTTTGAGTGTAACGCCCAATCTAAACCCCACGAAATTAGAGTTGCGGAATTAGACTCGACGCTACAATTACATTTCTCAAAACAACACGGGTGGTGATTTACATTTTTTTTTTCGAACTGTTTATCATTTACAAAACACAATCAAAACATTGCCCGTGTTTACTTCAAAAGCATAAGTACAGGATCTTCAGCATCTTTCTTCTCCCCCACCCACAATCTCTCACGCGTCAATCCCGAGAGGTTTCCCTGCCGTCACCCGAGCTGCGTGTCTGCCCTGACGTACCTATAGTGAGAACATAAAAGAAAACCTGATGAGTCCCAAAGACTCAATGGGCATATAGTTAAATGCAATGCATGTCACACACATGTATTGGGCCCAGTTGCTTCTCAAGTGGATACACCGGCGCCAACATAACATAACATAACATATATGGCCTAATTGTCTCAATCCTCATGCGGGCTTCACCCGTGAGACGGCCAATAGTCTCAATCCTCTTGCGAGGTCTTTTCCCGTGAGACTAGACATAACTTTACATAGGTGTATCCCTTGGTAAACAACGATACATTCACACTTTACGACCATGTTTGCCAACATAACAAGTACAAGAATCTAACCTTTCCGATACCTCTACTTCCGGTAATGCTACACAGGTGATATCCACATATAAACATACATCAAACATCACCATCATATATCACCTCAAGCATCATATAAATCCTAGGCTCTAGGACATGAGTAAGGAGGGTGACACTTAAATCATGCTATACATAGCTACTCAAGTCATAACTATACATCTCAAGAGGTATATATGTACATCTAGAACTTTCTACCTACATAGCGAACTTTCTACCTCTACTTACCATGAGTATAATTACTACTTCTAATACCCACCTTACTAGAGTGGAAAAGAACCAAGGAGGTGATCACTTCTTCACTTCAATCTTCACCAATCACCCAACTCAACAAGACCACAAGCTAGCCCTTGCTTACTCCCAAGTTGAAGACCTTAGATATGATAAAAATGGCTTTTTGGGGGTTTAGGGTCGAGCTCATGAAGAAAATACCCCAAAAATGGCTTCTGTTGACCTAAATACCATTTTGCCGACTTACCAGTTACGGCCGTAACTTTCTATCTTACGACCGTAAAATCCAATATTACGGCCGTAACATACCTTTATACGGCCGTAACCCAGTCTCTGTAAATGTCACATTCTGGTTCTGTTTCTATTTACGGCCGTATCAAATCTCTTACGGCCGTAACCCAAGAAATACGGCCGCACGCGAACCACATACGACCGTAATTCACTCTCTGTAAATATGGCGCATTTTCCACTTTGGCCCTTACGGCCGTAAATACACCTTCTTACGGCCGTAACTCCTGAGATACGGCCGTATCATGACTTCATACGGCCGTAATTTACTCTCTGCATCTTGAAGCACCTTGCACTGTGCAAACTTACGGCCGTAACATACGAACTTTACGGCCGTAACGACCCCATTACGGCCGTAAATACAAACCTTACGGTAGTAATTTCCCATTTTTCTGCATCTTTGCACCCGACGTACCCTTAACGGCCCGAAACCATACATACCCTCATATACACTTGGAAACACATCCGAACACACACACACACACAACAACATATGACAACACTGAACATGCAAGCCACACCCAAAATGACGTCATCAACATCACATATTCGTACGGAAAACGAACGGGGCGTCACATTGAGTTTGTGGATCTGATGAAAATTGTGCTTGGTATTGTTTAGATATTTATTTAAGATTATTTATTTTTTGTAAAAGTTGTAGTGACCCATTTTGGATGAGATTTGGCAAACAATGTTATGTTACTTGATAGTCAATTTCTCTGTACAATGGATTCAGTTTGCTTAATTTTCTTATAATTTAATTTTACTTTTTCTTTGTGTTCCTATAAATTAGATGGATGATACATGATCTTATAAATAAAATTTTAGTTCAAAAAAAAATTAATAGTAATATTTTGTTATTCCACTATGGTATTCTTTATGGCATTTAATATGTTATTGTAGTATGGTGATTAATAAATAGCGGATAGTTAAACATGCAGTCGTGAAAGTAATGTGAAATTAATTTTTTTACATAGTTTTTCTTCCGAAAGTAAACTAAATATTAAAATAATTTGTTATACTTAAACAAACACAATAACCAATGTTGTATACAAAGAAGTATTTCAAACTTTATAATAATTTGTGTTAAAATAATAATAATAATAATAATAATAATAATAATAATTACTTTTTTGTAATGATGCAAGTAATGTATTGTGTAATTAAAAACAATAACTCATTAGACAGCAAAATTCACGTGCATCGCACTGGAAATACACTGGTAATAATATAAAAATCGATATTATTGAGTAATTTTACATATGCATTTGAAAATGATATTCTTAACTGACATGATTGATATATATTTTTGTTGGATGATAAAGGTGTGCATTAAGTTATAAATACATCAAGATCTCTTTATTTCCCAATAAAAAACTGCACATCATTAAAAAGAGCGTAAATTTATTCATTGTAAGAAAATTAGGGTTATGATTACCTTTATTTTTTGGGTGAATTTTATGTCTAAATATTCTAAAATTTTGAATTTTTTGATATATATTACATATTGAGAAATTTAATATAAATATATTCTTCATGTATAATTTTTGTTACATTAAAAATTATTTATTTTTAATTATAAATTACTTATTTGTCAATAAATAAATAACTTTTAAAATAATAAAAATTATACATCAGAAATATATTTATTTCGAAGCTCTCGATTAATAATATAATATAAAAATTTTTAAAAAATCATATTTTTTAAGTATTTAAATATAAAATTTACCATCTAAAGCCGCAAGTCCGCAATTCTAATTTTATGACCGTGAAATCGCTTTTAAAATCAGGCATCAATCACCTACCACTTAAATTATTCAACGCCGTTGGGTCATTTTTGACTTTGTTTCCACTTGCTTGACTTTGAATGGTAAAAGTAAGGCGTATATCAGTACATGAACTGTCCAAAACAAATATACGAGAAAATTTTGGCAAAATACTAAAGGATCTCAGCCACCGGATTAATGGCATCCCACGCTGAGATTCTTCTTTGATTCATGCATTATTGGAGAAAGGATTTCTCTGTTCTCACTATACAGTACACACCCATTCTGATTTCTTGGGAAAATATCACTCTGTTTTTGCACTGAAATCTTGGAATCTTTTGTTCCAAGTGTATCGATTGGGCTTACTGGAGATCCTTTCCAGATTCCAAGCATCGTCATTTGACTGGGTAATTGTTCTATCTTTTCCATGAATCTCCAAAAATTAAACACTTGACTAAAATTCGATCTTTTTACATAAAATTTTCTAGTATTTTTGAAGTATGAGTATTGATATTGATTAGAATTTTGATATGTCTTCCATTTGCAGCATTTTTGTTGAGTGATTGAAAGATGTATTTAGTGGAGAGTAAAGGAGGTGCAATAGGATGTATGCTTCTTTCTCTATTCTTCTTAGGAACATGGCCTGCGATTTTGACGCTACTCGAACGGCGAGGTCGTCTGCCTCAACATACTTATCTTGATTACACGTTCACGAATCTATTAGCCGCCGTTTTGATTGCGTTTACATTCGGCGAAATCGGAGATAGTACAATTAAAAGGCCCAATTTCCTAAATCAACTCTCTCAAGTAAGGCAATGGATAAAAATCTATTCTTGTTTTTGATTACCCTTGTGAACTCGAGTTATCGATAGTACTAACAAGTTTTTAACTAATGTAGGATAATTTTCCGAGTGTTTTATTCGCGATGGCCGGTGGGGTCGTTCTCAGCCTCGGGAACCTCTCGACTCAGTATGCTTGGGCATTTGTTGGTTTGTCAGTGACCGAGGTGATCACTTCGAGCATTACCGTCGTCTTAGGTATCACTCCGTTTTATACATCGAATACGTGTTTTGAATAGGGAACTGGGCAGTAATTTTGATCAGGTACCCAAAGCTGATGTGGCGTCCTGATCCAAACTGGGATCACCAGTATTGGACAATTTAATTCTATATGACCTAGTATTGAGGTTTTACGCGCGGTTTTTGTTTGGACAGGGACAACCTTGAACTACTTCTTGGATGACAAGATTAACAGAGCCGAAATTCTATTTCCCGGTGTTGGATGCTTTTTGATTGCTGTGTGTTTAGGTTCTGCCGTTCATGCATCCAATGGTGCAGATAATAAAGCAAAACTCACTCGTTTCGACCAGAATTTGGACAGGAAAAGCAATGTGGCAATATCGAACGAAACAAATGCAAACAACATTGAGATGTCTGAAGGTTAGATTTTCACTTTCTTGTGTTATTTGATTACATTGATTGGTTTTTTATCTTTAATTTCTATGCTTTGTTGTTTGATACTCAGTAGACGTGTTTATAAAGAAGGATTTGGAGAATGGAATTGATACTAAAGAGAAGGCGAAATTTGGTACTGCACATTTTCTTATAGAACTCGAGAACAAAAGGGCAATTAAGGTTTGTGAATGTCTTATAATATCGTTGACATCTTTAAACCTTTTTCTTCAGTACTGTATACTTAACATGTACATTGTTTATTTTACGTGTGTGTTTGTAGGTGTTTGGGAAGAGCACTTTAATGGGCTTAGCAATAACTTTCTTTGCGGGATTCTGTTTTTCTTTATTTTCACCGGCGTTCAATTTGGCGACAAATGACCAATGGCATACATTAAAAGCCGGCGTTCCTCACCTAAGCGTCTATGCTGCATTCTTCTACTTCTCGGTTTCGTGTTTTGTGATCGCCATCATTTTAAATGTCAATTTTCTTTATCATCCCGTTCTGGACTTGCCCAAATCGTCGATAAGGGCTTATTTATCGGATTGGAATGGTAGAGGGTGGGCCTTCTTGGCCGGACTCCTATGCGGGTTTGGGAATGGCCTTCAATTTATGGGAGGCCAAGCCGCTGGATACGCCGCAGCAGATGCCGTTCAGGTTAGGTCTTAAATGGTTTATCTTCTCTTTTGGTCATTTTTGGTCATTTAGGCCTTGTTTGATTGGGGGTTTAGTTGTTCCGCGCGGTATTCCGTGTAAAAATGTGTGGTTAATATTATTTTGGGAAATATGTATGTGGTTGAAAATGAGTATGAGATATACGGAATTGCGTGCGAATTTGGTTAACACCGAATAGAACAAGGCCTAAAATTGTCAATACTTAGTCATGTACATTGCTCAATTTTTACTGATTGGTGATTGCAGGCACTTCCACTTGTTAGCACATTTTGGGGTATACTTCTGTTTGGAGAGTATCGTAGATCATCAAGAAGAACCTATATACTCCTCGTGGGGATGTTGTCAATGTTTATTATAGCTGTCGCTGTTCTTATGGCTTCATCGGGACATCGAAAATAGCTCTAATTTTGAAGAAGACTGTTGCCTCGTAGAAAGCGAGATTAGAGCACTTCTAACAGGAGGAGGAAAACCCAAATCTGGATTTATTTCCCCTTCCCCCTTACACCCAAATAAGAATAAGGTCCCACCCATATTTTCCCCCCCGAGAGGGGGAACATATATTACCCATATCCCCGCTCCTTTTCCCCTTTACCATGTTTCCCCTTCTATTAGAAATACTAGTTTTCATACCCGTGCGATGCACGAGAATAAAATTGTGTAAGTAGATTGAAAATAAAATATTTGACACATAATTCTTATTTGTAATTAAGTAATTGATATGTATACTATTATGTTGTATCAATAAATTATCTGTAATCTAAACTACATATGAATAAAGTGATTAAATAATTATGTTATGTCACAAAAACTTGTATAAGTAGAACTAATCAAATTAAAAGATAAAACAATGCAAAGAAACATACACTCGCAATTTAAAGTTATCCTGAAAATTAAAAACAAAAAAAATATAAATAATAGTTCAACTTTAATATCGATGTAGGATCTATATTCACAACATCATTAATATACCAATTTTAATTTCAACTCATGGTTGTAAACACAAGAATATCTTACCCTATTTAAAAATCCTGTTTAATGTTAATTGGTGCAAGAAAATGATTTCTCTTAAAAATATAAATTTAATAAAATTACAAATGTCTATCAATTGTTGTATTGAATTATTCTAAAAGTTATAATCAAACAATAAATAAAGAAAATTTTAAAATATATAAATTGCAAAAGTTGATTTATCCCAGTTCCTTTAATTTAGTTATATCGGCTAACAAAGTAAAAAAAAAAAAGGGAGCAATTCTTCAACAAACTGTATCAATAATGAAATTTTGGCATTTTAAAAATATTATTGTCTACGATTCCTCATGTATTGAATTAAATGCTCATTTCACTCTATTTAAGATATATTAAAGGAATAAATATTTTAAATATGAATGTTTCAATATTTATAATTGGAAATTTAATTAAAAAATTAAAAAATATGTATTTTCACATATGTATTTTAAATATGTTCCAATAATATGTATTTTAAATATGTATTAACATCATTTTACAATTTATCACCAAAATGTGAGTCATTAAAAAAATGCAAATGCTTTATATGTTTCAAATAGATAGTAATAATTTGAAAGTATTTTAATGGACAAAAATATAAATTAAAATTAAAATTATAAGAATTAAAATTAACTGATAGAATTAGCAAATCATATAAATTTATTAAACTATTATTGAACACTAAATTCAATTTAAAATATAAAAGAAGAACTATTTTGTAACCAACAAATTTTTATTTTTATTTTTATTTTTTGTAAAGAGAAATTATTATTAGCGCAACCAATCAAATGAAAATTGTAATAGTTTAAATTAATGTATCAACTAAATTAGACACAAAATAGTATTGAATCAAATGGTAGGATTATGTTATTCTACCTAAGAGGTCTTCGGTTCAAGCCTCAAAACTGTGTTAATTAAATTTTAATAAATATGCCTAATTAAGATTTTAACTGAAAAAAGAATTTAAAATATCAGTTAGAATCTTAATACGTGGCAAATTGATAGATATACAAGATAATAAAAGTGGTTATTATTGTCCTAAAACCACTAAAAGCAGTTATTATTGTCCTAAAACTACTGCCAGAAAATAAAAAACCGTGCACCTCTACTTTAGATATATTATAGATTTTTGCATGAAATACACACACAAAAGCAAGTTTAGATATGTTATTTATGTTTCATTATGCAATCAAGCGATCAATTGGGGTAATGGATTTTCAACAACGCGGTTCATGGTTAATCGGTTCTAATTTAAGAATCTTTGATCTGATTTCTTATACATTATATATGTCATGGAGATCTAACTTAACGAAATAAAAGAGATGCCATCAAGCAAG
Organism: Jasminum sambac; assembly: GCA_018223645.1. Taxonomy (NCBI): domain Eukaryota; kingdom Viridiplantae; phylum Streptophyta; class Magnoliopsida; order Lamiales; family Oleaceae; genus Jasminum; species Jasminum sambac. The sequence continues at coordinate 28,299,993 of CP073652.1, forward strand.
CGAGAGCTCTTGCATCACTTTGATCATTCTATGCTTAAATATCATGTGGTTATGCTTTGTAAAGACGACATAATGCAGGTTGGCATAAATCAGAATCCACTGAAGTATCCAAAAAAAAAAAAAGATCATCTAGTCAAGTTGGGTGGTGTTGCAAATTTGGCTAACAATCTCTAAATCCAAAAAATAGTATCGTACGAATTGCACATTTTAACAAGTATTGATACGATTGTATATTTTATTTATTAGGGTTATTTACGCAAAAGGATTCCAAACTATCTGTTTTGTAACAAATCCAACTATATTCTTTTTTTTCATCTTGCTAGGACCCCAAACTTTCAATTTGTTCCACTGCAGGCCCCCTTAACGGATTCCATCCATTTTGTCCTTTTGTGCATGAAAGTTTAGGGTTCTTTTCTGAAAACTAGCTGTTTCACCCGTGCGTTGCACGGGAGATAAAATTTTCAACTAATAACGTTATTGATAGATGTTAATAATATTACCATAAAATCTAAAAAAATAATTAAAATAAAGAATGAGTTACAACAATAAACTTAAAGAATTTAACTTGAAACAATTCTATAAAAATTTCGATAGAATTTTCCCTATATTTCATACTAATCTATCGTACAACTATGCAAGGAGCAACTCACAAAAATTCACGCAACTTAATTTACTATTCTCCATAGAATAGTAACTTAATTAGCATTTACACCCGTACTTTGCATGAGATGATAATTCGTGGCAGCAATTGTCATAATAGATTACATTTTGCTCATTGTAAGATTAATCTACTTATGTAAACCCAAAATAAAATGACATTAAATGTTATAGTTATTAAAATAGCCATACTAAAATAACTCTACTAACATTCATAGAGCTCATAATTTTTTCTTTAAAATTATTTTACATTTTATTATATGCAATTATAAATTTTGAGATATATTAATTATTATACATCAGTATGATATATGTTATTAATAATTAATATGTAAATAATGATTTTTAAATTTTAATTATGAAATATAATCAGTGTAACGATATATTATATAAACAACAATGTATGCAGTCAAGACATCTGACATACCCTAAACTTTGCCACTGAGAAACACTTATCCTCGTTCCGACCCATCCTCATTTACCCTGGGCTGAACGCAGATGATATAAGAATTACAAACTTCCATAACCCGTCCCCGCCCTACTAGAAAATTCTCATCCATGTCAATGCACCATCGTGATAATTTAATCCAAAACTTTTGTTTCGACATTTTATTTCTTTAATAAATACATTCTAAATATATTAAACACATATATTAACATATTAGGTATAAACTTACTAATTTAACATATTCGACATATTAAATATTGAATGATTTGATATAATATTTAAATTAATTTGGATAAGACAAATAAATTGAAATATATGTGATTAATACTTAAAATATACAATCTAACTGATTATACTTAAAAAATAAAATAAAACATCAACAGGAAAAATTCAGTATAAAATAAATAATTAAAGTAAGTAGGATTCTTAATATTTATTTAGGAGACAGAAATTTAGATAAATATTTGATATAGTTGAAAGCCAATTAAAATATTCTAATTGAGTCTTATAATTTCAATAATTGATTGAGGTGATAGCCAATTGTTTAATAAGAATTCTTAGATTTATTCCCCAGTGAAAGCAATATATTGAACCAAAAATTATTATATAATTGTTGGTTAAGTAGTATCAAAATAAAAATCATTCTTGTTTGAATACCTATTTTTGGAGCTTGTTACTTAAAAAATAAAAAAATGGAAGCAGATCCTTTGAAACACCCGTAATTATACAAAAAAAATATTAGTATTTTGTCGTCAACTGTAACTCAAAAGAAATATCATAGAAAATACAAAAACATATGAGAATAAAAAAAGTATATTTTCAAAAAAAATAATACTGAGAAAGTAAATAAAGTTAATTAGGGATTGATGATCACTCGAATTACTTTACAATAAGATATAATACCTCAATTGTAAAAATCCAAGATCTTATAGGCGTTAACTTAACTTTATTTTAAAATACATAAAAAGGTAAATTAATTTCGTAAGCACATTTTTCTTTTCGGTAACAATCTAATTAATTTTAATTATTTTTCATTTTTTGAAATAATTATGTTTCCCCATTTTTAGCAATTTAATTAATTTTGATTAATTTTTGTCTAATAAAACTATCTCAATTTTTATCCAATCAAAATATATCTAATAAAATCTGAGAAATATAATTAATTGTAATTAATTGTAGTATAATTAATTCTAATAAAATCTTGTTTTTGGCTAATTCTTTATAGAAATAATTTATTATTTCTAAATAATTAGTATTTTAACCGCAATTTAAAGAATTGTATGAATATAATTTTAAAGATATTTTACAATTAAAAAGATATCTTGCATGTAAAAAGATGTTTTTCATTTTTTGGGAAAATCTAACCAACCATGGAAATGTAACTAATTATAATTATTATTTATCTTTTCATTAATGTTATATTTCGGTTTTAGCAATATAATTAATTTTGATTATTTTTTTCCAACGAAATTGTGTCAATTTTTGCCAATTGAAACCAAATCCAATTAAATTGTAACAATATTATTAATTTTAATTAATTGTAATATAATTATTTTTAATTAATTTTTATTTTTAGCTAATTATTTATGAAAAGAATTCATTATTTACAGATAATCATTTTAATATCGATGAATTTACTTTACAATAAGATGTAATAGTCCAATTCTAAGAATAAAAAATCTTATAGGTGTTAACTTAACTGTATGTTAAAATATATAAAAAGATAAATTAATTTCGTAAGCATATTTTTCTCTCATGTAGCAATGTAATTAATTTTAATTATTTTTCATTTTTTTAAATAAAGTTATGTTTCTATTTTAGAAAAATTAGGAAAAATCTAGTCTACAATGGCAGTCTAATTAATTTTATTCGCTATTTATTTTTTAATTAATGCCATTTTTCTGTTTTGGAAATATAATAAATTTTTATTAATTTTCGTCCACCGAAACCATGTCAATTTTCGCCTACTAAAACTAAGTCCAATTAAATCTTAACAGTAGTATCAATTTCAATTAATTGTAATTGTAATAGTATTAATTTTAATTAATTGTAATAGAATTCATTTCAACTAATTATTATTTTTAGCTAATTATTTATGAAAGGAATTAATTATTTATCAAATAACTATTTTAATATCTTCACTTTTAAGAATTGTATGAATTTAATTTTGAAGAAATCTTGTAATTTAAAAGATATATTACAATTTAAAGGTTTTTTTCATTTTTAGGAAAACCCCAAAGAATTTAATGATTTCTTGCATTTTTTAAATTAATTATATTTTTCCTTTTAACAATGAAATTAATTTTTATCAATCTTTGCCCACTAAACCCATGTCTAGCTAAATATTAGCAATAGAATTTATTGTTTTAATTAATAATAGTTTAAATAATCATAGTTAATTTTTGTATTTAATTTAATTATTTCTAAGAAATAATTAGTTCCAAAATAATTGGCTTGATAGCCATAATTTTAAGAATTGTATGAATCCAATTTAAAAAATATCTTACCATTGAAAAGATATCTTGGAATTTAAAAGATATAAATATATATTCAATAGATTGATCTTACACATTTATTTTAATATTTCATTTAAAAATTAAATAAATTTTAATTTTTTCTTTAATCAAAATTAAATTTTCGTGAAATCACTAATTTTAATTAATTTTCATTCATTAGCTAATTATTATATTTAAAAATAATAAATTCTTTCTAAAATTAATAAAAGGTCCAAGCTAAGTTTTTAATTTTCATGTTACATATTTATTTTAATTTTTATGTAAAAATTTAATAAATTGTAATTTTTCATCACACAAAAAATTAAATTTTATAGAAATCGCTAATTTGAATTAACTTTTATTCTTTAGCTTATTATTTATAAAAATAATTGATTGTTCCTAAAATTAATTATTGGGTCCAACCTAATTTTTAAATTTTTTAGCACCCATTTGGGATCATAGTGGTGAATTTTGTCTCAAACTTGAGCCAGCTGTTCGTAAGTTTTTTTTTAAATTTTGTGTAAAACTTCATTGAATCATAATTTTGTAGTGTAAAAAAAATTGAATCTTAGTAGGATTGTTAATTTTAATTGTTGTTTGTTTCTTAGTTAATTATTTACAAAAATAATTAATTATTTTTTATCTTATTTTTTAATTTTGATGTTAAACCTTTATTTGAATTTTTATGCAAAAATTTAATCAATGGTAATTTTTTTGTCGCATAAAAATTAAATCTTAGTAAAAACTGTTAATTTTAAATAATTTTATTTTTTAAATACCAAAATTATGAAAAAAAATCAGTTAAAAATTCATTGCAATTCTCGGAACACTCTTATATTGTTCGACACATAAATATATATTTATTTAAGATTTGATAGAAAAAATAGAAAAAAAATTGAAATTTGTAATATTTTGAGAGAAAAATGTATAATACTTTTCCTCATAAGCTAAATTACAACTAATAATAACAGAAGCTAATGAGGTAACAAATTAAATTTATAATTTGTTATTGAAGTTTGGATGTTAAAGTGCAAAATAATGAAATATCTTATTATATTTGAATTCTACGCACAAACATCAATTAAGTGTCATAATAAATTATCAAAATTTTTTAATTTTATTACATCAGTAGTCATTAATCTATATTAATATCAATTTATATTTACGTTGGGTACTAATTTATATATTTGGGGTAAATTTTAATTTTTTTAAAAAATAACAATTTTTATATTGATAGTATACTTATTTTAAAGCTCTCATCAAGTCGAGTAAAATAGAATCACAAATTATTATGTTTTATACGTAGAAAAAAAGAGAGGAAATGATAGAGAGAATATTTATATATTATGAGATGGGGTAAAGTAGGGTAGAAATAATTAAATAAAATCTCTATACATTAATATTAGGGGAAAAAATAAAAGAGAGTTGGATATGGATTAGGAAAGAAAAAATAAAAAGAGAGTTTATTTTAAGCGGGAAAACGGATTTATGACAATAAAAAATATAATAAGAAAAAAGCCTCATTTTCTATATATATAAATATAAATTATTCATATATAGATAGAAGTTTATATTAGGCAAATTCAATAGGCGGGAAAAATTAAGAATGTATTTTGGAGGGAAAAAAGGCTACTTTTATATATATATAGATAATCCAAATATCCATTTTTTAATGGGTTATTTTCGCAAATGGACCCCAAACTATCTATTTTGTTACAATTCCAATCCCATTCTTTTTTTTCAACCCCTGGGGACTCCAAACTACCATTAATTATCAGCAGACCCCCTCACTAACAGATTCGGTTCATTTGTGCCGTTAACCCTCCAATTTTTGTCATTTTGTGGCCTTCTCTTCAAGGGTAATTTAGGAACTGGATTTAGTGACCCATTTTTTTGACCCATTTTATTCGGTCATTTTTACAGCTTTCTGCTATAAAATAATATCAATCTTTGGAGATTTTCTGGACAGGAATACAACACCATTGCATCAGTATACACCACTTGTGAATCATCAGTTACCAAGACAGCTGAAGAAGAAACAATGCTCACAGATTGAGTTGAAACACAATTCATCGCAAATGTTTCATACTCTGTAAAGTTCAAATTGCAGATTTGCAATCCACTGGTTCTGCCGCGAACCAGCTCTTAATTGAAAAAAAACAATTAATTAATTGTTGAAAAAAAAACAAAAAACGCAAATAAAAATCCCCACTTCTTGTCTTTTCCACTTCCCCACCTTCAAAAGCACTATCTCACCCACGTTCTTTCTCATTCTCTCTCTATCTCTGCACGCACAAACAATTGCATTATCTGCTCATGATCTCATTTCTCCATTGATATTTTGTTGTTGTAATTTTGGGATTTGATCAGTAATCACTTCAATTTTGCTTTTCAGATCTTCAAAAAAACAATCCAAAAGTCAGTAATGGCTTCGATTGGCAGCAACATTTCAACTCTCTCCATCCTTCTGTTCTTCACATTCCTTTTCTCTACACAACCAGTGTTCTCCGCAGATCCGCCGAAGAATGCCCCAAGTCCGTCTCGGAATCCACCTACCTCCGGAAACACAGCCGAAATCCCCATCTCGATCTCCATCTCCACCGCCTTCCCTCTCAACCTCTTTTCCTCCGGCGTCTCTGCCGTCAGATCTCTCTCCAACTCCCTTTGTAAAAATGGCAGAATAAAATGGGTAAAAATAATGGGTCATCAAATCCAATTCCTAAGGGTGCATTCTGTTTGTCGTTTTTAACCCGTTTTCTGTTTTCTATTTTCGAAAATATTGAAAACGTGTTCTGCTCATTGTTTTCGAAAATACGTTTTCGAAATCGTTTTCAAGATTTGTATAGAAAATACGAAAACGTCTTTTTAACGTTTTCGGCGTTTTCTGTGTTAAATGTTGAAAATAAGGAAAACGCGTTTTCGGATTTTAAACTTTACATTTATTACATTTTAAACAATTATAAACCAAACATATTTTCTATTTTCTCTTCTCAAAAATAATTTTTTTCAAAACAACAAACCAAACGCATTTTCAATTTTCTGAAAACAACAATTGAAAACAGAAAACACCAAAACACTTTCGAAAACGAAAACAGAAAATACAAAACAAACAGAACTCCTCCTAAATTACCCTTAAAGAGAAGACCACAAAATAACAAAAATTGGAGGATTAACGGCACAAATGAACGGAATCTGTTAGTGAGGGGGTCCGCTGACAATTAATGGTAGTTTGGGGTCCCCAGAGGTTGAAAAAGAATGGGGTTGAAATTGTAACAAAATAGATAGTTTGGGGTACATTTGCAAAAATAACCCTTTTTTAATCCATTTTATCCTTTTATGCACCAAAATTTGGGGTTCTTTTGAAAATAATTCAATTGGACAAATTTTAACTTTAAATGTGTACAAATTAGTCCTAATACTTTTTTATGTTTACAATTTTAACTTTAATTTTTGGAAAAATGGCACAAATGGTTCAAAAAAGTAGTTACTTCAAATTTAATCCGAAATAAAAAAATTTGGTGTGCATTTAATTTAAATAGATGAAATCTTTCCAGTCATGCAGTTAATTCCTTCGATTTTCTCTATTTGGTTATTTGGTCCATAATTAAATTTATGAAATTAATTTTTTATTAAGTAAATAATTATTATAAAAAAATTTCAAAATAGTAGCATTTGTTCATATTAATATTATAACTTTTAAAAATTTTCAGTAGCATTAACGACCTGTACATTTTGATTTTAACTAACAGTTAATAATAAATGTAATTACTGTAACTATATAAAATTTTAGTAGGAATATATCATTATAAAAATATATCAAATGTAAATAGTGGTGTTAATCCGGGTTGGTCGGGTCGGGTCAAGCCGACCCGCTAAATGTTGGCCTGTGATCAACCTGCTTGGTTCATAGGCATGCTCACATGGGTTGGCAGACTGGGTTGGACAGGCCCTTTTTTTCGTTGTGACCCAGTTGGCCCATCGGCCCATAGAGTCAACCCGTACGAGTCGAGGGGTGGGCTGACCAATATGAACTTAAATTTAAATTTTTAATATTTATTTTTTGAAATTTAATATTACAATAATAAAAAAAAGAAAAATAAAAAAAATGATTTGACCACGGGGGACGTATTGTCTCCTCATGGTCAAAGTAGTTGGCTGTAGCGTTGCGGCCTTCAAAGTTTTTAGCAATTTTTATTTTTTATTTTTAATATATGTAACGGGCCAGTTGGCTCGTGACATTTGACTCGGCTCGGGTCCAGACATAACAAGCCACGAGCCGGCAAGAGGTCTGGGCCAGTAGCTAGTGGGCCAATCCGGGTCCGACCAGCCGATCCATCTTGACACCACTAAATATAAAGAAATAATAAAATAAAATACAATAATAAAATTTTGAAAAGTTATGATATTAATGCGACCAAATGCTATTGTGTTGAATTTTTTCGATAAAAATTATTTAATTAGCATCAAATTAATTGCATGACTGGAAGGATTCCATCTATTTGAATTAAATGTGAGCCAAATTTTTTTATTTCGGACAAAATTGGCAGTAACCACTTTTTTGGACTATTTGTGCCATTTTCCCAACAATTAAAGTTAAAATTGTAAACATAAAAAATATTAGGACTAATTTGTATATATTTAAAGTTAAAATTGGTCCAATTGAGTTATTTTCAGAAAAGAACCCCAAACTTTCAATGCACAAGGACAAAATGGATAGAAAAATGGATTTTTGGATTATTTAAAAAAAAACTCCAAACTTTCGTACACAAAAGGACAAAATGGATGGCATCCGTCAAGGGACTTGCAATGAAACAAATTGAAAGTTTGGGGTCCTAGCCGGATGAAAAAAAAAGAATAGGGTTGAATTTGTTACAAAACAAATAGTTTGGGGTCCTTTTGCGTAAATAGTCCTATTTATTAATATAAGGTTTTGTCGGCTGAGGTAGCAACACGGGTCCTTGGCTCAGTGGTAGAGCATTTGACTGCAGATCAAGAGGTCACCGGTTCGAACCCGGTAGGGCCCTTATTACTGCAAAATAAATTGACTTCGTGGCCCAATGGATAAGGCGCTGGTCTACAGAACCAGAAATTATGGGTTCGATCCCCAGCGGAGTCGTTTGTCTTTTCATTTTCCCTTTTCTTTTCATTTTCCCTCATAACAACACCCCCCAAGAAACACACCACAAAGAAAACCTTGTTTCTTAGAATTGTTTGTCAATCTGCTTTCTTTCATGCTTGTTGATCTTTTCATTTTCCCTCATAACAACACCCCCCAAGAAACACACCACAAAGAAAACCTTGTTTCTTAGAATTGTTTGTCAATCTGCTTTCTTTCATGCTTGTTGACTAATTTAACCGTTGATTTTAGTTTTCGTTTTTTTCAACGAAAGTTTCGTTATCACATTTAGTTAAGATAAAATATTATTATTAACCTTTCATTTGAAATAAATATATATATATATATATATATATATACAATTTGATTATCAATATATATATATATATATATATTGATTACACAATTTCGTTATCATTGGAAACAATCGACCTAAAAGTAACTTGCACACTAAAAATTATATGAATACAAAATAAATATAAGCAACTATCAACTCGAAAATAACCATTTAAAAAAGTCACAAGAAACAAACACAAGCTAAATTTAAGCATTCTTCCTTTGACACGTACAAATATTGGACATACTGTAAATTAAAACACAAAATAAGTCAATAGCAGAATCATTCTAATGGATAAACTAAAAATCAATAAAAATGGAGAAAAATAAACTCATTTTTTCAATAGGCACCAACTGTCAAAGTTGTACAAAGCATAAAATCTGCAATTTTCCGTTTAAATCCTTTAAATGGAAAATTGCGATTCTCTTTAACTTTAACATAATAAGCGCTTGTTTGATTGGGGGGTTTAGTTGTTCGTGATATTCAAGTGTAAAAATGTGTGGATTAATATTATTTTGGGAAATGTGTGTGGTTGAAAATGAGTATGAGGCATACGGAATTGCGTGCGGATTTGGTTAACACCAAATAGAACAAGTCCTAAATGTGATTAACGCAAAGTTTGACTCGGGTGTGTAAATCTCACAACCACAATGACAAAGACAAAGACAATGTCAATACCACGTGAAAATATATATATATCCACTGTTTCAATAGCCGCGAGGAAAACCAAGAAAGCGACGCAAAAGGTTGAAATATGAATTGCTCAAATCACACGCCACCTTTTGGAGATTCCCAAAGGGTTTTAGGGTTTTAGCTATAGGTATTAAAAAAAAAAAAAATTGGCTAGAGATAAGAAATTCAAGAAGCCATAAACTAAAATTTCAAATGAGCTCCAACAAGCAAAGACATAGAATTTATACTTCCAGTTTTTATTGTGATAAATCCTCAAACATATGCGTCATGTGTGTTTCGGAAAGTGGGGCCAATAAAATTTGCCCATGTCAAGTATTGAGAATACTCGCAATAGGTTGATTGCCTTGAAATACCGGCACCAAAATAGACTACTCAATTGTGGTCCGGGATCTTTAGACAGCATTTTCTCTGTTGTTTTTTTAATAACTTTTTACAACAATGAAACGTGTGTCATTTTTTCCCCTTCTGATAATAATGCATTTTTTAAATAATAAAAAAATTATAAAGAAAACTCAAAACGACCTTCTATCGTTTTGGACATCTTCTATTTTAAAAGTTAAAAAGAAAAAAAGTGTTTCCAGTTTTAAGTTTTACATTTAACTAGCAACTTCACACGTGCGTTGCACGGGGTGATATGTGCAACAAATATATAAATCCTAATAATAATCTTAATATAATAATAAGAGGAGTCTGCCAACTAGGCACATGTTGGCAGTGCCAAGTTGGCACTTATTTAATTACTTAAATTAAAAAAGGAAAATCTTATTTAGGAAACAAATATTAAATATACACTTTATTATTTTATTTTTATTATTTAATTTAATTTAATTTCTTTATTTAGTATTTTTTTCCTTATTTTAATTTTTTATATAAATTTTAATTTTCTAATTATGTATATAATTGAAAATAAACCAAATGCAAGCATTAATGAAAGTGTAATATGATATCAAAGTTACAAACTACAATATTAATTGAATTATTTTTAAAAATGATAATTAACTTTTTTAATATACATTTTAATTTTTGAATATTATAGTTTAATTTTTTTTATATATTTTTTAGTTTTTGAATTATTTTGTCAACTTCGTATAGTGCTAGGTTGGTAGGGATTTGCTATTTAAAAAATCATTTTTATTTATTTAAAAAAGTAAATGAGAAAAACCTTTTTTTTTATTTACTTAATGTACAAAATCAGTTCAATATTCAGAATTCAAAGTTAAATATGATATAAAATCAATTCAATATTTACAAAATTTACAAACGTATTTGTAAGCCAACTATAAGATCATTGCTAATCGTATTTGAAAAGTTATGTATGACTTATAAAACATATTATTTAGTTTTTTTTCTTTGTTCAAAAAATATATTATCTAAATTTTCCAAAATATTATATTTTTCCCTAAAATCACCAATTACGATAATTGATCTGACATTTTTTCTTATAAGATAATATTTCACACCAAAATTTATTGTCTTATTTTATAATATTATTTTATATAAATATATCATTTTAGTCGTTCCGTGCAACGCACGGGGGTAATACTAGTAATATTATAATAAGAGGAGTGCCACCTAGGTAAAGTGTTTAGGTGGCAGTGCCATGTTTGGCATAACTTTTAGGGGTTAATTATTGTTCTTATTTATTTATGCTGCTTTCCTTATTTAACATTATTTTATTTTATTTTATTTTATATATGTATTTTACCCTTTTTATATGTATTTTTTTCAAATTAGTTTCTGATTTTTTTTATTTTACTTCTTTTATATTTAGTGTTATATGCATTTATGTAAATGTGATAAGAGATAAAAATTACAACTTACAATACCTATTAATTTAATTCAAAAAATGAGAATTATTAGTTTCTATATACATTTTAATTCATGGATATTACATTTTAGTTATTATTTTATATACATCTCAATTTTCAAATCTCTATATTGTAAAACTTGAAGTGCCAACTATACACTTTACCATGTTAACAGTGCCCAATTCACACACTTAAAAAAAACTAATCAAGCAAATTTGTAATTAAATTAATTGTAGTTCAAAGAAATGTAATTAAATTAATTGTTTATCATTTTTTTAGTAACTTAATTCCAAAATCACACAGCCATTATGGTATAAATTCTACACAATTCATGTTTTGATAAGTTAAAGAAAAATGGAAGATTTTTCTATTTTTATGGTACGCGTCTATTTGAAAAATAAATTTCAATTGTTTAATAGAAATAAAAATTTTTATTAAACAATTGATTTCATTATTTTAATTTAATTCTAAAAGTGAAGCATGTTTATCTTTTTAATATGCATATATAATAATTGAAGTGTCACGTTGACAGATGATCCATTGGCAGTGCCAATTCGGTCTCAATTAAAAATTAATTATTGTTTTCCTTTTTAATACTATTGAGTTTTCTCAATGAGGAAAATAGTAAATAATTTGCTCAATAATTGATCTTCGCATTGCATGCATTTTGCCTTTTTTAAGCACATAAAATTAAATATGAGTTTTTTTCCTTTCTAAAATCAAAATGTGTGTTATGTAAATGGAAATAAAACAAATGAATTAAATTGCTATTGAATTTAAAAGTGGTTTTAGTTTTAATTGAAAATTTCTTTTTTTGTTCCTCGGTTATTTAGATCATGTGTTTTATATATGAGAATAAAATTGTAAATTTTTGTATAGTCTAAATTTTTCATAATAGTAAATATAATGAAAAGGTGGAGCGATGTAGTATTTTTTCCCAAAAGAAAAAGAATATTCTTTATCATTGCTGAGTTATATTTACTTATTTATTTTTTTCTAAATCTAGCATATTGTATAATCCTTTTTGAGTTTTATTTTTAATCGTTCTACATGTACATCAGTCATTTTTATGTATGTGAAGGCTGACCATTAGATGTATAGGCTGACCATAAAATTATTTTTAGTCGTATTTGAAATAAGTTTTATCATTTTTAGTCGTATTATCTAATTTTTGTTCCCAAATATTCTATTCTTACCTAAAATCATCAATTTCGACAATTGATATAGTATTTTTCTTACAAAATAATATTTTGGATCAAAATATGTCAATGATTATTGAAATATGTAATATTACATATACTTCTTATTTTTATTAAATACTCATAAAAATTTATTTTCTTATTTTATAATTTTTTTAAATATAAATATACGATTATAATCGTCACGTGCATCGCACGTGGGTAACACTAGTAATAATAATAAGAGTATAGCATTCACATTACGATGGTAATAAAATTGAAGATATCACAAATCCCTAAAGAAGTACAAAAATTCTTATTATTTAAGTAACAAAAAAAAAATTATAAAAATTTCGACAATGCCTTGTATTTTGGAAGAATCTATCCTGTAACTATTCAATTCCCGACTCAACACAATCAACTTAAACGTAAAACAATATGGTTCAACATTCCATTGTCAAGAAAATTTTGATCCTAATGGAATCCATAATTATACAACTAAACAGCGAAAAGCAACCAAGAGCAATTCAAAATTTCACCACAACCATCACCTTTCCGTAGCACAACCTTACAAAAGTGTTAGATATGATACAACATTAACAAAGAACAAATGCGATTTCTATAGAATCGGGTTTTGTAAATGGAAAAAGTTTCCATACCTTGAATTGAACACTATCATTGTTTACAATAAGTACAGCAATTCATCCCTTCTATTCTAGCTTTTTCACATGTTCGTTGCAACGGGTAATATGTGAAACAAATCTATTTTTTATGCTAATGCTAAGAGTATAGTATTAATAGTACTATAATAAAATATGAAAAAAATATTTCACAAAGCACTGAACTTCTCATAGTTTAAGTAATGAAAAAAATCTTGTAAAAATTTGACAAAGTTTAGCTGGTATTTTGGACAACTTTGAGAGATATTAACTATACATCTGCGTGATGTATGGTAGTGACAATAAATATGTGAGTAATGATTTTTAAAATTTTATTGTGAAATACAATCATCAATTAAAAATGTAGTGGGTACAATTTAATAGACATCAATACCTCGTTCCTGTCCGCTATAAAATTCTAATCCTCATCCTCGCCAAATCCTCAATTAATTGACGCGATCGAGGATGATATAAGAATTGCAATGGGATGGGGACTCACATTTCAGTCCTATTCCTGCTAGAAAAATCTCATCCCTGACCACATTCCATTGTGATCGTTTAATCGGAGAATTTTATTTGTACTTTTTTTAATATGTATTAATAATATCTTATTTTTTTCAATAAACATATTCTAAACATACTAACACGCATATTAACATACTCGGGATAACATATTTATTTAAATATGTCAATTTATATGTTTATTTTTTAATGTATATTAATGACATCTAATTTTTTTCTAGTAGACACCTTCAAAACATACTAAACACGTATATTAATATTTATGGTATAAATTCATCAATTCAGTATATTCAATATATTCACATTTTTTTAACTCATCAATTTAGATGTTTATTTTAAATAATTCAAATTATATAGGATTAATAATTTGGTTGATAAAAAAAATCTCATAGACTTTATATTATTTTGATCAAATATTGAATGATTTGATATCAAATTTAAATTAAATTGGGCAAGATAAATAAAATGAAATACATATGATTCATAATTAAAATAGACAATGTAATTGATGATCTTTTAAAATTGAATAGAATCCAACCTGGAAAAAATCTATATAAAATAAATAATTTAAAGTAGTTAGAATTCTAAATAAATATTTAACATAGTCGAGAGCCAATTAAAAAAATTCTTATTGAGTTGCGTGATCCCAATCGTTTATTGAGTCGCCAATTGTTTGTTAGATAAATAATTTATAGAATATGTAATTTGAGTATTTATTTACCTGTGACCTTATTTAATCTTTATTGATTAAATATTTAATTTAGATATTTATTTGGGTTATTTTCGCAAAAGGACCCCAAAGTATCGATTTTGTAACAATTCTAACCCCATTCTTTTTTTGTGCCACTACATGTCCCCAATCCATCCAATTCAGCCATTAAATTTGTCCATTTGTGCACTGAAGTTTGGGATCATGACTTGAAACACTCTGTTATGCACTAAAATTTTGGGGTCCTGATTTGAAACGCCCTTTTATTTTACAATTTGAACTTTTAACAATGTGCAATTTAGTCCCAAATCTTTTTAAACTTTATAATTTTAACTTTAGTTTTTTACAATTTAGTCCTGAATTTTTTAATTTCACAATTTTAACATTATTTTTGGAAAATTGGTGGAAATGGTCCATAAATTTTAGAGCTACTGCGAAATTGGTATGAAATAACAAAAGGTAACGTCATATTAATTTCACCAAAAATTGATTAATTTGGTATTAATTTTATTTGGCCTATAATTAATTTTATCAAATTTATTTGATACCAATTAAATAAATTTTATCGACAATTTTCGGTATAAGAATTTGATCGCATTAATATCATAATTTTCCAAAAAAAAATATTTAGAATTAAACAAATACACATTTTGATTTCAACTAACAGTTAATAATAAATTTAATCTATAAAGTTTTGGTGGGAATATATCACTATAAAAAATATCTGAATATAAAAAAGGCAAAGTTTACAGAAGAAACAAAATAAACAAAAACCAAACTCCCCACACCAAACCACTCTTCTAACCCAACCCAATAGCATCTACCCAATTAAAGACAATCCAAAGCGCTTCCCCCAGGGTTGTTGCCTACCGACGAAGTCATCGGCAGACGACAATCCGCTCGTTGTACCATCAGTTGGTAAAACTAGGTAACCAGCTAATTGGTGATCATCAAACAAATAGGAAAGCCTCCTATTTGTTGGTATAACCAGCAATTTCAGTCCCAGGGGCTTTCCCCTAGTTGCCGGGTGGCAAAGTGACATTCATGTTTAGAGTTTTTTTTTCAATTATTTGGTATTTTATTTTATTATTTCTTTACATTCAGTATAGTTTTTATAATGATATATTTCTAGTAAGATTTTATGGAGATGAAATTATTACGTTTATTATTAACATTTAGTTAAAATCGAAATATGCACGTTCTAATGCTAAGAAATTATTTGAGAAATTGTGATATTAATGCAATCAAATTCTATTTTGCTGAAAATTATCGATAAAAATTATTTAATCGATGTCAAATAAATTTGATAAAATTAATTATGGACCAAATAAAATTAATATTAAATTAATTAATTCCTTGAAATTAATATGATGTTATCTTTTATTATTTCATACCAATTTCGTAACAGCTGTAAAATTTATGGACCATTTCCGTCAATTTTCCAAAAATAATGTTGAAATTGTGAAATTTAAAAATTCGGGACTAAATTATAAAAAATTAAAGTTAAAATTATAAAGTTTACAAAGATTTGGGACTAAATTGCACATTACTAAAAGTTGATATTGTAAAATAAAATGGCGTTTCAAATCAGGACCCCTAAGTTTTAGTGCATAAAAGAGTGTTTCAAGTCAGGACTCCAAACTTTAGAACACAAAAAGACAAATTTAACTAGTAAATTGGATTGAATCCGTTAGTGGGGGGTTGTAGTGAAATAAAATTAAAGATTTGGGACTTTTGGTGGCACAAAAAAAAAGAATAGAATTGGAATTGTTACAAAATCAATACTTTGGGGTCCTTTTACGAAAATAACCCTATTTATTTTCTTATCACTAAAATTAGACCTTTATGTTAATAAAAGATCAAATAAAAAGGATAAATATGAAAATCAAAACATTTCCCAGAGTGTATAAGTTTAATAGAGGTTAGATTTAGATTAAATAGTAGAATAGAATTGGGGTAGTTGATAAAAATACAAACCAAATAATTATACGAATATGGTGGTGAGCAAGTACTATTGTAGCGTAAATTGATAAATTAAATGTTAGGTAGTCATAACACATCAAGTTAGATTTTACGTTTCTAGAATAACTACAATAAACAATTCATTGGTTGGATTGAGATAATTTTTAATATAGCTTTAAGTTTCTAAACTATGTGATTTCTTATTTTTTATTTTTTGGAAAGAAATGATATAAAAAGAAGAATAGAAAAGGATTTGGTAGGTAAAACTTTAACGAATTGATTAAGTAATATTAATAATAATATACAAAAATGAAATTAATTAAATGTTAACTAATTACGAATATTGGTGTAATTTTAAGAAATCAAAGTAAATTAATAATAGTAGTTGAGCAAATGGGCAACATAAACTTCTAGAAAAAGTACTAAGAATAAACATTGTGGCGAACAACATCTATCGTATAGAAAACTAATAAATCAAATAGTGGGTGAGTCAGAAAACATCACGTACATCCAATAAGAAAAAAAACTCACTTCTGGTATCATATTTCATTTTGTTTAAGTTTATAGTTTGTGGAATGACCATCATAATATATTGCAAAATAAATAAATAAAAATATTTATAAAATAATATAACATCTAAAATTACAATGAAAAATTTATTAATTAGGTTCAAATAATCTTTAATAAAATATTAAGCTCCTAAACTATGGGAAAGCTAAAAGAAAAAGACACAAAATATGTCAAACAAATAGCAATTTTGATAAATGAACAAAATAAAAAAATAAATAAAATACTGGTAAAATCACTAACTTAAGTAATTTAAGTAATGAAAAAGATTACTTAGGCCGCGGGTTGGGTCATGATTTAGGCGGGAAACCCAAAATTGACCCAAGTAATGCTTTTAATATATATAAAGATTATATATAAATCTCAATTTTACTATTGCTCTTCATCTTAATTAGTCTCTCAACACCTTCGCCGCTATGAAGCTATCCTCGCCTATTGTCACAGCGGACCAAGACTAAAAGTGTTCCATTTTTACTCGCAAACTATATCATGATTGGTGGTTCACAAACCACCAGATGATCGTTCAAACCACCATATGGGGTTTGAACCACCATTGTAACCACAAGATCGGGTGGTGGTAACAAGTAGAATGGTGGTCATGGACCACCCGAATCGATGGTTTTTGATGGTGAACCACCAAGCTGGTTTGCCGGCGAATCAAGTGGAATAGTAGGTTGAAGATGATGTTCGAATTGTACAATTTGAAAAATTTTAGGACACGGAAATAATTTTTATTGTGTCAATATGTCATTTTTCAAAAAGTTTAAATCAAATGCAGTTTTTAATTTTCCCTTTTCAAAAATAGTGTTCAAAATAGAAAATTGAAAATATTTTCATTGATAACTATATGTTAAGGAGTCAACAACGAGCCATTACAACAACAAAGAAGAATTCGTATTGACAACTATATGTTTTTATCCATTGAGACGACACTTTCACCATTGAGATTTCATTCTTATGACACCAATCATTGTCTAAGTATGATTTTCACATCTTCTCACGATTGCTTGCTTTTCGCTCGATGTCTTCATGCATGGTTTCACCAAGTCATTTCATATATAGTACTAGTGCATGAAATTAAGTTCAATACAGAGAGATGCATTTCAGGGACAGATCTAGGATTAGAAATCTCAGGGGGGTATCATTCATTATAATAAAATTTTAGCGTAAAAATGAAAATTTAAATAGAAAATATAATGGATACAGCCATTTTCAACATTTTTAAAGAAAAATTTAAAACATAATGTAAAAAAAAAAAACAATTTTAAAGGCAATTTTCAAAAATAAAAAATAAAAAATTGGCGGCTCCGTCTCTGGATGCATTAAAGAAATAGATGCACGTAATAGTATTGAAAAGATTGCACAGTTTCACTTTGTGAGGAAGCCATCACCGTGGAAGCTTATATTAATTGACTGATTAATTTGCAAACTTGATATTTCTAGGATGCACTTCAATAACTTTATAGAAGCTTTTAATGCATAGCAATTAGCACTCGTGCAAACCATATTAATACCATAAGTACCGAAGTGTCAATAAAATTCAAGTTTCGTGATATCTTAACTTGAAAATTCTTGCAATCTCAAAATAAATAAATAAAATACCTTGAAATTTCTATTTATGAGGAAATGAAATGAACTTATCAGCTTCCATCTCTTCCCCACTCACATAACAACATTTTGTTTATTAAGGAAAACACGCTATTACATACTATGCTTCGGAGGCTTAATTAAGAACATGTTTGTTATTCACTATTCTCAATTACTTATTACTACATTTATTTGAGTTTTTCCTTTTCTTTTTTAAAAAAATACATATTCTTTATTTTTCAGCCATACATTTAAAAATTATGTTTTTCAACAATCTCTATCTATTGAACATACCCTAGATATATATGTTTCTGTGGTTGCTTTCACTGCTGTGGTGTGCGGAGAAAGCATCTTACTCACTGACGCGTGGTGCTGTGAGGTGTCACGTCATCCAATTTATTTTTTTAGTATCTATATTAGGTTAAATGAATAATACATAACTACCCCCTGATGGTGAGGGACCGATGTGGCCCCTACAAATTTTTCATGAGCGTGTGCATATGTTTAATGGCCCCCACCAATTTTTTTATTGTGCAGGGGTGTAGGGGAGCATATCTGTATATGTTTAATCGAGTTAAATTATCACAAAATAATGAGAAGGAAGAAAATGTAAATGATTGATGTTGTGATTCAGCAATGTTTTTTCCAAATACATCTATTTGGATATGCCTTAGAAAAGGAATGAAAACTTATTTGAATCTAAATGGACAGATTGGGGACCAATTGATACATTTTCAGAAAACAACTGTTAATACCGAAATAAAGGAATGGGGACCTATAATGCATCTAACTGTACAAGGAGGGACTAATGCTGCAATTGCGGAAAAAGGTAAAATAAAAATGTGAAGCCCTCGGCGAGGATCGAACTCGCGACCTTTCGCTTACGAAGCGAACGCACTACCACTATGCTACGAAGGCCGTTTGCCTGAAAATGTCATTGATCTTTATTATTACTATTTTATAAATCGTTCCTATTTTATAAATCCGTTCAGCATTTTTACTATTCCTAGGACCATGGTAAAACGACGCCAACGACGTCGTTTCGGGATCATCTGTCATAAAACACCGTCGTTTTTTCGTGACCCACTGCGAGCAAACTCGCGGATCCTCAGCCGGCCCAGCAAGATCTGACCCGAGCTTCCTTTTTAGGTGCTTCATGTGACTAGGGATTCATTTCTTCTGGTTCCTTCTTCCGCCGTTCTTCACATCCTCTTTACCTACATCACAGACCTCCTCCAGATCTACCTACATACCTCCGATTAGTCGCTTGGTTCACCCGGATCTACCATTAACTCACCACTTTAAGGTCCCATTCGACTTTTCCGACCTGTATTTCTAATTTCAGTTCGGCCAAAATCTTGGTTGGACGACAGTCACGAGCTCTGCTGAGATATACGTGTTCGATCTATATTATGGTGCATTAATCCGGCTCTTAATTTATATTTTCCCTCAATTTCGTCTGTGTGTTTTCTCCTCTCTGTTGTTCGCTGCTGAATTCATTTTTACCCATCAGTGAATTAGGGTTTTGCGAAATAAGTTGTATCACCGCTCTGGCAGCTGTCGTCGCTGGAATCTTCCACCATCGACTACGTCCGGTGTTCGTCGATCACGGTACGTAATTGCTTCGTTTTCATCTAATATTTATTTATTTTTTCGAGTTTTTCTCTAATTCTTGTTTGTTTGGAGGTAGAACTTAAACAAAAATCATTTTTTAAATTCTCATTTTCAATTGTTGATATGGCTAATTTGACAACTTATGTATTATTCATACCAAATTTCCTCGTTTCACCACTACACATTCAAACGTACTTCACTTTCCAAAATTCTTTATCAAATAAAATATTTTAAAAATCGTAAAACGTAATAAAATGATAAGTTTTCGAAACATAAATGGGTTTGAGTGTAAAAAAACTTAAAACATGATAAAGCCACGAGATCAAAATCCAAAATTAAGCGCCACTTAAACGAGATCAAAATGAGCTTTTTAGAATAGAGATCAAATATACCATTCAACCATGCTAAATCCCTCTGTAACCATATTTAAATTCTGTAAACTTATATATTACTTTCATTCTATTATTCATTTATAAAACTGTGACGAATTATTCAGTTATACAATCAATTGTACATAATATTATTCAAGTGTATCTCTGATGAAAATTTCCACAATTTGTGTTGATGCAAAGTTTGGAACCGACTTCAGATACCATGATAACTTATTTTTGTTAGAAATGAATTTCTCAAGGGAAATTGATTTTCCTTTTCCAACTTTGTGTTAAATGAAATTCATTTTATTTTCCAATTTTTGCTATCAAACGAGATTATACCATTTCAACGTTGAAAAATGACGTCGTTTTGTTGTTGCACGTTGGGCCAATTTTGTACAAGTTAGCGTAGAATAAAATGTCAGAGTCAAATAACCAAGCGGTTGTCAATCACCAATGGGCAGGGGACCATGGAAAACCAGCTTATTCACCACAGCAAAATGCTAGGAAAAATTTGAAATTGTGCCAATTGATGAATGCAGTCTTGAAAAGCCCAAGAACATTGCCTTGGAAATGTTTGCTCACCAACTTCACACTCCAACTGCTTTGACCCCAAGCTTTCCAACAACTAACATTGTCCACTTGGTTCATATTAGTATTTGAATGGGTGCATATGTAAATTTCCATTTTAAGTCTAGGCTTGGTTATTTGACTCTCACATTTTATTCTATGCTAACTTGTACAAAATTGGCCCAACGTGCAACGCACGTTCTATGACCCTAGTATTCACAAATTTCTAGTAAACCTTCAAAAGCTTGTTTCAAAATTTCACATCTCTAGGCCCTCAATCTTCACAACATCGTCACTTTTCGGTGCTAAGATTATATAGTAAATATTTGTGTAGTACATATAGAACTCACAAAATACGTAAATGCAATTGGTTTGATCAAATTCAATTTTAAAAGAGTGAATTGAAATTATTTCCCTAATACAAACTAATTTCTCACAAGTAGCTTTGCAATGGAGGGTCCCAAAGGCTTTCCTAACCCACTTTCGTAGAGAAGTGCATTGTTTTAGTTAGAGCCTCCCTTCTTCATCGAGGAAGGAAAGACTTAACATGCTTACTTCAAAATCAATGTAAATTTGAACATAGTTATTCGATTCCAGTTGTAAATTGTTTTAATGGGGTTAGAGTAAATCTTTTTATTTAGTCTTTTTTCTTTTAAATCTTTAACAATGATTATTTTTATTTTTATTTTTTTAAACCAAGAAAATACTAATTGTAAAACAAAAATATGGGTACTACTCATCGCCTTGTTTTGCCTAAAAGCACCTCAACTGATCATTGCGAATTGGCTTTTTGCTTTTTTGCTTTGGAGCTACGCTTGAAGTACGCATAAATATTGTGTGACAAAATGCTATACCCTAATAGAAAGTGGGTCCCCCCACTTTTCGGGGGGAGGGAGGGAAAATGATAATTTTCCCCCATGCCCTATTAGGGTGTAGGAAATGTCACACAATATTTATGTGTACACCTAGAATAATTCTTTGTTTTTTCCCCTCTAAACTTAAATTTCTGAATTGTCTTATTTTTTTAATTTACTTCAACAAATGTCTCTAACTTTTTAATCACATATTCAAAAGTTAATTTTTTTCAAAATCTATAAAATCGAAAGAGTTCTTTGCACAAAAACCCTACTGTAGATATGAAATTAGAAAAATATCTACAAAAATAATTGAAAATTTTGTTACGTCCTTAGTGCCATGTGATTGCACAAACGATCGGGCAATTGGGCCTCAAGGCCTAGTGACTACCCAATAAATTACTGTGGGCGAGGCCTTGTTGTGACTTTTTAAATCAAAAGTGACAATAAATCCTAAAGAAGTCACTGGTGAATTAAAAAAAAAAAAAAACTAACACATAAGAAAGTCAAAAAAATAACAAAAAATTAAAATTAAAATTACACGAGAATTAAAAGATGTTACAATTATTATATTTACAAATTGACAAAAAATTTAAACAGTCACAATGAGGCAATGAGCTAGAATAGACCCACAGACGAGTTACAAAAGTTATCCCCAGAAGGGGTCAGAAAAGTTCCGTTCTACGGCCTCATTAGAGTGCCCACTCAACTCCAATCCAGGCCTACTTTGATCCATATTGGGATACAATTGAGGCTTCCATCATCCCTATTAGTGTTAGAGTAGTCCTATTCATCGCTCCTTGGCACCAAATATCTATCAATTGCTGCAGTGATTTCTACTTCGACTTTGTTCATCGAAAACTTTGAAGGTAGACAGTAGTTAGTATAGTACTGAATATTGAATTTAATTATTTTCCAGTGTTGTTGACTTGTTTCTAGATGGTAATCAATCTTCCAATAGCAGTAGCGTTTTGATTTCCAATAATAATATTTCTAGCTGTTGGTTATGATTTTATCCCAAAATTTTACAGTTATTTATTTGGACTTGGACTTCATCTTAAGCAATCCCCAAATTTTGCATAAATTACTTGACTTATGAGTGTTGGTTTTTGTCTATTTTTGAATTTGACGGCAACTTCTATTGTGAGCGCAGCGTTAAATAGAATAAAAATGGAGAGTTTCAGTTTAAATTAGTGTGAGTTAGCTTTCCAAATGAGTCGAGTACTGTAACAATTTGTAATTTTAATAAGCATTTTTGAAACACAACTCATTAACGAGGTTACATAACTAAAGATCCTTTTTCTTCAGTTCACTATTTTTTCACGCAGGTTTGAACTTTGGCTATTTGTGATATGAAGAATTATACATTTTTTCATATATAAATTTTATTGCATTACAGTTCTTGTACTGATCCTCGGTCCCAGGAAAATATTGGATTTGCCGCTGACCATTGCACCAGTACAAAATTTTGATTCAATGCCTTCAATGGACATCACTAAGAGCCGACAAAGTTCCAATATCAACAGACTCGAAATGGAGCACTTTGCCAAGTTTGTTTCATTACATTATTGTATATTAAACATCAAAATTTTATATCTATTTGGTGGACTTACTCATGAAAAGGAAATTCTTTTCAGGAGACAAACTTTACACCAAATGACTCACCATTATTATTAAGCATTAATATATCAAGCACACTGCTTACTTAACTTCCTTCTATGGCAACCTTTATAAAAGCACATTAAGGCACTTCGATCACAGAAAAGAAAATTCCAACTAGAACTTAACAGGCTGAAAACCTTACGTGTTGTCTTCCCACTGCCAGTTCCACCAACCTCCAAGAGTAGTTTTTCAACTGAAAACATATAAAATATTTAAATAAGACACAAGTCAACATGGAAATCACAACTTGGAAACATTGCCAACATGAAATACAGGTCAATAATAATATAGTTCTACATTTGTTAATTGTCCAGGCAACTTAAATTTTAAAATATATAACGTAAAGATTTTTAACAATCTTGATGCTTAATTAAAAATAACAAAATCTGACCATAATAAACTCAACAAAGGTAAGGACCAACTGCATTGGGTAGATGTTCAATGAAGCAATTCAAAATGCAGTTGTAGTTTCCAGGAAACAACGTTACAAACATAATTATATACAAATTACAAGTAAATAAAAATCATAGAAAAACTTCAAACTGCCTATTTAGGGCTTGTTCTTTCCACAATAAATTTACACACACGCAATTCCGTATAACCTCATACTCATTTTCAACCACACACACATCTCCCAAAATAATATCAACCACACATTTTTACACGGAATACCGCACACATCAACTTAATACCCAATCAAACATACCCTTAATAATGTATATAATGCTTAGACCTTTGACTGGTGCAGAGTTTATGAGAATAAAAGGTATTTACATCCAAATTGGACTTTCTCTCTTTCAACAAGAGAAGGACCTACAGGATTTTATGCCTTCATCTCATATTCCGTCATGACAAACTGTCATCTATTATCCAGTAATGTATCTCATAATATAAAGAACTATATAAAGAACTTTACCTATTTGTGATATAAAGAACTATACATTTTGTCATATATAAATTTTATTGCATTACAGTTCTCGTACTGATCCTCGGTCCCAGGAAAATATTGGATTTGCCGCTGACCATTGCACCAGTACAAAATTTTGATTCAATGCCTTCAATGGACATCACTAAGAGCCGACAAAGTTCCAATATCAACAGACCCGAACGGAAGCACTTTGCCAAGTTTGTTTCATTACATTATTGTATATTAAACATCAAAATTTTATATCTATTTGGTGGACTTACTGATAATAAGGAAATTCTTTTCAGGAGGCAAAAGATTGCGCAGCAAAGAAAAGCCCTGCCAATTGCTGCAGGTAAGCTTCTCTTATTTTTGCTCTTACTTCAAACAATTAGTTTTCTTTTGCTTGCAACAAAGTTGTTAATCTATTATGTGCTTGTAAGCTACCAATCTGCACTCAAATTATTTTGCTTTGGGTTTTTAGATTTTTGAAGGAATTTCTACCATTAATTGGATAGTTACTCAAAGTGTTTATTTAAGTTATATTGGGTAAGTGGTTGAAGATTCCTAATGATGGATTAAGGTGATGCTGAAGCGTTGGACTTACCTCACTATACTTCTGTTATTTAAAATAATTAACAAAAAGGAGAAAAAATTGCATCTTCTCAATTAAAGATCTCGAACAAGTTTGCAGTTTTCGATGCTCTCTTGGGGTAAAACCTTATGCCGTAAAAAAGAATGGTTATTTTATTTTTACTTTCCCTCTATTTCGAAGGGTGCGAATTAGGGACTGATCAATTAATAGTTAAGTGATGTAAATTACGTGGTCCTTGTCCTAATTAATGTGCAGTCTGTCCTAAATGTCTGGATTAAACAGATGCTCAAATAGATTAGTTTACAAGTTAAAACTTTACAAAAATGCCCTATATCATGTGGAAGTAATGCTTTTGAGAAAATACCGTGTTCTAGGAGTTAATGTACAAGTTGAATTAGATTCGGTGGGTATTATGAGATACATTACTGGATAATAGATGACAGTTTGTCATGACCGGAATATGAGATGAAGGCATAAAATCCTGTAGGTCCTTCTCTTGTTGAAAGAGAGAGTCCAATTTGGATGTAAATACCTTTATTCTCATCAACTCTGCACCAGTCAAAGGTCTAAGCATTATATATATTATTAAATAGGCAGATTGAAGTTTTTCTATGATTTTTATTTACTTGTAATTTGTATATAATTATGTTTGTAACGTTGTTTCCTGGAAACTACAACTGCGTTTTGAATTGTTTCATTGAACATCTACCCAATGCAGTTGGTCCTTACCTTTGTTGAGTTTATTATGGTCACATTTTGTTATTTTTAATTAAGCATCAAGATTGTTAAAAAGTCTTTACTTTATATATTTTAAAATTTAAGTTGTCTGGACAATTAACAAATGTAGAACTATATGATTATTGACCTGTATTTCATGTTGGCAATGTTTCCAAGTTGTGATTTCCATGTTGACTTGTGTCTTATTTAAATACTTTATATGTTTTCAGTTGAAAAACTACTCCTGGAGGAGGTTAGGAATAATGATACACTAATCATTGTTGGTGAAACTGGCAGTGGGAAGACAACACGTAAGGTTTTCAGCCTGTTAAGTTCTAGCTGGAATTTTCTTTTCTGATCGAAGTGCCTTAATGTGCTTTATAAAGGTTGCCATAGAAGGAAGTTAAGTAAGCAGTGTGCTTGATATATTAGTGCTTAATAATAATGGTGAGTCATTTGGTGTAAAGTTTGTTACTTGTCTGCGGTATGCACATAGATGCTGACTGGACATACACCTCTCGAAAGTTTCTTAAAGTACAACTGCTTTTACTTTCAAAAAGTGACTGGAAAGCTGTAAATGCTAATATTTTCGTTAATTCTCATCTCTTACTGATCCTCAAGTCCTGTGTGTGCTTGTAATTGTTTTTCAATTTGTTATGCTCTACTTGGCACATAGATCATGTACACACAACACCCAAGCAGCTAACGGGCGTACAAAGTTTCCTGTGAATGTATGTATAATACATTCTATGGTGTCGACAAGTCATTCCTTTAATTATCGACTTATCGTTGATTAACTGATTGTATTTTCGTCCATATCTGGCTCTTTTGAAAAAATGGAAAATTCTTTTGTTCGGATGTGTAAAGATACATAAGAATGAGGCCTCTCGAAAAGGTTGCTACTTGCACAATAATGTGATCAGTCTTAACTTTTCTTGCGTTATACAAAGTTCAGTTCTTTGTCAGGATTCACATAATGGCTATCTAGCTTAAAGTTGACTTGCTACACGATTCTCATGATGCCATCATATAAGGAGGACATTGTACAAAAACTATAGTCTATATGCACGCACGTGTGCAGTTATTTTTCAAAGAAATGTCTTAAAGCCTCTTCATTATTTCTGAGCCTGACACATTGGCAGACCAGTTCCCCCATCCCAATTACCTGCATAATATTTGCTGTTTATTGTTCATCTAGAACTTGTATTTGAAATCTTAAATATATTTGCAGAATTGCCCCAATATCTTAATAATTGGGGTTTTTGTTGCGATGGTGGGATAATTGGGATAACTCAACCAAGGCGTGTTGCCGCTGTAACTGTTGCAAAACGGGTCGCTGAAGAATGTGGAGTTGCATTGGGTCAAAAAGTCGGATATGCCATTAGATTTGAAGACATGACTTCCAGCTCAACAAGGATCAAATACATGACAGATGGATTGCTGCTGAGGTGAAGAGGATGTTTGTGCTTTTTATGTTTGTAGATCGATTGCTTGTTTGTTCAATGAGTAATATTGCACGTTACTGATCAGAGTAAAGTATTCATACAAAAGAAGGTCCTTTATTGAAATAACATATGGTGTCTAAATATATTTATAGGGAAGCATTACTTGATTCGTATCTTTCCAAGTATTCTGTTATTATTGTTGATGAGGCTCATGAGAGAACCGTCCAGACTGATGTATTGCTTGGCTTGTTAAAGACTGTACAAAAGAAGAGGTCCAAAGGTGTCAGTAATGCAGTAGATATTGACAGTGGAGAAGTCAAGAATGGCATGCTGTTCAAAAACCATAATGGTTCTGAAGTTGCCAGTACTCTTAAGCAGTGCCGATTCAAGAAATTGTCTCCTTTGAAGATTATTATTATGTCTGCCAGTCTGGATCCACGGATTTTTTCTGAGTACTTTTGTGGTGCGAAAGCTGTGCGCGTGCTGGGTCGACAGTATCATGTCGACACATTCTATACTCGTCTGCCTGAGACCGATTATGTGGATGCAACTTTGATTACCATATTTCAGGTTGTTACTCAGTCATTCTCTTTTTGTCCTTGTGTATTATGAGCTTGTTTGGCTCATCTTTTCGAGAAATCAATGAGCACACAATAACTATTCTCTATAGTTTTCCTCTACTTTTTACCAAGTATTAAAAGATCATCGTTTCATAAATTTCTGCAAACTCGAAACTAATTTTAGCGAATTTTCTAGTGGCGAACTATTTTTGAGTTTGATCTTTTAGGCAAATCCAATTACAAAAAGGAGCAGTGGCTCCCTTCACCTAGAAAGTTGGAGTAGAGTAAAAATCTTTCATTTATTAGTTTTCATGGAAACCTTTTATTTGTGACAAAGTGTACTTGAGAACACAAAAGGTAAGCACAAAGATTAGCATCCTTTTTTTTTTTTTTTTTTTTTTTAAATTGTCATTTTATTTACTTTCTCAACCCATTCTGTTAATATTAAGTTAAAAGGGTCTTCTGAAGGAAATTGAAAGGGTAACTATATTGAGAACCCACAGGATTCTTTTCTTCCCTCTTTTCCCTCTTTAGCTTACCTTGAGAAAGGATTCAAAACTTAATGCAATCTAGAGGAGATTACGTCAAAATCAGTTCCATTGGAGTAGAAGACTTGTTTTCCTCAGTCGTGTTTTTATGAACTTTTAATTTGATGATGAAATTTCTTCCACTAAAACATGATGGTTACTTTAACAACCTTGTTACCATCAAACCCAAGTAACACAGATTTATATTTGTGTGGTCATTTTGAAACATTATTGTAGCTTTCCAAGTACTTCATTGCCCAACAATTCCACTCTGTCCACAACCCACCCCCTCCTTAAGAAAAAGTTGTACTGTATGAGCAGGAGATGCGTGGTTTATTATGTTATTTACCCTTTTTTCCCCTAAGAAACTTCTATTTTTCTCTGATATAATGGTTGTAATGCCTCACTTTTTTCTCTTTTCAGATTCATATTGAGGAAGGTCCTGGAGATATACTTGTGTTCTTAACTGGCCAAGAAGAAATAGAATCTGTGGAGAGGCTTATCCAAGAACGCCTTCCACAGTTGTCTGAAAGCAAACGAAAGCTTCTGACTTTTCCAATATTTTCATCTCTTCCATCAGAGAAGCAAATGAAAGTTTTTATGCCTGCCCGAGTTGGGTTTCGTAAGGTAATTATTTTCTTCTTAGCTTGAACTTTTTAGCTTATGCAAACTTATATGAGATATTAGAATCTTGTCTAGTTAAAGCAACTTTTCAGTTGTTCATGAACATTCTCACTGCAAAAATGATAAGAGGAAATAGGGTTCCTGGATTTTCAATCTGGAATTTTGATATCCGTTTGATGCCTCCAAGAATTAAACACATGTTTATCTTCTTGCATCTGCTGTTCAGGTAATATTAGCTACCAATATCGCTGAGACATCAGTGACAATACCAGGAATCAGGTATGTCATTGACCCGGGAATGGTGAAATTGCGTACTTATGAGGCATTGACAGGGATTGAACCGTTAATCGTCGTCAAAACTTCAAAAGCTCAAGCAGATCAGAGGAGGTAGAGATACTGAATTTCCTAAATTTATATTGGCAGAAAACTTGAGAAATATGACTTAGAGCAACTCCAATAGCCTCTTTATATTTAAAGAGTATCTTTTAAGAAATAAAGAGTATTTATTAATTTAGAGAGTGGGTTTTTTTATATGTTCCAACACACTCTTTATATTTGTGTAGGTAAAAGTATTGAATTTTGCAATTGATCTCGAAATTTGTAAAAAGTCAATAAATAAATATATCTAGAGGTGTGAATGCATTAAATGGGTAAATATAAATCCAAATAAAGAATATATCTAGAGGTGTGAATGCATTAAATGGGTAAATACAAAACCAAATAAAGAGTGAGTTTGGCTCTCCAAATTTGAAGAGCCAAACCCACTCTCTAAACTAAAAAGCTAATTTAAAGAGGCTGTTGGAGTATGATTTTAAGACCATAATCTTTAAATTAAAGAGTATTTTAAATTTAAAGAGTGTGCTGGAGATGCTCTTACTCCCTCCAACGTTTGTTTTTCCACATAGATCAACATTGTTATTGAAAATGTAAATTTTGTGAATAGTTTATCCTTATTAGAGTCTAAAATCTTGTTGGAAGTAGCAATAAATTAAGGGCATGCAAAATTAATAAGGGCATACTAGTAAACGAACGAGACAAACATTACTCAATATAAACAAGGCTATATTAATCATTTAAAGTGAGTTAATGGATTCTATAACTACATCCTCTTGCTTCAAATTCATTACATCCCCTTAGCCCCCGAGCACGAGTGAGAAGAAAAGAGCAAAGAAAGAAAGTACGAGTGGTAAATTATGGTCATTTGCCCCTTATCTCCAATTAATTTATACTCAAGATCTTATGTTTCTTGTTGCAGTGGACGTGCGGGTCGTGAAGGACCTGGGAAATGCTACCGTCTTTACCCAGAGAGTGAATTCCATAAGCTCAAGGAATCCACGACACCTGAAATCAAAAGATGTAACCTATCAAATGTTATTTTGCATCTTAAAGCTCTAGGCATTGATGACATTATTGGCTTCGACTTCATTGAACAACCAGACAGGTGAGCTTGACAATGGAGATGCATGGTTTGCATATGAGCTGTGTGCATATTTAGTTGCCCATATCCATGATTTGCTATCATGAAAATGTCATATAAGAGCATCTCAAAGAGGTTCTCTATACTTCAAGAGCATCTTTTGAAATATAAATAGCACTTTTTAATTTAAAGAGTGAAATTTTTTAAATTCCCAACACTCTTTATATTTGTGTATGTAAAGGTATTGGGGTTTCACAATTGATTTTGAAAGTTGCAAATAGCCAATAAATTATTATAGCTAGAAGTGCGAATGCATTAAATGAGTAAATACAAAATCAAATAGAGTGAGTTTGACTCTCATATTCGGAGAGCCAAAACCCAATCTCTGAATTTAAAAGTTACAATAAAGAGTTTGTTGGAGCAAACTTTTAAGCAACGAGTCGTTAAAATAAAGAGCATCTTCCAATTAGAGACTCTTGGAGATGCTCTAAGCATGTTTATGTCATATGAATTTCTTTTGGTAGTCTAATTTTGGACCTTTTGTGCATTATTATATTGCATATTTTCAAGAATCATGCCAACTTAACTTAGTATGGTAATTTTATTCAAAAAAAAAAAAAAAATCTTCGTATGGTAATTGGCTATGATTTATTGATTTATGAAATAATCTGCATCTTATACGCCATTAGTTTTGGATTTGCTCTTCTGAATAATCTAACCTTTGCTGTACAGGAATTCATATCAAATTAACTTTTACCACATCTTGTATGTATTCTTACAGAAACGCTATCATCAAGTCGATGGAGTTGTTATTTTTGTTAGGTGCACTAACAGAAGAAAGTAAATTATCGGATCCAGTTGGTCAACAAATGGCCAGGCTTCCACTGGACCCTATTTATTCAAAGGCTCTCATTATTGCCAGTGAATTTAACTGCTTGGAAGAAATGCTAGTAGTAGTTTCAATGCTCTCAGTCGAATCTATATTTTATGCTCCCCGTGAAAAATTGGAAGAGGTATGGTTGTATGGCCTTCTAAAATTTTGTGTTTCATCATCTATGCTTTGCAAGCATTGTATGATAGCATACTACAGATTTTGTCGCAATCTTGAAATTGCATATGGTGAATTTGTGTGTCTTTACTGCTATACTTTTACATGTAGTTATTTGTGAGTATATATCCAGAAGTCCTTTGTGTTTTGCAGTCTCGAATTGCTTTGAGAAGCTTCTCAAGTCCAGAGGGGGATCATTTGACTTTGCTGAATGTATATCGTGCTTCAGACGAGTTCTTGCGGAAGAGCAACTTAATGAACAGCAAAGAAAAAGCTGAAAAGAATCTCAGAAAATGGTGCAAAGAAAATTTTATCAATAGCCGCTCCCTGAAGCATGCTCGCGACATCCACAGGTTGATTATCTCCACTTCCCAGAAACTTAATCGGGATTTCTGAGATTTTATGCCTCAAGTATTGTTTCCCTATAATGGCATGTAAAATTTTGTCTATTTTTATAATTTTGAAATCCCATTTTCAAAAGCGAGGAAATATTTTGTAGGGAAAATTTAAAATGACTTTTTCTTGTTTTGAGTGTTTTCAAAGGACACAAACAGTCCGTAAAAATGCACAAAACATAGAAGTATCTCGTTTCTCCATCTCAGAAACAGAAAATTGAAAATGGGTTGATATAAAACTAAAAACTGAAAATTGGAACGCAACGAAAACACACCTTATGGTTTCTTACCAAATGAAGTTCCTTTTATGTATCTATTTCTGAGTTCATTTGGCACTTCATCTGTAGTCAAATACGGAGAAATGCAGAACAAATGGGTCTTCGTGTGGCTTCATGCGGGGATGACATGCTTCCCCTTCGCAGATGCCTAGCTGCTTCCTTTTTTCTGAATGCAGCTTTAAAGCAGCCTGATGGTACATACAGGTAGGAGTTTAATTCTTTAACGCTACTCCGTAAAACAAAGTATTTAATTTATTTCAGAGGCAATAGCGGAACTTCTACACTCTTTAAGTTGCAATATTCTTGACTTCAATAGCAATCAATTTATGCATCTTTTTTGTGTTGTGACAGGGCTTTGTTAAGCGGTCTTACTGTTCAAATCCATCCATCATCTGTTCTATTCCGGATGAAACCCGAGTGCATAATCTTTAATGAATTAGTTCGAACTACTCATAATTACATTCGGAACGTCTCTAGAATAGATTACTTGTGGTTAGCCGAGCTTGCTCCTCAATGCTATGCTCTGCAAGAATAGGAATCGAAGTTCCATTGTGGTAAGAGTTCACTCATCTCACTCATTGTATTCGATACAAAAACCTTGTAGTTTTTATGACTCATTTAGGTTTTCAATATTTTCAGGTTTAGCGCGAATGCGCAATTGCTAAATTTCGCTGAAAACTAACTTTCTAAGTGCAATAGCACTAGGAACCACGAGATACATGGATAGTATTAGGTAGTAATATGACTTCGAGTTTGGATAGTAAAAGTTAATATTTTATAACGAACATAGGTCTTAAGGGTATGTTTGATAGAGTTTAAATTCATAACAATTTTTAGCTGTAGGCTGTATGGTTTGAGAAGTGAAGAAATGTATTAAAAAATAGAAAAATAGTCAAATCAATGTAATGCGTGGTGGAATATGATGAGAGGGAAAATTGAGATTTTATTAAATCTATAGAAACATTTCTTAATGTTTACTTTGTCTTGTAACAGCAAAGGACGTGTATATCTGTGCTACATATCGTGGAGGGACTTGGATGAAAGTTCTACAACTCAGGAGCGAACTTCAATGGGCCGGGATATACTCTGCGAATAATCTAAGATGAGACGATTGGAATTCGTCTGTTTGGGTCGATATGTTGTTGATTGTGAAAGCATTTTGCAGATGGCTTCGTCGTGATGGAGCAACTCCATTTTTGCACATATATAAGCACATGACAGTGAATCTACTTGACTGGCGAATTGGGGCAACTAATATGTTTGACTCGTTCTTTTGAAGTGCTTTTGAAAAACAGTATTTATATAAATGGAAAAAAGAGTGATTTTTTTTTCCTCCCGGAAAGCACCAATCAACCTTGATGAGGTTTTTACCGCACCGCTCGGAGTGGTTGGTGGGGGTTTGGATTGAGTGATTCAAAGTGATTTAGAAAATTGTGCAAAAGTGATTAATTTACTGCAGAACATGGGCTTAAAGTGTAGTGTACTCGACGTCCTTGACATAAATAGATTCATCGGATCTGCCTGTGCACTTCGTCTTGCTTACACCACAAATTTATCATATTATCACTTTTTAATTTACATAAAAGGTATATCTTCTACGCTATATGCCAAGCACGATATATAAGCCAAACACATCCGAACAGTGGCCAGGTTCGATGAGACGAAGAAGTACCAACTGAAATCAACAATCGAAGCTAAACTACTGTAAATCAACAGGTCGTGTATTCAAGTTGTGAGATCTACATAAAATCCATATTACATGCACAGAACATGCAAAATCATTCGAATCAGTTAAAAAGTTTTCAAGTACAAGAAAGATGACACAGCAACTGAGAATGGATCAGCAAGCAGAGACCCAATGATTAATCTAAGAACTATCAACTATGTCTCGGAGAGATTATTTATTTATTATTTATTATTTATTGTTTATTTTTTTGAAACAATGATTAATCCAGGAACTATCAACTATGTCTCGTAGAGGTTATTTATTTATTTATTATTTATTGTTTATTTTTTTTGACCCAATGATTAATCCAGGAACTATCAACTATGTCTCGTAGAGGTTATTTATTTATTTATTTATTATTATTATTATTTGGGAATTATCTCAACCTAAAACTATTTGTTTTATTGAGTACCTGATAACTCTAACTATTGTTGCTAGCCACAGTGGCGGAGTCAGACTGACTTGAATGGGTATCCACAATAAAAATTTCAAACAAGGGCTAAGAGATTCACAGCTGTCAAAGGAAGAAGAAGAGGCACTGCATCAGAATTATTACCTATAAGAGTCGGCTAAGGGAATCATACTAGATAATTAGAATTTAGATATACTCATATGAATAATCTCTAACCTAATATCCACCGTTCACACCTACAAAAATATAATTATAAGAATAGGAACTTTATAACTTTCACAATTTCACATATCATTTGGTATTTAGTAATGTAGAAGGAAGAACTTAGAAGTGAAAAGCCTTTATAATTTTTTAGGCTTAACTTTCAAAAGTTTTAAAAGTTAAAATTTGAATCTTCCATATTTGCAACTTATAAATTCCAATTTCCACAAATACAAAATTCACATTTCACAAATCAATCACAAATTTACAATTAACATTCAATAATTTAAGTATCCAACATTAGAGTTTTAGAATTTAGAAATCAAGAGAACAAGTTAAAATGAAAAGAAAAATCAACACAAAGTAAGAGTACAAACAAATAACTTTATCTCTTTTACCAAAATAGCCACAAATTTCGACCAATTGACCACAAACTAAAAGACAAAAAACACAAATTAAAAAAGAAAGTCATTGAGAAGTTAGACACTCAATAGCCGCAAACTTCAACCAAAACTAAAAATAAAAGGGAAACTTAGAAAAAGAATTTCCACAAAATGGGGGTATTCCAAGGGATACTTGGGAATACCCCCAGCTCCGCCAATGGCTAGCCACCTATATTTGGGAGCTACAATTAATTAAATAATATGGTCCCTATAGGTAAATTGCCATTAGTCAAATAACAAACAGAAGAAGTGTTCGAAAATTTTTAGAGAAGAGGATACCAATTCATCTCCAATGCTAGATGTTATTGATAGCATATGTTTTCTTTAGTTCAAAAATATATGGAGAAAATTTTATCACTTACTGCATTGACGTTTTTCCCCTTTAGTCTCAGAAAAGAATATATTGTCATCTGTCTATCCATCCGTCCTTCTTTGTCATTGTATTCTTCAATCGTTTCTTCTCAGTTCTCACGGTGTTGGGAAAATAATTACAACTATTCACTTATCTATTACGTTACTCATCAAAATGATCGACCCGAGAAGCTGAAGGATAAAAGAAATTCATTTATGATTTCTCTCTAGAATATAGAACTTTGTAATCGATGCTGTTAGAAACGAGAGATGCCCTTAAAGCATGCAAAAACCTCTGACAAGTATCACTGTACCAATGATTAATTGAATTTATCTTACATAGTACTTAATAGCACCACATAATTGACAGAAGATATATTAAGATAAAACCAACCACTGTGATGTAAATGGAAATGTAGAAAGACAGAGTACAGAGGAATATATTTCGATTCATCCCACATAGGATGTGAAACATGGAGAAAGAGCTGAAGAGTGTTATAAAATTGGATCTAGTGGCATATTTTGCATACTTACCTGGACGGGGTCAATGGGTGATCAAGAAGACCCATGGCCTAGGTGGGTGACTTCCATTGCACTTTGGAAGGGTGCCTGCCTAAGGTTGGCCCAAGTGGTCGAGCCTATGTCATAATTTGTGGTAGTGGGGGCCTGCGTTCGCGCAGCCCCTGCCCAATATGAAGTGCAAGTTTCATCTGCTCAATTCTCAATTGCAATTACAATTTTAATAAACTTTGTTATCATTAAAAGTCACCGTTGATATAAGTTTATGAGTCATTTGGTTAATATTCAATTAGCCCTTGTAGTTTATCAATAAAAACTTGGATTCAAGAGTAGGTATTAAATAAATGTTTTATGAGTCATTTGGTTAATATTCAATTAGCTCTTGTAGTTTATCAATAAAAACTTGGATTCAAGAGTAGGTATTAAATAAATGTAGATCAATAGACGATCAATACAAATATTATACAATATAGAAATGTGAACAATACTATTCAATATAAAAACATGACTATATAAATAGGACTACCAAAACAGAAACTAAGGGGTGTTAGGATGTGTGTTTTTATATGATTTGATGTGATATAGGAGAGAGAATGAGTGGAATTGAATGGTGGAGATTTATGTAGTACAAGTAGGTCCCACGAGATTTGTGTGTAAAAATGTATTAAAACTTGTAGGAGAACATGGGTTAAATCAATGAAAATGAGATAAAAAGAGTACATATCCAGGCAAGCCTTTCGTTGACTTGTTTGTCATGTTTTCGTGTTGAGATGATCACAACATAGGTGGATTCAGAGGGAAGCATGGGATGGCAATCGCCATTGCGACATTTTTTAAAATTTTGTATGCACATTTTTAATTTTGTTGAAAATTTGTAAATATATATATATAGTTTGCCAACTACCTTCCCAACCCCACCCCACGCCCAACGCCCCCGGAACACGGCCACTGGGCCAATAGATCCAGAACAAGAAGCGATGAGTTTATTTTACTGAAGTCAATATTAACATTTAGGCCTTGTTCTTTTCCTCATCAATTTACATGCACGTAATTCGTACAACTTCACACATATTTTCAACCACACATATTTTTCAAAATAATCTCAACCACACATTTTACACGGAATACCGCGCAGGGTAACTTTATCACCAATCAAACATACCCTTAATCTGTGTCCTATGAGAAAGATTGAAAACTTGAATGAAGTGTCCAAAGCATTACAATAAGTTCAATACAAGCATCAATCCAAATCCCGAGTTTTGAAGCACAGCGCTTATATGTGGTGTTACAAAAGTGCATTCTGAATCCAAGGCCTACATGAGGCTAATTTAAAAGACAGTGATACAATCATACAAACACTGAAATTCAATAGCTGTGCATGAGGATTGTCGACCCATTGCGTTCCACCAATATTGCCTAACAGTCTTAAAATTCATTCATTTGGCTATTTTGTTCAATTAGGTGGGTAAAAACAACTGCCTTGATCTCTTAAAGATCCATGAATGAAGCTTCATTTTCCCTTTCTTGCAGCCGTGGAGAACATGTCTTTGATATTTTTGGAGTTCTCCTCTACTTTGGCCTTCTTGGTTTGCCTAGTTGTCCTTACAGCCTTCTTCTCTACCTTGTTGTTCTCCTGAATAATAGGAAAGGAATTGACATGTGAAAGAGTAATTTTAAAGAGATATACACATTTAACAAATTTAAGTAACACAATCAAATAATTCTAAAGGGACATAAAATGGATATTGTTTAGTGACATAGTCGACGTGACACTTCTTCATCACACAATGAAGAGGACCGTCAAGTGATAAATCTCATGGATACCTCTTTCATTATCCAATAAAAAATGATATATTAACAAGTCACTTGATCATGCCTATTTCAAGTGGTTCGCTATAATTATTGCCTATGGCTCACAAAAACTGAACATATATATACTCACAACTGGAAAAGTTGAATGAAAGGAAAATATCAAGCTCATGTGAGTTTTTAACATAAAAATAAATTGCTAGTGCTAAGTCAAAGTACAAACAATCCCACTTTCAAGACAATCATTCATTATTATCCAAACCTCGTGATTCGCACCCCAACTCAATTTAAAAAGTTAAAACATGTCTTGTTTTCAATCCATTTTTTGAAAACTCTTTTTTTTTTTTTGTCGCGTTAAAATGCATTTTCGGTGAAAGGCAAACTTTTGTAAAGAAAACCCAAAATTTTTTATTTTGTGATTTGAGTGTTTTGAGCTACTATACATCAATCTGCTGAAAACAAGAAACTTCAAATTGAAATGCAATCACAACACTTCAGTTTTTAGTAAAGTAAAAGTTTACTCAAAACAGACATGAGTCATATGCAATTCACCTTACGAAATGAACAATGAAAGTGAAATAATAACAGATTTGGCATGGGTGCTTATCCAGTCACGCCATGGTACTAGTTACACATGGATACATTACTACACAGAAATGAAAACACGGTTCTGATTTAAGTATACCTGCACCGGAGTAAATGATGATGAACCACTTCCACTAGAATGTAAAACTTCAGTGTATTGTGCTTTTGCTGCCTCTTGCAGGTTTAACCTGGAATTGCAGCCCCCAGTAATGATTGGTGTAAAAACATAGAATATAGGATAAGGAAGATGGTTTCAAATGGTAGCCCCCTCTTCATCCCAAATGACAGAAAATTTAGTGCTTGTTTGGGAAATTCTTTTAGAAGAATGATTTTCTAATGTATGACCAACAAATTATAATAGAGAATAGTTTTAACAAGTATGAACAATTATCAAATTAGTAAAATGAATGGTTGAAATTTGTTTTATATAATGAACAATATATATATATATA
The DNA here is from genome assembly GCA_018223645.1 of Jasminum sambac. NCBI lineage: Eukaryota > Viridiplantae > Streptophyta > Magnoliopsida > Lamiales > Oleaceae > Jasminum > Jasminum sambac. Next base: position 28,338,810 of record CP073652.1, read on the forward strand.
CACATATATGATGCTCCTAAAATCTCCACCAAACAAGCTTGTCTATTTCCAAACCCACTACAAGATTTGGTAACCTGGTGAATTTGGTTGGAGTTTAATCCCATTCAGTTCAAGATAGGTGCCTCGACAAATAAAAAAACAATTAGATGACATAAGGCAATACAGATAACCGTTACTTGGTAAAAAGCAATACTTGAATTTGCTGCACAAGAGGTTTAACCAAGGTTCTTCCTTCAAGTACTCTGCCACTATTGACACTGCATCAAATACTGTAACCACCAAAAGATGCTAATCATTCTCAAATCATTTTACCTCTGCTTTAGGAGACAGGACCTGTGACACTTGTTAGACATATGCAAGCTAAAATAAAACAATGAACACAATGGACATTTATACTTGTTAGACAGTAGTGAGTGGTGCATAATGTTGGACATGCAACTAAGAACTTGTTTGATACAACTTATTAAAAAATCATTTTCTCCACCATCATTTTCGACCACTTATTATCTTTGATATGACAACTTCTCTATGTTTTTTAAATACATTTTCTTTACTTCTCAACCATACTTCCAAAAATCATTTTGGCAATAATCACATCAAACAAGCCTTCAAACCCCAACTATGTTTGAATGCTTGTTTATGACGCGGGGAAAGAATAATTTGGTTAATCCATGATGTGGGATAGCAAGGCGCCTTTGTGAATAAATTACAATTTCATTTGTTATTACAAATTTGACATCTTACATAACTCTTCAAAAGAGATCAGAGTTCATACCATATGGTAACTCATACATAAGCCGACCATAAGGCTTAAGGTATAGAATCAAATACACATGTCAGCATAGAGCATATCATTGACCTATTTCAAATGTTGTGGACTGTGTTCTGTCTTACAGTTCAATAACTTGTTTCTAACACAGTTCCATAACTTGTTTCTAGCACACCTCTACATGTTGAGTGTCACATCTCACGTCGATCTTAAATTACTTGCTCCATCAGCATAAGCATAACAAATGTCTTGTGAGTGATCGATGCCTAATTGATTATATTGCAACTAGGATCTAATAATCAAGTGCCAAGAAATGTTTATTTTGCATCATCACGACACTTGAACATACACAAACTTCATGTAATATGGAAAGGAAAACAAATGAATGAAAAATATCTTGCCCATTAATAAATTATAAAGGTACAATAGGTTATAAGTTGATTTTAGTTAGAGTAACACAGCTATCAGGCATGACCGGATCCTCCAGACCAATCATTTCTTGAGGATATTCTTCGTAAATATGTAGGTGGCTCTTCAATCTTGATTTTCTCAATTTTTTTTACACCCTTCTCTTTCCTTCCAAGTGCAAATTAATTTTCTGGAAAATGCTAAGCAAAAATGGGTAGGAATGCAGGATTGGAAATGAATTTTAGAAAAACGGTTCAAAAAAATATTTACTCATCCAGCCTTAACATGTTTGCTCCCTATTGATTCTAGCTTGTTCAATTCAATGCAATAAAATGAAACTTTTGAGTTGTGCCACTTTGATAAGACCCTCGAGAGATTTGTAGTTAAAAAGTGTGAGGTCCATTCAGCTTAAAATAAAAGGCAACAAAAAAAAAATTGTACAAGCTACAGACATACACGTGTCTTTCTCAGCTCGAGCAGCATAGTTCTTATCCAATGTTGGTAGAGTTTGCTTCAGTTGATGGACCTACAATTAGTCAAAGCATTAAATGAACAAATATTTACATGTGTGGCAAAAGATCACGGGTACTTCCAAGAAAGCGGCATCACAAATTATTATTATGGTTCAACATCAACAACCTCTTAACTCTACCTAAAACCAGCCTTCGATAATATTAACTATTTCCACATAGGTTATAGAAAAGGGAAGAAAGTGTATTCCTGGTGCTCAACCAACATCTGTAGGGCATGTCTGTTTTCATTTTTTCTTTTTTTGTTTTTTGTCCACGATCTTTTGTGGGGGGGAAAAAAAAGACACTTCGTGCAACAGTGCGATGCCAAGGAAAGCACAAAAATGTACTACCTCCGTCCCAAAAATATAGTCCACTTTTCCTTTTTCGTCTGTCCCAAAATATAAACCACGTTTCTTATAAAGATGTAATTAAAATATTAGTCGTCCAATATGCCCTCATTTAATGTACATTATTATCACCAAAATAAATTAGTTAAAATAAAACATCTAATAAATGAAAGGACATATTATGAAAATAATCTAAAAATTTATTTTTCCAACACTATTAATTGCATTTTTCTTAATATTTGTAAAAATAGAAATGAACTATATTTATGGAACGGATATTCAATGAAAAGGTAGGGGAATCCAAACCCTCACCAACTAAACTATACATAGGCGTAAAAAGCACACACAATTTGGTTGGTGCTTTCCTTACCCAAAAATAAAAATAAAAATAAAAATCTGCATGTGCAGAAAATAATATGATATTAGTTTTGACATTCTTTCACAATTCGTGCAGAAACAAATTCAATTAATCTTTACGATGTTTACGCATCAATATTTTGTTGGTAAACATGCAATTTTTTGCGCTACGACCTATCTATACGGCTATACCACATGCCATTACTTTATTTGCCAACATGCCACTCGTCTTCCTTATTATTTATAATGCACGTGAAATATAGCTTTCACATTGCATTGTGAAATCGAGGTAAATCTTGTACTTTGGAAAGCAGATGAGAGCAAAACACAAAAGTGATGATTTATTAAGATGGGTAAGAACAGATATAGGTGGACTTTCACACATAACAAAAGATGGTTCTTCATTTGGTGAATTTGGTTCATGCAAGATAACTGCAGGATTACACCCACAAACTGAACAACTTGCTCTCATTAACTCCGATGGCCACCACTACATGAATGGAGAAGGAGAACAGAACTAACCTTGTAGCACAGCCACCTCAACACCTTTAAGTCATTAAGCCTAAAAAACTTGGTTGCTCCAATTTCTGTAAAAGAGATGTGGACAGGGGAGAAAATCCTTCATTAGTTTAATTTCATAAATGACATAAACTAGAGGAAACTATTTGCTTCCTCAGCTATATGTTTCAAAAGAACAAAATAAACCATGATAACACCACTCCTAAGATATCTCACAGAGCAGTGATTTTACTTTCAGGAAATTTCTCCTATATACAGTCTGTTACATAAATATTAATCGGCCAGCCTGTGCTCCACCAGCGACATTTATTCTTTCATGTAGAGTGAAATTTTATGGAATGTCAATCAAACAAGTAAGAAAGAACATAAAAATCTGGTGAAACAAATTTAGACAAAGCTCATCTCACATTCTTAATAGGAGGTTTAAATTGGAAAAATCCTAGTGGACAACCTAGCCAAAGATTTCAACAAAAGGTGTCAATGCCATGTGACAAATCTAACGAAAAAGGAAGATGAAAACTAGTCACTTTGCAGTTTTACATGTTTCAAAATAGGTGACCAGATTACATATCTTCAAATGCTGCAAGACAGAGGAGTAAGTAAAGAAACAAGCCTACAGAATACTAACAGCTTATATACTTTTACATTACTACAACCACTAATTGGCAAAATTCAAAGTTCCCGACCCCCACACCCAAACCATTAACCTGCGACATTGCGATATGTACAACTTGTAAAAAGAGAAATAACAAATAGATCACCTTTGAGGTCACAAACTATTTGCATAGATTTCTCTGCAACAGACAACAGAGAATGATATCCAGGACAGCCATCAATATAAACTATCTCATTCAGTTGCCTAAACCTTCCGGGATCATCCCCTTTCTGCACATGTTACAATTAGGTATCACTAAAAATGATAAAGGCAAAAAAGGTGACCACACCCTTTATTTGTACTTCACAAATTGACATTACTAAAGACATGTACAGATATGAGCTTAAGTACCGTGAGTCCAACATATGTAAATTCTTGTCCATATCAAAGTTATAATTACAGCATATGAGCTTAAGTACCACTAGAACCATATGCCAGAAACGAGAAAGTAGACAAGGAAAAGCATCAGAAGATCTAGAACACATAACATTAGACAGTGAGTACAGACCTTCATCCGTGCTTCCTCAAAGATTGGCAACAGAATGAAGACAGGATCAACTGGAGTGGCAGTGTACAGGCTTCCATCTGTATTGAGAAAGTAAAACATACCTTATGTTGACCGAGACATTTTGACAGGATTTGTATTATTTGTTTGTGAAAAGGTGAAAATGGACCTGAAACATTTGTAAGAAGACAGCTAAAAACAGAGGTTTTTGCCAAATGGCAAGTTTCAGTCCATTTCAACAGCACATGCAGTCACACATCCATGTGCAAATTACATAAGTGTTCACCTTCACAAACATAGTCTCCTAGGAACCAAGACCCATAGGATTGCTTGAACCAGTGAAGTTCTTGAAGAACCCCATCAACTAAGAGATAGCACGCCATGTTTCCTACCATATAAGTGAATAATCTCAGAAACTTGAACATAAGATAAAGAAATTTACTGCAAAAGTTTAGTTTTTGAAAAAGAGAAAAAAGGAATAACATGAAAAACCAAATCAAACACAACGATAGGCATGAGATATTAGATACCAAGTAACCAGACCTAGTTTGTCTCCTCAAGGTATAAATAAGTGATTTCAAAGAGAGAGAGGGGGAAAAAATACCAGTTTTGGGATGCCGAAGTGATAAAAACTGGCCCAAAGGCTTCCCGCTTGTGGAAGGATCTGCATTCATAAGCTTAACCTAATAAATTGCTAAGGTAAAAATGCAATATAATTGATAATATAGTAGAATTAGATCAGTAGTAAGCAAAGTGCCTCATCAACATAAACTGAAAACATTGGGACAAAAGAATGACAAAAGGAGAGTTAAAAAGCAATGTAGCATTGATTTGAAATTTATATGTCTAATGATTTCCATAGGCCCGCCAATTTAAACTTTCATCTGGAACAACTGAAGTGTTGCATTAATTCTAAAATCCCGGGTGTTGCACAGTGATACACACGCCAGCTTATAACATTAATGCTAATATTATTCTGGCCCAAAGCAACTGCAACAGGCATATTCTACACAGCATTTCTTTTTCCAGCTATTGAGATGTTGAAAATGCTGGTTCACACAACTTGTTCTTTTACAGTTGGTAAGATCTAAAGTGCAAAGACTTGGTCTTCACTTATAATGAAAAGTTTATCATCGGATATATATACCACAGAACAGCACAGTGAAGGGACAGCGTATGAAGCAGTCTTTAGTTTATCTGATACAATTTTATCATCAGATATATATTGCAAAGCCTAGACTATTCGAGTTGCCTGTGTTGGCACCTTCTGTCAACAGCAGCGGCTATTCAATTTGCGAAAGGATGATGCCACAATTTTGTAAGTAAATTTGGATCCCAGGCCAACCATAAAAGAAAATGAATAAGTCAAAGAGTTTCAATTTTTTCTGTTATTAGCTGAAACAAACGTCAAAATAGCCATAAACGAATTTCATGCATATGATCATGTTGCAACCTGTGTTCTTAGCTTAGAAGCCAGGACTCTTAGTGGAAGTTGCTGGAAGGTTAACCATTGTTTCATCGCAATAAATTGAACTATGGGAAACACATGAAACTTGTAAACAATGCAGAAATTATGTAAATAATGCTTTATAACTCTCCACTGTTCCTGAAAAACCACACAAATAATGAAAGAAAACGAGAAATTGATAAACTGACAATTGAAGGCAGACAAAAAGAACACAAAACGCCAAATGCATTATATCCATGTCCAAGATAGTACCTGGTGCAATCAGAACACGAGTTTCATCTAGGCCTTCCCACCAAGCCATTAAGAGTTGCAACCTTTTTATGAAGAATGTTGATATTGAAACTTTTCACGGAAAAGTGAGCTGCTACAGAAATCCAAATTATCTCGGTAATTTAATTGAAAAAACAAATGGGAGGGGAGAGAGAAAAGTGTGTGTGTGCGCGCGCGCGCGTGTGTTGGGGGATGAGGGGTGGTTTACATATATAAACCCTAACCTTGAGCTCCCAGTGATTATTTCTTCCCGTTTCGGCTTTCTGTTCGCAAAAGTGGCAGGATTGCACCCCGCCAAAATATTGCTTCCCCACTTAAAGGCATATATTAAATATATTAATTGGAGTTTGTCTGATACAAAAAATTTTTAAAATATAATATAATAATAATAATAATTATAACAACAACAACAACTCCAATCCTGCAATGGTTCCGACCTAATGGTTGGTGGAGATTTGGAAGAGTAGCTAAAAGAAAATGGAGAAGAAGAGGTGAAAACGAAATGAAGGAATGAAGGACGGACATATTCTACTTTTGAGCAGTAGAATCTACAGTAGGAAAAAGCTTATTTGGTGGCCGTTGAGAATTGGAGGTTGAATCAATGATTTTGCACAGAAATTGGAGAGCTTTTGGAAAATTTTGATAGAATTTTTGGTTTGAGGGGCAAACATATATTCGATGTTGTGGTTTTTGCACAGAAAATCCTTCATCCAATCGGGTGATAATAACTAGTATACTGCTTTTGAGTGGTGGAATCCAATTGTATGAGAAAGCTTACCCGGTGATTGTAGAAAATTGGATGTTGAATCAATGATTTTGTACAGAAATTGGAGAAATTTTGGAAATTTGGTAGAGTTTTTGATTTTAGAGAATAGACATATATTTGGTTTTCTGGCTCATGCACAGAAAACCCTTCATTCGGTTGGGTGATAATAACCCTTGTATCGCTTTTGAGCAGTAGAATCCGACCATATGAGAAAGCTTATCTGGTCGCTGTGGAGAATTGGAGGTTAAACCAATGATTTTCCATAGAAATTGGACAGTTTTGATAGAGTTTTTAATTTCAGAGGATAAACGTATACTCGGTTTTTTGGTTCCTATATAGAAAACCCTTCCTTCGGTCCGGTAAATAATTAGTAAATTGCTTTTGACCGGTGGAATCCGATCGTAGGAGAAAGTTTATCTGGTGGTTGTAGAGAATTGGATGTTGAATAAATTATTTTACACAGAAATTAGAGAAATTTTGGAAAATTTTAATAGAATTTTTGGTTTTAGGGGATAGACGTATATTCAATTTTCTGGTTCCTATACAGAAACCCTTCCTCCGGTCTAGTGATAATAATTAGTATACCACTTTTAAGTGGTGGAATCCAACGGTAGGAAAAAAGCTTACCTGGTGGCAGTGGCGAATTGGACGTTGAATCAATGATTTTGCACGGAAATTGAGAGATTTTGGAAAATTTTGATAGAGTTTTAGGGTGTGTTTGATTGACACAATTTTCTATGGAAAATATCCCATCAAGGAAAATATTTTGCCACTTAGTTGTTTGATTGGGAAATTTTCCATGGCAAATAGAAATTTTCTATGTACAATCATTTAATGCATGTTTAGCTCATTTTTTATGGCAAATAAATTCCACCTCCCACCAAAGAAAACATTTTCCATATAAGATGGAAAATATTTTCTTTTCCATCATTTGCAATAGGGTGATAATAACTAGTATACCTTTTTTGAGCATTAGAATCCGACTGTAGGAGAAAGTTTAGCGGGTGGCTGTGGAGAATTGGATATTGAATCAATGATTTTGTACAAAAATTTGAGATATTTTGTAAAATGTTGATAGAGTTTTTGGTTTTAAGGGATAGACGTATATTTGGTTTTCTGCCGCCTGCACAGGAAACTCTGCCTTTGGTCGGGTGATAATAACTAGTATACCGCTTTTGAGCAGTGGAATCCGACAGTAGGAAAAAGTTTACCCAGTGATCGTGGAGAATTGAAGGTTGAATCAATGATTTTGCGCAGAAATTGGAAAGATTTTGTAAAATTTTGATTGAGTTTTTTTGTTTGGGGGGCAAACATATATTCAATTTTATGGTTCCTGCATAGAAAACCTTTTCTCTGGTCAAGTGATAATAACTAGTATACCACTTTTGAGCAGTGAAATCCGATTGTAGGCAAAAATTTACCTAGTAGCTGTGGAGAATTGTAGGTTGAATCAATGATTTTGCGTAGAAATTGGAGGGATTTTGCCATTTTGGAAAATTTTGGTAGAGTTTTTGGTTTTAGGGGATAGATGGATATTCGGTTTTCAGGTTCCTACACAGAAAATCCTTCCTCCGGTTGGGTGATAATAACTACTATACCGTTTTTAAGCGGTGGAATCCGACTGTAAGAGAAAGCTTTTCTGGTGACTATGGAGATTGGACGTTGAATTTAAAGAGTTTTTGGAAAATCTCATGTTGTGAAATATACTACCATTAGAATGATACTTGCTTTGGTGAACCAATTTGATTAGGAATTTGATCAATCGGATGTCAAAACTACTTTTTCTATATGCTTACTTGGAAGAAAATATTTTTGTGAAATAACCATTTTGAGAAAAATGAAAACTGGACTCGTTTGTTTTTCTTTAAAAAAAAAAGTTATATGGCCTAAACAGCCTCCAAGATATATATATTATTTTGATAATCTACATGTCATAGTATAAAGCGTATACAGGTATAATCCAACTAAAGTACATTACACAACAAAACCCCTTATTGGAACAGTATAATCCCATATCGAGTATTGAATCCCCGTATTAGGCACTAAATTCCTTATCGCAGCACTATATCCTCGTACTGTGGCACTATAATTCTCTTAAATAGAGATAATAAGATCTTTCTTTCTAGAAAATCGAACCTGAGACCTCTAAGGCTTTAGTTTTAGCCTCCTAAACCATTAGGCCAACGCCTCATTGCCACAAACTCTAAGATATTGGTACAAAAGAATCGATAATTTGGACTTAGTTTTAGAGAAAAGCAAGTTTAGGTCGTGTCTTTTAAGGTGATTGGGGACCTTTATCTCATTACTTACTCCCTTTGATGTGTTACTCAAATTCAGAAAATAAGAGTTTTTAAGTGTTAAATTGGAGATGAAGGGATCTCAACTTTGCTCGCAAGAAATAAAGATCCTTGGTCTGGACTGTATGGAAATAAAATGTGAAAGATCCGTTGAAATTTTGTTTTTGAATCAAAATGGTTATATTGATAAACTTCTTGAGAGATTCTACTGATGAAGCCAAGTCTATTTGTTTAGCTCTTGTATATCAGTTCAAATTCACTCTGAATCTTGTTTGAAGGCTGAATTAGAATATGATAGAATGAGTTAGGGCTTGTTTGATTCACATTAAATTTCACTAACTTAAATTTTTTTTATTTCATCATTTCAACTACTTATGTATTAATTAGCAATTACTTTACATTTTATAATACTCTATCTCTAATTCTCAACCGCGCATCTAAAACCAAATTCAAATTTATTGAAGTTCTCGTGAATCAAACAAACTCTTAAATACTTTATGCTAGTACTATGGGCTTTGTGTAGTTTTGATCTGGTATCCAATTTGAGCACGTTGATCTGGTATCCAATTTGAGCACTTTAACATGCTCAAATTATAACATGACAGCATGAATAACATGATGTGATATGTTGTTTGTGGATTAAATCATAATGTTGCATTTTGCCACATCACGATTTGGACACATCAAAGTGTTCAAATTAGGTACTGGATCAAAACTATGGTTTTATGATATAGTGTACTTAATGACATGTACTAAACCTGCTTTTGCTATTGGTATATAAGCGTTTTCAGCGTGTTCACGTTGAAGCCAGTGAAACATTGGGAAGAAATGAAATGGTTTGTGAAATATCTCAAAGGTAGTAACGAGTTAGGTATTTTATTTCAAAAGTAAGAATAGTGTAATCTTTAGAGGATTCCCATATTTTGACGTTGCGTTGGATATAGGTATAATTGTAGGTTTATTTTTTCTTATAACCGTACTCTTTGTGGATTCGTAACCAAGGCGTCCGATCCGGTGTCCCTATGTGGTCGGATGATAGATACGTATCCCCCCACCATCAAGAGGACACGTGTTGATCATTCAGATATGGGCACTCGATCATTTGTATTGTAACCAAGTGGATTTTTTTGTTACAGAAAGTAGTGACACTTTCTTCAATTTAGGCAAAGTATCAAAGATGATCAAGCACCATCGACGGTGCTGTAATTACAGCACCATCGATGGTGCTTAAACAATCCTGGGCAAAGTATGTAGTTGCAAAAAATGCTACTAAATAAGCAAGTCAGCTATCTCCAATTCAAATATCAATTGTCAATTAGCATTCTAGAGAGATATACTCACAAAAATTGTGAGTACAATTGCCAATGGGTCTCATATTTTTCAATTTTCTTTCTTATCTCATTTACCTCATTTTCTCCTACTTTTTCTACATAAATTATCGTGCCATATTTAAAAATAGATATGCATCTAAAATTTTTTCACCACTATTTTATTATTATTTTTGAATTTCTTTCAACCTCTTTTTTCATTTTAACTTTTCCCTATCTTTTTTTCGTATACCTCTTTATATTCCTCTCCAATTAAAATAATTCTTTACTCTCTATCACCCTCTTCCACATCATTAGGCAATTCACATCTCCATTGGAGCATCTCCGGCCCAAAACTTTATTTTACAATTTTGAAATTCCAAAATACAATTGATGCTACAGTATTTTACCATATCAACTCCAACCATCAACTCTAAATTTTACACCAAATTCACGTTATTCACTATTTTCATTTTCTTTCTTATTTAATTAAATACATTTGAAATCTAAAATATTATTATAAAAAGAATAATTATATATCTACTTTTTACCATTAATAATAATAATTGTATATTAATAATTAAATCACGAATAATTGAGTACAACCAATTAGTTGACAATAAATATCTATCCACAAAAAAAAAAAAATTGGACTATTTAATTAATATACACAAAATAAGTAAGGAAATTAAACCAATAAATATTATCTACAAAATAGTGTAATACACAGAAGGAAAAATGAAAAGACAAAGAAGAATTAAACCATCACAAACTGAGGGTCCCACCTTTACCGTCTATCTACAGTGCAATGCCATGTATCTACAGTGCAACGCCATACATGGCGTTGTACTGTAGAGAATCCCCAAATTGGCGCCAATTATAGCGTTGGGCTGGAGGAAGGAAATCACCAAATTCTGCAAATTCAAGCCATTATACCGTCCGGCTAGAGATGCTCTTAGAAATGGCCGAACGCCTCCATTGCAGCGATGTGAAATAGGGATGACATGGAGGAGAGAGATAGAAAGAATGTAATTATTTTAATTAAAGATAAAAATAAAAAAAGTGTATGAAAAAGATATGTAAAAGTGAAAAAAGAGAAGGAAAGTATAAACAAATTCAAAAATAAATAAAATTGTATTAGAAGATGTAAAGTTGGACGTGAGATTTTGAAAGTGGCATCACAAGGTGATGAAAAAAATGGGAAACAAGTGAAGAAATAAGGATAATAAAGAGAAAAGTGAGACACACTATTTCTAATGCGTCTATCTCTCTCCTAAAATAATATTCCACGTAGGATCGAATAAATATTGTGCAATATAGATGTTCTTAGGTGATATGTTATGCTAACTAAGTTGGTTTTGTTACTTCATAATAATAATAATAATAATAATAATAATAATAATAATAATAATAATAATAATAATAAAACTAAAAAAAAGTTGGTTTTACGGATGATGTTGTTCTTTACGCTGAAAAGCGAAATATAATTTATACATGTAAACAACTAAACACTATTCCATGATAAGGTTTTTTCTTTTTTTAATTTTTATTTTTCAATGAGATTGAAAATATAGCTTGTCTAATTTACAGATTACTTAGACGTATCTTAATAGTGTTCTGTTAAAATACAGTTTGTTCACAGTTTACTCAAGCAAGATATATCTGAGCTACCTTTCGATTGGAGCCTAGATACATCTAGTGCAGAGTAAAAATACGAAAATTAAAACAGAATAACAGACACACGATTTTAAGGTGAAAAACTCCAATAGGGTAAAAAACCATCCGCCTGTACATGCAGACAAACAGATTCACTAGTTGTTAGGAAATTAAACCAGTTACAAGAAATTAAGGATAACAATACACATATTATTATCAAACAACTAGAATCAACAACGATCACTCCCTGATCTCTCCTCTAACTTGTACTGTGAGGCAACATCCTGTTGCTCTTCAAAATTTCTCGTAACTCCGCAATCCAGCATGGACCTGCGCCATCCTCCCACAGATCGTCACCTCCCGTGAAGATCTTCTCTTGGTTGAGGTTCCTGTGTAATGAATCCGACTTCTCCGAAAGATTTCACTTGATGAATATCAAGTAGTGGGCTTGTAAGAACGTTGCACTTGATTTTTGCATAAGCAACCATATGAATTTTGAGTTACAAGTGCATAGGGAAGTGAATAGATGAACGAGTCACGCAAGCTAGCTAGTACACGGTTGCTTTGCTCTATTGCATGCGTGTAAGTCCCTCACATTCTAATCCAACTTTCCCTCTATTTAATCATATGTTAATAGACTGCCTTGCCACCAAAGACTTCCTTTAACACATGAACTCCTACAAAAGGTACAAGAGATAATTACCAATTAGTTGTAGGATACACAAAGATAAGATAAAATGCCTATTGAATTCGAGATGGACAAACATAAGATAAATGATAAGAAACTTATCTTAGGCTAACTTATCTTTACCAACCTTACCTTAGATAAGATTTTAAAATAATAGATATGTATCAATTCTTGGAATCCAATACTAGGCATGTAATCCCAACATACAAAACATGAGCCCCAATTTGAATTTATCCAAATCTTTACAAGATAAGGATATCAATTTGAGTCCATCCAAATCTTTACAAGGTAATCACACAATAACAAAGGTGATGACATTCATAACTAAATTTAATCAACTCAAGGACTCTTAGCAAAATTTAAACTCATCCTATTAATAAACCACATGCTTAAAAATCTATCTAGAACATCCTAAAAATAATTCATATGATAATTAATAACCCACACGTTAATAATTAATTAAATTATGCATGATAAAATAATATGACAATTAAAATCACATGTATAGAAAAATAGAAATGGCAATTAAAAGTAAATAGCTTAATTAATTAAATCATGTTCATTTAATTTAAAAGCTAACAATCTCCCCCTTTGACTTTTCTATTTTCCCAAAACCTTGTTTTCTAAAAATTTACAAAGTCAACACAATAAGGATATAAAGAACTCCCCCGAGATAAGTTCTCCCCCTCAAATAAATCAAATAAAGTAACTCGTAGCATATAAGTACATAAAAATAAAAAAATACACTAGCTTACTCCCCGTAAAGATCAAACGAGAGAGTGACGTTAAAATTTTTAGTAATATTCAAACGAGAGAGTAACGTTAAAATCCTTAGTAATCTCCCCATTTTTGGAAAAAGAAAAGTCAAAATCCCCGCTATAGCGTTATCTGTAACCTGCTAATCAAGATCAGAGTAAAGAAAAGTGAGTGCAATATTTAGTTACAGATCCGAAATAAAAGTACTAAAAGCAGTAAAAGTGTATGGGGTAACGAGACTAAAAATGGGAAAGATGATCAAGTCCAGATGTATCTGGAACCTATCACTTCTTCTTCTTTTGTGGATGCTATGGAACTGGGTTGGATGCATCCTTCCATTTTAAACGGGTACTAGATGTACCTGTATTAGCATGAATATCCAGTCCCCTGTCTACTGCTAACAGCTCAAGTAAATATATTTACCTTACACTCTGAGCCTTCAGCTCAGGTATATCTACCTTCATTTCCACTCTTTGAATTCCTTATGCAGATTTTTCCTTGTAGTCTAACTTTCCATATAGTGAGAAATTTCTTTCTTTCAAAAAGTAGTCATCAGTTAGGAAATTAAAATATATCCAAAGAATTAAAGAACAATTGAAATACCACTATTGTTTGGCCCACAACTAACTGGTTTGATCTGTAAAATTCGCCACTTAATCCCACCGTATACTACCACGTTTCAGATTAAATAAAAAAATGAAAATTCATGAAAATAAGGGTTAGATGCATCTAATGTACCTTACCGAATGAGAGGACTCAAATATATCTAAATGCGTTCAGCTTTCACTGAGTTAGATGCATCTGGGCAACGTACAGTCCACCACGGCATGGGTTAAGTGAGTTATAGTGAGTGTGTGATTCGAACAACCATCAGTCAATCACGTACTGTCAAATACCTTATGGTTGCCCTGACTTATTGGCTTTCACTATAGTGCATGAGAAGACCAATCTTAATCTATGAGTGTGCAATTATTAATATCCGGCTTGCCGACTTTTTCAATAGTTGGCATTGTCTTTTGGAATGTGAAAATGGCTACGCACAATCCCCAAAAGTTATCGTTTTAATTCTCCCCCTCTCTTTTTCAATTTTTGCTCATTTTTCACTATTTCACATTTTCTCTCCAGTGTCCTTTTTCTTTTGGAAAGGGGTATGAGTTTGGTTTGGATTGGCAGCCTTATTTTCCACTAACCCTACCCTTGGACAATCAATTGCATGCAATACTAATAGCAAGATATAGATCATAGGTCTACACTCAGAATATAGAACCTCAATCAGAAGCGATGACCTTATAGCATTGACAGTAGTGACTTATTTTTCCAGATTGTCCGACTAAGTGCTTTCGATTGATTAGAGGAGCATATTGACCGTCGACTGCCAGATGTATCCTCCTCGTTGGTAGCCTGAGCACTTAGATGTATCCGACACAGATATGACCCACAGTGAGATTGGCTCACAGACACAGAATAGGATATATCTAACATATGTGTATGCAAAAAATGCGAAAAATAAATGCAAGAAAAAAGAGAAAAAAAATGCATGGTAGTGCAATTTTTATATTTTTTTTTGTATGATATGCATGATCCTATTCGGGTGGAAGTGAAACTCCAATTTATTTTCTAAGGTTTTCAAATTTGGTAGTATCAAGGGCCTTAGTAAACAAATCTACAAGCTGTAGATCAGTCTGTATGTGCTCCAGAGTGATAGTCTTTTGTTCTACCAATTCTCGGATGAAGTGGGGTCTAATGTCAATATGTTTCGTTCTAGAGTGTTGGACTGGGTTCTTTGAGATGTTGATAGCACTTGTGTTGTCACAAAATATTATGGCTTGATCAGTGATTATTCCATAATCCTCCAACATTTGTTTCATCCATAGGAGTTGAGTGCAGCAACCGCCAACTGCGATGTTTTCTGCTTTAGCTGTAGATAGGGATATGGAATTTTGTTTCTTACTCAATCACGCCATCAGATTGTTTCCAACATAGAAATAACCACCGGATATGTACTCTTTCGGTCATCAACATTCCCGGCCCGATCAACATCAGAATATCCTACAAGATGGGCAGTGGTATCTTTTGTAAACCAAGGACTGTAGCTGGATATACCACTTGCATACCTGATTATTCTTTTAACTGCAGTAAGATGAGATTCTTTCGGCTGAGCTTGATATCTCATATACACTCCAACACTAAAGGATATATTCGATTTGCTTGCTGTAGATACAGTAAACTTCCAATAATGCTCTTATAGAGGGATGCATCTACTTCTTTGCCTATATCATCCTTTGAAAGTTTCAATGTTGTTGCCATTGGAGTTCTCATTGCCTTTGTGTCTTCAAGGCCAAATTTCTTAACCAAGTTCTTTGCATACTTTGTTTGAGAGATGAAAAATCCAGATGTATCATGCTGATGGATTCTAATCTGGCCACATGAGCAAAGGTCTCCTCAAGGTCAACGCCTTCGACTTCGGTATAGCTTTGAGTAACTAATCTTCCTTTATTTCTCACAACATTGCCTTGTTCCTTAGACTTGTTTTCAAAGATCCAATTTGTTCTAATCACATTTGCATTATTCGCCCGGGGAACCAATTCCCAAACTTCATTCCTCTCGAATTAATTGAGTTCTTCGTGCATACTTTGTACCCAATTTTCATCTTTTAATGCTTCTTTTACATTCATTGGCTCAATTTAAGACAAGTAGCACATGTTTCCAAAGTAGCACAAGTTAGTTATTTCAGTAGCGAACTTTCTTCGGGTAACCATCCTTTTAGAGGGATTGGAGAGGATGTTATCTATTGGCTGAGCTTTTTGAACCCTAGATGAGGGTCTTCTTGTTGGGATCTACTGCTATTCAGTATCTGTCGACCGAGATGTATTTGTTTCTGCTTATTCAGTGTCAGATTCATTTGACTGGGGTATATCTGCGTCAAACTGGGTTTTTGTAGAGTGTTGTTCTTATTCAGATCTATCTTGATTAGCTTTTTGTTGTGTCAGTTTTGGTAGAATCTCCCACGGGACAGATTTATCTTCCTGTAAATCATGAGACATATCATTAGTATCATCAACTTTAACACTGATAGATTCAAGAATAGTTTGAGTTCGATTACTAAAGACTCTATAAGCTCTACTGCTTTCTGAGTAGCCGAAGAACACGCCTTCATCTGATTTAGAATCGAATTTCCCTAAATGTTCCCTATCTTTTAAAAGATAACATTTGCTTCCAAAAGTATGAAAGTAATCAACCTTCGATTTTCTACCCTTCCAAATTTCATAGGGAGTTTGTTTAGGTCCAGATCTAAGAAAAACACGATTAGATATATAACAAGCAGTGTTAATGGCTTCTGCCCAAAGTTTCAAAGGCAATTGTTTGTAATTTAGCATAGCACGAGCCATCTCTAACAAGGTTCTGTTCTTTTTTCTAATGACTTCATTTTATTCAGGAGTTTTTGGAGCCGAAAACTCATGACTAATTCTATGTTGAGCGTAAAAATTTGCAATGTCTGAGTTTTCAAACTCTCTTCCATGATCACTTCTGATCCTTTGATCCTTAACCTGTTCATTGAACTTTTCATTGCTTAATTTCCGAAACAAAATAGTAAAAGAGTAAAAGGTATCAGATTTCTCACAAATGAAGATGACCCAGGCAGATCTAGAGAAATCATCAACACACACGTAGATATATCTCTGACCTCATATATGTTCTTTTTGTATTGGACCCATTAGATCCATATTAATCAATTCGAACACATGAGAGGTGGTGAGAAATTTACCTGATTTGTGCTGGCTTCTAATTTGCTTACCCTTTTGACAATCGCAACAAACACCATCAGGGATTTCTTTGATATTGGGTAGTCCTCGTACAGTTTGGGGCTTGGCCAACTTCACCAGATCATGCTGGTTTAGGTGACCCACTCGATTGTGCCAAAGCTTATCAGTATTGACAGTTACTAAGTTGCAAGTGGCTAGATGGTCAAGTGTATAACATCTATCTTTCGATCGGATTCCCTAAAAGATGACACTTTCCATCGGATTGGAATTCCTGTCACATTGTAACACCTTGCAATAATCTTTAACAAACATCACAATTAGATTGTCATCACGCAATTGTCATATACTAATCCAGTTAGCTTTAAGACCAGTAATATAAAGAACGTTGGTTAGAATAGGCAAACCATCCATGTTGATAATACCCGATCCTCCAATTTTTCCTTTTTGGTCATCGCCAAAGGTAACTACACTTGTTTAACCTTCTTGGAAATTTGATGGCAGGGCTAAATCACCTGTCATATGTCTCGAGCATCCACTATCAAAATACCAAGTATTTGGGACTAAAGCATTACAAGATAATTGAACGACAAAAGCATTTTCCTTAATATTCCTTACCGATGTTTACTTTAGCATGCCACGATTGAGGATGTGTTTTCTTTTGTGAGTATTGACTTAGTTCAAATAGTTAAAGCAAGCAAACACATCATGACATGGTTTAGAACAAAAATTATAGAATACCTGACAGACAGATGTACCTCGCCTGAGTTGTGCTGGATAGGCAGATACGTCTGGCCTAAGTGTGTTTGTGGAGGCTTTATCTGCAGATGATTCTGGACTACTGTCTTTACTTTCGGGATGTTTGCAGATTCTATTTTTTCAACAGTATCATACTGCACACGACTTGTTGATGCAGATGCATCGGGATTGGGCCTTCGTATCCAAAGCCACTTTTCATACCAGTGGGCCTTCCAAAACTCAAAATTTCATTAAGTCTGGCTGTACCAAGCACGAGTTGCTTGATTTTCTCTTGAGCTTTTGCAAGCTCAACATTCAATCTGGCTACTTCATCATCCTTTTCCTTTTGGGGAATGAAAATAATTCTTTTATCTTCATTCCTTACTTCGATCACAGTTTGTAGTAGATCTAGTTCTTTGGCCTTCAGAAGTTGTCTTTTTAGATCTTCAGTACTCAGGACAGATGCATCTCCATTTGGTTCTACAGAGAGACAATTTACAGTATTAGGAACAGGTGTAACTGAAGTTGTAAGAGTGGTTACCTAATTTTCTGATTTGCTTTCATCTATATCTGACTCAGATACATCTGATGCTGCATCGAATGTGATTTTCTTTCTTTCCTTTGAAAGAATTTGAATTGCCATTGTCATTGGAGTTGTCTTTCTTCTTCCATGGTTGGTTTTGGTTTTGACTTTGAGATTTGGAGTTCTTGCTCTTCTATGCATTCTTTAGAAGTTTCTTGAATTGTTTGGTAAAAAGAGTAGCGTTTTCATCCTCATCAGAATCCTCAGATGCATCTGGCTCTGCGATGTTGGCCTTGAATGCAATTCTAGGCTTCTTGTCTTTCTTGCGACGGTTCAGATGCATCTCCAAGGTCATCAGTGACCTAACCAATTCATCAATTCTCATGGTGGTAAGATCTCTGCTTTCTTAATTAGGGTTGGCAACGGGTCGAGTTCGGATCCGATCGGCCGTTTCCGTGGCCGACCTGCGAATAAAATTTCAACCCAAACCCGCCCCATGACCCGCGAATAATCGGGTCGAGTCGGGTCACGGATGGCTAGGGTCAGGCCGTTGACCCCTTTTTTTTTTTATAAATAAATTTTTGAAACTCAAGTATATTGGGTCAAGAACAGGAATAAGAGATTGAGTATATTGAGTATTTTTGAAACTCAAGCCGTTGACCTGATAGTGAATAAAAGATTAGCCAATTAGGGATTTAGTCATTTAGCATTGAGGGACAATATATTGGGTTTTGGTAGTGGTCTAGTGGATAGTAATTGGCTTTGGATAGGGTAGTTGGGTCTTGGCCATTTACAGTTGGATTTTGTTTGGATAAACTCAAGTCTCAAATATAACGATTTAAAAAAAAGGTGGATATGTATTTTTGGCGGGTCGCGGAGTCGACCCAAACCCGACCCGTGACCCGCCGCGGGTCACGGGAGCCGACCCAAACCCGACCCGCTGACCCGCGGCTCGGCAAAATTCCTTCCAATATGGGTCGAGTCGCCAGAGGGTTCGGGTCGGGTCGAGTCACTTTGCTATCCCTATTCTTAATGGTCGATATCTTCAAGGAAGTATTCCTAACAAAATACTATTCTCACAACACCAAGATCAAGTAGACGTAATCTTTAGAATCAAATTTAGGAAGAGAGACTAGAAACAAACAATGAGGGATTAAAGCAAGTTTTCATAAAGTCATATAGGTAAGTCACAATAGTATACTCAAACCACAACTTTCAATTCAACATACATCATCAATCAAATAAAGCTCAATGAGATCTTAAATGTATGCAAAAGTAGACAAAGTGCAAAATATATGCAATTTTTTGTTGAAACACACAAAAATAAATACAAACTAAAATAAAGAGAATCTCATCTTGTGAGAGAAGTGTGATCAATGAAGTAAACAAATTCAATTGGTATACACTTATTTTCATATGCTTTCAAATCAACTTTTTTAATCCATACTTGTTTTCCTTTCAAGTTAATCGTGGTGGGAGAGTTACTTATATTGGAAACTTGTTTTGCACATTGTGATACAATTTGGGGCAATCTCGTTTTTTGCGTCACCTAACTCCACAATAAAAATAAGTTGGCACATTCGTAAACCGACTACCATTCATTTTGACTATTACCCTTTACTTTGCATGAACTTGCATTATTATGAGTCGTCAATGATCTAAAGGTAGGTTCAAATCTATGAGAATCTTGTTTACCATGATAATATTTAGCTATGCTCAATGAATGTGAAATTCCAAATTTCTCACCACCAAATTTATTATACTGAAAGCATGCACGAGAAGAAGAGTACTTACTTGGCGCTCTAGCTTTCCTACGAATTTGAGTAAAGTTCTTACTTGGACCTCTCTGTTTCTGAGAAGTGATAGGTGGTCTTTGCTTCTGATTCTGGACCCTGGTCTGTGTAGATGTATCTGCTCTAACTTTTGTTCTGCTAGATGCATCTGGAGTAGGTACCCGCAAACGAGTCTTGGAAATAGTTCTGTTGGGCAATGTTTGAGTGTAATGTAAGACTCCAATGTTATCTACAGTAGCATAAGTCAACTTGATCTTATCTTTTGTCTGAATTCGTTTGGGCCCAAATAGATCTGAGCAATTAACAAATCGTTTTGCAGTTTCATATAAACCAGGCATGATGTATCTAATGCCGCGGGGAGCAGATGTACTTAGCTTATAGCTAGAGGCGGCAGATGTATCATGTCTGCTACTAGAGTCTGCAGATGTATCCGGAGGCGGAATTGCTTCATTGCTACATTTTGTCGTCCTTTGTGGATAATTTCCTTTACCACTTTGTTTAACAAAGACAATACGATCAGTTGTTGTACCTTTTCTCTTTCCTTCGTAACCAAGACCTAATTTATCATCGGATGGTCTTCCATAGCTGAGGATCTCGTTCAACTTTGCAGCTCTAATGGTAAGTTGCTTGACTCTTTCCTTTGTTTCGTTCAATTCTTCTTTGAATTTGTGCAATTGACTATCCTTTTCTTGAAATAGATTCTGAAGGGTCAAGATAATTTTTTCATTGGCAGATTTCTCATCTTTCATAGCCAAGGCAAAGGCTTCGAGCTTTGTATTCTGTTCTTTCTTTGCTGCTAATTCTTCACTTATTGTAGTACAATCTTGACAACTTTCAACATGTTGTTCAGATTTCAGATCTTAAAAGTCTCATCCATCATCATCAAGCATGGCCTGTAGCAAATTTATCTGATGTTTATTCTCTTCAAACTACTTTTTCAGCACGTCAGAGTCCAAACTAGATGTATCCAGATGAGCTCTGGTAGATCTGGTACATGTAGTAGGTAAATATACAGAATCAGTACCTGAAGTATTTAGAGCAGTAGGGATAATTACCTGATTTTCAGATCTGCTATCATCTGAGTCTGAGTCAGATGCATCTGTATGTTCCGCTATGCTGGACTCAAATATGTCTGTCTTATCTTTCTCGAATTCAGACGTATTCTCTTCATCTTTATTTTTGAATGCTTTACTGGTTCTTTCATAAAGATCTTTCAATATGTTCCAAGCGTCCTTGGCAACTTTGCAATTTTGGATCAAAGAAAAATGATTAGAATCAACCGAATCAAATAGAGCATTTAAGAAAATAAAGTTCCAATCATAAGGGTTTAGATCATTTAAATTTTTATTGCTACCAATTAATCTTCCTGTATTTAAATCAATTTTAGGAGTCGAATGGACTTGTTTGAAATCCATATTGTTAGCCGGAATTCATTCATCCTCAATCGGTGACCACACCCGTGGATCTATAGATTACAAAAATATCTCCACTCTTAACTTCCAATATGCATAATTATCACATGTAAGTATGGGAGATCTATGCAATGCAATCAAGTAAGAATCCATAGTTTAGACAACCGGATCTCACTTTCTAGAAGTGAACCCGCTCTGATACCAAGTGAAAATATGGGTTGTCTAATTTACAGATTACTTAGATGTATCTTGATAGTGTTCTGTTAAAATACAGTTTGTTCACAGTTTACTCAAGCAAGATATATCTGAGCTATCTTTCAATTGGAGCCTAGATACATCTAGCGCAGAGTAAAAATATGAAAAATTAAAATATAATAGCAGACACACGATTTTAAGGTGGAAAATCCCAATATGGTAAAAAACCACCCGCCTGCACCAGCAGACAAACAGATTCACTAGTTGCCAGGAAATTAAATCAGTTATAAGAAATTAAGGATAACAATACGCATATTATTCTCAAACAACTAGAATTAACGACGATCACTCCCTGATCTCTCCTCTAACTTGTACTGTGAGTCAACATCCTGTTGCTCTTCAAAATTTCTTGTAACTCCGCAATCCAGCCTGGATCTGCGCCGTCCTCCCACCGATCGTCACCTCCCGTGAAGATTTTCTCTTGGTCGAGGTTCCTGTGTAGTGAATCCGACTTCTCCCGAAGATTTCACTTGATGAATATCAAGTAGTGGGATTGTAAGAATGCTGCACTTGATTTTTGCATAAATAAACCATATGAATTTTGAGTTACAAGTGCATGGGGAAGTGAATTGATGAACGAATCACGCAAGCTAGCTAGTACACGGTTGCTTTGCTCTATTGTATGCATATAAGTCCCTCACATGTTAATAGACTGCCTTGCCACCAAAGACTTCCTTTAACATATGAACTCCTACAAAAGGTAAAAAAAGATAATTATCAATTAGTTGTAGGATACACAAAGATAAGATAAAATGCCTATTGAATTCGAGATGGATAAACATAAGACAAATGATAAGAAACTTATCGTAGGCTAACTTATCTTTACCAACCTTACCTTAGATAAGATTTTAAAATAATAGATAAGTATCAATTCTTGGAATCCAATACTAGGTGTGTAATCCCAACATACAAAACATGAGCCCCAATTTGAATTTATCCAAATCTTTACAAGATAAGGATATCAATTTGAGTCCATCCAAATCTTTACAAGGTAATCACACAATAATAAAGGTGATGACATTCACAACTAAATCTAATCAATTCAAGGACTCCTAGCAAAATTTAAACTCATCCTATTAATAAACCACATGCTTCAAAATCTATCTAGAACATCCTAAAAATAATTCATGTGATAATTAATAAACCATACGTTAATAATTAATTAAATTATGCATGATAAAATAATATGACAATTAAAATCACATATATGGAAAAATAGAAATGACAATTAAAAGTAAATAGCTCAATTAATTAAATCATGTTCATTTAATTTAAAAGCTAACAGAGATGTTCCATGATAAGTTAATACACATTGATGTAAACTATCATTTTATCGTAAGTGTTATTTCAAAAATACTTTTGAAAATTTATAATATTGCTACAGAGTATAACCCTTAATGTCTGGGAACTAAAAGTCATTTCACTTAACAATTTCAGCAGTGGCCTAAAATTCATTTTAACTGAATGCACTCCTTCACTTGGGATGATTACACATGACTGCATATCATCCTTTGATCTAGGGTAGTTTTGGACGTGTCTTTAATTGTTTTGGCTTTTTTTTTTTTTTGAATAATATCTTTAAATACTCTTAACTCCTGATATAGGGTGACTCTATGGTGCACCAATTCGTCTATTTCTCTCTTTTTCTCCCATGTTGTTCTTTTAATTTATGAGAGGAGAAATTAACAAGAATCGCACTGATTTTTGTTAAGTAACAAAATTTAGCTGAATTGAGCAACCATTCACAAGTTTTGCGGGAAGCTCGATTGTGAAGTAGGCATTGTTGAACCTCTGGAACTATGGTCTAAAAATTTTTGTGATCTTATTCTCAATTTTCTATCAATTCTTCTTTTTGTTAATTCTCGTTAATACATGATTAATTTGAATTGTCATCATCATATTCGTAGACTTAAAAGACTAATGTATAGTATTTAGTATCTTCTGAGCCTTTAAGATTTTTTTTTATATACAAATTGGGCATCGTATACTGGGTGTGGTATCGTAACCTCCGACAAACCCAGAAGTGATTTTACTACTAGATCAAATCTCTTGGACAAGCCTTTAAGATTGTTATGAATTATGATACATGTTAATTGTAGGCATAATTTTACCAAAAATCTCATTATCAATAAAATTCAATTTTCCAACCCTCAACTTTCTGTCAATGGTTTCCTCGCTCTCTCTCAATGGGATTCAACCAAGATCGGCTACAAAATTAAAAAAAAAAAGAAAAAGAAAAAAAAGAAAGAGCAGGAAAGAGGAAGAAACAAATTTTAAACGATTTAGATATCATAGGAAAGCTTAGGGATTTGATCGAACTTTATCAATTAGGTATCTCGTACAGTAAAACTATTAAAAGTAGAATCATTTAAAATTTTATTTGAATTTTTACACAGCTTTCTCGTACTAGAGCAATTGTATTCTTTGTAGAAAATTCCCTTTATTTCGAGATTGTAAATGATTGGAGGTTAGATATTACTAGTATTTTCTCCCGTGCGTTGCACGGGGAGATATATAAGACTTCAAATTCTAGAAGAGAAAGGGAAGATTGAGTTGCAGATTTGTGATTATCCGAAGCGTGATTTTACAATTAAATTTTATTTTTTTAATTCAGAAAATAAAACTTTTGGCGGAAAAATGACCTCATATTATATGGGAGATATATAAGAGTTCGAATTCTAGAAGAGGAAGGAAAGATTGAGTTGTAAATTTGTGATTATCCGACGCTGAATTTTACAATTAAATTTTATTTTTTAATTCATAAAAATGAAACTTTTGGCTGGAAAATAATCTCATTTTATTAATATATAGATATAGATATCCTCTCCCATGTGAAAATTTTAATATCAATAAATTCCTATTTGAAGTTTGAATTTTTTGAATTGAAACAGTTCTCTAAAAAATAAAATAAAATTCAATTTTCCAATAAAAAAATAAAATAAAATTCAATTTTCCAAGAGAGTTCAGTCTTCTTTACTTGATTTGGACATCCAACCTTATCTATAAAAAAAATATTCCTAATTCCTCTCCCTACAGATTTGTACAATTGTTAGTTGAGGCGGACATAAAAGATTATTTCAACATTATTTTAAAATTTCTCGCCTCAAACATTCCCAATTGAACTCAATCACACATCTTTGTTGCTACTTATTTAATACTATCTCGGTCCCAAAAATATAATCTACTATTTTTTTTCTGCGTCCCAAAATTTAGTGTTGACAATTCAATTCACAAAAGTTAATTTTGACAATTCAATTAAAAAAATTAATTGAATAATCTTTCTCAAGTAGGATTCAACCTATTTATATGACGTGTTAGCTATATCTCTACCAATGGCATAAAACACATTAAAAACACAAGAATTGCATAAAATATCGTACAAAGCACAGATGTATTCTCATCCTCTATCGGACTCTGTGGTTTTCAATAAAGGTCTAATCTATTCATGATTTCTCAATTTAGTAAATAGATCACGAATCACCTTTAGCCACAAGTTGTAAAAGAAAGCATAATTATATTGAAACTCAAAGCCGAACATTCGTCTTAACATAAGAATTATTATAACATCAAATTAACAATCCGGAATTAAACTAAAATCAAAGTATCATCTCAACCCTAATGCTATGAAAAATTTAGCCTAACATACTGCAAAGAACAGAAGAAAAACGAGAAGAGAAAGCCATAACCGAATTAATATTATATTATTGAATTTGAATCTTCAATTTTTGGCGTTTCCTCCAATTTTCTCCAAGTTGATTGCTCCAATTTTCGTCCCCTCTGTGTTCTCCAATGTTTTCCCCAATTTTTTAGGTCGAAAATCGGTATCAAAAGATACAAGAATGCCCAAATATTGGAGTCTCATTCAATTTCAGAAAGTTTTCCGAAAATCTGCTCGATATAACAATGCTACCGCACGTGCGATCGCATGGTTATAAGTTTGCAAAGGCATACGGCCACGCATGCGACCACCTAGCCATACCTGATTCAACTTTTGCTCGATTCCATTTTAGTCCTCACAATTTAATTGCAGGGCAAGTCCTGAACTTTCAAATTTGATCAATTGAATCCACAAACTTTTGATTTCTTCAACTTGGCTCCCATTTAATTTCTCTCCACCTTCTCACTTTCATTTCTTCCAATTGAGTCCTTCAAACTTTGATTTGTATCCCTTTTAGCCCAAAATTGTAATATTTTTCTTCAATTTCCGGTTTTACACTGAAATAGAAGCAGGTCACACTAAATTAAACACGAAATTAATTAAAAAAAAAAGAGAAACACATAGTTTAGGAGACCTAAATAAGTATATAAATTGCACTTATCAATAGTGTTGTATTATTCTACGGAAATATTTCTCCCTTCCACTAGTATTTTAGAAGACCAAGATCTTGTTCTGTCCTATTTCCTCGGAGAAAAAAGAGGTTAGGTGGGCGAGGACTAAACTATCATTGACCAAAGAAACATGTGAAAGGAGTCTTTTTCTTTCCTTTTTCCTTCCATTTTTCTTTTCTTTTGTAGATTTTTTGATATATTGTAGGACATGTATAGAACGCGGATATAACATGTTTGGTATAACTTTAATCTACAATTTTAAACCTTGTCTTATTAATTGTCTCATCTAATGAGAATATGTTAGATACAAATAAATTGTGTTAATTTATGTGATTTATTTTCATCGAATAACCAATCAAGATTTCGAACACCACATTTTAGCTTGGTATGCGATTAATTGTTCGATCCACATTAAATTTGGTAAACTTTAATTTGGTTTGGACGTATAGTTGAGAATTGGAGAAGATATATTAAAATATATTAAGTAATTGTTAAATTAATTTACGAGTTGTTGAAAAAAATGAGAGAGAAAAGATAAATTTAATTTGATGAAATTGAATGTGAGTAGAATCAAAGTGTGTTTTGAAAATTTTTTTTTTTTCAATTCATCTATTTCTCTCTTTTTCTCCCATGTTGTTCTTTTAATTTATGAGAAGAGAAATTAACAAGAATCGCACTGATTTTTGCTATGTAACAAAATGTAGTGAACTGAGCAACCATTCACAAGTTTTGTGAAGCGCGAACGTGAAGTAAGCATTGTTGAACCTCTGGAACTATGGTAAAAAATTCTTTGTGATCTTATTCTTAATTTTCTATCAATTTTTCTTTTTGTTAATTCTCGTTAATACATGATTAATTTGAATTGTCATCATCATAAATAAATATACGCAGACTTAAAAAACTAATGTGTAGTATTTAGTATCTTCTGAACCTTTAAAATTTTTCTGTTCTTTTTTTTTTTTTTCATACAAATTAGGGATCATAGGGGTGGGTGTGGTGTTGTGTGATATCTCGAATCCGAAACCAACTGGTAAGGAGTACTTTACCACTAAATCAAACATCTTGGACAAGCCTGTAAGATTGTTATGAATTATGATACATGTTAATTGTAGGCATAATTTTACCAAAAATCTCATTATCAATAAAATTCAATTTTCCAACCCTCAACTTTCTGTCAATGATTTCCTCACTGTCTCTCATAGGGGCGTAGCCAGGAATTGTAGTTAGGGTAGGGGTCGACAATTTTGCGATTCATAGCATCGAATAAGTTTCATATATAACAACAATAGTCAAAATACAAATACACCTAATAAAATGGACCGTCCAAAGTGGTCAATATACAAATGCACCTAGATTGGCCCTTACAAAAGTAGTCAAAATACAAATGCACCTAGTAGAATAGACCGTGCAAAAATAATCAAAATACATGTGCACCTACTAGAATAGGCCACGTCAAGGTCCCGCAGTATAAAATTCATCTATAATAGAATCTATATCAAGACCCATTGCATATTCTCGCTCCATGTATAGTCTCATACAATCAGCAAGAAAATCATCATCCATTCTATCAATGTATGGGCCTCGCATAATCAAGAACAAAACCATCATCCATTCTATCAAGAACATTCATTATTTCATTTAGCTTTGTATATTGAAAACTTTTGCAGCCAATTAAATGAATTAATCAAATGATCAATGAATCTACAATTAAACACATTACTTTGGAATTTGGAAATTAGAATAATAGAATATCCAAGAATTTTTGAAGCCACTACCATTCATACATTCTGCAATCAACAATCAACAAGACAACAATATTTTAAACTTTTAGTTCTTTGAACTCACATTCTCACAAGTCTCAAAGCAAGCTATAAATCCAATTTCAACTCAAGTTCCCAACATTATCCTTTTTTTCCCAGTTCCCACATTAGAAAGGGCAAAATGAATATATATTAACAGGAATATAGGATTATAGTCACAAATCGCACACAAAAAAAAAAATCAAATCCTAAATAAGATCTTAAAGTGTAAACAGATGAAGAAAAAAGAATTGACGATCGAAGAGTGAAGACGAGAATTTTTGTACCAACTACAAAGTACAAACTAAAAAGACGCTGTGTTCTCCAAGCCTTCAAGGGTTAGTTTCTCTTCGCCATTCGGCGGTTGAACTTGGTTGTGGCGAGTAGCGATTGGGACTGATGGACTACTGTGATTGTGAAGATTAGACTGAAAATTCTTGCTTGAGCCTTGAGCGAAGCGGATTTGGAATTTCTTACGGGTATCCGCGATTAATTACCAAAGCCAGAAATGATTTGTCAGATTTGATTCAATTTTGAATAGCTTATAATCAATCCATTGGCCCAGCCCAATAGTAAGTGGTGTCTAGCCTTTAGGTTATTAATTGGGTTGAGTGCGTTAAGCGCTTTTTTCTATTCTGCCAGCCAGATTGTATTATACTTGTTGGTTCTAACGGCCCTTAAAGAAAATTTTTCCTCAAGACTTAGTAGTGGTGGGGATTGGACTGTACTACAAAGACAGTCCAACCCCCCTCCCCTTCACTACGCCCATGGTCTCTCAATGGGATTCAACCAAGATCAGCCACAAAATTTAAAAAAAAAAAAAAAGAAAAAAAAGAGGAGGAAAGAGGATGAAACAAATTTTCAACGATTGAGATATCGTAGGAAAGCTGAGGGATTTGATCGAACTTTATCAATTAGGTATATTGTACAGTAAAACTATTAAAAGTAGAATCATTTAAAATTTTATTTGAATTTTTACACAACTTTCTCGTACTAGAGCAATTGTATTCTTTGTAGAAAATTCCCTTTATTTCGAGATTATAAATGATTGGAGGTTACGGATTATATCCTCTCCCATGTGAAAATTTTAATATCAATAGATTTCTATTTGAAGTTTGAATTTTTTGAATTGAAACAGTTCTCTAAAAAATAAAATAAAATTCAATTTTCCACTCCCAAAAATAAAATAAAATTCCATTTTCCAAGAGAGTTTCTTCTTCTTAACTTGATTTGGACATCCAACCTTATCTATAAAAGAATATTCCTAATTCCTCTCCCTACAGATTTGTACAATTGTTAGTTGAGGCAGACATAAAAAAAATTATTTCACCATTATTTTAAAATTTCTCGCCTCAAACATTCCCAATTGAAGTCAATCACACATCATTATTATTACTTACTAGCATTTTTTACCCGTGCGTTGCACGGGGTGATATGTTTAAAATATTAGTAAATTCTACTGATATTAATATTAAAAAAATCAAAAAATTGATATTTTTCACCAATGCTCTTACCTAACATTTGCACTCGTGCATTATATGTGATTCATTTTTTAACAAATAGTAATTTTGATAAATATTAATGGAATAGTTAATTTATGATTAATTATCAATTTGTACCATACTCTTACCTAGCATTTACACCTGTGCATTATATAGAATGATAATTTGTGATGGAAATTGTGCTAATATATCACATTTTCCGTATGGTAAGATTAAATCTATTAAATATGTATAAACATAAAATAAAATTAATAAAATTAAATGTTATAGTTATCAAAATAACAATTCTAAAAAACTCTATTAATTTTCTTAGAGCCTATGATTAAAAAAAAATTATTTTATATTCTATTATATGTAATTATAAATTTCGAGAGATATTAATTATATACTTGTGTGATGTGATGCATTTATGATTAAATTAATACGTAAATAATAAAATTTTGGAATCTAAGTATGAAATATAATCAACATATATTTATATTATAGAAATGATAATATAGCGGGTATTGACCCCAACGCCATATTTCTGCCACCGGTAAGAAACACCTATCATCGCCCCCGCCCATTTTCATTTAATCGAGTCATAGCGAGGATATTATAAGAATTGCAATATGATGAAGACTCTCATTCCCCGTCCCCATCCTGGTAAAAAATTGTCATCCCCGACCATGTCCCATCATGATTCTTTAATCAAAAAATTTTATTTATACTTTTTTTAACATGTATTAATGACATTTATTTCAACAAATACCTTCTAAACATAGTAAACATATATATTAACATATTCGATATAAACTCACAAATTTAATATATTCAGTATATTAATATCATTTTTTGAAACTCATCAATTTACATGTTTATTTAAAATAATTTAAATTATATAGGTTTCTTAAGGTGGTCGACAAAAAAATCGTTGATATTTAATTATATTTTTAACTATATTTAATGCTATAATCAAATTTAAATTAATTTGAATGAGATACATAACTTGAAATATACATGATTAATAATTAAAAAAGATGAGTTAATTGATGATCTTTAAAAATTTAATAAAATCTAAACAGATAAAAATTGGTATGAAATAAATAATTTAAAATAGTTGGGATTCTTAATATTTATTTAAAAAATAGAATCCTAAATAGTTATTTAATATAGTAGAGAGACAATTAAGAAATTTTGATTGAATCGCATAATTTCAATCATTGATTGAGTCGATAGCTAATTATTTATTAAATACGTAATTTATAAAATAAGTAATTTAGGTATTTATTTACGTGTCAACTTATTTAATCTTTATTCATTAAATGTGTAATTGAAATATTTATTTACTTATAACTGAAATTAGACCACCAAATTAAAATTTCTAACATCTCTCAATTTAGTTAATACAACTCAATTAATATATATAAGTATGATGTGCACAATTAATTGTAATAATAGAGTCACGAATAAATAAAAATATTGCAACTATAATGTCTCATGGCATTTGTGAGAACAAATATTTCATTGCAATATACTTGATCGAATCATTGCACTTAATTGAGTAATAAAGAGAAAATATATTTTTCTCAAAGTATGATTTTCCATCACGACCAACTATTTGTTTACTTTCACAAAAAAAAAAAAATGTTTGTTTCCGATTCTTATAATACTACTCGGAGAGGCGATAAATCAATCCCGTTAAAGAATTATCCGAATGTATAACATTACAGAAATATTAATTTACTTTAACATTTCATAAATAATTTTTATTCAATGAATACGAAAAGGTCAAGTTTAATAGTACACGATATTTAGTAATATTTTGGAACTTGGTTTTTTTCCTTTTTTAATTTTTTTATTTACATATTTATCTTTTTAAAAAGGAAAACCTCAAAATTCAGTGAAATTATTTCTTATGAAAATTACAATTGATTATAATAGTGGTAGTAGAACTGATAACAACAATGACGAAAACGGTTTCTTATTTTCAATTTACTTACAATATTCTATATATCATATATAGTTAACTTAAAAAAATGTTTTAGAATAAAAGTAAGAAAAAAATATTTTTCATAAAATAAGTTTTAATTAATATTTTGAAGAACAATGATATGTAAAGGGTTACGTACTAAAATATACGTGGTGTAATTTGTCACTACAAAAGGGGTAATTTAATTTTAATAAGTAATTTTTTCAATTTTTGTTCAAATTTAAGATGTGTTTTGTTAAGATTTAATGAAATGCACTGTGTCAAATATAATGTCTTAAAACATGTTAGGTAAATTGTAAATACACTATAAACATAAGATGTATTTAATAAATATTCTTTAAATAAAAATACTTCTTTGGTTCTTATTGATTCTCATGATATAAGATACTATCAAGAAAAATTATCTTCTTTTGAACTAAAAATAATATCAGTATTGTAATAATATGAACTTTATTATAATTGATATACAGCCTTATAATAATTAAGTATGATTAATCAAATCGTGTGTAAGTAGTATAATTACGTTATATAATCCAAGATAAAAAAAAAATTGCTAAATAACTCTAATACATTAATTATATTCACGCTTATAAAATATATTGAGTACACCATAATTTAATTATTTGAAAATGTCTTTAATTTTGTTTATGATAACAATTATGTCCTCAAAATGTATAATTACTAATTTTTAGTAATTATATTACTTTGTATGTAAATATTAATTTATATTTTGATATTTTATTAAAGATATTTAAATTAAAAGAAATATTCACATTTTACGTCTATTATATTTTACAATAGTTAAAAGTATGATGAATAAATAAGTAATTTGAAGTTTAAATAAATAAAATTTTCGACAAAAATGATCTAAAAAAGTTATAATTAGTTAAAGATTAAAAATAATCAATGATGGGAAAATTTTTAGCAAAAAAATGATCTTTATAGCTCAAATTTATAGTTAGTTAAAGATTAAAAATAATCAATATTGATGGGGGAAAAAGTTAAAGCTGTCATTACTTCTAAGTTAAGGATCAATATAAATTAAAATATTTACGTAATTGTAATATTGATACTTATTTAAAATAGGCAAATATGAAGAACATCAATTATATCTCATTATTTTAGAAATACTAATTATATGGACTAAAGCGATAGTATATTAAGGGGCAAAAAAATTATAAAGGATATGGGTGGAATGTAACGACCCGTCCGGAACCGGGCTACAGGACCGTGATCCTTCCATTTCCCACGCACATTCGCACACATCATTCTCGGTCGGATTTTCCACTCCCCACGTAACTGCAATACAAACACATAAACGTACACATAATGAGCCACGAGGACTCAGTGAGCAATAGATGCAATGCAATGCATGAATGCACGTGTAACATTCTTTTCTTCCTTCCTTTGGGCCCTAGTTGCGAATCATGTGAATACGTCATCGTCATCATATTATAGGCCGTCCCCCAAAGGTTCTTTTACGCTTTGGGCGCCGACCGCTGCCTAAAGAGTTCTTTACTCCTAGACCGCCCATAGGCCGTCACCCAAGGGTTCTTTACCCGTTAGGCCTCCAGAACATCATAAGCCGCCCCCAAGAGTTCTTTTACTCTTGGGGCGCTACATTCGTCATAAACACATGATAGGCAACTACATTCTTTCACATACGTCATGCTTCGTGTCATACATCATTCATGCTTTACTTGTAATCGTAATCATAACATTCTTGGGCATTACATAGCATACTTTCTCATGAACTTCTTCTTGTCATTACATATCATAGAACATATCATATCCTTACATATAACATCCCATTCATCATCATAACGTGTTACGTACTTCACGTAATCATTCACTTGGCATTCGTTCACATACCCTAGCTTTCATGTCATTCTAGCATCATTACATGGTCTCATTCATCACATACCTCATGTACTACTTCATATCTATCACATAACAACACTTAACATGCTAAATTCACATTATAACATCACATACTTGCACATACCTTTATATATCAAGCATAACAAGGGCCTAACATGAATATCATCTCATGCTTATTCTTAAACTCATGAAAACATGCTATCAACATACCATATTCATACTATAACATAATATACAACTATTACTCACCATTATAGAAGAAATCAAGCTCAAGAACCATAGATAGCCCTCCTTCTTCTTCATCTCTTCTCTCTCTCTTCCTTTTTTTCTTCTTCTGGATTGGAAGGGAAATATGTAACATCTCAACCCCAATCATGGATTGGGAGCTTTGGGGGTATTCTTGGATGTATGAGGGGCTTAGGGCTCGAATTTGGGAGAATTTGACTAAGAAATGGCCGAGAAGACCTTAAATCCGCACGACTTAAAATTACTAGTAACTTTTACCTTTACTTGGCCGTAACACTTTAATTACGCCAGAATTCCCCAGATACTTACGTAGTAATCCCGCTCTGCAATTCCATCTCTTCCCTGCTCAATTTACTACGATCCTCGTTCCTTCTACAGAACTCCCATAATACTACCAGTATATCTGAATGATACTACCGTAATTTGCTCTCTCAAACTTTGGCACTTTTCTATGCACACATTTACTGGCCAGAACCTCCGACCCTACGTCGTAACATGACATTTACGCCGTAACACTTACATTTACGGTCAGAATCTCCGCTCACTTGAAATTTCGTTTTCCTTATTTCGACTACCAAGCTGACTCTCGACATGTCTCATACATTCCCAAACATTTCATGAACACATCATACACATATACATTATGTCGGGTCGACTTTGAGCGGGGCATTACATGGAAACTATAATTAGCTGATTAAATAATTAATTTAAATAAATAAATGAATTATTAATATATATATATATATATATATATATATATATAATATTTGGTAAAATTCATAGGGGAAAAAAAGTGAGTAAAAATTAGAGAAAATAAGGTGTTTAAATGAAAAAATAGATTGCATATATATATATATAGATATAGATTTTCAAAATTTTTTAATCTTATTAATCTATGTTAATGTTAATATCAATTTATATTTATATTGAACACTAATATTATATATTTGGGTTAAATTTTAAATTTTAAAAATAAAAATTTATATGTTGATACTATACTTGTTTTAAAGCTCTTGTTGAGTCAAATAAAATAAAGTAATAATTTTTATTGTTTAATTTAAATTTATTTTTAAAAAATGAAAAAAGGGAGAGGGAGAGAGAAAATATTTAGATAGAATGGGATTGGGAAAGCAAGTTGTAGAAATCCCATTAAATATGAAAACTCTATTATTTTAGAAGGTTTTGATGTGTAAAATTTTAGAAGATTTAGGATTTTCATTTTAGTAATAATAATATTAAAAAATAAAAAAGAAAAAAGAAAAAAAACCTTGGTTTTAGGCGGAAAAATATTAAAAAATGAATTAAAAAATATAGTGAAATACTCTGGTATTATATATATATATATATATTTAATACTATCTCCGTCTAAAAAATATAGTCTACTATTTTTTCGTCCGTCCCAAAATATAGGTCACATTCCGTTTTAAAATATAATTAAAATATTACTTGTCTTTTATACCCTCATTTAATATATATTGTTATCATTAAAATAGAATAGTTGAAATAAAATATATAATAAATGAGAAGACATATTAGGAAATATAATTTTGAATTTTACTTTTTCAATATCATTAATTGTATTTTTCTTAATTTTTGTAAAAATAAAAAATGGGTTATATTTATAGGACGGAGGTAATAATAAATTAGCAATAAATTATTTAAATTTACTGAATAATCAAATTTATTAAATAAATATTATAGATGTTATCTCAAAAGTTCAAAATAAACGCATTTTTCGAGTTTTTGCTCTCAGAATCAATCTCCAAATAATAGAGTGTATCAAAAAATAGAGAAAAAAAAAGAAAAAGAAAAATTCTACACCTCGTTGATTATAAAAAAAAAAAAAATGAAAAAGAGTCAGATTTGGTAAAATATAAATATATCAAAATTTGAATAATTGCAAACTTTCTTCGTACTCACTACCGGTGGGCTATTTACATTTTACACCTTGTCCCATTTTCTCACATTCATTCATTCCTATTTAACATGTCTGAGCTTCTAACTATCTGCAAAATCAAATTCTGCTGAGAAATTATTTACAGATCATGATCCCATTAATCTTAATCTCCATCTTCATTCAATTCTTCACCACTTCATCATCACAAGTTTCAATCTCAGTTACCCCAAAAGCCCTTTCAAAATCCGGCGACTCCGTGACCATCAGATGGTCCGGTATTGATTCCCCGGAAAAACTCGACTGGCTGGGGATATATTCTCCCGCAAATTCTTCGAACAGAGATTTCATCGGCTACTTCTTCCTTTCTTCCTCGCCCGGATGGGAATCCGGTTCTGGCTCTATTACGGTTCCGTTGGTGAATCTGCGATCCGATTGTCAGTTCCGGATCTTCCACTGGACGGAGTCCGAAATCAACATGAAGCATATGGATCACGATCACAACCCGATTCCTGGAACCAAGCACTTGTTGGCGGAATCGGATCGGGTAGGGTTCGAACCGGGTCGTGGACCGGAGCAGGTGCACCTTGCATTGACGGGTAAGGAGGAGGAGATGCGGGTCATGTTCGTGACACATGATGGGAAGGAGAGTTTTGTGAAATACGGATTGACCCGTGAGAAGATGAACCGGGTTGTGAGCACAAAGGTTGAAAGGTACGAGAGGGAGGATCTCTGTGATGCCCCGGCTAATCAGAGCATTGGATGGAGAGACCCTGGGTTTATACACGATGGAATCATGGTTAATTTGCACAAAGGAAAGAGGTATTATTATCAGGTAATTAATTCTTCACTCAAAATTTCTGCAACTTTCAGAAAATTGTTCATTATGAACATAATCTTTTAGTTTGAAGATTCATTGACTAAATATGATTGTATTTCTTTGGGAACTATATGTTTTGGTTTCTCTTGGTAACTTCTGTTTTGAGTTCATTGGTTGAATTCTTGAAATCTTAATGGATAAATTTTTAAAGTGCTTTCATGTTGATTCAACTGATCAAGTGTGAATGTATTTTGACCAGAGATATAATCTTTGCTCTCTTTGTCAAATGGTACAATACTATAATGTTCATAGATTTCTCCAATTTCTTCAGTGAGTTTCATATATCCATTAAAATCAAGAGAATAATGATATCGTTGCAACCACGGCAGGTTGGTAGTGATTCTGGGGGTTGGAGCACAACTTTCAGCTTTGTGTCACCAAACGACGACTCAAAAGAAACGTACGCATTTTTGTTTGGGGACATGGGTACTTCTACCCTTACTCTAACTTTTGTCCGTACCCAAGAAGAGAGCATATCCACTGTCAAATGGATAAGCCAAGATATTGAAGCTCTTGGCGACAAGCCTGCCTTCATCTCTCACATTGGTGACATTAGCTATGCAAGAGGCTACTCATGGTTGTGGGACAACTTCTTCTATCAAATCCAACCCATTGCATCCAAAGTACCCTACCATGTATGCATTGGTAATCACGAATATGATTGGCCGTTACAGCCTTGGAAACCCAACTGGGCTTATACTTATGGGAAAGATGGAGGTGGTGAATGTGGGGTACCCTATAGTTTGAGGTTTCACATGCCCGGAAACTCGTCTGAGCCGACTGGAACTAGGGCCCCTTCTACAAGAAACCTTTACTACTCAGTCGATGTTGGGGTAGTTCATTTTGTTTACTTCTCAACAGAAACCAATTTCCTCAAAGGGAGTAAGCAGTACGAGTTTTTGAAACACGATTTGGAATCCATTAATAGAAAGAGGACCCCTTTCGTGGTTGTCCAAGGGCATCGGCCAATGTACACAACAAGCTATGAAACACGAGATGGCCCTCTAAGAGAGAGGCTACTCGAGAACCTAGAACCCCTTCTCGTGCAGAATAAGGTCACCCTTGCTTTGTGGGGTCATGTTCATAGATATGAGCGGTTTTGCCCTCTAAACAACTTCACATGTGGAAGCTTAGGCATGAACGAGGATAAATGGAAGGCGTTTCCGGTTCACCTCGTGATCGGGATGGCCGGACAAGACTGGCAACCCATCTGGCAACCTCGACCAGACCATCTGACGGACCCCATTTTCCCACAACCTGTTAGGTCGTTGTACCGAGGTGGTGAGTTTGGATATGTTCGTCTTGTTGCTGATAAAGATAAGCTCACGTTGTCTTACGTAGGAAACCATGATGGAGAGGTGCATGATGCGGTCGAGATCATGGCTTCTGGTCAAGTTGTTAACAGGGTCGTTGTTCCTGATGCTGTTAAGGGGATTAACAAAGTGGCATCATCGCCTTCTTTGTTGTATGTAATGGGTGGTGGTGTACTTGCACTTGGAGCTTTTATTGGGTATATTTTTGGGTTCATAGTGCGCACGAGAAAGGATGATGCTTCTTTGGGGAATAGATGGACTCCGGTGAAGAGCGATGATTTGCAGTAGATGGACGGGGTTCGTAAGGGCATACATGCATGGACTCTGGCCGTGGAGCAGATTGGACAGAATTTTTTAAGGTTCGTATTGTCTCACGTATGGTAGAATGTATAAATTCATGGAATTCTTTATTTCCCTTTTGTCTTTGTGATTTTGTATTCAATCTAGTACAACGCAGTGCACCTGTATAAATCATATAGACTTCAATTCTATTGCTTGAGTCCTCTTACGAATATATTTTCTCTAACTTCTTTTTTCTTCAATTCTATTGGTTGTGTCGTCTGCCCTCTTACGATTTTGCATGGTCGTCATCAAAATAAAGATGTACCACAAAAGGTCGTCGTTCCCATAACCTCTGCAAAAATATCATCATTTTTGAAGTTGGAAAAAATGGATTCTATCCATCTTTTTTCAATCCAAAACAATGTGAATTCGATTCCAACATCCACCGTGAACTCCCTTTATCCATTTTGTGAAAAAAATTATACCCCGAGCTGTTACACTTTAACATCTAGATCAATTACATCTTCAAACTTTTAAACACAAAACTTTTCACTCTATTAATTTGTTCTGGATCGAATGATATAGATAACAAACTATTGACATTTAAAAAAATCACATTATTTGGTTCATTCATGTAATAGTAACATTTGTATCCAAAAAGATCAAATCACTATCCATAAAAACAATTGCATAAAGATCCTAAAAATTTTAAATTATACATGTTAAACAAACTAAGATTCGTATATTCAATTGATAATAAAACACAATACAAGACGACTATAAATAGAGACTCGAAACCCTAACAATAGAAAAGACGGCCCGAAACCTTAATCGTAGCTCTAACAATAGAATAGACAAAACTACCCTTAACTAATAAACCAAATTACTAAAATATATTCTAACACCCTTTGTCAAACTCACGATACTATCGAGAGTTTGCCAAAAGGTTTACAAAATACGAAAAACGATAATACGAAAAACAATGCAAATTTCAATCTTCTTGCGATCTTCCAAGCTTGACTAATATTGTAAGTCTAGCTTATGCTTGCACGAATTACACTCCTTCCGTCCGGCTAGAGTCACTCGGCACTCCCTCCACGAGGGCTTAGACACGTTGACAAGTCCATGAGCTCGACTAACAATACTTCATCACCGCGGAAGCCAAAACAATAATCCAAGCATTGCTAAAGTCCCCAACAATGCCAATTCATGTACCAACTACCAAATGCCAATTCCAAATCCACCTGACCAAATTAGAAGACAGAAGAGAAGAACCAAATGTCCACGAACCAATTGAGAAGAGAGTCAAATTCCAATTGCAGATGTCAATGCACATCCATTACAAATTCAGTTTCACTGGACAAAATGAGAAGGGGAAGAGAACCAAATGCCAATTCAGGATGGATTGGACCAATTCAGATTTAGTAGACTAAATCATGCAAATACAAAACTTTGGGGACTACTTCATGCCATATTTGGATTTCTAGACCATTATGCACCAAAATAAAATCCTAACAACCAACTTAAACAAACTGAAAATTAACAGGACCAACTTTGCAAATACCATTAAATATTCCAAATGAGATCTCGTCTCCTTCTTCGTTCTTATTCTTACCCAGTAACCTAATCTCCACCTATTGCCGCCGCCCCAACCCAAAAGAACTCCGCCACCAACCGGGCCGCCACAACAACATCCTCGACCACTAGTAACACCTTGGTCATCATCACCAACACACTCAAAATACCATAATCAAGTGCCACAAATATTCAATTTGCAAGATATAAAACGAGAGATCTCAACAATAAATCTAAGCCTGTTTTTTGGGAGATTTGGATGCCTTTGGAGATTTATCCTGAGATTCATTAGTAGCAGAATATTTCTTCTGACAAAGAAGCAACAACCATAGATTTACACGATGCAAAGGGTAAAGCTCATCAAGATGGACGCCTAAATAGGGAATCGTAATGCCAATCATCCTACCAGGAGGAAATCAATATCTTCAAATACACTTCATCAAAACCACCCTAATCTCTTATTGTCATCCAATCATCCAATAATAGCAAACAATTACCCGACACTTGGATTGCCTCAAAAATACGAAAGCAATATCATCCTCGATTCGATATTTGGATCACGCATACTCGGTCGAATAACTGAAAACAATTCCGAATTACCATAGGCAGCGCACGAGACATCGCCACATCTGCAACTCCGATAGATTATCACCGCCATTGGTCCATCCAAGGACAACCCACATAAGCAAGATGGTGGATTTTCAAATTCGGAGCCATAGGGTGGGCTAACATAAGAGATGAACGAGGCAAAGAACCAAAGAAGAAAACAAGATTTATGAGAAGAAACAAAGAGAGATGATTTCAAACGTAAACAAACAACAAACAATTTCCTTGCCGGACGAGCGGCACAAGGCCGCTCGCCGGAGAACAAAGGTGGTTGTAGATTAGGCCAAGACTCGAACCTGCTCTGATACCATGTTAAACAAACTAAGATTCGTATATTCAATTGATAATAAAACACAATACAAGACGACTATAAATAGAGACTCGAAACCCTAACAATAGAAAAGACGGCCCGAAACCTTAATCGTAGCCCTAACAATAGAATATACAAAACTACCCTTAACTAATAAACCAAATTACTAAAATATATTCTAACAATACACTTTGGCCCTCATTTCCAACAAACCCCATCCTAGCCACTGGCCACCCACCTTCACCCAAAGCTAATTCGCAATCGCGAACAAGACCATCTTGTTCGATGGTGGCAGGGAACTAAAGATGGTTCACTGGTAGCGAATTGGTCAGTGGCGAACAGGTCAATGGCAAATGAGATCTAGTTCATATTGTCGAACTAGTCAACTAGACCTTGAGTTCGCCATTGCAAACTAATTCAGTGGTTCGCTAGTGAGTTCGCCAACGAACCAGTGGAGATTTTAGTAGCACCGTTGTCATCAAGTGGTGTTAACTTATTAGATTGTTTTTAATTTTATTTTCAGGGCCCTTTTAGTTTGTTGACCCAAAAATATTGTTGTATGTGTCCTTATGCAATTTTTCTGTCATTTTAACAAGTTAAAATTTGTCATTAATTTTTTCTTTGTTCAATTACTTAATTCTATGACTTTTTGTTTCTTTTTTTTTTTTTTTTTTTTTTTAAGCTCATTCCTCTAGACTCCAAGTTCTAGCCCTGCCAACGACAATGATTATAGTTTCTTTCAATGTTTGTAAGTTTTTTATATTTTATGAAAGGGAAAAAATTCTATTATTCTTAAATAGTCACTGTTGAAAACTTATTTATAGAGATTAAAATTAACTAAACAACGTATCCCTCTCCTCAATAATAAAATCATCAATTGATCTACTTGATATGTTAATTCGAGTGATCAGAACTAACTAAATAATATCTAAAATGACTTCTTGAAATACATATTGTATTAGGCTTTGTACTATAATAAATAATTTCAAGTAAGTTTTGTCCACCTTCCCCCAACCTTTCATTGCCTCAGCGTATAACTCCCATTGGAAATGCTTTTAAAGATCAACTACTATTAAATAATCGCATCATTTTTGGTATAACTTTTCGCAACGTTTTTAATGCAAGACTCTCTTAGAGGTGGATGGTAATTAGTTAAATACAACTCAAGTGAATTTTAATACACTTGTTTCCCGTATTAAAAAAAAAACACTTGTTTACGAATACTGTGTCATGTTATTGTCTTTAGTATATGATTATTCATATGAGTATCGGATTACCCGTACTTAGATTACCATTGGTCTAAGCTAAGGCCATCTCCAATGCAGTCGGTAATTGCACAAATGGATTTTAGAGAGAGATAGGAACATGAATGTGAGTGGATCCCAAATTTTTTAATTTTTTAATCACTTTTCTTTCAATTACCCATTTTTTTCTTCACTTTTTTTTCATGAATTCCCATGCCATGTCTAGAATTCTTCAACTACTATTTTATTATTATTTTTGAATTTATGTTTATCCCTCCCATCTTTTTCACTTCTCCCTTTCCTTTTCCCTACATTTCTTTCTATTCACTTTTAAATAAAATAACCATATTCTCTCTCTCTACTCTATATTATCTCCAATCAGGGGCATAGTTTTTTTTGGGGGGGTTGGAGGAGGAGTGTTGGGACTGGATTAGACTGTAGTCCAGTCCTACTCCCAACTTAGCCTAAAATGTTTCTAAATATATTTTTGGAATATTAGTTAAAGACTTGGTATCACTATCATTAACAAAATAGTTTCCAAATTAAGGCCTTGTTCTTTTCATTACAAATTTTATCAAATTTTTTTCTCTCATTATTTACAATAACTTATTCAATTATTTAATATATTTTCCTTAAATTTCAACCACACATTCAACACGTAAATAAAAAAAATTAATTTTATTACCAATCAAATATACCATAAGTGGTAGAAATTTACTTTTTCTTTACTCGAGGGATGATCAAGTCCCAGTGCTGCAACACAGAAGTAGGGGGGCTGATAAGTGGGGTTGGACATCCACGTGGCAGCAAGAAATAACGTCATATCAAGCACTCAAAATTCCAACAGTAGGATTGGATCAAATTCGAGTTGTGCTATATATAAGCTTTTTAGCTTCGTAGTGTGAGTCCACTAAATTTATTTTTGGAAAAGCAAGCTTTAACAACTTTAACAAGTCATCTACTGACTTATTTGTCCACTTATTTAGCACCTTTAAATGCATCAACTTAACTAAGAAGTTTAGAGAGGAGAATGATGAAATACCAGGGTACAATTCTGAATGAAGTGCATCAAACAATTCGTCATATTGGACATTGTAAGCTGTACCATCAGTTGAGATATTTCCAACCATATCATGCAAAACATCTGTCATTTCATCCCCTGCTATCACTTCATTCTGTCGGGGCAAACTGTCACTCTCTCCATGGTGTATCCATCTATCATAATGCTCTAAAAACCCCCACCGAAATATGTGAGCCTCAACAATATCCACCTCCTGCTTGACCCTGTTCACACACTTTATGCACGGACAAAAAATCATCCCTCTATCATTAGCCAATGGTCTGGCAATTCTAATAAATGCTCGGACTCCATCGGAGAATTCTTTGGATTTTGCGCGATGCCTATTAAGTTTGATCCAACTTTTATCGATTTCCATGTACACTCCAATTTCACTACAAATAATACAAAAATATTATAAATATGAATACAAGTGGTGTAGAAATATCATAATCCTATATCGCTCCAAATATAATTAACGAATAAAAGGAAAAAATTTAAGGCAATTGCAAGAAATTTCACACGAGCACAATTCTTATAAAACACAAATTAGTCTTTAAAATGGTATTTTAATGTGAAAAATATGCTAAAATTTCAATCCATTGGCTGTAATAAATAAAAATAACTTTACATGGTTTGAAGACACAAATTGGAGGATGAAATTTGGGAGATTATGGTGAAGTGGAAAAAAATTGATAGTAAGAATGGGGCTGAATCACATAGAGAATTTATAGACGTCCTATTGCAACGACAAGTGGTGTTGCTAGATTTCTATTGCGATGATAATGTCGTCACTAAAACGAATACTGCGACGACAACATGCTGTTGCAGTAGAGTAGAGGGGCTTTCTAAA
Source organism: Jasminum sambac (assembly GCA_018223645.1). Classification (NCBI taxonomy): domain Eukaryota; kingdom Viridiplantae; phylum Streptophyta; class Magnoliopsida; order Lamiales; family Oleaceae; genus Jasminum; species Jasminum sambac. The sequence continues at coordinate 28,382,315 of CP073652.1, forward strand.
CCCGGGGCTGCAGTTACTGCGACGACACAAAAATGTCATCATAGAAAACTTATTGTGACTATTTCTTGTTGTCACTAATACTCTATTGAGATGATTATACGTCGTTGCTAAACAACTACTGCAACGCCATCTTAAATTGTTGCTAAAGATGGCATATTGCAACGACCATCTGTTGTGGTAATAGATCTATAGCAACAGTTTTTTATGTTGTTGCAATAGTCGAGACATTCTATTGCAACGACAGTTATTGTCGTCGGAATAAATGGAGCTATAGCAACGACTTTTCTTGTTGTCTCTATAGTACTAGTTCGTATTGCAACAACACCAATTGTCATCGCCATAGGTCACATTATAACAACGACACCCCTTGTTGTCACTAAATTTTGGTAGCAATAGCTCATATTTCTTGTAGTGATACGAGTAATTGTCATTGAAAGTTTGGCAGTCTGGTTGCTTGCATTCGAGTAGAAGTTTTGGATGGATTTGTTTCTTTAATGAATAGATACTAAACAACATTTTGGGCATGCTTGGCTAAAGCTCAATATGGCTTAGACTTCTTTTTTTTCCTCAACTATTTCTTTTGGTCAAACCAATCACATTTATATATCTCATGAGACCTATATATATTACACAAATCTCTACCATTCAATTCCACTTATTCTCTCTCCCCTTTTACATAAAAATCCATAAAAAAATTTAATTCTATCACCCCCTACGTTTAGAAAGTACATTAAAATGTTAATTTTAGTGAAGTAAAATTTCCTACTTTTAAGCTTATGCTAACTGGACGGATTGAGAGCATGTATTAATCATTTTTTTACTCATGGATGGGTAAAGTTGAATGATGCAAATGGTCATATTATTTTTTTCTTTTCATTTTGTTATGTTAGAAGGTTAATAACTTAATATATTCACACTATACTTTTTAATATTTACACCATATTCAAATTGCAATGAGATTTCTCAATACTTGCTCGATTTTGTATTACATTCACATCTATTTTTCTTTTTCCCTTTTTTTTCCCTTCACATTCGTATCCTTAAATTTCAATTGATTAAGCACATAATTTCGTAATTATGTCGCCATTATTCTTTAAATATTTCTCGAACATGTGTTGACATGACTCAAATGAGTTACAAATATTTTGCCAAACTTCTACTTTTGTTATTTATTTTTACTTCTCAAAAATTGCAGTAAGAGAATAAGTAGAATATTTATGTACTTTGACTCATTTATAATTAGAAACTTTCAATTTAAACGATGTGTACACAGTACAAATTAAGAGAAGGTTAATATAAGATTGTGATGATTAAAGTTTGAAGGATATACATCCAAAAGTCAAAAGAGTTTAAGGACGTTTATTGTAATTGAAATTTGCCGGTAGGCGTGCATATAATATAATATATTACACCCCATTCGAAAGATAAAATTTTTGTGGAATGTCAGGTGGAAAAGTTATCAAAATAGTGAAAGTGAATTAAAAAATACAAATGATTTTTTCTTGGAACTATCTCAATCTGAAAATTCAAATATGAACACACCCATAGCTAGGTATAGGCCAATGAAGAACCGTTTTGGGCCCAAGTTCATAAGGGTCCCAAAATGGTTGGTCGTTATTTTTTCGTTTTATTTTTTAATTTTGAGTTTACATCATCGTGAAATCGTAAATCATCTTCTTAGCCGTGGGTCGGCTACTCCAATTCAATTAAAAAAATTATTAAGACAATCAATAATTAATTATTCGTTTTTTTTTTGCACTTTCTTTTTTGCATAATTGCATTAATCATTAGTTATTACAATCCGTATTTGGTATTAATATAGCAGCATAGGCGAATCGGGAGGGCCCAAAAATTTTTAGATTCTACATATTAGGAATCATTAGTAGAGGACCCAAAATATAGACTTTGCTTTGGACCTAAAAAACTCTAGCTACGGCTCTGGATATGAGATACAATTTTATTAATAATATACAGAGAATTACAAAGACGAATAGGGACTTAATACCTTATCTTCCAAAATAACAAAACAAACTATGTACACTCCAACAGCTAAAGTAACTGTTGACAAAAAAATACAAAAGAATGTTACATCAATATAATTTGTCAATGGTTTACAAGGATTTTGAAGAGCCACGGAAGAAGACCAATATGCAGTGGGGCTACAAGTCGTGACGAATTGGATTGGATTACCTTTTTGTGCAGTGCAAACCCTACCCCGAGAACTTGGAGTCTCATCCTTTGGTTTATTTTTTATTTTTTATTTTTTTGAATAGGAAGTCTCATCCTTTGTTAAAGAATGTTACTATCATAAGTCACTCATGTTTATGTTCACAATCACATTTTGTTACACCTCCACCCTTGAAGTTATACAAATTCAAGAGTGGTAGGATGGGGAATTTATTCTTTCACTCATACATCACTTTAAAAATCAATCACTATTAAACAAGCACATCACTTTTAGTATAAATTTTTCGAGTTTTCTATTTACATTTTGTACAAATATTTTTTTTTCTTAAACTCATGGAAGGATATATAAAAAATGCAATATACAAATTTTAATACACTTACTAAAGGCTTGTTTAAATTTCATCAAATTAAATTTATTTTTTCCATCTCATTTTATTCAACCACTCATATATTAATTTGATAATTACTTTACATTTTTTAGCACATCTCCATTTCTCAATCGTACATTCAAAATCAAATTTAATTTGATAAAAAATGTGTCACGTCACATGGTACTCAACATAACATGAGTAACTCATGATCATATTATATCATGAGTAATGCTATTCTAATATAGCAATTGAGATATAGCTTGTTGACATAGTACATATATAACAAGATCATATTTATTCATACATCAAAATATTTTTAAAATCAACAACTATCACACTTTCACATTATCGAAGTATTTTATCGTTTTGATTTGATGCCCACATGTGGGCACGCTATTGTGCCCACATGTGGGCGGATCAATAACATGTGTCCCCTTGATGGTGGGGGCCTGTAGTACCCATTCGCTTATATTTTTTGGACACTGTAGCATACTCACATATGGGTATTGGATCAAAACCGTATTCAGTATATATACTTTTAGGGGCAAAGTTCGAATGATAAACAATAACGGCTGAAGATTCGGGCCTTCAAGCACAGACGAGACATGGCGAAGTTCCATCGTCTTAATTAGATGTTACGTTTTCACTGTAAAGCTCCACAAATCTCTTGGTTTTACCTTACATAATTACCTGTAATCATTCAACAAATTCTCACCGTTTGATTTGGATCAATAAACTCTCCATGCAATAAATAGCCTTTCGTTCTGTTTCAATTCTTCATTTGCTCAGTACTAGTTAAATCCCAATTTCACTGACCCATATTTTCAAAACTAAAATTATTTTTATTTTTATTTTTCTGTTTTGCCCACGTTAAATTCTTCTAATGCTTCATGATCCATGCCAACCCATTTTCCAGATTTAACACTTTTCAACTTCGTTTCTGTTAATTTTTCGATTTGCGGTTTATTTATTGAACTACACGAGTAGGTGCTAGATCAAGAAATATGAAAAGGATCCAAGAATCGAGGGATGTTGATCATCAATTTGGAAACGGGCGATCTGACACTTATGTTCTTCGAGAAAATCCCAAGAAAACAAGGAGGGTTGTGGATGATTCAAGATTCTGCAAACAATGTGGTAAAGGGTTTCAATCAGTTAAAGCATTGTCTGGTCATATGGCTTGTCATTCAGACAGGGATAGGGGCTTTAAGGATGATCATTCTTCGACTACGAGGTACAAAAAAGTGGTTGTTAAGTCATCATCTTTTGATTTAGTTAATGATGTTTCACATTCTGGTTTTGGTGTTGATGAACAAGAACAAGAGAATTTAGCTATGTGTTTAATGATGTTGTCTCGGGATTCGGGCAATAGGGGCGAGTCTTGTGATCGGAAAGTAGGCGTAAACTCTGTTCTTCATGGAGATGAAACTCTAACAATCAAGAAATTTGAGGATATGAAGTCAAATAGTAATATTTTGGAAGATGCGATTGCTGAAGTTGAGAAGTCTATTAACTCTGATAATTCTGATTCTCGATATTTCTTAGACGAGCGTACTGAAACTGAATCACATAAGAGAAAGTACAAGTTTGAGAGTCCCAAATTCTCGAATGAGGTGAAAAATGGCTCACTTAATGCTGATGAAGTGTGCAATAGTATTAAGAAGAGAAGTAAATATGAATGCTTGGATTGTAGAAAGAGTTTTGATACTTATCAAGCTCTTGGAGGACATAGGCCGTGTCATAGAACAAGTAATGCCCATTTTGAGTCGAGCTATGATGCTACTCACTCAAGAACAATCTATAAGTTTGGGGAGTCGTCTTCTATAAATGGAAACGCGACTGCTAAAAGGTCGTCCAAATGTGATAAGAAGAGAGTTAAGGCTATGCAAAACAAAGGCCATGTGTGTCCATTCTGCCACCGGGTTTTCAAGAATGGCCAGGCTTTAGGTGGACACAAGAGGTCACATTTTATCGTTAAGAAGACAGATGTTTCTGGTTTACTCGATCTTAATCTTCTTGCTTCAGCGGAGGACGAGGAATATGGACATGGAAAGTTAATGGCTTCTGGAAAGTACTCGAGTCTAGAGACAATTTGGTGGCCATGATCCTTGTTATATTTTCTTTTGCAGACTAGGCATCGACTGAAGAAGCTACCTCTCGTTTCGTCCCATTTTTGCGGTCGTTTAATTTTTCCATTTGAAGCACTTGGATTACAAGAGCTGTTCTAATGCTTGCAGTAAGCACAATTCATAGGGTCCACCGTCCATGTAGTAGCACAAATAATGCAGGGCACTAAAACCACTACAGGACTTACATGGACAATGATATGCTGTCACATAGGTAGTTGACACCATGAAATGTCTACAGTAAGCATTAGAACGGGACCACTTAAAATTATTTATTTAGTTTTTACTGCAATATACGATTGAGTGTCCACTACAATGAGTTGCTCGGCTCGGCTTATCACTTGGAGTTTTAGTCTAGGACATAATCTAGCAATGTGGAACTTTTTTTATTCAGCGTCATTGGTTTCCTCAGCCCAATTTTGTTGATATTTAAACAGTTACAACTGTTTTGGACAATAGAAGAAACAGTTCTTGAGAATTCACTTCTTGATGAAACAAGAAATAGTTTGTGTTCTCAGTAGTTGGGTTTCATATTTTTTGGTTGCTTCAATTGGAATAGAAGTTTCGAATGGATGTACTTATCTGTAAAAAAAATGAATAATTAAGATGTAAAAGACAATGCACGTTAAAATGAATTTTTGGTAAAGTAAAATTTCGTTTAAAATTTATGCTGACGTTTATCGGATTGAATATGGGTCGACTATTGTAATTCATTTTGTAATAGCTCCTGTGTTCCATAAAGATATGCTTGTTGATTTTCTCACATTATTTAAGAAAACATCAATTAATGTTTGTTGGGAAAGTAAAATTCAAAGACATTTTCCTAAAATATCCTTTAATTCACTAATTATTACATTTTAATAATTTTATTTTATTAATAACAATGAACATTAAATAAGAACATATAAGAAAATTAATAATTTAGAAGAAAATAGGGCCATCTTTGTTGAACAAACGAAAATAGTAATTAAGTCTATTTTCGTAGGACGGAGGGAATAATTTTTAACAGCATTGGCAAATAATTTTTGTTTTTTTCCATTTTAGATTGTGGTGACGTTTTCTTTTGATCGATTGAAGAAGCTCAATTTATTCACTTATTTAGTCCCACGACTTTTTCTATATTTAGTATGTATTTTTCAAAGATAATTCTAGCTGTTTTTTAGTGCGACTATTTGTCATGATTTAAGTTAATAAAATACCATTCTAGGAAAAGGAAAAAAAAATGGTGATTTTGCACCAATTGTTCCTTTTTAAGGTCGGGTATATTTGATATCTGATGAATTATTAAAGGAATAGATTCTAGAATGTGAATGAAAAGTAAAGAAAAATATTAAAAAATTATTAAATCAATTATATGAATGATTGAAAATAATACAAATAAAAAAATGTTAAATTAATTTGTATAAAATACCCCAATTCTTTTCTAAAATCACCGAGCGTTCCGTAATTTACGGAACGCTCGACCCGTTAGGAGGTCTCATTCGAGATTCGTTTTGAAATTCAAGATCAAAGTTAGGTTCAATACGGCGATAAGGAGTTTTAGCAATTCAAAAAAAATTTCGGTGATATCGTAATAATCCGTGACCACCAATAAAAAATTTTGGCGATAAAACTTTGACCCGTGGCCAAGAAACTTTGAACGGTGGCCAGGGTCAATCACAGTGTCCACGAAATTTTTTCAGAATCGTTGGAGCTCTTCGTTATTGTACTGGATCTGAATTTGATATCGAATTTTAAAACCAACGTGGGATGATATGTCAAAACGGCCCAAACATTTCATCAGTACGGAACGCTGGGTGATTTCCGAAAGTCTGATCAACCGCCCCCTAAAATTCGTTGCTAAATCATTCATAAAGTCGATCCTGTTGCACTTCCACTTTTGGGATTTTGCCTCTTTCCAAGAAAATCGTTAAAGGAGACCACTTCTGCTGCGCCACGTGTCATCCAATCGTTCTCTCATTCCTTCTGTTAGCAATTCCACTATGCATCATCTCCTCCTTCCCCATTGAGGTCTTCCTCGGTCTCTGTACGAATTTCTCTCTCCAGGAAGCTCAAATTCCAGTTATCAATGGCGCTTGGCCACCTTCTCCGCCGGGCCCGGCTGATTAGGCCCGACGCCATCCGATCGCACGTCGCTCGATCCATAACCCAATCCGTCGCCGAGGCCACTGAAACTCCACTCCCGTCTCCACCACCGCCAGACCTCATGATCTACGATCAGTTAGCTGAAGCCGTGAAATCAAAGCTCGAACGGCTTGAAAATCCCGATTCGCGGTTTCTAAAGTATGCATCGCCGTATCCGACAACTACTGATCACACTCCGATTTTATCCTTGCCCGAAACGAAAATTACCACTCTACCGAACGGTCTCCGAGTCGCCACCGAGTCAAATCTCGCTTCCCACACTGCCACTGTGGCGGTGTTCATCGACGCTGGGTCTAGGTTTGAAACTGACGAGACCAATGGCGTTGCTCATTTTTTGGAGCACATGATATTTAAGGGTACTGAGAAGAGACCGGCGAAGGTTTTGGCGGAGGAGATTGAGAACTTGGGCGGACATTTGAATGCATATACCGCTCGCGAGCAAACAGCTTATTATTCTAAAGTGATGGGGAAGGATGTGCCTAAGGCTTTGGATATCCTTGCGGACATCTTGCAGAACTCTGTATTTGATGAGAAAATGATCGAGACCGAGCGCAATGTGATTCTCCGCGAAATGGAAGAGGTAAGGTTTTCTAGTCCTGTGTGATGAGAGCTTATAAGTAGCAGGGGATTCGATTCACGACTTTATTCGACGAGCAATGTGTAGTGTGTTTCATGAGATTTGAAATAGGTAGTTTAAATTGCTGAAAACGAATGTTGGATTTAGAATAACTTATACTCGATGGAAATGCTGACAAGAAAAGGTCTAAATGGAACCCAGATAGAGAGTGATGAAAGATGAGAATGGTGATGGGGGAAGACATGATCATAGGACTAAGATTTAAAATGTTATGAGAGATTTGTTTTATGCTATACATTAGTTTTTGACGAAGGAATCAATATCAATAGCGAAAATCTTGAGAGAGTGTTTTTGGCACAATGCTATACATCTAGGTGTCTGCTTGTGCAAATAAAACATTACATTTTTTCATTGCAGCTTGATCTATAAGTTGATCAATATTGTTTTCTAGGCGAACACATTATCATTTGGAAGAAAGCCACCTACTAGGTTTTGGGTATTGCCGAGTCCTAAAAATGACCTAGTATTTAAAAGGGAAGCTTTGAAATGGGGCTGTAATTATCCTGCTGAAGTTAACTGAGCTGATGGTTTTTCATTATCTTTTCGAAAGAAAACAATGTGATAAATCCATGTCATAAAATATTGAACAATAATGGATCACTTTTGAGTAACAAGGTATGCTACCAAGGGAGGAGAGAAGGCTCCAGATGTAAGCCTGAGCACAAGCCAGTAAAATAATTTAAAAATATTAAAGCAAGAAATATGCGCCTGTTTGAAAATTCATAATAATTGCTATGACATAAATGGATAAATGAAATTGCAAATACAATATCATTACATTTCTGACCGCATGAGTGTGTGACAATGTTGTAATCTACTAATAGAACTAGAGAAAGCCTATCTATGAAAATGTGTATGTTCATGTGGTTGATGAAAGAATGAACATGTTTATAGTTTCTGGGTCATGCTGAAAACATATTTAAAATTCTGTCCCTCTATAACAATTAGGCTTCAATTTGGCTATTCTGTTGCAACTGTTAGGAAGTAAAAAATCTTGAATCAAATGCATGATATACATAGCTACACATATAACCAGAGCTCCTACACCAAGCTCGTAAATTTATCCAGTGACAACTAAGTGCATCCTATCTGGAGAATAATTTGATCTCCAGACAACATATCTATGGGTAAAGGGTAATGCCAGAAAATCATTACCTAGACACGTATATTGCCGTTCCCAAATTTTTGTATGGTAGGATTGAGATTTTTCCAGAAGGAAGAAGGCATATAAGGTAGGAGTCTGTCCATATATACCCTTGATAGAGTAGTTTCTGTGTGTTGTATTCGAATTTATGCATAAATCCTGCACGCATCTGCATATATTTAACTGGTTATTTCTGAAACTCTCGTGTAGGTGGGAAAAAGCGATCAAGAAGTGATATTTGACCACCTCCATGCAACAGCATACCAGTACACTCCTTTAGGAAGAACCATCCTCGGACCTGTTGAGAACATCCAGGCAATCACAAAAGAACGTATTCGGGATTATATTTCTACTCACTATGCTGCTCATAGGATGGTAGTTAAAGGAAAACTTTTGTGTTTAGTGTATCCATATCAATTTTTCTTTTCTAAATTTAATTCTTCTGCTGAAGGTTTTGTCATTCAATGAGTATTATAAGTCACAACTTGCCACTTTGTGAACTTTTTCTCCAGGTAATTGCAGCTGCTGGGGCAGTTAAGCATGAAGAAGTTGTTGAACAAGTTAAGAAGTTTTTCACAAAGTTGTCTGCTCATCCCGCTGTTACATCTCGGTTAGTTGCAGAGAATCCAACGATATTCACTGGTTCTGAGGTCTGTGAGCAGTCTCCTAGACATGTATTCTACGATACATGTTATGTGTTCTTCTAGCATAATTTCAATGTAACTGTGTTATTCAGGTTCGAATGATTAATGATGACATGCCTCTGGCTCAATTTGCTATTGCATTCGAAGGAACATCATGGACAGATCCAGATTCCATTGCTTTGATGGTCATGCAAACGATGCTGGGGTCATGGAACAAAAATGCTGGGGGAGGCAAGCATATGGGGTAATTTTTCCCTTTTTCTTTAGATATCTGCATGGATTTACATGGATTTGTTTTGAATGAACCTGCATGTGTGTATGAGTATCTGTATATACATATACCCACCCTCATGTATGTATACATCCAATCCATGATCGATGCTTTTGTCTACGGGTGTGTAACAATGTATTTAGATACATTAGTACTCTTATTTTCTGCATGACTCAGTTCCATCTTTTTGCCTTTGCAAATTATGGGAAGCTAATAGTAGTATTCATGGCCTTCGGTTTTCAGTTTCTAATCTGAGTTTCAGGAAGCCTCAGAATTCTTGTGAGTTTGATGTGCATTTGTTTAATATCTTTAACAGATCTGCGCTTGGACAAAAAGTGGCTATTGATGAAGTAGCTGAGAGCTACATGACTTTTAACACCAATTATAAAGATACAGGGCTTTTTGGCATCTATGCCGTGGCCAAGGTGAGACCACGTTTTCAAAATTCTATTTAATAAGTTGTGAAGAAATTTTTTGCCGGTGAATCAGTGGAGATAATAATATGTAATTGCTTGAAAAAAAAAAATGAAGGTAAATGAAGCATGTTAAGTTTATGTACAAAGAAATTGAGTTGGTGAACATCTAAGGTAAATAAATTATGCTGCGTTGATGTGTAGGGAGATTGAGTTGGAAGATCTTGGAAAACCAGCTTTATGAGTTTCTTATAGGATATGTGATAAGGCTAAACAATTGACTCTTGGTTCCTAATATTGCAATGTAGCAATGACTTCACTTTTAGACTAATAAAATTTTCTACCATTTTTCAGATTTCAAACATTTGAAATTAGCATAAAAATATTTTGAATCTTCATTCAGTACTTACATGTGATGTGAGAAGTTATAAGTAATTACAATATTCTGAGAAAGTGGTGATCAAATAAATATGCTATGACAGCCTCTCCAAGGGGATGTGCATTGTAGAGCTCTCTAGTCACGTCTTCCTAAAATGCTCATGTGTCAAGTTAGAAAAATGGACGATGTCTAGCACACCATCCAAATGTAGATGGCATGCTAGATACCTATTCACCCTACTATGCACCCCACTACTCTATATCGTTATATTATCCCTCGTTAATTTAAAAAATAAACCTACAATAATTTGTCACATGTCCCACTAACTCCAAATCCACAAAATCGTAAGACACATCCTTAAGCCTTTCATTCCCCAATTTTCTTTCTTACGTGTTAATCAATCCAAGAAGTACCATTGGAGATGCTACTAGTACAACGACATCACTGTAGCATTCAGTTCTAGATCAATATAGTTTAATTACTTAAATAATCTTATAATTTCTAGGAGTTATTTTAAAGAATATATATTCTGCTAAACATTAATATATCAAAATTTTACTTTTAAATTTTTAAATAAGCTCACCAATTGAGAAAACTATCAATTCCGTAATCAATTTTAAAATATATATGAGGTAATTTTTTTCCAATTAATAACCAGAACATTATGGTTAGACTGTTAGAATATCCACGGTAACTTTTGTTGGAAGAGTAGTTATTGAGTCATTTACACCATTAAACCTTTTCGGAAGTAGCTTACTCTGTCAGTAAGCCAGGGTTTCTTGTCAATAAGAAACCCTCATTTACTTATAAGGAAAAAGCAGTGCTTATTTGGGAGAGATTTTTGACGAAGTGATTTGTGAATGTGGTTGAAAAGTAAAGAAAAATTTAAAAAAATATATTAAAAAATTGTCAAATCCATGAAATTGGTGGTTGAAAATAATGCTGCAGAAAAAGGATATTCTAAAAGATCTGCATCAAAACAAGCTAAACTTATTAGCTGAAGTATGAAGAATAAGGTGCTTATGAGTTTTACTTAACAGCCTCCAAGCAGTTGCCTAGTTTGCGAATGCTTGTGAACTTGGCAAGTCCATGTTTAATTAACTGTGTACCCGAGCTTAAATTGCATGAGTTGACTCTGTATTTTCTGATCTTTAGTCGGATTGCTTGGATGACTTGGCCTATGCTATTATGTACGAGATTAGTAAGTTATGTTACCGAGTCTCAGAAGCTGATGTAATTCGTGCTTGTAATCAGGTATTTCACTGTTCATTTCTTCCTCTATTTGATTATGTTGCGCTCAAGTCCTGGTTTTAGTTAAAGTTTGTAGATGGCCCACCTCTAGTTGAATTCTTGAGGTTTAAAGTTAACAACTTTATGGTCTACGCTGAATAGAACGTTTTGATAACTGACACACAACCATTGCAAGATGCTAAAAAATTGTCCTGGCTTATTGTTTGGATTATGCAGCTCATAGTTTAAGCCGTTATTTGTTCTTTGTACCTACCTTGAGTCCCATATATTCTGGCAAAATACATGATTTGAGGCTTGTGTATTTTGTTCTTGGACTCCCACTCCTCATCATTTGCCAGAGAGTCCATGCTATTCATAGTCGTGTATGGTATGAAAGTTTATATGGAAGAATATTTGAAAAATATTACTCATTTTCCCTGTTAAAGAAAAACAATATTCAATTGATGCCCAAACCCAGAGCAACATGTACACTGCATGTCAGCAGCAACTGTAAATAGCAATATTGCATTATTCTTTCTTAATTGTATATACATAAGCCATCTGGTTTGTGTACTTCTTTGTGGAAGGTGTTTATCTTGAAATATTAAAATATATGTTTGGTTGAGATTTTTGTGACCCAAAAATCAATTTTATTACTGAGGAGGATACTGTTTAGATGAAAACTTCAGACTGCGGCCCCAAGTGTTTTCATTTGAGACAAATGTTCACTATGGTCATAATTTAGAAACAAAAATTCCAATTTTTTCCTCAGTACTGATGAATGGAATTTACATTTTTATCCTAATTGCATTACACTGCATTTTCGTACTTTTTGCCTCGGGCGAGTTTGTTATTTCAAAACACCCACCAGATGGAATCGCGCCTGTCAAAACATGATATAAGCGATGCCTACAAAATTGTGACAGCAACAGCAATCAATCTCAATCAAATGAATATTAGATACCTCAGTTATAGAAATGGTTCTAGGGTGCAAAAAGCTGAGCCAGACATATACTCAAAATGGTGGCAGACTAGTCGTATGCCTTAAGCTTAATAGAACTCTCAATACAACTCAATTCTTACCACCTCTTTTATTTGTTACAAGGCCTTATGAAAGGAGGAAATAATGTGTCTTTCCACAGGGTCGAAAAACGGAATGTTCAAGTACTTAACTAACTGATGTACTGTTTGCAGCTTAAAACTGATTTGATTGTGGATGGCACAAGTCCTACTGCAGAAGATCTTGGGCGTCAGGTATGATTCCTTTGAATGAATAAAACAATAACAGCCAAATTTGCTTAGAATATACATAGCAGTCTTTTCTCACTATTGCTTTGTTTAAGGCTGTTATGCCCTTCAACTTTAGTGCCGCCTCTAAAACTGCCATTCGTTCATGAGACTAATGGGAATGGGAAATTACTAATAATTTGTATGCAGTACTGAGTGCTACCGTCGTTTGTTTGTCCAGTTAATTACCTGTGGGCGAAGAATTCCATATGCCGAGTTATTTGCCAGGATTGATGCTGTAGATCCAAGCACCATCAAGCGTGTTGCAAATCGATTTATTTTTGACCGAGTAAGCTCTCTGCATTCTAGAATGTTCTATTTTTGCCCAGTCTGTCTTCCTTTTATAACCTTTTTTTTTTTTTTTTTTCCCAGGATGTTGTAATTTCAGCGCAGGGACCTATTCAAGGTTTACCTGACTATAACTGGTTCAGACGCAGGACTTACTGGCTGCGTTATTAGGTCATTAGCTATTCTTCGCTGTTATATTTTATGGACCATGCTACAACACCATAATAGATGCCATAATGGTTGACATAATAGATATGTGGCATGATCCTACAATTTCAACCATTCCATCACTTTTAGAGGGACGGTTATTAAATATGTCAACTACCATTATGTCAACCATTATGACATTATTGGTATAAAGATTTCATATTTTATATTACCTTTTTGTTTAGCTTTTGCATGGAGGCCTTTTGTCATACTTATATTTGCAAGAGGTAAATCCAAATAATTTAGGACTTGCTCTTATTACCTCCTTGCTTTCTGCTAGTTCTAGTTTCATACAGAAGCAATGAGTATTCTTCGACAGGTCACTGAAATTACCATGACCACCTTCTTCATGCTGGTGAATTGTGAATAATAAAGCAAACTGATGTATATCGAAACTGTCTCTTTGTTATGTAGAGATCTTATTTCTTAGTTCATTAATCCAGGCGGAAACAAATTAATCACATTAAATGACAAGTCATTTAAATAATATGACACTGTCTCTTTGGGGGGCATTTAAATCACATTAAATGACACTGTCTCTTTGGGGGGCATTTAAATTTGTTCCTATGAATTTCATCGTGTGACGTATTGTGGACCCATCAATTCACCAGTTTCATCTTAATCAAGTATTGGAGTTGTTTATGACCGCATCATTAGTTTTATTTATTTATTTATTATTTTGTAACTTAATAATATGCATACAAAATTTAAAAACCAGTTCGAAGATCTCCTCCACCCCCAAAATATAAAGTCGAGGAACATCAAATCTGCATTTAATTTGAATGACATTACAAAAGCCAAAATTTTGCAAGAGCAAGTTGAGATGGGAATAGTTCTCTCAAAATCTGTTACAAAACCGAAATAAAAAAGGGGAAAATGTAAAAAGAGGGCCTTTTATCTAAGATCATCTACTGCATCGCATAATTGCATTGCAACATGGACATCTGTTCAACAAATCTTCAATCGGGTTGATTCCTTCATCCGTTCTTGCAACAATCAGGTCGATTCCTTCATCCATTTCATCCGTTCTTGCAACAATCGGGTCGATTCCTTCATCCGTTCTTGCAAACTTTCTGCATGTCTCCATGTCTCGAACTTTGCAAATGACGTAATTTTCAAACTGCAATAATTCAAATAAACACTTAGAAATCTTGTCAAACAAGCAATTAAGATTTACTTAAAAAAACCCCAAAAAAGTGTGGACAGCAAACTTACGTTAGTTAGGGAAAGATCTTCGATGAAACCAGGGTTTACTCTGTATTCGGTCATCTTCCAATTGCTGTCTTCTACGTCATATGCATCTACCCATATAAGTCTTCTCTTCATGCCAACAACAACTCCATTGCCATTATAAATTGGAATTTCTTCTCTATATTCTCTCCAATAGCCATTAGAGTTTGGCCTTCGTATTAACCTCGAACCCTCTGCATTTTTTCGTTCTTCGCGTGTGAAAAAATACGCCTTCCCCTCTATCCAAGACTTGAGAGCCGCAATTTCTCCTAAACACACATTGCCAACATATAAATATATAATGTATTAAGAAAAAGTAGCTGATTAATTAATTTGTGTTTCATAAATCATAAGAACAGAATAAAATAAGCAGATTATGAAAAGTTAAGCAGATTTGAATTTACTTATTGGAAGTTGTTGCGGATCATACTGATAGAAATCAATTTCTTCAATGCTGTCCCAAACAACATGTCCTGTCATCTTGTTAATCAAATATTCTTCCACCAATTCAACTGCCGACGGATGAAATCGGTAACCATATGGTATCACTAAATCATTCTTCGTCGTATCAACTTCTTCTTCTTCTTGTCTCATGTTTTGAGGATTCGATGCGTCGATTTCTTGACGCAATTGCGGATCTTCTCTCGTGTTTTCTTGCTGTGAGTGCAAACTTGAATCCATTGCAATGTCTAAGAAAAAGCTCCAAAAGAACAAGTTGCCCCAAAAGAACATGTACGTTGCTATATTAAACTGAGATTTAGTTTGAGGTTGAGGAGATCTGACTATATATAGAGGGTACTGTTTCGACTTTCCTTGTTAGAAATCGTAATTAGAAGGCAAGTTGGCGTTGTAGTTATGGAATATAAGGAAGACTATTAATTAATTCTACTAGTATACTTAGGAAGGGAATATAAAATATATATATATATATATATATATATATATATATATATATATATATATATAAACGGACCAATGCAAACGTTCGGACAAGGTTCTAGTCCTTGTCCGAAAAGTGATAAGCGATTGTTATTTTTTATTTTTTTAAGTTTATTTTATTTTATTATTTTATTTATTTTTTCTGTAAGACTCCTAATTGAATTGAGATGTCGCAGATGTATTACAAAAATACTACTTTTCCTACCTTTTGTTGTAGAAGGTGTTCCTTTTTATTTTTCTGGTCTCATATATATATACATATATATATATATATATATATATATATATATATATATAGTGCCGGATCTAGAGATTTAGAGTTCGGGGCATTCATGATGACTCCCTGTAGGGGCAAAAGTTTTTTAGGCCGAGCTAATTGTCATATAAAAAATTAACCTACAAGAAGTATTAAATTTCAAACTAAAATCATATATTTACATAAATACAAAAGTAGAACAAAGCAAATATGCTTAACTAATAAAATACAAATAACAAAATCACACACTTTGTAATTTATCTCCAATTCATCAAATTAAAATACAATTTAAACTGAGATAATAAGAAAATTTATTGAATTAAACCACAATCTTCCTAATCTTTAAAAAAATTATTAAAAACCTTTTTTTAATACTTTTTGAATTTTTAAAATAAAAATAAAAAATTCTCAAGGGGGCCGGGGGGGTGGGGGGAAAGTGACCCCCCAAACCCCCCTCTAAATCCGCCACTGTATATATATATAACATGTTATTGTACTGTATCACAAAGTGTTTCCACTATCCACTGCTATTGAGCATCTTCAATAGGTTGTTTATTTTTAAAGAGTATCTTTTAAAAAGTAAAGAGCATTTTTAAATTTAGAGTGAAATTTTTTGCTTCCTCCAGCACCCTCTATAATTTATAATTTATATTTATATTTATATTTTATTTTGTTTCTAATAAAGAGTCAAAATTCATTCTCTAAATTTAGAAGTTATTCAGTCCGTAAAAAATATAATCCACTTGGGTGTTGCATAGAGATTAAGAATGTTTATGGGAAAAATGCATTATACAACAAACTTCCTAAAGATTCCTTATTTAATATGTGTATTGGTAAACACTACATAGCTTAAAGAAGGATTCACATTTAACATTTTTTATTCAAGAGTGGTTGAGAGTGTATTTGTCAACGAAAAAAAAAAATCACTCCCTTTTTCCTGTTTACCTTGTCCATATTTCCTTTTTAGTTTGTCTCATTTACTTTGTCTTGTTTCTATATTTAATACTAGTTTTTATGTTCATTTGCAATTCTACCCTTTTTTGTTTTAGAAAATGTAAACTAATTTTTGGAATTATTACAAATAAAAACATCTAATTAAATAAGGTATTTTAGGAAGTTAATTTGTAAATTTTCTTTTCCAATGTTTTCTTTAATCCTTGTGCAAAAGTCAAATTAGACAAGGTAAATGGGACGGAGAGAATACTAAACACAAAAATAGGATTATATATTTGGGACATTCCAAAAAGATAAAGTGAACTATATATTTGGGACGGAGGGAATATAATAAAAAGCTTGTTGGGGCTAATTTTAAAGTAATGGCTCTTTAAACTAAAGAGCATCTTCCAATTAAGTTCCAAGTAAATAGTCTTTTCGAGATGCTATTATTAGTGTCGATTCTATAATTTATGGGGTGACAAATATTATACTATTTGCGGCAATAATATTTGCATTATTCTACAATATCATTTCCAAATTGGAAATTATTTGGATATGTCCGAATGAGAGGTTCTACTTGATGGTAATTTCAAGACAAAGATCTTCGAAGGAAGGTCTTCTAGCACTTGGGTGACCGTTAGATTGAGTGGGCCCAATTTGTTGGATAAATTGGGGAACAAGGTCAAGGTTTTTCATTGACCATCAACAGGTGTCTATTGCAGTATCGCCATCAATGCCCCATTAATTCCGAGGGGGTTGTTAGGATTGAAGTGCACGATAGCCGGATGATTGGGGATAGTAGCAAACAAGCCGAGTTCGTTGTCCATATTTGTTGTGACTGTGACATCGTGTTCTTTGGATCCAGTTGGTGCTCCAGTTCCGATGAGAAACTACCGTGGACCGTTAAGTACAAGTTGGAGGGTTTGAGACAAGGTTTAAAAAATGCGCCTTCATACACTTTTAAATAGTACTTTATACTATTATAAAAATAGTTAGCGTAAAATTAAATATAATGTATTATATGAAATATTTAAACTATAACGATACAAAAATATGCAAAAAATTGTTATACCAATCAAAATTTTGACAAATTCTATTTTCCAATTGTTTCTCTATCTTTCTTTAACTTCAATTGTCATCTCACATGCCTTTTAATTTCTTTTACTGCATCCATAACAATAATAATCTAACTTCTTTGAAGTATTAAAAAAAGGAATTGAGCCTTTATAATATTCATTCTTCGTGACTGATGGGCAATAACTTGAAATTATACTTTTGAAAATTTTTTATTCAAAACAGATGAATTTTATTTTCGCAATATACTAGATAGATATATAGAAGAAACTTATGTAACAAATTGAATTGAAAATAAGTTGTATACTATGATATTGTTGGAAATAAACTTGATTTGGTTCAAAATAAATCATTGGACTTAGATACTTAGTAGATAGGATTTAAGAAAATTAGGTAATTAAAATCATGCTTTTATGTTTGAAAATTCAAAAATCATGGAAAATCAACTTGTTTACAAAAATCATGTATGACTGCATTTTTTGGCCTTTTTTTTGTTTTACAAAAATCCAGTATGTGCGTTCGAACGGGTTTTCGATGAGATCATACACTGTAAATTTTGGCGATCGCACGACACAAACCCATGTAATTGCACGGAACAAAATTTGGCCGATGCCCAAATTTAATTGTCAATCCATTAGACAAAATGTGTAACGTGTGTAATAGTTGTGTAATATATGATACAAAGGGTGCAATAGATGTGTAATGTGTGAAATTATACAGAATGTATAATGGACGTGCAATGATGTTTAATAGTTGGGATAGAGTTTTTATTGTTTTGGACATAGAATTCACAGAGGTGTCTGTTTTGAACTGATAATATATATTTTTCACATTTCTCGATGAGCCGGTTTCAACTAGCCACTCTGCTATTGTAAATATAGCTTTTTCCCCATTTAAGCTTCCGTTTGTAAGTTATCAACAGTTTTTCAAAATTTTGAAAAAAAAAAGAAAAGAAAATGTACCATGCAATCACATGGATTTTGTGCCATGCGATTGCATGGTGCTGTATTTTTTTTTTTTTTAATTTTTGTTACGCGATCGTGTGATTGCGAAGCATGATTGCCACCCGAACCACGAATGCAGGATTTTTACAATTTTTTTTCCATTTTACCTTATTTTTGAAATATCAAACATAAAGTTTTGTACAACTATAAAGAACCCATGGAATTTAGTAGTTAAAAGTCTATAGGCTCAATTTCTAGCAACTTGCTTAAGATAAGGTCATAGAAAATATTGTGATTTTTTAAAGATAAATTTCTACATTTTTTTAAAAGATAGATAAATATCTAAAATATTTTATTAGAGAATTCTAGATGATAACTTGTAATCGTTGGTTTAAATGTATGATGGCAAAATCTTAGCACTTGGTAAAGATGTGTCACTAGTATAAATATAGGTCGTGTGGTCCATTTTATATGAGAGAAATTATTAAGTACATAAAAAGAGGAGTTATACTACAATATTGACTGAAAAAAGACTTTTTTGCCTCTTGTGATTGCCTCACTTGGCTCATAGCACAACCGACCCTAACTCTTATGTGTTTGCTTAATTTGTAGCTAGCTGTATATAAAACATTAATACAAGATATCCTAATAATATGTTACAATCTTTCCGTTTCAAAAAGAATAATATGTTACAATCTATTATTCATCACAAACAACGCACTCGCTCAATTGAATGCAATTTGTTCTTATCAACAAGTTATGTTAAATTATTATCATTGTAGCATTGTCACCATATATCTACAATAAAAATGTTTTGAAATATCTCAGAAGAAGTTCGACATTATATTGTCGCTGTCAGACGCATTTTTTACCCGATTTCCTTCTTTGTTGTATAGATTGACGTCTTTCGACATTGTAATTGTAATTATACAAAATGTCTAAGTGAATCTATCTCCACCATGCATTCTTATTTCTAAATGACACAGACTTACTGTTTGGACAATATTCTACTACTATTTTGGAAGGGAATATAAACGGACCATGCAACCGTGAAGACAAGGTTCTAGTCCTCGTCCGAAAAGTCATAAGCGATTGACATTTTTAATTTTTTTAAGTTTATTTTATCTTATTATTTTATTTATTTTTTCTGTAAGACTCCTAATTGAACTGAGATGTCGCAGATGTATTAGAAAAATACTACTTTTCCTACCTTTTGTTGTAGAAGGTGTTCCTTTTTATTTTTCTTATCTCATTTATATATACATATAGTGGCGGATCTAGAGATTTAGAGTTAGGGGGGCACTCATGATGACTCCTCACAGGGGCAAAAATTTTTTAGGCCGAGCTAATTATAGTATGAAAAATTAACCTACAAGAAGTATTAAATTTCAAACTAAAATCATATATTTACATAAATACAAAATAAGAACAGAGCAAATATGCTTAACTAATAAAATAAAATATAAATAATAAAATCACACACTTTGTAATTTATCAAATATAAATAATTTCAATTCATCAAATTAAAATACAATTAAAACTGAGATAATGAGAAAATTTATCGAATTAAACTACAATCTTCCTAGTCGTTAAAAAATTTCCTTTTTTTAATACTTTTTGAATTTTTAAAATAAAAATAAAAAATTCTCAAAGGGGGTTGGGGGGTACGTGACCCCCCCGACCCCTCTCTAAATCCGCCATTGTATATATATAACGTGTTGTTGTACTGTATCACAAAGTGTTTCCACTATCCATTGCTGTTGGGCATCTTCAATAGGTTGTTTATTTTTAAAGAGTGTCTTTTAAAAAGTAAAGAGCATTTTTAAAATTAGAGGGTGAAATTTTTTGCTTCCTCCAACACCCTCTATAATTTATATTTATGTTTATATTTTTTGCAATAAAGAGTCCAAATTCATTCTCTAAATTTAGAAGTTATTTTGTCCATAAAAAATATAATCCACTTGGGTGTTGCATAGGGATTAAGAATGTTTATGGGAAAAATGAATTATACAACAAACTTCCTAAAGATTCCTTATATAATATGAGTATTGGTAAACACTACATAGCTTAAAGAAGGATTCACATTTAACATTTTTAATTCAAGAGTGGTTGAGAGTGTATTTTTCAACTAACAAAAAAATCACTCCCTTCTTCCCGTTTACCTTGTCTATATTTCCTTGTTGGTTTGTCTCATTTACTTTGTCTTGTTTCTATATTTAATACTAGTTTTTATATTCATTTGCAATTCTACACTTTTTTGTTTTAGAAAATGTAAACTAATTTTTGGAATTATTACAAATAAAAACATCTAATTAAATAAGTTATTTTAGGAAGTTAATTTGTAAATTTTCTTTTCCAATGTTTTCTTTAATCCTTGTGCAAAAGTCAAATTAGACAAGGTAAATGGGATAGAGAGAGTACTAAACATAAAAATGGGACTATATATTTGGGACATTCCAAAAAGATAAGGTGAACTATATACTTGGGACGGAGGGAATATAATAAAAATCTTGTTGGGGCTAATTTTTAAGTAATGGCACTTTAAACTAAAGAGCATCTTCCAATTAAGTTCCAAGTAAATAGTCTTTTCGAGATGTTATTATTAGTGTCGATTCTATAATTTATGGGGTGACAAATATTGTATTGTTTGCGGCATTAATATTTGTATTATTCTACAATATAATTTCCAAATTGGAAATTATTTGGATATGTCCGAATGAGGGGTAATTTCAAGACAAAGATCTTCGAAGGAAAGTCTTTTGGCACTTGGGTGACCGTTAGATTGAGTGGGCCCAATTTGTTGGATAAATTGGGGAACAAGATCAAGGGTTTTTCATTGACCATTGACAGGTGTCTATTGCAGTATCGCCATCAATGCCCTATTAATTCAGAGGGGTTGTTAGGATTGAAGTGCACGATAGCCGGATGATTAGGGATAGTAGCAAATAGGCCAAGTTCGTTGTCCCTATTTGCTATGACTGTGACATCGTGTTCTTTGGATCCAGTTGGTGCTCCAGTTCTAATGAGAAGCTACTATGGACCGATAAGTACAAGTTGGAGGGCTTGAGACAAGGTTTAAAAAAGGCGCCTTCATACACTTTTAAATAGTACTTTATACTACGATAAAAATAGTTAGCCTAAAATTAAATATAATGTATTATATGAAATATTTAAACTATAACGATACAAAAATATGCAAAAAATTGTTATACCAATCAAAATTTTGGCAAATTCTATTTTCCAATTGATTCTCTATCTTTCTTTAATTTCAATTGTCATCTCACGTGCCTTTTAATTTCTTCTACTGCATCCATAACAATAATAATCTAACTTCTTTGAAGTATTAAAAAAAGGAATTGAGCCTTTAAAATATTCATTCTTCGTGACTGATGAGCAATAACTTGAAATTATACTTTTGAATTTTTCGTATTCAAAACAGATGAATTTTATTTTCGGAATATACTAGAATGATATATAGAAGAAACTTATTTAACAAATTGAATTGAAAATAAATTGCATACTATGATATTGTTTGAAATAAACTTGATTTGGTTCAAAATAAATAATTGGACTTAGATACTTAGTAGATAGAATTTAAGAATATTAGGTAAAATCACGCTTTTATGTTTGAAAATTCAAAAATCACGGAAAATCAACTTATTTACAAAAATCCTGTATGGCTGCATTTTTTGGGTTTTTTTTTTGTTTTACAAAAATCCAGTGCACTCAAACGGGTTTTCCATGAGATCATACACTGTAAATTTTGGCGATCGCACGACACAACCCCATGTAATTTCACGGAACAAAATTTGGCCGATGCCCAACTTTAACTGTTAATCCATTAAACAAAATGTGTAATGTGTGTAATAGTTGTGTAATATATTACACAAAGGGTGCAATAGATGTGTAATGTGTGAAATTATGCAGAATGTTTTATGGATGTGCAATGATGTTTAATAGTTGGAATAGAGTTTTTATTGTTTTGGGCATAGAATTCACATAGGTGTCCGTTTTGAACTGATAATTTATATTTTTCACGTTTCTCGATGAGCCGGTTTCAACTAGCCACTTTGCTATTGCGAATGTAGCTTTTTCCCCATTTAAGTTTCCGTTTGTAAGTTATCAGCAGTTTTTCAAAATTTTGAAAAAAAAAGAAAAGAAAATGTACCATGCAATCACATGGATTTTGTGCCATGCGATTGCATGGTGCAATTTTTTTTTTTTAATTTTTGTTACATTATCTTGTGATTGCAAAGCATGATCACCACCCGAACCACGAATGCGGGATTTTTACAATGTTTTTTCATTTTCCTTTATTTTTGAAATATCAAACATAAAGTTTTGTACAACTATAAAGAACCCATGGAATTTAGTAGTTAAAAGTCTATAGGCTCAATTTCTAGAAACTTATTTAAGATAAGGTCATAGAAAATACTATGAATTTTTAAAGATAAATTTCTACATTTTTCTAAAAGATAGATAAATATCTAAAATATTTTATTAGAGAATTCTAGATCGATGATAATTTGTAATCATTGGATTAAATGTATTATGGAAAAATCTTAGCACTTGGTAAAGATGTGTCACTAGTATATAAATAGGTCATGTGGTCCATTTTATATGAATGAAATTATTAAGTACATAAAAAGAGGAGTTGTACTACAATATCTCTATATTAAAAAAACTGGAGTGCCACGTTGGCAAAAAGTCAATGTGGCACACATTAAATATTTTTTAAAAATTATAAAATTATTTTGAAAATAATCGAACATTAATTAGTAGTATTAAAAAACATAATTAAAAATAAACTGATATTTAAAGCAAACATTTAATGAGAAAAAATTGGTTTCGGAAAGACTTTAAATATAAATTCCCTTTTTAAAGTTCTAATACAAAATATTAAGTAATAAATATTATTTATTTATTTTCGTAGTGTTAAAATTGTAGGTTTTGATAGTCTTGTTTGATTACATGAATTGAACTATTCAAAAATGGTAGGTCTTTTTTACTTTTTTTTAATCAAATACTGAGTAATTAAAATTATAACTGGTTTAATAATTTATCTATTTTTAAGTAAATAATAGTTTATTACTCTTTATATTATTATAATTAAAGTGCCATGTTTGGCGGATGCCCTATTAGCAGTGCAAACATGATACACGGTTTCTAATTAAAAAAGTTAATTGATGTTTTTCATTTTTAATACGGCTGATGTGATATGCTCACAAACTGAATTTTGAATTGCACGCGTTTTTCCTTTTCTAAGTATATAAAATTAAAAATCAAAAGGTTTTCTTTCTAAAATTAAAATACAATTTACATAAATGGAAAGAAATCAAATCAATTATGTAGATCTAGAAAATTATTGGTATTCCTACAAATTTAAGTTACATAAAATTAAGCATAATAGTTTTTATACAATAGAGCTAAAATTAAGTAGAAATTACAACTAATCACTAAAAGAACGCATAAAATCATAAAATTTAGAATGCGTCATATTCATTTCAGAAAGAAAAGAGATGGTCAATATAAATTTCATTTATACCAACGAGAAAGACAAGTTTTGATAATCAAAGAATTTTTAAATATTCAGTCCCTATGATTCGTTTACAATTAATTAATCTCCATGAGCACTATTGTACAATACGATGCACGACAATTAGAATTAAAGTTGCACGTTTTGATAATCTTCTTAATTATGCGATGAACGTGAATTTTTTTTAATTTACAATTGTGAATTTACTCCTCCTTTTTTGCATTGACTATAATATGCAATATTATAGATTTCAATAATTGTTTACAATTATGCAATCTCCTATGCATAAATTACATCAATTATATGTAATTGAATATTTATATTCAATATATTTATAATATTATATCAATTATGTATTGTATATTAATTTAATTGTTCCCGTGCATCGCACAAGTGTAATACTAGTTAACTAAAAATAGACTTTCTTTTTACTGTGTGTCTCTTGTGATTGCCTCACTTGGCTCATAGCACAACCGACCCTAACTCTTATGTGTTTGCTTACTTTGTAGCTAGCTATATATATATATAAAACATTAATACAAGATATCATAATAATATGTTACAATCTTTCCGTTTCAAAGAGAATAATATGTTACAATCTATTATTGATCACAAACGACGCACTCGCTCAATGTAGTGCAATTTGTTCTTATCAACAAGTTATGTTAAATTATTATCACTGCATCATTGTCATCATATATCGACAAGAAAAATGTTTTGAAATATCTCAGAAGAAGTTCGACATTATATTGTTGTTGTCAGACGCATTTTTTACCCGATTTCCTTCTTTGTTGTATAGATTGACGTCTTTCGACATTGTAATTGTAATTATACAAAATGTCTAAGTGAATCGATCTCCACCATGCATTCTTATTTCTAAATGACATAGACTTACTGTTTGGACAATATTCTAGTCAGTGTCCGAAAATCATAAGAGGGTATTTATTTATTTTACTACCTTTTATTTTACTATTGAATTTATATTACAAAATATATATATTAATTTTTTTTATTTTTTCATTAAAAAAAATCTTTTTACACAATTTGACAGAAGTTTATTTCATGATATTTGTTTTCTCGTCTACTGAAGCTATACTTGAAGAAATATCTTTTGTGGTGATGGAGAGGGTGAGGAGTTCGAATGGGACATTTGTTTAAAAGGTAACCACAGAGAATAACGATAAAAGATATGCCAGATGTCCGATTTATTTAGGAAGGGAATATAAACGGACCAATACTACCGTTTAGGGATGGCAATGGATCGAATTCGGATCAGGTCGGTCGTTTCCGTGGCCGACCCACGGGTCAAATTCTGACCCGAACCCGCCCCGTGACTGCAACTAATAGGGTCGGGTCGGCCGTTTCTGTGGGTGACCGTGAGTCGGGTCGGGTCAGGTCGTGGATGGCTCGGGTCAAGCCGTTGACCCGAATTTTATTTTTATTTTTATTTTTTTTTTAGTTTAGAATTCAAGGATAATGAATTCTAGCTAGTTGGGCCTTGCTACTAACTGGATTTAGGTAGTTGGGTATTTATTGGCTATTTGGCAAACTACAAACATAACAAATTGAGGAAAAAAAAGTATACATGTATTTCGGGCGGCTTAGGTCAGGTCACCACCGACCAGAACCGACCTGTGACCCGACGCGGGTCACGAGGGCCAACCTCAGCCCGACCCGCCAATCCGTCGGTCGGCAAAATTCTGACCCATTCGGGGCAAGTCGCTGGCGGGTCGGGTTTGTTTGCCATCCCGACTACCTTTAGGACAAGATTCCAATCCCTATCCGAAAATTTTTATTTATTATTAGTTATTTTTATTATTATATTTATTTTTTCTGTAAGACTCATAATTGAATTGAGATGTCCCAGATGTATTAGAAAAATACTACAAGTTTTCCTACATTTTGTTGTAGAACTAGAAGCTGTTCTTTTTTATTTTCCATAGTGTGACTACACGACTGAGCTGTGCCATTGCATAGCATGATCGCGCACTCTTGACCCGGACCAGGAATGCATGATGTTTGCAATTTTTTCCATTTTATCTTATTTTTGAAATATCAAACCTAAAGTTCTCTAAAACTGTAAAGAAACGAATAATTTAATTTAATGGGTGGAAACTCATTTTAAATAAGACCATAGATAATATCATGATATTTTAAAGACATTCTTGGGAAAGTTTCTAGATTTTTAAAAGATAGATAAATATTTAAAATATTTTATTAGAGAATTCTAAATGATAATTTGTAGTCATTGGGTTAAATGTATGATGGCAAATTAATCTTAGCTATAGGTGAGGCAGTGTCACTCGTATAAATATAGGTCATGTAGTTCATTTTGTATGAAGTAACCAAGAAGTAAATAAAAAGAGTTGTATTAGAATACTGACTAAAAATGGACCCTTGGGAGCATCTCCAATGGACAATGTTGATTTCATCCTATTTGGCTCACTAATTGAAATACTTCTATTTTAATTTTTTTTTTTTGAAAAGAGTAAATTTATTCAATAATCAAATCAGAAGAAAGTACATCCGAAATAAAAAAAGGCGGATACGTAGACCATTCAACAGAATTATGAAAAATTCTAGCCGTCTTAGCTAGTTTGTGAGCAACTTGATTAGCTGATCTTCGAACCCAATTAAATTTGACATTTGGCATCTCGTGAGTTTGAAGACGACACTCTTCAATTAACAATCCGGCATAGGAATTGTCGATATTGTTGTTTTGAAAAGCATTGAAAACCAATTGTGCGTCCATCTCGATGATGTAGTCATATGGAGCAAGTTGTTTGATCCAAGAGAGGGCCTCTCGGACTCCCAAAATCTCCGCAATTGATGAATCATAATTCCCAAATATTGGCGTGATCCGAGCTGCTATGAAATTGCCGGTGTTGTCACGAACAACTAGTCCAATTCCTATCTTCATTTGGTCGTGAAATAAAGCTGCATCGATGTTAAGTTTCAAGACACCCGAAGTAGGGGGGATCCACTTAGACTTGTCACTCAATGGTGGAGCTGGATGAAAAATGTTCGGAGAAGAATTAGCTTCTTTCCATTGGCATAACAGCGATCTAGCCATCGTAATAACCTTCAACACATTATAGGAACAAAAATTCCAAACGACTTTATTCCTATTCATCCATATCGCCCAGCAAGTCATACCAATAATGCAGTGATCTTGTTTATATATTTCCATAACATCACCAAGCCACCCTTTAAAGTCAAGAGATGAAGAGCAAGAAAAATCTATACCCACTGCTTCCCAAACTCGTTGAGCAAATACACATTTAACAAGGCTATGAAATATAGATTCATGCTCATCTACGCATACCAAACAATGAGGAGAAATATCAACCTGCTTAACGCGGAGATTATCCGTTGTAGGAAGAACATTGGATAAAGCACGCCAAAGAAAATTTCGCACCTTCGCAGGGATTTTCAGTGCCCAGATTCTGCTCCATGATACATTCAGGCTGCTCGAATTATTAGCAACAAAATATGTCGTCAATCTTCTATACCCGCTGCGTACTGTGTATTCTCCTTTATTCTCCAACATCCAATAAATCCGATCAGGCTTACCTTGTGAGGATAAAGGAATTTTCAGAATCTGCTTTTGGTCTTCTTCACAGAAAAGATCATGGATCAAGTCTAAGTCCCATTGCAATTCACCTGGGCGAAACAATCTGTGAACGGTAAGATTTTCAGCTTCTGGAATTCTAGTAGAAGTTACATAAGCTTGCTCGAGACTTGGAAGCCAAGGATCGTTCCAAATTCTAGTTGAAACACCATTTCCAATACGAACACGACTTCCAGATTGCAAAAGAGATTGAGATGCCATAATACTCCTCCACAAATAGCTCGAATAATGACCTATGTTTGCCTCAAGAAAGCTGGAAGAAGGATAGTACCGAGCTTTGAAGATTTGAGCCACAAGTGAAGTTGGTTGAGTAATAAGTTTCCATCCCAATTTGCCAAGGAGAGCTATGTTCATAGAATGTAACTTCCGAAAACCAAGGCCTCCACACTTTTTTGGAATACACAATCTGTCCCAAGAAGTCCAATTAATGCCCCTTCTACTGTCTTGATGAGATTGCCACCAAAATTTGTTCATAATTCTCTCAATTTCTTCACACAATTGTTTCGGTATCAAAAAAACACTCATAACAAAATTTGGCACCGCTTGAGCCACAGTTTTTAATAGAACTTCTTTGCCAGCTCGAGATAAAGACTTTTCTTTCCACCCTTGGATACGTTTCCACACTCTCTCTTTGATAAAGTTGAACACGTCTTTCTTTTTTCTCCCAATAAGAGAGGGCAAACCAAGGTATTTTTCGTGCCCTTGAAAAGCCTGGATACCTAAAGATGATCGGATATCACCTTGCCTGTGTTCTTCAACATTTCTACTGAAATAAATAGTAGGTCCCAATGGTATCATTAATTTTCTATTAGTGGTGCTTACATGTAATATATATTTCTCATTAAAAATTGAAAAATGCAAAGAAAAGATGAGATAAGATTATATATAAATAAATAAATAAATATTTATGACCACTCATCATGTTTAACATTCTTTCTAGATCAGGTCATTATTCTTGACATTATCCATTTTTAATCTAGCCACATCAACGTCATATTGTACACGCCATCTGGAGATGATTTTTTTTTTTTCAAAATACAATGTCAATTAGTGATGTGACTCATATTTTTTTATAGAATTAAAAGATCATTGAAGATGCTCATAGCCTCTTGTGCCTCATAGCAAAACCGTAATTCTCATGTGTCTGCTTAATTTGTATATATACAACATTAATACAATATAACATAATAATATGTTACATTGATAACAAAATAATGCACTAGCTCAATGTAATGCAATTCGTTATTCTCAACAAGTTATGTTAAATTATTATGACTTACCCTTTGTCATCATATATATATATATATATATATATATATACAAATACACTAAAATTACACCTGTGTGATACACGGAAGAAATAAGCACTAAAGATAATAAAAATGCATGTTATATGATTGAAAAATTATATTAAGAATAATTTATCAAAATTTAAAATTATAAATTGAAAATTATCATGACACATAATTTCAAGCGTATGGCATAGTGGTAAGACACTCGCTTCAGACTGGGTTCGATTCCTACCCCCACCCCTACAATCCAACCCCCCAAAACCCTTCAAGTCAAAAAAAAAAAAAAAAAAAATTCATAAAAATTTGAGGCCTATCCATAATTTCAAGCGTGTAACAATTTTTTATAAATTATTTATAAAAACAGGACATTTGAAGCCAATAGCAAAGTCTGTGGAGCAATAGTAGTGATGTACTCTACAGGCATGAGACTACAAAGGCAACAGATCAACCGTAAAGATCCTATTTTTGGTAAAGCGTGTTTATTTTATCAATGTGATAATTGTCGTAAATTGGTGGTTTTTAATGTCTATTTTGGTCTTAGCATGTAAAAAATGAGTTATTGGGAAAATAGATGGGACTAATGTAGTGGGCAAAAAAGACTCTCAATTATATTTATTGGTCATTCTCCCAAAAATAAATATGCCACCGATTTCCAAATTATAACTTTTCATAATTGATATTCACTTTTGTCATCATACCTACAAAATTTACAAACGAATTGTAGTTTTCCACTATACTTTATTATTAAAAAAATAAATACTTATACAAGACGCATTGATAAAAATATCAACAATTTAAATAGAAAATAAAAAGAAAGATTCTCGCAAGCCTTGTTACGCCGAAACGTAAATGTAATGTCAGCAACACTCCCAAGTTCCAAATGCAACTGATCAGGGTCGGAATTAACAACGGCGGCTTCCCGTTGAGCAACGAGAAGAAGGAATGCCTCTTTTGGGTCACTCCCTCCGGCATTCAATTAATTAATAATTACTCCATCCGTCTAAAATATATTGGTCTCTTTGACTTTTCACATGGATTGAGACATGCATTGGAAATATTAATAATGTAAATAATTTTCCTACTTTACCCTTATTAAAGAGTCTAAAAAGTTATTGAAACTATCAAAAGACTTAAAAGTGTATAAATTAAATAGGGGTATAAAAGTAAATGGATTGAAAATAGCCTATATAATTGGAACAACCAAAAAATGAATAAGAGCCTATATATTTGGGACGGAGGGAGTATAAATTATCTCTCGAAATGTAATCAACGAGAATTTCGTCAAAAATTTTCAATGATGTTGGCTTAAAAGTTCCTGAGGAACAAAAAAAGTGAAAAGATATGTGTTGTGTACCCAATGTACATTCCTATATTTTGACTATTATATTAATGTATAATAATTTTTTTTTAAAAAGACCATAGCCTCTACGAAAGTCAATAGATTTTTTAGTGTAGTTATTCTGATAATTATAGTATTTAATATTATGTTATGTTGTCTTTGTATTTAATAGATTTAATCTTACAATGAGCAAAATATGATATATTATCACAATCTTTATGATGAACTGTCATCCCATACAATGAACGACTATAAATCACTAGTACAGAAACGGTATTGGGTGACGGTTGTTTTGGACTTCAGGTGGCGGTTTTTTGAGCGCCACCCAAACTGGCGATACCCAAAGTCGAAGAAAATGGTGGCGGTTCAAAAAAAAACAACCCAAAAAGAAGAAAATGGTGGCGGTTTGGGTGTCGCTGGTTTGGGTGGCACTCAAAAAACCGCCACCCATTATATGCATTAAAAAAAAAAAAAACTTAGGGTAGCGGTTCTTGATGTAGAACCGCCACCCATTCTCTCTTCTTCTTTTTTTTTTTTTGGCACCTTAGGGTGGCGGTTCCTGATGTAGAACCGCCACCCTTTCTCTTTTCTTTTTCTTTTTTTTTTTTTTTTGGATCAAGCTACGAACAAATACAGGTTTGAAATTGCATTGCAACTAAGCAACTAATTAACAACTAAGAACGAAATAATTTTTATTCAAAGTCAATCGCCTCCAATTACAACCAAAGCTATTCTTAATATATAACGAGAGATAAAACGTGAGATAACGAAATAAAACAAGTGCATAACGAAAATATAGATTTGAAAACTAAAAACGCATTTTGACGGCCCTAAACAACCTCGGATGAGCCTTAAACATGGGATCACAGCTATAGCTATATCTGTCGTAGATCTCGTCGCGACGATCCCGGAATGGTGTAGTGGGCTGAAAACGGACATCGTATGCAAAAGTTATGGCCATTTAAAGTTTGCATGCCCAAAACTCGTAAACAATTATATTAACCATTAATTTTTTAATCCATAATATCAATAAAATTACACCTCTAATTCAACAATATATAAATAAATCAAAAATATTTAATAAAAAAACCTAGAATTTGGGGAAATTAACTTACTAACCTTAATTTGGGTCCAATTGACAGAGTTTGTGGCTCCAACTTGTAAATAAAAATCCGATTTCAACAAACCCTAGAATTTGGGGATGTTAAATTATAACCTAAAAATACACGAAATTGGGACTAAAAAGATAGAAGAAGCTTACCTTGCTTAAATTGTGGCACCAATTTATCAAGAAATTACACTTAAATTTGATTTGAGGTCATGAATATTGCAAGAAATGTCGAAAATTTTTCGAAAAGAGAAAGAAACTCAAAAGCGGGAATTGCTGATTCACGTACTAGTGAAATATTTAAAAGGAAATGGTGGCGGTTGTAGCAAAAAACCGCCACCCAAGAATATTTTAATAATAAAAAAATAAAAAAACGAGTGGCGGTTGTAGAAAGGAACCACCACCCAAAAGTGTATTTTTAAGAAAAAATTATTTAAACTTTGGGTGGCGGTTCTTGAAAAAGAACTGCCACCCGTTATTCTAGTTTGCGTGGCAGTTCTTTTCAAGAACCGCCACCCAAAGTTTTAAAAAAAAAAATTGCAAACAGGTGGTGATTCTTCTCTAACAACCGCCACCCATTATTTTTGGGTGGCATTTTTTCATAGAACCGCCATCAAATGGGCGACACCTAATGTTAATTGTGTACTAGTCAATGCTAGTTGAATTATAATACTAGGGCTAAGGATCCAATGCTAAAGTGCCGCATGTGGGCTGATGATTGATACGAGCCTCCCGTCCTCCAACAATCAGGAGGTGACTACTTGTCAATTATTTGCCCAAAGTGCCCACATGTTTGGATCGGATCTTTGGTGATAATACTTTTCTCTTTCATTCTTTTCAGCTATTATTTATATATTGATTTGATGATTATTTTAAATTTTTCAATATCCATTTTTAATTTTCAACCACACTCCTAAAAATAAATTTAATTTGAATAGAACAGGTCCTAAATCATTAAAGAATAGCCTAAAAGAAAAGAAAAGAAACGGAAAGAAAGAAAACATTAAAGAATAAAAGATTGTGATATATTTAAACAAATTTGAGCAAATAAAAGAATTCAGATAAGTGACATGGTACTTATAAAATAAATAAGGGTATATTTGATTCACAATAAATTTTAAGTAAGTTTTATTTACTTGAATTTCATATAGATTGTGTGGTTGAAAATAAGATATAATGTATTAAAAAATATAAAATAATTGCATATATGATTGAAAAGGATGAGAGATAAATTGTTTTTAAAATTTGTTATGAATCAAACATATCCTAAATTTCAGGGCTGAATTCATTTTCAAGATTGAGGTATTTTTTTGTTTAACCCAAAAAAACAAAAATTATTAAACAAAATTATCAAAAAAATTAATAAAGAATTTAAAGATGACACATCCCACTAGGTTCTATTTAGCTTTCGCCCATTTTAGTTTGAACAATGAATCAAATGATATTTCAAGGCTTAGTTTGGTACTATCGTGTTGATCGGAGAATCAGCTTTGTTGGGTTGAATGGAGAAGCAAATATTTGAAGAAACAGTTAAGTGTTTGGTAAATTATATTATAAAGTGTTATCTATTTTAAAAATAATATTTAAGTGTTTAGCAATAATAAATACATTGTTGTTATACAATTACCTAAAACGATAATTACTTTAATAATGTAAAAATTAATTATTGTATCGTTTAATTTCTATTATATTGATTTTTCATTTAAACAAATGTATAATTTTTTTTTCAAATTTTATATTAACAATAACATATAATTTAATTATTCAAAAAATTTTAGCAATGTTAAATTTCATAAATTACAAAATATAAATTAAAAGTATAATATACGCAAAATGAAACTAAATAAATTTATTTTATTTTATGTGCATTGATAATGTACAATACTTCATTTTTTAATTTTAATATAATAAAAACAAATAAATATAAAGTATGTTTTATATATGAATATAAGAAATATTATATATTGTGAAATTTTTACATCCTAAAAGGATCAAAATTAAAATTTTATAAATAAATATATAATTGAAAAGGTCAAAATAGTACTTAAAAATTACATTTTTTTTACTCAAAATTTTGCTTTTACAAGAAACAGATTTTTCTAGGCGAAAATACCAAATTGGTATTTCAAAAAGCACACTTTTTAAAATTTGGTATTTTAAAAAATTCCGACAATATATTGGTATCTAAAAATAGAAATTTAGACAATTAGGTACTTTTCCTTGGCTAGTAGCGGAATCTTGATTAAAATAATAATATTTTTAAATTTTTGTATTTTTAAATCATTTTTCTATTTTTGCTAAAATACCAAATTGGTATTTAAAAAAATATTTTTGACAATTTGGTATTTTAAAAAATTTTGGCAATACATTGACATTTAAAAATCGAATTTTAGACAATTAAGTGCTTTTTCTTGGCCGGCGGTGGAATCTTCATTAAAATAATAATATTTTAAAATTTCCATATTTTTTATTCATTTTTTGATTTTTGCTTATTATATTTTGTATTTTGTCCAATTTTTCTATTTTCCCAGTTTTTTTTTTATTTTGCAGTCAAATTTCTCCCCATCATCAGGTTTATTGAAAACCCAATAATGTTTGTGCTTCGTCAATTTTGTCAAAATTTCTTTTCGTTATTTTTTGTAGTGTGCTTCTAAGTTAAAGATACCATTTCGAAATACCTTTAACAAAATTAATGAAGTACAAACATGGTTGAGTTTTCAATAAACTTGTAGATGGAGGAAAATTCTACGGCAAAATAGAAAAATTGGAGAAATAGAAAAGTTGGAGAAATATAAAATATATTAACCAAAAATCAGAAAATGAATTAAAAAAATTCAAAAATTTTAAAATATTATTATTTTAATGAAGATTCCGCCGCGGCCAAGGAAGAGTACTTAATTATCCAAAATTTGATATTTAAATACTAATGTATCGCGAAAATTTTTTAACATACCAAATCGTTAAAAACGCCTTTTTAAATATCAATTTGGTATTTTAGCAAAAATGGGAAAACGATTAAAAAATACGAAAATTTAAAAATATTATTATTTTAATGAAGATTCCGCCGTTTACCAAGAAAAAATATCTAATTGTCCAAAATTCGCTTTTTAAGTACCAATATATCGCCGGAATTTTTTAAAATACCAAATTATCAAAAGTATATTTGTTTAAATACTAATTAGTATTTTAGCGGATTTTTCTATAAACAATGTTTTTTTTTCAATTTGCCAAGCTCTCCATTCAAAAATAGAAAAAAATAAATAAATAAATTAATGCTTCGCAGGAGGAGAGCGGAGGGCTTTCCCGGTTGACACTAGATATGAAGCGTGTTCCCAAATCGGCAGAAAATCGGGACGAGGGCTTTTTACTCCACGCGCTGATAGTCCACCACCGGTGAATTCTACTACGATGACCAACTCAGGTAATGCTTAGTTTTCTCTTCTTTTTCGCGATGAAGCCATTTTGTCTTCAATACTTCCAAGTTAAATCTGCCTTCTATTGTCTAGATTCACATTCTCTTTTGATTGTTCTATTATATATACAATGGATTGCTTTTTTTATTTTATATACGATGCAACGGTTTTCTGCTGTCAATTTCGGGAAAAAATCGATGCTTAATTAGCATGTATATATAAGTTGGATCTTCTTAGTCTTTTTGTTCTTATGGAAAGAAATTCTGGTTTCCTCTTTTTCTTATAATTTTTGAACAGTATAATAGGTGTAATCAGAAAGCGCTGTTAACAATATTTGTTATGTCATTATTATCTGAATTGGAGAATGTCTTATTTACTAGATTTGCAGTTAATTTATAACAACTATTCTTGCAAATAAATGAAAATGAATGTTTATTATGCTTGTAACAATTTGGAATTGCTATTTATTATGCTTGTAACAATTTGGAATTGCTCCATAAAATGTACACCATTTGATGTGGGCTTTTCAGGTTATCAAAATTTCAATGTTGGGTATTGCTGAATCTCGTGTATGAGATGAATATTTTGAAGCATCTGGTGCTCATTAAACGTGGGTTAAGAGCTGCCCAGAAATCATGTAAAGGTGATTTGTTTTACCTTCTTATAGTGATTTTGTATGTGTGTCAGTTACCTTTGTGTTTGAATGTATTTAAATAGAATCACAGTTGGTTTGTGCATCCATGCATTTTTGCATCATATCGTCGCAATAATATTTTGTCTCTAGTGCACTTGCATCTTGTTTTCTTGTTTCGACTCTTAAATCATGATCTGAGTAGCCACAGGTCAAAAAAGTAAACATTTAAACTAACTTTTTTTGCCTCTGCTTTTGAGCTCATGTTTTTGTATTTCTAAGCGAACTTTTAGTTCAAAAACTTACATTTCTATAAGTTAAGCCTTCTACTTTCCAAAAGTGCAATTCTTTCAAAAACTTACATTTCTATAAGTTAAGCCTTCTACTTTCCAAAAGTGCAATTCTACTTTTTATTTTTAGGCTTAAATTGGATTTGTTTGCAGCAGCAAGCTTTTGCCTTTCGCGTTCTTTTCATGATACTTCAGTGGAAGTTCACTCTCAAGAGCAAGAAGTGATAATTGCTGTGGGAAGTAATGTCGGCGATAGACTTTACAATTTTGATGAAGCTTTGCAGCAGATGAAGAAATCAGGCATCCAGATTACAAGGCACGCTTGTTTATATGAAACCGAGCCTGCTTATGTAACCAATCAGCCTCGCTTTCTCAATTCTGCCATTAGAGGCATTACAAAACTCCAACCTCATGAATTATTAAAGGTTCTAAAGAAAATCGAGAAGAACATTGGTCGAACTGATGGAATTAGGTATGGTCCAAGGCCAATTGACTTAGATATATTGTTTTATGGTGATCACACAGTTAACACCGATATACTTACAATCCCACATGAAAGAATTCAAGAAAGACCTTTTGTAATGGCCCCTTTAGTTGATCTATTGGGATCGGATAAAGATGATTATACCGTCAAATTGGAAAATCTAGTTTCCAAACGCTTTGGTGGACTTTTTGAGACATGGGAGAAACTAGGGGGTGAATCACTCATGGGAAAAGATGGGGTGGAACGGGTAGTCCCCATTGCTAATGAGTTAAGAAATTTTTCATCAAGGACCTCTATTATGGGTATCCTTAACATCACTCCCGATAGTTTTAGCGATGGGGGTAAGTATTTATCCACAGAGTCTGCTGTTTCTCAGGCTCGGCTGATGGTCTCAGAAGGGGCAGATATTATTGACTTAGGCGCTCAATCAACTAGACCAAAGGCAACCAAGTTATCTGTCGAACAAGAATTAGACAGACTTATCCCTGTCCTAGAAGCAGTTAAGAATATGCCTGAGATGGAGGGAAATATTCTATCAGTCGACACATTCTACTCTCAGGTTGCTGAGGAAGCAGTCAGCAAGGGGGCCCACCTTGTTAATGATGTCTCTGGCGGACAGCTTGACTCTAACATGCACTGTGTGGTTGCAAAACTCAAAGTGCCCTACATTGTGATGCATATGAGAGGCGACCCGTGTACAATGCAGGACAGTGAAAACCTTGTATACGATGATATTTGTAAGGAAGTTGCACGTGAGCTATGCGAGCGGGTTAGTGAAGCAGAGTTGTTGGGCATTCCAGCTTGGAGGATTATTATTGATCCTGGGATTGGATTTTCTAAGAACACGGAACAAAATTTGGACATAGTCATGGGATTGCCGATGATCAGGTGTGAGATTGCTAGGAGGAGCTTGGCTGTGTCTCATGCTCCTTTATTAATAGGGCCATCGAGGAAGAGGTTCCTAGGTGAAGTGTGTGGTCGAGTTTTTGCAGACGAGAGAGATGCTGCGACTGTTGCTGCTGTTACTGCTGGTGTTTTTGGGGGTGCGAATATCGTACGAGTGCATAATGTGAAAGATAATCGAGATGCTGTGAAACTTTGTGATGCTTGGATGGAAAGGAAGAGATCTTATCATTTTCAAAGAGAACAATACTAACAACATTGGCTTTATGTCTGGTTTTTTGAGTTTCACATCCACGGTTCTTTATGTTCAGTACACAGTTGTGTGGCATTGTTTCATTATTAAGATTTTAACATGTTTACTTTTATATTGTTTAATGCCATTCAGCCTGATGGACAACATTTTTCTACCAAAAAACAAAAATAAAAAATAAGTTTTACCATTCAATCAAAGTTAACTTCAATATTGAAAAGGCCTGCGTTGGGGGACTAAAACAACTATTCATTGTCATCTACAAATTTTGAAATCCCATACCGCTATTCAGTTAAGAAAGTTTTTAACAAAATAAAATTTCACACAAAGTGACGTTCGAACACTTTCATGCTACTGATATGTGCTTATAAAAGAACAACAAACAAGATGCAAAGCTCAAATATTACCAAACACAGCCATTTTAAATTCACTGAAATTACATTGTGTTAACATCAATAGTTACTTTCTGCCACCTTTCTTCACTACGGAAAAATATCAACACTAGGCACCATTCTGTTTCAAAACCTCTGCTTCAGCCTTGGCCATGGGATCATCCTTAGCATCTTCATCCTTTTCACCTTCTCGTTCCTCAGCCAATTTCTTGCGATGTAATTCTTCAGCTTCCTGCATTGCAGCTCGGTTCTCTGCTTGAAGCCGCTGCATTTCCTGCTCCTGCTGCTGTCTCTCGAACCATGTGTCAGCATCCGCCCAAACTGTGGATTTTAACACCAAATTAGAATCAAAACAAATATTAAGAAAATAGCACCTCAGTATCTTGTAAAATGATTTAAGGCTCAGTAGGACACGTCGACAAAAGCCACTTACTACCCCTTATACAAGAAAACATTAAAAATAAACAAAACCCAAATGCGACTGGGAGCTTGTTCGGCGAAGTTTAAACTTTTTCTTACTTTCATTTTCAACCACACTATTCAAGAAATTTTATCTTTCACATTTCTCTGCAACCTCTCTTAATCTTTGAGTACGCGTTTCCCAAAAAAATCACTCTTCTCATATAGGCTTTAAGGAGACAAGTTATAAAAGGATATTACTACCTCCGTCCCAAAATTATAGCCCTTTTTCTTATCTTCACACAGATTAAGAGAAATGCAATTAATGGTATTGGAAAAGTACAATTCAAGATTATTTCCCTAATATACCCTCTCATTTATTAGATATTTTATTTCAACTACTCTATTTTGATGATATCAATGTATATTAAATGAGGGCATAAAAGACAAGTAATATTTTAACTATATCTTTAAAAGGAATGTGGCCTATATTTTGGGACAGACGAAAAAGAAATAGTGGATTATATTTTTGGGACGGAGGTAGTACAACACAATTTCAGACACGTGAGCAGAATTATTAAAACATGTGGTAATATCTTCCATTAAATTCAGGAGCAATTGACAGAAGATTATTGAACCTATAACTTTTTATTGAAAATAGTAGCAAGTCAAAGTAATGTTTGGCCATGTGTTTCTATCAGAAACAATTGTTCATTAACTCTTGAGCATTTTGTCCACCGCGTATTAACCTCTATTTTTGCTCTCATATACTGAGACATGAGTAAATAGAAATGTAGCGCCACCTCGTCTATTTTTTTGTTTAGTCAAGACCTGAATTCACTTCCCTCCCTATACCAACCACATCAGCACCAGAAAGGCAAGCAAGTGTAGTCCAACTGCAACAAAGGCAGACACTATTACCTACCGACTAAATGAACATTTTCCTGTCTCTGGTTTCTTTTTGTCAAGACAATAACATATTGGCAAGATTTGGCATTTACTTTCTATATGAAGCTTCATAAAACTGGTAGCATACAAAAATACATACATAAAAAATAGTTCATGTTAAATGAACATTATAACTTTCTCAAGCTAATATTCCTGTCTGATTCACTTGTATGCCCTCCTCATACATGCTCCAAGTTCGCAAACCAGCTTGGTAATGGGAAAGGTTAGAGCTCTAAAAAGTAAAATCTTGAACTGATATAAATGCTTGGTAGTTGGTAGGTGATTATTAATGGTTCAAATCATATACCGATAAATATGAGCAGCGGATAAGTGCTTGTGCATCCTACAAAATATGAAGATATAAGTATGTTCGTCTATAAATTAAACTAGCACCAAACAAGGGTCAAATTGGTTGAAAGGCAAATCTCTGTGACTCTGTCCTATTGCACTATACATTTATGGCACTGCATTTAACTCAACATCAGTAAAGCTTGAATCTAAATTTTACCCCTTTTGTAATGAAAAAAGGCGGAGTTAGTCATTATTCAATTCACTCTAATGTGAAAATTAAAAAGAGATCAATTTGAGAACTGCAATAACGAAATGCCACAAAGTCTCAGAAATCCTAAACCTACAAAGCTACAGAAATTCGATAGAAACAACAAAGCAATGAATTTCTATATCAATGAACTCATATTCGGACATCACATAGTCTCAAAAAAGGAAAAATCCAATTTGAAACCTAATCAACCATAACATTCGCACAAAATCAACGCCGAATCTGTTCCTCAAAATCCAAAGAAATTTTTAATCAAATTGCTGGTGCCGAAAAGAAACTCAAATTCGTATATCCAAAATAATTCAGAAACAAAAAAGAAAACGAAATAAACTTACTAGGCTGGGCGGCCCATCCCTGTTCACCACCCTTGATTTTCTCGGGTAGAGCATAGTTGACAGTGAGTACCCGGCCGTAAAGCTCTGCCCCATCCATATTATCCATGGCGGCGGCGGCGTCTTCTCTCTCGAGGAAAGTGACGAACCCGAACGAGCGGTGCTTCTGTGTGGCCTGATCCAGCGGAGTCTTCACATCCTTAATATCTCCAAAGGGAATGAATGCTGCGTGAAGAATGGATTCGTTTACTTCCTCCGCTAAACCACCGACATAGAGAGTGTTCTTCTGCACACCCTGTATCATTGTTGTGACACCAATTTTATGATCAATGGCTAAAAGAATGCGAACAGGGGTGGTTTTGGAGGGTTAGGGCTCGAAGCTGACGTTGGCCGTCTTGGTCCCACGCCCAGTCCTCTGTTATTTAACTAACGATCATGATAAAAATTAAATTCAAAATTTTTTCTAACTTTCTATTTGTGTACAATTTTGACTCCAATTATTGACATGCATTGTTCAAGTGCACCCAAGTGTTCTGTAGTTACGAAGCTCTCGAAACATTTTTTAGTCATATATGATATTTATTTTGAAATCCAAGACCAGATCTAGAATCATCATTATCATTACGAGAGAAAGCTCCAATAATTTGAAAAATTTTCTGGCTACATCGCGGCCTCTGATCAAAGTTTTGGTTATAATTTGGGCCCCGGGAGCTCCGGAGAATCCGAGTGTACTTGAACATTTTTGATTCAAATCAGGGGCAATATTTCAATAGTTACGACACAACGATTACTTACGAATATGAAGATTTTAATTCCACCCTTTTATATAAAAATGAAAAAAAAAGTCTCCAATTGTTTTGAATATCAGTTGTCGCAATTTCAGAAAAATAGAATGACTTTATGTTGCACGGAGATAAAAATTACAACATAAAAAGTCAGTCATTGAGCTAGTTCTGATGATCTCGGAATGGCTTGAGGCGAAGGCGGCCTGTCATATGAAATGAAACCCAGCCAAGCTGGACTTAAGCTATTCTTTACGGGCCAACAGCTCAAACTCATGCTGCAAGTTTGATTTTGATTTGAGATATGCGATTAATATTGACATTAATTAAATTTTAATTGAAAAGTATAAATTAAATTTTACATAGAAAATAGTGAAAACTATGAGAGGCTACCAATTGACCACTATTTCTTCTTCCCAGAGTTATTAAATCGTTTACACGACCACTCATAATTTCAGAAACTAGTGCAGTGCATGTGCATCCATCCATATATTGTTGAGGATATGCAAAGACGTCTTAAAGGTTCAAATTTTTGTACTCAAAATTCAATATAATACAATACACCAGATTCCATGCAAGGTCAAAATGTATTAACAATTCCAAAGAGTAAGTTATTTTCCTCTACTGTAAGAGAGTTTTCATATACATAGGGAAAGGGAAAGAAGAATACATGTACTTCTTTCATTTTTCTTCCAAAATTCTACACTATAAACTTTTCGTTACAATCAACATCGTAATACCTTATAATCGAACTTACTGTGAAGGAAGCAATATACTGTAGTAGACAAATGCGTATCAATGTAGATTTCTGCGAATAACATGTAATAACTACAACCGTAATATAGTCCGAAGAGTATCAGAAAGGTTTTGAATAGTATGTTGCTCTTGTGCAGCTTGCATTTCCTGAAGTGGCATCTCTTCATAGCACCTGAAACAGTAAAAGTACCACATTCAAGAATTCTAAGCATGCTTGCTTACCAAAGAACATAAACTAGGGCGAAAAGGGAGTTGTACATTTTGTGGTACGCTAATGCTTGAGCAAGATTCATTAAAGTTGGACTTGATGTAAGCCTTTGATATACACTTGGAGGAAGTGGCACCTATATCAAATAAAGTTTGTTAATCAGCACGGGGAAAATAAATCATCACAAAGAGATTACTGAGGAGACAAGAGTACCTCGTTTTGTCTACTTCTACCCTTCTTAGGCTGAGTGTCGCCTGTGAAAAGCTCTTGCATTGCTTCTATGGCTATTATTCCACCACTATCCTGCTGGCGTCCTCCAAGAACATTGTCAGATAAAAGGGCGATTGGTGATATATCTGTTGCCCTCAAAAATGGAATTGGGACTGTATTACCGGCCGAGTATATTGACCAGAGCTGAAGAAAATATAGGGTCAGTATACAAGTAAATGAAATTAAAGAATGGA
This sequence comes from Jasminum sambac, assembly GCA_018223645.1. NCBI lineage: Eukaryota > Viridiplantae > Streptophyta > Magnoliopsida > Lamiales > Oleaceae > Jasminum > Jasminum sambac. The sequence goes on from CP073652.1 coordinate 28,424,740, forward strand.
AAAGGTAAAACAGAGAGAATGAAGCTTTAAAAGAAATTAGGAGGAAAAGAAGCAGAAATAAACACCGGATAGAGGTCGAGACAAAACACCAACACCACTTTGTGTTTTCTTGCATCAACATATAATTATGAGGTACTTTTGAACTATTTTCCAGAGTAATTTACTGCACTTCAATCATTATGTGTGCATTCTTTGTACATTTTTAATCTATTTTATGCATTACATTATTTTATATCATTCATTCACCAGCTCAGGCAACAATTTCAGTTTCATTCACCCTCCCAACCCCACACTCTCACCTGCACTATATTTGTCTACTGCCACCATTAATTAGCTTCACACATGTCATGCTTTTAACGACATAGTCAACTCTTGTGATTTTAATACCACTTGCAGGAATAGATCCATCAGTGAAATTCAAAGTTGTGGATAACAACTACCTTGTCTAATGCTTTTCTGCTGACAGTCTCATTAGCAAGCGAAGCACCAGTAATGCCAGGAGTACTACCAACGGTTCCTTGGGGAGAACTGTTTGCCTTGACATTTTGTTCGGGCAACACAACGATGGGTGAAGAAGCTTGAGACCCTCCAACTGGGACACTGCCCGGCCTGATACAAGAAATTTGTAAGCCGGTTCAGATTCAAATTCTGTGCTCAAGTTACCCATATGCACATTAAATATGCGCTACTATATGAAGTACATCACTAGTACTATGAAATGCAATACTCAATATTAGGTGATATTAAAACGTTAAACAGAAAATTAAAAAAACCTAAACTCACAATACTCATTAAAAAAAAATGAAAATACTGTGATAGTTTACCTGAAGAAAAAGCTGAACAGAATGCAAATATCAGCCAATAAAAGTTTTTCCAAGTTACAAATGTAGCACAAAGCATTCCATCATATTTGACAAAGGCCTCGTCATGAAATATATGGAGAGGCTAACAAGAAGTTAATGCGCATTGATAACATGCAGAGCAGACAAAAGGGAATTAATATCTTGATGTTCAGTTCAGAATCCATGACTACATTGAATAGAGAGCTTCACATCCTCCATTCCACTACCAGTGACAAAACTAAAAAAGAGTGTGATAGGCCCCTTATCAAATTTGCTTATCAAAGAAGGCAAAAAGTGCAGAACAGCGCATGGAGCACACGTAAGCTTAACAGAATCTGTCATGTAGCAGCAGATTGTTATATCAAAAGGGAAAGAGGCAGGCAAAAGATTCTGAAGATAGGGTGGAGAGACTTGGACCTCTTGAAAGTCCAGGAGCATTTTTTTTTTTCCCTTTATTTTTGTTATTGTAATTTGCATACAAGATCATTCAAGTACATCCCTTTTGTGCACATCTTGGTATTATATTGGACAGTTACTTCAGAAAATTTCCTTTCATTATTTCTTGTTTCTACAACTTGAGTCCATAAGATATTGTTTGCCTTTTGATTTTTCATCCACAGCCCAGCCAAAGGAATTATTATTGACTGGAAATTGTATAATCAAAATGAGAAAATACGGGAAAGATTTGACTAACGGGCAAAATCACAGTGCAAGAGTGATTTGACATGCAACAGATGCCTGCATTTTCCTTTTCTAGTTGTTGCTTGTCAGTTGCTCATGAAATAGATTGGAAATTAAGAGAGAAGAATACCAAGAGTCGATTGCTTTATCCCCAACTCCACCGGCTGAAAGGCTTTCAACATGCCTTAGAGAAGGAGATGGTTCTTTTATGCTTTTTACTGTTGCCAGACTAGCTGCTTTACCAGTTTCAACTCTGTCATGAACTATCATAGTCCCAAAGTCACCTGGTACATTATATCTAAAGTCATACACTATCAAATCTCAGAAACTCTTATTTCAATAAAATATGACCTCAACAGTCATCCCAACTGCAAAGGAAAGACAATAACAAAGCAATTCAAAAAAGAAAGTAAAACAAGCATATCCTCCTAGTACGCCGTACTTTATCAAATGCTAAAAGTATCTAAAGAAAAAATTGCTAATGAATGGGGAAAAATGGTAGAAATTCATCCTTGTCTTTAGTAACTCAGTTAATCAAAGGTCTCATTCATGGAGAGGTAGTTTCAAATATTTGAGAGAGCATGAGGAAAATGATTACCTTCTCCATCTGGTCCTGCTACATCAGGTGGTGTCTGTCTGCCTGTATCTCTGACAACGATTGTTCCATTTGATACATTCAAATCGTCGCGACGCTTAGATGGAACAGTGTTGATAATAGCTTCAGGTGGCTACAAACAGTACAAATGGTAAATCTGACAATTCAAGAAAAATGCAAGTGCTTCGCTGCACATGTAACAGAGAGATAGGATCTCCTTCTCCCTTTTACGGATGGGAAAAAAGACACATGATTGTAAGGCTAAAATGAAATGAACTTATTATATTATAAAATAATACAATCATAAAGTCATTACCCCAGCTCCCGGTAATGAAGTGCCTGATGTGGTATCCTGTGCTTGCAAAGCCATTGATGCCCTGATTTGTTTTGCCTTTTCAATCTTTGGCAACATAGCCGAAGCTTCATTTTTGCATTTTTCAATGAATTTGTGCTGCAAACAGAGAGGCCAGACAAAGGGGATAAGAACCAAAGGATAACAATCAAATCCAGAATATACTAAACAAAAACTTGAGGAGATAATTCAAAACCCTAAGACCTCATGAGTTCACCACCCGTTCAGTTTTTTAATTTTTTTCCTCTAGTTATTACTTCTTCTTTTTTCCATTTTTCCCCTTTTGGGCTACTTTCTCTTGCATCTTTGTTGGTATGATGCATTGCTTGGAGACTCATCCACACTTTCAGTGGCTTCATTAGTTTGGTGGCTACATGTGGTCTAATATGGAAACTGGATTTCAAAAAGACAAATTACAAGTGACAATAAAATAAATTGATTTTGATTTTGGGGTTTGCAACTCATAAATATATTAGGTCACCCAATTGAGATCAATTACGTCACTCGTTTAGAAGAAAAGTCATGTATGCATAAAAGAAGTCTCCACTATAGTCCTCCGAGGAGGCACCCCCATGATGATAGGAGCGATAGAACAATTCTATCCCAATAAGTAAATGAACAGTAATTTTTATATCCAAAGGGCACCAAAGTTTTCCAAAAGAAAGGAATTGACCATTCAATGGAAACATTGACACGGTATTGAAAGTTTTGAAAAGACTTAATCATTTGATGTGCGATGGAAATAGCTAAAGGTATCTCCTATGTGGATTCTTATTGACGTGATTTTGAAAACACTTAATCATTTGATGTACGGTGGAAATAGCTAAAGGTATCTCCAATGTGGATTCTTATTGATGTGACAAGTAGAATGGAAGTGAAGAGAAAACATCTCCAATGACAAGTGTGGATCAAATAGGTGATGGTTTATGTGTTAGCAATTTTTGGCTAAAGAAGATAGTGAACAAAAAGAGTTAATACAAAAAGTTTAATAGAAAGCGTCTAGCGTACGGTCCAGACATTGTCTATTTTTTCAAGCATCATGTTACTCATGCAAGTATTGTTTTTGCCATCCAAGGACCATTGGAGATGCTCTAAGAAAAAACTTCATGCCAATTATACTTAAAATGATATCTATAGATTCAAAGTAAGTTAATTATTTTCAACTAAACACAGATAAGAAATACCGTTAGCATCTCAGCTGCCGTGGGCCGAAGCCGGGGTTCCTTTGTAAGGCACTTTGCAACAAAGTCATGGAAGACAAGTGACCTGCAGGATTTAAGTTAATAAAGTCTCCAAATTGCAAAGCATAATGCAGATAGATTCCAAATATATTATACTGAGATGTAATAGGAGGTTAACAGCTAAAATTTTCTACGCACTTTTTCCACAACTTAAGGCAGGAATTTGAGAAAGCTAATGATGACTTTTGGCCTATGAAAGTTATGGGATCATAGGCATAAAATGTTAGGAGACACCAACTTCGGGTGCCAGGTCCTCTCTTGGCCGATAAATATTTCAATTTTCAATTGGAGACATGTTGAATCAATCTTTTGAATGGACAGTATTGCAGAAAAATTTTATGATTCCATTTTCACCCTTTAAGAAGAAATGACTTACCTTTTGTCTTCCTAAGTTTTGACCCCTTTTCAGACTGTTCCTGTCTCCTGGATCCTTTGGGGTTATTTCAAGCAAATCATTAAACCAGAACTCAATAGAAGATGCAAGGACCTACCCTAATAAAGAGGATTTATTGGAGCCAGAATCAGGGGAAACAAAAGGTTATTCATTCATCAAAAGTAACAAACTTGAAATAATCTGCTTTGAAGTCAAATGATATAAGTTTGAAACTATTATGTACCTATGAATCAACATTCTTATATAGTTATTGGGGTGATAGGGAATAGATTATAATGGTTTTTAAAGGTTTTTAATGGAAAAGAGGAGAGAGAATGAGTGGAGTTGAATGGTTGAGATTTGTGGATGTGATGAGATATGTGGATGTGATTGATTTAGGAGAGAGAAAAAAGTTGAAAAAAGTGTTTAAAACACTTTAAAAGAGAATCCTAACGGGCTATATATCTAACAAAGTACCAATATATAAGCTTACAATTTGTGCAAAGGCAATTGCTAATTGATCTAAATGGCTAGTTCTCAGCATTGTCACAAATATATTTGCATGCATGATAAAATGAAATCTATGAAAGATATCCAACACATCAACTAGAATTTTACTTCATAAGAACTGGCAAAAGTAGTTGAACTGAATGAAGTTCACTGGTAGTGACTAATAATTGTATAACAATGTAGATTAGATGGGCATTATAACCAGCTAGCAGTAACTTTAATTAATTAGTGCTTATCATATTCCACAATAAACTCGAATCAACTAGGGGGAGGCGAGAGGGGAGAAGGGGGTGTTGAACATCATACGGACCAACAAGAAAGCTCACAATGTCAGCATCATGCAAAAACAAATGCAATGATGTATATGGATGCAGTGAATAGATAGTAATACTGTTGCATGAATGGCAGCAAGCTTCAAGATAATTCAGCGAATATATAACTCAGCAATCAGCATTCATCCAAGCGAAATTTCAGATGGAACTTATGAAACCAAGGAATTAAAGACAAACCACTTCTCTTTATCCTCAAGCATTGGAGCAGGTTCACTGGAAATCATAAACAATACCTATAACAAGTTTTGCACATGTTAATCCTTTGAATATCAAATGATAAACTAGGTATGCACAATGTAATGGTGCAAATGCAATTATGATGTGCTTATTCTCCTGTACCTATGGGTAGATTTGTGGTCTTTTGGGGGAAAAAGAAAGCAAACAAAAGATATATGGAAGCTCATTGTAATGGCAACAGCATGGGTATTATGGATAGAGAGGAATCGGAGAACTTTTGAGAATTTTGAGCGGTCAATAGAGGATATATGGGATGGCATCATATTTTTCACAGGTCTATGGGCAAGAGCAGCCTGGATTTTCAGTGATTTAGAGAATTTTTGGTTTCATTTAGACCCTAATAGTTCTTCATGTAACATAGTTTCAAGAGGGGGTTAGTTTCCTGCTTTGTTCTTGGCTTTTTTGTATGATCTCACGTTGTTCTTTCCTAGTGGATGACTCGTCCACTCTTTTAGGTGCTATAGTTATTTGATGTTGTTATAATCAATAAAAAGCTATGTTTCCTATTCAAAAAATAAAAAATAAAAAATAAAAATACGAATACTTTAACAATCACACAATTTCATAATGGATCGATGGAACCATGAGACAACATAAGCAATATAAATGAAAATATAGCTTGAATTCTGGGACTAACCCTCATAGGATGAACCGTGGCTCTTGGAGGGAGTCCCTAGAAAGCAAAACAAGTTTGAACAACATCAGTGTTGATAGTTCATCAATAAAATACAGAAAAGGATTAAACTGGGAAACTAGAGCAAAGGGATCAGCACTGATGAAAAGAACACATATCAATATTATGCTATAATTTAACTAAATTTACAAACACACCTCTGCCATTTCAATTGCAGACACCCCCAGAGCCCACACATCTACCTGAGGAAATGTTGGATGATATTAGCAACAGCGCCACTTCTCTAAGTGGAGGAATATAACATCAACTGTCAGCAATAAAATACCATCAAATGATTGACAGTGTTAAGAAATGTAAGGAATATTTTTTTTATAAGAAACTGAAATTTTATTCACATGGAACAGTACAAAAAACGTGGATAAAATATCCACCGATACAAAGCCTCGAAACACAAAAAAGAAAACAGCAACCTAAACAGTCCTGTAAGTTCCTGACACTAACAGTACATAGTAAACTAAAAGGTCTAGTCTAAACAGAGAATTCTCTACCTGTATAGAATATTGTAACTCAGGATGTACTTAAATTTATTGACAGTCAGGAAATTCTAACTGTGATATTAGAGCTTTATTTCGGAAAGTTATCTCCCAAAATTTCCTATTTTAGACGACATGAAGTAGGACATATCTTGATTTACGACCATCTCCCAAGTCGTGAAATTTTGAAATAAAAAATTTTAATTCAATGATTATTTCAGTCTGTATTTAAAACATATTTGTCTAACTTTCAGAAACTCTATTTATCTCTAAACTCAATTTTAACCACGTTCCATAACAGCAGTCAACTTTCTCGACTTTCTACCACACATCCTCCACAAACTGAATTCCACCTTTGAACATCTTAAACAAACAAGCACTTTGAGAGCCGAGTTTGATGTATATCTAGCTGCCAATATTAGATTTTGTGGTAAAGAGCTGTGCCATTGGTATTTGATTGAAAGTTAAAGAAAGAATATACGAAATCACTTATTTAGACTTGATTTAAAAGACTACCAACTTTGAAACTTGATATCTCTAAATGGTAAACCGATTACTTGAATGGGAAAATGTTCGAAAAGATTGCGGTAGTGGGAAAATATTCTTTTATTCTTGTCTTGATTGTTAACTAAAACCTATCGAGCAGCCTTGGATAGTAAGAAATCAGATAACAAAAGTTTTCTTTGTAAGAATGAAAGCGGAACTTAAAGGAGCATTCTCATGAATCAATGAAAGATTTAAAAATAAAGAAAATGAGTTAAAGTTTTTTTCACCATTAAAAATTGATGATACCAATTCAAACATTATGTTTCCATCTGAATTAAGGTGCCTAAAGCATCCAAATCCAATGTCAATCGTGTTTCCAACTGAAGGGCTAGTCTTATCAAGAACATTGGGGTCTTGCCATTACACGTTATTAGCATCAAACTCAAGGTTGAGTCTACTGTTAGGTTTCATTTGATGCTACTTGGCCTCTCCCATTTATTTGTCCATCTAAATCTACTATGTACAAATCCTATGGATATTTAACAGCATTACCATGGTATTTGTATCTTAAGAGCATGTTTGGAAAGTGTTTCTAACACCTTTGTAGGATATTTTCGGTGAAATAACCTTTTTATCTGCACATTTATTTGATAAATATACATCATGACTATAAATACTACTGGACACACACTTTTCAAAACATGTTCTAATCTATTCTTGACTTCTTGTTGAGGACTTCTCAGTTTGTTAAATGAAATTTCGTTTACTTTTCATCTAAGAAGATACCGGTAGACGTGATGTATCTTCTTCTTCCGGTGGAGTTTCTCATTAAACATCAAGAGCAGTTCTCTCTGGTGATTAGTAAATAAAGAATACTTTGAGCATGATTGCTCCATTTACTTCTGTTAGCTGGAATATCTTATACTACTATCCTGCTCATTATATTTCCAAGAAACTTCCAATTATGCTGGGAGAAATGGCGCCGAACACCAATGTCAAAAATTATCATCAAACGAGTTATTTCCAGTTTTTGTACTCTATGTTAGCTTCCTATACTACGTACTTACCTTGCCATCATAACGGCTTTCTTGAATAACCTCTGGAGCCATCCAATGTGGTGTACCAATGAACTGAAATTAAACATTTCAACACAAATTCAATAGACCAAATTTGGAAGAAGGGTAAATGATTAGTGCAGCAGAACGAGTGTTACTAAACAAGACTGAAATAGATCATGAATGACCCAAATTCATATTGATGTCATAATGATACAATTGGGTAAGACAATTTTTCCTGATGATGACTATATTGATTTCATCACACTCAGTTACTCAAATTTTGCAGACAGTCAACATGTGTAAAGTTAGGTTTAATATGATCCATTTTCTCAGGGTCTAAAAAGTGAAATGACACATAATGCTTCAATCAAGTTTCATATCCTGAAGCCTCAAACCCTGAATCTGCTTAGGACACACCATAATGAGAGTGTACCCTGCTTAACTAGTTCAACCATCAAATTTCCACTTCTGCGCGACTAGAGTCAGGTTTCAGATATGCACAATAGAACTACCACCATAAATTGTCTGAACCCTCCTCACAATCAGCTACCCTAGGCCCAGGCTTATCACTAATTCAAACATCTATGAATTGTTCAAACTAAAATATATACATAAAAAGTTTAGCTGTACCGTGTTTCGTTTGGACATAGTTCTTGTCAATTGTGCAGCGACACCAAAATCACCTGCATGATTTCATCATTCTAACTTCAGTAGCAGTAAGCAATAATGGACAAAATATCTGATAAAATTTTAGTGTTGTTATGTTTGAAACTGAAAGGGTGTCATCAGATACCGACAAATTGGTGATGTCATCGGCCAAAAAAAAAGAAACTGTTCAGTTCAAACTGAGAAATCGTAAAAGAAAAAGTTCGGCCAAATTTGGACATTTCGGGCAGAGATCTAGGATTATATTGACGAATACACTCACCCAATTTGACCTCTCCTTGGTCAGTCAACAAAATATTGCCACCTTTAATGTCTCTATGCACCTTGAATATTGAGTGCAAGTATGAGAGGCCCTGCATTACATAATATATTGTTTCAGACGAAGCAGCCAGCAGGAAATATTCCACGCCTTCAACTACAAGAAGGACGCAGAACTTAGAGATGTCCATATTGTGAGTTTTAGCACTTCCCAAAGTAGTGGCAGGTTCGCTGGATAAAACCTTTTCAGACTACTTATTGCAATCATCTTTTTTTCATAAATCATGGGAACATGTACGTTCACTTTTGCACATTACTTAGAGACGATTATATGGAAGTGCAGGGAGTAATAATTAAACTCTAATATAAAAAATCCACTGCCGTCATGATAGGTTTTAGAATTTGTTTGATAGAGATTATTGAAATAATAATTTTTAGATGTGTGGTCGAGAAGTAAAGAAAAATATCTTTAAAAATATGAAGAAATTATGAGTGGTTGACAATGATGGTGGAGAAAAATGATTTTTGAATAAGTTACATCAAACAAGCTCTTAATCTTGGACGGTGAAGCTTTAGGTTGGGGAGAAAATCATTCTCTATTACCTTATAACAGTTTGAGCATTTATTGGGGACATAGTTACACAAATCTATGATAAAAGATAAAAGGTTCCATTGTGAAACATAACCAACCAAAATCATGGTACCTTCAATGCCTCTCTGCATATATATGCTATCTGATACTCCTCCAAAGGCTCATCAGTAACATTCATCAAGTCAGCAACACTCCCGCCCCCGCAATATTCCATCACTATCTGCCAACAAACACAAAATTCCCAAAAAATTCACTATAGTGAACAAATAATTGTTATCCAATTTGCAACTCAGGATGGGACACACATGATCGTGGTCTCACTACCATCCAGAAAAGATAACAACTATGATAAACTGAATGGCCGATTATCTTCATACCCAAAGATATTCTTCCCCTTGGTAGCTACCCAGATAGCGAACAACATTAGGATGACTACATTGTTGCAGCATCTCAATTTCACCACGAATTTCTTCATAACCCTCCTCCTGTAAGACTCATGAGGTATCAACTTCGTATCATGTCCGTTAAGCTATGCAGTATCAAATCAAATTATCTAAAGAATATAAGATGTACCCCTTCAGACAACGATATCACTTTGATAGCAACCAATTCTGAAGTCCTTATATTCCGAGCTTTGTAGACAGCCCCATATGAACCCTTTCCTGTTCATTGCCAAAACCTATTAACTTTATACATCTTATTTTCATATATCCACTTATCATTATGTGAAACAAAAGGAATATTTTGCAGGAAACAAAAAAATTTCCTTTGTTTCTTGCATATTAATCTAGCAAATTAATCAAAAGCATTTTCTACTTTGCTACACTATAAATGAAAGTAAAACTGAGTGGAAAATTCAAATCTTTACCAAGCTCGTGGAGCAATTCGTACTTCGTAAATGGGTCCTCCCTGATGACACTATCCGGTATAGAACTCGATGAAATTTTCCCACTAGGTATAGAACTCGATGAAATTTTCCCACTAACATGCGTTTGCCCAAGCCCTTCGTTATTAGTCCCCCCACCACTCTTCCTCTGCCTCCCGTATCCCCTCATCCCCATCTCCCCGACCTTTTGCATACTCTCCACAGCCTTCTTCATCGTCCCCCCTCCACTTCCACCGCCTGCACCAGCACTCCTTACCACTGTACCAAATTCCCCCTCCTCATCGTCATCCTCATCCTCCTCTTCCTTCTCCCTCACTACAAACGTCGAAAAATCCCCCACATTTTCCTCCTCGATTTTAGCCCCGGGGCTTTTCCTCTCCCAAGTCGGCATCCCTATATTTGCAGTACCCCGTGGCTTTGCATAAGGTGGAGCAACTTTCCTCTCGGCATAATTCGATTGCTTCCTATTTGTTTTGACGATCATAGTCCCCGAAATTGTATCGTCATCGTCGGAGTATCCCACATCATCGCCGCCTCCACCGAAGTCTTTGGGGAGGCGTTTTAGCAATGGAGGAAGGGAATCCTCCTCGTCTTCAACGACGTCGTCTTTGTACACCGTTGTGGCGTATATATCAGAAGAGCTTGGATCCGGGTCGGGCTCTCGTGACGCAGCATCGTCTTTCACTACGAAGGTGGAATACAAGTCGGAATTCTTCGGAGGCGGAGGCTTTCGAGCCCGCCAGGATCTTGGTGAGAACTCCATTGTTGTGAGCAGTTGATACCTCTGCTTGCCTGTAAAGGAGCGAGTAAGAAGTGAAAATGGAAACTTTGACAGGATGTAAATGTGTTAGCGGATGAGTTTTAATGTATTTTTATGAGTAGGAAGAGAGAGAATGAGTCGAGATGAATGATGGAGATTTAATGAGGGAAGAAATATATGGATGTGATTTATTTGACTAAATTTAAAATTTGAAATAAATGCAGGAAAATGTATTTTTGCAAGGATGCTAAGGCCCAAGAATCCCAGTATTTGACGGTAACAGAAGTGCCTATTTTACCGAATTTACAAAAAAGTGAATTTTTGAAAATTAATTTTCTAAACAATAGATGAGTTTTTGGACAAAAAAGTCGGTAAATTTTGCCCAACTAATGAATCTTGGGATTTTTTTTTTTTTCGGGACGGGAATTGTTTGATAGAACTTAAACTAGTATACCACTATTCTTGCAGTGGATCCGATCGGCAGTTGGTGGAGGAGTAGAATCTGCCAGGATGTTGAAGGACCGGGGGATGGAGGAAGCTGGAAGATGGAATGATGGAATGAAGCGAGCAAGAGAATTCAGCAGTGTTGGATTGAAGATGGAATGATGAATACGGGAAGGACATAAGTATTTTTTTATGAGTGTGGGAAGAAAACATCCCTTCAGTTTGGGTAACTAAATTATTTTTTCCAAAAAAATAACTAAATTATTTTTCTCTTTCATCATTTTTATTACATTGATTTTATTATTTTTATATTTTTATATTTTTTTGTTGGGGCAAAATTTTGTTCTCCTTAAATAACAATCAGTTTTTTTGTACTTCACACAAAAAAAAAAAAAAAAAAAGAGAGAGAGAAAGAAGAAGAATCATTTTTTTACCAATGAAAAAACAATTGACTTTTTCAGAAATCTCTTTAAAACGTACACTTATGCCCTTATGTTGACTTTTGCAAAATTTGTGTAAGTGGTGCTAGTATAAAGTTTCAAGAGACTCAGCTCGGGAAGATTTATTTTATAGGGAAAAATACCCCTTATTTGGCTATTTTATCTGGATTAAAATCATCAACCTATCCCCATGATCTTCACTTTATATTTAAAAGAGGGGGAAAAACTCCAACAAGAATTTTGTTAAAAGAATCTTATTACTTGTAGAAATACATTATAGAATTTCATTTTCATTTATTATGGAATAAGAATGTGCATAAAATTATAAATAACTTGATTAGTTGAATTACTTATTTATTTAATATGTAATTATATTGTAAATTGCTATTTGCACAATTTTTTAACTAATTGAAAATTATTTTCTTAATAAAAGCTAAAGGGCCAATTTAGCATGGTTCCACATTGACAGCAATTTTCTATTTTAGAAAAAAAAATCCTTTTTTATTTATTTTTACTATATTATAAGGTAGTTCTAAAAAAATTTAATGAATAATGTACATTGAGATTATTCAAATAGTGAAGAGTCTAAAAGGCGGAGGACATGACAACAAATCATGGATCCTCGAATAAGAAAGTAACGACAATCTCAAGGAATTGGCGCAGGAGTTAGGGAAAACTTAGGATTGTATGATTAGGCATACAATTTGAGATTCGATTTTCCACGGCAGAAAAACAATGCCTTTTAGGGCCATTGAGATATCTTCTGGTTAAAGCGCCAGAACCTCATGGGAATTAGTGAGGTGGCGCAACCCGATACCCTCCGTTATCACCCAAAAATCGGGGTGGGGTGGGGTGGAATGCGGTGTTCTATTCACAGAAAAAATATGAATGTTGGCGCATACCCCCCTCCGTCGCATCGCACCTCTCAAGACATGATATTCTATCCATGATGACATTAGCATCCTTGTCTCAACTATGTTGTTTGATTCAAAATTGTACATACAACAGCCAGAAGGAAAAACAAAACGAAAATTTACAGCCACATCAGATGAGTTTCTTCTTTTCAAAGAAAGACTTCAAATGCCATAGCTGCAATGCTGCCACAATTGAGCAAACAACAATTGACAAAACACTCAGCCAAGCCATTTTAGAGTTGGTGGATATGTTAAGTTCTTGCATCTCTTCTTCCCTGTAATAAACATCAGTCCCACGTTAAATTTTGGAAGTAACACAGATATACGAGTTATGTCTGGTGATGTGTTGTTTTAAGCGTTTCTAACAAAAAGCTTCTGAAAAGTGAAAATTAGTTGGTGAAGAAGTGGTTTGAAAAAATTGTCGGTAAAACATGATTCAAGAAATTATACACAAAGAGTTTATTCTAGAAAAGTTGAGTTTTGCTCACCTTTCGCGTAGATAAAACATCTCGTCATGGATGGATTGAACTACGTCGAACATTTTCTTCAGTTCTAATTCCATTAACTAGAGGGAAAGTAAAAATGGAGTTCAATTTCATCATTCGCAAACGCCTCACGACAAGGCAAGACACAAGCACGCGCGAGAGGGAAATAGGAATGCAATAGTTCAAATCTAAGGCATCGTCTCAAACGTCCCAACATAGTCGGGCACTGAACTATAGACCAAGATTGCATAAGATTTCTCAAGTGGGGCCCACCCAAGTCCATGTCAAACGATCACTCTATCAACCCTTAACTGTCGTGAGTTTAGGCATTACGATTTCGCCCCAACGACATACTCAAGAAAGTCTACAAGGGTACCGGTAAACCAAGACAAAATGTCCACATTTAACATATATGAATCCTCAGATGCCCCATTAATGAAATTCAAAAAGCAAGCAACAAATAAAACCATAATTGTTGTAGAGAGATCTTACTTCAACTGAACCTTTCTTGGCAACATTCGTCCAATCCCGAGCAGCTACTCCAGATTTCCAGTCAAAGTCGATAGTCATAGTAGTAGCAGACTTGTGCTCATTTGAGAAAAAGCAAGTCATATAATCGCCTCCTTCAACCGCTTGATATGCAAACTGTCCCTCAACAACATGGTCCGAGAAGTGATAGCTATTCCCATGAGGTGATGTCACCTATAAAGTAGAAAACGACTCTTACGGCATAAAGCAAGTAATTCAGAATATCACTGATGATGAATAATAGATGTAGAAAGATTCCAGCATGACACCAAGAAGCCGACTTGTTAAAATTTGTGGAAAAATATTACTACTTTATCATACCAGCACACGTGGGGAAGAAAGGTTCTAATATCATCATACAAAAACAAACGACAAAAAAGAGAGGTGAACAGAACTCCATTTTTAAACAGAGACGTCCTAATGATCACCGTCCGTCTGGGTGGTTTTCTCTAGAGGACGGAAAAAGTGAAATGATTGTCTATCTTCACCCTTTTGAAAAACCTGTCTCCATTCCATATTCACTCAAAAGCTCCTCAATCTTCATGATTTTGTGAGAAAAATTATCACTACAGTTAGATCCGTGCTGAAAAATGGTATACAACTCTAAAATTTCCTCCTTTTTTGTCAAGTGGAGTTGAACATTAAATGCGGCAACGATTAACAAGCCAAGCACTTGTTCAAGATTATATAAATATAAAACAACTCAACGGAGAGATAAATACAAGGTGGAAAATGGTTATTTCTGTGACTATACCACCATAAAATTGGGGGAAAAAAATGTAAAATACAAGTGTATTGAATTCTCGATATTATTCACCACTAAATATTAACAATCTGCTAATAAATTAACAATCTACCAATAAATTTACTAAATGAAATGCCTCATGTTAAAGACCGAAGTTCCATTTCAAAAGGCTAACCCATTATGAGCATCCCAATCTCTTATAAACCCACCATCACTCTTCCGAGATTTAACCATCCATTAATCTTTCTCATTAGGACTCAACTCTTCCACTGCCTCATATAAACACAACTGCTTTAAGAGCCATCCACTTTCTTGAATACTATATCGAAGTTCAACTCTTCTACTGTGGATCGACTACCACCTTTGCGGACGCAATGGGAACCAACCATGGATTTTTTCGTTGCCCATTGATCCACCTCGGAACCCACCAATTTGGCACTTCAATTATCTTGTGCACCACATGGCTAATTGTAGGTCCTAACTTTGATACCACAGCAACACACTTAAGGATTGAGGTTCAATATAAAAAGTTATAAGGAATGGTAGCCTAATCCCTTATAAACTGATCACTTTTCTCAAATTAAATTGATGTGCAAGTTTGTTTGCATATTTCGAGCAATCTCCTATGCGTAGGTGAGCAGTGCTGGTTGCCCCGACAATATTTCTATTTGGTATAGAAATGCTTCCATAAAAATCCTCTAATATTGGCCAAAAGATACAATAGAAGCACGTAAAATTTTTGCAAAGAGTAAAATATGCATTGCAACTCATCAGGAAATCCGTACTCGAAATTTTGTTAAAGCAAGTAACTCTACCAAGAATTACACACACATTGCAGCAATCAAGATAAAATCACTAAAAGAATCAAACTTTTACCCAAGCCTCATCAAATATCGCACAATTATGAATTAGTAAAAGCTATTCATCAAATTGACCCAAAATAAAATATCAAATTGCACAAAAGTATAACAGATAATTGGATTAACGAGAAAATAGAAATCGCAACTATAATTCAAAACAAAAAACAGAATTACCCGAACGGTTATTTTATGAGTGTCGGGTAAAGGATGGCCCTCGTCGGGGTTGACAACGTGGTACTTTCCGACAGTCATGGAATTACTCTTTATGTCTTCCGTTATGCATTTCGTGTGACCCAGCTCGAGATCGAATCGGATCGAATCAACCCGATTCCATAGAAATAACACTGATACTAGAACAAAGAGACTATTTCTTTGAATCTGTAATTTCATATTCGACGTATTAATTGGAAAGCGATTTTCTAGTTTGTGCTTTGTTATGATTCAAGATCTGGGAATTATATTGCAGCTAAATTTTTGGGGTTAAGAAATTAGTATATGTTTTGCAGAGTTTATTTGATTCTGGTTCGAGGAATACTTTAACTAGAAGGACGAACTGCAAGAAAGAAACGTTGAATCAAGATTTCAATGTGGGTCGGGTCGGATTGCTGACACGTGGTCTTTATTAAGGGGTTACTCGAATTAGAAGGTGTTTATATATAAATTTTAATGTATTTTAAAGAGAGAATTAGTAGAATTAGATGGTGAAAATTTAATAATATAAATGGATTTTATAAAATATGTGGATGTGATTTATTTGGCCAAATTTAAAATTTAAAAAGTATGAAAAATTATTTTTTTTTTAAAGTAGGGAAAAGTACTAATTAATAAGAGTATGAAAACATGCTCTATTGTCCTAAATAAATCTATATATTATGTTTTTTGAATGTAAACGAGTCTTCATCTCTATCCCATATAGGGAGATTAACATCTCTCATCATTCTTTATGTAAGGTCAAATTTTAATGTAGGACCATGCTTATTATTTGAGCAAATAAAAAGCTGTCGTTACATGTGGGGAGAATAACGTCCCCCCACATTGGGAGGAAATCATTTTTGTTATATAAACTAAACTATAGTATTGCACGGTGGTTTTAGGACACAAAAAACTACTTTTGTCGACTCGTGTGATTAATTGGCTGCTACATGGAACGATTCTAACTGAGTTGTAACTGCTTTTATTTCTTCTTTTTTTTTTTTAATGATTTCAAGTTTAAATTTTAAAGTTCTATTTTGCCTCTTTACATGTTGTGGCAGTTGCAGATGGCTTAAATCCCAATTACGTCATTGCCGCAGAAAGTTTAAAAGCAAAAAAATCCCTCCAAAGCCTGAATTTGTCAATTGACACAACCAGCAATTGTCATCACTGGAGATGCAGCTTCCAGATTCTCACCATCAAACGGGCAACCATGTGCAATTTTTGGTTTCCCTTTCAGTTCTTTTTCAGTCTTGCTTCAATATTGATTCGACTTAGTTTGCTTAAGTTCTAAGTTGGTTCACCTGATTCTATGATTATATCTATGTTGTTGTTTCTACTGGTCTTAGTTAGTATATAGCTAGTATCGTTGATCTTTTTCATTGATTGATGAAAACTGTGATTGTGTGGATTAATATTTGTTTGACGTGGATTGTTGGGAAAATGTGATTTGGATGGTGATAGGTGCCTGAATCAAATGGAGATTTGTGTTCTTATATTTAGATTAAGCCCTGATTTGGTGAAAAGATCAAAAATGTTCTTTGAGGTTTGTTTGAGGTATTTGTCATAAATCAATGGATTTCATGAGGGGTACGTCTAAATGTGCCCAGCGTTTTGCTGGGTGCACCCATTAAAAAAAAAGAAAAAATTTTAAAAAAATGAAAAAGTCTAATATGTCCTTACTAATTGCACCCGGTCAAGATTTTTTTTTTTTTTTTTTGGTTTGCTATTCGCTGTGTTCGCAGCGAATATGCTAAAGCTTGTTCGCTATGAATGCTGTGAATTCAGCAAACAAATTTTTTTAAAAAATTTAAAGAAAAATGTGTAATTTTTATTTTATTTTTTGTAGATTTTTTGTTTAAATTTTTTACTACTACTTTCATGAATAATTTGAAAATTTATTTTTAACTTTTTTACAATCACTTTGACGATCAATTTCGAAATTTTTTTGATGATATAGTAATTGGTTTTATTCGGTTAGTGTTAAATATAATTATTAAAAAATTCAAAATTTTTAAACCATTCACAACTAATTTTGAAATTTGTTTTACGTTTTTGACAACCACTTTGACAACAATAAATTTTGAAATTTTTTTGATAATTTAGTAATTGTATCCGATAAATATTGAATATAATTGAAAAAAAAAGAAAAAGCTTTAAACTTAAAAAATAATATTTTTTTTAAAATTTTTTTGGCCTGTTCGACCACAGAGGGCCGAACAGGCCAAAAGGCTGTTTGGCCCTAAAGGGGCGAACAGCCTTTATGGCTGTTCGCCCCCTTGGGCGCCCCCAAGGGGGCAAACAGCCTCCATGGCTATTCGCCCCCCAAGGGGCGAACCATTTTTATAAAAAAAAAAAAAAAAAAGAAAGAAAAGGGATGAATAACGTGCGAGGGTAAAATGGGAATATGATTATAAATGGGTGCATGAAGAAAATGCTTGGGTGTATTTAGCCATGGTCTTTCATGAGGTTTGTTTGAGGTATTTTCTGTAAATCAATGAATTTCAAGATATCGTTCATGTGTCTTTACTAGACAAGCATAACAACTTCTCTCTATATTGTCAGTACAATCAAGATATATATAATTTTTTACCCTTAGAAGTAATTCTGATTTGTTTGGGCTTTGGCCAATGGATGCAAGATTTCTCAGGGATTCTTTCACCTAGGTTGAAACGAGAGTTGACTACGTCACTCAACTTAGCATAGAACTCATCAAAAGTTTCATTTTCTAACATCCTGAGTTCTTCAAACCTAGTGGTCAACATTTGAAGTTTGGAGTTCTTAATAGTTTTGGTTCCCTCATGGGTACTTTCTAAAATATCCCAAGCTTCCTTCGAGGTCTAGCACATAGAGGTTCTCCTAAATTCTTTAGGAGACATGGCCATAAATATAGCGTGTATCCCCTTACTATTCCAACTACAAGCCTTTCTTTGTGCTATGGTCCACTTTGAGACCTTTATATGAATGACCACGTTTTCAACACTCACTAGGAATGGTCCAACCTTTCCCAATAGTAACCCAGACCCACTCATCTAATGACTTCAAAAGGCTCTCATCCTTACTTTCCAATAAGCATAATTAAAATTATACAAGTAAAGAGACACATTCATAGATTGAATAGCAAAAAAGGTTGCAAATGGGCAAAACAACTAAAGCACAAGCAAATATTGATTGTTTTAAAATTTTAAGAAGCAATAATTCACAACTAGAAATAGAAAAATGTGAATTTGAAGGCCTGGAGGATAGAATTTGGACCATTTTTAGTCAAAAATCACTACTAATTTGTGAAAAATTGACATCTCAAAAACATCAGATTCAACAAAAAATTGGATCAAATCGAAATTAGGCTCTGATACCAATTGAAAAATTATGTGCGACGGCGATTCAATCAATTTTTATCAACTATCATAATCAATTTACCAATTCATTTGCCAATTGAATAATTAATACATGCAATAATAACTTAAAGTAATAAACAACACCAAATATAATGACAAAGGAAAACACGTTGAAGAAATTTCATACCGTAAAAGCCTCCAAGTGAACTCACCACAAAAATCTACTGAAAAGAGATTAATTTACAGACGATTAATGCTAACATAACCAGACCCCTAGCTTGTAAACCCTAACAAACCTCGTTGCATCGTGTGTACAACACACTCTAGAACTCCTGTGCCTATTTCTTTACTAATGGATCTTCAATCTTGCTGGAACTCTAGCCCCATTGTACCAAACTCCAAAACTCTGAAGGTTAATGGTGCATAGGGTTTAGGCTTGGTGTTTATGAAAGGTGATTGCTAATCAAATAATTTAGTCATCAACGGATAATATCAATCTATTGATAGATGAAAGTTTTTAGGATGTATTCTCCAGTGTTTAGGCTTTCAAAACTAGAATGTGCCAAATTATTTGTGAAACTGAGTAGATATATAGGGTTGAAACTTTGCAGAAACAACTCAGAAGCACGAAACTGGGCAGGATCGTTGGACGGGATGCTCGAGCGAATCTCGAGCAGCTTTCGATTTCTTATTGATCTGCTTGAGCGGTTCTTGAGCATCCTTGGACTTCTTCCATCATGTTTTCTTCAAATCAACCCATAATGAAGTCCTAAACTACCCAACAATTAACTAAACAACTAAAAATGAAATTATAATTGATTTTCGTACACAGATATGCCTATTACAAAATATCTAACAATTTGTTTGAAAAGAAAGACATCGGACATGAGAATCAAAGCGATTGATGATAGAGAAATTAATGATTGTATTCTGTATGGTCTATTTGCTAAGGTCATCTTATCGAGGCTTGGCATCCCAAAAATGAAAATCATTTGCAGTCTCTCAATTCCTAAAATGTTGCTTTGCAATTTCAGCTCCGAGTTCTTTGAAACCACAAGGTTCAATTCCGAAATTGGAGTCCTTTTAGATGGCGATGGCACTTGTCTGTCTTGATAATTTGTCACTTGTTTCTCTTATGTAGCCACGTGATCCAAATTTACATAAAATTGTCAGTACAATTACTGAATTTCTCACAAATTCAATTTTTGTGTTCAAATGTTTGTAGTATTTATTTTGGTCTCCCAAGCTTCACAAATAGTCCAATTATTGGGTTAATTTCACCAACAATCACTGAAGTTACACTAAAATGACAAAATGGTCACAAAAGTTTAAACCTTACAGTCATGGTCATTGAAGTTTCAATTACTTTCACAAGCGGTCAATTTCTTTAAAAGTGAAATTAGTTTGGACTGAAAATCCTGAATTTAAAATATAAGGATGTATTATGAATTTCAACAAAATCCCCAAAATTCCTGAATTTGCAAAACATTCAATGCCTCCACAATGGACTAGATTTCTTGGACAGTGGAAATGTAAATTAAGTTGTGGGTTTCCCAGCATGTGGTGGAGACAAGGGTGTTTTGCAAATTGTGTAATCTTAGGGATTTTGATAAATTTCATAATGAATCCTCATGTATAAGTAGTTCAAGTTTACTGTAGTATTAAAGAGAGTGAATATTTACAAAAGTAATTAAAATTTCAGTGATCATCTCTGAACATTTAAACTTTAGAGACCATTTTGTTATTTTGATATAACTTCAGTGACCGTTGGTGAAATTAACCCTCCAATTATTAATTTCCAACACATCCAATCACGCGTACTGTGCCACACTTGTGGAATTTAGTCATTTTGTCTCCTTAACGCCCATTATCACTCCCTTTTACTTAATTTATTATTTTTAAATTGGGGATTTCACACTCAGTTCCTCGAAAAAGTTGCTTCGCAATTTCAGTTTCTAGTTATTTGAAACACAGAGGGTTCAATTAAAAAATTGGAGTTCTTTTAAATGACAATATCGCTTCTTCCTCTTTGTATTTTGTCACCTGTTGTTCTTCAATTGCATCATCTAATTGTTTCTTGATTTTTTTAATTTGATATATCTATTTTAATAAGTTGAATCTTGTGAATGAGTTGAGGGAACTTGAGGAAGAGGCATCAAACAATAGGAAGCGAGCCGATAACAAATACTACTTTATACGCAACATCTCTGTTTGTATGATAAATTATTCATATTCTGCTTGTTGTTGGTGCTCAACAATGTCCTTTACAGAGGATCTCAACAAGACTAGCTCTTCGTCCAGCTTTTCAACTTGGTGGTCCACACCATTGTCTAGTGAAACTTGTAATTTATGAGGTACATAAGATCTTTAAGAAAGGAATCAAGAATAAAAAGTGAAACCAAAGCAGCGTTTGGAACCATATCTTTGTGCAATCATATGATCCAAATTTAAATCAAATTGTCAGTCTAGTCCCTCAATTTCTTGCTTCTTCAATTTTTGTATTCAAATTTTTTATAGTACCCAAAAACTTTGACTTTGAGTAATCGACGTCGCCAGAAATTTTTTAAACTGCTAGAGCTTCGCCTCACCTTACCATATTGATTCCGGATCTGATCTCAATTTCCCAAACGGAGGTCGTATGTGATCCAAAAACACATGGCGGTGTCATGGTTATGGCACCACCAATGGTTCTAGATCATTGTTGTCGTCCAATTAGTTTTTAATTATTTCAATCACATCCCAATACTTTGCAACACTTGTGCAATTTAATTGTTTTGTCCCCTTAAGGCCAAGGATCTCACCCTTTTAGTTGATTCATTTCTAAAAATTGGGGATCAATTTCAAGCAAATATAAGAAATGGGATAAGCGGAAACGCACACTTAGGATGCATTTGATTGAAAACTGGAAAAGTGACTAGAATTTTGATCTCATGAAATTCAAATTTCTTGTCCTCCCCATAAGAATCTCAATTCATTGATTTCAAAGAAAATGTCTATTTTTTTCCGAAAAAAAGAAATTAAAATTTTCATTTAAAATAAAATGTGTTTAATAGAAAAATAAAAATTTTAGGCAGAAAATATTTTCGACCCCATTTTCATACCCACACACCCTTATATAGTTCTGCCAACAATATATTAGAATTTGAATACTTATTAGAGCTTATAAATAAAATTGAATTGTCCGTTTGGAATGAAAGGTAACTCGAACTTCATCTATTTGTTTTTAAGAAATTACAAACTTTATGTAATTAAGAAACTTTTTGTCTTAACCAATTCAAATCACAAAAGCCAAGG
The DNA here is from genome assembly GCA_018223645.1 of Jasminum sambac. Lineage (NCBI taxonomy): Eukaryota > Viridiplantae > Streptophyta > Magnoliopsida > Lamiales > Oleaceae > Jasminum > Jasminum sambac. The sequence goes on from CP073652.1 coordinate 28,447,016, forward strand.
AAGGGTAAAAAAATTAAATAATCACAAAAAAGTTAGTCCATCTCCAATGCAAATATAAATTGCAAGATATTGTGGAGGAGAGAGATAGAGAGAAAATAAGTATTTTCTTTGAAGATAAATGAAAAGAAGTGTAGGAAAAGAAAAAAGTAAAAAGTGAAAAAAAATGAAAGAGGTAGAAACAAATTCAAAAAATACTTCCTATGTTCCACGTATATGGTATGTTTTGTCTTTCATAAAGATTAAAAATGGTATTGGATAAGTAAATTTTACAAATAAACTTCTTGTAATGCCCATTCTTAAATGACACTAGTACAAAAATTAGTTTGGGTGGCGGTTGTTTTATATTTCGGGTGGCGGTTCTTTGATCGCCATCCAAAACGGCGACACCCAATGTCGCTGAAAGGATGGCGGTTCAAAAAATGCCACCCAAAAAATAAATGGTGGTGGTTGTTTTTTAGAGACAACCGCCACCCGTTCTATATATTTTTTTAAAAAAATATACTTAGGGTGGTGGTGATTCGTTCTACATTTAAAAAAAAATACATAGGGTGGTGGTTCTTTATACAGAACCGCCACCTTTTTTTTTGGATGAACTACCAACATAGGATTAGAATTGCAACTAAGAATGAAATAACTAAGAACGAAATAATTTTTATTCAAACCCAATCGCCTCTAATTACAACAAAAGTCTGTTCTTAAATAATATAACCCTGAGATACTATGAAATGAAATAAAGAAATGAACAAGTGAACAACTATAAAGAATGAAAATACGAAACTATGAAACGAAAAACTAAAAACTGTGTTTTAAGGCCTTAGACGACCTCAGATGGGCCTGAAATGTGGGGTCATGGCGATAGCAGTGCCTATCGTAGATCTCGTCACGACGATTCCGAAATGAGTAGTGGGTTGAAAACGGATATCTTATACAAAAGCTATGGCTGTTTAAAGTTTGCATACCCAAAACTGGCAAAAAATTATATTAACTATTAATTTTTTTAATTACTCTATTAAATTATTTATAATCCATAAAAAATTATTCATAACTCCAAAATTACTTATTTAACTAATAAGTAATAATCAATCTCACTAAAATTATACCTCTAATTCAACAACATGCATATATAAATAAATCAAGATTTAATTCAACAATATCCATATATAGTAAAAATATAGATTTACAATAAATATAACACATTAAATATAAAATCACAATATATAGGTATATTACAACAAATAAAAACCATAAAATCAAGATTTACAAAAAACCCCTAGAATTTTGGGAATGTTAACTTACTAACCTCAAAAATAAGGAAATTTGGGACCAATTGACAGAGGAAGACGACCTTGCTATGTGTTGTGGCTCCAACTTGTGAATAAAATACAACAAAATCCGATTTCAAGAAATCCTAAATTTTGGGGATGTTAAATTATAATTTAAAAAATGGGTTAATTTTACGAATGGTCACCAAACTTTCAAGATGTCACTAATTACTCATTGAACTTTAAAATATAACTAAATACCCACTGAACTTTAGTTAATGTCAACTAATAATCACTTTTTAACTCAAGATTTAAATATATTTAAGAATTATGTGTATATGACTAATAACATTCTTTGTAGATACAGTTAGAATAATTGTTGGCACAATAAATTCATCCACTGGAACTTACATTAGAAAAAAACTAAATAAATTATCAGAAATGTCATTGTCTTAAACAATACTTGTGTCGCGTTTCTTATTGTTTATATAGCTTTTCGTCCAATTTGAGTGAGTTTTTTATACTAGCAGTGGATTTAGTTGGTCACATGTATAATATCGTCAGTCAAATTGGTGTAATATATTAATAGAATAAATATTAAGTTCACGAGTGATCGATAAATGACGTTAAGTAAAGTTCAGTGAGTATTTAGTTACATTTCAAAGTTCAATGAGTAATTAATTACATCTTGAAAGTTCAGTGACCATTTATTAAATTTACCCTTTAAAAAATACACGCATTTGAGACGAACAGATAGAGGAAACTTACATTGCTTAAATTATTGCTCCAATTTGTGAGGAAATTGCACTTAAAAATCTTATTTGAAGTCATGAAAATCAATGAATTTTCGTAAAATTTTCAAAGAGGAAGAAAACATAGAAGCTGCAATGGCTACTTCCCGCACAAGTGTAATATTTAAAAGAAATGGTGGTGATTGTAGCAAAGAACAATCACCCAAAAGTATTTTTTAATAATAATAATAAAAAAAATGGGTGGCGGTTCATTTGAGAAACCGCCACCCTAATATATATATATATATATATATATACATACATACATATATATATATATAGCGGGTGGTGGTAGTAATAAGGAACGCCACCGTTATGCATTTAAAAAAAACTTTGGATGGCAGTTCTTTTCAAAAATCGCCACCCGTTATTCTAGAAAGGGTTTTCAAGAATCGCCACCCAAAGTCAAATTTTTTTTAACTGCATAACGGGTGGTGGTTTTTTCTAACAACCGCCACCCTTTATTTTTGGGCGACATTTTTTGTAGAACCACTACCCAATGAGCGACACCCAATGTCGGTTATGTACTAGTGTGAATAAAAATCATAAGTGTTTTATATTTTCAAGAATATAAATGAGGTACAATGTAAATGAATATAAAATAATATTGCTAAATATAGAAAGATAACCATATATGTGGGACAACCTAAGAATAAAAAGATGATTATATATATGGGACGGAGGGAAAAATAAAATATTCCCTCTATCTCACTAAGATAAGCAGCCACAATTTTCACACATATTAAGAAAATATCTTAAATGTTGTTGGAATTATAAAATATTTCTATATTCTTTTTATTTTACCCTTACATTAAATTGTCAAAAACTTGTGTGAAAAGATTTAATAATCGTGGGAGATAGAATACCTATTTTGATGTTTAGTTTTCCAACTATTTTAAGGCCTTGTTCTATACCAATTAAATCTCACCAAATTAAATATATTTTTTCTCGTCATTGTTTTCAACCATTTATTCATTGTTTTGATAATTATTTTATATTTTTTAATATTTTATCTTCAATTTTCAACCACACATCTTATACTAAATTGTATTCCATCAAATTTAATCTCTAAAATATACCTTAAATGGGACTGTATTTTAGCCAATTAAAAAATAAATGATACTCTTAATGTGAAATTAGATTATAATTTAAGACAAATGAAAATATAAAATAAATCTATCTTAATAGAATAGATGGAGTAATAGTGGAAAATATGAATATGAATATGGGAATATTGATATGACATGGGAAGTGAGAACAGAAAAAAACAAAGGAAAACGTGAATCAAATGGAAAAAAAAAGGAGTGATTGATAAAAAACAAAATCAAAAAATGTAGGACCACAATTCTTGTATTTATGAATATCTCTCTCTCTAACGCTTTTTCTTTTTTTTGCTTGAGTAGGCTCTAAAATGCTTATTAGAGCATCTTCAATGCACTTATTCTAGGGTTGGTGATCTCCTATCCATATGGGTAGGAATCCATGTCCGAAAAAAATTTGTGTGGATTCCATCGGCTCCCATCGTTAAAGGATAAGTATGTATTATTCATTTGGCCTAATATAGATACTAAAAAAAAATTAAAATTTTTTTTTCGTGGTGCCACCAGAGCTCCCCACGTGGGGGTGAGTATGTGCCCATGTGGGGAAGAGATTAAAACCGCACATTCTAGACATTATACATTTGAGGAGAGAGTGTGGCACATACTTTGAGGTGGGCCCTATATTTTCTCCAATTTTTCCCAATTTTCCATTTTCTTTAACAAGTTTTCTTTCTTTTACCCTACTTTTCCTTCCTCGTTTTCTATTTTGAATTCCAAAAATACACATCTATATACACATCTTTCACTATTATTTTATTATTATTTTTAAATTTATCTCTATCTCTCTTTTTATTTCATTTTCCCATAACTTTTTTCTTACACCTCTTTCTATTTAATTTCAATTAAAATAATTGTCTCTTTATCTCCCTCCACCGTATCATTCCAATTCATATTCCTTGCATTGGAGATGCTCCTAAAGCATGGGAGATGGCATCAATCACACTATTATTTCGTTTACGTGACATCTTTTTGATGCGATGGATTGGTTCACACATATGTCCGTGTCTCATTTATTGTACCCAGCCCTACTTCGACAATTGACTAGACATATTTTCTCCTTCGGTAGCATACCCCATTTCCTTCGACGGGCAACAACCTCGTTGAAGATATAAATTGTATTCTTTTTTTTTCTTCTTTTTTTTTTTGTTGAAATGGATATAAATTGTGCTTGGATAACATTGCTTTCATATTTATATTTAACTAGCACTCCGAGCAAAATTAATTTTCATGTTCAATTCCTTAAATTCGTAAAAATTTGTCAAAAAGCAAAATATCACCTAGTCGTCCCTATGCATATTTGACAAAGTTTTATTTGAAAGGAAAGCAACTCCTAAACAATATTATAGTTCAAAAAATAAGAAAATAGATTTTTTTTTTAAAAGTGTTAATTATTCTGTGATTAAAAATAAATGTAAAAAAGTGAATGTCCTGGGAAAAATTTTTTTTTTTTTTGATCAAACAAGCTCTTAACCTTTCAGACTTTTAGCATATTATGTTATTGTGGTCCACTCCTTAGTTCAAGTTTTATCTTTTATGGGTAATGATATATAGGCTACCGATCTATTGCCCACTATGGGCAACATAAGGTAAAACTTCACTGATAGCCATTTCAGCAAGACTATCGTCAATGTAATTCAAATTTAAAAAGAATTGTATCATGTTAAATTAGATTGAATAATATATAATCGCTTCTACGATGGTGAAATGCACCTCACTTAATTTTTAAAGTGTGGGCAAGTGATCATCACTGATGATATATATATATATATGTACCATCCAATTTACGTATGGCTCACTCTTCACTTGTAAAAAAATATATATGTGTAGTATGTGTTGTATGAAGCGATAACAGGAAACTATAGCATCAAGGATTTATACAAAAAATATTATGAAAAAAATGCTACTTTTATATTAATTTGTGCACATTTCTTCATATTTAGTGTCTAAATTCTCTGAGGTAAAATAACTATATAATATAATGTTGATATTTAACTCACTTGACACCTGATATAAATGTAAGTATAATTAATCAATCACATGAGTGAATGTACATATAACATTAGTTAAGCATTGTTGGTTTGTGCTCCCTCAATCCCAATTATATAGACTTGTTAATTTGTTCATAAAAATTAAGAAAAGTTGTTGGAAAAGTATATTGTATAACTACTTTCCTACTCAACCCCTATTTAATCAACAATATTAAAAAAATAATAATTATAACTAGACAAATTAAATAAGGTTATTTGTTTAAATGAATAAAAAAATATTTCTTAATATAGAAACAATACTAAATATTTGGAACACTTCAAAAGGAAAATTAAGCCTATATTTGTGGGACGGAGGAAGTATTAAGGGGTGAATGGGAGTAAATTAAAAGTGTTTAAAAATATTTTAAAGTAAAAGAGGAGAGAGAATGAGTGGAGGTGAGTGGTTGAGATTTGTGGATGTGATTGATTTAGGAGAGAGAAAAAAGTGGAAAAAAAGTGATAAAAAGTGGTAAAATTTGATAAAAGTTGTATCCATTCATGCTTTTAATCACTATTAATTTACTAGATAGCTAGTAGCTATACACGTTCAGGCCATATTCTACATTTGAAAGTGTTCTATAGAGTGGAGCTCATGACTAGGCATTAATATTAAATTTCGTACTTCATTGGGGTGTAAGAGTCTGCAGTTTGGAGAGACCATAAAAAGTGCATGCAAAGCAATAACATCAAGCTTCAAGTTTAAGTGATGAAACAAGCTTTTTCCAATAGAGATATTTAATGGTCATTCTGTTTGTAGGTATCGTCGGTCTTCCAAGAATACTCTTTTCTTTTTTTTTTTTTTTTTTTGTTTTTGAGTTGCACTGATTGATTTTTATTTTTATTTATTTTATTTTTTAATATAAAATTGGACTATGTTTCTCTTATATATGAATCTACTTAAATTTTTATTCACTATGAAGTTTCAACTATATATATTTTAATGATTGAAGTTAATTTATCCTAAAAAGTGAACTCATTAATGTATAGTATGTTTGATTGGAAATGTTAAAATGCTATTTTCCACTTAAATTTTCCAATTTTAAATTAAACACATTTTCCCCCTTGTAAAATTTGAAAGTGAACAATTTTTATTATTATTTCGTTCTTTTTTTTTTTTGTTTTTTGAAATCAAGGAATTGGAATTCCAATGTGGATGAGAATTCGATGGAATTAAAATTTCAATTCATTTTCCGTCCTACAATCAAACACACCCTAGCAGGAGCAACATAACTCATCACTTATCCCAACTTTATTGCCGTACTCCTGATCAATAACTAAAATGAAGTGCCTACAATTATTTAGTGCTAAATTAACATGTTGAATGATACTAATACACCCAAGAATCACAACTTTTCTAACTAGCTAGCAAATCCTAAATGCTAAAACACAGGCGAATCCATCGAATTTAGTATGCTGTTCCAGTAATCCTTAATCTCCTCGAAGCCTTCAGGACCAGCAACAATGTTGTAGCAATCATCAGCAGAGTTAGGGAGATCTTCAAGAGAAACAGAAATAGGGTTATAGCCATTGTCCATAAGTTGCATGGGATTTTCCATTATGCCATTTGTCTCAATAGAATTGTCGTAAGATTTTTCGGATCCTAAAAATGCACTTAAATTCTCAACAGATATAGCGTTTGTTGAAGATGAACCGGTAGTAGGGGTCACAAAATTCGGGATGGATTGGTGTGGTTCCTCGACGACTGGGAGCATGCTGCTCGAGAAGTTTAAGGTAGATGTTGGAGACTCAAGGGTTCCAACTGGGGTGAGGAGGGGCTTACATGTTCTTTGCCAGACTTTTAATATGTCTAAGCATGGTGATACCGGTGGTGGTGCTACCGGTGGCTGCAGTGGTGGTGCTAGTGGTGGTAGAGTGGTGGCTCTGCGGCGGAGGTGAAATAAGAAAGGGTTGGATACAAGTTTGGATTGGTGGAGGAACCTTGCTTCTGCTTCGAGTCGAGCACTTTCCCATTGTGCTATGTGGTTGAGATTGGCAGCGTTCTTCGACTGAGCACTATCAGTGTGTGGTTGGTTCTTGGGCTTATGAGTTACTGGATCAATCCCCATTCTGGTTAATCTCTTCTTAAGACGTATTTTCCAGTAGTTCTTGATCTCGTTGTCAGTTCTCTTTGGCAAGTGAGTTGCTATTGCTGACCACCTGTACATTTTTTTGAAAATAAGGAAATGTGCACATTTTCTTTTTAAAAAGATAGAACCCATGTTCAATGAACTTTCTTTCAAAGAACCACTATTTTTACTGTTATTTTCTACCATACATTCAATGGGATAGAGTTTTTTTTTCTTTACATAATTTAATTATTTACTTTTTAATTACATATTATTTCGAAAGATCGCGTTTTCCAAAACAAATCTTTGTCAAATAATCAATTTACCTGTTACCCAGTAAGGCATGAAGTTGAATAATAGTCTTCTCTTCGTGCGAGCTGAACTTTCCTCTCTTGATATCAGGTCGTAAATAATTTGTCCATCGCAATCTGCAGCTTTTCCCACATCGTTGAAGCCCTAATTAAACAACAGAAAAATTATTATAATACGTACATGTACTAACAAATCTTCTTTAACTTATATAGTGCTCGTTTGACTATCTTTTTTCCCCCCCTAAGTCACTATTTCTGACGCCCATTTTCAAATTTCAGATACATACTTAAAAGAACAGACATGCAACATTAGTAGTATCTATCGTTCGTCATACATTTGTTGAACATTAACCATATCCTAAGTAGCAACCATATCCTAAGTAGCAACCACACTGTAAAACACGAAATACTTACCCGCTTTAGCCGGGAGATCACGCCACCTTCCATGGCCGTGTAGTTCAATGTAAGCCAAAAGCTTTTGATCTTCATCTCGCGTCCATGGTCCTTTCTTCATCTCCACCTTCTCGTTGCTAGACGACGTCATTGATCCTTCCATATTAGGGTTTCTTAAACTATGTCAGTCTGCTATTCTTTAACTCTTAGGGTGAGAACAAAAATGGCAAATCTGTGTTATCGTATGTATAGACACAGGGACAGTATATATAAGGCTAGCTAAGAATCTAATACTGCTACCAATATACGTACTTGTTCAGAATTTTCTTTAATTTTTTGGGTAAAATAGTAAATATGTACGTGTAAGGTAAAGTATTTTATATGACAGTAGGTACGTACGTATTTTTGGAGTTCCCATATCTAGAGTAATTGATAAAAAATTACAAAATGTGTGCATGGAATGTATATAATTGCTGTCCACAAATATTTGGAAGTTAAGCAGCCTCTGTTATGTTGTCGGATCATTAATAATATGTGTGGAATCGTGACGTCACGAAATTTATGAAATTTGAGTGAAAAAATATTTATGAATTAAATAAACAAAGTGACGCATTGTCTTATAACAATGAGATCATGAGAAACTTGTACGTCTCCTGCATGTCTGCATCCGCATGCCTGCACAGTCCAGTGGTGTCTCTAAAGAGCATCTCTATTGCATGTTGTCACCATATTGTGTATTTGTGATAATGTGGAGGGGAGAAATAGAGAAAAGATAATTATTTTAATTGAAAAATAAGTGTAAAAAAAAAGGAGGGAAAATAATAAAAGAGGAGAAATATAAAAATAAATTCAAAAATAATAATGAAATAATACCGAATGATGTGAAATTAGATGTGAGAATGTAAAAGTGGCATGAGACCCACTGTTTTTATATGTCTATATTTCTCTTCAAAACTTAGTGCCATGCAGGATTCATATAGGATGAAATGAAAGTTTGCAATGGAGATTCTCTAATCACTATGTTCCTGATGGTTGGAAACAATCGGGAAACCATCAGGAACATAGAGATTAGAAAGAATAAGAGGAATTTAGAATATGTTTCGTTGACGATTTTGAAAAAAAAATTATTATTGAACGTTCGATCAAGAAGTGATGTGAAAAAGTGAAATTATCAAATCAATTTAAATGAAATATTAAAAATGATAATTGAAAAAATAATTTTGGTTTACAATTGCAGCAAGCAAGTGTTATAAGCATCTTCAATGGCCGGTGGAATGTGAATTCTCAGTAACATGACAAATAAAATAGACATTAAGAGAAAATGTGTCCAACGATAATGCGGATTGGACAAGTAATAATTATTAATTTGTCTATCAATTAATTAATGGCTAAAGAAGAGAGAGAGAATAAAAAGAATTAATGAAAATGTTAAATAGACAATGTATAGCACATCGTTTAGATGATGTAGATGGAGTGATAGATAGTGTCTATTTTTTAATGTGTCACGTTTGTGTTTTGTTAATTGACCTATGATACTAAATTTTGCGAATGCACAACCCATTGGAGATGCTCTAAAGAGTCTAAATATATTGTCTGATCGAATTCATGTTCCTTTAGTTGTCTAATCTAGTCTAAACAGTCTGCATACACAACTAAATGTATTATTGCAATGATGCGATTTTTTTAAAATTAAATGACAGAACCAAAAAGACAATATTTCACCAACATTTGTAATTATGAGATTGTCGAGTATGAGTGGTGATAAATTACAATTCAAATTATTGTACAATTACATATATTATTGGTAGAAAAATTTCTAGTACTCTTAGAGTACTAAATACTCAGTACTCTAATCCAATGAGCAATGTCCATCTTTACGTAGTGGGTTACATTGTTTGTTGAACTGTGATCCCGTATGTACAAGTGGACAATGTTCATTGGTTAGAAGACCCAAGTTTAGTACTATAAGAGTATAATGAATTTGGTTTTTTTCCTCCTCTGTTCAACTATGGCTAAATAATGTTCAGGAAAACAAGTAGAAAATCTCACTTTAATTTTGGGTTGAAAAATGTGTTGACGGCTGTATCTCATCACGCCAACTGGGACCCTAATAAATCTCCCAATCCACGTCTGTCGCGTGTTGCATGCACACCCAATCACAACCTTTACTATCAAAACTATTCCTTTATGAGTGGTCTGTCGTCCCTGTAAAACATTATGTATATTGCCCTAATGCTCCATAGGGATGATAGACTGCTCCTAAATATCCAGTTTCTTATTAATCACCAGAGAAAAAGGGCTCAGCGAATATTGGGACTCCGATGGTCAAGTCATCGTCAGCTAACATGCTGCGTCACTGATTTTATGGGTCCACCCTGAGCGCCACATCACCAATTAGGTTGAGTTGGATGCCATGTGGAAAGCGAAAATCCACTTATAATAAAATGTAAATTGGAGCTACAATTAAGCTCCTCTTTTACATTTCCATCCTCCCCATCCCGCTTTTGTTTCCCCTACATTTTTCTCATACGTTAGAGCATGTTAGAATATACATCTTAATCATTTACTTTTAAATTTAAATTTGGTCAAACTAATCACATTCACATATCTCGTGAAACTCACGTGTATTATGTAAATCTCCACCATTCAGCCCATGATAGGATTTTTTTTTTATGATTTGTTACGTATTTTTATGTGAAATAGGAGATTCAATGAGTAAAATTGAATGGTGAAAATTTATACCGTGTATGTAGGCGCCACTAGATATATAGATGTAGTTAGTTTAAATAAATTCAAATTTAGAAAAAACGAATGAATAAAGATGTATAAAAATTTACAACCTAATAATTTCACTTATTCTTTTTATTATTTAATATAAAAATGCATAAAAATGTACATACAAACGAGCTCTTATGCTCTAAAGATTATTAGAAATTTATGCACAACCGTTAAATTAAAGAAATGCTACATCAACATTCTTGATTTGAGTCAATGAGTCATCAAATATGTTCTCTTTAGTAAAAGTCATATTTTCACCCAACTCGTTTTAACCATAATTTTTTCATTTATTCGACAACTCATTGCTAGAATTTTTTTGACAATAGAAAAATCGGTGGTAAAAGATCAACTGAATTGTTTGGTTGTGGAAAGCTCAACGATACATATTTGATCTTGGCATATCCGAGGGTGATAGGATAGATTTTTTTAATGATTTTTTATGGATTTTAATGTAAAAGAGGAGAGAGAATGAGTAGAGTTGAATGGTGGAGATTTATATAGTATATGTAGGTCTCACGAGATATGTGGATGTAATTGGTTTGACCAAAAGAAAGAATGGATAAAAATAAATAAAAAAAGTGGTAAAATTTAATAAAAGTGGTAGGGTATCTCTTAATAGTTGAAGTTAAAAAAAATTCTCTAATGATTTTTCATATATACTATCTAAAACCATTTTTTTTGTTTAATTCCAATCCCATAATAAAAAATTATTTTTCCAAAAATCTCTGTTACTGTACACTAAATCTATTACAATTTACCGGACCACCTTCAATCATTATTTTACTGTACATTCTTATATGTATAAATTAAATTTATTGGCAAAAGAATAATCTTTATTTTTTAATTGCACATTCTTGCAAAAATCTCTTTTTCCTAAACTAAACTTTTTTAATCAAGCACTTTACAAAAACCATCTTATATATCTATATTAATTTCTAATATTACATTGTGTTGAAGAGTTTAGATTTGTTGTTTTAATTCATATTCTCTTAACTATCTCCTACAATTAAAACAGACTATATATACAATCAAGTGTATCAGTTCAGACGTTTGAGTTGGATGAAAAAGTCAATAAGACATGAATTAAACAACAATCTAATACACTTTTTTTTAATAACTATGCAACGCTTTTCAAATTATATATACTTAAAAAGTTTTAAATTTGTGGTTAAAAGTTAAAAATAAAAAGTAATTTGAATAATAAAAATTGAAATTGATCTAGTATGCAATCGATATAGTATTAATAAAAGTCTTCAAGTAAACCATCACGATGGGTCGTGGACGGGGATGAGAATTTTCTAACGGGACATGGACGGGGAATGGAAGTTTGTAATTCTCATATCATCCTCGCTCGCCCCTAGAGTAAATGAGGATGGGCCGGAATGAGGATAAGTGTTTCCCGGCATGGCAAGAATGGGGTGTTAGGGTCTATCGAACATTACTCACTACATTGTTATTTTTATAATATATCTCTATACTGATTATATTTCATAATTAAAACTTAAAAATCATTATTGACATATTAATTGTTAATAGTGTACATCATACTGATGTATAATTAATATTTCTCAAATTTTATAATTGCATATAATAAAATGTAAAACAATTTTAAAGAAAAACAATGAGCTCTACTAATATTAGTAGAGTTATTTTCATAACTATAATATTTAAGGTTGTTTTATTTTGGATTTATATTAGTAGATTAATCTTGCAATAAGCAAAATATTATATATTATCACAACCATTGCTACAAATTATCATCCCGTGCAAAGCACGGGTGTAAATGCTAATTAAGTTGCTGTTCTATGGTGAATAGTAAATTAAGTTGTGTGGATTATATTTTCGTAAGTTATTCCTTGCATACTGGTAGGATGGATTAGTACGAAATATAGAAGAAACTCTTTTGAAATTTTTATAGAATTATTTGAAGTTAAATTATTTAAGTTTATTGTTGTCACTCTTTCTTTATTTTAATTATTTTTTTAGATTTTATGTTAATATTATTAACATCTATCAATATCGTTATTAGTTGAAAAATTTGTCTCCCGTGCAACGCACGGGTGAAACAACTAGTTAATATTATTATTATATCCAGTGCTGATATAGACACACACAATAGGCTAAGTGTGTGAGTCTTGGACTCTGGATCCACACAGTTAACTTATTATGTGTGTCCACATTAATACTAACACAATAATATTGTGTCCTACTGAACACTGTATCAAAATTCATAATGAGTAATTTAAAATTCATTGTAAAATACTCGTCAAAATCAATCAAATGAGTAATTTAAAATAAAAGATTAAGAAAATTAGTTTTGTTATGAATAATAATTGAAGAATAATTATTAGGTGTTATGAATAATTGAGAATAATGTGGTGGTTATGAATTATGAGGAATAATTTGGTGGAGAAATAATTTGGTGGAGGAATAATTTTGTAAAAGATGTAATTATTATATGTGAATGACTATTATACCCTTGATGAAATTATGTAATTACGATTGTGTCATTCGAAGTTTTCCTATAAATAGGGCTTCAGTTATTAATGAAATTCATTCCTGAGAATTCCTTAGAATTCATTCTCTCTAAATTCTCTCTATTGTTTCTATACTTTTATAACACGTTATCAGCACGAGTCTCTAACCCTTTCAAGAATATGAAAGAAGTATGCTCTACAATTGCATCTTTATAGATGATCTTCTCAGACGTAAACCTGGATTATTACAAGAAAATTATGGTCAATATTTCTTTGACGCTCCATGATTATAAACCTGATTAAGACTATGCTTAACACCCTTTTCCTTCTTCCTTCCACTACCCTAATCACCACTTCTTGATAATTCCCTCAACCACAAATTAATCTACCTAATTACGGCGGCAAACGGTGGTAGCAATTTGGAGAGCATACATGAGGAGGAAACTAACCCTTTGGCTATCGTGCCCGATAATAATCCTCCCATTGATCTCACACGTCCCGGCCCAACCCGTGCCAGTGTAATCAAATGGAAGTGTCGGTGCAGAGTGTGAAGAAAGGAAGAGAATCAGAAAAGGACGAAGGTATATATATTCCATTATAATATAATAATTATATATTATTTTATAATATAATAATATATTAAACTATAACATTCGTTTTATCGAGATATAAGGAGCATACATTATCAAAATCAAATTTTCTCGACTCCATTATACTCGATTTAACGAGAGCTTCGATTTGACACCAACATTGATAGGGTAATAACTCGTTTTGAAATATGTTATTATCAAACTTTCAAAATTTACAAATCAGTACACCAACTTTTGAAAAAGTTACAAAATAGTCCTTGAACATTTTGATATTGATAAATTGAAATAGAAAGGAGATAATTTTCCAATCGTAAAACATTGATAAAATATTTTTGACAATTTTACCTTTACGAATTGGAATGGACAATTTTACCCTTAGGGTAAAACCGACCTAATTTTGACGACAATGAAAAATGGATAGAATATTCATGAAGAAATTCTAAATCCATTGATTATATAAAATGGCTTGAAGTCCATTTGAGTTAAAAGATCGGAATATTATTTTAACTCCCGAAGAGTTCAATTACATAATGTACTTATTCTAGAAGGATAAGTGTGCTCTTGTAGAAGTAATGAGTATTTGTTCTAGAAGAACAAATTTGCTCCCGTAGAAGCAGTTCAATATTTAATTCTCGCACTTTATTTACTGCAATTTAATTACTGCAATACCTCCTACTTGATGATGGGTTCAAACCGTCACTAAACGGAAGGTTTTATATATTTCTGCACTTTATATGCTAAGTGATGGGTAATACCTTCTACTAAGTTGCATCCTACTCTGAAGAAGTAGTTAAATATTATGCAATTTAATTCTTGCTATTTAAATTCCGTAGATTTATATTTATTGCAATAATTCCCATAAGGTAGGTTCGACCACCTATTGGAGGAAATTTAATTTCTGCAATTTAAATTTATGCACTTTATAGTTTGAGTATATTTCCAATGTGGTGGGTAATACCACACGATTGGTGTGCATATTTCCAATGTGGTGGGTTATACTACACGATTGGTTATAACGAATCCTACTCCAGAAGAAGTAGTTGATCAAATATTCTAATCATACTCTCGAAGTAGTAGACGATGAGAATAAAATTACTTCCCCATATATACCGAATATTAATGGAGAAAATTGAGTAAGTGGTACTTGAAGTCACCATTGGATAAATAGATGAAAATCAAATGCTAAATAGATCCCATGTTGATAAATCAAAGATAATATATCGCATGGAGAAATTATATGAAGTAATCTCATCGATGATATGAGATTGTATTAATATGAGAATAAAATGCTCTTGAAGAAGCATAATCACTAGATTTACGTATTTGAATAAAGCCAATATGATATTATTATTACTCCGGAAGAAGTACAAAGCAATCGAAGTGGAACATATTGAGAATATCAAAAGATGGCATTAAACACTCGAAAATATAGAAATGCAAAAGAATATACATCTTGAATCCATAAATGACGGATGCGTCTCGAGAGTATAAATACTCGTAACTCGCCACCATCAACATTAGGATTCATAATGAAATATTTAAAGGATCCGAATTTCTTTTTCGCTTGACACCAAGTGGTGCGTGACCAAGCGGACTGGCTTCCAGATTCTTGAACATATGCATGAAATTTGATGAGTAGTTCATCAACGCATACTAAGCGTAAATAAGTATTTTTCTCATTGAATGAGAGATAAACTTATTATTTACACCCTCGATCTAGAAACGCTAGTAAGCCATCAAAGAAATTATTAATATTCAACAAACCTATTGGTTTGACATGAAAATTCCACTGCCAACGAGGCTATATTGAATATTTCCTCCGGTGTGTTGTAGCCGCTTTGGAAGGACAATGAAAGCATCACTATTATTCATCATATACATCATGCAGTTGTGGATGGATTGCGCTTGTAGCACCAACCTTGCTGGACCCATGGTAGAACTGGCTCCAATTCGAGTATTAGATCCAACTAGATGGAAAGGTATTACGCCAAACTCTTATTCCCCATGATTGTGCGGCCATTATAAGTCTAGCTAAAAGTTTGTTGTTGGTTCCTCCGTATAGTATATTGATTTCTTGTCTCCCTAACTCTTTTACAAGTCGGTTTGCCATATTCACATATTGGATATGGCCTACCAGTTTAGATCCACCAAGAATACATACGGTTTTAATCTGGCGAGGTAAAGGCTAACTTGTATGAGATGATTCTAAAATCTCCATATCCATCTCTACTCCTATCTCTCTTTTTGCACTATACTTTTAATGTATGAACATGAGAGATATATGAATCCCTCTATTTAAAGAAAAATTTTCAAACCAATAATTGAGTGCACTATTTACTTTTTGACAAATATGAAAGAGAAAAAATGCAGAAAATTTTTTTTAAGTGAAAATGACATATATCTGTCGGTGATTGAAAAATAATATATATATACATATATATATATCTTAAAATCGAAAAATAATATTTACAATTACAAGAAAAACATTGATCTTCGTTATTACACCGAGCTTCCTTATATTAATATAAGAAAATTATTATACTAAAATTTTCTACTAAATTTACAAACAGGATCTTCTAAAGTAAGTTTTTCAAGACTGTAACGCGTTTGTTAATCTTTGAATTTGGCCCATAAGGCCATTAGCTCACCTTGTACGTGTCCACTAGGATGTGTCTCAAGAGCCTGTTGAATATCATCCAAAGGCTCCTTACTCAATCCATCCTTAATGAATGCTATTTTATCTTCTCGATTTCTGGACAAGTACCCCACAGATTTACATCGAGTGTCACATGTCCATCGAGCACACTTGTAGCATCCTCCTAATCTTTTTGCTCTCCGTTTCTTTGAAAAACTACTTTTACCCATACCAGGCATGTATTTAGAGGGAATTGAAACCTCACCAGATAATCGAACCTTTGCTTCAATCAAGTATCGGATATCTTGTGGGATACCATTATTCATTAGCATCCTCAATCTTTCCAGCCTACCTCGATAAATCCTTTTTAGGATTTTGATCGGTAGTGATGGATAGTATTTTCGAAGATTTGAGAGCATATGATCCATTATAATGTATAGACCCTTGTTAGGATGAATTTTGCAATAATTTTGATGATTTATTTATAGAATAATATGACGCGTATGAAATAAGACTCCGATTTTAAATAAATAATATGAAGCGTAAGAGCTACGATTTCTAATTAAATAATAGCCGGATGTGATGCATTATGAGTCAGAGTCTGTTTGAACAAGAGTAGACAATAATGTCACCAAAAGATGATGGAATATGTCGGTAAATTGTTTCTATGATATCATGTTGAGCACTATACGAATACTAGTGAAATCGATATAAGAATTTCTTGAACTAGAAGTTCAATAATACTCGTTTGCAAAACCGGATTGACCATCCCGGTTTAAATAATTATTGAAATCAATATTTCAAGTGAAGAATTAAAGGAATTCTTCAATGATTGTTCTCGATAAATGATGAAATCATTACTAGCCAATATTGGGAATAAATCCCAAATATATCTGGAATAAAGGATGAGAAGTATGGGCCCACTCATCCTCCATGTGGACTACTAGATATTATGATATGGATCCACTAGATAGTCACATGTGTATATGATTCATAATTTGAAATTTACGAAATATTTGCTCACGGTATGAGCATGATTTTCAGATTTAATGATAAAGCTAGTAAATGTATATCCCAATACTTGAATAAATCCCTGAAGGATTTGAGTATGCGCATACAAGTGGGATATTATATGGCAAATTATTTAAAGTCCTCAAATAAATTGCCGATATCGAGAATAGAATGCAAACGGTCTAAATTCCCATATTAAGGCTGAATGATGAGAACATATATGATTAAAATCATACCAACTGTATGAGTTTTGGTGTTCTAAATTTTCTCAGCATGAGGGGGAGTATTAAAGGTTGAAAATAATATGTGAAATGCATCATGTTATATCCTCGAAATTGAAATACGAACTTGAAGTTCAAAGATGCATGAAAGGCTATGAACAATCACATATATCAGCTACGATGCTTTGATAAGTTAGCACGCTAGAAGCGTTGATATTTCCCCAATCATATATATCAAAGCAAATTATAAAAGATGGTCTTAATAACGGAGGCATATGCTCTTGAAGAGTATATAGACATAACTATATTGTGTAATCCTACAAGAGGATTGATAATGAGATATCTCGATAAGTTATGTCGATATGGGGAAAGAAATGAAATTGAAAAGTGTCGACCACGATATGAAAATGTAGCGCTACATATGATCAATGATAATGAAAATATTGAGATATATTGAAGATGATAAATGGTGAATGTGAAATCCTTAACTTATGAGATGATGAGATGATGATGACTATTGCTCAAGTTTAAAGATAAGCATGGTGGTCATTATATGTTGCATGCTCATGAAAGTTAAATTCACCGATCGTGTGTGTAGTAAATCAGAAAAGGAAATTAAAGGATCGGATGAGCTAAACCCGTGTTTATGAGTACCCTAAAGGGTGAGCTAAGCCCTTGGGAATGAAATAACCTATTAAGTGAGTATTAAATGTTAAATGATATATTTTAAGTGTTAGTTAGTTATGAAGGTTTACTTATATGTTTACATGTTTTTACTATGAATTTATATGCTTTAAATTGTGTGTTTGGAGACATGTGTTCATGGTGAATGTTTTGTAGTTGTGTAAGAAAATTGATGCACTCTAAATGAGCAGAAGAGTATAAAACCAATGTATATGATACTCATACAAATGTATGAAAGATTTTGAAATGCTTAAAAGATACTTATATAAAATACGCGTTGCACTCTTTTCCCTTAAGCGAGGTTTTATCCCATTGGGTTTTCCTAGTAAGGTTTTTAATGAGGCAACTTTAAAGCGTATTCACATGAATAATGTACTCTTTTTCCTTCATTAGGGTTTTTCCCCTTTGGGTTTTTCCTAATAAGGTTTTAACGAGGCATATTCATGGTATATTGAGAACGATATGAGAAATTGATATAGTGTATCTATTGGATCAAGTTATAATAGAGCTAATGCTTTAGATCCAAACGATGATGATATTGAAATCATTTACGGTAAAGATATCGAGTTCTCAAGATATGAAATCAAGCGGAGCAATTTGTACTCTTTTCTTTCGATCAAGTTTTTTCCCAGGTTTTCTTTGACAAAGGTTTTAACGAGGCGTGACGTGAATACTCATATCATTGATAGACATCGGGGGAGCAATGTTTTGATAAAGCGTTATATAACCACTCCGAGCTATCCTGCAATCGGTTTGGAAGTTTTTCCACAGGTTTTTCTCCAAACGGATCAGGAAGACATTTGTATTAATAGTCATTCGAGGAGTGTTATGAATAATAATTGAAGAATAATTATTAGGTGTTATGAATAATTGAGAATAATGTGGTGGTTATGAATTATGAGGAATAATTTGGTGGAGAAATAATTTGGTGGAGTAATAATTTTGTAAAAGATGTAATTATTATATGTGAATGACTATTATACCCTTGATGAAATTATGTAATTACGATTGTGTCATTCGAAGTTTTCCTATAAATAGGGCTTCAGTTATTAATGAAATTCATTCCTGAGAATTCCTTAGAATTCATTCTCTCTAAATTCTCTCTATTGTTTCTATACTTTTATAACAAGTTTTAAATTATACTACCAAACATAATTAAAATGAAGTTAGTTGTGTGTTGCGCTTCCTCTAAGTATGGCAGTTTTAAGAGGGACCATATTAATTGTAGGGTACAAATGTACAATACATCATTAATAGATGCTAGACAATCAATACCTTTGAAGATTTTCGTGACGTAATTTTGGATATCAAATACTTGACCTATTAATTTCGTCAACTACTTTTCAGAAATTCCAGTAAAATTTGCTAACACATTATTCACCAACGGACCTCAAATGTACCATGCATTTTTGTGCCTTAATTCGGTGCTGTTCAATATCAGAAGTGTCAACTAGTGTAAAGGATTTTATACTTTTTCTCTCTTTTTAATCTCTTGATCTCGAGAACCCTTTAGGTTTTGTTCTATATATATATATATATATATTCAATTTCACTAATTTTTTTCTCTCATCATTTCCAACGACTATTATAATTTTTTTCTCTCTCATCATTCTCTCTCATCACTCGATGTGGGTCTAAATATTAAAAATATGAAACTTAAAAGCAGAGCCGGTCCTGAGAATTGGAGGCCCTTAAGCGAAATTTCGCAAGAGGCCTTTAGTAAATAAAATTTTATCTACAAAAAACCTATATATATACTTTCAAGTAAAAGATTTTATTAAATAAAAACTTTTGTAATTGCAATAATGATAATATAATCCATCATGAGATTAAAATTAAACTTTCTCTAACTGAATAAGTAACAACTTGATTTTTTATTAAAACAAAAATCACCATATTTATATAGATTTACAAATTTTGAGGCCCTTATATTCTCGGGGGCCCTAAACGGCTGCTTAAGCGGCTTAGGCTCAGGACCAGCCCTGCTTAAAAGGATAATCTTTAATTTAATATGAAAGCTTAAAGAACTACATTCCATTTACAGTAGCTACCACTCCTACCTTTAAAAAATTACATGAAGATCTTTAAACAAAATATATCATCATTCTCTAAAAGCCATCAATAAATTTTAGTACTTGTGAATAAACAAGATTGAGTGCAGGGAAGTTTCAAAATAGTTTTAATCCTATAACGGACATAATGAGTGACAGAAAGTTTAACATACTAATTGTACGTGACACCATTTCTTATTGTTTTTTTATTTATAATTGATAACATCACTTTTAAATTAATGATTATTAATAAACTATTGGTATTATATTATCTATTGTGCCATTGATTATATATATATATATATAACTTCAATAATCGTGTTTGGACTGCATAAATTTATACTACAAGGCGGCTCTAGTTTTAAAACGCACAAATTATTGAGCTGTACCAATGCAATAATTCTTTATTCTTAAATGCAAAAGTAAATATTTTGTTCATAATCCTATTGTAAACACAATATTTCCTAACTACATTTTTAACTCGCCATCTTCATGCAGCAGCCACTGTAAATGTTCTTAAATTCGTCTGCTCTGATTTCTACCACCAATCAGAGAGACCCTTAAATATTTCCCATCAAAGTGCTTATTTGGATAAATTATAATAACGAGGTCCCACAAAATTATTCATTGGTAGTCGCAATTGGTTAAAAGTTAAAACCAATGTACTCCTCCGTCCCAATTTTGATAGGCATGGTTTGACTTTCACACGGATTAAGAATTTGAAATTAATATTTATTGGAAAGGTAAATTTTACTTGTATATTTCTCAATATACCCCTATATTAAATATAACAACTTACTTTTATTAATAACCATGCATAATAAATAGGGGTAGATTAGGAAATGAAGAAATTAAATTTATACCAATAAGGAAAGTAGCTTATATTTTGGGACGGATGAAAAAGAAAAAGCCTATCAAAATGGGACGGAGGGAGTAGTAAGATACTTTCTCCAACCAATGTAGTAAAATTATTCATTCTGGTAGTAAAATACTTTCTCCAACCTTGTTTAAGCGACACTCAAATGCAAAATTTGATTTTTTTTTTAATTATTATATCAAGTTTATTATTATTTTTTCATTATTATGTTTTTTTTTAAAAAAATTTTAACGTTATTGCTTCATTGAACACACACTTACACATATGGTTAAATTTGAAGTTTAATCTTGCAATTTATGCACGCTTTATGCATTCTAAAACACTGCGTAATACCATATACCAAAATGCTATATGTATCACATTATTTATTCTCAAATGTCCTACACTAGACATTTGAAGGATGTTTATTTTGAGTCAACAATACTAAACTCTGTGGCAAATGGAGTAGTATGGAGTCAACTAATCTGTTAGGGTATGACTAAATGCACCCCATCTCTTTACTCAATACAAACCCCTTTCCCTATTTTTCCTATTCTACCCCACACCCTTTTCTTTTCTTTTCTTTTCTTTTTTAAATTTTTTTTTTAAAGTTCAGCTTGACAAGGCCGAACAAGGCTTTGCCTTCTTCGGCCTCTTCAGGTTGAACAAGCAAAGGCTTGTTCGGCCTGAACTGGCCGAAAGAAGAAGAGGGAACAAAAAGCAACTTCTTCAAGCCCATTGATGAAAGCTTATTCCCCCCACACTTTTTTTTTTTTTAGTTTATAAGTTTGCAATGGTGTTCCGCTAGTGCAGGCCGAACACCTTTGAAGATGTTTGGCATGGGACCGAACACCATCAATGGTTGTTCGGCTTGAATAGGCCGAATAACAGAAAAACCAATATATGTCGAAGGGCAAAATGGGAATAATTTTATAAAGGGGTGTCCTTGGTAAATTTGGGGGTGTATTTAGTGGCACCTGTTCAGGCCGAACAACAGAAATACCCAAAAAAAATATCAAAGCGCAAAATGAGAATAATTTTATAAAGGGTGAACTTGGTAAATTTGGGGGTGTATTTAGTGGCACGCAATCCATTATCTCAAAGCAATGAAGTTTGCTGTGGCCCCATTGCATTTTTGTCGGCTCAAACTTTGCCCAATATACTTTTTATTTTTATTTATTTTTAATTTATTTATTAAGTCACCTTCGTGGAATGCACACTGCATTCCACGAAGCATGAATGCAAAGTGCATAGATGATTGCAGAGCGTAGGTCGAGGGTTCAAGCGCACGCGTTTAAATATTATTATTATTATTATTATTATTATTATTATTATTATTATTATTATTATTATTATTATTATTATTATTATTATTATAGTTTCTTTTTTCCTTTCTTTTCATTCTTATTTTTCATTTTTATTTTTGTAATATTTTTAGTTTTAGTTTGAAATTTTTGAAAAGAGATGATTGAATTTGATAAATTATAAATTATTTTGATAATGCTAGCAAAATTAATTGATTTTTAAAATTTGTGTGCATATCTTTTTACGTTTGTAATGTTTTTAGCTTTAGTTTGATTTAATTTTAAGAATTATTATTATTATTATAATTTGTACTAAAAATTATTATAATAACTACAATTACTATTTTAATATAGTAATAATAATAATAACTATAAGAAATGTGCGGAGTTTGGTTGATCCAAACCAATCAGCTAAGATAATTGGAGTAATGTTCCAAATATCTTTTTTATGTGTAAAAGGGTGTGTATGGGTCCCTCTAAAATTTTGCCATCTATACATTTTTCATGTGATAGATTTTTTTTTTCATTTATTTATTTAGGTGGATAAATGTGTTAACGTGTAAATATATTACACCATTGTTATTGTTAGTATTCTGATTATGTTGTTGCGAAAGACTGATCATGCCGCAGGTCTATTTAAATTGGTATAAAATAATTATTCTCTTTCTGCCGAAAATTTTCCATGTATGTTTTTGCGTTTTTAGTCCTCCTTTATTTATTTGGGAAAAAAAATTAATAGACTTGATGGACCCTGGGTTGGGTAAACATCTTTAAATGCTTGGAGAAATGTTCATATTTGTTGTAACAATGCTAAAATGATTAATTGGGTCTTGAATTTTTGCATTTTTACAGGCATTTTTTTTAAATTTATTATAGTTTTGTAATTTAACAACAATAATTTTTTAATGTAACAATAATAAATTAATTAATCCGTAAATGATGAGTTTAATTTTTTTGAAATATCTTCAATATGACACAACTGACTTTGATGTGTTATTTTGTAAGTGTCGCGGTGCTATTTAAGTAGAGTTAATATTGCAAAAAATTTTCATATATTGTTAATATTCTCTTTAGATATTTTCATCCATACTTTTTAGTTTATATCCAGATTACAAGTTAGTCTGGATTGAAGATGTTAATATGTGATAAGGACGAAAACCCAACTAAGTGTACAACCTATGTTGTTCTTAATAAAGTTTTTAAAATTTTTTAATGGTATATGTTTATTTCGAATCTAAATATTTGTCATTTATTGCGACATGATTAATAGTGAATCCTCTGTTTTGCATTTCTTTCTCTTTTTTTTTTGAATGTTTTATGACAGTGTTTGTAGTAAAATTAATTATCCTTTCATGCAACGCACGGGTGCAGCATTAGTTGTAGAAGTAAAATTATTTTATTTGGATATATAACATTATTAATAGGAAAGGGTGAAAGAGTTATCAACCTATTCTTCAAATCAATATTTGACTTTAACTTGTAAAATAAAACTTATATGTGATGAGTAATTTGAAACATTAACATGACTTTGACTTAAATGTATAAGCTTGGCCTCTGCTCCATGTTATTTTAATAAATCCTTTTATTTTTTCTTGTTAGGAGTGAAATTTTTGTACTCCATTTTAATTTATCTCTTTTAAATTTGAATTTAATCAAATCAATCATATCTACACATTTTATGAAACGTGCATATACTACGTAAATTTTTATCCTTCAATTTCATTCATTCTCTCTCATATCTCATATAAAAATACATAAAAATATATAAAAATTCCACTCCTGAAAAAGCAAATCAGTAAATTCAAAGTTCTCCAATGTTAAAGTGACGTTCTCATTATGGTCTTCTTATCATCAACTTGTATGCAATAATGAATGAAGTTTCACATCTCCACAACTACGATGTCTGACATATTCATTAATTTTCACGTACATGGGCTACGTAAGCATGACAAATTAGGCCTGGAAGTATTTTCTTTTTTAATTCTGTCCCTTTCGTGACAAAAAATACATATGATATCTATCGTCTGTTAAAATTGAAAGCTAAACATGTAACAGCATTTATATCATCGACTACATAACATTATATATCTTACAACATCAGGTCCCTCAATGCAATTCACGGGATGAACTCTGATCACATGACGTACGTAATTGTTACACAAATTGCCTACATATATTAAATGAACTTCTTGGTTTATAATATTTCGGGTATGCCCATGCGTGGTTCATAAATTTTATTTTTTCAACAAAAAATAATGATTTATGCTTTCCAGAAAAAAAAAGTGATTTATTGGAAAAAAATATATATTCTTAAAATTAAAATAAAGAAAATTTGAAAACATAAAAGGGTAATTATATATACATTACAAAATTTTTTTGATACGCCACATTATATTTACACCCATTAAAAGATTTTTTTTTTTTCTAAATACACCACTTTTATCTGACAAAAATAACCTAATCTACACCACAATACATTTTTTCTTGGAAATGATATATTAAAATAAAAATCACCCAATTGATGAATTAAAAGGGGGGAACAAGTCCAAATTAGAGAGATATAGAGGGAAAAAAAGAGGAAAAAAATATTTAAAAAAAGAAAAAGAAAAGGAAAAAGAAAGCAAAAACGGTGCAGCTGGGATATGGAATCAATATTTATAATATAAAGCTTGACTTCACGTAGCCCTTTTCCCGTCTAAATTCCATTCTTACCTTCCAGAAAGCAATTATATCTTTCTCAACTTCTTTGAGTACTTGTGTAATTTTGTTGATCACGATCTTGATTAGGCATTAATTGAGAAATTAGGGTTTATTGTAGTGTATATCAATATTAATTGAGGGATTGAAATTATTGTGTTGTATATATGTAATATTTACTGTTAGGTTAGGGTTTATTGTAGTGTGCTTTTATATATATATGTATATGTATATATATATATTACTGAGAGATAATTAAGAGGTCGTTTAGGTAATTTTAGTTACGTCAATTTTAATAAATAATGAAATTATTAAAAAATATGGTGTACCAAAAGTTTTTTGTAGTGTTGATATATTTCCTCCAAACATAAAACTAAAATTTTTTGAACGATGATATGGGCAGGGAGTGGGTCAGGAAATAGCTTAGGGAATGGAAGTATTTTGACCAAATTGTCCTTAAATGCTTTATTTTGAAATTTCAAAATAAAGCATTTAAGGGCGATTTGGTAAAAATAATCATCATTCCCTAAACTATTTCCTAACTCACTTCCTGCATATATCGTGTTTAAAATTTTTTTGTTCTAGAGGAGAATGAGTCAGGCCCAAATAGATGATCCGGCCCACAATGTAACCGGTCGTAAAATTTGTGTTTGTTAGATTTGTTAGATTGGTAATTAATTGTAGAGTTGTATTTTATAGGGTAAATTGCAAATTTAAATCTTCAATTTTTACACTTATTATTTGCACGTTCCCCTCTAATCCATTTCTTAATTTTAAAAATAAATTTTTTTATTTAATTTGCATCTTCAAACTAAATTGGTTTGGTGAAAATCAAACCTAATGCAACCCACTAAACGTGTAAAACTACAATACCACCAAGGTTAAATTGGGTTGAATTGGATTGGCCAGGTTGGATTTCATCCCAACAATAATTTAATTTAATTTTTGTCTCATTTAAGTTGACTTAAAATTAGCCATTAGCTCAATTAAATTCTAAAACGAACATTGGTAATTTTGTAAAACCACACACTTTAATTAAGTTGCTATTAAAATTTGTTTTTACTCATTTTCTTGCAACTAATTTTTTCAAATTTTTCTTTCTAGTTTAGTTACTTAGTTGTCGGGTGGTTGGGTTGGGTTGGGTTTAATTGGATTTTCATGTCGAACCCGAACCCAAACCAACCCAATTAAAAAATTCAAACTTGAAACCCAATCAAACTTAATGCTATGAAAAATCGAACACAACGAATTGGGTTGAGCGGATTGGATTGGCCTTTGGCTTTTTGTCCCGCCCTAATTGGGATCGTCAGCTAAGAAGGTTGGGACAAAAGTGCAACTAAATGTAAATATTGAGGATTAAATTTGTAATTTACCCTTAAAATAGATTTTAAATAACCAAAATATCCTTTATTTATTAAGTCGAAAAAATAAATTTTTTTACTAACTGTCAAATGGGTGGAATTGTAAGTTTCGGATGAATGTCGCTAACCTTTCAACGGTTGGGGGCTTGCTATCCCAAAAACAAAAAAAAAAAAAAAAAAGGGATTGGGGATGAGAATACAAATAAGTGTGAAGGCCGATGACCAAATTTGCAATTTACCATATTTTATATTTTGCAGGGCACATACATGTAAGAATAAGCACATTGGTTATGTTGAAGTAAACTTTAGTAAGTATGTTTTGATTCAATTTAAAGTGTATTGAGCTAGTGATTATACAACAAAATGACAGTTTTGAGTAAAGTACCTGAGTTGAGAAAGAGTTGCCTTTTTCAAATGACGGGAAGTCCCCTATTTATAGTCCGAAAATTGTAGGGCGGTCATATGTCTTATGATTATAGGTGGACAAAGTGCAGTTTGGTTCGAGTATCAAAGGAATCGTAACCAAACCAAAATTTTCTGTTTGGTTCAGTTCGGTCCAGTCATCACAAGAACAAAATGGTTTCGGTTTGGGTTCGGTTCCAATTATAATACAGTTCTTGATTCGGTTTTGACGACTTTATATTTGCGAAATGCAATGAGAAAAGTAATGAGTAAAAAGAAAATCGGTCTCCATAAGTTAAACATATTGGCGCTTATTGCGAAATTCAATAATGCTACTGGGATGTTCAAGTTCACTCCCTCCATGACCCCCTTCTACTTTGACCATGGGTTGACAAAATAAAATAAAAGAAAAGAGATTAAAATTCAAAAGGGGAGGGAACAGAACAAAAGAAGGATCGGACATAGAAGCAAAAGAGAGATCGTACTGGAGAGCTTCAAATCCCTAATTTTCTCTCAGCTCAATTGTTGAAGAAACCCATGGTAAATTTGCACATCCTTCGTCCCTTCAACGCCATCGCCATTTGAAACTCACAAATTCTTCCTCCCCTTCAACGCCCATGGATTATTAGCTGGTGAACATGTTCGACCAGCAGCCAACATAGTCCGACCAGCAGCCGACGCAGTCCGACCAGTAGGCAACGCAGCGAACACATGGTATTTCATCGCACTTTTTTACTTCAATTCAACATTATTAATGGATAAAATATGATTTCCTAAATATTATTTAAAGCGTGCATAATTTTGACGACTAATTAAGTTGTTTTTTTATGAATATGTATGCTAGTCATTTGAGAACATATTTTTGTGATTCAAGTCTGATTAACAACTCAATCTTTGATGTACTTTGTTAAGAATATTGGGGAGTTATAATCTAGAGTTTTTTGTTTTGGGAAGTTCGAATGAGCCTCAGAAATTTTGTATTCATATTGTAAAATTACTCTACTAAAATTCTAGAACTTTACTATCTTGTTGACTTTTATCTATATATATTCTAACAGTTATAGTGATCCTAACATGGATTTCTATTGAATAATGCTTATGGGAATTATAGGTTCTTTGCTTTCTTATTCTTCTTTATAGATAAAATTTCTTCACCTGTGTGTCAATTGCCTCTCAACGCCCGTGACGATTGTTTATAAATATGTTTATAAACTACTTTAAACACTTGCCGAACACACAAAGTAAACTGAAATATAGGCTTTGATAATAAAATAATAAAATTGAAGGAAGTTGATTGGGGGTAGTGGTTAGGGTAACATAGACGATTTTTTCTTTTACCGTGATGTATGAATAGACAAATTGTTAATTCTTATGTTACATTAAGTAAAAGCTTTGACCTCTACAAAGTATTTTCAGACTTTAAAAAAGACTTGCTAAGATTCTATTTGGTTTTTTTAAAAATAACTTATATAAGTTCCTTTGATAGGCTTTAACTGATGAAGTTATTCCAATACCAATTTGATTAATTTCGTACTAAATGTAATGTATTGGTTCAGCCATGTTCGAAGCCTACCGAAGAAATGGTCGTTGCACCAAGCACAAACCCAATTGGGCAAGTATTCATACAGCCACCAACGGAGATGCAGCAGTATCCATTCTTTATTCTCGCATATTTTTCTCAACAATCAATGGCATGTCCAAATTTTAATTATTAAAATCTCTAACAATTTGCAAATAGCTTTTGACAGTACAATAACTTTCACTAATTCACTAGGGTGCTCATTACCAACAATGGGATTCAGTTGGAGCAATGAATTTGGTCCCTATCTTTTCAACGGATCAACATAACATTGGAACACTGAACTTTGTGCCAACTATTCCACGGATCAATATAATAATCATACAAGTGGAACACAAGGAGCTGTAGACAAATGATAATAATGCATTATATGTCTTGTGGATTTTGTTTTCTATAGCATGCTGTTGTGTAGGGCTGCTATGTGTAGTGTTCATAACTAAAAAATGCTTGTTATGTTACGACCATATCAGATATTGGATGTATTATGAATATGTGTATTTGATAACTAGTTATGATGAATTATGGTTCTACAAGTGAAGATGGCATTTGAAATAGCAAATAACTGTATATTTGTTATGAATTTTGTGCATTTGCTGCTTAGGCGCCAGCCATTTGCGACGAGCTGTGTTAGCTGTTCCTTAAGCAGCAATAAGTAATAGCTGCAGCTTAAGCAGTTAGTTGTTTGCTACTTAAAGCTTAGCAGCAATAACAAGCTTGAAAAGGACTTGGCAAAACATTACTCAAAGCAAGTTGCAACACTAACTATTTGAAACATTACGAGGTATAACATTTAATTAATATTATCGTCCTAAACTATTACAAGAGAATAACACCATTACCACATCACCGTAAAATTCACACCACTAACAATAAGGTCCTAAAATATTACAAGAGAATAACACCACTACCACATCACTTTGAAATTCACAACACTTAACACTACTTCAAAATCAAAAAAGCTAACAAGAATACTACCAAAATAACTACAATGTGAAACATATTTGAGAATGATCCCAATTTAATACTATCATTCTTCAACCTTGCTATTTGTCCCTTTAAAGAGCTAACTTCCTCTTTGTAAACTCTTATCTCATTTTCATAATATTCAGCCACTAATTCATCTACTGCTCCTTTACTCCTCAACATAAATAAATCATCTACCATTAGTGGGACCAATCTTTGACCTATAGGACATGTATCGGGATAAAATTACAGACACCGTTCCTTCTTCTAGCACATCTAACAAATCGTCTTGCTTTGTTGGCCTCTATCATCAAAGTGAAAATCTGCACATTTCTACCATAATCACAGTGAAGAAACATTTCCCTTGATGCAATTTGGTTCTATTGCCTAATGCATGGAAAACCATTTACACCAGTTCCTTGCTTTGCGTGCATAAAAGATAGAATAAAAAATAAAAAAATAAAAAAAAATTAATAATTCGAATTTGAATTCTTATTTATATGAAGTAAAAGTAGAGAGAGGTTGGAATTGAGACAAAACCTGTGCAGAAGACGAAGACGACGAGCCCTCCATTGTAAGATATCAACCTTGAATTTCTAAGGATATGACCCTCTTTAGTGATCTTCCCATATTTTATACAATATATTATAAGTTAAATTGGTATATAGCTAGACTGTGATTTCATTTCCACATAATTTCACCACTTAACAAACAAGGTCACCTAATTTTGGTTAGAGTGTAATGCTTGGTTCTTTTCTTCCTTATATGACATACCCTGTTATCCAAATTGCTTCATGATCTCGGTTTCAAATTTTATAACTTACCAACAAGTAACATGGTATTCGTGTAATTAATTCAATGGCAAAACTAGCACAATAAACTAGCATTAGAATGTAGGTTTCTATGTTCTTTATCAAATTCATCTTCATATCAAATTAATATGTAGCTTCTAGTATTTCTTGATAGATAGATAGCATCAAAAAACACAACAAGGATCCAAATAAAACACGAAAAACCAAAGTCCAATAATCTCATTGCATCAAGCAAAACGACGAACAAGCAAAATGATTGCATCTAAATAATGTTGAATGGATGCAAGAGCACTAAAAATCATATTTTCCACCCAAAAAAAAAAGGAAAATTGCATACCATAAGATCAGAGTACTAAAAATCATACTTTCCACCCGGAAAAAAAGGAAGAACATGTGGGATTCTTGACAAATTTAGAGGGTAAAATGCATAAAATTGACTAAATTGTAGAATAGATTCAATAGAAAAGGGGAAAGATAGCGAATCGCGAATAATGGAATACCTAATTTGAACGAACTCAGCCAATGTGAGAGGGAAAGACAGCGAATCTCGAGGAGCTTTGTTACTCAGTGAAGGCTACTCTCAGCCGACGACGAAGAAAGGAAGAGAGATGAATGATGCTCCAGGAATGAGAGGAATGAGCTTTGAAGCTTTCTGGTGTTAGCATACTTTTAAAAATGTATTTTAATGTATTTTTTTTCAAATTTTAAATTTGGTCAAACAAATCACATCCATCTATTTCCCTACTCATTAAATCTCCACCATCCAACTCCACTCATTCTCTCTCTTCCTACTCATAAAAATACATTAAAACTCATCCGCTAACACATTTTTGTGTCGATCCCTATTTTCTTTTTCTGGTCCGATCCCTCTCTTGTCTAACAAGGAGAATGGGTGTGGCTGGCAATTTCCATGTCAAGGGCAAATATTTTATTTCGGGTCAAGGGGAGTAAGCTTAGGGAATGAACTTGAACGTCCTAGTAGCATTATTCTGCGAAATTAATTAGATAAACTTATTGTGTCTTGTAGCTGTCGGGTCCACTTAGCTCGACATCATTCTCTATGCCTCTGTCGGCTTAGTGAAACATGTAGCCTACCTGGACAAATGCTCCAAGTCCCCCTCACTTAGGTTGTGCTACTCCTTGTGCTTGGATGGCAGTCGTAGCATGTTTAGCAAGAGTTCGAGTCCTTGAGGGGACAACTCGATGGACATGGCCGAGCTTTTTAGTCGCCATGGCCGAGCTGCTGCTAAGATCTCTAGTTGGTGACCTGGTTGTTTTGCCATTTTTGTGATTTATAAAAGTTGTCATTCTTTAACTTACAACATTTTTTGCAATTTTCCCTCATAAATTTAAAGATTGGAAGGGAGGTCTTAACCATAATACACCGTAAACTTAAAATTTACGTATACGACCTACAAAGTATGCAATTACAATCAATTAAAACAAGAAGCACTGATGATGAGCTCGATATGTCATTAAGATAATGAAGTTTCATTACGCTGATGTCAATACGTCGAGAATGCATTAATTGAGTATTTGACATGTATCACTTAGAAGATTAATGTCCACACTGGCAGAGCTAGTTCAAGCCCAATAAAGTCATGTGACCTCACTGGAATTTTGCAAATGAATTTTTTTAAATGAAATTTTGCAAATAAAATTTCAAAATGAAGTTTGCATGTTTGATCCCAAACAGAAAGAACAATGTTGGCTGATCAATAGAAAATAAGCCCATTATCTTCAATGTGGGCCATGTTATTTAGAAAGCTCAAATCAAATATAAAATCTAAATTTGGGAGGGGGTGGGGGCGTCTTCAATTGAGATTTTAAAAGAGTTTTAAAGATTTTTAAGGAATTTGATGAATTTGAAAAAGTTTGGGTATATTTAATTGAGACTTTTACAAGTCAATTAAAATATTGGGGTATTCAATATCGATTTTTGTGGACTTTTTAAAAGTCTATTAGAGTCATAAAGTATTAAATAAGGGCTTTTAAAAATCCTATGAAATTATGAGATATTCAAAATTATTTTAGATTTTCAAGGACTTTAATAGAATCCTTTAAGTACTCATTTTTTAGCATAAAGTACAAACATAATTTGTCATATTAAATCTATTACTCACCCCTAAGATTTTGATGGATTTTTAAGGGCCTGTATTTAATTTGCATTTGTAAGGATTTTAATAGATTTTTAAATCGAATACTTTTATGGAATTTAATGGACTTTTATTGATTTTTGATAGACTTCTATAGATTTCCACAGAATCCATCAAAATTTTCAATGGATTTGGGAGGACTTTTATTTTAAAAATTTTGCTGGATTTCTTGAGAATTCATTTGACAATACAAATTTTTGTTTCATAAAATAAATATTATTAAACTTATTAAAATTACACTTTTATTATCTTTTCTCATTAAATTATTATCGTTTCAAACACAGAAATTAATAATAATTATTTTGTTGAACAAAGTAATAATTAATTATTTTATGTACCAAACTTTTCTAAAAAGATAATAATTTTTTAATGACAAAAATACATAAATATTGCAAACGTTTTGATATACTTTAATGAGAAAAATTTAACTCATATTTTAATCAATATGTGAATATATATATATATATATATATGTATATATATAAAGTTATTAAAGTAAGTAATATATATAAAATATTTAATTATAAATTTTAAAACTCTTTACAAACTTTTCTAATGAAAAGTTGAAGAAAAATAAGATACAAATTTATAAGAACTTTTTTACATCATTCTTATTGTGAAATTAAGAAAAAATGAAAAAAAATAAAGAAGAAAAATTAATGGGAGATGCTTACGGTAGTGGTGGGAAGGTGGTGGTGGCGATGGCAATGGCGGCGGTGGTGCCGTTGGCGAGACGGTGGTGGCGATGATGTGGTGATAGAGGAGGCGGCGATGACAATGGTGGCGAGTGGTGATAATGAATTAGTGTGTGCATCATAAACCATAACCTAACACATAAATAAAAATTTCAATTCTCTAATTTATTTATTTTTTAAAATGGAAAAGAAATCCTATGTGTCCCCTTAGTCTTACATTCTTTAGATAAACCAACTCCATACCATAAACATGGTTGAAAGATTTTATGATGGCCATCCCACCCACTTTTATAAATTCTAATTCCAATCAGTCTTAACTTTGTTGAACTTATCCAACGTTTTAAGTTATAAAACAGATTCTTATGAACTTTGTGAACATTTAAAATAGAGAAGTATTTCTCGGATGAAATGAAAAACATTATTTATTTTATTTTTTTGAATTGTTCCGGCATGTTTATTAAGTGTGGAGTAGTCACCATATTGAAAAGACTCCTTAGAAGAAGTTTATATAAAAATAAAATGTTGATAAAAAAATATCAACTATTTTTGCAGGGAATGATCTAGATATTTTTACTTGAGGCTATAATAAAGAAAAAGTCTAATTCAATTAAAATTATATATACATTTTTTTTCTATATGAAACTTGGAATTTTTCTCAAAGCCTGGGGGATTCAACCCGATCGAGCCTTGCCAAATCTGTCATTGAATAAATCTTGCCCACACTGAATAAAAATCCTGGCTCCACCACTGAATGTCCAAACAAAATGAACGGTACAGTGTCCTAAAAAAAATTGAAAAATCCATCTCACCCTATACCCTTGATGAGAACTGTGTTCATTGTCTTTCACGTTGTATACCCATCTATTGTTTCATGTGGCATTATATATATATATATATAACTACAAGAAACAAAGCCTGTAGAAACGGCCTGTCATCCCTATAGATTTTGTGCCTCTGGACCTTTAGGCAGTGCCGATCTTGTGATTTTCGAAACCTGAGACGAAAGTTATAAAATGCGCCCCCTTAAAATATAATAATTACTAAAATTTATAAATGCTTTACGAAAGGTAATCGTTAACTAAAAATAGTATAATAATAGACAAATTCTCTGTCACGCTATATTTCATATTATAACCTAATAACAATTTCAAAATTTAATATTTGTTATTTTGATAAAGAAGGAAAAATATTAATCAAATTTTCAATAATTTAGTTTTTTGACCTTACAACTCACAATTCCAAAATAAAATTTTAAAATTCATAAAGTATTATTTGATACTATTAATATGTATAAAGCTCATATTTTTTTTTGTTAAATAATTGTCATGAAATTTATACATGCAGTCTATTTTGAATGTTTTTCATTCTTTATTTCAGTAAAAGGTGAAGATGAAGATGGCAAGTCGAATTGAGATCAATTATATATTGATAAGGGAGTATTTTTACCATTAAAAAATGCACCTTATATGTCATTTTTCAAAATCTTTTATAATTTATTTGTGTCTTAAACCAATACAATTTGGTTATTTGGAATACATATTATTATTTTTTGAATGAGGAATACATATTATTTGATAATATGAAATTTAAAAATATAAGAAATTATTATATATATATATATATATATATATATAACTCAAACTAAAAGAACTATTTCAAATTCTATTTATAATTTAGCCCGTTAGCGTACTCTTTTTAAATATTTTAAACACTTTTTATCATTTTTTATATATTCTTTCTTTACCCTAAATCAATCACATCCACATATCTCATCACATCCATAAATCTCAACCACTCACCTCCACTCATTCTCTCCCCTCTTTTACATTAAAAACCTTTATAAACTACTCCCTATCACCCTATAAGATTGAGCAAACTTTTTTAGGTGATGCTAAATAATAATAAATTGAGAATTAATATACTTTTACGAAATTTTAAGTAAAAAATGTAATAATAACAACTAATATGAAAAATGCATTACGGAGGTCTCAAACTTGGTTCAAGGATAACACAAAGCTAAAACTTTTCAACCACCCACCACGCCACATACCAAGTTTAGTAATGTTGGCATCATTTTACTATATAATGTAAATTATTATGTATGAAAAAGAAAAATAAAAAGTCGCCCTCCTTCAGTTTTGCGCCTGAGACGATCGTCTCACTCACCTCAAGAATAGGACCGGCTCCGCCTTTAGGGGCGACATAATAATATATCGTTCGTAAAGATGAACTTATAGGGACGGCATGCTGCCCTTAAAGACTTTATTTCTGATAGTGTCTCTCTATATATATATATATATATATATATATATATATATTTTTTTAAAGTTTGCCCATAATGTTTTTTGTTTTTTGATTACATATCGTCAACAAAAAAATCAATTTTATTCCCTCCCCCCCGTAGATCCTCCAAAGAAGCCAAGTAAACTGACCAAACTTCTACTAGAATCTATTTTCCACTCTTACATAGCATAATAATTGAGTTAGGTAATTAGGTTGAAGTCACCAAGCATATGAAACAGTTTTAAATCTAAACCACGCCAAGATTGTTTCCAAAGAAACCTTCATTTTACCAACTCACAACATTTATAAACTCCATACAAAAAGAATCACCGCATAAACAAACACATAATTCAAGCTTAAATTACAGAAATTATAGGAGAAAAACCTTTCAAGATCTCCCTTTCTGATCACAAGAATACATCATGGGGATGATGGTGTTGGCTTTGTGCATGCTCTTTTCATGGATTTTCCTTCACAGGTTGAAGCAGAGAAATGTCAAAGGTCCCAAAACATGGCCTTTTGTTGGGGCTGCCATAGAACAACTGATGAATTATGATCGGATGCACGACTGGCTTGTCGCATATTTCACCCAGTCGAAAACTGTAGTCGTGCCAATGCCTTTCATGACATATACATACATTACCGATCCAGCTAATGTTGAGCATGTTCTCAAAACAAACTTCAGCAATTACCCAAAGGTGATTTTAATAAGAATGATTTTTTGTTTTTAAATTAAATATCAATAGTATTATCTACTTATGAAATTCTTACTTGCTTGAAGGGTGAAGTATATCATTCATTAATGGAAGTTCTGCTTGGAGATGGCATTTTCAATTCTGATGGTGAACTCTGGAGGAAACAGAGGAAGACAGCGAGTTTCGAGTTTGCTTCCAAAAACTTGAGGGATTTCAGCACTGTGGTTTTCAGGGAGTACAGCCTCAAACTCTCCCAGATTCTGTGCCAAGCATCTTACAGCAATCAGCAAGTAGATATTCAGGTAATCTCATCCTGTCATATGATGTAAAACCCTGTAGAATCGAAGAACAAATTAAAGAAAAAAAAGCCAGGAAATCAATTTACTCTTTTCCTTGCAGGAACTTCTGATGAGAATGACTCTAGACTCAATATGTAAGGTGGGATTTGGTGTGGAAATAGGAACATTGGCTCCCAATTTACCGGAGAATCTCTTCGCCCAGGCCTTTGATACTGCAAACACTATAGTAACACTAAGATTTGTTGATCCCTTGTGGAAAGTCAAGAAATTCTTTAATGTGGGATCAGAAGCTATCCTTGACAAGAGCATTAAAACTGTCAACGATTTTACATACTCTGTCATCCAAAGGAGAAAAGCTGAGATCGACAAAACCAGAACGTCTAATCTTATCAAGCATGACATACTGTCGAGATTCATTGAGCTGAGCAAAGATCCAGAGAACAACATGAACGACAAAAGCCTGAGAGACGTTGTCCTAAACTTTGTAATTGCCGGGCGTGATACCACAGCTGCAACACTTTCATGGGCTATCTATATGATAATATTGCACAAAGATGTATCAGAAAAGCTGCACTCGGAACTTAAAAGTCTTGAAGAAGATAATACAAACGGAGAAAACGTCTCAGACATGCATCAGAACGAGGATTTGGAATCATTCAATCAGAAAGTAGCACGATTTGCAGAACTTCTAAACTATGAATCTTTAGGGAAACTGTATTATTTGCACGCAGTGATTACAGAAACACTTCGACTGTACCCAGCAATTCCTCAGGTTAGTGAGTCATCTCTAAGTTAATTCAGTCCAGACCAAGAACAGCAAATGATCAATATACACACTACTTCAAAACATATTTATAATTGTATTCAATTTGCAGGATCCTAAAGGCATATTAGGAAATGATGTTTTACCAGATGGGACGAAATTAAAGGCTGGAGGGATGGTGACGTACGTTCCATACTCGATGGGGAGAATGGAGTACAACTGGGGTCCAGATGCAACTTCATTCAAGCCTGAGAGATGGCTCAAAGACGGGATCTTCCAAAATGCATCGCCATTCAAATTCACCGCATTTCAGGCAGGGCCGAGGATATGCCTTGGGAAAGATTCAGCATATCTCCAGATGAAGATGGCATTGGCTATTTTGTGTAGATTCTATGAATTCAAATTGGTTCCAGGACATCAAGTGAAGTACAGGATGATGACAATTCTGTCTATGGAAAATGGACTAAAGATTACAGTCTCCAAACGGTAGTAATTTCTTGAAAGGAGGCACATCAAAAAGTGGTTGTTTATCAGTTCATCCATTTATGTAAGCGCAGTACTTTGAACGCCAAGGTCTTTATATAGCACAATCAGCAGCAATGAAGGAAACTAGAAAATTACATACATATATATGTTTATGCAAGTGTCAGCAATGTTGAATTCTTCCAGCAGATCTAAGTATATAAACTATTGTTTCATCCCCAAAGAAATCCGGCTCTATTCGATTGATGAAACAATCACTTATTCACCTTGATTGGTGATTTATGTCAATCATATGAAAACATGAAACAAGCTATCACAATTTCTAGTCAAACAGTTGATATTTCCTTCCCCTTTAAACATCGAACGATACGAAGCCTCTAGCTCGAATAGTAAAGAAGCCTCGACAGTATAATTTTAAACCAAAATACAAACATGCGATGCGAGCCCCAATTGTGCAATAACAATAGTTAAGACTGGGGTGAGGCTAAATGCACCCATTTGGAAATTGGAACAAAGCAACTGTAGGGAGAGTGCGACCGGTGATTCTGGGTGGAAATCGAACTTAAGGATTGATGAGAACCCTTTATAGTCAGTGATAAAATTTGAAATTTATCCCTATGGAGAATCTCTCTTCTAAATAGCGTGCTTAAGCGCTCGCTTAGGCATGCATAAGCTTGAAGCTCGAGGTCGACACTTCATCACGCTTTGTATTTTATCATGCATTGACCTCGTTTTTATCACGCAACGTCACGCCTTAAGTCATGCTTAAGCGCGCTTAGGCTCAAGGCGTGACCTCAACGCTTTTCCACGCCTTGCGCTTTTTAGAACACTGGGGAGAATAACAAATTGCTTTCAGGTGAAATATAAGCAAATTTTTGATTAATTGAGAATTGTCTGGAAGTGAAAAAGTTTGATATCTTAATAATATAAAAAGCTAAACCTCAGTGTTTGTTTTTACACACAGTTTAGTCAGTAGTGACAAAACCGCTAACTTTCAGCAGTGTGATTATATATGGAAACATGTTTTTATTGATGTTTAGTAAAGAATGAACAGTTGGTAAATATATATATATGGTAAGAGCCAAAAAAACAGAATGAACAGTGGATGCTTCATTTGTATAGCTGTAATTTCATTAATTCCTACAAAAAAAAAAAAAATTGCAGTCATAAACATTTGGATAGCTGTAATGCAGAATGAAAATGTTACGTCATAGGCTAAAA
This sequence comes from Jasminum sambac, assembly GCA_018223645.1. Classification (NCBI taxonomy): domain Eukaryota; kingdom Viridiplantae; phylum Streptophyta; class Magnoliopsida; order Lamiales; family Oleaceae; genus Jasminum; species Jasminum sambac. The sequence goes on from CP073652.1 coordinate 28,485,982, forward strand.
ATTGGAATTGTTCAAGTGCTCTCGGGAGCACTGTAATTACGATGGTCTCGGAGTGATTTTTGGCCACATACGACATTTGTTTTGAAATCCGAGACCAAATCTAGGTTCAACACAACGAGGCGAACCTCCAGTAATTCAAAAAATTTTCGAGCGACACTGTGGCGGCCGATGATGGCCGGTCAAAGTTTTTTTTCCATAATTTGGCCTAAATTATGGCAAAAAATTTGACCGGCCACCACTGGCCGCCATAGTGTTGCCGAAAAATTTTTCGAATTGCTGGAGGTCCCTTCGTCGTGTGGACCTAAATTGGTTTTGAAATTCAAAACGGAGGTCGTATGTGACCGAAAATCACTCCTGGAGCACCGTAGTTATTGTGCTCCCAGGACCAATAGAACATGGTTGGACTAAAAAATTAGTAGGGAAACATTAAAGTTGATTCCAATTTCGGTGTTGGTGATCAATCAAATATAGATTAAACACTAAAGTACGTAGAATCTAATTTTAATTTCAAACAAAAATTTGGTCAAACTTTTATTTATTTTTTTCAATAATATATTTGTTAGTGACTTTTGTAGTAAAAATTGCAGATTAAAAATTAAAAAATTGCATTAATAAAAAGTCACACTTGATTAAAAAGTTTAGAATAAAAATGATCGCACGCAAACATTACTTACACATACACACAATTATAAAACGAGTCATATTTGGCTTAAAAAGTAACATGTTAAAAAAGGAAGAATATTAAATTATCTACTATTTGAACCAAAATTTGGAAAATCTTTACTTTCTTTTCATTTTAAATTCAAATTTGAAAGAGAATGAATAAAAATTTCAATCCTAAGCAACCAACATTTTGGTGAAATTTTTACTTTTTTTAATAACACATTTATTAATGACTTTTTTGTAGTAAAAGTCATAGATTAAAAATTAAAAAGTTCGATTAATGAAAAGTCACACTTAATTAAAAAGTTAAGAATAAAAATAATCACCTACAAATATTAATTACAAATAAAATGGATTATATTTGGGTTAAAACGTAAAATGTAAAAATGAAGCGTATTAAATTATGTCCTATTTGAAATAAAATTTGGGAAATCTTTACTTTTTTCATTTTAAATTCAAATTTCAAAGAGAATAAATTAAAATTTATAAAAAAGGATAAAAAAATCGATCCTAACACGGGCTTAGTTTCAAACAAAAACTTGGTGAAACTTTCATTTACTTTTTTAATAAAATATTTATAAATAACTTTTTTTAAAGTAAAAGTTGTAGATTTAAAATTAAAAAGTTGCATTAATAAAAAGTTACACTTGATTCAAAAGTTGAGAACAAAAAAGATCACACGCAAATATTAATTGAACATACAAGCGACTGTAAAACGGGTCATAATTGGCTTAAAATTGAAATGTGAAAAGGAAGAATATTAAATTATGTACTATTTGAAACAAAATTTGGGAAATTTTTTCCTTTTTTCATTTTAAATTAAATAATTAATTTTTAGTGATAGTTTTTTAAAATATATGCCGCATATTAAACAAAATAAAAAAAATCACCTATAGAAAAAGTGAGACTTGAATAACAAGTTTAGAATAAAAAGACTCATAGAAATTATGATTACACATATAATAAGGGTAATATTTGGTTTAGAAATTTACACCAAAAAAGAGAACATTAAAATATTAATATATTTGAGTTTTTCATTGTATTTTTAGTACAACTGCAGGTGAAAATCTTAGTTGCTTATGTATTCATTATTTTATTTATTTATTATGTAAATACTGATGTCTCGTGTATTCAATATCAAAATGATACTTTTAACACCAAGTTGCATTTAATTATTCTTATGAAAATGTTTAATTGTTTGAAATAGTAACACCTTAATATTATCCAAATGTTTATCATCAATAATGTAAATAAAAATATATATATATATATATATATTCTTTTGTAATTTTAATTCAAATTTTCCATTTAACTGTTTTGATGCAGAGAACATGGGATCTCTCCCGTGGAAATAATTGAAAATGCATCTCCGCAATATCAACCTACCCTGTAGATAAAAATGTTTCTTTCGGGACTCCATTAGGTATAACCAATAATGGTATTTTAGTGTTTTGTTGAACTAAAAATTGTTTTATTCAATATTTTCATTTTTGCGGATTGAAGATTTTGATTTGTGACAAAGATGGTCAACCAAAAAACTCAACAATGTATGTGGTATTCAAAAAAGTATTTCAAAATTTAGAGTGTTTTTTGTGATTTATAATATTTATTTGGTTTAGATACATGCTGTTATTCTACCTATTCAAATGTACTTCTATTTAATGGGTGGTACGTTATAATTGTTTTTGTTTGATTGTCATACAATATTGTTCAACTATATTTTTATATCTAATGTGGGATACGTCATAAATGTTTTACATTAATTGTTCAATAATAATTCTTTAGTATTTCAATTATATTTGCATCTATTGCGTGTTACTTAAGAAGATTTTCTTTTTATAACTAAAATGTGCTCTTTAGAATATTTTCATCCCGTGTAATGCACGGATACGAATACTAGTTAACTAAAATTGGGGTCAGAAGCAAAGTTCTAAACACTATAATTAGTGGCGAAATTGAAAACCAAGTTTCAAACTTTTTCGAGCTTGAAAAAAGTCAACCATGGCAAAATGACAGAAGTCAAACTTAATTACCTCGCTTAAATAGGATCAAAGCAAGTTTTTTTAAGAAGAATTCACAAGAAAGAGGAAATAGCTAATTATTATTCCCATGAAAGCGTGTGTCGGTTTAATTATAGTTTTAAGTATTCAATTAAAATTATATTCCAATACCAATATTAGTTACACATCTAAAATTATTATTAGTTGTTATTCATGCATCTCTTAGATTTTACAACTCTTTTTTGAAAGGAGATTTTGTAACTCTTCAATCTAAAAAGTTAATTTTTAACATTATAAAATTTACCCAAACGAACTTTACAATCGTAACTTAATTCGTTGTTCCAAAGTTTAGAAGTTCAAGAACTGATAGGGTGCTATTTTATCATGTAAACTCATTCATCTTCAATTTCATTCTTTTAAATTTAAAGCAAAAATAAAATGCATAAACACTTCATCATCATTCAGTGAAAAAAGTAATATATAAAATATTTTTTATAAATAATCCACTATATATAGTCGAATTTAAAGTCTATAGAAAAACTTTTTTTTATTATTATTACTAATATTTTCTCCCATGCGTTGTGCAGAGATTTATGACCAAATTATAATTTAAAATATGTGTAAAATAAAAATTATAATAATATATTTTCCTTTTTATGGTAAATAGCATAAAAAACAAAATAATAAAACCAAGAACTGAATCAGAAATAATGTATGATATAACATCTTTAAGGGAGATGATGAAGCCATATAAAAGCACATTCGATCAAAAAAGTATAAAAGCACATTATTTCGTCCCGTTTCGTTATAAATTTTTCCTTGATTTTAAGTGATTTAATGGGAGAGATATGGATGGAAGATTTAAAAAGATCACACATGATAATAACACGGATTTGAGAGATAATGAGTGATTCTGTCAAACGATCAATGGTAATAATAACGGAACATTATGCATGGGTTGAAAATTAGGTATTTGTGTTTGAGTGGAAAATACAAATAAAATATTATTTTTTAATTTTAAAAATTATTTTTTAATTTTAAAAATTATTTTTTAATTTTAAAAATTATAAGATTGAGGGGGAAATTGACCTCATTTTATTAATATATAGATAGGCATCAAAATAACAAAATTGATTATACAAATAGAATAATTCTTTAATATCAGTTGGGGTAGGACTTTTTTATATAAAAGTTTCTTATTTTTAGATATTAAATTAAGTAAAATTTAAATACTTATCAATATAAAAATTTATATCAATCACAATTTTGATTTATAATACTACTGTTATTTAATTATATTAATTAGATCTTATATCAATTCCATAATTTATTTTTTCCAAAAGTATTGCTAATTTATATCATTAATGCGCAAAACTAAGTTGAGAAGACCTTATATTTTTAAAATAATTCCTATATTAAATTAATAATTTGTAAATTTATAGTAATTAGATATCATATAAAATTATTCATTTAGAAAAATTGAACTACAAACATAAAACCACGACTTCCTTTTATTGGAACCAACATTTTCTTTCAACCGTGCATTCTTCGTTAAAAAAAAAAGAAGAAAGAAAGTGAAAATACTTCTTAAAAAAATGCAATGCTCATTATGCTCCATCAAAGTAATTAAATAACAAAAATAAGCCCAAGGACCAAGTTTCAAATAAAAAAAAATCAAACTGTGAAAATAGAATATAGAAGAATAAAAACAAAACATTCGAAATCTTAGAAATAGAGAAGATGCATGTATGCATAAAGAATTAGGAATCCTAATCAGAGATTGATGCTTATCAATTATGGGTAGGATTAATACATATGAAAAGAATTACCCAATGAATTCTAGAGGAGGGATTAGAATTTTAATTATAATAGAATTGGTTGAGGAAAAAATCCGTATGAGATTGATATGCTAAAATTATGGATTATGCGCTTTAATTGGAGCCGTAAGTGAGACGTGTGACATTGATATGCTAAAATTGTGGATTATGTATTTTAATTGGAACTGTGAGATTACGTAAAATTAGGGATTATGCAGGAGTGAAAATCAAGGAAGTATATTTTAGCGGGACTTAAAAGAATAAAATATTAATTATTTAATTCTGAAAAACCAAAGAATGAGTAGGAAACTGACCTCATTTTATTAATATATAGAAAAAGAAAAAGAAAGAGGTTTTCCTAGGATAGGTACAATTCGTTTGGCAGTGTGCCGAGAGGCAATCACATCTCTAAATCCCTTATCCACAACTTGAATTTGTTAAAAGTGATAAGATGTCTTCTAACAGCTCTATATAGAGGTGTGTACCATTGCCAAGAGGATAATGCCCAAAATATTTCAAAACCCCTACCCAACATGATCTCATGATATTTTACACCAATAAAATCCCTCCACCCCACCCCCAACCTAATGAATGATCTTTTCTTTTCTAGCCCATACATACAATATGTAAGTTGTAACAGCCCTCCACTTGATCTCTCAAAACTCAGCAACTTAAGAAGACTGTAATCACCTTAAGATCTTGCATGTGGATAAGATGTGTAGATGGTGTAGCCAAGGATGACTTGCCGACGAAGTCGTCCAAGGTAAGTGTTAGCCCTAAAGCATTACGTCGGAGAGTCATCTTCAGCTACATTTCGATCTCGTATTCACATGTCAGATCCATGATGATAGATTGCTATGGCAAATGAAGTGACTTTCTCCACCCTTTATTAGACAATCCTGCGATTAGATCATGTTTTTTGGATTTGATTAGTGACTACTTTTTATGTGTGAGGAGTACTTTACCGTGTCATTGTGGTTGTCTATGGGTATAGCTATGAACTTATTGTCCTTTAAAATTTTTATTTATTGTTTTTTTTTTTCTAGGAGCTCCTTAGCATTTTAACCAAAGAAATGGGTGGTCAGGGCCAGGTTTGGCCCACCCCGTCTCCGCCCCCTCTTATCATCTTTCCAACTTAATGTCTAACCGTAGCCTACACATTAACATGTCTTTTAAATTCTAAATTGTTCAGGTTCACATGTTTAGGTTGGATCTATTATCTATAAAAGGGATTTCGAAAAACTGCAACAAATAAACCATTGTACCTGTTGTTAAAATCAACTGTTTTCCTTCTATCTTTTTACTCGTCCTACAATTTTCCTTTCAAATAAAGGAATTTCGGTAGCATAGAATTTCATTTTTGGTTGGGAAAGAAAATTGAATGCCTATGCTATTTCATTTTTGGTAAGAGAGAATGATATGAGCTTTGAAAAGTTTCTATAGATTAACTAGTTATTTCACCCGCGAGTTGCACGGGGTGATTTGAATAAATATTATTAGTATAACAATAACAACAACAAAAAAATTAACATAATATTGGTCAAAACACTAAACCTAATTAATTTAAGTAATGAAAAATATTTATATAAATTTCGATAAAGTTCCCCTTGTATTTCAAATAAATCCATATGTAATTTTATGAATTTTGATCCATGTGTTGCACAGGAAGAACAACTAAAAATAAACAAACATATAAGAATTTGAGAAAGCATAGTTATATTATCATTATAATTTCTATTGATCACACCACACATTATATACACACCACAATTGTGATATAATTTCAATTATATACCACAATTCATTTACAAATTTAGCCCCAAAACTTATTAAAAAAAAAGAAGGGAACTCCACATATGTTATTCTTCTTTCCTCAATATGATTAGACAAACACAAACATTCTCAAATAATAATAATAATAATAATAATAATAATAATAATAATAATAATAATAATAATAATAATCTTTGATATCTTTCACATATTGAATGTTCCTAACATTTTCTTCACACAGCATCCGAATACACGACGAAATCCTGTCGTCACCTCCAGAATAAAAAAGAAATTAGATTGCAAATTTGACGAAATGATTATAATCTAAATCGTCAATGTTTAGGAAAGTACAATAAAATAATATGATTGATCTCACATTGTAATAAATTGCTACGATAGATTTTATGGAAATTGAATGTACATGCAGTCAAAGAATCAATAAATCAATCAAATGATTTTCTTTTTCTTTTTTTTTTTATTTATCAAACCAAACTATTTTGATGTCAAAGAAATATACTAGAGAAAATGAAAACAGCTTGACAGATGAAATACAAATATATAAGCAAACCCAAGGCTAATGCTGACATTGAATGGAGTGCTCATATTCACCAGATGAATCAAAATCACTTCTTAGCTTGTTCGATTTGAATCAAGAAAAAACTATTCGACTGATCCCCCGCCATTTTCACTTCCTGCAAAAGCCAATGGAATGAACGAATCGAGGTCCACTTACACTTAGTTCCTAAATGCATCAAGGCTTCAAATGAAGATAATTCCATACCATCCAAATTAACAAAATCATGCAAATATATAAAACTGATAGAAATACAATTTATTTTACCCAAAAAAACAAATACACACAAATAACTGACCCATGGCTTATCATTGATTTTCGAAGGTTATCTATCAACAGCATGAAATTTTAAACTGCCAATCGATCTAATCGTCTCCCAGGGACTAAAACCTACATCCATAACAACAACATAAGAGATAAATAATAATCCATATCGACGACCATGCTAAAGGACTTCACCTGCCAATTAATGCCAAAAATAGATTCTTTCATATTACAACACAAAATTGAATCCCTTTGCACAATAGATTATCAATTGCTTGTACATTTCTCAATTGTTGTATATCCAAAATTATATTTAAGATGTACCCATCAACCTTTAAAAAAAATTAGCATGCTAATAAATTAACTAATAAAATTGAATCAATCGTCATATGCTAACACACATAGATGTTAATATTATAAAAAGGAAGGGGGAGAAAACCATAAATTGAATGATGAGATTGATTCTGCAATATGACAATCTAATTAGCAAACAACATGCACACACTACTAAAATTGAGAATATTAAGGGCATTTAGAAGTGTTCCAATTAAGTAAGGGCGTAAAAAATGTAATGACCCGCCCGAATTCGTCCCGAAAACGTATATGAATATGTATATGATTCCGTATATGTACCGTATATGATATGAAATGACGTGATGATGTTTCGGCAGGATATATGTGTATATGTTATGTTCACAATCTGATTTGAAGTGTAGGATATGCCCCAGAATGCGAAACGGCCTTCGAAATGAGGGAAATGGGAAAATTTCGAGCAGACCGAATTTACCGTAAATGTCGATGTACGGCCAGAAGCGTCCGACACGTAAGGGTTCAGTGTTACTACCGTAAAAGGATGGTTACTACCGTAAGGTATAATGGTTACTGGCCAGTAAATGGGGAACAGTGGAAAATGTCCAAAAGTTTCAGAGAGCAAATTACTGGTCGTATGGTTCGAGATACTACCAGATGATCGGGTTACTAGTAAGTAAGAAGGATAAGGCCGTAAGTGAAAAACAGGGCAAGAGATGGGATTTTCAGAGAGGTTATTACGGCCGTATGATGGTATGATATGGCCGTATTGGTCAGGTTACGGCCGTAAGTCAGTGTTTACGGCCGTAAATGAGAAAGTTACGGCCGTAATTTTAAGTCGGCAGAAACTGGTTTTAAGGTCTTCTAGGTCATTTCTTGAGGATTAAGCAACCAAACTCGACTCCCATTGGGCGAGTTGTCGCAGTACGCCAAAATTTATTTTATTTCCTTACTCGGTTTCAAAACTACAAATTAATGTAGAAGTGGTAAGTAAGGGTCGAACCCGAGATGAACGGTGTTTGATCTAGTTGTTTTTATCAATTAATATAGAAAAGGGGGTTTTGTGAAGTTGGATGAAATTCGAAAATAAAATTATAAAATAAAAGAGATGAAAATGAAACAATTGAAGATATATCTAGTTCTCGGGTTCGGTTGTGTCAACATCTTGTGTTTATCTTTCCCATGCAACGCGTACTATCCCTTCTTCAATTTATCAACTCTCAATTAACCAAGAAGCTCTGATTAACGAATTCTTCCTTAAGTGTATTAAATTAAAGTGAGTTCTTTAACTTAACATCTAGCTACTGGATAATCCTAAACAAGTTCTTAGGATTTAATGCAATGCTAGTGTGAAATGAACAAGAAGAATGAGTTGAATTAGATGATCAATTTCACAAACTTGAATTAATACATCTAAGTTGATTTATTAACAAATATGCACGACATTCGTTTGCTACTGTGGATTGGAATCTAGTGACAATTACGGATCAAAAGTTCCAATCCTAGCACATAACTTGAACTTAAAGATTAATTGATTCAATTGACCAAAGTGAATGCAATAATCACATAAATTCAAAACAGGTTTAAAAGCATAACAAATCAACAAATTGAAGTAGAGAAATAGATAAAACGTTAGCAGAGAGTTAGAAAAGATAACAACATGATAATTGAACACAACGTCCCCCTTGAACTAGATAGAGAAGTCTAACTACTCATATATGCGGGTTAAATATTTATAACGGCAGAACGCCGTGTATCACCTCTCGCAATATATGATAGATTATCTTTCTCAAATATGAAAAATAAAATAAGGAAAGAAACTAGAGAAGAAATACTCGTTAATCATATTCACGGCAAGTATCGCCGATTGATTTTTCGAACCTATATTTAGGTTCTTACTTCACTTAATATGAAAAACTAAGAGCTTTCAAGCTACAACTAAGAACAAATGATAAAGAGAAATTTATTGAGGAGAAAGTTGGAGAGAATCACAAGCTAATTCTCTCTACAAGTTGTGTCATTCAAGGTTGGAAATGCCTCTATTTATAGGCAAAATATTACACCAAAAATATTAAAAAATCATAAAAGTCTTCCTTCATGAGTCTATTGTGGTGTGCTCAAGTTTTTATCTCTAAGAAGTCAAGAAAATACCAAAAATACGCTTTATGGTAGGTGGAGTCCATTGGTCAAAATCTGCGGTGGTGTCGGCGTGACTCGGATCACACGCGATCGAAATCGAGTCACCGATTCTCTGCTTAGTCCGCTAGGCGAACGAGGACCAGGGATTCTGGGCATGACTCGATCACTTGCGGCGCTGATCGAGCATGATCGGACGTGAGTCACTATACCGACTTCGATCACGTCTGGCCGACTGAGTCACCCGAGTCACCCGGAATTGCACACCAAGTCCCTCAACTTTTGAATGTTCTTCATTTTGGTCCTTGCAAATTGTATTTTGGTCCTCCAACTTTTTGAAAAGATTCACTTTGGTCCCAGACTTTTGAAAAGTTGCACTTTGGTCCCCAACAGTTTTGGCTTTGACGCTTTTAGTCCTTTTTCTTCAAATGGCCAAAACTTTCACTAGGAAACTCCGATTTGAGATCTGGAAAAAGTTTGGGAATCCTCTTTTGATGTTCTTCGACTTTGGCACAAGAAAAATTGTAAAAACAACTTTTCATAAAATTGCATCGGAAGTCCTCCATCTTGGATTCGCTTGCCTTTTTGGTCTCGAGTTTCCGTTTTCCTTCGATTTTCATCCTTTTTGACTCCTTTTGATTCTTTGTGACCCTAAACACCACAATAAAGGAAAAACACATAAAACGGAACATATAACATTAATAAAACACACAAACACGTAAAATAGAAGAGTTATTTAAGTGCTTTTCTAGCACTTATCACCCATGATCCCAAAACCCTTCCAAGTCCCTCATGAACCTATGTGATCATCTCCAACCTCATCTCTCATGTATGTGATCTATGTTTGATAATCGATTGCAAGAAAGAAATGAAGGAAGGAAAGGAAGAAGAGGAAAGGAATGAGGAAGGAAGAAGAGCTTCTCCATGCTTGTGAGCTTCTTTTATGGTGGATAATACTTGCTTTACATGCTTTATGATGCAATTGCATGCTTTATACTTGAATTAAACAAGACATGGAATGTGTATGATGATTATGGAACTTAGAAGCATGCTAGGATCCCTTGGTTTGGTGTTATGTTGTTGGCTTGAGATGTTGATGATATGTATGTGTTTACGTGCCTCGTATGACCCTCCATGCCATGTCTAAACGTCGTTTGGCCTTAAGTAGAAGAAACCTAGTTATTGGATGATATAGGCTATGAACAAAGAGGGTGACGAGCTTTATATGATGTCAATCTCCCTATATGGTCTGTGTGAATGTTGTGGCGTTATATGAGTTATGTGTTAACGTCCACCTTATATTCATGTAATGTCCTTTGTTTATGAAACATGTCAAGTGTTTACGTTACGATATGATTATCTAACCTTGCTTATACGTTATGAATGGTGATGATGATGTGAAAAAGGAAACAAGGCTCAATGAGGTAATGTTGCATGATCACATCATGAGCATATGTTTGTGAACGGTTACCAATCATGTGTTTACATATGGGGGACCTACGCCCCATAATGATGTAAACGGGCTACATGGGGTTCTACGCCCCATAAAGACGTTGTCAGTCGGGGGATCTACGCCCCGTATGTAAAAGAAAAGCGGGTCTTTAGGGATCTACGCCCTGTAAAGAAAAGGCCTAGCTAATGAATGAATGGCGCCACGTATTCACATGATTTGTAATTGGGGCCCAAAGTAAACGTGTGACATGCATTGCATTGCATCTATTATCCACTGAGTCTTTATGACTCATTATGTGCGTGTGTGATATGTTTGACGTAGGTGTGCTATGCGTGGAGAGTGGGCGAAGAGTCACTAGATGTCATGATGGGATGTGTGTCGAAGAATCAAAAGATCTTGCGGTACGTAATGAAAACCGAAACCCTAGCTTTACGTTATATGCTTGAAAGAAATTAATTTAGGGTTTCGTGTCTAAATGAATTACGGACGCACGTCTAGTTCCATAATGATATGAATTGAAATGAAAGAAACAAAATGAATGACGTGCACGGGCCCGAAGGTGGCCAATGTTTATGATACGTGCACGGCGCACTCTGATATGACGTCATTTATGACGTATATGTATGTGAAACTGGACGGGGCGTTACAAAAAAGGTTAAAATGCCCCGAAGAGAATGAGGGACATATTAGTATATGTCCCTATAAATGATGTCACTAACAGTAAATATGGTCGCTTTGGATATAAAAAAGCCCCTATTAATATACATTCCACATAGGATTATTAGCCTATGTAATTTTATTAGAGACACTTATTTAGATGTCCAAATTAATTTCAAAATAATAGGGCCACATAAAGAATGCCCCTACCATAGTTGGAATTTTAAAATAATAGTGAAATTAAACCTTGGGTCCAAAAAAAATAATGAAATTCAACTTGTAATTTATATCTACATGCCCGTAACGCATTGAAATTTAATTTATTTAAATAATAATAAAATTGAATCTGTAAATACTTAATAACATTCAATTAAATTAAATATTTCTAACTAAATAAGAATTAACAATACATTAATAACAAATATAAATATGAAAATTGCAATCATTCATCATTTAGCCTTCAAGACTAAAGAGTACATAATCAATCATCAAAGCAAATGAAATAGAATGCCATCCCCTCCCAAGGGTGGGATTGATACAATGAAGTTGTTCCCGTGCCATATCCTCACTCATCATAATCCCAAGTAATATTTGTTAATAATAAAAATATCGAGTGATTACAAAAACTAAAGAAATAACATAGATGAAAAAACGCAGGATCAAGTGAATTACTCTCTTTCCCGCTCGCTCTAGCTGCCTGCTAACTTCTCCAATTCCATAAAAAGAGGTATTAGAAGGGAACTCTAAATCATTAAAAAAAATTGTAACATTATATCATGGAAACTTGTAAAATGTAAAAATTGAAGTCAAATCAAATTTTAAAGTATAATGCCTAAAGAGTGATAATAAATAGTATTATCACCTCAATATAGATTATCTGTTGTCCCATAGCACATTCAAATGTGGGATTGTAGGTTGGAACTTTGTGAACATTCATAAGTGGAGTATCCCTATCTTTTGGATTCTTAAAAGAAACACTTGGTAACTTTTTGAATGGGTGAATCAAATTTATAAATATTGAAGTAGACTTTATGGTAACAATTCCATGGAGGTTTAGGTTGGCTTTAACTTTAACTCTTTGCTATTTCTACGTGAACAACTTTGAATGGGCCAATCTGAAAAGGGCAAAAATAAATGAATCAATCTAGAAACACACCGTAATGAGAATATGTTAAAGGAAAAAATGCATGCATAACAATTAGAAATGACATCATTGTGGCAATATGAGATAACAAATGATGTTGTTCGGGGTGAAGACAAAATTTATGAATAAACAATTTATGAATATATATATGACAACAATGATGGGAAAGAATGACACTTGACAAAAGTGAGTGATTGAGAGCAGTTTACAACCTTTATTTCTAGTTCAAACAGACACGCAATATTTCAAGTGTAAATTTTGTTGTTTTTGTTGTTAGGATCGATTGTGGAATTGAGCACACAATTACAACTGAAATAGAAATGAGAAAAATGAGAAACACCAGATTTTACGTGGAAAACCCCCAAATTAATTCGGGGTAAAAACCACGGGCAAACGGTAGAAGGATTTCACTATCGACAAAAGGATTACAACAACTTCTCTCTAATATAATGAGAGCACAATTGACGATAACCTCTCTCTTATAATAGGAGAAAACACTCTCACAAATAAAGGGAATAGCACGAAAAATTTAGGAGAAACTCACTATCTTTTTCTCTCTAATTTTTCTCTCTATTCCTCTCTATATGAGATTGCTCTCATTTGTGGGATTACATCTCAAGAATGGGATGCTTGAATACTGAAGAAGGGCCTCAATTTATAGGCACATTTCAATGGTAAAAATGTAATAATTAGCATTAAATAAATGCTAATTAATCACTCCACCAATTCCACCGAAAGAGCATGCCAGTTTCTTCTTCTTTGTTTGACAATGGAGCTGATAACACTCATTTATTTCATATAATAGCAATATTTTTCCATGCTTATATTATTTAAAAATTGCTTAAGTCCTTGATTTTAATTGTGTTTTATATTTTATGGACCAGGTGAAAGGTTTGATCAAAATGGAGTCAATTTACAAGTTTTTAGAAGAGAATGAAGTTAAGTGATATATTGACATAAGAGCCTCAAGTCTAAGGCGCAACCACGTCTTATCAATCCAAGTGATCCAAAGAAACGTACGACCAAGACTTATTTGAAGTGAAGAGTTGGTGTATTGATAGAAGACCTCATTTAATTATTCATACTCACAAAAAGGATAGGAATATTTTATGGGGACCTCTGCTGCAATTAGTTTTTATTTCTCTAGGAAAAATCTTAGACTTTTATTAGAATTAGGAAACTAAACTATTTTCCTTTTATTTTCTATTTTATTTTCCTAGGCTATTTCGTTTCCTAAATTAATTAGAATTGGATCTGGCCCAAGAAGACAAGAAACAAACGTTTATTTCTTGGCCAGAAGATCATACACGTTTCTCTCTTCATATCATACACTAGAATTATCTTCTTCTTCTTCTCCATGAAATTCTAAATTTCAATTCCAATTCAAGGTTGATTGAAGATTGATTTAAGAACAAATTGTGAGATCTAATTTATTCTTTTATTATTCTCCCCTTATTTTCTCTATTTGCATGTTCTTGTGTTTTTCTTGAAATTGTGGATTGATTAATTACACAAATGGCCCGTTGTTTAATTGTCAATTCAACATATTGCTAGTTAGAAAACTAGATCCGTAATTGTCTAGTATTTCTAACGATTGTGGCAAACAACAAAATTGATTAGGTCAAAGTTCTCAATTTATGTTGTAGGAATATACAATCTAACTTAAACAATTCACCGTATGTTCTTGTTGGTTAGAATTGGTCATCTCTTAGACATTAATGCTGTCAATAAATTAAATCCTAACTGTCGTACCTAGGGTTGTTTATTGATTAGGGAAATAACCAACGGCCGTACCTGGTTATCAAATAAGTAAGAGAGATAGGTTGTTAGATCGTATCAACAACCATAACCAATTTAGGGAATTAATGAGGAGAATTATCTTTGCATCTATGATCAATTTGTATGAATCAATTGGAGATTAAACCTTGGATTGGATATTTACCTTAAGTGACTTCAATTCAATTTATATTTTATCATTGCATTATTTTAATTTCAATTTTTTTGGAGCCTCATTCTTTTAAACTCCCCCAATTTTATTTTATTTAGTTTTATTTTGAAAGAATAAATCTAACCAATCTCTGAGGATACGACCTTGCTCACTGCTACTACAATTTATATTTTGAGCGAGTTATTTATTATTTGTTGGATTCGACGCCCACCAGGAGCCTCCTTTCTTGACTTCACATTTCACCACCAACCATTTTATCTCCTCATTTCACCAACTTTTCATCTGTGTGCCAACAACCAAGAAATCTTTCCAAATCTTCATAACCACCATATTTGACTTGGCCATGTTTGTCTATATAATTGCACTAATTTGTAGCCACAATTATTGACCAAAAAACAAGGCCACGTTTGTCTCCACTTTCCAACAATCTCCCACTTGGAGACAAATGTGGATTTTCCAAGTAATCCTTCAATCCTTTCTACGCTTGCCATGCTCATGCTGCTCACATTTCTACTAGGCCAATAGAAAATCGACACAATGTAAACTTGTCATTGTTGACCGGCTTTGTTAACATATTCGCTAGGTTGTCTTTTGTATGGATTTTCTGAATATCCACACTTCCTTCTTCCACCTTCTCACGAACAAAGTGATATTGAACTCGAATGTGTTTCGTCCTTGAATGAAATGCTGGATTCTTTGCCAAATGCAAAGCGCTCTGACTGTCACAAAATAGAGTAATCTTCTCATGTTTGTGCCCAAGCTCTTCCAATAATATTTGCAACCATATTGCCTCTTTGCTGGCTTGTGTAGCTGCCACGTATTCTGCCTCCGTCGTTGACGTAGCCACGATAGACTGCAGTTTTGAAACCCAACTCACTGCTCCTCCAACAAGAGTAAACACATAACCTGTGGTGGACTTGCTTTTATCAAGATCACCTGCGTAATCCGAATCAACATAGCCTCTGACAATAAAATATGATCCTCCATAACATAATGCAGCATCTGAGGTACCATTGATATATCTCAGGATTCTCTTCATAGTATTCCAATGCTCTCTACCAGGATTCGCCATGTATCGACTAACCGCTCCCACTGCTTGTGCAATGTCTGGCCTTGTACAAACCATAGCGAATATTAAACTACCCACTGCTGATGCATACGGCACTCGAGACATCTCCATCCTCTCCGATTCACTGCTAGGACTCATACTTGGGGATAACTTGAAATTAATAGGAAGAGGGGTAGAGATTGACTTACAATCTTGCATATTGAAGCGTCGCAAGATTTTCTTCAAGTAATTCTTCTGAGAAAGCCAAGTCTTCCTATTATTTCTGTCTCGGTAAATTTGCATCCCTAGAATCTTGTTTGCTGGTCCCAAGTCCTTCATTTCAAACTCCCTAACCAATTGAGCCTTCAATTCTGTACTACGATCGTTGTTGGGGCCTGCTACCAACATGTCGTCAACATACAACAGTAGAATAATGAAATCACCATCACCAAATCTCTTGTCATAGACACAAGGATCTGCATTCAATCTGTTGTAACCAAGGCTCGTGATGAAGGAATCAAATCTCTTATACCAACATCTCAGCGCCTGTTTGAGACCGTATAGAGATTTGTTCAACCAGTCAAACCAAGTTCTCTTTTTCTTTGTCTTCAAAACCTTCTGGTCGGAGCATACAAACCTCTTCATCAAGTTTACCATGAAGAGTAGCAGCTTTCACATCCAACTGCTCTTAATGCAAACCATATGTAGCACACATCACTAGGTCTACTCAAATTGTAGTCTCTAGTTTTTCTTTTGAAGTGCTATCATATCCTTTTTCTTGCATCTTATCATTTGCATTTAGTACATCTCTGCTGATTATCACCTTGTGGGCAGTGGGAACCCACAGGTAGTACCCCTTAACACCATCAGCCTCTTCCGAGAATATGCACTTTCTGGATTTCTGATCCAGTTCCAACTTGCACTTTGTAGTCTTTGAAGAGAAAACACATCTGTTTTCCTTTTATTAACTGGATACACCCCACATCTCCTGAACAGATACAAAGTATCTTGCACCTCCTAGGGATATAACTGGCGATTTCCAAACATTAGAATGAATCGGCTTCAAACTAGTTTTACTTCTAATAGTAGAAGTACCAAACTTTAACCTACGTTGCTTACTAGTAAACAATTCTTTTAGCTAAGAAGAAGTTCTGGTTCTGAGAGAATCTCCAAGCCTTTTCCTGACATGCGTCTGAGCTTACCGATGCCACAACATCGTTGATTCTTCTATTGAACTTGTCGATGCGACAGATCCTTCTTCTTCTTTTAACATTGTCTTCTTTAAGCATCAACGGTTAAGAGCCGTCTTTTTCTTCTTTCATTATTACAAGTGCGCCATTAACAATCTTCATGATCCCAAATCTTTTTTGCCGTCTTTTTCTCCGATATACTCGACAATACTCCGTCGGCTAGCGCTAGATGCAAATTAGCAATAGCATTGCCATCCATCTCGCTCCATTTATCATCAGTGATATCGTCGGACCTTTCTCCAATTGCCGCCAAGCAATTATCTTTTCTCAATACTGCTTTTATTCTCATTTTCCACAATGAGAAATTTTTCCATTGAATTTCTCTATTTCATATTTCATCGCCATTTTTATAGATGCCTCTTTTCCACTAACTAGATCTGATCTTAGCACGAACTCGGCTATAGATCTAGTGATTTTCTCAAAAAATCGTTTATGATGTGGAAGATCACTATCTTTGCAACCACAAAGCATACTAAGAATTTAATGAAAATCACAACCAAAGCTCGATACCACTTGTTAGGATCGGTTGTGGAACCAGGCACACAATTACAACCTAAATAGAAATGAGAAAAAGCAGAAACACCAGATTTTACGTGGAAAACCCCAAATTAATTCCGTAAAAACCCACGGCAAACGGTAGAAGGATTTCACTATCAACAAAAGGATTACAACAACTTCTCCCTAATATAAGGAGAGCACAATTGACGATAACCTCTCTCTTATAATAGGAGAAACACTCTCTCACAAATAAAGGGAATAACACGAAAAATTTAGGAGAAACTCACTATCTTTTTCTCTCTTATTTTTCTCTCTATTCCTCTCTATATGAGACTGCTCTCATTTGTGGGATTACATCTCAAGAATGGGATGCTTGAATACTGAAGAAGGGCCTCAATTTATAGGCACATTTCAATGGCAAAAATGTAATAATTAGCATTAAATAAATGCTAATTAATCACTCCACCAATTCCACCGAAAGAGCATGCCAGTTTCTTCTTATTTGTTTGACAATGGAGCCTCCTTTCTTGACTTCACATTTCACCACCAACCATCTTGTCTCCTCATTTCACCAACTTTCCATCTGTGTGCCAACAACCAAGAAATCTTTCCAAATCTTCATACCACCATATTTGAACTTGGCAATGTTTGTCTATATAATTGCACTAATTTGTAACCACAATTATTGACCAAAAAACAAGGCCACGTTTGTCCCCACTTTCCAACATTTGTAACATATTTACGCAAGTGAAATTTTTAATTTTAATATTTCTTTTTGTTATTTCTGTAATTAATCATATATATATATATATATAGTCATATAAGATATTATGTTGAGAATGGTTACATGTGTAAAATTTGTGCTGACATGACCATTTCAGTTATATAACTTGTCCGAAAATAAACTTCACTTCGAAACTCAAGCTTTTTTTTACTAAATTTCATTTGCTATTCTTGCAGTGTAGAACACGAACATTTTAGAGAAATATTTCACATTACACCTTGCTTTGCCTGGATGGTTACAAATAAATCCAAACACCCTTATTTATACTATCACATTCTTATAATGGACGGTGGAAATCAATTGAATCTAAAAGTTAGAAAAGATTATATAGAATTTTCACAAGTGTGTCTACAAAATGTTGTAGATATTTATAAAGGAGAATATTAGGTTATATTCTATTGTTCATCAAAATTAGTATATTGTTAACATCAAATTATTAGAAGTTAATTTTTAAGTGGAAAATTTTTTAAATGAACACTGGCTAAAATTATCTATAGGCATTAGTTTAATAGATTTTCGTATTCGCTCGGTCCATAAAGAAAGACTCACTTTGACTCTTATTAGAAATAAAAAACTATAATTAATGTTGTTAGAAACAAAAATTTTTGAATATAATCTTATATTAAATAATGATAATTTATTTTCATTAATAAGTAATAACAATACACATTGCACAAGGGCATATTAGAGAAATGAATAAATTAAATACATACCAACTTAAAAAATTTCTATATTGAAGGGGTTAAATAAGAAAAAAATAAATCTATTTTTGTAGAACTGGGGGTATCATCATATATATTGACCCAGATTTGGATGCTCAAGTAGAGTTTGGAGCATTCCAAAAACTTGGGGATCCAACTACCAGAAGAGAGGTAGTCTGATACAAGACTGCTTTGGTACCTTTCGCCTCTATTTTTTTGGTCTATTTTCTTTTTTGGGGGGATTTTACATTTTACCTAGAGTACCAGAGTGGATTTGAATCACTTCTTTTTCTATTCTTGCTCTTTCTTTATCCGAGAGATGATTCCCAAAGAAACAAAAAACAAACAGGTATGGAAGCTATAATTGTAAACCACGATCGAATCTATGGAAGCATTGGTTTATACATTCCTCTTAGTCTCGACTCTAGGGATAATTTTTTTCGCTATCTTTTTTCGAGAACCGCCTAAAGTTCCGACTAAAAAGGTGAAATGATTTTTCACTATCTCAATTGAAGTAATGAGCCTCCCCATATGGGGAGGCTCATTACTTCAACTAGTCCCCATGTTCCTCGAATGGATCTCTTAGTTGTTGAGAAGGTTGCCCAAAAGCGGTATATAAGGCGTACCCAGTAAAACTGACAAGTAAACCAGATAGAAAGATGGCGACTAGGGTTGCTGTTTCCATTATGATTATATAATTTCAAGACCCCAATGGATCTATGATAAGATCGTTTATTTACAACGGAATGGTATACAAAGTCAACAGATCTCAATGAATACTATAGACAGGCAATAAAATCTATGGCTACACAAACTGTTGAGAACAGTTCTAGATCTGGTCCAAGACGAACTAATGTAGGGAGTTTAAATGATTGACTCTTTAATAATTAGAGAGGCCAAATTTTACCACCAAACTCTATATCCACAAATATCTGCACCTAATGGACTAGACTCGCCTAGACTCAATGACTAATGGGAGGAAGTCCAAGGAAGATTTTTTGTCCCATGAAAGTTCTAAATATGAGTCTAGAACGACAAGCACTTGCCTCGGATCTGGCCCAAGACCTGCGAAATTTACATATTTTTTAAATTAAAAATTAAATTTAACTCAAAGATTTTCGACCAAAGAACGACAAGTACAATATCAAGTGTTTTACCACTACCCCTCAACTTTGGTAAATTAGTTACTTCAACTAATTAAAATCGATAAAGAAAGTCGAAAATCAAAATTTCAAACTTTCAAACCCTAAAAAATACTTTTTATCAATCTCATTTCAAAGCAGTCTTTACACACGCAGCTACAGCCAGCCTTCCTCGACGCTCTCAAGTTAAATATTTTGATTTTTATGTAACTGGTATTGCCTTCGTGCGATGCACGAAAATGAATAAGATGGTACATTTACATAATGTTATGAAATAAGAAATACATTATTTATGAATATACAACAAATTCGATCCCCCGTTTTAATAATGTTTGACAAATTTTGACTCATATCATTATCATGTAAAAAAAAACAATTATCATACCGATTGTCATTCTAGGCTTAACTAATTTTATCATCGTTTTTTAGTGGAAAATTGGCGCAAATGGTCTAAAAAAAAGCATGTCCACTGCGATTGGTCTAAAACAATATAGCTCGATTGGTCTAAAACAAAGCTTTTGGTGCGCATTTTGTCCAAATGGATGGAACCCATCCAATCTTATCATTAATTCCTCCAATTTTTACTATTTTTTCTTTTCGCAATGGGCATTATGGTCATTTAACTTAGGCTATATTCCTACACAGGTCTAGTCTTTGAAGGTTACTAAATTAGATCCCAAAGTTTGAAACACGTATACTTTAGCCCCAAATTTTAGTTAAATTATATAATTTGAAAATTTATTTTTTTATCTATTTATTTGGTCAATAATTAAATTTGTTAGATTAATTTGATGCTAATTCAATAGTTTTCATCGAAAATATTTAATACCGTAATATTTGTTTGTATTAATTTTGTAACTTCTCAAAAACTTCTTTAGTATTAAAGATGAGAACATTTTAATTTTGATTAACAATTAATAATAAATATAATTATTGTACCGATATAATATTTTTGTAGGAATATGCCACTATAAAAAAATATACATAATGTAAAGAAATAATAAAATAAATAAAAATAAAAAATCATAAAGCTCCCACCCCATCCCCAAGAACCACCACCAGCAGCAACTGATAGTGCTGGTGGTTGTCAAAAACCACCAGCCGCTTAGCAAACAAGTTAGTGGTTCGAGAGGGGGAGGGTGGGGTTGAGGGTTTTAATTCGCCTAGGAGATCCATCACTTACAGATGCAATTTATACACTTCATGGAGTATATATTAAAACTATCTCTTTCCCTGGTCAATTATTGTTAATTCGTTATTTAATTTGGGCAACTTTACTTTTCATTTTGGTAAAAAATTATAACTGACCCAATTGAAATTAAATTCAGCTAAATTGGAACCAATTTGAAGTACTCGGTCCTGATTGGGGCGGGAACACGTGTCGTTGATTCGCCCACATGTGGACACTGTAGCATGCCCATATGTGAGTACTTGATCAAAACTGTTGAAGTACTTTGGGTTACATAAGAAGTCAGAATTTTAAAGTGCCCATGTTCGAGGACCCAAGTGATGAAAATCATGAGTTCAATGATTTCATTGAAGAATTCCACGAATAGAGGACTAAAGCTGTAATAAACTGCAAGGACCAAAATGAACAAATAGAGAAATAGTGGCGTGGTGATCTCCCTACAATTCAGCAAGAGAAATGAATTAGACGTCATTAACTTGAACACGCAATTGTAAGTAGAGATTACTCCGTCTAGCCCGCGAATACTTTCCTTCCCATTTTTTCCCCCATATCTATAGTCTACTAATTCTATCCCCCCCTATGCTTAATTTTCCTCATTTTTAATATGCTCTTAGATAACGAGTTTTGTTAATAATCCAAGTGAACTTATATCATGTCGTATTTTCTACAAAATTACTTAAATTTATGATGGAATTAAATTAGCATTAATATGTCTCGGACAATATAGACATGCCAAGATGGGTGGACCGTATAGCTAGCATATGCCCACCGGCCTAGCCCCGTGTCTAGCTATTTGAGGGCAGAAAAAAAATAATAAAATAAAATGAAATTGATACAATTAATATGAAGTAGATAATGATTCGTACAAAAAATATTAAGTTGATATGACATTTATTGGTAAATAGAAAATTTTGATTAAAAATCTTGAATAGGGAATAAATTAAATTAAATAATATTTAACAAAAACATCCACTAGCTCTTGTAACATACACAAATCAACAAAAGGTGACAACTATAAAATTCTTGTTATCAAAATCGAATAAGTACCCAATACCAATGGCATATATCAAACTACAGATACCCCCCCATTTATTCTATTTATTTACTCATCAACTGTGCCTTCAATTTACAGCGTTTCTCAAGGAAGTACTTATCGAATGTCAAACGAAAGCATTGAAGCTACTCATGATAAGAAAATAACAATTGTTGATAGTACTGCAAATGTTCAAGAAACTGAAGATTCCTCGGCTGTAGATCGACATGATTTCGACGAAAAGGAAGAAATCGCCATGCCCTCCCAGCAACAACAGGTATGACTGTGAACTTAATACAGAGATGTATATGTACTTTTCTACTCTTATATGTGAAACCCATTTTACAGTTGGTGAAAGTGGAATTTTTAAAAAAAAAAAATTTTTATGTTATTTTATGTTATTTATTTGTTTAGGAGGAAATAATCAAGAAAAAGTATGGAGGCCTACTACCAAAGAAGCCTCCACTGATCTCCAAGGTGCTTAGTCCCTATATGTTCATCAATTTTCAATGTTATAAGGAAGTTTTAATTTTTAACGTTGAGTAACTTATACGTGGTATTGATGATTTTCGTTAGGATCATGAACATGCTTTTTTCGATTCTGCTGATTGGGCTTTAGGAAAGGTAAAATTTTATATTTTAGTTACTTAAATTAATTAACCCTATCGACGAAATAAAATGAATAGATAAGGAGAAATTTTTTTTTATATATAATCGACTCCAAATTTAAGGAGAATAGATTTTAGTTGTTATTGTTGTTATTATGACCACAGCAAGGAGCCCAGAAGACCAAAGGGCCGCTCGAGGAGCTTCGCCCAAAATTGCAGGTATTTCGGTGCTCCGTCACATATACTATCGAAAAGGTTCAAGCACCTGCGAGGGGATGGATTTTTTTTCCCCGGACCACTCACAGCCCCCCAAAAAAAAAACCCAAGCTGGGGGGGAGTGATAAACCCATCCCTCGCTCAAGGAGCAGATCTTTGCTTCATATACCATATTAATGATTTCATCCTACTTTGGTTTGGATCGGTCTCGTCCTTTGACAGTGTAATAATGATGATCATATCACTAATATATTGTGAACAGTAATGCTCGATCGACAACACAAAGTTTCACATACTGTATTTTGAAGAATTCAATATAATTGGGCATCTCTTTGTTATAATCTTTTCTAATTTGTCCTAAAATTTTGCAGCCTACACCACATGACCAAGTGCGTTCAAGAAGGTCAACTTATGCTCACACAAATGATGGAAAAGGTGTGAAAAATCTAATCTATGTATGCTTTCTTTTCAACAGTTTAACAATTAATAACAGTATCTTAACAATTAACAATATCTTTGTATCTTGTAGACACTAACAATCAGGACAACACTGCTCATAAAGACGATGAAGGCACGATAAAGGATGATTCTACTAAGAGCAATGATGACCTGTGTCAGGATCACAACTGCCAAAACTGACTTTATACTGTTTGATAGAACCATCGCAAATGAAATATGTGTAACAATGCATTTGTCATCTATTTATGTAATCTTGATTATCGAGCACATAAACAAGATGTATATCGATGTCAAAACCATGTTAGAATGGTTATATATAACTGAACAATACCCATGCTTCGATAATCTCATATTGTCGCACCATAAGGTCGCGACCCAATCCTCGGGTTGTAGAACTTTGAGCTTGTTTGATAAAGTTAATGTACTCATCGTGTACTTGAGTTATTTATAACTGTTATTATATTCAATCACTTATTTTATTGATAAGACGATTTTATCATACCTCCTATAAAATAACTTTATATTTTAAATCACACGTTAAAAAATTATTTAATCACAAATCTCTTCCAAACATAGTTGTTAAGGGTGTGTTTGATTAAGGGTGGAAAATGGGGTGGAAAATGTTTTCCATTCAAATTTTCTATCTTTCCATCAAACACATTTTTTGAAACGTAGAATTCATTTTCCTTGAAAGGCTAAAAACTTGATTTTTTCCTTGAAAACAAGGAATTAGAATTCCTATGGGGAGGGGTGGAAATTGGAATTCTATGGAATGAGCATTCCATGCACTTTCCCACCCTCCAATTAAATACACCCTAAATGGCCCTTCGGCCAGTAGACACACCCCCGCATTATTACGAAGCTGAAAGGGAGCCGAAAGCGAAACCATAAAGAATTAAAAAAACAAACAAACAAAAGTCAAATTTGTATTTTCTAAGCAAAGAGATGTTTGTGGTGTAAATGGAATTAAAATAACCTCAGGGGTTGTTATAAAATTTTCCAAAAAGGCAACCCAAATTTAAGAATTTCAAAAAAGGCAACCCAAATTTAAGAATTTCAAAACCAGAAACAAAAATACCAAAAACAATAGTATGATTCTCAATTTTCCCAATCTTGGATCCTGTTTCTGTACCAACCTCACCAGTACTGCCAAAACGACAACCTTAAAAAGCGTTAGCATAAGAGTATCCTCAATTTCAGACAACCCCGCAAAGCAATCGAAGAAGAACACAGCGGATTTACTGTCAGGTAGTGGTGGAAGATTCTGTTCTTGTTGCAGCAGAAGACGTTTTATGGGTTCAGTACTTGAAACAGGGCTTTTGCCCATCAACCCATCATGCGCATCGGAGAACAATTCAGCTTCCGACGATCCCGTGGTACCGATTTCGATTCGTACTGCAGTAATTTGACTTTTAAGTACTCAGTTAGCTTCTGTTGAAACATTTAGGTTTTGGATTTGTCTTTGATAATAGTTTCAAATTGAGAGAATAATAATATATGAAGAAAAATTTACTAGATAATCAATGTTTTAAATTTAAATTACAGCCATTTACACCATAATTAATCCTAATTATAATTTACAAAAATGTCAAGTTTTTTCAGAATGCCCAAGATCATTATATTCACAACGAAATTGTTATAGGTAAGAGCATAACGACAACGATTTCGTTATTTTACTAAGGGTAAATTGGTATCCCATCTATAAAAGTGGACATTCTTTTAAATGTCATCCTTTAAACATCTAGGTTTTTGGATTTGTCTTTGATAATAGTTTGGAATTGAGAGAATAATAATATGGAGAAATATTTACTAAATACTCAAGGTTTAAAATTTAAATTACAGGATAGTCAATCTTATTTATAATTTATGAAAATGTCAAGTTTTTTAGAATGATATGACAAAAATACCCCTTAATGACTTCAAGATCGTTATATTAACGATAACGAAGTCGTTATTTTACTAAGGATAAATTGGTCTCACATCATTAAAAGTTGACATCTTTGTAAATGTCAATTAATCTGTGATAAATGTCTCATCGTTAGAATTGAGAAAGTTGACAATCAAGTAAATGTCTCATCTATAAATACAAGACAAAAGACTCCTAGCACAATCTGTAATCACAGCTGCATTTGACACTTGTATAACTTACTCCAAAAAATTAGGAAACCTGAAAACCGGGCAACAGACATCCCTAATTCTGAGCTAATTTGAAAGTAAAGAAGAAGAAAGTTGAAAATAATTTCTATGGTAACACGTGGCCAGAAACTTGTAATGAAAATGTAATTTTTGGAAGACATTTTGTGAAGAGCAGTTACTATGAAGTCCATTGACAGTAATAGGATAATTTATATATTAAATGCAGGAAATGTTGAGTAGGATTCATCCTCCAAGACCAGGATGGTACGAGGCGCTCTATGCATTCGCTTTGGACAAACTAACAAAACGTTACGAAGCCGAGGTTAGAGGCCACTTTTGAAACAAGAAGTACGAGGTTTATGTCATTCCTTAACTTCGATTTTTCGTAACTACCTTTGAATTCTGCTGTATATGATAAGATTGCTGGGTACAAGACACAACTATTTTCCAACTTAAAAGGGAAGGCCAACAAAATCTTGGAGGTTGGAATTGGAACTGGTCCCAATTTGAAGTATTACGCAAACGACCCTCAAATCCATGTTTTTGGAGTCGACCCGATCAGCAAGATGAAGAAATATGCAGAAGTGGCTGCTCACTCTGCCGGCCTTCCACTTTCGAATTTTACATTTACCCAAGCAGTAAGTATTTTTGTTTCTTAGAGCATCTCCATTGCATGTGGATGTGGGGAGGATGCTAAGGGATGATATGGAGGAGAGAGATAGAGAGAAGATGATTATTTTAATTGAAAAGAGAAAGAGGATTTGTAGTGAAAAAGAGGAGGAAAAGTGAAAAAATAGGAGAGATGTAGAAACAAATTAAAAAATAATAATAAAATAATAGTGAAGGATGTGAAATTGGACATCTAGATATAGAAGAGGCACGGGGGGAATTTATGGTGAGAAAGTGCGAAAAAGTAGGGAAAGTGAGGAAAAGAGGAAAAAAAATATGAGACCCGCAATTTTTTTATGTATCTCTATCTCTCCTCCACGTAGACAGAAATAGAGGATGTGTAGAAGATGTGCAATGGAGATACTCTTAAAGGTGTCTTAATGCTCTTCAATTTTATTGTCGAATTGATATTTATATGCATAGAAACATAAGAAACAAGTTGGATGAAGTCGTTGATGTTATTTAGGTTGCGGAGGCTTTGCCGCTGGACGATTCTTCTGTTGATGCTGTCATTGGAACACTTGTACTATGTTCGGTAAAAGATGTTGATCTTGCATTGCAAGGTATGTACATGTGTAGACATCATAAGACACGTTTTGATTGACCAACAAGTAGCCATGTCCTAAATCGCGTCATCAGTAAGAGTCTTCTATTTACTTCAGATCCTATTATCTTCGAACATTTTGGCCGGGCTAGGATGCTGATTAACCTATTTGTCTTTGTTTTTCAGAGGTGAGGAGGGTGCTTAAACCAGGTGGTTTTTATGTTTTTGTGGAACATGTAGCTGCTAAAGGTAACAAGTCAAATATCTAATCTCATTTTCTGCTAAAACAAGGATTCTTTTCTAACGTATACCCCATCGAGTCAAAAGTTATGTTTTGTGATTATTTGGCAGATGGGACAATCCGTAGATTCGTGCAGGGGGTTCTTGATCCATTGCAGCAGATAATTGCGGACGGGTGTCATCTCACCAGGAATACGGGTAACAGTATAGCTAAAGCGGGCTTTTCAGTTCTTGATATCAATGAGGTTTTTGTATCTTCTGCATCCATAATAAATCCCCACGTCTATGGAATAGCTCAAAAGTAGCCCCAACCAACAAGACGTTCAGTGTTTTGTTTGTATAAATGGCTTTTTTTTTTTTTGACATCGTTGAACATTTTGATGCGTTTCTCTAGTTGCCCTAGAGCTTATACCTCTACTTTCTTTTTGCCATGTTCTTCATTAGATTGATGTTGTTTGTAAGCTACGATTATACATACTATCAAACTAAAAAACTTGTTGTAAGGGTACTTTTTATCTTAGCCATGTTCTTTTTTTTTTTTTATGTGGGGAGGAATTATTCTCCTCATGTGGCAACGCAAGTGGGTTTCTTTTCAATGTCAAAAGTTTGGCCTCGATGCTGATGTGTTAGCTCCAATTGCTGACACATCAGCAAGTGGGGAGAACAACATTTTCCCCTTTTGAGAAAAGGAGTATCTCTTATTTTTTGCATTTCTTATTTTTGATGTGCCAGTTAGTTTCCATGTCTTCTTGGGTTGCTTTAATATTAGAGAAGCAACTTACTTTGTAAGTGTTTCTTCTAGTTGTTGCAAGGGTGATAGTTATGATTTCTTTTTCTTCTCCTATTTTGTTATTTATTATTAAAATTCATATTATTATAAATGTGGATTCTCCGTATAGTATGAGAGTATATTTCAATTGATGTTAGCGGATAAATTTTAATATATTTTTATAAATAGGAAAAGAGAGAATGAGTAGAGTTGGACGATGGAGATTTAATGAATTGAGAGATATATGGATCTGATTTGTTTAACCAAATTTAAATTTTAAAAAGAATGAATTAAAATGAATTAAAATTCATATGCTAATAGAGGCTTAGATTTGGAACTACTTCCATTTCATGCGAACAGCGTTGTGCCGTCCAATCAGAATATTTATTCGTCTTCGTTTTGTTTTGGAAGATGTTTCTGTCCTCTTTAAGTATGAGATCCCCAGCTGATGACTTATTGATTATTCCTGTTTTTTTTCAAAACCTTTTGACATTGTTAGAAAATTGAATGTTGGTACGTGCAGTTCGTTAGCAGTTCAAATTTTCGAGTTGAATCTTGAATTCGATCCTTCATGTCGGATTCGTTCATAATTGGAAATTGATTCATCATCTTTTCTTTTATAGTTTGCCTGCATTGAAATTTGGTCGAGTGAAATCCTCAATTTGATTCTCTCGCTTCTCTTCTATAGTTTCTACATTGAAATTAGTGGTTTTTTTTTTTTTTTTGTGAAATGGGTGAAATCTTAAATTTGAGGGTGTGTGTGAGAGAGATTAGTTTTTAAAAAAAATGATTTTTTGATGTCTCATTCAGAAGTAAAAGAAATTTACTAAAAAATACAAAAAATTGTCATATCAGTATAATAAATTGTTGAAAATGATGAGAGGCGAAAAACAATATTTTATCTAAAGT
Source organism: Jasminum sambac (assembly GCA_018223645.1). Taxonomy (NCBI): domain Eukaryota; kingdom Viridiplantae; phylum Streptophyta; class Magnoliopsida; order Lamiales; family Oleaceae; genus Jasminum; species Jasminum sambac. Next base: position 28,514,915 of record CP073652.1, read on the forward strand.
TGTGTCAAACAAACCCAAATTGTGTTTTCATTTCCGTCGCTCTCTTCTCCGCCCCGCCCCACCCCCTTTTTTTTTTTTGTTCTTAAAATTCATATGGTAAATTTGGATTCGTTCACGAGCCAAATTTGTCTCTTTGTTAATTGTTTTCGATAAACAAATAATAATTGAATAAAGACAGTTCATGAGAATTACCAGTTTGTTCGTCATTTTGTTTGTTGTTTGTAAAGGTTTTCAGAATAACTGAAGGATTAGCACTTTGACACCCTACATTATGCCGAAAGGATCAATAATTAAACAGATACCAGCTAAGGTGTGGACCATGATTAATAAATTATAAAGCTTATGCATAATGGAATAATGATTGTGTTCATCAAAATCGATCTCTGACTCGTAGCATCAACAATATCTTGCCTACTGTCCTACATAGTAAGATAGTACATGTTTCTGTGTGCTGGTGACTAACACACTCATCAATCTTTGAAAAAAAATCAATTGTTAATTTAGATTAATCTTTTATATCAATTAGTGTTTTAAAAAAGCGAAAAGTATGACAAACAGTAAAATTAAAATTTTAGATTAAGCGAGTGTAATTGTATGTTATGCAAAGTAAGAATATAAAAACATAAAATGTACAATGACAACTTTAAGTTTCAAATTTTAGGGTCTTAAATGAGATTAAACGAATTTCCTAAAACCGTGTTTCCAATTAATCTCATACTTCCTCCGTTCTTCTAAGATAGGTACCTACTATTTTTCACACATATTAAGGGAATATCTTAAATATTGTTGAAATTATAAAATATTTCTATATTGTTCCTATTTTACCCTTACATTAAATGACAAAAAATTAGTATGAATATGGTTAATATTTTTGGGAGATAGAATAACTAATTGATTTTTAGTATTCTAATAATATTAAATATGGGTATTTTAGTCAATTAGAAAATAAATTACATTCTCGATGAGGAAAGGGAACTATAATTCGGGAGAAATGAAAATGAAATACAAACCCATCTTAGTGGGATAGAGGGAGTAAGCAATAAACAATTACTCAAGCTTCAAATTTGAGGGGTCTTAAATGAGATTAAACGAATTTTCTGAAACAGAGATTCCAATTAATCCCATAAGCAATAAACAATTATGAGGCTATTCATGTGGAAAATAACTCATGCAAGCTTGGATTCAATATAGCAGCAGTTACATAATGTACCAAATTTGCCAATGTGGGACAAGTTTGTTCTCTTTTTACCAAATTTCTTTGGATGACCATAGAACATGACACAAATGATTAAATGCTAACACGTGGGCACTTAGAACAGAATCATGCTCAGTCATATTTGGATAAATTTCTATTTTGTTCAAATTTAAAATTTTAAGGTAAATAATAACAAAAGGTTTATGAAATCTGTGGATAATAGTACATAGTGATGTATATTAATATAAAGTGTCTAATTGATATTGATTTGATTGCGAAAGAAGATTGAAAGTTAATTTTTTAAGTAAAAAGTCTTTTCTTTCTCCGGATAAAAAGGGTTGTATTAAGATTTCGATCATAAAGTATCAAATATGATACGTAAGATTACATTTTGTGGAAAACTTTATATCTTCTTTAAAAAAGAAAATTAACCCAAGTAAAGCTTTAAACAAACATTCTTTGTTTTGATTTAATATATCATGTTGCACACCCATAAAAACTGCTGTATTTAAATTATTCGAGATTGAAATTATTGTATTGTAATTCAAAATTTGCCTTCAATATAGGAGCGTATTGGCGTACTCAACTGTTTGTTTGACATAGATTTTGAAACAATGATTATAATGAATTTGACTATATTAGCGCGTGTTAGTGTATGTGTAAAAATTAATTTTTATAGATTTTAATGTGATATAGTAGAGAAAATGAGTGAGGTTGCATGATGAAGATTTGTGTAGTATAAGTAGATCCTACGAGATATGTGGATGTGAAATAGAAGAGAAAATGAGTGAAGTTGAAAAGAATGTATCAAAATTTATAAGCTGACGGGCGCTTAGTCCTTGAGATTGTTTTATAGTGTTGAGAAATGATGTGGAAGGTTTGGAAAAAGCAATCGGGAAAAATCCAACCAAAGGAATGATGGAAGAAAGATAAAGATAAGGAATTATTAAAATCGGACTTGAAACGCGTCGAATATTATCTTTAGAATAAGTTTAACCTTTCAACGTGTGATTATAAATTGAAAAAAGAAAAATCTTAACGAATATACAAAAAAGTTTGAAACAAACCAAAGGAAATAATCTGGAAGAAAAATAATGTTTTAAAATGGTACCAAATAAGCTCTTGAACATAAAGCAATAAACATATTGTTAACAAAAGAAAATAACTTTTGATAAGTAGTTGTAGCTCTCGTTTTTTCTTGAACAAAAGAAGATGAACCCTTTTTAAGTAATGTGTACACATACACCATCTAATTTAGAGGGTATACCATGACCCGTTGGACAACTAGAATTTTGCCCCCTCATTAACTATAACTTGTTATTAAGTATAATATATTTTCCCTGAAAATAATAAGTTAGAGTTTCGTGTTGATAGTGTGTTATGAGATTATAATATGAAAATTTACAATGAATAATATAATCAGAACTCTGTGGATATAATTCTTATTCACGTTGATTTAAAATGTTATTGTAAAGTTTAATTCTATATAGGCATTTAATAAAACAATATGAATACCTCTTCAAAACTCAAACACTCAATAAAAAAGTGACATATTAGAATGTCACATAATAATGTCAATTTAAAATGATTATGTATAAAATTGTTAAAAATTTGAATTTAGAATTAAGCCTTTGTTTGTTTTAATTTTTTAATGTAAATATTAACTTTTATTACTAATCAAAGTCCAATGTCAGTATCAATAACATGTCTCACACAATAACTCATTATTATACATAATATATTTCATGATCTCCCCCACTAAATAAAATAAAATCTGCCTCAACACATTATAAATGTAAATTTAAACAATAGCAAAAAGTTACTGGGTCGAAATCGGAAAATAATGTGTTTTAGAAGGGTGTGATGGCAAAATGCTCCCGTAAATAATCGCGCTATTCGCCGTCAAAGTAGGGTTCTTATATTCTCAGGTGCACACGCAGACAATTTCTTCATTCTCTTCAGAGCTAATATCTCTCTCTACAATTAATAGGTAATTTTTAATTTTTGCAGCTTACGATTGTTATAGTTTTCAAGTTTCATCTCTTGGGCGAAGTGCATTTTTGCCTGTTTTCTCCGCGATTTGAACTGCCATTTTTGTTGTTAAGAGTTTATGTTGGCAGATACTTTTCATTTCATGAGGATTTTTTATTTTCTTAGGAAAAATTTAATTTTAATTTTAGGTTTTGGTGCCTTATGTAGAAGCTTTGGCGTTTTTCAAAATTTGTCTCTTATTCGGGTTCCTATTGTGCAGCAAAAGCTTCACAGTTGTATAGGTTAGTTTTTGAATGCTAATTTTTGCTTTTCTTTTATGTTGAAGTAAGTTAGAATGCGTATTGCGTAGTGAAATTATTGAACTTCAGATGTGGCAATGACTAGAATTTGAAGGAGGACCTTTAAGTGAAAAATTGAATATTTAGGGTTCTCTATTTAAGTGGCTGATTGAATTGTACTTTCAGCTCCCCCACCCCACCCCCACCCCCCGCTCTCTCTCCCCTCAATTTTTCTTGACTGTTTTGAGTGGAAATTTTGGTCAATAGATTCCTTTTTCTTTCTTTCTTTCTTTCTTTTTATTTTTATTTTTGTTTTTCATTTTTAATTTTAATTCATGAAATTGAGTATTTTCTGTACAATTTACAGTGTCTGTATTTCCTCTTTGATTTCAGCTGCTTGAATTCCGTGTGTTTTGACATATTTCAGCAGGGGTGAAAGATTCAGAAAATTTGAGGCTACATGTCCTGGCGAAACACATTGAATTCAAGTTTTGCTGGGGATCAAATATGACCTACTTTTATCTCATTGTCACTTAATTTTGTCCGGTTATAGTTGATGTGTTGAAAATAAGTTTACTGTCAAAACCTTACTTTCAGCGAAAAAGAAAGGAAAAAGAAAAAGGATTAGTTCTTTTGTTCCTTTGAGCGTTGCAAAAATTGCACATATTGAGTAGGGGTTAGGTTTCCAGTGAATCTTCTAAAAGATAGCTAAAACGGGGTCCCTTTGTTGTGTGGCTGCAAGGCCACATGGATCTGATACCCCCACTAGGGAGTGGTCTGTGGGGCCGCACGAGCCGTACTGGCGAACTAATACAAGCTTTTCCCCACCTCCGTCAAGATGGGATTTCGGTTTCCAATACGAAGCAATGTCATTTGGTTCCCGTGATGGCGTTCATTTGGGCTCTTCAACATCATCAAACAGCAGAGGAAGTAGAAGTTGGATGAGAGGAAATAATATTCCAAATTCCCAATATCTGGTATCTGACAATGTGGGTCCATATTTTAGTCCATCAGAGGTCTCTCCTGCCCAGCAATGGACTCCCCCTGCAATACAAGAAATCAGTGCCGATGATTATGGGAGTTCAAGGAGAGGTATGGAAACAATACCTCATTTTTCTCTTGATATTTTCCTGCTTCAAGAGCTGTATTCATTTTTCCTTGGCTAACTTGTTGTATTCATTTTTTCCCCTCGATATTTCTATGGCCAATTTTTGCCAAATTGCATATTGAAATAATACTTGATTACTGATTTCCTTTTTTTTTTTTTTTTTTTTTTTGCTGATGATGATATTTATTATTTATGGTTCATTGAATAAATTTTTTAGCACCTCAGCATGACATCCCCTTAAAAAAGGATCACACCGGGAGTGAGAGGGAGAGACGAGAGAATAATGCCTATAGGAGGACAGCAATTCACGTTTACCTAATTATGTCTTTATCCAAGTCATGGATGAACTTAGTCATGGATGGACTTAGTCACTTACATTATATTTTCAAGATGACTAGATGAGGTTCTTGGGATATATTACTTGTTCAAGACATAATTCTAGTTAATGAGCAACGAGCTGTCATAAGTTATAACTCTGAGATACTTAGGAAAATTAAATGTTTTAGTTAAAGTATAATGTAGGGCTTGATTGATACAAATTTAATCAAATAAAAATGTTCTCTCCTCATTTTCAACAACGCATTCATTGATTTGACATTTTCTTTAAATTTTTACATACACTTATTTAATTCTCAACCACACACCTAAAAATCATTTTTCAATTATCAAACATACTCGTAATGTGAAAGAAAATCATGTAATGCATAGAATTGAAGAGTAATGCAAGTTAGATGAAGCAAATAGTTCTACTAGAATTGTGTAATAAACTTCCTAAAAGGCAAAAAGGCCATAGCACACCAAAAAGAATGGAAAAAAGAAAAAGAAAGGAAAAAGAGCCTGCTTTATGATAACTAAGAGCCTATTTGCCACAATTTATACCAAAATATAATTGTTTTCAAGCTTCATCTTCCACCTCCCATTTCATTGATGTCATGATCCCCACCCATTTCATTGATGTCTCAAATTTGCATATTTATGTAAAACTTTTCCAACTTTTAAATTATACACTCAAAAATCATTTTGCCAAAATCTCTCCCAAAACAGAGATTAAGTGTCTGTCCTAAAGAACAAAATATGCATAAGATGTATGCAGTGGAATGAGAATGGTGAGGTGGATGAATAGTATTACCAGGGTATATAAAAGAAGGAATGACAATATACAACAATTAGGGCCTGGCGTCTACTGAGGATAAATTGAGGCAATGGGAACTTACAGAGCTTTACTTCTGCAGCTTAGATCTATAGAGCTGCTCTGTCTCAGGAGAATGAATCTATACACTGAATCATTCCTTTAATACAATGGGATATGGTCCTTTGCTTTGCTATTGATTGTATATGATCTCAGAAAATAATTTTTCTCCAACCTTATCTCCAAAGATAAAGGCATTCTGTTAACTTAATTTTCTTTCTCTGATTGATGGCATTTTCTTGAGAGAGAGTTTATATTCTTTCATTTCTGTTTTGCTAGTTAAGCTTCTAATTTTCTTGCTCTTTCTATCCTCGATAGATGTAGGTTTCAGGCCCTTATCACTTTCACCGGCAATGGAGGTATATGTTAGTGTTTTGTTTCACATCATGTTTTTCATTTCATTTTCATCTTGTTGAGTCGAACATTCATCGCTAAACTAGGAACTTGACAGGGAACATTGGCAGCTAAAGAGAGTGGCGATTCCACTTCACCCCAATCGGACAGTAGTCGTGATTCTAACTCCACCATCAAATCACATCATCTCAACTTCTCAACGCGCCGTAGCTTTATGTCCAAAGCAATTCATCCTTTGTCCTTCCCAACAGACACACCCACTAGAGAACCCCTTAATGTCACCCCTAATCACCTATCGGCATTTGATTTCAATGCCATTACTCCATCAGAAGATCGACGCCAATCAAGTGCTAGCACCCATGTTGATCTCACAGAAATTTCCGAGTCCTTCGACTATCATAATCTTGTCAATAGATCATGTAACACATCAGATTGTTTCAAATGTGGATTGTGTGAGAGGTTCCTTTCACAGAGATCGCCTTTGAGTTCTCGGAGGATTGTCAAAAGTGGGGACATGCCGGTTGCTGGGGTCCTTTCGTGTAGTCATGTATTCCATGCAGAGTGCTTAGAGCAAATAACTCCCAAAGCATGTAAGAACGATCCTCCATGCCCTATATGTGCTCGTGTTGAAGAAGAAAATTCAAATTCTCCTGATCTGCGAGTTTTTCCAAGTTAAGAAACAGTTTCCCTCGTCTTAAGCCTTTCTGTGAAGATGGGTCGTCCAAGGCTTGGGGTTGCACACAGGGAGGTGATTGTGTTGAAGGGGCATTACACACACCTCGTAATACATTATTGTCGCTCAATCGAAATAGATTTAGAAAGAATGTTCTCTTAAAGCGCAACCCAGGTCGGGAATTCCCTGGGAAGTTGAGGAAAAGTGGGCCATATCCTTCAGGGCTGTGGATCAAATCAACTGAGCATGGAGTTTCTGGTTCATCATCGATGACCGAAGGTTCAGGCTTAAAGTGATGCCAGAGAACTGTATAAAGACTCGTATTTAATCCCGGTTAGATGATCTTTTCTACTGTTTGATTATGAGCCTTCTGTATGATCTGCGTTGAAAATGGATTTTGCTATTAAGCTTTGTTGTTTGTAGTCTATTATTAACCTTACTTATTAAGCTTAGGATGTGCATGTGGTGTTATCAGTAAAGATGGGCACTATGAGTTGCATTTTTGTTGCAGCTTTTGTTCTTGTACCTAGGGATGGCAATGAAACCAGACAGTGGGTTCGTGTAATTCGGCCAAAGTTGTATTCTGGTTGTGTAAACACTAACTTGACCTGGATTGAGCCGAGAAATTGGCCATTAAGTTTGGGGTTCCATTTTTTATTTTTAGGATTGGTGCGTGGACTTGCCCGACAGGCTTGTCCGTGAGCTGGCGCATTTATGCAAATTTGCCGTTATAATTTTCCAAATTTGTCTGTATTAATTAAAAATTTTCAGAATTTTGAAAAGGAAAGTCTAGATGAGCCTGGACCAGGCGGCTAGGGCCTGCGAAGGCCCATGAGCGGCAGGTCAATCTGAGCCCTCAAAACTGAACACAGGGTCGGATCATACTCGGCCTGTGTCAAGAGTCAGATGGGCCGAGCCAGAACTCGAGCCCATTTGCCATCCCATACTAGTGAGAAAAATTCTCAAAAATTTCCGTGGTGATTGGGATCCTCTGATCTTCGGCCCTATTAGACTCAACTCTTTAATTGTAGATTTTTTGAAATGAAAATGGACGTTTTGGGTGTGCTGTGTTCACAAGTAGTTATGGATCAACAATTATGTGATATTTCAAAGTTTACTTGGTGTTATGTTATGATATACAAGCATCAAGCATATGACCCCACAACAACTACATCGCTCATTGAACGAACGTGGCTGATAAAGAGCATTATTGTTTGAAAAATAAAAGTGTGGGGGCTAAACATGTTTAGACGATATTCTGAAGAAAATGATTCTCGCCAGTGCGGGTTCTGTGTTTTTGGAGGCTTGAGGCGATTTATTAAAATGGGCCCCATTATTAAACGGTAAAAACTATGAAAATTTATGAATGCATTATAAAAAAATTAATAGTTAATTGAAAATACAATAATAATGAAAAAATGAAAAAAAAATATCTATGAGACCTTGTTTATCGTTATAATATAATAGTAAAAAGATAAAATATTTCTTACTTTTTGCTATTGAAGGAAAAATATTAATCAAATTTTTAATAATTTAGCTTTATCCCGACGCAATAATAATTTACAATTTTAAAATCATTGTCATGAAGTTCATACTGTTCATCAATAATGGAGTGTTTTCACCACTAGAACAAAATAAAATTTCTAAATATTGGAATACATATTAAATATAGTGTTTTGTGGTATGAAGAAAAATTAATTTTTAACACTTCTTTTCCCTTTTTTTTTAAAGATCTTGCATGAGAGATTTGAGATTTAACAATGTGAGAAATGCAAATTTTATTTAAAAGTTTGAAATTTTTTTTCACGTGATGATATATATATATATATATATATATATATATATATATATATTGAAAAGATATGATGGTAGAATATAATTATGCATGCAAACTTTTAGTAAAGGGAGTTTTAAAAATTGAAAATGTCCATATGCAGTCCGAATCGAACTTGGTCGCTCCAACAAAACACACCGTCTACCGCTACACCAGAAGCCATCCTTTGATGTTGGGGGAAAACTTTTACTATTTATAATTATACTGCAGATGCAAATCAAATTAAAAATGGGCCCCAAATGCCGCTGGGCCTGAGGCGGTCGCCTCACGGGCCTCAAGGCAAAACTGGGCCTGATTCTCGTAAGTGGTCGAAATGTAAAAGAGAAATTTTTAAAAATATGAAAACATTGTCAGTTAAAACAAAACGGCACTTGTGATTCTTGCGTGTGGTTGAAATGTAAAAGAGAAATTTTAAAAAATATAAAAACATTGTCAACAATGGTATTCGAGAAAAGTTACTTTTGTAATAAGCTGTAGCAAACACGGACTAAGTGATGAGCAAACATGCCTTAAACTCATGAAATTTCGCGTCAATGTCTTAGGTTTTTGTTGGTACCATGATCCTTGTCATGTGGGGAAGCAACCCATCCATATGGTTTGCTTACCGAAAGTATATTTGACCAATTGAATTAGATATAGAAAAATGGTCCCAACTATTGACATTCCAAACCTAGTGTTTTGAAGGCTGAATTTGGTATAAATCTGATGCAAACATGAATCACTTTCTGGGCCAATGTGTTTCCCTCATTCCTCAATTCTGCATCAAATCTCTTTTAGTAAAAGCCCATGGCCCATTTCTTCTTGGCCACTCAAATCCCAATATATCAGAGGGAAACATCAATTTTGGACTTTGGGACCATCAAAATTTGCACATGTTCATGTGATGTGTTTTCACGGCATGTAGTGTGTCACAAAATAACTCTCTTTTTGCTATACATGTATTTTGTTGATTCTAATTTGCCTTAAAATGCCTTGTCATTTTCCAACAATTTGCCTCATTGGAAACCTCAAAACATCTAATTTCTTGACTCTTTAATCTGGGGTAGGGTGGATTATACTAATATTTGCATATTTTTAACTGTACATAATTGTTCAGTAGATAGAAAATAGAATGATGGTGCTTCACAAAATTATGACACATTACTTAATTGTACAAATTTTGCACTAGCGTGGTCATAATACCCAAAGGATAAATATAAAGTGCCAATATGTTATCTTCAGTGTCGTCAAAATTGGCCTGGCTTGACGGGGGCAAATATGCGACCTTGTAACAGATAACCCTAAAATCAAGAGTTGATTTTTCAAATTTTGCGCCCTTCTAAATTTTAGGATATATGTGTTTTTAATTTTTGTAATTATCAGGTTAATAAATAGTCGATCTATAGTTGATCTTTTGACTCTTTCACTCAATCTCTTCTCCGAGTTGATGGCTATTTTGGGTTGAGTTCGAAAATAAAAGTAGTCGCTTTTTCAACTGTAAGATAAAAGATTGTTTCGAAAATACAATTTCGATGAATTTCTAAGCCAGTTCTTTTGGGAAACTCGCTCAAAACATGCTAGTGAAAGTTCAGGGTAAATCTCATTTCTTTGGAAAAAAGAATCGAGATATATTTATGGTAGAAATTTGTGCTCCTTTTCGAAATATAAAATTTATATTCTTCAAGGTACTCGCATAGGTGATAAATACCAATAGGTTGTGACCACCAAATCTTCAACTTGCTTTGTACATTTGTGTTGAATATCTTACACATTTACTTCTTGCCACTCACAAGATAAGTTATTTTGGCCCATTTTAGGATTCTATGATAAAAAGATATCTTTTCTGAAAAGGAAAAATCAAAAAGAAAAGTAGTACCAGGTTACGCCATTTTCAAAACTTACACGTCTCTTTTAGATTGTGAATGCAAAAGGAGTTGCATAGGCAAAGGGCTAGAGATGAATATTGCACCAATCAGAGTTTTAGAAAAATTCTAGGCTGTGACAATATGAGTCATTGTCACAAAGAAGTAACTTTTTTAATTCAAATAAAAGTTAAGTTCACACTCGGTTTAAGTAATCATTTTTCTCAAGTCTCAATGGATAAGATATATACGTCTAATAAACTTTAAGGAAAAAACGTAGTGTAGAGGATAGGAAAATATCAATAATTTTCGCTTAAAATCAACTCTATTAATTTCGAATAAATATTGAATTCAAAATTGTTTGTCATTAAAATCTCACAAAATCTATAAAGTCATTCACTCGGACTTATAAATACTCTTTTAACAGCTACACCATTTCTAAGAATGATTCTTTCACCGCTCGCTTTTTACCTTTCGTTAAAATATTTCTTAATAATGCTTAACGATACATGTGCTCACGTCACCCTTTCACGTACTATGATCTTATGTTAGAAATTAAGATCGCATATATTATACAATTTTTCATGAACTAAACTATTCTTGTACTCTTCTTATTATATATATATATATATATATATATATATATATATATATATATATAAGCCGAGTTGATATAATGTCCATGTTGGCACATTTATCATGCCTACTAGACATATGTAATCTTTGCCTTAGATGTGATCAATTCAATATCATTCAATACACGATGTCACACATGTATCTTGAATATAATAAATTTGTGTCCACGTGAACATATTAACTGATTGCAATTAATCACTAATTGCATCTTTAGACAACTAAGAATTTTATGGCCACTCTTTTGTTCATATGAGGTGTCTGAATATTCTTTACTGTCAAAGACATTAGGTTTGGACCTGTAAAGTGTTGAACAGTTAGTTAAAGAAAATGGATGGCTTTTGTTTATGCTTAGGACTTTATGCCTCAGCACCACGCTTGTTCTCATCACACTTTTAATAAGAAAAGTTAAAAAGAGTAGTTCAATTTTTTATATGTAACCATTTTCATCCTTATATTGGAAGAAGAATATTATCTCTAATACACTCTGTAAAAAGTAGTTCATGTAGAAATGCTAATCTTGAAAGTAGATGGAAAATGAAGTAGAGAATATTATCTCTAATACACTTTTTTTTTTTAAATCCTATGAATATATGGTTAAAATTAATGTTTTACTTTGATTGCATTTATAAAAGGTTTACGAATTGGTATCCAAGCAAGGCCTGAAAAATTAAACCCTTGTTGAGATGAACCCGATTATTATTATTATTATTATTATTATTATTATTATTATTATTATTATCATCATCATCATCATCATCATCATCAACACTCGACACACTAGATGACGGGAAAATATTTATGCGGTTGACACTTGAAAGTATATCCTTTTTTTTTTTTTTTTGTAAAAGACAGTATATCCATTTGATACACACACAAATTAAATAGTCCATGAATTTAGACAAAGTAAAGCATTATATTGCACATGAAGTTTCTAAAACCATCGAGTGGTTTTTAATTACAGAACGCTCAGCTATTTCAAGGTAAGATATATAAAAATTATTATTCACTGTCATTCACACATTTGGCAAACTTCGTTGCCATTTTAATTTGTATGTCTTTATATGGTGGACTTATTATTTTTCTTTTTCCATTCTGGTAAAATTTTAATAGGTCTCTTAATATTGACAAATAATTTATACAAGTGAATGAGTTCTCGAATATGCATTGAACTCGGACTTAAAGGGTGATTGGATTGAAATTTTTATATTCTTTTTTATGGATTTTTATGTAAAAAAGGAAAGAGAATTAATAGAGTTGAATTATAGAGATTTATACAATATATGTAAGTCCCACAAGATATGTGGATGTGATTGATTTGATAAAAAAAGTGATAAAAAATGATAAAATTGCTAGCCAATCACCCATTTAATGTCCTATTTAGTCTCTGGAGAAAAAAATTTGCTGAAGAGCATCTTCATTGCATAACTTTCCCACATCCTCTATTTTTGTCTACGTGGCAGAGACACACAAAAATTACGGGTTCCACATTTTTTTCTCTTTTTCTCACTTTCCCTACTTTTTCCCCATTTTCCCACTTTTTTACTATAAATTCCTGTGTCACCTCTACATCTAGAAGCTCAACTTCATATCCTCCACTATTATTTTATTATTATTTTTTAATTTATTTTTACATCTCTCTTACTTTTTCAATTTTTCCTCTTTTTTATACTGCACATCATCTATTCTCTTCTCAATCCACCTAATCATCTTCTCTCTATCTCTCTCCTTCATAGTGTCCCTTAACATCACTACCCATTGAAGATTAGAACAAAATCGATGATATTGACACCTCCAAATACGTGCATAACCATCTAATCATGGATTAGACACATTCAAATAACCCTATAAACGCTAAGACATTTTGTACATTGTGTCCCTTTCTTCGAGGAGGTGGTTTAAATTCATTTTGACACTACTATTTAATTTGGATATATATATATATATATATCTCTAAGGGAAGAAATTTCAACTTTATTTTCGTTAGGAATAGGATATGTAATATCTTTGTGAAAGCATTAGATACATCACCCTCAAAATCATCCCATGTGCATTCTTGATTACTATGAATTGTTGTCAATTCATAGATTAGCTAGCTCTTAGAGGACAAGTTGTTAATTAGCCAACTTGGACCAAAAAAGGGACCTCATACTAATTATATTATACAGACAAATTATGTGATAAATCAAGACTTGATGTTATGAGGTCCAAAAATTCTAACTAGTTTTAAATTGATATGACCTAATTTGTTTGATGCCAAAGCAATCTCAAGAATAATGTGGTACCAATATCAATAGAATATGAATTTTTTCATTCTTACATTCTTACAGGAGGAGGATTATGATGACCCATCTTTTGAAGGGTAAGATACACTTGTTAGAACTCCAAAAATGTAAGACTTAATTTCATATTACATTGTTTATTGACAGCTTTAATGTGAGTATAATCTTGACAAATAATTATTGTTATTTTAAAATTTAATTATTTTATATAGATAAATAAGTGATTCATCATTAAAAATGAGTAATTTTTTTGAACAAAAATGAGTAATTTTTAAGATAACAAATTTGTATATAAAGATTAATATATTATCAAAGATTTTATGATGCCTACCAGGGCACACATTATTGTGCACCTTGACTGAGGTAGCACATGGTGTGTTATCATAGCTGATCTGTTACATCAGCTTTGGATGCACCGTAGTATGCACCCAGATGGGCATTATAAAATTTTTGATATATTATACTCATTTATTGAAACTCTCGAAGATAATATAATATGGAATGAAAAAGAATTTCACATTTTCCAATTTTTTACACGTATATTTCACCATCCAAAAGAAGCTAGAGTGTCACTGTAACCCTCTCTTGTAAAGATAAATAAATTAAGTGATACTCATATCGACGACTTGATTTATGTTTCTAAATTTACGTGCCTATATATGATTTTGAAAAATTGTTGAAGTTTATTAGTTTAACCATCGAAGTTGTCTTGTTCTATTGTATATTAAAGAGTTTGTTTAATTCCTCGTGTTAATTAAGTTGACATTACTATAGTAATGACAATGTCAATGGATATTAGAAAGCTGGTGGCACGGAATTTTGCACAAGAAATGAAAATAAACAAAATTTCATATTTTAAGAAATTACAAACTGAAAATAACAAAATTAAATGTATTAGCGGATGAATTTTAATATATTTTTATAAGTAGAAGAGAGAGAATGAGTGGAATTGAATTGTGGAGATTTAATGAATGGAGAGATATATGGATGTGATTTGTGTGACCAAATTTGAAATTTGAAAAAATACATTAAAATGGATTAAAAAAGAAATGCTAACACACACGAACCTCTCCCCCTCCCACCCCACAACAATCCCGTTAGACTATAAAAGTAATGCACAAATCAAAACTTTTCTCATGCCAAAATTTTCACTAACAACTTCAATTTATAGGTTTTAATTTAACTTCAGTGTAACTGAAAAAGATTTTTACTACCCTGATCAAGTCAATGACCAATATCAACCACACACATTTCACCTAGCTCACTCGTTATTATTCATATTTATCGCAATCCTTATCATTATTCAGCCTAAAAAATTGTAGTTTAACCAAATAAAAATTTACCCAGAGACTTACTTGGACGGACAACACTAATAAATAAAATTCCCTCCCAAATCCCAACTTATTTTTGATTTTTCAAACACATCCATCATCTTTACTCTTCTCTTTTGTGTTGTTCTTATTCTTTTTTTTTTTAATTATTATTTTTATTTTCATACTCCATAAGTCATAATGACAAAGTTATAATAATTGGATGTAAAGACTTTATATACTAAATTTTCACATGCTTTGTTGTGTAATATATACAGAATTGTGTAGATAGAAAAGGTGTGGTGAGCGTGGATCATTTCACGTGCAAATCTTGGGAGCTTTCTTTGTCCAAATGATTAATCCTTTTTTTTAATTATTTATAATAATAATTTTATAATAATCGGGTAGTTATGCTGGTGAAAAAGATTGTTCAAACAAACATGGCAGACACAGAAAAATCTGCACTTTAAGAAATTGGTTTTTTGTACAATCAAAAGTTAAATGATCTCTTTGCTTGTTATGCACTTAATATGGTAACCTTTTGATAATGTGTACCTTTATCTTTATACATGCATAGTCACATAAATAGGGAAAATGCCATTTAGTCATTGGTCCTGCGGTACAACAAAGATGCACAATAAAATATACAACACAGACGTGTGTTCATCTGTTGAGGAGAATAGGACTCTTCATTTAATTTGTTAACAATTTATTTAAAAGTAATGTCTCATGTAGAAAAATATGATCCAATCAAATATATTATTGTTTGACTTGTATATTTTTGTTATAACCCCTAATATGACAACAATAAAAACTTAACCTTATTCCTACAAGTAGGAAATTACGTGGAGTTATACGAGAAAATCACGTCGGAATACTGACTTATTAGCAACGGTAGTACATCCTTATATTAATTGTTTACCTTTTTCGACTTCATTTTTACATATTTTACCATCAAAAGTTGCAAAACAATTTACCTAACTATTGAAAAACTAGTCTATCTCCTAAGACAACTTGTTCCATATATGGAAGCTAAGTATCTATATATAGTTAGGACCATCTATAATACCTAAAATAACTTGTTAAATAATTATAGCATTAATTTTTAATTACTGAAAAAATATATATAATTTTGAAGGAACAAAATATGCGATATGTATATTCTTGTTTATCACGGAATGTATTCACAATCCACTGAACGTAACACAACTGAAAGTCAAATGACTATATTATCATCTCCCTATTGTAAAAGTGCACTACACCTCACATGTTATTCAACAAAATGGAAAAGGTGCATATGTAGACAATTGTAATTATCAAACGGTCTTGTTGGAGAATTATTAAATTATAATAAGTCTTTGTTCATTTTAACTCTTTTCTATCTCAAAATTATCTTTTATTATTAGCCAAAATCAAACGTCAATATAAATCACACATCTTATATCATTTTTCTTTTCTTTTTTTTTTTTTTGAGAACTACATCGGATTGAAAATCCAAACTTAAAATATAATTTTATTAAAAAACAAGCAATTTACACCTAATCGAAGGGGAACCTTTATATCATTTCTCATTATTATTCACATATTTCGTATTTTTCAGTGTTATTCAATCTAAAAATAATAATTTTTAATTAAAAGAAGTTTACCCAAACACACTAAAACTTTATTCTTAGGCCTTGTTCTATTCGGTGTTAACCAAATCCGCACACAATTCCGTATATCTCATACTCATTTTCAACCATATACACATTTCCCAAAATAATATTAACCACACATTTTTACACGGAATACCGCGCGAAACAACTAAACCCCCAATCAAACAAGGCCTTAGTCTCTTTCTCAAGGCCATATTTGTTAAAGTAGGAAGACATCCACAAGTCACAAGTTCAATCTCACCTTAAGAGAAGTAAGCCCACTAGTGATTTTTGCTCCTTTTTTTTCTTTCTTTCATTTTCCCCCCATTTTGGGACATTAATTAATTATTTGATGATTATTTTCGCATCTACTTTATATTGATGAAATCTTTGAAAACTTTTAAGATAACCACCAAAAAAATTCGTTTGTTGGATTTGATCCTACGGTTGATGTGGTAGTTAGGTTACATAGCTCATCTAAAGACCCAACAAATCTTTTCAAAGATACATGTCTTTCTTTTCTTCAGCAAAATTTCCGGTGATTGTGAGCATATATATGCATATATTCAATTTCACGTGGGCACGTGGCCCATAAACTGACTTGGTTTGTCTATAATAATTCCATAAAAACACAAGTAATTCGACTTGAGATATTCATTTTATTCAACAATCTAATTTCTATATTGATGAATTATGAGTTATTGATGTTACAATATGTTAACACCAAACCAGCAATGAGATTAGATATGAATAATGTAGTTCAAATTACTTCAATTTCCCACAATGTGCATGATCATATCTTGTTCTTGCACGATCGATATTCGATTGTTTGGTCCCGTGTCCGTGTCTATCTCTTCCATATTGTCAAAGCATCAACAGTTTTGATCTGGTGCAAGTGTCTGCACAAAAATATTCTATAAGCAATTAATGTTGAAGCATCACATCATGCCACATCATCAATTTTGAACTTATATTATCATCTAGATATACAGTTAAATCATTAATGAGAGTTAGAGACTACACGTATGGTGAGGAATTCAAGATCTAGCATCGTCTTATATCACACATAAACATATTTTTAGACGCCGTTCTCCTACTCATTTTTATACATGTTTATATATTTTTACACACAAATCTCGTGGGACCTACTTGTATTACACAAATCTCCACCATTTAATTTCACTTTTTCTCTTTTCTATATCACATCAAAATACATAAAAACGCATAAAAACGTATACCCTAACACGCGCTTAACATCGACCTAGTGATGGATTTAAGAGAATAATAGAAAGATTCATAGAATTATGATTTTAAATTTCTTGAATACCGTATGTTCATAAATACCACTTGAGCCAAAGCGTCAAATCAATTGACAAAATACACATGGTTACAATTCTGCATTTTCAAGCGTCAAATCATCTTAAATTCGATTACCACACTACATTTTCACAGCATTTATTACTTATTATTATTTTTTTTTTCTGGTCACCTTATATATCATTTTCTTAAAATATTTATCTGTTATTATTACCAGAAAAATTAAAATGTACTCATGTAACATGTCGTAATAGACAGACACAAAATTGTTAATTGTTTGTCTTAGATATAACCACGTAACTCTGTTGAGTTCGATCTATTTTTATTCTCCATTTTAGAGCTTTCGCACCGCACAACATATTTCAATATATATACGAACATTATCAACAACAACAAAAGAAAGGTAATGCTAAATTGATATGGGTATCTTGATGCGAGATCTAGAAAAATCAATATATTCGAAATGGACGGTCCGGATTAATTTCCAATTGCACGAGGAATAATCCCCAAGTAAAGCAGTCAGCAAAGAATTGTTTCAAAACTGTAAACAGTTGGTTGTTGACCGTTAATTATTAAAACGTTATCCATTTGTTATCTTTGTAGCGAGGAGGAGATTTTTGACTTGTTTAATATTTAAAAGGGAAAATTGCTCCAATGGTTTCTTCATCTATTGTATTAGTGAAAAGATGCCCTTTCACTATTAAACGTAGTTTTTTTCCTTTTTCTTTTTAATTAAACGTAGTTGTAAAAAGGATTTTAAATGATAATAATAAGTCATTCATAATATCTAATTTTGTTAAACGGAACAGCACATGAGAAAAGTTACGTGTGGGGCATTGTGAATTCTAAGAAAAAAATCTATTTATATTGCAACAGAAGACTATGTAACATATGAAATATGAATAGTTTTCGATAGTAAAGATGAATAGTAGTCCTATGATAAAATGTTGGGGCATCTTGTTTCTTTGCAAAAATAACTTGTAGATTGAAAGATAGAACGGATACTAGTGATGTAATTTTCCCTATTGAAAATCTTGAAATTACATTATTCAGTTTCTTGACGAGTATTTATATGCATATTTAGAATTAGTGGATTGACGAAAAATTATGCAAGCCGCCTCTCCTCTCTATTCTACCATTCTAGTCAATGGAGTAGTTTTTTCGTCGTTGTAAAACGGTTTTCTGTCACTGCTAAACTCTACTAATCACTAGCGTTATACGTATGGCGCTATATATCCCGACAATAGATAATATATCATTTTTATTTTTACCGGAATTAAATGTGAATGGTAACAATTTCACAAAAAAATGGACCCAAGTAAAATCAAAAGAAAACAAAAAGGACAAGGCAAAATCCATTTTGAATACGCAAGAAAAAGCCAAAGGATGCATGTGCATCCTGTATACAATTTACAGTCAGGAGATTTCAGATTTTTCTGAAAAGGACGTTTTATTTTACTAGTTTTAAGTACGTGCTTCGCACGTGATGTAAAATGATGATTTTTTTAATCACAAAATTTTAAGTTTTAACCTTAATTTTTTTTCCAAAAAATATAAAATTAAACCAACATATAGCTTTAGTAATTCATACATATAAATTTAAATAATAACTTCTGATCATTTTATACTTAAAAATATTAGTACCTCAATTATTTTCTACCAAGTTAATCCAAACATCTAATCTACAAAAAAATTTTTTCCAATAAGATTAGTCGCATATATTTGAATTGATTAAATATGATAACAATACAATTTTAAAACTATAAAAGCATGATATCTCGATTAGAAAGTATTGAAAGATATATTATAGAAAAAAATTGTTCAATATACATTTTGGAGTCGACTCATACGCATTGAATGAAAGTATATTATATATCGAAATATTTATAGTTTAATCAAATTAAAATACTTTTAACAATCGCCCAAAATTGGTTATGTAATTATATTGTTTTAATTATTGGACTATAAAAATGTTTGTGACATAATTTTAAATCAAAGAGATTGTCATAAAACTATATGACTTTGTAAAACATTCTTTCTTTTTTTTTTTTTTTCAAAAAAAGAAGAAGAAAGCTATTAGTAATCATTTTAAGTCATATACGTTGAATACAATCAAAATATATTAGAATATTTGTAATTTAATTTTTTCAATGTAATATGAAGAGTCACTCATTAATTATTATATTTATATAAATATATGTTTTTAATAAGGGTATTTTGGACTAAATAAAATATAAGTAGGGACATTATTGGAAATCAAAAGATTTCCACACATCCGCACTTTTTAATATAGTATAGATTATCAGTTTATTTATCAAATAAAATCTTTAAAATTGTCGAAATTAATTACAACGAGATATAATTAAAATCTTTAAATTTATTTCCAAGTGCAGCCAAACTATACCCTGCTTTTAAAATTGAAATAATGCAGATATTTAATGGCAATTATTTACATGAAAATGGGAATTAATAATGGACTCATAGAGTAGTAGTGATTAACTTTTTCATAAATGGGGATTAATGTCTATTAATGTTGCCCTATAATTTTACTACTTTGCTTTCCTTCTTTGTTGGTAGTACAAGTCAAGTAAATATTACATTACCCGCCATTTGCTTCAAATTTAAGGTAGAACCTTCATTCAGGGTATGTTGATAGGATTTGAATTTAAAATGAATTTTGAAATGTGTGATTGACGAGTAGAGCAAATGTATTAAAAATTAAAAAAAATTAACATAATGACTGATTAAAAATAACAGAAGAAAAAATAATTTATTATTTAAAATTGTAAAAAAAACATGCTGTTAATTTGGAGTTATACACAAAATTTGCTCCATAGATGGATATGAATGTAATCGACGTTGTTTCAAACACGCAAAAAGGGGGCATATATTGTGGTATATTGTATTACTTCAAATTTAGGATAACTACGTGAGTAGTATTACCCTAAAATTTCAATTCCAAATTTGATGAAATGTTTAAGGTATAGTTGGAGGGGATTCCCGTAAATTTGGAGTATGATCAAAGATACCCTAAAAGAAGATATGATTACAAAACAAAATTTGTGAACAAAATAATCTTTAAAAAAAATTGTCCGTTCATAGTGTATGAATTTTTTTTTGAAATATATATTTGATCGAGATTATTGAAAAAATGATATTTAGATTTGAGGTGAGAAATAAAGAAAATGTATTAACATAAAAAAATTAATTATTAAAATGATGAGAGAAAATTGTAAATCTGATACTAGTATATAAAAAATAAAGTAAATTCAGCCCACAATGTTTTGAGAAATTAATTAAAATCCAAAACAGGAAAGATAAAATAATAATAAACACGAGAAGTAAAGTGTGACAGAAGACAAAAAAGAGAAAAGCATTTGCGGCTAATGGGAATTGGTTGCATGTGCCGAGTTGAACGAATTTAAACCACTGGGACCCACTTGTAATAGGGACGTTACCCTTTACAACCACGCGGTTTCGCACTACAAAACGACCTTCGGCACGTCAATTTATAAAGATCGACTCGTCAATCAGCAGTGATCATCAGTTAAAGAAGTAAAAATGGTAATGAGACCCAAGTAATTTTTTTTTTTTTTTGGTGCAAATACGAAAATCGTCAAGTTGGATTGTGTCTCGAATTGGGATCAAATCTCATATTAGTTTTATAGCCAAATGATTTTTACAATTTTATAGGATATTATATCACTATTAAGTTTCATTATCGTACTATATGAGTAATGTTCTCCTACCCACATACCCAGGCTGTGAAAAAAAAAAATTATGGGCCCTTGCGGGCTTCCATCATCGGGGAGCATATGTGATTTATCCGGCCAAACGTGAATACTATAATTTTTTTTTTTGGCTGACGTGGTGCTCGTGGGAGAGCCACATCGGAGTGGGCACGGATCAAATGCGTGCCCACATTGACAGGAGATCAGCAGCCCATACGATAATACCGTATCATATTATTACACAACTAGATTTTTTAAAATACAATGTACAATCTGTATTGTAACATTACAAATGCTCCTACATATATGTCCTAGTGAAATACTGCATAACATTACAAATGTAGAAAAGAGCCTCTACGTTACTCAGTGGTATATCCCCGACTGAAGAATCAAACCTGAGACCTCTAAGTCTTGTAAAATTAAAATTAGTCTACAGTTGTTGCTACTTATTTTAAAAATCAACTTTTTGTACATTATTTCCATCACTGGTATCATTGATTGAACTTTTATTTATTTCTCAATCACGACTTAGAAAAATCACTTTTTCAGCAAACAAACACTTAATTCATGTTTATATTTGCAAACGACGCAATCTATGTTACAGAAGCAAACTGATGTCCATGTTGCTATAGATTTATCTTGTTTAGCGAACATATATCACCTTAGCATTAAATAATATCAAAGTGATTGTGTCTTATTAAAGTGACCGCATCTAAAATTGAATTGATATGCATCCCATTAACACAATAAACTACCTACACATATGCTTACATTAAATCAACTTTGATTTATGGTAACTTAAGCATCACTGAGGTGACTTTTAACCGTACTATATTCCCAACAGCCGTAAAGTTTCAGTTAATTAGTTAACAAAGTGAGCGTAGGCAACAAATGGGCACCCCCACGCCACCCCACCCCACCCAAATTCCTACACTATTTATACTCCCACATTTCTTCACATTCTCTTCATTCAACTTTCTACCATTTCTTCACACTGTCTGCATTTTCTTGCCTATCCTAAACAGTAAACTCTAATGTAATTATCTCATTCTCCTCTATCTTGTTTCTTATGATTATATGTTAAAGAATGGGCCACTTTTTTCTTAAGTATACACTTTAAAAATTCTAGAAAATAAAAACCCAACTTTTTTTCTATGCAGGAAAATGGCTACAATTGGAATAGTTCTTGTTGGTTTTCTTGTAATGGTGTCATCAGTTCATGGCTATGGCGGTTGGACGAATGCTCACGCCACCTTCTACGGTGGAAGCGACGCCTCTGGCACAATGGGTATGTATGAAGATGCTTAAAGGGTAAAATTACTTTTTTTTTTTTTAACTTTTCAAAATAAGCAATTTTTTAGACATGCTTTTCAACTTGGAATTTGGCAGGTGGAGCTTGTGGTTATGGGAATCTGTACAGCCAAGGGTATGGTACAAACACTGCAGCACTGAGTACAGCCCTGTTCAACAGTGGACTAAGCTGTGGATCTTGCTATGAAATTAAGTGTGTGAATGCTGGAAAATGGTGCTTGCCAGGGTCTATTGTTGTCACAGCCACAAATTTCTGCCCACCAAATAATGCCTTACCAAACAATGCAGGGGGGTGGTGTAACCCTCCCCTGCAACACTTTGATCTCTCACAGCCTATCTTTCAACATATTGCTCAATATCGTGCAGGAATTGTACCCGTTGCTTATAGAAGGTATGCCTAATTGTGCTTCGTTTGGCCATTGATACAGTACTTGTTTGACAAAATTATTTTTACCGCCACTTCTTTTTACACTGATAAATCGGATATAGTCTAATGTTTAATTGTTTTACCTACTACATGTTACCCCCAAAAAAGAAAATGAAAAAAGAAAGAAAAAAAAATGGAGAGAGAACCTAAAGTGGTTAAAGGGAATTTCATTAACAATTATTCATATGAAGTGTCAAAATCTTTATGTGACCTTGTGCGTAAATGTATAATGAGCACAGATCTTGTCTCTTCTTTATGGAACTAATTGTTTCTCACTTTAATTTGCAGGGTACCCTGTAGGAGAAGGGGTGGCATAAGGTTCACAATAAATGGCCACTCGTACTTCAATTTAGTGCTCGTAACCAATGTTGCCGGTGCTGGAGATGTACATGCAGTGTCCATCAAAGGGTCGAGGACCGGTTGGCAACCGTTGTCAAGAAACTGGGGTCAAAATTGGCAAAGCAACTCCTACCTTAATGGCCAAAGCCTCTCGTTTAAGGTCATCGCGAGCGATGGTAGAAGTGTAGTGTCCTACAACGTCGCACCCCCGAGCTGGTCTTTTGGGCAGACCTTCACTGGAGGACAATTCCGTTGAATATACTATTAA
Organism: Jasminum sambac; assembly: GCA_018223645.1. NCBI lineage: Eukaryota > Viridiplantae > Streptophyta > Magnoliopsida > Lamiales > Oleaceae > Jasminum > Jasminum sambac. Next base: position 28,538,631 of record CP073652.1, read on the forward strand.
ATAGCACTCAACACTTTTATTACTATAGTATCGTGAAATATTATACTAATGGTATATTTAGTAGGTGTTTGATTTTAACTAATAGGGTCACGGATATTAGTTTTGTGACCCGAGGAGGGCAATGGCGCTTTTTTTTTTTTTTTTTTTTAATTGCATTTTTACCCTTGTGCTGCAAAAGGCAGAAATTTGCAGAGGTGGAGATTACACCACCCGCCTTGATGGCCTTGTAGTTGAAGATTAGTATTAGTAAGATTTGTGTTTTTTACTTTAAATTGGAGTTGAATTTGTACTAGAGGAATATGTAAATTTTCAATTCCACTATTAATGGATTGGAGTGCCTATTATATATTTACCATTTGTTTTCTCACTTTTTTTAAGTCTCGTTTTTTCATTGTATTCTTACTCTTCACACGTTCGATCCCCACAAGGATATAGATCATGATTGCGTTAACACAATTAAATCGAAGTTGATGGCCCGAAACATGACCATAGTGTGTTCGTATAAATTTTTATTTTGCAAAAATATCAAATTTTTAGATTAAACAATGGCGTCGACTATAAAATATGTGTAATATTAAGTAATATTTATAAAATGTGTGATTGGTTCTAGAATTTCTTTTTTATTTGAGAAAAAGTAAACTATATTATTCTCGGAAGCCTCTGAGCCAATGTAAATCGAAATACATTCTAACCATGAATCAAAAGCTTGATGCAACATGGAAGCATATGCTCAGAGCCGGACTTTCCACGAGGCTCGAGAGGCCTCGTCTCGAGCAAAAATTTAGAAATTTTTGGGGCGGAATTTCCAGATGTTTTTATATATATTAAAGACATGAATTTAGTAACATGTAAAGCGCGGTGGTGTGGTGGATGAGTAGTTCTTGCGTTCATTACCCACCTGTGAGGTTAAACGCCAATCTCGATCTGCATTGTGTATTTTTAAGTGATTTTAGTATTACTTAGGGCTAATTTAATGGTAAATGGGTAACAAGGTGTCGTATGGGGCCCAATTTTCAGATCTCATTCGCTGAAACCCAAATGACTGCATATGCTATGGCGTGCACAAGCTTATTCATATCACAATGAATAAATTTACGAGATAGAAGTGTGACCATCTTGGGTGCTAATTCAAGTGATCCTGCAAACTACTAATTAGCCCTAGACAATCATATTCATTTTGGATTTTCCTGAATATTAGAACTTAATTTTCAAGTAGAAGTATAAATGAGGAAAGAAGTGTCACTCAAGTATATTGAGAATAGAGAATAAAACTAAAGAGCATTTTCAATAGTTTGTGAATTCTTAAAATGTGGTTTCTGATGATAAATAATATTTACATGACTCTTGAAATATTGTCAATGTTTAAAAATTGACGTTTAGACAATGTGCCTTCGAGATGCTTGAAAAATTAACAATGTTTAGATACTGACATCTAGACAATATATTTTTTCTTTAACTAATAATTGAGATGCACACAAATCTTTATTAAAAAAAATTCTTCAACCGAAACTCATAACTAAATTTTTTTTTACGTTTATATTTTTATATTTGTCACATCACTAAGAATTTACATTGAATCATCCAAATTGAGAGATCACATGGTCTGATAAGTTATATTATAAGTCTGAAATATTTGTAATATTTTTTCATCTACATAAAGCGGGTGTTAGGATGTGTGTAAAAATAAATTTTTATGTGTTTTTATGCGATACAGAAGAGAAAATAAATGGAGTTAAATGGTGGAGATTTGTATAGTATATGTAGGTCCTACGAGATATATGGATGTGAAATAGAAGAAAGAATCGCTAGCAAACAAATCTAAATGCATTTTAATGTATTCTTTTCAAATTTTAAATTTGGTCAAACAAATCACATTTATATATTTCTCCGGTCATTACATCTCCACCATCCAACTCTACTCATTATCTCTCTTCCTACTCATAAAAATATATTAAGGGTGTGTTTGATTGCAAAGTTGGAAAATGGTTAGAAAGAAAACGTTTTTCGGGTAAATGAATTCCGGGAAAAGGTTTTCCAGGGAAATGGTAGTTGTAGGTGTTTAATTGGGTTAATTTAAAAGTTGAAAAATAATGTTATTTTCCTTATTTTTGAGTTTTTTAATGAAATTTGGTCATTTTCCTTATTTTTATGGTTAAAGTAAATTGTCCATTAAAAAAAAAAAAAAGTGTCAAACTTTTCCCGGAAAACAAAAATCACCTCCCCACAAGAAAACGTTTTCCTCCAAAACAATGAAAAGAACGAATTTCTAGAAAAGTTTGAAAACCTTTTCCAGAAAAAGAAAATGCAATTAAACACACCAAAATCCAGAAAAAGGTGGAAAAGTGATTTTTTCCCTAGAAAACATTGTCCAATCAAACACACCCTAAAATTTATTCGCTATCACTCTTTAAGTGGAATTGAAAAAGAATGTGTAAAAATATATAGAAAAATGCGTGCAAAATATCCCAATAAATTGATTTTCAAGAAAATGATAATAATCTACAACATGGACTACACCAAATCCTTGAGCTTCCGCTGTTGCAATGATCCTCCGACTCCAAATCCCCATTCCCTCCAAAACCCCAAATTCCAAAAGCACCCTAGAATTCCAGCTTTCTCCACCCACCGTCAGCGCCGCCGCCACGAGAGACGCCGGCCTCTTGTTCCGGCGGAAACTTATTTACCTCCAGTCACTCAATCTAGATCCCATGAAAGCCGTCAACAAAAACCCTAATCTGCGCTCTGCTCCACTCTCAACCATCCACTCCGTTCTCCACTGCCTCTCTTCAATCGGCCTCGAACACTCCGCCCGCGGCCGGGTCCTGGATATGTACCCCTTTCTCCTCACCTCCGACCCGTACTCTGACATTTACCCAATTATCGATTTTCTATTGCATACAGTTGAAATCCCATATCCCGATATCCGAAAATCCATAATTCGTTGCCCTAGATTGCTCGCTTCGGATTTGGAAACTCTGTTAAAGCCTACGTTCAATTTCTTGACGGAATTGGGTTTCACTGGGTCGAACAAATTGAACTCTCAAACCACTTTGTTGTTGGTTGCGAGTGTTGAACTTACGCTTATACCGAAGATCAAGTATTTGGTGGAATTAGGGTTTAAATATGATGAGGTTAGGAATATGGTATTGAGATTTCCGCCGTTGTTGACTTATAGCATAGAGAATAACTTCAAGCCTAAAGTGGAGTACTTTTTGAATGAAATGAATGGGGATTTGGAGGAATTAAAGAAGTTTCCCCAATACTTTGGTTTCAATTTGGAGCAAAAAGTAAAACCACGCCACCGGATTCTAATGGAGCATGGAGTCTCTATGCATTTGTCTGATATGTTGAGGGTCAGTGATCGGCTGTTTCAAGCACAGTTGCTTGATTTGCAATTGCAGTTGGTGAAGGATATGGAAGATAGGCTGAAGAGTTCGTAATATTCTGTAAGTTTCTCGCATTTTGGAATTATATATCACATCTCTGTTGTTGTGCGGTGAATGGTGATAGATTTTGCATATATTTAAAGATGTAGATTTTTGGCTTGTGTTTAAATGTACAATCTTAGATGAAACATCAGTTTTCTCTATCTTTGTGTTTCAAACCTTCTTTAAATTGTGAATTCTGTATTTGAATAGTTAGTTTTAATAGCTTTTCAATGATCATAACCTATGTGTGTACTTGTTCAAGAAACTGGTCAAGAAGTAAAGGGGAAGTTTCATTAGTCTTTCTTTAACTCTTATATAACATTATCTAGTTGATTGATTTATTAAGCAATATGAACATTGAATTTCTTGTTTCTACTACTATTGATAACCTTAAGCTTCTCTTCAGGAAGGAAGTGATAACTATGGTCAATTATACTTGGGATAATATGTGATACAAGATGACAATATCTTATCTCTGTTTGTTGAGATGTATTTGTTAAGCCTTGTAATTTTTAGAAGCTCTAATTCCATTTTATTACCAAAAACATACCATATGAGTAATTAGTAATCATCACCTACTTCTGAGAATAATAGAAGCTGGTGCACATTTGTTTGACGTTAGTTAGCATTTCCCCTGGGAATAATAGAAGACTGTGATCATTTGTTTGACGTTCGTTAGCATTTTCCTGTTCTAGAGTAGAGTAAAGCAAAGTAAAGCAGCAGCCATGTTATAGTTGATGTAGATATATTACATTGTGTATTTTAAGTCTTTCCTCAATCTTAGGACTTGGGGTGTTGAAGTTCATTGACACTCTTTCACAGCCCAGGAATGAGAATGACTCTGTTTTGTGCAGCTTGTTGGCATCATATAGTCCTTTTACTCGACTATGAATAAATGTTCAAACTTTTAAGTTTGCCGCACGAGGTCTAACACCTGATCAATGTAATTATTACAATAAGTTTAACATAAGATCATAATTACTGCAGCAAAATTCTTAGCTGTGTTGGTAGTTGTCTGTTCTCGACTTGTTTTAGGTTATGATGAAGAACATGTGCAAAGAAAAAGAAAAACTAAAAGGAGAACAGTGCATAATTTGTATTCATGTATTGCAGGATTTAGAGCAAAGGTTTTGAACGTGAGGTTGAAATTTGCGTTTTTTCCTTTTCTAAATTTATTGAGGTGCTTCAATTCTCATGGGTTTGGAGTAAATGGTATTTTGGTCAGGATTTAGTATTGCAAAGGTCAGGATTTAGTATTGCAAAGATCACCCTTAATTATAGTGTGAAGCTAATCCAAGTATATTGTTATAGGACATTATCCAGTAGTACCCTTAATTATATCTAGAAATATGTTAAATCACCATAATGGATAACATAATAATTCACATAAATGACGTCTAATGGCAATTGATTCAAAATTCGTTTCATGGGCCGATAAATAGATCATGCCAAACGTCTACTATATAAACCTAGATAATAATTACTGATATATTTATTAAATCTCTCTCTCTCTCTCTCGGAAGATCTTTCTTTATTTAGGCCTTGTTTGATTGCCCGTAAAATTCAAAAAAATTTCTCTTCTTTTCAACCACACACATAATAACTTTTTTTTTAATAGGGTGGTGCTATTCGCACCCACCAAATTAATCCATACACCCACTTAAAATGGAAGGGACCAAACTATCCTCATTTAAAAAAAAAAAAAGGCCATCCATGGTCGACACCCTATGGGATGGTTCAACCATGAGCAGCTGAAGGCTCCACTTGCTGTTCGGCCTAACCTGGCCGAAGCACTCAATGTCTGGTTCAGCCCAAGTTGATGAAAACATCAGTTTTCTCACCATCTATCTCCTGATTTTTCTGAAACAGGGTGTAATTTATATCAATTTTATCTGAGTTATTATATGTGTAAGCCAAAAGGGGGTAAGCATTTAAATAGAAAGGGGATCCAATTTGGGAGAAGAACTCCAAAAGAGGCTTCATCAGTTGAGCAACACCATCTTTGAAGATACATGATGATGGAGGAATTGAATTGATTCTTGTGAATATCCCGAGCTTTTATGTTGTACTCACAATTGATTCCATACGTGCCTCTGAATGCTCTCTGTGCTTATTTATTTAACTTTTTTTTTGGTGGTTTGGCCGACTACGGCCGAACCACCCAGGTGGTGGTTCGGCGAGTGCTGGCCGAATCACTTCGGCTGCTCGTGACCGAACCATCCCTACCATTTTTTTTGTTGGAGGGGCAGTTTAGTCAAGTGCCAATTAGGTGGGTGCAAGAATTAAAAATGTGGGTGCAAATAGCGCCACCTTTTTTAATATACCACCTCTTATTTTCAATTTTCAATCACCCAATCTACACGCAATTTTAAAACTTTCTACTAATGATGAATCAAACAAGACCCGCGCCTGAATACCCTTTTCATAATTTTATGTTATGTTATAATTCTATAGGTGCTTAGTATTTATGGCTGGATCTGGAGCAAATTATTGTGAAGTTTTGGCGGAATTTTACGCTTAGATAAGTTACAAATTTTTTAACTCTTTTGCAATACAGGAGAATAGGAATTTGTTTTCTTCCCAGTGCTAAAACTTCCAGTGTTGGGCCCACACACACAGAGCCCCCCTAATGGCGGGGGCCCACACACACCCCCCCTCCTACCTATCTCTTGCTCTCTCCCGCTGGAACCAATAGTTGGTTCCAGCGTCTGGAACCGGAAACAAGCTGGGAGAATAATTTAAAGAACGCAAGATGAGAGGAGATACATTAATTGTTCGGAAGTGAGTACCTATTTATAGAAGATGAACAGGTGTGTGTGAACTGACATCGATTCAGACTTTGTCTGAAAACTGTCTTGATCACTTGTAACGTATGGAATATTGAATAATTAAATATTATTTTATCAAAAAAAAATTAATATTAGCTTGGTCAAAGTTGAGCTTAGGCTGTCCGTGCTGCATTGAGCCTAGCCGGTCGGATGAACGGCAACGCATTTGTGTTTTTCGACGTGACCGTTGTATGTAGGTCCTCTCCACGTCAAAGACTATTGACTATTTGTACCCATTGAGATTGAGATTTGAGGCCCAAACCCAAATATCGATCTTGGACATTGTAAAGTAGTTTATTCTTTCTCGTGCACTTGATGTGGGTTGGAATATTTCTCCAAATTCGCACATGTTTGTCTTCTATTTATTTCACATTTAATTGTTCGACTTTAAATTTTCTCATTCGTTCGGAAATAATTTTACATAGTCAAATGTGTTGCGTCTATCTTTTCGAGCTGAGATAGTTTCTCTGAAAAAATTTATTGCATTTATCGACTCCTAACATAGAATTTAGTTGAACATTGAATTGGACAAAACAAATATCGGTACCCACCCGATATTTAGATCAAAGTTTGAATCATTTTGGGCACTTTACTACCTTGCTGCCTTGAGTAGTCCTATTCCTAAACGTTGGTTTATAGATTGGATTCTACTCATATGATATGCCAAAATAATCTCTCTTTTTATTACTGTTGTGTATAGGGGTAGGCATTGCGTATTTTTGAGATTTTTCACCCAACACAACTCAAAACTAGTTTTGTAACTTCAATCCACTTTGTAAAAACCAATTCAATCCATGATGTACAATGAAACCAACTCATTCAAACTCCATGTACGCTAAATTGATTATTATAAAATAATAAAATAAAGATAAAAATCTCTGTAATTGATAACAAATTCCCTGTAATGGAAATGTGGCCCATTAAATAGTTACACTTGTAATAATGGAATAAATTACAAGTTTTTGTAATGCATTATATATGCTATATAATTCATTATATATTTTCTGTAATTGATTACAATTGTAATGGAATTCATTACAAATTATAAATCCATGATAAGAGTGATAAAATTTATGCGGAAGTGAAGTCTTAGATCCACGACTTATAACTGAAACCACCATAAACAAGCACCACTACAGGCAACAAGCCAACAACTATGCAAAAACTTGTTCGAAAAGATTGTTTAGCTGCAATTATTTTTACCCATTTTCAGTTGAATTAAGCTGGCGTTTGGTTGACTTTTCTCAATACTTCCTCGTCATCGCAAAACTTCTTAATCAAAAAGTGAATTGAAAAAAAAATGAAATATAAATAATATACACTAATCCGAGAATTTAACATAAAATAGAACGCTCCCATGATCTTGTTGGTGCAGAAGTGAAGTGGTGAAGAGATTTGAATTTTTATTAATAGTTTTTGTTGAGTTGCTCGAGCACACTCATACAACATTTTGCTTCTCTTATATTCAAGACTGTAGCAAGGATTCCTATTTATAGCAAAAAAAACTTTGACCGGCCACCACGGTCGGCCACAGTGTCACCAGAAGGTTTTCCGAATTGCTGGAACTCCCCCTCGCCATGCTGAACCTAAATCTGGTCTTGAATTTCAAAATGGAGGTCGTATGGACCCGTAAAATACCCCGGGCGATCCATAACTTACGGAACACCTGGGTGGACCCGATCGTCCCTACTGATATATTTATCAGCTTAAACTTTTAGATCAAATGGTTTCACAGCTTTTTTAATATGGGAACAGTTACTGATCATAGGAAGCAATTTGAAACAATAAAATAAGTTGTACCTTTCTTTATTATTTTGTACGTAACATTTGATTGTAATTGTGCGATAAAGTTGTACAAGCATCTTCTGTACACTTTAGCGATAGGCCAGGAAGTGCACTTATTATTCTAGTCTTCTATACATAATTGTAAAACGTTAGATTCACATTCGTCCAATACAAATACGTCATTTTCTAGATACTTCTATTCTCCTCGTCTTCTTTTTCTTCTTTGTAAACCCTAATCTCTCTTCTTCTCCTCCTCCTTTAACCGACTAATAGAGTACAACACAAATCTTTTAAATGCTTCAAAAATCTCAGATCTTTCAACATAAAGTAAATGAAACACTAAGAAATATTTTGTAACTTGACTAAACTATCCACTACCTGAGATAGGTATGTAACAAATTTGAAACATATTAGTCAATGTGTAAGATATCATCAATAATCAGGTTTATTTTCTAACAGCACAACCATTCAACGGTTTATTATTACTTTCTTTTATCAGACAACTAATGTCCAATAGTGACACCATAATTAAGAATTTTGAGGTCTCTTATGATCTCTCATGAAACCTAAGCGAGCGGAATAAGGCCGCCGGATTGGCATGCAACGCCGAAGAAATGTTGTTCGTGTCACCCTTTGATTCGAACGCGTCACAGAAAGTCATCCCATTTACGGAATTATTATTCTTTCCATTTTTATTTTGTGGTATCGACCGTATAGAGCTCTTTGCTACCTCAATTGGATCATCATCAATCCTCAATGTCTTAGGAATCCAAGCACCTACATCTTCTCTTTCTTCTTGTGAAACATCTTCTTTCCTAGTATTTGGTTGTCCAAGAATGTTCCCCGTCCTAGAATGTTTTCCCGGCATTGGAGAAGCACGATTGGCTTGAAGGGCGTCTGAGAAGGAAGCGCTTTTGGTCTTTCGTCTGAGATCATGATCACATGTTGTTGTTGTTGTCTTCGTCAACGATTCTTCAGGTTGATAATTGAATTCCTGTTTAGTCATATCATTCTGATAGAACGGAACGAAAATTTTTTACACGAGATGCTAGAATTGCACATAAATTAATAGATATGTTTTTAATCATGCATGAGAAAAACTTGTTCATACCCTTTTGATCTGTGAAGTTGATAATGAAGAATCAAGATCACACTTGGGAGGTGGTAAAGGGATGGTCTTCCCAAAGAGCAGAAATGTAGAGTCTTTCTTTACTTTTTTCATTCTCTTTGCTTATAGAATCTGCTCTGTGGACTCTGTTGAGTAGAATTTTTTAATTTTTTTCTTTTATTTTTTTTCTTGCAATTCATTCTACTTTCCTCTAGTATTTTTTTTTCATGCAGATAGACAACTTTCCGCCATTATGGGGTGTATAAAAAGGGAAGGAGAGAGGGGCGTGGGATGCCAAGTCAGCATAAGTGAATGAATTCACAGCCACAAGTTCTCTTTGTGGCCTTTGGGAAACTTTTGTTCTTGATAGGTGGGAGGGTGGGGGTGGGGTGATTTTTTAAGGGGTCATGATTTGATGGCTTCTTGATTCTCTATCATCTCTCTTCAGTGCAATTCAGCTTTTTACCTTGATCGCATGAGGAACTATTTGTTCCCCATTTATTAGAAGTACTTAGTACTAACATTACTTGATTTCACATTGTTTAGTATATCATGTTGTAAACCGTAAACCTTTGAGGCTCTGGTGCTGGATTGACTTTTGTGGTAAAAAGTGGAATAGCAAGAGGTTCTAAACACATTGCATACATGTCGTATAAGATATTTTACACGTAATGACATCAGTCACTCATTAGATATATATCTTTTTTCATAACAGTGGAAACTAAATAAAGAAATCGCATTATCAATTTAATCATAGATAATATTGTTTTTCCTAATATTTCTCCCATAGATAATGTTATGTTCTTCAATCGTGGTGAGTACCAACCAAAGAGTAGAGAAAAAGATGCTATTTTGAAATTTATTTATATCGCTCTCATCATTTTTACATTTTCCTTTGCACATCCTTCCCTCGTATTTCAATTAAAATAATTATCTTATATCTATCTTTCTCCTCCAACTCCTCTTCCTAATTCACATTAGAATTGGAGATATGATGCTCTTATGTAATTGGTCTTTAATTTAGTGGTTAGATCTAGTGTATTCTTATTGAAATATACATTCGATTCATTGTCAGAAGTTCATTTTAGATGAAATTGATTTATAGCTTGTTCTTTTGGATATTATATTTATCCGCACGCAATTCCGTATAACCACATACACATTTTCAACCACACACACATCTCCCAATACAATACTCCCTCCGTCCCAATTATATAGGGCTTTATTCCTTTTTGGGATGTCCCAATTATATAGGAACTTTCGTATTTTTTTACTATAATACCCCTATTTAATTTGAAAATTTTAAAGTCTTTTGTTAGTTCCAATAATTTTTTAACTTATTAATGAGGGCAAAATGAAAAATTATTTGTATTATTTACTTTTCCCATGCAATTCTTAATATGTGTGAAAAGTCAACGAGCCCTATATAATTGGGACGGAGGGAGTATTAATCACACATTTTACACGGAATACTGCGCGGATAAAATTTACACCCAAAAGAACAAGCTCTTAGTTTGGCAAATTTTTTGTTCGAAGATTCTTATTTGAAGCTCGTTCTCTGAAAATTACGGTTTCTTTGTGAACTAGATTTGTTTACAGGATTGTGCCATGATTAGGTGACATGATTAATAACAGCTCAACCAAAAGTGATGTGATGGATGAAATTACAGGATTGTGCCAAGTGTCAATTATGTCAATAATTATGGCATCCATTATATTATTATAGCATGGTCGATTTTGTATAGCTTAGATTGTTTACAGATTTTGCTTAAGATTCATCCATGCAACCTTTGTAAGTTGGTTCATTGTATTACGGCGTCTTTTATTTCTATCTTGATTTTAGTCTCTAATCACCATTTGCAACTACCCACTACCATAAGCTGCCGTCACTCCACCCTGCAGAACCCCCTATCCCTTTCCCCCTTCCATGTCCTAGAACTCTAGTACAGAGAAGCATCGTTCACGTTGAGAACTAGATTTGTTTTGTATCACGAATAAGACTCTCTCGTTCGCTAGCGCAGACCAGTCTGGCGCATGCCAGAGAACTAGCTTCTGTGGTGTGCCGACAAACTGGATGAGAAAGGGGAAGGGATGGGTGGCCGGTTGGTGATGGGTGGTGGGATAGCGTCACGACGATGGGTTGAAGATAAGAGTTAAAATGTACAAATTTTGAAAGTTTAAGAACGTGTGTGCAAAGGACAAATTAAAGAAGTGGTAATTAGGTGGTTGGAGGGAATCTTGCTATTTTTTGGAAATTTAAAAAGAGAATATTACTACCTTTTAATGTTGGAAAAATAAGTAACTTTTGAAATTATAACTTATTAGTTTTTTTTTTTTTGGTGTGTGTCTTTTATTTTCAACCGTTTGTTCTCCAAAACCGAAAAATAAAAAAATATGAAAAAAAACCTTTTCGGTTTTCCTCTTAAGAAAATTCATTACAAACAAGCACTGATTATACCCACCAGAACTGTTCCAATTCCAACATTATAACCGTTACGGTTCCAGTGCCAGCATATCACATGTGGTTTACAACGCTTGAACCATGTTCCAATTGTTTCAGCGTTGGAACTGGAACATTTTCATTATACCCACTGACATAATTAATAACCTTTAAAACGTTCGGAAAATATTTGTAAACAGTTGTTTCAAGAAAAATCATGAAGAAATGAAGTCAGGTCATGAAGAGTCCAGTGAATGGTATCTATAGAACATGTGTAGTTAATATATATACTATTACATACTTCGATTGGTATGACACTCTAATATCTCATGTAACACCAACATCAACATACACATGGACGGATCTAGCATACGGCGAGCCGGCACGGCCGCTCGTGCTGGATTCGTCGGGACCCTTGGTTAATCGTTCGTTGACTGCCACCAAAGAATCCAACCACCGTCCAAGAAGTGCGGCTGCGCGCGCTAAATCATCCAGAAATCATCCAAAGGACAGTGATCACCGGCCGGCAGAAGTGGAGGATGAGCAAGCGGTTTTCACAATCCCAAATTTGCAGTTGCAGAGCTTACGCAGGAGGGAGGAAGAAGAAGACCAAGTTTATGGCTTATTTTGTTTCTAGATGGACCTTTTTTGGGCTTGTTTTCTTTAAAAAATGTTGGACCCCAATAACCACTTAGACAAACTCAACATTGATAAACCCAATGACACTCATAACCCAATGACCCAATACCTAAAGTAAAATGTGTATAGACATTTTTGCCCAAATTTTCTAATTTAATCAAGGTAGATATATGTTAGATTTAACTTTGAATTTGTGTTGTTTTGTGACTTTTTAGTTTGCCACTTCATTTTTTTTTAAAGAGGGTTTACTGGTTTAATTTCATTAGTTTAGTGTAGTATTAACATTGAATAAATAATTGTGGTTGTTTGTTGACGGATTTTTATATAGGATTTAGTTAATTTAATTAATTTAGTGTTACTATTAAAACTGAACAAGAAATCTTTGATTATTTGTGGGTTAATTTTTAATTTAAATTTTACTTTATTAGTTTAAATTACTATTACTTTAGTTTACCCATTTTTTAGTATTGCAGCACTTTCAGGAAACGAGACCACATATAATACAATTGTGTTTATTATAAATTAAATTATATGGAGTACTTATTATTTGGAGTTGTATTAGTCTATATTCTAATATAATATGATTTCTCTATATTTCGATATATTTATGCGTAATATTGTTCAATTAAATATTATTGCTAGCAATAAACGGTCAATAGTCAACGATTGTTAATGGTCAATGGTCAAAGTTCGCTCTAGCTGGATTTGGATCCTGGATCCGTCCCTGAACATACAACATATTATACATCCTACGGGGCACAAAACATCTTCACCTTCTACGTACACATGTAAGAATAGAGATAGTTGAACCTTTTTACAATTATTTATAAACACGTTTACAAACAATTTCAGAGACTTGCCAACATACTCAAGCTTATGTCGTTTTACCTTTATTACGCAAACTTTAATTATACTATTCAGTCAATAGCTATACTTTTAAGAACAGCAGACTACTACTTATGTTGTGCTTGAGAAAATTCTAATTAACTGAAATCTAACCTTTTAAGTTGATTGTAGGCGGCAATATCAGAATGTGTAGATAATGATTAGTGATGAAATAAGATATGTGATTGGTATTAATGTTTGATTTTGACTAGTAATATAAGTTATTTTTAGATAGAAAAAATTAAAGCAAACAGAGGCTTATTATTATGTTCGTGTTTTATTCTTTCTACTATTTGATGTGTTCGGGTGAATTTTTATTTAACTGAAAACTAATTTTTAGGTTGCGTTGTGCTGGACACCATATTATATATGGACAATAATTAATGACTATGTAATATATATGTGTTTGATATTGAGGTTAGACTTTAACCAATAATAACTTTCAGATAGAAAAAAATTAAAATGAAACAAAGACTTAAGGTATGCTTGATAGAGATTACTGAAAATATTTTTTTTTTAAAGTATAAATAAATGGAGTGTAGACAAACAGAATCAAACCTGTAATCATTGGTAAAGTCCAATTGAATACCATTGAGCATGTGTTTGCAGAAAATTTTTTCTTCATATTTTCTTTTCCTCTTTTAAATTCAAATTTGTTCAAATAAATTACATCAATATATCTCTTAGGGGATCCAAATATACTAATAAATCTACATTATCTAATTCTACTCATTCTCTCTTCTTACTTCAAAAAATATATTTTTATAAATTTACAAACACCCTCTAAATCACACTAAATCACATGAATCGTGACGAAAGTATGATTTTTAAATGTTCTGTTAAAAAATAAAAAATATATTAAAAATTTAAAAAATTATTAAATTGATATAATGCATAATTTTTTTGTTTAAAATTGTACCAAATAAAGTCTTATTAATGGAAATAAAAGTTCATCGAAGAAATGATAGTGATAAATGATCTCTTACCAATCGTATTGGTAGAAGATCATGCTAACACCTATATTTTTAGGGGAAAAATATGGAGCCCACATGAGGCCCTCATTGGGGATAGATATGTGTTATTCGCTTCACTTAATATAGATGCTAAAAAAAAATTTTTTAAAAAAATTTTCCGATGATGTGGCGTCTTGTGAGGACGCCACATCACCCTGTTGGCAGGAGATTTTTTGCGGGTAATTTATAGTGCACGTGTCAACAAGAATGCCAGCCGGTGATAAGTCACGGCAGAGACAGAGCCATGTCATCAGTAGAAAGCTGAAAAAGATCCAGTCCGAGAGCTCCTAGTCTCGTGACACGTATGCCGGAATCGGCAACAAAAGCATCTTAATCTTGTGGCTGTCCTTTGCCCACCCAGCATACATATCATTCTGACAGGTTGACACGTGTCCAGATACTTGTGTGGAGATACGCCTGCTCGTGCTAAGGTCCAGAAACATGAAAATCGTATGACAGTGTTTAAAATCGAAGAGCATTCTCTCAGCACCTTTCGACGCTTTATATTATATTTTCGAACCTTTGCTTTTGATGATTAGCACTTTTAGCTAAAATGATGGGATATGATATCTTGTGTGGTGTTGTAACCCTGTGACGACTAACATGTCCAATTGGACCAAAAGATTCAAAATATATTTATGAATAAAATTAAAATAATTAGTGTATGTTGTGGATAGATTATTAAAAAAAAATTGAATGTGCTAAAAATAAATTTTTAGAAAATATAAAAAAAATGCCACATTTATAAAATTAATGGTTGAAAATAATGTCTCAAGAAAATGCATTTTGAAACAAAGCAAAGGGAAAACGAGCTCTGTATTAATGAAGTAAAAAATGTGAATAAGTACATTCGTATCGTAACAGAAATTTTGACTTTGCACGATGCTCATATTAGACTATTTTGTACAACTGCTTGTGAATAGGCAACGTATATGATAAAAAATTTTTTTATCACAGATACTAATCAATGGACCTACACGATTAATATAACGCCACTTCCCATCCTTCAATGCATAGCAAGATTTGTTGCGTTTATAGTACACATATCGCTTCGGTATTTTGGCATTTGCTGTAATCACTTCAGAAATCATTGCAAGCGAAGATGACACTTGTCTCAAAGATGCAAGAGTCGAGATTTACGTAAACATTAGATCACTTGTACTTGATCTCTTATAACATTGGATTCAGAATGATGAAGGGACACAGATAGAGAAAATATTGTTTTAGGCCTCATTCTCCTTATAACAAAATTTCACTAATTTCTATTAACTTTTTCTCTCATCATTTTCAACTACTCGTACTATTACTTTATATTTTTAATATATAATATATTTTCTTCAAATTTCAACCACATATCTAATACGTAATTCGAATAAATCAATAATATCTTCAAAAGAACAATACCTATTTGAAGAGAAAGATAAAGAAGTGTAAGGAGAAAAAAACTAGAAAAGTGAAAAGCAAGAGAAGATAGAATTGAACCAAATTGAAAAATAATAATTAAATAATAGTGGAGGATGTGAGGTTTAACATAAATTTGTAGAAATGGTGTGGAATACACTGAGGAAAAAAAATTAATGAAATAGTGAAATAAATGAGAGAATAAAAAAATAGATCAAAATATGGGGCCCACCATTTTATTTATTTATTTATGTTTTTGTTTCTTTCGCCTTTGTCAAATGGACATTGTCCAAAATTAGTACATTTTAAATACTCTCAGAGCACCTTCAACAGTTTGAGGATTGTCAAAATATGGCTTCACCTATCAAAAAATGCTTATATAGCTCGTTCAGAAATAAATAATATCTAGAACATCATCTAGATGATATGCTAGGCATTGTCGATTGAAGCTTTTACGTTAATTCTTTGTAATTTATCTATTCTTTAAACAATAGTTGATATACAAATAAGTAATTATTTCAATCCATATCCACCATTAGAGATATTTTCTCTTTATTTCCATTCTATTTGCAATGCTAACGAGAGTTCGCATTGCGTGATAGTCTTACGATCCATTGTAACATAGTTTTCACTTTCGGGATTAAAAAAAAAAAAAAAATAAAAATAAAGGGAAATTATACTTCCATACTTACTGAACTTTCCTCCTCCTATCAAATTTTCTCCTTTTTCTTTCATAATTCAACACTTGTCTATATATTTTTTGTTTCAGTCAACATTGCAAGATTGTAAAGTCAAAATAACCCCATAAAAAGAGTATACGAGTACACTATAAGAAATGAAAATTTTAGAAATTTGCGTGTCAGTCATATAACCTTACGCCTATAGAGACAGTGACAACATATCAGATGTGCATTTAAATTATAGAGACGACATACCGCCCCTAAAAATTCAATTTTAGTAGTGGTAGTTCTTTGGTCATCTAGTATACAATTCCAAACCCCCCGAGAACACACGCATCAAATTTTGGACAAGAAATTTCGAGTGCCAGGACAAGCACATGCTCGCAACTACGCAACTATACAAGAGAGTGAGTCCATCATGAGGTCCGCTTCTAACACTTTGAGCCCCGCTGTCATGGCAACTCCTTCAGTTCTCCAATTTATGG
This sequence comes from Jasminum sambac, assembly GCA_018223645.1. Lineage (NCBI taxonomy): Eukaryota > Viridiplantae > Streptophyta > Magnoliopsida > Lamiales > Oleaceae > Jasminum > Jasminum sambac. The sequence continues at coordinate 28,555,323 of CP073652.1, forward strand.
TTTTCATTGTTGATAAAAAAAAAATAAAATAAAAAAATCAATTCTATTCCTATACTAAAAGAGAAGCAAAAGTTTTGGCAAGTTTTTCCGCTTAGCCAATTTTTTATTTTTCCTTTTTCTTTTTTGGCTACAAGGTTGTAATAAATATGGGCATATAGCTACGTTGAGGTTCTAACCAAGAAGGCGCCGTGGCTTCTTGGTTGTAGCACAATGCTGTCCATTTATTATTTTTGAAAAAAAAAAGTTATTGCTTTGTTTGTGTCGATTCTTTGTGTGCTTTTTCTTTTGATTTTTTGTCAGATTGAGTCGAAATTTCTTTATTTAATAATAATAATAATAATAATAATAATTATTATTATTATTATTATAAACAATAAAGAGCACTTGTCTTTTTTAACATATTTAGTTTCTCTACACGATCAGAGCTAGATCTAGTGCTATAAGGATTACTTCCAAAAATTAGCACTCGACGGCTTTATATTCCCAAAACAAAAAAATGATGTATAATATTGCGAATACTTCGATTTCAAGATGGGGGAATTCTTTTAGTATGCTATTGCGATTAGATAAAGATGGATTTGAAGAAGACGACCATGATTTTAGACAGAGAAAGATGATGATAGTAGAGATTGAATGAAAGTGGAGGATATTTCTAGAGAGAGCAAAATTGTAGAGAAAGTGAATGAAGTAGCAATCCTCATAAAATTCTAAATAGGAAGATGGGGATATTTTAAGACGATGAGATAGGATATTGCTGAATCCGTGTCAACCATTAAGGAGTGAGGATAAGTTTTAAAATTGGCAGTTGTTTGACTTTTACGATGAAATTCTAATTTTTTACTTAGGAATAAAATATTAGGTTATTCTTTAAATAAAATATATTTTCTTATCTATTTTTTTTCATGGGATTTTGCGACCTTTTTATGTTGATCTAATTTGAAATTTGGGATGCATTTATAATTTGATGCTTCTTTTGTTTTTTTATTGTTGCAATTTTGGATTTATTTATATTTATATAATTTTTAATTAATATTCAATTCGTACTAATATTTGCAATGTTTAAGATTTGTCTTTTTTAACGTTTCATATATTTTATTTATATTATTATTTATTTATATGAGATGAAATAGTTTCTATTGTTATTTGTATTTTTGATTTTATTTGTTATTTTTTATTTGATAATTATTTGAACTTTACTAATATTTATATTTATTAATTATTTTTATTGAGATGATTTATTGTCAATTGAATTGTATAGAATATGTTGATCTTGGAGACCCCATTCGGAAGTGTCCACATCGTATGACCATATTTTGGTACGATGAGTGATTGGAAAAAGGTCGCGGTACATCGGAAAATCCCAAAGTTTCGCTGTGTTGTAGTCAACGTAAGGTTAAGCTTCCACGAATGGATGATCCACCACAGATGTTCAAAGATTTGTTGTATGGGAGTACTGAAAAAAAGCAAATATTTTCTTGAGAACATTCAAACATATATATAACACGATATTTGCCTTTACGTCGTTGGAAGGGAAGATTGATAATAACTTGAATAATGGGAGATCACCTCCAATTTTTAGACTACACGGCCAAAATTACCATTTGATGGGGAGCTTATTGCCTGTCGAACGGTCGGAACCATAGTTCGCTCAGTTATACATTTATGATACGAAGATCGAGGTGTCTAATGGAATGCGGGTTGTTGGGTATGAAGGTTATTTTTAATTGCCTCTGTGTGCAGTGCGTCATTTTGAAAGTTAATTTATGTTTTATTAATACAACTAATTTTTTGTATTTATTTATTTTTTTCAATTTTGCTATTATTTTTATAAAATCTATTACTATTTTCATATTTTATTGTTTGTTTTATGTAGGCAATCTCCTCATAATTCAACATTACATGACAAGATTGTTATGGAGCTAAAGAATATGCTCGGCAACCACAATCTCTTGGTGCAATCATTCAGCTGTGTGAGAGATACTATGTGTCAACAAAATAATGTTGATATTAAGTTAAGATTAATTGGAAAGAGGACGAGAGATGGAAGGCAATATAATTTGCTGCAAGTATTTGAAGGCACCTGAAGATACCCATTTTCCTACTCATTTTTACACATTTTTATACACAAATCTCGTGGGACCTACCTGTACTACACATATCTCCACCATTCAATTCCATTTTTTCTCTCTGCTATATCACATCAAAACACATAAAAACGCATAAAAACACATACCCTAACACGCGCTAATTCTCTCATAGAGGTTGTATATTGTTGTCTCAAGACTGGCAAGTCGCGAGCAATTGAAAATATTATTATGTGATAAGAATGGCAACCCAACAAATGTAACCACAAATGTTGTGTATAAGAAAGTATTTCAAAAATTGTGATACTTTATGGTAAAAATTATTATATTTTATTTCTTTTCATTCATTATATTATTTTTATTTAGCATAAGTTTTGTTACTACCAAAAAAAAAATTTATTTAGCATTTATATTGCATGTGCATTGCACGAGTATAACACTAGTTGGTGCCTAAAAGTAGAAACAAACTCTATTCCAAGGTCCAGTCTAGAGTTGATAATTATTATATCCTCAAACAACCTGGATTGGCTTATGATGCGCGACTGCTAGGTCTGAGCATATCCGAAAGAAATTTGATAGAACAAGCTACAAAGGATGCACGAATTGAAGCAATGTAAATCAAAGCACAACTCACCAGAAATCCGACCAAGGGGTCAGACCTACAAACCTACAGACATAGTCAAAGGCGACAGTTAAGTTACTTAGGTAGATATGAATTAAGATCTTAGGCCTTGTTTGATTGGAGGTTTAGTTGTTCCGCGCGGTATTCCGTGTAAAAATGTGTGGTTAATATTATTTTGGGAAATGTGTGTGTGGTTGAAAATGAGTATGAGGTATACGGAATTGCGTGCGGATTTGGTTAACACCAAATAGAACAAGGCCTTAGTCTAGCGACTAACCTATTTGGATTTGAGGATGTAATAAATTAGGTCATCCCCAAAATCTATAATAACGGAATGTGCCTTATCGTTCCTATTATAAAAGCGTGAATAACTTTTTTACTATTCATTATGAAGATGAAAAAACGACGTTGTTTCCTCCAGGAAGACGTCAAAACGACGTCGATTTGGTGCTGCCTTTTAAAATTGGACCCGTTTCCTTTCTCGTGGAGGTTAGCCCGACCCGTTTTATTATTTCCCTTCTGACACTTACATTGCCCTCACAGAACATACGAACATGCTTCTCCAATGCTGCGTTGATTACCATTCACCCACTCCGATCAACAGCTGCGAATCGTGCGATCGGATTCTTCCCTTCATTTTTTGGAGAATAGAAGAATAGGAGGAGCTCAGGTTAAATCCCTAATTTGGTAAGGCGAGTTTTTAGGGTTTATTTCATGTCATAATCGCTCCTTCTCTTTTCTTTTAATGATTGTGTTTCCTCTCTGTAGCTTTTGCCGATTGGCACCGCCATCGCTCCTTCTAAGACGATTGATTTCGTCAAACATAAAAGGAGAGAAAAAAACCAGACAATGGCAAAGAGGAGAGAGCAAATCAGAGGATGGAAAGAGATCCGTCGACAAGCAACCTTAGGCGCTCGTACACTGAATCCGATATCCCCTCCGTAACTCGCTTTTTCTATGTTTTACTTTCTTATTTGTCGAATTATTTGCAAATTTTTGAAACCTAAGTTCGATTATTTGGCTCGGTGAGTAATATTGCTCCTTAACAGATGGCTTGATTATTGAATTCGAAGCAAATAGTATTGATGGATGTTTTTTCAAACCCTCTGTTGACCTCTCAATTTGTCCACAAGTTTTGAAGATGACATACATATGCCAATTGCCAAATTGTATTCATGTTGGTGAAATTAACACTTGATAGGGAACTTAATAGAATCACAAAAATAACTGGTTGTTTGGAAAATTGAGCGGTATATGATATTGCTAACAGAATGTGATTTAAAAATGAATATATAGAGTGCATTGGTGAAATAGTTTCGATATCCATACATGTTGTGGTCTTGATATTGTTCAAAATAAAGGGTTAGGTTTCTAACAAGAAAAAAAATTGCCAATGAGATTTGTGTAGTTGAAGTGATGGTACTCTGTAATATTATTTTTTTTTGTCTTGTGCACAAATGTTTTCCCAGGAATTTAGAAAGAAGATTGCGGAGAGATGGTGATAGTTTTATAATCGAGTGTGTTGCACATAAAGGTCATTTATATTCTCACCCCACTTTTTTAAGCTAATGTGTGTGGCTTCTGTACTCTGAATATTTGGTATTGTCAGCCTTTACATTTGTAATTTGCCCTGTATCTTTAGTTCCTATGTTAGAACTTATCCTTTTTATTTTAGTTTAACTCCTAATTTGTGAACATTAATGATATGGTCGTTGTGGTCGTTTTCACTGAGATTAGTTTATTTTATTTTCCAATGGTTGGGTTGATCTCATAACTCTATTTTCGCTTCGCCTTGCACTCTCTGAAATTTTGCTTTTAGGTCATCTATGTATTAATGTTAACAAGTTGTACTATTTTGTCTAAATTTTAGGGTACCTTTCATAATTTTTCAGACATTTTAATTCCTCAATGACCTGGATGGTGGGGATTCGAGGTTAAGCTAATGTAAGTTAAAAGGGTACCATGACTTTTGGATTGAGACATGTAAATTGTGTTTTAGTTGCATGTAAATTATTATCATATTATTGTATTGTTTTTCCTTTGATTGGTGAAAGGTTATCCTGGATTTTTCTATATTATGGAAGGAGTAATTCTATACGAATACTCTGTTTTGACATTTTTAACTAACACACATATTTGTCATACATTCATTGGATATTGATAAGTGAATTAAAATGATAAATCACCTGGACACATGTTTATCATCCAACCAAAAACTGACATATCACCATGTCAGTTACAAGTATCAAATAACAATGTCTATCTAGAATTATTCTTATGGAAATGAATACTTTGTAGTTTGTATGATTTCTTGAAGTTTTAGAGGAGCACGATAGATAATGTGTGAATGTGGGTTAGTAGTATTAAATTAATTAAAACTTTATGTAATTTTCAGAATTCAATATGTCTTTTAAAAGTTTTGTTTTTCTTGTTTTCACCTATTTATTCAACTTCCTTGAGTAAAGTGTCACACTTGAATGCATACGGGTCTGCGAAACACCTATAACCAATGGGAAGTGTGCTTTTGAGAGACGAGGAAATCTAATCTGGGCATTCCATGAATTCTATGGTAACTTCTCTATTACATTTGCTGAGATTAGTGCTATCTTTAGTCCATTTCTACTTTCTACTTTCTAATATTAGTTATGGATTATAATTTATAACAATTTATTTATTTATTTTTTGGGCAAGCTGGAGGCATAATTTGTCATATTGATCAATTACTTATTTTCATGATGTTTTGCACTTTCTCACCAGTTTGGGTAATTGTTTCTCTTGTTTTATTGATTACTGATTGTTGCTCGGATTAGTTTATATTCCCATTGTTAGTTTTTTCACAGATTTTCAAATTTTCCAATTTATTCTCATTATCTCTGATTTTGACAGTTTTTAATTTATTTTTGTTGGGGACATTTTCTATCTAAGTAGGTTGAGAGAGAGGTGAATGGAAAAAAAAGATGCATGGGAGGTGTTGTATTCCCTCGCTGTATACTCATGAAGGGCTGGGATGATGTGGTAGTGACTGGTAAATGGTGGCATCTATCGTCACGTGAATGTAAGAATTTCGGCAGATTTGTCAACAAAGATGAATATTTGAAGGGAAAGATAATAGTAGCAGATTATGCCTTGAATTTGTCTGCTGGCAAAAAGTGAGATTAAAAATTTGTTGCTTATGTAAATGGTGCCTTGAATTGGCTCTGCACACCTAGCTACTTTGTTCGTACAAAAAGTTTAGGTGTCGCATTTTATTTTGGTCCAAGCATGCTTGACAACTCAATATTTCACTTTCAATCTCTATTATACGCTAGCTTATATAAAATTAGCATAACGTGCAATGCACGTTAATTCTACCCTAGTTTAAGGAAAAAGAAAACAAATAAATGAAAATTAAAAAGAAAACTCTATTAGATAAAGAACATTATTCACTACTTTTGATTTCTTATATGCACTGATGATGTCCTCCTCATGTGGAGAAATTATTCTCTTCACATGTTATGTGTCAATAGATGAATATATTTGAGAAATTAAGAATTGAGCAAATGAATATATTTGAGAAATTAAGAATTGAGTTCCACTACTGATGTGTTAAACTCATTTGTTAACACGTGGTATGTGGGGAGAATAACATCCCCTCACATGGGCAGGAGATCGCTAGTGATCTTACCTGATTCTGAGATCGTACTTTCACTTCATAAACTGATAAACACCCACGAGCGCACTCACTCTCATAACCGACAGATAGTCAACTTGCTGATTAGGATCCGCAAACCAAGTCCACAATAATCAACAAGGGACACATCGCCTCGACGAGTCATTGATCGGTTTTGTTGGTGAGTCATCGCTGAAACCTCTTAAGATATTTCTTCAGAAACTCTACGCAAACCCAACACGCATTTCATGTAATACGGATTATAACTCCCTAATTCATTCGCAAGTGGAATACCCTGTTGGGTTGATTCCTGAAAGGTTGATTTATGAATCTCAATCACTGATTGAATTTGATCTTTCTTTTCGTCTGACTTCGAAAAGAAATATTTTGATTGAGAAAAACCCATAAAAGATTCACGTCGTTCTTCAACAATCCATTGGGTCTCGTAAGCAATGTGTTCGATTAAATGTCACAAAGAACCAGTAACTTCAATTTTGTTCTGAACCATTGTGTATGCAGTTATGGCTCTCCAGAGTTTTACTGCTGGATTCAAATTCAAGACCTATGAAATCTTTGGGACTGGTCCTGGTAACTCCATTAATGTTCATCCATTGAAAACTACGAGTGAGTATACTAATCATTTCTCTCCTCTTTCAATATTTTCCATGTGTATTGCGTTGAGTTCAATGCCAATGCATACGACGGAGTTTCGTAGTAGAACTTGCCTTGCACACCTTGAAGTATTACATGTGACAGTTCAACATGATATTCAAAATATTGTGGAGTAGAGGGCCTTAAGATGTCGGGATCTTCAAGAGAACTCTTTCATTTTTTGGTTATGATTGATTAAAGTTGTACTCTTTGTCTAGATTTCACTTGGCAACCACTGAAGATTGAAGCAAAAACTAATTCTAGAGCTAATACTAAAACAGAGAGTGCGAAAATTCAGAACAGAAGATTGAGGAAGAAGGTAACACGTTTTTATCCTTCCTTCATTTCTGATGGTCGAAAAAATTGCAGTGGAGGAGTTATATGATTAGTGTTAGCATAACATAGTAAATTGTCTCGAACAGTTTAATGGGACACCTACAAAGCCAAGGCTTTCGGTATTCTGTTCAGAAAAACAGTTGTATGCTATGCTGGTTGATGATCAAAATAAGAAGTGCTTGTTCTACGGAAGTACTCTCCAGAAATCAATTCGAGATGACCCAAGTTGCACTACTGTTGTAAGCATTCCATTTTTGTACTTTTTCTGCGATTCTGTTTCTTCTTATTGTGTTTCTTAATGCTATGAACTTATAATATAATTATGGATGCTTATAATCTCAATCTCAGGAAGCAGCTGCACGTGTGGGTGAAGAGCTTGTGAAGACTAGCATAGATCTCAACATTAATGAAATTTCCAGTTATGATCGCAATGGTTTTGCTCGTGGAGAACGAATGCAGGCTTTTGAAGTCGCCATTGGTCATCATGGATTCTTGCTTCGATAGATTTGCACTTGATTTAGCCATTTCTTTTTGTGCACAAAAAGAAAAAGAAAAAAATGAATGTAATAACTAATAAACACATGGCTATTGTTCCATAACATCCATTTGATGACTCTATACCAAGGCACTCCAGTTCCCTCTACATCTATAGTAACTAAAATCCCTCATTGCCATCCAAAATGGACAGCAGCATAAGAAGAAATCTCCTACTAACAAAACTTAAATGAATTTTTCTAATGTAAGCATGTAGTTACTGACCTCTACCCTTCTCAGTTTGACATATTCAGCATCTTCACAATCTACTGTTAATCACCACAACACTGAGCTCTCTGTTTTTCTTGAATCTTGTGCCAGAGGCAGAGCATCTCTGGAGGACTTTGGTAGTGGGCAACAACATAACCGTCTTTGCAACCAGCATTGAAAATCCGGTCGTCACTCTTGTACGTGACGTTTAAGCCTTGCTTCTTCATATCTGCAACCCAGATTCCCATGGCAACGTCTTCTAGCTTGAACATCTGTCATAATAAGTTGTGAATACAGTAATGATGTGAATGGTTAAGGTACTAACTAAGGTAATCTGACTTAATGCAAATAACAGTTAGAGAGAATGTGGCCTTCATTGTACCTTTAGGCGTGCTTTTTTCTGCTTCTTGTAAATTTCCTTTGCTATATCCCTTGACACAACATAACCAGGGCCATGAGCCCAAGGAGGGTAACGGTCTTGAGGCCATTCCTAGGAATTTGGATAGAATGGGAGTTAGATTGATGACATGCATTATTAAAACATAAATCGTTATAGTTTATAAATATGCTTGACGAAGAAAGTGATCAATTGCACTAAGTGTACTGCATTTACAACTCGCAATAATTTCTATTTATTAACTTCCCATTTGGGGGGGGGGGGATCCTTTTTAAGTTTTTTTCTGTTTTCGCGGACTTTCACATTTTCATGCTGAAAAATAAATCTAAAAAACATAAAATGCACCAAAAACCATTTCCCCCCACCACAATTTCTATGGTATTCATAACGCAACCAACTTTTTAACCACGCATTCTCATCAGAATACTGATGAAAAATAGCATGACTAAGTGGGTAAAAAGTCCCACATCGGTTATATTGAAATGAAAAAACCAATATAAATACAAGTGTAAGGACTACTCCCCTTGGAGGTTAACATTTTAAGGTGGAATCTCTTGCACTTGCATAAAAAATTTAACAAATACGGTTTATCATTTCAAAGAATCTCCAATAAACTAGGTCTTAGGAGTCCAAAACTACTCAGATATAGCTGTTCCCAACATTGAAAATTTCTCAATCCAAGAGAGAACTCTAACTAATCTGTGATCTATCTATTTAATTTCCCAGCATATAATGCGAAAGTCCTACAAAAAATTGATCTTGAGATAATATTTTTAGATAAATGATTCATCAAATTCATGTTGTACATAACTCCATTCCACTTGTGCCCTTTTTCCCTTTTGTTTTTACCGCAAATTTAATAGAATGAGTATAAGTTTGTTATTTATTGATGTCTGCTGTAAACATAATGTGGATTGTGTTTGTTGAAGGTGTGCCGCGTACGGGCATCGCATATAATAAATAATCATTTTTCTTTTTTCTTTTGGCAACTGAGTCAAGGTGTCAGATGTCTAAAAACTAGATGTAATGATGATTAATGAAATGACATAACAAAGTGACGGCTTACCTCAAGACTGATATGCCACTTGCTATCAGGATCCCGATGCGGTTTGGAATCTGAATTGATAAGACCATAGAGCAAACCACGGGTTGTATTGATACTTTTCAAAGAAAGCAACACTTCATCAACACGAACAAATGCGTCATCATCTGTTTTCATGACAAATTTAGACAAAACAACCTGCGTCTGTTGAAGAGATGATGATAATCAGCTACGTGGAAGGAGTACTCCTTGCTTTATGAATTAAACAGAGCTTTACCCCAAAGATAGAGATGGCTATTGTTTTCCATGTGATAAGGCTGTAGTAATCGACAAATGGCATCAGTTGGATGTCTCTATAAGTCCTTGCCTCATTCCATAGCTCTTCGTTGACCATCTGGTTTTTATGCTGCAGGTGACAGATTGCATTCCTATTATCTTTACCAACATATGAATTGGCATCTTGAATCTCAGGGTTCAACTTTCTAGGAATGATGTATTTCATTTTAGTTCACACAAAAATAAAAAATTATGAACTACATCGCCACGGTAATAGGTTTTCTGATACGGTAACAGGTTTTCTGATAGTCTTGTTACAAGAACATAGCTAGTAACAGTTTTTTTATGACGGCAAGAAAAAGCATGTTTATACTTTATACCCGCTATTGGTTCATAATATACCAGTGAAACTGAAAATTGATAAAATAAGTTCTTACCAGCCCAACAAAGAAACGAACTGCAACTTTTCCTGATCGCACTGCATCATACTGCATCCACGATCTTCTAACTGCCATTCTACGCTTGAAATTGTTGGTAGTAGAGACCACACCGATGAAGAGTTCCAGCGGTTTTTTAAGGGGAAGTGCAGTCGCTTTTAGAGCTTCCAAGTCAATTATATGCTCCAGATCCTCTGATGTTGGTAAGCCACTAACAACAGCGGAAACTAAATTTATGTCTCCTGAAATCCTTACTTCACTGATGAGCCACGGTTCCAAAGTCTGCATATGCAGCAGATATAGGCAACATATAATGAATTAATTAATTAATAAAGAAAGCTGGACGAGCAATTGAGAGAGAGAGAGAGAGAGAGTACTTCACGGAAAGCAAATGAAGTTATGTGTTTTCCATCAACAGTCATCTGTATTCCCTCTGATCCCACTCTAAGTGTAGCAACAAACAGATGATTTTGCTTGAAAGGGAAGTACTTTCTTGGTTTCCCATCCTGAACCATGGATAACCTTATTGCTCTACTGGACAGTCGGCCAGCTTTGGTAGTCATGTTATCATCTTTACCCACTATCTCGTTGCATTGTTTCAGCTCATCCACTATCATACGAGTAAGTAGCGTCATCCATGACATACAACAAAATACAATTATAAACTTCAGTGGAGAAAAAAGACATGTCTTGATCAAGGTCCTATTCTGTCTCCAACTTTCTAATGATGGAAAAAAGAGATAGACATGTACCTTTCCTGTTTTTTCAGGATCAGGAGATGGACATCGCTCCTCTTCCCCCCAGTTATGTGCACTGGTCCAGGAGTTTTGTACAATTACAGGATGCTCGGTTATTTTATCTCCATGGAGTCTGACATTGTAATGCAAAATGATAGGAGGATCAGTTTCCTCTGGAAGTGGTTCACCAGTCAAGTCAATTCGGAAATTACCAAGAAGACCATTTGGAATTCCGATGAATGTAATTGAAGAACCTTGAGTCAGACCACAAGGAAGCCGCAACTGAGAACCATTATCATTAGGTTCAGAAGAATTCATTTTACTAAGAAAATGAGGACATTGCTTCTCTTTTCCTTTCTTCAGTGAACTTCCATTCATGTGGAGTTTGTCTTCTTCAGAAGCGGTCATAAGATTGTTCCATGCACCTCGAGCTTCCTTAACAGCTTCGAGTGCATTGGGTAACATCTGAGCATGACTAATCAAGTGTTTCAGATGGTTCCATGTATGCAAAGACTGTTGTTCTTCATTCGACAAGTTCCTTTGAGCAAATAGATCGGAGACTATAGCTTCTGCAGATATCACAGAGGAAATATTTCCTGGATTGATAACTGCAGGTGGAGCAGCCGCATTTATCCATTCAAGAGGATTTGTCACATTCAAATATGGACTTGTGATGTAACCTTCATTGATGGGATTTTTAATTACAAAATACCCAAGAACCAATAACGTTAACAATGACGTGGCCAGAACACTGCAATACCATTTCTTCATTTCTGTTCATTACTGGTTTGTATCAGCACAAATAGACCTACCTACCATGACAGGTGAACTTGGAAGAACCGGGACTCATCTTTATGCAGTGATGTCTGCATCAGCAAATGAATGAACTAAGGGAATACGAAAATACAGTAAGATTCCTTCTGACGTTCATAAAATTACTTGATTTATAGAAAGTTATCGATCTATAAAACGGAATTTTATCATCCTATACCACCTAATTTCACTTAAATCAGATAAAAGCATTGCAAAATCTAAGCTTTCCAATTCATTAAGCATTAACTAATACAAATTCTCACTCGGAAAACTGAATTTTGTCTTTGCATTCAAAGCCTACATTCCTCTACGGTAATCCCTCGCAAACATAGCAAATTGAAAAAATAAGTCAAATACTGCAGAGAAAGGAGTAACTTCACAGATCGAAATGCATTACCCAACAGATCAAGCAAAAACTAGTAATTCAAACTCATAACCATACTAGAAGCAAGATTAACTAAAAATTAAAATGAGGTGTACCTTGTAGTATTACATCTGAAGTTTCAGTTGAAGCGAGATTCGAGAAGAAGATAGAGTGGATTCTGATTCTGATGTGACGACAAAATTCAAGTCGACGCCAAGTATTTAGTGTGGAACTATTAAAATTGAATGCTATTTGGGTGGTTAATTCAAATCATTTATGTTGAGGTTGAGTGTAGAATTGTCGGTGCTGAATAGTAATACCAATCGAAGAAGAAATGAGTTTGACCAAAATATAGCAGGAAAGCGTGTGCCTTTCTCCAATATGGTTGACTTTTGTCAAGTTGGAGTTTATTTATTGGAAGTAGGAGATAAGTTTTAACGAGGGTGGGTTTGATTGGCAATTGGTTTGCAAGTAAATATCAAATTGTGTAATTCGTTTTACATTTTTACTGTTTGATTGCAAGTTGTAAATGGAATTGATTTTGTAAGGTATAATTATTTGAAGCACGATTTTGGCCAATTGCATGTAAATATTTTCTTAGGGGGAGAGGTGGTTTTTTATTTAGCAGGCAAATGTTTTAGACGTAAATATTTTACAACTCTCAATCAAACACACCCAGGAGTAAATTAGGAAAATAGATTTTTTTTTTGAAGAAAATAGAGATAGACAGCTTTTTTTTTTTTTTTTTCAGGTGAAAAAAATCTCCTTGTCACATTCATGATCAGTGTTTATCGATTACGAAAATGATACATTTACGTACTGAAATTTTGTTAAAGTTCCAATATTTATCATGGTGGTTATCTCTTGTATCATTCTTATTGTCGATTATTAGTGATATTTCAATGAATTAACTTCAATTGATTTATAAGCATCATTTTAAATCTAATCTTAGATGTAAGATTTAAAGCAAGAAAGCTATTCATGTGACGCCATTGCTTAAATGATTATCATCACTTATGAATAATGTTACTCCATTATTTATCATCACACATACACATTAACAATAATATGAGTCATTATTTCAAAATAATAATAATAATAATATGAGTCATATGACAATTAGTTGATACTGGTCATATGAGAATTAGTTGATACTGATTGTGTTGTTATTTAAATGTTATTTAAAAGACAATATTAAATATATTAGAAAAATATAATATTAAACGATTTTGTTATAGACGAGAAAGTTTTTATTTCAATTTTCGTTGTTAGATTTATTATAAATTGTCCCTATTTGTAGAAAAATACTTTGTCACATCGTATTATAAATATTGATTCAGTATACAATAGTCATTCACACAAGAATATTATAATTATTGAGTTGGTGGTCGATATTCTACCACCAACATCATCATGATCTACTAATTATTACATAACACTATCGCTTGAATGACTATTACAATGGTTGCCTTCGAAACTTGTTTACGAAGCCTGTTCGAACAAAAACCCAGTGGGAGAAAAGTTTCCAAATTGATTGTAGCAAAGATTGGGATGATTATATATTGTTTATTTATGATATTGCCAAGAAAACCTCGTGGGACAAAAATTGAGCAATAAGCAAAAGAGCTTGCTCCCCCAGATGTCAACTATTCTTATAGGAGTATTATTCATGTCTGCCTCATTAAAAATCTTGTCAAGAAAATCCAATGGAGAAAACTTGATCGAAGGAAAAATAGTACAACTACTCCATCCGACTTCATATCTTGAGGACTCATATATTCATTTCCTATGAAAGATTTCAATAACATCATCTAACTTCAAGTAATGTCCTCATTACAAACTGATTTGATAGATTCATTTATTTGATTTCTCATGTAGTCTTCATGAATATGCCTAATTAAAACTTTATTAGGAAAAACTCAGTAGGAAAAATCTTATTGAAGAAAAAAGAGTGCACTATTCATATGAATACTCCATCAAAATTGCCTCATTAAAAACCTTTCTAGGAAACCCCATTGGGACAAATCCTCGATCAAGCGGAAAAGATGCGACGCGTATTTTGTACAAATATGCTTCAAGGATATCAAAATCCTTCAGTGTTTATTTTCAATCGACAATCACATTCACATTGTATCGAGATATGTACACCTGAATCTCTCCTCTTCAGGTTTTATACAATGTTTAGAAAACCGAACCGGTCAGTGAATTGGAGAAGCCAACGGTTCAAGGATCAAACGGTTGAACCGGGGTCGAACTGTTTTTAATTAAAAAATATAAAAAATAAATTAAAACTAATAAATTTATAAAAATAATTTTAAAAAATTAGAAAAACCGGTTCAACCGGTTAAACCGGCCGGTTCAACACCGGTTCAACCGGTCGATTGACCGGTTTTTGACCGATTTTCTGATACCCGGTTTTAAAGCATAACCGGACCGATTTTTGGACCGGTTCACGGTTGAACCGGCCGGTCCGGTCCGGTTTTCTAAACACTGGTTTTATATTAGTTGTGATTAAGTTGTCTCGTTAAAAACTTTGTTTAGAAAAAACCTTTTGGGATAAAAATCTCAAACAAGGAAAAACCCACTGACGTGGTGCCATTTCATGGAGTCATGTCATTGACCAAAAATTTTTTAATTTTTTTGTATATATGTTAACTTAGATAAATAATACATAACTACTCACTGATAGTGGGAGGCTCACCCGACCCCTATGCTTCCCCCCCCTCCCCCAAAAAAAACTATAGGCGATATAACCTACCCACAGTGGGTAGGTGATCATCACTCCTTAAGGGTATATGATTTTGCAGCAACATCAACAGTAACAAGAATAAAAGTCAAAATGTTCAAGAAAACTTGCACAATTTTTAATTTTTGTTGTAATTATCATTTTCTAACACTTGCGTACTTTCAATCAAATATAATAAGTTGAGTAATGGGAGGGAGGCGTGATTAAAAAAAAAAAATGCACGTCATACATGAACCTGAAAATCGATAGAAGAACTAAGTAGTAATTAGTTTGAGGCAAAGGATAGAGCCAAATTGGAGAGACCAAAGAGAAGAAACAATAGAAGAAGATCCTGAAGAAGCAAAATCGAAGGGTGTGATTTTCAAATTTCTATTCATGTGTATCTCACATTATATGTTATATATTTGACATTGTTATAAAAGTATAGAAACAATAGAGAGAATTTAGAGAGAATGAATTCTAAGGAATTCTCAGGAATGAATTTCATTAATAACTGAAGCCCTATTTATAGGAAAACTTCGAATGGCACAATCGTAATTACATAATTTCATCAAGGGTATAATAGTCATTCACATAAATAATTATTCATAACTACCATATTATTCACCAAATTATTCCCCACCAAACAATTATTCTCCACCAAACAATTATTCATAACACCTAATAATTATTCTTCAATTATTATTCATAACACTCCCCCTTGAATGACTATTAATACAAATGTCTTACGGACTGTTTGGAGAAAAATCCAGGTGGGAAAAAACTTCCAAACCGATTGCGGGATAGCTTGGAGTGGTTATATCTTTGCTTCATCAAAACATTGCTCCCCCGATGTCTATCAGGACATATGAGTATTCACGTCTTTGCCTCGTTAAAACCTTGTCAAGAAAACCCGGTGGGAAAAAACTTGATCGAAGGAAAAAGTAATTTGCTCTGTTTGATTTCATATCTTGAGAAGCGATATCTTTACTTCTGGTAAATGATTTCAATATCATCATCGTTTGGATCTAAAGCATTAGCTCCATTATAACTTGATCCAATAGATACACTGTATCAATTTCTCCTATCGTTCTCAATATACCATGAATATGCCTCGTTAAAACCTTATTAGGAAAAACCCAGTGGGATAAACCCTAATGAAGGAAAAAGAGTACATTATTCATGTGAATACGCCTTTAAAGTTGCCTCATTAAAAACCTTGCTAGGAAAATCCAATGGGATAAAACCTCAGTCAAGGGAAAAAGAGTGCAACGCGTATTTTATACAAGTATGCTGCAAGCATTTCAAAATCTTTCATACATTTGTATGAGTATCATATATATTGGTTTTATACTTTTCGTTCATTTAGAGTGCATCAATTTTCTTACACAACTACAAAACATTCACCATGAACACATGTCTCCAAACACACAATTTAAAGCATATAAATTCATTGTAAAAACATGTAAACATATAAGTAAACCTTCATAACTAACTAACATTTAAAATATATCATTTAACATTTAATACTCACTTAATAGGTTATTTCATTCTCAGGGGCTTAGTTCACCCTTTAGGGTACTCATAAACACGGGTTTAGCTCACCCGATCCTTTAATTTCCTTTTCGGTACTACACACACGATCGGTAATTTAACTTTCATGAGCATGCAACATATAATGACCACCATGCTTATCTTTAAACTTTAGCACTAGTCATCATCATCTCATCATCTCATAAGTTAAAGATTTCACATTCACCATTTATCATCTTCAATATATCTCAATATTTTCATTATCATTGATCATATGTAGCGCTACATTTTCATATCGTGTCGACACTTTTCAATTTCATTTCTTTCCCCATATCGACATAACTTATCGAGATATCTCATTATCAATCCTCTTGTAGGATTACACAATATAGTTATGTCTATATACTCTTCAAGAGCATATGCCTCCGTTATTAAGACCATCTTTTATAATTTGCTTTGATATATATGTTTGGGGAAATATCAACGCTTTACAAGCGCTAACTTATCAAAGCATCGTAGTGATATATGTGATTGTTCATAACCTTTCATGCATCTTTGAACTTCAAGTTAGTATTTCAATTTCGAGGATATAACATGATGCATTTCACATATTATTTTCAACCTTTAATATTCCCCCTCATGCTGAGAAAATTTAGAACACCAAAACTCATACAGTTGGTATGATTTTAATCATATATGTTCTCATCATTCAGCCTTAATATGGGAATTTAGACCGTTTGCATTCTATTCTCGATATCGGCAATTTATTTGAGGACTTTAAATAATTTGCCATATAATATCCCACTTGTATGCATACTCAAATCCTTGAGGATTTATTCAAATCATTGGGATATATATATATTTACTAGCTTTATCATTAAATAAAATCATGCTCATACCGTGAGCAAATATTTAAATAAATTTCAAATTTCAAATCATAGACACATGTGACTATCTAATGGATCCATATCATAATATCTAGTAGTCCACATGGAGGATGAGTGGGCCCATACTTCTCATCCTTTATTCCAGATATATTTGGTATTTATTCCCAATATTGGCTTGTAATGATTTCATCATTTATCGAGAACAATCATTGAAGAATTCTTTTAATTCTTCACTTGAAATATTGATTTCAATAATTATTTAAACCGGGATGGTCAGTCCGATTTTGCAAACGAGTATTATTGAACTTCTAGTTCGATGAAATTCTTATATCGATTTCACTAGTATCGTATAGTGCTCAACATGATTTATCATAGAAATAATTCACCGACATATTCCATCATCTTTTGGTGACATTATTGTCTACCACTATTCAAACACGGAAGTTCTGACTCATACGCATCACATCCGCTCTTGTTCAACTACGGAGTCTTAGCTCTTACGCTTCATATTATTTATTTAAATCGGAGTCTTATTTCATACGCGTCGTATTATTCTATAAATAAATCATCAAAATTATTGCAAAATTCATCCTAACAAGGGTCTATACATTATAATGGATCATATGCTCTCAAATCTTCGAAAATACTATCCATCACTACCGATCAAAATCCTAAAAAGGATTTATCGAGGTAGGCTTGAAAGATTAAGGATGCTAATGAATAAGGGTATCCCACAAGATATCCGATGCTTGATTGAAGCAAAGGTTCGATTATCTGGTGAGGTTTCAATTCTTTCTAAATACATGTCTGGTATGGGTAAAAGTAGTTTTTCAAAGAAACGAGAGCAAAAGATTAGGAGGATGCTACAAGTGTGCTCGATGGACATGTGACACTCGATGTAAATCTGTGGGGTACTTGTCCGTAGCAGAAGATAAAATAGCATTCATTAAGGATGGATTGAGTAAGGAGCATTTGGATGATATTCAACGAGGCTATTGAGACACATCCTAGTGGACACGCATAAGGTGAGCTAATAGCCTTATGGGCCAAATTCAAAGATCAACAAACGCGTTCTGATCTTGAAAAACTTACTTTAGAAGATCCTGTTTGTAAATTTAGTAGAAAATTTTAGTATAATGATTTTCCCATATTAATATAAGGAAGTTCGGTGTAATAACGAAGATCAATGTTTTTCTTGTAATTGTAAATATTGTTTTTCGATTTTAAGATATATATATGTATATATATATATATATATATATATATTATTTTTCAATCACCGACAGGTATATGTCATTTCACTAAAATTTTTCTGCCATTTTCTCTTTCATATTTGTCAAAAAGTAAATAGCACAATCAATTATTGGTTTGAAAATTTATCTTTAAATAGAGGGATTCATATATCTATCATTCATTCGTTGAAAGAGAGATAGAGGTGGAGATAGAGATGGAGATATCAGAATCATCTCATGTAAGTCAATCTTTACCTCGCCAGGTAAAAACTATATGTGTTCTTGGTGGCTCCAGACTAGTAGGTCATATCCAATATGTGGATATGGCAGACCAACTTGTAAGGGAGTTAGGGAAACAAAATATCAATATATTATATGGAGGGACTAATAACAAACTATTAAGGAGTCTTATGATGGCCGCACAATTATGGGGGATAAGAGTGTCAAGTATAATACATTTTCATCGAATTGGAAGCGATGTCGAATTGGAGTTAGAAATGTCATTAGTCCAAGCTGGATTGATGCTACAAACACAATCCATCCATGGTACGATGTACATGATGAGCAATAGTGATGCTTTTATTGTTCTTCCAAAGTGGCTATAACACTGGAGGAAATATTCAATATAGCGTCATTTGCAGTGGAATTTTCATACCAAACCCATAGGTTTGTTAAATATTAATTATTTCTTCAATGGTTTGCTAGCATTTCTAGATCGAGGGTGTAGAACATAAATTTATTTCTCGTTAAAGAAGAAATATACTTGTTTACGCTAATACGATTCTTTGATCTACTCATCAAGACTCAATCATATGTTCAAAAATCTATGGAAGTGAAACCCATCGGTCACAGATCATCGGTGTCAAGCGAAAAAGAGATCCTTTGGATCTTTCATTATGAACCGAATGTTCTGGGTGGCGGATTCACGAGTATTTATACTCTCGAGATGTATCCCTCATTTATGGGTTCAATATATATTTTCTTTTCGTATTTATATATTTTCGAGTGTTTATTGCCATCTTTGATATTCTCAATATGTTCCACTTATTTGTTTGTACTTCTTCCTGAGTAATAATAATAATATCATATTGGCTTTATTCAAATACAGATATCTAGTGATTTTGCTTCTTCAAGAGCATTTTATTCTCATATTAATACAATCTCATATCATCGATGAGATTACTTCATATAAGCTTTCCATGCGATATATTTTCTTTTATTTATCAATATGGGATCTATTCAGCATTTTACTTTCGTCTATTTATCCAATGGTAACTTCAAGTACCACTTGCTCAATTTTCTCCATTCATATTCGGTATATATGGAGAAGTAATTTTATTTTCATCGTCTACTTCTTGAGTATGATTAGAATATTTGATCAACTACTTCTTACAGAGTAGGATTCGTTATAACCAATCGTGTAGTATAACCCACCACGTTGAAAATATGCACACCAATCGTGTGGTATTACCCACCACATTGGAAATATACTCAAACTATAAAGTGCATAAATTTAAATTGCAGAAATTAAATTTCCTCCAATAGGTGGTCGAATCTACCTTATGGGAATTATTGCAATAAATATAAATTTCACGGAATTTAAATAGCAAGAATTAAATTGCATAATGTTTAACTACTTCTTCAGAGTAGGATCTGCTTAGTAGAAGGTATTACCCATCACTTAGCATATAAAGTGCAGAAATATATAAAACCTTCTATTTAGTGACGGTTGAACCCATCATCAAGTAGGAGGTATTACAAGAATTAAATTGCAATAAATAAAGTCGAGAATTAAATATTGAGCTAACTTCTACGGGAGCATTTGTTCTTCTAGAACAAATACTCATTACTTCTACAAGAGCACACTTATCCTTCTAAAATAAGTACATTATGTAATTGAACTCTTAGGAGTTACATTAATATTTCGATCTTTTAACTCAAATGGATTTCAAACCATTTTATATAATCAATGGATTTAGAATTTCTTCATGAATATTCTATCCATTTTCCTTTGTCGTCAAAATTAGGTCGGTTTTACCCTAAGGATAAAATTGTCCATTCCAATTAAGGTAAAATTGTCAAAAATATTTTATCAATGTTTTACGATTGAAAATTATCTCCTTTCTACTTCAATTTATCAATATCAAAATGTTCAAGGACTATTTTGTAACTTTTTCAAAAATTGGGGTACTGTTTTGCAAATTTTTGAAAGTTTACCTTATCAATATTAGTGTCAAATCGAAGCTCTCGTTAAATCGAGTATAATGGAGTCGAGAAAATTTGATTTTGATAACGTATGCTCCTTATATCTCGAGAAAACGAATATTATAGTTTAATATATTATTATATTATAAAGTAATATAATATATATATATATATACCTTTTCCATTTTCTTTGGCAGAAGCAATTGAACATGCACGTATTTCCTCCATTTGCCAATTCTTGAATTGCCCATAATACAATAATCATCATTAAGCCAAAATATAATATTATTAAACTATAATTAAACACCAGAGATGAGAGAAAAGTTATGAATGTTGCGTCTTTGAAGAAGAAGAGCGGAGGTAGTGAGAGAAGAGGAAGAAGAATAATGGAGATCTCTCGAATGAAGATGATTTTGAGAGGAGAGAATCTTGATCCAGAGAATTGTTCTGTGAGCATAGTTTTAGAGACAATTAATTTGATTAATATTAAGGTTTCTGATACAGAGGTTCATCAATAGATGCAACTGTAGAGCATACTCCCTTCATATTACTCAAATGGCTAGAGACTCGTGCTGATAACGTGTTATAAAAGTATAGAAACAATAGAGAGAATTTAGAGAGTGAATTCTAAGGAATTCTCAGGAATGAATTTCATTAATAACTGAAGCCCTATTTATAGGAAAACTTCGAATGGCACAATCGTAATTACATAATTTCATCAAGGGTATAATAGTCATTCACATAAATAATTATTCATAACTACCATATTATTCACCAAATTATTCTCCACCAAACAATTATTCATAACAACTAATAATTATTCTTCAATTATTATTCATAACAGACATGATATATAATTGTTGGGTATTTTTATTTTATCTTGGATTTGAGATGAAATTATTGTTACTTGGGTTAATTTGAGATTATTTATTAATTATCTAACGTCTTTTTATTGAGTTGAATATTGATCAATTATTATAGTTTGATTATCTACCTTTTTATGTCTGATCACCATGGGATTAAGTTTGTGATATGTTTTGCTACCGAGCGGTTCAACCTAAACTAACAATGCAACAATCTATATCTGTACTCTCTCTCTCTCTCTCTCTATATATATATATTATTTTATTTTATTTATTATTATTATATTATATTATATTATATAATAAAAGTATGAAATGCTTGGAAAACTTTTTTGGACAAAAATATCCCCACTACTTTTATTTAATTTTTATTTTATCTTAATAAATAATAATTCTTATTAATTAATGTCACATAATAATGATACACTTTCTCCATTTAATAGTTTAAAAAGTCCCTTCAAATTCAGAATTTTTAATTTAACTTTTCACTTTCATATCGTTTACATATATCTAATTCATCTACTTAAAAAAAGAAAATAACTTAATTATTTTTTATCTTTTATTATGTTGAATATTTGGTCAAATTTCTTAATGTTTACGATTGTGTTAAACGTACTTCTTAAATATTGTAAACACTTTTATTATTTAAAGGTTGAAGAACATAATTTCTTTTATTTGGTTCATCTTGCTTGTTAATAAACAAATGTAAGCAAAATATATCATATTATATCTTGGAATGCTATATATTTTTTATTGAGTTTGAAATTTCAATTAAATTTAACTTTATACATAAATTAAAAATAGAATTATTTACCACAAGAAATATCACTTTTAACAACAAAAGTTTTTCATTAAAATGCCATTTTTCGGTCGTTTCGTAAAAAAAAAGTCATTTGTAAAAGTTACAAGGAAAAAACTTTCATAAAGAAAAGTCACTTTTTTTGGAGTGATTATAATATCACGTGCATCGCACATGTTACATACTAGTTAATATAAAGTTCTACAAATGGTAGAGATCTCTAAGTTTTACGAAATCTATTTGAATGGTGAAAAGTGGTTAGTAATTGTTTTTATATTCATAATTTGATTAAACATAATAGGTTCACACTTGTAAGAGCATCTCCAAGAGGCTATTTACTTGAAAGATGCTCTTTACTTTAAAGAACAATTGCTTAAGAATTGCCTCCAACAAGCTTTTTATTATAGCTTTTATTTAAATTTAGTGATGAATTTTGACTCTCGAAGTTTAGAGATTCAAATCCACTCTTTATTAGATGTGGGCATCGGGGTGGGGTCATAACTCGACCAGACTGATGTTGGGTCGGTTTAGGACTTTTTCAGATTGAAACCGGACTGGATCGGGTCCGGTGGGGTCGGTTTATACATAAATTGTTGGTTTTTTTTTTTAAGCTGGTAGGTTTCCGAATTGGAAATTTCCAATCCGCAAACTGACTCGACGAGCTTCCCACTCAACCCAAACCGACCCAAGTCGGGTTGGGTCGGTCGATTTGGGCGGGTTGGATGCCCACTCCTACTCTCTATTTGATTTTGTATTAATTCATTTAATATGTTCACACTTGTAACAATATTCATTTATTTAGTCTCTGCAACTTTTAAGGTGAATTATGAAAACCAATACGTCTTATTTGACAAATATAAAGAGCGTGCTGGAAAAGATCAAAATATCCATTTTTTAAATTTAAAAATTTTCTTTATCTTTATTTATACTAGTAGTAACACGTGCAAACGCACGTGTTATGTAAAGATGGATATTATGATTGTTTTTAAAATACTAATATTTTTTATAAAGTTGGGATTGATAAAGGTAATCAAAATTAATAAAAAATAATTTAAATACGTAAAAGTTTGTAAAAACTTATAGTTATAATATCAAAGCTATAATAAATTAAAATATAACTTTGCAATTAAAATTTTTCATTTCTAGTTCAAGTGACATCCTACAATTGCTTTTTTTTTTGTGATAACAATTGTACACATTTTGACATGTGACACATCTTATAATATGACTATCATACAATGTTTTATATTAACTTAGTTCAACATATCTTTGATGATGGAAGAATGTGTTTTATGCATTAAATAAATGGCTTGTATAAAAAAGAGTCTAAATTATAATCAATTAAATTAAGAAACATGATGTCATTCAACATTTATTTATACTTTTAAATCTAATGAAAGCTCTTATCGAGGAAAAAATTAAGAGTGTAAATGTCATTTTTTTTTTACTCGTGTGAACCTTTACATATTAGTGATAGTACAACAATTAATGTTTAGTGACACTAATATCATTATACACTACAGATTAATATATGAACAAAATAAATACCACAACTTTTTCAATTTCAATTTGGGCTACGTCAGTTGAAGTAATTGCTTGAATGTTTTCTAAAAAAAAGTTAGTATAAACTAACTTGACAATTAAGTAAAAGACAAATCTTTCCCCCTTTCTAAAAGGGGTTTAAAACATGAAAAATATTTCTTACGTAGAATACTCTTTTAATTCCTATATAATTACATGCTCTACCATTGAGAAAATTAACTCCCACACAATTTAATTCCATTAAAAAAGATTAATAATGGCCACCGCCCACTATATATTCAAAAGTCAAAATATGGAACTTCCTGTGGGCATAACTCTCCCCCCACCTCTACAAGTTCCACCATCTTCCTACCTAGATATACTTTCATTTTTTTTTTTAAGGTTATGTTTCTTTTATAGAAAATTGACAAAAAGTGTTTGAGTTTATTTTGTGTAACAACTCAAGGTTTCAATTTAAGTACCATGTTAATATATGAGAGATTATTTTTTAAAATCAAATATTTATTAAAAAAATTCATTTGCTCACTTTTAAGCAAAATTAGCAGATTAATGAGATAAAAATTTCCCCCTTCTAAAAGGGGCTAAAACTTGAAAAATATTTCTTACTGAGAATACTCTCTTAATTCCTATATAATTACATGCTCTACCATTGAGAAAATTAACTCCCACACAATTTAATTCCATTAAAAAATATTAATTAATAAGGCCACCGCCTATTATATATTCAAAAGTCAAAACACGGAACTTCTTGTGGACATAACTCTTCCCCCACCCCTACAAGTTCCACCCTCTTCCTACCTAGATATACTTTCATTTTTCCTTTTTTTTTTTAGATGACATACATATTGTTTCTTATTTATTATAATTCTTTGTTTCTTTTATAGAAAATTGAAAAAAAATGGTTGAGTTTATTTTGTGTAATGACTCAAGGTTTCAATTTAAGTACTATGTTAATATACGATTGATTATTTTTTCAAACCAAATATTTATTAAAAATTCATTTGCCCACTTTCAAGCAAAATTAGCACAAATTAAAGAGATAAAAATATTTCCCCTTCTAAAAGGGGTTAAAAACTTGAAAAACATTTCTTAGCTACAATACTCTCTTAATTCTTATATAATTACATGCTCTACCATTGAGAAAATTTACTTCCACACAATTTAATTCCATTAAAAAAGATTAAGCAATAATGGCCACTGCCCACTATATATTCAAAAGTCAAAACACGAAAATTCTTGTGCACATAACTCTCCCCCCACCCCTACAAGTTCCACCTTCTTCCTATCTAGATATACTTTCATTTTTCCATTTTTTTAAAGATTGCATACATATTGTTTCTTATTTATTATAATTCTTTGTTTCTTTTATAGAAAATTGAAAAAAAAATGTTTGAGTTTATTTTGTGTAATGACTCAAAGTTTCAATTTAAGTACTATATTAATATATGAGTGATTATTTTTTCAACTCAAATATTTATTAAAAAATTCATTTGCTTACTTTCAAGCAAAGCACAGATTAGTGAGATAAAAATTTATGAATAAATTTCCATTTCATTTATTTATTTTATAAATATCAAACACGTGGACATAAGTCTCCCCACACCCCTACAAGTTCCACCCTCTTCCTACCTAGATATACTTTCATTTTTCATTTTTTCAAAATTTTTAGAGTACATACACGTTGTTTCTTGTTTATTGTGATTCTTTGTTTCCTTTATAGAAAAAAATATTGAATTTATTTTGTGTAATGACTCAAGAGTTTCAATTTAAGTATCGTATAAATATATGAATAATTATTTTTTCAAATCAGATATTTATTAAAAAATTCATTTGCCCACTTTTCAAGAAAAATTAACACAGATTTAATGAGATAATAATTTTGTACATAAATCTCCATTTCGTTTATTTCATAAATATCAAACACCGAAAAAATACCAAATAAGGAAAACCACTTACATGAAATAGATTATTAAAAGATCCATGGGTATTTTTTTTCCATAAAGTGTAGGTTTGCTGTTCTATTTCTTGTTTTCTCGATTGGTCCATTAAAAAAAAAGTAGTCCACACAATAAATATATTAGATTATATTAATGGATTATTTTGACTGAATAGAACAACTAAGAAATAAAAAACAAGTCGATAATTTTGAACTCTTTTAAGTGATATACATAAAACATATATATTGTATAATTATGTTTTTCGCTATTGTTGTAGTCCTTTCACTATTGTTGCAGTCCACAAAAAAAAAAAGTCAAAAATCTTGGTACTATTTCATGTATGGAAAATCAATCTTCGTCTATAAAATGAGAACTATTTTATACAACTTGGTTTAGTTTACTTGGTATTACTTACGTGGTTGATTATCTCTAGAACAAATTAAATGGAAATTTATGTTTTTATTTTATTTGTCTCAATAATCTATGTTAGCCTTAACTTTAATTTATGTTCGGAACTCAGTATATTAATTATATAATAAATATAATTTTTAGAAATAATAATTTAAAAATAATAATGGACACAAAAATTTTTTTATAAACTTTCTATGAAAGAAATAAAGAAATAAAAAAAAATTAAGATGATGATATAATAAGAAATACATACTAAGAAAAAGTATGAGCATGTCTGCACGGGGGAAAGAGAGAGAGACCAACGCACGTGTTTTCCAAATATGTATGCGTGTTTATTGTTGGAAAACTAAAGCAAGTTGTGGTTTTGCAAGATGATATGACTTGTGAGCTATAAATGGTGGCCTTTTGTTGTTACGCACAGTGTACGAAAGTTGTGTTGTTAATTATGGAGCATGTTTCTCATGAGATTTAGTATGGAAACATGTGAAAACAAAAAGATGAATGACGTCTTTAAATTATGTCCCTGGAATATTTAGAGTCTCAATTGCATAACTGGATAAGTAAAATTGCTGAGTGAAACTATTAATCTTCTCATTGCACGTTGTCTTGAGTTGAGTTGAACCGTCTAGACAAAGGACGGACTAGAATAATAGACTTAGCTTGTGTTTGTTAATCTCTCTCTCTCTCTCTTACAAAAATTCAATTGATGTGTTATAATCAAATATCAATATCAATCACACATCTCGTGGTGTTCAACAGAAAAGTAAACCAAATAAAAATTAGGCTGACCAAACCTTTAATGCCCAAGGAATTCATTTTGTTGTAAATTCCCATATTGGCAAACAAGCATTTGAGATTAAGTTATGCTCTTGTGAGAACTCATGAATTAATCATGGAGCAGATTGCATAGATGAGCTCACATGTTCATCTCGCATGATTGCGTAAACATTGAAGTGTTATGCATATGAAAATGAATAATGACGTGAGGGCAAGTTTGTATTATTTTTCCGATGCAAATTATTAAATTGCTAATATTTTAAAAGGCATTAACTTTTGTTGATTTGAGTAAAAGTATTCTTAATGTCTTAATCGAAAGATAAATATGGAATTAAAAACACATGTTTAGCTTATACAAGACACTTCATCTCTTGATTATAATCCATTCATCTTAGTCTCTTTATAATACCAAATAAATAATAGTTTCAAAATAACATTCAAGAACCACGTGCAATGCACATATCTTGCTGCTGATTTGAGTAAAAGTATTCTAAATATCTTAGTCGAAAGATAAATATAGAATTACAAACACACGTTTAGCTTATACAAGACACTGTATCTCTTGATTATAATCCATTCTTCTTAGTCTCTTTGTAATACCAAATAGATAATAGTTTCAAAATAATATTAAGAACCACGTGCAATGCACATGTCTTCCACTAGTGTTGAAAGTATTGTCATGATAACTCAATTTCTCCATGAGAGAGAGAGAGAGAGAGAGGGAGAAAATTTTAATCCACCATCATACATGCAAAAGTACTATGTAACCGTACATAATTTTAAAATAAAATATTCATAATATAATTGATATTTTTATTTGATTTAAATTTAATGTACAGATAATTTCATAATAGTCTTTACTAATAATAATTTACATATCGTCTCACAAATCAACTGCTTGAAGGCTCAAACACATATTATGAATACATTTTGCTATCATCCATGCTTCTCACTATTTTCTAGATACTCTAACATGCAAAGCAATACCATTTTATAAATGACAACAATGATGATAAAATTTTTGTTAAAAAGTTGTATTCTAAAAATATAAAATACATAAAGAAAGTAAAAGCAAATAAAAGAGTGGATGAAAACAAGTGCTTGATAAAATATCACTATAATATCTATGTAAGAATTCAAAAAGACAAAAAAATAAATACAAAGTAAGAAAATAATAATAATGAAAATATAAGGAAGATTAAATTAATAATAAACATAAAAGTTAAGGGTAACTAATCTGAGTTTTAAATTTCGTGGCATAAGACACCTTAAATGCCTAATTATCCATGAATTGAAATAGATATATATGATTTACATCATTAATTGGGCCAGGAGCATTTTGGGCTGGAATAACAGACTTTAGATAAAATCCAAAGCAAGTGAATATCCGAACTATAAATAAAATTTGAAGGATCTTATGCAAAATATGGTTTTTAAGTTTAACATTTAAAAAATCTTAGAAAATCAATTTTTTTTTTTACAAAAATCCTGTATGGCCACGCTCGTTTTTACAAAAATCCGGTATGTGAGATCGCACAGTGTAAATCTAGGCAATGAATTTTATACAAAAAATCATATACATTAAATGAAATCTCATTAGATTAGATGTCTATAATTTAATTTTATCAATATAATATAATATGAAAAATCACTCATTAATTATTTATACAAATATTCTTTTAATAAGGGTAGAATGAACTAAATGAATTATAAGTGGGGATATTATTGGAAATTAAAAAATTTCCACACATCCCTACTTTTTACATTATACATACATTGAAATATTTGGAGTTTAATCAAATTAGAGTAATTTTAAACATCACTTAAAAATTAGTTATCTAATTATATTTTGTAATTATTGGACTATAAAAATGTTTGTGATATAATTTTAAATCAAAAAATTATCATACAATTACATGACTTTGTAAAAGATTCTCTTTTTTTTTAAAAAAAAGAAGAAAGTTATTAATAATTATTTTAGGTCATATATATTGACTAAACTAAAAATATATTAGAATATTTGTGGTTTAATTTCTTCAATATAATATGAAAAGTTATTCATTAATTATTTATATAAATATATTTCTTCAATAAGGGCATTTTGGACTAAAGATTAAAAAGTGGGAATGTTGTGAAATCTTTTGATTTCCAATAGTACCCTTATATATTTATCAAATTCCTATTATGTCCTTAGTCCTTTTTTTTAAAACATATTCCTCTTCATCTTTCTAACGTTTAAAATAAGTATAACTCATAGTATTAAATGGAGAATTCATTGTTTACTTTGATTAGGAAAAATTTACACGCAGATTTCAATTTAAGGTGACAATTGAAATGAGTTTGTTATTTTGCATCTTTACTTTTTTTTTTCATCTTGGCCTATGATGCATATCTACATCATGTATTTCTCATGACATTTATGATATGTTATTATTTTTTTATTATTTTCACGCACAAAGAATAAAGAAATCATAGGCCAAGTTGATAGGGTTTTCAATAGTATCGAGGTGATCATGACACACCATGTACTATTTCTTAGCAAAACATATTCAAAACGAAAATATTATATGCAATAATGATGTATTTTCTCATTGCCAATTCTATGTATTATACTTATTTCGAGGTGTTTAAATGGAAACAATCAAAGTATTGATATAAGCAGAAAACGTGAACAAAGAAATTGTATGGAAAATTACCTCATATTTTCATTTACTAGTACTGCAATATTTTTACACCTACACTATTATCGAACAATTCTTCCTATTATGTCCCTAAGTTCTTTTTTTTTTTAAATAATATTCAAATAATATATCTATTTATTTTGTACCTATCATACCCTCTACCTTTACATACAACGTGTAACGTACGTTTCGAGACACTAATTTCTGAAACACGCTTTTTAAATACAAATAACCTCCCGAGATGCTCTAAGTTGTAATTTATTGTTGCAAATGTTAGGCTCGAGAATCAATTTCTCAAGAGGTAAATTAATATTGATATCTTTCAATTGACGCACACGATTATGTGAAGATGTGGTTGCAATACGTGAATTACTTGTGACATGCGACTGTGATTAATATGCGAATTAACTAGTATGTGGTTAAATTGGTAGCCACGAATTAAGATCAATAACTTGTAGGTTTCCAAAGCATGTTTTGTTCATATTGAGACCATAATTATCCTCGCAATCAAGTGTAAATCCTACTATAATTGTGTCGTCCTATTGTGATCGGATATATAGATGTATCGCTTAACGCTCCTAGCGATCATGAATGTAGTCAAATGATAGGCGATGTCTATGTGATACTTGTATATTGACAATATGTGAAGATCTCTTGGGGGATATGAGATCATAGCGAGGCATTTCGAGCCCCTCATTACGACTGAGGCATTAACGAATTTTTGTTGCTTTGAGTGTTTTCAATAAAAATGCATCAAGAAAAGCGATAAAGTTACTATTCTCGTCTCTCCTTGTCCCAAAAGTTAAAAAGTGAAAAACTGAAAATAAAATAAGTTTAAAGCTTAAAACTAAAAATTAAATCCAGAAAAAACCGCGTCATAACAAATATTTGACTAAGGGTATGTTTGGTTCAAAAGATTGATAGTTGAGACTCTCCATGAAATTACTAGAATGAAGGGAACTCCACTGTTGATGCACATTTTCCATTAGGCAAAACAGGGCATTCAATTAAATTTGAACCAGAATTGTCCACACAAATGTAAATCTGGTACAATTGGCTATTCCCAGATGCATCAACATTGCATTCTATTCCAGGGGTATAACCAATTGCACACTTTATAGCACTTCTTATGCTGCTCAAGCTGTACAATCCGTCGTCCGGATTAATCCCTGTAAAACCCAAATCGTCAAATCATCTACCTGATCGAGATTTTTTGAAAAAATAATTTTTTCTTTTAAATTTATGTGATAAAAATTTACCTGAATTTTGGAGGATTTGGAGAAGGTCAATTTGAGCTTTGAGGTTAAGGGCAGTTTTGAAGTAGCCATGTTGGTCTAACACAGATTCTGAACACGTGCCATGTTTATCCCACTCGTGTGACCAAAAAGACGAGCCACTATTGCTCGGGCAAGCAAGCGTTGGCCAACTTTGCTGCATTCGACCGATCAAATCTGAGA
Organism: Jasminum sambac; assembly: GCA_018223645.1. Taxonomy (NCBI): domain Eukaryota; kingdom Viridiplantae; phylum Streptophyta; class Magnoliopsida; order Lamiales; family Oleaceae; genus Jasminum; species Jasminum sambac. Next base: position 28,586,524 of record CP073652.1, read on the forward strand.
CCTAGACTCAAAAAAGCAAGCTTTTAGCATATGGGTTTTAGTTACATTTCATCAGTGATTCATATAGTCGACTCTAAATTTATTAGATGGAACCTTTCTTTGATCGTAAGGATTCTTTGAGTTGCAGTTTGAAGGGTAAGTGCCGTCATTGTAATTTGGCCAAAGTCCATGGATTCCAAAATCCGTGGAGGGCTTCCCAGTGGTAGGGTAGCAACAACTTTGTTTTGTGTCACAATACGACCCTGGCCACTTTTCATTAAAGGAAAAAAATTGTAAATATTAAAAGTTAAAGACTGAGAATTATTATTTAAAAATGAAAATTATTTAGTTACCTGTTGAACAAAATAGAAAAAATCGAACTTTTGTGCAACACAAAACACAAATAGACATTGCAATAGCAAGAGAGTCGCCAAGATGGGGCGGTGCTCGAACTTCATCTCCTTTGTTGTCTATGACTCTGTGTGTTCTTATTTGAGTTTTGTTCTTGAGTTGAGTTTTTCTTTTAGGCATACTTATAGGGAAAATGTATAGATGTGAACATGTGTAGGCTACAATATGAACATGATCGATTTTTTGTGTCGATTGGGTAGGTTTGAAATTGAGATCAATCATTGATTATCATCTTGTTTTTCATTTTTCATTCTATGATGGAGACAACATAGGAGCAGAAAAAAGCTTCATGAATGGATCATTAATTTTGGATCTTCCGAGCAGCCCAACAAATGTATGCTTAGTGCTGTTGACTCTATGCTTGTGTTTCACACGGGAACGAAGGTAATGCATTTAGTGTTACTAGTGACTAACCCATGTATGTGTTACATAGGATGAAAATACTTTGAAGAGCACATCTTATAGATACAAAAATCAAATCTTGTTAAGTAAAACACAGTAGATGCAAATATAATTATAATGATAAAGATAAAGATAAATTGTTGAATAATTAATGTAAAACATTTAAAATATGTCTCACATTATATATAAAAATATAGCTGAATAATATTGTGTTACAATCGAAATAAAACAGTTATAACATAACGCACATTAGATGGAAGTGCATTTGAATAGGTGATCATGGTTTGTTGGATGATGTGGTAGCGTGCATCTGAATCAAGTATATATTATAAATAAAAAATTCATTCCAAATTTTAAAACACTTCTTTAAATACCATATTCGTTGTTGAGTTTTCCGGTTAACCATCTTTATCACAAATCAAAATTTTCAATCCGCTAATGTTCATAACTTCGGAGATAGCAACACACAATTGTCCATAACTTAACGCGGACCTCCTTAGATAAATGCGAACATTAGAAACCGATTGGCCCCAACTCTTGTTGATCGCCATCACTTGTGAGTTTTTTTATTCTTAATTTTTTCATTAAGCATCACCTTTTCCATCCACCTTTTTAAATTAAAAACAATTAAAAAGAAAACACACAATATAATTATTATAAACGAAATAAATTCAGTATTTGTTAAGAATCAAAAACCTTTTAGAAGGGAAAAAAATAAAAAAATAAAAGCTTTTATCGGATAAAAAAGCTTAAAAATTATATTTAAAAAACACAGTATAAAAATATATACTCCAATAACCCACTAACAAATTTTTTACATATACCCTTATACATAGACCATTTATCATCCCAAACGGAATAAAATACCTCACCCAATTCAATTAAATGAGTCAAAGACACATTTTCAATTAAATGAGTCAAACATATATTTCTTACACAAACACTAATTATGGCCCACTTAACTTACCCAAAGCAAATTTCGTTTCACTTATACCGACTAAAATGACTTTCCTATATTCATTATTCATCCAATTCAATTAAATATGATTTCTTAAAAACCAATAATTCGATTTCGTTTTTGTATTTTTGTTTTATTCATATTGTCTTAGATTAAAAATTAATAACCTGTTCTAAAAATTGACAGTTGATTTCTTATTGCATTTTTATTTTTAGTATCCTAGATGTTTTTTCATGTTGTATAAGCCTTTGTATGAACAATACAATCAATAATCCTATTCATCGCAGCCATAAACGGGTACTTTAACCTCATTTTAGGCCCGCATTACAATCCGTGATTTTCATTTATTATTATTAATTAAAAAATAAACTAAAATTATTAAATTAAAAAATTATTATTAAATTAAAGGGAAACAGGTTACCACTTTCCCAAAATAGCCATTGGTTATAACTTCTAGATGGCTAACTGTCTGATGTGAGACGTTTATCTCTTTTCATGCTGTAGAAAATTATCCATTTATCTAAACTTTTGAAGAAAAGTTGAGAATTTTATTTTGGAGAACTTTCAAACCCAAAAAGATTTAATTAATAACTATGTGATATATTAATTTCTGAATTATATTCTTAATAATTACTGTATCATTTATCTAATAAAATTAAAATTAAAAATTCATGAACCAATGGCTAAGAATCTCTTTAAAAAAAAAATAAAAAAAATTCTTGGACTGCCTTTTTTTTTATAAACGCTTATATTAAGGAAATGCGTGTTTCCTTAATTTTATAAATGTGTTTCTTTAATTGACTAATTGTTAAATCTTATTGCCAAAAAAAATATAAATATAGATATAGATATAGATTTCATAGTATTTCTTCTAAATGTTCGCTTCAATCTTATTTAAGTGTTGTTGGAGTTCGAAATTTAATATTATCGCTTTATACATTTTATATTTTTTATGCAATTATTTCATGCAACATATATTTATGCCTGATTAAATTCGAAATTTAATCTTATATACTAATCATATTTTATGCTTTTTAAAGCACTAATCATAGTTAATATATAAATTATCAATTATAGAACTGTCGTAAAGGATAGAAGTAAATCCAGAGATATCTCTGCTAATCATCATAATTTTAGTGGCAAGAGTTGGTCGGCTCAGTGTGAAAGGGCAACAGCAAGTCAGCAACACAATTATGGATTATTGTAATGGGGAATTTTTTTTTTTTGGAATGTTATATACTCATATTTGTACCATTTTTTTATTCTTTTGAATGCATATTTTGTACATTTTCAATACTTGGAAGAAGTTTCAAAATCTTGTGAAATCAAAATATAACAATATTGACAATTTGACATCTTTTAAAACATTTTAGATGTAAAAATAGATGTACATATTACATAACATTATTTCGAGTAGTATCACTTGAGTTAAGTCCTAAAGTTTTTGTCACTGACTTTATTGTGCATAGAATAAATTCTCCACATGTTGAATATGATGTGATCTTTGACAATTGACCAATGAAGGGAAAAAAATCACAAGTTTCGATCAATATGGATTTTACTAATAATTATGAAATTATTTTGAATACTAGTCACTCATCATTATTATTATTATTATTATTATTATTATTATTATTATTATTATTATTATTTTGCATAGATTGGATATAATATGATGTTTTCAGAAATTGGAGCAATGAAGAATTAATAAGTAAATATGTGTCATCGTGATAATATATATTTTGTATATTGACAACTTATTTTGCACAAGTTGATTATGATATTATTGTTTCAAAATTATAGTGATAATGAAAAACTAGTTTCCGAAGTTTTTGATTATAAATTTTAATTGATTAGTTAAGTTTAAAAGATATATCATTTTTAGATCAAAAAATGAAAATTCATGAAATCTATAAGAATTAGAGGGCGGGAGGTAGGATTTTGAGAAGAAAATTATTAGTATATTTTTAATCTTAAAATCTATAGAATTCTACCATTTAATAAAATTTATTAGAATCTATAAGCAATTGAGAATATCGGATTTTTATGGAATCCACAGAATTCCAAATTAAAAATATTGAATGTATATAGAATTCATTGAATTCTAACTTGAGAACATCTAGAATTATATGAATTTCTAAAATCTATCAAATTCTATATTGGGAATACGCTCCTTAAACTTTGTCGTGGAGGGAGGGCAAGAGGGAGAGTTTAAAAATAAGAAAATCATCACATCAATAAAATTAAGAAAAAATTAATTTAAAAGAAAAATAATTTTAAAAATAATCTCCCAGTTCCCAAACAAGACGACAAGAAATTTGACGCAACCACAATTGCTACGGAACTTCTTCAAAAGCATCGCGCCGAAATCACCGAATCACACTGTCATCGTCCCTGTCAAATATCGCATCATTGTAAAAATTCAACACACGGAAACAAATACAGAGGCAGAAGAAAAAGAAGGAAAACAGACCTACGCGGAGGGAGAGAGAGGGCTTTAATTTTCAGCTAATAAAGCCCTCTCAACCTCATCGCGGGAACTATAAAAGATCCCAATTAAATTAAATTCAAGAAATTTGTGAAACCATATGATTATTAACATCTCCGATTCGTTATCAGATGTGTTTTTGTCATATGGTTCACAAATCTTTCCATTTTCATGCGCCGATCTATTGCCCACACAGTAAATCGTAGATTTGAAGGCAAAATGGATCCGATCAGGCTCCAATTACGATCGACCCGACCCATCATTCGAATCCCCAACAGCAAACAACAAAACCCCAGATCAAGAATCTTCTTATACACTTCAATTTCAATAGCCATTGCATTGCTTTGCTACATATTGTTTTTCCCCAACAAAATCAGGCAAAACACAAAATACGGGGTAGTGATCGATGGAGGAAGCACAGGGACTAGGATTCACGTGTTTAAGTACGAGGTTAGGAGTAGGAATTTGGAGCTTGATTTCACTGACAAAGGATTGGTGTCAATGAAGGTGAATCCTGGGTTATCGGCTTATGCGAAGGAGCCAGACAGAGCTGGGGCTGCGGTGGCTGAGCTGGTGGAGTTTGCCAAGAAGCATGTGTCAAAGGAGTTCAGAGAAGAGTCAGAGATTCGGTTAATGGCGACGGCTGGGATGAGATTGTTGAAGAAAGAGGATCAAGAGAGGATCTTGGATGTTTGCCGTTGGGTTTTGAGGGGATCAGGGTTTAAGTTCCAAGATGATTGGGCAACTGTCATTTCTGGTAGATATATGCATTGTGCTTTCTTGGTTTCCTATGATCTTGATTTGTGCTTTTTCTACTATGATGTTTAATGTAGGACTGATATATGAAGTAGTTGGAATGGAATTCTTGGAACAGTGTGCATCTTTTTAGTTATTTTGATCATTATGGTATTGCAGAGTGGCTTTGGGATAAAATCTTAAGTATATATATAGGGTTTTCTAGAGAGTATGAATTGAATTTCTTTGCGCAGGTTGTCTATACTTCTTGGAGGGGAATATTATAAGTATACCCTGGTCTACTGTGGGGTATACTATCGTCTAACAAAAGGGGAGGGCAAGATAGTCATTTTACTTTCCGTTGCCTTGCGTGTACATATAGCATTTTTCTATCTTGAATGGTCATATATTAGATGCTTTTCTTGAACAACCGTGTTATTTTGTTAAGTTTTGTTTTGATATTTGACGCTTCCAATTAGTAACTTATAATTCTTTGATTGCTTTAGGCTCCGACGAAGGTTTATATGCTTGGGTTGTTGCAAATTATGCTCTTGGCACGCTTGGAGGTGATCCTGCAAAGACAACTGGGATTATTGAACTTGGTGGCGCTTCAGCTCAGGTTCTAATTCAGTTTTTCAGGCATTGTTTGTTGATTGTGTCGTGCGAATGAAATCTTCATATTAGATGGGCCATTATTGTTCTGTTACATCTCAGGATTCATTTCAGATTTTTGATAATGACGTGCAAATTTGATGTCTTTTTGACAATGCCAGGTTACCTTTGTCTCGAATGAGCCAATGCCACTTGGGTACTCTCGGAAAGTTAAGTTTGGCAATTTCACCTACAACCTCTACAGTCCACAGCTTTCTTCAGTTTGGACAGGTAATCTTTCTTTTTAAACTAATTCTATATCTTGGTGTTATTAGTGGTATTGTTCTACGAAATTTTTACTTTATATAGATACTTGCATATTTATTATATTGTAGCTTTCGCGAGATATGAAGGTTGCTGTGTTTTGCAGAATGTCGCACTTGAATTATTGAAGGAATCGCTTCTTTCAAGAGGCCAAGAAGGAGGTAAGAAAGTCAAAATTCTATGTAATTATTGCTGGTTTGTGTCTACCAAAAAAATTTACAATCTTGATTTGCCTTTCTGAGGTTATATTCGTTGATACTTGTATTTGATATGGACAACCTTTTACGTCCACCTATGATCTTCAGGTTTTAATATTACACGGAGATTTTAGTACTAAACTACCATATGTAAACATTTCTTTAATTTAGTTTTCATTGATGCAGATATAGAATCTCATCAGCAGGTGAAACCAATGGATCCTTGTACTCCTCGAGGATACTCACATGACAATGACACTCCAAATTCCATTGCTGAAAAGAATAGTTATGTATCTGCTTTGCTTCCAAATGGTAATTTTTCCGAGTGCAGATCTGCCTCGTTAAAGTTACTGCAGAAAGGGAAAGGTATTTCCTATAGACATTTTAATAATATTATTATTTTTTTCAATATAGTCTTCAATTATATCATTTTTGTCTCTGTATGACAGTAGAATATTCAGTTGTAATACTGTTTTGCATAAAATGCAGATAAGTGTTCTTATCAGAGCTGCTACATAGGATCAACATTTATGCCCAAGCTCGAAGGGAAATTTTTGGCAACCGAAAATTTCTTTTACACTTCACAGGGTAGCACATTCATTTTGGTTCTTATGACATGTTTGACAAGCTTAAATTTTTCACTTATAAGTTTCAAAATAAGTGCTTATTCCGGTATAGCTTTTTTCAAAATAAGCTTAAACTTTTCCATGTTTTTTCTGTTATAGTTCTTTGGCTTAGGCCCAAGAGGCTTTCTTTCTGATCTCTTGATTGCTGGACAACAATTTTGTGAAGAGGATTGGTCAAAATTAAAGAAGAAATATCAGTCACTCAAGGAGGAGGATTTCGGTCGCTATTGCTTCTCGTCTGCCTATATCGTAGCCCTTCTGCACGACAGTCTTGGAATTTCTTTAGACGATAAGAGGTACTGCGTGACATTTTTATGATCCTTATATTTGTTGCTCAAATAGTTGCAAACCTTCATAAAACTGCACAAATATTCCAAATAGTTTCTTGAAAAGATTAATTTCTTGAACGAATTGTGTGTGCAGAGTTGGATATGCCAATCAAGTACAGAATATTTCCCTCGACTGGGCATTAGGTGCTTTCATTTTGCAGAGCTCGGCTGAGTCAGAATTGCAGCCTTCTAACTGGATTGCCATTGTACTAAATGGTATTAACTCCTCAGTGTTTCTGCTTCTATTCGGTATTTATTTGCTCCTTTTTGGTGGTGGATGGTTTTGGTCGAAGTGGAAAAATGCTCAGCTCAAGACTATTTATGATCTCGAAAAAGGTAAGTACATAGTTACACGGGTAAATAGACACTGATAGCCTGCCTTGTGGAGAATTGGCGTAGTGATTACTGTACATCAAACATGCACTCATTGTGCAATGGACATAAAATTTAGCATCATGCGGGGACGGCGTATTTATTTTATTCATTATCGAAGATTGGGTGTAATCCTACAATTTCGTTTGTCGATATTGTAGAGAGGTTTAGACATAGGTTTACCTGAGTGTAGATTAGAGGTTCGAAAGCACTTTTTGCGTGCTTTGTGACTGGTTCACTTGATAATTACAGTGGATTTGTTAATTGTGTAATTTGTTCATGTTTCAAGTAGCAACCATGGACGGATCTAGCGGCGGGTCGCACCGGTTGTAGTCCCCGCAGACCCAAAAAAATTTCGAAGTTTTACATATAATTTTTTTTAATTATATATATAATTTTAGTTTAATTAAATTTTTTTCGTATACTACAGCCCCTATCAATGGGTGCTAGTACATGGTATTTTGGTTATAGAAATGCTAATACAATATGGCGTTCATGTTGGGTATGTAGTGCATAGGTAGGTTCCACTAACCCTACAACTCCGAATCCATGCACATTACACTATTGGGAGAATTTTCTGGGCAACTCCATTGGTGCCGATCGAAGTTTGGTCACTTTTTGATCAATCTTTTTGACCCGCGGCAAATAGCAATGGTAGAAAAATTTTCAGACTGTTAAAGTTTTGTTTTGTTGTGTTGGTTCTTGATCTAATTTTGATTTTCTTAATGGAGGTTCGTATGTGACTCGAAAACCCTCAGGAAGAGGGTGTGCTGGATCATTTCTATCAGATGTAGATAGAGAAAGCCCGTGATTTGAGATTGAGATGAGTCAGAGAGATTATTATGAGAAACTGTAAGAGTCATTTGCCTTCGGTTTTCTCCTCATTTCCAAAGAAAATGCGAAAAAGGGTTCATTTTCTGTTTTCCTATAATTTTTGTTTGTTTTTGAAAATGCATTTTTCATTCCAAATCATCATGTAAACAATTTTTTTTTTTGTTTGGTTTTAAAAAACAGAATGACCTAAAAACAGTACGGAGAACAACTATTTGTTTTTCTTTAAGTGGTATTTCAGGTAGTTTGTTTTAGTTTTGCTGTTTCATTTTGATAAAATAAAAAATATATAAAATCTCATAATATCAGGAATGATCTATTGCATTCGGGTGCACCATAGTTATGGTGCTCCCAGGTCCTTTTACGGTCCCGTACTATGTCCGTTTTGATAAGGTTCTTGATGATGACATCACTAGTAGATATCCCTGAATTTTACCACACTATGACCGTGATAAGGTTCTTGATGATGACATCACTAGGAGATCAAAGTAGATATCCTCGAATTTTATGGTTTATTAGACCGTAAAGTCTTTCTTGAGAGGCTTGATTCCTTAGAGAATATTTTGAATGGTATGTTATGACTTACTATCAACATGTAGGGTTTTCGTTTTGCCAAAATGAAACTTGATGTTAGTGTCAAATTGTGACTCGCAATCTCAATAGAATAGGATACCCTATTGCTTCTTGGGACAAAATGAAACTAGGCTCATTGAAATATAAAATAAAATAAAACAAAATAAATTATATGTTAATTTTAAGAATTGTTCCTTTTTGCAATCATAAGTTCTCTTCCGAGGTGCCACAGTTTCTATCCAGGACATTTGTGGTGATCGATCTAAAATTTCAGTTTTTCATGATTAACCCGTGCCCATCATGCGGATTGAAGCCCGTAATTTTAATAAGTTAACTTCTTTGCATAGAAGATTCATTCACCGGAATTAAATTATCCTCGACAAAAGTATTCGACTACTAGTTTTGATTCAGTACTCAAATTGAACACCTTAACATGCCCAAATTATGATGTGACAGCATGAATAATATCCATGATGTGGCATGTTATTTGTAAATTAAATATAATACTATATTATAATTTGGACACATTAAAGTGTTCAAATTGGACACTCGATCCAAATTATCCACTTTAGATAAGAAATTCTTTGGCATCTACAGTACACTATTATCGGCACAATTATTTGTTACCCAAAGAATTCATAGCTACTTTGAAACCCTTTTGTTATCTGAAATCTCAACGTAACTTGAGTGAAGCCATGGTAAGTCATGAGTGAAGTTGAATTGTGGAAATTTCTGTGGTATATGTAGGTCTCACGAAATATGTAGATGTGATATGTTGATTAAAAGAAAAAATGGATAAAAATAGATTTTAAAAAAAGTGGTAAAATTTCAATCCTATCACCCTTTATAAAATAAGACTTCGATTCTACTTAGACTATACTTCTATTTTTTATGTGTGGACTAGATTTCTAAGCTGTTGATTTGATTAGAAGTGGAGCACTAAATTATTTGCCCTCTGATTAGACCCGGCCACGGTTACGGTTCCGAACCGAAACCGGTCGGTTGAACAGTCAAACCGGGCAGGAACGGTTGACGGTTCGATTGATTCAGTTTTAAATGGGAGAACCAGGGACGGTTCGGTTGAACCGTCGATTCGGTTCAAACGAACCGGATATTTAAAAAAAAAAAAAAATTAAAATATCAAGCGGTCAAGTGACCGTTTGAAATTCAAACGGTCAAGTGACCGTTTGAAATTCAAACGTCACTTTGACTGCTTGAATACCCAACGGTCTTGTGACCGTTGGGTGAAATGAGGTGCCCACCCACCCCCACCCCCTAAAATATATTTTTAATTCTTTTTATTTTTAATATTTTTATTTATTACTATTTACTAATATCTATAAATACCTTATATTCTTTCTTTTTTTCACATTACAACCTACAATTCTCAATCTCTCATTCTCTAATTCTCTCATTCTCAAATTCTCAATTCTCTAATCTCAATTATCTTAATTCTTGTTATCATTTTTTCAAATTTCAAGTTTCAAGTTTTAATTGAATTTATACTTACTAATTATAATCTGCAATTCTATATTTCTAATTTTCTACTTATCTACTATTCTAAATTTCTAATTTCTAATTTCTAATTTTTACATACAATCTTTATCTTTTTAATTATTAATTTTTTATTAGTTATTATTATACTTTCTAAATTTCTATACTATATTTTTATTTTATTACTACTAAAATGTCCTAGGCTTTAGTGAAGATCATCAAACCACAACTTTGGTTTTGGTGATTTTTCAACGGAAGAAAGCGGGCATAATAAAAATCCACAAATTGATAGTTGGATCAGAACCGAACATGAAGAAGTAGATAGGAAGAATAAGAGAAATTCCAATTCGATATTTTTAATACCCACTTCAAAAAGTACCAATAAGCGGTAAGGAATTTCAAGTATTATGCAACTATTGCGAAAAGAAGTTCAAATTCTTATCCGGATGGGGCTACGGCACTTTCACCAAACATTTGGAAAAAGCATAGTAACATGGTCATTGGACTCGATCGACACAAACTCAAATTAAAGTATGGAAATTCTTCTAGTACTTCTCGATTATTTAAATATTACGATGAAAGAAATAAAAGCGGAATTAGCGAAAATGATTAGTATGGAACACTTATCTTTTAGTTTTGGTGAAAGGGTTGGTTTTAATAATTATTGTCAAAGAGCTTTAAATCCTAGTGCAAAGCGTGTACCTAGAAATACTCTAAAGCGTACACTTTTGAAAATGTTTAAAGATCTAAAAAGAATTGATTCAAATTTTTCAAAATTAGATAATTCAGTTTCTATTTGTAGTGATATTTGGAGTGATCATTGGGAAACACATTCATACATGGGCATAACATGTCAATGGATTGATAGTGAATGGCATATGCAAAAGCGAATCATTTCATTGAGATGTTTTGATGATCGACATAATGCTAATAATATTTTTAGAATAATTCAAAATATTTTGGAAGAATATGGTCTAGTTAGGAAAATTTTTTCTATTTCTTTTGATAATGCGGCAGCAAATACTGCTTCAATTAGTGAGTTACAAAGTATTTGTCAACCTAACATTGGCGGAAAATTTTTTCATATTCGATGTGCATGTCATGTTTTAAATTTATGTGTACAAGATGGCTTGAAATGTTTAAATGTTGCACTTACACCAATTAAACAAGCAATTTCTTTTTTATGGTCACATAATACAGTAATGAAAAATTGGCAGAAATATTGTAAAAATAATGGTAAGAGACCAAAAAGATTTCCTAAAGATATTCCGATTCGTTGGAATTCAACATAAGTTACTAAAGCAGCTCATTTGAATACAAAGACTTGTTATGCACTTTTATTTCACAAAATGTACCTCAAGTTACTTTATATCCACAAAATTGGGATGTTTGCACTAATCTTTTGGATTTTTGAAAGTTTTTATGATGCGACACATGTTTTAAGTGGTGTTTATTATCCTACATCACATTTACTTTTAGTTGAATGTATTAATGTGGCGGTGCATTTGATGAATATCATGATGATATGGTTTTAGCGAACCAATAGTATTGATGAAAAGTAAATGGTTAAAGTATTTTACGGAAATTCCTTTAATTAATCTTGTTGCTTGTGTTTTTGATCCTAGAACTAAAGCAGAAGGTTTAGCGATTATTTAACTTATTATTACCTTTGCTTTGGATATTAATTTTAATATTGATCTACAATTGCGTCAAGTTAAAATATTAGTTAGAGAATTATTTGATGAATATGTAAATGCGTTATGGATCACGTTCTTGTTCTACCGCTTCTAGTTCTAATCAAGTTCGGGAAGATTTAACTAAACTTGGGGTGGTGATCGATTATTGAGGCAACGACATAAAAGGCCTAAAGATTCATCCGATGGATCTCCAGAACTTGACATTTATCTAACAACAACTTTTGAGTTTGGTGATAGCAAAGTAGGTAAAGATTTCCGGTCCTTGAATGGTGGAAACGTCATCAAAACACTTATCCTATACTATCACGAATGGCAAAGACATATTTGCAAGTCCGGTGTCAACCGTTTCAGTAGAACAAGCTTTTAGCACGGGAGGACTTATTTTGGATCGAAGCGATCAACCATGCACCCGATTCATTAGAAGCCCAAACATGTGTCGACGATTGGTGCAAAGCGGATGAAAGAGCCCAACAATATGAGAATGATTACGATGGCGATTATGATCTAACCGAAGGAAGTGGAACAACTTCAGCGACAAAGTGACTAAATTAAAGAGGTAAGAGAACTACGTAGGCTTTGATTCCTCACGAGAGGATCGTAGGCAACTTAATTGTTGGTAAAATTAAGTTCAAGCCTTTATAATCTTATATAGTTATATACTTATATTATTGAAATTTTTAAAAAATTTTTAGTTGGGGTTAAATAGTCAAGCGGTAAAGCGTTTATATAAAAAAAAAAAAAAAAAAGCGAGGGAACCGGTTCCAGGCAGAACCGCCGGTTCCAAAAAACCGGCAGCCGCATCTGTACGGTTCGGTTCACCTATTTTTGGAACCGGAACCGGCGGTTCGGAATCGAAGCGGTTCGAACCGAACCGCGGTTCGGGCAACCGTACAGTCTACCTCGATTATTAAATGAGTTAAGTAGTTGTTTTATATACTTTTCGATTATTGAATGAAACTTCAATTTCTCCTTGGACTCTTCTTTCTCACTAATTCTATTCCTTTCTTCTTGATTATTGATTAATGTGATTCACACGTCTTCCACATTAAGGTGATGCACACACATCTTCTACATTAAGGTGTTGCGAATTGCATCATGTAAAAGATGAATTAACGTAAAACTTTATCATACCTCATGACGTGCATCGTTATATGAATAATTCGTCAACTTACTATAAGTCATCTGTACGAAGGATACAAGTCATTTGTTATTAAATATTAAGTTGTATCAATAGCATTATTCCATCGGAACGAAACACACTTTGTATTTGTTAAAAAATGAGATGCAAGTGGACTTAATAGATGCATATTTTCCTTTTCTTGTAGCCAAAGGATGAATGGATGGATGGATAGAATAATTTCAAAGTAGGGGAAGCATCCCCTTTAAAAATTCTCTTGTGAAACATTCCGTTTGTAGTGTCCCCGCCTTGTCTTTCAAAATAACCTTTGCCATTATATGTTCTCCAAGAGGCTGGACCACTTGGAAAAAGGACCAAAAAAAATAAATAAATAAATAAAATTGATGGTGTATATATTTTGGAGACTGTCCCATGTATATATATTTTGATTTTACGGAAAAAATGATGGTATTTATCATCAAGGTTTATAAGATCAACAATGACATAGTATCTTGGCATTTTGTCGATGCTGTAGTATTTATGTGCTAGTCTAGTGCACCAATACAATCGGTCCTCGGTCGAAACTTGATATTACAATTTCTCTTATGAATATGAGATTGAAGCTTGGAATTCTTTTGGATTAACAAGAAAAGTTGAAATTGAGGGTCATAGATAGTCGTTTAAATAGTCTAACCTCGTGATCGCTATTACACAATACTGAATAATGTTAAAATGGCATGTAATCATACAATTGGTGGGGGGAGAAAAAACACTCCTTACACAAGATTATTGGTCTCCTTAAGTGGGTCCCATTTACTTAAACACAGTTATCATCATCATTTGATTGGATTTAACAATGTTTACTTCCATCGATGATTAGATCATGACATAAAAGGAAGATGCCATAAACCCCTTTGTGGGTTAAATGGTGTACTTTAGGAGTATCTAACAAAGTAGTACATCACGCTTAAAATAGTACGTACCCGTACTAAGGCACCAAAATCATTAATTAAGAGTGCTTTGTTGATTTAACTGTAGACAACTTTCCATTAGTCACCATATCGGCGGCTAAAAATGTTTAAGTACATTTAGCTGCACACGTTGTTATACACGAAAATGAAAGTGATTTTCTGGTTAGCACAAAAAATATTTAAAATGTCTAGTTAAAAATGAAAGTAAAGTTTTAAGTTTTTCAAATATGGAAAAAAAAAAAAAACCAATCTCAACAAGTCATGCTTAAGGTTGTCTAGATCTCTATTATGTTGCAACAGTAGTTTAAGAAGGATTGATTGCTTAGTGAGTAATCGATTAATTGACTAGAGAGACTATATCGTAACGAATTGTTATGATCTCTCAACTTCGCATTTTCTAGTATTTCTTGTCACACAAATATATAATTTCTTCGTTGACATCTGAGTCATGCAATAAATTTTCAGCATTCTTGAAGTATCGAGATTCAGTATCTAGAGAAATCAATATTGGTTACCTATAGATAATACATATGATCTTCATTATTTAGTTCATTGTGCCTATTTATGAGTTTCATGTATCATTCAGTTAATGGAGGTCTGCAATGGGTGGAAAGCTAGCCACCATTTAACAATTAAGAGTATTGAATACTCGATATACTGCAGTCTTAAAAAAATTCAAGAACTAATTTTTTTTCCCTTCCTAAATTACTCTCCAGGTCATATAAAGAGAGGGTCACTTGTATTTTTATATAGATCAAGATCAAGATTGTGTAAATTTTACCAACATCTTTTGCAAGTACACCGAAGACTCACTATATTACAAGAAAGTTCACACATTAATCATAAAAAAATAAAAACGAAAAAAAAATTGTTGTGAAATGTCATTAATTTTTGGGTTTTGGACTAGTTAGCCATGGAAGGGCAGAAGCGCATTAATGCTTCAATGCAAAATATTTAATCGTTGAAAGGAAATTTTTTGATAACGAGACATATTTTTAAAACGATAAATATTGTTGGGGTAAAATGTAGAGGCATTAGAGACGAGAATCAAATCATATAAGTTATAATCATGAACTACTTATCCCTTAATGTAACATGGAATCTCATCAATGAAGGTTCAAATAAAGCACAAGAATGTTTGCTTTAGAATGTTCCAACTTGCATCTAGCAATAATTAATTTTATACTAATACTAATACTAAAACTAATATAAAAAAAAAGTGGATAAAGAAAAAGATGGTTTCTTGGTTAAATGGGAAAAATTAATTTATTTTTCTAATTTTTAAGAGAAAGGGACACTTGAATGGGATCTTCTTTAAAACATTGAATGGAAAAATAAAAATAAAATAGAGAAGAAAAGAAGAAAGAAAAGCACAAAAGGATCATATTTAGCACAAGAAACCAAGATTGGATTTTTTTTGTTGCATAGATTAGAGAGCTTGGAATTCTAAAGTGAAGTATTCAAATGGCATAAAGCTCATGTTTGGTTCCAATCTCTTTTCTTCCCATTTTGCTTTTATGACTGCTAACTTATCCCCCTTAGACCTTGTTTTTGGCTGCTCAACCTTAAACTTCTTTCTTAATGACTAAGGAAGATTTTTTATGGCAAACACGACCATAGATTAAGTCTTATTCTCTATAAATTTTGAGTCTAGACTACTAATCTCGCAATAAATTTACGGTCAACAATAATAAAGTTTTACGTTGACTATCAGTGTATTCAATTTGGAATGATGATAGATGGCAAACTAAGCCTTATTAAGTTTTTTCAATGAATTTAGAGTCGAATACATGAATCATTTTTCACATAAAGATTCATATCATAAGATCTGGTAAAGTTTTACCCTCGTTATCAACATACAAGTCCCTTCCTTTATCTGGGTTGGTGACGAACTTGAGGCATGTAACGCAATGCTATTTATAATTATAATCAATGCTTGTCAATAATCAATAATGTCACATTAGTCGATTTGTCATTTTAAATCCTATATTGAAGAGAACAATCAAGATATCATATCAAACAGTCAATTAACTATTACATCATTGATGATGGATGAGTGTTATGTTCATGTAATGTGTTACGTAAGCGTGGTTGATGATGTGGCGGGATGACTGGGAGTCCAAAGTAACTGGATTGGTCTTAGTGTAGAAGACAAAAGCAGATCAAATGATAGAGATGTAGGGAAACAAAATGAGAAAAAGATGCTTAGCTTCTCGAGGGTTTTGTTCCAATTGCCTTTATTCATTATTCCTCTCAGATTCTTTAATAACAGCCTTAATTTGGCAGATTTTAAAATAGGAAATATTGAATCTCAAAACTCCTACATGGATTCAACTGGGACCCTCTTTCTTTCTCCTTTAAATTCCCCACTACAAATTCTGTCTCAGACAATGTCACAACCATAAATCTACAGGACTAGAATCATAGTACATACACAACCTCAATTTTCTCCCAACATTCTTCTTCTTAGTCAAAACAAACTCCTTAGCATTCTTGTTTTTTCTTGACAAGAACTATGGTTCTACCCGCCCAAAGGCTAGTGGTCTTGTTCATTTGTGTAGGATTATTTGTCCTTCGACCGCAAGAAGTTTACGGGTTGACAAGTGCAGACTTGGCTCTCAGACGAGGTACAGAAGATCGTCGATTAATGGTAAAGAATCAACAAACATTCGATGTGGATAAGAAACCGGGACTTGTAAACGAGAAGGTCGATCCACACCGGTCGAGCAAAAGAAGGGTTCGACGAGGATCTGATCCAATCCATAACAGGGCTTGATAGAGCTTGGATTCTATAATCTATATATATGGTTGTTTGATGGCTTTCTTCTTCCCATCTCGAGGTTTTGACAGAAAGCTCGGTGTATGTTTGGTACACAGTATTGGGCAGGACGTGGTGAGTAAACAATATCGTCGAGTACTGTCTAATATTGCCTACCAAATATGCTGTAACATGTATAGTAATGTAGGATCATTAGGAGCCACCATTGGAGAGACTATTGAAGCAAGAAGGTTGCACCAATGGTGTGGCCATAGGAAAACCGTAGAAGATTTGATTGGTTTTGATTCATTAATTTTTCTTGGTTTGTTGCAAATGTAACAGTACTATTTTGTATTTTCTCTCATCCTCATTGAGTTTCTTCAACATTAAATATTTGACGGCGTCAATTAGCTTCTTCTGTTCAACGTTAAAAGAGCAATTTTGCATTCTAGGATGTAGGGTCCAGCCCAAGAGTCCAAACCACCACTTATGCATAGAAAATTGCAAAGATTGGTTTCGAACCGAGACCCGCGAGTATCCGACCCAAAATTAGACTGAAACCGAACTTGAAACTAGTTCCAAGGAGGCTCACTTTAGCCCGAAACTGAAACGAGTGGATCGGTCTTGGCTCGAGATTAGTGAGCCGCCCATTTTGACACCACTATGACATAGAAGAGTGCTGCATGAGCTTCATAGAGAACCATGTTATATTAACATAATGATTGTCATAGTTGTTGGCATAATAGACACTTAGACATAATTATACAATTTTACCCATCAGATCACTTTTAGATGGTTAAATATGCCACCTAACATTATGTAAATTATTATGGCATAACAACCTATGAACACTGTGGCTAAGGTTCATCATGTACAGTGAAGGCAATGAGGTAGGCTTGGACCGGTGATCTCATTCCCCGTCCCCACCCCTTCGAGATTATTCTTTCCCCATCCCCAGTGCATCCCAAATTAGTCAAGGCTGGAATCGGAATCGGGTCGGCGATAACTGTAATACCCATTTAACCCATTTATTTATTTTGTTAGTCCTTCACTTTTATTTTTGCTATTCCCCTTTTTGTAATGTCCATATTACAAATTAT
Organism: Jasminum sambac; assembly: GCA_018223645.1. NCBI lineage: Eukaryota > Viridiplantae > Streptophyta > Magnoliopsida > Lamiales > Oleaceae > Jasminum > Jasminum sambac. The sequence continues at coordinate 28,604,477 of CP073652.1, forward strand.
TTTTGCTTGAAAGCCTTGGATTGCTTGGTGTACATGAACTATTAAAAAAATGTTAAATCACCATAATAGATAACATAATAGTTGACATAATGTCAAGTTACATGTTTAATAAGTATTGATGCCTGTAATGGATACACCAATAGAATCACACTAAGTATCTACTATGTCAGCCACTATAAAAACCTATTAATTTAATCTCACATAGTCCTATTTTAATCTAACACAGTCCTCAAGAAAATCCACAGCCTTATTTTTGGTCAAATCTAATTTCCAAAGTTCATATGTTTTGCTTGCATTATACACCACCAAAAAGTATAATAAATTCATGATGGATAAAGATAAAATATAAAGTAAGCAAAATCACGAATAATTATAAGCATATTTTTTAATAAAAACTTTCTTTTCCTATTATAATAAGTTTGACTTCTATGCAAGTCCAAAATAATTAAATATTATTGATATCAATATTCCAAAGAACATAAAGGAAAATAAGTATAACCATAAAAAGTAATACTTAATTAGAATTTAGCTGAGGCGAGTTGAGGTCAAGTATTGAGTCTAGGATCATGGCCTCGTCCCTGCCTCAGTCATAATTCTTGGTCCCATGTGCATTTCCATACCCATTTATGCAAGAACATCAAGTCCTGATTAGGCGAGATCCCGTCGATATCGGTATGTCAGATCCGTAACCATTCCAAATCCTGGCATCTCAATGCAATATAAAGATGGAGACATGCCATTAACGGAGTCATGAAGAAACGCCCCCACAATATGAGAGATTTCTCTATATACCTTACTTTCCTCTTTTTATTTCTCGCACTAAAATTTACACCAACAATCTTTGTCATGTGCAAGAACTTGCTTTCGATTCGACTGCAACTGAAAGAAATTCACTTCTTTAATAAAATGAGTATAAAGTATGCCAATGATGCAATGCCAACTGGGTAACGTGCATGGCGCCCTGTGTCAATGGCATTTTTTTTTAACATCTACATTAAGTGAAATGAATAATATATAACTACCCCAAATGGTGGGGCCTCATGTAGGCCCACATTCCATACCCCCAAAATGGGGGTATTGGCATGATCTCCTACCAACACTGTTGGCAGAAGATCATGAGCAGTATAAAGTATACAAGAAGTTCTATACATTATTTTTCTATAATAATACATATGAAAGCCTCCTCACACATACAAGTATTGACGGTATATCAAGTAAGCCCTTAAAAACTCTCTAACGAGCATAGAAAATTAAAGCATCATTTGTATTTACCAAAAAGTCCTCGCCAAATTTGGGTCAATGTTAGTGAATTCTACATAATAAAATTTGTCTCAATGCATAATCGAACTCGGAAAAATCAACGCAAACAAATATCGACTCTTGGGGTTGTTCTGATCGACTCTTGACATGTTGAAGTTGTCCATCGTGACCATAAGATACAAAGTTTGTTAGGCCTTGTTTGATTGGGGGTTTAGTTGTTCCGAGCGGTATTCCGTGTAAAAATGTGTGGTTAATATTATTTTGGGAAATGTGTGTGTGGTTGAAAATAAGTATGAGGTATACGGAATTGCGTGCGGATTTGGTTAACACCAAATAGAACAAGGCCTTAGTGTGTCATACTTGAACTCGAGAAAAACGTGCAATCTTGAGGTACTCGAGTCTTGTAATCCTGAATGTTTCATGTAGAAGAAAGATTGAAACCAATGGTACTCGAATCTCATGGTTGATGAAGAGTCACGTTAGCGTATAGAATGAAAAAAAAATTAGGGTTTTAAAGCATGAATGGATGTAACTTTTACCACTTTTTATCACTTTTTACCACTTTTTTCCATTTTTTACAACTTTTTTCTCTCTCCTAAATCAATCACATCCACATATCTCATCACATCCATAAATCTCAACCACTCACCTCCACTCATTCTCTCTCCTCTTTCACTTTAAAACACTTTTAATTTACTCTCATTCACCATTTTAATTAGAAGTTTACAATGTAATTTAATGAGATACTTCTCTCTCTGTACATGTATATATATATATATATATATATGACTAATAAATTTGTTCGTTGATTTATTCAAAAAATAATAATAATAATAAATTTGTTGAATGCATAAGGGTTGTTGGACTCTGGTTTTCTTTAAGGAATCCTTGTCTTATCCAACAAGAAAAGAGTAATTACATAAGGTAATATCAGTTATGATCCGGTACCCACTGTGAAGGTTCCCACAATCGGGGAAAAAATGATAGGGGTCGGGTGAGACCCCCCACCATCAGGAGGTAGTTATGTATTATTCGTCTAACTTAACGTAGATACAAAAAAAAATCAAAAAAAAAAAAAAATTGGTGTGATGATGTGGCGCCACGTGGTGGCGCCACGTGTCCACTGTGGATACCATACAGTACCCACAGTGGGTACCTGATCAAAATCGAAGGTAATATACGGTTGTTGTTATTATTATCATTATTATTTTAAGTTTAAGAGAATGCCAAGATCTCATAGTTAATAATCCTATTTTTACTCGAAAAATATATTAATTAATGGGAAAGTAAAGTTTAAAAAAAAATAAAACATAAAAACAGGAAAGTTGCGATAATTTAAAAAAAATGGAAAAATGAAAAGGAAAGAAGGGGGAAATTAGGAAAGTTGCGATGGTTTATTAATGTGGTAAACCCTGAAGTGAAGCATCCAAGTGCCTGCGGGACACGTGTCAGAAGGAGGTTGATTCAATTTGAAATCCACGCGTGTTGTTGTGCCCGGTGCCAATTTTAGATTGTTCAAAATTATTCAAGGACCAAGTGTGCAAAATCTATTTCTCCTTTCCCCTTTTGGCAGCCCTAGAAACCGAACACGCAGACCAAATCCTTCGTCCATTACTCTGCTATTCCTCAAAAATTCCGAGCAAACCATTCACCACCAGCGCCGAAGCTCGCGGATAACCCCCTCACTTGTCGTAAGTTCCTTGTCCCTTCGCCGTTACGATGCTCGGCCAATCAAGTCAGACAATTGAAGAGGACGAAGATTACGATGAGAACTCGAGTGGGGAAGGAGCCTCTGAAGAAAGGGAGCACGAAGAGAATGTTCTAGTTCAAGAAAATGTGATACCTGAAAATTTTATAAATGTGGCCCCGGTGAGGCTTAGTTCATTTCATATTCATAAATGGGTTTTGCGGTTGATTCAAGCAGTTCACTTTGTGTTTTTGGGAATTGGCGATGAAAGAACAATGTTCAATTATGGATTTCAATTTATGGATTTGATTACAAATGGGTTTTGGTGGCGTGTTTGAGTGCAGATTGTGGTAGATGAATTGTAATAAAACTCATTATGATTATTTGGCTAAGTGTCTCACTCCATCATGGGTATAATGAGTATCCATTGTGCTTTATGAATAGACCAATTAAATTTCACTTGCAAGAATACGCGAGTCATTCTTCGTGGTACCCTTAATTACGATTGTGTCATATTTTCATTGGGATTAACAATTGATCATTGTACTATATAATATAACAATGACATTTAGTTGAAGATAACATGAAAGACTCGGTTAAGCTCCATGGGTCATTGTCTCATTGGCTTTGTCCGTTAAATAGAATGTGCTAACTTTGTTGGTATTTAGAGGAAGATAAACAAAAACAAATTTGCTACTATTGCTATGCTCTTACGTATTTGTGAATATTGGCGCACTGTTACTAAAATAGACTCGGTTATGCTTGTTTTATTTATTTATTTATTTATTTTCTTTTCCCCAGATGCCGTCACATACATTCCCGATGTTCGTTCCGATGATCAACCATTTGTTGGGAAGACATTTAATTCATCGGATGAGGCATTTGCATCCTACAATAATTATGCACGGTTAGTTTGGTTTTATGCAGCGTGAACATACTAGCGCAGCGAAGAGAAGGAGAGTGCGAATGTCGATCGAGAACATTTACTTGCTCGAAGCAAGGTAAAACTAATTTGAGGTATCAAGAGAAGAGAAACATCTGAAACCGCTGGCGCTCAGCGGAGCGTGGACATACTAGATCGTTGTTGTATGGCTAGTCTGACCGTGAAAAAGGCAAGAACCGATGACATGTGGGTTGTTTCAAAGTTCACGCCCGAGCATAGTCATCCGCTAACTAGCCAGGCAAAGTGCAATTTTGTCTTCACATAGGAAAGTACTCATAGGAGCCTTTTGGATCGATTATCACAAGTAAACATTCCCACATGTCAATAGTTTCGGTTATTAGCGGTACAAAGTGGCGATCCCTCTTCTGTCGGGTGTCAAGAACGCGACATTAGGAATGTGGAGAGAGATAGCGGCAAAGAAGTTGGGACATGATGCTAAGGCGCTCATTGATTTTTGAGTGTGAGAAAGAGGTAGATGAGAATTATTACTATAGCATCAAGATGGAGGAAGGGGTATTTGATCGGTGCTTTTGGGCGGATTCTACATCTCGTAGTGCCTATGCGTACTTCGGTGATGTTCTAGTTTTTGATACAACCTACAACACAAACACATACGGTATGATTTTGGCGCCTTTCGTTGGTGTAAATCATCACAGGCAGACAGTCATGTTCGGATGTGGATTGATCGAATGAGAGGACAGACTCATTCATCTGGTTGTTCTCGCAGTTTCTAGAAGCGATGCCCGCCGGAGTCGCCCCCAAAGTTATTATTACCGACCAGGATCAAGCAATCGCAGCGGCAATCGCTAAGGTAGGAGTCATGCTATCGTACATATTCAAAGTACATATTCAAATACATTAACTATTTAACTGATGAATAATTACATATTACAGGTATTTCCCCCGACTGTACACCGACTATGCTTGTGGCACATCACAAATAAGTTCTCTGAGAAATTGGGGCCGACGGTTTACACTAGTTACAAGGATGTCCTCTCAGCCGTCGTTTATAAGTCTGAGACGCCTGAAGAGTTTGAGAAGAAGTGGGGTGAATTGATGAGTACCACTATCTTGGGGGGGAATGAATGGTTACGCAACATGTATGCTATTCGAGACCGTTGGGTCCCTGCCTATGTGAAGCACTGGTTTGCTGCTGGGATGAATAGTAGTCAGCGAGTTGAGTCTAATCATTCATTTTTGAAAACGTACGTGATTAGAAAAAATTGCCTTTCTGATTTCATTATACGCTATAAGATTGCATTGAGGCACCAGAGGCATCTAGAGATACAGGCAGACCACATTGACAAATCGGAAGTGCCTATTACATTGACAAATAATCACATAGAGACCCAAATGAAGAGTGTGTATACAAAGGCAATGTTTTTGCTCTTCCAGGAGGAACTAGTACAAAGTTCGTCATATGATTACTTGAAAATCTCTTCCACAATGGATGTAAAGGTTTACCAGTGTCAAGGTTGGATCATCCACGACATGTCACATGGAACACCGGCCCGATGTTGTCATATCCTGTACTTGCAAACTTTTTGAATTCAGGATACTTGTGTCGCCACATCTTGTGCTTGCTATATAGGAAAGGGTTAGGGCCTTACGATCGCTATATCCTTAATAGGTGGACAAAAAGGCAAAATTAATTCCAATATTCACATCATCTTGAAGTCTTTAGTTATGCCCGACTCTTCCATTTCTGCACGTGAGAAGATGATTACGAATTTGTGGGTGACGACGAGGTATATATGATGCGGATGTTAGGAATTTTGTCGTGCAATGGATGAGTGAACTTAGAAGGCAGTCAGAGAGATGATAGCCAAGATGGGACACTGACGGACGGAAAAGGGTATTATTTTTAAATGTTTCATTCATTACTCTTTTTCTAAATATAGGCTAGATTTATTAGGTGTTTGTTTGATTACTCTATCTCCACTTCATTCATTAATAACGCATTATCTATGATGCTAATTTTCAAGTGGTAGAAGATGGCATGCATGACGAGGAAGGCTTGACTATCCATGATCCAGTCGTGCGTGCTAAGGGTTCAGGAAGCGTTTGAAGTCGTCAAAGGAAAATGGGATGATCCAAAGTACGAGGAGGTGCGGGGTGTGCCACCAACCAGGACACAACAAGCAGAAATGTCCACAAAATAATTCACGGTACGCCAACTTGACTGTAATTTAAAATGCTTGAAGAATGTTCTAATTGTGAAAGTGATAATGAGATGAAATTGTTGATAATCAGGCCTAAATACCCCTCTAGTGCATATAAGATTATTTCTATAACCTGAATTATTCAAGAAATAGCCAATTGCATCATTGTCATGGACTGTAATGAGACATAATCAGCTGTAATGGACTGCAATAAGTTGTAATTGACTGTAATTGGGACTGTAATGCAATGTAATGGACTGAATTAGGACTGCAATGGACTGTAATTACCACAATTGGACTTCAATGCAATGTAATGGATTGAAATAAGGTTGTAATGGACTGTAACTGACTATTAAGGGCTTGTAATGGGCTGTAACAGAGTGCGATTACATGATTAAATTTTGTTGATATTGCTTTAAGGTTGAATTACATCCATTGTTATTGAAATTTCATTCATGTGCATGTGATTCGAATGTAATGCGATGCATTGATGGTTTATGATGCTCTAAGCATTTGTCCAAGTGATGGAACTAAGAATGCCTTGCTTGAATTATTATTGGGAAGCCACTATGGATGATTATTAGTAACTAAAATATTTGGATGGTCGTGTATCTATTGTCGTTGATTTACATTGCATTCTCACATGAGCATTGGCATATAAGGAGAAAGCATTTGAGCATCCATGGAAAAAGAAAATAAGTTTTGACTTTAAAAGATCGGATTGTTTTATTTATCCAAGTGTACGGCGGGTATGGATTGATGGTTTTCAAAATGGTACCATAAATGTTTGTTTTGACGAATTGAGCTTGAATTTAGTTGTAGAGTTTAGGAGATGTTTGATGGCATGACTACAGATCCGACCATGGCTATTGTCAATTTTATACTAATTATCAATATCACGAACTATTGGTAGGACTATTTTGGTAGATGGTGATTATCATCCAGATATGGCATTCATACCCGATAGATGCGGCGTTGTACACACTTGTGTTTCCCAGGATAACTACTCCCGATGAGTCTAGAGACCCATTTCTAGAGTAATCATGATATTGTGTCTCAAGAATTTTGTTGATGCTTTTGTCACTTGTTTTGTAATCAAGTAGGTGTTTGTTACACTATTAAAATCGTGCACTAAACACCATCGTCTTACATTTGGATTTGGAGGCATATCGGTTGGGTTGTTGAATAGTTTACATGTTTGTCTCGAAGCACTCTTGTATCTTAGCTAAACAAATCGATCAATTCTAAGCATCAATGATATAAAACACTATGTTTTGGTGAGTAAAATGGTTAATTTTTTCTATGATTGCATAGCTTACGTATGTTTATTAACTTGTTGTGTAATGGAGAATGATAGAACTAATCATAATCCCAAGAAATTGTCAAAGGAAAACACGAACTCATCTCAGTAAATGGCAACAAGAAGTCAAACAATTAGATATCTCTTAGCTTCCTTATGTGCAAGCATTGATCAAAGGATCATTTAGGTATCATCCTCCAGGTCCAATTTTATCACATAAAGCAGAACACGATGTAGAAATCAACAGCTACACAATCCCTAAAAGATTTCTTGACTATAATTTAAAAGTTCTACAAAGTTGTAATTTAAAACAAACTCAAAAGTTAGACAATGACTCAAAATTTCAAACATGGAAGATACAACAAGAAGCATGACTAGCTATCAAACGAGAAAAGAAACTACAAGATCGAACAACATGATGGGAGAGTTTGTCTTTCACGTCTCGAAGAAAACATTTCGTATAGCTTGTCCAAGTTGTCCAACTTCTCGAGGTTGTCTAGTTTATCTAACTTGTCCAATTTGTCCATTTTCTCTGCGATGCGTGCAAGATAGTAATGATCGTCAACATGAACTTTCTCCATGGACTCGAGCATAGTTGCGGCAGGCTTACGCTCATGAACTCGAGCATTACCCGTTACCTCGTCGTCCCAAAAGAATCCTTTACAAATCTTCCCATCCTAGATAGTAATGATCATCAACAATTAGTAGATGCATTTGATCATCAACAATTAGTAGATGCATTATTTTTTTACAAAAACATAACATATATAATATGATTAACTAATATGATTAAACAACAATTAAACATATAGTATGATTAAACAACAATTGTTTGATACTAGATGATCAATAACTTACCTTCACGTTGTGACATTTCCAAAAATCACGGTTGGGATTGACCTCGGTAGTTAGCGTCCTCAAAACCATCGATTGCACCTTAGCGACATTTTAGGAGTGGGCGCACATTATTTGAACTTGATGAAGCCATATGGTGAAACCTAAATGTTGTTTGATATTACATAAAAACATCTTGTTACGTTGAGGCTATACAAGATGTGTATATTAATTCAAAACCCATCAAAAAATATATTAATTCAAATCCCGAAACAATTAATATACTCAAAACCCATCAAAAATGTATATTAATTCAGCTGCACAGGTAAATTAATAAGATTTTAAGAAGGATTAAGCGAACGAGAGGCGAAATACTACCTTACACAATAGAATACTACTGCTTATGCTAGAATTCCCATTAGCTATCAAGATAAATGCAATGAAAAATGCATAAAAGTACCTAGTAAACATTTAATATACTCAAAACCCAAAGCAAAATGTCCATTTTTCACTCAAAACCCATGAAATTACTAAGATTTTGTGAAGGATAAATGGAACCGAGTTACAACAGTGTAGTGAAAAATAGATATTCCATTAAGCGATTATTCGATAGAAACATATATGATAAAGTAAAAATTACCAAGATTATTCGGTAAAATTAACTAAGATTTTAAGAAGGATAAGCGGAACCAAGCATCATACTACCCACTAAACGATTATTCCATTAAGATATTCACAAGATTTTCATTAGAAAACATATATGATAAAGTGTTTACGCAAACTAAGAGAAAGCGATACATTGATTGGCGAGCATTGTATGGCGAAGGGACAAGGAACTTCTGGCGGCGGAGGGGTTATCCAGTGAGCTTCGGCGGTGGTGGTGAATGGTTTGCTCGAATTTTTGAGGAATAGCGAGTAATGGGACGAAGGATTTGATCTGCGTGTTTGGTTTCTAGGGCCAAAGGGGAAAGGAGAAATAGATTTTGCACACTTGGTCCTTGAATAATTTTGAACAATCTAAAATTGGCACCGGGCACAACAACACGCGTGGATTTCAAATTGAATCAACCTCCTTCTGACACGTGTCCCGCTGGCTCTATATTATCACACAACCGGGCGCACCTGATCAGCATCATGTTATATTAACATAATGATTGTCATAGTTGTTGACATAATAGACACTTAGACATAATTATACAATTTTACCCATCAGATCACTTTTAGATGGTTAAATATGCCACCTAACATTATGTAAATTATTATGGCATAACAACCTCTGAACACTGTGGCTAAGGTTCATCATGTACAGTGAAGGCAATGAGGTAGGCTTGGACCGGTGATCTCATTCCCCGTCCCCACCCCTTCGAGATTATTCTTTCCCCATCCCCAGTGCATCCCAAATTAGTCAAGGCTGGAATCGGAATCGGGTCGGCGATAACTGTAATTCCCATTTAACCCATTTATTTATTTTGTTAGTCCTTCACTTTTATTTTTGCTATTCCCCTTTTTGTAGTGTCCATATTACAAATTATTTTTGCTTGAAAGCCTTGGATTGCTTGGTGTACATGAACTATTAAAAAAATGTTAAATCACCATAATAGATAACATAATAGTTGACATAATGTCAAGTTACATGTTTAATAAGTATTGATGCCTGTAATGGATACACCAATAGAATCACACTAAGTATCTACTATGTCAGCCACTATAAAAACCTATTAATTTAATCTTACATAGTCCTATTTTAATCTAACATAGTCCTCAAGAAAATCCACAGCCTTATTTTTGGTCAAATCTAATTTCCAAAGTTCATATGTTTTGCTTGCATTATACACCACCAAAAAGTATAATAAATTCATGATGGATAAAGATAAAATATAAAGTAAGCAAAATCACGAATAATTATAAGCATATTTTTTAATAAAAACTTTCTTTTCCTATTATAATAAGTTTGACTTCTATGCAAGTCCAAAATAATTAAATATTATTGATATCAATATTCTAAAGAACATAAAGGAAAATAAGTATAACCATAAAAAGTAATACTTAATTAGAATTTAGCTGAGGCGAGTTGAGGTCAAGTATTGAGTCTAGGATCATGGCCTCGTCCCTGCCTCAGTCATAATTCTTGGTCCCATGTGCATTTCCATACCCATTTATGCAAGAACATCAAGTCCCGTTCGGGGCAGATCTCGTCGATATCGGTATGTCCCGTCCCGTAACCATTCCAAATCCTGGCATCTCAATGCAATATAAAGATGGAGACATGCCATTAATGGAGTCATGAAGAAACGCCCCCACAATATGAGAGATTTCTCTATATACCTTACTTTCCTCTTTTTATTTCTCGCACTAAAATTTACACCAACAATCTTTGTCATGTGCAAGAACTTGCTTTCGATTCGACTGCAACCGAAAGAAATTCACTTCTTTAATAAAATGAGTATAAAGTATGCCAATGATCCAATGCCAACCTGTTGGCAGCATAAGCTGCCAACTGGGTAACGTGCATGGCGCCCTGTGTCAATGGCATTTTTTTAACATCTACATTAAGTGAAATGAATAATATATAACTACCCCAAATGGTGGGGCCTCATGTAGGCCCACATTCCATACCCCCCACAAAAATGGGGTATTGGCATGATCTCCTACCAACACTGTTGGCAGAAGATCATGAGCAGTATAAAGTATACAAGAAATTCTATACATTATTTTTCTATAATAATACATATGAAAGCCTCCTTACACATACAAGTATTGACGGTATATCCGTCGCCCTTAAAGCTCTCTCACGAGCATAGAAAATTAAAGCATCGACTGTATTTACCAAAAAGTCCTCGGCCAAATTTGGGTCAATGTTCCGTGAATTCTCGCAATAAAATTTGTCTCAATGCATAATCGAACTCGGAAAAATCAACGCAAACAAATATCGACTCTTGGGGTTGTTCTGATCGACTCTTGACATGTTGAAGTTGTCCATCGTGACCATAAGATACAAAGTTTGTTAGGCCTTGTTTGATTGGGGGTTTAGTTGTTCCACAGATTATTGTGTAAAAATGTGTGGTTAATATTATTTTGGAAAATGTGTGTGTGGTTGAAAATGAGTATGAGGTATACGGAATTGCGTGCGGATTTGGTTAACACCAAATAGAACAAGGCCTTAGTGTATCATACTTGAACTCGAGAAAAACGTGCAATCTTGAGGTACTCGAGTCTTGTAATCCTGAATGTTTCATGTAGAAGAAAGATTGAAACCAATGGTACTCGAATCTCATGGTTGATGAAGAGTCACGTTAGCGTATAGAATGAAAAAAATTAGGGTTTTAAAGCATGAATGGATGTAACTTTTACCACTTTTTATCACTTTTTACCACTTTTTCCATTTTTACAACTTTTTCTCTCTCTAAATCAATCACATCCACATATCTCATCACATCCATAAATCTCAACCACTCACCTCCACTCATTCTCTCTCTCTTTCACTTTAAAAACACTTTTAATTTACTCTCATTCACCATTTTAATTAGAAGTTTACAATGTAATTTAATGAGATACTTTCTCTCTGTACATGTATATATATATATATATATATGACTAATAAATTTGTTCGTTGATTTATTCAAAAAATAATAATAATAATAAATTTGTTGAATGCATAAGGGTTGTTGGACTCTGGTTTTCTTTAAGGAATCCTTGTCTTATCCAACAAGAAAAGAGTAATTACATAAGGTAATATCGGTTATGATCTACTCCACTGTGAAGGTTCCACAATCGGAAAAATGATAGGGTGGGTGAGACCCACCATCGTGAGGTAGTTATGTATTATTAAATAACTTAACGTAGATACAAAAAATCAAATAAAATAAAATTGGTGTGATGATGTGGCGCCATTGCGTGGCTCATCACTGGGTACCATACGGTACCCACAGTGGGTACCTGATCAAAATCGAAGGTAATATACGGTTGTTGTTATTATTATTATTATTATTTTAAGTTTAAGAGAATGCCAAGATCTCATAGTTAATAATCCTATTTTTACTCGAAAAATATATTAATTAACGGGAAAGTAAAGTTTAAAAAAAAAATAAAAAATAAAAACAGGAAAGTTGCGATAATTTAAAAAAAAATGGAAAAATGAAAAGGAAAGAACGGGGAAATTAGGAAAGTTGCGATGGTTTATTAATGTGGTAAACCCTGAAGTGAAGCATCCAAGTGCCTGCATGTCACTAGTCAAACAATCGGCTAATAAATTAATCGAAACTACAATAGCTTTCAACTTTTCTGAAAACCGCAAAATAACAAAATTACAATATATATATATATATATATATATATCAATAAAATTAGCACATTTTTCAGCCACTTTTAACTATTTTTCTGAATTAAAAAATTAATTTTTAATTATGGAACGAGTTTTACCGCTTCTATATGTGTTTTCCAACTCGACTTCTTTTTCAGCGTATATACATATATACACGCATCGGGTCGACCCATTTTTCTGAATTAAAAAAATCACACCGTTAAAATAAGTCAATCCATGTGCAAGTTGGATCAGCACAATATAAAATTATGTGAATTTTTTTTTTTTAGTCTTGCTATTTACTATAACAGGATGTATTTGTGTAAAATATAAACGAAAGTCTACTAAAAATTTTAGAAATTCTTTTGCACTTATCCCCTTACGTGGATTCTAATTTATTACATGTGTATATGTCTTCCCGTACAATGCACGGGTAGAAACACTAGTTACAATAAACACAACAAAACTTCTCTTTTGTTACTCGTTTTTTCTTTTTTTCTTTTTTTTTTTTTTTGGACTTGTTGAAGTAGAATTACTCTCTCCCATCCTTACATTCTCAAATATATCAACAATTCATCATTGTACTCAATCGCATGCACACTTTTTCTTTATTATTTATTTATTTATTTATTTATTTATTTATTTATTATTATTATTATTATTATTATTATTATTATTATTATTATTATTATTCGTTGGGTTGATAAGCTACGTTCTTAATTTGATGAATTATGAAAGTTCACGGTACTTTGAACTCGCTTCAATTGCTTGGAGAAATTGTATGCTTTGAAATTCAACAAAATGCATTTTCTTCGTCTATCGTTGACGTTGATTAGAGAGAGAAAAACAAGAGGCAAAACTTAAATAACAAATTTCACAAGATCCTTCAATTTTTCAGGATCAGTAACAAGTTGTTCGCCGATGCTTCTGATGTGAGATGTTATTACGTCTCTAATAGGGAAAAGACCATTAGGACACCGGCTAAATAAGCCGCACATTCTTCTCAAATCTTCATAATTATCATTGACAAGCATCTTTACCGACCCTGAGTTCTTCGTGCTAAGTAGTCTAAGCATGTGATTGGCAATCATCTCTTTCTCTACAACATTAGTTATCTTGGCCTCAGTCTTTGGATCCAAGTAGTTTGATGCCCTCTCTTTTTCTGCAGCGAGACGTCGATCAACTTTCTTGAGATAATCCCCAAAATCACTGCGCTCAATATTTTCTTGAGACTCTGCCTTGTAAAACTCAGCTGATGCTTCAAGAAAAGGTTTCTCGAAGTAGTCTTGGTACACTGAAGGACCTAAATCCATTAGCATTTTAAGGGTACTTTGCATTAGCAATCTATTGACAACTTCACCAGATCGTTCGCTGAATATCAGTTCAAGAAGTGTATTGGGAAGCAGAGCTTGGATTTTAGTAGAGTGAATTACGTTGTCCCTCCATAGATTTAACCCAAGCTCAAGAATGGGAGTTCTTTGGGTGCTCAGAATGAATGTCCTCTCCGCATACACGAGCATGTGGCGCATATTACTCACAGCATGATTATGACAAGTCCATTTAGTATTCAGTTCCTCTAAAAATAAAGTAGAAGGGGCAGCTTCAATAGATTCACACATCACCTGAAGGTGGAATGCCAATGTTGTCACAAGTCCAGAATAGAGCTTCTCACCGAAGTTATGTAACACCATATTGTAAAACATGCGACACTCGTGTGGCATGTTAATGTTGTTGATTATGGTCCCATATGACATGCACCACAACACCAATTAATGTCAAGTGACACATCACAAAGCTGCTCCATCTGCACACAAATAGTATTATCCCGTTTAGTGTCCCGTTTTCAACATTAAAACAAAATGAAAAGCTTTCAATACAAGCCCACTGGAAGGGAAAAAAAAAATTGAAACCTGAAATAAAGCTTTGAGTTCAGACCAAAGTGACGATATTCAATCAATCCAACAAACAAGAAGTGGTCCAAAAGAACATAATGAAAAGATGAGAAACTTGACCCACTAAATATGATGCCTTAGAAGATACAAAGATTCCTTGCTAATTGCATCATTATTATCATAAAAAAAAAAAAACATACCTTAAAATGCTAAGACAGAACCTGTTTGAGGCTGTAAGACAGTGAATATAAGAAGCTAATAACAATCCCTATTTGAGGCTGTAAGACGGAACCTGTCAATTGTCAAACATAGTAGTATACAAGTAGATTCTTTAATTTTGTACGTAAATTATGAAATTTCGTTTAAAACATAAAAATCTAAAAGTAATTTCACTCTCGTAATATTTCTTTGCGCCACCAAATAAATTTTCTAGCTCTTCCAATTTTGTATCCACCACACAATCTATTTTTCCATCCAAATGATAAATGACTTTATATCAAAGGCTGTCAGCTCCTTTCTATTGTTCCCAAAAAAAAAAAAAAAAAAAAATCAGAAAAAGACCATTAAATTAAAGACAGGTGCCTAAGCATGTGTTTCAACATAAACACTGGCCATGGTATTATTGTGGACATCACGTCAACATTCAACACTGCTCATTTTTAACACAATATTTAAGATGGACAAAACAGTTGCATCTTTCCAACGAACAAACAGCACCTCAAATGTGCTACAAAAAGAAGACACTTATAAGACATAAGCATGCCTTCTAACTATGAGGTAAATTGATAAACAAGTAGGGCCTCAATGTATCAAGTAGCCTTATTTCAGCATGATCAAAAATCGATCTTCCCGATGAGAGCCGCTTTGCCAAGTGTTGATTATAGTACCTCACAAATACATCCTTTTCCCGAAGATAACGAAAAAACATCATTCCCTTGTCAAGGAAGATCTCAATATCTTCGTCTTTATCACCAAGTCCTTTGCACAATTTATCGTCAATAAACAATGATATGTACTCAGGCATACAAGCATTCAAATTGATGAAATATTCAAAAGAAGAATTCAATGCATTATGAAAGATCTCATCGTTGTTGAATATTAAGCTTATGATCCTCTCATACTTGTACCTCTCCTCAAGAAGGTTGTTAACAAATTTCACGGGATCCTTCAATTTCTTAGGATCAGTAACAAGTTGCTCACCGATGCTTCTGATGTGAGATGTTATCAAGTCTCTGATTTTGAAAAGACCATTAGGACACCGGCTAAATAAGCTATACATTCTTCCCAAATCTTCATAATTATCATCGATGAGCATCTTTGCCAACCCTGTGTTCTCCGAGCAAAGTAGTCTAAGCATGTGATTGGCAATCATCTCTTTCTCTACAACATTAGTTATCTTGGCCTCAGTCTTTGGATCCAAGTAGTTTGATGCCCTCTCTCTTTCTTCAACGAGACGTCGATCAACTTTCTTGAGATAATCCCCAAAATCACTGCCTTCAATATTTTCTTGAGACTCTACCCTGTAAAACTCAGCAGATGCTTCAAGAAAAGGTTTCTCGAAGTAGTCTTGGTACACGGAAGGACCTAAATCCATTAGCATTTTAAGGGTGTCTCTTATTAGCACTCTATTGACAACTTTACTAGATCGTTCACTGAGTATCAGTCCAAGAAGCGTATTTAGAAGCGTGGCTTGGATTTTACTGGAATAAATTATATTGTCCCTCCAAAGATTTAACCCAAGCTCACGAATGGGGGTTTTTTGGGTGCTCGGAATGAATGTAATATCCGCGTACATGAGCATGTTGCGGATATGACTCACAACATGATTATGAAAAGTCCATTTAGTATTTAGTTCCTCCAAAAACAAAGAAAAAGGGGCAGCTTCAATCGATTCACATATCATCTGAAGGTGGAACGTCATCGTTGTCACAACTCCAGAATAGAGCTTCTCACCGAATTCGTGCAACACCATATTGAAAGCATGACTTCATCCATGTAAAACATCCACGTCAAAATGCTAAAATGAATCATATGTAAAAGTTGACTCAACCATATAGATGATAGATCGATTAACTAGTCAGGTTCACACATGATAGATACTATAAATACTCATGTGAACTCAAATCAAGGTTTCACATTAAATTAACTTTTTAGAAATGAAACAGAACTATAAAATTTTAACAACCTGTAGAGTTCCCCAAAGCCGGTGACTGGGGAGGCTCTATTGTAAATCTGGTTAATGGCATCATCAAGGATTTTCCAAGTCTTGTCTGCGTACTCCGGATCTTTGATCACTCTGGACTTCAAAGTCGATAGGTCAAACCCCTTCCCCTTCTTGATTGGTACTCCAGATCCTGGCAAAATCTAAAATCTCTTCAAGTGCACAAATAATCAGGCTAATCCAACCATACACACGAAAAAATTGAAATGGCCAAAAGGGAAAAGATAGAAGAATTAAAGAAAAATAATGCTATAGAAGACACATTAATCTCATGAATCCACCCCTCACTGCAACTTCGTTTTATGTTCATCGGTTTAAGGAAACACGAGACATCCTGCAAGTAGAGTTAACCCCAGTTTTGTGCATGTATTTGTAGGGTTACTACATATTTTTCACTAAACCATGCAGTTTATTATATCTGAAGACTCACCTTACCAGTATGAATGATAAAACCATATACAATTAATCAAAAAATTTGGTACTATTTGAACTCCCTTGAGATGGAAAATACCCACGGCATTTGAAACTCCCAAGGAAAAAGTAAAGACTTTTAACTAAGCCAACACCTAAGACTCAATACATTCTACATATAATCTACAAAAAGAGGCATATAAATGGTTAGACGGGATAAGAACACTGTCTGAACACGAAACAGTTGTGCGGCATGTTTTAGTTATTACCATGGGACCATATGACATGCACCGCAACACCAATTAATGTCAAGTGACACATCACACAGTCGATCCGTCAGCACATAAATAGCATTATCCCAATTAGTATCCCATTTTCAAGATTAAAACCAAATGAAAAGCTTTTAGTACAAGCCCACATAAATTAAAAAAAAAAAATGTTTTGCAATCTGAAATAAAGCTTCGACTTCAGGGTCAATCGAGCAAATTAGGAGCGATCGAGAAAAACATATAGAAAGCATACCTTGAGGACCAGAAGCGTTGTCAGGCATGTTACGATGAAGATGAGAATTTAGACTGTGTATGGAACTGTTATGTGAAGAAACAGAGCTGCCGCTTGGGCTCCTGGAATGGGCACGAGCAAGTTCTCGAAACTCCTCTCTCTTTAATGTGGCTTGAACCAACCTCTCCCAATTGTCATAAATCCTAGCCATCACTATTTATGCCTGTTTGATAAATAAGTATCAGAATATAATTCGAAACCACCCAGAGGTTAAAGAGATGCACTTTAGCCACCCTAGAATGGCACCCTCTTTTGTGAGATTATACGACCAACTAACCGAACCCAAATATGTTACCACGTATTGGTCTAGGAGCCTGTACAATTACAAGAGGGATGTTCAGTACCGATTCTTATAGTTCTTATAGTACTGTTCGAGGAGTCGAGAAATTAATTCCCATGGATGTATATTTGCTGTCCACCTAAACCAGGAGCACTTATAGGGTTTTGATGGGAAGGACAAAAATTTCAAACATAGAATTATTAAAAAGGAAACAGACAATGAAAAGGCATGGAAATTATAGAGAAAGTCCCTTCTCTTGGTCTTTTTGTTTTTGGTCTAGCCTGTTGCTTTCACATCTCTATCCTCTAGAAGATATTTTGACTTTCAATCAATTTTAAGGTGTAAATTACAAAACTCCAACTTCAAATTTAGATAATTTCTTCTATTACCATGAAGACATGTGCAATGATTGAAGCCCTTACACAGTTACACTGTAATTTGGTTGACTGGTTCTATTTCTCTTAAACATATCATGCCTTTCAAATGTGTTGGAATTAAATTCCAATAAAACGGAGCAGTAGATTGCAAACAAGGACTAAACACAGTAATCACGTTAACATTCATCATTCTAACAACTGAACTGATCCAGCTGTTATCATTTATTTGCAGAAACTCAAGGTTCAGTAAGCAACACTTATGCTTAAGAGGAGACATTCACTGTCAGATAAGTAAGCTTCCAAATTATTAACTTAATACAAGAAAATAATAGGATTCTGGAAGAAGAAAAGAGACCCGTGTGTACAATGAATTAAATATCACCTCATGTATGGTATGAGGCAATTGGGACACTGACCAGAGCAGAAAAGCTGGAGCTTAACTTAGTCTTAAACAGTAAATAGATAAAGTTCCATCATAGAAGTATATCAAAAACAAACGGTTATTTGAAGTTACTTCTTCAACTATTAATATCTCACCTAAATCAAGTCAATCAAAATTAGCCTATGTTTAGATGCATCAGTGCTAGAGGATGACCTCTGTAATGCTGTCAATCTGGGGTTCCAGTTCAGGCACAGCAAAACCCATCGTTGTCATCCTAACTCAGCTCGTAGGAGTCTCCCGAGAGGTTCAAGATGCCCCCTAATTTCTGAAGTATGTTGATGGCTTGATGCATAATACAGACTTCACTTCAACAATCAGACTCTGAGAAAAGTTTTTTAAAGTCATATTTTACACTGAAGGACCTGTATCAACAAGCATTTTCAATTGTATTTTCAATCACCCTCCATCGAGAATTTCGCCAGTTCGTTTCCCGAACCGAAGTTCAGGAACCGGGGTTTTGTTCGTCGTGAGTGCTCTATCGCGATCCTTTATTTCGCATTCAGCGTTTCGAGAAATGAAGCAGAAGAGGCAGCTTCTATACAATTAAACATCTCCGCAGTGTGAAATGTCGTTGTTGTCGAAGCCCCAAATCTTCTCTGCAAATTTTCAAAAGGGTGCCGCTAAACACGCCCACCAATTTTGGGTAAAAAAATACTCCCAATAAAAATTATTGATACACTCTTTTTCAGATTTAGAACATGATGAGTGGCTGGCCGAACGTCCCGATGAATGTTGTCGGCCAACATTGGCTGAACTTTATGTATGCATATTAAAAATTATTTATCCATATTAATAAATTTTATATTTATACTTGTTATAAAAATAATAATTATAATTTTAAAAATTATTTAATTAATAGTAGTTTATATATAATAATTTTTTGGTTCAATTCTTAGTTATATAATTAATTGGCTATTATTTCGTATGATAGTGTTGACAATTAACATCTTACTATAAAAATAATAATTGGAAATATAAATATAAAATTTATTAATATAGATAAATAACTATTATAAGTAATTATTACTATTAATATAAATAATTTTTTATTATGAATAACAAATTAATCTAAACAAAAAAAAAAACTAATTGTTGGGCCAAAATGGGTCGAACACCCTTTGGGGTGTTAGGTGTTGGGCCAAAGTTGCCCAAACAGCTCAAAGAGTGTTCAGCCAGGCCGAACACTCCAGTATTGCTCAAACACTTCAACAAGTATTCAGCTAAAATTGGCCGAACAACCTCAGTTCTGTTCGACGAACCAGTGTCGATCAGATCTGAGGGATGTGCGAGAATTTTGGTCAAATTTTGATTTTTACATAAAAAATTATTAAATTGTTGTACTGTAAATTTCTCTTTTGCTGTAAGCTCCTCCTTGTTTGTACTTGCGAATGAGTTCGATTTTGGTCCTTGATCCTTCATATGGAGTTTCACTTCTCCTCTCATTTTGTTCGAGCGAAACTGGTTTCTGTCTTTTTTTTAATGGGTGAAAGGGTAAAATTGGAAATAGGGAGTGGGGGTGTATTGAGTAAATTAAAAAAAGAAAAAAAGGTGGTTGCGAAGAGAAACAAAGTGAGGTGTATTTAGCAGCACCCTTTTCAAAATCATATTAACTATTTTCTGAGAAAAATATAACTATTTAACTATCGTTTATTGTAACAATGGAAATGTTCAAAATATCACAAAAAAAAAAAATGTTCAAAAACATCCAAGTGTGCCATAGTTATGACACTCTTGGGTGTTTTTCCTATCATATACGATATCTGCTGGGAAAATCGAGATCAAATCCATAACTAGTACGGCGAAGTGAAGCTCTAGTAGTCCAGAAAATTTCCCAAAGACGTCATTTGCTCAACATCAAAGTTTTTGACCAAAAACTTTGACTTTGAACAAACAACATCTCCGAAAAAATTTTCAAATTGCTAAAATTTTGCCTCACCCTACTAGTTCGAGATCTGATCTCGATTTTCTTAATGGAAATCGCATGTGATCGAAAAATACTCGAGAGTGCCATAACTATGGCACACGTGCGTGTTTTGGAACAAAGCTAATTGTAACAATTGCTATTTGAGTTATCTATTTATCAATTGCTCTCCAAATAAATAAGGCACGAGTTGAAAACAAAAGGAGAAAAAGGATTTCATAAAAGATCAGGAAATAATTTAAGACTCGTTTAATACAATCTGCATCAATATTTATATTTTTAATTTACACGTAGAAGTTATTAAATTTATTTTACTTTCACTCCATAAAAAAATGGTATTCTGATTTGAATGATATATTTCAAGCGCTGTCACGCAGCAGAGGGGGGTGGTAAGTAGTCCCTACATGGTAGTATTAGTCACCACGTCAAATGTCATAATTTTATTTAAGTTTTAACGTTGGGAATGTATCATTTTCGATTCTAAAATATAATGCACTATGTTTGTAATTTTCGATTCTAAAATATAATGCACTATATTTTTTGCTTATATTTATATCTTATTAAGTGTGTTGCATGACAAAAAAAAATAAAAAATAAAAAATATATTAGAAAAAAAAAACTATAGGATCGGGAATAGAAGCAACATGAATCAAATAAAAGAAATTATGTGCATCAACCTCCAAAAAGATAAAAATTCACGATATTTATAAAGTATATGCAATACAATTATAAATAATTTCCATTGATGAATTTAATTGAATTTTTAACATAGTGAAAAATATTTAAAAAAATAATCAAACTATCTTTTTGAATGTTAAAATCCTCTAAGAGATGTCTAGATATA
The DNA here is from genome assembly GCA_018223645.1 of Jasminum sambac. NCBI lineage: Eukaryota > Viridiplantae > Streptophyta > Magnoliopsida > Lamiales > Oleaceae > Jasminum > Jasminum sambac. Next base: position 28,625,912 of record CP073652.1, read on the forward strand.
TTGGATAGTTACAAGCCACGCTTGGAAAAATCCTATAATTTTTTAGTGATATTTCAGAAAATATTTATATTCTATATTATAGAATTGGCGACAGTTCATTGTGATCTACTAGTACTGTTTATTATAGCTGAAAATTAGTTCTGAGAATATGACTAAACAACTTTTTGTCAATGCAACCATGAAATACCATTCATTAATAATGTTATCGCTAATTTTTTCTGTGGTTAATTGACGTGGATAGTGCAGTTTATGAAGATAAATGACGTATATGCCGATCAAATTAGTTAAGTTGAATGTGCATTGGTTACTGTTGCTAATATATAACGAAAACACAATAAACATACATTTTGTATTGAATGTAGACAATGAAGCATCTATCTGCACATGAAAAATTAGGTATTATTCCATAGCTTTGAAAGAGTTAATTGTGAAGCACCTATCTCATTTCTATTTCGCATAGGACACTAAGATAATGGATTGCTTGTATTGGATGGTGCGAGTATCTGCTGGTAAGGATATACTCCCTCTGTCCCGCGCTCAAAGATAGTACCCCATTTTCCATTTTTGTCGGTTTCAAAATATAGTCCCATTTTCATTATTAATTTCTTATTTTTCTTATACCCTCTATTTAATGTGCATCATTATTAATGTATAAGAACTATTAAAATGAGATAATAATAAATAAATAAAAGGGTATATTAGAAAATATGTTTTAAAATATCTCTTTTCCAAGATTATTAATTAAAATTTTTTAAATCTTTGTGAAAATGAAAACGAAGCAGAACTATCTTTGTGGGATGGAGGAAGTATGCTTCAAATTCATTGCAATTGGGGGATTATAGTTGTAAACTTGTTATTCAAATTAGAATTGTAATGCCTCTCCATTGTCCTTATGTTCTGTTTTTATTGACGGGGGATAATGCACTTCTACTGTATAAATAAAGCGTGTCCCACTTTCAAAAATAAAAAAATAAATAATAAAAAATAAAAAAACAAAAGAAAGAAAAGCATATCCTAATATGTATAGTTGAATAAGTAAAATTCAACATCATTCATCCATAATTAAAAAAAAAAGAAAGATAAACAGAAGTTAATTAATAATTTAATAATATCTAATTATAATAGAAAATAAGTTAACAGAAGCTAGTTAATAATAATTAATTAATTAAAAAATAAGATAAAAAGGAGTTGAAAAAATAATAATAATTAAAGAGGTCCCTAAGTACTAACTGAATAGTATTAAAAATTTTAGAAATAATTTTTTTAGACCAAGAAGTGTTATACATAAGTAAATAACTCATCACTTTGATTGTTGCAAAATATACTTTTTCCTTTTTTCACATTTCGTTTCTAAATAAAATAAACTCTTTTAGTACACTGAAGCATCAGTCTCAAAGAGCAAATAGGTAATGATAGATCATGTTAGTTGGTGCCCATTCACATAGAGCATGCACTCTCAATAAGTAGGAATAAATGTGGGTTTTAAAGGGTCATACCATTAGAAGCTGCAGAATACTCCATATGACTTTTGAGCCCCACCAAATGGAGCTTTTAAAGGTCATAAAAATTTCATCCACCCCAACAGCAACTGTTCTTGATATTCTTAGCCATACAATGATGTGATCCTCTGATTCAATCTCATCGATGTGGATGAATTCATATGCAGCAGTATTACTTTAAATTTCGAATTCGAAGTCCAAAAAATGCCAAAGTGCCTACATTTTCCTTACAGTGCATCTAATGATGCACGGTGTGCAGTTGAATTATTGTAATTTGAAAGAGCTATTAAATACAAGTGCCTAAGTTAGTATGTGTGTCAACATCAACACGGACTATAATATTACTGTGTTCAGTTTGGTATCAGATCAAAACTGCTCATTTTTAACACAATATTGATAAATAATAAGATTTTTAAGATAGACAAAACAGTTGCATCTTTCCCTTGAACAAATAGCACCACAAATATGCTACAAAGAGAAGACACTTATGACACATAAACATGGCTTCTAACTATGAGGTAAATCGACATACAAGTGGCCCTTCAAAATATCAAGTAGCCTCATTTCAGCATTATCAAAAATCGATTTTCCTGACAAGAGCCGCTTTGCCAAATGTTGATTATAATACTTCACAAATAAATCCTTTTCCCAAAGATAGCGAAGCAACATTATTACCTGGTCAAGGATGATCTCAACATCTTCTTCTTTATCTCCAAGTCCTTTGCACAATTCATGGTCAACAAACAATGATATGTACTCAGGCATACAAGCATTCAGATTGATGAAATATTCAAAAGAAGAGTCCAATGCGCTCTGCAAGGTCTCATCATTGTTGAATCTGAAGCTTATGATCTTCTCATACTTATACCTTTCCTCAAGAAGCGTGTTAACAAATTTCACGGGTTCCTTCAATTTTTCAGGATCACTAACAAGTTGTTCACCAGTGCTTCTAATATGAGATGTTATTACATCTCTGATTGTGGAAAGACCATTAGGACACCGGCTGAATAAGCTGTACATTCTTCCCAAATCTTCATAATTATCATCGACGAACATCTTTACCAACCCTGTGTTCTCCAAGGAAAGTAGTCTAAGCATGTGATTGGCGATCATCTCTTTCTCTACGACATTAGTTATTTTGGCCTCAATACTCGGGTCCGAGTAGTTTGATGCCCTCTCTTTTTCTTCAACCAGACATCTTTCAACTTTCTTGAGATAGTCACCAAAATCACTGGCCTCAATATTTTCCTGAGACTCTGTCCTGTAAAACGCAGTCGATGCTTCAAGAAAAGGTTTCTCAAAGTAGTCATAGTACACTGAAGGACCTAAATCCATAAGCATTTTAAGGGTATCTCGTATCAGCACTCTATTGACAACTTTACCAGATCGTTCGCTGAATACCAATTCAAGAAGTCTATTTGGAAGCAGAACTTGGATTTTAGAAGAGTGAATTACGTGGTCCCTCCATAGATTTAACCCGAGCTCAAGAATGGGAGTTTTGCAGGTGCTCGGAATGAATGTCCTATCCGCGTACATGAGGATGTCGCGGATACGACTCAGAGCATGATTATGAAGAGTCCATTTAGTATTTAGTTCCTCCAAAAACAAAGCAGAAGGGGCAGCTTCAATAGATTCACACATCATCTGAAGGTGGAATGTCACTGTTGTCACCAGTCCAGAATAGAGCTTCTCACCGAAGTTGTGTAACACCATATTGTAAGCATGCCTTCATCCAGGTAAAACACCCACATTAAAACTCTTTATTTGGAGTAGGATTTTCTTAAATAAACTATTAATTCGTTCAAGATAGAAATAACAAATCATTTACAGTAGTAATATTCATCTGTAACCTTTAAAGGAACTCTGCATGAAGGGAGAAATACCTCTGTAGTTATGATCTTTGGAAAGATATGACACATACTGAGGCTAACGGTATGATACATTTGCCAGTCAATAATTATTCTACTAAAATGCAGCAATTTAGAAACCATAACAGTGAGACTACTAACATATAGCATCGAAGATAGCAAGTGTTTGGTTCAACTTTTTTTTACCTAAAAATCACCTACCACTAAAAGTCAAAGTTAAACATCAATATCAATCATATATTTCACATCATCACTCATTATTAGCTACACATATCGTGGTTCCCACCACTACACTCCACCTTCAGCAAAATTTTAGACAAAAATAAGTACACACGAACACACATAGAACTATTAGATAATTCGTCATGAATATTTTGACTGATCAAAGAGACCTAAACTCAGAGGTCAGAAAAGATGAGACATTTAGCAATAACCTTAGCTTGATCCCATTACCGAATTTGATATAACTAAAAAAAGTTGACTCAACCACATAGATGATAGATCAATGAACGCATGACTGATAATGCTTCATCCGTCCCACAAATATAGTCTTGTTTTCCTTTTTGGGATATTTCAAATATATAGTCATATTTCTATATTAAGAAATATTTTTTTATTCATTTACTAAAACAACCTTATTTACTTTGCTTAGTTATAGCCATTATTTTTTAATTTTGTTCATTAAATGAGGGTAGATTAGGAAACTAGTTATAAAATTTACTTTTCCAATAAATTTTCTTAATCTTTGTGAAAAAATGAGTAAGCCTATTTAATTGGGACGGAGTGAGTATAAATATACGTGAAATCAAACCAAGGTCTTACATAAAATTTACTTATTAAAAAAATGAAATGAAAAAATATAAAAATTTTAACAACCTGTAGAGTTCTTCAAAGTTATCAATATTGCCGACTTCCATGTAAATCTGGTTAATGGCACGATCCAGGATTTTCCAAGTTTCGTCTCCATACTCAGGACCCACCACCTCTTTATACGCGAAAGCCTGTATCTGGAAGTTCCTCCTCATAGTTGTTCCAGATCCCTGGGACTCTAAAATCTCAGCAAGTACAAAAATAATCAGGCCATTGCGATGGCGCCGCGCCCCGCCCAAAAAAAAGGATTGAAATAGTCAAATGGGAAAATAAAAAATTAAAGAAAATATTTCATAGAAGACAAACTAATCTCATGAATCTACCGCTTACTGCAACTGCATTTTATGTTCACCGGTTCAAGGAAACACAAGACATCTTGCAAGTGCAAAGTTCAACCCGAGGTTTCATGTATTAAATCATGAAGGTTACTAAGCAGAATTATATTAAAAGACTCACGATACGAGACATTAATGAAACCATATCTTGCAAGTTCAAAGTTCAACCCGAGGTTTGCGCATGAATCTATAGGGTGCTTCCTAAACACTGTTCATATAAAAATCTCTGTGCAATTTGGAACCCCTTACTCCTTAAGACAGAAAATAAAGGTCACGATTCTAAACTAAACCAACATCTAACGCTCCATATGATCTACAAAAAGAGGCATATATATAAAGGGTTAGACAGGAGTAGAAAACATGTGACAGTTGTGTGGCATGTTAATTAATATTGGTGATTATGGTCGCATATGACATGCACCACAACACCAACTAATGTCAATTGATACATCACATAAGTGATCCATCAGCACATAAATAGTATTAATTATACCGGTTTAGTATACCATTTTCAACATTAAAACCAAATCAAAAGCTTTTTTTAGTACACGGTATGTTCTAAAAAGCGCTCTTGGGTACACTTAAACTTGAAGCTTGGAGATCAAGTTTCATCACGCCTTGCACTTTATCGTGCATTGACTGCGCTTTTACCACGCATCATAGAGCTTAAGCGCACTTGAGCTCAACGCTTTTCCTCACTTCACGCTTTTTAAAACACTACTACACACCCACAATTAAAATAATAATAATAATAATAATAATAATAGAATTGAACTCTGAAATAAAGCGTTGACTTTCGACCAAAGTTAAGATATTCAATCGATCCAACAAACAAGACGCAGTCCCAAAGAACATAAAGAAGAGGAGAAATTTGATCTATTAAGAGGTTGTTTGATTGGGGATAAAAGTTATCCTCGCGGTATTCCATATAAAACTGTGTGGTTAATATTATATTAAAAAGTATGTATGTGGTTGAAAAGAAGAGAGAGAAGAGTATGGAATAAAAATTATCGAACAAGGCTTAAATATGTTGTCTTAGAAGATGACAAAGATTCCTTGCTAATTGCTTCATCATTATTGTCATAAAAATGCATACCTTGAGAACCAGAAACGTTGTCAGACATGCTATGATTAAGAGGAGAACAGAAGCGTTGTCAGACATGCTATGATTAAGAGGAGAATTAAAAATATTTATGGAACTGATATCTGAAGAAACAGAGCTGATGCTTGATTCGGCACGAGCAAGTTCTCGAAACTCCTCTTTAGTGTGGCTTTAACCAACCTCTCCCAATTGTCTTAAATTCTACCATCACTATGTACAGCTCGATAAAGATCTATCAGAATCAGAATATATATAATTTGAAGACACACAGAGAATAAAGAGATGCGTTTTTGCCTCCCCAGAAACGGGGTCTTGACGGCAGGAGAAATTTTTCTAATACGGAATTATAAAGGACAAAACTACGAAAATGAATGGAAATTACAGAGCAAGCGCCTTTTCTTCGTTAGCATCGCTATCCTTCGGAAGATATTTTCCAAGGTGCAATAAATCACAACGTGTTGGACGGTTATGTTGTATTCTCCGGGGCGGGTATCTTATGCTACTCACAGTCCCAAAATCAAAAAAAAAAAAAAAAAAAAAAAAAAAAAAATTATTGGGGCTTGTGGGGCCCCCTCATCATGATAGGGCAATTATATATTATTCATTTAACGTAGATATTGAGAAAAATAAAAAAATTTTAAAAAAATTTCGATCAATGATATGGCATGGAGATGATACCCACGTGGGGAACAGGACAAATCCAATGTGCTGGAATTAATTAACGTCCATTTTTTCATAAATCGAAACACCATTATGTCAAGGGCTATAAGAGTAATTCCATCTCTCGAAACAAAGGCATAAGCTGAGAACCAAAGGAGAAAAATGAGTTCATCAAAAGATAAGCAAATAATTTAGGGCATCTTTAGTACAATTAGCATGTAACATGTGCAATACACGTGGTACTATAATAATTATATTTTTACTTTATATCGATAAGTTGTTAAATTTAGGGATTTTTAGAAATAATTAAAAAAATTAGTATTGATTTGATTAGTAAATAATAAAGGTAAGAAAATTAAAAAAAACTTTTGGTGCAAAATGGTCCAAAATGATTTTTTTCCTCTCAATTTTCTTTATTTTGTCCATTTTGTCAGGATATTTTGATCAAAATTATTATAAAAATTACACAAATGGTCCTCACCTTTCGTTATTAAAATCAGTCCTAAAGTTTTTAATTTTGTTGCATTAGTCCAAATTTTAATTAAATTATATAATTTTATATTTTACCTTTTTAAGTAGATGCAATTTGGTCACAAATAATTTTATCGAATTAATTTGACACTAATTAGATAATTTTACGAAAATCTTCAACGTAATAATATTTATTTATGTTTTCTTTTGCATTAGATATGTGTATATTTTGATTTTAATCAATCGTTAACAATAAATATAATTATTGTATCTTCTTAAAATTTTAGTATACATGTATGCCTGTAAAAACAAAAATATAACGAATATAAAAATAAAATAAAATACATCGTGCACATTTTGATTTGAAAAACAAATATAAATGAATTGTTGTACCTAAATAAAATTTTATTAGAAATATATACATGTAAGAAAAATATCTTGAATAAACAATTAATTAAATCAAATAAAAATAAAACCCAAATCCCACCCACCCCACCCCACCACCAACCCCCACCCCAATCCCAATCCCAAAACCAACACCATTGCCACCACCACCACCACCACCGATGGTGGCGGTGGTTTGGGATTGGGGTGGGGTTGGTGGTGGGTGGTGCATTTTTTATTTTTATTTGATTTAATTAATTGTTTGTATCCGATATATTTTCTTACATAGATATATTTCTAATAAAATTTTATTTAAAACAACAATTCATTTATATTTGTTTTTCTAAATCAAAATGCACGATATATTTTATTTTATTTTTCTGATAATATCATTATACTAAAATTTTAAGAAGATACAATAATTATATTTTCTTTGTTAACGATTGATTAAAATCAAAATATACGCATATCTAATGCAGAAAACATAAATAAATGTTATTACGTTGAAGATTTTGGTAAAATTATCTAATTAGTGTCAAATTAATTCGATAAAATTATTTGTGGACCAAATTCATCTACTAAAAAGGTAAAATATAAAATTATATAATTTAATTAAAATTTGGACTAATGCAACAAAATTAAAACTTTAGGACTGATTTTAATAACCCAAAGGTGAGAACCATTTGTGTAATTTTTTCTAATAATTTTGACCAAAATATCCCTGCACAAAACAAAATAAAGAAATTGACGGAAAAAGGTCTTGTGAATTATTTGGACCATTTGAAAAGTTTTTTTTTTTTTTAATTTCACTACCTTTATTATTTTACTAAATCAATACTACTTTTTTGACTATTTCTTAAAATCCCTTAAATTTATATTGATAAATTTTTAAATTTAATTTATTTTCACTCCCATAGAAAGATATGGTACTCTAAAATATAAGGGACGACGTATTTGTTTATATTTACACATAACAAGGGTGATGCATATCCAAAAAATGATAGGATTGGGAATAGAAGCAATGTGAATTAAATAAAAGAAATTATTTGCGCCAATCTCAAAAAATTAAAAACTCTCGATATTTATAAAGTATACAATACAGTTATAAACAATTTCCATTGATGAATTTAATTGAGCTTTTGACATAGTATAAAATTCTAAAAAAAAATAATCAAATCATCTTCTTGAATGTTAAAATCCTTGTCAGCACTCAGAGCAAAAAGGCTCCACCATATATACACATCAGAGGAACAAGTACAAGGCAATGGTGTGGCCAGAGAAGAAAACTTTAATTTGAAGATTTGATTGGTTTTGATTCATTAATTTTTCTTGGTTTGTTGCAAATGTAACAGTACTATTCTGCGTTAAAGGCTGGTGCTCTCCTGCACACTAGTGTGCAGGAGAGTGTGTACGCTCCATGACGTGGCGCCACGTCATCTAATTTTTTTTTATTTACATTTTTTTTTAGAATCTACAATAAGTGAGATGAATAATATATAATTGCCCCCTAATGGCGGGGGGTTATATGCCCTGCACGAATTTTGAACAGGAGTGTGCATAAGTGTGTGCATGTAAGAGTGTGTAGGAGAGCGGGAGCGCTGCTTTAAAATATATATATACTTTCTGTATTTCCGCCCGTTCTAGTTCAGTTTAATTTCTTTAACATTAAACATTTTATGTCCTCAACTAGCAATTTTGCATTGAAAACAATATCTTGAATTTAGGAAAAATTCTAGCACTCATAGCAGATTGTTCACATTTCAGACTAATCAACATGGTCCACCTATGGGCAGGAATCACAAGTTTTTATGTATAGAAGAGATAGTCAATATTCAGGATAGTTACTATTCAGTGTCAAGGGATATATACTGAATATCTGATACTCAACAATTAGTCTAAATGTGTATGTTAGTCCGTCCCGTTGAAATTTGGTAGCTTCTACTGAGTACCTCTAAATTTGGTATTTGAACGTAGGTGTGGCCTAAAATTGGATTGGCCCAAGGCCCCAGAAGAGTGTAAATAGTTCTTTAACTTTTGATAATATTGGTAAATCATTTTTCATGCTTAATTAGTGTAGACAATTTATATATGATGATTGTTTGAAGAACTTGTGAAATAAAGCTTAAGACATTGTAAGCATGACGTGGGTTATTTCTAATTTTGATGAACTACGTGGCTTTTCAATCAATGATGTGTTAATGTCTAAGAAAAGTTTCTGTACGTGGCTTTTCAATCAATGATGTGTTAATGTCTAAGAAAAGTTAAATGAATTGATAATATATAATATCTGAAATCACTTTTTACAATATGTTGATTGTTATAGCTTAACTGCTTCATGTTTAATGTGAATAGTTTGAAGACTAGATATAAAATGAACTTCAAATTTTTACATTATTAAATTCATTATTTTCGAAGTTTTCATAGGGCCCAATATAGACTTTCCCCTATGGCCTCCAAATTCTCAGGACCGGCACTGTTTGAATGTGTATAAGAATACACGACTTCGAAATCCCCACTTATAATTAATTAATAATGTAATGCGATAATGAAACTAAAACAGATTTACTTATATTTCGTTAGAAAAGGAAAGAAAAACATGTTAATATTAAAATAATAATAATAATAAAAAAAATCTCACAAGAAATTCTATAGAATACTAAAGACGACATGAAATCCAATCTTGGTGTATTCCCTTCTTTATTCTTTAATCTATCAGAATATATTTCAACGAATGCTTCCTTAAATGTACAAGTATAGTCGGTATATCCGTGGTGCTTAGGGCTCTCTGACGGCCAAACAAAATTAAAGCATCGACGGCTTTTACCAAAACGTGCTCGGCTATATTTGTGCCAAAGCTTGTGAATTCTCGTAACAACATTTGTCTCAGCCCATGATCGAACACAGAAAAATCGACGCAAGTAAATATCGACGCTTGTGGCTGTTCTACTCGACTGTCAACATGTTGAAGTTGTCCAGCTTGACCATAAGCTACGTAACTAGTTAGCGTGTCACACTTGAATTCGAGAAAAGCATGCAATCTTGAGGCATTCGAGTCTCGTAACCCTGAATGTTTTACTTCGAAGAATGATTGAACACAGTAATAATCGGCTGCCATTGTTTATGTAGCTAATTAATGAGCCTCCTCGTAAGAGTATAGAATGTAGAATGTAGAATGAAAAGGTTGAGATTGTAAAAGTTTATGATGCAATGATATATTTATGAGTACTTATGTTAAATGTTGAATGCACAAAGGAGTTGGAATTCTAGTTCTTTTTTTTGTAGGAATCCTTTTTCTCATCTAAACAGGAAAGTCTAATTACAATAAGATTAATATAATGTTTATAAATTATTATTTATTTATTTATTTATTTTGGTTTAACAAATAACAACAATTAATAATTCTCAGGGTTATATACTCGTATTTCTGCTCGAAATATATATTAATTCGCAAATTAGCTACAAAAAAGATGCAGAATAGTTAGATGTGTGCATGTATCCTATGCCAATTTACAAATTGTAAAAAAATGTTTGATATTTTAGTTTCAATTTGGACTGCACAACAAGGACTTCTATTATTTGATTATTCATTTTCTCTATTAAATTCACATCTACGTATAATGCAAGAATAAAGCTGTAGCAAATGTCCTTGTTGTACAACCAAAGTTGAATGAAGTTTTAACTTCAAAGATTTTTCCCGACTATAAATGTTGAGTCTAGTGGCAATTATTAGCCTTTTATAGGAACGGACCACACTACTCCAACACCAATGATCCAATGCTGCCAGCAGGGTGATGTGATGTTCATACAGGGCACCACATCAATGACAAATTTTTTTAAAACATTTTTTTAAAACATCTATATTAAGTGAGATGAATAATACATAACTATCCCCTAATAGTGGGAGGGCTCATGTAGACCACATTTTTCCCCCCAAAAATTATAGTATTGGCATGATCTCCTACCAATACTATTGGTAGGAGATCATGAGCGAATACTTAAAAGTGCAAGCAAGGACTCTTCCACAACTGATTAACTTATCAACAAGTTCTTGTTGTATATTTAAAAAAAAAAAAAAAAAAAAAGGAAGTTCTTGTCTAAAGTTTGCGATCCAAAATTTGCTAGTTGTGACAAGAGATTTCCTTCCAACTCATCGTGGGCCAGCCCGAAATCTAACTGTGTAGATGTTGACGTCAATGTTCCACCGTCAATCCACAAAACATCTTCGTTGGTCATCGAATGTACAACTGTTTCAAATTGGATCTTGAGTGGAATAATCATGGTTGACGAAGGGTCGTTATTAGGTACATCATCTACATGTGCCTCCAAATTGTCCAACGATCAACGAATCGGAGTTTTCACTCCATGATGAAGCCATCTAGTAGTGCTAGAATATCTTTTTTGAGGTGGAATCCGATTGTAAGACAGATAAGATGAAAATAGAATAGCGGTAGAACATAGGACGATAATCTAATTTTTTTTGTGATTATAGGGGAGAAAACCTCCTATAAAATAGACATTATCCAATTAAATCTATAATTTATTTAGATTATCCATATTATTTTGATACAAATATTAGGTAACTGGATATATAATTATCTTGATTTCACTTTATCTATACCTATCTTCAGTCTCTAAACGTGTATCTTGAGCCCTGTTTAATTGAGAGATGGTATCAAAAATTGAATTTTGAAATTCCAATTTCAATCGAATATGGATGCTCCCTTAAGGTGCCCACATGTGATCTGATGATGGGCACGTGTCTCTCCCATCATCGGGGGCACGTGTCGATCATCCGGTCACTTATAGGCACCTTTGTGGGCACTTGATCATTTATGCCGATGTGTATATGCAAGCTACGTGCATGTAGCTATATGGTAACATTCAAACGTGGTCACAAGCATCCACAGGTTAAGTGATTAGTCATTATGATTACTTAAAACTAAAATGTACGTCAATATCTATGCCACAAATACACTTATAATGTTCGTGATCACAATCCAAAATATGCAGTCACCGATTACTTGCTCATATGTCTTTAATATAATGGCAATATATTTTGCCAATTATGAATGATCGGATTTCTACAAAGTTCTAAATTGCCCATGATATTTCATTTTCCATGTTCGTATATGGGTAGACAAGGTAGTTATCATTTTTTCCCACCAGTGAATTAGAATTTGGAAAGAAATCAATTATCAAATCATATGCTTCATGTTACTTAGGCCTTGTTCTATTCAGAATAAATTTTATCCCACACTCTTCTCTCTCCTCTTTTTAATCACATACACACTTTTCAATACAATATTAACCACACATTTTACACGGAATACCTCGCGGATAACTTTTATCCCCAATCAAACAACCTGTCAACCTCTTAGTTACTATGTAGTATTTGTACCGGTAAAGTCAACCTTCCCAAGCTTCGTGGGCTTGGACAGCAATTTGTCCAAGGACTTGGGAGTAAAATAATCCAACAAAGAACAAATTTCACAACAATTTGAATTTATAAAAATAAAAGAATTTATCTTGGAAGAATCTCAGGCGTAGATATTAACAAGTGAAACTTCGACCGCACGATCTAGGGCGACACCATATCATCCTCGTCTTGCCCCTTTCAAAACCTTGATCATTCAAGTCCCAAAAATACTGAATCGACGCGGAACTCGGTAAACAGATCACCCGAGATAGACGAAAATGGTTCAACGGCTCACTTACAGGAAACGGCATAGCTATGCCACTAAATCCAATCAGCATCGGATCGTGAAAACTCCCGGTAAAAAACCCCTTCTGTACATTAGAATTTTGATATAATTAATCGGGTTTGGGTTATAGTGAATTTGTTTCTTTACGATTACGTAATTTATGTTCTTATTATGTTATATCAGTGTTTAATTGGGTGTTGAAATAGGTGGGAAGCTAGTTTACCAAAGCACGAAGAAGAGGGCTAGTGGCCCTAAATGCCCAGTTACCGGCAAGAGAATCCAAGGGGTAAGCATCTTTAATTTGCTGTTTATGTTCGTACGTGAATAGTGAAAATTGGTATGACTGTTTTTCCTGTTTATATTGTGAAGAGCTAATAGCTCTTTTCTGGAGGAAAATTGATAATTTTAACTTGAACCTCCATTTCATTGATTAAACTGTATATTTGAATCTAGGTATTGTGGGAATTGTAGATAGATTGAGTTCTTAAAGGATTAAGCTTAAGCTGTTTGAGAGATTGTTTTGTTTATTTGCAAGTTGGGCACAACCGTAAATATGTTTTAATATGCGCATTTGCCTATTTGAGTTTGAATACCCCATTGATGTTCATATTTGTCTGTTACTACGCATGTAATGAACTAATGATGTTACTTCCAGTATTTGTCTGTGATGCTTAATGAATTCTACACAATGTGCGTGTTATTTTTGTTGATATAGTTAATCCAGAATTTGTGGCAATGTATGGATAGTTATGTAGAGTCCCTACAAATTACATAAATCAGTTTTAATGCTTGCTTGTAGGCAAGGTGGTGAAACCATCTAATGACTAATGAGTGTAGATCGATTGTGTTTCATTGCCCAATGCTTGGCGTGTTCCTGTTTTTGGTCAATTGGTGAATGCTTATGGAATGAATATGATACTTTTTATGTGATAGAATCAGTAGTGCTGATTTGATAAATCATTTGTAACAATGCTATTATTTTGAAGGCACTTCTTTTTAATATATTGTGTTACTTATAGGGTGCCCTTGTGTGATGCTGATTCAGAGGTGTCCTGTTGCGGGGAAAATGCCCCTTTCTGTTACTTTAAAGGCACTTCTGTTTTAAGATTTTATGTTCTTTATAGAGTGTCCTTATGCCATTCTCATAAAAATTTCTTCTTTCTGTGGGTTTTACGAACTGAATATGCAGCATTAATATATCATGTAGGAAGCTGGAAGCAAGAATTAGTTGATTTACAGTGTTGCAGGAGGAAAATCTAAACTATTGCTATGTTTCATATTTCTTGTCCAAACTATTACTGCTGAAAACGAAAAAGTTTGCTGAAAGTTTTCGTGGACATCCCCCCAGGACTTTTTCTTTTTATGTTTCTTGATTAATTCTGTGTGGTATTACATACTAACTTTTAAGTGATTGAGTGACTCGACTACTGCCATTTAGAAAAACAATTGCCATTTAACTTCTTTTGACTTAACATTTGCAGATACCTCACTTGAGACCTGCTGAGTACAAGAGGTCTAGATTGCCCAGAAATCGAAGGACTGTGAACCGTGCATACGGTGGAGTGTTGTCTGGTGGTGCTGTACGAGAAAGGTAGGTTCCCTTATTCATGTGGATTACACAAATATGTTGTATGGATGCTTTCTTAATATATATTTTTTCATTTTTTAACTGACATTTGGCACGGTTTGATAGAATTATTAGAGCTTTCTTGGTTGAAGAGCAAAAGATTGTGAAGAAGGTTTTGAAGATACAAAAAGCTAAGGAAAAGGTGGCATCTAAGAGCTAGTCATAGTCCTGTTTGGATACACAATTAGTTGAGGAATCGCTAAAATGTACTTTGAAGTTTTGTTTGAATTCTTTGAAAAGTGACTTTCGTTTTCAATGTTGTGCTATGTTGGCAGTTTTGGCCATTTTTTGAGTTCAAATTTTTCCGGGATTTGCTTAATGTAATTTTTCAATTGGTCTGTCCTTCTTGTTGGTGTTCAAGTGATGTTCAAGGTTTCAAGTAGTATAACTAAGCTGTCACAATTCCACAGAATTACATATCAACATTATTATATTGTGGCTTGTAAGATTGTGACACATCGACTAGTTAACCAGTGTACATATTAGCGACATTAAACAAAGTTGTACAACTAGAATTTTTCTACAGGCCTTCGCACTTAATGTCGGACAATTGACCAGTTCAAGTTCATATTTTTCTCTCTCAAAATGCCAAAGAGTAGCAATAAATTTGCACAACAGAATTTGGACAGTCAATACACACTGTTGAAATGGTCTTGTCCTATGAATTCATCAGGAAAATGGTATGAAGGCAAACTGAGCCCTACCAAGTATGAATCTCTCTATCAAGATGATTGTAACAATTCTGTGATATCATATCCTTGAAGCTGCACACAAAAGAGACAGGACAAACATTCTTAACACTTGTTCAACAATTAAACACCAAGTAGATTTTGGAAAATAAATAAAATTCAGCTCGGCGAAAAATTTAAACTTGTGGAAAACGAATTACCTGAAGGAAGGTGAGAATCAAGATCACTCCAGAGTTCCAAAAGGCATGAATCACGATCGGTGTGAGCAGGTTGCGGGTTTGAGCGTATGAAAATCCCAAAGCAGTCCCTACAAAAGCATAAATTTCAACGAATTCAGATTTAACACACACACGCACACACACACACAAAAAAAGGAAGAGGAAGAGGAAGAAGAAGAAGAAGTGAAAATACCGAGGACAAACAGCTGAGGAAATTCTCCTGGAGTGAGATGTGCGACTGCAAAGACAGAAGCACTGATGAGCACAGCAAGTGGCGTTGGCAACCTGCAGAGAGAACAACTTTCAGTCTTTCACAGGCGAGCTCGTGTAATTGTATAACTGATAAAATGAAAACAACTTCAAAGTGAGAAATCTAACCATTTTGTTAGAGACACCATGAAGAAACCTCTGAACACTGTCTCCTCAAGAATAGGTGCTAGGATGCCTGTGATCCCGACCAAGCAGGCAGTGCTACATTTAAAATATAACAAATTATTTCCTTCCTGTCAAAAAAATTAAAAAACCCGGCATCTAAAAATATATAAGTGAAATTTTGGAGCCCTGTTTTTCCAAAGTACCTGATACTTGAAGATCCAATCAATGGAAGCAAGCGGACAAGAGCATCAGTCTGTATTGAACTTAAGGGGATTATTAACACGATATGTTGGGAGAAAAATGCACTAAAACAGATTGGCAGAAATAGATATATAAATACTAACCTCTCGTGGTGGGGCCTCACCATTGACGAATGACATCACAACACCTGTCAGGGCTATAGCACCTAGAGCTCCACCTAGACCAATTCCAGCCCATAACAACCACCCTTTCTCAAGATTGAAAGGTTCCCTCAAATCTGAAACATCAACTTGTTACACATTTGATTTTGGAGTCTCTTTCGTAAAGAAATAATTGCTTTCGTGAAAATGATCAAGTAATCATACCATATCGATAGATGTCATTAGGCAGAGGAGAGAACGACTTTGTGAGACTATATAGAACTCCAAGCACAACTGCCGTTGCAATGCTACAAGAAAACAGATTAATTACAAATTGAATAGCAACTCATTATAGATTTTACAGAAATTTAAGTTAATTAAAGTAGAAAATTTTTTCGTACAATTGGTCGACGAATAAAATTTCAGCTTTTTCATCTAAGCTTAATTCTTCAATTGCAAGTCCACTGTACTGTATTGCTGCTGATTCAATCAAACCTGTCAAAACAAAACTGCCTGAGAAACAATCAGTTTTTCATTACAATATCAATACTTAATTTGTAAAAGGCCGTAACCAAAATATTAAATAATTGTAGAATTTCTATTGAAGATTAAATCATGAGTTGAACTAGTAATGGAAATGCACCTCAATCCGCACGCAAGCGATGTCAAAGAAATCGTTTGCCAATTCCACGGCACGTCCCATCTTTTCAATATTCTCCAATTTAATCCACTCTCCTGTAGAAACACCATCACAGTTATCTATATTAGTTCTTCACCTAATTAAGCTAATTATAGTTCTAATCAAGAACCATTCTATTAGACATTTCTTCAATATTTCCTTCTTCTCAGATGGATTTATACTTTCTACTTTAAGATAGCACATAGTTCCACAAGTCTTATAATTTTCACAAAAGCCCTCAGTCACTAATTCCTTTTCCTCTAAAACTAGATAAAGATCAATACGAAGCTAAAACACTAACTCGAGGAGTTTAATTGTGGAGATTGGAGAAAAAATGCTAGCAAATATAATAATAATAAAAAAAACGCGGTTTCTAAGTAGATAAAAGCGTGAACCACTGAAGCATACTTTTTTATCAGATTCTTGACGAGAATTGTTCTTGAAACAGCGTATAGTATTGAATCCTCTGGTGGGTGCAACTTGAAGCTTGTGACCACGGATTAATGGCGAAACGGGGAGGGGTTGAGGAATCTGATGTGAGGTTTTAGTATGTGAATAGAATTTGGGGGAAAGAGATAGAATTGAAATTGAGGATTGAACAATTGACGCGTACGCCATTCTTGAAGGTTTGAGAGTGGGATTACAGGTAAAAGATGCGCACTTTGGTGGTTCAAACGGCAGAGGCAGGTTTTCTACCTCTATCCTGGTACCGAAGAAAATAGTTTACAGTACATAACACTTTTTTCCCCCTTTGTGGGTGATTCCATTCTATTAACGCCCACCAATTTTACTTTCTAAACCCCTTTCCCAACATTCCCATTCTATCCTTTCTTTTTCTTTTCTTTTCTTTTCCTTTTTTTCTTTTTCTCTTTCTTTTAAACATGTTCGGCCTCAAGGCCTATTGAGGCCGAACAGCCTAAAACCTGTTTCCGCCTAGACGGGCCGAACCCAATTAAGGGAAAAAAACTAACTGAACACACACACGCTTTTTTTTTCTTTTCTTTTTTCTTTTTTTTTTTTTTGTGATCTACCTATTTAAAACTAGAGATAACCGTCATTAACGTATCATCAAAAGAATTTCTAAGGTTTTCATCAAGATGCTTGCAAAAAATTTGAGCAAGTGATAGCAAAGTTCTTCTTTGCCGTCACTATTTTTTTTTAATTAAAAAAAGGGGGTCGACCTGTTGAGGCCTAGCAGCCCTACGTTTGTTCTGCCTAAGCAGGCTGAACCCATTAATTTTTTTTTTTTAAGAAGGGTAGAATGGAAAAAATGGGGAAAAGTGGGTGTAGAAAGTAAAATTGGTGGCACCCTTTTCTTTTATCGCATAGAACATAAATGATAACTAGCATGGGTTTTTTGGAGGGGGAAGAAGGGGGGGGGGGAGATAAATGATAACTGGCATTTAAACCCGTGCAATGCATATATTCCTGAATTATTTTTTAAAATTTTTTTAATATCAAATAAGCTTAGACGAAAGAAATAGCATATAACGAAAGTATTAGAACACAACTATATTTCTTATATAAATGACACAAATTTCAAAACACTTCTTTATATTCGTTAAATTTTCTTTCTTATCACATATCAGCATTTTCAATCCTTCTAACTCTCGATATATAATATTACAACATCTAGTTACCTATAACTAAACACTGGCCTCTTTAAGAAAAGACATACATGGAACAACGACTGATGTTGGCTATTATTGATCGTCATAGCATGCGAAACAATCAATGGAAACTGTCTTTTTTGAAATCTAAAAAATAATATCGTGTTGGAAGGGGTCAACGTCAATCTCAGGATGAATACGTGTTGACCAGGATTGTTTCCGGTCAAACTCTATGTCTCAATCACATGAACTCCAAGTTTTGTAATTATCAACCTTGTTCCATTACACAATCTGACGTTGTAATCAATATTTCTCAATAACAAAATCGAAACACTTATCTTCAACTTCAACTCATGGTTAGGCACTGACATTATTCACTGACAAAAATAAATAGTAAAATATTGAAAAGATATCTTAATTTCAGGCCTATTATTATTATGATTATTATTATTATTATTATTATTATTATTATTATTATTATTAATTGGCGATGCAATTAATGAAACTTGATTTAAGGGTAAATAATTTTTGAAAAATCTCTTGCGTCAAGACTAATAAATTTGATTTTGCAAGATATTTAATTGAGATATAAGAAAAATTGATTCAACAATTTGTGTTAAAAGTAAGTTGACATACCATTGAATTTATTTTTGATTAAATTCTTTTAACATATTTATTAGCTTTTTCACCCGCGTGCGTTGCGAGAAGATATGTTCATCAAATAAACTACACTATTTTTCATTAAAAAGAGTTAGAACAAAATCCATAGGGTTGTTCAACAAATTCGACAAAGTTTCCCCCTTTTGAGAAAATCCACCCTGTATGTTAATACTTATAATTCGGATCCCAACAATTCAACTTAACATCACTATATATTGGCCACAACCTCACCAATAGCACCGACCATCGTAATACAATCATATGTATTACTCTATACAACACAAACAACACATAAAATACATCAACGAATGCATTTTTGAAAGAATCATTGAAACTAATATACGCCTCATATCTCTCATTCGTCACCTATTCCATCTTTGAAAGCCCTCATTGGTTCCCGTATCCTCAATATCGTCTCCCACACCACCAATCTGCATATAAGGAAAAGTTTTATTAGAAAATGAAGGGCATAAATTCCTTCTGGTGCAAATACAAGGCACGATTACAATCATAAAGCGAAAATACACAAAAGTTTTAAATTAGCAAATATAATACTTTCAAGAGACAAGAGCATACCAGATGGAATTGAGATGTAGCACACTATAAGTTATTGAAAACCTCTTTGTAAACAAAATTTGTATTGAATTTCATTGGCTGTCCATCCTTATCGCAAGCCACAAATTTCAGCCCCTTCCTATTTGTGACCTTTGAACCTCCACGTCCAGTTGCCTATGGGTAAATACTGGCCTTTTAAGAAAAACACCAACGTCAATGAGAGTCTGTCCCTGACTCTTTTTTATGGTCATTGCACAACAAACAGTTAAAGGAAACTACCTCATTTGAAAAGTAAAGTGCAACCTTATATCGGATGGAGTGAGACTCAATCTAGGGATCAGAAACTCCTTCCTAGCATTTATCACAGCCAAAACCTTGCCTCTATGATTAGCTCACCAAGCAGCGTGATTATAAGAAGAGTACCATTACAAAGGCTAGAGAAATGGTCAATATTGCGTATTAACATCACCAGTACATCGACCTTCAACTTCAAGACAAGGCTTGGCACACCAAGATTCATCAAATCAAAGCATTAATAAATTGTTTGCTGGTTATGATTAGGTTCGGTTTTTCTAATTAAAAATAAAATGCAAAACTTCAGATCAACATATTGAATAAATCTAGCAAACGAACTCAATTTTTACTTTGAACTTGATTTATATATGCTAAAATTTTAAATGAATGCCATAAATACATCCCAATTTGGATGATTTGCATCAATACCTCACTAAAAATCTCATTAATATGCCAAAGGAAAGCTCATACGGTATTAAACCCACAAGAAGGAGATGAAGCTCACCATTTCATCATATACATACCAATCAACTACCAAGATTTTCTTGATACCCAACTCCAAGTATAGCGCCTGTTAGTGTACATATTTTTACATATTTTTATACATTCTTTTCAATCTGACTCATTCTCTCTATTATTTCATATACACATATCTCGTGGGACCTACTTATACTATACAAATCTTCACTATTTAACTCCACTTATTCTTTTTCTTATATCACATCAAAATTCATAAAAATCCAGTTTTACACATACACTAACACCCTTATAATATCTATTCACACAAAAAATAAATAAACAATTAATTAAAAAAAACCTGCAGCTAAATTGAGAATAGTGATACGTACATAAGATGAATGAACATAAATATGCAAAAAAATGAGGGGAAAAAAAAAGGAAGTTCCTAAGTGATGATAATCGCCAATAAACTAAATGCCCAACCACCTTAATAGTTCCCACCCTCTCATCATTGAAGAGAACTTGTCGTAATAGCAATGTTGTTGTACAGGCAAAATTCCATGTATCAAGTGTTCCTATATAATTATACATAATGAAGTAATTTGGAAGAATAAAAATAAAATTTCAAATTAACTGAGTGTAATTTTTCAAATTCTTAGTGTAGTAATTTTTGTTCTGAAATATTCCATAAATCTCCAATAAAAACAATATATTTTGATTTGGTATTATTATATTACCTCATCACATATTACTAGGATATAGTTGTAATTTTTATTGTAATATCATAAAGTAATTTGACAAAATAAAAATCGAAACTCGATTAGAGTCGGTAATCCCAATAAGTTTCACTAAATTTAAAGTACCTAGCCTTGCATAACTATTTAAATTTCTTAGTTTTTTAATACAAAATTTATTAGTTAGTATAATAATTTTGATTATAAAATATTGCACAAATCTTCATTATTTATAAAGAATACTTGGTTCGATTCAATAAATAAATAAATAAATAAATAATACTAGGTTGAAAAAAAATATATATAACTACAAGAAGAGAAAGGTCATTGATCAATCAAGCCAAAATTAGGGATCTTCTCTCAAGCATCTCAAAAAAGGCATTCGAATACAATGTTTGAATACTTGTGATGGCTCTCAACTTCTGATTCTCACCAATAATGCGAAGGAGAGGATTTCTAGAAAATCGATAACTGTAGAAATCCAATTGTAGGTGTTTCGCATCCTTATGGAGCTTGGACAGCCAGTCGCTGAAGATGATCAATAAACAATTGGAGACCCACATCGTCAATGAAGATCACGCTTGACCCAGCTCCCATCGCGGGTGCATTGTTGTATGTTGTAGATGTGGTAGCCAATAATAAGCAGTAATATCATAGAAGTTGATTTTAAGGTAGAAAAAGTTAAAACGAAACGGGGTATATTTGCCCACATAAACACAAAATATGAGTCTCAATCAAATCCAAGATGAAGCCATGAAGGTAATTAACCTGGGAGCCATGCTAATCACAGGTCACCAGTCTTGACACTGGAAATTGTTCTCGAATAACCAATTTGGCATCATTGTGTGGAGCTTGCAACAAATGTGCAAAAGCCTACAGAGACAAGGGAAAAGGGTTTATTAGAGGAAGAAAAAAATATTGCCATCTCTACTTCAACCATACAAACTAAATAGAAAAATTTCAAAATTAAAATTGACAACATGGTACTTTCTTGAAAATATGATCTACTTCACCCGATATTCAGGCCGATTTCGATAACCTTCCTTTCTCTATTCAACAAGTCTCATTCCATGGAAAAAAAAACTACACTAAAATATGAATCAAGCAAAGCTGGTGCAAGTAGTGTATTTAATTAATATGAGATTAATGATGGTTGAATCATCACAGCAGCATTGCTTATGAACCCTCTGTTAGTGGCAGACAAAGCAAAACAAAATGGTCAAAAAAAGAGGGGCTCAATGGGTTGGTGGAAAGAAAAGAAAAGAAAGTCAAAGCATGTGGCTTGGTAGTTTTTTCAACCTTGGCATGCGGCGTGTGTTGCAATATTTGACATTTGATGCGTGAAGATCACCTATAAATAGCTCACATTTCTCCATTGACACCATAACTACACCACCAAAAACACAAAACATCTTGTGTAGAGAGAAAAGAGAGAGATCTTGTGTAGAGAAAGAGCTTCAGTGTAGAAGCTATACACGAGAGATAAAAGTGAGTAGAGTGATAAAACCTTTGCGTAGGTAGAGAAAATACAGTGTGGTATTTTTGTACTCCTCATTTTTATGATAGTGAAATATATTGGTGTGGGTCCGTGGGACGTAGGCGGCTTGGGCCTAACCACGTTAAATCTCTGTTTTATTTTGTGCTTATTTTAGCCCATTATTTTTCTTAGTCGATTTATTCGTCCCATCGATCTTGGGCGGAATTAGCAACTAGTTCCCCAACAACTGGTATCGAGCTTTGTTTGTGATATCTCTTGAAATTCTTAGTATGCTCACGTGGTTGCAAGATAGACTCCATCTTCCACATCGTAAACGATTTCTCGAAAAATCACATCTTGTTCGAGTGGGAGTAATGGCTTAGAGAATTTCCAAAATTGATAAATTTGATGGCAAAATTTTGGATATTGGAAAATGCAAATGGAGGACTATTTGTATCGTAAGGACCTATATAAGCTTGAAAGAAAAGCCGTAAGGCTAGAAAGACGACGAGTGGGAGGTGCTTGATCGAAAAGCACTCAAGGCAATTAGATTGACCCTATCAAAGTCGGTCGCTTTCAACATTAAAAATGAGAAGACAACGGCGTTCTCATGGCAAATTTCTATCCAGATGTATGAAATTCGCTGCTGAATAAAGTTCATTTGATCAAGAAATTGTTCAATATGAAGATGATGAAAGCGGAGATTTGGAGAACACCTCAACTAATTCAATGAGGTAGTAGACCAATTGACAACGGGGAAATCACTTTAGTGATGAAGTTCGAGCTCTATTAATTCTTGGGCGCTGCTCGAGAGCCGAATGGCACAGCTGATGCATCGCCAGCTCGTGGGCCGTAAGTCAAATTGAAGTTCGATGACGCTGTGAGCATGATCTTGACCGAGAGATCCCGGAGGACACGATGCGCTTCTTCAACTTCCGGCCGCTTTAATGTAGATAGCAGAGGCAGAATTCAAATAGAGAGCATGGGCGTGGGATCGAGCAAGTCAAGGAACCAGAGACCGAGATCTAAAATCACGTAAAATTCCAACAAATCAAAGTCTGAATGTTGGAATTGCGGTCGTGGGCACTACAAAAATCAGAAGGGCGCTCAGAAACGGAGAACAAGACCGAGGTCAATGTCGCGGATCAAGAAACGCGTGATGCGTTGATATGTTCCATGGAGAAGAAGGGCTATTGGGTAATAGACTCTGAGCATCTTTCCATGCCAACCGCAAATCCCACACTTTTACAAATTATGTGCCCGAAACTTCTGAGAGAAGCATATCTCGGAGACGATCATCCTGCAGCTGCGGGTATAGGAGAAGAAGCGCATCAATGTTAATGGATCTGTATGGAAATTGAAGACGTGAGACATATTCCAGATTGAGGAAAATTTGATCTCCGTCAAACGCTGTCGAGAGAAGGATGTGACAAACTTCTCTGGTGATAATTGAAAATCACCAAGGGGCCATATGATAATCGTGACGTGGCAAGGATAGTGGCACCCTATACACGACTACGACGCGTATGACAATTGCGCTTCTTGATAGCAAGGATGCTAACCCGTGGCACCAAAGACTTGGGCATATGAGTCGAAGGGCTCAAGTACATGCATGCAAAAGGAAAACTACCAGTGGCTTCACTATTGATTTAGACTTTTGTGAAAGTTGTATTTTCGGAAGCGAAACGGTGAGTTTCAATACAAGTGCGAACTCTAAAGAAAGAGAAGCTTGAACTTGTCCACATGATGTGTGGGGTCCAATGCCAGTTTATCGACATGGGAAAGTCATACTTCGTGACTTTCATTGATGACCACTCGAGAAAGGTGTGGGTTTACTTTGAAACACAACCGATGTGTTCGAGGCGTTCAAGAAGTGAAGGCCATGGTGGAGAATGAAACCGGTTTTGGCAAAGAAGTTGAGATCCGACAAGTGGAGAGTACGAAGATTTGGCGTTCAAGAAATTTTGTTACCAAAATGGCATCAAGTTGAGAGAACGTTGCCAACACCGCAGAATGGAGTTACGATGAATCGAACGCGACAGAAGAGCCGTACATGAGGATACATGCAGACTCGCCAAACAGCTTTGGCGAAGTCACAACACGGCGGCAAGATACCTAATTAATCGTGGACCGTTACATTGAGTACAGATACCCTAAGAAGTTTGGAGCGGAAAAGAAGTGAAACTTTCTCATTTGAAAGTATTTGGTTGTGTCGCTGATGTGCACATTAGTGACAATGCCGAGGTTAGACTCCAAATCACTAAAGTGTACTTTGGATATGGTGGAGACGAGTTCGCACCGCTTTGGGATGATCGAACAAAAGCTCATCAGCCTGGATGTCATATTCAATGAAAAGGTGATGTACAAGGCGTAAATGAAGTTCACCCAATGACATAACAAACGACGATCCAACATATGTTGTTCCGGACGACACTCTAGAAGGAAAGTACGCCAAAGGCATGCATGAGGGTCTCAGACAGAGCCCATCTCTGAGGTGATTCACCACGCCTCCTGAGATCCACCGATTGTGAGGAGGTCAAGTCGACTCATGTTCGCAATCGGAAGTACATGAACTACATGTTGCTCATCGACGGTGAACTCCAATGCTATGACGAGGCATGTCGGGTGGGAGATTCTCTAAGTGGGAGCTTGCAATGAAAGATGAGATAAAGTCTCCAATCTCCAAACTTGACGCGGGAACTAGCCGAAGTTGCTCGTAGGGAAGAAAGCTCTCAACAATAAATGGGTGTACAGAATCAAAGAAGAACATGATGGTTCGAAAAGGTATAAGGCGAGATTGGTAGTCAAAGGTTTCAAACAGAAAGAAGGAATTGACTACACGTAGATATTTTCGCTGGGCTTGTGAAGGTCGACAAATTCGATCGTGTTGAGCATTGCGTGGAGGGCTTGCACTTGAGCGATTAGACGTGAAAACCCAAGCTTCTCCATGGGCGATTTAGAGGAGGAAATCTATATGCAAGAACCAGGCTTCTCGGTGAAAGGAAAGGAGAAGTCGGTATGCAATTGAAGAAGAGCCTATACGGCTTAAAGCAAGCGCCAGACAAGTGGTACAAGAAGTTTGACATTTATGCGTAAAAATGGCTACATGAAGTGTAATGACCATTGTTGCTACTTTAGGCTGGTCGAGTCCAAATATATCATTTTGCTACTTTATGTCGATGACATGTTAGTAGCCCGGCTGACATGGACGAGATCAAGAAGTTGAAGAAGCAACCATCGGCGGAATTCGAAATGAAGGACTTGGAGGTGAAGCAAAGCAAATTCTAGAATGAGAATTTACGTGAGACAAGCAAAAGGTGTTTTGCATTGTCGCAGCCAAGTATGTTGATCAAATCCTGCAAAGGTTCAACATGAGCAAGGCAAAGCCAGTCAAAGACGCCATTAGCGAATCATTTCGTCTATCCAACTAACCAGTCTCCTAAGACGTAAGAGGAGAGAAACTTCATGGCTAAAATTCCATATGCCTCGGCCATTGGAAGTTTGATGTATGCCATGGTTTGTACCAGGACAGATATTGCTCATGCAAGGGGAGTTGTGAGCGATATATGGCAAATCCTGGAAAAGATTGGGATGCGAGAAGTGGATATTGAGATATCTACGGGAACTACCGATAAATGCTTATGCTTTAGATCGTGATGGCGGTGAAACTACGAGGTTTCAGATGCAGATTTTTGGTCAAGCAGGTAGATCGCAGTGAGAAGTACTACAGTTATGTCTTCACATTTGGTGCTATCGCAGCTTAGTTGGATTTCGCAGATACGTAAGATTGTTGCTATCGACTACGTAAGCAGTACGTGGCAAGAATCGAGGCCAGCAAAGAGATGATATGGTTACAAGGTTTGTTGGCGTGAATTGGGTTTCACCAGGAGAAGAATGTCTTTAGGATACGGTCAGTGGCGATACATCCGCAAAGAATTCAAGATTTCATTCAAGAACCAAACACATTGGGCCCGTTATCACTTCATCGATCACTTTTGGAAGATGGAGTATTAAAGCTTCAGAAAGATTCAAGGTACCAAGAACCCACCGACATGATGACGAAGACAAGAATCAAAGAAAAACCTGAGTCAGCGCCAGCTTTCAATTGGTCTTCTACAATGAAGACAGATGTGATGACCCACACCACATTTCACAGATCCACAAGGACATGAGATATCCAAGGTGAAAGTTTGATTGTGAAGATTGATTGAAATCGCCTTGAAGTGGGAGATTGTTAGCAGACATAAAGCAAAACAAAATGGTCAAAAAAGAGGGGCTCAATGGGTTGGTGGAAAGAAAGAAAGAAAGTCAAAGCATGTGGCTTGGTAGTTTTTCAACCTTGGCATGCGCTGTGTTGCAATATTTGACATTTGATGCGTGAAGATCACCTATAAATAGCTCACATTTCTCCATTGACACCATAACTACACCACCAAAAACACAAAACATCTTGTGTAGAGAGAAAGAGAGAGATCTTGTGTAGAGAAAGAGCTTCTGTAGGAAATTTATACACGGTAGATAAAGGAAGAGAGTGATAAAACCTTATGTAGGTAGAGAAAAAATAAATGATATTTTTGCACTCTCATTTTATACGATAGTGAAATATATCGCGCAGCCCATGACGAAAGTAGCAATGGCCGAACCACGTTAAATCTCTGTTTTATTTTTTGCGCTTATTTTAGCGCCCATTATTTTTCTTGAGTCGATTTATTCGTCCCCACGATCTTGGCGGAATTAGCGCTTGGGCCTCTAACACCTCTATTCAATAATATGCGGAAATAGATTATCTCATCTGGCTATTATTGAACAAATGTGATACATTAAGCTGGTGAGGAAACAAAATTGTCAAAACAAATATCACTTATCAACTGTAGAAATTGGGATCTGCACAGATTAAAAATGAACTAAGGAAAGAGGGAAAATTTGGGATTTAATGTAAATGAGGATGGATCTTCTTTTCAGTAGTCACCAAATTCAGAACACAGACAAATTAGACGGTGGTCTAGCACTCTAGCCACCTTGTGGCGTCAAATCCTTCCCGAGAATATGGAATCATCCATCAGACACCACTGCATATATATTTAGTAAACAAAATATGGAATCATTGGTAATTTAGGTGTTCTTTTTTCTCTAGTCTTCCATTCCTTGTCTCACCCGTCTTGAACTGTAGTCCAGAATTTTATTTTATTTATTTATTTTTATTTTATTGATGGTGTATTAAAGTCTTTTATTTCCTAATATAACTGTCTTTAGAGTGTATTGTTACCAATCAAAATTACTTAAGGGCTTGTTCTATATATAATAAAATTTCACTAACTTCCAATGACTATTCTCTCTCATTATTTTCAACCGCCCATACAATTAATTTATATTTTAAATATATTTTTTTCGATTTTTATTCACATATTTAACACGTCATTCGAATAAATTCCTAATCTTGTGTATAGAACAAGCCCTTTCATTTCAGGTTGTTTAAAAAATTGTAATTAATATTATCTGAAAATTAAATTTTAGTTGCATTTTTTCGAATGTATTCCTATATTAAACTAGTATTACCCTGAGTTGTTGTACGGAACAATTAAGATAGTATATTTATATAAAATAATAATATTATAAAATAAGATAATAAATTATTTGAATATATAACAAAAATGATGAAACATACATAATATTATAGATTTCAATAATAGTCTATAAATTTTAGCACGAAATATTATCTTATAAGAAAAAATTTCATATCAATTATCTTAATAGATTATTTTAGGTAAGAAAATATTTGAGAACAAAATTTATATAATATATTTTTTTTAATTAAAAAAATCTAACATAAATAACAAATTTAATGAGCCATACATAACTGTTCAAATGTATTTTAAATATGATTAACCATAATCTTATGATTGACCTACACATACATATATAAATTTTATAAATATTGAATTGATTTTGTACCATATTTAGCTCGAATTGAGATGATTTTATACCTTGAGTAAATTAAAAAAAATAGATTTTTCCTGTTTAATTTTTTTAAATAAATAGAAACAATTTTGTTAAGTAAAAAATTGATGTTAACTTGGCACTGTACCAAGTTGACAAATGTATATAAAAAATTCAAATAAACTCTTCAAAAATTAAAAAATATATAAAAAGGTTAATTCTCATTTTTTAATATTAATTCAATTGCTATTGTAGTTGTAATTTTGACATCATATCACATTTTCATTAATGCTCGCGTTTGGTTCATTTGCAATTATATACATAATTCAAAAATTAAAATTTATATAAAAAATTAAAATAAAAAACGAAATAAAGAAAAAAATAAATTAAATAAGAAAAATAAAATAATAAAGTGTGTATTTAATATTTGTTTCCAAAATGATATTTTTCTTTTTTAATTATAAGTAAATGAGTGTCAACTTAGCACTGTCAATATGACACAGTGCTTAGTTGACACTTCTCTTATTATTATATTGAGATTGAGATGAGATGATGATAATATATTTGTATTAATAACAATGTACATTAAATGAGAGTACAATGAGAAAATGAAAAATTAAATATACACAAATATGCAAAGTGGTTTATTTTTTTAGAATTGATGAAAAAGTAATCCTTCTGGCATATCTTACTTGTAGTGACAATGGAAAGTGACCTATGTTTGTGGGAGAGGGAGTCACACTTCTACTGAATTTGTTTTTAACTACTTGAAGCTAAGAGAATCTCCAGTCATCGAATAAAAACATTCTCCCATGGTGATAATTAGGATGATGCTAAACTAATGTGTTAAAAATTAAAATAAACAATTAAAATAAAAGAGTCTCCAGTCGTGGACAGTAAAAACTTTCTCCCATTGTGATAATTAGGACAATGTTAACCTAATGTGTCAAAAATTAAAATACACAATTAAAATAAAAGAGGAGGTGTCAAATAAATAAATAAATAAATAAAATAAAATAAAGGAGAAGGGTGTGTTATGTGGAGTGTACATAGATTTTTTGAGTGAATGACTTTCAGACTTGAATGTGTTTTTTTTTTAATATAGCATAAATCGCACGTACGCATCTATTTGATTGCTACATAGAGTCATAGATGAAAATTGACATTGATAATTAGGATGCTTTAAGGCACATATCTTTTCACACTTTTCAATCACATTGTTTGAAAAATCAATTCTCAATAATTGAACTAAACAAGCTCCAAAGAAAGTCTATAAATATTCTTTAAAAAAACCTATGCCATAGGAAAATGGTAACGAGGCGGGACAAGATTGGGGCGGAGAGCGATGTATTGTTTTTATTTTTTATTTTCTTATTTGTTCAAAATTTTCTTAATAATATTAAAATTATTAATTAATTTTTTAAAATTAATCAAATGAAAAACAAAGTAAAATCGGTGAGGCGGAGGGGAAAGGGATTTCTATCCTCGTCCATACGCGCTAGTGACACAATATACTTACCTCATCTCTATCCCATTGCTCTGCCTTTGCGGGGAATCTCTGTTACGTATCAATGCATATTATTAGTTATTCATTTTATTTTCATTAGTCTGCACCTGTTTTCCTATTTTGTAGATTGTTGACTGTTTCAAGTGACCATTATTTTAGGAGGTTGTTGGTCACATTTGCATGTTTTCCTTTTTCTTAGGATGTGGGCCACGTTTATGCACTGAGTGGTAGTTTTGTTTCCATTATATTATAAAAAGGGAGGATTAATGAAAGAGAGGATCATTGATTTCCCATAAGTTCATTTGCAGTATAGAGCAAAATTATTCTTCTCCTTGAGAGCTTCTTCACGCATTAACCATTCCTCGTCGTGGTAGAGGCCGACCGAGAGCTCGCCAATTTCAGGCTCAGAATAAAATGGTATCGAGCGAGGTTCCACAACTAGGCCACTCATTCTGACCAATCCAAACAACCAGTAGTAGATCCATTGCAAGCAACCCACCAACAAATGTTACAAATTCAGCGTGAAATGCATGAGATGTTCATCCAACTGCAAACACAGGTGGATGAATTAAGCGCAAGACATGACCATTCCGGACCTTCGCATCAGCAGGGAACTATAGTTCCTCGGGTGGTCCGCCTAGATTTCCCACGATACGATGGAACCGAAGACCCTATCACTTGGATGGATCGGGCAGAACAGTTTTTTGAATTTCACAAAACACCGGCAAATGAGAAAGTCGCATTAGCGGCTTATCATCTAGAAGGAGGAGTACATTTTTGGTTTCAATCCCTTAGAAAGACTCGTATATGGATAACTTGGGAGGAATTCAAGCAAGCACTAAGTGACCGTTATGGACCAACATTGTTGGACGACTTTTATGGGGAACTCACCAAGCTTACTCAAGATGGTTCGGTACGCGATTATCAAGCCCAATTTGACCGCCTGCTAGCAAGGGCCGGTGCTTTAACGGAACAACAACAAATTAGTTGCTTCGTCAGTGGGCTCAAGGAATCTATCCGAGCCGACGTTCGAGCGGCAAACCCACAAACTCTACCACATGCCGCTGGGCTTGCCCGTCTTTATGAAACAAAGTACCAAAATCAAAGGAAGGCACCGATCAACATAGAAGGCAGACGTTCCAGTGCCATCATAGGTTCCCAAGCAAACACAAAACCTACTCCATTACCCACTCGGGACAAAAGACCAATAGCACCTCCTATTAAGCGACTCACTGCTGAAGAAATCCAAGATCGCCGACGACGCAACCTATGCTACAATTGCGATGAAGTTTACATGCCAGGTCATCGTTGCAAACGACTGTTCCTTATTTGTAGCTATGACGAAGAGGTAGATGAGGAAGAAGTCGAGCTCGATCAGGAAAATGAAACAGCTGAAATTTCTCTCCATGCCATTACCGGATCATCTGCCCCTCAAATTATGCGAGTGCCGACCAAGGTTGAGGGACGTCCGCTAATGGTGTTGCTAGACACGGGAAGCTCACACAACTTCCTCAATCGAGCATGGGTTTCACGATTTGGGCTGAAGACGAAGGGAGGAAAACGAATGAATGTCATGGTAGCCAACGGTGAAAGGCTTCCGTGTATGGGTCGTCTATCGAACACACCAATCATGATCCAAGGGAATCCATTTCAGGTGGAGTTCTTTGTCATAGAACTAGAAGGTTGTGATGCTGTCCTTGGAGCCCAGTGGCTGAAGACTTTAGGACCAATTGTATGGGATTTCACACGACTAACAATGACATTCAAGTGGCTGGGAAAAGAACTCAATCTAACTGGCGTTCCACCGCAGCGGCCGGCAATGATTGATGAACGTAAGATGGAAAAGGAGTTACGAGGAAATGGTAACAAAGGGACCTTGATGCAGATTCTTTTGCTAGAAGGAGATACCAAAATGGAGCAGAAGCCGCCATCACCGAACCTTCTCAACAACAACAAGTGGAAGATCTTTTTAAGAGGTATGCACAAATATTTCAACAACCAAAAGGAATTCCTCCAGATAGGGACCATACCCACAAAATTCCATTGGAACCTGGAACTGGACCAATTTCCGTTAGACCATATCGCTACCCTCACTACCAGAAGAATGAGATAGAGAAACTAATAGGGGAGATGAAAGATAGTGGCATCATCAGGCCAAGCACCAGCCCATATTCTTCGCCAGTCCTACTAGTCAAGAAAAGGGATGGCACGTGGCGATTTTGTGTTGATTATCGAGCTTTAAATTTAGCCACTATCAAGGATAAATTTCCTATACCTGTAATAGATGAGTTACTCGATGAACTCTTTGGGGCAAAGTATTTCTCAAAACTGGACTTACGTGCCGGTTATCATCAAATACCTATGCACCCAGCTGATATTGAGAAGACGGCATTCCGCACTCATGATGGGCACTACGAGTTCTTGGTAATGCCTTTTGGTCTCTCCAATGCCCCTTCCACATTTCAGGCTTTAATGAACGACATTTTTCGACCATATTTGCGAAAGTTTATTTTGGTGTTTTTTGATGATATCCTAATATATAGCTCTACATGGGAGTCTCATTTGAAACATTTGGAGATGGTATTCTCAATTTTAGCTACTCACCAGCTTTTCGTCAAGAGGGAAAAATGTTGCTTTGGAGTTTCACAGTACATTATTTGGGGCATCTCATCAAGGAAGGCGAAGTGAGGATGGATCCGATAAAATCTCAAAGAATAAATGACTGGCCCAAACCAACTACGGTCACGGCAATGCGTGGGTTTTTAGGACTAACCGGATACTACCACAAATTCATTAAAGAATATGGTAAAATAGCAGCCCCATTAACTGACATGCTAAAGAAGAATAACTTCAAGTGGTCTCATGAAGCAGATTGTGCATTTGCAGAACTCAAACGGTGATGGTTCAGGGCCTGCTTGGCATTACCCGACTTTGCTAAGACCTTTGTTGTTGAATGTGATGCCTCTGATAATGGTGTTGGTGCAGTTTTAATGCAGGAGAAAAGACCGATAGCGTTCTTTAGCCAAGCATTAAAAGGAAAGAATGCAATCCTATCCACATATGACAAGGAGATGCTTGCTTTGGTGCTGGCTGTACAAAAATGGCGTCCATACTTGGTGGGGAAGGCATTTGTAGTTCGCACTGATCATAAAAGCTTAAAATTTTTGTGGAGTCAGCGAATTACCACAACAGCGCAACAACGGTGGCTTAGTAATTTAATGGGCTATGACTTCACCATAGAATACAAGCAAGGTAAAGACAACACAGTGGCGGATGCTCTTTCTAGAAGAAATGAATCGGCGCAATTGATGGCAATGTCGGCATTAATTCCGACTTGGTTAGAGACCATTCATGAGGAGAACAATAACCAAATGGAGATGCAGAGGCTCCACAAATTGTTTCAACAAGGAGAGCTCCTTGGACCATGGGCCTGCAAAGATGGGCTATTATTCTTTAAGGATAGGGTCTATTTGCTTCCTTCATCTCCATTGACGAGTGATATTATACATGGATTTCATTCTGCCACTCATGAAGGGTTACACAAAACTCTACAACGTATACGGTCTCAATTTTATTGGCAAGGAATGAAGCGACAAGTACTGGAAGCCATTAAAACTTGTGATACTTGTCAAAGAAATAAGAGAGAACAAGGCAAACCATCTGGACTCCTTCAACCCCTTCCTATACCCAAGGTAGTGTGGACTGAAGTTTCAATGGATTTTATTGTTGGCCTCCCATCTTCTAAAAGCAAAACCACAATTATGGTAATCGTGGATCGGTTATCAAAAATGGCGCATTTCATTGCAATGTCGCAGCCGGTCACCGCAAATAGTGCCGCCCAAGCATACTATGAGAATGTTCTAAAACTCTATGGAGTACCACAGTCAATCGTAAGTGATCGAGACCCCGTATTCACGAGTTCATTTTGGAAGGAGTTATTTCGACTACAAGGGATCGAAGCTGCTCGTCATCATATCATCCACATACCGATGGCCAAATCAAGTAACCAATCGTACTCTCGAAATGTACTTGCGATGTTTTACAGAGATCACCCAAAGCAAGTGGACCCGTTGGTTACCATGGGCGTAGTTTTGTTACAACACTAGTTTGCATTCGCCACGGATTCACACCTTTGAAGTGGTATATGGACGACCCTCCGATTTTGACATTTTATGAGTCTGGGTCAGCTAAGGAAGAAAGTGTGGATTTGGAATTGAGACAAAGAGATCAAATTATTACCCAACTCCACCAGCACCTTTCCAAGACTAAGGAGAGGATGAAAGCTACATATGACAAAGGAAGGAAGGATCGACAATTTGAAATTGGAGATTGGGTGTATCTCAAATTACAACCGTACCGATAGATTTCTTTAGCTGGCGATCGAAGGCACAAGTTATCAGCAAAATACTATGGACCGTACAAGATTGCTGAACGGATTGGACCAGTCGCATACAAGTTGCTTTTACCGGAAGGAAGTAAAGTTCATCCTGTTGTGCATGTCTCATTACTCAAGAAGCATCTTAAAAGTGGCACAAGTGTGGGAGAATCTCCCCCTGAGATACCTAACGGAGAAAATGAAGCTCTGGTGCCTTGAGGACAAGGCAATTTTTAAGAGGGGAGGAAAATGTTACGTGTCAATGCATATTATTAGTTATTCATTTTATTTTCATTAGTCTGCACCTGTTTTCCTATTTTGTAGATTGTTGACTGTTTCAAGTGACCATTATTTTAGGAGGTTGTTGGTCACATTTGCATGTTTTCCTTTTTCTTAGGATGTGGGCCACGTTTATGCACTGAGTGGTAGTTTTGTTTCCATTATATTATAAAAAGGGAGGATTAATGAAAGAGAGGATCATTGATTTCCCATAAGTTCATTTGCAGTATAGAGCAAAATTATTCTTCTCCTTGAGAGCTTCTTCACGCATTAACCATTCCTCATCGTGGTAGAGGTCGATCGAGAGCTCGCCAATTTCAGGCTCGTAACAATCTCCACCCTGTACTAGGAACAATTCTATGGGTAGAAATTGTCATCCATGCTATCCTACATTGGTTTCTGAGAATAATACAAGTTCAATATATATATATATATATATATATATATATATATATATATATATATTCTTATTTTATCACTTAATCAAGAAAAGAAAAAGGTTATTCTCCAAAATGTTTTTCTATACGAATATAAATTAATTATTTATTGATATAAATCAGTTAAATTTAAAAATTATTTAATTTAACATTTAAATTATTTTAAAAAGTAAAACGTCTTCTTAACATATATAGTTTTTTACATTAAATTAGTAACAGTTTTGATAAATAAATTATGTATTATTATAAATCAACATTGTGTTCCTTATCTACATGAATTAATATTTATTCAATTTTAATAAATTTTAGAAATGATCAAATCATGTACGTTGCATGAGTGTAAATCTAGTTTCGCCAAAAAAAGCATTTCATATCGCAAAAAACTATATTACTATAAATTAAGATGATAAATAAATCATATAAATAATGATTTTCTATTTTTTATTTTTCATTTTTTGAGTAAAAATTGAAGATCAAGAGGTGGGTGGTGACTTTGAACCCGAATCTAATATACGTATAAGAGATGTTGTTTCTATTAGAATGAGTTCTGTTAATCATAAGCACAATTTTATTTCAAAACTTAAAATTGTAAATAAGCTCCCATCTTTACCAATTCGATCACTTACCTCTCCAATAACCACAACCACGAAATTCGGACACTATCACCTTGATAAAATTTGCCACAATTTTTGTTCGAAATCGCACAAGAAACTCATGCCAAAATGAACTAGAATCTAGTGCCTTTTCACACCAAATCTTGTGCAAAATTGCAGCAGAACTGCAGAAATTTGGCGTAAAATTCATAGGAGAGGACAGACGGTTGTAGTTGTTGGAGAGGTGGGTGCTAGATCGGTAAAGATAGGAGCTTATTTGCAATTTTATTTTTGACATAAAATTACACTTTTGTCCCATAAATTATATTTTGAATCATTTAAATCATCAATGGCCATTGGTGAAAGTAATTTAAACTTTAATGACCACATGTTCATGTTGTAAACTTCACTGACCGTTTTATTATTTTTATGTAACTTAAGTAATCATCGGCGAAATTAACCCTTTTATTACATATTTATTTAATATTTCACTGTGAGACTCAAAACTAAATAATATCAGGTCTACAAACTAAAAAAAGCATGAGGCTAAATGCATCATGTTGGGCGTGTACACACGCAATAATATACTGCAAGTACACGGGACCGTACAAGTAATAAAGTGGATTTAGAAGTCTGGATATCATACCCACAAGGATTGATATTTGTAGTGAGCTACTTATTCTAGCGTAAAGAAAAAGAAAATGAAATGTACAAAAGGAACACACACAATTAAAAATGAAAGGGAAGTTAATTAAACTAAACTAACAATGCACCTAAACTAATGACATGAAATGGGAATGACTTTGGACGAAGAGTAGTTGGGATTCATGATTTCACTCAACCGTAATCCAATCAATCAATGTCTAAACATAACATAATGCACATTCTCAATGTTAGACCCGACTTTCCTATCTTAGATAGTTACCTCTTTGAGTATCAAACTACCCCTAATTAGTCAATTCAACCTACTACATCTATGTGTCGATATGTTATCAACTAACCGCATTACTCATTGTGAAAGTAGTTCAAAGGGTCACCTAGCATTAGAGGTATATCGCTATCCTCTACAAGAACCTAAATCGATTACTCCGGGGTCTAAAGTGTGCACTCTCTCTCAAGTAGATACACAATTCACAAAGCATTCAAATGGTGATCAAGCATTCGAATGGAATTAAGCTCAAAAGTAATCACACAATGGATTGACTAACGATTCAAAACCATAAACATTTTCATTGATTAAACTAGGTTAAAGTTCATAAATCATCCCAATTTTATAACAACTAGCCCATAGTATAGGAAATCATAGAAACATACACATACAAAGCACAAATGAAAAGAAATGAAAACAACAAAACAAGATTAAAGACAATCTCCTTTTTGAGTAAAGTCTTGCTTCTCCAATTTTCTATATCTTCTCTTGATTTCTTTGCTTCCTACTCCAAGTGGTGATCTCCAATTCAAACCCCAAACAATAAAAGAAAAAGAAAAGAAAGAAGAAGAAGAGATGAGAAAAAGAGGAAACTAAAACCTAAACCTGAAACTAAGGAAAAACAGGGAATTGGGGGTGATTGAAGTGTGTATATTCGCCCCAAATTCGTGTGCAAAATGTCCCCAAAAGGTCCCTAAAAAGGTGGTGAAAATAAGGTACAAAAGAGAATTCAAAACGGGTTTTTGCTGGTTCTGCTGTAGGTTATGGCCATACAAATATCATTTACGGCTGTATTTTATGTTCTCTCCAATTTTTCAGCATGTGCAGTGTGCAGTATGTTGGCCATAACTTTTGATCCCTATGACCGATTGAACCGATTCAAATTGTGTTGGAAACTAGACTTGATGTCGAACGGATGTTTGATTTTCCATTAGCTTGAAGAATTGAACCATTTGATAGCTAATTTGATTATTTTCGATTCTCTTGCGCATAAACAAAGCTCCTAAACACGAACTCGGCTCGAGAGGAAACCCGAATTGTGTTCTTGAGTTTTCTTCTCCTCATAAATTGCAACGCAAGCCCTCTAACTTCTAAAATGATGCAAAATGGTCCATGATATTCATCTAACCATAACTTTTGATCCGAAACTCCAAATTGAGATTCGTAAAAAACATTAGACTCATCATTCCATGTTCTTCCATGTGAGTTCAAGAAACGATGCTGAGAAGATCTTCACAAATTTGCACCCAAAGTCCTCCAACTTTTGACTTGTGTCTTTTTGGTCATCAACTTCGGGTTTCTTTGCACTTTTTGTCCATTTAACTCCTTCAACCTCATTTTCCCCCACATTGAGGAATTAACCTATTAACACAATAATTACACAAAAATTAAGTAAAATTCCGCTCCATTTAACTGTATAGAGCTATAAATAAGTGTACAAAACCACATTTATCACACCCCTAAATTTATTGAGTACACACATCTATCAAATTATTTCTATTTTGCCCTTCATTTTTTTTTGGTGTTCGGCTTGCTCAGGCCAAACACTTGTACACCTTTAATAAAAAAGCCAAAAAACAAAACGAGGAAGAAATTGCCATTAATGGTAGCTTGAAGAAGCCTTTTTTTTTTTTTTGGTGTTCGGCCAGTGCAGGCCGAACACCTGCAAACCTCAAAAAAAAAAAAAAAAAGAAGGAAAGGGGAGAGGGGATGAGATTTCAAGCTGCCATTAATGACAACATCTTCTTTTTCCTTTTTTTTTTTTTTTTGCTTTTTTTCGCAGAAGGGTAGAATGGGAAAAGTTTGGAGGGGTACACTTAGTAAAATCATTGGGTGCATTTAGCCTTACAAAAAATGGAGTATTTAATAATAATAGGGTGGCGCTATCTACATCCCCAATTTTCATCCATACGCCCACTTTTTTGGATTACAAAAATACCATTTTCAATAATTACTAACCTACACTCCTCTTAAAAATTACCAACCTACAATTTTAAATCTTAAAAAAATAATAATAAAATAATTGGGCCAAAAGGAGCTCCTCCAGTAATGGTCGAAACCCTTTAATGGGGATCAAGAGGGATGGGGGCTGGGCCTCTTTTGGTTGACCCCAACAATGGCGATCGGCCAGCAACCGATCCCGATTTTGGGATTTTACCGGCAGCTGGCCGACACCCACACTGTAGCCTCAACAAACCAATGTCCATTTTTTCATTCCATTTGTATATATACTCTAAATTTTCCTAAAGAAATATACGCAAGAAACAAAGTTAACTAATCGTTGTCCATTGCTATGGATTCTCATTGTTTGCCTTTGTGTTGGAAGATGTTGCAGTCAAAGATACTTTCTTTTCTCCTTTTTGTAATGGAGTTTTCAGGGACGGTGGGTGTAGATATGGTGGGGTGTAGAGTATAGGCATGTATAAATGGGGTGAGGGTAATTATGGAAAATATATGGGTGTAAGAAGTAATATATGAAAATGTTTTAAAAAACAAGTAGGTGAGTGTATAACTGGGTGTAAGGATAAAAATCGTGGGTCTGGATAGCGCCACCCATAATAATATTGGGGCCGAAACACAAATATAGAAACCCGGTCGGTGATTTTTTCCACAGTGATTCATTCATTCGTATCTCACTGAATCGTTACGCTCTTGGCCTCGGCCCTACAGTATGTCTCCCTGCATCTGCATTATGCTTATGCATTTGGTTATCCATTTTAAACACCCATACACGTAATTAGTGACCGACACTCACACACACAAACACGGAGTCAATGCGAATTTTCTTATTCCTATTTTTACTTTGCAGCTTCGATTGGTGGCCGAAATTCTTAAATTGGTTTACAATTCTAACTCGAGTACGTAGAGGTTGTATGTTATGGTTGTCACCTCTTTGAACCAACAAGCTCAACCAATAAACTCAACTAAAATAGCAATAACAATGGAATTCACTAAAAACCAACAATAATCATCATTTCATTGATATTTCAATCATATTACAAATAGAAAATACAATATAATCACAATCAATAATTGATCGTTGAATTAGAGATTAGAAAAGGGGGGGTCGAGGAGACATAAGAAGAGAAGAGATTAGAGAAGAAGAAGAGAAGAACGTGGAAGGATACAGATTCAAAAATGAAGAAAGGGGGGAGAGTAGAATCGAGAAGGAAGAGAAGAAGATATTTGGGGTGAAGGGGAGTGACAGAAGAAGGGAGAAGACGGCAACACTGCCAAATTCGATCTGCCAAGAATTAGCTGCTTTTACGGCTTAAAACAGCAACCATAGTATTGGGCCGACATTTGGACTAAGCCCAAGTAGCCCAAGTGTACTGGGCT
The DNA here is from genome assembly GCA_018223645.1 of Jasminum sambac. NCBI lineage: Eukaryota > Viridiplantae > Streptophyta > Magnoliopsida > Lamiales > Oleaceae > Jasminum > Jasminum sambac. Next base: position 28,665,916 of record CP073652.1, read on the forward strand.
TCCATTATCCATCTCATGACATCCCGCCCCCTTAAAACGAAACTTGTCCCCAAGGTTCGACTCATTGATCTTCCATATATTGCACCTCCTATCAACACATAATCCATGTTTGTTCAAGAGTCTTTCTATCGTCAATATAGTATCCTTAGAAATGCCATAACTAGATGATCACACCAACTGAGCCACTAAACCACCTTTATAGCACTGATGCTTTCATTTTTTTTGCCTTCTCTACAGCCACCAATTGCAAGCTATCCTTACGAGTCTCATTATGTAATTCTAGTCGATCGGGTCCATGGTTAAAAATAATGCTACCAACAGTCCAATCAAAAGGCCCAAGAAAATTGTGCCCACAATCCCTATTTAAGCACATTTGATCTGCATATGTATCTTCCAAGCAAATTGCACAACTCTCAATTTTTTTCTTGCCATTGTTCCCATCACATATAGCTACGCCAATCTGATATTCCATTTTATCAGTTAGGCTCTTGATATAAACCTTTAAGTTAAAATCCTTTGTTATTGTTATCTTTCTTGTAATATCCCTTTCACTAGCCTTTTCCCTTTCTCCAAAATTGATTGCTTTAAAAGCAGAATCATTAATAATTCCTTGCAGTTTGTTTACCACAAGAATCGCCAATGCCTCTTCGATGACACCTTCTCCAGCAATGGGCAGAGGCGGATGTACTTGAGTCGTTTCTTTGGAAATATAGGGATGTCCTTAGTTGCTGAAATTTTCTGGTCAATTTCTAACACCTTTACCTCTTTGAATCCTACTATCGGTTCCTCGGGATTAGTAACCAACTGCAGCGAAATATATCCCCTATATGTCCCACTTCCTTCTTCTATATCAACAATAGTTTCGAAGGAAGATGATGACTCTATAGATAGGACACCATCAGGTTCAACCTTATCAATTGCCCCGACGATCATCGTTCCAACATCCTCATCATTTCTAGCAGCACCAGAAGCATTAGCCTGTGTAACTTCTCTAATTTTCAGATAAGATCCAATTAAATAATTTTCTTTCACCTCTACAATCGTTCCTTCCATAAACTCTATTGAAGAATCCTCAACTTCAAGCATTTGACGGTCGCCGTTCTCTATATCAACATCACTTTTATCAGCTCCATTGGTTCCAGCAGAATTTTTCATATCCTTCAATTGATTTGTAGGTGTTAAAATAGAAGTATATTCCCCAATTTCCACATTCAAACTTCCATCGCACTTAAGAGAATCTCGCCACTGTTCTCCAATTTTTCTACTTCCTTTTCAGCGATGATAACATCCAAATTGTCTTTCAACACAATACATTTCTATGCTCCAAAAATTTCAGAATTTTTCATTTCTTTTAATAGGCCGAAACAAATCACCATCCAATTCTTCAACTCATTCCATGTACTTATGAGACAATGGTCTTTCATCCACAAATACCACTCCCACGCTTCTCCCACATAGCATGCAACTGTAGCATCTATCTTTTCTTCTCCTTTGATAACCACGGTTTTATGGCGAGACACCGTTTAACTTCCCACAGCCAACCTTGTGGATTTTCCCCATCAAATACTATTGTCGATGTGCTTACTCTACCAATAGAATCAAATCCAAACTCCTCGTCAATTTTCTCATCCTTCAACATACCCCCAAAATCCTCAGCCATTTTCCTCAATTTTGCCGTATGTAATTCATGTTTCCTATTTTGTTCTGCCCTAAATGCATTGAATCTGTCAAAATTATGTGCCAAACTTTGCAAGACGTCATTACCCAAATCCAACAATCCCATACCAATATATCGCACCAATCCTCACTCACTAACAAGAAACGGAACAATCTAATCACAACATACAATCAAATTCAACATAAACTCTAATTAAACAATAGCAACTCAATCGCAGATTCACCACACAGTGCAATCAAAACCGTTGAGATTACAATGAGTTTAATACAAGATATTAAAACTACAATGCGGAAAGTAATCTCCTAAAGTGTAGAAATCGATCCCAAGCTTGCCCCAACACTCCTCTTGAATGATATGTAGTGTGAGCTCAGATCAAGACCACAACCAAGAATCTGAATCACTGCACCGCCGTCACGGGGAAATGGCAACCGGAAAACGTCCCAAGGCTCGTCGGAGTTTGCACTGGAGATATGGTCCTCTCCATTCTAGAAATTGTTTGCCTTTGTTTTCATAGTCAAAACAAGTCCCAAGTCAAAGTGAAGCCAAGGGTCCAATAAATGGCCAAACTTTCCAACGTACACATGCTATGAAAATGGGGTAGGTAGATAAGAATTTATCCCAACCATTGGATCATAATCCAAGGGTCCACTTCAAATCTCACAAAGACAATCCATGTCAAGCCATGTGCACCAATGAATAAATTCAAAATGGATTATAAGTGAGACAAGTCTCACAAAAACCAATAAACCAGAGGCTCAGATGATAATATATCAATCAGGGAATCAGATTTTCAGACTTAAGTTGAAATCGTTACTCACCGGCCGATCGTAGTTGCTCTGATACCATTTGTTATGGTTGTAACCTCTTTGAACCAACAACCTCAACCAACAAACTCAACTAAAATAGCAATAACAATGGAATTTACTCAAACCCAATAATAATCGTCATTTCATTGATATTTCAAGTATATTACAAATAGAAAATACAACATAATCACAATCAATAATTGATCGTTGAATTAGAGATTAGCAAATGAGGGTCGAGGAGACATAAAAAGAAAAGAGATTAGAGAAGAAGAAGAGAAGAAGGTGGAGGGATACAGATTCAAAAACGAGGAGAGAGGGGGGGGAGTAGAATCGAGAAGGAAGAGAAGAAGATATTTGGGGTGAAGGGGAGTGATAGAAGAAGAGAGAAGATGGTGACACTGCCAAATTCGATCTATCGAGAATGAGCTGCTCTTACGGCTTAAAACAGCAACCACAACATTGGGCCGACATTTGGACTAAGCCCAAGTAGCCCAAGTGTATTGGGCTTCCATTATCCATCTCATGACATTGTAATAGTAGTTTTGGTGGGAAAAAATTCCCCATCGTTTTATTGCTTGGATTTTTTATGCGATTTTAAGGGTTTTACTGTTCTACTATTTCTAATTCGATTTGATTCGATTGATTATTGTAGGTTTATAATGGTGCAACTTTAGGTTTTGAAAATTTTTCTTGAATGTCATTTAGTTTAGAAGCTGCTGCTTCCATCTGACCGGGCGAGTTACATAATAAGTTTAAAGACTTCGTTAACCGAACTGTGATACTTTGGAGAGGTGCCAAAATCTGGAAGTTCAGTATTGTTTTCTACGAGTCTTTTCCTCGCGATGAAAATGTGTGGGTTCGTTTTGCTTTAAAACATAAAGTGGAAGAATTGAAGATGTCTTGCTTATTCGATAGTAGTGAAGATACTAGATTCTTGCTACCTCACTGCCTCTTCTCTTCTTCATCAATCAAAAAGTTACAACTTCATTGCTGTGATATTTCATTTCATGGGAACATACATTGGGATCATCTCAAGAGTTTAGACATTCAAGATAAGAATGTGGATCAATTTTTCATTGACAATGTGTTATTGGGTAGTCCGCAATTGGAGATCTTGGATGTATGCTGCGATCAAAGGCTGAATATTTGTTCCTCTAGGTTGAAGAAGCTAGGCCTTTATTATGTTGTATGGTCTTACCCTTCTTCTGCTGATGAAATAGGTTACCCATTGCATATCCTGACTCCAAATCTTGAAATATTAGAAATTTATGGATATGCGATTAAGAGCTTGTCTCTGGGTGTCCCAAATCTGATTGCTCAGTTTTTATTATCCAACATATGACTTTGATGAGAGAGACTACGAATTGCATGAAAATATGTTGAAAGGTATTTTTCGGTGCATTAATCATGTTGAGAAGTTAAAGGTTGGAGATTGGTGCATTAAGGTTTGGATTCTCATTTTATTTTTTACTGAGATTATTTACCTCTTTTGCATGTCTTTGTAGACATTGAAAATTTTAAAACAAATAAATTTGTCAGGCCGGGTTAATTTTAATCAATTAATCCATTAAACCAATTGAAGCCCAAATGTCTATTTAAAGCCCAATTTCCAATATAAAAGCCTATCCTAACTTTTTATTTGATATTTGATTTTTAAATATGATTAAAATATTCTATTTACAAAATCATTTAAATAGAAGTGGATAAGTAGGGTTTTGTTATGAGACTTATTCAAAATTAAATGGATAAGTCTTAGGGTTTACAAGGCAATCCATATTTGCCTATAAATACTCCACTAACTCTTTTTGCAGAGGACCCTCAACAAGGGTCAAAAAGAGGAGAGCTGCACCAATTCAAGCGCCAAGCCAAACACAAGACGAAGAAAGGAAAAGAAGAGCACAAACACTCTTCAGTTCTCCAAACACTCTTCAGTTCTCCAAAATCAAGTAAAGGAAGAAGACAAACACTCTTCAGTTCTCCAAAATCAAGCAAAGGAAGAAGACGAAGAAGAAGAAAATAAAATTCTCCTCAGTTCTTCGTAGAAAGGTTCTTCAACAAGTCCACACCGTCAGCAATCAAACCATTTGGAGTGTAGGATTAAGCCACCTGGCCCCTAGCCTCCAACTGTAGATCGTTAATCAGAGGATCGCTCAAGTCAAGGGAACTAATCCACATCAAATCATTCAATTCAATTTGTAACACATTTCTATTGTATTATTTTAATACAAGAGAGAGAAATTTGTTCGTTACAGTCTTGATAAGTTTACTTTCACCGGTGACTAGGAAATCGTGGGCTGTCTCTGTTAATGTTTGTTTTACTAGATTTGAAAACTTCTAGGATTTTGCAGTTGTTACTCCTAGCTAGTTAGCCATCAGTTCTCTTCATTCCCATGGTTATGATATTAACGTATTGATCCAATTAAGGTATCTGATGCTTAGCCCACACTCGTTACTTCTTGTAACAGGTACTGAATGCGATGAAAAAGATAGCTTTGCCTTCGCCTCTATTAAATGTGAAGTGTCTAACGGTGGATACTGGTTTGGGAAAGATTGTCTTTGCTGGATTTGTGAACTTACTAGAAATCTCACCAAATCTAGCCATGGTGGCCATAGAGAACTCTGATCTCCAAAATGATGAGATGCTACACACTGTCGTCTGATTTAATAAGTATATATATTTATTTATGTTGAGATTGAGAGCATGTTTGCCACCATAAATTTCTGTTTTATACTTTCTTTTATTAAAATAAAATTTCGAAACCTGAAAATGACAATCGTCTCTACAGGAGCTAGACTATTATTTGTGGCGTCCCAAAGAATCTTTTATCCCTGAAGTTGAGTTCTTAGATTCTATTTTGATGAATCTCAGAATACTTAAAGTAGAGTTGTTCCTCTATGACGCATTGTTATTTTCACTAGCTAAGTTCGTGTTGAAATGAGCTAGTGCACTTGAAAAGATAGTGATCACATTAGAAAGCACTGAATCAGGTGTTCGGGATGTTTTACTTCGGGAAACAGGGGAGCTGTTGAGGATGCCAAGATTGTCTCCCAATGCAGAGGTTGTTTTCCGCACATACTCTCCATAAGAAGAGTCTTCATACTTGGATTACCCTTTGGTGGGTTAGTATATTGGTGTACAAAAGTAATTTCATTCTTGTCTTTTTCAATTTCTCGGACTCTGAGTCATGATGGTTGGATTACTGTCATAACTCCAATTTCGAATGTTCGTAGTAGTTTCTCAAGAGGATGCTTAGTACTTGGTTTACAAAGGCATTTTTTTAAACTTTAATTTATTTAATTTAATTTTAAATACAAGGTGGGACCGTAGCGGTGTGGTGGTGTGTTGAACCTGGGCCAATTTTGTAATAAGGGGAGTACATTTTCCATTACACTAATCCCCTTGAACGGCGAAGGACTTTTAGGAAAAACGTATCTCTTTTAGCAAAAATATTCGCTTAAAAATAAAGTTTATTAAAAAAAAAAAAGAAGTTAAAATATCATGTTCATTTTTAGTTGCATGATCTGAAATAAGGGTGTGTTTGATTGTACTATGGAATATGAAAAATATTTTCCATGTAATGCAAAAAATGATATATTTTCCTTGAAAATAAGGAAAATATCTTGATTATTTTCCCATGGATAGAGGTGGGAATTTTCACTTTTTTCTTCCAATCAAATATATCCTAAGGGTGTGCTTGATTGGGAGAGTTTTCCAAAAAAAAAAACTCAAATTTTTTATATTTTTCCATCTTTCTGGTTATTTGATTGTACTTTCTTTTTCGGAAAAGGTTTTCCAACTTTTCTTGATTTCTGTTCTTTTCCTTATTTTGAAGGAAAACATTTTCTTTGAGGTGGAGGTGGTTTTTATTTTTCAGAAAAAGTCTGGCTCTTTTTTTTTTAATGTACAATTTATTTTAACTACAAAATAAGGAAAATGATCAAATTTCATAAAAAAACAAAAAAACAAGGAAAACAATACAATTTTCCAACTTTCAAATTAATTCAATCAAACACTTACAATTATCATTTTCTCTAGAAAACTTTTTCCCGCAATTCATTTACCGGGAAAACGTTTTCCTTCCAACTATTTTTCGACTTTGCAATCAAACACGCCCTAAGTGTAATTGTCAAACAAACAACTTTAGAACTCAAGGTGTGTTTGATTGGCCTTTGTTTCCTTAAAAATGCATTTTCCAGTCTCTTTTCTCACTTTTAGCTGTTTAATTGGTTTTTTTCCCAAGAAAATGTTATCCACATTTTCTCGACATCCGTTCATTTCCTTGTTTTGGAGGAAAATATTTTCCTTGGGGGAGGTGGGTTTTGTTTTCCAAGAAAAGTTTGACTCTTTTTTTTGACAATTTGCTTTAACCACAAAGATAAGGAAAATGATCAAATTTAAAAAAAAAACAAAAACAAGGAAAACAACACTATTTTCTAACTTACAAATTAATGAAATCAAACACCTACAATTATCATTTTCCTTGGAAAACCATTTCCCTGAATTCATTTACCTGTAAAATATTTTCCTTCCAACCATTTTTCGACTTTGCAATCAAACACGCCCTTATAGCTGTTCACTTTTTTCTACTTATTCAAAATCGAATTTTAGTATTAATTATATATCTTGAATTACGAAAGATGCTATAAATATACACAAAATATGTACATAATACTATTAAGTGGTTATTAAGATCTTACCTTTGATCAACAATGTGGCAAAATATATTTAGTGAATTGATGATGGTATCCATTGAAGAAGACATGTTAAAAAAAGATGATGTTAAGAGTTTGATTATCGACGTTGCATCTTAGATTGATAGAATAGTAAATTTGATGTGAAATATAGTAGATTTTTTTTCTGAGTTTTTGGTATTAATCGGGGATCGTAAGGGTGGGGTTGTATATTGAACCCAGATCAAATGCTCCGTAGAGGATGGCTCTACTATTACTCCAAGTCCCTTAGATTGATAGAATAGTAAATTTAATGTGAAATATAATGGATCTTTTTTTTTTTTTGGTATTAATTGGGGATTGTAAGGGTGGGGTTATATATCAAACCCAAGTCAAATGCTCTGTAGAGGATGCCTCTACCATTAAGCCAAGTCCCTTGGACTTGATTTTCTATTTTGACTTCATAGATTTATTTTTGTTATTATTTTTTCCTTTTGTCATGCATAAATTTAATTTTAGTAGTGATACGAACTCAAATAAAGTTTCTTTTAAGGACTTCAAGATTTGAGGCTGCCACTGATTTATCTTACTGTGTGATTTTTTATTAATGTTCATGTCAATTTTTTTTTAAAAAATATTAATATTAATTCTAAAATAGAATAGAAAAAAAAATAAAATACGCAAAGGCTAATTTCGCCGCTCATCGATCACAAAAATTATCTCTTACTCATTTATGCATCTGCATATGGATGGCAAACAAGGCGAATTGGGCGACTTAGCCAGTTAAAGTGAATGGGCCGAAGCCGAGCCTGGCTCGTCTGGACACAGGCTAAACTTGGGTCTGCCCCTGTCCTTCAATCAAGGATTTGTTCAATCTGCGATCTATGGTTTTGCGAGCCAAAGCGAAAGCTCAGCTCGTGTCCTTCAATCTGTTTGGCCGGCAATCCGTGGGTCTTGCTGGCTCAACCAAAGTCCATGGGCGGCCCTCGGACCGTGGACCTTTTGTTTTTATTATTAATTTTTTTTAAAAATTATTATTATTATTATTATTATTATTATTATTATTATTTTAGTTGAAAATGTTAATCCCTCCGTCTCACAAAAATGGGTTTGTATTCCATTTTGATCCGCTCCATAAAAATATATCACTTTCCTTAAATGGAGTAACTAAAATATTATGTTTTTTATATATTCATATTTAATGTGTATTATTATTAGCGGTGGACATTTGGCCTGAAAACTTGCAAGCTCGAACCGACCCGAACCGGCCCGAATCGGTTCGGGTCGATTTTCGGGTTGGCCCGAACCAACCCGAAAATCGATCGGTTTTCAGGAAATAAAAAAGTTAAAAAAGAAAAAATCCAAAATTTATGCCTAAAAACCCGAAACCCGAACCGATTGAAACCGACCCGAATCGGTTCGGGCCGAGAAACCGGCCCATCGGTTCGGTTTCGGGCCGAGACCCTTCAAACCGATTGGCATCGGGTCGGTTTTCGGGTCGGGCCCAAACCCGACCCGCCGACCCGATGCCCAGCCCTAATTGTTATCAACTAAAAAAAAAATTTAAGTGTAATAATTAATAAGTTAAATGATATATTAGGAAATACTCTTATATTATATTTTTCCAACAATATTAATTAATTTTTCTTAATACTTGACTTCTTGTGAAAAAATCAGCAAATTTATTTTCGTGGGACAAATGTAGTATATATTGTGGATAAGTTCAAAGTTTTTCAAAATTCATGGTCTATTATGTGTTGAAGTGGATGAGCACAGAAGGCGAACTTGTAGATTGGCCCGTTGGGCTTGTCCACGGATATCCTGAACTGTCCAACTTCCAAAATTTCCATTCTGTCCAAATCAAAGCCCATGTTCACACGAGTTGATTACGACGAATCGAACCGAACCGGCGAACTCACTTAACTCTATAATCCCCGGATCCCCCATCGCCATCTCTGAGATACACAATGCACTTTGACTAAAATAAAAAATAAAAATGATTTCTTATGTCCGCCGATTTGGGGAGAGAGACGCGTATACCCGATCTATATTGTCGAAGATCGAAGATCAAAGCTAAGGCTTTAGATGATTCAATCGACATTATTTTCCTTATCTAAGCTGAATCGACTCCATTCTAATTTTTTCAGTGGGCTTACAGCGAATAGAGCATAAAGATAGCAGCTTTCAACATCGTCAATTCACTGTTCAAATCAATTAATGCAATCGGTATGAGATTTGATACTTCATTTATTTGCTTTATTATAGCAGAGAAATTCCGTATTTCTGTGTAGTTGGTGCATTATCTGAATCATTAAATTGATTTCGACTGTTACTGATGAAATCATGTGAATTTATTGCCGGTCAAAAAAATATCGAGATCTGTTTTCTGGATGTAGTACCGATTTGAACTTGCTTGCTAAGCAAACATTAAACTTATCCAAGAGCTTGCATTTTTGCTGCGTGTCTGCAAGCTTGATCTAGGATTTTATTGGATTTTTCAAGTTTCTTGATTTAAACGAGGAAAAATGAGTTTCTGGTGTTTCATATAAAACTAGATCTGTTTGAATCTCATGTCTTTGATAATCAAAGACGCGATAGAGTAAAATCATATGACAATTCATATACCTGTCCAATTAAGCTACTTAGCTTGCTTCTTCTGTATATGGTACTACTGTGTTCCTAGATGTGCTGAAGTAAGCAATCTTAAGATCATTTTTGTTTTAGATTTTTCCTTTTTAAATTCTTCAGATTTTTAATTGCATTTGGGGATGGGAGGAGTTTTACATGCTCAATTGAAGAGTAATAATTGCTTATTTCATGGTTCCCTAGATTTCAAGGTGGATTTTAAAGGAAACTGAATCTTGATGAAATATGTCCAGCTTTTGGAAACATGTTCTGTCTGATAGCCTCTTTAACAATTGTTACAGGGTTGTGATGGCAAACAAGTTCAATTCAGGGGACAATAGGACTCGCCGTTCTTTTTCAATTTTCATAGTAGCTGGTCTATGTTGTTTCTTCTACTTACTAGGAGCATGGCAGAGAAGTGGGTTCGGGAAGGGAGACAGTATAGCAGTGGAGATGACCAAGAGGGGTGAAGACTGCAGTATTCTTCCAAACCTCAATTTCGAAACCCACCACGGTGGTGAAGCTGGAATCACTGATGATCTTGATTCAAAAGAGAAAACCTATGAACCATGTCATCCTCGTTATACTGATTACACGCCCTGCCAAGATCAAGCACGTGCTATGACCTTTCCCAGGGAGAATATGATTTACCGTGAGCGCCATTGTCCTCCTCAAGAAGAAAAGTTACATTGTCTTATTCCAGCACCTAATGGTTATGTAACTCCATTTCCATGGCCAAAGAGTCGTGATTATGTTCCATATGCCAATGCCCCGTACAAGAGTTTGACAGTCGAGAAGGCTATTCAAAACTGGATTCAGTATGAAGGTAATGTGTTTAGGTTCCCTGGTGGAGGAACACAGTTTCCTCAAGGAGCTGATAAATACATTGACCAGCTTGCTTCAGTGATACCAATAAAAAATGGAACCGTTCGTACCGCATTAGACACTGGTTGTGGGGTATGTCTAGTATCTCTCTGGAACCTTTTGCACTACTCAATGTATTCATTTGTTGATGATTTTGACTGCGTTTCCAACATTTTCTTATGTTATACTGTGTTAGGTTGCGAGTTGGGGTGCATATCTTTGGAAGAGAAACGTTATAGCAATGTCATTTGCGCCAAGAGACTCACATGAAGCCCAGGTTCAGTTTGCTCTTGAAAGGGGTGTTCCTGCTGTAATTGGTGTTCTTGGAACAATCAAGATGCCATATCCATCCAGAGCTTTCGACATGGCCCACTGCTCTCGCTGTCTAATTCCTTGGGGATCAAACGGTGAGAATAAATGTGAAAATTCACCTTCCCATTAACTGTTTATAGACGAAACTTGGCTGATACTTAACTGCAACATGTAATGACTCAATCAAAATTCTGACCTTTATCTTCAGTTAAATAATTTTATGGATTCTCGTTGCAGGTGGAATGTACATGAAGGAGGTCGACCGTGTTCTTAGACCCGGTGGATACTGGGTGCTTTCTGGCCCTCCCATCAATTGGAAGACAAACTTTAAAGCATGGCAGCGCCCCAAGGAAGAACTTCAGGAAGAACAAAGGCAGATTGAAGAGGCTGCTAAGCTTCTCTGCTGGGAGAAGAAATCTGAGAAGGGTGAAATTGCTATATGGCAGAAGAAAACAGACGCTGATTCATGCCGTGCCTCACAGGAAAATTCAGGAGCTACATTTTGTAAAGCTGAAGATCCCGATAATGTCTGGTATGTAGTTTTACTAATATACCCCCATATTTATGTATATCTATTTGCAAAGCCAAAATCTTTTTATTTGGGCTTGATAGGTACAAGAAAATGGAGCAATGCATCACTCCATACAACACTGCTAACGGTGATGAAAGCTCCAGTGAAGAACTAAAGCCATTCCCCAAGAGGCTTTATGCTGTTCCACCCAGAATTGCTAGTGGGTCAGTATCTGGAGTCTCGGTTGAGTCATATCTTGAGGACAATAAAGAATGGAAAAAGCACGTAAGTGCATATAAAAAGATCAACAAATTAATAGACTCTGGAAGGTACCGCAATATTATGGATATGAATGCTGGATTGGGAGGTTTTGCTGCTGCCCTTCATTCTCCCAAATTTTGGGTTATGAATGTTATGCCAACCATTGCAAAAACAAATACACTTGGTGTTATATATGAACGAGGTCTGATTGGTATATATCATCACTGGTACGTTTCATTTGTTTCAACGGCTTCTTTCTTGTGTTTTTTTTTCTTCCTTGGTCTTTTTAATTATAATCTTTGTGCTTTCAGGTGTGAAGCCTTCTCTACATATCCAAGGACGTATGATCTCATCCACGCTAATGGTCTTTTTAGCCTATACAAGGACAAGTAAGTATTACCCTGATATGCATGCATATACAAAAAAACTGTACGTACACTCTGTCACTATGACCTTAAGGTCACGGGTCCCACCTCTTAACTTTGACAAAATTAATGTCACAGGTGTGACTTTGAAGACATTCTTTTAGAGATGGACAGGATCCTACGGCCAGAAGGTGCAGTTATATTGCGTGATGAGGTGGACGTGCTTGTTAAGGTGAAGAAGATGATAGGAGGTATGAGATGGGACTCTAAATTGATGGATCACGAGGATGGTCCCCTTGTCCCCCAGAAAATACTGGTCGCAGTTAAACAGTACTGGGTTGGAAACTCTACTTCTGCGCAGTGAGGATGTCAAAACAGGATTCACTCTCGGCATGATTTCATGGGGAAGTTCACCACAATTCCATGGTTGTCTGCTAAAGTTCACCACAAGGAAAATTCATCTGGTGATGTTTTTGCCACGAAGGGGCTCGGCGATGGGGCGCCGTTTAACTGACTGTTGTTCGATCTGTAGGTAACATAATTTATCGAAATGTATTTGTACCATTTTTAACACTTTATTATTGACTCTGTTTCATCTTTTCTGTAGTTGTTTTTCAAGCTTATTTTGTGGTAAAATCATTTTTAAGTGAAATTGTGCTTGTTTGGAGTCAGTTTTAAATAATTTATGGGTCACTGATCTTACTCTTGTGTCACTAGAACGTCATTGAACTTCGACAAGTTTCCTTATGGTCACTGAAATATTGGAAGTAACACATATAGACGAGTGAAGGAAATTTAGTTGAGAAAGTCTGAAAGTGGTTGATATTGAACTTTGTAGAGAAGATGTCGTGAGAATGTATTGAAAAGCATAACCTACGCTCCAGTGCCATTCTCATTAAATTGTGTGAGCGTCTTGGTGCAATTATCAGAGTGAATCTTGATTGTCAAATTTGAATGTTTAGTGACCATCTAGCAACACGAGGAAAGTTCAATGGCGAATTTCCTGTATTTTGGATAAATCTACGTGTACAATTGCTCATTCTCGGTCTATAGAATTGTCACACTTCACTCAATTGTACAACTAATTATAGAATTAACACGATTCATCTCTTGTTTCGAGCCTGGCAGTCTTATTTTGTTAACTAACCGTGGTCGAGCTCTTCTTTGGGATCGGAGTGAGAAATGTTTGTGTAAATGTAAATCAAAAGGACGGGGAAGGGAGAATGCAAAAGAAAATAAGCGCGAATAAAATTACCCGAAAACAGAAGACCAGAGTGAAAGTGAAATGTTCTCCCCTCGATGTGGGCAGAAGTTATTATCCTCACTTGCTGACACGGATTTACACGCAACAGTTAAATCCAATCTTTAACCTGGAAAATATGTCAACAGTTTGACATCAGTCCCCGCACTCACATATGGCGTCTTTTCCTGTCAGACTCGTAATTTTATCCAAACAAGGAATAAAGAAAATAATCCTATAGCTTCCATAATTTGCATCAAGAAGCATTTTTCCATGACAAAAGAATTAGTAATTGGCACACGTGAATTTAACTCGAATCGAAAATTACAAGACTTGTTTACAGCTTCCCCTGAACAAAACTATGATCATCAAATAAAATACAATTAATCCCATTTCCCAAAGCCTTTAGGCCGAGTTTCCTTCACAACAGGAGGCTTCTCAGCCATGGCCAAAGAGTATTTAGCAATTTCTCTGAACTTAGGAACACTTCTTAAATCCACCTTTGTTCCATCTTTCAGTGTTATGATAATGTCACCCCACTCACCAATAAATCTTGGAACAACCTGAAAACAATATACAGAATACATACAAAAGGAGGGGGAAAAAATCAAATATCTTCTTGGGAAAATTATTACTTTTTTCTTCCAAGAAAAACTTTGTCAAATATGCATTATAGTAGAGTGATTTAGGGGATTTTCTTGAGTCGTGATCTATTATTTCGATTCTTGATTGTTATATTAAATGAAAATTTGTTATATTCTTGAGTCGAGATCTATTACATTAACTTTGTTAATGTAACACTGCCATATCAGTCGAGTGGATGATGTGACCCTGTCAACTCATCATTTTCAATAAATATGCAATGGCATATGGTAATGTAACATCATCTTAAGTGGATAAGACAATCGAAATATCAGAATTGAGATAGCATATTTGAATTCAATTTACTAGACCTACCTGAACTTCTTTGATCACTTCATATGAAAAATCACTTCTGTCTTGTCCTGTTAATCCAGATATAACACTGACTCTCAAATTTGTAAACCTATATCTCAAATAAAAGGCCCTTAGAACTGCTGCTAGAGTCAGAGGAAGCCAAAGAAGAGTGAAACCCAGCAGAAGGTTTGCCACGAGGTCTCCGTAGTGTGCTCCACCGTCAAAAAATATGGTTTCTTCGGTGGCTTCTTGGGAGGGGGAGGAGGCAGTGCTGCTGGTGGTGGTGGTGGTGGTGGTGGAGGGCTTGGAAGAAACGTGGAGCCTGGTGATAGGTCGAATTGATTTTGTGGTGGGTTTGGTGAAGGATAGCTTGGTGTTTGGGTGGAGGGACTGGCGGTGGGTGACGGCGGCGGCGGTGGTGGTGGTAGTGGGGAATAGGGTGGTGGAAGCAGAGGAAGTGGCTGTGCTTGTGGCCATGGCTAATTCTTCATCCAACTTAGATCAACAGTTAGTTTGTAGTTGAAGTGTATCGTTGGTTTTGTCGTTCGGTGGCTGCCGGGTGTTCACGTGGCAGATTTGAAGCCAATGATTGGGTGCAATCCCTCAATTGAGAGATAATTACATCTTCTGTTTGGTTCAAATGGTCCCTCAACCTTTGTCGTCCTACATCTTTGGTCCAAATCTTTGAATCTTTATGCATGGAGTCCCAACATTTTCATTCTCTGCATAATTGAGCTATTGGAAATGGAAGCTTAATTGGTGCTTTGAGTGAAAACCTTTGCTCTCATCCCTTGTTTGATAGGGATATATTGTTCAATAAATTATTTTTTAATCAACACTTTAAATCACTAATCATATTGATTTGATAATTTCTTTAAAAAGTTCTTTGGGCTATTTTTATTTACTTTTCAACAACACATTTGGAATCATTATAGTGATGGCTCTTACACTATTAAAGTGTTTAGGTCTTATAAGAACAAGAAGTGTTCTAAAGAAGTCAAAAAACGCAAGTGAACTGGGGACGAAAAACTTTGCACAAAAGTGCAAAAAAAAACATACTTAAAGCGTAAAAAGTGTGAGGCATTCGTTTGACACTTTTTGACATTTTACGCCTTTCAAAACCTTTTTTTTTTTACGAGAAGTGAACTACAATGTGTGATGAAATAATTTAAGTTTTATCCTCCTCATCTCATGGAGGAAGATAAGATTTTCTCCCAACACGTTAGCATGAATGATGATGTAACATTACTACATTGTCATTTTTAATATAGAAACGATGACATGTCATCATTCATGCTAACATGAGAAAAGAAAAGAATAGAAATCAAAGTAATTTATACTGCCACCATGAGCGGAATCTCTTTCCACGAAAGTAAATTCTATTAGATGATTTCAAGACTTGATGTAAGTATTGATCTCATTAAGACAACCCTAAAACAACGAGACTTACAGTACCATCATATAAAGTTGCAATCAGTTTTA
Organism: Jasminum sambac; assembly: GCA_018223645.1. Taxonomy (NCBI): domain Eukaryota; kingdom Viridiplantae; phylum Streptophyta; class Magnoliopsida; order Lamiales; family Oleaceae; genus Jasminum; species Jasminum sambac. The sequence continues at coordinate 28,681,667 of CP073652.1, forward strand.
TAATAATAATAATCCATCTTGTTATAAAATTTCCAATCATGCACATTCAATGTAAGAGAGGGGCATAGGGCAGATAAAGGTGAATTCATTGTTTACGAATTGATCAAATTGTCCCAGTAATAATCATCATTCTAAAGGCTCGTTTCGAACTTTCTTAAGCTTGAAACTTCACCTTATTACTTTGCACGCTTTATGTTTTTATTTCACCAAGTATATGCACTTTTACCTATTTAAAATTTAAAACTTAACTTTACTATTTTGTAAATTATTATACTTTTTAGAACACTAACAATAATAATATTGACTGACATGTTAGCAATTTCAAGAGAATTCATCAACATGCTCGACGGATATCTTATTGGGCCTGCCCTCAAATGGTCCAAATATTTAGGCAACCCATTTTGTTCATCAGTTTATGCAGGCACAGGAGGCCCAAACACTGTAATGGTGGGCTTCAGATCCATTATGACTAAGAAATTTATAAGGGCTTGTTTGACAAAACTATTTTCACAATTTTCACTTTCTCTTATACTTATTTTAAACTATATATTATAAAGGGAAAAAAAATTACTTTTGACGCCTACCCTAACTACATTACTCATTAATCAATCATTTAAAAAGAGTGTAAAATAGATATTTCTTTATAAAGTACCTTTGTAAAATAGACTTCATGTATGGAAGTTTTACTTTTCTGATATGTAAAGCTATGCTATTTTCCCAAAAGTACGAATATATTTAGATATTTACGTGACTTTATAATTATAATAACTTGACTGCAATAAGAGCGAATAATGCAAAAAAATAAAAAATAAAATTACAATTTAGGAGAAAACATATGCATGTTGCAAAAATTTTACATTTTGAGAGACTTATAGTGAATAGACGAAAGTTGTTAATCAGTGATAAATATCTTTCTATTGTTAACTCACATATGTCTCTAAATAAGCTGCGACTTTTAAAAAAAGAAAACATATTATTCGTAAGTATAATAGTACTTACTAATAAATGATTCAAATGAACGACTATTAATGGATCTTTAATCCTTTCACTAATTGAAAATTTCATATAAGAAATACAAAATTTACCGGTCCATCCTCTGACCTCGATAGCCGAAAAAATTTTCTAGTAGTCCTAGTCAATAAATGGGAAATTATTAAGAAAAAAATGTGAACTATCCATAGGTATACGTCGTACTTAATTTTTGAGACATGAAATGCTTTTCTTAACTGACAAGGTTTAAGACCTGCTAATTGTATATTATTTATTTAATTTTGTTTGTTTCGGAATGAACATGGCCACTTGACTAGTCCTAAGTTTGTTAATTAGTGCACTAAGAATATTTTATTGGGACAAAATATTATGGGATCTCAAATTGTTAATCAATCAAAAGCCAAAGTCATCCAGCCATTGTCTATACATTCTGCACATGATCCCAGATTGATCTTCTTTTTCAGTCTGCATATTTTATATCCACGAGGGTTGTTTTTGTATTACATTATGGGATTAGTTATGCTCATTAAGAATGTATGATATGAATCTGGTCTTGATTTGAAAAAAAATTAAAAATTAAAAATTATACCTATTTCTCTTACCTTGGGTTTCAATTTCTTAATTGAATAAGTTAATGAATTTATAAGTAGCTGATAATTTCGTATATGGTTGTTGAACAAAATATTGAATTGTCGTAACTTGTAATAATTGTGCTCTGCAGATGGATTGATGAACAATCCATGGGTCAAAATATGAAACTATACACACTGAAATATTAAAATAGATAAATTCAAAATCTCTTGAACATATAGCCCATAGGATTATAACTTGAGCACATTCTCAATGTTGAAGTGGATGAGGCTTTCTCCGGTCCCAATCTTTGAGAGATCCAAAGAAGCAGAAGCTCTTCATGTTCACTGCATTCAAAGCGTGTGTTGAAGGTCCTAGCAGTTGGGACCTGATCATTCTCTTGTGGTGGATAAACCTAATTTTGACGCTAGATGAGAGAATTGCATGCCTAGGGGTTAAAATAGGATTTCACGAAAAAGGAAAAAAGAATTGATGTGTTGTTCTAATTTTTCCGTAGAACTTGCTGTTGTTCTAATACGTTTTTCACACATTGACATATTATCGTTATTATTAATTTTAGTATAGGAGAGGAGTGAACATGTTTTTGAGACTTTGATAGTCTCATTTTCTAAGCATATTAGAAAAATTTATAAACAGAAATAACAAAATAATAGTCACATAATGTTTGTTAAATTAATCGAATCCACACATAATTCTTTTTTCGTCACATAATATTTACATCCATCATCCAAACAACGAAATGATATGTCATATAAACACAATAACTATGTATCCACGTAGATATTAAATCAACATTGATCGATACCAGAGGAGATTATTTTAAAAGTGATCAAGTGCCAATAGAAATGCACATATATATATATATATGCATTTTTCTTTAACTGATATTCCATCAACATCATATCATATCACACCAACCAGACTCCTCTCCTTTTCAATTGTCAGCAATTGCTTTGCCAAATGTCTTACTTCACGAGAATGACCATTTCCAACTTTTCTTGTTTTCTTCCACTCTTTCCACATCTCCTTGTCCCCTTTCCTCCTTGGAATGGGTGTTTGATTCTCCTTCACTCTTTCTCTCTTCCTCTACAAAATAGAAATAACTATTTTTTTCGCCGGAAAATTTTTCGAATTGTTAAAACTCTTCCTCGTCATGCCGGATCTAAATTTGATCTCGGATTTCAAAACAGAGATCGCATGTGACCGTAAATTACTCCGAGCGCGCCATTGGGAGCAATAGAATAAGCCTGACTTTTTAACTTATAAGTAAATTAATTCTCTTATTACTTGTAGAAGTTATTTGCAAAAAATTTCAAATACTACTAATAACCAATCAGCATTGACATTTAGCTCACTCGAATAAGTGACTAGGATTTACGTACAATGATAGAGTACTTCAAGAATACGTAATAAAATTTACGAGAAAATCGAATGTTGAATAACATTACGAACCATGCATAACCCTTTATTCCTCAATGAAATTGCTATGATGTATACCACCCCTAAGTATCAAAAAACAAGAATCAACTCAAAACTCATAAAATTTTAAACGTGGGATTAACTCATAATCCATATATCTTGGATTAATTAATCAAACTCTTTGTACCAAACATGTAGCAAAAACAAATTGTAATTCAAGAATTATTTTCAATAGACTGCGTGATTAGTCCATTAACTGAAATGCTGTTGCTCTAACCATGGCCAAATCCCTGTCTGATCCTCCATCCCACAGAACATATTGCAAAGGCTGCTTTCCTCTTTGATGTTTTCGACCGGTCGAGACGGGTTTTGAAACAACTGTGTGACTCCAGTGGGCCTCATTGAAGATGAAAAGAGATTTCTGCTCGTTGGATTTGTGATCGAAGGGCTGTCAATTGCAGGAGTTCTTGATATATCTAGCCTTATATCAGAACTATTTTCACTTTTATTGCTGCTACACCCTTCCGTTTCTTTGTTCAGATTTATAGACTCCATTGGCTCCCTACTCTTTAGTGCCATTATCTGCAAACAAGAAATCTTTCTAGTAACATAATTTTCTCGACCGCCAATCTGTTTCTGCCAAGTGGCGAATTTGAATTATCTGAAAAAATAAGTTAAAATATTTTTCATAATTTACTTTTTTGCTGAAATCCATGCGCTAGGAGTCAGTGATTGGGGTCCAATGCACCAGTAGAAGTAAGATAACATATAATAAGATTTTGGATCTAAATTTAAATTCAAGATTCACTCAAACATAATGAATATATATTCAAGTATTGACATAACAAAATTCTCGACTTCTCGTGTACCGTACTTGATAATTCAGAGCAAACAACATGCCCACACATAAATGATCACGTTATTCAAATTAATTGCGATCTTTTAACTATAGATAACCAGTATTTAGTGATTAGAAATACTGAATTCTTGATACATGCACCAAGACTACTAGATATTTTTTCTTCAACCACCAAGGAAGACGATGTAGCAACCATAATCTAGATTAGTATAGAATACTGTCTAGTCTAACGTATCAGCCTCGACTAGTTAACAAAATCAAGGATAAATGCATACTAATCAAGATCAATAAATAGTACTGTCTAGTATTGTCTAGTCTAACGTATCAACCTTGGCCGGTTAACACAATCAAGAATAAATGCATACCTCTGAGTGGAGTTTCTGGTTTTCAGCTTGAAGGGCATCATTTTCTGCTTTAACAGCTTCAAATTGTCTCTTAAGAAGTTCATAATCTTTCTCCAGTTGCTTAGTTTTCCATCTAGCCCTTCTATTTTGAAACCATATAGCAATTTGTCTTGGTTGTAAGCCAAGAGCCCTAGCCAGTTGCATTTTCCTCTCAGGTTCAAGCTTGTTTCCCAACTCAAAGTTCTTCTCAAGTGTCTTCACTTGCTCCATGTTAAGTCTCCTCTTCTTCTCTCCCATTTGCGATCCATCGTCCGATAAATCGTCCTCTCCACCGTGATTTTCTTCGCAAACGTCGACCCCCGAGAACGACATCGATGGTCTCTTGCTCATGAATGGCGCCATACCTACACGACGAACATTAGTCGAAGGTACGTTAGTTGTGATCATCAACTAACAAGACAATACAGAACTGAATAGTATACTAACAATATTTGTTAGTATTTTATGTTATTTTTTCTTAATACTATCTAATACTATCAGACTGCTACTACCATCGATTGTACTTTTCTTTTTTTTTTTTTTTTTTCCCTAACGTGACATGCTATGGGGAAAAAAAAGTTATATGTATATACCATGGAAGTGTTGTGAAGGAAGAATTGGATTGAGAGAGGTGGAGGGTTGGTGGTCATTATCTAATTCAGGTGGAGTTTGCAGCATGAAATTGGCGGAGTAGAAAGCCATTCCGATGGTTGTCATCAACAACCACTACTTACGCCACCGGTTTGAACGGTGCCTGCGACGGTGATCCGGCAATCATTTCTAGAGAGAGAAAGAGAAAGTACATCCCACAGGGATTCAAACAGACAAATCCCTGGTAACTAACACAGAAATGTTTTCAGTTTGAGAATGATGCATTCATTGGTATATAATGGATAGCTAGCTTATATATATGCCTTATCGGCATCAAGAGAAGCTTTGTGTAATGGAGAAGAGAGAGAAAGAGGAGAGAGGGGAAGATGCCATTTCTCTTTGCGAGAAGTAGGGTTTTATATTATATTGCATTTAAGTACTTTTTTATAAGTTAAATTTTCAACTTATAATTTATTTTTTGTGTGAAGTTGGCAACATTTTTTCTATTTGGACAGCTGTCAATGAATTTAGCCTACAAATTTGCAGAGTTTGATTCGTTTGCTAAGGGGAGAAAATGGGTTCATATTGTATGGTTTTAAGTAGGGGGAAGTGGGTGACTTAAAAGGAAAAATAATTATTTAATTCTTGATTAATTAAATTTGTAATATGAATAAGTTGGATTAATAATAATGGGTTTTTTTTCCTCATAGGATTCTTGATGAGTAATATATTTAATATATACATGAGTAACATGGAATCCAAAAAACAAGAGTGTGGCTAGCTATACCCATTTTCTTGAAATATCTATTTAAACGTTCGATATTTGAGAGAAATAAGTCTTCTACTTCTATTCAATTAAAACGATATTTTTTATTGCTAGCAAATAAAAAATATCGTACTAATTAATAGAAGACGCTTGAAATAAAATCAAAGTACTTGTCCACGGTGAATAACTGCAAACGACGTATAGTACAATGAATAAAGTTATATTGTGCATATACAATTCACGTTATCAATATTAATGGCCTTTTAGGCTGTGAAAGATCGGTGTAAACTATTGGTTTAATGCTAATACGATGAGATCGAATCTTTTACTTCTTTCGCACGAGTTAATGATTGGACTAACTTCTGAAACGTTACATCGATATCGTAAATGAGTCATGAATTTGATTCATTCGTGTGCGATAGCACCGGAAAGGAGACGAGGGATGGGTCCGATGGCTGCCACCTAACCCACCAACAGCCATCGTGCGTCGGGGTTAAGCCCTTTCCCATCTCATTATCGACTCACCAAGCATTTAGAGAGAGAAGGCAAAAGATGTCCAAACACTTCTCTTTCATAATCCCATAAGCTGGTCTATTTTGTCCTAGTGACCCACCCCTACCCTACCCCCAAGCCCACCCCCATCCGCCATCCTTCAAGTGTTCATCTTTCTTTTTTTTTTTTCATATATATATTCTTAAAATTAAAAATTATGATGAAGGATTGAATATTGGGACAACATATTACTATGACCGCGATCAACAAAGATAAGAAGCATGTATTCAAATAATTGAATGACATATGTAGAAACACTAGGGACACCTCAAGAAACTATTTATGATAATAATGATATTGTACTGGTACGATAGAATAATTTGTTGTCATGAAATATATAGATGATTAGAAAATCAAACGTAGGATTCAAACGTAGTAACTTGGATTTAACTAATTTAATTTTACTGACTCTATGCCGTCGAGCTCCGAGAAAAAAAAATCCAAAAATTTCTACTTTATATGTTGACAATATTCTTTCATTAGCTAAAGAATCTAGTACTTCTCACCATGCTTGATATAGTTAAACTTTTTCACGTGGGTTAAGGTGGAAATTTCAACAAGTTTGGCAAATACCCCACCCCAACGTCAAGCAATGTACAAATAATGAATAATCACAAATGCTTACCCATAAGTATCCACAGTTAGTACTAATCGAATTGGTTGATGATTTGATGGCGAACAAATTGCTAGATTCCTTGCGAATTTATCCATTAAATATCATCAAATACAATACAGAATGGTGAAGCCGAATGAAATATCTTCAAATTTTTTTTCTTAATTTCTTTCACTGAGAAGAAGCAAAACTTATAATTTTCAATTACGAAAAATATATAGTGTTATACATTTGTGTAGATATCAATATATACATAGTGATAGATACATTACAAGACCTTGGATTAACCTATATGAGGAAGTGATTTAGTGAAATGTCAAATGTTCCGTTAGAGAAATCCCATATTTATGATTTTATTATTACAAGATGCGCATTTGCATGTATAGTTTGTATCCAAAACCTAAAAGGAAAAAGAAAATGGGACCCCCCATTTCTTTAAATTTAGGTGATGGTGGGGTATGGGGACCCACTTTTGTAAATTTAATACAGGCTGAAGACAAGATAGGATCACTGGATCACATGACTTTATTAGTTGGAACCTGAAGGGGTTCCCCATTGGAATAGGGTGGATCCATGTTCTTGGCTCCTACTCTCCTGCTCAATTTTGAATTATTCTATATATACATACATAAATTATATTTATTATTTATAGATATATGCATACATATACTTAATATGTGCATGTACATATGCATATGTAGATGCTCAAAATACTGATCCCCATGTGCTATCTATGCTTGACATCACTCTTTTGCCCACATTTCTCTCCATTGAAAGTGATTTGTCAACCACTAAATCCTCAACCCCACAATTTCATATTCCCATTTTAGATATGCTCATTTTTCTAATCGAATTACATCATCGTCCTGTTTGAGGTATCAAATTGAATAGCGATAAATAATTATAACATCTTTCTTTTCCAATACGGTCCAACTCAAAGTGCAACATACTGTGCCATCTAAAATCACAAAAAGTCGATATTGACATGGTGGATACGAATGCACCTTCTTACCCCCTTTTTTTTCCGTCTTCGTTTTGTTAAGCTAGTTTCTTTCTAGCTAGTGATAATCAATTCTAAAATAGCTAGCCACCTAATCAGCCCTAAGGGCTAATACAGTCCATCCAAAGAAACTATGAAAACCCTAATGAAATCCTAATAGAAGAATCTTCTAAAGTAAGAGACTTTAATAATTCATTTCACTGTGTCTAAAAGAACAACCAACCAACACATATCTATCTATCGAACAAAAGGCTACACACTAGGGTTGGGTGTAAGCAAGAAAGCTACACTTGATTGAGATAGACATATAGGTACAGATAATTAATTATTGAAGCCTAAAAGTTTCACTCTCCAGCAAGAATAAAATATGGGAATTTGTCGAAGGATTAAAAAATGGAGCCTAATGTTGTACATTTTGTAAGTTAGTAATCTCCAATAGCTATAAATAAAGTCAAGAAATAGTACATTTATGGCAAATTCCAATACATACCTTATGGATCAATCACATAGCGGATGCTTCATTGAAAGGACGTTGCACAATTTCAATATTCTTATGGACACGTTGAGAATGATTCTGAGGCGTTGATTCACAATCACAAACGAACTATAGGTCTAGGGGAAGGCCATTGTCAATGTGTTCTCTCTTTGGGTGTCAATGAAATGATGACTTACCAAGAAGACATTTTTGTGGCCCAATTTCCTTTATGTGTCTGGATCATCGTGTGGACCATGGTGCTACGCTTGCAGGGCCTTCTTTTAAGGCTTGATTTGTACTTAACAACTGCAAAGGACATTTCAAAACATACCAAGGAAGTTTTATCGTTAGCAACAATGAACATGAAGGACTAAGAATCATAATGGAGATGCAATTTCATTACGACAATAACCACGAAGATAGCCAAATAAGATATGGGCGTCTGATAACAATAGATGTTCTTTTTGGAGGTTTTAGGCCTCGATCGAACATGCATGGGTTTAAGCATTTGTTCCGGAAAACTTTTATTTTGCTAAAAGTTGTTTTTAGGTTGGACAATAACCTGACCATTGACATGTGTGGATAATATTGAATTTTTTTGGTTTCTTTTAAAAAATTTTTTTAAGGAACTATCTCAACCCGAAAATTTAGGTCTGAGATAAAATTTTATTGATATTTGAAAAAGAATACATTTGTAGGGGGACTTAGTACCTGACCTTCATAAGTAAAGTCGAAAATCGAAGCTGAAAAGGAAACTCAACTATGCATCAAAATCACCTAATCTCACATTAGCTAATCCAATCCTGTCCAATCTAAAAATACCTCTTATACGACCACTAATCTCACTATTATCAATTAATGTAAACTGATTATTCACATGACCAAGCGAAGCAAAATAATCTGCTGCCTGATTACCTTCACGGTATATATGCGTAAACTTAACATTTAACCATGCCACAAGGTGTTTGATGTTGTCTAATAGCCCCACAGACCTGTATCATCTGAAGAGCAGAAGTGAATGGCCGCTTGCGAGTTCGCCTCTAGCCACACGTTGTTGATTCCTTTTTCCACACACATCTAGAGCCAAGAATAAATAGCCTCAATAATAAAGTTCATATGTGTGATTAATAATGAAGTTCGTCTTTGAGTGAGTAGCAGAAGTTAATTTTTAAGTAAAAAAATTAATACAAAAACAAGCTAAATCAGTTTTAAGGAAGCCAGAAGTACAGGGGCATAAGTGCTTCTTTGCAGTCCTGAATTAACATCTTGGATAACCAAAGTATTGCAGATGACAAACTCAAGAGGAGGTTGAGCAGTAATTTATGAACACACACACACACACACAAAATGAAGAAGAAGAAGTTAAAAAAGAAAAAGACAGAGGAGGTTGAGCATCTGATGTTAAGCCTTTCTTCGTTTCAACTTTTTTCTACCTCAAAAATAAATTCGACTACTCGTCAAAGTCAAACATTAATATCAACCATACATCTCACATTATCACTCATTATTATTTACACATCTCTAAATTTTTCATCGCTACTCAACCTAGCAAATAGCAAGTTCACTTTTAGCTAAACTAAAGTTTTCCCGAACACACCATAAAAGAACATAAAACTAACCAATTAATAAGTCAAAGTTCACATTAGCAATTCACATAAAATCTGTGGTGAAAATTAATTTTCAAGTGCATGGGCTAAACTTGTAATCGTTTCAAACTTATTTCCAATTAAAAACTCATTTCTATGCCCAATTAAAGTCAAAATTCAATATCAACTTCGCGTCAAAACTACTAATCATTAGCATTCAAACATTTCATAATCCTTACTGCTATTCTAGTGAAAAACTAGCTTCTGAGCAAAACAACAACTGATGTAAAGACACACTATCAGCAAAGGAACTGTTTCATGAATATGAAGATTAGCTGTAAGGAACATGAAAAGTATCACAACGGAAATTCTAAAAACACCCAAATATGTAAAAGAGTCGACGGTCACAATGGAAGCACCTATATGTTGCCAAGCACTGCGCGCACGCATTTTGCTCAACTCCAAAAATATGACGAGGGAGAATCAAGTTACGACATCTATGAGAAGAAAGTCTACTGATTCTTATATGAACCAAGTAAGCAATGCTGCATTGCTGTCAAGTGTGATCAGAGAAAATATACGAATTTAATAAGTTGAATTACTCAACTGCTGTAGGGGCAGGGGAAGCTTGAGAGGCTATGTCAATTGAGTCTGCCTTCAATTCACACATACATCTGATCCTCCATTCCATCAAAAACAGATGAAGGCAAACTTAATACTCCTCAAGCAGTATAAATCTTGGAAAAATGTAAAATAAATTGGAAAGAAACAGAGGGCAATGGGAGAATAAAGAATGTCCAAAAAGGAATTATCAGAATATTTTCATATTCTTTTGCTAAGTTAAACGCGCGCATTGAATAGCGATAAAAACTTAGACAACTTATGGGATTGAAATTAAATTTTAACATCTTCAATTGCACAGCAGAAGCACAGAAATCATGGATTAACATGGTTCATTCCAATAGAAGAAATGAGACCCAGTTAACCAATGGCAAAAACCCATCATACATCCAAACAAAGCAGCGAGTTTGGCTCGAATCATCATTTTAGTTTACTTGAAAAGAGATATAATAACAACTATTCTAAACTCAGACACCGAATCTACAAATGATTGTTTCCCCCCTTTTTGGTTAACCTCTTTCCTACCCGTTCAACCAATCTGTTCTATTTCAGCCATGTATTCCAGGCCAGAGAAATTAACAGTGGGTTTGAAACTCAGCACAATTTCACTCAATAATCCAAACAGAATGATCTCTCCCGATAAGAATCAAACAGTCCTAACATAGAACTAGAATTACATAAATGAAATTAAAAAATAATAATAACAAAAAAGGGGAAAACTCAATGATGATAACATTAACACACGATACAAGAATTCAGAATAGCAGTCATCTATAATCAAGGATCATGATTTAAGGAAAGAACTTACGGATTAAAAAAAAAATTATAAATTTTTGGAATTAAATAATCTCTTTCAACGTACCTTCCGTTTCAATCCGGGGGGAAAACGCGTGGATTCGTTTTGAAGCAAAATTTGCAGCTTCTTATAAGTTGGGGCAGCGTTTTCATTTTAACCCCCTCATTTCTGGATTACTGTCAATTTTACCACTGAATTCTTTAATATATTAATATTGCCCTCTAAAAGCATAACTATATTGGAGAAAATATTTGGGGAAAACGAAGGGTGAAAAATATAAAAGAAAATACCCCTCTTGTATATTTGGGTGGTTATATTGACACCACAATCATTAATTAGTACACCACAAATTTGAATTTTTTTATCATTCTCTAAAGTAGAAATACATAAAATGACACAAGTAACCTTATTTATCTCTTTTTAATTTTCACATATTGCATATGAGTCTCCCATTTCTTATCTCTCTCTCTCTCTCAACCCAACCCTTCAATTTTTTTTTACTCGTTTATCTAAATGAATGGAACGTCTCAATCTTGTTTTTGGTAGATTTTTTATTTTTTTATTTTTTGGAAGGCCAATAATTTGGTAATTTAGTCCCACTACTGAAGAAAATAAAAGTGGAGTAAGAAGTTATATTAGAAAAATATGGTCAAATTTTTGGGAGAAAGAATGAAAATTAAAGATAGATATGACAAAAAAATTAAGGTAATGGAACGGAATGCAAAGGGTCATATGTGGATGGGAATTAACTGTACATGGAAAGGATGTGGGTTGTGGTGTAGATGTGTCGATTAAGGTTAGAAATATATAATAGGAGTGGTGTATTTTTATTAAATAATTGTTTTTAAGTGAGTGTAAATATAATGTGGTCTATTGATTAATTATATAATATGTGGCAATATATATATATTTCTCCTTAATTAAATGATTAAATTAGGCTATTTAATTTTGTCTAACAACAATGGTGTGGTTATAAAGAAACTTATTTTTTATGGGTGTAAATATAATGTGGTGCATATATATTTTACCCTTGAATTTTTCACCCCAAGAAAAGGGTTTTTCCTCCCGGCCACCCCTTGGCCCTCGACGTTATTTATCTATGGTAGAAGAGAGGCTAGAAACATGTTTCCATGACGGGAAAATTAGTAATTGAATCAACCAACTAATTGAGGGTGGTTATATTGACACTATAAATTTTACTATATCACACGTTAATTGCACTTGACATGTTTTATCTTCGCAAGTTTTTATATTTAGATTTTTCACTGTTTTTAACATCATAATATTTTTATCCACAATTCCTTATTAGGTATTGCATCTTATAGAAATGATGATTTTCTACTAAAAAGTTTGTTAAAAATACTCCTAAATATTTTAAATAACTAAAAGAGATACAAATTTAAAAGTATAACTATATCTTAATTTTATGATTTTAAAGTGTACTAACAGATTTTTTTCAATGAAAGTCATTATCATGAACAAAAAGTTCTAAGCAATAAATAATCAAACAAGATAATGCAACAAAAAATACTATGTGGTATCATATCATAATTGAATCGTAAGTACAACATAACAGTTGAATCGACTTCATACCAACCTCGAAGCCCAAGGTCTCAAGTGCTCAACCTATCACCCCCGAGAGCAAAACTAATGGGGGGAGAAAAATATAGGGAGAAAAAGGTAAGGGGAAAAGGAGGAGTTAAATTTAGTCCCTCTTTTAAATTTTCCATTCAAAAAAATGGGTTTTGTCGCCCTTATTGCCGCCAACATTAGTTGGCTGTAGTTGAACAAGGGTGAAAAAAAATACTAATTTAAGTTTTTTCATCTAACATTAGTTTTGCTCTAAAGGCCCTGATCAAGACTAATTAGATATCATTGGCAAATTTTGTTTTAATCAAGTCATCTCATACAAATACATATACTTGATCGATCTATCAAATTTTATTAATAATTAATGACGTCCTTTTTTCAAGATTTCTATTTATTAATATAGGAGTAGGGGTAAGTTGCAACTTTTTCGTCTCTACATTCGCGTCATTTTGTGCCTAAATTTCAGTGTTTGTAAGTTGATGCAATTAATATTCTATGTTAGTGAAATGATATGTTTAATTTGATGACTTTCTGTCGTTTGTTTTATTGTATGCTTAAGTTGCTATTATCATGTTCCTGCGATACTGTCTTGACGTCCCTAATGTAACCGCGTGCCTTCAAGTCTTTATCTCTATGTTAATGTAACTATGTAATCGTTTGCCTTCAAGACGACTATGGAGACTTTCCATTTGGATCATGTCATCGAATTTGATCCAATTTCAGCACTGAAACTTTATTATAGTCTTAACGTTTGATGTGACGTTGTACCCTACTATCACATGACTGTTTACCCCCATTTATCAGCCCCGTGGTTGTGTGGTAGTGCCAGAACGTGCCACGTTAGTGCTGAGACTATAATAAAGTTTCAGCGCCGGAATTGGATCATCATTGATCATCTCGATGTATACACTGATACACAAGAGTATGGTCCTTGAACTCCTAGAACCACGATTTTGTGTAGAATGGAGATATAACTATTAACTAGTTGGGTTGACCCATCACAAATTCTCGAGCCTCAAAACCCAATCCAATTCCATTATTCCAACATCGTTGAATACGAACTTTGTTTCCCATTGGAACCGAAAATAAGTCCATGTAAGTATGTTAGCGGCTAATATCCATACTTAGTTTTGAGAAATGATACTTGATTATTTGAATATTATGTTTGACACAATAATTGATATATAGCTTTTAATATGGGTGATAGGGAATATATTATAATGGTTTTTAAAGGTTTTTAATGTAAAAGAGGAGAGAGAATGAGTGGAGTTGAGTGGTTGAGATTTGTAGATGTGATGAGATATATTGATGTGATTGATTTAGGAGAGAGAAAAAAATTAAAAAAAGTATTTAAAACACTTTTAAAGACGAGCCTATCACCCTAATATGTTAAAACATTATGAAGTGCAATGATTCCGTCTCTATTATCGCATCTAATGGGATTTTAACGCATTACAACTGCGTTAACTGCCCCCCCAATCATAGTGTCAAAATAGAATTATTTTAAGTATTGTATTGTTTAGTCAATAATCTCTTTTCCATTATTTCGTAGAAATCAACTCTTATAAAAATCTAAAACAAGTAATGTTCAAAGGGTTTGGCCTAATGGTAACGCACCTTTTTACCAGTTTGTTTTGGGTTTGAAACACCCAACCCCACCCCATGATCATGAGAGCTTGTAGATATAGATATTTATCCTATTTTAACGGAAGTATGGTCCAGACAATGTTGGGGCATCGTTTTCAAAACTCGAGAACCAAAATTCCTCAATTGGCATGGCATGAAAATTCAATGCGTCCATTAAATGTCCATACAGTTTCTTTTCTATCGGAAAAGAGAGACCATTTTTAATTTTAATATTTTAAAGTATGGAGTCAATTTGCACCGATGATCTCCACATATTATAAGCTAACCTTAATTAAACTATGTATGTTTTATGCGGGGACAAAAGTGTTATACTCATAGAATAGAATACTATAATGGGTATCAATTTCAATAGCTAATCACTTATTTATTGAGAATTGACATTAATTAATCTATGTATGTTTTATGTGTAAATATACGGTTAATGCCAATTGGTTGCATTACTTATTTTCATATATGAAAGTGTAATTTATTTATTTATTTTGTATAGCTAACCTTTTTTTTTTAATTGATTTGAAGTATGGAATTTTTCTCATTCAAGGAGTACTATAGTATCTTCAATGCTGCAATTGGATTCTCACCGACGTGGTAAATAATAGAAATGAAGCAAAAATATTTCCAATGGCAAGTGTGGATTAAAGAAACATTAACTATTAGCTAAAGAAGAAAGAGAATTAAAAAAAATAATAATGCAAAAGGATAAAAGCAAAAGATTAAATAGACCATATCTAGTACACCGTCTAGGTAAAGAAAATGTGCTAAAAATTGTCTATTTGCGCTATATATGTAATTTTTTTGACATGTAAAACTGTATTTTGAAAATTCGCATGTTATTGGGGATGCTCAGGAATCAATGTCTACAATATCTACTTCTCAGTTTTTTTTTTTTATTTTTGGAATAATACTACAAAAAATTGAACGTTTAGGGCGGCATGTCGCCCCTATAAACCTTTAGGGACAACATAATAGTATTTCACCCCTAAAAATCTATAAAAATGAGATTATAGAAGCGACATGCCGTCTCTAAAGATTTTATTTTTGAGTGTAAGCACCATTTTCATGTGAGAATTTCCACCCACTGGCTATTAGGCCCTTTTTAAGGATTATACGAATTGAATAATGATATTTACAACGAATATACTAAGTGTATATTTATTTTTGTACACGTGAGTGTACACGTTCTAAGATAAGACAAATATATTATTTTTATCCTCCTGTGTTGGTGGGTTCTAATCCTTTAATTATTAGATGGATATACACCCCGTATACATAAAATGAGCATATACCTAACATAATCCAATTCACAATGATCACATGTTTATCAATTATTGGCAATATATTAGTAAGTCGTTAATAATTATCCTTTCATCTTTTCAAAAAAAAAAAAAATACTACCTCCGTCCCATAAATATAGCCAATTTCTATTTTCATAAAAATGAAGAAAAATACAATTAATAGTATTGGAAAAGTAAAACTTAAGTTTATTTTCCTATTATATCATTTCATTTATTAGATGTTTTATTTTCACTAATATAAGATGGTGACAATAAGGTACATGCTATATTTTGGAACGGACGAAAAAGAAATAGTGAACTATATTTATGGGATGGAGGTGGTAATTATTTTTTCATCTTAAATGTTATTTTAAACTTATTATTTAAGATGAAAAATCATTTAAAACGAAATCACTCACGGTAAACAATATTACTCATAAGAAATCCTCCAAGGAAAACAATGTCTTTCGAAAAATTTGTGATCTCCCTAGGTGCATGACTTATAGGTCAATGATTGTGGCCCATCTCGGCCAATGTCCCAATCTCAGCCTATTATTATTTGCAATGGTCTAAACCAAGTAAATGTTGATCTCTCATCTATTGATAGGTACATTATCTCATTTATATGCGAATGAGATATAAAATTAACAAAACATAAATTTTCAAATTTCACAGGATGATCCATCAACTAGTGGGTGAGAGATCATCACTATGGACAAAGTCATTATTCTTGTGAAGAAATTAGGTAAAATATGGTTATTAAGTTTGCTAATGTAAAAATATTCAAGTTAAACTTAGTTATTAAAATCATCAGGCACATTCGACCGATATGATATCGTGCACCTTACATCAGGTGATCGCTTAGTCCAATCTCAGTTACCCCCTCATTAACAATCAACGATCTAGATTGAATTTTTTTTAAGACATGCTTTCTTATTTTCTTACACATAGTGTGTAATTGTGTTGTAATACATTATGTAAAGTCTATAATGATATTGTAATTCATTATATAGAATTTGAAAGGTCTTGTGTTGTAATAGGTGAGTTTTGTGAAACATTAGATGATTGTCGTTCAAAAAAAAAAAGTGTGATAGCTCAGATTTGTACTAAGTGACCTCCCAATTATATCGGATACCTAATTTGTATAATTAACTTGTTTTTGTTAGAAAGTGCCCGATAAACATGCACAGCGGAAATATAAAATAGGCAATTCAAAACCGGATCTACTCGTTTCTTAGATGAGATCTGTGATTAGAGATTACCGATACAGAAGCGGATTTCACGGCGAATCTCTTGTTTGTTGTTTCGTCTCCACAGCCGTCCAATCGTCCGGCCTCCAATGGTGATCCACACGCCAAGACTCCTCTTGAATTACGAACAACTTCGTAGTGGGATGATCTCTCTCAATTTAGTGCTAGCTAATTGTGGAGAGAACTTAGAGACAATGTAGTAATAATAACTTTTGTATTATGGGGTTACATTGAGCTATTTATAGGTTTACAATAATCCTATTGGGCTTGTGGTTTCTTGAGTCACAAGATACCTTAACCCGGTCCAACTATTGGGCCTTGTACACCCCATAACTAACATTCTCCCACTTGGACAAGGTTCAATTCAAGGTGCAGTACTTGACTTTGTGTGTGACCCATCGCTCCCACTCACAAAGGCAAAGCGTCATAGTGTCACTATCTAATCTTATCAGGATAGGATAAAGTGAAATCCCTATTTCAGTTTATCATCGATTCACCCAGATCGATCGACCCATGTCGTCGTCCATGATTGACATCTAGCAATGTGTCATGGCAATCCATGTGATGGGATAAGTCATGTGAAAATGACGAAACCTTTATATGTGCAGTTACCGTGGAACTATAATCCCTTCATCAATATAAACCCGATTGGTTCGAGAGATATGGATTCACGCGTCAATCTCATTCAACCAACCGTATTATTCGCTCTCAACTCAACGTTGATTAAATCAGTGATTGTGATTGAAAACTCTATTCAATCCCACAATCCCACCTTGGCCAAGGAATTTATATCAACTTGATTGGGCGAAATGCAGGTTATAATCTCCCGTTACCCAGGAGCGATGAATCCTGTATTGAATACTCACAACCTTCATGCATTTCTCACTATACCCGTACGGCATTTCCAGGCAACCCCAATTAGAGTATCCTTCAATGTCCGCCAAAGTAAAGCGATCCGTGCATAAGATTCTATGATATTCTCAAGTCAAAGGACCAATTCCACACCGCGCATTAGAGATCAACTACTGACGCAAGGATAACTATCCATGCAGTATCTCTAGGCGGGTCATCCAAATGCTTGTTCCACTAACGAAGCATTCACGTGTTCATCCGAATGTCTCCACATTCTAACTTGTGAGATCAGTTACTTTCTTCTTAAGAAAGAGATGCTACACATGCTAGTCTATCTGCAATAACAATATCCGTGTTTTGTTATTGCTACGACCAGGGATAATTTAAGAATAAGTGCCAAAAACTTTTATCTCACTATCACAACACCTTGTGATTAACAAGTTTTCCCACATTTATTCTACGGACTCCATTATTTTAGTTGTTATGATAAAACAACGTAGATATGTAAAATAATAGATCTGCCATTCAAGTGCATCTATCAATTAGGTGTTTACGCATATCAATATCCAATGTAGATTGCAACACCACAGTTTTACACAATTAGATCCAAATACTATTGTATCTAATACATATAGCTTCAATCATGAATATGCTGTGACATCCACTATGTCAAGAGATCTTTTGTATTTATCCTTTTATCATTTTGTTGCATTATCTCTTCTAAAGAGATATGCCACCTTCAATACACACTTAGATCGTTGATGAGACTTAGGTTTCCTTTGCTTGTGCGATGGCTCCATTGTTATCTCAATCTCTATTGGATCAACAATGTTAGGAAAACATTCAAGTTCAATTAAGAACTTAACGATCTAAACCGCTTCTCTTGCTACTTCCAAAGTAACCGTGTATTGAGTTTTAGTAGTTGTATTCATATGGAACCTTTCCAATTGATCATACTACTTTTATGAGTAACTATCTTTCCGAATTGGGATTAGTGTATAGTCTTTCAAGACCAAGAACCGACATTTGTGAATTTTGAATTCTTCGTTGCATTCTCCATTAGAACATGTATTCATGCTTCTCAACCATCTAATAATGTTTGTTGACCATTATTTAATGTTTCCTACATTGTTTTCTCGGAGATTTTCCTCCAAAACATGTGAAACATTTGATCTAGTACATAGTATCGCATGAATCTTATCTACGCGACCTCTCTCAACGCGTTCTCCAACGCCTTTTAAAAGTGCAGTCCTATCCTTATAGGATAGAGTTCTCTCTCGAACTCTTTCAGGAAAAACCTTCTAAAGATTTCGTCTATGTACTCGGATTTAGATAGGCTGAACATTTTGTAGATCTATCTCCATAGATCTTTATCCCAAAATTACATGCAACCTTTTCTAAATCTATAATGGAGAAGACGTTGGACTTTCTCTGGAGATATCATTTTCTAATAACTCGTATCCATATACCGTATTAGAAATACGATTTCACTCCCACTAACTTCTCGTACACACTACTCATACTCATTTATAATAAAATCAAACTATTCGATTGTCTCATTAAAATGAAGTTTTTAGCTCCTCTTGGGTATGCTCATACACTTAATTTGATCTTATGGATTCAAAACTTTTATGTTGCATCAGATACAACGTGATCAAAATCAAGTTTTGAAAATCATTTTTCAAACACGAGCATCTACGGTAGTTAGAATTCGAATTAATGATTATAGATGTGAATTTTGTTCTCAAATGCAACATTTGTCTTTGATTGCAACATTCACTGTTAATCTTGTCTTGTGAGCATTACGATCCATGTCGACGGGCTGTTTGTAAGTTAATTTACAAATTATAGGTCTAACCCACCCTGTAACCAAAATCCGAATTTTGATTTTAGTACATGGAGCTCACTTCGAATTCTAGTGTATCTATCTATACATTTTAGGTCAACAAGTTGACTTTACCATTTATAAACCACAGCCTTCTCATCATTGACCAGCAATACCATATTAATAGCCGCAAGATCACATCTTGCTATAGATGAGCCTTTCCACGGTCTATACGGAGCCAATGTGTTATAAAGAACTTTTCTTCTTTACTAGTTTGCACCTCATCAAATGAAGTTCAGCAACTAGTTCATCTAGTCGGTTGATCTCTATTGTGATTTCTTGAACTCTTTCAAGGTCTATCCTACTCCCACTGTCCTTTTAGGAAAACAATTTCTCAAAGATTAGATCATACTTCGATAAGATGATTCTAATCTTAAAAGTGAGAATAGTGATACTCAATAATATTTTATCTTGAATATCTATCAAGAGATTTCGTCTACGCTTCATCTAAGCGTTATTGCTCAAAACTATTTTGAGTTTTATCTTCCAACTTAGATGGAACATTTTTTAGTGTGTTACTTGCAATCTCTATTGCCCATCTTCAAAATAATTTTGCAGTGAACTGCTAGGTATAATGACAACATCGTATCATAGTAATATGAACAATTTCTCTCATTATATACCATTGAATTAGTCATGTATATTCCCAAATTCATTGAACGAGAATCTCATTCTTCTAATTATATCCTTAAATAATCTTCACTTCGATCATATCGAAATGTAAGAATATTCCCCAAGTAGCTCTCCTCTCTTACTTGAACCCTTTTGAACATTTCAAAATTCTTCATGCTTGTGATCCATCAAGTATAAGATACTATATCTGGTATATAGTCCTCTTTAAGCTTGACGACGTTGGAGATCCTATTTTCCGACCTTCTGTACATATCAACCCAATACATCAATATGAATTAGGGTTAACATATTTTGATGTCGGAATAGGATATAATTATCGTTATACCCCCTTTTATTTTCTATTCCAATAATAAACCTTTTAGAAATCCAATATTACTGATCTTATTTCTATAGTTGATTCCATTAAATGATTGTAAACAACTATTGTTTTTTATATGAATGGATCAACTATTCATGTCCCAACATGAATAGAAATAATGTTCTTCATAAGAACGTGATCAAAATATTTTTCCTAAAACAAAATAAAAGGATAACGAAAATAATAGGTCTTGAATGAAGTAACATTTACTTCTTTTCTTACTGTAGATCTCATTATCTTACTTTACAGTGAACTTTCCTATTTAAATCTTAATCGTATTTAAATATGGGATCTCCATCCGATATCCAATACTTAAAAAGATTTAAATACGGGTTTCGAAAATCTTCTCCAAGATTTTTCTCTTCAATGGTTATGTTTCCCTCACAGTCCCATGCCAATCTTCTTTGTCTCTACAAATTGTTATTGGCTTTGGATATGTCTTTATATGCCTCAACTGTTAGTTTGATCTCCAAAATTCTTTCTCAAAGTTCCTTTGAGACTTCTTCTAAGCCTCGTTAGGAGTTTCAAGATCAAACTTATCACATTGGTGATAGGTGTAACAGTTTGGGCATATCAAACAGATTGGTGGGTATTGGGAATCTTATTCACATCTTAATTCACAACAAATTGTGATAAACTATTTGGTAATGAGAGTTGAAGAACTAAGTCAACATTTGACTTGTTGCCCATCAAGTCTCCAAATAGTATTTCGGATTTTTATATCGTTCATTACATGGATCAACTCCTTGACATGATCAATAACAACATAAATATCCATACCCACATGCGATATTTACAACTCACAACTGCAAGTATCATACATACTGCATTATGATCATCACATGATCTTTGTAAAATCAAATTGTCCTAGCAAGACCATCTCGGTAGGATTTTTCGGATAATCTGTTTATGACATATTGTAACTTATATGTGAGAACAAATCTCACATTTATGATGTTAATGTAAGAAAGTCCAGCGAATGTGCAGGCACTCAATTCACTTTTCATATTTGAGTACAGTACTCAAGTAGTTCCGATGAGTCTGTCGGCATCAACTATGCTTCTCAAACTTAAAGCATTACTCATAATATAATTAACAGAAATGATAATAGAATGATAATTGATAAATGCAATCAAGTTAATAAAATATGGACTTTTATTTAATTAACAATACTCCCACTGAATCAATGATCCCCAACATTGATAGAAAACGATTTTTCAATGTTTATCAGTAGGCTAGGACCCCGTTTGCTCAATTAGAACCTTGAGTTACTCAACAAGCCCTAATTGTCGTTCAGGTAGATACGCCTATCAATCACATCTCCATGTGACTCCTAGATCATCAAGCAGATAACAATTTATCTTGTACATCTTATGTATCAACTTGTTGTGCCTCTAAAGTTTATTTCCTTGAGTTACTCAACAAGAAATAAATTTTAGTTAAACTTCGACCCAATGTTCGAGGCATCACATGTCTCACAGTGAAGAACATTTCCGACGATCGAGCAGCCTTGAGTTACTCAACAAGCTGAGTACGATTGTGAAAATCTAATTTTTCACCGTAACATTGGAAGGCGTGGATTAACGTTTAATCGTGAATTTAATATCATTTTTAAGGGGATCAGTCTCATCAACAATATAATGCATCATAATAAACATCAACCATGCAATTATCAAGCATAATAAACTAGTGGATGATTATGGACGTATATCTATCTAGTTTTCCCTAGCCAAGAGAAAAACTAGTTGGTCAATTCCTAAGGGACAAGGTCTTCGTCCTTCGTTGGTTAACTCCGGTGATCTCCATCTTCTGCTCCAACTCGTATCCTATACTAGTTGGCACATACGCCGTATCATACAGACTCGCAGGCCCAAAATTAATTAAAATTAATTGGCACGCAGACCCAAATTAATAATAGGCACGCAGGCCCCCAACAGAACGATAAGGAATAAAACCATACATCCATCCAATCATATTGGTTTGGTCCATAATCATCCAATAATATCTAATATTAAAAATTATATCAATTTCTAGATTTAGGTAATAACATTATATGGCTAAACATTTTAAACCAATAAAGAAACGAACCAAGCAAATATTAATTAGCTAATCATATTAACTAATTAATAACTCGTCAATAAAATTATATAATCAATCTAATTAATTATTTAATTTTATCATAGGGAGGGATTTTAGAAAATAACTCTTTATTTTCCCAATCATATCAAAATTTAATTAGTTAATCACATTAACTAATTAATTACATATTAATAAAATTTTATGATTAATCAAATTAATCAATTAATTTTATTAATAAGAGGGGACTCACAAAATAACTCTTTATTTTGTGAATTACTTTGGTCTGGTCCAAAATCATCCACAATATCCAATATTGATAAACAATTTAATTTCTAGATGTATTGTGACGATACACATCGTTTAAACAATTTAAACAATCAGAAAAACAAGATTGAATTAATCCAATTAATTCCATGAAAATAAATAATTAATCTAATTAATTATATGTAATAATAAATAATTAATCTAATTAATTAAATATTATTCGGGGCGGGTTAGACAAAATAACACTTTATTTGTCATCTACATTAAAGTCATACTTCAATGAAGATCTGCGAAAAATACTAGGGAGAAACTAAAAAAAAAATTCAAAAATTCAACTTTTGTCCCAAGTAATAATTTTAAACTGAAAATCAATGTTCAAAGTTGAATAATTGAAAGAAAATTGATAAATCTAATTTATCATTAATTTTTAAAAATTTAATTTCGCCCCTAGGACCTGTTTTTCACAAAAACCGAAAATTGGGACTAACTCGCAACTTCTGAAAACTGTTTTCAAAGGCTTAATGTTCTTAATATCTTGAGGGACTCGCTGTGCAATTTCAGAAATTGCACAGCAAGCCCTCGTCTTTACCCGATCAGGCCACTGTTCACAGCTGAAACCCTAGCGGCTAGGGTTTCGTTCCCCAGCCGCCGACGAGCAGCGGCGACCATCGCCGCTGCCACCTAGGGCCATGGCGACGGTCGCCGTTGCCAACCCATGCAACGGCGACAATCGCCGTTGCTTCTGCAGCGGCGATTGCGCCGCTGCATATGTAGCTTCAAAGCTGCAATTTACGCCGCTAATGGCAGCGGCGACTTTCGTCGCTGCCATTAGTGGCTCCTACAGTTTCTCCGGCTCCGGTTTCTTGTTTCAACGGCGACTTTACGCGTGGCGGTGAACGATTTCGACATATGTAAAAACCTTTTTTTTTTCTTTGTTCGTCCACATAAAGGAATAGAAGAATTCGAATCATATTCAATCCAGATTTATTCCTCCAACATAAATTTTATAAATATTATTTCATAAATAATATGTACTTGTTATTACCCAAATCAAATTGATGTTCAACAACAATTGTTAATAGAACAAAGAATTTAACAAATCTCAACAAGAGAACGAGTTGGCTCTGATACCACTGTTAGAAAGTGCCCGATAAACATGCACAGCGGAAATATAAAATAGGCAATTCAAAACCGAATCTACTCGTTTCTTAGATGAGATCTGTGATTAGAGATTACCGTCTGACGGATTTCACGGCGAATCTCTTGTTTGTTGTTTCGTCTCCACAGCCGTCCAATCGTCCGGCCTCCAATGGTGATCC
This sequence comes from Jasminum sambac, assembly GCA_018223645.1. Taxonomy (NCBI): domain Eukaryota; kingdom Viridiplantae; phylum Streptophyta; class Magnoliopsida; order Lamiales; family Oleaceae; genus Jasminum; species Jasminum sambac. The sequence goes on from CP073652.1 coordinate 28,706,057, forward strand.
ACACGCCAAGACTCCTCTTGAATTACGAACAACTTCGTAGTGGGATGATCTCTCTCAATTTAGTGCTAGCTAATTGTGGAGAGAACTTAGAGACAATGTAGTAATAATAACTTTTGTATTATGGGGTTACATTGAGCTATTTATAGGTTTACAATAATCCTATTGGGCTTGTGGTTTCTTGAGTCACAAGATACCTTAACCCGGTCCAACTATTGGGCCTTGTACACCCCATAACTAACAGTTTTGACCTAATTTTTTGTAATTATGAGAGTTAAATGCTCATACAAATGTAAATTTCTCATTTTTGCTTTTCTATATTTTTTTGAGATTGCAAATAAATAAATTGCTTTATTCAAATATACCCAAAAAATCAAATGTGAACATGGTGGCAATTTAATTGGGAATGGGAGCACGTATCAATTATCGACCATATATTGACAACTTAAGTTGTTAACATGTTGACATTTGAGATAGGTGTTCAAATATAATTACTTTGACAAGCATTTCACATTTTCTCTTTGGGCCCACACCGAACTTTGATGACATGTTCCATTTCCTTTTCAAGATTTGACACGTCCGATTGTTTATACAGGAATGTGACAACACTTATTTAACTAGTGATGATATCATGACATGTTAGTAGCTACAAAATGACACTATAACATTTATATATAAAAGTCATATTCATGCCAATGCACCAATCAATATTAACAAAATACGAAATTATTAACCCATCAACACAAATTATGAATATCTTCTCTGAGGCGAGGGGACATGATAACTATATGCCAGCAATTTTTATAACGGTAACAAACTGTTCCAACTGCCAAATAACAACTCTAACCACCACGTGATGGAATGGTTTATAAGGGGATACTATGGAGCTCAAATAACTGACTCCTAATCAAGAAACACACAATGCAAAAGGTACAAACATCTCAGCTTTAGTTATTACATTAGCAAGCTCCTAATTATGGCTGCTTGAGCACTCTCACTGTCTATTGAATCCAAAAGCTCGGTTAAGCGATCGCTTAAGTCGTCGATCTCTTTGTGCAAGCTCCTAATGTAGTTACACGTCTCCTGCAGTATCTTTGACGACGATACCTGCCATTTTAATCTCTAATTAGCATGTAAATAAAGAAAAAGAAACTGCATTTGCATGCTCATTGTCTCCTAGAGAAGTTACTGATTTTCTTGTTTATAAAAAATATACACATGCAAAGGAAGAGTGAAAGACTTCGTCTTTAGTGAAGTAATAAGCATATATATGCATATAATATATATACTCAAAAATTTTGATCAATCTGTAATAATGAGTTACACATGGTACGTAGACAATATTATATAATTCGTTGATGACCCCATGTGAGCAGGTTGCTCTCTCTCAAAAATACTGAGTACTCAAAAATAAGAGCGAGTTAATGAATTACCCTCTCTGACTGCCTATTGCGAATCTCGGGGACAAGTTGTTGTAATTTGGAGACAAGATCGACGATCTGGTCATCGTTTATCCTAGTAACAACTCCGGATTGCCTTGAGCGTGATCTTCGACTAGACATTGTGGCCAGAAGATGATTGGAGAATGGAGAATGTGTGGAGAATATTTATTGTCAGGAAACTTGAATGATCAATCTTGATGGAGTGTGTGTGGAAATAAAGGGGATTAAATGGAAGATAGTCAAGTGTTTTGAGACATGTTATGGACAAAGGGATAAGGTAGGCATGAGATCAGTTGGAAAACTTGCACACACTAAATTTGTAGTGTTGGAGATGTTCGAGGCAAGTGCATGGGAGATAGAAGTGGGCATGCTTTGTTTTTAAATACACGAAAGAGAGAGAGAGAGACTCCATAATGTCCTTTTCTATATGTCCTAAGGACCCCAGACTGAAGGGGGTAAAATGTTGAGAGTTAGGAGAAATTTGTTTTTTTTTTGTTCATGTTCGGAATTTAAATCCTACCACTAAAAGGTTTACAAATACTGTAGTTGATGTGATGATATTTTATTAAATTACACATTCCATATTTAGAATTTACATCATATTACTAGAAGGTTAATAATTACAAACAATTGATATAATATATTTTTCGATCCACAATAATATTAGTACAAATAGTATTTCTTAGTGTTAAGTTTAGATATAAGCATATATATATATATATATATATATATATATATAGTTTAATTAAGTTAAGTAGATCTGTGCATATTAGTGTATGGGTAAAAATGAATTTTTGTGGATTTTAGTGTGATATAGGCCTAGACGTATTCTTCTACATGTTTTTATACATTTTTTCAACCCCACTAATTCTCTCTCCTATTTCACATCCATATATCTTGTGGGATCTACTTGTACTACACAAATCTCCACCATTCAACTCCACTCCTTCTCTCTCATATATCACATAAAAACATATAAAATTCATTTTTACACATACACTAACACCCGAGTGGAGTTAAATGGTGGAGATTTGTGTAGTAAATATAAGTCTCATGAGATATATGAATGTGAAATAAGAGAGAGAATGGGTGGATTTGAAAAGAATGTATAAAAATATGTAAAAATTTATTAAAACGTATACACTAAGAGATCGCGCTTTGGAGACATGACATGCACAAGTAACACGGTGCTGAGAACCTAGCCTTTTAAATCTGCGTGAGAAATTAAGCTATAAATATATTCTTTGCTTTGAGAGAATAACAGTGTTAAGAATTGTATGTACACGATGATATTGACGAGTTCTTTGATTCTTGCACGATAGACACGGTCACATGGACCAATTCTAGCGTACGTATGAGAATTGAGAAATAGATGACGGCAATGTCGAAAATTAAACATGATTTTTTTAAGAATATCGAAAGTTTTCTCAAACACATGATTTATTTATTTATTTTTTACGATCAAACACATGATTTTAAGTCCACATTTATTCTGTTAAAGAACAAGAAAAAAAGTGCACATTTATTCCTCCCCCCACCTCATAAAAATAGGCTTAATTGTTTTCATTTTTCGTCCGTCCCGAAATATGTCACTTTCTATTTAAGTCTAATTAATATTTTTCTTTTTCTTACTATGCTCTTATTTAATGTGTATTGCTATTGATTAAAATACATTGTTATCATTAAATATGGTGGTATATTTGAAAAAATACAATTAAATTTTAATTTTCCAATAATATTAATTACATTTTTTTTTAATTCTTGTGAAAATCAAACTAGACCTATCCTTATAGGACGGAGGAAGTTTAAGAGAGATACATCTATAGTTCAATTCAAAGCATTGATATCAAAGTTTAACCGTCAAAGCGAAGCTTAAGGGTTAAGGCCTTGTTTGATTCACATTAAGTTTTTAAAAAAAATTTCTCTCCGTATTTCCAACCACAAACACAATTACTTTATATTTTTTAATATACCATCTCTCATTTTCAACCACACAATTCGAAAATTCAAATTTTAATGTGAATCAAACAAGGCCTAAAAAGTCTTTTTTCAATTTATTAGTTATTTTAAATTTCTAATCAATCTAAAATTATTAAATAATTAAATAATTCATACCAAGCACATATAAAATAAATGATGTTATGATTAACTACATATATATACATAAATGACAAAATACAAAATCCCACAATATGAAATTATATAATGCTAATGAGAAACACAAACTAATGTAAATGGACAAACACAACATCTATTATCTAAAAATAAAGCAAAAAAGTTCGCAGACTTTTTATCAAATATTTTGTAAGCAGTGATATAATGTAAGGAAATTATAAAAAATAAATAAATAAATAACAGCAACAACAACACCACAAAGCTTAACGGAGCTTAAGTGTGCCTTTTTTGTCAACGCTCAAAATTGACCACTTTTTTCATGTTTTTTGCAAAAGTGAGGCGTATTATGCGTGCTTCGAGCCGCAGAGGTGCCTAAGTGCCGCTTTGGAGCACTTTTTAGAACATTGGTGCAAAATATTCTAATTACAAGAGGAATTTTGTAGTGGTAATTTGAGGCCTACAAATAGCTTGTAGGATGAAGAAATTTTTCAAGAGTGAGAATGAAAAAGTTGAAACTATATTGTCGTTGAGTGGTGTAGAGAAAATTCATATTGAAACTGAAGTTCAAAATTATTCCTTCTCCAATCTTGATTTTCGAGACAACTATGAGAAGTTGTTTGTTTTAACTTTTCTTTTTTCTTTGTTTTTTAACTTAAAATTCAATTTCCACTATTTAAACAAACATTAATATTAACCATATAAATTTCACATTACCATTTATTATCATTTTCACTACTCATGATTTTAATTGCTACTACTATTTTACTGAAAGGAAAATAGTTTTTTTAACAAAATAAAAGTATACCTCAATATGCCATAAATATTTACCTCGAGTATTTTATTAACAGAACATTAGGTTGCATTGTTAACTCAAGTGATTTTTTTTCCTTTCGTTTTTTGTTTTTAAAGGTTATTTTAGTAGTCAACTTAACAACCAACTTCTAAAAGCATCTCCAATAGCCTTTTTATTTTTAAAAGCCATATTCCATTAAATATTGCATTTTTAAGTTTAAATGATGAAAATTTTTAAATGGTCCAACAAGCTATCTATTTTAACTTTTTATTTTACTTTTTTCAAAAAAAAATTATTGTTTTATCTCAATGTTAGTTAATAATAATATTTTTTTAAATATTAATGCCTAATAAAGTTAATTATAGAATGTGTTGTTCAAGAACTATGATTTTGAAAATTGTAGTCATTTAATTATAGAGAATAAGTTTGACTCTCCAAATTTGGAGAGTCAAACACACTTTTTAAACTGAATTATTAATTTAAAGAGCCTATTAGAGTGCAATTTCTGAATTTAACTTTTTAAAATAGAGAACATTTCATATATAAAGAGCTTGTTGGAGAGGGTTACAAGCATAGCATATCAATTAGTTTGACTAGATTACATGTAAAGTTGTCAAATACATAAAAACAAATTAACTTGAAATTATTATTATTATTATTATTATTATTATTATTATTATTATTATTTGTCTTTTAATGGAGTTGAAATTTACCACCAACATGTGATCGCATTAGTTGTTCCTTCAATATACATAGAAGACATCAATACAATTTTGGAACCTCGACAAATTACGTGATGCGACTTGTAATAGATTTGCAAATTGGAAACAACAGAAGTCTAGTGATATCCTGTTTGCGGGCCATTGTCTATAAAATCATTTTTCTTTCATTCTCATTTTTAACTATAAATTCATTGATTTAATAATAATTTTCTTTTATATTTTTGAAGTGCCTTTTTCTCTCAATCCCAAAAAGTTTTTTAACCACATATACAAATCATTTTCTCAAAAACACATGAACAAACATAAATAGATGAAGGAAACGTACAAAACCGTAAACATATACTATTATGGTGCCATATCATTCATTTTTATTATTAATATAAAATATCCATTGACACACGATTGTTGTATACAAAGAATACATATTATCTCGATATTACATGTAATCGATGATTTCGATATCACTCAAATCGTTTACACACTTGTGTTACCTAAATCTACTAATTGGGGTTCCCTATATAGTTGAAAAATGGTCTGAATTTTGCTTGACATGAAACTATGATATTTGTGTGGTTGCATTGGGGTTATACCGCACAATTTTTTTCCGGGCAGGATTCCAGCTACAGTTTGGTGGACACTACGAGGACTTGGGAGTTTGCAGCAACAGATTCTTGGGACTTTGAATTTCAATGTGCTACTACTACAAAACTCCCAAAAATTAAATTACAAAAAAAAAAAAAAAAAAAAAAAAAAAGGGTTTGAGATTATTACAGATTGAAGATTGATAATTGACTTAGAGGTGTTAGCAAAGAAACCAAAATGCATTTTAACACATTTTTTTCAAATTTTAAATTTGGTCAAATAAATCATATCCATATATCTCTCAACTCATTAAATCCCCACCATCCAACTCCACTCATTCTCTATCTTCCTACTTATAAAAATACATTAAAATTTATCCGCTAACACTGTCTTAATCAAAAAGAAGATTGATAATTTAAATCTTGACAATTGGACCTTTTTTTTTTATTTGTAGGTTAAATAAACTAATAAATTGAACATTACAACTGACTCCCTCTTCCTTTCCTTTTTTTTTTTTTTAACATGCACAGAATGACCTTTATGACATTTAATAGATAAACATGGGTCCGGCCCTGGTACCCACAGTCGGGCAAAAATTCTTAGAGGTTTCACATGCCACTTCACCATCAATGAGCAATTATGTATTATGTATTATTCATCTGACCTAACGTAGATAAAAAAAAAAAAAAAAAAAACAAATGGTTGATGATATGGCTCCACGTTGGCATGGGGATGGCCCTTATGGCGCCCATATTGGGAACAGAGCCAATCCAAGATAAACATATCTCAACGAAAAACCCATGTTACAAGATGATGGTACTTCGAACTCATTTATTTAAATAAATCAAAATATAACAAACCAAGAGACTTAAAACAATCACGAATTAGAATGTTTGCATAATTCAACATTAATCTTTTAAAAAAACTAACTTTTCGGCTGAAAACTGCATCACAGACTAGGCTCAAAAGTGCTAAGCTACTTTTCGATGGATTTTTATACCTCCATTCATCTCAATTCATAAAAGCTAAAATCACTTTCTTCGAAAACATCTGTCCATAACTAATGAAAAAGAACCACTACGTCGCTTACAATATCCGACCAAATTTGAAACCAAAAATGAATTCTTAATAATTGCCCTACAAGAAAACATGATCGAAGACCTTGACTAGCCACTTAGAATGTCCTTTAGCATAGAAATTTATATCAATGATGATGATGATTCAAAGAACTCAACATATTTTATTTAATGCTTGGTTCGATAATGCCAACTTACGAGTTCTTCAAAGTCAAACTGAAGTAATAGGAGTACATATGAACATACATTTTAAGTGTGAAACAGTTGCTGGAGCGCAAACATTTGCATGTAGTGCCCACATGACTTCTGTTTTCTTTGTCCCATTGATTTTTTAGTCCTTAATGAAGACACCCAACAACCCATGTACCTGTACAATAACTACAGGCATTGTCAAAGATGGACCTGTTATCCCACCCCACAACAACAACCAAACAAAACAAAACAAAACTAGTGTTTGTTTTAACTTTTTTCTACTTAAAAATTATCAGGGTATATTTGCTACAACTTAAAACTAAAATCACTTTTCAACTTTCATTTTCAATCACTCATTTGATTAATTTGACAATTGTTTTATTGTTGTATACTACTACTGTTTTTTTTTTTCAGCTTCAAACCACACATTTAAAACTGTTTTCATCACCGACCAAATGGATGTTTTCTTTCCTACTGACCCAGATTTTCATTAACGTCTGTCTTCGCCAAATATCAAACCCCATCTTGCTTTATAAAATTCTTTCAAAACTCTATCAAAATCTACTAATTTTTCAACCAAATCTCCCGCCTATAATCAGATTTCACCGCGGAAAAGCAATAAACTAGTTTATAATCTTTATCAAACATACACCTTACTGAAAATCAAACTTAAATATTAATTGCATATCTGAAACCATTACTCTTCATCCACAAGTCACACTCTCTCCACAAAAATTCAACCTAAGAAGTTAGTTTTTAACAAAATAAAAGTTTACCCACAGTGAGATACATGCTAAGTTTTACAATTTACGATGTGGGTCCAAATGGCGTATTAAACAAAGATTATACATTAAAGGCACGAGGCAATTAGGTAAGAACAATCACACACAAGAAAAGATCTCAGACTCAGGTCAAAATTCTAGGAACAAGTTGTATTCATACATACAATTTAGCAGTTAACAAAAATGAACAAACAACTGATTTGGTGTGCAATGAAGGCATTTAATTCAGACAATGCTTTGTATCTTGAGAAACTGTTCCTATACCAAACAAATAACTAACCCCACAAATCTGATGAGTACCTTGCTAATCGAATAGCTATCTGGTTGGTCTGAATTTCTCAACAGTTCATGGAAAGCATTTCATTCTCTGTGTCGTCCATTGCAATAGTCAGTCTAAAATAGTCAGTCTAAAGTAATACCTAAATGTATATATTCTATGAACAAGAATACAAATTACTGAATGTAGTTAATACCTGTCTTTCGATTTCAATAGCAGATGCAGAAAGCCTCCGTTTCAATGTTAGCCTCTCTTCTTCACAGGTTTCTGCTTCAGTATCTAAAACGCAATAGTATTTTCAAAATGAGAGACTGGGTTGTTAAAGGTTGAATTCGGGTTAACGGAAAGGGAAATAAAAAATGAATAAGACAATAAAAAGAATTTCAAAACAAGACTTTTCTTTGTTAGCTTGAAATAGCATTGTAAGAAAAGTCCAAACACTGAACACAAGCTAGCCATGTGGACGCAACTGCTTTAAGAATACATGGCCGTGTCAAAGAACACAGGCGGTATTAGGATTTTGAAAGCAAGAAAGGAAATATGATTTTATATGAGCATGTCGTGTTGCATGCCATACAATTGTTAGCGTAACTAATATTGAATGTAAAGAAGTCCTGATGTTGAAGACCAGAACAGAGTTAATTCAATGACAGTTTGAAAGAAACATCTGGTCAGACTAATTCTAGTGATTGGAATTTTTGAAGTCCTAAGAGCAAAACTAATGTTAGGGGGAAAAGTGAAGGGGAAATGGGGAAAGGGAAAAAAGATGGGGAAAAAGGGTAAAAGAGGATCAAAATTTGCCCCTCTTACATTTTTCCCCTCTAGATTCAACAAAAAATAGGTTTTCAACCCTTCACATTATTTGGCCTTGTGGGGGAAGCCCTCCACATCAGTTTTTCTCAGAGGAAGAAAAGAAAAACAACACCAAAGTGTCATACAATTTACCATTTGACCTAAAATATAGCAATGAACTAAACTAGTAATTTCTGGGTATTGATAACAATAAACAAACTACAAAATCAGTGACTGCTGATAGGTCGAATCTCAAAGATAGCAATTTTCTAGATGGAGCCATTAAAGAACTGCATGATGGTGTTTTGATGCATGTCAAAGTCACATTAAAATAAATAAATAAATAAAATAAAATTTTCAAAATGACCTGTTAGGAAATGCTGCATTCTTACCATAATAATATGATGACAAGATTGTGATGCTCAGTTGGCTGGAAAAAATGAGGAAGTAAGCATAAGACAGAAACAAACATAAGAAAGAAATAGGGAACTGTGTTAATGAGTACTCAAATAGAATAGCAACATTTCCTCAGGGGAAAAAGGGGGAAAAACTGTTTAAGGATTAACTTGGAAGTTTAGAAGTATAAAATTGTTGGGAACAAACTAAAATTAACTCTGTAATCAACATCCAGAAAACTCCAAAGTTCAAACAGCACCTTGGCAAAATTTGCATTAAACGGTGACATTGAATTGAATGGATTACTGACTGCTATTTATCAGACAGTTGATAAACTACTAGAGAGCAGCAGGCGCATATTGATCAAATAAGCTACATCTTTTCAGATACATAACATATGCATTATTCTTTTTAGCAGTTTTCATTCTCCAATTATGTTCCTGAAATTATAAGTGCATTATTCTTTTTAGCAGTTTTCATTCTCAGATTATGTTCCTGAAATTATAAGTAGAAGCGCACTATTGATTATCAAGTAACTCCAAAGGGGTAGAAGCACATTGCAGTCAATCTCCGACAAAACTATGATCGACATGTTCGAGAGCAAGGAACAGATCGCAGTTAAAGTACATCCAGATAGTAGACTAAAAATTTTAATAACGTATGACGATGATACAAAATATACCATTACAAAGATTCCTTCCTTCCGGGTAGGGAGTTCCTCGAGCTTTCTCAACGTTTCATCACCTTTGGTAACTTTACCAAATATAGCATACTGAAGAGTACTCAGAAAGTTATATGACATATGTGATATAATATCAGGAACATGAAAAAAGAAAAGGAAAATAAACTTTTCCAGCACACCTGGCCATCGAGGTGAGGGGCATCACCAAGGAGCATTGAGAAGGATGATGCTCCACTGTCCGGGTCAGAATATCTATGACAAAGCATCACAGACTTGAATATGATGAAATGCAGTGACATTCAGAAGTAAATCGACATACTATTATTAGAAATTTTTGTTTTTAATTTATTTATTTATTAACTAGTGAATACATACCAATATTTAGTTTTGCACGATGTCTTTCTGTAACACATCATGTTCAAGTATAGTCCAAAACACGACGCCACTGAACAACATAAGCCACCAATCACAACATCCAGCATGATACCACAACCAATGGCAAACACCCTCATCCAATAAATTGACTCTTTTTTTTTATAACCAAGGGTATTGGGGGCCCCACCCCCCACTAATCCCACGAGGCCCTGGCGACCGAGAGATGCCCCAATGGCCCCAAGAATGAAATACAAACGAGCTTGACGCCGCAGGGAATTGAACCTGGGATGTGCGCCTAATCACACTTCACAAGCCCGCCCTAACCGTTGCGCCCCCTCTTGGGGTTGACATTGTTTTTAAACTGGTGAAAGATTTTGATGTTTATCATGAGAGACTCATGTCTCAAAACCAAAACTCTAATGGCATTCACAATTATTATCATTTCCACACTTCAGTAATACTATTTATAGCTAAACATTATTCGTTGTGATTACTAAACATGGTCAAAAGACTATCTGGGGTTTACCCTTCAATCCCTGAACGCTCTTGTAAAATGCGATCGCACCTTAAATACTATTTTTAAGCCTTATGTCTCGGTTTGCTTGCCACTTCACCAACTAAGGAGTTCACCATTTTGTGTAGTATTTTTCAAGCATTTAACTTATGACTTAGCTAGCCTTTTAAGTTCTTCCTTTACAACTTAAAATGTTCGATTGGGTCTTCCATTTTCATTGTTATACTTACAATGTAGGAAAATAGGAAGAGCATACATATTACATTTGAAAGATGATGAAAAATAACGAAAAAGAAATTTATAGTAAGGGTCTGGATGATGATGGAACTGACCCTTAAAAGATCGTACCAGAATTTTTAAGCTGTCAGCTCTTTTAGTAATAGATTATAATGTTGTTTCTTAATTACCATTTGAGAATACTTCACTTATATATTTCAAGTTTGCTTGCAAGCTACACTTTTAAATTTCTTAATAATAAAACTAGAGATAGTTTTGACTTTTGAATGGGTGAGTGCAATTTTGAAGATACAGAACCCATGTGAATTGAGCAATTATAATTTAGGAGAAAAAAGTTGTGAGTGATGAAAATTCCTAGCATCAAAGACTTTACCTTCCCATGGAAAGAATACCTCTTACATGTTTGACATCACTGAATTCACCAACAACAGTTTTCTCAGCTTCCAATTTCCTCCCTGCATTCATAGGAGCGCTTCTTCCTCCGACTACATCGGCTACCTGGGCAACAAACCCTCTATCTACCTTCACAGCCAACACTTTCCAGTCAGTCACTTTGCATGGTTATAATCAGGGAAAAAAAAAAGCAACTTTTTATTTGGAACATCACCCTAAAAAAGTGGTTGGTATTATAGCATCCAAGTCGAACAAGCTTGAAGATGTGTTGAACCGTTTTTGGTGCGACACTTGGATAGAAACCAAATTCAATGTCCCCATAGTTTGTCTGCATATGAAGCACATCATACCATTCAAAAGACCTCATTAAAACAGTATATACGAAAAAGCAAAGAAAAATCATGGGGATTTCTAATAAATCCACACTAGATCAGCAAAATATCCATTTAAAGTATAAAACTCTACATTGCAGTTTATGAAACCAGTTTGACTCAAATTCTCACCATCACAAGTTGATTAATCCACGCTAAATCAACAAAACATCCATCAAGACCCTACATTGCAGCTTATGGCATCATATCACTGTTATATTCACATAATTAAAAGTTAACTCAAGAGTAGATACACAATCCTGTTCTCTGAAAATGTTTCTAGTCCGCAAAGGTTCAAATTTTCCAACTCAGTTTTTAGGACACATTTTTCAAAACTATTCTCTCAACACTCACTTTTTGCTTTCTAAAATTTCACTTGCAAAGTGTTATTTCATTGGACACTTATTATCCTCTCAATGTGTTCTAACCTTTCATTTTCTCCTTGTTTAGTTGAATTCCAAGATTCTAGCCCCAACTACTTCTGAATGGTGCAATTTGCGTCAAGAAAAAACAACAAATCTCTTCAGACATAAAAGCTCACTCAGACATGCAAAGTAAAAATAAGATGCAGATGTTCAATTTCAAAATATAAAAAAAAATTACAAGTTGATAATCAAAATATAATTTCAACTTCTCTTTCACGTTCTTTTGCTTCTTATATGTTAAATATAGTAGCTGCTCATGGTTATTTTGGCCGATTGATCTTCTAATATGCTAGTTTCAACAACTCTCGTTCCCTAAATTTTGTCTAGCTGATTGCCCTGTAGTAGGTATCTGGTTTGACGGCATTACGTATCAGTACTATAGTTGAACTCACTCAAAAAGTACAATCACAGCTTCATGAATTCAACTTTCCTATGAGGAATGCAAATATAAATACCCAGAAAACTTTCATTGAACATATGAACATGCAAAACACTGACGTTTGAATTCACAATTCCTAATATATCAATTTTACATTGAACATGCCAACAATTCAAGATCATCCAGGATCAAATGATCAACGCCCTAATCAATAGAACACACACTGATATGTGGAGTATGCGAGTGTGCATCCTTACCTGAAACACAACACGTGTGGATCCCAATTCGGGTTCCATAGCAAGAGCACCACTGAAACCACTGCATAGAAGGCCAATGCACGCAATTACAACGAAGATCGAATCTCTTTTGCCTCTCCACATTTCTGGTTGACACCGATCCTATTGAATGTTAGGATCGAGTGAGGTACAACTAATTATGCGCAGTTTACCACTACTCGAAGTCAACTTCTTTCTTCAATATTGAACAACAAAGATCAATTCGTGGGTTAATTTTTCAATTATCAGAATTGATGCGTTAAGATTGGGATTTCTTCGGATTTGGGAATTTTGCATTATAGGTAACTCACCTATCAGGTAATGTAATATTTAAGTACTGTATTTTCATTTATCAGAATTGCAGTCCTTCTCTTTTCAATATTGCACTTTTTATCTTATTATCATGAACTCAAGATCATCTACATTCTACACTAGTTGAAAAATGTAGATCTTCAAAAATCTATTTCTATAAGATTGATTAAGAAAAATATAATTACTAGTATTAGAAAAGTACAATTCAAGACTAATTTCCTAATATATTTTCTCATTTACTACCTCCATCCCATAATTAAAGTCCACTATTCCTTTTTAGGCCGTCCCAAAATATAGGTCACCTTCCTTTTAAAGATATTGTTAAAATATTAGTTGTCTTATATGCTCCCATTTAATGTACATAGTTATTATCAAAATAACTTAATTGAAATAAAACATCCAATAAATGAAGGGGTATAATAGGAAAATAAGTTTAAATTTTACTTTTCCAACACTATTAATTACAGTTTTCTTAATCTTTGTGAAATTGAAAGTGGACTATAATTATGAGACGGATGTAGTATTAGATATTTTATTTCAACTACTCTATTTTAATAATAATAATGTATATTAAATGAAAGTATAAAAGACAAGTAATATTTAAATTATATCTTTAAAATGAATTTGGTCTATATTTTGAGACGAATGAAAAGAAATATTAAATTATATTTTTTGGACGGAAATAGTAGTATTAAAGAGTAAATTATATGCATGTGAAAGTAGTCAAAGTTTCCATAAATATGACAAATAATTTCCCAACGGTTTACTGTTTCCGCAAGAATACACATAGGAATTGTCAAAGTATTCAAAGTTTCCTTAAATGAGACATATATACCTTATATATTTCCCAACGTTGTACGGTTTCCTCAAGCATATACTATATATATATATCTCTAAATCCTAATCCACATTGGAGTAGGCACCACCTACATATACGTACTATTTTCACACTATAAAATTTCTCTCATTCATCAATAATCAGATCTCTCTCTCTCCGATTTCATCTTGAAGATGGCCGAGTTCCTCAAGTGGCATGTTGCCACAGAACCAAACGAATCAAGACACAGCAGACGAATCGCCGAAAAGAAATCTTCATCACACGAGATGCGAATTCGCGTCGATTTTCGCTGCGAAACCATACAAAAGTGGATGCACAATTGTGTTGTTGAATCTCATCGAGAACCGAGGATCAAACGATGTACTACTTTTTTCGACTACGCATTACGCGCCGAGATTTGAAGAAAACTCGTTTTGAAAAAGCTCGAGTTTTTCGACCTGAGAAGCGCTAACAGGAGAGGAAAACTTGCGAATGAAGTAATCCGTCGTGCACGAGACTTGATCAGCAAGGAAAAGGCAAGATGTTCATCACTGGTTGTCAGTATTCAGAAGGAGACGGTATTTTACTTCAAGAATTGTGTTACACAAGAAATCAGCGATGATGGTGAAGATACTCACGATGGGCCCGAGTTGGAAAGTTGTACGGTGTGTTTGGAAGATATTGCCAAGGGCGATAAGGTCTCGACTCTACCGTGCTGTCATGTGTTTCATAGTAATTGCGTTGTGGAGTGGCTGAAAGCGGAGTCGCTCTTGTCCTATCTGTCGCTTTGAAATGCCCAAACCAAAAAGAAGACGTATGCATCATTGATAAGCTTCTATCTAGAGTTTCCTTGTTTTTGTAATGCGATGTATTATTAACTTTACGTTATCGAATTAATTTTTTGAATTAAGAACCAATTCTGCCCTTCTGATTGATTTCTTAAACATTCCATGATGACTCTAATTGAGTATAAACTTACAAATAATAATAGAAACATACTAGTAGTAAAATTGACACACAACTAGGAGAAGTTCGACCTTCCTAATTAAACGTTTGAGATATATTAATAACTGGGTAAATTCAATTTAATTTTATTATTAAAGCAGATCAACTTATTTAGTAATTGGATTCAAATTGACCAAGCTCATTACTTGATTGAAACCGAACTAACATAATCGACTTCATCTCGGTTGAATTGGATTGACGGATTTAAAGGATAATTATGTCAAAAATATATATTTCTTTTTCAAAAGGATATAAATTAAATTATTGAGATTTTGCTAAAGAAATTGGCTCGAAGGGGAAAAAAAAAGAAAATTGAACGTAACAAAATTCACTACACCAAAATATCGAAATTGTCACATTTAAAATTTTGAAGGAGTCACGGTTAATAACCGTGACCCATACACGCGCTGATTGTCGCGCATATTTTAAATGGGGTCACGGTTATTTACCGTGACTCAGGGGTCACGGTTATAAACCGTGACCCCCAATTAAAAAAAAAAAAAAAAAAAGTAAAGGCATCATATCGACTTTCCCCTTCTGTTCTTCTCAAAACCGAGCTTCGACTGAGAGGGCATGACTGCAAAGAAGCCCTAACACTTCGTCGAGTCTTCCACAAAATCTCCATCCTCCACCGCATTCGCCGCTGCACGCGCCACCGCCACCGCAGTCCACTATTGGGATTTCGTCCACCACCGACTCCAGCGAGAAGCTCCACTCGTAGCAGTGCCGAAATTGCAGAATATTCATCATCTTCTCTGTCCATTTGAGACCCTCGTTAGCATTCAGTTTTCGTTCGAAGGTAATAATCGATCTCCTTGATTTTTCTCCATAGTTTCTGAAGCTTGTTTGAATAATTTCCCCAATTTCAGAGTTGCTTGAATATAATCGAAGATGGTGTTGTTGTTTCTTGTCAAATAGTTAGTGATTTCGAGTTGGTATGTTGTCTTTGTGCTTCCATTTCGAAATAGTTGTGTTTTGGTGCTTCAGTTCGAGATCTATAGCCAGTTCTAGTAGTGAAACCCGTTGATGAAGTTGGTTTTAGAAACAAGGCTAGATGCTCGAGATTGCGTGATTCCAGCGAGAGACCTTCAAAATTATTTTTGAAAAATATTTCACAATATTGGATCCGACTTGGGCAATCCGACATTTTCCATATAAGAAGTGCTTGCAAATTTGGTAGGGATGGGGCGGTGGTGGGAGGGTGGGAGGGTGTGGTTGGTAGGGATGGGGCGGTGGTGGCGACGACAATGACTGGGGCGGTTGTGGTGGTGAAATAAAATGTACAAAAAATAAAAGTTGAGGATTTAAAGATAGGTAACGTAAAATGACAATGGCATTGCTTTTATGGTAGTATGACAATGGCCGCCTTTATTTCTTCTTTGTATTAATTCTTGTTTCAGTACATGAAACGTATCAATATCCGCGACAAACATATATTGGTTGTAGAATCACTTGTCGTATATGAAGAAATTGCTCCACTTCTTCATAATCCATGTTTGTCGTAACAAAAGCCGTAGAGTCTCATCAGATTTATATGATGAGTTTTCCATATCGTCTCAACCTCGGCCATGAACTGTTGCTTGGCTCTACTATTGAGGACTTTTATAGTGATCTTATCTCCGTTAGGGAACTGTCCCTTGTAGATTTTACCGAAGCCTCCACAACCCAACATCGTAGTATAATTGCTCGTAATTGTTGAGCCGTGAACCTCATCGCGTTCTCCTGAGCTAAATCACAGAAAAATCTCTCCATAGTTGAGGCATCAACCTTCAAAACTTGGATTGCACTTATTAATGGTGGTTGTGTTGGGGAGGCAACTTTAGCTCTTGCATTTGATTTTTGCCTTTTATGTAAGGAGTAGATTAAGCAGCAGATTACGACGTAGAAAATAACCATAATTGTTATTATTCATAAACTGAAATCATATACTCGTCATCATCATTAGTGAGGTCAAAAGGTACATAAAGCTGATGTTTAAAATATAGGTAGTGCAACTTCTAGTTATTATTAGCACCGAAGATTTGAATCCAACATTACTTTCATAATAACTAACGTTCACAATTTCGACTTGTACCAACGTCATTTTTGTAAATGAGTTATACTTACCTTGATCTATATATGTGACATGCTTTATCAAATTTGGTCACCGCTTACTTGACATGTTAGTTGTTTCATTTTTGTCCTTTTTGTTTTTGCTGTGGGAGTACTACGTAAACAGCCTTGACTTTCAATTTAACGTAAGGTTGAATACTTGGTAGTCATAGTCGAACAGTTACAAGCAAATGTTTTGGATTGTAAAGTTCAACGAATTGGCTTCCTTAAAGAAATGTGAGAATGTGAGCCGCTTACTTTGATAACCAAGTGCTATATATCCATCTCAGAAAAAATCCCCCGTTGAGTTCATTCTAGATCCAAATATTGATGATATATATATATATATATATATATATATATATATCCTTTCAAGCTCCCCACAAACACATAGAGACCCTTTGCTTTTGAAATGTTTTTGAAGCTTTTATACATGTTTTTGACATTTGTACATAAGATGAAACACGGCTATCTCAATATTATGATCTCTCAATGATCTTTGCTTATGGTTCCTGGCTAATAGTAAATATAAATTTTTTTTTGATCGTTGGATGGATATGATGATAAATTTGGGGGTAAAATACAAATCATTGGAGAAATAATCCTTTAAGAAAGAAATAATTATTCTTAGCTTTCAAGGGGAGCAATGGAGCGGTAACGGGCCCTGTAACATAATTATGAACTTTGGACAAATTAATTAAAATAATCTAAAATGCAGTGGAGACTATTGGCCTTTAACCATGGTTATTTAAGCTAATTAAGTCAAGGATAAAAGAAGTCCACAACATAAGTTCTTTAGTTTTAATTATTATGTGTGGTCCTATTTCTCATTGGATTCTTGCTTTTAACTTAATTGATCTCTAAATAAGTCTCCAAAACCTCGTATATGTACCTTTTTGTGTCTAATGAGATGTTATATGTTTATATCCATTAATTGAAATTTGGGCTAGTCATATTTGAGTTTGAAATAAAGGAAGACTAAATATGGGATGAAAATTGCAAAATAGTTTAAATTGATTGACACCACCGAAGATCATTTTTATTTTTGCCTAATTTTACATTTATATATTTTATTCAAGTGGTGATGATTCTTTTCCTTTTTCTTAATTTATTCAGGCTTTCGAAAATTTCCGATTTGACAAATGAGGCTCCAGTCTTGATCGAATAGTTTTATATAATCTTGGTTTTCTCAGGTATATTTCCACTGTTTCGTTTATTCCATGTTTTTTCCACTTGCTTCTTCTCTATGTTTTTTCCACTTGTTTAACATTTATGTTATTTACATATCATCGCACTTATCATCAAGCTTAGAGTACCCGTTTGAAAATTAGTTTATAATTTACAAACCTCCAAGACATTTGGATGGTTTGAGATTTATAAACTAATTTTTGAATTGTTCCATTTTTGGACAGTTTGTCATTCATTTGTGAACTATGCGATGTGTGCTATCAAAATATATCACGAATTCACTATAATCTCGTGTGTAAAGGCTTCGATAGTATGACCTTGTTATTCTCCGGGGTGTACACTACATATCGCGTAGATCGTACACTTCGGAGAATACAGGGAGATACTGTCGAAATTTACACATGATATTATAGATGATTTTGGGATATATTTGATAGCATAACTCGCATAGAGCACAAATCAATGATGAATGGGTTAGGACCCTTACCAGTTAGTAATTGGAGTGATAAGGCGTATTAGGACATTATCATGACACGTGTTCCACTCGTATATCAAATTCTCGTTCATTCTGTTCGAAATATCCCCCGTAATTACCATTGCTATTATTGTTAGTTGGTGAAAAAGAAACTATGATTTCAATGCATATGCATTATTAATTCGTTTTTTTAAATACAAAAGCTTTCCGATGGAATTCCCACTTTATAAAGAATGGATGGCCGTCCTTCCAAGAACTGCTCCTGTCTATGTACAAGGAATTAGGGAATTTATTAAGTTTGCACAGAGAAATCTCGACGCTGATGTCATACCATGCCCGTGCAACCATTGTCGAAACGGTAAACGCCATCCCATTGAACTTGTTGAGCTACACTTAGTGAAGTGGGGCATGGAAGATGATTATAAGTTTTGGTGCTTTCACGGTGAAAGGAAAAATGCATTTGTCCCAGAACAACTACCGACAAGAGTAAACGTGCACCCGGAGGACTGCCCATCGAGTCATCCTATGTTGAATAACCTCGTCGATGATGCATATGGAGTTAATCACTCCATGGGAGATGAAACTATGCATTTTGAAGGTGCTTAAAACGTTGATGTAGAAAACAATGGCGATGCTGAGTACATCCGTCTAAAACTGGCTGCATCGCAACCTTTGTATCCTAATTGTAACAAGGATCTCACCACATTGTATGCAATGATTGGGTTACAAAACGTGAAAAGTCAATTCGGATTATCTGGGAATAGCGTGACTGCGTTACTTTTGTGGGTGAAAGATTTGCTCCCAGTAGAGAATTCGTTGCCAGCAAGCTATCCATCAATGAAGAGTATTTTGAAAGGTTTGGGGATGAAATACAAATCCATTCATGCTTGCAAATATGATTGTATTTTGTACCACAAAGAGCATGAATTGAAGGACAAATGTCCTGTGTGTAGTGAACCCAGATATGTCATAAAGAAAGATCCACATAAGAAGGGCTTTAGAACACACAAAGTGCCGCATAAGGTTTTGAAATATTTTCCTTTGAGACCGAGGTTAAAGAGACTTTACACCGTACCTTGGATATCAGATGCTATGACTTGGCATGCGAGAGCAGAAGAAGGGGGTAATCTTATGAGGCATCCTATAGACTCTACTGTTTGGAAAGCTGCAAATGTTGCACACCCAGAGTTTGCCAAAGAAGCTCGCAATGTTCGCCTTGGATTGGCTACTGATGGCTTCAATCCCTTTGGAAATTTAAGCACCAATCAAAGTGTTTGGCCGGTGGTTCTTGTGCCTTATAATCTTCCTCCGTCATTGTGCATGAGGAAAGAGTTTTCTATGCTACCACTGTTAATTCCTGGGCCAAAAGCTCCAAGCGACGATATCGATGTATACCTAGCACCATTAATAGAGGAGTTGAATGCTTTGTGGGTTGATGGTGTGCAAGCGTTCGACTCGAGCAAGCAAGAATCATTCACTTTAAAGGCCATGTTGTTGTGGGCAATTCACGACTTGCCAGCATATGGCACTTTATCTGGTTGCAATGTTCATGGTTACTTTGGATGTCCTATTTGTGCTGAGGACACTGCATCAGATTGGTTGCCCGTTAGTCATAAAATTTGTTATCACAGTCATCGTAGATTTCTACCTCGTGATCACAAGTTCAGGCAGGACAAAAATAATTTCCTCCCTGATGGGGTTGAAGAGAGGTTAGCTCCAAGGAGGCTCTCGGGATCTGAAGTTGAAATCAGGGCTGCAAGTGCAGGACATAATTTGACTGGTAAACATCCAAAAATTCTGGGTCTGAAGCGCAAAGGTAGAGGTGATCCCAAAGATCCAAGTAAAATGAAGTCGTGGTCTAGAAGGTCATTGTTATACGACTTGCCCTATTGGAAAAATCATTTAGTACGGCATGTAATAGACGTTATGCATGCTGAGAAAAATGTCATAGAACACATTGTAGGTACATGCCTACAAGGAACACATTCAAAGGATAGTGACAAAGCACGGGAAGATCTCCGAGCGATGAAGATTAAGAAGAGCCTGTGGTTGCAGACTGATCCTGAAAATGGAAAAGGTGTTATGCCTGATGGAGCCTTCACTTTAAATAAAGAGGAGAAGGATATGTTTCTAAGGACCTTGCATGATTTGAAACTGCCAACAGATTACTCCTCTAATTTACGTAGGGTTGTTAATTTTCATGCTCGTGATTTGAGACAGTGCAAGTCTCACGACTGGCATGTCATCATGCAATTGATTCCGTTGTTGTTCAACCATTGCTTTTCGAAACACAAGGAGCTTCGTCGCGCTATTATGCAGATAAGTGTATGTTTCACTCTTTTATGTGCAAAAATTGTTAACCGAAAGCACATTGTTGCAGCCAAATCTACTCTTGTTGAGGCAACGTGCGTGTTAGAGAAGTACTTTCCACCTTCATTTTTCGACATTAGCATCCACTTGATGGTACATTTGTGTGATGAAGCCCTGATGTGTGGCCCTGTAAGATATCGATGGATGTATCCATTTGAGAGGCTGATGAAATTCTTCAAAGATTGCGTCAAGAATACTAGGTACATCGGAGGGTCAATTGCAGAGGAGTATATTACAAATGAGGCTTCTTTGTTTGCCAGAGAGTACATGCCTAATCCTGGCGTTGGAAGTTTTAATCCTCATCGTGAGCGCTTTATTGATGAATCTGGCGATTTTGTAGATGAACAGGCATTGGGAAAGGGGAAGAAAGTACGGCTTACAAACATTCAGTATGAGCAAGCGGCTCGTTACGTTTTTGAAACGCACGAAGATGTGGATCAATGGCGAGAGTAAGTACCTTCAATATATAATTACGACGCTTTTGTGTAACAATTTATAGTAACTATCAATCACATAATGCCACACAATCAATTATTTTTTCTTTGGAAACAATAGGAAATATGCTGCCTCTCAACAATTGAAAAGGCGAAAAGGCGAAAAGGCCTGTCAATTCCGCATTATGACTTCAGGCTATGGGTATCAAATGAGGTACTAATTACGTTTATAGTTTCAGCAGTACATTAGTTTTACCTTAGGGAAATTTTACTTATATCTTAAGGATATTTTTTCATTGGTCCCACAGTTGTTAAAAATGGGTGACGTGACGTCGAGACTCGCACGGCTTGCCAAAGGCCCTAGCTTTTATGCCCAGCGGTTTGGAAGATATCGAGTAAAAGGTTTTGTTTTCTCTGAACATAGTCGTGAGCAATGCTCTAATGGGCGGCAGAATAGCGGCATTGCAATTACAGCCGTTACAACTTGTGTATCTAGTTCGAAAGACAAAAATCCGAAAGAAGTAGAGTTGACTTATTATGGGATTGTTCAGCATATATACGAACTAGATTATACAAGTTTTGTGGAGACAGTATTCGATTGTGATTGGGTGCGAGTTGAGGACAGGAATGCGTGTATGGTGGACACTGCTACAAATATGATCATGGTTGATTTGAGCAAATTGAAGAGCAAGGGAAATGTCAAAGATGAGCCGTTTGTTTGTGCTTTTCAAAATGTGAAGCAAGTTTTTTATTCAAAGTGTATCAACAATGGTCAATGGTCAGTTGTCCTCCATTCACCAAAGCGGTTGACTACACTAGTAGATGCGTTGGAAGCCCCCGTTGAGTTCCAATCTGTATTAGATGACAATCCTAATTTGAAGGCTTTGTCGGATTATTTGGATGAGTAGATCTATTTTTGGAATTGTAATTCTTTACTAAGTGGAGTCCTATCGGTATCAGTAAATCAATGTAGTTACATTAGTTGGCTTGTAATTGTAATTGTTTTTGTACGTTTAAGCACGTGTATTCAGTGTATGTAATTGATGTTGGATGTTGTCGATCATTAGATGTTGTTCTTCGATCATTTCTTCATATTATTGCATGTTGTTCTTACGGATTGGTTATTATTTTTTGTGTAATTTTCCATTTTCATGTTTTCCATTTTCCAATTTACATCTTGATTACCACAATTATAGTAACTCTTTCTG
The DNA here is from genome assembly GCA_018223645.1 of Jasminum sambac. Lineage (NCBI taxonomy): Eukaryota > Viridiplantae > Streptophyta > Magnoliopsida > Lamiales > Oleaceae > Jasminum > Jasminum sambac. The sequence goes on from CP073652.1 coordinate 28,728,774, forward strand.
TACATATCAATTTAATCTCTTTCTTTGATGTTTGTCTATTGCAGACAATGTCCCGTTCTATATCTCTCGAGAAAAAGAAGAAGGAAATAAGTTTCGATTTGACTGGGAGTCCTATCGGTACGAACAAGAGTGCATTAAAGACCCGCACATTGGATTTAGTGAAACTTCATGTCGGGCTCAATCATGACAATTGGCGGGCGGTTCCCGAGGACACAAAAGATGACTTATGGAACGCATTGGCAAGGGATTTCAATCTGCCACCTTCACAGAAAAGCAATATGCTATCTCAAGCAGACGAGCAATGGCGGACTTGGAAGAAAAACGTTCGGAAACGCAACTTTGGAGAATCGAGTACTAGCAAAGAAATTTTGGCGTTGAAAGATAAAACGCCAGAGGGGGAGGTGATCCCTCAAGGAGAATGGAATGCATGGATTGATCGAGAGGCTGATCCCATCAAACTCCAGCAGAGGGCGCAGAACAAAGCGAATAGAGCAAAAAGACAAGATGTTTATTTACTTGGTGCTAAGTCCTATGCACAAGTAGCTGATGAATGGACGGTATATTTTCTGTACCTTATTGAGTTACCAATTACTTTATTATGCAGTAGAACTATATATATATATATACTACTTTAGTGTAATGATCAAGCTTTGATTGTGTTTTTGCATTTGTATTGCTTTGAATTGCTTAATTAAGGAATTTATGTATAGTCTTTCCTGTGTTAAATGAATTGTGTTCTAGCAAAAGTTCAGAAGGTTCCCATTAACTGTAGATTGAGATGAATGCTTTAGTCATTGAGTATGGATAGAACTAATGAGTTTTTTGTTCGGAGTTAATGCATGGTTGCTTGAGTTTTGTAAGTTTCTAGGTACAAAATGGTAGTCGTTAAAGTGGAATTATTTGTCAGCTCATCACATAGGGTTAAATTTGTAAGGATTCTTTAGACAAGTGGCAGGTTGAAGCTTTTGTTTTTAGAGATGCTCAGTGCGTTGTTCTGTATAGTTAAGTGGAGTAATTCATAGAGTTTCATATTCTATAGAGTCACGTACTTAAATGATTGTTGATATTCTATACAACTACATATAGATTGTTTATAATTTTATAGTTAAAGGAAATTGTCTTTGATGTTTTTAGAAGTCCTACCTTGTTATATATTGAAAAAGTAGGTCTTGGATATCTTGCTGAAATGGCTATATTCTATTCTATTACAGGACCTGTGTTTGGTTTTCAATCATTGTCCCCACCAAGTTTCTAAATAAATGAGGTGGTGGTTTATCAATGTCTATTCATTCATCATCAATAATTAGCTCCAGTTGCAAGATTATTCACTATCATTATAAAATAGTTGGGGAGAAAGAAAAGAATCCATACTACTAACTATATGTGTCTCTTATTTTGTTCACCTATCAGCGAGATGGATTGTAATGGATTACAAATGGGCTGTAATGGCATGTAATTAAATTTGTAATCCATGTTTGCTAGGAAAAGGTCTTCATGTTGATTCAAATTCCATGTTTGTCATCATAATCACTTTACATAGTTAATTTTTGATTAAATTTGAATATGGTTGAGGAAATAAATTTTTTCCTGTACTTGTAAAAATTTATTCTTTATTAGGGATCGGATAAAGGAACAGATGATGAGGGCATTACTCCAAGTTGCACCAACCTTTACTTATATGCCCGTAAGATGAAATCTGGAGAATATCACCCGAGTGCTATTGAAACAGCGGTGAGTAGAAACTATTATAATACATGTAAGTAAATAATAAATGTTATATGTATGATCACGTAATTATGGTAAGTATTTGACAGGCTAAAATTGCTGAGATACAAATGACTCAAGGGGGAGATTCAACTGAAACAGATGTCGATACTGATCCATTGAGTCAAGTATTTGGGAAGGACAGCCGTGGCCGAACCCGTGGAGTAGGAAGCAAAGTTTCTAGAACCAAGTACAAGGCCATTCAACCTGCAGTGTCTCGAATTGAAAAATTGGAGATTCAAATGCAAGACCAATCTTCCAAAATGGACGCCATCCTCAATCTCTTACAAGAAAGCCGAGCCAATCCAGATGTGAACATTCCATCGCCCGGCGTAGGTCAAAGTAAAACAAAGAAATCTTCTACAGTTGGGGAAGGCTCTTCAACGCGTGCAATGACGGATGGCACATCTCCTATAGAGGCACACAAGGGTTACCATTACATGAGAGATTTGAGGAATGAAAAGAGCATTGCAATGGTTAAAATTGAAGCAGTCGAGCCATGTACTATTGTTCACTCCCGTCCACTGCAGTGTCCTGAAGCAAAAGTCATAATATTATCGATTTATCCGGGCATGGAAAATGAGCCAGTTTATCTTGGTCGACAAGGTTGTGCGACTACATTGGGAGATTTCGGCAATGGATCATTTATTGCGTGGCCTCTATATTTGTTAGAGAAGATATTGTAATTATCTCCTAAGTCATATGCATGGTTTTAACTAGAGACAATGTTGTTTATTTCAGTTTTTGAATCCACATATAACATCTCTCTTTTGATGCAATGTGGTTGAATGCTTGACTTAACAATGGTGGAGTTATGAAATTTTGGGTTTTGGTGATTGTATGAACCATTTGGTGAGATTGTTTGCTGAGATTGTTGTACTTGCTGAGATTGTTATGTTCAAGTGTTTACCACAGACAATCAAATGAAAACAACAGGTACCACAGTTTATTGCAGACGAGGGTCACGGTTTATAGCCGTGACCCATTTTCCATTCATTCCAACGAGGGTCACGGTTTAAAACCGTGACCCATTAAGAAGGGGTCACGGTTTATCACCGTGATCGATTCTGAGGGGGTCACGGTTTAAAACCGTGACCCCTTCTTAATGGGTCACGGTTTTAAACCGTGACCCTCCATTTGGGTCACGGTTCGGATGCCACAGTGTCTGGCTCGGTTAGGACCGTGACCCAACTTTATTGTCACGGTTTTTATCCGTGACCATGTGTGGTGTCACGCAACGTATGGTCACGGTTAAAAACCGTGACCCACTATAGGGGTCACGGTTTTTAACCGTGACCATCAGCGAGAACTGGTGTAGTGATTATTCAAATAATTATCAGCGTTTCATTAATGTCATGGGTTGGGTTAATTTCACAAAATGGATTGAAGTGACAAAACTAGTTTGAATTAAATTAGTCTCAAATCCTAGTCAAGACCTGCTTTCTTATTTCATGTATTGTCCCTTCAAGTTAAAATTATATAGGGTATGTTTAGTCAATCAAATAAGTTAGCTTATAACTTATTCAATTCAGAGCTTACAAGTTCCTATTAATTAAATATAAGTTTCGCTTGGTTTGAGGAGCTTATTTAAAAAGCTTTTTTTATTAACTTTTCAAATAAGCTAGTTTTCCCTAGTTCTACTAGCTTTTTTTTACTAACTTTTCAAATAAATTTATGAACTTTTCACTTTTTATTTCATTTGTTATCCTAATTACAATTTTCTAGAAAGATATTTTAAATATATCATTTTGTGTAATTTTCTATTTATGAGCCAATTTATCAGTTATTTTGCCTAACATTTTTATTTATATCAGCTAACTTATCAGTTATAAACTAGATTATCAGCTAATTTTACCAAACACAACCATAGTCTACAGCACTAATTAGCATGTGATAATTATGTGCATGAATATCTGAAGTCCATGGAACAAGCTCGAACTCCATGGAACAAGCTCAACAGATTTGAACTCCATGATATTGATTTCATTGATAAAGTAATTAAAAGTACGTCACTACAAGAAACTTGATCGAGTGGCATGTCGTCCCTATAGCCTTGTAGTATTAAGCGCGATGTGACAACATGTCACACATAATGCTCTACAAGAATGAGATTATAGGGGCGATCGACCGCTAGCTCCTAAAAACCCAATTTCTGGTAATATTATACACGAAGAAAAAAAAAATAAAAGAAGCCACGCAATAGAGCTTTCTGCATCTTGATAGTTTGTCTTGCTTACCTTGTGCAAAATATTATTTTAAATAGAAAGTAAGGGTTAAAGTCTAAAATAATCTTAAATCGCACAATACAAAACATGCAAATATCTAACACTGCGTGTGTTATTGTATGTGTTTTAATAAATTTTTACACACTTTTATATATTCTTTCCAACTCCACTCATTCTCTCTTCTATTTCACATCTACGATCTCGTGGGACCTACATGTACTATATAAATCTTTATCATTCAACTATATTCATTCTCTCTTCTATATCACATTAAAATTTATAAAAATTTATGTTTACACATATACTAACATGTGTTTAACACTTGAAACGGATCCCACCCTCTAGTTGAATGATCACTTAATTTTATTTTATCTTTGTTCGTTGAAATTCCACCTAAGTTAATTTTTGCTTAAATTAAATTAAATTTAGTAATAATTGTTGAAGGAATATGTTGACGTGGCTACAATTTGAAATTTAAGTTCTGTACAAATACTTTCAGGACAAAATCGAAAAGTGTGTGTATGTACAAATCCTAGTCCACACGAATCTCTCCAAATCCTAATCCACCTCGGATTCATGACTAACCCATATATATACATATATATATATATATATATATATATATATATGCGAATTAAAGAAAATTCATCTCACTACATCAATCAGATCTCCCCCTTCCCTCTCTCTATTCATTCAATGGCTTGTGCTTGAAGCAATTTCTTCTTGAACATGGCAGAGTGCTTAAACTGGGATGCAGACATAACAGAACAAAAATCTAAACACAGAAAACGAATCGTTGACGATGATGACGAGGAGCAATCTTCACCACAGATGCACGTTCGTGTTCATTTTCGGTGTCAAACGGAAAAAATTTGGATGCAATATTGCAACGTTGGACAACTTCTATTCACCAAAACTGAATCACATCGAAAACGGACGGCGAAAAGATCACGCACTTGGTTCGACTACGCCTTGCCCGACGAAGATCTGAAGAAACTTCTCCTCAAAAAGCTCGTAAATTTCGACCTGAGAAACGATAATCGGAATAGCAAAGGAAAACTTGCGGAGGAAGTAATCAACCATGCAAGAAACTTGATCAGCAAGGGCAAAGAAAGAGCTTTCTCATTGGTTGTCAATATCCAAAAGAGGGCATTGTACATTGAGAATCGTGTCTTTCGAGAAATGATCGGTGATGTAAACACGGTGCCTGCGAGTATGAAAACCATCTCGTCTTTGCTGAAGAAAGAGATGGCCTATGACGACGAGAATTGTGGTGGGGTCCACGAGATGAAGAGTTGTACGGTTTGTTTGGAGGAGTTTGCCAAGGGTTCCAAGGTCTTGACCATGCCGTGCTCCCACATGTTTCACAGCAACTGCATTGTGGAATGGCTGAACAGAAGTCGTTATTGTCCTATCTGTCGCTTTAAGATGCTTAATGCAAAAGAAAGCTATGTATATGTGCATCTTCGATACGTTTCAGTCTAGGATTTTGTTGCTTTTAATTTGGAGCGGAAAGTACTTACAGTTGATTTAGAATCAAGGACAAGGTTTCCCCCACCCCCACTTTATGCTTGATTTCTGCATGATTTATTTGTCATTGTACTCCAATTATAAAAGGACCTTGCTACATCACCATAATAGATGCCATAATGATTGACATAATGGACATGTGGCATGATCCTACAATTTCAACTACTCCATCACTTTTAGATGGAGGGTTATTAAATATGTCAACTGTTATTATGTCAACCATTATGACATTCATTATGGCAGTCTAGCATTTCCCATTATAAAATTACCAATATATAATAGAGGACCTTACTACATCACTATAATAGATGCTATAATGGTTGACATAATGGACATATGGCATGATCCTACAATTTTAACTAGGACCTTGCTACATCACCATAATAGATGCCATAATGGTTGACATAATGGACATGTGGCATGATCCTATAATTTTAACTACTCCATTACTTTTAGATGGATGGTTATTAAATATGCCAACTGTTATTATGTCAACCATTATGACATTCATTATGGCAGTCTAGCATTTCCCTTTTAACTACTCTATCACTTTTAGATGGATGGTTATTAAATATGTCAACTGTTATTATGTCAACCATTATGACATTCATTATGGCAGTCTAGCATTTCCCTATAATAGAAGTTACCAATTAAAGAAAAACATGTTAATTAGTATAGACAATATAAGTGTCCGCACTCTAGCTAATAGACCATGGAACGAAATTACCATTCTATCTCACTGTGTTAGAGGGCTTTCATTCCTTTTATTAATATGTGGATATTAATTTGTGTGTACACATTTTCTATTTACTTGAAGTATTTTCCACTAATTAAACAATAATCAACCAGGGGAAGTTCGAGATTCTCGAAAGTTAGAAAGATATAACTAGGTATAACGGTGAATGAGACTTCGATCAAATGATAACTAGGTTGGGTGAGGAAAGATCGAACGATGCATGAAGACATTTTAAATACAAAGGCTTTTACAATAGAGAGAGAAAAAAATAAAAATAAATAAATAAATAAATAAAGCCTTCAAAGTGACAAATAGTTCTCAAATCAAGGAGGGTTTGTGTTGTTATCATTATTGGTATACCTAAAAATGTGTCAAGGGTGGAGTTGGATGGTGGTATGATATATATATATATATATATATATATATATATATATATGTATCCCATTTTTATTGAAAACAAAGGAGAAACATACAAAACCCATGCATGCAGAGGGGACCAGACCGTACCTTCCATGCATGGGGCCAAAAGGGCCAAGTGTTTCAACAAAAGCAACTAGAAAACCATCATTCACAAAAGCATCGAAAACATATATAGATGTTCAAACACAAATGGAGCATGAGTAGTGGAGCCTAAAAGGATTTTTTCCGACGATGACATGAGTGTGCATGTGCACATTCTTTCATAAGAGCCATCAAACAGACTATATCCCGAGCCAGCCAGTTGCCATGTTTCATCGTCCAAATCATCGTGCGACTCAAAAGAGTGACCGTCCTCCATGAAGATCCGGATATTTTTTCTTGTACAAAGATACATAAATTGAATGCATAAATTTCTTTAATTATACATAAATTTTAAAATTCCGTTTAATGTATAAAGATACAAATGTGACTCATTTATGTACGTAATTAATATTTTTCTTGTTCTTACCAAATAAATTTTTGGATTTGATGTGGTGTATTGATTCTTTGATATTATACATAAATGTATATAAAAGACTCACATCAAATTATGAGATGTACAAAAATCCAATTAATAAGGTGACGGTAATCCTCTCCTCACAACCCGATTTTGTTAGGAGAAATTAGACCCAATACCCTAATAGCATCACAATTCAAGAATTTGATTTAATTGTTGGTCATAGAATATAATATCATCAAAAATCACAATAATATTTTACGAGCAAGACATAAAATTGATAAACTTACAGTTTACTCGTCTCATTCGGTCTTGTGTGAAAGTCGATGGAATAATTAAGTACGTGTTGAAAGGTTTTGTGTTTATTTATTCTTTTTCTTTTTCTTTTTCTCTTTCGCTTTCTCTTTCTCCTGGAAAGTGTTTAATTATGACTTTTACTTATTTTATTTGAACTATAAAGAAGGATAGTATTGTCACATGTGGTTCTCAAAGGTCCCAGTTTGCAAAGACAGTGCAAAAATTGGGACTGAAATGTAAAAAATAAAATGATGGGTTTTGCGAATAGGTGATGATTTTGCAAGAATTGGTGAAGTAATGAAATGGCAAAAAAAAAAAAAAATAATAATAATGATAATTTCACTCTTCACTTGTTTCAATAAACATTTGGACAAGTATTTATATACAAGAAAAATCTAGATCGAATTTGCAAGGATTGACGATGATATATCAAAATTATTTACCCGAAATACCATGGTTTAAAAAGGTCACTCAAGTTACGAAGGTTATGAAAATAGTGACTCACGTTTAAAAAAATCTCTAAAAACCATAGATTTTAGATGATTTAGATATTTGCTCAAGTTAATTTTTGACGTGACTGCAATTTGAAATTCACGCTAAATAAAATGTGCTATAAATTAAGTTTATTTCCTTAAATATGAACATATATTATAAATTTTATTTCCTTAAATATGAACATATATACCATATGTAATTAATTTCTAAGCCTATTTATCCCCCAATTCCGAATCCACATTGGATTCACTATTAACCTAACTCCTATAACTACCCCTGTATATATATACACGTAAACTAAAAAATATCCCATTGGTCAATCAGATCTCCCTCAATTCAATTCTCCCTCTCTCTCTCTCCCCAATTTCTTCATTATGGATGAGTTCTTCAACTGGGATATAGCCATAAAAGCAAGTGAATCTAGACACAGCAAGCGCATCGCTTGCAAGCAATTTTCACCACAGTCGACACGCGTACGTGTCGATTTTCGCTGCGAAACCGTACAAAAGTGGATGCACTATGGTGATGTAGGACATTATCAACGCATACATCGAGAACCGAAGATGAAAACACGCACTACTTTCTTCGACTACGCATTACCCGCTGAAGATTTAAAGAAACTTATGTTGAAAAAGCTCGAATTTTTCGACCTGAGAAGCGATTATCCGAACAGGAAGGGGAAGCTTGCGGAGGAAGTAATCTGCGAAGCACGAACCTTGATCGACGAGGGCAAAGAAAGATCTTCCTCGTTGGTTGTCAATATCGAGAAGACAATGTTCTTCTACTTAGAGAGGAATCGTGTTCCACAAGAAATCAGTTCGGATAGCGAAGATGATGGTGGGGACCACGAGTCGGAGAGTCGTACGGTATGTTCGGTCAGTTCTGATAGTGACGATGATGGTGGGGACGACGAATCGGAGAGTTGTACGTTGTGTTTGGTATGTTTGGAGGATACAGCGAACGGCGATAAGGTTACAACGACCCTACCGTGCTCTCACGTGTTTCACACTAATTGCATTGTCGAATTGTTCAAGGAGATTTGTTATTGTCCTGAATGTCGCTTTGAAATCACTGAACCAAAAAGAAGACGCATTTATTGATAAACTTCTGTTTAGGGTTTCCTTCGTTTTTTGTTATCGAATTAATTGTTTGAACTAATGTACGTATTAGGTAATGTAATATTCAAGTACTTCCTTTTCATTTTGGAGAATTGCAGTCCTTCTCTTTTCAATATTGCACTTTTTATCTTATTATCATGAGAATTCATGGAGTAAAAATCCAATGCCCACACTACTGGGGAAAAAATTCGTGTGGGTTTACGGGGCCTCCACCATTATGGGGCAGTTATATATTATTTATTTCAGTTAATGTAAATACAAAAAAAAAAAAAAAAAATTTTGAACGCTAATGTGGGGGCCACAAAATGGAGCCATGTCGGCGTGGGTATTACATGTTGCCAATGTTAACAACACAACAATAGCCTGAATTCATGATATCATCTACACTACTTGAAAAACGTAAATGTTCAAAAATATATTTCTATAAGATTGTATTTAATTTGATTGCCATCATTTTTTTACATAAATTTGTTGAAGGATATTTACTATTTTAAAAATATTACACATCATTTGTCTGAATATAATATTTTTATACACGGATGTACTTAAAATTAATTAGTATCGAAATTTTTATAGGATTGTTTTTAGAATGACATGCCTTATTAGGCATTCTATTTTGTCACGTTTGTCTTTTATTATTTCTAATCTTAATTATTATTTCTCAAACCTTTGCTTATTTTTCCTCCGTATTTCAAAATATTAAAAAAGAGATAGAGAGAGAAAAAAAATTTAAAATGCAGCACTCTGCTTAGTCGACATTGGAATAAATTTATCACCGTGCTTAAAATATTTTAATAATGTATTCTAATATAGTATGTCTCCCTTATAATGTGTACTATTAAAAAATAACGTTATGCTATGCTATGCCGTATTTTAGAATATTAAATACTTAATTTATATGCTTATTATAAAAAGTACTCAAAAGTTTCCATAAATATAACATGTATAATTTCCCAACGTTCGACTGTTTCCGAAAGCATATCTGTATCTCAAAGTACTCAAAACTTTCCATAATAGGACATAAATCCTAAACCACATTGGATTCGCCACCTATATATACTTAGACTAAAATACTAATCTCATTCATCAATAATCAGATCTCTCTCTCTCTCTCTCGTTGAACAAGCATGACGGACTCCTTCAACTGGCATGTAGCCACGGAAGCAAGTAAACCTATACGACGCAGCAAACGAATCGCCGAAAAGCAATCTTCATCGCATCCCGAGAAGCGCATTCGCGTTGATTTTCGCTGCGAAACAGTAAAAAAATCGACGCACTATTACGTCGATGTGGGACTTGGACAAGATCTATACGTCACAACCGAATCGCATCGAGAACCGAGGATCGAAAGATGTACTACTTTTTTCGACTACGCATTACCCGCGCGAGATTTGAAGAAACTTCTTTTGAAAAGGCTCGAATTTTTTGCCCTGAGAAGCATTAATGATCCGAGCAGGGAAAGAAGACTTGTGAAGGAAGTAATCCGCCACGCACAAAACTTGATCAACAAGGAGAAAGAAAGATCTTCCTCGTCCTCATTGATGGTCAATATCAAGAAGAAGGTATTCTACTTCCAGAATCATGTTACGGAAGAAATCAGTACTGAAGATAGTGTTGGTGGGGACCACGAGTTGAAGAGTTGTACGGTGTGTTTGGAAGATATTGCCAAGGGTAACAAGGTGTGGACCCTACCGTGCTCTCATGTGTTTCACAGTAAGTGTATTGCGGAGTGGCTTAAGAGAGGTCGTTCTTGTCCTGTCTGTCGCTTTGAAATGTCTAAGCCAAAACGAAGCCGTATTCATTGACATATAAGCTTCCGTCTAGGGGTTAATTTCCTTGTTTTTGTAATGTGAAGTACTATTAGTGTTATCAAATTAATTATTAATTTTATGAATTGAGAACAATTTTGTTACCAATTAACATTGTCTGAACTGTTATTTATTTATTTATTATTATGGTGACTTAATTAATATTTTCCACAATGTATACATTTTCCCCTTTATGCTTGATTTTGGTACGGTTACACTTCATGCATGGCTCCAATTATGAAATTACAAATAACAATAGAAATAACTACTGAACAACACCCATTCCATTCAAGATTTTAAAAAAAAAAATCCTACTGAAAAACACCCAACCAAATTGAACCATTTAAAACGTTCGAGATATCACTGGATAAATTTAATTTAATTTGATTATTATAACTAATTTGTTAGATCAATACGACAATACAACTCATTTTATAATTAGATTTAAATCAATCAAACTCCTTTCTTGATTGAAACTAAATTACTACAAAAAATTGGACCTTTAATTAGAAATGAGAGGCCGCCTCTAAAGATTTAATTTTTTGTAGTGCCAACACAATATACTTGATCTGAGTTATGTTGAGTTCAATTGAATTGACACTAACGTTTTTAAAGGATAATTATGTCGGAAACTAGAAAGTCGAAAACTATATATTTTTCTTTTTCAAATTAAAAGGATGAAAATTAAACTACTAAAATTTCATTAAAGACATTAGCTCAAAGAAGAAAATTAATGAAAAAAAAGTATATTTTAAAGTTTAAACCTAACAAAATTGTTCAATCAACCCAATCCTCATTTCATTAACGCCATGGGTTGGGTTGATTTCACAAAATAGATGGAAGTGATAAAATTGGTTTGATTGAATTAGGTGAATAAGTCTCAAAATCGAGGCAAGATCATTTGTTTTCCGATTTCATGTCACATGTTCCTTCCAATTAAAATAGTTTGTATCGCTAATTCACATCTAATAAAGTACGTAAATATCTTAGTGTCGATTATTTTAATTAGAAGACAACCAAGTGACATGAAATCGGAAAATAAATAAATAAAGGTCTAACAAACGAGCTCTTGCAATGCAGGTCACGGGAGTTATGCACGCAAGGAGATGGTTCGTCAGGGTGGGCCTTAGCTATATATGAGAGCATCTCATTAATTCCCATTCTGTGGTTTGTTTTTTTAATTTTATTTTAATTGTATATACGTGTAATCCTCACTAATAGAATATTAATTATAGTCTAAAAATGACTACTTTCATATCCCAATATGGCAATATCAATTTTTAAAAATTAAATCAAATCGGATCAAATTCACACAATACTGTACTTTGATCAGCTTCAACATAAAAATGGAAATATAATCCCAAAAAATTATGAGGATCAAAACTCAAACATCCTATAGATTGAAAATTTGAACATTGTATTAATTTGTTTATACATCCTATCTGAGTTTGAGTTGCTTTTATGTTAAAGCAGAATTCAATAGTATCATATCATACCCAAACATTATAGGCTGGAAAAGAGGGGATGGGGTAAATTATTGAAAATGAGAGGACCAAAGAGAAAACCGCAAAATTTGCCCCAAATTTTCTTCATTTCCCTCCTATTAATTTCTTTCAACATTCCCCTCCACACCCCAAAACTTTTCTTTTCTTCAATTCTAACCCCAAAAACTACATGAAAAGCTCCAAGAGCAACATATTATAGTAGTTGGCAACCTCACAATCTTCAACCTCCCACACCCCATCAAAGTAGAGGCCATTTTTATTGGATTCGATCGCTTCATCGACTCTGTTGGGAATCCCGAGTTCATCATCAGAGGCTTCGAAAAGACGACTGATCATGACTCTAACATTATCATCTTCTTCGTCTACGTTTTCTAATTCTTTACCACCGTCGGCAGAGCTCAGTATGCAGTCGACGGTGGTGGTACTGGTGGGTCGGTGGTGTTCTAGCTCAGTTTCCTCAGCTGTGCACGTAGAAGATGCACCTGGAGAAGAGAGCTCTTGCTTTGAGTCTTCTTCTTTGTGGCGCTTTGAGTTTGTGTCGTCAAAGTGACAAGTTTCTCCTTCATGTGACTCTTCTCTGTAGCGCTTTGGTTGTGTTTCAGCCATTGTAGACATGAGAGAGAAATTGAGAGGAGAGGGAGAGAGGAAAGATACTTATATAGACGTAGGGTTAGAATTGTTTAAGAGCTTGTTTGGCAAAACTTTTCTAATAATTGCTTCTTCTTTTTTTTTTAATAATTACCTTTGCTTAAACTTATTTCTAATTTCGCCTCACAAAAGAAGAAAAAAAAAATCTTATTTCTAATTTATTATTAATAACGCCAGCTAGATCAAAATATACAGATTATATACGCGTGGTACTTTACATGTGTTATTATATACTCTCGTGAATCATGAGGCTTTTTAAATTAAATCATTCACATCTCAATGCATACATATTTTTTGTATCTTTGTCAAATATATAATGCATAATGTATAAGAATAAGAATAAGAGTGAGATAATGTACATGTATCGAATTTATAATTGTTGTCTGCTTTATTTTTCTATTAATCGTGCCATTCGATCAAATATATTCGACACTTTATTGAATATATGAGGAATATTTTGATGTATTAAAAATAACTAATGTCACAACAAATCTTAATGCATATGTATACCCTATGACTCATACATATCTGATATCTACCGGTCACGAAAATATTGTAGCTTACCTTATTGGTTTATGCAGAGCTATCCCGTGGTGATTGTTTTAATTTGGGGGGATGGGAGTGGGGTGGGGTGGGGAAGGGGGAGGGTTTTTTGACTTTTTTTTTTGGAAAAAAATTACTTTTACTATTTTATTGATTCTTTGTATTTGCATATATTTTTTACAGTGACATAATTATAATAAAATTTATTTAAAGACAATAATTACATTTATTATTAACTATTGGTTAGTTGAAAATTCTTTATAAAAATTATTTAATAAGTATTAAATTAATTCAATAAAATTAATTATAGACCAATTAAGCATCTATAGAAAAAATAAAATGTACAATTGTACAATTTAATTAAAATTTGGGACTAAAATATATATTTTTTAAATTTCAGGACTTGATTGTAATAACCCCTAAAAATTAGGATCGTTTGTACAATTTATTTTAAGTCAAATGACTAAAATAGCCTTTGGAAAAAAAGACAAAATAGCAAAATTTAACTTGAATAACGGTAAGGGTGGATGGAACTGTCAATTTGTACCAAATTCGTACCAAAGTTATATTTTTTAGATCATTTGAGCTATTTTTTTTTATTCTGAACGAAAAATACAGTGGATGATTTTTTTTTTAAACCATTTGAGCTAATATCCCTTTAAAAAATATAAAATAAGACAATAAATCTAAACTTAAAAAAATATTACATCCATGACCATGTGATGATGACCTAGAATAATATAGCATAGGCCCATATGTGGTGCTAAATGCACATGGTGAGTAGCCCTTGTTTTTCATTCATTATAGTGCTCAAATGAACAATAGTGCTTTGCAATTTTCAGGCCTCTAGGAGGTGACAACTAGCTAGTAATCCCATCAACAAGTATTATTATTGGGTTAATAATTGTGTTGCCAACAATATGATTAGGTTTCCAAAGAAAAGGAAAAGTTGATTTAATTTAAAGAATATAGAGACAAGGTCACAAGGCCCGAAAATTATGCTACAAGTTTTTCCATTATGCTTTTTGTTGAGGAAGTGACCAGTTAATTAATCCGGTTCTATTGATTTATCAATGTACTAAATTTATTTGGAGTCTAGCTCTATTGTTTTATTTTTCTTATATATCCAATTAATAAAATTTATGCACGCAACTGAGTGTATCAATTCTATAGACGAATTGTGCACGATTGCATGCGACCAAGTATATTGATTCCATAAATGAGTTAATTAACTAAGACTCACCAAATTAAACGTGAAAGTTGTGATTGTTTGTTAAATATACTATGAAATATAACCTAACACTCAATCACTCACTTAGATTTAATTTGTTTCATGTCATTAATCATTCAGCATTCATTAACCAAACGTTCAAATATATTAGTGGCATGCGGATTGTACCATTGGTAGATTTAGACATCAATTAACGAGGGTGGATGACTGACATTAAGCAAATTTTAGTGAGTATTTGGTTACATTTTGAAGTAGAGCGAATAAGTAATGAAAACTTCAAATTAAAGTTTAGTGAGTAATCATTAAATTTATCATCAATATTCAATGATATAGACTATTTTAATTAAATGTGACCGTCAAAGAAAGGAAGAAATCGTAACCTAGACTCGTCTATCCCAACGTAAGGCATGCATCTCAATTTATTCATTTTATTGTTTCTGTTTTTCCTTCGTAAGTGTAGTAGAATATTGAGACAAGTTCATGAAGAGTCGCTCAATTTTAGCAAGGGCAGAGCCTAGAGTTCACGACTGGACGGACAATTGATTTTACTAAGTCATGCTACAGAAAATATGTATATTTAAAAAAAAAAAAAAGGCTCTCTTCATATTCAGGTCATGAAAAGGATGGGATACAGCTAATTGGTGCACCCATAACTCTGCCACTGAATTATAGAGTAATGTTTCATAATAATTTGAATCGACTATATATAATTGATCTATATCAATGGCAGAGCCGTAACTAGAGTTTTTGAGGCCCAAAGCGAAATCTATATTTTGGGTCCTCTAATCATAATTCTTAGTACATAAAACCTAAAAATATAATATATATAAATGAGGTAAAAGTTTAAAAACTCTAAAGTAACAATATGGCGGCAAAACAATAGTGACTTAATAATTGAAAGTCAACAAGCCGATAAAACAATAGCAATTGGGTGAGAATTGAGAAGACTAGATTTTCAATTTCGCTTTCTCTCTCCTTCATGGAATTCTCAGAGTAGAAACGAGAATAAAAATGTGTTTGGTTTAACTTAAATTAGAGGCTCAATTTGTAAAGATAGACTCAAAGTTAATGAAAAAAACTAATAATCAACGATTCTTGGCCCCTCTCAAACTAGGGCCCAAAGCGAGTGCTTCGTTTGCCTATGCCTAACTACTGTTAGATATGGTATGTACAAGGCCCAATAGTTGGACCGGGCTGAGTTATCTTGTGGCCAAAGCAACCCCAAGCCCAATAGGATTATTGTAAACCTATAAATAACTCATTGTAGCCCCATAATACGGTGGTGATCATACATATATTGTCTCTAAACTCTCTCTAAATTAGCTAGCACTAATATTTAGAGAGATCATCTCCTCTGGCTGTTGTTCGTTGTTGGAGCGAGTCTTGGCGTGTGGATCAACGTTGGAGGCCGTGCGTTTGAATGATTTGTGGAGAGCGAAGAGCAAGAGAGATTTCACGCCAGTAAAATCCGCTTTATTGGTAATCTCTTAATCACAATTCTCATCTAAAGTCGAGAGGATCCGGTGTTTGGAATTGATTAATTATTTCATTTGTGCATGTTTAGATCAATTCCTTACGGTGGTATCGAGCCTACTCGATCTCTTGTTGAGATTTGATTTATTGTTCTATAAAACAATTTAGTTTGATTTATCTGTGACGATGTAATTGGCGTTAAAATTAGTTTTAGATTAGATCTAAGAATTAATTGTTAATTTCACAAGAAAAAAAAAAAAAAAGGGCCACCGGAGCAGTGGTTGTCGTCGGCGGCGCGTGTGACGTCACCACCACCGTGACGGCGGCCACCTCACCTTGGCGGTGGCGAAAGTCGCCACCGCCATTAGCGGTGGCGATTCTGGCGGCAACATCGCTGCGGCTGCTGGCGATTGTCGCCGTTGCTTGATTGGGCGGCGGCGTCGTCGCGGTCCCTATTTGGCGGCGGCGATGGTACGCCAGCTCGCGATGATGGCGTGGAGCGAAACCCTAGCAACGTAGCTAGGGTTTCGATCGGGTTGAGCGAGGTTGATGGGGGTGGTGTGCAATTTGGAAATTGCACACCAAGCCCCATCCTTATTTAAAGGAATTACGATTTTCCATAAGTTTGAGAAACTTGCAAATCAGTCCCTACTTTCGATTTTTTCAGCGGGTCTAGGGAATGAAATAAAATTCTAAAATTAATAATAAATTAGATTTTTTAATTTTCTTGTAAATATTCAACTTTAAATATTTATTTTTAATTTAAAAATTCTTATTTGGAGAAAAGTTGAATTTTAGAAAATTGTAATTTTAGTTTATTCTTCCTAGTCTTTTTATAAAAGTTTATCAAAGTGTGACTTTGATATAGAAGACGAATAAAGTGTTATTTTGTCTAACCGTCTCCAATAATATTTAATTAATTAGATTAATCATTTATTATTACATGAAATTAATTAGATTAATTAAGTAGAATTTTGTTTCTTGATTGTTTAAATTGTTTAAACAATATACGTCAATCACAATAAATTTAGAAACTAAATTGTTTATCAATATTGGATATTGTGGATGATTATGGACCAGACCAATGTGATTGGATGAATGTATGGTTTAAATTCTTGTTGGTGTTGTGGGCTGCGTGCTGTTAATAATTTGGGGCTGCGTGCCATTTGATTGTGGTTAAAATTAGGACTGCGAGTCCATTTGATATGGCGCATGTGCCAGCTGGTATTAGATACAAGTTGAAGAAGAAGATGGAGACCAATGGAGTCGCCATTGGAAGGCGAGCCTTCGTCCCTTAGGATTTGACCAACCGGTTTTTCCTGGTGGCTCGGGAAAAGCGGAATAGAAATCGTCCATAATCATCCACCCTTTATTATGCTTTAAATGTGTGCATGGTTGATGTATGATATTTTGCATAGTATTTGATGAGACCCATTCCCCTTAAAATGATATTAAATTCAGCGATTAAATGTTAATCAATGCCTTCCAATGCTATGGTGAAGAAAATTAGATTCTCACAATCGTAGTAAGTTTGTTGAGTGACTCAAGACTACTCGATCGTAGGGAATGTTTTCTTCATTTGTGAGACATGTGATGTCTCCGAACATTGGGTCGAATTTAAGCGAAGTTCATTTCTTGTTGAGTAACTCAAGGAAATTGGATTTTAGAGGTATATCAAGTTAATACATGAGATGTATAGGATAATGAGTTATCTACTTGATGATCCTGAGTCACATAGAGATGTGATTGATAGATATGTCTACCTAAACATCGGTTAAGGCTTGTTGAGTGACTCAAGGCTCACGATTGAGCGTTTGGGATCCTGGCCTTGACAAATTTGAGAAATTTACCAATGTTGGGGATCATTGATTCGAGTGGGAGTATAGTTAGTATTATAAAAGTCCATATTTTATTAACTTTAAGCATATAATAATTACTCTATCTTTATCATTCAGATTAAGTGAATTATGGCTGGTCACATGAGTTTGAGGGCATACTTGATGCTAACAAACTTAATGGGTCGAACTTTAATGGCCCAGCACCGCCAATCGAGAATCGTTCTCAAACACGAGAAAATTGCATATGTTCTTGAAGAAACGATTCACAGGTAGCCTGTGAGAGTGCGGCGGAAGATGTCGTGGAGGCATACAATCGGCATATGGATGATGATAACACTTTGCAACATGTGTGATGCTTGCGGCGATGTCTCTGAGTTGCAAAAGCAACATGAGGATATGAATGCTTATGCAATGATTGCTCATCTCAAGGAGTTATACGATGAGCGATCCGCCTTGAAAGATATGAGATATCGAAAAAGCTTTTCAAATTTGTGATGGCGAGAGGATCTTGATGAAGTACTCATGTACTCTGGAATGATCGGATACATTGAAAAATTAGAGCAATTAGGCGTTGCCATGGACCATGAGCTAAGTGTTGACTTAGTCCTGATCATTCTTAGGATAGCTATTCTCAATTTATCATGAATTTCAACATGAATAAAATTGAGGTGACACTCAGGAATTGTTAAATATGTTGAAAAGCTGGCAGCGAACATCGCTAAAACCAATGGGCAAGTGTTGGCCATTGAATCCTCTAGTGGGACTAAGAGAAAGGCGAAGAGATCTTTTGTGAAAGGATCAAAGAAGGGTAAGCGAAGGCAAAAGTTGCCAAACAGAGAAAAACAACAAGAACAAGTCTCAAGGCGATGCCGAGTGCTTTTATTGTAAAGGCAAAGGACATTGGAAGAGGAATTGCAAGCTCTACCTTGCTAGCTTGAAGGAAAGAAGTCTTACGAAACTTCCACTTCGTATACACTTCATTGAGTTGAATATGACTGCATCTTGAGTTTCCTGGGTATTAGATACCGGATGTGGATCTCATATTTGTACAAATATCTGGGGACTAAAGAACATTAGACCCTTGCCGAAGGGAGAAATGAACCTCTGAGTTGGAAATGGAGCAAGAGTTCTTTGCTTTAGCCGTGGGAGCTACTCTCTATCGTTGCCTTCAGGCCTTATTTTAGAATTAAAAGAATGTTATTATGTTCCGCTATTACCAAAAACATTATTTCCATTTCTTGTTTGGACATGAATGGCTTTATCATTGATATTAAGAATAAATGTTGCTCTATTTATCGTGATAATGTGTTTTATGGTTATGGGAACCTAGATAATGGCATTTATATTCTAAATCTCGAACATTCTATAATGACTATAGAAAATAAGAGGCGAAAAGTTGATAACTTGATCAACGACTCAGACTCAGTAACCTTGCCAGTTCGGGCACATCAACGAAAACGCATCAACAAGTTACATAATGATGGATACTTGGGGGAAGGGGATTACGAATCCTTTGAAAGATGAGTCGTGCCTTTTAGGCAAGATGACCAAATTCCCCTTTAGTGGAAAGGGAGAAAGAGGCTGCAGAAAGATTGGTACTCATACATACCGATGTATGTGGACCAATGACAACAAGCCAAAGGTGGTTTTTCCTACTTTATCACGTTCTGAGATGACCATACGAGATATGGATTTGTATACTTGATGAAGTTCAAGCATGAAGCACTTGAAAAGTTTAAGGAATTCAAGCAAGAAGTGGAAAAGCAAAGCTGGAAAGAGTATTCTAACACTTTCGAGATCGATCGGGGTGGAGAATACCTTAAGGGCGAGTTTTTGAATTACCTCAAAGAGAATGGGATTCTCTCGCGTTGGACTCCACCTTATACACCACAACACAATGGTGTATCTGAGAGGAGAAATCGCACCCTATTGGATATGGTGCGCTCAATGATGGAGTCAAACAAACCTTCCAAAGTCGTTTTGGGGATATGCAATTAAAGCGCACATTACACACTAAATCGTGCCCCATCTAAATCGGTTGACAAAACACCATACGAGTTATGGAATGGTAAGAGACCAAATCTTTCATATATGAAGGTTTGGGGTTGTGAAACTTATGTGAAGCGCACAAGCTCGGATAAATTGGATGTTAAGTCCAGATAAATGCTACTTTGTGGGATATCCAATGAAGCAGTTGGATATTATTTCTACAATCCCAATGACATGAGAGTCATCGTGTCTAGACACTGTTTTCTTGGAAAAAGAGTTTATTCGAAAAGAGAGCGATTGGGAGCAAAGTAGATCTTGAAGAGGTTCAAGAAACCATGGAACTCGACAACCGATTGGATGAAAGATGGTTGAGACACCATTGGATGAAGTTGAAACTCTTGAAGGGAGATAAGAGCTCCCAAGGACACGCCACTCCTCGTAAGTCTAGTAGGATGATTAGTCCTCCTCGGAGATTAGATCTCATGATTACTAATGAAACATTACTAATAGAGGAAGGCAGGCCTACCACTTATGACAAAGCGTAAGTCAAGCGTTGACTCGAGAGAATGGCAAGAAGCCATGGAATCCGAAATGAACTCCATGTATGAAAATGAGGTATGGACCTTGGTTGATCTGCCTAAAGGGGTAAAACCAATAGGTTGTAAATGGGTTTACAAGAAAAAAATCGACATGGATGGTAAAGTTCAAACTTATAAGGCAAGGCTAGTGGCTAAAGGTTACAATCAAAGACAAGGCGTTGACTTTGATGAGACCTTCTCACCGTAGCCATGTCTAAATCAATTCAGTTCTACTTGCGATTGCGACATACCATGACTATGAGATTTGGCAAATGGATGTCAAAACCGCGTTCTTAAATGGGAATCTCAGTGAGGATGTGTACATGACACAACCGAGGGGTTTTGAGTCTAGTGAGCCGCATAGGGTATGCAAACTGCAAAGATCCATATATGGACTTAAGCAAGCGTCTCGGGCTGGAATCTTCGTTTTGATGAGACAATCAAGAGGTTTGATTTCATTCAAAGCGAGACGAACGTGTGTATACCAAAAGGGTAGTGGGAGTAAGATCGTTTTCCTAATCTTATATGTGGATGACATATTAATATTAGGAGCGACATTCCAATGCTAAGATCGATAAAATCTTGGTTATCCACAAATTTCTCCATGAAGGATTTGGGAGAGGCGACATCGTGCTTGGGATTAAGATCTATAGAGATAGATCTAAAAGACTGCTGGCCTATCCCAATCCATGTACATAGATAAAATCTTGAGAAGATTTAATATGCAAGAGTCGAAGAGAGGACTCTGTCCCATAGGGCATGGGATTAATCTCTCAAAGATCGTGTCCACAGACACAAGTTGAGAGAGATCGCATGGATAGGATTCCTCATGCATCGGCAATAGGATCCATCATGTGCCATGCAATGCTATATGCGAGGCCGGATGTCTCATATGCTCTGAGTGTCACGGCGGGTTCCAATCGAACCCTGGAGAAAAACATTGGATTGCGGTCAAGAACATCCTTAAGTACTTGAGAAGAACTAAGGACATGTTCTTGGTGTATGGAGGAAATGAACTAAAAGTTCATGGATACCGCAGATGCTAGTTTTCAATCGGATAAAGGCATTTGCAAATCCCAATGCAGTTACGTGTTTACCCTCAATGGGGGTGCCGTAAGTTGGAAAAGTTCCAAGCAAGAAACTACGGCCGATTCAGCGGCCGGGCTTGAATACATAGCTGCTTGAAGCGACAAAGGAAGCTTGGTGCGGATCAAGAAGTTTGTCACCGAACTTGGAGTTGTTCCTAGCATTGTTGATCCGATACCATTGTATTGTGACAACAATGGAGCCATCGCGCAAGCAAAGGAACCGAGGTCTCATCAACGATCCAAGCATGTATTAAGGCGATACCATCTCATTAGAGAGATAGTTCAAAGGAATGATATAAAGATAGAGCGAGTCCATCTTGGCGATAACGTGGCTGATCCGTTGACCAAAGCGTTATCGCAAAATAAGCATGATAGTCATGTTTTTTCCATTGGTATAAGATACATGAGTGAATGGATATAGTTTGGATGTCAATACCCTCATGTAAGACATTTTGAGTATGTTTAATTATTTATATCTTTAGCTTCAAAAATGGCGAGATCTATTATATTCATTCGTTGTCATATTATAACAATCAAAATAATAGAGTCCAGTAGAATAAGTGTGGACAAACTTGATTAATCGCAAGTGGTTATGATTGTGAGATGCAAGTTTTAGCACATATTCTTAAACTATCCCCAGTCAAAGCAATGGCAAGACTCGGATATTGTCGTTGCGGATAGACTGGCATGTGTTGCATCTCCTTCTTAAGGAAGAAGTAATGGCGATCTCACAAGTTAGAATGTGAAGACGTTCGGATGGACACATGGATGCCTTGTTGGTGGAACAAGCATTTGGATGACCCGCCTTAGGGATACCGTGCATGGATAGTTATCCTTACGTCAGCAGTTGGTCTCTAATGTGCGGTGGTGGAATTGGTCCTTAGACTTGAGAATACCATAGAATCTTATGCACGGATGGCTTTACTTTGGCGGACATTGAAGGATACTCTAACCGGGGGTTGACTGGAAATGCCGTACGGGTATAGCGAGAAGTGCATGAAGGTTGTGAGTATTCGATACGGGATTCATCACTCCTGGATAACGGGAGATTATAAACTGCATTTCGCCCAATCAAGTTTATATAAATTCCTTGGCCAAGGTGGGATTGTAGGATTGAATTGAGTTTTCAATCACAATCACGATTTGATCAACGTTGAGTTGAGGCGAACAACATGATTGGTTGAATGAGATTGGCGTAAATCCATATCTCGGAACCAATCGGGTTTATATTGATGAAGGGATTATAGTTCCACGATACTGCAGTACATGTAAAGGTTTCGTCATCTCCACATGACTTATCCCATTACATGGATTGCCATGACACATTGCTAGATGTCAATCATGGACGGCGACATGGGTCGATCGATCTGGGTGAATCGATGATAAACTGAAATGGGGATTTCATTTTATCCTATCCTGATAAGATCAGATAGTGACACCATGACGTTTGCCTTGTGAATGGGAGCCTGATGGGTCACACACAAAGTCAAGGACTCGTGTCGTGCATTGGACCTTGTCCAAGTGGGAGTATGTTAGATATGGTATGTACAAGGCCCAATAGTTGGACCGGGCTGAGTTATCTTGTGGCCAAAGCAACCCCAAGCCCAATAGGATTATTGTAAACCTATAAATAACTCATTGTAGCCTCATAATACGGTGGTGATCATACATATATTGTCTCTAAACTCTCTCTAAATTAGCTAGCACTAATATTTAGAGAGATCATCTCACTACGAAGCTGTTCGTTGTTCGGGACGAGTCTTGACGTGTGGATCAACGTTGGAGGCCGTACGTTTGGACGGTTGTGGAGACGAAAGAGCAAGAGAGATTTACGCCGTAAAATCCGCTTTATTGGTAATCTCTTAATCACAATTCTCATCTAAGAGTCGAGAGGATCCGGTGTTTGGAATTGATTAATTATTTCCGCTGTGCATGTTTAGATCAATTCCTTACAACTACGAGTCTGATCAATGGGTGTATTTTTAAAATTTTATAATAGATGACAAATTAACTATAAGATTGTTCAAGGCCAATCCCAAAACGTTCAATCTCATATGAAAGTTGATATTCAAAGTTTTTTTTTCTTTGTGCGCATTTGATGTTTGGAGGGTTTTTTTTTTTTCTAACAAAATAAATAAATAAATAAAGTGAGGATGCTAAGTGACCACATTGATCACCTAGCTTCACGGCTTGTCCTAAATCCGATATATATTTTTTAAAAAATGAAAAAAAATTGCATTGTCTGTTGAATGGCCAATTTTACCTTTTAATAAAAAAAAAAAATCTTTCGACTTTTCTTGATGGTCATCGGATGATAATATAATGAGATTTGCTTTAGGATGATTTGATGATCCTTGTGTTAGTGCACTAAGCAATGATTACTAGGTTTCAAGTCGACAGAAAAAGTGTGCAAATAATAATGAGAATAATTTACTGAAATTATTAATTCATGGAGATTATTGGAGAAGAATTTCAATTTTATATTAAACTATAGTAAAGCGATGGGCATGAGCCTAATGTAATTGGAAAATGTCGAGTATCAGCGTTACATAGTGGGCGGGCCGCGGACTGGATACCACATGGTAAGTCTTGAATTGCATTTTAATAGAGATTATTTTGTCTCCATATTTAAAATTTTTGTTTTAAATTATAATAATAAGGATATTATTTTCTTCTCCAAAAGCCATAATTTCACCAGCAAATGTAAAATTAGAGATCAAACTACATTTTTATGGTAATTAGTCCAAAATTGTTGCACTCGTAACTTGTTGAGGATTATAAATACTTTTCATTTTCCTACTTTTTGTCATACGGCGGTTTTCCTTTTCCTTAATTCAATTGAAGTTTGCATGTAATTACGCCTGTCTAAAGGAGAGGAGTTTCATCTAGGTTGTCGGGTGTCTCAATTATAGGAGAATGTTCTTGGTATAATAAAAATAAAAATATAATATAATATAAATATATAATAAGATACAATACATATGACTATTTAATAACTATCGATTTAAAAATGACGTGATGTGTGAAAAAATAAAATCTTGTCAAATATACCATTATACAATTTATTGTATAATCTTATTGTTCCTCAAGCATTATGCTAATTTCGAATTTCATGACGTTGAACGGAATTTTGAAAATTATAATGAAATGAGATTTTTATATAATAATAAAAAAATTCATTCCGACATATTATATTTATTAAAATTGGGACCAATGAATTTTAAAACGGAACACTTATCCAAAGTTCAATTTGACATGTCTCTCTAATTAAGTATTCATAGTAGAAAGCAATAATTAAACACAAATATCGAACAACACAAACAGGGATGGACATCGGGTTAGTCGGATCAGATTTCGACCCAATCCTAAACCGACCCAATGCAATTCGGTTTGGAAAATTTTGGATTGAAACCGAACCTTGGATTCGCGGTTCGGTTTTGAAACCACAGTTCGGGTCAATTTATGCCTAAATTTTTATTTTTAGAGTTTTAAACCGGTTGATTTGTGGGTTGGAAATTTCCAACCCGATGGGCTGCCAACCCAATCCAAATCAACCTGAGTCAGGTCAATAACAACCACATACTTAAAGAAAATACTTATTATTATTCACACATTTTATGAGTTTCATCAATATTTAATAGTAAAATGAAAAGTTTACTAGCATGTACCAACAGTTGAAGTAGTTATGCATTCATCAAATTTCATGTTCTATCGAAAACGTGAGAGGTAGAACAAATGACACAGTGGATGAGATGCTCGCGGTCGAAGCAAGATCTGGGTTCGAACACTATCACCTCACCCCCAAACACACACACACAAAACCTCCTAGTTCCCCATGCAGTGCCGGTCCTCTGATTTTCATAGCCTGAGGCGACATACAAATAAAATGCCATTGACAGTACCGATCTAGTATAAAGAGGTACTTTTAATGGAGTGTTAATTATTAATTAACATACAAAAACTTCAAAAACTCCACTTATTTTATCAATGTTTGTAGTAATTCCATCATCATAGTATCAAAAGTAACTTTAATAACAATTAACAATAAGTATAAATAATTATTCAAAAAAAAGTACAAATAAGATCAACAAAGTCATAACCATATATGTGGATGATCATATAAATTGACAATATTTAGGATTATAAATTGACACATCACAGATGCTAGATTACGCGATGAAGAATATCATTATTCTTAATAAGTTTACTTAAGAAAATACATTTAAAAAAATTATATTCTTATTAAATAGCCATAGAAACTTTAGTAATTGTATATAGATATTGGAAATTGATATTTTGAAGTGACATGGTTGATATCACAAATTTTTATTGGACAATGAAAAAGTATATTAAGTGATAAGTTTGCAAACCTCTCAATCACATGCACCCAACACAAAAATGATAAATTAGAATGTCATTTAAAGATATCAATATAAAATCTTTATATAAAATTATTGTAAAACTACTTAAATTACTTCACATACTAAGCAAATGGTATTTTTTTTCATAATTAAATGGTTCATTATGAAAATTGCAATTTCACATCACATATAATAAATCTCAAAATCAAGTACAGTATATATATAGGATCAACCTCACAACTAAAATTATATTACAATTACATAATAATAATATAGTAATAGCCTGCACCAAACACCCTACCTAAAGAGAAGTGAGAGAAAGAGATGATTGCAAAATTGCAAAACAACGAACCATGGGACTCAAAATAGCTTTCTCATTAATTCAAAAAAAAATGGATTTTTTCATCTAAAAGTGCCCCTTCACTTAGGCGCCTGAGGCACTTGTCTCAACGGCCTCAACAATAGGACCGGGTTTGTCCCCATGGTAAAAATAAATAAGTAACTAAATGTGATTAATATATCAATGCTGAAATCCTATAAACATATTTCAACAGAAAAAAAAATGCACCAAATGGAATTGATTAATGTCGTCAAGAAAGAAAAATATTGGAAAAATTATCAAAATTTAGATATATATATATATATATACATATATATATATATATATATATATATATATTCTTTGACCCAAATCAAGAGCTCGACTGAAATTTCCTACGTACGATATTGCACTAAAAGTATTTTATACATCTCTTCGTGGCATATTTGATCTAGTGATTAAATCCGTATGGATATCTCAAAACCTGTCGCCCTATTGTTCTTATACTTAGGAGTTATTGGTCTACAGTTTGCCATATGGATAATTTAGCACATGTCATGTGAAATAGCAGGCAAAACGAACTTAATTGATCTGAATGATAAAAATTTAGATAATACATATAGGTCCGGTGAAAATAATTAACGAAGTAAAGTATGCACATAAAAGACATAAACTATGGAGAAGGAAAACAATGAGAAGTTTATTTCTACCTTGAGGATTAAGATAGCTTGTGAGAAGATTGAGTTTTATGATCAAGAATATTAGCCCCCACCCCCCGGCGGGGGCCGGAGGGCGAGGGGGTGTTGGTTGGGTTTGGTGTTTGTTAACTATTTCTTCTTCCCCGAATTCTGTTTATCGTGTCCCAGTCAAGTTGATCGAACAATACTAAGCCCATAGCCTTTTCATTCTTTTAGCATAGGGCCCTAATTCTATTTTAGTATCACAGCATTTAAACAGGTTTCTATCAATGATCAACTAAAGATGAATAATAATAATAATAATAATAATAATAATAATAATAATAATAATAATAATAATAATAATAATAAAACACACACGCACAGGACATCACTCAGACATTTCTAGATAGAACGAAAACTTTGATTTTCTAATTGATTTAGCAGTACTTAGCAATATAAAGAGCATCATGACTCGATTTGTCGACTCTCTGTCATCAAATGCCCTCCATTCATCCATTGAGATTCTTGAACGATCAAATACACGATGGTCGTCTCTATCAATGCTAGATTGGTAGTGAATTATTCTTATAATAATCTTTTTCAACTCGATTTGTCATACAAAAATAAATATTTCAACCTGGTATCAATTTATAAATTAGAAGTTTCTTCTCTGTTTTGCACAATTTCTCGAATACATTTCTCAAAATCACTCTTATACCCACTTATTTTTCACATTCTCAAAACTAACAATAACCATACCGCCAGACGAGTGGTGGACCTGAAGACAAACCAAACTAAGCAATCCTCTAGAACCCCCACTTTCTAAATATAGATGAAAAGCACCCCCAACAATTTATTTATAAAGGAAAAGGCTTTCAATATCAAGTTTTTCCTAAAACATCGCGACATCTCAGGACTTACCTATGCAGCTCTCCGCACTGACCCTCTCAAGACCACTTTATGCCACGTAATACGCCACCTATAGGGTCTTAATTTGTCTATTACTGCATAATACTACGTAATACGGCACCTATAGCGTTTTAATCTGTCTAATACTGCATAATACTGCATGCAATGTACTTCATTGTCACCGTGCACAGCAACATCTACCTATTATCACAACTCTCAACAAGATCATAACGTCTTAATCTGTCTAATACAACGTACCTCATTGTCACCGTTCACAGTAACATATACCTATTATCACAAATCACAACTCGCAACTAGATCATAGCGCCTTAATCTGTCTAATACAACGTACCTCATTGTCACCTCACAACAAGTCACAACTCGCAGCAACAAGATCATAGCGCCTTAATTTGTCTAATACAACGTACCTCATTGTTACCGTTCACAGTAACATATACCTATTATCACAAGTCACAACTCTCAACAAGATCATAGCGCCTTAATCTGTCTAATACAACGTACCTCATTGTCACCGTTCACAGTAACATATACCTATTATCACAAGTCACAACTCTCAACAAGATCATTCACTCAACAAGCCACATACAAATAATCCATGGGTAATCTGTACAACGTATTCAACAGAAAACATGGCAAACCACGGACAAACTTGAACAACCCAGGTTGACAAACAAAATCAAAATGAATAATATACAAATAGTTGCAGAAACTTTTCCTCAGTTTTAAATCAAATTATTCCATCAAAAGTGGAACTGATAATCTATCTGCAATTAAAGGAAGAAATTGACTGACAAAGTTAAGAGCATAGGTTCCAACTTTCCATGTTATATTGGAAAGAAAACTTTCCGAAACAACATAGTATACATCATTAAAAGAGTCAAATAATAGCGACCGGCAGAAATATATAGTCAAATAATAGCGACGGGCAGAAATATGTACAAGAAATTCCCTTCAAGAAAACCAAACCAAACCAAACCGAACCAAGCATAAGGATAAAGGAAAGCCTAACTGAGAATAATATAGCAGAAACCAAACATAAAGCTAGAAAAGAGTTAACCAAAATAAACAAGACCATTTTATAGCCAACATTACCAATAAACATGTTGATGCCTTATTGTTTCCTCCTCCATACAAGAACTTGAATAATAGAAATCACTGAATTCAACGACATAAGACACCAACCGACGACCTATAACTGTATTCTCCTAGAAGTTATTCCAAAGTCCAAACAATTTTCTGTGCAAAGATTCAAGTTTTTTTAATGTTACTTCAACAGTTGATAGAAACTTCAAGAAAGAAAGTTTTGATTTTTTTCAGTTTTGAAAGATCTACTCAAGACTACCCTAAGGGAGAACAGTCAATTGAGTAAATTCTTGTAATCCTTTCGATCCTCCCTTAAACACCACCCCCCCCAAAAAAAAGAGTTCGAAATGACAACTTGCAAGAAAATACCCATTAGCAAGATCAGCATCCCATGACAGCACAGTTGTAAACAAAACTGCCCGACCGTTTACGACCAAGCAAAACCCACTCTGGAGGACCCTCCGTTGGGACCCATGAATTGACTTCTATATACCCTTCACCGACCATCCGAGGCCCCCCAATGACAATCAGCTTATCCCCACAGGCTTTGAACGCCAAACCCCAACCGTTCATGGAATCAGCACGTTCCGGCAACCTTCCTATGGCTCTCCACTCCTTTTTAACCTTGTCAAATTTTTTAAGCGCCATTATAGAATAATCGGCCGCATACAATTGGTTATTTACAACTGCCACCAATGGAGGAGCATCAGCGGCGACAGAGGGATTGTTTTCCATGTTTGGATCCACGCGAACTGGGGACATGTCAGGTATTACTGTCCAAGTTCCTGTTTCCAAATTTAATTCCTCTCCACATGTGAGAAGCTTCCCTTCGTCTCCTCCAATTCCTCCAATGACATAAAACTTTTCATCCATGACCACGCCGGAGCACATCTTCCTTGGTGTATTCATGTTTGGAAGATGATCCCAAACTCCCAACTCGGAATTATAGACCTCAGCTGAATTGAGGATAGTGCCACGTGAGTCACAACCTCCCGCTACTATCGCGATTGCCCCTAAGCTGCCGGATCCAAACAAACACCTTGGGGCATGCATATTTACTCCCGTTGACCACGCGTTGGTCATCAAACTATAACGGTAAATCACGTGATCCGTGAGATCCCGTCCAAAAACAAGAAGCTCAGTGCCAACCGCCAAAGATTCCTTGTCCGAAAAAACGAAACATCCATTAGGATCCATATTTGGTAAACGCATCCAACGGCGACGACTGGGGTCAAACGCTTCCCATTCAAGAAGCTGACAAGAAAAATAAACCCAGTGCTCAACCCTTCCATTTAGCCTCCTTAACCCATAGAGCTCACCACTTCTAATGAGTGAGCGAAAACCACTGTTCAAACATGCAAGCGCGCCATAATCAGCTCTTGACGTCCTGAGGAGACAACTAATAGAGAGGTCTCGACCAATAGCATCAATCAAAGGACTTGAATCAGGATTATTATCTCCGGCATCATCTCCTTCAAGCTGCTCATCATCAGATTCTTCAAAAGCAGACATTAAAATCCCACCAAGTGATAAAGATGTATCTACGAAGACAGCCTTGTTTTTAGACACCTTTTTTATGGCTGCTTCGTTCTCACCATCTGTTTCTAAAGGTCGCTTCCCTTGCTGAACCCTCATTTTGTCAAGACGGGGATTCATGCAGTAGTCCCTTGGGACCAAACGAACCCGATCTTCCACCATGTCTTCCTGATTTCACTGCAAAAGAAGCACCTTTATCAGTTGAAATATTTCTTTCTTCAACAAATGCACACTGCTAAAAAATGGATAATCACACACTCAAATTCGCAGATGTCTCAATCAGAGGAAAGAGAAGCACACAGACATGATATAATTGATAAAGTTGGAAACTTGGAAGAATTATTAGTTTATAAGGGTTTTTCATTTCTATTCAATTACCCAATTAAGTAAAAAACAACATTCAGAGTTCGGCTGCAGTTAATCTGCGAAAAAGAAATTCACATCAATTACGGATTCTGATCCAAATTCATTGACAAGATTAATCTAGATCGACTGGTTATCAATTAAAAACCAATTTTTAACAAATTCAAAAACAAAATTAGGCAAAATTATTTTTCAAACGATAAAATTCATAAAGCTGCAATCAAGCAGATTCAAAAAAAGAACACCCTAAAAAATAAAATTCTTCGGATCAAATGAAACATAGAAATTTCCGGAGACAAGTCCAGATCTCCAGAATTCAGATCAAACAATACCGAGTCGCGAAAATCGCGTGATAATCAAAACCGAAGGCTTTACAATGGGCAATCTGTTAACAAACAAAACCATTTAAAAGTTCAGATTAGATCCGCCGATACTTTTTATGATAAAAACTCAATCACTGTTTAGCATACAGAGAATAACTAAAAAGCAAACGGAATTAAGGGAAAAAAACATCAGATGAAAAAGAAGAAAAAAATAATAAAAAGGCAAAAAGAAAACACAATGATTAAAAAAATAAAAACTAATAATAGATGAGACTTACATATATCAAAGAGATGACTTGATTGAATCTATATGACCAGAGTTATAGCTTCTCTCTGTATGTATCCATATTTATATGTAAATTTCGGTGTATAATTATCTCTATAATTATCTGTATAATTATCTATAATTTGTATGTATCTGTATTCTGTGTGCGAGAGATAAAGAGAGAGGGCAGTTTCAGTTCTTCTCTCCGGAGAAATCCTTTGGATTCTCTCTGTAAATCTAACAAATGCTTTGGGCGTAATCTTTGAAGGGACGCCCTTTATCCCCCTAGGTCCTCTACCTCTTGCTCTCTTCCCGTTTCAGTAAGAACTTATAAACCTCCGCTGGTTTTAACTTTTTTTATTCCTTTTATTTTATTTTATATTTAATAAAAATTAAATTCTACTATCATTGGTGTAAAATTAATGAAATTATATAGTCCATTTTCGCACATTCAAAAAATGGAAGAGACTCATTTAGCACATTCGAAAAATGGAACAGATAGCAAATTTTTATTGGCCAAAGGTATCGAGACTTCTTATGTAAATAAAATTACCGCGAATACCGTTATTACAAAATATTTGAATTTGTATTGTAGATATATAATATATGAAAAATTAAATTTTGCAAGTTCACAATTTTACCTTGTGGAGAATGTTTGCTCTTGCTTTTTCTACAATGGTGATAAAAGTTTTAGGGCTCTCAAAAGATGGAAAATGATCACTTACGTACGGAGGATTCATTTAGCATTATTTAATTATTAAGAACTCTATATGCAAATAGTAAATTTTATTGGACATGAATATTGAGAAATTACTATACAATACAAATACAAATTCACTAAATGCTTGTGGGTGGGTCACCTTTCATATCAAAATTTATTTTCAATCACTCATTTTATTGATTTGATAATATTTTCATATTTATAAAATATTTTTTTTATTTATTTTTAATCATACATTCAAAAATCTCTCTCAAACATACACTAAAATTATAATACTAGGGGATGGATCAAAATACTTCAACAAACAAGGCTATAAAAGGTGTGAGAAACAAATGATGTAGAAGTAAAGTGGTTTCTAATTTTGAAGATGACATGATATGTCGAAAAACATAATTGCAACACATGCATATACATTTATCGAATTGTAAGTTAGTGTAGTAAAATTCCCATATTTATAATAGAAATAATTCTTAGTGTATGTTTGTATAGGTTAATTACAGAGAAAATGATGTTTGAATCTGCGGATGAAAAGTTCAAAAAATATGAAAAATTTGTCACGTGAACGAAATGCGTTGTTTAAAATTATTTCTTATATAGAAACTTGCAACAAATAAACTCTCGTCTTCATCTTAACCGGAAATTTTTCGTGGAAGTAAATTCGACTGAGATTTTTATATTTTTAATCCCTTAGAAAGATAAAGTTGTTATATTTACCACTTATATTATGATGTTTTAGACTTTTTCCTCCATTAAGAAAAGATTGCAAATGCATATCACAATTTGATTGTCGTTTAATTCACATTTTCCATTTTATTCCCATTGGTAATGCATGGTTGTATATAGTGTTTTATTTCCATTTTGATGCTGAAAAACCATGTGAGAAGTCTTGCCAAAAAAAGTGCTCGGAAAAAGGATCTATTTGGGCAAGGATGTGGTAGTAAAAAATAGCAGCATGGAACATGATTCTTTTGTAAACAAAATTTTGATTTATTTGGTCGCTCTTATTATTTACAAAGACAATCATTTAACATTATTTTGTAACTTTTTTTTCTAACTCAAAACGAGCATAAGTTGTAACAGTAGATTACTAAATATTGTGAACGTTAAAATTGAAGTTTTCTCTTTCCGTAGAACCATCCATGCAAGATATATATATAGTGACAGACGTGTTTTGCTTTGTAACTTTTTTTTCCCTCCTACTTTAAGACGAGTAGAAGATGTAACTATTAGGGAAATAAATACGAAATTTGAATTTAATGCCTAGACGACTAAAACCCTAGCTAGTCACAGCTGTGTTTTTCTAGAGTAACCGTGGTTCTTTAATAGTAACCATTGATCACTAAATGTTATTATCATTAAAGTTGAGTTTTTCCTCTTTTTATAGAACCGTCCATGTTATACAGTGATACATGTGTTTAAATTAAAAGTATGTTTTGTAAAATTTTTCTAATTCGAGACGACCATATAAGTTTCGTAATAGTAGATCACTAAGATGCGGTGAACATTAAAATTGAGTTTTCCCTCTTTAGTAGAACCATGCAAGATCAAAGATACACAGTGATAAGTTTGAAAGTATTAAAAGTGAGATTTTGATAAGAAAGACACTTATTTACCTTTCTACTCAATACATACAATTCGGTAATTTCTTCTTAAACTAGTAATGTGCATGTGCATTGCACTAATCCTGCAATAATATTTTTGAAATATTAGTAATTTTAAAAATACAATACTCCATAAGAAGCAATATTTAACAGTTAATATTTTAAAAGTAGATAACCTAATATGATAAAATCATATGTCATGTTGCATTAATATATATTATAACACAAATATCGAGAATTTATTTACATTCGAAGAAATACAAATGTAAATACAGATGAGTTGAAATAAAATAAGCATATATAGTATATTTGACTCGGTGAATATTTATTGGTTTTGACTATAATATATGACTAATTGATGAGATACATACAATGTTTTGGAACAGGCGATGCTTTAACGTGCATCTGCGCATTCACTGAGTCTATAAATTAAATAAACCATTTTTTATTTTAAATGCACTCTTTATTCTCCTGCTAAAGAGTTTTTCATTCAAATTTTTTCTCCCGACCTCAACCTCACTCTGGAAGCAATTAGGTGGCACTGAAGGCAACGTCGAAAGCAATGAGCCGACCTCACAACCATGAAGCCACCTCGGTGAGAAAAATTTCCACAAATATGCAACAAATTTACGTTTATTAAAAATTTCGTAATAATTGGAAAGTATTCCAATATAAAAAATATATAAATTAAAATTAAAATTAATTAACAAAATCAGTAAATGATGTAAATTTATTAAAGTTGATACAAAAATTAACTACAACTAAAATTGTAATAAAAAAATATAATTATTAAGTTGATGATCCCAGGTGTAAAAAAAGAATAGGGACAAGATTGTGTCAAGCTAGAAAGGTTGGGGACCCAAGGTGTAAAAAATCTTTCTTATTTATTAAAAAATGTTGAATTTCAAAATTGCACTTCAATTTGAAATTGATTTGGACCAAATTTCAACTGTAATCGCAAAAGCGGATTATATCTGTTAGTAAAGACCAGTGGTATTAATTTTTGAGGGGATTTCCAAGGCGGTAAAAAAGGAAAAAAAGAATGGGGATGAGATTGTAACAAAATTGAACCATTGGAGACCCAACTGTAAAAACCCTTAATTTGACCTACTGCACCTCCAATAATAATTTGTATTTAGTCAAATAAAAAAATAGTTGTTGGTTACAAAATAAGTATTGTATATAATTTAAATTGAATTTATTTTTCATATCGGCTATAATAAATTTACATCATTTACCAATTTTTTTAACTAACTTTAATTTTAATTTATATGTTTTGTGTATTCAGGACTATTTTAATTTTTATTTATATTTCTGTGTGTTGGAGTATTTTCTAATTACTGCTAATTTTTTGAAAATGGAAATCCGTTTATATTTGTTAGTGACTCACATTTTTTATTATTTTGAAAATATAATACAATAATATTAAAATAAAATTTATAAATATATGATGCGTGATGATTGTAAATTATGTACTTATTTATATGTGAAACATTCTAAATTAACAAAGAGACTATAAGGAAATATAAGTTTCCATAAATACGATTGTGGACATATTATATTTTCCAATATTTTTTATTAATTAATTTTTTTTGAATGCCCAATTATAATTTTATCGTCTTGTACCATTGAAATAATTTAAATTTATCATAATTTTGAAAATCATGATCTTTGGCGGTAATGATGTACAAACTAATTCCAACAAAAATATTGTATTCAAAGATATTTTTCAACGTTAATGATTTCGCAATTGCCTATGTTAGACTAATCTATTAACATGTTTCGCCTTCCGTGAAATTTTTTGTTCTGTGTTATAAAATTGTGGAATATTATTAACATTAGTGATTCCCGATATGGGGCGTGAAAACTAATTATTTTTTAAATACAACATCTATCTCAACTATAAGTCAATTAATTTTCTAAAAAATGCGCTAGCAATTAAGTCAATAATTTGAAAAAAAATCGCTCGTTTATTGACTTTGAAATGACTAGTAATTGCTAGTTCCTTAAGAAGAAAATCTCACGGTTTTATTGAAAAAAAAATATTTATCTTAAATGTTACAATAAGGAATAAAATATAAATTTTTATTGTTACAGTGTATTTATCTTCTCCAATTTTATGCTTGAAAATATATTGTACCATTTTTCATTGTAAAAATTTATTATTGAATTAAGTATAAATTATTTAATAGATTTGTTAACAATAAAATAATTTGAGCGACATAATATCTGTTACCACAATTGGCTAAAAGTTGCTGATGGATATGGTAATATAGAACCAACAAAAAAGGGCAAATCAGCCATTTTCTAGTATCCATATGGATTTATACTCCAAATTAATTTGTGAAAGAAACCGTATGTGATTTATCATAAACTAAATCCAGCGTGTAATAGTGTTAATAATATGATTTTTTATCTTTTGAGAGTATTAATTAATAATATGAATATTTACATAAAATAATTAATAACGTAATAAATTTTGTATTTAATAAATTTCGGTGTGCAAAGAAAGTCCAAAACTAATGCTGTCAAAACTTTGACTCGGCTAGTCAATGGATTCAACAACAGTTATGATCTCGTCAAAAATCAATTCTACTGTACATAAATTTTTAATTTTTTTAAAAAAGAAATAATTAATATCGTTAAATTAGCAAATATAGTTGATTTACTTTACTTTAATTTAATTACATTTTTTCTTTACCGTTTCACAAAATGGATTTGATCACGCACTCTGGTTTTTCAAATTAATTAATACACAAGCCGAAACGTAAGCTATTTTCTCTCTCTTTGGGTTTGTCAAAGTCTAATTAATAAAAATTTACTTTGACTTAGGATTAGTTTTTAATTTATCAATCTCTTATTTTTATTTTAAAACAAATTAAAAAATTGAAAAATTATAATTAATATACTCAGAAAATAAAAACTAACTTGTATATTAACATATTGCCTAATACTATAATACACCTCGACAGTAAAATATAATAGTATGGTTTTATTAAAGAAAACTACATATTAAATAAGAATATATTGAGAGCATACATTGTAAAAATGTGTACGGTAGAAATGTAAGATGAGATAAATAGACACGAAAGATCTCACATATCAATCTTCTTTCTTTCTCCTCTTTTCTACAATTTTCTCTCTTTTTCCTCATTTTCTTCATGTTCTCTTTGACACTTTCTAGAACTATGTATTGTACTTGACAACTTCTACTAATTTTTAATTAATTTTTTAAAATTGTACTTGTCTCTCTCCTTTCACGCTTTCTCTCTATCCCTTTATTTAAAATAATATATGGCTCTTATTTTTTTTCTGTCTCACAGTGTTACATTAGAAGTGGTCTAAGAAATAAAGTTAATCAACATAAACATCGAGGCGTGATTGCAAACTTATAAAAATGTATTTTTTTGGAGTAAAAAGAGAGAAAATAAGTGAAATTAAATTATAGAGATTTATTAATATAGATAGATTTTACGAAATATGTGGATGTGATTTACGTTGTCAAATTTGAATTTAAAAAACTAAGAGAAAGTATGCAAAAAAAAAAAAATCTTTGAAAACACATTCTTAAATAGATAAATAAAGACAATCTTGGAGAAATGGTCGGTTTAAAACTTTCTTGCCTAACCACCTTCGAGATAATCATCAC
This sequence comes from Jasminum sambac, assembly GCA_018223645.1. Lineage (NCBI taxonomy): Eukaryota > Viridiplantae > Streptophyta > Magnoliopsida > Lamiales > Oleaceae > Jasminum > Jasminum sambac. Next base: position 28,766,387 of record CP073652.1, read on the forward strand.
ATCCATTTAACATAGCTCTTCATTCATTGGTTATAGCCCTACTTTTCTTCCTCTAATCGTAATTGAATAGCTCTTTGATTAAGTTTTGGTCAAATAATCCAAACATGGGTCAATCATTAAAAAGCGTACGACCACCCAAATGAGTTAGGCAATCTTGGATAATTACAGTTAATCTTGATGTGATTACGTTCTTTGTACCATTAGGCGCCACCTCATGAAAAACAAAACACTTCACGTTCTTTATATTATCTGTTATTGTCTCAAAATAATAATATCTATTCGCAACGTTTTTAAATTAGTGTTAATGTGACATATTTACTCTTTACGTTCCGTAAACATAATCTTGTATTTTTTTTATTGGTCCTAAATTATAATGCATCTTCATTCATGGTGGATTAAAATTCTTAATTTTTAAATAAATCCTTATTTAATTATCAATCAAAATTGACTATCCTTTTTGAAAATAAAAAGAAAATTATCGTTGTACGACTATTGAAGATTAATTAGTACTTACCTAGTATTCGGCAATATAATACAGGTTTTGCAATACGACTATTTTTGTTATTTGCACAAAATATGTTAATTAGTATTATGAGTCATGACGATCTATTTTTTCACACATTGAATCACTTAAAATATCAATAGCTACCCTCTCAATCCCTCAAAAATAGACTCATTTGTTATTTTAATTACTCTGATTAAGAAATTGCATTCAGTGTAATTGGAAGAGTAAAGGAGACACTTATTGTTCCTCATGTACCTCTATTCAATTAAAGATTATATTCAATGAACTTAATATTTTTCAAGATAATTTTAGTGAAGAATGCGAAAAGTTATTTGATAAATCACATTTATGATTAACAATTTTCATAAAATGCCCTCTCCATATAATAGTTGGGCTATAACTTATGACATCCGCAAAAAGAAATTGGTCTATTATTTGTAGGATAGAGTGAGGATACAATAGGAGTGTATCAATGTTTGTAAATTAATTTTACATTTTATTTGTGCAATTAACATTTTATCGTGTATCAATTAATGCTGAGATGAGAAGCAATGCGTCAACGCAAAATCTATTGCAACGCTCGAGTTTTTACACCGTTAAAGAGAATATTTGCAGTTGGTTAGTTGAACCATACAGATTTTCGAAAGAAATGTACGTTCCGTTTGGTAGTAATTTATATATTACATTAAATTCCGTAACTAAAGGTTAGTCATAGGCACCTATATTTGATCCGCAACAGTGTAATGGATTGCTCTGGGGACTGGGTTGTAAATCGATAGGATAGGTCCAAATTATTACTACTAGTCTACTATGTCCCAATAAAAGAATTGGATGATTTACCAAATTGGAATAATTCAACCAATATTTAATTAGTTCCTCTGTCCCGCAAAGATAGTTCAATTTTCTATTTTAGTTTATCTCAAAATAGATTTTCATTTTTATATTTAATTTCTTAGTTTTCTTATATATATCCCTATTTAATATGTATTGTTTTTAATATACAAAAATTATTAAAGTGCAATAATAAATAAATGTAAGGGTATATTAGGAACTATGTTCTAAAATATTATTTTTCCAAGATCATTAATTGAAATTTCTTAATTTTTGTGAAAATACAAATGGGGACTATCTTTACGGGACGGATGGAGTATTAAATCCAGATCGAAATTCATCGGATTCAAATAAAATCCAATTCAGACAACCTTGAATGCCTTGATGTATTTGTTGATACAAATTCAATATATTTTGTGGCACAAGTTTAAAAATTGCATACCATTGCAATAAATCTCAAAGTATTTATAATATAACTAAACCATATTAAAATGATAATTACACGTGAGTACTTTATTTGTTTGAAATAAAATGTGGAAGTTCGAGCAAATGTATTATATTTGATTCTTTTTCGATTCCATTAAAGAATTCACTATAATATATATTAATTTTCTATTGAAATTTTATGGGCTTGAAAAACCATTATTAATATTGGAAAAATAATAATATCGGTTTCAAAATGAAAAAAATAAAAAATAAAAAAAATTAGTGTAACCAATCGGATTGTATTCATCTGTATTCATATTACCTCACTGGTGGACCTAGGGATGGCCCTGGGGCAAGTGATCCCCAGCCATTGGAATAAGTTTTTTGTTAATCTTTTTTTTTATATTTTTTATTTTAACTTTTTTTCATTTCACACATCTCACGCAAACACAGGCCGAGACGTGAATTACAAATTAATATAGTGCAATGATCTTATTATGTCCCTCTCTTAACTCTATGTCCTCAACTCTCAAGATCGAGAGTAGAAACCCTGATCCCCCACCCAAAATCACCAAATTGGCAATTAATCCTAAATCCCAATAAATCCTAAAAGGGTGCGATTATCTGCACCCCCTGTTTCCTCTCAATACACCCCCTTTTTGTTTAAAAAACTACCATAATTACTAATTTACCCTTCTTCTTCGCAACTTTCTTTCCTTCTCCTTCTCTCTTTCCTACACTGTACACCCACTTCACTATTCTTCTTCCATTTTTTTCTGGTTTATTTCTGTGGCATTAATTCAATTCCTTATTGTAATTCTCTTGATTCAATTCATCTGCAAAAATGATTCAATTCATCATGAAATAATGAATTTCGCAAAAAAAAAAAAAAAAAAAAAAAAAAGAGGAAGAGGATTTCAACCCTTTGGGATCGAAACTCTATTGGGATTTTCGACCAAAGGTGGTCGAAATTCCCAATGGATTTTCGACCAAAGGGGGTCGAAATTCCTTCGGGATCGAAACTCCATTGGGATTTTCGACCCCTTCAGGTCGAACTTTAATATATATATATATACTAGTATCACGCCCGTGCGATGCACGGGAACAATTAAATTTATGTACGATAAATAATTAATATAAAATGATAAATATAAATGTTGAATTACATAATTGATGTAATTTATGTATATGAGATTGCATGATTATAAAAAATTATTAAACTCTATAATATTGTATATTATAATCAATGCAAAAATTATAGAGTAAATTCTCAATTGTAAATTATAAAAATTCATGTGTATTGCATAATTAAGAAGTTTATCAAAATATGTAACTTTAATTCTAATTGACGTGCTTAGTATTGCACAACAATACTCGTGAAGATTAATTAATTGTAAACAAATAATATAATTAGGAATGAATATATAAAAATTCCGTGATTATCAAAACGTATCTATCTCGTTGGTACATATCAAATTTATATTAAACACCTTTTTTCTTTTTGAAATGAACATTACGCACTCTAAATTTTATGATTTTATGTGTTCTTTTAGTGATGAACTGTAATTGCTACTTAATTTTAGCTATATTGTATAAGAAGTATTATACTTAATTTTATATAACTTAAATTTGTAGAAACACCGACAATTTTCCTCATCTACATAATTTATTTGATTTTTTTTCATTTACGTAAATTGTATGTTAATTATAAAATGAAAAACTTTTTATTTGTAATTTTATATACTTTTAAAAGGCAAAAAATATGCAATGCAAAATTCAGTTAGTGAGCATATTACATCAACCATATTAAAAACAAAAAATATCATTTAATTTTTTTAATTAGAAATAGTGGATCCTATTGGCACTGCCAATAGGGTATTCGCCAAACGTGACATTTCAATTATAATAATATAAGGATTAATAAATTACTATTTTACTTAAAAATAAATAAATTATTCAATATAAATCTAGTTATAATTTTAACTACTCACTAAATTCATGTAACCAAACAAAACTATCAAAATCTACAATTTTATCACAATAAAATTAAATAAAAAATAAAAATATTTATTATTTAATATTTTGAATTAGAACTTTAAAAAATGAAGTTATATATAAAGTCTTTCCAAAATAGTTTTTTTCTCATTAGATGTTTGTTTTAGATATTGGTTTATTTTCAATTATATTTTTAATTACTACTAATTAATGTTGGTTTATTTCTAAAATTAATTTTATAATTTTCTTAAAATATTTAATGTGTACCACATTTGCATCTTTGCCTATGTGACACTTCACAAATTATAATATAAAGATTAATGGTATGAAAATATAACAATTCAAAATATAAAGATAAAGATTAATAAATTACTCTTTATTTAAAAATAAATAAATTATTCACTGAAAATTCAATTATAATTTTAGCACTCACTATTTTATTTAAGAATAATCCACTATTTGAATAATTCAATGCACATTACAAATCAAAACTATCTAAAACTATAAGATTTTTTAACACGGTGAAAATAAAATACTTATTATTTAATGCTTGTAATTAGAAATTTGAAAAATGAAATTACATTTAAAGTTTTTCCAAAACTATTTTTTTCTTATTAAATTTTATTTATCACATTTAATGATAAATTTATGTTTCATTAAAAAATAATTATATTTAAAGAATTTTTCCTTTTTAAAACTACAAATTAATAGTGGTTCATTTCCAAAAATAAAATTTTCTTTTTTTTTAACTAAAAAATTGATTTTTATGTATTTTCAAAAATATTAATGAGTGCCACGTTGGCACTACTGCCAATGTGGCACTCCTCTTTTTATAATATAAAGATTCGTTCTGGATCCGCCATTGTTGGGTGAGCTCAAGCTCAAATTTTTTTTTTGTTGAATCTTTATACCTATTTAAGGTGGGTTTTTCAGATTATATTCATTGGGCTCTTGGGATTCTTGTGTATTTTAAATTACTATGACGAAATGAACAAGAAATTTAGCTGTTTCCTTCTTTTCTTTTTCTTTTTTTGTAATGGATTCGCCATTGTTGCTGCTCATGTGGTGTGTTTAAAAGAAGGAAGAAAGGGAATGAAAGGGGTGTGAAATGGAAGAAGGGGTCAAATGGGAAGAAGGGGGTTTGGGGTGTGAAAAGTAGGTAGGGGGGTGTATTTAGCCGTACCCATCCTAAAATCATTTGCGCACTTGCAACTGAAGTCCCCTTTCTAACAAGTTATCTACGGAGTTTGAAAACTAACTAGAGCATGATTAATTACAATGGAACTTGGAATTATAATTTACATTTACAGTGTTAGTGTGATAACCTTCATATGCGAGTTGGAACTTGGAATTTAGTTTATATTTACAATGGAATTTGTTGAAGTTGAGCTATGAATTTGTCGAAGTTGAGCTATGAATTTGTCAAATTTTTTTTTTATTTTATTTTTAGCACCTATTTAAATCTATTGTTTGTTTAGTTTTAAAAGGGTATTTTAGAACTTGTTTGCCACACATTGTCTCAAAAATTATTATTCTCTAACACCAATTTCAACAACTAATCTTATTGATTTGACAACTCATCATATATTTGAATGCCTTTATATATTAATCACACTTTATAAAAATCATTTTTTCAAAAATCTTTATCAAACATACTCTTCAATGTAAGTCTGCTTCATCTTGTGATGAGTAAAATGATAGTAATATAAGTTCGCCTCATATCAGAAATGAATTTTTTGTTTAACGAATTCTTCAATTGTGATCCCGACTTTCAAGGTCTAGATCCCCCAATTTATTAGCTCCATTTATTTAACAAGGTATTCGATATCGGATCTTTATCGAGTTATAGACTGAGAGCTTTAATTCATTTTTTATTAATTTCATCGGATTCGAATCAAAATTCAATCCATTGACAACATTTACATGCCTAATTATGTACACGTTACACTTTATATTTGCATCACTTTTTAACTTTATTCATTAATTGTTTATGGTTGTTACAATTATCACTTGAATTTTCATTTCTTCATTTCATTTTCTCTCCAACAATTGGTCCCTACGTATGAATCAACAAGATTATCATCCACTCACACTTCCGGTATGTTTGATTCACAAGAATTTGTAGGTAAGTTGTATTTACTTGAATTGCGTATAGATTGTATGATTGAAAATGAAAGATAATATATTAAAAAATGTAAATTAATTATATGTGTAGTTAAAAAGGATGAGAGAAAATTTTATTTGTTAAAATGTTGTGAATCAAACGTACCCTTCAAGACCTAAAAATTAATATTCAAAGAAAGTCTAAACTAATTTAAATTAGGGTGCTTTTTACTAAAGGCGGAAGAGATTGGTTTTCAATTCCATGGAATTCAAATTTGCACCCCTTCATATTGGAATTCCAATTCTTTAATTTTAAGGATGTAAGAACTTAACAAGGATTAATTGCCAGAAGTAAACACAAAAGGAAACAAGAAACCAAGAAGAAAGGTGAACACAGTGAGTTGTTTCGGCCGAAGCCCCGATGGTTCGGGTGTTAATCCCTACATCCACCGTTGAGCATCCACTAGTGTGGATTACGCCCAAACTTCACTAAGAATCGCCAAGAAATACACCAGCTTGAAGATTACACTCCTTACATGATTCAAGAGTACACTAACTCCTCGTAAACTCCACACCACCCCCAAAGATACAATCAAGATAGATATACACACAGAGATTCTATCTGACAAGACTAGTTCTCCGATCTACACTCTATAATCACAAGAGATCTAATCGAGAATCAAGAACACAAGTAACCCAAGAGAGAGCACACGAGTACACAGAAACGAGTAGCGGATCTCGAGATCAAGCTTGTCACGTGAGGGTGAAGGTGTGGTTTTATATGCCATCATGTAGTTGCCAAGATCTGGACACGTGTCTCCATCTCGTCTCCAACAAGTTGCACGCGGATCACCAAAGGAAACGGCTTTAAAGTGCGTCTTCAGTAAAAGTGCCAACTCTAACAATCTCCACCTTGGTGGTACTTTTGGCCTTATTGTTCTTAGTGAGTTTGAAGTTTCTTCCACTAGCTTCCTTTGCTCTTATTACTCCACAACAAGGACACTATCACCACATTCAATATGCAAGAAAGCTAAACAATTTTTAAATTTAGAGATAGGAATAATTTTGTTCCCATGTCGAGGATTAATTTCGATGGAGATTTTGCAAAGTTCCACATCTCTCCCTTCTCAACCAAATCTCTAATAAAATGATACTTCACATCCACATGCTTTGTTCTTCCATGAAACATGGGATTCTTCGAGGTGTATGGGCACTTTGGTTATCATGAAGATGTTAAGCTTTCCACTTCCTTGTTTAAGCTCACCAAGATTCCTCTCACCATAACCCTTCCTTCCACAAAGATCACAAGGTAAATATATTCGCTTACGTGGATGATAGTGCGACCTTGTAGCCGAGCCTTCCAACTAACACAACTTCCTCCCAAAGTGAAGAAGTAAGTGAAGTTGACCTTCTTCCGTCTCAACTCACTGCGCAAAATCAACTGTACCCACAAAGCACTCGGACCTCCCTTATTCTTCCCGAACCATAAACCAAGTTCACTAGTGCCTTTACATATCTCAATAGGTTCTTAAGGGCTTCCCTGTAATCGCTCCGGATTTGCCATGAACCTCGCCTGAGGACACTAATACTAAAGGCTAGATCGGACGAGAGCATCATCAAATACATTGCTGCATCCCACACGCTAGCATAGGGTACAGAAGACATAAACCCACCTCCTCTTCGTGTTTGAGGTGAATCAAGAGTAGCAGCTTGTACCGTCCTCCAAGTGGCGTGACACAAAGCTTGCTGATACATATTAAACCTTTATACTCCGGCCACATAGGCCTTTGATTTAGAAAAATTGAACCTGTACATCGTCCCTTAGAATATCCATGCCTAGAATCCTTCTAGCGTGCCCTAGATCTTTCATATCGAACTCACTTTTCAAAGTCGCTTTATAGCATATAACTCATCCATATTCTCACATGTCAATAGCATGTCATCTACATATAGTAAATGATCACAAAGATAAGTTCCAAACTTGTAGAACATGCATGCATCATATTGACTTCTTCCACAAACCCTATGGATTGAATATATGCATCAAAGCGCTTATACCATCGCTTAGGTGCCTGCTTTAGACCATACAAGGATTTACTCAATAGACACACAAGATGCTTTGATTTATCGTAGACAAAGCCAGGTGGTTGATGACACACATAGATGGTTTCAGTCCAAATTTCCATACAAAAGGCGCTTTTAACATCTAACTGTTCTAGAAACCAAGTATATTGCACAGAAGAGCAAGCAAAGTCTAATAGTAGAGTATTTTACCACCGGTGCAAATACCTCATTGAAGTCAACCCTTCTGCTTGGCTAAAGCCTTGCCACAAGCCTTGCTTTATATCTAGGCTTCTCAGTCGGTGGCCAGGTTTTTTACTTTAAAACCCATTTACAATTAATAACTTTCTGATTTAAAGGTTTTTCTACCAAGGTCCATGTATTATTTTTTATAGAGTGAGTCCATCTCTTCTTGCATTCCGTAGTTTGGACTCTGGATTTTCGTAACTTTCAAAACATGTCGTGGTTCATCCTCAATGTTTTCTTCACTAAAGAAGGTTACAAAATCATCATTATACCACTGGTACCGCCATTCTCGACTCTAGGAGCTCTGGTCTCTAGCTAATTGGTAGCTAGGTGTATCTAAAGTTGCATCACCAGATTTCTAAATGATCACCACTTGGTGTTACATCAGTCGATTATTTATATTACTCACGATCCAATGCTCCAACCTCATTTTCCTCATTAGCGGTTGTTCCACCTCGGCTTGGGGCACTTCAAGCTGAGGTTGAGGGACAAATGTCACATTCTTACACACAAGATCGAGATATACGATTAGAATCTTTAGAGGTAGTTTTATCTACTAAACAAGGAAAACTCATCCTCTTTAAAGACCACATTTCTTGACAAAATCACTTTTGTAAGAATTAGAATCTTCAACCAAAGCCTATAACCCTTAGTCCCATCACCATATCCAAGAAAAACACATTTTTACAAATTCTGACCACTTGGATCCAATTTCCTGTGGTTTGTCGTATGCAAAGGCTGCACAACCAAACACTGAGAAATGTGTAATCCACGGTTTTCCATTCCAAAACAGACTTGATGGTTTGGGCTTTAGTGGGACTTCCTATTTATCAAAAAGGTTGCTTTGTATTTACACATCTTCACCCTGAACACTTCGGGAGACCTGAGCCTAGAATCATGCATCTTATTTGTTTAACGATTGTCCTATTCATCTCTCCGCTACACCATTCTCACGAGGAGTATAGGGCACTGCTTTATATCCTGACTATGCCTGATTCTTGACACAGCTCTATCGAAGTCTTGATTGCGTAACTCAAGACCATTGTCGGCCTAGAAACTTTAGTTTTTTATTGGTCTGTTCTCAATCAATACTTTCCAGCTTTTAAACACTTGGAAAGGTATCTGATTTTTGTTTCAAAGGTAAGTCCAGATTTTCTTTGAAAATCATCGACTAGCAACAAGTAATACTTATAACGAGAACATGTAGGGGTGGAGGTGTCCCCAAGATCAAAGATGCACATATTCAAAGATTAACTTTGACTTATGAGTACCAACAGGGAAGGGTGACTTTGGTAGTTTGCCCAAAACACAATCTTCACACATCTCAAGGCTGAAATTTTCTTGCTTTCCCAAACTCCTTTTTCCCAAAATTTGAAGAGCTTTTCCTCCAATGTGGCTCCTAGCATGCCAAATTTTGGAGTTTTGAAAGACACTAGCAATTAACAGAAGTCGTCAAGTGTGTAAATCCCATTTGTTTTGAAAGCTTTGAAAATTTCTTTTGAGTTTTTGAAACAGCTTGCAACACCCTTTTAGATGTACTCAAAGTCAAACTCATCCAATACACCAACAGAGATAAGGTTCCTTTTTAAATCAGGAATATATCTCACTTTTTCAAGTGTCAGAACCTGACTGCCAATTAATTTTAAAGAAATTTTACCAATGCCTTTAATTTCACAGGTAGAATTATTGGCAGTTAGGATTTGACCTTTACCCACTTTCTCAAAATCATGGAACCAAGATTTAACAGAGCACATATGAAAGGAGCAGCCAGAGTCAAGTATCCAGGTATGAGATGAAGGATCATCAATAGTCATAAAGGCAACACCATTATCAGTATTCATGCCATTACAAGTCATAGCTGCATTATGATTAGCAATGGCTCCAGACTTTTGATCAGCAATCCTTTGATAACACTCTTTAGAATAATGTCCCTTTTTATGACAATAATGACACTTTCTATTCTTTTTCTTATCTTTTTCAGACTTGGTGCTTTCTTTTGACCCCCTGCATCGACTCCCTTCCCCTTTTTCTCACCACTAGGCCCCCTTTCCCCGAGTATCTCTGCTTGGTGAACAAGGCCTCAGAGGGTTTTGTTTTTGGCCGCTCGATTTGAGTTCAAGTTCTCTCTGGGTTACGAGGGAAGAGTATACAATGTCTAGTGTGAGGCTAGTTCTACTGCATTCAGAGCTGCCCTCACATCTCTATACCTATCACCTCAGGTGAGTTTAGCAATGCAATCACAAACCGATCCTCAAATATCTCCTCTCCACTATTGGTAAGGTCTTGATATATCTTGTTAAAGTTATCAAGATTCCGATCCAAGTCAAGAGCATTGTTAAACTTATAGCCAAAGAACATTTTATACAGATAGTACTTATTAGGTGTAGAAGGCAAGTATAGGGAAGAAAGTTCACCTACAGTGGCATTAGCCCTTCAACATCACCAATTTTTCTTATCACACCATCGATGTGTAAGAAAATTGTACTCCACGCCCACTATCTACCTCTTTCTCCTAGCGACTAAACTCACTGCCAGAGTCGATGTACTATAGGCACATCTCTCCTGAATTAACACGGCTTTCATCTTCTTTGCCACATAGTAAAATCAGTTCCATTCCACAACTCCACCTCAAATTTAGGAGACATATTCACAGATTAATGACAACACACAAGTTGGCACAATCAAGAACACACAGTGGTATTATCGCAAGCAACTTTGGCAAATCGTCGAGATATTTGCCTAAACAACTCTTTCCAATGCAAATTCAAGAAAACAAGCAACGACAAGATCTAACCCCTAAACACAAATCACAAAGAGAACCTAACAAGTACATAATCGGAAGTGACATTACCTCTCGAGATTCAAGAGTTCTTAGAGAGCTCGAGACAAAGGTGAAGTAATGGGTCCCGGTGAGTGAACACAATTAGGGAGTAGGGTTTGAGATTGGACCGCAAGATTAGGTGTGAAGAACTCCTAATCAATGACGTCGCGACTTGAGACCGCCCCGCTTTTTCCAAATGATCGAGTCAACAAATGTATTCCCGATTTCACTTTCTCAAGAAGTAAACGCGAAGTAATCCGCCAGGTTCGCTCCGATACCACTGTAAGAACTTAACAAGGATTAATTGCCGTAAGTAAACACAAAAGGAAACAAGAAACCAAGAAGAAAGGTGAACATAAAGTGAGTTGTTTATTGAAGCCCGATGGTTCGGGTGTTAATCCCTACATCCACCGCTGAGCATCCACTATGTGGATTACGCCCAAACTTCACTAAGAATCGCCAAGAAATACACCACTGAAGATTACACCCTTTAACAGATTCAAGAGTACACTAACTCAACCTGTGAAACTCCCACACCTCCCAAAGATACAATCAAGATAGATATACACATGAGATTCTATCTACAGCACTAGTTCTCGATCTACACTCTATAATCACAAGAGATCTAACGAGAATCAAGAACACAAGTAACCCTAAGAGAGCACACGAGTACACAGAGAAACGAGAGTAGCCAGATCTGAGATTGCTTGTCACGTGAGGGGTGAGAAGGTGTGGTTTTATATGCCATCATGTGGTTGCCAAGATCTGGACACGTGTCTCCATCTCGGCCCTCCAACAAGTTGCATACGGATCACCAAAGGAAACGGGCTTTTAAAGTGCGTCTTCAGGTAAAAGTGCCAGCAACTCTAACAAAGGAAAATAACACTTTTTTCCTTGTGTGGAAATCAAATTTTATAGAAAATAAAATGTGCTTCATTGCACAACAAAAATTTTTGATGGAAAGTATTTTTCACCCCCAATTAAACACACCCTTCTTGATTGAACAAAGATATAAATGATACAATTAGAATCATCTGTAAATATATTAAAATGCAGTAGTCCACAGCAACAGTTTCGACCTAAAGTGCTTGGCCTATGTGGAGTTAATAATAATTTTTAAATAACTTTTTGCTAGATTTTTTTTGTTGCTAATAATTTGATCCATTTAGTGTTAACAAAAACCTACATAAGCATGATTTTTAGTGATAGTCATTCATCTATTTTTTAATGATAATAAGAAAAATAATAGTAATTTTTTAAATAACTTTTTGGTGAATTTTTTAGTGATAATTTGGTTGATTTGTTAGTAATAACTAGAAAACTAGATAAGAACAATTTTTAGTGACCAACATTGATCATTTTTTAGGGATAATCAGAAAATTAATAATAATAATTTTGAAAATAACTTTTTAGTGGATTTTTTTAGTGATAATTTGGTGGATATTAGCCAGTGAGAAGGCGATTTTACAATTATAGATGTCCAAGAAAAATAAATAAATGAAATGAGTCCAATTACACATGCAATTGCTTCTTTATTTAATTCTCTTAAACAAATAACTATCAAAGGACGGATTCTAGCGAATTAGGCAATGACCTGAAATGAAATTTTTTTTAAAAAAAATATTTATTCATCGAAAGATTGCTTCTATCAGTTAATTTAAATCCAGTTATTTTATCTTTATTTTTTACTTTATTTTTTAATATATATTTTTTCAAATAATTCTCATTATTTTGGAGTCTAATTTTGCATATCTTTCACTTTATAGTATCAATGGACCAAAATGCCCTTGTAATCAAGATGAGTTTAGCATTATGGATGATTTACCCTAGTAAAATATGAAGCTATGGGTGAAATTGTATTATAAACCTAAAAATCTCTAATCAAAAAAGAATTCTAACCGAAAAAGAATTCTAACCAAGAATTAATTTTTATTTTATATTACAGACTAGCTTTTTAACTTTTGCGTTGTATGATAGACTAATTTTCCAACAAATAGCGATTTTGATAAATATTAATTAATAGTATGATATTAGCAACACTAAAATAAATTGAATATCGATTAGAACACTAGACTTAATTAATATAAAATAATGAAAGAATTCTATTAAAAAATCAATAAAGTTTTCCCTATATTGTCCACGAGGCCATTTTTTATAGAGATTGTAATAATATAAATGCGAAATAAAATAATAGTAAATTAAATATTATAGTTATCAAATAATCACACTCAAAAACTCTACTACCATTCGTAGAATTTATAGTTTTTATTTAAAATTATTCTATATTCTATTATATTTAATTATAAATTTGGGACAAATAACTATTAACTCGTGCGATATATGGTGTTGATAATAAATATGCGAATATTGATTTTTAAAATTCTATTGTGAAGTATTATCAAAATACAGATAGATGTATTACAGAGTGATAATGTAGCGGGTCCAATTCAACAAATCCTAATATCCTATTCCTCTTTCGCTAAGAAACACTTATCCTGGTCCACGCCACAAACTCATTTAATTAAGGTACCTCGAAGATCATATAAGAATTGCAATAGGATGGGGACTCTGTATCCCCCATCCCTACCCATGCTATTAAATTATCATCCATGTTCATGTCCAATCATGTCAGAAACTTTTATGTGCACTTTTTTCTATGTATTAACGACATCTAGTTCTTTCAATACATATCTTCTGAAGATACTAGACACGTATATTAATATATTTGATATAAACTCACCAATTTAATATATTCGGGTAGTATATTAACATTTTTTTGAAATTCACCTGTTTAAATCAACAACTTAATCGATGAACTTTAAAACTTATAAAAATCTAAATTGACAATAATGGGTACCAACTAAATAATTTAAAATTGTTTATTAAAAAATCTTATGCCTACACATAAATAACACATTCTTTAAAATAAAAATCTTAAGATCTGAGGACCTGTAAAAAATAAAAAAATATAAAAAATAAATTCAAATATGCTTAATTATGATAAATTTATAGAAACACCATATTTGTAGTTTGATTAGTTTTCTATCTTTATTATCAATCATTATTTTAAATATGATGTTACTTGCAACATTTGAAATTATAATATGTAACTATAAATTATGGAAAATTGATTTTTCCAAAAATACCAACGTGAGAAAATAATTGTCCAACTGTAATATCACAAATTATTGGTCATTTTGCAACCAATTGCAACTAAAAGGAACAATTATAAAAAATATAAAAGCATATGAGCATCAAAGGAAAAATACATTTTGATAAACTGATGCTAGTGAAAAAGTAAATGAAGTTAATTAAATTCTAATGATCAATCGACTCACCCTACAATAAGATATAACACCTTAATTCTAGGAATCAAAAAGCCTGTAGGTATTGTCTTCAGTTTATTCTAAAATACGGAATAAGATAAATGAATTTTGGAAATACATATTTCTTTCCCCGTACTAATCTAATTAATTTTAATCATTTTTCATTTTTTAAATTAATTGTGTTTTAGCTTTTAATTAATTTTGATTAATTTTCGTCCAATGAAAACGTGTCAATTTTTGTGTAATGTAAATGTGTCAAACTAAATCTTAGAAATATAATTAATTGAATTAATTATAATATAATTAATTATAATTAGTTTGTATTTCTAGCTAATTATTTATAAAAATACATTTTTATTTCTTAAATAATTAATTTAGTAGCCACAGTTTTAAGAATTACATGAATCTAATTGTAAAGATATTTTGTAAATTAAAAGATACTTTTCAATTTAAAAGGAATCATTCATTTTTAGAGGAAATCTTACAAATACATAGCAATCTAATTAATTTTAATTTTATTTTAATTTTTAATAGGAATATTTTGAAGCTAGTGCCTAATGAAATCAAACTTTCTAAAAATTTTTTTTGTATGAATCTAATTTAAAAGACATCTTTCAATCTTAGATATCTTTCATTTTTTAAAGGGAAATCATGTCAACCATGGCAATCTAATTAATTTTTGTTATTTCTTTACTTTTTAAAATTAATTATATATGTGCCCCCAGCAATCTAATAACCAGTTTTGATAATTTTCTTCCATTGAAACCATGTCAATTTTAATCAAATAAAACTGTTTCTGATTAACTCATAACAATATAATTAATTTTAATTAATTTAAAAATGATTAAATTTTAAATTTTTTGCTAATTATATCTAAAAAGAATTATTTATTTCTTAAATAATAAACATAATAACCATAATTTGAAGAATTGTTTATTAAAGATAATTATATAATTTAAAAGATTGATTGCAATCTAAAAATTATCTTTAATTTTCTAGGAGAAATCTTATCACCCGATTGCAAGCTATTTAACTTTAATTATTTTTTTAATTAATCATATTTTCCCTTTTAATTTAATAATGTAATTAATGTAAAATAATATTCGTCCAATGAAACCTTATCCAATTAAATCTTGGCAAAATAATTAATGTAAATTAAATTAAATTAAATTATTTTTATTTATTTTTATTTTTATAAAATTATCGCAAAAAAGAATTAATCATTTCTAAAATAATTAGTTTAATAGTCGTAGTTATAAGAAATTATATTATATATAAAAAAAATTAGAGAATTTTAAGCCTATTTTTTAATTAGAATAATTAGTTTTTGCTCTAAAAATCATTTCTTTTTTTGTCTTTTGATTTTTTTCTTTTTTATTAATTAATAATTAATACTTGGCGAATAAATTAACTAATCATTATTTATATTAAATCTTATCCTCGCCAAAATAAAGAAATTGCACTGGAAAAATTAGATTTTTTAGAATTTTCACTTATTTGAACTTATCTTCGATAACTTTTTAATCTTTTATTTTTCATTAATTAATAATCAATTCTAACAAACAGATTAATCAATCTTATTTATATTAAATATCAAGTTTTAAATCTAAATTTTGCGTATTTGCATCAGTATTGATAATATTTATTTTTTTATTTTAAAATATAAATCTAAAGATTTATATCTATATCTATATATAAAAAATGAGTGGGGAATTTTCAACCAATTCTTGAATTAGATTAATTAGTTTTTCCATCTAAAACCAAGCCCTTTTTGTCTTTTATTTTTTTCCTTTTTATTAATTAATTAATTAATTATAAATCCCTAACAAACAAACTAAATAATCATTATTTATATTAAATCTTATTCTCACCAAAATAAGGAACTGTGCCTAGTCAAAATTAGATTTTTTCAAATCTTCACTGATCCGACCTTATCTTCTGCAAGTTTTTTAATAATCAATCCTAACAAATAAATTAATCAACATTATTTATATTAAATATTAAATCTAAATTTCGTTTTGCTTCATGCGTATTAATAATTATTATTTTATTATTTTTTAATCTAAATCCAGAGATCTATATCTATATATAGAATAAAAGCCTTTCCATAAATAATTAGTTATGAAAGGCAAATTAATTCTTGAATAATAAAATTAATTAAAATTAACAATTTCATTAAGATTTTATGATTGTGTAATACAAAATTAGCATTCATTAAATTTTTACACAAAATTAAAAGAAAAGTATACTATATTAAAATTTTAAAAATTAGATTCAATCCACTAATTAATTTTTAAAATAATTAATTATTTCTATAAATAATTATCTAAGCAAAAAAAATAAATCTAGATTAGCAATTTTGCTAAGATTTTTATTTTTTCCGATACAAAAATAGAAATCATTAAAATCTATATATTAATAAAATGAGATCATTTTCCCTCCAAAAGTTTTATTTTTATGAATTAAAAAAATAAAATTTAATTGTAAAAGGATAATCATAAATTTGCAACTCAATCTTTCCTTCCTCTTCTAGAATTCAAACTCTTATATATCACCCATATAAAATGAGGTCATTTTTCCGCGAAAAGTTCCATTTTCTGAATTAAAAAAATAAAATTTAATTGTAAAATCACGCTTTGAATAATCACAAATGTGCAACTCAATCTTCCATTCCTCTTCTAAAATTCGAACTCTTATATATCACCCCGTGCAATGCACGGGAGAAAATACTAGTTTTACATAAAAATTAAAAGAAATTTGTAACATGATTAGATTGGTCTATTTACCTAATTTTAGAAATAATTAATTGTTTTCAAAAATAAAATTATCAAAAAATGGAAATTAATGAAAATTACTAATTTTATAGGATTTAATTTTGGTGTAACAAAAGATTGCAATTCATTAAATTTTTTACAAAAATTTAAAAAAACGTGTAACATTAATTTGTTTTTAATTAATCATTCAATTATAACATTAATCATATATTCTTAATTAATTGAATCAATATCTATTTCTATATCTTTATCTTTTAAATTACAGATATCTTTTGGCGAAATAATGAACTGATATTTCTTAATAAGTTATTCCAGTTTAATTAATTTTTTAACTTTAATATTACATGTTTCTTTTAACCTAAAGAAAAACGCTGCAAATTCAGTTGACAAAGATTAAACTAATTATTTTACAAATAATTAATTATTTTTAATGAAAATAATTATTTTTAACAAAAATTAGCTAAAATGTAAATTAATTATATTAATTTTATCGTAACTAACTAAAATTAATTATATTGCGAAGATTTTATTAGACATGTTTCAATGGACGAAGATTAATCAAAATTAATTATATTGATAAATGGAAAAAGTATAATTAATTTAAAAATAAAATAGTTAAAATTTATTTAATTCCTACGGTGAGGAAGATTTTCCCAAAAAAATTAAAGAAATATTTTGAATTGCGACATATCTTTTTAAATCATAAGATATTTTTAAAATTATGTTCATACGATTCCAGAAAGTACATATATTAGAGTAATGATTATATGACATAATAAGTTAAAAATGAATCTAATGAGAATTAATTATGTTGCAAATAATTAAAATTTATTATGTTGGTAAAATTTAATTGGATATGGTTTCAATGGGTAAAGATTAATCATGATTAATTATATTTTCCAATAAGAAAAGTATAATTAATTTGAAAAATAAAAGTACTTAAAATTCATTAGATTGCTACGGTTTGCTGGATTTCTCTAGAAAAATGAACGGAATATTTTAAATTGCGTGATATCTTTTAATTACAAAATATACAATTTTCGAAACTATAGATATTAGGCTAATTATTTTTTAAATAATTGCAAAAAAAGAAAAAGTAATTGTGTTGCAAGTATTCGATTTATTTATATTGCTAGTATTTAATTGGACTTGATTTTACTAAATGAAAATTTAAATAGTTTCATTGGATGAAAATTAATCAAAACTAATTATACATATTGTTGAAATAGCAATAATAGAATTAATTTTAAAAAATAAAAATTAAATATGTTTCAATGGGTTGGCAAGATTTACACTGAAAAATAAAAGCTATGTTTTAGCTGGCAAAATATCTTTTAAATTATAAACGTCGTTTGAGTTAAGAAATATCTTTAAAATTAGATTCATACAATTCTTATAACTACAACTATTAAACTAAATATTTTAGAAATAATTAATTCTTTTTTTTGCAATAATTTGCTAAAAATGAAAATTAATTAAAATAATTATATTGAAATTAACTAAAATTAATTATATTGCCAAGATTTAATCAGACAATGTTCTATTAGACAAACATTAATTAAACTTAATTATATTGCTAGAAGGGGAAAATATAATTAATTAAAAAATAAAAAATAATCGTTATATATATAAAGAGCATTTTTTCTCGACTAAATATATCATTAATTTTTTTCCACCTATTGAATTTGACTAATATAATCTTCTATCCATATCTAGAATAATTTATATTTATGTATAGAAAATGAGGTTTTTTTCTTATTATATTTTTTATTACCTTAAATCTGTTTTCTCATTTAAAACAAACTCTCTTTTTATTTTTTATTTTTTTCTTTCCTAATTTATGTTCAACTCTCTTTTATTTTTTTCTTTAGTAATATGTTAATATTAATGTATATAGATTTTATTTGATTATCTCTATCATACTTTACCCAATCTCATAATATTTAATATTCTCTCTATGATTTTCTCTCCTTTTTTTTTTCATTTTCTACTTATAAATAAAAAAAATCGTGAATCTATTTTGTTTGACTTGATGAGAGCTTTAAAACAAGTATTCTGTCAATATATACATTTTTTATTTTTTAAAAAATTAAGATTTACCGCAAATATATAAATTAGTATCCAACTTAAATTAAATTGATATTAATATAGATTAATAACTACTGCCGCAATGAGATTTAAAAGAATTGATAATTTGTTACGACACTTAATTGATATGTGTGCATAAAAATCAAATATAATGAGATGTATCAATTGTTTTAACTTTTAATTCTATTCCGTGTTTGATTTACCTTTACAATAAATTAAATGAAAATAATTATTAAAACTTTTTATCTCGCAAATATATGCTAAAGCCAACTTTATTTTATGTTTAAAACTGAATAATTTTTTTCTTAATAAATATTTAACTCAAAAAATTAATAATTTATATATTAATATGGTACTTAAGTATAAGTTCCTGTACAATTACACAAAATAGATTCAAATTCTTTCAAAATTTATACGAATAACATAAAGAATAAAGAAGAAGACGAGATATATTAGTATAATACTTAAATCAAAACTCTCATGTAATTTCAAAAAATAGACTCAATTTATACAGAAATAATATTTTAAAGCAGAAATTTTCATTTCATTTATTCTTAGGGTAAATCAAATACGGAATGAAACCAATTAATCTAAAATAACTTCTACATGAAATAAATCTCATTACATTTTAACAACTTGTACATAAAATAAAACACATATATTTGTACGTTTTCATACAAGCATCACGATGGGGTAGGGACGGGGAATGGACGTTCTCATTCTATTATAATTCTTATATCATCTTCCCTCGACCTAGATTAAATGAGGATGGGCCAAAACGAGGATAAGTGTTTTCCAATGTGGCAGGAACGGGGTGTAAGGTTTGTTGAACTGTACTCACTATATTGTTATTTTGATAATACATCTCTATGCTGATTATATTTCATAATTAAAATTTAAAAATCGTTATTTACATGTTAATTGTTAATAACATACATCACACTGACGTGTAATTAATATCTCCCAAAATTTATGATTGCATATAATAACATGTAAAATAATTTTAAAGAAAAAACATGAGCTCTACGAATGTTAGTAAAGTTATTTTAGTATGGTTATTCTGATAATTATAACACTTAATGTTATTTTATTTTAAGTTTCCATTAATAGATTAATGTTGTAATGAGCAAAATATGGTATATTATTACAATCTCTGTCATGAATTATCGTCTCATGCAAAACACAGGTATAAATGCTAATTAAGTTACTATTCTACGGAGAATAGTAAATTAGGTTGTGCTGATTTTTGTGAGTTGTTCATTACACATTTGCAGGATGAGTTAGTACGAAATACATGGTAAATTTTGTCAAAACTTTTATAGAATTGCTTCGAGTTAAATTAATTAAGTTTCCTATTATAACTCATGATAGTATGTTGTTTGTTGAGAAGGTGGGATTGCCTTTACTTAAACACCCTAAACCTTATTGCTTGAATTTGTTGAATGAATTGAGTGAGGTTAGGGTTGATAAACAAGTTGTAGTGTCATTGTCAATTGGGATATACGTTGATGAAGTTGTGTGTGATGTAATTCATATGCATGCCACACATATATTGTTAGGGAGGATGTGGCAATACGATACGAAGGCAATGTATGATGGGTTTAAGAATCGATATAGCTTTTAGTGGAATGGAAAGCCGATTATAATTGCTCCGTTGTCACCAAAGAAAGTATATGAGGATCAAACGAAGCTTATACTTGAGATAGAAGAGAGAAAGAAGAGAAGAGAGATAGGTGAAAGGGAAAAGCTTCAACTTGAAGTGAAGAAAGTTGAAGTACTTGAAGAAAGTGAAGTGAAGAAGAAAGTAGAGGTTGAGCATATGGGTAGGGAATTAATGGGGTTGGAAGAGGTTGACATGCTCCATGAGTACAAGGATCCCTTTCTTGTACCATACGAAACTAACAAGCCCTCCCCCGTTTTATTTCTTTCGCTTTTTCAGGTATAAATCATGCCGACAAGATTTGCTCGACAAATTGTACTTTTGTTGCACACTTGGTGGACAATGGAGTTCACATTTCAAGCCCATTGTGACTCCACAAATGTGAAATGTCATTGGATAATTCTTACCCATAAAGGCGTTTCATTTCCATTTGATCCGGGCGGAATTCCTTTGTTGATGATGTTACTCGATTCGAGGTTGAATCATTTTTAAAGAGGGAGGGGATGATATGATCCGGAATCCCTCCTAAGTCATTTTGAAGTCTTGAAGCATTGTTTAGGAAACATGAAATCAAGATCATTCTGATTGGAGCAAATTAGAATCAATTTCATGAAGATTTGAAGGTTCATTGAGGTTCAAAGCTCCATATCTTTGAAACGAGTTAGATTTTCAAGATCATTATTTTGGTAATTTGTAGGCCGTTGAGTCTAGTTTCCAACGTAATTTGAATCACCTCAATCGAACATCAGGATCAAAAGATATGACCAAAATACTAAAGACCGCCAATACTAATTTTTGGGCAGAAACAATGATACCGCCGTACGAACAATTGCATACGGCCGTATGACCTGTTTTGCGAGAAAAATCTGGATTTTGACTTTGGTTTGATATTTTAGCTTTTCTTTATGTTTTGTTTAACACTTGCAATCTTAATAACATGCCAAGTGGCAAGTTAGATTTTTTTATCTTTATTCCTAACACTTGTAGGACTTTTTATTGGTCCAAGTTTTACCTTGTAAATTTGAGGATGTATGTCATCACCATCCTCACCATTGTAACCATCTTTGAAGAAAAAAATAAAAGGGGCTTGTTGCTGTGAGAGTTGAGTTTTACTCCTCTACTTGATCTTCATTGATCATTTGACTGATAAAGGAATTGATCAAACCTTGTGCGCTTGTGGCATCACAAACTCGTTGATCGAAGATTCACAACCCGGTGGAGGTAAATACCACGCCGTGAATCGAAGACGACGGGTCGCAAATCACCAACTGTTGATTCCTTTGACTTTGCACCATAGAAGGTGATCGGATTCTACCGGTTGTTGCCACGTCAGGGCTGGAGTTTCATCGGTTACAGTTTTCCATATCAGGTTCGAATTAGAGGGCAGTCCCGTGTCGTATCAAAATTGCAAAAAATTAAAGTTAAAATTGCGATCATAAATTCTAACCAACTTCAGTAACATGAAATTTCTATGTATATATTACTTTGAAAAATAAATATAAAATATAAAATATGAATATGACTTGAAGAATAATTTGTTTGATCTAATATTAAAATCTTTTTTACTTTAAACATTGTTATTATTATTTCCCATAAATTTATATAAATCACATGTAACCTTTCAACCAATAATACTTAAATTATACCCTCGTGGGGGTGGGTTGGATTTGGGGGTGCATTTAGCTATACCCTCGTTTGATACCAAAGTTTTAAAAAGTGTAATGCGTGAAAAAACATTGAAGTGCATTGAGTCTAAGCGTATTTAAGCACACCATAAAAGCGTCATCAATGCGTGATTAAACGCAAAGCATGACAAAATGAGCTCCTTTGTTCACCTGTTGACAGTTGGCATGCCCACACCCCCACGTTGTGCCCTCACAGGAAGTCACGTCATCCGGTGAAAAATTTTAAAAAATATTTTTTTTTATATCTATGTGATGTGAGATGAATAATACATAATTATTCTCTGATGATGGTGGGAGATCTATGTGAATTCCACGAGTTTTTTTACTGGAAGGTGAGCATGCCAACTGTTGGTCTTGGATCAAAAGTTCAAAACTGACAAAACGAGACACTCAAGTTTCGGGCGCCGCCTAAACGTTTTAGAACACTGTGTGATACCGCCGCTTTAAAGAAGTATTTAGTTCCCGAATTGTCGCTGGCTGTGCCTGTGTTATCTTCTTCTGCTTAGACTGGCTTCGTCCACTTACCGGATCTACACCAAGCCCCAAGCTCTTCTATTTCGTTCACTGCAGCCGCCGCACATTTTTACCAAACATGCCTTTAAGATTACTCTGTGAGGGCGATTTTGGGAAACGAATGACAATGCCATAGCAGCCTGTTAAATGCCTGTTCTGAAGCCTTCCGATCGAACATTTGGAAACAATCTATTCTTGCAGAGTGTGCAGGGGTGGGAAAACATCTGTATTCATAAGCCCCTTGACTCCCAAGTACCTGTGAGTGTTGCAGCATTGAATTTATTTATTTTCCAGGTTTGTTGTCTGATGGTGGTAATCAATCTTCTTATAGCAACAGCGATTTGATTTCCCCAATAATATTTCTCGGTGTTGGTTATGGTTTTAGCCTTGTCTAGGGTGTAATTAAGGAAATATCCCGATAAAATCCGGTGGGGATGTTATGG
The DNA here is from genome assembly GCA_018223645.1 of Jasminum sambac. NCBI lineage: Eukaryota > Viridiplantae > Streptophyta > Magnoliopsida > Lamiales > Oleaceae > Jasminum > Jasminum sambac. Next base: position 28,789,864 of record CP073652.1, read on the forward strand.
GGATGGAGGAGTTACAAGGTCGTAGAGAAGTTGACATTTTTTCCTCCCAAATTGCAGTTTTTCTTGCAATGCACAAGTTTTTTTTCTCAAAAATTTGAATTCACAACTAAAGAGAAAACAGACAATTCGTTTTCCTGTAAATTCACGCAGAATCAAGTCAACCAACAATTTGGGGGTCAGAAAACAGTTACCCTTACTCCTCAAGTTGTGCAAACTGCTCTACAAAGCTGCCCTTCTGATTTAATTGCTCTAAGCTTTTTCCTGTGGTGTGCCAAGCAACCCAATTTCTTTCACGACAGAAGCACTTTTCAACATATGGTGAGTGTGGTCTCTAACCTCACTCCCAGATTTGAAACTGTGCAAGGACTAGTTAAGGAATTGGAAACTGTTGGTTGTGTTGTAAAGGCTCAAATGTTGTTGCTTTTGCTGAGAATTTATTGGCGTGGAGCAATGTATGACCTTGTGTTTGAGGTGTTTGAGCTGATGATTAAGTATGGTTATACTCCCAATACTTATGCTCGGAATATTGTTATGGACGTGCTTTTCAAGATTGGGCGTGTGAGTGTTGCCCTTCGAGTTTTAAAGGAGACTCAGGCCCCAAATTTCTTATCTTTTAGCATTGCTGTTTGTAATTTGTGCAAATTGAATGATTTTAACAATGTTAAAGGTGTGCTTAGGTCGATGTTGTCAAAAGGATATTCCCTAAATCCCGAGACCTATTCGTCGGTTTTGAATTGTTTTTGCAAATTCAGTAGGCTGGCCGAGGCATTACAGCTGCTAGGGCTGATGGTAGTCTTGGGTTCTCCTATCTCTGTAAATGCTTGGAGTATATTAATAGATGGATTTTGCAAGTCTGGCAAGGTTGATGTTGCGGCTTATCTACTTGAGAAGATGGTGGAGAGTGGGTGCTCACCAAACATTGTCACGTTCACGTCCTTAATTAAGGGGCTCTTGGAATCTCAGAGGGCGAACAAGGCATTTGAGATCCTTAATTCTCTGGAATCAAAAGGATGTTATCCTGATTTGATTCTTTCTAACATGTTGATGGATTGTCTCTCTAAGATTGGATGTTACGATGATGCATTTGAAGTTTTCTCCAGTTTGAGAGAACGACAACTAGTACCTGATGTCTATACTTTTGCTTCTTTGACATCAACTATTTGTTTGTCTAGGCGATATGAGCATTTCCCTTTTCTGATCAGTGGCCTCGCTTTAGAACCCGACTTGGTAGTATGTAACTCTCGTCTCAGTTATTTCTCTAAGGCTGGTTATCCAGACGACACTGTGGACTTCTACAACAATATGATAGATAGAGGGTTTATACCAGATAAATATAGTTTTGCTGGAGTACTCATTGCGCTGTGCAAATTGGGTAGGATGCAAGAAGCAGTTAATGTGTATTATGGAATTCTTCGAACTCATCCTCATATTGATGCTCATATTCATACTATAATCGTCAATGGGCTTATAAAATCAGGCAACTCACATAGAGCAATCGGATTATTTAGAAAAGCTGCTGCAGAGTTTCCACTTGATGTCATCTCGTACAATGTTGCCATTGGCGGACTTATAAGGGGTCCTCAAAAGGATGAAGCTTATGCTTTGTTTAGCTGAATGAAGCAGATGGATGTAACTCCAAACAAACGCACTTATAATCTAATACTCTCTGGTTTGTGCAAGGATGGAGACGTTAAAATGATCAAATATATCCTTCAAGAAATGATTGGTGGGCATATTGAATTGGACGAGAATGCATGCATTTTAGTGAAGAAACTGTTGTTTAAGTCCCACAACTCTCCTCCAGAATTGCTGCCAAAGAAGACACCTCCAAGGTGTAATGATATTGGGGAATTAGGAAGTATAATGGATGCTCCAGACTCTGGCACATCCAGCTCCGATGATCTTCATGATGCAGCTGTATCAGTGGCTTGAGAAAAGCTGGAAATTTGGTTGTTTTCTCGGCAATTTTCACGTGATCAGCGCAACATGCATTAGGATTGAAGTGGTTCTCTGGAGGTACGGCTTCTATCTCTACACTTATTTTGAATGAAATTTGTCTGCAGAACATTAGGATTTTGTGTAAGTCTACACCTTGAAATGAACCATAGGATATGCTATCCATCAATTTGCTTTGTGATGAACATGCTGTGCATTCTAGTTTACGTTATCTGTAAAATGCTAACCATATTTTCTTAATTTTTTGAGGACAATAATTGATCAATTTTCTATTATAAAACGATACATGTTAGAGAAATTTTCTAAGTTTGTCGGCTCCTATAAAGAGACGAATGGCACTCACATACTGAAAGTAATACAGGTACCAAGCCAAGTACTGGGGAAAATAGATGGAACATCAAATATGATGATGGGTGAAGCCCAACAGGGTGAGATACAGGGGTCCCCTGGTCATTTCAGAGCATTGTATCTGATGGAGTACAAAGTGTAACATGTGCTCATGGCTGTCCTGGCCAGTCTTAGCAGTCGAAATTTAATGGAACAGGTAAAACCTCTTACTTGTTTACAAAGTCTGTTCATCTTAACTAATTACTATTCTTTTGCTGCTTTGATTCATGTAATGGGGTTTCTCATATGTTTCCTCAATACTTATATTTCTCATTCTGCATTCAAATGATTTCAGGCTATCTACCATGATGTCTGATGCACCGCCTGATGGAAAGTTATCCATTTGGCATATCCTGCGGGATGTAAGTTATGCACTATTTGCGCTTAATTTCTCTTTTACGAATTCCACCAAGTTTTTTAGTGATGTGATCAATTATGCTAATTTTGATCTGTGATTTCTCTGTGGGAAGTGAGAGTGATTAGGTAATCATATGGGTTTCAAACTCATAAATGGTCTCGTTTTATGGCTTGAGAAACATATTTTTCTTGGAAATTCTGGAACCTGGATATCTGGAGAGAGTAACAGCCTTCTCCTCTTACATTTACAGGCTTCAAACCTATCAGGTACATTGAATATTTTATGATTAAAAAGATAGAATCTAGTTATTGTGTAAGATTTGTTGAGGGCACTGAGATTTGTGTTAAAAAAAAATTAATTAAAATTATAGGTGATTCCGAAATTTTGTTTTTGATGTGGACCTAGAAAGAAACATTTGGTTGAAGTCTTGACATTTTCCTTGAGATGCTCCTTTTGCTTCACAATCATTGTCAAGTTGAAAAGAAAATTTACTTTGACATAAAATCTGAGCTGTAGAATTGAATATTCTACAGTTGGATAAGCCTCACTACTATGTAATGATCTCACTTCATTGCGATGGAAATCTACATGAATGACAGGAAATAAAGCCTTGCTCATTTTAAAAATCGAGGAGGAAGATTATGATATGTGAATCTTAGATGAGGGCTTGGGTGACATGCACAAGAAGAGATGATATCAATAGAAGCTATGGCATGTCGATTTTTAATTATTTGAAATGATTAAAGTTTAGAAGCAGAGAAAGTTACTATTTCTGCACATATCAAATAAAATCCATGGAGACCCCCGAATGAAAGGAAACATGTTCCTAATGACACGATGAAATTCTTAACTTTTACTCACATTAACCTCTCTTGGTTCTAAGCTGTGATATATCTTTCTTGAGAATTGACCTTTCTATGCTGTTCATGTGCAGTCCAATTTGTGTATCAGAACATACAGCAATGAACTAGATAATAACCAATATAATCCTTGAATGACGGCGGTTTTGTGTTGCTGCATTGGCTCAAAAACAGACATTGAGGTTCTTCACTCGGGGCTATTGAACTTGATTGAATACTGTAATGCTTCATATTAAGAATTGGTATGCATTATCTACATAATCTTGTAGCTTGATAAATACGTAGCGGTGTAATTTAAAGTCACTTATACCTTTTGAGTTTTAGGTTCACGCAGGATCTTCTGGGCTCCCTGGGATAACGCATTTTTTTATTGTTTTCTGGGTAGGCATAAGATATAGCCGACTATGTAAAACAGCCTTTTTGTGCTTCAAACGTGTATTGCAGACTTGGATCTCAAGTGTCATGTTATTTTTCTTGACATTCCATTATAATGTAATAGATCTTTTTGGCCTTTATTCTTTGTTAAGGGTATTGCAGTGTTATCTCAAGTGTCAGGACCAAAGGGGGTTGGCTTAGTGGAAAAGGCACTCCCTTACTGGGTGATTGGCCCACCCCACCACTAATAGATAATTTGTAACAAAAGATCAAAATTCCTGTAGTGTGTACAATCAAATTTGTACAATTAAGTGTACAACCCTCTAATAGATATTATAAAAATATTATTTTCTATTGATGGGGTCCATCGATTTATTAGAGAGTTATATAGCTAATTGTACATTTTGGTTGTTCCTCTAGCGTTGCTCATTTTTTCAGGGGGGTTATGACTTTTTATGATTTGGGAAAAACGAGTTTGATTGTCTTAACAATTTGGAAAAAGTAAAAAAAAAAATTTCAAAATTAGATCTTGATTTGGATGTCAGATGTGTTTTCTAAGGATGTTGTGGCCATTTTTTCCTTAAAAGTGTGGTGTACATATTTCTATTTTGGTTTTCGAGTGTAGGGCAAATTAGAAAAATTAAATGTGGTGTTATTAACAAAATCATCTTTTAATTGTGGTGTATATAAAATATGGTGTAGTTAATTAAAATAATGGTGTTAATATAATTCCCCTTCTTTCAATCAGTTTCTACGACGTAGGCTTGATCAAGTGCACTGAAGTGTGCCATAGTTATGATATTCCCTACGTGTTTTTCAATCACATACGACTTTTGTTGGGAAAAAAGAAATCAAATCCAAAACCAATACGACGAGGCGAAGCTCTAGCAATTCGAAAAAAATTTCGGCGATGCCGTTAGCTGCCGTTAGCCTCTGATCAAAGTTTTTAGCTATAATTAATTTGGCTATAATATGACAAAAAAATTTGACCGGCGGCCAACAGCGCACCGGAAAATTTTTTGAATTGTTAGAGCTTCGTTTCACCATGCTAGTTCTAGATCTGATCTCTGTTTTCCCATATCATAACTATGGCACACTCAGGTGCACTTGATCAATTCTCCACTACGACGAGAGTTTAAGTGCATGGTGAATTGGCTACGAATTCGAACAAATTTGTAATACCTCGAAAATTTCTACAATTTAGATTTAATTAAGAGCTTGTTTGATTGGGTATAAAATTGATATGAGCAGTATTCCATGTAAAATGTGGTTAATATTATATTGAAAAATGTGTATGTGATTGAACAGAGGAGAGAGAAGAGTGTTGGGATAAAATTATCCTCAAAAGAACAGCTCTAAACTTAGCGTGTGTTCGTGTGTACTTATTTTCGCCTAAAATTTTACTAAAAGTGGAGTATAGTGGTGGAGACCACGAGATGTGTGGATAATAATGAGAGATGATATGAAATGTGTGATTGATATTGATATTTAACTTTGACTTTTAGTGGTAGGTAATTTTTAGATAAAAAAAAGGTGGAAACAAACACTTGCTTAGTGTTATGAATAATAATTGAAGAATAATTATTAGGTGTTATGAATAATTGAGAATAATGTGGTGGTTATGAATTATGAGGAATAATTTGGTGGAGGAATAATTTGGTAAAAGATGTAATTATTATATGTGAATGACTATTATACCCTTGATGAAATTATGTAATTACGATTGTGCCATTCGAAGTTTTCCTATAAATAGAGCTTCAGTTATTAATGAAATTCATTCCTGAGAATTCCTTGGAATTCATTCTCTCTAAATTCTCTCTATTGTTTTTATACTTTTATAACACGTTATCAGCACGAGTCTCTAACCCTTTGAGTAATATGAAGGAAGTATGCTCTACAGTTGCATCTTATAGATGATCCTCTGTATCAGAAACCGGATTAAACACTTCCCAATTAGTTAACTCCTTTTTGATAAATTTCAACACAACCAATAATCTCCTTCTCTCAAAATCTTGAAGAAACTAAAAAGCTCTTGAATATGTTCATCGACGTTAAGTTTATTGGGAGAGAAGGACTTGCTCAAATTACAATCTTTTCTCCATTGCAATTCTTGTTGTATTGTTTGGCAAATTCTCTCAAGCAGTAGATTCGAATTTATTCGAAGATAATTTTAGTAAAAGCTGTCCTGATAATAAGTTCAAGACTTCTGATGATTGGTCAACCTGGCATCTCTCCTTGGACAAAGAAGCAGCACATTTGAAGAATTTATGAATACTCCAAGCAAAAGGACAGAGAGGTATATATAATATATATGTATATATAATATAATAATATATTAAACTATAATATTCGTTTTCTCGAGATATAAGGAGCATACGTTATCAAAATCAAATTTTCTCGACTCCATTATACTCGATTTAACGAGAGCTTCGATTTGACACTAATATTGATAAGGTAAACTTTCAAAAATTTGCAAAACAGTACCCCAATTTTTGAAAAAATTACAAAATAGTCCTTGAACATTTTGATATTGATAAATTGAACTAGAAAGGAGATAATTTTCAATCGTAAAACATTGATAAAATATTTTTAACAATTTTACCTTTGCGAATTGGAATGGACAATTTTACCCTTAGGGTAAAACCGACCTAATTTTGACGACAATGAAAAATGGATAGAATATTCATGAAGAAATTCTAAATCCATTGATTATATAAAATGGCTTGAAATCCATTTGAGTTAAAAGATCGAAATATTAATGTAACTCCCGAAGAGTTCAATTGCATAATGTACTTATTCTAGAAGGATAAGTGTGCTCTTGTAGAAGTAATGAGTATTTGTTTTAGAAGAACAAATCTGCTCCCGTAGAAGCAGTTCAATATTTAATTCTCGCACTTTATTTACTGCAATTTAATTACTGCAATACCTCCTACTTGATGATGGGTTCAACCGTCACTAAACGGAAGGTTTTATATATTTCTGCACTTTATATGCTAAGTGATGGGTAATACTTTCTACTAAGCAGATCCTACTCACAAGAAGTAGTTAATCATTATGCAATTTAATTCTCGCAATTTAAATTTCGTAAATTTATATTTACTGCAATAATTCCCATAAGGTAGGTTCGACCACCTATTGGAGGAAATTTAATTTCTGCAATTTAAATCTATGCACTTTATAGTTTGAGTATATTTCCAATGTGGTGGGTAATACCACACGATTGGTGTACATATTTCCAATGTGGTGGGTTATACTACACGATTGGTTATAATGAATCCTACTCCTGAAGAAGTAGTTGATCAAATATTCTAATCTTACTCTCGAAGAAGTAGACGATGAGAATAAAATTACTTCTCCATATATACCGAATATTAATGGAGAAAATTGAACAAGTGGTACTTGAAGTTACCATTGGATAAATAGATGAAAGTAAAATGCTCAATAGATCCCATGTTGATAAATCAAAGAAAATATATCGCATGGAGAGATTATATGAAGTAATCTCATCGATGATATGAGATTGTATTAATATGAGAATAAAATGCTCTTGAAGAAGCAAAATCACTAGATTTCTGTATTTGAATAAAGCCAATATGATATTATTATTATTACTCCAGAAGAAGTACAAAACAGCCGAAGTGGAACATATTGAGAATATCAAAAGATGGCATTAAACACTCAAAAATATAGAAATGCAAAAGAAAATACATCTTTGAATCCATAAATGGGGATGCGCCCGAGAGTATAAATACTCCGTAACTCGCCACCATCAACATTAGGATTCATAATGAAATATTTAAAGGATCCGAATTTCTTTTACTTTGACACAGGTTTGTGACCGACGGACTGAGCTTCCACAGATTCTTGAACATATGCATGAAATTTGATGAGTAGTTCATCAACAAGATTTAGCGAAATAAGTATTTTTCTCATTGAATGAGAGATAAACTTATTATTTACACTCGATCTAGAAACGCTAGTAAGCCATCAAAGAAATTATTAATATTCAACAAACCTATTGGTTTGACATGAAAGTTCTCTTGTGCCAACGAGGCTATATTGAATATTTCCTCCAGTGTGTTGTAGCGCACTGGAAGGACAATGAAAGCATCACTATTATTTATCATATACATCATGCGCTTGTGGATGGATTGCGCTTGTAGCCCCAACCTCTGGACCCATGGTAGAACTGCTCCAATTGAGTATTAGATCCAACTAGATGGAAAGGTATTACACTCGAAACTCTTATTCCCCATGATGGTGCGGCCATTATAAGTCTAGCTAAAAGTTTGTTGTTGGTTCCTCCATATAGTATATTGATTTCTTGTCTCCCTAACTCTTTTGCGAGTTGGTTTGCCATATCCACATATTGGATATGACCTACCAGTTTAGATCCACCAAGAATACATACGGTTTTAATATGGCGAGGTAAAAGCTGACTTGTATGAGATGATTCTAAAATCTCCATATCCATCTCTACTCCTATCTCTCTTTTTGCACTATACTTTTAATGTATGAACATGAGAGATATATGAATCCCTCTATTTAAAGAAAAAATTTCAAACCAATAATTGAGTGCACTATTTACTTTTTGACAAATATGAAAGAGAAAAAAATGCGTAAATTTTTTTAAGTGAAAATGACATATATCTGTCGGTGATTGAAAAATAATATATATATACATATATATATATCTTAAAATCGAAAAACAATATTTACAATTACAAGAAAAACATTGATCTTCGTTATTACACCAAGCTTCCTTATATTAATATGAGAAAATTATTATACTAAAATTTTCTATTAAATTTACAAACAGGATCTTCTAAAGTAAGTTTTTCAAGACTGTAATGCGTTTATTGATCTTTGAATTTGGCCCATAAGGCCATTAGCTCACCTTGTACGTGTCCACTAGGATGTGTCTCAAGAGCCTGTTGAATATCATCTAAAGGCTCCTTACTCAATCCATCCTTAATGAATGCTATTTTATCTTCTCGATTTACGGACAAGTACCTGATTTACATCGAGTGTCACATGTCCACCGAGCACACTTGTAGCATCCTTCTAATCTTTTTGCTCTCCGTTTCTTTGAAAAACTACTTTTACCCATACCAGGCATGTATTTAGAAGGAATTGAAACCTCACCAGATAATCGAACCTTTGCTTCAATCAAGCATCGGATATCTTGTGGGATACCCTTATTCATTACCATCCTTAATCTTTCCAGCATACCTCGATAAATCCTTTTTAGGATTTTAATCGGTAGTGATGGATAGTATTTTCGAATATTTGAGAGCATATGATCCATTATAATGTATAGACCCTTGTTAGGATGAATTTTGCAATAATTTTGATGATTTATTTATAGAATAATAAGACTCCGATTTTAAATAAATAATATGAAGCGTAAGAGCTACGATTTCGGAATTAAATAATAGCCGGATGTGATGCGTATGACCTGTAACTCCGTGTTTGAATAGTAGTAGACAATAATGTCACCAAAAGATGATGGAATATGTCGGTGAATTGTTTCTATGATAAATCATGTTGAGCACTATACAGATACTAGTGAAATCGATATAAGAATTTACTGAACTAGAAGTTCAATAATACTCGTTTGCAAAACCGGATTGACCATCCCGGTTTAAATAATTATTGAAATCAATATTTCAAGTGAAGAATTAAAAGAATTCTTCAATGATTGTTCTCGATAAATGATGAAATCATTACTAGCCAATATTGGGAATAAATCCCAAATATATTTGGAATAAAGGATGAGAAGTATGGGCCCACTCATCCTCCATGTGGACTACTAGATATTATGATATGGATCCACTAGATAGTCACATGTGTATATGATTCGTAATTTGAAATTTACGAAATATTTGCTCACGGTATGAGCATGATTTCCAAATTTAATGATAAAGTTAGTAAATATATATATATCCCAATGATTTGAATAAATCCCTGAAGGATTTGAGTATGCGCATACAAGTGGGATATTATATGGCAAATTATTTAAAGTCCTCAAATAAATTGCCGATATCGAGAATAGAATGCAAACGGTCTAAATTCCCATATTAAGGCTGAATGATGAGAACATATATGATTAAAATCATACCAACTGTATGAGTTTTGGTGTTCTAAATTTTCTCAGCAAGATGAGGGAGTATTAAAGGTTGAAAATAATATGTGAAATGCATCATGTTATATCCTCGAAATTGAAATACGAACTTGAAGTTCAAAGATGCATGAAAGGCTATGAACAATCACATATATCAGTTACGATGCTTTGATAAGTTAGCAATGTAAGCGTTGATATTTCCCCAAACATATATATCAAAGCAAATTATAAAAGATGGTCTTAATAACGGAGGCATATGCTCTTGAAGAGTATATAGACATAACTATATTGTGTAATCCTACAAGAGGATTGATAATGAGATATCTCGATAAATTATGTCGATATGGGGAAAGAAATGAAATTGAAAAGTGTCGACACGATATGAAAATGTAGCGCTACATATGATCAATGATAATGAAAATATTGAGATATATTGAAGATGATAAATGGTGAATGTGAAATCCTTAACTTATGAGATGATGAGATGATGATGACTAATGCTCAAGTTTAAAGATAAGCATGGTGGTCATTATATGTTGCATGCTCATGAAAGTTAAATTACCGATCGTGTGTGTAGTAAAATTTAAAAGGAAATTAAAGGATCGGGTGAGCTAAGCTCGTGTTTATGAGTACCCTAAAGGGTGAGCTAAGCCCCTGGGAATGAAATAACCTACTAAGTGAGTATTAAATGTTAAATGATATATTTTAAATGTTAGTTAGTTATGAAGGTTTACTTATATGTTTACATGTTTTTACGATGAATTTATATGCTTTAAATTGTGTGTTTGGAGACATGTGTTCATGGTGAATGTTTTGTAATTGTGTACGAAAATTGATGCACTCTAAATGAACGAAGAGTATAAAACCAATGTATATGATACTCATACAAATGTATGAAAGATTTTGAAATGCTTGCAGCATACTTGTATAAAATACGTGTTGCACTCTTTTTCCCTTGACTGAGGTTTTATCCCATTGGGTTTTCCTAGCAAGGTTTTTAATGAGGCAACTTTAATGGCGTATTCACATGAATAATGTACTCTTTTTCCTTCATTAGGGTTTTTCCCACTGGGTTTTTCCTAATAAGGTTTTAACGAGGCATATTCATGGTATATTGAGAACGATATGAGAAATTGATACAGTGTATCTATTGGATTAAGTTATAATGGAGCTAATGCTTTAGATCCAAACGATGATGATATTGAAATCATTTACCAGAAGTAAAGATATCAGTTCTCAAGATATGAAATCAAACGGAGCAGCTGTACTCTTTTTCCTTCGATCAAGTTTTTTCCCACTGGGTTTTCTTGACAAGGTTTTAACGAGGCAGCACGTGAATACTCATATGCCGCTTATAGACATCAGGGGGAGCAATGTTTTGATGAAGCAGTATATAACCACTCCAAGCTATCCTGCAATCGGTTTGGAAGTTTTTTCCCACTGGGTTTTTCTCCAAACAGGTCCAGAAGACATTTGTATTAATAGTCATTCAAGGGGGAGTGTTATGAATAATAATTGAAGAATAATTATTAGGTGTTATGAATAATTGAGAATAATGTGGTGGTTATGAATTATGAGGAATAATTTGGTGGAGGAATAATTTGGTAAAAGATGTAATTATTATATGTGAATGACTATTATACCCTTGATGAAATTATGTAATTACGATTGTGCCATTCGAAGTTTTCCTATAAATAGGGCTTCAGTTATTAATGAAATTCATTCCTGAGAATTCCTTGGAATTCATTCTCTCTAAATTCTCTCTATTGTTTCTATACTTTTATAACACTTAGTTTATTTTTTCTAAAGTGACTTGTTCTCATAGAAAAGTCATTCCCTCAACGGTATTGGACCCGGAATTTGAGATATTATTCTATTCTTACAATCCCCTACTTGTACTTAAAAAAATAATAATAAATTGGCCTTGTCATCTATATCTATATATTGTTATTATTATTATTATTATTATTATTATTATTATTATTATTATTATTATTATTATTATACAAAGAAAAGGAAAGAATTTTCCTCCTATTTTTTTAATTCCACAAATTAGTTTTCCCTCCTAAAATTAATTCTTTCTCTATTTTTATTTATTTTTCTTTCTTAATCCATATCCAACTCCTTTAATAATAATATATTAATATTAATGTATATAGATTTGATTTGATTATTTGATTATTCCTACCATATTTTATCTAATATCATAATATCTAGATTCTCTCTCCCTCTCTCATTTTCTCCCTCTCTCTTTTTTTTTTTTCATTTCCTAACCATAAATAAAACAAATATCATGACTCCATTTTATTCATCTGGATGAGAGCTTTAAAATAAGGATAGTATCAATGTGTAAATTTTTATTTTCGAAAAAAATAAAAATTCACCCCAAATAGATAAAATTAGTGTCCAACTTGAACATATTTGATATTAATATAGATTAATGACTATTGATATAATGAGATAAAAAAATTAAAAATTGAAAATTTGTTAGGAAACTTAATTGATATTTATTCATAAAATTAAATATGATGATATGTATAAGTTGTTTTAGCAATTAGTTCTATTTCATGTTTGATTTTTTGTAAGAATAAATTAAATCAAAATTAATGTTTCAACATTTTTTATCTCACAAATATATGATAAAGCTAGATTTATTTTATCTTTAAAATTGAATAATTTTTACCTACTAAACACTTAATTTTCCGAAATAATAATTTATACATTAATATACATTAATATAGTACTTAAGTAGAAGTTCTCGTATAATTATACAAAAGAGATTCAAATTCTTTTAAAATTTATATGAATAATATAAAGAATAAAGAAGAAGGCGAGCTATATTAATATGGTATTTAAATCGAAACTCTCGGGTAATTACAAAAAAATAGACTCAACTGATATAGAAGTAGTTTTTTTTAAGTAGAAATTTTCATTTAATTTAATCCTAAGGTAATTGAAATACGGAATAAAACTACTTAAGCTAAAACAATTTATACACGAAATAAATTTCATTATATTTTAACAACTTATAATAAAATAAATCTCATTATATCTGAACGTTTACATACAAACATCAATAACAAAAAAAATTTTGGACAGCTAAATTTCAATTTTTTTTTTGTTTTTAGCTTTCGAATATTCAATTAATAGGTTTATGTGTTGAACAATATAAGGGTATTCCAAAAATTAGAATGAATTTTGGATTGATCGTTTTTCATAATATTTGAATTTAAAAAAGTAATATTAATTAAAAATAATAATTTTCGCTAAGATTTAATTTTTAGGTGGTACAAAACCACCATTCATTAAATTTGTATACAAAAATTAAAAGAAACATACCTACAGTCGGTAGGGTTGGAGACACCGCCCCACTCTTACGATTTCCAATTTATATCAAAACAATTTAAAAATTAGTTGGACCCATTAACTATTTTTGAAATAATCAATTATTTTTATAAATAATTAGCTAAGAAATAAAAATTAATTAAAATTAGCAATTTAGTTAAGATTTAATTTTTATGTGATACAAAATTATAATTCATTAAATTTTTACATAAAAATTAAAATAAATCCATAACATGAAAATTAAAAGCTTAGTTTGGACCCTTTAATTAATTTTATAAATAATTAATTATTTTTAAAATAAAATTACCTAATAAATAAAAAGTAATTAAAATTAGTAATTTTTCTAAGATTTAATTTTGTCGTGATAAAAAATTATAATTCATTAAATTTTTACACAAAAATTAAAAGATGTAACATCAAATTTTTTAATTAATCATTCAATTGTAACATTAAGCGATTTTTTAATTAATTTAATTTCTATCTCTATTTTTAATATTATAAGATATCTTTTCAATTATAAGATATTTTTAAATTTTGATTTATACAATTCTTAAATGTATGACTATTAAGCTAAGTACTTTAAAAATAATTAATTATTTTTAGAAATAATTAGCTTAAACACGAAAATTAACTAAAAGTTTTTATATTAGAATTAATTAAAATAATAAATGATATTACTAATATTTAGTTGGACATGGGCTCAGTGGATAAAGACTATTCAAAATTAATTATATTGTGAAAGCACAAACTATAATTAATTTAAAAAAAAAAAAAATAAAAATCATTAGATTGCTATGATTTTCCCCTAAAAATGAATGAAATCTTTTTAATTATAATATATTTTTTAAAATTACAAGATCTCTTTAAAATTAAATTCATACAATTCTTAAAACTGCATATATTAAGCTGATCATTTTAGAAATAATTAATTCCCTTTCGACATAATTAGCTAAAAACAAAAATTCATTAAAAATAAATATACTGCAATTAATTAAAATTAGTAATACTGCTAACATTTAGTTGTACTTGATTCACAGTTTTATTGGACCGAAATTAATCAAAATTAATTATTATATAGCTAAAACAGAAAAACAGTGTTAATTTAAAAAATAAATGATAGTTAGAATTAATTAATCAATTATATTGCCATGGTTAACAAGATTTCCCTGGAAAATAAAAGGTATCTTTTTAATAATTAGATTTATACAATTCTTAAAACTACGGCTAAAAAACAATTATTTTGGAAATAATAAATTTATTTTATAAATAATTAGCTAAAAACAAGAATTGATTTGGATTAATTATATTTCTTAGATGTAATTGGACACATTTTCATTGGACGAAATTGACACAGTTATATTGGATGAAAATTAATCAAAATTAAGTAAATTGTTAAAAGGGGGATATATAATTAATTTTAAAAAATAAAAAATAGTTAAAATTAATTAGATTCCTACGAGGAAAAAAGGTGTTTTAGAAATTAATTTATCTTTTCCATATTTTAAAATAAAGTCAAGTTCACACCTATAAGATTTTTGATTCGTAGGGTTGGGGTGTTACATCATATTGTAGAGTAAGTCGACTGATCATTAGTCCCTAATTGACTTCATTTACTTTTTATATTTTCTATAATATTTCTTTTGAATTATAGTTTGTGGCAAAATATTAATATTTCTTTTTGTATAATTAAAGGTGTTTCAAATGATATGCTCCTTCTTTTTTATTTTTCTTTTTTTTAAAATAACAAGCTCCAAAACTAAGTCTTCAAATAGTAATGATTTTTTAATTTGGACATTACACTAACCAACAATTATATAATAATTCTTTAGTGAAATCTATCGCTCTCGTTAGGAAATAAGTCTAAGAATTCTTAGTTGGGTTGACATTAATGACTTTTAATATTTCATTGACTATGAATTATGAGCCTCCCAGGTGGGTCATTATTGATTTCCTACTTTTATGTACTGTTCTCCTTCCATAGAAGCATTGTATGTTGTGAATCATGATAAAAATTTATTTTAGTATTTGTTGTCTGTGTAATTATAAAACACTATTTTCATATTATTTGACCTAAGGATTTTCGACTTTTTTTTTTTAATGTTGTCCAGTTGCAACTTTAGTCCATTAATACATGCACTGTGACAAATTTCTCCATGCCTTCAACTGATTTGAATTGACCCAAAGCATTTAAATCAATTTCGATAATAAATATTAAATCGAGCCCCTGAATCAATCCAGCAAACCACAATTCTAAAACACACTATAAAGAATTCAGACACACTTCTTGATAAAGACTTGAAAATAACAAGAAATGAATTATTGATCTTCCCATATTTTACAAGAAAACCAAACTAGTGCTCAAACTTGAATGATGTCAAAGTTCGTTATAATGTGATATAAAAGACATTAATGCCGCAAATAATAAAGATGGTCAAAATAAATCTAATTACTATAGGATAAACGTGCAAATAAGAAAAAGAATCCAACATAGATATAGAATTTTTAAAAAAAGAATAAAAATTCTCCAAATTTAGTGAAGTTGCACTATGCAACTGTATAGAAGGTCTACTTAATTTTCAGTTGTGTGCTAAGATGATAGCGACTTATGAACAATTTCGAGCACAAATTTCCGGTAGCATAATATTTAATACAGCAAAGACACCAAGCAATAACGGAGCCATGTGAAATGACTGAAAATTATTTGATTAAAGGATATGCTTTTCCATGAAAGAATTGAGATATGGAAGCAATGTATATAATAACCATTAAATTGATTAGCATTAGGCATATATGGAGTCCATATCTTTTGTTCGTATTTCATGTCTCATTGGCTGTCTTCTAAATAAAATATCCCGCACTACATATTTAATTAGTAAAAATTAAATAAGCTGACAAGTACATAAATTGACCATCGACTCAATCAGCCATTGGAATTATACGACTCAATTAGAATATTTTAATTGGCTTTCGACTATGTTAATTATTTATCTAAGTTTCTTTCTCCTAAATAAATATAAAGAATCCTAATTATTTGATATTATTTATTTTATACCGATTTTAGTTAGGTGAGATTTTATTTAATTTTTATGTATCATTGATTAGGTTGTCTATTTTAAGTATTACTCATATATATATATATATATATATATATATATGTATATCAATTTATGTATCTTACCCAAATTAATTTAAAATTGATATTGAATAATTCAATGTTTAATATACCGAATGTGTTAAATTAGTGACTTTATACCCTATATATTAAATTATTAATATATGTGTTTAGTATGTTTAGAAGGTTTTGATTGAAAAAATAAAATGTCATTAATATCTATATTAAAAAGTACAAATGAAAGTCTCTGATTAAACCATCATGATGGGGCATGGACGGGGATGGAAATTTTCTAGCGGGCGGGGACCGGCGAATGAAAGTTCTCATCCTATTATAATTCTTATATCATCCTCGCTCAGCCTAAATTAAATGAGGATGGACCGAGGACAAGGATAAGTGTTTTCTAAAGGGCCGTGAATGGGATGTTAAGGTTTGTCGAGTTGTACGTACTACATTCCCATTATTATAATATATTTCTATATTGATTATATCTCATAATCAAAATTTAAAAATCATTATTTATATATTAATTGTTGATAACGTGCATCACATGGATATATACTTAATATTTCTGAAAATTTATAATTCCATATAATAGAATGTAAAATAATTTTAAAGAAAAAATCATGGGCTCTACGAATGTTAGTAGAGTAGTTTTTAGTGTGGTTATTTTGATAACTATAACATTTAATATTATTTTATCTTGGATTTATATTAGTGGATTAATCTTACAACGAGCAAAATGTGATATATTATCATAATCTTTGTTACAAATTGTTATCTCATGCAACACACGGATGTGAATGCTAATTAAGTTATTATTCCATGGAGAATAGTAAATTAAATTGTGTGAATTTTGGTGAGTTGTTTCTTGCACATTTGCAGAATGGATTAATACGAAATATAGGGAAAACTTTGTCAAAATTTTTATAAAATTATTTCATTAGTTATAGTATTAATTAAGTTTATTGTTGTAACTCATTCTTTACTTTATTATTTTAGGTCTTATGATAATACTACTAACATCTAGCAATACCGTTATTAGTTAAAAAAATTTGTCCCTCGTGCAACGCATATGTGAAACAGTTAGTATTAAGAATTTTTAATTTAGTTGATAAAAGAATGACTAAATCGAATTAAAATTAAAGTACCTTCAAACACTTAGGTAGAAATTAAAAAGTCAAGGATTAGGATCAAAGGTTGTTCAAAAAAAAAAGTATAGGAATTTAAAGTTACTAGAATGACTGATTTCCCGTCTGGGACGTTTTGGACATGCATTCACGCTCACCCGTACGGCATGTTAAGGCCACCATGTAAACTTCCCATTTGTCTACCTAATGACTTGAGTTTGAGTTAGATACTTGAAAATACTGACCAAGACTTCGTGTAATAAAAGAACATGTGATAAGTCCATATAGATTTTTAGAAATGCGCAAGAAAAGATTTGATTATATAGCATCCGTAATTAGTGATCTTTATGTATTCCCTCCATCCCACTAAGATAGGTAAGTATTCTTATTTTATCAGTCCCAAATTATAGTCTAATTCCCTTATTGAATGTATAATTTATTTTCCATGTACTAAAATACCCCTATTTAAGATAATTGTAATACTAAATATCAAGATAGATATTTCATCTCCCAAGATATTTAAATATGTTCATACTACTTTTTGACAATTCAATATAGGGGTAAAATTGGTAACCTCAAGGGGTTGCTCAAGCGGTAAGAGCGGTACTTGGGATCTCACCAATCCCCGGTTCAATTCCCCGCGAGAGCAGAAAACTTCTTGGGGCCACTGGGGCAGTCTCCCGGTCGAGTCGCCAGGGCTTCGTGGGAATAGTAAGGTGATTGTTAAAGCGGGGTCCCCGACACCCACGGTTATCAAAATATATATATATATATATATATATATATGGGTAAAATTGGAAGAAGATATGAATATCTTATAATTCCAAGAATATTTAAAATGTTTTCTTAATATGTGTGGTGCTTATTTTATTGGGACGGAGGGAGTATATAAAAATCTAGATCTCAATTTAAACATCAAATAAATTTAGTTCTTTAAAATGTTTTATAGTCGATTTTGAAGAAAAAGTAAGCAAAGGGAAACGATTCCTTGTACAATGAGATCACTGGTCCTAAAAAATGGGAGAAAAATGAATTTAGGCTCGTCCTCATCATTTTGTATATGTAAGTGTCATCAAGTTCCAAGAAGGCAAGTCATTTTGTGACATAATTTAGGGACCTATTGTGCTGTTATGACAGGTAGACTGACTAATGGCTATTTAGAACATCGCTAATGGTCCATTTCAAAATTAATTGACATCTAATAAGAATACACATTTTGTAGCGACCGAGAAACTTTACTATTAATTGACGTAAAATTCTATTTTTAACTCTAAAATTTGTGTCGCTATGACCTGGCCTCAACTTCATTATGCGCTCGTCTAGTCCAATAAAATTACTTAAATCTATTTATCTATTTTATTATTTATTTAATTTTTTTTTTAATTTTCTTTTCAAATGCTTGCCAAGCCTGAACTAAAAGAATTGATCCAAATGATTCTCAGCCTAAGTGTTGTAAATTGATCCAACAAATTTCTGTAAGCCCAATTATCTTGAGTCCAATTTATTCCTAGATCGACTGTGAAATGTCCTGCCCAAATTTGTCTAAGCCCAACGTGTCATGATCTTTGCAGCATTCACACGTTCGTAAACCTATCGGTTGATTCATAGACAAATCTACCTCATTAACTCAGTCAATCTCTATCTTTCTTCAATTTCTTTCAATCAGAGAGCTAATTATCTCTCAATCACTGATTCAGCACTTCAATCCACAGCAAGAATTCCTCCAATCAACACACTAAAATTCTGCCATTGATCTGCCTAATTAGTCAATTAAAATCATCTATAAAAACCAGTGTCTTCTTCCTACTAATGCGCACACGCACATAGCAAATGACAGGTAAATGACTGACTTCCTCTACTACACACCCACTTTTCATATTCACAAAACTATATCCATTCTCTATATTGATGCTAGAAAAATCAATTTCTAGTAATCAATACACTAGAGAGAGTCAAGAAAACACATTGAACCCCCAAAAAAGAGAGGAAGCCGATAGGAGCTCAAATGCCATAGCCATGGCGGACCAATGCACGGCTGAAAAATTATCTGCCTTCCAATCTCAAACCCAGGCCACCGAAACTATACCACTAGCTTCGCCTCATCATATAGAACACTAATCCGCAACTGGGTTGGCCGGAATCTACCTATGGTCGCCGGAAAACACCAAGTTACGTGACCCACCTCCGGCACGAACTACCACCACACACGTTTTTCTTTACACCATCACGTAGAGTGCGTCGAGGGTTGGTTCTTAATTGAGATTTTAACCTCAAGTCCTCCTACCTTTGAGTCTCTTTTTAAGTTGGTCCGTGTTTATGATCCTTATTATATGAGGACCCAAATGTTTGATCAAGTTATTTTCACTAAACGTATTAACTTTTAATTTCATGTATTTAGTTCTTAAAATTCAATTTAGCCTGTTATTTTTTTTATTATTATTATTATTATTATTATTATTATTATTATTTTAGAATTTTATAATCACATGTCCTCGCTACACCGATTAACATAACACATAAATTTATCTTAATAAATTCTCTTTTGCACACCTCATAAATCCCAAATATCTAAATTTTGCTAACTTAGATTAATTTATTCTTGACTAGACGAGGCAAATGGACAATTAAGAGATTGATTTTATTCATGACATTGAAGCTCAAACTCGGATTTAGAGGTAGGCTCTAAACTCTTTTCTTAAATGCGCACTATTAGTTAATTTGCATCGTATAAGTGCCTCTGATATGTGATTGAAGATATTACTTGCTTAATTGCAATAATGATTACCTGCTAGCATGGTTGAGTCATTTGACTCTGCGCAAGCAAGGATGACATGTTTTACACGAGGACAAGGATGGTACATCCTAATTTATACAATGCGTGTTGTACACGAGGACAAGACTTGTCTCGAAGATAAATTTTAATCACTATGCATGTCTACTTGACTTATATGCTGTATAAATTGATTAATGTTGCGCTAAGCCTACTGAGTATTTAGAAATACTCACATCTATTATTTTATGACTTTTGTAGAAGCTGGAGTCGATGGGGAAGCAGTTGGCAGTGGCTATTAGAATGATTAATTCTATTTACTAAGGCTTCATTTAGTTTTATTTTCATTCCTTTCGTACTTTAGGCATTGGATGAGTTGATCCGGTATTTTAATTTAAGATGTTGTTCAAATAATTTTAATGTTGGATATTGCATCATGACTGCAATTTAAATAAAGTTTATTTCCGCATGTGATTTTCACTATTTATTTTAAAAGATAGTTTTTAAAATAATCACGTGGTGTACCCGGTATTTAAGAATCGGGGCGTCACACATTTGTATTTAAAAAATAAAATAAAATAAAAATAGTTGATAGTGGTCGAATGATGTTTATAAGTTGATGTGACAAAATAGATGATGTGAGGAGGAACTTCTATATTCAGACATTCTCTCACATTTTGATTCATTAACTATCATTGATTTCTCATGAAATTTTAATTATGATTCAACAATTACCAAAATTTTAGGAGTTAAAATGGTCTAACATGGAATAAATGTATCTTAACTTAAAAAAATAAAATAAAAAGTAGGATGTCTTAATTATGTTGAATCATAGAGATCTAGCGAAGATGACTTTTAGACTCGAACGTCTATGTTTTTAATATGATGTCACGTGAACTGAACAGTCTTCTATTTGCTTGCCACATCTATATTATTATTATTATTATTATTATTATTATTATTATTATTATTATTATTATATAAAGAAAAGTAATGAATTTTTAACTTTTTTTAATTAGAATAATTAGTTTTCCCGCCTAAAACCAAACCCTTTTTTATTTTTTGATTTTTATTAATTAATAATCAATGCCTAACAAACAAATTAACTAATAATTATTTATATTAAATTTCATCCTCACCAAAATAACGAAATGTGTATAGTAAAAATCAGATTTTTCTTAAAATCTCCAATGATTCGAACTTATCTTCTACAAATTTTTGTATTTTGATTTTTGACTTTTGATTAATTAGTAATCAATCCTAACAAACCAATTAATATGTCATATATTTATATTAAATAATAAATCTGAATTTTGTTTCCCCGCATATTTATTGATAATTATTGTTTTATTATTTTTTTAATCTAAATCTAAAAATTTATATCTATAAATAGAATAAGTACCTTTTTATTAAAATTAGCATTCATTAATTTTTTACGCAAAATTAAATGAAAATTATAACATTAACATTTAAAAATTATATTCGACCCTCTAATTAATTTTTGAAACAATTAATCATTTTTATAAATAATTAACTAAGGAATGAAAATTAATCTAAATTAACAATTTCGCTAAGATTTAATTTTTGTGTGACATAAAATTAGAAATAATTAAAATTTTACGTAAACAGTAAAATAAACTTGTAATATGATTAGATTGGTCCATTTACTTAATTTTAGAAATAATTAATTATTTTAAAAAATAAAATTATTACCCAAATCGTCTTCTTCATGTTAAAAATAAAATTAAGAGAGGCGCTACCTGCACCCACGCTTTTAATCTATACACCTACAATTTTTCCTAATATCCAATATACCCTTTTTTCCAACGGGAGCCGAACTTGCAAACAGAACGTCGGCCAAGGATGGCCGAGAATCCACCCTAGATGCTCGGCCATTCTTGGCCGAGCATGCCTTTTCCTTTTTTTTTAATTCATAATGTAATTAAAATTTTTTTGATATTATTTTTTTATTTTGGCAAGGAATATGTGATATATGAGTTGCATCCAAATGGACGAAAGTGCATTTTGCAAATTTTGTGTCCGGGCTTCATTTTGGGCAAATAATATATCGATTTGGGATAGCTCGATGCCACGAGTCAAACCCATGCTATGCAATGACATACGACAGATTTTGGGCATCCGAGCCAGTTTAGGCAGCAAAATCAGTGTTTTTCTATTTTTGGAGTAATTTAGGTTTTTCATTTTTTTTTAATTTTATTTTATTGCTCGGGTGTGCCCAGGGTGATTTAAGTTAATTAGAATTAGTTTTTCTTATTTGTCAGTATTTTTTTTATTAATTTATCAATTAGTTTTTTTATTCTACAAGTTTTTTAACACATGATTATTATTTAATAAATTAAAAAATTATTAATGAATTAAAAAAAAGAGAGAATGGGCATGCTCCGCGATCGACCATGGCCATTGTAAGTGGATGGTCGAGCAGCAGAGGCGGAGACAGGGGTGGGCTAAGCTGGGCCAAGGCCCACCTCAAATCTGGTCCAGCTTAAAAAAATGAGGGTCCATTTTCCAAAATTTTCATTTGGAGTTCACATTATATATAACCAAATGTTGAAAGCGTCGCCATTTGCCGTCCGTGGCTAAGTGGTAAAATGTGAGCTTTTGGATGGAAGGGCACGCAGGTTCGACTCTCCATGGCCAGTGTTATAGTTTATTGTTTTTGACTTTTTTCCCATTTGTTGTTCTAACTTTTCAACTTGCTTATAGAAAGTTAGAAACTATATATAATTCCTACCATTATTTTAAATTTTTTGCTTTCTTTAATTCCCTATAAGAATTCTATAATTTTTAATATTATTATTCCATTTCCATTTTATTTTCTTTAATTCCTCATATAATTTCTAACATTGTTAAATTTGTCGAGTTATCATTTCATTCCTATAATTCTCACTTATTACTAATAAAATAATAGAATATATTGAAAATGGATAGCACGAGCTTCGTTTATTTAGTATTAAAAATATGAGTTTTACACATATCAACAAATATCATATATGAGCGAAAGTCCTAAATTAGAAAGACTAAATATTACTTGATGAACTACACATTTAATTTTAATTCAAAATTATGAGTAGGGTGAGTTAAAAGCTAAATTATTAAAAATTTGATTAATATTTTTCCTTCCATAATAAAATAAGAAATATTAAATTCCAAAATTGCTATTATATTATAATGGGAAATAAGGTATTACAGAGAATTTTTATTTCTTTTTTTTTAAAACTATTGTCTTTCTAATTAACTATTAGTTTTTTGAAACACTTTTGAATTTAATAATTATTTTTTGAAAGATTGCATTTAATAATTATTAGAGATTAATGAGCCTATTTTTTGAATTTCAACTCAAGCCCCGCAAATCACCGAACCGGCACTGAGTTCGGCTCCCCCCATTGATAACTCCTGGCTACGCCCCTGCCGAGCATTCAAATACCTGCTCGGCCATCCTTGGCCGAGCATCCAAATGTATCGTCGGCCACAAACGACCGACATTTCACTTTCAATTTTCCCCATCCCTAGCCGACTATAAGAGATATATTTGTCCATCGTGATAAAAAAAAAAAAAAGGGTGTGAGGATTAAAGGCATGTTTGATTCACAATAAATTTTCAAAAAAATGTATCTCTCCTCCTTTTTAACCACGCACAATTACTTTATATTTTTTAATACTATCTCTCATTTTCAACTACACAATTTATACGCAATTCGAGCAAACAAAACTTACTCAAATTTTATTGTCAATCAAACATATCCTAAAAGTGTGGTTGTATTCGGTGCCACCCTAAAATTAATTTTAGAAACCCGTCGACCGTCTTCTTCCTCTCGACCAAGGCCAGGTACACTATCATCTCTATCACCCAGATCCTATCTAATTTCCGCTTCAATTAATCAATTATGCCCTAATGTGCTTTGAGCATTCACAGCTTCATTCTTCAAGTTCAGCAACCAACGCATTCTGCTCCTCAGTCGTCTCTGCTCGCTAGTCGCTGCTCTGAGTTCTCGCAGCCAAAAGCCAAGTATCCAACACTCAAAGGTAAATTATTACTCCCTTTATTTTTAATTCTTCATCGTTCTTTGCTGCTCAACCTGCTCTCGTCTTTTGGTTTGTCAATTGTCTTTCATCTACCATGTGTAGAGCAGGCCACGGTTCCCGAACCGGCAGTTCCGATTTCGGAACCGCCGGTTCGCAGTTCCCAAAAAATGGAACCGAACCGGAACCGTGCACAGTACGGTTCCGGTTCGGTTTTGGAACCGACCGCCGGTTCCCAATTTTTCTTTTTTTTTTAAAGGGCCTTCACCAGTTAACCTCAACAAGAATTTTTTAAAAAAAGTTAACATAATATAAGGCTTGAATTTAATTTTTTTGTTAAAGATGTGGTTTGATGCATCTTCACTAAAGCCAAAAATTTTAGTGTAATAAAATAAAAATATAGTATAGAAACTTAGAAAGTGTAATAATAAGAATTGAAAATATAAAGATTACATGTAGAATTGTAGATTGTAGAAATTTAAAAGTAAATGTAGAAATTTGTAAGATTGTAATAATGTAACTTATAATTTGTAAGTAGAAATTTAAATTGAAACTTGAAAGAAATCAAAGAATGATAACTAAGATTTGAGAGATTGAGAATTGTGGTGTGAAAAAAATAGAAAGAATGAGGAATATTTATAGTTAATAAATAAAAGAAGTAAAAGAATTAAAAGAAAAAAATGAATTTGTTTTTTAAATATGGTCCGGTTCCGGTTCCAGAAAAGTGGAACTGAACCGGAACCGGCCGTGACGGCCGGTTGCGGTTACGGTTTTGACTAGTTCAAAACCTACGGTTTCGGTTTGGAACCAGAACCATGGCCGGGTCTAACAATGTGCTCTCTATTTCTACATAAATATAATTAACAATCATTAATGTATGCGAAACCGTAATGACGATAGAATTGGGAATTGGGATAAGCAAAGAAACAGTATTTTGTCCATAAGAATTTAGTTGAGTCAAACAAGTTGATCCAGGAATTGAAGAAAGAAATTATGGAATTTGGGAATTGGGAATTTTTTAGGGTTGGGCTGCACGTTTGAAGATTGGTTTGCCAACGTGGCATCTTTTAACATAGTTAAATGCCACGGAAGATTTTCATCTGACATGTGTACCATTCTGGTAGTTTGTATGAACGGAAGTGATTGCAACGACGGATGGATAAAGATTGGATAGATGAGTAGGCATTGGGATATTTTTTTTTTTTTCGTTTAGTGAGTTAGGACAAAGTCGTAATGTAAAAGAAAGTTGAATGATTGTTGATTAAATTTTCTCAATCATGCACTTAATTATCTACATACACACAAAAAAAGGTCAAAACTTGGGTTAACGGTCCGACCCGAGCCGTTCGTGATCCGACCCTAGCTGACCTATTTTATTGGGTTGAATTTTTATGATTTTTTTAGTTGTAGAAAATAGGTAGACTTTAGGATATTTTCTCTAACTTTGACTGATGATATATTTGTTGCATTTTGTGTATTTTTTCCTTTGTCAAATTTCAGTAAAGCAGTCTACAAATAGTAAAACTGATGCATACTTGAAGGAGAAGAGAGAATTTTTTGATTCATTAGTTTCAGCTGTGTGGATTGTAAGAAATGGTGATCATCACTATGGTAGTGGATTTTGTATTGATCGTCGAGGATTTATACTGACTTGTGGCCACGTTATCGGGGATATAGAAAGAACTTCCTATGTCAATCCTGCGGCATCAAAGTGGAAGGAGCGTTTTGCATCAGCATCTGTGGTGGGAGTATGTTATCGTTGTGATATCGCCCTCCTTTACATTAGATCAGATGAAGACCTTGATTTCGTTCGGTTTGCAGATGAAAATGATAGAGTATTTTGTGGTGAATAAGTCCTCAGTATTGGAAATCCTAATGGTTTGGTTGCTTCTTTTGCGAGTGGTAGGGTGGCATATCCATTTGAAGGATATGATCACAGTGGTTTAGCTTTGGATATTGGCGGGGTTAAAAATGAATTATACACACAATGCCAATTTGAATGGTGCCATACTAGACCGTAGAACCGTTGGTAGTGTCGTTTCATCATGTTTCAAAAACCATCATCCCAACCTGTCTCTTATATAAATAAACAACTTCTATGGTGCAGGTGGGTCATCTGGTTCGCTTGTTTTTAATAACAGATGACATGTCATTGGCATGCATGCGTTACGACGTAGTTACCAACGTATGGCCATTCATTTCTCTGCACTCTAATAGTTTATCCAAAGTATTGACCTCTACACCGCATATCGAAAATTAAGACCTGAACGGAAGGATGATTCTGAGGATTCTGGTCGTGAAGAAATGCCTATATTAATGGATAAGAAGAGAAAAGATTCGTTGAAGAAAAGAAGATATGAAGGATCTAGCAAGTCGGGAAAAAGATGGAATTAAGGGGAACGTAGTGGAATGGTAAGCTTGGTGAGTGACAAAATAGTAACATATGATATTTTGCAAGTGACTTGTAACGTTGATCCTTTACTAGTAGTTAACTGTGAAACATGTGCTTAAATTAAATGTAAGAAAATTTGAACCCTCGAATGATAGTTCCACAAGGCGATTCAAATTCTGTAGGTTCAATGCACACACTTACAGAAATGAGTGAGCACTTTTTTGTTTAAATCCGGGTGGGCCCGGTCGGGTCTACCGCTAAATTTTGGCTTATGATCTGCCCGCTTGGTTCGTACGAGCGGGCCGGGTTGGATATGCCCGTATTTTTTTATTGCGACCCGGCCGCTCATCAACCCGTACGGGTCGACGTACAACCCGACCCACATCAACCCGTCGCATGTAGAGAAACCATGTGGTTGGCCATGCAACCGTATGTACTAGTCCGCGGCCAAAATGTATTTTTTTAAATACTTTTTTGCACAAGAAACTTGTTTATTACCTTATTTAATTAATTGGTATTTTCGAGATTTTACCATTCTAGTTTCCTAGGCATCATTTTAAGACACCTTTGACTATTGATTTGAGTTTTGCGAG
Source organism: Jasminum sambac (assembly GCA_018223645.1). Lineage (NCBI taxonomy): Eukaryota > Viridiplantae > Streptophyta > Magnoliopsida > Lamiales > Oleaceae > Jasminum > Jasminum sambac. The sequence continues at coordinate 28,817,307 of CP073652.1, forward strand.
ATTTATTTCTCCAGTTCTTCGTTTTCATCGAACAAATTGAACTTACAAGGATTGGATCATCTCTTTTAGCATTCACCCATGTTGGTTATCAATTCCGCATTGTTGGAGGTGTTTGGTTAATATACTGTGACTTGAAGAAATGGCACGGAAAACCTACAATCAAAAATTGGAAGAGAATGCACTATTTCAACTAAAACGAATGCCTAAGTGTGTATGAAAACATGAGGGATGTGGTCTAGATAGTAAAAGTTATGCGTTCGATAGGAGACAAAGTGTTCTCCATCGGATTTTGTGTGAGCAAGCATGGTTATATCCTCACATTGTCATTTCGGTTGTATGAAGCACAAGCGATCTCAATTCGTTGTTTGAAGAATATCGAAGCTTATGACTTCATTCGTGTTGCGTCAGTAAATTCGATTGATAATCGTACCGGTATAGCACTTTTGAAAGTTGATCGACGGATTGGTTTGCCAACGTGCCATCTTTTAACATAGTTAAATGCCACGTAAGATTTCCATCTGACATGTGTACCATTCTGGTAGTTTGTATGAACGGAAGTGATTGCAACGACGGATGGATAAAGATTGGATAGATGAGTAGGCATTGAGATATATACATATTTTTTTCGTTCAGTGAGTTAGGACAAAGTAGTAATGTAAAAGAAAGTTGAATGATTGTTATTTAAATTTTCTCATTCATGCACTTAATTATCTACATACACACAAAAAAAAGGTCAAAACTTGGGTTAACGGTCCGACTCGAGCCGTTCGTGATCCACCCTAGCTGACCTATTTTATTTGGTTGAATTTTTATGATTTTTTTAATTGTTGAAAGTAGGTAGACTTTAGGATATTTTCTCTAACTTTGACTGATGATATATTTGTTGCATTTTGTGTATTTTTTCCTTTGTCAGATTTCATTAAAGCAGTCTACAAACAGTAAAACTGATGCATACTTGAAGGAGAAGAGAGAATTTTTTGATTCATTAGTTTCAGCTGTGTGGATTGTAAGAAATGGTGATCATCACTATGGTACTGGATTTTGTATTGATCGTCGAGGATTTATACTGACTTGTGGCCACGTTATCGGGGACATAGAAAGAACTTCCTATGTCAGTCCTGCGGCATCAAAGTGGAAGGAGCGTTTCGCATCAGTATCTGTGGTGGGAGTATGTTATCGTTGTGATATCGCCCTCCTTTACATTAGATCAGATGAAGACCTTGATTTCGTTCGGTTTGCAGATGAAAATGATAGAGTATTTTGTGGTGAATAAGTCCTCAGTATTGGAAATCCTAATGGTTTGGTTGCTTCTTTTGCGAGTGGTAGGGTGGCATATCCATTTGAAGGATATGATCACAGTGGTTTAGCTTTGGATATTGGCGGGGTTAAAAATGAATTATACACACAATGCCAATTTGAATGGTGCCATACTAGACCGTAGAACCGTTGGTAGTGTCGTTTCATCATGTTTCAAAAACCATCATCCCAACCTGCCTCTTATATAAATAAGCAACTTCTATGGTGCAGGTGGGTCATCTGGTTCGCTTGTTTTTAATAACAGAGGACATGTCATTGGCATGCATGCGTTACGACATAGTTACCAACGTATGGCCATTCATTTCTCTGCACTCTAATAGTTTATCCAAAGTATTGACCTCTACACTGCATATCGAAAATTAAGACCTGAACAGAAGGATGATTATGAGGATTCTGGTCCTGAAGAAATGCCTATATTAATGGATAAGAAGAGAAAAGATTCGTTGAAGAAAAAAAGATATGAAGGATCTAGCAAGTCGGGAAAAAGATGGAATTAAGGGGAACGTAGTGGAATGGTAAGCTTGGTGAGTGACAAAATAGTAACATATGATATTTTGCAAGTGACTTGTAACATTGATCCTTTACTAGTAGTTAACTGTGAAACATTTGCTTAAATTAAATGTAAGAAAATTTGAACCTTGGAATGATAGTTCCACAAGGCGATTCAAATTCTGTAGGTTCAATGCACACACTTACAGAAATGAGTGAGCACTTTTTTGTTTAAATCCGGGTGGGCCCGGTCGGGTCTACCGCTAAATTTTGGCTTATGATCTGCCCGCTTGGTTCGTATGAGCGGGCCGGGTTGGATATGCCCGTATTTTTTTATTGCGACCCGACCGCTCATCAACCCGTACGGGTCGACGTACAACCTGACCCACATCAACCCATCGCATGTAGAGAAACCATGTGGTTTGCCATGCAACCGTATGTACTAGTCCGGGGCCAAAATGCATTTTTTAAATACTTTTTTGCAGTTCGGTTCGGTTCCATTCATTTAAACAAACCAAACGGATTCAGTTACGGTTCGATTCCCCTTTTTGCTCAGTTCTTGTTTCGGTTCTTCATTTTTAAAAAGGAAGGGGAGAGGTTGGGCTTATATATCAAATATTGGGGAAACTACTCATAATTCTCTTGTTAATAATTAAATTCAGTTTATTCTTTGTAATTATCTTCATTTAGTTTTCCTTGCTTGCACGTGTCTAGCGGCTTTTATAGGACTCTTAGTTGTATCATGTATATCCCACAGATTTATGTTTCTCTCTAAGTAGTTTAGTGTAGTTGGGTTTCTGTCCATGTAAGCTATAAACTGATACCATTTGCTGTGAAATGAATGAGTTCCAGTTCTTATCTCTCCTCCATCTTCTCTATACTCTTTATCACATACTATTTGATCTAATTGGTGCCATTTTGATTTGTGCGTACTCAAGTAGTCTCTTCGCAGTAGTGCTTCGCCCTTAAAATTTGCTTCATCCACAGTGAATCAGCACCGACAAAACACAGTTCAAGAACTCTAGTCATTTTCTTAGTATAAGGTTTTTGTTTGTAACTTTTAGACTTTGGGTTTGCCTATTGATTTTTGGACCGATGATCTGAAGATCCTCTAGAGAAATTTTGACTTTTCAGCTTTATTTTTCAAGTTATTTTATTAGAACTAAGATTAAGATATGAAATTTCAAAATAAGAAAAGTGAGTATGGCGACTTGTGTGAGGACTTATGGGAAAATGGAAATAGAAAGATACAAAGCAATTAGGTTTCGGGTTTTACGGTTCTGGCATAAGAACCGAGAACCAGACCGAACCATATGGTTCTCGAATTTTATGTCCAAACGGTTAATTTTTTTGTCGAAAATCGAACCAAATCCAACAGTTCGGTCTGTTTCCGATTCGAATCCGGTTATTTTGTCCACCCCTAGCAATGTGTGTTTGTGAAGAGTTTTGGAGGCATGAGAGAGATAAGAGTGTCTGAGATAATCTGATATTTGACTTTGGGGATTCAGGTTTGTTTAGTTGGGCAGACAGCCTGTTGGGCTTGGGTTGCATCTTTGATTATTGGCTTTATTATCTGTTAGGAATTGCCCAATAATATATGCACAATCGAATAAAAAATAAACAATTCAAAATCAGATCTACTCGCTTCTTAGATGAGATTTGTGATTATAGATTATCAATATAAAAGCAGATTTCGCGATAAATCTCTCATTTGTTCTCTTGTTTCCACAGCCGTCAAATCGTCCCACCTGCAACGGTGATCCACACATCAAGACCCTTCTTGAATCATGAACACCTTCGTAATGGGATGCTCTCTCTAAATCTCAATGCTAGCTAAGTTTGTAGACAAGATAAGAGACAATCACTTATGAGTTATCAGATAATAATGGATTATTTATAGGTTTGTAATAAACCTATTAGACCTGTGGATTTCTTAAGTCCCAAACTAAATAAAAACCATTAATTAATCTAATTAATTAATTAGACCTTAACAAGAATAACTCTGTCCAATTATTGGGCATTGTACACTATAACTAACATTCTCCCACTTAGACAAGGTCCAATTCAAGAAACGAGTACTTGACTTTGTATGTGACCCATCAGGCTCCTACTCATGATGGCAAGCGTCATGGTGTCATTATTATAATCTGATTAGGATATGATAAAATGAAATCCATATTTCAATTTATTATTAATTCACCGAGATCGATCAACCCATGTCGCTATCCATGGTTGACATCTAGCAATGTATCATGACAATCCATGTGATGGGATAAGTCATATGATAATAACGAAACCTTTACTTGTGCAGTTACCATGAAAATATAATCCCTTCATCATAATTAAGTAGTTTTTATCGAAAATTTTTTGTACATCAATACGTGTCTGCATTAGCCTTATAGAATAAAAAAATTTGGAAAGAAATATAATAATACAACAAAAAGTAAATTTATTTTAAAAAAAAAAGAAAAAGAAAAATCCCAAATTTCCCCCACCCCTAAACCTCAATTGATTGACTAGGGGGGTTTCCCCGTCCATTGCTCACCGACGATGAGCAATCTGCAAGGAAACCCTCATTGGTCGATCAATTGAAGGTGGGTCAATTTCAGGTGGAACAACCCTCCCCGGTCACCCTCCCAAATTGATCGACCAAGGGGGGCCCCGTCAATTGCTCACCGCCGGCGAGGTCGCCAACTCCCTTGGTCGATCAATTGAAGGTTTAGGGGTTATGGCGGGGCTGGAGGGACATTTGGAATTTTTCTTTGTGATTTAAATTTACTTTTTTGTATTATTATATATTTTCAAAAGTTTTTTTTATCTATAAGGCCAATGTGGACACATATTGATGTACGAAAAATTTTCGATAAAAATTAGTTAATTGCTCAATTGTTTTCTATAAATAATTTTAGTTATGGGTTTAAATGAATATATATATATATATATATATATATATATATATATAAAATTAAGTTCCGATTGTAAAATTTAGAAAGATTGAGGACTATTTTGTACATTGTTAAAAATTGGTGTTCTCCCTTTTTGTTTTTCATTTTTTCTTTTTGGAAAAAATAATAACTATTAAATTTTACCCCTACACAAAAGAACAAAAAACCAAGTTAACAGTTGAATTGGATAAAATCCAATAGCGTGGTCCAATGACACCGTTTTTAGAAATTGGGGGTTGGCACAGTAAAAATAAAATAAAATAAAATGGAGTTAGATTGGGATTTTGGCGCAAATAGTCACTAAAAACTAGTTCTTGATTTAGAAATAATAAAAGGTAGCGCGAATGGTGCAAAAAAATTCAAATGGACCATTCATGCATATTTCCGTCAATTTTCTTATTTTGTCCTTTTTGTCTTGAGGGATATTTTGGTCAAAAATATTAGAAAAAATTACACAAATGGTCCTCATCTTTGTGGGTTATTAAAATCAGGTCCTAAAGTTTTTAATTTTGTTGCATTAGTCCAAATTTTAATTAAATTATATAATTTTATATTTTACCTTTTTAAGTAGATGCGAATTTGGTCATAAATAATTTTATCGAATCAATTTGACACTAATTAGATAATTTTAGTATCGTATACTCTTGTAAAAATAAAAATATAACGAATATAAAAATAAAATAAAATACATCGTGCACATTTTGATTTCAAAACAGATATAAATGAATTGTTGTACCTAAATAAAATTTTATTAGAAATATATCTATGTAAGAAAAATATCTGATACAAACAATTAATTAAATCAAATAAAAATAAAAAAATAAAAATCCCAAAACCACCACCCACCCCACCCCCACACCCCATCCCCAACCCCCACCACCATCGGTTTGGTGGCTTCGCCACCACCACCAGTTGGTGGTGGCTCCACCACCAAGCTGGTGGTGAAAGCCACCACCAACCGGTGGTGGCACCATTACCACCACCACCGATGGTGGTGGTGGTTTTGGGATGGGGTGGGGGTTGAGGGTTGGGTGGAGTGGGTGGTGGTTTTGGGATTTTTATTTTTGGGATTTTTTATTTGATTTAATTAATTGTTTGTATCCGTATATTTTTTTTCTTATATGATATATTTCTAATAAAATTTTATTTAGGCTACAACAATTCATTTATATCTGTTTTTAAATCAAATGTCTTGTATTTTATTTTATTTTTATATTCGTTATATTTTTATTTTTACAAGAGTATAATGATACTAAAATTATCTAATTAGTGTATTTTTGGGATTCGATAAAATTATTTATGACTAAATTCGCATCTACTTAAAAGGTAAAATATAAAATTATATAATTTAATTAAAATTTGGACTAATGCAACAAAATTAAAAACTTACTGATTTTAATAACCCACAAAGATGAGGACCATTTGTGTAATTTTTTCTAATGTTTTTGACCAAAATATCCCTGCACAAAAGGACAAAATAACAAAATTGACGGAAAATTTGGATTTTTACGCAAGTTTTTTTCATTCGCGCTACCTTTTATTATTCAAATCTACGCAACATCGACTAGCTTTTAGACTATTTAAAATCCCAGTTAGATTTGTGACTAAATGGAACGATTGGCGGGTTGTGAAATTATCCCTCTGTCGATTTGGCTCATATCAACTTGGCCGTCCCCTATTTAAAACCAGCAAAACAATCTCATTGTATCATAAAGTGAACGACAGAGAAATCAGAATTTGCTTGCTATTGGCTTTAATAAAAGCAAACGTTCGAAACACAGATTGCCCACATATCATTTCATATCATATAATCATATCATATATGCTGAAAAGAACAAATCAACTGCTGCTTAACAACCACCTCTGCAAACAAGGGACTGTTTCTTGAAATGTAAACAAACTTCTTCTCATACTGAAATCGCCACAGCCAACGCAAGCATTTTTGTTAGACACTTCTGACTCCCAACTAGGCCTGTGTGCCACCCCTTGAACGACCACCCGTCCTTCCACGGCCGCGGCCACGACCACCACCACCATAGCCTCTGCCAGCTCCACCTCCTCCTCTCCCTCTCCCATATCCAGTCCCTAGGATTAAATCAAAAGTAAATTCAATTCCACATGATTGACAATCTCTAAAATCAATGCGAAGTTATCAGGTAAAGGAGATACTCACCACGATAACCATAGCCACCACCACCACGACCACCGCCTCGACCCCAGTTGGAATAACCACCATTTTCTGCCAAAAAGAGACAAAACCAAAAAGATTAGACTTGCATAGCATGACATAACCACAATTTTACTTGGTTTTGTTTGGATCACATGACTACACAGTTGGGACTAAATACCTTGATAGTTTGCATATCCATCGTTTTCTGCCACAAAGAAATATTTGATAAAAGTTAGTCAACGACTAGATGGAATAATTACATATTTACCATAGCTTGGATAAGGATTTATAGTTAGTATGAAACCTCTGTAATTTCCATATCCACCATTTCCTGCGACAGAAATACGAGTAAAAAATGAAACATGTGTCAGATGCTATAAATATGTAATTAATTGTTTGCTCAGATCACATGACTACTTGGTTAGAATGAATACCTTGATAGTTTGCATATCCATCATTTTCTGCCATAGGAAAAAGAAATTAATTACAAAAGTACTAGATGCAATACAAACTAAATACTTCATCACTTGGACATATATGAATTTGTAGTTAGAATGAAACCTTTATAATTTGCATATCCACCATTGCCTGCTACATTGGAAAAGAAGAAGAAAAGCAGAAAGAATTAGACCAGTTTTAGACGCAATAAATACATAATAACTTATCATTTGGACTGTAATAAGTACCTTGATAGTTCTCATATACACCTCTGTTCCAACCACGTCCCCTACCTCCCCTACCTCTGCCACGACCTCTTCCACGCCCATATGTATCTAATGATCCAATTAACCACCCATAAATTACACAGGTAACCAATAGTTATAAATAAAAAAATAAAAAAAAAATATAACAAATTGATCGATTTAGGTGTATTTTCTTGGCATTATGTCTATTACCACTGTTGTACACGACACGTGCTTGTCTAGGAGGTGGCTGCTGCTGCTGCTGCTGTAGTTGTTGTTGGGGCTGATAATTATATGGTTGTTTAGTTTGCTCCACACGGGCCGGAGCTTGGTACCTACAGATCCACAACGGATATCACGTTAAGTTGAAGAACATGGATCTGGCAAGATTTTTAAGCCCCCATCCCCAGCCAGAGAGAGAGAGAGAGAGAGGAACAAAATCTTTCCACTAGTTAAAATGCAAAAGACAGGTCTTTTGAAGAGAATTGGTGTATATCAGGAAATTATTTAAAACAGGAACATCTCCAGTCTTTTGTCATCCAGATAGGCATTTCACACAATATATATGTACAGCTTGTGGCATTATCATACGAAACATCCTGCCAGGCTACCTCACTCCCACTTCTAGCTGACATTCACCAAGAAACTAGTAACATGCAAACAAAAAGTACCCTGGAGAATTCTTGTTCAGCTCCTTAGTTGACAAGGTGATTGAAATCATAGAGACATGGCGAGTCTGCTCTACACTGTAATAGACATTAAAATCAATATGAGATATTGTTGGCATTGTGTATTTAAATGCACATCACATGTAAGAATGGGAATCCGTGAGGGTGAGTGTGCAATTGTAAGAATACAATGAACAGAAGACTTGGAAATTACGTCTCAAGGCCCTCTTCAATGGGTTCAAATGTATCAGTTATTCTCACTGAACTGATGGCAGTATCTTGATGCAGACGAGGAATTCTTCTCTGTTGCAAAAATTAAAGTTAAACCGTTTAAGTAAAACATAAGCGAGGATTCCATATGGCAGTTTAAAAAAAAAAAAAGAGATACAGAAGAAAAAACCAAATGAAAAGACCACCTTTATAATCTCCGCAATAGCCACTGTCTTGCTTATAGCCTGACCCATTGCTTTCAAGACAATCTCATTACCACGCCTCTCCTGGACAAGTGATAGTTAATTATAATATCTAGATCTGGCAGGCTAAGTAACAGTGAAGCAAACAAAGTGCACACACAATGTGATAAAGGTTTATATCCAACAAATAGGAACCATCGCGTATATTTCACACAGATCAGAATGGGAGCTCTACTTTCCAGTAGCATGGATTGTTGGAATATAGGTTTGCGAAATCAATCTCTATGACATAAGTAACAAGCAAATCCCATCAAGTTAGTGAAGGCAAAAATATTCTGGTAGACTACAAGACATACGTAAAATAAACTATTTGCAAGTCTTCCAACAGACAACCAAATTAAATGACATGAATCACAAGTTTGTAAAACAAGAAAAGTGAATATCAAATCGTAACCCTGCCTCATCATGGTAAACCCAACTAACTTCAAGTTGTGCCTATTTAGAGCCTAACCAGATATGACAAAATAAACCTGAATAAACGAGAGATTATAAAACGATAGTCGTTTCCAACAAATCTGTCAATCCTACAAAAGAACAACATACTCTTAACTCAGCTGCATGGCTCATCTTAGAGCAACTTAGATTGAACTATGGTTTCATGGCAAAGAAGACGGACTCCAGTTCCAATTCTGATGATATCTTCATCAATATTTTCATATAATCAGCCATTCAATTATAGGAAGAACTATACAGTCAACTAAATAACAAGATCTTCTTTCTTGCTTTTCTATCTGGTTCCACATATAAGTTAATTGTCAACTGCACTTAGAGAGCATCAACAGCTAGAAAGTTCGGAAATTTTGATGTATGGTTGATATAAGAGGTTATGCCTGAAATTTTTACCAGAGTTACAATGTAAACTCCTCCAAATGATCCTTCAAAAACAGCATATTCTTTTTCCTTTCATTGTTCTAGACTTTCACAAGACTAGAGTTACACTAATCTCTGTTGGGGATGAAATGTGACATTACTAGTTAGAAGAAACCAATGGTTGTTTCCAAGCAGCACGGTCCAAATTTTTATCATGATATCATTGCCCCAGGCTCTCACACAAAGCATCAACACAGAAAGGAAGACGCTCACCTACTGATGAATGAACATTAATTTCATACATATTTTATGCATAAACTTGAGTTCAAACAGTTTTGAACAATCAGCCACTCATATTAACATGTCATTGTTAAAATACTCCAAAATGCAATCACGATAACAAAAATCTCCACATGTAGCGTAATTCTGCCCCCGCTCTTTAAACAGATAAAAAGTTGCTCAAAAGTCTATTCAAGGGTAATTTACTCAAAATGCAATAAATGAATAAAACACTATGTGATTGCATCTGAAACAGAAGGATGATGAGAAAGTTATGACAGTGTAATAGGTCTACCAAATCTACCAATAATGGCGAATTTTACAGAATCATTGATCAAAACTGATTGATTATAACCCTTTTTATGAATTAGCACAGTAAGAATCATGATTAAAACGGAACAATTACTAGCAATTGAAAAAAGTAATACAAACATATTTATATTCCGAATCAACAAGCTCTAACACGTAACCTTTCAGACCTATGTAAGCGCTCATCTATATTATTGCATATGAAAATACGCTAGGAGACAACAATTAAACTATTCATCCAAACAAATCATAAACATAAATGAGACCTAAGAAACCAACACCACGCGAACAGAATATCATCACACCGAATCGCAACAATGCGCTTAGAACTTGCAAATTCAACAATGTAAACAAACAAGTCAACACAACCACACAACAAATAAATGAATAACAAAATTGATCGAAAATAGTACCTGAAGAAGCGTGGTTGCATAGCTGATGTAGTTACGAACCAGACCCTGCGAGGTGATACGGATCTCATTTTCGTTTATCGGAGACTCTGGCTTCGGCTTTTCGACTTTCTGGTATCTATCCATTGGTATCTTTGGAGGGCAAAGGAAACCCCGTAAAACCCTAGAGAGAGAGGAGTTATTATAAACAGCCACACACAAAAACTATATTCTGAGGGGGGAAGAGTGAACCTCAGGTCCTAAACCCTGAAATTGGAGCCAACGACTATAAGTAGGAGTTGTGACGTCACTCTCCGAAGTTTGGACTTTATGGACCTTGCAGGCCCATGAATATTAGGGTTAGAAATAGACTTTGTTTTGGGCTCTACACCTGCATCTCATCCCTATGGGCCTTTTATTGAGGAAATTAGGCAAAAAATGACATTTCAAAAATTAAGTAAAATAAAATGAAAACATTTGTAAAAATCGGTTAATTTGTAATTTAATTTTACGCAAATTAGGTATGCGCGATCACAATGTACCGAACGATCGCTAAGAACATGTAATTTGCGACCTGATATTATGCAAATCAAGTACGTGTGATCCAGGGACGGATCTGGTATATGGTTGCAGTAGGCTACAGCCTACTGCAGCCAAAAAATAATTACTAAGTCGTGGAACATAATTCACAAAATCTGGTTAGGTGAGTTGGCTAGACCTGGTTCCTGAAGGCGTCACGTTGCTTGCATGCCCGAGTTCGAATCTTGCTCCCGGCAATTGGGTGATTTTTTTTTGACTTTTTCTCCGCTTTTTCCTCTTCCTCTCTCTCACTCTCTCTCAAAGCTGCTCCCGGTTTGTTTTTTTGGACTTTTTATCCTTTTTCCTCTCTCTCTTTCTTTCTTATTAAATAATTACACATTTTCAAAAGCTTGTAGATCTTGTTTCTCTTATTATAATTAATAATTATTTTTCCTATTACAATCATTGTTTATTTATTAATTATTTTTCTTATTACAATTATTATTTATTTATTTTATGTGATTATTACTCTCTCCCCCATGGTATAAGATTTTATACTTAATTTATTAAATTATTATTGCTTCGAGTGATCTAGAAAAATAATTTTAAATATTTTATATGATTTGAACTTAATTGATTATGATTTTGAGAAATAATATATTATAATAATTTTCAATTTTAAAGTTTAGTTTGATTCACCACTTAATTCAATTTTTTCATAAGTTCAACGATGCACTAGAAAATAATGCCAATTTAAAAAATAACCAATTAAAATCAATATATACCGAAGCAATCAAATTAAATTGTAATTTCATATTAGTTTACTTATATTTTACACAATCAATCTAGAAGATCGTTATTTTAGATAATATTTTGCTAAAATAAAGTACTTGAAACTAACTTTGACATTTTATGATGGGATTACTTATCAAGGAAAAAAGTACTCCTTAAAAAAAATTTAGCGCCCCCGAATCAGCTCAGTGCAGTGGCAATTCTCGCTTCAACCTTGATGGCAGTCCCCCCCAGATTATAATCCTAGCTCCGTCCCTGGTGTGATCGTCCAAAAAACCCAAATTTATTTTGGATGGTTGTCCAATTCAAGTTTGGGCACTGCTCAGATTTTGTGATGCGCGATCGTCTAGCTTAAATTATTTTTTTAAAATTTATTTTGTGCAATAGGTTATAAAGAGTGTATAATTATTGGGATTGAGTCTTCATGTAATTATTGGGATTGAGTCTTCACTATTCAGTGTTTTGGACATACAACTCTAATAGGGCGTTCGTTTTGGACCTATCTATGTTTTTCTCATTTCTCGATGAGTCGAATGTAATAATCTGTCGCTTTGCGCATGTTAGCTATCGGCAATTGTTTTCTCCTTTAAAAATTTTGAAAAACAAAATGTGCTAGGCAATGCCGGGCATTCTTCCAGGCGATCCCCCGGTTATGTACTGTGTGGTCCCAATACAAGCATGAATATCAAATTTTTACAAATAAATTCACAGTCACATTTTTAAATTATTAAACTTAAAAGTTGGTAATATGGTAGTTTTATTTCGGACAAAGGATGGCAGTTTAGGAAAAACCACCACCCAAAATCCATTTTAATAAAAAAAGAAATTATTTTTCGCAAGAAGAAGAAGAAATAAAAGTTATGTTAAGTTTGTAGTAAAATGATTAAAATAACGGTTAAAAATGATAATTAATAAGAAAATCATTTTTATGTTATTGCAGCATACAAGTTCTCAATTGCCGTTTTCAAAACGTGCAATCACAACTCATTACTCGTTCGTAACTCATTAATTAATTAGTCATTACTCATTAATATATAACACATATTCATCTTCTTTCTTGTTTACAGATCATATTGAGATAACGAGAACAAAGAGCGCGAGTTGACAAAAATGTTTGTGTGATCTTCCATTTGAGAACAAAAAGAATCATCTCATAATTTCATTAAGAAAATGGAAAAACAAGCTACATACATTGAATCTTCCATAGATCTAATACATTTAGAACATAATAATAAATTAAATTCAACCATTAGGGCCTCTCTTCATCCAAAACATCATAGTTCTAGCACGACAACTGCACGTCCCAAAGAAAAAGAAAAAAAGAAAAAAAATAATTAGTAAATTACGTCGTTAAAAGTCCAATATGGTACATAAATAAAGGTAAGGGACTAAATCTTACACTCTGAATCTGTAGTGATCCAGCTTCCGATCGTACCAACACACTCATGATCTCTAATACGTAGAGGAGTAGAGTTCATCAAAGGTGCATTAGTGGCCATTTCATGTTTCAAAGATGATGCAATTGAAATGGCAGAGATTGAAGAAATGGTTGAACAACTCTCTGCATCCCATCTAAAGTTGATTTTCGGGGAGTCGTTGCTAAATTGATCGTCATTTGGTAGTGCCTTCAAGGTTGATCTATTTCGTAATTGCATGACCTGAAATCGCAACATTTTAATTTAGAAACATTAACCCTCGTGCATGTTTCACAAAGTTCAAATAAATATCACTTTTTTTAGTACCAATTTTCTTTATTATTATTTTTTTAAAAATAGTTATTTTCATGTTTCTCTATAATCTTTAGTTACTTGAATAAAAACTTTTAATTTTTTAAATTTTGGCATTTGTTCCGCAGAACAAATTTTTTTTTTTTTTGTTTAATCTAAAATTTTCCTATTTAACATGTCAAAAAGATTATCTATTAGTTAACAAAATGATAATGGGAACTTTCCACTTTCCAATTTTGCCATCATTTCACTTTTTAAATTTTTCCCTTATTTGACCATAAGAGAAAGGGTGAAAATGTCATTTGAGAGAAAAATTGATATATACCCCGTTCTCCTACTCATTTTTATACATTTTTACACACAAATCTCGTGGGACCTACCTGTACTACACAAATCCCTACCATTCAATTCCACTTTTTCTCTCTCCTATATCACATCAAAACACATAAAAATGCATAAAAACACATACCCTAACACGCGCATACACTCACTCCACTCCATTTTGGCTAACTCCTACTGCAAAAAAGTACATTATAATCTTCTTGTGGGACCCACAGCTAGCAATTGGGAAAAAGCTAGATGGAAATTAATAAGTCGAACCAAATAGATCCTTAGTACTATGGGCTCGTGGTGTATATATTAAAGACGAGGTGAGATCAGTAGTTTCGTTGATTAGACAATGTACAACTCACCTTTCTACCAATGTATCCTCCCTTCTCCAACTTGGCAGCAGTAGCCGCCCATCTCATTAGCTCTTTCATCCGAGAGACGGCTCTCCTTTTATCACCCTCTGCACTATCTTTCCTTTCTACTCTAGGGCATTGATCGTTGTTGGTGATGGATAACGATTGCGCAAATTCATTAATTGGCAAAACCTTATTTCCTGTACTAATAGTTGGATCTTGCTTGTGAATAATGCCCGATCGATCTTCATTCTTTTTCTTCATCGAATGACCCAAATGTTGCCTTAACTATACTAGCATAGTCTCTTGGAACATATACTAATATATCGTTCTAGTGGAGTTTCTAATGTGATAGACGTACAATAGCTAATTGAATTCAACAACTTATATGAATAAGCCTCGTTGGAGGTGCATTTGCTAATTTGAAGGGCCATTTGAGGATCCTTTATATAGAGATCTATGAGCTAAGAGATCCATCAACCTTGAATTATTTGATAGAGAAATGGAAAGCTAGGTCACTAGCATGTTAGTGTGATATTTTTATTGGCTAATTAGGAAATAAATAGTGAAGAGAAAATGTGATATTGGTCAAATGGACAGCACACATGAAATATTCTCTTTGTTAGTGTATTTTCTGTAATTCAATTTAGGGCAATGTGAAGATGAAGACAAAGATAATTGAATCTAAGCAGATGGGGAGACAACTAGGCAGTGAGTGGGGGTTAGTTGGTTTATGATTCTAAGGACAAATAGGTTTATTTTATATATAAGCTTATCATGTGGTATTTATATTTTAAAAATATTGTAAATGTAATTAGGCATTAATTAATATGAGAATAAGATTCGATTGATGCATATTATCAGCAACATACGTAGAAGACATGATTGGAATGTAACAATCGATTGAACTGTTGTCACATATTGAGCCCAATCTAAATTTGTCAAATGTACTAAATTAAATCGAATTAGAAATTGAATAATGCTATTAGAACTTGTTTGTAATCACATTTGAGTTTAGTGTTGATTGAGCATCTAATCAAATTGAATTGAAAAAATAAATTCAAAATTAAACTTGCTGGTTTAATTAAGTAAAGTGGTATATGTACACTTTCGTTTATCAAAAATTTGCCATAGTAGATACGAATGGAGATGCAAAGGCCACTTTGCCTTCTCCATAATGTGGGATAACGTTCCATTTTACAGTACACGGTACATATAACGTTGTCCAATAAAAAAAAATGCTCAACAATTTTATCATTGATGTTCAAGAAGTGTTAATTTCATCCTCTAACCATTAAGCAAGAGAAAGTTGATCCCTCAACAGTGAAGGAGGAGCAAGTTAGTCCTTCAGCCATAAAGAACGAATTTGTTAATAATTTTCAAAGCTTTCACCCAAATGGGTGGGATAACTCCACCCACAAGGAAGTGACTATTTAATCTTCGGAGTATCAACTATGAGACAACTATGAAGAAAGACCAATGGCAATGGATCGACCGGCGAGTTATAGAGTTGCCCAACCTATCCCTGGACCCGTGATTTTCCATGGACAGGTCAAGGGGTGAGGAAGGGCTGGTTAGCCCTTACACTTGCGAGTTCACCCACGATTTTTTTTTCCCTTTCAAGCAAATGGTGAATGGAACAATGATGAGTCACTTGATTGTGTACTCATAGTTTATGAGTTCAAATCTTGCTCTTGCAAATATCGAAATATTTTTAGTTATATTGAAGTTTTAATTAATTTAAAAAATATAAATACATTAGTGGGTAATAAGGGCGGATTCAGGGAGAATACATGCCAATCTGGACCAGAGGACGGCCCCTAGAAAATTTGAGGGTCGCAAAATCTGCCTCCATGTCCGTGTTGGGAAAACATCAACCCGAACTAGATTTCGGATTTACTCCAGGATCCTCCTTTGTTGTAGAATTTATCAAATGAATGTGGAAATAACATGAAAGAATAATAACACAATCACAACACAAGAATTTTACGTGGAAAACTCCAAATTCGGAGAAAAACCACGGCCGTTGTCTAACGACAACCAGAAGAAAAATTCACTATGTGAAAATTGTTACAACCACACTCTCAGTAATTTTTCCTCTCACCCAATCCCTCGTACAACTAGCTCTCAATAAATCTTACAGATTCACTCCCAGAAACAAGTTTACTTACAGAGAACACCTACGTGATATCGACATTCCCACGTTACATGAGCAAAAACTCTCTTTTCGGCCAAAGTATCTAACGATAACTATATTGTAGAATTAATAATTTCTACAATATAACACACACTCTAAAGAGATTACATTTTCTCTCTATCTATTTCTCTTCTCTAACTTGGAATGTCTACATGGGATTCTGCATTGAACCAAACGAAGAAACCACACCCATATTTATAGTGTGTGCATGGCGGTTTACAACTCAAGTTGGCAGCCACTTGCTTGGAAAATTCAAGCTTCTCATTTACTTGGTCAAAGTTTCATTCACAATTTGCTTCTTATTTGCCAACCATGCAACATGAATTTCTCCAAGGATCCAACCACTCTCTTGCTGTCATTCACTTCTTCATTTCATGTTTTGCTTCCTTTTGTCTTTAAGTGGATCCCACATAATTATTTTATTTGACCACTTTTAACAATCTCCACCATGATCAAATAAAATAATCACCATAGCTATACAACAAGTTTTCTACAAATCATAATTCTCACTAGAGAATTATCATACTCCACCATAAAGAATACGCACACTTAGAATTAATTACCAATTCTAAGAATTTTACCTCGGCACATGTCGAACATTCCTTGCTGAAATTTATGGTACAATCTCCTTACTTAGCTTCCATGGAGATTCCTCAGCCATCGACATCCTTTCCACCACACCCCTTGCATAACTGCTAAGCCAATGCCCGTGTGTAAATTGTTGACCCGCTAACAGTAACACATCCTCTTCCATGGCAACTTGGAGATTAATAACATGCCAAAAGGACTACCACAATCTCTTATGGAGAAAAGAGACACCCCGTTAGCGATAATATCAGTCCGTACTTATACCCACTAAGTTGGGATGAGTCTGCCCCATTAAGAGTGGATACTCATAGAGTTCAAGTTTGGTGGGTAAACTTATCATCCTAGAGCTAGCTTTTCCTCTAAGTAGATGGAGGTGATAGTTCCGTCTCCAACTTATCACAACGAGAAATCGAGAATTATCCTTCAGTTATTACCAAGGACTCTAGGAGAATGTTACTCCCAAGTCTCCAACTATATAGAAGAGCAAGATTCTCCTCGTCTATGCCGAAGCCAAAATTTGGTCTTCCTCTTTCAAGAAACATAATTTGATCCTCCAAATAGGAAGAAATTATTATTTGTTCATCCTACCATTTATTAGGAATGCATTAGTCCTCCACGTATGAAGAGAGATCAAGGTTGTCCTCCATCTATGAAGAAGCGATGAATTTTCTCTTCATTTATTATGTGGGTTGTCCAGTACCATTAAGCAGACATGTTCTTCTCCAACAAAATTTGTCCAACAAACCAAGAATAATTCACTAATTGACTATCATTTGACATTACTACTTATTTTGATTGTCTACATAGCTTCCTTTGATAACAGATTGTTATCAGTGATCATCCTCGCATTGCGCAGTTCATCCATTCAATCGCCCCTTTCCAAAACCGCAGCAGCACCCATACCCGACCCTGCAATCCAACATACATGCACATATTTCAACTCAATGGACTGGATAACAGTGGACATCACTAAAGACTCAAAACACTTTCGACTCGTTTGAGCTTTCAATCAATTTTCGACCATACATTCTCTCAAAAATAACTCATTTTTCCTCAAAACCAAACTATACCAAGCAAGCACTCTGATGTGTCTTTTATATTGTATACTAATGTCCAGTGATGTGTGCCAAAATGAGGGGAAAAAAAAGAGAAAAAAAATTATACCTATGCACATGGATATCACGCCAAAACGACAATCCTTTCCCCGGCGCTTCATCTCGTTCAGTAAAGTCGCAACACAACGAGCTCCTGAAACAGATACTTTTAGCACATGGGTACACTATTGTTTTGTTAAAAACAAATTTTTCATATTAAATAATAGCGGAGACCACAAGATGTGTAGATAATGAGTATGATCTAAAATGTGTGATTAAATGAAGTTCAACTTTGAAGTTAATATTTGGATGGATAAAAACTCAAACAAGCTCTACATTACCAGTAGCTCCCAAGGGGTGGCCAAGGGCTATTGCTCCTCCATTAACATTAACTTTTTCAGAATCCAGATTCAATTTTTTACAGCAATATACAAACTGAGAAGCAAATGCCTACAAAAGTTTGACACGGGCATATATCAATACTATCATTCAAGCCACTAACACACATTCATTAATACTGTCTGCAAGGGGAAATTAAACCTCGTTTATCTCAAACAAGTTGATGTCATTGAGTTCAAGACCCGCGGACTTCACTGCAGCTGGAATTGCAACGGCTGGGCCCACTCCCATGACAGAAGGATCTACTCCCACTGCAGAAAAACTCCTGCAAGAGAAGCACGAGATAGTTAGTTCTTAAGAACAACATAACAAGGTCGAACTACAAAGTAATAATCTAAACTCCTTTTTTTTTTTTTTTTGGTTGCCTGAATATGCCGAGAATTGGAAATCCTTTCTGAATAGCCAAACTTCTCTTCATTAGAAGAACAGCTCCAGCTCCATCACTCACCTGACTAGCATTGCCTGAGAAGTCATACAATTAAAAATCATCCAAAAGCATGTTTGGAAATGTTTATAAACATTTAAACCATAAGCAGATAGAAATGAGTGACCGAGTAAGTATGCAGAACTTGTGGGTCCCACAAAAAAATTAGTAGCATTATATTGATCGAGATGTAAGTTAATTGCTGCAGCTATTTAATTACCAGCAGTGGTGCTCCCATTCTTACTGAACGCAGGCTTCAACTTTGCAAGGTCTGACAAATTTGTGTTTGGCCGAATGCCATCGTCTGCAATTATAGTAACAGGCTTCTCCTCTCCATTTCTGGGGTCCACAATCTTTAGCATATGATCAACAGTTAATAAACTATTAAAAAGATCATACATAGTATAATAGATTTAAAGAATCTGTTTACCTTAGTAGATACAGGAATGATTTCATCTTTGAATTTCCCGGATGCAGTTGCAGCTGCAGCACGCTTATGAGACATGACCTGTTAACAAAGTCCATGGTATTAACAATGTTGTTAATCTGCAAAAGTTTTACGTCAACAGATGATTAAGACCATGTTTGGCAATCAACTTACAGCAGCCTGGTCTTGTTCTTGCCGAGTCACACCATAACGTTGTGCAACGTTTTCAGAAGTAATGCCCATAGGAAGCAAACAGTCACGAGCTTGGGCAAAACTGTTTACCTGTTACAAGCATATGACCAGTTGAAGCTAAGATATAAAAGTCTAGCAAATGAAAGAATATACAAAATTTAGCTTACTCTTGGGTTAACTGTTTGAATCCTTTCGATATTATCAATTGTCATCACCTCTAGTCCAGCCGCAATACCTGTATGCAAAACACAAAAGTTAAAAGGGAGCATCAAAAAAGTCACTTAGGTATACTTTCTTCTCTTTCTTTCTTTCTTTCTTCTTCTTCCTTTTTCCCCCCCTAGAAAATTGAGTATTACCAATATCATAGTATCCTGCTTTTATGAAAGCGGCTACATCAGCAACAGCTTGGAGACCAGATGAGCATTGCCTGTTGACCGTTCTGATGGGCACAGTATCTGGAGAAAGTTATACAATAAAAAGTGAATTACTGAGGTGCCATATTATGTCTATGTTTGTTTTAACATTTTTCTACCTAAAACTTAAAACTTCAATCACTCACTTAAAGTCAAACTTTAATACCAATCACAAATCTCAAATCTCTACTCATTATCATCCATATGTCAAAACCATTTTTCCATGGTAATAATTGTTTTCAGCAGTGTCTTGGTGCCCATGTATAAATTCAGGGTAGTGAATGATTAATTCATCCATATATGAGTTTTAAAGTCCATAGTAAGAGCTCGTTTGGTCTAGCACTTTCGAGATTCAATATTTTCTCCAATTCATTATCAAAGCACAAGTTCTCTGTGAAATGCATAAATTTCAACATTTTCTCCAAAAGCTATGCCAAATAAGCACTAGGAACTGCTCGTGAAATGTATCAGCATTGTGGTGGGGTAATGAGAAGTAAGAAAAGGAAAGGCAAGAGTACCAGGAAAACCAGCATATAATGCAGCCATTCTACACTCAATTGCTCTCTGTGAACCAGGAGCCAAAACGGTTCCAACAACTATATCTCCCACCTCAGCTGGATTTAGCTTTGTTCTCTCTATCAATGTCTTCAATCACCGGTAAACACCATTACCATATAAAAGCTTCATTTAGCATTGTACGGAAAAAATGTATATATATAGCCGTGGACAAATATGCTCATGAACTCCATGTCCACGTATGAGGTTGTAAGTGGGCGGATTAACTAACCTTCAGTACAGCTGCAAGTAAATCGTCTGGAAGAGTATCTTTGAAACCCCCACGTCTTGCTTTACAAATAGCAGTTCTATATGCACTGTTGACACATAGCATATGAAAAGTTGAGAAAAAATTTCAAAAGATGAAATGACATTGGAGAAAGATCATCAACGAAGCTCAGCAACTTACGCGACAATTACAATGTCATCTCCAAAAGAAGCTGTTCTATGATACGCAGCAGTATCTCCAGCCAAACATACTGAACGCTGTCAAACAAAAGAGAATGAAAGATGTTCGGTATTTAAAAGGAATAAAATAATTCTTTTCCCTTAAAAAAAATAAAATAGTAATAATAATTCTTGTTAGATTGATGAATCATTTGTTATGGATTCTGGACAGGTATAATTTGGTCCATAGGACATACCATTTATATCGTTCAATGAGTGAATGGCAACTAATATTTGTTATGCAGATTCATATAATCTTAAAGAAGCAAGTTATTTGTGCCTCAATCTAGCTCATGCTTCCAAGATCTTGGCAATGTTATTTATGGGATTAGTGAACCATCATTTCTGGTTTTCTAATGATTTCATGCTGACTATCAATCGATCTTTTTACGGTCATTATGCATCATTGGATATCCAATTGATGAAAGCTGGGAAGTGAAGTGATTTTTGGGAGAATCTGTGGCAAAAAAGCACGAGAGTTATAGAGAAATGTGAAAATAATATTTCTTTGCAAATATGTGGTTGAAAATGAAAGTCAGAAAAAGGACTTTTAAATTCCAACTTGAGCCGAGCAAGCTCTAAATGTTATAAAACGTTTATCTCCAAGCAGACAAGTACTATTTTACAATTAAACATTCCAAAGAGTTAAAAGTGTTTCCTATATGTAGAAATGGACAAATGGTAATGCCACTTAGGGAAAACCATTTACAAATCAAACACAGCTTGATCCACAGGGGGCAACCACCCCTGTGACATCCCTCCTTGTCTTGGAAAAAAAAAAATTCTCTTTTTTTTTAAAAATATATTTTCTCAAATATATACATATACAAATCATATAATAATTTGAAATTTATGTATTCTAGAGGAATCAGTATGTAGGCTGGTGTCAAGAGTTTCACATTACTGCCAAAAACAATGTTGGTCCAATTCCAAGCATCCACACTATTAATTACCTTTACCTGTTTTTGCGAAACTTTGCATGAAAAGATTTAACCATACCCCTCTTCGAAAATTTTACATAATTGGTTTTATTATGCAAAAGCATCCTCAACATTAACATAGGACTTCCCAACCCATAGTCCTTTATGCATAAGTCGTCTTTTGACAGAAGTCCATCATTTTTTTTCTTATTGCCCTCCAAAATCGAAGTTTTGACTCAGCAATGAATTCTAAGATGACGCTTAGTGAAACAGTTCTTGACACAATGACAAGATAAGCTTTCTTTCCTTATTTATCCTTCCTTAAATGGATGTGGATTTGATTTCTTCACTATGTACCCCTACTTAATATGCGTTGTTAAAATGTTACTCATCAAAGTGAAATATTATCATCTACTGCCCAAGTAAATTTGAAAATTTTCAAGTAAATTTTAATTTTTCAATCATATTAATTACCATTTCTTAACCTCTTGTCCATTCATCTTAGTGAGCCTAACAAACAAACGAATTCATCTTGTTTCGGAAGTTGCAAATTGAACATTTGACAGTCAAACAAATTTAACCAATTTAACTTTTACTTTTTAACTAATCTAACATTTCAAACAATTATGGAAATCTACGGTCATATTATTCATATGTATAATATACTACGAGATTTATCTAATAAAAAATAAATAAATAAATAAATGAAGTAACACACACAGGCACACAGCTAACACGAAGTAACATATCAAGACAAGAGCAGTAAAATTGATGCACTGTAAAATGCAATTAAATCTATGCGATTAAGGAATATAATCAAAAAAGGTCTCACAGAAACGGTAGATTGAGGGATCTCTTCACTCGAAGAATTAGACTGCAGGTGTCCCAGCAGAATCCTCTGTCTATTAATAGCTTTCTCCATTTATCCCTCTCTCTATCTCTCTCTTTCTCCCTTCCTCTGTATATATCTCTCTGCAGCTCAATAAAATTTAGACTTTTGTTTTAGGGAAACTACAACTTGGATGATGAATATATATGGGGAAGCTGAGGAAATTTATATGGAATACAGAGAGAAAAAATCACAAAGATCCTACGTGAAAAATGTGGGCATGCGTAGTGTAGTGCAGAGGAAATTGGTGGAAATTGAAAGAGACTGTTAGCTGCGTATTTTATGAAATTTGCAGTTGGGTCCCAAACCTTTTCTAAAAGTGTACTGGAATTCCATTCCGTCCAAAAATATGTTGGTTAAGCGTCAATGAATATTAGGGTGTGTTTGATTCACACTATTTTTCATGAAAAATATCCCATCAAAAAAAATATTTTCTCTCTTCATTGTTTGATTGGGAAATTTTTCACGGCAAATATTTTCTATGTACAATTATGTAATACATGTTTAGCTCATTTTCCATGGCAAATAAATTCCGCCTCCCCCTCAAAGAAAATATTTTCCATTTTTCCATCATTTGCAATCAACCACACCCTTACTTTCCTCTTGAGTCTTGACAGACACCAATAGGGAATTGCCAACTTTCCAAAAGTAACATTGTAACTTCATCTATTCCTCCATGAAAAATAATATACATACATACATACATAGATATACCTACCCACCTAAGAGATGCATACAAAAATAATATCATTAATAGACAATCATAATCCACAGACCGTAATATTATATTTACTTGATATTAATTAATTTTTCATGTTAAATATTATTTAAATATAAGAGTAAGATGACAAATCAACCAGTGTCATATAATTATCATATTACTGTTTGTGAATCATCACCGTTTATAAGTAAGATGAACTCTAGTTCCCAAGCTACACAATGATAAAAGTTGTGCAACCAAGTGAAGTGACGGTTTGTTGGTGCATGAGTGAGGTGAGACCAGTCGATGTTTCGATATAATCTTGTTTATTTAAATTAAAAGCACATTCAATTCCAATTAAACTCAATTTTAATTTTATATTTGACTGTGTGTACGGGAAATGATAAATAAATGTCACTATCTGATACCATATAAATGGAATGTGAAATGATGTCGTTAGTTACGAAAATGCCACTAGTAAATTGTCCTCCAGCCTAATTGTCATTAAAATTGTACCCTTTTACCTATTATTGACTACTGAGTCTAGGCCAATTTTCAGGGCCTGCTCTATTGGGGAAAATATAGATTACTCGAATGACGAGTTAGATATGTGGTTGAAAATTGAGAAAATATATTAAAAAATATAAAATAATTATATGAGTGGTTGAAAATGATGAGAAAAAAATTAGTTAAAGTTTGTAGAAGTTATGGTATATAGAACAAGCCCTAAATTAGGTAACAATCGCCAACGAATATGTCCTATGTGACAATTTATTTTGTTTTACAAAGTGAGAAGTTCCAATTCACATGACTATCAGCCCAAGAAATTGCAAGGTAGGCGACGTGACCATGTGTTCGCACGACACCTGTTGATGGAAGATTTACACCCACCTCGCGGAGCTTCAACAGAGCCATTTGATGAGGGTCAATGAGGCTCCATGAAGACATTTCACGAGGTCCTACAAGGCTCAACAAATACAAGAACAACATCTTAACGATGCTTGGATAGAAATGAGGAAAATATGTTGATGGAATCCTTTCAAACAAGAATAGGTTTTGAACGAAGTCTTTTGTTAGAGAGAATAAATTAATGGAGTGTTTGTGTTGCAGATAATACCCTTGCCTTTGTAAATGTAGAGAATATCGTCATTTTCTGATGTTGACATTGACTAATAGTGGGTTTTGCGGGGGGCGGCCGCGCGGGGGGGAGGGGGGAGATATCTTTGCAAGACATTCAACCAACCGTGCATAAAGGTAAAAGTTTTAGGGCCTTTTTGCACCTTGTGAAAAATATTTGAGACGCTAACTACAATTTTCTCCATACCATTTGCTTGTATATTTGAATTTCGAGTCGTGTTTGATTGAAAATGAAAAATATAGTTGGAAATTTTTTTCATCCAAAAATTTTCTTGATAGTATTTAATTACAACATGAAATATGAAAAATATATTTCATATAAAATAAAAATAGGACATTTTCCCTAAAAATAAAGAATATATTTTCCGTGGATGATATAATCCCCGGCGTTGGGAGAAAAAAATTCTCCCAGCGCGGGGCTCACACACTCAACCCCTGAATACGGGGCCCGGGGGCAATCAAAAACCCCGCGCTGGGAGAAATTTTTTTCTCCCAGCACGGGGATTATAACACGGCTGTATATTTTCCTAGAATGTTTTCTACTTTCACGTTTTTCTCACAATCTAACACATGTTTTCTCATGACCAAAGTTGACTACACCCACCCTTTCCACGGTCGAGTGTGACAACTGACAACAGGTGCACTCTATTTTGTTGATAAGGGCCCCACCCATTACGGATGATTCATATCACTCCGTTCTCTTTATTTACGTAGGGAAATTTTGTGGAAATATTTTATTTTTTTAAAATTAATATTTAAATATCACATTAGCAATAAAAGACTAATGTTTCCTCGCATATAAATGAGAAGAGAATGTACTAAATACAATAGCAAAATGTCCATGCAATTACTTGACGCAAATGACAAAATTTAAAATTTGAGACTTACATTTACTAATTTTTTAAATTACATCTTGTGTCATCAAGAGCTTGTAGTTCCATTGGCATTGGAATAGTGTCCCTTATATGTGGTTAGGAGTTCAAATTCCCACTTCTCCCAAGTCTCCACCCTGATGTAGTTTTGTCTTATTTCATTTGAAAGTGAGAAAAAATTTACAATTTTAATTCCCTATATAAAAAGTTGTGCATCGTAAAATTTCCTATCAATCTATCATCATCTTACTTCTCTTTCATTTTCATCTCTTCTTCTTCATTTTTTCACACTAACGCGTGTCTTCTCCACTGCATTACCCCACTGGAACATCTCTCTAATATAATTCCCACTTTTCTCATAAAATTAAAACGGATTTTTTTTCTCGTAAATGAAGATATTTTACACCTTTTTTTAATGTAATCTCTATTCAGTTGATAATTTAGAAAATGGTATTTCAGATGACTTAATTATCATGATCTTTTTAAACCTTTTCATGTACTAAATACCTGTAACATCAATGTTTGTTAGAAGTTAGAACGTGGATTTATTTTGGGTCAGCTGGAAGAAGACTACTAGCGTCTATTAGCGCATGTCAGTCAGAAAACACATTGTTAAGACCCCGTTCTCCTACTCATTTTTATACATTTTTACACACAAATCCCGTGGGACTTACCTGTACTACACAAATCTTCACCATTCAATTCTATTTTTTCTCTCCCCTATATCACATCAAAACACATAAAAACGCATAAAAACACATATCCGCGCTAATTTGTGGTCATTTGGTCAACATTGATTCCCAAAATGATTTTAGTGTGAACAGTCTTTTTGACCACATTCAACTCCAATGTGCAGGGTGAAGGTGGGGTCCCTCAACAACGCAAACCAATCGACAATCCTTTTTGTCATAATTGCTTGGAGGCTTTCAAAAAGGACAAACAATAACCTAACACTCCCTCCCACGGTCCCACCTAGTCACACGGAATCACACGGATTAGTGCGTGTTTGCAAACTTGTCATAATATACTTCTAGGAATAAAAATACAGAGATTGGATAGAATTGAATTGTAGAAATTTAATAGTATAAATAAATTTTATGAGATATGTAAATATAATAATTTAAATATATAAAAATGATTTTTGTGGTGAGTTATATATTTTTTTTTGCCACATGAATTGGTTAATTTGATACTTATTTAAGAGAAATATTTTGAAGGGAAATATTTTCTTAACATTAAAGTATCAAACTATAACCTTTGGCTCTCAGACTATTGTCAATTCTCAACTCTATTAACTGAATGACTAATGATCGAAAGACTTATTATAGAATAAAAATTTCTCTATGTATATATTTGGCAAACAATATATAGTAATTAAATAAAATAAATTTATTTTACAACACAAATGCAGATTTGTAAATCCTTTCAAGAAAGTGTATAATTTGTAAATAAGTGGCTAGCTATCGTAATGCTAATCACTCTTAGATGTGAAAACATCTACAATTTAGGCATTGTTTGATTAGGGGTTTAGTTGTTCCGCGCGGTATTCCGTGTAAAAATGTGTGGTTAATATTATTTTGGGAAATGTGTGTGTGGTTGAAAATGAGTATGAGGTATACGGAATTGCGTGCGGATTTGGTTAACACCAAATAGAACAAGGCCTTAGTTTTAATTATTTGAGTTCAGTATCTTCATATCCAATCATTCAATATTTATGTTGACCAACCACTCAATTATCGTATACCAAAACATATTGCTAACACAAAAGTAATGATAGTAATTGATGTTATTAGTGGACAAATAATCAGACCTCCATGTCATTCATAAAATTGAGTATTAATAAAATAGTTAGGAAAACAAAATTCATAACCAAAATTTTTCAAATTTTCGTTGCCCTATTTATAGAATTTAAAATAAAGTTCCAAAACAACGTGCATCGCATGTTGGGTACCACAAGTTAGTTACAAATGAAACAAAGAGGAAGAAATCAACTTCACATTGTCACATTTTGGCAAAATATACATGCACATGCATACATGTGGTTCTATTCTTGCAAATTAACAATTTAACAATTAGAGCTGTCAAGTGAAATGAAGGAACAAATGGTAAAGAAAGGTAATATTTGATCCTATCGAATTCTCATTGGCAAATGATCCCAAAGAATGAAAATATAATTAAGTACGTTATATTTTCTGTATGTCTAGTGCATGCTCTTCTCTCAATGAGATGGGTGTAATATAATTCTCATCTTTACCGATCTCTTCTAAATGGGTTAATTTTGAAGACTTTCGTGCGAGGCCTCCTTTCCAAAGCTTTAATCAATTCTTTACGCCCTATCTCTTCCAGCCCAAAAAAATCATGTCATAGTTCTAAATGTCAAATGGTAAGACAACGTGCAAACAAGTTAATCTTGGTAAAAAAAGGCCATGAAGCAATTGAAATATGGATAAAAGTGTAACAGAAACACGAGCGTACACGCACACACACATATAAAATTCAATGTTTTCAGTCTAAGATGTAATAGAAAGTATTTTAATCATGTTATGTAGGATTTTATCATCAAGATAAAAGGATGCTTATCTATACGACGGTTAAAAATCTATAGAGGCAGAGAAATACCAAATTAAATATATTGCTCAATATATGACATGCATTAAATTAAGAAGCAAAATTATTAATTATAGGGTATTGTAGTTTTACTCAATAAAGAAAACTTAAGTAATTGTTAGGGGTGAAAATGAAAATATGACACACATTGACAAGAAGGTAGAAATACCAAATTACGTATATTTTTCAATATTAATAATAATATGCTATTATATTTTTTAAAAAAATAATAATATGCTATTAAAAAATCACAATTTTTAATTTTTCCTTCAACTAATATTATTTCTTATAATATTCTGTAATTACTATTATGTTCATTTGTTTTGACACATGTACGGACATTATCTATTCAAATTTCTATAATATAAATCTAATCAATTCAATTAACATACAAAATTCAAACGAGCCACTTGCATTATGATTATGTTTCTTTCATTTCTATTAATTCTAGAGCTATGTTTGAAGTACACACAAATATTGTATGGCAAAATGCCACACCCTAATAGGGTATGAGCCCCCCATTTTCAGGGGACATTATGGTAATTTGTCCTCATATTATATTAGGGCGTGACAAATACCACATAATATTTGTGTGGACACCTAACTTTTTCCTTCTATTAAACCCATTGTTCCTATAAATCACTTCAAAATAAAATTTTGTAACAAATTAAGGTCTTGGAATCAGCATGCTCATTTTTTTTTTATTTTTTTATTTTTGGTAAAAAAATATTTGTTTTCATTATACTTCATGAATATATAACACGATCATCCAATGTACAATATAATATAAGTTATAATAGTTGATCATATGCAGTATTGTAATTACTCCGTTTCTTATCGTATCATTCTATCTCATGTTTGTGATTTTTGTAGGAGCTTGTTTTGCAAATTTTTTAATTTTTTAATTTTTTTTGCAAATAATGGTGATTTTCCGGTACAAGGTATATATGGTTAATTACATTAATATTAATATTAATATTAAAAGGCACAAAAGTCACGAAGATATGCATAAGATAATATTATATATATTATTATAAATAAAATTAGAAAAAGTGATTATATTTTAAATTTTACTGAACAAGTTATAAAATTTTCATGATGGTGGATATAGGTTAATTGTTTGATTTGTTACGTTCGTTTCCTATTCTTTAATACTCTAATTTTTTTCTGAAAAGGATTTTAATACTCGAATTTTATTTACAAGACAGTATTAAGATCATAAACTTTTATTATTCTTTAAAAAAATTGTATAACCGAAATCATGTCAATATACACAAATCATATATATGCGACACATGTATTGTTAACTAGTACATAATAAGAACTTGCAATTGCCACATTCATTTGCATTTAAAGCATACTTTGAAAAGGCCAAAGGGGTCATTATTGTCTATTGATCATATGATTAGATGAAAAAATGTCCATGCTACTTTTCAGAAGGTCTCATGATCTCATCCATTCACGATTCGAGCTGCACATTCCACAGGCAGCTCCCGTACCTGAGATTTTGGAGCCTTGATTCGAAATATAAAAAACGACCCCCTAAGCTATAGCATAGACTGAAATTTTAGTTTGAATAATGATATATAACACCAATGTGCATTGCGTTACTCATTTATTTTTCCATGTAAAACAACAAAAAATACTCTAAAATATTTATTATTATTATTATTATTATTATTATTATTATTATTATTATTATTATGCAATAATATAATAAGAAATACATTAAATAATAATAACCTTAATACAATAATCACATAAAAAACAATCTTTAGGATAAGACTTATTCCTTTATTAATGTTATTAATTTTTTACTGACGCAAAATTCAGACATCCTTTTGAAACACCAAAATTTTAAATAAAGGAAAAATAAAAATATTGCGAAGTATTGATACTATATAAATAATTTAGTAATAAAGGTTGAAAATTATTAAAATGAGAAAACTAAAACTAAATCTATAAATTAAATATTTATTAAGATATGGTGTAAGTTGACATAAAAAATAAAAAATTATACAAATTTCAAATTAATTTGAGAGACACAAATTATATTATATAAAACCATGTGGTCTAGTGGCAATTAGGTAAGTTTTTCAGACTACCGGCCAAAGGTTCAATTCCCTTTTCTTGCATGCCCATTGCAACACTAAAAAATAAATAAATAAATAAAATGTAAACAAAACTTAGAAAAGGAAAATCGCGTGCTTGAGGAGTCCAACTCGGGGGAATGCCAAAATAATGAGGAAGCGGTACCACCCAACCAACTCACTCACTATAGCAAGATTGTTACACATTTTTGTATATAAATATAACCGAGTTTTAGGCCTCTTTCACCTAATGTAGTATCCGGCTCTGCCAGCATATCCCTAAAAGAAATACCTGTTGACACAACGTATTTATTTATTTATTTAACTTCAAAGACAATAAGCAACCACTAAAATGTAAATTGACAAAAAAAGAAAAAAGCTAATAATGACGTTAGATCAACGGATGGTGTTCAAAAAGCGTTTTTGGACCCGTCCGACCTCCATTTTGAAATTCGGGACCAAATCTAGATTCAACGCAATAAGATAGAGTTCTACTAATTTGGAAAAAAAAAAAATTGACACCGTGGCGGCCGGTAATGGCTGGTCAAAGTTTTGGCTATAATTTTGGCCAAAACTTTGACCGTCCGCCAAGGTGTCAAAATTTTTTTTTCCAAATTGCTGGAGTTAGATCTCATTGCGCCGAATCTGGATCTGATCACGAATTTCAAAACGAAGATCGGACGGGGGCGGAAAATGCCCCGGGAGCACCATAACTATGGTGCACCCCGAGTGCAATATAACAAGCATGTTAGATCAACATCAACAAATCATTGATATAAAGAGTATTTAGTTAAAAATATAGTTCTTTAAGTCTAATTATTTTCAAAACAATGATGAAAGAAGAAAGATACACACTCGACATCAATTGCAGCAGCATATTTTGAAAATGTTTAGAGTTCTATATTGCAAAAAAAGTCTATTACAAGTCGGCACTTGGTCTTTCATGAGTAAGCACTTGTTGCTTGTTAAATGTATATTTTTTGAAATAAAAAATGACTTTTAGAAAATTGTGTTGCTTCCTATTGCAGATTGCATGAAATCAATTACATGAAGAATTCTTTGAAAACGACCAAACATTGAAACCCTAGTTGAAGATCGGTATTAGTTTCCTCTAAAAGCTATAGAATTTGGCGTAGGGAATTAGGCTCTGTTTAGTATTGTTGTTAAACGCATAACTTTTCTTTTAGAAAAATAATTAATTTAAGTGTTTGATAAGTTTTAAAAAGTGATTATTAACAGTGTTCTAAAAAGCGTAAAGCGTGGCGAAGCGTTGACCTCAAACTTCAAGCTTTGTAAGCTTAAGCGTTAAAACGCGTTTTTCAATTTATTTATTTATTTTTAATTTCTAATTAATCTAAAATCATGAAATAAATAAAATAATGTCTACCAAACACATATAAAATTTTAAATATTATATTTAATAATAATTTCTACCACTAAACATTCTTAAAATTCCAAAAGGCCAAATTAGACAAACACAATAGCCTCTAAATAATTTTACAAAACCTTCTAAAATTTCACGTTATTGAAGTGGTGAAAAAAACAAAAACTTTTGCTCCATAAAAAAAAAAGAAAAAGAAAAAAAAGAAAAAAGAAAGAAAACAATTTATCATAGAATATAAATGAGTAGTTTAACGCTAGAAATACTATCACATTTAATTTACATGTTTTCAAGATTTGAAAATTTTATTTGTTCTTAAACAATTTCTCCCTTTAATGGTCTTGGTCTTTCCAATTTAAATTTTTGGGTTTTCCAAAAAAAAACAAAAACTGCTTAATCACGCTTAACCTCGATTAAGCCCCGCTTAAACTCACTTAAGCGCGCTTAATCACGCTTAATGGATCAACGCTCGCATTTGACTGCTTTTTCCGCGCTTTCCGACAAAGTGGAGCTTAGTAGGCACGCCCCACGCTTAGGCGCCGCTTAAGCGGCGCCTAAGCGAGCTTTTTAGAACATTGATTATTAGAGAAGCAACTAGTATTTTTATCCGTGCGTTGCACGGGAAGATTGTATCCAAGATATAATTTAGAATCCGATGGCGGATTTTGCAACCCGCAAATTTTTTGGTGTGGTTCAGATTGGCATGTACTCGCCCTAAATCAATTCCTATTAACTGCGAATAATTATATTTTTAAAATTATAAAAATTTTAATATAAGCAAAAATATTTGGACATTTGAAAACGAAAAATATTTGAATCCATAAATTATAAATCCACGATGAAGTGCCTCACCATTATCCGATTCACCATTTGCTAAAAAAAAATTAAGGTGAGAAAAAAATTACGTCGTGGCTCAACTCGCAGGGCTAAAGTCTTACTTTACCCTTCTCTTGACCCACCCCTAGTATTCGTGGGTTGGCACAACTCAATAGCTCATTGGTCTAGGGACGAGTTTTGGCCAACCTGTACCGAACCCGACCCGTTGTCATTTCTAAAAACGAATATTAACATATCGAGGAAAAACTCACCAATTTAATATGACTTGAAGTCATCTTCAATCTTCGTAGTAGGCTTGTGTCAAAATCTAGCTAATCCGTAAATTCACGCCCCGTTAACAGTCTAAGTAATAATAAAATATAATTATAGAAAATACAATTAATACACATGTTTACAACATAATTAAGGAAAACGGAAAAATCTAAAACCTAAAATTTTATTTAAAAATGAGAAAAGAGAAAAAAAAATTCTTTTCTTTTTTTTTTTTATTTTACAAACACATTTACACTCAACCATATTTAAATTCGGACATTTTCAATTTATTCTCCATGACAAATATGCTTCAAAATTAATGAGATAATGGTAAGTCGCAAATTAATGTGAATAAAAATGAGCGATTGTTTTGAATAAGGGCACAAAATTAAGCCCAAAGATCTGATGACCTCATAAAACGACTCTATGAATCTTTGCCATCATCGAAGCCTCACTAAGCAATCACCATTTACTATACATAGATTGATTTGGATTAAGCCTTATTTTTTACCTGATCAAGCATTCGATTTGCTTGCTATTCTTTTGCTTCAATTATTTTCCTTTTGTCATTGAATAATATGTATATGAATAGTAAGTTAGTCATTTTATCACAGTTGATTTTATAACCAATATTATGTGTTAAAAGGCATATTTCTATTACTTATGTTATTCGTAAACATGTTTCTTACTATTTCAAAATAATTACCTAACACAATTAAGTATGTAGCAAGGTTAAGAAGTGAAAAGGCATATGATAAATTGTTGTAAATGATTTTATATTTAATTATAAATGGAGTAAACAAACGAAAAGGAAAATATCCATGATCAAAACACCACAAAGTTTCATAGTCCATAATGATTGGACAGTCGAAACTAATTCTGAAAAGGTCACAACTTTCAATTCTAAAGTTAAGTGTCAAATGGATAAGAACGACTTATCTTGATTTATCTATGTTTCTATACATTCAATGAACTGGAAATTCAAAAATGACAACAATGGGAAGGACAAGATGCACCATATGAAACATTTTGACCCTCAATTCTTGAACTTCAACAAATAAAAAATAATAATAATAATACCAATAATTATAATAATAATGATGAATAAATAAATAAAAATAAAAAACTAAAGATAAACCCAGATGCACACAACAGGTATTGTGAATTTTCAAAATAAATTAATAAAAGAAGTTAAGGACTATAAACATCAATAACGCACATATATAGCTATCTAGAGCAATGTTCATCAACTTTAAATCCACTGATAATTAAACAAATTTAAAATATTCATAAACATGGATAAATATCTCGACTGTTTTACATCCACACCAAGACTAATTCCAATTAATCTCTTAACATAATCAACTACTTTTTTTGCCTCTGTTTAGAAACCATAGTCGTCTAGACCTTGCGAATAGTCTGATTTGTTTCAATTTCCACCCTGGCCCAATGCTCTGGTCCAATGTCAAATTGGATGGAGTTCCACAATAACGCACGTAGCCGATGGAACATTCACTTCCTCAACTATTCTCCACCTGCTAAATGATCAGAAATTAATTAAAGTACGACTTAAGAACTCTATATAACTAAAGACACCCAAAATAGTGTATACAGAAAAAATACGATAAGCCAGTGCTTTTCCCATATATTTTGCAATTCATAAGTCTTACTCAAACCCAAAGTCTAAACTACAATAGACCATGCCAATACTTCAGCATTCAATAAAAAACGAAGCATATTGTATATTTAAATAGTCCTATATGAAAAAAATGAAGAATTGGGGAAAAGAAAAAGTCTAATAACAGCTACGAACCTTCGATCAGTTAAATAAAGAAAACTGGTTCTATGCCAATCCTTAAACTTCCATTTGATATCCCAAAGGCTAACTAAAGAATCGACAATTCCAACAGCAAAATATATGTGCAAGATTAACATTATCGAGTTTATATAATAGACCCGACTATCATCAATTACCTCGCTCAACACGGCGTAGATATTTTGATAGGAGGATCATTACCTAACAGTGATTTTATCAGGCCCTCATTATTTCACATTTTGAATAAGAAAACATATAAAATAGGTTTTACACACACCTTCCTAGCATGATAGACATGCTAAACCACATTCATGCAAGTTCTCCGTAACACAGGATTCAAATGTGTTGATGTATCAAATGAATACAATATTCAATTAATTAACAAAGGAAAACACGACGCATCTTAAATAATAATTGAAGAGTTTAATATTTAATTCGAAGTTGAAAAAGAAACACATGCATAAAAGAAGGAAAAAAAGGGGTTTTGCTCTCCATATCAGACGAGAACAATATAATTATTCAATTACAAAATAAATTTGAGAAAGGTTCTTAAAAAAAATGCACTTTAATGCCGAATTCTTTTGAATATATGAGCAACTCTGGCATGACATCACAATTTTCCACGACCTCGTCGAATCAACACCAGAAGCAATAAGTCAGTAACTCTGACTTGCAGAGACATATAATAGTTGCACCAAACACTTAGGAAACAAATAAACACATGATAATATAAGAACACATGTATGGGCTAGAGAGACTTGTCCTCAGTAAATTTAAACTAATAATCAATTCAAGTCATTGCTCCAACTAACTTTCAAATAATTTATTTATAAAAAATAGAACAAAAGATGATTGAACCAAATAAATAATACTCATTTGCAAAAATGGTTAAAAGCAAGAAAAATGAAGTCTGGAATAGATTTATTACGATTAACGGAAAAGGACACAGAAAACAAAACTCTTGAGCCACTCATACACAACCGAGCACCTCAAAAAGAAAACACACCAGACAGAACCAAATAATTACCCTCCACAATATCTATGGTGGAAGAGATCAAGGGACAAATAAGTCATATTGTGAAAAGAATGAAAATAGCATGATAGACACAACCAACAAAATTGGAACCTCCTTTGCAGGATTGTCCTAATATGATTGTTGTTTTGTAATTTGTTCTAACCATTCCCAGTGGTTAGAAAAAACAAGTCTCCTGTCAATCATTCTGCATAAAAAATTTAGATTAAAAAGTCAAAAATTAAGTAAATTAATGAGGATCAATAGTTTAATTGGAGAGAATAAAAGTAGAGTTACATCATTACCTTAAATGATTATTACTCCATAAAAGATGGGTAAATTAAATAGAGTAGTAGCTTGATTACCTTAACCCTTGGATATCTAATTACGCTCAGCACCAACTTGTTCTGAAGAACGAATTCACAAAACAAACATCGTCAGCTGACTCAATTTTAAGTAGAAAGCATGTTTGGTGAAGCGCTCTGGACTACAAAGCGCCCAAGAGATGAACTTTCAGATGCTAATATATGATGTCTACAATCAAAATTTTTACGGCATATATTTCAAAACAAAGAAAATAGGCAACCCACAAATCTTCAAAGATAGATAAATTCAACTTACAAATCACAAAAGATAAATTCAATTTACAGATCACAAACCAACATATTCCAGTAAGGAAATTAGTAATGAAATCTATGTATAGCATTCACAATAGGCATGCAATCGAATTATCAGAAATTAGGAAAAAACTAGGAATCAATTTCCAATTTTTCATTAGAACCTAATTTGTGAACGATAAATAGCTTGACATACCTGTGCATTGAATGGCACAATAGGCGGCAACATTTTTATTGCAATGGATGGAGGCCAGGAACAAAGTTCAAAATCGAGGGCGTTGCCGCTGATCGGCAGTGGAATCCGGCAAAAAAAAAAGGTTGAAATTAGAAGAATAAGACAATGGATTTGGGTGCGATTTGCGTGAAA
Organism: Jasminum sambac; assembly: GCA_018223645.1. Lineage (NCBI taxonomy): Eukaryota > Viridiplantae > Streptophyta > Magnoliopsida > Lamiales > Oleaceae > Jasminum > Jasminum sambac. The sequence continues at coordinate 28,853,793 of CP073652.1, forward strand.
AAAATGAATTAGAAGAACTATTATTACCGTTTTGAAGCGCAAGATGTCAGCAGTCGAAAAGACACCTACATCGGTAGTATCCATCACTCAATCGTTCCCTGTATAGAGAGAAGGAAGATGATTTTTATTTGTTGGCAGAGAAATTGGCCCAATAATTGAGAAAACCGATTCTGTGATTAAATGGAATTTGGGAGATTTGCGGGTATTACGGATCCCAAACGGATTTGCGTTAGATGATGATAAAGGTCGAGAGTTATGGGCGAGATTTGAATGCAAAATGGGATTCGGAAGAGATTTGATCCATGGTTATTATTAATTAATTAATATTTAAAGATTATTATATAGAGTTAAAAAACCATCGCAATTAGGGAAGCAATGAACCAAATTCTATATATTAACAATTAACAATAAAATAATATTTTTTTTATTTTGAAAAATGCAAGTTTGAGTGAGAAATAAACATAGATTATGCTATCAATAGGCTTCTTGGGAAAATATTGATTGACAAATTATTGTGATTGCAATTTACGAAAAAAAGAATTAAATAAAATAAAAAAATGTCTCAAGGGGGCAAATTTTATCAATTAATTAGTAATATTTAATTTAATTTAATTTAATAAAAAAATCAGAATAAATAAAAAATGTGAATATAAATAATTTTTTAATCAGTCTTAAGGATTGAGGCAAATCGAGCAAAATCTATTTTTTGATTAGTCAATATTTATTAACCCCTAAAAATGAGTTATGAGAGTTAAGAATAAATAAAAAACAATATAAATAATTTTTTATAGATATGGATATAGAATATAGATATAGAATTATAGAATATAGATAATTATTATGGTAAGATAATTATGGCCATTTAAGGATAATGATGAAATAAGGTAATTGAATAATGAATTAAAAACTTAATTAAGTGCATTGGAGGGAAAACTTGATGAGTTGGAATAAAAAATGAATTAAAAAATTAAGAAAAATGTGTGCAAAGGCGGGAAAAAACCTTGCTTTTATAAATAAATATATAGATAAGAACCTAAGGAAGATTTTGAGAAGCAGTATAAAATAACTTCTCAATGTCTACATTTAGCTTTTCCAATTTAACAATAATTAAAATGCCGAATTTAACTCAAAAAAGAGGGAAAACAGCCGCCATATTTTTTATTTAGCTAATTTGAAATAAATTTTTTCACTTATTTGAAAAAAAAGTCGTATATATAAGTATTGGTCATCTTGTAATTTAATATATCAATATAGCATTCTTTGTGAAAGTATTACGTAGTATCACATGTTATGGGGGGCTGGGAGGAGGAAATTAAAGATGTCGTATAATAATAAATAAAAATATTACTAAAATTCATATATGTTTGTAATTATAAACTAACGCAGTAGTAAAATAGTTTAATATACCTAACAGTTGAAAACTGCTTTTAGACTATACTGTAATTTTAGTACAAAAATTTATTGGACTCTACACTGATTTTTCTCTACCTGTTTTTTTTATTCAGAAAAAAAAAAGTTTATTTGAGAAGTTACAACATTACCAAACCAAGCCTTAGTTTGCTACTAATTTCGCCTAAATGGGACGCAATAATCAATTTTGACTGAGAAAAATAATAGACACAAAAATAAATGAAAATATAAAATGCCAAGATGTAACGTAGTTCAGTAGTGTGCATACGTCCATGGATCCATGCCAATATATTTCACTATCTGAAAATGGAGAAAAGAAAAGACTATACTATACTTTTATCTGCCTAAATAAATTTGATGATAATAGTAATAATCACATACTAGTATTACACCCGTACGATGCACGGGGACAATTAAATTTATATATAATAAATAATTGATATAACATTATAAATATATTGAATATAAATGTTGAATTACATAATTAATGTAATTTATATATAAGAGATTGTATAATTGTAAATAATTATTGAAATCTATAATATTTTATATTTATATAGTCCATGCAAAAAATACGTAGGAAAATTACAATTGTAAGTTAAAAAAATTCACGTGGATCGCATAATTAGGAAGTTTATCAAAACGTATAACTTTCATTCTAATTGTCGTGTATCGAATTGCACAACAATACTCATGGAGATTTATTAATTATAAACAAATCATTGGAATAACTATATAAAAATTCTTTGATTATCAAAATGTGTCTTTCTCGCTTGGTACATATCAAATTTATATTGAACACATTTTTTTCTCAAGCAATAGACATTTTGCACTCTAAACTCTAGCTTTAATTGTTACTTAATTTTAACTTTATTGTTTAAGAAGTATTATACTTAATTTTATGTAACATAAATTTACAGTAATACCGATAATGTTCTGCACCTGCATAATTTATTTGATTTTTTTCTCTTTACGTAAAAAGTATTTTAATTTTAGAAAGAAAACCTTTTTATTTTTAATTTTATATACTTACAAAAGGCAAAACACATGCAATGAAAAATTTAGTTAATGAGCATATCACATCAATCATATTAAAATCAAAAAATATAAATTAACTTTTTAATTAGAAATCACATGTCATGTTGGCACTTCAACAGTATTCACTAAATATAGCACTTCAATTATCATAATATAATTAAAGATTAATAAATTATCATTTATTTAAAAATAAATAAATTATTTGACATAAATCCAGTTATACTTATAATTATTCACTATTTAATTTTAAAAAATAAATAAATTAAAAAATACCCACTATTTTTGAACGGTCCAATTCACATAACTAAGCAAAACTATCAAAACCAATAATTTTAACACGATAAAAAATAAGCAAAAAATATTTATTATTTAATATTTTGAATTAGAATTTTAAAAAATGAGGTTATATTTAAATAAATGCTTGCCAACTTGGCACAATGTTTAGTTGGCACTTCACTTTTTATTGATAGTATGATTTTTAGTAATTCATGCATTTAGATCATTTCAACGATATACATAGTTCAAAAATTAATATATATATATATATATATGTATATGTATATATATATACACACACGTACACACACACATATATATACAAACACACTAAATAAGAAAAACAAAATAAATTCAATAAGAAAAATAAAATTATTAAATGTACATTTAATGTTTATTTGCGAAGTCATTTTTATATATTTATAATAGTAAATGAGTGTCGACTTGGAAATAAATAAAAAATAGTAAATATGAAAATGAAATTATTAAATGTCATTTAATGTTGGTTTCTAAATAAGTTTTTTTTTAAAAAAAAATTAACTAAAGAAATGCCAACATGGCAATGTGCCTAGTTGGCACTTCTCTTTTTATAATATAAAGATTACTCATCTTAATTATTTATTTATGATAATAATTATTTATATTTAATAGTAATAATTATTTATCCATATTAGTAAATTTCTTATTTATATACTTACTATAAAAATGATAATTGTAACTTTAAAATTTATTATAATTAATATTAATTATATATAATCATTTTTATATAATTTTTTGGATTATTATTTATGTAATTAATTGCTATTATTTCGTATTACAGTATTGAAGATCAACAGTTTCCCATAAAAATAAAAATTGTAAGTATAAATATAAAATTTATTAATATGGATAGATAACTATTATAAATAATTATTACTATTAAATATAAATTATTATTATCATAAATAAATAATTAATATGATTATTATTAAATATAAATAATTTTACTTATTATAAATAACAAATTAATCTTAAAAGGCGAGGGAAAAGAGGAAGAAAAAATGGTTGTTAGGCCAAAATGGGCCGAACACGCTTTGTGGTGTTCGGCCAATATTGGCGGAACACCTCAACACCTACTCCACCAATATTGGCCAAACAATTTCAGATCTATTCGACAAACCAATTCGAAGAGATGTGCGAAAAATTTGGACAAAATTTAATTTTACATAAAAGATCACTGAATTTTTGTATTGCAAATTTCTCTATTGTTGTAAGTTTTTCCTTCTTCGTATTAGCAAATGAGCTTGATTCTTGTAGATGGAGTTTCCGCATCTCCTCTCTTTCTTTCGAGCAAGACTGGAGGGTTTAAGTTTTTTTTTTTTTTTTTTAAATGGGTTAAAGCGTAAAATTGAAAACAGTGGTGTATCGAGTAAGTTAGGAATGGTAAAAAAAAAGAAAGGATAGGTATATTTAGTATGTGCATATGAAGAGAAAAATATGTGGTGTGTTTAGCCGCACCCAATTTGATATTAGTCACCGATTTTAGGGATGTGTTCTCCACGAGTAGAAAAAGCAAAACGACTGTCCGTCTGTACCTTCTTAAAAAATTTCATTTCCTTCCTTGATTCAGTCAAAAACTCTTGAAGTTTCTTGATTTTGTCACTAATTATATGTACACTTTAAATCGAAGGTTAAAAAGTAGTATACTCATCCCGATTGAAGGAAGGTTTTTTTCCCCACTCGCCCAAAAAAGAAGACGTTCGTCTTGTTGTTCGTTATTCCGTCTTCACTACTTATTTCCTTCTTCTCCTCCATTTTCTTATTCATGTTCTTCAAAATCTCCACCAATCTTTCTGTCGGAACCATCGTTAGAACTGTATACTAATTTTAATATTTTTGTTAATATAAATATAAAAGAAGTCAATATATATATATATATATATATATATATATAAGAAGCAACTCTGTAAAGTATTTTTCTGCAAGAAAAAAAATTATGATAATTATGGTAATTGTATTATGGTGATTATGGTAGTTGTATAATAATAATAATAATAATAATAATAATTATTATTATTATTATTATTATTATTATTATTATTATTATTATTATTTGTAGAGAACAAATTTTCTTTTAAATTGAGTATTTTTAGATAGTATATTTTCTCTTGTATAAGTGGTTTCTTGCGCTCTAACTACTATTTAATTATGTAGATCAAATGTTATTTTACTTAACATTATTTTTGCTTTACATTTTTTTTTGAACGAGATATAGTATAAAATTTATGGTAAGTTAGTTAATGTTATTTTACCTAACGTTATTTAAATGACTAATTTTTCATTGTCTTTATATTAAAATAAAAATTTTCTTAGTTATTATTATTATTTTTTTAATGAGAAAAAAACTAATAATAACTAAGAAAGTTAATGTAAATCGTTTTTAATACTTATTAATTTATCTAATCATTCAGTTTATGTTACATTTTAATATAAATTATTTTATTTTACTATTGTCAAATTATGAAGTACGAGTGATGTAAATATTTTGTCATTTCAATTTCTTCAATGTATTTAATTTTTTTATTTCAATACAAGATAATGATTCCGATAAAAAAATTCTTAGAATTATTGAAATCCATTTTAATATTACATATATTTTTCTATTTTTTCATTAATTCATAAAATAATAATTTTGTATAAATATTATTTTATGTCAATATAAGAGGAATTTAGGCTGAATAATGCATTTAAGTTTCACTTTTTAAAGATCCGGTGTTTTGAAACTATTTGCTAAAATTCGGTAATCTCGGTCCACACTATCCGGCGGTTTAGTGACGGGCCCAAATTTGTGTTCTCACTCTCGCCGACCGTCAAAGAGGGCTTGTTAAATACAGTTATTTCCACCATTGTGTCCTGCAAATTCACAGCCACGGCAAAGGCCAGAAACAAATCTGAGCGTCAAACACATGTTTTTCAGTGAATTCAACTGCTTTTTTCTTTTCTTTTTTTGGAGGTGTTGGATGAGTAGAATGAGGAGAAAAGAAGATTGGGAATTTCTTGAGGGTGGTTACCCCTTCTTCTCCATCAATGATTACGTCATCCAATTTAGCACCTCACTCCGTGCCTCTCACCAACATCGTCTCGTTCTCATCCAATCTCAAAATATATATATGCATACACATAACTATCCAATAATCTGTTGTTATTTGACGCCTGGTGGATCTGGTTCAAGTTACTTGTGTAATTTGTATGTATGTATAAGAAGATGACAATCAAATTCCATGGAATCTGGATGGGGGGTTTTGTAGAATGTGCAGAAAGTTTGAAAAGAAAAAGAAGAGACCGATTTTGATTGATATGCAACATTCAAAAAAGATGGAAGATCAATTTAATTGGTTGATTAATCTTGTTGTAACGGTTGTATCATATGTCTCTAACATTAGATGAAATACGTAATGGCTATATACTCTATTATACAAAGTGTGCAACGGGTGTGCAATGAGTGCGTTAAATTACACAAAATGTGTAATGCTTGTGTAATGTATTATATAAAGTGTGCAATGTATGTAGTGCATTACACAAAGTGTGCAATGAGTTTGTGAAATGTGTGTGTAACGTATTACACAAAGTGTGTAATGGTGTGTGTAATATTTGTGTAATGGATGATGTTTATGATTGTGTAATGACCATAATTAAGCTTTTATTGTTTTGGGCATGGAAACCAATTAGCACAATTGATTTGATCAACACTGATGTATGCCACATATTAATTAATTAAATTAAATGATCAAACTATGAAATTATAAGAAAAGACGGAAAATGAATGTTTAAAATGAAAATTATAAAATGTATGGATAATTATAGGGACAAAAATAAATTGAAAAAAAAAATGATGTAATATGAATAATTACACATTGTGTCCAAGAATGTGTAATGAATTACAAATTTAGTGTAATTAATGTTTAATTCATTAATGCATTACACTTTATATGTAAGACGTGTGTAATGTAGTAGTAAGAATTAATGTGCAATTCACTTTATCTTTGTGTGCATTACACTTTATGTGTAAGGCATGTATTTTGCACTACACATTTTATGTGAAATGGAGATAAGAATTTTTAAAAAGTAAATATTAAATTTATGCATTATGTTTGAATCAAGAAATAATAGTTTAAACTATGAAATAATAAAAAGAAACTGAAAAGAAAGTGTTTAAAATGACAAAAAACAAATTATACAAAAAAATTATAGGTAAAAGGCAAAAAGAAAATAACTGAAATGAAAATAGCACAAATGCACATGCAAGGATTCGAACAAGGAATTATTACCAAGTGAAAGTACAAGACCATAGCCCACAGAGTCGAGTAGCTGGATGTGCCTCAAAAAAATGAAAATGGGAAAACTTTTTGTTTAAAATGAAAATGACAAAATCCATTAAGATTTATATAAAAACAAATAAATTAAATTAAAAATCATAATATTTAAAATATATTAATTAATTAAATTAAAAAGTTAACATATGAAATTGTAAGGAGAAATGAAAAAACCGATATTTATAGTGAAAAACAACAAAATATGAAATGAATTTGGGAAAAGGGAAAAAGAAATGAATTACACATTCAGTATAATTAATATTTAATTCATTAGTGTATTACAATTTATGTGTAAGACATGTGTAATGCACTACACATGTATAAGATATGTGTTTATATGTGTTACATTACAAGAAATGAATTCGGGAAAATGGAAAAAGAAATAGAAACGCGCACAACTGCAGAATTGAACCTTGGACTGACCCTTGAACCCACGCGCCCTACTATTGCAAACAATTGCCCCATACGATGAATTTTGTACTTCTGCATTATTGAATAATCGGACCGGGTTTAAAAATATCGAATTTTACTAAGTTTTGGTCATAATTTGTGCCTAATGAGTAATTAATTTTCCTTTACCGAATTTTTGAAATCTCAAACATAAAATTGTATATATTTCTCTAAAAGACCCTAATATTACAAAAGTTGAAGTGATTTACAGGACAGTCCGGGGATGAATGATGATCAATGCACGGGATTCTCTCGGCGTGTCCATTTGCGGTTATCTTTTGCCCAAAATTCCGTTTCCAGCAAAAATCTCACTCTTTCCCCATTCTCTCGAACGTGTCTTTCAACTCCCCTCTCCTCCTCCTCCTCTTCTTCCTCCTCCCCCTCTGTCTCTATTCTCTACATACATTCTGACTTTCACAAAAAAAATTACTAGTAACTGGTTCTGGAAGTGTATTTAGATCTAAATCAACGGCTCAGCTTGCCGGAGTTACTGATGACGGGGGAACCACCGCCAGGGAAGGCTGAGGACGTTGTTACGTCCTCGAATTCCAGTGAATCTTCGGTCAACTTGGACAAGGATGTACCTGTTGAAGTTAATTTTGCTGTTGAGAGTTGCGGAAATGGTGCTGCTGTTGCTCACCCTTCTAATGGTGGCAGCGACTCTTCTGGTGAATTTATTTTATTTTTTAGTGATAAATTAAAGAAATCGTATTACTAGTATTACTAGGTTATGAACTTGAAATAAAGTGAAATTTGCGTTTGATGATGATGATCCCAATTTATATTTTCTGCGGTTCTTAACTTTGATAAAGCTGCATAATTGCGTGATTTTATACTTCTGGTAGGGAGTGCGGATGCTACTATTTCCAGAATAAGCACAAGGCCTCCCGAAATTTTGAATTCTGAAAGGTCAGAGCGGCCATCAGAGCGGCCATCGGGTGAAGTTAAGTTGGAAAGATCCAAGACTGAGTGGCAAAGACATAATAACAATATACTTGCAGGAGAGGCAGCACAAATTTTCAACGAAAAAATGTCAGCCCAGCAGAAGGTAAAAAAGGGGGAAAAATATAGTGGTTCTCTTCTAATCTATCATTACCTTTTAAGAATATTCGATGTCATTGCTTTTGATATCGGTGATATTTTTCTTGTTTATGTGTGTGAAAATTGTTGTGCATTGGCTAATCTTAGAAAACTTATTTGTAAGTTACTCAAGAGTTGAATTAAATTATCCTAGATAAACAACTTCAATGCTTGTCAAACTTGGGCATGCTGTTAAATTAGCAACTTTCTTTATATAAAAGTAAGAAAATTAACCTATACAAATATGTCTTGGAGAAAAAATTATGTAACAGTAAGCTTGACTGCATTATGGTTCGTCAAATATGCTCTTTGTATCCTGAAAAGTCGTGTATAAATGCTGTGATTTGTTATGCGAAATTCTATTGCACAATATTCACCATTTGACTCTAATAGCCTGTAGTGAAACTGATATGGCATAGTAATTGAAGACGGACCATACGGTTTGATTTCTTAATTTTATAATTGATTGTTTAATATATAAGGGTTAGGTGGCTCTATGCTATTTCTTCATTATTCGATAGGATTTTGGCGTGATATTTGGGTGCCTATTGATTTCATTTAATCTCTGTTGAAAACATTTGAATACAATGGAATTGCAGCTCTATTAATATTATTTCTGATGAACAAACCTAGATGCTATAGTATGGGACTGGTAACTCCTTTGCAAAAAATTTTTAAAATTTCATTTGTGTTATATGATTTTGAAAAAGTTCTATAGTTGACTAGAAATTCCAATGCTTAAAAAAAAGGCATAACGAGGATTTTAGGCGCTTCTCTTTCATGATGTGAGCGGTAAGCCAAGCCTCACCATAAACCAAAAGAAGTATTAAAACATTATTAAAATACAAATGAACTCATAATACTTTATAAATCATATGTAACATTTATCATTTATGATGAAACAATATAAAGTTTAAAAAGAAATAAAATAAAAAATTATAAAGGACCTATCATTTAGCTGGTGAAGATGGTGGGCTATTCTCACAAGTGATATGCGAGGAACACAACTTTCTAATGTTTTAGTGGATAATGAGCTACTTTTAAGATGAGGTCGTTAGAATGTGACGCTTTGTGACAAGCCTCGAGGCAGTGCTATGAGGGTATGCTTCCAGAAATGCAACCAGTGAAAATGAGTAATGAAGTGTCTTTCTTTTATGAGCCAGGGTGTAAGCCTCACCATGAACTCGAAAATTGTAATAAAAGTCTAAAACTAAGCATGGAAAAACATAAACAAAATTAGCAGTCCCCAAAACAACAAATTAATCGCAGCCATGCGCAAACTAAATCAGCAAGGACAAATAGCAACTCAAACCAAACAAAGAAAAGAAAAAGAGATAAGATCTGAAGTTAACTTGATGTATCAATGCAAACATGCACACAATAAATCAACAAAGACAATAGCAACTCAAACCGAACGAAAAGATGGAAAAGAGAAGATCTGATTAAGACTTACTTTCTAGTTTGATCTGTTTCATAGTGAAAGAAATAATTAATCTAGGGTTAAGCTTATTAAAGAACTGATTAAATATCCCATGCAAACTAGGTATATAAAGGTTTTCAAAGCATGTTAGTTTAATGAGAATTTTTAGGTTCTTAGAAGTGGTTGGCTAAACAATTAATGAGGCGCTCACCTTTTCATTTGTGAGGCCATGCTTTGAGCTTCATTCTTGCCGCAGAGGAGGGGGGGACACCTCAACGCATCTTTATTCTGTCTTGCCCTGATGTGCCTCAAGACGAGTGATCACCTCACTCTAAGGCGGGCCAGCGTGCTTCATGGGATTAAGAAGTCGTGGCTGTTTCGATCTGTATTAGAAAATAAAATTGTACTTCACTCCTTAATCAAAAACATTATAAATTTCTTCTGCCCTAATATTTTGTTTAAACCTTGTCTTCTTTAACTAGATGATCTCTCTCTAACCTATATTTTGCTTGACATATGTAAGTTTTAACAGCAAAACTTTCGAAAATGTAGTAGTTTGAGGTTAGTTGTTATAATTTATTTCGTAACATTTTGAGCCTCAATTTACTTTCAAGTGGAGATGGGCTTGACTCACTTGAGTCTAAGGAAGAATGCAGTTAAGGGATCTGCTGGACAGTGGCTACGATTCCTGACCTATTCTATATGAGACACAACAAGGTCTTCTCAGTAAGCAGGTCAAGTTATATGAAGCATTTCAAAATCTTTTTATAGACTATTTAGGGAGAACGTGTAATCTCTAGGTAATTTTTGCAAATATATCACCCCTTCCAAAATGCTAAAATGCAAGTTCTCCATCCTATTGCCCATAGAAATTACCAGTCAGATAATCAGATCTAAACCCACATTGATATTATTGCTTTGAAATGCGATTTGGATCATTTTTGGAGAGCTGGGAAGTCCTATTAAATCCTCAATGTATCTCCTACTGATATTCTATGAGACAAACTTCTACTAAGACAGAAGATTCTTCTTTGGATTATGATTGGTTTGGGAACTTGTTAAGCAGTCTTGCGCCAAGATACCCCAACTTAGTACTGTTATAAGGTAAATTTGTTATAATCTTTAGACATGGGACAGTAATTACATTAATGGAATTCCTTTCGAATTGAATATGAAATCATCTAAGCAACCTTTTCCTAGAATCACAGTTCTTACCCGCTACAATTTGTGATCCCCTTTCCATTTGCATTTTGTCCAGGATGCTGCCAGGGGACATGTATGTGGTAAAATGGGCCTAATTTTGGTGATTGACTTTTTTCTCTTTTTAAGACCATGAACATGCCAGGGCTCTGACAAATAATGAATGCTCAAGTTTATTTTATTTATTTAATTTTGGTTGTTGACTTTTTTCTCTTTTTAAGACCATGAATATGCCAGGGCTCTGACAAATGATGAATTCTCTAGTTTATTTTATTTATTTATTTATTTATTATTATTATTATTATTATTATTTAATTTTTCTTTTTTGTGTTATAACTTTACATTTATGCTTACAAAGAAAATGTCAATGAAATCTTTCATATACATGTTTAAACCTCTATTATGGTGGCACTTTCTAATTTACTTCCATAAATCTAATTGATCTCAGTGGAATATCTGCAAATATGTAGTACTTTTTAGACAAGATGGTACTGGACTTTCCTTAAATATCTCAAATCTCTGCAGCTTAAATTGTTGAAGAGAATTGCGACTGTCAAAGACGATGGTTCTGTAGAATTTGAAGTTCCTGGAGATGTTGAATCTCAAACTCTTGGAGTTGGTTCGGAAAATGTATGTAATGAAGCTGATGAAGAACCTCTCGATGCAGCAGAGCTTCAATACATCCCCCCGTTGCAAATTGTTATGCTTATAGTTGGGACACGCGGAGATGTACAACCGTTTGTTGCAATCGGGAAAAAACTGCAGGTACTTTGGTTTCACTTCTTCAAAACCCTTATCTTATTATATGAATCATCAACCTTTCTTTTTATGTACATCTGATAAAATAGAACCAGGCAGAAGAAAGAAAGGAATGACATTGAGTAGCTATTATAATTTTTGATGGTTGTACTGAACACAATTGCAAAGGATTAGTATTTGGTCTGGGGCACTCGTACTTTCTGAACTTGTTAGTGGTGCTTTATTCATATTTCAGATTCGGGTTAACGGTGAATGGATTTTTCCTGAAGTGTTCCTGATTTGATCTTTTGGCCTAAGTTCGCCCTTTAGGTTGTTATGAAGATAACTTCCCTATATTTAGCAAGTGGAAAGCTGAGGCCATATTGCCTGTTGTTTGTCCCTTGAACTTATTTGTTAATTATTTACCCATTCCATAAAAATTGTGTTCTGCATTATTCATCATGGACTAACTTCTTAGATTTTGAATCAGATTTGACTGAAACAAGTAAAAGGCAAATGCGATGGAGAAAGTTGTGTTCATTGTAACTGGATGAAGAAAATTAAGAAAGGGCATAGAAAGTTTGCAGCTTATAGTATACTCATGTTTCCGGTCTGTGTTGTGTTGTTGATAAGAATGATTTACTGCAGGATTATGGTCATCGTGTGAGGTTGGCGACTCATTCAAATTTCAAGGAGTTTGTATTGACTGCTGGGTTGGAATTCTATCCTCTTGGTGGTGATCCCAAAGTTCTTGCAGGATGTATGTTTCTAACGTTATTTTTCTCGGAACTGACGTTGTGATCTCATGTGGTCTCTTGTTATTCATTGTGGCACTGATAATTTATTGGGTTTAAATATCATACGTCCTATGATTATTAAATTTAGGATTGAGTATGATATTCTTGGAACTCAGCAAACTTTAGGATATTGTTTTTGTTGTCTTCAACATAAATTGTGCTGCTGACTATTGCTTATTGCATACTTCTGAGAAGTTTTTAAGCCTTTTTGCATGCCTACCAACAATAGAGCAGAAGACAAGATAAGTAACTTTGAAAGATAAGTAGATATTTCTTGCTATTGTAATCATCCATTCACATTAGTAAAGAGAATCAACTCAGCGAGGGCCTATCTAAGCATGAAGCGCAAGCAAAGCGTACAACTGAGCAGTGCACATTATATCCTAATTGAAGTTTTCCCTTCTGTGAATGTTAACTATCAGTTATTGTCGACTTAATTTGAGAAATCAGCACTAAATTGAATCCTTATTAAGGCCTTATGTTCAGTCAAACTAATCCAATATTCAAATAGTTGAGTAATCAGCAAGAATAAATAAATTAGTTGTTCAGATGACAAAGGACTAGAAAAGCCCAAAAGTCGATAAGTTGCTATTTGTTTTACTTTTGTTTTTCCTTGTCTCACACTTCCCTGAGGTTTAATTCATTTTATTAGAATGCTGTGCTTCAAGTCTCAAGGAATGCGAGCAGACCTTTCCATACTTGGTGTTTAGGCATGATTTTAACACCCCTGTGACAATCATCTTAATCAACCATAGTATTAATTCTGGGCTTTGAATTCAGATATGTGTATGAGTTCTCAGTCTTTTGTTGTTATGCATCGATTTATGTATTTATTTTTTTTGACGAAATGAATATCACAGTACTGACAATCCTAAAAGACACATTATTATGATTTGGTATTCTCTGGTTTTCAGCGTCGTGTTATATCCCACAATGAAACACAATCTTTCCTTTTGTATGCAAAAATGTCGTCTGTTAAGAGAATCACTACCTTTATGTCCATGAACTGAATGCCATATCTGAGATCATCTACTTGTGCAGTGTTGCGGAAGGTTTTGGAAACATGATTAATGCATATGGTTTGTACTACTACCCGTATAAAACATCTCTGGAACTCTGGAGCAATTTAATACGAGCAGTATATGCAATTCTTGTTGCCTAGCTATGGATAATTCATTTTATTGCCCATTGTTTCTAAATTATATAGCAGAGTATGTTCTTCCCTGTCCCAACATTTTTTCTTCAGGATGGCATTCACCTTTCTTAGTTTCAACGCATTAAAGTTAATTTTTACATTCCTTGAAATCTATATCTCTGGAACTCTGGAGCAATTTAATACGAGCAGTATATGCAATTCCTGTTGCCTAGCTATGGATAATTCATTTTATTGCCCATTGTTCCTAAATTATATGACAGAGTATGTTCTTCCCTGTCCCAATATTTTTTCTTCAGGATGGCAGTCACCTTTCTTAGTTTCAATGCATTAAAGTTAATTTCTACATTCCTTGAAATCTATCCATTGTATTGTAGCATTTTATTCAGATCCATGTCACTTTTGTCCTAGACATGGTATATGTTTTTGTTCATTTAGCCTTCTTGGTAGTGGCTGGACAGGGAAAAAGTCCTATATCAGCTGTGCAGGAAAAAAGTTGATCTGTTTATTGATTTTTTTAATTTTTTTAATTTTTTATTTTTGATGTGATCATATATTGATCTAGTTGCCAAATTTCGACAAATATTTAATGAATTAATCAAGTCACTAGTGACTTACCTTTTTTTTCTTCTGCAGACATGGTTAAAAACAAAGGGTTTTTGCCGTCAGGGCCTTCAGAAATTCCCATACAAAGAAATCAGATAAAGGAAATAATATATTCTCTAGTTCCAGCGTGCAAGGAACCTGATCTTGATTCTGGGATTCCTTTCAAAGCAGATGCAATTATTGCCAATCCTCCGGCATACGGTAAGATTGTATCAAATGCTCCCTCCTTTTTGCTTGCATTTCTCGGTTTTGTAGTTCTTGTTTTAGTTGATTTCTGATAAGCGCACAACTCAAAAAATGTAATTTGCACTGAAATTGAAGTGATTTTCCAGAACAGTTTGAACTGAAAAAGCAATAGAAGTGATAACAGTGTTTTTGGTATATTTTCTTATTACGACTCAAAATAAAAAAGGAAAAATGGCAAGATAATATTGAACAGTTTGAGAGTCCCAATTCTCTCCTTCCCTTCTGTGATCAATTGTGGGTCTTCCCTTTTTCCATTCTACATATATTTCTGCTCAATCTTCATCTGGAATCTCCCACTGAGGGTTACTAGTTTGTTAGCAATGCAGCTAAGAATTATCTCCTTGGCTACCCTTGCCTCTTGATCTCCTTGCATACGTTACGTTAATGGGGGGTTATCAATTTCCGGTCACCACTTGCAACTCCGGTGATCCTCTCCATCTCCGGTCACTGATTCTAGACTCTGGATTTTATCTCCACCTCTGTTATCTGTGGCCACCACCTGTAGAGCCATTCCAGTTTCCATTTGCAAAGGGACTCTGGTCAACTGAAATATCCTTCTCGATCTGCACAGCAACTCTGGTCACCAACCTTCACCATCTCCAATCAGACCCCAACCAAACTTCATCATCTCCGACCAAACCCCGACCAAACTTCATCATCTCCGACCAAACTCTGATCAAACTTCATCATCTTCGTCATCTCCGACCAAACTCCAACCAAACTTCACCATTTCTGTCACCAGTGGCTTTTTTTCTCTTTTCACCATCTTTCTGTAGGTTCCAGATCTTTCTGTAATTCACACTCCATTAAAAAATTCACACATCTTTCTATAATTTCAAGCTTTTTAGTTTCTTGCCAAATCATTGGTGCAGATCCAGATCTACGCTCCATTTTTTCCACATTCTTCTCAAATCTGTAAAATTGTTGGGCATCCCTTTGAACGGTGGGAGAAGATGGCGAAGAATACTTTGGGCAGGCTGGGCTGCTGCATATGTATTTGAAGCTTTTGGTTATCTGTGCAGATTTGTACAAATCTGTGCATCTTTACTGCTGCTGGCCTGAGCATCTAAAGTCGTTGGAGAAGGTGGAGGGAATGGAGCAACCTTGCAGCTTTGAGAGGAGAGAGAGGGTTTTTTGTCCAATTGAAATGATAGTGGTAGGGGCATTTAGGTCCATTTGGTGGTAAAAAGTTGGTATATATGAATGTTGAAAAGTAAGTGACGAATTTGGAAATCATGGTTACACCTTGTATCTATTCTTTATGTATTAGGTATACCTGAAAAGCAGAAAATTGATACGATTTACAAAAGGTTGGATTAATAAAGAAAGAGATTATATGCCATAGGGCAATATCTAGCGGATAAAAGGTGAAGTTGCGGGATGACTCTAGGTCAACAATGATTTATTGCATTGATGAACATTTGACCATTTGTAAACAAAATTTGCATGGTCAATATAATAAATGTGAAGATATTGAAATGGTTATGTACCCATGATGGAAAAAACAAATAAGATACATGACCACAGGCAATACGAATTATTGATAAACTGAAAAAGATATCCTTTAAATGGTATAGGTTCGCCTCTGATGTAATAAATATGAAGATATTAAAATGGTTATGCACCCATGAAGGAAAAAACAAATAAGATACATGACCACAGGCAATACCACTTATTGATAAACTGAAAAAGATATCCCTTAAATGGTATAGGTTCAACTCCGATGCAATCCCAGTAGAACAAGTTAGCACAGGAAGTTGTAAGGAAAGTTACATGGCCTTGCGAAAGATTTGATTTCGTCAAACTAGTTAGTGTAGATAGCTTTGGAACGAACGGAATGGTTAAAGGATCCATGTAGCTGACTCCAAGTTTATCAGAAATATGTTCTTAAGAGTGATAGGTGTTGTGCTATCTTGCTACTGTGGATTCAACCGTAACATTAAGTGGGACTGTGAAAGTATAATTTCTTCATGCTCATTTAGTAGGCATTTCATGGATGATATGTCACTACATATTTTCCCTCATATTATATCTCAGAATCTCTATAAAACGTCCACATTCATCTTAAGTTTTTCATCTTCCCCTTCCCCTGTCCATGGATTTCAGATTCTGGAAGAGCCAATCACACTCAAAACCGGAATCCACTAATGTCGTCTTAGAAATGAAGATATGCATGTCTGGTAACCCCGAGTGATAAGAATTTAACCACAGATCCTGTTCTTAGCCACTTCTGATGTATGGTTTCATTGTAGTTGAATTAATTTTTGAACTTTATTTGCATTTAAATTTCTTTTCTAAATCAAGCAATGATTGTTGGCTTGGATGTATAGTTTGCCCTTTGCACATTGACAATTATATATGCAGTTGTAGATATTTTGACCTAGAGCAAGTAGCATGAATTTTTGTAAGGAACTTATGAGCAACAGTGGTCTTTTATCATCAAAAGGACAGTTACATGATTGGAACTCCAGCCACTGTAATCTGACTAGTGCAATTAAAATCAATTAGTTTTAAGTTTGGGTTGAAAAGAAACGATTTTTATGGACTGAGTGTTCTCTAAGCTTGTGTGAATGAATGCCTGTGAGGTTGGTGAATTACCTCTCGGCACTTCTTTCAAGTAATGTTGATGAGGTGGGAGGTCATCCATTATTGATATTTTGTTAATGTCATGCTGAATCCCTCGAGCTTGTTTGACAAGGTTCTTTTTGAAGAAAGATCCCTTTTGGAAGAATGCATGGATAAAAAGTAAGGAAGGGAATATATAATAATTTTTAGAGAATGTATGGTTGAAAATGAAAAGTATTTTTTAAGTTTCATCAAACTAGCTCTTAATTGTAAATACTTCCTGACAAAAGAATCTAGCTTCTCACCCGGACTAGTACCATTTCAGGGCATACACACATAGCAGAGGCATTGAATGTGCCAATTCATATATTTTTCACAATGCCGTGGACGTAAGTCTTCTTTATATCTTTTGATCAGTGGATATACATTTTTATTTTAGAATTACTTTAGCTAAGATACCTAATTTAGTTGCATTTTACTAATCCCTAATTCATGTTAATGCCAAATTGATTCCATGATTCAAGTTCTTCCTGCCAGGCCAACCAGTGAATTTCCTCATCCCTTGTCGCGTGTTAAGCAACCAGCTGGATATAGGGTGAGTTTGATTAAGCCTTGTGCATTTCTTGTTATTTTTATCTTCATAATTTTACATGGTGCGGACATCCAGTATTTTGTCCTTGCTCGGAAGAGATCACATACATTCCCTCCTCTTTTCCTCATAAATGATCGTTTACGATATGTTAATTTCTTTCTTGTGTGACATTTGCAGCTATCCTATCAGATTGTCGACTCCTTGATTTGGCTAGGAATACGGGACATGATAAACGATGTGAGGAAAAAGAAGTTGAAGCTAAGGCCAGTCACATATTTGAGTGGTTCGCAAGGTTCTGAGTCAGATATCCCACATGGATATATATGGAGTCCTCATCTTGTTCCTAAACCTAAAGGTGGCCATGCATGAATACATTTATTTACTTTAGTACAATTGTCTTATTTCTGTAGAATTGAGTACTGTCACCATGGTAGTACCTTCCAGCTTTAAAGGTTGTGAGTTCTGATTCATTTACCATGACTATTGGATAGAGGAGTTACCGGCTACCTTTAGAAGGTTACTGGTTGTAGATCTGTAACAATATCTTGTTTTGCAGATTGGGGACCTAGGGTTGATGTGGTTGGATTTTGCTTCCTTGATCTTGCAACAAATTATGAACCGCCAGAGTCACTTGTAAATTGGCTTAAAGCGGGTCCAAAGCCTATCTATGTTGGGTTTGGCAGTCTTGTGAGTTTTGACTTTTGAGAGCTCTCTAATTATTTTCACCTACAATCCCTGAGTCCCTAACAAAGGAAAATCCACAAAATAGTTTTATTTTGCTTTCTTCGTTAACCTTGCATGTTATTTGCCTTGTGCTGCATATAAGAGAATCAACATGAATAGATAAATCATTTCCTCAAGGCTGTTTGACAGCACTTGTAGGTTCACTTTGAGAATTGACTTGATTTTTGTCTTATAATTTGGAAGCTTGACGTCTGATTAACTGTTGTATATATGTTGACAATGAAACCATGCACAATGTTTAAATTTCCAAAAAGGTTGAGAATCTGATGGACTGTTGCAAAATCAATGCTGATTGTCATTAGTTTGCACATGCACGCAATGTCAATTTGTTGTGTATCTATGCAGTGGGATA
Organism: Jasminum sambac; assembly: GCA_018223645.1. Classification (NCBI taxonomy): domain Eukaryota; kingdom Viridiplantae; phylum Streptophyta; class Magnoliopsida; order Lamiales; family Oleaceae; genus Jasminum; species Jasminum sambac. Next base: position 28,872,812 of record CP073652.1, read on the forward strand.
TACTTTTATTGAGATTTTTTTTGTTATTCTTTCATTTATACGTCTGGAAATTTTTGCAATCTTTATCAGAATATTGTTTGGTGATACATGTTTCATCTTTGTGGAGTGTATGTTTTGACATTGTAATGACATTCATGCTCTTTGGCTTCTGTTCACTTGATCTTTAGTGGAAAAGAGTTATCACCTTCGTTGTATTTTTCCATCTCAGCCTGTTCAAGAGCCGGAGAAAATGACTCAAATAATTGTCGAAGCTTTAGAAATAACAGGACAAAGGGGAATCATTAACAAAGGCTGGGGTGGCCTTGGTAACTGTAAGTTATTTGTTCTCTACGTGGTGCAACATGTCCTTTTGTTTGGGTAAGCACATATGAAAAGATTCTGTATTTATTATTCTAATGCTCCTTTCCAGTGGCCGAATCAAAGGACTCCATATATCTTCTGGATAACTGCCCTCATGACTGGCTTTTTTTACACTGTGCTGCTGTGGTTAGTCTTTTTATTTTTCTCATTATAAAAGGAAACACAAATCATTTTTAATTTATTTTCCTTTTTTTATTTTGGGGTAAATTCTGTGGATGTTCCCCAACCTTTCAATTCATTTGCACTTTGGTCTCCAACATTTAAATCTGGACTGGAGTGCTGAGTGCTCCCAACCATTCAAAATTGGCTCCCTTTTTCCGCACGTCTAAAAATCACTTTTTTCAATAATCTTTATCAAACATAACCTAAATGCCTCACATAAAGATTGTAGAGTATGAATGCAGAGAAGTTTGCATCACATTATAATGTCACCAACAGAATGCCACATAATAAGATGTAGGAGCAATGCACTATGAGCATATATAAGGAATTGCATTATTATTAACACAGTGTTAAGAATTTGCTGATGTTCACTGTATTTTATTCGAGTGAAATCATGTTGAAGGCATTTAACATACTGGGAAAACCATCTTGTTCATGCTCATAACCGACACTAAGCTACTAAAATCCGATGTAATTGTCTGGAATCTCTGTTTCCATTGCTTTTGACTTGTTTTCAGGTGCACCATGGGGGTGCTGGAACAACTGCTGCTGGTCTTAAAGCTGCGGTATTAATAACACTAGTTTATCTCACATCTTCGATATCCCACGATTTCATTCTTTATTAATACTTGGTTTTCATCTCTACTCCAATGCAGTGCCCAACAACTGTCGTCCCTTTCTTCGGTGACCAACCTTTTTGGGGAGATAGAGTCCATGCTAGAGGAGTTGGTCCTCCACCCATACCAGTTGATGAATTCTCACTTCTGAAGTTGGTCTATGCAATTAAATTTATGCTAGATCCCGAGGTACTTCTCTATGTTCCTGGTGTTTACCAACTTATAGTGTAGTAGCTAAAGAATGAAAGAGATACTTTCATAAAAATATTCCCCATGTGAAGGAAAAGTGGAAGTCAAGTAAGAATTACAAATTCCTCATTTTTCTCTGCTGACCTCTTTTCTCAAGATGTTGGGATTTTGGTCATATAAATGGGCAATAATAGAACACATTTGCATCAAGTGAGTCAGTGGGAGAGGATTGACTTTGAGCCTGTGTCCATCTTAATATTTTTCTATTTAAAAATCACCTACTACTAAAAATCAAAGTCAAACATTAGTATCAATCACACATTTCACATCATCATTCATTATTATCCACACATCTTGTGATTCTCACCACTATTCATCTAAATAGTTACCTTTTAAGTAGTTTTTATGTAGGAAAAAGTTTACCCGAACACAACCTGAGTGCATTCGAGAGACCGTGTGGATAACTTCATTAGTTCCAGTAACAGAGATAATATGCAGGTAAAGGAGCGTGCTGTTGAACTTTCAATGGCCATGGAGAACGAAGATGGGGTAACAGGAGCGGTAAAAGCATTCTTCAAGCATCTTCCTTGCAAAAAACTTGACCCTGAGTCAGAACCTGCCCCATCAAGTCTCTTTTCTGTAAGAAGATGCTTTGGTTGTTCCTAGATTTTGAATGGCTAGTGTTGGTGATCCAAAAGTGTATTCTTTGTTAGTAACTGGGTTATGATTGTGATCAATATTTTCTTGATTTAGTACTTCCTTTCAACCTTCGTTTTAATGTCTTTGCCCTTTCGTCCAAGTGCTTTGATTCTTTCAAAGTTGTATAAATCCGTCGCTGTCATCTGCATTGATAATATAGAAAATACTTTCTGAGGTTGCAGTTCTGTTGTAGATTGTAATGCAATCTTTATTTCTTAGTTCATGGTGGGTATGTCTGTAAATTCCCTACCAGAGAAATTGTCCAGAGAAAACTCAGAGGAATCGATTTTGTAACTTCAGCGTATGCGCATAATGATTTATATAATTTTGCTTTTATTCCCTTTGGATCTTAAAATATTTCGTTCAGTAGAGTATCGTGAATTTTGTTAATAGAGTAAGAAATTTGATTTGTTTAGTCGACCTTGAATTTTCTGAGAGCAAGTCTTTAACTGTAATTTATCATTTAAGTTCAAGGTCCTTGATAATTGAGTTCAGGAAGTGCTGGCTTTCTGAGGGCAATCCCTCTAGATTTTATATTTACTGTGTTCATTTCAAAATTTCTCTTCAATAAAGTCCTAACTCCAATTCTAACTACATTTTCGAACATATTTCATATTCTCCAATATTCCCACTCAAAAAGTAACCTTTAGTAAAATAAAAGTTTAATTAAAGACAATAAAGGCTAGCATTTTTCTTGTGGTATCGAGAACGTATTCTTTTAAGTGACTTCGGAAATGGTGATTGATTTTGGAACTTTTCTATTGATTTTGGAAAGGGTGATTGGATTCTGGGTTGATAAGTGCTGGTTTTGCTTTGCGATTCTAGTGTTCTCAAACGGAGGGGATATTGTGACATGTGTTTGTTAGTAGCTTGATTGTTACTATGGTTTGGGAGTACCACGTACATCATCTTGTTTAATATATTCAGTGAAATACAATGAAGAAAGTAAATTTAATTCTTCATCTTGCAGAATATTATGCATCGAAATTTACTTCATACATCAACTTGTTTAATTTATACTATCCAGCAAAAGTACATATATAAGCAATACAAAATGATACTTCAGTGACATAAGCCTATCTACGCACTTGATTCTTGTAAGCATTTTCTCACCAAGAAATCAAGTCGCATAGTTATTACTAACTTAAAATAAAAATCCTCATAATTAACTAAATCGGTTTTCCGATCGCTGAACTTGTAACAAGAGTAGAAAATAGTGCTCAGTTAATTTTGCAGGTTTTTCTTGAGTTTTTCTGCTCCTTCTCTCGCAGTCTCCTTGGATTCCTCGGCCGTGCCCACCACCGTGTCTTTGATTTTTTGTGTGGTGTCCTTAACTGTACCCCACGCGTCTTGCGCAGTTTGCTTCACCTTTCCGGCGGCATCTTGCGCCGTATCAGTCACCTTCCCCATCAAGTCCTTAGCCTCTTCGGCCGCCTAATTAATGAATCATCAATATAAATAATTGAAATTTATGCAATATAATATAAAAAATATTATATGTACACTACTGTTTACTGCAGTCTATACTTTCTCTATTGTGAGAAATCATCTTTAGTATTCTAGGTACACCGAGTTCAGTGCTCCTAGTTGTGAAGGCACCATACACCCTACAATAAACGAGGTGTTTGTATAGCATTGAGTGTACTATACGTACATTCTCGGCAACATTTGCTGCCTTGGATGTGGCTTCTTTGGTGTTAATCTTGGCTGTGTCGACACTCTTGTTGATCGCATTGCGGGCTTGTGCTGCTGCGTCAGACTCAGAGGTACCCATGGCCGCAAATCGTCGACTTGCCTGCTAATTCAAGAATAGAAAATTCATTTAACATTTCAACAAATAATAAAATTCGTGTGCGAGAACAAACATCAGGGTCGGCCTTGAAATGTTGCAGTCCTAGGCGAAACTTGATGTTCGACCTTTTTTTTTTTTATTTTTAACTATGAGTTGGATATTTGGCAACTTTTTTTGTATTAATAAAAATTTTTTGACTAGACGCCTAGGCAATCGCTAAAGTTGCCTAATTTTAGGGTCGCCTCTGTGAAATGTGAATATACCGAGAAAGATATGGTTGGCAAGGAAGTGACAACCCTATAGTTGAGAGGGCTGCGAATCATGACTGCTCTGGTGGATTGGATTTTGGAAAGAGTGTTGGTTAAAGCCATGCTTGCCATTTTCTCTTAAGAATTTGTTTGTACAGCTTTGATTCGAGTTTCTCAATTGACTATGGCTCTCTCTCTCTCTCTATATATAATAATATTTATATAATGCACAGAAGATCTTAACCATGTTTCTGTGTTTTAAATTAAGTGGTGTTTAGAGTGCGAAAACAAGGCGACTTATTCGCGTATGAATGGTAAAGAAAACTTCTTTTTAGGCAGACTTAGTATTGCATTAATTTCAGGTATATTTCCCCTTTATCGATGGTCCTCCATTCGCGCTTATCACAATTCATACAGCATTAGTTCAGGTGCGGGTGTCTTGTAAGACATGGCGCTGTTCTCACTCGTCGGGATTAGTTTTGAATTCGAAAATTTTGTTGGATTCATCACGACGAGACGGAACTCCAGCAATTTGGAAAAAAAAATTTTGGACACCGTGGCGGCCAGTGGTGACCGGTGAAAGATCGGTCAAAGTTTTTGGCCAAAATTTTACCAAAAACTTTGACCGATTTTTGACCGTCACCACGGGCCGTCACGGTGTCCAAAATTTTTTTTCCAAATTGCTGGAGCTCCGTCTCGTCGTGATGAATCAATTCAGGCTAAAACTAAGCGAAAGTCAGAATCTCATATAGCATCTGCAGACCTTGTGAACATTATCACAATTCATATTCGATTTATTCGATTTAGCATAGAATATTGAAAGTACAAATAAAGTACGAAGAGATTTTTTTTTTTTTTTTTTTTTTTGGAAAGATCCGATGAGATCTGTTAGCGCTTATGATGATTTATACATTTGATTTATTCATTTAGCACAGAATTAATATCGAATATACGCTAGCTGGATGTTACAAATGTTTTACCTGCATAATTTTTTTGCACGATGCATAATAATAACATGATAGTCGTACTTGTTGAATGCATAATACACACATTATAATTATACTTATATGTAATTAAAGTATATCTAAAGTATATAATTAAATAATTGTGCCTGTAACGGTTTCATGATTATACGTGTTAATTCTATTTATAATATACAATTAAAGTATAAATTGAATGAAAATGGCCAAAATGACTTTAAAAAATGCAAGCAATATGTGAATATGAATGATTTACTCACACCCCACCATTAAATTGTGCATATAACAGTTTCATAATCATACATATACATATATATTAATTACATTCATATTGTAATATATAATTAAAGTGAAAATTAAATGAAAATTGGCAATATGGGCAATAACTTAAAAAAGGTGAGTTTAATATGAGAATGTGAATTATTTACACATGTACACTACTTGCCATTAAATTGTGCATATAATGGTTTCGTTTAAGATAACACTTAAAAAAAAAAATAATGATATTTATAGCGATCGGTTACCGGCCATCAATAATGCGACAGTTAATTAACAGTAATTGATTTTTCATCTTAAATGATATCTTTAATATAGAATCAGAGGCGGACCCAAGGGGGGTCCTGAGGGGTCACGTGACCCCTCAACTTTCAATCCAATTTTTTTTTTTTTTTTTAGTACAAAACCCAAAAAAAAAAATTCTGATTAAAAAAAAAAAACACAAGGCACCAAATATATTAATTCGAGTCCATGTAATTATTCACAAAGAATCATTATCATTTCCTCTTGTTTAGCAATGACAAATGTGACTTAAAAGAGTTTGTGTAGTCCATTTAATTTGATGATGATTGACATTTTGTTAATTTAGGGTATGTTCTTTCTAACTTAAATTTGGTGTAGATTAAAGTTTGGCTAAATGTGTAATTGAGAATTAGAGATGAAGTATTAAAAAATATAAAGTAATTATTAAATCAATGAATGAATGGTTGAAAATGATGAGAGAGAAAAAGTAAATTTAAGTTGGTGAAATTTAAGGTGAAAAGAACATACCCTTAGTCTATTTGCTTATTCTTACTCTAAAAATCTCTAAAAATCTATAACTTCACTTTGAATTTTAAAAATTATATGTGTCAACTTTCTATTAATCTATAATTAGAATATGTTTGGTAAAGATTTTTAAGAAAATGAACATCAATTGAGCTCTTCAAGTATATAATATTCAATCAAAGTTATTAATAGTAATCTTGTATCATACATCACTTATCAAAGTTATTAATAGTAATCTTGTATTCAATTTTTACCACCCATTTGAATCTCCTTTAGAAATCATGATATTTTTGTCATTATTTTCACATTTTGTTTTTCTGGACACACGCAATGAAGACTTTTGAAGCAAAAAAAGATAAAATCATCTCATTTTTAATACAAATCAAATGAGTTCCATTACAATTGAATACATGACGACTTTTAAATATGCGCAAATTGATCCCAATTAAATTTTAAATTTATAACGTTAACTTTTGATATACTTTTTTTTTGCTCTAATTAAATAAATTACATGATTAGTCCCAATTAAACAAGTCAGTCACTATTAAACAAGTTCTATTGAAATTTTTAATGTACTTGCAATTGTTCGCGTTAATACTGTGTATTTTAAAAAATTTCTTTGGATATTGGATGTACTCAAATTTAGCCTTAAACAATATTCGTTCAAACCAACGTTATTATACTACATACCCATAAATTTATAGCTCAATAATGTTAAAATTAAACATAAGTTTTGAGACAAAAAACTTTAAAAAGTCGAATGATGCAAGGAGTATATATAGCAAAAAAAAAAAAAAAAAAAAAAAAAAAGAAAAAAGAAAAAGAAAAAAAGAAAAAAGAAAATGTGTAAAACCAAATATCCACACCATTAAAAATATTACTTTATTTATTTTTTTACTTAGTTATTACGAAAATTAAACAAATGTTTGGAACCATGAACCTTGTGGTGAAAAATACTAGAACTTAGAATTATTTACACTTTTAAATTGCATATATAATTCGTGCAAAAACAAAAAAAATTCCATATAATTAATTGTATGGCTAATTTATAGAGGAAAGTGAGGGGCATTTTTATGAAAAAATAGTTAGAATCATTCAAGAAAACAACAAATTTTATTGAAACAGTATAAATTTAGGGATAAATATTAAAGATAGATATGTGGATATTATGTAATTGATATTAAACATAAAGCCTTAAATTACTAAATAAATTAATAAGTCATTAGATGCTGTAGTGAATTTTGGTTTTCATTGCAATTATTATAGATTTTCTTTATGAAGCCTTGTAGTTCAAATGGTTTTGCTTAATATATGTTGCAGCAAAACTAATTGCAATGAATTTTGGTTTTAAGTTATAATGTAAAAATTATGTGAAGCAAATGATAACATTGCCCTTTTTTATTCACAAGCAAGAGAGAGAAAACTATGAGCGAAGAATGGGGAAAAACAAGTTTCTTTCCCTTTTTTAATTATCTAAATGATATTATATTCACCAAAGGTTGATTTCTTCTACGTGCTTAGATGCTAGATATTCCTTATTTTGCTTGTGTCTTAAAGTATTTTTACAAATTTTATCTCACCACTTCATGGTTCACACTTCGCACTATAACAAACTCTAAAATGATGTGACTCTCATTAGGTAGATTGTCATATTAATCAAGTTGAGTGGCACACCAATCAGGATATCATCATAGTGTGCACCTTAGAGTGTACCAGATCAATTTTGTAAAACGTGTCATTTTCATCAGGTTGGATATCACATTAGTCATGTTTTATCATAGTGTGCAACAAATCAGTTTCAATACTTTTGTGTTTTCCGAGTCATGTTTTTCTATCTTCAACTCTTTACACTAATGGGGCTCTTTTTTCTTTGACAAGTGAAAACACGCCTCTTTTTTCGTTGACAACAATATTATCTTAATATCAACTTAATCATTTTTTCTCAAGATGTCTAATAATGCGATGTGTTACTTTATTGAAAAACGATATTTACTATGACCACTTACGGATCATTGGTTATATGATAATTAATTGACTATAATTTATTTACTTTTTCAAATATATATATATATATATATATATATATATATATATATATATATTAAGATGACAAATTAATTAATAATGGCGCATAACAATTTCTCCATCGTCACTCATCACCAACCATAAAAAATATTCAGCTTTCAGGAATTTTCATTTTATTGATATAACTCGATAATTATTATTGAAGAAAAACAAAGGTTTATATCAATGAGAAACACAGGCACAAAAGAGGGACTTGGAATCTTTTCCAGGTAGAATACACTTTCCTCCACTGCGAAATCCACGTTTTATGCAAGTCCCATTGCAGTCTGGGAATTTCGAGCATGGCCCTTGAATCACCAACCACCTGTTTTCGTCACAGCTCACTGAAATTCAAACAACAATTCGTCATATTTAATTTCCAAACTAATTAATTAATTCTCTAAAAAATTGCGATTTACTTACTGACTTGATTGATAAATCTTACCGGATGTGAAGAGCAAAGCAATGCAAATTAGTCCGACAAAGAGATATGTTTGGACCGATGAAATTTTCTTGATTTCCATTGAAATGAATTTGACTTGGACTCCTCTTGTGTGAAAATGTGTGAATGAATGTGAAATCATAATCATGCCATAGATTTATAGTACTAGCTCCGTCCCAAAAATATAGTCCACTATTCCCTTTTCATTCGTCCCAAAATATAGGCTACATTCTTTTTAAAGATGTAATTAAAATATTACTTACTACCTCCGTCTTGTAAATATATTACATCATTCATTTTTCATCCGTCCCAAAATATAGATCACATTCCTTTTAAAAATGTAGTTAAAATATTAGTTGTCTTATATACCATCATTTAATGAATATTGTTATTACCAAAATATATTAGTTGTAATAAAACATCTAATAAATGAACGGACATATTAGGAAAATAAGTTTAAATTTTACTTTTCCAACACTATTAATTACATTTTTCCTAATCTTTGTGAAATTAAAAGTGGGCTATATTTATGAGATGGAGGTAGTATCTTTTATACTCTCATTTAATGTACATTGTTATCATCAAAATAGAGTCGTTGAAATAAAATATCTAATAAATGAGAGGACATATTAGGAAAATAATTTTAAATTTTACTTTTTCAATACCATTAATTACATTTTTTTTAATCTTTGTGAAATAGAAATGAACCATATTTATGGGACGCGGGTAGTAATAAATTCCTTTGCCTAAAGTCTGAATGGGAAGGTAGTAATTTATTGCTAATATATCTTGAGTTGAAGAGATTGTGGCAATCTTGACCAAAAATTATTTGAATAATATAGTAAAGTTTAGTTTGTAATTCTAGTATCGACCAATATATATTACGAGGATATATATGTTGGCAAAAATTATAGACGATATTGCTAAACAAATTTGTACACAACTATGAAATATTCCTTAACATATAATAATAAAATAAAATTAGGTAGAGCTATAAAAACCGATAAGTAGAGGCTTGCATCCCGCACAATATCCTTAAATTAAAGTAGATTCGCTCTCACTGCATTGTCACGAGCGTCTGCCTCCCAAGATAGAATGACTCGAACTGCATCGGCGTTGTAGTCGAACTAAATGCGAGTGCTGAAACTCGATCACCGAGATGATTCGAAGAGGGACTCGAAAAGACTAAGTGCAGGTGGAAAAGAGGAGTATTTCTGAGCTATTGTGTGTGTTGAGACTGGGGAGATTGTTGGTTATATAGGTGTGGAAGAGCCTCAATGCGTTAACTTCCACCTTTAATCTTGAGACGTTATAGGAGTTAAAGCCATCACTCTTGAGTCATTCGTGACTTTTGCCATTTATGTTACACCATTAAGGATTAAAGTTGGATAGTTTCAACTTGAAAGTTGAAAATTGCGAAACCGTGGCTTGTACTATGTACGCGATTTTGGTACAATGTTGCGCTTGCACACGAGTCAAAAGTTTGTGTGGAAATCGGTCCGTGATTTACAATGAAATAATTGGTTACACTTTATAAAGTGTTAATTATATTTAAGTTGGTCCAATTCCACTTCTCTTCCTTTATAGGATAGCTACATAAGCTTTTCCCTCAATGCCACTTTCTTTCTTTTTCCAATGTGGGATTATACCCAGTTACCCACTTCTCAAACAATTTCCAATTTCCATTGACCTTAGTTTCCAACAATTCCCCACATGAATGGGAATTGACAAGACACAAAATACTTGGTGATAAAGTTCCACGTTTGAACCCTTGCATGGGATAGGTAAGCGTTACCTTTTGAACCTTCCCATATGAAAGTACAATATTTACTTTGCTGGCTGATCAGTAGAAGCGATATTCTTAAACTGTTCTACCGTTTGTGTAAACGACGATGTACCTCACACATGATTCTTATTAAACACCATTCAATTCTCACGAGTGTGTTCGTTTATGGCCACAGATCCATTCACCTTATTTTCCAACAGTATATTGTATAATCGTCTTGTTGTATGGTATGCAGTCTTCATTCACATACCTTTCACCAATTAGTGGAATTGTAAAATTGCGTTGATGATTCTTGCAAATATTATATACTTTGTGTTTCAATGGTTGAAGATATATAGCTAGTCAAATGGGGTCCATTTGGATTTTGGACTGATCAATCGTGGATATAATTTTTTTTTTTTTATCTATCGTTTTAAATTATTAGATTAAGTGATTTATCATAGTATTAAAGCACACATTAATGGTCCGGAATTCAAATATCAGTGTTCAACATGCTAAAAATTGCATCTGAATTTATTTCCTAATAGTTGGTCAATGCGCCTTAATTCTTTTCATAAATATTTTATTTTATTGAAGTTTTCATCTTAATGAAGCTGATATATATAGAATGCTGATATTTATTGTAAACAATAACAATATCATTAATGTTTGTGTTAAGAGAAGATTTTGTGGAGAAGGTTTATATATTTACCATTTATTGTCTTGAGTTAGTTAATTAGAAATATTCCAAGTCCTTGTAATTTACAAATCTTTATAATAAAAAATTGAAGTGCCAATTAGGCACCTTGCCATGTTGGTAATCCCAAGTTGACACGCATTTATTTAAAACTAAAAAAAAATTTTTTATTTTGGAAACAAACATTAAATATACATTTATTATTTTGTTTTCCTTATTTAATTTATTTTAATTTCTTTATTTAGTATTATTTTTCCTTATTTTATTTTTTTATGTACATTTTAGTCTTTGATATAAATTTTAATTTGAGAATTATAAATCTAATTTAAAATGAACTATATGAAGCATTAATGAACATGTGATATTATAAGGTCAAAGTTGTAAATTACAATAGGACTTGAATTATTTCAAAAAATCAAAACTAACTTTTTTTATATTCATTAGTTTTTGATATATATATATATATATATATATATATATATATATATATATAATTAATAGAAATTGGAATGTCAACTTGGTACAGTGTCACCTTGGCACCGATCTTTTGTTTAAAAAATTATTTTTATTTATTTAAAAATATTAAATAAAAATTTTTATTTATTTTTACCATATTAAGATGATAATTTTAAATATCTTTTACGGGTAATGTGCATTGGGGTTTCAATTATTAGAAAATGAATTTTGACTTTAATTGGCTTGGTGCTGGTATTTTGGACCTTGGGCTTTTTAAATATATTACTTTATAATGTTTTTAAATATCCAATTTAGATAATATCTATTATTAACCAATTGAATATATATGTGGTCTTTAAATAAGTTTTTCAAATTTTAAATTGTTTAGGCACTTTTTAAAGTTTCAATTTCGACATCCATACCTATTAATTAGATATTATGTATATTATTATTTCACTTTTGGCTTGATCTTATAATTAAAAAATTTTTACAAATTCTTATCAAAATTGTTTATACGGATAAAACTCTTTTGCATCCCACGAAGGTAATATTAGTATATAAAAAGAGGATAGTGGCAATGGAAATCCTTATGGTTTCCCGCAAATACTCCCTTTGTCCCATAAAGATAGGCTTTATTCCATTTTGGTCCATCCTGTAGAGATATGTCACTTTCCTTAAATGGAGTAGTTAAAATATCTTTATTTAATGTGCATGGTTATCAGCAAAATAAAATTATTAAAGTGTAATAATTAGTAAGTTAAAGGGTATATTAGGAAAACACTCATATATTTTACTTTTCCAACAATATTAATTGAGGTTTTCTTAATTCTTGTGAAAAAGTCAACAAGTCTATCTTTGTGGGACAGCGGGAGTATCTCTTTCCCATATTTAGAAAATTTTGACATTTTTGTATTCCGTGAGTCGCACAAAGATAGTTTCATTTTCTCTTTTTGTCCGTCTCAAATTATAGTCGACTTTCTTTATTGAGAGTGCATTAAAGTCTTTCATTTCGTAATACACTCCAATTTAATATACGTGTTATTAATCAAAATGAATGACAATCATTTAATGTAGGGGTGTATTTGAAAATATACAATCAAATACTATAATTTTCTCAACAAAATTAATTACAATTCTTTAAACCGTATGAAAATAGAAATTAGATTATCTTTTGCAGTACAGATGGAGTAATAAAAATTATAATGTATTAATTATCAATTAGTTCACACTTAAAATACCAAAAAAAAAAAGAAAAAGAAAAATAAATTTTATCAATCAATGTAATTCTTAGCCTTGGTGTTCAATTAATTTGTATATCCAGGAATAAAAAAGAGTTGTAAAGTTTTCTTTAATTTGAGAAAAGATAATGGCAGTCAGAGTCAGCGATTTGATTAAATATTGGAAGTTGTTTGTCTGAGAGTTGGAGATTGTGTTGTGTGAGATTGTGAAGTGCATGTATGTGATTTGTCATTGGTGGTGATATCATTATTGGGATAGGATCACTAGTTTTTGTGTCAAAGATGAAAACGAGAATCCATCCTTTTGTCTTTGGAAAAAGGCGATTGCGTAAATAATTTCTACAAAAAGTTGGATAGAAAGTGATCTGAATATTTTGTTTCTCATTTTATAGAGTTTTGATTATTGATTGATTGATTGATTTATTTTTATTTTTATTTTTTTTGATGTGGTGTTTCAAAAATAAAAGTTTCATCACTTTCATTCGTCGCTCTTCGCGTACAAGATTTTGTATATATAGCAAACTCCGTGAGTGTTTTTAAGGCTAAAATTTTATTGTAGAATCTTGGGGCGTAGTGTTTGCTAGAGGAGCAATGAGGAGCTAGAGCATGAGTAAAACTTCAAATTTTTATTTTTTATTTTTTATTTTTATTTTTTGATATGTCTAATATTGGGACGGAGGGAGTATTTTAAAGAAAAAAACTTATTGTCCAACAGTTTTCGACACTAATTGAAATAAATAAATTATTGTAGTTGATATAAATTTATAAAATTTAATTCATGTAACATTTGACATTAGTTTCGTATATATTAAATCACTCCTGTATATTGCAAGGGTGAAAAATTAGCTAGTCCATTAATAAGATGGAATAAATTGACCCATTAAATAGTTGAATATGAAATAAAGTGATAGATCTCACTTTACTCTTTTCATTTCATTTAAATCAAAAGATATTTAAAGAAAAATTCAAATCTTGTCAATCTTTGTTACAACAACAATCTAGTTGTGTTGTGTTGAAACCCAAGCATACTCCACCTAGTCGATATCCTTTGTCAATGCAAGCTTGATTGCAGTTTTGAAACTCTGAACAATTTCCAATGCAAGCGAAAGGCACTCTTAGTGCCATCCCTTTGGGTATTTGCTCTGCAAATTTACAAGTACTTCCATTATCAAAAAGTTAATATTTTTATTCTTTAACAATTCTATCGCAAATCTGAAAATTCAAATGCTAAAATTATCAACGTTCTAGGCTCTTCTAATTCCATGACCTCAATAAATTGAAACACTAGATAATAAGTATTCGAAACGTAAGTACCTGAAGTCATTAGAAAAGTTGAGAGTAAAAGCGCCACTATTAAGGACTTTTGAAAACCTGCAAGCTCTGCCATTTTTAATTAATTGGAATTTAGAGGATGAGACAATAGATTTGAACTCGCATACCTTCTTAAATAGAGTCAATATTTTTTATTTTTATTTGACTATTTTCTTTACAATGTCCAATAAAATTTTAACACCTCAAAATTACATCGATTTGCAGAGCCGGTCTTGAGATTCGGAGGCCCTTAAGTGAAATCTTGTTAGAGGCCCTTGACAAATAAATTTTTTTCCCAAAAAAGGTATATACACAAATTCCAAATACAAACTTTTACTAAATAAAAACTTTCAAAATTATGATAATGATAATATAAACTCTCAAGAGATTAAAATTGGATTCTAATAAATAACAATTTGATTTTTACTTATATTAAAAAAAAAGAGTCACCTTACCCATAAATTTACAAATTTTGGGGCCCTTATAGTTTGAGGACTCTAAACAGCTGCTTAAACTGCTTATGCTCAGGACAAGCTCTGTTGATTTGTCAAAATTTTAGTGGTTGAATTACTTAGTCTTGGCAAAACTCAAAAGATTATGACTCGTACAGACGGATTTATCTAATCTTTTATTTTTGTCTTTTAATTTAGGCGGTCATACTCATCATACAGTGAGAAATTTAATTCCCTTTAAAATGTTATTACAATATATATGAAATTTTGTTAACTGTTATACTTACGTAAAATCAACCCCAAGATCATGATGTCAAATTATCAAGATTAAATGGTAATAGGAATACCCGAATCCATTGCTCGAATTGGTGAGGTTCAAGAAATTGTCATTACGAGCATGCTGAATGCACCAAAGTAACATAGCAAATCTCTCCTTCTGCGCCTTTATCGAGTGAAGCCATCATTTTATAGAACCATTCACGGAAGCTTTCAGAATTGGTCCGGCATTTAATAAAAAAATCTTGTAGCCCCAGCTAGAAGTTCATGTCCACATGCATCTGAAAAGGAATTTTGAATCAATGCCTATTTAATAACGTGATAAAAATATTTTAACAATTCATAAGTAGATTTGCAATGCTAGAAATGTACAAGTTCAATTTTGTAACAAATCAAAGTCCCTAATAACAAATTTATTTATTTATTTATTTTTTACTAGCGTTAGAAAAGGAACACTATTCTTCATATTGAGGTTTCAATTCAACTGAATCAAACGATTTTGTTGCAAGAATATTGTGACGAAGTAAAAGCATGTGGATACAGTGAAAGAAGAAGATGCCTCAACTTAGCTGTCAATTGTTCTGTTTTTTCCGTTATTTAACAGAGGATGAATCAGAGAGGAAAAAGAAGAAAAAAAGAACGATCTTTCACCTGATGCAATTCATGGAAATTATGAAAATGCCCATGCACTTGAACCTGGGAATGCATTGCAATAAATAATTACATTGAAACATGAAAAAGCAGAATCGGCGAAGTCATGAAAATGAAGAAGGCGAGTTAACATGTTACCTGATCGATAGAATTCATGGACGTTGGTGTTATGTCAATAAATTAGGACATAAGGAATGTCAGCGATGATCGGCCAGTAGTCTCCTCTGTTCTTCAAACATCGTTTCTCAATAAGAGGACAGCCAGAAATCCAAAGTCTGGAGAGCTTGTGAAGCTGATCGTCCATGGGCAACTCCACAAGCTTTGGGCATCCAGACATGAATAAATTCATAAGAGAGGTGAGGTTTTCAAAGCCCTTTGAGTTTTCCAGATTTGGCATGCCACCCAAGTCTAAATCAGTGATAGATGGAGGAAGCAAATAGCGTTGATCATTATCATTATCCTCGGAAAATGAAACTACCTCTTGATATCCACCACTCAGTAAGCTGAAATAAGTAAGATATGTGAGTTTTTGTAGCTCCCACTGTCCCAGGGGATTTAGTTTCTCAAGGCCAGAGATTATAAGCTCAGTCAGATTTGGGGGAAGAGTTCCTTGAGGGAAGGGCTCCATTAATGGACAAGATTGTACACAAAGGCTGACAAGGGAAAATAGTCGTTCAATCCGATCTGGTAAGGCTTTCAAATTCTGGCAACTGGATATGTGAAGAAATTTCAGATTGGGAGTGGGTAACCCTCCCTGAGGAAACGATTCAAGACCATCGCATGACCATATACACAGTCGACTGAGATTTGAGTAACTTTGCAGGGACCCCATTAAATTTGTAAAATTCAAATTTCGACAATGATGGATTGAAAGCTCGCCAAGTGAGTTGCTGCAATCTTCTAGTGTCATCGTCATCATGTCTAAAGATGAACAGTCCTCTATTTCAAGAGTACGAAGAACGGGAAGAACGCCAATCTCTTGGATAGACAACAATTTAGGACACCTTGTAATGTATACTGACCTTAAGTTGACTAGTCTTTGCACAAGATTATCATTTGCCCACATAGTCACCAAGTCCTCACAGTCATGAATTACGAAATCTTCAAGCTTCAATGGAAACTGTTCAAATGTTCTCAATATTGAGGTTAACCTGAAAATTCTGTCCAGGCTTAACTTGGTTAGGGAGGCTAAATTGCACATGCAATTTAGTATCACTTCATTACAACTTCCGATGCTTAATTCACAGAGAGACGGAGACGAAAGAAGTGGAAGCTTGACCAATTTCGGACAGTTTTTTATGCTCAATCTACTGAGTTGAGTAAATTCAATTGTAGATTGTGCTAATCCATGCCATTCCTCCCATTCAGGCATGTCTTCAAAAGTTAGGTTCTCAAGTGATGGAAATACTGATTCTCCGTTTGGCACGTCTCCATAAAATTCAGATCCAATAACCTTCACGCCGTCCATGCCTTGAATTCTCAACTCCCTGAGAGAAGGCAACTGCCCTAACTTTGGCAAACGCATGCATCTTTTGCAACACTCAAAGCTTAGCTTTGTTAACTTAGAGAATGATGACAAATTCTCAATCCAACTAGAAAATTTTGCACCTCCATAGGATTCAATTTCTAGACTTGACAAGTTTTCATGGGGTTTTAGCGCTTCAAGCACATCCAGCTCAAGAACTTCATTTCGAGAATCATCAAACATATGACTCCATATCAATCTAATTTCGTTAAGACTTGACTTATATGTTAGCCTTGAATCTATTGCTTCTTTGACATTCACCACATTTTGCAGCTCGCAAATAGAGATTTCACCTTTCAAAAGTGAGAAATCCTTCAAGTCACTAATCTTTAGCCCATCACTTTTACTCACAATCATCTTGGATAATGTCTGTAAATTCGTTAACCGAGCAATTTCTCTAGGCATCTCATCTAATTTGTCAGTGTTTGCAATGTTTAGATGGCGAATACGAATAAGATTTTCAATGCGTGTAGGTAATGCAACAAGACTCTTACAACCTTCTAGAATTAACACTTCCAAGTTACAAAGATTACTTACAGATTGTGGTAAGTATCTAAGTTTTGTGTTTCTAGACAAGTTAAAGTATCTTAAATGCCTTAAATCCCCAATATTTTCTGGTAGCTCGTATATTTCATAACCACTCAAGGATATCTCCCTTACGCTGTATAGTTTCGGAAATATTTCACGTAAAACTCTTTGGCTTAGGTAATTGGAGGACCAATAAATGTCGGGCAATAGCAAAACGGTTCTTAAGCTTTCAAAACTACCGACAGAACTAAATCTATCGTAGGACTCGTGGCTACGAGAAATGAATGATAAGTGACGGGGTTTTCCAGAATTTGTGTATCCTAAATTGTCCTTAACCATATCTTCCGACCTTAAACACTTATAACCAGAAACAAAAGCGGATAGGTCATTAATGAGGTCGTGCATTACGAAACGTGAAGCATTGGAAGTTGATTTTTGGAAGAATGATCTACTCAAGAGTTCATCAAAATAATCAGCTCCTAATTCTTCCATTGACCTTTCTTGTTCTGATTGTTGGAGAAAACCTTCCGCCATCCAAAGATACACCAGATCAGTTTTATCAAACTCATAATCCTTGGGATATATGGCACAATAAGCAAAACATCGCTTCAAATGAGGAGGAAGATAATGGTAGCTGAGTTTCAAAGCTGGAAGAATTTCACTTTTATCTTCAGATCTCCAAATCTCACTATTCAACACACCCTTCCATTCTGCCGCACTAGTTTTTGTGCGTAGGATCCCTCCGATAGCTTTCACCGCCAATGGTAAGTTTTTACATCTCCTCACCACAAACTCACTGATCTCTCTTAGATCTGGTCGTAAATCAAAACCTTTGGCTTCAAGTGCATGCTGAGCTAACAATGATAAAGCATCCGTCTCCGACAATTCACTCAAATGACATGCTTCAATACGAGACATCATTTTGGCCACCGTTTGTTGTCGAGTTGTGACGATAATTTTACTTCCCGATTTTCCAGCAAGGAAAGGACGTCGAAGGATGTCCCAATCTCCGTACTTCTCATTCCAAACATCATCCAAAACAAGTAGAAATTTCTTGTTCGAAAGATATTGTTTTAGTTTTACCTGAAGCATGTTTAGATCAACATAATCGCACCTTGCAGAACAAACATGCTCAAGGATAATTCTAGTTATCCTCAAAGCATCATACTCATCCGAAAAGCAAGCCCATGCCTTGATATCAAACTCACCCTGCAATTTGTCATCATTGTATACCAGCTGAGCTAGAGTTGTTTTTCCAACCCCTTCCATACCCACAATGGGAATAATCGTGAACGGGCTGCCATTGCCATTGCCATTGGATTGATCAATCTCCAACAACTTGTTAACTATATCCTCTTTCTTCTTTTCTCTACCACGTACTTCAGATTTTACCTCCAGAGAAGTGATCTGTGATCTTTCTAGTCTTTCAGTAAGGCACCCCCCTCACATTCTCCACTAAACTGAGCTTACCAATTTGTTTGTCTAGGTCTTCCAGTCGGTTGCTTATCTCATTTAGCTTGGAAGTAATCCGACGATCAAACTTGAAATCAACAAGAGAGAGATTGGTACAACAAGTGGGGATAAACTTCCGTACCTTGCTTGTGCTGGCTTCATTTTCGGTTAATTTGCGCTGCAAAGCTTCAGTGTTCAACTCGTCCAGTATATTGTCCAAATCATAGGCTAAATCCTCCAAATCTTTGAGCCATTCTTTGACGGCTTCGTTCTTGGATTGCTTGTTCTCTGCATCGGTGAGCACGGCTTTGATGATCAACAATGTTCGGTGCCATTTTTTCAATTGGGCATCGATGCCTGCGGGACGAAGAAATTTCAGCAATACACGAGAGGCCAACCGCTCGAGCAAAGCCGTGACAAATGCACCCAGAAAGACTTCGCCAATAGGCATTGTTGTCTTTTTTATTTTTTTGCCCTCTCTCTCAAACCGTTCTTAGTTCAGTTCCTCTGAAGTTATCTGTTGCTTGTTATTGCTTTGCAAAACTTGCACTTGGTCGCACCTTGACTTGAATTATTGTTCACATTACTGTCTAGTTGCAATACGAAGGAGAAAAAAAAAAAGAAGTCAGGACTTTTTATCCGGTACACAAAAGTCTTGGCGTATTAAATTCTTTTTTTTTCCAGTCTTTTTTTGTTTTTTTTAAAAGAAAACTACACCCTCCCATAAATATAATCCTTTTTTATTTTCACAATGATTAAAAAAATAATTAATAGTAATGAAAAAGTAAAACTTAATATTATTTTTCTAATATGCCCATTTATTTATTAGATATATTTTATTTCAACTAATCTATTTTGATTATAATAATATCTATTAAATGATGGCATATAAAACAACTGATATTTTAATTATATCTAAAGGAATGTGACCTATATTTTGGGACAGACGAAAAATGAAAAATTAACTATATTTTTGAAATGGAGGTAGTACTAACTTAGAACATCCACAATGAATATGTTCAATTTAACTAGTTATATAGACAAAATAAGTAGATGTTGATTTATACGTCAACCAACATGTTAAATTTAACAATAAAAAACCACATGTTAACATTTTACTAGGCAAAAAGTGAGCAATGAAAGTTATAATAAAAGAAAGCATTTTGTTTAGACATAAATGAGTCATATCATATGTTAAAATACTAGCTAAAGTCAACAAGAAATTTAATTCTGATAAAAGAAATTTCTTTAATCTGCATGTTAATATATTTATTGTAAATATAAATTTAATATTTAATTAACTTATGATATGGCAAAGGTCATATTTAATTGATAAGTGATCCCTTATAAATAGTCAACATTTACTCGTATAAAATCCGGCACGATTAATGTCACAAAAAGTCGATAAACGTCGCTTTATAAATGCTCGGATTTGTCGCTGGGTTAACACAATAAAAGTGACTATTACTGTGTCACTCAAGTTCAAAGATGTCGGCTCGTAAAATTCAAGTCACGAAAGGTCCGTCCACTTTGGTAATTCTCCATTTATTATTGAAAGACCCCAATGCATGAGCTGTCCTTACGAAACCACTTGTTTGACATCCCCGAATGGATGAAGCTCACTTGCCACAGGAATTGAACATGTGCAACAGAATTAGCTAATTATATTCCTTGAGACTGGAGTGCAAGAGTGTTGTTGAAGATGGTGGAATTGGTTTTTCGTTTTCGATTTTCTACTCTATAATTTACGAATTTTTTTTAATAATAATTATAATTTCTTTGTATAGTACTTCAGCAGTCGTTTAATTCAATATATGATAGTGGATAATATTTCAAGTGATTGGTTTATTGTTTTACACTCTCAATGAAACAATTTGTATCTGTTGATTGATTAATTGTATTGTAAATATACTAATATTTTTATGTTACATTACGTTGGTTGTTGCAATTTAAGGCTATATATAGTTTTATTGATATAAGTAGTTCTATTTAGTGTAATATGATGAACATTGATCTACACATTTCAATTATTATCTAACTTATACTTCACAATTCATGTGTCATTTATACATATCTTGCTTTATGATACTTATATTCGTATGAAGGCGAGATTTAGCGTAACTTCATAAATTGGACCAATTGCTCTTCAGGTGATAGTTATAACATTAACATTTTTTTGAAGTACAAATTGGGGATCGTAGGAGTGTGGTATGGTGTCTCCAATTGGAACAAACTAGGGAGGGGATACCTTACGATTAAGCCAAACCCTTTGGACTTTAACGTTAACTTTTGATATACCTATTTTGCTCTAATTAAATAAATTACGTGATTTGTTCCAATTAAACAAGTTTTATTCAAATTTTTAATACACTTTCACTTGTTCGTGTTAATACTTCAAATTTTAAAAATTTCTTTGGATATAAGATGTAGTCAAATATAGGCATAAACGCTATTCATTCAAATCAACGTTATTGTACATTCATACTACACTAGGGTGTCGAACGTGCGTTGCACGTTGTATGTAAAAGTGAAGGTCGTGATAGTCACAAAATAAATAGGCACTTTGCTTAAATTTATATATGGAAAAAAAATCGAACAATTTAGAGGCATAGAAAGAAATTGATTGAAAATTAAAAATTGTTTACTACCGTTGTGGATGTAAAAATATTGTGACAATAATGAATGTGAGTATACAGTTATAGTAAAATTTCTTTATCTATGATATGTTCTGTTAATTTTCTATACAATTTTTTGTTTGCGCTATAATTATTAATACATTTGTTGTTTCCATTGAAACGTCTCAATATAGAACCACATAGAATTGGTTATGAAAAAATACATTATTATTACATGTAAAATTATCGTTATCAATATGTTTTGTCAAAAAAATTATCATGACATTGATATTATTGGAAACCTTGTCAACTTGGTCTATGATTTTTTTATTTTCTGTGTACAAAAACAACGCAAAAATAATACATTACAAATGTAAGGAATAAATGAGAAATATAAATCAGAGACCAAGGCGCAGAATATAAGTCAAGAAGAGAAATAATATAAAGATGAGAAGTAATATACCCATTTCGATTGTCATTTTAGATTGAAATGTACATGCGAGATTTTCCTATTAAAAGAAAATATTTATTCTTTCATTTAATAATTATGAATTACTTATTTGAAATGTTAAAAACATGAAGAGGCATGCATTAATTAAAAAAGGAAAAAAAAGAGAAAAATAAAAACTGGGCATGATAGGAAGTTAATAAATTGCATAGCGGTATTCTTGGCAATCAAAAGATTTCACAAGTTCCCCATTTTTTAATATAGTAAGGATAAGGAAATATTCCTATATATATATTACCACGAAACCTCAAATTGGGTTGACCATTACGTGATTCAACCGCTAAAATACTCGATTTGTAGCCCTGTACCATATTTTCCCCAACATATAGGACCACTTCGATATTTCCAATGGATTTACATTGCTTTATTTCCCTGCTTTTCAATAAATTCTACCACTTTTGCAAGACTTTTTTTTGTCATATATCTTGCAATGAATTCTTGGTCTTCTACAATCAATTTCAAAACTCTTCTCTTCTAATGAAAATGAAGTTAGAGAAGACATTAATCTTATCCACAAAACAAGTAAAGAATCATCATCACACAGACTTTGTCCTATACTTCGCATTCTTCCATTTATCTTGACTTTGTTGCGAGTCATGCTCGTTCTTCCATTAACACCAAATAAGACGTTGTTGCCATAATTAAGTTCCATTGTAAAATTCCTACTGCAAAAGCTAAGTTTTTCATTCTCGAATGAGAAGGGTTTTGGAATTTTACTTTTACATAAAGTGAAGGGCGTGATAGTCACAAAATAAATAGGTATTTTTCTCAAATTTATGAAAAAAAATCTAACAACTTAGGGATATAGAAAGAAATTGATTGAAAAAATTGTTTACTGAATGGTGTGGATGTAAAAATATTGTAGTAATAATAAATGTGAATATGCAGTTATAGCAAAACTTCTTTATCTATGACATATTTTGTTAATTTTCTATATAATTTTTTGTTTTCGCTGTCTACTTGTATTAATATATTTATTGTTTCCATTGAAACACCTCGATACAGAGTCACATCGAATTGGTTATGAGAAAATACATTATTATTGCATGTAAAATTGTAGTTATCAATATGTTTTGTCAAAAAAATTATCGTAACATTGATATTATTGAAAACCTTGTCAACTTGATCTATAATTTCTTTATTTTTTGTGCACAAAAACAATGCAAAAATAGCACATTACAAATGTGAGGAATAAATGAGAAATATACATCATAGACCAAGGCGAAGAATATAAGTAAAGATGAGAAATAATATATCCATTTCGATTGTCATTTCACATTGAAATATGCATGCGAGATTTTCCTATTGAAAGAAAATATTTATTCTTAATTTAATAATTATGATTTACTTATTTGAAAGGTTAGAAAGATGAAGACGCATATATTATTAATTAAAAAAAAAAAAGGAAAACTGGGCATGATGGGAATTTAATAAATTGTATAGGGGTATTCTCGGAAATTAAAAGATTTCACAAGAAATAATATATCCATTTCGATTGTCATTTCACATTGAAATATGCATGCGAGATTTTCCTATTGAAAGAAAATATTTATTCTTAATTTAATAATTATGATTTACTTATTTGAAAGGTTAGAAAGATGAAGACGCATATATTATTAATTAAAAAAAGAGGAAAACTGGGCATGATGGGAATTTAATAAATTGTATAGGGGTATTCTCGGAAATTAAAAGATTTCACAAGATCCTCACTTTTTAATATGGTAAGGATAAGGATAAGGATGCACACACCCATAAATTTATAGCTAAATATTATTAAAATTAAAAATAAGTATTGAGACAAAAAAAATTAAAATTAAAAATCGAATGATAGAAGGAGCATAGCCAAAAACGAAAATGTGTCGTGAAACGAAAATTCTTCACTGTTAAAATATTACTTTTATTTATTTTTGCTTAATTATTACGAAATTTAAACAAATATTTGGAATCATGCATGAACTTGTAGTGAAAAATACAAGAACTTAGAATTATTTCTGGTGATTTGGTTTTGTACTTTTAAATTGCATATACAATTCGTGTAAAAAAGTTCCAGATAATTAATTGTATGGCTAATTTATAGAGGAACATGAGAGGCAATTTTATGAAAAAATAGAGAGAACCATTAAGGGTATGTTCTATATAGATTTAATCCCATTAAATCTCGAATACATTTTTCAACGTTCATTTTCAACCACTCTTTTGATTGATTTGATAATTATTTTAATTTTTTATACAATTTTTCTCTACTTTCCACCACACATTCAAACCATTTAATTTCACTCCCAAATTTAATCTCTATAAAATCTATCCTAAAGAAAGCAACAAATTTTATTGAAACATTATAAATTTAGGGATAATTATTATCATTTTTTTTTGAATGAGAAATTTAGGGATAATTATTAAGGATAGATATGTGGATATTATGTAATTGATATTAGACATAAAGCCTTAAATTACTAAATAAATTCAAAACTAATATTTATTTAACACATTTTAAGTAATTAGATGTCATAATAAATTTGGTTTTTATTAAAATTATTATAGCCTTTCTTCATGAAGCCTTTCAGTTAAAATGGTTTTGCTTAATATATGTTGCAGCAAAACTAAGTACACTGAATTTTGGTTTTAAGTTATAAGGTAAAAATTATGTGAAGCAAATGATAAACATTGCCGTTTTTTATTAATTGATGAGCAAGAGATCGAGAAAACTGTGAGAGAAGAATGGGAAAAAAAAAGATTTTCTTTTTTCTTTCTTTTTTTCTTTTTTAAATTATGTTATATTCACCAAAGGTTGATGTATTATATGTACTTAGATGCTAGATACTCCTTATTTTGGTTGAATCTTGTGTGTTTTTCACGAAATTTATCTCATCACTTCAAGGTGCACCTATGGCAAAATCTAAAATAATGTGATTCACCAGTTAGAGTGCCATATTAATCAAGCAATTGAGCGGCACATCAATCGGGTTGCATCATCGTATATACCTTAGAGTGCACTAGCTAGATTAATTTCGTAAAACGTCTCATATTCATCAAGTTGGATGTCGCATCAACCATGTTGTATCATAGTATGCACCGAATCAATTTCATTACTCTACGACATCTTCTCTATCTTTAACATTTGGGATAATCTTTTGCATTCTCGATATCCTTTAACATAAGGTTAATGTAGTTGTATGGTTTATTGTTTGAATACGACTACAGATTGAACCCCATCTACACCAATTACTATGCCTCATTTTTCTTTGATAATTACACCAATATCTTAATATCAACTTTATCATTTTTTCCAAGATGTCAAATAATGTCATGTTACTTAATTGAATAATGGTGTCATCGCTGTCATGTATTACTTTATTGAATAATGACATTTACTATGATCACTTACCGACTATTAATAATGTGACATTTAATTGACTGTAAGTTGTTTATCATTTTAAATGCAAATAAATACATATTTTAAAATGACTAATCAATTAATTTCGCATAACCACTTGCCAGTCATCGGTAGTACTCATCACCCCCCCAAAAAAAAAAAAAAAAGCTTTAAGGACTTTCATTATCGTTACATAACTCGATAATTATTCAAGAAAAACAATGGTTTAAATCAATGAGAAACACATGCACAAAACAGCGACGTGGATTCTTTTCCAGGTTTAATACACTTTCCTCCGCTTGGAAATCCGCGTTGTATGCAAGTCCTATTGCAATCTGGGAATTTAGAGCATGGACCTTGAATCACCAACCAAATATTTTCTTCACATCTCACTGAAATTCAAACAACAATTCATCATAGTACTTAGTAATTTCTAAGCCAATTAATAAATTCTCTCAAACACGGCGATTTTACGTACTAACCATGCAATTTTTGATCGATGAATCTTACCCGATGTGAAGAGCAAAGCCATGCAAATTAGTCCAACGAAGAGATCATATGTTCGAACTTCTGAAATTTTCTTGATTTCCATTGTAATGAATACGATCGACTTAGACTCTTGTGTGAAAAAATGTGAATGAATGTGAAATCATAATTAAGCCATAGATTTATAATAAATTCCTTCACCTAAAGTGATGTCCGGAATGGGGAGGTGGTAATTTAATAATTTATGGCTAATTTATCTTGAGATGATCGAAGCTATCGTTACAATCTTGACCAAAAATTATTGGGGAATAATATAGTAAAGTTTAGTTTGTAATTCTAGTAAATAGTATGACCAATTTATATATATTGTATTGTCTTATAGTATGGTAGGTAATCTTCCTTCATCTACCTTCCACCAATTAGTGGAATTGTAAAGTAGCTTTGATGATACTTTCAAAGATTATGTACTTTGTGGAGAAAGTTTGGGCATTTACCGTATATTGTATTCAGTTATTTAATTAGGAAATATTATTCAAACTCATTGTAATTAATAATAATAAATAAATAAATATATAAAAAGAGGACAGCTGTAATGAAGTCCGCATTGTTAGCCGCAAATATCTCTTTGCCGTATTTAGAAAAATTTTGACATTTTTGTAGAAATAAAAAGTATAATGTACACCTCCGTTCCACAAAGATAGACTTGTATTCCATTTTTATCCGTCACAAAATATAGGCTCACTTTCTATTTTATTTGCATTCAATTTCTTCTATTTTCCAATTGTACCCTTATTTAATATACATTGTTGTTAGTTAGCATTATTTAATGCAAGGGTATATTTGAAAAAATATAACTAAAATTTACTTTTCCAATAATATTAATTGCAATTTCTTAAACTATGTGAAAGTCAAATCAAGCATATCTTTGTGGGACGGAGGTAGTATTATTCAAAAACAAAAAAAAGAGTATAACGTGTTGGCCCTTCGGGACATCCGATATAAACGTCACTGGTATGTTCCTAGCTTTCTTTGCTCCCATCTCTCTCATAGCCCACCTTAGCTAGCCCCCCTGATGGCTATGGGGCCCGCACCCCCACTGTGAGAGAAAAATTCTCCCAGTGCATACCAGTGCTGGGAATATATCATTACTCTCTGATATAAATTATAATTAGTATTGTCGATTAAAGTATTGTACTATTTGTTTATTTGATATAGAGCAGGTCAAGAATTGATATAGATATAAATTTGACAAAATCAACAAATAAAAAAAAAGTATTATTGAAGAGTTGCTGTCATAAAAATTTTGACGTACTCAGTATAAATTACAAAATAAACTACTAGTCATCCCCAATTTGTATTTAAAAAAAAGATGAATCTAAATTTTGAAATAATAATATCGAAGCATTAGATGAGCATTATATCGTAAGCAAAATTGTTAATATTCTAAGAAGAGATCATTTTTAAAAAACAATATTTACAATTATTTGGTGGACAATTTTCATCATTCTGGTTAATCACACGACTCAGACCACCGTGACGAACTTGAAAACCAGAGAATTCTCAACCACATATGTAGTGGTGTGATCGACTAAGATACAAATGGCACTGTTGGTAATAGAGCTATATAGGAAATACTAAAAGATCGGATCTGAAGTAAATTGAGAATTTAAAAATATTAAATATATTTAAACAAACATACCATTAGTGATATCAAACAATGACATTCGAATGCTCGAAGACAAAGAACCATCAAATAAACAAATAGTGCAAGTAACATTAGGAGACTTGTCCACGCCAGATGAAGCTAATTTCATTGCATGTGATTCAACTGCGCACAACTGTGGGAATATTTGTATTGGTAAAATTATAAAAAATATAATTTAAACATCAAAACTAAACAAAAGCGTAGAATAGTATGTAACGCCCCCACTAGCTCGACTTACACACACGTCATATCGATGTCATAACATGCGTAATGTTCATGTAACATTAACATAATAGCCTCCTCTTGGCCTGGTGCACGTCTTACATCCATAACATACACTGGAACTAGGGGTACGCTATTTATTCATAACATAACGAAACCCTGAGTTCGTAACGTGCTTTAAACTTTCATACGTACATAACATATCTCAAAGGGTTTTGGTTTTACATTCACGTAGATTGTTGGATTGTTCAATTCCTTTTCCGATCACTCACCAACATCATCTTTGTACTGGAAGGACTCTTCGCCATCTCCCAAGCACATAACCTTCAAGACATAAACGTGTACATTTAAAACATTTCATATGTGGCTGGGCCTCATAACATAGCTAGGGCTTAGATCCCCATTAGGCCAGCTTGTAGTATTCGGGCTTAGATTCCCTATTCGGCCATGCATAACTTTCACACATTTGTAAACACATGATATGCAACGTCACACAAACAAATGCATCTATGAGATGCTCATATGCTTTGATGACATAATCGTGCAAACATTTACCTCATCAAGCCTTATTTTCACTTGCTTATCATCATTCATAGGTATCGTATATGCAAGGCGTCACAATCATGTCTTCATCATCACAACATAATGTCATAACATTCCTTTTGTAGACATACAACATTATACGTTTGTATATTGGACATTTCACAAATAACGTCCCGTAATCCCAATGTCATTCAACATAACATATACGTACATAAACTTTTTATAACATTGGTTCACATTACATAGAGGCAAGGTAACATCACATTCTCTCTCTCTCTCTCTCCCTCTCCCCACATAGTGAACCACATTCAACTTATCTAGCATAATTTAGTGCCAACGTCATTCACATCAGTCATTTAGGCACGTATTTCACTTGGTTCATTACATATACGTTCATGTACCTAGACTTCTTTACTTTCATGGATCACAATCATATCCTCATCATATAGAGACACATAAGACTTCATAATGAACCACACTCATTGCATATAACATGTATTATACCAAACTCATAACATAAGACATTGCTTCTTTGGTTCATTACACATAGATTGCTAATCATTCTATTTTTTCACTTTCATGGATCCAAGTAGTTGAACAATTCAAAGAATAAGCATGGAGGATCATATAGGTCACATAAGCATATATGTATCATTGACACATCGTGACTTAATCATAAAACAAGGCCAATGGATCATAATATGCTCTTGATCTTCATACACATCATAAATATGTATATTTCATGATTAACTCAATCAATAGCCCATAATTACTTCATAGCATAAGTAAAGCATCTATTACCCACCTTACATGAAGCACCAACAAGCTAGGGTAGCATCTTCTTCATCCTCCCTTCCTTTCTCTTCTTTTCTTTCTTGTTTCCTTTCTTCCATTTCTATTGCAATCATAGATTACATATGCACTACATAAGTGATATAGGGAGTTTGAGATGGTTGCATAGGTTCTTGGGGGTCTTCAGAGCATTTTAGGACCTTTAGATTGAGCTTGGGTGGATATAACACAATAAATGATGAGAAATGTCTAGAAATACCAAATCTGCCGACTTAAAATTATGGCTGTAATCTTCATATTTACGACCGTAAATCATAACTTACGGCCATGATACATTTCCCCGGCCGTATCTTGACCTCTGTAAATTTTCATCCATTCCCCTCTTCTGAACTTACGGTCGTATTCTTATATTTACGGTCGTAACATCCATCATACGGTCGTATCCCAGAATCATAAGGCCATATAAAACTTTCTGACAATTTGGGCACTTTTCATCTTTCAACATTTACGGCCATAACCCTCGAATTTATGGCTGTAATCCTGCCCTTGCTGAAATTTCCATTTTTGATGATTTTGAAGGCCGTAACACATTCCGGAGCATCTCACATACTAACAAACATACCGTAAACATAACAGAGACATATCCATCACATCGAAACATATTCATATCGTTTCACATTGTATACTGGACTCATATACGGTTCACATACGAAATCATATACGTATTCGAGATGATTTCGATTGGAGCGTTACATAGTATATTAGAAATAATTAACTAAAAAAAAAATACTAAATTGGTCAACCACACATAAGAAAAGATTCAAAATTATATTTCGAAAGATATTATTCAATATGTATATTTTTATGTAGAGTTGGAAAGAGTTAATATCCATAAATTACTAATAATTAATTGTAAAAATAAATAAATAGATTCTAGGAAAAATTTCTATAAAATAAGTACCATATATAGCAAAGACTAAATGATCGAGTATGAACTGGATGGAGGATCTAAAATTAAATATTATTTAAAAACAACATACCATTAGGGATATGGGACAATGACATTCAACTTGAAGGTGACAAACCATCAAATAAACCGACAATTCGGGTGACATTAGAAGAATTATATTGTCCATGATAGATGAATGTGATTTATTTGATCAGTGGCGGATCCAGAGATTACAAGTTGAGGGGGCACAAATATTAGCTCCCGCAGGGAAAAATTTTTTAGAGGGCCGGGCCGATAAAAAATATTACTAAAAAGTAAGAAATTTAACATGTATTTGAGTTAATCTTTAATTTAAATAGTGAACTATAAGACTTTTTTAATAATAATGATAGTGATGTACGATACAAGATTACTATTAATAACTTTGATTGAATATTATATACTTGAAGAGCTCATTTGACATTCATTTTCTTAAAAATATTTACCAAACATATTCTAATTATAGATTAATAGAAAATTGACACATATAATTTTTAAAATTCAAAGTGAAGTTATAGATTTTTAGAGATTTTTAGAGTAAGAATAAGCAAATAGACTAAGGGTATGTTCTTTCCACCTAGTGATGGCAACGGGTCGGGTTCGGGTCGGGTCGGCCATACCCGAACCCGAACCGCGATGCCGAACCCGAATCCATACCCGAACCGAACCGTGGGTAATTCGGGTCGGTTCGGTTCGGGTATCCATTCGGGTCGGCTTTTATACCCGAACGGGTACCCGTTTACCCGATTATTTTTTTTTTTTTTTTTTTTTTTTTTTTTTGTAAATAGAACTTTACCCAACATGTTCACAATTCACAAATATAGTTAATACTTAAGTCTCATTGGTAGAATTTAGAATGCACACTAACACAACACTTGAAAATTAATTTTTCATTTTATTAATTTTATTTTTTTTTAGGAAAAATATATATATTCGGGTATTCGGTTCGGGTTCGGGTATGACGCTAAAATCCATATCCGAACCATATCCGTCTCGGGTTTTACTATCAAAAACCATATCCGACCCACCGATCCGTCGGTTCGGGTTTTTTCGACCCGTTCGGTTCGGGTACCCGCGGTTTTCGGGTTTTTCGGGTTGTTTTGCCATCCCTATTTCCACCTTAAATTTACTTTTTCTCTCTCATCATTTTCAACCATTCATTCATTGATTTAATAATTACTTTATATTTTTTAATACTTCATCTCTAATTCTCAATTACACATTTAGTTAAACTTTAATCTACACCAAATTTAAGTTAGAAAAAACATACCCTAAATTAACAAAATGTCAATCATCATCAAATTAAATGGACTACACAAACTCTTTTAAGTCACATTTGTCATTGCTAAACAAGAGGAAATGATAATGATTCTTTGGTGCCTTGTAATTTTTTTTTAATCAGAGTTTTTTTTTTTTTTTTTTTGGTTTTGTACTAACAAAAAAAAAAAAAAAAAATTGGATTGAAAGTTGAGGGGTCACGTGACCCCTCAGGACCCCCCTTGGGTCCGCCACTGTATTTGATTGTGATTTAGTTGTAGCAATGGAAGTATTTGTATTAGTAAAATGAGAAAATAATTACACAAACAATTAAACAGATGGTATTAATGTGCACTACAATTTTCGTCAAGAGGCTATCCCCTTCCATTTGAAATAGTTGTTGACTTTGTCAACTTCTTCATTGCAATATGTAAAATAGCGATGTATATTTGTAGTGCTAATAGCATGGAATACACAGCATCAATATAAGCCCATAAAGTAAATAATAGTATACAACTCAGATTTCAACACATAAACATTACTTGTAATTAAAAAAATAATAAAATATATAACACCATAGAAATTGTCCATTCGACGAGAAAAGTTGAAAATTATACTAAAGGCACTTTCTAAAAACATAAAATAATAATAATAAAAATGAGAAAAAAGTATAATGAATTCAAATCAACATAAATGTATGCAAAATTTAATCCTACGGAAAAAAAGAATAATTATAATAATCATGATTAAAAAGTGTAAACAATTAAACTCACATACATTGCAAATTTAAATAATTGTGTTGATTCAAAATTTAATTTATATTTCTAAAATAAAAAATTCTGCCTAAAAAAATAATTTGCTTTGTTAACGGCAAAAGAATGAAAACTGAGTGAGTTTTGATTATTCAAAAATAAGAAAAAATTAATCAACTGTGGGAAAAAATTCCAGTCACGAACGACAATTCTATGGAGAGTACATTAAAAAATGCTTTAAAGTTTTCCGTAAGTGAAGATAGAAAAAATTTAATAATGTTGCAAATTAAAAATAACAATTAAATTCAAAAACTTAAAAGTAATGAAATGCAGATATCTCAACCAATCATGATGTAAAATAAATTGAATTAAGTATAATTCGGTGAATACGTTGAAGTACTTAGTTGTGCAATATTTGAAAAAGTAAGAGCGAAATTCTTGTAATTCATTATTTTGCTATATTCAGTTCATTGATTTTATTACTTATCAAACAATTTCATTGGTATCAAACACAAATCTTCAAGGAAGAAAAATTTTAAGAAAATAGTAAAAGAAACCATCACTAAAATGTCCATCACACAATTTTAACTTGATATATAATCGAATGAAAAACGTATGCTTAAAAAAATGAATGAGAATTAAATGATTTTGGATTAAAAAGAAAGGAAGCTAGCAATGTGAAGGATAAAACCAAAGAAGGGGATTCCATTTGGTCACAATATTAACTTTAGAATAGTCTATTGCGCTAAATAATTTAAATCAATGACATTGAAAATTTGAATAACTAGTCTTTATCCCATGCAGATACACGGAAATCATTCATGTATTTTAAATAAAATTTGATAAGTTTTTTTACATGTTTTTTAAAATTTATTTATCAATTTACTATGCAACTGTTTGTATAAAAATAACGAAGAAAATACTTTTAAGGTATAAATAATTATTTTTTCAGGTCGAAGCTTCATAAAAATGAGACAATGATTTTAAATTTGAAATTGAATTTTAGTTCATCATAGATCATATGACAATTATATTGAAATGATTATTATCATACTATTATTAAGAAATAAAATTAAATGTTTAATTAATATATAGATTTAAATTGAAATTTCAAATAAATTAGGATTTGATAAAATTGGAAACAAATATTAAGAAATCCAGAAAGTATGTTTGGATCAGATCATAATACTGTATATCTCAATTCAAATAATATTTTGAATTGATTTAGGTACCTAATGAATAATTAAAAAAATTATACAAAAAAACAATGGGAAAAAAAACAAAATCAAATTCTTTAATTCAAATCTATCATATCTTATCTTATAATTCAAATTTAAATTGAACAATTTTCGAATTGTATGGAATTGTATCTATTGATAGGTCTAATTAAATAATTAATGAATTTAAATTATGATTTTGAACAAATAAATTCTATTTCTTAAAAAATGGAACTAAATAAAAAATGTGTATGAAAATGAAAATCTAAAAAATATAGGATTATTTTTGTGATAATTTTATCTCATAATTTGAATAAATATATTTTCGAAAATTTGAATAAATAAAAATTTGAAGATTATATCAATATTTTTGTGATAACCTTAGCTTGTGGGAAAAAATATAATTAATAAAAAATATAATATAATAAAAAATTATCTTTTCAAAGAATATTTTGTGATAATTTTATCTCATAATTTGAATAAATATATTTTCAAAAATTTGAATATATGAAAATTTGAAGATTATGTCAATATTTTTGTAATAATCTTATCTTGTGAAAAATAATATAATAAATAAATTATATTTTCGAAAAATGAAATTAAATAAAAAATGTGTTTAAAAATGAAAATCTAAAGACTAGAGGAATATTTTTGTTATAATATTATTATCTCATAATTTCAATAAACATATTTTCAATTTGTTTTTACCTAACCAACTTATTCCTCTACGTGTGCCATTGGATGGAGTGAAAATGACCTAAAACGTAAAATTAAAAACATGATCGTACCAATTATTACAACTTTAAAAAAAATTTCGAAAATTTGAATAAATGAAAATCCAAAGATTATTATATCAATATTTTTTTGAAAATCTTATCTTCTGAAAAAAATAATATAATAAATAAAAAATATATTATAATAAAGTTATATTAAAATGGAGCTAAATAAAAACGTATATAAAAATGAAAATCTAAAGATTATAACAATATTTTTGTGATAATGTTATCTCATAATTTGAATAAATATATTTTCTAAAATTTTAATAAATGAAAGTTTGAAGATTATATCAATAATATCTTTGTGATAATCTTATCTTGTAGAAAAAATAATATAATATAATAAATAAATAGAAATCTGAAGATTAGATCAACGTATGCTCCAAAAATACTCATGAAAAGGAGAAGAAGAGAATAAGCACTATTCAGTTCTCCAAAATCAAGTCAAATACAAGAAGAAGAAAGGAGAAGAAGAGCACAAACACTCTTCAGTTCTCCAAAACTAAGCTAAAGTCAAGTAAAGGAAGAAGACGAATAAGAAGAGAATAAAATTCTCTTCAATTCTTCGAATTAACAACGAAGTAGGAGACAAAGCCCTCCTACAAAATCAAATCAAAATCCACAATCGAAGAGTCAAAGTAAAGTTATATCAATATCTTTGTAATAATTTTATCATATAAAAAAATAATATAATAAATTAATTAATTAATTGAAAAATATGAAAAAAGAATAGGTGGGAAAATAGAAGTCAGATACTTCTGTTTTTATTAATTTAATAGATAGATTGTGTTGATTAAAAATCTAATTTACACTCTTAAAATAAACAAGAGAGTTGGGTTAAAAATAATTTACTTTGTTCATAGAGAAAGAATTAAACTAAATTAGTTTGTACTCAAAATAGATGGATTACATTAAACTTAAGTGAAAATCTAAAAAAATACAATAATGCTGCAAGTTATTAAAAAAAATTGAAAAACTTAAGTAATCGAATCGAAATGTCTTAACCAATCCCAATATAAAATAAATTAAATCACGTATAATTCTATGCATATGTATGTAGAAGTATTTTTGGGTTTGATATTTGAAGTAGTAAGAACAAAATTCATGTAATTCATTGTCTTGATATATTCAATTCATTCCATCTTATTAGTTATCAAGGTTGGTGTTATGTTGCCAATATTGGCAACATAACACCATGCCCACTCCGACGTGGCACCAAGTCAATGTTAAATTTTTTTTTTGAATTTTTTTTTGTATTTATATTAAATTAGATGAATAATACATAACTGTCCCTTACTGGTAGGGGCCCCACAAACCCCCACAATTTTTTTCCCGGAGTGTGGGCACAATAAAATGCCCAATGTGGGCATTAGAACATCACCTTAGTTATCAAACACAAATCTTGCAGGAAGAAAGAAAAATAAAAATAAAAAAATAGAAAAAGAGAGAATATCCAAAATGTATAGAGCATGCCATTTTAATCTCTCTCTCTCTATATATATAAATAGATTTGATTATTTAAATAAATAAATAATTAATTAATTAACAAAAAAAGCTCCTAGGGTCCATTAGGCTGGAAAAGTTAAATTGAAGCCATCTTTATCTATATCTATATATATATAAAAACAGTCTTTTTTCCCTCCAAAATACATTCCTAATTTTTCCCGCCTATTGAATTTGCTTAATATAAACTTCTATCTATATATAGAATAATTTACTTATCTATATATATATAAAAACAGCATTTTTCCCTCCAAAATACAATCCTAATTTTTCCCGCCTATTGAATTTGCTTAATATAAACTTCTATCTATATATAGAATAATTTACTTATCTATATATATATAAAAACAGCATTTTTTTCCCTCCTAAATAAATTATCAATTTTTCCCGCCTCCTGAATTTACCTAATATATCTTCTATCTATATATAGAAAATAAAGCTTTTTTTTCATTATTTTTTTTATTACCTTAAATCCATTTCTCATTTAAAATAAATTCTTTTTTATTTTTTATTTTTTTCTTTCATAATCCATATCCAACTCTCTTTTATTTTTTTCTTTCACAATATATTAATATTAATGTATATAGATTTTATTTGATTATTTATACCTTATTTTACCCAATCTCATAATATCTAAATACTTTTCTCTCTCTCTCTCTCTCTCTCACACACACACATTTTCTACCTATAAATCGAAAAAAATAAATCGTGATTTTAATTTGTTCGACTTGATGATAGCTTTAAAATAAGTAGACCATATATAAATTTTTATTTGAAAAAATTAAAATTTATCGCAAATATATAAATTAGTGCCCAACTTAAATATAATTAAATTAATATTAATATAGATTAATGATGACTAAAGTAATGAGATTTTAAAAATTGATAATTTGTTACGACACTTAATTGATATTAAAATTCAAATATAATGACATGTATAAATTGTTTTAGCTTTTAATTCTATTCGGTGTTTGATTTACCTTAAGAATAAATTAAATGAAAAATAATGCTTAAAATTTTTTATCTCGCAAATATATGCTAAAGCTAGCTTTATTTTATGTTTAAAATTGAATAATTTTTTCCTAATAAATATTTAATTTAACAAAATAATAATTTATATATCGACATGGTACTTAAGTACAAGTCCTCGTGTAATTACACAAAATGGACTCAAATTCTTTCACATTTTTTATGAATAATATAAAGAATAAAAAAGAAGACGAGATATATTAATATGGTACTTAAATCAAAACTCTCCCTTAATTACAAAAAATAGACTCAATTTATATAGAAATAATTTTGTAAAGAAAAATTTTTCATTTCATTTATTCTTAAGGTAAATCAAACACGTAGTAAAAGCAATTAAGTTAAAACAATTTATACACAAAATAAATCTCATTATATTTGTACTTTTACATACAAATATCAATAGCAAATTATAAATTTAATTTTTTACCACATTAATTTATGTTATTAAGAGTTTTAATTTAGTTAACAAGGGTAAATATTATATATTTGCAATAAAGTTCAATTTTATTTTGAATCAGCAAATTTCAATTTATTTATTTATTTACTTATTTATTTTGCTTCCAAATCTTCAACTTATAGGTTATTGTATTGAACAATATAACGGTGTTCCAAGCATTGGAATGACTTTTTTGATTGATCGTTTTTCATAATTTTAGTATTTTAAAAAATAAAATTATTTAAAATCAATCATTTTTGCTAAGATTTAATTTTTATGCCATACAAAATAACTATTGATTAAATTTTTACACAAAAATTCAAATAACGATTGTACCATTAAAATAAAAAAAGAATCGGACACGTTACTTAATTTTAGAATAATTAATTATTTTTATAAATAAATAGCTAAGAAACAAAAATTAATTAAAATTAACGATCCTGCTAAGATTCAATTTTTGTGCGATACAAAATTACGATTCATTAAGGTTTTATACAAAAATAAAAACAAACTTAATAGGAGTTGGCCCCAGTTCGAGACAAAATCCAACCACTACGATCGCCAATTTGTACCATAAAATCTAAAAATTACTTTGGACCCATTAATTAATTTTAGAAACAATCAATCATTTTTAAAAATTATTAGCTAAGAAGCAAAAATTAATTAAAATTGATAATTTCTCTAAGATTTAATTTTTGTGCGATGGAAAACTACAATTCATCAAATTTTTACGCAAAAATTAAAATAAATGTGTAATATGAAAATTTAAAACTTCACTTGGACCCATTAATTAATTTTAGAAAGAATTCATTCTTTCTGAAAATAATAGTTAGGTAATAAATGTATGATTTAATTTTGGTACGATAAAAAATTACGATTCATTTAATCTTTACATAAAAATTAAAATAAAAGTGTAACATCAATTTTGTTGAATTAATCATTCAATTGTAACATTAATCAATTTTTTAATTAAGTCAATCTTTACCGATATCTTTTAATCTCCAAGACATTTTTTCAATTATAAGATATTTTTAAAATTAGATTCATATAATTCTTAAAATTATGGCTATTAAGCAAATTATTTTGGAAATAATTAATTTTTTTTAGAAATAATTAGCTTAAACACAAAAATTAACTAAAATTTTTTATACTATAATTAATTAAAATAATAAATTCTATTGCTAATATTTAGTTCGACATGATTTTAGTGGACAAAGATTAATGAAAATTAATTACACTATTAAAAGGGCAAATGCAATTAATTTTTAAAAAAGATTAGATTGCTATGGGTTTTCCCTAAAAAAAATTTTTTTAAAAATTAATTGTGACATATCTTTTAAATTATATGATTTCTTTAAAATTAGATTTATACAATTCTTAAAGGTGCAGGTATTAAAATGATTATTTCAAAAGTAGTTAATCCTTTTAAAAAGTAATTAGCTAAAAATGAAAATTAATTAAAACCAATTATACTACAATTAACTGAAATTAATTATATTTATTAGAATTAATTATATTACAATTAATTACAATTAATTATATTTCTTAGATTTAATTGGATATATTTTCAGTGGACAAAAATTGAAATAGTTTTATTAGATGAAAATTAATCAAAATTAATAAAATTGCTAAAAGGGGAAACATAGTTATTTCAAAAAATAAAAAAATAATTAAAATTAATTGGATTTCTACGGGGAAAAACTGTGCTTCCGAAATTAATTTATCTTTTACGTATTTTAATATAAAGCTAAGTTAACACATATAAGATTTTGAATTCTTAGCATTTGGGTGTTACATTTTATTATAGAGTAAGGCAACTAATTATTAATCCCTTATTAACTTTATTTAGTTTTTTACTGTCATTCTTTTTTCAAAACATACTTTTCTTTTGATTCATATATATTTTTGTATTTTCTATGATAGTTCTTTTGAGTTACAGTTAGTGACAACACATTAATATTTATTTTTGTAAAATTAAGAGCGTTTCAAAGGATCTGCTCATTTTTTTTAAGTAACAAGCTCCGAAAATAGGTTTTCAAAAAGTAATGATTTTTTTTTTTATTTTGACACTACTTGAACCAACAATTATATAATAATTCTTTGGTTCAATCTATCGCTTTCGTTAGGGAATAAGTCCAAGAATTCTTACTAAATAATTGGCTATCGACCCAATCAATTATTGAAATTACACAACTTAATTAGAATATTTTGACTGGCTTTCAACTATATTAAATATTTATCTAAATTTCTATCTCTTAAATAAATATTACGCATCCTATCTACTTTGAATTATTTATTTTATACTGAATTTTGCCAGCTGAGATGTTATTTAATTTTGAAGTATCATCAATTAGGTTGTATATTTTAAGTATTACATATATATTTAATTTATTTATCTTATCCAATTTAATTTAAAATTTATATCGAATCATTCAATATTTAATATATCGAATATGTTAAATTAGTGAGTTTGTAGATAACATGTAAATATACGTGTTTAGTATATTTAGAAGGTATTTATTGAAGAAATAAAATTTCAGTAACACATATTAAAAAGTATAAATAAAAGTCTTCGATTAAACTATCACGATAGGGCATGGACGTAGATAAGAATTTTTTAGTGAGCGGGGACAGGGAACAGACATTCCCATCCTATATTCTTATATCATCGTCACTCGGCCTATAGTAGTAAATGAGGACGGGTCGAAATGCGGATAAGCGTTTCCCAACTTGGCAAGAACCGGGTGTTAGGGTTTGTCGGACTGTATTTACAACACTGTTATTTTTCTAATATATTTCTATATTGATTATATTTCATAATTAAAATTTAAAAATCATTATTTACATATTATTTGTTAATGACGTACATCACACTAATGTATAATTAATATTTTTCAAATTTTATAATTGCATATAATAGAATGTAAAATAATTTTTTTAAAAAATAATGAGCTCTATAAATGTTAGTAGAGTTATTTTGATAACTATAATATTTAATGATATTTTATTTTGGGTTTACATTAATAGATTAATTTTACAATGAGCAAAATATGATATATTATCATAGTCTCTGCCACAAATGCTAATGAGGTTACAATTCTATCGAAAATAGCAAATTAAGTTGTGTTGATTTTCGTGAATTATTTTTTTTACATATTTGCAGGATGCATGAATTAGTACGAAATATATGAGAAACTCTGTCGCAATTTTTATAGAATTATTTCGAATTAAATTAATTAAGTTTATTATTGTAACTCATTCTTTATTTTAATTATTTTTTTTAGGTTTTATATCAATGGTATTAACATCTATCAATACCATTGTTAGTTGAAAAATTTATCCCCCGTGCAACGCACGGGTGAAACAACTAGTATAAATAAAAACAGCCTTTTTTCACCCCAAAACGAAAAAGGTTTTTTCCCTCCAAACCATCCGTCCAACCCGACCCTATTACATTCCTTATATAAACACCAAACATATTTTACTCGCAGCCCACAGCACACGCGGCCCAGTAGCTATATTATACACGCGGTTAGTAGTTTAACCCAATTCCCAAACCCGGCCCAAGAACGTTCAGACTCTTTCAAGAATGGTCCAGCGTCATTCACGCCTCTTGCGATATTCCTCGGCTCCAATTTCCTCTCCACATGGAATTTATTCTCAGTTCCAAATCCTACTTCTATGGTCCGATTGATTTAGGCTTAATTTAGGAAAATTTCACTCCAATTCCATATTGAATCCGTTCAAAATCGCTAATCCCGAATCTTTTACCTAATTTTTTCGCCCTAATTTTGTCAATATGCATCGCAATCTTGCTGGATTCGAGTTGCCCACATCGTCAATAATCTTCAGTTTTAATTTTTCCTTTTTTCATACGATGTTAACTATGGCAAGGACATCGCTCATAATTCTTCAACTGGAAGAAACGCATCCCTCTACAAATAGTTGGCTGATTCTCCCAAACCTCGGTTCATTGTTAGCGCACAAGGTACTACAATCTTAGTATTCATTTTACTTCAATTTAGATATTTAATATTGTACATCATTTTTGGTTTTTCGTCTAATTTTTTTTTTGATTGCGCAGAATCAAGAAATCTGCTTTCACAGTATTGTACATTCTTCTATACGCACAAGGTAAAGCCACTGCTTGTGATTATTATTGTTTTTTCTTCTGTGTTTTTAGCCGTGCTTTGGCATTTTACGTGAGTAATAATGTCGCGGATTGTGATTACTATCCTTTTTTATATGCGACTGCTTAAGTTTTTTGTGTTTCCATCCTTTGTTCTATTTGTTGTACTGGTAATGCCGCTGCTTGTGGGGTTTTTTTTTTTTTGTTTTTTTAGGGCCGAAGGTTAGGACATGTTTTTTAAAAATCCCGTTACAGTTTATATGCTAAACTTTCATTAGAGACATGAAAATTTGCAAAAGAGATTGTTGCGACTGCTTAAGTTTTTTGTGTTTCCATCCTTTGTTCTATTTGTTGTACTGGTAATGCCGCTGCTTGTGGGGGGTTTTTTTTTGTTTTTGTTTTTTTTTTTAGGACAGAAGGTGAGGACATGTTTTTTAAAAATCCCGTTACAGTTTATATGCTAAACTTTCATTAGAGACATGAAAATTTGCAAAAGAGATTGTAATCAAAAGCAGCGGGGTGGGCTTATCAATGTTCATTGTGTTAACGATGAGTTCAACTGATCTAGCAATCAATGGCTCTGATTGAACTCATCATCATTCATCTTCTTAATGAAATAGCCTGTGAAAATTGCATGAAGTATCATAAGCAGTTAAAGCTCTGTCCCTAGTTTATTACGATATCTTCTCTTGTGGTTTTTTAGCAAAGGGAGAGAACCTATTCATTTTGTTAGTTAAATGACATAAACATATGCATCTCCTTTTTTTTTTTGGTCATTTAAGAATACTGAATTCCTTGGTCCTGCTATTAGTAATAGTAATGCTTTGATATTGAATTCATGGGTAATATGTATATAAGTTATAATAATGCTTCGTTGGTGCCATTAAGTCCATGTTCTTGATTATGTAATTGTACAATTTACACTGCCTTTGAATGGTTGCTTCCCAATTTTGAATTGAACCTAGAGAGACAACATGTATATAAGGTGTTTGTTTTGTGCAGATCTTGATATGTAACATGTGGTTTATTGTATTAACTAAACTAAATGCTGTGTTTATATTCAGTTTTTAATTTTAATTTTTATTTTTATAGAAGTGTTCAATGGCTCCTAAACCAGCTTTGCTAAGTACAGTGCTTGGGGATATCCCTAAAGATAAGGGGTTTTTGGTTCGTATTATCCGGCTTTGGATTGTTCCATTAAGATACAACCAAAATCGCATTAGATCTGTTGAGTTGCTCCTTCAGGATACTGAGGTTCTTTTATTTGCTTTTTAATCATTGTTTAGTAATGCTCATTTAATATTTACCCCTTTTGAATTTTTCTTTGACTTTTTCTTTTGGTATAATTTGTTTTTGTAGCGCAATCGTATCCAAGCAACAGTGGAGCCTGATTTGTGGGATCAGTTTAAGGATGAAATAGAAGAGCATGGTTTATACGCCATGAAGAATTTTCGGGTTGAAGCCAATGATGTCCTTTTTAAGCCGGCTCCCCACTCTTTTAGGCTCTATTTCAAGCAGGTGACACGTGTGGGGCCTTTTAGTCTTGATAAATTCGAAGACTTCCCTAGGGATATCTATAAGTGCAAGACTGTCGATGAAATATTTAATATGCCGGATGCTAATAATAATGATCTTATTGGTAAGATTCAAACTTTTAATTATTTGCCTTTCATTTTATAGTTTCAGTGCGTGATTTCTCTAATGTTTGTATTGCTGCTAGATTTCGTTGGTGCGTTGGTGCCGACAGAGAAATTAAGGTTGGAAGAGGCTACAGCAAGGGCGTCTAAACATGTGACGTTGTTATTGCGAGATTTAGGGTAAGATAATATAGTTACTAAAACTTTAGCAATAGGAGACGATGCTGAACTTTTATTTCTAGAATTCATTTGACAAATTGTTCATTTTTGTAGAATGAGCTCGATATATTGTACTTTGTGGGAACGTTATGCCGAAGAAGCGATGGCCAAAATTTCTATGAATAGGGATGTGCCTGTTGTTGTTTTGATACAATTGTGTCGTATTAAGAGGGGTAATTATCTCATGTTTCTTTTATCCGTTGCCCTCATTCTTCTTCATATCATCTTTTATATAAATCCAATATTTATTATTTGTAGATGAGTCAATTTCATTGAGTACATCATTCCATGTGACGAAGGTTATAGTTGATGAGCATTTGCCTGAAATTGAGGATTTTCGTATTCAGTAAGTTTACTTGTGTTTTGGATTTACCTATTATTTTTTGAAATATTGTGGTGTGATTTTTTAATTTTTATATATTATAATAGTTTCATGGCTGCCTTCCAAGCTTCGTCCCAAAATAGTGGCCAGATTTCGGGCTCATCAAGCAATGTTGGAAATTTTGGGCCGGTTGAAACAATAAAGAACTTGAGGGATGCGAAGGAGGTACTGACTTTGTTGAGTTCGCCGTTTAGATTGCTCCATTACTTTCAATTTTTCCATTTTTTTTTATTTCACTTCATCATTAAAGTATTATATGCCTGTGCAGGCAAGAGGCTATTGGTTTTATGGACAAATTACTCGTGTTATTTCAAGAGACAATTGGTCCTATCCAAGTTGTCCCGATGTTAAGTGTGCCAAGAAAGTTAAGAGAGTTGATGATGGCTATGTTTGTGACAAGTGCTCCAAGAAAGTTGTGCAGCCAGTTTATAAATATTGTCTTAAGCTTCAAGTCCAAGATAGAGATGCCGTCACTACTGTGTTGCTGTGGGACGAACAGTCCCGACGATTGATTGGCAAGAATGCAATGCAGTTGCATGGTCAAATTAAAGAGGTTATTCTCTATATACCTGT
The DNA here is from genome assembly GCA_018223645.1 of Jasminum sambac. Taxonomy (NCBI): domain Eukaryota; kingdom Viridiplantae; phylum Streptophyta; class Magnoliopsida; order Lamiales; family Oleaceae; genus Jasminum; species Jasminum sambac. Next base: position 28,916,902 of record CP073652.1, read on the forward strand.
GGTTTATCAAGCTTTCATTTTCAGTTGGTGAAAATATGTCATGCTACTTTTTAATTTTTTTTATTCAAATTATATAAGGCTGGAGATGGAGGTTTACCGAAGGAGATCATTGACTTGGAGATGAAGAGCTATATGTACAAGGTATCTGAATACCAAAACAACAGTGGAGGTGGAAGGACTTATATAATCTCTTCATTGTGTGACGATCCTTCCATCATTGAGTTCTATAAGCCGAAAGATGTTGCTCAGGAGGTACTAACTTGAATCATAAACTATTTTATTCTTTGATCACTAAATTTTTGCTAAATTAATTTCATGTGTGGTGTCTATTGGTGTGCAAAAGGTGTATGACTCCGATGATGATTTGGATCTGATGTTTTTGAATGAAACTCAAGGCGATTCGAATGTGGTATGGATCACTTTTTGAGTCTTGAACTATATGATGTGAAATGAGGTTTCTGTTCTAAATCTTTTTTGGATTAATCTGTAATTGTTTCAACCAGGCTTCTTCTTCTTCTTTTTTTTTTATTATATGAATGGTGATCTTTTCATTGTTTTGGTCTTGGGTTTTTCTAGCTTCCTGATGCATCGTTTGAATCTGCCGAGGATGCTTCAACCACACCTTCTAAGCGTGTCCATGGGAGTGACGATGTTGAGGCTACTATTGGTTCAGATACTCAGAACTCTTCAAATAAAAAGATAAAGAACATAAAGATCGAGAAGCCGTAGGAAGTGAAGAATTCAGTCTTTATGGTTGATGATAGCAGAGTTTGAAACTTTCTTTTTTAATTATGCTTTGTGTTTGAAATTTTATTTGTTAAGGATCTTTGAATTCATTTCTGATTGCTATTAATTATGTTATTGCTTTGATATGGAATGAGTTTTGGATTTTCAATACATTGAGTTGTTTTTTAGTTTATTTAATTTTCTTGGCATGTTTGGTATATTGCTCATTAGTTGATGCTTCCGCTATTGGTATAATTGCATATCTCTTGAACTTGATTTTATAAAGAAGACATGGAAAAGCTTTTGCATGAGACAATAGGGCATAGCAGACATTGATAGAATTACTCCTGCTGGTGATAAACACTGATAGATTTTGCACAAGGCAGGTACAAACATAAAGATGAAACAAGATGCCTTTGAATCTATGATTAATATTCATAGATTCAAAGGCAATCCAGTCAAGTAACCAAACGTGCTAGAAGAGTAATGCGTATGTATACGATGTAATCTTATCCAACTTGCTAAACCAAAAACCGTAGGGATGAGAGTCTGTGAAGTGAAGAGTTGGAGAACTGTTAGATAACCCTATTTATTTATTCCTGCTCCCAAACAAAAGAAAGAATATTTGATAGGGTTAATCATCAACATCTACCCTTTTCTTCATCTTCCTGATCTTCACTTATTTGTCGGCAAAAAAAATATTTCTATTATTTCAATTCTTTCAGCTATGATACCATCTCAAAAGAACAAAAGTGTAAAATTGTAACGCGTATTTTTTTTATAATTTGATTCATCACAAGGACGACGTATATATACAAAGATACAATATATATACCTGAAAGCTAAATAGCTAATTATGTCTAATTCACTTACATCATGCTTAAAATTAGTAATTACAATATATGTTAATTCTGGGTTGAGCTTGGTACAGTGACATACGATATGTGGGAAATTTTAAAAGGCCAAAAAAAAAATAATCGTTTCTTTATCAAAAATTAGTCCTTCTAGAACACAAATGAACACTTTCGTCCCCAAGTTTTTCAGGACAACCAAATCATCACCTTTAAATTGATCCATACAAAAACCTACACAACCAACTTAATAAAAAATTCTATAAAGTGGAATGGCCATGTAATGGTCTCACCATCAATGTTACGAGTCACACTCTCATTCAATTAAGTTTTTTTTTTTTGTTTATCACTTTAAATGGAGTAAATTAACACGATCAAGCACTTTGTGAAGTGCAAAAGTTACAATGCTAAATTTTGCCAACATTATTTCTTATGGAGGTTTCATGAGATGATATTGACTATAACTTTGTTGCTTGGAAATATAATAGACTTATTAATTAGCCCACCAAACCTTAAATAATCAGTCCACTATTTATATTATCCCGTACTAATTACTTGTCATCATTGTTGTCGAAAAATCAAAAGTTTAAATTTATTTTACTATGATATGACAAAGGAATGGCAAATACTAATTATAGCCGCTAGATTGTTAAATGCATGTGTTTTGAATAAACAAATCCAAGATTTATAATGATATTAATTATTCACATTACCAAATTCATATCCTAGAATCCCATCATATATCATACAGCCCATTATTCCAAACCTATTCTTGAGGATATAAGCGGCTAAACTTAAATCAAACAACACGAGGAACTATTGAGACCGCAACTCTCCAATCTCATCACATCGTTTACATCTTCCTTTACTTCTAATTTTCGCAAATCACCCCAAGCACATTCGAGTAGATGTTTTGCCGAGTTTTGATCGAGGTTTGTTTTGCCGAGTTTTGATCGAGTTTTGTTCCGCCGATGCTGGATCGAGTTTTGTTACGCCGAGCCTTTATCGAGTTTTGTTTTGCCAAGTTTTATTCACCAGTTTTCTTCGTGTTCCTACCATACATGGGCGCCAAGATTTTACATCAAGGTATTGTCCGTTTGTTGCCTTAGTATTTTTCTCGAATATGGCCATTAAAAAACGAAATTTGATCTTAGAAAATACCTAAAAATTAGGTATTATTACTAACTGAAAGAGCAGCGATAGAAAAACCCGAGTCCAAAATCTTGACGTCACTATCTTCAATTAAGTCTCAGAAAACTTAGCTATACAAAAACCTGCATCAAAATATAATCAACCAAAAATAAAAAAGTTAAGATAAATTTAGACAATGTCACTTAAATTAGACAATGTCAGCAATGAGGTTGTTTTATTTTCTTTTTAATCATTTTTTAGTAATGTTTATTTAATATTTACCCCTTTTGAATTTTTCTTTGACTTTTTCTTTTGGCATAATTTGCTTTTGTAGCGCAATCGCATCCAATCAACAGTGGAGCCTGATTTGTGGGATCAGTTTAGGGATCAGATAGAAGAGCATGGTTTATTTTCTCCCTTTACGTTGACGCTGGCTTCTTTGTGCTATTAGGACGTCGGTATATATATTTCTAATTTATATTTCAATGAGGAAGTTGACGAGGTCAACGACTATTTCAAATGGGAAGGGCAGGCCTCTCGATGAAAATGGTAGTAAAAATACCTGTCACATGTATAACTATTTAGGTTACATTTATCTCATTGTACTAATTAACATATTATGACAGCTGCAACGGAATCGCAGACTAAGAAATCACGTTCATCTGGAATAGACAATCCTCCTAATGTTACTTGAATTGTTGGTTTATTTGATCGCTTGTCATCTTGACCATTAGAAACGCCGATGTCCGATATTACAAATGGTATGTTTGTTTTTAATAATATTTAATATTTCATCTTTCACTTTAATTTCTCCATGTGCTTCAAACCCAAACATTAGATTTTCTCCTATACTGCATTTTTTCATTTTTGCAATTAATAATGTAATAATCTACCAACAAACTAACTCTCTTTATCTCTATATTTAAATTTGTAGCAAATACCATTTTAATTTTTATAATTGTATATATTTTCGCTTGTGTGGTTCAAGGCGTGAGGATCCTTTTCCTATTTTTAATTAATCTTGACGATTTTCCTTATACTTTATTGTCGTATAAAGTTATGTGTGGTTCATTTTTCTTGGAATATTATAGTCATTTATCTTAATCTCATATCGGTTTTGGGTTGGAGCAATTGTTTATTTATTTATTTTCCGTCTATGTTGTTTGCTGAAAAATGTCATGTGCAATGAGGATGGTATATTTTGGCGATTCTAATAGTCGTAATTTCTTTTGTTAGTTATCCCCGCGGCTCCAGTTGAGTTACAGTCAAAGAAATTACGTTCATCTAGCATTGTGGAATCTCCTACTATCACTCGCACGGTTGAAGTATGTAATGCTTCTTCACGTTTGAGCATACGAACGCCTTTATCGGACATCACGAATGGTATGCTTTGTTAAATCAATATTTAATTTTAGGATTTGCATCTAATTCAAACACAGTAGTTTATTGTTTTTTATATTGCATTGCTCATTTGCAAAAAATTAATTTTCGTATTAATTGCATGCTTTTATTCGTTTATATGGTCAAGTTGATTGTTTTGATTATTGTAAGATAGCTAGCATTTAATACATGTCTTATACATGTATATAGCATCCGATATAACCTATTCTACAATGTATATGCTAATTTATTATGGCTAATCAATCACATTTGTTTTCCAGTCAACCTTTCTCGCTCCGAGCACTCTGTGAATATTACTGGTGTGAGGACAGTAAATAGAAACAACAATCGAAATGCGGTTGATGGTTTGCCTACCTCAATACTTCCTCATGGGAAAGTTGGTCAAGGTGGTTCGTGTTGCACGATCAACCAGAATGAAAGAAATTCTCCATCAAAATTTTGTATGTATTATTTCTACAATAGTGCTGGTTTTTATAAGTATGATACTTTAATGTTTCAGTGTCGTATAAATCTTTGATTTTGTCATTTTTCCTGGAATGTTATAATCGTTTATCTTATTTTCATGTTGGTCTTAGGTTGGGACAATTGTTTATTTAATTGTTTTTGTTCCCTATGTTGTTTATTGAAAAATGTCAGCTGCAATGAGGAAGTTGACAAAGTCGGTGACTATTTCAAATGGGAAGGCGAGGTCTTTGGATGAAAATGGTAGTACAAATTACTATCTTCTCTATAATTATTATATGGGGCACAATTATCCCATTTTACTAATTCACATATTCCTACAGTTGCAATTGAATCACAGTCAAAGAAAACACATTTATCTGCCAAGGACGATTCTCGAACTGTCACTCATATTGTTGGCTTATTCGATCGGTCATCAAATTTGAGCTATACGATGCCAATGTCTAATAATAATAATGGTATGTTCGCTTTTAATAATATTTAATTTTAGATTGTCCATGTACTACAAATTCCTTTATTTGTTGTTTGTGATATAGGATAATTATATTTGAGAAACAGGGATTATTTAACATTATTAGATATGGTGCTTTGAGGCCCAAAATATTGGGTTATACTTTGACAAAATCGATGGTTTAACAATAAATTGATGTTAATATGTCTCCAGATAAAGGTTCCTTGAATAATAGTGTGATTCATAACCCATGGAATAATACTAATCAGCATGGGGTTCAAGACGATGTTGATGATGTTGGACCGAGTAATTTGCATAGTGACGATGGTCAAGACGATCCATATAATGATTGTAAGTATTTATATGTCCAAATTATTAATTCTACTAACTATAACCTTTTATGCTGCACATTACATTCGCCCATTTTATATTTTATATTTTTTATCCTATTGTGATATTGCCTCGACATTAAATTTACTAATTTATTTTTTTATATTTAGTTAATAAATTTACCGAATTGTCTGGTGATTCTTCTGGAGATGAGATTAACGGTGATTTATTCGATGGTATGCAAGATCAAGACAATCATCATTTTTACGGATGTCTTTCCTTTGCGTAACGATTATTAATTATTATATTTGGTTTGTTGCAGCTGATTTACATCGAAAAGTCGATTTTTTCAAAACAGTATTTCTAAACAAATTTTCATTTTTACGATTTAATAAAATTTTCGAGTGTTGTTTATATCTATTCATTAGATGATTGCCCGAATTAGTTCGGATTAGTTGGATTACTTATGCCGATTTGTGATTATGTATCTATATCTTCTATAATTTTGAATGTATAAGAAATTATTTTACTAATAAAAGTTCGTATTCTTTGCAGAATATGCTGATATTGGGGACCCTGTCCACTCATGCGAGCACTGTGGTGCTATTTTTTGGTACGTTGAGAGAAACAAAACTGAATCGACCAAATACAATCCCGTATTTACCATGTGCTGCAATCAAGGGAATGTTGTTCTTCCCTCAATGAAGCATCCTCCCCGAGTCCTAAGCGATTTGATTTTTGGAGACGATGACAGGAGCAGACATTTTGTTGATAACATCCGATCTTACAACTCTATGTTTTCATTCACGTCCATGGGTGGAAAGATTGATAAAGGGATAAATAAGGGTCGAGCGCCGCCTATATTTAGGTTGAATGGCCAAAATCATCATAGTATTGGGTGTTTGCTTCCTCACGAAGGTGAAAAGCCGAAGTTCCTACAAATGTACATACATGATTCCCACAACGAGATCGTGAACAGAATTGAGGCTGTCAGGTAGTTTGGGATGGTGCATAAATTATTTTTTATCTTTTTTTTTTATTTTTCAATTTTTAACCTTAAAGTGTTGGGAAACAAATACATTTTTAACAATAGGCGCCAATTGGTTTGTCTGACAGGTGATGGCATACAAAACCTACATTTTGGTATTGTCTACGATTTGAAGGACATGCTCGATTTAACACAATGTATTTGCTAAAGTATTCGGGATGGAAAGAGACGAGGTTGAATGAAAGGAATTGTGCTAATATTAGGATTAAGCGTATTGGAAGGAGATCAGAAATGGGAGGCAATACGACCTTCCAAGAATAAATGAAGTTAAAAGACTGATTAGGAATGACATAAGGGAAGATCGAGTCGGCGTGATGTAATTGTCTGGACTAAGAGCGGTGCCCTCAAACGCATGAATCATCTCAATCCTTCATTTCTTCCACTTGATCTACCATTTGCTTTATCCATTTGGGCGAGGATGGATACTGAGAGGATGTAGTGTTGACCGTGCTATAGACCCTTCTCATAGAGGAAGAGAGCACGTCACTATGAGGCAATATTTCGCATACAGGGTGCAGGAACAAGCGAATGAGTCACCGTATATTCTACGATGTAGGAGGTTGTTCCAGCAATTCCTGGTCGATGGCTACACTATGATTGAGGCAGCTCGTATGATTTATATCCGGACACATCAGCCGGAGTTGAGATCTGAGTTGTATAGTGGATTGGCTGATGCTGCCGATCGTGGAGAGACAAATCCGGCTAGATTGGGAAAGCTTGTGGTGTTGCCCAATACCTTTATAGGGAGTCCCCGTTATATGATAGCAAACTACCAGGATGCCATGGCCATATGTAGGTGGGCTGGATATCCAGAATTGTTTATCACTTTTACCTGCAATCCTAAGTGGCCTGAGATCACCCGTTTCATGGAGGCCAGGAGGCTGCAGCCCCATGACCGACCTGATATTATATGTAGAGTGTTCAAGATCAAGCTAGACCAGCTCATTAATGATATTAAGAAAAATCACATCTTCGGCAAACCTAAAGCAGGTTTTTTCTATTTTGTTTGCGTTGTTCTAGAATTTTGTCTCATTGGTTCTGTTTAAATAATTATCATTCGTCCTCCTACTTTCGTGTTTTTCATGCACTAAAGTTACTTATGCTGTCGTGTTGTAGTTATATATACGGTGGAATTCCAGAAGCGCGGGCTACCACATGCGCATATTGTATTGTTCATGGAACACAAAGGCAAGCACCCTAATCCGGTGGATATTGACCGAATAATATCTGCTGAAATTCCCGACAACGAGACTCAGCCAGAATATTATAATCTTGTGAAGGATCTCATGATGCACGGTCCTTGTGGTCTTGCAAACAAGAATTCTCCGTGTATGGATAAGGGCAGGTGCACAAAGCACTACCCTAAGAATTTTATCGCCGAAACCAACATCGATAAGAATGGATTCCCAATATACAGGTTTGTCATATACCTTCAAGTTGATTTGAGTACATATAAAGTTCGAGATTATTGTTTCCTGTAAGAATGTATGTTATTGTCGTATTATTTTTATACTTGACAATTAACATGTAGTTGATGTTCTTGGTGAATGTTAGTATTGAGATTTACATTTAAGTGACTTTATTCTGTTATTAATGTGTTATTTTTGACATTGTGTTTATTGTTGAGGTGTTCAAGAGAATTGTGAATCAAATCCTGAAATCCTGTGGTTGGTTTATTAGAGGAATTTGTACGAGATTCAAGGGAAACTCTACCGAAATTTTTCTAGAATTCTATAATCATTTGTACTTTTTTGTAAGTTTGGTGCGTTGATTGCTACTCGGTTCATTATCTTGGTGTTGATATTAACATAGAACAAATTTATATCTAGCCCTATAATTGTTTATACATTAGCCTCCCGTGCAACGCACGGGTGAAAAAGACTAGTATATATTAAAAGCATTACTTGGGCTTTTTCGGGATTTCCCTCTTTTTCACTTGGGCATTTTTAGTTAGCCCGTTTCATTTGTGTTAATTTTTTAATTATTTTATCTACTTATTAATTATTTAATAGACTTTTGTTTTCAATTAATCTACTTAATAAATTAGTTAAATGTCATAAGAATCAATCAATCTTTATTATTATTATTATTATTATTATTATTATTATTATTATTATTATTATTATTATTATTATTATATTTATTTTTATATACCCTTATTTTTATTTTTATATATATTAAAGCATTACTTAGGGTTTTTCGGGTTTCCCTCCATTTTCACTTGGGCATTGTTAGTTAGCACGTTTCATTTGTGTTAGTTTTTTAATTATTACATCCACTTACTAATTATTTAATAGATTTTTATTTTCAATTAATCTACTTAATAAATTAGTTAACTATTCATAACAATCAATCAATAATTATTATTATTATTGTTTTCAATTAATATACTTAATAAATTAGTTAACTATTCATAACAATCAATCAATCTTTATTATTATTATTATTATTATTATTATTATTATTATTATTATTATTATTTTCAATTAATCTACTTAATAAATTAGTTAACTATTCATAGCAATCAATCAATTATGATTATTGTTATTATTATTTGAGCTTTTCGGGTTTTTTCGCTTTTTTCACATGGACTTTTTTAGTCAGTCCGCTTCATTTATTTTAATTTTTTAATTATTATATTCACTTATTAATTATTTAGTAGATTTTTTCTTTCAATTAATCTACTTAATAAATGAGTTAGTCGTTCATAAGAATCAATCAGTGTTGCATTATTATTATTATCATCATCATCATCATCAATCAGCCTACTTAAGATTTGATGGATCATTTGAATAATCAATTCCTATTAATATTAAGAATCCTAACTACTTTTAATTATTTATTGTCTGATACATACTTTTGTCAGTTGAGATTTAATTTAATTTTTACGTACCATCAATTAGGTTGTATATTTTAAGTATTAATCATATATATTTCAATTTAATTATCTTATCCAAATTAATTTAAGTTTTATATCAAATCATTCAATATTTAATATACCAAATATATTAAATTAGTGAGTTTGTGTCTAATATGCTAATATGCGTGTTTAGTGTGTTTAGAAGGCATTTATTAAAAAAATAAAATATTAGTAAAACATCTATTAAAAAGTAAAAATAAAAGTTTTCGATTAAACCATCACGACGCAGCGTGGACGGGGGTGGAAATTTTATAGCGGGGCGGGGACGGGGAATGGAAGTTCCCATCCTATTATAATTCTTATATCACCTTATATGTATAATATATAATGTTTTTGGAATAGAAAATATATGTAAACTTGTTTACTGTTTATATGCATTACATAAAATCAACACCAAGATCGTGATCCTAAATTATCAAGATTAGAGCATCTTCAATGGGTAATGATGTTAAGGGATGATGTGGAGGAGAGAGATAGAGAGAAGATGATTAGGTAGATTGAAAAGAGAATAGAGGATGTGTAGTGTAAAAGAGAGGGAAAAGTGAAAAAGTAGGAGATATATATAAATAAATTCAAAAATAATAATAAAATAATAGTGGAGGATGTGAAGTTGGACTTCTAGATGTAGAGGTGGCACGGGAATTTATGGTGAAAAAGTGGGAAAAAAGTAGGGAAAATGAGAAAAAGAGAAAAAAATGTGGGACCCGTAATTTTTGTGTGTGTCTCTATCTCTCTGCCGAGTAGACATAAATAAAGGATGTGGGAAAGTTATGCAATGGCGATGCTCTTAACTGGTAATAGGAATACCGAATCTAATATATTACTTCAATATAAATTCAGTAAAATTTGATAAAAAATTTACATTTAATATGTACGCACGTGGACGGGGATCAGAATTGTTATTATTCATGGATTGTTTCTACCACCGGCAAAGGTGCCGATGGATATTTTCTCGAAGGTGGTTCATGTTTGTTCAACAATGATCTAGCACCGTCACAAGTTCCATAGTTATGGCACTATCGACCTATTTTGAGGGCCCATTCGATCTCTGTTTTGAAATCCTAGATCAGATCTGAAATTAGTACGATAAGGGGGAGTTTTAGCAATTTGGAAAATTTTCCGGCGATACTGTGGTGGCCCGTGGTGGTTGATCAAAGTTTTCCCAATCACTGAAGGCCAAAATTATTGCAAAACTTTGATAAGTCGCCACGGTGTTACTGAAAAATTTTTCAAATTGTTGAAACTTCCTTTCGCCGTACTGATTTCAGATCTAATCCCGAATTTCAAAACGGATATCGAATGGACCCTCAAAATAAGCTGATAGTTCCATAACTATGGAACTTGTAATGACTCTAGAAAATTTTTCCTTGCATTGGAAATATTAAATTTAATTGTTTCATTATTCTCATTACTCCCTTTACAAAAGTATTTATTACTATTTGAGTTGGATGAACAATACCTATGAATAGTACTGCTCTTTCAAATGTTATTTCAATCAAATTATCACGCTAACTTCTTCACAACATATTCTCAACAAAATTAATTTTTGCTTAAAACAATTTAGACCCGAAAACCCCAAAATAGTTTCACATATATCCAACGATTTTTCATAATTTCTCTGAACAAATTGTGATGACAAAACGATCGGTCGACGCTCATTAATAAGATGGAATAAATTGTAGCTACCCTCGACCTATGAGAAATGATCTTCTCCTCACGGTAGGAAAGATATCATGCCCACAAAACACACTTGGCCCCCCAATTGGTGGGGGAATCATGTGTGTGGACCCCACGACCGGCCCTCCACCAATCAGGGAGGGTCATGTGTGTTTGTAGGTATGATATCCTCTCCACTGTGAGAGGAGATTATTACTCATCGACCTATTAAATCCGAAATAAAAGGATGTATCTCACCTTATTCTTTTTATTTTCTTTATTCATAAATCAAAAGATACATATATTTAGAGAAAAACTGAAATCTTGTCATTCTTTAAAGCAACAACAATCAATATTGGTTGCAGTATAGATGAAGCATAATCCAGCTCTATATCCTTGGTCAATGCAAGCTTGATTGCAGTTTTGAAACTCCGATACACACTTTCCAATGCAAGCCATAGTCGACTTATCAATTGCTATTCCCTTGGCCATTTGCTCTGCAAATTAAATTTGCAAGTACTTCCATTGTCAAAAAGTTCATATTTTATAACAATTCGAAGGGAAATTTGAAAATTCAAATGAAATATAAGTACCTGAAGCCATGAGAAAAGCAAAGAGTAAGAATGCCACAACGAAAGAGCTTCGACAACTGATAACCTCTCCCATTTTAGATTAATTGGAATTTGGAGGACGAGACAGTAGTTTTGGACTCCTTGATTATAATACAACCTTTTTATAGTGTCAAAAATTAATTTACTAGTTTATTTGAATATTTTCTTTTATATGTCAAGTAACTTTTTTTTTTTTTTTTTTTAATTACAAGTACAATCAGTCTACATAATATATGTAGATGAGTACAAAAGCGTGTAGAAATCCAATTTAAAGGAAAACGCAAATCAACATGGCGTTGAAAAAATTCACACAACTCACGTTTGGTGGAAGTTAGACATAGCACCCTAAGAATCTCAGGACCTTAGCCTATCAAATTATTATTATTATTATTATTATTATTATTATTATTATTATTATTATTATTTATTATTATTTTTTTTTGACGAAGCCTGTCAAATAAAATTTTAACAACTCAACATCACATCCAATTGTCAAAATTTTAGTAGCGGAAGGTAAGTCGTGAGATAATCCTTTTTATCCTTTACTAGTGTTGCACTTGTGTGATGCACGAAGACAATTAAGATGATATATTTACATAAAATAATACTATAAAAAAATACTATTTTATGAATTAATGAAAAAAATAGAAAAATATATGTAGTAATAAAATGGATTTCAATAATTCTGAGAATTTTTTTTATCGGAATCGCTATCTTATATTAGAATAAAAAATTAAATACAATGAAGAAATCGAAATGACAAAATACTTACATCACTCGTACTTCATAATTTGGAAATAGTAAAATAAAATAATTTATATTAAAATATAATGCGAGCTGAATGATTAGATGAATTAATAGATATTAACAACGATTTACATTAACTTTCTTAGTTATTGTTGGTTTTTCTATTAAAAAATTATAATAACTAAGAAATTTTTTATTTTAACATAAAGACAATGAAAAATTAGTCATTTAAATAATGTTAAGTAAAATAACATTAACTAACTTACCATAAATTTTATAGTATATCCCGTTCAAAAAAATTTCAAGAAAAACAACTTTAAATAAAATAGTATTTAATCTACATAATTAAATGCAATTAGAACGCGAGAAACCACTTATAAGAAAAAAATAGACTATCTTAAAAAACTCAATTTAAAAGAAAAATTGTTCTCTACAAATAATAATAATAATAATAATAATTATTATTATTATTATTATTATTATTATTATTAATTTATTATTATTATTATTATTATCATCATCGTCTTTATATTATAAAAATAGAAGTGCCACGTTGGCAGCAGTGCCAATGTGGCACTCATTAATATTTTTTTAAAAAAAGTATAAAAATCACTTTTGTAGTTAAAAAAAAATAAAATTATATTTTTGGAAATAAACTAACATTAATTGGTAGTTTTAAATAGGAAAATTCTTTAAATCTTTATATTATAAAAAGAGAAGTGCCATGTTGGCAATAGTGCCAACATGGCACTCATTAATTTTTTTTAAAAAATCATAAAAGTCAATTTTGTAGCTAAAAAAAAGAAAATTCTATTTTTGGAAATAAACTAACATTAATTAGTAGTTTTAAATAGGAAAATTCTTTAAATATAATTATTTTTTAATGAAACATAAATTTTTCATTAAATGTGATAAATAAAATTTAATAAGAAAAAATTAGTTTTTCCAAAACTTTAAATGTAATTTCATTTTTCAAACTTCTAATCGAAAACATTAAATAATAAGTATTTTATTTGTTTATTTTCACCGTGTTAAAAAAATTAGAGTTTTAGATAGTTTTGATTTGTAATGTGCATTGGATTATATAAATAGTAGATTATTCTTAAATCAAATAGTGCGTGCTAAAATTATGATTGAATTTGCACTGAATAATTTATTTATTTTTAAATAAAGAGTAATTTATGAATCTTTATCTTTATATTTTGAATTGTTATATTATTATCATATCATTAATCTTTATATTACAGTTTGTAAAGTGTCATGTAGGCAAAGATGCCAACGCGGTACACATTAAATATTTTTTAAAAAATTATAAAATTAGTTATGAAAATAAACTAACATTCATTAGTAGTAATTAAAAATATAATTGAAAATAAACCAATATTTAAAACAAACATTTAATGAGAAAATTTTATTTTGGAAAGACTTTAAATATAAGTTCATTTTTTAAAGGTCTAATTCAAAATATTAAATAATAAATATTTTTTATTTTTTATTTAATTTTATCGTGATAAAATTATATGTAGTGACCGTGAATTTCCTTAAATTAAAATATTTAATTAAAGAAAAATCTCAGACGTGTCGCTACAACTTCACCTATAGAGTTAAACAGCGTACGCTCGTCTAGTTAAAATTTTATAATATTTACTATTATATTGAATTATTTAAATAAAAAAAATAATAATAATTTATAAAATTTTTATTTAATTATTTATTTTCAATTTACAATTGAGGACCAAACTTTAGAAATTATTCGTTTGAAACCCAAATTTAAAGTCTAGATACAGTCCAATCCAACTTGAAACCCATCTAGAGGCCCATTTGCAAATGCTATTCTAACTTTTACCTTTAAACACTCTTTTGAGTATGCCTAAACCTCTAGCTCCTCATTTCTCCTCCATTGTCATTCCTCAAGATCATTCTATCCATTCTTATTCAACACATCAACTATCTTCAAGAGGTAAGATTTCTTGATATTTGATTCATATCTCCATTTGTTTTTATTTATTTTTGTTGTTTTAAATTTTTAGACATCTATTTGTATTTTTTTCATTTAATTTATACACACAAAATATATATATATATACGTATATACACACTTACACGCACCACCACCGCCGGCCACCACCTTCACCGCGCCACCACCGCCGCACCACCACCATTTCCACCACTAAGAACACCATCATCATCATCATCTCAACTCAAACACACACGCCTATATACGCAATACATACACGCCATATACAAACTCGCACACAAGCTCGGCCCAAACAACAACCTCGTCCAAAACTCAACTTTAATACACAAAAATTATACCTACACCTTCCTTTACGTCCCTAGAACATTGTAGTATGGTTTAATTTCGAGAATAGTTAGTGTATTGAACCAATTTCTAAAATACCCAAATTTCTACCTAAGTTTCAATCCTTGATTTCTCCCTAAATACTCAACCATTTTTCAATCAAAGACCACCACTAGGTTCACCACACTTCACTTCACCTTTTCCGACCAAAAATGGCCGGAAGCTCATGAAATAGAGAACCCGAGAGAGAGAGATTTTAGAGAGAGCTTGAGTGTCGGGTGAAAGAGAGATCCGAGTTCCAAGCCCAACCCATTTAACTTTTCGGATTTTACACTTCAGTCCCTCAAGTTTCTAAGTTAGTTTAAGTTGGTCCCTAAAGCTTATTTAATTTTCAAGTCCCCAACTTTTAATTTATACAATTTAATCCCTAAATATTATTTGCAGCTCTAATCCCCTACTTTATTTATTTTATTTAAATGAGCCCTCAAATTTTATTTAAATTCTAGTCCCTAACTTTCAATTGATGCAATTTGACCCCTAAACTTTTATTTCACTTTTAATCATTTAATTTCTTATTCCCATTCGAGTTAGCCCTTAAACTTTAATTGCATATTAGTCTCTCATGTTTTAAAAATCCTATAATTGAGTCCAAAAAATTTTTAGTTCACTTTTATTGCATAATAGGTCCTCAAACTATTAAATTCTTTCAAATTGACCCCCAAAGTTTTATATTCTTTCCATTTTGGTCCACAAACTTCTATATTACTTATAGATACTTAATATTTAAGAATATTAACATAAATTAAACTCAAGTTATTGGCTAGGCAGAGGCGTGCGGACAGCCAGAGGACTGATTTCTCACCGTTAGTAAGCTCAATACTCTAAAGGTTAAGGTAGATCCCTTTTCTAAAAGTTTCTTTTAAATGTGCGCAATTGCAATTAATATTATTATAAATGCTGCATGTAAATGTTATGTGATGATAGGCTTTTTAGCCTACTTTTAACGTGCTTCCTCGGTACTATGACGATAGGCTCTTTGCCTAATTACGACGTGATTTAATAGCATTATGACGATAGGTCTTTGGCCTAATATATTATAATGACGTGCTATTAATCACTATGATGACGTGCACGATTAAGAGGGATGATGAAACGAACTTGTATTTTATACTGTTCGTATTTTATGAAAATGATGATTATGTGCATTTATTTTGTAATATATATTAATTGTGGTCTTGCGGGATCTATCGAGTATTTAAAATAATCACAATTTTCTCTATCAAATGAACAAATTGCAGATTAAGGAGCCGGAGGCTTGGCGAAGCGTGGGAATCTCTTAGGGACCTTCAAATAAATTAGTTTTAATTACACTGACAACTGAGTACTTTTAACTGTTGAAGTAATGACTTTTGAATGTTTTGAACTTACTAGTACTTTAATTGGATGTTTTTGGGGTCTGTGTTGAAACTATCGTGAAGCACTCTTTCGATTTTATTAATTTAAATAAATTTCCGCATTTTAGCTATTTGTTATCTTTTCGCACTTATTGGTATTATAAAAAAATGGTTAGTTTTAAAGAAAGAACTAGCGTTCCGAGTTCAATGAATTCGGGGCGTTACATTATAGGTTTTGATAGTTTTGTTTGGTTACGTGAACTGGCCTGTTAAAAAAATAGTGGATATTTTTTACTTTTTTCCTTTTTTAAATTAAATTGTGAGTGGTTAAAATTGTAGTTGCCTTTATATTGAATAATTTATTTATTTTTAAGTAAAATAGTAATATATTAATCCTTAAATTATTATAATTGAAGTGCCACTTTTGGTGAACGCTTTATTGGCAGTGCCAACATGACACATAGTTTCTAATTAAAAAAATTAATTGATATTTTTCCTTTTTAATACAGTTGATGTGATATGCTCACTAATTGAATTTTTCATTGTACATACCTTTTTTGCCTTTTCTAAGTATATAAAATTAAAAATAAAAAGTTTTGTTTCTACAATTAATATACACTTTGCGTAAATGGAAAGAAATCAAATGAATTATGTAAATACAAAAAATTATCGGTATTATTACAAATTTAAATTACTTAAAATTAACTATAATACTTCTTATACAACAGAGTTAAAATTAAAAATTAATTACAACTAATCACTAAAAGACCGCATAAAATCATAAAATTTAGAGTGCATAATGTCCATTTCAGAAAGAAGAAAGGTGTTCTATATAAATTTGATATGTAAAAACCAGAAAGACACGTTTTGATAATCAAAGAATTTTTATATATTCATTCCCCATGGTTCGTTTATAATTAATTAATCTCTACGACCATTATTGTGCATGCTATACAAGGCAATTAGAATTAAGGTTATACGTTTTGATAAATTTCTTAATTATGTGATACACGAGAATTTTTATAATTTACAATTGTAAATTTACTCCATATTGTTTGCATTGATTATAATATACAATATTATAGATTTTAATAATTATTTACAATTATGCAATCTCCTATGCATAAATTACATTAATTCTGTAATTCAATATTTATATTTATAATTTTATATCAATTATTTATCGTACATAAATTTAATTATTCCCGTGCATCGCACGGGCGTGATACTAGTATAATTAGTTTTTAATGAAACATAAATTTATCATTAAATGTGGTAAATAAAATTTAATAAGAAAAAATTAGTTTTGCAAAAACATTAAATGTAATTTAATTTTTCAAACTTCTAATTAAAAACATTAAATAATAAGTATTTTATTTATTTATTTTCACCGTGTTAAAAAAATGTTATAATTTTAGATAGTTTTGATTTGTAATGTACATTGGATTATATAAATAGTGGATTATTCTTAAATCAAATAGTGAGTGCTAAAATTATAATTGAATTTGCACTGAATAATTTATTTATTTTTAAATAAAGATTAATTTATTAATCTTTATCTTTATATTTTGAATTGTTATTTTATCATACCATTACTCTTTATATTACAGTTTGAAAAGTGTCACGTAGGCAAAGATGTCAACGTGACACACATTAAATATTTTTTTGAAATTATAAAATTATTTTTGAAAATAAACCAACATTAATTAGTAGTAATTAAAAATATATTTGAAAATAAATCAATATTTAAAACAAACATTTAATGAGAAAAATTTGTTTTGGAAAGACTTTAAATATAACTTTATTTTTTAAAGCTCTAATTCAAAATATTAAATAATAAATATTTTTTATTTTTTATTTAATTTTATCATGCTAAAATTGTAGGTTTTGATAGTTTTGTTTGGCTATGTGAATTGGTCTGTTAAACAATAGTGGGTATTTTTTACTTTTTTCCTTTTTTAAATTAAATGGTGAGTGGCTAAAATTATAACTACATTTATGCTGAATAATTTATTTATTTTTATGTAAAATAGTAATATATTAATTCTTAGGTTATTATAATTGAAGTGTCACGTTTGGCGAACGCCTTATTAGTAATGCCAACATGACACAAAGTTTCTAATTAAAAAAATTAATTGATGTTTTTCCTTTTTAATACAGTTGATGTGATATGCTCACTAATTGGATTTTGCATTGCACGTTTTTTGCCTTTTCTAAGTATATAAAATTAAAAATAAAAAGATTTTCTTTCTACAATTAACATACAGTTTACATAAATGGAAAAAAATCAAATGAATTATGTAAATGCTAAAAATTATCGGTATTACTGTAAATTTAAGTTACTTAAAATTAACTATAATACTTTTTATACAACAGAATTAAAATTAAGAAGCAATTACAACTAATCACTAAAAGAATGCGTAAAATCATAAAATTTAGAGTGCATAATATCCATTTCAGAAAGAAAAAAGGTGTTCAATATAAATTTGATATGTACCAACGAGAAAGATACGTTTTGATAATCAAAGAATTTTTATATATTCATTTCCAATATTTCGTTTACAATTAATTAATCTCCACGAGCATTTTTATGCAATGCTATACACGGTAATTAGAATTAAAGTTATACGTTTTGATAAATTTCTTAATTATGTGATACACGTGAATTTTTATAATTTACAATTGTCAATTTATTATGCATTTTTTGCATTGATTATAATATAAAATACTATAGATTTTAATAATTATTTACAATTATGCAATATAATATGCATAAATTACATCAATTATGTAATTCAACATTTATATTTATAATTTTATATCAATTATTTATCGTATAGAAATTTAATTATTCCCGTGCATCGCACAGGCGTGATATCAGTTATTATTATTATTATACAACTACCATAATTACCATAATACAATTACCATAATTATCATAAAATACTTTTGGGCGGGAAAACACTTTGCAGAGTTGCTTCTTTTATATATATATATATATATATATATATATATATATATACTAGGGTTGTACGAACGTGCAATGCACGTTACATTTATTTTGTGTGAGCTAGCGTATAATGGAGATGAAAAGGGAAACGTTGACTTGTGAAGCATGGTGCACCTAAAATAAAATGCAAGATTTGAACCATATGATAATAATATTACAAATTCAAATGAAGAATAGGAAATATACTTTTGCAGCACAAATTAACAAAAACACCCAAAAAGTATTTACCCGTATAAGATGGGCTGCTTTTAGCTTTGATTCTATTACTCAAACAAATCCCCATTGTAAAATAGAACCCACATTGTCAAATGATGCGGTTCACATTTGATTTCTACATTCTGAAGACCACGCTGTAGAGATAAAGATTGCCGATGCGACCAATACTGTGTGTGAAAAAATAAAACAAAACAAGTGGAACTAATTTCAACTAAAGTAGATCTAAAATGCATACAAGGAATAACCAGTTAATTTGAATTCAATATTTTCCTAAAAGGATTAAGACTACTATACATGACACAAGAAAACAAGGTATAAAATCTTGAGGTTTTACTTTTATGCATATTTCACCCAATCGACATGAAAAAATCATTTTTTTGATAGGAAACTAAATCTTTTATTGCCAGAGAAATGTCAAAAGGTTACAAAATACAAGTGGAGAAGACATCCACCAAGAAAAAAAAAAATCGGTTAGGAAAGTAACATCGACCTAGTTACTGCTCGATATAATGGTACAAAGGAACCAAACGGGTCTAAGCAAAATAAGAAATTATCTAAAACACCAAACACTCCAGCTGCTCTAGCCCAAAATTCATTGAAGATTGAAGAATCCAAATATGAGAAGTGCATGTAGAGTATGAGTATAAAAGAGAGTCCCAATTGACAACATGGTTCTATTTATTAGCTAAAGTTCTATTTATACTCGGATAAGTGTCATTTGTCAAACTTAAGTTCTCATTAGAGTAACATTGATTTTATTTATTAACTTAAGTTTCATTTATGAATTAAAATTAGTTGTCTAACATGACCAAAATTATCATGAATTAGTTAGGCCACAATGTGTAGGTGACAAGAAAAAATGGAGAAAGGGAATGCAACATGCTGTTCAAAATTTAAATGCCATGGATGGAAAAAGAATGATAATAATAGTGCACGATAAGAATACCATAGCCAAAACATCTGCTACAGTCAATCCAGCTCCAATGCCTTTGACTTCCTATACATATAGATGTGATTAAGAGATTTATTCCAACAAAGCATCTTACGCATATCCATCTAGCTAATGTTAAAGCACAATAGTTAAAGAAGATCACAGTTTTATCGAGCAACAGGAAAAACCTTGTTAAAGATATGTAGTCGAAGAGGCAAAAGCTGAACAAATTGGAGCTGTGAACATGCAGACGGCTTCCACTCATAGAGGAATACTCAAAGAGGTCAATATCCTGCCAAAAAGTGGCAAAGAACAAAACCATTGCGGTTACATGCCTCCAGCATCATAAATAAATTGTAGGGCAAAGTGATACAACCAAAACTTCTATAAAAATTGGAACGAGTGACGGGTATGACATTGGCGAAAATCAATATGAAAAGTTTAAGAAACTGTTAGTGTTGATAATTTAATAAAAATTTTGACGATATGAATGTCGTCCAATACTAAAAGATCCACAATTATCTATAATATCCAAACCGCCATAATGTTCAAGTGCCCAATAGTCAAAGTGAGTCTAGGTAAACAATCTTCCCTATGAGTCTATGACAAGTCCAAGAGGATACCTTTGCAACATTAGAGAAAAAAACCGGTTAATTTTACATATTAATCACAATTGAGAGTGGTTCATTATAATAACATGTGTACTAAAGTTCTAAAATGTATATACACATATATTGGCATACCTCCTAATATTGATCGAGCTGGACGGCTATTATTTGTTATCTTTTATTCATCCCCACAATTGAGCTGAATTCATCATTTTATAACTCTTTTTGCGAAATGACAGTTCACAAGTTGAATTTTAAGAGGTGATATGATGTGGAAGGCAGTAGCTATGATAAGTGCTAGAAAAGCACTTAAATAACTCTTCTATTTTATGTATTTGTGTATTTTATTAGTGTTATATGTTCCGTTTTATGTGTTTTTCCTTTATTGTGGTGTTTAGGGTCACAAAGAATCAAAAGGAGTCAAAAAGGATGAAAATCGAATGAAAACGGAAACTCGGGACCAAAATGCAAGCGAATCAAAGATGGAGGACCTCCGATGCAATTTTATGAAAAGTTGTTTTTACAATTTTTCTTGTGCCAATGTCGAAGAACATCAAAAGAGGATTCCCAAACTTTTTCCGGATCGCAAATCGGAGTTTCCTAGTGAAAGTTATGGCCGTTTGAAGAAAAAGGACTAAAAGCATCACTTCCAAAACTATTGGGGACCAAAGTGCAAGTTTTCAAAAGTCAGGGGACCAAAGTGAAACTTTTCAAAAAGTTGGAGGACCACAATGCAATTTGTCAAGGACCAACATGAACAAGATTCAAAAGTTGAGGGACTTGTGTGCAATTTCTGGATGACTCGGGTTACTCGAGTCACCGCGCGGATCGAAGTCACCGCAGTGACTCGAGTCACGCCCGAGCATCCTCAATCAGCGCCGCAACCGTCCGAAATCATCCCCTGAAACCGTCCCTGGCCGCTCGTTCGCTCACAAGCGTGATTAAGCGAATCGCGCTCGAGTCGCACATGGTGATCCGAGTCACGCGACACCACAAAGAGATTTTGACCAGGACTCCACCTACCATAAAAGCGTATTTTTGGTATTTTCTTGACTTCTTAGAGATAAAACAACCTGAAAGCACACCACAATAGACTCATGAAGGAGGACTTTATGATTTTTTAATATTTTTGGTGTAATATTTTGCCTATAAATAGAGGCATTTCCAAGCTTGAAACACACAACTTTGTAGAGAGAATTAGCTTGTGATTCTCTCCAACTTTCTCCTCAATAAATTTCTCTTCATCATTTGTTCTTAGTTGTAGCTTGAAAGCTCTTAGTTTTTCATATTCAGTGAAGTAAGAACCTAAATATAGAGTTCGAAAAATCAATCGACGATATCAGCCGTGAATATGATTAATCGGAGTATTTCTTCTCTAGTTTCTTTCCTAATTTTATTTTTCATATTTGAGAAAGATAATGTCTCATATATTGCAGAGGTGATACACGGCGTTACGCCGTTATAAGTATTTAACCCGCATATATGAGTAGTTAGACTTCTCTATTTAATTCTTAGCATTATTTACGTGATTTCTATAGTTTGTATATATTACTTGAGATAGTGAAGTATAATCTATCATATAGCAGTGGTGATACCCGCTAATATGAGTAGTTAGACTTCTCTAACTAGTTCGATGGGGACGTTGTGTTCAATTATCATGTTGTTATCTTTTCTAACTCTTTGCTAACGTTTTATCTATTCCTCTACTTCAATTTGTTGATTTGTTATGCTTTTAAACCCGTTTTGAATTTATGTGATTATTGCATTCACTTTGGCCAATTGAATCAATTAATCTTTAAGTTCAAGTTATGTGCTAGGATTGGAACTTTTGATCCGTAATTGTCACTAGATTCCAATCCACAAAGAGCAAACTAATGTCGTGCATATTTGTTAATAAATCAACTTAGATGTATTAATTCAAGTTTGTGAAATTATTCATCTAATTCAACTCATTCTTCTCGTTCATTTCACACTAGCATTGCATTAAATCCTAAGAATTTGTTTAGGGTTATCCAATAGCTAGATGTTAAGTTAAAGAACTTACTTTAATTTAATACACTTAAGGAAGAATTCGTTAATCAGAGCTTCTTGGTTAATTGAGAGTTGATAAATTGAAGAAAGAATAGTAACACGTTGCATGGGAAAGATAAACACGAGATGTGGACACAACCGAACCCGAGAACTAGATATATATTCAATTGTTTCATTTTCATCTCTTTTATTTTGTAATTTTATTTTCGAATTGCATTCAGCTTCACAAAACCCCCCTTTTCTATATTAATTGATAAAAACAACTAGATTAAACACCGTTCCTCTTCGGTTCGACCCTTACTTACCACTTCTACATTAATTTGTAGTTTTGAAACCGAGTAAGGAAATAAAATAAATTTTGGCGTACTGCGACAACACGCCCAAGCTACAATTTGTCATAGTGGAAAAAAAATTAAATGAATTAAATTTCAATGAAGCACAACAAATTAGTCTTGATTTTACAAAGGAAAAATGACGACAAGCACACATGAAACCCTTGTAAGAAATTGTAATAACCGAAACTACCCTATTAATACTAATAATTGGAAATCAATTCTAATTGAAAGGGAAAAGACAGATTTAAGTTTCATCTGACAATTTGCAACAAATATAGTAGAAAATAAGTGAAACACACGAACAAAATGTAATGGAATACGTAATTTTAGGGGAAATCCTCGTAAGCAATTGTATCCAATAATTGTAACAGGTGAATCTGGGGCAACTGTGAACCAGAAAAAACCTGTAAAAAGCAAGGGAAAGCACATATTTAATGTTTTTAGGATAAATTTCAACAAATATAAATAATAAGGAAACAATTCATTCAATCGAAATTTAGAAAAAACGTAAGAATACCAATAAGGGATTGAAAGGGAAACCAAATGGATCCAAATAGAGATTCCAAAGGGTATCAACAATTTGCTCAGATGGAGTTCAATGGCAGAGATCAAGGGTTCGTACTCCACCACTGCAAATTATCCATGGATAAATCTATATGGTATATACATACTCCTACTATATACACATCTAAATATCCGTAGCAAAATAAAGCAGAAATTCAGTGACCCGTCTGAGATTTTTCACTTCACATTCAAGAATATGTAGAAATTGACAAAAATCAAGAACTCACTTCAAGGTCTGTGGAAATTAGTTCCCAAAAATATCTAAATACAAAGGATTGCAGACTCCGATGACCAAGTTGGCCGTAATTTCCTCTTATTCCTTTTGTGTTAAAATCATTCTCAATAAACAACAAATTTAATCCCCCAAATTCCATAAATTAATGAATCCCCAAAAAATGGAAAAAGAAACACATTAGTAGAACATTTGAAGACAACATTTTTTTAATCAAAGAATTAAAGACAATAAATTGAAAAAAACTAACCAGAAAATACGACAAAGAGATGATTTCTTGAATAAATGGCCATAACCGGCCATAACCAAGGAGTCTCAATTTCTGCTTTTTTGTCAACCCCCATTTTCACTTGAAACCCTACAATTTAGAGGGAGGGGAAAGTAGGTCCAAAATCTACAGAACGAACAATTACGCAGAGAATTGAATCGGTAATTGGGGTAATCGTCCGTTGTCGAAGTATGGAAGATCACCATGAAACGCGAATCGGAGAGCAAAACATGCGTCGAGCCTTTGAAGGTTTTAGAGAGAGAAACAGATACTGAGTGTTCTGGAAGGGGAAATGGGAGAAAAGGGGCTGCTCGAATTGGAGACGGGCCTGGTCTGATCCGCGAGAATTAAATTAGGTCAATTAATTGAGTGCGGCTAGTGATGGCAGAAAAATCTGATCTGATCTAAATCCGATGGATACCCGATCCGAATGGAGCAATTTTTTACCGATCTGATGCTCCGCGGATCATTGATCCGTGGATCGCCCGATCCGAAATGGATTTGGATTTGGATTTGGATTTGGCCGATCTGATCCGAATTGATTTTTTATTTTTTATTTTTTTAATTTTAATTTTATTGTTTTTTATTTTTTATAAAAACCTATACCAATATGGATCGTATTTGGATTTTTTTTCTTGATCTGATCCGAATCCGATCCGATGAATTTGGATTTGGATTTTGATCGGGGTGATTGATTTGGATTTGAATTTGGATTTGGATTAGGCTGATCCGATCCGAACCCGATCCATTGCCAACACTAAGTGCGGCACTAAAACGATGTCGTTTTGACGTATTCATGGAGCAAAACGACATCGTTTTTTCATCGTCGTAATGAATAGTATAAAAGTTATTCATGCTTTTATAATAGGAACGAGATATGCAGATTTATGTGGGTCCTGCGCGTACCCAATGAGGAAGCTTTAAATGTGGTTACAATATATGTAATCTTGTTTACACAAAGAAAGTATATGGACAATAATTTCCAATACTGATCAGGTGCTCCCGGGCGGTTGATAATATAGAGCCAGCATCCACGTGTCAGCGATTCACATTGCCGCGTGTTCAACCAAAAACAGGTGCTCGCCTGCTGCCATTTTTAAAAACAAGACAAATGCTCAGGGACGTGTGGAGCAATTACTTGGTATATACTTTCCCCTTTCATAACCTAATCTGGCTATACGAAGCAGATAGCCCCAATCTTGAATTTGCCCGACTCGAGACTACCGACGTCCGTTAGATGGCCTGGAGACACGCCGCCGAACGGAATCGCCGAATGCCGCCTCCTCCAACTGAGCCGCCGCCTCTATTTTCGCTGTTTTTCTTTGCCATTTCTTAAATCACTTCTTGAGGTATGTTTTACTTCAATTCTTGAACGAGATTTCAGTAGATTTTGTCTTAGATATTGGTAAATTTTTCTTACTTTGCTCCAGTAGAGTTTTCGTGCCATGATGAGGAATTTTTCTTTAGTTAAGTAGAATTTTTCTCACTTTATTTAAGTAGATGTTTTCTCGCCATTCTATGAGAAATTTTTATTTTTTCAGTGGATGTATGCCTCAATTAATTGTTTATTTTAGTCCGCCGAACGCCGCCTCTTCCAATTGAGCCATGATATTGGTTCAATTTTTATTTTTTACTTCAATTTTTGAACGAGATTCAGTAGATTTTCTCTTAGATACTGGTAAATGTTTTCTTACTTTAGTTCAGTAAAGTTTTCGTGCCATGATGAGGAATTTTTCTTTAGTTAAGTAGAATTTTTCTCACTTTATTTAAGTAGATGTTTTCTCACCATTTTATGAGAAACTTTTATTTTTTCAGTCTTTATTTAAGTAGATTTTTTCTCGCCATTATGAGAAATTTTTATTGTTTCAGTGGATGCATGCCTCAATTAATCGTTTATTTCAGTCCATCGATTCTTGTTTCAGTGGATTTTTTTTTTGTTGCAGTGGATTTCTTAGTTTAGCGTTTATTTCTATTGGGGATTCATATTACTCTTGGTTTAGTCATTTATTTCTAAGTATAATATGAGATGCTTGAATTAGTCGTTTATTTTTCTTAAATATGAGATGTATGAATTAGTCGTTTATTTTTGTTAGTGTAGTCGTTTATTTCTTGACAAAGGTGAGGCGCATATTTGATTATATAATTGGTGAATAGATGTTGTCTTTGTCAAATTTAACTGCCTAGATGGGCAAATTTAATTGCCTTTTGATGAAATATCACGGCTTAGGTATTGCACTCTGTTGTGTAGGGTGATGAATGATCACTTCCTCAAAGGAGTGTTATTACGAAGTCAAACTGCTTAGAGAATGCAATCGGTTGATAGACTAATACATGTATATTTTGCCAATAGTTTTACAATAATACCAAGATGCATGTAGGTTCTAAACCGATGGCTTCATCTAGTTCAAATAGCATGCGCCTGCCCCTAAAATGTTGGTGCGGTGTGGTGATGGTGTTGAGGACATCAACTACCGAGGCGAATCCCAATCGTGAATTTTGGAAATGTCTCAACGTGAAGGTAAGCTTTTACCAATTCTCCAATATCAAACAACCATTGTTTAATCATGTTATATTTTATGTTATTTTATAAAAATGCATATCATAATATGAACCAATTTTAATAATCGATATGAATGCTTGTTTTTGTCTAGGATGGGAAGCCCTGTAAAGGATTTTTTTGGGACGACGAGGTAACCGGTAATCCTCGAGTTCATGAACGTCAGCCTGCCTCAATTGTGCAGTATCCGGATGAGTCCATGGATAAAGCTCATGTTGATGATAATCACTATCTTGCACGCATTGCAAAAAAAATGGACAAACTCGACAAGTTAGATAAACTAGACAACCTCGAGAAGCTGGACAAATTGGACAAACTAGACAAACTAGACTTCATTTCCTACGAAATGTTGTCTTCGAGGCGTGACAGACAAACTCGACCATCATGTTGTTCGATCTTGTAGTGTACTTGTACTTGTACTTGTCGCATTTGATATTGTGTTTTGCTTGTTTTTGTATGGGGTGGAACTAAAATTTTAAATTGTGTAACTTTTGAGTATGTTCTAATTCTAAACTACAACTTGTATCCAGTCAAATGTAAACTATTTGACGATTAGTCAAGTTTTTATTTTTTTGTAGCATCTACATTGTTTCAATCTCCTGAATAATCCCAATGAAAATGAGTGACAAATGGTTAAAACCATTCCACAATCATGGTTCTACAATTCTAACAAAGATCTAACAGTCATCCATTCGAACACCCATCAAACCAATATCTAAGACGAAGTTGTTCACTGAATGATTAGACAAACACAACAAGCTTAAACAAGTGACAAAAGCACGAAATCATTCACTTAAATCTTGCTACACAACATCATGACTACTCTAGGAACGGATCGCCCGGTAGACTCGTCGGGTAATCGGAGTAGTTATCAGTTCCCTCAGAGACAAACGTATCAGCAGCTGCAGCATCTCCAACCCCACCAGGTACAAAATCCATAACTGGATGATAATCTTCATCGATCAAAACAGTCCTAAAAAGAATTCGTACATTGACAATTAGTATTGAACTTGAGATGGAAATCCTAACTCCTAACTCTACGCACATTCTACTAGTGGTTAAAATATAAAAGTACAAAAATTGTCAATAAACAAGGAAATGAGGCCTCATAACTCTACAACTTCCCAGCAAGTTACGGCAACTAAATGAGCACCACAACTATAATGCACTTAACAATTAGAAAATCTCCAAGAAAGGTAAACATGAAAAGTAGGCGTACCGTGAATTATTCTTTGGACATTTTTGCCTATTATGTCCTGGTTGGTGACATGACCTCATTTCCTCTTACTTTGACTCATCCCCTTTTCCTTTGACGACTTCAGACGCTTCCCAGAACCCTTAGCACGCATCGACACTGGGTCGTGGATGGTCAAGTCGTCGGCGATATGTGTGCCCTCTTCTACCACTAAAAAATTACAATCATAGATAGCTTTGCAAACAATCAGGCACCACCATGGAAGTATAATAATCAACCAATAACCTAATAAATGTAACCTACAATTTCAAGATAGGTTGATTTAAAAATATTACCCTTTTCGCTATATGCATTTATTGGTCCCATCCTAGCTATAATCTCTCTCGATTGTCTTCTAAGTTCAATCATCCCTTGCACAACAAAATTCCTAACATCTGGAAACATATATACTTCATTTGCCAAGTCTATGAAATCTGTAATCATATGAAATCTGTAATCATATTGGCGCGTGCAATAATGGACAAGTCGTCCCTAACTGAAAAGTCTGGAGTGGGGCTGAATATGGGAATTAATTTTGCCTCTTTTGTCCACTTGTTGAGGATGTAGCGATCAGGTAGGGCTCTAACCCCCTTCCTATATAACAAACACAAGATGTGGCGACACAAATATCCGCTAAATTCAAAAAGCTTGCAAGTACATGATATGATAATATCTGAACCGATGTTCCAAGTAACACGGCGTGGACAACTTGAGTCTATTTCGAACCTTGACACCTCGTACACTTTTGCATCAATCGTGGAAGAGATTTTCAAGTAATCATCTGACGAACTCTGTACTAGTTTTTCCTGGAAGAGCAAAAACACTGCTTTTGTGTACACACTACAGATTTGGGTCTCTATATGATTATTTGTCAATGTCACAGGCACTTCTGATTTGTCAATGTGGTCTACCTGTATATCAAAATGCCTATGGTGCCTCAGTGTAATTTTATACCGTATAATGAAATCAGAAAGGCAATTCTTCCTAATCACGTACGTTTTCAGGAATGAATGATTAGATTCAACCCGCTGACTGCTTGTCATCCTGGCAGCAAACAAATGCTTTACATAAGTAGGTACCCATCGTTCCCGAATAGCATACATGTTGCGTAGCCATTCATTTCCCCCCAAGACAGTGGTACTCATCAAATCACCCCATTTCTTCTCGAACTCTTCAGGCGTCTCAGATCTATATACAATGGCTGAGAGGACATCCTTATAACTATTGTAAACCATTGGACCCAACTTCTCAGAGAATTTATTTGTGATATGCCACAAACACAATCGGTGTACAGTCGGGGGAAACACCTGTAATAGACAATTCTTCAGTGGCTAAACAATGATGTAGGAATGCTAATAACAACAACATAGCATCAACAATAATCGAATTATTTGCATGAAAAACATAAGAAGAAATAAAAGTACCTTAGCAATTGCTGCTGCGATTGCTTGATCCTGATCGGTGATGATAACTTTTGGGGCTACTCCGGCTGGCATAGCTTCCAAAAATTGCGAGAACAACCATATAAATGAATCTGCCCGCTCATTGCTGAGCAATCCACATCCGAACATAACGGTCTGTCTGTGATGATTTACACCTACGAACGGCGCCAAAATCATGCCGTACGTGTTCGTGTTGTACGTAGTATCAAATACTATAACATCGCCGAAGTATGCATATGCACTACGTGATGTAGAATCCGCCCAAAAGCATCGGTCGAAGACCCCTTCCTCCATCTCGATTCTATAGTAATAGTTCTCATCCACCTCTTTTTCACACTCAAAAAAATCAACAAGCGTTTTAGCATCATGTCCCAACTTCGCTTGGCGCTTATCCCTCTCCACATTCCTAATGTCCCGCTCTTGGCACCCGACAGAAGAGGGATCATCACTCCGTATTGCTAAAAACCGGAACTGCTGACATGTAGGAATGTTTACTTGAGATAACTAATCGAGAAGGCTCTTTTGAGCTGGCGTTACCTTTCTGTGCGAAGGCAAAAACTGCACCTTTCCTGGGCTAGTTAACGGATGACTGTGCTCAGGCGTGAACTTTGAAACAATCCAAGCATCCCCAATTTTTGCCTTTTTTACAGTCATACTAGCCATGGAAAGGCATCTAGTACGTCCTCGCTTCCACGATCCGGAGCGCGTAATTGTATGTTTCTCCTTCTCTTGATACCTTAAATTAGTCTTACCTTCTTTTGAGCATGTAAATGTTTTTGATCGATATTCTGTACTGCCTTTTTTTTAGTTTGCTGGTATGTCTACACGTGCTGAAACCCGCTAGCCTCGCATAATTATTGTAGCACGCAAATGCCTCATCTGCGGAATTGAATGTCTTCCCAACAAATGGTTGATCATCGGAACGAATGTCGGGAATGTACCTAACACCAGCTGAGGAAAACAAAGGGTCAATACCGATTTTGACTATTTGGGTTCTATTTATCTTCCTTTTCCTCTAAGTAGCAGAAAGAAGCACATTCTATTCGATGACAATAATTAAATTTGCACTTTCATTGTGCCGCAACTGTGCCTTTTTTAAATTGATTGAAATATCTATAGCATTAATTTTTACCAATCAAAGTAAAGTAGAAGCAATCATTTTTTCCCCTGCATAAAAAAAAGGCTCATTCCTTGCCCAAAAAAAAGAGTGACTCGTTTACATGTTGTTACCGCTTTGCATGAATTACCCTTATTCTCCAACCAAATGAGCATGCAAGTAAATTTACATGTTATTAGCCTTAATTGCAAATGGATCTTTAACATCGAGTTAGACAAGAGAATGCAATAAAATCACTTGTTATTAGCTTGTAAATTTACGTGTTATTAGCTTTTACTACCATTAACATGGAATAAAATTACCTACAATCCAATTGGGAAAAACACTTGATGACATGTCAATAAACAACAAAGAATGAGATTTATAAAATCACCTACAACGCAATTGGGAAAAACATTTGAAGAAATTTCAACAAACAATAGAGAATGAGATTCATAATAACAATTTTCTTTGCCTTATACAACATAGAACCTACAATTTTGAACTAAAAAAGAAGCTGAGGGACCCGTCTTGCTCCATAACAATTGTAGGTACACTGTCTTAACAAGTAATAACCATGCTCCATAACAATTGAAATGTAAACTTTCCATCCCCATTTCCATGAATATGAAGATTACAGTATCTCACCTGGGTCGACATTTTCTTGAATGACATTTTCTTGACCGAGATTTTCTAGAAAGAGATTGCCCGGATTATCTGTGAACGAGACACGGATTCTGTAATTCGACATCCAACAAATTCTCTTGAGCGGCACTCTCTTCTTCATCCCCTTCTTCAGATAACGACATCTCATCAGAATTCATGTTCTCAGATGTTGATTGACTCGACTGCCCGCTTAAGAAACGACAAGGAAAAACGGTGAAAATAGAGGTGCCGGCTCAATTGGAGGAGGCGGCTTTCGGCGGACTGAAATAAATGATTAATTGAGGCATACATCCACTGAAAAAATAAAAATTTCTCATAATGGCGAGAAAACATCTACTTAAATAAAGTGAGAAAAATTCTACTTAACTAAAGAAAAATTCTTCATCATGGCACGAAAACTCTACTGAACTAAAGTAAGAAAAATTTACCAATATCTAAGACAAAATCTACTGAAATCTCGTTCAAGAATTGAAGTAAAACATACCTCAAGAAGTGATTTAAGTAATGGCAAAGAAAAATGGCGTTCGGCGGCGTGTCTCCGGGCCGTCTAATGGACATCGGTGGTCTCGAGTCAGGCAAAATTCACGATTGGGGCTGTCTGCTTCGCATAGCCAGATTAGGTTATGAAAGGGAAAATTATACCAAGTAATTGCTCCACGCGTCCCTGAGCATTTGTCTTGTTTTTAAAAATGGTACCGGGCGAGCACCTGTTTTTGGTTGAACACCCGGCAACGTGAAACGTGAATCGTGGACACGTGGACGCTGGCTCTATATTATCAACCGCCCGGGAGCACCTAATCAGTATTGCAATAACTTCATTGTTGTTTACAAAAATAGCATACCGAGGCCCTCATACGTTTTACTCTATTTCGCAATAAGAGAATTTTACTGCCCCCAACGTGGAGTTTATAATGTCTCTGTACTTTTATTGCCCTCAATAAGAGGTTTATTTATCCAGTAAGGTTCTTTTCCACCGTGGTGTGGTGCTTGCTCTATGCATCAATAGGATAATATTTGTAAGCGCTCTTGTACTGTTCGATGCTTACTTTGTAGTTAAAAAAAATTAATAATAATAATAATAATAATAAGAATAATAATAATAATAATAATAATAATAATAATAATAATAATAATAATAATAATAATAATAATAATAATGTAGAAAGCTAATTTAGTGATAATTTTTTTTGTTTAATGTTAAATTTACAAAATTATTACTACATCTTAATTACATAATTGATTCATATCAATAAAGTAATTAAAGTTGTATTAATTAGTAGATAGAAAAAATATTTTGGATTAATGAGTTTCTTTTTACTCCTCAGATATTAAATTAAGTAAATTTTAAGTATATATGAGTTTTAAATCAATCTCAATTAGGGTATCAATATCGTAATTAATTCATATCAATTTTAAGGCCACATCTTTTCCACTCAAGAACAATACACATGCAGGATAGCTTGAGATTAGTGAAACTTCAGTTCCCCGGCCTCAGATTTGTCAGAAATAAGTAGCCTCATATTAGGCTGTATGGTATGATCTTTATTATTTGTCTTGCAGTTCTTTCATTTGCAATACTGTGTGCAAAACTATGGGGGTTTTAGCCACGTGGAGAATTACAAGTGCCACATCAATTTCAATCCAGCAATTCTTCAGATGGATTTGCACGGGTGCCACATCAATTTCAATCTAGCAATTCTTCAGATGCATAGTGTTAAGAAAATAACATACCCAGAAAAATTCCACAGGACGGTAAATGGATGCAAAGGCAAAGTTTTCACAAAGTTAATTACACTGAACCAGTTCCAGTGTAACCCCGTGATGTAACTAGAATTAACCATGCTCATACAGATCGACACATTTGTCTCCATTTGTCGCCAAGAACGTGATTATGATCACATATAGAGTCCCTCTGGAACCCCTTCTTTCTTCTTAAACATAACCTTGTCTTTCGCCTTCTTGAAATCTGCATGTGTCACCTAAACAAGATCAAGAAATGTGAGTAACAAACGATAATTAATGTAAATTCGAAATGATCGGTAACACACGAGCAATTTAAAAAAAAAAAAAAAAAAAGGGGGAGCAATTTTTGGGACATCCAGAAGAGAGCATATCAACCTGAGAAAAATATAGTCATATATACAAAACTATAAAGGACGAGAAAATTAGCATGGACTGTGCTATGAGCACAAACAAGTGTACAAACAGGTTTACAAACAACATAGGTGGCAAAAATCTGTCTCTACACATCATATCACATGTGGTATGCTAAATCAATTAGATCTTCTGTACATTTTATTTGTCCATTTTGTTAGTACAAGTAGCATTTTCCCATTAGTATTCGTTCAATCCAAAATTATGTCACTGAAAAAGAATACAGTGATAAGAAACAAAGATCTGTGTATGTCTAAAAGATCTTCGGCTGCTAGGGAAACAAGAAAAGAGAAGTAGATAAGACAAAGCATATGAGCTTCAACAGGATAGACTTCTCCACGGTAAAAATAAAAAGTTGGACATCTTCCCTCTCATATCCACAATCAATAGAACTTCTTGGAGCCATAATGGATGGAATAATTGAAAGATAAAACAGAATGTTTGCAACATTGAGATGCCTTCTAAATTTTTAATCACCTATTAATTTTTGAATAGCAAACAGGCAAATCATTTGATCAAATTTACGACTACAAAAAACCAATTTTATCTAAATCCACATTAATATCCTCTTCCATGTTTCATTGTTCCATTTCTAGATCTTTCTACTACGGTGATTCGACCGTAAATCAGCTAGATCTTTGATGTGCATCATATGTGTTTCTACTTTCTAGAAGTGCTCATCATTAAGGATCACAATCACAAATCTTAATCATAAAACATGGTGCATCTCCTTATCGATGAGTGCTACAATTTTCAATTTTCATTAAAAATGTTGGGGTCTCACCTTCATTCGACGCTCTCTTAAAGCAAGCAATCCAGCTTCCGTACAAATGGCCTTGATATCAGCTCCAGAAAACTCATCTTTTGTCATAACAGACTCTTCCAGGTTTACATCATCAGCCAATGTCATCCTCGATGTGTGTATCTACATATCAAAGGAAAGGTTTAGATTTAGTACGTCAAGTAGAACCACTAGAAATGCCGCAACAGGATAATTTGACGCAATTCGATGTGTAAAAAACAGCAGTTCACCTGGAAAATACGCCTCCTGGTCTTAATATCCGGAAAGGGGAAATTCTATCTTGCGATCAATTCTACCAGGTTGAAGCAGAGCAGGATCAAGGGTTTCAATTTTATTTGTTTCAAGAATCACTTTAACATCTCCTCTTGAATCAAAACCGTCTAATTGATTCAGCAACTCCAGCATAGTCCTCTGAATTTCACGTTCACCACCTGAGTGGGCATCATACCTGTAATTTGTAAATAGCTTTCACAAATGAAAAACTATCCATAACATTATTATTTCTAGTTAATAATGTTAAGGATAGGTACCTCTTTGTACCAATTGCATCAATTTCATCGATAAAGACAATAGATGGAGAGAGATCATCAGCTACTCGAAAGAGTTCCCTCACTAACTTCGGACCGTCTCCAAGATATTTCTGGATCAATTCACTTCCAACGACACGTAAGAAAGTTGCTGATGTAGAGTTTGCAACTGCCTGAAGAACATCAAAGAGTTCAAAGAGTGAGGTTTGTGAACTAGTAAACAACAATAATTCCAACACACAACATTTTCAGATAGTCGCATAAAAAAGTCCCATAAACATGTTAGATAAAAGCATCACATAAAAAATGAAACGACATCTTCAAATACAACCATGTTAGATGCTCGCCTACAAATGATAAATGCTCGTGATGAACCAAATATTAGCATAAATTTGTTATACTCATCACAAAAAGGCATGTCCGAATGTGAAAATACATATGCTCGATGATATTGTACAAGAATCCGAGTATACAAAACCTTTGCAAGCAGTGTTTTTCCAGTTCCAGGCTCTCTATACAGAATGACCCCCTTGGGAGGCTTAATACCAATGTCTTCATATAATTCAGGGTGGGTCAACGGGAGCTCAACAGCCTCTTTAATCTCCTAGATCTGGGCATCCAATCCACCAATATCAGCATAAGATTCCAAATGAGCTTTCTCAACTTTCATTACGGAAACCATGGGGTCCACATCATCTTGAAGAAGTCCAACAACAGAAAGAACCTGAGACGAGTTAAAGTTCTTTCAGATGATAGAATGTACAAAAATCACGAATAAACTGGAACTATGGTTAGGCCTACCCTTTCCCTCCCCTCACCTCGAGCCGTTTTGATCTTGATTGATTCTACATAAATCAGTTTTCTCCACCGTCATTTTCAGCCACCCATTACATTGGTTTGCAACTAGACATCCCTATCAAACATACCCTTATTTTCAACTAGACATCCAACAAGATCCATGACTGCACTTTTCAACAACACATTCTTTAAAAGAATCAATTCCCACCTTCAAAAATTTTTGCCAAACAAGGGTTTATTTTTTCGATCCTTGTTCCCTTTTTAATAAAACTTGAGTAGGGATGTGGAGCATAAAGAGCATCCTTATTTCCTACAAGAAATTGTGTCTAGACATTTCTTCAATGGATCATTGTTATAGTCTTTATAGATTTTCTTCAGGGTGGTAAACAAAAAGTTGCATCATTGTATTGTATGAGATCATCGTACAACTGTACTACAACTATTCCAAGAATTTACGGCTTTACGCCTTCTTGCCCACCTCCAATGAGGAAACCTCCACCAATAACAAACTGGGGGCTGATCCTGATTTATATTGGCGGAAATGATTTTTTTCTAAAATTGTTTGTCACAATATCTATAAATAAACCAGATTTAAAATGATACAACATTCAACCTTCCCATGACACCACAATGAACAAAGTTAAAATTATTGGGGGCAAATGATTCTCCCGATGAAAATTTGGATATAGAAAAAGGAAGATGACCACAAAATGCAAAGCACAATCACAAACCAGTCTACCTTTAAGCAAAACTCACCCCATCATCCAACATCTATCTTTCCTGTCCCTAGTAAGAAAATGCGAAAAATAACCCAGGGATCGAGATTTTCCAATTTGTGACTTTCACAAGCTCTCCAATAGTATCATATAAACTCCACATTAAATGTAACAATTGCGGAGTTTACGCACTCACTCAATAAACACAGAAACTACATACTTCATTCCACTATTAGTTGAACTAACAGTTTAACCATCAATTTTAAAGAAGAAGATTCAGTAGCAGAATCAGCCAATTGCAAACGAAACCCTATAATCCCTTTCATCACCAATCAACCGCTGTCCTCCAAATATACGTTACTCTGAAGTGCCAAACTTAAATTCCCAGTCACTAATTTTCAATTTATCGTTCGTGCCAAGTCTAAACAGCACCCAATCCTCACCAAAAACCTAACCTTCTAACACCAATTTCAAAATACAGAAAGCCATAGTTTACAATACCACAACACCAAAAGAATACCTTATTGTGTATTAGAATCGCGCAACCGGGCTCGAGCCGATCCTTATCAACAAATGACAAGATCCCGACGTAAGACTCTGGTCCAACAGACGAGGAGACAATGGCATGATTCTCATCAATCAACTCCTCCAAATTACCGACACTCATAGGCGACCCACGCAGGTCATCGACCTTCGATCGATCCTCATCTGTCTTCTCTTCCTGAGGCTTCAGTCTTTCCTGATTCGCAACGAACTCTTCTTCCATCAATAAATAGTCCTTGATCTTTTCCAGCTTTAGCAGCCGTAGCTT
The DNA here is from genome assembly GCA_018223645.1 of Jasminum sambac. Taxonomy (NCBI): domain Eukaryota; kingdom Viridiplantae; phylum Streptophyta; class Magnoliopsida; order Lamiales; family Oleaceae; genus Jasminum; species Jasminum sambac. The sequence goes on from CP073652.1 coordinate 28,953,930, forward strand.
GCACTTGGACAGTGGGGTCACCGTTGGGAGCCGAGCCGCCGCCTCGGGGCCTTTCTGCTTCCGTTGCTTACGGCCGACACGAGCAGGAGTCGGCGGCGGTTCGAACTTCTTGTCTTTCTTGTCGCCATCATTCTTTCAGTCGCCGGCAAATTGGCGGTTCAAGACACCGGGAGTGCCCTGACCCATAATTCTCTGTATGTAAAATTAGTGGGGGAATTGCAAGATGTGTTTTATTCCAGAAAGGGTTACAGATTGTGAAAGTGGACAACAAATCTTCCCTTAGACATCAAATTTTATAATTTCTTTCTTTCTCTTTTAGGCCATCTCCAATGGGATGGTGAATTGTGAAAATTTCCATGCCACATATGAAACAATTGATATCTACAAAAAAATATGTCTCCAATGCAAGTTGACAAAGCAAGTCTATTGCTGAGCTGGCAAAAAAATTCCAGACCCCCGTCCCAATCTAGATGTCCGTCCCACAACCTGACTCAGACAAATTTCACTACACCCAATGAAAAATCACTGTATACAGCCATGTGCAGACTGAATGCGTTGGAGACATTTAAATAAATTGGGCGGTCTATTCTCTAAAAAGAAATTCACCTTGTTGCAGGGCCCACAAATTAACAGCCATGTCAGCTCCAATTGCTAATATGCATTGAAGATGGCCATGTGACAAAGAAACGCAAGTGGAATAAATAATAATTAGTTTTACTACTTTCAAAAAATAATTAGTTTTACTAGCAAGTGGTTGGAAAAAATAATAAAAAATATATATTAGTAATTATTATTATTAGCTTAAATTCACACCCCAATAATTTTTAAATACACTTTAAAAAATCCTCCATCCCCAAAATATCATCCCACTTTCTTAAAACAAAAATAAAAATAAAAAGGAAGAAGAAAATGGTGCCATTTCAACAAAAGAAGCTGCCAACTGTGGTAGCTTCTTAATGCTGTCAGAAATTATAGTGATGGGGAGGAGGAGGGGAGGGGAGGGAGGGGGAATCCCTGGGTTTACCGCCATTTCCGATAGCAATTGGTATTGAAAATGCAGCAAAAGTTCGCCGGAAATTTATTTTATTTTGTTGGGCCATATCCGGCCGAACAATTTTTATTTTTATTTTTAAGTAAATTGAGAGGTATTTTAGGGAAGTAAGGTTTTTTGGGGTATGTGACAGTCCCATCCCAAAGAGTAGTGGAAAAAAATTTAGAATAGTCTTATATTCTTGTATGTGGTCTATTGGTCAGTGTATATTCTTCAAAACAACATTTAAACATATTAAAAATCATCCAATTGAAGAGTTGTTACTGGTTTTAAGTTTTAACCATGATATAAGTATAATAGTCTCGCAGTAGCAGCAAGGATGGAATATATGACATATTTGGCGAGAGTCTAATAAAGTAGCTGATTGGTTGGCAAACTTGGGCCATACCTGTACAGGTTTAACGATATATGAACCATCTTCGCTCAATGGTTTGATCAAAGGCATCATTCGGACCGATCAACAAGGAATCCCCCACCTTAGGAACCCGCCATGGATTTTTTTTTTTTGGCCTCATGATCAACCTTGGAGCCCACCAACTTCGTAATAGAATTGTCTCGCACACATATATGGCTAAATATGGGCCATGACTCTGATACTACTGTTAGAGATTGAGGTTCCATCCCGAAAAGTTAACCCCTTATGTGGAGTAGCTCAATCCCTTATTAGTTAATCACTTAACCCATATCTAACTGATGTGGAATTTTGTTTGCATATCCACAACACATTTTTTATGCACTGGGGAGTAGTACTCCTCCCCCCTCATGCACGTAGAATTTGTTATTCTCTTTAATTGGTTGTAATGCGATGGAGAGGTAAGGTCATGACATCCCCTCTCACCATTGTAATTCATTTTCCTTAATCAATAAAATTATATTTCGAGCTTGGATTTTCGAATTCAGATATTTTCACAAAAAAAGTGTCATAGTATCGCATATCAAAAAAGACTCTTATAGTCAGTGTTACGTGGTAGACACATGTAAGAATTAACTCCGATTGTTAGCTAAGAAGGGAATATCAATTATACAATTTTTGATTTGTCTCTTACAGAAGGATTTTCAAATGGTGCAATATTCACTTAGGAAAAACTTCGATTGAACACATTGGAGTAGCATATCCCTCTAAATTACTCATATTTGGTTTTTAAGAACATCAATGATATACTTATGCTATATAGTACACTTTTGCTCTAATGCCAATTAGTTGACACCTTATGGAGTCGACATGTTTTGGATGATCAACACGTGTCAACACATATATTTACCCCCTAGTGGTAGAGGACGTGTGATGTCCATCCGGAGCATATTGGAACCATACGATTTCAACTAATTAGCATTAGAGTATAAACCATGCTAAGTCATACTGTGCGGATTGAAATCTATTTGCCTCAAAAGCAAAAAAGTACGTGCAAGAAAATGACTTCAGCACAAACTTAGAATGAAGATCATTAACAAAGCATTATTTCTACTCATAATAATGGCTTTATAATTAAAATATCGTCCACATAAACCAATTCGAATAATGACTTACAGCAACTAACTTAAAGAACAAACTTGAATTAATTAGGTTTTGCATTCATAAGCCCATGTAAGTTACATACATTACAGAAAAATTTGGGATTGACAAAGCCCTTGAGATGTAAACATCTTCATTAAAATCACCATTTAAGAAGTCATTCTTAAAGTCAACTTGCTCAATATCTCATCCAAAAGTTACTGTGAATGTAAAAAACAATACTACTCCCTCCGTCCCACATATATATGCTTATTTTTATTTTTGGGATGTTCAAATATATATATAGTTTTGTTTTCATATAAATGAGTATTTTTTTTTATTAATTTACCAAAACAATATTATCTAATTTACCTAGTTATAACCATCATTTTTAATAGTGTTTATTAAATAAGGGTAAATTAGAAAAATAGATGCAAAATTTACTTTGCCAACAACTTTTTAATTTTTATTGAAAAACGTCAGCAAGTCTATATAACTGAAACAGATTGAGTACGTAAAGCCATGCACGCACCACATGGAGCGGACCTTGTTTCATAAAAAATAAAATAAAATCAAGCACTTATTCACATTCACCTCACATTTTAAGGAGTTCGTTAATACAGTTTGCAACGAGTGTTTGTCACGATGTCCTAATATTTGGTGTCACAAATTGGCACCAATAGAATGAATGTACGTAATACTGAAAACGGGAATAATATTTAACTGTTCTTGATGAGCTTTAAAAAAGTTTATATATAGAATTAGATGTGACTAATTAACTTTGCCTTTGATAAATCAAGTTGATATAATCCTTGCTTAAACGATCCCAATAGTAGAATTTGCTTAAAAGTTTTGTCTTTGAAAACACAAGTGCCAAGAAATTAAGCAGTTTGATGATTATCATGTAGAAATTTCAAAGGAGTTAGTAATTTAAATTATTTTTAATAAGAGGAATGTGAGGATTTTTTTTAAGAACAAGCAGCGAGTAAGTTTGAAAAAATGATATTTCCAACAATTAGCTTACTAGTGTATTCTATGTGCACGTCTAGGTTAGAGCTAAGAAGTAACATGATCAAATGATCTACCGTCAATACACCATGCCTCATCCCCCATGCATAGTGAGTGGTTGATAAGGACTCGTAGACTCAGTAGACTGCAGAGTAGTAAGTATAACGTTATCTGTACGTCTTATTATTATGGAAATCACGTACGCGGGCCATTGGTGTTAGCATAATTAGTAGAGGCTAGCTATCATATCATATCTAACTATTGTCCACGCGATTCTCATAAAATTGTAGCAAATTGAATTTAGGGGTTGTTTGATTGGGGACAAAAGTTATCCGTGCAGTATTTCGTGTAAAATGTGTGATTAATATTGTATTGAAAAATGTGTATGTGGTTGAAAAAAGGAGAGAGAAGAGTGTGGGATAAAAATTATCCTGAATAGAACAAGGCCTTAACCTCTTGCAAGGAGACAGTACAAAGGCATCAAATTCATACCCAAATTAAATCACACAAAATATGTACAAACTCCTATCCAAAATAGCAAGGATGTACTTGTCACAAACATTTTTTCAAGAAAAAAGAAGATAAGAACAAATTTCACAATATCGCTTAAAAGTATGAAGTTTGCATGTGCCACTGCCAATTATCCTTCTATTATTGGAGAGAAAAAAAGGAAAAAAAATAGAGTGGCCCAATTATAAACTAAAAGATGTCAGTTTAATTAGCAATTGAATTTGACCAAAAACAATAATAATATTAATATTAATAATAAAACTACCGAAGCGTAAGATCCCAATTGAACGAGCAAAGCATTAAGCATGGTAGCAGACTTTATATATAATATAATATAATGTCTTGCATTATTTAGCAATATAAAACTTGAGTTCTCCATAAACTTTTACTTGATCATACTCTACTACCCTACCTTAAGGTAGCCTGGGAATTGAACTCGGAGAACATTGGAAATTAACAATCAAATTCAGGAAACTAAACTTTAGAACTTGAATACGTAATATAAGTTTAAATTTTATATCCTAGAGTCAAGTTCCATGATGGTGCTTAAGTTCATTGGGATCATGTATTCCTCCGAACCAGTGAAGATTGTCGAAACAATAATCTTGTTCGCCTTTTCCGTAGGATGGAATGGATCCCAAAACGCGTATATCTCTCTATTTGGACATAAATTTGATGAAGGGTTGCAAACTCCTACCCCATTATACGGTCCTTGTCCGCAACATGCAATCTTTGATGTCACAAAACCTGCTCAATATATAAAGAAAAATAAAAACGAATCAATACTTATTTTGTTGTATATATATAGAGAGCTGATTTGGTCACCTAGAGAATACAATATGGCACACCCCTACGCTGGGGTGATGTGGTAGTAGGTGTGTCACATTACTTGGCCTAGGGGTGCTATATTAATCAGAGTGTATCATAGTGTGCATGCATCTTAGTGTGCATCAGATCAGTTTCGTTTAGCTAGTATCATAAAAGAATAGAAAGGAAGGGCATTTCGATTCACAAACCGAAGGCTTGGGGATTTTCGATGAAGTTATTTTGCATTTGTACTGCATTAGCCGCGACAAATATGTCTGATCCAAATCGATTATTTAGTCCTTTGAGCATTTGGATGAGAAGGGGATTGAATATTGCGGATGCTTGTTGAGGCTCCTCGGCGCATTGGCCATTTGTGCTCCTCGCTGCCAGTTGAGAAGGGACACAACCTAACGGTCCAGTTCCAGTCACAAGAACCCTTCGGGCTCCCAATTCGTATAGTCTCTGATGTAAATAATGTAATATATATCATATAATGAAAATATTATTTAGTTAACATCAAATAGCATGACTACACAAGATCTATATCGACATCTTGTTCCTTTAGAAGTACTTTTTTTTTTTTTTTTTTTTTTTTTGGAATGGGTGGTTGAGGGGTAGGTGGGAGTATCAATGGGCTAATACCCATAACCAAGTGGTGACTTCGATAAGAAAAATACAAGATCCACGCAAAAATGGTTGCAATATCTTCCTTTTTTCCCTCTTGTTCATTTATGATAGGTCTACATGGATGAAAGAAGCAAACATGGCGGTCCAACTCTCTTTATTAAGAACGTGAAGTCAATTAATGCTTTATCTTTTTAACGATCTTGGACTAAATCATTTTTTGTATTCCACGAGTACCTACTCCTCCTTATCTGTGTTAGTCAATTATGTCATCTACGGATTAATAAGATCGTATTAGTTATTGAACAGTACTATTTATGTAAGTGAAGTGACCAAAGTTTTTAACGGTGTACTAGACATTTTTCCTCTTGGACACGGGACGTGTAACAACTTACAATGAAATTCGATTAATTTCCACACTTGGTGCTTGTAACGTAGAGAGATATAAGAAATTACCACCAAAATTTTACGGTATTCGTCAATTAGAAAATGAGAGAAATCTTGGAGATTATACTGAAGTCTTCTAGCAGTAACTGGGGTAAAGAAGTAGTTGTTGACGTAATCATTCCCTCCAAGTGTTATTAGAACGAGTGCCTTGTTTACGAGTTGCTTTGTCGCTGCTGCTCCAATGAGCGCGCTAACTCGTTGCTGGTACACTCGGAAGTATTCGAATTGCTGACCTATTCTTATTATGTTGACCTAAAAAAATTTACCATACAATGATCAAATCAACTGCAAAATGAATAATGTTACAAACAAACAAAAAAAAAAAAAAAAAAAAAGGAACATGCAAATGTCTATCCAACTAGAAAGGGTTAGAAACACGTCACTATCATTAATGAAGGAATTGCAAGGTTTTAAATGCGATATTTGTAATATACGCACAGAGTTAGACCGTGAATAATGTTTTAAAATCTCGTGAGGTGAAATAAAAATAATAAAATATCTCTCGTCACCGGATTGACAACTCACCTAAGTATGTAGAACTGTGTTTATAAATATCTGTGTCCCAATAGTATTATTTTATATAAACATCCAATGATCACCCTAATTATTTGCTTGTTTATATAGTGTAAATTTTGTTCACATGCTTATTGAAATTCTTCGATGTCATTCTTGTCAATTGAGACTAGCTAGCTACATGGAAAAATTTAATAAAATTGACGATCATTATGAGGTGTGACAATATTGAATCTATCTGATTTAGCAGCTTAAATTTTAACGGACTTACAAATTGAATCCCAGTATCATTAAGAATGCCAATGCCAGCAGACGCAAAGTTTGCTCCAACAAGCAGCTTTTGCCCCGTTAATTGTGGGCTCAAGTATGGCAATGCCGATTCAGCACCAAGCTTTTGACCTACAAATTATTATCGTGTAAATCAGTGGCAAAGCGAGACTCTGAAAGCTATGTAGGCATATTAAGGAGCAGATCTTCTTGTGGGTTCGGGGGCAGCGCCCCTGAAAATTTTTTTAATAGAATATTTATAACATAAATTTTTTATTATTAGAAAAGATCTAGTAATATACTATATATTAGAATAATTTCGAATTGAAACAATGTGAAATTATAAAAGAAATTACAAAATATAATACATTTGATTAGTGATATTTCGTAATTGGTTAATTTGATAAATTTATGGTGGCTTCAAATTGGGTTGGATCGTTGGGAGTTGGGATTAGGTAATTAGGCTAGTGGGTAATTGGGTAATGAGTATTATATTATTAGATTTTGGGCTTTAACAATTTAGTCATTTAGGTCTTTGAAATTACAAAATAAACAACAATACAACTTACAAGTCAATTTCAATTTTTAGTATAAATATAAAAAAAAATTCTCAAAAACCTCTGTAGGCACGTGTCTACAAAGGACTACATGTCCCTTCGCCTCTGGTGTAAATCAATATTGTCACAAACTTAATTAACTTACTTTTACCTAAAGAAATAAAGTAATGATAATATATATTTGTATATATAAATAAATAAAATAAAATAAAAAGAACCGATAAGTAAGCTGCTTACTGATGAGATCAGGAATGTTGTAACCATTAGAAAACCGGCCAGTAGGACGGTGGGAGGGATAGTCAACGCCGTAAGGAGGGGAGTCTGCCCGTGCTGAGGTCGCTAGGTAGTTGTTATTGCCGCTATCGACGAGTGAGTCGCCAAAAACAAAGAAAGCACGCGCCGCCTCGACTGGTGGTGACACCAGCGCAAAGAACCCTATTAAGGTTATAGCCAGACTAGCAAAACAAAATGACGTAGACATTGTTACTAGAGATTATTATATCGTGACACACTTTCTATAGATACTGTAAATCTAGCTAGCTAGATATTTGTTGAAGTATTGCAGATTGATGTTGTGTATGTGAGAAAGTTAAGGTGGTTTTATATAGGATTTTTGGGCACTAAGCATAGTTTGTTGAAAGTTGAAACCATAATAAATGGCCGGTGCTACCAACATTGCATGAGAGAGTGAGTGACAACTAGGACAAAGCAAGAATCAACTTACACAAAATAAGCAAAAATTGTCCATCCTCATAATTTAATATTACCGACTAAGCTGAGTGCACATCTATTATCCTATTTCATGGTGGTGTTTCATCCAATTAAAATAGAAATTACTGTACACGTATTATTTTAATTAGATGGGACAGTAAAAATCATAAGAAATAACCGCTAAAAAAAGAATTACATAAATGATACTATACTAGAGTAAAATGTACATAACATCCAGAGCTCTATAAATTAATGGGGGTTAACAATAGCAAAAATTGCCGCTAACACTGACATAAAATAGGTCATGATAATATCATTTAAACCATCTCGACAAAAGAATCCCTTATATTTTGCAATAATATTGCAAAACCATCTCGACTTTTTTTTTTTTTTCCGGCATCAAAACTTGTAAATTTCATCACTTTCTCGTCAAATCCGAACGTTTTCACTTTGTGGAGAAGTTTAACCAAATTGGACCATGCCATCTCTACTGGAACTTTGTCGATCTACACTACTTAGAAAAAATGGGGAGCCCTTTGAGACAATTTGACAGTCACATTCCTCAAATCATAGAATTAATATACTCTAGCTTTTGATCAGTATATATAAAATCATCCAGAACTAATTACAAAAATTTTATGTAAAAGGAAACTGTCCAATAGTTATAGGGTATCCTAACCAACGAAAATTATTTGTGTCCCCATTACATGTTTTCTAAGTTATCTCCTTCAATTAATTAAAATAATTTACATCACTAATTTACCTGTGATAAAGTAGAGGAATATGATAATTAATGTGAGTTTCAATCAAGGATACATGATTTGGCTTTGTTTGATTGGGGGTTTAGTTGTTCCACGCGGTATTCCGTGTAAAAATGTGTGGTTAATATTATTTTAGGAAATGTGTGTGTGGTTGAAAATGAGTATGAGGTATACGGAATTGCGTGCGGATTTGGTTAACACCAAATAGAACAAGGCCGAAATAGAGACGACAAATTGGGGCTTGTAAGTCTTTCACTTATAACTTTTTCAAAAGAACTTGATATCTATGAGTTTCACTCTAATCCAAATGCCTTGGATCAAGTGACAACACATCTTATAACATTGGCAAACAATGATATACAATGACGATAAAAATATCTTACTCAAGACACGAGTAATGCTAGGGATTAATCAATTCATATATAGAACTAAGTGTAAAATTTTCTAATAAAATGGTGGATCCCACTAATATAAAAGGGTAAAATTATATTTTTTTTAGCCTTCTATTAGATGGTTGTATACTTCGTGGTACAAATTAATTGCATACCTTGCATTATTCCTCAAAACACTTCAATTTCGCACCAAGAAAAATATATATGATAGTTAATTATCTGCTTCATCATTTGGAAGATATTTTCTCACTCATCGAGTCTTTTAGTTTCAACATAAAACTTGTTGACAGTATGAATTAGGTGCACACCACGTGTCGCCTACATATCTCCTTCCACACTTGTCTCACACGGGAACCAATCGCTAGGTACCAAAGATCATCGGGGCAAAAAAAGGTTGGCCATCGATGACACTCCGACAGTCAAGTCAATGTTGGGTATAGGAAGTAAAAAATGGTTCAAGAAATATTTGCCCGGATAGAGATACACTGTGAGATAGAGGGGATGGAGTTTAATTTGCATGTAAAGTGTAGAGTGCGAAAGTTATTGTGAGAGTTTCTAGTTGAGAGAATTTCGATACTTTTTCTCCATTCATCCTAAGGGTAGAGCCTTGGAGCGCAAAAGCAAAGATAATAATTCCGTCACTCATTAAGGAGTGGGCTCAGTGATTAAACTGTACGATATATTATTACAAGATAATTAGACAAATGAGTCTAAAATAAATACAAATCATTCTAGATAATTATACAAAATGCATTTATAAATGATTTGATTACTTGCATTATCACATATCTCTAATTAACACTTTTTATCGACATTTTTCATCAACATTAATAATAATGCTCTTAAATTAGACAATTAGAAAAGTCTCTTTCTATAGTTATGATGAAGCCAATATTCACTGGGCACAACTACTCTCATAACTCGTAGTCGTAGTGTTAAGAACTTGAGATGTATGAAAATGCTTAAAAGTCGCTATTGTCTACACTTTTCCTTGCGCCAGCTATAAGAAATTAAGCTTGCTCGTATGACTTCTGTCATCTCATCATGCATGCAATCATTTGGGTGATAAGGTTCCCATCAAACACAGCTAAAGCTGAAAACAATTATTACTCAAAATAAATAAAAAAAAAAGAACACAAAATAAATAAATAATGAAGAAGAAGAAGAAGATTAGACCTATAATAAGAAAAATAATATTCATGATTTTCATATTAAAAATAATACACTTCAAAATGATTAATTTTGTGTACCCGTAGTTTATAACCAACTCTTGAGCCTAATTATATCATCTACAACACACCAATTAATTAATTGGCATTTCATAGAGTTATTTTTATTTTTATTTTTTTTAATACTTTTCGTGATAGAATTATTTTATTTATGAATAACATTGTTCGTCATGCATGATCGCTTAAATAATGACTATAAGTCTATATATAAAGAAGGGTCTCAAATTTGCTTATGAAAGTAGCCTACACATCTCGAAGGATGAATGAGAATGCCATGCTCTCCGGGTTGTCTAGGGTCGAATTGGTTATGAAATTTTCTCTCTAAACGCATTACTTCTCGGTGAAGTTCGTTATTGCTTATTAGTAGCAATTGTAGTTCTTGATGTCGCATTCCTATGGGTAAGGATCGAGCTAGCAAGATAGTCCACAACATACCTTTATTTTCAATTTTTTCCATTTCTAAAATTACATTTTGACTCGTGTTACATTTTTAGCCTCTTGGACGGTTCGAAAGATATTGATTAATGAATGAATCCAAAATTCCGAAAAAAATGTTGAATTTAATATAAAATATCAATTAACATCACATCACCCCTGTAAGTTACATTACACTTTATTTATTGCCAAATTAATTTCTATTATTAGAAGTGAGTATGATTATTGATCAATTGGAGGCAAAAAAGTCCATCTAACAGTTGATCACTGCCACGGGTTAAGATTATTTATATATTATTATATATGCCTCTCTAGCAAATGAATATTTCATCAATGTAAATTGTGAGATGTTACATGTATATATGCACATAAGTGGTCTTTACAATTTTATAATGATTGAAGATGTATAATTCAAAAATAAGATGAAATCAAACTAATTATAAAAGTAAGGTTTTCTCGCACATAAAACTACAAAAAATTAGGTTTTTGTAAGGTGCCCCGGATAAGCCCACACGTGCCAAGTTCTTGAATTGTGCAATCACCCATTACAATTTTTCTTTCTTTTTTTTTTTTTCAAAAAATGAAAGAATTGCGGATAACTCACAAACGCAAGTTAAAACACCTAAAAAAACCATTTATTATAGTGGCAAAACGACTAGTTGTGTCCATGTTATCGAAGAAACGCGAAAGCATATGTACATATATATATTTTTAAAATTGACACTATATGAGAATTTTATACCTAAAACACTATAAATCAATAAACTAAACTTGTTTCTTGGTAGAAACAAGTAACACATTCTCTGTAATATATCATGTTTTCATGTTTGTTTCGCTTGACTTTTGTTACCAATCTTTAATGCTTGTTTTCGTATAACTTCCTCTACATAAAATTTGTACTTACTGTTCAAAAAAAGGGGGGAAAAGGTGTCCTATAACCTTCAAAAAAAAAAAAAGTGTCCTTATAAGCGCTTATAACGTTCAAATATATAAAAATAATAAAAAAAATACTAATAGAGATGTGAGCCCCAACGTAAGCAAGACACCATTATTTTATTTTAAGTAGATATTCTTTTGTATACATATGCGTACTGATTTTAAATCAATATTTTTGTATTACACATCCGGTCCTCCGTCCTCGACATTCAAACACGATGACACTATCTTTTCACTTTTTTCTTTCCCCCACCCTCTAATACAACTCATGTGATGGCTACACTGCTTTAAAATTTATTAGTTAATTATATCACTAACGTGTACAAGTTTTGGCCGTGTTACAAATTTTAGTCCCCAATATGCAAAGAAATTCTGAATGGAGAATTACTGTTTTAGAGCTGGAGTCTCTGATATATGGTCATACATAGGTTATACATACTCGAGTTGGGAAAACTCTAGCGAGTGGTCCAAATATTTCCTCCTTGTCGGCGTATGTGACACCTCTTTTAGTATGTACTTCACCTTTTTTCTTTAATTAAATTATATATAAACCTCCACTGGGAAATTTCTAAAATCGACATTTTAATTATCAGAATTAAAATTTTTGCAACATCAAAAAGAAAACAAGAAATTAATCACGTTAACCATTTGACTTGACGTGGTAATGGTAATTGGAAACATCGATCTTGTATAATCGTTATAGCTAGTTTGATGCAGTGTTTAATGGAAAAAATAAATTATCATTTTCGCTAGGTTTTAATTTTAAATTTTAAGTTTTCAATTCATTTTCAATTTTTTCATTTTCAATTTTTTGTTTCGGAGTTGAGAGGAAATACTATAGTCATTTTCCTTGTTTTTAATATTTTCAGATATTTTTTTCATAACACACTCAAAATGAAGTAAAATCATTTAAATTTTTCTTGACATTTTCTTTCCCTTTTTTTTTTGCGCAAGTTGTGAAGATGGGTTTTCTTTGCTCAAGCAGGTTTCCAATATTTTGGAAGATTGAGAAATGAAAAACACCTTGAAAATGATAAAGAGAACAAATTTGAGTGAATTAAGCTTGATAATTATTGAAAAAGTGAACAAAAAAAATGTTATACACTAAATAAAACACATAATGAACAGTAAATTTCCAAAAACTAATTTGATAAAATATTGCACCAAACGAGAATATCTCCAATGATAATGTGTGTTGTTAAAATTAATTGACATGAGTAAATATGCATCATGTTGTTTTTTTTTTTAAAGTAAAATGCATATATGTATATATGCATGCTCCGATAGTTGAGTAAGACTATGTCAAGCTTATGTTTTAAAGAAAAAATAGACAATGTGAAGGGAGCTAGCTAGGCTTGTACATCTAGACATTACTTCTCATATTGTGATTCATCAATCACCAACAATTTTTTATTAAAAAAATAATTATCATTAAAGAGTTATCTTATAAATTGTAGGAGTTAAAATAATTTAATATTGTATAAATCTATATTAATTTTTAATATTAAAAAAAAGAGAGAGAAATACGAGGTATTAAAAAAATGTATTAATTCTGTAATGCGTAAGTAGAGTCATTGAGATTGCTGTTAGACTTGAATGTTTAGTCCTTTAATTATAATACCACGTAGATTATATAAATCTCTATTTAATTAACACATAGACTGAAATTAATACCACTATTAACCATTGAAAATGCTCTTAATTTTGCAAAGTTTGTTCACTTTTCCAGCTGGCATATATAACATTGATGACCACCAATTATTGTAGGTATATTCAATTAAATACGGATCCCAGCTCGTTTTGCTTTCCCAATCGAATTAATATGGTTGTCTCGATCACCTTGTATTAGTGTGCTTAATACTCATTTACCTTTTGGCCCCTTGAGACCTATTATTGGTGGCAAATATTGCCATGCATTAACGCAAATGTTTGATAGTTGATAGTACGTAATAGAAACTGAAACACTAATTGGCTACAAATCACTGTCTCTAATTTGGAGAATCAAATGAGGCGCCTCATTAGTTGTTCCATTTAAGGAGACATCAATCTTCTTTATTTGGAGCCATAAAAATTCTTCACACTATTAACAAAAATTAGAGTAAGAGTGGCAATGGTTCCCCTTTTTCTTCTTTAAAAAAAAAAATGTGGTTTTGATGTTGAAATTGATGATTGAGTAATCGTAGTCTAGTCCTGTTTCTTGAGATAGGACCTATCATTGAGGGGCATCTTCCATTGTTGGTCAATGAGCCATAACATTGAGGTTCAAACAATATTATTGACGTGTTTAGATATGAGAAAAATGATTTGAAACTGGTCAAATGTGTACATTAAATGAAAAACAAACAAAAAATAAAATCAGGTGGCAAAGAATAGCCCTATGAGATTGACCACACAACAAAATGCCTTGCAGTTGCAATGCCACTAAATTTTAGTGACCAAATCATTATACCCTTGTCGTGGTTTGAAAGTGCTGCAACGGTTGGATGCTCAAGTTTCTGGGTTAGAGACCCGAGACGCATTTGAGTTTGCTAAATCACATTAAAATTATACTCCCTTTATCCTACAAATATAATCTAATTTTATTTTTCACACCGATTAAGAAATCTTAATTTATATTATTGGAAAAGGACAATGTGAGAATATACTTTCTAATCTAGCTTTTCATTTAATTTACTTAATTAATTATTCTTTTCAGTTGAAAAATTAATTAAGGAAAGTAAATTATAATTTGGATGAATAAAAAAGAAATAGTAGTAGACTATATTTGCGGGACGAAGGGAATACAAAAATTTATTTCTTTTGTGATGTTAAACACACAAAAGACCTATCTTAGAAAATCCAAGGATAAGGTGATTTCAAATTAGAAAACTGTAATCGGTGACGACAATGAAATTGATTTGTGATCACTTGAATAAAAAAGTCAAATAATTTATGTCAACTAGCTTGTTTGATTGGGTATAAAGTTATCCCAACACTTTTCTCTCTCTTCGATCTGTTCAACCACATACATATTTTTTAATACAATATTAACCACATATATATTTCACACGGAATACCGCGCATATCAACTTTATACCCAATCAAACAAGCAAAAAAATTCGAGTATACGGACATCACAAATTAAATTTCCTCAGTTGTTGTCTATGCTCTTTTTTTTTTTTTTTTGGTCACTTTCAAATTTAACTTCTTCCATTCACTCTAAATCAAATTTCAACATTATAATATATATCTAAAATTATTATCTATAAGTTTCCAAATTAGATTTAGTTAGTCTTTTAGATTTATTTTAAAAATTAAAAGTATTAAATACTAAAAGTTTCAACTTTTTTGAGATAATAAGTCATTTAATTTTTTCAAAAATTTCACAACCTCTAATTTCTAAAAATTTGGTCCTAAAAAAATCGATATATTATTTCAAAATTGCAACCACTCATTTATTTAATTTTTATTTCAATCAGACTCTTTTTTAATTAGTGTTCGATCCAATACTCTGGTAAATTTAATTAATCACAGTATACAAATATAGATGACAAGGCCGCCATTAATTTTAAATTACTTGCTTTTCATAAAAATATTTACGTAATCGATGATATAGATTCGTGAATTTCATTGTGTTTTAAAAAACTTACGACATTCCTTCAAAAAAAAAAACTTACGACATTTAGACCATGTTAAGATTAAAATTTTTATGCATTTTTATGTGAAATAAGAGAGGGAATGAACATAATTGAATGATGATGATTTATGTAATATATCTAAATCTCATAAGATATGAAGATGTTATTGGTGTGACCAAAGTCAAATTTAAAAAAATGCATTAAAATTTATAAAAATTTCAATCATAACATGCACTTAGAAATATATAAAGATAAAATAAAAATTGAAGAAAGAATCATTGTGACTTTCATTGTATAAATGTCATCCCTCAAAGAAAAGAAAGGATGAAGTACCTAATAAGTCAAGAAAAAGATGGAATCAAAGGGAACGTAAGCTTGGTTTGAGTGACAAAATAGTAACATATGACTCTATATATGTTGGCGACTTACAACGTTGATCCTTTTCTTTTTCTTTTTTTTTTCTTAACCCGAAAACAGAAATTAAAATTAAACAAGATAATAGTTAACACAAAAAAGTGCAACCAACTTGATGAAACAATTGAAAATGATCATATCGAGGGAGATCAAAATCGCACTTTGTAGTTTGTACCACCAAGCGTTCAGTGTTAGACATCCGAATTCTTCAAAAATTGTGCTTTATCACTCGCTCCGCTAGTGACACCCTAACCCCTTTATTTTAATTATAAATAACCCAGTTCAAAGCTTTCTCCCCCTCCTAAAATTTTCCCCAAAATCTCCCCATTCTCATTCTCAGCATTTCAGGGTTTTCGGTCAATATTTTTGAGAAATTCTTGTAACTGAATTTTCCCCAAAATCCACTTACAACGTTGATCAACTAGTAGTTAATTGTGAAACATTTTGATACTATAATAATAGACATGTTAATTATGATTTTTTGGTTTCTTAAATTAATTAAATGCATGAAAAATTGAACAGGCAAGGAAGGGTAATTCTACAAGGTTTTTCAAATTACGTACGTTCAATACGTATACTTTTAGAAATTATCGGACAAAAAGGAACTATATAGTTAAGGTGCTCTAGGTCGATGGTAAATAGATAAGAGCAGGATAATAAAGGTTGGACAATATTTGTTTTGGCTTACAATGGTAAGAGGAATTAAAAAGTAGTTATTTTGTTAACAAAACAATATATAGCTGGTTATTGTCATCTATATCAACTACCTGTTTAATACGAAAAATCAATTACAGTCCAGTGCCTACTCCCATTTGCCATGAGTAATTTCTCTCACTAAAACCATTTACTTTTTCTCCCACAAAAAGGAAGAGGAGACGGTGTTAAAGATTAAATTGATAGAATTCTAGGGACGATGCACACACGTTACTCTACAAGATAGAAATGGCCCACGTTCTGTCCTCGCTATATGTAATGTTCTTTCGTTAAAGGTGTTGAGTTGAGTCCCACATCGGTTGCGGAGGAATTCCTGGAGTGGTTTATAGGTTGGGTTCAAACCTTCCCCTTTGAGCGCGCTTTTGGGGCGAAGTTAGGAGCCATGTCCTTAACAGTGGTAATCGAGCTAACGGTTCAAGTCTGGGAGAGTATGGCCAAATTTGAGGTGGAGCGTTTTGATGGGAAAAATAACTTCAATATTTGGCGTAGTACGGTGGAGGATCTTCTTGTGCAACAAGGGCTCTATAAGGCGTTGAAGGACAAGAAGCCAGAACGGATGAAAGATGATGATTGGGAAGAATTGCAGGCAAAGACAGTCAACACCATTCGGTTGGCTCTTGCACCTGAGGTAAAGTATAGCGTTTTGAATGAAAAGTCGCCTTCTAAATTGTGGAAAACGCTAGAAGATCTATATATGTCTAAGTCCCTAACAAATAGGTTATATTTGAAAAAGCAACTGTATGAGTTGAAGATGAATGAGAGTGATGATATTAGGGACCATTTGAGTAAATTTAATAAGTGTGTGACCGACTTATTAAATGTTGACGTGGAAATTGAGGACGAAGATAAAGCAATTATTTTGTTGTCTTCCTTACCTAAGTCGTTTGAAACATTGGTGACGACACTATTAGTTGGCAAAACCACTTTAACGGTGAATGAAGTTTCAATCGCTCATTAGAGACTGCCCACATTAAAGCTTCGCTGATATCGATCAAGGTGAGCGGGTGCTTTTGACAACTAGTGAAGAAAGAGGTGGTAGAGGTCAATCGCGAGGAAGAAATTTTGGTCAAAGGGATCGTTCTCAATCTCGTTCAAGGAAAGATGTTGAGTGCTATTATTGCCACAAGAAGGGGCACATTAGAAGAGATTGTGAAGAGTTGACAAGACATCTTCAGATGAAGAGAAAAGGTAAAGAGGTTATAGAGGCTGTCGACTCTACAAATGTGGTGGAGCAAAATTTAATGATTGAAGAGGATGTGTTATGCGTTGTTGACTACGACAACCATATGAATGATTGGTTCTTAGACTCCGGATGTTTTTACCACATGTGTCCGAATAGAGATTGGTTTGAAGATTATAAGGCATGTGGTGAACGTTATGTATTTGGCGCCGATGATCAGAAGCTAGAAGTCAAAGGTTCAGGCACGGTGAAGGTGAGAATGTTTAACGGAGTCGTGAGAAGAATAAATGGTGTACTACATGTTCCAAAGTTGAAGAGAAGCTTGATATCTTTGGGAGCACTAGACACGTTGGGTTATGAGTATGCTTCAAGAGGTGGAGCAATGACCGTGAAGAAGAATTCAGTGCCAATAATGAGAGGTGAAAAGATTGGTAATCTGTACAAGTTGATAGGAAGGACTGTTTTAGGTGGAGCTGCCAGATTGGAGTCGCACCGAGCGAAGTCTTCTACTATTATTGAGAGTTCCGAGCCTGTCAAGAAAAGTTATGTGGCTGCTGGTAAGAAGAATGAAGAACGAAGTTCAAAGACGTCGAAGCCAAGGGTAAAGTTTGACGAGACTTTGAATTCGGTTCACTTTTACTCAATCTAATAAGGAGAAGTGGTGGCACCTACCAATACAGGGGTGCATGTTGGGAGTGTAATTGGTGATTTAATTATTTTAAATTAAGGTGGAGATTGTTGGGAGAATTAATTTAAAATAATTAAAAATGAAATAAAAGGAATTAAAAGGAAAAGAAATAAAGGAAAATTGAAGTTGGTTATTGGGCTTGGCCCATTAATGTTACTTGGGGCAAAAAGTATTGGAGGATATATATATCCATGTGTGTGTGGTGTGACAGTGGACCAGAAAGAGAAGAGAGAGGATTTCGTAGAGGGCGTAGAGAGAATAGAAAAAGAGAGAGCGTGATAGAGAGGGCCAGAGAGAGAGAGAGACATACGTGAGTTGAGAGAGAGGAGAAATTAGAGATAGAAAAGAAACGTGTTTTGTTCTTTTTATCGTCTAATTTTGTGTGTGGAGAAGTTGAGTGGGTGAGGAAAAATTGTAGAGTATTTTTCTTTCATCAATAAAGGTGATTTTCTCCCGTGGTTGTCGGCGGTTAGCTGAGCCACGTTAAATTATTGTGTTCTCTATTTTATTCTCGTTTGTGTGTGTTAATTATTTTTCGCTGCGCAAAAGATTAAGTGGGGAATTTGTGATATTTCCCATCAGTGGTATCAAAGTCAGCCTCCCAACAAGAGGATGTCCCTTCGGGATCCGAGGGATCGCCGAATAGGGAAGGGGATTGTTGAGTTGAGTCCCACATCGGTTGCGGAGGAATTCCTGGAGTGGTTTATAGGTTGGGTTCAAACCTTCCCCTTTGAGCGCGCTTTTGGGGCGAAGTTAGGAGCCCTGTCCTTGTTGGGAAAAATCGCCTTTTTCCCCACCCGAACTTTGCACAGCGGAAAAATAATCAATACACACAAACGAGAAAATAAAATAGAGAACACAATAATTTAACGTGGCTCAGCTAACCACCGACAACCACGGGAGAAGACCACTTTTATTGATGAAGAAAAACACTCTACAATTTTTCCTCACCCACTCGACTTCTCCACACACAAAATTAGACGACAAAAAGAACGACACACTTTTTCTTTTCTATCTCTAATTTTCCCTCTATTTCTTTCTCACATCACGTCTCCCTAAAAATTTAGACCAGTCAAAGAACGACGTACGCAACACAACCGTCAAATGCAGTCTTCTTTCTATCTGTCTAATTTCTTCAACCACCATTGACGACGCAATTCACCATGGTAGACAATACTCAACTACTACCCATGTGCAATTCGCCTCAATGAAAATAACGCAAACCAAAAACCCTCACACACCGCACGCGCGTGCCCGGAGGCACGCGCCTTATTTTCTTTCTCTCAACTCCTCGGCCTTTTTTTCTATTGCAGCTGCACACACACACCTATATTCAACTCAATTGCTGCATACGTCCTCCTCGCTCTCTCTCACACAAAACACAGCCGAGCAACTTGACCTATTTTTTTTCTCTCTTCTCTAGACGTATTCATTAAGTATATATAGCAGGCAAGGAAGTCATCTTATCCTTTGTCTCCAATTGGCCCATTAGGCCCGTTTACTTTTTTTTCCTTTTAAACATTTTGAATTAATATCCCAACAATCTCCACCTTAATTCAAAATATTTAAATCACGGCACATCTATAGCAACCAAACACGCCTAGTACCAGTGGAAGTCTTGTTGTGCATGCATGACTCGATCACCACAACCACAACATCTGGATAGCTCGATCACCACTATACAACCCAAGTTTGACTCGACCACCAGCTTCATCTTGTGTGACTCGATCACTGCAACTCCACCTCAATAGACTCAATCAACGTGACTCGATCACCATAACTCAATCTGATGGTAACTCGATCACTTCCACGACTCCACCTTGGTGTCAACCTTCCCTAACTCAATTTCAAACGTACACACATGTCATCGTCAATATCCCAGAGTTTGAACCATGAGCTCTGATACCACTTGTTGGGAAAAATCGCCTTTTTCCCCACCCGAACTTTGCACAGCGGAAAAATAATCAACACACACAAACGAGAAAATAAAATAGAGAACACAATAATTTAACGTGGCTCAGCTAACCACCGACAACCACGGGAGAAGACCACTTTTATTGATGAAGAAAAACACTCTACAATTTTTCCTCACCCACTGACTTTCTCCACACACAAAATTAGACGACAAAAGAACGACCACACGTTTTCTTTTCTATCTCTAATTTTCCCTCTATTTCTTTCTCACATCACGTCTCCCTAACAAATTTAGACCAGTCAAAGAACGACGTACGCAACACCACCGTTCGTACCGTCTTCTTTCTATCTGTCTAATTTCTTCAACCACCATTGACGACGCAATTCACCATGGTAGACAATACTCAACTACTACCCATGTGCAATTCGCCTCAATGAAAATAACGCAAACCAAAAACCCTCACACACCGCACGCGCGTGCCCGGAGGCACGCGCCTTATTTTCTTTCTCTCAACTCCTCGGCCTTTTTTTCTATTGCAGCTGCACACACACACCTATATTCAACTCAATTGCTGCATACGTCCTCCTCGCTCTCTCTCACACAAAACACAGCCGAGCAACTTGACCTATTTTTTTTCTCTCTTCTCTAGACGTATTCATTAAGTATATATAGCAGGCAAGGAAGTCATCTTATCCTTTGTCTCCAATTGGCCCATTAGGCCCGTTTACTTTTTTTTTCCTTTTAAACATTTTGAATTAATATCCCAACAAAAGGTGGATTGTCTTTCATTTTATTTTACTTTTTCCCTAGGAACCCATGCATGATAATTTATGCTAGAATGTGGCGGTGATTATGAGTGAAGTATGCGGCTTGTTTTTACAATGTGCCTTTTTGTGAATGAGTTATAGTAATTAATCTATGTAGCAAGCGTTATGATTGTGAATTAGTAGGGATCCTTTTTATGAATTTAAATTTGATGAGCAAATAAAAAAATACATGTTAATACAAAACATGTGTAAATTTTGTTCTTTATACGAAACACGAATTGAGATATCATTTATTCTTTTTACATTAATTGTTGCAGAATATGGAGGACCGGGAGTTCGGAGATTCTTGTTGGAAACCTTGCATAGAGGGACAGGCAAGTGAAGGAGGTCTTGTGAATTTTAAACCTTTTTCTTATATTTTTGCACATTTTACATTAATTTTCTAGTAACTTTGATTCTTGGAATAGCTATGAATGAGTTGCGCACTAATCTTTCAAATATATTGGTCAATTAATGGTAAAAATTTTGATTTTTAGGTCGTATTTTAGGAGTTAAATAAATTGTGGGATGTATATAGATATTATCAAAGATGATCAAGAACCATCAATGGTTTCGTACTTCCGGAAATATCGATGCGTTTTCGAGCCCCGTACGATTTCCATTTTGAAATCCCAAATCAGATCTAGAATCAGTACGGCGAAGAAGAGCTCTAACAATTTAGAAAAGTTTCAGACGACACCGTATCGGTCAGTGGTGGCCAGTCAAAGTTTTGTCCATAATTTTGGTCAAAATTATGGCCAAAACTTTGACCGGCTGCCACCGGCAGCTACGGTATCGCCGATTTTTTTTTTAAATTATTGGAGCTCCCTCTTGCCGTGCTGATTCTAAATTTGATTTCAAATTTTAAAACGGAGATCATTCGGGGACAGAAAATGCATCGATGGTTTCGTAAGTACAGAACCATCGATGGTTCTTGATCGTCTTTGATTATCTTTGTAGATAATATATAATTTATTAGGCTATAGGTTAATAGACGGCAATTCATCTTTTACATTATCAATTGAAAATATGGATGCTTTGAATGTTACACCAAAGCAATTGAAAACATCAATAATTTTTTTATTGTACCTGCTACACGAAAATATCTACATGAACCATTCACGATCGTTAATGTCAATTAGAAGGTTTTTGGTACAACTAATGAAATAGCCAACCAAAATTACTTAAGGGCCGAGACATATTTGTTGAACTATGCCACAGAGGATTGCAGAGATTATAGTATATATCATTCTGGGAATAAGAAATCTTTTAGGTGTATGATGGAAAGAAACAATGTAACGTTTAAGAAATTAAAGAATATACATATCATGTGGGATTGCTATTATGATTTTTTAATGAACATGAAGAAATGGGGAAGACTTAGTACTTGCCTCTTGTCTTTGCAAAAGGCAAGGAATTTATTGCAAAATATTGGAGACTGGAAGTTTATGAATTTAAGAGTGAGAATTGGCACTCTACTGAAGAGAGGCAAGAGAAGACTTTCAATGATCTATCACTAGAACCTGGTTTAGAAAAGAAAATTTTTGATTAATTGGATTCATTCATTCGACTTGAGAAAAAATTGACCACATAAGAGGTCATTAGAAATTTTCTATTGTTTGAGCCTTAAGGTATAGCAAAGTGAAGTATAATGGAGACGATGGGCAAATACATCTACATGAAATTTCATGTATATAATTTGGACTTGGTAAAGCTATCCTTAATTTCACAAGGAGATACTGGCAGCCATCAGGGTAGGTCAATAATAGTTTTTAATGCTTGTTGACTCGAAACCTACTCCAAAGTTTAGATTGGGAAGGCGAGATGGTGATGGATAACTTACTAAAGCAATGGTAGCAGGAATAATCATAGGTTTCACCATGAGTCACTACTAGAACAAGGTCCCATGTGTAATATGTGATGTCAGCTTACACATTGATCTCCTATATTGCTCTCCAACAATCTTTGCTAATATGATGCTGAGATTCTAAGTATTATAGATCATCCAAGCCTTTTTGCAGAGATCAAAGGAGAAATTTTTATAGAGCTTCAACCGAAGACCTCTAGCCAGCACTACAAGCGGTGGTAGATTATTTGAGGCAGAAAATGGATATGATTGAGTGATCAACATAAATGCAGAGCCGGTCCTGCTTCAAGGCGAAGCAAGCCGGCGCCTCAGGCACTGAAAAAATATTCACTAAAAGTAAGAGAAATGAAGGTGCCAATTTAAATTTTTAAGTTGAAAATTCAAAAAGTTTGGGAGAAAAATTGTAAAAATTGGTTAAAACTAAGAAGGGGGGCGAAATTTTTTTTTTTATTTTTAAAGTTTATCTCGGGTGTCAAAATTCTGAGGACCGACGCTGCATAAATGAGTTTAATACATGTTAAACGGGAGGGACACGAATATGAGGTTAATATCGGCGTGTGCATCACACCCGATGGATTGATTTTGACTAGTCTTTTTGATGTTGAAATGTGAAAAAAATTATTCTTATAAGTCTGCAATATTTTGAAGAAGTAGAAGTGGTCTACAATGAGAAGACATCAAGGTTGGGTTTGGAACAGGGTAAAGAATGAAATAGTAATAATTTTATAAAATTCGCTATAGGAAAAAAATTGATGTTGTATAATATTTCTATGGACTTGTTTATCTGAGTCAACCCTTTTTTTTATGGGTTATATAGGCCATGTTGATAATAGAAAAGTGGAAGATTTACATGTTTATCCTAAGGATCATGGTGGCGATGTTTCTTTACTTCAAATTGCTGGATTGTGGGTTTTAGACTCATCCGAAGGCTATTTTGTTGTTGGGTTGCAAAAAAGTTCTGGTAGACCTGTATTTTGACACTACCGACATCTTGTAGGCCTGGTTATCTTTCAACGATCAGAATTTGATTTTGCAATTCTCATGCATCATTTACGGTCGTTCCTTTCTAGTTATTCTACGTCTCATAAACAATATCTAAGCACAAAAAATGAGCGAGCAAGAGCTTCAACTTTTCCTTCTAAGGTTAGTTTCACTCTTAATTTCTTCTAATACCCCATATAAATAAATTTTTTTTACTAACTAGTACAGAAAGAGTTTAGGGTAGAGGTTGAGAATTTAGGTGTTAAAATTCATGTTAATTGAAGGATGAATAATTTGAAGCATATGCAAGTTAAAAGAGATAAGGAAAATAAATATTATTATATTAGTTTATTTCATTGAAACTGAGGTATGAGAGAATAAATTTGAAGTAGCTAAGCGTGTGAACAATTTGCAAGTGATTAATTTCTTTATTTTTGTTTAATTTAGTTATATACCACTAGCAATGGCGTTAAATTTATTACTCCTGGTGTGGAATCAAACTCAACATTGAATCCTTATAAGAAGAATGAAATTTGTAATGAAATGAAGAAAAAATTGTATGGATACTAACGTGAAATGGGAGGGACACGAATATGAGTTTAATATTGGCGTGTGCATCACACCTGATAAATTGATTTTGACCAGCCTTTTTGATGTTGACATGTGAAAAAATTTATTTTTACAGGTCCGCAATATTTTGAAGATGTAGAAGTGGTATACCATGAGAAGGCATGAAGATTGGGTTTGGTACTGGTAAAAGAACGAAATAGTAACAATTTCATAAAATTCGCTATAGGAAAAAAATTGATGTTGTACAATATTCTCATCCAACGACTATTTTGATGTTGGGTTGCAAAAAAGATATGGCAGACCTATATTTTGACACTATCGGACATCTTGTATGTCTGGTTATCTTTCATCGATCAGAATTTGATTTTGCAATTCTCGTGCATCATTTACAATGGTTCCTCTCTAGTTATTCTTCGTCTTATAAACAATATCTAAGCATAAGAAATGAGCGAGCTATGTTTAATATGTCTATCAGCTATGGCACTTGATTTTGTATTGATAGTCGAGGATTTATATTAATTAACTTTTGTCCACATTGTCTAGTCTCAACAAGCTGCGACCTATGTTTATCATACGACATCAAATACGAAGTTGTTTGTTGCATTCCTTGTGGAAATATTAGATGAAAACTTTGTTTGCATTTTGTTTGCGGACGAAAATGATGAAATATTTTGTGGCGAAGAAGTCTACCTCACTAGAAATCCTGATTTTTTGGTTGTTTCTTTTACGGGTGGTAGGGTGACATATCCATTTTAGGGATACTATCACAATAATTTAGATCTGGATGTTGGCGAGACTGAAAAGAGGTACTATCTCACACACACACACACAGACATATATATATCATAACTTATTTGGTTGAAATTTCAAGATTTTTAATGAATTTATTCTTAATTTTCTAGTACAAGCTGATAAATTGTTGAGAATTTAGGTGTTAAAATTTATATTAATTGAAGGATGAATAATTGGAAGCATATGGAAGTTAAAAGAGATTAGGAAATAAATATTATAATATTAGTTTATTTTATTAAAATTGATTTATGAGAGAATAAATTTGAAGTAGCTAAGTGTGTGAACAATCTACAAGTGATTAATTTCTTTATTTTTGTTGAATTTAATTACATACTATTCACAATGGTGTCAGATTTATTGCTCCTAGTGTGGACTTAACATTGAATCTTTATTAGAAGAATGAATTTTGTAATGAAATGAAAAAAAAAATTGCATGGATAATACATGTTAAGCGGGGAGGACACAAATATGAGTTTAATACCGGTGTGTGCATCATACCTAATGGATTGATTTTGCCTAGTCTTTTTTATGTTGAAATGTGAAAAACATTATTGTTATGGGTCCACAATATTTTGAAGAAGTAGAAGTAGTCTACCATAAAAAGGCATCAAGGTTGGTTTTGGTGCGGGCAAAAGAACGAAAGAGTAGCAATTTCACAGAATTCGCTATAGGAAAAAAAAATAATGATGTACAATATTTATATGGACTTGTTTATCCTAGTCGTGCCTCTTAACCCATTTTTTAATGGATTATATAGCCCATGCTGATAATAGAAAAGTGGAAGATTTACATGTTTATCTTGAGGGTCATGGGGGTGATATTTTTTTGCTTCAAATTTTTGGATTGCACTTTAGACTCATCCGAATTCTATTTTATGTTGGGTTGCAAAAAGATATGGTAGACCCATATTTGACACTACCGGACATGTTGTAGGCCAGGTTATCTTTCAACGATCGGAATTTGGTTACAAATCGTCTTCACAGTCGCTTTGAAAGCCTCGCGATGATATGATGATCTTGTGAAGATTTTCCCTGTGATCGAACAGTGGGCCTCTCACTTGTGTCCTTCAACGGCATCATCATCGATTACTAACACCTCATTCTCTTCTTGACGCATAGAGAGATCACGCCATAATTCCTCAATTGCCTCCATAAACAATGAGTTAATCGCAGTTGATTCATACAAAAATAGGTAAATACCATAAAAATTTTTTACATAAAATTGAAATTTATTCTAATATGTTATATGATTTAAGCCCATTGTCGATAATGATGATTGTTCGTTAATTAATTAATTAAAAAAAGTGCAATGGTAGGTAGAGAAGGATCCAACACCCGTCGAGTAAGCATGGTCGTCCGTGCTGGACCCACCAAAAGTATGATCTGCTGCCAATCTGAAATTTCAATTTGCTATCTGCGCAGGGCTAGGGAGGAAGAAGAGGCTTGAGATATTGGGTTGTGTTTGCTCTTCAACAATTAGTATTAAAGCCTTTTTTAGGAAAGAATAGGCATTTATTTTGCTTCCAATTATTGGGCCAAAGTCATTAAATATAAAAACCCAATAACAAAATCTAAATAATCCAATTATTATTGCCCAATTAAAACCCACCCATCACCCATGTCACCCACCCCCACTAAGGCAATTTAATAATGGCCAAACAATCAAATTTGGTTCCCTGAATTCAAAAATCAAACATACCCAAATGCGAACTATGATTTCCAACACCTCCTGTCTCCTTAGCGCCATCGTGACCTGGTCAAACTATTGCCATCTCTACCGACTGCCGGCCTTGTTTTAGCATCTATTTCGGTAACTAGTACGTCGAACATCTTTTAACTACGTTAGTAGTGTTGAAATAAAACAAATTATAATTATTTGTTGATCAATTTTTAATTTAGGCTTGAATCTATTACTTTAGTGTACTATTAATTCGATTATATGTTGGTTAATTTATGAATTCGGTCTTTCCTTTTAATGGTGAGATTTTAATATATTTCAATCCTTATGTAATTATCTATATTAATGTTACTTAAATTGTTTACAGATTATAAAACGTTATTTTCAACCTACACAAAACTTTCAATCTAGTGGTTCAAGTCCTAATACGGCATCTAATCCAACCACTATTTCAAGTCCAGCACCCAAAATTTAGCACCTATTGACAACACAAAGAAGTCTTGAGCTCAACTCAATGTCAATGATCATGAATCTGGTCCAGGTAAATGTCCTCCTATCGATTGGTATGATCTTAATACCAGAGATGATGTACTTAGAGAAAGGTCATTTTCGACATTCTTTTCCTAGAAGGTTAATGGGGAAAGATAATAGATGTTTTAGGAAAGAATGGTTCTCAGAATTTTATTGGTTAGAATATAGTACAGAAAAGGATGCAACTTGTTGTTTGTATTGCTGTTTGTTTAAACCTGATAAAGGAGGCCAAGGGGGTGGACATGTATTCACTAAGATTGGTTTTTGAGATTGGGCACACAAGAAAACTTTGAAAGATCATATCGGTCTTGTTGATAGTTCTCATAACCAAGCTTTCACTAAGTGCAACAACTTGATAAATCAAAGGCAAAGTATCTCTTTTGTGTTGTCAGGTCAAAGTACAAACCAATAAAAAAAGTATAGGATTAGAGTGACTGTAGTATTAGATGCTGCTAGATTCTTTTTGAGGCAAAGATTGCCTTTTTGTGGTAACGATGAATCAAATGACTCATTAAATAGAGACAATATTATTGAATTGTTAGACTGGTATGTTGCTCGTTGTGAGGAAGTGAGTCAGGCTCTATTTAGTAATGCTCCTAAAAATGAACAAATGACCGCTCCAAGCATTCAAAAAGATATGGTTAATTGTTGCGCTGTAGAGACAACGAGGGTAATTAGAAAGGAGATGGTTGATTCTTTATTTTCAATCTTGGTTGATGAGTCTTGTGATAATTATGTGGTAGAGCACATAGCTTTAGTTTTGAGGTTAGTAGACATCAAAGGACAAGTCAAAGAACTTTTTTGAGCATTTCTCATGTCATTGAAACTTCTGCTCAATCACTCAAGGATGCTATTGATGCAATGGTTGCGATGCATCGGCTTAGTTATTCTAACTTGAGAGGTTAAGATTATGATGGAGCAAGTAATATTTCAGGTGAGTTGAATCGTTTAAAATCTTTGATTTTAAGAGAGAATCCATTTTCTTTTATGTTCATTGTTTTGCTCACAACTTCAGTTGGTACTTTATACTGCAGCACGTAAAAATAATATTCTCGGTACTTCGTTTAAAATGCTTGGTATTATTGTGAATTTGGTGGGTGCATCATGTAAGTGTGTAGATGCTCTTAGAAGAAGTTATCAATCTGAGATTTTGATGAAGCTTAATATTGGAGAACTTGTTGATGTCAGTGGCAAGTTTCAAGAAATGAGTTTAGCATGACCAAGTGATACTAGATGGAATTTACATTGTCTCACAGTCACTCATTTTATTAGTATTTTTAATAATATTGTTGATGTGCTTAAGGATATAGAAGAAGATAGCAATCATCCAAAGTAAAGATCAGTGGCCTCAGCACAAATGAAAATTATGCAAGATCTTGAGTTTGTTTTAAGCCTCCACTTCATGTTTGAAATTCTTGCAATTACAGATCAGCTTTCACAGGCCTTACAAAGAAACGATCAGGATATTTAAAATGCTATGACATTATTGAATTTGTGTAAATGTCAACTGCAAAGTATGAGAGATGGCGGTTGGGATGATTTGTTGAGTAATGTGATTGAGTTTTGTGTTTGTAGAAATATTATAGTGCCTAATATGAATGATATTGTAGTTCCCAAAGGTTGACCTAGGCGACGTGGAGCTCCAGTGGCTTATTATCATCGGTTTTTTGTTAATTTATTTTACTATGTGATACACTCAATCTTACAAGAGTTGATTGATTGGTTTTCGAAGACAACCACTGATCTTCTTGCTTATATTTCTTGTTTAAATCCAAGAGACTCATTTAATTCTTTTGACACGGTTAAGTTACTACATCTAGCTCAGTTCTACCATATAAACTTCAGCAGTGAAGACATCATGTTACTCAGAGCCGAACTTGATAAGTTTGTTATGCTTGTGAGAAGTGATAAGAAATTTTTTTTGTAATGACCCTCCCTTTTATATACATCCGAATCCACATTGTATTGATTTGAAAACTTTAAATCTCAAAACATTTATGTACTCAAAAGAGTACTTTATAAACTACACGATGCAGTTGGTTATTAATGTACATATGTCTTATTACATCATGCTCACCAAAATAACATAAACTGTTTCATATTAAAACAAAACGTGGCTACAGGATCTTCAGTTTTCTCCTTTATTCCTCACATCTTCCCACATTAAGTTCGGGAGGATTCTCCACCACCTCCTGCATAATAAACAACATACAAGCAACATAATGAGCCACAAGGACTCAGTAGGAAGTAGATGCAAATACTAATGTATGCCACATTCATGCTTTGGGTCCGGTTGTATATCATGTGCCTACAAGGCACCATAATCATCATTATATCATTGGCCGTCCCCCAAAGGCTTGTCTCACTCTTTGGGGCACTGTAGGCCGTTCGTCTAAAGGCTTGTCTCACTCTTTAGACTGCCCGCAACATTATACATGTCGTAAGCACAACATATACAACTCATTTATGCACTTATCATACTTTCATGTCATGCACAATTCATTGTCTTAACATTGGACCTCATATGACAATCATATCATGTTCCATAGACAACATATTTCCATATAACATAGCATAGCGTAACATACCATAACATACCATACTCATACCATACTTCATTCATGCATAGAATCCTTATAAGCTAGGCAATCAACTTTAAATCATAAATCATAAATCATGCTCCTAGAAACACATAATCAATACACATATATAACAAATACATCCTTTACATCTACTACCTACCTTAATGTGGAGAAAACACCAATCCAAAACTCTATTTTACTTCCTTTCTTCCTCCTCTACTTTTCCTCCTTCTCTTCCTTTTCTCTAGTTTCCCAAAGTATAGAAATATATGTAGATGAAGGCCAAGAAAAGGTGGGAATGCTTAGAGATCATTTAGGGATCTTATGGAGCTGATGGACGAGTTTGAGGTATTTATACATTGCCTAACCGATTGGAAATGTCTAGAACATCATTCTGCCGACTTATGTTACGGCCGTAACATCTCACCTTACGGCCGTACTCACCAGTCATACGGCCGTATCATACTTGTATACGACCATATCAAACATTCTGTAATTCTTCTCACTTTTCCTTATGACCATTACGGCCGTAACATAGGTCACTTACGGCCGTAATCCATAACTTACGGCCGTACCTTTATAATTTACGGCCGTATTCAACTCTCTGTAAATCCAATATCTTTCTTCATAACCACTTACGGCAGTATCATAAACCTTTACGGCCGTAACTCACACATTTATGGCTGTAACTGTATAATTTACGGCCGTAATTCCAAATCTGCATGATCTCAAAATTTTCTTTCCAACCGGAGAAGCGTATAGAATCTTAACATGTCTTATACTATGATGGCCAAGTTCCTAACATACCAATTACATACGGAACATATACATATCATAGATATAAATACCGTACGAAAATAAATGGGGCATTACATTTTTAATCTTAGCAGTATATTTTGCATAGCTCAGAAGATGGTAGAAACAATAACCAAATGTTATTGTCCATTTGTTTATAGTCTAATCACATTAGTTTTGATATTACCCGCGGCAAATAGTGATGGTAGAAAAATCCAATCCAATCCGATCTAAATCCGATGAATACCTAATCCGAATGGAGTGATTTTTTGCTGATCTGATGATCTGTGTATCACTGATTAGTGGATCGACTGATTCGAGACAGATTTGAATTTGGATTGGATCAGGTTTGATGCGATCCAATCTGAATTAATTTTTTTTATATAAAATATATATTCACTAGGTTTAAAGATAAGGAATTTGATGAGGGAATGATAAGTTTAGTTTTCGTTACGTCAATATGCCAATTGCAATAGTTTGATAATATTTAATATGATATTTATTTTTTAATTTCTTATTGCATGAAGCAACCTCAGGCTCAAATTTGAGCACTTTTATTTTTGACTTCTAGTTCCTAGAAGACGTAGTTTTTTAAAGTCATGAAGACGAACTTATGAAGATGAAAAATAATGTGTGTGTTTGTTATTTATTTATTTTTTCTACATTTGAAAAAAAAGGTTGATACACAAAATGAATGCATTCGAAGCTTCCCAACTCGTTTTTTCATATTATTTTGCTAATTTTAATGCATTTATTTAACACAGAAACTTCATCTTTTCTACAGAAGATTTGTGATTACGGCATCAACCATACTCCTATTAGAAATTTCTGTATATGATATTTAACAAAGATATGAAAAAGTAAGCGGCTAAGTGCCAGGAATAGAATTATTGATTCCTAATATGTTAAAAGAAATTATTCTCCATAAATAATTTCAAATGAAATGGAATGTAAGTGCAGAGACAATCATCATTTATCTATGTAAACCACTTAATTTAAAATGGGAAATTACCCACGCCTCTTGTAATCTTGTCCTTGGGCTTCTATTTGCACTAATCGATGGGCTTTCCTTAATTATTTTCGACTTATCTGCTTCTTTCGACTCGAAAAAGACTATCAACCAAACAACACATGTAGCCTAAGGACATATCTATGGTCTCGGGACGTATTTTTCCCTTGAATGATAGAAGCTCAGAACGTAGCATTTCATGAAACCGATCCCTATGGTAACCCATTCCCTCATTATTAATATTAGAATTGAATTTGACAATAGTAAGTTAGTCAAAGTATCACACTTTTTGTTATTGATTAACTTCAATAAATCCCGAAATTGACAGTCATAATCTTGGAACTCACATGAAGAAACCCAAGACAAACACGCGAAATTAACAATCTTTCAACTCCAAGTCGATCACCCACTGGAAATGACACTAACTGTAACAAGTCGGTTCTGAGATGGAGGACCAGAAGCTCATATGTGGTATCACCAAATCCTTCTCCCAAACGCCAGCTTATAGCCCCCATTTGCAAGAAAGGGCATACTCACAGTACTCCTCTTTCTATGTATCCAATTTAAGGCTATACACTTTAGCGTCATAATCATCACTTTATGCACGGATTAAAAGTCAACCTCATAACCTTGTAGTCATCTGCAACCTCATCATATCCGAATGCATAACGAAATCATAATATCGACAATTGCTACGCTGAATCTCAACAGGGGAGAATGGTAGTGCCCTGTACACTATTATATCGGGGGATTTTTTTTTTTTTTTTTTTGCCGAAATTATATGGGGTTGTACTATTTATACTATTTATTAATATGGTCCTACTGTTTATTTATTACTATTACTATTAAACTTGATTTGATTTACATACCTTAAACACATTTGATTGTTCCAATGACATAGACTCATTGTTAAGACTATGAAAATGTTCAAAAAATTAGCACTGGTTTGATGATATACTGATATAGCCTGGGTAAGACTAAGTAGAAAGTTATTTCTATTATTGACTTTTCTTAATTGTAATAGTCTTAACTCATGCGGAAGATAAAAGAAGCCCTATGTAATTAGGACATAAACAATATAGAATAGAGTTATTGGAGTATAATACAACATATAAAAATTACTATGAATTTTCATAAATTATTATGACATACGTACTCCCAATCTCCTATGACTTCCTATATTATTAGGTAACAGTTACTCATGCTGCTATTTTTTACTTAAGATAAACTAGTTCTTCACCGGTGCAATGTGCGGATTATTATATTGGGAAAAGATGTGACATGAAGTAAATTACATGAAATTGGAATAAAACTTAGAAACAAAATAATTTAATAACTTAGATTGTATATATCACGAAGAAATAAAATCTATAATAAAATTAGACATTTAAATTTTAGAAAATGTCCAACGTAACTTACAATTTTTGTAAACTCACTCACCTCAATCCCGTAGGGGCAACCAATACATTATCGCAGTAGCATCTAAGAGCATCTCCATTACGATATGTCTAGCATGGATGTGAATTGAAGAGAGATGTAGACACAATCAATAAGAGTGGGTCCCATATTTATTTAAATTTTTATTTTATTTAATTACCTTTCTCTCATTTTTCACACTTTTCGCCATTAGAGATGGCCTAAGGACGAGTATTCAATTGAAACTTCTGAAGACATTTTTTTAGATTTTGTGAAATTTTGATTGACTTTTGTGGACACAATTTCAGATATTAATTTTTTATTAAATAGTAATTATTAATTAACACAAAACTCGGTCACAAAAAAAAAAAAAAATTGGCTACAAATCACACTCCAACGAAAAGAAAAGAAATTTGAATTGTAAATCGAAAATTCTTTATTCGAAATTTATTATCAAGAAAAGTGTTGTAAAACCCACCGAAAGTAAGGGGGAAAGGAATAGTAATGATAGTAATATAATGATTATGTTGTGTGAATGACTATTGTATATTTGATCAATATTTGTAATACGATGTGCCCCAATATTTTTCTATAAATAGGGGTCATTTGTAATGAATTCAAAAAACGAGAATTGAAATCAAAAACTCTCTCGTTCACAACACGTTATCAGCACGAAGCTCTACAATCGAGCTTCTCCAATATCAAATTTTAATGGCTTAAATTTCCATCCGTTGTCTTCATCCTTCCACCTTCAAAGATTTATGCAAATCTACGTTTCTTTTCCTCTCACCGTCGACTCTCTCTCTCTCCAATCTATATCCATCTATACCTCCATTAAAAGAAAAAGGAAATAAACCACATAACTTACGATTCGACTTCATTTTCCGGCCAAACAAGATGGCGTAAACATAAAGCGAGACCACATCGTCGAAGCTCTCGGCCAGACGAAGTCTATCGATTATCAAATTTGACCTGAAAAGGTCACCATAAGGTGGAGAAAAACGAGCTGAAAGTCCGGTCTTCATGAAATGACGAAATCAATACAAAATCCGAGACTTTAGCTTTGATTTGCGACTAAACCAGTTGTCGTCGGCATGAAATAAGACAACCATCTTGAAGTTTTTTTCGAGACGAACATTTTGGTACCAGATTTGAGGTGAAAAGGTGGTCAGACGAAGAAGATATTGGACCCGGAAATTACATGCGCAAGGAAGAAGACGAAGTCAAACTAAAACTTTGATATTTGACCAACGATTGCAAGAAAACTGGGAGGAGTTACCAAAATCGGAGACCATATCTAAGTTTCCCATAGAGAAGGGCTTCTAATGGTGGTGGTGGTGCAGCACTTTCACTTTCCGATGATGACGGATGAGGCATATTCCGGACTCCGAGCAACAACTGACAGCCCGATGTTCGACTGACGATTGTGGGAGCATCCGATGTCGGATTAAGGTAAAATCAGTGCCCTTGGAACCATGACATCCTAAGGTTTCTACAGCTATAAAGTCATAAAATTCGGATGCTTGGTGATGATATGGCGGAGGAAAAACCGGACTGCCTATTTGGATTCAAATTGAAAAATGGAATTGCAGTTAATTAAGGACGGAGGTATATATATATAATATAATAATATATTAAATTATAACATTCGTTTTCTCGAGATATAAGGAGCATACATTATCAAAATCAAATTTTCTCGACTCCATTATACTCGATTTAACGAGATCTTTGATTTGATACCAATATTGATAAGGTAATATTTGGTTTTGAAATATGTTATTATTAAACTTTCATAATTTGGAAAGTAATACCCCAACTTTGAAAAAGTTATAAAATAGTCCTGGAACGTATTGATATTCACAAATTGAAGTGGAAATGAGATAATTTCCCGATAGTATAATATCGCTAGAACATTTTCGACAATTTTACCTTTGCGGACTGGAGTGGATAATTTTACTGTCTGATTTGGAATGAACAATTTTCATATGGTAGGTTCTACCACCTATTGGAATCTAAATTTACATTTATTACTATAATTTACATATGGTCGGTTATACTACTTATTGAAATTTAAATTTAAATTTATATTTATTGCGATAATTCCCATACGGTAGGTTCTACCACCTATTGGGGAGAATTTAATTTCTATTATTTATGTTTTTATACTTCAAATGTGGTGGGTTATACCACACAGTTAGAATATATATTACCAATGTGGTTGGATTAAACCCCACGATTGGTACTAAATAATAGTGACCGATTTACATATAGTTGACAAGAATGTTATATTGATATTAACAAAGAGATTTGAGCAAATGATGATATATGTGTTGATAAATTGCTCAAAGAATCCCATGGTAATGAAAGTGAAAGAAAATATACCATGGTAAAAAATTTCATTATGAGAATAGTTTATTGTGATATATCAATAAGAAAATATACCGTGGTGAAAATTTCATCATGATATATCGATACAAAGAGAAATGCTCTCAAAGAAGTATTCAATAAAGAAATATTCATTCTCCATGCCTATTGAATATTGATGGAGAAAATTGAGCAAGAGATACCAAAAGTTACCGTTCAATAAATATATAAAAGAGAAATGCTCAATAGATCCCAATTGACAAATCAAATGAAATGAATCATATGGTGGGATCATTTGAAATAATCCTATTGATGATATGAGATCGTATTGATATGAGAAGAAAACGATACTGAAGAAGCATATGTTATGCTAATGGTACAATAGACTTTTATATTCGAACAAAATATGATATTATTGTTATTTTAGAAGAAGTACCAAATAAATTAAATTGGAATACATTGACAATATCAAAAGGCGGCAATAAACACTTAAAATATAGAAATATAAAAGAAAATACGTATTGAACCCTTAAATGAGGGATGCGTCGCGAGAGTATAAATACTCCGTAACTCTGCCATCCCTAACATTCAGGTTCATAATGAAAGATCCAAAGGATCTCTTTTCCGCTTGACACCAATGGTCTGTAATCGACGGGTTTCAGCTTCCACAGATTCTTGAACATATGATTGAATCTTGATGAGTAGATCAAGTATCAGTATTAGCGAAACAAGTATATTTCTCGCTGAACGAGAAATAAATTTATAATCTACACCCTGATCTAGAAATGCTAGCAAACCATCAAAGAAATAATTAATATTCAACAAACCTATGGGTTTGGTATGAAAATTCCACTGTGCCCATGATGCTATATTGAATATTTCCTCCAGGTGTGTGATAGCCGCTTTGGAAGGACAATAAAAGCATCACTATTGTTCATCATGTACATCATGCAATCATGAATAGATCGTTTTCGTATCGATCGAATTTGAACCCATGATTATCTTGGATCCAATACGATTGCTAGCTCCAACTTGATGAAAAGGTAATACGCTTGACACTCTTATCCCCATAATTGTGCGGCCATTGTAAGACTTTTTAAAAGCTTGGTATTGGTCCCTCCATACAAGATATTGATGTTTTGTTTCCCAATTCCTTTATAAGTTGGTTTGCCATATCTATATATTGGATATCACCTATCACCTAGATCCACCAAGAACACATACAGTCTTAATCGGGTGAGGTGAAGATTGATTTGCATGAGATGATTCTAAAATTCCCATCGCCATCTCCATCTCTCTTTACACTAAAGTTTCAATGTATGAATGAGAGATACGTGAATCCTCTATTTAAAGATAAATTTTCAAACCAATAAGTGATTTTACTATTTACCTTTTGACAATATGAGAAAAGAGAACAAAGAGAAAATATCGGTGAAATGACATACACTTTCGGTGATTGAAATCTATATATAAATATATTTATTTATTTATTTACATACATATATATATTTCGAAAAAAAAAAAAACACGATATTTACAATTACGCGAAATACATCGATCTACGCCAAAATTTTTCACAATTACGAGAAAATCATAATACTAAATTTTTCTACTAAATTTACAAATAGGATCTTTTAAAGTAAGATTTTCGAGATCTGTCACTGTTCTTGTTCATCTT
The DNA here is from genome assembly GCA_018223645.1 of Jasminum sambac. Lineage (NCBI taxonomy): Eukaryota > Viridiplantae > Streptophyta > Magnoliopsida > Lamiales > Oleaceae > Jasminum > Jasminum sambac. Next base: position 28,991,266 of record CP073652.1, read on the forward strand.
TAAATTTGGCCCATAAGGCCATAAGCTCACCTTGTACGTGTCCACTAGGATGTGTCTCAAGAGCCTGTTGAATATCATCCAAAGACTCCTTACTCAATCCATCCTTAATGAATGCTATTTTATCCTCTCGATTTTTGGACAAGTACCCTGGCTGCATTTACATCGAGTGTCACAAGTCCACCGAGCACATTTATAACATCCTCCTAACCTTTTTGCTCTGCGTTTCTTCGAAAAACTACTTTTACCCATTTCAGGCATGTATTTAGAAGGAATCGAAACCTCACCAGATAACCGGACCTTCGCTTCAATCAACCATCGAATATCTTGTGGGATGCCCTTGTTCATTAGTATCCTTAATCTTTCAAGTCTACATAGATAAATTCTCTTTAGAATTTTGATCGGCAGTGAGGGATAGTATTTACGAAGATTCGAGAGCACATGATCCATTATGATATCTAGACCCTTGTTAGGGTGAATATTGTAAGTGCTCGGATGATTTATAAACGCGTATGAGGTAAGACTCAGCGTTTTTAACAAAGTGGCGTAACAGAAAACGTATGAGATAAGATTCCACGTTTCAATAGTAATCGTAATAATGCCACCGAAAGAATGACGTGATATGTCGGTTGGCTATGCATGTGATGACGGTAATAAATCATGTTGAGCACTATATAGATTCCGGTTCGATTGATGTAAATAATTTATTGAAATCAAGAACCGGAAGAAATTTCCAATGATTGTTCTCGATAAATAATTACTAGCCAATGATTGGGAATAAATCCCAAATATATCTGGAACATATATAAGGGATGAGATATATGGGCCCACTCACCCTTTTATGTTGACTACTATATAATATAATATGGATTCACTATGTAGTCACATGTGTATATTGAAATGATTTGTTTCAGCGATACGCAGCACGAGTTCCGCATCTAATGATAAAACTAGTGAATGTATATCCCAATAATTTGAATAAGGTCGTAAATGATTGGATATGCGCATGCGAGTGGGATATAATTGGCAAAATATTTAAAGTCCTCCAATCGATTTGCCAATATCGAGAACAAAACACAGACTGAATAAATTCCCCTATTAAAGCTAAATATTGAGAATATATACAAGGAAAATCATACAAATTATACTGAGTTTGGTTGCTAGCATGAGGGGGAGTATTAATAGTTGGAAATGATATATGAAATGCATCACGATATGAATTTGAAATACAAAGATGCATGAAAGATCAGAACGATCTCATATACCAACTATACATGTTTTGATAAATTGTGAGCCCAAGTATTGATATTATTTAAATAAAGTTCCCCAAATATGTATATCAAAGCAAATGATAGAAGGTGATTTTGATAAAGGAGGCATACACTTTGAAGAGAATATAGACTCAAGTATATTGTGCAATTCTAAAAGAGGATTGATAATGAGATATCTCAATAAGTTATATCATTATGGGGAAAGAAATGAAATTTGAAAGTGTCGACTCAGATGAAAATGTAGCGCTACATACGATCAACGATAATGAGGATATTGAGATATATCGAAGAATAATATTGAAATATGCGGGCTTGATAAGAAAATTGAATATAGAACTATTAACAGGATAACATTGTTTGTAATAGCTTAAAGCAATGATATTGTTGTATGCTGTACTCTTTTACTTGTTTGAGATTTTTATCCCAAAGGGTTTTCCTAGTAAGGTTTTTAACGAGGCAACGTTTATGACATATTCACACGAATAATGAGAAATTGACTCAATGAGTCTATTGGATCAAATGATAACGGAGAGATTACTTGGAATCAACTGATGATGATATTGAAATCTGTTAGCAAAAGTGAATGTATCACCTACCAAGATTCGAACCAAATGGAGTAGAGCATTCTTTTTCCTTCGATCAAGTTTTTCCCATTGGGTTTTCTTGACAAGGTTTTAACGAGGCAAAGACATGGATATTTCTATAAGAATGATGCGTAAATCGGGAGCAACTTACTTTTTGGCTTAGGTTTGCCCCACGAGGTTTTCTTGCGGCGGTATATGATCTCTCAAGTTTTCCTACAATAAGTTTGGAAGTTTTTTTCTCTGTTGGGTTTTTATAAACAGTATTAATAGAGCGTTTGTATAAATAGTCGTTCGAGGGCGTTGTAAAAACCCACAAAGTAAGGGGAAAGGAATAGTAATGATAGTAATGTAATGATTATGTTGTGTGAATGACTATTGTATATTTGATCAATATTTGTAATACGATGTGCCCCAATATTTTTCTATAAATAGGGGTCATTTGTAATGAATTCAAAAAACGAGAATTGAAATGAAAAACTCTCTCGTTCACAACAAAAAGCCTTTTAAGTGAAGTAAACGATATAAATAAGGAAACATAGCATGTTAGCGGTCTCTAAATCGGCCGGGCTTCCAAAGAATATAAAAGATAACATGAAATTAATGACCTAAAAAAATTTTAAAAAAATACACTTGACGGACGATCTCAAATGGAGTCATAACGATGATTTTGGCACCGTACGTGAATTCTACGCCCAAAATATTGAATATCGACAACTAAGATCACTTTTCAACCGTTTCCATTTCCGTGTTGCTTGTGGAAATAGGCTAATACCAGTTAGATCCACATCATTAAATTTACTGCTGATAAGTCATAAGTTCACTTCCATTTGTTCCGTTTTGATCTGAATCGTTTGACTGTAAACTATACTAACAAAGTAAGTAAACATGGAACTTTGAAACAGGAGAAGATATTGTCCGTTGTAAAGAATTTCTCATACAGAAAGCAATAGAGAAAAGAATATATAAGAAAAAGCCTCATCAATCATCATCCTCCATGATTATATAAGATGCCCAATAAGGACCTTTCAAGAAGGCTCATCTCTGTGCTAATATATCTTCTGTATACACTCTCTTTTTTTCTATTTTATTTTTATTTTTCCAAAACCATATAAAATAGCTAAGAATGGAAGAAAAATCGAAAAGGAAATAGAAGAAAATATCAATTCTCAATCGATCAAAACATCGACGTGCATCTTGGGCAAGTTAGAACATTATGCTTCTTTTTCTTAAAACCTTCTTACCAGACTTTGGCGAAACACACTGCATTTTGTATTCAACCTTGGACTTAGTCGAGCCATTGTTCGAACCAGACTTAACTCTCCACAATACTTGGCAGTACATTATAGAACACAGATACACAAAACAAAAGGCATTCAAAGTTTTCCAATTCACCATTTCATATCATTTTGCTAATTTTAATCCATTTAACATAAAGAAAGTTTATTTCTTTCTACTTAAGATCGTGGTTACGATCTCAATCATACTCCTGTCACAAATTTTTGTTTATGATTGTTAACAAAGATAAAACAAAAACTTTGATGAACAAGTAAGCAGCAAAGTGCTGGTAATAAAATCATTAATTTCTGACATGTCAAAAGAACCACATAGCGTATATTACTCCAGGTAAATAATTTCTCATGGAATGGAATGCAAATGCGGAGACAATCATCACTTCTTTCTGTAGCCAGTTAATCTAAAAGGGGAAATATTTATTGCTTGAAAAATTACCTCTGCCACTTGTAATTTTCTCCTTGGGGGCTTCTGTTTCCGTTGATTGACGAGCACTGCTCATTTTTTTTTACTTATTGTTGATTCTATCAACTCGAACAAGGCTATCAACCCAACAACATGTGTACTCGGAGAACAAATATAAGGACTTGGATCCTAGGTTTACCCTCAATGAATGAAGCTCAGAACATAGCTTTTCATGAAGGGAATCCTTGAGGCAATCAATTTCCTCATAAATATTACAATCCGGCAATAATAACTCAGTTAAACTATCACTCATTTTGTTATTGATTAACTTCAATAAATTACGAAATTCAGAGTCACAATCACGGGAACCGCATGAATAAATCTGATACCAACAGAAGGAGCAACGCTTGAACGTGAACTCCAACTTGTTGAGACCCTCAGGAAACCACACTAATTGTAATGCTTGGGTTCTAAGATGGAGAACCAGAAGCGAACATGTCGTCTCACCCCATCCCCTTGCATCCAAAAGCCAGATTATAACACCATTTGCAAGAATAGGACTACTCATCGTTGAGAAATGAAGGGGAACTTTTTCAATCTCTTTCCAAGTATCCAATTTCAGGCTATACACTTTAGCTTCATAATCATTCTCATACTTGAGATGATTAAAAGTCAATCTCACAACCCTGTAGTCATCTTCAACCTCATCATATCCTAATGCATAACGAAAATCATACGATTGCGACTTGCTGCCCTCAATCTCAACAGGGGTGAACGGTAGTATCCTGTGACTGCCCGTAGATGGGTTCCACACAACAATTTTGTGCTCGTCATAACCCCGAGGGGTGAATTTTAAACAAATTAGCGATCTACAAGAGCCTAAACACACTAATTTAGTGAAATTCTGTACAGGAGGCTTGATCTCTCTAGCAACAGAAAATTTTAATTCTGAATCAACGCTGAGGGCATAAAATATATATTTCCAATTATATACAAGCACCTTGCGGGACTTGATATCCTTTAGTGACTTATCCAGATGCAATTGGATGAAACATGGGCTGTCAATTAGAGCACGCCATGATTCCGAAACGCACCTGAATCGCAGCAGATCGTCAATCGGCAACAACGAAAGCACTTCATGAAGTAAGTCCTCTGAAACAGTCAACATTGAAAGTTGAAACCCTCAACCAATTCGAAGAAACCTAGAATCGTAAGAGACTTGAGGGAAGAAAGAGGCGTTAAATGATTTCCTCAAAACAAAGTTTTCGTCAGCATTAAATTAAATTTAAAAAAAAAAATGGTACTCCGAGAGTCCAAGCACCTTTAGAGTTCGAGTCTCGTATTCACATCTAATTAATTAATCAATCAATCATGCTAAGTCTCAAAATTCCTTAAGGTGCATTTAATTGTATGTGGGAAAATATTTTCCCACGTATTTGCTAAATTCAAATTTCCAAGAATTTGAGATAAAATGTGTTTTATTCGATTGTACCTAACAAATGTTCTGTAGGAAAATTTTTGCCATCAAACAAAAAATATGGAAAATATTTTCCTTAATTTGACAATTTATAGGAAAATTGTAAGGTATAATAAAATGTATCTATAATCTATAATTTATATCCATAATAATAATAATAATCTATAAAAAATCCCCTGTGATGAGAATCATTTTTTGGACCAAAATATCCTTACTCATATTCTAGATTTTTTAATTTATCCTTGATGTATTAATTTAAAATTACTTTAGAATATTTTCAATGCATTTCCATTGTTGATGCAATAAAACAATGAATGTGATAACCACTTAAATAGTTTTATTTATTTGATATACATGAGAAATTTTTTATAAGTTAAATTAAATGAATCACAGAAGAAAGTATTCAAAATTTATTTAATAATGAAAATAAAAATTTTTATATTTTCTTCATTTATATTTATTTTCTATTATATATTAACTTATGTGTTAAATTTTAATTTAAAAACTAGCAATCTATAACAACATAAAAAAAAAGTTCAAAATAACGTGCATCGCACGTTGGCTACGACTAGTTCAAAAAAAATTCCTTAAATAAATAACTAAATCTATATATATATATATATATATATAGCCTTTTTCCTTGCCTAAATAATTTATTAAATTTTCCCGCCTATTAAATTTGTCTAATATAATCTTCTATCTATATATAGAATAATTTATATATATAGAAACTGAAGTTTTTCTTATTATATTTTTTATTGCCTTAAAACCGTTTTCCCATTTAAAATAAACTCTCTTTTTATTTTTTTCTTTCCTAACCATATCCAACTCTATTTTTTTCCTAATATAATAATATTAATTAATTAATGTATATAGATTTTATTTGATTATTTCTACCTTACTTTATCCAATCTCATAATATTTAAATACTCTTACTATCATTTTCTCTCATTTTTTAAATTTCTACCTATGAATAAAAAAAAAATCACGATTCTGTTTTGTTCAGTTTGATGAAAGTTTTAGAACAAGTATACCATTAATATATAAATTTTTATTTTTTTCAAAAAATTAAAATTTACCGCACATAAATTTCCACAACTACGATCCCAAATTGTATTAAAAAATTAAAAATTAGGTTATATCCATTAATTAATTTTAGAAACAATCAATCATTTTTATAAATAATTAGCTAAGAAATAAAAATTAATTAAAATTACCAATTTCTCTAAGATTAAATTTTCGTATGATGAAAAATTACAATTCATTAAATTTTTACATAAAAATTAAACTAAATGTGTAACATGAAAATTTAAAGCTTAGCTTGGAACATTTAATTAATTTTAGAAAGAAATAATTATTTTTAAAAAATAATAATTAGAAAATAAATTAAAATTAATTAAAATTAGAATACCGTTCAGATTAAATTTTGGTGTGAAAAAAAATTAAAATTTATTTAATTTTTATATAAAAATTAAAAGAAACGTGTAACATAAACTTTGTTTAATTAATAACTCAATTGTAAAATTAATCGATTTTTTAATTAATCGAATCTATATCGATATCTTTTAAATTCCAAGATATCTCTTCAATTATTATATATTTTGAAAATTAGATTTATATAATTCTAAAAATTATGGCCGTCAAGAAAATTATTTTGGAAATAAATAATTTTTTTAGAAATAATTAGCTTAAACACAAAAATTAACTAAAATTATTTGTACTATAATTATTTAAAATAATAAATTCTATGGCTAATATTTAGTTAGACATGAATTCAATGGGCAAATATTAGCAAAATTGTCGGATAGGTATTTTATGTTTGGGGGTATTGCCACTTAGGTATTAAGACTTTTTTGGTCGACACTTGAGTCCAATTTTTAATTTATTTGACTAGTTAGGTCTTTTTCCGTGATTGGAGATGAGAAATTGAATAAGATATTATTTTTCTGTTTGGTTTTGATTAAAATAATAATTTCTTATTTTTTAAAATCATTTTACTCTTTTTTTATTTTCTAATTCAATAATAATAATAATAACAACAATTATTATTATTATTATTATTATTACTACACAAATAATCTATTTTAATTTTAATTTATAATTTATCGTTATCCACAAAGCTACACAAATAAGAAAATGTAAAATCTATAAGATTTTTTTTTATCATATCATATTAAAAATCTTATACAATTTAAATGATTTAAAGTAAAAATCCAAATTGATGAGTTTAAACAAAATATTAATATATCGCATATATTAAATTGCTGAGTTTACACCAAATATTTTTTACGTGTTTAGTATGTTTAGAAAATATTTATAAAATAAATTAGATGTCATTATCACATATATTAAAAAATACAAATAAAAGCTTCTGATTCAACAATATAATCACGACGTATAGTAGAAGGGATGTGAATTTTCTAGCAGGCGCGGCGAACAATGGGAATCCCATGCAATTGCAATCCTTGTATTATACTCACTCGACTTAGATTAAATGAGGATGGGAGTGGTGACAATGACAAATGTTTCCTAGCGGAACAGAAACAGGTGTTGAGGTATATTAAACTATACCCACTATATTGTCATTTCTATAATATATCTTTATATTAATTATATTTTACAATCAAATCTTAAAAATCAGTGTTTACATATTCATTGTCGAACTATATGTTTCAGTCTCAAAAGCGACAAATAGGTAGGGTTTGAATTTTGTGCTCTGTTATGATGATGGTCATCCAACCAGCGCTACTATATATGAATGTCGTGTATAAAGAAGTTTTCAGTAATGTATAGTCTGACACTTATTAATCATGTGAGGTACATTGTTTACTTTATTTAAATTTTTACACAAGCCCTCTATGTCATCTACATTGATATAAGATGTGAATCACTGTACTTATATATTATTGATTTTCTACTATTATATTGTTTGAAGATAATGTTCAATTGAGATAGTTACTGGAGTTATACAAATTAATGATATGTAACTTTTATCTATAAGTAGCATTGTACTCGAATTAAGGTAGCTCAACTTGCTTTGCTGTCGAAAATTACACTTTGAGTAAGTTATATTTATTCTATTTGAACTCTGGTATTATATTTTATATTTCTAAAGGTTTTTTTTATATAAATGCACTTCGAAGTTCGAGATGTTTGGCTTACGTAAAAATATATGTTGTTATCTTATTATGATTCATTGGTAGACTAATAGGAATTTGATTTTCTTGGAGAAAATTAGGGTTGAGATTTATATTGAAGTCCATTCATTGTTTCTTAGAAAAATATGAGTCATTTGTATTATTCATTTTGTGTTTATGTTGTTGCCAATGGTTGATGGTGTTATTTTTGAATTGTTTTTATTGTTGAGATTTTCAGGAGAATTGTAAATTAAGTTATAAGATTTTCAAGAGAATTGTAAACTAAGTTATGCGGATTTTGGTGAGGCATTCCTTGAATATTTTACAGGAATGATTTATACGATACACAGGGAAAACTCTACGGAAATTTTTATCGAATTCTTTCATTACTTATCTTAATTATTAAGTTTAGTGCAATCACAAATAATCGATTTATTATTTTGGTGGTACTATTAATATAGAATTAATATATATATCGAAATATGTAATTATTGATACATTAGCCACCCGTGCAACGCACGGGTGAAAAATACTAGCGCTTTTTTTTTAAAATTATATAATAAATTATTACTATATAATTTATTCTATATATAAAACTATACACAAAAATTATTATTTTTCCAATTTATTTTATTTTATTTTATTTTATTATTTCTTTACATTTGGTATATTTTTTACGATGATATATTCCTTATAGAATTTAGCGTAGGTATAATAATTACAATTATTATTAATTATTGATTAATATCAAAATATGCGCCGTTTAGTAATTTTATTTGATAATTTTTTGTATTTGGTATATTTTTTACCGTGACATATTTCTATTATCACGATAAATTTTTTATATTCGATATATTTTTTACCTTAATATATTTCAACTAACACGATATTACCGATTACAAAAGCTACTGTGCTGGATGGACTCCGTCCAAATATACTAAAGGTGTAACAAAATATTTTGAATTATTTGAGCAATTTTTTTCTATTTTATACTAAAAGTGCAATTGAAACACTTTTTTTAGACTATTTGTGTAATAATAATAATAATAATAATAATAATAATAATAATAATAATGAATTATTGAATTAGAAAATTAAAAAAATAAAGAGTCAAATGATTTAAAAAACAAGAAATTAATTTTTAATCAAAATCAAATAGAAAAAAATATTTTATTCAATTTCTCATCTCTGATCATCGAAAAGGACCTAAGTGGTCAAATAAATTAAAAAATAGACTTAAGTGTCGTCGGAAAAAGTCTTACTACCTATGTAACAACACCCACAAACAAAAAATATCTACCTGGTACTTTTGCCAAAACTAATCAAATTTCATTACATTGTTAAAGGGGAAAATATAATTAATTTTAAAAAAATCATTAGATTGCTATGGGTTTTTGCCAAAAAAAGGAAAAAATCTTTTAAATTGCAATATATTTTTTGAAGTACAAGATTTCATCAAAGCTATATTCATACAATTCTTAAAAGTGCCGAAATTAAAATGATTATTTAAGAAATAATTAATTCTTTTTCATAAATAATTAGTTAAAATGAAAATTAATAAAAACTAATTATATTGCAATTAATTAAAATTAATAATACTATTACAATTTAATTCGACTTGGTTTCAATGGACGAAAATTGGCATGGTTTCGTATGATGAAAATTAATCAAAATTAACCATTGCTAAAACAGAAAAATAGTATTAATTAAAAAATAAATTATAATTTAAATTAATTAAATTTCCATGGTTGGCTAGATTTTCCCTACAAAATGAAAGACATCTTTTGATTTTGTACCTTGGTTATATTTTAGTAGAATATAATGATACAAACTTAAAATTGTTACAATAGTATAATTTTCTATTTTTTCTTGTAGCATGTAATTCGGAGATGAATATTGATCAGTGGTGAACACAAATTAGAAGTCGCTCGAAGTCAATAGAATTTGAAAGGGGCTTGGAAGATTTTATAAATCGGGCGAGGACATATGTAAATGATAGGCGATTTATCAGATGTCCGTGCAATAATAGTTTGAATGTTATCAGTCATGACTTGGAAACTGAGGAGTATCATATATATCGACATGGTTTCTTGGAAAGTTATGAGACATGGATTTACCCCGATGAAACAGACGTTTTACATGGATACATCGATGGATAAGACCAGGGGATTTGTTCGAGTAATCAAACACTGGATGAAATGGATAATATTTTGGAGGACATGGTTGGAGATGACCACAATGCTGTTGGTGATGATGTTCAATTTGATGAATTATTTGAGATTCTGTATGTAGAACTATATCCCGGGGTTTCTTCATTCTTTTCGCTGAATTTTTTAGTGAAATTGATGCATCTAAAAGTGGTGAATAAGTAGACAAGCAAGTCATTTAATTATCTTTTACAGCTTTTGAAGCTAGCATTCCCAAAGATAACCCTAGTGGATTCTCATTATGAAGCTAAGAAGATGATGTCAAAATTGGGGTGGGGTTACCAATGAATTCATATCTCTAAGTATGATTGTGCACTTTTCTGGAAAGAGCACTCTGATAAGCAAAATTATCCTATGTGTGGGAAGAGTTGATGGAAGCAAACCGCTGGTAGATCTTTTGGGAAGAATGTGCCGCATAATGTGCTGTGATATTTTCTTTTAGCTCCTAGACTAAAATGTCTATTTGGTACAAAAGATACTATTGTGTTAATGAGGTAGCACAGTAGGGGTAAAAGTAGAAATGACGATGAGATGTAGCATCCTGTAGATGGGAAGGCTTGGGGAGACTTTGACGAAAAGCATCCTCAGTTCGCAAGTGAAATTAGAAATGTTAGACTCAAGTTGGCCGCCGACAGTTTCAATCCATTTGGCAACATGAGCCAGTCTCATAGTATATAGCCAGTAGTTATGGCGTGTTACAATCTACTACCATGGCTATGTATGATATCGGAATACCTAATGTACCTTTATTGATACCATGGCCAAAAGCTCTAGGTAAAGACATGGACATATTCTTTCGACCTTTGGTGGATAAGTTAAGAGAGTTATGGTCTCTAGGTATTGACATAAGGGATGCTGGAACCAATAATTGGGGTTGTTTAGCATGCATGTTGCATTATTATAGACAGTTAACGATTTTCCAGCCCACAGTAGTTTATTAGGTTGGAGTGGTTAGGGATACTTAGCATGTTCGACATGTGGTAAAGATATACCCTCAGTGCGTGTAGAAGGAAAGACAGCTTATTTGGGGTATAGAAGATTTCTTCCAATAAAGTACAACCTTAGGCGTAGTCTGGATTTAGATGGAAAGTCATAGCGTAAGCCCCTTCCTTGCAGGAAATCGAATGTGGAAATTTTAGCTTTGCTGAACCAATTGAGGCCTACTATTCCTAGAAAACACCCAAGTTTTGCAAGCCCCAACATGAGAAAAAATTCGAATGAACTCAATTGGAGAAAGAAAAACATTTTTTATGAACTGCTTTACTGGTCTACTAATGAGTTGAAAGATAACATTGACGTCATGCATGTAGATAAGAACATCTGTGACAGTTTGCTAGGCATGATTTTAGACAACCCTCACAAGTTGAAAGGCATTATTAATGCCAGACGAGATCTTATGAACTTGGGAATAAGGAAGGAGTTACATTTATTTTCGAGTAATAATAATTTGATGAAGCTTATTGCTAAGTACACACTTAGTCTAGCAGATCGCTGTAGTTTCAACAACTTCATCGCATCAGTGGAATTTCCTGATGGCTTCAACTTCATCGCATCAGTGGAATTTCTTGATGGCTTTGCTTCGAACATAAGGATGTGTGTATAGCAAAATGGGGGCCGTATATTTGGTTTGAGGTCACACGATGGTCATGTTATCATCCAAAGGTTGTTGGCAATAGGGTGTAAAGCATATTTGGACAGCACTATATCAAAACCAATAATTGAGCTTTGTACGTTTTTAAAGCAACTATGTGCTAAGAAACTGAAAGTGAGCGACATGGTTTCAACTCAAGAGCATTTGATAATGATACTTTGTAAGTTAGAACGAATCTTTCCACCAGTCTTCTTTGACATCATGATTCATCTCGTTATTCACTTACCTGAAGAGGCAATCCTAGGTGGTCCGGTTTGTATGAGGTGGATGTTGTGAAGTAGTATATGTAGATATGCTATATAGGTTTAAGTGAATGTGTGATTCTATTGTTTTTTTTATTATTTTTTATTTTTTATTTTCCGCTTATCTTCCCTGATGAGTTTTGAGGTTAAATCTCGAAAATTGAAAGCAACTGTTTGGATAATTTGTTACGTTGAATAACTTGTTAAGCATTAATTGTGCGATTGTATCCACTTTGATATTTGTTGCTAGAATTTTCATTCTTTACTTGGTAAATATGTTAAAGGATGGCTGTTTTGGACGATTTAGGTAAAATTATTGATGAGAATCATTCTCCATCTCTCTCTCCCCTCTTTCTCTCTCAAAATTAAAATAAGACTTATAGTACTAAATTAGCAATAGGAATCCGAAATCTTTGTTGATGTTTGTATAATTGGTGGACTTTGTTAGGACTTTGACTCTTTTGACACACTTTGTGCAATTTGTGATTAGTGATGGAGCACTTTTATGGTATGTCATTTCATTGCCTAATGTTTTAGTCTTATCTAAAACTAAAAACTTCGGCAAGATCTAAGATTAAAAACTTAGGCAAGCTCAAATCAAGTAAGGTCAAAGGGACACTTGCATGCAAACTTGGGCAAGGATTAGATGACTATGAACCATATGAAGGGGGTGCTTTTTTGTAGGACATGTTTTACCAAATAGGTAAGTGATTTATGATGATAATGATGATGGCCCATAAGTAACACTTAGATATGGCTGTTAATTGAATTGAGTGCCTTGTAATTGTTATTTATTTTTTGACCAAATCTAAAAGCTTCCTATTGTCAATAGTTTAGCTGTTCTGAATAATATTTTGAGAATGGTTTAGAAGTGTAGCTTATTTGTAGTAATATAGGCAGACTAAGGGGGGAAAAGTTGAGATACTTTTTCAATTGTTGCACATCAATAGTGTTAAAGTTTTTTTTTATTTTTTGGGAAGTGGTCTATTTGATTTTCTATAATTTCTCTAAATATTTTAGTTGTAAAAGGTAATTAACAAGAAGAACCTTTCATTTGTTTGTGGTGGTCTCAACAAGAAAATCATATCTCATATTCTACAATAGCATTGATGTCCAAATGATCATAAATTAAAGTCTATTCTTTTGTTATTCAAATTAGAATGAATCTATAGTTGCTAAATGTTGTGTGCCTCATATTGTGATAACAATCAATCATGCTATTGGTAATTGCTATAGTTATGCAAATTTTTTGAGTATGTCCCTTCTCTCTTCTAATATTTTGAATTATATTGTTTCATTTTTTGATGTTACTTAGTGAACTGACCACCTATCTAGATTCTTTTTGTCATAATTATTGGCAATTCTTGGGACCTTTATAGTAGGGTATAATGCAGAGCAAAGGAAGTCTTCTTTATTTTGGGGTGTATGGGATAGAATTCATGCAAAAGACAGAGAGGCTCTCTAGATGAAGCTATCTAATTACATAACACACTTCGTTGGTTCTATGCCCTTTAAATTATCAAGCTAATATCATTCTTTAATCAACTTATATTAATTTTTTATTTTCCAGATTGTCATTATTAACTTCATTTCTTTCCCTTGGTTTTTAGGAGCGCTTGACTCGGGTAAGGGAAACACACCTTACACGGGCTTCTATTGATGGTGCATCAGTCGATGACATAGGTGTTGCGAAGAAGGCACTTGGAGTACGCCAAGGACATGTGCATGGTTGGTCGGATACCAAAGGGAAAGGGTAGGGGCAAGGGTAAGGAACGTCTCATCTATTGTAGTGCTGATGATGCATCATCCGAAGACCCACAGTCTCTCGCCCCCGAAATGAAGATATTTATGCTGTTCTTTTACTCCTTGTGGAGCGTCAAGACTTCACAGCTGAGGAAGTGGAGTGTCTACTACGTCAACTCCAGAATGACTATGCGAGCACATCTAGGGGGTCGACTGGGCCATAGATATGTCATGTTTATTTTTGAAAGGTCAGCATGGTGGAAGTAAGTTATTTTGTTAAATAGGCCATCGATATTATTTCTTTTGAAATGGTAGTGACGACAAGCGTATATAGTTATTTTATCGACTAGATCGTATATATTACCATTGAAATGTAGGTGATGACAGGAGTACATAGTTATTTTGTCGACTAGGTCGTATACATTACTACTGAAATGTTGGTAATGGCATGAGCACAATTATTTTGTTGATTAGGCCATATATATTACTAATTTTGTAATGTTATTAAAAGACTACTGCTAATTTTACTTAAATTTGTCTCTAAATTGTTTTATTTAATTGCAATATTAGATTATGGTGCACAATTATATATATATATATATATATATATATGTTTAACAAATTAAGATATTTTTTTAACAAATCAGAATTCGATATAGGGGCGGCACAAAAAGATCTGTTGAGGCGCTAGTACAATATGGACATTAGGTATCGCCCATTAGGTGATGTTTTTATAAGAAAACGTCACCCAAAGACAACGAGTGGCGGTTGTTAAGAAAAACCGCCATCCAAAACCTATTAAACATATTAATAATAATTTCTAACAAGAGGTGGCTGTTCTTAGCCCCAACCGCCACCTTTTCCTCAAAAATAGGCGACGATTCTTACCAAAAACCATCACTTATTACTAAAAATAATTTTAAAAAACATATTTGAAGGAAAACGATGGCGGTTGTTATTGCACAACCACCACCCAAAAAGAAATAGCCAATAATTGAAGAGACAATTGCCTGCAATTCACAAGACACAGCTCTCTCTCTCTCTCTCGCTACAATTATTGACCCAAAAACAGTCACAACTCTATCTCCCTCTAACTTTCTCCTCGCTCTCTCTCAAACTCTTTCTCTCTCCTAGTTTTTCTTACATCTGCAATTCGATTTTGCAGTCATGGCAGTTTCATTTCTCTTTGCGTGCTGTATTTGCGGATCTGAGGCACACATAGGCAACCGCTGGTATGCTATCGTCCACATCCCAATAAGCAACAATGGACCTCCAATTTCGCCGACAATGAAGAAGGCCAAGTCACAAGCTCTAGCTTATTCACTCGACAACAAGAACGGCTGAGGGGTTAACAAGCACCAAGAATTATTTATAGATTTGGGATTTTAAAGTTCTTTTCATTTTTTAATCTATATTTATTGTTGTTTGTAGTAATAAACTTGTATAGATATGTATTTTTTAATTAAGTTTATGTGTTGAAAGTGTATAGATCTGGAAGTTTGTATAGAACGGGTGCGGTTGTTAATCAAAAAACCTCCACCCGTTGTATATTAGGTGGCGGTTCTTTGATTAACTGCTGGTTTATAAAATAAAAATATATATATATATTAAATATTTTGGGTGGTGTTTATGGAACCGCCACTGGTTCTAAAAATATTGGGTGTCGTTTTTTTAATCGCCACCCGCTATTCAAAACAATCGCCACCCATTACAAAATCTGTACTAGTGGGGCGACAAATTTGCTCCTAAAAGATTGTATGTTGACCGAGGTGGCTAGAGTTTAGGGGGGCCAAAAGTCACCACTAAAGGTTATAGTATCAATATGGGCGACATATCACCCCTACAGCGTTTGTTGCGGCTACAAGCTTATCTATATGGGCAATATTTATCCCCCTAAAAAGTGAATTTCTTGTAGTGAGGAATGGACTTACCGATCCATTTTAATGTGTTAAGGTTATTGCCGATCAGTTCAATTCCGTTCGATTTAATGTGTTAAGGTTATTGCTGATCAGTTTACAGTTTACTTGCCAATAAATTATAACATACAAATACACAAAATAACCATTCGAAGCTTGCAAATTCATCATTTTGCTGATTTCAGTACATGTAACATAAAGAAGGTATAATTCTTTCTACTTAAGATCGTGATTACGGTGTCAATCATATTCGGCCACAAATTTTTGTTTATGATCGTTAACAAAGAGAGCCAACATTTTGATAAACAGTGAACAAAGTGCAGGTACTAAAATTATTAAATACTAATATGCCAAATAGCACCACACAACGTAAATTGTTCCTGGTAAATCATTTCTCATGGAATGAAATGCATTTACAGAGACACTCATTATTTTTTCGTGTAAACCACTCAATTTAAAAAGGGGAATATTTATTGCTAGAAAAATCACCCGGGCCTCTTCAAATCTTCCTCATCCCCTTGGGCATCTGTTTCCAGCAATTGACGAGCTCCGGCTAATTGTTGCTCCGGTCGACTCGGAAAAGGCTATCAACAAAATTACTATAAATAAATTTTGACTCGGAAAGTAGGTTTCTCCCGGACGATCGAAGGTCAAAACATAGCCTTTCGAAAAATGACGCCTCAAGGCCATCCATTCCCTCACTAATATTAGAATTCGGCATTAATAAGTTAGTCAAAGTATCACTCTTTATGTTATTGATTGACTTCAATAAATTACGAGCTTTACAATCACAATAAACGAAACCACATGAACAAGTCCAAACCAAACCGGAGAAACAATCTTTCAACTCGGAATCAACCAGAGGAATCGACACTAATTGTAACACTTGGGTTCTGAGAGGGATGATCAGAAGAGAACATGCGGTCCCGTCCCTTTCTCGTAAACACCAGATTACAACACCATTTACAAGAATGCGCCGAGTAATCGTCGAAAAAGGAATTGGAATTGGAGTTGGAACTTTATCCATCTCTTTCCAAGTATTCCAAGTATCCGATTGAAGGCTATACACTTTTATTTCATAATCAACAATGCACCAATCTACTGTCAATCTCACAAGCTTGTAGTCATCTGCAACCTCATCGTATCCGAATGCATAACTAAAATCATACCATCGGCCTTCAGTGGGAACGGGGGCGATTGCATATGGCAGTATCCTGTGACTAAGCGTAGACGGGTTCCACACAACAATTTTGTGCTCGTACTTATTATTATCCAGAAGGATCAAGTACTTTAGACAAATTAGCGATCTACAAGAGCCAATATACTCCAAATTCAACCAAGTGAAATTCTGTATAGGAGGCTCCACCTCTCGAATAGCAAATTTGAATTCAGGATCAAAGCTAATGTCATAAAATACGTATTTCTTATTACAAAAGTCAATGCCATGCACGAGAACCGCGATCACCCTCCAGGACTTGATATCCTTTAATGATTTATTGAGATGTAATTGGATGAAATATGGGCTATCAATTAGATCACGCCATGATTTTGACACGCACCTGAATCGCAAGAGATCCTTACTCGGCAAAAACGACAGCAATTCGTGGAGTAAGTCCTCTGAAACTGTCGACATTGAAACACGGAGCCAATTCGAAAACGGAGGAGACGGGGAGCAAAGAAAGAGGCGTAAAAAATTTTCTGACAAAATTGTCTTCTCCGTTTTGTTAAAAGCTCGAAGCGTATGTTCGCATTATTAGAAAGTGGAAAAGAGGCATACCCCAAGACTCCAAATACTTCTAGCTAGTTTTAGGGAATGTCAAAATTCCTTAAATAAATAGGAGTAATTAAATATGCATAGAATAATTAAATATATACATAGAAATAAATAGATTTTCTGTATACCAAAAAAGTGATGCCCATATATATCGACCAAAATTTTTTTTATAACAAAATACTCTCAAAAATCAACTTTCTAATCTATATCTATATATATATAAAAAGAACATTTTTTCCCGCCTATAAAATTTGCCTAATATAATCTTCGATCTATATATAGAATAATTTATAGATATAGAAAATGGGGCTTTTTTCTTATTATATTTTTTATTACCTTAAATCTGTTTTCCTATTTAAAATAAATTCTCTTTTTATTTTGTTATTTTCTTTCCTAATCTATTTATACCCTACTTTACCCAATCTCATGATATCTAAATACTCTCTCTATCATTTTCTCTCCTTTTATTTTTTCATTTTCTACCTATAAATTTTTTTTAAAAAAAATTGTGATTCTATTTTGTTTGACTTGATAAAAGCTTTAAAACAAGTATACTATCAATATATAAATTTTTATTTTTAAAAATTAAAATTTACATAAAATATATAAATTAGTGTCTAATTAAATATAAATTGATATTAATATAGATTAATGACTATTGACATAATGAGATTAAAAATGGATAATTTGTTACGACACTTAACTGATATTTGTGCCTAAAATTCAAATATAATGAGATGTATAAATTAGTTTAGCTTTTAATTCTATTCCATATTTGATTTACCTTAGAATAAATTAAATAAAAATAATGCCTAAATTTTTTTATCTCGCAAATATATGCTAAAGCTAACTTTATTTTATAAATGTGTAACACGAAAAATTAAAACTTAGCTTGGACCCTTTAATTAATTTTAGAAAGAATTCATTATTTTTAAAAATACTAATTAGCTAATAAATGAAAATTAATTAAAATTAGCGATTTCAAGAAAGATTTAATTTTGGTGTGATAAAAATTAAAATTTAATTAATTTTTACAAAAAATTAAAAAGAAACATCTAACATCAAATTTGTTAAAATAATCATTCAATTGTAACATTAATTCGATTTTTAATTAATTGAATCTATATCTATATCTTTTAAATTCCAAGATATCGTTTCAATTATAAGATATCTTTAAAATTAGATTATAGAAGTTTTTAAATTATGGTTATCAAGCAAATTATTTTGCAAATAATTAATTTTTAGAAATAATTAGCTTAAACACAAAAATTAAAAATTATTTGTACTATAATTAATTAAAATAATAAATTCTATTGCTAATATTTAGTTGGACATAAGTTCATTGGATAGAGATTAATTAAAATTAATTACATTGTTAAAAGGGGAAATATAATTAATTTAAAAATAAAAATTAGATTGCTATGGGTTTTCTAAAAATGAAAAATATTTTAAATTGCAATATATCTTTTAAATTAAAATATTTTTTAAAAATTAAATTCATACAATTATTAAAAGTGTAGAAATTGAAATGATTATTTCAGAAATAATTAATTCTTTTCATCCATAATTAGCTAAAATAAAAATTAATTAAAACTAATTATATTACAATTAATGAAAATTAATAATACTATTAAGATTTAATTGATTTGGTTTCAATAGGCGAAAATTGACATGGTTTCGTTGGAAGAAAACTAATGAAATTAATTATATTGCTAAACAGGAAAAATAGTATTAATTAAAAATAAATAATAATTAAATTAATTAGGTTGTCATGGTTGACTATATTTTTCCTAAAAATGAAAGACATCTTTTGACATGCAAGATATCTTTTAATTATAAAATATCTTCAAAATTAGATTCACACAAGTCTTAAAATCATAGTTAAAAACTAATTATTTTAGAAATAACAAATTATTTTTATAAATAATTAGATAAAAAGGAATTAATTAGAATTAATTATATTACAATTAATTATATTTCCCAGATTTAATCGGATATATTTTCATTGGATAAAAATTAAGACTGGTTTTATTAGACTAAAATTAATCAAAATTAATTAAATTACTAAAGGGCAAAACATAATTATTTCAAAAATGAAAAATAACTAAAATTAGTTAGATTGCCACGGATGCAAAATGTGTTTCTAAATTAATTTGTATTTTTATGTATTTTAAAATAAAGTTAAGTTAACACTTATAAGATTTTGGGTTCTTAGAATTGGGGTGTTATATCTTATTATAGAGTAAGTCGACTGATTATTAGTCCCTAATTAACTTCATTTATTTTTTCAGTATCATTCTTTTTTCAAAACATACTTTTCTTTTGATTCTCATATGTTTTTGTATTTTCTATAATATTTCTTTTGGGTTATAGTTGGTGGGAAAACATTAATATTTCTTTTTTTTAATATATAATTAAGAGTGTTTCAAAGGATCTGCTCCTTTTTTTAAGTAACATGCCCCAACACTAAGTCTTCAAATGGTAACGGTTTTTTATTTTGACACTACTTGAACCAACAATTATATAATAATTATTTGGTTCAAGCTATTGCCTTCGCTAGGGAATAAATCTAAGAATTCTTACTAAATAATTGATTATCGACTCAATCAATTATTGGAATTATACGACTCAATTAGAATATTTAAATTGGCTTTCGATTGTGTTAAATATTTATCTAGCTTTCTATCTCCTAAATAAATATTAAAAATCCTAACTACTTTGAATTATTTATTTTATACTGAATTTTTCCAGTTGAGATTTTAGTTAAGTTTTAAGTATAATCAATTATGTTGTATATATATTTCAATTTATTTATCTTATCCAAATTAATTTAAATTTTATATCGATTCATTCAATATTTAATACGTCAAATATGTTAAATTAGTGAGTTTATACTTAATATGTTAATATATATGTTTAGTATATAGGTATTTATTGAAGAAATAAAATGTCAGTAACACATATATTAAAATGTAGAAATAAAAGTTTTTTATTAAACCATCACAATGGGGTGTGGATGGGATGAGAATTTTCTGGTGGGGCGAGGACGGGGAATGGAAGTTCCCATTATATTGTAATTCTTATATCATCCGCGCGTGCTCAGTTTAGATTAAATGAAGATGGGCCGGAATGAGAATAAATGTTTCCTGGCGTGGTAGGAACAAGGCGTTAAGGTCTATCGGACTGTACTAACTACATTGTTATTTTTATAATATGTCTTTATACTGATTATATTTCATAATCAAAATTTAAAAATCATTATTTACATATTAATTGCTAATAACGTATATCACACTGATGTATAACTAATATCTACCAAAAATTATAATTACATATAATAGAATCTATATATATATAAAAAGAACATTTTTTCCCGCCTATAAAATTTGCCTAATATAATCTTCGATCTATATATAGAATAATTTATAGATATAGAAAATGGGGCTTTTTCCTTATTATATTTTTTATTACCTTAAATCTGTTTTCCTATTTAAAATAAATTCTCTTTTTATTTTGTTATTTTCTTTCCTAATCTATTTATACCCTACTTTACCCAATCTCATGATATCTAAATACTCTCTCTATCATTTTCTCTCCTTTTATTTTTTCATTTTCTACCTATAAATTTTTTTAAAAAAATTGTGATTCTATTTTGTTTGACTTGATAAAAGCTTTAAAACAAGTATACTATCAATATATAAATTTTTATTTTTAAAAAAATTAAAATTTACCGAAAATATATAAATTAGTGTCTAATTAAATATAAATTGATATTAATATAGATTAATGACTATTGACATAATGAGATTAAAAATGGATAATTTGTTACGACACTTAACTGATATTTGTGCCTAAAATTCAAATATAATGAGATGTATAAATTAGTTTAGCTTTTAATTCTATTCCATATTTGATTTACCTTAGAATAAATTAAATAAAAATAATGCCTAAATTTTTTTATCTCGCAAATATATGCTAAAGCTAACTTTATTTTATAAATGTGTAACACGAAAAATTAAAACTTAGCTTGGACCCTTTAATTAATTTTAGAAAGAATTCATTATTTTTAAAAATACTAATTAGCTAATAAATGAAAATTAATTAAAATTAGCGATTTCAAGAAAGATTTAATTTTGGTGTGATAAAAATTAAAATTTAATTAATTTTACAAAAAATTAAAAAGAAACATCTAACATCAAATTTGTTAAAATAATCATTCAATTGTAACATTAATCGATTTTTTAATTAATTGAATCTATATCTATATCTTTTAAATTCCAAGATATCGTTTCAATTATAAGATATCTTTAAAATTAGATTATAGAAGTTTTTTAAATTATGGTTATCAAGCAAATTATTTTGCAAATAATTAATTTTTTTAGAAATAATTAGCTTAAACACAAAAATTAAAAAATTATTTGTACTATAATTAATTAAAATAATAAATTCTATTGCTAATATTTAGTTGGACATAAGTTCATTGGATAGAGATTAATTAAAATTAATTACATTGTTAAAAGGGGAAATATAATTAATTTAAAAAATAAAAAATTAGATTGCTATGGGTTTTCTCTAAAAAATGAAAAAATATTTTAAATTGCAATATATCTTTTAAATTAAAATATTTTTTAAAAATTAAATTCATACAATTATTAAAAGTGTAGAAATTGAAATGATTATTTCAGAAATAATTAATTCTTTTCATCCATAATTAGCTAAAAATAAAAATTAATTAAAACTAATTATATTACAATTAATGAAAATTAATAATACTATTAAGATTTAATTGGATTTGGTTTCAATAGGCGAAAATTGACATGGTTTCGTTGGAAGAAAACTAATGAAATTAATTATATTGCTAAAACAGAAAAATAGTATTAATTAAAAAATAAATAATAATTAAATTAATTAGGTTGTCATGGTTGACTATATTTTTCCTAAAAAAATGAAAGACATCTTTTGACATGCAAGATATCTTTTTAATTATAAAATATCTTCAAAATTAGATTCACACAAGTCTTAAAACTGCGGTTAAAAAACTAATTATTTTAGAAATAACAAATTATTTTTATAAATAATTAGATAAAAAAGGAATTAATTAGAATTAATTATATTACAATTAATTATATTTCCCAGATTTAATCGGATATATTTTCATTGGATAAAAATTAAGACGGTTTTATTAGACGAAAATTAATCAAAATTAATTAAATTACTAAAGGGCAAAACATAATTATTTCAAAAAATGAAAAATAACTAAAATTAGTTAGATTGCCACGGGGATGCAAAATGTGTTTCAGAAATTAATTTGTCTTTTTATGTATTTTAAAATAAAGTTAAGTTAACACTTATAAGATTTTGGGTTCTTAGAATTGGGGTGTTATATCTTATTATAGAGTAAGTCGACTGATTATTAGTCCCTAATTAACTTCATTTATTTTTTCAGTATCATTCTTTTTTCAAAACATACTTTTCTTTTGATTATCATATGTTTTTGTATTTTCTATAATATTTCTTTTGGGTTGTAGTTGGTGGAAAAACATTAATATTTCTTCTTTTTTTTAATATATAATTAAGAGTATTTCAAATGATCTGCTCATTTTTTGAAGTAACATGCCCCAAAACTAAGTCTTCAAATGGTAATAGTTTTTTATTTTGACACTACTTGAACCAACAATTATATAATAATTATTTGGTTCAAGCTATTGCCTTCATAGGGAATAAGTCTAAGAATTCTTACTAAATAATTGATTATCGACTCAATCAATTATTGGAATTATACGACTCAATTAGAATATTTAAATTGGCTTTCGATTGTGTTAAATATTTATCTAGCTTTCTATCTCCTAAATAAATATTAAAAATCCTAACTACTTTGAATTATTTATTTTATACTTGATTTTTCCAGCTGAGATTTTAGTTAAGTTTTAAGTATAATCAATTATGTTGTATATATATTTCAATTTATTTATCTTATCCAAATTAATTTAAATTTTATATCGATTCATTCAATATTTAATACGTCAAATATGTTAAATTAGTGAGTTTATACTTAATATGTTAATATATATGTTTAGTATATAGGTATTTATTGAAGAAATAAAATGTCAGTAACACATATATTAAAATGTAGAAATAAAAGTTTTTTATTAAACCATCACAATGGGGTGTGGATGGGATGAGAATTTTCTGGTGGGGCGAGGACGGGGAATGGAAGTTCCCATTATATTGTAATTCTTATATCATCCGCGCGTGCTCAGTTTAGATTAAATGAAGATGGGCCGAAATGAGAATAAATGTTTCCTGGCGTGGTAGGAACAAGGCGTTAAGGTCTATCGGACTGTACTAACTACATTGTTATTTTTATAATATGTCTTTATACTGATTATATTTCATAATCAAAATTTAAAAATCATTATTTACATATTAATTGCTAATAACGTATATCACACTGATGTATAACTAATATCTACCAAAAATTATAATTACATATAATAGAATCTATATATATATAAAAAGAACATTTTTTCCCGCCTATAAAATTTGCCTAATATAATCTTCGATCTATATATAGAATAATTTATAGATATAGAAAATGGGGCTTTTTCCTTATTATATTTTTTATTACCTTAAATCTGTTTTCCTATTTAAAATAAATTCTCTTTTTATTTTGTTATTTTCTTTCCTAATCTATTTATACCCTACTTTACCCAATCTCATGATATCTAAATACTCTCTCTATCATTTTCTCCTTTTATTTTTTCATTTTCTACCTATAAATTTTTTTAAAAAAATTGTGATTCTATTTGTTTGACTTGATAAAAGCTTTAAAACAAGTATACTATCAATATATAAATTTTTATTTTTAAAAATTAAAAATTTACCAAAATATATAAATTAGTGTCTAATTAAATATAAATTGATATTAATATAGATTAATGACTATTGACATAATGAGATTAAAAATGGATAATTTGTTACGACACTTAACTGATATTTGTGCCTAAAATTCAAATATAATGAGATGTATAAATTAGTTTAGCTTTTAATTCTATTCCATATTTGATTTACCTTAGAATAAATTAAATAAAAATAATGCCTAAATTTTTTTATCTCGCAAATATATGCTAAAGCTAACTTTATTTTATAAATGTGTAACACGAAAAATTAAAACTTAGCTTGGACCCTTTAATTAATTTTAGAAAGAATTCATTATTTTTAAAAATACTAATTAGCTAATAAATGAAAATTAATTAAAATTAGCGATTTCGCAAAGATTTAATTTTGGTGTGATAAAAAATTAAAATTTAATTAATTTTTACAAAAAAATTAAAAAGAAACATCTAACATCAAATTTGTTAAAATAATCATTCAATTGTAACATTAATCGATTTTTTAATTAATTGAATCTATATCTATATCTTTTAAATTCCAAGATATCGTTTCAATTATAAGATATCTTTAAAATTAGATTATAGAAGTTTTTTAAATTATGGTTATCAAGCAAATTATTTTGCAAATAATTAATTTTTTTAGAAATAATTAGCTTAAACACAAAAATTAAATAAATTATTTGTACTATAATTAATTAAAATAATAAATTCTATTGCTAATATTTAGTTGGACATAAGTTCATTGGATAGAGATTAATTAAAATTAATTACATTGTTAAAAGGGGAAATATAATTAATTTAAAAAATAAAAAATTAGATTGCTATGGGTTTTCTAAAAATGAAAATATTTTAAATTGCAATATATCTTTTAAATTAAAATATTTTTAAAAATTAAATTCATACAATTATTAAAAGTGTAGAAATTGAAATGATTATTTCAGAAATAATTAATTCTTTTCATCCATAATTAGCTAAAAATAAAAATTAATTAAAACTAATTATATTACAATTAATGAAAATTAATAATACTATTAAGATTTAATTGGATTTGGTTTCAATAGGCGAAAATTGACATGGTTTCGTTGGAAGAAAACTAATGAAATTAATTATATTGCTAAAACAGAAAAATAGTATTAATTAAAAAATAAATAATAATTAAATTAATTAGGTTGTCATGGTTGACTATATTTTTCCTAAAAAAATGAAAGACATCTTTTGACATGCAAGATATCTTTTTAATTATAAAATATCTTCAAAATTAGATTCACACAAGTCTTAAAACCTGCGGTTAAAAACTAATTATTTTAGAAATAACAAATTATTTTTATAAATAATTAGATAAAAAAGGAATTAATTAGAATTAATTATATTACAATTAATTATATTTCCCAGATTTAATCGGATATATTTTCATTGGATAAAAATTAAGACGGTTTTATTAGACGAAAATTAATCAAAATTAATTAAATTACTAAAGGGCAAAACATAATTATTTCAAAAAATGAAAAATAACTAAAATTAGTTAGATTGCCACGGGGATGCAAAATGTGTTTCCGAAATTAATTTGTCTTTTTATGTATTTTAAAATAAAGTTAAGTTAACACTTATAAGATTTTGGGTTCTTAGAATTGGGGTGTTATATCTTATTATAGAGTAAGTCGACTGATTATTAGTCCCTAATTAACTTCATTTATTTTTTCAGTATCATTCTTTTTTCAAAACATACTTTTCTTTTGATTATCATATGTTTTTGTATTTTCTATAATATTTCTTTTGGGTTGTAGTTGGTGGAAAAACATTAATATTTCTTCTTTTTTTTAATATATAATTAAGAGTATTTCAAATGATCTGCTCATTTTTTGAAGTAACATGCCCCAAAACTAAGTCTTCAAATGGTAATAGTTTTTTATTTTGACACTACTTGAACCAACAATTATATAATAATTATTTGGTTCAAGCTATTGCCTTCGCTAGGGAATAAGTCTAAGAATTCTTACTAAATAATTGATTATCGACTCAATCAATTATTGGAATTATACGACTCAATTAGAATATTTAAATTGGCTTTCGATTGTGTTAAATATTTATCTAGCTTTCTATCTCCTAAATAAATATTAAAAATCCTAACTACTTTGAATTATTTATTTTATACTGAATTTTTCCAGTTGAGATTTTAGTTAAGTTTTAAGTATAATCAATTATGTTGTATATATATTTCAATTTATTTATCTTATCCAAATTAATTTAAATTTTATATCGATTCATTCAATATTTAATACGTCAAATATGTTAAATTAGTGAGTTTATACTTAATATGTTAATATATATGTTTAGTATATAGGTATTTATTGAAGAAATAAAATGTCAGTAACACATATATTAAAATGTAGAAATAAAAGATTTTTATTAAACCATCACAATGGGGTGTGGATGGGATGAGAATTTTCTGGTGGGGCGAGGACGGGGAATGGAAGTTCCCATTATATTGTAATTCTTATATCATCCGCGCGTGCTCAGTTTAGATTAAATGAAGATGGGCCGGAATGAGAATAAATGTTTCCTGGCGTGGTAGGAACAAGGCGTTAAGGTCTATCGGACTGTACTAACTACATTGTTATTTTTATAATATGTCTTTATACTGATTATATTTCATAATCAAAATTTAAAAATCATTATTTACATATTAATTGCTAATAACGTATATCACACTGATGTATAACTAATATCTACCAAAAATTATAATTACATATAATAGAATATAAAATAATTCTAAAGAAAAAACGATAAGCTCTACAAATGTTAGTATAGTTAGTTTAGTATGGTTATTTTGATAACTATAACATTTAATGTTATTTTATTTTGGGTTTATATTAGTAGATTAATCTTGTAATGAGTAAAATGTGATATATTATCACAATTTTTGCCACAATTTGTCATCTCGTGCAAAGCACGGGTATAAATGCTAACTAAGTTACTATTCTATGAAAATAGTAAATTAAGTTGTGTGAATTTTCGTGAGTTATTCCTTACATATTTGTAGGATAAATTAGTACAAAATATAGGTGAAAATCTATCGAAATTTTTATAAAATTGTTTCGAGTTAAATTAATTAAGTTTATTTTCGTAACTCATTCTTTATTTTAATTATATTTTTTAGGTTTCACGTTAATATTATTAATATCTATCAATACGATTATTAGTTGAAAAATTTGTCCCCCCGTACAATGCACGGGTGAAACAGCTAGTTATTTATAAATTAATACATTAGTTTCACCCGTGCATTGCACGGGAAACTAATGTATTAATAATTACATGTTTCAATATAAATTAATTCTATATCAATAGCACTACCAAACTAATAAATCGAGTATTTGTGATTGCACTAAATTTAATAATTAAGATAAGTAATGAAAGAATCCGATAAAAATTTCCGTAGAGTTTTCCCTGTATATCGTACAAATAATTCATGTAAAATATCCAAGGAACACCTTACCAAAATACACATGACTTAATTTACAATTCTCTTGAAAATCCCATAACTTAATTTACAATTCTCTTGAAAATCTCAACAATAAAAACAATTCAAAAATAACACCATCAACTATTGTCAACAACATAAACATAAAATGAATAATATAAACGACTCATATTTCTCCAAGAAATAATGAATGAACTTAAATAGAAATCTCAGCCCTAATTTTCTCCAAGAAAATCAAATTACTATTAATCTACCCATGAATCGTAATAAGAGAACAATATTTATTTTTACGTAAGCCAAACATCTCGAACTTCGAAGTGCATTTATATGAAAAAACCTTTAGAAATATAAAATATAATATCAGAGTTCAGATATAATAAATATAACTTACTCAAAGCGTAATTTTCGACATTAAAGCAAGTTGAGCTACCTTAATTCGCGTACAATGCTACTTATACATAAGAGTTGCATATCATTAATTTGTATAACTCCAACAACTATCTCAACTGGACACTATCTTCAAATAATATAATAGTAGAAAACCATTAATATATAAGTACAGTGATTCACTTCTTATATCGACGTAGATGACATAGATGGTTTGTGTAAAAAGTTAAATAAAATAACCAACGTACCTCACATGATTAATAAGTGTCAGACTATACATTACTGGAAATTTCTTTATACATGACATTCGTAGTAGTGTTGGTTGGATGACCATCGTCATAACAGAGCACAAGCTTCAAACCCTACCTATTTGTCGCTTTGGAGACTGCAACATATAGTTCGACAATGAATATGTAAACAATGATTTTTAATATTTAATTGTGAAATATAATTAATTTACACATATATTATAGAAATAACAATATATTGGATATAGTTTAACATACTCCAACATCCTGTTTCTGTTCCGCTAAGAAATATTTATCATCGTCACCACTCGCATCCTCATTTAATCAGAGGCGAACGAGTATAATATAAGGATTGCAATTGGATAGGATTTCCATTGCCCGTCGTGCCCCCTGGAAAATTCGCATCCCTTCCACTACTCATCGTGATTATATTGTTGAATCAGAAGCTTTTATTTGTATTTTTTTAATATATGTGATAATGACACCTAATTTATTTTACAAATATTTTCTAAACATACTAAACACGTAAAACATATTCGGTGTAAATTCAGCAATTTAATATATTCGGTATATTAATATTTTGTTTAATATATTCTGTTTATTAAATCATTATTGAAAAATATGCAATTTAAATATTTACTTATTTATCACTAAAATTAGACTTTTAAGTTAATATGAAACTAAATAATATAGGAGATTGAATCATTCAATCTATATATATCTGAAAACAAACTTTTTAGTTAAAATAAGGATTGTATTTTAAAAATATAATTTTAGAAGTAAATATTATCAAAATTAAATATAGATTGATTAAATTTAAGCCAATAATTATCACCACACAGTTGACTAATTACAATAAATGTAATCGGAATATAATTACTTATCTTTTTTAATTGGATTTTTTGTTGTGCTTTTAGTGAATTGTCTAATCTTAGTGAGTTATTCAGTGATCGATTCTAGGTATTGCATGTAAATGCTATAAAAATTTTATTTCTTCTACTTTTTTTCTATAAAAGGTTTTAAGCCGGAGAGTTAGAACGATAACTTCCTTTTACACAAGATTTTTGTAAAAAATATTAGCAATTAATATGAAAATTAAATTAAGAAGATATTTTTTTTTTAAAAAAAATTAAGGTATTATGCTAACTAATTTTTAATATATATTAATTAATTTATATGAATAAAAAATTAATTTATATTTGTGTAGAAAAATATTTTAGAAATCCAATATTCTTATTTTATTGGTTAAGCAATAAAATAAGTTTTTCTGATTTTTTTTGTTTTTCTTTTTTTTTTTAAGCATAAACTATAGAGTATGTTCACACATGGAACATATGCGCACGTCTTAATTTATTATTTTTTTATAAAAATTTCAACCTTTGAAATTCCTCACAAATACAGACCAACGGCGTAGGAATTAGGTTAGTATTTTAACCCCTAATATTCCTCACATTCTTTGCTTTGATAATCAAGTCCTACTTAAACAAATATATATAAAAAAAAATCAATCATGAAGAGTTATTTTGTAGTAAATTATGTAAATTATAAAAAAGGGAAATTCTGGAAAAGTGTACATTTACTTTTCAATTTGCTAAAATCAAGTGTTTTGTTTAGAATTTAAAAAATCACGTTTTCTAAAAACAGGATTTTAAAGATTATTATTATTATTGAATAAATAATTTATTATTTACATACATATATTTGACATTTTTTTAACAAACCATCAATCAAAATGTCAACTGAAACCATCAAACGACCTGAGAAAATAAAAATTCAATGAAAAAAATTAGCTATGCATCACATGAAGTATACCTAATATAAGAACTTAGACTTATATTTTGAAATAATATGTCGACTCATCCCAATGATATTTAAAAAACCATAATAACGAATTTATCAATGCAGAAAAGTAAACGTGTTTGTTCACCATAAGTGATTCAAAAGAATGTAAATCAAATGGATGTAAATAATCTTCCCTGTTGTATAGGAATATCTCATTAGATGGAGATGCTAGCAATGTGTCGTTCAACACATGGGAATTATTTGACTATTGAGGAAAGAAAGTAAAATCAATCCACAACGTTACCTTCACAAATTTTTTTTTTTTTTATAAAAAAGTGGAGTCAGTTTAGTGGTATAAAAAGTTAATGATAGCAACGAAAAAAAAAAAAAAGAGGAATAAAAAATTTATTGGTAAGAGGGAACAATTGTTTCAACGATCTATGGCAAACAATTCATCGAATTCTTTAAATTCATACTTTAATTTATTTTATATAATTATAAACAAAAATAATTGGCCTCTTTTCAACCTAATGATCAACTTAGGAAGAAGAAGAAAGCGACTATCCTAAAAAAATAGTATTATATATACTTGTAAAAATAATAATAAATTGTATTAGAAATTATTTGGATAAAAAAAATGATGATACAAATGTAAAAAATTCTAATAGTTTGAAGAAAGTAAAATCAATCCATGAATTTGCCTTATAAATTAATCATAGGCAAAAAATGAGGAAAAAAGCTGAAGATGAAATTTTTTACTATAAGAAAGAACAATTATTTCAACAATTTATCATAGATAATTCGTTGAATTCTTTCAAGTCATATTTTAAGTTATTATCTTTAATTGTTAGCAAAAAATAATTGCATTGGAGATTAGTTAGGCAACAAATGAAAAACATAATTATAATTAAATTAAAAAGAATATTAATGCTGAATATAATGATGGTCTATATAATAAAAAGAATATCATGAAAAATGATAACGTCTATTTAAGGCAAAGATAATGTCTATTTTATGAAAAATGCATTGGGAGGAAAAATATAATGATGTGGAATTAAAAATTAATTAAAAATTTTAGAAAAATGATGTTTTGGAGGGAAAAAAGGCCGTTTTTATCTATATATAGATTATTTGGTTCAAGCTATTGCCTTCGCTAGGGAATAAGTCTAAGAATTCTTACTAAATAATTGATTATCGACTCAATCAATTATTGGAATTATACGACTCAATTAGAATATTTAAATTGGCTTTCGATTGTGTTAAATATTTATCTAGCTTTCTATCTCCTAAATAAATATTAAAAATCCTAACTACTTTGAATTATTTATTTTATACTGAATTTTTCCAGTTGAGATTTTAGTTAAGTTTTAAGTATAATCAATTATGTTGTATATATATTTCAATTTATTTATCTTATCCAAATTAATTTAAATTTTATATCGATTCATTCAATATTTAATACGTCAAATATGTTAAATTAGTGAGTTTATACTTAATATGTTAATATATATATTTAGTACGTATATAGGTATTTATTGAAGAAATAAAATGTCAG
Source organism: Jasminum sambac (assembly GCA_018223645.1). Classification (NCBI taxonomy): domain Eukaryota; kingdom Viridiplantae; phylum Streptophyta; class Magnoliopsida; order Lamiales; family Oleaceae; genus Jasminum; species Jasminum sambac. The sequence goes on from CP073652.1 coordinate 29,023,303, forward strand.
TAACACATATATTAAAATGTAGAAATAAAAGTCTTTGATTAAACCATCACAATGGGGTGTGGATGGGATGAGAATTTTTACGGTAGAGGCGAGGGACGAGAATGGAAGTTCCCATTATATTGTAATTCTTATATCATCCATGTGCGTGCTCAGTTTAGATTAAATGAAGATGGTAGGAATGAGAATAAATGTTTCTCAAGGTGGTAGGAACAAGGCGTTAGGGTCTATCTGAATTTGTACTAACTACATTGTTATTTTTATAATATGTCTCTATACTGATTATATTTCATAATTAAATTTTAAAAATCATTATTTACATATTAATTGCTAATAACGTATATCACACTGATGTATAACTAATATCTACCAAAAATTATAATTACATATAATAGAATATAAAATAATTCTAAAGAAAAAACGATAAGCTCTACAAATGTTAGTATAGTTAGTTTAGTATGGTTATTTTGATAACTATAACATTTAATGTTATTTTATTTTGGGTTTATATTAGTAGATTAATCTTGTAATGAGTAAAATGTGATATATTATCACATTTTTTGCCACAAATTGTCATCTCGTGCAAAGCACGGGTATAAATGCTAACTAAGTTACTATTCTATAGAGAATAGTAAATTAAGTTGTGTGAATTTTCGTGAGTTATTCCTTACATATTTGTAGGATAAATTAGTACAAAATATAGGTGAAAATCTATCGAAATTTTTATAGAATTGTTTCGAGTTAAATTAATTAAGTTTATTTTCGTAATTCATTCTTTATTTTAATTATATTTTTAGGTTTCACGTTAATATTATTAATATCTATCAATACGATTATTAGTTGAAAAATTTGTCCCCCCGTACAACGCACGGGTGAAACAGCTAGTTTAATTATAAAAGATAACCTTGTGATTGTACTTTTTTTTTAAAGCTTATACTTTTACTCTGGCATTCGTCCATGATAAAAGACTCTAACCACAAACATTAAAATACAAATATAATGAGACCCAGATTCACAATAATAATGATAATGTATATAACACATGCTTTAAAAACTTCCGAGTTTCCTTTTACAATCGACCAATATCAATTGGCTCTTATAATAAACACAATTACATCTTATGTAAATCCACATGGTGATATATATAATCATTATGCGTAACCACATAGTAAGTAACCATGTGATTTAACTGCTAAACATCAATATTTACTTATACAATCATATGCTTTGCAAAAAGTCGAAATTTACACATAACTATATGTTTTAACAGTAGCTTTTATAGATCAATATTTACTTTAGTGACGTTTTTCTAAATTTTTTTTTCTCATTCAAAAAAAAAAAAAAAAGAATACACACTTGCTTACAACTTCTCTATTTATAGCCGAAAATGACTAAAAGTACAACAAAGGTCGAAATTGTTACAATAATTGGTACAAACTTTAATAGAAGACCGTAAACAACATAAAGTAAAAACATAAAGAAAGTTTATTTCTTTCTGTTTAAGATCGTGCTTAGTATCTCAAAAACCTATGTTTATGATTGTTAAGAGAGATAAAATACTAGTAAAATTTTGTTGAAAAAGTAAACAACATAAAATTTTTAATTTCTGCTATATTAAAATTTTTAATTTTTAATTATTGTTAGCATTAAATTAAATTTTATAAAAAATGCACTCCGAGAGTCCCAAGTAATTCTAAGAGTTCTAGGCTTATGTTCACATCTAATTAATTAACTATGGGAAATGTCAAAATTCCTTAAATAAATAATAAAATAAAATACAAAGAATAATTAAATATCTGTACGTAAGAACAAAATATATATATATATATATAGAAATAGATATAGATTTCCCGTATAAATGAAGTGATACCATTGTTTGTCACAAAAAGTTACTCTATAACAAGATATTCACAAAAATAAACTTTCAAATTTAATTATATTATTACAAAATATAACTTATTGTTATTATAAATTGATTGGATGTTAATATAAAATATCATCAAAATAACTTAATAGAATTATACCATGACTTGATGTTAATATAAAAATTAAAATTTATTTTAATTTGTGCGCTTTTATATTCTATTTTTTAAAACATATATGTGATTATAATATTATATAGTACTGTCTATTAATTAATTATTAATTAAATATATAAAAATAGAAATCACTTCTTTCATTTTCAAGCCTATGATTTGCTTTTTTTTTTTTTTTTGTATAGACATTTAGATATTATTCTATTTACTTGTTTTTCCTCGAATTGTATGGGTGTTTTGAGATATGATTTAGAGTCCTCCTTTTCCAACGCTTTTTTTCTCCAAATAATACAATTCAAATTCACAATATATAACTTATAAATATATACGTCTTTATTTTTATTTTTATTTTTTGTGATTAGATACACATTTAGATATATATTATTTTCTTTTCCTTAGAGCATCTCCAATGCAACAATGTTTAACATACTTATGTGGCAAAGGACATTAACATTAGAACAAAAAATCTCTCCAATGCATACATGCTAATGTTCAATATGTGGCAAATTATCATTTGAGTTTTAAAATAAATGAAGAGAGAGAAATAAAGTAATTGGATATCAAATTTTAAATTAATAGTAGACATTGTCAAGGACAATGTCTTGAGTTAGACATTGCTCTTGACAATGTCTAGCAATTAATGTGCCACATAATTATTTTTTGGTCATTTGGCAAAATTTTCTCCCTTACCTCTAAAATTATTCTAATCTTTCATGTTTATCCAAAATCCAAAACAGTTATAATTCAAATTGATTTGATTATACTATTAGTTTTACGGTAAGATTTATATATAAGTTAACGTGACTTATGATATTCCTCTGTCTCTTTCTTTCTTTTTTTTTTTTTTTTTTTTTCCTATGCTAGGTACAATTTGAAATTTTTTTGCGTATATCCTACAATGTTTTTTTTTTTTTTTTTCCCTATGCTAGATACAATTCGAATTTTTGCACATGTGCCATGGGCACCGCCATAACCAAATCTTTACCCTTTTACCATGTGATTGAGAGATTTTATTTAAACTTGAAATGGGGTTAACCTCAAATATATCATGGAAAATAGTGGCTGGCTTAATAATATAAATCTTTACTCGATATGCTCATTTGTTATTAATGATATCAAATAATATATTTACATTTAATTGTTCTTGATATATCATATAAAAACTTGACCAGTGATCTGTACTTAAATAGAATATATTATAGTACAATATGTATACTGCAAGAAATTGGACCTTTGGACCGGCTGCCATCCTTCCTATAAACCTTTAGTAGCGACATAACAGTATATCTGCCCTAAAAGTCTGTTATATCACCCCTAAAAGTTTGTTATTTTACTCTTACAAATCTATAGGCACAGGGCTATAGGGACGATAGGCCTGTTAGAAATTAGTCAAACTTACTGCCATAATTTTGGACTGGGTTGTTAAATTAGTCTTGTGGATAAGCCCAGTTTGTTTAAAATCTTTCCATTTCTTTAGGAACTGATATTATCTTCCTTCTATTTAGGAGTTGGTGGCTTTCAGTTAGGAAAATAAACTCACACGTTGGTTTTTTGTCTAATTTTCAGTTCATTTGTTAGTATATATATTAGCTTGTAATCATTGGCAATTCATTAAATCGCGAGTAAATAAAAATCCAGTTTAAGAAAATTATCTTTCCTTTCTCCTTTGACTACTTCTTTGCTCTGTTTTTTTGACATGGTATCAGAGCAAAGTTGCCTACCAACTGTTTGATTTTCTTGCTTAGTAAGGATGAACGGTGGAAGTAGTGTTTTTGTAGACAAGCTTGTTGGTAACAATTATAGTTACTGGAAGCTATGCATGAAAGCTTATCTACAGGGGCAGGATTTGTGGGATCTTATCTCTGGTGATGAGGTCAGAATTCGGAAGATACACCACAAAAATGCCGAAAGTTCTTGGAGGAAGTGGAAAATTAAGTGTGGCAAAGCTTTATTTGCTTTGCGGACATCGATCAGCCAGGAGTACATAGAGCATGTTCGTGACGTAGACTCGCCAAAGAAAGTGTGGGAAACACTTGAAAGGTTGTTCACTCAAAAAAACACGATGAGGTTGCAGTTTTTGGAGAACGAACTTGCTGGAACGACTCAACAAAACCTTTCAATTTCAGAATACTTCCTGAAAATTAAAAACCTGTGTTCTGAAATTTCAGAATTGGATACGGAAGAGCCGGTGAGTGAAGCTCGTTTGCGTTGTTATCTTTTTTGCGGACTGTGAAAAGAGTTTATGCCCTTTATCTCTTCAATACAAGGGTGGGCAAAACAACCTTCTATTGTTGAGCTGGAGAATCTACTCTCAAATCAGGAAGCTTTGGTGAAGCAAATGACCAGGAACACCAATAAATCTCTATCTCAAGTGGAGGATATTCTTTACACCAAGGACAAAGGAAGGAAGAACCATACCTCCAAGCATTCTTCAGGTGATAACAAGCAGTCCAAAGGTGAAGGACATTCCAAGGGACAACCAAAGACTTGTTATCGATGCAGAAAAGAGGGTCACTTCAAGCGTGATTGTCGATTGAAGTTGGTGTGTATTCGATGTGGAAAACCAGGCCATATCGAACGAAATTGTCGTGGTAAAACTTGCGAGAGCAGGAGCAAATGTCGCACATGAAGCTAGTGAATCTGAAGAAGTCAAATGGGAGCAATGCCTATCTATTGAAGCTATTAGCCAATCTGATGTTGTGAATTCTGCAGTTAGTTATGCTAATGTTTCCATTGATTATAGCAAAGATTGGATTGTTGATTCTGGTTGCTCTCATCATGCAACCGGAAATGCTTCTTTGCTCTCCGATGTTCGTCCACATTTTGGAAAACGAGCCATTGTGACGGCTGATAATTCACTACATCCTGTAGTGAAAGAAGGACATTTCAACGTCAAGGAAGATACTCCAGATGATGGTGGCATTTCTTTAACGGATGTTTATCATGTTCCAGGCTTAAAGAAGAATCTTGCTTCAGTTTCTCAAATTGCTGATTCTGGAAGATATGTTCTTTTTTGTCCGAATGACGTGAAAATTATCTCTAATATAAAACATCTTGAAGCTGATGTTTTACTCACTGGAAAGAGAAAAGATTCACTCTATGTATTGTCGGCAAGTGATGCATATGTTGAAAAGACAGGAGAAAGTGCAAGTGTGACACTTTGGCAAGCTCGGTTAGGCCATGTTGGTTACCAATTGCTGCAGAAAATCTCTACAAAGAAACTTCTCGATGGAATTCCTTTCTTTAAGGAAATACGTCAAGATGTGGTTTGTCCTGGTTGCCAATATGGAAAGTCACACCGCCTCCCTTTCCCGAATTCAAGGAATAAAGCTTTGACTGCACTGCAATTGGTACATTCAGACCTAATGGGGCCAACAAAAACCCCTAGTTACAATGGTTTTCATTGTGTAATGGTTCTTGTGGACGACTTTTCTCGGTTCACTTGGGTGTTCTTCTTGAAACAAAAAAGTGAAACTTTTTCCAAATTTATTCAGTTTAAGGAGCAGGTGGAAAAAGAATTTGGGTTGCAAATAAAATGTCTACGCACCGACAATGGAGGAGAATACATGTCTGATGAATTCCTCACTTATTGCAAAGAACATGGCATTCAGCGTCAAATGACTTGCCCAGAAACTCCACAGCAAAATGGAGTTGCTGAGCGCAAGTTGGCACATCTCACAGCTATGTGTTTGTCATGGTTGCACGCAAAAAACCTTCCAAGAGAGTTATGGGCAGCAGCCATTCAATCAGGTTGTCATGTCATAAATCGTTTACCTCCATGGCTAGGCACAGAGTCGTCTCCTTTCAAAGCACTATACCATCACAAACCTAATATGAGTTATTTTCGAGTTTTTGGATCAGTTTGCTATGTCCATGTTTCAAAATCTAATCGGACCAAACTTGACCCAAAGGCAAGGCGTTGTATTTTTGTTGGCTATGACACTCACAGGAAAGGATGGAGATGTATGGATCCAGAAACAAAGAAAGTTGTTGTTTCTCATGACGTGGTGTTTGATGAAGTTTCTTTGCATCAAACTGATGTAAACACAACAAATATTTCACCCTTCCCTGGTGATGAAGTCTCCAGCGAAAAGGGGACCAATACTGCATCTGAAGGAAATATTCAGCAAGGTGAGGCTGTGATTCGAAGGTCTTCTAGAGAAAGAAAGCAACCTGAATATTTAACTGATTATGAAGTACAGTTAAATCATTGCTCCATTGTGTCTTGTTTCCTGATGGGAGATTTAAGTAATGATGTGCCTAAGTCCTACAATGAAACGAAAGGTATTTCTGAATGGGAAAATGCAATGCAAGAAGAAATATTAGCTCTAGAGAAGAACTGCACGTGGGAGCTTGTTCCCCGAAGCCAAAGAATGTTGAGTTAGTTACTTGTAAATGGGTTTACAAGTTGAAGAAAAAGATTGATGGCACTATAGATAGGTATAAAGCTCGTCTTGTTGCTCGTGGTTTTTCTCAACAATATGGCCTAGATTATGAGGAGACATTCAGCGTTGTTGCTGAAATGGTAACGATCCGAACAATCGTCTCTTTGGCTGCTCACAAAGGTTGGAAGTTATGACAATTAGATGTGAAAAATGTGTTTCTTTACGGAGAGTTGGATCGAGATATCTTTATGGAACAACCACATGGTTTTATTTCTAACGAGTTTCCTGATTATGTATGTCAACTCAAGAAGGCATTGTATGGTCTCAAGCAAGCTCCACGTGCTTGGTTCGGTAAAATTGCCCAATACCTTGACTTTTGTGGTTTTAAAACTTCGAGTGCAGATTCAAGTTTATTTGTTAAGATAAGAAAGAATAAATCCTCGGCATGCACAATGCTCCTTCTCTACGTGGATGATATGCTGCTGAAATAACTTGTCTTCAAGATGCCTTGTCTCTTCGATTTGAAATGAAAAGTTTGGGAGAAATTAGTTGCTTTCTTGGATTGGAAGTTAAAAAGGCAGATGGATATTTTCTTTCTCAAAAGGAATATGCAGCAAATTTATTGAAGCGTTTTCATATGAACGACTCAAGGGTGATGACTACTCCCATGTAACCATGTTTGAAGTTAACAAAGGATGAGGGAAAACTGTTAGAAGATGCTACACTTTATTGACAACTTGTTGGAAGTTTACTCTATTTAACTATCACAAGACCCGACATCTCGTACGCTGCAGGAGTGATGTCTCAATTCATGAATAAACCACCTGAGAGCCATTTAATTGCAGCTAAAAGGATTCTTCGCTATGTGAAAAGCACTCTGAATTTTGGGTTAATTTATAAGGAGCATACGTCATTCCTTTTAACTGGGTTTGTAGATGCAGATTGGGCCGGTGACGTAAATGATAGGCGCTCAACCACTGGGTATTGTTTTAATACAGGTTCAGCAGCAATCTCATGGTGTAGTAAGAAGCAAGCTACTGTTACCCTCTCAAGTTGTGAAGCTGAATATGTAGCAGCTACTATGGCCGCTCAAGAATGCATTTGGCTTAAGAGGCTCATTCAAGAAATATGCTTTGTCATAGATTATCCAGTTCCCATTCATTGTGACAATGAAAGTGCAATTAAGCTTGCTGAAAATCCAGTGTTTCATGCCCGCTCAAAGCATATAGAAACACATTATCATTTCATTCGAGGGAAGGTCTTGACTCGAGACATTCAGCTTCAGAAAATACGAACTGAAGATCAAGTTGCTGATATATTTACCAAAGCCCTTGGCAAAGCAAAGTTTGAAGTGTTTCGAAGTGCTCTTGGTGTTGTTGACTGTAAGTTTGCAATAAGGGGGAGTGTTAGAAATTAGTCAAACTTACTGCCATAATTTTGGACTGGGTTGTTAAATTAGTCTTGTGGATAAGCCCAGTTTGTTTAAAATCTTTCCATTTCTTTAGGAACTGATATTATCTTCCTTCTATTTAGTAGTTGGTGGCTTTCAATTAGGAAAATAAACTCACACGTTGGTTTTTTGTTCAGATTTTTCAGTTCATTTGTTAGTATATATATTAGCTTGTAATCATTGGCAATTCATTCGTCTGAGTAAATAAAATCCAGTTTAAGAAAATTATCTTTCTTTCTCCTTTGACTACTTCTTTGCTCTGTTTTTTTGACAAGGCCGCCCTCTAAAACTTCAGTTTCTGGTAGTTGTAAGCAAGTGTTATGGGAACAACAAGAATGGACTTATAGATCTATTTTAATGTGTTAAGGTTACTGCTGATCAGTTTAATTCTTTTCAATTTAATATGTGAAAGTCACTACTGATCAATTTACTTGCCAATAAATTATAGCATGCAGATACACAAAATAATGATTCGAAGCTCACAAATTCATCAATTCACATCATTTTGCTCATTTGAATACATGTAACATAAAGAACGTGTAATTCTTTCTATTTAAGATTGTGATTACGCTCTCAATCATACTTCGGCCACAAATTTTTGTTTATGATCGTTAACAAAGAGAGCCAAAATTTTGATAAAACAGTAAACAACAAAGAGCAGATGCTAAAATTATTAAATACTAATATGCCAAATAGCACCACACAACGTAAATTATTCCTAGTAAATAATTTCTAATGGAATTAATGAAATGCAACTACAGAGACAATCATTATTTTTTTCGTGTAATCTACGCCTTTGGCTTCTGTTTTCAGTAACTGAGGAGCTTCGCCTTATTGTTGCTGCGGTCTACTCGAAAAAGGCTATCAACAAAATTACTATAAATAAATTTGGACTCGGAAAGTAGGTTTCCCCCGGACGATGGAAGCTCAGAACATAGCTTTCCTTGAAACAACTCCTCAAGGCAATCCATTCCCTCATTAATATTAGAATTTAGCATTAATAAATTAGTCAAAATATCACTCTTTATGTTACTGATCAACTTCAATAGAGCACGAGCTTTACAATCACAATAAAAGAAACCACATGAGCAAGTCTGAAACAAACCGGAGAAACGACCTTTCAAGTTGGATTCACCCAGGGGAATCGACACTAATTGTAACACTTGGGTTCTGAGAGGGAGGATCAGAAGAAAAAATGCAGTCTCTCCCCAGACGCCTCGTAAACACCAGATTATAGAACCGTTCGCAAGAATAGGCCGACTAACAATTGAAGAGGGAATTGGAATTGGAACTTTATCTTTATCAACCTCTTTCCATGTATCCGATTGAAGGCTATACACTCTAATTTCATAATCACTATACACTTTAATTTCATAACCACTAGTGTACCAATGTAAAGCAAATCTCACAACCTTGTAGTCATCTTCAACCTCATCGTATCCCAATGCATAATGAAAGTTATAATATCTGTACTCGCTAGTGATGATGAATGGAGATGGTAGTATCCTGTGGCTATGCGTAGACGGGTTCCACACAACAATTTTGTGCTCGTACTCATTATTATCCAGACGGATTAAGTACTTTAGACAAATTAGCGATCTACAAGAGCCTATATACTCCAACGAAGAGAAATTCTGTATCGGAGGCTCCACCTCTCGAATAGCAAATTTGAATTCAGGATCAACGCTAATGGCATAAAATAGATATTTCATATTACGATACTCATCACCATGGGTGAAAACAACGAGCATCTTGTGGGACTCGATATCTTTTAGTGATTTATTGAGATGCGATTGGATGAAATATGGGCTGTCAATTAGAGCACGCCATGATTTCGACACGCACCTCAATCGCAACAGATCCTTACTCGGCAAAAACGATAGCACTCCATGGAGTAAGTCCTCTGAAAGAATCGACATTGAAACACTCAACGAATTCGAACGGGCGTTAAAAATTTTCCCAACAAGGAAAGTAGCTTATATTTTTAATAACCATGCATAATAAATAGGGGTAGATTAGGAAATGAAGAAATTAAATTTATACCAATAAGGAAAGTAGCTTATATTTTGGGACGGATGAAAAAGGAAAACAAGCCTATCAAAATGGGACGGAGGGAGTATGTTGTTTACTTTTGCAACAAAAATTTTATTTTATTTCTCTTAGCAATCACAAACATGAGTTTTTGAGATCCTAAGCACGATCTTAAGTAGAAAGAAATAAACTTTCTTTATGTTGTTTAGTTTATGTTGTTTACACTCTTCTATTAAAGTTCGTACCAATTATTGGAACAATTTTGTTGTATTTTTAGTAATTTTCAGCTAGATGTAGAAAAGTTGTAAGCAAGCTGGTATTCTAAGAAGAATACAAAATTACTACTCCCTCTATTCCACTAAGATAGGCAAGTATTCCTATTTTGTCCGTCCCAAATTATAATCCAATTTCCTTATTGAATGTATAATTTATTTTTCATGTACTAAAATACCCCTATTTAAGATAATTGGAATACTAAACATCAAGATAGATATTTCATCTCCCAAGATATTTAAACATATTCACACTACTTTTTGACCATTCAATATAGGGGTAAAATTGGAAGAATATATGAATATCTTATAATTCCAAGAATATTTAAGATGCTTTCTTAATATGTGTGAAAAATAGTGGGTGCCTATCTTAGTGTGATGGAGGGAGTATAATTTTTTAGAATTGACTTCTAGTGTTGTTCTTGCATTTATTTATAATAAATTTAGAAAAACGTGACTAAAATAAATATTGATAATAAAACCTATTGTTAAGACATATAGTTATGTGTAAATTCCGACTATATGTCTTACATCACAAGGTACAAAGAGTCGGAATTTACACATAACTATATGTCTTAACAATAGGTTTTATTATCAATATTTATTTTAGTCACGTTTTTCTAAATTTATTATAAATAAATGCAAGAACAACACTAGAAGTCAATTCTAAAAAATTATACTCCCTCCATCACACTAAGATAGGCACCCACTATTTTTCACACATACAAGAAGATCTTAAATATTCTTTAATTATAAGATATTCATATATTCTTCCAATTTTACCCTATATTGAATGGTCAAAAAGTAATGAATATGTTTAAATATCTTTAGATAAATATCTATCTTGATGTTTAGATTCCAATTATCTTAAATAAGGGTATTTTAAGTACGTGAAAAATAAATTATACATTCAATAAAGTAAATCGATTATAATTTAATTTTGACAAAATAGAATACTGGCCATCTTAAATGGAATAGAGAGAGTAATTTTGTATTCTTCTTAGAATACCAGCTTGCTTACAACGTTTCCACGTCTAGCCGAAAATTACTAAAAGTACAACAAAATTGTTCCAATAATTGGTACAAACTTTAATAGAATAGTGTAAGCAACATAAAGTAAACAACATAAAGATCTTAAGATCGTGCTTAGGATCTCAAAAACTCATGTTTGTGATTGCTAAGAGAAATAAAATAAAATTTTTGTTGCAAAAGTAAACAACATACTCCCTCCATTCCATTTGACAGCTGCTTTTTCTTTTTCATCCGTCTCCAAAATATGTTTACTTCTTATTTCCAGATAAATTTAATTTCTTCTCATTTCCTAATCTACTCATTTATTATGCATTGCTATTAATAAAAGCAGTTTTGTATATTTAATATAAAAGATATTGAGAAATATACAAGTAAAATTTACCTTTCCAATAAATATTAATTTCAAATTCTTAATCCGTGTGAAGGTCAAACCATGCCTATCAAAATGGGACGGAGGGAGTAAAATTTTTAATTTCTGATATATCAAAAACACCACATAGCTTATACTACTCCCTTGAAAAATTCCTAATGTAATCTAAAAAGGGCCATATGTATTGCTAGAAAAAATCTTCTCCTTGGGTTTACGTTTCCACTAATCGACAAGTTTTTCTCATTTCTGACTTATCGTCGCTTCTTTAGACCCGAAAAAGGCTATCAACCCAACAACACAAGTACCCCGAGCAGCGGATATTATTTATCTTCAATGATTGAAACTTGGAACATAGCTTTTCATGGGGGGAATCCTTGAGGCTGTCCAATCCCTCATTAATCCGGGAACAATAAATCAGTCAAAGTATCACACTTTTTGTTATAGATTAACTTTAATAAATCATGAGCTTTACCGTCACAATAGTCACAGTACTCACATGAAGAAACACGAAACAAACCAGAGAAACAATCTTTCAATTCGGAGTCGCCCACAGGAAATGACACGAACTGTAACACTTGGGTTCTAAGACGGAGGACCAGAAGCCCGAATGCATTATCACATGATTGTTGGATAGTGGAGACAATGATGGCTCAATTGTCAAAAGAGTGTCAAATGGTGGAGACAAGTGGGAAACAAGTTGGAGTAATTTATAGATTCAGTCGAACCCTTTCTCTTTTTTTTGGATCTGGTTTTTAACCAAAAGAAGAAGAAGAAAAAAAAAATACAAACAAAAGGGAGGTTTTATCAGTTGCGGTCGTCGGCGGCGGTCGTCGCCGTCGTCGCCGGAGTTTGCAGCGGCGAAAATCCACCTAGGAGGCTAGGGTTTCACGGCGTTACAGTCGCAGGGACCTCGGTTGAAAATTCGAAGGATCCGAGGACCTCGGATGCAATTTCCGTGTTTTAGCGTAATTTGCAGTCCTGGTCCCTGAAGTTTATTGGTGCGTATAAGTTGGTCCAGTCAATTCCCTTTAGGCGGTCTCGGTCCCTGCGCTTTCGAATCCGTTGATTTCAGTCCCCACCGACTTCCAGATTCATCCATTTCAGTCCCTGAAGCTTTAAAATTGTTAATTTCGACCCCATAAGTTATAAGATTAATAATTCAGTCCCTAAAGTTTGGAAATTATTCCATTTTGGGCCTTTTAAGTTTCGAATTTTGCAATTAAAGTCCCCGAAGTTTCAAAATTAATTAAATTGGTCCTCAAAGTATGAAATTCTTTAATTTTTGGCCAATAAAGTTTCTAAAATTGCAATTTCAGGCCCCTTAAGTTTCAAAATTCTTAATTTTGACCCCCAAAGTTCTGAATTATTAACTTATTAGACCCCTAAAGTTCCCAAAAGGCCTATGTATGCAAAATTAATTATTTTCTTCTCAAATTTTGGTACTAAGGACTCTTTTGAAGAGGTATAGTATTCGAAAATGAATTGATTGAAGCAACAAGTTGCCAAAGCAACCTCTATTGTGGAAATTAATCAACTTAGAATATTAAAAGGTATTTGTGTGTGTGTGAGTCGTGCAAAAATTGATCGGCCCAAAGGAAGGTTAATATTTGGCTGAATTACATACACAGCTGTGGTGATAATCATGTGGCGATTATTTGGTTTAACGTGTGATCAATAAATCCGTCCAAAGATAGGTTTATTGATTGACATGTCTTATTGCTAGTGTTTGATCACTACACCAAGAGTGCCACTTACAAATCGATATTTCTATCCAAAGATTAAATATTGATGTTGTGCTAGGCATCTTGTGATGGGCCCTACCACTATTTGAAAATTATTATTTGCATACTAAAGACCTTCATGTGAGCCATTCTAATTGTTCTCTATTTAGTTTCAGGTTCTGCTTCTAATATCTCTGCTAACATCAATTCCATTCCAATGCTCAATGGCACGAATTTCAAAGCATGGCAAGAGAACGTCTTGATTGTTCTCGGAGTCATGGATCTGGACCTTGCTTTGCGGGTCGATCAACCCACTGCACTCACTGATAAGAGTACCTCTGATGAAAAGAGGGAGATGGAAAGGTGGGAACGATCGAACCGCATAAGTCTAATGGTCATGAAGCGTGCTATTCCAGAAGCATTTCTGGGCGCCATGTCCGATCAGGTGACTGCGGCTAAAGGTTTCCTTGAGGATCTCGAGAAGAGGTTTGCCAGGAATGAAAAGGCTGAAACCAGTACACTCTTGGCTAACCTTCTTCTTCATTTGGTTTGTTCTGAGGTTAATTTAACTTCAGTACCTAAACACACATGGTGGATTGATTTGGGTGCAACAACCCACATCAGTGTGTCTATGCAGGGCTGCCTGAGTTGCCGAAAACCAAGTGATGGTGAAAGATACATCTACGTTGGCGATGGCAAGACGGTGGAAGTAGAGGCAATAGGAAAATTTAGATTATTGTTGAGGACTGGATTTTATTTGGATCTTGATGAGACATTTATTGTACCGTCTTTTAGACGAAATTTGATTTCTATTTCTGCTTTGGACAAATTTGGTTATTCTTGTTCATTTGGAAATGGAAATTTTAGTTTGTTTCATGATTCAAAATTGGTTGGCTCCGGTTCTCTGTCAGGTTACGATAATCTTTATTTAATTGATACAATTGCCTCCTTTAATGAATCCTTGCATATAAGTACTGAGGTGTAAAGCGTAAATTAACACTGGGTGAGAATTCGGCCTCATTGTGGTACAAGAGATTAGGTCACATCTCCAGACGGAGAATTGAGAGACTTGTGTCCGACCAAATTCTCGATTCCCTTGATTTCTGATTTTGACATGTGTGTTAATCGTATAAAGGAAAACAAACCAATAAGCGGAGATATCAAGCCAATAGGACTTGAGGACGTTTTAGAACTTATACATACGGATATTTGTGGACCGTTCCCTACGGCTTCTTGGAATGGTCAACAATATTTCATAACGTTCATAGATGACTTTTCAAGATATGGCTATATATATCTCATTCATGAAAAATCACAATCCTTGGACGTGTTCAAAAATTTTAAAGCTGAAGTAGAGAACCAACTTAGCAATAGGATTAAAAGCGTCAGATCTGACCGTGGTGGTGAATACTATGGTAGATATGACGGTTCAGGTGAACAACGTCCAGGACCATTCGCTAAATTCCTAGAGGAATGCGGTATTGTCCCACAGTACACCATGCCTGGTTCACCCACTATGAATGGTGTTGCTGAGAGACGAAATAGAACCCTTAAGGATATGGTGAGGAGTATGATCACTCATTCTACCTTGCCACAATCACTCTGGGGAGAAGCATTAAAAACCGCAGCATATTTACTCAACAGAGTTCCAACTAAGGCAACTGATAAAACCCCATATGAGCTTTGGACGGGTAAGAAGCCTAGTTTGAAGCACTTACACATTTGGGGGTGTCCAGCTGAGGCAAGGCCTTACAGGCCAAATGAAAAGAAAGCGGATGCAAGGACCGTTAGTTGCTATTTTATTGGATATTCGAGCGGTCCAGGGCTACAAATTTTATGATCCCACAACTAAGTTAATTTTTGAGACAGGGAATGCTCGGTTCTTTGAGGATGTTGAGTTTGCGGGGGGAGAAAGAGTTACGGACTTTGTCTTTGAGGAGGAATATATTGAAATTCCTTCAATTGCCATTGACAATGATCAGATCGAGTTCCTATCCCTCGGCGTTGTTCAAGAAGCAACTCGGATCAAGACAATGTCATGTTATCTCCCAGGAAGAACAAACTCTACAACCTCAAGAACCCATGCCATTAAGAAGATCCACTAGAGAGAGGAGAAGTGCAATTTCAGATGATTACATTGCTTTTTCCAAGAACATGAGGTTGACGTTGGAGTGGTGGAAGATGATCCGATCAACTTCCGTCAAGCCATGGAAAGTTCTAACTCTCAAAAGTGGCTCGATGCCATGAATGAAGAGATAAAGTCTATGAAAGACAATGACATATGGGACCTCGCTCCATTGCACGAAGGTCGGAAACCCATTGGTTGCAAATGGATATTTAAAACCAAGCGGGATTCAAGGGCGATGTAGAGAGGTATAAGGCTCATCTTGTCGCGAAGGGCTTTACACAGAAAGAAGGCATCGATTATAAAGAGACTTTCTCTCCGGTTTCCTCGAAAGACTCTTTCAGGGTTATAATGGCATTAGTGGCATATTTTGATCTTGAGTTACATCAGATGGATGTTAAGACAGCGTTTCTCAATGGTGACATTGATGAGACGATTTATATGGTGCAACCAGAAAACTTTGTATCAGGTGATGCGAAGCAAATGGTTTGCAAATTAAAGAAATCCATCTATGGACTCAAGCAGGCGTCTCGACAATGGTATTACAAATTTCATCAAGTAATCACCTCATTCGGTTTTGAGATGAATCTGGCCGATGATTGTATATACCGCAAGTTCAGTGGGAGTAAGTGTATTTTTCTGGTTTTATATGTCGATGACATACTGCTTGCCAAGCAATGATGTAGGCTTATTGCACGAAACCAAGAGATTTCTAGCAAAGCATTTCGAGATGAAAGATCTTGGTAACGCCTCTTTTGTATTAGGAATCCAGATACATCGAGATCGCTCTCGGGGTATTCTTGAATTATCACAAAAGAGCTACATCGAAAGGGTACTTAAAAGGTTTGGCATGCGAGTTGTAAACCAGGTGATACCCGTGGCTAAAGGAGATAAGTTCGATTTAAGTCAATGCCCCAAAAATGACTTGGAAATTAAAGAGATGCGGAAGATTCCTTATTCATCGCCAGTAGGGAGTCCGATGTATGCTCGAGGTTTATGCAGCGTCCAGGATATTGCGTACATTGTTGGGATGTTAGGGAGGTATTTAAGTAACCGGGAATGGATCATTGGAAAGCGACCAAGCGGGTCATGCGGTACTACAGAGAACAAAGGATTACATGCTCACGTATAGGAGATCGGATCGCTTGGAGATCGTTGGTTATTCGACTCAGATTTTGCTAGATGCCAAGATAGTAGGAGATCCACTTGAGGCTATATCTACCGCTTCGGAGGTGCTATCTCCTGGAAGAGTGCCAAGCGGAACAGCGATAGCCACCTCCACCATGGAAGCGGAGTTTATAGCATGTTATGAGGCATCAAATCATGGAATATGGTCGAGAATTTTGTCACTTTGGGGTGCGTGTTGTGGATAGTATCGAAAGACCACTTAAGTTATTTTGTGACAATAAATCTGCGATGCTATATTCCAATAACAATAGGAGCTCAACAAAGTCAAAGCATATAGAGATCAAGTTCCTTTTGTTAAAGAAAGAGTTGAGTGGGACGGTGTCAATAGAGCACATTGGAACAAACTCCATGATTGCGGATCCGCTCACTAAGGGATTAACACCCGAGGTCTTTCACGAGCACACTTTGCTCATATGGGTGTGATGTCTCTTGAGGGTATATAGTTTCGAGTGGGAGTCCAGTATTTTGTGCTTTTCATATTAGACACATATCTTTGTCGTTTTGGATAAAGTTTATGGATAAAGTTTATGGATACAGTTGTTTCGGTTATAAAGTTAAAGTCTTATTTTGTTGTTATCTCTGAACTCATTTGAAACGATCTCACTAAGGTATAAAGGTGGACCAGTTGGAAATAGGCATGTTTCGGATCGCGTTGCATGAAATTTCCATGCTACACATCCATACTTGATCCATGTCGTTCAATTATATTGGTTTATGTGACCATTGATGGGTTCAGTTACCTATCTAAGTGTAACGAAGACCGCTTTGATCCTAAATTGATATAATTGATGGACCGGATTGTTTGGGGATGCATTCGATAATGATAGCAAAATTCTGAGTACTCATAAGGTTATACACAATTATAAGGTGACATATATAGCCCAAGTGGGAGATTGTAAGGTTTTAATCGAATATATGGGCTTATATATGTAATTATTGTGTATTAATTAAAGGCTATCATATTCGGTTAAGCCCGTTTAAAGTGATCTAATACGGTTTCGAATATTGGGCTTTTATGCATCAATTAAATTAAAGTATGGGCTTTATATGTGTAGATACTAGGCCCAGGATTCCTAATTCTATGATGGACTGAATTAGGTTAACGGGCCGTCATAAATATATATGGTTATGGTCCCCAGGTCACAAGTGGGTGTTGTTCATTCTTTCTGACTCTCCATCATCATTGAGAAATAAGGAGCCGCTTGTTGACTTGGAAGATCAAAACCATTAGTTTCCAATACTGCAAGCAATGGCTGATTCAGGTACGCTTCCGCTTTAGTTTATGTTTGTTCTTGATGATTCAATGCGATAGATCCGGGTTTAAAGTGGAAATTTATTCCTACAGGCTCAAGAAAATGCTGTGGAGTGATTACCAACTTGTGGAGTTGTTGGAGGATTTGTATTTGTGGAATTGTGGTGGAGTGGTTAATTAGCATTAAATAAATGCTAATTATTGAAAGATTACCGTCAAAATCTTCTATAAATTGAGGTCATTCCTTCGTATTCAATCATTCCATTCTTGAGTTGTAGAGAGTAATCTCATAGATAAAAAATAGAGAGAAATAGAGAGAAAAATTAGAGAGAAAAAGATTGTGAGTTTCTCCTAAATTTTTCGTGTTATTTCCTTTATTTGTGAGGATGTGTTTTCTCCTATTGTAAGAGAGAGTTATTTTCATTTGTACTCTCCTTATATTAGAGAGAAGTTGTTGTAATCCTTTTGTCGATAGTGAAATCCTTCTACCGTTTGCCCGTGGTTTTTACCCCGAATTAATTTGGGGGTTTTCCACGTAAAATCTGGTGTTACTCATTTTTCTCATTTCTACTTCAGTTGTAATCGTGTGCCCAGTTCCACAACCGATCCTAACAAGTGGTATCAGAGCTTTGGTTGTGATTTTTCATTAAATTCTTAGTATGCTCTGTGGTTGCAGCATAGACTGATCTTCCACATCAGAAACGATTTTTTGAGAAAATCACTAGATCTATAGCCGACATCAGATCCAGTTAGTGGAAAGGAGATATTTATAAAGATGGCGACGAAATATGAAATAGAGAAATTCAATGGGAAAAATTTCTCATTGTGGAAAATGAGAATAAAAGCAGTATTGAGAAAAGATAAGCGCTTGGCGGCAATTGGAGAAAGGCCCGGCGATATCGCGATGATAAATGGAGGCGAGATGGATGGCAATGCTATTGCTAATCTACATCTAGCGCTAGCCGACGAGTATTGTCAAGTGTAGCGGAGAAAAAGGCGGCAAAAAGAGATTTGGGATACTCTCACAAAATTGTACGAGGCCAAATCACTACACAACAAGATCTTCTTGAAGAGGAAGTTATACACCCTTCGGATGATGGAGTCAATTTCGGTGACAGACCACATCAACACCACGAACACTCTATTTTCCACTCACAACAATGGGGCATAATATAGAGACGGGTGAACGTCTTGAAATTCTACTTGAGTCTACGATTCGTATGATCAACTCATCATCAATTTGACCAACAATTTGGAAATACTAGCCTTTGACGATATTGCATTGCGGTTCTTGAAGAAGAAAGTCGGCGCCAAAAATAAAGAAGACACGGTGGGAGCTCACGACAAGTCGAAGCTCTAATGGTGACAAGAGGTAGATCAGCGGGCGTGGCCCGGTGGGAGTCAAAATCGAGTAGATCAAAGTCGAAGTAAGAAAAAGCGTCAAGTGTCATCACCGTGGCAAGAAGGGGCACTACAAAGGGAGTGTTGGCGGCTCAAGAAGATTGAGGAAGCAAAGGAAAAGCGGCCTGAGACATTAAATGCTCGGGGTTGTGTAGCGAATACATCGGATGAGGACGAGATATTATACTGGAAAGCAACGGCGATTGTTGAAGGCGAGAAGAAGGTTCTTGATGTGTGGCTTTTGGATTCGTGGAGCTACATGGTATATGACCCTAGGAGAGAATGGTTCCACCAATATGAACCTATCTCGAGGAGGATCTGTGTTTATGGGTAGCGATCATGCCTTGGAGATTCTTGGTATTGGTACCATCAAATTGTTGATGTATGATGGTACTGTTCGCACCATCCAGGAGGTACGGCATGTGAAAGGCTTGAAGAAAAATCTATTGTCATTGGGACAATTAGATAGTATTGGGTGTAGTACCCATGTTCGAGATGGGATCATGAAGATTGTTAAAGGCGCTTGTGGTGATGAAAGCGAGAAAGATAGCAAAGACAAATGCAGTACATGCTTAAAGCGAAACACAACAAGAAGGAGAAGCGTCAAGCTGCGACGGTGGAATTCGGGAGAAGGCGTGGCGATGATGTGGCACCGTAAACTTGGCCACATGTGCGAGCGAGGGTTGAAAATTCTCTCGGAAGAAAGCTTCTTAGGGCTCAAAAAGGTATCTTTACCATTTTGTGAGCATTGTGTCACTAGTAAGCGACAGTTGAAGTTCAATTATTGCTAGAAGTAAAGCAATACTTGAGTTGGTTCACTCTGACGTTTGGCAAGCACCGGTTGTGTCCCTAGGAGGTGCCAGATACTTTGTATCATTTATTGACGATTACTCCAGGAGATGTTGGGTGTATCCAATTAGAAAGAAGTCAGATGTGTTTGAAGTTTTCAAAATCTTCAAAGCGCTTGGGTTGAACTTGAATCTGAGAAAAGATCAAGTGTTTAAGGACAGACAATGGAGGAGAATATACTGGCGATGAATTTGATAGCTTCTGCAAACAAGAAGGTACCAAAAGGCAATTCACGGTGGCACACACTCCACAACAAAATGGAGTAGCAGAGCGGATGAATAGAACCTTGTTAGAAAGGACAATAGCGATGTGGAAAACTGCAGGGTTGGCCAAATCATTTTGGGCTGAAGCAGTCAAGACCGCCTGTTATGTGATCAATCGGTCACCATCAACCGCAATTGATCTGAAGACTCCTATGGAGATGTGGACGGGGAAGCCAACTGATTATTCTCGCTTGCATACGTTTTGAAGTTCTGCGTATGCTATGTACAACGCCCAAGAAATATCGAAGCTGGATCTAAAATCCAGGAAATGCATTTTCTTGGGATATGCTGATGGTGTAAAGGGGTATTGCCTGTGGGATCCCACTGCCCACAAGATTATAATCAGCAGGGACGTTGTATTTGTAGAAGATAAGGTGCAAAGTGATGATAGCATTTCAAAGGAGAAATAAGAGACTATTGTAGTTCAAGTTGAAGATCAACTAGAACAAGAAGTTCTAGATTCTTACGAGCGATGCGAGCACGAAGAACAAGAGCAAGTGAGTTTGTGACTCCACAAGTTAGACGGTCAACTCGGGAGAGAAGAGGACCAGCTTGGCACTCAGATTATATTATGGAGGGTAATATTGCGTACTGTCTACTAACAGAGGATGTGGAGCCATCGACTTTCATGGAGGCTATACAGAGTCAAGATGCTTCTCTGTGGATGACAGCAATGCAAGAAGAAATGGAAGCTCTTCATAAAAATAAAACTTGGGATCTTGTTCCACTGCCACATGGAAGGAAAGCCATCGGAAATAAATGGGTCTACAAGATCAAACGAGATGGCAATGACCAAGTGGAGCGGTATCGTGCTAGATTGGTGGTGAAAGGATTTGCTCAGAAAGAAGTTGGATGTGAAAACTGCATTTCTTCATGGAGAACTTGAAGAAGAAATTTTTATGCTCCAACCAGATGATTTTGAGGAAAAAGGAAAAGAGAACTTGGTTTGCGAGGTTGAACAAATCTCTCTGCATGGTCTCAACAGTATAGAGATGTTGGTACAAGAGATTTGATTCCTTCATCACAAGCCTTGGATACAACAGATTGAATGCAGATCCTTGTGTCTATAACAAGAGATTTGGTGATGGTAATTTCATTATTTTACTGTTGTATGTTGACGACATATTGGTAGCAGCCCCAACAAAGATCGTATTCATGAATTGAAGGCTCAATTGGCTAGAGTTTTGAAATGAAGGACTTGGGACCAGACAAACAAAATTCTAGGGATGTAAATTTACCGAGACAGAAATAATAGGAAGATTTGGCTTTCTCAGAAGAATTACTTGAAGAAAATCTTGCGACGCTTCAATATGCAAGATTGTAAGCCAATCTCTACCCCTCTTCCTATTAATTTCAAGTTATCCTCAAGTATGAGTTCTAGCAGTGAAGCGGAGAGGATGGAGATGTCTCGAGTGCCGTATGCATCAGCAGTGGGTAGCTTAATGTTCGCTATGGTTTGTACAAGGTCAGACATTGCACAAGCAGTGGGAGCGGTTAGTCGGTACATGGCGAATCCTGGTAGAGAGCATTGGAATACTGTGAATAGGATCCTGAGATATATCAAGGGTACCTCAGATGCTGCATTATGTTATGGAGGATCAGACTTTATTGTCAGAGGTTATGTTGATTCGGATTATGCAGGTGATCTTGATAAAAGCAAATCCACCCACAGGATATGTGTTTACTCTTCTTTGGAGGAGCGATGAGTTGGGTTTGGACTGCAGTCTATCGTAGCTACGTCAACAGCGGAGGCGAGAATGCGTCAGCGACTACACAAGCGACAAAGAGGCAATATGGTTGCAAATGTTATTGGAAGAGCTTGAGCACAAATATGAGAAGATTACTCTATTCTGTGACAGTCAGAGCACTTTGCATTTGGCAAAGAATCCAGCATTTCATTCAATGACGAAACACATTCGGATTCAATATCACTTTGTTCGTGAAAAGGTGGAAGAAGGAAGTGTGGATATTCAGAAAATCCATACGAAAGACAACATAGCGGATATGTTAACAAAGCCGGTGAACAATGACAAATTTGTCTTGTGTCGATCTTCTATTGGTCTAGCAAAAACTTAAGCAGTATGGGCATGGCAAGCGTAGAAAGAATTGAAGGATTACTTGGAAAATCCACATTTGTCTCCAAGTGGGAGATTGTTGGATAGTGGAGACAATGGTGGCTCAATTGTCAAAAGAGTGTCAAATGGTGGAGACAAGTGGGAGACAAGTTGGAGTGGTTGGCTCAAGAAAATGCGTGGAGTGATTACCAACTTGTGGAGTTATTGGAGGATTTGTATTTGTGGAATTGTGGTGGAGTGGTTAATTAGCATTAAATAAATGCTAATTATTGAAAGATTACCATCAAAATCTTCTATAAATTGAGGTCATTCCTTCGTATTCAATCATTCCATTCTTGAGTTGTAGAGAGTAATCTCATAGATAAGAAATAGAGAGAAATAGAGAGAAAAATTAGAGAGAAAAAGATTGTGAGTTTCTCCTAAATTTTTCGTGTTATTTCCTTTATTTGTGAGGGTGTATTTTCTCCTATTGTAAGAGAGAGTTATTTTCATTTGTACTCTCCTTATATTAGAGAGAAGTTGTTGTAATCCTTTTGTCGATAGTGAAATCCTTCTACTGCTTTGCCTGGTTTTAGTAATTAATTTGGGGGTTTTCCACGTAAAATCTGGTGTTACTCATTTTTCTCATTTCTACTTCAGTTGTAATTGTGTGCCCAGTTCCACAACCGATCCTAACAATGATTTCCGTTCTTCGAAACCCCAGATTATAGCACCATTCACCAAAATAGACCGCTTACTCATCTCCAAAGAAACAAATGGAATTGGAGCCTTATCAATCTCCTTCCAAGCATCCGATCTAAGGCTATACACTTTAGCTTCATAATAATCATCATATTTGGGATAATCAAAAGCCAATCTCACAACCTTGTAGTCATCTGCAACCTCATCATATCCGAATGCATAACGAAATTCATAATATAGGAGATCCCTACCCTGAATCTCAACAGGGGAGAATGGTAGCGTCGTGTGACTAGGCGTAGACGGGTTCCACAAAACAATTTTGTGCTTGTCCTCATTATGAGGACCCATGTACTTTAAACAAATTAGAGATCTACATGAGCCTATATACTCAATGTCAAAGTACTTGGGTAGAGGACGCTTGATCTTTCTAGGAACACCAAATTTGAATTCAGAATCAACGTTAGCGCCATAAAATATAAGTTTCCACCTACGCTTAGTAGTAGTATTGAGGCCAAGAACAAGCGCCCTGCGGGACTTGATATCCTTTAATGATTTATTGAGATGTAATTGGATGAAATATGGGCTATCAATTAGAGCACTCCACGATTTCGAAACGCACCTCAATCGCAACAGATCGCTACTCGGCAAAAACGACAGCACTTCATGGAGTAAATCCTCTGGAATAGTCGACATTGAAACCGCAACAAATTCGAATGGAGATTGGAGGAGAGAAAGAAGCGTTTAAGATTTTCTGAAAATATTCTTCTCCGCTTGGCAAAAGCTCAGACGGTTTGTTAGCATTAAATTATGTTAGAAATAAAAAAAGTTATATAACAAGATATTCTCGAAAATAAACTTTTAAATTTAATTATATATTATTGGATTTATTGCAAAAGATAACTTCTTGTTATTATACTTTGATTGGAATTAATATAAAATATCATTTTTCAATTCAATAAATAAATTGAAAAGAGTCAGCATCTAGAATTTAGATGTCCTTACGCAAAGGGTCCAGCATATATATTACAATTCTCCATCTATTTGAATTGTAAGGTTGTGCATCATCATCAGGAATCAGCAATTCAGCATATGCAACTTTGTTAAATATGTGCCCATTTGTTTGTGTAACTCCCTGCAAAAATTTTAGTATGTAGTTAGACCCCCTGCGAAAAATTAATAGATCGGCGGTACCTCATTTGTTCAAAACACATGAATTGCCTATACTTTCTTGCTTCTTCTAACACAAGGTACGTGTCTTATGTACGATTAACCCCCACGACTTTTTCAATATATATTAGCTACTAATGATCTAATGCCCAGATGTAGTTAACTTAAGTTGTCTATATATGGGTCGATGATTGACACATGTTCCCCTATCCCACCGCCCACCACACTTTCAATTGAAGTGGCCACGTGCCAATCATTAGCTTACATGTGGGCAACTTAAGCTGCCCACATAAATACGGGCATTGAATCTTTTTCGAGTAGCTAGCTAGCTTGTGTTGCGAGAATGACTGTGGTCACCTTAATTTAATTTGGGTGAAGATAACCCCCATTAAGTGGGGGTAAACAATATACAAAACTAATTGTTTCACATAAAGGGGTTAAATAAAATCTATTAAATATATAAAAACAGAAGCATTTGCCTTCTCTTTTTCCACATATGCCTTTTCTTGCATTTATTATATTATTATATTTTTCAAATATTTTTTTAATACACGTTTTTTCTTATGCTTTAAGTATTTGCCTTTATCATAAAAATTCAATTTAAATTCAAATTATAAGATAAGCTAACCTCATATGAAGAGCCCGGCATATACAATAATTATTCATCTGTTTGAATTGTAAAATTGCCTCATCTACATGCAACTACTTTTCAATCAACTTCACATTGAATTTTGAGAGAGAGAGAATAAGAATCAATTTTACATTAAAATCCATGATGTCTTTCAGAATGTTTTCCAATTTCCACCATTTTTTTGAATTGAGATAGCACAATTTTGTTACGGTCTTTAATTCACATTTTTTAATTGATTAATTTTTTTTTCAAATTTTGACCCAAAACGTAATGAATTTTTTTGGCATGGGTGATTTGCCAAGTGATTTTTCTTTTGCAACACCGAAGAAGAAATTTTCTTCCAATACTAAAGACTCTTTGAAAATTGGGGACACAGATTTAAACCTGAGATCGCAACTTCTTTATTTTGTTTACATATTCTAAATTAAAATGCGATGAAAATTGTATGAGAAAATTATCATCGACGCACAATTTTTAGTCTTGCATGACACAACGTGGTGTTAAAAGAAAAAATCACTTGCGAGCACTTAAGTAGATGTGGGGTGGATTTTAATGCCATCGCCACCATTAATACTTCATGTATTGAACCATCAACTTATTTGATGGCAGTCTAGTCAAATTGTGAAGTGAGTGGATGCTGAATACTGTCGTCTCTTTGATGCACACACTCATACAGGGCTTCCGCATGTGTCCAGGGGTGGTCCTGTAGTTCGTGAGACTTGAATCGAAGTTTTTGAAAAAGGGCCCCTGAACTATAGAACTAGGGGGTTTTGGGGGTTCGGGGCAGTGCCCCCCGAAAATTTTTCTTTAGCCCAACTCACAGTAATAAACTAAAAAGATCAGAAAGAACATCAAACGTAACTCATCTTTTCCTTCCTCTTCATCTTTCCCTCCCAATTCATTTTAATTAGTTTTGACATTTTCAATCGTCACATTCACAATCA
Source organism: Jasminum sambac (assembly GCA_018223645.1). Lineage (NCBI taxonomy): Eukaryota > Viridiplantae > Streptophyta > Magnoliopsida > Lamiales > Oleaceae > Jasminum > Jasminum sambac. The sequence goes on from CP073652.1 coordinate 29,049,173, forward strand.
CATCAGCAGACTCATTAACTACATTTTTCACATTGTCTTTACCCACTTTTCGATTCTTAAAATTGAAGAAGTACTTGTCAAGGTCTCCAACTTGACTTTATAACTTTATATTAAAGCGGTTTCCTTTGCTTTTTTTTTTTCTCTTTTGAGCTCCTGAAGAATACTTAGGAGGCATGATATATAATTACTTTAATATCTTATATATCAAAAGCACCGCAGAGCCTATACTATTCCCTTGAAAAATTTCTAATGTAATCTAAAATGGGAAATATTAATTTATTGCTGGAAAAAATCTTCCCGATCCTTGGGTTTCTGTTTCCAGTAATTGACAAGCTTTTCTGACTTGGCGTTGCTTCTTTAGACTCGAAAAAGGCTATCAACCCAACAGCACACGTACGACGTCCATGAGTGGATATTACTTATCGTCAATGATAGAAGCTGAGGACATAGCTTTTCATGAAAGGAATCCTTGAGGCAATCCATTCCCTCATTAACATTAGAATCTGACAATAATAAGTCAATCACAGTATCACACTTTTTGTTATTCACTAATAACTTCAAGAGATCACGAGCTTTACTGTCACAATCGTTACAGTATCCACATAAAGAAAGATGAAACAAACGGGAGAAACAATCTTTCAATTCGGAGTCACCCACAGGAAATGACACGAATTGTAACGCTTTGTTTCTAAGAGGGAGGACCAGAAGCCCAAATGCAGTATCATTTGATTTCTGTTCTTCAAAAAGCCAGATTATAGCACCATTCACCATAATAGGCCGCCTACTCATCTCCGAAGAAAAAAATGGAATTGGAACTTTACCAATCTCCTCCCAAGCATCCGATCTAAGGCTATACACTTTAGCTTCATAATTGTCATTATATTTGGGACGATCAAAAGTCAATCTCACAACCTTGTAGTCATCTACAACCTCATCATATCTGAATGCATAATGAAATTCATAATATAGGCGCTCCCTACCCTGAATCTCAACGGGGGAGAATGGTAGCGTCCTGTGACTACGCGTAGACGGGTTCCACAAAACAATTTTGTGCTTGTACTCATCATCCAGACAGATGCACTTTAAACAAATTAGCGATCTACACGAGCCTATATACACACAGTCAGAGAAATTCGATAAAGGAGGCTTGATCTCTCTAGGAACACCAAATTTGAATTCAGAATCAACGTTAGCAGCACAAAACGTATGTCGTTTGCACCTATGATCAGTACTATAGAGGCCAACGGCAAGCACCCTGCGGGATTTGATATCCTTTAATGATTTATTGAGATGCAATTGTATGAAATATGGGCTATCAATTAGAGCACGCCATGATTTCGACACGCACCTCAATCGCAACAGATCGCTACTCGGCAAAAATGACAGCAGTTCTTGGAGTATATCCTCTGAAATAGTCGACATTGAAACCGCAACCAATTCGAATAGAGATTGGAGCTAGGGGGAGAAAGAAGCGTTTAAGATTTTCTGAAAATATTCTTCCCGGCTTGTAAACTCATGTGGTTTGCTAGCATTAAATTATATATTTATATTAGGAAAAAAATTAAAAATAAAAACCACTCCGAGAGTCCAAGTAATTCTAAGAGCTCTAGACTTAATATTCGCATCTAATTTTTTAGTTATGGGACATGTCAAAATTACTTAAATAATAAATAATACAATACCAAGAATAATAAAGTATTCGTATAAAGATAAGGCTAAAGATACATAATGCTTATCATAGTAGGTAATTATGTTACTCTTTATATAAATATAACTAAAGAGATATATATTTACCATATAAATAAAGTGATACCATTATTTGTCACAAAAAAATATATATAACAAGATATTCTCAAAAATAAACTTTTAAATTTAATCTATATCTATATCTATATATATATAAAAGCAGCATTTTTCCCCTCCAAAACACATTCCTAATTTTTCCCGCCTATTGAATTTGCCTAATATAAACTTCTATCTATATATAGAATAATTTATATATATAGAAAATGAGGTTTTTTTCTTATTATATTTTTTGTTGTCGTAAATCCCTTTTTCCGCTTAAAATAAACTCTCTTTTTATTTTTTTTTCCTAATCCATATCCAACTCTCTTTTATTTTTTTCCATAATATACTAATATTAATATATAGAGATTTTATTTAATTATTTCTACCCTAATTTACCCCATCTCATAACATCTAAATATTCTCTTTATCATTTCCTCTCTTTTTTTTCTACTTATAAAACTAATTTGTGATTCTATTTCGCTCGATTTGATAAGAGCTTTAAAACAAGAATACTATCAATTTATAAATTTTTATTTTTAAAAAAATTAAAATTTAACCCCAAATATATAAATTAGTACCCCACTTAAATATAAATTGATATTAATATAGATTAATGACTACTGATGTAATAAGATTGAAAAATTTTGATAATTTGTTACGACACTTAATTGATGTTTGTGCGTAAAATTCAAATATAATAAGATATTTCATTATTTTGCATTTTAACATCGAAACTTCAATAACAAATTATAAATTTAATTTGTTGCCTCATTAGCTTCTGTTATTATTAGTTGTAATTTAGTTTATTGGGAAAAGTATTATATATTTTTCTTTCAAATATTACAAATTTCAATTTTTTTCTATTTTTTCTACCAAATCTTCAATTAATATATATTTATGTGTCGAACAATATAAGGGTGTTCCGAGAATTGGAATGAATTTTTAACTGATTGTTTTTTCATAATTTTGGAACTTAAAAAATAAAATTATTTAAAATTAACAGTTTTTACTAAGATTTACTTTTTATGCCATAAAAAATTACCATTGATTAAATTTTTGCATAAAAATTCAAATAAAGGTTTAACATTAAAATTAAAAAATAAGATCAGAAATACTTAATTATTTTTGTAAATAATTAACTAAGAAACAAAAAATAATTAAAATTAACAATCCTTCTAAGATTCAATTGTTTTACACTACAAAATTACGATTCGTTAAAGTTTTACACAAAAAAAAAACTTACCAGCAGCTGGCTCAAGTTTGAGACAAAATTCACTACGATGATCCCCAATGGGTACTAAAAAATTTAAAAATTAGGTTGGACCTAATAATTAATTTTAGAAAACAATCAATTATTTTTATAAATAATAAGCTAAAGAATAAAAGTTAATTAAAATTAGCGATTTCTATAAAATTTAATTTTTTGTGTGATGAATAATTACAATTTATTAAATTTTTACATAAAGATTAAAATAAATATGTAACATGAAAATTAAAAACTTAGCTTGGACGTTTTATTAATTTTAGAAAGAATTTATTATTTTTAAAAATAATAATTAGCTAATGAATGAAAATTAATTAAAATTAGTGATTTCACTAAAATTTAATTTTGATGGGATAAAAAATTAAAATTCATTTAATTTTTAATTAAAATATTAAAATAAATGTATAAGATCAATTTATTGAATATATATTTATATCTTTTAAATTCCAAGATATCTTTTCAATTGTAAGATATTTTTTAAATTGGATTCATATAATTCTTAAAATTATGGCTATCTTTTCCAATATTTAGCTAGACATGGGTTTAGTGGGCAAAGATTGATAAAAATTAATTACATTGTTAAAAGGAAAAATATAATTAATTTAAAAAATGCAAGATATCATTAAATTGCTGGGGGTTTTCCTAAAAATGAAAAAACCTTTAAATTGTAATATATCTTTTAAATTACAAGATTTCTTCAAAATTAAATTCATACAATTCTTAAAAGTGATGATATTAAAATAGTTATTTTATAAATAATTAATTCCTTTCATAAATAATTAGCTAAAAATAATAATTAGTTAAAACGAATTTTATTACAATTAGCTAAAATTAATACTATTACAATTAATTAAAATTAATACTACTGTTAAGATTTAATTGGACTTGGTTTTAGTAGGCGAAAATTGGCATGGTTTCGTTGGACGAAAATTAATAAAAATTAATTATATTTCCAAAACAGAAAAATGACATTAATTGAAAAATAAATAACGATTAAAATTAATTAGACTGCCATTGTAGACTAGATTTTTCCTAATTTTCCTAAAATAGAAACATAACTTTATTTCAAAAAATAAAAAAATAATTAAAATTAATTACATTGCTACATGAAAGAAAAATATTCTTACGAAATTAATTTATCTTTTTATGTATTTTAACATAAAGTTAAGTTAGAATTGGGGTATTACATCTTATTGTAAAGTAAGTCGGCCGATATTAAAATGATTATCACAGAAATAATGAATTCTTTTCATAAATAATTAGCTAAAAATAAAAATTAATTAAAAATAATTATATTACGATTAATTAAAATTAATAATATTGTTACAATTTAATTGGATTGGGTTTCAATTGGCAAAAATTGACACAATTTCGTTGGAAAAAATTAACCAAAATTAATTATATTGCTAAAACAGAAATATAACATTAATGAAAAGATAAATAATAATTATAATTAGTTACATTTCCATGGTTTGCTAGATTTTCCCTAAAAAATGTAAGACATCTTTTTACATGCAAGATATCTTTTTAATTGTAAAATATCTTTATAATTATATTCATGCAATTCTTAAAATTGCGGTTAAAATACTAATTATTTGGAAATAATAAATTATTTCTATAACGAATTAGCTAAAAACAAGATTTTATTAGAATTAATTATACTACAATTAATTACAATTAATTATATTTCTCAGATTTTATTGGATATATTTTCATTGGATAAAAATTGAGATAGTTTTATTAAACGAAAATTAATCAAAATTAATTAAATTGCTAAAAATGGGGAAACATAATTATTTCAAAAAATGAAAAATAATTAAAATTAATTAGATTGTTACCGGAAAGAAAAATGTGCTTACAAAATTAATTTACCTTTTTATGCATTTTAAAATAAAGTTAAGTTAATGCCTATAAGATTTTGGATTCTTACAATTGGGGTATTATATGATATTTCTATGATATTTCTTTTGAGTTACAGTTGATGACAAAATACTACTATTTTTTTGTATAATTACAGGTGTTTCAAAGGATCTGCTCCATTTTTTTTCCTTTTTTAAGTAACAAGCTTCAAAAATAGGTATTCAAATAGTAATGTTTTTTTTATTTTGATACTACTCGAACCAACAATTATATAATAATTTTTTGTTCAATATATCGCTTTCGCTGGGGAATAAATCTAAGAATTCTTATTAAACAATTGGCTATCACCTCAATCAATTATTGAAATTATAAGACTCAATTAGAATATTTTAATTGGCTTTCAACTATATTAAATATTTATCTAAATTTCTGTCTTCTAAATAAATATTAAGAATCATACTTACTTTAATTATTTATTTTATACTAAATTTTCCCTGTTGATGTTTTATTTTATTTTTAAGTATAATCAGTTAGATTGTATATTTTAAGTATTAATCACATATATTTCAATTTATTTGTCTTATCGAAAATAATTTAAATGTTATATCAAATAAGTTAATATTTAATATATCGAATATGTTAAATTAGTAAGTTTATACCTAATATGTTAATATATGTGTTTAATATATTTAGAATGTTTTTATTAAAGAAATAAAATGTCGAAACAAAAGTTTTGGACTAAACTATCACGACGGCGCATTGACACAGATGAGAATTTTCTAGCAGGGCGGGGAAGGGGACGGGGACAGGGCATGGAAGTTTGTAATTCTTATATCATCTGCGTTCAGCCCAGAGTAAATAAGGATGGGTCGGAACGAGGATAAGTGTTTCAAAGCGTAAGCAAACGAGTTTAGGTATGCCTGATCTATACTGACTACATTGTTGTTTTTATAATATATCTTTATACTGATTATATTTCATAATTAAAATTTAAAAATCATTATTTACATATTAATTATTAATAACATACATCATACTGATGTATAATAATTAATATCTCTCAAAATTTATAATTGCATATAATAAAATGTAAAATAATTTTAAAGAAAAAATTATGAGCTCTGCGAATGTCAGTAGAGTTATTTTAGTATGGTTATTTTAATAACTATAACATTTAATGTCATTTTATTTTGGGTTTACATAAGTAGATTAATCTTACAATGAGCAAAATGTAATCAATTATGACAATTGCTGCCACGAATTATCATCCCATGCAAAGCACGCGTGTAAATGCTAAATAAGTTACTATTCTATGGAGAATGGTAAATTAAGTTGTGTGGATTTTTGTGAGTTGCTTCTTGCATATTTGTATGATGGATTAGTATGAAATATAGGGGAAATTCTATCGAAATTTTTATAGAATTATTTCAAGTTAAATTCTTTAAATTTATTATTGTAACTCATTCTTTATTTTAATTATTTTTTTAAATTTTATGTTAATATTATTAACATCTATCAATAACGTTATTACTTGAAAATTTTATCCCCCGTGCAACGCACGGGTGAAACAGCTAGTACATATAAAAAGAGCCTTTTTTCCCGCCTAAATGTATCCTCAATTTTTCCCTCCTGTTTAATTTGCCTAATATAATCTTCTATCTATATATAGAATAATTTTTATATATATAGAAAATGATGATTTTTTCTTATTATATTTTTTATTGTCTTAAATCCGTCTTCTCATTTAAAAAAAAAACTCTCTTTTTATTTTTTATTTTCTAATCCATATCCAACTTTTTTTATTTTTTCCCTTCCTAATATATTAATATTAATGTATATAGATTTTATTTTATTATTTCTACCCTATTTTATCCAATCTCATAATATTTAAATACTCCCTCTATCATTTTCTCTCTTTTTTTTTTCATTTTCGGCATATAAAAAATGATTTTGTGATTCTCTTTTACTCGACTTAATGAGAGATTTAAAATAAGTATACCATTAATACATATATTTTTTTTTTTGAAAAATTAAAATTTACCACAAATATATAAATTAGTGTCCAACTTAAATATAAATTGATAATTTGTTACGATACTTAATCGATGTTTGTGTGTAAAATTCAAATATAATGAGATGTATAAATTGTTTTAACTTTTAATTCTATTCCATGTTTGATTTACCTTGAAAATAAATTAAATGAAAAATAATGCTTCAATTTATTTATCTCCCACATATATGATAAAGCTAGCATTATTTTATGTTTAAAACCAAATAATTTTTTTCCTATTAAATATTTAATTAGCCAGAATAATAATTTATGTATTTATATAGTACTTAAATACAATTTCTTTTGTAATTACACAAAATCGACAAATATTATATATTTGTGATAAATTTCAATTTTATTTTGAATCAGTAAATTTCAAATTTTTTTATTTTTTCTTTCAAATCTTCAGTTTACAAGTTTATGCGTTGAATAATATAAGGATATTTTAGGAATTAGAATGAATTTTTGACTGATCGTTTTTTCATAATTTTCGTATTTAAAAAAATAAAATTATTTAAAATTAACGATTTCAACTAAGATTTAATTTTTAGGCCATACAGAATTACCATTGATTAAATTTTTACACAAAAATTCAAATAAGGGCTTAACATTAAAATCAAAAAATAAGTTCACACCCATTACCTAATTTTAGAAATAATTAATTAATTTATAAAAAAGAAGCTAAGAAACAAAAATTAATTAAAACTAAGATTCAATTTTTTTGAGATACATAATTACGATTCATTTAAGTTTTACACAAAAATAAAAAGAAACTTACCGACAGTTGGCCCGAGTCTGAGACAAAATCCCACCACTACGATTTCCAATTTGTACTAAAAAATTTAAAAATTAGGTTAGATACAATAATTAATTGTAAAACCAATAAGTCATTTTTATAAATAATTAGTTAAGGAACAAAAATTAATTAAAATTACCAATTTTTGTAAGATTTAATTGTTGTGTGATGAAAAATTATAATTCATTAAATTTTTACATAAAAAATAAAATAAATGTGTAACATGAAAATTTAAAACTTAGCTTGAACCCTTTAATTAATTTTAAAAGGAATTTATTACTTTTAAAAATAATAATTAGTTAATAAATGAAAATTAATTAAACTTAGCGATTTCGCTAAGATTTAATTTTGGTGGGATAAAAAAATTACAATTCATTTAACGTTTACTTAAAAATTAAAAGAAGCTTGCAACATCAAATTTTTTTAATTATTCATTCAATTGTAACATTAATCGATTTTTTAATTAATTGGATCTATAATATATTTTAAATTTCAAGATACCTTAATTATAAGATATTTTTAAAATTAGATTCATATAATAATGCTTAAAATTATGGCTATGAAGCAAATTATTTTGGAAATAATTAATTTTTTTAGAAATAATTAGATTAAATAAAAATTAACTATAATTATTTAAACAATAATTAATTAAAATAATAAATTCCATTGCTAATATTTTGTTGTACATGTGTTCAGTGGACAAAGATTTATCCAAATTAATTACATTCTTAAGGGGGAAAATATAATTAATTTTAAAAACAAAAAAACCATTAAATTCATGTCGGTTTTCCTTAAAAAAATGAAAAAAAAAAAATTTAATTGTCATATATCTTTTAAATTACAAGATTTCTTTAAAATTAGATTCATACAATTTTTAAAAGTCTAAATATTAAAATGGTTATTTTAGAAATAATTAATTATTTTCATAAATAATTAACTAAAATAAAAATCAATTAAAACTAATTCTATTACCATTAATTAAAATTAATAATGTTATTATTATTTAATTGGACTTGGTTTTGTGTGCAAATTGACATGGTTTCGTTGGACGAAAATTAATCAATTGTATTATTAAAGCAGAAAAATAGCACTAATTAAAAAATTAATAATAATTAAAATTAATTAGATTACCGTGCTTAACTTGATTTTTCTTAAAAGTGAAAGACACCTTTTGACATGCAAGATATCTTTTTAACTATAAAATATTTTTAAAATTAGATTCATACAATTCTTAAAACTGTGGTTAAAAAATAAATTATTTAGAAATAATAAGTTATTTTTATAAATAATTAGCTAAAAACAAGAATTAATTAGAATTAATTATATTACAATTAATTATATTGCTTAGATTTAATTGAATATATTTTCATTTGACGAAAATTGAGAGAGTTCTATTAGACGAAAATTTATCAAAATTAATTAAATTACTTAAAAGGGGAAACATAATTATTTCAAAAAAGAAAAATTATTAAAATTAATTAGATTTCTACGGAGAAGAAATGTGCTTACAAAATTAATTTGTCTTTTTACGTATTTTAAAATAAAGTTAAGTTAACACTTATAAAATTTTGGATTCTGAAAAATTGGGGTGTTACATCTTATTGCAAAGTAAGTCGACTAATCATGAGTCCATAATTAACTTTATTTACTTTTTCAGTATCATGCTTTTTTCAAAACATTCTTTTCTTTTGATTCTCATATGTTTTTGTATTTTCTATGATATTTCTTTTGAGTTACAATTGATGGCAAAACAGTGATATTTCTTTTTGTACAGTTACAAGTGTTTCAAAGGATCTACTCATTTATTTTTTTAAGTAACAAGTTCTAAAAATAGGTTTTCAAATAGTGTTATTTTTTATTTTGGCATTACTCGAACCAACAATTATATAATAATTCTTTGGTTCGATATGTCGCTTTCGCTAGAGAATAAGTCTAAGAATTCTTGCTAAACAATTGGTTATCAACTCAATCAATTATTAGAATTATATGATTGCCTTTCGACTATGTTAAATATTTATCTAAGTTTCTATCTCCTAAATAAATATTAAAATCCTACCTACTTTAATCAATATCGTTAAAGGAAGAAGAGGAAGAAGAAGAAGAAGAAGCTTGTCCATGCTTGTTTGATGGTGGGTAATGGTTGCTTTCCATGTTTCATGATGTATGTACATGATTATACATGAATTAAACAAGAAATGGCATGATTATGATGATTATGGGACTTAGAAGCATGCTAGGATCTCTTGGCCTCGTGTTATGTTGAGGGCTTGATATGTTAATGATATGTATGTGTTTATGTGACTTATATGACCCTCCATGCCGTGTCTAAACATTGTTTGGTCATAAGTAGAAGAAACCTAGTTGTCTATGATGTGGTATGTGATGGGGAAAGGGAATTAAAGATCTTGCGGTACGTAATGAAACCCGAAACCCTAGTTGTGTTATATGCTTTGCGTTCTTAGGGTTTCGTATATGCATGAATGACGGACGCACGTCTAGTTCCACTATCACTATGTTAAGTAACGAAACGAATATGAAAGAATGACGTGCACGGGTCTGAAAGTGACCCTACGTATAAGTTAAGTGCACGATTACGTATATTTATAACGTCATTTATGCCGTATACGTATGTGGAACTGGACGGGGTATTACAGTGTATATTTGTTTGTGTAACTCCCTACAAAAATTTCAGCAATTAGACTCCTTGGGAAAAATTAATAGATCGATAGTACCTCGTCTGTTCGAAACACATGAATTACCTGTACTGTCTCTGCGAAAAATTAATAGATCGGCAATACCTCGTCTGTTCGAAACACATCAATACTTCGTCTGTTTGAAACACATGAATTAAGTGTACTTTCTAGCTTCTTCTAACACAAGGTATGTGTCTTACCTATGTTTAACCCTACGACCTTTTCAATATATTAGTTACTAATGATATAATGCTCATATGTGTGCAACTTAAGTTGTTTATACATGGGTCAATGATTGACACGTGTCCCCCTCACCCCACCTTCCACCACACCATCAGTGGAAGAGGCCACGTGTCGATCATCAGCTTACATGTGGGTAACTTAAGTTGCCCATATAGACATCGAATCTTTTGTGAGTAGTTAACTATCCTGTTTTGCAAGAATGATTGTGTTCGCGTTAATTTAATTGGGATTAACATAACCCCCGTTAAGTGGGGGTAAACAATACACAAAACTAACGGTTTCACATAGTCATAAAGGGGGTTAAATAAAATCTATTAATTAAATATATAAAAATAGAAATATTTGCTTTCTATTTTCCCGCCTATGCCTTTTCCTACATTTATTATATTATATTATTTTTAATATATTTTTAATACACATTTTTGCTTATGCTTTATGTACTTACCTTTATCACAAAAATTCAATTTAAATTCAAATTATAAGATAAGCTGATGTCGTATGAAGAATCTAGCGTATACAATAATTATTCATCTGCTCGAATTGTAAAATTGCCTCATATATATACAACTACTTTTCAATCAACTTTACATTGGATTTTGAGAGAGAGAATAAAAATCAATTTTACATTAAAATCCAATGTCGTCTTTCATAATGTTTTCCAATTTCCACCATTTTTTGAATGTTTTCCAATTTCCACCATTTTTTTTAATTGAGATAGGACAATTTTGTTATGGTCTTTAATTCACATTTTTTAATTGATTTTTTTTTTTTAATTTTGACTCAAATCGTTATGAATTTTTCGGTAGGGGTCAAGTGATTCGCCCAGCGATTTTTCTTTTGCAAAGCTGAAGAAGAAATTTTCTTCCAATAAATACTCTTCCATGGTTTGTGTGGACATTTATATGTCAAGGTAATAATTGAAAGGAGGCAGCAACACTTCACCTTTGATATCAGGTAGCTACTAGCAAGATTGTTGGGATCTTCACTCCCATAATTATGCCATCACGGTTTGTCTTCTTAAATTTAGCCCGTTCTTTTACAATTTTTAACAAATTTTTACACATTTTAACACATTCACATCAAAAGTCAAACCAATTACATCCACATATTTTTTGGGACCCACTGTACTACATAAATCTCCACCACTCAATCTCACTCATTCTCTCTCCTATTTCACATCAAAACTCATAAATACTCATAAATACACATACACTAACGGAGGCAAATTTGTTAAATGCTATGTTTGCTTTCGGTATATCATATTACTAATTGTAGATATAGCCACTTCGGAAGTAGACTTTTTGATGAATTAGCCAACATACTCTGCTCATCTCTTTAAGTGGTGTGATTATGCAAATATTATTCTCACTAAAGTATTGTACCTCTACAAGATCTTCTAAAGCACTAAAAACAGGAGATTCTGTGTTTTGGACTAATTTACCCAACTTAGCAAAGAAAATTAATTATATTCAATTATAAATAATCCTGTAATCAGACCAAATTCACCAATAAACCAAATTCAATTTAAACTTCAACCGCAATTGCGTTTTTCCATTTCATAAATTTTCACTTATCAAACAAATTAGGCTTTTCTCACTAATTAGTTATTTAACTTATTTCAATTCATTAAAGGAATATCTAATTTTTAAACAATTACAAATAGACATAATAAATACCCCAAATTAACCAATAAACCGAATTCAATTTCAACTTCAACCACAATTGTATCTTGTCTTTTCATAAACCTTTTCACTTACCAAGCAATTAAGTGATGGTAGAAAAATTCGATTCGATGGATACCCGATCTGAATGGAGCGATTTTTTGTTAATCCAACGATCCGTGGATGGTCTGATCCAAATTGATTTTTTTAAAATTGTAAAATATATTTGCACTTAGTTTAGTAAGAAAGAACTTGATGAGGGAATGATAATTTTAATTTTCGTTACATTAATATATGTCAATTGCAATAATTTGATAATATTTAATATAATATTTATTTCTTAGTTTCTTATTACACGAAGGCATCTCTAACTCAAATATGAGCATTTTTTATTTTCACTTCTAATTTCACAAAGATGAAGGTGTTTTTTTTTTTTTTTGAAAGTCATGAAGACAAACTTACTGAGATGAAAAACAATGAGCTTGTTTGGTTTTTTATTTATTTATTGTCTTAATACTTAAATTCTACTTTTAGGATTCTCAGATATTTAATTATGCAATTGATGTTTAATTTAAAAAAAAAACTCTACCAATATGGATCGTATTTAGATTTTTTTCTAGATCCGATCCGAGAAATTTAGATTTAGATTTGGATTTGGATTAAGCTAATCTGATCCGAACCTGATCCATTGCCATCACTACTGAAACAAAATTAGGAGTTTTCCACATTTGAACTTCGAACAAAATAAAGGCTTCTCTAATAATTAATTATTTAACTTATTTCAATTCATCAATTAAATATCTAATTTTCTAACAATTACAAAGAAACATTCAAAAAATTACAAATAGGCATAGTCTTATCCCCCGTATTACAAAGCATATTTATTTCCTGTTTCTTAGAAACAAAGCAACTTTTCAAGTCATAAATTGCTAACTTGTTTGTGGATTTGCCTTCTGATTTGAGCCATGGTATGAGTATTCAAAAGAATTACAGGGTTTAGCTAACGGTTACAATTCAAGCTTGTGTGCACTATTATCCTGGTCGATGTTACATTATTTAAGTTTTCACAATTAGAGATTATTGTAATTATATTGTCGTCTTTAGACTAACTTGAAAAAAGGCTAAACACGTGTGACCTTTCATGATTTTTTGTCGTATGTTATAAATCTTAAATAAAAATGATAATAATTCCCATGCATCACACGGGGTAAAAACTAGTAATAATATAATAATTTATAGTATAATGAATATCCACATTAATGTTGTTTGCCCTCCTCCTTTTAGCCTCTCCTATGTGCAAAAATTCTTTCCAATATTTTTTCGTTTTAATTTTTCAACTACAAGCAACAAAGAAAAAAATTTTGACTCTGTTTTATTCAACTCTATCAGAGTTTTAAAATGAATATGTATTCATATGTAAATTTTACTCTTTCAAAAATTTTAAATTTAAGGCAAATAAAATTAGTCAAACTTAAACATAAATTACAGTTAATATTATCATGGATTAATGAAAAAAATTAAATTAAGAATTCGTTATGAAACTTAAATGATGCTTGTGCGTAGAAGTTCAAAGATTTATTTCATGGATGTTGTTTTAACTTATCTTTTCTCGTTTTATTTGAGTGTTTGATTTACATTAAAGATAAATGAAATAGAAATTTATGCAAGGGCATAGCTAGGAATTCAGTTTTTTTTTTTTGGTGGGGGGAGGGGGGCGCCGACAATAGTGTGAAAATTTTTAGTGGGCCCCGTCCTTTTTCCATGATATCTAAACTCACTATATAGTCTTGTTTGCCAGATCCCCGGTATAACAAAAAAAATGATAATATATATTAAAATGATAAAAATATGATGAATTTTTCTATTTCTCATTGAAACCAATATAGTCTCGTTCACAAAAAGTAGTTAAAAAAAAACCACTTAAAAATTAAAAAAAATTCAAAAAATTCTCCACCTAAAATATGGAACTGGAATTTATTACTTGAAAGATAAAAAAATAATTGGCATTTGTCATTTAATTTGTATTTTTTAATGAAATTTTATTAGTAATTGGGCTTGAAAGATAAATTGTGCTTTTATATTATCTCAAGTTACACAATCATCACACACACATATACATACATATATATATATATATATATATATATATATATATATGAAAAGGAAAAAAAGCAAGAAAATATAAGCATTAGAAGAGAGAGAGAGAGAGGTAATACTACAAAGGAAGGGGACAAGGGGAAAACAATTTAAAATTGGTTTAACATAAAAAGTTCAAAAAAATAAACAATAAATAAAAATAAAAATAAAAATAAAGGATAGAGAGTGAGAGACAGACGGGGTAATACTAGTACTAGAAAGGAAGAGGACAAGGGGAAAAATTTTAAAATTGGTTTAACATGAAAAGTCAAGAGAGAGAGAGAGAGAGAGACGGAGAGGGTAATACTAGTACTAGTACTAGCTAGAAAGGAAAAGGACAAGGGGGAAAAAATTGAAAATTGGTTTAATGTTATTAAAAAAAAAAAAAAAAAGAAGGGGATCAAGGAGGTTGAGGTATCGAACTCCTTCCCTCAAGAATTTTAGAATGATCCTAAACCAACTGGCAAACCGGTGGCATGCTAAACTATTTTCTATTGAACTAATATAGAGGGTCGTTAATATGTGCCAAAACTAGCTTATTAATGTATGCTTAAAAATGAACAAATTATTTTTTATAATGAATAAATAATTTGGGAGAGTAATAACTTATATTAATATAGTATATAAGTCAAACATCTCATGTAACACTACTTCATATGAAGGTTTTTCTTATAACTTTTTTAAAAAATTAAGTCTATTTTGTATAATTATACGATATCATCGATTTAAGTACTATGTTAATATATAAAATATTATCTTTCAAAACCGAATATTTATTGAATTTCTAGCATTATCTAGCTAGCTATTCTTTTCTCTTTCTTGCTCTCTCTTCTTCTTTTTCCCTTTTTCCTTTCCCCCACATAGTATGGGAGAGTAGGGGGACGAAACCCCCGCTCCTTTGCTCCTTTAGTATTACTTTCATATTGCAACCATCAGCTTATTTGATGGCAATCTAGTCAAATTGAGCAGTGTACGACACGATAGCTGAAGTGCAGTTTTGTTCAAGTCCACTCGGGTGGACCATATTTTATAGTCCACCCCGGTGATTTACGCTTTCGTCCGGACTCTTTTTTGAAATCCGAAAATTTGGCTAGATTCATCACGGCGGAGCTCCAGAAATTTGGAAAAAAAAATTTGGACACCATAACGGACCGTGGTGACCGGTCAAAGACCAATCAAAGTTTTTTGCAAAAATTTTGGCCAAAACTTTGACCGTTCTTTGACCCGTCACCACGGGTCGCCACGGTGTCTAAAATTTTTTTTCCAAATTGCTAGAGCTTCGCCTCGTCGTGATGAATCTAGCCAAATTTTCGAATTTCAAAACGGAATTCGGACGAAAGCATAAATCACCCGGGAAGATCATAAGCTATGGTCCACGGGAAGATCACCCGGGAAGATCATAAGCTATGCATCCAGATGGAACATAACAAGGTTGATGTGAAGTGAGTGCATGTTGTTTAGAACGTGCCTCATTTTATGTGTAATCCCCAATTGCACTTTATTCTTACTAGCTAATGACACCGAGCTTACCTTAATCGCGTGAATCTATAAAACCATGGATTAAATCATTGCCAATAATAAATTATAGAAAACAGAGAGAGAAAACAAATGCATTCAAAGCTTGCCAATTCATCATTTCATACCATTTTTGCTTATGATTGTTAACAAAGATAAAACCAAACTTTCGATGAAAAAAATAAAAAGCTAAATTACCTCTGCCTCTTGTAGCCTTCTCTTTGGGCCTCTCTTTCCGCTAATTTTTTAGCTTGCCTAATTTTCAACTTATCGTTGCCGCTTTCGTATCTAAAAAGGCTATCACACGACATATATATGGTCTTGGAACCTTGCACACGGTAATCCATTTCCTCATTAGTATCAGAATCGAACAATCATAAATTGGTCAAAAATATCCCACTTTTGTTCTTGATTAACTTGAAGAAATCACGAAATTGACAATCACAATCACGGAAATCACATGAAGCAGATACCGAAAAGAAACGGGAGCCACAATCTTTCAACTCCGAGTCACCCTCAGGAAACGACACTCATTGTAACACTTCGGTTTTGAGAGGGATTATCAGCAGCGAAAATGCAGTGTCACCCCCTCGACAATAAAGCCAGATTATAGCACCATTTGCAAGAATAGTCGATTTGAGAGCCAAATTCAAGAGCTTAAGAAGCCGTTGATGAATGGAAGCTCCCCCAATGCCCTTAATCGATTGTGCCGGGTCTCTTTTTGTCGAATCTATTGATATCAGGTTAAATTTTTGATTAATTTAATTAATGGCATGCAATGTACAAGTGAAAATTTATTTATATATTTTGTGCACTAGTGATTAATTAAATTAAGCTTGATTTATTGATTCGTAATAAAAATGTACAGGAACCTAACACAATGAGAGACATGGTCTTTTAAAAAAGATCAAAATTTAGATTATTTTTGTTATATTCTAAGTTTTAATAATAAATATTGAAATACGATATTTTTCTAGCAATATATGTTGATTAAAATTTTATAGATTACATTTAAAATTAAAATTTTAAATCGAAATCCCGCAAGATGCACGAGTGTGATACCAGTACATGTGGGTATATACATACATAGATGTGTATTACATTTGAATTTACATTAATAAAATAGTTGCTTGTATTTTAATTTTATCTTGTGAACTCTTGACCATGCGCAGTCAATGCGAAAGCATGAGCTGAAGTGTTTTAATTTTGAAGTGTTTTAATTTTGAAAGTGTTTTTGTCAATTGCAAATGAGATCAAACAATACACTCATAGTTAATCGATCGCAATCATATTAAAGCTTGAAATTAGGCTTGTGGTACACACAAATGTGTACCACACAATTGCCACACCCTAATAGGGTGTGGCATGAAATGACTATAATGCCCCCCTAAAAGTGGGTGGGCCCACACCCCCATTAGGGTGTGGTAATTATGTGGTACACATTTGTGTGTACCACAAGCATTTCCCGCTAAAACTTGACTAATGACCTATACTTAAATGGAAATATGGAATATACTGTAGTGCATGCAAATATCGGCACAATAGGAATGGACTTACAGATCTGTTTTAATGTGTGAAGTTTAATGCCCAGCAATTTACGTTGGTTGGTCAACGCCAGAGGTCGCCAATGTTGGGTAGAATTTCAATAGTGGTGTAGAGGCGTCATCGGGATGGTGGTGGAGGGTGGTCGTCAGGAACTAAAATGAAGATAGCAGAAAAAAGTCGCATACTAAGAGCGAATGTAAAGTTTTAAAATATGAAAACTCATTTTCCGTGTTTTTAACTTTTTTAACACTAAAAAAGCTGAAAACAAAAATTCATTTTGATTTTCCTTCACAAATTATTTGATTGTTTTCTAAAATGCGCTTTCAAAGCCATGAAAGAGAAGGCATCTGCACTGAAAATAGTAGAGAAAATGCAAGGATTGCAGAAAAGGAAAACATACCGTTCATTGTAAATAATATTTCAAACTCAAAGAAACAGCCTCATCATCCTCCATGATTATACAAGATGCCCAATAGTAAAGCTTGGAATCTTTGGAGAGGACTCATTTCTTCGCCTTTCCTTTCCATCGATTAGGGAATGGTGTCTTTGGCAAAACATATACGACATTTTCCCCGATTGCCATGATCGGCCGTTAGCAAATGTGCTCGACCTTCGACTTAGTCGAGCCACTGGTCGAATCAGCCTTAACTCTCCACAGTACTTGCCAATGGATTATAGAACACAGATACACAAAATAAATGCATTCAACGTTTGCCAATGCACCATTCCATGTCATTTTGCTAATTTAAACCCATTTAACATAAAGAAAGTTTTTTCTTTCTACTTGAGATCATGGTTACGATCTCAACCATACTCCCTGTCACAAAATTTTGTTTATAATTGTTAGCAAAGATAAAACAAAATTTTTGATGAAAGGTAAACAGCAAAGCTTTGGTGATAAAATTTTTTATTTTTGATATATCAAAAGCACCACACAACATATATTACTCCCTGTGAACAATTTCTAATGGAACGAAATGCAAATTCAGAGACACTCATCATTTCTATGCATAAACATCTTAATCTAAAAGGGGCAATATTTCTTGCTGGAAAAATTACCTCTGCCTCTCATGAGCTTTTTCTTGGGCTTCTGTTTCCACTGATGGATTACCATTGCTTCTTTCTACTCGAACAAGGCTATCAACCCAAGAACACGTGCAATCTGAGTACATATCTATGGTCTTGGAATGTATTTCTTCCTCGAATGATCGAAGCTCAGAACATAACTTTTCATGAAATGAATTATTAAGGAAATCCATTCCCTCATTCACATTAGAATCAGGCAAAAAAATGTTAGTCAACATATTGCTCTTCTTGTTATTGATTAACTTCAATAAAGTACGATATTGACAATCACAATCACATGAAGAAATCTGACACGGACAGGAGGAACAATGTTTGAACTCGAAGTCCAACTTGTAGAGATCATCACGAAACGACACTAAATGTAACACTTGGGTTCTGAGAGGAAGGATCAAAAGCGAAAATGCAGTCGCACCCCATCCTCGAAAAACCCAGATTATAACACCTTTTGCACGAATAGGCCTACTCATATCTAAAAAAACAAGTGGAACTTTATCAATCTCTTTCCAAGAATCCAATTTAAGGCTATACACTTTAGCTTCGTAATCATTCTTATACTTGAGAAGATTAAAAGTCAATCTCACGACCTTGTAGTCATCTGCAACCTCATCGTATCCGAATGCATAACGAAAATCATAATATCGGCCCTCAATCCCAACAGGGGAGAATGGTAGTACCCTGTGACTATGTGTAGACGGATTCCACAGGACAATTTTGTGGTTATCATCATCCAGAATGATGATCTTTAAACAAATTAACGATCTACATGAGCCTATACACACTAATCCAGAGATATTCTGTACAGGGGGGTCGATCTCTCTGGTAACCGCAAATCTGAACTCGGAATCAAAGCTAATGGCATAAAACAGAAATTTCGTATCATAATCAGGATGAATACAGTCGGCAACAGCAAGCACCTTGCGGGAATTCATATTCATTAATGATTTATTGAGATGCAGTTGGATGAAATTGGGGCTGTCAATTAGATCACGCCACGATTTCGACACGCATCTTAATCGCAATAGATCAATACTCGGCAAAAACAACAGCAATTCTTGGAGTAAGTCCTCTGAAATCGTCGACATTGAATCCCTGGGCCAATTCAAAAACCCTAGAAGAGTGGAGGAGGGGGGAGGGAAGAAAGTGCGTATTGTTGTAAAGATGGAGTAAATCCACCGAAAGAGAAAAGAAAAAGCAGCGTAATTATATTGTAAGTAATGATTATGTTTTATCATGAACGACTATCAGATATTTGATCAATATTTGAATAATGACGCGCTTCCAAATATTTCTATAACAAAAATATTCAGAATTGAATTCAATAACGGTAATCAAATGAAAAACTCTCTGCTCACAACACGTTATCAGCACGAATTGTCTCTAAAAATCTACTCATTAATTCTCTTCAATAACTCCGTATGATTTTCTCTAAACCATCCAATCTACTCCAACTTTCTCTCTCTCACCGACACATTACATCATTTCTCCCTTTGCAGAAGCTCCCCATTTGTTGCTGCTTTATCTTCTTCACCTTTCATTCTCCCAGTCTCTCTTCAATTCTCTCTCTATTCACGCAATTACACATACTTCTCCTTCCAACGCCGATAAAATCACAGCCATTGCACAACTTCTCTATGCCCAACTCAAATGGGCTCACAAGAATCCGAACTCACAGCACCACCGTTTCCGCCGCCGTGATTCCCCTGACAACCGCCAACCCAAAGGTGATTCCCAATCGGATATTCGAGTTGTTAGGACCAGAACTGAACAATTCCCTACTATTCCGAAAAGCCTGATGCAGGACGGTGTAACTAGTGTGCAAAAGCAGAGAAAACATGAAGGTTCTGTTTTTGCTGGCAATTCTCTCTCTTTCTTCCCTGTTCCTATGTGGTGTTTTAGCAGGAAAATGAGGAAGCTGCAACAGTTGGTCTTTTAATGAACTACTACAAAGACACATGCCCACAAGCTGAAGACAGGAGCTTTGGGATGAGAAATTTCAACTACATCGAGACGGAAGCCAGAGGTACATATATATATATATATATATATATATATATATATTATATTATATTATAATATATTACTTTATAATATAATAATATATTAAACTATAACAACCGTTTTATCGAGATATAAGGAGCATACATTATCAAAATCAAATTTTCTCGACTCCATTGTACTCGATTTAACGAGAGTTTCGATTTGACACCAATATTGATAAGATAATAACTCGTTTTGAAATATGTTATTATTAAACTTTTATAATTTGTAAAGTAATACCCCAATTTTGAGAAAATTACAAAATAGTCTTGGAACGCATTGATATTTACAAATTGGAATGGAAATGAAACAATTTCCCGATAGTACAATATTGCTAGAACATTTTCGACAATTTTACCTTTGTGGACTGGAGTGGATAATTTTACCTCTGCATGATTCGAATGGGCGATTTCCATATGGTAGGTTCTACCACCTATTGGAATTTAAATTTACATTTATTACTATAATTTCTATATGGTCGGTTATACCACCTATTGAAATTTAAATTTCTATTTATTGGATAATTCCCATACGGTAGGTTCTACCACCTATTGGGAGAATTTAATTTCTATAATTTATGTTTTTATACTTCAAATGTGATGGGTTATACCACAAGTATTTTTGATGTGGTGGGTTATACCACACAATTAGAATGTATATCACCAATGTGGTTGGATTAAACCCCACGATTGGTACTAAATAATAATAACCGATTTATATATTCGACAAGGATGTTATATTGATATTAACAAAGAGATTTGAGCAAATGATGATATATGTGTTGATAAATTGCTCAAAGAATTCCATGGTGATAAAAGAGAAAGAAAATATACCATGGTGAAAAATCTCATTATGAGATTAATATATTGTGATACATTGATACAATGACGAGAAATACTCTCAAAGAAACATTTAATGAAGGAATATTCATTCTCCACGTTTATTAAATATTGATGGAGAACATTTGAGTAAGAGGTACCAAAAGTTACCGTTTAATAAATATATAAAAGAGAAATGCTCAATAGATCCCAATTGACAAATCAAATGAAATGAATCATATTGTGGGATCATTTGAAATAATCCTATTGATGATATGAGATCGTATTGATATGAAAAGAAAACGATACTGAAGAAGCATATGTTATGCTAATGGTACAATAGACTTTTATATTCGAACAAAATATGATATTATTGTTATTTTAGAAGAAGTACCAAATAAATTAAATTGGAATACATTGACAATATCAAAAGGCGGCAATAAACACTCGAAAATATAGAAATATAAAAGAAAATACGTATTGAACCCTTAAATGAGGGATGCGTCTCGAGAGTATAAATACTCCGTAACTCTGCCATCCCTAACATTCAGGTTCATAATGAAAGATCCAAAGGATCTCTTTTCCGCTTGACACCAATGGTGCATGTAATCGGGTTTCAGCTTCCACAGATTCTTGAACATATGATTGAATCTTGATGAGTAGATCAGTAACCGTATTAGCAGAAACAAGTATATTTCTCGCTGAACGAGAAATAAATTTATAATCTACACCCTGATCTAGAAATGCTAGCAAACCATCAAAGAAATAATTAATATTCAACAAACCTATGGGTTTGGTATGAAAATTCCACTGTGCCCATGATGCTATATTGAATATTTCCTCCAGTGTGTGATAGCCACCTGGAAGGACAATAAAAGCATCACTATTGTTCATCATGTACATCATGCGATCATGAATAGATCTGCGTTTCAAAGATCACCCAGGTGAACCCATGATTGTATCTTGGATCCAATACGATTGCTAGCTCCAACTTGATGAAAAGGTAATACGCTTGACACTCTTATCCCCCATAATTGTGCGGCCATTGTAAGACTTTTTAAAAGCTTGGTATTGGTCCCTCCATACAGTATATTGATGTTTTGTTTCCCTAACTCCTTTATAAGTTGGTTTGCCATATCTATATATTGGATATCACCTATCAGTCTAGATCCACCAAGAACACATACAGTCTTAATCAGGTGAGGTGAAGATTGATTTGCATGAGATGATTCTAAAATTCCCATCGCCATCTCCATCTCCATCTCTCTCTTTACACTAAAGTTTCAATGTATGAATGAGAGATACGTGAATCCCTCTATTTAAAGATAAATTTTCAAACCAATAAGTGATTTTACTATTTACCTTTTGACAATATGAGAAAAGAGAAGAGAAAATATCGTTGAAATGATATACACTTTCGGTGATTGAAATCTATATATAAATATATTTATTTATTTATTTACATACATATATATATTTCAAAAACACGATATTTACAATTACGCGAAATACATCGATTTACGCCGATTTACTTTGAGAAAATCATAATACTAAGTTTTTCTACTAAATTTACAAACAGGATCTTTTAAAGTAAGATTTTCGAGACTGTACCGTTCTTGTTCATCTTTAAATTTGGCCCATAAGGCCATAAGCTCACCTTGTACGTGTCCACTAGGATGTGTCTCAAGACCCTGTTGAATATCATCCAAAGACTCCTTACTCAATCCATCCTTAATGAATACTATTTTATCTTCTCGATTTTTGGACAAGTACCCCACAGATTTACATCGAGTGTCACAAGTCCACCGAGCACATTTATAGCATCCTCCTAACCTTTTTGCTCTGCGTTTCTTCGAAAAACTACTTTTACCCATTCCAGGCATGTATTTAGAAGGAATCGAAACCTCACCAGATAACCGGACCTTTGCTTCAATCAACCATCGAATATCTTGTGGAATGCCCTTATTCATTAGTATCCTTAATCTTTCAAGTCTACATAGATAAATTCTCTTTAGAATTTTGATCGGCAGTGAGGGATAGTATTTACGAAGATTCGAGAGCACATGATCCATTATAATATCTGGACCCTTGTTAGGGTGAATATTGTAAGTGCTCGAATGATTTATAAACGCGTATGAGGTAAGACTCCGCGTTTTAACAGTGACGTAACAGGAAACGTATGAGATAAGATTCCACGTTTCAATAGTAATCGTAATAATGCCACCGAAAGAATGACGTGATATGTCGGTTGGCTATGCATGTGATGACGGTAATAAATCATGTTGAGCACTATATAGATTCCGGTTCGATTGATAGATTCCGGTTCGATTGATGTAAATAATTTATTGAAATCAAGAACCGGAAGAAATTTCCAATGATTGTTCTCGATAAATGATTGCTAGCTAATGATTGGAAATAAATCCCAAATATATCTGGAACATATATAAGGGATGAGATATATGGGCCCACTCACCCTTTTATGTTGACTACTATATAATATAATATGGATTCACTATGTAGTCACATGTGTATATTGAAATGATTTGCTCATGATATGAGCACGAGTTCCAGATCTAATGATAAAACTAGTGAATGTATATCCCAATAATTTGAATAAGGCCGTAAATGATTGGATATGCGCATGCGAGTGGGATATAATTGGCAAAATATTTAAAGTCCTCCAATCGATTTGCCAATATCGAGAACAAAACACAGACTGAATAAATTCCCCTATTAAAGCTAAATATTGAGAATATATACAAGGAAAATCATACAAATTATACTGAGTTTGGTTGCTAGCATGAGGAGGAGTATTAATAGTTGGAAATGATATATGAAATGCATCACGATATGAATTTGAAATACAAAGATGCATGAAAGACTCAGAACGATCTCATATACCAACTATACATGTTTTGATAAATTGACGAGTTCAAGTATTGATATTATTTGATTCCCCAAAAATATATAGCAAATGATAAAGGATGGTCTTATTAAAGGAGGCATACAAATTGAAGAGTATATAAACTCAAGTATATTGTGCAATCCTAAAAGAGGATCGAAAATGAGATATCTCAATAAGTTATATTGTTATGGGGAAAGAAATGAAAATGGAAAGTGTCGACACAATATGAAAATGTAGCGCTACATACGATAAACGATAATGAGGATATTGAGATATATCGAAGAATAATATTGAAATATGCGGGCTTGATAAGAAAATTGAATATAGAACTATTAACAGGATAACATTATTTGTAATAGCTTAAAACAATGATATTGTTGTATCTGCTGTACTCTTTTCCTTATTTGAGGTTTTTATCCCAAAGGGTTTTTCCTAAATAAGGTTTTTAATGAGGCAAATTTAATCACAACTAATAGGAAATCTCGAGAAGAGATTCGGATATATATATATCGATACAAAGGAAAATTTAAGATCGAGATTGTCGATTGCAAATAAATACTAAATATGACATAGTGATAATACTTACCTGAAGGATTTTGATATGCTTGAAGTATACTTGTACAAAATACGCGTTGCACTCTTTTTCCCTTGATTAAGGTTTTATCCCATTGGGTTTTCCTAGCAAGGTTTTTAACGAGGCAACGTTTATGACATATTCACATGAATAATGAGAAATTGACTCAATGAATCTATTGGATCAAATGATAATGAAGAGATTACTCGGAATCAACTGATGATGGTATTGAAATTTTTCACCAAAAGTGAATGTATCAGTTACCAAGATTCGGAACCAAATGGAATAGCTGTACTCTTTTTCCTTCGATCAAGTTTTTCCCCATTGGGTTTTCTTGACAAAGTTTTAACGAGGCAGCATATGAATACTTCTATAAGAATGATCGTCATCAGGGGGAGCAACTTATTTTTGCCTCAGGTTTTGCCCCACGAAGTTTTCTTGCAGCAGTATATGATCTATCAAGTTCTCCTACAATCAATTTGGAAGTTTTCACACTAGATCTTTCTCCAAACAAGTTTAAAAGGCAATTGTATCAAATAGTCATTCAAGGGGGAGTGTTGTAAAGATGGAGTAAATCCACCGAAAGAGAAAAGAAAAAGCAGCGTAATTATATTGTAGGTAATGATTATGTTTTATTGTGTGAATGACTATTGTATATTTGATCAATATTTGTAATACGATGTGCCCCAAATATTTCTCTATAAATAGGGGTCATTTGTAATGAATTCAATAACGAGAATTGAAATGAAAAACTCTCTCGTTCACAACACGTATGAAGTAGTATGTTTTTAACTAGAGCCAATAAAGATTTTATGAAAATATATGGTTCTCGATGGTCAACAAGTTTTACGTGGTTAACAAGTTTCCCGTTGCCTTCCCAAAATTAAAAAAACGTGGTCAACAAGTTTTACGTGGTCAACAAGTTTCCCGTTGCCTTCCCAAAATTAAAAAAAAAATGGTTTCGTGTTAAATTAAATTAAAAGAGTGAGGGAAAAAAACTCCAAGCCCCATTGTTAGGATTTTAATTTTATTGAAATTTTATTACGTGTTAGTGTATATTTAAAAATGGATTTTTATGAATTTTAATGTAATATAGGAGAGAGAATCAGTGGAATTGAATGGTGAGATTTGTATAGTATATGTAGGTCCCATGAGATATGTGGATGTAAAATAGGAGAGCGAATGAGTGAAGTTAAAAATAATATATAAAAATGTGTAAAAATTTATAAACACTTAAAGGCTAACGGGCATTTAATGGATTTTTATGAATTTTTATGTGAAAGAGAGGAGAATTAGTGGAGTTGAATTGTGGAGATTTGTATAGTATGTGTAGATCTCATGGGATATATAGATGTGATTAATTTAACTAAATTTAAATTTAGAAAGAATATATAAAAATGTATAAAATTTTGTAAAAATTAAATCTAACATGGGTTAGAATCATCAATTATACAAGGTGTGAAAATTCCATAAATAAATATTTTATTTGGTTTTCCATAAATAAATAATTAACCTATACATAAAAATAATAATAATAATAAATTAAATATAAGGAATAATTCAATATAATCCAATTCAATATATATACAAAGAGATAGACTAGTGTATATTTGATAAGCCAATTAAACAAGCTTATAGCATATTTAGAGAGCTTATAAGCTCCTTTTATACAAATAAATTCTGTTTTGCGGAAAAGCTTATTTGAGAAGTTAGAAGTTTATCTCAATTTTTTTCACGCTTTTCAGAGGTCGAACACAAAAAAGGGGGTAAAATTGAAATAATTTTGTGGGTGAATCTACTCAGTAAAATTTTTAAGTGCATCTAGCCATGCCCTTTCTGAAAATATTGTTTCTTCGATTTATCAAAAAGGGAGGTTTTATTTAAATAAGGATTAAAGACTTGAAGTGTTTGTTGGCATTAAATTAAGTTAAACTCGTGGGAACGATTGAGATAGTAAATTTACATAAAACAATGTTATGAAATAAGAACATGCATTATCTATGAATACAAAACAAAAATAAAAAAGCATATGTACTATTAAAGTGCATTTCAATAATCTTTTATAAATTTTGATTCAAACCATTACCTTGTAGCAAAAAATTATCATATTAATTATTGTTTTAGGACTTAACTAATTTTACTATTATTTTTTATGGTATTTTATCATTGTTTTAGGACTTAACTAGCTAATTTTTCAAAAACTATGATATTGAGGAAAAGTAAAAACACAATAAAATTATAATTTCTACCTTTAATAAAAATTTATTTTGAATATGTCATCTACACAAATAGTTAGAACAAAAAAAATGTACTTATGAAAAATTATACTACATAAAAATGAAAGAAAAATCATTCTATAGAAAAAATAATAATTTAGACATAAAGATATATGTCTCAAGTATTTTCCTTATACAAAAGAAAATAAAAAAATAGATAATTTTTTTTAATATATATGTCATTTTACAACATTGAATTGTTTAAAACAAAAAAAAAGTAAAAGATAAATGATTTATGAAATTGTGTTTAAATGAAAATTAATTAGGGAAACATGATTCCCATAAACTGTGTCCACTTAAATAATTAATATGGTTCATGTGAATCGTTTAAGAAAAGAGTATGCTTTAAATATATATACTCCAAGATTCCAAAGACTTCAAACTCTGGTCCTTATTTATATTCACACATCTATAATTAATTCATTATGAAACATTTCAAAATTCCTTAAATACACAATTAAATATGCATAAAAATAGAAAGATTTATCATATATAAAAGTCGATGCCATAATTAAATATAGATAAAAATAGAAAGATTTATCGTATAAAAAAGGTGATGCCATTATTTGTCGTCAAAAAAGTTTTATAACAAAGATATTCTATATAAAAAAATAAATTTTTTAACTTAATCAATTATTATAAAAAATAATAATCTAATCTGATTGTATTTTGATTGTATGGTATTATAAAAACATCATTTTAACATGTTATAAAAATAAATTTTTTAATTTAATAATATTATATAAATAACTTATTCGAATTATAACATGACCTGATGTTAATATAAAAATTAAAATCTATTTACGCATTTAAATATTTAATTTTTTATGCACTATTATATTCTATTTTTAAAAAATTTATGTACGATTATAATATATTTTAATGTTATTATAATATAATAATATAGCATATCAAAATTTGGTAAACTAGGACATACTCATACATGACATCCCAATATTTTAGCTCGCTAGCCTTGACACTATTTTTTTTTACTAAAAATAGATTTTGAAATTGATTCTAAAATCACTAGTTAGAGTTTACCATCTATATATATATATATATATATATATATATATATATATATATATATAGGGCATTTTTTCCCGCCTAAATGCGTCCTCAATTTTTCCCGCCTATTAAATTTGGCTAATATAATCTTCTATCTATATATAGAATAATTTATATATATATATATAGAAAATGATGATTTTTTTATTATATTTTTTTTGGTCTTAAATCCCTCTTCCAATTTAAACAAAAAAACTGTTTTTTTTATTTTTTATTTTCTAATCCATATCCAACTTTCTTTATTTTTCCACTCTCTAATATATTAATATTAATGTATATAGATTTTATTTCATTATTTCTACCCTACTTTATCCAATCTCATAACATCTAAATACTCTCTCTATCATTTTCTCTCTCTTTTTTTTCATTTTCTGCATATAAAAAAATTTGTGATTCTATTTTACGTGACTTAATGAGAGCTTTAAAATAAGTATACTATTAATATATAAATTTTTATATTTTGAAAAATTAAAATTTACCACAAATATATAAATTAGTGTCCAACTTAAATATAAATTGATAATTTTAAAGGCACTTAATTGATGTTTGTGCGTAAAATTCAAATATAATAAGATGTATAAATTGTTTTAACTTTTAATTCTATTCCATATTTGGTTTACTTTGAAAATAAATTAAATAAAAAATAATGCTTCAATTTTTTCATCTCAAGAATATATGGTAAAGTTAGCTTTATTTTATGTTTAAAAATAAATAATTTTTTCCTAATTAATATTTAATTATCCAAAATAATAATTTATATATTGATATAGTACTTAAGTGCAATTTCTAGTGTACTTACACAAAATCGACAAATATTATATCTTTGTGATAAATTGCTATTTTATTTTGAATCAGTAAATTTCAATTTTTTTTTATTTTTTCTTTCAAATCTTCAATTTATAAGTTTATATGTTGAACAATATAATGGTATTATAGAAATTAGAATGAATTTTTCACAGGTCTTTTTTTCATAATTTTTGTATTTAAAAAAATAAAATTATTTAAAATTAAAAATTTCTACTAAGATTTAATTTTTATGCATGCCATACAAAATTACCATTGATTAAATTTTTACACAAAAATTCAAATAAAGGTTTAACATTAAAATTAAAAAATAAGATCAGACCCATTACTTAATGTTAGAAATAATTAATTAATTTATAAATAACTAGCTAAGAAACAAAAATTAATTAAAATAAAGATTCAATTTTTTTGCAATACAAAATTACGATTCATTAAAGTTTTACACAAAAATAAAAAGAAACTTACAGGCAGTTAGCCAATGTTTGAGACAAAATCCCACCACTACGATTCCCAATTTGTAATAAGAAATTTAAAAATTACGTTGGACCCAATAATTAATTTTAGAAACAATCAATATTTTTATAAATAATTAGCTAACGAACAAAAATAAATTAAAATTACCAATTTCTGTAAGATTTAATTGTTGTCTGATGAAAAATTACAATTCATTAAATTTTTACATAAAATTAAAATAAATGTGTAACATGAAAATTTAAAACTTAGCTTGGACCCTTTAATTAATTTTAGAAAGAATATATTGTTTTTGAAAATAATAATTAGCTAATAAAAGAAAATTAATTGAAATTAGCGATTTCGCTAAGATTTAATTTTGGTGGGAGAAAAAATTATAATCTTTATATATATTAAAAGTATTACTTGGGCCAATTCCGGGTTTCCCGCCTAAATTGTGGCCAAACCTATTGCCCAAGTAGCCTTTTTCATTACTTAAATAATTACGTTAGTATTTTGACAAGTATTTTATTTATTTTTAGTTTTGTTCATTTATCAAAATCGCTATTTGTTTGACATATTTTGTTTCTTAATTGTGCATTCATATCTTTATTTTCTAAATATTTAATTATTTTTTATTTATTATTATCAATATTTTTCAGTTAATTCATTAAACTTTGACTTTTAACCTACCAAATCCTTTTTATTTTTCTTTATCTTTTAGCTTTCCCATAGTTTAGGAGCTTAATATTTTATTAAAAATTCTCAAAGTCTAACTAATAAATTTTTCATTGTAATTTTAGATGCTATATTATTTTACAAATATCTCTCTTTTTTTTTTTTTTTGTTTGCAACATATTGTGGTTGTCGTTCCACAAACTTAAAATTTAAACAAACATGGAATGCGATACCATATGTGAGTTTTTTTATTGGATGTACTTGATGTTTTCTAACTCACAAACATTCGATTTATAAGTTTCCTATATGATAGATGTTGCTCACCGTAATATCTATTCATAGTGATTTTTCTAGAAGTTGATGTTTCCCGTTTGCTCAACTAATATTACTAATTTACTTTGATTTCTTTACATTAATATCCATAATTACTTAACATTTAATTCATTTTATTTTTATATATTATTATTAATATTACTTAATTAATTTGTTAAAGTTTAACTGTTTACCTGCCAAATCCTTTTCTGTTCTTCTTTTTATATCTTTTCTTTAAAAGAAAAAAAAAATCACATAGTTTAGAAACTTAACGTTTTATTAAAAATTATCTCAATTTAACTAATAAATTGTTTATTGTAATTATTCTAGAAACGTAAAATCCAATTTGATGTGTTATGACTTACCTAACATTTAATTTATCAATTTACGCTATGATAGTACTCACTCACCACCATACCCGTATCATTATTTGGTTTGTATTTTTATCAACTACCGTAATTCTATTCTACTATTTAATCTAAATCTAACCTATATTAAATGTATACATCTTGGGAAATGTTTTGATTTTCATATTTATCCTTTTTTATTTGATCTTTTATTAACATAAAGGTCTAATTTTAGTGATAAGAAAATAAATATTAAAATTAAATATTAAATCAATAAAGATTAAATAAGGTTATAGTTAAATAAATATTTAAATTACATATTTTGTAAATTATTTATGTAATTAACGATTCGCGACTCAATCAACGATTGGAATCATACAACTCAATCAGAATTTTTTCAATTGGCTCTCAGCTATCTTAAATATTTATTTAGGATTCAATCTCCTAAATAAATATTAAAAATTCTAACCACTTTAAATTATTTATTTTATGCGATTTTTGCTAGGTTGGATTCTATTTAATTTTAAAAAATCATTGATCAAATTATCCATTTTAATTATTAATCATATATATTTCAATTTATTTATCTTGCCCAAATTAATTTAAATTTGATATCAAATCATTCAATATTTGATCAAAATAATATAAAATCTATGAGTTTTTTATCAACCACATTAATAATCCTATAGAATTTGAATTATTTAAAATAAACATCTAAATTGATGAGTTTTAAAAAAAACATAGTAATATACCGAATGTATTGAATTGATGAATTTATATCGGAAATATTAATATATGTGTTTAGTATGCTTTGAAGATGTTTATTGAAAAAATTAGATGTCTAAAAATAAACATATAAATTGATAAATTTAAATAAATATATTAAATCAGTAATTTTGTATTGAATATGTGAATATGCATGTTAGTATGTTTAGAAAATATTTATTCAAAAAAATTAGATCTTATTAATTCATATTTAAAAAGTGAAAATAAAATTCTTCAATTAAAAAACGATCACGATAGAGCATGGACTGGGATCGAATTTTTCTAGCAAAGTGGGATGGGGAATGTGAGTCCCCATTCTATTGCAATTCTTGTATCATCCCTTTCTAGCCTCAATTAATTGAGGATTTGGCGAGGACGAGGATAAGTATTTCTGATCAGGATAGAAACGAGCTATTGGAGTCTGTTAAATTGTACCCGCTACATTGCTATTTCTATAATATAGTAGCATATGTTGATTATATTTCATAATAAAATTTTCAAAATCATTACTCATATATTCATTGTCAATACCATCCATTGCACGGGTTTAGAGTTTA
This sequence comes from Jasminum sambac, assembly GCA_018223645.1. NCBI lineage: Eukaryota > Viridiplantae > Streptophyta > Magnoliopsida > Lamiales > Oleaceae > Jasminum > Jasminum sambac. Next base: position 29,081,401 of record CP073652.1, read on the forward strand.
TATCTCCAGAATTTGTTCAAAATGCAAGTGAAATTCTATCAAAATTTTTATAAGATGTTTTTCCTTACTTCAACCGTGAGAAGTTCAGTACTCTGTGAAGTATTTTTTCTTATTTTATTATAGTATTATAAATGCTATGCTCTTAACATTAGTAGAAACAACAGATTTGTTATACATATCACTCCGTGCAACGAACGTGTGAAAACGCTAGAATAGAAGGGTGAATTGCTGTGTTTATGGTAAATAATGGTCGTGTTTGATTCATGGTATGGAAATTTTTTTTATTTACATAACTCGATTCTATGGCTATTGCATTTGTTCTATGTTAATGTTGTGTCTTATGTAACACTCTTGTAGGGCTATGCTACGGAAAAATGATGGTTGTGGTGAAATTTTGTGTTGCTCTTGGTTGCTTTCCGTTGTTTCGTTGTATAATTATGGATTCCATTAGGATCAACATTTTCTTCACAATGGGATGTTGAATAATATTGTTTTACATTTATGTTGATTGCGTTGAGTTGGGAATTAAACAGGATAGATTCTTCCAAAATATAAGGGACGCTTTGCTGAAATTTATATATATATATATATATATATATATATATATATATATATATATTACTTAAACAGTAAGAATTTTTGTATTTTGTTAGGGATTTGTGATATTTTCGATTTTATTACTATCATAATGTTAATACTATAGTTTTAGTATTAATAGGATTTGTATATTTGTTGCACATATCACCCCGTACAACGCACGGGTGAAGTTGCTAGTATTTAATTATTTTCCATTATTTAATAGTTCTTGATATCATATTAAGGGTATGTTTAATTGGTGATAAAGTTGATATGCACACAATTCCGTGTAAAATGTGTAGTTAATATTATATTAAAAAATGTGTGTGTGATCATACGAAATTGCATGCATATAACTTTATGACAGAAAAACAAGGACTAAAACTTCAACTGGTGCTCTATACTTAAATGGAATATACTCTAGTATAATGTGTATAACTGTGTTATGGGAACAACATGAATTGACTTACAGATCCATTGCAGATCAGTTTACTTTGTTTCGTTTTGATCTTAGGTGCGTTTGATTGGAGGGTGTGGAAAAGAAAATATTTTCCTTATCATGTGGAAAAGATTTTCTTTGGACGGGGGGAGGGGGATGGAAAAAATTTATTATGGAAAATAGGCAAAATAAGTTTCAAATGATTGTACATTCAAAATAATTAATTTTCCATAGCAAATTTCTCAATCAAACAATAAAGTGCAAAATTATTTATCTTGATGTAATATTTTCCATGGAAAATGGATGCATTCAAACACACCTTTAGTAATTTGAAATGTAAATTAAACTATGGGTTGACGGCTCGATATTAGAGGTCGTTCACGTTGGGGAGAATTTCGACGGTGATCAATAGAGGTGGCGGTCATTGGCGGAGCTACATATGGTTCAGTTAAACTTCCAATCTATTCATATGAATTTGGGCTTTCCACTGAATTAATATTTAATAGCAATCCATACTTATCACTACAGTAAGTGAGGGTTTTGCAATTGAAATGAGTGAGGGTTTTGCAATTGAAATGGATGACTTCGTCATCTTGTATATGTTTTAAGATGTTTCAAAAAATTTATAATCAACTCGTTGTAAAACGGGTCCATAGTATGAAAACCAAGAAAGAACAATTGGAAGATATGACATTTATATTTGTCTGCATTATTAAATTATATTATATTTGCTCTTTTTCTTAAATTTCGACCTGCACTGGTGAAAAATTTTGGCTACGCCACATGTGGCGGTGGAGGGAGGTGGTCAGGGACTAAAATAAAGATGGCTTGTTAGCGCAATAAGGACCCACCTTTTTAAGTCGATGTGTTTTCAGGATCCGTTGTTTAATTTTTAGTATTTTGATTTTCAACCTAACGTTTTTCTAATAAAATCAGGATTTTTAGGCCGAAAATACAATGATGCCCTTTTATTTACATAAAATTAAATAAAAAATATTTACAATTGAGTACTTAATTAACATTACAACAAACACAAACCAGTCCCGAAAGTTTATTTATTATTATACAATTAAATTTTAAAATTTAAAGTTTAGATAAATTCAAATTTTCAAATTGTTTGCTGAAAATGGAAAAGGAGCTGAAAACAATAGAGAGAATGCAAGGATTGCAGAAAAGGAAAACACATCCTTCATTGTAAATAATTTGTCAAACTCTACAAAAAAAAAAAAAAAAAAAAAAAAAAAGCCTCATCATCCTCCATGATTGTACAAGACCGCCAATAATAAAACATGGGATCTTTGGAGAGGGCTCATCTCTACTCTCTCTATATATATAGATACCTTCTGCAGACATACCATCTGTTTTTTTTTTTTCTTGGGTGCCTTCAAAACCATATAACTTAGTTAAGAAAAGACGAAAAACCGAAATCGATCAAACCGTGGAAATGCATCTCCGGTGAGTTGGGACCTTTTGCTTCTTTTTCTTCAAATCTTCTTTCCAAACTTTGGCAATATCTTGCGAGATTCTGACAGCATCAGCAGATGCACCAGACAGCCCTTTCCTGGCAAAACCAGCAGCATACAATCCAGCCTTTCCTTTCCATCCATTTGGGAATGGTGTCTTTGGGAATCCATTCTTTGAAAAGAAGTCATTTTCTTGAAGCCAATAAGGCACATTGCTCTTATAACCAGTAGCCAACACAACGGAGTCGATTTCCATCCTTTCGCCGTTAACAAGCTCGACGGTCCCACATGAGAACTTCTTGATCCCGGGGACCACTTTTATCTCCCTCGATCTGATCTTCTCGAGCGCACCAATGTCTAAAACAGGGGTCTTCCCCTGTGTGTTCTTCAGCTCCAACGGGCCGGTCCAGGGCCGTTTTAGCCCGTATTTCTCAATGTTTCCAAGAATCATCCAAGCCAAGAAGAGCAAAATCTTGTCTACTAGCCACACTGGTAGCCACTTTAGCATAAACATTGCTAGTTCAAAACTCGACTTGCCAAATATTTCGCGGGGTAATACATGAACCTGATGAACGAAATTAAGAAATCGATTAGTACTCACAATTAGTCACAAATGAAAATCGAATAAAATTACGAATTTATTTCGATTAGTAATGTATGTAAAAATTTACTCACCGAGCTACGAACGACCATCGATGGCTTGGCATCGTGATTGCAAAGATCAAGAGAGACTTCCATGCCTGAGTTTCCACATCCGACTACAAGAACATTTTTCCCTCTAAACTTTTCGCCCGATTTATAATCACAAGCATGAATCACTTCACCACCGAAGTTCTGCAGGCCTTCGATTTCGGGCAAAACGCGCTCTGCATTTTCTCCGGTTGCCACGACCAGCCATTGGCAAATGTACTCAACCTCGGACTTGGTCGAGCCATTAGTGGAAACGGTCTTAACTCTCCACAAATTGCAACCCTCGTCGTACTTAGCAGACTCTACGCATTCATTGAATTGTGGGTTGATGTTGAAGTGTGTTGCATATGATTCAAGATAATCTACGAACTGTTTCTTGTTGGGGTACTCAGGGTAGTGCTCGGGAAAAGGGAAATTAGGGAGTTGGCAAAATTGTTTGGGGAGATGAAGCTTGAGGCGATCATAAGTGTATTTTTGCCATAAAGAAGCAATGCAATCAGCTCTTTCTAATAAGACATAAGGAACGCCTTGTTCTTTCAGGCCGGCCGCCACCGCCAGGCCGGACGGGCCAGCTCCGACGATCACCGGACCGTTCACCCAAACACATCGGGGTCCCGAGAAATCTTGACTCGAAAACGAAAAACTAAACATTTTTCCTTAATTTGTTTCCTCAAAGGACACAAATTTTATCAAGGTAGGTTAGGTTTGTGAATGTTAAGGTGATGAAGATTGAAGAGGTTTTAGTTGGATATATTTGCAAGAGAAGAGGAGAGTTGAATTTGTTTGACATGAGAGAAGGGGGAAGAAGGGGGTTTATATAGAAGAGCCTAGCTCCCATGAATCAAGAAAAGTGCATGTGATTTAGTTAATGAGTTCAGATTTAAAAATTCTTACATCATAAATTAAATTAGTTCACCATATATTATTTTAAGCCCTCTATTATGGTTATTTAGATTGTTATTTCTTTGCTTAATTATAGTAAAGATTATAATTGAAGTGGGGTTTCACTTATTTTATGTTACTTTTAATTATTTAGCTTTTAGAATTATTATAGTTTTTGTTTAATAGAAGATATATACATATATATATATATATATATATATATATATACACACACTAAATCATTATAGATAAATGGGATTGATGATTTCTTAATTTTTTTTATTAAAGAATAAAATAAAGAATATATGAGTGCAACTTGATTCGGGAAATCATAACACATTCTAGCTCAATCATCAATCGCCACTAGAAATTTGGTTGTCATTTCATAACTTTTATTTCCTACTTGCTCTCTATAAAACAATGCTTGAATGAGAATATATGAACTAGCAAGCATTAATTTGGAGCAATTGTGATGTGGAGATTAGGTGAATTACAGAGTTCAAGGGCAAAGAATTTGTTAAAACGAAATTAGTAAGGCCGTGTGTGAGATCGATTCTATGAGCTCGAAAAAAGCATGTAATCAAGAAAAAAAATTATTTTATTGAAATGTGTAATACATAACTAACAGTATACCTGTTGAAGCATAGGATGCTACAACGCCTCACCCCATGAGCAACCCGTTCAACTAACAAGATGAATTTGTCCACTTGGAGATACATGATTGATATGACAAGAATACGACTGTCGAACGAATATCAATTCAAGGTACATGATTGATAACACAACAATCGAAACAAATTTTGAGGCCATACGTAACTTCCACCATTGAGACCAGACTTCGTAACCAATTTCAACGTGCCATATGTCATTTTCTTTATAATTCAATTCCCTACAGCTTGTACTAAACAAATACAGGCCCAAAATCAATTCAAGGTAAATCTAACACTTCGAACTTTACACTAACACTATATGATCTTTTGTCCTTTGGCATCATGATTAGCAATTTTATTTTTTATCTTTTTTGTTTTTGTTTTTTTTAAGTACCATGATTAGTGATTTTAGAGATTAAGCATATGCAAGGCTCTTTCTTACTTGTATGTATCTTAGCGGCTAATGGGTCATTATTTTGTAACGCCAACAACTTTAAGAAGAAAAAGATTCAAGGACGGTGCAATATAGATGTTATTGAGAGGGAAGCATGTGAATCAAACCTTGGTTTTAATGGAGTCTCTCCTTTTCATGAAAGATTTCCAACAATATAATGGCTTTGGATTTAGCAAATACGTATCATACCTTGCATCCTTCCATCTTCGTGGCACTCCCAATATACCAAGTACGTACTATGACTCTTCAAACTATGACATATATAAAGTGTAAGGGTATATCATAAAAAATGTCTTAAATTGCAAATTTCCAAAAATATTAATTGAGATTTCTTAATTTATGGGGAAAAAGATATAGACTATCTTTGTGAGACGTAGAGAATACAAATTAATGAGAAGACATTGTAAATAGACATATTAGGAAATTAAGAAATTAAATACACTTTAATGGTACAACATAAAGAAAGCAAGTCTATTTTCACGTAATAACACATAAAATAACGATTTTTTTTAAAAGATTGAATTGCTAAGTCGAGTTCCAATCAAGCGCTAAAGAGTTTTCAATTGTCAAGCATAGAGGCGTTCAAGTTTATATGAATTTTAACCTCCGTTTTGTACCAATTATTTTCAGGATAATTTTAGGTATACATAATACAACTATATGAAGTGTTACAATTTTTGTATAGAAAAATAATATAATAATGTCGATGTGATGATGTCCCGTTTTTATAAAACTGTAACGTTTCAGTTGATTGTAATGCAATTAGTTGTATAACAACCCGTAACAATTCAGTTAACTATGCAGCGGATTGGATAGCGCAAATGTAAATGAAGCAAGCTCGTCTCGTAAGAATATAATTATAGTTCAAATTAATTAAAGCTAGCTTCGTTACACTATTTACATCATATGGTTGGCTAGATGTCCGAGAACAAATAACGAAATAAATAATTCGGATATAAATTATAATCACCATTCACCGACTTTGTTATAATAATATTGATGAGTAATGAGCTAGAGTGCATGCATTGCAGCCTTAGCTTACTTCGCGGAAGTCTAGTTTTGGAAACATTAATGCTATACGTAAGCATAAAGTCTGATTTTATGGGCTTAATCAAGAAAGACAGTTGTAGAGAACTCATTAAAGTAGTAGCTAATTAGCAGTTTCTGCAGTAAGAATGTTTCGTTTTTTTAAATATACGAACACATTCATTCTCCTTGTCGGTATAAGAATGTAGCACTCTGCAATGTTGGGAAGCACCTTCGGCGAAGTAGCTAAGCCATAGCTACCTCTTTGTGGGGTTGTGGGGGACTGACCGACTAAGCGGAAAACAATTTTTGAGAAAATAAGGCAATTTCATCATTCCATAGTCGTTTTGCTCCGTTGCTCACATGTGGGACATTGGGACGTTATGATGTCTACATATGAGGGGATGCGCGACATGTGTCTCCCCTGATGGGGGGATAAGATCATACTTCTTCGATTTCGCGTTGCTAATTCTTTCTACTAACTTTTTTTTGGGAAGCATTCTACTAACTGTTTTACAGTACAAAATACGATCGATTTTATTTTTTGCAGATTGAAGAGAGGAATATTATAGTTAGGAATTAACTCTATAGTTGGTAGTGTCTCCTACCAACAATCGCTTCTTTTTTTTTTCCTTTTATTATTATTTTTTTTTACTGTAGAAAGATATCCGGTCATATATATCTATGAAGTATAATTTCCTCATAGGCATTACCCTATCGATGCGCTCTTTAGAGCGTAGGTCGCATCTCGTTTTATTTAGACAAATGGCAAATAAATGTGTCTATCTATCTATCTATCGCATCTCCAAATTTGGCACTTGAAAACTCCATATCTTTCTTTTTTATTTTATTTTATTTTTTAAAGCCACAATCTGTCTCTTATTCCTGTGTGTTTATTTTAAAGTTTAAGGGGATGTGATGACGTGGCATTTGATAACCTTTGAAAAAAATAAAAGACCAATTCATAGAATATATAAGGGAAATCTTTACAAATCTATGGGAAACCTTATGGGAATATATTGTAGGATCATATTTCTCTTGCTCTATCTAGTAGTATGACTAACTAAATCTTTGAATATAATTATTAAATTGCATTTTTAATGTTAATAATATTGCTACATATAATTGTATCATAACTAATGCTCCTTTTTTTTTTTTTTTTATCACCTACTAGTAATCTTACAAACTACTTACGTACATTCGTTAAAAAAATTTCTATTTATTTCAGAAAAAAAATTAAAAAAAAAATCTAGGTGAGTAGGTGACGGTAAGTATTTCGGTTAAGTTTGGATTGAAGATTCATACTGAACTAAATATCATTTTAATGACTTACGGCTCTATATATAAATTAATTTTAGCTTTTTTGAAAAATAGGATGGAGCAATGAAAATGATTTCAGACAAAAATAATTGAAAACTCCAACACAAACAAGCTCTTAAATAAAAAAATGGAAAATGAAAATAAACTAGTATATCTTGTGTTGTTATTTGCTTTTATTTTATCTAACTAACTAACTGTTTTGTTTTTTTATTGATGCAAATTTAGCAAGGCCTCGAGTATATGAGTAATTGTTGAAGGATATTCAAATTTACAATTTAATATGACATAATAATCAATATAATATATTTTCATTGATTATTATATTATATGAATATGTATATTAAATAATAAAATACATGAATATTTCTGTGCCATTCGATAAAAAAAATAATACATCAATATATTATTTAAAAAATCAATTAATATTACACATCAAAAATTAGTTTTAATCAAAATAATATAATTCACATTCACTGAAAACGATGGATGGCTAGCTTATGAAAAAAAAAAAGAAAGAAAAAGAAGACGATGGATGACATTGTTGTGATATTAGATCCAAAATTGTTGTGAAATCACATGGCATTAATTAATTAAGGTTTTTTTTTTTTTTAAAAAAAATTAAGTTAAGTGGTAGTTGAGTAATACTCCTAGTTCTAATTCGGAATTGTCGTAATTATGTAGAAGAATGTGGGTGACGTCATTCCATTCCCTTCATTAATTACCTCGAGCAGCGGTTAGTCAGCCAAATGCCATGCTGCAAAGCATTGCACCTGGCTCCACCGTATCCTCGCATGTGGCAATATAGTTTCTATTTTAATTTTAATTTTAATATCTCCTTAACCAAGGTGCCGCCCACCACTACACATCCTTTATACTCCACCACTACTAATCATCATAAACAATTGAGTAATTTTGAGCGACACCAAAATTTGATGTTTTTAAATAACAGAGTTGATGTATCACAATATTTATGAGGAGATATATGAAATGATAATGTAAATATGTACATTTTTTAATGAAAAATCTAAAATTTGAAATATCAACTCATTATACTTAATTAAAATGTGAATCGATATTGATCAAGTACCAGCGTTGGTTTTATAATACAAATTCAATATGCTTTTTTGGCAAAGAAACGAATCTAGGATTGAACGTTGATTTCTTTGCGATTTTTTTTTAATTTTTTATCACAAATTAAACACTGATTTTGAATCATATATATCTGGTCAATTAACTGAGTGTAAGAATTATAAATACTCAGAGTATGTTTGATTCACAATAAATTTTGAGTAAGTTTTATTTACTTGAATTGTGTGTAAATTGTGTGGTTGAAAACGAGAGATAGTGTATTAAAAAATATAAAGTAATTATGTATATGGTTGTAAAGAATGAGAGATTTTTTTAATTTATTGTGAATCAAACATACCATCAATCTTCCAATTACCGAGTATGATTGACTATTCAATTGGTTATTAATTTACAATAAATTTATGGAAGCGATGAAAAGTTGCCATGTGACATAATGTTTAGCAAAATGTGATTGGGAAGAATACAGTAAAATCTAGATAAATTAATGCTCGATGATAACAAACTTATATATATATATATATATATATATATATATATATATATATATATATAACAAAATTCATTAGAATCTGAAGGATTATACAATAAAATCATAATATTTAACAAAATTCATTAAAATCCGTCAAATCTCATGATATAGAATTCCATTAGAATCTGAAGGATTATATGGAATTTTATTAAAATCTATGAACTCCATCATAATCCATAACACATAAAAATTTTGTACAATTTCAAATTAATGACACCCCCTAAATGTAGATGTAGAATAGATTTGCCAGTTTTTCACTTTCACATTTGTTTTTATATTTTGGGGTGAATGCATGCGTTTAAACAGCGAGCGTTTGTTGCACGTGACATGCACAACCCAGCTGCTTACTGTAATAAATCTTGCTTGTTGCGTAAGATTAGTATTTTGGACCGTCCATAACTAATTTCTTTAATTTCCCGTTGCATTAATGTCTTTCATAAAAAATACTCGTGTTTATTATTATTATTATTATTATTATTATTATTATTATTATTATTATTATTATTATTACTTCACTTAAATGTTTAGACTATAAAAGAAGGAAATATAATATGATTTATTTACATTTAAGCTCTTTAGAGCATCTCCAGACTCCCGTGGTCATGAGAATTCTCTCCGTTGGAATAGACATAATGTATACAAAAAAAAAAAAAAAAAACCATAGGTATAGAAAATTAATATTTTTCAATTGTTCATGAATAGAGATCTATGCCAACCTTATGGGGTTGGGGGTTGGGGTGGCGGGGATAAGACAATATGACGAGAAGCTTCTGCATCCAGAGACATCCATTGTCACATTGTGGATCGGTCATCAATTACCATTAGTTTCAAATTTAGGGTGAATGAGAGTAAATTAAAAGTGTTTTAAAGTAAAAGAGGAGAGAGAATGAGTGGAGGTGGGTGGTTGAGATTTATGGATGTGATGAGATGTGTGGATGTAATTGATTTAGGAGAGAGAAAAAAGTTGAAAAAAATTGAAAAAAGTGGAAAAATGTGAAAAAAAGAGCACACATTCATGCTTAATGAAAATATTAATTATGACTCTATAATTACCTAAATTGTATGAGTAGAAATGGTTTAATATACATGGAATAAGTATATATTAATTTTAATTTGAAAATTAAGAAAGTAGAATGGTATTAATTATGTGGGGTGTAAATAGAAGCGATCGGAGGGGTTTTTAAACTTCTACTTCTATTCTTTTAACATAATATCGCATGGATTGCACACCTTTCTATTTAATTGCTACATATATAGATAGAAATGAACGCTGGTCATCAGAGATGTCATATTTTAGTAATGCATTTTTTTTCATATTTATAAAGGTGATAGCCTATCATTTTTACTATTTTTTAATCCATTTTTATCCATTCTTTTTTTTTGTCAAACTAGTTACATCTACATATCTCGTGAGACCTACATATACTACATAAATCTCAACCATTCAACTCAGCTCATTCTCTCTCATCTTTCATATTAAAATACATAAAGGACTTTAATGTAAAAGAAGAGAGAGAATATGTGGAATTGAGTGGTGGGGATTTGTAGATATGATGAGATATGCAGATCTGATTGATTTAGGATAAAAAAGAATAAATAAAAGAGTAGTCAAAAGCTGTAAAAAATGGTAAAAATAGTTGATTAACAGGGACAATAGCTTAATGAAGCGTTTAATCTTGTTAGAGGGTTGACCATTAACGTGGCAAATTAGGTATATACATATATACTTATTGGTTTAGTCTAATCATGATCTGTTTACCAGAAGTTGGTCAAACGTAACTGTCTTAGTTTCATTCTTTCGTTGTTAAGCTTAATTAAGTAAATTTTATATATTTTTATTACTTATACTAAGTTTACATATTATATAACAACTTTAACGGTAAGCATTTTTATATACATATTCCAACAATCATACAATACTGTAGAACATGATTAGGGTTCCATTTTGCAACGAAAATAGGTTGACCAACACATGAAACCACATGTAATAGCCGTTTGGATCAATACTGCTAAGACCATCATCAAGAAATTAGTCAAACTATTGTAAGTGTCCGAATTCAGTCAAAATTAAGTATATCTAAATTTGAATTTATATAATAATATTATATATTTACAATTATTTATCTAACTAACATGTGAAAAAAATAAATTAACTCCTTTGAAAATTATGATCTTCACCAACCTGAATTAGATTCTTGTTAAATTAATGGATTCAGGGAATAATGCCACATAATTTCTGTGTGCTTCCATGATTTAGTCAATCTCTTACCAGATGTGACTAAGAGATCATGAGATTAGACATGCATGATAAATAATGCATTTAATGCATTTAATTTTAAAATAATCACTTGTTTGCTAATTAAGATAATTAAAGTTATAATTTTTAATAAACAGAGATAATCCACTGGCCTAGGATATGCATCGTTCTTATCTCTAAAAAACCGAAAATGTTGTCGTATTTGTAGGCTTAAAAACTAAAGAAATTCGATTCTTGTAGTCGTAACTATTGAAATGTAACACTGTCAATAACATTGGTAAAAAGTTTGTTCATTCTAAATTTTAAGTATGACTATTAATGATTCACCAATTTTAAAATATCTACTGAGCCGATAATATAATGATGCTGAGTTGGCTCGCAGCTATTGCTTTTAGGATAGTTCAAGTATTAACGTCAATTATCTAACTAGTAACTCAAAATCTTTTTAATTGGGAAAACCCATTTTTCTTTAAATGTAAAGGCTTACGTACTTAAAGTTTCACTATCTGTGAATTTAATTATAAATATTAATAGGACCTCAAAGTAATGTTTCGCTTAAAACCCCAAAAATCTTGAACAATCTCGAGTGCAAGCAATATGGATGATGAGTTTGATGAGAGAGGTTGTCACCATTGTGGAACATAATGGTGTCAACTATTTGCAATATCTTTTTCCTTTTGAGTTGTTACGATAACTTAGGGCTTGTTCTATAGACGATGATGTTGATTTAGGATAATGCCCGTGTACATATAAAATATTGTCACAAACATTATCACACTCTAATAGAGATGTCGTAAATTACGATTCTACCCCCAGAAAATTGGGGGCCACACCTCTATTTGAGTGTGGTAATTGTGTGGCCATATTTTGTGTATAGACCAAACACCGTCCGTTGATTTATGGTAATTTATTCGAACGACGTGTTAACTGTGTGGTTGAAAATTGAAGAAAATGTGTTAAAAAATATAAAGTAATTGTATGAATAGTTGAAAATGATGAGAAAGAAAAAAATTAATGAAAATTAGTGAAAAAAGGTTATGCATAAAACAACCCCTTAAACATGAGTTGGTGACCTATGTAAAGTCTCTCGCCCTATCCGAACTATACATATACCGTATACCAACTTTAGAGAATCCAGCGATTGCCGATTGAAGATCTGTATGGCTATTAGAAGAAATATCGACTCGTCTTGCTGTGGGATGCAACAAATATTGATCCAATGAATGCAAACTCGATCGAGCATTAACAAATTAAACATAAACGCGTAAACATACATTTTACGACAATTTCTTGTTAATTATTATCCTTTACTAATTGTAGTGTGCTGTTAGTTATTTTTTCTTTATTTATTTATTTATTTATTTTTAATCGATGTGTTGTTATTTGTTAGTGCCTTTTTTGTAGAACCAAACGAACCCCCAGATTATGCAAACAATCAGAGTACGTACACGCAACCAAATGACCCCCCAGATTGTGCAAACAATCGGAGTACGTACACGGATTCGGCACCCAAAGTATAGGGTTTCACACTTGTTAATTCTTATTAATTAATTAATGTTGATATTAAATGTTAGGATCGTTGTTGTGGAACCGGAGATAAACTTGCAACTGAAGTAGAAATGAGATAAACGAGAAATACCAGATTTAACGTGGAAAACCCCCAAATTAATTCGGGGTAAAAACCACGGGCAAACTGTAGAAGGATTTCACTATAGCAAAAGGATTACAACAACTTCTCTCTAATATAAGGAGAGCACAATTGGCGATAACCTCTCTCTTATAATAGGAGAAAAACACTCTCTTTGATAAAGGAAAGAACACGAAATACTAGGAGAAATCTAACACCTTATTTTCTCTCTAGCTCTCTAAACCTCTCTCTCTTTATCTCCCAATTATGAATTACAAAGGATTTGTAACTCAACTCATGAAATTACAACCCTCTTGTAACTCTAAGCTTGGGATTTGTAATGCAAGAATGGGATTACAATTGAAGAATAGAATTACATTGCATGAACAAGATATGCCTTTTTATAGAGAATTGAGGCGGTGGACTAGGCGGTTTGTGCATGGCGGTGAGCCTACCAAATTTGACTTTTCAAACTTCCTTTTTTTTTTTTAAATGTGGCTTTAACCGACTTCATTCTCCCACTTAAAGTCACATTTGTAATAATCCTTCTCCCCTTTCTACGTTTGCTATGTTCACGTGCTGCTCACATTTCTGCTAGGCCAATAGAGGATCGACACCACATAAACTTGTCGTTGTTGACTGGTTTTGTCAATATATCTGCTAGGTTGTCCTTGGTATGGATTTTCTGAATATCCACACTTCCTTCTTCCACCTTCTCACGAACAAAGTGATATTGAACTCGTATGTGCTTCGGCCTCGAGTGAAATCTTTGGATTCTTTGCCGGATGCAAAGCGCTCGACTATCACAAAATAGAGTAATTTTCTCTTGTTTGTGTCCAGAGCTCCTCAATAACATTTCCAACCATATTGCCTCTTCTTTGGCTTGTGTAGGCTGCTCGTGATACGCCTCCGTCGTTGGCGTAGCCACGATAGGCTGCGGTTTGAAACCCGACTCACTGCTCCTCCAAAGACAGAGTAAACACATAACTTTGTGGTGGATTTGCTTTTATCAAGATCACTGCATAATCCGAATCAACATAGCCTCGACAATAAAGTCTCGATCCTCCATAACATAATGCGACATCGAGGTACCCTTGATATATCTCAAGATCCTCTTTCTGATATTCAATGCTCTCTCCCGGGATTCGCCATGTATCGACTAACCGCTCCCCTTTGCTTGTGCAATGTATGCAGTCTGGTACAAACCATAGCGAACATTAAACTACCCACTGCTGATGCATATGGCACTCGAGACATCTCCATCCTCTCCGCTTCACTGCTAGGGCTCATACTTGAGGATAACTTGAAATTAATAGGAAGAGGGTAGAGATTGGCTTACAATCTTGCATATTGAAGCGTCGCGAGATTTTCTTCAAGTAATTCTTGAAAGCCAAATCTTCCTACTATTTCTGTCTCGGTAAATTTGCATCCCTAGAATCTTGTTTGCTGGTCCCAAATCCTTCATTTCAAACTCCCTAGCCAATTGAGCCTTCAATTACATGTACGATCTTTGTTGGAGCACTACTGCAACATGTCGCCAACATCAACATACAATAGAACAATGAAATCACCATCGCCAAATCTCTTGTTATAGACACAAGGATCTGCATTCAATCTGTTGTATCCAAGGCTCATGATGAAGGAATCAAATCTCTTGTACCAACATCTCGGCGCCTGTTTGAGACCGTACAGAGATTTGTTCAACCTGCAAACCAAGTTCTCTTTTCCTTTTTCTTCAAAACCATCTGGTTGGAGCATATAAATTTCTTCTTTAAGTTCACCATGAAGAAATGCAGTTTTAACATCCAACTGCTCTAAGTACAAGTCAAATATAGCACACATCGCCAGGACCACTCGAACTGTCGTCAGTCGAACAACAGGAGAAAATATTTCGTTGAAATCAATACCTTCTTTCTGAGCAAATCCTTTAACCACCAATCTAGCACGATACCGCTCCACTTGGTCATTACCATCTCGTTTGATCTTATAGACCCATTTATTTCCAATGGCTTTCCTTCCATGTGGTAGTGGAACAAGATCCCAAGTTTTATTTTTATGAAGAGCTTCCATTTCTTCTTGCATTGCTGTCATCCACAGAGAAGCATCTTGACTCTGTATAGCCTCAATGAAAGTCGATGGCTCCCCATCCTCTGTTAAGAGACAGTATGCGACATTACCCTCCATAATATAATCTGAGTGCCAAGCTGGTTCTCTCCTCTCCCGAGTTGACCGTCTAACTTGTGGAGTCGCAAACTCAGCTTGCTCTTGCTCTTCGTGCTCTGGTACTGCTTCAGAAGAATCTAGAACTTCCTGTTCTTGTTGATCTTCAACTTGAACAACAGTAGTCTCTGGTTTCTTCTCAGAAGTGCTATTATCACTTTGTACTTTATCTTCTGCAAATACAACGTCTCTGCTGATTATTACCTTGTGGGCGTGGGATCCCACTGGCGATACCCCTTAACACCATCAGCATACCCTAAGAAAATGCACCTTCTAGATTTCGGATCCAATTTCGATGTTTCTTGGGCGTTATACATAGCATACACAGGACTTCCAAATGTATGTAAGCGAGAATAATCAGCTGGCTTACCAGTCCACATCTCCATCGGAGTCTTCAGATCAATTGCGGTTGATGGTGACCGATTGATCACATAACAGGCGGTCTTGACTGCTTCAGCCCAAAACGATTTGGCCAACCCTGCAGTTCTCAACATCGCTCTTGTCCTTTCTAACAAGGTTCTGTTCATCCGCTCTGCTACTCCATTTTGTTGTGGAGTGTGTGCCACCGTGAATTGTCTTTTGATACCTTCTTGTTTGCAGAAGCTATCAAATTCATTGCCAGTATATTCTCCTCCATTATCTGTCCTCAAACACTTGATCTTCTTCTCAGATTCAAGTTCAACTCGCGCTTTGAAGATTTTGAAAACTTCAAACACATCTGACTTCTTTCTAATTGGATACACCCAACATCTCCTGGAGTAATCGTCAATAAATGATACAAAGTATCTGGCACCTCCTAGGGACATAACCGGTGCTTGCCAAACGTCAGAGTGAACCAACTCAAGTATAGCTTTACTTCTAGCAGTCGAACTGTTGAACTTCAATGCATCTTTGCTTACTAGTAACACAATGCTCACAAAATGGTAAAGATACCTTTTTGAGCCCTGGAAGAAGCTTTCTTTCTGAGAGAATCTTCAAACCCCGTTCAGACATGTGGCCAAGTTTACGATGCCACATCATCAAATCACGCGTCTTCTCCCGAATTCACCATCGCAGCTTGGCGCTTCTCCTTCTTGTTGTGTTTCACCTTTAAGCATGTACGATTTCTTTGCTATCTTTTACGCTTTCATCACCACAAAGCGGCGCCTTTAACGATCTTCATGATCCCATCTCGAACATGGGTATGCACCGATACTATCTAATTGTCCCAATGACAATAGATTTTCTTCAAGCCTTTCACATGCCGTACCTCCTGGATGGTGCGAACCGCATCGTCATACATCACCAATTTGATGGTACCAATACCGGCAATCTCAAGGCATGATCGTCACCCATAAACACAGATCCTCCGAGATAGGTTCGTATTGGTGGAACCATTCTCTCCTAGGGGTCATATGCCATGTAGCTCCACAGATCCATAAGCCCGCACATCGGTGAACCGCTCTTACGCCTTCAACAATCAAGTTGTTGCTTATTTGTATAATATTTCGCCCTCATCCGGAAGTACTCGCTACACAACCACGAGCTTTTGATGTCTCGGTACCTTTCCCTTTGGTTTCTTCACTCTTCTTGAGATACCAACACTCCTTCTTGTAGTGCCCTTTCCCGCCACAAAGTGATGACACTTGACATTTTCTTACTTCTTGACTTTGATCTACTCCGATTTTGACTCCCACGGGGCTCGTTCCGTTGATCTACCTCTCACCATCGTTAAAGCTTGACTGTTGTGCGTTTCCTAGTCTATCTTCTTTACTTTTGAGACTTTCTTCTTCAAGAACCGCATTTGCAATATCATCAAAGACTAGTATCTCTATATTGTTTGTTAAGTTGATGATGAGTTGATCATACGAATCAGGTAGACTCTGAAGTAGAATTTCAGCACGTTCATCCGTCTCTATATTATGCCCCATTGTTGAAAATTTGTGAAAATAGAGTATTGAGGGTGTTGATGTGGTGCATCCCGAAGTTGACTCCATCATCCGAAGGGTGTATAACCTTCTCTTCAAGAAGATCTTGTTGTGTAGTGATTTGGCTTCGTATAACTTTGTGAGAGTGTCCCAAATCTCTTTTCTTGCCGCTTTTTCTCCGATACACTTGACAATACTTCATCGGCTAGCGCTAGATGTAGATTAGCAATAGCATTGCCATCCATCTCGCTCCATTTATCATCAGTGATATCGTCGGGCCTTTCTTCAATTGCCGCCAAGCAGTTATCTTTTCTCAATACTGCTTTTATTCTCATTTTCCACAATGAGAAATTATTCCCATTGAACTTCTCTATTTCGTACTTCGTCGCCATCTTTATAAATATCTCCTTTCCACTAACAGGATCTGATTGTAACACAACAACCGGCTACAAACCTGGCGCTCTGATACCACTTGTTAGGATCGTTGTTGTGGAACCGGAGATAAACTTGCAACTGAAGTAGAAATGAGATAAACGAGAAATACCAGATTTAACGTGGAAAACCCCCAAATTAATTCAGGGTAAAAACCACGGGCAAACTGTAGAAGGATTTCACTATAGCAAAAGGATTACAACAACTTCTCTCTAATATAAGGAGAGCACAATTGGCGATAACCTCTCTCTTATAATAGGAGAAAAACACTCTCTTTGATAAAGGAAAGAACACGAAATACTAGGAGAAATCTAACACCTTATTTTCTCTCTAGCTCTCTAAACCTCTCTCTCTTTATCTCCCAATTATGAATTACAAAGGATTTGTAACTCAACTCATGAAATTACAACCCTCTTGTAACTCTAAGCTTGGGATTTGTAATGCAAGAATGGGATTACAATTGAAGAATAGAATTACATTGCATGAACAAGATATGCCTTTTTATAGAGAATTGAGGCGGTGGACTAGGCGGTTTGTGCATGGCGGTGAGCCTACCAAATTTGACTTTTCAAACTTCCTTTTTTTTTTTTAAATGTGGCTTTAACCGACTTCATTAAAGATGAGAGTACAAATTGAAAATTGTTATGAATAATTGAGAATAATTTGGTGGTTATGAATTATGAGGAATAATTTGGTGGAGGAATAATTTGGTGGAGGAATAATTTGGTAAAAGATGTAATTATTATATGTGAATGACTATTATACCCTTGATGAAATTATGTAATTACGGTTGTACCATTCGAAGTTTTCCTATAAATAGGGCTTCAGTTATTAATGAAATTCATTCCTGAGAATTCCTTAGAATTCATTCTCTCTAAATTCTCTCTATTGTTTCTATACTTTTATAACACGTTATCAAACACGAGTCTCTAGCCATTTGAGTAATATGAAGGAGTATGCTCTACGCTTGCATCTTATAGATGATCTTCTGCATCAGAAACCGAATTATTATAAATAACCTAATCCATCTCCAATCAATACTTATCTTTCTTTTCTCTCTTATATTTTTCCCACTTTCTCACGTCCCACTCTTTCTATCTTCCCAATCACTCACAGAAAACATTTATGCAGAGATAAAGAGTTGTGGGCAATTCAAGAATTGGCAAATGGAGGAAATACGTGCATGTTCAATTGCTTCTCCCTAAGAAAAATGAAAAGGTATATATATTATATTACTTTATAATATAATAATATATTAAACTATAATATTCGTTTTCTCGAGATATAAGGAGCATACATTATCAAAATCAAATTTTCTCGACTCCATTATACTCGATTTAACAAGAGCTTCGATTTGACACCAACATTGATAGGGTAATAACTCGTTTTGAAATATGTTATTATCAAACTTTCAAAATTTACAAATCAGTACACCAACTTTTGAAAAAGTTACAAAATAGTCCTTGAACATTTTGATATTGATAAATTGAAATAGAAAGGAGATAATTTTCCAATCGTAAAACATTGATAAAATATTTTTGACAATTTTACCTTTACGAATTGGAATGGACAATTTTACCCTTAGGGTAAAACCGACCTAATTTTGACGACAGTGAAAAATGGATAGAATATTCATGAAGAAATTCTAAATCCATTAATTACGACCTGAAGTCCATTTGAGTTAATAGATCAAAATATTAATGTAACTCTCGAAGAGTTCAATTACATAATATACTTATTCTAAAAGGATAAGTGTGCTCTTGTAGAAGTAATGAGTATTTGTTCTAGAAGAACAAATTTGCTCCTCGTAAAGCAGCCTTCAATATTTAATTCTCAGACTTTATTTACTTGTAATTTAATTCTTTGCAATACCTCCTACTTGATGATGGGTTCAACCGTCACTAAACGGAAGGTTTTATATATTTATGCACTTTATATGCTAAGTGATGGGTAATACCTTCTACTAAGCAAATCCTACTCCTGAAGAAGTAGTTAAACATTATGCAATTTAATTCTCGCAATTTAAATTTCGTAAATTTATATTTATTGCAATAATTCCCATAAGGTAGGTTCGACCACCTATTGGAGGAAATTTAATTTCTGTAATTTAAATTTATGCACTTTATAGTTTGAGTATATTTCCAATGTGGTGGGTAATACCACACGATTGGTGTGCATATTTCCAATGTGGTGGGTTATACTACACGATTGGTTATAAATCTAATCCTACTCGAGAAGAAGTAGTTGATCAAATATTCTAATCATACTCTAGAAGAAGTAGACGATGAGAATAAAATTACTTCTTCATATATACCGAATATGAATGGAGAAAATTGAGCAAGTGGTACTTGAAGTTACCATTGGATAAATAGACGAAAGTAAAATGCTGAATAGATCCCATGTTGATAAATCAAAGAAAATATATCGCATGGAAAGCTTATATGAAGTAATCTTATCGATGATATGAGATTGTATTAATATGAGAATAAAATGCTCTTGAAGAAGCATAATCACTAGATTTACGTATTTGAATAAAGCCAATATGATATTATTATTACTCCGTAAGAAGTACAAAATAGTCAAGTGGAACACATTGAGAATATCAAAAGATGACAATAAACACTCGAAAATATAGAAATACTAAAAGAAAATATATATTGAATCCATAAATGAGGGATGCGTCTCGAGAGTATAAATACTCGTAACTCGCCACCATCAACATTAGGATTCATAATGAAATATTTAAAGGATCCGAATTTCTTTTTCGCTGACACCATGGTCTGGGTGACCAAACGGACCTGGCTTCCACAAATTCTTGAACATATGCATGAAATTTGATGAGTAGTTCATCAACAAGATACTAAGCGAAATAAGTATTTTTCTCATTGAATGAGAGATAAACTTATTATTTACACCACGATCTAGAAACGCTAGTAAGCCATCAAAGAAATTATTAATATTCAACAAACTTATTGGTTTGACATGAAAGTTCCACTGTGCCAACGAGGCTATATTGAATATTTCCTCCGATTGTGTTGTAGCGCTGGAAGGACAATGAAAGCATCACTATTATTCATCATATACATCATGCGGTTGTGGATGGATTGCGCTTGTAGCCCCAACCCTGCGGACCCATGGTAGAACTGGCTCCAATTAGTATTAGATCCAACTAGATGAAAAGGTATTACACTCAAAACTCTTATTCCCCATGATGGTGCGACCATTATAAGTCTAGCTAAAGTTTGTTGTTGGTTCCTCCATATAGTATATTGATTTCTTGTCTCCCTAACTCTTTTCTGAGTCGGTTTGCCATATCCACATATTGGATATGGCCTACGATTAGATCCACTAAGAATACATACGGTTTTAATCTGGCGAGGTAAAGCTCGACTTGTATGAGATGATTCTAAAATCTCCATATCCATCTCTACTCCTATCTCTTTTTTACACTATACTTTTAATGTATGAACATGAGAGATATATGAATCCCTCTATTTAAAGATAAATTTTCAAACCAATAATTGATTGTACTATTTACTTTTTGACAAATATGAAAGAGAAAATGGCGAGAAAAATTTTAGTGAAATGACATATACACATCGGTGATTGAAAAATAATATATATATATATATACATATATATATATCTTAAAATCGAAAAACAATATTTACAATTACAAGAAAAACATTGATCTTACGTTATTACATCGAGCTTCCTTATATTAATATGAGAAAATTATTATACTAAAATTTTCTACTAAATTTACAAGCAGGATCTTCTAAAGTAAGTTTTCAAGACTGTGTAACTGCGTTTGTTGATCTTTGAATTTGGCCCATAAGGCCATTAGCTCACCTTGTGCGTGTCCACTAGGCCGTGTCTTAAGAGCCTGTTGAATATCATCCAAAGGCTCCTTACTCAATCCATCCTTAATGAATGCTATTTTATCTTCTCGATTTACGGACAAGTACCCCACTGATTTACATCAGTGTCACATGTCCATCGAGCACACTTGTAGCATCCTCCTAATCTTTTTGCTCTCCGTTTCTTTGAAAAACTACTTTTACCCATACCAGGCATGTATTTAGAAGGAATTGAAACCTCACCAGATAATCGAACCTTTGCTTCAATCAAGCATCGGATATCTTGTGGGATACCCTTATTCATTAGCATCCTTAATCTTTCTAGCCTACATCGATAAATCCTTTTTAGGATTTTGATCGGTAGTGATGGATAGTATTTTCGAAGATTTGAGAGCATATGATCCATTATAATGTATAGATCCTTGTTAGGATGAATTTTGCAATAATTTTGATGATTTATTTATAGAATAATAATACGCGTATGAAATAAGACTCGATTTTAAATAAATAATATGAAGCGTAAGACTACGATTTGAATTAAATAATAGCCGGATGTGATGCGTATGAGTCAGAACTCGTGTTTGAATGGTAGTAGACAATAATGTCACCAAAAGATGATGGAATATGTCGGTGAATTATTTCTATGATAAATCATATTGAGCACTATACAGATACTAGTGAAATCGATATAAGAATTTACTGAACTAGAAGTTCAATAATACTCGTTTGCAAAACCGGATTGACCATCCCGGTTTAAATAATTATTGAAATCAATATTTCAAGTGAAGAATTAAAAGAATTCTTCAATGATTGTTCTCGATAAATGATGAAATCATTACTAGCCAATATTGGGAATAAATCCCAAATATATCTGGAATAAAGGATGAGAAATATGGGCCCACTCATCCTCCATGTGGACTACTAGATATTATGATATGGATCCACTAGATAGTCACATGTGTATATGATTCATAATTTGAAATTTACGAAATATTTGCTCACGGTATGAGCATGATTTTCAGATTTAATGATAAAGCTAGTAAATGTATATCCCAATACTTGAATAAATCCCTGAAGGATTTGAGTATGCGCATACAAGTGGGATATTATATGGCAAATTATTTAAAGTCCTCAAATAAATTGCCGATATCGAGAATAGAATGCAAACGGTCTAAATTCCCATATTAAAGCTGAATGATGAGAACATATATGATTAAAATCATACCAACTATATGAGTTTTGGTGTTCTAAATTTTCTCAATATGAGGGGGAGTATTAAAAGTTGAAAATAATATGTGAAATGCATCATGTTATATCCTCGAAATTGAAATACGAACTTGAAGTTCAAAGATGCATGAAAGGCTATGAACAATCACATATATCAGTTACGATGCTTTGATAAGTTAGCACGCCAGAAGCGTTGATATTTCCCCAAACATATATATCAAAGCAAATTATAAAAGATGGTCTTAATAACGGAGGCATATACTCTTGAAGAGTATATAGACATAACTATATTGTGTAATCCTACAAGAGGATTGATAATGAGATATCTCGATAAGTTATGTCGATATGGGGAAAGAAATGAAATTGAAATGTGTCGACACGATATGAAAATGTAGCGCTACATATGATCAATGATAATGAAAATATTGAGATATATTGAAGATGATAAATGGTGAATGTGAAATCCTTAACTTATGAGATGATGAGATGATGATGACTATTGCTCAAGTTTAAAGATAAGCATGGTGGTCATTATATGTTGCATGCTCATGAAAGTTAAATTACCGATCGTGTGTGTAGTACCGAAAAGGAAATTAAAGGATCGGATGAGCTAAACCCGTGTTTATGAGTACCCTAAAGGGTGAGCTAAGCCCCTGGGAATGAAATAACCTATTAAGTGAGTATTAAATGTTAAATGATATATTTTAAGTGTTAGTTAGTTATGAAGGTTTACTTATATGTTTACATGTTTTTACGATGAATTTATATGTTTTAAAATTGTGTATTTGGAGACATGTGTTCATGGTGAATGTTTTGTAGTTGTGTAAGAAAATTGATGCACTCTAAATGAACGAAGAGTATAAAACCAATGTATATGATACTCATACAAATGTATGAAAGATTTTGAAATGCTTGCAGCATACTTGTATAAAATACGCATTGCACTCTTTTTCCCTTGACTGAGGTTTTATCCCATTGGGTTTTCCTAGCAAGGTTTTTAATGAGGCAACTTTAAAGGCGTATTCACATGAATAATGTACTCTTTTTCCTTCATTAGGGGTTTTTCCCACTGGGGTTTTCCTAATAAGGTTTTAACGAGGCATATTCATGGTATATTGAGAACGATAGGAGAAATTGATACAGTGTATCTATTGGATCAAGTTATAATGGAGCTAATGCTTTAGATCCAAACGATGATGATATTGAAATCATTTACCAGAAGTAAAGATATCAGTTCTCAAGATATGAAATCAAACGGAGCAGCTGTACTCTTTTTCCTTCGATCAAGTTTTTTCCCACTGGGTTTTCTTGACAAGGTTTTAACGAGGCAGCACATGAATACTCCTATACCGCTGGAAGACATCAGGGGGAGCAATGTTTTGATGAAGCAGTATATAACCACTCCAAGCTATCCTGCAATCGGTTTGGAAGTTTTTTTTTTCCCACTGGGTTTTTCTCCAAACAAGTCCAGAAGACATTTGTATTAATAGTCATTCAAGGGGGAGTGTTATGAATAATTGAGAATAATTTGGTGGTTATGAATTATGAGGAATAATTTGGTGGAGGAATAATTTGGTGGAGGAATAATTTGGTAAAAGATGTAATTATTATATGTGAATGACTATTATACCCTTGATGAAATTATGTAATTACGGTTGTACCATTCGAAGTTTTCCTATAAATAGGGCTTCAGTTATTAATGAAATTCATTCCTGAGAATTCCTTAGAATTCATTCTCTCTAAATTCTCTCTATTGTTTCTATACTTTTATAACAAAAATGCCATTTTAACAACTGTACATGCAATAATGTGTGTTGTCAATTTTATTCCGCAAGTGAACGGATCGTGAATAAGTGATAAAGTAATGAATAGAGCGATCCCACTAGGACTAATTTATTTGATATTGGTTTAAACTAATCTCAACAAAACCAATTAAAAGTATAAATATTAAAGGTTGGATTTTTAGGGAAAATTGTAAATAACACGGAAATAAATTGCAAAATTATAAAAAGTTGTTGAATCAATGGAGAGTGAAAGTTGGAAATTCCGATTTATCTTTAGATGTCCTATTTGATTTCTCGTCTCAATTTCTAATCTCAAGTTGTGTTAGATCGAATTCACGAAATTAATTTAATTTACCGCTCTCGAGTTCAAATCAATCCTATTTAATCAAGTCAACTACCATATCTCTACATATAGTCTGAATAAGCCTTAATTAAATGCATTAACGTGCATAGGAATTCATATGTACCCACCTGTCACGTGGTGATCACAACAATTATAAAAGTCTATCTCTAGCTCTTATGTAAATTGCTTAATTTTACTACGTGATTTAAATGTCTAACTCACCTCTCGATTAATTAGAATTCACAAGTCAATGATTTAGTGATCAAGTAAATCATGCATTAAACGTGGTAGTAAAATCAACACATAATAATAAAAGCCCACGAAATTGAGAGTCAAAAATCAAATAATCAATCTAAATTACATTGTTCATCCCAACTAATAGATTAGTTGTTCATATTAAAAAGTAAATAAGTCATGAAAATAAAAGAGTTCATCACCTGGCTTATAAGAAGAATTGCGAAGAAGAAACAGATCTTGCACTAAGCATTAATTCCCTCTTTTAATGTCTTAGAAACTCATGGATTCTCTCTAAAATATGATATGTTTTTGCTCTCCAAGGATCCTCACCAAAAGCTCTCTAATTTTCGTGGCTTTCTCATCTTTATATAGGCTTCAATAGGTAGGGTTGGGCGTGGGTTGGGTTGGGTTGGTTTTGGGTCAAATATGAAACCAACCCAAGCAATTTCGATTTGACAAAATCAAACCAAAAACCAACGCAATTGTTTGTGAACCCAACCAACCAGAACCATGTAATTCGATTTGAGTTGGGTTGGGTTGGGTTGGTTTATTCGGTTTGGTGTTAAACATAATAAATTTTATTGGATTAAAATTTTTCTATATAAAACAAAGATTATAAGCCCACAAATATAAAATAGACTCATAAACAAATGAAAATAGACATTTTAAATAACATTATACTAAAATAATCCGAATTTGAGGTATTACAGTCTTCCAATCTAAAATAGTAGTCATTGAAAAATAAAGTAGCAAGCACTATACATATACACAGTGCCGTACTTTGGGTTTCGGGGGCCTGAGTCGAGATCTGAAAATTGGGCCCTTGTTGGCCCATTTAGTCATTAAATTCCCTTGCAGGCCCGGTTAGTCACTAAAATCACTTTGAAAAAATACACAATAGTTGGCACTGGGGGCGTTTCGAACCTGGGTGGGTAATGAAACGTGGCAACTACTCATCCACCACACCACCAGGCTTTATGTTACTAAATTCTATGTACTTTAATATATATAAAAAAACATCTTGGAAATTCTGGGCCCCCAAAAAATTTCTAAATTTCGGGCTCCGAGACGGAGGCCTCTCGAGCCTCGTGGAAAGTCCGGCTCTGCATATACATAAACATAAATGAACTTGATTCTTGCTTCCAATTTGCAAATAACTTCCATATTCATATCCGGGTTGGGTTAGGTTGGATTGGGTTAGGTTTTGAGTAAGACCCACAAACCAACCCAACCCAACAGTTTTAATGGAATTGAAAACCAAAGCCAACCCAACTCAGTCGGTTTGGTTTGGGTCGATTAGTTTCGTTGGGTTGGATTGGGTTATGCCCATCTATTAATAGGTCTCCAAATGCCCATAAATTCGTGTGCAATAAGTAACCCAAAACTGACCAAAAATAGGAATCCTAATTAAATAAGGAAATTCGCGTTTTAGGCAGTACGGCTGTACGTCATTACTCATACGGTCGTATGAGTCTTCCTGTCAAATTTTTGCACTGGTTTTGTCCTTGTGATGGCCGTATGGATCAATTGATACGGCCGTTTGATATGTATGTTACGACCGTATGTAATTTACAGGGCCAGTCCTCCAACTTCCACTTTAGTCCCCAATTTCTATTTTTTCGCACTTTTTGGTCCTTTTGCCTCTTTTCGCTTCTTTGCATTGCCACCCATCCATGTTGGTCATTCACCTAAAATAGACGATATTAAACCTACTAAGCACTCTAAAATATCTATAAAAACTATGAAATAAACACAATAACATACTTATCAATGTGTTTGCTTCTTTTATTTACAAATTGGCTAAGAAAAGTTCAAATTTTTGCTGTCATTATTATATTATTTGATATGAGTTTAAATTAATAAATAAAATTCCTTTTTTGTTTAAATATTATTTTAGAGAATATAGTATGACGTAGTGCTTAAGTGACACAAAAGAAATATCCTTAATATTTCGATCGTAAATATTTGTCTTGAGTCTCGCTTGTAGGAGTTGATATCCTATCTAGGTTCGATGAGGTTAGTGACTTTATCACTTACTGATAGACGGTTTGTCTTAATAATGTCAATATATAGATTCGACTAGGAGTGCCGACATACGGGCTCCTAACATAAGTTACAGACGCTTTGAACTAGACCACATATAGTCGATTAATTAATATTAAAAGAATTAATCGAAACCTCACCTTTAGTGGATTACCTTAATTTGATACAATTAAGTGTTTAAAACTGGATTTCCTTCAATCCCAAGTTGAATAAAAAGAAAAAACATGGGATGTCGATGACTACATAAATGAGCCTTTTGTTATCAGATAAAAAGTGGTTTTTAAGATTGATAATTCCAAAATCAGATGAAACTTAAGTTACCAAAATTTGGTGTGCGTGGTTCAAGGTCTGGTCTGGTCTGGTCTAGTCGATCGTGCGTTTTAATATACGGGTGATACCGATTTGAAATGGGTGCTCGCCTAGATATCTCGTAACTGATCACCCAGACTTGTGTTGGGCGAAAGCCCAATTTATTTTATTTCTTTTTTTTGTAAAGAAACTATACTTTCTTAGTTTTGAAGTTAATTATAAAGATTATGTATTGGTCTTGTAATGAATGACAAATTCTTTGGGTTGTAACGCCTTACAAAAACTCTATATTGGATTATAAACAATGTGTAATAATAAATTACAAAATATTTATAATACATCAGAAAAGATTTGTAATGACATTATAAGATCATCCAAAGGCCGAAAAGGTATGTGTTGACCCAAAAGTCAATTAGTGTTTCATTTCAACAGGTAGAAATGTAGAACCATTGGGTTTTTTTTTTTTTTGGTTTTTTATTATGGGAGTAGAAACGACATTTTTAGCAGATCTTTGAATCACCACGTCAAAGTTTACTTGGTTTTAGCTTAATTTTATCGTGTAGATGGTCATATCCACACCCTTTTTTTTCAACTTTTTCATAAAATAGGTGATTTGTGCAAAAAAAGGAAAGGAAAAATTATACGGGGCGACCACCGACTTTATGCTGGCAACTGCCTATTCGAAATCTACTAGGCGATGGACACCAAGTGGAGCCTAGTTTCGAATTGAGCGACCTCCCAAAATTACATTGGGTAATCGCCTGGTTGGAAAATTGGGAGTCGCCTAGTTTTGTATGGGGTGAATACCCATCTTTTGTATTGGGCAATCGCTTAAATATTTATGAAACACACTTGATTTTTATAATTTTACACTAGAAGATGCCTTATTTTTGTAATTAATTCTAGTTAACCTTATTTTTAAATATCATACTTAAATGTTTGTAGTTTTTGTAGTTTCCGTATTCTTTAACTCATTTTGAGAAATTTATTTGAAGTCAATATTCTTTTTATCGATGTCCTGTACTTAAAATTGTTCAACGTAGCACAAATTTTTCTTTCTCTCTTTTTTTTGTTTTTCTTGTCATTTTTTTACTAGTGTCAAAACGTGCGTTGCATGCTGTATGTAAATGTAGATGATATGACAATTACAAAGAAGACAAATATTATGGCCAAATATTGTAAAAACGCTGAAGAAATTAGGAACATAGAAAGGAAACAAGACGAAGAATTGTTTGCTAATTTACATTTACATTATAAATGTAAAAATATTGTGGTAATAATGAATGTGAACATGACAGTATAGCAAAATTTGTTTGTATATGATATATGGCGCTAATATTCCATATAATTTTATTTTTTTTTGTTTTGGTTTTCTGTTTGTATCAATACATTTATTGTTTTTGTAGATAATCTTGAAACAGGACTACATAAAGTAGGCATGAGAAAATCCGTGTCATAAGGATGTATATTCCAATATTGGGTATAGTTTATCTTTGTGCTTTATTAATAGTTATTGCGAAGCATAGATGTACAGGAAATTATTATCGTTTGAGAAATAATTTTTTAGCTAATCCCTTGGAAACAAACATGGTATACGACACGCATCAAGGTGGAATCCAATTCATCAGATTGGCTACGAAAAGAACTAGAGATATATATGAATAATTATGCAAAGTTGAAAATATCGTGTGCTTGACAATAATATGTAATAGTCTATCGATTTTCATTCTATTTTTTATATTGATTCACTTTTAGCTTTGCATCTCCATCTCTTACAACTTGTCAATTTTATGATTGGTTTAAACTATTTTTCGCCACATATTTTTCTAAATATATTAACATTATCTTAAGATATTAGTGGCTAATTACACATGATCTCCATGTATATTGCACCATTGCATGGGAGTGCTATGACTTATGCGGTCATTAAATGTCAACACATTTAATACTACTGTGATGATAACTAACAACACGTTGTGGAAGTTTCTAAATGAAAATTAGGTTTAATTTAAATGAAGGTAGAGACAATATATAGCGATGTGATAAGGCTAATTTGAGAAAAGGAAAAAGGACTAATTGAACCCTTTGAGATTGTCCCACCTACCATGTAAGTTTTTCACACGATCACCCGGTAAAAAAAGTATTTTTACTATTTTACTTATCGTAGGTAAAACATGAATTAATCATGTTTAGATGAATAGTCTGAAAGCTATATAATTATTATTAGAGAAGAGTTAACGATGAAACAAGTGAGACCCAGTTATGAATTTAAAATCTGAACTCATTAACTAATCACATTTACTTGGTTTATGTGTGAGAATTTAAAATCTGAACTCATTAACTAAAATCACATGCACTTTTCTTGATTCATGCATGGGAGGCTCTTCTATATAAACCCCCCTTCTTCCCACTTCTCTCATGTCAAACAAATTCGATCAACTCTCTTCTCTTTCAAATTTCTCCAACTAAATCTCTTCAATCTTAACCTTAACATTCACAAATCTAACCTAAATTTGATTAAATTCAAGTCCTTTGAGGAAAAAATTAAGGAAAAATGTTTAGTTTTTCGTTTTCGAGTCAAGATTTCTCGGCACCACGATGTGTTTGGGTGAACGGTCCGGTGATCGTCGGAGCTGGCCCGTCCGGCCTGGCGGTGGCGGCTGGCCTGAAAGAACAAGGCGTGCCTTACGTCTTATTAGAAAGAGCTAATTGCATTGCTTCTTTATGGCAAAAATACACTTATGATCGCCTCAAACTTCATCTCCCCAAACAATTTTGCCAACTTCCTAGTTTTCCGTTTCCCCAACACTACCCTGAGTACCCAAACAAGAAACAGTTCATAGATTATCTTGAATCATATGCAACACACTTCAACATCAACCCACAATTCAATGAGTGCGTAGAGACGGCTGCGTACGACGGGGCTTGCAATTTGTGGAGAGTTAAGACTGTTTCTGCTAACGGCTCGACCAAATCCGAGGTTGAGTACATTTGCCAATGGCTTGTTGTGGCGACCGGGGAGAATGCAGAGTGTGTTTTGCCCGAAATCGACGGTTTGCAGAACTTTGGCGGTGAAGTGATTCATGCTTGTGATTATAAATCGGGCGAAAAGTTCAGGGGGAAAAATGTTCTTGTTGTGGGGTGTGGAAACTCGGGCATGGAAGTCTCTCTCGATCTTTGCAATCACGATGCCAAGCCATCTATGGTCGTTCGAAGCTCGGTGAGTAAATTTTTACATAAATTAATTACTAATCGAAATGAATTCAAAATTTCATTCGATTTTAACTTTCGACTAATCGATTTCTTGTTTTCATTCATCAGGTTCATGTACTACCCCGCGAAATATTTGGCAAGTCGAGTTTCGAACTAGCAATCTTTATGCTAAATTGGCTACCAGTGTGGCTAGTAGACAAGATTTTGCTCTTCTTGGCTTGGATGATTCTTGGAAACATTGAGAAATATGGGCTAAAACGGCCCTCGATCGGCCCGTTGGAGCTGAAGAACACACAGGGGAAGACCCCTGTTTTAGACATTGGTGCGCTCCAGAAGATCAGATCGAGGGAGATAAAAGTGGTCCCCGGGATCAAGAAGTTCTCATGCGGAACCGTCGAGCTTGTTAACGGCGAAAGGATGGAAATCGACTCCGTCATGTTGGCTACTGGTTATAAGAGCAATGTGCCTTATTGGCTTCAAGAAAGTGACTTCTTCTCAAAGAATGGATTCCCAAAGACACCATTCCCAAATGGATGGAAAGGAAAGGCTGGATTGTATGCTGCTGGTTTTACGAGGAAAGGGCTGTCTGGTGCATCTGCTGATGCTGTCAGAATCTCACAAGATATCGCCAAAGTTTGGAAAGAAGATTTGAAGAAAAAGAAGCAAAAGGTCCCGACTCACCGACGATGCATTTCGACATTTTGATGGATTGAGAATCGAAGTTTTCGTCTTTTTCGATTTCGGTTTTCGTCTATTGTTAAGTAAGTTATATGGTTTTGAGAAGGAAATTTACAAAAAAAAAAAAAAAAAGACACTTTATTTGTTATAAACAGGCGATATATAACACAGAGATCAGCCATCTCCAAAGATCCCACGTTTTATTATTGGGGCATCTTGTATAATCATGGAGGATGATGAGGCTTTTTATTATACATATATAATCTTTTCTCTATTGCTATACGTTGTTTTTTTTTTTTTTCCTTTTTATTAGGTTGTGATTGACTTATTTTGATGATAATATAATTTTGAAAATTATTTTTTATTACGATGTTGTTAAAAAGATGTTTTATATTAACATCCAATCAAAGTATAATCACAATAAATTATCTTTTATAATAATAATAATTTTATTAAATCAAAAAGTTTATGCTTGAGAATATTTTGTTGTGGTTATTATTATTATTATTATTATTATTATTATTATTATTATTATTATTATTATTATTATTATTATTATTTTGTCGATATATAATGGTATCACTTTTTTTTATACTACGGTAAATCTATTTATTTCTATATTATATATTTACTAGCATTTTTCACCTATGCGTTGCACGGGGTGATATGTTCAAAATATTAGTAAATCCTACTGATATTAATATTATAAAATCAAAACATTAATATTTTTCTCTCGTACTCTTACCTAGCATTTACACCCGTGCATTATATAGGATTGATTTTTTAACAAATAATAATTTTGATAAATGTTCATGGAATAATTAATTTATGAATAGTTGTCAATTTGTACCGCAATCTTACCTAGCATTTACACCCGTGCATTTATATGGGATGGTAATTCGTGATAGAGATTATATTAATATATCACATTTTGCCAATGGTAAGATTAAATCTATTAAATATGTGTAAACATAAAATAAAATCAATAAAATTAAATGGTATAGTTATCAAAATAACCATAATAAAAAACTCTATTAATTTTCTTAAAGGCTATAGTTTTTTTAAAAAAATTATTCTATATTCTATTATATGCACCTACAAATTTCGAGAGATATTAATTATACACTCGTGTAATGTACGGTATTGACAATGAATATGTAAATATAAAATTTTGAAATCTAATTATGAAATATAATCAACATACCTTTATATTATAGAAATGATAATATAGCGGGTATAGACCCCAACACCCTATTCCTGCCACCTCTAGGAAACACTTATCATTGCCTTCGCCCACCTTTATTTAATCGAGTCTGAGTAAGGATATTATAAGAATTGCAATAAGATGAGGACTCTCATTACCCTTCCCAATCCTACTAAGAAATTCTCATCCCCGTCCATGTCCCATTATAATCGTTTAATCGGAGACTTTTATTTGTACTTTTTAAATATGTATTAATGACATTTATTTCAATAAATACATTCTAAACATAGTAAACACGTATATTAATATATTTGGTATAAACTCACCACTTTAATATATTCAGTATATTAATATCTTTTTTTTACGTCATCAATTTAAATATTTATTTTAAATAATTTAAATTATATAGGTTTCCTAATGTGGTCTATAAAACATTATTATAGATATTTAATAATATTTTTTACCATATTTAATGCTATAATCAAATTTAAATTAATTTGGATAAGATAAATAACTTGGAATATATATGATTAATAATTAAAAAAGATGACATAATCGATGATCGTTAAAAATTGAATACAATCTAAACAGATAAAAATCGATACAAAATGAATAATTTAAAGTGCCTTGGATTCTTAATATTTATTTAAAAAATAGAATCCAAAATAGATATTCAATATAGTCGAGAGACAATTAAGAAATTCGGATTGAGTCGCATAATTTCAATCGTTGACTCAGTCGATAGCCAATTATTTATTAAATACATAATTTATAAAATAAGCAATTTAGGTATGTATTTACGTGTCAACTTATTTAATCTTTATTCATTAAATATGTAATTGAAATATTTATTTACTTATCACTAAAATTAAACCATTAAAAAATATTACAATTATGGTGGCTCACGGCATTCGTGAAAATAAATATTTCACACCAACATACTTGATGGGAGCATTGTACGTAGTTGAGTAATAAAGAGAAAATATATTTTCCTCGAGTATGATTTTCCATCATACTTGACTAAATATTTATTTACTTTCACAAAAAAGAAGAAATAAAACATTTGTTCCTAATTCTTATAATACTACTCGGAGAGTCGATAAATCAATCTCGTTAAAAAATTATTCAAATGTATAAAATTACAAAAATATTAATTTATATTTAACGTTTCGTAAATAATTTTTATTCAATAAATAAGAAAAAAGTCAAGTTTAATAGTACACTATATTTGGTAATATTTATCATTCAAAAAAAATATTTGGTACTATTTTGCAACTCGGGGTTTTTCCTTTTTTTTTTTTAATTTTAAATTTACATATTTATCTATTTAAAAAGGAAAACCTCAAAATTCGGTGAAATTATTTCTTATGAAAATTTCAATTAATTGAAGTAATGGTGGTAGAACTGATCACAACAATGATAAAGATGATTCCTTATTTTCAATTTACTTATAATGTTTCATATATCATATATCATACTTCTTTGGCTCTTATTAATTGTCATGATATAAGATACTATCAAGAGAAATTATCTTCTTTGGAACTAAAATAAAAAAATCCGAGTATTTTAATAATTTGAACCTTATTATAATTGATATGTAATCTTACAATAATTAAATATGATTAATCAAATCGTGTGCAAGTAGTATCATTTCATTATATAATGCAAGATAAAAAAAATTGCTGAATAACTTGAATAAAGCTAATTATATTCACACTATAAAATATATTGAATACACCACAATTTAATTGTATGAAAAGGTCTTTATATTTGTTTATGATAACAATTATGCCCTCAATTTTTTTTTACATTTTTATAATTAATAATTTTTAGCAATTAACTTACTTCGTGCGTAAATATTAATTTATATTTTAATATTTTGTTAGAGATATCTAAATTAAAAGAAATATTCACATTTTATGTCCATTATATTTTACAACATTTAAAGTATAATGAGCAAATAAGTAATTTGACATCTAAATAAACAAAATTTTTAGATAAAAACGATCTTTATAGTCTAAATTTATAATTAGTTAAAGATTAAAAATAATCATTGACAGGAAAAAAGTTAAGGTTGTAATTATATGAAGATGTAAATATTGGAAGCCTTTAAAATAAATAGAATGTAATGTATTAATAAAAATGTGTTGTGCAATATAATTGCTCCTACGATTATTTAAAAGTTTTCAAATAAACTATTATATAAAATCAAACAATTAAATTTTTATACATTAATGTGAAGTTCCAATTGTCAAGTCTTGAATGTTTGTTGACAATTTAACTTTAATGGTCAATATAAGTTAAAATATTTAAATAATTGTAATAGTGATAATTATATAAAATAGACAAATATGAAGAACATTAATTATATCTTATTGTATTAGAAATGCTAATTATATTGATTAAAGCGATAGTATATTAAGGGGCAACAAAAATTAGAAAGGACATGAGTGAAAACTGTAATTAACTAATTAAATAATTAATTAAAAAAATAAATTAATTATTAATATACAAGAAAAAGGTTATTATTATTATTATTATTATTATTATTGTTATTATAGACAGATAGTTAAGCTAATTAATTTTTAAATAGTAAAAATAATTAATGTAGTGACCGCGAATTTTTTAAATCAAAATATTTAATTAAAAGTAAAATCTCGAACGTGTCGCTACAACTTCACCTATAGGATTTAAATAGCGTACGCTCGTCTAGTTAAGATTTTATATTATTTATTATTATATTAAATTATTTAAGAAAAAAAAATAATAATTTATAAAAACATATATTATTTCCAAATTTACATTTGAGGACCAAACTTTAGAAACTATTCATTTTAATCTCTAAAAACCTAACTTCTTATTCAATCGCTATTTCATATGTATTTTTAAACCCGATTATATGACGTTTAAGGTCCAATCTATTTCTTATAACATAAGGAAGCCCCATTTTAGTCCAATTCCATTTTTAGCCCATTTAGAGCATTTGTAAAACTTATCCTATCTTTCACCTTTGAGTATCCTATTGTTGAAGTGTTCAAACCCTAACTCAAGTCCCATTTCTTCACACCACCATTACACAAGTGTTACCTCCTTCACAAGATCTCTCAACCTACAACCAACTATCTTCAATAGGTAAGATTTCTTGATATTTTATTCATATCTCCATTTTTAATTTTTGGTTGTTGTAAGTTTTAATCATCTATTTGCATCTTTCACTTGATTTTTACACACAAATAGAAATATACATACACAATACACGCATGTATTCAACACCGCCACCATCACACGCAGCTTCACCACGCCACCACCAACTGCAACCAAGAATCATCACCTTCATTTCACAACAAAACATACACACGCACGCATATACATACGATACATATACGCCATATACAAGCTCGGCCAAAACTTCACCATGCTCAAAACTCCACTTCACAATGTAAAACCATATCTACACCTTCCTCTCCATCCCTAGAACATTGTTGTATAGTTTAATTTCAAAATTGTTAGTGAATCGAACCAATTTTGAAAATACCCAAATTTTCTTTTACTTTAGTGTTCAAGCTTTGATTTCTCCCTCTATACTCAATGATTCTTTCAATTAAAACCACCAATGGGATCACCACACTCCCCTCCACCTTCGCCGACCACCACCATCGCCGGAAACCGCCGCCACCGTCGGCCCATTTGAGAGAAACCGAGAGAGAGAGAGAGAGAGAGCCGTACGAGAGAGAGTGTCGGGTGAAAGAGAGAGGGATCCGAACCGGCCCATTCATGTTTAAATCCTGATTTTGCAAATGTGTCCCTCTATTTTATTAATTAGTTTAAGTTAGTCCCTATGTTTTATTTAATTTACAAATCCTCAACTTTTAATTGTGACAATTTAATCCCTCAATATTATTTACAAACTTAATCCCCTATCTTATTTATTTTATTTAAATGAGCCCTCAAATTTTATTTAATTTCAAGTCCCTAACTTTCAATTGTTTCTATTTGGCCCCTAAACTTTTATTTCACTTTTAATCCTTCAATTTCTTTTTCCTATTTAATCTAACCCCCAAAATTTAATTGCATACTAGTCCCCATGATTTAAAAATATTATAATTGAGCCCAAAATATTTTTAGTTCACTTTTTATTGCATAATAGGTCCTCAAACTATTAAATTCTTTCAAATTGGCCCCCAAAGTTTTATATTCTTTCTATTTTT
Organism: Jasminum sambac; assembly: GCA_018223645.1. Taxonomy (NCBI): domain Eukaryota; kingdom Viridiplantae; phylum Streptophyta; class Magnoliopsida; order Lamiales; family Oleaceae; genus Jasminum; species Jasminum sambac. The sequence continues at coordinate 29,118,068 of CP073652.1, forward strand.
GGTCCACAGACTTCTATATTACTTATAGATACTTATATTTTAAGAATATTAACGTAAATTAAACTCGTAATTGACTAGACGAGGCGTACCAACAGTTAGAGGACTGATTTTTACCGCTTAGTAGGCTCAAAACTCGAGAGATACTTCAGGTAGGCTCAAAAGAGTCATTTTTACTTATCGCGCAATTATTGTTAATTGTCTGTACTATATGAGTGAGCAAATGTATGTAATTGATGTGATTGCTTGCCTTGAGCCTAGACTTGCCTTCGGGCCCAGAGTTACCTTCGGGTAAAAGTATTGCCTTCGGGCCCAGAGTTACCTTTGGGTAAGAGAATTGCCTTCGGGCCCAGAGTTGCCTTCGGGCAAATTACTTGCCTTCGGGCCTAGAGCTGCCTTCGGGCCCAGAGTTACCTTCGGGTATTATATTACAGAGTTTACATGACTATTTGCCTTATATACTTGTATAGATGATTAACTTGCTTGAGAGCCTCATCGAGTATTATTTAAATACTCACGCCTTTCATTCTTCTTACAGATGAGGAGTCCGGTGGCGTGGCGAGTCGTGGGAGCTCTATCTAAGCTTATTAAATAAAATATTTCTTTTCCGTTGCTATTCGAGTAAACTGTTGTATTGGATTATGTCATTTCAAACCTTTTGAACTACTTAGCATCTTAAGTTAGACGTTTTGAACGTTAGAGATCAAATAATTATAAGATACTCTATATGGTTGCTTTTAAATCGAATTTCCGCATCTTAATTATATTTATATATAAATTTCCGCATTTTTAAATATTTGTTATATTTTCGCATTTAATGATATATATAAAAAAAATATTTTAGAAAAAGACCTAGCGTTCCGAGTTCTTCGAACTCGGGGCGTTACAGCTTGGTATCAGAGCGGGTCTACGGTTCTGTAGACTTGTAAATTGTTTAAAGAATTTTTTCGAAAGAAACTTTTCAAAATTTAAAAGTTTTATGTCCTAAGAGCTACCACGACCATCGTCTCTCCGCCGACTCCGAGGTAAGGAAAGAAAGTTTTTAGATTTCAAAGATTGACTTATTGAGTTTCGAAGTTCTTTTGAGAAACTATGTTTTGACATAGAGTGAAAGAAGAAAGTTTCAAGAAATTTTTCAGATACAATAAGAAAGAGTATTTACTTAATGCCTAATCACTTTTTAGAAAAAGTTTATGATAGATACAATTTTAAAAGTTATGTGAATGTTTGTATCTATTTGAAGTCAAGAGAGCCTCTTTGAAGGATTTTATGAGAATTAAAAGTTGATACGGCATCAGAATGTTTTGCAAGTAGTTGTATCTGAATTGATGGATTTTATATCCATAAAGGGAAAAGTAAAGTACTTTTTCTTGAGAGAGAAAGAAATCGAGTTTGAGCCTAAGCGTGAAATTTCAAGTGATGAATCAAGCATAACTTTAAATAAATTTCATGTTATTTCTAGTCCTCGAAACTTACTTAATGATTTTCAAGTATTGACTATTGCGTATGGGTATTGTTGTCCTCTCTTGCCTATATTGAACGGTGATTTGTATTGCTGGTGATTGGGACTTTAGTTTGGTGTTATGTATTGAAATGGGAGATTGTAATGGATTTGCGATTGATTGTAATGGAACTTCAATTCAATGTCATTGGTTAAAATAGGGTCGTAATGGAATGATGGACATGAGTAAGAAGGAATTAGACCTGTGCTATGCTAGATATTCCGAAATTCTTGAGTGTAAAGGATGAAAGACAAGATGAGTAAATGTATTTACGAATATCGGTAGTGTGTGATACTAACTGATCATGGATATTGTTGATTTGATTTTGTGCACTCGAGATGAGATTGTTGGATTGCATTGTTATGAAGTTTTAACGTAATAGAAGATTTTATCTGATCGCCTACGTTTTGGGTCGTGAATATGCTATTCTATCCTCCAAGTGAAGTTTGTGAGTTCTATACTTGCATGTTATAGTCTCCTCAATGGAAATCATTTGAGATCAAGGGTTATAAATTGAGGATAAGTGGTGAAAATTATGTACTAAGGTTATCTTGTTACGGGATTACCAATAAATGTTAGGATTCTCGATTTAAACTTATTTTATTATCCATTTGAAAAAGTTGATTAGTGGCGAAGAAGTTTAGATCATATGAATTGAAGTTAGATGCATCTATTGACCGATAGGTGACTACAAGATGTATTTATTACAAATTTGGTGGCATGTTTATATATTATGTGGGAACTTCTAATGAGAAAGTTTGATGAGTTATACTATAATGAGGTTGAGTGAGATGTTGAAGGAATTCATATATAATTTTATGAAATGAGTTTATGGATATCGGATTTTGATTTAGAGGATCAATTATGTAAGCGGTGACCGCATGATAATTTGATTTTAAGGATGTAATGTGATTTTTAGGAGGCATGATTTTTATTTTGAGAGTGTGATTGATTTTAAAATCTATTTAGATTTTTGGGATTTGAGGATTTGAAATGTGAGGTCAAAGATTATGCGATTGGAGGAATTGCTTGAGAAAGGGTTTATCCGACCGAGTGTGTCTCCGTGGGGAGCACCTATTTTATTTGTTAAGAAGAAGGATGGTAATATGAGAATGTGTATTGATTATAGGGAACTCAACAAGTTGACGATAAAGAATAAGTATCCCCTACCAAGCATTGACGATTTGTTTGATCAGTTGAAGGGTGCTTCGGTTTTACGGAAGATTGGTTTGAAATCGAGGGTAACACCAGGTTGAAGGTCAAGCCGCGGATATACCAAGGCGACGTGAGACACGATATGGGCATTACGAGTTTCTGGCGATGCCCTTTAGTCTCATGAATGAACCTACAGTGTTCATGGATTTAATGAATCAAGCTTTTCATCAGTATCTGGACAAGTTTGTCATCGTATTTATTGATGAGGTATCGACCTATTCAAGGGATTCTGATCAGCATGGGGATCGGAACAGTTGAGGATTGTACTTGATGCATTGAGGAGATAGTCGCATTTGAGAACATTCAACCCATACATGATCCAAATGAAAATATTGTTTTTATGCAAACTCACTAAATTACTTATCAAGTTTTAGTCAACTTTCACCATCCTTTCCAATTTGATTGACCGATTATTTTCGAATTTCTTAAGTTGCGTTTGATTCAAAAATACATTTCTTGTTGCGAAAGAAATAGAAATCGATTTCGAAAACATGGTTAACATTGGAAGTATTATTATTATTATAAGGTTGTGCTAGATCATACTTTTATTTGACTTACTTGTTTGGTAAGCAAGAACGCTTTGAGCATAAGTTAATGCAACATTATGAAATTTTCTTTAGCCTTCGATTGAGGATGAAATGTTCTTCTTTTTAATCTTTATTCTTCGATTCAAATGATATTTAGCATTACGAGAAGAATGGAAAGAAAATTTTAAAACTTTACTTTTTCAACATTTGGCTTGTTATGTAAGGGAAATGTGTTAAAGTGCTTATTTTTTCGGGATTTCGACCTATATTTTTAATCAACCTATCTCTATAAACTCAAACAAACAATTCTTGTGAAGAAAGAATTTGACAAAATTTCATTTTCTATTTAGACTCTTGAGCTCAAATTAATGATTGTTCCATCTATTTTCAACAAAATTAATTCCATTCCTATCGAGTGATAACTATTGGATTGGGTGACGATCACATTTCAAGGGATTTTGATAGTGGAGGATATATTCAGGGAAAAATATTTGTGGCTCATATATAGTTGGAGCATGACCAGAGTCGTAATGGTTTTGAATTCGAGACTTGAAAATTTTTGGAAGAAAAGAGAGGGTTCACGATTATGATGTGGCTGCCAAATTCCTTTAGGTGGTACTATTTGTAATTCAAATGAATTTACATAGATGAGAAAGCAGGTCCTTTACGACTATTATGGATAATTATGAGGTATATACTCGACATTCTTGTTATCTAAGTGATAACATATGCGATATTATTAAGGTTTTACTACGAGGAGCACAATATGGTATGATCAAAAGGAAATTGATACTTTTAGTTAAGTAGAAATAGTCGGTTGGGGTACAAATCATAAAGATAAAGTTGTTTTCAAAGGAGAAGCGACCATGGATTTCGTGATTGGTTTAACGAGACCACCGAAAGGACATGATATTGTATGGATTATTCTGGACCGATTTATAGAGATCCGCACACTTTCTACCGATGAGGATGACTCTCAGCGTCGACCGGTTAGGCACGATTATATGTTAGAGAGATTGTTCATTTCGATGGGGTACTGTGTCCATTGTTTGGTCGAGATCCGAGGTTTACCTCGAACTTTTGAGAGAGTTCTGACGGCTATGGGCATGAAGTTTGAATTGATTACGCTTACCACCCCAGACGGATGGTCAATCTGGCGTACCATGCGGATATTAGAGGAAGACGTTGGGATCAGAAATGGTAGAGAAAACTGTCGAGGCTATAGAGAAGATCAGAGTGAGGATCAAGGCCGCTCAAGATAGGCAGAAGAGCTACGCCGATAAGAGGAGAAAGGACTTGAAGTTTGAGATTGGAGAGAAAGTATTTCTCAAGGTATCTCCCATGAAGGGCACCATACGCTTTGGGAAGAAAGAGAAGTTGAGACCACGGTTCGTTGGACCATTCGAGATACTAGAAAAAGTTGGGACAGTAGCTTATCGCTTGGCTTTGCCACTCAAGCTTTCATCAGTGCATAATGTATTTCACGTCTCACAGTTGAGGAAGTATGTCCATGACCCAAGTCATGTGGTGAATTTTCAATCTTGGGATATTCAGAAGGATTTGTCATATCAAGAGACGCCCATGACTATCATAGATCGAAAGGTTCATGTTTTGAGAAATCGAAGAGTTCCTCTAGTTAAGATTCAATGGAATAGTCATGGCAAGGATGAGGCAACATGGGAGAAAGAAGAAGAGATCCTATCCCAATACCCAAACCTTATAGATCAAGTAAGTATATATTTAAAGTAAGTTTAAATTTGAGGACTAAATTATTTTAAGAGGGTAAGGTTGTAGTGACCTGAATTTTTAAATCAAAATATTTAATTAAAAGTAAAATCTCGAACGATGTCGCTACAACTTCACCTATAGGATTTAAATAAGCGTCTGTCTAAATCTATAGTTAGGATTTTATATTATTTATTATTATATTAAATTATTTAAGAAAAAAATAATAATTTATAAAAACATATATTATTTCCAAATTTACATTTGAGGACCAAACTTTAGAAACTATTCATTTTAATCTCTAAAAACCTAACTTCTTATTCAATCGTCATTTCATATGTATTTTTAAACCCGATTATATGACGTTTAAGGTCCAATCTATTTCTTATAACATAAGGAAGCCCCATTTTAGTCCAATTCCATTTTTAGCCCATTTAGAGGCCCATTTGTAAGCTTATCCTATCTTTCACCTTTGAGTATCCTATTGTTGAAGTGTTCAAACCCTAACTCAAGTCCCATTTCTTCACACCACCATTACACAAGTGTTACCTCCTTCACAAGATCTCTCAACCTACAACCAACTATCTTCAATAGGTAAGATTTCTTGATATTTTATTCATATCTCCATTTTTTAATTTTTGGTTGTTGTAAGTTTTAATCATCTATTTGCATCTTTCACTTGATTTTTACACACAAATAGAAATATACATACACAATACACGCATGTATTCAACACCGCCACCATCACACGCAGACTTCACCACGCCACCACCAAGCGCAACCAAGAATCATCACCTTCATTTCACAACAAAAACATACACACGCATCGCATATACATACGATACATATACGCCATATACAAGCTCGGCCAAAACTTCACCATGCTCAAAACTCCACTTCACAACAGAAAAACCATATCTACACCTTCCTCTCCATCCCTAGAACATTGTTGTATAGTTTAATTTCTAAAAATTGTTAGTGAATCGAACCAATTTTGAAAATACCCAAATTTTCTTTACTTTAGTGTTCAAGCTTTGATTTCTCCCTCTATACTCAATGATTCTTTCAATTAAAACCACCAATGGGATCACCACACTCCCTCCACCTTCAGAGCCACCACCATCGCTGAAACCGCCGCCACCGTCGGCCCATTTGAGAGAAACCGAGAGAGAGAGAGAGAGAGCCGTCTGAGAGAGTGTCGGGTGAAAGAGAGAGGGATCCGAACCTGCCCATTCATGTTTAAATCTGATTTTGCAAAGCAGGTCCCTCTATTTTATTAATTAGTTTAAGTTAGTCCCTATGTTTTATTTAATTTACAAATCCTCAACTTTTAATTGTGACAATTTAATCCCTCAATATTATTTACAAACTTAATCCCTATCTTATTTATTTTATTTAAATGAGCCCTCAAATTTTATTTAATTTCAAGTCCCTAACTTTCAATTGTTTCTATTTGGCCCCTAAACTTTTATTTCACTTTTAATCCTTCAATTTCTTTTTTCCTATTTAATCTAACCCCCAAAATTTAATTGCATACTAGTCCCCATGATTTAAAAATATTATAATTGAGCCCAAAATATTTTTAGTTCACTTTTATTGCATAATAGGTCCTCAAACTATTAAATTCTTTCAAATTGGCCCCCAAAGTTTTATATTCTTTCTATTTTGGTCCACAGACTTCTATATTACTTATAGATACTTATATTTTAAGAATATTAACGTAAATTAAACTCGTAATTGACTAGACGAGGCGTACCAACAGTTAGAGGACTGATTTTTACCGCTTAGTAGGCTCAAAACTCGAGAGATACTTCAGGTAGGCTCAAAAGAGTCATTTTTACTTATCGCGCAATTATTGTTAATTGTCTGTACTATATGAGTGAGCAAATGTATGTAATTGATGTGATTGCTTGCCTTCGGGCCTAGACTTGCCTTCGGGCCCAGAGTTACCTTCGGGTAAAAGTATTGCCTTCGGGCCCAGAGTTACCTTTGGGTAAGAGAATTGCCTTCGGGCCCAGAGTTGCCTTGGGCAAATTACTTGCTTCTGCCTAGAGAGCGCCTTAGACCCAGAGTTACCTTCGGGTATTATATTCTGAGTTTACATGACTATTTGCCTTATATACTTGTATAGATGATTAACTATGCGAGAGCCTCACGAGTATTATTTAAATACTCACGCCTTTCATTCTTCTTCTGAGATGAGGAGTCAGGTGGCGTGGCGAGTCGTAGGAGCTCTATCTAAGCTTATTAAATAAAATATTTCTTTTCCGCTGCTATTCGAGTAAACTGTTGTATTGGATTATGTCATTTCAAACCTTTTGAACTACTTAGCATCTTAAGTTAGACGTTTTGAACGTTAGAGATCAAATAATTATAAGATACTCTATATGGTTGCTTTTAAATCGAATTTCCGCATCTTAATTATATTTATATATAAATTTCGCATTTTTAAATATTTGTTATATTTTAGCATTTAATGATATATATAAAAAAAATATTTTAGAAAAAGACCTAGCGTTCAGAGTTCTTCGAACTCGGGGCGTTCTGACTTAATTATCGAGGCGGGTCTACGGTTCTGTAGACTTGTAAATTGTTTAAAGAATTTTTTCGAAAGAAACTTTTCAAAATTTAAAAGTTTTATGTCCTAAGAGCTACCACGACCATCGTCTCTCCACGACTCAGGTAAGGAAAGAAAGTTTTTAGATTTCAAAGATTGACTTATTGAGTTTGAAGTTCTTTTGAGAAACTATGTTTTGACATAGAGTGAAAGAAGAAAGTTTCAAGAAATTTTTCATACAATAAGAAAGAGTATTTACTGAATGCCTAATCACTTTTAGAAAAAGTTTATGATAGATACAATTTTAAAAGTTATGTGAATGTTTGTATCTATTTGAAGTCAAGAGAGCCTCTTTGAAGGATTTTATGAGAATTAAAAGTTGATCTGACATCAGAATGTTTTGCAAGTAGTTGTATCTGAGATTGATGGATTTTATATCCATAAAGGGAAAAGTAAAGTACTTTTTCTTGAGAGAGAAAGAAATCGAGTTTGAGCCTAGCGTGAAATTTCAAGTGATGAATCAAGCATAACTTTAAATAAATTTCATGTTATTTCTAGTCCTCGAAACTTACTTAATGATTTTCAAGTATTGACTATTGCGTATGGGTATTGTTGTCCTCTCTTGCCTATATTGAGCGGTGATTTGTATTCTTTGGTGATTGGGACTTTAGTTTGGTGTTATGTATTGAAATGGGAGATTGTAATGGATTTGCGATTGATTGTAATGGAACTTCAATTCAATGTCATTGGTTAAAATAGGGTCGTAATGGAATGATGGACATGAGTAAGAAGGAATTAGACTGTGCTATGCTAGATATTCGAAATTCTTGAGTGTAAAGGATGAAAGACAAGATGAGTAAATGTATTTCACGAATATCGGTAGTGTGTGATACTAATCGATCATGGATATTGTTGATTTGATTTTGTGCACTCGAGATGAGATTGTTGGATTGCATTGTTATGAAGTTTTAACGTAATAGAAGATTTTATCGATCGCCTACGTTTTGGGTCGTGAATATGCTATTCTATCCTCCAAGTGAAGTTTGTGAGTTCTATACTTGCATGTTATAGTCTCCTCAATGGAAATCATTTGAGATCAAGGGTTATAAATTGAGGATAAGTGGTGAAAATTATGTACTAAGGTTATCTTGTTACGGGATTACCAATAAATGTTAGGATTCTCGATTTAAACTTATTTTATTATCAGATTTGAAAAAGTTGATTAGTGGCGAAGAAGTTTAGATCATATGAATTGAAGTTAGATGCATCTATTGACCGATAGGTGACTACAAGATGTATTTATTAGAAATTTGGTGGCATGTTTATATATTATGTGGGAACTTCTAATGAGAAAGTTTGATGAGTTATACTATAATGAGGTTGAGTGAGATGTTGAAGAATTCATATATAATTTTATGAAATGAGTTTGCGGATATCAGTTTTTGATTTAGAGGATCAATTATGTAAAGCGGTGACCGCATGATAATTTGATTTTAAGGATGTAATGTGATTTTTAGGAGGCATGATTTTTATTTTGAGAGTGTGATTGATTTTAAAATCTATTTAGATTTTTGGGATTTGAGGATTTGAAATGTGAGGTCAAAGATTGTGCGATTGGAGGAATTGCTTGAGAAAGGGTTTATCCGACCGAGTGTGTCTCCGTGGGGAGCACCTATTTTATTTGTTAAGAAGAAGGATGGTAATATGAGAATGTGTATTGATTATAGGGAACTCAACAAGTTGGCGATAAAGAATAAGTATCCCCTACCAAGCATTGGCGATTTGTTTGATCAGTTGAAGGGTGCTTGGTTTTACGGAAGATTGGTTTGAAATCGAGGTAACACGGTTGAAGGTCAAGTGACGAGATATACCAAGGGCGATTCGTGACCACGATATGGGCATTCACGAGTTTCTGGCCGATGCCCTTTAGTCTCATGAATGAACCTCACGGTGTTCATGGATTTAATGAATCAAGCTTTTCATCAGTATCTGGACAAGTTTGTCATCGTATTTATTGATGAGGTATCGACCTATTCAAGGGATTCTGATCAGCATGGGGATCGGAACAGTTGAGGATTGTACTTGATGCATTGAGGAGATAGTCGCATTTGAGAACATTCAACCCATACATGATCCAAATGAAAATATTGTTTTTATGCAAACTCACGAAATTACTTATCAAGTTTTCAGTCAACTTTCACCATCCTTTCCAATTTGATTGACCAGTTATTTTCGAATTTCTTAAGTTGCGTTTGATTCAAAAATACATTTCTTGTTGCGAAAGAAATAGAAATCGATTTCGAAAACATGGTTAACATTGGAAGTATTATTATTATTATAAGGTTGTGCTAGATCATACTTTTATTTGACTTACTTGTTTGGTAAGCAAGAACGCTTTGAGCATAAGTTAATGCAACATTATGAAATTTTCTTTAGCCTTCGATTGAGGATGGAATGTTCTTCTTTTTAATCTTTATTTGCGATTCAAATGATATTTAGCATTCTGAGAAGAATGGAAAGAAAATTTTAAAACTTTTACTTTTTCAACATTTGGCTTGTTATGTAAGGAAATGTGTTAAAGTGCTTATTTTTTTCTAGATTTCGACCTATATTTTTAATCAACCTATCTCTATAAACTCAAACAAACAATTCTTGTGAAGAAAGAATTTGACAAAATTTCATTTTCTATTTAGACTCTTGAGCTCAAATTAATGATTGTTCCATCTATTTTCAACAAAATTAATTCCATTCCTATCGAGTGATAACTATTGGATTGGGTGACGATCACATTTCAAGGGATTTTGATAGTGGAGGATATATTCAGGGAAAAATATTTGTGGCTCATATATAGTTGGAGCATGACCAGAGTCGTAATGGTTTTGAATTCGAGACTTGAAAATTTTTGGAAGAAAAGAGAGGGTTACGATTATGATGTGGCTGCCAAATTCCTTTAGGTGGTACTATTTGTAATTCAAATGAATTTACATAGATGAGAACGAGGTCCTTTCGACTATTATGGATAATTATGAGGTATATACTAGATTCTTTGTTATCTAAGTGATAACATATGCGATATTATTAAGGTTTTACTACGAGGAGCACAATATGGTATGATCAAAAGGAAATTGATACTTTTAGTTAAGTAGAAATAGTCAGTTGGGGTACAAATCATAAAGATAAAGTTGTTTTCAAAGGAGAAGACGACCATGGATTTCGTGATTGGTTTAACGAGACCACCGAAAGGACATGATATTGTATGGATTATTCTGGACCGATTTATGAGATCCGCACACTTTCTACCAGTTAGGATGACTCTCAGCGTCGACCAGTTGGCACAGTTATATGTTAGAGAGATTGTTCGACTTCGATGGGGTACTGTGTCCATTGTTTCAGATCGAGATCCGAGGTTTACCTCGAACTTTTGAAGAGAGTTCTGACGGCTATGGGCATGAAGTTTGAATTGGCATCGCTTACCACCCCAGACGGATGGTCAATCACGGCGTACCATGCGGATATTAGAGGAAGGCGTTGGGATCGAAATGGTAGAGAAAGCGTCGAGGCTATAGAGAAGATCGAGTGAGGATCAAGGCCGCTCAAGATAAGCGAGAAGAGCTACGCCGATAAGAGGAGAAAGGACTTGAAGTTTGAGATTGGGAGAAAGTATTTCTCAAGGTATCTCCCATGAAGGGCACCATACGCTTTGGGAAGAAAGAGAAGTTGAGACCACGGTTCGTTGGACCATTCGAGATACTAGAAAAAGTTGGGACAAAGAGCTTATCGCTTGGCTTTGCCACTCAAGCTTTCATCGATTGCATAATGTATTTCACGTCTCACGATTGAGGAAGTATGTCCATGACCCAAGTCATGTGGTGAATTTTCAATCTTGGGATATTCAGAAGGATTTGTCATATCAAGAGACGCCCATGACTATCATAGATCGAAAGGTTCATGTTTTGAGAAATCGAAGAGTTCCTCTAGTTAAGATTCAATGGAATAGTCATGGCAAGGATGAGGCAACATGGGAGAAAGAAGAAGAGATCCTATCCCAATACCCAAACCTTATAGATCAAGTAAGTATATATTTAAAGTAAGTTTAAATTTCGAGGACGAAATTATTTTAAGAGGGTAAGGTTGTAGTGACCATAATTTTTAAATCAAAATATTTAATTAAAAGTAAAATCTCGAACGTGTCGCTACAACTTCACCTATAGGATTTAAATAGCGTACGCTCGTCTAGTTAGGATTTTATATTATTTATTATTATATTAAATTATTTAAGAAAAAAAAATAATAATTTATAAAAACATATATTATTTCCAAATTTACATTTGAGGACCAAACTTTAGAAACTATTCATTTTAATCTCTAAAAACCTAACTTCTTATTCAATCGTCATTTCATATGTATTTTTAAACCCGATTATATGACGTTTAAGGTCCAATCTATTTCTTATAACATAAGGAAGCCCCATTTTAGTCCAATTCCATTTTTAGCCCATTTAGAGGCCCATTTGTAAGCTTATCCTATCTTTCACCTTTGAGTATCCTATTGTTGAAGTGTTCAAACCCTAACTCAAGTCCCATTTCTTCACACCACCATTACACAAGTGTTACCTCCCTTCACAAGATCTCTCAACCTACAAACCAACTATCTTCAATAGGTAAGATTTCTTGATATTTTATTCATATCTCCATTTTTAATTTTTGGTTGTTGTAAGTTTTAATCATCTATTTGCATCTTTCACTTGATTTTTACACACAAATAGAAATATACATACACAATACACGCATGTATTCAACACCGCCACCATCACACAGCGGCTTCACCACGCCACCACCAAGCTGCAACCAAGAATCATCACCTTCATTTCACAACAAAAACATACACACGCACGCATATACATACGATACATATACGCCATATACAAGCTCGGCCAAAACTTCACCATGCTCAAAAACTCCACTTCACAACAGAAAAACCATATCTACACCTTCCTCTCCATCCCTAGAACATTGTTGTATAGTTTAATTTCAAAAATTGTTAGTGAATCGAACCAATTTTGAAAATACCCAAATTTTCTTTACTTTAGTGTTCAAGCTTTGATTTCTCCCTCTATACTCAATGATTCTTTCAATTAAAACCACCAATGGGATCACCACACTCCCCTCCACCTTCGCCGACCACCACCATCGCTTGGAAACATGCCACCGTCGGCCCATTTGAGAGAAACCGAGAGAGAGAGAGAGAGAGAGCCGTACGAGAGAGAGTGTCGGGTGAAAGAGAGAGGGATCCGAACCGGCCCATTCATGTTTAAATCCTGATTTTGCAAACAGGTCCCTCTATTTTATTAATTAGTTTAAGTTAGTCCCTATGTTTTATTTAATTTACAAATCCTCAACTTTTAATTGTGACAATTTAATCCCTCAATATTATTTACAAACTTAATCCCCTATCTTATTTATTTTATTTAAATGAGCCCTCAAATTTTATTTAATTTCAAGTCCCTAACTTTCAATTGTTTCTATTTGGCCCCTAAACTTTTTATTTCACTTTTAATCCTTCAATTTCTTTTTCCTATTTAATCTAACCCCAAAATTTAATTGCATACTAGTCCCCATGATTTAAAAATATTATAATTGAGCCCAAAATATTTTTAGTTCACTTTTATTGCATAATAGGTCCTCAAACTATTAAATTCTTTCAAATTGGCCCCCAAAGTTTTATATTCTTTCTATTTTGGTCCACCCACTTCTATATTACTTATAGATACTTATATTTTAAGAATATTAACGTAAATTAAACTCGTAATTGACTAGACGAGGCGCACTCAACAGTTAGAGGACTGATTTTTACCGCTTAGTAGGCTCAAAACTCGAGAGATACTTGAGTAGGCTCAAAAAGAGTCATTTTTACTTATCGCGCAATTATTGTTAATTATGCATGTACTATATGAGTGAGCAAATGTATGTAATTGATGTGATTGCTTGCCTTGGGCCTAGACTTGCCTTGGGCCCAGAGTTACCTTCGGGTAAAAGTATTGCCTTGGCCCGTGAGTTACCTTTGGGTAAGAGAATTGCCTTGGGCCCAGAGTTGCCTTCGGCAAATTACTTGCCTTGGGCCTAGAGTCGCCTGCCCAGAGTTACCTTCGGTATTATATTACTGAGTTTACATGACTATTTGCCTTATATACTTGTATAGATGATTAACTAGCGAGCCTCATCGAGTATTATTTAAATACTCACGCCTTTCATTCTTCTTACAGATGAGGAGTCCGGTGGCGTGGCGAGTCGTGGGAGCTCTATCTAAGCTTATTAAATAAAATATTTCTTTTCCGTTGCTATTCGAGTAAACTGTTGTATTGGATTATGTCATTTCAAACCTTTTGAACTACTTAGCATCTTAAGTTAGACGTTTTGAACGTTAGAGATCAAATAATTATAAGATACTCTATATGGTTGCTTTTAAATCGAATTTCCGCATCTTAATTATATTTATATATAAATTTCCGCATTTTTAAATATTTGTTATATTTTCGCATTTAATGATATATATAAAAAAAATATTTTAGAAAAAGACCTAGCGTTCCGAGTTCTTCGAACTCGGGCATTCTGACTTAATATCGAGCGGGTCTACGGTTCTGTAGACTTGTAAATTGTTTAAAGAATTTTTTCGAAAGAAACTTTTCAAAATTTAAAAGTTTTATGTCCTAAGAGCTACCACGACCATCGTCTCTCCGCCGACTCCGAGGTAAGGAAAGAAAGTTTTTAGATTTCAAAGATTGACTTATTGAGTTTCGAAGTTCTTTTGAGAAACTATGTTTTGACATAGAGTGAAAGAAGAAAGTTTCAAGAAATTTTTCAGATACAATAAGAAAGAGTATTTACGAATGCCGGAATCACTTTTAGAAAAAGTTTATGATAGATACAATTTTAAAAGTTATGTGAATGTTTGTATCTATTTGAAGTCAAGAGAGCCTCTTTGAAGGATTTTATGAGAATTAAAAGTTGATACGGCATCAGAATGTTTTGCAAGTAGTTGTATCTGAATTGATGGATTTTATATCCATAAAGGGAAAAGTAAAGTACTTTTTCTTGAGAGAGAAAGAAATCGAGTTTGAGCCTAGCGTGAAATTTCAAGTGATGAATCAAGCATAACTTTAAATAAATTTCATGTTATTTCTAGTCCTCGAAACTTACTTAATGATTTTCAAGTATTGACTATTGCGTATGGGTATTGTTGTCCTCTCTTGCCTATATTGAGCGGTGATTTGTATTCTTTGGTGATTGGGACTTTAGTTTGGTGTTATGTATTGAAATGGGAGATTGTAATGGATTTGCGATTGATTGTAATGGAACTTCAATTCAATGTCATTGGTTAAAATAGGTCGTAATGGAATGATGGACATGAGTAAGAAGGAATTAGACCTGTGCTATGCTAGATATTCCGAAATTCTTGAGTGTAAAGGATGAAAGACAAGATGAGTAAATGTATTTACGAATATCGGTAGTGTGTGATACTAACTGATCATGGATATTGTTGATTTGATTTTGTGCACTCGAGATGAGATTGTTGGATTGCATTGTTATGAAGTTTTAACGTAATAGAAGATTTTATCTCGATCGCCTCACGTTTTGGGTCGTGAATATGCTATTCTATCCTCCAAGTGAAGTTTGTGAGTTCTATACTTGCATGTTATAGTCTCCTCAATGGAAATCATTTGAGATCAAGGGTTATAAATTGAGGATAAGTGGTGAAAATTATGTACTAAGGTTATCTTGTTACGGGATTACCAATAAATGTTAGGATTCTCGATTTAAACTTATTTTATTATCAGATTTGAAAAAGTTGATTAGTGGCGAAGAAGTTTAGATCATATGAATTGAAGTTAGATGCATCTATTGACCAGATAGGTGACTACAAGATGTATTTGATTCAAATTTGGTGGCATGTTTATATATTATGTGGGAACTTCTAATGAGAAAGTTTGATGAGTTATACTATAATGAGGTTGAGTGAGATGTTGAAGAATTCATATATAATTTTATGAAATGAGTTTTGCGGATATCGGATTTTGATTTAGAGGATCAATTATGCTAAACGGTGACCGCATGATAATTTGATTTTAAGGATGTAATGTGATTTTAGGAGGCATGATTTTTATTTTGAGAGTGTGATTGATTTTAAAATCTATTTAGATTTTTGGGATTTGAGGATTTGAAATGTGAGGTCAAAGATTGTGCGATTGGAGGAATTGCTTGAGAAAGGGTTTATCCGACCGAGTGTGTCTCAAGTGAGGAGCACCTATTTTATTTGTTAAGAAGAAGGATGGTAATATGAGAATGTGTATTGATTATAGGGAACTCAACAAGTTGACGATAAAGAATAAGTATCCCCTACCAAGCATTGGCGATTTGTTTGATCAGTTGAAGGGTGCCGGTTTTACGGAAGATTGGTTTGAAATCGGTAACACCAGTTGAAGGTCAAGCCGACGGATATACCAAGGGCGGCATTCAGACACGATATGGGCATTACGAGTTCTGGCGATGCCCTTTAGTCTCATGAATGAACCTCACGGTGTTCATGGATTTAATGAATCAAGCTTTTCATCGATTATCTGGACAAGTTTGTCATCGTATTTATTGATGAGGTATCGACCTATTCAAGGATTACGATCGGCATGGGGATCGGAACAGTTGAGGATTGTACTTGATGCATTGAGGAGATAGTCGCATTTGAGAACATTCAACCCATACATGATCCAAATGAAAATATTGTTTTTATGCAAACTCACGAAATTACTTATCAAGTTTTCAGTCAACTTTCACCATCCTTTCCAATTTGATTGACCAGTTATTTTCGAATTTCTTAAGTTGCGTTTGATTCAAAAATACATTTCTTGTTGCGAAAGAAATAGAAATCGATTTCGAAAACATGGTTAACATTGGAAGTATTATTATTATTATAAGGTTGTGCTAGATCATACTTTTATTTGACTTACTTGTTTGGTAAGCAAGAACGCTTTGAGCATAAGTTAATGCAACATTATGAAATTTTCTTTAGCCTTCGATTGAGGATGAAATGTTCTTCTTTTTAATGCTGTTGCGATTCAAATGATATTTCGCATTACGAGAAGAATGGAAAGAAAATTTTAAAACTTTTACTTTTTCAACATTTGGCTTGTTATGTAAGGGAAATGTGTTAAAGTGCTTATTTTTTTTCGGGATTTCGACCTATATTTTTAATCAACCTATCTCTATAAACTCAAACAAACAATTCTTGTGAAGAAAGAATTTGACAAAATTTCATTTTCTATTTAGACTCTTGAGCTCAAATTAATGATTGTTCCATCTATTTTCAACAAAATTAATTCCATTCCTATCGAGTGATAACTATTGGATTGGGTGACGATCACATTTCAAGGGATTTTGATAGTGGAGGATATATTCAGGGAAAAATATTTGTGGCTCATATATAGTTGGAGCATGACCACAGTCGTAATGGTTTTGAATTCGAGACTTGAAAATTTTTGGAAGAAAAGAGAGGGTTACGATTATGATGTGGCTGCCAAATTCCTTTAGGTGGTACTATTTGTAATTCAAATGAATTTACATAGATGAGAACGAGGTCCTTTAGAGCTATTATGGATAATTATGAGGTATATACTGGAATTCTTGTTATCTAAGTGATAACATATGCGATATTATTAAGGTTTTACTACGAGGAGCACAATATGGTATGATCAAAAGGAAATTGATACTTTTAGTTAAGTAGAAATAGTCGGTTGGGGTACAAATCATAAAGATAAAGTTGTTTTCAAAGGAGAAAGCGACCATGGATTTCGTGATTGGTTTAACGAGACCACCGAAAGGACATGATATTGTATGGATTATTCTGGACCGATTTATGAGATCCGCACACTTTCTACGCTGAGGATGACTCTCAAACTGGCCGACTCAGCCCGGCATGCGCTTATATGTTAGAGAGATTGTTCGACTCGATAAATTTTTGTGTCCATTGTTTCAGATCGAGATCCGAGGTTTACCTCGAACTTTGAGAGAGTTCTGACGGCTATGGGCATGAAGTTTGAATTGATGCATCGCTTACCACCCCAGACGGATGGTCAATCCGGCGTACCATGCGGATATTAGAGGAAGGCGTTGGGATCGAAATGGTAGAGAAAGCGCCGAGGCTATAGAGAAGATCGAGTGAGGATCAAGGCCGCTCAAGATAGGCGTAAGAGCTACGCCGATAAGAGGAGAAAGGACTTGAAGTTTGAGATTGGAGAGAAAGTATTTCTCAAGGTATCTCCCATGAAGGGCACCATACGCTTTGGGAAGAAAGAGAAGTTGAGACCACGGTTCGTTGGACCATTGAGATACTAGAAAAAGTTGGGACAAGAGCTTATCGCTTGGCTTTGCCACTCAAGCTTTCATCGATTGCATAATGTATTTCACGTCTCACGCTTGAGGAAGTATGTCCATGACCCAAGTCATGTGGTGAATTTTCAATCTTGGGATATTCGAAGGATTTGTCATATCAAGAGACGCCCATGACTATCATAGATCGAAAGGTTCATGTTTTGAGAAATCGAAGAGTTCCTCTAGTTAAGATTCAATGGAATAGTCATGGCAAGGATGAGGCAACATGGGAGAAAGAAGAAGAGATCCTATCCCAATACCCAAACCTTATAGATCAAGTAAGTATATATTTAAAGTAAGTTTAAATTTGAGAGACGAAATTATTTTAAGAGGGTAAGGTTGTAGTGACCATGGCAATTTTTAAATCAAAATATTTAATTAAAAGTAAAATCTCGAGCGATGTCGCTACAACTTCACCTATAGGATTTAAATAGCGTGATCGTCTAGTTAGGATTTTATATTATTTATTATTATATTAAATTATTTAAGAAAAAAATAATAATTTATAAAAACATATATTATTTCCAAATTTACATTTGAGGACCAAACTTTAGAAACTATTCATTTTAATCTCTAAAAACCTAACTTCTTATTCAATCGTCATTTCATATGTATTTTTAAACCCGATTATATGACGTTTAGGTCCAATCTATTTCTTATAACATAAGGAAGCCCCATTTTAGTCCAATTCCATTTTTAGCCCATTTAGAGGCCCATTTGTAAGCTTATCCTATCTTTCACCTTTGAGTATCCTATTGTTGAAGTGTTCAAACCCTAACTCAAGTCCCATTTCTTCACACCACCATTACACAAGTGTTACCTCCTTCACAAGATCTCTCAACCTACAACCAACTATCTTCAATAGGTAAGATTTCTTGATATTTTATTCATATCTCCATTTTTAATTTTTGGTTGTTGTAAGTTTTAATCATCTATTTGCATCTTTCACTTGATTTTTACACACAAATAGAAATATACATACACAATACACGCATGTATTCAACACCGCCACCATCACACAGCCTTCACCACGCCACCACCAAGCGCAACCAAGAATCATCACCTTCATTTCACAACAAAAACATACACACGCACGCATATACATACGATACATATCCATGCCATATACAAGCTCGGCCAAAACTTCACCATGCTCAAAAACTCCACTTCACAAAGAAAAACCATATCTACACCTTCCTCTCCATCCCTAGAACATTGTTGTATAGTTTAATTTCAAAATTGTTAGTGAATCGAACCAATTTTGAAAATACCCAAATTTTCTTTACTTTAGTGTTCAAGCTTTGATTTCTCCTCTATACTCAATGATTCTTTCAATTAAAACCACCAATGGGATCACCACACTCCCCTCCACCTTAGCATGACCACCACCATCGCTTTGGAACCACGCCGTCGGCCCATTTGAGAAGAAACCGAGAGAGAGAGAGAGAGAGCCGTACGAGAGAGAGTGTCGGGTGAAAGAGAGAGGGATCCGAACCGGCCCATTCATGTTTAAATCCTGATTTTGCAAACAGGTCCCTCTATTTTATTAATTAGTTTAAGTTAGTCCCTATGTTTTATTTAATTTACAAATCCTCAACTTTTAATTGTGACAATTTAATCCCTCAATATTATTTACAAACTTAATCCCCTATCTTATTTATTTTATTTAAATGAGCCCTCAAATTTTATTTAATTTCAAGTCCCTAACTTTCAATTGTTTCTATTTGGCCCCTAAACTTTTATTTCACTTTTAATCCTTCAATTTCTTTTTCCTATTTAATCTAACCCCCAAAATTTAATTGCATACTAGTCCCCCATGATTTAAAAATATTATAATTGAGCCCAAAATATTTTTAGTTCACTTTTATTGCATAATAGGTCCTCAAACTATTAAATTCTTTCAAATTGGCCCCCAAAGTTTTATATTCTTTCTATTTTGGTCCACAGACTTCTATATTACTTATAGATACTTATATTTTAAGAATATTAACGTAAATTAAACTCGTAATTGACTAGACGAGGCGTACCAACAGTTAGAGGACTGATTTTTACCGCTTAGTAGGCTCAAAACTCGAGAGATACTTCAGGTAGGCTCAAAAGAGTCATTTTTACTTATCGCGCAATTATTGTTAATTATGCATGCTATATGAGTGAGCAAATGTATGTAATTGATGTGATTGCTTGCCTTGGGCCTAGACTTGCCTTCGGCCCAGAGTTACCTTCGGGTAAAAGTATTGCCTTCGCCCAGAAAGTTACCTTTGGGTAAGAGAATTGCCTTCGGCCCAGAGTTGCCTTCGGGCAAATTACTTGCCTTCAAGCCTAGAGAGAGGCGCGCCGGCCCAGAGTTACCTTTCGGGTATTATATTACGAGTTTACATGACTATTTGCCTTATATACTTGTATAGATGATTAACTTGGCGCAGAGCTCTCGAGTATTATTTAAATACTCACGCCTTTCATTCTTCTTACAGGATGAGGAGTCGGTGGCGTGGCGAGTCGTGGGAGCTCTATCTAAGCTTATTAAATAAAA
The DNA here is from genome assembly GCA_018223645.1 of Jasminum sambac. Taxonomy (NCBI): domain Eukaryota; kingdom Viridiplantae; phylum Streptophyta; class Magnoliopsida; order Lamiales; family Oleaceae; genus Jasminum; species Jasminum sambac. The sequence continues at coordinate 29,138,539 of CP073652.1, forward strand.
TATTTCTTTTCCGTTGCTATTCGAGTAAAGCGCATTGTATTGGATTATGTCATTTCAAACCTTTTGAACTACTTAGCATCTTAAGTTAGGCGTTTTGAGCGTTAGAGATCAAATAATTATAAGATACTCTATATGGTTGCTTTTAAATCAATTTCCATCTTAATTATATTTATATATAAATTTCCGCATTTTTAAATATTTGTTATATTTTAGCATTTAATGATATATATAAAAAAATATTTTAGAAAAAGACCTAGCGTTAGAGTTCTTGAACTCAGGCGTTCTGACTTAATTATCGAGGCGGGTCTACGGTTCTGTAGACTTGTAAATTGTTTAAAGAATTTTTTCGAAAGAAACTTTTCAAAATTTAAAAGTTTTATGTCCTAAGAGCTACCATCACGACCATCGTCTCTCCATGCGACTCAGAGGTAAGGAAAGAAAGTTTTAGATTTCAAAGATTGACTTATTGAGTTTGAAGTTCTTTTGAGAAACTATGTTTTGACATAGAGTGAAAGAAGAAAGTTTCAAGAAATTTTTCAGATACAATAAGAAAGAGTATTTACGAATGCCGGAATCACTTTTAGAAAAAGTTTATGATAGATACAATTTTAAAAGTTATGTGAATGTTTGTATCTATTTGAAGTCAAGAGAGCCTCTTTGAAGGATTTTATGAGAATTAAAAGTTGATACGGCATCAGAATGTTTTGCAAGTAGTTGTATCTGAATTGATGGATTTTATATCCATAAAGGGAAAAGTAAAGTACTTTTTCTTGAGAGAGAAAGAAATCGAGTTTGAGCCTAAGCGTGAAATTTCAAGTGATGAATCAAGCATAACTTTAAATAAATTTCATGTTATTTCTAGTCCTCGAAACTTACTTAATGATTTTCAAGTATTGACTATTGCGTATGGGTATTGTTGTCCTCTCTTGCCTATATTGAACGGTGATTTGTATTCTTTGGTGATTGGGACTTTAGTTTGGTGTTATGTATTGAAATGGGAGATTGTAATGGATTTGCGATTGATTGTAATGGAACTTCAATTCAATGTCATTGGTTAAAATAGGGTCGTAATGGAATGATGGACATGAGTAAGAAGGAATTAGACACTGTGCTATGCTAGATATTCAAATTCTTGAGTGTAAAGGATGAAAGACAAGATGAGTAAATGTATTTACTTAATATCGGTAGTGTGTGATACTAACTGATCATGGATATTGTTGATTTGATTTTGTGCACTCGAGATGAGATTGTTGGATTGCATTGTTATGAAGTTTTAACGTAATAGAAGATTTTATCCGATCGCCTCGTTTTGGGTCGTGAATATGCTATTCTATCCTCCAAGTGAAGTTTGTGAGTTCTATACTTGCATGTTATAGTCTCCTCAATGGAAATCATTTGAGATCAAGGGTTATAAATTGAGGATAAGTGGTGAAAATTATGTACTAAGGTTATCTTGTTACGGGATTACCAATAAATGTTAGGATTCTCGATTTAAACTTATTTTATTATCAGATTTGAAAAAGTTGATTAGTGGCGAAGAAGTTTAGATCATATGAATTGAAGTTAGATGCATCTATTGACCGATAGGTGACTACAAGATGTATTTATTCTGAAATTTGGTGGCATGTTTATATATTATGTGGGGAACTTCTAATGAGAAAGTTTGATGAGTTATACTATAATGAGGTTGAGTGAGATGTTGAAGAATTCATATATAATTTTATGAAATGAGTTTGCGGATATCGGATTTTGATTTAGAGGATCAATTATATAGCGGTGACCGCATGATAATTTGATTTTAAGGATGTAATGTGATTTTAGGAGGCATGATTTTTATTTTGAGAGTGTGATTGATTTTAAAATCTATTTAGATTTTTGGGATTTGAGGATTTGAAATGTGAGGTCAAAGATTATGCGATTGGAGGAATTGCTTGAGAAAGGGTTTATCCGACCAGGTGTGTGTGTCTCCGTGGGGAGCACCTATTTTATTTGTTAAGAAGAAGGATGGTAATATGAGAATGTGTATTGATTATAGGGAACTCAACAAGTTGACGATAAAGAATAAGTATCCCTACCAAGCATTGTGATTTGTTTGATCGGTTGAAGAAGGGTGCTTCGGTTTTACGGAAGATTGGTTTGAAATCGAGGTAACACCAGTTGAAGGTCAAGCGGCGGATATACCAGGGCGGCATTCGGAGAACGCGATATGGGCATTACGAGTTTACTGGCGATGCCCTTTAGTCTCATGAATGAACCTCACGGTGTTCATGGATTTAATGAATCAAGCTTTTCATCGATGATCTGGACAAGTTTGTCATCGTATTTATTGATGAGGTATCGACCTATTCAAGGGATTACGATCGGCATGGGGATCGGAGCAGTTGAGGATTGTACTTGATGCATTGAGGAGATAGTCGCATTTGAGAACATTCAACCCATACATGATCCAAATGAAAATATTGTTTTTATGCAAACTCACGAAATTACTTATCAAGTTTTGATCAACTTTTCACCATCCTTTCCAATTTGATTGACCAGTTATTTTCGAATTTCTTAAGTTGCGTTTGATTCAAAAATACATTTCTTGTTGCGAAAAGAAATAGAAATCGATTTCAAAACATAGTTAACATTGGAAGTATTATTATTATTATAAGGTTGTGCTAGATCATACTTTTATTTGACTTACTTGTTTGGTAAGCAAGAACGCTTTGAGCATAAGTTAATGCAACATTATGAAATTTTCTTTAGCCTTCGATTGAGGATGGAATGTTCTTCTTTTTAATCTTTATTTGCGATTCAAATGATATTTAGCATTACGAGAAGAATGGAAAGAAAATTTTAAAACTTTACTTTTTCAACATTTGGCTTGTTATGTAAGGAAATGTGTTAAAGTGCTTATTTTTTCGGGATTTCGACCTATATTTTTAATCAACCTATCTCTATAAACTCAAACAAACAATTCTTGTGAAGAAAGAATTTGACAAAATTTCATTTTCTATTTAGACTCTTGAGCTCAAATTAATGATTGTTCCATCTATTTTCAACAAAATTAATTCCATTCCTATCGAGTGATAACTATTGGATTGGGTGACGATCACATTTCAAGGGATTTTGATAGTGGAGGATATATTCAGGGAAAAATATTTGTGGCTCATATATAGTTGGAGCATGACCAGAGTCGTAATGGTTTTGAATTCGAGACTTGAAAATTTTTGGAAGAAAAGAGAGGGTTACGATTATGATGTGGCTGCCAAATTCCTTTAGGTGGTACTATTTGTAATTCAAATGAATTTACATAGATGAGAACGAGGTCCTTTCGACTATTATGGATAATTATGAGGTATATACTCGATTACTGTTATCTAAGTGATAACATATGCGATATTATTAAGGTTTTACTCACGAGGAGCACAATATGGTATGATCAAAAGGAAATTGATACTTTTAGTTAAGTAGAAATAGTCGGTTGGGTACAAATCATAAAGATAAAGTTGTTTTCAAAGGAGAAGACGACCATGGATTTCGTGATTGGTTTAACGAGACCACCGAAAGGACATGATATTGTATGGATTATTCGGACCCGATTTATGAGATCCGCACACTTTCTACCATTAGGATGACTCGGCGTCGACCCGGTTAGCACGATTATATGTTAGAGAGATTGTTCGACTCGATGGGGTACCTGTGTCCATTGTTTCAGATCGAGATCCGAGGTTTACCTCGAACTTTTGAGAGAGTTTACAGACGGCTATGGGCATGAAGTTTGAATTCAGTACCGCTTACCACCCCCAGACGGATGGTCAATCTGAGCGTACCATGCGGATATTAGAGGAAGACGTTGGGATCAGAAATGGTAGAGAAAACTGTCGAGGCTATAGAGAAGATCAGAGTGAGGATCAAGGCCGCTCAAGATAGGCAGAAGAGCTACGCCGATAAGAGGAGAAAGGACTTGAAGTTTGAGATTGGAGAGAAAGTATTTCTCAAGGTATCTCCCATGAAGGGCACCATACGCTTTGGGAAGAAAGAGAAGTTGAGACCACGGTTCGTTGGACCATTCGAGATACTAGAAAAAGTTGGGACAGTAGCTTATCGCTTGGCTTTGCCACTCAAGCTTTCATCAGTGCATAATGTATTTCACGTCTCACAGTTGAGGAAGTATGTCCATGACCCAAGTCATGTGGTGAATTTTCAATCTTGGGATATTCAGAAGGATTTGTCATATCAAGAGACGCCCATGACTATCATAGATCGAAAGGTTCATGTTTTGAGAAATCGAAGAGTTCCTCTAGTTAAGATTCAATGGAATAGTCATGGCAAGGATGAGGCAACATGGGAGAAAGAAGAAGAGATCCTATCCCAATACCCAAACCTTATAGATCAAGTAAGTATATATTTAAAGTAAGTTTAAATTTCGAGGACGAAATTATTTTAAGAGGGTAAGGTTGTAGTGACCATGAATTTTTAAATCAAAATATTTAATTAAAAGTAAAATCTCGAGCGATGTCGCTACAACTTCACCTATAGGATTTAAATAGCGTCAGTTTCGTCTAGTTAGGATTTTATATTATTTATTATTATATTAAATTATTTAAGAAAAAATAATAATTTATAAAAACATATATTATTTCCAAATTTACATTTGAGGACCAAACTTTAGAAACTATTCATTTTAATCTCTAAAAACCTAACTTCTTATTCAATCGTCATTTCATATGTATTTTTAAACCCGATTATATGACGTTTAAGGTCCAATCTATTTCTTATAACATAAGGAAGCCCCATTTTAGTCCAATTCCATTTTTAGCCCATTTAGAGGCCCATTTGTAAGCTTATCCTATCTTTCACCTTTGAGTATCCTATTGTTGAAGTGTTCAAACCCTAACTCAAGTCCCATTTCTTCACACCACCATTACACAAGTGTTACCTCCTTCACAAGATCTCTCAACCTACAACCAACTATCTTCAATAGGTAAGATTTCTTGATATTTTATTCATATCTCCATTTTTTAATTTTTGGTTGTTGTAAGTTTTAATCATCTATTTGCATCTTTCACTTGATTTTTACACACAAATAGAAATATACATACACAATACACGCATGTATTCAACACCGCCACCATCACACGCAGCCTTCACCACGCCACCACCAAGCGCAACCAAGAATCATCACCTTCATTTCACAACAAAAACATACACACGCACGCATATACATACGATACATATACGCCATATACAAGCTCGGCCAAAACTTCACCATGCTCAAAAACTCCACTTCACAACAGAAAAACCATATCTACACCTTCCTCTCCATCCCTAGAACATTGTTGTATAGTTTAATTTCAAAAATTGTTAGTGAATCGAACCAATTTTGAAAATACCCAAATTTTCTTTACTTTAGTGTTCAAGCTTTGATTTCTCCCTCTATACTCAATGATTCTTTCAATTAAAACCACCAATGGGATCACCACACTCCCCTCCACCTTCGCCGACCACCACCATCGCCGGAAACCGCCGCCACCGTCGGCCCATTTGAGAGAAACCGAGAGAGAGAGAGAGAGAGCCGTACGAGAGAGAGTGTCGGGTGAAAGAGAGAGGGATCCGAACCGGCCCATTCATGTTTAAATCCTGATTTTGCAAACAGGTCCCTCTATTTTATTAATTAGTTTAAGTTAGTCCCTATGTTTTATTTAATTTACAAATCCTCAACTTTTAATTGTGACAATTTAATCCCTCAATATTATTTACAAACTTAATCCCCTATCTTATTTATTTTATTTAAATGAGCCCTCAAATTTTATTTAATTTCAAGTCCCTAACTTTCAATTGTTTCTATTTGGCCCCTAAACTTTTATTTCACTTTTAATCCTTCAATTTCTTTTTCCTATTTAATCTAACCCCCAAAATTTAATTGCATACTAGTCCCCCATGATTTAAAAATATTATAATTGAGCCCAAAATATTTTTAGTTCACTTTTATTGCATAATAGGTCCTCAAACTATTAAATTCTTTCAAATTGGCCCCCAAAGTTTTATATTCTTTCTATTTTGGTCCACAGACTTCTATATTACTTATAGATACTTATATTTTAAGAATATTAACGTAAATTAAACTCGTAATTGACTAGACGAGGCGTACCAACAGTTAGAGGACTGATTTTTACCGCTTAGTAGGCTCAAAACTCGAGAGATACTTCAGGTAGGCTCAAAAGAGTCATTTTTACTTATCGCGCAATTATTGTTAATTGTCTGTACTATATGAGTGAGCAAATGTATGTAATTGATGTGATTGCTTGCCTTCGGGCCTAGACTTGCCTTCGGGCCCAGAGTTACCTTCGGGTAAAAGTATTGCCTTCGGGCCCAGAGTTACCTTTGGGTAAGAGAATTGCCTTCGGGCCCAGAGTTGCCTTCGGGCAAATTACTTGCCTTCGGGCCTAGAGCTGCCTTCGGGCCCAGAGTTACCTTCGGGTATTATATTACAGAGTTTACATGACTATTTGCCTTATATACTTGTATAGATGATTAACTTGCGCAGAGCCTACTGAGTATTATTTAAATACTCACGCCTTTCATTCTTCTTACAGATGAGGAGTCCGGTGGCGTGGCGAGTCGTGGGAGCTCTATCTAAGCTTATTAAATAAAATATTTCTTTTCCGTTGCTATTCGAGTAAACTGTTGTATTGGATTATGTCATTTCAAACCTTTTGAACTACTTAGCATCTTAAGTTAGACGTTTTGAACGTTAGAGATCAAATAATTATAAGATACTCTATATGGTTGCTTTTAAATCGAATTTCCGCATCTTAATTATATTTATATATAAATTTCCGCATTTTTAAATATTTGTTATATTTTCGCATTTAATGATATATATAAAAAAAATATTTTAGAAAAAGACCTAGCGTTCCGAGTTCTTCGAACTCGGGGCGTTACAGCTTGGTATCAGAGCGGGTCTACGGTTCTGTAGACTTGTAAATTGTTTAAAGAATTTTTTCGAAAGAAACTTTTCAAAATTTAAAAGTTTTATGTCCTAAGAGCTACCACGACCATCGTCTCTCCGCCGACTCCGAGGTAAGGAAAGAAAGTTTTTAGATTTCAAAGATTGACTTATTGAGTTTCGAAGTTCTTTTGAGAAACTATGTTTTGACATAGAGTGAAAGAAGAAAGTTTCAAGAAATTTTTCAGATACAATAAGAAAGAGTATTTACGAATGCCGGAATCACTTTTAGAAAAAGTTTATGATAGATACAATTTTAAAAGTTATGTGAATGTTTGTATCTATTTGAAGTCAAGAGAGCCTCTTTGAAGGATTTTATGAGAATTAAAAAGTTGATACTGACATCGAATGTTTTGCAAGTAGTTGTATCTGAATTGATGGATTTTATATCCATAAAGGGAAAAGTAAAGTACTTTTTCTTGAGAGAGAAAGAAATCGAGTTTGAGCCTAAGCGTGAAATTTCAAGTGATGAATCAAGCATAACTTTAAATAAATTTCATGTTATTTCTAGTCCTCGAAACTTACTTAATGATTTTCAAGTATTGACTATTGCGTATGGGTATTGTTGTCCTCTCTTGCCTATATTGAACGGTGATTTGTATTGCTGGTGATTGGGACTTTAGTTTGGTGTTATGTATTGAAATGGGAGATTGTAATGGATTTGCGATTGATTGTAATGGAACTTCAATTCAATGTCATTGGTTAAAATAGGGTCGTAATGGAATGATGGACATGAGTAAGAAGGAATTAGACACATTGCTATGCTAGATATTAGAAATTCTTGAGTGTAAAGGATGAAAGACAAGATGAGTAAATGTATTTACGAATATCGGTAGTGTGTGATACTAACTGATCATGGATATTGTTGATTTGATTTTGTGCACTCGAGATGAGATTGTTGGATTGCATTGTTATGAAGTTTTAACGTAATAGAAGATTTTATCTGATCGCCTACGTTTTGGGTCGTGAATATGCTATTCTATCCTCCAAGTGAAGTTTGTGAGTTCTATACTTGCATGTTATAGTCTCCTCAATGGAAATCATTTGAGATCAAGGGTTATAAATTGAGGATAAGTGGTGAAAATTATGTACTAAGGTTATCTTGTTACGGGATTACCAATAAATGTTAGGATTCTCGATTTAAACTTATTTTATTATCAGATTTGAAAAAGTTGATTAGTGGCGAAGAAGTTTAGATCATATGAATTGAAGTTAGATGCATCTATTGACCGATAGGTGACTACAAGATGTATTTATTCTGAAATTTGGTGGCATGTTTATATATTATGTGGGGAACTTCTAATGAGAAAGTTTGATGAGTTATACTATAATGAGGTTGAGTGAGATGTTGAAGAATTCATATATAATTTTATGAAATGAGTTTGCGGATATCGGATTTTGATTTAGAGGATCAATTATGTAAACGGTGACCGCATGATAATTTGATTTTAAGGATGTAATGTGATTTTAGGAGGCATGATTTTTATTTTGAGAGTGTGATTGATTTTAAAATCTATTTAGATTTTTGGGATTTGAGGATTTGAAATGTGAGGTCAAAGATTATGCGATTGGAGGAATTGCTTGAGAAAGGGTTTATCCGACCGAGTGTGTCTCAAGTGGGGAGCACCTATTTTATTTGTTAAGAAGAAGGATGGTAATATGAGAATGTGTATTGATTATAGGGAACTCAACAAGTTGGCGATAAAGAATAAGTATCCCCTACCAAGCATTGGACGATTTGTTTGATCGGTTGAAGGGTGCTTGGTTTTACGGAAGATTGGTTTGAAATCGAGGGTAACACCGGTTGAAGGTCAAGCGGCGGATATACCAGGGCGGCATTCGGAGACACGATATGGGCATTACGAGTTTCTGGCGATGCCCTTTAGTCTCATGAATGAACCTACAGTGTTCATGGATTTAATGAATCAAGCTTTTCATCAGTATCTGGACAAGTTTGTCATCGTATTTATTGATGAGGTATCGACCTATTCAAGGGATTCCGATCGGCATGGGGATCGGAGCAGTTGAGGATTGTACTTGATGCATTGAGGAGATAGTCGCATTTGAGAACATTCAACCCATACATGATCCAAATGAAAATATTGTTTTTATGCAAACTCACGAAATTACTTATCAAGTTTTCAGTCAACTTTCACCATCCTTTCCAATTTGATTGACCAGCTTATTTTGAATTTCTTAAGTTGCGTTTGATTCAAAAATACATTTCTTGTTCTTGAAAAGAAATAGAAATCGATTTGAAAACATGGTTAACATTGGAAGTATTATTATTATTATAAGGTTGTGCTAGATCATACTTTTATTTGACTTACTTGTTTGGTAAGCAAGAACGCTTTGAGCATAAGTTAATGCAACATTATGAAATTTTCTTTAGCCTTGATTGAGGATGGAATGTTCTTCTTTTTAATCTTTCATTGCGATTCAAATGATATTTAGCATTACTGAGAAGAATGGAAAGAAAATTTTAAAACTTTACTTTTTCAACATTTGGCTTGTTATGTAAGGGAAATGTGTTAAAGTGCTTATTTTTTTTCGGGATTTCGACCTATATTTTTAATCAACCTATCTCTATAAACTCAAACAAACAATTCTTGTGAAGAAAGAATTTGACAAAATTTCATTTTCTATTTAGACTCTTGAGCTCAAATTAATGATTGTTCCATCTATTTTCAACAAAATTAATTCCATTCCTATCGAGTGATAACTATTGGATTGGGTGACGATCACATTTCAAGGGATTTTGATAGTGGAGGATATATTCAGGGAAAAATATTTGTGGCTCATATATAGTTGGAGCATGACCAGAGTCGTAATGGTTTTGAATTCGAGACTTGAAAATTTTTGGAAGAAAAGAGAGGGTTACGATTATGATGTGGTACAAATTCCTTTAGGTGGTACTATTTGTAATTCAAATGAATTTACATAGATGAGAACGAGGTCCTTTCGACTATTATGGATAATTATGAGGTATATACTCGATTCTTTGTTATCTAAGTGATAACATATGCGATATTATTAAGGTTTTACTACGAGGAGCACAATATGGTATGATCAAAGGAAATTGATACTTTTAGTTAAGTAGAAATAGTCGGTTGGGGTACAAATCATAAAGATAAAGTTGTTTTCAAAGGAGAAAGCGACCATGGATTTCGTGATTGGTTTAACGAGACCACCGAAAGGACATGATATTGTATGGATTATTCTGGACCGATTTATGAGATCCGCACACTTTCTACCAGTTAGGATGACTCTCAGCGTCGACCAGTTGGCACAGTTATATGTTAGAGAGATTGTTCGACTCGATGGGGTACCTGTGTCCATTGTTTCAGATCGAGATCCGAGGTTTACCTCGAACTTTTGAGAGAGTTCTGAGGCGGCTATGGGCATGAAGTTTGAATTGATTACCGCTTACCACCCCAGACGGATGGTCAATGCGGCGTACCATGCGGATATTAGAGGAAGACGTTGGGATCGAAATGGTAGAGAAAGCGCCGAGGCTATAGAGAAGATCAGAGTGAGGATCAAGGCCGCTCAAGATAGGCAGAAGAGCTACGCCGATAAGAGGAGAAAGGACTTGAAGTTTGAGATTGGAGAGAAAGTATTTCTCAAGGTATCTCCCATGAAGGGCACCATACGCTTTGGGAAGAAAGAGAAGTTGAGACCACGGTTCGTTGGACCATTCGAGATACTAGAAAAAGTTGGGACAGTAGCTTATCGCTTGGCTTTGCCACTCAAGCTTTCATCAGTGCATAATGTATTTCACGTCTCACAGTTGAGGAAGTATGTCCATGACCCAAGTCATGTGGTGAATTTTCAATCTTGGGATATTCAGAAGGATTTGTCATATCAAGAGACGCCCATGACTATCATAGATCGAAAGGTTCATGTTTTGAGAAATCGAAGAGTTCCTCTAGTTAAGATTCAATGGAATAGTCATGGCAAGGATGAGGCAACATGGGAGAAAGAAGAAGAGATCCTATCCCAATACCCAAACCTTATAGATCAAGTAAGTATATATTTAAAGTAAGTTTAAATTTCGAGGACGAAATTATTTTAAGAGGAGTAAGGTTGTAGTGACCATGAATTTTTAAATCAAAATATTTAATTAAAAGTAAAATCTCGAACGTGTCGCTACAACTTCACCTATAGGATTTAAATAGCGTACGCTCGTCTAGTTAGGATTTTATATTATTTATTATTATATTAAATTATTTAAGAAAAAAAAATAATAATTTATAAAAACATATATTATTTCCAAATTTACATTTGAGGACCAAACTTTAGAAACTATTCATTTTAATCTCTAAAAACCTAACTTCTTATTCAATCGTCATTTCATATGTATTTTTAAACCCGATTATATGGCGTTTAAGGTCCAATCTATTTCTTATAACATAAGGAAGCCCCATTTTAGTCCAATTCCATTTTTAGCCCATTTAGAGGCCCATTTGTAAGCTTATCCTATCTTTCACCTTTGAGTATCCTATTGTTGAAGTGTTCAAACCCTAACTCAAGTCCCATTTCTTCACACCACCATTACACAAGTGTTACCTCCCTTCACAAGATCTCTCAACCTACAACCAACTATCTTCAATAGGTAAGATTTCTTGATATTTTATTCATATCTCCATTTTTTAATTTTTGGTTGTTGTAAGTTTTAATCATCTATTTGCATCTTTCACTTGATTTTTACACACAAATAGAAATATACATACACAATACACGCATGTATTCAACACCGCCACCATCACACGCAGCTTCACCACGCCACCACCAACTGCAACCAAGAATCATCACCTTCATTTCACAACAAAAACATACACACGCACGCATATACATACGATACATATACGCCATATACAAGCTCGGCCAAAACTTCACCATGCTCAAAAACTCCACTTCACAACAGAAAAACCATATCTACACCTTCCTCTCCATCCCTAGAACATTGTTGTATAGTTTAATTTCAAAAATTGTTAGTGAATCGAACCAATTTTGAAAATACCCAAATTTTCTTTACTTTAGTGTTCAAGCTTTGATTTCTCCCTCTATACTCAATGATTCTTTCAATTAAAACCACCAATGGGATCACCACACTCCCCTCCACCTTCGCCGACCACCACCATCGCCGGAAACCGCCGCCACCGTCGGCCCATTTGAGAGAAACCGAGAGAGAGAGAGAGAGAGAGCCGTACGAGAGAGAGTGTCGGGTGAAAGAGAGAGGGATCCGAACCGGCCCATTCATGTTTAAATCCGGATTTTGCAAACAGGTCCCTCTATTTTATTAATTAGTTTAAGTTAGTCCCTATGTTTTATTTAATTTACAAATCCTCAACTTTTAATTGTGACAATTTAATCCCTCAATATTATTTACAAACTTAATCCCCTATCTTATTTATTTTATTTAAATGAGCCCTCAAATTTTATTTAATTTCAAGTCCCTAACTTTCAATTGTTTCTATTTGGCCCCTAAACTTTTATTTCACTTTTAATCCTTCAATTTCTTTTTCCTATTTAATCTAACCCCCAAAATTTAATTGCATACTAGTCCCCCATGATTTAAAAATATTATAATTGAGCCCAAAATATTTTTAGTTCACTTTTATTGCATAATAGGTCCTCAAACTATTAAATTCTTTCAAATTGGCCCCCAAAGTTTTATATTCTTTCTATTTTGGTCCACAGACTTCTATATTACTTATAGATACTTATATTTTAAGAATATTAACGTAAATTAAACTCGTAATTGACTAGACGAGGCGTACCAGCGATTAGAGGGTGATTTTCACCGCTTAGTAGGCTCAAAACTCGAGAGATACTTCAGGTAGGCTCAAAAGAGTCATTTTTACTTATCGCGCAATTATTGTTAATTGTCTGTACTATATGAGTGAGCAAATGTATGTAATTGATGTGATTGCTTGCCTTCGGGCCTAGACTTGCCTTCGGGCCCAGAGTTACCTTCGGGTAAAAGTATTGCCTTAGACCCGAGTTACCTTGGGTAAGAGAATTGCTTTCGGGCCCAGAGTTGCCTTCGGGCAAATTACTTGCCTTCGGGCCTAGAGCTGCCTTCGGGCCCAGAGTTACCTTCGGGTATTATATTACAGAGTTTACATGACTATTTGCCTTATATACTTGTATAGATGATTAACTTGCGCAGAGCCTACTGAGTATTATTTAAATACTCACGCCTTTCATTCTTCTTACAGATGAGGAGTCCGGTGGCGTGGCGAGTCGTGGGAGCTCTATCTAAGCTTATTAAATAAAATATTTCTTTTAAGATTTGCTATTCGAGTAAAGCGTTGTATTGGATTATGTCATTTCAAACCTTTTGAACTACTTAGCATCTTAAGTTAGACGTTTTGAACGTTAGAGATCAAATAATTATAAGATACTCTATATGTTTGCTTTTAAATCGAATTTCCGCATCTTAATTATATTTATATATAAATTTCCGCATTTTTAAATATTCGTTATATTTCCGCATTTAATGATATATATAAAAAAAAATATTTTAGAAAAAGACCTAGCGTTCCGAGTTCTTCGAACTCGGGGCGTTACAATTAAATCAAATTTAGAAAAAATGTGTGTATTCTAAAAAGTGTGAACCCTCAAATGATCTGCATAGGAGATTTGAAGAGAAGATTTGTGATAATCCTAGAATTTAGGAACACATGTAAATATATGTAGATAGTATATGGAAAAAAGTATTCAATTTTTAACTAATAAAAATGATAATGTGGAATCAATTTAGGGTTCAAACAGTAGGGTCAAAATTGAGCCGGAAATTTCAATGCATGAAAATTTAGAAACGGTAAAGTCGAAGAGAATTAAATAATAATAATTAAATAAAATCCTATTCGATTAAACATATAAGGAAATGCTGAAATTAAATAATTAAATAAGATCATATTCTATTAAAAAGATAAGAAAATGATGAAATTTTAGTGCGAACAGATAAATTTTTTTTTTATTTTCATACATTAATGTGAAGTTCCAATTGTCGAGTCTTGAATGTTTGTTGAAAATTTAACTTTAGTGGTCAATATAAGTTAAAATATTTAAATAATTGCAATACTGATAATTATATAAATTAGGAAAATATAAATAATATTAATTATATCTCATTGCAAAAATAAATCAATTATTAATATACAGGAAAAAGGTTATTATTATTATTATTATTATTATTATTATTATTATTATTATTATTATTATTATAGACAGATAGATAAGCTAATTAATTTTTAAATAGTAAAAATTATTAAATCAAATTTAGAAAAAACGGGTGTATTCTAAAAAGTGTGAACCCTAAAATGATCTACATCGGAGATTTGAAGAGAAGATTTGTGGTAATCCTATAATTTAGGAACACATGTAAATATATGTAGATAGTCTATGGAAAAAAGTATTCAATTTTTAGCTAATAAAAATGATAATGTGGAATCAATTTAGGATTTAAACAGTAGGGCCGAAATTGAGGAGGAAATTTCAATGCGTGAAAATATAGAAACGATAAAGTCGAAGAGAATTAAATAATAATAATTAAATAAAATACTATTGGATTAAACATATAAGGAAATGCTGAAATTAAATAATTAAATAAGATCATATTCCATTAAACAGATAAGAAAATGATGAAATTTTAGTGCGACCAGATAAAAAAAATTTAATCGGGAAAAACTAATAAAAAAAGAAGCTCACTATTTTATATATATTAGGTAAATTTCATAAGCGGGAAAAATTGATCATGTGGAACAAAAAAGTGAGTAAAAATTAAACAAAATAATATGTTTAAGTGGGGAAAAAAGGCTACTTATATATATATATATATATATATATATATATATATATTCATTTTTTTTATTTTATTAATCTATGTTAATATCAATTTATATTTATGTTGGACACTAATTTTATATATTTACATTAAATTTTAAAATTTTAAAAACAAAAACTTATATATTGATACTATACTTATTTTAAAGCTCTCGTTGAGTCAAATAAAATAAAATAATGATTTTAATTTTTTTAATTTAAATTTATTGTTAGAAAATCGGAAAAGAGATAGAAAGAGAGAGAATATTTAGATAGAATGAGATTGGTAAAAAAAGTGGTAGAAATCTCATTAAATATGGAAACTCTATTATTTTAGGAGATTTTGATATGTAGAAATTTAGGAAATTTAGGATTTATGTTTTGGTAATAATAATATTAAAAAATAAAAAATAAAAAGACAAGAAAAGCCTTGGTTTTAGGTGGAAAATATTAAAAAATGAATTAAAAAATAGGGTGAAATACTCTGGTATTATATATATATATATATATAGATAAATTATTCTATGTATATACTACTATTTAATTACTCCTATTTTACTCCTATTTAAGGAATTTTGACATTTCCTAAGACTAGAAGTATTTGGAGTCCTGCGGTTTGTCATTATTTGGAGTCTTGCCGTATGTCTTTTTTATACAAGGTTTATTTCACCCCAACCTTTACAATTTGTACAAACTGGGTCCATATTCTCTCTCTCTCTCTCTCTCGCTAAACGCCTTGGGCCCCCAACCTTTAATTAATTGTCATACAAGATCTCTAATTTTGAAAAATGACCATTATACCTTTAATTGTCATACAAGGTCTCTAATTTTGAAAAATGACCATTATACCTTTACTCTTTAAATAAAAATAGAAGCATATTTTGAAAAAGGTCAAAAATAATAAAAAAAGGAAATAATTTATTCCTCGCCATACTAACCTAGTTACATTCCTTTAGCTCAACCCGTCCATAAATGACAAATTCTTGCAAGTACCTTTAGTTAAAGTTCTAAAAGCTGCGAGGCGTTATAAGGTGGCAAGACTAAGCCTTAAACTTTGAAAGCCTAGGTGAAGGTTAGGCGTGGAATGGCATTTTCGATTTTTTTAATTATTCTAAAGTGATAAATAATTTTAAAAAATCATATTTGATAGATTTTATACAAACTTCAATATATTTTTTAGATTTCCAATAAAAATATATTATTTAAAGTATTAAAAACTACGAATATTTAACAAAACACTATCAAATTTATGCGATTAGATTACAAAATGAGTATAAGTCAAAAATATTTTTTTAATAATTTAGCCAAACTTAGGAAACAATAAGTACAAATGATCTAACATTTGAAAAAAAACATTCTCCAACTAAAAG
The DNA here is from genome assembly GCA_018223645.1 of Jasminum sambac. NCBI lineage: Eukaryota > Viridiplantae > Streptophyta > Magnoliopsida > Lamiales > Oleaceae > Jasminum > Jasminum sambac. The sequence continues at coordinate 29,154,736 of CP073652.1, forward strand.
ACTTGCGCCTTTTCACGCCGAGTTGGGCCTAGGCGTGCATTAGGCGGCTCACTATGCAAGGCATTTTTCTAACGCCTTATGCCCATGAGGCACCTTTTACCTCATTTTAGCACACTGTTTTCCTTAATAAAAGATGAGGCCCCCAATTTAGAATGATAGAACAATCGTGATGAATTATATGACTCTTAAGACTAATGCGAAATCTCCGATGGCGGGCAGAATCAGATAAATCGGACAGACACCTAAATAATTCATAAATCTAGCACAATAAACTATTGCTGACTGTTTAGTGGTTTCAAGCGGGAGATAACGAAACATTTGGAAATTTTTTATTGTGCTTGATTCATGAATAATTTTGGTGCATGTCTGATTCATCAGATTTCGTCAGCCACCGGAGATGTCGCATTAATATTAATAGTCATATAAACCATCATGATTGTTCTGTTGTTCGGTATGTGAGATAACGAAATATGTATTGTTATAGTTATCAATGGGCATTTTTGTCAAAACAATTGAAATTGTTGACAAAGATGTAATTCCTATTTAAAATTTGATAATTTTGTATATCAATAATTATAATTTGACAATCAAGTAAATATTTTTATATAATATTACATATTTCAATAATATTACATATTTCAATAATGGTTTATAAATTTTGAACGAAACTATTATCTCGTAAGAAAAAATATCATATAAGTTATTGTAATTGATTATATTTTAGCAATAAAAAAATATTTGGGATTAAAATTTAGACATTATTTATTTGAATAAAAAGAAATGCTCCTATTAAAATTTTTATTATTAACATCATTCAAGTAGTGAAGCCATTGCAATATTTTTTAACACGGATTTTTGACTATTAAGTTTTGGAGAATTTATGCGATATGGATTGTGTATTGTATAAAATGATAAGATCTATATACAAAATATTTATATGTAAAACTCTACATATTAATTTTTTGGTAACAAAAATTTGTGCAGAATAATTGAAAAAAAATTAAAAAAATACTAATGCATGCAATACTAAATATAAAAGAATTAAAATTATATATATATGTATATATAATTCAAAATCGATAACCTTTGGTAAATTTTTAAAAAGATTATTGCAAACTTTGAGAAGCGCCAGGACTGTAACTTTTCAACTGCAGCTTTTGACTTCTACAATAAATAATAACTAGTTTTTTTATCTGTGCGTTGCACGGGAGGCTAATATATAAACAATTACAGGGTTGGATATATATAAGTTAATATGATGTTAATAGCACCACCAAAATCATAAACCGAGTACTCATGAGCGCATCAAAATTAAAAAATAATACAAGTGAGAGGGAATTGTCGAAAATTTTCGGAAGAGTTAGTCCTAAATCTCGTACAAATTCCTCCTGTAAAATATATAAGGAACAAATATATAACAACCACAAGACTTGATTCACGATTCTACTCAACACCTCATCAATAAGTACAATGTAAAAGTAACACCATCAATAGAAGAATGAAGTCACTTAAATGTAAATCTCAACACTAACTTTCACCAAGAACATCATTCTATGTTAATTGTAAAATATATAATAATACGACAATAACATACAATTCGAGTATACCCAAATGCTTGTGGCATTATATGACAAACCTGCAGCAATTTGAAGATATATTATCAAAAATCGGACATAATCGAACATAATGGGAAGATTATTCGTGAGAGAAATTGTGAGAATATATCATATTTTGCTTATTATAAGACTAAATTATAATATAAATGTAAAAGTAAAATAACATTAAACGCTATAATTATTAGAATAACAATACTAAAACACTCTACTAACTATTGTGTTTCTATGTTTTTTCTTTAAAATTATTCTACATTCTATTATATACAATTACAGATTCCAGGAGATATAACTATGCACTGTCCGATGTACTCTATTGGCAATGAGTATGTGAATAATAATTTTTAAAATTAGATTGTGAAATATAATTAACATATAGATATATTATAGAAATGGTAATATCGCCGATACAGTTTATCAAACTCCAACACCATCTTTCTGTCCCATTAGGAAATACTTATCCTCGTCCCTCCATATCCTCATTTAATCGAGGCCAAGCAAGCACGATATAAGAATTGCAACAGGATGAGTACTCCCATTCCCTGTCCCTGCCCAGCCAGAAAATTTCATTCATGTCCACGCCTCATCATGATTGTTTAATCGAAGACTTTTATTTATACTTTTTTGAATATGTATTAATGACATCTAATTTTTCAATAAACACCTTCTAAATATACTAAACACGTATATTAATATATTTGGTGCAAACTCACCGATTTAACATATTGGGCATATTAACATTTTTTTAACTCATTAATTTAGATATTTATTTATAATAATTTAAATTATACAGGATTCTTAACTTGGTTGATAAAAAAATCTCATATAGATTTCATGTTATCTTGATCAAATATTGAATGATTTGATATTAAATATAAATTAATTTGGATAAGATAAATAAATTGAAATACATATGATTAATAATTAAAATAGATGTCTTAATCGATAATCATTAAAAATTAAACTAAATCTAAATTGACAATAATCAATATAAAATAAATAATTTGAAGTGCTTAGTATTCTTAATATTTATTTAGGAGATAGAATCCTAAATAAATATTTAATATAGTGAAGGGCCACTTAAAAAGTTTGATTGAATTGAATGATTGCAATCATGGATGAAGTCGATAGCCAATTGTTTATTAAATACTAGTACTTAATTTACGAAATATGTAATTTAGGTATTTATTTACTTGTCAGCTTATTTAATCTTTATTGATTAAATACGTAACTTAGATATTTATTTAATTATCATGAAAATCAGAAAGTTTAGTTAATATGAAATTAAATAATATAGGAGATTGAATCCTACTGTATATATATATATATATATATATATATATATTTAAATAAAGCTTTTAGTTCAAATCAAAATTGTAGTTTAAAAGATGTAATTTGAAGGTAAACTGTTATCAAAATTAAATGTAGATAGATTAATTAAAATTCAAACCGACTAATACTTTTTCTAGCTTAAGATTTATGGTAAAAAAAAATGTTGTATTTGAATTTTACTATAAAGTCAACTTATCCCATTAGTAATAATCGACAAAAGTCATCAAACATATTGAATTACATAAAATGAATCCATTCCATTCAACAACTTTTGGACAGTAAAGTAATAAAAAAAACATTATCATTCCACTGTAAAATTAAAATTTAATGAAGTGCTTTCACCAAGTTTCTGAACAAATTGGATTAAAAGGAAAATCTATTATATGAAAGTAAATGTAAAAAACAGAGAAAACAAATCCTTGCATTTTGGTTTCTATAAACATATAAATATTGATTTGACTACATTGTTTTCCCAGATAAACATGCGCTCTATACATTCTTTGAATGATGATGAGTTGTTAATTGCCTTATCTTAATTTTTTTCTAACATTTGGCTATTTAAGATTACCTGTCATCTATTTTTATTAATAAAATTTTTTTGTATTTTTGTATATCTAGCAACTTACAGTGTCCTTTCAAAAAAATAAAAAAAATAAAAAAACAAAAAAGTTACGGGGTTCTTTTGGGTGGTAGGTTCGAGGAGACTTGCCACTTCAGAAATGAAAAGTGGCATTGGAGACAGTGGAGTTCTTGGACAGGGATCCGGAGTGGGATGTTGGTTGTATTTGGCTGATGTTGTAACCCAAATGGCTCAAAGTTGTGAGTTTTATAAGTATTTATTTATTGCTTGTAAAATATTCACATGGGTATTGTAATAAACATGATAGGGACGTCCATTTGAATTTGTTAGTTTTATAGGCATTTATTTCATTTTATGATACTGAAATGGGTGTTAAAATTATTATGGCAAGCTTCCATTTGAATTTGTATTGGATTATCATTAGTGGTTATTATAACGTCAATATTTGTTTAATTACTGTTTGTTTGACCACACACTTGAATTCTGTAATTGGAATTTCATCAGGGGAAGCATTATCGTAAAACTTTGGGTATTGCCGTGTCAAAATGATAATTATAGGTTCGATCATATGACATCCATTGTTACTCGTGCGGTTTTATAGTGCTCTTTTATTATTTAAATTCATCTCATTGATATTTTAGTAAGCACTTAATATCTTCAATATCAAATTATATTAGTTTGTTCTCTTGTTAATAACGGCTTTTGCATCTATGAAACCACATAATGAATTATTAGTGATAGAATAAAGCAAGCAGAAGTAAGCCTCAAGATATTTTTTTTTTTATTTTTTATAAAAAATTTTTCGTTACTTAAATTGATTAAATTTAATGTTTTGACCAATATTTTGTTCATTTTATTGGTCCTTTGTTATTATACTATTTCAATTAAATAATAATAAAATAAATAAAATCATTGTCTTATACAAATATGAGGAATATAAAAAAATTAATTAATTAATCGTTTATTTATTATTAGAAATAATCTTAGGAAAACGGTTAATAGTGACACATCTTATCTAAATTTTGAAAATTGTGAACCACATTAGAAGTCGACGATAAATCTATAATAAACTAATGCAACAATCTAAATTTCACTATAACACGGATTATATACAAAATTACGCACATTGTGACAAAATCTGACTAATACATTGAGATATACACTTTTGTGTCTCATCAACAGTTTACTAAAATTAAAAAGGTAAAATAAAAAATTAATAAGTCATCGCAATCTTTATTCTTCCATAGCATCGTCATCTAACTTATTGCATTACAACGGTCATCACAATCTTTGTTCTCCTAAGGTCAATCCGCAATCACATGTGCACAAATTTCTTGAATGCATTTTTCTTATTCTATCTGTAGAAAAAAATGTTTCGCTAAAGCTTGCCACGAAATACAAACATTAGTATGATCAAAATTTATGCAAGTCCCCAAGGTGAGTTCCCCGATTCTGAGCATTGTCAACTCGCCTCGAGATGAAAGTGACAACCATTTCAATACCATAACACGACCAAAGCTCTTTAGATGATTTCAAATACTATATAAGATTTATTTTACATTTACACGTTGAGCTAATTAAGATTATCACATCAATAAACAAAACTTTCTTGTCTCAAGGAAAAGAAAAAACACTGTCCCTGATGGATCGAAGAACTGAATAAACTATCAATTGTAGGGACAGAGACCCGATTCATTCCTAAGCTTGCTTTCTTGCAGCAATATTCTTAGTCCGAGAGTACTGGAGAGAAAAGAAAGCTGCAGGCCATTGCTGGTTCAGATGATCCAGCTTCTAGTACAATGATAGCTAAGAAAGCCAAACTTGGTATACCATTGGAGCAAAGCAAAGGCAAAAAGACAGTTACAAAAAATGACTCACACCAAATCTAATTGACTAATTGTTTCACTTGATTGTCAGAAAACAAGAGTAATATAAAATATTAGTTTTGAAAGGATTCAACAAAATAATTGATCGACAACTCTCTTACTTTTATTAATATTAAGATATTAAGGTAAGATTTTATCAAATTCACATACATCACCCAGCATATTATGTAATGGTGAATCCAGTGCATGACAACTTTGGCTTGTTAAAGCGTTGTTGACCTTTGAATGAGCATAATAAGCATATTAATGGAATGACAGAATGTCTTAACGTTATTTAGGAAAAGACAATGATAATAATTATGGACACACAAAGTTGCATCAAAAAGAGGAAGAATGCCACCAGGTTTCTGAGGGTAACAAACATTTCAGATTAATAAGGTTCAGGTCATAATGCTAGAAAAACAATCAAGCTTAATAATAAGCTAGCTTTGTTTGGCATTTCCATTCACAAAGACAATAAACAGATCGAGAAGAAACAGGTAAAAATTATGCCTCAGCTAAAACTCATAATTGAAAAATGGATTATCCATTTTCAACCCCAAGAACTAAGAAAAGGAAGCCATTGGGTAGAGTTTTCCAAATCAAGATCGAATTGAATCAAAGAAGGAAAGGTGGGATTGCAATTAGGTAGAGCGTGATGGAGGGTCAGGGTTCAACATAGGCGGTTTGTGAACGAAAAGGGCCACTTTGGGTGTTCTTGTTCTCCACCGCTTAGAACGATTGGGCTGGGCGTAGAGTATATTTGATGGGCCTGCACGAAAAAGTTAATTAATACAGGCTTAATTTAGGGGTTTAATTAAGAGGATGTGTTAGGATGGGAAACATGATGAGGTGGAATTAAAAATTAATTAAAAAATTTAGAAAAGAAGATGTTTTGGAGGGAAAAAGACTTTTTTGTTTTAGAGGGAAAGAAGTTCTTTTTATTTATATACAGATTAAAATATCAAATTTCACCCCCCCAAAAAGAGGTATTGATTTTTTTAAATATATCTCCACATTTACTTATTTATTTTGACGAATTTGTTTATTTTTATTTTTGCTGAATTTATTTACTTTCTCTCAACTTTTATTTTTGGAAAATTTAATTTATTTTCAATTTTTTAGTATTTGTTTAATTTTAAATTATTTTTTGTTAAGTATATGTTTGGTAAGACAAATAAACTAGTCTATATCTTACTTTGGAGAGCTTATGATCTCTTTGTACTCTGATAAGCTCCATTGAGTTTTACAGTAGATTTGAAAAGTTAGCAATTTATCTCAAAAGCTATTTTTACAAGCATTTCAGCAAGGACAGATCTAGAAATTTTAATTGGGGGCTGTAATAAAAAAAAAATTAATTCGATTAAAATTATGTATAAATTTTTTTTCAAAAAAAAAAAAAGAATTAAACTCCTAATTAACGATACATAAGACTTTGTTTATATACAGACAAATATTCAACTCCTAATTGATTAGGGAAACTAATTATAGTGGAAAATCCTACAAAACTAATATTCACTTTTTTTATACGGTAAATCTATTTATTTCTATATTATATATATTTATTTATAGTAATTATTCTATATATATTTAATTACTCCTATTTATTTAAGGAATTTGGACGTTTCCTAAGACTGCAAGTATTTGGAGCCTTGGGGTATGTCTTTTTCTGCTTTTTATTTAAAGCGGACAAACCCTATTTAAGGAACAAACCCTTCGAGCTTTTAACAAGAAGGAGAAAACAATTTTTTCATAAAATTTTTAATGTCAATTCTTTTAGAGGATTTACTCCATGAAGTGCTATCGTTTTTGCCGAGCAAGGATCTGTTACGATTGAGGTGCGTGTCGAAATCATGGCGTGCTCTAATTGACAACCCATATTTCATCCAATTGCATCTCAATAAATCATTAAATGATATCAAGGCCCACAAGGTGTTTCTTAGTTGTTTCCATGGTGATGATGATGGGAGGAGTCATTATGCCCTTAGCTTTGATTCTGAATTCAAATTTTTTGTTCCTAAAGGGATCGAGCTTCCTATACAGAATTCCTTTTTGTTGTGGTTAACAAACCCAGAAATCACAAAATACACAGTAACTAAGGAATCGAACAGAAAATGTAAAAACACAGAGATGTTTGTTTTGCCAAGAGGCCCGGAAGTTCCTCCAAGAATGGAGTACGTCTCCCGTTGAGCATCCACAAGGGAATAACTCTAAATCCACTAGAAAGATCAATAATACACAATTACAAGGTCTCGAAATTATCTCTCATTCACTACCACTGCAGAATCCTCAACAAGATGAGGCAAATCCTACCAATACACAAAGTTATGCTAGGGTTTGAGAGTGACAAGAAGAGGATAAGAGAAGGGAGACGAGAGAGTGATCTGAAGAACAAATGCCTTTACAGTTGCCTTATATAAGGTCCAGTTGTAACGGATCGACCCAAAAATCTCCAACAAATCTGGTGTATCAAAACAGCAAATTTTGAAAGCTAACAGACCAGCCTTATCCGGGTAGGATAAGGCCCATTCTTGACAGGCTCAAGTGAAGCAACTCAACATTCTCCACCTTGCTGAATCTTGGACTGTGATCTTTCTTTTGTGGATTTAGAACTGTCTTCTCTTGCTTCCTTTGCTCTCCCTGAGAACAGACTAGTCAGTACCAATATTTAGGATTGCTAAACAATCCTTAAATTTATTTAAAAGTAAAACTTTAGTTCCTAAATCTGCAGGATTAATTTGAGTAGGAATTTTTACAAGTTTTATTTCACCTTTTTCCACCATATCTCTAATATAATGGAACTTGACATCAACATGTTTAGTACGGTTATGAAAAACAGGATTTCTACTCAAATAAATTGCAGATTGGTTGTCATAAGAGATAGAAACAATAGAGATAGGGTAACCAATTTCATTCAATAAACCTCTTAACCAAACCCTTTCTTTAACAACATCACAAACTGCTATATATTCGGCCTCAGTGGAAGACAGTGCTACAATCTTTTGTAGCTGTGCCTTCCAACTAATACACCCATTACAGAGTGTGTAATAATATGATGATGTAGACCTGCGCTTATCAAGATCTCCAGCAAAATCAGAATCAGTATAGCCTTCAAGGCTTACACCATCTGGAGACTAAGTATAGAGAATACCATAGTTGTAAGTGCCAACTAAATGCCTAAGCATCCATTGTAGGGCATGCCAATGTGTTTCACCAGGATTAGACATGTATTTGCTTAAAACACTTATACCATAATCCAAATTAGGTCTTGTGCTAATCATCAAGTACATAATAGATCCAATACAATTTGCATAAGGAACATTTCTCATTCTTGCATATTCATCTTCATTTTTGGACAGCAATCAAGAGATAGTTTAAAGTGATTTGCAAGAGGCAGTGAAACAGATTTGGCATCAAACATGTTGAACTTAAGTAGTAATCTTTTAATATACTCAGTTTGATGCAAAAACAAAGTGTTCTCATTTCTGTTTCTATCAATTTGTATGCCAGGAATCCTTTTAGCTACCCCTAAGTCTTTCATTTCAAATTCTGAGCTTAAGCACTGTTTGATTTGATCAATTTTATGCTTATCTAAACATGAAATGAACATATCATCAACATATAATAACAAATATATGGGGCAAGTAGTATTGCAGTCTTTAAAAAACAAACAAGTATCAAATTTGCTTTTCACAAACCCTAAACTCTATTTGATTTGATCAATTTTATGCTTATCTGAACATGAAATGAGCATATCATCAACATATAATAACAAATATATGGGGCAAGTAGTATTGCAGTCTTTAAAAAACAAACAAGTATTAAATTTGCTTTTCACAAACCCTAAACTCTGGATATAAGAGTCAAATCTCTTATACCATTGTCTTGGGGCTTGTTTAAGCCCATATAAGGATTTCTGCAGTAGACAAACTTTATTAGAAGACTCAAAACCTGCTGGTTGTGACATATAAATCTTTTCTTCCAAATCACCGTAGAGAAAAGTAGTTTTCACATCCATTTGTTCAAGTTCTAGATTGAACTGATTCACAAGAGATAGAAAAACCCTTATAGTAGTGTATTTTGCAACAGGTGAAAATATTTCATTGAAATCAATACCTTCTTTTTGTGAAAAACCTTTAGCTACTAATTGAGCTTTGAATCTTTTCCTATTTTCACCTTCATCCTTAATTTTGAAAATCCATTTCCAATCAATAACCTTTTTCTCCTTTGGTTTTTCAACAAGAACCCAGGTTTTGTTTTTATGAAGAGAGTTTAATTCATCTTTCATAGCTTCAACCCATGACTTAGCATCACTACAAGTGATTGCTTCTTCAAAGGTTGAAGGTTCATAGCCAACAATATCATCACATATATTAAATGAAACAAAATCATTTAATCGAGAGGAGGGTAATCTAGTCCTTCTCTCTCTATCCCTAGAAAGCATGTAATCATCAAGTTGAGAAGGATGAATATTATTACCAGTACCATTTCCAGTAGAAGGACCTGTGTCATTATCTGAATCTGAAGAAGATGTGTCTGAACTAGAATTCTCAGATTCTGATTGGTTCTCCACCTCAATAGGTGTAGTAGCAACAGTTTCTGTATTTGCAGGTACTATAACACTTTGTTTAGCAATTTCAGCTTCTTTCTTATCAGAAATTTTGACACATGGTAATAAATTTTCGTTGAAAACAACATTTCTACTAATGATAACTTTAAAACCAGGTGTCTCTTTTACCCAAAGCCTGTACCCTTTTGATTCCTCACTATAGCCAAGAAAAATACATTTTAAAGATCTGGAATCAAGTTTTCCTTCATTCTGATGTGCATAGGCAGCACATCCAAAAACTTTAAGTTTTGAATAATCAACATGCTGCTTAGACCAATAGGATTGAGGGGTATTAAAATTCTTAGAACTGTTTGGACTTCTATTCAAAAGATAGGCAGCTGTTTTTACTGCTTCACCCCAAAACAATTTGGGAAGATTAGCATTCAATAGCATACATCTGACTTTATCCAAAAGAATTCTATTAAATCTTTCAACAACACCATTTTGTTGTGGTGTATAGGCTACTGTTTTGTGCCTTAATATACCACAGTTTTTGCAAAAATTATCAAATTCATTGTTGCAAAATTCTAGTCCATTGTCAGTTCTAAGAGCTTTAATTCTCTTTCCAATTTGATTTTCAACCAAAATTTTCCAGTTTTTAAAAACAGATAGAGTATCAGATTTGTTTTTCAATAAGTGAACCCATATCTTTCTGGAAAAATCATCAACAACCAGCAAGAAATATCTAAAACCAGTAAATGTACTGACAGATGCAGGCCCCCAAAGATCAGCATGAATGTATTCAAGTATGCTAGATGATTTATGAATTCCCTTCCCAAAAGGTAACCTATGTTGTTTTCCAATTAAACAACCTTCACAAAATTTCAAATCTTTGCCAAAAACACCAAGTTTGTTCAAATGCTGCATGCTTTTGTTACTAATATGACCAAGCCTCTTATGCCATAACATAGTAGTGTCACATGCAGAATGAAGCAAAGATAAAGATGTCGGCACAGCACATACATGAAAGATCCCATTTTTCTTGGATGATGTAATGATATTGACATTATTTTTGAAAATTTTCATCACACCAGATTGTAGAGATATATCAAAGCCCTGCCCATCAAGTTCACCAATAGAGATCAGATTTCTTTGCAAATCGGGTACAAGTCTAGCATTTTCAAGTGTCAAAGTTTTAGAATTCTCAAGTTCAAGGTGAATGGTGCCAATTCCATATATTTTTACAGACTGGTTGTTTCCCATAACAACTTGTCCACTCACAACCTCTTTAAGATCAGTAAACCAGGATTTAGTGGGGCATAAGTGAAAAGTGCAACCAGAATCAAGTATCCAATCAGAATAGTTATCACTGAATGTGGTAGCAAGCACAACACCATTAGTTTCAGCATTTACAGTGCAAGCAATAGTGTTATTTGACTCTGCATTCTTAGCTTCTTTGAAATCAGCAATCTTTTTGAAACAATTTTCAATAAGATGCCCTTTCTTATGGCAGTAGAAACACTATCTTTCTTTTGACTTACCTTTGTCTTTTAAATTTTGATTTTTTTGTTTCTTTTGACTATTGTCATCACTTTTCTTGTTTTTCTTATGTTTAGAGTTCTGAGACTTTTGAGATGATTGGCCTTTAACAAACAGACCCTCAGAAGTCTTAGATTCTCTCAAATCATTTTTCAATTCAAGTTCTTTATTTCTCAAACAAGTGATGACAGTGTCAATATTAACACTTTCTCTGCCATATTCAAGTGCATTTTTGACCTTTCTATATCTTTCACCAACAGCATTTAACAAAGCAATAACTTGTTGATCAGCAGAAATGGTTTCATCACAATTTCCCAAATCATTGATGATTTTGTTAAATCTGTCAATATTCTCTTCAAGGTTTAAAGAAGAATCAAATTTGAAATTGTATAATTGCTTTAAGAGAAAACACTTGTTTGGCATAGTAGTGGTGAGATATAGAGAGTCAAGTTTAGACCACAAAGCATGAGCAGAGGCAGTTTCTCCTACTTTTCTAATAATATTATCAGATAAGTGCAAGAAAATCGAACTCCAAGCAGTTTCATCAAGTTCTTGTCTTCGAAATGCACTAAATTCAACAGGCCAAGTTCTAGTAATGGCCATAGCACATTTTTGTTGAAGTAACAAAGCTCTCATTTTTTGTTTCCACAAACTGAAATCACCCACACCATTCCATACCTCCACCTCAAACTTAAGGGATGTCATAATAGATGCACACACAGAGTACACAATGTTCAGATATGCAAATGCTCAGAAGATCAACAGAGTGCACAATACTCAAATAAGCAGATTCACACAAGATAAACAGAGTGCACAATACACTGAGGCTGTCCCTCGAGGTACTGAGGACAGGGAACCCCCCAGATACTGACGTCGATTGATCGACCAGCCAAGGAGGAACCTCTGGTCAATACCTTCTTAGGATGACCTCGGTAACAACAAAAGTAAGAGACAGATATAGAAAAATGTTACCCAAACTGAAACCCTAAGTTTCAGAGTATCGATTTAAGAGAATACCCAGGAAAAACAGTTACTCCTTTGAGGTTATCTTGAGCCAAATCGCCCAATACTGAGACTCCCAACACTGAAACCCTAGGTTTCCAAGGATACGCAAGAACCAGTCGAGTGCAACGCCAGTAACCCTCTTCAAGGTTAACCAAGAGTCAGATCACCACCGAGGTTCGGCGATGGTCATATCCGTCAAATCCCACACAGTCACCGTCGATCTGGACGGCTCTGATGCCACTGTTGTGGTTAACAAACCCAGAAATCACCAAATACACAGTAACTAAGGAATCGAACAGAAAATATAAAAACACAGAGAGGTTTGTTTTGCCAAGAGGCCCGGAAGTTCCTCCAAGAATAGAGTACGTCTCCCGTTGAGCATCCACAAGGGAATAGCTCTAAATCCACTAGAAAGATCAATAATACACAATTACAAGGTCTCGAAATTATCTCTCATTCACTACCACTGCAGAATTCTCAACAAGATGAGGCAAATCCTACCAATACACAAAGTTATGCTAGGGTTTGAGAGTGACAAGAAGAGGATAAGAGAAGGGACACGAGAGAGTGATCTGAAGAACAAATGCCTCTACAGTTGCCTTATATAAGGCCCAGTTGTAACGGATCGGCCCAAAAATCTCCAACAAATCTGGTGCATCAAAACAGCAAATTTTGAAAGCTAACAGACTAGCCTTATCCGGGTAGGATAAGGCCCTTTCTGGACAGGCCCAAGTGAAGCAACTCAACACTTTTTTTTCGATTATATAGGCTCTTGTAGATCGCTAATTTGTTTAAAATGCTTAACCCGTCTAGATAATAAATGGCGAGAACAAACTTATTGTGTGGAACCCGTGTACGCATAGTCATAGGACTCTACCATTTGCCCCTGTTGGGATCGAGGATAGCAAGCGCCCACGCCTGTGGTATGAATTTCGTTATGCATTCGGATACGATCCGGTTGCAGATGACTACAAGGTAGTGAGACTGGCTTTGCGTGGGAACGAGCTGGACGAGATTTATGAAACACAAGTGTATAGCCTTAAATTGGATACTTGGAAAGAGATTGTTCAAGTTCCAATTCGTATTCAATATATTAGTGGGCCTATTCATGCAAATGGTGCTATATTCTGGCATTTCCAAGGATGGGGTGAGACTGAATTTTCTCTTCTGATCCTCCATCTCAGAACTCAACTGCTACAATTAGTGTCGCTTCCTGTGGGTGACTCTGAGTTGAATGATTCTTTCTCCAGGTTGTTTTGGCATGTTTCTTCATGTGGTTTCAGCTATTGTGATTGTAGAGCTCGTGATTTATTGAAGTTAATCAATAACATAAAGAATGATACTTTGACTAACTTATTGCAGCTGCCGCATTCTAATATTAATGAGGCAATGCATTATCTTAAGCATTCGTTTCATATAAAACTATATCCTGAACTTCGGTCATTCTGCATAAACCAACATCGCGAGTCCACATTTATTTGCGGTGATTGGGTTGATAGCCTTCTTCGAGTCGAACAAAGCAACAATTAATTGAAGCTTGTCAATTAATTAGTGGAAACAGAAGCCCAACAAGGAGAAGATTACAAGAGGCGGTAAAGGTAGTTTTTCCAGCAGTAAATATTTCCTTTTTTTAGATTGAGTGGTTTCTACAAAGAAATGATGATTATCTCCGGATTTGCATTGCATTCCATTCCATTAAAAATTATTTACAGTAATGAACACTTAATTAAATATCAATCAAGCACCATCTCTTTTATGTTGAACAGTTGTGGAGGATTATGAGATCTGTGAATACTTAAACTAATGAATTGTGTGATATGATGTCATTAATATTAAAGTTTTACTTTTACTAAGTAATGGAGATTAATTTTTAATTTTAAGTAGAAAAGGACGTAGGCAAGACCTAAATTTGATATCTCACAACCTATGTTGCCTCTGATACTGAGTGCCATTTCTTAGACCACCAAGGTGGATTTCCCTATCTTGCTTTGCAATTGATACATTTTTGTTAGGAATTGTTTAGTTGTTTACAATAAATGGGTGGCTTCTGTTTTCATTAAAAATCTAGTGGTAGCATTTTCCTCTCTCCCTTTCTTTTTTCCATGTTATAGTTCTCTTTGTTGATATATTTATTATCATGCATGGTAATTTTTTTTTTTTTTTGAAATGATGCTATTCATTCATTCAAATTGGCAAACTATATCGAAGCAACACAAATTCAACACTGCTAAAAATAAAAAAGGATGAATTTGCGAACAAACTCATAGCACCCAACTTAATAGCATGAAACGGCAAAATGCCTATAAATATAAAAACTCAAAGTGAACTGGAATACCCATGCTTTTGGATCTGCAACGTTGACGCCCAAATTTTGATTGAATTAATGATGACTCGAAATTGATGTACCCGTTTGAATCACACGAACAAAATAGCACCACACAAGACGATGAAAAACTAAACGCCACGACAAGAGGACGAAATCACAATCACACAAAGAAATAACTTAGATCTATGTGGACAAACCACTTATTTGAAGATAATTAAAAAGAAAAGAGATGAAGGGGGGTGATTTCAGGCCAAAATTGCCCAAAAATCACCCCTATCATGCAGATCTTCGTTCACGCAGTAGAAAGAAGGAGAGTGGCTAGGGTTTTGAGTAGAGAGAGAATTGTATTTTTGAAGAAGGATATTATCATGCATGGTGTTAATCCATTTATTATTATATTTGGGTAAACGCACAAATGCTCAATATTTTACAGGAAAATTTAAATTTGAATTAAGAAAAGGCATGAAAATTTAAATTTATTATTATTATTTTTTTTTGTAAGTATCCTAATTTGATATTTTCCGTAATTTTTTGATTAACTGAATTTACACAATCTTATAATTTTAAAAAATTTTGAAAACTTCCAAATGCTTTAGTATCAAAATTGGCATTTTATATTTTTCTGTAATACTTCTTAAAACATTTTAATATCACAAATTGTTTTTTTTTATGATTCTTTTCGACACATGCTATTTAATTTTTATTATTTTCTCACTTTAAAGTAAAATTAATTTGGATCATGGAAATGACCAATTATTAGTTAATTCAAGAAATCGGCTTATAAACACTTGAGAATAAAGTTTCTAAATTTATTTAGGATATATTTTTTGAAATTCCACAATAATTAATTCTACTTTATTTTCATTTGAACTTATTTTAGGCTGAAACATCGAAAAGATGTAGATGATATGATATTTTCCTCTCTTTGCTATTTTTCTCCAGGTTTGATTCGCTAGCTAGTATTTTTATAATGATATGATAGGCGACAAAGTTCTGTTTCTTTGCGCAATAATTTTGCAATAATATAGATGAAATGCATAATTTGGGCCACATTTATTATTTATTAGTAATAAAAACATTGAGCTACTTTTGTTGAATTTGCGTGGTGCTTCCTTATCTTGAAGTTTTAGCAAATGATTAAGGTAAGTGATCAATATTTGTGTGTCGATTCTTACAAATTTAGAAGTCAACAAATAGATAAAGTAATCAAAGATGTTAAGTTATTCATTTGGGTATAGCTGAATGCACCCGGCTCTTTACTGAATACACCCATCTTTTCCTCTTTCAAAAAAAAAAAAAAATACACCCATCTTTTCCCATTTTTCCCATTCTACCCCACACCCACTCATCTTCTTTTTTTTTTTTGGTTTGTGTTCACTGTGGTTCACAGTGAACAAACTAAAAAAAATTGAAGGAAGAAGCAACTTCTTCAAGTTTGAAGAAGCTCACAATTTTTTTTTTTAAAAATGGAGCTTCTTCAAGCTTGAACAAGCTCGAAGAAGCTCAAAAAATAAAAAATAAAATAAAAACTTCTTCATTCAAGCTCGAAGAAGCTCACGAAAAAAAAAGAAAGAAAAGTAGCTTGAACTCATCTTCTTCAAAAGTAGCTCAAGAAAAGTAGCTTCTTGAACTCATCTTCTTCCCTGATTTTCTTTTTGTTGTGTTGTCTTGTGAACACGAAAAAACAATCGTATATATGGGTGCATTTAATATATGGGTATATCAGTTTTTTTATTTTTTTATTATTTTTTTAAAAGGTGGGTGCACTAAGTAAAGTGATGGGTGTATTTAGCCGTACCCTATTCAATTTTGGATCAATTTTAAATGGGGTTCCGATCCGTTTCCCACATGTGGGCTTGCTATGGTGCCCACAAATGAGCGTATAGGTGCTACGTGCCCCATCATCATGGGGGACACGTGTGCCTCATTCGCTTATGTATGGGCACCGTAACATGTGCACATATGGGAAATATATCAAAACTGCAATTTTAAAATCTATTTTAAGTCAAATTCATGACAAGTTATCTAAAAGATAAGAAGTCACAAATCAAAGTTTGCGATGATTTACCAAGATTTATAGTGATTTGAGTAAAAATCAAATCACCATTCAGAATAATTATATAACTGTTATAAAAGTATAGAAATAATAGAGAGAGTTTAGAGAGAATGAATTCTAAGGAATTCACAGGAATGAATTTTATTAATAACTGAAGCTCTATTTATAGGAAAACTTCGAATGACACAATTGTAATTACATAATTTCATCAGGGACATAATAGTCATTCACATAAATAAAAAATTATAAAAACATTCCCTCGTTCCCCTCATTAATGCATATAATATTCATAACACTCCCCCTTGAATGACTATTTGTGAAATTATCTTCTAAACTAATTGTAGGAGAGTTTGGAATAGTCATATACTGCTTCGTCAAAAACATTGCTCCCCCTGATGTCGATCACCGATATAGGAGTACGTGCTTCGTCAAAATATTGCTCCTCCTGATGTCGATCACCGATATAGGAGTACGTGCTGCCTCGTTAAAACCTTGTCAAGAAAACCCAATGGAAAAAAACTTGATCGAAGGAAAAAGAGTACAGCTACTCCGTTTGATTTCATATCTTGAGGACTGATATCTTTACTTCTGGTAAACGATTTCAACATCATCATAGTTTGGATCTAAAGCATTGGCTCTATTATAACTTGATCCAATAGATACACTGTATCGATTTCTCTTGTCGTCCTCAATATACAATGAATATGCCTCGTTAAAACCTTATTAGGAAAAACCCAGTGGGAAAAATCCTAATGAAGGAAAAAGAGTACATTATTCATGTGAATACGCCTTTAATGTTGCCTCATTAAAAACCTTGTTAGGAAAACCCAATGGGATAAAACCTCAGTCAAGGGAAAAAGAGTGCAACGCGTATTTTATACAAGTATGCTGCAAGCATTTCAAAATCTTTCATAGATTTGTATGAGTATCATATACATTGGTTGTTACTCTTCATTCATCTCCACGTGAATGAAATTTTAGATGTTATACAATATCATGTTATATTCAGTGCATATATGCAATCAACAGCTTCGATCTCATTTTCTCACTATATCGAGATATATACCTAAATCTCTTCTGGAGATTTCATATTAGTTGAGATTGGGCTGCCTCATTAAAAACCTTGTTTGAGAAAAACCCTTTTGGGACAAAAACATCAATCAAGGAAAAGAGTACAGCATATGAATTTCTCAACAATATCAATGTAGATATTTTGAGACGTTGCATGCACTGATACAATAATACATTTGAAACCTCTTCAAGAGTTTCATTCTCATTTCTCATTAAACCCGTGCATGAACACTTTAATCATAAGGGCATATATTTCAGCATCGGCATTTTCGATGGATTTTAATATCCTCACTATTATTGATAGTATGTAGCGTTATCTTTTCATAGTGTGTCGACACTTTCAATTTTATTTCTTTCCCCATATCGACATAACTTATCGAGATATCTCATTATCAATCCTCTTGTAGGATTACACAATATAGTTATGTCTATATACTCTTCAAGA
Source organism: Jasminum sambac (assembly GCA_018223645.1). Classification (NCBI taxonomy): domain Eukaryota; kingdom Viridiplantae; phylum Streptophyta; class Magnoliopsida; order Lamiales; family Oleaceae; genus Jasminum; species Jasminum sambac. The sequence goes on from CP073652.1 coordinate 29,173,117, forward strand.
GTATATGTCTCTGTTATTAAGGCCATCTTTTATAATTTGCTTTGATATATATGATTGGGGAAATCTCATAATATCAACACTTCTGACGTGCTAACTTATCAAAGCATCTTAACTGATATATGTGATTATTCATAGCATCTTTTATGCATCTTTGAACTTCAAGTTCATATTTTAATTGTGAGGATATAGTATGATGCATTTCACATATCATTTTCAGCCTTTAATACTCCCCCTCGTTGAGAAAATTTAGAACACCAAAACTCATACAGTTGGTATGATTTTAATCATATATGTTCTCATCATTCTTCTTTAATATAGTTTGCATTCTATTCTCGATATTGGCAATTTATTGGAGGACTTTAAATAATTTGCCACATAATATCCCACTTGTATGCGCATACTCAAATCCTTCAGGGATTTATTCAAGTTATTGTGATATATATTTACTAGCTTTATCATTAAATCTGGAAATCATGCTCATACCGTGAGCAAATATTTCATAAATTTCAAATTACGAATCATATACACATGTGACTATCTAGTGGATCCATATCATAATATCTAGTAGTCCACATGGAGGATGAGTGTGCCCATATTTCTCATCCTTTATATATTCCAGATATATTTGGGATTTATTCCCAATATTGGCTAGTAATTATTTTATCATTTATCGAGAACGATCATTAAAGAATTCTTTTAATTCTTCACTTGAAATATTGATTTCAATAATTCTTTACATCAATTGAACCGGGATGGTCAATCAGGTTCTGCAAACGAGTATTATTGAACTTTTAGTTCAGTAAATTCTTATATCGATTTCACTAGTATCTGTATAGTGCTCAACATGATTTATCATAGAAACAATTCACCGACATATTCCATCATCTTTTGGTGACATTATTGTCTACTACTGTACAAATACGGATTTACAGTTCATACGCATCACATCTGGCTCCTGTTCAACTGCGGAGTCTTAGCTCTTACGCCTTACAGAGCCGTACCTCATACGCTTAATGTTACTATTTTAACGCGGAGTCGTATCTCATACGCGTCGTATTATTCTATAAATAAATCATCAAAATTATTGCAAAATTCATCCTAACAAGGGTCTATACATTATAATGGATCATATGCTCTCAAATCTTCGAAAATATTATCCATCACTACCGATCAAAATCCTAAAAAGAATTTATCGAGGTAGACTCGAAAGGTTGAGGATGCTAATGAATAAGGGCATCCCAGGAGATGTTAGATATTTTGATTGAAGCAAAGGTTCGATTATCTGGTGAGGTTTCGATTCCTTCTAAATACATGTCTGGTATGGGTAAAAGTAGTTTTTCAAAGAAACGAAGAGCAAAAAGATTAGGAGGGTGCTACAAATGTGCTCGGTGGACATGTGACACTCGATATAAATCTGTGGGGTACGTGTCCAGTAACCGAGAAGATAAGATAGCATTCATTAAGGATGGATTGAGTAAGGAGCCTTTGGATGATATTCAACAGCTCTTGAGACACATCCTAGTGGACACGAACAAGGTGAGCTGATGGCCTTATGGGCTAAATTCAAAGATCAACAAGCACTTTATAGTCTTGAAATACTTACTTTAAAAGATCCAGTTTGTAAATTTAGTAGAAAAATTTAGTATAATAATTTTCTCATATTAATGTAAGGAAGCTCAGTGTAATAACGAAGATCAATATATTTCTTTTATTTGTAAATATCGTTTTTCAATTTTTAAGATATATATATGTATATATATATTATTTTTCAATCACCGACAGCTATATATCATATCACTAAAATTTTTCTGCATTTTCTCTTTCATATTTGTCAAAAAGTAAATAGTACAATCAATTATTGGTTTGAAAATTTTCTTTAAATAAAGGGATTCGTGTCTCTCATGTTCATACGTTGAAAGTATAGTACAAAAGAGAGATAGGAGTAGAGATGGATATAGAGATTTTAGAATCATCTCATACAAGTCAGCCTTTACCTCACCATATTAAAACCATATGTGTTCTTGGTGGCTCCAGACTAGTAGGTCATATCCAATATGTGGATATGGCAGACCAACTTGTAAGGGAGTTAGGGAAACAAAATATCAATATACTATATGGAGGGACTAATAACAAACTATTAAGGAGTCTTACGATGGCCGCACAATCATGGGGGATAAGACTGTCAAGTGTAATACCTTTTCATCGAATTGGAGACAGTAATCGAATTGGAGTTAGAAATGTCATTAGTCCACCTAGATTGATGCTACAAACACAATCCATCCACGACTGCCTGATGTACATGATGAGCAATATTGATGCTTTTATTGTTCTTCCAGGCGGCTATAACACGCTGGAGGAAATATTCAATATAGCGTCATGTGCTGGGCGCGCTTGTCACGGCACGCCAAAGTTTAATTTTATTTCCTTACTCGGTTTCAAAACTACAAATTAATGTAGAAGTGGTAAGTAAGGGTCGAACCCAAGAGGAACGGTGTTTAATCTAGTTGTTCTTATCAATTAATCTAGAAATGGGGGTTTTGTGAAGTTGGATGAAATTTGAAAATAAAATGACAAAATAAAAGAGATGAAAATGCAACAATTGAAGATATATCTAGTTCTCGGGTTCGGTTGTGTCAACATCTTGTGTTTATCTTTCCCATGCAACGTGTACTATCCCTTCTTCAATTTATCAACTCTCAATTAACCAAGAAGCTCGATTAACTAATTCTTCCTTAAGTGTATTAAATTAAAGTGAGTTCTTTAACTTAACATCTAGCTATTGGATAATCCTAAATAAGTTCTTAGGATTTAATGCAATGCTAGTGTGAAATGAACAAGAAGAATGAGTTGAATTAGATGATCAATTTCACAAGCTTGAATTAATACATCTAAGTTGATTTATTAACAAATATGCACGACATTCGCTTACTCTTGTGGATTGGAATCTAGTGACAATTACGATCAAAAGTTCCAATCCTAGCACATAACTTGAACTTAAAGATTAATTGATTCAATTGGCCAAAGTGAATGCAATAATCACATAAATTCAAAACGGGTTTAAAAGCATAACAAATCAACAAATTGAAGTAGAGGAATAGATAAAACGTTAGCAAAGAGTTAGAAAAGATAACAACATGATAATTGAACACAACGTCCCCTCGAACTAGATAGAGAAGTCTAACTACTCATATTAGCGGGTATCACCACTGCTATATGATAGATTATACTTCACTATCTCAAGTAATATATACAAAATATAGAAACAAGAAAATAAATGCTAAGAAATAAATAGAGAAGTTTAATCACTCATATATATGGGTTAAATACTTTTTAGCGAGTGTTCGCCTTGTATTACCTCCACAATATATGAGAAATTAGACTTCTCAAACAAGAAAAATAAAAGAAAGAGAGAAACTAGCGAAGAAATGCCCCGCTAATCATATTCTCAAGAATCGTCGATTGATTAATCGAACCTATATTTAGGTTTTTCTTCCATGAATATGAGAAACTAAGAGCTTTCAAGCTACAACTAAGAACAAATGATGAAGAAAAATTTATTGAGGAGAAAGTTGGAGAGAATCACAAGCTAATTCTCTCTACAAGTTATGTGATTCAAGCTTGGAAATGCCTCTATTTATAGGCAAAATATTACACCAAAAATATTAAAAATCATAAAAGTCTTCCTTCATGAGTCTATTATGGTGTGCTCAGATTGTTTTATCTCTAAGAAGTAAAGAAAATACCAAAAACACGCTTTATGGTAGGTGGAGTCCGCTGGTCAAAATCTGCGGCGTCGGCGTGACTCGAGTCGCCGCGCGCTGACCGAGTCACGCCGCGATTCGCTTAGTCACCGCCGAACGGGAGGCCAGGACGGTTGTAGCGTGACTCGATCACTTGCGGCGGTGACTCGAGTCACTTGGCGGCGCTGATCGAAAGATGATCGGGCGTGACTCGAGTCACTTATACGACTGACTGATCACGTATGCGGCGGTGACTGAGTCACCCGAGTCACCCAGTAAATTGCACACCAAGTCCTCAACGCTTGAATGTTGTTCATTTTGGTCCTTGACAAATTGCATTTTGGTCCTTTAACGTTCTGAAATGTTTCACTTTGGTCCCCTGACTTTTGAAAAGTTGCAGTTTGGTCCCCAACAGTTTTGGAAGTGACGCTTTTAGTCCTTTTTCTTCAAACGGCCATAACTTTCACTAGGAAACTCCGATTTGCGATCCGGAAAAAGTTTGGGAATCCTCTTTTTGATGTTCTTTGACTTTAGAATAAGAAAAATTGTAAAACAACTTTTCATAAAATTGCATCGAGGTCCTCCATCTTTGATTCACTTGCCTTTGGTCCCGAAGTTTTCATCCGATTTTCATCCATTTTGACTCCTTTGATTCTTTGTGACCCTAAACACCACAATAAAGGAAAAACACATAAAGCGGAACATATAACATTAATAAAACACACAAACACGTAAAATAGAAGAGTTATTTAAGTGCTTTTCTAGCACTTATCAAACTCCCCCATTATTAGACTGCTGTTCGCCTCGAACAACAACCATCTGACACAAAACAACACAGTGATTTTACATGAGATAAACAACTTTAAACATTGAAATCCAACTATAGATAGTGACTTGCTTAATAAACATTCTCCCGAACCATGAAAATTTCACTTCTTCTCAAATACACAATGGCTTGTGAGTGTGTGCATTTAAGGTTATCATCCCATCACTAACTGGAACCAAATGAAAGCTTACGATGTTCTATCCAAATCTTGACCCGAAATGGTCAAATATTTCCTTTCATCTCTCGTGATCCCACTCTTATTTTACAATGATTCCCATGAATCCTAAAAATTACTCGCTCACCAAAATCATCAACTGTTAGCACTGCAAAGAAAAAAAAAAGGGCATGACAGGTGTTTTATCGCAAATATGTCTTCAATTTAAAGAGTGTTTAGATTAGGCACTTCAAACCACTGAGGGAATTTATTTATCTTACTTCACACTTGGGTAACTATCACATTTCTTGCGATTTTTTTTCTTTTTTTTCTTTTTTTTTTTTTTTTGAAGAAGAAGAGTTTTGCAATTTTCTTTTCACTTTTACCCCACGTAGCTTTCACACTACCCCTTTCATTAGAGGCAAATTCTTCACCCATTCGAGGTGACGGCTTCACACTCTGAGGTAGGTAGCTCTTTCCTGTGGTCCCTCTCCTTATTTCAACATAAAAGTAAAATTCATTCTCAAGATAGGTCGTTGCTTTTTCCAAACTTTTTAAACTCACAATAAAAGACACATTCACAAAAAACAGATACCATGCGATTATAACTCCACCTTGCTAACAATTGATGTTTCCAAGTTACTTTGAGCAGGACGAATGGATAGAAAAAAGAAAAGAAAAAAAAAGTTAGTTTACTATGGTCTAGAAAGTTAGAAAAAAAATCAACATTTTCAACCTTCAATTTGTGTTCCAGAGAATGATAGTAAATTACCTTATAAACGTGCTTAGGTAATTTAGCCAGCTATGCATAGAGAAGAACAGAACACAATAAATTGATTTTTTTTTTCGGGATCCTGCAGTTTTAGCTAAATCACGCAAATTAAGCTCAATCATATTCAAAAGTTGCTAGCTCATGCAAAATTGTAGACACAAAAAAAAATCACAAGCAGATCACAATATGCCACTCCCCCACACTTAAATTCTACATTGTCCCCAATGTAGAAATATAAATAGCATGTAAAAGAGAAGAAATAGAAACTCCCCTATGGTAAGCCAAGAAGTAGTAGCCGCCATAGGTTGTCGACTTTGCACACTAAAACCTGACACAAGAACACAAAAAAAAATTAAAAATAACAATATGTACACGTAGTTGTGATTGTGGCTCACATCTTCCTCTGGTTTTACGTCCAGAAACGGCTTAAACGCCTTCTATGAGCTCGGGATAGGCTTCCCATCCGCTTTCTTATAGACTGCAAACAGGTCTTTAAAGTCGATTCCCAAGACTATATCGTTCTCGCTCCTTTTTGAATTCACTCCACAAATTGAGAAGTTCGATTTGCACCATTCCACTAGGATGCCTCAAGAGTTTGATGGATATCATCCAAAGACTCCTTACTCATGCCATCCTTAATGAAATATATTTTATCTTCTCGATTTGTGAACACAAATCCAATGGAACGGTTACCTGAAAGGTTGTCCATCGAGTGCATTTATAAGGCCACCTAATCACGCTAGAAAGAAGTACTCAATGAAGATTATGGTTGTGGTTTTGAGTGGAGAATGATCTCGATTTATAGTCAAAGTGGGCAATCGCTTTCAACCGACAATCGTGCATGCAGAGTGTGTCAGAAAGAGTACGTTGGAGTGGGCATCCGAGAAAATGCGCTGACGGATTTGTCCGTTATCAATAATTAACCCCACTCTTTCCGTAATTGCCGCTAATCACCGAATTATGGGCTATCACGCCTCTTCTCAAATAATTGAGTCTCCTTTCGCAGCTTGTAAAATACTATCTTTCTCAAGACGCTAGATAAAAAATTGAGAAATAAAAACAAAACACTAAAATTTAAAAGAAAAATAAAAATGCGAGAAAATGCTTGGGTCAGCCTCCCAAGAAGCGCTTTTTGTTTAAAGTCGTTAGCTCGACTAATTTTTTTTTTTTTTTTTTAAAGTTAACTAATAAAAACAACTAAATTGGTTAACCGTTCCCCGAACGGCGCCAAAAACTTGGGCGCGCTTGTCGCGACACGCCAAAGTTTAATTTTATTTCCTTACTCGGTTTCAAAACTACAAATTAATGTAGAAGTGGTAAGTAAGGGTCGAACCCAAGAGGAACGGTGTTTAATCTAGTTGTTCTTATCAATTAATCTAGAAATGGGGGTTTTGTGAAGTTGGATGAAATTTGAAAATAAAATGACAAAATAAAAGAGATGAAAATGCAACAATTGAAGATATATCTAGTTCTCGGGTTCGGTTGTGTCAACATCTTGTGTTTATCTTTCCCATGCAACGTGTACTATCCCTTCTTCAATTTATCAACTCTCAATTAACCAAGAAGCTCTGATTAACGAATTCTTCCTTAAGTGTATTAAATTAAAGTGAGTTCTTTAACTTAACATCTAGCTATTGGATAATCCTAAATAAGTTCTTAGGATTTAATGCAATGCTAGTGTGAAATGAACAAGAAGAATGAGTTGAATTAGATGATCAATTTCACAAACTTGAATTAATACATCTAAGTTGATTTATTAACAAATATGCACGACATTCTGCTTGCTCTTGTGGATTGGAATCTAGTGACAATTACGGATCAAAAGTTCCAATCCTAGCACATAACTTGAACTTAAAGATTAATTGATTCAATTGGCCAAAGTGAATGCAATAATCACATAAATTCAAAACGGGTTTAAAAGCATAACAAATCAACAAATTGAAGTAGAGGAATAGATAAAACGTTAGCAAAGAGTTAGAAAAGATAACAACATGATAATTGAACACAACGTCCCCCTCGAACTAGATAGAGAAGTCTAACTACTCATATTAGCGGGTATCACCACTGCTATATGATAGATTATACTTCACTATCTCAAGTAATATATACAAAATATAGAAACAAGAAAATAAATGCTAAGAAATAAATAGAAAAGTTTAATCACTCATATATATGGGTTAAATACTTTTTAGCGAGTGTTCGCCTTGTATTACCTCCACAATATATGAGAAATTAGACTTCTCAAACAAGAAAAATAAAAGAAAGAGAGAAACTAGCTAAGAAATGCCCGCTAATCATATTCTCGGCCGAAGAATCGTCGATTGATTAATCGAACCTATATTTAGGTTTTTTCTTCCGCCGGAATATGAGAAACTAAGAGCTTTCAAGCTACAACTAAGAACAAATGATGAAGAAAAATTTATTGAGGAGAAAGTTGGAGAGAATCACAAGCTAATTCTCTCTACAAGTTGTGTGATTCAAGCTTGGAAATGCCTCTATTTATAGGCAAAATATTACACCAAAAAATATTAAAAATCATAAAGTCTTCCTTCATGAGTCTATTGTGGTGTGCTCGATTGTTTTATCTCTAAGAAGTCAAGAAAATACCAAAAACACGCTTTATGGTAGGTGGAGTCCGCTGGTCAAAATCGCAATGGCTGGCAGCGTGACTCGAGTCGCCGCGTCGCCGACTGAAGTCACGCCGCGATTCTCGCTTAGTCACCGCGCTACGAACGGGAGGCCAGGGACGGTTGCGGCGTGACTCGATCACTTCGGCGGTGACTCGAGTCACTTGCGGCGCCGATCGAAAGATGATCGGGCGTGACTCGAGTCACTATACCGACTCGATCACGCGCGACTCGAGTCACCCGAGTCACCCAGAAATTGCACACCAAGTCCCTCAACGTTTGAATGTTGTTCATTTTGGTCCTTGACAAATTGCATTGTGGTCCTTTAACTTTCTGAAATGTTTCCCTGTGGTCCCCTGACTTTTGAAAAGTTGCAGTTTGGTCCCCAACAGTTTTGGAAGTGACGCTTTTAGTCCTTTTTCTTCAAACGGCCATAACTTTCACTAGGAAACTCCGATTTGCGATCCGGAAAAAGTTTGGGAATCCTCTTTTGATGTTCTTCGACTTTAGAACAAGAAAAATTGTAAAAACAACTTTTCATAAAATTGCATCGGAGGTCCTCCATCTTTGATTCACTTGCCTTTTTGGTCCCGAGTTTCCGTTTTCATCCGATTTTCATCCATTTTGACTCCTTTTGATTCTTTGTGACCCTAAACACCACAATAAAGGAAAAACACATAAAACGGAACATATAACATTAATAAAACACACAAACACGTAAAATAGAAGAGTTATTTAAGTGCTTTTCTAGCACTTATCATGTGCACAGTGGAATTTTCATACCAACCCATAGGTTTGTTGAATATTAATTATTTCTTTAATGGTTTGCTAGCATTTCTAAATCAGGGTGTAGAATATAAATTTATTTCTCGTTCAGCGAGAAATATACTTGTTTCTGCTAATACAGTTGCTGATCTACTCATCAAAATTCAATTATATGTTCAAAAATCTATGGAAGCTGAAACCCATCGGTCACAGACCATCGGTGTCAAGCGAAAAAGAGATCCTTTGGATCTTTCATTATGAACCCGAATCTTCGGGGTAGCAGAGTTACGGAGTATTTATACTCTCGAGACGCATCCCTCATTTATGGGTTCAATATATATTTTATTTTCGCATTTCTATATTTTCGAGTGTTTATTGCCATCTTTGATATTCTCAATATGTTCCACTTCGGCTGTTTTGTACTTCTTCTGCAGTAATAATAATAATATCGTATTGGCTTTATTCAAATATAGAAATCTAGTGATTATGCTTCTTCAAGAGCATTTTATTCTCAAATTAATACAATCTCATATCATCGATGAGATTACTTCATATAATCTCTCCATGCGATATATTTTCTTTGATTTATCAACATGGGATCTATTGAGCATTTTACTTTCATCTATTTATCCAATGGTAACTTCAGGTACCACTTACTCAATTTTCTCCATCAATATTCAATAGACGTGGAAAGTGAACATTCCTTTATTAAATGCTTCTTTAAGAGCATTTCTCATCATATCACAATATACTAATCTCATAATGAGATTTTTCACCACGGTATATTTTCTTTCTTTTTTATCACAATGGGATTCTTTGAGCAATTTCATTTCATCAATACATACAACGATAAATTCTGGCATCACTTGCTCAAATCCCTTCTTTAATATCAATAGAATATTCATATCGAACATATATAAATAAGTTATCCAATTGTGAGGTTTAATCCAACCACATTTGTAATAAGTATTCTAAACGTGTGGTATAACCCACCACATTGAAAATATGCATACCAATCGTGTGATATAACTCACCACATTGGAAATATATGCGAAATTTAAAGTGCGTAAATTTAAATTGCGGAAATTAAATTTCCTCCAATAGGTGGTCGAACCTACCTTATGGGAATTATTGCAATAAATATAAATTTACGGAATTTAAATCGCGAGAATTAAATTGCATAACATTTAACTGCTTCTTCAGGAGTAGGGTCTGCTTAGTAGAAGGTATTACCCTTCACTTAGCATATAAAGTGCATAAATATATAAAATCTTCCGTTTAGTGATGGTTGAACCCATCATCAGGTAGGAGGTATTGCAGTATTTAAATTGCAATAAATAAAGTGCGAGACTTAAATATCTATAGCAGTAAATTTGTTCTAACAATTTCTTCAAAATATAATTATCGTCAAAGTAAACGGTCGTAGGTCGAACTATCGGTCGCCGCCAATCACACCTGTTTCATGCAGCGTCGCCTTTGGCAAGTGTGTGGCGCTACACATATTTCTTTATAAAACATTAATACATACTCGCCGCTAACCACTACTACTGTCGGCGTCAGCCTGGCAAAAGTGCGTGCACATATCTCTTTATAAAATTTTAATAGTATAAGGATTAATACGTAAATATTCACAAGTTCAATGACCATCTTTTAATTTTTCAAAGTTGGAATACTGATTTATAAATTTTGAAATTTTGATATATTTCAAAATGAACTGTTATATTATCAATATTGGTGTCAAATTGAAGATCTCGTTAAATCGAGTATAATGGAGTCGAGAAAATTTGATTTTGATAATGTATGCTCCTTATATCTCGATAAAACGAATGTTATAGTTTAATATATTATTATATTATAAAATAATATAATATATATACCTTTCCGTCATTTTCTGATTTTCCTTCATTAATTCGTTTACGTGATATTTCGATTAGGAATTAAAGACATGAAGTAACACGGTGTGATTTGTGAGTACTTTCTGGTTTCAATTACAATTGAAGAGAAGATGCGTGTAGGAGAAGTTTATTAAAAAGAAATTCGTTAATTGAGAAGTGTTTAATCCGGTTTCTGATACAGAGGATCATCGTTAGATGCAATTGTAGAGCATACTCCCTTCATATTACTCAAAAGGCTAGAGACTCATGCTGATAAAGTGTTATAAAAGTATAGAAATAATCGAGAGAGTTTACAGAGAATGAATTCTAAGGAATTCACAGGAATGAATTTCATTAATAACTGAAACCCTATTTATAGGAAAACTTCGAATGGCACAATTGTAATTACATAATTTCATCAGGGATATAATAGTCATTCACATAAATAAAAAATTATAAAAACATTCCCTCGTTCCCCTCATTAATGCATATAATATTCATAACAATAACTATATATTTATATATGTATTCATTTTTGAAAGGGGAATGCATTAAGATTGATCAAACTAAGACAACCTGGAATACAATCAAAAAAATCCGCATTAATATTCCATGGAAGGAGCTTTGCCTCCCAAAACAAGAGGGTGGTCTCGGTTTCCGTGACATCAAAGCTTGGAACAATTCTCTTATGGCAAAAACTCTATGGAACATTCATCATAAGAAGGATACCTTATGGGTTCGGTGGGTGAATCACGAGTATTTAAGGCACCAATCGGTTTGGGATTGGGTTCCGAAGAAGCCCGACTCCCCCCTCATCAAGAATTTGCTACAAGTTAGAGACATCATCCGAGCACGTGAGGGTTCTACCATGGCAGCCGAGACCTTATTTTCCAGCTGGAATTTCGGCAGTTTCACTAAGTTGGCTGCCCCTTATGATTATTTTCGTCCGCAAGGCCCAATTCGACCATGGGCCGCCGATGTTTGGAAGGGATTTGTCACACCGAAGCATTCCTTTATCCTTTGGTTAGCAACCAAAGAGAGGTTACTAACTAAGGATAAGGTGGTCACATATTTGGAGATTGACGCCACTTGCCCCCTTTGTCACTCGATAGAGGAAACATCCAAGCATCTCTTCTTCCAATGCCCAATTAGCTCTTTGATTTGGAAACAAATTAGAGATTGGTTGGGCATAAGAAGAGCCATGACATCTATTGCTAGCTCATTGAAGTGGATCAAGAAGGAAGCTCGTGGAACATCAATGCAAAGCAAGGCTAAGAGAATTGCCCTTGCATCGACGGTTTATCACATTTGGAGTGCACGGAACCGAAGGATCTTTGAAGAACTTGAGCCCGACACTACTAGCATTATTACTAGGATTAAAACACATGTATACAGAGTCGTTTATTCTTTGTATCCTCATGTTTTAGTCTAGTGGTATCTAGTGGTACGGGTCCTTGTTTGTAGTATGTACTTTTGCATGCTCATTTGTATTACCTGGGGATGCCCAGTGTACTTGTATAGCACTTTTTGATCAATATAATTTACTTTTACCGATCAAAAAAAAAAAAAAATCCGCAAAAATCAAGCGAAACATGCATTGAGGGAAAGAAATGTGAACCACTATTATAATGGAATTCTTCTCTTGCCAAGTGATGGCAAGCTGCGAATAGTCACTTGTTGAAAGTGGAGCCGAACGTGGCCTTGTTTTTTGGTCAATTATTGTGGCTATAAGTTGGTGAAATGTGGAGACAAGTGGGAGACAAGATGGTTGGTGGCTAGGAAGATTTGGAAAGATTTCTTGGTTGTTGGCACACGGATAGGGAAATGGAAGTCAATGCATGCAGTTGGAAATGTTGACAATTGGCACCATCTTCTCCTATAAATTGAGGCCCTTCTTCAGTATACAATTACACCACAACACACCACAATTGAGTGCATTCTCAAAGAGTGAGAGATAAAGAGAGTAGTGAGAGGTTAGAGAGAAAATTGTGAGTTTCTCCTAATACTTGTTGTATCTCCTTTATCCAGTGGATGTGTGTTTTCTCCTATTATAAGAGAGAGGTTATCGTCAATTGTGCTCTCCTTATATTAGAGAGAAGTTGTTGTAATCCTTTTGCTATAGTGAAATCCTTCTACCGTTTGCCCGTAGTTTTTACCCCGAATTAATTTGGGGGTTTTCCACGTAAAATCTGGTGTTTCTTGTTTTTCTCATTTCTACTCCAGTTGTAATTGTGTGCCCAGTTCCACAACCGATCCTAACATTACTAGCCCCCCTCCTATTGCAGGAGGTTCTCTCTTGCTGACAGCTACCAGTGCTGACAAGAGAAGAAGCCTGACTATTATAAATTGGATGTTTTTATATTACTAGCAGTTCCCAGACACACAGAGCCCCCCGAATTTTGGGGGAGGGGGGGGGAGGGGGGCATCGAGGGGGTTGGGATTTTTGTCTCTTACTGGCAGAAATTTATTCTACCAGTGCTGGCAGAGGAAAAAGTGTTGATTGTAAACTACTAATAAATTATAGACTATGATATAATATTCCACAAAAGTTTAGGGGAAAAAATGTCAAGTTCTCAATCACTACCTTGGACTATTAACTACTTATGAGATCCGGCAATGGTTATTTCAAATTATAAGGCACTGAGAAGATCTAAATATCCTATTATTGGATATTAACATAATTGTTCGAAATTTAATGTCCACTTTACCTACAATAAGAAAATAAATTCACGATTGAAGTATCACTAAAGGAAAAAACACGTACATGATTACTCAGTTGCAATTAAATCAAGAGATACGTACATTTTGTGTTATGGTATAATAGAATGTGACACAGTATACTACATCAAAGAATGTACTTCATTTTCCGATGATATAAAACTACCTTCTAACTCTCTAATGTTTGACAGCAGGGCCATCATATGAGTCCTAGAATTACAGTATTGGAAGGAGAATGGCCGAGTTTCATTGTTGAGCAGGATCTACATCAACGAGATCGAGTACTTCATTTTGGTTGCTTAGAGACGTGTGGTGTGCCATTATAACCCAAATTCTCAAATCCATATGGCATGCAATCCAATCTAAAAATGAGCATCTGCCATTTCAAAAAGCAAACCAAGAATGCCCAGGCCGGGGCATAGCTCAATTGGTTCAAAGGCCAGAATGAAGTATCTTCAACCTTGCTATGGGCCACAGGATGAGTGTTTGATTCCTTTAGGTGGGAATTGAATCCCTTGTGTGCTAACATAGTGCACAGGCAAATTCTGGATTATGATCCATTGAGGCATATCCTACGATTTATCTCCTCAACCAAAGCTACGGGATAGGGGTGGTGGGGGCCCTCAGGTTGGGGGTTTCACCTAAAAGCAAACCAAGAAAAGAAAATTTAGGCTTGTCCTTTGGAGGACAGCTTTCTCACAAAATTTGATCATTGATGAAATAGATGAATAAAAACGATTCATAAGACTTTGTTTTTATATGCGCACAAATATTCTCTAATCCCACTTCAACAAGGATGTTAAATAAGCTAGGAAAACTAAAATAAGAATTAAACTCCTAATTAACGATAGATAAGACTTTGTTTATACACAGTAGTATATACACAAATATAACTTAAACAAGGAAGTTAACCAATAAAACTTGGGGGAAAAAAAAGAAAAACGAATTCAACTCCTAATTAATTAGGGAAACTAACTATAATGCAAAGCCTTTGTCAAAAAAAAAAAAAAAAATACTATAATGGAAAAGCCTACAAAATAAGGGAAAAAAAATTTAAACGAAATCTATATATTAATAAAATGAGATCATTTTCCCACCAAAAGTTTTATTTTTATGAATTAAAAAGATAATATTTAATTGTAAAAAGATAATCACAAATTTGCAACTCAATCTTTCCTTCCTCTTCTAGAATTCGAACTCTTATATATCTCCCAGTGCACGGGAGAAAATACTAGTAAACATTAAATAAAGTTTGGTCCTCCTATTTTAGGTTTTTCGAATTGGTTGAGGGTTTTTCAATGTCGGCTATTTCAGAGGACTTACTCCATGAATTGCTGTCGTTTTTGCCGAGTAGCGATCTGTTGAGATTCAGGTGCGTGTCGAAATCATGGCGTGCTCTAATTGACAGCCCATATTTCATCCAATTGCATCTCAAGAAATCATTAAAGGATATCAAGTCCCGCAAGATGCTTGTTATTGACCAGTATTCTGGTGAATATGATATTAAATATGTATTCAGTACCATCAGCCTTGATTCTGAATTCAAATTTGTTGTTACTAGAGAGATGAAGCCTCCTATACAGAATATCCGTGGAGTAGTGTGCATAGGCTCTTGTAGATCGCTAATTTGTTTAAAGTTCACCTGTCGGGATAATGAGTTCAAGCACAATATTATTGTGTGGAACCCATCTACACGTAGTCACAGGATACTAGCATTCACCCCTGTTGGGATTGAGGGTAGCAAGTGCCAATGTTATGAATTTGTTTATGCATTCGGATATGATGAGGTTGCAGATGACTACAAGGTTGTCAGATTGACTTTTAATCGTCACTACTATAATGATTATGAAACTAAAGTGTATAGCCTTAAATCGGATACATGGAAAGAGATTGATAAAGTTCCAATTCCATTCTCTCCTTCGGATATAAGTAAGCCTATTCTGGTGAATGGTGCGATAATCTGGGCTTTCAAAGCACGGGGTAAGACTGCATTTTTGCTTCTGGTCCTCTCTCTCACAACCCAAGTGTTACAATTAGTGTCACTTCCTGATTGTTACAAGTTTGACTTCGGGCACAAACATTGTTCCTCCTGTCAGTATTTGAAATCTTCATGGGATTTGCGTGGTTGCGGCTGTGAGTTGTTCGCTTTGGTGAAGTCAATCATCAATAACAAAAAAATTGATACTTTGACTAACTTATTATTGCCTGATTCAGGAATTGATTACCTTAAGGATTCGTTTCATGAAATGGTACGTTCTAAGCTTCCAGATTTCAAGGGGGCCAAGTGTTGTTGGGTTGATGGCCTGTTTCGAGTCGATAGAATCAACATTAAGTCGGAAATGAGCAGAGCTCCATAAGTGGCACAGAAGCCCAAGGAGAAGATTACAAGCACCATTCTCAAAAGAGCGGTGAAGTGGCAAAACTAAGCGGCCCTCGGCATAAAAAAGTGCAAAGCGTGAAAAAGCGGTAATATCAAACTTCACTCTTAAATGCCTCTTAAACAAGCATTTTATTTCATTAGAAATTGTTTACCGGGAATAATTTATGTTGTATGATGCTTTTGACACATTAGTAATTAATTAATTCATTAATTAATAATTTTATTACTGGCACTATTTGCTGCTTACTTTTTCATCAAAGTTTTAGTTCGAGTCGATAGTCTCTAAAAATCGCAATTCTGAGAACGTTGGGGTGGCATAGTGGTGCAATCCAGGCCGGAGCATGGGTGCCACTCGGTTTCGATTCCCATCCCCCGCCCCTTGACAATCATCAAAAAAAAATCTCAATTCTTAGTCCAAACTTGTTTACGTACACCATATAAGTACCATATTTTGCTCAAAGTGTAAAAGGTAGAAACTCTCAATTTTGCATTTTTGCACAATATATTTTTGTAAACCACAGTAAGAATAACAGTATCCAATTTGAAATTCTAAAATAAGTGTTTTACGTTCAATACATAACAAATACGATTATCTAGACACCACATTTAATAAAAGAAAAAAAGAAAAAGAAATATTGCCTTCCGTTCCGTAGCATTTTCCAAACACACAGTGGATTTGCTCTATGCGCTATAGCCGCTGCGCTGTTGATGCTATTCTACGGCTGTTGGTGAATTTTCAAGCAGCCCAGTCGCTTGCGGATAGAGTGGCCGATACTGGTGATGGCAGGGCATGGAGCTCGATCGGGAGCTGATGGTGGTTGTTGCGCTAAAACCCGACCGCAAGTGTACGGATCGCAAAAGTAATAAAGTGGACTGTTGGAGTCCGGATATCGTACCCACGAGGACTGTTAGTATATCGTTTAATTCCTACTAGCCTTAACCGAATTAATAAAAATGTGGGATTTTTATACTAAAAACAAATTAACAAATAACAACTAAAATTAAATGTGGAAACTAAGGCTAAAATTTAAGCTAAAACTAGAAAGCAATTTGTGAAATTGTTTGGAGAAAAAAAATCAGTGAGCAAAGTGGCGTAGAGGTTTCGAATCCCCATTTTACCCGATTATTATTTCAGATTATCGAATTGACAACTTGGTTAAATTTAAAGATCGAATTCCAAATTTATCAAATATTCTCTCTCGAGTAATATTCGAACTATTCTTATGCACAATTTACCTATATCTCTATGGTAAATATAAATACACAAGAACGCATTAATGATTTATGAAAACATTAAAAGATCACATGTAGCATAGCGGTATATCTCTATCCGCTATCGAACTCCACGGTTTTTAATATATGTCTAGTTTAATTTAGATCTCTCGATTCAAAAATTAAACCACAAATATCATATAATTGCGTGCACTCAACATATGAAGAAAGAAGATCAATATTAAAAACTTAAATCCAACATAAGTTGTTGGTTCAATTCAACAATTCATGAATAACAATCAAATAAAACGGTTCATCTACACCTCAACGCAGCAATAAACTTAGCCTAACATATTAAAAAAAGAAAATACTAAAAAGGAGAAGAATTCCATAACCAACGATGAATTCCGGTGTTTGTTGTGAAATCCTCACGCTTGAAACTCAGATTTGCCTTCACTTTTCTCTCGTCCAAAGCTACTCCGCATCGCCCTCTCCTCGCTTTTTTAGGCTCGACTTTAGCTTTTTATAGGTGCAAGAAAGCCCAAGAATTGGAGTCCATGTCGAAAAGGAAAATTCGACGCATTCTCGCCGATTGAACCATGCTATCGCTGCTGCGATCGCATGGTTAAATATACAAAGACTGCCGCAATTTACCGCTTTAATGATAACGCTTGCTCCCGATATCCGATTAAGGTGATTCAAATTCCTATGGAAAATATACGAAAAAGATCTACAATTTCTTCAGAAATAGTCACATCGAAATTCCACTTTTATCTGGGTCAAAATTCATCCTCAATCTTTATCATCTTTACATTCTCGTCCCTAATTTAGAAACTTTCCTTCTTTTGATATATCTTTCTTTCTTTTGATCATTTTTCCTTTCTTTTTGGTCAAACTCCTTCTTATTCCAAATTTTCTCCTAAAACACAATAAAAATCAAATTAAGTAGGAATTAAATATAAAAACATAAATATTACGAGTTCAAAGGTCTTAAATAAGTGCAAGCAAAACGCACTTATCAAACACCCCAAACTAGAATCATTGTTCGCCCTCGAACAACTAAATTAAACTCACTCGATTTAAAACAACACTAAAACGAACTAAACGCCAACCACAAACTAGACTCAATAGCCAAATTGTGCACCATACGCCTCAGTGCAAAACAAAAGGCTTGATTTTGGACAATAAAACAATCACTAAAAGTTTACTTATCAAAGTGCATGACTGTCGGTGTGTGTGTGCTAGTTATCACGTGAACACAAGTGTTTGTCAACTCATCACCACGGATCGCTCAATCTAAAACCCATGCCTTTGTCCCAAGTGGTAGATGAATCTTGCCTCGCCATGAATCACTCCTTGTGCTTTTCTCTCAATTCCCTAAGTGTTTCGAACTTGTGGGTTTCAAATATATCATGCATTTCTCACACACAAGATGTTAAGAGAAGTGACTAGATGTTAAGAGAAGTGCAGTAATCCATCCCCTAAGTCTCCAGATCTCTCCCCTTCAAGTCTTTTCCCAGCACTTCAAACCTCTATCAATCTCAATAATTCCTAAATGTTTTTTCTTCTCATTTTTTTCTTTTTTTTTTTGGATTCTTTTTTTTCCTAACTATATGCAGTGCAATGCCCCAACAATAATGATTTCTCAAGGACCCATGTAGCGAGCTTTAGGTCGGCGACTCCCGAGCTCGTCACTCAAGGCACCAGGTTTGAAAGACCCCTCAGACTTAATTACTCAGGTCAATGAGGTAAGAGAATGGGACAGATAAAATGAAATGCATGTTTTTTTTTTTTTTTTTTGAACCGAGAGAATGATAGCATTGGTCAGTGCCGGTATAGATTCTCTAGCTAAAGTTCCTTCAACTCAAGTAAAAAGATATCAAACAACAATTCCCCCAACATAAAGTTACTAATCCTACCACCCCCAAACTAAGCCTTTTGGCCAATTTGGATTATAATGTACGGTTGGGGAGGATTACCTGATTCTAAGTATAGAATAGTTAATTACAGGTCATCCTATGGGAAAATAGCATCCAGGTGATAAATTGACAAGAACGAGAATTAAGTGATAATTATGTGCTCAATAAAACAAGGCATGCACAAATAAGTGATCGAAAAATTTGACCGTGATGTTCTATGTCCAACTATCAACACAAATAAGCATATTATCCTCATTGGCGATGCACAACTTGATCAAGATATTAAAACATAACATGAATTTTTTTTTTAAGAAGAAGAAGAAGAATGCTGCTGATCAAACAAAAGAGATATTGGACAACACTAACATAGAAAAATCACTACACCCCCTCAAAATATCAAGTACAATGCCCCCGACATGCACAATAAAGCTCATAAAAAAATCACAATAAACACAGTAAAAGGTAAAGGAAGCAAATACTCCCCTATTGATCTCGTGAGGCGGAATGATGAGTAACTGATCTGGCGTGTTCCACTATGCTAGCCGTAGATGATCTGCTAGGTTTATTCTAAAGCTTACAAAGGAAAAACAACTGAAATAAATAAATAAATAAACTACGAAAGAACACAAAAGTAAAAAGGATATAGGGATGGGTTGCTTCCCAACAAGGCTCCGTTTATAGTCTAAAGCCCGACTTTTGGGAGCACTTCCTCTTGACTAAGGTGGGTCCAAAGGGTCTTTTAAAACCCCCACACTTTTTCTTGCTATTTGCTCTATTTCACAGCAGAGATGAGGTGGTTGTGGAGTTCCCGGTGGTGGGATGATGCTGAATGTCACTTTTTCGTCCTGTACGCGCAAGCTCACCGTTCCAAGCTCCATGTCTATCAGAGCTCGACTTGTAGCAAGGAACGGTCTCCCCAATATAAGTGGCATCCGACTGTCCTCGTCCATATCCACTATCAAGAAATCAACCGGGAAGATGAATTTCCCCACTTTTACAAGCACGTCTTCAACCAAGCCGTACGGGTGCCTCAACGAGCGGTCTGCAAGCTGGAGAGTGACATAGGTGGGTTTAGGGTCTCCTAAACCAAGCTTGCTGTAGATAGATAGAGGCATTAAATTCACGCTGGCGCCCGTATCACATAGAGTTTTATTAAAAATAAATTACCAATAGTACATGGGATAGAAAACTCCTGGATCTTTGAGTTTCGTGGTAATTTTTCCCGCAGATTGCACTACATTCCTCAGAGTGTTATAACATCACTATCATCCAGCCTTTCTCTTCTTTGTTAGCATCTCCTCATGAATTTGAGGTATAGAGGCATTTGAGCTGTGGCTTCGCGAAGGGAATATTGATGTGCAGTTTCTTGAAAACTTCAAGAAATTTGGAGAATTGTTGATCCAATCGGCGCTTTTGAAGTCTCTGAGGAAACGGTATAGGTGGCATATAAGGTTTCACTGAAACTGATGTCTTTTTTGATGAATTTCCCACATTATCTTCGACTTTTACCTCAACTGGTACCTTTTGCCCCTCTTCTCGCCTCTATCTCCTCGATCATCTCGTTTTCGTGCTCTTTAGAGGGCCTCTTGATATGGATTTCAGGAAGTTGCACCCCACTTCTAGTAGTGATAGCCATTACTTGTTCCTTTGGGTTCACCTCCGTATTGCTGGGCAACGTGCCTTGTGGTCTGCCTGAGATGATGTTGGCCAGCTGCCCAATTTGTGTTTCCAGATTTCTGATGGAGGCTTGTTGATTTTGAAGGGCGATATCAGTCTTCTTCATGAATTGATCGCTATGCGTTCCATATAAGCCTCGGTCCTTTCCATAAATTTTCCAATCATTTCTTCAAGACCTGGCTTCTTTTCCTGCTGGTATGTGGCCCTTGGAATCCTCCAATGTTTTGATTTTCCCTCCAACCAAAGCGTGGATGATCACGCCAACCCTGATTATAAGTGTTGGAGAATGGATTGTTGGGTTGGCGCTGACCTCCTTGAATGAAATCAACTTGAGCGGTGCGATGAGCGATAATAGGGCACTCAATAGTGCTATGATTAGCTCCACACTCTTCGCAAGTAAATGGCCGAATGACCTTCCGATTACCGAACTGCACAATGTTTTCCACCTTGTGGGCTAGAGCATCAATCTTCGCTGTTAGAGCGGTGAAGTGATCTATTTCGTACACTCCAGCAGCTCTAGTATGACTTCTCCTCTCATTTGCCCACATACCACTTGAGTCGGCCATCCTTTCGAAAAGTTCCAACGCTTCTCCAACGGTTTTGGTAGAGAGAGAACCGTTAGACGAAGAGTCGACCATGTTCTTATTATTTGGCGAGAGGCCCGTGATAGAAATATTGGACTTGAAGTCCATCCGTGATCCCGTGATGTGGGCACTTCCTCAACAAACTCTTAAATCTTTGCCAAGCTTCATCAAATGATTCTGACTCATGTTGTTGAAATATGGAAATGTCATGCTTCAACTTGGCAATCTTCGCTGGAGGGAAGAACTTGGTGCAAAACTTTTGAGCTAGGTCGTTCCTGTGTATTGATCCCGCAATGGGCCGAGAATCAAGCCACTCAAGAGCCCTATCACGATGAGTGCGAGGAAACAACCTTAATCTGATGGCGTCGTCCGAAATACCCTGGTACTTGAAATGTTCACACATCTCTAGGAAACGAGAGACATGCGTATGAGAGTTCTCATCTGGCAATCCATAGAATTGGTGCCCATTCTGGAAAAGATGGATCACGTCTGTTTTTAGCTGGAAGTTGTTCTCGCCTAAAAGCGGGTAAACGATGTTGCTTTGACTGGATGACTCGTGGGGTCATGAAATCTCCCACTAGCATATCTCTTTCGCTCACCACTACAAAGACCCTCTCCGCCATTTTCTTCTCTCGAGATCTTTCTTTTCCTTTGCTTCCCTCAGATATCAGTGAAAAGTCTGCTCAATCTTTAGATCACACTCAACTAGTTGTGATGATCTTCTCATGCATCACATAAGCACCTTAGAATGAACAAGAAAAATAATGTAGTAAAACTAAAATTAAACTAAAGAGTAAAATAAAATAAAGCAAATAAATTCGAATTTGGGCTAGAGAATTAAACGTTTAAAACAAAAACAATCCCCGGCAACGGCGCCAAAAACTTGTTGCGCTAAAACCCGACCGCAAGTGTACGGATCGCAAAAGTAATAAAGTGGACTGTTGAGTCCGGATATCGCACTCCACGAGGATCATAGTATATCGCTTAATTCCTACTAGCCTTAACCGAATTAATAAAAATGTGGGATTTTTATACTAAAAACAAATTAACAAATAACAACTAAAATTAAATGTGGAAACTAAGGCTAAAATTTAAGCTAAAACTAGAAAGCAATTTGTGAAATTGTTTGGAGAAAAAATCGATGAGCAAAGTGGCGTAGAGGTTTCAATCCCCATTTTACCCGATTATTATTTCAGATTATCGAATTGACAACTTGGTTAAATTTAAAGATCGATTCCAAATTTATCAAATATTCTCTCTCGAGTAATATTCTAACTATTCTTATGCACAATTTACCTATATCTCTATGGTAAATATAAATACACAAGAACGCATTAATGATTTATGAAAACATTAAAAGATCACATGTAGCATAGCTGTATATCTCTATCCGCTATCGAACTCCACGGTTTTAATATATGTCTAGTTTAATTTAGATCTCGATTCAAAAAATTAAACCACAAATATCATATAATTGCGTGCACTCAACATATGAAGAAAGAAGATCAATATTAAAAACTTAAATCCAACATAAGTTGTTGGTTCAATTCAACAATTCATGAATAACAATCAAATAAAAACGGTTCATCTACACCTCAACGCAAAGCAATAAACTTAGCCTAACATATTAAAAAGAAAATACGAAAAAGGAGAAGAATTCCATAACCAACGATGAATTCGGTGTTTGTTGTGAAATCCTCACGCTTGAAACTCAGATTTGCCTTCACTTTTCTCGTCCAAAGCTACTCCAGATCGCCCTCTCCCTGCTTTAGGTCGACTTTAGCTTTTTATAGGTGCAAGAAAGCCCAAGAATTGGAGTCCATGTCGAAAAAAGGAAAATTCGACGATTCTCGCCGATTGAACCATGCTATCGCTACAGGCGATCGCATGGTTAAATATACAAGACTGCCGCAATTTACCGTTTTAATGATAACGTTTGCTCCCGATATCCGATTAAGGTGATTCAAATTCCTATGGAAAATATACGAAAAGATCTACAATTTCTTCAGAAATAGTCACATCGAAATTCCACTTTTATCTGGGTCAAAATTCATCCTCAATCTTTATCATCTTTACATTCTCGTCCCCGAATTTGGAAACTTTCCTTCTTTTGATATATCTTTCTTTCTTTTGATCATTTTTCCTTTCTTTTTGGTCAAACTCCTTCTTATTCCAAATTTTCTCCTAAAACACAATAAAAAGTCAAATTAAGTAGGAATTAAATATAAAAAACATAAATATTACGAGTTCAAAGGTCTTAAATAAGTGCGCAAAACGCACTTATCAAACACCCCCAAACTAGAATCATTGTTCGTCCTCGAACAACTAAATTAAACTCACTGACGAAAACGAACTAAACGCCAACCACAAACTAGACTCAATAGCCAAATTGTGCACCATACGCCTCAGGCAAAACAAAAAGGCTTGATTTTGGACAATAAAACAATCACTAAAAGTTTACTTATCAAAGTGCATGACTGCTGCAGTGTGTGTGCTAGTTATCACGTAACACAAGTGTTTGTCAACTCATCACCACGGATCGTTCAATCTAAAACCCATGCCTTTGTCCCAAGTGGTAGATGAATCTTGCCTCGCTCATGAATCACTCCTTGTGCTTTTCTCTCAATTCCCTAAGTGTTTCGAACTTGTGGGTTTCAAATATATCATGCATTTCTCACACACAAGATGTTAAGAGAAGTGACTAGATGTTAAGAGAAGTGCAGTAATCCATCCCCTAAGTCTCCAGATCTCTCGCCTTCAAGTCTTTTCCCAAAGCACTTCAAACCTCTATCAATCTCAATAATTCCTAAATTTTTTTCTTCTCATTTTTTTCTTTTTTTTGGATTCTTTTTTCCTAACTATATGCAAGGCAATGCCCCAACAATAATGCTTTCTCAAGGACCCATGTAGCGAGCTTTAGGTCGGCGACTTTGAGCTCGCCACTCAAGGCACCAGGTTTGAAAGACCCTCGCACTTAATTACTCAGGTCAATGAGGTAAGAGAATGGGACAGATAAAATGAAATGCATGTTTTTTTTTTTTTTTTGAACCGAGAGAATGATAGCATTGGTCAGTGCCGGTATAGATTCTCTAGCTAAAGTTCCTTCAACTCAAGTAAAAAGATATCAAACAACAATTCCCCCAACATAGAGTTACTAATCCTACCACCCCCAAACTAAGCCTTTTGGCCAATTTGGATTATAATGTACGGTTGGGGAGGATTACCTGATTCTAAGTATAGAATAGTTAATTACAGGTCATCCTATGGGAAAATAGCATCCAGGTGATAAATTGACAAGAACGAGAATTAAGTGATAATTATGTGCTCAATAAAACAAGGCATGCACAAATAAGTGATCGAAAAATTTGACCGTGATGTTCTATGTCCAACTATCAACACAAATAAGCATATTATCCTCATTGGCGATGCACAACTTGATCAAGATATTAAAACATAACATGAATTTTTTTTTTTAAGAAGAAGAAGAAGAATGTCACGATCAAACAAAAGAGATATTGGACAACACTAACATAGAAAAATCACTACACCCCTCAAAATATCAAGTACAATGCCCCGACATGCACAATAAAGCTCATAAAAATCACAATAAACACAAAGAAAGGTAAAGGAAGCAAATACTCCCTATTGATCTCGTGAGGCGGAATGATGAGTAATCGATCTGGCGTGTTCCACTATGCTAGCCGTAGATGATCTGCTAGGTTTATTCTAAAGCTTACAAAGGAAAAACAACTGAAATAAATAAATAAATAAACTACGAAAGAACACAAAAGTAAAAAGGATATAGGGATGGGTTGCTTCCCAACAAAGCTCCGTTTATAGTCTAAAGCCCGACTTTTGGGAGCACTTCCTCTTGACTAAGGTGGGTCCAAAGGGTCTTTTAAAACCCCACACTTTTTCTTGCTATTTGCTCTATTTCACAATTAGAGATGAGGTGGTTGTGGAGTTCGGTGGTGGGATGATGTCAATGTCACTTTTTCGTCTCAGACGCAGCAAGCTCACTGCTCCAAGCTCCATGTCTATCGAGCTCGACTTGTAGCAAGGAACGGTCTCCCAATATAAGTGGCATCCGATCGCCCTCGCCCATATCCACTATCAAGAAATCAACCGGAAGATGAATTTCCCCACTTTTACAAGCACGCCTTCAACCAAGCCGCACGGGTGCCTCAACGAGCGGTCCAAAGTCGGGAGAGTGACATAGGTGGGTTTAGGGTCTCCTAAACCAAGCTTGTCAGAGATAGATAGAGGCATTAAATTCACGCCGGGCGCTCAGATCACATAGAGTTTTATTAAAAATAAATTACCAATAGTACATGGGATAGAAAAACTCCTGGATCTTTGAGTTTCGGTGGTAATTTTTCCTGCAGATTGCACTACATTCCTCGTAGAGTGTTATAAACATCACTATCATCCAGCCTTTCTCTTCTTTGTTAGCATCTCCTCATGAATTTGAGGTATAGAGGCATTTGAGCCAGGGCTTCACGAAGGGAATATTGATGTGCGCTTCTTGAAAACTTCAAGAAATTTGGAGAATTGTTGATCCAATCGGCGCTTTTTGAAGTCTCTGAGGAAACGGTATAGGTGGCATATAAGGTTTCACCGAACCGATGTCTTTTTGATGAATTTCCCACATTATCTTCGACTTTTACCTCAATCGTACCTTTGCCCCTCTTCTCGGCTCTATCTCCTCGATCATCTCAAGTTTTGTGCTCTTTAGAGGGCCTCTTGATATGGATTTCGTGAAGTTGCACCCCACTTCTAGTAGTGATAGCCATTACTTGTTCCTTTGGGTTCACCTCCGTATTCGGGCAACGTGCCTTGTGGTCCTGCGAGATGATGTTGGCCACCGCCCAACTTGTGTTTCCAGATTTACGATGGAGGCTTGTTGATTTTGAAGGGCGATATCGCCTTCTTCATGAATTGATCGCTATGTTTCCATATAAGCCTCGGTCCTTTCCATAAATTTTCCAATCATTTCTTCAAGACCTGGCTTCTTTTCCAGTTGGTGCTGTGGCCCTTGGAATCCTCCAATGTTTTGATTTTCCCTCCAACCAAAGCGTGGATGATCACGCCAACCCTGATTATAAGTGTTGGAGAATGGATTGTTGGGTTGGCGCTGACCTCCTTGAATGAAATCAACTTGAGCGGTGCGATGAGCGATAATAGGGCACTCAATAGTGCTATGATTAGCTCCACACTCTTCGCAAGTAAATGGCCGAATGACCTTCCGATTACCGAACTGCACAATGTTTTCCACCTTGTGGGCTAGAGCATCAATCTTCGCTGTTAGAGCGGTGAAGTGATCTATTTCGTACACTCCAAAGACTCTAGTATGACTTCTCCTCTCATTTGCCCACATACCACTTGAGTCGGCCATCCTTTCGAAAAGTTCCAACGCTTCTCCAACGGTTTTGGTAGAGAGAGAACCGTTAGACGAAGAGTCGACCATGTTCTTATTATTTGGCGAGAGGCCCGCATAGAAATATTGGACTTGAAGTCCATCCGTGATCCCGTGATGTGGGCACTTCCTCAACAAACTCTTAAATCTTTGCCAAGCTTCATCAAATGATTCTGACTCATGTTGTTGAAATATGGAAATGTCATGCTTCAACTTGGCAATCTTCGCTGGAGGGAAGAACTTGGTGCAAAACTTTTGAGCTAGGTCGTTCCAGGTATTGATCCTGGCAATGGGCTGAGAATCAAGCCACTCAAGAGCCCTATCACGTAGAGTGCGAGGAAACAACCTTAACTGATGGCGCCGTCCGAAATACCTCGGTACTTGAAATGTTCACACATCTCTAGGAAACGAGACATGCGTATGAGAGTTCTCATCTCGCAATCCATAGAATTGGTGCCCATTCTGGAAAAGATGGATCACGTCTGTTTTTAGCTCGAAGTTGTTCTGCCCAAAAGCGGGTAAACGATGTTGCTTTGACTACGGATGACTCGTGGGGTCATGAAATCTCCCACTAGCATATCTCTTTCGCTCACCACTACAAAGACCTCTCCTGCCATTTTCTTCTCTTCGAGATCTTTCTTTTCCTTTGCTTCCCTCAGATATCAGTGAAAAGTCTGCTCAATCTTTAGATCACACTCAACTAGTTGTGATGATCTTCTCATGCATCACATAAGCACCTTAGAATGAACAAGAAAAATAATGTAGTAAAACTAAAATTAAACTAAAGAGTAAAATAAAATAAAGCAAATAAATTCGAATTTGGGCTAGAGAATTAAACGTTTAAAACAAAAACAATCCTCGAACGCGCCAAAAACTTGTTGCGCTAAAAACCCACCGCAAGTGTACGGATCGCAAAAGTAATAAAGTGGACTGCTGGAGTCCTGATATCGTACTCCACGAGGATCGTTAGTATATCGCTTAATTCCTACTAGCCTTAACCAATTAATAAAAATGTGGATTTTTATACTAAAAACAAATTAACAAATAACAACTAAAATTAAATGTGGAAACTAAGGCTAAAATTTAAGCTAAAACTAGAAAGCAATTTGTGAAATTGTTTGGAGAAAAAAAATCAGTGAGCAAAGTGGCGTAGAGGTTTCGAATCCCCATTTTACCCGATTATTATTTCAGATTATCGAATTGACAACTTGGTTAAATTTAAAGATCGAATTCCAAATTTATCAAATATTCTCTCGAGTAATATTCGAACTATTCTTATGCACAATTTACCTATATCTCTATGGTAAATATAAATACACAAGAACGCATTAATGATTTATGAAAACATTAAAAGATCACATGTAGCATAGCGGTATATCTCTATCCGCTATCGAACTCCACGGTTTTTAATATATGTCTAGTTTAATTTAGATCTCTCGATTCAAAAATTAAACCACAAATATCATATAATTGCGTGCACTCAACATATGAAGAAAGAAGATCAATATTAAAAACTTAAATCCAACATAAGTTGTTGGTTCAATTCAACAATTCATGAATAACAATCAAATAAAACGGTTCATCTACACCTCAACGCAGCAATAAACTTAGCCTAACATATTAAAAAAAGAAAATACGAAAAGGAGAAGAATTCCATAACCGAACGATGAATTGTGTTTGTTGTGAAATCCTCACGCTTGAAACTCAGTATTTGCCTTCACTTTTCATCCAAAGCTACTCAGATCGCCCTCTCTCGCTTTAGGTCGACTTTAGCTTTTTATAGGTGCAAGAAAGCCCAAGAATTGGAGTCCATGTCGAAAAAGGAAAATTCTGACGCATTCTGCCCGATTGAACCATGCTATCGCGCGTGCGATCGCATGGTTAAATATACAGCACTGTCGCAATTTACCGTTTTAATGATAACGTTTGCTCCCGATATCCGATTAAGGTGATTCAAATTCCTATGGAAAATATACGAAAAGATCTACAATTTCTTCAGAAATAGTCACATCGAAATTCCACTTTTATCTGGGTCAAAATTCATCCTCAATCTTTATCATCTTTACATTCTCGTCCCCGAATTTAGAAACTTTCCTTCTTTTGATATATCTTTCTTTCTTTTGATCATTTTTCCTTTCTTTTTGGTCAAACTCCTTCTTATTCCAAATTTTCTCCTAAAACACAATAAAAAATCAAATTAAGTAGGAATTAAATATAAAAAACATAAATATTACGAGTTCAAAGGTCTTAAATAAGTGCGCAAAACGCACTTATCAAACACCCCCAAACTAGAATCATTGTTCGTCCTCGAACAACTAAATTAAACTCACTGACGAAAACAACACGAAAACGAACTAAACGCCAACCACAAACTAGACTCAATAGCCAAATTGTGCACCATACGCCTCAGGCAAAACAAAAAGGCTTGATTTTGGACAATAAAACAATCACTAAAAGTTTACTTATCAAAGTGCATGACTGTCAGTGTGTGTGTGCTAGTTATCACGTAACACAAGTGTTTGTCAACTCATCACCACGGATCGTTCAATCTAAAACCCATGCCTTTGTCCCAAGTGGTAGATGAATCTTGCCTCGCTCATGAATCACTCCTTGTGCTTTTCTCTCAATTCCCTAAGTGTTTCGAACTTGTGGGTTTCAAATATATCATGCATTTCTCACACACAAGATGTTAAGAGAAGTGACTAGATGTTAAGAGAA
Source organism: Jasminum sambac (assembly GCA_018223645.1). NCBI lineage: Eukaryota > Viridiplantae > Streptophyta > Magnoliopsida > Lamiales > Oleaceae > Jasminum > Jasminum sambac. The sequence goes on from CP073652.1 coordinate 29,202,499, forward strand.
GTGCAGTAATCCATCCCCTAAGTCTCCAGATCTCTCGCCTTCAAGTCTTTTCCCAGCACTTCAAACCTCTATCAATCTCAATAATTCCTAAATTTTTTTCTTCTCATTTTTTTCTTTTTTTTTTTGGATTCTTTTTTCCTAACTATATGCAGTGCAATGCCCCAACAATAATGCTTTCTCAAGGACCCATGTAGCGAGCTTTAGGTCGGCGACTCCCGAGCTCGTCACTCAAGGCACCAGGTTTGAAAGACCCCTCAGACTTAATTACTCGGGTCAATGAGGTAAGAATGGGACAGATAAAATGAAATGCATGTTTTTTTTTTTTTTTTGAACCGAGAGAATGATAGCATTGGTCAGTGCCGGTATAGATTCTCTAGCTAAAGTTCCTTCAACTCAAGTAAAAAGATATCAAACAACAATTCCCCCAACATAAAGTTACTAATCCTACCACCCCCAAACTAAGCCTTTTGGCCAATTTGGATTATAATGTACGGTTGGGGAGGATTACCTGATTCTAAGTATAGAATAGTTAATTACAGGTCATCCTATGGGAAAATAGCATCCAGGTGATAAATTGACAAGAACGAGAATTAAGTGATAATTATGTGCTCAATAAAACAAGGCATGCACAAATAAGTGATCGAAAAATTTGACCGTGATGTTCTATGTCCAACTATCAACACAAATAAGCATATTATCCTCATTGGCGATGCACAACTTGATCAAGATATTAAAACATAACATGAATTTTTTTTTAAGAAGAAGAAGAAGAATGTCACGATCAAACAAAAGAGATATTGGACAACACTAACATAGAAAAATCACTACACCCTCAAAATATCAAGTACAATGCCCCCGACATGCACAATAAAGCTCATAAAAAAATCACAATAAACACAGTAAAAGGTAAAGGAAGCAAATACTCCCCTATTGATCTCGTGAGGCGGAATGATGAGTAACTGATCTGGCGTGTTCCACTATGCTAGCCGTAGATGATCTGCTAGGTTTATTCTAAAGCTTACAAAGGAAAAACAACTGAAATAAATAAATAAATAAACTACGAAAGAACACAAAAGTAAAAAGGATATAGGGATGGGTTGCTTCCCAACAAGGCTCCGTTTATAGTCTAAAGCCCGACTTTTGGGAGCACTTCCTCTTGACTAAGGTGGGTCCAAAGGGTCTTTTAAAACCCCCACACTTTTTCTTGCTATTTGCTCTATTTCACAGCAGAGATGAGGTGGTTGTGGAGTTCCCGGTGGTGGGATGATGCTGAATGTCACTTTTTCGTCCCGGACGCGCAAGCTCACCGTTCCAAGCTCCATGTCTATCAGAGCTCGACTTGTAGCAAGGAACGGTCTCCCCAATATAAGTGGCATCCGACCGCCCTCGCCCATATCCACTATCAAGAAATCAACCGAAGATGAATTTCCCCACTTTTACAAGCACGTCTTCAACCAAGCCGTACGGGTGCCTCAACGAGCGGTCTGCAAGCTGGAGAGTGACATAGGTGGGTTTAGGGTCTCCTAAACCAAGCTTGCTGTAGATAGATAGAGGCATTAAATTCACTTGGCGCCTTCGTATCACATAGAGTTTTATTAAAAATAAATTACCAATAGTACATGGGATAGAAAAACTCCTGGATCTTTGAGTTTCGTGGTAATTTTTCCGCAGGATTGCACTACATTCCTCAGAGAGTGTTATAACATCACTATCATCCAGCTTTCTCTTCTTTGTTAGCATCTCCTCATGAATTTGAGGTATAGAGGCATTTGAGCCAGGGCTTCTCGAAGGGAATATTGATGTGCGCCTTGAAAACTTCAAGAAATTTGGAGAATTGTTGATCCAATCGGCGCTTTTGAAGTCTCTGAGGAAACGGTATAGGTGGCATATAAGGTTTCACTGAAACTGATGTCTTTTTTGATGAATTTCCCACATTATCTTCGACTTTTACCTCAACTGGTACCTTTTGCCCCTCTTCTGGCTCTATCTCCTCGATCATCTCGTTTTCGTGCTCTTTAGAGGGCCTCTTGATATGGATTTCAGGAAGTTGCACCCCACTTCTAGTAGTGATAGCCATTACTTGTTCCTTTGGGTTCACCTCAGTATACCGGGCAACGTGCCTTGTGGTCTGTCTGAGATGATGTTGGCCAGCTGCCCAACTTGTGTTTCCAGATTTCTGATGGAGGCTTGTTGATTTTGAAGGGCGATATCAGTCTTCTTCATGAATTGATCGCCATGCTCCATATAAGCCTCGGTCCTTTCCATAAATTTTCCAATCATTTCTTCAAGACCTGGCTTCTTTTCCGGTTGGTACTGTGGCCCTTGGAATCCTCCAATGTTTTGATTTTCCCTCCAACCAAAGCGTGGATGATCACGCCAACCCTGATTATAAGTGTTGGAGAATGGATTGTTGGGTTGGCGCTGACCTCCTTGAATGAAATCAACTTGAGCGGTGCGATGAGCGATAATAGGGCACTCAATAGTGCTATGATTAGCTCCACACTCTTCGCAAGTAAATGGCCGAATGACCTTCCGACCGAACTGCACAATGTTTTCCACCTTGTGGGCTAGAGCATCAATCTTCGCTGTTAGAGCGGTGAAGTGATCTATTTCGTACACTCCAGCAGCTCTAGTATGACTTCTCCTCTCATTTGCCCACATACCACTTGAGTCGGCCATCCTTTCGAAAAGTTCCAACGCTTCTCCAACGGTTTTGGTAGAGAGAGAACCGTTAGACGAAGAGTCGACCATGTTCTTATTATTTGGCGAGAGGCCCGCATAGAAATATTGGACTTGAAGTCCATCCGTGATCCCGTGATGTGGGCACTTCCTCAACAAACTCTTAAATCTTTGCCAAGCTTCATCAAATGATTCTGACTCATGTTGTTGAAATATGGAAATGTCATGCTTCAACTTGGCAATCTTCGCTGGAGGGAAGAACTTGGTGCAAAACTTTTGAGCTAGGTCGTTCCAGGTATTGATCCTGGCAATGGGCTGAGAATCAAGCCACTCAAGAGCCCTATCACGTAGAGTGCGAGGAAACAACCTTAATCTGATGGCGTCGTCCGAAATACCCTGGTACTTGAAATGTTCACACATCTCTAGGAAACGAGAGACATGCGTATGAGGGTTCTCATCTGGCAATCCATAGAATTGGTGCCCATTCTGGAAAAGATGGATCACGTCTGTTTTTAGCTGGAAGTTGTTCTGCCCAAAAGCGGGGTAAACGATGTTGCTTTGACTCTGGATGACTCGTGGGGTCATGAAATCTCCCACTAGCATATCTCTTTCGTTCACCACTACAGCACCCTCTCCTGCCATTTTCTTCTCTTCGAGATCTTTCTTTTCCTTTGCTTCCCTCAGATATCAGTGAAAAGTCTGCTCAATCTTTAGATCACACTCAACTAGTTGTGATGATCTTCTCATGCATCACATAAGCACCTTAGAATGAACAAGAAAAATAATGTAGTAAAACTAAAATTAAACTAAAGAGTAAAATAAAATAAAGCAAATAAATTCGAATTTGGGCTAGAGAATTAAACGTTTAAAACAAAAACAATCCCCGGCAAGGGCGCCAAAAAACTTGTTGCGCTAAAACCCGACCGCAAGTGTACGGATCGCAAAGTAATAAAGTGGACTGCTGGAGTCCTGATATCGCACTCCACGAGGATCGTTAGTATATCGCTTAATTCCTACTAGCCTTAACCGAATTAATAAAAATGTGGGATTTTTATACTAAAAACAAATTAACAAATAACAACTAAAATTAAATGTGGAAACTAAGGCTAAAATTTAAGCTAAAACTAGAAAGCAATTTGTGAAATTGTTTGGAGAAAAAATCAATGAGCAAAGTGGCGTAGAGGTTTCGAATCCCCATTTTACCCGATTATTATTTCAGATTATCGAATTGACAACTTGGTTAAATTTAAAGATCGAATTCCAAATTTATCAAATATTCTCTCTCGAGTAATATTCGAACTATTCTTATGCACAATTTACCTATATCTCTATGGTAAATATAAATACACAAGAACGCATTAATGATTTATGAAAACATTAAAAGATCACATGTAGCATAGCGGTATATCTCTATCCGCTATCGAACTCCACGGTTTTTAATATATGTCTAGTTTAATTTAGATCTCTCGATTCAAAAATTAAACCACAAATATCATATAATTATGCACTCAACATATGAAGAAAGAAGATCAATATTAAAAACTTAAATCCAACATAAGTTGTTGGTTCAATTCAACAATTCATGAATAACAATCAAATAAAACGGTTCATCTACACCTCAACGCAGAATAAACTTAGCCTAACATATTAAAAAAAGAAAATACGAAAAAGGAGAAGAATTCCATAACCGAACGATGAATTCCGGTGTTTGTTGTGAAATCCTCACGCTTGAAACTCGTATTTGCCTTCACTTTTCTCGTCCAAAGCTACTCCAGATCGCCCTCTCCTGCTTTAGGTCGACTTTAGCTTTTTATAGGTGCAAGAAAGCCCAAGAATTGGAGTCCATGTCTAAAAAGGAAAATTTCGACGATTCGCCGATTGAACCATGCTATCGCGCGTGCGATCGCATGGTTAAATATACAGCACTGTCGCAATTTACCGTTTTAATGATAACGTTTGCTCCCGATATCCGATTAAGGTGATTCAAATTCCTATGGAAAATATACGAAAAGATCTACAATTTCTTCAGAAATAGTCACATCGAAATTCCACTTTTATCTGGGTCAAAATTCATCCTCAATCTTTATCATCTTTACATTCTCGTCCCCGAATTTAGAAACTTTCCTTCTTTTGATATATCTTTCTTTCTTTTGATCATTTTTCCTTTCTTTTTGGTCAAACTCCTTCTTATTCCAAATTTTCTCCTAAAACACAATAAAAAATCAAATTAAGTAGGAATTAAATATAAAAAACATAAATATTACGAGTTCAAAGGTCTTAAATAAGTGCGCAAAACGCACTTATCAGTGGTGTCCACAGATATGCATGCCATCGGTCCCGTGAGGGGTGGTTGGTATTTGGTGGCGTTGTTTGGGCAGCGGATGGCATTGTGGAAGGTGTTTTTGCCATTCGACGGCGAGGCTTCGTGTCAGTGAAGATGGCGAAATTATTGGCGCTAAAAGGAGTCTTATTTGCTCAAGTGAACAATTTGAAGATTAATAGCGTGGAGTTCGATCGTTTGAGTGTGGTGCAAAGCTTGAGGTTTGTGTATCTGATACGGACTTCATTGGTATTGATGCCAACGCAACCCAATCCAAATGGATACAAATCCAAAAAAGCTAAACAATTGGTAGTGATCGATAAACTGACGACCTTCTATTCACGAAGTGGACAACAATATGCTAAAACCTATCACATTTGACTATGCGTAGGAGACAACCGGAACGGGTGAACACCACGAGAGCTGATCAAACTCCTGATAAGTTTAGGGTGTTCCTACCAACAAAGAACAATGGAGGATACCTTGACTCGATCTATTGCTTCCAAATTCAAGAAATGATTTGAGGAGAAATCTCAACTCACAGGCACAAAGCTCTCTTTGCTTCCAAATTCAAGAAATGATTTGAGGAGAAATCTCAACTCACAGGCACAAAGCTCTCTTTCATTCATCAAGTCTAATGTTTACAAATGAAGGAGTTACATACATATACAAACCCAAAACTCGAAAATACAATATAATACTAAAAAATATCTAAAAATATCTTAAAAGTGCTTTTGGTCAACATGAAATATGGCCGTATAAATGCATTGTACGGCCGTAATACATAGAGTACGATCGTATAAATACCTTTTACGGCCGTAAAAAGCTCTCTGCTTAAAATTGTTTAAAAGTGAGTTGAAATACGGCTTGATTTGTATACGTTATGGCCCGTAACACATTTTCCGCTTGGGCAGCTTTCAGTATTTTGGCCATAACTTTTGATCCGGACATCAAATTGAGCTGATTAAAATTGTGTTGGAAAGTAGACTCAATGAGCTACAAATCTTTCAGAAATAATGATCTTCAAATTCGACTTGCATGTCTGTCTAATGCATCCCTTTGAATCAAACGGATATTCGATCGTCATTTCGTTTGTAGAATGGATTCTAATTTGCACCAAAGTGATTGATTCCGATCCTTTTACACACAAACAATGCTCCAAGACTTGTAATTGATTTAGGAGGGTTCCCAGATCATATAGTATCCTTTTTGTGAAGTTTCCTCTTATTAGTGATATTAACAGTTTGTTTATTAGTAGTTGGTGTGGTTCGTGCAGCTACATTCCGCGTACGCAGAATGTACTAGCCCAGTGCCTTGCTTCGCATGTTTGTTTAGTGATCATAGTGATTCTTTCTGAACGTCTTGTATTCCTTGTTTTCTTGTTCCTTTCATCTAAAGGGGCTTTATATTATATTGAATGATAGTCCACTGTTGATTCTTAAAAAAAAAAAAAAAGAAAGCAAGAATAATCCACGAAATTTGTCTAATTTAAAAGTCTGTCAAAGCTTTTACAAATCCAAGTTAAATACAGTTTCTTAAGGCTTCGTTGTGATATTGCCGTTAGAAGCACAATTTCTCTCTCCCTCTCTCTCTTTTTTAATAAGCACTATTCTAGTTGTTTGGTATTTTTATTTTTTTTAAGAGGCATTAGCAAATTTGTGTAAATTTAAATTTGCAATGGCATGAAAATCAAGAAAATTTTCAATTTGCAAGACTAGCAAGTCAAATTTTAGCATGCCATATTTACCCTTACCCATATGCAAATGGCGGCTCCTAGGTTAGCATGAATAGTACACATTTTTAATACATGTCCTATCCTATCATGTATGCATTGAATGGAGATCCACCTTTTCCTTCCATGTAGGTGGCGCCAAACACATTCTTATGCATCTTTCTTGTTTAATGGTGCTTTATTACGAAAAAATATAGTTTGGTGTACATTTTTATTTTTATTTTTACTTTTATTTTTATTATTTATTTTTATTTTTGTGTTTGTAATTAAACTCTATACGATAGAAGATAGAGTAGAGAACAAAAATAAATTTCCAAACTCCAAACCCCAAATGCTAAACCCTAGACCCTAAACACCAAACTCTAAACCCTAAACCCTATAATATAATCTACGGTATTGTATTATACCTTCTATTTTGTTCACGTGTTGTATGATGCAGTGTTGCGTAAAATATTTGTAGAAATATTATCTGTGCATTTTGTTGGTGCAATATGTTAATTAGAAGTGGAGTTAAGAATCAATTTCACTGTGGGCGACGCAAGTAAAGTCGTTTCATTTTTATCTGCCGTTTACTTATCGACATATTACTAACATATTTTAGAATTAGGGGCGGAGCTATGAATCTATTAAACGACTGCTTTCGATTTAGTTTCATTTTTATCTATCATTTACCTATCAATATATTACTAACATATTTTCGAATAGAAACAAAGGTTAATATATTAGCTTAAATGGTAACTAAGGTAATGTAAGATCTTAAATTACATCCGTCTTCGTTGCTATTAAATGTAAGGACAAATGTTTATAAAGTGAGTGCACTAGTGAATAATTGGGAGCTTGAAAGCGAAAGTAAAGTAAGTGAAGGCAACGGTTGGCGCCTCGATGATTACTATCCATGCAAGGGATTGCGACAGAGATGAAATGGTATTTCAAACTTGTGTTAGGAATTTCACGACTTGCTAAATGGGAGAAAGGAGAACGGAAAACGTTTAGGGCATTAAATGTAAATAGGCCTCGTTTTGATTTCCCTCGTTTAATTTTTGAACATGAAATCGGGAACGAATTTAGAAATAACTACGTAATTGCTGTTTAGGAAAATTAGGATGTAATATAATTAATAAAATACATCTTTTTAAACTCCCCCCTCCCCCAAAACACGAAAATGCGATTCGATTTGACTTAAATAATATAATTTTCGAACATTAAAACCCAAATCAATCAATTTCGAAGTAGTTTGCTTTGAAACATTGGCGGGTTCATGTAGAACCCAATCAATGATTCAAGTTTGACAGTGTCTTTTGGTAAAGTCGTAGTCTAAAACACAAAACTTAGTAAGATGATTTTTTAAACTAATTCCTTACCCATATTTGACAGTTAACCTATTAAATTATTATGTAATTCTTTCTAAAATTTGAATAGAATATCAATGTCGACTGTATTCATTTAATATGAAATTCTACTTAATGGCTAATCATTTAGTTTTTGAGGAGAAAACAAACAAAATATTACTAGACTATACTTTGTTAATGATTATTTATTCTTTTTTTCCTTTTTGAATGAATTTATTATGCTATTATCATATTAATTAAAGGTTAAGAATAATTGTGTATGTTGTTAACAAAAAATAATAGAGTCGTTTCAAGAAAAAAAAATTGAACGTAATGGAACTAATCCTATACATTCATTGAATTGTGAGCTAATATTGTTTCCACCAGGACATAAGCTACTTTTTGCTACACTACTCCCGTTTTTGCTTTGTATATTTTACATAAAATTATTTTAAAAATTCAAAAATGAAAAATTTTCTAAAAATTTTTTGAAGTGTCTGCAACACATTCTCGTTACCTTCGATGATAGAGTATAGAACGAAAACAGATTTCCAAAGCAATAATTAGATAATATTCAATGCACACTTCATTCGTCTAATGAATAACGTATAGTATATTGGAGCTAAATACTACCATACTTTACATCTCAAACGGCCAAAAAATGTCTACCAACCCGTCAACCAAGACCAATGTCGGGACTATGAAATTTTATGCACGAGCACGTTTATAGTTCAACGGGTAGAAAGAAAACACATAAATTAACATTATACACAGACCACACAAAGCTCACGAGCTTTTTTATCCCTATTGTGCAATGTCCATATTGAAACATTGATGTCCTAAGAAACAAAGATATGTTATCAAGACATAAAAGCACTCAAATGCTTAACGACGATAGACAACACAACATAATCATGAGACAATTGAGTGTTAACATGTGTCTAAAAACAATAAGTTATGTACCAATACAATCCATTCCTGCTTCTCAACTTCGATATCTTTTACTATTTTATTTTGAGCAAAACAGAATGATGCTCAATAGTAACCAACAAGCTGCCCAACCGCATTCATTAATAGTGAAAGATAGGTTATGATGCGGTAATTTAAAAAAAAAAAAGAAGAAACAAAAATTTAGGAACACCTTAACATAGCAACAAAAAGTGAAGCTTAAATTGTAAAACCTTAAATGTTTCCATAGTAAAATTCTAAACAAAATTTTCACCAAATACCCTTTTGATGATCCTACATTTTAATGCATAATAACAACCCAAAAGATCTTAGTCCTTTTGATTTGGTCTAACAAACTCTTCTCTTGTAAGTAAACTTGCCTGTTTTTGTTTTTGGTCCATTTTTAACTTCCTATATTGTTCCTATTTTGCGTTCATGCATGAAATTCTCCTTCTAATACAATACAAATAAACAAGAAATACATGTATACTATATGTATATCCAGAGAGAGAAAAGAGGAGATGGAGAGGATAGATAAATATTAGGAAGAAAGAGTCTTCAGCTTCTGTTTTATTATTTCTTCATTGGCCGTGGCTAGTTCAAGACCCGACCCACCTGTTCAAATTTTGATTTTTTTTCAGCATTGAATTCTTGAATCTTTTTACATTAGTATGCCTATTTCCTCTTAATTATAGTAAATATAAAATTCAATATGGTTTCCTTTTTAATTTCTTTTGGGTATGCAACTGAAATTGTACTTTCCCAAATCACCACTAAGGCATAGACTCGTAATCTCCTGCTCAATCTCAACAACATATGTAACTATTTGACTCTAAAATTTTGCTCTACTGAATGTGAGCATAAAATGTTGGCAAACATGAAAATAATCTCTTCTTTAGGCAATTATTCAAGCCCATCCAAAGCATATTTTTCAGATACAAAAATAGAGCATATTCAATCATAACCATGCTCATGCATTCCAAAGGTAGCCCATTGCAATTTAACTACTTGACCAATTTCATACTCTATAACAAGAACCCCTGCCACTACAGGCATTAAAGCAAAGAAACAAACCCCTACACTAGCGCCACTAAAGCAAACATAACCAAAACAAATAACCAACATATAATAGGCAGCAAAACAATAGCCAACAAATTCAGGCTACATAAAAGAAACAGTCAAATAATATCAGCAAAAGATAAAGGCTACGATGAAGAACAAGCCAAAACATTCATTTTTCTTTTTGAAAACAAAAACAAGAACATTCATTTGCAACAAAACCATTCATTTCCAGAGTAATACCCACGAAAAAAAGGAAAATACAAATTGAACCATTCTAGTGTACACGAAGCCCATAACACCAAAAATGCGAACAAATCAGTCCACATAATTACAAAAAACCCCAATTTCGTATCTTCTATTGATGATTTGGCAAGAAAAAGAGGAAAAAAGAAGTTTTTGCTCCAACTTACAGGCTTGTCATCACGAACGAATATTTTGTGCACAAATCTGCAAAGTAAGGTACTGGGTAGAAGCAAATGACTCGATTTTCATGCAATCTAGACTTCTCTCGCCGGAAAACAACCAGAAATTGCCGGATTTTAGGTTTTTTTCTATTCAAATTTGGAAGAGAAGCATACTGGAATGCGTTTGGAGAAGAAGGTACAATAATGATGCGAAAACCTTGGTCAAATTGTAGGACTCCTATGCATAGTTGGTCTAATTTTGGTTGAGGGATATTTTAGTCCTTGTTAATTAATTGTTGTTAATGTTGCAAATATTAATTTTAAATGTTAATATAATATTTATATAATTAAACATTGACATTCTTGCTAATATCTCTTTTTTTAAAGACTCTCGCAGACTTTGAGAAGGACCGGGAATGTGACCTCTCAATTTCAGCTTTTGATTTCTCTAAAAAGCAATAAATAAAATTTCAAATTTGACCTCCCAAAAAGAGGTACTAATTATTTAATTATTTAAATATATCTCCAAATTTATTTATGTATTTTTTTATTTACTTTTTGCTGAATTTATTTATTTATAATTTTTACTGAATTTATTTACCTTCCCTAAACTTCTATTTTTGCCACATTTATTTTATTTTCAATTCTTTTATTATTTGGTTAATTTGAAATAATTTTTAGTTTCAATTATCCGGAGATTAAGTCTTGTTGTCTCCTATTATTGGTCATCTTGTAATGTAATATATCAATATAACATCTATATCTATATATAAAGAAAAGCAGGGAATTTTCAGCCTATTTTTTAATTAAATTAATTACTTTTCCTACCAAAAACCAAACCCTTTTTTGTCTTTTGATTTTTTCCTTTTTTATTAATTAATAATATATCCTTAATAAATAAATGAACTAACAATGATCTATATTAAATCTTATCCTTACCAAAATAAAAAAATATTTATAGTCAAAATTAGATTTTTTCGAATCTCCATTGATTTGAACTTATCTTTTGTAATTTATTTATTTTTTTATTAATTAATAATCAATCCTAACAAATAAATTAATAAATTATTTTTATATTAAATATTAAATATTAAACCTGAATTTTGTTTCCCTACATAAGTATTGATAATTATTATTTTATTATTTTTCTAATTTAAATCTAAAGATTTTTATCTATATATAGAATATGAGCCATTTTATAAATAATTAACTAAGAAACGAAAATTAATTCTTAAAAAATAAAATTAATTAAAATTAATAGTTTCATAAGATTTGATTGTTGTGTAGTACAAAATTAGCATTCATTAAATTTTTACACAAAATTGAAGGAAAAGTATAACATTGAAATTTTAAAATTAGATTCGACCCACTAATTTATTTTTAAAATAATAAATTATTTTTATAAATAATTAGTTATGGAAAAAAATAAATCTAAATTAGCAATTTTGTAAGATTTATTTTTTGTGTGATACAAAAATAGAAAGCATTAAAATTTTACATTAAAATTAAAAGAAACTTGGAAAATGATTAGATTGGTTCCTTTAATTTTTTTAAAAAAAATAAAATTAGCTAAAAAATAAAAATTAATTAAAATTAGCAATTTTTTATGATTTAACTTTAATGTGAAAAAAATTACAATCCATCAAATTTGTACACAAAAACTAAAAGAAACAATTAACGTTAATTTGTTTTTAATTAATCGGTCAATTGTAACATTAATCCATTATATTTTTTAATTAAACTTATATCTATGTCGACATCTATATCTTTTAAATTCCAAATATCATTTAGTGGAAATAATTAATTGATATATTTTAATAAGGGTGTATTTGATTGCCAAGATTTTTCATGGAAAATATAAAATTTTTGAAATTATTTTCCAAATTGGTTGTTTGATTGTAAAATTTTCCATGGAAATGATTTTCCATGTACAACCACTTAAAACATGTTTTAGTCTATTTTCTTTGGAAAATAATTCCCACCTCCCCCAAGAGAAAATATTTTTCATATAAGATGGAAAATATTTTCTTTTCCATCTTTTCCTGTCAAACACACCCTAAGTGATGCCACTCTAATTTTTTAACTTTAATGTTACACGTTCCTTTTAATCTTTTAATTTAAAGAAAAACGAATTGCAAGTTCACTTACCAAAGATTAAACTAATTATTTTAGAAATTATTAATTATTTTTCACAAAAAATAATCATTTTTAACAATAATTAGCTAAAATGTAAACTAATTTTATTGCAATTAACTAAAATTAATTATATCACAAAGATATAATTCGATATATTTCAATAGACGATATCAAAATTAATTATATTGATAAAAGGAAAAAGTATAATTTATTTAAAAATGAAAAATAGTTAAAATTTATTTAATTCCTACGATTGACAAGATTTTTCTGAAAAAATTAAAGAAATATTTTAAATTACGATGCATCTTTTTAAATTATATGATATCTTTAAAATTATATTCATACAAATCTCAAAAGTACATATATTAAACTAATTATTATGGTTCTTAAAAAAATAATTATTATAGAAATAATAATTTGAAAATAAAAATTAATCATCTTTCAATTAATTAAAATTTATTACGTTGGTAAGATTTAATTGGATATGGTTTCTCAAGTAGGCAAAGATTAATCAAAATGAATTATATTTTTCAAATGAAAAAGGTATAATTAATTTAAAAAATAAAAAATAGTTAAAATTGATTAGATTGCTACGATTTAACAGATTTCTCCTAAAAAAATGAACGATATATTTTAATTGATAATATCTTTTAAATTATAAAAATATATTTAAAATTAGATTCATACATTTCTTGAAACTGAAGATATTAAAGTAATTATTTTTCAAATAATTATATAAAAATAAAAATTAATTATGTTGCAAGTATTAAATTTATTCATACTTGAATCTAAGATTTAATTGGATTCGATTTCACTAGATGAAAAGTTACACAGTTTCATCTATATCCATATCTATATCTATATATAAAGAAAAGTAAGAAATTTTCGTCCTATTTTTTTAATTGTTGAAATTAGTTTTCCTGCTCATTCCCTCAAAACTCCATTTCTTATTATTTTAATATTTAATTGATAATTTTTTTATATATAAGTAATGTCTAGATTTTCCAAAATATCCAAATTAGATTTCCTCAAATCTTCTAATATATATATATATATATATATATATATCTAAAAATAATGTTTCTTCCCCTTAACAACTTATTTTTCTTAATTCTTAAAATTATTTTTAGTTTAAGTTGTGCATATTTTCCAAACACTTTGTTTTTAAAATTTTTTAAGTTAACCTTTTTAACAGAAAATAAATGTGCTTCAAATGCGGCATTCTCAATGCAAATAGCGAATCAATCCCGCCTGGACCCCATCACATGCTTCACCGAAATTTCAGATTTTTTAGTGTTTTTCCGTCCTTAATTAATTAAGCATTACCTTCAAGATTATTAATTATTATATTGAATATTTTTATATTTATCTATGTTTCTATTATTATCAATTGCAAATTAAACTTACAGCTAATAAATTTTTTATCCAGCATTCACGCTTTCTTTCTATGCACTAATCTTCAAAACCCAAAATTATTCTACTAATTTTCTTCTCCAATTTTCCCTTTTATCAATTCAATTCTAGCCTTAATTGATCAATTGATATATACAAATCTTACAAATAACTTCATTCGTTGGAAAAAATACAGGGTTGTCTTTGATCATTGTTACAATAGAACCATGACATTGCATCATGCCAATGAAAAGTAGCGCTTGAACCCATTGCAAAGCTTGCTAAGCTATGAGCAACACTCCCGCCATACAATTAAGTGATTTGTCTTATAATGTAAAGTGATCAATATCACCATCAAATTAGAACATTTTTTTTCATTCTCCCTCTTTTTCATTTTTTTCCTCTTCTATCTTTTGTTTTCGAATATCACATGTGTCTTTTGTACTAAGATTTAATTTTTGTGTGATAAAAAATTAACATTCATAAAAATTTTACACAAAAATTAAAGTAAAAGTGTAACATTAAAGTTTAAAAATTAGATTGGACCCTTTAATTATTTTCAAAAATAATTAATTATTTTAGTAAATAAAAGCTAACGAACTGAAATTAATTTAATTTAATTTGGAAATTTTGCTAAGATTTGATTTTGGTGTGAAATAGAATTATAAAAAATTAAAAGAAATGTGCATTATGAAAATGAAAAAATTAGATTGGGTCCTTTGATTAATTTTATAAATAATTAATTTTTTAAAAATAAAATTAGATACAAAATCAAAATTAGAAATTTTCCAAGATTTAATTAAATAGAAAACTGGATTAAAATTAGATCAAAAGTGATAATTAATTAAATTTAATTATATTGAAATTAATTAGAATTAATTATACTCTTAAGATTTAATTGAATTTGCTTTCAGTGGATGACAATTGACACGATTCAATTGGACGAAAATTAATAATAATTAATTATATTGCTAAAATAAAAAATAGTATTAATTTAAAAAATAAAATACGATTAAAACTAATTATATTACAACGGGTTCGCAAAATTTCTCTTGGAAAATGAAAGGTATCGTTTAAATTATCAGATACATTTTAAACTACAAAATATCTTCAAAATTATATTAATACAATTCTTAAAACTGCACCTATCAAACTAATTGTTTTATAAATAATTATTTGTTTTCAGAAATAATTATCTAAAAAATGAAAATTAATTAAATTATTATTAATTAAAATCAATTATGTTGCAAATTTTACTGCGACATCATTTCATTGGATGAAAATTAGTCAAAGTTAATTATATCTGTAAAAGTGGAAAAATCTAATTAAAATAATGAAAATAAATAAAATTAGATCGCTACGGGTTCCCAAGATTTCTCTTAAAAAAATAAAAGATATCTTTTAGATGGTAATATATAGTTTAAATTACAAAATATATTTAATCATACAATTCTTAAAGCTGTTGCTATTAAGTTAATTATTTTAGAAATAATTAATTCTTCTTTTTAGAATAATTATCTAAAAATGAAAATTAACTATATTTAAATTAATTAAAACTAAATATGTTGTTAAGATTTAATTGGAGAATGTTTCATTCGACGAAAATTGACATGGTTTCAAAGGATGAAAATTAGTCAAAATTAATTATTATATTACTAAAAGGGGAGGCATATAGTTAATTTTAAAAACAAAAAATAATTGAAATTAATTAGTTTGTTATGAGTTGGAGAGAGTTTCCCTAAAAATGGAAGATATCTTCTAGATTGGAAGTTGTCTTAAAAAATCGAAATGTCTTTAAAGCCGCTTTCATATAAAAGAAAATTTTGGAAACTGTAATTTTATTGGACACGGTTTTGTAAATACCACTATTAAAAAATTAAAATTAAATAGATTGCTATGAATTCGCAAAATTTTCCTAAAAATGAAATATCTCTTTTAAGTTAAAATATACTTTTAAATTATAAGATATCTTTAAATTTAGATTTATATAATTCTTTCAACTACGTCTATTAAGTTAATTATTTTAGAAATAATAAGTTCTTTTTACAAATGATTGTCTAAAATACAAAAATTAATTATATTATAATAATTAATGAGAATTAATTTCATTTCGAAAAAAATGAAAATTAACTTCATTCCGAAATTAATTAACACCATTTCATTGGACCAAAATTTATCAAAATTAATTAAATTAGTAAATGACGAATATATGATTAATTTTTAAAAATGAAAAATAATTGAAATTAAATAGATTGCTACAGCGAAAAAAAAAATTATTTCTGAAATTAATTACATCTTACTGTAGAGTGAGTCGATTGATAATTAGTGCCTACTTAACTTCATTTACTTTTCACTAATATTCTTTTTTTAAAACATACTTTTCCTTGGATTCTCATACGTTTTTGTATTGTCAATAATATTTCTTTTGAGTTGTAGATGGTGGCAATTTGACCTATGATTAATTACATTGGACTTCAACAATCATTTTTACATGTTGGAATTTTCTGAAAAGTCAATTTTCGATGACATATAGTTACATTTACAATTTTAAACATTATGAATTACATCATCATATTTAAAACCACGATTGCCAATAAGGATAGGAAAGCAAATAAAAATACAAATATGGCATTTATATCAATTCACCAAACTTCGGTGTAGTCGACTTAATTTTTTATTTTTTACAATTCTTCCAATAAAATAAAATCTTAAGATTTTTTTAAAATTGTGTTATTTATGTAGACATTATATTTTATAATGAATAATTTTAAATTATTTATTTTATACTGATATTTGGTAGTTTAGGTTTTATTTAATTTTTAAGGATCATCGATTAAGTCTTCTATCTTAATTATTAATCATATATATTTCAATTTATTTATCTTATCCAAATTAATTTAAATTCAAAATCAAAATCATTCAATATTTGATCATGACAACATAAAATCTATGATATTTTTTATTAACCACTTTAAAAATCTTATATAATTAAGCTATTTAAAATAAACATTTAAATTGATGAGTTTAGGAAAATATGTTAATATACCGAATATATTAAGTTGGTGAGTTTACACCAAATATGTTAATATATATCTTTATCATGTTTTGAATGTGTTTATTGAAAAATTTATATGTCATTAATACATATTAAAAAAGTACAAATAAAATTTTTTCGCTACATGATCACGATGAGGTGTGGATGTAGATGTGAATTTTCTAGCGCGACGAGGATGGGGAATGGGAAGTTACCATTATATTGCAATTCTTATATCATTTTCGCTTGATCGATTAAATCAGGATATAGCGTTGGCGAGGATAAGTTTTTCAAGCAGGGCAGGAATGGGGTGTTGGGATTTCGAATTGTACCCGTTATATTGTCATTTATATAATATATATCTGTATGTTGATTATATTTCATAATAAAATTTCAAAAATCATTATTCACATGTTCATTGTCAATATCATATATCACACCATTGTGTAGTTAATGTGTCCCAAATTTGTAATTGAATATAATATAATATAGAATAATTTTAAACAAAAAAATACAAGCTCTATGAAAGTCAGTAGGCTTTTTAGTATGGTTATTTTAATAACTACAACATTTAATTTAGTCTTATATTAGTTTGCATTTATATTTTCACAATGTCCATCACAAATTGTTATCTTGTGCAACACAGGAGAAACTCTACTGAAATTTTTTAGAATTTTTCAGTATTTATTTTAATTAAATTTTGTTCTTTGGCCAAGTATTCAATTCATTTTTGGTGTTATTTTCATACTATTAGCATTTATAAAAAATTCTATTTATTGAAAAATTAGTTCCCCATGCAACGCACGGGTGAAACAGCTAGTTCTATATGAAAATATGACATAACATTACATATTATTTTATAAAATAAAAAATAAATTAAAGATATATGATATAATAACAATAATAAATTAATTAATTAAAATTTTACTCAAATTCATGAACATTTTAGTAACTAGTAATTATAAACTACCACGACAACAAAAGAGTTAAATTTACTAAACACTAAACTAATTTTGCAGATAGCATTTTTTTTTAAAATTTGGCACATAAAAAACTATTTATTTGAGAAGCTACAACATTACAAAACTAAGCCGAAGACTAGGAGTATGACGCAACACAGAAGCGGATGGAATTCCAATGAAAAACCCTAAATTAAGATATCTTCGGGTCCACGAAGAAATTAGAAGAAATCTGAAATTCACAATAAAATTGAGAGAATAAACCTGACAAAATTTTATTTATTGTAATTTATTATTATTATTTTTTCTCAAAAGATCCAAACTTTTTTCTGAAAGAAGATTAAACCAATTACGATCAACAAAATTATCAAAACATTCAAAGGCAAAACTTGCCTTTTTATCACAATTCATCTCTCAGCACAACTCTCTAGTCATAATCTTGATAAACTTGTTTATTGATTAGTGCTCAAAAGCGATATTTACTATGCATTAATTTATATATTTTGGGAAATTAATCTTAATAATAATAGCGAACTAACAATGATTTTTACACTATTGTCTCAGATTGATTACTTTTACAAGAAAAGAAATCTTAAGTAAAAGGAAAATAATTGATGTTCATTTTGATATTAGTTGATGGGCTCATTCTTTTATACATATAAATACACATCACACGTGTAAAGGCCAAAGAGAGAACAAAAGGGCATGCATGTATACATACATGATTGTGGGCCTTGGAATGAAGATGAATAGATGATGGACTTTTAAATTATACAATGGGCTTGTTCATGATTGCAACAGAGGCACATATATTATATGCATAGGGAGGACACGAAGAAAAGAAAAAAGAGGGAGGTCACGAAAAAGTAAAAAGGAAAAGTCAACAACCTGAGGAAAAATACACGGCCAGGGAAGAAAAGTCAAGAAAGGAGACAACGAAGCCGCTGGAATTTGTTCTTCAACTTCAAGTCACCTTCCAAATTTCGGTTTTGTATTTCTTTTCTATGGAAAACTAATCTCCCAATTAGGATTAGGAGAGAAACTTAAATTATCTATATTGGTTAATTGATTCAATTTAGATAAGTACTTCTGTAACGACCCGCCCGAATTCGTCCCGAAAATATATACGAATCCGTATATATGTCCGTATGTGATTCCATATATGATATGAAATACCGTGATGATGTTTCTGCCTGATGTATATGTTCACACTATGATTTGACGTATATGATATGCCCCGGAATCCGAAACGGCCTTCAAATGCATGAAAAGAGGAAAATTCTGCAAAACAAGAGTTACGGCCGTAAATGTCAGTGATACGGCCGTAAATGTAAGGTTACAGCCGTAAATGTATTTTATACGGCCGTAAGTGTCAAGCAGAGGAAAGTGCAGAAATATGCAGAGAGTTTTGTACGGCCGTAAGTATGTTTGAGACGGCCGTAAGTATGTAATTACGGCCATAAGGTTGAAATGTGAGAAGTACCAAATTTATGCAGAGAGTTGGATACGGCCGTATGATGCTTGGGTACGGCCGTATGACCAATGTTACAGCCGTAAGGATTTGAGTTACGGCGGTAAATCTAAGTCGGCAGATTTGGTATTTTAGATGCTTCAAGCCATTTCTCGAGGTTTTATCAATCAAACTCGGTGCCAATGACCCCAAGACACTCCCAAGACCCTTAAGAACCTATAGAACCATCCCAAATTCCCTCTCCCAAGTATGTAATGCATTTGTAATCCTTGATTACAAGAAGAAGGAAGAAGAGGAAGAAGGAGGAAAGTAGAGGAAGAAGAAAGGAATTACTACAAAGCTTTGGGTTGGTATTTTTCTCCACATTAAGGTAGGTAGTAGATGTAAAGGTTATGATTGTTATATAGATGTAGTGATTATGTGCTTATATGAGCATGATTCATGATTTAAAGTTGAGTTTCCTAGGATATAAGGATTCTATGCATGAATAAAGTATAGTATGAGTATGATATGTTATATTATGTGAAGTTATGTTATGTTGTGAGGCTATATAAAGATATGTTGTTTATGGAACATGCTAGGATTGTTGTTTGAGGTTCAATGGTGACACAATATATTTTGTCTAACATGAAAGTATGATAGGTGCATAAATGTGTTGTATATCTTGTGCTTGCAATATGTATGATGTTTCGGGTGGTCTAAAGAGTGAGACAAGCCTTTAGACGATGGCCTACGGCGCCCCAAATAGTGAGACAAGCCTTTGGGGGACGACCAATGATATGATGATGATTATGGCGCCTTGTAGGCACATGATATACAACCGGGCCCAAAACATGAATATGGCATGCATTTGTCTTGACATTTACTTCCTACTGAGTCCTTGTGGCTCATTATGTTATTTGTATGTCGCTCATTATGCAGGAGGTGGTGGAGAATCCTCCCGAACGTAACGTGGGAAGATGTGAGGAAAATGGGAAAACCAAAGATCCTGTACCAATGTTTTGATGTAATATGAAACAGTTATGTTATTTTGGTGGTCAGGATGTAATAAGACATATGTACATTAATAACTTACTGTCTTGTATCATTTTAAAAGAATGTTTCGAAATTTAGAGTTTTATAATCAAAGAAATGTGAGCCGTACGGTCATAAAAAGGAGGATCGTTACAACTTCTATGCAATTTTAATTATTGGATTGTTAATTTAACATTGGGTTTATTTATTGATGGTTGTTATATAATCTAATTCATAGGTTTAATCAAGTTTTTCCTGTTGTTTGGTAAAAACAACCATTCTTTTGTAGTTTTGAAGACCCAATTGACTGATTAGAATCTCGACTGAATTATTTCTTGATAGATTGTTGCCAACGGTACAGTTTATGCTTGAGATTAATTTCATAAGAGATTATTTGTGCTTATTGTGTAAACAACCATTAATTAAATTTATCTTTCCAATGTCAAATTCTAAAGTAAGTTTTAAGAAAATAATTGAATCAGTGATACCGCATGGATAATCGACGGTGGAACCCCGACGCCTTAGTGTTTCTCTCTTATTAGTTTACTAAAATTCAAGTTTATTTATTTCATTATTATATTCTCAATTGAATCGTTTTAATTATTTTATTTTCCTTAGTTTATAATAATTTTGGGATCTTTCTCGTTGCTCCTAGTGGAACGACACTCGTACTCCGAGTATACTACTACGCGACTCCTGCACTTGGGATTAGCAAGCATCCATCATCAGAGAGTTCATCAAATGATGTTATATCGAGCTGATAACGAAGAATTCCTCCGATGCCACGCACCAAATCCGATCCCCAGCAAAATTGTGACACCACTTGTGATTTGTTTGTGACAAAATCAAGTGTACAACAAAAGTATTTATTGTATTCATTAGCAAACCACTCTAGCAATGGTAATTTCTCCTCAACTTCCAACTGCGCTAACGCGGCGGCCGTTTGATCACCTTTGTTTAAGTGCTTAATGACGATTTCACCTCGTGACGCTATTTTTCAAGACGATTCACCCAACTTTTGATGTTTTAAGCTGTTCAAAATTCGTCACCAAGCATTTTGGTTGCATGACAAATCTCATCTCGTGGAGGCATTATATGGGATACCATGCTCGTTCCATTGTCTCTAAGGGTGTGTTTGATTGCAAACCCGGAAAGTGGTTAGAAGGAAAACGTTTTCCGTGTAAAAGAATTTCGGGAAAAGGTTTTCCAGAGAAAATAGTAGTTGTCGGTGTTTAATTGGATTAATTTAAAAGTTGGAAAATGATGTTATTTTTCTTTTTTTCACGAAATTTGATCAGTTTCCTTATTTTTATGGTTAAAGTAAATTGTTCATTAAAAAAAAGAAAAAAAAGCCAAACTTTTCCCGGAAAACAAAAACCACCTTCCCCCAAGGAAAAGGAAAACGTTTTCCTTAAAAACAAGGAAAAGAACGGAAATCGAGAAAAAGCTGGAAAACCTTTTCCAGAAAAAAAGTACAATCAAACAGCCAAGGGTGGAAAAAAAAAGTTGGAAAAGGAGTTTTCCTAAAAAAAAATGTTGAATCAAACACACCCTAACTGATTCCAAGCCTTTCAACCTTTGATCAATCTCTTTATCTACCATATCTCACTCTTCTTATCACATTCGCCATTTGCCATTTGTCTATTACATAACATAAGTTCTTGTTTATATATGCACAAATATTCCCTAATACTACTCAAACAAGAAGTTAATTAATAAAACTAGGTGCTTGTTACTTGCTTAATTCTACTCAAATATTCCCTTATTCCATCCAATTGTATCTCAATAAATCATTAAAGGATATCAAGTCCCCCAAGGTGCTTGTTACTTGCTTCTATGATGAAGCCGATGGGTGGAAACATATATTTTATGCCATTAGCTTTGATTCGGAATTGAAATTTTCTGTTGCGACCATATAACCCAACCAAGACAGATTCTGTAAAGGAGGCTTGATCTAGATCGCTAATTGGTTTAAAGTACACCTGTCTGGATAATGAGTACGAGCACAAAATTGCTGTGTGGAACCCGTTTACGCGTAGTCATAGGACTCTACCATTCGCCCCTGTTGAGATTGAGGATCCCAAGCGCCCGTGCCCATGGCATGATTTTCATTATGCATTCGGATACGGTGAGGCTTCAGATGACTACAAGGTTGTGACGTTGGCTTTGCGTGGGAACGAGTACGAGCTTTATGACGCACAAGTGTATAGCCTTAAATTGGATACTTGGAAACAGATTGTTAACGTTCCAATCCGTTTTCGAAATATTAGGGGGCGTTCTGTTTGTTTTGTATTTTCTGTTTTCATTTTCGAAAATGTTTTGGTATTTTCTGTTTTCAATTGTTGTTTTTAGAAAATTGAAAATGATCTTGGTTTGTTGTTTTGAAAAAATTATTTTTGAGAAGAGAAAATGGAAACTGTGTTTGATTTATAATTGTTTAAAATGTAATAAATGTAAAGTTTAAAATCCGAAAACGCATTTTCCTTGTTTTCAACATTTAACACCGAAAACGCCGAAAACGTTAAAAAGACGTTTTCGTGTTTTCTATACAAATCTTGAAAACGATTTCGAAAATGTATTTTCGAAAACAATGAACAGAACGTTTTCAACATTCTCTTCTAATCCTCTCTCTCAGAACTCAAGTGCTACAATTAGTGTCGTTTCCTGTGGGTGACTCCGAGTTCAATGATTCTTTCTCCAGGTTGTTTTGGGAGGCTTCTTCATGTGATTTCGATTATTGTGATTGTATAACTCGTGATTTATTGAAGTTGATCAATAACATAAAGAATGATACTTTGACTAACTTATTGCTGCCACATTCTAATATTAATTAATGAGGCAATGGGTTATCTTGAGCATTCATTTCATGAAAAGCTATGTCTTGAACTTCGATCATTCTGTAGAAATTAAACGTACATCACAAGTCCACATTTATTTACAGTGATTCGGTTGATAGCCTTCTGCGAGTCGAACAAAGCAACAATAAATCAAAGCTCGTCAATTAGTGGAAACAGAAGCCCACATTCATTTCATGCTCTTTTCATTAGTGCACTGGTTGTGATTATAGGCATAAGTAATATTTATAATCGCGGATGAAAATTTCTGTGCATGATTCGACGAAAATGGAAGATGAAAATCGTATGATGAGTGTGTGGGGATGATAAGAGTTTTTGATGTGGATTATAATGGTGATATTCATTATCGTGAATTTCATAGATGGTGATGGCTTGAATTGAGTTCATATGATTATGTTAAAAAAAATTTTAATTATGGGAAAAGTTGAATGTTTATCGAAATTATCTAGGGCTGTAATCTGGAGAGAAAAATGCTCAGATAGAGAAAGTCTAAGATGTGGGAAATGAGAAGTTGAATGTTGTGTAAGATTGCGTGCTGTGGTAATCTGATTACTAATCAGACAGAGAAAGTGCGTAGAGTGAGATAGTCGGAGATGGATGGAGGAGAAATTGAATATTAATCGAGATTACTTGGGTGGTAATCTTGAGAGAGAAAGTGTGTACATAGAGAAAGTCGGAATGGAGAAAGGAAGAAGTTGAATGTTGGTCGAAATTACCAGTGGCGGTAATTTAGAAAAAGAAAGTGTGTAAAAACATCAAGTCGAAAATGGGGGAAACGAAAAGTTGAATGTTGAGAGAGATTACTTGTGATGGTAATTTGGAGAGAGAAAATGTGTTTATTTTATTTTATTAGAGTGACATTGTTATAAATTTAGATGTTTATTTTATTAGAGTGACATTGTTGTAAATTTAGATGTTTATTTTATTAGAGTGACATTGTTGTAAATTTGTGATTTTTTTTATTAGAGCGGCATTGTTGTAAATTTGTGATTTTTAAATTCTATTATAGTCTTATTGTGCAAAAGATGAGTTAACGATAAAACAAAGATGTGCATAATTTAGTGGGCAAGTTTTCCATATAAGTATAGTTATTGGTCAAAATGCCCATAATAAATATAAAGACTGGGAGGGGGAAAAAAAAAAGAATTCAACTCCTAATTAATTAGGGAAACTAATTATAACTGAAAATCCTACAAAACTAATATTCACTTTTTTTATACGGTAATTATTCGATGTATATTTAACTACTCCTATTTATTTAAGGAATTTTGACATTTCCTAAAACCAGAAGTATTTGGAGTCTTTGGGATATGTCATATGTGTTTTTTCTGCCTTCTATTTAATGCGAACAAACACTTGGAGCTTTTAACAAAACGGAGAAAACAATTTTTTGGAAAATTTTTAACGCCTATTTCTTTGCTTGTCGTCCGCTCCGGTTTTCGAATTGATTCAGTGTTTTCAATGTCGATTCTTTTAGAGGACTTACTCCATGAAGTGCTATCATTTTTTCCGAGTAAGGATCTGTTGCGACTGAGGTGCGTGTCGAAATCATGGCGTGCTCTAATTGATAGCCCGTATTTCATCCAATTGCATCTCAACAAATCATTAAAGGATATCAAGTCCCCCAAGGTGGTTGCTACTTCCTTCTATGATGAAGATGATGGGTATAGTCATATATTTTATGCCATTAGCTTTGATTCTGAATTCAAATTTTCTGTTCCTAAAGAGATCGAGCCTCCTATACAGAATTTCTGTTGGTTCAATTATATAGACTCTTATAGATCGCTAATTTGTTTACAGTACTGCTTCACCAGTCTGGATAATAATGAGTACGAGCACAAAATTGTTGTGTGGAACCCGTCTACGCGTAGTCGTAGGACTCTACCATATGCCCCTGTTGAGATTGAGGATCCCAATCGCCCGCGCCCATGGCATGATTTTCATTATGCATTTGGATATGATGCGGTTTCAGATGACTACAAGGTTGTGAGATTGGCTTTGCGTGGGAACGAGGACGAGCTTTATGAAGCACAAGTGTATTGCCTTAAATTGGATACTTGGAAACGGATTGTTAAAGTTCCAACTCGTTTTAAAAATATTAGTGCACCTATTCATGCAAATGGTGCTATATTCTGGCGTTCCGGAGAATGGGGTGAGACTGCATTTTCTCTTCTGATCCTCCCTCTCAGAGCTCAAGAGCTACAATTAGTGTCGTTTCCTGTGGGTGACTCCCAGTTGAATGATTCTTTCACCAGGTTGTTTTGGAGCGCTTCTTCATGTGGTTTCATTTATTGTGATTATTGTAGAGCTCATGATTTATTAAAGTTAATCAGTAACATAAAGAATGATACTTTGACTAACGTACTACTGTCACATTCTAATATTAATGAGGCAATGGGTTATCTTATAAAGCATTCGTTTCATAAAAAGCTATGTCCTGAACTTCGGTCATTCTGCATGAACCTACATCAAAAGTCCACATTTATTTACGGTGATTCGGTTGATAGCCTTCTTCGAGTCGAACAAAACAACAATAAATCAAAGCTCGTCAATTAGTGGAAACAGAAGCCCAAGGAGAAGATTACAAGAGGCAAAGGCAGTTTTTCGATCCACCAATCAATATTTCCCTTTTTAGCTTGAGTGGTTTAGAGGAAAAAAATGATGATTGTCTCTACATTTGCATTCCGTTCTATTAGAAATTATTTACAAGGAATAATCCAGGTTCTGTGGTGCTTTTGGCACAGTTCTAGCTAGTAGTTAAGAATTTTACTGCCATCACTTTGTTGTTTACTGTTTCATCGAAATTTTGATTTTATCTTTGTTAACAATTAATCATAAACAAAAATTTGTGGTTGGAGTATTATTAAATACGTCAATTACAATTTTAAGTAGAAAGTAAATAAGTAATAAAGTTTCTTTATATTAAATGGATTAAAATTAGCAAAATATGATATAAAATGATAAGTTAGGGAGCCCTCGAATGATTATTTTTTGTATCTGTACGCTATAATTTATTGTCAAGTATTTACAAGAGTTAAGACCGATAGCTCGACCTTGGCCAATGGCCAGTCGTCGCTACATGGCAAAGGAGGATATTATGGCGCTGATTTTATGAGGAATGGATTAACCGATGCAATGAGAATCTCACAAGACATTCCAACTCATGCCGATAACACTACACGTGAATGCATATTGTGTTAAACAATCTAAATCAAAAAAACAGAGAGAGAGAGAGACTAGGGTTTTTATTGATAGACCATAATGCTATACAATGCAAAGTTATATAAGACTAACTCTAGAAGTACTCGGACCATTGGAGTAAATTTTTTAGTTTAATTTAATGCGGACAAAGCGCACGAGTATGAGTTTTTTTAAATACTCTAAAAAAAAGCGTATGAGTTTGCTTATGACTACAAGGTTGTGAGATTTACTTTTAATCATCACAAATGTAAGACTGATCATGAAACTAAAGTGTATGGCCTTGAATCGGATACTGGGAAAGAGATTGATAAAGTTCCAATGTGTTTTCCAAGTATATTAGTAGGCCTATTCATGCAAATGGTGCCATAATTAATCTGGCGTTCACGAGAATGGGGTGTGACTGCATTTTGTCTAAATGATAAATAGTGATACTTCGACTACCTTATTAATGTTAAATTCTAATATTAATGAGAGAATAGATTTCCGGAAGGAGTCGTTGCATGAAAAGCTATGTTGTGAGCTTCTCCATCGTTCAGGGGCAACCTACTATCTGGGTCCAAATTTATTTACAGTAATCACAAATAAAAATTTGTGCCAGGAGCATGATTGAGGCCGTAATCACAATCTTAAGCAGAAAGAAATACACCTTCTTTATGGTTTTTTTTTTTTAAAGGAATGGACACCTTATTTATGTTAAATGTGTTGAAATCAGCAAAATGACATGAATGATGAATTGGCAAGCTTCGAATGGTAATTTTGTGTATCTGTATGCTACAATATTTTATTGGCAAGGAAACCGATCAACAGTAACCTTGACACATTAAAGCAAAAAGTATTGACACATTAAAATGGATCTATAAGTCCATTCCTATTGTTCCCATAACATGACTTGTATACATATTGTACTATAATATGTTTTATTTAAATATAGATCAATATTCTATTTTTTAGATCATATCAAGAACGATTAAATAGAAATGTATTATTTGATCTCTTTTATTTAATAACAAATAACAAATTAGTATATCGAGTCAAGATTGATATTATTAAACCGGCCACTATTTTCCATGATATATTGAGGTTAATCCCGTTTCGAGTTTAAATAAAATCACCCAATCACATGGTAAAGAGCTAAAGATTTCGTTATGGTTGATAGCCTTTTTTGAGTTGAAAGAAGCAACAATAAATCGAAAATGAGTAGACGTCGTTGATTAGAGGAAACATAAGCCCAAGAAGAAGATTACAAGAGGCAGAGGTACGTAGTTTTTCCAGCAATAAATATTTCCCTTTTCAAACCGAGTGGTTTACACGAAGAAATGACGAGTCCCTGTAAATGCATTCCATTCCATTAGAAATTATTTACAGTGAATAATTTATGCTATGTGATGCTTTTGACATTTTAGTAGTTAATCATAATTTTATTGCCAGCATTTTGCCATTTACTTTTTCATCAAATTTTTTTGTTTTATCTCTGTAAATAATCATTAACAAAAATTTGTGGCAAGATTATGATTTATACCGTAATCACAATCCTAAGGAGAAAGAAATAAACTTTCTTTATGTTAAACGGATTAAAATCAGGAAAATGATATGAAACGATGAATTGGCAAGTATGGTAGATTTTTAAGTACATTCGCCAATGGCTGGTTATGGCAACAGGGGAAAATGCAGAGTGCGTTTTGACAAAGACACCATTCCCTAATAAAGTAGTACTCTAATAAGCTCCATTTAGTTAAACAGCGTATTTGAAAAGTTAGACCTTATCTCAAAAGCTATTTTTACTAGCATTTCAGCATGGATGGATCTAGAATTTTTAACTCGGGGCTGTAATAAAAAAAATTTTAATTCGATTAAAATTATGTATAATATTTTTTTTAAAAAAAGGAATTAAACTCCTGATTCACAGTATATAAGACTTTTCTTATATATATACATGCAAATATTCTCAAATCCTATTCCTATTTAGCAGCGATGGTCTTGTGTCTTGCTGGGCTAGAGGCGAACTTTAAAAAATGAGCCCCTTTTATTTATTATTTTTTTCGTAAAGCTAATATCAAACGACATATGAGACTCAACTAGGGCCACAGTAAGAGTTAGTCAAACACACAATAATAAGACAAAAAGAACGTAAAAAGCCCAGTCAGAGCGCCAATGCAAAGAAAAAACGAAAAATACTCAATCAGAGCCAACACAAATAACCCCTAAGATCATGATATAGAAAATGTTAAGAATGATAAGCCCAGTCAGAGCCAACATAAATAACCAAAGAAAAAAGAGAGAATATCTTGAGCGGTGATGCGAGACTTAGTGGCGCCTTGGCGGATTGGCAGTTCTTGTCTTTTTGCTGAGTTCCTCCCTTAGTCCCTTACTGCCCTCATTCCCTGGTAGAGTGGTAGTTGAAGAAAATTTTGAACTCACCGAGTGCCAATTCCAAGTCGTTGCTCCTAAGGCTTGATCGGCCTTCTTTTCTCTTTTTCTTTTTTCTCTTTTTCCTTTTTTTTTTTTGGTATGTAATTGTCCCCTTCTATATGTTGTTTAATTGAACTTGAAATGGGCTTATGGACCTACATATTTGAATAAACATTCATAAAAAGTCGTTCCCTGGAATGTCTAACAGCGTTCCAATTATACTGTCGCATACGTTCTTCTCAACATGCATTACATCTATGCAATGTCTCACTAGTAAATGCTCCCAGAATGGCAAATCCCAAAAAATGGACCTCTTTTTCCAAAGTCTCTTGGGTAGTTGTTTAGCAGTCTTACAAAAAACGACGTTATTGTCATGAACTCAAGAATATACCTCTTTCTCTATTAGTGGTTGTGGCTATGGACGATACTCAGTTCGGCTGTTGAAAGCGGTTTTATTTCTACGATAGGTGTGGTTTGGAGGGAGAAACCTCCGATGACCCATGAAAACATTTTTCTTGCAGTTGTGCAACCACAGATCGTCAGTCTCATCACCACATATCGGACATGCTTTAGACCCTTTGTTAACGTACCCCGATAGATTACCATACGCTGGGAAATCATTAACCGTACAAAATATCATGGCCCGCATGGTGAAATTAGCCTAGGTGTTTGCGTCAAACACTTCAACACCGTCATTCCATAACATTTTTAAATCTTCGACGAGTGGTGCCAGATAGACGTCAATGTCGTTGCCTGGTTGTTTAGGCCCTGAGATTAGTAACGATAGCATAATGTGTTTGCGTTTCATACAAAGCCATGGAGGGAGATTGTAGATAACCAAAAGAACAGGCCACGTGCTATGTCGACTACTCATATCACCATGCGGATTCACTCCGTTCGTGCAAAGTCCCAGTCTAAGATTCCTATCATCGTCGCCGAATTCAGGAAACAAACTATTGATGTTTCGCCATTGAAGGAGAATCGACCGGGTGCCTAAGCTTCCCATCCTTCTTCCGCCCGTCTGCGTGCCAACGTACATTTTTTGCATCTTTTAAATTAGCAAATAATCATTTAAAGCGTGGTATTACTGGGAGATACCACAAAACCTTTGCCGGCGACCCTTTCTTAATAGTCTCACTTTCCATTTTTCCCTTACGCTTAGACCTCGATGTACCACATTTCGGACAAACGTGCAAGTCTTTGTACTCCCGCCGATACAAGACACAGTCGTTCGGACATGTATGTATTTTCTCGATCTTCAAACCCATCGGACATAAATAATTTTTTGGCCTCGTAAGTGGAAATGGGAAGCACATTATCTGATGGAAGCACTGAACTTAGTAGTGACAATAGCTCAGTGAAGCTCTTATCGCTCCAACCGTTCGCTGTTTTTATATTATACAACTTGAACACGATAGACAATTTCGTGAATGTACCACAACCAGGATACAAAGGCATTCTGGAATTCCCGAAAAGGCTTTCAAGTACGTGCGGCATGTCAATGAAATCATCATTTACATCGTGCATCATTTCCTCTAAATGATCTCCAGCACCGTCACACTCATTAATACCCACATTTGTTTGAGGGCTGGTTCTTATAAAAGTTTCATGCTGAACAATTTCGTTGGGGACCGTAGTGATCCTGCTTTCCTGAAAACTTTCTCCGTGCTAATACCATTGAGTATAACCCTCCTTGAATCCACGTGTAATCAAGTGATCCCTAACCACATTAGTGCCACTAGCAAGTATTGTATTCTTACAATCACGACAAGGACACCAAATAGATCTTTCTCTATTTTTCATCATATTTTCCTCTGTTACCCTAATAAACTCGTCAATACCTACCCAATATTCTCTTGCGGTACGACTACCGTACATCCATTGTCTTCGATCCATTAGTTGAACTTTATATTTATCACACAGTTCAACACGTACCCTGCTGGTTATGCGAGTTTTTGGAGCTTGCTTCTCTTCTTGAAATTGACGATGTGTTTAGTTCGTAATATAATTCCCAAGTAAAGCAATGGAAGTGTTAAGTAAGCAGCAGTTAAAGATAAAGAATAAATATGCAGTGTTCACATAAAGTGTCATATTACCTCCTTATAACTCCAACACTAAAAGGTAAGGGTCCTAACATTCGTCATTGACATGTGAATCAGGCGAAGTGGCATATCAAATCATATTACGTACAATGTTATAACCTCCTATGTAAAATTTGGCAGCATATCCCCTTATTCCCCTAAGTGTGTGATCTACAATACATGTAGCACACGCCTGGGGAATGACGTGGAGATGCAACCAAACTTTTACATTGGATGTTATAATGTTGCACATAACATAATTAGATACGACATCGCTTAATTCACAAGTCAATGACAAACTGTCCAAAAATGGGACAATTCGAAGTTAGGAGTGTAAATTACATAGAACCCAAATACTTTGAGGTGTGTAACTTACAAACTTAACTTTGAACGGGTACTCTAAGTTTGGTGAAAAGTGCAATAACATGTAGTAAAACACATATATGTAATCGTAAAACAAATAGAAGAGCCAAACACTACTTACAATAGTATGTGTCGCTTCGACAGTGCTAAGGTATGGCCGACGCTACTGACGTATGAGGAATAGGTCTCTGTAAAATGGAAACGAGGTAAATTACGGAGAAATATTTAATATCCATTTCATTTTGAACTTTTTAATAATTTATCTTTACATTTAATGAATTATGAAGCATGTTGTAGTAAGTTTTTCATTACCATTAATGAAATATGAAGAGTACGGTTACTTACTCTAATTTTTCATTTACTTTTTAATTATTTACACACACTAAATCTAATTTTATTATTTTAAAAATATTCAGTTTGTCAAATCTAATTATCATCATCTTTTCTTTTTTCCCCATCTATGGTTTTTCTTCCTTTTTTAGAAATAATAAATATAACATTACATCTATGATTATGTTGGATGCCTCAAGTATATATGAATAAAAAAAAAGTGTAATATATACCATATAATTTTCCAACTTTTTCGTCTCCATTTAGTTTTTTCCTCTATTTTTTTTCTCCTCTTTTCTTTTCTTTTTTCTTTTTGCCCACTTACTTGCCTCATACACTAATAATTTGTCAAATCTAACACACATCTACATGTTTTTCTTTTTTTCCCCCATCTATGATTTTTTTTCCTTTTTTTTAGTAATGAAAAATATAACATTACATCTACAATTATGTTAGATGCTTCAAGTATATATAAATTCTAAAAAAATGTGTAATATATACCATATGGTTTTCCATTTTCTCTTCTCCGTTTAGTTTCTTCCTCCAATTTTGTTCTCATCTTTCCTATACTATTTTTTTTTCAAATCCACTAATTTAATATTCATATACTAATTAAAATTGTATATCCATCGTATACTAAAAAATAATTAAGGTTTACTATTTCTATTTTTTCCCCACATATTTATATGTATGTTATGGAAGATGAATATTTTTATTTTTATTTTTTTTAAAAAGGGAAAAAAACGAGACCAAAACATCGCGCCAAAAATGAAGGCGCGAAAATATGAAAAAAGGCATACGAATGGGAGTGAATACATTACACTTAAATCAAATACTAAAATTGCATACAATACAATGCTCATGCCCAGGAGTATATATTTATACACATAAATCAACATTCCACACAAGAATTTGCAAGATTCACAAATTTCAACCCTAGAATCCCAAAACTACATAGAAGGTATGAAAATTATGAAGTTATACCTTGTTTGAAGGTCGGTAATAGAAGCTAACTCATCTTCAATTGAAATTTGCAGCTGAAAATCGGCAATGGAGGACCCAAAATCGCCTCGTATCTGCCGCAGGTTGCTGTTTTAATTTGCACTCTGGTTTTTTCGAAAATGGAAGACGGTAGCTAGGTTGAAGACAATTAAAAGAGCTTTATGCGGCGGTTGGTGACCGCCGCATAAAAGCTCTTTAAGCGGCAGTCTTATTGACCGCCGCTTAAAGCTATTTTAGGCGGCGGTTTGGAGAACTCAAGTGCTACAATTAGTGTCGTTTCCAGCGGGTCTCTCCAAGTTGAATGATTCTCTCTCCAGTTTGTTTCGGTATGCTCCTTCATGTGGTTTCAGTTATTGTGATTGTAGAGGTCGTGATTTGTTGAAGTTAATCAATGGCATAAAGAATGATAGTTTGACTAACTTATTACTGCAACATTCTAATATTAATGAGGCAATGGGTGATCTCGAGCATTCATTTCATGAAAAGCTGTGTCCTGAATTTTGGTCGTTCTGCGGCTACCTACTTGACCAGTCCGCATTAATTTACAGTGTTTCGGTTGATAGCCTTCTTCGAGTCTGACAAAGCGACGATAAATCAAAGCTCGTCAATTACTATTAGTATCGGAAACAGAAGCCCAAGGAGGAGATTACAAGAGGCAAAGGTAGTTTTTCCAGTAATAAATATTTCCCTTTTTTATATTGAGTTGTTAAAGGAAAAAAATAATGATAAAAAATATGATGTTTGAATAATTCAGGTTGTGTGGTGCTTTTGGCATATTAGTTATCTAACAATTTGACTGCCAGCACTTTGTTACGTTGTTTACTGTTTCATCAAAATTTTTATTTTATCTAATCTTTGTTAACAATATTCATAAATAAAAATTTGTGGTTGAAGTATGATTAAAGATGTCAGTCACAATCTTAAGTAGAAAGTAATAAACTTTCTCTATATATATTAAATGGATTAAAATTAGCACAATATGATGCGAAATGATGAGTTGAGAAGCTGCCTCGAATGATTATTTTTTGTATCTGTACGCTATAATTTATTGTCAAGTATTTACAAGAGTTAAGACCGATAGCTCGACCTTGGCCAATAGCTGGTCGTCGCTACATGCAGATGAAACTACGTACTGTGTCCATTGGAGAAGCCATTTTATGAGGAATGGATTAACCGATGCTATGAGAATCTCACAAGACATTTCAATTCATGCCGATAACACTACGTACTGTGTCCCTGCCGTTGGCGTTGGAGGAGATTGAGAGGGTAAGACACCAAAAGTTTTGGTGTTTTAATTTGACGTCTCCATTGGAGAAGCCGTAAGATCAAAACGAAAAGAAGTCAACTGATTAGCAACCGCAACACATTAAAATGGATCCATAGCCATTCATGGTGTTCCCGTAACACGTGAATGCATATTGTGTTAAACAATCTAAATCAGAGAGAGAGAGAGGGAGACTAGGGTTTTTATTGATAGACCATAATGCATAAGAATGATCATAAGCTAAAGTGTATGGCCTTGAATCGGATACTCAGAAAGAGATTGCTAAAGTTCCAACGTGTTTTCCAAGTATTAGTAGGCCTATTCATGCCAACGATCACGCTAAGGTGACATACTAAATGCTATAAAGAATACCATAATAGAATAAAATGACTTTAATATCTTTTAAAACAATATCAATTCAGTCATTCATTAATGGCAAGATAGGAATTTTACTATTATTATGTCACTAATTATGTTAACGGCTATGGCATTCTAGCATTATCCTTCATGCCAATGGTGCCATAATCTGGTGTTTACGAGAATGGGGTGTGACTGCATTTTTTCTAAATTAAATAATAAAGAGTGATACTTCGGCTAACTTATTAATGTCAAATTCTAATATTAATGAGAGAATGGATTTCCGGAAGGAGTCGTTTCATGAAAAGCTATGTTGTGAGCTTCTCCATCATTCAGGGGCAATCTACTATCTGAGTCCAAATTTATTTACAGTAATCACAAACAAAATTTTGTGGCATGAGCATGATAGAGGCCGTAATCACAATCTTAAGTAGAAAGAAATACACCTTCCTTTTTTTTTTTTGGTTGGAATGGACACCTTATTTATGTTAAATGTGTTGAAATCAGCAAAATGACATGAATGATGAATTGGCAAGCTTCGAACGGTTATTTTGTGTATCTGTATGCTGTAATTTATTGGCAAGCGAACCGATTAGCAGTAACCTTAACATATTAAAGCAAAAAGCATTGAACTAATCAACAATAACGTTAACATATTAAAATGGATCTGCAAGTCCATTCCTATAGTTCCCATAACATGACTTGTATACATGTTGTACTATAATATGTTCTATTTAAGTATAGATCATTAGTCAAGTTTTTATATGATATCAAGAACGATTAAATGTAAATGTATTATTTGATCTCTTTAATAACAAATGAGGACATCGAGTCAAGATTGATAATTATTAAACCAGCCACTATTTTCCATGATATATTGAGGTTATTCCCATTTCGAATTTAAATAAAATCACTCAATCGCATGGTAAAGAGCTAAAGATTTGGCTATGGTTGATAGCCTTTTTTGAGTTGAAAGAAGCAACAATAATTCGAAAATTAGTAGATCTCGTTGATTAGAGGAAACAGAAGCCCAAGAAGAAGATTACAATAGGCAGACGTACATAGTTTTTCCAGCAATAAATATTTCCCTTTTCAAACTGAGTGATTTACACGAAGAAATGACGAGTCCCTGTAAATGCATTCCATTCCATTAGAAATTATTTACAGTGAATAATTTATGCTATGTGGTGCTTTTGACATTTTAGTAGTTAATAATAATTTTATTGCCATCATTTTTCCATTTACTTTTTCATCAAATTTTGTTGTTTTATCTCTGTAAAAAATCATAAACAAAAATTTGTGGCAAGATTATGATTTATATCGTAATCACAATCTTAAGGAGAAAAGAAATAAACTTTCTTTATGTTAAACGGATTAAAATCAGGAAAATGATATGAAATGATGAATTGGCAAGTATTGTGGAGGTTTAAGTACATTCGCCAATGGCTGGTTATGGCAACAGGGGAAAATGCAGAGTGCATTTTGCCAAAGGCACCGTTCCCTGATAAACTAGTACTCTAATAAGCTCCATTTAGTTAAATAGCGTATTTGAAAAGTTAATTAGAACTTATCTCAAAAGCTATTTTTACTAGCATTTCAGTATGGGCGGATCTAGAATTTTTAACTGGGGGCTGTAATAAATAAAAAAATTTAATTCGACTAAAATTATGTATACTTTTTTTCAAAAAAAAAAAAAGAATTAAACTCCTGATTCACGATACACAAGACTTTGCTTATATATACACACACAAAGCTAATATGCACATGCCCCTTTTATTTATTATTTTTTTCTGTAAAGCTAATATCAAATGACACATGAGACTCGACTAGGGACACAGTAAGAATTAGTCGAACGCATAATAATAACACAAAAAAGAATGTAAAAAGCTCAGTCAAAGCGCCAACACAAAGTAAAAACAAAAAAAAGTTCAACCAGAGCCAACACAATTACACAAATAACCCATGAGACCATGATATAAAAAACGTTAAGAATGATAAGCTCAATCAGAGCCAACATAAATAATCAAAGAAAAAAAAGAGAATATCTTGAGCGGTGATGCCCGAGAGGCCGAGACTTAGTGGCGCCTTGACGGAATGGCAGTTCTTGTCTTCTTGCTGAGTTGCTCCCTTAGTCCCTTACTGCCTTAGTTCCCTGGTAGAGTGGTAGTTGAAGAAAATTTTGAACTCACCGAGTGCCAATTCCAAGTCGCTGCTCCTGAGTCCTGATCAGCCTTCTTTTCTCTTTTTCTTTTGTTTTTTTATTTTTTGGTTTGCAATTGTCCCTTTTTATTTGTTGTTTAATTAAACTTGAAATGGGCTTATGACATTCATAAAAAGTCAAAATGGGCCTAAAAATTTGGATTGAATACTTCAATTATTCTCTCATTACTCTTAAAATAAAATTGGGCCTAAAAATTTGGGTTGAATTCAAAATTTGGCCCTTCAATTTATTAAAAAAAATAAATACACAACTCGATCTCAGATATAATGGAGTAAAACGGGCCGCCCAAAGGGTCGGGCCTGAGGCGACCGTCTCAGTCGCCTCATTACAGGGCCGTCACTTCAGACGAGGAAGTTAAATAAAACTAGGAAAAAAAAAATAAAAAAGAATTCAACTCCTAATTAATTAGGGAAACAAATTATTACAGTGGGAAATCCTACAAAACTAATATTCACATTTCTTTTTTACGGTAAATCTATTTATTTCTATATTATATATTTATTATTAATTATTCTATGTATATTTAATTAATCCAATTTATTTAAGGAATTTTGACATTCCGTAAGACTGGAAGTATTGGAGTCCCCGTGGGGTGTGTCTTTTTTGAGTTTTTTCTACTTTCTATTTAATGCGAACAACACACTAGGAGCTTTTAACAAAACGGAGAAAACAACTTTTGGGAAAATTTTTAACGCCTATTTCTTTGCTGCTCGTCTCCTCCGGTTTTCGAATTGATTCAGTGTTTTCAATGTCGATTCTTTTAGAGGACGTACTCCATGAAGTGCTATCGTTTTTGCCGAGTAAGGATCTGTTGCGATTGAGGTGCGTGTCGAAATCATGGCGCGCTCTAATTGATAGCCCATATTTCATCCAATTGTTGGGGAACTAGGCGCTGCTAATTCCGCCCAAGATCAGTGGGACACAAAAATAATATGTAACTGAGAAAATAATGGACGCTAAAATAAGCACAAATATAAAACACCGAGATTTAACGTGGTTCGGCCAAACTGCCTACGTCCACGGACCCACACCAAAATATTTCACTATCTCAAAAGGAGGAGTACAAAAATACTACACTGTATTTTCTCTGCCTACGCAAAGGCTTTATCACTCCACTCACTTTTATCTCTCGTGTATAGCTTCTACACTGAAGCTCTCTCTCAACACAAGATCTCTCTCTTTTCTCGCCACACAATATAGTTTGTGTTTTGGTATTGATTGTGGTGTATGAAGCTACAAAAACTCTCCCGTATTTATAGGGAAAGATTGGAGAGTTGTTGCACCTAATCCTCACAATTGTCAAACAATGCATGCACAAGTTGTTTCTTGAGCCCCTCTTTTTGACCTCAATTTTTTCCTTCTTTGTGTGCCACCAACCCACTAACAATCTCCCACTTGAAGACTGATTTCAATCTGTCTTCACAATCTTGCTTCACCTTAGGACATCTTATTTTGTAGCCGTGAAAAATATGATGTGGGTCACCACTGTCTTCATTGTAGAAAACCAATCAAGGTGAGCACCCAATTTCTCCTTGTTCTTGTTTTCGTCATCATGTCGGCTGGGTTTTTGGTACCTTGAATCTTTTCAAGCTTTAATACTCCATCTTCCAAAAGTGATCTGATGAAGTGATAACGGAGCCCAATGTGTTTGGTTCTTGAATGAAATGCTGAATTCTTTGCCAGATGTATCGCACTCTGACTATCACTGTGCAAGACATTCTGCCTCCTGCTCAAACCCAGTCGCCAACAAACCTTGTAACCATATCATCTCTTTGCTAGCCTCGGTTACTGCCACGTACTCTGCTTCTGTAGTTGATAATGCAACAATCTTCTGTATCTGCGAAATCCAACTAACTGCAGTAGCACCAACTGTGAAGATATAACCGGTAGTGCTTCTTCTGCGATCTACCTCACCAGCAAAATCTGCATCTACGAAACCTCGTAGTGTCACTTCGCCTCGTCTAAAGCATAAGCATTTATCAGTAGTTCCCCGTAGATATCTCAATATCCACTTTACTGCTTCCCAATGCTGCTTTCCAGGATTTGCCATATATCTGCTCGCAACTCCCACTGCATGAGCAATATCTGGTCTGGTACAAACCATGGCATACATCAAACTTCCAATGGCTGAGGCATATGGAATTTTAGCCATGAAGTTTCTCTCCTCTTCTGTCTTAGGAGACTGGTCGTTGGATAGACGGAAATGATTCGCTAATGGCGTGCTGACTGGCTTTGCACTGCTCATGTTGAACCTTTGCAGGATTTGATCAATATACTTGGCCTGCGACAACTGCAAAACACCTTTTTGCTTGTCTCTGCAAATTCTCATTCCTAGAATTTGCGTTGCTTCTCCCAAGTCCTTCATTTCAAATTCCACCGATAGTTGCTTCTTCAACTTCTTGATCTCGTCCATGTCCGAGCCTGCTACTAACATGTCATCGACATAAAGTAGCAAAATGATATAGCTAGACTCGAACCGCCTGAAGTAGCAACAATGGTCAGCATTACACTTCATGTAGCCATTTTTCTGCATAAATCCGTCAAACTTCTTGTACCACTGTCTAGGCGCTTGCTTTAAGCCGTATAGGCTCTTCTTCAATTTGCATACCAGCTTCTCTTTTCCTTTCACTGAGAAGCCTTCCGGTTGCTGCATATAGATTTCCTCCTCTAAATCACCATGGAGGAATGCAGTTTTCACGTCTAACTGCTCCAAGTGCAAGCCCTCCGCTGCAACAATGCTCAACACTGATCGAATTGTTGTCGACTTACAAGTGGCGAAAATATCTCCGTGTAGTCAATTCCTTCTTTCTGCTGGAAACCTTTGACTACCAATCTCGCCTTGTACCTCTTTGAACCATCATGTTCTTCTTTGATTATGTACACCCATTTATTGTTGAGAGCTTTCTTCCCTCTGGGCAATTCAGCTAGTTCCCACGTCTGGTTGGAGATGAGAGACTTTATCTCATCTTTCATTGCAAGCTCCCACTTAACAGAATCTCCCACCTGACATGCCTCGTCATAGCATTCAGGTTCACCGGCGTCAGTGAGCAACATGTAGTTCATGTACTTCCGATTCGGAACATGAGGTCGACTTGACCTCCTCACAATGGGGGTCGGAGCTGGAGACTGTGGTGAATCAGCCTCCGAGATGGGCTCCTCTGTCTGCAGACCCTCATCTGTCTGCTTTGACGTACTTCCTTCTGGAGTGTCGTCCGGAACATATGTTGGATCGTCATTTGTTGTGTCATTGACCGCATTGCATTTACGTCCTTGTACATCACCTTTTCATTGAATATGACATCCCGGCTTCGATGAGCTTTTTGTTACGATCATCCCAAAAGCGGTGCAACTCGTCTCCACCATATCCAACGAAAGTACACTTTAATGATTTGGAGTCTAACTTACTCCTGGCATTGTCACTAATGTGCACGCACGCGACACAACCGAATACTTTCAAATGAGAAAGTTTCACTTCTTTCCGCTCCATACTTCTTCCAGATCCTCAGACTCCAATGGTACCGACGGTCCACGATTAACTAGGTATGCCGCCAGATTGATGACTTCCGCCTAAAATCAGCTTTGGCAGCCAAAGATGTATCCTCATGCTTCGCTCTTTCACAACGTCCGATTCATGCGTTACGCAACTCCATTACATTGCGGTGTTCCTGGCAGCGTTCTCTCCAACTTGATGCCATTTTGGTAACAAAATTTCTTGAACGCCAAATTTTCGTACTCTCCACCATTGTCGATCTCAACTTCTTTACTCTCAAACCGCTTTCATTCTCCACCATGGCTTTCCACTTCTTGAACGCCTGAACACATCGGATTTGTGTCTCAAGAAGTAAACCCACACCTTTCTCGGTGGTCATCAATGAAAGTCACGGTATGACTTTCCGCCAATCGATGAAACTGTTGTTGGACCCCACACATCCGTATTGGACAAGTTCAAGCTTCTCTTTCTTTAGAGTTACGCCACTTGTATTGAAACTCACCCGTTCGCTTCCCAAAATACAACTTTCGCAAAGTCTAAATCAATAAACCAAGCCCTGGTAGTTTCCTTTGCATGCATGTACTTGAGCCCTTCGGCTCATATGCCCAAGTCTTTGGTGCCACAAGTTCGCATCCTTACTATCAGCAACTGCGATTGTCATACACGCATTCGCCGTCGTGTATAGGGTGCCACTATCCTTGCCACGTGCGATTATCATGGCCCCCTTGGTGATTTTCCAATTATCACCAGAGAAGCTTGTGTCACATCCTTCTCTCGACAATTGTTTGACGGAGATCAAATTTTTCCTCAATTCTGGAATATGTCTCACGTCCTTCAATTTCCATACAGATCCATTGACATTGATCTGTACTTCTCCTATGCCCACCACGCTGCAAGAATGATCGTCTCCGAGATATACTTCTCCGAAGTTTCCCGACACATAATTTGTAAAAAAGTGTCGATTTGCGGTGGCATGGAACGATGCTCCAGAGTCTATTACCCAATAATCGGCCTTCTTCTCCATGGAACATATCAACGCATCACGCGTTTCTTCGGTCACGACATTGACCTCGGTCTTGTTCTCCGTTTCCTTTGAGCCGCCTACACTGATTTTTGTAGTGCCCAATCTGACCGCAATTCCAACATTCAACAGATTTTGACTTGTTGGAATTTATGTGATTTTTGGATCTCGGTCTGCCATTCCTCGACTTGCTCCGTCCACGCCCATGCCCTCTGTTTGAACTTCTGCCTCTGCTATCTACATTGAAAGCGGCCCCGGAAGTTGAAGCTGCATCTGACCGTCTCGGATCTCCTCGGTCAAGATCATGCTCACAACGCCATCGAACTTTAATTTCGACTTCGGCCGAAGCATCGATGGTCGTGGATCGCCATTCCAGCTCTCAGGCAACTGCCAAGAATTAATAGAGCTCGAACTTCATCACTAAAAGTGATTTCCACCGTGGTCAATTGGTCTACTACCTCATTGAATTCGTTGAGGTGTTCTCCAAATCTCCCGCTTTCTGTCATTTTCATATTGAACAATTTCTTGATCAAATGAACTTTATTTGTCAGCAGATTTGCTCATACATGCCGGATAGAGTCGCCATGAGAGACGCCGTTGTCTTCTCATTTTTAATGTTGAAAGCGACCGACTTTGATAGGGTCAATCTAATTGCGCCGAGTGCTTTTCGATCAAGCACCTCCCACTCGTCGCCTTTCTCGCCTCGGCTTTTCTTTCAACGGCTTATATAGGTCCTTCGATACAAATAGTCCTCCATTTGCATTTTCCAATATCCAAAATTTTGCCATCAAATTTATCAATTTTGGAAATTCTCTCGTCTGTCGCCATTACTCCCACTCGAACAAAAATGTGATTTTTCGAGAAATCGCTTCGATGTGGAAGATCAGTCTATGCCGCAACCACGAGCATACTAAGAATTTCAAGAGATATCACAAACAAAGCTCGATACCGGTTGTTGGGAACTAGCGCTGCTAATTCCGCCAAGATCAGTGGGACACAAAAATAATATGCAACCGAGAAAATAATGGACGCTAAAATAAGCACAAATATAAACACCGAGATTTAACGTGGTTCGGCCAACCGCCACGCCCACGGACCCACACCAAAATATTTCACTATCTCAAAGGAGGAGTACAAAAATACTACACTGTATTTTCTCGCCACGCAAAGGCTTTATCACTCCACTCACTTTTATCTCTCGTATAGCTTCTACACTGAAGCTCTCTCTCAACACAAGATCTCTCTCTTTTCTCGCCACACAATATAGTTTGTGTTTTGGTATTGATTGTGGTGTATGAAGCTACAAAAACTCTCCCGTATTTATAGGGAAAGATTGGAGAGTTGTTGCACCTAATCCTCACAATTGTCAAACAATGCATGCACAAGTTGTTTCTTGAGCCCCTCTTTTTGACCTCAATTTTTTCCTTCTTTGTGTGCCACCAACCCACTAACACCAATTGCATCTCAATAAATCATTAAAGGATATCAAGTCCCCCAAGGTGGTTGTTACTAGCTTCTTTGATTATGATTATGGGTGGAAACGTAAATTTTATGCCATTAGCTTTGATTCCGAATTCAAATTTTCTGTTCCGAAGGAGATCCAGCCTCCTATACAGAATTTGTCTTCGATGCATTATATAGGCTCTTGTAGATCCCTAATTTGCTTAGAGTACTTCACCTGTCTGGATAATGAGTACGAGCACAAAATTGCTGTGTGGAACCCATTTACGCGTAGTCATAGGACTCTACCATTCGCCCTTGTTGAGATTGAGTGCCGATGGTATGATTTTCGTTATGCGTTCGGATACGATGAGGTCGCAGATGACTACAAGGTTGTGAGATTGGCTTTGTGTGGGATCGAGCTTTATGAAGCACAAGTGTATAGCCTTAAATCGGATACTTGGAAACGGATTGTTAAAGTTCCAATCCGTTTTCGAAAATATATCAGAGAGCCTATTCATGCAAACGGTTCTATATTCTGGTTTTCTGGAGAATGGGGTGAGACTGAATTTTCTCTTCTGATCCTCCCTCTCGGAACTCAAGTGCTACAATTAGTGTCATTTCCAGCAGGTCACTCCAAGTTGACTGATTCTTTCTCCAGTTTGTTTCGGTATGCTTCTTCATGTGGTTTCAGCTATTGTGATTGTAGAGCTCGTGATTTATTGAAGTTAATCAATAACACAAAGAATGATACGTTGACTAACTTATTACTGCCACATTCTAATATTAATGAGGCAATGGGTGACCTCGAGCATTCATTTCATGAAAAGCTGTTTCCTGAACTTTGGTCATTCTGCAGCAACCTACGTAACGAGTCGACATCTATTTACAGTGTTTCGGTTGATAGCCTTCTTCGTGTCGAACAAAGCAACAATAAATCAAAGCTCCTCAATTAGTGGAAACGGAAGCCCAAGGAGAAGATTACAAGAGGCTAAGGTAGTTTTTCCAACAATAAATATTTCACTTTTTTAGATTCAGTGGTTTAGAGGAAAAAAATAATGATAAAAAATGATGATTGTCTGTGCTGTGCATTGGCATTCCGTTCTTTTAGAAATTATTTACCTTGAATAATTCAGGTTGTGTGGTGTTTTTGGCTTGTTAGTAGTTAACAATTTTACTGCCAGCACTTTGTTGTTTACTGTTTCATCGAAATTTTGATTTTATATTTGTTAACAATCATAAACAAAGGATTAACTGATGCTATGAGAATCTCACTAGGCATTCCAACTCATGCCGATAGCAATACTCTGTCTCTGCCATTGGGGTTGGAGGAGATTGAGACGGCAAGACACCAAAATTTTTGGTGTTTTGAGGTCTCCACTGGAGAAGCCGTAAGATCAAAACGAAAAGACATCAACTGATTAGGATTAGCAACCGCAACACATTAAAATGGATCCATACTCCATAGCCATTTATGGTGTTCCCATAACACGTGAATGCATATTGTGTTAAACAATGTAAATCAATAAAACATAAAATAAAATAAAATTTCAAAGAGAAAGAGGAACGACAGAATTGTTGTGTGGAACCCGTCTACCCGTAGTCACAGGATACCACCATTCGCCCCCGTTGAGATTCCAGGGTAGCACGGCCTTTGTTATGCTTTTCATTATGCACTTGGATACTTTGAGGTTGCTTATCACAACAAGGTTGTGAGATTGACTTTTAATCATCACAAATATATGAATGATCATGAAGCTAAAGAATCAAAAGCCCGGAATCAAAAGCCCGGGGTTATAACCCAGAATCGAATACTTGGAAAGAGATTGATAAAAGTTCCAATTCGTTTTCCAAGTATATTAGTAGGCCTATTCATGCAAATACTGCTATAATCTGGCATTTACGAGAATGGCGTGTGACTGCATTTTGTCTTCTGATCCTCCCTCTCAGAACCCAAGTGTTACAATTAGTGTTGTTTTTTCCTCTGGGTGGCTTCGAGTTGAAAGATTGTTTCTCAAGTTTGTTGCCGGTTTGTTCATGTGGTTTGTGTTATTGTGACTGTAGAGCTCGTGATGTATTTGTTGGGGAACTAGGCGCTGCTAATTCCGCCCAAGATCAGTGGGACACAAAAATAATATGCAACTGAGAAAATAATGGACGCTAAAATAAGCACAAAAATGGAACACCGAGATTTAACGTGGTTCGGCCAAACTGCCTACGTCCACGGACCCACACCAATATATTTCACTATCACAAAAATGAGGAGTACAAAAAATACCACACTGTATTTTTCTCTGCCTACGCAAAGGCTTTAACACTCCACTCACTTTTATCTCTCGTGTATAGCTTCTA
Organism: Jasminum sambac; assembly: GCA_018223645.1. Classification (NCBI taxonomy): domain Eukaryota; kingdom Viridiplantae; phylum Streptophyta; class Magnoliopsida; order Lamiales; family Oleaceae; genus Jasminum; species Jasminum sambac. The sequence continues at coordinate 29,247,364 of CP073652.1, forward strand.
CACTGAAGCTCTCTCTTTCTCTCTACACAAGAAGGTATTCTTGGCTTTCAAGTGGTGTTTATGAAGCTACAATGTGCCTTGTATTTATAGGCAAACTTGAGGGGTAAAAATGGAAGAAAATTGGGACAACATCCACCTAATCCGCCTAAATTTGTGGCTTCATCTTCCATGCATTGACTAAGAAATCCTACAAAATCTCCAACCATTTTTGACTTTGAAAAATTGGACAATTTGTCTCCACACTTTCTTTGACAATTGTGGGCATGTCTCCACAAGCTAACAATCTCCCACTTGAAGACCGATTTCAAATGTCTTCACAATCTAACTTCACCTTACTACATCTCATTTTGTAGCTTCGTGAAAAATATGATGTGGGTCACCACCTCTGTCTTCATTGCAGAAGACCAACTGAAGCTGAGCATAGCTCCAGTTTCTCCTTGGTTACTGTCTTTGTCATCATGTCGGCTGGATTCTTGCTGCCTTGAATCTTTTCAAGCGTCAATACTCCATCTTCCAAAAGTGATCTGATGAAGTGATAACGGAGTCCAATATGTTTGGTTCTGGAATGAAATGCCGAATTCTTTGCCAGATGTATCGCACTCTGACTATCACTGCGCAAGACATTCTTCTCCTGCTCAAAACCCACTCGCCAACAAACCTTGTAACCATATCATTTCTTTGCTAGCCTCGATTCTTGCCGCGTACTACTCACGTAGTTGATAACGCAACAATCTTACAGATCTGCGAAATCCAACTAATCTGCGGTAGCACCAATCAGAAGACATAACCGGTAGTGCTTCTTCTGCGATCTACCTCACCAAAGAAAATCGCATCTACGAAACCTCGTAGTGTCACCTCGCCACGCCTAAAGCATAAGCATTTATCGAGAGTTCCCGTAGATATCTCAATATCCACTTTATCGCATCCCAATGTCGCTTTCCAGGATTTGCCATATATCTGCTCACAACTCCCACTGCATGAGCAATATCTGGTCTGGTACAAACCATGGCATACATCAAACTTCCAATGGTTGAGGCATATGGAATTTTAGCCATGAAGTTTCTCTCCTCTTCTGTCTTAGGAGACTGGTCGTTGGATAGACGGAAATGATTCGCTAATGGCGTCGACCGGCTTTGCCGCTCATGTTGAACCTTTGCAGATTTGATCAACATACTTGGCCTGTGACAACTGCAAAACACCCTTTTGCTTGTCTCTACAAATTCTCATCCCTAGAATTTGCTTTGCTTCTCCCAAGTCCTTCATTTCAAATTCCACCGATAGTTGCTTCTTTAACTTCTTGATCTCGTCCATGTCCGAGCCGGCTACTAACATGTCATCGACATAAAGTAGCAAAATGATATAGCCGACTCGAACCGCTTGAAGTAGCAACAATGGTCAAGATTACACTTCATGTAGCCATTTTTCTCGCATAAATCGACAAACTTCTTATACCACTGTCTAGGCGCTTGCTTTAAGCCGTATAGGCTCTTCTTCAATTTGCACACCAACTCCTCTTTTCCTTTCACTGAGAAGCCTTCTGGTTGCTGCATATATATTTCCTCCTCTAAGTCACCATGGAGGAAAGCAGTTTTCACATCTAACTGCTCCAAGTGCAAGCCCTCCGCTGCAACAATACTCAACACTGATCGAATTGTTGTCAGCTTCACAACTGGCGAAAATATCTCCGTGTAGTCAATTCCTTCTTTCTGCTGGAATCCTTTGACTACCAATCTCGCCTTGTATCTTTTCGAACTATCATGTTCTTCTTTGATTCTGTACACCCATTTGTTATTAAGAGCTTTCTTCCCTCTGGGCAACTCAGCTAGTTCCCACGTCTGGTTGGAGATGAGAGACTTTATCTCGTCTTTCATTGCAAGCTCCCACTTAACAGAATCTCCCACCTGACATGCCTCGTCATAGCATTCAGGTTCACCGGCGTCAGTGAGCAACATGTAGTTCATGTACTTCCGATTCGGAACATGAGGTCGACTTGACCTCCTCACAATGGGGGTCGGAGCTGGAGACTGTGGTGAATCAACCTCCGAGATGGGCTCCTTCGCTCGCACCCTCATCCGCCTGGCTGACGCATTTCCTTCCGGAGTGTCGTCCGAACAACATATGTTGGATCATCGTGGATTGTGTCATTGGGACCGCATCGCATTTCTCCTTGTACATCACCTTTTCATTGAATATGACATCCCGGCTCGATGAGTTTTGTTACTGGTCATCCCAAAAAGCGGTGCCGAATTCGTCTCCACCATATCCAACAAAAGTACACTTTAGTGATTTGGAGTCTAACTTACTCCTGGCATTATCACTAATGTGCACATACGCCGACACAACCGAATACTTTCAAATGAGAAAGTTTCACTTCTTTCCGCTCCAAACTTCTTCCCAGATCCTCAGTACTCCAATGGTACCGACGGTCCACGATTAACAAGGTATGCCGCCAGATTGACCTTCCGCCTAAAACTGCTTTGCGGGCCTGCATGTATCCTCATGCTTCGGCTCTTCACAACGCTCGATTCATGCTCGCAACTCCATTTTGTTGCGGTATTCTGGCAACGTTCTCTCCAACTTGATACCATTTTGGTAACAAAATTTCTTGAACGCCAAATTTTCGTACTCTCCACCATTGTCGATCTCAACTTCTTTACTGCAAACCCGGTTTCATTCTCCACCATGGCCTTCCACTTCTTGAACGCCTCGAACACATCGGATTTGTGTCTCAAGAAGTAAACCCACACCTTTCTCGAGTGGTCATCAATGAAAGTCACAAAGTATGACTTTCCGCCAATCGATGAAACTGCTGTTGGACCCCACACATCTGTGTGGACAAGTTCAAGCTTCTCTTTCTTTAGAGTTCTGCCACTTGTATTGAAACCCACCCGTTTCTGCTTCCCGAAAATACAACTTTCACAAAAGTCTAAATCAATAGACTGAAGCCCTGGTAGTTTTCCTTTTGCATGCATGTACTTGAGCCCTTTCTGACTCATATGCCCAAGTCTTTGGTGCCACAAGGTTCGCATCCTTGCTATCAAGAATCGCAATTGTCATACACGCATTCGCCGTCGTGTATAGGGTGCCACTATCCTTGCCACGTGCGATTATCATGGCCCCCTTGGTGATTTTCCAATTATCACTAGAGAAGCTTGTGTCACATCCTTCTCTTGACAATTGTTTGACTGAGATCAAATTTTTCCTCAATGGAATATGTCTCACGCCCTTCAATTTCCATACGCATCCATTGATATTGATCTGCATTTCTCCTATGCCCACCACGCCGCAAGGATGATCGTCTCGAGATATACTTCTCAAGTTTCCCGACACATAATTTGCAAAAGTGTCGATTTATGCGGTGGCATGGAACGATGCTCCGTAGTCTATTACCCAATAGTCGGCCTTCTTCTCCATGGAACATATCAACGCATCACGCCGCTTCTTGATCCACGACATTGACCTCGGTCTTGTTCTCCGTTTCCTTTGGAGCTGCCCTACACTGATTTTTGTAGTGCCCAACCTGACCGCAATTCCAACATTCAACAAACTTTGACTTGTTGGAATTTATGTGATTTTGGATCTCGTCGCCATTCCTCGACTTGTTCGGCCCACGCCCGCGTTCTCTGTTTGAACTTCCGCCGCTATCTACATTGAAAGCGGCCGGAAGTTGAAGTCGCATCCGATCGCTCTGGGATCTCCTCGGTCAAGATCATGCTCACAACGCCATCGAACTTCAATTTCGACTTTCCGCCGAGCCATCGATGGTCGTGGATCGCCATTCCGACTCTCAGGCAACCGCCAAGAATTAATAGAGCTCGAACCTCATCACTAAAAGTGATTTCCACCGTGGTCAATTGGTCTACTACCTCATTGAATTTGTTGAGGTGTTCTCCAAATCTCCCGCTTTCCATCATCTTCATATTGAACAATTTCTTGATCAAATGAACTTTATTTGCTGCAGACGGCTGTTCATACATCTTTGGATAGAGTCGCCATGAGAGACGCCGTTGTCTTCTCATTTTTAATGTTGAAAGCGACCGACTTTGATAGGGTCAATCTAATTGCGCCGAGTGCTTTTCGATCAAGCACCTCCCACTCGCCGTCTTTCTCACCTTACGGCTTTTCTTTCAACGGCTTATATAGGTCCTTCGATACAAATAGTCCTCCATTTGCATTTTCCAATATCCAAAATTTTTGCCATCAAATTTATCAATTTTGGAAATTCTCTCGTCTGTCGCCATTACTCCCACTGAACAAAATGTGATTTTTCGAGAAATCGCTTCGATGTGGAAGATCACCACGCCGCAACCACAGAGCATACTAAGAATTTCAAGAGATATCACAAACAAAGCTCTGATACCAGTTGTTGGGGAACTAGGCGCTGCTAATTCCGCCCAAGATCAGTGGGACACAAAAATAATATGCAACTGAGAAAATAATGGACGCTAAAATAAGCACAAAAATGGAACACCGAGATTTAACGTGGTTCGCCAACCGCCACGCCCACGGACCCACACCAATATATTTCACTATCACAAAAATGAGGAGTACAAAAAATACCACACTGTATTTTTCTCTGCCTACGCAAAGGCTTTAACACTCCACTCACTTTTATCTCTCGTGTATAGCTTCTACACTGAAGCTCTCTCTTTCTCTCTACACAAGAAGGTATTCTTGGCTTTCAAGTGGTGTTTATGAAGCTACAATGTGCCTTGTATTTATAGGCAAACTTGAGGGGTAAAAATGGAAGAAAATTGGGACAACATCCACCTAATCCGCCTAAATTTGTGGCTTCATCTTCCATGCATTGACTAAGAAATCCTACAAAATCTCCAACCATTTTTGACTTTGAAAAATTGGACAATTTGTCTCCACACTTTCTTTGACAATTGTGGGCATGTCTCCACAAGCTAACATCTGGCATTTACGAGAATGGCGTGTGACTGCATTTTGTCGTCTGATCCTCCCTCTCAGAACCCAAGTGTTACAATTAGTGTTGTTTTTTCCTCTGGGTGGCTTCGAGTTGAAAGATTGTTTCTCAAGTTTGTTGCCGGTTTGTTCATGTGGTTTGTGTTATTGTGACTGTAGAGCTCGTGATGTATTGAAGTTAATCAATAACATAAAGAGTGATACTTTGACTAACTTATTAATGTCAAATTATAATATTAATGAGAGAATGGATTTCCTGAAGGAGTCGTTTCATGAAAAGCTACGTTGTGAGCTTCCATCGTTCAAGGGCAACATACTTTCTGGGTCCAAATTAAATTTATTTACAGTAATCACAAACCAAAATTTTTGGCAGGAGCACGATTGAGGCCGTAATCACAATCTTAAGTAGAAAGAAATACACCTTCTTTATGTTAAATGTGTTGAAATCAGCAAAATGATGAATTGGCAAGCTTCGAATGGTTATTTTGTGTATTCGTATGCTATAATTTATTGGCGAGTATTGTGGAGGTTTAAGTACATTTCCAATGGCTGGTTATGGCAACATGGGAAAATGCAGAGCGCGTTTTGCCAAAGACACCATGGTGAGGAAAGGCTGGATTGTATGCTTAGGCTGATGAGGAAAATGATGAGGCTTTTTTTTTTTCTTAGTTGTTTTTGAAGAGTTTTAAAAAATATTTTACAACACTTTCGATCTCTTGTACATATGGGTAGGATAAAACTCTGTCCACTGTTGGTACATTGTCCAAATTGGTAATCGATCAATTATTGAACCGCCAATTGCCAATTTTCTGTACTTGCTTATCAAAACTTTTGGAGGTGTTACCCTTTGGATTAGTGTTGTGTTTGATTGTGTTGTACACACTGGACTATGTAAATTCGGAAGTACTTCTTGTGCTTCTTGATTGAATAAATTTTTTACTTATCAAAAAAAATTGAACCACCAATCGCCAAGTCATATAAAAATGCCGATTGCCGTGACAAAGTCAAGTGAGATATTTGATGGTTGGTGTGTTAAAATTTTGTGATGTATGTGAAGGAACAAATAAATAGAATTCGTATGTTGCACGGGAGACAAAATTTTCAACTAATAATAGTATTGATAGATCTTAGTAATATTAAGATTAGACTTCAAAAAAATAAATAAATAATAGGTCAAAATAATAAACTTAATATAATGGAATAGCATTGATAAATATTAATTAAATAATGAAAACAATTAGCTTATTTACTCGTGCCTTGAACGAGAGATTAATTTTTCAATAAATAGTAGTTTTGATAAATGTTAATCAAATAATACAATAATTAATTAATGATTAGTTATCAATTCATGTTGTGTTCTAACCTAGCATTTACACCCTTGCATTATATGGGATCATAATTCGTGATAGAGATTATGATAACATATCGCATTTTAGTCATTGTAAGATTAAATTTATTAAATATAAAAGTAATATAAAATAACATTAAATATTATAGTTACCTAAAAACCAAATTAAATTCTCCTAACTTTCAAAGTGCATATGATTTTCTCATTAAAATTATTCTATATTATATTATATGCAACTACAAATTTCGAAATGGTAATTATACACTGTGCGATGCACGGTACAAACAACAAATATGTGAATAATAAATTTTTAAATTTGATTATTAAATATAATTAACATACATATACATATTTATTATAAAAATGATAATGTAACACGCAACACCCCATTCCTACCTCGCTAGGAATCGCTTATCCTCGCATCTATCACATCCTTATTTAATCGAGGGCGATGGAGGATCATAGAATTACAAAAAAGGATAAAGACTAGCATTCCTCGTTCTCGCCCTTCTAAAAAGTTCTCATTTCCGTTCACCTCTCATTGTGATCATTTAGCGAAAAATTTTATTTGTACTTTTTTTAATATGTATTAATGACATCTATTTCAATAAACACATTTTAAACATACCAAATACGTATATTAACATATTCGATATATATATATATATATATATATATATATATATATATTAACTCATCAATGTAGATGTTTATTTTAAATATTTTAAACTATATAGGATTATTAACGTAGTTAGTAAAAAAAAACATAGATTCTATGTTTTCTATCAAATAATGAATGATTTGATATTAAATTTAAATTAACTTGGATAAGATAAATAAATTTAAAATACATATGATCAATAATTACAGTAGAAAATTTAATTGTTGGTCTTTAAAAGTTGAATAAAATCTAAATTGAAAAAAATAGGTAGAAAATAAATCATTTAAATTAGTTGGGATCCTTAATGTTTATTTAGGAAAATTGTGTGAAGTTCAAGCCAAGAAAATGTGAATAAAAAATTATTTTTCAATAAAAATGATTCAATTTTGGAGGGAAAACTCTCTCTCTCTGTCTCTCTCTATATATACATACATATATATATATATATATATACATATATATATATATATATATATATATATATATATATATATAGTCCATTTAGCGATATAATTAATTTTGACTATTTTATGGCCAATGAAACCATGTTAATTTTTACCCAATGAAGGCAACTTCAATTAAATCTTAACAGTATAATAAATTTTAATTTTAATTAATTTTTTCCTTATTATTTCTAAAAAGAATTAATTATGTCTAAAACATTAGCTTAATAACCGAAGCTTTAAAAATTATATAAATCTAATTTTAAAAATATTTTTGATTTAAAACACATCTTGCAATTTAGAAAATATTTTTCATTTTAAAGTGAAATCTTAACAACCCATAGCAATCTAATTAATTTTAATTAATTATTCATTCTTTAAAATTAATTATATTTTCCCTTTTCAAAATATAATTAATTTTGATTTATTTTGGTTCAATAAAGTCATGTCCTATTAAATTTTAGCAATAAAATTTATTTTTTATTAATTTTTATTATTGGGTAATTATTTCTAAAAATAATTAGTTATTTCTTAAATATCAGTAGTAGTAAAATATTAAAACTACAAAATAATTTAATCAAGATACATCTAATTGTATTTATAGAGATCAAATTTTAAAGATAAAGATAAGTCTAGTTAATTGATGCAGATAAATCTTAATTATTAATCGTCAAATTATTTGATTATCATAATTTTATTCATAAATTACGACAAATGATGTTATTGTTATAATTCAAGAAAATATTTTAACTAATTAACTAATCCACAAATTTATGGTGGATATAGTAAAAATAAAATGGTATACTAAAAATTTAAAAAAAAAAGGAAAATAAAAGTAAAAATAAAAAGATAATTGTATAGTAATTTTGGAAAAGACAATTATTGCTAAATAAAGAAAGATAAGGATAGGGAAAGATAGAAATATAAGGAAAGAAAAGATTTTGAAAGATTTGTGGGTCCAAGTAAGGAAAAAGAAATAATTTAAAGAATGATTAATTGGATTAAGGAAAAGAAAATGATTAAAAATTAAAAAAATTAAAGTTTTGGTTGCAAAAGGATTAAGGCTGCAAACAAAGTTTTGACGGGAAATGACTAAGACTGTAAATACTTGCTTATTCTATATATATATATATATATATATATATTCTTTTCTCTATTGGTTTCTGTGGAGTTTGACAAAATATTTACCATGAAGAATATGCATTCCTTTTCTGCAATCCTTGCATTCTTCTCTCTATTGTTTTCACTTTTCAACCCCTTTTCTATTATCAGTGCAAATACCGTGTTATGTTTTTAAAAATATATTTCAGAAAATAACTAAAAAAACTGTAAAGAAAAATCAAAATGACTTTTTATGTCTTTAAGCTTTTCTAGTATCTAAAATTGGAACATTGAAAACAAGATCTTAAATTTTAAACTCACATTAGTTATAAGTCTTCAACTTTCATTTCTATCTTCGTTTTAGCCCTAACATCCACGCAAAACAAATTAAACAAGGTGAGCTGGTCGATTGGCATTAAACTTAACATGTTAAAATTAATCTATAAGTCCGTTCCTGTTGTTCCCATAACACTTGTATATGTATTCTACTATAATGTATTCCATTTAAGTGTAGATAATTTTAGTCAAGTTTTAATGTGATGATATCAAGAACGGTCAAATGTAAATGTATTTTTTGATTTGATTAACAATCAAATGAGCATATCAATTTAAGAATGATAATATGATATTACTGAAGGTTTATTTCACATATAGCCCCAACCTTTACAATTTGTAAAATCTGGATCCATAATCTTTTCTTTTATTTTTTTTAGTCCCAAACCTTTAATAAATTGTCATCAAACAAAATTCAAAAATGGCATTACCATTACATCATATATAACAAATTAACAATCTCAAATAATTCAAATATCCAATTATAATTAACAAATAAAGTAAGATAAAAAAAATTTAAATTCCCAAATTGTAAATTCAATTTTAAAAGTACAAATTATGGTCTAATATTTTATCTCATAAGCACATATAGAGAGCAAACATTAGTCACATAGATTGAGCTTGAAGGTGAGTAGCAAATTGCCAAATTTGGTGTCTGCAACTCTACAAGAGTCAATAAATTATGAATATGAAATTCTCAATGTTTATCAATTAATTTCTACTTTCTAGTTTGGAGTATTAAAATTTGAAATTTTAAAATTTGGAAGATAGAGGCAATGAGATACTGAGGCGATTTTTGAAGATATTTAGAGAGATAGAGAAATTTACAACTCACCATAAGATTAGAAGATGAAGAATTATTGCAAACAAAACATCCCCAACATTATGATATGCTTGGACGCACATAAACAAAGTTGGAAGCTAGCCGATTTTGTGTTCATTTAAGTAATAATTTGGGAATTGGATTAGCTTATGTTTATTGTGCATGGAAATATGTATATATATATATATATAAATCTTGTTCAAATGTGGACTAGATTTGGGGTGGGCCAAGGTCCAACTTGGCCTACCCCTATCTCCGCCTCTTCTGATGAGAAAATATTTTCCATATTTTCAAGGAAAAAGTCCTTTTTTTTATCTTCCAAGGAAAATGATTTTCATGGAAAATGTTGTAATCAAACACCACAAAGAGAAAATTTAGATGGAAAATATTTTCCACCTCATTTTTTAAAATTAAAATAGATTTTGACTAACGGTTTAATGGATGGATTCTATCCAAATTGACCAAACGAGCACCAAATTTTTTTTTTTTTAACCAAATGCGTATTGAGGCAAGGTCTTTTGGGACCAAATACGCCAATTTCCCTTATTATTAATTAATTGATTATATGTGAATATAGTGTAGGACTCGAACTCTGGAAGCACTTGGACCATTGGAGTGTATTTTTTAATTTTTAATTTACTTTAATGCGAACCAACAGTCCAGAGTTTTTAACAAACGGGGAACAAATGAACAATATTTTCAGAAAATCTTAAACGCCTCTTTCTCCCCTCCAATCTCTGTTCTAGGGTTTTCGAATTGATTCAGTGTTTTCAATGTCGATTCTTTTAGAGGACTTACTCCATGAAGTGCTATCGTTTTTGCCGAGTAAGGATCTGTTGCGATTGAGGTGCGTGTCGAAATCATGGCGTGCTCTAATTGATAGCCCATATTTCATCCAATTGCATCTCAATAAATCATTAAAGGATAGCAAGTCCCGCAAGGTTCTCATTGTTACCGGCGATCGCGATGAGTATTTTAATATGAAATATCTATTTTATGCCATTAGCGTTCACCCTGAATTCAAATTTTCTATTCGAGAGGTGGAGCCTCCTACACAAAATTTCTCTGGTTTGGAGAATTTTCCTGGTTTGGAGTATGTTGGCTCTTGTAGATCGCTAATTTGTTTAAAGTTAAGGCACAAAATTGTTGTGTGGAACCCGTCTACGCGTAGTCACAGGATACTACCTTATGCATCCACCCAAGGTAGCAATTACGGATATTATTATATTCGTTATGCATTGGGCTACGATGGGGCTGCAGATGACTACAAGGTTGTGAGATTCATTTTAGAGAGGCGCAGTGGTGATTATGGAATTCAAGTGTATAGCCTTCAATCGGATACTTGGAAAGAGATTGATAAATTTCCGATTCGTTTTCAAAGTATTAGTAAGCCTATTCATGCAAATGGTGCTATAATCTGCTGTTTACAAGAATATGGTGATACTGGATCTTGGCTTCTGATCCTCCCTCTCAGAACCCAAGTGTTACAACTAGTGTCGAATCATGCGGGTGACTCCGAGTTGAAAGATTTTTTCTCCGGTTTGTTTCGGGTTTGTTCATGTGGTTGTTGTTATTGTGACGGTAAAGCTCGTGATTTTTTGAAGTTAATCAATAACGTAAAGAGTGATACTTTGACTGATTTATTACTGTCAAATTCTGACATTAATGAGGGAATGGATTACCCTAAGGAGTTGTTTCATGAAAATCTATGTTCAGAGCTTGGATCGTTATGGCGCAACCTACTTCGCGGGGTCAACTTTATTTACAGTAACTTTGTTGATAGCCTTTTTCGAGTCGACCGGAGCAACAATTAAGTCGAAGGTCCTGAATTAGTACGGGAAGTAGAAGCCAAGGAGAAGATTAGAAGAGGCAGGTAGTTAATTTTTCCAGCAATGAATATTTCCCTTTTTGAATTGAGTGGTGCAATTGCATTTCATTCCATTACAAATTATTTACAAGGAATAATTTACGTTGTGCGTTGCTTCTGACATATTAGTATTTAATAATTTTATTACCCGCACTTTTTTGTTAATTTACCGTTTCATCAAAATTTTTATTCTCTTTGTTAACAATCATAAACAAAAATCTGTGGCAAGCATGATTGAGACCGCCGTTTACTACCAAAAACTGGGTCTTTAGGAATGGCATGTCATCCTTATAGCTTCATCCCAATAGACAATTAGGGACGACATAACATTATGTTGTGCCTAATGGTTTTTATGCTACCCCTAATGGTCTACACGGACGAAGCTATAGGGACGATAGATCATCCCTAAAAGTTAAATTTCTTGTAGTGGTAATCACTAATCACAATCTTAAGCAGAAAGAAATACACCTTCTTTATGTTAAAAAAATGTATTTAAATCTGCAAAATGATATGAAATGATGAATTTGCTAGCTTCAAATGGTTATTTTGTGTATGTGTATGCTATAATTTATTGGCAAGTAAACTGATCAACACCAATCTTAACATATTAAAGCAAAAAGAACTGAATTGATCAGCAGTAAACTTAACATAATGGATCTATGAGTCCATTCCTGTTGTTCTCGTAACACTTGTGCACATATCGTGGCTGGTTTAATAATATCAATCTTGACATGATATCCTCATTTGTTATTAAATTAAAGAGATCAAATAATACATTTATATTTTATCGTTCTTGATATCATATAAAAACTTGACTACTGATCTATACTTAAATACAACATATTATAGTATACTATGTATACGAGTCATGTTATGGAAACAATAGGAATGGACTTATAGATCCATTAATGTGTTAGGGTTACTATTGACCAGTTCAATATTTTTCGTTTTAGAGTATGTTTGGTAAGCCAAATAAACTACCTTATAGCTTATTGAGGAGGTTATAAGCTCCTAATAATTAAATAAGCTCCTTTTGGTTGGAGGAGCTTAATTATTTGAAAAGCTTTTTTTACTAGTTTTTCAAATAAGTTTATGAGTTTTTGGTCTTTTATTCTATTTTTTATCCCTACAATTTTCTAGAAATATATTTTAAACATATCTTTTTGTGTGACTTTCTATTTATGAGCCAACTTTTAAGTTATTTTGCCAAACGTTTTTATTTGTATCGGCTAGTTTATCAGTTATAAGCTAACTTATCAGTTAATTCTGCCAAACATACCCTTAATGTGTTAAGGTTACTGCTGATTGATTTGCTTGCCAATAAATTATAACATACAGATACACAAAATAACAATTCGACGCTTGCCAATTCAATAATTCATCATTCATGTCATTTTGCTGATTTCAACACATTTAACATAAAGAACCTGCGTAGTTATTATATTGTGTGCTGTGAAATAGTAATGAAATGTGGGACCTTTGGAGAGGGTTCATTTCTATACTATATATCTCCTGTATACATACCGTCTCTTTTTGCTATACTGATTTTTTTAAAACCATACAACTTAGTTAAGAATAGAAGAAAAATCGAAGAAAATTTTTATTCTCAATTGAAAAAACGTTGACATGCATCTGCGGTGAGTTAACCTAATTATACTTATTTTTCTTAAAATCTTCTTTCTATACGTTGGCAATGTCTTGTGAGACTCTCATCGCATCAGTTAATCATTTCCTCATAATATCTCCTTTTTCCATTTAGCCACGACCGGCCATTCGCAAAAGTCAAGCTATTGGTCTTAACTCTTGTAAATACTTTCGAATAAATTATAGCATACAGATACAGAAAAATAATCATTCGAGGCTTGCCAACTCATCATTTCAATCATATTTTGATAATTTTGATCCATTTAATATAAAGAAATTAAGTTTATTACTTTCTACTTAAGATTGTGATTGGCTTCTTTAATCATACTACAACCACAAATTTTTGTTTATGTTTGTTAACAAAGATAAAATCAAAATTTTGATGAAACAATAAACAACAAAGTGCTGGCAGTAAAATTGTTAGTTAACTACTAGTATGCCAAAAGCACCACACAACCTGAATTATTCCTGGTAAATAACTTCTAAAAGAAGGGAAATATTTATTGCTGGAAAAACTATGTACCGTGTCCTCGATCGTGTAATCTTCTCCTTGGGCTTCTATTTCCTCTGATTGACGAGCTTTGATTTATTGTTGCTTTGTTCGACTCGAAGAAGGCTATCAACTGAAACACTGTAAATAAATATGGGCTGGTGATGTGGGTTGCTGTAGAGTGACCAAAGTTCGGGACATTTGTTTTTATGAAACGAATGCTTTATAAGAGAACCCATTGTCTCATTAATAATAGAAGAATGTGGCAATAGTACGTTAGTCAAAGTATCATTCTTTATGTTATTGATTAACTTCAATAAATCACGAGCTCTACAATCACAATAACGGAAACCACATGAAGGAGCGCACAGAAACAACCTGAAGAAAGAATCATTCAACGAGGAGTGACCCGCAGGAAACGACACTAATTGTAGCACTTGAGTTCTGAGAGGGAGGATCAGAAGAGTGAATTCAGTCGCAGTACCCCATTCTCGAGAAAACCAGAATATAGCACCGTTTGCATGAATAGGCTCACTAATATATTTTCGAAAACTAATTGAAACTTTAACAATACGGTTCCAAGTATCCAATTTAAGGCTATACACTTGTGCTTCATAAAGCTCGTATTCATTCCCACGCAAAGCCAATCTCACAACCTTGTAGTCATCCGCAACATCATCGTATCCGAATGCATAACGAAAATCACACCATGGGCCCTCAATCTCAACAGGGGCGAATGGTAGAGTCCTATGACTACGCATAAACGGGTTCCACACAACAATTTTGTGCCCGTACTCATTATTATCCAGACAGGTGAAGTATAAGCAAATAAGCGATCTACAAGAGCCTATATAACGCAACCGAGACAAACTCTGTATGGGAGGCTCGATCTCCTTAGGAACAGAAATTTTGAATTCAGAATCAAAGCTAATGGCATAAAATATGTGTTTCAACCCATCAACATCAAACAAGGTTGTAACAACCACCTTGGGGGACTTGATATCCTTTAATGATTTATTGAGATGCAATTGGATGAAATATGGGCTATCAATTAGAGCACGCCATGATTTCGACACGCACCTCAATCGCAACAGATCCTTACTCGGCAAAAACGATAGCACTTCATGGAGTAAGTCCTCTGAAAGAATCGACATTGAAAACACTCAATCGCAAAGGAATAGGCGTTAAAAATTTTCCAAAAAATTTGTTTTCTCCGTTTTGTTAAAAGCTCCAAGTGTTTGTTCGCATTAAATAGAAGGTAGAAAAAAGACATACCCCAGAGGCTCCAAATACTTCCAGTCTTAGGAAATGTCAGAATTCCTTAAATAAATAGGAGCTGAGTAATCAAATATACCGTATAAAAAATGTGAATATTAGTTTTGTAGGATTTTCCATTATAATAATTAGTTTCCCTAATTAATTAGGAGTTGAATTCTCTTTTTTTTTCCATTCTAGTTTTATTTAACTTTGTTGGGGATTAGGACGCTGCTAATTCCGCCCAAGATCAGTGGGACACAAAAATAATATGCGACTGAGAAAATAATGAACACTAAAATAAGCACAAATATGGAACACCGAGATTTAACGTGGTTCGGCCAAACTGCCTACGTCCACGGATCCACACCAATATATTTCACTATCTCAAAAATGAGGAGTACAAAAATACCACACTGTATTTTCTCTGCCTACGCAAAGGCTTTATCACTCCACTCACTTTTATCTCTCGTGTATAGTTTCTACACTGAAGCTCTCACACTCTCTCTACACAATGGCTATTGTGTTGGTGTATTCTGGTGTTGTGGTGTATTTACAATGCAGAATGGAGCCTCTATTTATAGGCAATCTATGCACTTACTCCTACGCAAATTGTCAACAATTACGACTGCCACCTAATCTTACACAAATTGTCAACAATTACGGCTGTCTTTTGTCAAGAATGACGGCTATAATTTTGCATCCAATTTCTTCCTCTGCAAATGTGAACTCGTGCAGCCCACAAACATTGGGCCATAATTTTTTACTTTTGAGCACATGCAGCCTCTTTCTTTGACTTTGTGGACATTTGGCTTCACAGACCAACAATCTCCCACTTGAAGACAAATGTATCTCCTCTTCTATGAAATGTGGTGTGGGTCATCTCCTCTGTCTTCATTGAAGAAGACCAACTGAAGCTGAGCACAGCTCCAATTTCTCCTTGGTTACTGTCTTCGTCATCATGTCGGCTGGGTTCTTGGTGCCTTGAATCTTTTCAAGTTTCAATACTCCATCTTCCAAAAGTGATCTGATGAAGTGATAACGGAGTCCAATATGCTTGGTTCTGGAATGAAATGCCGAATTCTTTGCCAGATGTATCGCACTCTGACTGTCACTGTGCAAGACATTCTTCTCCTGTTCGCAACCCAATTCTGCCAACAAACCTTGTAACCATATCATTTCTTTACTAGCCTCGGTTACTGCCATGTATTCGGCTTCTGTAGTTGATAATGCAACAATCTTCTGTATCTGCGAAATCCAACTTACTGCAGTAACACCAACTGTGAAGACATAACCGGCAGTGCTTCTTCTGCGATCTACCTCACCAGCAAAATCTGCATCTACGAAACCTCGTAGTTTCACTTCGCCTCGTCTAAAGCATAAGCATTTATCAGTAGTTCCTCGTAGATATCTCAATATCCACTTTACTGCATCCCAATGCTGCTTTCCAGGATTTACCATATATCTGCTCACAACTCCCACTGCATGAGCAATATCTGGTCTGGTACAAACCATGGCATACATCAAACTTCCAATGGCTGAGGCATATGGAATTTTAGCCATGAAGTTTCTCTCCTCTTCTGTCTTAGGAGACTGGTCGTTGGATAGACGGAAATGATTACCTAATGGCGTGTTGACTGGCTTTGCACTGCTCATGTTGAATCTTTGCAGGATTTGATCAATATACTTGGCCTGCGACAACTGCAAAACACCTTTTTGCTTATCTCTACAAATTCTCATCCCTAGAATTTGCTTTGCTTCACCCAAGTCCTTCATTTCGAATTCCGCCGATAGTTGCTTCTTCAACTTCTTGATCTCCTCCATATCCGAGCCGGCTACTAACATATCATCGACATAAAGTAGCAAAATGATATAGCCGACTCGAACACTCAAGTAGCAACAATGGTCGACATTACACTTCATGTAGCCATTTTTCTCGCATAAATCCGTCAAACTTCTTGTACCACTTGTTTCAGGCGCTTGCTTTAAGCCATATAGGCTCTTCTTCAATTTGCATACCGACTTCTCTTTTCCTTTCACCGAGAAACCTTCTCGGTTCTTTGCATATATATTTCCTCCTCTAAGTCACCATGGAGGAAAGCAGTTTTCACGTCTAACTGCTCCAAATGCAAGCCCTCCGCTGCAACAATGCTCAACACTGATCGAATTGTTGTCAGCTTCACAACTGGGGAAAAAATCTCTGTGTAGTCAATTCCTTCTTTCTGCTGGAAACCTTTGACTACCAATCTCGCCTTGTATCTTTTTGAACCATCATGTTCTTCTTTGATTCTGTACACCCATTTATTGTTGAGAGCTTTCTTCCCTCTGGGCAACTCAGCTAGTTCCCACGTCTGGTTGGAGATGAGAGACTTTATCTCATCTTTCATTGCAAACTCCCACTTAACAGAATCTCCCACCTGACATGCCTCGTCATAGCATTCAGGTTCACCGACGTCAGTGAGCAACATGTAGTTCATGTACTTCCGATTCGGAACATGAGGTCGACTTGACCTCCTCACAATCGGGGTCGGATCTGGAGACTGTGGTGAATCAGCCTCCGAGACGGGCTCCTCTGTCTGCAGACTTTCATCTTTCTGCTTCGGCATACTGTCTTCTGGCGTATCATCCGGAACATATGTTGGATCGTCGTTTGTTATGTCATTGGACTGAACTGCATTTCTGTCCTTGTACATCACCTTTTCATTGAATATGACATCCCGGCTTCTGATGAGCTTTTGTTCCGATCATCCCAAAGCGGTACCGAACTCGTCTCCACCATATCCAACGAAAGTACACTTTAGTGATTTGGAGCCTAACTTACTCCTGGCATTGTCACTAATGTGCACATACGCGACACAACCAAATACTTTCAAATGAGAAAGTTTCACTTCTTTTCCGCTCCAAACTTCTTCCGGTATCCTGTACTCCAATGGTACCGACGGTCCACGATTAATTAGGTATGCCGCCGTGTTGACAGCCTCCGCCCAAAACTGTTTTGGCAGGCCTGCATGTATTCTCATGCTTCTGGCTCTTTCTGTCAACGTTCGATTCATGCGTTCTGCAACTCCATTCTGTTGCGGTGTTCCTGGCAACGTTCTCTCCAACTTGATGCCATTTTGGTAACAAAATTTCTTGAACGCCAAATCTTCGTACTCTCCACCATTGTCAGATCTCAACTTCTTTACTCGCAAACCAGTTTCATTCTCCACCATGGCCTTCCACTTCTTGAACGCCTCGAACACATCGGATTTGTGTCTCAAGAAGTAAACCCACACCTTTCTCGAGTGGTCATCAATGAAAGTCACGGTATGACTTTCCGCCAATCGATGAAAGCTGTTGGACCCCACACATCTGTGTGGACAAGTTCAACTTCTCTTTCTTTAGAGTTCGCCACTTGTATTGAAACTCACCCGCTACGCTTTCCGAAAATACAACTTTCACAAAAGTCTAAATCAATAGACTGAAGCCTTGGTAGTTTCCCTTTTGAATGCATGTACTTAAGCCCTTTCTGACTCATATGCCCAAGTCTTTGGTGCCACAAGTTCTCATCCTTGCTATCAGCAACTGCAATTGTCATACACGCATTCGCCGTCGTGTATAGGGTGCCACTATCCTTGCCACGTGCGATTATCATGGCCCCCTTGGTGATTTTCCAATTATCACCAGAGAAGCTTGTGTCATATCATTCTCTCAACAATTGTTTGACGGAGATCAAATTTTTCCTCAATTCTGGAATATGTCTCACGTCCTTTAATTTCCATACAGATCCATTGACATTGATCTGTACTTCTTCTATGCCCACCGCGCTGCAAGGATGATCGTCTCCGAGATATACTTCTCCGAAGTTTCCCGACACATAATTTGCAAAAAAGTGTCGATTTGCGGTGGCATGGAACGATGCTCCAGAGTCTATTACCCAATAATTGGCCTTCCTCTCCATGGAGCATATCAAAGCATCACGTGCTTCTTCGGTCACGACATTGACCTCGGTCTTGCTCTCCATTTCCTTTGGAGCTGCCCTACACTGATTTTTGTAGTGCCCAACCTGACCGCAATTCCAACATTCAACAGACTTTGACTTGTTGGAATTTCTGTGATTTTTGGATCTCGGTCTGCCATTCCTCGACTTGCTCCGTCCACGCCCATGTTCTCTATTTGAACTTCTGCCTCTGCTATCTACATTGAAAGCGGCCCCGGAAGTTGAAGCTGCATCTGACTGTCTCCGGATCTCCTCAGTCAAGATCATGCTCACAACGTCATCGAATTTCAATTTCGACTTACCGGCCGAGCTGCTGATGGCTGTGACTGTGCCATTTCAGCTCTCAGGCAACTGCCCAATAATTAATAGAGCTCGAACTTCATCACTAAAAGTGATTTCCACCGTGGTCAATTGGTCTACTACCTCATTGAATTCGTTGAGGTGTTCTCCAAATCTCCCGCTTTCCATCATCTTCATATTGAACAATTTCTTGATCAAATGAACTTTATTTGCTGCAGACGGCTGTTCATACATGCTGGATAGAGCTGCCATGAGAGACGCCGTTGTCTTCTCATTTTTAATGTTGAAAGCGACCGACTTTGATAGGGTCAATCTAATTGCTCCGAGTGCTTTTCGATCAAGCACCTCCCACTCCTCGTCTTTCTCGCCTTCTGGCTTTTCTTTCAACGGCTTATATAGGTCCTTCTGATACAAATAGTCATCCATTTGCATTTTCCAATATCCAAAATTTTTGCCATCAAATTTATCGATTTTGGAAATCCTCTCGTCTGTCGCCATTACTCCCACTCGAACAAGATGTGATTTTTCGAGAAATCGTTTCTGATGTGGAAGATCAGTCTATGCTGCAACCACAGAGCATACTAAGTATTTCAAAAGATATCACAAACAAAGCTCTGATACCAGTTGTTGGGGATTAGGACGCTGCTAATTCCGCCCAAGATCAGTGGGACACAAAAATAATATGCGACTGAGAAAATAATGGACACTAAAATAAGCACAAATATGGAACACCGAGATTTAACGTGGTTCGGCCAAACTGCCTACGTCCACGGACCCACACCAATATATTTCACTATCTCAAAAATGAGGAGTACAAAATACCACATCATATTTTCTCGCCTACGAAAGGCTTTATCACTCCACTCACTTTTATCTCTCGTGTATAGCTTCTACACTGAAGCTCTCACACTCTCTCTACACAATGGCTATTGTGTTGGTGTATTCTGGTGTTGTGGTGTATTTACAATGCAGAATGGAGCCTCTATTTATAGGCAATCTATGCACCTACTCCTACGCAAATTGTCAACAATTACGACTGCCACCTAATCTTACACAAATTGTCAACAATTACAATTTGTCTTTTGTCAAGAATGACGGCTATAATTTTGCATCCAATTTCTTCCTCTGCAAATGTGAACTCGTGCAGCCCACAAATATTGAGCCATAATTTTTTACTTTTGAGCACATGCAGCCTCTTTCTTTGACTTTGTGGACATTTGGCTTCACAGACCAACAAACTTCCTTATCTAAATAGGAATAGGATTTGAGAATATTTTTGTGTATATATAAACAAAGTCTTATGTATCATTAATCAGGAATTTAATCCTTGTTTTTTGCTTTGAAAAAAAAAATTATAGATAATTTTAGTCGAATTAAATCTTTTTCTTTATTATAGGCCCCCGTGAAAAATTTTAGATCCGTCCATGCTGAAATGCTAGTAAAAATTGCCTTTGAAATAAGCTCCTAACTTTTCAAATACGCTGTTAAGCTAAATGGAATTTATTAGAGTGCAAAGAGCTCATAAGCTCTCAAAAATTAGACATAAGCTAGTTTATTAGGGAATGGTGTCTTTTTGGAAAAACACGCTCTGCGTTTTCCCCTCTTGCCATAACCAGCCACTAGCAAATGTCCTTAAAACTCCGCAATCTAAACTAATTGATCACAACATCTAAACTTTTATGAATTGGCAAGTATTGCAGAGTTTTAAGTAAAAACAAGTAAAAATATAAAGACTAAAGTTTGCGGAGTTTTAAGTGATAACAACAATTATAAAAGTTTATTTCTAGCTTTTATGTAAATTTTCGGATTTTACTACGCGGTCTAAATAGTTAACTCACATCTCGATTTGTTATTATTCACAAATCTATGAATTAGTGGCCAAGTAATTCAAGCATTAAACCACGTACCTTTGCCCCGTGTAATCTTCTCCTTGGGCTTCTGTTTCCTCTAATTGACGAGCTTTGATTTATTGTTGCTTCGTTCGACTCGAAGAAGGCTATCAACCGAATCACTGTAAATAAATGTTGACTTTTCATGTAGGTTTCTGCAGAATGATTGAAGTTCAAGACATAGCTTTTCATGAAATGAATGCTCAAGATAACCCATTGCCTCATTAATATTAGATTGTGGCAGCAATAAGTTAGTCAAAGCATCATTCTTTATGCTATTGATTAACTTCAATAAATCACGAGCTATACAATCACAATAACCGAAACCACATGAAGAAGCCTCCCAAAACAACCTGGAGAAAGAATCATTGAACTCGGAGTCCCCCAGAGGAAACGACACTAATTGTAGCACTTGAGTTCTGAGAGGGAGGATCAGAAGAGAAAATTCAGTCTCGTCCCGTCCTCTAGAAAGCCAGAATATAGTACCGTTTGCATGAATAGGCTTACTCATATATTTTCGAAAATGGATTGGAACTTTAACATTCTGTTTCCAAGTATCCAATTTAAGGCTATACACTCGTGCTTCATAAAGCTCGTACTCGATCCCACGGAAAGCCAATCTCACAACCTTGTAGTCATCTGCAACCTCATCGTATCCGAATGCATAACGAAAATTATACCGTCGGCCCTCAATGTCAGTAGGGGCGGATGGTAGAGTCCTATGACTACGCGTAAACGGGTTCCACACGGCAATTTTGTGCTCGTACCCATTATCCAGACGGGTGAAGTACTGTAAGCAAATTAGCGATCTAAAACAGCCCATATAATGCAACGAAGACAAATTCGGTATAGGAATCCCGATCTCCTTAGGAGGCTTGATCTCCTTAGGAACAGAAAATTTGAATTCAGAATCAAAGCTAATGGCATAAAATATGTGTTTCAACCCATCATCATCATCAAAGAAGGATGTAACAACCACCTTGGGGGACTTGATATCCTTTAATGATTTATTGAGATGCAATTGGATGAAATATGGGCTATCAATTAGAGCACGCCATGATTTCGACACGCACCTCAATCGCAACAGATCCTTACTGGGCAAAAACGATAGCACCTCATGGAGTAAGTCCTCTAAAAGAATCGACATTGAAAACATGCACTGAATTAATTTGAAAACGGGAGGAGACGAGAAGCGAAGAAATAGGCGTTAAAAGTTTTCCGAAAAATTGTTTTCTCCGTGTTGCTAAGAGCTCCAAGTGTTTGTTCGCATTAAATAGAAGGTAGAAAAACAGACATACCCCAGAGAGTCCAAATACTTCCAGTCTTAGGAAATGTCTGAATTCCTTAAATAAACAGGAGTAATCAAATATACATAGAATAATTAATAAATAAATAATATAGAAATAAATAGATTTACCGTATTAAAAAAATGAATATTAGTTTTGTCGGATTTTCCATTATAATTAGTTTCCCTAATCTATCTATATATATATATTATTATTATTATTATTATTATTATTATTATTATTATTATTATTATATATAAAATCAGGACATTTTCCCACTCATTCTACCTATTTTCTGAATTAAATAATTAATAAAAAAATCATGTTCCCACGCAAAGGATAATAATCTTGATATTTACCTATTATTTGAATTACATTACGTATCCATCTTCACGTGTCAGTCACATTTATCATATCCCCTTCACGCGCTCTTAAGATTTCTACAGATCCCGTCATTCCCTTATGACAAACGCAATACCGTTAATTAAATTATATCTTAAATATATGTCTCCTCTTGCAACGCACGGGTAAAAACACTAGTTAATAATAATAAGTAGTTGAATTCTTTTTATTTTATTTTTTTTAGTTTTATTTAACTTCCTTGTCTAAATAGGAATAGGATTTGAGAATATTTGTGTGTATATATAAATAAAGTCTTATGGATCGTTAATTAGGAGTTTAATTCTTTTTTAAAAAAATTTTATAGACAATTTTAGTTGAATTAAATTTTTTAATTTATTACAGTCCCAATTAAAAATTCTCGATCCTTGCATACTGAAATGCTTGTAAAAGTAGCTTTTGAGATAAACTCTTAATTTTTCAAATACGTCATTAAACTAGATGGAGCTTATTGGAGTACAAAGAACTTATAAGCTATCTAAAATAAGCTATAAACTAGTTTCTTTGTCTTACCAAACATACACTTACTCTACCAAATAATTAAAACAAAACTAATTTCAATTTAACCAGATAATAAAAAAATTGAAAGTAAAATAAATTTTCCAAAAATAGAAGTTAAGATAAAGTAAATAAATTCAGCAAAAATAAAAATAAACAAATTCATCAAAAAACAATTTTAAAAATAAATAAATAAATGTGGAGATATATTTAAAAATAATAATACCTCTTTTTGGGATGTTAAATTTGATATTTTAATTATTATTTATTGTAGAAGTCAAAAGCTAAAGTTGAAAAGTTACATTCCTGGCGCTTCTCAAAGTTTGCAATATTCTTTTTCAAAAAATTTACCAATTGTTATATTTGGCAAACAAAATTGATAAACTAACTGATAGCTTGAAAAGTTAATTGGTAGTTGAAAAATTGGCACATAGTTTATAGCTGATAGTTTAAGAGCTAATTGATATAAATAAAAGTGTTTGATAAAACTACTTGAAAAACTATTTCAAAAATACAATATTATACAAAAGAACATATTTAAAATAATTTTAAAAAATGAAAGCGGGTAAAAATTGATAATAAAAAAATCATGGAGCTTATTTGAAACGCTTATAAAAGAAGTATTTGAGATAAGTGATACCTTATCAAATAAGTTCTTCCAACCAAATAAAACTTTTTTGAATACAAAGAATTTATAAACTCTCTAAATAACCTAACTCTCTAAAGAATTTATAAACTTTTTCAATTATCAGTTAATTTTTTAACTATTAGCTAACTTATCAGCTTTATTTGTCAAACGTAACCTTTGGTACATTTTTTGAAAAAGATTATGGCAAACTTTTGATATGCGCATGCGGGAATGTAACTTTTCAACATTAGCTTTTGACTTCTATAATGAATAATAATTAAAAAATAAAATTTAAACCTCCCAAAAAGAGGTATTACTTTTTTAAACCTATCACCACATTTATTTATTTATTTTTAAATTTTTTTGATGAATTTGTTTATTTTTACTTTTGCTGAATTCATTTACTTTCTCTCAACTTCTATTTTTGGAAAATTTATTTCTTTTTCAATTTTTTATTATTTAGTCAATTTGAAATTAATTTTTATTTTAATTATTGGTAGAGGAAGTGTATATTTGGTATGACAAATAAACCAGCTTCCAACTTATTTTGGAGAGCTTATAAGCTCTTTGTACTCTAATAAACTCCGTTTAGTTTGATAGCATATTTGAAAATTTTGGAATTTTATCTCAAAACTATTTTTACAAGTATTTCAGTATGGACAGTTCTAGAATTTTTAACTGGGGGTCATAATTAAAAAAAGTTTAATTCGACTGAAATTATCTATAAATTTTTTCAAAAAAAAAAAAGAATTCAACTCATACACACAAATATTCTCAAATCCTATTCCTATTTAGACAAGGAAGTCAAATAAAACTAGGGAAAAAAAGGAATTCAACTCCTAATTAATTAGGGAAACTAATTATAATGGAAAATCCTACAAAACTAATATTCATTTTTTTATACGGTAAATATATTGATTTCTATATTATATATATTTATTAATTATTCTATAAATAATTAATTTAATTATTCCTATTTATTTAAGGAATTTTGACATTTCCTAAGACTAGAAGTATTTGGAGTCTTGGGGTGTGTCTTTTTTCTACTTTCTATTTAATGCGAACAAACACTTGGAGCTTTTAACTAAACGGAGAAAACAATTTTTGGGGAAATTTTTAACGCCTGTTCCAATTCGTTCAGTGTTTTCAATGTCGATTCTTTCAGAGGACTTACTCCATGAAGTGCTATCGTTTTTGCCGAGTAACGATCTGTTGCGATTGAGGTGCGTGTCGAAATCGTGGCGTGCTCTAATCGACAGCCCATATTTCATCCAATTGCATCTCAATAAATCATTAAAGGATATCAAGTCCCCCAAGGTGGTTGTTACTTCCTTCTATGATGGAGATGATGATGGGTGGAAACATATATTTTATGCCATTAGCTTTGATTCTGAATTCAAATTTTCTGTTCCTAAAGAGATCAAGCCTTGTATACAGAATTTGTCTTGGTTGGATTATATAGGCTGTTGTAGATCGCTAATTTGTTTAAGTTACTTCACCCGGGATAATGAGTACGAGCCCAAAATTGCTGTGTGGAACCCGTTTACGCGTAGTCATAGGACTCTACCATTCGCCCCTGTTGAGACTGAGGATAAGGATAGCAAGAACCCATACCCAAACTATTGTTTTCGTTATGCATTCGGATACGATGAGGTTGCAGATGACTACAAGGTTGTGAGATTGGCTTTGCGTTGGACCGAGTTCGAGCTTCATGACGCACAAGTGTATAGCCTTAAATTGGATGCTTGGAAACAGATTGTTAAAGTTCCAATTCGTTTTAAAAATATTTGTCAGCCTATTTATGCAAATGGTGCAATTCTCTGGCTTTCAGGAAAATGGGGTAAGGCTCCATTTTATCTTCTGATCCTCCCTCTCAGAACTCAAGTGCTCCAATTAGTGTCTTTTCCTGCGAGTGACTCCGAATTGAAATATTGTTTCTTCGATTTGTTTCACTATGCTTCTTCATGTGGTTTCCATTATTGCTGCGATTGTAGAGCTCGTGATTTATTGAAGTTAATCAATAACATAAAGAATGATACTGTGACTAACTTATTACTGCCACATTCTAATATTATAAATGAGGCAATGGGTTATATTAAGCATTCGTTTCATGGAAAGCTATCTTCTGAACTTCGGCCATTCTTCATAAACCTACATCACCACTTCACAAACATTGAAACTCATTCAATCGATAGCCTTCTTCGAGTCGAACAAAGCATGCAACAATAAATGAAAGCTCATCAATTAGTGGAAACAGAAGCCCAATGAGAAGATTAATTTACAAGAGGCAAAGGTAGTTTTTCGATCCAGCAATCAATATTTTCCTTTTTTAGATTGAGTGGTGTTTAGAGGAAAAAAATAATGATTAAAAAAAAAGATGATGATGATTGTCTCTGCATTTGCATTCCGTTCTTTTAGAAATTATTTACGAGGAATATATAATTCGGGTTTGGTGGTGCTTTTGGCATAATAGTAGTTAACAATTTTACTGCCACCACTATATATGTTATTTACTGTTTCATCAAAATTTTGATTGTGTCTTTTTTAAACAATCATAACAAAAATTTGTGGTTGGAGTATGATTAAAGACATCAATCACAATCTTAAGTAGAAAGTAATATACTTTCTTTATATTAAATGGATTAAAATTAGCAAAATATGATATGAAATGACGAGTCCGCAAGCCACAAATGATTATTTTTTGTATCTGTATGCTATAATTTATCGGCAAGTATTTACAAGAGTTAAGACCGATCGATAGCTAGACTTTTGCCAATGGCCGGTCGTAGTTACATGGTAAATTAAAAGAAGATATTATGATCAGGAAAGGATTAACTGGTGCGATGAGAATCTCAAAAGACATTAATGCCAATGCATAGAAAGACGGTTTTAAGAAAAATAAGTGTAATTAGGTCAACTCACTGCAGATGCATGTCAATGTTTTTTTAATTGAGAGTCAAAATTTTCTTCGATTTTTCTTCTATTCTTAACTAAGTTGTATGGTTTTGAAAAAATACATATAGAAAAAAGAGATATTGTGTATACAGAAGATATATTGTATAGAGATGAACCCTCTCCAAAGATCCCACATTTTATTACTATTTCACAGTGTGAGAACTTTAGATCGATTAATTACCAGAAGTAAAAACGAAAGCAAACAAGAAACAAAGGAGAAAAGGAACACAATGAGTTGTTTCGGCCGAAGCCCCGATGGTTCGGGTATTAACCCCTACATCCACCGTTGAGCATCCACTAGAGTGGAATACACGCCAAACTTCACTAAGAATCAGCCAAGAATTACACCAGTTGAAGATTACACCCAAAACTAATTACAGAGCACACAAACTGGCTGAAAATCTCCACAGGTAGCTCC
The DNA here is from genome assembly GCA_018223645.1 of Jasminum sambac. NCBI lineage: Eukaryota > Viridiplantae > Streptophyta > Magnoliopsida > Lamiales > Oleaceae > Jasminum > Jasminum sambac. Next base: position 29,274,609 of record CP073652.1, read on the forward strand.
CAAAAGATATAATCGAAGATAGAGATACACACGGAGATTCTATCCACAGCACTAGTTCTCAATTTACACTCTATAATCACTAAAGATCTAAAGAGAATCAAGTACACAAGAAACCCTAAGAGAGCACAAGAATATGCAGAGAAACGAGAGTAGCCAGATGTGAGAAGCTTGTTACGTGAGAGGAAAGTAGGTGAGTTTTATATGCCATCATGTGGTTGCCAAGATCTGGACACGTGTCTCCATCTCGGCCCTCCAACAGGTTGCATACGGATCACCAAAGAAACGGGCTTTTAAAGTGCGTCTTCAGGCAAAAAGTACCAGCAACTCTTACAATCTCCACCTTGGTGGTGCTTTTGGCTTTTCAATTCTTAGTGAGTTTGAAGTTTCTTCCAGCCTAGCTTCCCTTGCTCTTATTACCTGCACAAGAAAAAGAACTATCAGCCACTTTCAATATGCAAGAAATTTAAACAATTTTTAAATTTAGAGATAGGAATAATTTTTGTCCCCATGTCTGAAGGATTGATTTCAATGGAGATTTTGCAAAGTTCCACATCTCCCTTCTCAACCAAATCTCTAATAAAATGATACTTCACATCCACATGCTTTGTTCTTCCATGAAACATGGGATTCTTCCTGAGGTGTATGGCACTTTGGTTATCAGTGAAGATTTTAAGCTTTCCACTTCCTTGTTTCAGCTCAGTCAGCATTCCTCTCTGCCATAACCCTTCCTTTACAGCATCTCAGGCAGAAATATGTTCGGCTTCTGTGGATGATAGTGCTACAATCTTTTGTAGCTGAGCCTTCCAACTAACACAACTTCCTCCCAAAGTGAAGAAGTAAGCTGAAGTTGATCTTCTTCTGTCTAACTCCCCTGCGAAATCTGAATCTGTGTACCCACAAAGTACTGGACCTCCCTTATTCTTCCTGAACCATAAACCAAGTTTACTAATGCCTTTTACATATCTCAATAGGTTCTTAAGGGCTTCCCAGTGTAACTGTCCTGGGTTTGCCATAAACCTGCTGAGTACACTAATACTAAAGGCTAAATCAGGACGAGAGCAAATCATCAAATACATTACAGATCCCACACAATTAGCATAGGGTACAGAGGACATAAATTCCACCTCTTCTTGTGTTTGAGGTGAATCAGTAGCTGACAGTTTATACTGTCCACCAAGTGGCAGTGACACAAGCTTACAGTTAAGCATATTAAACCTTTTAAGTACTCTGGCCACATAGGCCTTTTGATTTAGAAAAATTGGACCCGTGCCACTGTCCCTTAGTATATCCATGCCTAAAATCCTTCTAGTAGGCCCTAGATCTTTCATATCGAACTCATTTTTCAAAGCTGTTTTTATAACATATAACTCATCCATATTCTCACAGGTCAATAGCATGCCATCCACATACAATAACAGGACCACAGTATAAGTTCCAAACTTATAAAACATGCAAGCATCATATTGACTCTTAACAAAACCTATGGAATGTATATATGCATCAAAATGCTTGTACCATTGCCTAGGTGCCTGTTTTAGGCCATACAAAGATCTATTGAGTAAACACACTAGATGCTTCGTTTTTTTCAGAAATAAAGCCAGGTGGTTGACACATGTATATGGTTTCATCCAAATTTCCATACAAAAAGGCAGTTTTAACATCTAGCTGTTCAAGAAACCAAGTATACTGTACAACAAGAGCAAGTAAGAGTCTAATAGTAGAGTATTTTACCACCGGTGAAAATACCTCATTGAGGTCAACACATTCCGTTTGGGTAAAGCCTTTGGCCACAAACCTAGCCTTATATCTTGGCTTCTCAGAGTCAATCTGGCTAGGTTTTACTTTAAAAACCCATTTACAATCAATAACTTTCTGATTTAAAGGTTTTTGTACCAAGGTCCATGTATTATTTTTATAAAGTGAGTCCATCTCTTCATGCATTATTGCAAGCCAGAGTTTGGACTCAAGACTTTTCAAAACTTCCTCAAAACATGTTGGTTCATCCTCAATGTTTTCTTCACTAAAGAAGGTTACAAAATCATCATTATACCTGGTGCTGGCCATTCCGACTCTAGAAGCTCTATCTCTAGCTAGTTGGTAGCTAGGTGCATCTAAAGTTTCATCACCAGACTCTGATTGATCACCACTTGGTGTTACATTAGGCTGATTATCTATATTACTCTGCTGATCCGAATGGTCTACCTCAGTTTCCTCATTAGCAGTTTGCTCCACCTCAGTTGGGGCAACTTCAACAGGCTGAGTAAAAATTGTAACATTCTTATACACAAAATCAGATATAGTAGTAGAATCTTTAGAGGTAGTTTTATCAACGAAACAAGGAAACTCATCCTCTTTAAAGACTACATTTCTTGACAAAATCACTTTGGAAGACCTTGAATCCTTCAACCAAAGCCTATAACCCTTAGTCCCATCACCATATCCAAGAAAAACACATTTTACAGCCCTTGGATCCAATTTCCCTGAAGTTTGTTGTGCAAAGGCTGTACACCCAAACACTCTGAGAAATGTGTAATCCACAGGTTTTCTAGTCCAAATAACTTCAGGGACTTGATGGTTTAAGGCTTTAGTGGGACTTCTATTTATCAAGAAAGTTGCTGTATTTACAGCTTCACCCCAGAACACTTTGGGGAGACCTGAGCCTAGAATCATGCATCTTACCTTGTTTAACAGTGTCCTATTCATCCTCTCAGCTACACCATTCTAGTGAGGAGTATAGGGCACTGTTTTATGTCTGACTATGCCTGATTCTTGACACAATCTATCGAAGTCTTGATTGCAGAACTCAAGACCATTGTCAGTTCTTAGAAACTTTAGTTTTTTATTGGTCTAGTTCTCAATCAATACTTTCCAGTTTTTAAATACTTGAAAAGTATCTGATTTTTGTTTCAAAAGGTAAGTCCAGATTTTCCTTGAAAAAACATCAACCAGCAACAAGTAATACTTATAACTAGAACATGTAAGGGTGGAGGCAGGCCCCCAAAGATCAGCATGCACATATTCAAGGATTAACTTTGACTTATGAGTACCAATTGGGAAGGGTGACTTTGGTAGTTTTGCCTAAAACACAATCTTCACACATCTCAAGGCTGAAATTTTCTTGCTTGCCCAAAACTCCCTTTTTCCCAAGATTTGAAGAGCTTTTCCTCCAATGTGGCCCAGCCTAGCATGCCACAATTTGGAGTTTTGAAAAACACTAGCAGTTACGCAATAGGAAGCTACTTCAAGTGTGTAAATCCCATTTGTTTTCAAAGCTTTGAAAATTTCTTTTGAGTTTTTGAAAACAGTTGCAACACCCTTCTTTAGATGTACCTCAAAGTCAGAATCATCCAATACACCAATAAAGATAAGGTTCCTTTTTAAATCAGGAATAGATCTCACTTTTTCAAGTGTCAGAACCTGACCGCCAGTTAATTTCAAAGAAATTTTACCAATGCCTTTAATTTCACAGCTAGAATTATTGGCAGTTAGGATCTGACCTTTACCCACTTTCTCAAAGTCATGGAACCAAGATTTAACAGAGCACATATGAAATGAGCATCCAAAGTCTAGTATCCAAGTATGAGACAAAGAGTCACTAACAGTCGTAAAGGCAACACCATTATCAGTATTCATGCTATTACAAGTCATAGCAGCATTAGGATTAGCAATTGCTCCAGACTTTTGATCAGCAATCCTTTGATAGCACTCTTTAGAACAATGTCCCTTCTTATGACAATAATGACACTTTCTATTCTTTTTCTTATCCTTCTCAGACTTGGTATTTTCTTTTTGACCCCCAGACTGACCCTTCTCCCTTTTCTCACCACTAGGCCCCCATTTCCCAGAGTGTTTCTGTTTGGTAAAGAGGGCTTCAGAGGGTTTTGATTCTTGCTGTTCTGATTTAAGTTCAAGTTCTCTGGTTCTAAGTGAAGAGTATACAACATCTAATGTGAGATTGGTTCTCCCGTACTCTAGAGTTGTCCTCACATCTCTGTACCTATCACTCAGTGAGTTTAGCAATGCAATCACAGCCTGATCCTCAGATATTTCCTCTCCACTATTGGTAAGGTCTTGATATATCTTATTAAAGTTATCAAGATTCTGATCCAAGTCCAGAGCATTGTTAAACCTATACCCAAAGAACATTTTATACAAATAACACTTATTTGGTGTAGAAGTAGTCAAGTAAAGGGAAGAAAGCTTTACCCACAGGGCATTCGCCCCTTCAACATCACCAATTTTCCTTATCACACCATCAGAAAGGTGTAAAAAGATTGTACTCCATGCCACTTCATCAAGCTCTTTTCTCCTAGCAGTACTAAACTCAGTAGGCCAGGAGTCAGTAATACTATAGGCACATCTCTGTTGAATTAACACGGCTTTCATCTTCTTTTGCCACATAGTAAAATCACCAGTTCCATTCCACAACTCCACCTCAAATTTAGGAGCAGACGTATTCACAGATTAATGACAACTAATGACAACACACAAGTTGGCACAATCAAGAACACACAGGGTATTATCACAAGCAACTTTGGCAAATCAGATATTTGCCTAAACAACTCTTAACAGACAAATTCAAGAAGACAAGCAACGTACAAGATCTAACCCCTAAACACAAATCACAAACAGAACCTAACAAGTACAGAAACTGGAAGTGACATCATCCCCTCAGATTCAAGAGTTCTTAGAGAGCTCGAGACAAAGGTGGAGTAACGGGTCCCAGTGAGTGAACACAATTAGGAATAGGGTTTAGAGATTGGACCGCAAGATTAGGGTGTAGAACCCCAATCAATGGCGCTGCCGACTTAAGATCAGTTCCTCTCCTTTTGCAGTCGATCGAGTCAACACACGAACCCCCGATTTCACTTTCCGGCAAGTAAACACAAGTAATCCGCCAAGTGTGCTCTGATACCACTGTGAGAACTTTAGATCGATTAATTACCAGAAGTAAAAAGGAAAGCAAACAAGAAACAAATGAGAAAAGGAACACAACGAGTTGTTTCTGCCGAAGCCCCGATGGTTCGGGTATTAACCCCTACATCCACCGTTGAGCATCCACTAGAGTGGAATACGCTCCAAACTTCACTAAGAATCAGCCAAGAATTACACCAGTCGAAGATTACACCCAAAACCAATTACAGAGCACGCAAACTCCCTGAAAATCTCCACAGCTAGCTCCCAAAAGATACAATCGAAGATAGAGATACACGGAGATTCTATCCACAACACTAGTTCTCAATTTACACTCTATAATCACTAAAGATCTAAAGAGAATCAAGAACACAAGAAACCCTAAGAGAGCACAAGAATATGCAGAGAAACGAGAGTAGCCAGATGTGAGAAACTTGTTACGTGAGAGAAGAGTAGGTGAGTTTTATATGCCATTATGTGGTTGCCAAGATCTGGACACGTGTCTCCATCTCGGCCCTCCAACAGGTTGCATACGAATCACCAAAGAAACGGGCTTTTAAAGTGCGTCTTCAGGCAAAAAGTGCCAGCAACTCTTACACACAGCACAATATAATAACTACACAGGTTCTTTATGTTTTTTTAAAGAAACACAACACACATACAAGGTACCGAGATCCAACACATCAGCACTCAAAACTATGGTACATAGGTTGTTTATGTCAAATGTGTTGAAATCAGCAAAATGACATGAATGATGAATTGGCAAGCTTCAAATGGTTATTTTGTGTATCTGTATTCTATAATTTATTGGCAAGCAAACCGATCAGCGGTAACCTTAACACATTAAAGCGAAAAGTATCAAACTAATCAGCAATAACCTTAACACATTAAAATGGATTTGTAAGTCCATTCCTATTGTTACTATAACATCACCTGTATACATGTTGTGTTATAATATGTTCTATTTAAGTATAGATCAGTAGTCAAGTTTTTATATGATATCAAGAACGATTAAATATAAATGTATTAATTGATCTCTTTAATTTAATAACAAATGAGCATATCGAGTCAAGATGGATATTATTGAACCACCCACTATTTTCCATGATATATTGAGGTTAATCCCATTTCGAGTTTAAATAAAACCACTCAATCACATGGTAAAGAGCTAAAGATTTGGTTATGGATGATAGCCTTTTTCGAGTTGAAAGAAGCAAGAATAAGTCAAAAATTGGTAGACCTCGTTGACTAGAGGAAATAGAAGCCAATGGAGAAGATTACAAGAGGTAGAGGTAGTTTTTCCAGCAATAAATATTTCCTTTTTCAGGCTGAGTGGTTTACAAGAAGAGATGATGAGTCTCCGCAAATGCGTTCCATTCCATTAGACATTATTTAGAGTGAATAATTTACGCCGCAAATGATATCCTATGTAGGTAAATGCGGAAATAATATTTGTTGTATGCGAATACGAGAATGAATCCTAATCAAAACTGGTCAAAGTGTTATTTAGCTTTCACGTATAAGTTACTAATACTACGTTAGTTTAATTTTAAATTTTTTAGAAAAAATTTAAAGTAAAAACTTAAAAATTTATGACTAAAAAAGATCACTTTATACCACATGCGAAGCACACACTCAAAACTAGTTATATATAAGAACCTTCAAACCTATACGATTTATAACTCTGGATACTATAACGCACAACTAACATTGACTGAATATTGATTTTTTTAATAAAAGGCCGACATGCAAAAGCAATTTCCCTTAACTTTTGTTTTTATATGATATATTGATACTAGATATTGAATTGAATTCGGGTCTTATCCAATTCAAGTTTTCTTTTTTTCCCCCCACTATTAGTCTAAAAATTTTGTTATTATAATACACAGATACTGAATATTGAATTTATTTTGGGTCATACCCAAGTTGGGTTTTGCTTTTTTAATTATACGGTCATTAGCCAAATTAATAAAATCAAATACCAAACAACATGAAGCAGCAAACCATAATTTATTTGTCATATTCAATTTGAGTTTTTATTTTCAATTTGAGTTAAAATATTCATTTTTCAAAATAAAGGTGTGCCATAATTCTACCTTTCCTATTTTGTTTAGTAACAAACAACACCAATCAGTAAATCATATATTTAAACGTGATTTATATACAGAATCAAATTATGATATATTGATACTGGATGTTGAATTGAATTCTGGCCATATCCAATTAAAGTTTTCCTTTTTTATTTTTGCCACTATCAGTCAAATTTTTTTTATTATTATAATATACGAATACTGAATATTGAATTGATTTAGGGGCATACCTAAGTTGAGTTTTCCTTTTTTAATTATACTGCTATTAGTCAAAATTAATAAAATCAAATATCAAACAACAACAATCAGCAAAGAGTGGTCCATTTGTCATATTCAATTTGAATTTTCCTTTTCAATTTAATTTTCCCTTTTCTAAATAAACGTGTGCCACAAATTGAGTTCACCTATTTTGTTTTGTAACGGACAACATCAATCCGTAAATCATATATTTAAATGCATTTCATATATAGAATCAAATAAAAACTAACAAATAATTAACATTTATTTCTAGGTTAAATTTTTTAATTTTTTATTTGCATAAAACCGTGTTTTTTGATTACCCCCGAATAAAAAAAGGAAGCCATATTTTAATTTTTTCGAAATTTGATTTTGCTTTTTCTCAAGAAAACACGTGCCAACATGGCATTGTCCCAAGTCTAGGACAATAATTTTATTGTATTTAATTAATTCAAAAATTAAAATGTAGATAAAAAGTTAATTCTCATTTTAGAAATTAATTTAATTGGTATTGTAAGTTGTAAATTTAATCTCTTATCACAGCTTCCTCAATGCATGTCATACTAAATATAAAAATTAAAAAAAAAAGTGAAGAGATGACTGAATGATAATTTCAATAATTATTTTTTAAGTAGCCTCGGAATCAATGGCAGAGCTAGCAAGTTAGTCCAGTGGCACATATTAACTATCAAAAAGATTTTTCGAGAAAATAATATACAATTATATCAAACTATTACCAAATTTTATTGGAATCAGGGAAGGATGAAGAAGAAATGGCAAAATAGAGAAGTAAAACACTAAACCAAGGTATAATATGTGGTTGAATTGCGTTTTATAGGACTAAATAAAGAATGAAATACACAATGCGGAATTAAATTGTAACGTGGGAACAATTGATTTTTAATTAATAAAAAAGAAAAAAACAACAAAGAAGGAAAAAACAAAAAACATGGAAACCAGGTGAGTGGGGTCCTGTGCCCCCATAGGGCCCCACCTAACTCCGCAGCGACTCATGGAAGTTATATTTTTCTGTTTCTTTTCTAATTAATTAATTATGTTATAAATAATTCAAAAGTTGGATGCATTATTGTGAATGAGTTGTGAATGACTATGAAATCATGTGAGGATGAAAGTAATTCATGAATAATTGTACAACTTGATTGATAATCATGTGTAATATGACTCATCATTTTTGTTTTGATTCTACACTTGATGGTCTATAAATAGACCTCAATTCATGAATTGATGAATGAAGAAGAAGGAAGAAAGTTCAATATATTTCCTCTCTATTCTCTTGTAGCATTTAAGGTATTTTTTTACTTTGATTTTACAACACGTTATCGAAGACGAGTCTCTACACTAGAGCTCACTCTTGTAGTAAAAGGAAATATGCTCTCTGATTGCATCTTATAGATGACCTCTCAGACGTAAACCTAATTATTACAAGATAATCACGATTTTACAAGAAATTTTATTTTGTTATTGTTGTGCTTACAGTACTAATTCAAATTTCAAAACAAAATATACTAGCTCATCTAAATTTTTGAAAATGTCGCTTGCAAAACTTGATTTTGTCGCTCTTGATATTTACGGTGATAATTATTGATCATGGACACTTGATGCTGAGATTCACTTGATCTCAAAAGGGTTAGGTGAAACAATAATCGAAGGAAATGAAAGATCCCGGCAGGATCGTGCAACAAATAAGTAATTTTCCTTCGACGACACCTACATGCATCTCGATGGTAGAATACCTCACGATCAAAGATCCATCGTTACGTGGAAAAATTTAAAGGACAGATTCGATCACCAAAGGGTCGTCTGCCCAAGGCCGGATATCGATGGATGCACTTGCGCTGCAAGATTTTAAATCAGTAAAGATTACAATTCGAATTATTCAATCGTTACGGATTACTTTTCGTGGTGAAGAAATTGCGAGCAAGATATGTTAGAAAAACTTTTTCAACATTCCATGCCTCGAACGTGCTCCTGGCAGATATCGAGCGTAGATTTCAAACGTATTCGAACTTGTATCTTGCTTATTAGCATAGCGTAACAAAATAATGAACTACTCATGAAAAACCATGGGATACGCCCAACAGATCCACGGTGATACGTAAACAAATGGAACTATATGGCCTGAGGTAAATGCAACGCGTTAGGAAAAATAATTACGGACGTGGACGTGGGCGTGGGCGTGGGCCCGCGTGGCGTGGGCGTGGGCGCGTGGCGTGGGCGAGGGTTTAGACGTGAATTCCAACATGATAATGGAAAAGCTCATTTACGATATAATGAGCAGAATCAGCAACATAATAGCAGGTTCAAATTTCAGAAAAATAATGGAAATGATTCATTTGATAAAGGCAGTAATGACAGATGCTATCGATGTGGAATACGGGCATTGGTCCGTACATGTCGTACACCAAAGCATTTGGTGGACTTATATATAAACTTCGACCAAGGAAAAGAGAAAGGAAAAGAAAAAGTTGAAACCAATTTTCTTGATTGGGATGACTGAGTCAATGGAACTCATTTTGATACTCGACTTTTTCCCAGATCCGCAGATCATACAAACATTGGAAGTTTGATGGAAAATATCGATTAAATAATTCTCTAATGAAGTATTATTATATTTATGGTGTATTATGTGTGAAATATTTTTCTATAATGCTTTGTGTGATAAGTGTGGAATTGTTATCTTTATATTTGTATTGTTATTTTCCATTAAGTGTTATATGTAATTGTTGTTTGTTAACTGGTATGAATTTTATATTTTAAATTTCTTTGTAGACCATGACAAATTGCCAAGATATTTGCCTAGGCGATAGCGCAACTACGATACTATTTTACAAGATAAGAAGTTTTTCTTGGATTTGACAATACGAGAAAATTATGTCTATACAATTTAGTGCATCAAATATTATTGAAGGCTCAGGAGAGCTCGTATTATCTGCCAAATGATACACAATTGAATATAGATGATGCACTTTATTCTAGCAAATCCAGAAATTTGCTTAGTTTTAAGGATATCCATAAAAATGGATATCACATTGAAACAATGGAAGAAAATAATAAAGAATATCTTTACATAAACTCATTTCTATCCGGGCATAGCAGATTAAAGAAAACTTCCATCGCTTCCATCTGGAATGTATTATACATTCATAAGAACGATTGAGTCTAACAACATCATAAAATCAAAATTTATTGACTCAAAGGTTCTTAAACTTTGGCATGATAGATTTGGGCACCCAGAAGCGACTATGATGCAACGAATAATTAAAAGCTCACATGGACATCCTTTTAAGAACTTTAAGACTATTTTACCAAATGAGTGTCCATGTGAAGCTTGTTCACAAGGTAAATTAGTCATCAGACCCTCTAAAACAAAGGTAAATGTTGAATCGCCAACTTTTTCCTAAAAGAATTCAAGGTGATATTTGTGGACCTATACACCCACCTTGTGGACCATTTCGTTATTTTCTGGTCTTAGTTGATGCATCTACTAGATGGTCACATGTTTGCCTACTTTCAACTAGAAACGATGCATTTGCTAAACTATTAGCCCAAATTATAAAATTGCGAGTTCATTTCCCTGATTATTCGATCCAAATTCATTCGATTTGATAATCTTTGGTGAATTTAGATCAAAAGCATTTGATGATTATTGTACCTATGGGAATTGAAGTTGAATATTACATTGCTCATGTCCATACACAAAATGGATTGGCAGAATCATTTATTAAACGCCTCCAATTTATTGCTAGGCCTATGCTTATGAGGTCAAAACTCCCAACTTCTACTTGGGGACATCTTTGTATTACATCTTTGCGGCATTGATACGTCTGCACCAACCGCATATCATCAATACTCCCTTTACAATTAGCATTTGGTCAAGAACCTAATGTTTCTCATCTTCGAATTTTTGGTTGTGAAGTACAGTACCAATTGCACCCCACAACGTACCAAAATGGGTCCCCAACGAAGGCTTGGAATTTATGTTGGGTTTAATTCACCGTCAATCATCAGTACCTAGAACCTTTAACAGTGATCTATTTAATGCATGCTTTAATGATTGTCATTTTAATGAAATGAATTTTCCAACACTGGGGTACAAAACTACATCCTGAAAGAAAAATGAACTTTCTGGAATGAGAAGACTCTAGCTCACTTTGATCCCAGAAGCAATAAATGTGAGAGAGAAATTGAAAATCTTATTCATTTGCAAAGAATCGCATATGAACTGATGCATTTGTGAATACAAGGAAAGTCACCAAGTCGCATATACCAGTAGAGAATACAGGCAAAAATTGATGTCCCCCAGGACAACCTGTTCTGACAAATGAATCTAAAATACGCCGTAGCGTGGTCGACCGATTGGTTCCAAGGATTACGTACCTAGAAAGAGAAGGGTACAAGACATAAACCAACAAAAGAATACTAGTAATGATAAAAAGCGATTGATCAATCAAATAAAATATTTAAAGTTCCAAGAGAACCGAAGCATCCAAGAAGATTGAGGTTCCCGCAGAACTGTAAGTATTCGAAACCATGAGATATCAATAGATTATTTACTATCTAATAACTTATGGGAACGGAAAGCACTGCTTGTAGATGATATATTCTCCTTTAATGTTGCCAAGAAATTGTGCAAAGTGAGGATTCTCAACCACAATCATAAAGATTGCCGAAATAGAAATGATTGGCCAAAATGGAAGGAAGCCATACAGTTGAATTAAATTCTTTGTATAAACGCGAAGTATTCGGACTGTAGTTCAAATACCAAAAAATGTAATCCTGTAGGATACAAATGGGTTTTCAAGAAAGAGAAATGAGAAGAACGAAATTACAAGGTATAAAGCAAGGCTTGTAGCGCAAGGATTCTCTCAAAGACCAGGAATTGACTATGAAGAAACGTATTCTCCGTAATGGATGCTATTACTTTTAGATTTTTGATAAGTCCATCAGAATAGAAAAACTTGACATGCCTTATGGATGTAGTAATGCTTTGCATATTTATATGGTTCACTTGGATGATATATATATGAGAATTCCCAAGGAATAAAAGTGCCAAGCACTTAGTGCATGCCCAAATAATGTGTTATCAATTAAATTGCAAAGATCACTATATGGTTTGAAGCAATCCGAAGAATGTGGTTCAATTGCTTAAGTAATTACATTAAAAGGGGATACAAAAATGATGACATTTGTCCTTGTGTCTTCATAAAGAAAAGCGGATCTTTGGATTTGCAATCATAGCAGTCTATGTTGATGATTTAAATCTCATTGGAACTCCTGAAGAGATTAATGAAGCAAGAAGTACTTGAAAACTCGAATTTGAGATGAAAGATTTAGGCAAAACCAAATTTTGTCTAGGTTTACTGATTGAACATTTCCCGAGAAGGAGTTTTTGTTCATCAATCTTCATATCTTTGAAAAGGTTTTGAAACGATTTGGTATGGATAAAGCACACCCTCTAACATCACCTATGGTCGTTCGAACACTTGATGTTGAAAGGGCAGCGTTAAACCACCTGAAGATGGGGAAGAAATCCTTGGTCCAGAAGTACCGTATCTTAGTGCAATTGGAGCATTACATTATCTGACAAATTGCACTCGACCAGACATAGCTTTTTCTGTAAATCTCCTGGCAAGATATAGTCATACACCTACCAAAAGACATTGGAATGGTATTAAACACATTCTCCGTTATCTAAGAGGTACGTCTGATTTAGGTTTATTTTATTCACATAATTCTCGATCTACTTTAGTTGGATATGCACGAGGATACTTATCGATCCCCATAAAGGCAAGTCCCAAAGCAGATATGTATTTCTGGCGTGGAGGAACTGCTATATCTTGAAATCTACAAAACAAACTTTGAGCGCAACATCATCAAATAATGCTGAACTCATTGCAATTCATGAGACAAGTCGGGAATGTATGTGGTTAAGGAATATGACTCATCATATACAAACATCATGTGGGCTATCCTCAATAAAAGAAAAATCAACTGTATTGTATGAGGATAATGCAGCTTGCATCACACAACTCAACAAAGGTTACATCAAGGGAGATAGAACGAAGCATATCTCTCCAAAATTCTTTTATACACATGACCTTCAGAAAAGTGGTGAAATTGATGTTCAACAAATTCGCTCAATTGACAATTTAGCGGATTTGTTCACAAAGGCGTTACCAACATCAACCTTTAGAAAATTGGTGTACCAAATTGGCATGCGGCGACTTAAGGACCTTGAACAATGTCATTATGAGGGGAGTAGCAGTACTCTTTTCCTTCGATCGAGGTTTTATCCCATTGGGTTTTCCTGACAAGGTTTTAATGAGGCAAAGATATTTATACTCGTGGTGAACATCGAAGCGGTTGTACTCTTTTTCCTTCGATCAGGTTTTATCCCACTGGGTTTTCCTGACAAGGTTTTAACGAGGCAACACATGGGCACCCCACAATCAATTTTATTGTATAAATAGTCATTCAAGGGGGAGTGTTATAAATAATTCAAAAGTTGGATGCATTATTGTGAATGAGTTGTGAATGACTATGAAATCATGTGAGGATGAAAATAATTCATGAATAATTGTACAACTTGATTGATAATCATGTGTAATATGACTCATCATTTTTGTTTTGATTCTACACTTGATGGTCTATAAATAGACCTCAATTCATGAATTGATGAATGAAGAAGAAGGAAGAAAGTTCAATATATTTCCTCTCTATTCTCTTGTAGCATTTAAGGTATTTTTTTACTTTGATTTTACAACAAATTATTAATTATAAATTTAATTATGGGTGCAGCTAAAGACACCCCCTATTTACTCTCTACAACCCCCTTTCAAAAAACTCCTACAATTACTAATATACCCTCTTCTTCTTTCTTTCTTCTTTCTTTCTTTTTCCTCCCTTTTAGCTACTGTTCACATCCCCCACCAACACAAAAAAAAAAAGAAAAGAAAGAACCGATGGTCAAGGAAGTAGCAGCACACGAAGCTTCGGCTGCCATTAATAACAGTTGAAGCTTTTCCTTCGTCTGTCTCTCGTTTTTCTCCATCTTTTTTTGTCTCTATTTTTTTCCATTGGGTAAAATGAAGAGTAGAACACTAAAAAAACAATAATAATAAATAAATAAATAAATGGGGGTGTTTTGACCCACAAGGGTCGAAACACCAAACAAACACCTTTGGGTGTTTCAACCCATAATGGTCAAAACACCCTTTGGTGTTTCGACCCTTATGGGTCTAAACACCCATTTTTATATTTTTTTAATTTTTGTATGTTTTTTTTTTCTAAAATTGCAATGATTTGGACTAAAAAAAAAAAGAATGAAAGAGAAGAAGAAGAAGGTGTGGACGACCAACAATAGTGGACGAAACCATGAACCACCATTTTCATCCACCTCTCAAGAACAAAGGAAGGAAAGAAAAAGAAAAAGATAAGAAAAAAAAAAAGAAGAAGAAGAAGAAGGGAGTGTAAAGAATTTTTTTTTTTTTTTATAAGTTGAGCTTAATAATGGAAAGAGGGGTTGTGTTAAGTAATTGGGTAATGGTCAAATGGTCAATGGGGGTATGGAGAGTAAAAGGGTGTAAAAAGAAGGTTAATTTGGGGGGTGTCTTTAGCCCCAATCTTTAATTATTTAACTGGTCGCTATTTGATTTTTAAAAAGTAACCTAGTATTTGAACCGTTCAATACATATTACTTATGAAAATGATCTAAAACTACCATTTTGACGTGATAAAAATAACGAAGATGATTTTTTATTTAATTTTTTAAATATGTAAAAAAATTTACTTCAATTTTTGTTAACAATAAGATATATATATATATATATATATATATATATATATATTTATATATATATTATATAATTCAAAAATTAAAATGAATATAAAATAACTAAAATGTGATATCCAAAAATTAAAATGTACAAAGAAAATATTAGGTCTCATTTTCATAATTAATTTAATAGCTATTATAAGTTGTGACTTTGACCTTTTATTATATTACATTTTCATTAATTAATACAACACTAAATATAAAAGAATTCAAAATTATATAAATTAATTTAAAATTAAAATACATATAAAAAAAGTAAAATAAGGAAAATAACATAAAATAAGGAAAGCAGAATAAATTAAATAAGAAAACAATTAGCCCTTACAAATAATGTCAAATGTGGCACTGCGTGGCACTTCAAGTTTTATAATATTAGGATTAGGAGTAGGATATAATATCTAATTTTAGTAAAATAAGGTAAGTAGTATCACACAAATTCCTAACACAATGGGAACTCTGATTTTCCTTTAACATGATGTCTACAAATTTTGACGTAATCAATAATTAAGAATAATTAAATACGTTTCGCTTTAAAGTAGTGATTTTAGATCAACTTCAAAATCTATTTTAAGTAAAAATAGTGAAAGGCTAGTGACATAAAATCATATACCAAGTCATGTATGGTAGTATGTCATAATTTACCAGAATTTATAGTAGCTTTGATCTGGAAATTATATATATAATAACATTACAATATATTATAATTGTATATAAACTTAGGAACAGACGATTGGCACTGAGCTGAATTGGTCGACCGTTGTGCCCAGTTTTTGAAAATCTGCTCCTCTTGACTCCATTGCCCATAGTTGTATCTCCATTGCCCCCATACATGAAGCTACACTACTACAGAAATAGCTTTAAAGGGCGGTCATGAGGAGCCGTTTCTCTGGGAGCCGTTTAAAACCCACCCCTTTAAAGGGCGGTTGTTTTTACCGCCGCATATTGTGTTACCCTTTTTGGACACAATAAACGGCGGTCAATTTGACCGCCGCTTATTGTACACAATATTTTTTCCCATTTAACTTTATGAGGCGGTCACTGTGACCGCCGCCTATTGCTAATTTATTTTTTTTTTTCATGTTATACTGGAGGTTAACCACCAAATTCCTGGTGCCAACAAGTATTATCACTTGTGATAACATAAACTCTGCAGAAGGAAACCAACGAATTAAAATCTTCACCAACGAATTAAAATCATCACCCAAGAAGAGGCGTTCAATTCTATATTTTCTAAACCATTAACAGATACTCAAAAAAAAAAAAAACATTAACAAAAACAGAAAAAAAATGGGAGACTAAAAGAGGTTGATTCTTGGAGTTGTTTGAGATGCATATACGGCAACCATATTCTTGGAACTCGAAACAGCTTCAACACTCAAGACATCATCAACATTAGGGTGGTCCGTCTCCAACTTTTCCCTAAAATTTTAAGAATTTTTTTTCAATAGTTACACCTACAGTTTGGAGAATGCTCAACAAAGAGATCAAAGCCACACACACAGTCACACAATAAAAGAATTGGCATACCTCGCCTTTACCACCGCCGCTGCAGTACCACCACCGGAGGAAATGAACGACACCGTGTCGTGAAGTGAATGGAAAAATATAGCTTCAATCTTCCATCTTGGCACTAGATCTAGTTTATAATTTAAACTGTGAACTGAAAATTGGATAAATGTTGGTGATTTATGAAGAAATTGAGTTGAAGAATGAGCTTATTTCCAACCCTAAAAACTAACAAAAATTTGAAGGTAATGACATGTATACCTTGTTTTCAAATTGACAATGGTAGCCAAAATATGTAGTAGTAACAAATTCAACCTTCGAACGGCCAGATCTATGGATTGGAAGGTTGAACTTTGCTAAAATCGCGCAAGGGAGAAGAAATGAGGGGCTGGTTCGTGAAGAGGGTTGAAGAAATGAGGCGTTGGTTAGTGAAATGAGGGTTGAAGAAGAGTACTATCTTTTTTTTGAAATTTGAAATAGGGAAGACGCAATTGGGATGAGTAAAGACGCTAAGGACATAGCTTTTAATTGTTTTTGCAGTGGTTTTGAAAACTGCCTGCACCGCACATAGCTTCTTTTTTTTTAATTTCTTTATGTTTTAAACGGCGGTGCATTAACCGCGTTTAAAATATTTACTTACTTTTTTTTTAAAGATAATTCCTTACGCGTCGGCTGATGTAACCGCCGTTTCAAGAGATATAGGTGGCGGTCAATGGTAACCGCCTCCTATATTGTGCATTCTAAACCAATTTTTACACTGTTTTCATTTAAATTTTATATTTAAATCACTTTAAAGGGCGGTTATTTCTTAACCGCCGTGTAAAGTGTGCTTTGTAAACCTTATTTTGTAGTAGTGCTAGGCAATTGCTTCGTTTGCCTCTAACAAGGACTGGCTTTGGTTTGCGGTGCCTTAAATTTGAAATATACGTTCAAATGTACTTTTGAACCCCTTATTGTGCACTACACATGAAGCCCTTATTGTGCGAGTACTCCCACTCTTTGTACGTTCTCACAACAAAAAATTCTATTATTACGTGCAATATAATATCAATGTCGTTAATAGAATTCTTAGCCTCCTTTCTCTTATATAAAAAATTCAATTGTTCAACATATATCAAATATGAAATGTAAATATATTTAAGAAACCAATAAACTCAAAGGATATAATTTCACATTTCTCATCACCTACAAGTTCTTCAACATTTTGGGTAGATATATAATAAGGATATACTTTTATTATAAAAATCTAGACTTTTAGGGGCTGTTTATCGTCTCTAATGCTCTATACGAATGAGGTAGCAGAGACGACATGCCACCCTTAAAGATTCAATTTTTAATAATGTTTGCCAATGCAAAACTAAATAATGTCAATTGAGCATTGTTAACAAACTTCTTAGGTTGATTTTATATTTCTCGCTTTTGAGAAATTATGCATAAAGAAGGTTAGAAAAGAATAAAAGTCGTACTTTTTGTTTAATCTTTCAATTATAGAAAAGAAGTCATCTTATTACTCGTGGTACCAAGAAAAATGATCTCCTACCCACTGTGGGTAGGATATTCTACCCACAGTGGATACATGTTCTCCCCTGATTGGTGGGGGGACTGGTGGGGCCACTCCTCCCACCAATTAATGGGTGACACCTACCCATTATGGGTAGGATATCCTACCCATAGTGGGTAGGAGATCATTACTCGTGGTACCAATGAGTTTACTAAACATCATGCATGTATAGAAAAATGAATGGACGTGGAGGAAATGTTGTTGTGATGATAAATTATTAACATTGAATATTACGTAATAAAATTACTTAAGTTACAATATTAATTGGAGGGTAAATTCGCATTAACACAAAAGTAGCAAGGACATTAGAGTTTAACAATACTGTGGCAAAATATATTGGCACTTCACTATTTTATTTACACACCACTTTATATGCATGTACGCCACTTAAAGAATTAACTTTTTAGAAGTTTACCACTTTGTTGAAAAATTAAATTTGCACACCCACACAATTAAATTATACTACCAAATACCTAATACCCCTTCTAAATAAAAGAAATAGTTGCATGTTGATTGATCACAATTAAACACCCACTCTTGTCCTTTTAAGAATCGTAAGCCACTGTCATCCCACATAATTTTGAATCAAAAGTTACGTTTCTCAGTATGAGCAATTCTACACAGACATTATAATTTGATATTTTTAATTATAATACGGTTACTTATTATACATTAATTGGATATGAATAAATAAATTAAAATGGATCACATAGGCATATATTTATAATTATCACTCAATCAAAAATTGATATATCAACGTATCAGTTAAAAATATCAAATAATGATCTCTATCTAGAATTATTTTTCTATCCCAGTGTGGAGGAGAGGAAAAGGAAAGTGTGTTCATCCTCATCAAACGAGCAATCAAACAGACTACTGTAATTTATGATTGCGTTACCTTGAATCTGAGGAATTCATAATTAATAAATGAATAAATAAATAAAAATGATTCAGCCCTTTTCTCGTTTTGCGTGATTCTTTTGATCAAACTTTGAAACACATGGATTGCAATTTCTCTACCAACGCTAGAAAACTTTGATTACATATAAATTTTTGAGTCACATTGATTACAGATTTTAATTAAAGCTTTAGGGTTTATCATACTGTATATATAACTACTAATTTAGGGGTTATGATTTATTGTGTTTCATATATAAATATGAATAGACATGTTAAAAATTATCGTGGTGCATAAGGTAATTTTAGATATGTCTATTTTAGTTTATTCAAAAAAAGAAAAAAAGAAAAGATATGTCTATTTTAGTAAATAATTAAATAATTAAAAATTGTGATGTCTATATAAATATGAATAGATAAATTGTTTAGATAATTATATCTATCTAATTACCCTAATGTTTTAGACAATATCTACAGTGATCAGTAATAAGAGCGTGCATGAATGAATCCTAATCAATACAGGACCCAGACATGCTCTGATGCCGAATTATACTGAAATAAGGTAATAAGGTAATTTATATTTAATGTAAACAGACACATGGAGAGCTTTTAACAAAACGGAGATCGAAGACAATTTTGTCAGAAAATTTTTAACGTCTCTTTCTTTGCTCCTCGTACGTCTCCTCCCATTCTAGGGTTTTGGAATTGTTTCAATGTCGACAGTTTCAGAGGACTTACTCCATGAATTACTGTTGTCATTGCCAAGTAAGGATCTGTTGCGATTGAGGTGCGTGTCGAAATCATGGCGTGCTCTAATTGACAGCCCATATTTCATCCAATCGCATCTCAATAAATCACTAAAGGATATCCAGTCCCGCAAGGTGCTCGTCGTTGTCACCCATCGTGATGAGTATCGTAATATGAAATATCTATTTTATGCCATTAGCGTTGATCCTGAATTCAAATTTGCTATTCGAGAGGTGGAGCCTCCGATACAGAATTTCTCTTCGTCGGAGTATATAGGCTCTTGTAGATCGCTAATTTGTTTAAAGTTCACCCCTTGGGGTTATGACAAGCACAAAATTGTTGTGTGGAACCCATCTACGCATAGTCACAGGATACTACCATTCTCCCCTGTTGTTGAGATGGAGGGTACGAAGCGCCCATATCATGAATTTCGTTATGCATTCGGATACGATGAGGTTGAAGATGACTACAAGGTTGTTAGATTGACATTAGATCTGTACAATGGTGATTATGAAGTAAAAGTGTATAGCCTTAAATCAGATACTTGGAAAGAGATTGATAAAGTTGCAATTCCATGTTCTTCTTCAGTACTGATGAGTAGGCCTATTCTTGCAAATGGTGCTGTAATCTGGCGTTTACAAGAATGGGGTGATACTACATTTTCTCTTCTGATACTCCCACTTAGAACCCAGGTGTTACAATTAGTGTCGCTTCCCAATGATCCCTGCAAGTTCAATTTCGAGTTCGAATATTGTTCGTCTCGTCAGCCTGGGATTTCTTCTTCATGTGTTTTACGCGATTGCAACTGTCGAGTTCGTGATGTTTTGAAGTTAATTAATAACAAAAGGAGTGATACTTTGACTGGTTTACTATTGTCAGATTCTTCTAATATTAATGATGGAATGGGTTACCTTAAGGATTCATTTCATGAAAAGCTATGTTCTGAGGTTCAATCACTCGTGGGTAAAATACCTTCTAACGACTTATGTATGAACAAGGAGTACATGTGTTGTAATTGGGTTGATAGCCTTTTTCGAGTCGAAAGAAGCAACAATTCTATACACAATAAATAAAATCCATTAATTTTCTCTCTCATGTATTATTTTTCAATCACTTATATAATTATTTTATATTTTTTAATACATCTTCTCCAAATTTCAACCACCAAATTAATTTATACGAAATTCAAGTAAATAAATTTTATTGTGCATAGAACAAGACCTCGATAATGAGGAGAGCTCGTCAATTACTGGAAACAAAAGCCCAAGGAGAACATTACAAGAGATGGAGGTGATTTTTCTAGCAATA
The DNA here is from genome assembly GCA_018223645.1 of Jasminum sambac. Lineage (NCBI taxonomy): Eukaryota > Viridiplantae > Streptophyta > Magnoliopsida > Lamiales > Oleaceae > Jasminum > Jasminum sambac. The sequence goes on from CP073652.1 coordinate 29,295,724, forward strand.
AAAAAAAAAATTCCTTTTTCAGATTGAGTGGTTCATACGAAGAAATGATGATTATCTCCTGATTTGCATCCCATTCCATTAAAAATTATTTACTGTAAACGATATAATTACTTAAACATCAATCAAGCACCATTTCTTTTATGTTAAACAATTGTGGAGGATTATGAGATCTGTGGATTCTAAAATTAATGAATTAATAGTGTGATATGATGTGTCATTAATGTTAAAGTTTTATTTTTACTGAGTAATGGAGATTAATTTTTTAAGTGGAAAAGGCTGTAGGCTAGACCTATATTTAAATTTGAAGTCTCACAACCTATGTTGCCTCTGATACTGATTGCCATTTCTTAGACAACCAAGGTGGATTTCCATATCTTTCCTTGCAAGTGATACATTTTTGTCAAAAATGATCCCCTCCCCACATGGGGAGGTTCCCGGTCCCACTTGAAGCCGCCCTCCAATAGGGGGGGGGGCCATGTAGGTTTGGGAAACTTCCCCATGTGGGGAGGGGATCATTCCTCACATTTTTGTTATGACTTGTTTATAATAAATTGGTAGGTTCTGTTTTCATTAAAAATCCAGTGGTAGTATTTTCCTCTCTACCTTCCCTTTTTCCTTCTTATAGCTCTTTGTTGATACATTTATTATCATGGTGTTAATACATTTATTATTATTTGGGTCAACGCACAAATGCTCAATTTTTTATATGAGTTGCATTAAAAAAAAAAAAAGGCATGAAAATTTAAATTTAATTTAATTTCTTTTTTTGGAAGTATCATAATTTGATAATTTTCCATTATCTTTTGAGTAACTGAATTTACACAATCTTATAATTTTAAAAATTTTGTGACAACTTTCAAATGTTATAGTATCAAAATTGACGTTTTAAAATTTTCTGTTATACTTCTTAAAACATTTTAATATCACAATTTTTTTAATGATTCTTTAAACACATGCTATTTAATTTGTATTATTTTCTCACTTTAAAGTAAAAATTAATTTGGACAGTGAAAATTAACAATTATTAATTCAAGAAATCGATCGGCATTTATAAACACTTTGACATTAAAATTTCTAAATTTGTTTAGGATATTTTTTGAAATTCCACAATAATTAATTCTACTTTAGTTTCATTTGAACTTATTTTAGGCTGAAACATCGAAAGGATGCAGATGTTCCCTTTTCCTCTGTTTGCTATTTTTCTCTAGGTTACTTTAAGACGCCCAATTTTATTTTTTATTTTTTGGTTTTTTCTTTTGTACACATTTGATCATTTTCAAATATTTTTTTCCATATCCAAACACTCCAATAATATTGCTTTTTTTACCTATTCAATAATATTGTTTGAACCTCAATATTATGGCTGTTTCTGTAAATAAAAAATATAAAAAGAAAAAGAAAAAGAGACGAAGGTTCTTTGACCAACAATGGAAAGACGACTCGACTCCACGGTAGTGTGTGAATACAAAATCATCAATTTCAGCATCAAAGTGATTCATTTTTATTTTATAAAAGAAGAGAAAAAAAATCGAAAAGAAAAAGGGGAACCGTTGCTAATCTGTACTCTAATTTTTTTTTTTTTTTTAGTAAAGAATTTTTACGGGTCCAAATAAATTAAAGAAGGTCGATGCATGTCTCTTGAAATGGAACAACTAATGAGGCGCTTTATTTGATTCAAATTAGAGATATGATTTATGGTCAATTAACATTTCAGTTTCTATTTCTAATACTTAATTAATTTGTATCAAACATGCATTAATGCATGGCTATATTCGCCACAAATAATGAGTCTCAATGGGCTAAATGGTAAATGAGTATTATCACACTATGACCAAAACTAATGGGATCGGAGGAGAAAAGGGAGAAGGTAAAAATATAGTAAAGGAGAAAAGGAGGAGGGAAATGGTAAAATTCAGTCCCTCATCTATATATTTTTCTCTCAAAATGGTCAAAATTTAGGTATTTATGCGATTTTGATCCCTTACCCACTAGTAGGGAGAATAAACCCAAATTTGGTGGGTTTTATTTTTATTTTTTTCCCAACATTAGTTTTTCTCTAATACAAAGTGTGACAACCACATTAATTGGATTGGGAGGGCAAAACGGGCGAGTTGATATATTTAATTTATGATAAATTATAGCATGGGTTCTTGACCTTTGAAGAATGTTACCATCAAGTCTTCATTAATTCTTCAAAGTCTTGCACTTAAAATTTTTAACGTTTTAAAAGTTAGCGTCATAGATTATTCTGTCATATAAAAAAACGGTGGGTTTGAACTTTGACTGTTATCTGGTTAAAGTTTTTCATAAAATGGCAAAAATGCTTTTCTCAACAACAATGTAACAATTGCAATTCAATCTATCACTTGTAAACACGTGTACAAATTGACCTCAAAATTTTCTTAAATGACGCGATTTTAACTTTAATTTTTTTAATTGTTTTTCTTTTGGCTCATAATAAATCTATCACATTAGTCCTAATCAAACAATTTTTTAGCATAATCATTAACCCTCAAATATCAACCACCCTTACTACAATTTACCCAAAAATGATCTTAGAAGTGCCCATAGAGATGTGCTCAATCAGTCTGGTGGTCCCAGGTGCAAACTAAGTTTAATTAATTAATTAATTTCTTCTTGGACCGTATGTGTGTGTGTGTGTGTTATCTATGTGTGTGAAGATTTTGATAGGGCCAAGAGAATGGTGACAGAAGAGACTCATATTTTTTGTGTGTTGTCTGAAAATTTTGATAAGGCCAAGAGAATAGGCACACTTTTGAGCTTAAAAGTCGAGACCAAAACTTGGAAGCAATAAAGACCAGAAAAATGCGGAAACATCTTTCGTTTTCAAGCTTCAGTCTCACAGTGAAGACATGCAACCACCCAACTTCGAATATCATAATCCTAACATAATCAGTTTATATCAAGGTTGTCAGAATCGTATTTTTGGATCGAATCGTTGGAGGATTCATCCGAATCAGATGGATGGATCGAATCGTGAATCGTAAGATTCATTTAAATAATAGCTAATAATTTAGAATAGATATAAAGTCAAAATTTTAGTAACAAATCAACAAATAATGGTCAATTCTTAGCAATAAATCAGTAGTAAATAGTTGGAAAATAAGTTTTAAATAATTTTTAATTACATTAAAACCATCTCAACAAGAGAGATACAATTCAAATACAACAATCAAGCTCAAATATGAACTCATTCATCGAAACAATTGTTTTCATCATAAAAAATAAGCTAATTATTGGTTAAGATAAAAATAAACCATTTTACACATGGACACTAAAAAGGCAAAGAGTAGAGTTAGGGTATGTACAAAGAAAATGCAGAAACTATAAACCAAAAAAAAAAAAAAAAAAAAGAAACAACTCTCGCGAAATCTCTTTTTTTTTACAATTTGAATCTCGATTTTTTTACCATTTTTTACGATTCAAATCCGATTCAAAGACGATTCGATACGATTCAAACAGCATCCGATTTTTCAAGCGATTCAGATCGTTTGGGCACTTTTGAATCGTAAAATCGCATTGAATCGCGATTTGAATCGCGATTTTAATAACCATGGTTTATATAGTTTTGATGTGCCAATTTTAATTTTAAGCGGTAATTAGTCATTAGACATTTTGAACGGGACTTATTTCTCGATATTTAGCATGTCTAAACACTCAAAATTATTTATATATAATTAACACGTAACATATTTTTGATTTTAGAGACTAAACATTTATAATTCCATTAAAATATGAATGGTAAATATATATATATATATATATATATATATATATATATGACTACAAGTAGTCCATAAAATATTTTTCCGGTAGTTTAATGATAATTATCATTAATCTAAATAAACATTATTGTTTTGGCTTTTGTGAGAGAACCAATATATCTCAATGATAACTTTTCATGATAGTCTCGTCTTCTAATAATAAGACGGGGTTTCAGTTATTTTTATTGCCTTGAATCTTGAAGTTGGTTTGTTTAAATGAATCCCACGACCCCAATTAAGCATCAACACAATAAATTGACTTATGAACATTCAATGACTAAATTGATGAGTGCATTAGAAGTTTAAAATCTTATGAAAGATGTCCAAATAATCATTCAAAAAATATATATATTAATTATAATCTGAAAATACTACTTGTACATAGTTGTCGACATGATATGCACACCTCTTAGTTCGATTTCACTCCTAATTTATCTTTATTTTGTGTGTGTTGGGGGAGGGGGTGTTGGGGATTTCCATTATTGATATGTTACCCAAGCATTTAAATATCAAAATATTGTGTCTTTACCATACATAGGTAATGCCATCTAACTAATAAAAGTAAAATGGCCTCTTCTATAACAAAAAAAAAAAAAATAAGAGGGGGGGGGGGTGTGGGTTGGGTTTATATGGTGTCCTCTTCCTTGTTCGTGACTCCTCATCAGTGGAGTAATAATAGTTTTGTTCTCCCGCCCACTCTATGGGTATACATTTTGCCATACTTGTAGTGGGCAGGAGAGCGGGAGTAGAGTAAAAATGCCTTGCGATAAGCTAACAACATCTCTAACGAAATCTATTCTTTTGCCCAATTCATTTTTCATGCATGCATTTTCCTGTGAAGATAATGGGAGTAAAATGGTAATATCATAGGTTAATATCAACAAATAATATAATTATCACATGCAACAACAATTTAGGATATGTTCTTTATTTTCTATACACAATAAAATTAAATTCTATTAATTTTAATTTACTTTTTATTTCTCATTATTTTCAACAACTCGTATAATTGTTTTATATTTTTTAATATATTTTTTCTAATTTTCATCAGTACATCTAACACATCGTTGGAATAAATAAAAAATATTATCTATGGGACAAAGCCCAATTGAGTGACAAATTTACCATACCTTCCAATGAACATGCTTAAAAATAAGCACCAATTGACATCATAAAAATTTTAAGAAATAATCAAACACAACTTCTCTAAATAACTTCGATATTATCCAATAACTTCAATTAGAAATGTTCAAACACACTCGTGTGTGTCATAGCTATGGCACTCCGAAATATTTTTCGATGACATACAATCTACGTTGGGAAAATAGAGATCAGATCCAGAACCAGCACAGCGATGTGAAACTCCAGCAATTCGAAAACATTTTCGGTGATATCATTTACTCAAAGTCAAAATTTTTGGCAAAAAACTTTTACTTTGACAAAAAATTTTGATTTTGAGCAAATGGTGTCGATGAAAATTTTTTCGAATTGGTGGAACTTCTTCTCGCCATGTTAATTTTGAATTAGATCTCGATTTTTTTAACAAAGATCGCATGTGATCAAAAAATATCCAAAAATATTGCAACTATGACACTCCTGTCTCCTGGCTATTTTAGAACAACTCTGTGACTTCCACTATTGGATAATATCGAAGTTACTCCTTTGCCATTAAGTAAACACAAGGGGCATTAGCAAATATATACAAATTTAGACTTTCAATTGCATGAAAGTCAAAAAAATTTTCAATTTGCAATACTAACAAGAAAAATTGTAGCATGCCCAAATTATCCTGACCATGTGCAAATGGCGGCTCCTCAATTCCCATGAAATAGTACAAATTTTCAAGACATGTCACATCATGTCATGTTTGCATTAAATTGACAATTTAGAGACCAAGCAATCCCTCTTATTCCCTCCATTAGTTGGCGCCAAACACACCCTTATCCAACTTCCATTGTTTCTTTATTTTCTTGGCCGAATTAAATTCTCCTAATGAATTGCTTTGACTCCTCTAATGGGTCCCATTGAACTCCAGCATTATTGTGTATGTCAAACGATTTTGATTTACACTTTCTATACTATAGGGTATAGAATATTGAGTATGCTAAATCACAATTTGTATGAAAAATGCATGGACGAGCAGTGTGGTGCTACGAACTCCTACTATGAAATTGATGCTTGGAGTTTATTTTGCTTTGTTTTTGTATCTCTTGATGATGCATATTCATTCTTTATTCAAGTGTAGCAATTGACTTATGGTTATGTTTATTGATTTTACGTGTTTCCACTTTTCAGGGACGACCTTACACCATTATGTCATATCTTATGGTGGAGAGTTCCATTATGTAGAAGGGAATTGATAGTGGCATTACTTTACGGTGAAAATATTGGAAGCGAGCCTACAAGCGTGAAGTTTGTCACACGAGAAATGTAGACGACATTGTAATTCCTCATGAGGTTGCAAATAGGCTTGTGTTACCTCCTAAAATCCGTAGACCAATTAGCCATCCACTAACTAGGCGCCGCTGATATAGATTGGAGTTCACACATGTTGTACGACAATGTCGACGATGTCGCTCTACAGACCATCGTCGACAGACTTGTACGGCTCCTATCAATTCAATTTTGACGTAGTTATTGGCAATCGAAGTGGCAATGTGAGCTAATATAGCTTCCACCACTACGTAAGCTATTTTTTGCTATACGACTCCTCGATTAGCTTTGTATATTTTACATAAAATTATTTTAAAAATTCAAAAATGAAAGTTTGTTTGAAAATTTTTTATTAGCGATGGATACTCTATACCTTAGATGATAGAGTATCCAATGAAAACAAATAACCAAGGTAAAAGTTAGAAAATATTCGATACAAATTTCATTCATTTAGTGAAAAACGAACAATACATTGGAGGTAATAGCATACTGACATATTAGGAAACTAAATACTGGCCGACCTTAACATCCGAAATGGTTGAAAAATGCCGACCAATTGGTCAACCAAGACCAATGTCGGAACTACGACATTTGGTGCAGGAGCATGTTTATAGTTCAACAGGTGGAAGGAAAATACAGCCATTATGCATAGACCACACAAACTACAACTAAATACAACTGGAGATAGTAGACCTTAAACTCACTAGACGAACATCAAAATACTTCGTTACTTTTCCTCGAACTCCTAATCTCATCTTCGTCAATGATAGGAAATTCCCTAAGCAAGAGTGCTTAAACCTTTCCAAATTTCCGCATTCAAAGCCTTCTTAATAGCTGTCATCCTATCCACCACAATATGCCGTACAATCTTTCCATAACAACGGTTCTCTGGCCTCACAATGTGTGGATAATTATTCCTACATATACATAACACCATAATTAACATCAAAATCCAAACGGCGTTTTCAAATCATAAATAAAATAGCAACATAGTCCAAGTTAAAAGGATTAGAACAAAGAAATATTTCAGGGAACTATATAATTTTCAGTAGTGGATTCAAAAGTATTGCACATTAGTTTCAATTTTTTTTCCCAAAATTCAACTTATAATGAGAATATTTTGTAATAATCAATCAATGGTTTCATTGACAAAAGAATTCTGAATTTTTATTTTCACCGTTAAATTATATGTGATAGATTGTTACACATTTGTTTACTAATCTATTTAGCACATTTATTTATCCAACAGAATTCTCATATATGCAACATTCATCTTACAAATTTTGCATAAATATAAAAGATAACTGCTTACAACAAAAGATAAGCATTTTCGCATCGGTTAGGCATTAGCACAAACACTCCAAGTGCGATACAAAAACAACTCGTACACACACAACACATGGTGTAGATTCATAACCCACAATGTATAATCTTTTGTTCTTATTTCAATTTGACGAAGGGGAAGATATGACCATTCAAAACCAACCAAAATGAGAAAATGGTTATGGCAAACTGGGTTAAACCCCAAACTGAAGTATAATACGAAAAAATTAACAAAATACATGAAATTCTAACCATTTCAAAATTAGGGCTTTCAAGATCAATCCCAACACAATTGAACATTATACCCATGTATTTCACATAGCAATGTCCACTGAAAAATAAAAAAAAAAATTACCAAAGAAAAAAATACGGGTTGAACCATTCGATCGTACACTAAGCCTTAATAAAAAGAGGGAAAAAGGAATTTTTGCGCGAACTTACGAGCTTGTCATCACAAACGAATTTTTTTGCCACAAATCTATAGAGGAAGTTATTGGGTAGAAGCAAACGACTCTATCTTCAAGTAATCTACACTACTCTTGCTGGAAAACAAATAGAAATCCTTGTATTAGATTGTTTTTTTGTTGAATTTTGGAAGGAGGAGTATTGGAGATGAAGGTATGATGGTGATGGGAAAAACTTGGTCAAATTGTACAATTCCTAATCTATGCATATTTGGTCTAATTTTAGTTGAAGGGCATCTTGGCCATTGTCAATTAATTATTGTTAGTATTGCAAATGTAAATTTTTCATGTTAATATAGTATTTATATAATAAAACCTTGACAATCTTGCTAATATCTCTAAACACAATGTTTGGATTTTATGCCACCCAAAAACGTCAAATGGCGTCAAATAGATTTTCACAGTACGAAATCGCGACGCGTGGTTCACACGGACTCTAATTTAAGAACGAAATTCAGCTTTATTCAGAATCCACAGTATCCCACCCTTGTCTCCCTCAGTCCCGCGCCCAACTCCAATCCATTTTCTTCTCTCTTCAACTCACCACTCTGTTTCTCTCTCTATATCTATTTGTATCTATACATCATCATGAACAGTAAAGAGAAACTGGTGGTGGAGGTGGTGGGTGCACACAACCTGATGCCGAAAGACGGCGAAGGCTCATCTTCGCCGTTTGTCGAGGTGGAGTTTGAAAACCAGACACAAAAAACAGGGGTGAAGTACAAAGACCTCAACCCAGTGTGGAACGAGAAGCTCGTTTTCCATGTAAACGACGTCGCAGACCTGCCGTACAGGGCCATTGAAGTGAGCGTTTTCAACGAAAAGAGGTCTAGTAATAGCAGAAATTTCTTGGGGAAGGTTAGGATTTTTGGGTCGAGCATTGCGAAAGAAGGTGAAGAAATGCCTCAGCTTTATACGCTGGATAAAAGGAACCTTTTTTCGCACGTGCGTGGTGAGATTAGTTTGAAGCTTTATTTGTCTACTAAAGAGGAGGTTAAACAGATGATTAGAAGCGGCGGTGATGGTGGTGGTGTGGTGGTTTCCGCCGGTGGCGGTGGTGCTGTTTCGAAGAAAAACAAGAAAATGCAGCGGCAGAGTCGGAACTTGGTGATTCCACAGCAAATGGGCCAAGAAAGCAACAAAATGGACCTGGGCCTTGGTTTGGGCTTGCAAAACCCTGTAGGGCCAAGCCCAGGTGATATCAAGCCCGTCGTTATTTCCACCGTCCCTGGACCCGTTATCCCAACCTCCGCCGCTTCCGCCGCCGGCATCGGCCATGGTGGTGGGTTTGGAGGGTACTCAACTGCGTCGAACGAGTTTTCCTTAAAAGAGACAAATCCTCAGCTCGGTGGCTTAAACAATGATAAAACGAGCTCCGCCTATGATCTTGTTGAGCAAATGCAATATTTGTATGTAAAAGTTGTGAAAGCTCGTGAGATTTCAGTTCTTGATGGTGGCGGTGGTGAGCTGGTGACGGAGGTGAAGCTCGGAAATTACAGAGGGATTACAAAAAGAGTTTCTTCAACCAATGCAGTATGGGACCAAATATTCGCCTTCTCGAAAGATTGCATACAGTCATCAATAGTCGAGATTTTCGTCAAGGAAAGTGGTCAAGATGATTATTGGGGTAGAATTTCATTCGATTTGAACGAGGTACCCAAGAGGGTCCCACCAGATAGCCAATTGGCCCCACAATGGTATAGAATGGAGGACAAAAAGGGCGACAAGGCAAAATGTGGTGAGATTATGGTGTCAATGTGGTTCGGGACGCAAGCCGACGAGGCGTTCTCCGAAGCGTGGCATTCGAAGGCGGCTAACGTACATTTTAATGGTTTGTATTCTATTAAGTCAAAGGTTTATCTTTCTCCTAAGCTTTGGTATTTAAGAGTGAGTGTAATTGAAGCACAAGACATTGTTTTAGGTGGTAAAAGTGTGACAGTTAATAATGTTGTTAGATATCCCGAGCTTTTCGCGAAAGTTCAAGTAGGAAACCAAGTTTTAAGGACTAGAATTGCTTCGCCTATATTGAATAGGAGCTTTTCAAATCCTTGTTGGAACGAGGATTTGATGTTTGTGGTCGCCGAGCCATTTGAGGACTATTTGTTGGTTTCGATCGAGGATCATGTGGGCCCGACTAGAGACGAGGTTGTTGGGAGGCTCATCTTGCCGGTTGCAAACATTGAGAGGCGGTTTGATGACAAGTCGATGATATCTAGGTGGTTCAATCTTGACACTCAATTTAGCACCCCAAGTGATCCAAAGGCTGTCGTTCATTTCGCCTCCCGCATTCACCTTCGGGTGGCACTTGAGGGAGGTTATCACGTGCTCGACCAGGCGACTATGTATAGCAGTGATGTAAGGCCGACGGCCAAGCAGCTGTGGAAGCCCCACATTGGTGTTCTTGAAGTTGGGATTTTGGGTGCAACCAATCTTATGCCAATGAAGATAAAAGAAGGTATAGGAGGCTCAACAGACGCATATTGTGTTGCGAAATACGGGCAAAAGTGGGTTCGTACGAGGACGGTTGTCGACAACTTGGCCCCTAAGTGGAATGAGCAATACACTTGGGAAGTTTATGACCCTTGCACTGTTATTTCCATTGGTGTGTTTGATAATTCACTCGTGGACAAAAGCGACGCCTCCATGGCCGGAAGTAGAGATACACGTATTGGGAAAGTTAGGATTAGACTCTCGACTCTCGAATGCGACAGAGTTTATACACATTCTTATCCACTCCTCATGTTACATCCTTCGGGCGTGAAGAAAATGGGAGAGCTTAATTTGGCTGTTCGTTTTTCGTGTGCTAATATGTTAAACATGTTACACACATACACAATGCCGTTATTGCCGAAGATGCATTACATCCAGCCGTTATCCGTTAACCAGCTTGATAGTTTAAGGTATCAGGCAATGAGCGTGATTGCGTCTCGACTCAGTCGAGCGGAGCCCCCGCTGGGGAGAGAAGTGGTTGAGGACATGCTCGACCACGACTCCCATATGTGGAGTATGAGAAAGAGCAAGGCTAATTTCTTTAGGCTCACAAATGTGTTAGCTTGGTTTGTTGCTATAAGCAGGTTGATTGAGAGATTAAGAAATTGGCAAAAGCCGGTTCTATCGACTTTGGGTCTACTAGTCTTCACCATCCTTGTCTTAGTCCCCGAGCTGATCATTCCTTGCATCTTGCTGACATCAGCGACAGTCGGGATTTGGCGGTACAGATGGCGGCCGCTCTACCCGCCCCACATGGACACTCGATTGTCGTTTGCAGAGACAATCCTCCCAGACGAGCTGGACGAAGAATTCGACTCGTTTCCAACTAGTCGAAATGCGGAGATTGTTCGAACGAGGTATGATCGACTCAGGAGCGTTGCTGGGCGGATTCAGTCGGTTGTTGGGGATATGGCGACTCAAGGCGAGCGGTTTCAAGCTTTACTGAGTTGGCGGGACCCACGAGCGACGTTCTTGTTTGTTGTGTTCTGTGTTTTGGGTGCAATTGGGTTCTATTTGGTGCCAATTAAATGGGTGGTGGCTCTATGGGGTTTGTACTATCTGAGGCCACCGAGGTTTAGAAACAGGTTGCCTTCAAGTGCTGCTAGCTTCTTCAAGAGGTTGCCTACAAATGCTGACATCATGCTGTAAAATTGACATTAAGTGTTCATTTTTTGAAGTGTATTTTGTTTTAGATTTGAAGATGCAAATGTTGTACTATTAGTTTTCTGATGTAATATATAGCGCGAGTGAAGTCATCAGTTAATTCTTGTGTTATGAAATGTCATCTGTTGTTTGCAACTAAGAATCTTGGTAATGACAATTTTCGTATCCAATGTTAAAACAAAATTTTAAGTTCCATAGAGTAGAAATTACGCTTAAACATCTACTCTCCCGTTCCATGCCAATATATTGGCACTATAAGGTGTCAACATGCTATGTATTGATCATTTATTGGTTAAATATGGGTGTGGGACCCCCTCCATTAAGGGAGAGAGTGACACGTAGATATGTTGGTACCATAAGGTGCCAACATATTCGCAACGAATCACCCACCTAAACATCTATTCTTAGAAGTTAAACTCATCATTAAAAACAAGTATGACAAATCAAGAAACCCTAGAAGTCGAAAAATAAATGGGATTATCAAAAACATGAAATATGTGATATGTGAGAATTAGATAGATGCGCATAAATTCAACGAAATATATTATAAAATCATTAAGACTCTAGAATCATGCAATGTTAAGATGAGCGTTAGAATATGAAACCGTCAGGGGCGTAGTTATCGGTGAACCAAACTAGGTCACGTCCCACCCCCATTTTAAAAAAAATACAAAGAAAGTTTAGAAAAAAATAATTTTTTTATAATATAACCTAATAAAATTAATTGTCGACACAGTGAACTGTAAGCTCCTGCCTTCGCCACTGGAAACCGTACAATGATAATGAACTCATTCAATCATTTGCATAAAGGGAATTCTGTAGTTGAGTAACCAATTGAGCAGCAGCAGACTCTCTTGCTTCATCCGGATTGGTCTTCAAATCACTTGTGGCAAAAAAGAATTTATCCTTCTCTGTCACTACAACCTTGGCTATAAATTTACCTAAACAAATGACAAATGTGGTACGGCAAAAAAAAACTTAGAATGCTGTACACGAATCACCAATAACAATTAAATTTTAGGCACCATTTTTAGGAGGAAAAAAAAAAAGATTCTGCCAAGAAAACACAAAAGTGACTTTTTGTCGATTCGAGTGAAAATATACCAAAAAGTTGAAATCGTGAGAAACGCACCATTCTCTTTTCTACGCATCCCAAAAACCCGAATGAGAAATGAATCCAAAACTCAAGACTGAAGTTAAAATACAAAGACAATGCCACCTAAAATTTGTTGATACGTTGATCGTGGAGAATGGGATGTAAAGTTGAACCCTGAGGTCCGAAGGTCTCAAATCACATAATTGAAGCCCCAATAACATATGAAAAATAACAAAATAAGCACAATGACAGCAAGAGATTATAATATCGATTATTCACGTAAAACAAATCTTACCATCTGATGGTTCAAGTAAGTATCTAGGTAGTCTCCAGTTATTCTTTAAACACATCGACTCCAAGTCCTGTAGAGTGACAAAAACAATATAATTAAAAAATATATATACATTGACATGTCGTGTGAACTTACATTGAGTGCTAAAAGAAAAACGAACAAACTTTACCTGGCACGAAGAATTCTTGGGGCTATCAATCAATTTTATACTGGACCTCTGTTGGTTGTCACTCTTTGAGGAGACTCCATAAGGAGCACTCATGGATTTCATACATTCAAGGGCTACATCACAAAATATGATTTAGCAGTTTTTCTTGAAACTTGTTGAGTATAAATGTTTACCGTAAAACACAATGTAAAAAAAAAAAAATGAAGGAACCATAGCCAAGAGAAGATGACTAACCATCGCTTACTTTCTGAATATTTCGTTGAAGCAGTGCAAACTGAACCTCCCTACTGCAAATCTCAGAATACTGGTAAAATTACAAAGTAAATACATAAGCGATGCACATCTTGCAAAAGATTACATAAACTACAACATCTCATTATGTTTACAGATGAGAAGGATGAAAAAAGATTACCATCTCTTGTTCACGTTTAGAAAGAATTGCCAAAGTATTTTCCAATGCTTCTATTGCTGGATCATTTTGAAGTTCTTCAATCAGCTCAGCATTCGCTGAAGGAACCTCACCTCGACTGCATGAGGTAGTCGCATTGCAATTCTCTTGAGTAACCTTGTCATTTGTCTCATGAGTATCCTTTGACTTCAAAGAGTCTTCAGTCTGTTAAATAAAAAGCAGATTCGCTAATTATTTTAACCAATGCATCTATATCCCACTATTGTAAATTTTTAGTGTAATAGCAGATACAAGAATCACAGTCGAGTTCTGAAGATACCTCCACGTCATCTTCACCTACTGGTGCACATGCACCAGACTTCTCAGCTTTTGAAATCTGATTTTCCGTTGCGTCTTCATCACTGAGACAAGTTTCAAAGGTCATCTGTGGCTCAGTGGGACGACCAGATGGTGAACCCTTTGGCCATTCTTTTCCAACATTCTGATTTAGAACATCATCGATGTGGTCCACATGAACTTCCTTGGACTTGACTGTCCCAATATCAGCTTTTCCTGTCTCCCGGGAGATCTTAACAGCACTCGCGTCTTCTTGGGTCAATGAATGTCTATGCTTTCTATCGTTAGCTAGTTTACTACGCGATTCACGTGAACAGTCTGTAGCCTGAGAGATCCTAACAACACCTGTCTCTGTTTGCGTCGATGAATGCTTATATTTTCTATCATTAGCTAGCTTACTACGTGATTCACGTGAATTGTCTATAGTCTCAGAGATCTTAACAGGAGTTGCCTCTTTTTGCATAGATGAATGTTTATATTTTCTATCATTAGCTAGTTTACTGCACGACTCCCGTGACTTGTCTATAGCCTGAGAGATCTTACTATGAATTGCCTCCTTTTGTTTATATTTTTTATCATTCGCTAGTTTACTACGCGATTCACGTGAATTGTCTATAGCCTGAGACTGCACCTTGTCTATGTTATCCAAGTCAGGTAAAGTCGATAACCACAGCGATATGATATCTGCATAGGGTTGCAGGTGGAAATAGTCGACAGCCGTTGTAATCTCCCACTCTCCATCAATGTTTTCAAATAAAGGACCCTGCAAACTGAAGAACAGAAATTTTATCCGAAGCATTACATCACAAGTTAACTTTAGGCCCGCTTGAAATGAGATTTAAAATGTTTTAATGTAAAAGAGGAGAGAGAATGAGTGGAGTTGAGTGGTTGAGATTTGTGGATGTGATTGATTTAGAGAGAGAAATAATGTAGAAAAAAGTGTTAAAAACACTTTTAAATAAATTAAAAGTCTAGCCGAACACCCTTTTTAATTTTCTACTTCCTAACGTTCTTTCCGATTTAGCAACAATGAAAATTTCCAGGGTTAAAAACGTAGTCAAATCTTGATAATGGGTGTCGGCTTTAGGATAGACATTAGACAACAATAAGAAAATCGGAGATTCGCACCAAGCGAACTGTAAAGTACGGACCGCAAAAGAGAGCAACTAGCTGTTAATCTCCTAGTTAATGCTGCTGCTACTTGTGGATGGTAATTGCTTATTTAGGAAATCAACTGTTGTAAACAAGATACTTCGACTGAAAAACTAATGGCTCATTTAGCAAGTCAACTCTCTTGATATCAAAGCCGTATGAAATGGTTTAAGAAATGACACAATGACTATCTGCATCATACATTTGGATTTGGAAACCATCAAGCTCTCAGCCCATGGTACCTCAACCAACAATGCTAGAGGTGCTTCCAAGGAAACAAACTAAAATCAACCATGGAGCAAAATCAAGATCTTCTGAGATCGATAATGCTCAACAAGAGCTTATCTCAGTCAAATTATTGAAAGGCACGCCCATACTATGTTACACCACTTGATCTAAAAACTTAAACTTATAACCATATTCATAATAGTCAATATTGTCTTCGATAATTGATCTTTCAAGTAATCCAAATATTGTCTCAAATTTCCTACTCCGAGTTCAATTCCACCTCGAAGAATAAACAATCCCACAAACATACGTTAATGTATTCTTTTTATTTTAGATATCGACTTTTAAGTTAATATGTTATATATTATGTTATAACAATATCAATTCAAGTTATATTGTACTCTTATTTTTATGCTTTTGTTCGCACGTACTTCAAATTTTATTTTTTATTTTTTGACAAACGTTTTGCAGGCCCTATAGTTTGAAAAATCCTACCTCCGCCCCTGATTGTTAATAGCATTACCATTATTCATTTGATATGCATGGTATTAATTTTATAGTTATCAGTATGATTTTATTGTTTCAAGAATGTGTAGTAGCTCTTGATGGTACTACTCATATTCCAAGTATATGGGAGTTTGTCATTACCTTAATCATCATAGTAAAATTTGAATGTTTTAGCAACTTTTGATTTTGATTTAAAACTCGTTCATGTGCTAGCTTAGTGGGTGAGAGGAATCAGCACATTATTCAAAAGTGTTAAACACCACTCTATCAAGGAGAAGTGGACTTAGCGCGTGTTAGCGTACTCGTTTTTACACATTTTTACACATTCTTTTCAACCCCACCCATTCTCTCTCCTATTTCACATGCACATATCTCGTGGAACCTACATGTACTATATAAATCTCTACCATTCAACTCTACTCATTCTCTTCTCTTATATCACATAAAAACACATAAAATCAAATTTTACACACATCCTAACACCGCTTAAATCATTATATTTGTGCTGCATTCTTGATTCTACTTACATCCATATTCCATTTCTTCCACATCTTCCTCGAAAGGATCTTGCTCTTGGTGGATTGTACATTTTCAAATTGGCTCCAAATTTTGTATCCATTTTGAGGTGCATGCTGCCATCTTTAAATGATTTTGATGGTCAAGGTGTCAAGGCAGCAACCTTGAAAATGCAAAAGATCCATTCAATCCTCGACATGCTTCCTCGAGAATGAAATTACTTGTATTTGGCATATCTAAATTCAGGTTCACAAATTTTAAAACAGTTCCTCCATTTCCATATAAAACACAGACAGGACTAATGTTAGCTTTTCCGACGTCGAGTGTCCCCATTTACTTCAACGTGTTTACTTGCAGCAAATGAAGCATTGTCAATTAAGAAGTGTATTTAAATAAATTATTTCTAGACTTTTTCTTGAGACCTTTTCTCGTGGGACATGAGATTGTAATTTCAAGTTCTGTCGTAAACAATAAAAGGCCATAAATATCCATGAAGTTTATCTTTTAAGATAGGATGCACAGATAAGGAGATGAGTCTCCATGTGAATGGAGTGACAATGTTCTACACGTATCAAACACCAACTCATAGGTGCCATAGGAGTGTTGTGGTATTGGTGCAACAGAGCTTTTAGGTAAAAGTCAATTAGAGTCTGTTGAAGTCTCTTCGAGTCTCTAAAAATCTATACAAAAATCCAAGTTAATAACATCAACCTAAGTATGACACTTAGAAAAAGTCAAGAAATAAGAGCCCGAGCTTTGAGATGAAAAATATAAAATAAAATGAGGGATGTGTATTGCACTACAATAGAAAAAGAAACGGGTGAGGAATGATGTATACTCCTAGTTCTCTATTATGGATACACCCTCAAAGGAGGATCTTGTAGGTCAGCACTAAACTCTAGACCAAGACTCTTTCAAGCCAACCTTGGTCTGCTTGTTCATTGAACAAAAATGAGGCCTTTTGTTTTTGACTTTTAGAGGAGCAGAGCAAATAACAACTAATCCCAGTAATGCACAAGCAGAAATGATAAGTCAGTCATTAAGTCTCGCGCGCCCGGGGAGGGGGGGGTTATAGGGGGGCAGTTGACTTGATCTAACCTCTTGAACATCTCTTCAATTGGGGTTCCTTTGTCTTTGCTGATTCGAGAACATTGCATCATATAAAACCGAGCTGCTGTCTCTTCCTTGTTCAGTGAATACACTGTATGACACCCCAAAATCACTAGATCCGTACTGCTAAGACCTGTGACATGTGTTAAGAATTGTTAAGTTCTTTGAAAATGGAAGCCATATTCAACAGTTTTGAAGATCATATGTGCAAGCCAAAAACAACACGAGTAAAATTCACAGCTAAGAATGTTTCATTCAGCTACCCAGTAACTACAACTTCACAATCTTGGATAGTTTAAAGAATGCACTCGTTTATGTCATTACATCATTAATACTTCCAAAAATAATTTCTTGCAAAGCAGAGATATGAAATAACAATAACTTTTTTCTTGAAAACAACTGATGATATACCTGTTGCTTCCTTAACAGCTTTAAAAGCAAGCTGTAGAAACCCATCAACATCGGCATTGTTTTTGCTTGTTGACGCTCGACTGTCTCTTTTCCTCTTGTTACTAGAAATTTGCGAAATTATGCTATATTCATCGAGCTGTTTTTCAATTAGTGACCAGATGCCCTCAGTGACACCGCCAAGTTGGAGCAAGCAACTTTCATTCTTTGAATCAACCAAAAATACTGCAACCTTTGAAATAGGCCATCCTTTCATATCAAGAACGTCTCTTGACGCAATTAAAGCCATAGAGATATCACACGCGTCTCTTATAGCTTTCTCAGTTACTGAAAGCTTATTATCATCATTAATGTCTTTCAACTTCACAGCTTCATTTCCAATTGTGATCTTCATGAAAGGCATCATAGCCTCTCTCAAATCCATTGTTAATTTACAGAATGCCACAAAATGTATAAATTCTGATTTCGGTTGCTGTTTCCTGTGGTAATAGTTGTACAACAACACAACAGCGTGCATCTAAAGAGAAAAAGACCAACAAATAAAAGATCAATTAGCATAATAGACATGAAAACAGTACCCTTCCGTTGCCCATGACCCAATTACCCAACACCTCGTTTCGGTGGGTCCCACTATAGCAGTGTGGCCCACCACTTCTGAGACTGCCCGCCAAACGGAAACGGGAAATGCCCTTATTTTGAAAACCTTCTTAGATTTTGAACATACATAGCACCAAATATTTAAAATTTTGCATTTTTGTAAATGAAATTTCGAAAACTTTCTAAGGTTTTAAGCATAAATAATCTGATTTTGCATTTATGTAAAGAACTACGCAGAACAAATAACAGAGAAACAGAACACAGAATTACACAATCACCATACCTGTCTAGCAACACTTTGCTGAACAGAAAGACGAGGAGGTTCATTCTCGACCCGAGATGGCAAGCTGGGGTCAACCAAAGTCTCCATCAACGCTTGTATCAGCCCGGTGGGCGAGAATTCTGAACCCATCAAGTTAGCTATATGAGAAAGAAACAGAGGAAACCCATCAGACTACACAAACCATGCGTACAAAATCAAGAAACAACTACACACTTATACGTGTGTGAAAGAAGGAGAAAATGAATGGGTGAAAGGAGAGGAAAAACAAAATAATAAAAAAGTTGATGGGTTTAACTGACCAAAACTTGCAGTCGATTCTCAAAGCTTCAACATGAATGGCGAGCGATGAGTGATGAATGAGCTTCAGTTTCGATTTCAGACAATTTGGGATTTTGAATACTGACAAGTGACAACTCGGCGTGCCGAAATACTAGAGATATTTCGCCATTATGTTTCCGGTTTCCTAAAATGAAAGCGCGCACATGGAGTGATCTATGGGTTTTAGAAAGGGTGAGGCTAAATACAACCATCTCTTTCCTTTATTCACCCATTTTATCTAATATTCCAACTCTATTCCCATCCTTTCCTATAATTTCAAAAAAAAAAAACTTTGCGCTGGAAAATGAACGCCCAAAAGGGTGTTCACCAAAAACGGGGCGAACACCCACATGGGGTGTTCGCCCCGTTTATGGGAAACATCACATAATTTTAAAAAATAATTAAAAAAAGAAAAAATTATCGATAAAAAAATTTTGTTATTATTTTTGTTTAAATTTTTTACAATCATTCAAAGATTTTTTAATAATTATATTTAATACTAATCAGATAAAATTAATTACTCTATCATCGAAAAATTCGAAATTCATAGTCAAAGTAATTGTAAAAAATTATGCTAATCGGATAGAATTACTATATTATAAAAAATTCAAAATTCATTATCAAAGTAGTTGTAAAAAAATTAAAAGAAATTTCAAAATTACTTGTTAAAATAGTTACAAAAAATTATAATAAAAATATATCTACCAACACAAAATCAGATAAAAATTCTATTTTTTCTTCAATTTTTTTTTAGTCTTGTTGGCTGCATTCACAGCGAACAAACTTTTGGTTATTCGCTATGAATGCAGCCAACGAGCTAAAATCCTGTTCGCTGCATTTGCAGTGAACAGGAAAGAAGAAAAAAAAAAGAATATGAGTGCACTTGGTATGGGCAATTTGGTCTTTTAATTTTTTTTTTATAGGTCAATGGGTGCACTTAGTAAAGGGGTGGGTGCATTTAGCCCCACCCTTTTAGAAATGATCGTCATTGCTGCAGGTTAGGTGACCTCATTTAATGCTCTAACTAACCATAATGCTAAATATATATGATGCTTGCCTAGATAATATATTAGAGATAAAAATCTTATTAATTAATAATAAAGAATAGGATATTTCCGCATTGGCTTTGACTTTTCTTTCACCTAAAGATAAATTTTTGTTATTAAATGGGTGATATGATTGAATTTTTTATGATTTTTTTATGGATTTTTACGTAAAAAATAAGAGAGTGAGTAGAGTTGAATGATAAAAATTTGTATAATATATATATATATATATATATATAAATATGTCTCACGTTTAAATTGTTATTACACGGCCTTTTTTTTTGCCCACTTACTTTGCCTTATTTCTATATTTAATATTAATATTAATTTTGATACTCATTTACAATTCTACTATTTTTAGCTCTTGAAAATACTATTACAAATTAATTTTTAATCTACTCATATGTAGGTAAATTAAAATATCCATAAGTTGATATAATAATTTGCAAGTGGTTCGAATTAATATATAGGCAATATTCTGGATCAATGGCAAACTGTTAAATTATTATATAAGTATTTTAATCTATTCATATATGGGTAGGTGATTAAAATTATATAAATCTCTAATTAAATAACTGTAGTTTTGGAAGTTAGTTGATAAGTTTTCTTTTCTAATTTTTTTTAATTCTTATGTAAAAAATAAAATGGACAAAATAAATGCGACCAAGCGAGTAATTATTTTCCTTGTGTGTATTAATTAGTATAACTATTCAACCTTAACATTGTTGTGAACGAGAGAAATTTTCACTTCAATTCTCGTTATTGAATTCATTACAAGTGACCCCAATTTATAGAAAAATATTGGGGCACATCGTATTACAAATATTGATCTAGTATACAATAGTCATTCACACAATAAAAACATAATCATTACATTACTATTTCTTTTCCCTAACTTTCGGTGGGTTTACAACAAACATTTAGTTCTCAACGAAACAAAAGTTTGTCCAATCACACCCCTATTCTTTCTAAATGCTCTCCCTTTCTCCGGCACACAAAGCAGTACTCGTTTTCACATTTCAAAATATATACACACACTTATCTTTATATTATAATTTGTGACGCCACCTAGGCAAAGATACCAATATGGCACATATTAAATATTTTAAGAAAATTGTAAAATTAGTTTTGAAAATAAATCAATCTTAATAAGTAGTAATTAAAAAGATAATTGAAAATAAACCAATATTTAAAATAAACATTTAATGAGAAAAAATTTGTTTTCGAAAGACTTTAAATATAACTTTATTTTTTAAAGTTCTAATTCAAAAAATTAAATAATAAATATTTTTATTTAATTTCTAGTGATAAAATTGTAGGTTTTGATAGTTTTGCTTGGTTACGTGAATTGGTCTGTTAAAAAATAATGGGTATTTTTTACTTTTTTTTCTTTTTTAAAATCAAATAGTTGGTGGTTAAAATTAAAATTGGATTTATGTTAAATAATTTATTTATGTTTAAGTAAAGTAGTAATTTATTAATCTTTATATTATTATAATTGAAGTGTGACGTTTGACGGACGCCCTATTGGCAGTGCCAACATGACACACTGTTTCTAATTAATTTATTTTTCGTTTTTAATATGGCTGATGTGATATGCTTACTAACTGGATTTTGCATCGCGCACGTTTTGCTTTTTCTAAGTATATAAAATTAAAAATAAAAAGTTTTTATTTCTACAATTAACATACAATTTAGGTAAATGGAAAGAAATCAAATGAATTATGTAGATCCGGAAAATTATCGGTATTACTACAAATTTAAGTTATATAAAATTAAGCATAATACTTTTTATATAATAGAACTAAAATGAAGTAACAATTACAGTTAATCACTAAAAGAATGCATAAAATCATAAAATTTAGAGTGCACAATGTCCATTTCAGAAAGAAAAAAGGTGTTCAATATAAATTTGATATATATCAACGAGAAAGACGCATTTTAATAATCAAAGAATTTTTATATATTCATTCTCAATGGTTCGTTTACAATTAATTAATCTCCACGAGCACTCTTGTGCAATGATATGTACGGCAATTAGAATTAAAGTTACACATTTTGATAAACTTCTTAATTATGCGATGCACGTGAATTTTTATATTTTATAATTGTGAATTTACTTCGTATTTTTTACATTGATTATAATATACTCCATCCGTCTAAAAAAGATAACCCTATAGTTATTTTCACACAGATTAAGAAAATGGTGGTTAACTTAGTTGAAACATTAAATTTTACCTTATTTTTTCATATATACCATTATGTATTATTAATTGTTATGCAAATGTAATTGATGTGGAGTAATACCAAAATTATTAATGAGGGGTATATATGGAAATGAAAAATTAAATGCATGCTCAATATGGAAAGTGAACCATCTTTTTGCGACGGACGAAAATAGTAACCAAGCCTATCTTTGTGGGACGAAGGGAGTACAATATTATATATTTCAATAAATGTTTACAATTATGCAATCTCCTATACATAAATTACATCAATTATGTAATTCAACATTTATATTTATAATTTTATATCAATAATTTATCGTATAGAATTTTAATTATTCCCGTGTATCGCACGGGCGTGATATTAATATGTTATATATAAGCAGGTGTTAGTTTATATGTATTTATGAGTTTTGATGTGCAATATGAGAGAGAATGAGTGGAGTTGAATGGTGGAGTTTTGTGTAGTACAAGTAGGTCCCACAAGATATGTGGATATGATTAGTTTGAAGTGTAAAAAGAATATGTAAAAATATGTAAAGATGTGTCAAAAATCCAAAAGAGTCACCTAGGCAAAGTGATTAAGTGGTAATGTCATATTTGGAATTCTTTTGAAGAATTAATTATTTTATTCCACTTTCCTCATTTGGTGTTATTTTCCTTATTTTATTTATATATGTGTATGTATTCTAAATTTATTAATTAATTTATATATATATTAATTCTTTTATATTTAAGGTATGTTTGGTAAGCCAAATAAGCTAACTTATAGTTTATTCAGGAGCTTATAAGCTACTAGTAATTAAATAAGCTTTGCGAACTTATTTGAAAAGCTTCTTTTATTAGCTTTTCACTTTTTATTCTATTTTTTACCCTTATAATTTTCTAGAAATATATTTTAAGCATATCCTTTTGTATAATTTTCTATTTATGAGCCAGCTTATCAGTTATTTTGCCAAACATTTTTATTTATATTAGCTAACTTATCAGCTATCACCTATAAGTCATAAGCTATCATCTCTCAATTAGTTTATCAGCTAATTCTACCAAACATACCCTAGTATTGCATGCATTAATGAAAATATGATAAGAGGTCAAAGTTATAACTTATAATACCGATCAAATTAATTCTAAAAATGAGAATTAATATTTTCTATATACATTTTAATTTCTGGACATTACATTATAATTATTTATCTTTGAATTATATATATATATATATATATATTCTTTTTATTAACAAAAGTTGAAGTGCCAACTTGACACAATGCCACATATGAAATGGTTTTCCATTTTAGAAAAAAATTTTACATATTTAAAAAATTAAATAAATTTTTTTTTATCATGTTAAAAGGGTAATTTTAGATAATTTTTATGGGTAATGTGTATTGAGCGGTTCAAATAGTGGGTAATTTTGTAAGATCAAATAGTAAGTACTTAAATAATTAAATTTATAATGAATAATTATTGATTAATCAGAAAAGTAATAGAAAACGAGAACTTTCATATCTCATTTCATTATTTCACAAGCCATTTAAAAAAATAATTTTCAGAATTGTTATTTAATCATCTCTTCATTTTCAAATTAATTTTTCATTTTTTTATATTTAGTATTGCATGGATTAGTTTTTTTTTTCTCAATTATTCTAAACAAAATTTTGTTACCAAAAAATCAACATGTAGAGTTTTACCTATAAATACTTTGTATAGAGATCTTATCATTTTATATAATATACAATCCACATCGCATAAATTCTCCAACACTTAATATTCTAAAATCAGTGTTGAAAAATATCATTGTGACTTAGCTACTTGAATAGCGTTGATGATAAAAATTTTTGCAAAATTTTTAATAGGACTATTTCTTTTTGTTCAAATAGGTATTTTCTAAATTTTGATCCTAAATATTTTGTTATTGCCTAAAATCATTAATTAAAACCACTGATACGATATTTTTTTCTTACAAGATAATGATTTGAATCAAAATTTGTAAGCCATTATTGAAATTTATAATATTATAGATTTTTTTATCTATATATTATATAAAATAGAGTTTCAATTGGAAATTATAATTAGAAAGTGGCTATTAGGACAAAAAGTTAGTAGCAGTTTTGCTAAACCAGTTATTTGCTGCCACATGCCAATGATTAACTACTGTCAAGATTTAACCACATTTTACAATAGATTGAATATGTTTTTGATGAATGACGTGTCCAGATTTTCTCATGTAATTTTTATTTTATTTTTATTTTTAGAAATATGTAATTTTTTGTTGAAACAAAACAACATAATAATAATTATATTTATTATATATCTAAATTCTAAAATTCATTATATGTTATTAATCATAGTAGAGTTAACCCATTAAAGTTAATGCAATTATTAAACAACAATGAAATAAAATCATACGTTAATATCATAAAATTGAATATCATCATATGCTCATATAATTGCAAAGTATATATTATAAATTGTAATATTTATTATGTTACATCGTCATATCAAAAAATCAAAAAATAAATAAAATAGCATTAAAATGTGGCCTGAGAACGTGGTTAGTGGTAAAGGCAGTAGAGTCGTGAGTTGCGCAACTGCCAATCCAAAAAATTATAATTACAGATAACTGGTCCATGATATATATACAATATCATATGCAGCCATGATACTAGAATAAAAGATAAACATGACAGTTTATATTTACACCACAACCGTGAAACATGGTCATCAAACTTAATTTCATTACCATTCAAAAAAAAAAACTTAATTTCATTACTTAACTTCATGAATTATTCACATTAACCTGCATTAATGCAGAGATAATTGCATTCAAGTAGTCATAATTGCATTTGAACATGGTCACAACTGCATTTGGGTAACTCCACCCTATTTTATGGGCTTTCATATCATATCTTAATTTTTAGCAAGTCCTTATGTGATTTAACTATCTATCATATATTTTTAACACAATAATATATCATTTCTATTCCACAAAAAAAGGCAATATATATATATATATATATATATATATATATATATATATATATAGGATTTAACATCCACACTATCCTCCAAGCGAGAATCATATATTTTTCATGATTAAGGGCATCAATGGACAATGGCATATATAGTAGATCTATAGAACATGTTCAACTTAATTCTTCAAGACAATCAAGTCCATTGATTTTTACATGTCTTATGGTTGTGCAGGCTTTTTTAGGACACTTTTTTAGAAATAGAATACAGTTATGTAGACTACATAATTGTTGTTTACATTTTTTTACAGGTACTTAGTGATACATAATTGAAGTCTATTCAAGTTGTGTATTGTTTGTCTGTTGTCTCACCAATTTCGGTTCTCATGCAGATCATTCCGCCGGCATTCAGTTACACTTTCATAAGAGAAAAGTTTCATGCGTCAAAAGACGATCATAACATGCCATTCAATCCATAGAAAGGAGAACACTTGGTAAAATTACAAAGGGTCAATCATCCAAACACAATAAAAAACAATAGGATCATCACATATGATATTAATTTTCAAATTTATATTTTGCTTCTCTTGTAGTTTCTTCTAATAAAGCTGGAAGATTCTTATTTCGGAAGAAAGTTAGGGAACGATGTATTTCTAAATTAAGAACACATTCACTACAAACATGTTCGCAAGACAATATTTCAAGAAATGATTTATCAAATCAAATTGTGGACTGTATTCCAGGTATTTAAATAATTAATTTATTGATTTCAAATTAGTGGAAAATTATACTACAAATAAATCTATTTTGGGTCACTTTATAGTGTATGTATTTTAATAAATAGTATTTCACAAGTTAAAGTATCTTCCGTTCTTTTCTTCACCAAATGCATAAACAGTAAATGCTATTATTTGAAGTTGTAATTAAAGAAGTTTTTAAATCAATTCCGATTTGTGAAGTGTAGATTTCATTTCACCATAATATATTTTTATTTGAAGTTGTAACTAAAGAAGTTTTTAAGTCAATTCACATTTAGGAGAGTGTTTCCAACATATAATTTAATGGATTTTAGAAATCCATATAAATGTAGATGTTCTCAATTTAGAATTTTGTGAATTCTATATAAATCCAGTGTTCTCAATTTGGAATCCTATGGATTCCATAAAAGTCCAGCATTCTCAATTGTTAATGGATTTTAATAAATTTTATTAAATGATGGAATTCTATAGATTTCTATGGATTTTAAACCTCAAAATACACTAACCATTTTCTTTCCAAAATCCTACCTCCTACCCTCAGATTCCTATGGGTTTCATGAATTTTCCTTTTTTTTTTCCAAAAATCACATAGTCTTTTAAACTGAAGTAATTAATTAAAATTTATTATCATAAACTTAGGAAACTGTTTTTCATTATCACTATAATTTTGAAAAAATAATATCATAATCAACTTCTGTGAAATAAGTGGTCAATATATAAAATATATATTATCATGATAACACATATTTATTTATTCCTGATTTCTCTATTTTTTGAAAAATTATATTATATTCAATCTACAACAACAACAACGATGACAACAACGACAACAACAACAACAATAATAATAATAATGGACTAGACGAGAGACTATTATTCAAAATAATTTCATAATTATTAGTAAAATCCAAATTGATCGAAATTTGTGATTTTTTCTTCATCACTCAATTTTCAAAAATCACATCATTTTCAACTTGTGGAGAATAAATGATCAAATTTTTGAAGTGATGTATTAACACAAAATTAGCAAGTTGCAATATAGTTTCATAACTTTATATTCATACAAAAAATTGGAAATATATTTTATTATCTTTGCTCATTAGTTAAAAAAAACTTCGGATCCATTTAAAAAAAATGATAAGGTAAAAAACTTTGGATCCAAGAAAGCTTTCTACACCCTTAATTATTTCTTTGTAATAGCCAAAAAATCTAAGAAGCAACATTATTATTTTTTTTTTATGACAAATTCATATTCAACTTGCAGCAACAATGACAATAATAAAGAAAAACTTTGCTCAAGATTTGACTTCTAACATCAACACGATACTAATAAATTTTTAAATGGTTTCATAATAATAAATAAATGACTTACCTAAACAAAAAAAAAGTAAAAGTAGATTATATATTATTTTCCAATAATTCGTATTTGTGTTATTTCTTGTATGCTAATATTTTCTTGTATGCTGAAATTTATTCTACGAATTGTATGATTATAATAACACACACACATGCGCGCGCGCGCACACACACACACATATATATGGGAACATAAATTCAACAAAATGCACTAAAATATATTGAAACCCACCAAATTTCATGACATAAAATTCCATTGGAATTTGAAAGATTCTGTAGAACTCTATTAAAATCTATGAAATCCATCACAACTATAAAACTTAAAAATTCTATACAATTCCCTGTTGATGACACCCCCTATATTCCAAAAAAACAAGCCAATTTACATTTTGTTAACTGTAGATTTCATTCCAACATAATTTAAATTTATTTAATATAATATTTAGATAAAAATGAATTAATAGTTAGTCCTTATTTAATTATTACAAGCATATATAGAATTTAGTAATGTTTTTCATACATATAAATTATTGGCATTCATATATAGTCGGTTATGCTCTCTTACCTGCAGTGGGCCGTAACATTTCATAAAAAAAATTCATGGGGGCCCACCATCAGGGGGCAGTTATGTATTATTCATCTGACTTAATGTATATACCAAAAACATTTATAAAAAAAATTTTGGTCGATAACATGGCGCCATGTCGGCGTGGGTTTGGGGTTATGTTGCCCACAATTGGCAACAGATCGATAGCCCATATATAGTACAGATTTATTTACTTTATTTTTTTATTTATTTTGTATTGAACTATTGGTACTCTACGTATTCAATTGGCTTTCGATCTAAGGCAGAGATAATTTAACATAATTTAATCTTCAATTCGAACTATGTTACAAGTAGCATTTTATTTTAACAAATTAAGATAATTGAAGCCGTGTAGTACTTCATTGTTTACATTGCCGTAGACAACTTAATTATGACTTCATTGATAAAAATGAATTTACATTAATTATTTAAGCGAAAAAAATACTACAGAACTTAAATAATTTTAAAAATTAGTATAAGTTTTAATTTGGTATACAGCTTCAAGTATTATAACAACTAGTTTTCACCCTCCATACGTTGCACGGGAGTAAAGCCGTATAGATTTACGTGAAATCTAAAAAAAATTGTGTAGATTGATTTTTGTGGTAAAAAATAATAGAAAATAACTTTTTTAACAAATGATAGTTATGTTTAATCGATAATACCATAACGTAATATAAAATATAAATATTTGATAGCATATGATGCAATAAACCTATTTAAATTAAGTTGATTTAGTTGAGATTTTACTTTAAATAAATTATTTATCGTTATCATGGTAATTCCTCGTAAATATTCTAATAGGCATTAGCTATACAATAATTTGATTATTTTAAATTTTTATGTGAAATGTAAATGTGATTTTTTAGGAGGAGAAAAAAAAATACAAAAGACGATAAAAACTTTAAAAAATATAAAATTAATTAAAATCCAGATCATAGTTCAAAACCAATTTATTAAAACACGAAAATAAGTGCGAACAAAACTAAAAATTAGTTTATGGTACACTATAGAAAAATTATATTAATTAGGAAAGAAATCATGACAATTTTTAATAGAAAGTTAAATGTCACTAGTACAGATTATACATTGGGCAAAAAACGCCACCCGAAAATGTATCAGTCATATAAGGGTGGCGGTTGTATAAGAAATCCGCCACCCAAACTGTTTAAAAAAAAAAAAGAAGAAAAATTTTAATTCGGGTAGCGGTTGTGGTTCGGGTGGCGGTTGTTACCACAACCGCCACCCATAATGAAATATGTGGGAAATTGGGTGGCGGTTGTCTTCACAACCGCCACCCAAAATTTTTTAAAAAAATTAAGTGAATAAAATTTTAAAAAAAACGGTAAATTGGGTGGCGGTTCCTCAAAGACACCGCCACCCGTTGTAATAGAAGGTGGCGATTGGTTGAGAAACCGCCACCTTAGATGTTCATATACGAATTAATTAACCACATAGAATTGAAGACCGGAATTGAAGAAGAAGAATGTGAACCAGCTAGAAACACTCGCCATTTGTCACCATTTCTCACTCGAAAATCACTCAAACTGTGACGCCCCGTTCGTTTTCCGTACGAATATGTGATGTTGATGACGTCATTTTGGTGTGGCTTGCATGTTCACAGTTGTCATATGTTGTTATGTGTGTTTCGAAGTGTTTCGAGGGGTATATGAGGTCATGAATGGTTTCGGGTCGTCAAGGGTACGTCAGGTGCAAAAATGCAGAAAAATGGGGAATTACGGCCGTAAGGTTTGGATTTACGGCCGTAAGTCTGCACAGTGCAAGGTGCTTCAAGATGCAGAGAGCAAATTACGGCCGTATGAGTCATGATACGGTCGTATCTCAGGAGTTACGACCGTAATATGGAAGAGTTACGGCCGTAAGTATCAAAGGGAAGAAATGCTCCATATTTACAGAGAGGGAAATACGGCCGCATGGGGTCCAAGTACGGCTATATGGTCTATGAGTTACGGCCGTAAGACACATGATACGGCCGTAAGTGACCAGAATGCTAAATCACAGAGACGATGTTACGGCCGTATTATGGCATTACGGCCGTAATTTAGTAAGTTACGGCCATAACTGGTAAGTCGGCAGAATGGTATTTAGGTCAACAGAAGCCATTTTTGGGGTGTTTTCTTCATGAGCTCGACCCTAAACCCCCAAAAAGCAATTTTTATCATATCCAAGGTCTTCAACTTGGGAGTAAGCAAGGCCTAGCTTGTGGTCTTGTTGAGTTGGAGTGATTGGTGAAGGTTGAAGTGAAGAGGTGATCATCTCCTTGGTTCTTTTCCCCTCTAGTAAGGTGGGTATTAGATGTATTAATTATACCAATGGTAAGTAGAGGTAGAAAGTTCTCTATGTAGGTAGAAAGTTCTAGATGTACATATATACCTCTTGAGATGTATAGTTATGACTTGAATAGAGAGGTATAGCATGAGTTATGTGTTACCCTTCTTGCTCATGTCCTAGAGCCTAGGGTTATATGATGCTTGAGGTGATATGTGATGTTGATGTTTTGTGTATATGCTTATATGTGGATATCACCTGTGTAGCGTCACCGGAAGTAGAGGTCACGGAAAGGTTAGCTATTTGTACTTGTTATGTTTGCAAACATGGTCATAAAGTGTGACTGTAACGTTGCTTACCAAGTGAGTACACCTATGTAAAGTTATGTCTAGTCTCACGGGGAAAAGGCCCCGTAAGAGGATTGAGACTTTTGGCCGTCTCACGGCGAAGCCCGCATGAGGATTGAGACAATTGGGCCATATATGTTATGTTATGTTGGCGCCGGTGTATCCACTTGAGAAGCAACTGGGCCCAATACATGAGTGTGACATGCATTGCATTTAACGATATGCCCACTGAGTCTTTGGGACTCATCAGGTTTTCTTTTATGTTCTCACTATAGGTACGTCAGGGCAGACACGCAGCTTGGGTGACGGCAGGGAAACCTCTAGGGAGTGACGTGTGGGAGATTGTGGGTGGGGAAGAAGAAAGATGTTGGAGATCCTATAATTATGCTTTTGAAATGAACACGGGCAATGTTTTGGTTGTGTTTTGTAAATGACAAACAATTTGACAAATGTAAATCACCACCCGTGTTGTTTTGTGTAATGTAGTAGCGTCGAGTCTAGTTCCGCAACTCTAATTTCATGGGGTTTAGATTGGGCGTTACACAAACTGCTGCTAATTCTTCGTGAGTTCGGCCACCATTGAAGTGAGGTAGTATTTCTCTATCTATTTGTCCCAATTTCTTTATTTCTAAGTTAGAATTTAAGATTCCAAATTCTAGGTATTTGCTTGGAAATCGGCGCGGATTTGGTCAATTTCTTGGTTTGTTGAAGACAACATTTGAAGAGAGCTTGTCATCTCCTATCAATTGGTGATATTTTTTCATTTTTGAGGTTAGAAAATACCAATCCCAATTTGTAGCTAGATTTTTTTGGTGTAATTGTTGATTTTTTTTTTGTGCATATTTTAATATATGTATATGCATTGTGATATATATGTGGAATTTGGGTGATTATTGTTTGTTAATTGCCATATAGATATATTATGTGTTTTTCCCCAAATTTTCTTAATATTTGTTTTAATGTATATGTATGTGGGATTTATATATAGTGTGGTTGAATTAGATGTCTTTATTTAGTTAAATTATTTAGTATTAGTTAAATAAGTGATAAGTAATTTTGGATGAATTAATAGTTAATATAGTTATTAAAATTATTATTTTACGGAATAATAATGGCTAGCTTTAATTTTTTGAAATGATCCTAATTTAGGCTTCTACATAGAGAATCTAATGTATAAAATATTTATAAATTATGTTGAATTATATTTCAATATATAGTAAATAAATAAATATTACTTTTAAATACATATAATTTAGTAAAATAGTAGTTTGGGAATAATATTTCAAGAAAATTAAATAAATTAGTTTGGAAATAAATTTATATAAATATATTTTATTCATGAAATAAATATTATTTTTGGATATGTCCGTAATTTAATCTTCTACATATGATAGAATAATGCATGCAATATTTATAAATTATATTGAACTATATATATGTCAATATGTTATAATAAATAAATAAATATTACTTTTATATAAATATAATTTTGTAATTAAAGTAGTAGTTTGGGAATAATATTTCAAGAAAATAAATTAGTTTGGAAATAAATTTATATAAATAATATTTTATTCATTAAATAAATTTTATTGGATATATCCGTAATTTAATATTCTACATATGATACAGTGATGCATGCAATATTTATAAATTATATTGAACTATATATATGTCAATATGTTATAATAAATAAATAAATATTGCTTTTACATAAATATAATTTAGTCAAATAGTAGTTTGGGAATAATGTTTCGTAGTCATATGATCAATTAGCTTGGGAATAAAAGTATTATTTAATATCATTTTAGTATAGCCATTCTAATAGTTTTGTGGTGTAAAAACATCAAATTATCGAATTATTTCTCTATCCTTTAGTTATAACGGATCTTATTGTAGTACACCGCAGTTTGATGTGTCATTCGGCTTTATAAGTCCATCGCGAATATCGGCAGTCATGGTTAGGGCTCAACATCGGGAGACGTCACTCTATATTAACCGGGCACTGCGCCGTTTGAAGGACATCAAATACATTTTTGCCCCGTATCATCAAGAGTAAGATCACTCATTTGTTGATATATACATCTAATGTTAATTAATTAGTTCGAAAATTATGAATATGTTATTAAAAAACTAACTATCTCGTTTGTTAGTCATCACTGGTTATTATCGAACCATCGGTCAATACAGTATACGTATTGGATTCGTTAGCTAATCAGGAGAGAAATTTGGAGGTCAAATCGCTCATATGCGTGTAAGTGATTATCCAATGACTTTCATTTCATTTATTGGTTTTCGTATGATAAGTTGGAGTTTAGATCACTTAAGTATTAATATTATTCATATAATTTAAATTTTTAGGGCTTTTAGAGGGATATGGAAACAAATGGGTATAAGACAAAGCAGTGTTGAGTGGAAATATCCTCCGGTATGTATATGCACAAATTTAAACAATAATAATTTTTTTCGTAATTTGGTTCGTCTTTTATTATATTGGAAGATATATGGTTTTCTTTCAAACTTTCTTTTTCGATTACTTATTTTATTTTTAAGAATGTACAAATTTTAGTGTACGCAACAACCAGGAGACAATGAGTGTGGTTATTGTGTCATGAAGAATATGCATGACATACTGATAGACTATGCTCAAGGCCATGAACTACACACGGTATGTTTATTATCATAAAATGTAGATTGTTAATTTAGGCATTCAGTACTTTATTAAAAATGTATATAACTTATTATCTTTCGTTTTACTCGCAGATAAATAAAGTTGAAGAGTATTCCCAGAGCGATATCGATATCGTACGAGAACTTTGGGTTCAATTCTTCCGACAGGTTATGAATTGAAATGATCATTTACATGTTTAATTATACTCATTTTACTTCGATTTTTATAATATTTTCGTGCACGGAATTTCATGTTAACTCTTACACTTGTAGTCATGTAACTATAGCAACGAACTTTATTTAGAGTTTTATGTAAAGTTGTTGTATGTAGATCGAGATGCATTGTGTAGCGTTTTGTTAGGTATTGTTAGCTCTAATTTGTTAACTAGTTGGATTTGTGTTCTTTGCGTTGTATATAATATGAATCAGTGGATGTATTTGAGTTGTATGGATATATTTGGGTGATGAAATGGCTGGATTGCAGGTTCAAAAAACTGTATGAAATTACAGTTTTTTAATTACAAAAAAAATTTGAAAAAAAAAATCATAATTGGTGGCGGTTGTATTATAACAACCGCCACCTAAATATTTTAAAAAAAAAAATTTGAATACGGGTGGCGGTTCTTCAGTTACAACTGCCACCCAAATATTTTTTTTAAAAAAAATTCGGGTGGCGGTTGTTTCGTTACAACCGCCACCCTAAATAATAATATTAAAATAAAAAAATACATTGGGTGGCGATTGTTTTGTTACAACCGCCACCCGAAATAATAATAGTTTAAAAAAAAAAATTGGGTGGCGGTTGTTTTTAAAAAACAACCGCCACCGCCAAAAAATAAAGGGTGGCGTTTTTTAACCGACACCCAAAATCATATTTTGGGTGTCGGGGCTTTGGGTGGCGATCAAATAACCACCACCCGAGCCATAAAACAATCGCCACCAGATAATATTTCTGTACTAGTGTGTAATTCAAAATGGCCAAATAAACAGATATTATAGAAAAGAAAATTCATATTTTTTTCATTTTATGATGTGCTCATAATTCACAAAATTCATCTGTGGTTGGTTGTCATTCTAGATTAAATTATAAAAAGATTTTACAATAAAAATCTATTAAATACAAAATATATAAATCAATTAAATACGATTGAAATACTAATTACTTTGCTTAAAATGTACACACTTCAAGTCTATCAGCATTAACCAATAGTCCTGTCTCGCGATCGTCGTCTATTAGCTGTGGTTCTCTTGTGAATCAATAATATATAATGTATGAAACTTTTTTTTTGCGTGAATGGAAAAACAATAATTGAAAAATAATGTATATAAAAAATTCCAATTAAATATTATTCAAACTTTAAATTTGACAAAGGAATAATATAACCACGATAGACTGATTTCAAACTTATTCATAAAAATTATTCATCTCAGTAGCACGATACTGTGAAAGAGTGTAGTGCATTTCTTTATTGCTGAAATAAATTGTAATTGAGCAAATGAGAATTTGAAAAAAAAAAGAAAAAAAAAACAACTCAACCAACGTAGAAACAAATAAAAACAACATAACATAGACAAAATATATATTATACAATAAGATAACATTTGTGAAGAACTAATTAGATACTCTACTGTATATTAAACAATAAGATAATTTTAGTGAATGACTAATGAGATACGCTTCATTTAGAAGATCTATTTGTGACCTTCCATCATTAATGGTAGAATCCATCTGCCCTCTCATTGATATAAATAAATACATCATGTTATAGGTTTGAATGGTTCACACAAAGTGATCACCTTTTTAATTCATACTATATAGTAAATCGCTTAATTATAACATGGGGCATATCTCATTCGTGGAAGCTTGATCACTTGCCCTTACATATAACAAAATGGAAAGGCATACAACGAAATGGAAATTTTGGAACTCGACATCTTTCATAATGCTTATGTATTCTTTCATTGTGCCAATATATCGTGTTACGAAATTCACACATATAGGAGGGATGTCCTAAATCTGTCTATGATTCACCTAAAAAAAGTCTGTATATTTTCTAATCTTACCTAAAAGAACATAGAAATCAAAATTATTATGTAATAGTTTCAGTTCAATAAATAAGTCCTCTTTCATATTAGTCAAACATTGTGATTCTTTGTAATTTTTAATTTATATTATGTAGAATATAATGAATGCTAGAAAATTTCTCTACTACTTTTAGAAAATAATTAGGAAATATTGATATTCCTTTTGGGTTATAGAAAATTAGAAAATGAAGGAAATCTTATTGTGTTAGGAAATTTTTTTACTCTTAAGCAAAAAATTAAAGATATAATTAAAAATACTTAAAACACAAATTAAAGACATAATTAAAAATATTTAAAGTAAAAAATTTAAGGCTGTGTTTGATTGTGTATTTTTTCCTGGAAAACCAACTTTTCCGCCTTTTTCCAACTTTTGGTATGTTTGAATGCATTTTTTTTCCAGAAAAACGTTTCAACTTTTCTCAAAATCCATTCTTTTTCTTATTTTGATGGAAAATATTTTCTTTGGGGAGATGAGGTTTTTGGTTTCATTGAAAAACTTGCTTTATTTTTTTTAATGGACAATTTGCTTTAACTATAGAGATCAGGAAAATGATCAAATTTCATGAAAAAACACAAAAATAAGTAATTTATCACAAAAATAAGTAATCCGTTCTAAGCAATCTTCGTGTTGAAATCTGACAATTTAACCATTTGTAATGCTTCTGTTTGAATATAATAACTTCATCGTACACGTAATTGGTAGTTTGTCTAATACAGTAAATCAACAACAAAAATTGTATTAACTGTATTTGATGTGGCATAGTGGATTCTTCTGTTTGAATTATAATTTTTGTTATTTTAAAATTTACTTATTTTACAGATAAATAAGTAATTTATTACTAAAAATAAGTAACGTTTAAAATAGTAAAATTTATATATCAAAACTATATTCATATTAAAGATCTCGATGAATAGAATAATATGGAACAAAAAAAATTAAAAATTTTCAATTATTTATTCCTCAAATCGATCCTCCAAAATAAAGTTAATATTCAGCCCTATTTTTAGGGTGAATGAAATTGATTTCCATAATTTATGACACTTGGCAGAAAATAAGTGGTCCAGCAAATTCTTAACTAAAATTTTGTCTTAATAACTGTTTTTCAATTAGCCAACTTCCAATCACGTTTTCTTTATAATATATATAGATTTAATAGATTGTTATAATGTGTGTGAGATCATTGAAGTAATCGGCGAACACACAAAGTTGGCTTAGTTGTGTATACACACAAAGTTAGCATCATGTATACATTGGCATGTTACTAAACAAAAATGATTTTTAAACATATTTTCTTTAAGCATATCTTCACTCATCTATATATAGAATAAGTAAGTATTTACAGTTTTAGTCTTTTCCTGCCAAAACTTTATTTGCAGCCTTAGTCCTTTTCTAACCAAAACTTTATTTTCTTAATTTTCAATCATTTTCTTTTTCTTAATCCAATTAATCATTTCTTTTTCCTTATTTGGACCCACAAATCTTTCAAAATCTTCTCTTTCCTTATCACTAGATCTCTATCTTTCCCTTATCTTTATTTTTCCTTATTTTCTTGTAATTGTCTCTACAAAAATTACTATACAAGTATCTTTTTATTTTTATTTTCCTTTTTTTATTTTTAAATTTTTAGTATACCATTTTATTTTTACTGCATCCACCATAAATTTGTGGATTAGTTAATTAGCTAAAATATTTTCTTGAATTATGACAGTAATATAATTTGTCATAGATTATGAATAAAATTATGATAATCAAATAATTTGACAATTAATATTTAAGGTTTATCTGCATCAATTTACCAAATTTATCTTTAAAATTTGATCTCCATCAACACAATCAAATTTATCTCGATTAAATTATTTTGTAGTTTTAATATTTTACTACTAATAATCTGAATCGTACATCTTTTAATTATCAATCATAATCTATACCACATTAAAATTTAAATTTAAAAAATTAATGAAATTATTAATAAATAATATAATATATGTATAATATCGACCTGATTTAATTAAAAATGTTAATTAAAGAACTTTGACATTAATTAATTTTTTAAATTAATCATCCAACAATAACATTAATCCGATTTTTAGAGTAATCGAACCTATCTCTATATCTTTTAAATTATACGATATATTTAAAATCGGATTCATATAATTTTAATTGCAGCTATTACTAACTATTTTAGAAATAAATAATTCTTTTTTTAAAAATTAAATAAAATCATGGGCGTGGCTAAATGCACACAGCTAAATGCCGAGTCCACCCTTTTAAAAAAAAATAAAAAAATAAAAAGACTAATATATCCATACTAAGTGCACCCACTCTTTCTTTTTTTTTTCTTTGTGAAAACCACGAACAAAATATCTTTTTAAATTAAAAGATATTTAAAATTAGATTCACACAATTATTAAAACTGCAGTATTAAGCTAATATTTAAGAAATAACTAATTATTTTTAGAAATAATTACCCAAAAATAAAAATTAATAAAACATAATTATATTGCTAAAATTTCATAGGACATGATTTTATTGAACGAAAATGAATCAAAATTAGTCATATTTCGAAAAGGGACAAATATAATTAATTTAAAGGAACAAATAATTAATTAAAATTAATTAGATTGCTATGGGTTGTTAAGATTTCACTTAAAAATGAAAATATTTTCTAAAATTGCGAGATGTATTTTAAATCACAAAATATCTTTAAAATTAGATTCATATAATTTTTAAAATTCACACAATTTCATTGGACATAAAATAGTGAAAATTAATATTACTAAATGGAATATATGCGTATATGTGTGTATATATAGAAAAAGAGAGTGTTTTCTCTCAAAAATTGAATCATTTTTACTTAAAAAATAATTTTTTATTCACATTTTCTCAGCTTGAACCTCACACGGTTTTCCTAAATAAACATTAAGAATCCCAACTAATTTAATTGATTTATTTTCTACCATTTTTTTCAACTTGGATTTTAATCAACTTTCAAAGATCAACAATTAAATTGTCTATTTTAATTATTAATCATATGTATTTTAAATTTTTTTATCTTACCAAGTTAATTTAAATTTGATATCAAACCGTTCATTATTTGATCAAAATAACATGGAATCTATAATTTTATTACTAACCACGTTAATAATCCTATATAATTTAAATTATTTAAAATAAATATCTAAATTGATGAGTTAAATATATATATATATATATATATATATATATATAAATGAATATGTTAATATGCACATTTAGTACGTTTAAAATGTATTTATTGAAATGGATGTCATTGATACATATTAAAAAAAGTACAAATAAAAGTTTCCAACTAAATGATCACGATGAGAGGTGAACGAGAATGAGAACTTTCTAGAAGGACGAGAACGGGAAATGCGAGTCTCCATCCTTTTTTGTAATTCTATCATCCTCGATTAAATAAGGATGGAATAGAGGCGAGGATAAGTGTTTAGTAACGAGGTAGGAACGGGGTGTTAGTGTTTTGACCCGCTACATTATCATTTTTATAATATATATGTATGTTAATTATATTTTATAATCAAATTTTAAAAATTTATTATTCACATATTCATTATTAATGCCGTGCATCCATCGCACATGTGTATAATTAATATCTTAAAATTGGTAGTTGCATATAATAGAATATAGAATACTTTTAAAAAGAAAGTCATATGCACTTCAAAAGTTAGTATAATTTAATTTGGTTATTTAGACAACTATAACATTTAATGTTATTTTATATTACTTTTATATTTAGTAAATTTAATCTTACAATGAGAAAAATGCGATATATCGTTATAATTTATATCATGAATTATCATCCATTCATCCCGTATAACACAGGGGTGTAAATGCTAGGTCAGAGTATGATAAAAATTGATAACTAGTTGTCAATTAATTATTTTATTATTCGATTAACATTTATCAAAACTACTATTTATTGAAAAATTAGTCTCTTATACAACGCCTGAGTAAAGAAGCTAATTGTTTTCATTATTCAATTAATATTTATCAAAACTACTATTCCCTTATATTAAGTTTATTGCTTTGACCTATTATTTATTTTATTTTTTTTGAGATCTTATCTTAATATTACTAAGATTTATCAATACTGTTATTAGTTGAAAAATTTGTCTCCCATGAAATGCATGGGTGAAACAACTAGTGTTATGAATGTATATAATTGTTTCCAGTTTAAACTCTGTTTACGGGTTGAAGATGTTATTGTAGAGGTGATGCATAAATGTTCTTTATGTCGAGAAGTGTTGAATGGAAACATTGTTACTACTGCGACACTACGTTTTCGAGATGAAGAGTATGTCATTCATTATCTACTATTTTCGTATTATCATTTAATGTATACTTTCACTAGGTTGTGTTATTTTTGTTGTATTTATGTTGACGCGGATTATTTTAGTTTTAATCTTTTTTGCATAATTTCAATTTTTTTTCAACAATATTGAAATGTATTGCCTTCTAACATGAGACCATGCTATTCAATTTAATCAACATTATCAATCAGTTTCAAATCAATCTATTGTGGTTATATTATTCCTTTATCAAGTTCAATGTTTAAATGTTATGTATAAACCATTGACTATACATGTATTTTTCCAATTATTATTATTATTATTATTATTATTATTATTATTATTATTATTATTATTCCATTTATGAAGAAATTTTAGATTTAATACATTACGTATTATTATCTGCCCCCTTCTTCGTTGTAATTTCCATTTCAATGAATAAAATTCTATGTCAAACTTGAATTTTCGGGTTGAGATAGTTCTAAAAAAAACATTATGTATTATCTATTTGCAGATTCAATACAATTAATTGTAGACGAACAAGCAACAAAATTGTTAATTGATGCTAATATACGTGAAGTGCATATATTTCGAGCAAAATAAATATTTCAATAACATATACTTGATTTCATGTTTTGTCTTTATTACATTTTTAATATTATATATGTTTCTACTTTGATCTAAGATGGAAGGCTGGATGCGCAGGTCAACTTAGGGAACCTTGATTATTTCAAACAATGAAAAAACAAGAATCATTTCTTCTATGATATTTCATCATCATTACCGTTACCCTTTTTTATGTGTTTGTTTTGAATTACATTTATATTTTAATTCGACATTATCTTGACTTCGTTTTTAAATTATTTAATTTTTAGTTGAACAATGTCTTTTTTTTAATTAGTACAACTTTCCTATTAGTACGTACATCATATAGTAATTATACTATACGAGTTATTCATCAATAACAATTATTCTTTTGTCATCCAACAAACTAATAACAATTATCCAACTTAAATTTATATGCAAATTTTTATTAATGAGGTCATATCAAAATTTAGTGGGTGATTAGCGATACTTCAAAGTTCGGTGGGCTACTATTTATATAATGAAAGTTCAATGGTCATTTCCAATGGATGTAATATAATTGAAAATGAATACAAGAATATTTTATGTGACGGAGAGAGTAAATTTCAGGTAGAACAGTGTCAATACAACGAATAGAGACTAAGCCAAGAATGTCATTATAAAAAAAAAGAGAACAAAATCAAATCCATCAAACTCGCAAAAAACAATTGCAAGAAAATCGAAGCCATCAAAAGGTATGAAAGGTATTAGAGAAGGTTTCATATTTCAATTTGAAGTTGTAATTATGTGATTACACTTTTGAAAGTCATGTTGATAATAATTAATTTCTTTATATTGTAGCCTCAATTTTAAATAAGTTTGGTAATAAAAAATATGAAAAATATTAAATAAATTTGTAACATCATATGTTATAAAATCTTTATTTTTTATATTATGTCATATTACAAACGATTAAAGACAATTGTGAATCATGTATCAAATAATTTTTTTTTCACTGTTGTTTATCACAAAATTCAACTTACACAATTTTACTACTGTGCAACGCACGGGTGTGAAAACTAGTTATAACATAAATCCACATCCTTATTTTACATTAAGAAATTAACACAAGATACAATCATATGATCACTCCAAATTTTACTAAACTTCATGTTACAAATCTAGTTTAGAAATGGCAATGATTTGACAGTAGTCATAAAGAATAAGATACTTCACCTCGCACTACCTGATGGGAAGAAAAATTGATCCCTCGTGTTATCATATTCAATACATGTGCTGCTATTACCCCCACCAATTGAAAACACATTAAAATGATCTCCGAGAAGGGATTCCATCGCTTGTTCATTGGGTTCAATTTGTACCTTTGAGTGATTTTCTGATAGGCTCAAACCTTCAAGTTCCATACCTGCTTCCTTCATATTAGGTCGATAGTCTCCTTTCATATATAAACACCTTTTGGCAAGCACCGCAGCTCTTATTAACTCCTCACTATTTTCTTCATGGACAATATTATCATCAAGAACTTCAACCAACTTGTTTTGCTTCAACATTGAAAGAAAATAGCTAGATAAGTTTCTTTCTTCCTCTAATCTATCGCAACTTATTAGCTTTTTCCCTGTTAATAGCTTAAGAAGGATTACTCCAAAGCTGTAAACATCACTTTTATGTGTCAGTTGATTCGTTTGCATGTATTCAAGGTCTAAGTAACCGAAAGTTCCTTGCACCATGGTAGATATTTGGATTTGAACTCCACGAATCAATCTTGAGGCTTCAAAATCTGACACTTTTGTAATGAAACTAGTGTCTAAAAGAATATTTGCAGATTTAACATCTCTATGAATGGTTAGAGGAGAAGCTGCAGAGTGCAAATAAGCAAGCACTATAGCAATTTCTTTAGGTATTTCCAAACGCTTGTCCCAAGAGAGATCACTTGCTTTCGTCTTATCACACATATGTTCAAAGAGGGTACTGTTTTCAATACATTCATAAACGAGAAGAGGAACTTGAGTCTCTAAACAACAACCAAGGAGCCTCACAACATTCTCGTGGTTGATTTGTGAAAGAATGATCACCTCATTGATAAATTGCTCGACATGATTTGGATCCACTTCTTTAGATTTCTTGATGGCAACTATTCGATTATCTGATAAAAAACCTTTGTATATTGATAAGTGCTAGAAAAGCACTTAAATAACTCTTCTATTTTATGTATTTGTGTGTTTTATTAGTGTTATATGTTCCGTTTTATGTATTTTTCCTTTATTGTGGTGTTTAGGGTCACAAAGAATCAAAAGGAGTCAAAAAAGGATGAAAATCGAATGAAAACGGAAACTCGGGACCAAAATGCAAGCGAATCAAAGATGGAGGACTTCCGATGTAAATTTATGAAAAGTTATTTTTACAATTTTTCTTGTGCTAAAGTCGAAGAACATCAAAAGAGGATTCCTACACTCTTTTCGGATCGCAAATCGGAGTTTCCTAGTGAAAGTTATGGCCGTTTGAAGAAAAATGACTAAAAGCGTCAAAGCCAAAACTGTTGGGGACCAAAGTGCAACTTTTTAGAAGTCTGAGGACCAAAGTGAAACTTTTCAGAAAGTTAAAGGACCAAAATGCAATTTTTGAAGGACCCAAATGAACAACATTCAAAAGTTTAGGGACTTGGTGTGAAATTTCTGAATGACTCGGGTGACTCGAGTCACAGCATGTGATGGAGTCAGTGACTCGAGTCACGCCGAGCATCCTCGATCACGCCGCAACCGTCCGAGTCATGCTGCAACCGTCCCTGGCCTCCCTGTCAGACGCCAGGTGACTAGCGAATCGCTGCGTGACTCGAGTCACGGCGGCGACCGGAGTCACGCCTGACACCATTGCAGATTTTGACCAGCGGACTCCACCTACCATAAAACGTGTTTTTTGGTATTTTCTTGACTTCTTAGAGATGAAACAACTTGAGCACACCACAATAGACTCATGAAGGAAGACTTTTATGATTTTTTAATATTTTTTGGTGTAATATTTTGCCTACAAATAGAGGCATTTCCAAGCTTGAATCACACAACTTGTAGAGAGAATTAGCTTTTGATTCTCTCCAACTTTCTCCTCAACAAATTTCTCTTCATCATTTGTTCTTAGTTGTAGCTTGAAAGCTC
Source organism: Jasminum sambac (assembly GCA_018223645.1). NCBI lineage: Eukaryota > Viridiplantae > Streptophyta > Magnoliopsida > Lamiales > Oleaceae > Jasminum > Jasminum sambac. The sequence goes on from CP073652.1 coordinate 29,339,198, forward strand.
TTAGTTTTTCATATTCCGGCGGAAGTAAGAACCTAAATATAGGTTCGAAAAATCAATCGACTATACTTCGGCCGTGAATATGATTAACGGAGTATTTCTTCTCTAGTTTCTTTCCTAATTTTATTTTTTCATGTTTGAGAAAGATAATTTCTCATATAGTGCAGAGGTGATACACGGCGTTACGCCGTTATAAGTATTTAACCCGCATATATGAGTAGTTAGACTTCTCTATTTAACTCTTAGCATTATTTACGTGATTTCTATAGTTTGTATATATTACTTGAGATAGTGAAGTATAATCTATCATATAGCAGTGGTGATACTCGCTAATATGAGTAGTTAGACTTCTCTATCTTGTTCGAGGGGGACGTTGTGTTCAATTATCATGTTGTTATCTTTTCTAACTCTTTGCTAACGTTTTCTCTATTCCTCTACTTCAATTTGTTGATTTGTTATGCTTTTAAATCCGTTTTGAATTTATGTGATTATTGCATTCACTTTGGCCAATTGAATCAATTAATCTTTAAGTTCAAATTATGTGCTAGGATTGGAACTTTTGATCCGTAATTGTCACTAGATTCCAATCCACAATAGCAAACGAATGTCGTGCATATTTGTTAATAAATCAGCTTAGATGTATTAATTCAAGTTTGTGAAATTGATCATCTAATTCAACTCATTCTTCTTGTTCATTTCACACTAGCATTGCATTAAATCCTAAGAACTTGTTTAGGATTGTCCAATAGCTAGACGTTAAGTTAAAGAACTCACTTTAATTTAATACACTTAATGAAGAATTCGTTAATCAGATCGTATTGATTAATTGGAGTTGATAAATTGAAGAAGGGATAGTACACGTTGCATGGGAAAGATAAACACAAGATGTTGACACAACCGAACCCGAGAACTAGATATATCTTCAATTGTTTCATTTTCATCTCTTTTATTTTATAATTTTATTTTCGAATTGCATTCAACTTCACAAAACCCCTTTTCTCAGATTAATTGATAAAAACAACTAGATCAAACACCGTTCCTCTTGGGTTCGACCTTTACTTACCACTTCTACATTAATTTGTAGTTTTGAAACCGAGTAAGGAAATAAAATAAATTTTGGCGTACTGCGACAACACGCCCAAGTTTTTGGCGCCGTTGCCGGGGAACGGTTAACAAATTTAGTTGCTTTTATTAATTAATTTTTAAAAAAATCACTTGTATGCATAATACTCGATCTACTAATCGAATTCTTGAAAGTTTCGATCCGGAAAGCGAGAAATCCATTCGAAGAAGAATAAGACAAGCAAAACAAGAACAAGAAATGGCTGATAACAACAACGAAAGAACTCTTAAACAAATGGCAACTCCTGAAGTTACTCAACAACCTTTGTGTATCGCCTTTCCAACCGTAGAAGAAGGTAAAACTTTCGAGCTGAAATCTGGTTTGATACATCTTCTACCATCTTTTCATGGACGATCTGGCGAAGATCCGTACCGACACCTGAAGGAGTTTCATGTGGTGTGTGATAGTATGAAACCCCCAGGCATCACTGAAGAGCAAATTAAGCTCAGAGCTTTTCCATTTTCACTAAAAGATGCCGCCACGGATTGGTTGTACACTTTACCACCAGGTTCAGTCACAACATGGAATCAAATGAAGCAACTTTTCCTCGAAAAGTATTTCCCAGCTTCAAAGACCGCAAATATCAGGAAAGATATCTCTAGAGTACGCCAAAACAATGGAGAAACTCTTTATGAGTATTGGGAGCGTTTCAAAAAGCTCATTGCAAGCTGTCCGCATCACTAAATCAGTGAAAACCTCCTAATGCAATACTTCTATGAAGGCTTATGTCAATCAACAGAAACATGGTTGATGCTGCTAGTGGAGGCGCATTGATGAACAAAACCCCTGCTGAAGCCAGAACATTGATTTCAAACATGGCTGAGAACACTCAACAGTTCAGTACAGACCGGGAAACGAACATTCGAAGAGTAAATGAGGTACGTAACTCCAATATTGAAAGCCAACTTTCTGAACTAACACATCTTCTCAAACAAATTGTTGTAGGAAACAATCCGCAAGTCAAAGCATGTGGCATATGCACAAATCTAGGACATCCTACAGATGTTTGTCCTGTTCTACAAGTGGATAACAACGAACAAGTGAACTCAGCAAATAATTTCCCATTCCCAAGACAAGAATACAATCCGTACTCAACACCTATAATCCAGGATGGCGAGACCACCCCAATCTGAGCTATGGCAACAACAAGCCCCCAGGATTCTTCCCTAACAAACCTCAAGGCCAATTCCAGCAACAAGGGAATTTCCAACCCCAAGGGCAATTTCAACAAAAACCTCAACAATCAGGTATGTCTCTCGAGGATATGGTGAAAACATTAGCAACTAACACTGTGAAATTTCAACAGGATTCCAAATCAAGCATTCAAATTTTGGAAAACCAGATGAGTCAATTGGCAACTGCCATCAATCGACTGGAAGCACAATCTGGAGGGAAGTTACCATCTCAACCTGAGGTAAATCCAAAGAATGTTAGCTCCATAACCTTAAGGAGTGGAAAAGAGATCGAAAACCCTCACAAAGAAGTTCCCACACATGAAGATAAAGAAGAAAAGCTTGAAAAGGAGGCAAGTCCTAACTCTCATATCATTGCTAAAACAATTCCTCCCCCTTTCCCTAGTAGATTAGCGAAAACCAACAAAGATGACAAGGAAAAAGAAATTTTGGACATATTTAGGAGAGTAGAAATCAATGTTCCATTGTTAGATGCAATCAAACAAATCCCACGCTATGCTAAGTTTTTTAAAGATCTTTGCACTAACAAGAGGAAATATAATTGAAGGGAAATGAAATGATCAAAATGGGAGAAACCGTTTCAGCGGTATTCCAGAAGAAGTTGCCTCCAAAATGCAAAGACCCTGGTATGTTCACTGTCCCTTGCACCATAGGCAATCACCACATTGATAAAGCACTTATAGATTTAGGAGCATCCATCAATGTCATGCCTAGATCCTTGTATGCTTCACTAAATCTAGGAAAACTAAAAGAAACTCACGTAATTGTGCAACTAGCTGATCGTACCAATGCATACCCGGATGGAGTGATAGAAGATGTGCTAGTCAAAATAAATGGTTTAGTTTTCCCAGCTAATTTTTACGTGCTTGATATGGTTGATGAACATTCACCTCACCTTACACCTATCATATTGGGACGTCCATTTCTTTACACTTCTCGTACTAAAATTGATGTCTATGAGGGTACACTGTCCATGGAATTTGATGAGGAAAAAGCGAACTTTAATATTTTTGATGGTTCATTGCGCCTTAATAACGCTTGTTCTATCTTTGCAATCAATTCAAATAATCCTTTTGTACAAGAACTGTGTAAGTTGAATTGCAGAGCCAGCACAACACATAAGATTGAGCCAAAGCACAATTACCTCATCTCAAAGAAGGAAGCCATGGAAAGAAATGAGACCAAAAAAATTTGGAGAAGAATTCAAGAAGGACTGTTAAGAAATCAAGACACTCGGAGAAGCCATCGAAGACAAAGTGGAGCTGCAATGGATTTGAGGAATCCTACTTGACAAATGGGAACTGTGTCAAGCTAACGACCATAAACAAAAGCGCTTCTTGGGAGGCAACCCAAGCAATTTTCTTTTAATATTTGTATTTTTGTTTTAAATTTGTTTACTTTTCATCTAACGTATTAAGGAAGATATTGCTTTATTACTGTAGGAGGACGATATTTATAGACTCAATTATTTGGGAAGAGACATGATGGCCCATAAATCGGTGATTAGCGAGAATTACGGATAATAGGCAGGTTAATTATTGATAAATGACAAATCCGTCAAACGCATTTTCTCGGATGCCCACTCCAACGTACTCTTTCTGACACACTCTGCATGCGATTGTCGGTTGAAAGCAGTGCCCACTTTGACTATAAATCAGAGATCATTCTCCACTCGAAACCACAACCACAATCTTCATTTTCAGTGAGTACTTCTTTCTAGCAGTGATTAGGTAATTTCTTTCTTCTTCACCGTCTTCTTCTTCCTTCTATTTATTTTGTTTTTCTTATAGTATGGACGTGTGTGATATTTTTGTATATATATGTCTTTTCTTAATATTAATTGATTATGTAATTCAAATTTTCTTATTTTTTTTCCTTCTTCAATATCTTTGAAAATATGGAAGAGTGTGATAATCTACTATGCTTATTGATTTTGATGGTTTTAATTTTATTACTTCAGTGTTTCTTTTTCTCTCGTGTGTTACGTAACTAAAAAAAAAAAATTTATAGTCGAGCCAACGACTATAAAAAAAGGCGCTACTTAGGAGGTAACCTAAGCATTCTTTTTCTTCTACTTCTTCAAAACACTTGAATTTTCAATGGATAACAAAATTTCCAAAATCCACAAATATTATCCGTCACTGCCTTTGAATGCTTTGAAAGAGATTTACTATTCTAGAGTGGGACGGTTAAAAATATTGATGGAAAAGGAAATGCCTGAGGACATTCGTTGGTTGATTGAAGCAAAGATCCGATTAGGAGGTGAAATGTCAGCTTTAAGTACTAAATATGCACCAGGGTTAGGCAAAAGTAATTTTGCCAAGAAAGCGAGAAACAAAAAGAATGAATGTGTGCTATAAATGTGCTAGATGGCCTTATAAATGCACTCGATGGACACACCTTTCGGTAACCGTTCCATTGGATTTGTGTCCACAAATCAAGAAGATAAAATACATTTCATTAAGGATGGCATGAGTAAGGAGTCTTTGGATGATATCCATCAAACTCTTGAGACGCATCCTAGTGGAATGGTGCAAATCGAACCACGAATTTGTGGAGTGAATTCAAAAAGGAACGAGAACGATATAATCTTGGGAATCTGACTTTAAAAGACCCTGTTTGTCAGTCTATAAGAAAACTGGATGGGAAGCCTATCCCCGACTCATAGAAGGCGTTTAAGCCGTTTCTGGACGTAAAACCAGAGGAAGATGTGAGCCACAATCACAACTACGTGTACATATTATTATTTTTAATTGTTTTTTTGTGTTCTTGTGTCAGTTTTTAGTGTGCAAAGTCGACAACCTATGGCGGCTACTACTTCTTGGCTTACCATAGGGGAGTTTCCATTTCTTCTCTTTTACATGGTATTTATATTTCTACATTGGGGACAATGTAGAATTTAAGTGTGGGGGAGTGGCATATTGTGGTCTGCGTGTGATTTTTTTTTATTTGTGTCGACGATTTTGCATGAGATAGCAACTTTTGAATATGATTGAGCTTAATTTGCGTGATTTAGCTAAAACTGCAGGATCCCGAAAAAAAAATCAATTTGTTGTGTTCTGTTCTTCTCTATGCATAGCTGACTAAATTACCTGAGCACGTTTATAAGGTAATTTACTATCATTCTCTGGAACACAAATTGAAGGTTGAAAATGTTGATTTTTTTTCTAACTTTCTAGACCATAGTAAACTAACTTTTTTTCTATCCATTCGTCCTACTCAAAGTAACCTGGAAATATCAATTGTTAGCAAGGCGGAGTTATAATCGCATGGTATCTGTTTTTTGTGAATGTGTCTTTTATTGACAGAGTTTAAAAAGTTTGGAAAAAGCATTGACCTATGCTGAGAATGAATTTTACTTTTATATTTGAAATATGGAGAGGGACCACAGGAAAGAGCTACCTGCCTCAGAGTGTGAAGCCGTCACCTCGAATGGGTGAAGAAGGCTGCCTCCAATGAAAGGGGTAGTGTGAAAGCTACATGTGGGGTAAAAGCTGAAAAGAAAATTGCAAAACTCTTCTTCTTCTTCTTCAAAAAAAAAAAAAAAAAGAAAGAAAATAGCACGAAATGTGATAGTTACCCAAGTGTGAAGTTTGGTAAATAAATTCCCTCAGTTATTTGAAGTGCTCAAATCTAAACACTCTTTAAATTGAAGACATATTTGCGATAAAACACCTGCCATGCCTCTTTTTTTCTTTGCAGTGCTAACGGTTGATGATTTTGGTGAACTGAATAATTTTTAGGATCCATGGGAATCATTGTAAAATAAGAGTGGGATCACGAGAGATGAAAGGAAATATTTGACCACTTCGGGTCAGGATTTGGATAGAACATCGTAAGCTTTCATTTGGTTCCAATTAGTGATGGGATGATAACCTTAAATGCACACACTCACAAGCCATTGTGTATTTGAGAAGAAGTGAAATTTTCATGGTTCGGGAGAATGTTTATTAAGCAAGTCACTATCTGTAGTTGGATTTCAACGTTTAAAGTTGTTTATCTCATGTAAAATCATTGTGTTGTTTTGTGTCGTATGGTTGTTGTTCGAGGGCGAACAACAGTTTAAGTGTGGGGGAGTTTGATAAGTGATAGAAAAGCACTTAAATAACTCTTCTATTTTATGTATTTGTGTGTTTTATTAGTGTTATATGTTCCGTTTTAAGTGTTTTTCCTTTATTGTGGTGTTTAGGGTCACAAAGAATCAAAATGAGTCAAAAAAGGATGAAAATCGAATGAAAACGGAAACTCGGGACCAAAATGCAAGCGAATCAAAGATGGAGGACTTCCGATGCAAATTTATGAAAAGTTATTTTTACAATTTTTCTTGTGCTAAAGTCGAAGAACATCAAAAGAGGATTCCTACACTCTTTTCGGATCGCAAATCGGAGTTTTCTAGTGAAAGTTATGGCCGTTTGAAGAAAAAGGACTAAAAGCGTCAAAGCCAAAACTGTTGGGGACCAAAGTGCAACTTTTTAGAAGTCTGATGACCAAAGTGAAACTTTTCAGAAAGTTAAAGGACCAAAATGCAATTTTTGAAGGACCCAAATGAACAACATTCAAAAGTTTAGGGACTTGGTGTGAAATTTCTGGGTGACTCGGGTGACTCAGTCGGTAGCCGCATGTGATGGGTCGGGCGCAAGTGACTCGAGTCACGCCCGAGCATCCTCGATCGGCCCGCCGTCCGTCAAGTCATGCACGCAGCAGTCCCTGGCCTCCTGATTCAGTAGGCGGTGACTAAGCGAGAATCGCGGCGTGACTCAGTCATGTGGCGGACCTGAGTCACGCCGACACCATTGCGATTTTGACCAGCGGACTCCACCTACCATAAAGCGTGTTTTTGGTATTTTCTTGACTTCTTAGAGATAAAACAACTTGAGCACACCACAATAGACTCATGAAGGAAGACTTTTATGATTTTTTAATATTTTTGGTGTAATATTTTGCCTATAAATAGAGGCATTTCAAGCTTGAATCACACAACTTGTAGCGAGAATTAGCTTTTGATTCTCTCCAACTTTCTCCTCAATAAATTTCTCTTCATCATTTGTTCTTAGTTGTAGCTTGAAAGCTCTTAGTTTTTCATATTAAGTGAGTAAGAACCTAAATATAGGTTCGAAAAATCAATCGACTATACTTCGGCCGTGAATATGATTAACGGAGTATTTCTTCTCTAGTTTCTTTCCTAATTTTATTTTTTCATGTTTGAGAAAGATAATTTCTCATATAGTGCAGAGGTGATACACGGCGTTACGCCGTTATAAGTATTTAACCTGCATATATGAGTAGTTAGACTTCTCTATTTAATTCTTAGCATTATTTACGTGATTTCTATAGTTTGTATATATTACTTGAGATAGTGAAGTATAATCTATCATATAGCAGTGGTGATACTCGCTAATATGAGTAGTTAGACTTCTCTATCTTGTTCGAGGGCGTTGTGTTCAATTATCATGTTGTTATCTTTTCTAACTCTTTGCTAACGTTTTCTCTATTCCTCTACTTCAATTTGTTGATTTGTTATGCTTTTAAATCCGTTTTGAATTTATGTGATTATTGCATTCACTTTGGCCAATTGAATCAATTAATCTTTAAGTTCAAATTATGTGCTAGGATTGGAACTTTTGATCCGTAATTGTCACTAGATTCCAATCCACAGTAGCAAGCGAATGTCGTGCATATTTGTTAATAAATCGGCTTAGATGTATTAATTCAAGTTTGTGAAATTGATCATCTAATTCAACTCATTCTTCTTGTTCATTTCACACTAGCATTGCATTAAATCCTAAGAACTTGTTTAGGATTGTCCAATAGCTAGACGTTAAGTTAAAGAACTCACTTTAATTTAATACACTTAAGGAAGAATTCGTTAATCAGATCGTATTGATTAATTGGAGTTGATAAATTGAAGAAGGGATAGTACACGTTGCATGGGAAAGATAAACACAAGATGTTGACACAACCGAACCCGAGAACTAGATATATCTTCAATTGTTTCATTTTCATCTCTTTTATTTTATAATTTTATTTTCGAATTGCATTCAACTTCACAAAATCCCATTTTCTGTATTAATTGATAAAAACAACTAGATCAAACACCGTTCCTCTTGGGTTCGACCCTTACTTACCACTTCTACATTAATTTGTAGTTTTGAAACCGAGTAAGGAAATAAAATAAATTTTGGGGTACTGCGACAACACGCCCATATATAGTGCCAAAGCCTCCTTTGCCTATAATCTTACTGTCGTGGAAGTTGTTTGTTGCATTCTTGAGCTCACTAGAAGGGAATATTTTTGCAATATCTGGAGCTCTCTCTCTTGTCAAGAGTTTTTCCCGCAACAACATGCCACCATTTTGAAGAAAGAATTTGTGTTTCATATTGTTCAACTTTCTTCTCTTGATTTCCAAGTACATCCAACAGGCAGCAAGTGGGAGAAAACTAATTCCTATAGCAATCCCTGTTAATAATAAATTTTATGTGAGCTCTATTACAGCTCTTTTTGTTGAAAGAAGAAGCCCCAAAGTTGGAGACAAAGTCTTATAAAGTTACATGTGAGCAATTTCCTATAATATTTTTGGGGGTCGGGGGTGGGGGGGGGGGGGTTTGAAGGTTACATCAACAAATTTTAAAATGAATGATGGATTGTGAATGCAACCTAATCCACTTGTCTTCCCATCACCATGGTAACCTTTGGGACAAACACAGTGATAACCCCCAATTGTGTTTTCACATTGCTTCACACATCTACCGAGTTTTGGATCTTGACATTCATCAATATCTGCAAAAACAAGTTCAAAATCATTTTTTTTGAAAATGATCATTTTCGCATAGTGTTCGCTTAAAAATGTGTAGTGCAATGCGAAACTGCAAGTGTACGAGTCGAACAAGTAGTAAAGTGGATTTGAGTCCACATGTCCATCCCACATGGACTTGTTTTGAGTACCAAAATTGTCAATTTATCACTTTATTTGACAAATCAAATTAATTAGTGTAATAATGCTAACTTTAAACAAAATGCGAAGAGAATGATGCTCTACTAAATCTATTATGCAAGAATTAAAAGAATTATAGATTAAATCAAAGTGTTTAAAGACTTAGGGTTCATTACTTCACCCAATTGATCCCCTCAATCACACGTTCATGGATGCAAAATAATTAACTCATGCTAACGGTCAAATTTTCTAAATTATATAACTATCTCTCTCGATGATAATTAAATATATTCAATCGGGCCAATTTATCTATCTCTAAGTAAATTCGTTATAGACCTTCATGAATGCATTCAAATAAGAAATTCTAATAGGTTTCCTCGAAATTCCACCTATGTGACCGCACTAACCACAAGTTTATCTGTAAATCTTGTCTAAATTAGTGTTCTATGTTGCCTAAATCTAATTCATGTTTTCCTCTCTCGAATCAAACATGAACCAATAGATAAATTTACCAATTGATTAGAATGGCAAATAAAATAACCTAATAGAATAGAATTAACACAAATAAATTGCTAGAAATTCGGATCCATTCACACAGAATTAAAGTTCACAATTGCGATCCATAAATCGTCCCAAGTATTAAGGGTTTAGCTACTCATGGAATTGAAATAAAAATTAAAAACAATAACTAAAACTAAATACATAACCGAGTTTGACAGAAATAAAGTTGAAGCCTTCAATCTCTTGAGTTCTTCAATTTCTTTTCCAAACTTGTGTTGTTGTTGCTCCAATTTTCTCCAATGATCCAACTCTCTTTTCTTGTATTTTTCTTGCATATTTATAGCCCCCAAAAAGTCTTCTAAAAGCCCTAAAAAATGTGCACAAGAGTCTAACTTAAAAAAGGAAACAAAAAGGCAAGTTCTGGACGTGTGTTTTGGCCGCGAGTGCAGGTGCGCCCTCAGCTACCCTGGACTGCACCTTTTTTTTGCTTCCGAACTTCCGATGCCCATAACTTTTGCTAGAAAACTCGGAATTGAGATTCGTAAAAAGTGGGAGAATCATATTTCAGAGGTCTTTCAATTGAGCACAAGAAAAGCGGAAAAAAGTCTTCAAAATTACACCTAAGGTCCTCCATCTTTTAGAATGCTCCATTTTAGTCCCTGAACTTTTGTTTTTTTGGCCGTTTTCATCTCTTTTCACTTCTTTGGCACCCCTAACACACAATTAAATAGACACAAGTAAAAGTATATTTTAAACAAAAGAAAACACAAACTAATCATGCCTAAAATGAGAGAATTAACACACAAAAATGCAACCTATCACATAGCATGCTTGTCAACCATGACAAATTCGAACGTATATGTTTAATTATTGTACCTTGACAAACATCTGGGAGATATGGATTTCCTTGATAACCTTTCAAACATGCACAGCGATATCCATAACCATTACGAGGTTTGTAACACTTCGAATTCACACTTTTACATGCATAACTAGACATGTTCTTTTGTGCCTCCTGAGAAGTTCCATTCCCAATTGCCCAATCAACTACCATAGGAAGCTTCTCTACATTCCTCAGACAAGAAAGATTTCCTGGAGAAAACATGAATTCTCTTTCCTCAACAAGAAAACTGTAGCTACAATTATTAAACCCCCAAACATTTGTCAGATTATCATAGCTCATCAAACTCACATTAATGCTCCATATATCTTGCGAGATAGACATCTGACAACAGCCTAGACCAGAGCAGGGTTCACCGACCAAATCTACCCAGCTGTCACACATGGAAGAGCTGTAACACCCCGTTCGATTTCGTACATGATTATCTATGATTTTTTAGATGGTTATGAATATATGTTTGCCTAATGGTGATTTCCTATATAAGACCAGTTTGTAGATGTTTCATTGTGAGAGTAATTGATTGGCCAAAAGAAAAGATGCGTAAGGGAGGTTTAAGAATTCTGCCAGTATGAGATTTACGGCCGTAAATGTTGTAGATACAGCCGTAAATGTTATTTTATGGCTGTAAGACTTTAGGATACGGCCGTAATGTCAAGGCAGGGCAAGGTGTGAAAATTTTTCAGAGTCACTTTTATGGTTGTACTAAGATGATACGGCCATATTCATGGGATTTACGGCCGTGATCTGGAAGTATACGGTCGTAATCTTGAAATTGTGGAATGGTGCAAAAATTTTCAAAGAGCTTTATACGATCATAGAATGGTGTGATACGGCTGTATATTTGTGTTTACGGCCGTAATTTGGAGTGATACAGCTGTAAGTCATGAAGAGATGGAAATGGACAGAGCCGTTGATATGGTCGTATGGATTTTGAGACGGTCGTACGATTATGAGTTATGGCCCTAAGATATATGGATACGGCCATAATTGTGTGATTTACGGCCGTAAATTTATTAGTTACGGTCGTAATTTTGAGTCGGTTAAAGTATTATTTTAAGCTATTTTGACTTTGTTTTGGATATATAATACCCAAACTCGACCCTAGCTCAGATAATACACTCCAAGAACACCTTCAAGTGGTCTCCAAGCTTTCCACCCTTGTGTACCACTTGGTTAATTGTTTGTAGCATCAACCAACTACTTTTGGGAGTTAGAAAATGAGAGGAATGAGGAAGCTACCAAAACAATCTCTTCTTGTTTTCTCAACTATAAGGTGGGTAATAGTGTACTTTTGTATGTCAAGAGGTAAGTAAATGTTCTATGAGTTTATGTTTAGGTTTGTGATTGATTAGCATGGGTTTTGCCTTGTATGAATGCTAGGGTTAGGTAGTGGTAACTACTTTTAGGGAGTAAGCTAGAAGTCCTTGGTTATCTAGGATTTGGAATGCCTTGATCTATCTCCTATGTTCTTTAGCTATTGTAGAGTAACATATGAAGGTGATGGATGAAGGAAGATTTTGTCTACCATTATGATTGTGTTTTCCTTATGTACTACGGTATCGTATATGATTTGATTAACTTAATACATTTACATATACTATATCATGGGCATGTACGTATAAAGTTGCCAATTATGAGTTTACTCGTATATGAAAGATAAGACGGCCAAATGGGGAACGCCCCAAATATATGATAAGATGGAAAATTGGGAGATTTAAGCCCCAAATGATATGTAATTTGGGACCGTATGATATGTGTGAAACCAGTGTAACCTCATAATTAGCAACCGAGTTCAAAATTATGAGTAGCTCATGCATACATACATACCTATTTCCCACTGAGTCTTTATGACTCATTATGTTTCCTTTTCTTATTAATAGCTAGTGTCGATTGTGGGAAGCAGATTATTGAAGATGGTGAAGAGTCATCGAAGAAGTGATGTGTGACGAGACGGGAAGACATGGTCTTGTGTTCAGCAACTATTTTCGAACCAAAATCTTTTGGAGTTCATGTGTGTATTTTGAAAGTTTGTTTTATATATATGTACAAATCGTTTGTAAGATGTTGCCATCTTGTGTATATGGCGTCTATCGTATGTTTGCAACCCGTAAACTCGTAATATGGAATATGCCTGTGTTAATCTACATATGTAGATGGGTAGCATTGTCTATAGTTCCCTAACGCATTCATACAATAGTTAGTGAATATGTATTGTGAACGTATAGACGTGTGGACGTTAAATGTGTTATGTATGCACAGTATAGATATACTAAGTTGGGGTTCGAAACTAGATGGGGCATTGGAAGAGCACCTTGTTTGATAATTCTTATTTTTTTGGCGACCAGAAATGAAAGCATAAGTATCACAACCAAGGACTGTGAACTTGTTAGCCGTATTATTGACCGTGAAGTATATGGACAAACTTACCCAGGGAGTGTTATAGAACACTCTGGTTCCATTTCTTGAATGACAGTCTCTCGCTACAAATTGCAAGATGCTCAATTGGCCGTCCAGGATATACCTGTAATTTCTATGGTGTTGTTCTGTTAGAATGCCTTTGGAGGATTATAGGTTTCATTACAAGTGACAGAGAAACTTCTGTTAAGGTAACAGTTCTTTGTGGTGGCGAAAGGAAATGGAATACTTACATTTCCACATCGATCAATGCAAGTTTCCTTTGCCACCAAGAAATTACCAGAAACTGATGTTGAGGCTAATGTGAACAGAATAGCTATTGTACTTTTGAACATAATGATCTCTCGGATTATTGTTTAGTAACGAATGTTTAACTTCGCATTATACGAAAAAATATTAATAAGAGCATGTTATTGATAGTTAACTTAATTTGCAAGTCTTTTGACCATTCAAAATCATCTTATATTAAGTAATCAAATGTCCCATGTGGAAGGCTTTTAGAGGAGCTAAGTTTTCATCGTCGAAATCTACTTTGTATTGTTGTACATTTTGGTTTGTCAATATGATTTCTTTCTTTGAAACGTTCATATATTTTGAATGTATGTTTGTTTAATGCCTTCCATGTTGACATTCTCTCTCTCTTTCTAGAAATTAATATTAACAAAATCTCCCTGGTCAAATATACTATAGCTAACATAAGTATTTCATAAACACACTTCCATAAATACTTATCTTGGATGATGACCATATAAGAAGTGACACTTAAAATAAAATCCACACCATTATTTTACAAATTTATTGAGAAACTAGAGAATATAAAATCACAAAGACAAAAATAAAGCCATATTAGTGCTACAAATTCAAAACAGTCCTTACACTCAAAATCATCTGCCGCTGTCCGTCGGTAAAATAATATGATTCCTCATGCTATCAAAGTTAGTAGTCGAGCTACTGCTTTCACCACTTGGATTGCCAATCGCGTTCATTTCCTGAGGAAGCAGGTATTCAGCCTCTTCGATGTTGGATGTAGTTTGCAACCGCGAATGTTGTCTTGATACTCTTAGTCCTTCAAGCTCCATAGCTACTTCTTTCATACAAGGTCTATCTCCCCCTCTCACCTGTATATACATTTTTGCAATCATAGCAACAACCTGTTAACTCCTCCTGTTTCCTTCACATACAATATTATCATTAAGACCTTGGAGTAAACGATTCTGATTCATGGTAGAAAGAAAAAAAGTTAGCTAAACTTCTCTCATCTACTATTTTTTTTGTAGCTTAATGCCTTCATTCCAGTTAGCAACTCAGCCAATACAACCCCAAAGCTATAAACATCACTCTTGTCGGTTAGTTGGTTGGTTAGCATGTATTCAGGGTCCAAGTATCCAAGCATCCCTTGTACCATAGTAGATAATTGAGTTTGATCATTGGGAACCAATCTTGATGTACCAAAATCAGAAACCTTCGCAGTGAAACTAGCATCGAGGAGAATATTTGGTGATTTGACATCTCTGTGTATGATTGGAGGTGAAGCTACTGAGTACAAATATGAAAGAACTCCGCAGCTTCCATAGCTATTCTCAACCATATGTCCCAAGAAAGAGAGCGGACGTTTTCTTTATTATGTACATGTTCCAAAAGAGTGCCATTATCAATGAATTCAAAAACCAGTAGATGAGCTTGTGTTTCTAGCAACAACCAAGGAGCTTGAAAACATTTCTAGTGATGCCAACGGGTCGGGTTCGGGTCGGGTTGGCCATACCGAACCCGAACCGCGATGCCGAACCCGAATCCATACCCGAACCGAACCGTGGGTAATTCGGGTCGGTTCGGTTCGGGTATCCGTTCGGGTCGGCTTTTATACCCGAACGGGTACCCGTTTACCCGATTTTTTTTTTTTGTTTATAAATAGAACTTTAACCAACATGTTCACAATTCACAAATATAGTTAATACTTAAGTCTCATTGGTAGAATTTAGAATGCACACTAACACAACACTTGAAAATTAATTTTTCATTTTATTAATTTTTTTTTTAGGAAAAATATATATATTCGGGTATTCGGTTCGGGTTCGGGTATGACGCTAAAATCCATATCCGAACCATATCCGTCTCGGGTTTTACTATCAAAAACCATATCCGACCCACCGATCCGTCGGTTCGGGTTTTTTCGACCCGTTCGGTTCGGGTACCCGCGGTTTTCGGGTTTTTCGGGTTGTTTTGCCATCCCTAAACATTTCTATGGTTGATATTTGATAGAACAATCACCTCATTGATAAATTGCTCTACTTGATCTGGATCAACTTCTCTGGACTTCTTGATGGCAAGTATGCGATTATCTAGTAAAAAGCCTTTGTATACTGTGCCAAAGCCTCCTTGACCAACAATTCTACTATCATGGAAGTTGTTTGTTGCTTTCTTGAGCTCAGCATAAGTGAATATCTTTGCCATATCTGTTGGCTTCTCTCTTCGAATGAGTTTTTCTTGCAACAATAAGCCACCATTTTGTAGAAAGAATTTTTGCTTCATCTTGTTGATCTTTCTTCGCATTAGTTGGAATTATAACCCACAGACAAGAAGAAAAAGAACAATGATTCCTAGAGCAACCCCTGTGATGAAAAAATTATTTTAGCCTTCATAACCTTCGAAGGGGGGAACTACAAGAAATATAAAATTTAGCTTACATTGGTAAATAGGGAACATATATAGGTTTACATTCGCCTTTTGTAGGAAGTTGATGGTTAATGAAATTACTTTAGTCTTTGTTCATTCTTTTTCTAGTTAAAAATTAACTTCAACTATTTAGTCAAATTGTAATATCAACCAAACATCTCAAATAACTAACTCATGCCATCAAATGAAATAGTGAAAGTAGAATAGTCATTGACCTGTAACAAGTTTCAACATGAGTGATGATTGATCGCGATCGTGTCCATTTTTCATTCCATCACCATGGTAACCTTTTGGAGAAGTACAGTTAAAACCCCCTTTTGTGTTGACACAGTTGTTTTCACTTTCACATTTATTGAGCTTCGGATCTTGACATTCGTCAATATCTGCATAGCAATACAATGATCATGAACAACACCGTACTAGAACATCGAACGATGAGTTATATGCATGTAGTTGAAGATAATAGAAATTAGAAAAAGAAAAGAAATTAAGTCATACCTCTACAACCATCAATGAGGTATGGATTTCCCTCATAACCCTCTTCACAATTGCAACGGTACCCACTGCCATTGTCGGGTTCATAGCAAGTGGAATTGGCACTTTTACATGCATAACTAGGCATGTTCCTTTTGGCATCCTCACAAGTTCCTTCTCCAACTGCCCAGTCCACCACCATAGGAAGCTTCTCTATATCTCTCAGGCTGGAAAGAAGGCCTGCCGAAAAGTTGAATTTTGTATCCTCAACTAGCAACCCGTAGCTGCAGTTATTGAAGTTCCAAACTGTTGTCTGATTATTATCATAGCTATATGTGAAATTGTGATAGCTCTTCGCTGTCAAGTCAAAATTCTGGACCAGTTTTGGGATGGAAGTCTTACAACAGCCTATGCCAGAACAGGAGCCATCCACTAGATCATCCTTGCTGGTGCACCAGGAAGTGCACCCTGTCTCATAAAAATGCCTAGCAACTTGGTACCCGGACACAAAACCATAAGTATCACAGCCGACGGCAATAAACTTATTGGCTGTATTGTTCACTGTTAAGCCCTTGTCCAGTGTTGTCGAGATTTCATAATCATAATCTAGTACTCTAGTGCCATTTTGAGAATAACAAGATTTTGCTATGCGTTTCAAGACATACATCTGGCCTTTCAAAGAAATGTCTGTGACATTTATGGTTCCCCAAAATGCTACGGGAGGATCGTAGTGAGTGTCATTGCATGTGACTAAAAATGAGCTATTATAGGAACAGCCTTTGGTCAAACCGAATGGGAATGGAATTCTCAAATTTCCACACCGATAGACACAGTTTTGCTTTGCTATTGGGAAATCTGAAGATATTGATTTTGAGACAAAAGCAAGCATAATTGCCAAAAATAATGGAGCTTGCAGCGAATGCAAATGCAAATGCAATCCCATAGTTTTGCTTTGCTGTACAATAGTTGGTTTTAGTACAACTCTAAACCAATAGTGTGTCTGTGTATATATATCTATATATATATATATATATATATATATATATATATATATATATATAATAAACTTATTTTTGCGAAGGCAATCAATCCCATGGAGATTTTTTTCCTTGTGTGACTTTGTAAGTCTTAGTCAAAACATCCGTATTGACTCGAATACTCTTCCTTTGTTAGTGTTTAAATTTATTAGTTACATGCCGTGCCGTAACATTTGGTTTAGGACATCAACTTTGAGGTAGGACAACGAAGACTCGGTCATCAAGCAAGGCCAATAAGACTGTGGAGTAAAAATAAAAGTAAATAAAGATTTAAGACCATGTTAGGATCGAAATTTTTATGCATTTTTATGTGAAATGACAGAGAGAATGAGTGGAATTGAATGACGGAGATTTATGTAGTATATGTAGATCTCGTAAGATATGTGGATGTGATTGATTTGACCAAATTCAACTTTAAAAAAGAATGCATTAAAATTCATAAAAATTTCAATCCTAACATGCATAAAACTTTAACCAAGATTACAAAAGCAACAAAAGATTTCAAATAAAAAACTTTAGTTCCATGTTTCCATGAATTTGATGCCTTAACTTTTGAAATATGCAACTTGGGGTTTGCATGAGTGTATCGGTAAATTAGTCTATGAATCATAATTGTTCCCATAATTTTGGGTTCAGCCTGTTAACTATCATTTTTTGTATGTCGAATACCCATTTTCTGATTATTGATTTGATTTTTTGATTATTTCTTTGGTTCTTTGGTTGATCCACTAAGTCATCCACAACACTTGATCAGAAGAGTAACATAAAAAAATTTAAAAAAATAAAAAAAATTGTTTTATAGGAAATTTATGGAAAAATTTTCATTTTCAAGCGATTCTCTTCGTTAATGTTTGTGAACGAGAATGTTGATTTTTGATATATTGATTTTGATGAAAAATGAAAAAATTGTTGTATTTTTACCATTTTCTTCTGTATTATCGATAGTTTTTCTTTTTATATGAATAGTTATTGATGTTTGTTCTCGACAAATCGGACGGCGGATTTGTCAAATGATAATATGCAATGAGTTTTGATATAGATTCTATTAGAGATGAATTTGATGTCGCGAAAAATCAGTGGGGCACAGTACAATTTATCACACTTTCCCCCTAAACTGAATTTCTGGCTACGCCCCTAAGCAAGCATAATTTCCCAAACTAACGGAGCTTGCCGCGAATATTGCAAAGGCAATCCCATGTTTTTATTCTGCTATATTGTAGTTGGTTAGTACAACTCTAAAGAAAGCGTGTATATATAATAGACATATTTTTGGAGTGGCAATCAATCCCGTGCAGATTTGTTTTCCTTGTGTGACTTAATTTGTAAGTCTTATTCCACAAATTAACATCCTATCTTGTCTTGACTAGAATAGTCTTCCTTTGGCACTACCATAACGTTTGGTTTAGTGCATCAATTTTAATTATGGTGCATGGGACAATGAAGACTCGGTCATTGAGCAAGGACAATTAGACCATAGGGAGCATTAATCACGACTTGAGATGAGTGGTAGTGAGTTGTTGGTTATTGTTATTAATAGACTTGAATGAAATTTCTGCACAAATTCATCTCATACGATACGTAACTCAAAAAAATTGTGTGGTTAATAATAAGTAAATAAAAGCATTACGAAAAGTAAAAATAAAGATATAAAATCATCTATATATTAATAAATAGATGCCGTTTTTGGAGAAAATTTTCCCGCTCATTTTTCAATTTTTTTAAATCTGTTTTCCTACTCATGACGCCTTAGTTACCTTAGTTATATAAATAAAACTAGATGTTCACACAAAATTTGTGTGGACATCTTCCACATCCTAATAGAGATTTTTGAAATGATCATTATTGTCCCCCGAAAATGAGGGGACCCATACTCCTATTTGAGTGTGGATATCTCCACACACAAAAGTGTGTGGAGATCTAGCCTAGTTATATTGAGTGTTTTGAAATTAGTTTTCCCAATTTCTTTAATAATTATTTTGTTATATTTGATTATTTAATTATTATTATTCTCGCTTAGTAAGAGGGATCCGCATACTAATATATATATATATATATATATATATATATATATATGTGTGTGTGTGTATTAATAAATAGAGACCGCTTTTGAAGATAATTTTCCTGCTCATTTTTCACATTTTTAAATATAGAATTTTGGACGATTTTTCCCCTCCTATAAGGCTTTCTCTCTATTGGTTAATTTTTAAATTAAGATTTGGTTTCCCCGCTTATGAGACTTTCCCTCTATTGGCCTTTTTTTTTAATTATGACCTGATTTTTATTATTTTTTTCTTTCATAATCCATATTAAATCCTTTAACAACTATCATTAATGGCCACGAATCTTATTAAATCTATCTATGTACAAAATAATCTTTATCTTATAATTTGTGAAGTGCCACGTAGGCAAAGATGCCAACATGGCACACATTAAATATTTTAAGAAAATTATAAAATTAGTTTTGAAAATAAACCAACATTAATTAGTAGTAATTAAAAACATAATTGAAAATAAACCAATATTTAAAACAAATATTTAATGAGAAAAAATTTGTTTTGGAAAGACTTTAAATATAACTTTATTTTTTAAAGTCTAATTCAAAATATTAAATAATAAATATTTTTTATTTTTTATTTAATTTTATCGTGATACAATTGTAGGCTTTGATAGTAATGCTTGGTTACATGAATTGGTCTGTTAAAAAATAGTGGGTATTTTTTTTTACCTTTTTTTCTTTTTTTAAATTAAATAGTGAGTCGTTAAAATTATAAGTGGATTTATGTTGAATAATTTATTTATCTTTAAGTAAAAAAGTAATTTATTAATTTTTATATTATTATAATTGAAGTGTCACGTTTGGCAGACGCCCTATTGACGGTGCCAACGTGACACACGATTTATAATTAAAAAATTAATTGATATTTTTCGTTTTTAATACGGCTAATGTGATATGCTCACTAATTGGATTTTTCATTGTACGCGTTTTGCCTTTTCTAAGTATATAAAATTAAAAATAAAAATCTTTTCTTTCTACAATTAATATACAGTTTACGTTAATGGAAAGAAATCAAATGAATTATGTAGATGAGGAAAATTATCGGTATTACTACAAATTTAAGTTACATAAAATTAAGAATAATACTTCTAATATAATAGAGTTAAAATTAAGTAGTAATTACAGCTAATCACTAAAAGAACGCATAAAATCATAAAATTTAGAGTACGCAATGTCCATTTTAGAAAGAAAAAAAATGTTCAATATAAATTTGATATGTACCAATGAGAAAGACATGTTTTGATAATTAAAGAATTTTTATATATTCATTCCCAATGGTTTGTTTACAATTAATTAATCTCCATGAGCATTGTTGTGCAATGCTATGCATGTCATTTAGAATTAAAATTACACGTTTTGATAAACTTCTTAATTATGCGATGCACATGAATTTTTATAATTTGCAATTCTCAATTTACTCTGCATTTTTTGCATTGAATATAATATACAATATTATAGATTTCAATAATTGTTTAGAATTATACAATCTCCTATACATAAATTACATCAATTATGTAATTCAACATTTATATTTATAATTTTATATCAATTATTTATTGTACATAAATTTAATTATTCCCGTCCATCACACTGGCGTGATACTAGTTTTTGTTTTATATTATTGTTGTTTTACGTAAACAAACCATTTTAATCGTCTCATACATTACACGGGGGAAATACTAGTCTGTGTGTGTATATATATATATATATATATATATATCCATTAGAAGATATAAATCACTTTCCCAATGTTTCCTATAGTAAAATGTTATGAATAAATATAAATTATCATCATTTGATGTAGAAATATGTTTGACACTATGCTAATCAAACTTATAATTCAAACAATATTAATTATAATTTTCTAATCATCTTGAAAATCAGAGTAGGGGTAGGTGCATTTGAATAATTTTAACGTAAAGATAAATTATATGCTTTTTTTTTAAGTAAATGATTTGCTTAGTATTTCAAATGACAATCCTTTGAGGCAGTCGAATCAATGGGTAGAGAAGATTTTTTGGTAAGAACGCATAGGTAGATATTTAATGAAAGTATAGATATGGATCTTATTCGATAATCATATCTTTATCTTTATATTATAAAAAGAGGAGTGCCACGTTGGCAGTAGTGCCAACGTGGCACTCATTAATATTTAAAAAAAAACATAAAAATCAATTTTGTAGTTAAAAAAAATGAATTTCTATTTTTGGAAATAAATCAATATTAATTGATAGTTTTAAATAGGAAAAATTCTTTAAATATAATTATTTTTTAATGAAACATAAATTTATCATTAAATGTGATAAATAAAATTTAATAAGAAAAAAAAGTTTTGGAAAAACTTTAAATGTAATTTCATTTTTCAAATTTCTAATTAAAAACATTAAATAATAACTATTTTATTTTCACTGTGTTAAAAAATATTATAGTTTTAGATAGTTTTGATTTGTAATGTGCATTGGATTATTCAAACAGTGGATTATTCTTAAATAAAATAGTGAGTGCTAAAATTATACTTGAATTTGCACTAAATAATTTATTTATTTTTAAATAAAGACTAATTTATTAATCTTTATCTTTATATTTTGAATTGTTACATTATTGTACCATTAATCTTTATATTACAATTTGTGAAGTACCACGTAGGCAAAGATGCAAATGTGGCATATATTAAATATTTTAAGAAAATTATACAATTAGTTTTGGAAATAAACCAACATTAATTAGTAGTAATTAAAAATATGATTGAACATAACCAATATCTAAAACAAACATCTAATGAGAAAAAATTTATTTTGGAAAGACTTTATATATAACTTCATTTTTTAAAGTTCTAATTCAAAATATTAAATAATAAATTTTTTTATTTAATTTTATCGTGATAAAATTATAAGGTTTGATAGTTTTGCTTGGTTACATGAATTGATCTATTAAAAAATAGTGAAGATTTTTTACTTTTTTCTTTTTGAAAATCAAATAGTGAGTGGTTAAAATTATAACTGGATTTATGTTGAATAATTTATATATTTTTAAGTAAAATAGTAATTTATTAATCCTTATATTATTATAATTGAAGTATCACGTTTGGCGAACACCATATTAGCAGTGCCAACATGACACACTATTTCTAATTAAAAAAATTAAATGATATTTTTTGTTTTTAATGCGGCTGATGTGATATGCTCACTAACTGAATTTTGCATTACATATTTTTTGCCTTTTCTAAGTGTATAAAATTACAAATAAAAAGTTTTTCATTCTACGATTAACATACAGTTTACGTAAATGAAAACATAAAATTTAAAGTGCGTAATGTTCATTTCAGAAAGAAAAAAGATGTTCAATATAAATTTGATATGTACCAACGAAAAAGACACATTTTGATAATCAAAGAATTTTTATATATTCATTCCCAATGGTTCGTTTATAATTAATTAATCTGCACGAGCATTATTGTGCAATGTTAGGCACGGTAATTAGAATTAAAGTTACACGTTTTGATAAATTTCTTAATTATGTGATGCACGTGAATTTTTATAATTTACAATTGTGAACTCCAAATTTTTGCATTGACTATAATATACAACATTATAGATTTTAATAATTTCTTACAATTGTGCAATCTCCTATGTATAAATTACATCAATTATGTAATTTAACATTCATATTTATAATTTTATATCAATTATTTATTATACATAAATTTAACTGTTCCCGTGCATCGTACGGACGTAATACTAGTATATATAAAAGAAGAAGTCTCTGCAAAGGATTTTCCAGCCAAAACTATTATCGGCCCAACCTTTTTTTTGTTACCATAATTGTTATATCATATCTCTCTAAGTTATCAATTAATTATGGAATCATTCATTAATTTATCGATAATTTTTTATTTTTTTAATTATTTTTAAAACATCACATAATTTTAAAATAGTAAAGTTGATATATCAATACTATACTCATATTAAAGCTCTCAACGAATAAAATAATATGAAACAAAAAAATTAAAATTTTTAATTTTTTAACCCTCAAATCAACCTACAAAAAAAGAGGTTGATGTTCACCCTCTTTTAAGAGGGTGAACATTAACCTCATTTTGGAGGATCAATTTGAGGGATAAATAATTGAAATTTTTGAATTTTTTTGTTTCATATTATTCTATTTATTGAAAGTTTAATATGAGTATAGTTTTGATGTATAAACTTTACTATTTTAAAAGTTACTTATTTTTAGCGATAAATTACTTATTTCCCTGTAAAATAAGTAACTTTTAAAATAACAAAAAATATATATCAAAACTATTTTTTTAAGCTCTCGGTGAATAGAATAATATGAAACAAAAAATTTTAATTTTAAATTTTTTACCCACTTATATTGGTCATTCAAAATGAGGATAATATTCATCCTCCTTTTTAGCATGGTGAATATGTAACGCCCCGAGTTCGCAGAACTCGGAACGCTAGATCTTTCTTTAAAACTAACCATTTCTTTTTTTTTTCTTCTAATATTAAATGCGGAAATATAATAAATAATTAAAAGCGAAAATTCTTTTGATATAACAACCATCTAAAGTGTTTTAAAAATCATTGAACACCAAACGTCCAAAACATCCAAAACGAGTTACGAAATAGTTCAATGGTTTGAAAACGACATAATCCCATACATCGGGTTACCAAAACAACAACGGAAGTAAAGTCATTTATTTAATAAGCCTAAATAGAACTTCCATGCCTCGTCACGCCCCCGAACTCCTCAATCTGTAAAAGAATGAAAGGTGTGAGTATTTAAACAATACTCAGTAGGCTCTGCGCAAGTTAATCATCTATACAAGTATATAAGGCAAATAGTCATGTAAACTCTGTAATATAATACCCGAAGGTAACTCTGGGCCCGAAAGCAGCTCTAGGCTCGAAGGCAAGTAATTTGCCCGAAGGCAACTCTGGGCCGGAAGGCAATTCTCTTACCCGAAGGTAACTCTGGGCCCGAAGGCAAGTCTAGGCCCGAAGGCAAGCAGTCACATCAATTACATACATTTGCACACTCATATAGTACAGATAATTAACAATAATTGCGCGATAAGTAAAAATGAGTCTTTTGAGCCTACCTGAAATATCTCTCGAGTTTTGAGCCTACTGAGCGGTGAAAATCAGTCCTCTAGCTGTTGGTACGCCTCGTCTAGTCAATAACGAGTTTAATTTATGTTAATATTCTTAAAATATAAGTATCTATAAGTAATATAGAAGTTTGTGGACCAAAATAGAAAGAATATAAAACTTTGGGGGTCAATTTGAAAGAATTTAATAGTTTGAGGACCTATTATGCAATAAAAGTGAACTAAAAATATTTTGGGCTCAATTATAGGATTTTTAAAACATGAGGGACTAATATACAATTAAATGTTTGGGGGTTAAATTAAATAGGAAAAAGAAATTGAAGGATTAAAAGTGAAATAAAAGTTTAGGGGTCAAATTGCAACAATTGAAAGTTAGGGACTTGAATTTAAATAAAACGCGAGGGCTCATTTAAATATAATAAATAAAATGGGAGATTAAATCTGTAAATAATATTTAGGGATTAAATCGTAACAATTAAAAGTTGAGGATTTGTAAATTAAATAAAACATAGGGACTAACTTACACTAATTAATAAAATAGAGGGACTTGTTTGCAAAATCCGGATTTAAATGAATTGGGCCGGTTCACTCTCTTCTTCCTCACCCGAACACTCTCTCTCTCTCGGTCTCTCTCTCACTCGGGTTCTCTCTTTCCGGCGACTTTTGGCGATGAAAATGGCGGCGAACGTGGAGATGAACATGGTGAATCTAGTGGTGGTGTTTGATTGAAGAGTTATTGAGTATTGAGGGAGAAATCAAGGCTTGAACACTTAGGTAAAATTTTGGGTATTTTCAAAATTGGTTTGATCCGTTGAAAATTTTTGAAATTAAACTATACTACGATGTTCTAGGGATGGAGAGGAAGGTGTAGGTATGATTTTTGCGTTGTGAAGTGGATTTTTGAGCGTTGGTTGTTGTTTGGCCGAGTTCTATATGCATATATGCATATGTATGTATATCCATATATATATATATATATATATATCCGTGTATATGTGTGTGTGGATGTGTTTCTGGGCCAAACTGATGGTGGAAGATGGTGGTGGTGTGGCGGTGGCAGTGGTGGTCGGCCGGTGGTGATGGTGTACGGGTCATGGATGTGTGTATGTATGTATATATCTATCCTACTTACATTAATGACCAAGTAAACACTATAAAAATTTGATTAAGAACTTAAAACAATAAAATAGAAATAAGATAAAATGGGAAAGATCAAGAAATCTTACCACTTGAAGTTTGATTTGTTGGATAAGGATGGACAGATTGATCTCGAGGATGACAATGGAGGAGAATGGGGCTAGGGTTTAAGCATACTCAAAAAGAGTATTTAAAAGGTAAAAGTTAGAATAGCATTTGCAAATGGGCCTCTAGATGGATTTCAAATTGGATTGGATTGTATTTGGACTTTAAATTTGGGCTTTAGCAACTAAAAATCTTTGGGGACTAAAATAAATCAATTTCAAGGTTTGGTCCTCAAAAGTATATTTTGAAAATAAATAAATTTTTTATAAATAATTAAATATAATATGAATTTCGACTAGACGAGCGTACACTCTTTAAATTTTATAAGTAAGGTCGTAGTGACACGTTCGAAATGTCATTTAATTAAATATATTTTATTTAAGAATAATTTTCCGGTCACTACAGAATAAAATTGCTAACTAATAATAATTTATTTTTAAAAAAATTTATTTATTTAATCCCCCAATGTGTGTATGTTTTTTTTAAAGTACTATTTAAATCCCCATTTTTAAATTATGTTTAAATAAATTAAGAATATTTGTTTAATCTTTAAGTATAAGTTTCAAATTTTTTTCACTAATAAATGTTTAAATTAATTTTTTATTTGTTAACAATTTATCTCTTATTGTCAACTTATATTTATGCTTTTAGAATATTTGTATAATCTGAAATGAAAAAATTTAATGTTTTTTCCACTAATATTTTTAGGAGTAGAAAAATGTCCTAACACAGCAAAATTATACCTTTAAGTTTTAATTTAAATATTCTCAATTATATCTTGAATTTGTACTTATTAAAGAAAGGCAATATTTTTTATTATATCTTTAATTTTTAGTGCATAGTAGAAAAATTTCCTAGCACAGTAAGATTTTCTTTATTTGCTAATTTTTTACAGCCCAAAAGGGACATCAATATTTTCTAATTAGTTTCTAAAAGTAGTAGAGAAATTTCTTAGCAATTAGCATACATTGTATTCTACCTATAAATTAAAAATTATAAAGAATCACAATGATTTGACAAATATGTAAAGAAGACTTACTTATTAAATAAAACTATTACATAATCATTTTGATTTCTATATTTCTTTTTGGTAGGATTAGAAAATATACAGACTTTTTTCTAGGTGAATCATATACATATTTAGGAGATCCCACCTATATGTGTCAACTTCGTAATGCGATATATTGGTATGATAAAAAAAAATACATAAGCGTTATGAAAGACGTTGAGTTCCAAAATTTTCATTGTATTGTATGTAAGGGCAAGTGACCGAGCTTCCACGAATGGGGGATGTCTCTACTGTCTTAAGCGATTTACTATATAGCATGAATAAAAAAATAGTCATTTTGTGCAACCCGTTCGAGTCTATAACATGATGTCTTTATTTACGTCAACGATATGACAGATGGATTCTATTGTTAATTATGGAAGGCTACAAATGAGTCCTCTAGATGAAGAGTATATCATTAGTTATTCACTAAATTTATTTTATTGTGTAATATATAGTCCGATTATGTTATGTTATTTTTATTTGTTTCTACGTTGGTTTTTTTTTTATTATTTTCATTTGTGCAATTACAATTTATTTCAGCAGTGAAGAACTGCACTGCACTCTTATACAGTGTCGTGCTACTTAGATGAATAATTATTATGAATCGATTTGAAATTAGTCTATTGTGGTTATATTATTCCTTTGTCGAGTTCAAAGTTTGAATGATATTGAATTAAATTTTTTATATATATCATTTTCAATTATTATTTTTGTATTTGCACGGAAAAAGTAAGTTTAATACATTGCATATTATCGATTTACAAGAAAAGCACAGCTAATAAACGGTGATCGTGAGATAGGACTTTTGTTAATGCTAATATCCTTGAATTGTATACATTTCGAGCAAAGTAATTATTATTTCAATAGTATTTAATTGATTATATATTTTGTAGTTTATGGATTTTTATTGTAAAATCTTTTTATAATTTAATCTAGGATAACAGCCGACCTAGATGAATTTTGTGAATTATGAGTACAGTATAAAATGAAAAATTTAACTTTTCTGTTCTATAATATTTTGTTCTTATTAACACTATTTACATTTTATATTACATTATGGTGTTATCAATTAAACACAACTGTCATTTGTTAAAAAAATTATTTTGCATTATTCTTTACAACAAAAATCAATCCAAATAATTTTTTTTTAGATTTCACATAAATCTATATAGCTTTACTCCCGTGCACCGCACAGGGGTGAAAACTAGTTTTTTGTATATTGAAATTAATTTTTATGCAACCATGTCTATTTAGAAGTATAAATTAAATTTTGATTAATTTGACACAATTGTTGAAATTATTAAGAGTAATTTGATGAATTAATTACATTTTCTTCGTTCCCACACACCTTTAATTTTTAATTTTTAATTTTTGGTATCATTAATGTTTTACCCCATTATATTGATTCTATAAAATTGATTGCAATGTTTTTTGTATCATTAATTTATTTTTTGATTCACATAATTTACTATAATTGCAAAGTCCAGGCTGAACCATAGTTTATATCGATTCAAGTTATAGGTGATTGTTAATTATGTTTTAATTGTAATTGTTTTTTTTAGAACTTAATTGTAATTGTTGTAATATAACAATTAATTTTTATGCCATTATGTCATTTTAAAAGCATAAATTAAAATTTGAATCCACACAATTACTTGAATCAATTCAATTGATCAACTTGTTAAGGATAAACTAGTATTACTCCCGTGCGTTGCACGGGATAACTAAGATGATATATTTATACAAAATAATATTATAAAATAAGGCATAAAGTATTATAAATATATATAAAAAAATAACGAAACATATATAATATTATAGATATGGACAGTAGTTTATAAATTTTGGTGTAAAATATTGTCTTATAAGAAAAATATCATATCAATTATCGTAATTATTAATTTTAGGTAAGAGCATAATATTTGCGAACAAAATTTATGTAATATACTTTTTTGAATAAAAAATATAAATAACATATTTTATGAGTCATATGCATGACCGTAAAAAGGTATTTCAAATATGATTAATAATCATCTTATAAGTTTAAACATATATATATATATATATATATATATATAAATTCTATGAATATTTAATTGATTTTATACTACATTTAGCTCGAATTAAATTCTAAATATTGAATTAATTTTGTGCCTTTTTTTAGATAAGTACAAAAAATTTTAAATAGAAAAGAGCTGCCAATCAACCACTGTACCATGTTGACACTGTAATTAAAAAACTAAAATGTATATAAAAAATTAAAATTTAATATTGAAAGATTAAAAATATATAAAAAAATGTAATTCTCATTTTTAAAAATAATCCAATTGTCATTGTAGTTTATAACTTTGACATCATATCACATTTTCATTAATATTTGGATTTGGTTCATTTTCAATTATATACATAATTCAAAAATTAAAATTTATATAAAAAATTAAAATGAGGAAAAAATACTAAATAAATAAAAAATAAATTAAATAAGGAAAATAAAATAATAAATGTGTATTTAATATTTATTTACAAAATGAGGTTTTCCTTTTTTAAATTTTAAGTAAATGAGTTCCAACTTGGTGTTGCCAACATAACTCAATGCCTAGTTCACAATTCTCTTATTAGAATATTAAGATGAAGATTAAGATATAATTAATTTAAAAATTAAAATGTATACAAAAAATGTTAATCTTCATTTTCAGAATTAATTTAATAGGTGTAAGTTTTAATCTTGATCTCTTATCAGTTATCATATTTTCATTAATGCATGCAACACTAAATTATATAAAAGAATTGAAAATTATATAAATTAATTATAAAATTATAAAATATATATAAAAAATAAAATATTTATAAAAAAGTAAAATAAGAAAAATAAAATCAAATAAGGGAAGCAAAATAAATTAAATAAGGAAAGTAATTAATCTTAAAAAGCTAATGCCAAACATGGCCTTGCCACCTAGGCACTTTGCCTAGATGGCACTTGTCTTATTATTATATTAAGATTAGTGAATAAAAAAGATAAATTAGTGAATAAATTATACTTTTTTTGAACCATCAATTTACTTTTTATTTTTTTAATATATGACTAACTTTTTGTGCAATTATCTCTATTTGAAAGCATCAATTAAAAATTGATTTGACGTAATTGTTTCAAATTGTTAATGATAAAATGGTGAATATGTTCAAAATATTAGTAAATTCCACTGATATTAATATTATAACACCAAAATATGAATATTTTTACAGGGTTAGTTTTTCAACAAAGAATAATTTTGATAAATATTAATGGAATAATTAATTTATGATTAGTTTTCAATTTGTACCTTACTCTTACTTAGCATTTACACTCATATATTATATGGGATGATAATTCGTGATAGAGATTATACTAATATATCACATTTTGCTTATGCTAAAATTAAATCTATTAAATATATATATAAAAATAAAATTACATTAATAAAATTAAATGCTATAGTTATCAAAATAACCATACTAAAAATTTTTATTAATTTTCTTAGAGCCTATGGTTTTTTTAAAAAAATAATTTTATATTCTATTATATGCAATAGTGTCCCAAACATAAATATTTACAAATGTGTCTCAAACTAGATCTGTTCAACATAATAATTCCGGGAGGATAGAATAATTGATGAGGAGAGTTAAAACTTACATTAAAGAATTCCACAAATTGTTGTATTTAAAAATACATTAATGAATTTGTCACATCACTACATGAGATTCGAATATTGGTCTTGTGCCAAGTAAGGGATTCCTTTACCAACAGGAGAAGAAGAGCCCTGATCCCAATTTGAGAATCATTTTTGAACCAAAATATATGTTTGCCAGTACTCTATCCGTGCCTACGAACATAATTCACTATTCCATGGTGTTGAGCCGGCGCGGCCGCTCGTGCTGGATCCGTAAAATTTTCTAAATTGGTAAAGAAAAAATAAAAAATAAATACTATTTTGATGGTCAATGATCAACGTCCGCTCTAGTTGGGAACGTCCGCTCTAGCTGGGATGGAATCCTAGATCCGTCCCTACATTTTTACTTGTTCCAAATTATAATTAATTTTTTAGTTATATATATTCTTATTTAATGCACATCGTTATTAACAAATTATGATAATTATTAATTTTTCATCAGTGCTAATTTACTGCATATTAGTGCATATTAGTTAATATATATATATATATGTATATATAATATTAAAATGGCAAACTGTATTTGCGTGACATCTTCAATCTAGGATTTTTATTTGGGTGCGCCTAAATGCATCCAGCTATTTCCTCCGTGCACCCACTTTTAAAAAATAAAAAATAAAAAAGTTAATATACCCTCACCCTAGTTATATATATATATATACACATATATTTGTTCACTCCACTTGGAGAAAGGAGCGAACATCCACATAATTACAAAAAAAAATTACGGATGAAAAATTGAATCATATCTACATAAAAATTGAATGAGAAACAAACACCAAGATCGAACACTGAATACCAAAATTACAAACTTGGGTCACAATCATTGGTGGAGGGAGGGGTATTCCAGGGTATTCTCGAGAATACCCCATTTTCGTGGAATTTTATTTTTATTTATTTTTATTCTTATTTTTAATGTGGTCAACTTAGATATTTCATCTCTAAGATGATTCCTATTTAAATATTTTAGGGATTTACACTTAATTGGAGAAAAATACTGATTTAAATTTTTATATTTATTATGTTGTTAAACATATTTTTCAATACAAAGGGAAAATAATTTTTTTTCTTCACTTGAGAACAAAATTTTTAGGCTAGTTAAATTAATTAATTGACACTTAGGAAAAATAATGAGATGAAAAAATTTAAAAATAATTTTAGTAATAATGACCTAAAATTAAGATTATGTTTGGGGGAAAAAAAGTGGTGTGAATATTTTGGGCTCTCGACTCTTGTTTGAAAATTTTTTTATGTGCATACCCAATTGAGCCGGTCTGGCTCTGCCACTAATCACAATGATGTATACCGAAAACCAATCGCTTGTTTTTCTTTTGACATGGTTAATCTTTCTGCTATATATATTACAAACTCCATTTCAACCTGAAACTGGGCAGTGTACAAAATTAAAAGCCCATATATCAAGAACTCAAACACAGAAAATCATCCCCATTCCAAGACCTCGTAAACAACCAAATCTTGCTAAGAATATTTCACAAATAAGCTGCAAAATAATCCCAATCATGAATGCATAAATTCATCATATATATTCACTTCTCAATTCTCATTCAATCATAACAAGCAAAGTGCATGGCTTAAATATATGAGCAAAGATCATTCGGCTAGGGATGTGAATATGTGATTGTTTTGAGATGAAAATGTTGTAGCATCGGTTTTCCGATGTAGTATATAACCTTGGTGGCATGTTTTTCTAACTCGTGTTGTGAAATGCCGTTTGTCGTCTACAGCAATGAATTTTGGTAATAACAGTTTTCATATGCTATTGCAATTATGTCGTCAATCCGTTACACATTATCCTACAGTCGTAACTTTGCTTTATAATGGTCACGAATAGGCGCCGCTATTCTATTGCCAACCTGTTGGCAACTTATGCTACCAACATGGTGACGTGGCATCCTCACAGGGCGCCACATCATCAACCTTTTTTTTTGGGAAACTTACATTGAGTGAAATGAATAATACTAATACATAATTGTTCCCTGATAATGGGAGTCTCATGTGGGCCCCATATTTTTTCCCCAAAATGGGGTGTTAGCATGATATGTTGCTAACTTTGTTGGCAACATATCATTTCTACACAAATAGGTTTAGATTTAGATAATTAGATTGTGTTGATAATAAAAAAGAAATAATCGAATCTGGGATAAAAGCTATATTGTCTTCAATTACCTTCCAGAGGTGGAGTAACTCTGAAGCATGGAACTTTATGATCTACGCATTTAGAGGAAATTTTGCTAATTCATAGAAAAGATTATCTAACGAAGATATACAAAGCCATAAATATGGAAAGAAATACTTACCAGACAATAGGGGAGCATGTCGATGGTCAAAATTTTAAGAAAGATCTAAGAAGAGTAGAGATTATGATTATATAGTCTTTATTTTTAGGAGAAGTTATACACATCATTAGAACGAGTGGATAGATCAAGAAGCCTCAGAAGCAGAAAAAGAAATGGAACCATGACAAATATGTAATGTGTGTAAACTAGATAGATACACATGTAAGTTCGAAGAAATATATTATAAAACCATTAAGAGTACGGCTTGTGACCACACTCGACAAAATGAAGTTTACGTTCTGTAGTTTGTATTACTAACCTTAACTTGTTTCTCATAGTTTTGTAGTTTATATTACCTAATTTTAAGGTAAACTAGAGAATATGAAACCATACAATGATAATGGGCCCATTCAATCATTTGCAGAAAGGGAATTCTGTAGTTTAGCAACCAATTGAGCTGCAGCAGACTCTATTGCTTCTTGTGGATTGGTCTTCAAATCACTCGTGGCAATAAACAATTCGTCCTTCTCTGTCATCATAGCCTTGGCTACAAATTTACCTAAACAAATGTAGTATGCAAAAACTTAGAATGCAAGAAAACACATTCTTGAAAACAAGAAGAGTTTCGTAAAGAAATTGTCACTTTCGAGTATTTTCATTGAAAATATACCAAAGAGTTGAAAATGTGAAAAAGGCATGATTCTCTTCTCTCCATCGCAAAAGCTTGAATTTAGAAATAAATCCAAAACTCAACGCTGAAAATTAAAATACGAAGCCAACATCACGTAAAGTCTGTTGATAGGTTCCTCGTGGAGATGGAGATGTAAAGTTGAAATCGAAGGTCCAAAGGTCTCAAATCACATACATTGAAACGCCAACATTATACGAAAAATAATAAAAGAAGCACAAAGTGAATAGAGATCATAATAAAATCTTACCATGCGATGGTTCAAAGAAGTATCGAGGTAGTCTCCAGTTATTCTTTACACAAATCGACTGCAAGTCCTGTCGAGTGAAAAAGCAATTTAATTAGAAAAATTCGACATGTCATGTGAACTTACATTTGAAAAAGAACAAAAATGAAATACACACACAAAAACAATGAAATAAATTAAAATGAAATAAATAGAAAGGGAAAATAGAAAAACATACAAACTTTCACCTGAAATGAAGAACTCCCGGGGCTGCCGATCAATTTTACTAGGGACCTGTGCTGGGAGTCACCCTTTGAGGAGACACTATAAGGAGCACTCATGGATTTCATACATTCAAGAGCTACATCAGAAATTATGATTTAGCAATTTTAGTTTCAAATTATCGAAATTTCTCAATGTAACGGAAAAAGAAACCATAGGGATGAGAAGATGACTAACCATCGCTTACTTTCAGAATATTTTCTTGAAGTAGTGCAAACTGAACCTCCCTGCAGCAGATCTCAGAATACTGATAATTTACACACACACACACATTAATTTAAAAAATAAAAAAAATAAAACCCTCTATGGCTTCTCTACTAACAAAGAAGCTGCAAAGAAAATACATTATGTATTATATTTATAGATGAGAAGGGTGAAAAGATTACCATTTCTTGTTGCTTCTTATGAAGAATTGTCAAAGTATTTTGCAATGCCTCTATAGCTGGATCATTTTGCAGTTCAATTGACTCAGCATTGACCAAAGGAATCTCATCTCGATTGTGTGAGGTAGTCGCATGGCAATTCTCTCCAAAAACCTTGTCATCTCTTTCACGAGTACCATTTAACTTCGAAGAGTCTTCCATCTGTCAAATAAAAAACAGATTTGATAACCATTTTAACCAATGCATCTTTATGCTACTATTTTAATTTTTTACTGTGACAGCAGATAGAAGAATCCCAGTCCACAGTTTTGAAGACGATTGTATGTTTTACCTCCACATCATCTTCTCCTACTGGTGCGCATGCATCAAGCTGCTCGGACGAAGGGTTCTTTTTATTCTGATGAACCCCACCTTTGGAAATCCGATTCTCCCTTGCATTCTCATCACTCGAACAAGTTTCAGCAGAGAAAGTTATCTGTGGCTCTGGCCGTTCTTTTCCAACATTCTGATTGAGAACATCATCAATGTGGCCCACATGAACTTCCACGGACTTGACTGTCCCAATATCAGGTTTTCCTGTCCCCTGAGACATCTTAACAGCACTTGCCTCTTTTAGAGTCCATGAATGTTTATGCTTTCCGTCGGTAGCTAGTTTACTATGCGATTCACATGAATTGCCTGAGATCTTAACAGGAGTTGCCTCTTTTTGTGTTGATGAATGTTTATACTTTCTATCGTTAGCTAAGTTACTACGTGACTCATGTGAATCATCTGTAGCCTGAGAGATCTTAACAAGACTCGCCTCTTTTTGTGACGATGAAAGTTTATATGTTTTGTCATTAGTTAGCTTACTACGCGATTGCATCTTGTCCATGTTATCCAAGTCAGGTGAAGTCAATCTTCTGCTTTCAGTAACTATTTCAGTACTTGGGGAGTTTCCACCAGAGGATTTACGTTTTCTGCATCATATTGGAGACGGAACAAAAAACCCATTATTACAGATCTTCGGGACTTAGAACCATATTAGCATAAGAAACATAAAGATTAAAAAGATAACAAGCAGCGAGGGATAAAGGGAAAACAAGATCGATAGATGTTGTACCCCAAAAACCAGTGTGATATGATCCCTGCATAGGGTTGCAGGAGGTAATACTCAACAGCCGGTGCAACCATCCAGCTTCCATCACTGTTTTCTACTAAAGGACCCTGCAAACTGAAGAACCGAAATTTTATCAGAATCATTAGAAGCTAACTTTATTTTCTACTTTCTAATGTTTTTCAAATTTTATACAACTAGAACATGTTTATTCCATATATTCATTAATAGCATTCGAATCTTTTTATTGGTAAGTTAGCAATTCACATCTGGCTTATACCTTTAACTTGGTAATAGAAACTATGGAAATTTCAAGAATTAAAAACACAGCAAAATCTGGACAGTATACTTGGATGATAAGTATGTTCGGACAGTTCATACAATTTCCGGTCATGCTAACTGTTTGATGTTATTGCTAAAATGGAAAAGGAGAATCATCCTTAGGATACAGTGAGAAGTAAATCCGAGATTCACACCAAGAGAAATGTAAAGTATGGACAGTGGAAGAGAGAAACGAGTTGTTATTACTGCCACTCGTGGATGGTGCGATAGTAACAGCTTATTTAGCAAGTGTGGTAAACAAGATATTGCAGGCTCTCAATGAAAAACTCGCGATAATAATGGCTCATTTAGTAAGTCAATTTTGGTAAACAAGACACTTTTGGGTCTTGATGAAAAACTTGCGTGTCAAACTACTTTTCGCGATATCGAAGGCAAACGATCCTCGTCAAGATCTTCTAAGACCAAGAATGCTCAATCAGAGCATAAAGATAAAGATAATCTCAATAATATTACTGAGAAACACATCCATACTATTGATTTCATTAACGGAAGAGTTAATACTTGTCGGAGTATAATGAAGGAGAACCAAAAATTGGATGATTCTACACATTTAAAAGCCCTCGACTTGCTTAGTACAAGAGCAGAAATTTGAGCTCATGAATATGACATTGAAAGGGGTCTCTAAAAGGACATCTTATAAATGGATGGCATGGGTGATCTCATGGGATATGATTTGAAAGTGTTGAAAGCTAATTTATCAAGGAGAAACGTACTTAAATGATTATATTTGTGACGCATTCCTGATTCTACATGTTAAGAGACAAGTCCCATGCTGGAAGAGAATCTAACCTCTTGAGCATCTCTTCAATGGGAGTTCCTTTGCCTTTGTTGATTTGGGCACATCGCATCATGTAAAAGCGAGTTGTTGTCTTTTCTTTACTCAGTGAATACACTGTATAGGTCCCCAGAATAACAAGGCCTGAACTCTTAAGGCCTGTGCCATAAAAAATGGAAGAGATATTCAACAGTTTGAATGAAGATTATATGTGTAAGCCAATGATGAATTAGGCGCATTATGCAAAAATAGTTAAGAATGTTTACGGAAAATGAACTCCTTTGTGTCAATTTATCATTAATTCTTGTAAAAATAATTTCTTGAGAAGCAGAGATAACAAACCTGTGACTTCCTTAACAGCAGTAAAGGCAAGCAGCAGAATCCCATCAACATCAGCGTTGTTGTTGCTTGTCGACACTAAACTGTTTCTTTTCCTCTTGTTGCTTGAATTTTGGGAACTTATGCTATATTCATCGAGGTGCTTTTCAATAAGTGACCAAACGCCTTGAGTGACACCGCCAAATTGGAGCAAACAATTTTCATTCTTTGAATCAACCAAAAATACTGCGACCTTTGCAACTGGCCATACTTCCATATCTGGAACATCTTTCGACTCGTCTAGAGCCATAGAGATATTGCACGCGTCCCTTATAGCTTTCTCAGTTACTGAAAGCTTATTCAAGTCATTCAACTCCACGGGTACATTTCCATTTGTGACTTTCATGAAAGGAATCATAGTCTCTCTCAATCTCACTGACAACTTGC
This sequence comes from Jasminum sambac, assembly GCA_018223645.1. Classification (NCBI taxonomy): domain Eukaryota; kingdom Viridiplantae; phylum Streptophyta; class Magnoliopsida; order Lamiales; family Oleaceae; genus Jasminum; species Jasminum sambac. The sequence goes on from CP073652.1 coordinate 29,376,466, forward strand.
AGAATGCTACATAGTCTAAAAACTCTGCTTGGGGTTGCTGTTTTCGGTGGTAGTAGTTGTACAACAACACAACCGCGTGCATCTAAGAGGACAATTATCGATCAATTAGCATAATCAACATGAAAACTGGTCGTCAGTCCCCTTCTGTTTCCCACGACCGAGCTACCAAGCACCTCATTCGGGTGGGTCCCACCACCTCGTTTGGGTGGGTCCCACCACTTGTAAGAGTGCCCGGTAACCCCGCCACGGGAAACCAAACCTTATTTTGAAAACCTTCAAATGCCCTTATTTTGAAAACCTTCTAAGATGTTGGACATACATGATCTGAAAGATCTACATTTTGCATTCATGTAAAGATCAAATAACGGAGAAACAGAAGACAGAACTAAATAAACCCAGGCAGGGGCAACAGAAAATGCCCTTTTATTTTTGAAAGCCTTCCAAGATTTTGAGCATAAATAATCCCAAACATTTAGATTTTACATTTATGCAAAGATGAGAACAGTAAAACAAATAACAGAGAAACAAAACTCAGAATCACAGCATACCTGTTTAGCAACAACTTCCTGAACCGAAAGCACAGGGGGTTTATTATCGACCCGAGATGGCAAGCTCGGATCAACCAAAGTCTCCATCAACCCTTGTATCAGATCTTTTGTGGGACAGATTTCTGAACCCATACCCATTTTAACCCTCTGTATCTAAATACATGAGAAAGAAACAGAGAAAACCCGTCAAAATACACAAACCGTAAGCACAAAATCAAGAAACAACTACACACACATATACATCTCACTATATGTGAAATAAGGAGAAAATAAATCTGTGAAATGAAGCAAAAAAAAAAAAAAAGTTGGTGGGTTTTACAGACCGAAACTTGCAGCCGAAAGGAGCTTCAACAATGGCGAGTGATCAGTGAAGAACGAGCTTCAGTTTCGATTTGAGAACATTGAATTTTTGAATACAGATAACTGGGTGTATTGAAATGCTAGACATTTTGCCATATGCCTTTCAGGTTGCTAAAAGAAGGCGCGCAGGATAACGGGTCTCTGGGTTTCAGGAACGCAAACATGCCATTGTTTTGGGTAAAGATGACGTCATTTTATGCTCCAAGTAATAAAGAATAGAATATTTCTCAGTTGGATTTGACTTTTCTTTCACCAAAGATAACTTTTTACTCATTAATCGAAATCAGATGTTAGCCACATTGTTTAAATTATTAGTCCTCGTTACTTTCTTCATGTTTATTCATTTTTATCGATTGGGATCCGATACGCATAGTGAGTAGGTATTCATATAATAACAAAAAAAAAAAAAATTATGGATCCTTCATAGGCCCTCTACCATCATGAGGGATATATATTATTTATTCGATCGAATATGAATATTATCCTCAACGAGTCCTCCACCATCATAAGGGATATATATTATTTATTCGACCCAATATGAATATTATAAAAAAATTTTACAGATAATGTGGCTCCACCACAAAACACTATGTCGGTGTGGGTACGAAACCACGTGGGTGCCTGACCATCGTTACATTTTTATCACTATACTATTCAACTTAAACATTTCATTCTTAGCCACATAAGTAGAAGTTTACCCAATCTCAAGTAAAGACAACTAGTGTGCTTAATGTACAGGAACTTTTATCGTTCTTAATACAGGTTAAGTAAAGGTACATGTAAAGGAAAAAAAATGATAAAATTACCCCATACCCACCCCACATTCAGAGGGAGGGGTAATTTTATCATTTTTTGTCTTTACTGTGCCTTTACCTAACCCTTATTAGGAATCTATAAAATTTGTAATATATATCTACACAAATTACCAATCCTCTTTACGATGCAGTCGAAGCAACGGGTAGATTTCAAAATAAATATATTAATTAATTAATTGAAAAAAAAGAATGCACAAATACATATCTTATGAAAGTATAGATATAGATTTTATTAGGTAAAGTTTAGAATTTAATTATTTTTTCTTATTTTCATTTTGTTACATACACTCTTTTTACATTATTATTATTATTATTATTATTATTATTATTATTTAAAGCCAAACACGTCCATGTAAACATTAAACCGAAGTAAGCCCCCTCTCTAATACATTACGCAATAAAGAGAGGTATAGAATCAGTTAAACCACATTACGCGGAAAATCAGAAGCAAACGCAGCAATCCTATCCTATGGGCTATCACATTTCTAGTATGAGAAATATGACAACACAAACCACAATTGCTATGAATAAGACACTATAGGAAATTGGACATTTAAGGACGGTACAGTTGTCCCTATAACTTGGTACCTGAAAAGTAATAGAAGTGACGTCATTATTATTGCTCTATAGGTACGAGTATGTTGCTATTATTGTTCTATAGGCATGAGGTTATAGGGACGACTGTCACCCCTAAAAATCCTATTTTTTTATTGTGAGAAGAGCTCATACTTTATCAATTAATGGCGTATAAAATAAGAGCGAGAGATTCACTTTGGATCAAATGATGGATCCACTACCTATGAATCAAGATGAACAACAATGGTATATATCTCCGAAGGCGACCCTATAATGAGGCAGATGTGTGGTCGCCTCACACCCAACCCTTTGGCGGGCGGGGCGGGGGCACTTTTCATCCGTTATACTTAATACCCAATTGTGTATTATGTTTTTTTTTAATTGAAGGGTTCAATTTTGAATTCAACCAAATTTTGAGGTCCAATTTTGAGAGTAACAAGAAAACAATTCAAGTATTCAACCCAAACTTTCAAGCATATTTTTTGTTTGACAAATTTAGGCCCAATTTTTAACAATATCTATTCAAATATTTAGGTCATTTTCAAGTTTAATAAAAAAACAAATAGGAAAAAAAGGGAACAATTACAAACCCAAACAAGGAAAAAAAAAAAAGAAGAGAGAACAGCGATTCGCCGACTCTCCACTCGAACCTCAGCGCTGGCGCTCCGACTAAGTTTTTTATATTCTTTATTAGCTTATTATTACTTTGCCTTTGTTGAGTTTTGTGAATTATTTTATATTAGCTTTACAGAAAAAATAAATAAATAAATAGAAGGGTCCATTTTTGAAAGTTCGCCTCAAACCCAGCAAACTACAGGACCGTTCTATATCTCCCACATATTGCGCATCCTGTTGCTGCCCTCCTCGCCGAAGATCATTCCAAATCGACCACACCATCTACAGCCCCCATACATATAAGCTCGAATACATGAATGATGAATCGAACTTGACTTCGATAAGCCGTACAAAAATTCGCCAAAGGCCAGATGATTAGCCCCGACACCAGCAATCCCAAGGGCTTTTGTAATAGTATGCTTGAATTCATGAGGTAATTTTGCTATTTTGTATTTGTAATAGTATACTTTGAATTTATGAGAAAATTTTGAGATTTTGTATTTGTTATTATTTACTTTTTTTAAAAAAATTATTTATTTTTTTTGAAAGTGTGATGAATTAACAATTCAAATCTTTGCACAATTGGTCATAATAAATAGTTTCCATCCAAAAGACTGTTAGGGTGTGTTTGATTGCAAACCCAAAAAATTGTTTGAAAAAAATATTTTTCGGGTAAATGAATTCCTGGAAAAGGTTTTCTAGGAAAATAGTAATTGTAGGTGCTTGATTTGATTAATTTAAAAGTTGGAAAATGATGTTGTTTTCCTTATTTTTATGTGTTTTTCATGAAATTTGTTCATTTTTCTTATTTTTATGATTAAAGTAAATTGTCTGTTAAAAAAAAAGGAACCAAATTTTTTCCCTAAAAAAACCTCTTCCCCTCAAAGAGAACGTTTTCTTTCAAAATATGGAAAAGAACAGAAATCGAAAAAAATTGGAAAATTTTTTTCAGAAAAAAAGTGCAACCAAACAACCAAGGGTGAAAAAAAGGTTGGAAAATGAACTTCCCTACAAAAAAAAAAAAAAAAAAAAAAGTTGAATCAAACACACCCTTGGTTTCAAGGTTTTGACTCAAATTTGACAATCTTAAGTGACGGTAAAACGGTCTCTCACATTTTTCAAACTAAATAATAATAATAAAAATAAGACAAAAATAATTTTAGAAAAACAAATTTAGTTAGAGAAAGAAAGTAAAGTTCACCAAGAAGATACAGATTTTTATATTGATGATAATACTAATTTGCGATCAGTCAAGTCACTCTTAACCAAAACAACACAATAAGGACTATCAGCCGGGACGAGATAGTAGATGAAATCAAATAGACTTTGCTAAACCGGTTACCTTCAGAATTTTTGAAACTTATTTCATCTTTATTCTTCAATTGAGCGTGTAAATATGTGTGTGTGGAATTTGGAAAGGAAAACGAGGATAGTTAATATGGTAATTTATCATTATGGCGAATTTACCAATGAAGAATTTGGTATTAAAAAAAAATACAGTCTAAGCATATCTTTTACCTACCACTTTCATAACTCCGACCAATATCACGACTGGTTAAAGGATCTTATGATCCTTTTACACTATTTCGAAAACCCAAGGACTACAAAGCACCATTGGCTTCAAATATTAAAATTTAAAAAATATAAACAAAAAATTTTAAATCATTCCCGTAGTACATAGTGGCGAAAAGTTTACCTTTGGATATGTGTATGGGCTCAACTCAATGGCTCGTCATTCTTCTTTGACTTAATTAATACTAGAGCCCCCCCTAAATATATATTTTAACTTTTAAGCCCGTTAGTCATTTTCATTAACTCTGCTCCACTTTAGTGCATTTCTTGTCGGGATAGGCATCGGTTGGTTACGTCGGTTTTTCCACTCGAACTGAAATTGAATGATCAACCGTCGGTTTGGTGGTTTCCAAACTGAACTGAATAGATTGTTTTTCGGTTTTTTTTTTTTAAAACCGATCAGTTTTTCGGTTTGGTATAAACTATACCGAAAAGCGAGCTAATCGACCATAAAAAGGGAACCGAACCGACCCAATGCAGTCGGTTGGTCGGTTTTTCGGTTGATATGCTCGGCCCCAATTTCTTGGAGATATTTTGAAGAAATTGATAAAAAGTGTAGGAAAGTTTTTGAAGATATGAAACACTACAACGTGATCAATGAAATGAGCATTTGTAAATAATATCATAATTCACCCGGTAGAGGGGTATCTTTTCTACTAGGCCAACCTCCTTGGACTATTTATGATTGTCATGGCATTGATATGTTTTAATCCACTCACATGAACTTTTGTAGGATTAGTAAATCTCTGAAATAAATTCAACCATTTACATTGTACATATGAATGACTAAATTAAATATCAGAATTCCTTTTTTTTTTTTTATTTGGGAATTTCTTTTGAAAACAAAGAATAGATAAGCTTAGATGACTTACCGTGGGTCTATCATCGACGCAATATGGGTTAAACAGAAGGAAACGAAGTAATTAAGTAAGACATAAAAAGATTATGCTGGCAATTTTACCTTTTTATTTTACTATTTAGGGTTACAAATAACTATTTTATCTCTTCTTTCAAAATAATAATAATAATAATAATAATAATAATAATAATAATAATAATAATAATAACTAGTAATAATAATAGTAATAACAATAACTAATTTATCCCCATTTTGTGGTTTCATCTGCAAAATGGTACGTAATTTCGATTTTTAGTTTCAATAAAAATAAACAAGATGATCTTATTATTCTTGAACTAATATTTTCTTCATTGTTTTTTCTTTTTCTTTTTCTTTTCCTTTTCTTTAACAGAACAATATTTAATTTCTTCATTGTGATGCATTTATTTTTAATGTTGTCAAGTGAGGTTTTTTTTTTTTGTGTTTTTAATGTACTTACTTACTTATATTAACCCCGTAAAAAAAATACTTATATTAACAATCAGATGTTATTTTCCATACTTATATTAACTTAGTTTTAATATTGTCAAGTGAGATTTTTTCAAATTGACAATTTTAAAATATTTGTGCAGGAGATTATTCAATGTGGTTTGGTTTTTTCCATTTTTTTGGGTACCCAACATTGCAAATGGAGGACATTGAAGTCCGTCTGCAGCACCACCATGCACCTTTGACGTCATCAAATTCGGAGCTATAGGAGATGGAAAAATCAGATGATACAAATTACTTCTATTTTCAAATATTTATTTATTTATTGACTGCTTCCATGAGATTTATTAGTTCTAAATTAAACAATATGTCCTCATATCTGTTATAAGTATTGATTAACTGTAATTGTCGAATCTCACTTGATATTTCAAGATTATCATAAATCTTTTCTATTTCAAACTACTATACAAAAATGAGATTAAACTATGTCTTGGGAAGTTTTTAAATAAGAGCTCGAATCTCTTGTTGATGTTATATCCAATCAAAATAATATTATGAATTAATTCGATAACGTGTTTGGGAGACGAAACATAAGATGTTAGATCAATCTTGAACTTTCAAATAAAAAATATTTAAATATGTATTGATAGAAAAATAAAAAGAATGGATAAATCTCATGAAAACAATCCATAAATATATATTTGAAAATAGAGTTATTTTAGTATTAATTTTCCATCTTTGACATCTCCGAATTTGGTGACATGGAAGGTGTGTGGTGGTGGTGTTGCAGAGGGAGGGACTTAAATGTCCTCCATTTACAGCGTTGGATACCCAAAAAAAGGAAAAAACCAAACCACATTGAATAATCTCGAGCACAAATATTTTAAAATTGTCAATTTGAAAAAAAAAATCTCACTTGACAATGTTAAAAATAAGTTAATGCATAACAATGAAGAAAATATAGTTCCTTTAAAAGGGGAAAAACCGAAGAAAATATTAGTTCAAGAATATTGGGATCTTGTTTAAAAGCAGATTTCGCAACAAGGGGAGACTGATCAGTTCATTCAAGAAAATTGCGAAGATTCTTCAAACTAGCAAGAAATCATGAGTAATATTAATGGCAATATGAATCATTATATGTAAGATGAAAAGAGGGAGGAAGACAACAAGGCCTCTTGGCCGATGATATATGATAACGAGAGAGGATGAGAGAAAATTAAAAGCCCCCGCAAGTTAACAATATTTGAAGGAAAAAATGGACCCTTCTACAAGTACACACAAATTTGTGTGTGGCATTTACACAAATAGAAGCGTGGCCCCGCTTTCGAGGCGTTATAAGTCGTTACATCTTTGTGGCGCACACCCTATTAGGTGTGGCAATTGTGTGTCTGACGCTGTGTGTACCACAAGCTTTATTCGGAAAAAATTAAGAGCAATGCTTAGAGTGCACATACTTTTTGTGTGGTAAAATACCACACACTAATATGGGCATGGGCCCCCCCAACATTCAGGGGGGTATTTTGGTCATTTTGTATTTTGTGTATTAGGGTGTGATAGTGTGTGGTAGTGGATTTGTGTATACTTCTAGTATTTTTCAAAAATTAAAAATTCTCACCGATTGTGATACTATTTATACAAGTGTTTTGAACTATCCTAACTCTATCCTAACCCTAGTTTTTGCGATAAGTACTAGTGTTAGTTACAAAGTATGATCAACATGAATGCACAATGATAGGGTATTAGTTATTTCACGCCATTCATATTCCATGCACTTCGCGTATTTTGTATATATTACGATTAATGTGCATCTTATATATGATATATCACATATATCTCCATATTTATCTAATTTTTACAATATCCATTAATGTTTTTATCCTTATCTAGAGGTAGTGTAGAGTTAAGAATTGTTGTATAAATGTAACTCTTGTTTAATGAATTAATTTTTTTTTCTTCGGAGCCTTCTTCTCGTACGTCTCACTCATTTAATGCACAAGTAAAGAGATATATACAAATCTAAACTATACATAAATTAAACGAGAGATACAAAAATATAAATAATTTTTCTAGTTTACCCTCATTTAATAAATTTAGATATACTAGTACTCTACTCGTATGCGGTATGGTGCATAGAAGAGGACGACATAGATATACGGTACTAGGTCTAGCTACATTAGCAAAAACAGTGTAATCTTTGTTATCGTAATTATTCAACACACATATAATGTTTTACAATGACTATACAATTCAATGTCAGATATACAATGATCGATAATTTAACCTCAAGATCCACTAATTTGATGATTCTCCTTTGCCCAAGTAAATTATAATAATTGCCTTGTTAGTTTTTTTGTCTCTTGTAATTGCTTGTGGCTTCGCTTTCCTCTCACCTCAATTGTCACATCCATCGCAACATACATTACCAGCCAACATGTTTTTTATTTAAAATAAACAAAAAGAGGCGAAGGAAAGCAAGAATACCGAAAGCGTTCAGTCAACAATTCAATAGATCATATCTAAAAACAATCTTGTTTACTTAAAAAACAGTATTGTGTAGATTTAAAAATTATAATACAGTGTTGCATGCATTTGACGATCTGTATTTTTTCCCAATATTTCTCCAACTGGGAACCACATAGCAGTTTTGTTCAGGTCCCAACGTAGGGACGGTATCCACACCACGTGGCGCCCTCATAGGGACGCCATGTCACCCAATTTTTATTTTTATTTTTATTTTTAATATCTACATTAGGTCAGATAAATAATATATAAACTTACCCACGCGGGTACCCGATCACAACTCACCAGATAGATCGTGTGAAGAAAGCGCTTCTTAACCTAAGTAGCAAAAAATTACGAAATGACGAATATACCTATTACAATAAAAATTAAAAAGAATGATTTTAGCTATCAAAAAATAAGTTACATTAATTGAGACCAGATATTGAGAAAATATTACAGAAGAATTAATTAATTAAATGAAAGTAATTGGTCTAAATGAATGTTACAGTGACAATTTTGCAAGTTATATTTTCATTATTCCTCAAATAAAAAAGAGAATTTTATTGAAATTGCAATCCGTATATATATTTGTCATTTCTTATTGTACGATCAGCCTGAAGAAGAATCGAATTCCGTACAACAAATTGAAAAAATAAAAATAAAACAATTACTAACAGAAATTAAAACTAAATTAGATTAAATTCATATGGACACATGCAGATAGATTTCTTGCAGAAGCATGACATTGATTGCTATATAAATGAAAACTAGTTCGATCTTCTCTTATCTTCAATGCAAAATTGAAATTCACGATTCTTCAAATGACCTTCTAGCCTCTTTTTCTTTCTTAAAATTCACTTCCACACACTGATAATTCTAATCCCCACGTCCCTCACAAAATAGACAGAAAAAATTTAGCACTCCAGACCAATTAAAACTCTCCACCTGTATATAGGGGGCCCATAATTGAATAAATAATGTGACTTCCTATGTATAGGTAGACAGTTCTCATTACCCTGGACTACCGATTGTTTGGTATTTGAGGAGTATATTAGAATTTTTTCCAAAATAAGCTCAAGAATTTATACATCATTGCGAAATCTACTGGGTTTCCAACCAGATATATAATATATGCTCCAAGTCCAACATCCGCACATATACCTTGCCGAATGATCTTTGCTCATTTATTTAAGACATGCATTTTGCTTCTTATTATTATTGAATGAGAAGTCATAAATATATATCATGAATTTATGAATTCGCGGTCAGGGATTAATTTGTAGCTTATTTGCAAAATATTCTTGGCAAGTTTCGGTCATTTACAAGGTCTTGAAGTGGGGATGATTATCTCTGTGTTTGAGTTCTTGACGTATGGACTTTTAATTTTTTATACTGCCCAGTTTCAGATTGCAATGAAGTTTGTAATATACATATATATGCAGAAAGATTAACCATGGCAAAAGAAAAACAAGTGATTGGATTTCTGTATACATCATTGTGATCCCAAGTTTGTAAGTTTGGTTTCAGTTTTAGATCTTGATTTTTGTTTCTCATCCGGTTTTTATGTAGAAGTACGTGATTCTTGACATGGGATGGTTAATACTTTGAAGTTGATTTAGTAGGTGGATCATAGTCATACATAGTTTTTTTTTTTTTTTGTTTGAATTGTATGAATGGTGATGCTATATATAATATCACCTAGTAAAGGGGTATCTTTTCTACTAGGCCAACTCTCTTGGACTATTTATGATTGTTATGATATTGATATGTTTTAATCCACTCACATGAAGTTTTGTACGATTAATAAATCTCTGAAATAAATCTCTGAAATAAATTCAACGGTTTACACTGTACATACGAATGATTAAATTAAATATCAGAATTCTCTTTTCTTTTTTTTTTTTTGGTTTGGAATTTCTTTTGAAATTAAAACAAAGAATAGATAAAGCTTAGATGACTTACCGTGGGTCTATCATCGACGCAATATGGCTTGAACAGAAGGAAATGAAGTAATAATTAAGTAAAACATATAAAGATTATGTTGGCATTTTTTCACCTTTTTATTTTACTATTTAGGGTTACAAATAACTATTTTATCTCTTCTTTCAAAAAAGAAAAATAATAATAATAATAATAATAATAATAATAATAACAACAACAACAACAACAACTATTTTATCTCCATTTTGTGGTTTCATCTGCAAAATGGTACGTAATTTCGATTTTTAGTTTCAATAAAAATAAACAACATGATCCTATTATTCCTGAACTAATATTTTCTTCATTGTTTTTTCTTTTTCTTTTTCTTTTCCTTTTTTTTAACAGAACAATATTTAATTTATTCATTGTTATGCATTTATTTTTAATGTTGTCAAGTGAGGTTATTATTTTTTTTGTGTTTTTAATGTACTTAATTACTTATATTAACCCGTCAAAAAAAATTACTTATATTAACAATTTTAAAATAATATTTGTGCAGGAGATTTTTCGATGTGGTTTGATTTAGTGCTTGATTTTTTGGGTATCCAATACTATAAACGGAGGACATTTAAGTCCCTCCGCACCACCATCCACCTTTGACGTCACCAAATTCGGAGGTATTGGAGATGGAAAAATCAAATGATACTAAGTTACTTCTATTTTCAAATATTTATTTATTGATTGAGTGCTTCCATGAGATTTATTATTTCTAAATTAAACAATATGCCCTCATATCTGTTATCAGTATTGATTAACCGTAATTGTCGAACTATTATTTGATATTTCAAGATTATCGTAAATCTTTTCTATTTCAAACTACTATAGAGAAATGAGATTAAACTATGTCTTGGGAAGTTTTTAAATAAGAGCTCGAATCTCTTGTCCCGTTTTCAGTTCCTCAGGATGTCATATCGTGACAAAATAATATTATGAATTAATTCGATAACGTGTTTGGGAGACGAAACATAAGATGTTAGATCTTGAACTTTCAAATAAAAAATATATAAATATGTATTGATAGAAAAATAAAAAGAATGGATAAATCTCATGAAAACAATCCATAAATATATATTTTGAAAATAGAGTTACTTTAGTATTATTTGTTTTTCCATCTTTGATATCTCCGAATTTGGTAGCATTGAAGGTGGTGGTGGTGCAGAGGGACTTAAATGTCCTCCATTCAAAACATTGGATACCCAAAAAAAAAGGAAAAAACCAAACCACATTGAATAATCTCCTCCACAAATATTTTAAAATTGTCAATTTGAAAAAATCTCACTTGACAATATTAAAACTAAGTTAATGCAAAACAATGAAGAAAATATAATTCCTTTAAGAGGAAAAAACGAAGAAAATATTAGTTGAAGAATATTGGGATCTGGTTTAACAGCAAATTTCGCAAAAAGGAGAGACTGATAAGTTGATTCAAGAAAATTTCCAAGATTCCTCAAACTAAGCAAGAAATCATGAGTAATATTAATGGCAATATGAATCATTATTTGTAAGATGAAAAGAGGGAGGAAGACAACGAGGCCTCTTGGCCGATGATGATATATGATGACGAGAGAGGATGAGAGAAAATTAAAACCCCATGCAAGTTAACAATATTTGAAGGAAAAACTTAAAAGATTCTCACCGATTGTGATACTATTTATACAAGTGTTTTGAACTATCCTAACTCTATCCTAACTCTAGTTTGCGATAAGTACTAGTGTTAGTTACAGAGCATGATCAACGTGAACGCACAATTATAGGCGTATTAGGTATTACACGCCATTCATATTCCATACGCACTTCACGTATTTTGTATATATTAGGATTAATGTGTATCTTATACATGATATATATCACATGTATCTGCATATTTATCTAATTTTTACAATATCCATTAATGTTTTTATCCTTGTCTAGAGGTAGAGTAGAGTTAGGAATTGTTGTATAAATGTAACTCTTGTTTAATGAATTATTTGTTTTTAATTTTTTTTCTTCGGAGCATTTTCTCGTACATCTCACTCCTTTTATGTACAAGTAAAGAGATATATTCAAATCCAAACTATACATAAATTAAATGAGAGATACAAAAATATAAATAATTTTTCTAGTTTACCCTCATTTAATAAATTTAGATATACTATAGTACTCTACTCGTACGCGGTATGTCGCATAGAAGAGGACGACATAAACATACGGTACTCGATCTAGCTACATTAATTAGCAAAAACAGTGTAATCTTTGTTATCGTAATTATTCAACACACATACAATGTTTTATAGTGACTATATAATTCAATGTCAGATATACAATGATCGGTAATTTAACCTCAAGATCCACTAATTTGATGATTCTCCTTTGCCCAAGTTAATTATAATAATAATTGCCTTGTTAATTAGGTTTTTGTTCCTCTTGTAATTGCTTGTGGCTTCGCTTTCCTCTCACCTCAATTGTCACATCCATCGCAACATACATTACCAGCCAACATGTTTTTTATTTAAAATAAACAAAAAGAGGTGAAGGAAAGCAAGAATACCGAAAGCATTCAGTCAACAATTCAATAGATCATATCTAAAAACAATCTTGTTTACTTTAAAAAACAGTATTGAGTAGATTTAAAAATTATAATAAAGTGTTGCATGCATTTGACGGTCCGGATTTTTTCCCAATATTTCTCCAACTGAGAACCACATAGCGGTTTTGTTTAGGTCCCAACATAGGGACGGTATCCACACCACGTGGCGCCCTCACAGGGCGCCATATCACCCAATTTTTAAAATTTTTTATTTTTAGTATCTACGTTAGGTCAGATAAATATATAATATATAAACTTACCCTCGTGGGAACCCGATCACAACTCACTAGATAGACCGTGCACTAGTAGAGAAATGAGCTTAAAGGGCGGTTAAAATTGACTTTAAACGGCGGTTATCAGGAGCCCTTTATCTGGAAGTCATTTAAAACCCACCACTTTAAAGGGCGGTTACTTGAACCGTTGTTTAAACCATTTCCATTTGGGGCAATAAACGGCGGTCACTAGGACCGCCGTTTATTGTGATTTTTCGTTAATTTTTTTTTTATTAATCCTTTTAGGCGGCGGTCATTGGACCGCCGCTAAAAGTTAAATTTTTTTTTAAAATAAAGTTTTTAGGCGGCGGTTTTTTAACTGCCGCCTAAAGTATAGTTTTTTTTTTCTCATTACATAATTCTATAGTGGTAGCGAATTCGCCAATCATTATCACCTGTCCCTGTAGCGACCTTTCAAATAACTTCCAATCCATCCAATAATTAACTAACATTTGGGAATAATATTCCCATGCAAACCAGCCTTCAATACACCAATCAATACTTGATTTTCCCATACAAACCAAAATCATCACTATCACATTGCATTTCGATACATCCAAAATTTCACCAACGAATAGGACCATTAAATCATAATCTCAAACATGAGTTAGAGAGATCTACAGTTAATATGCAAGAATGCCAAAATGACCATGCTTTGAGAGATCTACCTGAGTTAAAAAGAAGAGAATTGACATAATAACCTGCACCATTTCATGTAGTGTCTGAACTACGTCCATCAAACACTAGTAAAATCTTGCCAAATTACATATGGCCATGGTTTGCGTAGCAAATAGTTAGAAACAAAAGCCTACAACTGAGCGTACAAACCTAACAAGTAATTCGCCCATAAATTCCTCACCTCATCCATTTCATCTTCGGGATACTGAAATGGCGAGAAATTGACCTGCAACAAGAATTAATCATTTACATAATCTGCTATACTAACAACGAAATGCAACGCATGGGAAAAAAATTTTGTATTAGTGTAACAAACCTCGAGCAGTGACTTTGTTCGGCTATGATACCACACAATATCAAGCATGAATTTCATGACGTAATAGCCACACTCATTGCCAGTTGGCTGCCGTGGACACTAATTCATGCAGATGCATATCAACAAATAACACACGTTACTCCAAATTGATCCCCCAAATGCAGAAAACAAAATGAACCCACAGTAAAAAGTATACCGAATTACGTGCCAGGACAATGACTGTCTAGAACTGGTACCTAAGCGCCTGTGAAATGCATTGAACAACCTGCGAGTACCACAGGGTTGAGAGACGTCGTCACAGATTTAGCTGGGATTAGACATTGAAGCATAGAATTCCAATTCAATGTAGAAAAAACACATATAATTTAGTTGCTTACGATTTTGTTGCTTACGATTTTATTGCTAACTTGAGCTTCACATCATTGCTGTTGTCATTGATGCCACCAACCCCACCGCCGGAGGAGCCGTACTCGGTAGAATGCGGTATGGAATCCATTTTGTATACAACGTGTTCTGAAGGTGAGATGACAAGCAACACCCAATGGCCGCTGCAAAAATGAAAATAAATGTTTCTGTAGCCAATTATCTTCTCATCAACTCCTACTACATAAAAACGGCACAATGAATTAATTATTAAAGAGGCATGGTCGATATGGATTGTACTTCGAGATATGAGGTGCCAACACGTATTTCTGAGATTGGTACAGCACTAGAGTATCGGCGGCTTTCTCCAAATATCCTTGGTTTAACATTACGGCGCTCGCAATATGCTCAGGGGATATAAAGCCGATGGAATCGAGCAGTCTCTACATACTCAGTGAAGGTACCTAAAAATGACATAGTAATATAATAAGATGTGCGAGCTACATTAAGCGAAGAACCGACTATCTTTGTTAGGCGATACATTTGGAATAGCTTCAGAATCGAAATATCAAGCCACTCTATCCTGAGGAATCTCCATATGTCGTCGAATGCCACGAAAGTGGTTTCACCACTCTCAGTGAACACGCGGTCGGGGGTGCGAAAATAGAAGCCGTTCTCTTCCGGCGGAAAGCTGCTCAGCACCATTTGCAGGATCCCCATTGGTGTCCCTTCGTATGCCAACGGTGGTGCAGATGACGGGACGATGTTGTCTAATCCACGTTTATCACTTCTTTTACTGGACGCCGGTTGTTTGTCCCCCGCCCACTGTGTGCAAACAAGCGTGATTGTGTCATTATAATTATAGATGTACAATTCTAATAAAACGAAATAGAATGAACAATCTGTAAAATCCGTAACATTTTAACGGAGCATTGGCATTAAATTACCTCACCAATATGCACCAAACGTCTGGGCCATTGTACCTGCCCTACCAGCACATCTCCCAAGATTGTACGACCACGATCAGGCACAGGAAGCGGATAGCCTTCGGCCTTTTCAAACAGGATCTGGTCTACAGTCACCTTCAAATTCTCGGGTGCTACACGCTCTCCGTTGACATAATCTTCTGCTCTGGGCCTCACGAAAATGCCTTTTGCGACGTATTCCAGTTCACCGCCCACGTCTAGCGCTAGCGTGCAACTCGCAAGGCCCTGGAGAACAACGAGTGTAAATTACAACCTTTGACCCGAAATTAGTTTGTATTGTTGATGTTACTCAGGTGGGACGCATGCTATGTAACGTACCTCGACTTCATCAAACGGGTCGGGTGGTTCAGCGGACTGGCAGCTACTTCGTGTTGGTACAACCGGAGTTGTCACATGTGAACCTTGCCGTCCGAATACTCCAAATCTATCCATCAATGTTTGCATCTCTCGTTCGACCTGTGCTCGAACCTTTGCTTCGATCTCGATGCTCAACTCTTCTCGTATCTTCTTCATGTTAGTGGTATTTTCCTCTGCTCCTACAGGATCAGGGAGCGACTTGGCCGTGGCCCACTGGCCGGCTCCCCGCCAACGACCCCCATGCTCGTCCCTACCCATTGCCTCAGCCAGGGCATTGCACCGCCTACGAGGGACGAATGTGCCTTCTTTGACACGTTCCCCAACCTGTACCTGTATCGGCAAAATCAGCACACAGCTTTACCATCAACATGTTATGCGTAAAGAAACTACGATGACGGTGCACGGTTTATTCACTTACGATATTCTCAAATAACTGCTGAGTCTGAGGATCTGGGATGTAGTACTCCCCATCACTTCCCACCCTGTGCCGTGCTCGTATGTAATCTAAGCTCCGATTACAAACAAACTTTAGCGCTTCATCATTTGAGGAAGACGATGCTAGTGGGTCTGCTTCACGCCATTGTTCTTGCTTCCCAGCATATCCCCCTCGTCCCAAGTAGTGCGGGAATTGATTTTGTTTTGCAACTTCCGATGCTTTCTTACTCTTTGCCTACATATCAACGTTGCATGTCAGCGTAGTTTGTATCTATGTCCGGCAAACACAACGAATACAATGCACAACATATAAGGTTGCCATCCAGCACAATATGTATACTGAAATTACCTTAAACTCATCTGTCTCCCTCTGAGCGCGGCTTCATTGATCGTCCTTTTTTATCTAATTGTATGTCCGGAAGGGACTTCTACCCGTCTCTACAAATTTCTTGTTGAGCGATGATTTCCAAGTTCTCCAAACCTTCCCGCATTCACCATTGCCGGCTCTTTTGGGCGATCATCAT
The DNA here is from genome assembly GCA_018223645.1 of Jasminum sambac. Taxonomy (NCBI): domain Eukaryota; kingdom Viridiplantae; phylum Streptophyta; class Magnoliopsida; order Lamiales; family Oleaceae; genus Jasminum; species Jasminum sambac. The sequence continues at coordinate 29,393,258 of CP073652.1, forward strand.
TAATGTAAAAGAATTTACGTACAGCAGTTATTATAATTAATAACGATGATATCGGTGAACAACGACAAAGCGAAACTAACGATGCGGTGTAAGTGGCATGATTCCTTACCTTCGTGTCCTCCCATATCATGTCCTTCAGTCCTCGATCGACGTCGTCATGCCAGTCTCGTAATGTAATTTTGACATGTTGCCGCACAAGAACGTTCACGTAATTTATGAAATCCTGCTTGTAAGGACCGGCTGGTGAATTATCTTTATTGAACCATAACCCCTCCTCCCCAGTTCACGGATGTGAAATTTGCCGGATGTTTTTGGTACATGCACCCTCGTTCTCTTTTTCTTGCATGTATCCTCGCTTGACGAACTGGTGCTCTGGTCCATGTCCTACCTGTTCACATTATACCGGGTAGCAAACATCAATCAACTGCATATAACGAAATATAACATTAAACAACATATATTAAAGAATCAAATTGTTCAATGCTCACAAAATAGATTTGCAATCCTACCGATACACTCTTATCGGTGTCGTCTCCTGGTGCCGCCGATCGAACGCCAATTGAGAACGGGGGCATTTCATCGTACAGGTCGAATTCATCTTCTTCGTCTACATCCCCAACTTCTACAATGCGCCTCTTCCCAGGAAGGACAACTGACCATCTAGCGTTCGCGGGATCTGCGACGTAGAACACTTGTTCCACTTTTGATGCAAGTACGAATGGCTCATCCATATATCCCGGCCTCTCTAAGTTAACGAGTGTAAAACCTAAGTTATCCGTCTTCAAGCCCCTTCTATTGTCCACCCACTTGCAACGAAATAGAGGAAACTTCCACACCGTATAATCTAGTTCCCAAATATCCTCAATGACACTGTAGTATGTAGTTGCAGCGCCATCCCTACGTAGCGCAACAAGAGTTATCCCACTGTTTTGCATCATGCTCTTGTCATCTTGCCGTTTAGTGTAAAAGCTGTAGCCGTTGATGTCGTACCCTTCGTACGAATGTACTACTGTGGACGGCCCATAAGCGAGCCACTTCACTATTTCGGTAACACAATTGGCTCGTGATATCCTCTCCATGTGCTTGTCGACTGCTCATATTTTCGTGTGGGTTCACACCATCGGTGCACAATCTGAGTCTCAGATTCCTATGCTCATTGCCAAACTGTGGATAAATCCTATCAATGTTTCGCCATTGTGGGGAATCGGCCGGGTGTCGTAGCTTTCCGTCTTTCTTCCGCCCGTCGGCATGCCACCGTACGTTTTTTGTGTCTTTCGGTGTGGCGAACCACCTTCTAAACTGTGGGACTATCGGGAAATACCATAATACCTTCGAGGGCACCCCTTTCTTATCCAACTGACCATCAACTTACTCACTATTCTTGAACCTTGACGTCCCGCATTTGGGACACATGTCTAAGTCCTTATAGTCACGCCAATATAAGATACAATCATTTGGACATGCATGTATCTTCTCAATTTCCAACCCCATCGGACATAATAACTTCTTCACAATGTATGTTGTCTCAGGAAGCTTGTTATCCATAGGGAGCATGTCTTTTAGCAATTTCAACAGTGTAGTGAAACTCTTGTCGCTCCATCCGTTCACAGCCTTTATATGGTACAATCTGTACACAGCAGACAACGACGTGAAGCTACTGCAACCCGGATACAGCGGCGTCAGAGAACTATCAAAAAGATTATCGAAAATGTGGGGCCTATTGATGACATCATCGTCTATGTCGTTCATCATCTCGTCCAATCGGTCCCCATCGTCAATGTTCTCGTGCATCCCTATATTTGTTGAAGCATCACTTCTATGTCGTTTGGAAGTACAGATGTTTTCCCTATCCGTGTTCGTGCCAGTGGTGGGAGGCAAACTCTCCCCATGCCAATACCATACGGTGTAATCCTCCTGAAATCCACGTCTGATCAAGTGATTTCATACATCGTCCGTATTGCGAGCGAGCACTGTGTTCCTACAATCCCTACACGGACACCATATCCATTCGTCATGATTCCTTAACATGTTTTCCTCCGCCACCCTCATGAACTCGTCAACACCGACCCAATATTCTCTGTTTGTTCGGCCGCTATACATCCAGATATTACGATCCATTACTTAGGTGTGCAAGTACAGAAAAACCTGTGTCATAAACAATCTATTAATCGTCTAACTGTTGGAGTCTATAATCAATATCATTGAACATGTTTAATATTTGTAACCATAGTGAGGAATGTCATGCTCATGGTAGTTCAGTCATTGTGTCATATTTTTATAGGATCATGTTAGCAATTCAACAAACTCCTGCAAGTACAGAGTTACATTTACTACACTGAAACCGTTTGTGGATACAATAAAGTAAAACGGATATGTGGTAAGACAAACAGACATAACACGCTCTCCGTACAATATAGTAACAAAATGTAGAAAAACAAATGACCGCACTCATCGATCTCTAAATCGACATGTACAGTTAAGGAAGGCATCGGGCATTGCAACTTCTATTGGATCTCCTAGCCATTGTTGAGCACAAATATGGGCCTGTGCATGCACAGCGCCGTTTCCATGCACCAAGCGTTCCCATATACGATTGTCAATGTGACCCATCGCTATCGTATCAATTTCCACCTCGACGGCCTCGATTGAGGCTGGCACACTCAGCAAGTCCCGTGCTATCCTCGATAAGGTTGGGTAAGTCGCGGTGTTCTCGGCCCACCATTGCAATGGATCAGTGACATACAGCTCAAGCTTCCACACGGCCTAAAGTTCATATTCTGAGAACTCGCGAATCAATAAACTGTCATAGGCACTGCCTGAATACAAATTGATCAAATCACGCAGCTTTCTGGATATGGAAAAAAGACTTGTCTCAAACTCAATTCCGACCATCTCAGTCATAGTTCTAAGCATCTCATATGTTCCACGCTGCTTGTATAAAGGGTTCAGGATACTTGATATCATAAACAATGCGGGAAGACAGCAGAACACCGTTCTAAATCTATCCCGTATCCTATTCATGATCGGGAAGAACTCACTGTCAGAATTTTGGAAACCTTCAATTGCAATGCACACTCCATGTAACTGTTCAACGACTATGTGAGAATAAGGGAAACGCTCCTTCAAATTTCGGAAATAAGGCACCAGACGATTTAACAGATCTAATGAATGTTACACACAACCCATACGGGGTGATGGGAGGTACTACATTGTTTGTGTGTGCGAAGCAATTCATCTCCCTTTGATAACACAGCGTCGTTGCCAGCTAGTACGCTGACTGGAAAACATCGTGGGATGTCGATATGACTCCTACTACATTGTAAAAACTTTCCATAATCCATGGGTTCAGCGATTGAAAATATGCCAGATTAGTTTCATCGATGCAGCCTGACTTGGCCTCACTTAATGCAATGATATATGGCGCGCTAGCAATTTGAGCACACCTAGCCACATCATGTAATGCGTTAAATACGCAAAATGCTTGTATGGGTGTCCCGGAGCTCAAGTAACGGGGAGAACCATGCTCAACCACAAAATTACGAACCGCATTATCAAAAGGAGACTGCCCGCAAGTAGTTATGCAAAATACTCTATGCGCGATCCCGTAGTCGCACAAGATACGTTCTAGTAGAACTGTTACACCCCTGACGGGCTCGTCAACTGTTATATGCTTAAACGCTACGAGTCTGTGATTCCTCATATTATTTAAACCCATGAAGATGACTATTACGTACAAATACCTCCAAGTATCGACATCGCGAGTTTGAAATAATATAGTGAATAGACCATCGTGATCGTTGAACTGTTTCTTTAGTTGCCCTTTCAGTATTTTAAACTCCCTGACGCATGCTGGTGGGGTTTGTTTGACTGAGACATCGCGGGTTGCCATTACTACGATTGGGGATGTGCCAACTTGTACACATAAATGAAAATGACTAAGGCATTGTTATGAGTTAAGGTTAAAAAAACGAACATAGTATTACGTATATCAACCAAACAGTAATCCGAATATGTGCATTACAATGGGATGTTGCATGATGTATGTCCTAGTTCTCCTTGTCACTCCGTACTACAAGGTATTGGTCCTAACCCATTCGCTGTTGGCATATGAATTGCGCGCATACGGTGCCACCGTATGCTACGTTGTTTGCTACAACTCCACGCATAAATTTCGGCAGCATCTCCCCTTATTCTCCTAAGTGTGTCATCGGCATTGTATGCGAAGCACACCCGGAGAATACTAGGGGAATGCTACCGAAATCAAGCGTGAAGTCGTAACAAACTACGTAGCACAGTCGATGACACAACGCTCAATTCATATATCAACAACAAACTGTCCATTGGGACAATTCAAAGGTCAGAGTGCAAATTACAAACTGTCCGAACATTTGGAAGTGTGCAACTTACAAACCAACCTTCAAATGGGTTTTCTAAGCTTAGTGATAATTGATGACATGTCATTACGTATACAAGCAATAAGTTATGTATGAGAGAAGATACTCACGAAACGAAAATGTGGTGAAAACGAGGGGTTGCAATGTCACTGAAAATATGTCCCTGTATGGCGATAAAGGCACAGAGTTAATACGAACAGTTGAATGTAAGTAGCAACGGAAGGTTATATCGACATATGTAACCAAGTGAAATCATTATAAAAGGATCAGTTGGGAATCAAATGTGTTCGTTAACAAGGTAATCGTTAACGACATTGCATTCAAATTAATTAAATCCTTAAATTAAAATTGAATAACTATTATACAACAAACTATATTTTCAAAAATTACGTTAACAAAGATGTTTGCCATGGAACCAAATAAAATCAAATAAAATTCCCAAGAGAATGAAACATTCCCAAATTGCATTGTCACATGCTAGTCGTAGCCCAGATTATGACGTTCCCTCATAACGCTTGTGAAATTAATAAGCATTTCAATTTCAATTATCAATTGTATTACAATTTATGGATAACACTGAGTAATATTAAAATCATTTACATATAGCGAGTCAAGATCATATTCTATGGTTCCATTGATTATAAAAATAGTGTAATGTAAACCTCAAATAATTAGATGGATTAAATCGATATAGACGCTATGCTTGAGATTCACTGTCTAGTTTACTTTTTGCATCATTTCTTTTGAAGCATCGACAGTATAACATATTACGTTTTCTATCGGTAAGTCTCAATTAAATATATAGCCCTAGAATTTCACTAATTCACCGTCAAATTGAGACTCAAATATAGGGCATTTTTCGAATTTTGGTTAATACATTCTGTCTGCCCTCACATTATCAATATGTAAATAAAGCTTTTCCTATTTCAATAAATCAACTATAAAGTCCGCAAAAAGAACAGCCTTCATATTATGAAAAATTTAGCTTTCATTCTTTACAAATAGAACACTCTAATCATATTATAAAATTGACTAAGATGGGGCTTGTACAAAAAAGCCAATGCCCACCTTCCTTGAACTCTTTCTATTGCATGAATGTGCTTTTCATCTAACCATCTATGTGCAATGACAAGTCAACCAATATGCAAAATAAATAAGAAAAAACAATAAAAATTGATCTCACACAGCTTTACATTTATTGATTAACAAAAATCCTCCATATTGTAAATTCCCAATCTACAAAGTTAGCAATTGTATTACAATTGCAAACTAAATAACATCCCACGTAAATCCACACATTAAAAAAATCTCAATATTACATTAACCAAATATTAATCCCAAACATAGCCAAATCATCCAACACTTTGTAGCATTTCCAATAAGTTAGGGAGATTCCAATATATATAACAAGAAATTGAAAATTAAGATATGTGGCATACCCCAATTTTTCGGAATTGAAAAAAAAAAAAGGTCCAAAAAACGGAAATATTTCCAAGGAAACAAGAAAAAAAAATGTGTCCAAAACAGAAAAATTCTAAGGAAAAAAAAATCTTGGATCTCTATACAAAATGCCTAATGTAATCTAGATCTAACTTTTACTACAATTCTAGGTGTAGGAACAAGAAAAATTTAAAGATGAATCTACCACATTTCATAATGTAAAAGAAAAATTTAAGTTACTCACTTATTTTTATAGGTAATGTGTAAAACTTTCTTGCACCCCGCACAAATGTCCAAGGAATTTCGAGCTCCACTAGCTGTAACAATGGATGGGAAGCCAGAAATTCTCACAATTTCGCAAGGATCTCGATGGGTTTCTTCGCCATTTTCACGAGCTGGGTTCTGTTTCTGTTTCTGGTGTGTTTCAGATGGGGAAGAGGGCTTGAAAAGGGGAGGGTTTTATGCGGCGGTCATGGTGACCGCCGCATATTGTGTTACTTTTTTAAATGGAATACACGGCGGTGATCGACCGCCGTGTATTCCTTTATATATATTTTTTTTAAACTTTAAATGGCGGTCGTTATTGACCGCCATTTAAAATAGAATAGGCGGCAGTTCCACCAAAGACCGCCGCCTATTCTTGTATCCAACCCCCCCCCCCCCCACCCCACAATTCTCCCCATTTTTGAATTAAATTTTCAGATGTAAAATGACTTTAAAGGGCGGTTACTATAATAGCCGCCCTTTAAAATGCTCTTCTAAAGTCACTTCTGTGGTAGTGGTGTGAGGATAGCGCTTCTTAACCTAAGTAGCAAAAAATTACGAAATAACGAATATACCTATTACAATAAAATTTAAAAAGAATGATTTTAGCTATCAAAAAATAAGTTACATTAATTCGAGACAGATATTGAGAAAATATTACAGAAGAATTAATTAATTAAATGAAAGTAATTGGTCTAAATGAATGTTACAGTGACAATTTTACAAGTTATATTTTCATTATATTATTCCTCAAGATAAAAAGAGAATTTTATTGAAATTGCAATCCGTATATATATTTGTTATTTCTTATTGTAAGATTAGCCTGAAGAAGAATCGAATTCCGTACAACAAATTGAAAAAATAAAAATAAAACAATTACTAACAGAAATTAAAACTAAATTAGATTAAATTCATATGGACACATGCAGATAGATTTCTTGCAGAAGCATGACATTGATTGCTATATAAATGAAAACTAGTTCGATCTTCTCTTATCTTCAATGCAAAATTGAAATTCACGATTCTTCAAGTGACCTTCTAGCCTCTTTGCTGCTGCCTCTTTTTCTTTCTTAAAATGCACTTCCACACACTGATAATTCTAATCCCCATGTCCCTCACAAAATAGACAGAAAAAATTTTAGTACCCCAGACCAATTAAAACTCTCCACCTGTATATAGGCGGCCACAATTGAATGAATAATATGACCTCCTATGTAGATAGACAGTTCTCATTGACCTGGACTATCTATTGCTTGGTATTTCAGGAGTATATTAGAATTTTTTCCAAAATAAGCTCAAGAATTTATACATCATTGCGGAATCTACTGGGGTTCCAACCAGATATATAATGTATGCTCCAAGTCCAACATCCGCATATGTACCTTGCCGAATGATCTTTGCTCATTTATTTATGCCATGCATTTTAATTTGCTTCGTATTATTATTGAATGAGAAGTCATAAATATATATCATGAATTTATGAATTCGCGGTCGGGATTAATGTGTGACTTATTTGCAAAATATTCTTGGCAAGTTTCGGTCATTTATAAGGTCTTGAAGTGGGGATGATTATCTCTGTTTTCGAGTTCGTGATGTATGGACTTTTAATTTTGTATACTGCCCTGTTTCAGATTGCAATGAAGTATGCAATATACATATAAGGGTGATTGGGAGTGTTTTAGAATGGTTTTTAAAGGTTTTTAATGTAAAAGAGGAGAGAGAATGAGTGGAGTTGAGTGGTTGAGATTTGTGGATGTGATGAGATGTATGAATGTGATTGATTTAAGAGAGAGAAAAAAGTTGAAAAAAAGTGGAAAATTTTGGAAATAATTGTTCCCAATCAGTGCTTATATATGCATCATTGCGATCCCAAGTTTGTAATTTTGATTTCAGTTTTAGATCTTGATTTTTGTTTCTCATCCGGTTTTTATGTAGAAGTGATTCTTGACATGGGATGGTTACTTTGAAGTTGATTTAGTAGGCGGATCATAGTCATACATAGTTTTTTTTTTTTTTTTCTTTTTTTGAGCATTTGTTTGAATTGTATGAACGGTGATGCTACATGGATATAGAGAATTACCTAAATAGTAAAATAATAAGGTAAAATGATTGTGTTACCCTTACTTTTTTATACAATATTAAATAATCATTAAGGATAAAATAAGACATTCACCTTGAATATATCATCTATTATGATAATCATTATGAATGTCTGGCTTTATCCTTGTACGAAATACTCCATTAGCGAGAGATTACTTCATGAAGAGATTATATGTGGGACTTTTTTTACCTTTTATGAATGACTTGAAATTTGAAATGCACACCTTGAACCTTTGATGTTCTAACTATTAGCTTTCATTGTGCCTTATGTTTCTAATAAAGCTAGATTAAATTTGGGGGAACCAATCTAAAGAGTTTTCCCTTTGATAACGGAATCTAGTTAAGCATTTTGATTCAAAATACTATTAGGGAAAATTTGACAAATATAAAATTTTATAGAACACTTTTCTTGGGGTCACAAACACAATCGCATAATCATTGTGACCGCACAACCACCACTACCAATACTATTCACACAACCACCCACCACTAAGGTCACACAAACACCACGTACTACTAGACCACCACCACGTCTTTGACCTCGCCACCCAAATCAAGGGTCTCCACCCCCCCACCGTGGTCAAGGTTTGTCATATTGGTCACATAGTTTTCCACTGCCATCACACCACCAATCATCGATCAATCACAGAAAATCATATTTGTCACAAAACACAACTACCACCGCCGCTGTCAGTCACAAACAACCATGATTAATATTTATCTATGAAAGTGTTGTACAAAATATTGTAAGACAAAGATAATAACGGATAAGCCATAGGCTACGTACATGGTTTAAATGGAGAAGGGAAATCGTAATACCCGTGTAATAAATTAATTCAAAAACAAATTACAGAATATGAAATAAAATATTACTAAATTTTATCCTGATTTTCTCAACTGCAACGTAACAAATCCGATTTTTAGATTTAGTGGCACAAGTGACCTCAAATGCCCAATTATCCCACTTTTATTAGAAAGCAACACAAGAAATAAAGAATTAAGACAATTTTGGTGGAGTTGTCAAATTTGGACACCTTAATGTGCTTCATATGATGCCACATTAGATTTGAGCACGTTAAAATATCCAGTTTTTGACACGGGATCTAAACTGCTAAGATTGGTTATACATTCCAGCCAGATCTAAATGAATTATCATCTCCTCCCTGCAGATTGGACAATTAGGGTTGCTTTTTAACCACTCGACGATGCATCTACTGTGAAACACGTGTGAACACGGGCAAAACAATTTGTCACAAGAAGAATTAAACTCGTCCAAGCATATAATGCAACTATCGGCATCACGGAGGGGAAACTCATCGTCATCGTCATCGTCGTCATCATCATCATCATCGTCGTCATCGGAGGTGGAGATAGAAGGACTACTCACAATGATGTCGTTATCCAATAACTCATCGAAGTAAAGACGCCGCTCGTTGGGCAAGCAGAAGATAGCAGGAACCACGGCGATATTATTCACCCTATTTGTGTCATCCAATAGCCCATCAAAGTAAGAGTAGTTCGGCTCTTCTTCCTGGTTGAGAAAAACATGACCTGCAAAATATATATCGTAATGTATACCGAAACTCTTCGTACGCCGAGTTATAAATTTAGCGATTTTCTTCATATGACGAATTACGTACGGGACAACACTTGCTAGGTCAACTCGATGAGAGGCGGGCAAACAAGTTGAAAACGCAGTGGATATGATTTTGTGAGTCGCGGATAAGTCGAGGAGCTGATCGTGGTTGATCGAAACACGATTAGTTGATAAATCGCCCAAACGAACATGTGCCACATTTTTATCCTCATCGCGCCATAGAAACACGGAGAAGTGGAGAGAAAAGTCTAAATAGAATTTAGTTGTTGTCACTAGATTGTTTTTGTGAAACAGAAGGCGGATCATATTCCAAGAACGCTTCTTTTCCGAAACCCGACGAGGTTGAATCCATATCCTGTGAAGGTTTTCCGGCAGGTAATTAAGCATTACTGAAGATGAATCCATGAGAAAATAATGACATGCTCACCAATGTAACACATATATATAGAGATAGAGGGAAGGAAGGTGGGAGATAGAAAGTCAATGCTATTCCTACCGGGAAAAAAATTCTAGTACTCCTAAAATACTCAACTTTATACTCCAGGTTAATGAGAGTTGCACATATGCATATAGGGAGCCACAATTTAAAAGAAATTGTTTGGAGGACAATTCGTACCCAGTATTTGGTACTCCAAGATTACTAAAATTTCTTTCCATCCATAGTAGGTTTCCCAATTATATGCTCATGTTTTCCTAATGTGAAACAAATTTCTCTCTCTCTTTTTTCCCCCCTCAGCCTTAAGGCTGTGAAAAATAAAAAAAAAAATGATAAGATAAATTAGAAATCTTATATGGAAGCTTTACCTATTTGAAAAGAAATTGTTTCTAGCGACGATTACGGACTAAGATTCAAGAATGAATATCCCAAATAATTGCAGATTTTTTTTTTAACTGTAAAAAATATGATAAGAAGATATTAATTAATAAATATATGCCGAATTTAAAATAAAAAATATAAAAAAATTAACATAACATTTTTTTCAAAAAATGTAGAAATAAATAAAATAAAAGAAAAGTATAAAAAAAAAAAAAAAACACCCAGACACCACCCCACCTACGCAACCCATGACCTAGGGGCGCAACCAAGATTTATCTCTAGTAGAGCCAAATAAATTCTCAAGAGAAGAAGCACTTACAACGTGAGGGGTTTGACAGGGTGGTATCCCCCTTTCCCAGGGTTCACATTTTGAAATTATTTCAAATTTGTTTAATAGAAATCAATTTTTTCTTTTCCTTAAGTGAAGAAAACATGTAATTCTATTCAATTTTTCACTATAGTTTGAGATTGAAAAAATCATTCTCTATAATATTCAATTTCATCTTACCTTGATTAAATTGTTTTTTTAGAGTTTTACTACTGTGTCATTGTAAAGTTCACTATTGATCACAAATGATCCCCTCTCCATATGGAGAAACTCCCCACGCCACATGGCCCCACCTCATTTGAAGGGGGCCTTAAGTGGACCCCACTTGAGGCCCCCCTCCAATCAGGGGGGGCTATGTGGCGTGAGGAGCCTTCCTCACATGAAGAGGGGATCAATCCTCCACTATTGATTTAATACTAGGTTTTTTTGAAGCAGATATTTATCTATGAAGTCAATTTAAGGTTCATGTTAAATTAGGATTTTGCTTTATTTCATAGCGCGATTAATCCATGCTCTTGGTTTTGAATTTTCATTGTTTTTCACTGTTCTTTTATTTTTAATTTTTGTTTGGTAGAATGGGTTTTACAGTATTTAATGAGATTTGAAAATGGTGCTGTGGTCTCATCTACATGGTATGTAATGAAAATGGTAAAATTTTGCTTTAGTTGCTTCTTTGATTTGAAAAGTACTTTTTAAGACTTGAGTTGGTGAACCTAAATTGTGTTTACTTACTTCATCCATACCTGATATATATGAAGTTGAAAATATGGAATTGACTCCTAATTTTGTGTGACATGCATCATTACTGAAATGTGATTCAAAAATGGTGGATTGATTATTTGCAATTACCATGTTAATTGAAGAGATGTCTCATGTCTTTATTAAAGATCTTGAGTTGGTGAAGAACGAATGGACAATAAAAGCACATGTGATGGTAAAAGGAACCATTGAGACTTATGAAACACACAAAGGGGTGAAGATCATGCTCATGGATGAAGAAATTTAGTCATTTCCCTTATTTTTGAATGCATATTATTATTTTGTTGGCAGGTTACTAAAGTACAAGCGTTGTTTCCAAATAACATTCAAAACCCACGTGCAACGCATATGCTTCCAACTAGTTTTATAAAAAAATAGATAAAATATGTGGCACTTGAGAGTTGAATCTAAACCCTTTTAAAAGTCACTTTAAAATTCTTATCACTAAACTAGAAATCTCTTACTTATTTATAGTAGGAACTAGGAACCTTTTATACATCCTTTCTTTTAGGTGGCAAGTTTCATAAAATTTAAAATTGCACTAATACTAAACAAGTTTTCTAGATTTACACCACTATAAATCTGCCTATGCCACCACCCCATCCCCCAAAACCTCAAATTCCAAAGTGGGGGTGGGGGTGGGGGTTCACCCCTTGATTACTCGACCTTGCTGGCCGACGGTGATCTTGCAGGAGGCGAGAAAACTGGGGGAACACCCCATGAATTTCCGTGGGTCGTCAATCATGACCCACTAGTCGAGTGACTCGTGATTCATGACTCATCACAAAATTGATGTACCAGAAGAGCTTTACCATGGAAGAGGAACCCTTGGTCCATCAATTTGCGATTTGGGTTCTTTTTTTTTTTTTTTTAACAACATTAATTATTAGTTGTTGGTTTGTAATTAATACAAAAGAAGTTTTTCAAAAACTATAAAGTTAATACAAATACATGTTATTGTATTGAAAATTTTCGATCAAAACTATTTAATTATGATTAAATTAGTTCAATAAATATAACAATTTTAAGTACGAAATGAAGATATAAAAAAAATTTAAAACTAAAATTGTGCAATTTAAAAAGACTTGGGACTGATTAGCACATCCCTAAAAATTATGAATTGAATTGCAATTGTTTCTTATTGACTAGGGGGCAATTTTATCACTTTACAAGAATTTGACCAGTTAACTGCCAATATTAATTTTTTTAATTTTATTTTTTGACAACAGGATTTTCGAGACTTATGTTTGAAAGACGTGGGATTTCGGGTGCAATACATTGAAGGTTGTGGACCCCATTGTCACACCTCCAAACATTAGCGATCCTAGCTAATTCATCACCCAATAAAAAATAACATGTTAGAATATCAGTTTGAAATACCAATTTAAAATATTTATTTTTATTTACGATTATTCTTACTTTGACTGCAATTTTTAAAATGAAAAATAACTAGAAAATGAGTCAGTTGGACAAAGTAAATTTCAGAATATCACTTATTTGAAATTAGCACCACAAATAAATAAAATAATGAGATGATCGGACTACCCAACAAAACCCAAACCATCGTCTTGGACGACTCTTTCAGTATTTCTAGATATATCTTTGGATCCCTTTGCTTTTTACCCCAACAAAGAGGCAAAGGGCAGCGCAGCCGTAGCAATGGGCTTCTTCTCGTTTCTTGGAAGACTATTATTCGCTTCCCTCTTCATCCTCTCTGCATGGCAAATGTAAGAAAAGGGAAGAAATCCTCTCTCTCTCTCTCTCTGTGTTTAGATCTGTGAATTGCATATTTCTTTATTTGTATGTGTAATTACTAACCCGTTTTTCCATATTCGATTGATTGAGCTTTGTTTGATATGGTCAGATCTAGTTCCCTTCTCGGAAAATCGAAATAAAGAAAGAGAAAATAAGAGTCTCAGCTAGTGACTATTTTCTGTGTACAATTTTGAATTTTCATGTTGTATGGGTTATGAGTATATTGCAAAGTAATGATTCCTATATGATTAGTATGTATGGGTGGAAATCATGAATGGGCTCCCTTGCTTTTACATGCTCTACTTTTTATCAGAATTGTTTTTCTGAATTTTCATCTAACACAAATTAGGAATTACTTTTGCTTAAATTTAGTTACCTTGGTTAAAAAGCAAAACATTGACCAAAAGCAAACTTTGGATTTGTAGAATTTGTAGAATTTCTTTCCCATTAGTTGTCTAAGAATGAAACAACTTTTGAAGATTAAATTGAATTCGAAACTCGCCAAATGTAGTAGTTATCTAGTGTCTCTGTACATCTAGCATATCTAGCTAATGCAATCTACCCATGAAGGTTCATATATTGGAAACAAACATTTTTCTACCACATATAGAGGAAGCCATAGTTAAGAGGCAATATTGTAGTTTCCAATCAGTGTTTTGGACGATTAGCTTAAAGATTTAATTATAACTAAAACGGCAAGTTTTGGAATAATTATGTTTCTTGAATATTCATTGCATACTCGTTGGTCAAAACTTGTAGGCATGTTTGGTTGTCTTGTAACATTTGAGAATTGAAAATTCTGTTGTTGCATCAACCCCACATGACTGATTTTATTTCTGTACTGCCTACATAATCAATGGATACTTCGATTTGAACATGTTTGTTAGCGAGATGTTTTGAGTGTGTGGTTAAAAAGTCTAGAGATGTTCCAAAAAGTGTGGAGAATTTGTCACTTTAGCAGTTTAGTGTAAAAGCAGGGTTGAAAATAATTTGATTTTGAAAAGAAAAAAGGATGATTTTTGGAAAATCTTAACCTAATAAGATCCAAATATCCATCCTAATATTACAAATGAATGTCTCCCTTAATACATTTTTAAATGACCGATATTGCATGCATATGAGTTATCCAGCTACAATTTTGGTGCTAAATACTTTCTTATTCTAAAACAGATGAGGTATTGATTTTCATTTCCGCATCTAAACGTTTCAATGTTTTGGCATGAGGTTTACATTTCCAAAATATTATTCCATTTCATTCCGTACCTATCTGGAATGAACTTCACTGGGAAATTTGCTTATTCATTATTTGATGTCTTCACAATTAAGAATCCTCTGTTTTGAATTCTGTGCCTCTACCTTGTACTAGTGATGCTGTGGACTAATTCTTTAGGTGTCTAAATTATAACTTGTGCTCTTTAGGTTTAATGATTTTGGAGAAGATGGTGGACCTGCGGCAAAAGAATGGGGTGCGAAATTAGTTGTGGTCAAGAAATTTCTGGCTTCAACTTTCGGGAAAAAAGGCGCCATAAGTATTGATGTATGACTCAAATTTGCTTGCTTGATGTGCTCTTTGTTTTCCTTGTCAGTATTTTAGAATTACATGTTCATTTCTTGTTTCTTTATGTTGATGTTGGGAGATACTATTTGCAGCCTCGGCGTATTGTTGCTGCCTGTATTGTTCTAAAGGGGCTTGGAGGCCTATTGTTCATATTTGGCAGTCCTGTTGGTGCTAACCTACTGGTCAGCTCCTATCTTTTCATTTCCCTCAAATTTGAGTTGTAATTTTTTTCATTTACACCTACATTTTTCAACTAACCACGTGTTCTCTGTTCTCTAACTGCAGTTATGTTACTTGATATTTACCACTCCCATTCTCTATGACTTCTACAACTACAATTTTGGTGGCCCAAAATTTCTGAGACTCTTATCAGAATTCCTTCAGGTACTTCCAAAAGAGCAGTAGAGCAATATGCTTTAATGATTTGGGTAATTTACGTGATGAGAAATGATTTAATGCCCACATAAAATAGCTTACAGTGTTCATGAGACACATGTCACCTATAACGTATGTATGTATTCAAAATTTGATCTCCAATTCTTGGCAGTGCGTTGCACTCTTTGGTGCATTGCTATTTTTCCTCGGGATGAAGAACTCGATTGGGAGGAAGCAACTCAAGAGAAAGGCCGCCCCTAAACAGAAAACTTCTTAGATATATCAAAGAAGAGACTCGCGTACATGGTCTGAAATTAGGATTATTCTTTTTCACGATAATATTTTATGTTGTAGTCTATTTTCTTTGAGTCGAGATTTTAGCCTGCAAGAAGCTGTGGTGACATTTTTCGTTGTTTACGTCTAATTCGGAAGTGTAGTTTCTCCCCTTTTTGTGTTGTGATGTTAATACTGTTGGATTGTTGAGGTATAAGGATGAGCAAACATTTTGCTTCTCTTTTCATAATTCTTTTGCATCACTGATTCTGCATCTCAAAAGGGAACAAGCGTTGACATTTTGCATGACTTGGAAAGATTGCAGTTCTCCTTAGTCCCAACTGGTAAGAGAATGTTCAATAGGATCTGGACTCTCTGCAGAATCTCGCTTTTTGATCGGATCCCTGTGGGATCTGTTCAAGATTGCATAGCCTATAGCATCATTGTATAAAATCGATTCAGTATTGTAGACGTTCGTATGCAGTGGGGTCTGTGATATGATACGTGTTTGAGTTTTTTTCAAACAAATAAATTTAGAAATTCATGAAAGCGACCATTAAAAAACAAGGGGTTTTTTGTACATCTGGGGTCCTCAGCTTTTTGAGTTTGCTACAATCTTGTCCACATCCTTTTTTCAACACTTGGAGTTCCTGATCTTTTAGAAATTAATATCATAGGCCCTTATGGACAGATTTCATCTGAAATTTCCATCAAGTCCTATGAAAATGACCTTTATACCCTTGCCTCTTAAAATAAAAATAGTATTTTTTTAAAATTAAAATTGAAAATAGTAAAAATTGAAAAGAGATTCCTTATATTGTAAGTACTGGTAGAACGAATTTCTGCCAACAAAAGACGAACTCTCAAACCTCTTGCCCCCACATTAGGGGGGTTGTGTATGTGCTCGCTTTTGTTGGCTTCTCATCTGCTGGCATTAGAAAATTATCGGCATTTTCAATCCGCAAATCTAAGATTTTCAAAGAAATAACTGATCAGATTAACAAGCACGAATTTGGAACAAGAAGCTAAAATGAATGAACCTTGGAATCTTACTGGGAAGTGGTTTCCACCTAAGCCTGAGGTAATATTTATGAGGGCGGCCATTCTTGAAATAATTGAAGCATCTCGTCAACATAAGGGCAAGACCCTGTCTATAAAGTAGGTCGAAATCTTCCTCACTAACCCATTCACCATCAAATACATCGTAGGAAGCAATTTCCTTATTGCTCCCAAAATTTCTCAAACTTCAATGGGGTTTTCCAACAACCGAGGATACTAGAGATACTGGATATGAACGTGAAGGGGAATGAATCTGAGAGGTTAAACTCGCGTAAGAAATATGGAGACACGAATCATTAGAATTGAAGAAAAATTTGATGAAAATTAGAGTGAGTATCAACATGACGAATCTTTGTGCTCTTGATTCCAAGAGACAGGGGTTAAGGGTTTTGGTTTGTTGTGTTAGCATGTAAACAAAAATGCATTTGAATGCATTTTTTTCAAATTTCAAATTTGGTCAAATAAATCACATCTATATATTTTTTCACTCATTAAATCTCCACTAGGGCATCGGGTCGGCGGGTCGGGTTTGGGCCCGACCCGAAAACCGACCCGATGCCAATCGGTTTGCAAGCTTCCGGCCCGAAACCGAACCGACGGGCCGGTTTTCCGACCCGAAACCGACCCGAACCGATTCGGGTCGGTTTCAATCGGTTCGGGTTGTCGGGTTTTGGACCTAAATTTTTGATTTTTTTTTTTTTTAAATTTCTAAAACCGATCGGTTTTCGGGTTGGTTCGGGCCAACCCGAAAACCGACCCGATGGCCCGAAAAACCGACCCGAACCGATTCGGGCCGGTTCGGGTCGGTTCGGGCTTGCGGGTTTTCGGGCCAATTGCCCACCACTAATCTCCATCATCTAACTCCACTAATTCTCTCTCTTCCTACTCATAAAAATACATTAAAACTCACCCGCTAACACTTTCGAATTGAAATAACAATGGGCTGGAGGGTTGCTATGGGTATCCCTTTTCTTTATTGCTATTTAATTTTTTAAAAATTATTTTTTATTTTAAGAGATAAGGGTATACATTTTACAGGGTTTAATGGAAATTTCGGACTGAGTTCATCAATAAGGACCAATGCTGTTAATTTCTGAAAGATTGGGAACTCCAAATGTCGAAATAAAACAATGGGAATAAAATTATATTAAACTAAAAATGTCGGGGACCTGAGCTGAAAAAACTCCATTATCACATTTACCTCGTTCTTCTCGTGTTGCCTCTTGGCATTTTTTCTAGTTATATAATTGTTGGTTGGTTTTATTTAATACTTAATATTAAAATTTTAATGTAATGTGGGGATTATATGGGTGGAGTGATGTTCCAAATTCGGTCCAGTCACCCAGTAAGTGGCATCGTTTCTGCTAGACCAATCCCTTAAACATCTTTATCTTTATCTTTGTTGTATTATCAAAAGAGCATATGACAACCGTTCAAAAAATACAAAAAAAGAAAAAGAAAAAAAGAGGGGAAAAAGTGGAGCATATATGACAAAAGAAATCCGCGCATATAGTTCCTGCCACTATTTTTTAATTTTCATAAATATAATAATAATTAAACATGTTCAATTATTGTATTGTATGTATGTATGTATGCATCAGTTAACAATATATTAATTATTATAAAGTATTATCTATTACCTAAATGATGAAGATAGATAAAATTTAAATTATATACTAATAATTTTGGTTTCTTAAGAAAATAACCATTGTACTGTGTTAGCAAGATATTAAATGTCACAACAAAATAAGATATTATTATCCTTATTTTTTTTTTTTGAGGGGCATTATTATACTTATTTTCAATCACAATAAATATCCAAGTCACTTATATATGAGTATGTTTCTTTACCAAGTAAAATTATCCCCTTTAATAATAAAGGGGAAAACAAAACTTATGAGTATGTTCTCACGTAAACTTACTAACAAATTATTAAATTTCGTAAATTAATTAAATCAATACAAAATTTGGGAAATAAATAATTAATTTTGCATGAAAATTGAACCTAGTTTAAGTCAATTAAATCCATTAAATCGATTATCATTGTTGTCTCTATTAACAGAAACAAAAATAACAATAATAATCGTACTATATAATAATACTACTTAATTATATTATATGAATAATAACAACATAAATTGAGTAAATGAATAATAAAATGTATTTTTAAAAAATAATAATACAATGTTTGCTCACATAATTTTAAGTTAATTAATTTTTTTAATCATAAAATAAAAATAAAATAAAGGACACACAAGGTGAAATCGTCTTTGCATTAGCCAAACAAAACATAAAGCGAAATCACAAGACTTTAAAGTCTCTTACTGTCTTACATTCAATTTATTGGGGACTAGTTGCTTCAACTATCGGGTGCGTGCGTCTCAAGGAGATTTGTCAAGATCAAGTCGAGGTTTCTTGACTTGTTTAGGCAATGGCACGTCAGTTTTGCACGCAATAGCAACTGGATCATCAATCCTCTTCTCAAGGCTGGTGCCAACTTCAAACGAAGACGAAAAAGTATGGGATGATGATGTCGACATTAAGCGTGAACGCCTTCTTGTCGACTCAATCTTCTTGTCCCACATCTCGAGCATATGCTTGATGTGGTTCATTTCGGTAATCGGTGGAGCCGATGGTGGCGCAAGCTTTAAGTCGAGATCAACGTTGTCCAAGGGATTAGGCGACTGCTTCGATGGTTGAGGGAAGTTGATCTCTAGTGGCTTCGCTGGTTGATAACGTTGCTCAAGATTTTCTGAATTCGAAGTCGAACTTGTGCATTTTTTGAAAGAAATATTTCCCGATTGCAATAAAACATCGTACACAATTCATGATTAGATATCGATGTGCATTAAATCAATTTACATATAAATGAATAAAATGTGATATGTTAATAGAAATATGGGCTTCTTTGGTACAACTTTAAATGAAAAATTACCGTTCTGTGTCATTATTTTCACCCTTCGTTATATTAATTTGATAATTTTCTATGTCTTTTAATACAATTTTTTTGCATCTCGTCCACATATTTGACATTTATTTTATCAATAATTTATATCAAACGCATAACCTAATATCAATAAGAATTAAGGGTCCATATATTTGTAATGATTTTTGGATATGTGTTGAGAAGTAAAGAAAATATATTAAAAAAATAATTTTAAAAAAATGTGTCAAAATAAGTATATATTCAATTTGATCTACTGAATAAGCATAAAAGAAGAGAATAATTCCAAAATTTAAATTAAAAAATAAAGGAAATCCATTAAATTTGTAAAGCAAGTTCCACACCACTACCACGGGACATTTATGATGAAAACCAATGAACCCAAACATATGAAAGATCCATACATTTTTTCTCCATAAATTGTTAAATGAATCATGATCTTGATTAAATAAATTAAGAACCCCTAGATGACAACTCTAAAAAGATAATCAAGAATTAGGGTAAGCGCGATAGAGATTATTAAAAAAATAATTTTAAAATTAAATGTGTTGTTGAAAAGTAAAGAAAATATATTAAAAATATAGAAAGCCCATCAAATCAATATAACGGGTGATTAAAAATAATAAAAGAGAAATAATTTCAATTTAAAGTGGCATCAAAGAATCTCTTACAAAGTCAAACCGAGAGAGAAATTAAAACTTCTTTGCCTTGTGGCATGAAAACAAAAAACATGGTAGCCAAAAGAAAAAAAATAAAAAAATAAAAAGGGAAGGAAAAAATAGAAGGAAATAACACATTACCTTGAAATCTCTCTCCCAACCAGGAGGAACTAGTCAGTTGGGGGTGGACGGAGGGTGGACTATGTTGTAACCCAGTGCTATCCCCATAATATTTTATATAGCTGCTAATGTGCCTTTAAATGTAAATGGAATTATGGTGCAATGGATAAGTTTTTAACTGGCATGTAGAAGGTCGGGTGTATGAGTCTTGGTCTCTTCATTCATACGTCGCCTACATTTTTACATCACATTTATAAGCTTATTGATTTTAAGGTTTTTCTTTTCTTTTTTTCCCCTTTTTCCCCCTTATCTATTATTATTATTATTATTATTATTATTATTATTATTATTATTATTATTATTACTACATATATGCCTATTTTTGTTTTTATTTTTGTCTTTTCTTTTCATTTATATAATTTAGTTTTAATTACGTAAATTTAGATAATGTGAAATTACAATGTGTCCTTGCTACTTAATTACCGATTAAATTAAACTTGTTGGTTACTGTTTTTTCTTTCTCTAAGTCAAAAAAATCGAGCTCCATATTTCAACAAATTTGTTGCTCTAACTTTTGAAATCTGCAACTTGAAGTTTGCAAGAGTATATCGATAAACTAGTTTATGAATCGTATTGTTTTGGATTTAACGTATTTGTGTATCATATTTTGACTTTCGAATGCTCCATGTCTTTTTATTAATTTGACTATTTCCTTTTATTAGTTTTTTGTTTGGTTTTTAGTTTGGCTTCAATGACCTTATCCATAAGTCATCCACTTTATGCGAGAAGAGTAACATCAAACGAAAAAAATTGTCGTATATGAAATTTGGGGGAATTTTTTATTTTTGAGTGGTTTTCTTTGCTATTATTCTAAGCAGGAATCGAGATTTTTTATATATTAGTTTTGGCGATAAATGAAAAAGATTATTATATTATTGTCATTTTCTTATATAGTATCAATATTTTTTTTATATTAGTAGTTGACGTTGAGGTTTGTTCTCGACGAAATTAAAGACGAATTATGCAATGAATTTGGATATTAAATCTATTATATATGATTCTTAAGTTAAGGGTAATCGGTGGGGCCCACACTAGTAGGTACATTGTATTATGAAAGTAAAATTTATCGGACTTTACCCGCCCTAATCTTCAATCCTAGCTACGCCCCTAGAACTAGTCCATCAAGGACCGCCTCCTTAGAGTCCATGCTACCAAGCAAGTCCCTTGTGATCCGGAATTTTGTAGATGACTCCGACTCACTAGTCTCACTATCTTCCATGACTCGCCTCAATCAACTCATATCGACAACACACAAAATCCTTCATTTTCTCAGCAAAACCATATGTGAATATATACACGAGGAGAGGAAGGGGTAAAGTGGGGGTGCAAAAAGAAATTAACTCAATCTCATTGGACATTATTCATATCGTATATATAGGATTACGCATGCATGACAAAATGTGACGTGCATGCTAATGCTGACGTCAATGCATGTGTTAAGAGACCAAATCATTAAACATCATTCACGCACTTCAAACATCACGTGTGTTTTACATCTTTTCATTTGAGAGACCGTCATAAAACAGAATAACGGTTACCACAATAACCATGCATGCTAATACTCACATCACATGAGTGTGCATGTCTAAGATAAAATTAAGTAAAACACGGACTCTCCATGCATTTCACATATCGTGCTATACATTGGTTTAATTGATCGAATGGTAATAAATAGGTTGTGAATTCAACCAAAACAAAGATTCTTGATGGTTCTTGCATGTTAAAGAAATTGTGGCATTATATAGTTATTATAACAGCAAAATAAAGCCGTGACCAGCGAAGGTGTTGCACGCAACATGACCCGTCGTAGGGCTTTTTCATTTCAAAATAAATGCAGGGATAAGTAATTAATAAAGTTTGTTACGCGTAAAGAACATAATATTTGCAATTATTTAATGTTTTTTAGAAATATACAATTATTTAATGTTGTTACATTAATCATTTAATGCAAATTCTCAATTCATAGATATAGAAAATTAAATGAAAGTGGGAACTTTTATTTATGACAAAGAAAATTTATTTATTGTCCATTTTCATTTTTAATTACACAATCAATTATATGCTCATTTATTCTTTTTTTTTATGTCTCAAATATATAGGCCTTTTTATATTTATTTACTATGATATCCCTATTTAATTTATACACTTTAAAGTCTTTTTATAGTTTTAATAATTTTTTGACTTATTAATAAGGGTAAAATTGAAAAATTATTTATAGTCTTTACTTTTCCAATGTAAGTCTTAATCCGTGTGAAAAGCCATAGAGGCTTATATAATTGTGATGAAGGGAGTACTAAATACTCCCTCCGTCCCATAAAAATATATAGACTTGTATTTCATTTTTGTCCATCCTATAAGGATAAACCACTTTCCTTAAATGCAATTATTAAAATATTACGTTATCCGTTTCACAAAGATAGACTTGTATTCCACTTTGGTCTATCCTATAAAGAAAAGACACTTTCCTTAGATGGGGCTTAGATGGGGTAAATTAAAATATTAAGTTCCTTATATATTCTTATTTAATGCACATTATTATCAACAAAATAGAATTATTAAAGTGTAATAATTAGTAAGTTAAAGGGTATATTAGGAAAACACTCACATTTTACTTTTCCAATAATATTAATTAATATTTTCTTAATTCTTGTGAAAAAGTCAACAAGTCTATCTTTATGAGACGGAATGAGTAAATTCTTTATATAACCCTATTTAATGTGCATTATTATCAACAAAATAGAATGATTAAAGTGTAATAACTAATAAGTTAAATGGTATATTAGGAAAATACTCTTAGATTTTACTTTTCCAATAATATTAATTGATATTTTCTTAATTCTTATGAAAAAATTAACAAATTTATCTTTATGGGACGGAGAAAGTAAATCCCATTAAGATTAATAAATGAACAAGTCAAATATCACCAGTAATTATTCTCAAATTGATAAACAAGAAAAGCAAAATTATCTCTTTAGAAGAGTTTATTTTATTATTCACTTTCTAACCTCATTTATTGTACACCATAAAAAATTGCTTGCTAATCCCAAGTGCAGGAGTCGCGTAGTAGAGATATATTATAAAAATAACAATGTAGTGAATAATGTCCGACAGACCCTAACACCCCGTTCCTTCCATGCCGGGAAACACTTATCCTCATTCCGCCCATCCTCATTTACTCTAGGCCGAGCGAGGATGATACGAGATTACAAACTTTCATTCCCCATTCCATGCCCCGCTATAAAATTCTCATCCCCATCCATGCCTCATCATGATAGTTTAATTGAAGACTTTTATTTCGATATTTTATTTCTTCAATAAATACCTTCTAAATATACTAAACACGTGTATTAATATATTAGGTATAAACTTACTAATTTAACATATTCGGCATATTAAATATGGAATGATTTGATATAACATTTAAATTAATTTGGATAAGACAAATAAATTGAAATATAGATGATTAATACTTAAAATATACAATCTATTTGATGATATGTAAAAATTAAATAAAATCTCAATTGCAAAAATTCGATATAAAATAAATAATTTAAAGTAGGTGGCATTTTTAATATTTATTTAGGAGATAAAAACTTAGGTAAATATTTAACATAGTTGAAAGTCAGTTAAAATATTCTAATTGAGTCATATAATTCCAATAATTGATTGAGTCGATAATCAATTGTTTAGCAAAATTCTTAGATTTATTCCCTAACGAAAGCGACATATTGAACCAAAGAATTATTATATAATTGTTGGTTTGGGTATTACCAAAATAAAACATAGTACGATTTGAAAGCCTATTTTGAAGCTTGTTACTTTAAAAAAAATGAGAAGATCCTCTGAAACACCCGTAACTATGCAAAAAAAAATATTAATGTTTTGTTATCAACTGTAACTCAAACGAAATATTATAGAAAATAAAAAAATACATGAGAAACAAAAGAAAAGCATGTTTTGAAAAAAGCATGATACTGAAAAAAAGTAAATAAAGTTAATTATGGACTAATGAGTAGTCGACTTACTTTGCAATAAGATGTAACACCCCAATTCTAAGAATCCAAAATCTTATAGGTGTTAACTTTATTTTATTTTAAAATACGTTAAAAGATAAATTAATTTCGTAAGCATATTTTTCTTCCCCGTAGCAATCTAATTAATTTTAATAATTTTTCACTTTTTGAAATAATTATGTTTCCCCCTTTTTAGTAATTTAATTAATTTTGATTAATTTTTGTCTAATAAAACTCTCTCAATTTTCGTCAAATGAAAATATATCCAATTAAATCTAAGAAATATAATTAATTGTAATATAATTAATTCTAATTAATTCTTTTTTTAGCTAATTATTTATAAAAATAATTTATTATTTCTAAATAATTTATTTTTTAACGACAGTTTTAAAAATTGTAAGAATCTAATTTTAAAGATATTTTATAATTAAAAAGATATCTTGCATGCCAAAAGATGTCTTTCACCTTTTCAGAAAAATCTAGCTAACCACGGTAATCTAATTAATTTTAATTATTATTTATTTTTTAATTAATGTTATTTTTCTATTTTAAAAATACAATTGATTAATTTTCATCTAACGAAATCATGTCAAGTTTCGCCCATTGAAACCAAGTCCAATTAAATAATAATAGTATTACTAATTTTAATTAATGGTATAAGAATTCGATTTGATTGATTTTCATTTTAGGTAATTATTTATGAAAATAATTAATTATTTCTGAAAGTACCATTTTAATATTTACACTTTTAAGAATTATATAAATCTAATTTTAAAGAAATCTTATAATTTAAAAGATATATTACAATTAATTTTTTTTTTCATTTTTAGGGAAAATTTGCATCAATTTAATGATTTTTTTTAAAATTAATTATATTTTCCCCTTTAAGAATGTAATTAATTTGGATCCATCCTTATCCACTAAACACATGTATAGCAAAATATTACCAACGGAATTTATCATTTTAATTAATTATTGTTTAAATAATTATAGTTAATTTTTTTATTTAGTTTAATTATTTCTAAAAAAATAAATTATTTCTAAAATAATTTTCTTCATATCCATAATTTTAAGAATTATATGAATCTAATTTTAAAAATATTTTATAATTGAAAAGATATCTTGAAATTTAAAAGATATAGATATAGATTCAATTAATTAAAAAATCGATTAATGTTACAATTGAATGATGAGAAAATGTCCAATAACTACAGGTCAAAGTTGGTATTTGCCTACTAAATCAACATATCTTATTTCTTAACCACTAACTACAATTTATAAAAAGTGATTTTACCAATTACTCTTTTTAGGTATTTATAGACTTTTTTTCCCCCATATTTTTTTTCCACACTTTTATTTTCTCTCTATCTTTTAAATTACATAAGAGGTCCCCCAACTTTCAAATTCTACATTTTAGTCGTCAATTTTTTAATTTTATTTCAAAAATATCCCAAAATATTTGCACCCAAGGTCCTCTATCGTTCGAATTGTTTCATTTTGATCCTCAAATTTTTAAATTTTTTACACTTTTAGTCCTTTTTGTTCATCTTTTTCGTTATTTTCTTCTATATTTATGAAATTCATCTATAAATACAATATCTAAGATAAAATAAATAAATTTATCGTCATGATACAAAAAAATATTTCAAGCATAAGGATAAATTTATACTTTATTTAATACTCTTGTTAATAATTCATAAACATCAATGGACGTACAAATATTACCTTCCCAAGTAATATGGATTACTACAATAAGTAATATACATTACCTACCTGATAATCTCGATAAATATCCAATTTCTCGCTTTACTGGTATATGAATTTTTCTTTCTAGATTACGACTCCAGATAATTTTAAAAATATTCAACTTCTCGTTTTCATCGTCTCTCGCTTTCTCTCTCCATTATCATTACTATGGTGGATAATGTTATTGCAATGATATGCAATATAATTATAGGGATAGGCAATATTCTATTTTTATTGTGATGTTGGTTATAGTTTTTATTTTATTATTATTATTATTATTTGGTGTGATATTGGTGGTAGTTTATTGAGTTAGTATGAGACATTTGAGATTTAACTTCAGGTTTACATACTAATTTTTACAATCTGTGGTTTGAGATGAGAGTCGAAATTATTTAATAATACACATGTGAAAGAAATCACTTTTCATATTCAAATTCAAGCACCAACTAACTAGTATTTAGTTAGCTAGTTTGTCTATGAATTTTATTAGTGAAATCAAATATTTCAAAATGAGATTATTAAGACAAAACATAGTTTTTTGAAATTGATGGAAGAGAAATTAAATAATTCTCTGTAGATTTAGTATTCTAATTATGATTATTCGGGCATGTAATATTATTACTGTTACAGGTAATAATATTATCGGGATAGGTAATAATATTAGAGTGGTCATAGTATTTCCAACATAGAAAGATCAACACATCAAGTGAATGCTTGGATTTTAGTGGTAGGTAATCTGATTACCTGCCGAAGTAATCTAGAACAGAAAGTGCAGAGAGGGAGAAAGTCGGAGACGTGAAATGCGAAGTTGATGGTTGATCGAAATTACTTGTGGTGGTAATGAGATTACCCGATGAGTTAATCTAGAGAGAGAATATGCATAGAGAAAGAAAGTCGGAGATGGGAATAGAGAAGTTGAATGTTGATCGAGATTACTTGTGGTAGCAATCTAGTTACCTGGTAAGGTGATTTGAAGAGAGAAAGTATGTAGAGAGAAAGTTGGAGACATGAAGGGATAAATTGGATGTTAATCCAGATTACTTGTAGTTGTAATATCATTATCTGACTAGGTAATCTGGAAGGAGAAAGTGCGTAGAGAGATAAAATTATAGACATGAGGGAGAATTTGAATATTGATTGAGATTACTTGTGGTGGTAATATGATTACATAGTGAGGTAATCTAGAGAGAGAAAATGTATAGAGAGAGAAAGTGAAAGACGAGGAAAGGGAGAAGTTGAATGTTGATTGAGATTTGTGGTGATAATTTGGAGAGAGAGAATGTAGAGAGAAAGTCAGTTATGAAGAAAATGGAGGAGTTAAATGTTGATCGAGATCACATGTGGCGGTAATCTGGAGAAAAAAATGGGCAGATAGAGAAAGTCGAAGATGTGGGAAATGAGAAGTTGAATGTTGAACGAGATTGTTTGTGGTGGTAACATGATTATCTGGTGAGGTAATCTGGAGAGAGAAAGCACACAGAGAGAGAAAATGGGAGATAGGGAAATGGAAAAGTTGAATGTTGATCGAGATTACTTGGGTGGTAATCTTGAGAGATAAAGTGCGTAGATAGAGAAAGTCGGAGATGGAGAAAGAGAAAAATTAAATATTGGTTGAGATTACCTGTGGTGGTAATCAGAGAGAAAAAGTGCGTAGAGTGAGAAAGTCGAAAATGAGGAAAGGAAAAGTTGAGTGTTGAGCAAGATTACTTGCGATGATAATTTGAAGAGAGAAAAATGTGTTTATTTTATTAGAGTGATTTTGTTGTAAATTTGAATATTTATTTTATTAGAGTGACATTCTTATAAATTTGAATATTTATTTTATTAGAGTGGCATTGTTGTAAATTTAAATGTTTATTTTATTTTATTACTTTATTTTATTAGAGTGGCATTGTTGTAAATTTGAATGTTTATTTTATTAGAGTGGCACTATTGTAAATTTGGATGTTTATTTAGTAGAGTGGTATTATTGTAAATTTGTGAATTTTAAATTCTATTTTTGTCTTATTGTGTAAAAGATGAGTTAATGGTAAAAAAAGAGATGTGCTTAATTTAGTGGGCAAGTTTTCTCCATAAGTGTAGTTATTGGTCAAATGCCCTTGAATGATTAATTAAACAAAATTGATGTTGCATGTTTCTTTTAATTTTTATGTAAACATTAAATGAATTATAATTTTTTTATCCCACCAAATTTCAATCTTAGCGAAATCGCTAATTTTAATTAATTCTCATTTATTAGCTAATTATTATTTTCAAAAATAATACATTCATTTTAAAATTATTTAAAGGGTCCAAACTAAGTTTTAAAATTTCATGTTACACATTTATTTTAATTTTTATGTAAAACTTTAATGAATTGTAATTTTTCATCACACAACAATTAAATCTTCCAAAAATTGGTAATTTAAATTAATATTTGTTCCTTAGCTAATTATTTATAAAAATGATCGATTGTTTCTAAAATTAATTATTGAGTCCAACCGAATTTTAAATTTTTTAAAACAAATTCGGAATCGTCGTAGTGGGATTTTGTCTCAAACTCGAGCCAACTGTCTGTAAGTTTCTTCTTATTTTTGTGTAAAACTTTAATGAATCTTAATTTTGTATCGCAAAAAAATTGAATCTTAGTTTTAATTAATTTTTGTTTGTTAGCTAGTTATTTATAAATTAATTAATTATTTCTAAAATTAAGTAACGTGTCTGATCTTATTTTTTATTTTAATGTTAAACTTTTATTTGAATTTTTGTTTAAAATTTTAATCAATGAGAATTTTGTATTGCATAAAAATTAAATCTTAGTGAAAATTGTTAATTTTAAATAATTTTATTTTGTTAAATACGAAAATTATGAAAAAACGACCAGTCAAAAATTCATTCTAATTTCTAGAACACACGTATATTGTTCAAGACATAAACTTATAAATTGAAGATTTGAAAGAAAAAATAAGAAATTTTGAAATTTACTAATTCAAAATAAAATTGAAATTTATCACAAATATATAATATTTTTTGATTTTATGTAATTACACGAGAAATTGTATTTAAGTACTATATCAATATATAAATTATTATTTTAGCAAATTAAATATTTATTAGGAAAAAAAATTATCTAGTTTTAAACATAAAATAAAGCTAGCTTTACCATATATTTGCGAAATAAACAAATTGAAGCATTATTTTTCATTTAATTTATTTTCAACGTAAATCAAACATGGAATAGGATTAAAAACTAAAACAATTTATACATTTCATTATATTTGAATTTTACGCACAAACATCGATTAACTGTCGTAACAAATTATTAATTTATATTTAAGTTGGACATTAATTTATATATTTGTGGTAAATTTTAATTTTTGAAAAAATAAAAATTTATGTATTAATAGTATACTTATTTTAAAGCTCTCATCAAGCCGAGTCAAATAGAATAACAAATGTTTTATATGTAGAAAATGAAGAAAAAAAGGAGAGAAAATGATAGAGAAAGTATTTAGATGTTATGAGATTGGATAAAGTAGGATAGAAATAATAAAATAAAATCTATATATATTAATATTAATATATTATGGAGGGAAAAAATAAAGAAAGTTGGATATGGATTCGAAAATAAAAAATAAAAAATAAAAAGAGATTTTTTAAAAAAATGGGAAGACGGATTTAAGACAATAAAAAATATAATAAGAAAAAATCATCATTTTCTATATATATGTAAATTATTCTATATATAGATAGAAGCTTATATTAGGAAAATTTAATAGGTGAGAAAAATTTAGGGTGCATTTAGGGGGGGAAAATGCTCTTTTTATATATATATAGATTAATTTATTTTCAACGTAAATCAAACATGGAATAGGATTAAAAGTTAAAATAATTTATACATTTCATTATATTTGAATTTTACGCACAAACATCGATTAACTGTCGTAACAAATTATTAATTTATATTTAAGTTAGACACTAATTTATATATTTGCGGTAAATTTTAATTTTTGAAAAAATAAAAATTTATGTATTAATAGTATACTTATTTTAAAGCTCTCATCAAGCCGAGTCAAATAGAATAACAAATTTTTTTATATGTAGAAAATGAAGAAAAAAAGGAGAGAAAATGATAGAGAAAGTATTTAGATGTTATGAGATTGGATAAAGTAGGATAGAAATAATAAAATAAAATCTATATATATTAATATTAATATATTAGGGAGGGAAAAAATAAAGAAAGTTGGATATGGATTCGAAAATAAAAAATAAAAAATAAAAAGAGATTTTTTTAAAAAAATGGGAAGACGGATTTAAGACAATAAAAAATATAATAAGAAAAAATCATCATTTTCTATATATATGTAAATTATTCTATATATAGATAGAAGCTTATATTAGGAAAATTTAATAGGCGGGAAAAATATGGTGCATTTAGGAGGGTGGGGAATTCAATATGTAACCTCAATCGGTCCTCAATCTCACGGAAGAAAATTCAATATCTAATACAAGACTCATTTGCATATTTAGATTTTGTTTCTTTCCTTCCTTTGTATATATTTCCCCTAGTCATCATGGGCAAGTTAAAAATGACATATATTAGAAATACTCAACTTTTGAGAATTAATTTTTGCCAATGTTAATCATATTTACTTCTGAGTTCTTTTCTTGTGTTTCCTCATTTAATAAATAAATAAAAATATATATATATATATATATATTTATATATGTATGAAATATTTTTTAAATCGTCTAGGCAATACCATATATTCCTAACTTTATATTGCTAAAGAAACTAAAGGGAGGTAGCTCTCTCCAAAACAAATTAACGATGCTTATGTTGGGATTGTGACCCGAATTCTATTTCGAATCAAATTTGGAGAAGTTGAAGAATTCTATTGGGATTAGGATTTTATCCCTATTATCCTGATATTGGTGTTTATCTATTCCATTAGGATTTATATTCCTCATTCTACGAGGATTAGTATTCTTATCCTAGTAATAATAGGTTTGTTTTTCTCCTATATATACCATGCCATAGAGCTCATGGCATTGGATAGTAAGAGTTATAAAATTATCTCCTCTTGTAACCATCTCTGATATAGTGAAATTTTCTCTGGTCTCTGCCCGTGGGTTTTTCACCCAGATCTTGGGTTTCCCACGTAAAACAAATCTGCGTGTTCTTTCTTTTTGTTCTATAATCTTGTTGTCGCTATCGTCAGTATTCCTAACAAACCGGTATCGAGCTAAGGTTTGATTACGATAATGGCAACCATGAAGTATGAAATTCGCTTTAGATCGCAACACTAGATTTTCGCTATGGCGAGGTTAAGATGCGCGGTGCTTGCAGATGGATTTGGATGGCCTTGCTATTGCGGTTTGATAAGATGCCGGCTTCATGGACGGCAGATGAAAAACAACGTAGGGATCGAAAAGCCTTATCTCGCATTCATTTTCATCTTTCAAACCAAATTTTACAGACGCCTTGAAGGAGAAAAGCTGCATTCGTTATGGTTAAAATTGGAGCGACTATGTATGACAAAAAGTCTAACTAGTAAGTTGCATCTCAAGCAACGCTTGTATTCCATCGTATGGTTGAAGGTACGTCTCTAGAAGATCACCTTACTACCTTTAAAGAAGTTGTTTCGACTGGAGGCTTTAGAGGTAAAGTATGATGAGAAAGATTTGGCTTTGATTTTATTGTGCTCGTTGCCCTCTTCTTATGTATCTTTTAGAGATACTATTCTATATAGTCACGATACTCTTACTTTGGATGAGGTGTATGATGCACTCGTTTCTCTAAGGAGAAGATGAAAGAGATTTCTGCCGATCTGAGGCTCAAGCAGAGAGCCTTGTTCTTCGAGGAAGGACTCATGATAAGAATTCGAGGTTATAACAATAGAAGTAGGTCAAAATCACGAAATAAAGATAAGTACTTGCAATTATTGCAAGAAGAAAGGTCATATCAAGTCTCAGATGTTACAAGTTGCGTAATAAAATTAAGAGAGAAGTCGCTAATCGTAATGGAAAGCGACTAGATAATTCTGGTGAAGCTAGCATTGCAACAGATGATAAAAATGATGGAGAACTTCTAATTGTTTGCAACAAATAACCCGAGGATTGCGTACAATTGAATCTTGATCCTAAACTCCTTGTTACTTCGATGGTGTCTCCAATCCTTCCGAGGAGTGGATTTTGGACTCACTTGCACATTTCATGTGTGTTCCAATTGGGATTGGTTTTCAACATATGAAACTGCTTTCTAAGGGTGTTGTGTTGGTTGGAAATAATGCACCTTGTAAGATTCTTTGGAATTGGCACAATCAAAATTAAGATGTTTGATGGAGTTGTTCTGACATTGAGTGATGTCGATTTGTACTGCATCTAAAGAGAAATCTCATCTCTTTGGGTACTCTTGATGAAAAAGGGTACAAGTTATTTGGTGAAGGTGGAGTTTTGAAGATCACCAAAGGAGCATTGGTTGCAATGAAAGGTTTTAAAAGGGTCGCCAAATTATATGTCCTTCAAGGTTCTACTACGATTCTGTGAAGCAGTAACTTCTCCTACACTATCGACGTTGATACTACTAGACAGGCATATGCGCCTTGGGCATATGAGTGAGAAAGGACTGGCGTAACTAAGCAAACGAGAACTTCTTGATGGGCAGCGTATTACTAATTTGGAATTTTGCGAGCATTGTATTTTTGGAAAGCAGAAGAGAGTTAGATTCTCTACAGGTATTCACAACACGAAGGAAACACTTGATTATATACACTCAGATCTTTGGGGACCATCTAAGGTGCCTTCTACAGGAGGTGCAAAGTATATGCTGACTATGATTGATGATTTCTCTCGAAAAGTTTGGGTGTTCTTTTTGAAACAAAAGAGTGAAGTGTTTCAAACATTTAAAGAATGGAAAACCCTTATTGAGAAACAGACTGGTAAACATATAAAACGTCTTCGTACAGATAATGGTTTGGAGTTTTGTTCTGGTGAGTTTGATGCTTTTTGTAAATCAGAAGGAATATTAAGGCACTACACAGTTCCCCATACTCCACAGAAAAATGGGGTAGCTGAACGAATGAATAGGACTTTGATTGAAAAAGTGCGATGTATGCTTTCCAATGCCGCTCTTCCGAAATCGTTTTGGGCCGAAGCTGTTTCTACAGCTTGCTTTATTGTTAATCGATCTCCTTCGATTGCCATAAACAAGAAAACTCCAGAAGAAATATGGTCCCAGAGTCCGTAACTATTCAAATTTAAAAATATTTGGATGTCCTGCTTACGTTCACGTGAATAATGGTAAGCTCGAACCTAGATCCTTAAAGTGTATTTTCCTTGGCTATAAATTTGGGGTCAAAGGTTATAAATTGTGGTGTTCTGAAACCAAAAAGGTGATAATTAGCAGAGATGTTATATTTGATGAATCTGCAATGCTTCGAAGTTCACCTTCTGGAGAATTTTCTGACAAACAGCAGAAAATAAGCACTCAGGTGGAGTTTTCGACCGGGTCAGAAAATATACAACCGCAATCTCAATCAACACCACCATCAAATCCGGAGGTAAAGGATGCTACTACTTTTGTTCCACCACCAAAGATTGCAATATTCTATTGCTAAAGATAGGCCTAGAAGAGATATTAGACCTCCAAAGAGGTATCTGGAAAGTGATTTGGTTGCTTATGCTTTAAATATAGCCGAGGATATTGACTTTAGTGAAGAACCTTCTTCATATTCGAGGCGCCTGTCGAGAAGATTCTCATAAATGAATGATTGCAATGCAAGAAGAGATGGAATCTCTTCGTAGAAATGGCACTTGGGACTTAGTGAAGCTGAAAGATAAGAAAATAGTTCATTTGCAAATGGGTATTTAAAAGGAAAGAAGGAACACCAGGAGTTGAAGATGCTAGATATAAAGCTAGATTGGTCGCTAAAGGTTACATCAAGTTCCGTGTGTTGACTTCATAGATGTGTTCTCTCCAGGTTGTCAAGCACGATTCGATTCGGGCCTTACTCGGTATTGTGGCCATGCATGATCTTGAGTTAGAGCGATTAGATGTAAAACGCATTCTGCATGGAGAACTTGAAGAGGACATTTATATGCAAAGAATGAAGGTTTTGAAGTCTCCTAGAAGGAAGACTACGTATGTTTGTTGAAGAAGTCTCTTTATGGCCTTAAATCCTCAAGACAAAGTGGTATAAAAGGTTTGATTCTTTTATGACCACTCATGATTTCGTAAGAAGTAATTATGATAGTTGTGTTTACTTCAAAAAGACGACTGACGGTCGTTTGTATATTTACTTCTTTATGTTGATGATATGTCGATAGCAAACAAACACAAGACGTAATTAAATAAGGTAAAAGCACAACTCAAGAAGGAGTTTGAGATGAAAGACTTGGGAGTCGCAAAGAAGATACTTGGAATGGAAATTGAGAGACAGAAAAGGCAGCAAATTGTACCTAAGTCGAGAAAGGGTATATTGAGAAAGTCGCTTTGCAGATTTAATATGCAGCCAAGCTCACAAGATCTGCTAGCAAAGACACTTTAAATTATCATCTTCATTATCTCCACGGATCGGATGAAGAAATTGAATACATGTCTCGGGTTCCATATTCTAGTGCAAGAGGATCTCTCATGTATGCCATGGTTTGTTCACGCCCCGATTTATCATATGCAACAAGGTGCTTAGTAGATACATGGCAAATCCTGGTAAAGAACATTGGAAAGCGCTCAAGGATTTTTAGATACCTGCGTGGATCAACTAATGTTTGTTTACAATTTGGGAGATCGAATGATGGAGTAATTGGATATGTTGATTCTCGATTTTCTTTGGAGATCTTGATAAAAGAAGATCACTTACAGGTATGTGTTCACCGATTGGTGGTTGTGCTATCGGTTGAAAGCGACCTTTACAAAGCTCAGCTTGCTTTGTCTACTACAAGCTGTAATATATGGCTATTACAGAGGCTTGTAAGGAAGCTATTTGGTTGAAAGGATTATTTGGAGAACTCAGTGAAGACTTGCAAATCACCAAAGTATTTTGTGATAGCCAAAGTGCTATCTTTCTTGCAAAAGATCAGATGTTTCATGAAAGGACAAAGCATATTGATGTCCGATACCATTTTGTGAGAGAAGTTATAGCTTCAGGTGATATTGTTGTAAGCAAGATCAAAGACTCATGATAATCTGGCGATATGATGACCAAGACACTTCCTATTACCAAGTTTGAGCATTGCTTGGATTTGGTTGGTGTTGGCTATTAAGTTTAGCCCTCAGGGCTTTTGTGGAAGAGACAGAGAATTATTTTTATCAAAGATTGGTTTTGCATTCATTCAATGCACTTAGTGTCAAGGTGGAGATTGTTGGGATTGTGACCAATTCTATTTGAATCAAATTTGGAGAAGTTGAAGAATTCTATTGGGATTAGGATTTTATCCCTATTATCCTGATATTGGTGTTTATCTATTCCATTAGGATTTATATTCCTCATTCTACGAGGATTAGTATTCTTATCCTAGTAATAATAGGTTTGTTTTTCTCCTATATATACCATGCCATAGAGCTCATGGCATTGGATAGTAAGAGTTATAAAATTATCTCTCTCAGAACCATCTCTCGATATAGTGAAATTTTCTCTGCCTCTCATGGGTTTTTCACCCAGATCTTGGGTTTCCCACGTAAAACAAATCTGCGTGTTCTTTCTTTTGTTCTATAATCTTGTTGCCAGTTATCGTTCGTATTCCTAACAGCTTAAATGACACAACATCTAATGATCGAGCGCACATGTATAAAGTAACTTTGTAAGATGTACAACATACGTAGTTAAGACTCAAGAGTCTTTAAAATCACAAACTCCACTTCTTCACAAAATCTTTTAAATATATATGAGGTGTTGTACTTTTTGCTTTAATTTCATTTCATTGCATTTCTTCACAAAAGTACATTAACACGCATAGTGGTGGCAATTGCATTGCCCATGGCCCGCAAAAAAGCCGAGTTGGCCCGGCTTGCAGAATTTCAAACCAAGCCGAGAGAAGGCCAACCAACGATTCATTATTTACATTTTATTTTATTTTATTTTTTAAGTCCACAAGCAATTTCGTATATTTGTGTACAATTTTATCTCAACGAACATTTAATACAGTAGATACCCCAAACCCCGAACCCAAAAAGAAAAGAGGGGTTTTTACTTCAAGAAAATCCATGAGGTAGCTTGATTCAACTAATTAGAATCAGCCTTAGTCAATGTTGGAGGTATTGATCCCTAGCTATTCTTGAAAATCAAGCCAAGTTATAAGCGTTCATCTAAGCTTTTTATTGAGTTATGTTACACGTATAAAAAATTTATACAATGAGTTGTACAATAAATACATTTGACAGCATCTTGTTTTCTACGCCTTACATCACTTTTAAATTAATAGTTATCAAATGGATCATATATATATATATATATATATATATATATTTCAAACCAAGCCAAGAGAAGGCCAACCAACGATTCATTATTTACATTTTATTTTATTTTATTTTTTTAAGTCCACAAGCAATTTCGTATATTTGTGTACAATTTTATCTCAACGAACATTTAATACAGTAGATACCCCAAACCCCGAACCCAAAAAGAAAAGAGGGGTTTTTACTTCAAGAAAATCCATGAGGTAGCTCGATTCAACTAATTAGAATCAACCTTAGTCAATGTTGGAGGTATTGATCCCTAGCTATTCTTGAAAATCAAGCCAAGTTATAAGCGTTCATCTAAGCTTTTTATTGAGTTATGTTACATGAATAAAAAATTTATACAATGAGTTGTACAATAAATACATTTGACAGCATCTTGTTTTCTACGCCTTACATCACTTTTAAATTAATAGTTATCAAATGGATCATATATATATATATATATATATTGTAGAACTTACTGTCTAATTATTGTACTTAGCTTGTAGAAATTTTCCTTACGGGGTGAGCGCATGATGCAAGCTCCGTCTTGTTGGCATCATCCCCACATGCCTGTATGATGTATGCCCCATTAGTGATTACAATGAGCGATCTCATCGAACACCAAATGATTTACATGTAATTAACACGATTCAATCGACAAAAGAAACGATACACTAAAAGAAAGCATACACTAACACAAGGTGCAATCCTCTTTGCATTAGCCAAAACAAGCATAAAGGGAAATCCAAAGCCTTTAAAGTCTCTTACATTAATATTCAATTTAACTATCGGGTGCGAGGACCCAAATTCTCAAGGAGATTTGTTAAGATCAAGTCGAGGTTTCTTGACTTGTACAGGGAACCACCAATTTGGACATGCAATATCAACTTGATCATTAATCCTCTTCACATGGCTAGAGCCAACTTCAACCGAAGGCGAAAAAGTAAGGGACGATGATGTCAACATTGAGCGGGAACGCTTTCTTGTCGAGTACTCATTCTTGTCCAGAGTGAAGATGTGGTTCACTTGGTACTCCGGTGGAGGAGGCGATGGTGGCGCAAGCTTTAAGTCGAGATCAACATTGTCTAAGAGGTTAGACGACTGCTTCGATGCTTGAGGGAAGTTGATGAGACCGAGTGGCTTCGCTAGTTGACAATGTTGCTCAAGATTTTTGGAAGTCGAACTCATGCATTTTTTGAAATAACTATTTCCCGACTGCAATAAAAACTCGTACATGATTCATGATTAGATATCGATGTGAATTAGATCAATTTACATATAAATGAATAAAAGAAAAAGAAGAAGTTATTTTTCTATTTCATTATTTTCACCCTTCATTATATTAATAATTTGACAATTTTTTTATCTTTTAATACAATTTTTTTTTTACTCCTCAATCACAAATTTAAAGATTATCTTTTCAATAATGTCTATCAATAAGAATTAAGAGTCTGTATTTTTTACAATGATTTTTCAATGTGTATCTAGAATTAAAGAAAATGTGTTTTAAAAAAAATGTCAAATTAAGTAATGAATGATTACAAATTATGAGAGAAAAAAATTTATTTAAAATTGAATCATTATTCAATTTGACCTATTGAATAAGCATAAAAGAAGACAATAATTCAAAAATTTAAATTAAAAAATAAAGAAATTAATCCATTAAATTTGTAATGCAAGTTCCACCACTACCACGGGACATTTAGGGTATGTTTGATTGGGTGTTAAGTTGATGTGCGCAGTATTCCGTGTAAAAATGTATGGTTAATATTATTTTGGGAGATGTGTGTGTGGTTGAAAATGAGTATGAGGTTATACGGAATTGCGTGCGGTTAAATTTATAGTGGAAAGAACAAGCCCTTAATTATGATGAAAGCCAATGAACACAAACATGAAAGATCTATACATTTTTTCTCCATAGTGTTAAATGAATCCCGATCTTGATTAAATAAATTAACAACCCCAGCTAGATGATAACTATAAAAATATAATCAAGAATTATTGTACGTGTGATAGAGATTATTAGAAAAATGATTTCCCAATATGTTATTGAAAAGTAAAGAAAATGTATTAAAAATATAGAAAAATCTTCAAAACAATGTAATCAGTGATTAAAAATAATGATGAGAAAAATAAGTCAAACCAAGAACTCAGAAAAAAAAAATAATTAATAAATAAATAAATGAGAGAAATCACACATTACCTTGAACTCTCTCTCCCAAGCAGGAGGAACAGGTCCATCAAGGACAATCCCCTTAGAGTCCATGCTGCCAAGCAAGTCCCTTGTGATTGGGACCATTGATTTCGTAGATGACTCCGACTCAATATTCTCACTACCTTTCATCATTCGCATCAATTGACTCATATAGAGAACACACAACACAAGACCACTCATTTTCTCAGCAGAAACATATATATGTGAATATATACACAGAGAGAGGAAGGGATAGGGTGGGGGTGCCGAAAGAGATTAGCTCAATCTCATTGAACATTTTTCGTATCGTATTATTCGTATATATAAGATTACACATTGCAAAATGTGACGTGCGCTAATGCTGACGTCAATGCATGTATTAACAGACCATACCATTAAACATCATCCACGCGCTTCAAAGACCACGCGCGCATGTTGTACATCTTTTCATTTGACGGCCGTCATGAAATGGAATGGTGCATCGTTACGGCACAAGATAACCTAATTGCATGCTAACACTCACATGAGTGTACGTGCGTATCTAAGATAAAATTAAGACAGGCATTCTCGATGCAGTTCACATCTCGTGCTAGCTATACATTAGTTAATTGATCGGATGGTCATAAATAGGGTGTGGATTAAACCAAAAGAAAGCTACTTGATGACTCTAGCTTGTTAAAGAAATTATGGCAATATATAGTTATAACAGCAAAATGACGCCGTCACGAGCGAAGTTGTTGCACACAACATGACCCATCGTAGGGCTTTTCCAAAATTAAATGTAGAGATGAGTAATTAATACAGTTTGTTAATTTAGAGCAAAGATTAAAGAACATAATATTTACAATTATTTAATATATTTCTGTTAGAAATATACAATTATTTAATGTTGTTACAATCATTTAATGCAAATTCTCAATTCACAGATATAGAAAATGAAAGTGGGAACTTTTAATTATTTATGACAATAGAAAATTTTTGCTGTCCATTTTCATTTTTAATTACACAATCAATTAAATCAGGTCTATTAAGATTAATAAATGAACAAGTCAAATATCACCAGTAATTATTCGCAAATTAAATGAATAAACAAGAAAAGAAAAATTATCTCTTCAGAGTGTATTATATTCTTCATTTTCTGACCGCATTTATGGTGCACCATAAAAAAGTGTGAAATATTTACTTTTCTCTACCATGTATGCCTCCGTCCCACAAAAATATACTGTCTCCGTCCCACAAAAATATACTACCTCCGTCCCATAAATATACCCTATTTTTATTTTTCACAAAGATTAAAAAAATACAATTAATAGTATTGAAAAAATAAAACTTACACTTGCATGTTTTCCTATCTTTTTTTGACAAACAAAGATATTCAAGCTTGTTTTCCTATTATGTCCTTTAATTTATTGGAGTTTTATTTCCACTAATATATTATAGTGATAACAAGGTACATTAAATGAGAACATATAGGACAATTAATATTTTAACAATGTCTTTAAAAGGAATGTGAGCTTATATTTTGGGACGGATGAAAAATAAATAGTGGACTATATTTATGGGACGGAGATGGTACTAATTAGTTTCATTTTTACATTAGTTAAGAAATTATAGCAATTAATATTGTTGAAAAAAATAAATTTCATATTTAAAAAATTTGTTGTATTTTTCTTTCAAATATACCCTACATTAATGATAATATATAATGTATCTTATTAATATATATAAATTTGAAGTTCCAACTAGGAAAAGATTAATGTTGGGCAGCGATTTTATAGGAAGGAATAAATTGCTTTCTTTATTTAATTACTTTTTTTAAATTTATTTTGCTATCCTTATTTAGTATGGTTTTCCTCAATGGTGGATTCGAGATTTTTAACCAAGAGCTGTAATAAAGAAAAAATTTAATTTGAATAAAATTATGTATACCTTTTTTCTCTATGCAAACTTTTGATTTTTTTTGGATCGGGGGCTACGACCCATGTGCCCCCCGCAACCAAAACACCAAAAAAAATCCGCCTTGGTTTTCCTTATTTTACTTTTGTATATACATTTTAATTGTTTATATAAATTTTAATTTTCGGATATCTTATATGAGTGTGTGTGATGCATTGAAATTGAATATGAACTAAATGCATGAATTAACTAAAATGTGATATGAGATCAAAGTTTCAACTTACAATGTCAATTAAATTATTTATGAAAATGAGAATTAATAGTCTTTATATACATTATAATAAAAGTTGAAGTGCCAACTTGGCACGGTACTATACTATATTAGCTGTGGTTTTCTTTCTTTTCTTTTTTTTTTATATTTTCTATTTTTTCAAAAAATTAAATAAAAAATCCTTTATTTATTTATTTTTATCATGTTAAAGTGATACCTTTAAATAGTTTTCAAAGATAATGTGTATTGGACGATTCAAATAGTGAATTTTTTTAAAGATCAAATAATGAGTAATTAAATTAATTATAACTGAATTTATGATAAATAATTAATTAATTAATTTGAAAAGAAATAGAAGACTGCAACTTCTATATACCATTTCATCATTTGCAAGATACTTATAATTATTAAAATTATCATTTAATCATTTCTTCATTTTTCGTTAAAAAAAATTGCAATGCACAATGAATTTTGACTTTAATTGGTGCTTTCATTTTGGACATTAGGCTTTTTAAAATATATTACTTTATAATGTTTTCAACACTCTTGATCCCCAACTTACATGTGGGCATGTTTAGATGTCCACAAGCTAATGTGATAGTTTGTAGATGGTTCATAGGGTGGCCCGCACATTGATGTAGACAACTTGCAAATTGTTACATGCCCATACGTGAATAGGGGATCTAAAGTTGAAATATCATCGAATGTTATGTAATATTATTATTCAGTATCAATTCAATATACATGTGGTCTTTAAAGAGGTTTTTCAAGTTTTAAGCTGGTTATGTGTGTTTCGACATCCACGCCTATTTAAATTTTATGCGTATTATAGTTTTATTTTGGGTTGATCATATAATTAAAAAAATTACAAATTTTTATAAGAGCCACTT
Source organism: Jasminum sambac (assembly GCA_018223645.1). Classification (NCBI taxonomy): domain Eukaryota; kingdom Viridiplantae; phylum Streptophyta; class Magnoliopsida; order Lamiales; family Oleaceae; genus Jasminum; species Jasminum sambac. Next base: position 29,435,190 of record CP073652.1, read on the forward strand.
TTACAGATAAAATTCTTGTGCACAGTAAAGGGACAATACTGGTATTTATTAATGATTATGCACATTAAATAAGAGTATAATGATAAAGCAAGGAAATTAAATGCACATAAAGAGGGAAAACAACTTATATTTTAAGATGGACAAAAAATGAAAATGAGTTGATTTTCGTGTAATAGAGAATATTAATTACAAATTAGTGAAATGATAGGATCAAACAAATCTTAACGGCACTAGGGACTAATGATTTACTCTCCGCATCTCACAAAGATAATCCCCTTTTTATTTTCACACAAATTGAGAAATTATAATGAATTTTGCTGAAAAAGTAACATTTAAGAGTGTGTTAGCGGATGAATTTTAATGTATTTTTATGAGTAGGAAGAGAGAGAATGAGTGGAGATTTAATAAGTGGTGAAATATATGGATGTGATTTGTTTGACTAAATTTAAAATTTGAAAAAAAAATGCATTAGAATGCATTAAAAAGATGACGCTAACACCCTCTTAGTTGCACATTTGATAGTTTATTTTAATTGGTAAGAACACATATTAAAGAGAGGTAGATCAGGGAATAATCAAAGACTTTAGTACACCCTAAATAAAGAAAATAAAGTAAAGTGGACTATGATTTGAAGCGGATTTAGAAAGAAAAAAAAAGACTTTGTGTAGGATGAAGGAAGGAATCAAGAGCGTCTCCAATGCTCAATGTCCATTCCCATCTACGTGGCAATAAAAAAGAAGGGTGCGCACTCCATTAGTACAATGTGACTTCTATCGATGTAAAAAAACATAACAGAAAAAATATTTCCAATAGTCAGTATGCATGGATTGATGATGTAATAATATACGTATAATTCAATAATTGGTTTAGGAAAAAAAGACAATATATAAGGATAACTAACGCAAAATGAAAAATAGACATGGTGTGTTAAATATTGTCCATTTTTTAAAGTGCCATTTAGATAACTTTATGCCACATGGAACAAAATTTGAGAACAACAACACTATTGGAGATGCTCCTTCTTCTTCTTCTTCATTTTTTTTTTTGTTTAATCCACACAAACTTGTCACACTCATACTCATCAATCACTGGAGTTCAAAAAAAATCAATCACCGGAGAATATTTTTTATATACAATGTCTATTCCAACTAATGTGTCAATTAAATTTCAAAACCGACAAGACTATTAAAAATGCTCTTAAGTTTTCTGAGTTAAAACAAAATGAACCTTAAGTTAATGTTGAACATTAATTTTTTATATTATATAGATATACGTTGATTAAACGGGAGCTAGAAAATAGTAGTTTCATATTCATTAATGAAACCTAAGGGGGCGTTCTCTTTGCCGTTTTCAACCCGTTTTCTATTTTCTATTTTCGAAAATGTTGAAAACGCATTCTGTTCATTGTTTTCGAAAATCCATTTTTTAAAACGTTTTCAACATTTGTATAGGAAACATGAAAACGTCTTTTTAACGTTTTCGGCGTTTTCAGTGTTAAATATTGAAAATAAGGAAAACGCGTTTTCGGATTTTAAATTTTACATTTATTATATTTCAGTCCCAAATTTTATTTTTCGTACGTTTCAATCCCTGATCACCACCGGCCACCGCAGGAAAAGTCAAACCACCAGATCTGGTGGTTCTCCACCTGAGAACCACCGTCACGGTGGTTCTCAGGTGGAGAACCATCGCTACAGTGGAGAACCACCATCGCAGGTGGTTCTCGAGTCGGTGGTTACCGGCGGTGGGGTTGCAGGGGGTGGGGTGGGGGTGGGGTAGGTGAAGATGAGGGCTTGTTTGAAATTTTGAAAAAGTTTGAGGACCCTTTTGTAAATTTTATTATACGAAATTGTATTTTTCTAAAAGTATAAACAAAATACATTTTCTATTTTTCCTTCTCAAAAATAATTTTTCAAAACAACAAACCAAAAGCATTTTCAATTTTCTCAAAACAAAAATTGAAAACAGAAAACATCAAAACATTTTCGAAAATGAAAATAGAAAATACAAAACAAACAGAACGGCTTCTTTCTACATTACTTAATGGAAGTTGAGTTAATTTTTGTCAAAATTAATTACTTCACAAATGCTATGAATAATAATAAAAAAAAGAGCTAAAGAAACAAAAATTCCACCTTATCTTAATACTTTTAAATGCCTATATCTGGTACGTTCTTGGCCAGAGAAAAGTTAAAAACAAGAAAAGTGTGAGTTAACTAAAATTTAATGGCTATACTTTAATATATATTTCATTTGTTTATTTCTTTGGAAAAATTGAGTCATTTAATATTTGTTGCAATCATATAATTTTAAGTTAATTAAAAATTTAATGGTACAGATAAGACATTTTTCTTAGTCAATTAAAATTATTTGGACTAATAAGTAATTTTACAATTTCTTATCGCAATCAATGTCACATATAGCAATTTTTGTGCATTGATCTGCACGCGGCTATGCTAGTTTAGCTGGCACAAGGCTTTGGATTGTTCAATATTTCTAATTTTATTCAGTTAACCAGAGTTCATAGCCTGGGTTTTATTTATTTATTTATTATCTTTTAATTTTATCTTATTTTTACTGCTACTGTGCAAATTTTCCTTTCAAATAATAGAAACCAGTAAATCTTTGAACTCTTACTCCCCTATACCTTTTTATGTAAAAAAAATTCAGTCACCAAATTTTAGCGGATGAGTTTTAATGTATTTTTATGAGTAGGAAGAAAGAGAATGAGTGAAATTGGATGGTGGAGATTTAATGAGTGGGGAGATATATGGATGTAATTTGTTTGACCAAATTTGAAATTTGAAAAAAATAGGTTAAAATGCATTTTCATGAAGATGCTAACACCCTCTAAGACTTGACCTAAATATAGGTTAAGCAAAAGTGTTGACAAAATCAACCACGTTTTTCTAAAAGAACATGGCACTAAACAAGAGTAATTCTAGTATTTGTTAATAGGCTTACAGCCTTGTGAGAGGTTTGGCTCTATGTCCCCCTTTTGTGTAGGTTCCGCCCCCACCTCCAAATTAGTAAAATTCATATTTTATGATTTTATGCTTGATTTTCGAGTTAGTTCAAAAAAAAAAAAGAAAAGAAAAAAAGGAAAGAAAACGCATTTAAAATCAGCTCATCAAGAGTAACATTTTATACTTTTCAAATCATCTAAGCAATACCGTTTATAACTTTATATTGTAAAGAAATTGAAGGGAGGCCCCTTTAAAAAAATGATAAATAAGATAACATCTAATGAGTGCACATGTATAATAACATCTAATGAGCATATATGTGTAAAGTAACATTATGCGCATGTTCTTCTAATGATTTTTACACATTCTTTTCATCCCCAATTATTCTGCTCTCCTATTTCACATTTACATATCTCGTGAGACCTATCTGTATTACACAAATTTTCACCATTCAATTCCATTCATTCTCTTTCCTATATCACATAAAAACACATAAAAACTCATTTTTATACATACACTGACACCCGCATATTATGAGATGTACAACATACGTAGTCTTGAGATTTTTATTTTTTATTTTTGAATGTACGTAGTCTTGAGACTTAAGAGTCTTTTAAATCACAAATTAAACTCCACTTGATCTTCACTGAATCTTTTAAATATGTGAGATGTACTTATACTTTTCTCTTTTCACAGCATCTCTTTACAAAAGTACATTAAGAGGGTGTTAGCGGATGAGTTTTAATGTATTTTTATGAGTAGGAAGAGAGAGAATTAGTGGAGTTGGGTGGTTGAGATTTAAAAGTAGAGTTGATATGTGGATGTGACTTGTTTGACCAAATTTAAATTTTGAAAAGAATGCATTAAAATGAGAAAGAATGTGCATGCTAACAGGCTCTAACACCCATAGTGGTGGCCAATGGCCAAGCTAAGTGGGGTCCTATGGGGCCACGGGAACCGGACCAGGCCCACTCACTCGGTTATATATTTATTTATTTTAAAAACTATTTAGAACTCAAAATTAAATTATTTCACCCCCAATTTACTTCTTTACTGCATATCCCACTTCTCAATCCTATAAAACCTAAAGCAAACATATATTATACTCTTCAAATTAAAATCTCAGTTTTCACTCTTTCGTTTTGTCTTTTGCTTCTTTATTTTATCATTTCCTCATCATCCTTCTCCAATTCCTTTTTCGTCTCCTCATTCTTTTCCAATATAATTACCACAAAGAAACTTGGTTATAGTTTGATTCAATTGTATATATATTGTTTAACTAGCAAACTTTTTTGGTAGTTAATATGTACTCCCTGAATTAACTTCCTGGCTCCGCCACTAGGTGGCAATGAGTTGGCAGGCTTGCGTTGCCCATTATCGGCCCGTAAAATGGTCGAGTTGGCCCGGATTGCATAATTTCAAACCGAGCCGAGAAAAGGACGACCAGTGGTTCATTATTTTCATTTTTTTCCCCTCAACTCCACGGCCAATTTCTTTTATTTGTGTACAATTTTAACTCAATGAACATTTAATACCGTACATCCCAAACCCTAAAGGAACATAGGGGTTTTCATGTTTTTATATATACATATATTTAAAAAAAAAAAAACCACGAGGTGTCCCGAATTCATGCTCGGGTTGAGTAAGCATTCATCTAAGCTTCTCTCATAGGAGTACGTACAACAAATTTATACGACAAGTCAAGTTATATAACAATATACTTGGTAGCATTTTGATTTTTCTACACATCACATCACTTTTAAATCAATAGTTATCAAATATATCACATGTGTGTGTTGTACAACTTTTTGTATAACTTATTGTCCTTGTATCTTTCTTTACGGAGTGAGCGCATGCCACGAGCTCCGGCCAAATTAATGATCACATACATTGCACAATGATCATTGAATGCTCAACATGTTAATAGTTCAATCGATAGAATAAAGGACTCACAAAAGTGCAATCATCTTTGCACTAGCCACACAGTACAAAACACATAGGGAAATCCAAGGACGTACTTTAAGGTCTTTTTACATACTATTTATTGACCTGCATGACCGGGGTGCATCGACCCTAATTCTCAAGGAGATATGTTAAGATCGAATCGAGGTTTCTTGACTTGTGTAGGCAATGGCACGTTAGTCTTGCAATTGTGACATATAGGATTGCTTTTCGGGACTAGCAATGGGGTCGCGCAATTTGGACATGCAACAGCAACTGGATCACAGTCATAGATACTCTTCTCAAGGTTGGTGCCAACTTCAACCGAAGTAAGGGACGATGATGTCGACATTGAGCGCGAACGCTTTCTTGTCGGCTCATTCGTCTCCCAACTCTGTAGCAAATTCTTATAAAAATCCACAGTGAAAATGTAGTTCTTGGGGTACTCCGGTGGAGACGGTGGTGGCGCGACCTTAAAGTCAAGATTAACGTTGTCTAAGAGGTTAGGGAACTGCAGCATCGGTTGAGGGAATTTGAGTTCTAGCGGCTTCGTGGGTTGAGAGTGTTGCTCAAGATTTTCTGAAGTCGAACTTATACATTTTTTATAATAACTATTTCCCGTCTGTGATCAAAAAATGTACACAGTTCATGATTAGTAATCGATATAAATTAGATCAATTTACATAAATGAATAAAATGTGAAATATTAATAGAATTAATTAAATATCAATAAGAAGGGTATTTTTGATAGATATTTTGAAAAAAACAATTTTTAGCAATGTGTTGAGAAGAAAACAAAACGTATTATTATAAAAAAATAAGAAACTCTCAAATCAAGTAATGAATGGTTGAAAATAATGAGAAATAATTTTATTTATTTATTTATTTTGTTTAAAACTGTATTAAATGAGCCCTAATTGAATTTGAAAAGAAGTGATTATTGATGCCATTGCTATTAATGGCAAATTGAATTTTGACTGAATGAGCATAAAACAGGAGAATAATTTTCAAAACTTAATTAAATAAAGAAAATAAAGAAAATCCATCAAATTTGTAATGCAAGTTCCACCACGACCACAGGACATTTATAATGGAAGCCAAGAAACCAAAACATAAAAGATCTATACAATTTTTCCCCATAGTTTGTCAAATAAATCATGACCTTAATTAATAAAGAATTATAGATGACAATTATAAAAAGATAATAAAGATTTCATTTGGGCAATATTTGATATGGATTATTCAAAAAAAAAAGCATTTAGATGTGTGGTTGATAAATAAAAAAATTTATTAAAAATATAAAAAAGTCGTTGAATTAATGTGATGAGTGATAAAAAAATAAAAGATTTTTTTTTGAAAAATAATGATTTTCATTTTAAGTTATATAAAAAAGCTCTTAAATATCCATGTTGTTGAATAATAATAATAATAATAATAATAATAATAATAATAATAATAATAATAATAATTTGAACATCTTTCCCTCCTGCATGAAAACCGAAAACATGGTTATGCCGAAAAATTAAAAACTAAAAACTAAAAAATAAAAAGGAAAAGGAAGATAAAAGGAAATCACACAATACCTTGAAGTCTCTCTCCCAGCCAGGAGGAACCCTTCCATCAAGGACAACCTCCTTAGAGTTCATGCAACCAAGCAAGTCCCTTGTGATTGGGACCGTTGATTTTATAGATGACTCCGACTCGCTAGTCTCACTACCTTTCATTGCTCGCATTAATCGATTCATATCGACAACACACAAAATAATTCATTTTCTCTACGGAACCATATGTAGTGAATATATATACCGGGGGAGGAAGGGATAGGAAGGCGGTGTAAATAGAGATTGACTCAATCCCATTGGGCACGCAGCATTCATTCCGCGAATAGTAGAGGGTTACACACAACGAAAAATGTGCTAATGCTGATTCAATACGTGCGTTAAAGACAACATATCATTAAATATTTTCTATGCGCGTCAAATGTACGTCATGCATGCGTCACGCGTGTTGTACATACTTATATTTGAATGGACCATCATAAACAGGCTACTGGTTACAATACAATAACCATGCATATTAATACTCATGTGAGTGTGTATGTCAAAGATAAAGTTTAGCAAAATACTCTTTATTGCGCTTCATATATAGGTTGTGACATACTGATTGAATGGTCAAAAATAGGTTGAGGATTAAACAAAAACAAAGATTCTTGCTAATTCTTGCATGTAAAAGAAATTATGGCATTATATAGTAGTAAAATTAACAATAAAACTAACGTCTAACGAGCGAGAGTGTTGTGCACAGGACCTCCTCCGAGCTGGTTGTTTCAAAATTAAAAATGGGGGTAAGTAATTAATGCAGTTTGTTTTGAATAAAGAACGTAGTTGTTCAAAAAAAAAAAAAAAGAACGTAATAGTTACAATTACTTAATGTTGTTAAAATCATTTAATGCAAATCCCGGGAAAAAATCATTTAATGTAAATTCTCAATACACATAACTATATCATTAATGATCAAATGCCAATATATTGGTAACTTAAATTGCCAACCCTTTCCCCACCAACCCCCAATCAGGGGGATAGCCACATATCAATTATCGGCCAACTATTAACAACTTAAGTTGCTAATACGTTGTTATTCAATCATTAGTATCACTGTGTATATATATCACTATCATCACTACTATTATAAAAGTGTGGATGTTTGTAAACTTTTGATTTACAATTATATCTCTCTACTCTTTTATTGTTTAGTCCACAATACTAGACCCAGCCATGGTTCTGGTTTCTCAAACCGAATTGGTCAAACCCAAACCAAAATCGGATTGACCGGTTTCGGAACCGGTGTCCAACTGTTTCCAATTCGAAATGGGCTACAAAATATTTTTTTAAAATGGTCAAATAAAGAAAAATGTACACTAAAGAATAGAGGTTTTTTTTTAAAATAAAAAAAGGTGAATCGGTTCCAAAATCGGAACCATGGTTGGGTCTACACAATACCCTTGGTTTTTATATATACTATGTATGAACATTTCAATATAATGTGTTTATTAATGCATATAACTTAATATGTTCATTAACGTTTTAAAATTTTTTTACAAGTATCTTATTCATGGTTTTGTTAGGATATCCACGTGGGTGCCGAACCCACGCCACGTGGCCCTTTCACAGGGCGTCATATCATCGACCAAAAATTTTTTTTATAAATTTTTTTGTATGAATAATACATAATTATCCCCTGATAATAGGGGGCCACTGGGATCCACACAAATTTTTTTTTCCGGACTGTGGGTACCATAAGGTACCCGGCCACAGTGGATACCTGATCAAAGCTTATCTTATTGAATATATTATGTTACAAAGTTTTGGAATTGGGGTTGGTGCTTCGGTTATTTTCTTTTTTTATTGCGTCAACAATCTGTTTCACACAATTAATTAACATGAAATTTAGAAAATATTTATATCCAACTAAAATAATTAAACAAATAGCATTTTCCCAATTGGGTCATAATATATGATAAATAATAGATAACTAGAAGTTGAAATAAAATAAATAATTTTTAAGCCTAATAATGTTCTAAATATAGAGTTAAATTGAGCTGACATTAGAGAACTCAAACTCACAAATAAATAAATAAATGAATGAGTAATTTTCATATAAATTATCAGAATATTAACAATTTAATTACCACAAACAAAAGTTAGAAAATGAAATTGTATCTAGCACTTTGCATGAATTATACACCCTATAATATTGATTTAAAAAACTATTTTCAAGTAAGGATAGTTGGTATGACTAAAATTGTATAAAAAGAGAAAAATTGAATTGCAAATTCATCTAAAAATGCACAAATTTTAATCGTGGCGGCATGAGATTTCAATTTATTAATGCGCTTATTGGATAAAATTTCTTTGCAGTCACCTCTTATTTCACGTGCCACACGTGTGCTTATTACTAATATAGAAAATGGAAGCAAATTGCAATATAGTTATATATATATATAGAGAGAGAGAGAGAGAGGAATTTTTATTTGGCAGAAATTTTATTATCATCCATTCTCAAAAAATTTGTTCTGATAGTTCCGTTTTAGTTATTAGTAATAATCCAATATGATTAAATACGGCCCATTAGGATTAATTAATAAATGAACAAATCACAGAGAGCACCAGTAATTATTTTGAAATGGATAAACAAGAAAAGCAAATCTATCTCTTGGGAAGGAAGATAGTATTTTACTATCATTCATCTTATATCCTCATTTATTGTGCACCATTCCGTAAAGCATCCACAATAGATGTATTAGTTAATTCACACGTTAGGGATGATAAATTATCTACATGTTGAATTTAAGTCTACACAGAATGTGTTATACATTTAACAGAATATGTTAGGTCACATTAATTGGTTTTTTAAATTTAGCTAAAACTTTAACATATAAGAGCATCCACTCTGGATGAGTTAAAGCACATAAGGTGCCATAAGTTGGTTAGAGATTGTATTTATTATTTACAATAGATATGTTAAAAGTACATATTAAAAGAATTCACCTGTATTAATAATTAGCATCTATTTTTTTGTCTATGTGGAAAGATTATCTAGATGTAACTCTTCCATGGTGGATGCTTTGATGTGACATACTTCCGTCTAGAAAAATGCATCTTTCATTATTATTTTTATTGCTCACTATTTTGTCTAATTAAATGTTCACACGTGGCTTGTGTAGTGGCTAAATTTGATACTCCCTCCGTCCCATTTTGATAGGCATAGTTTGACTTTCACACGGATTAAAAATTTAAAATTAATATTTATTGGAAAGGTAAATTTTACTTGTATATTTCTCAATATACCCCTATATTAAATATGACAACTTACTTTTATTAATAATCATGCATAATAAATAGGGGTAGATTAGGAAATGAAGAAATTAAATTTATACCAATAAGGAAAGTAGCCTATATTTTGGGACGGATGAAAAAGGAAAACAAGCCTATCAAAATGGGACGGAGGGAGTATGAAAAATGTTAGAAGTACACACAAATCCACTATCACACACTACCACACCCTATACAAAATACAAAATGACCAAAATGTCCCCCCTAAATGGGGGGCCATACCCTTATTAGTGTGTGATATTTTATCACACAAAAATGTGTGTACTCCAAGCATTGCTCATTTGATATATCCTTTGTAGATCTGAAACTATTACGTTGACATGTCAATTAAGAACTATTTTTTTGTCTTTGTGGCAAGCGAAATTTAATATATCTATTATGGATGCTCTAAGGGTACAATTCAAAAGGTTGAACTATTTACTTTTTCTCTACGATAGATTTAAGAAATTGTAATTTAACTTTCACATGGATTAAAATTAATTAATATTGTTAAAAACAGGTAAATTTTAGTTTTATTTTTTTGAATATACTCGCTATATTAATAATAATGTATTTTTGCTAATGGCAACACGCATTGAATAAGAATATAACAAAAAATTTTAAATCCAAATAAATAAGAAAAGTGACCTCTATTTAGAGACACATAAAAAATGAAAATTGAGTCAATTTTTGTGGGATAGGGAACCTTAATTGGGCAAAAACAAATCATAATTGGACAAATGGGATTAATGATTTAAATATGAGTATCTCCAGTGCTCCATATTCATTTCTATCTATGTGGCTATATATTAAATAGGAAGGTGTGCACTCGAATAGTACAATGTGAGTTATTTTGGTGTGGCAAGTAGAATAGAAGATGCATAAAAACCATTTCCAAACGTTAGTGTGGGTTGATGATGTGATGATATAGGTGTAACACAATGATTGGTTTAGGAAGAAAGAGAATAATGATAATTAATGCAAAATAAAAATACTCCAAAGCATTTTTATATCTAACACACTGTCTAGATATAGATATTGTCTATTTTAATGCAACATACAAACATTTTTATTTTTATGCCACGTGGAACAAAATTGGAGAATCCAAAGCGCCATTTGAGAACCCAAATGACCATTGATATGTTTTAGGTTTTCGATTTGAGCTAAAACAAAATGAAGCTTAATTAATGTTGAATATTTTTTCATATTATACTAGCGGAAGGTATGTCCGTTGCATGGTCTGTATTTGTCTTTTTGTATTCTTTAGCACAGATATTTCATATTTTCCACATTCATCGTTATTGTGTTGGGGAACTAGGCGCTGCTAATTCCGCCCAAGATCAGTGGGACACAAAAATAATATGCAACTGAGAAAATAATGGACGCTAAAATAAGCACACAAAAATGGAACAGAGATTTAACGTGGTTCAGTTAAGCGCCACTGCGTCGCGGCCCACACCAATATATTTCACTATCACAAAATGAGAATGCAAAAAAATACGTGTATTTTTCTCTGCCTCTGAGGCACTAACACTCAGCTCGGCTTTTATCTCATAGTGTATAGCTTCTACCTGAGCTCTCTCTTTCTCTCTACACAAGAAGGTATTCTTGGCTTTCAAGTGGTGTTTTTGAAGCTTCACAATGTGCCTTGTATTTATAGGAAAACTTGGGGGTTGTTGGCACCTACTTTTATTGAAATTCAAGGAAACCTACATTGTTTTTTCTTACCAAACCTTCATGTGTTCCCATTGTGAGCCTATTCTTTTGACCTTCCTTTTTTCCTTCTTTGTGTGCCACCAACCTACTAACAATCTCCACTTGAAGGTGATTTCAATCTGTCTTCACAATCTAACTTTCACCTTGGGATATCTCATTTTGCAAACCGTGAAAAATATGATGGTGGGTCACCACCTCTGTCTTCATTACGAGAAGACCAGTAGCGTGCGACTCGATTTCTCCTTAGTTCTTGTTTTTCGTCATCATGTCATTTGGGTTTTTGGTACCTTGAATCTTTTCAAGCTTTAATACTCCATCTTCCAAAAGTGATCGATGAAGTGATAACGAGCCCAATGTGTTTGGTTCTTGAATGAAATCTTTGAATTCTTTGCGGATATGCGCACTCATATCAACTGTGCAGAGCGTTACTGCTCTGTTAGAAACCCAGTGCGCAGCAAACCTTGTAACCATATCATCTCTTTGCTAGCCTCGTTCTTTGCCCGTACTCTTACGTAGTTGATAGCGCACAATCTTACGTATCTGCGAAATCGACTAAGCTGCGATGCACCATAGCTTTGTAAAGACATAACCGGTAGTGCTTCTTCTGCGATCTACCTACTTGACCAAAATCTGCATCTCACGAAACCTCGTAGTGTCGCGTCGCCTCGTCTAAAGCATAAGCATTTATCGGTAGTTCCCGTAGATATCTCAATATCCATTTCTTTGCATCCCGATCTTTGCTTTCGAGGATTTGCCATATATCTGCTACGCAACTCCCAGCTGCATGAGCAATATAAGTGCAGTACAAACCATGGCATACATCAAACTTCAATGGTGAGGCATATGGAATTTTAGCCATGAAGTTTCTCTCCTCTTACGTCTTAGGAGGCGGTGGTTGAATGACGAAATGATTCGCTAATGGCGTCTTTGGCCCGGCTTTGCCTTGCTCATGTTGAACCTTTGCGGATTTGATCAATATACTTGGCTTTGTGACAAGCCAAAACACCTTTTTGCTTGTCTCTACAAATTCTCATCCTAGAATTTGCTTTGCTTCTCCCAAGTCCTTCATTTCAAATTCCACCGATAGTTGCTTTTCAACTTCTTGATCTCGTCATGTCAGAAAGCGGCTACTAACATGTCATCGACATAAAGTAGCAAAATGATATATTTGGACTCGAACCAGCCTGAAGTAAGCAACAATGGTCGACATTACACTTCATGTAGCCATTTTTACGCATAAATCGTCAAACTTCTTGTACCACTTGTCTAGCGCTTGCTTTAAGCGTATAGGCTCTTCTTCAATTTGCATACCCGGCTTCTCTTTTCCTTTCAGAAGCCTTCCGGTTCTTTGCATATAGATTTCCTCCTCTAAGTCACCATGGAGGAAAGCGGTTTTCACGTCTACTTTGCTCCAAGTGCAGCCCTCATTGCAACAATGCTCAACAACGATCGAATTGTTGTCGACTTCACAAATGGCGAAAATATCTCTGCATGTAGTCAATTCCTTCTTCTGCTGAAACCTTTGACTACCAATCTGCCTATATACCTTTTGAACCATCATGTTCTTCTTTGATTACGTACACCCATTTATTGTTGAGAGCTTTCTTCCCTCTGGGCAACTTTCATTAGTTCCCACGTCTGGTTGGAGATGAGAGACTTTATCCATCTTTCATTGCAAGCTCCCATAACGAGAATCTCCACCGACATGCCTCGTCATAGCATTCGAGGTTCAGGCATCGATGAGCAACATGTAGTTCATGTACTTTCGATTCGGAACATGAGGTCGACTTGACCTCCTCGCAATGGGAATTGGGGTGGAGGGTGTGGTGAATCAACCTCAGAGGCGGGCTCCTCGTACGCAAACTCTCATCATGCCTTTGACGTGCTCTTCACGGGTGTCGTCAGGAACATATGTTGGATCGTCATTTGTTGTGTCATTGGGTGCATTGCATTTACGTCGCTTGTACATTGCCTTTTCATTGAATATGACATCCAAGCCCGATGAGTTTTTGTTACGGTCATCCCAGCGGTGCAGAACTCGTCTCCACCATATCCAACAAAGTACACTAGTGATTTGAGTCTAACCTCTGGCATTGTCACTAATGTGCACATCGACACAACCAAATACTTTCAAATGAAAGTTTCACTTCTTTTCGCTCCAAACTTCTTGGGTATCCTGTACTCCAATGGTACCAAGCGGTCCACGATTAATTAGGTATGCCGTGTTGTGACCTCCGCCTTGTTTTTGGCGAGCTGCATGTATTCTCATGCTTACGGCTCAGATTCTGTCAACGTCCGATTCATGCGATACGCAACTCCGTTACATTGCGGTGTTCACAGCGTTCTCTCCAACTTGATGCCATTTTGGTAACAAAATTTCTTGAGCCAAATTTTCGTACTCTCCACCATTGTCGGATCTCAACTTCTTTACTCTCAAAGCGGTTCATTCTCCACCATGGCTTTCCACTTCTTGAGAGCGCCTCGAACACATCGGTTGTGTCTCAAGAAGTAAACCCACACCTTTCAGTGGTCATCAATGAAAGTCACGATATGACTTTCCGCCAATCGATAAAGCGTTGTTGGACCCACATCTGTGTGGACAAGTTCAACTTCTCTTTCTTTAGAGTTACGCCACTTGTATTGAAACTCACCCGGTTGCACTTCGAAAATACAACTTTCACAAAGTCTAAATCAATAGTGAGCCTGGTAGTTTCCCTTTGCATGCATGTACTTGAGCCCCTTTAAACGTATGCCCAAGTCTTTGGTGCCACAAGTTCGCATCCTTGCTTATCGGCAGCTGCGATTGTCATACCTGCGTGGCGTGTATAGGGTGCCACTATCCTTGCCACGTTATCATGGCCCCGCTTGGTGATTTTCCAATTATCACCCGAAGCTTGTGTCGCATCCTTCTCTCGACAATTGTTTGGCCGGAGATCAAATTTTCCTCAACTACGGAATATGTCTCCGTCCTTCAATTTCCTACAGATCCATTGACATTGATCAGTACTTCTCCCTATGCCCACCCATGCAAGGATGATGCGTCTCGAGATATACTTTCAGTTTCGAAACATAATTTGCAAAAGTGTCGATTTGCGGTGGCATGAAAGCGATGCTCGAGTCTATTACCCAATAGTCAGACTTCTTCTCCATGGAGCATATCAACGCATCAGCGTTTCTTGATCCGCGACATTGACCTCGGTCTTGTTCTCCAGTTTCCTTTGGAGCTTTCTGCCCGATTTTTTGTAGTGCCCGACTTTGTGTAATTCAACATTCAGACTTTAACTTGTTGGAATTTCGTGATTTTTGGATCTCGATCTGCCATTCCTCGACTTGCTCAGTCCACGCGTGCCTCGTTTGAACCACGCCTCACTATCTACATTGAAAGCGGCCGGAAGTTATTGCGCATCTGACTGTCTCGGATCTCTCGGTCAAGATCATGCTCACTAGCGTCATGAACTTCAATTTCGACTTCGTAGAACTCTGCGATGGTCTGTGACGTGCCATTGACTCTCGCAAGCGCCCAGAATTAATAGAGCTCGAACCTCATCACTAAAAGTGATTTCCCGTGGTCAATTGGTCTACTACCTCATTGAATTACGTTGAGGTGTTCTCCAAATCTCACGCTACGTAAATCTTCATATTGAACGATTTCTTGATCAAATGAAGCTTTATTTCTTGCCAGATTTGTTCATACATCTTTGATAGAGCTGCCATAGACGCCGTTGTCTTCTCATTTTTAATGTTAAGCGACCGACTTTGATAGGGTCAATCTAATTGCGCCTTGAGTGCTTTCGATCAAGCACCTCCCACTCGTCGTCTTTCTCGCCTTCGGCTTTTCTTTCAACGGCTTATATGGGTCATACGATACAAATAGTCCTCCATTTGCATTTTCCAATATCAAAATTTTGCCATCAAATTTATCAATTTTGGAAATTCTCTCTGTCGCCATTACTCCCTTTCGAACAAAATGTGATTTTTAAATCGTTTCCCGATGTGGAAGATCAGTCTCTTATTTTGCAACCACGAGCATACTAAGAATTTCAGAGATATCACAAACAAAGCTCGATACCGAGTTGTTGGGGCTAAGCCTGCTAATTCGCCAGATCGGATTGGGACACAAAAATAATATACACTTGAGAAAATAATAATGGGTTAAAATAGCACAAAAATGGAACAAGATTTGCGTGGTTCGGCTAAAGCGCCTCGTCACGGACCCACACCAATATATTTCACTATCACAAAAATGAGGAGTACAAAAATACCACTGCTGTATTTTTCTCTGCCTGTGAAAGGCTTTAACACTCGCTCACTTTTATCTCTCGTGTATAAATTCTGCTGTTGGAAATTCTCTCTCTCTCTACACAAGAAGGTATTCTTGCTTTCAAGTGGTGTTTTTGAAGCTACAATGTGCCTTGTATTTATAGGAAAACTTGGGGTTGTTGGGCACTCTACTTTTATTGAAATTCAAGGAAAGCTACCTGATTTTTTTAACTTGCAGCCTTCATGTTGTGTAGCTATTCTTTTGACCTTCCTTTTTTTCCTTCTTTGTGTGCCACCAACCTACTAACATATTGAACTCAAGTGAATTAAGTAACTATTTAAGCAAACGAACAAGATACCATAATATAATACTGAATCAAAATGAAATAAGTAATATCGAAGTATCTAGTTCACAAGAACCAAAATTCAACTTGAAGATTTTCAGCTATTAGCTGATCTACCTATTGAGTAAATAATACTTAAGAGTTTATAAATCCATATACACTTTGGATATATGATGTGAATATATAAATATATAAATCTATAACATTAGAAATTGACAAATGGAAAGAAAAAGAAGTTAATTTCAACTATGTCAGTCAGTAAGATGGAATCAATCGAAATTTGAAGGGGTAACAAAAATAAATAGGACTTAATTGAATTTATTTAAAAGTAAAGATATTTTATTATTTAATTTTTACTTTTATTTAATAATAATAGAGTGCAAGTTGGATTTAAATTTCTTATTAAGCACGAAATTATATGGGAAAAAAGTTACAGTTTCTATTACAAATTTAATTGATCTAATGTACAAAAGTTAAGTTATTAGTGAAAAGTCAAAAAGTAAAAGTGAGATTTTCATATTTAATCTTTTAGACATTTTGGCAAGCTTGTATTAAACTTCGCATTGAGATCTTCAATTTAAGACCACATTTCATATTTTCCAACTTCAAAATAATGTTAATATTATCGAAATATATCTATATCTATATATATATATATAGCCTTTTTTCCCTCCAAAATATCATTTTTCTGAAATTTTTAATTAATTTTTAATTCCACATTATTATATTTTTCCTCCCAATGTATTTTTCCTAAAATAGACATTATCTTTATCTTAAATAGACGTTATCCTTTTTAATGATATTTTTTTTATTATATAGACCACCATTATATTCGGCATTAATATTCTTTTTAATTTAATTGTATTTTTTTATTTGTTACCTAACCTAATCTCCAATGCAATTATTTTTACTTACAATTATAGATAATAAATTAAAACATGACTTGAAAGAATTCAACGAATTGTCTATGATAAATTGTTGAAATAATTGTTCTTTCTTTCAACTAAAAAATTTCGTCTTCATCTTTTTTCCTCATTTTTGGGCTATGATTAATTTATATGGCAAATTCATGGATTGATTTTACCTTTTTCAAACTATTAGTATTTTTTGCATTAGTATCATCAAATTTTTTTATCCAAAAAATTTATAATAAAATTTATTATTATTATTATTATTATTATTATATGAAATATAGTTATTTTTTAGAATAGTTATTTTCTTCTTCTTCCTGAATTGATCATTTGGTTGAAAAGATGCCAATTATTTTTGTTTATAATTATATGAAATAAATTAAAGTACGAATTTAAAGAATTCGATGAATTGTCTGCCACAAATAGTTGAAACAATTGTTCCCTCATACCAATAAATTTTTTTCTTCCTCCTTTTTTTTTGTCGTTGTTATCATTAACTTTTTATACTACTAAACTGACTCCACTTTTTTTTTAATTGCAAAGGTAACTTTATGGATTGATTTTACTTTCTTTCATGAATAGCCAGATAATTCCCATGCATTGGACGACACATTGCTATCATCTTCATCTAATGAGATATCCATATACATTAGGGAAGATAATTTATATCCATTTGATTTACATTCGTTTGAATCGCTTATGGTGAACAAACACATTTACTTTTTTGTATTGATAAATTTTTTATTATGATTTTTTAAATATCATTGGGTTGAGTCGGCATATTATTTCAAAATAAAAGTCTAAGTTGTTATATTAGGTATACTTCATGTAATGCATAATAATAAGTTATATCTTTAAAATCATGCTTTTGGAAGATGTGATTTTTTAAATTCTAAACAAAGCACTTGATTTTAGCAAATTGAAAAGTAAATGTACGCTTTTCCATAATTTCCTTTTTTTATAATTTACATGATTTACTAAACAATAACTCTTTTTATGATTGAATTGTTTTTTATTTGTCTAATTAGGACTTGATTATCAAAATAAAGAATGTGAGGAATCTCAGGGGTTGAAATACTAACATCATTCCTGCCTCGTTGGTCCACATTTGTAGGGAATCTCAAGGGTTGAAATTTTTATAAAAAATAATACATTAAGATGTACGCATATGTTCCATGTGTACACATACTCTATAGTTTATGCTTTTTGCTTAACCAATAAAATAAGAATATTGGATTTCTAAAATATTTTTCTACATAAATATAAATTAATTTTTTATTCATATAAAAAATTAATTAATATCTATTAAAAATTAGTTAACATAATACCTTAATTTTTTTAAAAAAAAATATCTTCTTAATTTAGTTTTTATATTAATTGCTAATATTTTTTACAAAAATCTTGTGTAAGAAAGTCATAATTCAAATAAAAGGAAGTTATCGTTCTAAGTCTCCAACTTAAAACTTTTTATAGAAAAAAAGTAGAAGAAATAAAATTTCTTATAGCATTTACACGCAATACATGGAATCGATCACTAAATAACTCACAGAGATAAGATAATTTGTTAAAAGCACAAAAAATCCAATTAAAAAAGACAAGTAATTATATTCCGATTACATTGTCCAAGTCATATTTATGATTTTGATTTTTATAGCATATTAATTTCATATCAATTTGAATTCCTTATCTTATAATAATATTTTTCAAACTAAATAGTTTATTTTAATTAAAAATCAGTTTATCCATTTATTGTATTAATCAACTGTATGGTGATAATTATTGGCTTGAATTTAATCAATCTATATTTAATTTTGATGATATTTACTTCCAAAATTATATATTATAAAATACAATCCTTATTTTAACTAAAGCCTTTGTTTTCAGATATATATAGATTGAATGATTCCATCTCCTATATTATTTAGTTTCATATTAACTTAAAAGTCTAATTTTAATGATAAATAAATAAATATCTAAATTACATATTTTTCAATAATGATTTAATAAGAAGAAAAGTAAATATCTAAATTACGTATTTTGTAAATTATATATTTAATAAACAATTGGCTATTGACTCTATCGACGATTGAAATTATGAAACTCAATTAGAAATTTTTAATTGGCTCTCGACTATGATAAATATTTTTATTTATAATTCTATCTTTTAAATAAATATTGAGAATTCTGGCTACTTTAAATTATTTATTTTATATTAATTTTTGTTAGTTTAGATTTTATTTAATTTTTTAAAATCATCAATCAAGCTGTTTGTTTTAATTGTTAATCACATATATTTCAATTTATTTGTTTTATCCAAAATAATTTAAATTTAATATCAAATCATTCAATATTTGATGATTAAGAAAATGTAAAATTTATAAGATTTTTTTATCAACCACTTTAAAAATCTTATACAATTTAAATTATTTAAAGTAAAAATTAATCTAAATTGATGAATTTAAACAGAATATTAATATAGTGAATATATTAAATTGTTAAGTTTATACCAAATATGTTTTACGTGTTTAGTATGTTTAGAAAATATTTATAAAATAAATTATGTCATTATCACTTATATTAAAAAAAAATACAAGTAAAAGCTTCTGTTCAACAATATAATCACGTTGGGTAGTGCAAGGGATGTGAATTTTTTAGCGGGGCACAACGGCCAATGGGAATCCCATCCAATTGCAATCCTTATAGTATACTCGCTCACTTTCAATTAAATGAGGATGGGAGTGATGATGATGAAAAATGTTTCCTAGAGAAATAGAAACAGGGTGTTGGAGTACCCATTATATTGTCATTTCTATAATATATCTATAAATTAATTATATTTCACAATCAAATCTTAAAAATCATTGTTTACATATTCATTATTGAACTATGTCTTGCTGTCTCCAAAGCGACAAATAGGTAAGGTTTGAAGTTTGTGCTTTGTTCTGACGATAGTCATCCAACCAAAGCTACTACGAATGTCGTGTGTAAAGAAGCTTTTAGTAATGTATAGTTTGATACTTATTAATCATGTGAGGTACGTTGTTTACTTTATTTAACTTTTTACACAAACCCTTTATATCATCTACGTTGATATAAGATGTGAATCACTGTACTTATATATTATTGGTTTTCTACTATTATATTATTTGAAGATAATGTCCAATTGAGATAGTTGCTGGAGTTATACAAATTAATGATATGCAACTCTTATCTATAAGTAGCATCGTACTCAAGTTAAGCTAGCTCAACTTACTTTACTGTCGAAAATTACACTTTGTGTAAGTTAAATTTATTCTATCTGAACTATGGTATTAAATTTTATATTTCTAAAGGCTTTTCATATAAATGAACTTCGAAGTTCGAGAGGCTTACGTAAAAATACATGTTGTTATCTTATTACGATTCATCGGTAGATTAATAGGAATTTAATTTTCTTGGAGAAAATTAGGGCTAAGATTTATATTTAAGTCCATTTATTGTTTCTTAGAAAAATATGAGTCGTTTGTGTTATTCATTTTGTGTTTATGTTGTTGACAATAGTTGATGGTGTTATTTTTGAATTATTTTTATTGTTGAGATTTTTAGGAGAATTGTAAATTAAGTTATGAGATTTTCAAGCGAATTGTAAATTAAGTTATGCGGATTTTGGTGAGGTGTTCCTTAAATATTTTACATGAAGGATTTGTACGATATACAGGAAAAACTCTACCGAAATTTTTATTGGAATCTTTCATTACTTATCTTAATTATTAAGTTTAGTGCAATCAGAAATACTCGATTTATTATCTTGGTGGTGCTATTGATATAAAATTAATATATATTGAAACATATCATTATTGATACATTAGCCTCTCATGGAACACACGGATGAAAAAAACTAGTATAAAAGAATAAGGCAAAAATGAAATCTGAAACTTATATGTTCAAAATCACCAAATCATACCAAAAAAGGAAAATGAGAGAAAAACGATGGAAGAGGAAACCTGCTCTTTTATAGTATAGGATTATATTTTATTCCATATATTTGTATGTTATGAATAATAACTTTTATCATTGAGAATATATAAATGAAAAACGATATGTGTAAATTGTAATATTGAAATTTGAAGTTGTAAAATAAATAGGATTTAATGTGATTTATTTAAAAAGTAGAGAGTAATTAAAAAGGTTAAGCTTGGATTTGAATATATTATTGACAACAAAGTTAGATGAAATTAAAAAAAAAAAGTGTAATTAGATTTTATCAAGATTTCATTGGTCTAATTTACAAATAGTAGGTTATTGGTGAAAAAGAAAAAAGCGAAATTCAGATTTATGTTGCTAGCTCAGTTGCATTGAGATCCATAGTTTACAATCCATATTGCATATTTTCCAACCTTAATATAATGCCATACTAAAAAAAAATGATAAAATAAAATACGAGACTCATTTGCAAAAGAAGCGTAAATATTCCCCAAAGGCCAAAGCACCCAAATGATGTTTTTTAATCCAATTCATTAAAAAGGAAAACAAAAAAGAAAACAAAATGATGGATGATGAGACCACTATTTTGGAGTATATATAGTGAATCAGTGATATATGATGAAAGTTTAAAAATAATAAAAATAAAATAGGTGCAACTTCGATTTGAATCTATTGTTGAGGACTCAATTAGATGAAGTTATGGAATTTTTTTAATGATAAAAGTTAAAGATTTTATAAGAACTTAATTGATCTAATTTTCAAAGGATGGGTTAATATAGAAAAGTAAAAAAGCAAAATTAAAAATTTCATCTTTAATCTTGGAAGCACTTTTACATGTACGCTTATTATTAGATTTAGTATCTTTTAGTTCGTATTGAAGCTCACATTAAGGAGGATGTTCTCAACATTGGAATTATATAGATTTTTTGGTTTTATAGAATTTCATGGATTTCATGGATTTTAATAGAATTCTATAGAATCCTTTACATTCTTGTGAAATTCTATGTCACTGAATTTAGATTTTCATGGATTTTAGTGGAATTTGTTATATATATATTTTTGCCATTAGAGTAGAATAATCAAGAAATTTGGAAAGTTCATTTGGATGGTTGTTACTAGATCATAAAAATAAAAAACAAAATAAAAACAAAATAAAAAAGTAAAAAAAAGGCCATTAAAAGTTGAGCGACGTATGAAAAATCACAAGTTTCAGTTTATTTAGACTTACTAATAATTTTATTTACTAACAATTATGAAATTATCAATATTAATTATATTGCCTCTCATCCATTAAATTTCATTTTTATGGATTGGATATTATATAATTTTTCAAAAATTCAAAAATTAGAGCAATGAACAATAATGGTAATGCAAAATATATTTTTTCAATTTATGATTATAATTTAGTTGATTATGTAAGTCTAAAGACTTTTTAGAAAAAAATGAAAATTCATGAATTAGGAGAATCCAGGGTGGGAGGTGGGATTTTGGGAAGAATTTGGTTAGTGTATTTTTAACTTAAAAATCCATAAAAATCCATAAATTCCACAATTTAATGAAATCCATGGATTAATGAGCAATTGAACCCTGCAGATTTTTATGGAATTGCAGTCCAAATTGACACCTGGATTTGTATAGAATCCACCTAATTCTAAATTGAGAACTCCTAGAATTATATGGATTTCTGAATTTTATGAAATTCTATGTTGAGAACACCCTCCTAAATTCTTCAATTGAAGACCCATAGTATATATTTTTGGATAGCAAAATAATGTCAACATTTTTAGGAAACAGGAGAAAATGGTAAAAATATGGACTTATTTGTAAATATGCTAAAAAAAAGGAAATTTTAAAAAAAATAAATAAATAAAAATCACAAGAAGACAAAATAAGGTAGACTAAGGACCCACTACTCGCTCTTTTATATTAGTATATACAAACAGATTAGATTATAAACCATGAATGGATACAACTTTTATCAAATTTTACCATTTTTTATCACTTTTTATCATTTTTTTCCACTTTTTTCTCTCTCCTAAATCAATCACATCCACATATCTCATCACATCCACAAATCTCAACTCACCTCACCTATTCTCTCTTTCTCACTTTTAAAACACTTTTTAATTTACTCTCATTCACCCTTATATACAATATTAATTATATATAAGGGAAATGTAATAGTTTTATGTAATATTCATTACTTTGGGTATGTTTGGTAGAATTAGCTGATAACTTAGCTTATAACTGATAAGTTAATTGAGAGTTGATAGCATATGGCTTGTAACTGATAGCTGATAAGCTAGCTGATATAAATAAAAATATTTAGCAAAATAACTGATAAGCTGGCTCATAAATAGAAAATTACACAAAAGAATACGTTTAAAATATATTTCCAGAAAATTCTAGGTAAAAATGGAATAAAAATTTAAAAGTTCATGAGCTTATTTGAAAAGCTAGTAAAAGAAGCTTTTCAAATAAGTTCGAACTTTTCAAATAAGCTCCTCCAACCAAACGGAATTTATTTAATTAATAAGGTTTATAAGCTCTTGAATAAGTTATAAGCTAACTTATTTAGCTTACCAAACATACCCTTAATGGAAGTCGAGTTAATTTTTGTTAAAATTAATATATAACTCCAGATCTTAATACCTACGAAGGCCTATAAATTGGACGTTTTTGGGTTAATCTTTTAGTGTACATATGAACTAATTGTTCTACACTTCTTACTTGGTGTAGCTTGTTATATGGGTCGTGAGTGGGAGCTTAGTTTCCGTCTGGGTATGCGACCTTGGATTGCTGTTGCATATTCAGCTCCTGTTGCAGCTGCTACCGCTGTTTTCTTGATCTACCCAATTGGTCAAGGAAGTTTTTCTGATGGTATGCCTCTAGGAATTTCTGGTACTTTCAACTTCATGATTGTATTCCAGGCTGAGCACAACATTCTTATGCACCCATTTCACATGTTAGGCGGTACATTTCACTTATTATCTACTGCACTGATGTTTGATATTTTCAAACACCGCACTTGAAACTCCTTAAGAAAGTTAACATATTTGAGGCTCACCGTCATTGATTATGGTTATAAGTTAATTACCTATGCTATATTTTTGTATTAAAATTGTAATTTTACCAATAATTTTATGGAGATTCAATATATGCATGTAACCATCCAAACAAAACCAATGAAAGCTTCAGAAATTTCAATAAGCCTTTTCAATTCAAGGGTACATATTTCAATTGTTGCAAAGGAAAAGTCATCTTCTACCTTAACTTGCTCAAAGTTGCTTATGCATGTATTGAAAAAGATCTTGGAAAGATCAATGCTGAAAGAATGACCGATAAAGAATTTTTTTTTTTTTTTTTTTTTCTGTTTGAAACAAGGAGAAGGGTGAGAAATATAAAAATGATAAGTATAATTGTCAAAATTATCTTTTAAATTGTCGTGTTGATGATTTTTATGATTATTATAATACTGCTTTCTCATCTACCAAGAAAAGTTGGAAAGCCTTTACAAAACAAATATGATATGAAAGAGGCGGATGTGGAAAACCAAACAGCAAGTTGATTTTTCTGCTATCAAAGGATAGATGGAAAACTTCTAGTGGAACAAGCACAAGATTTCAAAATATTAGCTACTTAAGTCTCATATAAAGGGATCAAAGTAGAGATAATCTTACTGCTAATTATTGGCAGGATTTCACGAGCTCCCACTTTCTTGGAGAAATTTCTAAAAGATCATGTGCCACAGGCAAAAAATGGATGTCTGACATGTCTGCTGCAACTCTAATCACACACTCATGTCGAAGAGGAAGCACGAGGAGAAGATGCGCTTATTGAACAGAATAATGGACAATCTATAAAGGTGAATTTAATGCTTACTAATGAAAATGCTCCTAGCAATCAGATTTCAAAAAATGATGCTTTGAGATCAAATCCAAATAATGTGAAAAACTATTATGAAGAAAATACGAAAGACTCAAGCATGTAGACCAAGAATTGATCACATTATTCAAATAATTAGCAAGAACTAAAAGTTGCAGATATCAGAAATATGGACCTGTTCTCCAAGCTAAGTTCACTAAAGAGCTGAGTGATATTAACATGGAGTGTAGTGTTGAAGGGTGGTGGACTAATTTAGGTGCAAATAAACATGTTTTCTATGATAATGATTGATTCAAATGTCAAAACACACACTCCTTTGAGCCTAAACCTATTATACTTAGAGATTCTCATACTCTGCAGGTGGTCGAATACAGTGATATTGAACTCAAATCACCTTCGGAAAAGTCTTTACATTAAAAGATATACTATATACCACTTCCACGAGAAAGAATTCGATGTCAAGTTATTTTTTGCATAAGACTTGCTTCAAACAGACTATGAAATCTAATCAGTATGTAATTATTAAAAATAAAGCATTTTCAATGGTGAGATATGCTTGTGATGTGATTTTTAAATTAAATATGAAGTGCTAATAAAAGTGCTTCTACTCTATGTATAAGCTGTCTTTATTAAATTTATGTTATGCTCATTTATATCATATAAATAGTAGATATGTATTAATCTTCAGTACTCTTGGATTAATTCCGAGTGTAAAGAAAGATTTTGATAAAAATATCAAGTTTGTAGTCAAATAAAAATTACAAACAGGCATCATAAAATTGGAAAATGTTATAAAACCATCGATGGTTTTATAACTAGAGCACCATCGACTCATTTTCGGGGCTCATTCGACCTCCATTTTAAAATCTAAGACCAAATCTGAAATCAGCACAACAAGGGGGAGCTCCAACAATTTTAAAAATTTTCCGGCAATACCGTGACGGGCTGCGACGACCGGTCAAAGTTTTGACAATAATTTTAGGTAAAAAATGTTGTAAAACTTTGACCAGCGGCCACGGTGTCGCCGGAAAATTTTCAAAATTGTTGGAACTCCCCCTCGCCTTCCTGATTCCAGATTTGATCCCGGATTTCAAAACGAAAGTCGGACATACCGTCAACCCCTCGCCTTCCTGATTCCAAATTTGATCTCGGATTTCAAAACGAAAGTCAGACATACCCTCAAAATGGACCGATGGTTCTGTAATTATGGTGCTTTTGATAGTGCTGGAACGGAGCTGTCATAAAACTATCAAAAGAAAGTACTGAATTAATAGATCTAATTCACAGATATTTATGTGAATTTAAAGGAATTAATTCGTGGAGAAAATATATATTTTATTACTTTTATTGACTATTGTTCAAAATATGCATATTCTTATTTGTGGCAGAATAAAAGTCAACCTTTTGAGCATTTAAAAAATTTCCTCCTACAAGTTGTAAATCAATTTGGTAGAAAATTAAATGAATTTGAAGTGACAGAGATCAATATGAATCTTTTAGATTTAATTCTTATGTCGAGTCTTTAGGAATAATCTATGAAACTACCAACTATATTCACTTACTTTCAGTGGTGTAGCGGAGAGATAAAATAGAATATTAAGAGCAAAACCAACGTGAGGCAAAAAAAAAAAAAAAAGGGAAAAAACAAAACAAAAAAATGCTAAGAGGAAAAATTAGGGAAAAACCATTTTCAAATAATGTTTAGGGCAAAAACTACTAGGAAAATAAGTTAACTCTAATTAATTATTAGGCAAATTAATTTCTAAAAAAATGAAAAATGAATTTCTCACCAATGTTGAAATTGTAACATTTTTCTTGTTCACATGACATTGCATTTTTGGTTGACAATAATTTTGTGGGTCATGTTGTAAGGTGGTATTTTCTAAATATGAGATGAAATTTTTCCCTAAATTGAGATAATAGACCCTCAAATCTGAGTTCATAGCCCTAAAATCCATACGTTATTTGGCATTTCATTGGAGGCAACCCCACAATTAGCTTTACTCTAGCAGCTTATACAAAGTTCAGGTCCTCCTCCTCAATTTGAGGAGGACCTGACACTATGTTACCAAGTTCATCCATCGGACATCATTTGTGTCACTAGAGCGAGCACCCTGACACTCCTCAACCCCCATAAAAGTGATGTCATCGCGACTCAATAGGTCCTCGCTTGATTGGATGAAAACCCGTCCCACTCCAAGCGACTGCCATTTCATCCCGAAGGGAAGAAATCCGAGGAAGAGCCATAGACTGCTCAGAATTTAAACTTTTGAAAGATTTGGAGGCACCACATGTGCCAATCACTTCCGTTTCTTGCGTACCAGTGGTATGGCCCAATATCTATCTATAATGTTTTCCTTCCATTCCAAAGTTGTTCATAATATTCTCCGCAAAACCCAAAGTTAATTGCCAAATGTAGTGAGGCTTACAAAACACAGCCATTTTGTAATTGAAGGCATGACATATTCATATCCGTTGAAGCAAATTCAATTTGCAACAACAGACAAATAATTCTATTTGTATGTGCACCCCTCATCAATTTTATCCTCTCCATATTAGTAGGTCCCAACCCCCCACCACAAACCCCCAATTAACGAGGTGGATATTGATCAATCTCCAACAAAGTGCGCAGCCAAGAGATTTGCAAACAACTATGGACGTCAAAACCTCAAAAACATTCAACATTGAAGACTTATAAATAAATACAACATTTCATCGTTTCTTTATCGAAATAGTAATGCATATGAGATATTTAGGTCATTTATGGTGGCTAGTCAGCATTATTTTTTTTTTAATTTATCCGAAAAGTGATCATTATTTTCTCAAAGCTTTGAAGGTAAAACTCTATGATCTTTCAATCCCAACAACCCACATACCTCTGGATACAAAGCCTTCCTTAACTCTGCATATACCTTACCGTTCCATCTCCTTCTGCCCAATTCCTCACAGAGGCTCATCGCAGCATCCACCGCCTCCGCTGGGCTAACGTGCGCCGAGTCAACGATCCCCATTTTCACCGCCTCATCAGCCTTCACTTTCGCGGCTTGTAACACCAAATTCCGCCGATCGGAAGCCGATCCGATCTTCGATCGTATCAGAGCCGTGAAGTAATCGGGCAACGTCATCCCTATATCCAGCTCGCTCATGTACATCACGCCCCTCGATGACGTCATGGTGACATAATCGTGGCTCATGGCGAGCATCAAGCCGGCGGCGGCGGCGTGACCACCGACGGCGGCGACTGTTGGCATCGGTAGGGATAGAAGATCGGAGACGACGCCCTTGAACAGTTCGACCATCCGGCGTAATTCATCCGTGGCTGCTTTGGCCGAGCCGGATTTGGCGCCCACGGCTTGGGCGTGCTTCAAGTCAAATCCGTTCGAGAAGAATCTCCCTTGAGCCACCGTGATGAAAACGGAGCCTGTTACGGCTTGCGACTTGGCTTCGGCGATAGCCGAGCGGATGGATGCTATCAGAGTCGGGTTTAAGCGATGCTCATCTTTGTTGTCGCCGGTTAACGTTAGGACGAAAAGGCTACCGCGTCTCTCTAACGTGCACATGGTGGTATGTGAGTGACCGATTAGGAGAGAAACCTCGATTTTGCCAGATAAGGATGATTGGGTCAGCCATTCATGCCTATCAGTTAGTTGATGGCCGCATTGGAAAGATGACAATTTGTGGGCCACTTATTTAATAATTTTAGAAATTGACCCATCATTTTGTTTCTGTTCTATTTTGGTCTTCGAATTTTATTTATCGATGATGTTGACTCCATATTTCATTTCTTGACGTTCCAGGTACCTAGTTTTCAGTCGAGGTTCTCCCCACTATTTTCCAACAAAACTTCATTGACAGCATCTTCAATGCTAGAATGTCAATATCTAATAAAATATTCCATATCATTAAAATAGACTTATCTAAAATTTTCCCCCTCCAATGCCTCATGTCATAAATCATATTATGTTGAGTTGACAAAAATAAAATTGAATAGTATCAAAGTCACTGTCCAACTCTAAAAAGCCTGTTACGTCATTAAAAAGAGGGAAAGCTTTGGCGATTGAAAA
Source organism: Jasminum sambac (assembly GCA_018223645.1). Lineage (NCBI taxonomy): Eukaryota > Viridiplantae > Streptophyta > Magnoliopsida > Lamiales > Oleaceae > Jasminum > Jasminum sambac. The sequence continues at coordinate 29,464,111 of CP073652.1, forward strand.
AATTATTCTCTCCCCTCCCAAAATTTCATTCCACCAACTTGTCCTTCTTCTTCATTCCCGAAAATCCCACATCAAAATCTCATTTTTTGTAAGATTATACTGGTTGGTTCATGGTTTTCTTTTTTTTTTTTCCACTGAGAACAGAGACATGGGAACTGTAATTGAATAATTTGGAAGACAATACTGCAATTTAAGATTGGGATTTTTTAAAAAAATATATATATTGGGATTTTGTTTAATCGGAGAAGATTGTGATTTTTATTTTGAACTTTTTTCTTTCTCTTCCTTTTTTTGCTACAGAGTTTTGGTACCTATCAAATGCTTTAAATAATTATCATCTGCTTCTAATTTTTCTTACTACTATATGGATGTTTAATTATATTATTTTAAAGTTTGCACCTGACACAAGAGAATGAAAGTTCAAGCCCAGCGAACTATGCGACAATTGAATATCAAAAATTGTATTTGCAGGACCGGGATCAGGACGAGGAAAAGGCTCAGGAAAACAATTTCGACTTCCCAAAATACCCTTGTATTGAAAACACAAAAGGAATGGACTCCTTTGACTTCTTTCCAGAAATCGGCCTCTTCCTTTCTTCATTTCTCTCTTTCTTTCGCCTCTTCATTTCTCCATCGACCCATGGTTGGTTCGAAATTTTTTCGAAAGCGAGAACAACGAATTTGCGGAAAAAGAAACCAGATCGAGAAATCTTAAATTTTTCCTGAAAAATTTCTGTCGACCCATGCTCCGTTCGAATTACCGTCGCTTCGTACTAGCCTTTCCTTAAAGGAGCGGGAACGAGAACGGCCATTTGGGGAAAAAATTTCGAAGACAGTCGGTACCTTCGAACGAACATTTTGGAGTTAGTGTGGACAATGAAAGCAGCTGAAGATAATTTACCACAGCAATGCATACATTTTGTAATTTTATTATGGTGACACATTTAAGAAAGAAGAAATCCCCACAAACCTTCGTCGATCTCTGCATTACCCATCTCCATCTCTTCCATTTCGCAGCTATAATTCGCCACTTTTCGAATGAAACCCGAGGATTACCTTCGAAATGACGGAAACTTCGAACGAGAACAGCCAAATTCGGTGTTTTTGGGGATTTTTTGGCAATGAAATTTCCCCTATTTTTGGAACGAGAACCATGGGATTTTTCTTTAGGAACATTTTTGGGGAAGAGAGACTTCTCAGATCTGCAATCGGAGGAACTGATTCACTATTGTAAGGTTTTTTTCAAAGCAGGGGTATTTTGGGAAGAGAAATTTGTTTTCCTGAGCCTTCTCCTGATCCCGGTCCTGCAAATACAATTTTTGATTGAATATTGTTACTGTTTGTATACACTAGAATTGCCAATCACAAAGAACAGAATTTACGAGCTAATCCATTTGCATTTCTTTGAGTTTCTTTTGGATTAGATTGAAAGACTGGATTCAATTTCCGAGGGAATTGCATTACCCAGCACATTTCGATATCGATATCAAAATTTGAATCGAAATTGAAATGCGGGGATGATGGAATCTTGACTCCGAGATGTAATCCAAGGAAGCCCTACACTGAGAGACCCACTTCAAATATTGATAGGACCCATTACACGAGCTCGGACAAATAAGTTACAAATGGCCATGACGAGTTTGGTTGAAGAAATCAAGCTTCGAGGCCCTAAAGAGGGACCCGAGACATGGAACGAGGATGGAAAGTCAAAGACGGGAACAAACTCACTCGGTTGATCAACCGAGGTGAAGAATGCCGCTGAAGGGGAAGAATTACGGCCGTACGTTTTCACCTTACAGCCGTATCTCATATATACAGCCGTACATTTTGTACATACGGCCGTAACATGGGACTAAAGAAATGCAGAAAATTTGCAGAGATCTGATTACGGCCATATTTTTTAATTTACAGCAGTAATTTGGTAACTACGGCCATAACTGTTTGTATACAGCCGTAACGGAAGAAAACCCACTTTTAACCAACAACATGCAGAAACTTTTGTACGGCTATACAACTAATTGTACGGCCGCAATATATGATTATACTACCATAATTTTATACATATGGCCGTATCTGGGAATCATAGTTTATGGGCAATTTTAGGTAGACACTATTATACGGTCGTAACTATATTTCATATGGCCGTAATTTTTGTTTTTTTTACAGCCATAATTTTGACTGCGTAGTAGGTTGGATTTTACCCGATTTTTGGGACTTGTTTTGGACTAAGCTTTATGTATTTTCCTTCCCATCTCCTAGACTAGTAAAGTGGGAATGGTGTGAGATATATTGTATAGCTTTACTCCATTGTACGCAAAGGTCTTGGAACATATATGAAAATTGAGAGAGTTGAGAGCATTTTCTCCTTCCAATTTATGTGTTCTTTGAACATTTGAGCTTATCAAGAAAGTGATTGATTCTTGTGGTGTTCTCTACTATTGTTTATCTACTTTGCACTGTTAGGAAGTGATTAGTTTAATATATCAGTCGTTGCCACATCAAAGTCGAGAATACATCAGTTACGGATCGAACAAGCTAGATTTATAGCTTTTCTAGGTTTATCACTTCACAATGTGGGTTTGACTAGCTCAGTAACTGGTTTGGACCTCATCAGAAAATTAGTTGAACTTGAATTGATCTCGACTTCAAATTTTATTTGAAACTGGAACGATGGAAGAATAAAATCTGTGCAATGTTAGAAGGTTTGAAGCTCAATATTGAAATATGTTTGGGTATTAAAAAATGTACTCATAGTTTGATTTTATGCTAATAAAATAAATTCCACATCAGCAATTCTATTGGATTATGGACATTACATATTGGAGGCCAATTTTATACCTCAATGTCCATTTACTAAGCGAATTTGATCCTGGAGTGATTGGGATTAGGCTGCGTGGCTATACCCGCAAAAACCAAAGAAAGCGCTGATGAACGATCTTTCTTATTTTAGGATGCAACTCGGATTCCTCCCTCCATGGATTACTATTTTGATTGATCCCTTGATTCATACATATTAGTGGCAGTTGTTTAAGTGTGCTTAAATATGACAAAGTGTGATAAAATTGCAATTAGTGCGTACTAAAAAGTAAAACACGATAAAATAAAGCATGAACATTAAATTTGAGCATGCTTAAACATCCATCTAAATGCACATTTTAGAACAAACGTTTTAAAAGTAGTTATGCCAACAATCATTTAAGTTATTTTCTTGGTGTGCAATGGTACGCATCCAACCAGACCTCGGGCACAGCCCCGGTTAGATCCACCCCACCCCCACCCCCCACCCCCTCTCTCTTCCCGACATGCCAGAAAAAGCAAAAAAAAAAAAAAAAAGTTATTTTCTTACAAATGCCTTCTCTAGTGACCCACATAATAATAAAACTAGAGATACGAAATGGATTGTGGACCTATGGCACGAGGAGTAGGATTCTAAGATAATCTACAATTTACGCAATAAATTAGAGCATCCACATGTGTGAAATAGCCAGCAACATACACAAAAAACAAGATTATAATTGATACGTTAACATGTCAAATTTATTTAGTGTTTGGCATTTATAATGGATGTGTTAAATTTAATTATCACAAACCATAGTTCATGCTCAAGTGTTCACTAGTGGATATTTGATCACTAGCTCACAATCATATTAACAGCATGTGTTACAAAAAATTCCTTTAACACGTCCATTAACATATCTATTGTAGATAAAATTTTGATATCTAACTAACGTGTGATTTGACACATCCATTGTTCGTTCTCCACGTATACATCGTCGATTAAATTTTAACACCTAATTGACTGACACGTGAGTTAAAACATTCACGGTTGTTCCTGGATGTCCTTATATTTAAGGTCGCAATTAAATGGACAGGGTACAGGATTGAATTGTACATCCATTGAGTGGACGTTGTAAATTTCTTAAAGTAATGCTTCAAATGGGCCTTGTTTACAACTTGCTAATATGAAACACTCATTTTGTTGAGATTTAAGGAAAAAACAATAATCGATTCATGCCAGAATCCCATTAATAAAAATTGATATTTTCAAGGCCTTTTTTATAGTGCCCAAAAAAATTAAATTATTCCCACATTTATTTATTACTGTCCAATATTTTTTAAAACATATGACATCAAAAATTCATTTGTCAATTCAAATAACATTTTAACAATTGAATTGACAATTTAACAATCAAGTTAACAAATTAGGACAAAATTAGAATTAGAATAAACAATTAGGGAAGAATTAAGACACAGCCGCCGCTCCACCACACCCCTTTCCACCCTCTGGTTTGCTGGCGAACTGCGGGCATACAGATTGTGATGGTCGCATGACCACATCGACGAGGCTACAAGGAGAGAATGCAGTGATGGTGGGGGAGAGGGAGTGAAAATTGAGATTAGGTTTAGGATATTAGCTTACAAAATAATTTATGAAATAATTTGGTATAAATAATTTATGAAATTATTTAGGGGGCGTTCTGTTTGTTTTCTATTTTCTGTTTTCATTTTCGAAAATGTTTTGGTGTTTTCTATTTTCAGTTCTTATTTTGAGAAAATTGAAAATGCGTTTGGTTTGTTATTTTGAAAAATTATTTTTGAGAAGATAAAATGGAAAACGTGTTTGGATTATACTTTTAAAAAAATACAATTTCATATAATAAAAATTACAAAAGCGGTCAAACTTTTTCAAGATCTGCAAACAAACTCTCATCTTCACCAACCTACCCCCACCCTACCCCCACCCAACCCATCTCTCTCTCTCTCTCTCTCTCTCTACGTGAAGGTGGTGCTTGAACCACCTCCAGGTGGCTCACACCATCGGGAGGTGGTCGCGACCACCTCGAGGTGGTTCGAACCACCTCAGGTGGTTCGAACCACCTGCAGTGGTTTGACCACTGGCGGTGGTCGGACCACCTTCATATGGTGGTCCACCACCACTTTTCGATACTTCGGTGGTCAAACCACCGGTCGTGGTTTGACCCCAGATCTGGATGGTTTGACTTTTCCGGCGGTGGTAAGCGGTGGTCGGTGATCGGGGATTGAAACGTCTGAAAAATAAAATTTGGGGTGAAATATAATAAATGTAAAGTTTAAAATCCAGCAGCGTTTTTGTTTTCAACATTTAACATCGAAACGCAAAAGCGTTAAAGACGTTTCGTGTTTCTATATAAATGTTGAAACGCGTTTTGAAAATGGATTTTAAAACAATAAGCAAACAACGTTTTCAATATTTTCGAAACGAGCGAGTGGCAAAACTGAAACGAATGCAGGCCTTACTTTTTAGGCATTTTGTATAATTTGCTCTATTTTGACGGCCGGCCATTGATTCCACCGAGGGACTAGGTCCAGCGAGAGAGTCGAATCGGGATGGGTTCAATAATCATGACCGAATAGAGTTTCTCTGTGATATAAAATATCATATGGTTGTCCGTCTTCACCAAAACTAGAGTCTCCAACATCTGCAACTTTTTTTTTCAAAATCTCCCGTTAATCTACTAAAATTATTCATATCTTCTTCATCCTTTTGTTCTCTCCAAATCTTGAGGCCGAATCCACCGCGATAAAGCAGTATGCTAGTTAAAATAATTTTTAGTAAAAAAGGAGAAAAAAGGGGTGGAAGAAGGAGAACAAACTAGTATTGCTTAAAAAGACTTCTCTAATGCTATCTCACTAACCATAAGGTGTGTAACACATGTAAAGAACTAAAGACAGGCTCACCTAAGCTTATGTTCGTTTTAACATTTTCAAACCGAAACTTCACTACTGCCGCTCATTTAAAACCAAATTTCAATACCAACCACACATCCAAAACAAGTACCATCATTACTACTCATTTCAGAAGTACACAATCTTTCGAGCACAACAAAAACTCAACCAAACACACCCTCAATCACTTAGAGCTTATTTGATACTAGTACAACTTATTTGTAACTCACTTGTGCTCATTTTCAACTAAACATTCTACAATTTGTCACATTTCCTATAACATTCTTTACTTTTTTTAACCATACGTTCTCCAAAAAATATATATCAAATTCTTTAAAACAAATGAGCTCTATATTTTTCGAGATTTTCACACTGAAGACCGAGTCCCACATAATCATAAGACTAACTTCAATCAAAATCATATCACGTGAATAAATGTCCATTAAAGATTTATTTCAACTGTCTTGAGGTAAAAAAACTGAGAACATAGCTCGTTCCAAAAGATAAAGGGCAAACTTACCTCCAATATCCGCATGATTTTGTCCTTGCAGCTTCAAAACTTTCCTAGTATTTACAAGCCAAACCACATTGCAGGTTTTAATGAAAAATCCACTAAGACTAACAGTTTCACTTCCTCTTTCTACCTCTAGGTTTACTAGCTTGGACGTCCTTAGAGGTACTTGTATCGTTTTTCCCTACCTCTTCACCACTGTTTCCTTCATCAGTTTCTTCATCGAAACTCTCTGTCCTCTCTGTGGACTGTTCATCCACTTCAGTCAACTTATTTGCAGTTGCTTGCCTGGAGAGTCGATCACGAAGCTCTCTGAGTTTTGCTTTCTTCGTGTTCAAGACCTCAACAACCTAGAATAGAAGGCATTAAAATGGGAAAGCCAATATTTGAAGTTCAAAAGAACAATTATATCAACTCGGTAAATATACCTTCCCATAGACTTCATTCTCAAACTCTCTCTTTTCATTGCTGAGTCTCTCACTTTGAGCCAAACATTTTTCTGCTTCTACTTTGAGCCTGTCAGCTGACTGGGTTTTTCGGACAACTTCCTCCTAATTATGCAAGCAAGGACCATGAGAAGAGCATTCTAAATTAAATGCGGTACAATTCTAGATCAACTTAAGGAGCAATCTTTTGTGCAAAAGAACTAAGATAGCAGGAGATTTGATAACCAGCTCATTAAAAAGCAAGGAACTTTTGTGTTTGCTTGGGAGAAGCTATTTGAAGTGAAACTGATTTTCTTAAAGATGTAAAAGTAGGGAAAATTATTCATCTATGTAAAAATTTGTTTTACTGGAAAAAAGTGTGGTAGAGTTTGAAAATGAGTAAGAAAAAATGATTTGTTGGATAGTTTCACCCAGCAAACAATTGACCATATACCAGTGAAGAGATCTTATGCAAAAGAAAATTGGGCCATTAGTAATATAATATACAGTTTGCCATTAGCAAAATGAATTCAAAGAAATTTATGTAATCACACATTCAAGAATGATTCTTTTTCTTCAAAAATCCCGCGAAAACAATTACTAATACTTAGGTATAATTTTTCTTCCATTTTGAATGAGGACGTAACATGGATTATAGAGTTTAGAAAATGACAACTAACAAATTCGTAATTTCCAAAAGTATGGCATGTAAAATTTAATTACACACAGTATGCTGGTATATTTTTTTAGAGCTTGTTTGACACAATATTTAGTGTGTTAGAAGTCGGAGTAACTTGCAATCTTCAAATATACAGTCGATGATATTGGAAGTGAGTACACTGAAGACTACAACATATCTTGTAACAAGACATTTCCCACACGGTTAACAGAAAGACAGTATTGGAAGCACAAAGTTTCGCTTGAAAAATGGAGGTCAACAATAGGAGAACAGAAGTTGCATATACGGATTAGGTAGCATTAGTGTTTGTAATCTTCCTACAATTCTAGATTTATCTATCATCCCCTCTAAATATATGATTTATAGACTTGTTCTTTAGGAGGTAAGTAACCAAGTGACAACAAATCAAGAGCAGTGAGGAAAAAGGAAATCATAAGAGTGAGTCATAGCAACTCAAACATTATCAATAAAATCCAAAATTTCTTAGGCACTTCGCATCCGCATTCAGCAAAGAACATTAATTTAAAGTTTTTTATAAAAATATGTGGCTAAAAAAGTAAAGAAAATTTATAGAAAAATGTTAAAAGATTTTTTCTGGGAAATTTTTTTTGTTAAAACTGAGTGTGAGGGAGAAAAATAAAAAGAAAAAGAAAAGAAAAATGGCTCAACGTGCCTTAGAGAAAAGTTCCCTTTCTACACTCATCAACAAACTCTATTCCATCAAACTCGACCTCATTCAGCATGTCTCAAAGGCTCATCCATGACTAAAGTAAAAAAAGATAAGGATTTGAGTCAAAACATAGTTGGATAGACAAATTAACATTTACTACCGATTTAAAATTGAAATTTATTTTCAACCACTCAAACAAAATTACAACTCATTATTGTTCACACATTTCCTTGTTCCCACCAGTATTCAAACTAGTAAGTAGTTTAGCTGAACAGCAGTACTTATATTATATTGTAGGAAACTATCTACTACAAATCTACTATTGTCATCTATGTTTCTCTTCCCACATCCATGAACGTTTCGACCTATAGATCATTATGAGAATGTAATATTGATATATAATTCAAAATTACTTCTCTCAATTACCTGCTATAGCACTTTCCTAGGAAACCTATACAGATTTTCCTTGTGTCAGATGAAAGAAGCATACAAATCTTTTGGATCTATGATAGTTGAAGCCAAAAGTAAGTAAGAAGCTTTATTAAAACTTCACTGAGAACCTCATACCTTAATTTTTTATCACCAATTGACATGGTACAGCTTGCATTACAAACTCGAAGTATTTCTTTATTTTTCTTTTTCATTTTCCAAATATGCATCGAGGGAGCACAAATTATTGTACAATAGACTTCACCAAATACTTTGTTGAGTTAAAATTTAAGGCAATGCCTCATTCACAACCCCAAAACGCTGTACATGTCTAAACTGCAGAATTTCCTGCCATTGGTACCCAAATGATATCAAGTTACAATGGAGCAGGCCATATTATAAAAATAAGGAGCACTAATAAAGAGGATCGCATGCAGGTAAAGTTTAAGCCTTACTTCAGAATTATGCTTGAATATGAAAAGATTTATAATGCAAATCTTACACTTAATCTTATGTTAGCATCCATGAGAAAGTCCAAGACATCTGCTGTAGTTTTCTTGCTATCTGGTGAAGGTTGACATTTCCATCGCCATTCCAATTTGGTACCTTCCTTCTCAAAGGTCCACGTTAGCTGCGGAACATTATACAGAAAGGATCAAATGAGGAAAAATTGAAGCCTTTCTAGGGTAAAAATCATTTATAATTCAGGAATAAGGCGTAAGTTTTAAAAAAAGAAAAGAATCTGACATCTGCAACTATTCAAGTAGCAGTGCTGAGCAGGATCTTATAATGATACATCGAAAGTAGGGAAACTCTGTTATAGCCATTTCTGTACATTCAATGTATTCTATAAATAGAGGAATACATAGAGTTGAACATAGTAAAATAAGAAATTGAAAGATTTCATTGAAATTATTCGTTTGGAAATTTCCCGAAAAGCTAACCTAAAACTTGAGAGTATGTCTTCCCACGGGTCAAAGAAAAGAGACACTTTGATTATTTTTCAATTGAGTTTCATCACAGAGAATTTCCTATTTTTTCCATTTTTCCCCCTAAAAAATAAAAATAAAAAAAGAAAAGGGAAAGTCTCTGTCACATTCTCCTTCTTTTATTATTTATTATAATACATAAAGACAATGCATATATGTTCAGCTAGATATGTAGTTAAAGTTTAGTTCGCTCAGTTTTCCATGTGATAATGCCACACAAGTCTTCAGCCCCATTCCAGGTGTGACAAGTCACTACCAATAAGTCCCAAATGGTTTTCTAACAAAAACCACAATTCTCCAAGACATTTCATACAGTCATGTAGAAATCCACTAACAAACATATTACACTGCCATTCGTATTATTTTATCCAACCCAAATTCACAAATTACATGTTTTACAAATTCACTTTTATACAGAGTGAAATTGCATGTGGCTCAATGTTTAGACATTTCTAAGACAATAACTTACATTAGTAGTAAATAAACAACAACGGAGGTGAAGTTCCTTGATCACACAAGAAAGACATCAAATAGGCTGTTCTGAATTTTATAACATAACCAGACAAAGGAGAAAAATTATACCATAATCATCCAATTTTATTCAGACACTAATACTAGAGAAAACCGAATATTAGAAAAAAGAAGCAAATAATCAATCAAACTGATAATTTAAATAAATGTGCAGGGCGTAACTCCAACAGCATCAAAAATCCAATAACCCAACCTGGACCACTGACTTTTCAGAATACACAGCAGAAACCTACATTTCCAATTGTTTAAAGGCAAACCCTTGCCCTCTCCCCCACCTCCCACCTACTAGTCTGAAACAACAAAAATGATGCTTGTATTTTGACTCAAAAGTTTGTGAAGTCATGAAGTATTGACCAGTCTGCCCACGTGTCTAGTGTCTGCCAGGCCGAGCCACATATAGCTGAGATAAATCACAAACTATGGTCTCTATATTTGAGCTTGCATTCACTAAGGGATCCAAATTTTCATTTATGCTTTTTTCGTTGATGCATCGACAAGCTAGTTACAGACATTCAACGTAAGTGAGAGTATAGAATGTGAAAAGAATATTCATTATCATTATCATAAATTAGAGTACAAACCTTTTCCAAAAATAGTAATTTTCTTTCCTAAAACGTCCATATTGAGGGGAAAGAAAAGGATTCTTTATTATATCCACATTTTCGGATTTCACCTAAAATACCTTAAATCAGGAAATTGAGTAATTCTAAGTGATTTGGATGTTTCAACAAAATTCAACAATCAAAAGAAGTAATGATGCTTAAGGAGTTGATTAACTAAATATTTGTGAAAGATATGACAAATTTCTGAATATAATGTACAGCTTATTTGTTTCATCTTCATAAACATAATCAAATGAGATAAGAAAAAGATAGTATCATCATTCTGATTAAAAAGAATAAAGAAAAAAGATTAGAAATAAAAGATAAAAGAAAACTAATGAGGCTAGGTGCTGTAAGCTAACAAAACTTCAATATATATAAGCAACGGTTTAAAAGGAAAAAGAAAAAAGCTCTTCTAAATGGTTACCATAGACAAATTTGCAATTTTTTTGAACCACTTTCCAACATCCAAACCCTGAAACCCGAAAATATGTAGCAAAAGGGATTCAATTTTTAGATAACTAAATAAAAAAAATACTTGCAAAAGCATTTCTACTCGCAATTTAAGCAATTTTAAACTACCAAACATCAATTGCAGCATTTCACTGACCCTTTTGAACCCGTTTCCAGCATCCGAGAATCCGTAAACCGAACCCGGCTGTTCAAACCCGAGGTATTTCTCAGCTAAGTCAATGTATTCACTGACCGATTGGTCCCATTGTGATGCTCTCTCCTCCACCTCCTCCTCCGTCGCTATTGAAAATAAATAGTATTACAAATTACAAATCAACACAAAAGCAAAAGCAAAAGCTCAAATTCAAATTGTCTAAATTTGAATGGATTATTCAGTACCGTGGCAAGTCCAGGCGTGCAACCCGTTAGTGATGGAGAGGTCGAAACGGGTCGGGTACCAGATGCCTTTCACGAATATGGGTTCGGATTCGGATGCGTTATCGGGTTCTGATATCACCAGCTTCACGCACGTGTGCCTAGGTGACTCCATGGTCAGGGTTTACGAGCTTCCCGCGTTGCTCGTCAAGCTACTGGTTTGGTTTTCAGCATTTCCACAGAAAATAAATGAAATATTAGCGACAAGACTGAAGAGTCCATTGGAAGCTAGGAACTGATCCGTTAGAATGACCCGCTGAACCGAATAAATTTCGATTTTTTGTCCAGCAAATAATAACTAACAAGAAGCATGATGATATGGCGCAGCGTGATTATCTTCTTTAGGACAACAAATTCGAATTTAAATTTAAAATAAGAATTTTCAAATGAGCTGTGGCCATGTAGATTTAATTAGTTTAATCAAATTCTATTTCAAATTCGAATGTATTAACTAACATCGACTTGGTTAGTTGGAGTATTGTTTGTAGAGATATTTGTTAAACCAATAGAATGAGCGATTGAAATTAATATTGAATATAAATAATTCTTGAAATAGTGAATGTAAAGCATGATTAAAGTAACAAGATTAAACTTCGAGTTTTTATGATCTTAAGTAAGTGTAAATATTGTATGTGCAAAGTAAAAACATAAAACATGCAAAAAAAAGAAAATCAAAGTTTGCATTTAGGTAGCGCTTGAATGAGATCGAAATAAATTTTTTACAATAGAATTATTTGTTACCAGATGCACAGAAAAAGTAATTCAAAATTATTTATTAAATAAAAAATTATAAAATTCAATGTCTATACATAAATATTAACACTGATAAAAAATAATAAGAATTTTAATATAAAATTATTCTCTTGTAATGATTTCTTTCTATTTCATACTACAAGGTACAAAATACCCAAATGTTAAAGTTAGAAAAACTTATAATAATTAAAAATATGAAAAATATATTTAAAACAATCAGATTTCAACAAAAAGTTCAACTACAACACTGAAGAATTGAATTTTTTTTTTTTTGAATAGTGAAGAATTGAAGTTGATATAACTAAACATGTTGGTTTTCAACCAAATTCTATAAATTGATAGTTGCTACCATTTAGTTTTAAGTAACCATTTAATTTGTACATATGTAGCCAAGGTCCCTAACATTTGCATTTTCACCTTAAACTTTTAAGTTTGGATCACCCGGTCTCCAACCTCTAGGTTGTTAAGTGCAACTCGAAACCAAAAAAAAAAAACCTTGTTTTAAAAGACAAAGCAATCCAACCAAATTCTAAAATAAATAAATAAACCTGACCCAAGGGTTCGATTGGGTTGGTCGAGTTGGATGGGTTTTTGCCCAACTCTGATGTTGTATTTAACATCAATTTTCATTTTTTTTGTGCAAAATTTATTTTTTTGAAAAATGAATACTTATTTTAATGCAATTTTTATGTGAAGTTTCCAACACTAATGTTCTCTTATATTGAGATTTTCAATTAACCCATATTGGGGGTTGATCAGGGCTCAGCCCTTACTTGGGTCCAGCACAGCCCTTACTTGGGTCGAGCTTGTGCTGGACCCATATTTAGGCCAAGCCCAAGGCCAAATGATGGTCATGCATCAAGCTATGCTTGACCCAAATGTTGATGCCAACTTGATTCGAATGTCCAAGTAAATTACCCAACCCACCTAAATTCAATGATTCGAGTCATTCTATATTTTTTGATGATTCAATTGTCAAAGATTCAATGCATAGCATGTCAATATTTCATCATCCTACATATCTTACAACTAGCCTTTTTTGACCAATTTGAATTGCTCTTGATCGATGGTGACTTTTGCCTATAAAACCAAGAGATTCTGTTACTCTTGTTCTTTGGTCTTCTAAAAAAGAAAGGTTGCGAGAAATAGAGGTGAGATATGATCAATATCTCCACCAAAATCCTAACTATTTTCAGTGAGTTTTCAAGGTAAATCAGGTTGCCATTCCCCGAGGACTATGGTGGGATGATTCCGTTGATTTGATGGTCGTAAAACTCATGAGCTCACACTTTTTATCAACAAAGAAGAGTGTTCGAACAAGCTTGAAGTTCCGATTTTCTAAATTTTGGATATTATTATTGTGCATTGTTATTGTATTGTCATGTTATCAACGCATTATATTCTCTACAAAAAAATATAACTATCAATCTATCATCGACATGGCATGAAGCATGCTCAAGCACAAAAAAATGCTAAAGGACTTTTGGGCAGAAACTATTACATGTGCAATATTGAATCCAAGTTATCAGTTTCATAGTTACATTTTCATTATATATAATTGTACTAAAAGTCTTCTATATTTGTTCATTATATTTATTATACTTTTATTGTTGACATTATATGTATCATATCTAGAACTTGTTTGATAAATATTATTCCAAAAACAATTTTTGATGTAATAATTATTTTAAATTTTTATTATTTCCTATTTACTTTTCCGATCCGAAAACCATTTTTTGTTTTCAAAAATCTTGCCAGACAAACACACTCTTAGAAATATTATTATAGTTTATATATAATTCATTATTATTATTTGAGTGGTTGAGTGATTAATAAAATTGAAAAATTTTTTTTATAAACTTTATGTGATTCAAATTTAGTATATATTTTGATAAATTGACAAATTGATTTGAGACTATCATTCTTTTCACACTTCTAACTCCGTCAATATAAAGGCAAAGTTAAAAACACTTGATGAAATTGAAATGTACCGCAATTATAAGAATTGAGTTTAAAAAGAAATTTTTTTTGGATTGCCAATATAATTATTTGAATAATTATTTTTCACCACCTTTTTTTTATTTTCGATGAGTCATTGCATTAATTTAATTTGAATAAAAAATAAATTATTTAACTTTGAAAAATACAAACTTGAGTGGGAAAATGAGGTTAGTTTATTTGTATATAGATATAGATTTGTTTTTATGAGTTTTAAATCCTTTTGTGTGATTTAGTAACTACTGTTCAGTATAAATTTTATGAAGCTAGAGCCAAAGAAAAAAAGGAAAACGAAAAAAGTGGGAATGTGCACAAGAATTATAGAGAGGGTTAAATGATTATTTATACTGTGTTACATTTACAAGTAATGCTAATTAATGTGTCTATATACACAAGTGTCTATCGATTAACACACGACGAAATAGAATTATTCTTTGTAATTATTTCTTTCGATTTCATAATACAAGGTACAAAATACACAACTATTAAAGTTAGAAAAACTTATAATAATTAAACATATGAAAAATGTATTTAAAAAATCAGATTTCAACAAACAGTTCAACTACAACACTGAAGAATTGAACTTGATACAACTAAACATGTTGGTTTTCAACGAAATTGTATAAATTGATAGTTGCTACCATTTAATTTAAAGTAATTCGTTTAGAAAGCGCAACTATTTAAGTTGCACATATGCAGCAAATAAAGGTCCCTAACATTTGCATCCATTTGCATTTTCGCCTTAAACCTTTAAATTTGGACTACCTAGCCCCCAACCTTAGGTTGTTAAGTGCAACTCAAATCCTAGTCCAACCCAAATAAAAAAATATAAAAAGAACTTTTTTAAAAGACATGGCAATCCAACCGAATTCTTAAAAAAACCTGAACCCAAGGGTTCGGTTGGATTGGCCGAGTTGGGTGGGTTTTCGCCCAACTCTAATGTCATATTCAACATCAATTTTCATTAAATTTTTTTACACAAAATTTATTTTTAAAAAAAACATGAATACTTAAATGCAAATTTTATGTGAAGTTTCCTACATTAATGTTCTCTTATATTAAGATTTTCAATTGACCCATATTGGGAGTTGATCATGAGGTCAGCCTTTACTGGGGTTGGACTCATGCTGGACCCATATTTGGGCCGAGCCCAGAGCCCAATGAAGGTCGTGCCATGCTTGACCCAAATGTTGATGCAAGCACGACTCGAATGCGCAAGTAAAATTATCCGACCCTCCTAAATTCAACGATTCGAATCGTTCTATATCTTTTGACGAATCAATTCAAAGATTCAATGCATGCATTGAATCTTCCTACACATCTTACAACTAAGCCTTTTTTTTTTTTTTTTACCAATTTGAATTGCTCTTGACTGATGGTGACTTTTCCCTAAAAATGAAGGAGTGTTTCTCTACTCTTATTCTTTAGTCTTCTAAAAAAGAAAGGTTGTGACAAATAGAGGTGGGATATGATCAATATCTCCACCTTTTTTAATTTGAATAAAAATGAATTATTTAATTTTGAAAAATATAAATTTGAGGGGAAAATGACCTTAGCTTATTTATATATAGATATAGATTTGTTTTATGTGTTTTAAATCATTTTCTCTACTTTCTAATTACCACATAGTGAACAATTATTTTTTCCATAATATATCTCTAGCTAGCAGGCATATTCATCATCTCCCGTCTCTTGTGATTTAGTAACTACTATTCAGTATAAATTTTATGAAGCTGAAGACATTGAAAAAGGAAAACGAAAAAAGGGGAAATGTGCACAAGAATTATAGAGAGGGTTAAATGATTATTTAGATTGTGTTACATTTACAAATAATGCTAATTAATGTGTGTCTATACACAAGCCTCTATATATTAACACATGACGAAATAGAATTATTATTTTATGATTCTACATCTTCTTTGTCAAAGAGCCTAAACTTCTATTAGTATGTGAACATGTGGGTCTATGCATTTTCTATGTACATGTAACATCTCGTACAAATGATTTAGTGATGGTTCAATATAAATTTTGTGAAAAATGGTTTTTTGAATATGTAACTAAAATTATGGAAAATAGTAAAATTGTGGAAAAAAATAAAGAAAAATTTTCACCTCGTTGAAAAATTGTGGTTAAAAATTAATTCTGTAACAATAATTTGTTTTGAGATTTACACCAAAATATATTCATTTTCCAACTAATAAAGGAGTAATTTCCAAGTCATTTAAAACAAAAGAAGAGTACTAAAAAAACAAAAAAAAAAAATTAAAAAAAAAAAAGAAAACAAAAGAAGAGACATTTGAATCAAACTCTACCACCTCCCTGACTTGAACCGCTTGTCAGAAACTCTTTTACAGATACACCATTCCTCTCCTATTCTACCATTCTTTTCTCAGTAAATTTGCTTTTACCATCGTCAACGCTCTCTACCTCTCAATTGTATCTGGTGAGTGTAAGAAAATATTAATGAAAATCTGTCATATATATATATTAGTTAAAGTATATAATATTTATCCATGGTAGATTATTATTAATATTATCCGGG
The DNA here is from genome assembly GCA_018223645.1 of Jasminum sambac. Taxonomy (NCBI): domain Eukaryota; kingdom Viridiplantae; phylum Streptophyta; class Magnoliopsida; order Lamiales; family Oleaceae; genus Jasminum; species Jasminum sambac. The sequence goes on from CP073652.1 coordinate 29,480,834, forward strand.
TTTTCGATTAATATGTGATCGGGCTTAATATAATTATTTGTATTGTTATGTTTGTTGATTTGTTTGGCAAATAATTGGTTCACCCTTCATAGAGTTTATTTCCTCTTCTTTTACCAATTCTTACCAAACAATGCTGGCCATCACCGATTATTGTTTACACATGACATCATTACGGTAAGAGAAGTGATTTTTTGTCTATGTTGGTATGGCTTATTGTTTACCGAACACTTGTTACCTTTGCATCATTCAAACTAAGGTGACATGTGTCCATTGTCATTCCTGTGACTTTTAGAGCTCGAGACAACATTTAGATTAAGTGCCATGGGTAGTAAGAAAAATCATTTTGCAAAGGAGATAATTAACATACAAAATAAATAATTTTAACTTTAGGTTTACTTTTGTTATATTTACATTAATTCCATGTCATAGCATTAAAACACAATTTCAATAACAAATCTTTTTGTTTGATCACACTTTGACTTGGCAAAAAGTCATCCTTTTCATATGGACGCTCTAATTTAGATTACGTTGTCTTGAGACAGAACCAGCCATGCATGTGTCTGGTGGGCACAATAAACTTTGATCTATGTGGCCACTAGATTACCTTTTTGTGACAAGGAAATAGAGAAAGAATTTGGATCCAGATGGACATTAGATTATTTTTCGTGACAAGGAAATAGAGTTAGCTAGATTGTAAGAGACATTAATATGACTCAAGAAACTTTTGGTTGAAGGTTGAATATAGCTATGTTCAAGAGATTAAATGCCCCTCAATTTGTTGCTGCAAATGAGGGCTCAAATGCGAGGTGGGTGTAGAAACGGACTTGTTATATAACGTGTGAGTGACAGTGTAGCGGTGTAATTTGGCATATTTGAACAATTCATTGAATCTTCAATTTTAGCCATATGAAATACTTGTCATCCTTTGACATATATGATCAATATATTGTATCTTCAATCTCTTTGTTTCCTTTACTAGTGATCATATCCACCGCATGTTTGTTAAGTATACTCACTGAATTTGGAAAAATAAAAATTTACTTTGCATTCAATTCCTCCAACGACAAGGTCACAACCGGAAACAATGACTAGAGGCAAAGGAGGAAAAAATGCCCATCAGAGTATTGCTCGGGTAAGCTTTTTTGGCGTTTGTTTGGTTGAGTTTATAGTCGCTGGTAACGTGATCATACTTTTATGTCAATAGCATGAGAAAAATAAAATTATAATTTTTTATTTTATTAATTTAATTTTTTTGGTGATTTCTGAATATTCCAGGTCCAACATTGTATTGAGAAGTGCCTTATGAATTACATGAATAAGAAAGAGATATTGAACGCACTCGTCACACATGCCCATGAAGATCGTGAAATTGCCGAAATAGGTATTACTATGCATTACTTCTTGTATTTCCTAATTTGGCAGATTTTCAATGCTTGTGGAATTTTTTAATTCATCAAATCTATAGAATTTAGGCTACGATACCAGCTAAAGAGTTGATTTATACTTCGACTTTGGAAATCTGTTTAGAACTAGTATTATTATTTGCTACTACATCTCCTCAATGTTCATTTTTTGGGGTTGATTATCAGTATTGGCTTGAGACATGCGTGATTAAAATTGAAAATTGACTTTTACTGTCTAATAGAAGTTAAACTTTTTAAGTTGAGAAACACTTAGGTTTCGTCTTCTATTTATATGCAAATTATCCCTTCGATGATGAGCGAATTCTCCCTTGGTTAACATAGTTGTTGTATGTTTTATAGTTTGGCAGAGGCTTGAAGCACAAAATCCGGAGTTTTTCAAGAATTACAATCTTATGTTGTCGGTGAGGCAACAAATTACGAAATTCAACGAGTTACTTTCCAAGCAGGATAAGTTGATGCGCAAAGTAGATTTCAACGGAATGAGTTCCATATCCATGCCTAATGGATCAGACATTTCACCAAGTAAGACGATTTTCTACTTAAACAATCGACATTTGGCATTGTTCTTGAATGATTCGAATCTTGTAAGAATTCCTTTTCATCACTATGTTGTATTCTTCATCGTGTCTAATAGAAGAAATTTAGATATGTTGTCTTCTCGTTGTTCATTTAGATGTCTCATTTAATTAGAATACTCTATATACAAATGCTTTTCTATAGAGTATGTTGATTAGATGAGACATTAAAAAACAACGAATGAGACAGTTTATTTGAACTCTCCTAAAAGAAGTTAGAAGATGTGATATCTCTCTCTCTCTGTAGTTGAAACCAAATACATTACAATCTCTTACTATTTATTTTATTTGTAGCAAACGAGAGTTCCATGTGGTGTGCCACACAAACAATAGGACCATCAGAGAATGCAAATTTGCAGCAGCCAAAGCCTATAAGTTCACAAGATGCATTTGGTGGTGGGATGCCAATCCAGTCCTCCATGCAAGGAAACATTGATGTCTCGGCTCATGGCAGAGTGTTTGATGTTTTGCCAAACATGGTCTTGTCTCAAAACTCAAATATGCCACAAGCAATGAATGGGAAGATGAGAGAAACATGGCCTCTTTATAACACAAACAATTTGCCTTTTAATTACCAACAAAATGGTTTCTTTGAACCATATCTTCCGATGGGTAATGCAAATATGTCGTCCTCTTTTGCTAGCGTTGGGGCCAATGGCCAAGCTCTAAATGACGTGGCCTTGAATGGTGATGCTTATCAATTCGGGTTCTCAGAGCAAATCCCTGAAAATTTTATTCTACCTGAAATGGCAACTGATTTCACTGGTAATCATGTGTGCTCTTCTTTGTCCTTCCCATGAAAATGTAGGATTTCGAGACTCGATACTCTTTACGAAAGAAAAGTATCCACTTATAAAACTCATCTAGTGCACCTCCTCAAGATGCACATTGTAGCATACTTTGGAGTGATGTGACACATCATTAGAGGTGCCACATCAGTTGAGATATGCCATAATGTGCACTTTAGGTGCATGGTGCCAAGTCTCGAAAATCTTGAAGTACTTGACACTTGTTCCACATGGCTTTTCCATAATTGTTTACCAGCTATTATACAATTTTATTTTGACAAAGGGCGGCATACTTGCATTTGCATTTTATGGTATTTTAGATTTATTGCCAGGTAACTATAAGTCTCAGTTTGGACCGTCGACCGACGCCAACAACCTTATGAGTTCTCATGGTAGGAACGAGAATTTATGGGACTTTTCTAGTGTTTTGTATTGAGATTACAACTATGAACTAACATTTGTGTTCTCTACCTTTAGGAAACATGGATATGCAACATGCATTTTCTTGAAGCTCTCATATTTCAAGGTTATGGAATATGGACCTTATGGTTATGGACTTACGGTAGTCATCTTTAGTGTAGTTTCTATTTTATCATGTTTTGTTGCATTTATGTGTTTTTAGCTCTTGTAAAAAGACTTGGATGTTTAGCATGGGAGATTGCCTTGTATTTTTTTTTTTTTTTTGGCTTGGTCATGGGTTGTTTTTACATTTTAATCTGATGGCAAGTGATGATGCTCTTTCTTCAAGAGCAAAACATCAATTCTTATTCCATGATGACCAAGCTAACAGGTGCGATGCACATGTCTAGTTGAATCAACTTGATTCGATTCAAGAGGCAACACTAGAGGCTTGGTGTATACAATCTCATCAAATTAATTTTTTTTTTTTTCACATAATTTTTAATCACATCCTACATCAAATTTTATCCCACGAACTTTAATCTCAAAAGAACAGACCCTAATTATATAATTTTAGTTGATAACTAAATAAGTAATTAGTGTGACAAAAATTCTTATAAAATTACAGATCATTATGATCATAGTATCATTACAAGATTTTATTAGAACATCTACATTGCAAAAACTCTATTCCATGTGGATTCTACATGACATCAAATTTTGAAGGGAGACAGAGACACGTTAAAATAGTGGATCTCACTTGTTTCACTTTATCAGTTTATCATCCTCATTTTCACATTTTTTCTCTCCTGTTTTTTATTTTTTATTTTTTATCATTTCCCATGCCATCATCCATGTCATAATAAATCCAATCGGATAGAAAATAATCATATTAATAAATCCAACTAATTTTTCCATCATCCCAATTATCACAAGCTCAATTCAATAGAAAGCAATCACAATTACGATGATAAGGAAAAGAAATCGAGAAAAAATAAGGTTGAAGAAAAGTACTGTATCTACCTTGTCACCGAAAAACCCTAGCAAAGAGGGATATTTCGGAGCTAAAGGCAGATGCACAAATATATGAATATATGCATATATAAGTGTCTAATTCTCTGTCGCCTAACGATAGATTCCTTGATTTATTTGTATAAATCAAGAAATTGCAATATTAGGCATCATATTTTAAATCGAACATCATCGTCACAATCGTCAAATTATTAAAGTGTAATTGAAAAAGAGAAATTCTAACAGAGACAAAGAATTGAAGTGGAGGACGATGAAGAACCCTGCAAATTGTATTTACCCACAGCATTAAACAACGCAAGTCCAGAATAGGATCGAAGGCAGATGATGACGAGAGCTTAAACATATATAGCAGTCCAAGGGGATAGAGGCTTTAGGGTTGCGTGTGAAGATAATGATGCTTTAATAGTTTAATGGGTCGCGACACGTTGGGAACAAATGGGCCGAAATTAGCCCAAAAGAATTGGAGCCAAGAGTGGAGTGACTAGTGTCAACATGACATCTCTTAAATAGCATACTGTTATGAATAATAATTGAAGAATAATTATTAGGTGTTATGAATAATTGAGAATAATGTGGTGGTTATGAATTATGAGGAATAATTTGGTGGAGGAATAATTTGGTGGAGGAATAATTTGGTAAAAGATGTAATTATTATATGTGAATGACTATTATACCCTTGATGAAATTATGTAATTACGATTGTGCCATTCGAAGTTTTTCCTATGAATAGGGCTTCAGTTATTAATGAAATTCATTCCTGAGAATTCCTTAGAATTCATTCTCTCTAAATTCTCTCTATTGTTTCTATATTTTTATAACACGTTATCAGCACGAGTCTCTAACCTTTTTGAGTAATATGAAGGGAGTATGCTCTACAGTTGCATCTTATAGATGATCTTCTGTATCAGAAACCGAATTATTATAAATAATCTAATCCATCTCCAATCAATACTTATCTTTCTTTTCTCTCTTATTTTTTTTCCCACTTTCTCACGTCTCACTCTCTCTATCTTCCCAATCACTCACAGAAAACATTTATACAGAGACAAAGAGTTGTGGGCAATTCAAGAATTGGCAAATGGAGGAAATACGTGCATGTTCAATTGCTTCTGCCTAAGAAAAAGGAAAAGGTATATATATTATATTACTTTATAATACAATAATATATTAAACTATAATATTCGTTTTCTCGAGATATAAGGAGCATACGTTATCAAAATCAAATTTTCTCGACTCCATTATACTCGATTTAACGAGAGATTCGATTTGACACCAACATTGATAGGACAATAACTCGTTTTGAAATATGTTATTATCAAACTTTCAAAATTTACAAATCAGTACACTAACTTTTGAAAAAGTTACAAAATAGTCCTTGAATATTTTGATATTGATAAATTGAAGTAGAAAGGAGATAATTTTCAAATCGTAAAACATCGATAAAATATTTTTGACAATTTTACCTTTACGAATTGGAATGGACAATTTTACCCTTAGGGTAAAACCGACCTAATTTTGACGACAGTGAAAAATGGATAGAATATTTATGAAGAAATTCTAAATCCATTGATTATATAAAATGGCTTGAAGTCCATTTGAGTTAAAAGATCGGAATATTATTTTAACTCCCGAAGAGTTCAATTACATAATGTACTTATTCTAGAAGGATAAGTGTGCTCTTGTAGAAGTAATGAGTATTTGTTCTAGAAGAACAAATTTGCTCCCGTAGAAGCTCAATATTTAATTCTCGCACTTTATTTATGCAATTTAATTCTTCGCAATACCTCCTACTTGATGATGGGTTCAACCGTCACTAAACGGAAGGTTTTATATATTTCTATTTTATATGCTAAGTGATGGGTAATACCTTCTACTAGCAGATCCTACTCTGAAGAAGTAGTTAAATATTATGCAATTTAATTCTTGCTATTTAAATTAGTAAATTTATATTTATTGCAATAATTCCCATAAGGTAGGTTCGACCACCTATTGGAGGAAATTTAATTTCTACAATTTAAATTTATGCACTTTATAGTTTGAGTATATTTCCAATGTGGTGGGTAATACCACACGATTGGTGTGCATATTTTCAATGTGGTGGGTTATACTACACGATTGGTTATAACGAATCCTACTCCAGAAGAAGTAGTTGATCAAATATTCTAATCATACTCTCGAAGAAGTAGACGATGAGAATAAAATTACTTCTTCATATATACCGAATATGAATGGAGAAAATTGAGCAAGTGGTACTTGAAGTTACCATTGGATAAATAGACGAAAGTAAAATGCTGAATAGATCCCATGTTGATAAATCAAAGAAAATATATCGCATGGAAAGCTTATATGAAGTAATCTCATCGATGATATGAGATTGTATTAATATGAGAATAAAATGCTCTTGAAGAAGCAAAATCACTAGATATCTGTATTTGAATAAAGCCAATATGATATTATTATTATTACTCCAGAAGAAGTACAAAACAGTCGAAGTGGAACACATTGAGAATATCAAAAGATGACAATAAACACTCGAAAATATAGAAATACTAAAAGAAAATATATATTGAATCCATAAATGAGGGATGCGTCTCGAGAGTATAAATACTCCGTAACTCTACTACCATCAACATTAGGATTCATAATGAAATATTTAAAGGATCCGAATTTCTTTTTCGCTTGACACCAATGTGGCCAAGCGGACTGACTGGCTTCCACAGATTCTTGAACATATGCATGAAATTTGATGAGTAGTTCATCAACAAGGTACTAGCGTAAATAAGTATTTTTCTCGCTGTATGAGAGATAAACTTATTATTTACACCCTGATCTAGAAACGCTAGTAAGCCATCAAAGAAATTATTAATATTCAACAAACCTATTGGTTTGACATGAAAGTTCCACTGTGCCAACGAGGCTATATTGAATATTTCCTCCAAAGTGTTGTAGCGCTGGAAGGACAATGAAAGCATCACTATTATTCATCATATACATCATGCAGTTGTGGATGGATTGCGCTTGTAGCCCCAACCCTGCTGGACCCATGGTAGAACTGGCTCCAATTCGAGTATTAGATCCAACTAGATGGAAAGGTATTACGCTCGAAACTCTTATTCCCCATGATTGTGCGGCCATTATAAGTCTAGCTAAAAGTCTGTTGTTGGTTCCTCCGTATAGTATATTGATTTCTTGTCTCCCTAACTCTTTTACAAGTCGGTTTACCATATCCACATATTGGATATGGCCTACCAGTTTAGATCCACCAAGAATACATACGGTTTTAATATGGCGAGGTAAAAGCTGACTTGTATGAGATGATTCTAAAATCTCCATATCCATCTCTACTCCTATCTCTTTTTTTGCACTATACTTTTAATGTATGAACATGAGAGATATATGAATCCCTCTATTTAAAGAAAAAATTTCAAACCAATAATTGAGTGCACTATTTACTTTTTGACAAATATGAAAGAGAAAAAAAATGCAGAAAATTTTTTAAGTGAAAAATGACATATATCTGTCGGTGATTGAAAAATAATATATATATACATATATATATATATATCTTAAAATCGAAAAATAATATTTACAATTACAAGAAAAACATTGATCTTCGTTATTACACCGAGCTTCCTTATATTAATATGAGAAAATTATTATACTAAAATTTTCTACTAAATTTACAAACAGGATCTTCTAAAGTAAGTTTTTCAAGACTGTAACGCGTTTGTTGATCTTTGAATTTGGCCCATAAGGCCATTAGCTCACCTTGTACGTGTCCACTAGGATGTGTTTCAAGAGCCTGTTGAATATCATCCAAAGGCTCCTTACTCAATCCATCATTAATGAATGCTATTTTATCTTCTCGATTTCTGGACAAGTACCGCACAGATTTACATCGAGTGTCACATGTCCACCGAGCACACTTGTAGCATCCTCCTAATCTTTTTGCTCTCCGTTTCTTTGAAAAACTACTTTTACCCATACCAGGCATGTATTTAGAAGGAATTGAAACCTCACCAGATAATCGAACCTTTGCTTCAATCAAGCATCGGATATCTTGTGGGATACCCTTATTCATTAGCATCCTCAATCTTTCCAAATTTACCTCGATAAATCCTTTTTAGGATTTTGACTCAGAGTGATGGATAGTATTTTCAAGATTTGAGAGCATATGATCCATTATAATGTATAGACCCTTGTTAGGATGAATTTTGCAATAATTTTGATGATTTATTTATAGAATAATACGACGCGTATGAAATAAGACTCGATTTTAAATAAATAATATGAAGCGTAAGAGCTACGATTTGAATTAAATAATAGCCGGATGTGATGCGTATGAGTCAGAGCTCCGTGTTTGAACAGTAGTAGACAATAATGTCACCAAAAGATGATGGAATATGTCGGTGAATTGTTTCTATGATATCATGTTGAGCACTATACAGATACTAGTGAAATCGATATAAGAATTTACTGAACTAGAAGTTCAATAATACTCGTTTGCAAAACCGGATTGACCATCCCGGTTTAAATAATTATTGAAATCAATATTTCAAGTGAAGAATTAAAGGATTTCTACAATGATTGTTCTCGATAAATGATGAAATCATTACTAGCCAATATTGGGAATAAATCCCAAATATATCTGGAATAAAGGATAAGAAGTATGGACCCACTCATCCTCTATGTGGACTACTAGATATTATGATATGGATCCACTAGATAGTCACATGTGTATATGATTCGTAATTTGAAATTTACGAAATATTTGCTCACGGTATGAGCATGATTTTCAGATTTAATGATAAAGTTAGTAAATGTATATCCCAATACTTGAATAAATCCCTGGAGGATTTGAGTATGCGCATACAAGTGGGATATTATATGGCAAATTATTTAAAGTCCTCAAATAAATTGCCGATATCGAGAATAGAATGCAAACGGTCTAAATTCCCATATTAAGGCTGAATGATGAGAACATATATGATTAAAATCATACCAACTGTATGAGTTTTGGTGTTCTAAATTTTCTCAAAGATGAGGGAGTATTAAAGGTTGAAAATAAATGCATCATGTTATATCCTCGAAATTGAAATACGAACTTGAAGTTCAAAGATGCATGAAAGGCTATGAACAATCACATATATCAGCTACGATGCTTTGATAAGTTAGCGCGCCAGAAGCGTTGATATTTCTCCAAACATATATATCAAAGCAAATTATAAAAGATGGTCTTAATAACGGAGGCATATGCTCTTGAAGAGTATATAGACATAACTATATTGTGTAATCCTACAAGAGGATTGATAATGAGATATCTCGATAAGTTATGTCGATATGGGGAAAGAAATGAAATTGAAAAGTGTCGACACGATATGAAAATGTAGCGCTACATATGATCAATGATAATGAAAATATTGAGATATATTGAAGATGATAAATGGTGAATGTGAAATCCTTAACTTATGAGATGATGAGATGATGATGACTATTGTTCAAGTTTAAAGATAAGCATGGTGGTCATTATATGTTGCATGCTCATGAAAGTTAAATTACCGATCGTGTGTGTAGTACCGAAAAGGAAATTAAAGGATCGGATGAGCTAAACCCGTGTTTATGAGTACCCTAAAGGGTGAGCTAAGCCCCTGAGAATGAAATAACCTATTAAGTGAGTATTAAATGTTAAATGATATATTTTAAGTGTTAGTTAGTTATGAAGGTTTACTTATATGTTTACATGTTTTTTACGATGAATTTATATGCTTTAAATTGTGTGTTTGGAGACATGTGTTCATGGTGAATGTTTTGTAGTTGTGTATGAAAATTGATGCACTCTAAATGAACGAAGAGTATAAAACCAATGTATATGATACTCATACAAATGTATGAAAGATTTTGAAATGCTTGCAGCATACTTGTATAAAATACGTGTTGCACTCTTTTTCCCTTGACTGAGGTTTTATCCCATTGGGTTTTCCTAGCAAGGTTTTTAATGAGGCAACTTTAATGGCGTATTCACATGAATAATGTACTCTTTTTCCTTCATTAGGGTTTTCCCTTTGGGTTTTCCTAATAAGGTTTTAACGAGGCATATTCATGGTATATTGAGAACGATATGAGAAATTGATACGATGTATCTATTGGATCAAGTTATAATGGAGCTAATGCTTTAGATCCAAACGATGATGATATTGAAATCATTTACCGTAAGTAAAGATATCGCTTCTCAAGGTATGAAATCAAGCGGAGCTTGTACTCTTTTTCCTTCGATCAAGTTTTTTCCCACTGGGTTTTCTTGACAAGGTTTTAACGAGGCAGCACGTGAATACTCATATGCCGCTGATAGACATCAGGGGGAGCAATGTTTTGATGAAGCAGTATATAACCACTCCAAGCTATCCTGCAATCGGTTTGGAAGTTTTTTCCCAGGTTTTTCTCCAAAGCAGTCAGGAAGACATTTGTATTAATAATAGTCGTTCAAGGAGTGTTATGAATAATAATTGAAGAATAATTATTAGGTGTTATGAATAATTGAGAATAATGTGGTGGTTATGAATTATGAGGAATAATTTGGTGGAGGAATAATTTGGTAAAAGATGTAATTATTATATGTGAATGACTATTATACCCTTGATGAAATTATGTAATTACGATTGTGCCATTCGAAGTTTTCCTATGAATAGGGTTTCAGTTATTAATGAAATTCATTCCTGAGAATTTCTTAGAATTCATTCTCTCTAAATTTCTCTATTGTTTCTATACTTTTATAACACATACTACCATAGTATGTTCGTGATTATACCAAAAAAATAAAAAAAAAAAAAGGAAAAAAATAAGGAGGCTTTCTTTTTGTTTTGTTTTTTTTTTTTTTTTCAAATTCGAAAATATTTTGATATTTTTTATTTTCAGTTGATATTTTGAAAAAGTTGAAAATGTGTTTGGTTTATTATTTTGAAAAATTATTTTCGAAAAAAGAAAAATAAGAAACGTGTTTGATTTATATTTGTAGAAACGCAATAAATTGGCATATTAAAAATTACAAAAAGATTCATAAATTTTTCAACTTAACAAAAAGATCCCCATCTTCATCACTCACCCCAACTCTACCCACCCATCGCTCTCTCTCCCCTCTTACAGCCATCGGCCACTAAGGGTGGTTAATGTTGGTCGAACCACCTTTGTAGGTTGTCGCGAACCACCAGCAGGTGGTTTGCGACCACCTGTTGGTGGTCGGACCACTTTCGTATGATGGTCTTTGGACCACCATTTTTCGTGGTCAAACCACTAGATTTGGTGGTTTGACTGTCAGATTGGGTGCTCTGACTTTTTTTCGGTGGTGGTGGCCGATGGCCGGCGGTGGTCAGTGATGGTTGAGACTAAAATGTATAAAAATAAAAATTTGAGACTCAAATATAATAAATATGAAGTTTAAAATTCGAAAACGCTTTTTCTTTATTTTCGACATTTAACATAAAAAATGCCAAAAACGTTAAAAAATGTTTTCGAGTTTTCTATACAAATCTTGAAAATATTTTTGAAAATGTGTTTTCGAAAATAATGAATAGAACGCGTTTTCAACATTTTTGAAAACAGAAAACAGTCGAAAACAGTAAAGAGAACGCACCCTAACCTTTTAGACGAGTATGTTCACACATATCAAACACTAAATTATATGGGTGCAGCTAAATATAACTCCTTCCCAACTTTTCACACCCTATTTACTCATGCACCCCCTTGACCTGATTGACCCAACCTACATTTAGGTTGTGTTTGGTAAAATTAGCTGATAAGTTAGTTTAGATAAGCTAGCTTATAGTTGATAAGCTAATTGAGATCTAACAGCTTATGACTTATAGTTGATAGCTGATATAAATAAAAACGTTTGATAAAATAACTGATAAGTTAGCTTATAAATAGAATATTATACAAATGATATGTTTAAAATATATTTCTAGAAAATTGTAACGATGAAAAATGGAATAAAAATCGAAAAGCTGATGAACTTATTTGAAAAGCTAGTAAAAAAAGTTTTTCAAATAAGCTTGAACTTTTCAAATAAGCTCATCCAACCAAATGGAGCTTATTTAATTAGTAGGAATTTATAAGCTCCTAAATAAACTATAATTTAGCTTATTTAGCATACGAAACATACATTTACTCAACACACCCCCTATTTCCATTATTACCCTCAACATAATATATATATATATATATATATATATATATATATATATATTTAAAAAGACCATTGTTGATGCAACCAAGAAAGAAAAAGAAGAAGAAAAAAAAAAAAACTTGAAAAAAATTTGGATACCATTGGCACCCAACCAAAGAAAAGCTTGGCTACCATTAATGACAACCAAGAAGAAGAAGAAAAATAATGAAAAAAATTTAGATGTTCGACCCAAGCATCATGTTCAATCCAATGGGGTCGAACATGAAGCTTGATGTTGGACCTCATTGGGTCGAAAATGAAGTTTCATGTTCGACCCAATAGGGTCGAACCTCCTTGGCGACCTTTTTTTTATTTTTATTTTTTTAAACTCTTCTTCCTTGGCAGCTTTGACTCTCTTCTTTCTTTTTTTTTCACTGTTAGGGGATGGGGGCGTGAAGAGTTGGAAAACGAAAGAAAAAAAAAAGAACAAGATGAAGAAGGAAGAGGGTAATTTGGTAATAGTGGAGTGTTTTTAAAAATTTTTTGGTGGGGGGGGGGGTGGGGTGGGGTATAAAGAGCAGGTTAAGGGGGTGCATTTAGCCGCACCCAAATTATATATGTACATTCGTTCCTGTACATTCTCTTTTTTTTATTTTTGTCTTTCACATTTGTTTTAACATATTCCATTCTAACAATTTCTTATTGAACTTGGATGTTAAGAAAAATTTATCTTTTACAAATCTGTAACAAATAAGTTTTCAAAATTTTGTAGATTAATTGATCGTCGATGTCTAGAAAATGAGTTCAATTTAACACAAAAATGAAAAATGTGTAGACTCGAGCAAGTTAGTGTGAATTCGAAGATTAGTTTATTGGATTAGTCGACTCGTCTATTTTGAGACTCCTAACTTCATCAAAGAAAAATTTGGGAAAAATAGTTAAGGAAAAGCTTAGAGCATCTCCAATGCATGACCTCCACTTTCAATGTCCAAGCATGAGACAGAAAGACTCAATTTTTTTATGGGCCCCAATTTTTTTTACATTTTTCTATTTTTTTAATTCACTTTTCTCCATTTTTTGTGCATAAATTCCCGTGCCCCTTCTACATCCCCACATCCAACTTCACATCCTCCACTATTATTTTATTATTATTTTTGAATTTGTTTCTACATCTTTCATACTTTTTCACTTTTTCCTCTCTTTTTCACTACACATCCTCTATTCTCTTTTCAATCCACCTAATCATCTTCTCTCTATCTCTCTCTTCCACATCACACCTTAACAGCACATTGCAATGGAGATGCCCTTACATGGAGGAATACAAAATTTTATGATTTTTATCCGTTGGGTCAACGCAGGTCGATTCCGCCTATTAATGTGGTGGTTTCTCCAACAGAAAGGACTCCAGACGCAAACATCTGAACGTTAATGACTTTTGATGAAAGTTGAAAAGACTCAGAACCTGATCGTAACTTCCCCTCAACGTTAGGGACTCTACTGCAATCTACCCTAAAATTATAACATGCATAAACGATAAAAATCTCGCCAATAAATACTCGCCCACGTATTCATCTTTGCCCTAGGACACTTGCACTGCAAATTTTGTAACGCTCCGGCGCCTCTCTGTTAAATTCGTGGAGCGCTTAGAGTCCACCTCAGGTAACTGCTCTTCTCTCTTCTCGAATTAGGGTTTCGAATCTTAGTTGTCCTCTCTATTGTTCAATTATTATTGTTGTTTATGTTCTTATTAATGCTAAATTCAGATTTGATCTGCGTCTAGGGTTTGTGTGTGTTTCAGGATTTTGTGTCGTGCTCACGTACACACTTTTGTAGTGCTGTATTTATGGGAAAAATTGTGCGTGGGACCGGGCTTTTCCCCTGTCCTATCAGTTCTTCTTTTGAAGTCTTTGATTTTTCTTTATAAGGCGTCCTTTAGTGTAGCCTGATTGGGTTTCTATGCTATTTCTTTAAGATTTTGGCGGTTACAAGCCTTCTGTTTTTTGTCACACCTTTTCAATAGACAAAACGAAAATGTGCATATTTATTTACAAGATGTCGCAGAGGCTTGATGATGGTGTCGTGTTTCATAGGATGATATGAGGAATATCATATACATTGATTGCTTATATGATAGCAGCTTATCATGTATTAGCTCTATCTGATCATTCTTTTTGCCTTTTGAGATGTCGGTCCTTCGGCTCAGGAATTTATAATTTTGAGGTGTCATTTTGTTCGGTATTGCGTTTTTACATTTTAGTGTAGAGCCTCGATGTTGATTTATTCATTTTTTCCCCTCATTTGCTATAATTTATTTCGTTATATCTAATAGGGTTTTTGTTTTCACCTTGACAATAATTGTAACTCTTAATGGCAAATGGCCCCTAATTGCCGATTTTTCTTGCAGTAACTGTTATTACCTGAGCTTTTTTTTTTTTTTTTTTTGTTTTTGTTGGGATTCTCGATTGATTAACTTTAATTTTATATAATGATATGAGGAATATCATATACATTGATTGCTGATATGATGGCAGCTTATCATGTATTAGCTCTATCTGATCATTCCTTTTTTTTTTTTATTTTTATTTTTTATGTCGGGATTTTGGATCACAAATTTATAATTTTGAGTTGTCATTTCTTTTAGTGTTGTGTTTTTACTTTTTGATTTAGGGCCTCTTTGTTGATTTGATTCTCTTTCCGCCCTCTTTTATTATCATTTAGTCCTGTATATCAAATATGGTTTTTGTTTTCACTTTTATAATTGTTGTGACTGTAATGGCAAATCGTGCGTAATTATCTAAATTTCCTCAGCAATGGCTATTTGAGCATAGTGTGTGTTTGTTGGATTCTGGATTGAATAACTTTTAAGCATACTTAACGTTGTCTATTTCTTTATCGAAGTGCATTTAACTCTTCTTTTTATAATTTCATATAATTGTCAGGATCCACATAATTTTGTTTAAAATGAGAGGAAGGAGTTATACTCCGTCACCACCAAGAGGTTATGGTAGAAGAGGAAGGAGCCCCAGCCCAAGGGGGCGCCATGGTGGACATGGTAGAGGAGATGGTCCAACTAGTCTTTTAGTTCGCAATCTGCGCCATGACTGTCGGTAAGCATTACTTGATCACTCAGTTTTCCATTTTACATGCTGAAGCTATTAAATGGCATTAGAAAATCTGTTTTGTGGTCTTAAACTGTATGCTGTCTAAACTCTTCTAAATAGACATTCTGCACTGTCCAACTTCGGATCTATATGACTATAAACTTGTATGAAGGACCCTATGGGCACTGTTTCATGTTCTCCTGGTTGTCAAACTGTTATATCTGGCATTTTTTGCTGCGTTCAGAGCTCTGCCAGTTTCAAGAATTTTATGTTTTTCCCCACATTTTCTCCAGTTATGAGTGACTTGATTGCTGACTGAGTTTACTATATTGTGTGGTGATTATTCAACCTTAGTTCTGTTTTCTTTTTTTTTTTTTTTTTTTTTTTTTTGGTGAAAGCTAGATGGTGACATGGTGTACATTTTTTTTTTTTTTTTTTTTGGGTCAAGTTCTATACTTGGCATGATGCTGACTCTTTGATTTGCACTATCCAGGCCGGAAGATCTAAGGAGGCCCTTTGGACAATTTGGCCCTTTAAAGGACATCTATTTGCCAAGGGATTATTACACTGGGTGAGCTTTCATGGGAGGTGTTCAGTTTTTTAACTGACCCTTGACCTTTTCCTATAATATTTACATCTCCACTTGGCTGTCTTAAATTGAAATGGTTTGGCATTTCTGCTTCCAAGTGTAATATACCTTTTCATATAATATTTACATCTCCACTTGTCCGTCTTAAATTTAAATGGTTTTGCATTTCTGCTTCCAAGTGTAATATATATCTGTTATGTCTCAAATCGGGCTTATTTATTAAGATCTTTGAGATTTAGCAGTGAAGTAAGAGTTGTGAAGACTTCAATGAAGTATAAGAGTTCTGTTGACTGTCTTCAATGAAGTATTAAGAGTTCTGTTGACTCATTCAAGTATTAGGGGTTCTGTTGACACATTCAAGTATTAAGAGTTATGTTGACATCAATCAACTAATAAGAGTCCAAGGTGATGTTAATGGTAGTGAAGATTTGAAGGGGATTTGGTTTGTATACAATGTGAAGATATCAAGATTTCAAGTCTTGAAGAATTTCAAGCTTCTTTAAACTATCACTCTCAAGGTCAGCAGCCACGTGCTTGCTCATGTGCTTATCGTGGAATTGCATGTTTGTCAATTTTGGGGGCAGTAAGGTCTTTTCATTATTTATTTTCAACGGTCAGCAAATACTATTGTTCGGTAAAACTTCCTCGGAAAGTTTTAGTTTGTTTCATGAACAATTTGAAAACCTGGTCAGATCATTTATTCTGATTGGGGATTGCAGGTCTTTAGACAGTCCTCGAAAGTATTTTGCTCGGGCTGGTGTACTTCTATTTATCTAAACCATTCTGACTTCTCTTCCCGTCTGCTAACTTTTTGTTGCAGTCAACCACGAGGGTTTGGATTTGTGCAGTATATGGACCCTGCTGATGCTGCTGAAGCTAAATATCAGATGGATGGTCAGATTCTGCATGGTCGGGAGCTCACGGTTGTTTTTGCTGAGGAGAACAGGAAGAAGCCAGCTGAAATGAGAGATAGGGAACGCGGAGGAAGGTAAAATTTCCACATACATACAATTATTATTATTATAAATCTTAAAGGACTTATTTCGCTGTACATTTTAGTTTCTTTCACAGCGAAGTAAAATTAGATGATGGTAACATGTCACTAACATGTTTGATCCAGTTAATAAGATGTAAAATGGGAAATCATGATATTTTGAACTGATTGATTGTGATTTGTAGCAGACGCAGTTACGACCGGAGGCGGTCCCCCCCTCGTTATTCTCGATCTCCAGCTCCACGCTACAGAAGGTCCACATCTCGTAGCCGTGAGTACTATTCGCCGCCTCCAAGAAGAAGATACTCAAGGTATGAATATGATATGCAACTTATATAATGATATTTTGCATCTAATATTACACTCGTGTGAAAACACCACGTCGTGCTATAAGTTGGGAAACAGCTAATATGACATGATCTGGTGCTTTCACATCCGTTGCTTGGATAAAATATCTGTGCAAGTTGCCTGCACTAGATCGAAAGTATCACACATTATTAGTTATTGAATGATCCCTATGAATATGGCAGGTCTCCTTCTCCACAGGAGAAAGGATATGGTCGGGAAAGGTCATTCTCGGGTTCACCAGTAAGGGGACGTTCTCCACCCTATAATAATGGCAGTCGAACTCCAGTGAGAGAGCGTTCGCCCTATGGATCCAGAAGCCGCAGCCAAAGCCCTGGTATGGCCCGTTCTCCAGTGAGGGGAAGAAGCAGGAGCCCTTATCATGTGGATTATGGGAGGGAATCTGGTAGAGACGTTTCTCCTGCAGGGCAGTGAGTTATGTTGAGAGTATATTTCGTTTGTACTGCAATGGGATCTTACATGTTGCAGCTATTACATTTGACGACTGTTGGAGTGTTGTAACATTGAAGTATCTGAGAATTTGGTCGTTGTGTTTTGGATCACTGTTGGATATCATTTGTGATTGGCTTATCATGTGTGTCTTTTTTTTACCCCTTCACCTCTGTTTGTCGCCCCTCCAGAATCTCTCTGCCCCCGACCTCTCTGGCACTCCCTCCTTCCCTTTCTCTCCATTTTGAAGGCCAAGCACTTTAGATCATAGGTGGTAATGTGAGTATGGGACAGGTGGTTGCAGTAGTTTTGTCATCGTAAATGTTGCATTAAGATGAAAATCAATTATTGTCGAATAATTGTCGCATAACCATCTATGTGATATCATTTGATGTATGTCTATATTATGTGAGCGCCAATGAATGATATTAATTTTTATCCAACCGTATATTCTTCATCCGAAGGTGCCCACATGTTGGTAGATGGGCGCCGTGCTCCCCGCCCATTATAGAGGGGATGTGTGTTGTTCATCCACCTATGTGTGACAATGTAAGGTATCCAAATGTAAGCATTATAACATTTGTGACTCTTATTGGTATTTGACACAATTGTGTTGTGGTCTGGGTGATTTTTATTTTTGTTTTTGGAATTTTGGTTTGGTTACGAGTTTGCAAATAGTTGTCATATTATACTCTGGACACTGGATACTTTTATGTCGGTCATTTGGGCCCTCTATGATTTTAGAAAGCTCGTGGGATAACGATTGGAATATATATAAATTCTTTCACCGACCTCCATAATTGTCTATAGAAACCCCCTTAAATATAGAAAATTTTCTCACCAAACGGTCAAAAGTTAACTGGAAAATGAAGTTTTTAATATGATAATTTTTTAGGGAAAAGAAAGGTTATCATATACAGCTTGTATATACATTTTTTGTTGAAAGAAGCTGATATATATATTTTTCAACAAACAATGTTGTAACTTCCAAATAAAATACTTTTTAAACATTTTTGTAGAAAATAACTTAAACTATGCATGAAAAGATTGTACTATGAAATTTTGATTTTAATTTAATTTATCTATCCAACACACCGAGATAAAGTTATTTTCCGTGGATGTGTCGTTTTCGCAACCATGGATGTGTCATTTTCACAATCACGCCCTTATTTTTTATAGTTGATGTTTGTGTAGACGTTTTTAGATAAAATTAAATGTATAGTTTTTAAAAAAAATAATAATTCAGAAAATATACATAATCAGATTAATAAAATTTCTGATTGTTAAAAATGTGGTTGGACTTTGGAGTAATGATTTTCAAGTAATTTACCAAACAAGCTACTTACAAATGTATTTTCAATCAAAACTAGTAAAAGAATGCTACTTGATAAAAATTTACAAATGTATTTTTATTACATATTTCCTTTTTTTTTTATTACATATTACATATAGCCTCAGTTAGCGGATGAATTTTAATTCATTCTTTGTAAAATTTAAATGTGATCAAATAAATCACATCCATCTATCTTTCTATTTATTAAGGATATATATTTGATTGGTGATAAGTTAATTTTCTTGATGCGCGTATTGAATGTGTGATTGAAATTTGAGAAAAGTATATTGAATAATGAATGAGTGGTTGTAAATTATGAGAGAGAAAAAATTGATAAAATTTATCTTGAATTATGTTGAGTAGAACAAGACCTAAATTTCTACCACTCAACTCCACTCATTCTTTGTCTTTCTTTTCATAAAAATATATTAAAATTTATCTGCTAACACCCTCTGTTTTTCACATTTTTTTTTAACTTTGCAACCTTTTCAACCGTACATCTTGTCTCTCAAAAAGCATTCACCTTCAAAAATTTCATTTTTTGACTTGGACCAATCAATCAAGGAAAATACAGTTCCCATTAAGAAACAATAATAATAATTCAAAATTGATAAAATTTGTCTTGAATTATGTTGAGTAGAACAAGACCTAAATTTCTACCACTCAACTCCACTCATTCTTTGTCTTTCTTTTCATAAAAATATATTAAAATTTATCTGCTAACACCCTCTGTTTTTCACATTTTTTTTTTTAACTTTGCAACCTTTTCAACCATACATCTTGTCTCTCAAAAAGCATTCACCTTCAAAAATTTCATTTTTTGACTTGGACCAATCAATCAAGGCAAATACAGTTCCCATTAAGAAACAATAATAATAATAATTCAAATACGGGTATATCAAATATGTACCCCAATCTCAAAATGTCCTCAAGTTTTCATGTCTCTGTTTTCGAGAATCTAGAGAGACGACGCTCCTCTAGAAAACAAAAGGGATTGTTTTTTCTTTTCCATTTACTAGTACAATTCTGAAAAAAAAAAATAAAAAGAAAAAGAGGAAAAACCTCAAAAGACAGAGCTTTTTCAACCGTAAAGCGTCCAAAAACTGCTAAGCTCAAGATTGTCTGAAGATGCTGTTATCACACTGCATCAGGTTTCTCCTTTACCTCATAACCTCATTTCAAATGTGAATACTAATTTATATATATATATATATATATATATATATATATATATGCCGTGATGTGAGAAAGGGTAGGGGTGGGCTACAGTTGTTTAGCTAAAAAACAGATGCTTAATTACTAATAATAATTTTGAGCTGATTTTTGGGTATTATTATCTTACAAATGTGCGCCGCTTCAGTTTCCTCTTCACCTAAGTAGACTTTTGAGCTTCTTTTTCTTGGATTTTCTCTTGGATTCTGCCTTCTTTTATTTTTAAAATTTTTTTTTTTTTGTTTTCATAAGCTTGTCGGATTCTTCATTCTCAACTCATTCTTCACTGCCAATGATTTTTTTCCTTTTTCTTAGGTTTCTTTACTGAGCCTGAATTTGTAAAATCTTAGAAGATAGATTCTAGATTTAACCTCGGCGACAAAAACGAGATTTCATCAGGTACTTCACTTTTTTTTTTTTTTTTAAAATCTTCTGTGTCTTTTATGTTGTTCTGTTGCTTTACCCTTGCACATTTTTTGGGGGAAATGTTTGTGAAGTGTTGGTTTAATGTGGCGTTTGGTTTTCCTAAGTTTAGAAGTTGAAAATTGAGATCTCGCAACAGTAAATTTGAGTAAATTTAAGCTTAGCCAAACATGTCTGGTGTGTTTGATTTACAATTCTGGGACAATGTGTTTCAAACGATGTTTTGCTCACAACAGAGAGTTGAAGAAGAAAATTTGTAAGGGTAATAAAGAACCATTCTTTTTATTTAGTTCTAAAATCCCTTGTAAATATGGAAAGAAATATAGACCATTTGATGTGTTTGATGTTCTTCTTATGTGCATTTAGGTTGTATTACTGTTTCATAATGCTACCTTAGATTCAACCATGGCCATAAATGTGCAATAGATTCAACATTAGGCTATAAGCTTTATTTGTCAACTATGAGTCCAATGATGTTTTCGATTTGCGTCCTTCCTAGGATTGATCCCTGGCCAATCATGGTGGGACATGGATATGCTCGTTCTGGTTAGTTTGAGGGTGTTAAGATTACAATCTTTTCTTTTCCAGGTCGAGTAGAACGCGTAGGTGTGTGTGAAGATTGAAGCTTCGTGTTGTATATAGCTGATGATGATTGAAGTACGTCTTGTTTCTATTCTGCTATTCTGTGGACTCTTCTCCATTACAACAGGTCAGTCAATTTTAACTTTAAACCTTTCACGACCGTAGAAACTAGACCCCATTTGTACACCTTCTTCATTTTAATCTTCTTGTAATATGCAGGTGCATTTGTCGGGGTAAACATTGGCACCGATGTTTCAAACCTACCACCAGCATCCGACATTGTTAGAATCCTCAAAACCCATCAAATAACCCACGTACGCCTTTTCGACTCTGATGCTCACATGCTGAGTGCTCTCTCGAACTCCGGCATAGAAGTCATGGTCAGTGTCACAAATGAAGAAATCTTAGGCATAGGTGAAACCCCGTCAGTCGCCGCTGCCTGGATTACCAAAAACGTCGCCGCTTATCTCCCTGGGACGAACATCACTGCCATTGCCGTTGGCAGTGAGGTTCTCACTACTCTCCCTCATGCAGCCTCTATTTTGGTTCCCGCTATGAATAATCTCTACAGAGCCCTTCTTGCAACAAACCTAAACTATCTTGTTAAAGTCTCGACTCCACAGTCAATGGGCGTTATCCCCCGTGCATTTCCTCCCTCGACCGCCACCTTTAACTCTTCATTCAACTCCACCATTTTTCAAATCCTCCAATTCTTGAGAAACACAAATTCATTCTACATGTTGAATGCTTATCCTTATTATGAGTTTGTTAAGAGCAATGGCATTTTCCCCATTGAATATGCGCTTTTCGAACCTCTCTCTTCGGTCAAACAGATCGTTGACCCGAACACCCTTTTTCGGTACAGCAGTATGTTTGATGCTTTGGTGGATGCAACCTATAACTCAATGTCTTCTCTTAATTTTTCAAATATTCCAATAGTGGTGACCGAGACTGGGTGGCCTTGGTTTGGTGGTGCTAGCGAACCTTATGCAACGGTTGACAATGCTGAAACGTTTAATAACAACTTGATTCGGCGGGTTTCGAATGATTCGGGCCCACCTAGTCAGCCCGACAAGCCCATTAATACGTACATCTACGAGTTGTTCAATGAAGATAAAAGGCCCGGGCCCATATCTGAGAGGAACTGGGGTGTCCTTTTTACAAACAGCAGTTCTGTGTATTCGATTAATTTGATTGGCTCAGGAGGTGGGAGTTTGAATTCGTCGACTGTTTTTTGCGTTGCAAGGTCTGGTGCCGATGAGGATGGGCTGAGAAGTGGACTCGATTGGGCTTGCGGGCCGGGCCAAGCTAATTGCAGAGCTATTCAACAAGGGCAGCCTTGTTATTTACCCAATACTTGGCAAAATCATGCCTCATATGCTTACAACGACTACTATCAGAAAATGCGCAGCTCGGGAGGAACTTGTGACTTCGATGGTACGGCTACGACAACTACCATTGATCCTAGTAAGTTTCGATTCCCTTGTAAACTGCTTTTATCTTAGGTTGTAAGGTTTCGTAAGAAACAAAGATTATTATCGTTTTGTGTAAATTTTCTTATCCCGTGTTAATGGATACCAATGCAGGTCATGGATCCTGTAGATTCACAGGAAGGTGAGTGTTCGTCTTTATTGCACCCCTGTAGGGTGATACAACACAATCATACGGTTGTACAGCTAATCGTATAACTAGATTGTGACACATCATATGGTTGAACAACTAATTATATAAATAAATAGAATTATCCTTATTATTACAGTTTGGTAGGTTAGAATCGAATTTTTAAGCTGACCGCTAAATTGGGGTTTTTTTTTTTTTTTATCTATTGTGGCAGTTCGAATTCGAACAGCAGCGTGCTATTTCCACCTGCGTTTGGACCGGTGGGTCCAGCGTCGAAGAGCTCAAGGAATTATATACATTCCCATCAAATTGGACTATTGTCTGCTGTAATTCTTGCATTGGCTTTAGTTTGATGTTAGAAAGATTTTGTAGCATGCATGTTGATCAACTGAAATTGTACCTCGAGTTGGACTTGTAGCATTCATTCCACCATAACCGACAACCGGAGTTGGTTCTAAAATGTTGGTTATCCTAGACGGAACTAGATATTCTAGATTCCTCGTCCCCCGATTCTAATGTTTGAAGGTCATTTTTGTATTAACAAAAACGTTAGCCTAGCGTATGACATGTTAGGAAGACTCAAAGGATCCTCAAGTGTGAGTTTCGCACTTTGGCCTTCGCGGGAATTTCATGTACAATGTGCTTAGTTCTGATTCAGTATTCCCTAGTGGATACCTTAAAATGCCTACGATATGGGCACTGGTAAAACAAGAGCTAACTTATCTTCACCAGGATGGAATAATATTATAACATTACAAGTCAACTGAGTCTATGTTCTAAATGTTAAAATTATTTTATTAGTATAAGATTTTATGATAAAATAATCAATGTGAAAAAAATTAAGGGTGCGTTCTGTTTGCCATTTTCAGCCCACCATTTTCTGATTTCTGTTTTCGAAAATGTTGAAAACGCGTTATGTTCATTGTTTTTTAAAATATGTTTTCAAAATCATTTTCAAGATTTGTATAGAAAACACGAAAACGTCTTTTTAACGTTTTCGGCGTTTTCTGTGTTAAATATTGAAAACAAGGAAAAAGCGTTTTCGGATTTTAAATTTTACATTTATTATATTTTAAACAATTATAAATCAAACATATTTTCTATTTTCTCTTCTCAAAAATAATTTTTTCAAAATAACAAACCAAACGCATTTTCAATTTTCTGAAAACAGCAATTGAAAATAGAAAACACCAAAATATTTTCGAAAACGAAAATAGAAAATACAAAACAAACAGAACGCTCCGTGATATTTGATCAAAATGCCCTGAATTTCAACAGTTAGTTCAACTTCAATAGGGTAGCATCAAAGCCGCCAGCAGCTTAGGGGCCATAGCACATGACGTAGCGTA
Source organism: Jasminum sambac (assembly GCA_018223645.1). Lineage (NCBI taxonomy): Eukaryota > Viridiplantae > Streptophyta > Magnoliopsida > Lamiales > Oleaceae > Jasminum > Jasminum sambac. The sequence goes on from CP073652.1 coordinate 29,505,208, forward strand.
TTTGTCCGTCACGTATCTCGGTTGACAATTCACCTATTTCACCACGGTTTCTCTGTCAAATGCGCATTCATACCACAGCTTACTCCATTATCCATACATTAGCGATTGCGACTGTTTGAGAGCGAGCGGGCAGAGGAATGGGAATGGGGAAGTGCGTAAGTGAAGTGAGAGTGGAAGATTTGGTGCGAGCCGGTTTAGCAGTTGAGGCCGCCATAGATTTTGAACGAGAGCTCAAAGATGCAATTGCGAAAACCTCCGTTAATGGCGGCGATGTGTACGACCCGCAGGCGCTGTGGCGAGAGGTCGTGGCGAGGAAATTGCTGAAACCGTCGCATCCGCATGGTGTTCACCAGCTTGTCTACTACTCCGTGTATTGTAATTACGATGAGTCCGTTCATGGTCCTCCGCTTTATTGGTTCCCTACGCCGTAAGTCTCTCTCTGACTATCTCTCATTCTCTCTCACTCTCACACACGCGCACGTAGACAAACTCTCTCACGCTTGTAACGTGTATGGATAAATGAGTATTGTTGACCTTCAATCTCGCCCAGCCTTGTTTAGATTGGAATTATGAGTCATTGTTTATGAATACTGAGATTGAGAGTTTTAAGGAAGTGCTGCAAGGGTAAAATTAAAGGATAGGCACCGAAACTATTGACTCATGGACTTTAAAGTGGAAATCATCATTTGCAACGCTTTTAAAATTGTCTACCTCCTATCATATGGTTTGTGTTCATGTTTATTGAATTGACGAATTGAAAAGAAAATGTCACTTTGACGAAACTTCCAATTTAAAGTTTAGTGACTAAATCCTTGTTTGTATTAACATTTTTTTGACTAAAAATCATCTATTACTAACCACATCAATATCAACCATATATCTCATGTAATCACTCATTATTATCCACACATCTAGGGGTCCCCACCACTATTCATCTAAAAAGGTAACTTTTAGGTAGCTTTTAGTAGAAAAAAGTTCACTCGAACACAAATAATTCCACGTTTAAAGATTAGTGAGCCTTTATAAATTTTTTCTATAGCTTACTTTTAGGTAGTTTTTTAGTAGAAAAAAGTTTGCCTGAACACAAATAATTCCATGTTTAAAGATTAGGGAGCCTTTATCAATTTTTGCTGTGCTGCACCATACAGATGGACTGCTGTAATTACTTGGCTTCGACAATCTATGGGTGGTTATTTTCGCTACCTGTTGATAGCTGTTTATAATTGGCTAGCTGATACCTATTAGGCGGAATTCTTCTTTCTACTATATAGAAACGATGAGGTGGGCTGACTAACAGGAATTCATGGAGAGTTCTGTGGATCTTTTTGAAGAATGACACTGATAGAGCTTAATGCTAAAGAGTATTAGAGAACATGACGTGGTTTAATATTTCAAGAAAATAACAAATTATTGCTCTTTGTTTCCATGTACCAAGTATGGCAGGTGAACCAAAATGTCATGTCTACTGAATATGCCAAAAAAATTGTCTTTATGCTGTTATCCTACTTTCAGTTCATCAGAAGAGTCTACATTATCGAAGAAATAACAGAACCATATGGTAACAATTAATGGTGATGAATTTAGATATTTATCAATATCCAGATATGGGAATTGGGATGCTATATATGTGTAATAAAAAGGGAAAATCTTTTTCGTAACAAGAATGAAAATCTTGTTTTAATCAAATAGAGGGAAAATGGGGGCAAAAGGTCCTACTCTAAACAAGAAACAAGAACAGATAAATTTTAATACATCAAGAAAATTTAATTAGAATAGAATTGTCCTGAATCAAATTTTCATAATGTTGAATTCTTGAACTCTTCTTATACCTCTTACAATCATTTGATCACGATTTACAATGCACTTCGAGTACCAGAAATCAGTCTGGATGCACAAATTTGGGGCGTATCATGGAATCTCATTGTCCAAAGCTTTTAGGGCCATTATACAAGGATCCCATAACGAGTTTCAGAGAATTTCAGAAGTTCTCTGTTCAGCATCCTGAGGCAAGCCTTTCACTGACTGCTATCCTACTTTTAGAATATCTTTGTGTTTCCAATTCAACTAACTCATAAATATTTCAGGTATACTGGTCCATTATCTTGAATAAGCTTTCAGTTCAGTTCTCCACTGCACCAAAATGTATTCTGGACACCACGAATAAATCGAAACATGGGGGAACATGGCTTCCTGGCTCAGTCTTGAATATTGCTGATTGTTGTCTGCAACAAAACACTTATTTGAAGAAGCAGGATGATAACTTAGCAATTGTATGGAGGGACGAAAGCTGTGATGACAACTTGGAACATATCACGTTAAAACAGCTCCGAGATCAAGTAATGTACGTATCCAGTCATCTGGCTCAGTCTTCATCATTATCTATTAGTAATGCAAAGTTGCAAACATAATTTTTGTGTATATGTCATGCTTACAGACAAATTTAACAAATAATAATAATAATAATAATAATAATAATAATAATAATAATAATAATGAATTGTGGTTGCATCATTCCATATTTTTACTTCCACTTGAACAATGATTTGGAAGGTAATCAAATGATCGTATGTCAGACATTGGCATATGGAAACAGGTGTATTAGTGGACACAGTATTTGTATTCATTCTATCATTATCTTTCCATGTACTTGATTACCTACGTGTTTTTTCCTCTCTGTTCTTGTGAAATTATTTCTCCTTTTTTTAGGTTGGTAGCAAATGCACTGGATGCAACATTCTCCAAAGGAGATGCTATTGCCATTGACATGCCAATGACAGTCACTGCAGTTATTTTATACTTGGCTATTGTGCTTGCAGGGTTTGTTGTTGTGTCAATTGCTGACAGCTTTGCAGCAAACGAAATTGCAACTCGCTTACGTGTCTCTAAGGCCAAAGCAATCTTTACACAGGTGCTCACTGAAACCATCCTGATAATTTTATGCTACGGTTGAGAAAGTTCCCAGCAAGTATTTAATGGGATATAGTTAGGCTCCTTGGGGATGATGAGAACTATACGGGGGCGTTCTCTTTATTTTGTATTTTCTGTTGCATTTTCGAAAATATTTTGGTATTTTTTATTTTCAATTAGTGTTTTGAGAAAATTGAAAATGCGTTTGGTTTATTGTTTTGAAAAATTATTTTTGAAAAGAGAAAATAGAAAACGTGTTTGGTTTATACTTTTAGAAATACAATAAATTGGTATATTAAAAATTACAAAAAATGTCTAAACTTTTCAACTTAACAAAAAGGTCCCCATCTTCATCACCCACCCCATCTCTCTCTCTCCTCTTACAGTCGCCGACGACTGAGGGTGGTGCGAACATGGAGGTTTGCACCACTAGCAGGTGGTTGCAACCACCTGTGGATCACCTTCATACATTTCGTGGCCAAACCACTATATCGGTGGTTTGATTGTCAGATTTGGTGGTTTGACTTTTTTTCCCGTGACGGTAGCCGGTGGCTGGCAGTGGTCGTTGGTTGGGACTAAAATGTACAAAAACAAAAATTTGGGACTCAAATGTAGTAAATGTAAAGTTTAAAATCCGAAAACGCGTTTTCGTTGTTTTCGACATTTAACATAGAAAATGCCGAAACGTTAAAAAGACGTTTTCGAGTTTTCTATACAAATCTTGAAAATGTTTTTGAAAATGTGTTTTTGAAAATAATGAACAAAACACGTTTTCAACATTTTCGAAAATAGAAAACAACCCGAAAATAGTAAAGAGAATGCACCCTAAGCTATTTGATTCCAAGGAAGGTTCCTTAGTTTTATTTTTATATTTTTTCAATGACTGTACTTGGTGTTTAATTGGTGGGGAAAGAATCTGTTGAGTGTATTTAGATCTGACAAGATTTCAGCTTAATAACCTCTGAGTACAAGAATTAATTTGATAATTCCATATTCACAAGATGATGTAATATTCAGATTATCTTCAATCTGCCACGCCTCACTAAAGAATACCAGTAACAGTCATAAGACGGAAAACGATTTATTACTCCAAAACTTTGTGGAATTTTGTCCAGCATTAACGTGATTTTTCAAGGAATTTGGAAGTCAATAGTTGAAATATTATTGCCAAAATGTACTAAATGTACTTTCTCCAACCACTTTTGTTACACCCCTTCACCCTTCCCTCCTAACCCCTGTCATTCAGTCCCTATCTCCCTGCACATTCTTGCTTTTATTCATCAAAAGGAGAGAAGGTTGATGTCGGAGAACCTATAATGTTCTCGTTGGTTCTTACTCTCTGCTATGTTCACTTAGATTATTAGCATCATATAACAATTCAAAATTGATTTCCAAGTAACATTAAATTTCTTGCAATAAAATTAGTTGAACTCTTTTTGTGTATGGAATGCAATTAAAATAAAAGTAATCAACATATCCAAATAACTGGTGAAAATGTGCAATCACTTTGCTGGCTGACGAGTAAGGAGACTGCTGCCTTCTTGCTCACCCTTGTTCCAAACATACATTTGGTAACAAGAACTTTAGCCTGATGTGGAGCATATGTTGTCTATTTGGTAATCATTCTAACTTTATGGATATTCAGGATTTTATAGTACGGGGAGGACGAAGATTTCCTTTATACAGGTAATGATTGCTCCTTGAAATATTAGTTCTTGTCACAAAATTCTATCGATAATGCATGAAGTAACATTTTATTTCAGTTACATCAGCATCTTTTTCCTTGTAACTAGATATATCACTTTAAAGGGTGACTCATAAGATTTTACTGCCAAAAATCACTTCTGGCTTTCTTTGCAGTCGTTAAATATGCTTTTTTAACATTAATTCTCAATCTCAAAATGTAGAAAATGGAAAACATGCCAAATATATATAGAAAAGGTAAGTATGAACTTGGAAAACTATGTATAGACAAAGAGCTCCACAGAGGCATTGATAATTACAGCTTGTTTCATGCAACTTCAAAAAATCATGCTTCTCCACAATCACTTCCTACCACTCATTATATTAATTTGATAATTTTTGTATAATTTTTGTTGTCTTTTCTTTACTTCTCAACCACACGTTTAAAATTCATTTTTCCAATAATCCCTATCAAACAAACACTTGACCATGTTTCGGTTCAAAATGTGATAGAGTTACTTTTCCCAATAACCTTATGTCAATAAATAGAATAAACAAAATCTCACTCATTATTATGAAGACTTTCAGTTAAAATGGTGCTGTACTTAACATCGAGTCATGAGAAAATGCTCTTCTGTCATAAAAGCTAGAATGCACATTTTAGTACTCCGATACCCTAGTATATGTCTAGTTGACAATTATTATTATTATGTCCTTGCAGTCGGGTAGTAGAAGCTGCCCCACATAAAGTTATAGTTATCCCTGCAACTGGAGAAGATATAGATGTTCGTTTAAGAAATCAGGACTTGTCATGGAAAACTTTTCTTTCGCGGGTCCACCACCTACCTAGGTAAGTTTAGGGATGAGTTTCCATCTCAGGTAAAAGAGCATCTCTTCAGCAGACAAACAATAATAATTGTATCGATCCATATTCCATACACTGTCACAATATATCATATTCATCTCACGACTCATGTGACATACTTCTCTTTTGCCAGGTCAAAGTATTATTCGCCAGTTTATCAATCCATAGGCTCTGTCACCAATATATTATTTTCATCTGGAACCACAGGTCAGTGATTCCTTAGACCACATACAGCATGTTAATGTATTCTGCAAGATATATATACCGCCGAATACGTTTTCCACTTTCGTCAGGAGATCCAAAAGCGATTCCATGGACTCATCTTTCTCCAATCCGATGTGCTGCTGATTCATGGGCACATATTGATGTTCAAGTTGGAGATGTTGTTTGTTGGCCAACAAACTTAGGCTGGGTTATGGGGCCAATTTATATTTATTCATGCTTTCTAGCTGGTGCAACTATGGCTCTCTATCATGGATCTCCTCTAGGCCGTGGCATTGGGAGATTTATCCAGGTAACTTCCTGTTGTTGGATTTCATGATTTCTTCATGATATATTGCTTAAATGTCTGCTTTTCTTACGTCAGTCGTTAACTATACAAGCAGAATTCTTAAAGATTAAATGACTATCTAATGGCAATATTTTGGTTCCTCAAAATTTCTTTTGAAGGTTTTCGCAAAAAGTGCACTCTGTTCACTCATTCATGCTTTGAGATTATTGAACACAACACTATTGTTCTTCACCTTTTATGCTCTTTCAGGATGCAGGAGTAACTATTTTGGGCACTGTCCCTAGCTTAGTAAAGTCTTGGAAGAGCACAAATTGTATGGAAGGCTTAGATTGGACAAAAATAAAGTAATATTCAAATTCAAACCTTCAAAACTTACGGTTTCTTCAGTTTTAACTACAAGGAATTAACAACCACCTTCCCAGGTCGTTTGGTTCTACTGGAGAAGCCTCTAACATTGATGATGATCTTTGGCTCTCTTCAAGGGCCTACTATAAGCCCATTATTGAATGCTGCGGTGGCACTGAGCTTGCTTCGTCCTACGTTCAAGGAAACCTTCTGCAACCACAATCCTTTGGGACCTTTAGCTCTGCCTCAATGTCCACAGGTTTTGTCATCCTCGACGACAGTGGGTTACCTTACGTAAGAATTTCTTTCTAGCATCTTTTCTGTCTTAAATTTACCTTTTGTCAAATTCAGTGGTTGATATTTGATGACCAAATGATTCATCTGAATTTACAGGGTGCTACCATTACATCACATCGTATAACTTACAATTTTTTTATATTCCTGCAGAACAAATATGCTTTCAGATGTAATATTCTGCCAAATGTTTAGTCTGACATTAAAGCACCATACTTTCTGATTTTATGAGCTGTAATGCAGCCTGACGATCAAGCTTGTGTCGGCGAGGTGGGTCTATTTCCTCTTCACATGGGAGCATCGGATAGACTGCTGAATGCTGATCATGATGAGGTGTACTTTAAGGGGATGCCGATGTTCAAAGGAATGGTGCGTGTTTTGGCAACCTATTAGAATCTTCATTTTGTTTACCTACTAAAATATAACGAACAGGATGCAGTTTGCCTACCTATAAAAATGTAAAAGCATCACTTTTTTAAGTTCACTTAATCAATCTGTGAATCACATTGCTTTTGTCTGCTGCACCTTCTCTATCGTTCTTTCAGCAACTTAGGCGTCATGGTGACATAATAAAAAGAACCGTAGGCGGGTTTCTGGTGGTGCAGGGAAGAGCTGATGACACCATGAACCTTGGTGGCATTAAGGTATATCATCCTCCTGATCTGATTTCCTTCGTTTTTTCATATCATTTTGTAGCCGCATAGGAAAAATTATAATAGAAACACATTCCTTTCGACTTAACGCAAGTGCCGAACTTTCCAAATCGATGTAGTGCTTCAAATTAAACCTTACAAAACTGTAATTCTGTTGGGAACTGATTCAATTTCAGCTTATCAGTCAAAATATAACTTGTTGGAGATATAAATTTAGTGAAATCATTTCGCGAAGTTATCAGATGGTACAAGTACTACCAGTTTAGCAGTAGTTTTGGTAAATTGATATTTCAACGATGAAAGGAAAACTGAACATTAATAATAGTTGCAGAGAAGCAATTCAAGGTCATCTCAATCAACAAAATCTGAAAGAAAGTTCGATGTCTTGACACATCTGTTACTTCAAAATTCGTTGGCATCAAGATTGAAATACTGTGTAATCATGGCAATGCATGTTCTGGAGTAAAACTTTGTTTGTTGCTGTTGTCAAGTGATAGGAATAAATGTCTTAGTATCGAGAAGCCTTTGGAGTGTGAAAATGAAGTAAGATTCTTACAACAATAACACATTTTAGCAACTCCATTGGCATTTTGGCTCATTATATACGCTTCTGATTTAGAAAACTAAGCTCATGTTCATTGACTCCATTGGTTTTGCATGGTTGAGATCGGAGATGAAAAATAACATGAATAACATTAATGCAGACGAGCTCAATTGAAATTGAGCGGGTTTGTGACGGGGCTGATGAAAGCGTCCTGGAAACGGCCGCGGTCAGTGTTGCCCCCCCGAATGGTGGGCCAGAATGTTTGGCCATATTTGTGGTACTCAAGACGGGATTCAAAACCGAATCAGATACACTTAAGATGAAATTCTCAAGAGCTATCCAAACCAAGCTGAACCCTTTGTTCAAGGTTTATATCCTTAGTTCAACAATTGCCTTTTTATCTTTCTTCTTTTTCTTTCCTTTTTTGTTTTCTTTTCCTACTAACCTGTTCGATTATTTATTTATTTTTGAATTAATCAGGTGAGTTTTGTGAAGATCGTCGCAGAGTTTCCTCGTACAGCATCAAATAAGTTGCTGCGCAGAGTGTTGAGGGATCAATTGAAGCAGGAGCTTCATATACACAGTAAAATATAGTTGCATCTTTCAGTTTCTCATGTAGCTTCTGTTGCAAGGCTTGTGTGTGGTGGTTGAGATGATTGGGTGTTTAACTTGGTAGTAGTTGTATGTAAAATTTCAAATTTGAATTACTGTAGGACTGTAGGACCATCTAGTGATATTGCACAGATTGAAAGAAATGTTATATGCTCAAAATTCTCTATTTTATTTTGTCTTAATGTGAATCAATAAAGTCTATCCATGTGAAGATATTTTATTCTTTCAAAATCAATATTTAGCTATCCAATCAACAATGAGAAGAATAAGATCTCCCTTACCTGGATGGAAAGAAAGGGAGTAATACGCTCAAAGTTCTTTTTATTTTTATTTTTTTATGATAAACAAATGATTTTTGAATCCATTGTTTGGTCCGACCATTTTTAATCATTACTTTTTCTCAAATTTATTTTCCAGCACGCATTGATGTCCACACGTTTCTTGCTTCTCAACCCAACTTTTGACCATGTTGTATCGAATTTTACTTCAGGAGTACTTACCAAACTAGTCGACAGTATCATATATTGCTTGAATTTGTATTTCTTATTGCAGATTGATATCATCATATCACCCTTGCCACGCAGTGCTTGCTTTACATTTTACCCTGCATCTTGTAAATGATAATTCTGAGGAATGACGTCTTGCTATACATTTTGTCCTAGATCTCATACAAGATAATTCTAAGGAATGACATCCAAGCCCAGGTCTTGGCCGTTGTTTCGAAGAAATTCTAGCTTATTCTCATTCTCTTATTTCTCATTACTTACCTTCTTGACTCTTTCGTACAATCAAAACAATCCATATCATTGGCTTTAAACGAAAAATAATATTAATTATGCCATAAGTTGATATGTGTTCATAAGAGAGATTCATTGTGGACACAAACGTGTGTGAAGTCAAATGTTTTTGACCCAATGCCAGTAATAAGTACACCCCTGAACCCTCAACAAGCAATAGATCCAAAACTTCACAACATATTCTCTCTGACAGTTGAACATCAGAGGTCATTCACACTTGAATCATGGACATAGTTACGATTTGATACAAGTGAGTGTTAGTCTCATGAAAAAGATTCAATAGCCACCATATAAGCATCGATAAAAATGGAAAAATCAATTAATGGAAAAACAATTAATGGAAAAATGACCGAGTAAAAGAACATTGATGAATGTTTAAATCTCCATGAAAGTAATGGGTTTCTATTTACCAATGAGAAGAAAGATCCACATGTATTAATCAACCCTTTTACAACTCAGAGCAGACCATGCCATCTTATATGGAATTGTTGCTCAGACAGTATCTTACAAAACTTACAAGCCACTAACAGATGCTGCTTCATGCACTTTCCCAGATTGAAGTTATACGGGGACTCTTTTTCCTCGGTAACGGTCAAATAACTGCACAGAAGAGGATGATGAAGAAGAATTATAAATAAAATATGTCATGGGACAAAGTTTAAACACGTAAGAAAAGAATAAAGCAAGCAGGCCGCAGACAAATAAAGGAAAAGAATTCCAAATCTTGCAACTTCCATCAATGAGAATATCACCTAGGACTTCACACAATTCAGAGCTATAATTCACACATTCAAAAGCAGAAATAGCATGTTCCAAATAGCCGGGGAGGGATGGGGGAATCTAGAAAATTTTTTCAAATGCAGAACTAGCATGTTCGGATCTAGAAAATTTAAGGACACGGGCTGTAATAAAGAAAAAAATTTAATTCAACTACAATTTTTTTTATGTAAAATTCAAAAATTTTTTCGGGCAGGCAATGGATGCAAGTAGGGGGTGGGGGAAGGGGGTCCTTCAAGCAAGCGACCCATGACAATTACATAGGCATCATGTTTCACACCAAGCAGACTGAATCTCCACCCAGACACGTGTCTAATACTTCTTCAACTATGTCAGCATAGAATATAGAGGATAATAGCCCTAGCAAGACATACTAAGAAATATATTTAAAAACACAACTGCAGCTCATTGTGTTGTGATGCCTCCATGTATATCATGCATTAACTTCTAGGAAAGACTTATACTAGAACCAGAAGGATCATGCCGGGGCAACATAGGAATAGATCCAGTGAAGCAACTTAAATATGTTGCTGTTAATAGGCAACTTCGACTCTATCAAGACAACAAATCAAACTCCAGCATCACAATTATTCACAATGCCATATCCAACAACATTTATCTGAACTCAAATCAGTATAGATTCCAAATCAATTGTTCCCAAGATCCAAACAGATACTAATTGGAAAATGTCACAGCAAACATACCGATCTGAAAAAGGGCTGCTGGAAAAGCCAACCAAGAATAGGTATCCTCTGCAGGAAAACAGCAAGTGTTGGCCAAAAGCCACTGCACAAATATTAATGATCAGGGCAAAAGTAAACCACCGTCAAAACTGACATTATAAATTATAATCAGGGAACATAGTTGCACAAACCTGAAGAGCACGACAAAACCATATGCCTCTAGAATCATTCCTATGATAGGCCATCCAATGATGACAAAGAAGAAGCCAGCACCAAATGCAACAGTTCCCTACAATCAACATTATTTAAATCCCAACTGACTCAAACTAGAAAGAAATTCTAGAAATAACACAGTACGGTGAAACTAATAAATTTGAACCTTAAAATTTGAACGTTTCATGAAGAATTGAGCTGACGACTTCAGTCCAATGGTCAATGTCACACCAGAGAAGAAGAGGATCTGTTCCAACACATCAACACTACGTTAAATGGACAATGAGGAATCAACAATAAACTGAAAATACGAAGATGATATTTGAAAAGAAAAGTTGTGCAACAATTAGCACCTTAAATTGGACTTACATTGCCCATAGCCAGTAGTCCCTTGTCAAAGAAGAAAATGATCCCCAAGAACGAAAAGAACACTCCAAACCCCGTCAGTCCCAGTCCAATTTCTGTGTCATTATACCAAGACAAAGGGGAAAAAATCATCTCAACCATTTACATTTCTAACTTTTGCAATAATATTAAAGCGCACTTTAAAAAATCGTGAGAATTAGACTCGGTAACAAAAAATACTCCCTCCATTCGGTTTATAAAGGCTGCATTTCTTATTTTTTCCTGTCTTATTTATACTCTTATTTCTATATTAAGTAGTACTTATTCTGTGGTTTATCAGTATGATTTATTTAATTCGCATAGTTGTAATCAATGGTTCCTGTTTAACAGTATACATACTCATTACATGAAGGCATAATATTAGGAAACTTATTTGTATGATTTGTTTTTCCAGATACATTCTTAATCCATGTGAAACAAATAATACATATACTTATTTATATGCGCATATATAATAACTAGAAAGAAAGTTTGAATGAAAATCCACCACAGCTCCATTGCAACTCTTCCCATATTATTAACAGCTTCATTCGAAAGGGGGTTGACAAACCAATGCAGGCAAAAACTCGCACGCAATTCAATAATTGATTCGATGATAAATGGAATAAAACAGAATCAACTTACTTTTTCGGTCGTTCATTTCGAAGGATATCATTTTTGCCGATTCAGATTTCGAAGACAATTCGAAAGAATTCAAGCTGAAACTTGAAGGCGAATGAATTTCTGCACCGCTTAGTACGAAGAACAACAATCGCCACCTTAAATCATCAAATAACATACAAAAAATGTCAAATACTCCTCTGTTTGGACTAAATCCAAACGAAAATCAGTGAGTTAGGGTTCCAATAGCGAAAATTTAAAAGATCTATTGGATTACCTAGCTGTATGAATTTCAGATAACTTGCGTCCACACAATTAAATCTATATAATCAAATGAGAGCGGGAAATATAACCTGCTAATTACCAGCGTAGACTTGTAACAGCTTGTGATTCTTCAGTTTCTACTTAAAAGGAAAGGAAGCGATTTCTATTTGCGAGATGACGTGATTCATATGTAACTCGAAGTTTGATGGCATTTTCGTTCGTGAAAATTGCAGGGAAAATCCTCAACTTGTAAAATTTATGAATACGAGTTTCAATTTTTAATTATGATAGTTAGGTCCTTGTTTATTAATTTGGCAACATTTTAAGTCTCTGACAGTATTCAATTGTCTTCCCAACTCCAATTGTATTAAGACAAATAAGCATTGCGCCACATCTTTACAAAATGTGAAAAATGGAAATAGAAATTCTCAAAAATGTGGAAGCATTTGTTACTCTTTGTCACGTTGTGACGTTCAGAAAAAGATTTGACATGACATACCGAATAGTTGAAGCAGATTAAGGCGCTGTTTGCATTCATCAAAATTCAAATCAAAATGTATTTTCTGCAGAATCTATTCTTCTTGCCGATAACTCGTGGGCCCACCAGCTTGACCATTTTGCTTCTCTGACTCTTCACATGCCAATCAATTCCCACCCACCTACTTTACCTTTCCCCCACCATCTCAAGATAACACTATCACCCCCCATTTCACGAAGGCGGCCATCGGCTTCTCTTCCGAAATTCATCCCAAAAAAAAAAAGGAATACCCATACTGATAAAACCCAGAACAATTTTTAGATGCTCCTCCTCCATTTCTGTAGCTTTTTTATTTCAGTTGCAGTCAGAGTTTTTCGGCAGAAAGCGAACGATGGACAGCGCCGTGACATTGTAGACGTGTTGGGATCGGTTTGGTATCTCGGCGAATTCACAATCAGCCATAATTCCTCAATCTCGAGAGTAGTGTAACAACAGCAACACATTTGCAGAGGTTCGACAATTTTTTCCTCTATACCTGTTCTAATTATCTTCTTCTCTATTGCCTTATAAATGTCCACAGCGTACCGTAAAAAAATTATAGGAATTCAGAATATTTTTGAGTTTTCCTCTTGAAGTTCAGATGTTAGAAATACATTTTGAAAACGTAAATTTCTTGGGGCGTGTAGCCCGTCGATTCCACATACATATCGTCATAAATAGCGTCATGTATCGAGTGTACGTTACGCATCATAAACATAGCGTATAAAGATAAAGCCACCTTGCCGCAACTGTACGCGGGTTTCATTTCTTTTTATACATAGTGGAACTAGGCGAGCGTCAATCATACATTCATCAAACCTAAACATTGAAAACATATAACCTACTAGCGTTTGAGTCCATTACATAGCGCGGGATCTTCAATTCCGTTCCAATCACACACGCACATCACATCATTAGGACCTTTAGCCATCTCCGATCACATCACCTTCATAGAACATAAACATAGACACGTAATGAGTCATAAAGACTCGATGATAATAGATGCAATGCATGACATATTCATAATCGTGGGCGTTGCGAACCATATGTTTATATTAGGCGTAGTAACATATAATCATACTTTAATTGGCGGACCAGTCCTTTGTGGGACCTCCATTTGGACCAATTGTCTCAAACCTTTGTGAGCGAACATTATATAAACATTTGGTAGGCAACCCTATTCATCGTTTTCATGCATGATCATGCTTCAATGTATACGCATAATTAAACACATGTAATATCATCGCACATATCCTTGTCCCCAACACGTACATATTGCATATAACACGTCGTTCCATTACATATACATGAACATAGTTGAGGTCTTATACTTCATATATCATAATCATCACACATATACACGTGGGGTTCACGTTGAATCATATTCACCACATAAAACCGCGTAGCATATGCTTTTCGTGAAGACTTCATGAGTTATACATTACAATCTCTATGATTCTTTCAGAGTCTAACCAATTCACTCATGGAACTTGTGAAGATCACGTAGATCATAAATCACACATATATCATGGCATATGTGTGATTTATGATCTACGTGATCTACGTAGATCATAAATCACACATATATCATGGCATATATCATGATATATGCCATGATATATGTGTGATTTATGATTCACGTGATCTTCGTGCCAAGTTCCATGAGTGAATTAGACTTGAAAAAATCATAGAAGATTGTAATGTATAACTCATGAAGTCTTCACGTGAAGCATGGCGTTAATGCGGGTTTTATGTGGTGAATATGATTCAGCGTGAACCCTTGCGTCTATATGTGTGATGATATGATATATGAAGTATAAGACCTCAACTATGTTCTAACTATGTAATGGGCATTAAGATATGCTAATATGCGTGTTGGGGACAAGGATATGTATGTGATATTACAGTATGTTTAATTATGTATACATTGAAGCATGATCATGCATGAAAAGCGATGAATAGGGTTGCCTACAAATGTTTATATATAATGTTAGTCTCACAAAGGTTTGAGACAATTGGTCCAGATGGAGGTCCCACAAAGGACTGAGTCCGCCAATTAAAGCATGATTATATGTGCGGCCAATATAAACATATGGTTCGCAAGCACGACATGTATATGTTATGCATTGCATCTGTAGTCTTTATGACTCTTTGCGTGTCACCAGCATGTTTATGTTCTATGAATTGATGTGATCGGGAGATGGCGAAGGTCCTAATGATGTGATGTGGTGTGATTGGGAACGGAAGGTAGATCTTTGCGATAATGGACTCGAAACCTGGTAGGTTATATGTTTTCAATGTTTAAGGTTTCAGTATGAATGTGATTGACGCCGTCTAGTTCCACTATGTATAAAAAGAAATGAAAACCGTGCGTACAAGGTATCTTTATGCGTTATGTTTATGATGCGTGCGCATCACTCGATATGACGTCATTTATGACGATATATGTGGAACTGGGCCATGTGGTATCGTGAAAGCGTGATTCCCTCTTACATCAGACGACACTTTCATACTCAGTGAAGGAATGATGATGTTATGATGTTATGAAAGTATGTTATGAGATGAGCCATATGAAATGGACATGGAGCTAATTCTAAGTGGATTACATGAGTATCTATAGCTCGATGATATGACTATATGTGAATGCATATGGCTATATGTTATGTATGTCCATGAGCCCTTATGATATGAAAGCATGTTATGTTATGTATGCGATGTTATGTATGTTATGGTTTGTATCACTGGTGGTACAATTGGCCTTGGGACGTACGATCACGAATAGCGACGTATGATATGTATGTATGAGATGAAAGTGCAAGGGAAATTATGTCATGAGGAAGCATGCGTTGGCCAGGATCAAAGTATGAAATGTCAATGTCTCCTTTTCCCTATGGTCTCCCTCCTTTATGTGTATGATGATATGATGGCGAGGATCCAGATGCAGTATGAGATGGATGCTATGACATGTTGAGCTAAGGATTTGCACATGAATTTAGTAATATTGCATATCCGAATGGGCATAGATGTCTGAATGTCGGATCAATGTAGCTCATATGATGAAATGAATCTAATGTAAATGTATCTTTGAGATTTCGGATGTTGGGTAATGCTAAAGCTGTAATGTGATATGTTATGCGGCATATGTGGCTCAACGGAGCTCTGTGATATGTAGATGAAAGGTAGAAGCAAGTATAGAAATGTTATGAACCGAAAGCATTGTGCAGATTGTGATTATATCACACAAGTAGCTCAATATGATATGTAGTATGATTCAATGACTCATGAAGCGTCGGCTATGTCGATTATGATATGCGTGTAGTATGAATCGGAGATCACGGATATCTGATTACTTGAGCATAACGCGTTGGCTATGGCGTGATGATGTTGGATGTTAGTGCGTTATGCATGGCCAATATGTTAGTTCGTTCATTTAGTATGACCAATGTGAATGTCCATTTATTTGAACTTGGTGAGTTCACATATATAATCAAGCTATATGTGATATGTTATGTTATGGTATGTCATGTAATGAGTTCGGCCTTTAGTTCAATATGTACGGTTATGCTTAGATGTGTGCTGCGAAATGATGAGTTCGTTGAAACGGCCTATGTTATGCGATTATGGCTGATGCTCTTGGTTATGAGAATAGCGACTGCGGTTATATGCTATGTAATGTGCCTATCTTCTCCGCAGGAGATACTGGTGAGGTTATATTTCCACCGCCAGTATATATACTCTGGCGGTGTTATGTATATGACGTCATGGCTGGTATTATATATATGTATGAAGTCACGGCCGATGTTATGTGTGTCTATGCTACGAATGTCTATGAAGAGCGAAATAAGGCAGATGTATTATTCGGCAAGAATGGCTCAATGTATAGCCGAAGTTGGAGATTGAAGTTACGGAGGTTCTTGAATAGCTCAATGATATGACAGTATCGTTTATGTCGATGTATATAACCCGCATAAGTTCTATATGATAGATGAAGTTATGTCTCAGATATGTTCGACTTCCTCACGGCTTTTTATGCTAGCTCGGCCTTCTTTTGTTAGTTCTTGAGTATATATGTGTGAGGTGACCTACACTCACGTTACGCCCGTGACGATTTACTTCTTAATGTGATATGATTTGTGAATCATATGAGCGAATCGGCCGAGTTTTATGTCTATGTAATGAGTTATGTTTTATGAATGTTATGCGGTTCGTTATGCGTCGGTTAGAAGTGTCGCTATGCTCACGTTATGGGATATGTATGTATTCGGCCGTAGGCGCCGATTGTTTTGGTTGCTTCTTTATGTCATGATCGATGTCGATGGGGCGAATGGTCGAGTTATATGATAACCCGAATGCATGACCCGAGTGTGGCGTGGTTGGATATGGTTAGTAATGACATGTATGTATGTTCCGCTTTGAATGAGAATGATCCGTTCTAAATGTGAAAGCCATGTGATTCGCTATGTTATATGAAAGCGATTTATTATGCCACGTCCCAAAGTACTTCTTGAATGCCTTCTACGGTATTTTTTTTTCTATCTCGGGAAATGATGTGGAAGTAGTAAAGGTATGTTGAAGCTTACATATGTATGTTATGGTTATTTTCCGTCTCCTATATTATTCGTGAAACGTCAATGGTAAGTGAGCCGGTTATGTTTCCATGTTATGTGATGTGATATGTATATGCTTGGGGTATTCGAAAGCTCATAATGCGTTACGGCTATGTCTAGGATTCTGGATGTTATGCTATGGTTATGTTACTCCTGGGAAAGATGTGAATGATATACTAGATGAAATAAATCCGAATTTCACGAATGATGAACTTGCCATGTTATATGATTGTGAAACGAGCTCGCTTAGGTAATCACGTGAAAGCAATGATGATCGGTTCCGTTTGTTTCAACGAGTTGAATAGCTATGCTCTTTCGTCACTTTCCTTATTCTTGCTATGTGAACGAGCTACGGGGCTATGAGCGAAAGGTAGAAAAGCGACACGAACATGAGCCAGATATGGTATTGCCGAAAAGAAATGTTCATATGTTATATGTTATGCGATAAAGGAAAGCTCTTTTGCTCAACTCTTGTTTCTTGACTCTCTATGTTCGATATGTTTATGGATGAGCTACATTATGTTTATGTACTATGTTGAAAACGGAAGAAGTTACGAATCTTGTATACTTCTTCGGCCGTATGATCCATCAATTATATATCTTCCTACGACATGATTTAGGATGAAGTATGAAGATGAAATATCTCGATTCTATACTGACATCCCATATGAAAAGAATGGTTTGAATGACAACACATGTTACGCATTATGAGATGACAATCGTATGTATGATCCTTATTCATCTCATGAAGTGCCACATGATGAATGTCGACCGATATAAGTATGAATCGAGTCGCAATGAAGCTATAACCCACGATTGGTAATGTTTTACGAAACTGGGAAATTATGTCTTTGGATTCAATTATGCATGTATGTTATGTGAAGAAATATGCCGATTGATGATGGTATTCTCTTCTTATATGTATGTTATATGTTATGATATTCTGAAGGATCTTTGGTTAGCTCGATTGTGTGTGTGTTATATCGTTCATCCCTTAGCATACCACAAGGTGAAGCTTTCGAGCGATATGTGAGCGAATCGGTTTGGTATGTGTGCAAAATGGGAAATTCACGAGATTCAAATATGTATGTATGTTTATATGCTAATATTCACGACGTCTCGTCCGAATTCTTGTGTATATTTCCTACGTATGCGATTAAATGATTTATTCGGCTCTTATTGGAGGTCAATTTATGGAAATGGGACCGATTATATGTTATGTGCACATCATGTGTGAAGTTACGTATATGTTAGGAGGAGACATAGAAATGAAAGAGGATAGGAGACATTGCCCCAGTCGAGTTCTAAGCAATTTCGAGTGACCAAATTTATTTAAGGAGGGAAGGATGTAATGACTGGCTGAATTAATCCGAGATCACGGATATGATTTTTATATCGCCGTATAAGACTCGTATATGATATGAAATGACATGATGGCGTTTGATTATAGCGTATATGTATATTATGCTCACACATTATGATTTGCGATGCGGGATATGCCTCGAGATCTGGCAAACCTTGAAAAGAGGAAAAATGGGAAAATTACGAGAACAGTGCAGTAAATGTAAGGATTCACACGCAAAGTCAAAGTCACAGTAATGGTTCAAGGTTCACGGCCCGTAAGTCAAGAATGAAGGTTAAAGGTGATCCTCTGTGGTGGCGTGGCCGAGCGCGATCGCGTGTGTCTTAGAAGTTACTGGCCGTAATTTAATGAGTTCTGGCCGTAATTTTGGAATTTACGGCCGTAACGAGATTTACTGGCGTAACTTCGGCACACGCCGCGCTTCGGCGCCGCGTGACCGGCGAGAGGATCGCCTTTAACCTTCATTCTTGACTTTACTGCAGACCTTGAACCATTACGGGCCATAACCAACTTTCTGGCGTAATCCTTACATTTCTGGCGCCGTAATTGCGTCTCCGTAATTTTCCCATTTTCCTCTTTTGAGGCATCGGCATCCCGAGGCAATATCACTTGCAAATCATAATGTGAGCATAATATACATATACGTCATACTGAAACGTCATCATGTCATTTCATCTTCATCATATGAGTCTTATACAAGCGTATATCTGAGCATATCCGATATCGGGACATCGGGCGATCATTACAAACTGTAACTAGTTGTATGCTCAAACTCGAAACTAGATTTGAAGGTCGAAATTCATGGATTCCAGACGAACACAATTTGCAACTTCACTTGAATTCCTCAAATTCATGGGACTAATATTTCAATGGGTTTACAAGTAATTTAAATTGCAAAAGTGATTGGAATCGTTTAGTTTGGCCTTTACGACAATTACACTTAATCTTTTCTAAGTTCAATTACCAATTAGCAAAAAAAAAATATATTCATCCAACTACTGAGATTTTTATACATAGCAAATGTACAGTATTATCACTCCCACCTTTGTCCTTCCGCTGCCGAACTTTACCATTTTACAAGGAAATAATTTGATATTTTTTCTGCCTGTTCTATGCACGATCTGCATAAAATATTCCAAATTGGGAACTAATAAAATTTTTGTTTATTTGTCAGACAACTGTCTAGCCGTCCCAGTCGAACATATTAGCAGTGAACGATCCTCTACGGCTACAGGGAGCATAGACGATGCCACCAATCTATTAATCGCATTGTAGGTAGATGGGCATACGTTATCCATCAAACTTGGTCACCTGTCCCTGTAGCACTCCAATGTACAAAACTACTCCTCTAAAGAACAGATCCTATTGAAGTAAGGTCGTGCACTATCTTGTTGTTTTGTATTCTAAATATTTGTTGTTTTGTATTATGAATATTGGTGGAGTGGGATCCGCAGTGTTACACTTATAGTGTATTGTTCGTATGAGGAGACTCTAGTGGCTACCCTTGTTATCAAAAATTCTTATGTGACAACTACAATGTTTCTTTGATTATATGAATAATAATGAAACCACGTTTTATTCCTTTTTAATATATTACAAAATCCACAAGCTTCTGAAACTTTTATCTTCAATCTATCCTGAGTTCTCGATTGAAGTTTGGTCAAATCTTGTCAATGGATTCTTGACTTTGAATAATGAAAAGTTAATTATTCAATTGTAATTTGAGCTAGTGCTCTAATATGTATTAGACTGTATTTTGGGCTACAGGTTCATATATTGGATGACGAACTTGTGTTGATCAAACTCGTTGATGTTGTGTGTTCCGTATCGTGGTTTTGTGAAAATGTAAATTTTTAGTACATTGACCGGTTATAAGAATGATTTACAAAATAATGAGACCTACTACATGCATAATAAGAAGCAGAACAACATTTCAAACTTGTTACATAGGATCAACAACACAAAAAGCTCGGTTTTTTTTTTAAATGCGCTTCATCAGGCATCGACCTAAACAAGTTTCCCCTATGGGATCGAATGCACGTTGCACCATACACCGGCCTATATTCTTCCTAGCACCTCCGCAGTAATAGCGGCCCGTCTCGCCTCCCAAGCATCGCGTGCTGTATGCCGTGAAGTTGAACTTTGGGTTTCTGCATTTTCTTCGTCTTCTTCATCGTCATTTTCCACTGGCGTGAAGTCATCGTCACATATAGCAACAAATGCAGCATCATTTTGTTGATACAAACGAAGAAAGTTATGAATTGCCATTGTTGCAAATACAATGTCGACTTGCCGACTCATCTTGTATGAAGGCATTCGGTGCAGGATATTGAAACGTGCCTTCCACACACCAAATATCCGCTCAATGACGTTCCTACATGATGAGTGCATGTAGTTAAATGCTTCTTTTGCACTTCGAGGCTGTCGCGCCGCCCTTGTAAAAGCATTTTGAAACTCTTGAAAGTGATACCTTACATTTCCCCCCCCCGATACGGCCCCATATATCCGGCCATATGGGCGTATCCTTGGTCTACTAAGTAGAATTTTTCATTGCCGGGGTGAGGAAAACTATCACCATATTTTGCCCATGCCCCTCGAAGTACAGCACTGTCATGCATTGACCCCTCCCATCCTGGAGAAATGAACGTGAAGCAAAGGTTGAAATCACATACGGCCAACACATTCTGTGTTGGGTAATTTTTCCGCCTGTAGAAAGCCGTACTATTATTCTTCGGAGGCACACACTTCACGTGCGTACCGTCAATGGCACCTATGCAGTCCTGTATTTCACGAAAAATTAATAGTGCTAAACGATCCATGAGTCCTGGGTAAAGTTATCAAGTACAAACTTCATTTTACATTTCCATACCCTGAAAGGCTGATGTCTCGGGTTTATGGGCCTGTGATACCCCGCGCTCTGTAAATATTGCGGGTGAGGCCTTATCAGCTCGTTTCCGAGGGACGTCACCGCTTTTAGAACTCGGTTAAAGTGTTTGTTGACGGTGAACTCCGTGACACCAAATATCGCACCAGTAAGACGTTGTCCGACTCCGTGAGCCACGGTAAAAACAAAAATTCCAACCTGCTCCATGGTCCCAACCTCCGTGGTAGGCTCTAAGCCATGTTGTTGCATCAAATGGTTCCCGAATAATTGGAAAACGTCTGGGTACATTCGAAATAGGATGTAGCAAATATTTGGGTTTCGCAAAGCATTTTTGACCATCACAGTCCCTGATCTCTCGTCACCCATCGTCGGAGCATTTATGTACGGCATCAGAAACTCTTGTAGCGTGTACATGGCGAAGTTGCAGAATTATATCCACTGCACGTTGTCCTCATTCAACGCATGCAACTCATTCAACAACACCTGAAATGGATCCATGTCTGCAACAGAAATTGTTAAGTTTTAGTGCATTCGAAAACTGCATTCCCCGTAATAATTTTTAAAATTTCATACTGTTTAACAATTTATGTTAACTTGTTTTTTCAAACGTGGCTAAACCTACGTGTCGGTGTAAAGGAAGCATGGTGACGCGAGAAAAAATCTAGTATTTTTTATGGAAACCCAACACGAGTTCCTTTTCACATAAACAAATGGTGTTGTAAATAAAGTAAAGAGGAAAAAAATATATCTAACCGAATTATTCATCAATAACAATATATGCAAATGTTGTGACAAGGTATGAATGTTTATAGTACATATACTATAATGATCGATACATTAACTTTTCCAATTGCTATTTTTTATATAGTGTTTATACAGAAATAAACAAATACAACATTACAAGGCATGCATACTTGTTTCTGTTACCGAGAATTACCCGATGTTCATCTAATCAAATGGTTTTTAACACTTCTCCATTTTTCCCTTCTTCGGTCCTACATAACAACTTCTTCTCATCTTTTTCTTTTCCATTTTCCATGTCGTATTAGTAATGGAACATTTTAATGCTGGGGTTTGGACTCCCCATTACAAGGTGACCATGCTAGACATGTGCTTTGCATTTGTCTCACTTATTATGAATTTTCCAAAATATGAGAAATAATGTACTTCCATGCGCATAGGATTGGCCATATCACAAAGAAAATGTTTCATACGAGGTAACCAATGTCAAGACATTGATAAAAAAAATAAAAGTACAAGAAATCCGAATACAGAAATGGAAAAAAATTTATATGCTGTGGAATATTATTTATCGATTACAAAATCAGCACTCCTTTACTGAATGACTCATCAACAACAACAGACGCAAATAGTTTTTGTAGGGGAAAAATTTTATCTCAATGAATTGAGGAAATATAAAGGGATATTAAGTTGGTGAATAAAACAGTACTGCATTGCTATACAAAATCACAAAAATCATGAAGGAAGCGCGCAACACACCTTATGTCAAGAAAGATTTCTATCACCCGTGAAAATCCGTGTAAGCAAGGCTCAGATGGTGCTTGTTGTAAACTGTGATGTCAATTATATAACCCAATGTTCAAGATTCAACCTATCAATTCCTACTTTGTTGAAATTTGAACTCATAGCAAGACTATTCCTCTGCAATCCTTAGTGCCATAGGTACTAAAAACAAAATGGGTATTATTTCCATTGTACCAAATATCTGCAGATTTTGATACTATTGTATTTATACATGTTTTCACATGTCTTTGGATGGAGTGAGGACAATAATTTTTTCCTCACGTACGAAACACTTTTCATTGAAATTTTAAAAGGTGACAAATTTTTTTATTTTTATTTTTTGTGGAGTATATGAATTATGTCGATGTTATGCGAACTAATTGTAGGGAACAAATTTACGTATCATTTACTTGGTATCGAAAACATTTACAATAATTTTACATATGAGTGGTATTTATTAGATGAATAAAGATGTGACGGGTTTGCAATATTTTATCATTGTCCCCAAAAATCTCTGGCAATTTGCACCAATATTTACTATGTTAACAATATTTCTTAAAAAAATGTAATGGTATTGACAATAATTATTAATAATATTTGTTAGGTTAATAAAAATATGTTAGTATATATTTATTCATGTTGCACGAGAATCATTATATTTTTCTATCTAAAAAGCAGTAAATGTTTTATAATATTTGTGTCGAATTGTCAAAGAAGAACGGTGTCAAAACTCAAATTTTAGAACTCAATAATAACTACTATGTTGGCAGGATAATAATTGACTTCATAAGGGCATTAACTTTTGAGGTCCGATTAAGAGAATTCCTTTCATTTTGTAACTCGCGAGGTAATTGGCGACCGAGTCGATTCTTTTTTACCGCCGAGGTGAATTGGTAGCCCTAAGCTCCATCCCGTTGTCTGCACCATTTCGTTATATGCTTTCTCGGTCACGATAATAAGATGCACTCCCAAAGTGTTGGTTGGTATATGAGCATGGTTACTGAAAAAAGTTGCATTATCAATAATGGCAGTGGCCTAAGGAATTACATGTTCTTAAAAATACAATAAAAGGGTTCAAACTGGCAAATATTCAGCAGCGAAATAAGACATCCATATATATTGCAATTACGAGTGCCGATTAATGGAAAAATGGCAAAGCCGGGATATGGGCACCGGAACATCAACTACTTGGTGTGGATGCGGGGATTGGAGAAGTCGTGAAAACGAAAATCCATCGACTCCTGTTGGTGTCCATGGCGTTTTTATTTCCGCATAGTGTTCAGCCAGCGCTCAATTCCTCTTCTAGTTGGGATTCCAGCCAAAATTTGACGGTTGACATCTTCACGCAGGAGTGAAAGTGCATATGCATATAAGTCGATATCCATACTCTCCAGGTAGTTAATCAGGTCCATGCACTCTTTCACCGTCGGAACATGCGCAGACTGTGTGCCTTTGGTACGACCCTTTGAAGTACCAGTCGTCTGTACGGACCCCATGGAGAAATCTGATGTAGGAAGCCTTCGTCGAATCGATGGTATCATGCAAGTGTTAAGGTCAATAGTTTTCCTATTTCGTGAAGACCCACTACCGCGACCAGAAAAAGTGAAAGGAACAAGGGGGATGGGTGACACAAGTGCATTATCGCCACTGTCACCGCTTTTCTCTAGATAATCAGGGTCCGAGTCGAATGTGTCCACGCCCCCTTGTAATTGGGTATTACTATAGATGCTTGGCGCAACGGCAAACTGGCCAGTGGCTAGAGCCAAATCGAACAGGATTGGACCTACGTCTCTCCAATGCCTCAAGTCCTGGTTAGCGTATGCAGCCATCTTTTTGTCGGCCTACACAGCAAGAACAAATGCATCTGCACTTGTAACTAGGAATCGAAAAACAGAAATCGAGACAACCATATACATATTACGAACCCAAATTAACAGTTGGAAAAAAAAAACACAACAATGGAAGTAATACAAATGCAGATGTTGTATAGTCTATGTGCTTGCAAAAGAAAATATATATGTTGACCCTACAAATCTTGGCAACCACACTTGTTTTAGTAGCTTGATGTTGGCATGTGACAGTAGCTACATGACACGAGCAGCATCAAATAACTGATAACAGAAAATTTGACATTAATGTCCAGTTTTAGAACTCGGCAGTAACATGGAGAGACGTAAAAATAACCCAAAGTAGACTTGACTATATGCCGAGCAGAAATGTTTTGTAGTATATACTGCCATCGTTTTTCTGTAGGGATTTTAAAAAAACGTAAGTAACTAGCTCCAACCTTTGGTATATGCAATATCAGTTGTATTAACAAGTACATGATTTGTGATTACCCAAGTATGTGCCTACTCATGTAAAGTGTGACACATATATCAGGAAGGGGTGTGCCCCCAATCCAATTTAACATCCCTGAGAAAAGATTCGTCGACATCCTTCAGGCGCATAAATCATTCCAGTATGTTAAGAAAACGTGCTCGATGTAAAGAAAGCATTTTTCTATACCCCATTATTGACAGTAGAAAATTATGCCCAATTCCCGGACGAGAATTCGAAACACTTCATTTGTGTTTCCATCGATTCATTGTAGTGCAGAGCAAAAAATTCATTAAGAGATTCCCACTTTTAACATACGCATACACAATGTAGAAAATAATCCATTGCCGGAAATTAATAGGATATGTGATCCTAAAAAATCTAAAAAAATTTCAATTGAAGTTATCAGCATTGCAACAACACATTGAAGAAAACCGTACTGCATTTGGGCCATCACAGAGGTGTAGTAATACTGAAGAAAACGTACCGCTATAGTTTCTGCCCACCATTGCGGTTCTTGGAGCAAAACCCCAGTTGCTTCGTCTAATCCGGCGCCGGTGACTCGATGCAAAAGATTCTTCACGATCACTCACTCATGCTTAAGTTCCCCCCACAAGTTCTTAAGTTGCGAAATCTTGTATGGCCTGCCTGTTTTCATTCTAAACGCAGCTTGAACGTTCTTCCATCCTTGTTAAACAAGGATGCCTTTTTGGAAATTGCCCCGGATTACCTGTTCGTGAACCGTTTGCATAAAAATCCTCTTGGTCATCGGATCCCACTCGGCTCGTGGGATCTCTTCCTCGTTCACAACATGCTTGCCCTTGCATCGTGGCGATTGTCGGCGGGGTGGGTACGGATGTTCCATTTTTGGAGACGACGAAGGATGGTCACAGTTAATGCGGTGGAAGATGAGTCTCCCTTCAGCACGGAAGCTAGTGATCGTCCTCTCTGCAACCTATTTATACTACTGGACTTGTTTTATCAGTATGAGTATTCTTTTTTTTTTTTTGGGATGAATTTCGGAAAGAGAAGTCGATGGCCGCTTGCGTGAAATGGGGGGTGAAAGTGTTATCTCGAGATGGTGGGGGAAAGGTAAAGTAGGTGGGTGGGAATTGATTGGCATGTGAAGAGTCAGAGAAGCAAAATAGTCAAGCTGGTGGGCCCACGAATTGTCGGCAAGAAGAATAGATTCTGCAGAAAATACATTTTGATTTGAATTTTGATGGATGCAAACAGCGCCTAAGGAACTTTAAATTTGCAAATATGATAAAGATAATTATAAATGTAGCACTACTCTAATTAGTTATTAATATGATTTTGACGCTTACGATAAAGCACTCGATGTGATGATGATGATGATGATGATGATGATGATTATTATTATTATTATTATTATTATTATTATTATTATTATTTATAAATCTACTTACCCAGTAGCTAAGGCCCCGTTCTGTTTGCTGTTTTCAATCCGTTTTCTATTTTCAGTTTGCGAAAATATTGAAAACGCGTTCTGTTCGTTATTTTTAAAAATCCATTTTCGAAAACGTTTTCAGGATTTGTATAGGAAACATGAAAACGTCTTTTTAACGTTTTCGGCGTTTCCAGTGTTAAATGTCGAAAACAACGAAAACGCGTTTTCGGATTTTAAACATTACTTTTATTACATTTGAGTCCCAAATTTTCATTTTTGTACATTTTAGTCCCAACCACCAACACCACCGTCGGCCACCGACTCCAACCATCGGAAAGTGGTCAAACCACCAGATCTGGTGGTTCTCCACCTTCTCGAGGGTGGAGAACCACCCTCGACCACCTGCGAAGGTGGCTCTCCACCTTCGCAGGTGGTCATCAGTCGCTAGCGACGCCGGCGACTGCAAAACCGACGGAGGGGGCTGGGTGGGGGGTAGGGTGGCGTGGGGGTAGGTTGGTGAAGATGAGGGCTTGTTTGCAAATCTTGAAAAGTTTAAGGACCATTTTGTAATTTTTATGATACAAAATTGTATTTTTTTAAAAGTATAATCCAAACACGTTTTCTATTTTCTCTTCTCGAAAATAATTTTTCAAAACAAAAAACCAAACGCATTTTCAATTTTCTCAAAACAACAGCTGAAAATAGAAAATACCAAAACATTTTCGAAAATAAAAATAGAAAATACAAAACAAACAGGACGACCCTAAGCTTTTTATTAGTCTTTTCAAAAGTTTTACTTTGAGTTATACGAAAATGTTCAAAACCCATCGAGCGGTTTTTAAGTATAGAACCATCGGACCATTTTGACGGTTCATTTGATCTCCATTTTGAAATTCGGGATCAGATCTGGAATCAGTACGGCGAGGCGGTGCAAAAATATTGCCAAAATTTTGACCGGTGGTCACGGCGACTACGGAAAATTCCTGGCACCCTCCTCGCCGTGCTGATTCCAGATCTGATCCCGGATTTTAAATCAAAATGGTCCAATGATTCCATACTTAAAAACCGCTCGATTGAACAAAAATCTTCCTGTTGAATTATATGTGTTCTGATAAATTTTATTTGTTTAGATTGAATTTACCTTTTAATTTGAATTATAGTGCAAAATGAGAAACAAAGAATTAAATACAATAAGATTTGACTTTATCAAATATCGAATATTAATTTTCAAATTTATTAATATATATAGATATATACACACATAGGGACACATGCTCAATTCGGACTAACTTACAGACAGTTGAGCTATTAATATTTTTACTTAGAGTATAAAATGATCAAAGTATTATTTAACTTTCACGTATAAGTTACTAATATTATGTTAGTTTAATTTTATATTTTTTAGAAAAAAATTTAAAGTCAAAACTTAAAAATTTAAAAATTTATGAGTAAAAAAATATCACTTTATAGGACGTGATCAAAACTAGTTTGCTAAGGTGTTTCTATTTGGCGTTAATAAAATCCGCACGCAATTCCGTATATATCATACTCATTTTCAATTATACACACTTTTCCCAAAAAAATATTAATCAGATATTTTTACACGGAATACAGTACGGAACAACTAAACCCCTCAATCAAACAACGCCTAAAACGATCAGAAATTGAGTCCTATCTTATCTCAGTCCCCTCCCAGTTTACAAAAATCCACAACCAGAGACAGAAATGTTGTAAAATGGAGGGATTGCCAGCGGTCTTTGTTTGAAAATTTTCTGTTGGTTGGATCATCAGAATCTTGCAACCGCTCAATTGGGTAAGTATTAATCTTTCGATTTTCGAATTTTAATTCCTGTCGATTTTGTACTGACTGATGGATTATTGTAATGATTTGAATTGGGTTTTGGAATTATCGTCCAAGTGTTTGATTTATTGCTCGAGTTCATCTGAATATGCTGTTTTTATCTGTAATTGGGTTTTCTAAATTTACCATTGGATTTCCTTTGATCTTTAGTCATTTTATGTTGTCTAGCCTGATTATGTAGGATAATTGCTAATTTCTGTTTTCAACCCCTTTTTTCCAACTAATTTTACCTTTTTACAAAATTATAATCGCTCTTCATGCCCTTCTGTTCGAGAAAAAAAATTGTTATTTTTCTTCATTAGTACATGGCTAGCTTATTACAATCTTGGTGTATGCTCCAAAATTTAACTGGATCCTTGAAGAGATGGTTTAGTTAGCCTAGGGAAAATATGTACAGCTGCTGGGATAATACCTAAACACCAGAGGGATGCGTGAGACTTGAGTGGGTGGGCATCTTCTTGGTGGAATAACAGTGTGTGTAGGGAGGGGATTGGGGACTTGTAAATTTTGGGTATTGTAATTATGGGATGATTTTATTCTTCATATTAAGAAATAGAAGTATGTTTAATTATGTTTCGAAGAATTTCTTGAAATCAGTGAGCACAATATGGTAGAGACAATAATCTTTAAACATTAATAACAAGAATGACTGGCGGACCTAAATCAGTAACAATATTGGCAAACCAGAAATAAATTTTTAAGAACCAAACTTACAAGTTGATGCTATTTTCTTGTAAATTATCCAAAGCCATTTCCTAAAACAAAGGAGTTGACTATTGATATGTAAGCGTTTCAAGAAGTCCATTACATATTATATGCTTTCCAAAAGAAAAAAAAATTCAAATTTCAATCTTTGGTGAGCTTCTTTGTTCAATTAGGTTCAGTACTCACGTGGAAAACTGAAAAAAAAAATTTGCATAGCATTAGCTTCGGCCATGTATTCAGACATCTACAAATACATCTTTGAAAGAATGGCATTTGAAGCTGATTGTGGAACTATTGTTTCCATGCTTGAACCCTTTCTGAAGTACAAGTAGTTACATAAACCTATTTCTTGTAACTATGATCCTGTGGCTTTTCATAATTTGTTGCTCTATTTCTTTGGAATACAGATTCCGTGGTTGTGTTGACTGACAAGCTCAGATTTAAGCCTTACATTTGTGCAGCTATCAGCCTATCAGTTCCCCTTGTGCCTTGGCATAAAATCCTATTACCCTATGGTTGAACCCACCGCGGGAAAGCGGTATACTAGTTTATACTCCTAATAAATAATTTTTTCTGTTTATTCAACTGCACATAACTACTAATAGTACATTAAAGGCAACTGGCGGCCGGCTCGGAGAAATTTCTCACTCCAGTCTTCCCCCTTTTCTAGAGTGGTAACGTTACCAAATCAACTCTTCTCATCTTCTACCACCACTAAATTCAACTCTCGTAATCTAATCAAATCTTATTACTATATTTGTCCCTGATATGTATGCCCAAACCCTTCCATTTACAAATTATGTAGTTTACAATCAACTAAGAAGCAGAGGTGAGAAATCGTTGGTTGCTCCAAAATTGAAACCTGGGTTTTGTAATTCAGCCAAATGGGTGTTCAAATCAAGAACCAGTTTGAGAAATTGTTCTGAACCGGTGATGGTCAGGTGCGGGGGAGGTGCAGAAATGGAGCAAGAACAAGAAAAACAACATGATGATGGGTATTATATCAGGAGGTGCGTGGAGCTTGCTAGAAAGGCAATTGGGTATACCAGCCCTAACCCAATGGTTGGGTGTGTGATTGTTAAAGATGGCAAAATTGTTGGCCAAGGCTTCCATCCTAAAGCTGGTCAGCCCCATGCTGAGGTGACATACACAATTTTATTTTATTTTATTATTATTATTTTTGTATTTTTATTTTTATTTTTTCAATATGTCATTTCATCATATATGTTAAGAGCAATGTGATTTTTTACTTCAATGATTCAGGATTGGATGTTTTACATGTATTAGAAATCATACTTTCGATCCTCTATCCCACATGCCCATACGCTGACGTGACAGCTTATAATGTGGCAGTTTGCAAGTGGTTGAGTGTTGCCCACGTACTGATTTGGACTACCTGTAAACTGCCACGTGCTGTGGGCATATTAATATGTCCACATGTGAGTAGGGAATCAAGAGTGTTAGAAAGCATTCATTAAATTATTGATTTTAATACTTATATGTTTGGGCTAAGAAAACTGCAGGTTTTTGCACTGAGAGATGCTGGGGAATTGGCAGAAAATGGGACAGCATATGTGAGTTTGGAACCGTGTAATCATTATGGGAGAACTCCACCGTGCACAGAAGCACTAATCAAGGCAAAAGTGAAACGGGTGGTGATTGGTATGGTGGATCCTAATGCTATTGTAGATTCAAAAGGGATTAGGAAACTGCAAGATGCAGGAATTGAAGTCATCGTTGGAATCGAGGAAGAACTGTGCGCAAAACTTAATGAAGCCTATACTCATCAAATGCTCACGGGGAAGCCTTTCGTTACTCTGAGGTACTATATACATATATAGTCTATTGAGTGCAAGTCTTAATATCTACTATTAGCAAACCAATTCTACTTTGAAATAGAATTAGATTCTTTGAAGGTGGAGATTTGTGTAGTACAACAGGTCTCATGAAATCTGTGGATGTGATTATTTTGACCAAATTCTGTTCTGAAGTAAAATTAGATTGCGAATAAGGCAAATGACTTGATTATCTTGCTGGAGGACTTGTGGGTTGTGTGTTTTTTTTTTTTGTGTGTTTCTTATCTTCTAGTTGTTTTGGTGTTTTGTCTATTGGATTACCTACACGTTCGACTATGTTTAGGTACTCAATGGCAGTTACAGGTCATCTTCTCAATCGACTTGGTGAAGAAGCCCATGAGCGTGGTGGATACTATTCAAAACTGTTGCAGGAACATGATGCAATCATTCTCTCTCGTACATCTTCATTTGTCGCATCTAACGAACCTGGGGCCAATCAACCTTATCAGATTATGTTATCAAAAAACACAGCTTCTCAAATTCAAATTCCAGATCGTGCTATAGTTTTTGATAGGATGAGCATGATTTCAGTTTTGGAGCATTGCAAGAATCAAGGATTATGCAGTGTATTGCTGGATTTAAGAGGGAATTGTGAAGATTTTGAAGGAATGCTAAGAGAGGGATTTGAGCAAAAATTGTTTAAAAAATTGGTGGTGGAGGTGTTGCCAATCTGGCATGGAAGTGAAGAAACCGCAACATTTAAGCAGATCTACGTGGATCAACATAGACAGGTGAAGAATCTAACGTCCACAGAGTTGGGTAAAAGCATTCTGTTGGTCGGATATTTCTGATGAACTCGCTCGCTGGGAGTAAAATGCGGGAATTTTCACGTTTACAATAATGATATGCTCTATTTGTTCAAGCCATGAACAACGATTATTTTCTAGTTCACGGTAATGAATAATGTCCTGCACAAACCTGTCACTAGGTTAGACGACTGTCATTAGGTTCGTCTAACTTTTAAAAGAAATACAGCAAGTTCTTTATCTTCTTGTTTTTTGACTTGGGGGATAATCGGGGAGGGGGGATCGTAGGGGTGGGGGGTAGGATTCGGAATGAGGCATTCGGCTTGGAATGCGAGCGTTTTGCCAATGTGTCACTTTTTCAAATCCTAAGTTCTTTATCTTCTGAGTACTCGCAGGAGAGGTTGTTTTATTTACATTTTGAATTCTACAATTGAAAATTAGTTAAGAATTTATTCGATGGAAATTGAATAGCATTAAAGATTTAACTTGAAAGCTTTATTATAATCGGAAATGATAAAGCACCATCGATGGTGCTTTAGTTACGATGGTGCTTTAGTTACTATAATGGACCAAGATTATGAATTATGATATTCAAAATTATGAACCAATGCCACAATACACCTCCGTTTGCCAACCACAATGGAATCTATATTATTATTCAAGGTTAAAAATTATGAATCAAAATAAAAATTTATACCAATATACTATTGCCCATAGAGATGATGGAGTTTGGACTTATGTTGTTCACAATTCATCATAGACTACAATTGTACTTGAACTAGAAATTTTGCTCGATTGATCATAGATTAATCCAACTAACAGTTATAGGAAACTCACCAAAAAAAAAAAAAAAAAAAAAATCTAAAAGTTATACGAGCACTATGAAGTATAAAAAATAAAATAAAATAAAATAAACTAAGAGCATCTATGATTGATTCTTTTAATATAAAATGAGCACTAAAATCTACCTATAGTAGGCTTTATTTTAATCTTCTTAAATAGAAACAAAGTTTGACTCTCCAAAATTGGATAGTCAAACCCATTTCCTATAATTTGATAGTCATAGATTTCCATGCTCTTTTCTTGATTAGACCAAATCAATCAATCCGATTGGTTTAGGACAATTATGATAATAAATATTGATTAGAAATAAAATATCACAACAATTATTTTTTTATATAAGTAAAATAAAGAGTACAAATAAAGAAATTGTTGGAGTGGACTAAAATTTTTACCCTTTAAATTAAAAGATGTTCTTTATAATGTGAAAAATATCTTTTAAAAATAAAGTCTATTGTAGATGCTTTAATCTTAAAGGGTTGCGAGATACCGGTGCTAGATTAATGTTGGGCTACAGTTGAAAAATTATAAACAACAACAATACTAGCTCCATCCTATAAAGATGGTTCATTTTGACTTTTACACAGATTAATAAATTATAATTAATTTTGTTGAAAAAGCACCATTTAAGTTATATAATTTCAAATATGCTCTTATATTAAATAATGATAATGTAATTTAATTTGATTGATAACATCTATATTTATATATTTATATAAATCAAGGTCAGTTTCCCATTTTTTCTATCATTTTCTGAGCTAATTAAATATTATTTTTATTGTTAAATCAGTCTCAATTGTTTTGTTAGTCTTAATTAATTAAAATCCATTACTCACGCTATTCACGCTTCAGTTTTCCTCACGCTATTCCGGCTCCAGTTTATCGCGCCATCTAAACTTCCACGCGCTTCAAACCCGTCCCTAATTTTCCCGAATCCAATTCACTTGCATAATCTCAAATCCTCAAAATCTCGCCGCTAATAAAATCAGGAACAACCTTTGCGGGTCCTAAATCTTTGAGAATCTGCCAATATGATTTTGCGCGATCTACCTTAATCCTCGTTCGCCTTTCCTCGGCGAGTCCCACGATCTCCGAGAATCTTTACCCTTTTTTTTTTTTAATTTTTTTTACCTAAATACGTTCTCAGCTATGGCAATCAACATACAATTCATTTTCTGGGGTTTCTCATATTGAGAATTGATATAGAAATTGATATTAGACTTGGAATTTTTCTGAAGAAAGATGAATACAGTGGCGACACTGGGGAACTCGGCAGCTGAGGATGTCACCGGTGACGGTGACTAATCCATTACTATCCATGCTTTAGAGATTGCTATAACATCTGAATGCAATCCAATTGTGGTTTTGAATATATGTCGATTGTGAGACACTCTGTTATGAATTGTGATGAGGAAATTACTGAGTGATTAACTTCTCCATTCGGAAACGTAACTAGCAGCTCTGTTTCTTTCCTTTCGGGGAATTTCTAGAGACTAAATATTTCTCTCAGTCAGCTATGGTAGAATTGTTATTGTTATCTATATATAAATAAAAACAGCCTTTTTTCCCTCCAAAAAATCTACTTTTTTGAATTTTTTAATTAATTTTTAATTCCACCTCACCACAATTTCCCTCCTAATACATCCTCTTATTTTTCTGCCTGATATAATCTTCTATACATATATGGAATTTTTTATTACCGTCATCCATTTCTCATTTAAAACAATCTTTTTATTATTTTTCTTTCTTAATGTATATCCAAAGCTCTCTTTTTATTTTTCTTTCCAATATATTAATATTAATGTATATATATTTTATTTGATTATCTCTACTCTTTATCACAATCAAATCTCATAATATCTAAATATTCTCTCCATCTCTACCATTCTCTCTCTCTCTCTCTCTCTTATTTTACTCTTTATAAATAAAAAAATAAATTTGTGATTATTTTGTTTGTTACGATGAGGAGTTTTAAAACAAATATCTTATTAATATATAAATTTTATTTTTAAAAAATTAAAATTTACAAAGAATATATAAATTGTTATCAAACTTAAATATAAATATCTATATACTATATCTATATATAAATAAAAAGCGTTTTTATAAAACAAAAAGGCCTCTTTCCCTCCAAAGCATCTTTTTTTCTAAATTTTTTAATTAATTTTTTAATTCCACCTCATGATCTTTCCCATCCTAACACATCCTCTTAATTAAACCCCTAAATTAAGCCCGTATTAATTAACTTTTCCGTGCATGCCCATCAAATATGCTCTACACCAGGTCCAATCTTTCTAAGCGGTAGAGAACAAGAACACCCAAAGCCGCCCTTTTCATTCACAAATCGCTTACGTACACCCTTACCCTCCATCACGCTCTACCTAATTGCAATCATACCTTTCCTTCTTTGATTCAATTCGATCTTAATTTGGAAATCTCCACCCAATTGATAGGTGAATCTACTATCTTCACCGGTGGTTTGTCTCCAAAATCTTTCCTTTCCTAATTCTTGCTAATTTCGAATCATTTCCCTAATTTCTGTGCCTCAATTTCGAATATTGGTTCTTGATAGAGTCCGAAATCGAACTCGGTTTTGAGTTCGTTGCTCCCAAATCTTCAGTGATAATTTTTCTTTTTTTAATACTGTGTTATCCATGGCAAGGACTACTCTACCGCTCAGAATTCTTCAACTAGAAGAAACGACTCTCCTCCTATAAAATCTCGGCTACTGCTTCTTCCATAAGATCAATTGATTATCAGAGCACGAGGTAATAGTTTACATTCTTAGTAGTTATTTTACTTCAATTTAGAAAATTAATATTATACATATTATACATTCTTTGTGGTTTCTTTTTTTTTTTTTTTTATTTGGGCAGAATCAAGATGGTCATAGTAGTTTATATTCAATATGCATGAGGTAACGCCGCTACTTGTGATTATTATTAATTTTTGTTTTTTAGCCTTTTTTTTCTATTTCTTGTGGCTTTTGCGGATAATAATTTATATTCTTAGTAGTCGTTTTATTTCAACTCAGAAATTAATGGTATACATTTTTTGTGTGTGTGCTTTTTTTTTTCCCGGTTTGGGTAGAATCAACACTGTCTTTAGACTCTACTACTAATAATTGTGTTTGATATCCCCTGTCCTTTTTTTGATAAAAATGTTTTGTTTTTGTTTCAATGAATTCAATCTTGTGATTATTTTTTTGTTTTTGAACGTAATTTTTTTCTATTTCATGTGATTTTCCCCTCCCTCCCAATTTTTCTTATGGGCACAATCACGAAGTTCTTCAAATGGTACTGCTGATGATACTAAGCACGTTTTGAAATTTTGTCTAATTAATTTATCAGTTATTTTCAACATGGACTCGAAATCTCCCATAGCAATCTATGTGAATTACTGTTAGATTTTTCGAATTCTTGAAAATTGACTTTTTTGTTGGATTCCTAAATGGCTTCTTTTTCTTAGTTCTTGGGGGTTGAAAATGGATAATCCATTTTTCAATTATGAGTTTTAGCTGAGGTATAATTTTTATCTGTTTCTTCTCAATCTATTTATTGTCTTTGTGAATGGAAATGCCAAACAAAGCTTATTATTAATCTTGATTGTTTTTCTAGCATTGTGACATGGACCTTATTAATCTGAAATTTTTTGTCCCCATCGGAAACCTGATGGCACTCTTGCTCTTTTTGATGTGGCTCTGTGTGTCCATAATTATTATCGTTGTCTTTTCCTAAATAACGTTATGACATGTCTGTCATTCCGTTAATATGCTTATTATGCTCATTCAAAGGTCAAAAACGCTTTAGCAAGCCAAAGTTGTCATGGACTGGGTTCACCATTACATAATATACTAGGTGATGTATGTGAATTTGATAAAATCTTACAAAGTTGCCTTTGTTTTGCTCTAGTGGTACCCAAAGTTTGGCTTTCTTAACTATCTTTGTACTGGAAGTTGAACCATCCTAACCAGCAATGGTCCGGAGCTTTCTCTTTTCTCCAGAACTCTCTGACTGAGAATATTGCTGCAAGAAAGCAAGCTTAGGAATGAATCGGGTCTCTGTCTCTGCAATTTATAGTTGATTCAGTTCTTCAATCCATCAGGTGTAGTGTTTTTTCTTTTCCTTGAGACTAGGCTTTTTGTTTATTGATGTGATAATCTTAATTAGCTCAACGTGTAAATGTATAATAAATCTTATATGGTATTTGAAATCATCTAAAGAGCTTTGGTTGTGTTATAGTATTGAAATGGTCGTCACATTCATCTCGAGGCAAGTCGACAATGCTCAGAATCGGAATTCACCTTGGGGACTTGCATAAATTTTGATCATGCTAATGTTTGTATTTCATTGCAGGTTTCAGTGAAACATTTTTTCTGTAGATAGAATAAGAAAAATGCCTTCAAGAAATTTGTTCACATGTGATTGAGGATTGGCTTGAG
This sequence comes from Jasminum sambac, assembly GCA_018223645.1. Taxonomy (NCBI): domain Eukaryota; kingdom Viridiplantae; phylum Streptophyta; class Magnoliopsida; order Lamiales; family Oleaceae; genus Jasminum; species Jasminum sambac. The sequence continues at coordinate 29,542,435 of CP073652.1, forward strand.
GAGGGCAAAAATTGTGATGACCATTGGAATGCAATAAGCTAGATGACAATGCTATGGAAGAATAAAGATTGCGATGACTTATTAATTTTTTATTTTATCTTTTTAATTTTGGTAAACAGTTGATGAGACACAAAAGTGTATATCTCGATGTATTAGTCAGATTTTGTCACAGTGTGCGTAATTTTTTTTATATAATTCGTGTTACAACGAAATTTAGATTGTTGTATTAGTTTATTATAGATTTATCTTCGACTTCTGATGGGGTTCACAATTTTCAAAATTTAGATAAGATGTGCCACTATTAACAGCTTTCTTGAGATTATTTCTAATAATAAATAAACAATTCATCTATTTTTTTATATTCCTCATATTTGTATAAGACAATGATTTTATTTATTTTATTATTATTTAATTAAAATAGTATAATAACAAAGGACCAATAAAATGAACAAAATATTGGTCAAAACATTAAATTTAATCAATTTAAGTAATGAAAAAGATTTTATAAAAAATTTTACAACAAATAATTATCTTGGGGCTCGCTTCTACTTGCTTTATTCTATCACTAATAATTCACTCTGCGGTTTCATAGATGCAAAAGCCGTTATTAACAGGAGAACAAATTTTAAGATATTAAGTGCTTGCTAATATATCAATGAGATGAATTTAAAAAATAAAAGAGTACTATAAAACCGCACGAGTAACAATAGATGTCTTATAATCGAACCTATAATTATCATTTAGATGCGGCAATACCCAAAGTTTTACAATAATGCTTCCCCAATGAAATTCCAATTACAGAATTCAAGTGTGTGGTCAAGCAAACAATAATTAAACAAATATTGGAATTTGATAATCCAATACAAATTCAAATGGAAGCCCGCCATAATAATTTTGACACCAATTTCAGTATCATAAAATGAAATAAATGCCTATAAAACTAACAAATTCAAATGGACGGCCCTATTGTGTTCATTACAATATCCATGTGAATATCTTACAAGCAATAAATAACTACTTATAAAACTCACAACTTTGAGCCATTTGGGTTTCAACATCAACCAAATGCAACCCAACATCCCAGTCCCGACCCCTATCTAAGAACTCCACTGTTTCCAATGCCACTTTTCATTTTTGAAGTGTCAAGTCTCCTCGAACCTACCACCCAGAAGAACCTCATAACGTTTTTTTTAAAAGGACACTATAAGTTGCTAGATATACAAAAATACAACAAAATTTTATTAACAAAAATAGATGAAAGGAAATATTAAATAGCCAAATGTTAGAAAAACAATTAACATAAGACAATTAACAACTCGTCATCATTCAAAGAATGTATAGAGCGGCATTTTTATCTGGGAAAAAAATGTAGTCAAATCAATATTTATGTGTTTATAGAAACCAAAACACAGTGATTTGTTTTCTTTGTTTTTTACATTTATTTTCATATAGTAGATTTTCCTTTTAACACAATTTTGTCCAGAAATTTGGTGAAAGCACTTCATTAAATTTTAATTTTAGTAACACGTAGCTAGTGCAATGATAATGTTTTTTTATTACTTTACTGTCCAAAAGTTGTTGAATAGACAAATGGATTCATTTTATATAATTCAATATGTTGGATGGCTTTTGTCGATTATTACCGGTGGGATAAGTTAACTTTATAGTGAAACTCAAATACAACATTTTTTTTACCACAAATCTTAAGCTAGAAAAAATATTCTTTTATTTTTAAAAATAAATCTTATAGATAAAATTGATGCCACATAAATAAGATAATGATATACGTAATTTTAGTTAACTCATGTTATTTAATTACATAATATATTAATTTATTGGTCAAAATAATATGTTATTATTTAATTTTATTTCATTTAATGTCAGTTTTAATTCAGTTGTCTTCTAATGATATTTTTTCGCAACAAGTAATTTATTTTGATCAAACATGCCCTTATTAATTTGTTGTATTAGTCAACTATGATGATAATAATCGGTTTGAATTTTAATTAATCTATCTATATTTAATTTTGATAATGGTTTACCCAATAATTTCATCTTTTAAACTACAATTTTGATTTGAACTAAAAGCTTTATATATATATAGTCAGATTCAATCTCCTATATTATTTAATTTCATATCAACTAAATTATCTAATTTTCATGATATTAAATAAATATCTAAGTTACGTATTTAATCAAAAGATTAAATAAGCTGACGAGTAAATAAATACCTAATTTATATATTTCATAAATTAAGTATTTAATAAACAATTGGCTATCAACTTCATCAAAGATTGCAATCATAAAAATTCAATCAAATTTTTAATTGGCCCTTATCTATATTAAATATTTATTTAGGATTCTATCTCCTAAATTAATACTAAGAATCCCAAACACTTCAAATTATTTATTTTACATTGATTATTATCAGTGTAGATTTAGATTAATTTTTAATGATTATCGATTAAGTCGTCTATTTTAATTATTAATCATATATATTTCAATTTATTTATCTTATCCAAATTAATTTATATTTAATATCAAATCATTCAATATTTGATCAAGATAACATGAAATCTATATAAGATTTTTTATCAACCACGTTAAGAATCCTATATAATTTAAATTGTTATAAATAAACATCTAAATTAATGAGTTAAAAAAATATTAATATACAAAATATGTTAAATCGGTGAATTTGCACCGAATATATTAATATACGTGTTTAGTATATTGAGAAAGTGTTTAGATGCCACTAATACATATTAAAAAAAGTATAAATAAAGATCTCTGATTAAACAATCATGATGAGGTGTGGACTTAAATGAAATTTTCTAGCGGGGCAGGGGCAAGGAATGAGAGTCCTCATCCTATTGCAATTCTTATATCGTGCTTGCTTGGTCTCGATTAAATGAGGATATGGAGGGACGAGGATAAGTATTTCCTAATGGGGCAGAAATAGGGTGTTGGAGTTTGATAAACTGTACCCGCGACATTACCATTTCTATAATAGATAAGTATGGTAATTATATTTTACAATCTAATTTTAAAAATTATTATTCACATACTCATTGCCAATACCGTGCATTGGACATGTGTATAGTTATTTCTCCCAGAATTTGTAATTGTATATAATAGAATGTAGAATAATTTTAAAGAAAAACATAGGAATACAAAAGTTAGTAGAGTGTTTTAGTATTGTTATTCTAATAATTATAGTATTTAATGTTATTTTACTTTTACATTTAGATTGTAATTTAGTCTTACAATGAGCAAAATATGATAAATTCTCACAATTTCTATCACGAATTATCTTCCTATTATGTTCGATTCTGTCTGATTTTTGATAATATATCTTCAAATTTTTGCAAGTTTATCATGTAATGCCACGAGCATTTGGGTATACTCCGAGTTAGAGATGTTTATAGCGTGTAAGAATGTATGTTATTGCCGTATTATTATATATTTTGCATTTAACATGGAATTGATGTTCTTGGTGAAAGTTAGTGTTGAGATTTACATTTAAGTGACTTCATTCTTCTATTGATGGTGTTATTTTTACATTGTACTTATTGATGAGGTGTTGAGGAGAATTTTGAATCAAGTCTTGTGATTGTTATATATTTGTTCCTTATATATTTTACAGGAGGAATTTGTACGAGATTCAGGGATAACTCTTCCGAAATTTTTCTACAGTTCCCTAATCACTTGTATTATTTTTTAAGTTTGATGTGCTCATGAATACTCGATTTATTATCTTGGTGGTGTTATTAACATAGTATTAACTTATATCCAACCCTGTAATCATTTATATATTAGCATCCCGTGCAACGCACAGGTGAAAAAGGCTAGTCTATATTAATTTCAAAGAGGAAACCAAATTGAACTCAATTTGTGAATCAGTTACCTACTAGAGAAACTAATAGACCCCGTAGATCTGCCTACCAAGAGGTGATCACTGCCAAATTTATTTTCAATGTAATCAATTAGCGACTGTGAAAATAGTTAGGAACTCTACAGCTATATTGATATCCTATCTTTATTGTTTGACTTTCCAAATCTTTCTGGGTATACTCTTTTGATTTTTTATGGTTGAATGATGCACTTTGGAAGATATGTATAGATAAGTTGTGTGTTCCTAATTCAAGTTCATAAGAAACTTATAATTGTAAATAAAATATGGAGTGGTCAGTTATATTAAAATGTAATTTTGAAGTTTCTGGCTTGATGTAATGTGATTAAACAATTTTCCATTTCATCAAATGGCTGGCCGCTCTACGAATTTTCTTTCTTTGTAAACTGACTTTTCTCTGTCTAATAAAAAGATTGGCTTTTGGTACTTACCCTTAACTCTATATCTTTTCTCATTATGTTATGCGGATGGAACTCATATCTAAAGCAAGGAATCCCTATATTGTGGAGTACAAAGATTTTTGGATGGAAAATGTATACTCCCGAGCCCCGATATGGAAGATAACATTCTACCAAGAATTAGTATCATAATATTAAAAAGCAAACTAGGTCATTAAGAAGCACCCAATAATGGCTATGAATGAAAATAGTGCATTTTCAATATGTTCCCACAGTATTTAGACACTATCTAGGGAACATGCATCGAGAACATTGACCATGATCATCACAAATAGTTTTTATAAACCTAAGCAGAGTCTTGTGAGTGAATGCAGTAATTCCTGATTATTTGTTTGTATAGTAATAGTTGCATGCTACTATTAGTTACCATTGCAATAAGGATGTTTTACATTGCTATGGTATTGTGTTGTAGTGTATGGTTATTGACCCATTGAATTGTTCTTTTATGTGTTTATTTTAATCAGGATGTTTTACATTGCTCTAATATTATGTGATAGTGTGTGATCATTGACAACTTTGGGTTGTCATTTTACATGTATGGGAAACCATCTTATAATGTTTAGTTTGTTTTAATCAAGGGGAAGGTTTTGGTCAAGGGTAATTTGGTAACATATAAGAAGTTGTCTTGATATGAGGTTCTGGACGATAGGTCAATTGATTCATGGGCGGTGACTGAGCTAAAGGAAGAATTAAAAGGGCTCAAATTGACAATCAAAGTGGTTTGGTAAAGCGGTTGGATAAAGCTATTCACAATGAAACTGAAAGTCACAAGGGAAATATTGATAATGATACTTCTAATTCTCCCAGACCTGACTTACAGTCTAGCAGAAGAAGAATCAATCCATGGAAGCAGGTTGTTGATTCAGAAACCGCTGTCATGGTTGAGAGGCTTTGGTCTGTTGCAGCATTGCATGTGCAACATTTAAACAATAATGATACAAAGAATGAGAATGTAGATTCACTCGAGATGGCTGTTGGGTTTTATTAATCTATTTCACACTTTTGTTTGCTCTCAAGGCATGAGTAGAGACATAGGACAGGTGTCTATTCAACAAGGTAGTATTTACTAACGTAGTATCTTCTCTAGATGTTATTAGACTAGATATATTCATACATTTTCTTTTAGATTTATTAATACTCTGGATATCAATGGTCTTTACCTTGAGATTAACATCATAAATAATATGGAACTTTGTTGGGAGGGGGGCCGCCATGCCTCCTCTACCATACGCATGCATGTGTGCATACCTAATAGGCACATGAAATAGTTAAAAATCTTTGTGATGTTGATTCTTGAAGAACTTACATGTTTCTTTCCCTGTCCAAAATCCAGATGTAAGCTGTGTTCCTGGTTTACAATTATGGCATAACGGTTCTTCACAGATTAATGATGAGCTATATAAGTGTTACCGTAAAGGGAATGAGAAAGGAAGATAAATGAGATGATTGTAGCAGGTTTGTGCCTAATAGAGAGTGTTAGCATGCATTAAAAAATGCATTTTAATGCATTTTTTTTAAATTTCAAATTTGGTCAAACAAATCACATCCATATATCTTCCCATTCATTAAATCTCCACCATTCAACTCTACTCATTCTCTTTCTTCCTACTCATAAAAATACATTAAAACTCATCCGCTAACACCGTCTAAGTATTGGACGTGTGAATGTCAAATTACCATTTTGTTGTCTCGCTGTTGGCTCTTTTCTTTTGTTTTAACAGCCTATGATAAATTACCATTTTGTTTATGGTAAAATATTTTTTATATTTAATTTAAAATTATATGGATATTTTGTAATTTTACAATACTTCATGTTTTACTATTGTGATTGGATTTGTTTGAGTGTTTGGGGCAAGCATTTGAGGTGGGGTTTTGCTCCTTTCTCATCTTTTATTATTTCTTTCTTGTGCTATGGAACTATAAAAAGACTTGATATTGTCTATGGAAAAGGGAAAGGTCTTAAAGCACACATGCTCAATTCACTGAACACCCCGCTTGACTTCAAATTTCCAAACATATATTTCAAAGTAAAAACAAATCACGAAGTTGAATAATAATAATAATAATAATAATAATAATAATAATTGATTCTTTGAATCTATACATTTCAACTCTCCTATGCTAGAGCTAAATTCTCATCTTCATTCTCGTCCTTCTCCACATAATCTTCAAACTTCAACCATTTCTTTGACCTACCAAGCTGCATCAAGAAGTACAACACAATCCCAACAACTTTTTTTATAAGAAACAGGTGGTATTATTGCCCAAAGGCTAAGTAATTAAAATTCAAGTGGACAAGTCATCCACCAGAAACAACACAAAGAGAACCATAATAAAGCTAGCTATTGCACTATACAACGGTACAAAAATAGCCAACGGGGTCTAGACAAAATAGAAATTTATCAATATTACAAAATAATCCAGCAGCTTTAGCCCAAAGTCCCGAGTGAAATAATATGCTATCCCAGATATCATTTATCGAGCTGTTCATATTGTGAAAGATCCTTCTATTCCTTTCCTTCCATAATACCCAAGCTGACGCCATCACCATTAGTCTCCAAATCTTCTTTTTTGTTTCACATTGTTCACAAATGACCACTTAATGAGAATCAAATCCACCCATTTTCTTGGTAAAGCACTCACCACTTCAAATAGATTCAAAATTCTACTCCAGATCATTGTGGCTAACTTGCAATGAATAAGGACATGATCAATGGTTTCATAATCCTTTTTACACATAACACAAAAAGATGGAGAAATGCACAGAAAATGTCTTCTCAATTGTAGCAAATCACAAGTATTAACCTTTTCCAAAGATACTAACCAAGCAAAAACTTTCACTTTTGAAGGCATCACACCCTTCCAAATGAAATTGAATTGTGGGAAGAAAGAATCACATGAAGTTAGGCAAAGGACATTGAAGAACGATTTACATGAGAAATGACCCGAGGAATGAACATTCCAAATTCTTTTATCCGATAGCAAGGGGTCAATTTTTGTTGTATGAAGAATGTTTAAAAGAGAGGTGAAGTCCTCGGCATCTCTATCACTGAAGTTCCTAATAAATTCAAGATTCCAGCACAGGTTAGAAGTGGATGGAAAAGAGACAATATCACAAATCAACGAGTTTTTATTAGTCGACAATCTAAAAAGGCGAGAAACAAGTTTTGGAGGGTACGATTACCCACCCATTTGTCTGACCAAAATAAGACTTTATTACCTTTACCAACAACTAATTTAGTACATTCTATAAATTTATCCCAGATTTTTGCAATGGATTTCCATGGTGCTCGAAGGGTTGATTTGATATCACTATTTGTATCACAATCATTAGACTGTAAGCCATACTTACTGATGATGATAGAGTGCTAGAGTGAATCCGATTTCATGGGAAATCGCCACAGCCATTTGCCTAAGAGGGCCAAGTTCTTCAATTTGAGATTACCAATCCCCAATCCCCCATGCTATTTCGGTTGTGATACAATTTCCCATTTGACCAATGGTCACTGTGTTTCTCCCCTTTACCTTCCCAGAAGAAATCCCTCATCATTTTCTCAATCACCTTGGTTACTTTCATTGGCATCTTGAAGATAGACATGTAATATGTTGGAATAGAACCTAGAACTACCTGTAGGAGCACAAGTCTCCTTCCTCTAGATAAGCAACCTTTGTGCCATCCTTCCAATCTCCTAGCAATTCTCTCGATAACCGGATTCCAGAAAGAGAGGTTTCTAGGGTTCCCCCCTAGAGGGACACCGAGATAATTAAGTGGCCACACACCCCTATCACAACCCACTGTTCTTGCAACCTCTTCGATTCTTTCTCCCGTTATGTTGATACCCACTACAATGCTTTTACTCATATTTAGTTTCAATCCTATAGTTTTCGAGTTTATGTCTAAAATTCCCATGAGATTACTGATACTGTCATCCTCATTTTCCAAAAAGAAAAAGCTATCATCCGCAAATTGAAAATGAGAAACCTGTTACCTTGTTTCACCAATCTTAAATCCTTTAATGAGTTCATCATCACAAGCCTTCTTTATCAACCAACTCAAAACATCCCCCACTAATATGAATAAAAATGGTGATAGGAGATCCCCCTGTCTCAGTCCTCTCGAAGCACCAAACTTACCTCTCGGTTTACCATTGATCATCATCGAGAAATTTGCAGAACCTAGGCAACCCCTCATCCATCTCCTCCACCTATCTCCAAATCCTTTCTTTTCTAGAACAAAGTCTAGAAATTCCCAACTCACATGGTCATAAGCTTTCTCAAAGTCAATCTTAAAGACCAATCCCTCTTCTTTCTTCATTCTATACTTCTCTACTATCTCATTTGCTATCAAAACCAAGTCCAAAATTTGTCGTCATTTGACAAAAGCACCTTGAGTCACATCAATAGTATCTCCAATAACTTCTTTCAGTCTCAATGATAGAACTTTTGCCACAATCTTGTATAATGATGAGACTAAACTTATTGGCCTGTAATCTTTAATAGAAATTGAGCTCAATTTCTTGGGAATAAGACAAATGTATGTTTCGTTCACCCTTGCATTGACAATGCCATTCTCATAAAATTCCTTGAACACCTCCATTAAGTCATCTTTGATTACATCCCAACCTTCCTTCAAAGCCTCCATCGAGAAACCATCAGGTCCGAGTGCTTTGTCACCATCACAGTCAAACAAGGCCTTCTTTACCTCTTCTTCTTCAAATGGTTCTTCCAATGTTCTTTTGTGATCCTCCTTGATTCCTGCCCATTCGAAACCATCTATGCCAAAATTGGAGCTCTCTTTTTTCTTAAACAAATCCTCCAAAAAGTCAATGATTTCCTTCTCTATATCCTTTTCTATGGTCAATATCGTCCCATCTCTGCTTTCTAGTTTGTTTATCAAGTTGTTTGCCTTCCTTCCACTTGCGATTCTATGGAACATCCTTGTGTTATTATCCCACTCCTTGACTCCTATGATTCTTGCTTTTTGATTCCAAGAGACTTCTTCTCTAATGATCAACTCCTCTAACTTTCTCCTTAGCGTCCTTCTTTCAATTCTCTCTTCTTCCCCAATGTTTTGTGTCATTTCCTCATTATCAATCTCTTCAACTCTTCTTATAACTGCTTGTTTCTCCAATCTCACGTCTCCAAACTCTACTTTATTCCATATTCTCAGTTCTTCCTTCATCCTCTTCAATTTTTCCATGAATTTGAACCCTGCCCACCCCTCATTACCACATTTCTCCCACCATTGTCTCCAATTTTTCTTGAAATCCTTATGTCTTAACCACATATTCTCAAATCTAAATGGCGTAGGCCTCTATTTAAATCTGTTCGTGTCCAAAACAATGGGACAGTGATCAGATGTCATCCTAATCAGAGCTTCTTGTCTAACTTCTTCAACCATATTCTCCCATTCATTCATAAAGAAGAATCTGTCTAGTCGAGAACATACCAACCTATCTCTCATGTTAGACCATGTATATTCTGAATTTAAAAGTCTTATATCCTTCAAGTCCACATCTCTTATAAATTGGTCAAATTTCCTCATGCCTTTCGTGAGTCTGTTGCCATTTAGTTTCTCTGATGGGTATCTGACTACATTAAAATCCTCTCCAGTACACAATTTTTCACCACAAAGACCATATAAACCCACCAATTCTTCCCAAAAGTCATCCCTATCTCTTGGATTGCATGGTCCACAGATTCCTGAAAACCACCAGTCATCTCCCCCTCCAATTGCTTCTAAGAGGACTGATGTTGAAGAGTTCCCCAAAATAACCTCTCTTTCCCCTTAACACTCTAGAGTCCCACATGACGAGAATGCCCCCCGACTTCCCAATTGATAGCAAATAAGCCCACTCTTTGAATCTTGAACCCCACACACTTCCCATCAAATCTTTGTCAATTTTCCTTCTTAGTTTCCTGTAGCGTTACGATGTCTAGCTTTTCTTTACATAGCAATTCCTTCACCACCTTCTTCTTGCTTCTACCCTCTAGGCCTTTAACATTCTAACTTATGATCTTCATTGAGAACTATCCTTCTCCCTATAGGTACCAACATGTGATTTTCTCCCCTCATAGTTGATGTTGCTTTTGAGATTCAACAGTTCCCTAGACCTCTTCTTCGCACTCTTCCTACTATGTGCAGAATGATCTCCCCCTTTCGAAATTTAGGGAAGTCTTTTGCCTTCTGTATATGAACCAGGGTTAAATTCATCTTGTTGAGGATTGGGGTTAACTTCAAAATATCCTCCAGCTTCGGTTCTTCTCCATTAATGTATAAACACTCATAACTGTTCTGTACATTACGTGGAGATAAAGGTATTCCTCTACAATCGGATTCACTAGCACCCTGAGCATCTATCATTGTATGTCGGCTATTCAATTTAGGATAGGAGCCAAAACGTTTAAACCTTCCCCAGCAGAAACACATGTATTTGCATTGCAAAAATCTGGGATACATTCTGAATATACCAAATTAGATGAAGAAAGGTGGTTAGTACCTGATTTAGCAGACAAATGAGAGTCGAGAAGAGGAACTGAAGGATCACAAGGCTGCATGAGATGATCAGTTGCATCTATGATAAATGCTTCAGATTCTTTACTGTTTGTATATGCGTGAGAGTGGTGTGGCTTCATTGTAGTTGTTGCTGGTTGTGTCATTGGTTCTGGCATTCCTTGATCATTGCTTCCTTGATAAGCCTTATTTTGTTCATCAAATAAATCCTCAAAGTGAAATTGCTCATCAGCTGTCTCTGTTCCAATAGCATAATCATCACTATCACAGTGCTCAAATTCATCTCTATCTTCATAAGAATTCCCCAGCTTGTTCCAGTAATTCTTCATCATCTATCAACTTTCCAGAGTCTATATATAAATTTGTGCCAGGTTTCTCTGTGATTTCCTCGGACATCATCCTTGATAATGTCATGCGGGTCTCCAAATACCTTACTGTGTACTGTTCATCTTCGATATCATCTCGTACATTCGTACACAGGACATATTTCTCCTTCCTCTTCTTGCCGCTGTCCGAAATTTGCTGGAAAAAGCTTTCGTCACTACTTAATACGACTCCACACCTGAAAATTTGATTGTCCACTGCTAGGATTGAGTTTCCGATGTGATCGCAGGCCCCAGGAAGCTCAGTCGACTCCATCTGATGAGGCCCATTGTGAATGGTTCTGGTATTGGGACTGTGGGGTGGCCTGATAGTTACGTTGGAGACGAAATTCCCATTTCTCGCAATAGGGCCAAAATTAAAGCCTGTAGAATGTTTGATAGGCTCCCAGAATTGGGCTTGATATTGGGCTCGAGCCTTTTCTTTCTATGGTACACTTTCCCATCTAATGGTAATGAATCAGGCCCATCTGTTTGCCTTCTTTCGTTAGCCCAAGACATATCTGTTTCTTCTTCATTATTTGGTTTAGGACCCATTTGGAGGGAAGCCCAATTTTCCTGGCCCAATTGAGAATAGGCCCACAATTCCTCGGCTTGTTGAAAACCCTTGACCAGTGTGTTTTGGACGTCATATCTGGTATATTCAAATTGTATCACAGAGAGTGGATTTCCCAAGGTTAGGCTGCCATGTATTCTCTCGAAGATCTTCTTCACATTAATGCTCGCTTCCTCTTTTCTTTCCTTGTTACATATTCTCAGGCTTTTAGACCCATGTTCCACTATCTTTTCTGCTTTACCACCGCCTACAGTTGTCACAGGCAAGTTTACAGTTGTCAGCGTATCTCTCATGCCGTCAGGTGTATCGATTGTGACTGGGGCTATTGCCACATCATCATCTTCCTCGCTATTTGTTTTTGTGGGAATGTCTTCTTCAGCAATTGTTGCTTTGTTCATCATGTTGCTGTCCTTGGTATTGTCTTCTTTGTAATACCCCGTCTGTTTATGCATGTGATTTATGATGTTATGTATGATCATAAGGTGATGAATATGTGTTTGGACCCTTGGTGACTTCGTTGTGATGCTATGTACGATATTAAGTGTCAAACGGCCTCCCGAGCAAGTAACGAGGCCGCTACAAAATTCTCAGCAGGATCGAGATTTACGCCATAAGTTTAGGTTTACTATCAGAATTATCGGCTACCGCAAGTAAAAGAGTTACTACCGTAATTTGTGGAATGAGGAAATGTGCCAAAATTTTGAGAGGAAATTACCACGACGACTTGGAGATACAAACAGATATCGTTACGTAGAAGGGACATGGGTTACGGCCAGACTTCAATTTTGAGATGCATGGATTTACAGAGGTTTTATTATGCCGGGCGATTCGAATACGGCAGATCATAAGGTTACTACCGTGAAGATTTATAGGTTACTACAGTAAATGTATGGTTATGACCTCAAATGTGTACGTTACGGCCGTAATTTTAAGTTAGTAGAAACTGTTGGATTGGGTTTTAACACGGTGGCTTGGTCTTTTTCCACCATTTTCGATCCCCAACTCTCCAAAACCCTAGAGAACAAGTCCAAGTGTGATTTCAAGACTTTGGCATGGTATTTGGCGTGTAGATCATTCACCTATTCCTTGTTACTACCTTGGGATCAAGAGGAAGGAAGGATGAGAAGAGGGAAGGAAGAAGAGAAATTTCTCCAACCAATCTTCTAGCTTGGGTTCTTGTCTTTTGAGGTAGGATTGAGATAAATTACCCAGATAGGCGGTAAATAGATACATGAATGATCCTTAGATAGCTATGTATGCAAGTTTCCTTGGCTAATTTCATAGTTTTGGCATAGTATGACATGGTTTGCATGATATGGTGATTCTTCTAAGGTTGGGTGCCTTCTAACCTTGGTCTATGATATGCTTATGTTGCCAAATGTTATGTTATGAATATCTCGTCCATGTGCACTCATATGTCACGCTGTTTGGATTAGGACTGCTTATCATGTGTTGCATTCATGTTAATGTTTTTCGGCCAAATATGGGGACCTCGCTAACGAATGATACATCGGTCGAATGGGGACCCACGCCCAATAACCGAGTATGGCCTCATGGGGGACCCACACCCCAATGATGTTATGAGGCCAAATGTTTATGACGGCGCCAATGCTAAACACATGATTCGCAATGGGCCCGGAAAGTAATATGTGATGTCCATATGCATTGTGTCTCTTCCTCTCGAGTCATTATGACTCACGCGTGTGCTCTTTCCATGTTTTAGATGATGTCGCGAGTAGGAGGCAAGGTCGAGGTGGTGCAGATCCTCTCACGTGAGCTTGTCGACGCAGTAGAAATGAGAAATGAAAAGATTTTGGGGTCACGGTGTGTATAAGATCACTCTTTTGTAAACTCTTTGTAATATAACTTTTGGAGCTAACACGTTAGATATATATGTAAATTATCATTTTGGACTTTAAGTAGTCGTGAAATGTTTGAAAATGTGTTAGCTCGGTGACGCCACGCAGTAACACCCTTCCTAGTACGATGTCAGCACGTGATCAAGCGGTGTTACAAGAGTGGTATCGAGCAATTACTTTCCCACCTTCCGCACGCCGCTAAGGATTTCTATGCCCCCTCCAAGGTATTGTATATGTGATATGAGTTTACATGTGATTGAGTTGCTTTATGCTTCGCCTGGGATATGATGTTATGGGAGTTATATGTTAGGGTTGGTTAATCGATGCGGTATTTTCCTCTTTCCTTCTTGATCCTAGATGGCGGATGATCGTGCAGCTACTATAGAGAAAGCTTACGCGATTGGTTGAGCGTTCAATCACGATGATGCAAATGATGATGCAGTGAATAACTACAAAGTTGGTGGTAACTACGGATACTTCAGAGGGATAAGGTGAAAGAAGATCTGGATACGGAGATGGCTACCGAATGTTTCGACGCTTAAACCCTCCTGATTCGAGGATGCAAGGATCCTATTGATGCTAAGAACTGCTACAAACGATTGAGAGGATGTTTGAGTATGTTCACGCTCCTGACCAACAAGTGAACTGCGGCTACTTTTATGCTTAGAGAGCTCGGCCGGCTTTTGGTGGGACTTGGTTAAGAGGGAGGAAGTCGCGAATGATGCTACATGGGCGCTATCACTTGTGCGTGCACTGCGTGTGCATTTCTCGATGTCGCTAAGAATGAGAAATCAATGAGTTTCTTGATGGCAAGAAGGAAATATGACGATGGCTTATGGAAAGAAGTTTGAGGAGTTGCTCGCTTTGCTACCTATATGGTTGATACGCCGGGTCGGGAAGATAGCTCGGTTTGTTGCAGATTGAAACCTGAGTTGGCTCGTGATGTACAATTGCTCAGTGTTTCGACCACGAGTTATGCAGACCTTGAACGAGCTTATGTAGCCGAGAAGGCGGAGGCTAGAATTGTGCAAGCTCGCTACGTAGGGGCCAACCACCCAGCTGTTTCACTCTACTCAAGGCTCGGCTCAATCCTCTCAGATTCTACGGTAACCGACGAGGTTCCAACTTTCGTGGCCGAGGTAGGGGTTCGACTTATAGTTCGAACTACAAGAGGCTCGCGGATACTACTTCTTCATCACAATCGGGGGAAGAAGGGATCGGGCTCTCCGTCCCCATCGCAGCGCTCCAACATGTGGGAAGGTTCATACGCGATGTTATTTGGTACTGACCGATGTCTGGATGTGGGAAGGAAGGGCACATTGTTCGGATTTGTCCCGAGGCGAAGAATCAAGCACCTAAGTCTCAAGCACCGCCAAATGGACGGTATTTGCTATAGCTCAATCCGAATGCTCCTGAGAGAGGCAGTGTGATTGCAGTGTAATTATATTTCTACTACTCCAAGATATGCATTGTTTGATTCTCGAGCTACACATTCATTTATATCCATGTCGATGCTTCGGTTAGTAATGAGTCCTGTACCTTTACGGTTTCCTATGGATGTTATTGGACCTATGGGTTGAATCAATGTGTCAGGTGGTATTATCCGTCCATTATGGTGCAAGTTAGGAGTGTGAGACGTTAGCTAATCTCATTGCCTTGGAAGTTAAAGATTTTGATGTTATTTTCGGGATGGATTGGCTAACGCAACATGGTATAGTTCTGGATTGTTCTAAGCGTGCTTTTAAGTTTCCAGACGGTGAGGTTGTTTTATTCCCTAAGTTGAACGGTCAACTAGGGTTGTTATCTCCGCAATGAAGGCTCGAGAAACTCCTCGAGCATGGGTGTAGTGCATGCTTGGTGAGGGCGTATGGTATGGATATGAAGGAAGCTAAGGCACCATCATCGGTTCCGTAGATGTAAGTTTCGATGTATTCCCCGACGATCTTGAAGCGGTTACCACCAACCTCGGAAGTAGAGTTCCCTATTGAAGTTGTAACGAACACTTCGATCTCTAAGACTGTGATCGTATGGCTCGGTCAAATGAATTGAAAGAACTCCGAACCCAATTGGATGATTTAATGCGAGAGAAAGGATTCATTCGACCGAGTACTTCACCTTGGGGTGCTCCGGTCTTATTTGTTAAGAAGAAGGACTGGCTCGATGCGGCTTTGTATGGATTAATGGAGTTGAACAAGGTGACGATCAAGAATAAGTACCGTTACCCGTGATCGACGAGTTATTGGATCAACTTCGGATTCGCGCTTATATCAAGATTGACCTACGATCCGTATCATCAGGTGAAGGTTAAGGAAGATGACATTTCAAAGTCGCGCGTTTAGTACTCGATATGGGCACTTTGAGTTTCTCGTTATGCCCTTTGGTGTGACGCACCGCCCTGCGTTTTTATGGATCTCATGAACCGGTCTTCAAGCCGCACTTGGACACATTTGTAATTGTTTTCATTGATGATATCTTGATTTACTCCAAGACTCGAGAGAGGCACGAGCTCTTCGATTGTTTTACAAACACCGGGAAGAGAAGGTCAGAGGCGGTTTTCGGCGTGATTTTTGGGTGGAACAAGTGGTGTTTCTTGGTCATGTCGTGCGTAAAGGAAGGCATTTCGTGGACCCTAGTAAGATTGACGCTGTGCTCCAGCTGGTCCCAACCGACTACTCCCAATCGGCGCGTAGTTTTTGTGGGTTTAGCAGATACCTACCGTCGTTTGTGAAGGATTTTCGCTAAACTTGCGGTGCCTCTTACACACTTAACCCGAAAGAATGTACCTTCCTGGTGACTCGACGAGTGTGAACGTAGTTTTCAAGAGTTGAAGACTCGCCTCACAACGACACCAAAGGTTAGCAATCCCCGATGGCGTTAGTGTGTTTACGCTTTACGCTGATGCTTCAGATCAAGGCCTTGGTTGTGTATTAATGCACGAGAAAGTGATTGGCATATGAGTGAAGTGTGAAATTTATACGGACCACAAGAGTTTGAAGTATTTCTTCACTCAGAAAGATCTCAACATGCTTTAACGCCGCTGGTTAGAATTGGTGAAGGATTATGATTGTTCGATTCAAAGATCATCCAGGTGAAAGCCAATGTGGTAGCTCGACGCTGAGCCTGAAGAGCCAAAACGATTTGCACCGAGAGTTGCAACGAAATGGAGAAGTTCGATTTGAGATCTTGGAACGAGAAGGAGCCCGGACATGGCTATGACTCTTCAATCGACATTGCTTGATCGGATTAAAGGACGGGCAGAAACGATGAGTGGGCAAGCAAAAGGAAGAAACGACTCATTGAGAAGCCAAAGTCGAATATCAAGTGTCGAATGGACTTTTGAAATATAAAGACCTGGGATACGCCCCGATGGTAGGTAATCTCCGACAAGAGATATGTGATGAGGCACATGTGACACCAGATACGCTTCCATCCCGGTTCCACCAAGATGTATAGAGCAATACAGGATGCTTTATTGGTGGCCCTAATGAAACGAGACATTGCAGCAGATGTGGCAAGGTGTTTGATTTTGCCAACAAGTGAAAGCAGAACACCAAAGGCCAAGCAGAACTTTCCAACCGCTTCCAATTCCCGAATGGAAATGGGATGATATCACGATGGATTTTGTGAGTGGATTACCACGAACCAGCAAAGGACTTGATGCCATATGGGTTATAGTAGATCGACTCACCAAGTCCGCCATTTCTTACCTATGAAGATGACGCTAACATGGAATACTGGGCTCAACTCAACGACAAGAAATTGTTAGGTTACATGGTGTACCCACATAGCTACTTCTTGATCGTGACCGAGGTATTTGTCCCATTTCGGGAAGGAGTTGCAATGGTGTTAGGGACTAAACTTTAATTTAGTACGGCTTTTCATCCCCAAACCGATGGACAAATGGAGAGAACGATTCAAACTTTAGAAGACATGTTACGTTCTTGTGTCTTGGAATTTTCGCAGTTTGGGATCGTTATCTTCCATTGATTGAATTTGCATACAACAACAAAGTATCACACCTCCATTGGGATGCCCCCTGCATTTAAGCGTTGTATGGGCGGAAGTGTAGGTCGCTGCTATACATTGTGACCGGTCGGCGAGATGAAGGATATGCGTCCAAATGATCCAAGATATGATTTCGCACGAGAAGATTAAAAGCTTCGATCAAAGCTTCACAAGATCGTCAAGAGTTATGCCGATCTTCAACGCCGCCCACTCAATTTGACGTTGGTGAGAAGGTCTTTATTCAATTTCACCTATCAAACCGGCTTCTTCGGATTTGGTAAACGAGGGAAATTGACGCCCGATATATTGGTCCGTTCATGAGATTCTTGAAAGAATCGGGAGGTTGCTTATCTGCCAGCTGCTCCACGATATGGATCGTATCCATAATGTATTCCATGTCTCGACTGCGAGGAAGTATATGCCAGATCCATCTCATGTATTATCTGGATCCTCCACTTGACATTCAACCGATTTGTCATTTGAGGAGAAACTAGTGCAAATCATTGCTCGGAGTGAGAAACAGTTGCGAGGCAAGCAGATACCATTGGTTCGTGTCCTATGGAGGAGCGCAACCGTGGAAGAAGAAACATGGGAACGAGAGGATGACATGAGGGATCATTATCCGTAACTCTTGATGGTGTAACAATTTCGGGGAAAATTTATTTAAGGGGGGTAGATTGTAATACCCCGTCCGTTTATGCATGTGATTTATGATATTATGTATGATCATGAGGTGATGAATATGTGTTTGGACCCTTGGTGACTTCGTTGTGATGCTATGTACGGTATTACAGTGTCGAAACGGCCTCCCAGCAAGTAACCCAGGCCGCTACAAAATTCTCGCAGATCGAGATTTACGCCGTAAGTTTAGGTTTACGTACCGTACATTCAAGTTACACTGCGTAAGTAAAAGAGTTACTACGGCCGTAATTTGTGGAATGAGGAAATGTGCCAAAATTTTCGAGAGGAAATTACTTAGATATTGGGTTACAAAGTTAGGGACATAAGGGTTACGCCAGTAATTCTTGAAGCGGTGAGATGCATGGATTTATAGAGGTTTTATTACGCCGTATGGCGGTCGTCTGGCCAGATGACAGCCGGTACTAATCGTAGGTTACGGCCGAAGATTTATGGGTTATCGCCAGAATGTGTATGCGCATTACCAGTAATTTTAAGTCGGCAGCTGCTGGATTGAGTTTTAACATCGTTGGCTTGGTCTTTTTCCACCATTTTCGACCCCCAACTCCCCAAAACCCTAGAGAACAAGTCCAAGTGTGATTTCAAGACTTTGGCATGGTATTTGGCTTGTAGATCATTCACCTATTCCTAGTTACTACCTTGGGATCAAGAGAAAGGAAGGATGAGAAGAGGGAAAGAAGAAGAGAAATTTCTCCAACCAATCTTCTAGCTTGGGTTCTTGTCTTTTGAGGTAGGATTGAGATAAATTACCCAGGTAGGCGGTAAGTAGATACATGAATGATCCTTAGATAGCTATGTATGCAAGTTTCCTTGGCTAATTTCATAGTTTTGGCATAGTATGACATGGTTTGTAGGATATGGTGATTCTTCTAAGGTCAGTGCCTTCTAGCCTTGGTCTATGATATGCTTATGTTGCCAAATGCTGCGTTATGAATATCTCGCCCATGTGCACTCATATGTCACGCTGCGGTTTGGATTGGATTGTCTATCATGTGTTGCATTCATGTTAATGTTTTCTGGCCAAATATGGGGGACCCACGCCCAACGAATGATACATTTGGTCGAATGGGGACCTACGCCCCAATAACCGATAGTATGGCCTCATGGGGACCTCCACGCCCTATGATGTTATGAGGCCGGCCAAATGTTTATATGACGGCGCCAATGCTAACACATGATTCGCAATGGGTCCGGAAGTAATATGTGATGTCCATATGTATTGTATCTCTTCCCATCGAAATCATTATGACTCACGCGGTGCTCTTTTCCATGTTTTGTGATGATGCCGCGAGTAGGAGGCAAGTCGAGGTGGTGCAGATCCTCTCGCACGTGAGCTTGTCGAGCGTGTAGAAATGGGAAAGGAAAAGATTTTGGGGTCACGTGTGTATAAGATCACTCTTTTGTAAACTCTTTTGTAATATAACTTTTGGAGCTATCACGTTAGATATATATGTAAATTATCGTTTTGGACTTTCGTGAGTCGTGAAACGTTTGAAAATGTGTTAGCTCGGTAACGTCACGCAGGTAATGCCCTTCCTAGTACGATGCCGCTATACGTACTGGGGCGGGTGTTACATTCCTGTTGCCACAGAGTATCGAAAAGCCCATGGAATCTATATCTCCTTTCATTTAATTTTATGAATTTCAATTCGAACCTCAATCCATCATATGATAGTGAAATAGTTTCTGGTATGAATCCTTGGTTATCCCCTTTCAATCTCAACCGAGCATGTGTTAGCACTTTTAGTTCTTCAGTTTCTGTATCAACCTCCAACAAGCCTCCACACATCTTACCAATTCTTCTGAATACATGTCTGTTCCATATATACAGAGGCAATCCTTCTACCCTAATCCAGCTGCTTCTGCATTCAACCTTCTTACTATCATTTTGTGGTCACTGCAGGTATTTTCAATCTTCCAATTCCTATCGACTCCTCCTTGACTGCTTTGTTATGACACCATATCAGTGCTCTATCGTCAAACAGTGGACATATCTCGATATTTTTCTGCAATGTATTCTTCAATCCATATTGAATGGCTTCCCAAGGAGTATGGCTATCTTCCCTGAACAAGAGTACGACTAAAGAGCCTATTTTGTGTTTGCCTCTATCATTTCCATGCTCGGAGGGGTTCTGATGTGTATATTTGCCTGGATGGCTTTTTCCTGCGGTCTCAAATCTTTGTGTATCTCAGGTAACTTCTCCCTTCTCCTAAAAATTTGATGTCCTGTATTCCCATCCTGCCTTTGTTGCCATCCATTTCTTACCACACTGGCCCATGATTGTTTGCCATAGACTGTGGGGATTATCTTTGGTGGGTGAAAGTGTTTTTCATATGTGTAGTTTCTTCCAAGCACATGTTGTATACATTCTTCCATGTTCCTCCATCCATTCAGTTCATTCTCTGTTGGGACAATGATGCTCTTCACCATACTGTTCCTTAATGTAGATATCCTTAAGAACTCCCCTCTAACATTCTTGAACCGTATAAGTTCATTAACTTGTTTCTGAAATGCTTCTTAGCACTCCATGTGTATGCGTTGTTCGTCTAAAGACCTCAATAATTCAAATAACCATGTTGCCGCATCCACTGTGAGTGTTATTTCGTATTCTTTCCTGGTCCTTTCCACAATCCTTATTGAGCCACCATCCTTGGTTAGAGCTATTGTGAATGACTTGAATCTGGTTCTGAAACGCCGTGAACTGTTATTACTTGGTTTTGATTCATTGGACGTGTGTCTGTTTTCACCACCTTGCCCAGTGGGGGCATGGTTGTTTTCGGGTGGGTGCATCATTCTCTCCTAGTATAGTACAATCCCAACAACTGTTAGCAAACCACTAACCAAGAAAACAATTCTATTAGCAACAGCCATCACATATATCAAAAAACTAGATGGAATCAAACACATCACAATCAATCCAGGAAACACATCACAATCAATCCAGGCAATGGCAACGAAATTTTATACGGCCTTTTCGTTTTCATCATCTTCTTTCTCACCACAAACACGACGCAAACTCCATCAACATTCCAAGACTGTACAAGAAGTTCACCGATGCGATAATATCCCTAAAATTCATATACGAAATGGTTAATACAATCACGGTTGAAAGTAATATACCCACCCACGGTGTGTTGAACCATTTAGCCCTCGACTCGAAGAACTTTGGCAAAACTCCTATATTAGCCATGCCAAGAATTTGATAAGCACAACTGCTTAATTGGGCCTCATATAGGCCAATCCCTGATAAAACCGCGCCTATTTCGACCTAATATTTCAGCCATTTTCCCGCGATGATTAGAGCCAAATCGGCAAAATAGCCATCAACCCATTTTGATTGATCTAGATTAGTAGCACCAGTTGTAGCCAAAAGTGGGATTAAGTAACTTAAACAAGTGAGAATTCCAGCAAAAAAAAGTGCTTTTGGGAATGTTTTTTGTGGGTTACCTACTTCACCTGCTAAAGTACTAGCATTGTCCCAAAAATTAAGGTTCCAAAAAGGGTATTAAAGAATAGTTTCCAATCTTTATAGATACCCTTTTGGCCTAAACTGATCCATCTTTTGGGATGAATCTTGGGAATTGAAGCAAAACTTAGGACCACAAAATGAGAGAGTGAAATTAACCCCAAACAAACAGCAGTGTAACCAACTATAGCAAAACTAGTATAATTCAAGAAAGACAACAAAATTGTAGCAAAAAAGATTGCAAGATTCCTAGGAAGACCAGAAGAGAAGATGGGAAAAACAAGTTTGAGATAATCAATGCAAAGAACATGGTTCTAAGTACTAGAAAAACACTTAAATAACTCTTCTATTTTACGTGTTTGTGTGTTTTATTAGTGTTATATGTTCTTTTTATGTGTTTTTCCTGTATTGTGGTGTTTAGGGTCACAAAGAATCAAAAGGAGTAAAAAATGGAAAAAATCGAATGAAAACGAAAACTCGGGACCAAAATGCAAGCGAATCAAAGATGGAGGGCCTCCGATGTAATGTTGTGAAAAATTGATTTTGCAATTTTTCTTGTTTATGAAAGAACATCAAAAGAGGATTCTCACATTTCTTTCGGATTCCAAATCGGAGTTTCCTAGTGAAAGTTACGGCTGTTTGAAGAAAAGGACTAAAAGTGTCAATTTTCAAAATTGTTGAGGACCAAACTGTATGTTGCTGAAAGTTGGGCAGATTGCATCCATTTGCGTCTACACTTGTACAACTTGGAGTTTGGTGAAGATTTTGGCCAATTTTGACTCATTTTAGATAATACAACTTGGGCACACCATGGTAGACTAATTGGAGGCCACTTTTATAATTTTTTAGTATTTTTTGTTGTAATATTTTTTGCCTATAAATAGAGGCATTTCCAAACTCAAAATACACAACCTTGTAGAGAGAATTAGCTAGTGATTCTCTCCAACTTCCTCTTCAATAAAATTCTCTTCTTCATTTGTTCTTAGTTCTAACTTGAAAGCTTTTAGTTTCTCATATTCCGGCGGAAGTAACAAACCTAAGTTAGGTAACTAATTATCGATCGACAATATTTCGGCCGTGAAAGATAATTTCTCTCTTTCTTCCCTAGTTTCTCTCTTTCTTTTATTTTTCATGTTTGATAAAGATAATTTCTCATATATTGCAGAGGTGATACACGGCGGTTACGCTGTTATAAGTATTTAACCCGCATATATGAGTAGTTAGACTTCTCTATTTATTTCTTAGCATTTATTTACTTGTTTTCTATATTTTATATATATTACTTGTGATAGTGAAGTATAATCTATCATATGGCAGTGGTGATACAAGGCGAACACTCGCTAAAAAACATGAAACCCGCGAATATGAGTAGTTAGACTTCTCTATCTAGTTTGAGGGGGATGTTGTGTTCAATTAACATGTTGTTATCTTTTCAAACTCTTTAGTTACGTTTTATCTATTCCTCCACTTCAATTTGTTGATTTGTTATGCTTGTAAACCCGTTTTTGAGTTTATGTGATTATTGCATTCACCTTGACCAATTGAATCAATTAATCTGTAAATTCAAGTTACATGTTAGGATTGGAACTTTTGATCCGTAATTATCATTAGATTCCAATCCAAAGTAGCAAATGAATATCGTGCATATTTATTAACAAATCAACTTAGATGCATTAATTCAAGTTTGTGAAATTGATCATTTAATTCAACTCATTCTTCTCGTTCATTTCACACTAGCATTGCATTAAATCTTAAGAACTTGTTTAGAGTTATCCAATAGGTA
This sequence comes from Jasminum sambac, assembly GCA_018223645.1. NCBI lineage: Eukaryota > Viridiplantae > Streptophyta > Magnoliopsida > Lamiales > Oleaceae > Jasminum > Jasminum sambac. Next base: position 29,566,069 of record CP073652.1, read on the forward strand.
GATGTTAAGTTAAAGAACTCATTTTAATTTAATACACATAAGCAAGAATTCGTTAATCAGACGTATTGATTAATTGGAGTTGATAAATTGGAGAAGGAATAGTAACACATTGCATGGAAAAGATTAACACGAGTTATTGACACAACCGAACCCGATAACTAGATATATCTTCAATTGTTTCATTTCATCTTTCTTTTATTTTGTCATTTTATTTTCGAATTTCATTCAACTTCACAAAACCCCCCATTTCTATATTAATTGATAAAAACAACTATATTAACATCGTTCCTTTTGGGTTTGACCTTACTGGTCACTCACGCCACATGATATGAAGCTAGATTGATCACCCCACTGAGGAGTTTCCAAAGCCCATTAAGGATCCCCAAAATGGGCCAAAAGCCTTGTGTGCCCATATGATGAAACCTCCATTGCCAGGGAATGTGGTGGCGAGTTCAGCTGTGACAAGCGCTTCTGGGATGCTCCAAATAAATGGGAAGATGAGGAATCCAAGAATTGCAAACAGAGGCCTGCTGCACCTACAGAGGCCTCTTCACCATAAGGCCCGCCAACGACCTCGAAATAGATTAAAAAGATTAGAGGGATCAAAGCAAGTTTCTTGGAGCCGTGATCTGTGGTGGTGGTGGCGGTGGCGGCGGCGGCGGTTTGATTTTCCATACAGTCAAGGAGTGGCGGCGGTTGAAGGGAAGATTGGGAAACCAAAACTCCCATTGTGATAGAGGTTGGCTATTCGTCTGCATTTGAATATTCATTATTGATTCTTGTTGGTATAAGCAATCACGACCGGACCCACAAGCAAGAGGATTTATTGTGATGGCGACTTCTATGTCCATATTAAACGGGAAAAGTGGTCCATTTACATTAGGTCACGAAAAGTGAAATTCAACTTTCCGCCCAAGAAGAATTGATAGTTACCACTAAGGTGACATGAAATCGAAAAAAGTTCAAAAACATAATGCGTTTGCCGGGAGTCAAACCCGGGTCAATTGCTTGGAAGGCAATTATCATAACTGTTGGACTACAAATGCTACACATCAGTTTCGCCATTCACAAAAATTATATCAAAATATAAAAACTTGTCGCGTTATATTGAAATTAGTCACACCCCACAAGTTTCACATAGGGATTTTTGCGCAAATGATCCAAAAAAACTAGCGGCATTGCATATTTAATCCAAAATAACTAAAGGTAGCGCAAATGGTCCAAAAAAAAATTTTGGTGCGCAAATAGTCCAAATGGACCATTTGCGCACCTTTTTCTCCTAGCTTTGCTATTTTGTCCTTTTGTGTAGGGACATTTTGGTAAAAAATATTAGGAAAAATCATATAAATGGTCCTAAGCTTTGTAGGTAATTAAAATCAGGTCCTAAAATTTTTAATTTTGTTACATTAGTCCAAATTTTGATTAAATTATATAATTTTATATTTTATCTTTTTGTAGGTCCAAATTTGGCCCATAATTAATTTTATTGAATTAATTTGGCACTAATTAGATAATTTTACGGAAAATCTTCAACGTGAGAGGATTTGTTTATATTTTCTTTTGCATTAGATACACACATATTTTGATTTTAATCAATCGTTAACAATAAATATAATTATTGTATATTCGGTAAAATTTTAGTAGCGTATACTATTATAAAAATAAAAATATAATGCATATAAAAAAATAAAATAGATTCGAGCACTTTTTGATTTTGAAAAACAGTTATAAATGAATTGTTGTATCTAAATAAAATTTTATTAGAAATATATCCATGTAAAATTACCGGATACAAAGAATTAATTAAATCAAATAAAAAACTAAAAAAATAAAAAAACCACAAACCCCCACCCCACGCAACCCACCTCCCCATCCCCAAATCGAAAACCACCACCACAATCGGTGGTGGTGGTTGCTGTGGTGGCGAAACCACCACCAAATGATCTGTCCGGTGGCATTTCTTGCCACCCAGTGTTGGTGGCTCATTGGTGGTAACAGTGCCACTAGCGATCTAGTGGTCACCACCGGTTGGTGGTGACCACCAGTTTCTTGGTGATGGCGAAGCCACCACCGAATCAGCTGGTGGTGGTTTCGCCACCACCACCACTGATTGTGGTGGTGGTTTTGGGTTTAGGGGGTGGGTAGGGGTGGGTTGCGTGGGTGGGGTGGGGGGTGTTTTGGGGTGTTTTTATTTTTTTTTAGTTTTTTTATTTGATTTAATTAATTCTCTCTCTCCTAATTTTTTTACACGGATATATTCTTAATAAAATTTTATTTAGATACAACAATTCATTTATAACTGTTTTTTAAAATCAAAATGTGCTCATATCTATTTTATTTTTTTATATGCCTTATATTTTTATTTTTATAGTAGTATATACTTACTAAAATTTTACGAAGATACAATAATTATATTTATTGTTAATGATTGATTAAAATTAAAATATGTGCATATCTAATGCAAAAGAAAATATAAATAAATGCTATCACGTTGAAAATTTTCGGTAAAATTATCTAATTGCGTGCCAACAAAAGAGATAAAATATGAAATTATATAATTTAATTAAAATTTGGACTAATGTAACAAAATTAAAAATTTTGGAACCTGATTTTAGTAATCCACAGAGCTTAGGACCATTTGTGTGATTTTTCCTAATATTTTTGACCAAAATGTCCTTGCACAAAAGGACAAAATAACAAAAAAAAGGGCGAAATGGTCATTTGACCATTTTTACACCAAATTTTTTTTTTTTGCCATTTTGCCATCTTCGCTATTTTAATTAAATCAGAATGTAGTAGCTTTTTTTGAACCACTTGTGCAAAAATCCATTTCACATACTTCTGTTGTTTTCTCTTCTTGTTCATCTTTAATGGTTTCTAATTTCACAAAACAACGACATGCAACCATGTAGGCCCTAATGGAAAAAAAAATAAATGTATAAAATTTTTCAGAGAATATTTTGTTTATTATAAAAATAATTAGTGATGTTCAAATCATATTAAAACGGTATAATTTTATTTTTTTATTTTTGGATAATTCAATTGCTCTATTTGTACATTCAATTATGCATCATCTGTGTACCATCAGGGGTAAATTATAAAAGTTATGTTAGGATAGTCATTGATTGTTGACCATTGACCGCCAACAATTATATTATAGAGATCGTTTATTTATATCTAATTAAATAATATTACAATTCTATCTATTAATATATAAATGCACCAAAACATAAAAATCATATACTATGAAAATATCATCCCATACAATCAATCAGAAATAATAAGAAAATATAAATCATACAACTTCGTTTTGTAACTATAAGCTCAAACATAATCATCTTGGTCTCATCTTTTAAAAGTGCTTCAAGATTGCTGATTCTTAGTTTTTAAAAAATCCCTAGCTTTCTTATTCAAAAAAATAAAAAAAAAAATCCCTAGCTTCGTGTACGCCACAGCGTTGTTATTCAACCAGTGATTTCATCTTTGGTGTGTAAATTACATTTAATAAGAGCTTGTTATCATACACATCAAAATGCATTTTAATTCATTCTTTTGAAAATTCAAATTTTGTCAAATAAATCACATCCATATATCTCTCAACTCATTAAATCTCCACTATCCAACTTTATTTATTCTCTCTCTTCCTACTCACAAAAATATTGGTACAGCCAGTGGGATGTGCGTGGGTTGAGTGGGGTGGGTTAGGGTGTGGGGGGAGAGGAAGACGAAGAAGGAGATCTGGTGATTTTTTTTTTATTATTTACAAGAAATAAGTATAAATTTCACAATATTTATTTGAAATACTAGTATCACGCCCGTGCGATGCACGGGAATAATTAAATTTATGTACGATAAATAATTGATATAAAATTATAAATATAAATGTTGAATTACAAAATTAATATAATTTATGCATAGGAGATTGCATAATTGTAAATAATTATTAAAATCTATAATATTGTATATTATAATCAATGCAAAAAATATGGAGTAAATTTACAATTGTAAATTATAAAAATTCACGTGTATCACATAATTAAGAAATTTATCAAAACGTATAACCTTAATTCTAATTGCCTTGTATATATAGCATGCACAACAATGATCGTGGAGATTAATTAATTGTAAACAAACCATGGGAATGAATATATAAAAATTCTTTGATTATCAAAAGCGTGTCTTTTCTGGTTTTTACATATCAAATTTATATTGAACACCTTTTTTCTTTCTGAAATGGACATTATGCACTCTAAATTTTATGATTTTATGCGTTCTTTTAGTGATTAGTTGTAATTAATTTTTAATTTTAACTCTATTGTATAAGAAGTATAATTTTAAGTAACTTAAATTTGTAATAATACCGATAATTTTCTGTATTTACATAATTCATTTGATTTCTTTCCATTTACGTAAAGTGTATGTTAATTGTAGAAACAAAAACTTTTTATTTTTAATTTTATATACTTAGAAAAGGCAAAAAAAGCGTCATTATAATGCAAAATTCAATTAGTGAAAGCATACCACATCAATCAGATTAAAAGGAAAAAAATCAATTAATTTTTTTAATTAGAAAACTATGTGTCATATTGGCCTTTGCCAATAAGGCATTCATCAAAAGTGGCACTTCAATTATAATAATTTAAGGATTAATATATTACTATTTTACTTAAAAATAAATAAATTATTCAATATAAATGCAGCTATAATTTTAACCACTCACAATTTAATTTAAAAAAGGAAAAAAGTAAAAAATATCCACTATTTTTAACGAGGCGATTCACGTAACCAAACAAAACTATCAAAACCTATAATTTTATCACGATAAAATTAAATAAAAAATAAAAAATATTTATTATTTAATATTTTGAATTAGACCTTTAAAAAATGAACTTATATTTAAAGTCTTTCCAAAATAAATTTTTCTCATTAAATATGTGTTTTAAATATTGGTTTATTTTCAATTATATTTTTAATTACTACTAATGAATGTTGGTTTATTTTCATAACTAATTTTATAATTTTTAAAAAAACATTTAATATATACCGCGTTGACATCTTTGCCTACATGACACTTTACAGACTGTAATATAAAGATTAATGATATGATAATAATATAACAATTCAAAATATAAAGATAAAGATTCATAAATTACTCTTTATTTAAAAATAAATAAATTATTCAGAGCAAATTCAATTATAATTTTAGCACGCACTATTTGATTTAAGAATAATCTACTATTTATATAATCCAATGCATATTACAAATCAAAACTATCTAAAACTCTAATTTTTTTAACACGGTGAAAATAAATAAATAAAATACTTATTATTTAATATTTTCGATTAGAAGTTTGAAAAATGAAATTACATTTAAAATTTTTCCAAAACTAATTTTTTATTATTAAATTTTATTTATCACATTTAATGAAAAATTTATGTTTCATTAAAAAATAATTATATTTAAAGAATTTTCCTATTTAAAACTACTAATTAATGTTAATTTATTTCCAAAAATAGAATTTTCTTTTTTTTAGCTACAAAATTGACTTTTATGATTTTTTTAAAAATATTAATGAGTGCCATGTTGGCACTATTGCCAACATGGCACTTCTCTTTTTATAATATAATAAAGATATGCCATCAACAGAAATGTTAAAAAGTAAATGCCAAACATGGAATTACAAATTTTAATGTTGCCATTTTTGGACTTTTTTCTTATTAAAAACTAATATTTTAATATAAAACTTTTGCACGTTGATTATTATACTAATCAGTCCAAGCATTGAATGAATTAAAGTTGGCATTAAAATATACAATTTCCAAAATATACAATTTCCTCAGGGATGTTAAGGTGCCAACGATGACACCATCCTTACGGTGCCATCATTGGTATTTTCGGATCCGAGTTGATATCCATTTTAAAATCCTGGACCAGATCTAGAATCAGCACGATGAGGGGGAGCTCCAATAATTTTGAAAATTTTCCGGTGACGCCGTGGCGGCCCATGGCTGTCGGTCAAAGTTTTGAGCCAAAATTATGATCAAAACTTTGACTGGTCGTCACGGGCCACCACGGTATCGCCAAAAAATTTTCAAAATTGCTGAACCTCCCCCTCGTCGTGCTAATTCTAGATGTTGTCCCTAATTTCAAAACAAATATCGAATCGAATTCGAAAATGCTAACAATAGCACCATAAGTATCCTTAAAATCCTCGACAATCTCCTTCCTACCCTATTAATAAATGAGATTAGATGTCCTATACACTATAGAAATTGAATGAATAGGAATCGTGTTCGTGGCGCAGCGGTAACGCAGCTCACGTCTGGGCCGCGCGGTTGAGCTTGAATCCTACCCCCGCCCCTGATGTCAAAAAAAAAGAAAAAGAAATTGAATGAATGTTTGGCAATTAATTACCAATTTCTTGCCGTAGGTGTTGACGGCTGTACGCGTGACGTTAGTATTGTTTGGCAATTAATTGCCAACTTATGACAAAATTTTGATTGTGACGGCCACCGACGATTACAGTATCGCGAAATTTTTTGAATTGTTAGTGTTTTCCTTCACATATTGGACCTAGATCTAGTTTCGAATTTCATAACGGAGATCGTATGTGGTCGAAAAAACTATGTTGCTCCCGCTTGTGCTTGAACATTATTGAACTTTATCTAGTTGCTTTAATTCAGTATGCAATTGTTCTTGAACTTCTATCGACTTGAGAAAGACATCTCTAAATATATCAAGCTTTGTATTGGTCTCTCGCGGCGTAATTATATTAACGCTACAATTTTTTGTATTAGCATCACGTTTTATGTGTTTTTATGTGATATAAGAGAGAATGAGTGGAGTTGAATGGTGGAGATTTGTGTAGTACAGGTATATCCCACGAGATATGTGGATGTGAAATAGGAGAGAGCATTAGTGGGTTTGAAAAGAATATGTAAAAATGTGTAGAAGAACGGGCGCTTAATTATTTTGGAGGTCCTCTATCTTTATATTGTAAAATCTAAATCCAGCGCTTTTGTTTTTGGCCAGATTTTCACATTCTACCTTTTAGTAAACAATAAATTTAACGCATAACATTAATGACTACTTTTGTTCAATTTATGGGCTTGAAATTAAGATAAAAGATTTCGTTGGATTTATCAATTTATTATTATCTTTATGTATGTAGTAAAAATAAAAATTTTGATGTCCTTCTTAGCGATTATTTCAATGGAAATTCATTATTAGAGATAATATTTAGGATCTTTAGTGATATTGAAATGTGGTGGAACTATAAAAGGAGCGGCTAAATACACCCCCTAAATTTACTGAGTACACCCCTCTATAAAATTCTTCTCATTTTGCTCTTCCATTTTTTTTTGGTTCAATCTGTTTAGGCCGAACACCAGGCCAAACAACTTCAAAGGTGTTCACTTGCACTAGCCGAACACCATTGTGTCGAACAACATTGATGGTGCTTATTAAAAAAAAAAAAAGTGTGGGGGGAAGAAGTTGGTTTTCTTTTTCTTTTCATTTTTTCATTTTTTTTATGAGCTTCTTCAAACTTGAAGAAGCTGCTTCTTTCTTCTTCTTTCTTTTTTTTTTTTTAATTGTTATTCGACTTGAGGAGACCAAAGAAGGCAAGGCCTTGTTCAACCTCTTCAGGCTGAACTTCAAAAAAACAAAAAAACAAAAAAGAAAAGAAAAGAAAAGAAGGAGGTGTGGAGTAGAATGGGGAAAAAAAGGGAAAGGGGAATGTATTGGGTAAAGAGACGCGAGTGCATTTAGCCCTACCTAACTATAAAATAGTGTAGTGTGAATTACGTTTACTTTTTTTTTTTTTTTTTTTTGAAATATAGGCATCTGCTTAATTAATATTATGCGTCTAATCTTTTGTATTGGTAAATAATAGCGTTTGTGCATATTGTTGCATGCGTGTAATATCACTTCATGTTTGTCGAATGTATTTTTATTCTTTTCAATTGATTCCGACAAACTAAAAACTAATTAAATGCTTGTGGGCTATGACGAGCCGTGCTTGTTGAAGTCTGTGATAAATCAATCACTACCAAAAACATGACTTTTAAGAGCAACAGTCGTTCCAATATCTTCATATCTATAAAGTAATATGAGCGATATATTAGTGCATGTAGAGCAATAGTAGTGATATATTCGTGCATGTAGAGTAATAGCGATCATTGCTTTTATTCTTTCTACAAAGTGAGGCCTATAAGCTTATGCAGTCCCATATATATATATATATATATATATATATACTAGTATCATTCGTGCGATGCACGGAAACAATTAAATTTATCTACGATAAATAATTGATATAAAAGTATAAATATAAATGTTGAATTATATAATTGATGTAATTTATGTATATGAGATTGCATAATTATAAAAAATTATTAAAATCTATAATATTGTATATTATAGTCAATGTAAAAATTGCAGAGTAAATTCGCAATTGTAAATTATAAAAATTCTGTGCAATGCATAATTAAGAAGTTTATCAAAATATGTAACTTTAATTCTAATTACTGTGCCTAGCATTGCACAACAATGCTCGAAGAGATTAATTAATTGTAAGTGAACAATGGGGAATGAATATATAAAAAAAAATTTATTATCAAAACGTGTCTTTCTCGTTGGTACATATCAAATTTATATTGAACACCTTTTTTTTTTTCTGAAATGTACATTACGCACTCTAAATTTTATGATTTTATGCCTTTTTTTAGTGATTAGCTGTAATTGCTACTTAATTTTAACTCTATTGTATTAGAAGTATTGTGCTTAATTTTATGTAACTTAAATTTGTAGTAACACCGATAATTTTCTTCATCTACATAATTCATTTGATTTCTTTTAATTTACACAAATTGTATGTTAATTGTAAAATGAAAAACTTTTTATTTGTAATTGTACATACTTAGAAAAGGAAAAAAATATGCAATGTAAAATTCAGTTAGTGAGCATATCACATCAGTCGTATTAAAAATAAAAAATATCATTTAATTTTTAAATTAGAAATAGTGTGTCGTGTTGGCACTGCCAATAAGGCGTTCGCCAAACGTGACACTTTAATTATAGTAATATAAGGATTAATAAATTACTATTTTACTTAAAAATAAATAAATTATTCAACATAAATTCAGTTATAATTTTCACCACTCACTATTTGATTTTAAAAAAGAAAAAAGTAAAAAATTATCAATATTTTTTAATAGACTAATTCACACAACCAAACAAAACTATCAAAACCTACAACTTTATCACAATAAAATTAAAAAAAAATAAAAAAATATTTATTATTTAATATTTTGAATTAGAACTTTAAAAAATGAAGTTATATATAAAGTCTTACCAAAATAAATTTTTTTCTCATTAGATGTTTGTTTTAGATATTTGTTTATTTTCAATTATATTTTTAATTACTACTAATTAATGTTGGTTTATTTCCAAAACTAATTTTATAATTTTCTTAAAATATTTAATGTGTGCCGCATTTGCATCTTTGCCTACGTAGCACTTCATAAATTATAATATAAAGATTAATGACATGATAATATAACAATTCAAAATATAAAAATAAAGATTAATAAATTATTCTTTATTTAAAAATAAATAAATTATTAGTGCAAATTCAGTTATAATTTTAGCATTCACTATTTTATTTAAGAATAATCCATTATTTGAATAATTCAATGCACATTACAAATCAAAACTATCTAGTGGTGGTGATGATGAATGAACTTGCAAAATAATTCTCAAAACCAATTGCCAACATAGATATGAATTTTTTACTAAATGCTAATGGACAAATGAATCAAACAAAGTCTAGTGGTGGTGATGATGAATCATACAAAGTCTACCGTCAGCTATATATATAGAAGAGTTAATTATTAAGTATTTAACATATTGTATTGATTTGGCTATTTGTTCATCTATTATTCAACTAAATTATTGATCTCTTGTAATTTTAAGACATGAAAATTTTAGTGAAAATATATTTAACAGCATAATCGAAACATTTCAACTCATGTTAGACATGCTCAAGGTTCTACGACTTGATGGGGACATGAATGGTATTTATGGAATTACAACAAAAATTTTTAGTATTTTTAGCCATTTTATAGTAGTCAACCATATAAGGGGTCACGATATTTAATAAACTGTGTTTTCTTATGTGTATGTGATCTAAGAATTATGAACTTTTATATATAAGGAGTCACTAATATTTAGCATTTAAGAAGATTAAGTACTTATTACATTTGATCACTCAAATGAGTAACATCATCTTCAGTTATTTCACTAATTATAGGCTCATTGTTCATGCGCTTCACCATCTGTTCAAATCTCAGTGTTCTTAAAGGTTTGACCATTGCACCTAGATTTTAAATGAACAAAAAGGGACGAAAAAACAATGAGAAACTACATACATAGTGACATATGATCAACTACTTCGAAGGAAAAGAAAATGGAAAAGACAACTGAGAACCTATATATAGTTGACTATCCATGATGATGTGGAAAATATAGATTAAAAAATTTACAAATAGGAAGAATATCTAGCATCATTATCTAGTAATACCATCAAGCACATTCCTCTGAAATCCAATATTTAGAAAGCATACCCAAGTTGACTATCATTATCTAGTGCCAAGAATGCATATTTCCATTGCACATACCCAAGTTGTGACATTGACTTCTTCATGTATTTGTCTTATTTCACGAGTTCTGTAGCAACACCATCAACCACATTTCTCTCAAATCTAGCAAGATCTACCAAGCTAATTTTGCTAATCTTAGAGCTTCTGAAGCACTTTGATGAAGATTTCGGAGGCATTTTATTGTAGGAAAATGAATAAAGTATATGTCAAACGAACTGATCATATTGCGAAGAATGATACCATCAGAATCAAAGGTTAGTGACTATAAGCATTCATTCAGTACAAGGCCACAGAACATTTTAAGAGGTTTGCCGCTATTGGAGAAAGCAAAATTATATAATTAAAATTTTAATTAAAATTTTCCTAATATGATATGAACTGTATCAATCTCAATAAAAGATAGCCAAAAGTAGATATTAACACCTGCACCTAGAAAATATTTAGATTTTAGACCCAACATTGGTTTTTCAAATAATTTGCATTATTGTTATGATATAACTCATTACCATGAATGTTATGAAGATGCAAGCTGCAAAATTTACGAAAGAAATGGAAATTTCAAACTTAGAACGTGGACAAAAAATTGCATAGAAACTATAGAAAATGATTTAGATTAGTGTGTGTTACCTTGTCGCAACAATTCCATAGAATTCATCTTCCAAAGCACAGAACCAAATCAAATAAGCAGACGTCTCAGACAACTCACACAAGATCAAACATACCCAAATTTTAGTTAACGGTAGAGGAATCCATACCATGATGAAATCAACCACATAGGAAAGAAGTAATCTATCCCCAACGACGCGAGAAAATAACAAAACTCATGAAACAGTGACTTAAAGATAGGTGTGAGATTTTAAGAAATCGAAACAGAAGTTTTACTGGGAGAATCTTCAACTAATAGGTGTTCTCATAAAATTGATATCATTGAGATTTTTAGAAATTAGAACAAAAGTTTTAAATTGCAAATAGTGATTCCCTATTAGACTATATCCATATTAAATATGGATATAAACAACTCACAACGCCATCTTGATTGCGTATTCTTCTACTATTTTCATCTGAAAAAGAAGAAAGATTTATGATTATAATAGGTCAATATGTACTGATAATTTCTATGTTCAGAAAAGTTACAGGAGAATAATTCTCACCTATTACGCCAATAGCTGTTAATTGCTGTTGAGACCTATAAACACAAAGAAAGACAGCATAATTAAAAAGATGGTCTGTGCAGTCTATATATATAACATATCTCCATTGAAGTATTTCAGGCGCGAATTATTCACTCCACAATCAACATATTCTAGTTCTTTAAACTACCAGCCAAGAGAGCATTTATATCGATCTAATACGAAATTAGGAAAAAAAAAGGGCATACCACGAGCATGAAGAATTGAAAAAAATAATCAAATTGTCCGACGTAGGATGAGTATTGCTATTAGAATCTATCAAAAATTATTGGATCCTCGGATGATCGATCCATTAAAGCTCCTGAAAACAATTAGAAGACCAAAAAGAGCCCAACAAAGAAATCAGTTGCCGAACTTGCTTAGATATAAAAAAACACACGCACACCCCACCAGCAAGTGGTGCAGTGGTAAGCACTAGGGGTATCAACCGGGAGGTCGGTGGTTCGAATCCTCCCGGGGGTTTAATAAGGCCGCATTTATTGGGGTTTAATAAGGCCACACTTGTGGGTAAAGAGGGGGAGCCCCAGGTGCGAGATGCTGCCCATGATGTGAGATGCTGCCCTGGGTTGAGTTTACGGGCCGAGGACCCGGCTCCGGTGTGTAACGGCTGTATCATTGGATTTAACCGGCGGGTGAACCATGGGGGAAGGCCACCTGTCCCCAGGATTAGTCAGGCGCAAGCCTGGACAGCTGGGTTATCAAAAAAAAAAAAAAAAAAAAAAAAAACACCGCACACACAATATGAAGAAAATCTTGAATAACCAAATCAAAGCTTTCAGTTTCACCAAAATATCAGTAACTCGAGGGCTATGTTCTCTCTCTTCATATAGATTGCCTGAATAGCAAAAGTTCACAGAAAAGTCAATGACAAATGAAATGCCAAAAACAAAGAAACATGGATAGTGAGTAAATATGGATCTTCCGAAAAACAAAGAACTCTTCCTTAATGTCTAGAGAGAGTAGAAACGGAAATTGCAAACATATAATAGCACGAATTCAATCATAAATCAAAGCATTCTATTGATATCACAATTATTTTTTCACATAGTTTATGCATACTCTCTCTATAGCTTCCCTCAACCACTATTTTGGCAAGAGACTGTAAAGATGCAGGGAATCAGAACCTTACTTGTTGATCAATTGTCGTGAGAGGCTGCAACAAAGGTGTATTAAGGAGAATTGGAGGCTCAATTGAAGCTTTGGGCGGTGAAATAGAAGAATTCTTGAGATTTTTGAGATGATTGCCATGGCGGTTTTCTAAAGTGCGGCTAAGCGTAGAACTAAAGCCTCTTCGCCGGTCAATCAGCCGCCTGATGCTGAAATTTAGGGCTAAGTATGAGGGATGCTTGTGGGGAAGAAAGTAAAGCTTTCTCTTGTAAATCGAATATGGTGCGATTGAAGAATTGTATACGGCCGCTCAATTTGTGCTTGCAGATCCGACGATCTTATTGAATTGGGAATTTGGGATTATGATAGAGCAAAATTAGGATTGGAATGGTTTTCATCCGTGTCTATCATCAATTGAAAGATTGGTGGTTGATTGGATAGAGATGGGAAGATTTTGTCAGTTTATTGTAGAAGGAAAATAGCGTATGACGTGTTGGAAAGAAAAAAATTTTAAAATTTTGGAAAATAGCTGGCATAAATTGAGGGGGAAAATAATTAAAAACAAATTAAAAAATAAGGTGAAATATTCTTGTATTATATATATATATATATATATATATATTATTTTTATTATTATGTAAACAACCACCCCATCACAATAAATGGCACCTGCCAACCTAACCCAAATAACCATATTCAAGATGAAGACATAAATTGGCCCACTCTAATCCAAGTGAATGAACAACTACCAACTTATTGGTAATTTATATTCTTTCTGAGGTGTGACGAGGCGTAGCATCAGCGTACCAAAATTTTTTCAGCGTTTTTTGGAATCTACGTCAAGAGATGAATAATACATAACTGCCTCCTGATGGTGGGGGGTCTCACCCAACCTCTATCTTTTTTTTTCTCCCCAAAAAGGGGGTGTTGACATCTTACGATGCCAACACGTTGGCATCGAAACGGGACTAATCTAATCCATAGGCCGATTTAGGTGAGGAGGCCCATTTACGCCGTCTTTTAGTGAGACGGTGTTCGCATAGAAAAGGAAGCTTCAAAATTGAAATTGTGTTTGCTTAGACAGAGTTGGAAGGAAATAGAAATAGAAAATATATTTGTGGAAATTTAGTTATTGGCCAATTTTATGATATAAGTACTTTAAATTTTTTTTTGGGGCTAATTTTATGGAAAAATGAATTCCTCGGAGGGTGAGGTGATTTTTATGTTTCATCTTACATAAAATTCATTTTTTTTCCATGTTTTCCAATCAAACACGCTCAAAATAATTGGTAGTGAGGATTCGAATAAGTGCCATGTGGTAAGATGCAAGAGTTTCCGAGAGGTCCGGGTTCGAATCCTACCTCCCACCCCCATATTCCCCCCTTCCCCTATTTCTCCCCGTCAAAAAAAAAAAAAATTTTGATAATCGGCAGTGAAATATTCATCCTAACTTATCCCACACTAAAACAAGTCATTGATCACCTACCCAAAATCAATCAAGAACCTGAACTTAAACATATATTCACGGGGGGCACATAGAGATATATATTAATACAAAGTCAAACAAATCTTGACACAATTCAACGTTCGCAACATTTCTCTTTCTCCGGTACTGCTATCTCATTTAGAAAAGATTAAACACTCTCAATGCAATTAGCGTTTCATAAGAGAGTATAGCAAAATAAAATTGGCACAGTAATCAGTAATCACTAGTGTGTGAAAACAACAAATTTACCAAGTAAACCCCAACACATATCAATTCGGCTAAAGTAAACTGATAATTTACATATAGGTATGCATGTTAGTGTCTACAGAGTTCATGACATAAAAATCACATCCTATCAAAGGGACCTATGTTTCGTTAGAATTCTCCTCATTTGCGCCCCCCCCCCCCCCCCCAGCGCCCTCTCATGAGACAAGGGAAGGATAATGCATACCTTACTTAAACATGACACTGTCATATCAATCGAAAGTAATGATGTAATAGTGCTATCTTATTATATATTTATTGAAAATAAAGATATCGTGGTTGTGTCTTATTGATTGAGAACATACATTATTCTTTTGAATAAAAATATTATTCCGTTTGGTAACACAATAAGCTGTTACATCACTTTGGTAAATTCAATTGCAATGAATTGAAATAATTGCTTTTGCCAAACTTGGTCAATGAGTAACCCAACTTTTTCCCAGCAAGAAGATCAAATATTTCTTGCGGGTAAGTTCAACTACCGTTGGTAAATGGCATATATAAGTTTTGCACTCATTATCTAACACCCACAGTCGGGGAAAAAAAATTTTATGAGGCCCAGGCGAAGCCTCTCACCATCAAAGAATAGTTATATATTATTTATCTCACTTAACGCAGATACTAAAAAAAATTAAAATTTTTTTTCTTTGGAGGTGATGTATGCCATCACAGAACTCCACATGACGTAGGTACATACCCACTGTAGGTACTTGAATAAAATTAATAAGTTTTGTTATTGACGCAAAATTTGCTCTTAGTCCCTCAAGCACGCAAAAGCAATAATGATTATTTGACTTTATAATTTTTTTTTATTTTTTATTTTTGAAGAAATTTTACTTTATAACTTATTATGTGCCAATCCATCTATTGATGATGTATAGCAACATAAGAAATTCAAATCAAATCTTTAATAAACAAGAATTGGAACCCTCTAAAGAATGGCAATATTTTTATTAGCTCACGTAATTTGAAAAAATAATTTGAAATAAAAACCAAAATAGTTTTAAACGTAAGAAATTTTGAAATCTATATATTATATAAAATAGAGTTTTATTGAAAGTTATCAATTGAGAATTAGTTATAAGGTAGTTGGTGTGGTGGAGTTCTATGGCATTGCGATGTGTGCTGGTAGTTATTGGTGTCAGGAAATTGTTGGCTATTTTCATGTGTTACTTATTAATGAATCAGTGTCAATTTTTTACTGTATGCAGTTAATTATTGTACACTTCATTTAATTTTAAAACTCTTTTGTTAAACTACCACATGTCTTTCTAACCGAATACAGATCCAAACTTCAAAGATTGACTACAGGATTAGATTAACTCAAATATTAAAAAATACTTTATATATTCTTAACTGTCATAGCACAAAATTAGGACTTCAATTTTCATTTTTTTCATTTTGGAACAAAACAAATTAATAACTAATTATAAATATAAATTTCAGTACATTAAATATTTAGCATATGCATTTTTCCACTTTTTTCTCAATCTAGAATAAAATAAATAATAATAATAATAATAATAATAATAATAATAATAATAATAATAATATAGTATCATAAAGTAATTGCAATTATTATGTTACTAATCATAATACTACGTAAAAAAAATAGTATATAATATATAGATTTCCATGTACCCCTTTTTTTGGGTCATATAGTTGCTACTGTCTGTAGTTAAAGAATTTTGGAAGTATAAAATGGTTTATATTGATGTACATCTATGTGGAAACATGGTAAATATAATGAAAATGCTAACTCCCATTACTTTATCTCTTTTCTTTTCTCAAAATATTGCATTCTTTGTGCGCAAATCATGTTTATTCTCCATTGAATTAAGTATGCCCACCGAGTTTAGATCATCCGCCAATGACTGAAACATCATACAATAGATTTGGCGGTTTGTTTATCTTCTAGAAAAAGTCAGGTCTAGGGGTACCTTATTTTCTCTGAAATAGAAGCATTCAAACATTAGTTTCTTTAATTTCCTCTGCAAATCAACTTCACAGTCTGTGAAATTGCACAAACCCATCGTCTCAAATTATGGTAAATTTATTTTCATCACGATATTTAGTTTAGGCTAAAATTAATTTTCTTTTTTCGGTGTTGCCGGATCTAATTTCTCAATCGATTTGTGGTTTTGGTTTGATCTTGTGACCCTGATTGAGTATTGATGATGAGTCCAATGATAGCAAAAGCCAATCTGCGGGTGCATTGGCAAAAACCTGCGCAAAATTCCACGAAATTCAATGTTGATGTCGCCGTGAAGGAAGGACAACAGAACTTTGGAGTGTGTGTGATTTACATAGACGAATTCATTGATAGAGCTCTAACATTCTCGATGCCCCACTTTCCAAGGTAGAGCTCTCTTAATGATTTCAGATTTTTTAGAAATGTCCCTGGTGAATTATTAACATGTATTTCTAAGAAAACAGTGAGATTGTGTTATTCTTATCTATTGTGCATTATTTCTTATATCTTTGATATTTACCTTTTATATCTTTAAGTAAAATTGCAGTGAAATTTTCTTTTTCTTAACTCCTCTCTCTTTCGAGATAGCTAGAGCTGGTAACTACTTTGATTAAAAGCGTAAGAACTTTGGTAAATATCATAGGTTTTCAATGTGATCGTCATCATTTTGATTCAAGATAGCTTTTATCACAATTATTATATTCTTATCAATAAGACCTTGAAGACACGAATAATATTTTTTAAACAGCTTTTTGTAATAATGAAGTTTTAGCTAAAATTTTAATGCAACTTGAGAGATATCGCAAATAACTACCACAAAGTAGGAAAAAGTAGAATCTTAAAATGAATGGAAATATACAATTGTATTATTTGGTATATTAAAAATGGATTCGTAATATTCATATTATTTGGTCAAATGCATTTAATTTTGATTATATTAATTAATACCAATGTGTGATATCCATACAATTCGCAAAGTTGTTTTATATCTCAAATACTTTTAACTAATTAAAAATAAATGTTTTACAATCCTAGATAGGAAAGTATGAATTCTTTAGTCAGTCTTAGTGTAAGTTATTATCTTTATAGTGATATCCATTAGTCAATCTTATTATAATTACTCTTTAACTATTTTTATATGAAAATAATTTTCTAAAAAACATTTTCATTCAATTATATCATAAAACAACTTAGTATACTCCCCCCTTTACAAACATAGATCTATTATCATTTTCACACGGATTACAAAAATGGTAGTTAATATTATTCTAAAAGTAAAATTTAAGAGTCCAATATAATAGGTTAATTAAAACTAGATAGTAAGATATAGATATTGATAGATCTATAAATGCGAAAAGCGACATCATCATTTACTTATTTTTTAAAAATTTAATTATATTATTATAAAACTAACGTGTAGTAATTATACTTTGATTTAATGTTAATATATAAATCATTTTTTTGATAATTTGTTGTGAAAAATAACGTTTGAAATTTAATAGTACTATCGCAAATAGCTTATCATAAGTTTGAATAATTATTATTATTATTTTTCATTTAAGAACAAAAGCAAATTTTCATTAAAATCTAAATCTATTTACATTATCAAAGGGAAATATACCCTATACAGTTATACTATAGCTACACAAGTTTTAACAAATAATAAATAATAAATAATATTGAAATATGAAAGAATATATATATTTTTTATATTTTTGGGTAAATCTATATGAATTAAAAATTTATTGATTCATCTAAAAAGAATTTTCCCATACTGTAATTCCCCGTGCAACGCACAGGTGTGAGAACTAGTGAAAAAAAATTGAATTTGCTAAAAATACAAAAATTGACATAAAAATTTGACCCGAAAAAGTGAAATTAGAAATAATGTTTTTGTTCTTGTAAACAAATTTAGATGATCGAAATCAATTAATAACTTGGGCAAAGCAACTAGTCGTGCTTGAGTCGTCCTTTTCTTTTCGAAAATGTATTATAATGTCAATTTTTTTATTCTAAAGCTAAATATTTAATTACCGTTTTGGACTTTTTATCCCAATTCTTGTCCAATTGCATTTGTGCGACATCAATACAATGCGTCCCATTCACACCTTAAAATGTAGACTTCCTGAAATGGAATTGGCAAATAAACTAGTTAATGTTATAAAAGTATAGAAACAATAGAGAGAATTTAGAGAGAATGAATTCTAAGGAATTCTCAGGAATGAATTTCATTAATAGCTGAGCGCATTTATAGGAAAGCTTGAATAATAGATAAATAATTCGTAATTTCATCAAGGGTATAATAGTCGTTCACATATAATAATTACATCTTTTACCAAATTATTCCTCCACCAAATTATTCCTCATAATTCATAACCACCACATTATTCTCAATTATTCATAACACCTAATAATTATTCTTCAATTATTATTCATAACACTCACCTCGAATATTATTAATACAAATGTCTTACGGGCCTTGTTTGGAGAGAAAAACCAGGTGGGAAAAAAAAACTTCCAAACCGATTGCGGGATAGCTCGGAGTGGTTATATCTTTACTTCATCAAAACATTGCTCACCCGATGTCTACCAGGCGGTATAGGAGTATTCATATCTTTGCTTTCGTTAAAACCTTATCAAGAAAACCGATGGGAAAAAACTTGATCGAAGGAAAAAGAGTCAATTTCTCCGTTTGATTTCATATCTTGAGCCCGATATCTTTACTTACGGTAAATGATTTCAATATCATTATCGTTTGGATCTAAAGCATTAGCTCCATTATAACTTGATCCAATAGATACACTGTATCAATTTCTCTATCGTTCTCAATATACCATGAATATGCCTCGTTAAAACCTTATTAGGAAAAACCCGGTGGGAAAAACCTAATGAAGGAAAAAGTACATTATTCATGTGAATACGCCTTTAAAGTTGCCTCATTAAAAACCTTGTTAGGAAAACCCGATGGGATAAAACCTCGGTCAAGGAAAAAAGAGTGCAAGCGTATTTTATACAAGTATCTTTGCAAGCATTTTAAAATCTTTCATACATTTGTATGAGTATCATATACTTGGTTTTATACTCTTCGTTCATTTAGAGTGCATCAATTTTCTTACACAACTACAAAACATTCACCATGAACACATGTCTCCAAACACACAATTTAAAGCATATAAATTCATTGTAAAAACATGTAAACATATAAGTAAACCTTCATGACTAACTAACATTTAAAATATATCATTTAACATTTAATACTCACTTAATAGGTTATTTCATTCCCAGGGGCTTAGATTCACCTTTAGGGTACTCATAAACACGGGCTTAGCTGTGATCCTTTAATTTCCTTTTCGGTCTTACACACCACGATCGGTAATTTAACTTTCCATGAGCATGCAACATATAATGACCACCATGCTTATCTTTAAACTTGAGCACTAGTCATCATCATCTCATCATCTCATAAGTTAAGGATTTCACATTAGCATTTATCATCTTCAACATATCTCAATATTTTCATTATCATTGATCATATGTAGCGCTACATTTTCATACCGTGTCGACACTTTTCAATTTCATTTCTTTCCCCATATCGACATAACTTATCGAGATATCTCATTATCAATCCTCTTGTAGGATTACACAATATAGTTATGTCTATATACTCTTCAAGAGCATATGCCTCCGTTATTAAGACCATCTTTTATAATTTTCTTTGATATATATGTTTGGGGGAAATATCAAGCAGCTTACGTGCGCGCTAACTTATCAAAGCATCGTAGTTGATATATGTGATTGTTCATAGCCTTTCATGCATCTTTGAACTTCAAGCTCGTATTTCAATTGCGAGGATATAACATGATGCATTTCCCATATTATTTTCATTGCGAGGATGATGCATTTCACATATTATTTTCAACCTTTAATACTCCCCCTCATGCTGAGAAAATTTAGAACACCAAAACTCATACGATTGGTATGATTTTAATCATATATGTTCTCATCATTGACCTTAATATAGGAATTTAGACCGTTTGCATTCTATTCTCGATATCGGCAATTTATTTGAGAACTTTAAATAATTTGTCATATAATATCCCACTTGTATGCGCATACTCAAATCCTTCAAGGATTTATTCAAATCATTGGGATATACATTTACTAGCTTTATCATTAAATCTGGAAATCATGCTCATCTAGTGAGCAAATATTTAAATAAATTTCAAATTCTGAATCATATACACATGTGACTATCTAGTGGATCCATATCATAATATCTAGTAGTCCACATGGAGGATGAGATGGGCCCATATTTCTCATCCTTTATTCCCGGATATATTTGGGATTTATTTCCAATATTGGCTAGCAATGATTTCATCATTTATCGAGATCAATCATTGAAGAATTCCTTTAATTCTTCACTTGAAATATTGATTTCAATAATTATTTAAGCAGGGATGGTCGATCAGGTTTTGCAAAGCAGTATTATTGAACTTCTAGTTGATAAATTCTTATATCGATTTCACTAGTATCTGTATAGTGCTCAATATGATTTATCATAAAAACAATTCACCGAGCATATTCCATCATCTTTTAGTGACATTATTGTCTACTCTTGTTCAAACACGAGTTCTGACTCATCGCATCACATCCAGGCTATTATTTAATTCCGAAATCTTAGCTCTTACGCTTCATATTATTTATTTAAAATCGAGTCTTATTTCATACGCGTCATATTATTCTATAAATAAATCATCAAAATTATTGCAAAATTCATCCTAACAAGGGTCTATACATTATAATGGATCATATGGTCTCAAATCTTTGAAAATACTATCCATCACTCACCAGATCAAAATCCTAAAAAGGATTTATCGATGTAAATTTGGAAAGATTAAGGATGCTAATGAATAAGGGTATCCCACAAGATATCCAGATGCTTGATTGAAGCAAGGTTCGATTATCTGGTGAGGTTTCAATTCCTTCTAAATACATGCACGGTATGGGTAAAAGTAGTTTTTCAAAGAAGCGGAGAGCAAAAGATTAGGAGGATGCTACAAGTGTGCTTTCGGTGGACATGTGACACTCGATGTAAATCTGTGGGGTACTTGTCGAAATCGAGAAGATAAAATAGCATTCATTAAGGATGGATTGAGTAAGGAGCCTTTGGATGATATTCAGCGAGGCTCTTGAGACACATCCTAGTGGACACGTGCAAAGGTGAGCTAATGGCCTTATGGGCCCAAATTCAAAAAGATCAACAAGCGGCGTTCACAGTCTTGAAAAACTTACTTTAGAAGATCACTGTTTGTAAATTTAGTAGAAAAATTTAGCATAATGATTTTCCCATATTTATGTAAGAAAGCTCGGTGTAATAATAAAGATCAATATATTTCTTTTATTTGTAAATATCGTTTTTCAATTTTAAAGGTATATATATTATTTTTCAATCTCGTGACTATATGTCATATCACTAAAAAATTTACGCCTTTTTTCTTTCATATTTGTCAAAAAATAAATAGTACACTCAATTATTGGTTTGAAAATTTTTCTTTAAATAGAGGATTCATATATCTCTCATGTTCATACATTAAAAGTATAGTGCAAAAAGAGATAGGAGTAGAGATGGATATGGAGATTTTAGAATCATCTCATACAAGTCGACCTTTACCTCACTTGATTAAAGCAAAATCGTATTCTTGGTGGATCTAAAGCGGTAGGCCATATCCAATATGTGGATATGGAAAACCGACTTTGTAAAAAGAGTTAGGGAGACAAGAAATCAATATACTATACGGAGGAACCAACAACAAACTTTTAGCTAGACTTATAATAGCCGCACAATCATGGGGAATAAGAGTTTGAGTGTAATACCTTTCCATCTAGTTGGATCTAATACTCGGGTGGAGCGATTACTGCTATGGAGTCAGCGCAGGGTTGGTGCTACAGCGTAATCCATCCACAAGCGCATGATGTATATGATGAATAATAGTGATGCTTTCATTGTCCTTCGGCTACAACACCTTTGGAGAAATATTCAATATAGCCTCGTTGTACGATGGAATTTTCATGTCAAACCAATAGGTTTGTTGAATATTAATAATTTCTTTGATGGCTTACTAAGCGTTTCTAGATCGAGTGTAAATAATAAGTTTATCTCTCATTAGTGAGAAAAATACTTATTTACGCGATCTTGTTGATGAACTACTCATCCAAATTTCATGCATATGTTCAAGAATACGTGGAAGCCAGGTCAGTCGGTCACGGACCCTTTGGTGTCAGCGAAAAAGAAATTCGGATCGCTTTAAATATTTCATTATGAATCCTAATGTTGATGGTGGCGAGTTCACGGGTATTTATACTCTCGGCGCATCCCTCATTTATGGGTTCAATATATATTTTCTTTTAAATATTTCTATATTTTAGTGTTTATTGCCATCTTTGATATTCTCAATATGTTCCACTTAGATTTTGTACTTTATACGGAGTAATAATAATATCATATTGGCTTCATTCAAATACAAATCTAGTGATTATGCTTCTTCAAGAGCATTTTATTCTCATATTAATACAATTTCATATCATCGATGAGATTACTTCATATAATCTCTCCATGCGATATATTTTTTTTTTTTTGATTTATCAACATGAGATCTATTGAGCATTTTATTTTCATCTATTTATCCAATGGTGACTTCAAGTACCACTTGTTCAATTTTCTCCATTAATATTAGATATATATGGGAAGTAATTTTATTCTCATCGTCTACTACTTGAGAGTATGATTAGAATATTTGATCAACTACTTCTTACGGAGTAGGATTAGTTATAACCAATCGTGTAGTATAACCACCACATTGGAAATATGCACACCAATCGTGTGGTATTACCCACCACATTGAAATATACTCAAACTATAAAGTGCATAAATTTAAATTGTAGAAATTAAATTTCCTCCAATAGGTGGTCGAACCTACCTTATGGGAATTATTGCAATAAATATAAATTTCACGGAATTTAAATTGCGAGAATTAAATTGCATAATGTTTAACTACTTCTTGAGGAGTAGGATGCAACTTAGTAGGCAGTATTACCCATCACTTAGCATATAAAGTGTAGAAATATATAAAACCTTCCGTTTAGTGATAGTTGAACCCATCATCAAGTAGGAGGTATTGCGATAATTAAATTACAATAAATAAAGTGCTGAGAATTAAATATTGAGCTATTACAGTGGAGCAAATTTGTTCTTCTAGAACAAATCTTTCATTCTTACTGAAGCTTGTACTTATCCTTTACAGAATAAGTACATTATGTAATTGAACTCTTGAGAGTTACATTAATATTTCGATCTTTTAACTCAAATGGACTTCAAGCCATTTTATATAATCAATGGATTTAGAATTTCTTCATGAATATTCTATTCATTTTCTTATCGTCAAAATTAGGTCGGTTTTACCCTAAGGGTAAAATTGTCCATTACAATTCATAAGGTAAAATTATCAAAAATATTTTATCAATGTTTCTACGATTGAAAATTATCTCCTTTCTACTTCAATTTATCAATATCAAAATGTTCAAGGACTATTTTATAACTTTTTCAAAAATTGAGAGTCTTGTTTGCAAATTTTTGAAAGTTTATCTTATCAATATTAGTGTCGAATCAAGCTCTCGTTAAATCGAGTATAATGGAGTCGAGAAAATTTGATTTTGATAACGTATGCTCCTTATATCTCGAGAAAACGAATATTATAGTTTAATATATTATTATATTATATATACATATATATTATATATACCTCTCTGTCCTTTTACTTGGAGTATTCATAAATTCTTCAAATGTGCTGCTTCTTTGTCCAAGGAGAGATGCCAGGTTGACCCATCATCGAAGTCTTGAACTTATTATCAGGACACCTTTACTAAAATTATCTTGAATAAATTCCCAGAATCTAACTGCTTGAGAGAATTTGCCAAACAATACAACAAGAATTGCAATGGAGAAAAGATTGAAATTTGAGCAAGTCATTCTCTCCCAATAAACTTAACGTCGATGAACATATTCAAGAGCTTTTTAGTTTCTTCAAGATTTTGAGAGAAGGAAATTATTGGTTGTGTTGAAATTTATCAAAAAGGAGTTAACTAATTGGGAAGTGTTTAATCCGGTTTACGATCTGAGAGGATCATCTATAAGATCTGGTAGAAGCATCACTTCCTTCATATTACTCAAATGGCTAGAGACTCGTCTTGATAACGTGTTATAAAGTATAGAAAGCAAATAGAGAGGAATTTAGAGAATGAATTACAGGAATTACCGGGAATGAATTTAATTAATAAGCTGAGCGCATTTATAGGAAAACTTCGAATGACACAATCGTAATTACATAATTTCATCAAGGGTATAATAGTCATTCACATATAATAATTACATCTTTTACCAAATTATTCCTCCACCAAATTATTCCTCATAATTCATAACCACCACATTATTCTCAATTATTCATAACACCTAATAATTATTCTTCAATTATTATTCATAACAGTTAAGACTTTCATCAACAAAAGTCAACAATATGATTGTACTGCTATGATTTAAATTTCCATGACAATTTTTTATTAGGAAAATTTTATGTACGTTGCCATCAACCAATGTCGAAATTCAATTAAACTAAAGAATGAGACAATATTACCCCTTCATGTTTTTTTAGAAGACAATATTAGCACTCAAAAAATAGAAAGAGCAATACTAACTACTACTTATAGTTGTCTCTATCCACAAGTCAACAAAAAGCTAGTAATTACTTTTTCACCTTATTTATATCAAAGATAAATTTTTTATAATACTTTAGTGACATCATTAGCAAAAAGACTTATGCATCATGGATAAATTACCGTTTTACCTTTATATTTCATGTTTTGTCAAAAATTAATAATAAAATATCGTGAAAAATAAAATAAAATAAAATAGTGTGCAAGGATGGATTTTACTAGTTGTAGGTAGAATTAGTAAATCATCATTTCTGAATAAATAGTTTTTTTTGTTTAACCAAATCATGTCGCTTGTATCTTGACAAATGGCGATAAAGGCCATCGAGACAAAGGTTGCGATTTTTAGAGGGCGAGTCATTTCAAAATTCTCGTTGTAAGTTTGTGTCACATTCGTTCCTGGTGGGGTTGTACTATCACTAGTAGCACTCCCAACTTCTTTCGTGAAGGTAAAAAAATTCATCAGATCTTCACTTACATTTTTCATTACTCACTTATTCGAAGTATAGAGCACTTTTCTTCTTGGTGTGTATTTAAAATTTTTATGTCCTAAAGTTTTTCAGTGCTTATTGTTAATAAAAAAAATAAATGTGAGTAATTCTAGAAGGACATGTGAAATTGATATTTTTCATAGCACCATTGGCATAACATGTCTTTATTGAAAGGCAATACAATATTTTTGATCTGGTGTGCAAATTTGGGGCACTTTAATATCACTTTAATGTGACCAAATTAGATATAAAAAAGGGCCCAAATTAGATATGACAGCATTTGCTTATGCTATTATATCATGTTCATGTACATTAAAGTATCCAAATTTAAGCACTGAATCAAAACTATAAATAATAAAAACATATATAAAAATACTATGCATCTCTTTACAGCATGTTTAAGAATCTCTTTAAATTTGAAAAGCATCTTTTATGTTTTAGAGAGTATCTATAAATTTAGAGAGTGCATTATCTAAATTACTCAAATAGTCTATATTTTAGACTCTTTATTTTACTTATGTTAAGGAATAATTATTATTTTTCTATTTTTCGATATGGTTCTCTCTTAATTATAACTAGTATTTTCTCCCGTGCATTGCACGGGAAGATATATAAGAGTTCGAATTCTAGAAGAGGAATGGAAAATTGAGTTGCAGATTTGTGATTATCCGAAGCGTGATTTTACAATTAATTTTTTTTAATTCAGAAAATGAAACTTTTCGCGGAAAAATGACCTCATATTATATGGGAGATATATAAGAGTTCGAATTCTAGAAGAGGAATGAAAGATTGAGTTGCAAATTTGTGATTATCCTTTTACAATTAAATATTATTTGTTTAATTCATAAAAATAAAACTTTTGGCGGGAAAATGATCTCATTTTATTAATATATAGATTATTGTCTTCTATTGTCTCCCATAAATAATTAATCATTGGATGAGGTACTGAAAGTTGAAATTTTTTAATGCATTTAATTAGGCTAAAGTACCACGTAGGTTTTTTTTAAGGGGTAGTGTCCAAATTGGTTATTTTTTACTCCGGCACCACTAAAGTATTTTTACTGAATCAGACCACCATATTGACCAAAATTCATCGCCGGAGGAATTTTATGCAATAAAAAATTAATTTTCCTATAATTTATTAACTAGTATATTTTACCCGTGCATTGCACGAGGTGATATGTTTAAAATATTAGTAAATCATACTGATATTAATATTATAAAATCAAAAGATTAATATTTTTTTACCGTGTTCTTACCCAGCATTTACATCCGTGCATTTTATGTAATTAGTTTTTTAATAAATAATAATTTTGATAAATATTAATGGAATAATTAATTTATGATTAGTTATCAATTTGTACCGTACTCTTACCTAGCATTTACACCCGTGCATTATATGAGATGATAATTAGTGATAGAGATTGTGTTAATATATCATATTTTACTTATGGTCAAATTAAATCTATTAAATATGTATAAACATAAAATTAAATTAATAAAATTAAATACTATAGTTGTCAACATAAATATAATAAAAAAACTCTATCAATTTTCTTTAAACATATGGTTTTTTTTTAAATTATTCTATATTCTATTATATACAACTCCAAATTTCGAGAGATATTAATTACATACTCGTGTGATGTACGGTATTGACAATGAATATATGAATAATAAAATTTTGGAATTTAATTATGAAATATAACCAATATATATTTATATTATAGAAATGATAATATAGCGGGTACTGACCCCAATACCCTATTTCTACCACCGTTAGGAAATATTTACCTAAACCCCCACCCACTTTCATTTAATCGAATCTGAGCGAGGATATTATAAGAATTGCAACATGATGAAGACTCTCATTCCGATCCCCATTCTCGCTTTAAAAATGCCCATCCCCGTCCATGTTCTATCATGATCGTTTAATCAAAGATTTTTATTTATATTGTTTAAACGTGTATTAATGACATCTATTTCAATAAATACCTTCTAAACATAGTAAACATGTATATTAATATATTCGACATAAACGCACCAATTTAATCTATTCAGCATGTTAATATCATTTTTTTTAAACTCATCAATTTAGATATTTATTTAAATAATTTAAATTATATAGGTTTCTTAATGTGGTTGATAAAAAAAATCATTGATATTTAATCATATTTTTTTTTACCATATTTAATGCTATAATCAAATTTAAATTAATTTGAATGAGATAAATAACTTTGAATGAGACAAATGACTTGAAATATATATTATTCATAATTAAAAAAAGAAGAGTTAATCGATGATCTTTAAAAATTGAATAAAATCTAAACAGATAAAAATTGTTATAAAATGAATAATATGAAGTAGTTGGGATTCTTAATATTTATTTAAAAAATAGAATCCTAAATAGATATTTAATATAGTCGAGAGACAATTAAGAAATTCCAATTGAATCGCATAATTTGAATCTTTGATTGGGTCGATAGCCAAGTATTTATTAAATGCGTAATTTATAAAATAAGCAATTTAGGTATTTATTTACGTATCAACTTATTTAATCTTTATTCATTAAATGTGTAATTGAAATATTTATTTACTTATCACTAAAATTAGACTATTAAATTAAAATTTCTAAATTCGTCAATTTAATTAATACAACTCAATTAATGTAAGTATGATGTGCACAATTAATTGTAATAATAGAGTCAAGAATAAATAGAAATATTGCAATTATAATGTCTCATGGCATTCATGAAAACAAATATTTCACACCAATATACTTGATAAAATCATTGCACTTAATTGAGTAATAAAGGAAAAATATGTTTTTTCCTCAAAGTATGATTTTCCATCATACTTGACCAACTATTTTTTTACTTTCACAAAAAAAAAGAAATAAAATGTTTGTTCCCGATTCTTATAATACTACTCGGAGAGGCGATAAATCAATCCCGTTAAAAATTATTCAAATGTATAACATTACAGAAATATTAATTTATTTTTAACGTTTCATATATAATTTTTATTCAATGAATAAGAAAATGTCAAGTATTATAGTACACGATATTTAGTAATATTTTGCAACTCAGTTTTTTTCCTTTTTTAATTTTTTAATTTACATATTTATCTCTTTAAAAAAGAAAACTTTAAAATTAAGTGAAATTATTTCTTATAAAAATTGCAATTGATTGTAGTAGCGGTGGTAGAACTGATCACAACAATGAGGAAGACGATTCCTTATTTGCAATTTACTTATCATATTCTATATATAATATATAGTTAACTTGACAAATGTTTTAGAATAAAAGTAAGAAAAAAATATTTTTCATAAAATAAGTTTTAATTAATATTTTGAAGAATAATGATTTGTAAAGTGTTACATACTAAAATATATGTGGTGTAACTTATCAATCTCGAAAAGGGATAATTTCATTTTAGTAAGTAATTTTTTTCTAATTTTTGTTCAACATAAGATGTGTTTTGTTAAGACTTAATGAAATGTACTATGTAAATATAATAATATCTTAAAACATGTTAGGTAAATTGTAAATACACTAAAACACAAGGTGTATTTAATAAATGTTCCTTAAATAAAAATACTTCTTTGGCTCTTATTGATTATCATGATATAAGATACTATCAAGAAAAATTATCTTCTTTGGAACTAAAAAATA
Source organism: Jasminum sambac (assembly GCA_018223645.1). Taxonomy (NCBI): domain Eukaryota; kingdom Viridiplantae; phylum Streptophyta; class Magnoliopsida; order Lamiales; family Oleaceae; genus Jasminum; species Jasminum sambac. The sequence continues at coordinate 29,595,678 of CP073652.1, forward strand.
ATATCTGAGTATTGTAATAATTTGAACCTTATTATAATTGATATATAATCTAATAATAATTAAGTACGATTAATCAAGTAGTGTGTAAGTAGTATAATTATGTTATATAATCTAAGATACAAAAAATTGCTGAATAACTCGAATAAGACTAATTATGTTCACGCTATAAAATATATTAAGTACACCATAATTTAATTGTTTGAAAAAGACTTAATTTTGTTTATGATAACAATTATGTCCTCAAAATGCATGATTAATAATTTTTAGTAATTAACTTACTTTGTATGTAAATATTAATTTATATTTTGATATTTTATTAGAGATATTTAAATTAAAAGAAATATTCACATTTTATGTCCAATATATTTCACAATATTTAAAAGTATGATGAATAAATAAGTAATTTGACGTTTAAATAAATAAATTTTTTTGATAAAAACGATCTTGATAGGAAAAAAGTTATAATTAGTTAAAGATTAAAAATAATCAATATTGATTGGAAAGTTTTGAGACAAAAACGATCATTATAGCTCAAATTTATAATTAGCTAAAGATTAAAAATAATCAGTATTGATGGGAAAAAAATTAAGGTTGTAATTACATTAAGATGTAAACATTGGGAATATTTAAAATAAATATAATGTAAATTATCAATAAAAATGTGTTGTGGCAATATAATTACCCATCGGATTATTTAAAAATTTTCAAAAAAAATTATTTTATAAAATCAGACGATTAAATTTTCATACATTAATGTGAAGTTCCAATTGTCAAGTCTTGAATGTTTGTTGGAAATTTCATTTTAATGATCAATATAAATTAAAATATTTACATAATTGTAATATTGATAACTATCTAAAATAGGCAAATATGAAGAACATTAATTATATCCTTTTGTATTAGAAATGCTAATTATATTGACTAAAGCGATAGTATATTAAGTGGCAAAAGAATTATAAAGGACATGGGTGGAAACTATAATTAACTGATTAAATAACTAATTTAAAAAATAAATGAATTATTAATATATATATATATATATATATATATTAGGTCAAATTCATAGGGGAAAAATGATCTGGAATAAAAAAGTGAGTAAAAGTTAGAGAAAATAATGTGTTTAAGTGGAAAAAAAAGACTGCATATATATATATATATATATATATATATTTTATCTTATTAATCTATGTTAATATCAATTTATATTTATATAGGAAACTAATTTTATATATTTGCATTAAATTTTAAATTTTTATTTTTAAAAATTTATATATTAATACTATACTCGTTTTAAAGCTCTTGTTAAGTCAAATAAAATAAAGTAATAATTTTTATTTTTTAATTCAAATTTATTTTTAGAAAATGGAAAAAAAGAGAGGGAGAGAGAGAATATTTAGATAGAATGGGATTGGTAAAGAAAGTTGTAGAAATCCCATTAAATATGGAAATTCTATTATTTTAGGAGATTTTCATGTGTAAAATTTTCGAAGATTTATAATTTTTTTTTGGTAATAATAATATTAAAAAATAAAAAAGAAAAAGACCAAAAAAGCCTTGATTTTAGGCGAGAAAATATTAAAAAATGAATTAAAAATTGGATGAAATACTCTGGTATTATATATATATATATTAACAATAAAATAATATTTTTTTATTTTGAAAAATGCAAGTTTGAGCGAGAAATAAACATAGATTATGCCATCAATAGGCTTCTTGGGAAAATATTGATTGAAAAATTATTGGGATTGCAATTTACGAAAAAAAGAATTAAATAAAATAAAAAAATGTCTCAAGGGGGAAAATTTTATCAATTAATTATTAATATTTAATTTAATTTAATTTAATAAAAAAATCAGAATAAATAAAAAATGTGAATATAAATAATTTTTTAATCAGTCTTAAGGATTGAGGCAAATCGAGCAAAATCTATTTTTTGATTAATCAATATTTATTAACCCCTAAAAATGAGTTATGAGAATTAAGAATTAAGAATAAATAAAAAACAATATAAATAATTTTTTATGGATATGGATATAGAATATAGATATAGAATTATAGAATATAGATAATTATTATGGTAGGATAATTATGGCCATTTAAGGATAATGATGAAATAAGGTAATTAAATAATGAATTAAAAACTTAATTAAGTGCATTGGAGGGAAAACTTGATGAGTTGGAATAAAAAAATGAATTAAAAAATTAAGAAAAATGTGTGCAAAGGCGGAAAAAAACCTTGCTTTTATATATATATAGATTTCTAACCCTTTTTAACTAATAATTTTTCAACCATTTGAAAAAAAGTAAAAATTAGTCATCATTTTCAGCACCATATCCACCGCCACCGCCATCGCCATCGCCATCGCCCCTGCGCCACTACTCCTACGACACCGCCACTGACACCGACGAACTCCGAAAATAGATCTGGTGGTCGAAAATCACCAGAATCGATGGTTTGAAAACCACCAGCTGCTGGTGGTTGAAAACCACCTGATCTGGTGGTTTTTTTCGACCACCAAATCTATTTTCGGAGTTGGCCGAAGTTGCTGGCTGTGGCGCTGGGGTGGTGGCGATGGCGGTGGAGATGGTGGTGATCTATTTTCATTTTGTTCTTTATTATTATTATTATTAATTAAGATATGAAAATCAATAAAAAAATACAAAATATTGCAAAATATTATTATTATTTTATTTTTTATTCTATAACATTACTCTGGCGACAAATTTGGGCCGATATGGTGGTCGGAGTCAGAAAAAATACTTTAGTGGCGCCGGACTACAGCTTAGCCCTCGGATTTGGCAGTGCTGTCCTCAGTGGCTGCCACCTGTACTTGTTTGGAGGTAAATAATACATATATAACTTATTTGTATGATTTGTTTTTCCAGATACATTCTTAATCCATGTGAAACAAATAATACATGTACTTATTTATATGTGCATATATAACTAGAAAGAATGCTCGAATGAAAATCCACCACAGCTCTATTGCAACTCTTCCCATGTTGTTAACAACTTCATTCGAAAGTGGGGTTGACAAACCAATGCAGGCAAAAACTCGCACGCAATTCAATTCAATAGGCAGATCTATTGGATTACCTAGCTGTATGAATTTCAGATAATTTGCGTCCACACAATTAAATCTATATATAATCAAATGAAAGCGGGAAATATAACCTGCTAATTACGAGCGTAGACTTATAACAGCTTGTGATTCTTCAGTTTCTACTTAGAAGGAAAGGAAGTGACTTCTATTTGCGAGATGACGTGATTCGTATATAACTCGAAGTTTGATGGCATTTTCGTTCGTGAAAATTGCAGGGAAAATCCTCAACTTGTAAAATTTATTAATACGAGTTTCAATTTTTAATTATGATAGTTAGGTCCTTGTTTATTAATTTTGCAACATTTTAGTCTCTTGACAGTATTTAATTTTCTTCCCAACTCCAATTGTATTAAGACAAATAAGCATTGCGCCCACATCTTACAAAATGTGAAAAATGGAAATAGCTAGAAATTCTGAAAAATGTTGAAGAAGGAGCAATATGATTTGTCACTCTTTGTCACGTTGTGACGTTCGTTAACAAAATCGACATGACATATCAAATAGTTGAAGCAGATTAAGGAACAACACATTTAAATTTGCAAATATGCTAAGAGATAATTATAAATGTAGCACTAATTTAATCTATATATATATATATAATACTAGAGTATTTCATCCAATTTTTTAATTCATTTTTTAATGTTTTCCCGCTCAAAGTAATGCCAGCTTTTTCTTTTTTTTTTTAATAACAATTGACGAGCCTTTCCTTTTTCTTTTATTTTTTAATTTTTTAATAAAAAAATCTTCACCCGCGTTTCCCTTCTCACAGCATTCCTACGGGCCTTACCTTATTCAGATACATGAGAATCAGTCTGGCATAGTCATCGTCTCCAAACTTTCCACACTTCACACCTCTTTTAGCCGAAATTTCTGCCTATTGAATCAATAGCCCAAATCATAAGCCAATCTTTCCATATTTTTAAAAACTCTTTGCCGATAATCAGTCAGCCGAAATCAACATCCAAAATCTTCTTTCCATGAGGCCAGTGGCTAAAAGCTTTGCCAATCTATTTGAAAGAGAGGGTTGTTTGATCTTGGCCACCCTCTCCTCAACCGCATCGCTGAAAGCTTCATTAACATCCAGAAATCACAAGAAAAATATTTAGATTTTTTTTTTTTTTTTTTGCAGTCTTATTTCCATTTGAGATAGGGATAGAGCATATGATGGAGTTGACAGTAGATCGGAGGCCAAGGGAGACTCCTCAATTTGGCTCGGATGCTATGCCTTAGGCTCCTTAGGTATTATAAATTCAATATGAGATTTCTCTGATTTGGTTATTTTGCAAGTTTTTTATTTTGTAGTTGTGATGGAAACTTTGACATCTGGCAATCACAAGAAAAATATTTAGAAGTTTTTTTTTTCGCCATATTATTTGCATTAGAGATAGAGATAGAGCATGTGATGGAGTTGATGGTAGATCGAAGGCCAAGGAAGAGGCCTCGATTTTGCTAGGATGATGTGTCTCGGCCCCTAAGGTATTATAAATTCAATATGGGATTTCTCTTATTTGGTTATTTTGTAATATTTATATTTTGTAGATGTGATGGAAACTTAGAATTTCATTGTATTAGGAATGAAAGAGATAATTTATTGCGTAGAGCTCCAATGAAAAGCATTGGCTGATGTGGACAAGTATTTGTTCAACCTTATTGTATTTCCTTTTTTAACCACCTTCTACATTATTGTGGATGTTATATGAGTGTTGTATTGACAAATGATAGTTATCTCATCAGTAGCAAGCAACTGACTACAAGTTTGTTGTGCTGTAGGTTTGGCTGCATTGTTTGTGACTCCGGAGTCTGTGGTCTTGGCTGCAATTTTCAATTTTAAAGGTATACATAATTAAAACCTTATTAAATCTATGTCTCAAAGAACGCTTTGAAGGTAGTGTTCTCATTGTAATTAACTGAGACTAGAATAATTTGATCATTGTGATTTAGTTTTCTATTGTTTTGATGAACTTTTCGTTTTATGATGGATAGATTGATTAATTGGTGGTTTCCGTGTTTAATGTCTGTTAAATCTATTGATCTGATCTTTTTAAATGAGGGAATGGACTTTAGGTTAAATGCGTGTACGATTTCTATGCTTTTGTTTAGATCTATCAAATTTCTAACTCCATTTCAATTTCATTTATACCATGAAGTTACAAAGGTTGTACCCTTCCCTGGTTAGCTTTTAGCAGTGGTGAGAGTTCTGGAGAAAAGAGAAAGCTTCAGGCCAGATGAAAAAGAAATGACATTCCATACTAGCTGTGAGGCTTGGCCATTCATTCTTTATCAAAGACCGGGAAGGTCGACGAGGAATTCTCTTTTCGGTACCCTATCAATGGTAAAGAGTTCCTCAGACTTATTTTTTTAGATTAAGAAGGTCACTAGTGGTGTCGAAGCCTTCATCACTCGTGGTTTGACAAGCTGATATAGCTAAGAAAGAAAGTCCAGATCTATGAAAGGTGAAACTGGTCATAATCATCTCAGAATTGAAGGATTTTCCGATGCATCCTTTTTCTGTTATATGAATGACAAATGACGAAGGCTTTTACCTTTCAGTAAGAATTGAATTTTCAAAATATTGAAGTATAAATTTTGAGGCCCTATTGGAGAAAATTTCCAAAATCAATTTTTGGGATTTTTCTAATAGATTTCCCCTCCACTTTTTGATAATTATAAGTGAGTCATGCTTTTTATGTTACTGTTTTCTTTAGCTCAACCTTCTAAAATCATATGTATGTATTTCTCTCGGTAATTATATAAATGCTTTGAAGAAGATTGTGGACAAATTCAAGTTTTTTTTATGAGCAGTGGGAACTAATAGAGGATGGACTGTGTAATTGACGTAGTTTTAGCCCATTTTTCATTTCGAAGCATTCCATTATCTGTTTAACGTGATGTTGAATGGCGATAATATATCGTTTGAACATGAACTATTGTTTACAGTTTACAATGATTTTGATCTTTTAAAACAAGCCGGAATTCAAGATGATGATTTTTTTTTTTATAATGTCAGACGTTGATGAAAAACTCCAACACATGTACCCTGATTTCGACAGATGGAGATGCGGTATCCCTCTTGTAGTAAGTGTGCTTACTCTTGAAATCGTGCCTTGCATGAGCCTATGATAAAGTGCCTCAATATCCGTGACTTCCAAGGCTATATGTGAGGTTTATGCCTCATTTCACTGAGGCTTACTCCTGCACTTAGTGAAGTCCAAGCTTATCGAATTAAGGTATGCCAAATTTTTGTTGCATTTTCAAATATTTGATTATAAGCCAAAAAATGTTTAATTATTTCTTTATAACTTCAAATGTTTTATAAGTAAAGTGAGTAGTTTAGAAAATCAAAACTTAAAAAAGTTTTGAAATCAAGATAATGAGTCATTGAAATGATGGCATGGAAAAATACTTTTTTGAATAATATCTAGCTGTCAAGCTCTCAACCTAAGAAATGAGAATGGAGAATTCATTGGTTCATTTTAAGAATACTTAAAAAAATTAAAAGAAACAGGTAATAAAGGATGATAATGATGTCGTGATTTGTAAACGATGATATAAAATGTCCAAGTAATCATTATTTTGTTGCACTCTCACTACTATGAGACTACTTTGAGAAATTAATATTTTCTATTTCCTTGACGTAGTTTATGTATCTTCTACAAATTAGACTTTTAAAATTTTGTTAGTTATGGATTGATGAAGGATTGATGATATATTGCAAGCTCATCTTTGTATTTCATCTTCTTTTAAGAAAAAAAATGGAGAAAAAATCTTCTTTTATTATTCTATATCTATTGCAACTGACTCCTCAAAAGTGCCTCAAGGCTTACTCTTGCTTTTACGAAGATAAAACGCCTCAATACCCCCACTAATCCTTTCTAAACACTGGTTATCATTGTTGCTTCTCGTGACACTGGCTTCGAATAAGTCAATTGTGCCCTGTTTTTATTTCTACTTCCTCTGCAATTTCAGGTTTGTGCTATCATGGAAAGATATCCACCTCACCCGTCCATATTTTCCAAGTTGTCCTATGGGGAGAATCAGATGCCTAAGGCTTTTTATGAGGAGGATATGAAATGACTTTGTTTAGCATTCGAGCAGCAGGCTTGTCTCTCAGAACTTCCACTTAGGCCCGTCTCTCAGAACTTCCACTTAAATTCTATCATTATCCTTTTTTTCTTTTTTTTTTTAATCCTATACTCTTGTACTTACATAGTAAGATTGGTTTACAAGAAAAAGTGGACAAGATAATCACAATGAATAATGCAAGAAAAAATTTAATATATATATATATATATATATATTATACTTTTCCTTTTGTTAGATGTTTCTTAACTTTTTCATTTGATGTCTTAGATATCGGGCTTAGATCATAATGTTATCACTCCAATGAAGTTCAGAATGAAACGTTTGATCTCAATTGACTCAAATGAAGGGGAATCTGTTTCTATAGAGCAAATTGAAGGACAAGATTCAGAGCAATCTTGCAACGAACAGAGAAAGATTATCAAAAGGCAAGATTAGTCCATTTCACTTGGATTTATTTTATGGATATTTTGATGTCTAGGGTCTAAGTTATGTTTTAGAAACATTGATGTTTCGTTTTGCTTCCTGGCAGTATGATTTTGTCTAAGTTTTATTGCCGACTGTGTATGTTATTGACTAATTTCACTTGCTGTCAGTGTGGTTTTGACTAATTTTTGTTTAAAAGACATCTTTTTTGGTTATTATGGGGTATTCTATTCAAATGGTTTCTACTTAAAACAAAAATTGTTTTGATTGATTATTAATACTAACTATTAGATATTTGTTATGAAATGAGGCATGAGGCACCCGAGGAAATATTATATATTATTTCTTTAATGTGAATGACTACTATGTTCTTGATGAAATTAGGTAATTACGATTATGCCATTTGAAGTTTTCCTATAAATAGGGCTTCAGTTATTAATGAAATTTATTCCTGTGAATTCCTTAGAATTCAGTCTTTCTAAATTCTCTCTATTATTTCTATACTTTTATAACACGTTATCAGCACGAGTCTCTAACCCTTTGAGTAATATGAAAGAAGTATGCTCTCTGATTGCATCTTATAGATGATCTTATCTCAGATTTAAACCTGGATTATTACAATTTGAAATACTCAATTTTCTATAAAATACTCTCTCTGTCTCATTCTCTCTAAAGCGAACAAGCACACCACGCCTCAGTTATAAAATACCTACTCCTACAGAGCAGTCACAATCACCAATGTCAATTAGTGGAATTTTCCAAGCCAAACCACAGCGAATACTAGTTTCAAAAAATTAAGTGACAAAATGGAAGCAAAAGGGCGGAGAGGTATATATTATATATATTATATTATTATTTTATAATATAATAATATATTAAATTATAACATTCGCTTTATCGAGATATAAGGAGCATACATTATCAAAATCAAATTTTCTCGACTCCATTATACTCGATTTAACGAGATCTTCGATTTGACACCAATATTGATAAGGTAAACTTTCAAAAATTTACAAATCAGTACCAACTTTTGAAAAAGTTACAAAAGGGTCCTTGGACTTGTGAATATTTACGTATTAATGCTTATAATGTCAAAACTTTATAAAGAGATATGTCTGCGGCCACGCGCTTGCGAGCAAGATCGCCAGCAATGCTAGTAGCGGTTAGCGGCGGAGTATGTATTAATGTTTTATAAAGAAATATGTGTAGCGCCACGCACCTGCCAGGCGGCACTGCCTCCGGCAACTGGTAGCGGTTGACAACAGCAGATATTTCGATTTACGACCGTTTACTTTGACGATAATTATATTTTGAAGAAATAGTTAGAACAAATTTTCTTCTATAGATATTTAATTCTTACATTTTATTTATTGCAATTTAAATACTACAATACCTCCTACCTGATGATGGGTTCAACCATCACTAAACGGAAGATTTTATATATTTATGCACTTTATATGCTAAGTGAAGAGTAATACCTTCTACTAAGCAAATTCTACTCCTGAAGAAGTAGTTAAATGTTATGCAATTTAATTCTCGCGATTTAAATTCCGTAAATTTATATTTATTGCAATAATTCCCATAAGGTAGGTTCGATCACCTATTGGAGGAAATTTAATTTCTACAATTTAAATTTACGCACTTTAAATTTCGCATATATTTCCAATGTGGTGAGTTATATCACACGATTGGTATGCATATTTTCAATGTGGTGGGATATACCACACGTTTAGAATACTTATTACAAATGTGGTTGGATTAAACCCCACAATTGGATAACTGATTTATATATATTCGATATGAATATTCTATTGATATTAAAGAAGGGATTTGAGCAAGTGATGCCAGAATTTACCGTTGTATGTATTGATGAAATGAAATTACTCAAAGAATCCCATTGTGATAAAAGAGAAAGAAAATATACTGTGGTGAAAAATCTCATTATGAGATTAGTACACTGTGATATGATGAGAAATGCTCTTAAAGAAGCATTTAATAAATGAATGTTCACTTTCCACGTCTATTGAATATTGATGGAGAAAATTGAGTAAGTGGTACTTGAAGTTACCATTGGATAAATAAAATTCTCAATAGATCCCATGTTGATAAATCAAAGAAAATATATCGTATTGAGAGATTATATGAAGTAATCTCATCGATAATATGAGATTGTATTAATATGAGAATAAAATGCTCTTGAAGAAGCATAATTACTAGATTTCTGTATTTAAATAAAGCCAATATGATATTATTATTATTACTCCAGAAGAAGTACAAAACAGTCGAAGTGGAACATATTGAGAATATCAAAGATAGCAATAAACACTCGAAAATATAAAAATGCGAAAAGAAAATACATATTGAACCCATAAATGAAGGGTGCGTTTCGAGAGTATAAATACTCCGTAATTCTGCCACCCTCAACATCAGGGTTCATAATGAGATATTTAAAGGATTCGAATTTCTTTTTTTGCTTGAGAACAGTGGTCTGTGACCGATGGACCTGGGCTTCCACAGATTCTTGAACATATGCATGAAATTTGATAAGTAGTTCATCAAGCATTCAGCGTAAATAAGTATTTTCTCGCTAAATGAGAGATAAACTTATTATCTACGCTCTACGATCTAGAACAGCTAGTAAGCCATTAAAGAAATTGTTAATATTCAACAAACCTATTGGTTTGACATGAAAGTTCCACTGTGCCAACGAAGCTATATTGAATATTTCCTCCAGTGTGTTGTAGCCGCCTGTAAGGACAATGAAAGCATCACTATTATTCATCATATATATCATGCAGTTGTGGATGGATTGCTCTTGTAGCACCAACCCTGCTGGACCCATGGTAGAACTGACTCCAATTCGAGTATTAGATCCAACTAAATGGAAAGGTATTACACTCGAAATTCTTATTCCCCATGATGGTGCGGCCATTATAAGTCTAGCTAAAAGTTTGTTGTTGGTTCCTCCATATAGTATATTGATTTCTTGTCTCCCCTAACTCTTTTACGAGAGTCGGTTTGCCATATCCACATATTGGATATGACCTACTAATTTAGATCCACCAAGAATACATACGATTTTAATCTGGCGAGGTAAAGGTTGACTTGTATGAGATGACTTCTAAATCTCCATATCCATATCTACTCCTATCTCTCTTTTTGCACTATACTTTTAATGTATGAACATGAGAGATATATGAATCGCTCTATTTAAAGAAAAATTTTCAAACCAATAATTGATTGTACTATTTACTTTTTGACAAATATGAAAGAGAAAAAGGTAGAAAAATTTTAGTGAAATGACATATACCTGTCGGTGATTGAAAAATAATATATATATACATATATATATCTTAAAAATTGAAAAACAATATTTACAATTACAAGAAAAACATTGATCTTCGTTATTACACCGAACTTCCTTATATTAATATGAGAAAATTATTATACTAAGTTTTTCTACTAAATTTACAAACAGGATCTTCTAAATTAAGTTTTCAAGACTATAACGTGATTGTTCATCTTTGAATTTGGCCCATAAGGCCATCAGTTCACCTTGTACATGTCCACTAGGATGTGTTTCAAGAGCCTGTTGAATATCATCCAAAGGCTCTTTACTCAATCTATCCTTAGTGAATGCTATTTTATATTCTCGGTTTCTGGACAAGTACCCCACAGATTTACATCGAGTATCACATGTCCACCGAGCACACTTGTAGCATCCTCCTAATCTTTTTGCTCTCCGTTTCTTTGAAAAACTACTTTTACCCATACCAGGCATGTATTTAGAAGGAATCGAAACCTCACCAGATAATCGAACCTTTGCTTCAATCAACCATCGGATATCTTGTGGGATACCTTTATTCATTAGCATCCTCAACCTTTCAAGCCTACTTCGAAAAATCCTTTTTAGGATTTTGATCGGTAGTGATGGATAGTATTTTCGAAGATTTGAGAGCAAATTATCCATTATTATATATGGACCATTATTATGGTGAATACTGTAAGTGCCCGGATAATTTATAAACGCGTATGAGGTAAGGCTCTGCGTTGGAGCAGTATTGAAACATGAAGCGTATGTGCTAAGATTCCACGCTTGAACAGTGATGTGTAATAATGCTACCGAAATATGATGGAATATGTCGGTGAGCTAGACATATGATGAAAGTAATAAATCATGTTGAGCACTATACAGATACTAGTGAAATCGATATAAGAATTTACTGAACTAAAAGTTCAATAATACTCGTTTGCAGAACCGGACTGACCATCCCGGTTTAAATAATTATTGAAATCAATATTTCAAGTGAAGAATTAAAAGAATTCTTCAATCATTGTTCTCGATAAATGATGAAATCATTACTAGCCAATATTGGGAATAAATCCCAAATATATCTGGAATAAAGGATGAGAAATTTGGGCCCACTCATCCTCCATGTGGACTACTAGATATTATGATATGGATCCACTAGATAGTCACATGTGTATATGATTCGTAATTTGAAATTTACGAAATATTTGCTCACGGTATGAGCATGATTTCCAAATTTAATGATAAAGTTAGTAAATGTATATCCCAATACTTGAATAAATCCCTGAAGGATTGAGTATGCGCATACAAGTGGGATATTATGTGATAAATTATTTAAAGTCCTCCAATAAATTGCCAATATCGAGAATAGAATGCAAACTATATAAATTCCCATATTAAGGCTGAATGATGAGAACATATATGAGTTTTAGTGTTTTAAATTTTCTTAGCATGAGGGGGAGTATTAAAGGCTGAAAATGATATGTGAAATGCATCATACTATATCCTCACAATTGAAATATAAACTTGAAATTCAAGGATGCATGAAAGACTATGAACAATCACATATTGATGCTTTGATAAGTTGATATTTCTAGAAATGTTGATATTATAAGAGTTCCCCAATCATATATATCAAAGCAAATTATAAAAGATGGTCTTAATAACGGAGGCATATACTCTTGAAGAGTATATAGACATAACTATATTGTGTAATCCTACAAGAGGATTGATAATGAGATATCTCGATAAGTTATGTCGATATGGGGAAAGAAATAAAATTGAAAGTGTCGACACACTATGAAAAGATAGCGCTACATACTATCAATAATAGTGAGGATATTAAAATCCATCGAAAATGCCAATGCTGAAATATATGCCCTTATGATTAAGGTGTTCATGCACGGGTTTAATGAGAAATGAGAATGAAACTCTTGAAGAGGTTTCAAATGTATTATTGTATCAGTGCATGCAACGGCTCAAAATATCTACATTGATATTGTTGAGAAATTCATATACTGTACTCTTTTCCTTGATTGATGTTTTTGTCCCAAAAGGATTTTTCTCAAACGAGGTTTTTAATGAGGCAGCACAATCTCAACTAATATAAAATCTCTAGAAGAGATTTAGGTATATATCTCAATATAGTGAGAAAATGAGATCGAAGCTGTTGATTGCATATATGCACTGAATATAACATGATATTGTATAACATCTAAAAATTCATTCACGTGGAGATGAATGAAGAGTATCAACCAATGTATATGATACTCATACAAATCTATGAAAGATTTTGAAATGCTTGCAGCATACTTATATAAAATACGCGTTGCACTCTTTTTCCCTTGACTGAGGTTTTATCCCATTGGGTTTTCCTAACAAGGTTTTTAATGAGGCAACATTAAAGACGTATTCACATGAATAATGTACTCTTTTTCCTTCATTAGGATTTTTCATACTGGGTTTTTCCTAATAAGGTTTTAACGAGGCATATTCGTGGTATATTGAGGACGACGAGAGAAATCGACACAGTGTATCTATTGGATCAAGTTATAATAGAGATAATGATTTAAGATCCAAATAATGATGATATTGAAATCCTTTACCAGAAGTAAGGATATCCGTCCTCAAGATATGAAATCAGATGAATAGCTGTACTCTTTTTCCTTCGATCAAGTTTTTTCCCACTGGATTTTCTTGACAAGGTTTTAATGAGGCAGCACGCGAATACTCTTATACCACTGATAGATATCAGGGGGAGCAATGTTTTCATGAAGCAGTATATAACCACTCCAAACTATCCCACCTAATCGGTTTAGAAGTTTTTTCCCCACCGGTTTTTCTCCAAACAAGTCCGTAAGACGCGTTTATACTAATAGTCATTCAAGGGGGAGTGTTATGAAATGAGGCATGAGGCACCCGAGGAAATATTATATATTATTTCTTTAATGTGAATGACTATTATGTCCCTGATGAAATTATGTAATTACGATTATGCCATTTGAAGTTTTCCTATAAATAGGGTTTCAGTTATTAATGAAATTCATTCCTGTGAATTCCTTAGAATTCATTCTTTCTAAATTCTCTATTATTTCTGTACTTTTATAACAATATTTATGTATTATATGTTTTCTCTAACAAAGTGTTTTGTATCCATACAAGATGTATGAATGATCTTGTCCTTAGAATATATCAAACATATATGATGTTATAGAATACAGTAAAAATGATGTATAGTTTTAGGGTTTTTCCTTTTTCATTTTTTTTGTGAATAATGTATAGCTTTAGTTTTTAAATGACCATTATTTTAATAGTAGTATACTTTTTTGAATGATTACTCTAAGATTAATGAATTTTTCCCTATTACATTTAAAGAACAGAAATAATATTGTAACAAAAATTTCATTCAGCACCTTAAGACTTTTTCAAAATTCATCAAATCTTGAGTACATCTCTTTCCATGGTTTAGTAAAAAGGTCTTATTGCATTTAATTTTTTCTTTACATTAATTAATTAATAGGAACTTTGTGCTTTGAAACACCAAACGAATGCTTCCCTTTTAAAGTGGTGTCAAGTAATTCATTACTAAGTTTTGTAAATTGTTTTAGTGGTCGACTCTTCATTTTATAATGACCACTAATAATACTAAGTATAATATAATAATTAATAATGAATAATATATATTATAAATAACATCTATTTATCTATATTAGAGTAAGATAATTGGCATTATTTTTTTCGTCAAAATCAATTGTGGAATTTTTTTTATTGTAAATCGGCGGTTTTGGTTTAATGGTGTTCACAATGAAATTACATTATGTAACGCTGTGATGTTCAATATACATTGATATTACAACAAGTGTAATGTTATTTATTTGAAAAATTATAAAAATGATTGGTTTATCAATTTTTCTTTCAGTATATGAGTAATTAAGTACTAATTGACATGTATTTATCTCAGAATGTTAGTACGTAGCTAATTTAAAAATATATTATTAAACTAAATAAAAGTAAAATAATAACATAATGTATAGACAGACTCCAAGAAATTGCACTTAATTATGTTCTAAATCTATCATTAAAAATTGAAATAATACCTTAAATGGAATTTCGTTAATTACTTCGCATTTTCTAAAACCTAGAAATTTAGTTCTTTTGTACATTGTCGATCACTGATGTTTAATGATGTTTGCTTCAACAACAACGCACTAATTTTTTATTTTTCATTTTTAACAAACTTAGTACATGAAATTGATGAACATTTAGAACATTTGTCGAGAGGTGAGATGGATATAGATATGTCGAATGGTGTGTAAAGTGCACCATACGAGCTCTTTCATATTGTGTGTTAAATTTCTAGGAGGTCGCTTTTTTTATTTTTTATTTTTTATTTTTTGCCTTGATTGTACATTGTTTATTTTTTGGCCTTGATTCTACGAGCTCTTTTTTTTTTTTTTATCGAGTACTGCAATTTCACAATGACAGGTAATGATTCTATTTTGCCAATTATTATTTTTAAATTTTTCTAAGCAAAACTATTTATAATCTATTTTGTTGAGACACGGTTTGATGACTTGTAGAGTATGACGATATTGGAGATCCTGAATATTCGTGTAAGGACTGTGGAGTTATTTTTTGGTATGCAAAGAAAAGCAAAAAATTTTCAAGAGAAGTAGCCTGAAGTTCACCATGTGTTGCAATCAAGGCAACATCGTGCTTCCAATAATGAGAGACCTAGCCCGAGTCTTGAAAGATTTGATTTTCAGGGATGAGAGAAGTAGGCACTTTGTTGACAACATCCAGTCCTATAACTCGATGTTGTCATTCGCTTCTATGGGTGGAAAGATAAATAAGAGGATAAATAAAAGGAAGAACACCGTCTATATTAAGGTTAAATGGCCAAAACCACCATAGCATTGTATCCTTACTTCCCCGTCAGGATAGAATAATTGATTAGGAGAGTTAAAAATTGCATTAAGGAATGCTACAAATTGTTGTATTTAAAAATACAAAAGGGTAATTAAGCGAAATGTCCCTAAACTTTTGGTTGATTCGTACTCTCGTGCATCTCCACCATCTCACACTTTTTTAATTAGTAAAAATTAGTCCATTATTCCATTAACATTTATCAAAATTTCTATTAGTTGAAAAATTAGTATTTCGTACAATGCACGGGTGAAGATGTTAGATTAATACAGTTCTTAAAATTATGGTTAATAAATTAATTATTTAGAAATAATTATGTTTTAGCAATAATTAGGTAAAAAAATTGGAAATTAATTAAAATTAATTATATTACAATTAATTCAAAATAATTAAATTGTTAAGATTTAATTGGCCACGGTTTCATTAGACAGAAATTAATCAAAATAAATTATATTGCTAAACGGGGAAAATAAAATTAATTTAAAAGAACGAAAAATAATTAAAATTAATTAGGTTGCTATGGGTTAGTAAGATTTCTCTTAAAAAATAAAAGATATGTTTTAAATGAACTATTTCAAATGTTGTTTACAAAAAAAGTTTTTAATAACTTATAGTATATTGGATCTCAATTCCATTTGGTATGCTCCAATCTCTAGGAAGCTGTATATTTGGTAAATGAAAAATTGTATTGTCGCTTTACTTTATGATTATAATTGTTTCATATTTGTACTCACTAGGATTTTATGGCCATCGCTTTCTAATAAGGGTGTGTTTGATTGGATTTTATTTTGCATGCAAATATCAAATCGCCAGAAAAACGCTTTTTTACACTTTCGTTTGATTCAGAACTTCAGAAAAGGAAATGGTTTTACAAGATACAACTGTTTTAAGCACGATTTCCACCAAAAGCATGAAAACGTTTTCTTAGGGGGTAGGTGGTATTGCGTTTATCACGCAAACGTTTTCCGGCTTTTCTTTTACAATCAATCAATCAAACACACCCTAATGCTTTTCCTTCTAGAGAGATTAATCACGTGGGAGTAGGAGAGGAGATCGATGGTGCTTGAACCAATGAAGGTTTTGGAAGGATGGAATAAGTGATGAATGAGAGATGTGAGGCATACGTGAGTTGGATTGTTTTTTTTAAATGATTCAATAATTTTTGGAAAAAATAAATTTTTTAAATGTATTTTATGTATTGTTTCTGTCGTGTAGAACAATTCATATGGTATTGGGAGTACTGGTGCCATTGATAAAGTTGTCCATTAGTTGCTATGTTAAAATTTGTGGGACTTATGCTATGTGCATTAATGTGGCAGATTTTTCTGAAATATAGAAATTCATTCAATTTTTAAAGTTAATCGTATGGATTTTTATTTTCTAAAAATAATATAATTATTTGTGACGTATCTTCACAAGAACGCGTGTAGTAAAAATCTTAGTTAGTTATTAATATGATTTTGAAGCTTATGATAAAGTAGTATTATTATTATTATTATTATTATTATTATTATTATTATTATTATTATTATAAATCTACTTACCCAGCCACTAAGCTTTTTATTGGTCTTTTCACAAGTTTTACTATGAATTCCGTGTGTTTTGATAAATTTTATTTGTTTAGTTTGAATTTACCTTTATTTGAACTATAGTGCGAAGTGAGAAATAAAAAATTAATTAGAATAAGATTTGACTTTATCAAATATCGAAGATTAATTTTCAAATTTATTAATATATATATATAGGCACACATGCTTAATTCACTGAACACCATGCTTGACTTCAAATTTCCAAACTTATATTTCAAAGTAAAAACAAATCACTAAGTTGAATAATAATAATAATAATAATAATAATAATAATAATAATAATAATAATAATTGATTCTTTGAATCTATACATTTCAACTATCCTATGCTAGAGCTAAATTCTCATCTTCATTCTCATCCTTCTCCACATAATCTTCAAACTTCAACCATTTCTTTGACCTACACATCTTCATCAAGAAGTACAACACAATCCCAACAACTGTTAGCAAACCGCTAACCAAGTAAACAATTCTATTAGCAACAGCCATCACATATATCAGAAAACCAGATGGAATCAAACACATCACAATCAATCCAGGCAATGGCAATGGAACTTTATATGGCCTCTTCGTTTTCATCATCTTCTTCCTCAACCACAAAAACGATGCAAACTCCAACAACATTCCAAGACTGTACAAGAAGTTCACCGACGCGATAATGTCCCTAAAATTCATGTACGAAACGGCTAATACAATGACGGTCGAGAGTAATATACCAACCCACGGCGTGTTGAACCATTTGGCCCTCGACCCGAAGAACTTTGGCAAAACTCCTATATTAGCCATGCCAAGAATTTGATAAGCACAACTGCTTAGTTGGGCCTCATATAGGCCAATCCCGGATAAAACCGCACCTATTTCGACCCAATATTTTAGCCATTTTCCCGCGATGATTAGAGCCAAATCCGCAAAGTAGCCATCAACCCATTTTGATTGATCTAGATTAGTAGCACCAGTTGTAGCCAAAAGTGGGATTAAGTAACTTAAACAAGTAAGAATGCCAGCAAAAAAAAGTGCTTTTGGGAATGTTTTTTGTGGGTTCTCTACTTCACCTGCTAAAGTACTAGCATTGTCCCAAAAATTAAGGTTCCAAAAAAGGGTATTAAAGAATAATTTCCAATCTTTATGGATACCCTTTTGGCCTAAACTGATCCATCTTTTGGGATGAATCTTGGGAATTGACGCAAAACTTAGGACCACAAAAGGAGAAAGTGAAATTAACCCCAAACAAACAGCAGTGTAACCAACTATAGCTAAACCAGTATAATTCAAGAAAGACAACAAAATTGTAGCAAAAAGATTGCAAGATTCCTAGGAAGACCAGAAGAGAAGATGGGAAAAACAAGCCTGAGATAATCAATGCAAAGAACAGGGTATGAAGCTAGATTGATTACCCCACTAAGGAGTTTCCAAGAGCCCATTAAGGATCCCCAAAATGGACCAAAAGCCTTGTGTGCCCATATGACAAAACCTCCATTGCCAGGGAATGCGGTGGCTAGTTCAGCTGTGACGAGTGCTTCAGGGATGCTCCAAATAAATGGGAAGATGAGGAATCCAAGAATTGCAAACAGAGGCCCTGCTGCACCTACCGAGGCCTCTTCACCATAAGGCCCGCCAGCGACCTCGAAATAGATTAAAAAGATTAGAGGGATCAAAGCAAGTTTCTTGGAGCCGTGATTGGTGGTGGTGGTGGTTGCGGTTTGATTTTCCGCGTCGGCAAGGAGTGATGGTGATTCAAGGGAAGATTGGGAAGCTCCCATTGCAACAGAGGTTGGTGATTCGTCTACATTTGAATGTTCATTATTGATTCTTGTTGGTCTAACCAAACAAGAACGGACCCACATGCAAGAAGATTTATTGGTATTTTGAATTATGATGGCGACTTCTATGTCCATATCAAACGGAAGAAATGTGGCCCCTAAGGAAAAAAAAAAAATAAATGTATAAAATTGTTCAGAGAATATTTTGTTTATTAATTATGAAAATAATCACCGATGTTCAAATCATGTTAAAACGCTATAATTTTACTCTTTCTTTTTTGGATAATTCAATCACTTTATTTGTACATTCAATTATGCATCATGCGCGTACCATTAGGGGTAACTTATAAAAATTACGTTAGGATGGTCATTGATTGTTCACCATTGATCGCCAATAGTCATATTATAGAGATCGTTTATTTGCATTTAATTAAATAATATTAAAATTCTATCTATTAGTATATAAATGCACTAAAACATAAAAATTATCTACTATACTATGAAAATATCATCTCATAGAATTAATGGCGGATCTAAGATTTTTAGCCAGGGGTTATAATACAGAAAAAAATTTAATTTGACTAAAATTATGTAGAAATTTTTTTTTTCTATATAAACTTTGAGAATTTTTTTTGGGTCAGGGAGGCTACCACCCGTTTGAGCCCCCCACTAGATCCGCCCTTGCATAGAATCAGAATAATAAGAAAATATACATCATACAACTTCATTTTGTAACTATAAGCTCAAACATAATCATCTTGGTCTCATCTTTTAAAAGTGCTTCAAGATTGCTCATTTTTAGTTTTTAAAAAATCTCTAGCTTGCTTATTCGGAAAAAAAAGAAAAATCTCTAGCTTCGTGTACACCACAAAGTTGTTATTCAACCAGTGATTTCATTATTGGTGCGTAAATTACATTTAATTTGATTCGTGAGAAATAATGTCATTTCAACAGTTGCAGTTGCGACATGTGGATCAAAACCAATGGGATAGCGTCTAGACCAATGGAGGGTAAACAATTATTTAGGGTGTGTTTGATTGCATGGAATTGGATGGAAAAAAATATTTTCCACAAAAATTTTCTCACTTTGTATTTGATATAAAGATGAAAATTGAATTTAAATTTCGTGCTACAAGCATTTTAAATTTATTTTTTGCTAATTCCATAGAAAATGATTTTCTTAGGGGTGGAATGATTTTTATTTTCCATATTACATAAAAAATAATTTCCTTTCCATTTTTTTTAATCAAACACACACTTATTATTTTTGCTAATAGTTGATGAGTATTCAGGTCCTTGTTAAGGAAGTAATACCATAGGAAACAATCGCGTGAGTGGTATCTCCTTGGTCAATCTAGGTGGTTGTTGAGAAGCTTCTTTAGTCAATAATAACGCCTATCCACAGCCCCACAAGGCTATATGATACAATATTTATTAAAAACTAATCTGTTAATATAAAACTTTTGCACGTTTATTATTAGACTAATCAGTCCAAGCATTGAATGAATTTAGTTGGCATTAAAATATACAATTTCCTTCCTCCCCTATAAATGAGATTAAAAGTATATTCTTTTGGTGATAAAATTAATTTTTTTTGATATATATATATTGACTGGATGATTAAAATTTGGAGAAAATATATTAAATAATTAAATAAGTGGTTATAAATCATGAGAGAGAAAAAATTATTAAAATTTATATTGAATTGTATTGAATAGAACAAGAATGTCCTATACTATAGAAATTGAATATTTGGCATGCAATTAATTACTAATTTGCTTGCCGTAGCATGTCAATATTGTTTGACATGCAATTAATTGTCAAATTATGGTAAAAATTTTGAACCAGTGGCCACATTATTGCAGATTTTTTTTTAAAATTATTAGAACGTACTCCCCTCGCCTAGTGGAGGAGCCAAAGGTTAAGAGTTGAGGGGGTACAAATATCAGCTTCCACAGGGAAATTTTTTTTAGAGGGGCGGGCCGATAAAAAAATATTACTAAAATGTAAGAAATTTAACGTGTATTTGGGTTAATTTTTAATTTAAACAGTGATTTATAAGACTTTTTTATAATAATGAGGAGTGATGTCTGATACAATGTTAATATTAATGATTTTAATTGAATATTATATACTAGAAGAGCTTATTTGACACTCATTTCCTTAAAAAATTTTATCAAACATATTCTAACTCTAGATTAACAGAAAATTGATACATATAAGTTTCAAAATTCAAAGCGAAGTCATAGATTTATAGATATATTTAGAGTAAGAGTAAACAAATAAACTAAATTTGCAAAATGTCAATCATTATTAAATGGACTACGCAAACTCTCTTAAATTACATTTGTCATTGCCAAATAATAAAAATTTATTTGAAAACTAATAATTCAAATAAAAAATGGAAACCCAAAAATTTGGGGGTCACGTGACTCCCAAGGACCCCCTCCCCTCCGCACCTGCCGTCGCCATATTAAACTTAAATTTGATCTCGAATTTCATAACAGAGGTCGTAATGGCCAGAAAACACTTACGGTGCTCCCTCTTGTGCTCGAACATTATTGGACTTTATCTAGCGGCTTTAATTCAGTATGCAATTGTTCTTGAACTTCTAGCGACTTGAAACATCATCTATTACAAGACATTCCTATATATATCAAACTTTGTCTGGGTTTCTCTCCACATAATTATAACTAGTGTTTTCACCCGCGCGTTGCACGGGGAGACATATGCCTAAGTTACGATTTAGAACCCGTGTTAGAAAAAAAATACAAAAGATTATTTAAAATTTTTGATTGAGTTTCCTTTTATATTTCATATAAATCCATTAGATTAACACTCGAAGTAGAAGTAAAAAAAATTAAGCAACTAATATTGCAGAATTAATAATTTCATTAGATATATATTCACTCCAAATCACCATGCAATGCGTTGGTTTTTATTTTTCAATTTGCAATCTTAAAATTTAAATACGGTTATTTTTTTCGATGAAGTAGATAATATTTTTACATTTAACTAAGTAATGAAAGGTAAAAACCATCCATCATTCACTTGAAAAAAATTACAGAGGAAAACCAATTCAAAATAGGGTAGGAGATGAAAATTAAGCCGAACCAATTAAAGAAGATGCAAAATACCTGAGCTGATTAGGAGATAACGATAAATTAAATGTGAATTAAGAGATTTGAAGAAAATTAGGATAGGAGATTTGAAATCAATTAAAAAATTGAGCAGACTGAGGATTGGTGATTATCAGTAATAATTGATTTTCAAAAAATAAATTAAAAAGTATAGCAATAATATCCGTGGAGATCAAGGGGTTATTTGTATAGATCTATTTTATTTATATTTACAGTGATGATAATACTAAAAATACTAAAAAAAGGAAACAAACAAAATGATAAAAAAGGAAATGATAAAGGGAAAATGAAAATAAAAAATGAATTATTTAATTCTGAAAAGTGAAATTTTTGAGCGGGAAAATGATGTCATTTTATATATATATATATATATATATATATATATATATATGAGGGACATCTATAAAAATGAAAAATTAATAACATCTCAATGAGGAAAGTGGATTATCTTTTTAGGGCGGACAAAAATAATATAATGGATCGTCTATGTGGAACGGAGGGAATAACAATAATTAAAATTTTAATTAAAAATCAAATGAGCACAAATATTAAGAAAATAAATTTTAAAAAGGGAAAAACCTCTAGTATTATCTATAGATAGATAGATTATAATTAAAAAATTTTTTTAAAAATAGTCAAAGGCGATTTTGTGTGTGAGGCGCCTGAAAAGAGAGGTAGGTAAGAGATAATGAATGAATTGGAAATCTAGAATTATATATGGAAGAAATAAAAATGGTAATGAGTTAGGATAATAATAATAAGGAATTTTGAATGATACATGTGGGAGATTTGAGAATAATCACATGTGAGATATATATGAGAGATTTGCAGAGATTTGGATGGATTATGATCACATTCGATTTCTTTTATTGCTAATTAATAACTAAGAATAACAATTAACAATTAATAATGAAATAACAATAAAATAATATTTTTTTTAATTCTGAAAAATGCAAAATTGAGCGGGAAAACTTTCTTGGTTTATTAATATATAGACAATTAACAATTAATAATGAAATAACAATAAAATAATATTTTTTTTAATTCTGAAAAATGCAAAATTGAGCGGGAAAACTTTCTTGGTTTATTAATATATAGATATAGATAACACTATAATTTTTTATATTAGCACCACATTTTAATTGTTTTAGAGGTCCTCTATCTTTATCTATATATTGTGAAATTAAATCCAACACTTTTTTGGGTCAGATTTTCACATTTTACCTTTTAGTAAATAATAAATTTAACGCATAACAATGACTTTTGTTCAATTTATGGGCTTGAAATTAAGATAAAAAATTTCCTTCGATTTATCAATTTATTAATATCTTTATGTATGTAGTAAAAATAAAATTTTTTATGTCGTCTTAGCGAATACTTTAATGGAAATTCATTATTAGAGATAATATTTAGGATCTTTAGTGATATTGAAATGCCGTGGAACTATGAAATAGTGTGGTATGAATATAATTACGCTTATATTTTCTTTTCTTTTTTTTTCATTTTTCTTTTATCTGAAATACAGGCATCTACTTAATTAATATTATGTGTCTAATCTTTTGTTTTAGTAAATAAGAACGTTTGCGCATATTGTTGCATGCATGTAACACCACTTCATGTTTGTAGAATGTATTTTTATTCTTTTCAATTGATTCCTACAAACTAAAAACTAATTAAATGCTTATCAGCTATGACTGGCTGTGCTTGTTAATGTCTATGATCGATTAATAATACATATATTCATAGGATTAAAATAAATAGCGCTGTGGTAAAAATACTCACATGCCAGGCGTAGAACCTGGGTTCAAATCTTACCCCCTTCCCGATTATCCCTCGGTCCAAAAAAATTTCAGAATAATAATAATAATAATAATAATAATAATAATAATAATAATAATAATATATTCACAAGTAATCCCCTCCCCATGCCACGTGTCCCCCCTGATTGGAGGAGGGCCTCAAGTGGGATTCTGATTTGAGGCCCTCCTCCAATCAGGGGATGACACATGGTATGGGGAGCCTTCCCATATAGGGAGGGGATCAATTCTCTATATATATTTAGACATGACATTTACTACAAGTGGTCTCCTCCTCATATGGGGAGGCTCTCCCACGCCACATGTCCCCCTTGATTGGAGGGGGGTTTCAAGTGGGACCTCCACTTGAGGCCCTCCTCCAATCGGGGGGGTGGAGAGGAGAACATGTGACATAGGAAGGGGATTAATCCTCTCACATGTATGTATATATATATATATATATATATATATCGTTGTCATCAAGAACAATCGCCTTTGATCAGAAACCCACGTAGGTATGAAATCCACGCAGTATGAAACCCACGCCATGTGGCGATACCTGGTGGTGCCATGTCATCGAGCAAAAAAAAAAATTTTTTGTATCTACGTTAAGTTAGATGAATAATACATAACTGCTTCCTGCTAGTGGGGGCCTCATCCGATTCCCACAATTTTTTTCCCGACTGTGGGTACCCGATGGTCACTACAAGAACAATATATAGCTCGGTGTACATTGATTGCAAATATTTGGAGAAATTGGCAAATAGGTTGCTGTATTTTAATCTTAATATAATTCATCCAATATCAAAGTTGTATATAAGCCTTGTTAGCAAACCATTACTCACTTGAAATAGTAACAGAATTATTATTTTTTTTTTAATAACTAGTAGAGATTAATTTGTGCAGTATAGACATATTCTACAAATATTTGAATATAGTTAGTTTAAACAAATTCTTGTACGTAAGTTGTTCGTCACGTCCTTCACTGCTTTGGGAGACTTTTTTTTTTTAATAAGTAAAAATTTTATTCAATCAAGAAGCACAATCAGTGCTTCCCAATTAACAAAGTCCAGTGTGCACAACACAATCAAAACATAAGACAAATTCCAGGTCAAGACTGTCTTGCATTCGACTTGTCAGAGAAACTATTAAATCAGTGTCCCAATTGATCTATGTACTTGGCTCATTACATTTGGTGTACTCAAAATCAAGACGCACTGTATCGCCATACTGCATTTTCAACCCACACACATTTCCCAAAAATAATATTAACTACACATTTTTACACTAATCTGTGAACAATTAAACCCCCAATCAAACAAGGCCTTAATCTTTTTATAGAAAATTTGTATACTTAATTGGATTGCAAATCAATTGAATTTGTGACAACCCAATAAACCGTTGGTTGTTACAATAACTAGTGATCCAAAATATTATGACTTAACCTAATCTTTGCTTATCGAAATTAAATGCGCGTCTTTAGCTTTAAAAGTTAAAGTCCAAATCCATTTTTCTTTTCAAACAATGGCAAGCAGCTAAAACGGTACTCCTTTTTTTTTTTTGCCTTCAAGAAAGAAAACTTCAACTCCATTGAAGTACATCTTCCCATCATGAGAAGGTTTTGACCACCTTGAAGGGAAGTATAGAAATATATTTAAGGCTACAGCATATCATAAGGAGGAAATTACACAAAATATTTTTAAAAAATTATAAAATACTTACGAATTTGTCATCGGTTCGAGATACCCCACCCCACTGATTCTTAATTTGTATTCAAAAAAATAAAATAAAATACTTCTAAACCCCTCAACCTAACCTAAAATTTCTCCTCTCTTCCTTCTCATTCTCCTTCTCCTCTAATGCTGCCGCCGCCGCCATCTCCTCTTGTTGCCATGGTGGTCGTGCGACCACCATTCTATTGGTCTGTGACCACCAACAACTGTGATGATGGTCGCATGACCACAAGGTCTAGTGGTCAGCGACCACCAAATGGTATTCGCCGGCGAACAAGAGGGTGGGGAGTGGCAACGTGGCAGTACCAATGGTTATTTGCCCTAATTTGATTGTCCTAACTTTGCCCTCATTTGTTAATTTGGTTGTGAAATTGTGAATTCAATGTTATAAGATTGTTGAGTTGTTATTTAAATTGATACTTACATTGTTGACAGTAGTATTATTTTTTTATTGTTATTTTTTTACTACCACTTGTAAACAACCACGACGTCACAATAAATGGCACCTGCCAACGTAACCTATGTTCAAGATGAAGACATATTGGCCCACTCTAACAATGGTATCCCATGTAAATCCATAGGCCCATTTAGGTGAGGATGCCCATTTGCGCCTTCTATGAGACACTGTTCTCATAGATAAAAGCTTCAAAATTGAAGTTGTGTTTGATTGCATGGAATTGGAAGAAAATAGAAAATATTTTGTGGGACATATAGAGCGATGCGTCGATATGTCCTCTATTATATATTACTCCCTAAGTCCCACAAATATAGATTTATTTTGTTTTTTGGGATATTCCAAATATATAATCATATTTCTATTTGAAAAATATTTTTTTATTTATTTACCAAAATAATCTTATTTAATTTGCTTAATTATAATCATTATTTTTTAATATTGTTCATTAAATGAGGAAATATTAGGAAAT
The DNA here is from genome assembly GCA_018223645.1 of Jasminum sambac. NCBI lineage: Eukaryota > Viridiplantae > Streptophyta > Magnoliopsida > Lamiales > Oleaceae > Jasminum > Jasminum sambac. The sequence continues at coordinate 29,622,467 of CP073652.1, forward strand.
ATGTTATAAAATTTACTTTTCCAATTATTTTTCTTAATTTTTATGAAAAAATCAATGAGCCTAAATACTTGGGACGGAGGGAGTAGTGCAAAGTCAAACAAATCTTCACACAATTCAACGTTCGCAACATTTTTCTTTCTCAGGTATAGTCATCTCATTTAGAAAAGATTAAACATTTTCAATGCAGTTAGCGTTTCATAAGAGAGAGTAGCAAATTAAAATTGGCACAGTATCAGTAATCACTAGTGTGAAAACAACAAATATACGAAGTAAACCCTAAAACATATCAACTCGGCTAAAGTAAAATAATAATTTACATATAGGTACAATTTATTGTGTCTACAAAGTTCATGACATAAAAACCATATCCTATCAAAGTGACTATATTATATTTCGTTACAATAATGTCCCCATGAAAAAGAAATAAGGGAAGGACAATACATACCTTAAACTAACGTGACATTGTTATATCAATGGAAAGTAATGACGTGATATTGCTATCTTATTATATATTTATTGAAAATAATGATGTGATGGTAGTGTCTTACTGATTGAGAACATACATTATTTTTCTAAATAAAAATATTACTTCTTTTCATAACATAATAAACTATTACATGACTCTGGTAAAATCAAATGCAATGAATTGAAATAATTGGTTTTTGCCAAACTTGGCCATGAGTAGCCAAACTTTTTTCCAGCAAGAAGATCAAATATTTCTTTCGGGTAAGTTCAACTACAGTTGGTAAATGGCATATACAAGTTTTGTTATTGAGGCAAAATTTGCGCATAGTCACTCGAGTACGCAAAAGCAATAATGATTATTTGACTTTGTCATTTTTTTATTTTTTATTTTTTGAAGAAATTTGACTTTATAACTTATTATGTGCCAATTGATTCAAAAATACATATGGTACGTTGACTTGGTACAACATAAGAAATTCAAATCAAAGCTTTAATAAACAAGAATTGGAACCCTCTAAAGAATGGCAATATTTTATTAGCTAATGTAAATTTGAAAAAATTATTTGAAAAAAAAACCAAAACAATTTTAAACGTAAGAAATCTTGAATTGAAAACAATCAAATTTGCTAAAAATAAGAAAATTGACGTAAAAATTTGACCCAAAAAAAGTAAAATTAGAAATATTGTTTTTGTGCTTGTAAACAAATTTAGATGATTGAAATCAATTAATAACTTGCACAAAACAACTAGTTGTGCTTGAGTGGTCCCTTTTTTTTTTCAAAAATATATTATAATATCGGTTTTTATTCTAAAGCTAAATATTAAATTACGGTTTAGGACTTTTTAGCCCAATTCTTGTCCAATGCATTTGTGCGACATCAATACAAAATTATTTTTAGTTTTCACCAAAGCACAATGCGTCACATTCACACCTTCAAATGTAGACTTCTTGAAATGGAATTGGCAAATAAACCAGCTAAGACTTTCATTAGGAAAAGTCAACAATATGATTGTACTACTATGATTTAAATTTCCATGACAAGTTTTTTATTAGGAAAACTTTATGTACGTTGCCATCAACCAATGTTATATTAAAATAAAGAATGAGACAATATTACTACATTTTTTTTCTCAATAGAATACAATATTACTACTTAAATAATAGTATAGCGCAATACTAACTACTACTTATAGTTGTCTCTATCGACAAGTCAACAAAAAGCAAGTAATTACTTTTTCACCTTATTTATATCAAAGATAATTTTTTATATTACTTTAGTTACATCATTAGCAGAACGACTTATGCATGATGGATAAATTACCGTTTTACCTTTATATTTCACGTTTTGTCAAAAATTAATAATTAAATATCGTGAATTAAAAATAAAATAAAATTTACTAGTTGTAGGTAGAATTAGTAATCGTCATTTCTGAATAAATATTTTTTTTTTGTTTAACCAAATCATGTCCCTTGTATCTTGACAAATGGCGCTAAAGGCCATCGGAGACAAAGGTTGCGATTGTGAGAGGGCGAGTCATTTCAAAACTCTCGTTTAAGTTTGCGTCACATTCGTTCCTGGTGGGCTTGTACTATCACTAGTAGCACTCCCAACTTCTTTCGTGAAGTTAAAAATTTCATCACATCTTCACTTACATTTTTGGGTAATTGGCATCATAAGGATCAGCGTTTCATCTCGTTGTATTAAGGACCTGTGGTTTATTTCTTGGCATTTTAGTCCCCCAACTCGATATTTGCTGCTGTAAGGACTTCCGTTAGCATTGCACCGTAAGGATTTCCGTTAGCATTTTAGTCCCCAAACTCGATATTTGTTCGTATTAAAATAATATAATATCACAAATGTCCATGGTTATTATAATAAATATAATTATTGTACATAAATACAATTTGTGATATTATATTATATTAATATGAATAAATACTACCGTGTTGAAAATTTTTAATAAAAATTATTTAATCAGTGTCAAATTAATTCAATAAATTTAATTAAATTTGGGACTATTTAATCAAAATTAACTAAATTTGGGTACTAAAGTATATATTTTTCAAATATTTGGACTTGATTGTAATACTACTCAAAGTTTCGGACCATTTTGGATTTGAAAAATTACACGTGAGGTGCACATGGGGTGAGTTAATGGTGCAATGCGAACGGAAGTCCTTACGGCGCAGCAAATATCGAGTTTGGGAACTAAAATGCCAAGAAATAAACCACAGGTCCTTAATGGGCAGCGAGATGAAACGTTGGGCCTTTATAGCCCCAATTACCCTACATTTTTTTACAACATTTTTTTTCAAAAAAAAAAATAGTTTCAAGTTTTTTTAAAATTTTTTTTATATAATGTCTCGTATTTTTTTAAATTATTCTTATTTTACAGAACAATGATATGTTCATTGTCACTGCTTATTCATCTCAAGTGAACATGTCATTTTATTGGCTTTTGGATATTAACTGATTTGTCATCTTAATTATTGTTTTCAATATATGCCATTTAATTTTAAATAATAAAATTAATAAATGTCAAGTCAACAACTGATAAAAATCCTTATAAATGACAACGAGAAATTTTTAACCACTTATTGCCTTGGAAATAATAACTTTGGCCTCATTTAAGTTACTCATTTGTTTTACTAAAAGAACAAAACTAATGTGGGGGATAAATTGAAACTTGGGTTTTTCGCCATAAAATGCCAAATAATGTATGCACTTTAGGACCATAAAACTCAAAATTGGCCCCAAATTTAGAGAATATCGCCTCATAATATTGTCCACGAACTTTGTTCGCAACTACTAACGCAATGCCATATGGACAAGAAAAATATTATAATTTCAACTTTGGTAATGAATTCATTTTTTAAGAAACTAATTTGCCCAACAATTGATTAGAATTAATTTATTTCCCTTTCCCCGTGAATATTATTTGAGAATGACTTTTTTCGCCCTGATTTTTTTCCTTAACTTTTTTCCCCTTTACTTTTTTGCCGCATATTAGTTTTGTTATGAGAAAGACGGTTAGAAAATCATCTCACGAGCGTTGGAATATGTAAAACACATATTATAAATATTAAACAAATTACAATTAATGAATTATTATGACAATATAGCAATAAAAATAGACTGAAAATGCCGGGAGTTCAAGGTTTGAACACAAATCATAATCGTTGTTCGAAAGTGATTATTATATCTCTCGTGTGAGATGTGCCAAGTGCTTACCAAGAATTTATCAAGCATTTTACTTAAGTTTACACCAAACAAAAATGCAAATTTAATGAACTTGAAGAACACTTTTGAGTTTTGAGTTTTTTTGGGAAGAATTGAAATATAATCTCAATGATTTGATGATTAAATTCACTTGGTTCGACTCCTATTTATAGTAGTTGAACCATGACTAAAAATACATGTGTTTCGACCAAAAACGATACGTCCAAAATGAAGAAGCGTGTCGTAGATCATGAAGAGATGTGTTGGTTGATAATCTGCTTTATGAAATATGCGCATGCAATCGCATAATTTTACACCACACAATCTCATGGTTACAGAATTTCCATATGCATATTAGAACGATGCGAACGCATGGTAGTATTACCATGCTATTGCATTCAACGATTTATTTCTTTTTTCATGTCTTCTTTTCATTGATCAATTATATTCCAACTTGATACTCAGTTCAATTAATTTAAACAATTCTAACAGAAATTTGTTTCATTACTCACTTATTTGAAGTATAAAGCACTTTTCTTGTTGGTGTGTATTTAATTTTTTTATGCCCTAAAGTTTTTAATGTGTATTGTTAATAAAAAAAAAAACGCGAGTAATTCTAGAAGGACATGTGAAATTGATATTTTTCACGACACCATTGACATAACATGTTTTTATTTATTTAAAGGTAGTGCAAATTTGGGCACTTTAATATCACTTTAATGTGACCAAATTAGATATAAAAAAGGGCCCAAATTAGATATGGCAGCATGCGACATCATGTTGCTTATGTTATTATATCATGTTTAAGTACATTAAAGTATCCAAATTTAAGCACTGAATCAAAACTATAAATAATAAAAACATATATAAAAACACTATACATCTCTTTATAGCATCTCCAATAATCTCTTTAAATTTAAAGAACATCTTTTGTGTTTTAGAGAGTATCTATAAATTTATAGAGCACATTATCTAAATTACTCAAATAGTCTATATTTTAGACTCTTTATTTTACTTATGTTAAGGAACAATTATTATTCTTCTATTTTTCTTATTTTTGATATGGTTCTCTCTTAATTATAATGATTGTCTTCTATTTCTTTTTATAAATAAAAATAATTAATCATTGGATGAGGTACTGAAAGTTGGAAATTTTTAATGCATTTAATTATGAAGTGTGGTTTTGCCTCCAAATTTGAACCAAACTCAATCTCTAAATAAAAAAAAACTAATATAGAAAATCTATTAGAGTAAAATTTTAGAAGTTAAGAGTGTGTTAGCACCCCTTTGAAAATGCATTTTAATGCATTTATTTCAAATTTCCAATTTGGTCAAACAAATCACATCCATATATCTTCCTACTCATTAAATCTCCACCATCCAACTCTACTCATTCTCTCTCTTCCTACACATAAAAATACATTAAAACTCATCCGCTAACACAATTTAACTCTTTTATCATATAGCATCTCATATTTAAAGAATTTATTTATTAAAAATGATGTTATCACCCAATAAACAATCAAGTATATTTGGAAGAAACTCCCAAATTATCCTATGATTTGTGATTTATATACCACCAATTTTGTTATTGTAAATGTAGCAAAGAAATGTCAAAGATCTCACCCCCTCTGCCCCCCTCATTAATGAATGTCGATATTGAAATAAAAATCTCCTCTTCCATAACTCCTCCGCAATTCTTTAATTTATGGTTACGCAGAGCAAATCCAAGTTTGGTGAAGACTAAAAACGATGGGACCATCTTTAATCTTCAGTTACCCTTTTAAGTCAGAGGAACAAAACAAACTCATTGCACATGTACGTTGTGTTATTTAGAGAGAGAGAGAGAGAGTAATATTAGATTTTTCACTTTTAAGCGCAAAATTTTCCCAATTGTATTTTTGTTTTTTGTTTTTGTTTTTGGTTTTTTTTTTTTTTTTTTTTTTGCTTCGCAGAGGAGAAGAAAAAGGGTCTTAAAAGCTCTGTTTTGGGCCTTTCAATTTTCTTCTCTTGCCTTCATACAAATTTGCAGGATTTTTCTGTAGAGAGTTGTGGATCTGAGCTTTTTCGGAATTAGGTTCAGGATTTGATGTTGTGATGGAGCAGACAATTGAGCGGTCGCCAAATGCGCATAGGGGGTTTAGAGTTCAAGCCCCACTGGTGAGATTGAGTCCTCCTTGAATTTTAGGATTTTTCTGCTTAAAACTGAATTCATTTATGTGTTTGTTCATATGCTCTGTTCAGATTTTCTGTAAATGTGTAGTGAGTGGATGAATTTTTGTTGTGGGTGTTGTTGTTTCATGTTCACACAGTTTAATTTTCATTAATTAAATGTGAAATCTCCCAATAATTTTTACCTACAGAATTCTCATTTTAGGTTGTATGAATATTCAGAAATTGCCCTTTCCATACAATTATTGTTGAAGATGATAAAATTCGGTGGAAGGGGGTTGGCTCTGTGTGTGTGTTTTGTTTATTTCTTTTTCCTCAGTCTGCCTCCACCCCAACTCTGCCAATGGCCCCGCCCAACACCCCAGCGGATGCGTCTTGCGCACACGCCGAATATCACGCTGAGCAATTGATGCTACAATTATTTGCTTTAGAACTTAGAAGCAAGATTTGTTCTTGGATGGCGTGAGTTGCCATTGGCGCGGGAAATCTACTTCTGGTAGGGTTGATCAAATGCTTTTTGAGAATCTGGATAGGAAATGTGATGTTCGTGTGCATTATTTTCTACTCTCTTTAGTGTTGATATTGATATAAAACTTGTTTGTACATATAATTAGTGTTCTGTTGATTGCTTTGTCTATGTTGATGTGCACTTTTTACTACAATGCTATTTACGGTGAACATTATGACCTTTACTCTTCTTTCTGAACATCTGTTAATGCCATGTACAAATGAAGATGCCCAACTGTCAAACATCGCTAAAACGGATCATTGGACATTTCATTTACTTGTGTAAACTTCATTGGTTGGTCCCTATACTCAAACACAGTTGTCTATAGAAACCTGTTCTTGGCATGTGAAATGTTTGATATCATAACCACACAGTCACAAACTATTTGCAGGTTGATTCTGTATCATGCTACTGCAAGGTTGACTCAGGCCTAAAAACTGTCGTTGGGGCCCGCAAATTCGTCCCAGGATCAAAACTCTGCATACAACCTGACATCACTCCTCACGCGCACAAGAAAAAGAATTCCCGAAGGGAAAGGACAAGAATACAGCCACCACTCATCCCTGGCCTTCCCGACGACCTTGCAATTGCTTGTCTCATCCGAGTACCTCGTGTTGAACACAACAAATTACGCCTCGTCTGTAAGAGATGGTACAAGCTTCTAGCAGGCAACTTCTTCTACTCTCTCAGAAAAAACCTTGGCATGGCCGAAGAGTGGGTATATGTCATAAAACGAGACCGTGATGGACGAATCTCATGGCATGCTTTCGACCCCACCTATCAAATGTGGCAGCCACTTCCCCCCGTCCCGGTCGAGTACAGCTCAGCTCTCGGATTTGGCAGTGCTGTCCTCAGTGGCTGCCACCTGTACTTGTTTGGAGGTAAAGATAAGTTAAAGGGATCTATGAGGCGTGTGATTTTTTACAGTGCTAGGACGAATAAATGGCACAGAGCACCAGATATGCTTCGTAAACGCCATTTCTTTGGTTCTTGTGTTATTAACAACTGTCTCTATGTTGCTGGGGGAGAATATGAAGGTATTCAGAGGACCCTCCGTTCGGCCGAAGTCTATGATCCTAATAGAAACCGCTGGAGTGCTATAGCTGATATGAGCACTGCTATGGTCCCGTTTATTGGGGTAGTTTATGATGGCAAGTGGTACTTAAAAGGACTTGGGTCCCACAGAGAGGTTTTAAGTGAAGCTTATATCCCGGAAACTAATGCGTGGACTACGGTGAACAACGAGATGGTTGCTGGGTGGCGCAACCCGAGTATCTCTATGAATGGCAAGCTTTATGCTCCCGACTGTGGAGATGGTTGTAAGCTTAGAGTGTATAATGAAACTACAAACTCTTGGAATAGGTTTATTGATAGTAAGCTCCATTTAGGCAATTCCCGTGCTCTACAGGCGGCTGCTCTTGTTCCATTGAACGATAAGCTCTGTATAATACGTAACAATATGAGCATGAGCATGGTTGACGTCTCAAATCCTGATAAACGGGTCGAGAGCAATCCTCATGTTTGGGAAAATATTGCTAGTAAAGGTCATTTGAAGTCTCTTTTCACAACTTTATGGTCGAGTATAGCTGGACGAAGTGGATTAAAAAGTCACATCGTACATTGTCAGGTTCTTCAAGCATGAGATAGGCCTCTATTCACTTTCACTCATGCTTTTCATAAATTTCGCTTCACAGGTTATCAGTTTTGGTTTCTTTTGATTCAATAGTTGGTCTTTGTTAGTGAGTGGTATACCCGATAGAGCATTAGGCTTTTGGCAGACTCACAGGGCAGTTGAGCTTTCATCATCAGCTTGCATTTGAAGTTCACTCAAGCAATTTGATGATATCGACCTTCTTCAGTGGGTAAAAGTGGATTCTGAAGCTCACAGAATGGAAATATGAGGTAAGGTTATATTTTTTACATTTCAAAAGAAACAGGAAATATCTTGTACATGTTTGTCTGTTGGATCCTTAGCTGTTCGTTTTTTGTGGATTATCAGTAGCTTGTAGTCTTAAAGGTCTTTTGTGAATGCAAGTGGAAATTCGAACTATTGTTGACAATAGTCCTTCAGTCAAATCTGTCTTTCTTTACCTACTTGCTCCCATTTATGGCTTCTTAGAAATATATTTTTGGGTATTATTACCATTAGTCGTAGTATAAGAGGAAAATTAGGTGGAAACAAACTGACAAATGCATTGTTGTGAAATGTTGCATTATGGTCAATTAGGTTAGATTTTATTGACATCCTTAACATTTTGTCAAACTTCCACCTACCAGTCGGAAAATGAGACAAGTCTGTCGGTTTGAAGCTCGTCCCGATCCATGCAAGAGATGATTGGATAATGTTTCTGATTATACATACATATCTTGAAAACAAGAACAGCTTGAGGAATGATAACCAACAGTGCTTTTTTGAGATTATAAGCTGTCAGACTTTATTTTTAACCACGCATTTCACTGACCCACGACTTCTATCCACCTCTCGACCGGACATTTCATGGGACCCACCAGCTTATAACCTCAAAAAGCTGTGTCTACAAGATTATTCAAACAAGGATTCTGATTTATATTCCTCTAGATAGCATTTGATGGTACTTTTAGAGTAACTCTTCTCTTTCAAATTTGAGCTTCTTCCTGAAATTCTTGATAAAATCATCAGCAAGTTTGTTCACATCCTCCTCCCTTGCATTTCTGTTTCTTCTCCTCTCGTCTCTCTCGACATGATCATTATCCTTTGTGTATCTTCGATTTGAACCAGCTTTATGATAATGTTCCACATTCTTTGCTTACTAGTTTACTAGTTTTGGTAGATCTTTAGTGGGGTGCTTGTGATTTTGGCTCTGTGCATTTATAGTTGAGATTAGTTTCAGATTCTGAGCGTCTCAGGATGGAATTACGCATAAAGAAAGCAAGAAAGAGTAAAGAAAAGACAGTAGTAGTGTCGCTGGTTCCTTCAAAGTAATAAAAAACACATAAAATTGCATGTGTGAAATCAAAATTTGTTTATTTTGTTTCTGTTTTTTCAAGCATGTTGAGGAATCAAAACTTGTTAATTACAAGTATGGGTTCCATATTCCCGAGGCGCCAAATTAGTAGTAGCAACACTAATACAAATATGGTGAAAAGTGGCATCTTTACTGTAACTGAAAGAGTATGATATATTTTATTTACCATATTTACCATATTTACTTTTATATAACATGATCCATCGTAATGTCTACACTAAATACAATTTATGGTGTACACTGTTTATGTGGAATTTCTGAAATAGTTGTGATAGCTTTGCATGAGCAGTGATATGTTGTTACATGAGTGCTGGGCTTGTCCACATTATTAGAAACTAGAAGTCCAAAGGGATTGCCTATTTGCTTACAAATAAATAATTAAATGTTAGATACCACATGGGGAAGATTACCGATGTTCTCTACTAACGTGGTGTGACATCGATTGAAATGATGATGTGGCATTGTGACGGCATTTTTTCGAAATAGATGATGACGTAGCAGTGTCATGTCATTATCAAAGTTTACGTAAACGTGCGATGTCAGTGGAGGCATGGTGTGACATCGATTGAAATGATGATGTGGCATTGTGACGTCATTTTTTCGAAATAGATGATGACGTAGCAGTGTCATGTCATTATCAAAATTTACGTAAACACTGCGATGTTAGTGGAGGCATGACTTCTATATGGAGAAGGAGATCATTACTCAGTATTATTAGTTGTTCAAAACTATGTTCACATCAAGCGAAAAGTTTAGCAAGTGAACTGGGAAATTGGTTCAAATCAATAAATAACAGGATAAGTGATTAAAAATGATAAGATAGAAAATTGTTTTCTGTTTGAACTTTAGAGTTCAAACAAGCCCCAAAAGTGAAGGCGTGTGGCGGGCATACTTCCAAAGGTGAAACGTCTGTCTCTTCAAAGGGGTGGTGTTATTTATAAGATAAGAACTGAGAAGCAAGCGTTGATGGATTAGGATTATGTTATCTTTTGACAGTTGGTTCTATTCAGGGCCCAGGGGTGTGGGCAATGTTAGGTAATTTTCAACTGAACGCAGATAGTGACCGTATGGATTGGGTTGGGTCCATTTTCTATTTAGCGTAACACTAAACTAAAGTCATCCAATAAAATGAATTCCTCTTTCCCAACCAATAATTTGTTTTCTTCCTTTTAATTTTTTTTAATGTGAACATTAACGAACCTAATAATTATATAACAATTTCTAAATCGTTAATACCATCCTCAAATCGACCTTGATTCGTTTAATACAGAATTCTATACAATTAATAATAATTATCTTATTGTGGAAAAGAAAAAAGAAAAAGAATTGGTCAAACTGGAAAAAGAAAAAGAAAAAAGACAAAAGGAAGAAGCAAATATTACTTATTCAAAAACAAGTTATCCACTTTCTCAAAAAAAAAAAAAAAAAAAATGGAAGTTAAAAAAAAAAAGTTCATTTTTTTTTAGAAATTTTTCTAAACAATGTTAAACATTGGAATGAAAAAGTCGATATTAAGTTAATGAATATGTAATGTTGATACTACGGTTAATATGAATTATGTAAACTTTTTAAAAAGAAAAGGAAAAAAGGAAAAACTATAATTGAAGTAATATTATGAATCAAAATCGTGACATACTCTCCGCTACACCAAATCTTTATTAATGCCTACTTAGTACCCCAGCTTCATGTATTTTTAAGTCTCATATATATATATATTTAAAAATTAATAAAATTAATAAAATTTTCAAAAAAAAAAAAAAAAAAAAAAGGAAGAAGAATCAACAAGTTGAGTGCTGGCGGACGCCTACACTCGTCCTAACATAAATCCATCATTGTCATGAAAACAAAGCATTCTCTAACAAATTTGAAATAGAATTTGAATTTTTGAAATAATAAATAGCGGAAATTTGAGGAGTGCATGTAATTGTATGCGGGAGTGATTAGTTTGACCAAGATAACAGGGTCTTACACATGGCTATGATAACACTAACAATCTTGGGTTGTCATGTAACTATTTTTGTTTGATATACATGTAATGTAACTATTTGTTCTATCAATACGGTGAAAAAGACATTTCTTTGCCAATCCCTAAGTCCATTCTCATTCAAATTTTCCTTTAGGCCGTTGGCCCCTTGCATTCAAAATTGCAAGTGCTGTGGGGTTATGAAAGTTGTTTTTAAACATTTTTAGATATTTTGTACTATCCTTTACCCTCATCACTCATCTCTTAAGTACTAGTAACATCTTTACTGTTCCGTGTCCATAGCTATACTAACTTGTGCTACTTTTTTATCTTGTCAACTCAATACATGAGTGTAAGATTTACCATCCAGCTCACACTCATTTCATGCCTTTCATAAAAGCATTGTTCATAATAGTCTCACTCCAATGCGCTACGTAGCGTGGTAAAATGCCCACGAGCGGGCATTGGAACAATAGTGTTGTTCATAAAAATGAGTTCACTTAAAATCGATTCGATTGTTGATTCATCTTTTAATAAATAATACTATTTGTGCACAATAGTTAACAGAACTATTTGTATATGTAATGTGTCAAAATTTTATATGAGACGATTATGATCAATACATTTTCACTTTACAAGACTTTGGCATATCACCTTATATTAACTATTTTGCTAGGTTGTTTTTTTTTTTCTCTCTCTTTCATGGTGAGTTTAATTTCATTTCAAGTTGATGTCAGTTACAATTGTGGAACACAAGAAAAGCTTGAGAATAAACTGTCTAACAACGTTTCTTTCAATATTATAAGCTGTAAAAATTAATTTATTTTTAACAATACAATTTACTGGACTCACAACTTTTACCGCGCATTTCACGGGACCCACCAGCTTATAATCTGAAAAAACTCATTTTACAGGATTATTCAACAGGGTTCTGATTTTGGCTCGCTTAGCTTGGCTAGCTACTTAGCTAGCATCTGGTGGTACTTTTTGAGTGACTCCTCTCTTTCAAATTTGAGCTTCGTCCTGAAATTCTTGATAAAATCATCAGCAAGTTTGTTCACATCCAGGAACCCTTGCATTTCTGTTTCTTCTCGTCTCGTCTCTCTCTACATGATCATTATCCTTTGTGTATCTTCGATTTGAACCAGCTTCGCAATAATGTTCCATATTCTTGGCTTAGTAGTTTACTAGTTATGGGGTGCTTGGGATTTTGGCTCTGTGTATTTGTAGTTGAGATTAGTTCCAGATTCTGAGCTTCGAAGGACGGATTTACGCGTAAAGAAAGCAAGAAAGAGTAAAGAAAAGACAGAAGTGGTGTTGTTGGTTCCTTCAAAGTAATAAAAACACACATAAAATTGCGTGTGAAATCAAAATTTGTTTATTTCGGTTTTTTTTAAGCATGTTGACGAATCAGACCTTATTTTCAAGTATGGGTTCCATATTGCGAGGGACGGTGCTGTGGTTTGTGAGGCCCGAGCCGAACTTACAAAAAAGGGCCCTTGAATCCCCGGGGGGGGGTTGTTTGGGGGTTCCCCGAAATATATTTTCTAGTCAAACGCACGGTATTTAGTTAAGAATCTCAAAAAGAGCTTTAAACGCAACTCATCTTTCCCTTCCCCTCTTCCTCTTCATCTTCATCGTTCCCTCCCAACTCATTTTGATTAAGTTTGACATTTTCAACCACCACATTCACATTCACGTCGGCTGACTTATTAACTACATTTCCCACATTCTCTTCGTCTACTTTTCTATTCTTGAAATTGAAGTACTTGTAAAAGTCTCTAGCTTGACTTTGTACTAAAGCGGCTTCCTTTGTTTTTTTTTTTCTTTTTTTTCTCTTTTTCTCTTTTGAGCTCCTAAAGGATACTTACAAGGCATGATGTATGATTGCTTTAGTAGAAATACCAAGAAAAACGATTAAAAATCGGTATCAAATGAATTAAACAAATCCTTTTGTCAAACAAATAAAAAAATCGGCTTCATTTGCTTCTTACAAATTTGTAATGAAATTAAATTTGAGTCTTTTAATTTACAAAAAAAATAAAATAAAATTGGGCGTCAACTATAACGGATTAAAATGGGCCCCCAAAAGCGTGAGGCTTGAGTCGGCTGACTCACTTGCCTAATGCCAAAGCCGTCCCTACAAATTCCCAAGGCGCCAAAAACATGTTGGCAACTTAAGTTGCTATGGTTGATGATTGATACGTGGCATTACCCTCTCTGATGGTCGGGAACAGGGAGCACGTATCAATATCAGTCACATATTGGCAATTTAAATTGTCAGCATATCGCCATTTAATCATTAGTGGATACACTAATACAATATGGTGAAAAGTGGCATCTTTACTTTAGTGTAATTGAAAAGAGTGATATATTTTATTTTATTTTATATAACATGATCGGTCCTAATGTCTACACTGAACTCTTTATGGTGTATATACACAGGCTGATAGCTTTGCATGACCGATTGTTACAAGAGTTTTGTCCACATTGTTAGAAGCTAAAAGTCCGATGGGACTGCTTAGGATTAAATAATTAAACTTCTCAAAAAAAAAAAGATTAAATAATTAAAAGTTAGATAGCCTACAATTTTCTTATAGCGCAAAAAGAACATGCTCAATTAAGAAACGCGTTGGAAAGATTTTTGAGCATATCATGAGTAATGCTGGAACGAACCTGGAGTGAGTAATGCTCTCTTCCACTACGATGGAAGATAAGTCACGTCCGTACCATACTTGTCTTGTTATTACTTTAATTAATATAACATTGTTATATCATTATTTGCAACAAATAGATAATAATGTGGTAGTGTTAGGTCATAACATTAACAAACAAAATTCCTTTTAAACACTGAAAGAATAAAACCTCGACTAGTACTTGAAAGAAAGATGAAATAAAAAAAGAGTACGTCAACAATTTGCAATTTTGTTAGGAGCCTAATTATTGTTGCTCGGACTCTTCACTTTTGAAGAAGTACCTGAGTTGGACACTTGAGTACGGGATAAGGGTATGGATTCTTCTCGGATCCTTTAAAAATCTCTTTTTCATTGGCGCACTGGGTCTCTGTACGTTGTGTGCGTGTGTTCTTTCAAAAAAAAAAAAAAAAGAAAAGAAAAGAAAAGAAAAAGAGAAGATCTTTTGTATTCCCCAAGAACGCAGATAATGAAATTATGAAGATATACATTTCCAGTGAATTTTAAGTTTATAAGGCGGATTCGTATACTTTTTCTAAAATTTGGACTGTTTTTAGCCATGTCATCATATCCTTACTTTTTGAAAATGAAAGATTTGACGCTCAGATACATACCTATCCCCGACATCCGTACTCGAGTTTGAGCATCAAAGTTAGGAGCTTGCGAGAAAATGCGGCTAATTATTCGTCCTACGTACTAACCATTGTCATTCAGGCTAAATTTTCCCATGTCAATTGTTGCCATAGTATCTTAGGAACTCAAGACACGAGTGTGTGAGATCTACCATGGACCTCACACTCGTTCCATACCTTTGCTTATCTAGCCAAACAGTTGACTAGCGAGCATTGTTAAAGAAGAGTGAGTTCAAAGTTGATTCAATTATTCATTCACCTTTTAATGAAATAATGCTATTTGTACCAATACGTACAACCGTTAATATATTGTGATGTGTCAAAATCTTGTGATCAAATGTAATTGTGATTGATTTATCTTCACTTACAAGATTTCGACACATCATATTATGTTAGCTCTTGTCGATGATGAGTTTTGTTTCAAGTCGAAGCTTACCCAAGTAAAATGTATATCGTGAAAACAATAAAAACTTGAGAATAAGCTGTCTAACAGTGTTTTTTTCTTGATATTATAAGCTGTCAAACTTTATTTTTAACAATACATTTTACCGGATACGCGACTTTTCCGGTATATTTCATGGGGCCCACCAGATTATTCAATTAGGTTTCTGTTTTAGGTTCCCTTGTCTAGCATTTGCCGGCACCTTTCGAGTGACTCTTCTTCTCTTTCGAATTTGAGCTTCTTCCTGAAATTCTTGATAAACTCATCAGCCCTTTTGTTCACATCCTCTGGTTTTGCAGTTCTTTTTGTTCTCTCGTCATCCGTCTCGACACAATGATCATTATTCTTTTTGTAGCTTCGATTTGAACGAGCTTCCTGATAATGTTCCATATATATTACTAGTTTTGATCGATCTTTTTGTGGGGTATTTGTGATTTTGGATATGGCAATTCGTAGATAAACTACAAGTCTACAACTACTACAATGCAATATTTATAGTCGAGATTAATTTCATTTTCTGAGATTTGAAGGTTGAATTTACGAGGAAAGAAAGCAAAGGAAAGACCAACGAAAAGAAAAGAAGAGACATGAGTCTTATTGTTGGTTCCTTCTAAGGAATACGCGTGAAACCAAATTTTGTTCATTTTATTCGAATTTTGTTGAATACCTTAATATTTTTAGGAATGGTTTTAGCATGTTGAAGATCTTCAATGTAAATGGAAGAGTATAATATATTTTTAATAGCAATGTCATTTTAATGTTTGTAGAGGATGAGTTCCAAATTGTTGTTTCAATTTTTATCTCTTTATCTGTCTCATTCAATCAAAACAATCTACATATATATGCATTAGATTTGATATCTGTTGAGTTGCTAAAGCAATCTTGATTGTTTCACACGACTAATAGCAAATTGAGGTTTGGCCATTAGGAGATTTAGATCACTGTACGGAGTTTTCAATTAAAATTTTTTTTCTCTTAATATTAAAAAATAAAATCTCCAAAATCAAACCCACCCAAAAAAAAAAAAACCCTCAATTTAATAGAAATTTTTCTTAGATTAATTAATATTTAGATAGCATATCATTTCTTGGTACTTGAAGGTAGAACCAAACATACTCAAAAGAGCATGGGAAAGATTTAGTAGTTCAAAACTATTTTCACATTAGACGAGAAATTTAGCAAAAATTGAATTGCTTGAATAGTATTATTTGCTTATATTATAAAGATACAGATTGTAGTTTAACATGTGATTTAACGTGCTCAATTATATTTTAGTTTCCGAATAAAGTAACACGTGATCTAACAATTGGCCTAATTAAATTCAACACGTGACATGAACGACGGACATACCTACAATGTATGAGCTAAATATCTCTCTCATTTGTAAACGAGCACGCCTTCCATAAGAAATCATTTAGTATTTACATAACATTTTAAAAGTAATTTGAGCTGTTTGGTACTTAAAAAATGTCAACACGTGCTCATCGGACTATTTAGAATATATTTGATAAGCACGATAAACTACTTTATAATTTATTCGGAAAGTTTACAAACCCTCCTATTCAAAATAAGCTCTATTTTGTTGGAATGGCTTATTTCAAAAGTTTTTTTTTTAATTAACTTTTCAAATAAGATCATGAGTTTTTTCCTTTTTATTTCATTTTTATCGTTTTCTTTTTGTTAGAAAAAAAAGAAATGTTATTAATAATAATATTTCTTTTTTTATTATATTAAATATGTCATTTTCGATCTTTTTGTATTTTTGACATAACTTTTCAGTTAATTTAGCCAAACACTAATATTTAAATCAGCTAACTTTTCAACTATTAGCTGTAGACTCTCAATCGATTTAGTAGTTATAAGTTAGCTTATTAGCTTGTTCTACCAAACATACCCTTAGTATCTCGTGTAGTTGCCGATCTAATCAACACCGAAGATAAATAACATTATTCTTTATAAATGTTGATTTCATTGCGTAATATACTTCAGTTAGATTGTATCCGTAGATGCTTTGTACTGCGATATATAAATTATAACAAAAAAAAAAAATCAAAGATATTAGATTCTAACTCTTTCGTTACTCATTTAATATCTTTAAATATTAAAGATATTAAAGATATTTAACCAAAAAAATTATTACACACTTTTTCAAATTTAGCTTTTTTTTGGAAAACTATTTCCGACAATCACATTTCTTCTAATCACCATCAAGCGCACAATATAAAAATATTATTTTTCATCTTTTTGTATAAAGATTTTTTCCTTTAATGATAAATTCTTTTAAGAAACACTTTTAATTTAATTTTAAAACGTTTTATCAAACAAGCTATAAATGTTCTACTCAATTGCATTTTGTGTTATCTTGATTGCAAATTTTTGTTCCATTTTCTGATTTGAATTGCTAATATCAAAACTGATTGTTGTATCTTGAAGCAACAATTTTGTTCCGTTTGCTTTGCTGGGATTATAATGCACCTCTGCCTCTGAATTATTTGGTTGCAAAGCTAATTATTTATAAATTGGTTAAATTTATCGATGCAAAAAGACCTAATGTGGTAGGTCATTGAACATCATTGTTCATAGTGATTTCATGGTTTCTGAATATAAGAAATCGATCGGAAGATGATTGTAAGATGATCGTGCAGTAGTACGTGGTAAAATGATTTTTTTCCCTACTCGCAATAGCGAATGAATTTCCTATTTTTAACAATTACTTAATTTGGGACCATACCGAGTTGTGTTTATCACGAGCGAAGTGAGTCTTTTTTCCCCACTGGCGTTAAAAAGGAACTAATTGTCTGAGTGTTCGTCACGCCGTCTTCACCATCACGCTCGCTCCGCTCTCTCTGGTTCTCCACTCTCTCGGCTTCTCTTCCTCTCCTCCTCCTCCTCCTCCGCCACCTTCCCTCGATCCACCGGTGCGCGGTATACTAGTATTAGTGATAAATTAATTCTATCGTTGACATTTTTTTATTATTTATTTTTGCATCATTGACATTTATTCTTTATTGAATAGTTTCCATTCTCGCTAGTATTTAGGGCCTTGTAAGTCAAATGATTTCATTTATGAGTCGAAAACATTAATTTCATGCAATTTAATTCGTTAGTCAACTATCAATAGCATTTTCTGTTTGAAAAATTTAGTCCAAAATGATTATGCCCCCAAATTTTTAAAATTGCTACCATTCACGATTCAGGCGACCCTAGCCTCTGGACCAGAGCAACAAACTTTTGCTAAAAGGGAAAAAAAAGAATGAAAAAAAAAGTTATAGATTTTCAATGTCATAAATATAATTATAATTTTTAATAATTTGAGCCATCATTTTTCACATGTCATTGTAATTAGGAAACGTGTGTAAATAATTTCGTAACATCTACGTATTAGAATGTAATTGATAAAAAATGCCGGTCAAATTAAATTTTAAATAATTAGATTTTCCAATCTTCTACCTGGCTTTAATTATTACATTTTCTCCACTGAAAGTGTTACACATCTTCGCAACGGCAACTTACTCCACACATGTATAGAAAATTAAAATTTTTATCACCGACTAATATAATATGCTAATCGAACTAATTCTTTTGGTATGTTTTGCCTCAATTTATCTTGGCTACTTTTATTATTTGACAAAAAAATAAAATCAATAATATATTTCATATTAATTTATTTATCTCAGGCCAATGAAAATTCATCACATCTTAATCTTAATTTGTTAAACAAACGAATATTTTTGTTGCTTTCTTGATGGAATTAGTTTTGAAGAACAATAAATTTTGGAGTTTTTTTAATTTTTATTGACATATATCATATATTAATTAGTGTAATAAAATTATGCTCGTTATGTTTAAATTAAACTATATTTTACAAAGAACGTATTGAATTTTGAAGTCTATTTGGTACACTCTAAGTTGCACAATATGGTACAATATTTCTGACGTGTCACTGTGACATTATTTTAGAGTGCATCATTGCACTAGCGGGTGTTAGTGTATGTGTAAAAAACTAAAAATAGCTTTTTATGTGTTTTTATGTGATATAGGAAAGAGAATGAGTGGAGTTGAATGGTGGAAATTTGTGTAGTACAGGTAGATCCCACGAGATACGTGGATGTGAAATAAGAGAGAGAAATTAGTGGGGTTGAAAGAATGTATAAAAATGTATAAAAATACGTAGAAGAACATGCGCTAGATCAGCTTTGATGAGTCTACTAGTCATTTTATAAATTAAAATAAGATAAGTTTTAATCAAACAAATATCATCAATCAAACACTATTTTTCAACTCTTGACGAAATAAAATCGATTGAGTCACACAACTCATGATCCACTTTACATTAATTGACTTTAGGGAGAGAAACAGAGAGAGCATAGCATTATTAACTTGCAACCTAGGATTACAATCCACCGAAAATGATAACTACTAAAAATTTCATTTACTTTGAATTAATCGATCGAAAAGGTTGGTTGTATTGCATTAATTAATTCAATTATCAAATTATGTTGTGTAGGGCCAGGTATGGTGTACGTGTTTTGCAGTAATAAACAAGTAACATTCTGGATCAAAGCATGATAAAATAATAAAATTTTTCAACAAGTCCAGCTATA
Organism: Jasminum sambac; assembly: GCA_018223645.1. NCBI lineage: Eukaryota > Viridiplantae > Streptophyta > Magnoliopsida > Lamiales > Oleaceae > Jasminum > Jasminum sambac. Next base: position 29,642,172 of record CP073652.1, read on the forward strand.
TTGTAAACGCTAATTACTGATTAATTACTCCAAATTTCAGTTGCTTGGACCATCTTTAACGCATACAAATTTCAATTTATATATTTAATTTTTTATTAATTATAACACAAAGAAAAGCAACAAACATGGTCTTAAATAATTTGAAAGTTTAGCGCAATTTTTTTATTTTTTATTTTTTGGTGCTAAAGGCAATTTTTTAGTTTGTTAAAAACTAAATTTACATGTTGAAGAGTGGACGGAGTTGGAGTTAGAGAAATGGCATGTGATTAAGATCCGTGCAACATATTAAATTTCTTCAATTTTACACGTAATTTTTAAATTTGGTTTAACATATGTGGACTTACATGTAATTTTCACCTATAATATTTTTTCGCCTCCACTAAGTAACTTTAATTTCTGTTTTAATTTATTACTGGGAACTACAATGTGTGCAGATAATAATGAGCACTGAGGTGAAATGTGTATGTATATAATATTGATTTTCATCAAGTAGTATATAGTGAAATTTAATGTCAACATCGGTTCTAAGTAAGGATCTGATTCCATCATTAATTAAACACAAATAAGTTATAATCTACACCTAATCATCTTTAGCAATCATCTTTTTCAATAATTGATGGATTATGTATAAATAATAACGAACATATTGCAACTTTTGATTAGATAACTATTATTATTTGTTTTCATGACTGACTATATAGCATATATCAATTTCAATTCCATGTCAATTGAGATGACATATTTTTTTTTAAATTTCTATTTAAAAATATATGATAAGGTCATCTAGTTAAAATGACAATTCTTTTTCTAACGAGAAAAAGAAAAGAATTTTATTTATAAGCTTCAAATAATAATAATAATAATAATAATAATAATAATAAAATGCAATGTTTGTAATATTGGGCCGGATTAGAGTATTGTCGTCACGGCCCCTATTTTTGTGTCACAACATAACTATCTTACAATTTCTAATTAATAAATCGCTAGATATAATCTTATCAATTGAAAATAAGTGTAAGAAAAAATATTCGGTAAAATAACTTCGCAAACGAACGCTTCCGAAACGATGCTTTACGTGCAAGACAATCCATAATTTGTTTAACACTTTAACGTGAATAAACACGCTAGAAGTAGGCAACGCTGGAGCCAAAACATTTAATTAGTGGGGGCAAAGCACGCTAGAAGTAGGCAATGCTGGAGCCAAAACATTTAATTAGTGGGGACGAATGAATATTGCAAGAGTCAATTACATATGACTTGAGGTAACTCTGATGAATGAGTCGGGCCGCTAATAATTAAGTCCCTGCTGATGTTAGAATTCAAATTTTTATAGATTTTTATGTGAAATGAAATGAAAAGAATAACACGTGGCTTTAAATTTTGGAATTTATTTTAAATTATAAATAAATATTTAGTTGTAAAAATATAAACATAATATTTTAGTGCGTTTAGTGGTAAAGGTTTAGTTTTGTTTTGAGGAAGATCAATGGTTGAAATCCCCGTACCTTTATATATCTTTGGTAGTATTATTTTGAGAAATTTAATTTCACACCCTCGTGTCATTGTTGTTTTATATTTGATTTGGAACTTTTCTAGGACTATTAATTTGAAAACTATACTTAAATTTCTATAGATTAATTAATATCACCAAAATTGACAAAAATTATTAATTTAATGAGATATTAAATAATTAATTAATAAATTAAGCATATTTATTATGCTTGATTAAGTTGTGTTCTTGATATATATGTATCACAAACAAGACAACAAAATTGTGTTCTTGACATACTCTCTCAGTTCCGATTATATAAGCTTGTTGATTTTTTCACAAAAATTAAGAAATTTTTTTGGAGAAGTAAGTTTTATAATTAATTTTTTAATCCACCCCCATTTAATGAGTGCTATGAAAAAACAATAGTTATAACAAGGTAAATTAAATAAGGTTATTTTAGTAAATAAACAAAAAATATTCTTCAACATGGAAACAAAGCTATATATTTGTGATATCCTAAAAAAGAAAACAAGCTATATATATGGAATGGAGGGAGTATGAAATATATATATATATATATATATATATATATATATATATATATATATTTTTTTTTAAATAGGAGTTTACTTTGTTTATTTAAAGATATAATTACTATCAAGTTTACCTAATCGTATATAGAGTGAAAATGACAATACGTTATCCACGTATCCAAGACTCTACGCAAACTTGTGTTTACAACGTACTCCTCACGTGCCAACATGGATAACATCATTTTCACGTTTTGTATATGTTTACATACAACAACCTTCTTGAATATTCATTTTCCCCTTAGGCTAGCGGCCTCTGCAGTTACTTTCTAATTAATTTGACGCCCTGTTTGATAAAACTATTTAAAAATTAAAAAAAAAATGAACGTAGTTAAAAAGTTTTAAAAAAATTATAAAAGAGAGAGGTGAGGATAATTTTTCTTTTCTTAAAACATAACACTTGTCAAACCACCATAATAAATTTTTTCACACAGTATTATGTTATTGTTTAATTTCCTATAGTTCTTTTCATTTCAAAATAGATTTACCGTTGTGCATAAACAAACTTTTTTGTCGGACTCGGAAATTCTTTTAACACAAATCGTTCATTTCAACATTGTTTTTAATATCACAAGCTGGTTGTAAAAGAAAATTTTAATTTTTTACGTTCTTTCATTAACTGTCTTACTTTATAACTGTACATTCTTCTCAAAAATATTTTCTTTTTGATAAACCGTCAAATAAGTTGTTAATGTTCTGCAAAACATCTCAAAATTAACAAAATTACTTTGATTATAACAAGCCAATCATATAAATACAACTTGTAGTTTTCAAGAAAAGATTACATGAACATTTTGCCATGTAAAAACAAGGAAAAAGAATTACAAGAGAAAGAGCTCTTTAACAATCACTTTCTGCATACATACATGCACAAACGCCTATAGCTAAAAGGAAATAAAAAAAAATTATTATCACATCATATTTTCTTTTCAACCCTTTTCTTTACATTCTATTCCTATGGACATGAGACTACCTTTGGATGATCTCATCAAACCTAGCTAACATTGTTTTCACACAACTACCACCCCTTTTTACGTACTTATAACTTCTACCTTTCCATGTCCGTAGGTGCAAATGATTTTCCCATTTGAAGAAAACTACTTTTGGGTTTGTCGATTCTCGCTTTCTTCTGCGCCTCGACGTCATCCTCGTTTTCCTCTTCTTGTTCTTCAAATCTCGTCAATGATTGGTATTCAACTTTTTCGGGATATAGTTTTACCATTATTAAATAAAGGGTCACTGAAAAAATCGTCACACCTATAACGTACCAGCTGAATTGAATGTTTACTAGGGCTTTAGCACGCTCTAGGGCCTCGTGCCCATGGCACCGGACTACTCGATGACCTTCTTCCAAGTTCATGAAACAACCTTTGGGTATAAATTTGGCTGTCCAAAGCATGAACCCCATGACCATAAGCCAAACACCTTGGAACAAAATGCTAATAGACCTCGCAAAGCTATTCAAGAAACTCTTGGGGTAATTTATGCCCAAAAGGGTTGTTACAAGAGAAATAAAAATTGCAATTTGAAGAAGCCAATGGTATTGGCCCTCAACCCCCATATGATCAGCTGAGTGGAGATGGAAAAGTAGTAATTGTTGACCAAAGGCTATAGCACCAAGCAAGAAGGTGAGTCCATATTGAGCTGGTGGAGCAAGTTTATCTAGTAGAATTGAGAAAGTTGCATACATGAAAAAGGTGATCGAAATGTTCGAGTGTTCGAAGTTGTGGAGATGATTAGAAGGTATAGTCCCATCGGGGTCGAGTGGTTGGTGCCGATCGGGCCCAATAAAGAGCTCCATGGCTATGGACATGGTGGAACCTCCCATGATCAAGAAAAGCTCAAGATACCTTATTTTTGAAGTTGGGAACCATGGTAGAGAAGTGTAGGATTTTGGGCTAATAGCATGGTTCTTGATGTGGTTAACCAAGTGCCATAGGCCAATAAGAAAGAAGCCAAATCCGGGTGCCACGTGTCCCACAAGGGTTCCCATGTTTTGTGTGATCGTCAGGAGAAAAGTCGAGTGAGGAGAGAGAGGGAGAGAGAGAGAGAAAAAATTAATTAAGTTGGAGGTGAGATGAAAATGGGGGGAAAGATGGGTTTTATATAAAATTGGTGATGAAGAAATTGTTGAAGGTCTAGAGGGTTCTTTAAGTTTGAAAATTGGAATTCTTGGGGAATAAGTTGGATTTTAATAGTCCATTGAGTTGACCAAAGCCCTTATCCATATACTTAGCTACGTGATGAGGTGGGCAATTTTTAATTCTAGAATACAAGAGAGCAATTGACAAAAGAAATGTCAAAAAGTAATTAACCAAACTACTTTGTCACATTAATTCTCATATGAATTTCTAGATCAACTTAATAAGCCACAATCTCAAGAAACTGCTGATCACATGTTACGGGTGTTGACTTCCGATAGGTGCCACAAAACTAATCAAATTTTGATCTTGACCTTCTTATATAGTCATGTATTTTGTTTTTTACGACTCTTGGTGTTGAATATAATTATAGAAGTTACGGTTAAAAATCACAATGTTAAATATGAGTGATTTAATGTTTACGTGAGTACAATCGATATGACATATAATATCGCACTAGATTATGCCAAGGTGATTATATCATGCTAGTATAATCACATTTAATAATCAGATGACATCTATTTTATGAACACAATAATTGATCATGATTAAATGGACATTAGATTAGTACTGCAAAACCGAATGCTAAAATTGAAGTCCACTAGAAATATATAGAAATTTTGAAAATGATATATTCCCAATACTGGAAATTTTAACACGCTGAGTGATGGCTATCACATGTTACTATGTGGCATCAAAGTCTACTTACAAGCCCCCCGTTGCTACATGGCAATGTCAGGAAGCTCCACATCAATATTGCAACTTGAACAAAGTTCCAGCCCCGGGAATATCTCATTCTTGTACCCAGGGATTTATGTACTTTTTCGTGGATGAATTGTGGTGTTTATGGCTTTTCTCGAAATAACATGGTACTTTGGTTCTGTGCATGACTTATCCGGTGGGCGATTATGCTCTAGAAAAGTACATATTTGATTTTGTGACACGCCACTTGCCCTGCGAAAAGCATATAAAAGTGACAATATGTTTCGTGTCGATAATGATGTGCTAAAACGAAATTAATATTCAAATTATACATAATGAATACGTAAGCACATAAAACATCATATTGAAATTTAATTAAAATATTAAAATATTCAATAGATTTTATAATACTGTGTGTAAGGAAAATACTATTTGTATCCATGATTTGTCTTGTCTAGATGAATGTAAAGAAATTGATTGATGTTTTTGTGACTACTTATATTGAAAATGCTATGTCTTGAGTAATGATTACTTATCAGCAATTTGTCTTGAATAATCTATCAAAAACAATGAGGTATGAGTCGAACATGCCAATTAATCGCACTATTTGTCTCTAACCAGTTTTTTGCATGACAATTTTAGGACTTGTTCTATAGGAAATAATTTCGATTTATTCGAAATGCGTGTTAGATGTGTAGTTGAAAATTGGAGAAAATATGTTAAAAAATATAAAATAATTATATAAGTGGTTGAAAATAATGAGACAAAAAAAGTTAATGAAAATTTATATTATAGAGAACAAGCCCTTAGTCTCTAACCTGCAAAAAAATAACTAATTGGAGCAGATCTCATTGTGATCAAGTGGACAAATCAAGAGCACTAAGTATCGATTCCGATGCCTTTCAATTTTCAATTTTGAGTTTTAAATTTTGAATTTATTTCAATTTTCTTCTCTTCTGAGTGGAAAGAGAATTCAATGATGTGAGTTCTTATCTATATCTATATATTAAGAATAGCTAAGTATTTGCATCCTTAGTCCTTTCTCCCAAAACTTTATTTGCAACCTTGTATTTGTAGTCTTAGTCCTACAAAGTGAGAATCATGCATCAACACGATTTTTTTCCTTTAATAACTAGATCCACGTTTAATAATCAACTAAAATAGAAATGTTATTAAATCTTATTATATCAATTAATTAGATTATATTAATTAAATTATTTAATTCAAAAATATTTTTTTAGTTCATTTTCACACATTGTTTTAAATTTAATTTTGTAAATAATAAAAATAATTAAATTATTAAAGCATAATCCATCTACAACTTTCAATTACAAGTTACAGTCCTAATTTAAAAATAATTGTGAATTAGGCATAGTTACAATCCATCTAATTACCAGTCTATAACTTGGAACCTATAAATTATATTAATTATACACGTTTTTAAAATGTATATAGATATATATTAGATTAGGCTATAACTTATTAAAGCCTAATCCATATATTAATGTCTAGTCACATATAACTACAGCCTAATCCACACATATATATATATACACACACACACACATTATTATCTATCTATTGTTATCATAACTTCTTATATGTTTATTATTTAATGCCTTAATATTATTTATTTATTTATTTATTTATTTATTTATTTTCAATCTTGCCATCGTCACTAAACACGTGTAATCAATTTAAACAGATTAGAAAAATGAAATTAAGACCTTCTATGCTTGAACAAATTCCTCTTTCCATTTGGCCACGCATCAAAAAGTCTAAATTCTGTACAAGATCTCCTCCTCCAATTTATCATCTTAATCTAATCCAAATTGATAAACACAACAAATAACAAGGAATATTTCTCTTTAAATTGGACCTTTTAAATAATTTTAGAAATAACTAAATATTTTTAAAAATACAATTAACTAAAAAATAAAAGTTAATTAAAATACGAAATTTCATTAAGATTTAATTTCGGCGTGATAAGAAAATTACAATTCATTAAATTTTTTGACAAAAGTTATAAGAAAAATATAACATCAATTTTTTGAATTAATCATTCGATTGAAACATTAATCTAATTTTTCTAACTAATTGAATTTTTTTAACATCTTGTGATTTTTTAAATCATAAGATATCTTTTAAATTACTCCCTTCATCCCTTCAAGATAGACTTATATTCCTTGTTAGTCCGTCCCAAATTATAATCCATTATCTTCTTTCAATGTGCATTTATCTTTTAATTTCCTAATTTACCCTTATTTAGTAGATTGATAATTTGATATTATCAGATTTTTCTCTAACATTAAATGATTATAAAAGGTATATTGAAGAAATAGAGTAAAATTTACCTTTCCTAAGTGCATTAATTGACATTTCTTAATTAATCCGTGTGAAAAAAGAATAAGCCTATCTTCATCGAACGGAGTGAGTACAAAATATCTTTAAAATTAGATGCATGCAATTATTAAAACAATGGCTATTAAAATAATTGTTTTAGAAATTATTTCTTTTCAGCAATAATTATCTAAAACATAAAATTAATTATAATACAATTAATTATATTAATTATATTACTATGATTTAATTGGACACGAGTTCACTGACCTTTGTTTAATAGACATTATTGAAGAAAAGTGAGTTTAAATTGTGCAGTTGTTGAGATAACAAAATTACAAAAATATAAAAATATTATTAAATCAAAGTAATCATTTGAAATGATGAAGAAATAAAATGATTTTAAAAATAAGTTATATCCTACACTCTTTGATAAGAATTAGATTGATTGGCAATGTACGGAATCTGTTTTCCTATACCTTGAAATACAATAATTTAGAAAATTATAAGGTCAATTAAAGTCCTTTTTCTAAAATAAAAATGACTTAGAAAAGGCACAAGTAAATGTGTTGTGTTTAAAAATAAAAAAATTTAGTTACGCAAAATGTTCCAAACTTTTGGGATTATTTGTATGGATTAGAATTTTATTTATTAAAATTTAAATAAGCTTTTAGTGACTCAAATCACGTGCATCGCACGGGTTGTTTGAAAATAATGAATTTTGTTATTTCTGATTTGTTTGATATTGAAATATATATTCGAGCAGAATTGTGAATAATGATATGCCAATTGTGGTGCATCGTGCATATTTACAAGATGGATTTATGCGAAATACGGGAAAACCCTGTCAAAATTTTTATAGAATTCTTTCATTATACTTATATTGATTAAATTTATTGCTCTGATTAATATTCGATTTTTTTGTAGTGCGATTCTAATACTATTAACATTTATCAAAATTCCTTATTTGATCATAAATTAGTCTCCCATGCAATGCATGGGTGAAACAACTAGTTTTGTCAGAAAAAAGAAATACACAAATTTACAAAAGGTTATTTTTCATTTTCTTCACAAAATTTTTCCTTATTTTCAAAAATATTATTTTTTTTAAAAGGACAATGTACAACTCATGGACTACATGTACCCCGCACCGGAGTAGTATATATAAACCCATTATTGGGGTAGTATAAATCCTTTATTGGGTTATTAAGATTTCCCTTAAAGGGAATCGAACTTAAGACCTCTAAATCAAAAAGCCTCAGCTTGATTCCCCTCTCCCCCTCCCCTCCTGCTTTAAACACCAACGAGCCAAGCCTCATTGGCATAGACATAATCATCAATCATTATCTATTCTTTTTATCTGAAAACTAAATACAACATTATTGATTTCTTTCTTTTTTCTTTTTACACATAAACTAGACACAATCTTAATCATCAATCATTAGAGTAAATTTATTATGCACAATGTCTATTTTAATTAGTATGTCAATTAATTTTAAGAAGTAACGTTGCCATTGAAAATTTAGTGCTCTTCGAACCGTGTGGGAAGGTTTCCCATTACACGACTCACCAACTTGATCTTCGGTCGGAACCGTATGTCCGAACAGGCCTGAGAAAGAAGTCAACCTAACTGGTTATGTTTGCCACTCAAGTGTCAACATCTATTGTGCTTAGGCCCCTTCTTTAACGAAAGAGTTTACTATATATCTACATTAGTAGTCTCAAATAAAGCGTGCAGGCTTGCCTTTTTTGAGTCGGTGATTCATTACTGACGCGAAGAAAATGATGGATCAAGAAAAAGGGATATTACGAGCCCTCTACCCACGCATCTAACTAGCTCTCGTGGTTCAGTGGTTCTACCGACTAGACCCTTAGAATAATTTTGTCAATACAGAGGTGTGCTTGAATTAAGTTGGAGGGTGATGTCCTTGTTGGGTTGGGCCTTTCTCCATAAGGCCCCACTGTCCGAGCATAAACTCCCTTTTCCGCCATGATCCCAAATGAGCCACTGTGGAGCATATATTCAACAAACACATGGTTTTTACGCTCAAACAACAACTTATCATCAATGGTGCAAGACTATTGATTGGAGATGAACATATTTCTTATGGGGTTAGTCTTTTGCTACAGTGTGACTAATGTTATCACCCATGGTATTAAGTTCATCACATTGTTTCGGCCTTCTGCAAAACGATTAGGAATTCCCTAAAACATATTGGTTTAAGGGCAACGAGTGATGGTGACACGATCCCCATTTTTGGGTCGAACGTATTTGGATCGATCATCGTTCTTTGTCAAGATATACTGATGGGCTCATTGATGTCATCATGGATTCCGCCGCTATTACCATCTCTAGTTGTAAATTCAACCATCACAATGATGTAAGTTTTGTTTGCATAGGACAAATTGGACTATCTAATCTAAAAGCAGAACCTTTAACTAGTTTTAGATGATATCATTATCCTATACTCTGAACAAGCTGAACCATCTGATTTAGAAGATTGACATTTGATCTGATTCAGACGACATCATTATAATTTTAATGACCACTGAATTTTTGATAGCCTAATGTAGGTGATGCTCTCGGGGCTTAATGACAAATATGGAGAAGATAAAATCATGCAAGCCACAATCCGATTCAACCGATTTGGAAAAAGTTTGATCCAAAGAATGTAAAGGTGTCGATAGGGTTTCTTCCACGTCGTCCACAACTATTCCCGGTGGCAACTTTATGCCATCGGCAGAAGCACACCCCCATTATCAGCATTACTTGATGATGATTAAAAGAATTTTCTTTTTTCTTTTTACGTGGCAATGAAGGATTATGCTTGCAAGAGTGAGTGGAGTCATTGGAGATGTAGAACAAAGGGTGACAAGTTCATCAATGGAGCTCACTTTGTTGTATCATGATCATCTCTTCCACAAGAAAATCCATTGACAAACAATAATTTGATCAGGTACAAGCCTGAATCATATGTAGGCAGACTCACACGATATGATACTGCACTTAAGTGCTGTGTTGGGAAATTTATAATATCCACAATCCCAGATTCTTGGGTATAAGAGGGTAGTCTAGTTTAGAAGTTAAGAGACCATTCCAACTAAGTCTAAGACCTTTTGGAGCAAGCCCAAAAACAAAGTCGTGCAGGTTAGATCCAAAGTGGATATAATGCTAAAGTGGAAAAGGTAACCAGCAGATCGAACCCAAATTCGTGCGGTCTTCTTGGGGCACAGCAGGCCAGATCCGTGACGGGGGGTTGGGTCATTACAAAATTCTATTAAATTGTTTCTTTTTAATTTTTTTTATTAAGGATCTTCACAAAAGCTATAAAATTAGGACAATGAAAGATTTGTGTGAACAAAAATACAATTGTGAAGAGACAAAAGAAATATTATTATCTTTTTATTTTTTTGGTTCTTCATTTCCTCACATGACATATGTTATGAGAAATAAAGGAATAAAATTCATATTGATTTTTGTATCCATATGAATTTTATTTTAATAAAAAAAAGTCCGACATGATCATATTTTCTTTTACTTTTTTCTTGCATTTTGATTTATTTGAATGATCGACTTCTAACCTTTTTGCATAATAATAATTGAATTCTATAATGCTCCTATCAATACCACTACAAAAATATCAATTAAAAAACATAGAAACAATTCTATTGAATTGAAAAGCAATCGTTACTTTTTAAAAAAAAAAAAAGAAAATAATTGTTACAAAAACTTATAATGTAAGTACATGATTTTTTTGAAGTGTGTAAGTACATGATTTTGTATCAATATAAATTTTGATTTAATAAAAGAAAAACAATTTTATAACACTCTTACAAACGCTATTACCAAAAGTTCAATTGAAGAACATAAAACAAGTTTATTAAACTGTAAAACAGTCGTTCCAAAAACTTGTAAAAAAATTTATTTGCAAAAACACAAGTACAAAATTTCTCGCATGAACAATTACAATCTTTTCAAAATTAATTTTCTAGGGGCATACTAAATATTATGCTGTGAGATAGAAATAAGTAAAGAGTCTCTTACAGGGAGGTTGATCCGAACACCGGGTCAACCTTGTAAAAGGATAGTTAAAAAAAAAGAAAAAGAAAAAAAGTTATGACCAACAACACGCTTTTTGCTTAAAGAAAAGGAAAAAACACACGCTTTTAACAAGAACTAAAATTTAAAATGGGGCTTATTTCAAAAAAATTTAAAACATCGCTCGTTATTTCTCTCAGCGGTGGTCTTGTATTGTCCCGATCTGAATTTCTCTGCCATCTAGTCTGACGGTAGTCTAATGATGATGAATATATGGCCGTTAGCCTCTGCCTATTCATGCCCTGCCCTTCAATCAGACGCTCCTAATTTTTCAGCGATGGGCTTGATCGCTATCCCCAATTTGGCGGTTGATTCTTAGTTTCTGGGTTCCGTTTTTCAGATTGGGTTGTTTTAGGGATGGTTCTTACTTCTTAGTTTCCAATGACCAGAATTTTCAATTGGGGTGGATTCTCAGTTTCAGGTTTCCGCTTTTCAGAATGGTTTGTTTTCAGGATGGTTCTTAGTTTCCAACGGGCAGAATTTTCAATTGGGATTGATTCATAGTTTCTGGGTTCCGTTTTACAGAATGGTTTGTTTTCGGGATGGTTCATAGTTTCCAACTGTCAGAATTTTCAATTGGGATTGATTCCTAGTTTCTGGGTTCCGTTTTTCAGCATGGTTTTTTTTCGGGATGGTTCTTAGTTTCCAACGGTCAGCATTTTCAACTGGGATTGATTCATAGTTTCTGGGTTCCGTTTTCAGAATGTTTTGTTTTCGGGATGGTTCTTAGTTTCCAACGGTCAGAATTTTCAATTGGGATTGATTCTTAGTTTCTGGATTCCATTTTTCAGATCCGGTTGTTTTAGGGATGGTGCTTAGTTTCCAACGCTCAGAATTTTCAATTGGGTCGTGGTATCTTTACAATGATGTGATGTCTCTTGTGGGATTTTCAGAGTGGAATAATAGTGGATCGATCATCACTCTCATAGGCCTTTATACGGTGAATTTTCTTGATATCTTTATCGGTTGATTTTCTTGTTTTACTTTCAAAGTCCAATTTTTCAATGGATTTATTGCTCTGAATCTTCCGTGGATCTCTGTTGTTTGTAATTGGTTCTTTTCATTAACTTAAGGCTGTGTAATTGGGTGCGTGTGTAGTAATGTTCTCTGTATGTTTAGTTCCTTTGCCTTTTTTTTTCACATTCTTTTTGCAATTGGATGTATCGTGAAGATTTTGCTGTTCTCTTCTGTGAAATAATGTAGACTTGATCTTTATGGATTTATGTTTGGCTTTTATATTGACAAGTTGAATTTCCTTTTGATGTTCTGTATGGTTACTTTAGCAATAACATCATTCTTAGTGTGGTAATATTTTCTTTCTTTCTTTCATTTTTATATCTTATTGAGGACAGTTATTTGTGGGTGCTCTAGGATGATTCTTGAAGGATTTTTATTGTATGTCTGTTGATTCTTGCTAGGTTCGGCCGAACCTTTAGTGGAGTTTATGTTTGGTTCAATTCTTTATTTTAACTGATTTTTGGGCTTGGGTTTTTATATCAATGATGATTCTTGAAGGCAGTGTTTTGGTCCAACTCTTTTGTCCAATTGATGATCAATTGTGCTGAAGTTCTGTGTTTGAGAGTTATCCCATATGGTAAATCTGTTGGTGGAAGGTTTTACCGATTTTGATTTGGCTTTCTTTAATAGTTTCTTTATCCCCACAACAATGTGATTATAAGTCTTGTAGGACTTATCTAGAGAAGAAAGTTGATCACCACCTTCTCACTGGATCCTGTAGGGTGAATTTCCTATGGATAATAATTAATGGTTGTTTTTCTTTGCTTTTCATTTCATGTGTACCATTTGGTGGTACATTGGTATATGATATTGAAGTATTTTTTTGGGACATGCTCTTTTGAATGATGGCCGATTGTTTACTGTCCATTTTCATGTGGAATGACAGTTAATTAATGAATCTCATCTACCGACAAGGAGTTGATGAACCATGTAAGAAATGAGCTTACTTAAGAACTCCAATGTATTTTTTTTTGGTATATATGTCCCTCTGACCTTGAAACTTCATATGCTTGTAGTTTAAATCAAATTTAGTGGGCATATTTCTGGAAAGTATATGACGAACCCAACCGGAGTAAAATCAAGAACTGCAAAAAGGTATTATTTATATTTTCTGTCAAATTCACAAGTGAACAATCCTCATATATATTTGTGTTATGACAATAATAGTATGAATCGGTTATGATGATAATATCAGAGGGTACTCATTCATTTGACTGCCCAAGGAAATGGTTTCTTGGCTAGTTGTAATAGCCCTCCGGTCTTTTGTTACCCTTTCGTAATCTTGAATTTCGAAGATATGGCTTCTTGGTCAATTTCAATAGTTTTTTCCTTCTTTGGTGACCCTGTCGGCATTCATTAATTTGATTGATCTTTGTTTTTCTTTGTTTAGGATGAAAGGTATTAGATAGAAAAGAAATAATTTTGCAGGCTTGCTTGATCAGCTTTATGTTGATCAATGTGGTTTTGATATTTGAACTTGTTTCTGTAAGGGTTATTGTGTGTGGGTTTTATTTGCTTTAATTGAATTCTTTACATTTAGAAGTTGACCTTATGGAACAAAACACTTAGCAATAGCGATAAGGTAAGAAAAATTTAATTGAGATCTGTTTTAAAGATGGGTAACAAAAATACACACATATCATCTTTTTGGTGCATTCATAAAACTTTAGGAACAGTTTTGATCCATGTTGACCTTAATTTTGTGCATAGAACTAACATAGGATTATCTTAAGAGAGAGACAATCTTAGATAAAATTCACCTATATTTATTGTTCTTAATACGACCTTAATTTGTAGTAATTAAAATATATTTTATTTTTCTAACTTTCGTCCGTCCCCATAAATAAAACTACCAAGATTTCAACTTTTTTTCTTTTGGAGTTGTAGAAGTACGTTGTCTACTTCTTCTTTTCCTTATTGCCTCTTACAAAGCTTCTTTAATTTTTATAATCACTGCCTTTATTTGCGACCGTTGTGACCGTTGTTATTCGAAATTTTTCGATGTTGTAATATTTTTCTTAATATTTACAATCTTTTATTCATTTGCTTTTTCTTCGTAGTTGATTTTCTTTGTCATCTGATGCAATTTTGTTTTCTTTTTACTTTTTAAGATTTAACTTGTTAAAAACATTTCTCAAAAAAATATCTTTATGATACATATTTTTCAAAGATTGAGTGATATTTATTTAAAATAGTAAAATACCCTTGCTTGTTGTATTGGCCTTAAATTTTTTTATTTATTGAAAATTATTTTGGTATGTACAATACATCCCCTGTATACTATTTTAACTCATACAAGAATTTTCACTTCTCTTTTTATGTTTTTATTTTTATTTTTTCGTCCTCCATGGATTTAATTCGAACTACCTCTTTATCTATGGTGGTTTGTTAATTCGGGTTATTTCTTGTACTTTTTGTAGTTGTTACTATCGTTTGATTTTATTCCATAATAATTATACTTGCAATTTATCTTTCTTCTTAATTGATTTTTATTCTTATAATTTTTATCTTTTATTTTTAAGATTCAACAGATTAAGTAGTTCTCAACCGATTATATGGATACTTATTAAAAAGATTGGGTGAGTTTTTGTTTATTTGGAGAATTTTTTTTATTAATTATTTTTTTAATGAAAATACCTTTACTTTACAAGGTTATAAAAGATGTAAACAATGTAGAATTGTATAGAATGAATCTGGCTAATTTCGTGAATGAATTTCATTAATAACTCGCCTCTATTTATAGGAAAAAACTTCGAATGGTACAAACCGTAATTACATACTTCATCAAGGGTATAATAGTCATTCACATATAATAATTACATCTTTACCAAATTATTCCTCCACCAAATTATTCCTCATAATTCATAACCACCAAATTATTCTCAATTATTCATAACACTCCCTCGAATGACTATTAATACAAATGTCTTCCTGACTGCTTGGAGAAAACAAAGTGGGAAAACTTCCAAACCGGACGATTGCAGATAGCTTGGAGTGATTATATATCGCTCATCAAAACATTGCCCCCGATGTCTATCACGCAAGATATGAGTATTCACGTCGCCTCGTTAAAACCTTCTCAAGAAAACCCAAAGGGGAAAAAACTTGATCGAAGGAAAAAGAGTACAATGCCCGCTTGATTTCATATCTTGAGAATCGATATCTTTACTTCTCAGAAATGATTTCAATATCATCATCGCTTGATCTAAAGCATTAGCTCCATTATAACTTGATCCAATAGATACACCGTGATCAATTTCTCATATCGTTTCAATATATCATGAATATGCCTCGTTAAAACCTTATTAGGAAAAACCCAAGGGAAAACCCTAATGAAGGAAAAAGAGTACATTATTCATGTGAATATCGCCATTAAAGTTGCCTCATTAAAAACCTCGCTAGAAAACCCAATGGGATAAAACCTCACCAAGGGAAAGAGTGCAACGCCAGATTTTATACAAGTATGTCAGTAAAGCATTTCAAAATCTTTCATACATTTGTATGGAGTATCATATACATTGGTTTTATACTCTTCGCTCATTTAGAGTGCATCAATTTTCAGACACAACTACAAAACATTCACCATGAACACATGTCTCAAACACACAATTTAAAGCATGTAAATTCATCGTAAAAACATGTAAACATATAAGTAAACCTTCATAACTAACATTTAAAATATATCATTTAACATTTAATACTCACTTAATAGGTTATTTCATTCAGGCTTAGCTCACCCTTTAGGTACTCATAAACACTGGTTTAGCTCATCCGATCCTTTAATTTCCTTTCGTGCATTACACACACGATCGGTAGAATTTAACTTTCATGAGCATACAACATATAATGACCACTATGCTTATCTTTAAACTTGAGCACTAGTCATCATCATCTCATCATCTCATAAGTTAAGGATTTCACATTCACCATTTATCATCTTCAATATATCTCAATATTTTCATTATCATTGATCATATGTAGCGCTACATTTTCATATCGGTCGATTAATTTTTCAATTCTCATTTCTTTCCCCATATCGACATAACTTATCGAGATATCTCATTATCAATCCTCTTGTAGGATTATACAATATAGTTATGTCTATATACTCTTAAAGAGCATATGCCTCCGTTATTAAGACCATCTTTTATAATTTGCTTTGATATATATGTTTGGGGAAATATCAACGCTTCAAGGCCAACTTATCAAAGCATCGTAGATATATGTGATTGTTCATAGCTCATGCATCTTTGAACTTCAAGTTCAGATTTCAATTTCGGCGATATAACATGATGCATTTCACATATTATTTTCAACCTTAATACTCCTCATGTCGTAAAAATTTGTAACACCAAAACTCATACAGCTGGTATGATTTTTAATCATATATGTTCTCATCATTCAAATTTAATTAGGAATTTAGACCGCTTGTATTCTATTCTCGATATCGGCAATTTATTTGAGGACTTTAAATAATTTGCCATATAATATCCCACTTGTATGCTGCATACCAAATCCTTCATGATTTATTCAAGTATCGGGATATACATTTACTACTTTATCATTAAATCTGAAAATCATGCTCATACTGTGAGCAAATATTTTCAGAATTTCAAATTACTAATCATATACACATGTGACTATCTAGTGATCCATATCATAATACCTAGTAGTCCACAGGAGGATGAGTGGCCCATATTTCTCATCCTTATTCCCGTATATATTTGGATTTATTCCCAATATCGCTAGTAATGATTTCATCATTTATCGAGAACAATCATTGAAGAATTACTTTAATTCTTCACTTGAAATATTGATTTCAATAATTATTTAAACCTGATGGTCAATCCGCTTTTGCAAACGAGTATTATTGAACTAGTTCAAGAATTCTTATATCGATTTCACTAGATCTCAGATAAAGGCTCAATATGATTTATCATAGAAATAATTCAACACATATTCCATCATCTTTGGTGACATTATTGTCTACCATCGCTCAAACACTGAGTTACTAACTCATACGCATCACATCCGCCATATTATTTAATTCCAAATCGT
Organism: Jasminum sambac; assembly: GCA_018223645.1. NCBI lineage: Eukaryota > Viridiplantae > Streptophyta > Magnoliopsida > Lamiales > Oleaceae > Jasminum > Jasminum sambac. The sequence goes on from CP073652.1 coordinate 29,659,611, forward strand.
AGTTTTACGCTTCATATTATTTATTTAAAATCTAGTCTTATTTCATACGCTATTGTATTATTCTATAAATAAATCATCAAAATTATTGCAAAATTCATCCTAACAAGGGTTTATACATTATAATGGATCATATGCTCTCAAATCTTCGAAATACTATCTATCACTTTCATCGAACAAAATCCTAAAAGGATTTATCAATGTAGGCTAGAAAGATTAAGGATGCTAATGAATAATGGTATCCCACAAGATATCCGACGATACTTGATTGAAGCAAAGGTTCGATTATCTCGTGAGGTTTCACCCTCTAAATACATGCCTGTATGGGTAAAAGTAGTTTTTCAAAGAAACTGAGAGCAAAAAGATTAGGAGGATGCTACAAGTGTGCTCGATGGACATGTGACACTGATGTAAATCAGGTACTTGTCCGTAAACCGGTAAGATAAAATAGCATTCATTAAGGATGGATTGAGTAAGGAGCCTTTGGATGATATTCAACAGCTCTTGAGACACATCCTAGTGGACACGCATAAGGTGAGCTAATGGCCTTATGGGCCAAATTCAAAGATCAACAAACGCAAGCATGCCTTGAAAAACTTACTTTAGAAGATCCTCCGTTGTAAATTTAGTAGAAAATTTTAGTATAATAATTTTCTCATATTAATATAAGGAAGTCTGTGTAATAACGAAGATCAATGTTTTTCTTGTAATTGTAAATATTGTTTTTCGATTTTAAGATATATATATGTATATATATATTATTTTTCAATCACCGATGTATATATTGCCATTTTCACTTAAAAAATTTTTTCTGCATTTTTTCTCTTTCATATTTGTCAAAAGTAAATAGTGCACTCCAATTATTGGCTTTGAAAATTTTTCTTTAAATAGAGGGATTCATATATCTCTATGTTCATACATTAAAAGTATAGTGTAAAAGAGAGATAGGAGTAGAGATGGATATGAAGATTTTTAATCATCTCATACAAGTCATTTTACCTCGCCATATTAAAACCGTGATGTATTCTTGGTGGATCTAATTCAGAGGCCATATCCAATATGTGGATATGGCAAACCGACTTTAGAAAGAGTTAGGGAGACAAGAAATCAATATACTATACTGAGGAACCAACAACAAACTTTAGCTAGACTTATAATGGCCGTGCACAATCATGGGGAATAAGAGTTTGAGTGTAATACCTTTCCATCTAGTCGATCTAATACTAATTGGAGCCGCTTCTACCATGGGTGGTCCAAAGCAGGTTGGTGCTACATGTTTAACCATCCACAACTCGCATGATGTATATGATGAATAATAGTGATGCTTTCATTGTCCTTCCAGCGCTACAACACAATCGGAGGAAATATTCAATATAGCCTGCGTACAAAGTGAATTTTCATGTCAAACCAATAGGTTTGTTGAATATTAATAATTTCTTTGATAGCTTACTAAATCGCTTTCTAGATTAGGTGTAAATAATAAGTTTATCTCTCATTCACGAGAAAAATACTTATTTCTCGCTAGTAATCGCTGATGAACTACTCATCAAATTTCATGCATATGTTCAAGAATCATGAAGCCTGTGTCCGCTTGGCCACATCCATCAAAATGTCGGTTTAAAAGAAATTCGGATCCTTTAAATATTTCATTATGAATCCTAATGCTGATGGTGGCATAAGAGTTACTAAGATTATACTCTCGAGACGCATCCTCATTTATGGATTCAAGATGTATATTCTTTTGCATTTCTATATTTTCTGAGTGTTTAATGCCATCTTTTCATATTCTCAATATGTTCCACTTGATTGTTTTGTACTTTCCTGAGTAATAATAATATCATATTGGCTTTATTCAAATACGTAAATTTAGTGATTATGCTTCTTCAAGAGCATTTTATTCTCATATTAATACAATCTCATATCATCGATGAGATTACTTCATATAAGCTTTCCATGCGATATATTTTCTTTGATTTATCAACATGATCTATTCAAAGATTTTACTTTCGCCTATTTATCAAATGGTAACTTCAAGTACCACTTACTCAATTTTCTCCATTAATATTCCTGGATATACGGAAGTAATTTTATTCTCATCGCTTCACTACTTCGAGAGTATGATTAGAATATTTGATCAACTACTTTTCCTATAGGATTCTGCTATAACCAATCGTGGTAGTATAAACCCACCACATTGAAATATGCACACCAATCGTGTGGTATTACCCACCACGCTGGAAATATACTAAACTATAAAGTGCATAAATTTAAATTGCAAAAATTAAATTTCCTCCAATATGGTCTAATCCTACCTTATGGGAATTATTGCAATAAATATAAATTTACGGAATTTAAATTAAGTAGAATTAAATTGTATAAATGTTTAACTACTTCTTCAGAGTAGGATCTCCGCTTAGTAGAAGGTATTACCCATCACTTAGCATATAAATGCAAAAATATATAAACCTTCCGTTTAGATGATGGAACCCATCATCAAAGGAGGTATTATAATTAAAATTACACTAAATAAAGTGCGAGAATTAAATATCAACGCTACGGAGGGCAAATTTGTTCTTCTGTAACAAATACTCATTACTTCTACAAGAGCACATTTATCCTTTTGTAGAATAAGTATATTATGTAATTAAACTCTTCTGAGTTAAAATAATATTCGATCTTTTTAACTCAAATGACTTCAAGCCATTTTATATAATCAATGGATTTAGAATTTCTTCGTGAATATTCTATCCCATTTTCACCGCTGCCAAAATTAGGCTTCGCTTAATTCTAAGGGTAAATTGTCCATTCCAATTCGTGAGGTAAAATTGTCAAAAATATTTTATCAATGTTTTACGATTGGAAAATTATCTCTCTTTCTATTTCACTTATCAATATCAAAATATTCAAGGACTATTTTGTAACTTTTTCAAAAGTTGGTGTACTTTATTTGTAAATTTTGAAAGTTTGAAAATAACATATTTCAAAGCTTAGTTATTACTCCTATCAATGTTGTGCCAAATCAAGCTCTCGTTAAATCGAAAGTATAATGGAGTCGAGAAAATTTGATTTTGATAATGCATGCTCCTTTATATCTCGAGAAAACGAATATTATAGTTTAATATATTATTATATTATAAAGTAATATAATATATATACCTTTTCATTTTTCTTGGGAGTAGAATCAACATGCACGTATTTCTCCATTCACACTTTTGCCCACAACTCTTTATCTCTCGTGATAAATGTTTTTCAAGTGGAGTGACGGGAAGATAGGAAAGAGTGAGACGTGAGAAAGTGGGAAAATTTAAGAGAGAAAAGAAAAGATAAGTATTGATTGAGATGGATTAGGTTATTTATAATAATTCTGGCCGATACAAGATCATCTATAAGATGCAATCAGAGAGCATACTCCTTCATATTACTCAAATTCGCCAGAGACTCGCTACTGAGCAACGCTGCTATAAAAAAGAGATAAAACAATAGAGAATTTAGATAGAATGAATTCTAAGGAATTTCCAGAACGAATTTCATTAATAACTGCTCTATTTATAGTGAAAAACTTCGAATGGTGCATAACTGTGAATCACATAATTTCATCAAGGATATAATAGTCATTCACATATAATAATTACATCTTTTACCAAATTATTCCTCCACCAAATTATTCCTCATAATTCATAACCACCAAATTATTCTCAATTATTCATAACACTTTGTATGTTTTAAGTCGACTACCTTTCTATTTATGACTTGGAGTACTTTTTAAACTTGTATTATCTTTATTGATTGTCGTTCAATTTTCTTGAATCTAACACCCCGCCAACATTTTTTAAATAATATATATTTGAATATTTTATCTCTGTCTCACTTTTTTATTTAAGATTTATTTATTAATTGATTACAAACATTTTTCAACAGATAATAATATATATTTCATGTTTTCCAAAGATTATGTGAGCTTTTTAGAAGATTATGTGACCTTTTATTTTATTTTATTTAGTTTATTTCATACCCCTATGCCTAACCTAGGGTCAATTCCCATATCCTCCACAACTCCCCCTTGCAATTAAAAAATAAAAGATAAAAATTATCTTTCTTAATTGATTTTCGTTGTTATGACTTTCCATTTTTTCCTTTTCTTTTACTTTTTATGATGATCTTACTAATTCAATATTTTTCAACCAAATGTTTTTCATTATACCCATTTTCAATTATTATTATTATTATTATTATTATTATTAATTATTATTATTATTATTTGGCAGCAGAAACACCTTTGCTACATTTACTATGGCGCCTACCTCTTTATTTGCATTGTTTATTTTAGCATTTTTCTTGATTATTTTTCAAATTCATTCAATTATTTTGATCTCTTGTGTTTTTAAGATTTAATTTAATTGCTTAAAAATATTTTTCGACCAAAAACATTTATCTCGATTTATACATGTTTTTCAAAGATTATGTATAAGCTTTTTAATTAAATGATTATCATGTGACCCTTTTTGTTTTTGTTTTTTTTAACAATCACTCAACGGATTCTTTGGGTTTACTTGCTATGTATCACCCTCCTCCAACTATCTTACTCCCCCTCAACCACATTTCATAGAGATGGTTCATACCATACTTGGAAGGGCTCCAATCCCACTATTATCAAAGCTGATGGCTCCACACCCCAACTCTCAATAGCTGAAGCAGATCTCAATTGGCAATCAGAAAATGCTATGAAATAGAATACACTCTTTCAAAAAATTGATGAAGTACAACAACGACTTGAACGAACCATAGACCAGCATCATCAAACGCTCTTTTCACCAATCGACGCATGTTGCACAAAGATTGAGTCTTTCACAATGAAATCATGTCCTTACCAAAATGGAGCCTTAAAACACTCTTTTCAATGACTCCCATTTGATAACCAGGAAAGAGAAATCAGGAGCCTTAAAACATAGCTAGCCACAATGGAGTCTCAAATGCTATATTCTCCAGTCCCAGCTTGGCTGTCCCCATCTCTCTAGTCTCATTTGATTTCGGAACCCCTCCATGTTTGACATCTTCAGTAATCTCACAACATCTTCCAATTATGGCATTATATCTCTCTTCACTCCAGAAGAATATGCCAAGAAACATAGACCACCAAAGCCAATAAAATCACCACACAAGCCTATTTCCGCACACTTTCCTCCTCCGCCTCCTATCTCCACTCAACAAATACACTTTTTACCCACATTCAAAACAACAATCTCCACTCATATGATGATCACAACAAATTCCATTACAACCTTCCTCAAACAGCATGTCTCACTTCCCACATTTTCTATGGATGAGATTGTTTCCATCACATTTGATTCCGACAATTCTTTAGAATTTGAATCAACTCCTTTTTATATGGCTGATGATTTTAAGGTTGAAGAACCATCGGATGAGGATGCCCACATCCACTATATTGGGGCAGGTGAAACCTCCCGGCAACCTCCTCTCCAACACTACCATAATAGTGTCTCTGTTAACTTTACTCTTGATGACATCCCACCTAAAGAATGGAAAGCATCCCACCTGAAGAATGGAATGACAGACTTCAAGAAATGAAAGCATGGAGCACTGTTAGACATGGAAAAATGGCTTGGCGAGCTGACTCGACTCGCTGAAGCTTTGTTTGAGTTCGGCTTGGGCTCATTTACTGTACGAACCTGAGCAGAGCTCGACTCGCCATTTTTGCTTGTGGGTGCTCAGCTCCCGAGAGGCTCGCTTAAAACTTTTTTTTTAAATCTAGTTTGGGGTTTAAACATATTATACATGATTCAATCATTCAAATAAAGTATTGACTATCGAATATTCAAATTCGTATGCAAATAAATGAAATGATTGAATGAATCAAAAGTATAAAAAAAATAACAAACATTCTAATAAAAAAATCCTTGTTATATAAAAATACAATAATACATTATATAAGTCGTGAACAATTTTTATAATAAAAAAAGAATGAAAAAATGCATAAAAAATAAATTGAAATTAAAATTATCTTACATATCTATGTGAAGCTTTAGCGTATTCTTCCATTCATTTTGAATTCGAAGGGTTGCGTCTTCCCAATCCTTGACGCACATCAATTACTCATCAAATATATCCGCATTCAATCCGCTCGTCGTTTATAACCCAACCACCGATACTAAATGCCGATTCACATGCAATCGTGTAAACGGGTGAAGCTAAAACGCCACGTGCCACTTTTGATAAGACGGGATATTGCGACTCACTTCACCATTGGAGTAATTCAAAATTTCCCAAATCGAATGTAGTATAAAGTGAAAGAAAGTCAAAAGAAAAGTAACGATTTAACTCAATAGGAGTAGAAGCATCTTGATAATAGAGTAGTCCCTGAAGTGCTAGTTTCCCAGGTGCTTTCATCTTGTTGTAACAAAATGGCCCAAGAAGAATACATTGAGTACTTGGCTACCGCCTCCGTTATCGTAGGTAACCACTTGTACCGGATGGAACCATATTTGCATGGCGATTGTAAAGATGAATCATAAAAGATTTCAATTTATAGTTAATAACAATATTTGTGCCCATTTTCAGATTTGTTACAATTGAGTTCAACAACTTATTAGCTTCTTTTAAATTGATCATCGGATCCACTATCGCATTGAGGGCGTAAAATAGTGGAATCTTATCGTAATATTTTCAAAAATTTTCAACCATGGAAGGAATAAAATTCTTGAAAATGGGGCAAGTTTTATATTTCTGCAAATATAAAGTAATTTCATTAAGAGCAAACAAAACAACTGAAAACGTGGGTGAGTATACGGTCGAGCATTTCACCGTTGCCTCATAGAATTCCTGCAAAAACTTCATACACTCTTTATAAATTTCCCAACTAGTAATAATTAAATCATCACCTTCAAGTCCACGAGCATGATTACAAAAATCCATTATAGCATTTTAAACTATTACAAGAATGAATCATTATATAAATAGAATTCCACATAATAGGCATGTCCGCACTAAAAGTCTTAGGGGCTAAATTCATTTTAATACATAATTTTTCAAATTCTTATTTTCTATGTGTCTCTGACGAAATGTTTAGTATAATATTACAGATTCTATCTATCATTGAGTGTATACCATCCAAAGCACATTTAACAATCAAGTTAATTACATCACAAACATAACGTATATGAAACAATTCTTCATCAAAGTCAGGAGTAATGTAAGGTTTCAACTTCTTAATAACACCATCATTAACTTTGGCATTATCTAAAGTGAAACTCTTAACCTTATCAAGTATGCCATATTCCACTAGTATGTCATATATGATACGAGTCACATTACTTGCATTATGAGGATGCTCAATGATTTTAAAAGAAATAATTTTTTTATTCAATAATCAAGTTTCATTAATGTAATGTGCAGTAGCAGATAAGTATCTTTTATTATTGTCATTGCTCTACAAATCATGAGTAAAACTAATAATATCGTTACATTGAAGCATATGTTGTATTAATTAATCTCTTAAGTTTTCATATTTAGCAATGACATCAACATGTGTAATATTTTGAGTTATATTTTTGTACGTTGGTTGAAACAATCTTGTATGAATTTTGTGAGACGTGGATTTTCAACAAAATTTAGTGGTAGCTCGGCAGCGGCAAGTAGCGTGGCCATTCCTTAACGTGTTCAATCTGGATCATAAGTCCAAAAACCTAAATCGGACGAACTCCTCTCCTTCACCATCGATTCCAAGTTGTAATTGTGGTTGTTGTGAATTGCTTCGAAGTTGAGAAAGACAAGTACGTGCATGACAAGTATTAAGTAGTAGCACCACCCGCCATAAATCCAAATTTTTTACCACAATAGTTACATAAGACAATTGTAACGGATTCACCATTTTCTTCTCTTTTGATTTTTTTTCGTCAAGTGTTTCCATCATTCAAACGTGGTGAGAGCCTCTTTCCTGTACAGCGGAAGTTGTAGTTTGATCATTGATTATAGTGGTTCTTCATTGAAACCCATGTTAACACTTGGATTATTTGAATCAACCTGAATTTGTTCGGATTATTGGGATTGAATGTATAAATCTATTTCGTAAAATAGAATATTTGAGAGTAGGTAAATGTGATAAAATAAAAAAATATAGTAGATGGTAGATATTAGATATTTGATTTAATAGAGTAGAATTTCGTAGTAATTAGAAAGAATAGAGCAAATTAGAGAGAACTTCGTAGAAGAATTTCGTAGTAACTAGTAGGAATTTCACAGAGAGATAGAGTTTGTTGTGCAAATCTTAACTTAAAACACCCCTACTATTTATACACACATTTTCAATGGTATTTTGGTAAATATTTCAAAAAATTTTAAATTTTGAATTTGAAAATTCAAAATTTTGGGAGCAATTTGAATTTTGGGAGCAATTTCCGTTTGAATTTTGGCAGCAAGTCAGCAACAAATGCCAACAACTGCAAAAGTTGTTTTCGCAGCAAAAGTGAGCCTTTAGCTTTTCCGGAGCGTCGCAAGGAGCTCGCCAGTTGCTCGTTAGCGATCCGCTTAGTTACTTGCGGTTCACTACTAGACCGTGCTGCCGAGCGGCTCGATCCCTGAAGCCTTTAGCTTGGGCTTGCCTTCAACCCGGCTCGGGAGCCATTTTGCCACGTCTAAGCGCTACTGAAGTTCTAAAACCAAATGCATCTCATTTCATTGTCATAAAAAGATCATTGCACGTTTGATGGATTTTTTAAAAGAATGGTATATTGCTCGTGGTGAACATCAGCAAATCTAGCTGATGAATTTCCCATCGCTTGATGCATTCTTTGATGTACTCTATTGGGAATTCTGTGGAATGCTAGAACATTGCACATTTGACGGGTTTTCTTAAAGAATGGTATATTGCTCTTGAATATAAGCAAATCCAATTGATGAATCTCCCGTCGCTTGATGCATTCTTTGATGCACTTTATTGGGAATTCTGTAGAAAGCCAGAATATTCGAAGGAAAAGGCCAAAGAAGAATTCTTTAAACTCAAATGTTGTTCTTACAATCTCAAAGATTTGGGTAAACATTTTAAGCGAGTCATGAAACGATATTACATCCTCGGCGGAATGAATGATATCAACTTGAAACAAGCATATCTTGAATCTCTTCTATCCTTGCTTGGTCAAGAAACTCACATAATAATTAGCATAAGGAGCCTAACAGTTATCCTAAACTTCTATTGAGAAATCCAAAATTGGGTCAAGCAAGCTATTGCCAAACTCTACAATCTAGAGAAATTCCTCAAAGAGATGAACAATGCCGCCAAGAAATTTGAAAAGTCATGTGGGTATTCCCATCTTCATATCAATTGCAAAAGGGCCATTGTGATTGTACTTCTCTCGAGCCCTCCAAATCTAGAAGCACTAAAGCTTTCGGATTTTCATGCCGCTCGCACAGCCGAAAGTTTTTTCAAAAGAAATGATCTTTTTTCCAACGAAAGACCACAAATGTTTCCTCTATGGAAAGAAAGGTCATTTTACGAAGCATTGTCCCCACAAAAAGAAAGACAAACTTCTCCAACAAGCCAAATCCATCATCATCGCGTTTGCTAAAGGTGTTGACTTAGAATCTCTCTTATCTGAAGAAGACGACCAATCTTCATAAACAGTCTTTGCTCTCAAAGGATAAGAAGATAGCACTGACGATGATAATATCACTACAGAAACTGCTAGTGATTGCTATGGAGAAATTAGCTTTGATAGAGGTTGGATTGGAGACCTTCCAAGTATGCTCTGAACCATCCTTATTAAAATGCGATTGGGGGAATAATGATTGGAGGAGTGGGATACATAGCAAGTAAACCCAAAGAATCCGTTAAATATCTTAGTATCATTAGAATCTTCCCATCCGTTGAGTAAACTTGACATAATAGTCAAATTTTCCCGATGGTTGATCAAGAAGTCCAACTTGTGGATGGTGACTACTCATATGATGCTTAGAGATGAGGGTGATTTTGGCCATGTCCTTTGTTTTGCCGAGGTCTTCGTTTAGGGTCCTAATGAGTAGTATCAAGGTTAGCAAGATGTGCTGGGCAGTTGTAGACATCCCAGAAGGTGCAACCAGTTTCACTATGTTTACAATGGACGGGGCATTCCTAAAAGTCAAAGGCAATAGGTATTGGGGCTGTAAGGGTCAGTCGAGTTGGGAAACAAGAAGGCTTTTTAGAAGGTTGATCTTCTTTTTTAAAAGTAAATTTCATTATTTCCATCAGACTTTGGGTTGCATTTTTAGAGGTGTATGAGTTTTTTCATAACGAGTCGCCCATGATTCAGGTAAAGCTTTAAAAGCTCTGATCGTAGGAGTTGTCTTGGGAGATGATTTGTACCGACTTGAAGAAGTAGAGCACCATAATATTGAAATCAAAAGACTGGTTCTGAACACGGTATGCCATTTGATAATGGAGGGTAACTTCATATGTGATACCAGTAGGGACTGCGCCAACGATCTCTGGATTTGAACTTTCAAGGTCAGAAAATTGGGGGTCCGAAAGGGGCATGACGAAATTTGGGAACATGATAATTATCACTGTGCCAGAATTAAGAGTAGTAAGCACTGTTCCAATGCAGGCATGTTGATACTGAGGATAACGAGTATCAAGAAGAGCAATTCGAGATACTGCAGGTAAGTCTTTTCTGCCATGAATAAGAGAGCAAGCCTTAAAACCTCCAAAATAGATGTGTATACAACCTTCAGAGAGCCATATTTTGGGCAAATGAGAAGGAATCTCAAGGGTAACAAACTCTTTAGATCTCGATTTTTAAGGAACAATTAAGGCTCGCAGAAGGGTTGTTCGGGTTTAGCATATAGGGTAGATCTGTAGGTTATGTTTTTTCAGTTTCATTGATGCACGACAATTCATACAAGCTTCCTACACTAGATGTAGATGATTTTGAGGTGAAGATAAATGGGGAAAAGATGGATATAGAAGAGGCTTGTGAAGACATAATAAACAAAAATAGTAATAGTCTCTCCCTTTTCTCTGAGTATTCAAACAAAAATGAGAATATCAATAGATAAAAACTGAGCTGGCTACCAATACAAGTGATTGTGATATTCTAGCCCAAAATCACAACAAAATTTTTGTTTAATAAGAGGGGGTTTGACTCTTAGGATTTGTCACTCACCTGGGTTGGACCATTAAATCGACGGTTCAGGTTCGTTCTGATGCTAAGGATCTTCGATAGAGACAATAGCAGAGAATATTACTAATATTGCTTTGTATGTTTGATATTGATATTCTTGCAAGAATACTATAGAAATTAGAAATTTGGGAGAGAAAGAAAGATGTCTTAGAAGGTCATAAAATGGAAAAACACACTGATTTATTGTTTGAGCTTTCGATGATTACAACTAAAGGAAGTGCCTCTATTTATAGAGGGGTGAGCCTTCTATTAGATAAATTGTAATCTTAATAACAACACAAAATATGACACGCAAATGCCATATGATCTACTGGTACAACTTTTAGAAAAGCAAATAATAAACACAATAATGTTACAATGTGACAAGAGTAAACAATGGATATGACAAAAGTAAACAGTAGTCACAATAATTTTACAAACGACAAACATACACGCAGATAATAAGAATCTACTTTATTAAAGTTGTCTGCAATGTGTCATCACGAATGGTGTCTCGAAGTTGGCTTTAGGTGCTGGCCAATAGCTGTCGTCGTCAGAATGAGCTTTCGATCCTAGCGAATAGCTGACGTTGCCACCATGACATTTCTTCTTCTTGATGGCTTTCTTCATTTCTAAGTTTAGAAGATTCTGGATTAATGGGGGATTCATGATTGTTAGATCATTGGTTCAAAATGAGAAAAGATCTTGGGAATCTTAAAATTAAGATCGGCCAGCTAAAATTGGGGGACAAGATGGCCCGATAGGTAAAGATGGACTAGTTGATGGAGATAGACTAAGTGGTTGTGGATTCGACTATTTTTTTAGTGGACCGACGGCGTTTTATTTTGAAAGCTTAAAATTTGGCTATGATCGTTACAGGGGGATCTTCATACAAGTTGGAAAGCAAGGTGATATGGAAACGTCTCTTGCTGTGGCAGAAAGCTGAATTTATTAGACTGTTAATAATAAGAAATATTCTTATTAATTTGTTTGTACATATTCAAGTGGTAGGGCTCCCCATGGTGCATCACCAAATGGTTGGCCAAATTTCAAGGGGAATTGTCTTTTGTTGATTTCGGCCGTCATGTTCTGAAACATTCTAAGTTCATGAGGATATTTCTCCCAATCTTTGTAAACTATCCCGTACTGGAGAAGATGAGAATGACGTGGGCATTTCGTTCTGAAGTTTTAAAATCTAGATTTCGAAGTCTATATGCTTTAAATCGCTCAACCCAGGTGTCAATTAGATAAAACCATTTAAAGAAATGTTGAATCTCCTAATATTTCTCACACGAATCTTCACCAAGATATGTGGCTCAATCTGGTGTTGCATGAAAATGTCCGATCTTGGTTTTGATATGAGAGAGCTCACTTTCCATTTCGACGGCATTAAAGCATATTGCTATGTTGTGGAGTTCATGGCAAATGAATCATGAGACTTCTTTGGTAAATTGTTGAAATGTGTGAATGTTAATATGGAACAACGAAAGGAATGGATAATCAGGGTGGAAACCAAGTCCACCAAGGGTAGTTATACCAAATCGTTGGATGATGACAGATTGGTATTTGAGCATTATTTCTTTGGCTCGAGACTGGAGGGTTTTGTCTCGACTAGATAAAAAAATTTCTGGTGGGAAGGTTTCTTTGATTTGTGGAGGTTCGGAGAGCATATTGATAAATGGAATTGGTTTAAGGCAATTCAACCATTCCACCTCCATAGAGATTTGGAGAAATATCCTCATGAATTTAGAATATGTCCGAAAAGGATGGTTGAAATCAACAAGACAATTCCCTCCGAAATTTAGCCAGCCATTGAAGATGTACCATGGGAAGCCCTACCACTTGAATATCTACAAAAATTGATGAAGATGTTTCTTATTATCAACAGTTTGATAAGTTCAACTTTGTACCACGGCAAGAGACGTTTCCGTATCACCATGCTTCTAACTTGTATAAAGATCTCCATATTCCTCTTGATATTCTTCGGAACCAAACTTTATCTTGGTAGACCAATTCAAAGCCTTGGAGTCACAACGAAGTATTCTGAGAATAACCTTACAAGAGCTACGAAAGATGTTGTGGACAATAATGCACAAAAATTGGAATTTAAAGAAACAACATACACTTGAAAAGGTTAAGCAAGCCCTTGGACAAACCAGCAAGTCGAAACATAACAAAATGTTGGTCAGTCCAATTAAGTATGGCCAAAACCCACTTCAAACGAAGATGTGACCCATTTTCTGCAAGAGGACCAACAGCAAGAAATAGTCCGTGATTCGACCCAATCGGCCCATGTCCAACATCCAACGTCCAGTGAATTAATATTCGAATATTGGAATCGGTCCATTAAGAAGACACAGCCCAGTCCATAACCACTTAGTCCATCTCCACCAACTGATCCATCTTCATTAGTTGAGCCATCCCATCCTTCAGTTTCAACTGGCCCATTTGAATTTTAAGATACCTAAGATCCATTCTCGTTTGAACTAATGAAAGTATTGGACATCATGAATTCCCCGTTAATCCACAATCCTATAAGCTTAGAGATGAATAAAGCCGTCAAGAAGAAGAAATGCCATGGTGGTGACGTCATGGCTTACCCTGTGATTCCGACGATGATAGCCATTGGCCAGCATCGAAAGCCAACCTCAGGACACCATGAGTGATGTAATAAAGCAGATTCCCATTATTTGCATGTATGTTTGTTGTTTGTAAAATTATTGTAACTATTGTTTATTTTTGTCATGTTCACTACTTACTCTTGTCGTATTGTAACATTATTGTGTTTATTGTTTGTTTTTATTAAAGTTGTACGAGCAAATCGTATGGCATCCATGTGTCATGTTTTGTGTTGTAGCTAAGATTACATCTTATCTAATGGAAGCCTCGCCCCTAAAAAAATAGAGGTGCCTTCTTCAGTTGTAATCATCGAAAGTTCAAATAATAAATCAGTGTGTTTTTCCATTTTATTGCCTTCTAAGACATCTTTTTTTCTCTCCCAAATTTCTAATTTCTGCAGTATTTTTGTAAGAATACAATATCAACATACAAAGCAATATAAATAGTATGTTCTGCTATTGCCTCTATCGAGGATCCTTAGCATCAGAATCTGAACCGTCGATTTAATGATCCAACTTATTAAACAAAAAGTTTGTTGTGATTTTGAGCTAGAAATATCACAATCACTTGTATTGGTATCAAAGCCAACTCAGTTTTTATCTGTTGATATTTTTATTTTTGTTTGAATGCTCAAAATGATGAAATAAAAGAGAGATTACTACTATTTCTGTTCATTATTTCTTCACAAACCTCGAAATCATTTACATCTAGTGTAGGAAGCTTGTATGAATTGTTGTACATCGATGAAACTGAAAAAACCTCACCTACAGATAGACATAGCAAAATGATTAGTGAACTGGCTCGGGCTCACCTTAAATGCTTGCTTTAAGGTGAGCCCGAGTATGAGCTCGAACAACAATTTAGGGATCGTGCCGCTTGGTTCGGGTCCCTGTAACTCGCCTACTCGGTCAAAAAGCTACCTTTTGGAAGCATTTTTGCTGTCTTTTGCAGTTGTTGGCACTTATTGCTGACTTGCTACCAAAATTCAAATGGGAAATGGCATCTAAAATTCAAATTTAAAATTTAAATTTTTTTGAAATATTTATAAAAATGTCATCCAAAATGTGTATAAATAGGGGTTTTTTGAGTTAGGATTTTCACAATAAACTCTATCTCACTGTGAAATTCTTCTACGAAGTTCTCTCTAGTTTGCTCTATTCTTCCTAGTTGCTACGAAATTCTACTCTATTAAATCAAACAATATCTAATATCTACTATTTACTATTTTCCTTTCATTTTATTGCATTTACCTACTCAAATATTCTATTTTACGAAATAGATTCATACAGTCAATCCCAACAATCCAAACCAATTAATATTGATTCAAATAATCTAAGTGTTAACGTGGATTTCAATGAAGAATCTCCAACCAATTATCAAACTACAACTTCTATCGTATAGGGAAGAGGCACTCGGTGAAGAATTACTACGTCCGATTGTTGGAAACACTTCACGAAAAAAATCGAAAGGGACGAAAATGGCAAATCCTTACAATTGTCGTATGTAACTATTGTGGTAAAAAAATTGGATTTACCGGTGGGTGGTTCTACTACTCAACATACTCGGCATGCTCATACTTGTCTTTCTCGACTTGGAAGCAATTCACATTAAGCACAACTATACGTAAAGGAATGGTTGCGCTGCTTGCAGCTGCTGATGTCATTGCTAAATATGAAAATTTAAGAGATCAATTTAACACAAAGTATGCATCTCAATTACATAAAAAAATTATTGCTTTTAAAATGATTGAGCGGATAATGCAAGTAATGGTCGTATCATATACTAGCGAAATATGGTATACTTGATAAGGTTATGAGTATTCACTTTAGATAATGCTAAAGTTAATGATGGTGTTATTAGGAAGTTATACATTTACATTAATCCTGATTTTGATGGAGAATTTTTAATATACTTTGTGTTTGTCATGTAATTAACTTGATTGTTAAATATGCATTGGATGGTATATACTCAATAATAGATATAATCCATAATGATATGCTATACATTTCTTCAGGGACACGTAGAAAACAAGAATTTGAAAAATTATGTATTGAAATGAATTTGACCCTAAGACTTTCGGTACGGACATGCCTATTAGGTGGAATTCTACTATATAATGATTCATTCTTATAAATGTTATGACAATGCGATAACGAATTTTTGGAGTAATCATGCCCGTGGACTTGAAGGAGATTATTTAACTATTACTGATTGAGAAATTTCTAAAGAATATATGAAGTTTTTGTAGGTATTCTATGAGGCAATGGTAAATTACTCGGTCGTATATTTACCCATATCTTGAATTCTTTTGTTTGCTCTTAACGAAATTACTTTATGTTTGCAGAAATATAGAACTCGCTTATTTTCAAGGATTGTATTCCTTCCATGATAATTTCAAAAACATTACGATAAGATTCCACTATTATATGTCCTTGGTGCAATAGTGGATCCGACGATCAATTGAAAAGGAGCTTACAAGTTGTTGAACTCAATTGTCATAAACATGGAAATGGACACAAATGTTGTTATTAATTATGATTTGAAATCTTTTATGGTTCGTCTTTACAATCATCATGCGAATATGGTTCCATTCGGTATAAATTGTTATCGAATGATGAATTAAATAGTAGTTCAGGGACTACACTATTTTGTTAAATAGTAGTTCATGTTATTCGCAATCAATTGTGTTACAACAAAACGAAAGCACATGGGAAACTGGTAATTGAAGGACTACTCTATTAAATCAAGATACTTCTACTCCTATTGAATTAAATCGTTGTTCTACTTTCGGCTTTCTTTCACTTTGTACTAAATCCGATTTGAAAAGTTTCAATTTACTCCAATGGTGGAGACAAAATGAGTCACAATATCCTGTCTTATCAAAAGTGGCATGTGACGTTTTAACTCCGTCCGCTTTCATGGCTGCATCTAAATCGGCATTTAGTATCGGTGGTCAGGTTATAGATTGAATGCGGATGTATTTGAATCATTGATGTGTGTCAAGGATTGGGAAGACGCGGCCCTTCGAATTCAAAATGAATGGAAGAATATGCTAGCCAATGAAATGAACACTTTGAGCTTCACATAGACATGTAAGATAATTTTAATTTCAATTTAGATTATTTTTTATGCATTTTTTTCATTCTTTTTTTTATTATAAAATTGTTCACGTAGTACATAAGTTGTGAACAATTTTAACTTCGTCTATCTAATTCATAGCCAGTCCCAAGCCCGGATAAAAGAGGAGGGCTTTTGTACAATGTATTATTGTTTATCAAAAAAAAATATAACAAGAATTTTTCAATTAGAATGTCTGTTATTTTTTTATATAACTTTTGGTTCATTCAATCATTTCATTCATTTGTGCGTACAAATTCGAATATTCGATAGTCGATACTTTATTTGAATGATTGAATCATGTATATGTCTAAACCACAAACTAGATTTACAAAAAAAAAAAAAAAAAAAAAGTTAAGCGAGCCGCTCGGCTCGGCCTTGCCCGGCTCGCGAGCTCGAGCCAAGTACTACAAGCAATGGTGAGTCGAGTCGGATCGCCAAGCCATTTTTCCATGTTTCCCTACTGGTCTACCCCTTATCAATCCATACCATGCATGTACTAAACCCTGACAATCCTTTTCTAAGACACTTCGAGCCTGAGTTGTTCCTTCAAAATCCAGAGCTACAGAGTATGTCACCCTTGAGATTCTTTCTCTAAGACAGTTTGAGTCTTAGTTGTTCATTCAAAATCCAGATCTAAAGAGTTTGGCACCCTTGAGATTCCTTCTCTAAGATAGTTCGAGCCATAGTTTTTCCAGCCATTAAGTAAGAAGAGTTTGTCTAGCACCGAAAGCCAACCTCGGGACACCATAAGTGATGAGACATTGCCGACAACTTTAATAAAGCAGATTCCCATTATCTGCATGTATGTTTGTCGTTTGTAAAATTATTATGACTGCTGTTTATTTTTGTCATATCCACTTTTACTCTTGTCTTGTTGTAACAATAGTGTTTATTGTTTGTTTTTATTAAGGTTGTACGAGCAGATCGCATGGCATCCGCGTGTCATGTTTTGTGTTGTAGCTAAGATTACATCTTATCTAATGGAAGCCTCACCCTTCTAGAAATAGAGGCATCTCCTTCAGTTTTATTCATCGAAAGCTCAAATAATAAATCAGTGTATTTTTCCATTTTATGGCCTTCTAAAACATCTTTCTTTCTCTCCCAATTTTCTAATTTCTGTAGTATTCTTGCAAGAATACCAATGTCAACATACGAAGCAGTATCAATAGTATGCTCTGTTGCTGCCTTTATCGAGGATCCTTAGCATTAGAACCTGAAGCCAATTTAATGATCCAACCCAGGCGAGTGACAAATCCTAAGAGTTAAACCCTCTCTTATTAAATAAAAAGTTTGTTCACATTCATTCATGATACTTCATAATCCTCGAAGAAAACATAGCAGGGTTGTGCCCCTGTTAGGAAACTATTTTTAAAGATTTTTTCTACCTTTTTCAACTTTTTTATACATTCTTTCTTTTCCCTAAATCAATCACATCCACATATCTTATCACATCCACAAATCTCCACCACTCAACTCCACTCATTCTCTCTCCTCTTTTACATTAAAAACCATTAAAATACTTTATAAACGGTTCCCTAACTTGGGCTGTTCCTTGAGGGGAACAAGAATATACTAATAATAGCACATATAAAAGAGGGGTAAATTTAATTAATGATCACTGAATTTTCAAGATATAATTAATTACTCACTGAACTTTGAACTGTAATTAAATACTCACTAAACTTTACTTAACGTCATTTATCGATCACTCGTTAATTTAATATTTATTCTATTAACGTATTACACCAATTTGACTGACGATATTATATATGTAACCAATTAGATCAACTGTTGGTATAAAAAACTCACTCAAATTGGACGAAAAACTATATAAATAATAAAAAACGCCATACAAGTATTGTTTGAGACAATGATATTTCTGATAATTTATTTAGCTTTTTTCTGATATAAGTCCCAGTGGATGAATCTATTTTACCAATAATTATTTTAACTGTCTCTACGAAGAATGTTATTAGTCATATACACATAATTCTTAAATATATTTAAATTTTGAATTAAAGAGTGATTATTAGTTGACATTAAGTAAAGTTCAATGAGTAGTTAGTTATATTTTAAAGTTCAAAAAATAATTAGTGACGCTTTAAAAGTTTGATCATCATTCGTTAAATTTACCCGAGTGACTTTGGTTGTTTTCGTCGTCTCTGCCGTTTTGTGTAGTTTTGCATGCCGTTTCGACCCCGCAACAATGTTTTATACTTTTGCGTCAAAACGACGCCGTTTGGATCGGTTATATAATAACTGTTAGGCCCATTTTGGTCATTTTCCAGGGAGACTCCGGCTCTCCAACGAGTCAACGACGTCTCCCTCCGTCTCTAGCCGTCTCGCTCCCGGTGGATTCTCGGTCACTACATCGGTTGGTCCTCTTCTGCACTCTCTCTCTCTCTCTCCCTCTTTCTCTCTCTCTCTCTCTTCATTTTTTTTTGTGTTGATTCCTCTGTCGTAGCTTTTCATTTTGGGTTTTCGATTGTTGCTGTCGGTGGTATTTTAGACGGTCCCTATGAGCTTTTATTATTGTTTCGATTTTTTCCATATGTTTCGATTTTCCCATGTAGTATTTGCAGAAATGTGCCCTTTTTTTATTTGGGGGTTTTGTTCATTCTATGTCCAGTGATTCTTATGTGTGAAATCCTTACATTGTGGAGCTGCAATTCTTCAAAATAAACATTTATATGTGTGCAGTGCGGATTGAACTCATTACTCATGAATGTTTTTGGTCTGATTTTCAGCTTCTCATTTGGGATATTGTGAGGGCAAAGGACAACTCCAGATTCTCCAAAAGCAACCAAGAGACTACGTGTTGATACTGGTAAAATTCTTCCCTATATATGCTTTTCGTCATATATAGGTTGAATTGAGCAATTATGAAATATAAAGAGAGCTGAAATTAGAAGCTTAGATCAAAAGCATATCATGGATTTTAGATTGTTGGTCAATACCACATTACTATTATTATTGAGATGAAGAAGGAAGAACAGGATCAGGAATTGAGAGATAGTGAAAGAGTAAAGTACTCTTTCTTATTCTTTTTTCTGTGTATTACTGAAAAGAAGCAATACAATATTTATACATTTTGTACCCTTTTGGCTTAACTAAAACTAACAAAGAATCTAATAACTAATTAGGGAATCCAAGCAACAGAGTAACAAACTAATTAATTTGCTTACTATTTTTACCGACTATTTTACATTATGTACTTATGGACAGTTTAAATGTTTTAGCTCAATTGACTTGCTGTCCTATTATGCATAAACGAAAAGAATCTCGTTTTACTTCAGATCTGATAAGTACTACATAGAACCATGTACAAGAAGGTGTCACACTTAGAAGAGAATGTCTAAATAAATGCAAATATTTATATTCTGACTTTGTGGTTTCTTAGGCCTTGTTCTACACACATTAATTTGTGTTTACTCGAATTTCATGTAAAATGGGTGGTTGAAATTTGGAGAAAATACATTAAAAAATGTAAATAAATTGTCAAATCGATATTTAGGTGGTGGAAAAAGGATGAAAGAGGAAAAGTATATGTACATTTTTTAAATTTAATGTGTATAGAAAAAGGCCCTATAGTTGACAATCTAGCAGATTTAAAGAAGATAACACACTTAGAAGAGTATGTCTAAATAAATGCAAATATCGATTTGACAATATTATATTATTTCTATAAAAATGGTATCGTCAAATCAATGTAATGAGGTTGAAAATGATGATAGAGAGAGAGAGAGAGAAATAATCTTTTAAATAAATTGTATCAAATTTTAATTCATTCTCTTTCAAGTTTGAATTTGGTAGGATAATCATATCCATATATCTTGTGGGACCTACAAATATTACACAAGTCAATTCCAGTCGCTGTCTTCCCTATTTAACATAAAAATGTGATGTCAATAACTATAAATGCATATTTATCACCTTCCATCAATTGCCCCGTCTCAAATCTCTAATTTTTTTATTTTTTTATTTAATAACCGAGGGAATCGGGGGGTCAAATCTCTAATTTTTTCATCAATTACCCATGACCAAAATATCACAAAACACGTGGTCAAAAAAAAAATTGAGAAAATACAATTTATTAATTATGTTTATTTTTTCCCCCAAAACAAAAATCTCAGTGTATAATGCATTTGCATCTGAGACAAAAGTTCAAACAGTTGCCGTATATTTGGATGGCCGGCAGTACTTACTATAAATTTCTCAGGTTTTAGGCATAAGCAAATACAGTGTGCAAGAATCAATCTTGATATAGTTGAGTAAACAAGGAGTGGGTAGAGAAGGTTTAAGTGACAATATTAACCAGTTGTCAGTTGGTCCGTTTTGAAGTAATTATTGAACGGTACAATTCAATTCAGTCATGTCCAAATCAAACTCATGACTCCATCTGCCAACCAGTTACCCAACCACCCAATTATATATATATATATATATATATTTATTATTTTTCATTTCTTGCTCAGAGAACTTGAATCGGAGAAGAGGAGGTATCCAAGATTTCTATTTTGAAATTGAGAAAGAAGAAGGATGACTTCATATCTTCGTAAAAAATTCCAGTCTTTCCAAACTGGTTCATCGGATGCAAAGGGAGACGGCTTAGAAGATCAAGAAGTGGTAGAATGCAGTAAGATTGGAATCATGAGAGCTGTTGTTGAAGCTCAAGATCCCTCTGCTAAGGTACCTACCTACCTCAACAAGAAGACCACCTTTGATATATTTTCTTGATCGACACTTATAACTCATTGGCATCTATATCATATTGACTAAACAACAGCAGAAATTGGTTAGGTATTGCATTTTCTAATGGGTAGATAGTGAACTGAACTATAATACAAGGCGTGAGAAATGACACAGGATATATCCACTTCTATGGTGGCATTCCAAGATATGAGGGTAATAGTAATTTTGGTGAATGAGGACTTAAATGCAAGTCTATGAACAATTATCTCTAGTGAGTATCTCTATTCTTGAATTGAATGGTAACCTGAGAAAGAAAATGATTGATTATAGACAACTGAACAGGCAATTTAATAGGTGTAGCAGATAATGTAGGAGGGGATAAATGGATATGTCAAATTAGATCAGAGTTTCCAGTTCAAATGTTTGGACTACGGTTACTGACATAAACGTTGCTAAGTACCAAAACCTGAAATGCAACTCCTGGGTAACTAGCCTAGGGTCCATTTGTTAAGCTTATGAACAAGTGCCCATTAGTGGGCACTATTATGTGCCCATTAGTGGGCACTATAATGTGCCCACTAGCTGAAATGTCAGCATTTGGATTAAAGTTGAAACTATGAATTACTTCAACTTTAACTCAGACGCATACACATCAGCTAGTAGGCACATTACAATGCCCACTTTTGATCATTTGCACTATTTGTTATGTTGGTACATTGCCGAGCGTGTCACTCCCAAAGATGATAATTATAAATAAATAAAAGTGCCTTGTTTAATATTGTATTTTCCCAACGGTGCCTAGTGAGAATCTTGTCCATCTGGATTGCAGGAAGTGGATGACTTTATGATCCGTAGATTTCTCCGAGCTCGTGATCTAGATGTTGAAAAGGCTTCAGACATGTTTCTCAAGTACCTTAATTGGAGGAAAGAATTTCTTCCAAGCGGATTTATATCACCGTCTGAAATCCCAAATGATCTTGCCCATGATAAGTTATTTATGCAAGGACATGATAAGAGTGGACGGCCAATAGTGCTTGTGTTTGCTCAACGGCATAAGCCCACAAGTTTGGAAGAGTTTAAGCGTATGTGCATTGTTTAATTTTCATCTATCATTGTTTAATTAGGATGTTGTAACTTTCTTAGAGGAATTGGAATAGCGATGTTGCCGTGGTCCTTCCATTCAACATCCTCCATCTCATGTTTTAGTATCACCGATTAACATGCTAAATTTTTCACCTTTTTTCTTTTACAGGTTTTGTCACTTACACCCTTGAGAAAATTTGTGCTAGGTAATTCAATTTTATTAACATATTAATTTAACCATTTTCTGCTAAAGAAAAGCTATGCGATGAGCATGCTTTAATTTTGGTTCCATATGATAGATTGGTTGTCAGAAACTTGTCAAACCATTTGCAACACTCACCCCACCCCATATTAAAAGTAAAATGCTGCTGTCACTGCTTATAAGTTCCAGTAATGTGTACGTCCATTTCTGGTATTAGAATGTTAACACC
Organism: Jasminum sambac; assembly: GCA_018223645.1. Classification (NCBI taxonomy): domain Eukaryota; kingdom Viridiplantae; phylum Streptophyta; class Magnoliopsida; order Lamiales; family Oleaceae; genus Jasminum; species Jasminum sambac. Next base: position 29,682,700 of record CP073652.1, read on the forward strand.
TAATAATTTTTGTCAGGATGCCAAGTGGACATGAGAAGTTCACTGCCATTGCTGACCTCGAAGGGTGGGGATATGCAAACAGTGATATTCGAGGATACCTAGCAGCAGTCTCAATTTTGCAGGTGTGAGTTGTTTTCATTGTAGACATTGATAGCAGACACAATTAGCGCATATAGAATCAAACTAATAAAACTAGCTTCTGAAGTGGAGCATGGTTGCTTACATCTGCTTTCTGATTAATTATATGACAGGACTGCTACCCGGAGAGGCTAGGCAAGATGTTCATAATCCATGTGCCTTACATATTCATGACTGCATGGAAGATGGTTTACCCGTTTATTGACAAGAATACTAAGAAGAAGGTAAATTCTCTCCTCGTGCCAGTTTCGCTGTGTTGCTTCAATTTTTATGCATGCTTAGGGTAGCATCTCGAGTTAAGTAACCTATATATCATTGGCTGGTCCTGGTTTATGATGACCAAATATCTGCAGATTATCTTCGTTGACGACAAGAAACTGCAATCTACCCTGCTTCAAGACATTGATGAGAGTCAACTTCCCGATACGTATGGAGGGAAACTAAACTTGGTCCCTATTCAGGAGTGCTGATAGCTTTAGTATGTTCCACCATTAATTATATTTTTGCTATCTAATGAGAGTGGAGTGTTATAATATGTCACATCTGCATGTTTCAAACAAAGCTCGTGCTTATGAGCTAGAACTATTGCACACTGAAATACTACAATATCCACTGCATGTGATGGATTAGAAGCAACCTATTCGTTTTCTATTTGCTGTGTGGACCATTTTATGTGTATGTATATCTTTGCTAGTAGCCAATACAGGTTTGACAAAAATCTTATTGAAATCCCCGACTCCCTGTTGTCAACAGTAATTAGACGCACTGTACAAGTGAAATACTAGTACTAGTAAAGAAAAAAGCACGAGTGTAATGATAACGGGTGGTTATTTGTTTTTAACAGCACTACTATATATACATGCAAGTAATTTCTCATGTGTTCTTCACATGCCCAATATAGACATAACAAAAGTTGGCGCTTAAAGTCCTTCCGTCGTAAAAATTGTTAGTTTGACCATCGAGATGTCAAATTTTTTATAAAATGACGAAATTAACCCTTCTTTGAATATATAACAATTGCAATTGAATGCATAAGTTTGAAGCATGTATCATGTTCTAAATTTTAATTAAACATCAAAATTTTACCTTAAATTTTTTGTATATATTTATTTGGTGCATAGTAAACTTTATTGAATTAGTTTTATGTTAATTAAACAATTTTTATGAAAAAATTTCGATACAGTAGCATTTGTTGGCGTTAATTTTATATTATCGTCTTTTAAAAATTTGGGCAGATTCCATTAGGGGTCCCCAACCTTCGGGGGTCGTTGCAATAAGGTCCCGAACAAAAACCGATAATATAATATTAATGTGAACACATGTTATTTTGTTGGAATTTTTCAATGGAAATTGTTTAATTAATATCAAATTAAATCGATAAAATTTATTACGGACCAAATAAATATATATATAAAAAATAAAGGCAACATTTTGCAACTTAATTAAAATTTTGGACTAATTTATACCTATTTCAAAATCATGAATTCAATTGCAATTATGATTTATTCATAAAAGGGTTAGTTTTGTTATTTTACAAAAAGTTTGACCGCTTGACTGTCAAACTAACCTTCGTTATTTCAATAAAAGCAAGATATTTTCCCAAAAAAAAAAAAAAAAACTATCAAACTAACTGTTTTTTAGACGGAATGACAGGGACCTGGGGCGCGAGACTTTAAAAATTTGGGACCTTATTATAACAACCCTCAAAAGTTGGGGACCCCTAGTGGAATTTACCCAACAAAATTTATAAATTGGTGTTTCCAATTGTCAGTTTATTAGACATTAACTACCCTACTATTAGATTATGTGTCTGATAAAAATTATAAATTGAAATAGTTTTAAATATGTGGTTGAAAGTAGAAAAATAATATAAAAAATAAACTAATTAATTAATCAAATATATGGATAAAATGAAAATTAAAAAAATAATTCTAATTTTGAATTATAGCAAACATACCCTTAACCTCGCCAAGTGATGACAAGAAATAAGAGAATAAAGGTTGCAAATAAAAGTGGCAAAGGACCATCGATTTCTTTAGTCCCTTTTGCATTCCGCTTTGCCTTCAATGCAACCTAAAACCTTGTATCCCAACATATTCTTGTCAACGTGCATAGATAATCAGGTTAAATTTCTCATGTCTATCCTTGAACCTCTATCGATATCTCTATTTTGTCTCTAAACTTTAAATTAGACAAAATCACGGTTGAAAATTCATATAACTTCGACAGTATTTGCGTCTTTCTTTGGCACCAAGCTCTCCCATTTGCCACATCGAGGGGTTGGATTAGTGTAAGTCAAGTGAAATGAATGGAAGGATGTATGAGAATGGGATTCGAAAGTCCTATCACGGATTAGAAACAACTTCAAGGATGCATTAGAAAGGGATGGATATTAACGAATGAATTTGGAAAGTATCCTTAATAACTAGTATGTAACACGTGCGTTTGCATGTGATATGGAATGTTATTTTAATTTTTTTATTATTAGTATAAATAAATTATTACAAAAATTAAACATTTTCAAAGTAATAAATGGAGTTGAAGGGGTCAAATGTTTAAGAAAGCAATAAAAATAATCAATTTTGAATCAGAACTTAATTGAGAATTTCAAATAAATATTTTAGTAAGTACACATAAACATTTTCTTAGAAAACTAAAAAAAAAGTTCACATAGTATTTTTATTTTACATAACAAACTTATTATAATCAAACAGATAAATAAAAGAGAATTCAAAATATTTAATGGATCCCATTTGAATAGGGATAGTTTTGACAAATCAGATAAGGCATAGGGGTAAAATGGAAAACAGAATGTTTTACACTCATTCCCTTTTTTGTATAGTAGTGATAGTGATAGTAATAATGATAATAGTATAGTGATAATAACTTTGTCAACAAGAAGAAATGAGTAGTAAATAGGTGAGTTTTTTTTCTACCCTATCAGTCAATTTATAAATAAATAGCTTAAAATTTCAATCCTCATTACTCTTCTAAATATACCATTCATAAACCAAAATTTGCCAAACATGCCATAACTAGATAGAACACCCTAAAACAAATATGGCCTACAGGTAAAGTACCAAAGTCGTCACCCAACCAACTTTTCTCTTAAAGGGTTACCAGTTGATTCTAGATTACATCGACTTTAACTTTATATCTCCTATAGTCCTATATGTAGACTAGAAAGACTCTTTGATAAACCTTGCTCCTAAAGTCCCTCAAATATTCAAGCTCCTCCATCTCTCTCCCCTGGATAACACACAGTGATGGCTAGATACTACAACTCAGCTTACAATGATTATCTCCAATACTTCTCACTCCCAATTCCCTTCATCTTCTTCCTTGTTGTATTGTTCATTTTCTTGATCTTCACTTGGTACATAAACTATGAGTACCTGCTTGAAGACTTCATGTATCAGCTCAAGTTATCCCTCATGGTGATTCCAGTGCTGCTGCTGCTTATCCTGCATTGGATGTCTGTCCACGACCGGCGCAGAGTCCCATGTGCTCTGTTCTTGCCGGAGAAGGACGCATTTCATCGGGCCGGAGGGTCGCCGTGGGGAGTTGCTATCCTACTTGTATTTCTCATGTTCATGATCTCTCACCATGCTTCTATGCATGAAAGATGGTTTCCCCTGTTTACTAGGCGACGATATTAAACGTGCACCTTGTAGCAGATATTGTGCCTAGCTAGCTTCAACCTCTCAAGTAGTTACATTTATTTAATTTTGTTTGAATTCTGTACTTTGATAAGAGGAAGAGATTATGTTTATGAATCATTAACATGTTCTTGTTGTGAGTTCTAAGAAGAGATGAAATGTATTATTAGCTATGCTGTTCTGAGTGTATGTTTTATTAGGCTCCAAATAATTGGAAGAATTTTCATAAGGCATTATGTTGAGATGAGCTTTGATATGGAACCAATTCATTTTTTTTTTTTTTTTTTTTTGAAAGATGGAACCAATTCTGTTAAGTAATAGTAGGAGCATCTTTCGTTAACCTTCCTCCAAATTTGCAGTAAAAATTAAAATCCCAAATCTGGGGTAATCTTCCCTCTGCTACACCCCAAACACCCTTCTTTATACTTATGTGAGATCTCTTGTCACATAATAATAATGACATGAAGTTAACATCCCGTGTTAGTAGATTCCAACACATCACATGAGTGTAACACAACTACAAAATTTATTATCAACATAGACAAATAATTGAAAAGAAAACAGGAATCCACTGGTAGAGTGATTCAAATTTAAGGACCAAAACATTCTTTCCGTCACAACAAAAAATTTACTTTTGACAATGAAAATTTTTGTCATTCAAAAGTTATTTTAGAATCTTAGATTATTTGACAAAAACACTCATCAGAAAAAGTAACAAGTGAACAATTAATTTCCGTTGATATAAGTATCTTTTTTTTTCTTTTTTTTTTCCTGAATTGTTATTGGAAAGGTCAAAGGTGTTCAACCACATCCAAAAGCATGAAATGGTGAAAGGAAGCAAAATCTCTCCCGACGCCCTTGGCAATCAATCAATGCTGAAAATTTCCGTTATTATTCAATACTGTTAATAAATTAAACAAAACTCACATAACATTTCTGGCAAGCCTAAAGGTAACAATCACAAGGACGCTAAGAATTTCTTCGAAATATTGTGTTGGTATTTTCATTTTTGAAGGTTCTTCAGGTGGTTGAACAAACAATTTGTCACACGATTTAGCCTTGTTGGATGCCCCATTTACAGCTATTTCTCGAAGGCTTCATGACATCCAAACACATTTCAGGGTTTCGTGATTTCGAGCATATTTGAGTAAGCAAATCGGATGCTTTCAGGTGTGTCAAATGGCAATTATGAAGCAAAGGGAGTGAAAAGGAGATGAGCAAAAGAAAGTAAGAGATGAAAGTGCCATTTCACGGTTTAGTTTAAAGGTCAATGAATTAGATATTTAGAATCAAAATGGCCATTAAATGATAAAACTCAATTAGACATGTATCATTAATTGATTTTTGGTTTTAAATCTTACATTTAAATTATGGTTGTCTTTTTCAAATGGATACTTCAACAACAATGACACGATAAGACATGCAAAGAACTGAAATATACTCCACAAATATTGGCAAATGGACTTACTGTTGTTGAGATCTCGTTGTCAAAGACTGAGCTATTTTGTTACTCTCGCCACAGATAATCTTACAGCCTCTTAGCCACTGCCCTCCAAACAACCACCAGGAAGCTACACCCAACTGCACCCAGGGACCTTTTGCAGCCCTCTCTCTTTCATGACAGTTCTCAGTTCATCCACGTCATTAGTATACACAGATGGAGACAATAGACTGGCAGAAAGTACATAATTCGCTCCAAGGTCAGGCTCAATTTGAAGCAGAAGTTGCTTTAAATTTTTGTTTCCGTGTAGAATGTGACCATGTTGTTTACACGAGCTAAGATAGCTCCTCAACACAACAGAGTTTGGTTCCATTGGCATACTCATGAGAATCCGATAAGCTTCTTCGATTTTCCCAGCACGACCGTATAAGTCAACCATACATCCATAATGCTCCATTGTTGGCTCAATATTGTAAACATTCACCATTTTTCCGAAAAGCTCTTGTCCATTTTCAACAAGACCATTGTGACTACAAGCACAGAGGATGGTTGAAAATGACTTGTCATCAGGCCTCACACCAGCTTCTTCCATTCTTGTAAACAGAGAAACAGCTTCTTCTCCATTGCCATGATCTGTGAGGCCAGAAATCATCGTCGTCCAAGATTGCAGATTTTTCTCAGTCATCGAATTAAATATATGAAAAGCTTCTTGTAAGAGACCACATTTTGCATATATATTAAGCAGGGCTGTTCCCAAAGCAACATGTAATTTGATACCGTTGACAAGTATGTATGAGTGAATGGACTTTCCGTATCTGATATTGAGGAGGTCGGTACAAGCAGCAAGCAAACTAACCAGAGTAACCAAGTTTGGCTTTTCGTTTACCTTCTTCATCTCATGGAACACCATTAAAGCCCCCAAAGAACGTTTACTACATTCAAAGCTCGACTGTTAGACAAATATCAACATAATGCATCACAAGAAAACTGAAAACATCACAAGACAAATCAGAGTGATCGCTCAAATGCATTATTCATAACTTGGGCCTAGCAAGAAAGGAGTTGAATTGATTGTAGAATCTCATTGTTTCATATCAACATTCTCTGAAATATACAGGAAGACCAAAAAAAATAACGTATGAGGAGGAAATGGGGAAACTCAATTTACATACAGAAATTCGGGAGAATGTGCATACCAATCAATATAAACGGCAATCATTGAGCTCCAAGACACTACATCTCTCCCAGACATTTCATCAAACACCTTCCTGGACAACTCAATCACACCACAAGAACCATAAACCCTAATTAGCGTATTGTTGACGTGTGGATCCAAATCAAAACCCGTCTTAAAAACCATAGAATGCACGGATCCAGCTGCTGCAAGCATGGAACAACGCCCGCAAGCCTTGATCACAAGCGGATACATAAATTTGTCGGGATTGAGTCCACCACCTGTACGAAGGAATTCCACAAAGAGTCTGATGGACTCAATTGGGGTTGACGAGTTGTTGGAGTATGCTTTGATCATCGTATTCCACGCAAAGAGTGGTGGAGGAGAAATTGGTGAGTGGTCGAAGATTTTTCGCGCGTCATCGAGTGAGATTGAGGAGGTAGAAAGTATGATCTGAGAAAAGAAGTATTCGTGGTGATCGAGGGAGGTTTTGAGGAGTAAAGAATGGAGGTGAAGGATTTCAATGGCGGATTTTGACCGTTGGAGAAGCTTTTGTATATGGCGGGAAATTATCATAATCTTCAAATTCCAGTTGCCAAACCAGAACTATCTTGAAGGTTTTCAAGGACGATATCTAATTCCATTAGTAAAGCAGAATCGTACATGGGCTTTCTTTTTATTTGTTGGATTGTATAAATTTATTGTAACCAATTCAATGAGGATTTCACAATCCCCGCATTGGGATTCCGAGCACTTACAGCCACCCGAATGAGGTGGGACCGCGAAGGGGGCTACTTCTTGTTGAGAGAAATTTTTTGTTTGAACTTTGGATTTATAACAATCCTATCCAATTCAATTTACGTTTTCAAAAGATATAAGAGTTTTGTGTGCAATAAAATAAAATTATAGCAGAAGAAGGTATATATAAAAGTCTTTCCCATTATAAATATGAGCTTCTTCACTTAATTTAGATAATCGAATATTTAATATAATAAGAGTTTCTAAATTTTGTATTCATATGCAACTTTCTAAAATTACATATCGAAGGTCAGTTGCTTCAGTGAAATTGTTATGATCAACATCGAAACAGTAAAGAAAAGTATGCTCTGTTGACTGCCATTACCTCTCTTGAGGATCGAAAGATTGGCAATTCCAAAGAATGAGGCCCTTGATTTCATCGCTCCATCGTCTAGGGGTTGTAAATCAAATGTCTTATGCCAGCTTGAAGCACCAAACCAAGTGTGCAACTCATCCTTCCAAAAGTGAAATTAGTTATGGAAATTTTCCGCTTTAGTGTCTAGAATCAATTTCACCTAAACATCATATCTATGATAGTTAAAATGAGTCATGTCTTAGCACCTGATAGGGTATTATTTTACCATATTTTAATGTGTAATTATGTCAAAAAAAGGAGGACAAACGAGGGTGGAGTTAACAATTGCGGCGATGGCACCCCTTTATGGATCCACCCCAACCGCACCCCCCCAACATTTTTTGGGACCCTCCTACAATTTATATACCATGCCCAATTTTTGTGATATTTGATGGGTCCCAAACCGTTGAAAAGTCAAAACTTTAATTTGCATAAAATAACTCCAAATAGAAACGTTACAAAGGGCAAGTGCCGGAGGGTGGGTGGGTTATGAGGAATGGACCACCTCTTTTTTGATCATACAAGATTTTATACATTTTTTCTCATTAAAATAGTTTTAAAATAGAACCCCATCAGGCACTCAAATTATAAATAAAGTGGGTGTGACTGCACATAACACCCTATCTTATAAATAAAGTGCATACTGTTATGAATAATAATTGAAGAATAATTATTAGGTGTTATGAATAATTGAGAATAATTTGGTGGTTATGAATTATGAGGAATAATTTGGTGGAGGAATAATTTGGTGGAGGAATAATTTGGTAAAAGATGTAATTATTATATGTGAATGACTATTATACCCTTGATGAAATTATGTAATTACGATTGTGCCATTCGAAGTTTTCCTATAAATAGAGCAGTTATTAATGAAATTCATTCCCGAGAATTCCTTCAATTCATTCTCTCTAAATTCTCTATATTGTTTCTATACTTTTATAACACGTTATCAAAGACTAGCCTCTACCATTTGAGTAATATGAAGGAGTATGCTTCTACAGATTGCATCTTATAGATGATCTTCTTCTCAGATCGAAATCGAATTATTATAAATAACCTAATCCATCTCCAATCAATACTTATCTTTCTTTTCTCTCTTATCTTTTCCCCACTTTCTCACGCCTCACTCTCTCTATCTTCTCAATCACTCACGTAAAAACATTTACGCAGAGACAAAAGAGTTGTGGGCAATTCAAGAATTCCAAGAACTGGAGGAAATACGTGCGTGTTCAATCGCTTTCACGCTGCAGAAAAAGGAAAAGGTATATATATTATATTACTTTATACTATAATAATATATTAAACTATAATATTCGTTTTCTCGAGATATAAAGGAGCATACATTATCAAAATCAAATTTTCTCGACTCCATTATACTCGATTTAACGAGCTTCGATTTGACACCAACATTGATAGGGTAATAACTCGTTGTTTGAAATATGTTATTATCAAACTTTCAAAATTTACAAATTAGTACACCAACTTTTGAAAAAGTTACAAAATAGTCCTTGAATATTTTGATATTGATAAATTGAAGTAGAAAGGAGATAATTTTCCAATCGTAAAACATTGATAAAATATTTTTGACAATTTTACCTTTGCGAATTGGAATGGACAATTTTACCCTTAGGGTAAAACCGACCTAATTTTGACGACAGTGAAAAATGGATAGAATATTCATGAAGAAATTCTAAATCCATTGATTATATAAAATGGCTTGAAGTCCATTTGAGTTAAAAGATCGAAATATTAATGTAACTCCCTAAGAGTTCAATTACATAATGTACTTATTCTGTAGGATAAGTGTGCTCAGAAGTAATGAGTATTTGTTCTAGAAGAACAAATTTGCTCCCGTAGAAGCAGTTCAATATTTAATTCTCGCACTTTATTTATTGCAATTTAATTACTGCAATACCTCCTACTTGATGATGGGTTCAACCGTCACTAAACGGAAGGTTTTATATATTTCGCACTTTATATGCTAAGTGATGGGTAATACCTTCTACTAAGATCCTACTCCTGAAGAAGTAGTTAAATATTATGCAATTTAATTCTTGCTATTTAAATTCGTAAATTTATATTTATTGCAATAATTCCCATAAGGTAGGTTCGACCACCTATTGGAGGAAATTTAATTTCTGAATTTAAATTTATGCACTTTATAGTTTGAGTATATTTCCAATGTGGTGGGTAATACCACACGATTGGTGTGCATATTTCCAATGTGGTGGAGTTATACTACGATTGGTTATAACGAATCCTACTCCGTAAGAAGTAGTTGATCAAATATTCTAATCATACTCTCGAAGAAGTAGGCGATGAGAATAAAATTACTTCTTTATATATCACCGAATATGAATGGAGAAAATTGAGCAAGTGGTACTTGAAGTTACCATTGGATAAATAGACGAAAGTAAAGTGCTTAATAGATCCCATGTTGATAAATCAAAGAAAATATATCGCATGAAAAGCTTACATGAAGTAATCTTATCGATGATATGAGATTGTATTAATATGAGAATAAAATGCTCTTGAAGAAGCATAATCACTAGATTTACGTATTTGAATAAAGCCAATATGATATTATTATTACTCCGTAAGAAGTACAAAACAAATTAAGTGGAACATATTGAGAATATCAAAAGACGGCATTAAACACTCGAAAATATAGAAATGCAAAGAATATACATCTTGAATCCATAAATGAGGGATGCGTCTCGAGAGTATAAATACTCCGTGAACTCGCCACCATCAACATTAGGATTCATAATGAAATATTTAAAGGATCCGAATTTCTTTTTCGCGACACCAAGTGGTCGTGACCGACTGGCTTCCACAGATTCTTGAACATATGCATGAAATTTGATGAGTAGTTCATCAACAAGATTTCAGCGTAAATAAGTATTTTTCTCAATGAATGAGAGATAAACTTATTATTTACACCTCGATCTAGAAACGCTAGTAAGCCATCAAAGAAATTATTAATATTCAACAAACCTATTGGTTTGACATGAAAATTCCACCGTGCCAACGAGGCTATATTGAATATTTCCTCCGATTGTGTTGTAGCGCTTTGGAAGGACAATGAAAGCATCACTATTATTCATCATATACATCATGCGGTTGTGGATGGATTGCGCTTGTAGCCCCAACCTGCTGGACCCATGGTAGAACTGCTCCAATTGAGTATTAGATCCAACTAGATGAAAAGGTATTACACTCGAAACTCTTATTCCCCATGATGGTGCAAACATTATAAGTCTAGCTAAAAGTTTGTTGTTGGTTCCTCCATATAGTATATTGATTTCTTGTCTCCCTAACTCTTTTATTTAGTCGGTTTGCCATATCCACATATTGGATATGGCCTACGATTAGATCCACCAAGAATACATACGGTTTTAATATGGCGAGGTAAAGTCGACTTGTATGAGATGATTCTAAAATCTCCACATCCATCTCTACTCCTATCTCTCTTTTGCACTATACTTTTAATGTATGAACATGAGAGATATATGAATCTCTCTATTTAAAGAAAAATTTTCAAACCAATAATTGAGTGAACTATTTACTTTTTGACAAATATGAAAGAGAAAATGGTAGAAAAATTTTAGTGAAATGACATATACTGCTTATGATTCAAAATAATATATATATACATATATATATTTTAAAATTGAAAAATAATATTTACAATTGCAAGAAAAATATTGATCTTAGTTATTACACCGAGCTTTCTTACATAAATATGGAAAATCATTATACTAAATTTTTCTACTAAATTTACAAATGTGATCTTCTAAAGTAAGTTTTTCAAGATCATGTAGCGTTTGTTGATCTTTGAATTTGGCCCATAAGGCCATTAGCTCACCTTGTACGTGTCCACTAGGATGTGTTTCAAGAGCCTGTTGAATATCATCCAAAGGCTCCTTACTCAATCCATCCTTAATGAACGCTATTTTATCTTCTCGATTTCTGGACAAGTACCCCACAGATTTACATCGAGTGTCACATGTCCATCGAGCACACTTGTAGCATCCTCCTAATCTTTTTGCTCTCCGTTTCTTTGAAAAACTACTTTTACCCATACCAGGCATGTATTTAGAAGGAATTGAAACCTCACCAGATAATCGAACCTTTGCTTCAATCAAGCATCGGATATCTTGTGGGATACCCTTATTCATTAGCATCCTTAATCTTTCCAAATTTACATCGATAAATCCTTTTTAGGATTTTGACTCGGTAGTGATGGATAGTATTTTTCAAGATTTGAGAACATATGATCCATTATAATGTATAAACCCTTGTTAGGATGAATTTTGCAATAATTTTGATGATTTATTTATAGAATAATACGACGCGTATGAAATAAGACTCGATTTTAAATAAATAATATGAAGCGTAAGAGCTACGATTTCGAATTAAATAATAGCCTGATGTGATGCGATGAGTCAGAACTCCATGTTTGAACAAGAGTAGACAATAATGTCACCAAAAGATGATGGAATATGTCGGTGAATTGTTTCTATGATAAATCATATTGAGCACTATACAGATACTAGTGAAATCGATATAAGAATTTCTTGAACTAGAAGTTCAATAATACTCGCTTGCAAAACCTGATCACCATCCCGGTTTAAATAATTATTGAAATCAATATTTCAAGTGAAGAATTAAAAGAATTCTTCAATGATTGTTCTCGATAAATGATGAAATCATTACTAGCCAATATTGGGAATAAATCCCAAATATATCCGGAATAAAGGATGAGAAGTATGGGCCCACTCATCCTCCATGTGGACTACTAGATATTATGATATGGATCCACTAGATAGTCACATGTGTATATGATTCGTAATTTGAAATTTATTTAAATATTTGCTCACAGTATGAGCATGATTTTCAGATTTAATGATAAAGCTAGTAAATGTATATCCCAATACTTGAATAAATCCTCAAGGATTTGAGTATGCATACAAGTGGGATATTATATGGCAAATTATTTAAAGTCCTCAAATAAATTGCCGATATCGAGAATAGAATGCAAACGGTCTAAATTCTATATTAAGGTCGAATGATGAGAACATATATGATTAAAATCATACCAATCAGATGAGTTTTGGTGTTCTAAATTTTCTCAAGATGAGGGAGAGTATTAAAGGTTGAAAATAATATGTGAAATGCATCATGTTATATCCTCTAAATTGAAATACGAACTTGAAGTTCAAAGATGCATGAAAGGCTATGAACAATCACATATATCGACTACGATGCTTTGATAAGTTAGCACGCTAGAAGCGTTGATATTTCCCAATCATATATATCAAAGCAAATTATAAAGATGGTCTTAATAACGGAGGCATATACTCTTGAAGAGTATATAGACATAACTATATTGTATAATCCTACAAGAGGATTGATAATGAGATATCTCGATAAGTTATGTCGATATGGGGAAAGAAATGAAATTGAAAAGTGTCGACACGATATGAAAATGTAACGCTACATATGATCAATGATAATGAAAATATTGAGATATATTGAAGATGATAAATGGTGAATGTGAAATCCTTAACTTATGAGATGATGAGATGATGATGACTAGTGCTCAAGTTTAAAGATAAGCATGGTGGTCATTATATGTTGCATGCTCATGAAAGTTAAATTACCGATCGTGTGTGTAGTACCGAAAAGGAAATTAAAGGATCGGATGAGCTAAACCCGTGTTTATGAGTACCCTAAAGGGTGAGCTAAGCCCTGGGAATGAAATAACCTATTAAGTGAGTATTAAATGTTAAATGATATATTTTAAGTGTTAGTTAGTTATGAAGGTTTACTTATATGTTTACATGTTTTTACTATGAATTTATATGCTTTAAATTGTGTGTTTGGAGACATGTGTTCATGGTGAATGTTTTGTAGTTGTGTAAGAAAATTGATGCACTCTAAATGAACGTAAGAGTATAAAATCAATGTATATGATACTCATACAAATGTATGAAAGATTTTGAAATGCTTTAAAGATACTTGTATAAAATACAGCGTTGCACTCTTTTCCCTCGAGGTTTTATCCCATTGGGTTTTCCTAGCAAGGTTTTTAATGAGGCAACTTTAAAGGCGATTCACATGAATAATGTACTTTTTCCTTCATTAGGTTTTTCCCACTGGGTTTTTCCTAATAAGGTTTTAACGGCATATTCATGGTATATTGAGTAACGATAGGAGAAATTGATACGATCTATTGGATCAAGTTATAATGGAGCTAATGCTTTAGATCCAAACGATGATGATATTGAAATCATTTACCGTAAGTAAAGATATCGCTCAAGATATGAAATCAAACGGAGCAATTGCACTTTTTCCTTCGATCAAGTTTTTTCCCACCGGGTTTTCTTGACAAGGTTTTAACGACGTGAATACTCATACGCCGATAGACATCGGGGAGCAATGTTTGATGAAGCGGATATAACCACTCCAAGCTATCCCGCATGTCGGTTTGGAAGTTTTTTCCCACTGGGTTTTCTCCAAAGCGCCCGTAAAGACATTTGTATTAATAGTCGTTCAAGTGTTATGAATAATAATTGAAGAATAATTATTAGGTGTTATGAATAATTGAGAATAATTTGGTGGTTATGAATTATGAGGAATAATTTGGTGGAGGAATAATTTGGTGGAGAATAATTTGGTAAAAGATGTAATTATTATATGTGAACGACTATTATACCCTCGATGAAATTATGTAATTACGATTGTCTTATTCAAGCTTTCCTATAAATAGGGATTCATTATTAATGAAATTAAATTCACCAGAATTCAATTCATTCTCTCTAAATTCTCTATATTGTTTCTATACTTTTATAACACATACTTCAATTTTTAGAATGAATTCACTTAAAAAAAATGTTACATAACGAAAAATTTACTTTAAAACCCTAGAACCATTTGAATGTGCTCTGTTGGGATTAAGCTTCCATTTAAAGCAAAAATGGGACCAATACATCATAAATTATAACAGTCAAAACTCTCATTGAACAATAATAAACCTCCATTTACAATTTGAAATATGGATGAGATCCACCCAATCCAACTAGACAATGGATTAAAAATTTAAAATCACAACAGAAGCAGTTTCATTAGCATTAGTCTTGCAAACACCTCCGTCAACTCGTTGCGACCATCGGTGAAGGAACATTGGTAACCGCGTGATATTGTTTAGGCAGACAAAATAATTGCTCGTTGAAAATTTTCTCCCACACCCCACCCCACCTCACAACCCCAATGCAGGGGACCATAGGGGCAGTGAGTCAATCCCGCGCGAGTTCCCACCCATGCGGGTAGGAGAAACAAGCTCAATCGCTGGTTTCCTGACAATCCTCTCAATGCCAATGCCAACGAATATCCTAATGCTCGAGCAACAGGCACAGCAACTGCATTTCCAACTTGAGTGTACCTAACAGGTGTTGGGGAAAAATATGTTCGTCTCAGTCAACAAGCAAAAACCAAGATTTCAGTGTAAAATTATAAGTTACCTTTCTTTTATTGGGCCAACAAGTTTATAATAATCAGGAAAGCCTTGAAGGTGAGCATTTTCGCAGATGGTAAGAACCCTATCATGGAGAGGATGTAATAGAGTCCGAAGCATTAGAAGTATTTCACGTTATGATTATGTCTGAAAATATTCATATTTAAGTCTCGCAGATAATATATACTATATTGAAAATAATGAACCTACATGGTTATGAGGCCCGACCCTAGTAACATCAGTTCGAACTCTGTTGTTCCACCATAACCGCCTAAACGGCCTGTATTAAGTCATTCATTGAGCTTAGACTAAGTTCAAACTCTTTAAATAAGCAACCAAAGCAAGTAATAATAGTTTGATTTACAGGCGGGAAATCGGATATTGCATCACCAAGAAAAAGTTCCTTTCGAAGTTTAACATTGCTGCCTTCATCGTAACCAATGGGATTCGGCTGCATCATCAGGCAAATATGTAATAATTAATAATTAAAACAAATAGTCAACATCTATCGTTTATACTACCATAGGCTAATTTTACCTCAGACTCTTTCAGAATATTTCCCATAACAACCACGTTATGTGTGGGCAAAGGGTATTGTGGCAACCTCTGTTTTAGAATCCCAGAAAGAAAGTCAATAATGTAAGGCTAGAAATGTATTTTTCAACTAAAATTGACGAAAAAATAAAGAATAAAAGATTATTAGCATTGCCTCCGTCAAACGTGCACCCCACATGAACATTCGCAATCGGAACTGTGGGAGCCCATAAGCACCAGCAGCCATCATTCCCATCCTCGACATAACCCATTCCAACAAGATGGCCTAATGCATATCTCCTAAGAAAACCATTAGCAAATCTCACAATATCAACAACATTCTCCAACAACGTAAATTTTGGCCTCAAATAGGCAACAATGTCCATGAAAACAGCAAGTTGTTCATTTTTTTTCATCTGCCAGAAGATTATCCTTGTTTCTAAACCAATTGAAACCACTTATGCCTTGGCATGGTGGGCCATGCATATAACATCAACAGTCCCCTAAATTTTTTTATAAGAAACTGAGCTTTTATTGAAAAACAAAGCAACAAGATGCTACAACAAGAAGTGGACAATACATCCACCCAAACAAAGCAACAAAAACCTATCAATTGCCTATCAACATTCCCCTAAATGGCAATGGCATAAAATATCCTTTAATTCAATGTCAATATGACCAAATTTAACACCGCAAAACAAGACAAAAACTTAGAGGCAAAGGTAAAATCTTCAGCTCATAGCCTCTTGAGACGAATTTCCTCAACTTTTCTTGGCAAGCACTAGGGCAACAATTGTACGAAAACCACAATGACCATCAAACACTATATCCTGGTACGAGTAATAGACTCACGGAGATGAGATGGTAGTTGATCAACATAACCAAGGGCAGGAGATCTCCGGGTACGTCGACAAACTACGATTCAAAAGTGAGACATAAAAATCAACCACTTTAAAGACGCTTACATTATCTTCATATGTGCGTAAAAATTCACTACAATTACCTCTCAGTTTGCCTTCATACTTTGTTGATTTGCTTCGTTTCGATTTTGCGTTCTAGGGTTGATCACGAGTGTGAGCATTGACCTCGGGCTCAAGCAAAGAGGTTTTTGTTAGATTGGCAAACTCAGTCAACTTCTTCAACATTAACAACTTCTCTGATTCATTCGCCATTAAAAAAGCATTGTTCAAATTTGCAAGAGCACGACTCCAACGACTCTCAATATCATCCCCAAAACTAATATCAACCCCTTGCTCGGCTCCATGTCTAACTTTTTCCAAAAACTATCAACTATATCTAAAGGAATTGGCATGTCCACACGTACATATTTAGCAATTTCATGCGCACAAGGCAAACCGCATGTCTTCCTTACCACACATCCACACAACAAAGGATCAACTCCAATGGCATTTACACCCTCCATCTCCTTTAATATTTTATCCAAAGCAGTAATTGAAACCATACCCCGCAAGGACTTAAACACGGATGGTTTATATCGTTGTTGGATCACATTTATACTCTTCGCAAATGATTGTTTGATTGCAATGTGCGACATCTCAATCAAAGCATGAATTCTAGTCCAGCATGTCTCCAAATTGCCTTGGCTCGATCCAAGCTGTTTTTTCAATTTTGCGTATACACTCTCTGCCCTACAATAATAAGCATGAAATTTCTCAAATTGTTACTTAAACAGCAAACAACATTGCCGATCTATAATCAAGGCTGTTTATATTGGCATACCTGTTTACTGTAGTATTATTGAAATGCATGACGTTATTTATCCAACAAGACACAAATCTATCATTGTACGGCTGAATCCAATGGTTCATCACATATTTGACGGCATCTGGATGATCTGAATAATCTTCCTGAAATCTCTTAAGCAACTCATGAAATTTTCCTTCAGTTGCAGCCAACACCAACACATTCCACGACAACATAAAAGAATCCCACCTCTCCTTGGAACGAAACAGCTTCTTGCAATTTGCTAATATGTTCCTACTAATATGCCACCGACATAAGAAATGTCTCGAAGTGGGAAAAGTACTCTCAATCGCATTCATTAATCCAACTTCTCGATCACTGACAATCACGGTGGGAAAAGATGATTGGTCGAACAATGATTTCAAGATAGACAACGCCCACATGTAGTTATCCTCATGCTCGGACTCCATATACGCACATGCAATAGAAAATGTGATATCTGTCGATGTCACACCAATTATTTGCAATAATGGTAACTTGTACCGATTCGTCTTATAAGTACAATCCATCAACAAGACACCAGAAAAAGCACGCAAGCAAGTCAATACTTGTTGGGTGAGCAAAGAAGATGTCCTTCACTGTGTTAGATTTCTCACACCGCCTATGATGGCAGAAATATCTATGCTCCTGCAATTTGGCCATGAGGTATTGCAATTGTGAACGACCTCCATGCTCGACTAATCTATGCTTTCGACGTGCATTGTAAATAGTCTTTATTGTAGACATATTCTGAGGATATCTCTCCTTTAATATATGTAATATGTCTTTCGGTTGATAATTATTCTTTGACATGTCAACAACCAACTTCTCCTCAGCAGGTGTTAATCGACCAGCAAACGAATGACCCTCCAAGTAATGTGTGCACGGGTGATTATGCACACCGCATACAACCTTTAATGTCCATTGCCCGTCAATGGATATTTGGCTACCCTTCAATACAAATGGACAGCCACACTTCTTTGTTCCCCGGGATGATTTCCCTTTAAACTCACGATACTCGCCACTTCGTTCACAAGACAACAATAGCCGAGGCTGCCTACCACCCTCTCCACCATCTGACCTCTTCACGACTATCACCATGCCAAGCCCCTTTGCTATGTTACATACCCAACGAACCAATTCATCACGAGATTCAAAATACTCATACGTAGTGAATTCCAATGTATAATCCATCACCAACTCATTATTGATAGGACCAATGACACTATCCTCGGTAGAAAATGTGTTTGATTCCTATAAAGAGCAAGACAAACGGTAAGATCATAGAATACACAACGTTTTTCAGACTATTTGACTGGAGATAGTTTAAACACTGTTCGACCAGTGCTGGTCGAAAAGTATTCAAAACATTCGACCAGCACCGATCAAACGTTTTGAATAATGTTCGACCAGCAGCGGTCGAACATTTCAGTTGCTGTTTGGTGAACCAAGGGTGAACAACAACTAAAATGTTCAATGCTGGTCGTACGACGCAAATATGGCTGTCCAATTAAACTATGGAAAAACGCAATTTTTTATGCGAAATAAATGATAAAAATCACTTTCATGCTCGATGAGTATCAAATTTTGATTGTCCATTGTGAGAGTTGAGATATTGGATAGGGGAAAGAGTTGAGATAAGAGTTGAGACAGATAAATTGGACATAGGATAGGCTAGTATTGTAACTTGACTTGAGGGTATTTTTGTCCAAAACAAAAAGTGGGTGTCTTTAGAAACTTGTGGGATGCAAATAGGCCCACCCCATAAAAATTTAGGGTAAATTTTTCTTCCACCTAAAAGCTAATTTTTTTAATAAATAGTGATGAGAACCACAAGATGTGTGGTTAATAATAAGTGATGATGGAGAGTTATGGTTGATATTGACTTTTGTTTTTGATTTTTATGTTAAAAAAAATGGTTAAGACGAATATATGCCTAAACTAATGTAGTTGAACAGTGTATTGGTGTTCAACTACACCAATACGGTGTATAGGCTTAGAAGTTTTCACACCATTGTTTCACATCATTGTTGCAGAACAACAACAGGCGAGAATGATAAATCATTGAAACTAATGACATTTTAAAATAAATGAGAACTAGTTTTCACTCCCGTGCGTTGCACGGGAGTAAAACTGTGTAAGTTAAATATTGTGGTAAAAATAATAAAGAAGAAATTGTTTGGCATATGATTCATTATTATCCTTAATTGATAGTAACATAATCTACAATCGAAAGCTAAGATTTTGTACCATGTGATCTTACAAATCTATGTAATACCAAGCTTATATAAAATTGAGGCTACAGTTTCAAAAAAATGGTTATTGTCAACATGACTTTCAAATGAGTCATAAATCGCATGATTAACTTAAAATTAAAATATGAAACCTTCTTCAATAACTTTTAGAACTTTTAATACGATGTATCAATAAAAATGTTGAACATAAATTTAAATTGGATATTTTTTATTTGTTTATTAAAAGACAAAAGAATAATTAATATTCATGCATAACTCATAAAGTATAATAACTATACGATGTACCAATAGGAGAATTATATTAATTAAAAAATAAATCAACATAGTGTTCAATTGAAAATGAAATAAATTTAAAACAAAATCGAGGCAATGTTGAATTTAAAAATAAATTTAATATATAACCTAAATTGTTTAACACTGATGTGTAGAAAATCTTACTATTTCTTTGTGTGAAGCAGTGAGATTTGGAAAAAATTTGTTTGCATTGACATCTATTTGTATTGAAGAAAATAACGCTCCAATGATAAACTAATAAAATGTATGGAAAATGGCTACTATTAAATTTTATTTATAATAATATTTTTCCAGCTTATTTTAACCATTTTCACTTTTTCCAATAATTTTTAACTATCTAAAATAAGATAAGTCAAATAATTAAATATTTTATATGTTTTGGTATAGTATTTTATGTTTAATTTTTTAGTCTTAGGTACATTATTTCCTGATATATGATGTATTATCCGTAATATTTTACGTTATTAGTTTTTAAATCTTTTTATCTTTTTCTAGATTTATTATTTATTTATAAAAATATTATCTCTATAGCTTGTTAAAATTTATTTAAAAGAACTCGTTAACTAAAATTAATAATAATATCTTTATAATCTTATTGAAATTTTAGAATCGAGATGCAAAACTTAATTAATTAATAGTTTTATAATGAAGAATTTTATTATACTTCAACTAATTAAAAAAATATAATGACATTTGGAAAATTATTATAATTACGATATAAAGATATATTGAGGGGTTACAAAATTACTTTTAAAAAATAGAATATGAAAACGCACTAAAATGAGAAGAAGAAATAAATAAAATGAAGTAATGGATTATACAATCAAAGTAATTATGTGGGAATTTCGATGAAAAGTTTAGCCAAATGATATTAAAAAAAAAAAAAAAAAAAGAAGAGAGATTTCATGAATGTTAGCAATAAAAAAATAAGACAATCAACATCTAAAGAATGTTGACATCAAGCTAATAATGATGAATTAATGTAATTTTTTTAACACAAAATAAGAGCACATTTTAAATAAATCAAAAGAATGTGAATAGTTGTTAATTTTACCAGTGATCCATTTAATCATGTGGTGGACATATAAATCCAACATAATTGTGGTTAACAAAGCTGAATTGAAAATAGCACAAAAAAGACAAAATAACTGTTAATATTTTAAAAACCAAGAGATTAAAATATATTATTGAATTACCAAAAAAAGAAAAAAGAAAGAAAGAAACATGCATAACCGCCAGTATACGTGGCACATTCTTAATGGTACAACATAATTGTAACTAAATTATTGTCCAAATAACCGTTTTTCAATTGGAATTCAATTAAAACCTAAAATTATATAATATATAGATTTATTTATATATACAAACAAATTTGAAAAAGATTATGTTTTCTAAGTAACCCCAATATTATTTTAATAATTAGACCAAGAATAATATACCGACACCAATTATATATCAAGAAAAACATGCACAAAATTGAAAAAAAAAAAAAAGGAAAAATCTAACTTAGAAGCATTTCATTTAATGTTTTGAGTCTCGGTTTTGTGATTTTACTTTGTCGCCGTTTTCTTAGTTTCTTTGTCCATATTTCACCAAAATTTTCAACCTTTACGAAATTTCCAAAATTTATCGATAAAAGGGACTGTTACCGGATTCTCGTTCTGGTACCGATGACGGCAGCGTTGACGGGCTTCTTCGTCGGGAACCGGGTCACCCGAAAACCGGGCATCGGCTTCCTCTTCCTCCGGTTCTTTCTCCGCCGGACATCGCCGTTTCTCCTCCTTGGCCACCACCAGCGGCGATTGCGAAGTACTCTGACAGTCGCCATTGTTGAAAACCACCCCTAGATCTTCCTCTGCATCTCCAACAGAACCCGAAACCGAATTGGAAGCCACTGCGGGGGATGAGGAGGAGCGTCTTCTGCTCCTCCGGCTTCCCTCAACCCCATTTGCCGGAATGGATTTCCTCTTGCTCGTCATAGTACACTGCATTAGCTGCATGCGCTTCTTTGGGAATTGGGATTAGGTTTAGGAAGGGATGAAGCAGAATTGGGACTAAAAGAAGTAGGAAAGTGATATGGGAAGATGGATAAGATCTGGCGATGGTACCAAGGATTTCTTTGTACTTAGAATTTAAAGGCCACAAATTTTGTATTACTTCAAATTTCATCCATTTTTTCTCCACGCCTCCCCAATGCGCCCCCTATTTGTGACTTTTTCTTCAAATGACGGATGGGCTTAATCTGGTTTGGTGTTTAATTATTTTCACAACTCATATTTAATTGATCTCGCTCTTAACTACTTATATGGTACTTCTTTGTGATAGACGGATGGGCTCGATCTCGTTTGGTTCGGTTCGGTTCGGTTCGGTTTAATTATTTTCACAACTTATAGTGCCTGTTAGCATAGACATGAAAATACATTTTAATTCATTCTTTTTTAAATTCAAATTTGATCAAATAAATCACATTCATATATCTCTCCATTCATTAAATCTCCACCATCCAACTCCACTCATTCTCTCTCTTCCTACTCATAAAAATACATTAAAATTTATCCGCTAACACCCTCTATAGTTAATTGATCTCATTCTTAACTACATACATAGTAATTTTTTGTGATAGAATCTGCCCGTAACAGATAATTTTTCATAAAATTAAGAAAAATTAATGAGTTTTCTAGTGGCATATAAAGAAGAAGGTTAAGAATAAAGTCAACTTCAATATTTTCTTTCAAAAGAAAATAAATTGCAAGAATATTCATAATACTTCTACTCTGTGCATGTTACTCAATAAATTAAAATTCTTCTCCATCGTAAAATTTGAGACGAGATTAGTGTGTTCAGATAAATTTTTACTTTATTAAAAAAAAATTCAAATTTCAATAGTAGTTAAATTATAGGTAAAACTTTACCTTTTACATATTCCATTAATATCTCGATCTTTCATATTTTATTCAGTTTAATTTATACTATATATTATTATAACCAACTCCCTAGTTTATTTAGTTACTCTCACACAATTTATTAATTCGATTTTCTCTCTCTTTAAATTAATATTTTATTTTAAACTAAGTTTAATTAAGTTGTAAGTATTTTTACATTCTAATTTCAATCAATCCTATATATTGAAAATGACAATTTTATTTTTATTTATCATTTACTTAATTCAATATTTCTAAATTAGCAGCACAAAATAATGAAATATACGTTTTTTGTTACACAATTTTTTTTTAGAATATTGTTACACAATTGTTAGTGAGATTAACAAAAAGTTTGGGTAATATTCAAGAACAAGCGCTAACACCATAACTCGCTATATTTTTCTGCCATATACGATTTTCATTTTAAAATTCGAAATCAAATTTAGGTCCAATAATATAGTGATGAAGAACTCCTCCATTAATTTGGAAACTTTCCCAGTAATTAAATTATGGTAAAAAACTTTGATCACCAACCATCGACAACTATGGTGTTACTACAAAATTGAGCTTCCTCTCGCTTTGATAGACTTCGAGCTGATTTCAAATTTTAAAATAGAACTCGTATGTATAGCCAAAAACACTCGGCTAGCAAGCTTGAACATTACCGAAGAAAGTTTATTATTTGGGTGTGGCTAAATGCACCCACCCCTTTTCTTTATACACCCACTTTTGACCAAATTTTGACCACTTTCCAATTATATCCCCTCCCTCTCTCCTCTCTTCTCTCGGCTCTCTCCTCTCTTCTATCTCTCTCTCTCTCTCTCTCCTCTCTTCTCTCTAGTTTCTTTGTGTTTTCCACATTAACTTAAAAAAAAAAAAAATTTTTTTACAAAGTAAATTTTATGGGAAATATTAGACTACGAATAATTTCAACCCCTTCATCACTTTTAGTTTTAGATAGACAGTTATAAAATATGTCATCTACCATTATACCAATGATTATGACATACACTATGGTGTTGTAGTATGATCCAAATTTTATTTAATTTAATTTTTTGTTGATGGATACAATTTTTTCAAATTTTTTAACCACTTTTACAAGTAATTTCGAAATTTTTTGCAACCAATTTGACGATGATATAATAATTGGCTTTATTATCTAAATACAGTTATTAAAAAATCAAAATTTTTACAACTATTTCATCAGTAATTTCAATTTTTTACATTTTTTAACTACTTTAACAATTAATTTCAAAATTTATTTGATAAACTTTATCAGGTTAATTTTAATATAATTATTAAATAAATTTAAAAATAACAAGACAAATTTTTTTTTTTTTTTTTACTGTCACCCATTGGGCGAACAGTAAGCTGTTACCCCATGGGGCTTAACAATTTATGAAGTTCGCCCAATGGGGAGCATTAAGAGTTGCCCCAATGGGGCTTAACAGTAAAAAAATAAAAATTTGTACTGTTATTTTTTAAATTTATTTAATAATTATATTCAAATTAACCTGATAAAGTTTATCAAATAAATTTTGAAATTAATTGTTAAAGTGGTTGAAAAATGTAAAAATTGAAATTATTTGTATAATGGTAGATTTAGCATATTTTATAACTGCTCATCTAAAAGTGATGGAGGTTGAAATTATTTAGTCTAATATTTCCCATAAAATTTATTTTGTAAAAAAATTTTAAGTCACAAAAACACAAAGCAAACTGTAGAGAGAAGAGAGAGAGAGAGGAGAGAGATAGAAGAGAGGAGAGAGCCTGAGAGAAGAGAGAGAGGAGAGAGGAGGGATAATTTGGAAAGTGGTGGACTTTCCAAAAGCCAGAGGTGTATAAAGAAAAGGGGCGGGGTGCATTTAGCCACACCCTTATTATTTTCACCTTTCAATGACCGAAGGAAAATGAAAACAGACCACAAGAGTGGGTAACGGAAAATCTCTTTCAGATTATCTAGCGAGGGAGATACATACGTATATAGATAAATTAAACACATAGATTGGCAGTGAGAGAGATGGCTTCTCATCTCTCCTCGGCTCTTTCAGGATTCCCCTTACAAAGGTCCAATTCTTCCTCAAAGCACAGTAAGTTCGCCGCTATTTTCCTGAGCGGCAACCCCAAATTATTATCTTATCTTTAGCTCTTCTTGCTCATGAAACAAAGATTGAAATTGAATTTCGTGCTTGCGTATCCTGATATGTTCTCCTGCTCAGTTGTACCTATTGTGGACTTGCACAGTTGCACTCACTCGTTTAGTGATTCTAAAAATCTGGAAAGCTTCAGATAAGATACGAAAGGCAGAAAATGCATAGCTATTTGTTCAATTTCACTATGCCGCTTTCCCCATGTGGATATGCGTATGTTCTATTTCTGCAGACACAGATACACAGCAAAAACATTGATTACATTTCATGAAGTTAGAATAGCGCTTAGTTCCTTTTCCTGGAATTAGTATGTTTTTTATTTTCATTTTGATCTTCTTTTCAATAGAGAAGTGTTTGAAGGTGTGTGGTGGAGTTGAATGTTTTTCGTTCTTATTTTATGAATTGTTAGCAGCGAATGCGAAGCCAGTTGGAGTTCAGGTGAGATCTAGCTTGGAGAATGTGGATGATTCACCAACTGTTTCAGACCACCTGGCGGAAACTATCAACACAAAGGTGTTCTTTCACATCTTTTTTATGTATTTGTTGTATTTCTATCACAATTCTCTTAATATTGTTTATCATACCATTACTCCAGATGTCTTAGTCTAAACCAGTATTCAGTACATCTCAGTGGCATAGGCCTGGAGTTCTCGACTTCTACGGCTATGTACAATTATTTCGTCAGCTGAGTCTGAGTGGTGCTGATTTTTATTTATTGCTATAATAACTTTAAATGAAGAAGAGCGTGTGTGAGTTCTGCCTCTGTAAGTAAGCAAGCAAGGATGTTAATCATCGGTTAATTGATTGTAGTGTGTCTACTGATATCTAGGATCTCTTTTGCTTATTTGGGCAATGCCTCTCTTGGTTGCTGTTTAGTTGGAATGGAGTGGAGGATTGTGTGTGTGTGTGAACGGGGGTGGAGGGTGGAGTGTGATATCTGATCCTCTGATGATTTTTCAACTTTTTCCTTACTCAAAGACATCGTATTAGTAGCAGCTTTGAACCTTGTTAAAACCTACTATAGAGCCCCTTGAGCACTTGTCTGATGTTGACTTCTTATTAATTGTTATTACAAGCTGTAATACAATCATCATAGGTTGTCACAACTTCATCATACTTCATTTTCTCTTCAACACTGGTGAGTGTTCTGAAGCACAGAGTACATGTTCAGCTCTGACTCTAAAGCCTAGTAGTGGCATCTTAACTTTTAGCCTTTTACCCATGTGAGATCATTCCGCCGATCAAAAGGGCATTGATTTACTAGTACACTGCCTTTTTTGTGGTGGAATCCAACCGCAGGAAACAAATTTTGCAAAGAATCGATAAGATGTTATTTAGAACAGATTAATGGTCAGAATTGGGGCTATTGTAGTGGTAGAATTTGTAAAGAGAAAGGAGGTGATTATAGAACTTGAAGTTTTTATAAAATTTAAGAGAGTAACAAGTTGTGATGAGATTGACGAACAAAAAAAAAAATTGATGAGTTTTTATGTGAAAAATATGGAAGAAGTGTTTTCTCGGCAACTCGAAGACATGCTTGTATTTCATATTTTCTTCCCCTGGACAGAAAACTCCCTACATTCGTGATTAACTTTTACGGAGAATTCCTTGGACGTGATAACCTTTATGGATGATTGCCTTTACATGGCTATAGGGATTTTAAAAGGCTTTAGCACATCTACCCCATTCAACTGGAAGTTAATGGCAATTATTGGTGAATGGATGCTGTAGAAATATGCAGTCAACTTCTTTGTAGCTTATTTCAATCTATAATGACTGCAAGAAAATGATCTTTCTCAAGTTACACTGATACCTGCTATTGTCTCAGAAAACTTTCTTCTGTTGGAAACAGGGCTCTCAAAGGTCAACATCTCGCCGCCAGTGTCTGACTTGTTTATGTTCGACAGTAGCTTTGATAGTAGCTCCCGGTATTTCTAATTCTGGACAAAATGCAAATGCCTTGGAAGGCAAAGAGCGAGCTGTGTGCCGAAATTGTGGGGGTAGTGGTGCTATTATCTGTAAGTATATATGTTTGCCCTTTTAGCATCCCTTGAGTCTTTTATTACACATTTATGCATGAAAACTTCATCGCTCACATTTCCTTTAAACTGTGTCAGCACTAAAATTTCTTATCAACAGCTGAATGTGTAAGAAAAGTAAACAAAATGGGACACTTGATGTTCATTGTTTTTCTTACTATCTTCCTCTCCGTTTAGGCGATATGTGTGGTGGGACAGGAAAATGGAAAGCTTTAAATAGAAAACGAGCAAAAGATGTTTACGAGTTTACAGAATGTCCAAATTGTTACGGTATTTCACTTTTCATGACTCATTAATTCACCACTATGAACTTTGTCTCTTCACTTCAGATTAGAAAAGATGTTCATTTATGCTGGTGGACTATTAATGTCTGTAATTTGCTGCACAGGTCGAGGGAAACTAGTTTGTCCGGTGTGTTTGGGAACTGGTGTACCAAACAACAAAGGGCTTCTTCGGCGTCCAGACGCAAAGCAGTTGCTTGACAAGATGTATAATGGACGCTTGTTACCAAACTCATAGGTGAAATATCCTATCATGGTGTACTTACTTTTTGTCATTGTGAAGAATGAGATGCTTTGACAAAGGCAAAAGAAGAGTTAACACGGCTGGGCAAAACGGTAGACCAGAAGAACAAAGCAGTATAGTTGCCTAATCTTGTAAATTCATACAAGAATTGGCTCTGTATCTACTGGGTTTCAAACCGGAGTTATTTTCTTGATTTGTTGTTCATTTGAGTAATAGTCTAGCAACAAGGGAAGTACTGTA
The DNA here is from genome assembly GCA_018223645.1 of Jasminum sambac. Lineage (NCBI taxonomy): Eukaryota > Viridiplantae > Streptophyta > Magnoliopsida > Lamiales > Oleaceae > Jasminum > Jasminum sambac. The sequence goes on from CP073652.1 coordinate 29,710,485, forward strand.
GTAATGCATATATACATTATTATTTACATTGGGAACTAATGGTGTATAACTATTATTAAACGTAGACTTGCTCCTCCTAAAGGTTCAAGATTTCTACAATTTCCAAATAAAGATTTCGGCTCATGAGCCATATTGAATCTTATTGACAGGACAGGAGTGATGTCACTTACATGTGGTACTTAGTAATAGAGGGTATCGAAACACCATTTTCAAATACATTAACTCCATGAGCTTCAAAGTATGACTTATACAAAAGGCACAATATGCAAGATTGCGTTTATTTACAACCAGGACTAGTCATGCAACTATAAAAGCTCTACTAGAACGTATTCTCAGCAGGTAGTCATGCTGGGGGTTTGGGGAGCTCGCAATGGGATATCTCAAAAAGTCACTAACGTATAACTTGGCCTCGACAAGCGAAACATCCAAAATCCTAGAGTCATGAAGATATCGCTAGGTCTCAATAAGCAAGAGATCCAAAATCTCTCTCTCTCTCACTCGCTAAGTTCCAAAAGTTACTTCAGGCTCGTAAGCCATCGTGAAATGAGTAAGGCAATTTAGAGCTTTAGCAGTGATGTGGTAGTTAAATAACAAAAATAGAATTCCTGCTTAAATTTTACACCTAAGATGATAATTATGATTATATATATATATGGCAGGCCATTGTTATTTATGATAATACTATTTTATTAAACATGTTATTTATCATTCAACCACTTATTTCCAATGACAAAAATAAAGGAGCAAGAGAGTACACTATTAACACACTATTTGATTATAACACTTCTAATCATACAGATTCTAAGGTGAAGTTACATGTGTATTGCTTACACAAGGGGAAAAAATAAGGGAAATACAATTGATATTATTCGTCTTACGAAACATATAAGAGAAACTTATTGTCCAAAAGAATCGAGACAGGAAAGAGCATATCTGGTACATGCCAATTGGCCATTTAGCCTCTGGATCACTGTCTGTATGTAATGTGTTGGAATAGGGGTTTAACCTTCTACATTGATTCTTATTCTAATACCTGCAAAAAACAGTGTGGCAAACTTCTTTTAAAGTTAGATGCATTATTTACAGAGTAATGACACGATATGTTGCAGCGTTCTAGTTGTGGTCTACTCAAGGTTGTCAACATTCTAATTTTAGATCGGTCAGTGAAGGAGACTTGCAGAACAAATGACTGTAAGATTCTAACGAATATTATTGTTTAATATATTAAAACATATATAAACAACAAATATTCTTACTAAAGAATTAACAACCACAACTACCTAAAATAAACCACAAAATCACTGCTTCGACTACTTTGGAAAGGTTTGTACATGAAATGAACATTGCCTAGAAGTTCCCTTTTTCTTCCCCAATATTTATATTTTCCACTATGACAAAAGGAAACCATACTAGAAATAATCATTTTTTGGAACCAACTCAGTTTTCAGGGAAGTCACTTACAAGTTACCTCAATGGTTGCAAAACTCCCATTCTTCTTTTGACAAGTCTAGAAACTCTGAACTGCCATCTTCAAACATGACCTGTCGAAGGAAAAAAGGCGAATACATCAAACAAACCCTTTTTTTTTTTTTTTTTGGCAAACCAAAACTCAGTATTGCATCATGAAGCTCTTGCTGCCTCACCAGATGTCTTCTTGTGAACTTATCAAATCGTCTTATTACTCCGAAAGACCTGATAAAGACAAAGCAAGTGCAACAGAATACTCAGATATTTTTGAAGAATATTGATCACATGGCAGCAGATTTGCAGTCCTCTGAAAATGATGAATCACAAGAACATGTAACCTTCTGTATTATAGATTAAGAGATTTTTTTTTTTTTATAAAATAAGAATATAGACTAAGACCTCGTTTGGTAGAGCCTTTTTGAGAAGAAAGTGGATTTTTTAATATTGTCTGATTAAACAGAAGGAAATGATATTAAGAAAACTGAAAGATATTTCTTTTGGAGAAATTTATGGTTGAAGATGACTAGGAAAAGTGATTGTGCATTTGTAAGAGAAATTGGAGAAAATGATTTTTGAATGTGTTCGAAAAAAAAGGGAAGTTTTCAATAAATAAATAAATGAAAAAGTTATTGCATCAAATAAATGGGTGGCAAACAAGCTCTAAACTTAAATCACCATGACAGCAGCTAACAACTCATGCAATTAAGGTTATGTTTGTTACAACTTAAAGTTAAAATCATTTTTTCAACTTTCATTTTCAACCAATCATATGATTGAGTTGACATTTATTTTGGTCTGATTTACTCTATAATCTAAATCAAATGTACTCAAAATTCAACTGCAAATGCTTCAAACAATTCAATGTGGCAAGTAAATTACATTCAAGGAGATCAGAGAACAAGATATACCTCCTATCCAAAGACTGCAGTATTCTTATTACTGAACCAATGCAATTTTGCTGTTTTCTTTTTGAAACAGATTTACGACCTAAGCCTCCTGTCGAGATAAGTGCATCAGCCAACATTACAAAAAGAATTCCAAAAAGAAATGGAGAAGTCATCGACAAAACTGAAAACAAGATAAATTAATTCAGTGAAGTAACCCACCTATAGCAGGAACTCCATTTGAATGGACCTACAAATAACGAAAATGCAATAGCTTAGCACCCGCCAAAATACACAAATCTTAACACTGAATATATGCAGAGGATCATAACAATAAAATGCATGCCCTTTGGAATGCATGCAATATGTAGACCCTACTACGTAACATAAATGGATAATGCCTCAAGATCCTCAGCAAGACAAGAGGATAGAAATGTGAGTCTCTATTCTCACCCTTGCATGCAAGAACACTTGACATGGTATCAAAAAACTTGTAACACAGCCAGAATTTGTTTTGAGTTTTTTCTACCTAAAAATTAAATTCTGTTACCAAGTCAAAGTCAACCTTCAATAGTAACCAGACATCCCAAAGAAGTATTCACTATTTTCTACACATCTCATGATCCCCACCACCATTCAATCTAAAAAAAGTTAGGTTGTAGGCGCGCCTCCCCCCCCCAAAAAAAAACCTCTAAATACATCCCTACTGTTTGGGACTTCTGGCTTCCATTGTTTTCCTCCCCCACTTTTAGGTTTGATTTCTTTTGAGAAAATGCAATGACTCTGGTGTCTTAACAGCTCTGTTATCAGATCCAACTGCATGTTCAAACCTTCATTACCATGTTTCCATTGGCTAATAACTTCAGGCTGTAATGCATGCAAACTTTCAAACACAGAAACTCTATTCCTACTTTCCTCCTATTCACCACTGTTGCCTCTTCCAAAACTTAAACAGAAATTTAGGCTTAAACTTCTACAACGCACACTTAAAAAGGCCAAAATAAATTTAAAAAAACAACAGTCAATACCAGATTCAAAAGTCAATCCTATCTGTCAACCAGAGATGATTGGAAAAAGGGTTTTTGATTGTGTGGTTAGATGTGGGGAAAAGTTATAGGGAATAGTGAATATGTGTTCGAAAACTAAGAAAAAATAGTCACTTCAATAAAATATGTGGTTATAGATGAACTGGGAGAAAAAATGATTTTTCAAAAAGCTGTACCAGACAAGCTCTTTGGCACCTTGAATCCAACTCCTGTGGTCTCTCAATCTGAGATAACTTTTCCATTTAATTCAAGCATGAGAAGTACCACAACGTGGAAAGAACACAGAATGTAAAGAAGGTGGAACTTGTATCTTCAATTTTGATGCTTGCGAAAAACTCACATGGTTTCCTGATATAGCTGCTTTCATTTTTGGAGAATTAGCAGCCACTTGACATGCTACTATTTTCAATGCAGCATCTGAAGAAGGCAGCTTCAATTTATTTGGTTTAACCCCTAGCTTTTTCCTGCAGTCGGTAGCACCACAGAAGCAATCTTGATCTGCACCAAATTGTACAAACCTGCTATCCGTGTTAGATTGACATGGAGATGAAGATTCTTGGAAGGAAAACAACTAGCCGTTAAAATATACTTCAGAACGCCAAGTGAAAGCCCATACTGATAATCATAGGTCAGATGTTCGCCCTTTACAATATCACGAGTCGCAAATATGCCTATTCTTGTTTCACCATCAATCATCCTGAAAGGAAACGCTGGGTAAGGACATATGGTAACAGACAGAATGATATTAAAATTAAGAAAATAAGGATCATCCTGACCATTTCTGCATCTCAGTGTTGGGACAGCAACTGTGATTTATGTATCTGGACTTGTTTCCTTTGTAAGTGGCGTCAATCACCATATCTCTATTAATTTCGCACAAGTAAAAATTTGTCTCCCCACGGTGTTTCATTTTCCAGAGCCTTTCCTCACATGTTTTGTCATCAATCACTGCAATCATGATTAACATTATGCATCCAATTTACGCTTTTATGTCTAAGACAAACAAAAGAAATATTGCCATGTTTGATAATGTCCTGCCTTCTCCAACATATTCGATCACGAACTCTCCTTTGTTAATATCTTCCTCAGCCACGACTCCCAATCCACATTTCTCAGTCTTCAACAGCAACAAAAAGAGAGAAAATAAATTCAGTTAACTCCACATTTTAACAAGATTGAGCAAATTAGTAACTGATGGATAATCTCCCAGTACAGAAAGAACTGTGGACTCAGATTGTACCACTTAGCCCTAAGCACCACATTACCATTGCTGGAGAATCATGGAATAACTGAAGAACCTCCTGTTATTTTTTAACATAACTGCAACTGACAACCATTTCTCAACCTTAAATTCCACAAAAAATCTCAAAATCTTCTAAAAACTAGTAAAGACCAAACAACAGATAAATTACTTAAAGGAAATATGATTATAAATGTCTATCTCCAAACACATGTCACTAATTTGTTGCATATTGTGCACGTACAATTAATTGTGTTAGCGCCAAAAGGAGCCTGAGTGTGCTATTGCAATTCAACATGGACAAAATCATAACTTAGAAAGCAAATATCTAAGAAATCGGAGTGTAGTGTTGAAAGAAGAAGAGATGTATCATACAAAAGTATCAAAAAAGCAAAAATATGAACATGAAGACGTCATGTGACAGTAATCATTAATCATTAATTAGTTTTGCAAATAATTATGAACAAACATTCAAGACCTTGGAAGCGCAAGAAAAAAACCAAGCAGCAATATCATCAGCTCGGGTAACAGAAGCCCAACCAACTAATGTTTCTGCTCATTGCAAAACGAATTTATACAGGTTTGCAGATTCAGAACTAAATTATGGGGGATAGTGCTAAAGGCCAAAGAGACCCACATTCATCTGCTCTCTTATAATCTCAAGGACCTTAAAAAGAGGGTCATTAACAGCACATGGATATGGAAATGACATAAGATCTGCCGAATGAAACAGCTTAAACAAAGTAACACTCCCAACCCAACAATGCGTATCAAGCTCTCAACTTCCACCATTACGAACAACCTTCACACATATAATTATTGAAGTTTGCAGGGGTATGCACATCACATCAATGAAAAATGGCATAACCGCTGAACTGCTACTACAAGAACTCTACAACATCAAAAACTATTCACTCCAAAAACACTAACGCCGTGTTTGGCACGACACACTAGATAGTATAACCAACAGACATATCACGTCTTTCTTCCTCAATCTGGTCCACTAGCTCAACATGCCAATCAGAAAGTGTTAAGAGAGTAGACCCATGAGTGTTTATCAAGCTCTTGCACATGTTCTAATGTTTCGAGCTATGGCTTTGCATACTTAGGATGTGTTATGTGTTTCAAAAATTTCAGTTGAACTGAGCCTTTAAGTATGATACAAGAAAATGAGAACTTCTGCATTATGGATCTATTGTTTTCACTAACCATTCCATTATGGCTCTAGGTTTTTAACAATTAAGAATAGAAAACAGAAAAATATAACTGTTACCTCAACTGTTTTCATCTTTTTCACAGGTCGTTGATGAAATGGCTTATTCACACAGGAGATCCCACAATTACAAGCTGAAGAACAGCTCGACCTCAGCATGCTGCATAAAAGTATCGCTAATCAAGAAAAGATAATTTATGATCAAAGAGAACAAATGATCAGTGACTGGCTCAAAAACAATGATGATCCCACCCAAAGATTAACATGAACCACAAAGATCACTTCCTATAAAACTACAGAAAGAAAATGAGCAAGAAAAACTCCATAATGCAACAATGAGAGCACATAGGCAGGTCATTAAAAGCATCTGCTCAATTCAACTAAACCTTATCACAGACTGTCAAATTGGTTCTCTTCCTCGGCTCTAATTTGTAAAAGGTCAACACGAGTCACCCCAGAAAGGTTATATACTTTGTCATTCCTCATTATGCGTGATTTTTGGCCAATATCTTCCTCATCACTTGCATGCAGCAGCCCTTTTTTGAACATCATTAATTCATCCCTTTTGCAGTTTCTATTCAAATGCGTGCAACTTTATACAACTCTATTCTCATTCTTATTCTCTCTCGAGGTTTTACCAGTTCTAAACATTCTGGTCTCAACTACTTCGTTTGCACAAATCATGTTTCTTAACAGCACCAAGAATAAATTTGAACTAGAAGGGATGAGAATGGGTGGTGAATCGGAAGATAAACGTGGTTTTCCTGGAGATTGTGTGATTTGTGTTCATCGCATACTAATTGTTTCAGATTAACAAGTCAAACATTCTTTTAAGAGCGTGTTTTACGTACATTATTCCAAAAATTATTTTTTAATACTTTTTATTTTCTTCTAAATCACACATTCAAAAGTTATTTTTTAAAAATCTCAAACAAACATACTCCAAGTGATTCACAATTAATAAAAAGGTGCATTTGGTCCTTCACCTACAACGTGCAAGGCAACAAAATGAAAAGCATTGTGACACAGGAAGCTTGTAATTGAAAATAACAAGCAATTTATAAAACTTCAAAGAAGTTAAGATTTACATGAACAGCTTCTTAATTTAAGCTGCAGTAAAGATTCCACATAACTTAGAAGAGAGATAAGGACAAGGGGAGAAGCAAATAGTATCCCATGATCAGTCAGGGTGAAAAAAAGAACTAAAATTCTCTATATAGGGGCTTAAACAACCTAAGGGAAATTAGTCAAAACCTAATCTAAATATAAATTTAACTAAGAAAATAATTCATCTAACCAATGAATTTAGAAACTGACTCACTCATTGAACCAAGATAACAGGACAAGGTTGAACCAGAATTTGGACCAGGTTGATCCTGGAACTTAAAATACTAAATTAATTTAACTAATTTGATGCATGTATTATGAGGAGTGATATAATTGACATGTGAATATTGACACTGTCAACAATTAATAATAAGCTAAAGAAGAAACAATTAGCTTTATCACGTGTCTTCGCACTTGGTTTTGAGATATACAATGAAACGTCTAACCTTAAAAAAGTGAGGTGATTTCGATTTCATAATATTTTAATTCCCCCCATCCCATACCCAAACCTCCCCAACACCTCCCCCTTTTCGTCTAATTGTGTCCCTTCCTTCCTCCCCCACCTCCTCTCGACAAATCTGGCTTCGTACCACAGGCCAATTATATGTCATCGAAATCACAGCAAGACCAGATCTCTGGTCTCACCGCTGTTGGGATGGACAGAGCTTTCCAAGGTGATGGCAATGCGATGGTCGGTTAGAAATGATTGGTGCATGGTGGTGCTGGTACCATATGATGGTAAAGGTGATGGAGGTGTCATGTGACCGATATTGGCGGTGGTGAAGGGAGCAATGATATGGCAATGATACTGTGTGTGTTGTATCAATTACATAGTGGTTTCAAGTTGGTGTCTGCAACAAACGGTGACACTGTGTTGTGATGCTGACCTGAGGATGTTATAGAGTGACACCAGTGAGAAGCAACTTGCGCGACTCAACTTGAATTTGTTGTGACTGAATAGAATAATGAGAATTATTAAATTTGAATAATAGTAAAAATGAATTACTAATAATTGTTAATTATGTCTATCACCTATTTTGGGTAAAACACAACAAATCTGTCAATTGTCAATGAAGTTGAAACTTCATATCCATCAAAATCTTCACCAAATAATACTAAATGGGCCACAAATTTACAACCCCAAATATAAAATAAAATAAAATGAGCTTCATATAATCCTAATATCCTGCCACTTAGCCTGTTTACAATTTTCATGCCTGCTGCTACATATTTTTCCTCCATCTTCACATTGTTCTTCTACGTAATGAAAGTGAGACACAGGAGTTGGTGCTTGAAGAGAAGAACCTAAAATGATGATTGGAGTCTGGGAAAGTTGGCTTTTAGCAATAACTTCCTGACCCATCCCCTACCCAAAAGAAAAGAAAAGAAAAGAGAGGCCAAAAAAAAAGACCCTAAAAACTGACTCGCTCATAAATTTTTTATACTAGCCAGTTTGGTTGGTATTCGAGCCAGGATTTTGGAACGGTTATTGGAATCTAACCTAAACGATTTGACTAGCCAGGCTGAGGCAATTCTAACAACATAGTCTAACAAAACTAGAATAAAAAAGTCCTAGTTAATTTAATTCCTTTTTGTGCTTAAAGAACATTTTCGGACTTATACCACAGAAAATAATTTGGTTTCCCCATTGCCAAAACAACCCCCAAAAAATAAATAAATAAATAAATAAAATGAAATAAAATGCAAGGTTTTCTCTTAATTCTTTATTCAATAAAAGCCAATGCAACAACAGTCCACTGCCTATTAACTAAGGATGCGTGAGGCATATATAAAATGAAGATTGAGCAGTAAGGGTAGAACAACTATTCAATCAAAATTGAACTGTATGGATCAAATTATTATTTAAAAAAAAAAAAAAAAGAAACAAGCTTTTCCGAAAACTCACATTTTGGGAACCAATATGTAGTTATAACATTCAGTTTTCACATTTGCGGACTAAAGTAATGTCCTAAAATTCCATCACTATAATAAATGCATTTCACTCTGAAATTATTTTATCCTAGATGCCCTTACCCACAGAGGCAGTCTCTGGCACAAACACCAGATGATCCAGGCATTGAGCTACATGAACAGTAGATGCCGTCGTCTTCCTGACGTTTTTTAACTTTTTTTGCTAGATACACATCTTGAAATTGTTAAGGATAGCAAAAAATGAAAAGAAGAGAGAGGTGAGAATCAATAGAAAAGAGAGTTGCAAAAGTTGTAGAAATTACTATCTTGACACATTAGGAATTGCCTGAGCTGAGAACAAGCATATAAAATAACAAAAATCAACATATGGCAAATAGGAAGTAAATCTTCTGAGGATACTACGCTTGATAAATGAGTAGGGGGTTGGTTTCCATTTATTGAAGGATTCAGGAAGTTCAAAGTCAACTGGAGTTCCAATCTCCTCCACCAGTTTCTCAAATACTTGCAAAATACCACCGTGCCCACAATTCTGGTAAAATGCACAAACAGCAAATATGAGATAAAGGCAAAGACATTAGACTTTAAATGAATAAATTGGAGTTAGATTGATATCTCCACAAAATACAAGGCACATGAGAGAAAATAATTGGTGAAAGAGTCTGGTAAGACTGAAATTTTATCCGAGTAAATATTCATTCAACAGTAATTCAATCATCTGATTGTAAGAGTAGAGTCACAGAAATCCAAGTAAAAAAGAAAACAGAGCAGATAGGGCAGAAGCAACATGATCAGTAAAATCATCAGTTTCTGAAAATGACAACACATAATACAGCTCATGATGAACAAATAATCAATACTTCAGTGAATTATCCTAATTGTTATTGCTGTGGTTAAAAGAATCTGGAACTACGCAAAAAAAGGACACTCGAATGCCATGGGCTTTTCTTGATTGGAACCCCACAGCATTCAAATACTAATGTATTCGCATCCATAACCATCGGTCCCAATCAAGAATGCTAGATCTCGTCCACTGGAAGCCATGTTTACGGACCTGAAAGTATAAACATTTTCTTCTCTGACTGAAAGTGAAATCCCCTAGTATATGAAGAGTGAAATGTGATTTTCTTTAAATTTTGGATTGACTCAATTCTTATATCTTCATTTCAAAATGAAGAAAAGGAAAGGAATGATAGAACTACTGATCTAAGAACCAGAAAAAAAATAGGTGTAATGACCAGGATGAAGTTTGGATGAAACTAAGCCAATGTCTGAACCAACTGATGTTGAACAATCAGCGGATGAGTTGTGGTTAGTGTTGAAATGCCACTTCCAAAGCTAGCTGGATCTCCCCGAACTGTGTTGAGGCACAGCAGTCGGGGATTTTCAGCCTTGCTCTCCCACTCAAAGAAATCAAAACAAGATGCTTTTCTTTCAATTTTCTTCAAATTTGATTATCCATTTAAAATATATTTATAAAAATCAAAGATATCCGCGTATCGATATGAGTAGACAATGCACAAGTGCCATCAACATTCATTTGGCTAAACAGCATTCTTCCCATTAATATCAATTTCTCTGTCCAGCAACACTGGAAAAAAATAATAATAAATAAAAAAACAAAGGATGCATAGGCAGAATTGGTAGGTAAGAGTTTACAACAAAGATGTACTTTCCGGACAAACCTTCTTCATACTGGGCATGAACTCAATAAGCTGGCTACTTAGAAATTGTAAGCATGTGTAGTCTACAAAATCAACAAAAACAGTCAAGGGCCGAGGGTAAAATAGAGAACCAAGCATTTCTATCTAACTCCTTATTATCCACATTAACATACATTTACCAATCATACATACTAGTCATATAGAAAAGAACAGCCAAGACAATAATTCATATTATTCAGATAAACAGAAATAACAACTAATAAGAATCTAGCACTCCGGAGAAATATGATTACATACTAGACCAGGTTTGAAACTTCAGACAGCCTCCGGCTAAAACTACAAGGGTTCAGATCTATAAACTTGCTTCCCATTAATCCCATGTACTCCATAACTGCGTGTTGTACCCCTTTATTTTGTGTTATTCTGTTATGCAGGGTTATTGTAACAATGAAAAATCCATAAAATTAATAATTCAGTGCCCCTTGGAAGCCAGTAATACTTGAAAAGGCACTATCTCAATTGAGGCACAATCTAGCAGTGCACAGGAACATAATTGAGGAAATAATCATGTGGATCACAACTCATAATATCTCACAGAAACTTTCGACCCGTCACCCAGAATTAAGTGGAAACTGTGTTCCCAAGAATGCTAATAGTTACAAGTACACACACGGACCTTCAAATTCGCACAGTATTCAAGCGTTCAAATTCGCGCAGAATTAACCATAAGCGACAACAAAATAGCGTAAGACAATGAAAAAACTCTTTATTCAAAAAAGAACTCACTTAAAACTATAGTAAAATCGAAAACAAGAACAATGAATTAACTACTACGACCCCCAATTTCAAATAGTTTGTCGAGAATTAGGGTTTTACAGTGCAATTAACGAAAATGTAGAATACGAAATGGCAAATATCCGAACAAGAAATCACAAAAAATACACGTTCTTACCTGCAGACAGAAGAAAGGAATCGCTATGGCAGTGAGGGGGACAGTTGAGAGGGACAAATGGGTGACGAGGGCGGGAGTGAAATGTAATTCGCCAAAAATGAGTTTCGTAATGTAACGGTCTCAATTAACAGGTTTTCAGTTTTCTCACATCGATGGGAAACAGTGTTCATCGCCGTCCAGCGTTGGAAAGGAGTGGGGTAAATTCGCAACAATTATAAATCTTTGGGGTCCAATATTAAAAATTGGGTTAATAAAAAAGGTGGGGAACTTGTTTAGTTGGTGTAAAGGGCACCTCTAATGACAATGTGCGTTACGGTGTCTAGTATTTAAATAAATGCTAGGCATGGAAAAGTGTTTTAGCCATACTTCTAGATGAAGCATACTTAAGCACGATAAAGTGTGATAAAAGCGCGCCCTGCACTAAAACAAAAAGAGTAACGAAGCCTGAGCCCTAAAACCTAAGTTTAGGCGTACCTGATCGTACGTTTAAGCACGTTTTTAAGAGCAAATGTGGTTTCGATTGGATGAAACGTAATGAAACAAATTTTTACATGAATCTCACATATCTTCCTTTTTTTATTTTCATATTTTTCAAGATCACTTTTATCGCTTTTGTCTCACATTTTCTCTGTTCTTTCTCCCTCAATTCTCATGTTATGTCTATAGATACACATCCATCTACACATCATGCTCTAATATTTTATTATTATTTTTAAAATTTGTTTATGTGCCTCTTATATTTTGCTTTTCCGTCTCTATTTTGTCATGTACTTCTTTATATTTCTTTTTAGCTAAAATAATCATCATCTTGCTATATAAAAGCTTATTTGTTACAACTTTAAATATAAATTATTTTCTCAATTTATCGTTTGCAACTACTCAGATAATTGATTTGACACCTTTTTATTTTTTATATAACTTTTTTTCACATTTTAATAACACTTCAAATTTCATCTTCCAGAATCCCTATTAAACATGCCCTTAACTTGTTGCATTAATTTTGTTTACTCTCTCTCTCTTTTTCGCCAATAGTGGATGTTCACATGAACAATCACTTTCTCAGTCTACACTCATTGTTGTAGATGTTTTATTTTCATCTCCATTTTATTTATTTATCACAGTAATGATAATACACATTGTAGAATTGGAAATGTTCTCAACAAAAATAATAATAATATTAATGAAAAAAAAATTCAATGGTTTTGCTTTACACACTACATATGTTCAAATATAATGAGATTTTAGAATTGTCAAGTTAAGGGGATGTAGCTCAGATGGTAGAGCGCTCGCTTAGCATGCGAGAGGTACGGGGATCGATACCCCGCATCTCCACCTTTTTGGTTCTTTTTGTTTTTTTGGTTTGTTTTTGAACTTTTTCCCCAGCGCACTATGTGATTATTATAACCACAGATAGGACCGTCCCCACCAACCCAAATTTCGCACTCTCATTTCTCGTCAGATTTACACATCACACTCTTCAAGGCATTGGATCGATACACAGCAACCGCAAGACCCTACACCTCACACAGATTCGGTGTAAAATCAAAGCATCCCACAAAAGCAAAATTCAAGATTTTGCGTCATAAACAACAAATCAATGGGCAAGACAGTGAGGCAGCTTCAAGTAGCATCCCCAGTGCCTGCAGATATAGATATAGCCAATTCAGTTGAACCTCTTCACATCTCTGAGATTGCCCAAGAACTCAATCTTAGTCCCCATCATTACGATCTCTATGGCAAGTACAAAGCTAAGGTATTGCTTTTTCTGCGTTATTGTATGGATTTTGATATTCGTTGTCTGAAAATAGAAGATTGATTAATTATAGTGATTTGGGTATTTTAGGTATTGCTGTCTGTAATTGATGAACTTCAAGGCAGAGGAGATGGGTATTATGTGGTGGTTGGAGGGATTACTCCAACACCTCTTGGTGAAGGCAAGTCCACGACTACTGTTGGTCTTTGTCAAGCTTTGGGAGCTTTTCTTGATAAAAAGGTAATATTCAGGTCCCTCATATGACGTGTTCTGGTAAACTTTTATTTAGCTGAAAATGAACTTTTTAATTTGTATAGCAGTGGGATTAGGAGATGCGTTAATAATGGGTGACGGTGTGAAATGTGAGGTTGATATTAATGTCAGAAAATGAACTTATAGGTTGAATCGCCGTAGGATCAGGAGATTTGGTTAGTAATATGATTTGAAATGTGAGGTTGATATTAATTTCTGAAAATGAACGTTGTAGGCTGAATTGGGGTAGGATCAGGAGATGTTGCTACTAATGAGTGTTGATGGGAAACGTGAGGTTGATATTAATGTTTGAAAATGAACTTTATAGGTTGAATCACGGTAGGATCAGGAGATGTGGTTAATAATGCGTGATGACGTGAAATGTGGGGTCGATATTAATATTTGACTTTAGCCAGTAGTAGGAGTTAATGTTTAACTCATCTGATTCAATATTTGTAGTAATAATTGGAATGTTTAGCAATCCCGTCTTAACGCCCACTGTTGGCACAATTACCATGTAGCATGAAAAATGAGGTTGTCTGGTGTGAATTCTAAGGAGAGGTTCTTGTAGGTGATGACGTGCCTTCGCCAGCCATCACAAGGACCGACATTTGGAATCAAAGGTGGTGCAGCCGGTGGAGGCTATAGCCAGGTGATCCCGATGGATGAGTTCAATCTTCACATGACAGGGGATATCCATGCAATAACAGCTGCAAATAACCTTCTAGCTGCTGCCATTGATACCAGAATCTTCCACGAATCAACACAATCAGATAAGGCCCTTTTCAACCGTTTATGCCCACCAAACAAAGAAGGCAAAAAGACCTTCAATGACATAATGTTTCGCCGTTTGAAGAAACTTGGCATCACGAAGGCCAATCCTGAAGAGCTTACTCCAGAAGAAGTCAAGAAATTTGCAAGGCTTGATATAGATCCTGAGTCTATCACATGGAGAAGAGTAATGGATGTTAATGATCGATTCCTGAGGAAAATTACTATTGGCCAAGGTCCTGAAGAAAAAGGGATGGTGAGAGAAACAGGATTTGATATTTCAGTTGCGAGTGAAATAATGGCAGTTTTAGCTCTCACGACTTCACTATCCGACATGAGGGAGAGGCTCGGGAAAATGGTTATCGGGAATAGCAAAGCTGGTGATCCCATTACAGCTGATGATTTAGGTGTTGGAGGTGCTTTGACTGTGTTGATGAAAGATGCCATTAATCCTACACTTATGCAGACTCTAGAGGGCACCCCTGTCCTTGTCCACGCTGGTCCTTTTGCCAATATTGCCCACGGGAACTCATCAATTGTTGCAGATAAAATCGCCCTAAAGCTGGTGGGACCTGGTGGGTTTGTGGTCACAGAAGCAGGCTTTGGGGCTGATATTGGTACTGAGAAGTTTATGAATATTAAGTGTCGGTATAGTGGTTTGACCCCTCAGTGTGCTATAATTGTGGCCACCATTAGGGCCCTTAAGATGCATGGTGGAGGACCTGCAGTTGTGGCTGGGAAACCTCTCGACCATGCTTATGTGACAGAGAATGTGGGTCTTGTTGAAGCTGGTTGTGTTAATCTGGCTAGGCATATTGCAAACACAAAGGCTTATGGTGTTAATGTTGTTGTGGCTGTCAACAAGTTTTCGACTGATTCTGAGGCTGAACTAAGTGCGGTCAGGAATGCGGCGTTAGCAGCTGGGGCTTTTGATGCTGTTGTTTGTTCCCACCACGCACATGGAGGGAAAGGAGCGGTCAGTTACTAAACTAAATGTTAGTTTTTTGGGGGGATAATGCTACTACTGGGAGAGTTGAATTGTACAATGAGATGACCACTGCCCTTAAAAAGTTTACGGATTATGAGTAAAGTGGAATATTTTCAAGTGTGAAGTTGGAATTTCAGTCATCGTTGTACAATTCGGTCCTACCAGTAACATTATCCTTTTCGGGTTCATCTATTTGTATAGTAATATGAAAACTGTTACTTTTGATGACACTATACACACAGTATATGAATAACTTAACCTCCTCAACCCCCAAAAACCAATCCCACCCACCAAACCACCAAAAACCCACCAAAAAAAAAAAAACAAAACTGAAAGGTTGGTTAGATACTCTTTGTTTCTATTTTGTGGTTCTTTCATTGACCACCGGGTATCCTTTTTCTGATTTTCAGGTTGACCTTGGCATTGCAGTTCAAAAAGCCTGTGAAAATGTGACACAGCCACTGAAATTCTTGTATCCCTTGGACATAAGCATCAAAGAGAAAATAGAGGCGATAGCCAAGTCGTATGGTGCTAGTGGCGTTGAGTACTCCGAACAAGTACTGTGTTTCAACATTCATAGCGTTTCTTTTCTTTCACCATTTCTGAGACGAAAATTGTATTATAGTTAAATATTCTACCTCAAATTATGGTTGTTTAAAATTTATTTGTTTATGTTGGATGATCAGGCGGAGAAACAGATTGAGATGTATAGCAAGCAAGGGTTTTCAAATCTGCCAATCTGCATGGCGAAAACACAGTACTCATTTTCTCACGACGCATCGCAGAAAGGGGCTCCAAGTGGTTTCGTCCTACCAATCAGGGACGTCAGGGGAAGCATTGGAGCCGGATTTATCTATCCTCTAGTTGGGACGATGAGTACAATGCCTGGCCTACCAACTAGGCCTTGCTTCTATGACATCGATCTTGATACCTCCACCGGTAGAGTTCTCGGTCTTTCTTGAGAATTGGATTAATCTCTTTGACCTAAGGTTGACTTTCACGATCTGAGATCGAATGAATTGATGACATGGCATCAACATCAGCCGAGGTCTCAAAGCATTCTGTAGACATTTGTAGTTTCTCTCTTTCCCTTTACGAATAATCTCACTGCAGAATGCTCATCTATATCGAAGCTGTGACAATTGTTATCTTTGTTGTGCTGTTTCATTGATGTTTTTCTTAGCAGAATCAATTTAATAAATAAGCTTGAGTTGCAATTTTGTTGAACGAAAATTTGCTGTGTTAAAAATTCTTAGTTATACACTTTTCTCTATCTTTCAAGTGTTCATCTCTAGTTGACGCGTTTGCAGTCGGCCCTGATTTCTCCATTATTTCCAGTCAAGGGACTGATATTTCCCAGCCTGATAATAGACCGAACGAAAGCATCGAAGAACTCAGTTTGACTATTAGCAAACCGGTTGACAATGGCAACCGTTGGAGCCCCACTTGCGGAGAACAGTTCTTGATCTGTCTGGAGAAGTCCTCCGTTACTCTGGAGGTTTGTGAAGTAGCCATTATCAAAACCATCGGGGCTTGAAGGATCAAGGTTGGCTAAAGTTGCGTCATTTCCACCTTGAGGACAAGTTTGACACAGTGTGTCGAGGTAGGTCGAGTCCAAGCTCGGGTCGGGGTTCCCTGTACCGCTGAAGTTGTAGACCCGTGGGCTGAAAGTTCTGCATTTTGCTCTTACGAGCACCTGAAAATTGTTATATGTACATTTCTCTCCTCCGCATGTGGAGAGATTTTATTTTCTCTATTGTTGACGTAGATCAATAAAGTCTCTTCATCTAACTAGCGGGGAGAATCCATAGATAGAGGAGAACATGAGTGCAATTATGTAATGGAAAGAAAATTACGTTGACGAAGCAGTCATGGAAATGGAGACGAATAAGCTTAGCACCAATTCGAACGTCGCTTTGTTGAGCCCGTTCCAATATTTTACGAACAATAGTCGACACGTTTGGGCACGAGGTACTGTAAAATGTGTTGGTCAACTGAGCATTACAGCCGAGTGCAAAAGAAGATATCAAGAAACACGAAGTTAACAGTCATAATTCAGACATTTTTAGGAAACGTTACTTTTTCTACAAGTTTAGATAGATTGAGAGGAAATGATGAGATGAGACTATATGCTTCTCTAATTACATATATTTATATACGGGAAAAAAAACAGTTAATATGGAGGGGTGGAGGGTGAGGTGAGAAAACGAGAAACAAATTGTTTTTAATTGTGTAAATATTTTTTTAATTAAAGAGAAACCATAGTAAAGGTAAATAAGATGTTAATTTGGAATCAAATTGTTTAAAGCTACAAACTAAAATACTTTTACGTGGATAGTGTTATGAAATGAGGCATGAGGCACCCGAGGAAATATTATATATTATTTTATTAATGTGAATGACTATTATGTCCCTGATGAAATTATGTAATTACGATTATGCCATTTGAAATTTTTCTATAAATAGGGTTTCAGTTATTAATGAAATTCATTTCCTGTGAATTCCTTAGAATTCATTCTCTCTAAACTCTCTATTATTTCTATACTTTTATAACACGTTATCAGCACGAGTCTCTAACCTTTTGAGTAATAAGAAGGGAGTATGCTCTACATTTGCATCTTATAGATGATTTTCTGTATCAGAAACTAGATTATTACACCAAAATTATTTTGCATAAAAATATACACAGAGAAGAAATAATTCATTTATGTTTATATATTCATTTCACAACCATCGCTTCAACTCCATTTTCCTGCCAAACAAGTTGACGTAAAAGTAAAACGACACCACATGAGCGAAGTTCTCGACGAGGCGAGTCCATTGATACCAAAAATGACATGAAAAGATTACCATAAGGTGGAGAAAAATAAGTTTAGAGATCAGCCTTCATGGAATAATAAAATTTGTTTCAGACCAAATTTTGTGGAGAAGATGGAATTGTGGCTGATTTCTACGTACAAACCAAAAAAGGACGAAAGTATATATATATTACTTTATTATATATATTATATTATATTATATTATATTATATTATAATATATATTATACGAAAAGTTAAGATATATATATTATATATATTATATACAAAAATTATATATGTATTATATACGAAAAAGTAATATATATAATATAATAATATATTAAACTATAACATTCGTTTCTAGATATAAGGAGCATACATTATCAAAATTAAATCTTCTTGACTCCATTATGCTCGATTTAACGAGATCTTCAATATTGATAATATAATATTCATTTTGAAATATATCAAAATTTCAAAATTTATAAATTAGTATTCCAACTTTGAAAAATTAAAAGATGGTCATTGAACTTGTGAATATTTACGTATTAATTCTTATACTATTAAAATTTTATAAAGAGATATGCCTGACGCACTTTGCCAGCGACCATCGCCAAACAGCTAGTAGCGGATTGGCGGCGTAGTATGTATTAATGTTTTATAAAGAAATATGTGTAGCGCCATGCACTGCCAGTAAACCGCACAAGCAATTGGTAGCTTGATTGGCGTGACGATAGTTCGACCTCACGCTTACTTTGACGACAAGAACAAAAATGGATAGAATATTCCCGAAGAAATTCTAAATCCATTAATTATGACCTGAAGTCCATTTGAGTTAAAAGATCGGAATATTATTTTAACTCCCGAAGAGTTTAATTACATAATATACTTATTCTAAAAGAATAAGTGTGCTCTTGTAGAAGTAATGAGTATTTGTTTTAGAAGAACAAATGCTCGTAAAGCGATTTAATATTTAATTCTCGTGCTTTTTATTTAATGCAATTTAAATACTGCAACACCTCCTACCTGATGATGGGTTCAACCATCACTAAATAGAAGGTTTTATATATTTATGCAATTTATATGCTAAGTAATGGACAATACCTTCTACTAAAGCAGATCCTACTCCTGAAGAAGTAGTTAATTATTATGCATTTTAATTCTCGCAATTTAAATTCCGTAAATTTATATTTATTGCGATAATTTCGATGTGGTAGGTTCAACCACCTATTAGGGAGAATTTAATTTCTACAATTTAAATTTATGCACTTTATAGTTTGAGTATATTTCCAATATGGTGGGTAATACCACACTATTGGTGTGCATATTTTCAATGTGGTGAGTAATACTACACGATTGGTTATAACTAATCCTACTCCAGAAGAAATAGTTGATCAAATATTCTAATTCTACTCTCGAAGAAGTAGACGATAGAAATCAAATTTATTCTCCACATTTACCGAATATTAATGGAGAAAATTGAGCAAGTGGTACATGAAGTTACCATTGGATAAATATATGACAGTAAAATGCTCAATAGATCCCATATTGATAAAGGGAACATATCATATGGAGTGATTATATGAAGTAATCTCATTGATATGACGAGATCAGTCGAAATAATCTCATTAATGATATGAGACTATATTGATATAAGCATAATCACTAGATTTCTGTATTTGAATAAAGCCAATATGATATTATTATTATTACTCCAGAAGAAGTGCAAAACAGCCGAAGTGGAACATATTGAGAATATCAAAGATGACAATAAACACTCGAAAATATAGAAATGCGAAAAGGAAATACATATTGAACTCATAAAGGAATGGTGCGTTTCGAGAGTATAAATACTCCGTAACTCTGTCACCCCCAACATCAGGGTTTATAATGAGATATTTAAAGGATCTGAATTTCTTTTTCGCTTGACACCAGTGGTCTGTGGCCGACGGATCTGGGCTTCCACAGATTCTTGAATATATGCATGAAATTTGATGAGCAGTTCATCAACAGTACTAGTAGAAATAAGTATTTTTCTCGTTGAATGAGAGATAAACTTATTATTTACACCCTGATCTAGAAACGCTAGTAAACCATCAAAGAAACAATTGATATTCAACAAACCTATTGGTTTGGTATGAAAGTTCCAATGTGCCCATGATGTTATATTGAATATTTCCTCCAGTGTGTTGTAGCCGCCTGGAAGAACAATGAAAGTATCACTATTGTTCATCATATACATCATGCAGTTGTGGATGGATTGCGCTTGTAGCACCAACTCTGCTGGACCCATGGTAGAACTGGCTCCAATTCAAGTATTAGATCCAACTAGATGGAATGGTATTACACTCGAAACTCTTATTCCACATAATGGTGCGGCCACTATAAGTCTAGTTAAAAGTTTGTTGTTGGTTCCTCCATATAGTATATTGATTTTTTGTCTCCCTAACTCTTTTACGAGTTGATTTGCCATATCCTCATATTGGATGTGGCCTACCAGTTTAGATCCACCAAGAATACATACGATTTTAATCTGGTGAGATAAATGCTGACTTGTATGAGATGATTCTAAAATCTTCATATCCATCTCTACTCCTATCTATCTTTTTGGCACTATACTTTCAACGTATGAACATGAGAGACACGAATCCCTCTATTTAAAGAAAAATTTTCAAACCAATAATTGATTGCACTATTTACTTTTTGACAAATATGAAAGAGAAAAAGGCAGAAAAATTTTAGTGAAATGACATATACCTATCGGTGATTGAAAAATAATATATATCTACATATATATATCTTAAAAAATTGAAAAATAATATTTACAATTACAAGAAAAACATTGATCTTCGTTATTACACCGAGCTTCCTTATATTAATATGAGAAAATTATTATACTAAGTTTTTCTACTAAATTTACAAACAGGATCTTCTAAAGTAAGTTTTTCAAGACTATAACATGATTGTTCATCTTTGAATTTAGCCAATAAGGCTATAAGCTCACCTTGCACGTATCCACTAGGATGTATCTCAAGAGCCTGTTGAATATCATCCAAAGGCTCCTTACTCAATCCATCCTTAATGAATGCTATTTTATCTTCTCGGTTTCTGGACAAGTACCCCACAGATTTACATCGAATGTCACATGTCCACCGAGCACACTTGTAGCATCCTCCTAATCTTTTTGCTCTCCGTTTCTTTGAAAAACTACTTTTACCCATACCAGGCATGTATTTAGAAGGAATCGAAACCTCACCAGATAATCGAACCTTTACTTCAATCAACCATCGGATATCTTGTGGGATACCCTTATTCATTAGCATCCTCAACCTTTCAAGCCTACTTCGATAAATCCTTTTTAAGATTTTGATCGGTAGTGATGGATAGTATTTTCGAAGATTTGAAAGCAAATTATCCATTATTATATATGGACCATTATTATGGTGAATACTGTAAGTGCCCGGGTAATTTATAAACGTGTATGAGGTAAGGCTCCGCGTTGGAACAGTATCGAAACATGAAGCGTATGTGCTAAGATTCCACGCTTGAACAGAGATGTGTAATAATGCTACCAAAACATGATGGAATATGTCGGTGAGCTATACATATGATGAAAGTAATAAATCATGTTGAGCACTATCTGAGATACTAGTGAAATCGATATAAGAATTTCTTGAACTAAAGTTCAATAATACTGCTTTGCGAACCTGACCATCCCGGTTTAAATAATTATTGAAATCAATATTTCAAGTGAAGAATTAAAAGAATTCTTCAATGATTGTTCTCGATAAATGATGAAATCATTACTAGCCAATATTGGGAATAAATCCCAAATATATCTTGAATAAAGGATGAGAAATATGGGCCCACTCATCCTCCATGTGGACTACTAGATATTATGATCCACTAGATAGTCACATGTGTATATGATTCGTAATTTGAAATTTACGAAATATTTGCTCACTGTATGAGCATGATTTCCATATTTAATGATAAAGCTAGTAAATGTATATCCCAATACTTGAATAAATCCCTGAAGGATTGAGTATGCGCATACAAGTGGGATATTATGTGGCAAATTATTTAAAGTCCTCCAATAAATTGTCAATATCGAGAATAGAATGCAAACTATATAAATTCTCATATTAAGGCTGAATGATGAGAACATATATGAGTTTTAGTGTTCTAAATTTTCTTAGCATGAGGGGGAGTATTAAAAGCTGAAAATGATATGTGAAATGCATCATACTATATCCTCACAATTGAAATATGAACTTGAAGTTCAAGGATGCATGAAAGACTATAAACAATCGCATCTATCAGTTAGGATGCTTTGATAAGTTAATATTGTTAGAAATGTTGATATTATAAGAGTTCCCCAATCATATATATCAAAGTAAATTGTAAAAGATGGTCTTAATAACGGAGGCATATACTCTTGAAGAGTATATAGACATAACTATATTGTGTAATCATACAAGAGGATTGATAATGAGATATCTCGATAAGTTATGTCGATATGGGGAAAGAAATAAAATTGAAAGTATCGACACACTATGAAAAGATAGCGCTACATGCTATCAATAATAGTGAGGATATTAAAATCCATCGAAAATGCCGATGCTGAAATATATGCCCTTATGATTAAAGTGTTCATGCACGGGTTTAATGAGAAATGAGAATGAAACTCTTGAAGAGGTTTCAAATGTATTATTGTATCGGTGCATACAATGCTCAAAATATCTACATTGATATTGTTGAGAAATTCATATGTCAGACTCTTTTCCTTGATTGATGTTTTGTCCCAAAAGGGTTTCTCAAACAAGCTTTTAATGAGGCAGCTAATCTCAAGTAATATGAAATCTCGGAAGAGATTTAGGTATATATCTCGATATATTGAGAAAATGAGATCAAAGCTGTTGATTGCATATATGCACTAAATATAACATGATATTGTATAACATCTAAAATTTCATTCACGTGGAGATGAATGAAGAGTATAAACCAATGTATATGATACTCATACAAATCTATGAAAGATTTTGAAATGCTTGCAGCATACTTGTATAAAATACGCATTGCACTCTTTTTCCCTTGACTGAGGTTTTATCCCATTGGGTTTTCCTAGCAAGGTTTTTAATGAGGCAACATTAAAGGTGTATTCACATGAATAATGTACTCTTTTTCCTTCATTAGGATTTTTCCCACTGGATTTTTCCTAATAAGGTTTTAACGAGGCATATTCATGGTATATTGAGGACGACAAGAGAAATCGACACAGTGTATCTATTGGAGACAATGATTTAGATCCAAATAATGATGATATTGAAATCCTTTACCAGAAGTAAGGATATCCGTCCTCAAGATATGAAATCAGATAGAGTAGCTGTACTCTTTTTCCTTCGATCGAGTTTTTTCCCACTGAATTTTCTTGACAAGGTTTTAATAAGGCATCACATGAATACTCATATACCGCTGATAGACATCAGGGGAAGCAATATTTTGATGAAGCAATATATAACCACTCCAAGCTTTTCTACAATCAGTTTGGAATTTTTCCTATTGGGTTTTTCTCCAAACATATCTAGAAGACGTTTATACTAATAGTCATTCAAGTGGGAGTGTTATGAAATGAGGCATGAGGCACCCGAGGAAATATTATATATTATTTTATTAATGTGAATGACTATTATGTTCCTGAGGAAATTATGTAATTACGATTATGCCATTTGAAATTTTCCTATAAATAGGACTTCAATTATTAATGAAATTCATTTCCTGTGAATTCCTTAGAATTCATTCTCTCTAAACTCTCTATTATTTCTATACTTTTATAACAGATAGAATGTTTTTTCTTATTATGAAGGTGCTCCACATTTACTCTTTTTTATATTATTATTATTATTAAAAATGCAGAAATATAAAGTTAATAAGACTTTAATCCCTATCTATTATTTTGATTTTTGAGACTTGAATCCCTATCTATTATTTTGATTTTTTGAGTACTAAAACTCCTACAAAAATGGATCTAAGTTCGTAGCTACTACCTAGCAAGTGATCCAATGCCAAACTTCGGAGCAAAACTCGCTACTACCTACTAGTACTATCTACAGTAATACTACATTGTCTGACTTTACTTATAAGTGCTTGTTTGATCTAGTACATACATACAAATTTTGTATAGAAGCTAATCATAAATTGGTCGAACCTTGGAGTATAATTTTACTTACCCTTTAATCTCAAATTTCATTTTTCAAATTTACTTTTCCAGAAAATGCACTTTTGGATCGGAAGAGCTCCATCAAACAGACATTTGCATATATTCTAGGACCGTTTCTCACAAAATCACTTCTAATTACAATTTCATTGATGAGACATTTTTTTTCCTAAATGCATTTTCACCTTTCTTAATAACTTTTTAACTACAAAATCAAACATTATTTTCTAAGAAGTCTGTATTTATTGAAGAAAATTTTTAAAACATAAATTTTGTGTACGTGCATGCCTTGAAAGTAATGAAAAATTTAAAAAATGTGAAAATATTGTCACGTCAATAAAATTAGGAATTAAAAATGATTTATTTTATTATCTTTTCTTTTAAGAGAAATATGCGATAGACAGGGTCTGCAGACAATTATTCCCATTGAATTGAAAGCAATTAACATGCAGCTTGTTATTGATATTAAAGTAAGAGTATTGTTATTGATATTAAAGCAAGATTGTGTAATTGTGTAAATATTTTTTTTAATTAAAGAGAAAAAATAGTGAAGGTAAATAAGATGTCAATTTGGAATCAAATTGTTTAAAGCTACAAAGTAAAATACTTTTACATGGATAGAATGTTTTTTCTTATCAAGGTGCTCCACATTTACTCTTTTTTATAATAATAATAATAATATAAAAAATGCAGAAAAAAGTTAATAAGACTTTGATCCCTATCTATTATTTTTATTTTTGAGTACTCAAACTCCTACAAAAACGGATCATTACCTAACGGATCATGCTACAATACACTAATAAATACCACAATGGTTGACATAATGGATATCTGGCATGATCCTACAATTTCAACCACTCAATCACTTTTAGATGGATGGTTATTAAATATGCCAACAACCATTATGTCAACCATTATGATATTCATTATGGTAGTCTAGCATTTCCCTAATCAAACATTATTTTCTAAGACGTCTGTATTTATTGAAAAGGATTTTGAAAACGTAAATTTTGTGTGCATGTGATGGAGAATAAATATATAATAATAGTTGGACTCTTGCGATATGGGCATTCATTATTTGTTTTAGCCTATTTTCCAATTGTTTACATTAGGGTTTTTCATTTACTGTTCTAAGTATGGTAGGAGTCGTAAAACCCTTATAAATGTAGGATTCGTTATCTATTTTAACAGACTTTGATTATTGATTGAATAAACATATTTCTCCTTTTATTTACCCTTTGATCTCAAATTTCTTTTTTTTTTTTTAAGATTTACCATTTTTAGAAATGCACTTTTGGACAAGCCCCATCAAACAAATGTACATTTGCATATATTCTAGGACCGTTTTATCACAAAATTATTTTTAATCACAATTTCACTGGCGAGATAAATTTTTTCTATCTCCTAAATGTGTGTTCACCATTCTCAATAACTTTTTGGGTGTGACTAAAGGCACCCATAAGTTTACTTAACACACCCATCTTTTTTTCCAGATAAAAATGCCCTCAAGTCAAATACCTAAAATATCCTTTATATATTATAATTTAAAAAAAAAAAACCCACCCATACATTATTTTCTCTCCTATTCAAACTCACCACAAAAACTCAACAACTTCTTCACTCTAAACACTCTAAATCAAAGTACCGTTTTTAACTCTATATTTCACAATGAATCATAGAAATAACATCTTTTTCACCAATATAAGTGGTCTCTGACTTTTATTGTCCCAAAAAATCTTATTTTGCTTTATTTTTTTCGCACCCATTCAAATTTTTCGCTACTGCTCGTTCATTCCTGGTCGGCTGAACAAGCAACTGCTCATTCATCCAATGTTGGATGAACAAGCAGTTGCCCGTTCATCCAAAGTTGGATGAATGGCGAACTTCCCGTTCATCCAACGTTGAATGAACAGTAGCAATTTAAGGTTTTTCTTTGTTGACATTGTATTTGAATTTGGTGTCATGAGCTTACACTTTGTGTGCCTTATAAGATTCAAAAACGCAATCTACCGAGGTAAGTCTCATCATCGGCCCCATCTATGATGAGTTGCTGATTGATTATACTATAGAATTCACTGTTTACAAGCTGTTTGAATCCCGCCAAACTTTGCTCAATTGGGCACGTAGCACAAGGGAGACGTAGTGGAACGAAGAAGTGCGGTTGTGATCCCAACAATTATCGTTTGACAACCAAGTGGCAATGTTTAGTAGACGGGGTGCTAATATTATTGTAGATTGAGAATGTGAATTCATGTTAAACCATGCTAACACCTATAACATTTTGAATGGCATTTGACATTAATTTAAGTTTGACATTCTAATGTTCATTCGTTTCAATTTATTTATTACCCCTTTTTTATTATTGTTTCCATACAACTTTGAAGCTGTTCAATCGCCACTGTGTAAAAAGGTTCAAATATGTTCACCCGATGATGGTCGAACAACTTTGAAGCTCTCCAAACAATAATGGTTGAACATAAACAAAGTTATTCAATCGATGCTAGTTGAACAACGTGAAATTTCATGTTGTTCATATAAATTTCACATCATATCAACTTAAATGACATTTCACGTACGTAGTGAACTCCGTAGTGTAATCAATAACCAACACATCATAGATGGGGCCGATGACACTTGTCTCGGTAGATTGTGTGTTTGAATCCTGTAAGACATACAAATTGTAAGCTCGTGATACCAAATTCAAATACACCCCAACAAACAAAAACCTTAAATTGCTATTGTTCATCCAACGTTGGATGTACAAGTAACTAGTCGTTCATCCAACATTGGATGGACGAGAAATATCTCATTCATCCAACGTCGGATGAATGAGCAACGAATCGTTCATTCAACGTTGGATGAACGAGCAGTTGATTGTTCAGCCAACCAGGGATGAACGACCAGTTGTGAAAAACTTGAATGGAGGAACAAAAACCAAAGTAAAACGAGATTTTTTGGGACAATAAAGGTAAGAGACCACTTACATTAATGAAGAAGATACAATTTCCATGATCGATTGTAAAATTTGGGGGTTTTCAGGGGGTGGAGGTGGGTGGTTGGTTTTTTTTTTTTAATACTAAGGGTAAATCAGGTATGCAATTGGGGTGTGTTTAGTAATGTCAAATTTTTTGTAGTTTTTTTTTTTGGGGAGGGGAGGGGGTTGTGCTTAGTAGTGGGGTATGCTAAGAATATTTGGGGGTGCCTTTAGTCTCTTCCTAACTTTTTAACTACATAATTAAACATTGTTTTCTAAAAAGTCTGTACTTATTGGAAAGAATTTTGAAAATGTAAATTTTGTGTGCGTGCCTTGGAAGTAATGAAAAATTTTAAAAATATGAAAATATTGTCACATCAATAAAATTGTGACTTAAAAATAATTTTGTTTTATTATCTTTTCTTTTAAGAGAAATGTGGGATAGACAAGTTTTACAGATAGCCCAAAAGGATGGGCGTTGAAGACGGCTATACAAAAATGTGTAATCTCGCGAAAATCAAGTGCTATAGCTTTCATCCATGCACCCTACGTGCATGGTACGGTTGGCACTAGTTAGAATCTTCACATTCATTTTGTGACAGGGCCGGTGATGAGTAATTGATCGCAGTGAGAGGTACTGATGGATATATATAAGTTTGAATTATTTAACTAGCCCTTGTGAGTTGAAATTCTAACCACGAATCAAAATCAAACATCAATATCAATTACACACTTAGAATAATTACTCATAATTTTCCTCCACGAGAGAAAAATAAATAAATAAAAAATAAAAATTTTAACAAAATACTACTACAAGTTTTCTTGAACTACATGCTTAAATTAAAGGATAATGCTAGTTGTACACACAACTAGCTCACCACACTCTATTAGAGTGTGGTATAAAATTACTATTCTATCCCCTAAATATGGGGCCTACACTCTATTAGAGTGTGACATTTGTGTGATATGCTAGTTATATGTATTTCTAGCATTACCCTAAATTAAAGCATCTACTATGTGTTAGTTTTATTTCCTATATTTGTGTGGCCCAATATCCCATTAATTGATATTGTAGTAATTTCGGATATGGACAATTAAATTATTGTGGATCGAAATTACATAAGAAGGGCCCATTAGAATCCCATTAGAATTGGGGTTGTATTAGAATTTTGTGATGGACAAGACCTATATATACTAATACTATTAGAGTCTCTGGTGTATCATTCTCATTATGTAAAACACCATCAATACGAGAATGAAAAGCACTGAAAGAATCCTAATATCTCGCTTTATGTATTGCAACGACATCAATGGCTGGAGGTACGTTATCGATCTAATTATTTTCGCATTGATCTATTGTTGGGTATGTGCTGCCTTGTTATTGGGCTGGAGCTAAATGGGCCGAGAGGAATTGGGCTTGTGCTGATTTAGTTGCTTGATTACTTAAGTCTTATGGTTGGTTCATTCTTGTTGATGAAAAACAGAGGAGCAGAGCCGAGACTAGAAAAGGCAGAGAAAGTTTAAGCTAGGGTTCTTGTGCGTTTTCTTTTCTTCCTCGAGTGTTCTTTGTATTTGCATGTATTGAGTAAAACATGAGTGGAGATACATAGAGAGAGATGAAGAGAAAATGAGATATGCTTGTAATCGAACCTTTGCTACCGGATTTTGGCCATTCATAGTGCATTGGAGCGAGAACCACCGTCGTGTGGATGCTCAATGGGGGAGTAGGCCATTGGCCGAACCTCTGGGGTCGAGGACCGAAAATTCTCGGGTTCATGTATTTATTTTTCGGTTTTTATTGCTTTATTTCGTCGATTATTGTTGATTAGAGGTCGAATCAACCCAACAGTGGTATCAGAGCGGTGGTTGTGGATCTGAATTAGAAATTTCAGCAAATTTTGGGGAGTAATAGACTATTTTGGCGATCTAGGGTTTACCGAAATTTGGGGATCTTTTAAATTCTGCCAGCGATGGGCTGTTTCGGTGGTTTCAAGGGTGATTGCCGGTGAGAGGGATCTTCACTAGTGATTTGGAGATTTTGGTGGTGTTTTGGCTGGGTTTTCAGTATGCGGTAGCTGTGGGTGTTACTCCGGCAGTGTTATCTAGTTTTTCCAGCGCGTGGAGGCCAGATCGAAGTTCGTGGTAGATAAGCGAACTGGGTGATGAAGTTTGGGTGTTTTCCGGTGGTGGCGTGTGAATCTCGGCAGTGGCGCGTGCACTTCAGGTGAGGTTGTCTACGGACAGAATCCTCGCCCCGTTGTGGTGGTTCTATTTTCATCATCATCTGATTTAGATTGTGGTTCATCTCTGGTCATTGTGACCACGGTATATTCTAAACCTAATTTCTCCTACTCTGTGTTCTTACCTGCGTTGGTACAACACCTAGATACCCATGGTGTATGATTTTTGTCCGAGATCCCTGAGATCTTTCGGAGTCTGGAACAAAGCCAGAATGGTTACGATGTTTGTTTTTGGGTGAGTTTCTGATTAAGGTGTCTTTGGTTGAGATTTTACCATTTCTTGAGTTATTAATGTCTATTGCCAGTGGTGGTGTGCTTAAGGATCTTTACTTGTATAATAGTTGACATCTGTGCTTGAGATTAGTCACTTAGATGCTAACTGGTTGTTCTTGATTCATTGCATACTGAGTATATATCACTAATCTTGCGTGATTTTGTGATTCTTTTGTATTTTTCTGAGTTGACATTGCGCATTTGAGGTGAAGTGTTTGATATTTGCTGCTGCCTAGAGGTTAGGTGTTTGTATGCATTGAGGTGGAGTTTCTTGACTAGTTTGTGATTCTTGCATCCGCATTTGGTGTATTATCTCTGCATGATTTCATCTCTGTGCTATTTGAGTGATTTAGCATGTTGTTACTTGGTTTTTGAGTTGTTGAAGAGAATTTTTCAAAAGTGTTCTCAAAACTATTTTTAAAGTGTTTAAATGGCTTTAAACTGAATGGTTTTATACCTTTGTTTCTTGAGATTGTGAATCTTGGGTGGAGTCAGGATTGTCTTCTATGAGAGATAGAATAGAGGTAGCAAAGAGGGGGTAATGTGAGAGCTGCATTTATGGTTGAGAGTCTCTTTGATTGTTTGCTTCATGTGCTGTTTTAAGCGCTTTGTATTGAGTGATATATTGGTTAAGAGCTTAGAATATAGCCGTTCGTGGAATGGAGGGTTAGATCGGGGAGAGGCATTTTCGAAGAGAGTGGCCTTCTTTTTGCATACCATATTACCTAGCAGTGTTGGCAATGGATCGGATCGGCATAATCCATATCCAAATCCAAATCAATCACGCCGATCCAAATCCAAATCCAAATCCAAAATCCTCGGATCGGATTCGGATCAAATCGGATCGGATCAAGAAAAAAATCCAAATACGATCCATATTGGTATAGGTTTTTATTAAATAATAATAATAAAATAATAAAATTAAAATTTAAAAAATAAAAAATAAAAAATAAAAAATCAATTCGGATCGGATCAGATCGGATCAGCCCTGATCCGATCCAAATCCAAATCCGTTTCGGATCGGCCGATCCACGGATCGTCGGATCGGCAAAAAATTGCTCCATTCGGATTGGGTATCCATCGGATTTGGATCGGATCGGATTTTTCTGCCATCACTATTACCTAGTTTGCTAATTCTATTTCTCGAGGTGGAGACTATCACGTGTACCTTTTTTTTATGTTCTTATACTTCTTGCATACTGAATTTTGATGTTCTTTGTGCTCTTTGCATTTCATTTTGTGGTTGTAGCTTGGAGTTAATTGCTACAAAGTGGAACTTATTTGCTTTTGAGTTTTAGTTCATCATTGTGTGTCTCAGAGTTAAGACATCATTATTGGTTTATCAAAGTGTGACTTTTGATGAGTTCAACCATTCGTTAAATGCTGCTTTCTTCTCCGAGGCTAATTTTGTTTCTTCGTGAGAGTCGGAGTTGACTTTCGAGGTAAGAAATGGTTTGGTTGTTGCCATGGTGGTGAAGGTAGAGTTTGTGGATAACCTACTGTATCGGGTTATTTACAAGAGTGTTTTGAAATTTCAGTTTTCATTTAGTTTAATAAAGTTATTTAAACATGAGTATAATGGACTGATTTCTACAATGTTTTGCAGGTAAAGAGCGAGGAAACACGACTTTGGTTGAACTTCAAATCCACTAGAAGAGAGCCGGAACCCAGGCAATAAGGTGGAGATTGTTGGGTAAATGCTGCCTTGTTATTGGGCTGGAGCTAAATGGGCCGAGAGGAATTGGGCTTGTGTTGATTTAGTTGCTTGATTATAAGTCTTATGGTTGGTTCATTCTTGTCGATGAAAAACAGAGGAGCAGAGCCGAGACTAGAGAAGGCAGAGAAAGTTTAAGCTTGGGTTCTTGTGCGTTTTCTTTTCTTCCTAAGTGTTCTTTGTATTTGCATGTATTGAGTAATACATGAGTGGAGATACATAGAGAGAGACGAAGAGAGAATGAGATATGCTTGTAATCGAACCTTTGCTATGGATCTTGGTTATTCATAGTGGATTGGAGTGAGAACCACCGTCGTGTGGATGCTCAACGAGGGAGTAGCCCGTTGGTCGAACCTCCGGGGTCGAGGACCAAAAATTCTCGTGTTCATGTATTTATTTTTCGGTTTTTATTGCTTTATTTCGTCGATTATTGTTGATTAGAGGTCGAATCAAGCCAACATCTATATGTCATTATTAATATCGAGGCATGTATAGAGCACCTTTGTTTACAAAAATCTCTAACATTTGGTATCAGAGCCTTTTTGCATCTGTCTTGATAAATAAACAAATTTAATTAATTAATTAGGTTTCTCATATATGACTATTCAATCCTTTTCCAAAACTATCGATGGTGCCATAACTACGGCACCATCGATCTATTGGTCGATTTGACTCGTTTTAGTCGGGATCAGAATCTAAAATCAAGGCGAGGAGTTCCAAGAATTTTCTAGATTTTTCGGGCTCTATGGCGTGATCACGGTCAAAGTTTTGACAATATTTTTTGTTCAAAAATATTGTCAAAACTGGCCGGCCACACTGAGAGTCGGAAAAAATTTCAAATATTTCTAAAACTCTCCATCACGCGTGATTTTAGATCCTGATCCTAATTTAAAAGCGGATGTCGAATCGGCGAAATCGTCGATAGTGCGTAGTTCCACACCATCAATGGTGTTGGAAACTTTCTGCATGACTATTACTTACGCATGTATATATATCCCTATGTTTGTATACATCAGTTGGTACTTGCTATCCAATTGCCATGATTTTAAATTGGATTTTCGATTGATTAATTGTATTAATATGTCAATTTAAGCATGAATTAGTAATGATCGTGTATGGTTCTATATTTGCATATATGCCATGCCATATTCACCTTTGATTACTGTAATTCGTTTGAGATTCATGTTTTCACATGGTCATTACCTTAGATCTAAAACCCATATTAATTACAATAGGTGACTAAGGGGTCTGAATTTGCAATAGGATTTGGGCCTGTCTCTATTTGATGTTTCTATATGTACCATGTGTCGTCATGGATTGAGAAACCGTGGAGTCGGCTATCGCGTTTGAATCCATGTAGTTTGCATCTAACCTTGTGTGTATTTGCTAACCGCCGACCGTGGTGGTGCCTGCTTTTCTTAGGATATCGCCGGTGGCCTGGTGGGGCGTCTAAGATTGCAAATTTAACCCTAGCCACTGCAACTTTTGGGATCTAAGGACCTGCTGTTGAAAATTTGAAGTTCTGAAGGGCTCATGATGCAATTTCGAGATTTTAGGCCTAATCGCATTGTAAGGGACCTGGTTTTGAAATGACTAATTTAATTAGCCCTTTAAGTTTTGGCCTTTTAATTTAAGCCCCAAGGATTTGGATTTTCAGATTTGAAGTCAAAATTCAAACCCCCTAAGTTTATTTACTATTGAATTTGGGTCTTCAAGTTTTGATGCTTTACGTATCAACCCTTATAGTTTTGGAATTTTTCATTTCCATTTTATTTTGAATTTTGAGATTTAATCCCTATAGTCACAAATTTAAATCTTAAAAGTTTGGTGAAATGTCTTGTGATTCGTGTAATTTTAAATGATTAAAGATTAGTCACAACATCTTTAATCATGAGAAATTATATAATAAGTTGTTTTGAATCACATAGAGATATAAGACATTCATTGTAATTAATTATAACTAATATGATAAATTTTATCCCACTGAATTTTTATCGTATTGGTATAATTAATTAGGATAGAATATTGAATTATATTTCTTCACTTACTCACAGGAATCAAGAAAGTGAAATAATTTGGTAGTTCTGTCATATTGTTGCATGAATCCTATTGAATTAAAACTTTAGCCCACAGGTAAGTTTTATGTCACGAGATTCTTGTTTTGGACATGTTTTATATGGGTAAAGCGTGGTATATGGTTATTAGTCTCAAATTTGAGTAACATAAGCGTAAATGCTTAACTTTTGTAGCTATATAACATGCGAACTTTCTGACATTTCCACATTGAAATTGAAAAGAGATAACTATAAGGTATGGTTGTGTAAAATGTTCTTCTTTAATTGGTGTTGATTGATATCGATTATGCTATAGTGAGAGACAAACCTAATATTGATACAACCAACATTATGATGGTTTGGCTCTTTATGAACAGTGGGAGCGATCTGATCGCCTTAATGTGGTGTTCATAAAAATCATGAAGTATGTTGGCACCTAAGGTTTTGTTAATATGCATAATGATATTAAAGCATTACTGAAGGATATTGATGAATAATTTGTGACTTCAGATAAAGTACTTGCCAACATCCTAATAGTGAGGTTTTCATCCTTAAGACTCACCAGTATGACTAATGTGTGTAAGCACATAATGAAAATGAGAAGCATTGCGGTTTAATTAAAGACTCTTGAGATTAAAGTGTTCAATTGTTTCCTTGTGCACTACATACTAAATACTCTTCCACAAGAGTTTGTACCTTTCAAAATCTCTTACAACACTAATATCGGAAAATGGTCAATTAATGTACTAGTGACCATGTGTGTTTAAGAGGATAGAAGGTTGAATGTGGAATTGGATGAGAGTGGACATATTTTGAGTATGATCTAATGTGGTTGATGCTATGATAATAAATGTTTGATTGATTATAATGGTACAATCCCTATTTCAAATACTTTGTTGAATATGGGAAATCCAGTGAAGCCAGTGGAAAGTGAGCATTTTGTCAAAAATTAGATAAATTCACATACGGAGGTTGAGATGACATGCATGACTATGTTAAAATTTGGAAAAGATATTTTTCTCTAAAAGGTTTGGTTATAAACTTGATTTCAGTTTGAAAGTTGCACCTTTCGGATGTTTCTTTCATCTTTCAAATACAAACCTACAATTTATGTTTGATCTTATTGGAAATAGTACATTTGATTGTCTTTACCATATTGGTTTCAACATAGTGTTGTTAAAAATGCATTGCATAGTCCCACTGATAATAAATGTTGTTTTATAAATAAATATTCCTCAATGCATCCGAGATTGAGATATAGCTCTATAGATGACAATATGTCAGTAAATGTTGAGTACTTCGTACTTTTAACTTTACTATTTTGCGACATGTGTGGACTGCATTATGGAAAAGCAGGCCAAAGGAAGGATGGCAAGAGGAGTGGAAACATCTTAGAGATCATACTTATTGATAGTTGTAATAACGATAGTTACATGATGAGTTGATTTACTAATTAGTTAAACGACTCCAATATGAAAAGCGATAGTTAGTTTGTAATAATGATAGTTGTTTCGTTATAACGACAGTTTTCTCATGTAACGATAGTTGTTTTTCGGTGATAATGATAGTTGTT
Organism: Jasminum sambac; assembly: GCA_018223645.1. NCBI lineage: Eukaryota > Viridiplantae > Streptophyta > Magnoliopsida > Lamiales > Oleaceae > Jasminum > Jasminum sambac. Next base: position 29,745,596 of record CP073652.1, read on the forward strand.
TCGTGATACAATATTAAAATACCATGTTACTAGTTCAGTGTGAGATTCTCATTATAACAACTATCATTATCTCAATCTCCAGTTGTATAACTAGACGTGAAGTCAAAATGATAGTTGTTTTATAATAACGATACTTGTTTCGTGATAACGAGAAGTTTAGAATCTATTAGTTACATGATGAGTTGATTGACCAATTAGTTAAACGACTCCAAGATGAAAACCGATAGTTAATTTGTAATAACGATAGTTGTTTAGTTATAACGAAAGTTTTCTCGTGATAACGATAGTTATTTTTTGGTGATAACGATAGCTGTATCGTGATATAATATCAAAATGCCATATCACTAGTTCATTATGAGGTTCTCGTTATCCCAATCTCGGGTCGCATAACTCTATGTGAAGTCAAAATGATAGTTGTTTTATAATAACGATACTTGTTTCGTGATAACGAGACGTTTAGAATCTATTAGTTATATGATGAGTTGATTTACCAATTAGTTAAACGACTCCAATATGAAAAACGATAGTTAGTTTATAATAACGATAGTTGTTTAGTTATAATGAAAGTTTCTCGTGATAACAATAGTTATTTTTTGGTGATAACGGTAGTTGTATTATGATACAATATCAAAATACCATGTCACTAGTTCATTGTGAGGTTCTCGTTATCACGAAACAACTATCGTTATCCCAATCTCAGGTCGTATAACTAGACGTGAAGTCAAAACGATAGTTGTTTTATAATAATGATACTTGTTTCGTGATAACGATAAGCTTAGAATCTATTAGTTGCATGATGAGTTGATTTACCAATTAGTTAAACGAGTCCAATATGAAAAACGATAGTTGGTTTGTAATAACGATAGTTATTTTGTTATAACGAAAGTTTTCTCATGATAATGATACTTGTTTTTTGGTGATAACAATAGTTATTTTTGGGTAATAACGATAGTTTTGTTGTGATACAATATCAAAATACCATGCCACTAATTCATTTTGAGATTCTCGTTATCCCCAAACAACTATTATTATCACAAAACAACTATCGTTATCCCAATCTCGGGTCGTATAACTAAACGTGAAATCAAAACGATAATTGTTTTATAATAATTATACTTGTTTCGTGATAACGGGAAGTTTAGCATCTACTAGCTACATGATGAGTTAATTTACCAATTAGTTAAACGAGTCCAATATGAAAAACGATAATTGGTTTGTAATAACGATAGTTATTTAGTTATAACGAAAGTTTTTTTGTAATAACGATAGTTGTTTTTTGGTAACACTGATAGTTGTTTTTTAGTGATAACGATAGCTGTGTCGTGATACAATATCAAAGTACCATGTTATTAGTTCATTGTGAGGTTCTCGTTACCACAAAATAACTATCGTTATCACCAAACAACTATCATTATCCCAATCTCGGTCGCATAAACTCGTCGTGAAGTCAAAACGATAGTTGTTTTATAATAACGATACTTGTTTCATGATAACGTGAAGTTTAGAATATACTAGTTGCATGATGAATTGATTTACCAATTAAAAAACGATAATTAGCTTGTAATAACGATAGTTGTTTCGTTATAATGACAGTTTTCTCATAAGAATGATAGTTATTTTTTTGTGATAACGAGAACTTGACAAATTACTAGTGATATCTTATGGAATATCTAGATTAGTTAAATAATCCCGAGAGGGCAAAGCAATACTTGTTTGTTATCATGAAACGAGTACTTGTTTCTTGATAACAAGAACTTGACAAGCTACAGTGATATCTTTGTGGGATGTCCCAATTAGTTAAACAACTTCGAGAAGGCAAAACAATAGTTATTTATTAATAACGATACTTGTTTCGTGATAACGAGAACTTAACAAACTACTAGTGATATTTCTGTGGGATGTTTCGATTAGTTAAACAATCCCGAGAGAATAAAGCGATAGTTGTTTCGTGATAACGATACTTGTGTCGTGATAATGAGAACTCGACAAGCTACTAGAAACATGGTGATTTGATTTCTAGATTAGTTAAACAGCCCCTAGATAGCAAAACGATAGTTATTTCATGATAACAATACTTATTACGTGAACAGTAGATAATGAATGCAGTATCGTTATGCAGAATGAATAACGACTGTACAATCGTTATCATTGATATACACCATTGTAGAATTAGATCAAGAGATTACAAAATCAATTTTGATCAAAGAAATTTCAGAGAAATTCAAAATTTATAATTCTATATTCCCATTAATCAATCAATTAGGTATTAATGTTGGAATATTCTTAAATCAATTGGTTCTTCAATTATAGTCTCCAACTATGGCTTCTTCCATCTGCACATAATTGGATCGTTGTTGCTTAAGTTCAAGCCATAAAAGAGAAAACTTGCTGTCTAATGATTGGAATTTGGCGCCTTGTTCGCTTGCGATCGAAAAGACATAAAATAGAAGTTGAGCGATTGCCGCCTGACCGAAGAGATTGAAGGAAGGAGATGAACGTTAGATTCAAAATTTTGACTGAGATTGGGCAATTTGGTGAATCGATGGAGGAAGAAATCAGATGATGAGAAACTTGAATTTTCAATCGAGGGATCCAATTGGGATTTAATTTGGGGAATAATGGGAATTGATTTGTCGAATAAGAGGGTGATTTGGAGAGGATACAATAGTAAATATATTTCTTAATTAATTTTATATTATTTTAAAAACTATTTTTTGGGTCAAAAGTTATTTAGCCAATTTGAAATATGGGGGAGGCCATTTCACGCAATTCCCACCTCCTTCCCAGCTTTCTTTTCTTCTTCTTTTTCCTTTTCTCTCTCGGTTCTTCTAGTCCCAAGCAACAAATCAAGACGTTTGAATAGTCAAACATGCTATATTTCCCCTTAGTCCCTCATGTATATAGTTTAATTCACTTCAACCCTCTTATAATATAAGTTTTTAAAAAGGAAACACTCCAACTTACAAACTAATAATTTTAGCCCTTATTTACCTTTGACTTTACTTTTCCACATTTGATCTTAATTGGTAAAAGTTTGATTTTCAATTTTAAAATATGGTACATATTCGATCTTAAATCTGTCCTCTCTCTCTCTCTTTCTTTCTTTCTTTACGTGGAATTATTTTCACTCTTTCAAAACATGAGATTGCATTTGAATCCAAGTCAATATCCTCCTTTAGTCATTCTATTATTATTATTATTATTATTATTATTTTTAATGTTTTATGTTTAAAATTTTCTTGATAGCTAAGTGAACTTAGCTTTGAAGATTTCTCAGCTGTCACTTTGCTATAAAATGGTGGTTTTTTGAACTAGAACTAGAATCAGTTCTCTTCCTTTCAAATCAGCTGGTAACTATCTCTAACATTTTGATGAAGGTGCATGCATTTGCTATTTTAATTGAATGGAAGATGTGCATTATTTGGTATCCGAATATTGCATTATTGTTATTATTATTTTTTCTTTTAATTGTAAGAAAGATAATTTGTGCGCCTTTCAGTTTTGAATTTTGGGATATTAATTAAGTGACTGGCCATAGCACACACAGCTACAGTGTGAAGATGCATTACATAAATTCTTGTCGTGTTGATGTTTTTTAGTGCTGGTACACTTGATAAATTTTAATTTTCTCATGCAAGGATATTTATTTGTCTACGTTCTGGACCAAAAATGAAAAAGCAATATAAGATGCAATTGAGAGTGGGATCTTCCCATATTGGGGAATCAGTTTTTGACAGCGTAGGAGTACCTTCATCCATGGCAGAAATTGCCCCCTATCCTTGGTGTTGCTGATGAAGTCGAGCCTAACAACCTACCTCTGTAAGCCTTGAAAAAATTTTGATTTTAACTTTGCAAATGAAATTGTAAATGCATCTTGTTTGTACTTGTTATGGGTTTATAGAGGAATCTTAGGAGAAGTAGAGGATTTTTATGCAAAATGGTTCTTAATTAATGAAGAAAAATACTTTTCTATGTGCAGAATTTTTGAGTATGATTAGATAATATATGCATTTTATTGCATCCATCCAAATTGCAAGTTTGATGATAAGTCCGAGTTATATGGTTGTGTCCATCTAAATTGCAAGTTGATGATAAGTAAGTCTGAATTATATGGTTGATTAAAAACCTTGAATGAACAGTATCAGATTTGGAAGCAGTTGATTCTTGTTTGCTGTGAGTTCTAATATGGATGTCTGATCCGCTAATAATTTGAATTTTTAGGATATGACCTGTTGATTTACTGTTAGTGGAACAACTATAGTAATCACTTTTAACTCGGATCTTTTGTAATATTAATAGTTTATTACTAGACATTTTATATTCGGTGTATTTGATTCTTCCGATAATCACCTTACTTAAGTAGATCTCCTAAATGTTCATTTTTATTTTTCGTTGTAAAGTGAAGTATTCGTGCAATCCGCAACCGAATTAGAAGTTGTTGGACAAGATGTTTAACAAATATGTGCAAAATTTAGCCTAAGTGACAGTTGCAAAATAAATAAACATGGGAAATTAAAGCCATTTGGGCATTCTAAGCTTAGTTTCTCACTTTCCTGGTTTTCCTTTTTTGCTTTAATTGACAAACCTTTGCTTTAACTATTCGTGAGTTCTGAATACGAGTGCAATGCAGCAACTTCCTTTCTTTTTTTCCTTTTTTTTTTGGGCACCCGGTCATTTTGTGCAAGTCGGTTTTATGCTTTCAAAGAAGCTCATGATAGATTGGGCCCAAAATCCATTGGATTTGGAGTTCGTGAATTTAAAACTGCTCTGGTGAAACATATTGAAAGGGTGATTGCATCCCACATGTTTCTTGGTGTTTCCACTTGAATCAATTGCTTCATGCATCTAACTTTGAGTGAGCTTGATCCTCTGTATTGCATTTTCCTTCAATATTCGATACCTTAAAGCAATGTGTAGTCTTCAACATGCATTATTGCGCGTTCTTCAGGAGAGAACTTTTTGAGCAAAACAATGCTACACGAATGCCTACTCATATCTTTATCCTGTGAAGACTTTGCTTTCGAAGGCACAATTGCTGAGATAATGTTGTTAGGCTCTAAGAGCTTGTTTGGTAAAAAGATTATACGAGAAGAAAAGTGATTTTTTGGGAGAATGCGTGGTTCAAAAGTAGTGGTTACTGAGAAACTTGAAATATCAAATTATGTTGAAGTGCGTGTGGTTGAAAATGAACAAAAGAAGAAGTCACAAATTTTAAACTTTTCTGGACAAAATGTAGGTATTTTATACCAAACTTTTATGCTCGATGTATTATATCTGTCAATTTTCATTAGTTTGACAGAAAATTTTGAATCACCAGCTGGAACTTTATAGGTTGAATAGCTCTCTTAGGATCATTTGATTTTAGAAGATTAGTACTTAAAACAACTTTATGAAATTGCTCGTAGTTGGATGGCCTTGTGTACTTCCCATGTACTTTAGGAGGAAAAAAAAAATTATTGTGTTCACGAACTCTTTAGTAAAGTGATTGATATGTATGTTTGTTGTTCCAAAGAAAAAGAAGCTACCTTGATGGGAAGAACGAAAGTGATGCACATGAAATGAAGTACTTCTATGAGCAGTACTACAAAGAATATATCCAAGCCCTACAGAATGTCACGGATAAAGCTGACCAGCGAGTTTTCTTTTATTTTTTTTGACTCTAATACCGTCTCTTGTTCAAGGTGCAATGGCTTATTGTCACTGATGCTGCAATGTATTGCCTTTAATCACTAAACTATTTATAATGTTCAGTGCACACTTTACAAAAGTATACCAGACAGGCAACAATCTTTTTGAGGTTTTGAAAGCATTTCATCGGATTGAAGGAGTGGATGTTGACAGCAAGGTGAACATGACTTATCGGTTTGATATGATTTACTCATTTACATGCTGTCATTGGTTCGTGGAATGTTATAGCCCTCAAATAGCTTTTTATGCATGATCTCTCTCTCTCCCCTCTCTCTCTCGCTCTCTGGGAGTGCAAATTGAATGTTTTAGTGATTGCTTGTGGCACAGATATTGGAAGCTCATGCTCCTTATAAGACTCCTCATCTTGACCCTGAAGCAGTACCTTTAACAGCAGTAGAAATTGCCCCTATACTCCGTGTTGCCAATGAAGTCAAGCCTAGCAACCCTGGTGTTGCCTGCCTCTGTAAGCTTTGAAATATTTTGATTTTGGGTTTGCATATGAAATTGTATATGCATCTTGTCTATGTTTTTTAGTTATGGGTTTATAGAGGAAACTTTAGGAGAGGCAGAGGATTTCGATGCAAATGGTTTCTAATGAAGGGAAATATTTTCTATGTGCAGAATTTTTGAGCATGATCAGATAATATATGTATTTTACTGTGTCTGTCTAAATAGCAAGTTATCATCTCCGAGTTTTATGGTTGATTGAAAACCTTGATGAAAAGTATCAGATATTGGAAGCAATTGATTCCGTGTATGCTGTGGGGTTTGCATATGGATGTTTGATATGCTAATAATTTGAATTTTGAGGACAACCTCTTGAAAAACTGCTAGTAACTATAGTAATCACTTTTAAGGGACAATGTTGGATCCTTTGTAAAGACTTTATTGCTAAATATTTTGAATGCAGCTGTATTTGATTCTTTTAACGATCTCGAGATTTTAGATCTCCTAAATGTTCATTTGTTATTTTTCACTATAAAGCGAAGTATTCAGGCAATATGCGATGGAATTAGCAATAGTCACGCAAGATGTTTAACATTAGAACAGAGCCTAGTGATTTTTATAATCCCCTGTCATTTTGCGCAGGTCGCTTTTATGCTTTCAGAGAAGCTCATGATAGATTGAATCCAACATCTAGTGGATGTCGAGTTTGTCAATTTAAAACTGCTCTAATACCTCTTCAAAGGGTGAGGGCATCCGACATGTTTCTTGGTGTTTCCACTCGAATCAATTGCTTCATGCATCTAACTTTGAGTGAGCTTGATCCTCTGTATTGCATTTTACTCAACATGATGAAAGTAATGAGTATCGATACCTTAAAGTAATGTGTTGTCTCCTACATACATGATTGCACGTTCTTATTAGGCATTTCAGGAGAGAATTTTTTGAGCACAACATTGCTACAAACGTGCCGAGTCATATCTTTATGACTTTATCCTATGACTTTGTTTTCCAAAACACAATTGCTGAGATAATGCTGTTCGAATCTAAGAGCTTGTTTCGTAAAAAGTTAAAATGCAAAGAAAAGTGATTTTTTTTTTTTTTTTTTAAGAATGCCAGGTTAAGAAGTAGAGGTTACACAGACATGTCTAAAATCAAATTATTTTGAAGTGCATGAGATTGAAAATGAATGAAACAAGAAGTCGTTAATTTAAAACTTTTCTGAACAAGATCTAGCTAAGTATTTTATATCGAACTGTTATTGCATTCAAGTACTAAAGTAATTGATATGTATGTTTGTTGTTCCCAGGACGATGAACCTAATTTAAAGGGAAGAACGAAAAAAAGTGACTTACGTGAAATGTAGAACTTCATCGATAGATGGTCAGAACTTCATCTGGGTTCGAATCCTACTGAGAGGTCCACTAGAGATCAGAAATTGTTGAAGAAACAACAAGATCTTTCTTTTGTCCCTTCCAGGCGATCGGAAAAGAAAGAGATGGTTAATATATTCAAGATAATTACGTATTTACAAAATACTGTCTCAATTCATCCTATTTCATCCGATCCGGGGTGTGATAGGGTTCCGAAGGATGAACCGGATATGGACAGTTCCAATAAGATTTCATTCTTGAACAAAAATCCATTTTCAGAAGAGAGATTTCAAGAAATGGCAGATCTATTCACTCTATCAATAACCGAGCCGGATCTGGTCTATCCTAAGGGATTTGCCCTTTCTATTGATTCCTACGGATTGGATCAAAAACAATTCTTGAATGAGGCCAGGGATGAATCGAAAAAGAAATCTTTATTGGTTCTACCTCCTATTTTTTATGAAGAGAATGAATCTTTTTCTCGAAGGATCAGAAAAAAATGGGTCCCGATCTCCTGCGGGAATGATTTGGAAGATCCAAAACCAAAAATAGTGGTATTTGCTAGCAACAACATAATGGAGGCAGTCAATCAATATAGATTGATCCGAAATCTGATTCAAATCCAATATAGTACCATTAATTAGATTCAAGCAGTGGAAGGTGGCTGCAAGGTGAACGGGTCTGTTATGATTTAGATCCTTTCGTTGGTTCATGGAAGCCATAACCCTGAAATAGCTTTTTGTGCCAAATCTGGGCTCCTCCCGAGCATTTTTTTTTTGGGTCAACAATGCAAATTGAATGTTTTAGCGATTGTTGGTTGCACAAAAATTGGAACGTCATGATAAAGTTGCACAGAAAAAGGAAATTTATGCTCCTTGTAATATTCTTCCTCCTTGACAGTGCAAATCGGGCAATTATGCAGAATCCTACTGTCAGTTGGGTAATTTTCACAAAAGGTCCCCGGCCTTTGCATTTTGTAACAAATCTGTCCTCATTCTTTTTTTTTTCGACGTTGGGGTCCCCAACCTTTTAGAAATTTGCACCTAAGGTTCTTGTTGACAAATCCCATCCATGGTTGGTGTTAACTCTTTCTAAATGATGATTTTACCCTTTCTTTTAATAGGAAAAATTAGGCAAACAGATTGCAAAAAAAATCTTCTATCTTCGCCTCCATCACCGTAGTCTTATTTTCAGCTATAAGCACTCTCAAACCAACACTCAAATATATAATGAATGACAATAGAAATTGGTTGATAGAGCTACGGAGATTTTTCCATAATTAAATATTTGCAAACTTTTCTTCCCAAAAATAAAAATAAAAATTTTTGGGGAAGAGGGGTGTTGTGAACTGGCAATAAAATTGGGGCTTTTCTCCATTTTCACTGCCACTGCAATAGTTGTAAAAATATTTCATTTTCTAATTTCAATGGAAGGCTAAAATAGTCATTTTCCATTCATTTAACTATTATTTTGGACAGAAAACATCAAAAGGGACTTTAGGTGACAATTTTTGAAAGATTGGGGACCTAAGATGTTGAAAAAAAAAATAAGAATGGGGATGAATTTGTTACAAAATGAAAACTTTGGGACCTTTGCTGAAAATTGTCCATATCAGTTTCTAAACAACTAACCTCTAGTATTTGCTTTTGTGTACTTTTACATTTGCTCTTGAGTATTTTGCTTTTGCCAATGTTTCATTGTCATGTCGCAGATTCAAGCTGCTGTGTATGCTCTCAGAAATATTCAGGGTCTTCCTTGGCCCCAGGATCATAAGAAGAAAGAGGATGAAGATATTCTTGACTGGCTTCAAGCTATGTTTGGTTTTAAGGTGAATTAGCTTTTGGTCCATTCCCTTCAATTTTTACATAATCTGATTTATGTCTCTACTTTACATGAGTTTCTAGAAGACCAAATTGGGAACTTTGGCGTGACAAATTTGCAGAAACTTTCCGACTTAACACAACAATTGTTGATTGTAAATTTACTTGTAGAAAGACAATGTAGCAAATCAAAGGGGGCATTTGATTCTGCTCCTAGCAAGTGTGCACATACAGCCGTTTCCAAAGCTAGATCAGCAATCTGAGGTCTCTCTCACACACACACGCACACAAACACGAACACTTCACATATTTAGACGCGCTACTCCTTTGAAGGGGCTCGAGAATAACTCTATTTTTTTAATCGGAACTATAGTTGTTCTGGTTCAAACTGAAAGCACATGAACGTGCTCTGGATGAAGTGATGAAGAAACTTTTCAAGAACTACAAGGAATGGTGCAAGTATTTGCATCCGGAAAAGATGCCTCTGGTAAGGCCTCTAATAATAAGAAAGCCGTTGTCTTCATCATATTCTGTTCTTAATTCATATTTTATGCCTTTGACTCAAGGTGGTCTGGTTCTTATTGACATCCGTGTCATCGGCATCATGTTATATAAGTTTTAACTTAAAAATGGTACCTGAAGTTGTTGGGAACCCACAACCCACGACGAGCATTGAATTGTTGCGAATATTTTGCTTCTTTTTTTTTTTCGTTAAGCTCGCATCATTTTTAAGCACTCATAGATTGATCTGATAATGTATATATATTTTTAATACCTCTATTTTTTAAATAATCCGTGTCAAACATATCCTAAATTTACTTCTTGCTCTTGCGCAAACCTAGTTTTCCCTGATGCAATGCTTGGTATATTTTCTATACTTATGGCCTGCCACTCCTGCTTATTTGTATGTTACCTACAACACAATAGGAAACACAACTCCTGCTTTATGGTCTGAAGTGGTATTTTCTGTAGAATTCATAGAGATTGTGGAACTCTTGTTATGCGCGTATATAACTAGCTCCAGTTATGAAAAATTCTCTATTTAGCTTTTGACCTCCAATTTTTATGAGAATGCTTCTATAGGAAGTGTTACTATGCTCAACTTTCCGAGGAAATGAACTGCTTGCCTTTAATTTCTGAGCTTGGACATTTCCCTTGATAAAGGGGGTTGAAGAACAATTTTTTTTATGTGAACTGATCATAGCAATATTTGTTGGGGTCTGTTTCTATCAGATGGCCTTTGAACTTTACGGTCAGAAAGTTGTGACCCCAATTTATGAAGTGATAATTTCCTTCCTTCTCCATTTTTATTTTATTTTAGTTTTTCTCAACTATATCCTTTTGTCTATAGAACGACTTTTTTTAAAAGTTTAAACTGGTAGATATGTTCCGATTTATATTTTTCTAATACAATATTGAACACTGTCATGCTAAGTTATATCGTTTTCTTCAGGAAATAGCTAGATGCAGAGGTAGAAATCTAAAAATTACGAGTCGAGAATTTACGATGATTTAAATGAATACTTTTGGTACGGACTTAACTTTTGTTTCTGTTTATAATTTTATTGATTTTGTTAATTTAAATAAATCCCAGGTCAGTCGATTGTTTCAGATTAGGTTGGCCTATGCGGGTTGATGCTGATTTTTTTAGTGAGCCTTTAGATCTGCTGATGAAGCCAAAATGGGTAAGCAGGTAAGCTCCGCTTCAAGAACTGCCTTGCTTTTCGTCTATGTGCATGTTGGAATGTTTTTTAAGTTCACATTCCCGAACCATTATGTTGTGCCTAAGAAATAGTTTTTGAGTAATTCTACAGCGACATTTCAAATGGACATTTTTAAGGCGTGTCATTTTTTCATTACATGATTACTATGAAAGAGTGACAAATGGAAATGTCACATCAAATAACTTAAAATGACTATTTCTTAAAAGACAAGGGAATCAAACTATCTAAACATAATAACAACATTAAATTTAAATGAGTTGGTACGACACTTCATGCCCGTCCCAATCCCATACCCATACCCGTTTAGTTGGGGATTTTGGCCACATTCAAAATACCCGTTGGTATAAGATGTGCCTCGTCCGCCATTGTTCATGTATCATCACCGTAAGTAACAACTAGTTAATTCAATAATTTATTTTGTTTCAAGTAGTGTTTAGAAAGACTATGACGTGAAAAATAATATTCTTTCATGGACTATATGATTGAAAATGAGTATGTAAGCACCAGGTCTGCAAATATATAGAATTTATTTTAATTTATAATATTTTTTCTTTAGTCCAGAGTACTTTTAATCAAAAATATATTTGTATCAATAAATAGGGGAAATTCACCCATGTATAATGAATGGAATTACTATTCATGAATCATGATAGCGATTTCGGTAAAAAGTTGTAGAATCGTTTTATGTCCTAATAATTTTTTTTTTTGAAGCGTACGACCTAATAATTTTAACTAACTTGGAAGTTTTTTGATTTGATCCTTTTTTTCCCTTATACTCAAAATTGTATTGTATGATTGAAATGAAACAAGCATTTTACATTCTCAAAATTAAACTCCAGATATAGTTAAATTTGAAAATCGAGATAAGGGAAAATTAGGTAAAACTAAGTTAATTATCCAAAAGAGGTGCGGTCTGTTCCAGTTGTGATTCGATCCTTTGAAATCTTGGCGATGCTAGACGATCACCTAGATTTACGCTAGGCAATCGCCAAATTTATTTATTGTTAGTGCAAATTGTATTTTCTTCTGAATTTCATTAGAAAGAGTCTGTAATAGTGTAGTAATGAATTACAGATTCTTTGTATGTAATGCATTACAAAGAATCTGTAGTGGTGTTATAATGCATTACAAAGATTCTTTGTAAACGTTTCTTTTCTCTTTCTTCTTCTTTTTATTTTTTGTTTTTGGTTAACCCTTTTCTTATAATCTTATTTCTTTTCTTTTTAGTTTGGCAATCAATTCTTGTAAATTGTAATTACTTTATAGTTCATGAGTTATTATTACTTACTTATTACTTTCTCCATCTCACATATGTAGTCTATTTTTCATTTTTGAGTTATCCCACATATATAGGCCTTGTTCTCTATAATATTTTGTTTATTTACTCGAATTACGTATTAGATATGTAGTTAAAAATTAGAGAAAATGTATTAAAAAATATAAAATAATTATATGAGTGATTAAAAATGATGAGAGAAAAAAATTAATGAAAATTAATGGGAGTTAATGGAAAAAGATGGTGGGGAGAACAAGGCAATAGTCATTTTTTATATTTATAATAGTATTTTTTATATTCATTTACTATTATACCAAATCTATATTATCGAAAATTTATCTATATAAGTATGTGTTTTTCAAGAAAATATTTCTTAAATAATATATAAATTTTGGAACATATAATTTTCCAAATACTTAAAATTTATTAAAATGAACATTACGTTTTACTCCAAAAATAAATATTAGTTAACCTTTTTAAAAAATAAGAAGAAAGTAAAGTTAAAAAAATATAATATAGATAAAGAACATGACCATATTAAAATGAAGTTTACTTTATCAATGAATTAAATAGAAAAAATAATGCTTTAACAATCTATTCCGAAAAAGGAGAGAAAAAAGGAAAGAAAATTATATAATTTTCTGTTAGTTGTTTGGTAATTTTTATTTTTAATTTGTGCATAGTCAAAGTTCAGACGCTGGCTCTGCCGCTACATAAGAATATGAATTTTCACTTTAATTGGTGATTTGTCATTACACAAGTGTTATCAAATTTAATATTTGTCGTAGGTAAATATTTTATATGATAATGATAATGGGTCTCACCTAAAAAAATTTTTGCCCATGTGGGGAGCTATCATGAGTGATCCCCTAATTATTAATGTCTGAATCTGCTACTGTCCACACCAGACTAGATTTCTGGCTATATCCCTGTTTGCTACTAATGAATGCGTTCCATGCTAGTAATAAATTTCGATCCATCTAATGATCTACACAATGAAACAAGAATTGTGCGCAAAAAATTCTAACTATACATTGCATTAAGAGACGCTTTAACGTCTACCACAAAAATCTTGCTCAAATATACACAACGAAGAAAAATACAGCATATAATAAAAATAGTGTTTACATATAGCTTCTTTACTATAAAGATATCTGATTATATGCTGAAAATTGAGTATACTATGTCTCGAGTTCATATGATGGACTTGCATGTTCCAACAAAAATATTGTCCAGCTCTCGAGCTGAACAATGCCACAGGCTATCTCCTCAAGTTTCTTTGTCGGTGGATATTTTTGTTGAATGTTTAATCTACTGTTGGGTATTTATATGCGCAATTATAAATCACAAGCATACGGGCCACACAAATAATAAAGTGGACCTAGAAGTCCGGATATCATACCCACAAGGATTGGCATTCATATCAAGTTACCTATTCTAGCGAGAAGGAAAAGAAAGCAAGTAAAACACACAATAAAACGGGTGGAGAAGAGCTAAACTAAGCTAAACTAAGAAAGCAAACAAAACTAAGGGCGAGAAATGGGCATGCATGGGGGAGACAACACTTGGGTTAATGGATAGTCGGTGAAAGTTTATAGTTGTCTAAGTTATCTGATTTAAGTGATCAGATACGTCTGTGTTATGTCCCGTTACTCAGATTCGACTCGTAACAGTTTACTGTTTAATGTAAGATGCGTCTGTAAATCGGCGTATCCTAGATGCGTCTACGTATGCCAGATGCGTCTGGATCGCAATTGCGGAAATAACAGAATGCAGAAAAATAAACAGTAAAAACACAGGAATTTTAACGTGGAAACCCAAACGGGAAAAACCACGTGCTCGTCGCCTACGAGCAAAACCTACCAACCACGCCCAATCGCTTTAAAACTTTACAAAGGAAATCAAAGGCAATAATTACGCATAATTAATTGCAACATCTAAGAAATAAATGAAAGAACTCCTGCTCGATCTTCCTTAGCATGTAATGCGAGCGGACATCCCGCCTCTCTTGATGATTCCTTGTAACCGCGTTCCCGCGCGAATCTACACCTCCCGTGTTGATCTCTTCAAGTTGTGGGCATATCTATTGGTTGGAGGACTCCCTCCCGGAGATTTGAACCAAGATCAATTAATAATCAAGGTTGGTGTGCATGGGATTGATCAATTGATGATCGAAAAGGCCATGCACGGGATGGGAGAAGGACACGTTTCTCTAGGTTGATGGGGGACGAAATTAATGCTCCAAACGTCTCAACCGTGTTCCTTCAACTGTTGGTGTTTTAATACAACTTGTCTTACTTGTTGGCCAAGTCTCCAAGTTACCATAAACCACCAAATCCTACATGGAATAAGATTACCATTAATTGTAGGATAAATCAAATAAGGTAATAATCAAATATGGAAAAAAGATCTTACCTTATCATGTATCAATATAATATGGAAAGTATCTTACCAAATCATATGATACGTCGAACGTGGACACAGAAGCCATCCTAGACGTGTGCTAGGGTTCGTGTCCCACTTGGACTCTCACTTATTTAATTAAAATAAGGAATTATCACATGTGCTAATTTAAACCAAGATAAACTAAAAATACAATGTGATAATAAGTCCATAAAAATCCACAATAATTAAATTAATTAAACACATAATTCAACTAACTTAATTATTAATGTGGAAAAATAAAAATGCCAATTACTAACTTAATTTTCTATACGAAAATAAAGCTAACAATCTCCCCCTTTGGCTTTTTCTATTTTTCCAAAACAAATCTCAATCTTTTGCAAAACAAAGATGGTTGAAGTTGTAAAAAAAAATTTACCCATAAAGAGCTCCCCCTCAAGCAATGAGTAAAGACAATTAAATGACAAATGGAATCATGCAAAAAGTGCACATGAAAGATCACATAACTAAGACGGATCCACCTAGATGTCATAAACACTTCAACAAGCAAAAGAGAGAAAGAGTTAGTTCGACTCCCTCAAAAGGAAGATATGCGACTCCCCCTCAAAAAGAAAGATATGCTGCTCCCCCTTTTTGGAACAAATAGAGGAGCCAATGGAACTAACTGCTAATAATGTCTTGTAACCTGCCAGCTAAAGTCATCAACCACAATCAAATGTCAAAAGATCATGGGAAATAGGCAATATTCAGTGACAGACTAAAAGGAAGAAAAACGTCATAACATGAGCCAAAAGTAAGCTGAACAAAACAGCTGGATGGATCTGGAGGAGAAGTCACGGCCCAAACGTGTCTCTGGTCTTCGGTGTCTTCTTGGGGGCTCCAGATGGATCTGCAGATGACTTTCGTTTCTTCAAAGTCTTATGAATCTCACTAGGAGTGTAGCGAGCCATCAACAATGCAATCTTTTCATCTTGGGACTTCACAACCTCGATCGACTCGTAACTTTCGAGCCTCAAGGCGAGCAATCCTCTCATCGGATGTAATCGAGGTGGCGGAGGACCGGATGTTGGAGGGCATGCTTCTCAAGGATCAACTTCTTTGCCTTAACATATCCATAGGTCTCTGAGTGGTCCAAATATCCTCCTGGACGAGTCATAACGCCCTTTTCAAGAAGATAAGATGAAATAATCCATGGATGGCAAAGATGACTTCTAGTACTCTTGCGGGGTCCACTACCCGTCACTTGCTCCATAATATTGGCCCAAATATGACCGGCCACATCAATATTCTGTCTAGTGCCAAGCAAGTAAGGTACCAAAGCATGCACTCTAGTCAAGCTAGTAGCATGAACCAATCGATCCACATTTTTCTTCACAAAGCGAAGCCAAATCTTATATTTTGGCGTGAAGAGAGAAGTCGCAATTACGCTTTTCACGAACTTACCAAAGCACCATTTGTCAATTCTTGTGCAATGGTGGTCTCTGTGGCCTCAGAGGAATCAACATCATCAATACAATTGGGTTTCAAACCCAACCAACTCCTCAAGTCATCGGTAGAAGCGAATCAATGCGCCTCTCACATACAATTTCCCGTAAAGATGCATGTCTTACTTTGGTAATCAATAGGGATATTAGCATAAAATTCCTAACCAAAGTTTCATTAACCTTTCCTTCACATGCAAACAAGCGCTCTAACCGAAATGAGCAACAATAGAATCAACGCCAATCACATCATAGTGTCTAAAGCGATGAATAGGAATACGGTGCTCGAGAATGAAATGACCGTGCAACCATAAATGCGGAAAGTCACTATAAGCACCAGATGACCGTAACTGTGACAAAGAGGGACGAAAGTACCTCGGCGACTGTAGGCTATCCCGAATGAAGGTGGAAGGATCTCCAATCGTGGGGTCAGGAAGAGTAGAGATATCAATATCATGTAGGGACTTTGTGGTCTTGAGAGAATCCCCAATCTTTCTCTTTCCCTTTCGAGCAGCTTCAAGTTCAGCGACAAGCTCATCACCACTGATCTCTTCAGACTCACTTTCGTTATCCACATTCTTTTCATCGTCAAAGTCGTAACCAGATTCTCTCGTGCGGATGCATGCAGGTGAGCATCAACAGGCTCAGATTCATCCGAGTCATCTTCATCGGTTGTCCTTCAATCTCAATATCATCACCAAGTACCTTTGTCTCTTTGGAATATCCAAACCAACATTGTCAACAACATGAAAGTCGGAGCCACAATCTTTAATCACATTGTCGACCATACAATCAACCTCCACATTCTTCTCTAAACTAGAAGAATTCAAGTTCTCCCCCTCAATATAATCATCATCAATCTCCTCAATAATCACCTTAGAAGGTGTTACACAATGTGATACATTAGCATTAGAGGAAGTACCAATACCATCAATACTAGTGGAAACATTACCAACACTAGTTTTTCCCAAATCAACAAGTAAATTAGATACTTCATCCACACCAAATAATCTAGATGCAAACTCAACAATATCTACATGATTTCCCAAAGTTTCAAGCAAGTTTCTTCCAAAATCTTCAGAGATGTAGAGAGTTTTGGAGACATTACCAATTGAAGAAATTGGAGTACCCAAGTGTGATGGGGTGATAGCATCAATCGGAGGAGACGAGAGGAGGCGGGAGCCGATGGTGGAGACGGCGGCGGTGGCGGTGGCCGCCGGTGGCGCGGCCGAGTGAGCCGCGTGGCTCGCGGCTTTGGGAGCCGCAGCTTGAGCCGCCGTAGCCGGTGACTCGGCTATGGTGGCTTGACCCGGTGGTGGTGGAGCTCCGGTGGTGGTGTCCAAACTTGGTGGAAAAAGAGTTGGAGAAGAAGAACTTTGATCTTTCAATTTCCTTGGTGAAGATCTCAAATTCTTCCCTAGATTTGGTCTCTTGGATATGGATTTCTTCTTTCCCATGTCAATTTCAAGTGGGTGTTTGTGATTTGAGAGTTGAGAAGTGAAGGTTATGGAGATTTGAGAGGTTGAAGATGATGAATAGTGAGAGAGAGAGATGTATGCGTGTTTTAGTGTGTGTTTGTGTGTGTTTTTTGTGTTTTGTGCGTGTATATAGAGAAAGAGGTGGGTCTTGACCAAATATGACTCAATTACCAAGAATCACTCACCTTTTAGAATTCCATGCAGATGAAAATTTCAGATCTGCTCAAATAAGGAATCCATGTACGCGCCAAAATCTGTGTCCATTTGAATTGCAGTTGGTTAGTTGGGAAAAATTAAAGAATTAAGGAAACAAAGTTACCAAAATTGGCCCACAACTAATCGACTTTTTCCTCGCAAGACACGCGCACATAAGCCCATCAGATAACGCTTTTAAAAATAAATTCACAAAAATAAAAACGAATTTTAGATCTAGATGCATCTAGTACCTCCAGTTCATCTGGGTAGCCGACTTCAACGCCGACGGATGCATCTGGCGGTGTACACCCACCACGCATAAATACAAGTCAATTACGGTGTGTGTGAATCGGACAACCGCCGTCAATCATACATCACCGCCAAATACCTTATGGTTGCACCGACTTATTGGCTTTTCACCGGAGCGCACTAGCGCACCGCTCAAAGTCCGTAAAGGTGCGACTTCTCAAGTCCGCTTTGCCGACTTTTTCAACAGAATGGCATTGTCTTTTGGAGGTGGAAATAGCTACGCTCAATCCCCGTGGTCATCTTTTAACTTCTCCCCTTTTTCTTTCAATTTGAGCTTATTTTCTTATTATTTTTTTTTGAAAGAGGGGTATGGACTTGGCTTGGATTGGCAAACCTTCTTTTCCATCGACCGCCTCTTGGACAATCAGAATCGCTTGCAATGCTAAAAGCAAGATTTTGAACATAGGTCTACACTCAGATATAGAGCCTCAATCAGAAACAAAACCTTATAGCATTGACGGTAGTGACTTATTCCATTGGATTGTCCGACTGTAGTGCTGGCAGATTAGTCCAGAGGCATGTTGACTGTCGTACGCCAGATACATCTGCCTCAATGTAAGTTTCCAGCACTCAGATTCATCCTGCAAAGATCGATACTACAATTAGTAATACCCACATGAATAGGAAAAACTATCTAAATGCATGTATAAAACTTTAAAACAACCGGAAAATGAAACAAATGATGTAAATCTTTTTGTTATTTTCTCCCTTTTTTGTTTTTTTTTTTTTTTTTGTTTTTTTGTTTTTTTTTCAACAAAATGCATGGCCTATTCAGGTGGTGGGGAAACCCCGATTTGTTTCCTAAGGTTTTCAAATTTAGCAGTGTCGAGGGCCTTAGTGAACAAATCTGCAAGTTGTAGATCAGTCCGTATGTGCTCCAGATTGATAATCTTTTGTTCCACCAATTCCCTAATGAAGTGGTGTCTGATATCGATGTGCTTTGTTCTGGAGTGTTGAACTGGATTTTTCAAATGTTGATAGCATCTGGTGTTGTCACAAAATATAGTGGCTTGATCGACCGAGATCCCGTAGTCGTCTAACATCTGTTTCATCCAAAGGAGTTGAGTGCAAGAACTCCCAGCAGCTATATATTCTGCTTCGGCTGTGGATAGGGATACGGAATTCTGCTTTCTACTCAGCCACGCCACCAGATTGTTTCCAATATAGAAACGGCCACGGATGTGCTTTTTAGATCATCAACATTACCCCAATCGGCATCCAAAGTAACCCGCAAGATGGGCGGTGGTGTCTCGAGTGTAACAAATACCATAGTTGTATGTACCACTTACATACCGGATGATCCTTTTGATCGGCTGACGGATCGACTCCTTAGGGTTAAGCTTGATATCCGGCGCGCATACACCTACGCTGAAGGATATGTCCGCCCGCTAGCGCGAGGTATAACAAGCGCCAATTATGCTTCTATAGAGGATTCATCAACCTCTTTGCCAGTGTCATCCTTTGAGAGTTTCAGCGTGGTTGCCATGGGAGTTCTTATGGGCTTTATGCCTTGAAGCCCGAACTTCTTCACCAGGTTCTTGGCGTATTTTCTTGCGAGATGAAGATGCCGGATGCATCTGCTTCACTGCAAACCAAGAAAGAAAGTCGATTCACCAACCATACTCATTTCAAATTCTCTTTTCATAGCATTCACAAATTCATCAATTTTGGACTGTGAAGTAGAGCCAAATACTATATCATCAACATATATTTGGGCGACAATTAGTCCAGATTTTAAATGCTTAATAAAAAGAGTTTTATCAGTTTCCTCCCTTTTGTATCCTTTGCTGAGCAAAAAGGACGTGAGCCTCTCGTACCAAGCTCGTGGAGCTTGCTTCAGACCGTATAGAGCCCTTTTAAGCCTATATACATAGTCTGGATGGAATGGATCTTTGAACCCTTGTGGCTGTTCCACAAAGGCTTCTTCGTTCAACACACCATTCAGGAAGGCGCTTTTGATATCCATTTGATATAATCTGAAGTTGACGTAGCACGAGACAGCTAACAGAACCTAATGGATTCAAGACGAGCTACGGGAGCAAATGTCTCCTCGAAGTCTAAGCCTTCAATTTGTGTGTAACCTTGTGCGACTAGCCTGGCTTTGTTTCGCACAATGATGCCAGATTCATCTGACTTGTTTCTAAAGATCCATTTTGTACCAATCACATTCCCTTCTTTCGGACGTGGGACCAATTCCCAAACATCATTTCTCTCGAATTGGTTCAACTCTTCTTGCATGGCTTGAACCCAATTCTCATCATTCAATGCTTCTTTCACATTCTTTGGCTCAATTTGTGAGAGATAGCACATGTTTCCCAAGTGGAAACACATGTTGCCTAGTTCAGCAGCAAACTTTCTTCGAGTTACCATCCTTTCAGAAGGATTAGTGAGGATGTTGTCCAAAGGATGTGCCTTTTGGACTCTCGACGATGGTTTCTTTGCCGTTCTAGGTCATTGCTCGTCCGCAGCTGCCGATGTGTCCTGGTTCTCGACCGCTCGTGTCGATTCATCCGCTATGTCCTTACGTGTTGTTTTGCATTTCTGCCGGATATCGATTTTCTACCGCTTGTCGATACAACCAGCTGTTCTGTCTGATCATGTGGAAATGTCAGTGGGTCAGATTCATCTGCCTGCAAATGAGAATTTCCATCGTTAGTATCATCAACCTTCACATTTATGGACTCAACAACAGTTTGAGTTCTAAGATTAAAGACTCGATATGCACTACTATTCTCTGAATAGCCCAAAAACACACCATCATCAGATTTTGAGTCAAATTTCCCCAGATGTTCCCTATCTTTCAAGATGTGACATTGACTTCCAAATACATGAAAGTAGTCAATCCTAGGTTTTCTACCCTTCCAAATTTCATAGGGGGTTTGTTTAGTGCCAGTTCTAAGGACGACTCGATTGATGATATAGCAAGCAGTGTTAATGGCTTCAAATTTCAAAAACGAGTGGACATTTGTTTGCTATTTAGCATAACACGAGCCATCTCTTGCAAGGTCCTGTTTCTTCTTTCCACAACTCCATTTTGTTGAGGAGTTTTTGGTGCGGAAAACTCTTGACTTATCCCATATTGGGCACAAAAGTCAAAGAAAATCGAGTTCTCAAATTCCCTTCCATGATCGCTTCGATCCTCTTGATTCTCAATTGCTCATCATACTTTTCGCTTCTCAATTTACGAAATAAAATAGAGAAACTATCAAAGACATCAGATTTTTCGAATAAACATGACCCGTATATCTCGAAAAGTCATCGACACATACATAGATGTATCTCTTACCTCCTATACTTTCCTTTTGAATGGGACCCATCAAATCCATATGGATGAGTTCGAGTATATGAGAAGGGACAAGTGACTTACCTGGTTTGTGTTGGCTTGAATTTGCTTACCCTTTAGACAATCGCCACGCACTCCATCCGAATAGTCTTGATTGGGTAGTCCTTTGACCGCTTGGGTTTTTGCCAACTTCACGAGATCATGGTAGTTTAAGTGGCCCAACCGATGATGCCACAATTCTTCGCTCACGAAGGTAGCCGAATTACGATACAACGAGTTGTCTAGTGTATAACACTTATCCTTTGATCGGATTCCCTTGAAAATGACACTTTCCAAAGGGTTGGAATTCTGTTACAACTCAACACCTTGCAATAGTCTTTAGAAAACATAACAAGAAGGTTTTCATCGCACAATCGCCTACATCGATCAAATTTGCTTTGCACCAGTCACAAATAGTACATCGCTTAATGTAGGTAAACCTTCAATATTGATGATACCGATCCAAAGCAATCTTACCCTTTTGGCCATCAACAAAAGTAACAACACTGCTTTCGCCTTTCACAAAATTTGATAGCAATGAGAGGTCACCTGTCATGTGCCTGGAACAACCACTATCAAAGTACCAAGTGTTAGGAGTCAATGCACTAAAAGACAATTGAACAACATATGCATTTGCCCTAGTCTTTTTAGGACGATAATGTCTCGAAGACCTTGATGAGCTACAGTCGTCTCTTATGAGTATTAATAAGACTCAAATACTCATGGCGATAAAAACATCATGTCCAAGTTTGGAATGTAAATTACACGCTACCTGCGGCCGCAGATGCATCTCGCCTGGTCCAGATGAGACCGGGTTCGCTCTGCTTACACGATTCTCGACGCAGGGCCCTAACACTCAATCGAGGCTTGACATTGTGAACTGGTGCAGTTTCTGAAGTACGAACAGAACGTACGCCAGATGCCTCCTGTGGGCGGCTGGTGGTCGCAGATGCGTCTGGGTGAAGTCCACTTCGAAGTTCGGGTTTTGTTCCCGTTTCCTTCACAAATGTAGGGACTGCAGCTGGACCTTTACCTTTACCTTCATAGCCAAGGCCATTTTTGTTGCTGGCTGGTCTTCCATAACTCAGAATTTCATCAAGGCGGGCTGTTCCGAGTACCAAATCCTTGATTTTGTCATGAGCTTTAGCAAGTTCATCACTCAATCTGCTTATTTCAGCCTTTTCAGAATGTTCAGGTGCAGATACATCTGGATCATCCTCTCTGTTGGATTCGATTGCTATCTGCAACAGATGGATCCTCTCTTCTGCTATCTGGAGCTGTCTTTTCAGATCTTCAGCTGTTATTCCAGATTCATCTGGGGTGGTACCTGCAGTAGACAAGGTCATAGAATCAGTACCAGATGAGTGTAAAGCAGTGAGGGTAGTTACCTGATTATCAGACGAGTTTTCGTCAGAATCGGGTCCAGATGCGTCTGACTCAGCATCGCTCCATGTGATGTTCATTGCCTTCTTGCCTTTCTTTTTCAGTGTGTTAACACACTCAGAGGCGATATGTCCATATCCTTCGCATTCTCTGCATTGAATGCGGGTTTTACCTTTCCCTTCAAACGAATTTGAAGAATTCGAATTCTTCTTTGCATTGAAGGTACTCTTCCTTTGTTGTTGGCGCTGATTTTTCCCTTGAGATTTTGGGTTCTTACCCTGTTGCTGGCCTTTGAGAAATCTTTTGAATTGTTTCGTGAGGAGAGCCGTATTTTCGTCCTCATCAGAATCTCCAGATCCATCTGGCTCGTCATTGTTAGTCTTAAATGCAATTCCAGATTTCTTAAAATTTCTACGTCGGCCCAGATGCAACTCGAAGGTCATAAGATTACCAACAAGTTCGTCAACTCTCATAGATGAGAGATCCTTGCTTTCTTCAATTGCGGTTACCTTTGCTTCAAAGCGATCAGGTAGAGATCGGAGTATTTTCTTCACGATCTGTACCTCAGTGAATCCTTGACCGAGGGATTCGGCTGAATTTGTGAGGTCACTTAGCCTTGCATAAAAGCTTCTAAAGTCCTCCTTCTCATCCATGATGAGAACTTCAAATTCATGAGTAATCATCTGCAATCTAGATGATTTAACAGCAGAGGTGCCTTCATTAGCAATCTTCAGGGCATCCCACGCTTCCTTAGCCGTCCTCAACGAGGAGATTAGCTTGAATTGATCTGCATCCACCTGCGAAACAATAGCATTAAGAGCTTTAGAATTAAAAGAAGCGGCATGCGTTACAGATCGAGATAAGTGCTCCTAGGTTTAGCAAAGTGGTCACATCACCAACAAAGGACAAAGGTGCGATGTATCCATCAAGGGTGGTAGTCCAACAACGCTCATCAATGGATTGAATAAAAATTTCCATCCTAATTTTCCAATAAGGATAGTTAGATCCATTGAGAATAGGGGTCTAAGAGTATTAGACGACTCCATTTAGACAACTGGATCTCACTTTGTAAAAGTGAGCCCGCTCTGATACCAATTGAAAGTTTATAGTTGTCTAAGTTATCTGATTTAAGTGATCAGATACGTCTGTGTTATGTCCCGTTACTCAGATTCGACTAAATCAGCCATCTTGCTTAATGTAAGATCGTCAGAATCGGCGTATCCTAGATGCGCTACGTATGCCAGATGCGTCTGGATCGCAATTGCGGAAATAACAGAATGCAGAAAAATAAACAGTAAAAACACAGGAATTTTAACGTGGAAACCCAAACGGGAAAAACCACGTGCTCGTCGCCTACGAGCAAAACCTACCAACCACGTCCAATCAGTTTAAAACTTTACAAAGGAAATCAAAGGCAATAATTACGCATAATTAATTGCAACATCTAAGAAATAAATGAAAGAACTCCCTGTTCGATCTTCCTTAGCATGTAATGCGAGCAGACATCCCGTCTCTCTTCAGTGATTCCTTGTAACCGCGTTCCCGCAACGAATCTACACCTCCCGTGTTGATCTCTTCAAGTTGTGGGCAGATCTATTGGTTGGAGGACTCCCTCCCGGAGATTTGAACCAAGATCAATTAATAATCAAGGTTGGTGTGCATGGGATTGATCAATTGATGATCGAAAAGGCCATGCACGGGATGGGAGAAGGACACGTTTCTCTAGGTTGATGGGGGACGAAATTAATGCTCCAAACGTCTCAACCGTGTTCCTTCAACTGTTGGTGTTTTAATACAACTTGTCTTACTTGTTGGCCAAGTCTCCAAGTTACCATAAACCACCAAATCCTACAAGGAATAAGATTACCATTAATTGTAGGATAAATCAAATAAGGTAATAATCAAATATGGAAAAAAGATCTTACCTTATCATGTATCAATATAATATGGAAAGTATCTTACCAAATCATATGATACGTCGAACGTGGACACAGAAGCCATCCTAGACGTGTGCTAGGGTTCGTGTCCCACTTGGACTCTCACTTATTTAATTAAAATAAGGAATTATCACATGTGCTAATTTAAACCAAGATAAACTAAAAATACAATGTGATAATAAGTCCATAAAAATCCACAATAATTAAATTAATTAAACACATAATTCAACTAACTTAATTATTAATGTGGAAAAATAAAAATGCCAATTACTAACTTAATTTTCTATACGAAAATAAAGCTAACAGTCGGGAGTCATGAATCACTTAACGGCAGTTCAATCAAATCATCGTCTAAACATAACATATGCTCATCTTCTGTGTTAGACCCGACTTCCTTAAATAGGTAGTTCCTCTTTCGAATGTCAAGCTATCCATAATCAATTGATCCAATCTGCTATATCTCTATGTTGATTGTCAATCAATCAATTGCATGCATTAGGTTTTGTGGGAGTAGCTCAAAGGATCACATAGGATTAGGGGTATATCTCTATCCCCTACAAGAACCTATGGCAGTTGCTTCTACAATCCTTAATGTGCACATTCTCTCAAACAATGACACACATTGTGGATATATAAATTCGGTGATCAATCAAATCATGGAAATAGCTCAAAAGCAACCACACATGAGATAGAGCAAATATTCCAAAACCACAAACATATTTCATTGATTAAACTAGGTCAAGTTCATTAATCATCCCAACATATACAATTTTAGCTCAACATGAAGATAGTCTAAGACATATACAAACAAACCTCAAATGGAAGGAATTAAAGGAAACAAGAACAAGATAGACAATCTCCATTTTTTGAAGAGTAAAGCTTTGTTCCTCCACATCTATCCACCTTCTCTTCTTGTTCTCTTTATCATCCACTCAAAATTATAGTCCCCAATCAAAGCCCCAAAGCCCGAGAGAACAGGAAAATAAAAGAAAGAAGAAATGAAAAGAAAAGAGAAGAAGAGAAAAGGGAAGAAGAAGATGAAATTAAAACTTAAACTAAACTAAGAATCGAATGAGAAGGTGGGGATGAAAAGTGGTGTAAAATGGCCTTCATTCATGTTTCCAAAATCCCCAAAAGGTCCCAGTCGAGTGAGACGGAGGGAGAAAAGAGAGAAAGAAATGGCCATTCTCGCGGCTGCTGCTGGGTGGGAGTTACTATCATAACCCCCTGAGTTATGGCCGTAACCTTGCCTTAGGTGGTTTGGCCGAGTTCTTCATCTAGAAAGTGCACAGATGGTCCCCAACTTTCATTTTTTTGCACTTTGGTCCTCAACAATTGACTTTTCTTACAAAAAGTCCAAAATAAATTGCATCCAAGGTCCTTCAACTTTTAGGAAGTTACAAATTGGTCCCCGAACTTCTCAAAATCTGACGCTTTTGGTCCTTTTTGCTCCTTTTCGCATGTTCTCATCCAAATTAAGGATTTGTGCATACAAACACAATAAATAAAAAATATTAAGTAGAAATCCGCTCAATATAATAATAAGTTACCCGCTTAGAAATATAAATAAGTATGTATAATGTACACTTATCATCTACCATATGTTGATTGTTTGAGAAATTCAAGTATTCAAGCACAATTATTAATGATTGGCAAAACTACTAGATATGTATTTTTCGTTTGGAAAGAATGCCAGTTGAGTATTAAGAATGTCTCTGGTGACACTTGGGTCTTTTTTATAATTTATTTGCCCATGTTTGTTCGTCAGCGGTGAGGAATAAAATAAAATATTAATTTCTCGAATTTTTAATATTTTTTAAGCTTTTTTGTATTATTATTATTATTATTATTATTATTATTATTATTATTATTATTATTAGCTCAAATAATCCAAAAAATTGTGCCTTTTAATCCTGAAAAAAAGTTGCTCAAATGTTCAAAAAACTTTGGGGCATAGTTGGTCCATTTGGACGAAATCCATCCAATATCGTAGCAATTGTTCTCATTAATATCTTAACTTTTTTTTAAAAAAAAGCAATAAACACGGGCATATTTTTATTTTAACCGATAGTTAATAATAAATATAAGCAAAATTGACACAAATATTTAAAAAAGTGTATGCAGTGCACTTTTGGTCCATAATTAAAAAATACATGGAATACAAAAAATTAATCAAATCAAATCAAAAAATAAAATAAAAATAGAATTAAAAAAACCTCCCCAACACCCACCTCGCACGCTCCCCACCCCACCTCACCCCCAAAAAACCATCACCGGCCCCATTCCCACACCACAAAAAACCACAACTAGCCTGGTGGTGGTTTTTTGGGTAGGTCAGCGGTGGGGTGGGGGGATTTTTTTTCAATTTTTTTATTTTATTTTGATTTTATTTTTTATTTGATTTGACCAATTTTTTTGTATCCGGTGTATTTTTTAATTCTTGACTAAAAGTGCACTGCACACACTTTTTTTGGACTATTTGCGTCAATTTCCCTTATATTTGCTATTAACTATCAGTTAAAATCAAAATGTGTCCGTCTTTATTAATAATAAAATTTTTAAAAAGTTACGATATTAATGCGAACCAATGCTACGATGTTGGATGGATTCCGTCCAAATGGACCAAATGCACACCAAAATTTTTCGGACCATTTGAGTAACTTTTTTTTTGGGATTAAAAGACACAATTTTTTTGGATTATTTGAGCTAATAATAATAATAATAATAATAATAATAATAATAATAATAATAATAATAATAATAATAATAATAATAAGAAGAAGAAGAAGAAGAAGAAGAAGAAGAAGAAGAAGAAGAAGAAGAAGAAGAAGAAGAAGAAGAAGAAGAAAATACAAAAAAGGTAAAAAAAAATGTTAAAAATTTAGGAAATTAATATTTTATTCTATCCTTCATCGCCGGCAAACCAATATGCGCAACTAAATTACAAAAAGGATCTACTTGTCGCCAGTGACATTCTTAATACTCAAATGATATTTCGGCCAACTAAAAAACACCTATATAGTAGTTTTGCCCTAAATGATTTATAGTTAGTTTCCTGCCTCTTTGTGCGACAATCATTCAATGAGTACATATCTCTTGACAAATTGAGTTCATGAATCTAGCATAGTATTACGACGACAATAATTAGGTGAAAAAGGCTTGTGAAATTCTTTAATTTACTTTAGAGGGAAGGACAAATTTAACAAGTTCCCTTTTGGAAATCCCATTCATGTCAAATCTTTTTTGTAAAAGCCAGATATAGCATAAGTTTCAAACTGAGTTGCCCATCTTGCCCCTCCTTGTGCTATTCATAACTCTGTCAAATGTTGAATTCACCAACCCTTTTTTGCTTTTCTTCCATCACATCCATGTCAACATCAATTCATTTAATTCTCTTCCTCCTCTAATAGTGCTTCTTCTTCTCCCACTCTCACCCACCAACTCATCGTCCTCGTCGATCCAAATCCTTAGCAAAGGTAGTGGAATTTTTTGCATTAATTTATACGGTGGAATTAGAAAAGGCAATGAAATTTTTGCATTCATGATTGATTAATGGAGGTATATAGAGCCCTAAGATGCCATTAATGGAGTAGATCAGAGTCAGACAAGTCGCCGGAGAAGATGAACCAGTACTCTGGAAAAAATTGACTAATTCGGTGAAATATATTTACTGAAACTTCACGAAATCCATATACTCTATATTATAGGATATAGAGATATAAAATATAGAATCACGACTGTTCATCTTCTCCAGCGATTCGTGAATCTTCTCCGCTGCCATTGGCTGCTATTTAATTTAAATGTTCATAACTAAACCTATTTTACCTTCTTTCGATTTACTATGAATTAAATGCTAATTTTTCAAATTAAAATGTGAAACACAAATACCAAAAATATATTTAGGATCAAATATATTACACCAAATCTCAGTCAAAACTATTGGAACAGAGTTCCTGCATAATCTGTTGGCCAAATCCAGGTTGGTTCTGATGTCAATATTTTTCTGGGTTGTTTCTAGTGGAACATTAGTTCTTCTTCATATTCGCCAGATACCATTGCTTTCTCTGCCCAAAAAATTATAGCTACAGGGAAGAAATGTTGCACAGAGAGAGGGGTTTTTTGTCAAAAAGATAGGAGGTCAATATTGGTCAAATCAAGTGCATTTTGGTCCATACAAGTTGAAAATTATGTCATTCTTGTCTTTTGTAAAATTAATTTGATAAATTTGTCTTTATGGTTTTAAAGTAGCCCATTTTTGGAATTCTTTCTTTAATTTATAGTTGTTTTTTCATAATTTTAGAAGGACAGCATTGTAATCATAATTAAAGTAGTAGGAATCAAATTATCCACAAAATGATTCTCATTTCACGATACTTTTAATATATCAAAGATCAAAGATTAAAGGTAATATGAAATTAGTTAACTCACTCAAGTTGTGATGAAGAAGGAAAAAATAAAATAAAAAGAAGGAAGAAGGCCAACTAATCTATCACGTTTGTGGAAGTAAACATAAAATTGTAAACTTAAGAAGTACTACTAATCAAGTAAAAGAACACGGAAAATGATGTTTTTGTTATGAATAATTGAGAATAATTTGGTGGTTATGAATTATGAGGAATAATTTGGTGGAGGAATAATTTGGTGGAGGAATAATTTGGTAAAAGATGTAATTATTATATGTGAATGACTATTATACCCTTGATGAAATTATATAATTACGGTTGTACCATTCGAAGTTTTCCTATAAATAGGGCTTCAGTTATTAATGAAATTCATTCCTGAGAATTCCTTAGAATTCATTCTCTCTAAATTCTCTCTATTGTTTCTATACTTTTATAACACGTTATCAAAGACGAGTCTCTAGCCATTTGAGTAATATGAAGGGAGTATGCTCTACTGCATCTATTGATGAACCTCTGTATCAGAAACCTTAATATTAGTCAGATTAATTATCTCTAAAACTATGCTCACAGAACAATTCTCTGGATCAAGATTCTCTCCTCTCAAAATCATCTTCATCCGAGAGATCTCCTTTATTCTTCTTCCTATTCTCTCACGATCTCCGTTCTCTTTCTTCAGCACGCAACATTTATAACTTTTCTCTCATCTCTGGTGTTTAATTATAGTTTAATAATATTATATTTTGGCTTAATGATGATTATTGCATTATGGGCAATTCAAGAATTGGCAAATGGAGGAAATACGTGCATGTTCAATTGCTTCTACCAAAGAAAAAGGAAAAGGTATATATAAATTATATTACTTTATAATATAATAATATATTAAACTATAATATTCGTTTTCTCGAGATATAAGGAGTATACGTTATCAAAATCAAATTTTCTCGACTCCATTATACTCGATTTAACGAGAGCTTCGATTTGACACTAATATTGATAAGGTAAACTTTCAAAAATTTGCAAAACAAGACTCCCAATTTTGAAAAAGTTACAAAATAGTCCTTGAACATTTTGATATTGATAAATTGAAGTAGAAAGGAGATAATTTTCAATCGTAAAACATTGATAAAATATTTTTGACAATTTTACCTTATGAATTGGAATGGACAATTTTACCTTTAGGGTAAAACCGACCTAATTTTAACGACAGTGAAAAATGGATAGAATATTCATGAAGAAATTCTAAATCCATTGATTATATAAAATGGCTCAAGTCCATTTGAGTTAAAAGATCGAAATATTAATGTAACTCGAGAGTTCAATTACATAATGTACTTATTCTAGAAGGATAAGTGTGCGCTTGTAGAAGTAATGAGTATTTGTTCTAGAAGAACAAATGCTCCCGTAGAAGCAGTTCAATATTTAATTCTCGCACTTTATTTATGCAATTTAATTATCGCAATACCTCCTACTTGATGATGGGTTCAACCGTCACTAAACGGAAGGTTTTATATATTTCTGCACTTTATATGCTAAGTGATGGGTAATACCTTCTACTAAGCAGATCCTACTCTGAAGAAGTAGTTAAACATTATGCAATTTAATTCTTGCTATTTAAATTCTGTAAATTTATATTTATTGCAATAATTGTCATAAGGTAGGTTCGACCACCTATTGGAGGAAATTTAATTTCTGCAATTTAAATTTACGCACTTAAGATTTCGCATATATTTCCAATGTGGTGGGTAATACTACACGATTGGTTATAACTAATCATACTCGTAAGAAGTAGTTGATCAAATATTCTAATCCTACTCTCAAGAAGTAGACGATGAGAATAAAATTACTTCTCCATATATACCGAATATTAATGGAGAAAATTGAGCAAGTGGTACTTGAAGTTACCATTGGATAAATAGATAAAAGTAAAATGCTCAATAGGTCCCATGTTGATAAATCAAAGAAAATATATCGCATGGAGAGATTATATGAAGTAATCTCATCGATGATATGAGATTGTATTAATATGAGAATAAAATGCTCTTGAAGAAGCATAATCACTAGATTTCGTATTTGAATAAAGCCAATATGATATTATTATTACTCAGGAAGAAGTACAAAACAGTCGAAGTGGAACATATTGAGAATATCAAAGATGACAATAAACACTCGAAAATATAGAAATACGAAAAGAAAATATATATTGAACCCATAAATGAGGGATGCGTCTTGAGAGTATAAATACTCAGTAACTACCACCGAACATTCGGGTTCATAATGAAAGATCCAAAGGATCTTTTTTTCGCTTGACACCGATGATCTGTGACCGATGGGTTTTAGCTTCACAGATTTTTGAACATATGATTGAATCTTGATGAGTAGATCAAGAATCGTATTAGCGAGAAATAAGTATATTTCTCATTGAGCGAGAAATAAATTTATGTTCTACACCGATCTAGAAATGCTAGCAAACCATCGAAAAATAATTAATATTTAATAAACCTATGGGTTTGGTATGAAAATTCCACTGCAAATGACGCTATATTGAATATTTCCTCCAAATGTTATAGCCGCTGGAAGAACAATAAAAGCTTCACTATTGCTCATCATGTACATCGGCGATCATGGATGGATTATGTTTGTAGCATCAATCCAGTTGGACTAATGACATTTCTAACTCCAATTCGACATCGCCTCCAATTCGATGAAAAGGTATTATACTTGACACTCTTATCCCCATAATTGTGCGGCCATCGTAAGACTCCTTAATAGTTTGTTATTAGTCCCTCCATATAGTATATTGATATTTTGTTTCCCTAACTCCCTTACAAGTTGGTCTCGCCATATCCACATATTGGATATGACCTACTAGTCTGGAGCCACCAAGAACACATATAGTTTTTACCTCGAGGTAAAGATTGACTTACATGAGATGATTCTGATATCTCCATCTCCATCTCCACCTCTATCTTTCTCTTTCAACGAATGAATGATAGATATATGAATCCCTCTATTTAAAGAAAAATTTTCAAACCAATAATTGAGTGCACTATTTACTTTTTGACAAATATGAAAGAGAAAAATGCGAAAAAATTTAAGTGAAAATGACATATATCCGTTTATGATAGAAAATAAACGAAAAAAAAATCGAAAATCGAGCGATATTTACAAATAAAAGAAAAATATTGATATTCTATATTACATAAATTTGTCTTACATAAATATGGGAAAATCATTATACTAAGTTATTCTACTAAATTTACAAACTGGATCTTTTAAAGTAAGTATTTCAAGACTATAAAGTGCTTGTTGATCTTTGAATTTGGCCCATAAGGCCATTAGCTCACCTTGCACGTGTCCACTAGGATGTGTCTCAAGAGCCTGTTGAATATCATCCAAAGGCTCCTTACTCAATCCATCCTTAATGAATGCTATTTTATCTTCTCGGTTTCTGGACAAGTACCCCACATATTTACATCGAGTGTCACATGTCCACCGAGCACACTTGTAGCATCCTCCTAATCTTTTTGCTCTCCGTTTCTTTGAAAAACTACTTTTACCCATACCAGGCATGTATTTAGAAGGAATTGAAACCTCACCAGATAATCGAACCTTTGCTTCAATCAAGCATCGGATATCTTGTGGGATACCCTTATTCATTAGCATCCTTAATCTTTCCAATTTACATCGATAAATCCTTTTTAGGATTTTGGTCTTAGTGATGGATAGTATTTTCAAGATTTGAGAGCATATGATCCATTATAATGTATAGACCCTTGTTAGGATGAATTTTGCAATAATTTTGATGATTTATTTATAGAATAATACGACGCGTATGAAATAAGACTCCGATTTTAAATAAAGCGTAAGAGCTACGATTTCGGAATTAAATAATAGCCGGATGTGATGCGTATGAGTAGTAACTCAGTGTTTGAACAAGAGTAGACAATAATGTCACCAAAGATGATGGAATATGTCGGTGAATTGTTTCTATGATAAATCATGTTGAGCACTATACGTATACTAGTGAAATCGATATAAGAATTTACTGAACTAGAAGTTCAATAATACTCGTTTGCAAAACCGGATTGACCATCCCGGTTTAAATAATTATTGAAATCAATATTTCAAGTGAAGAATTAAAGGAATTCTTCAATGATTGTTCTCGATAAATGATGAAATCATTACTAGCCAATATTGGAAATAAATCCCAAATATATCTGGAATAAAGGATGAGAAATATGGGCCCACTCATCCTCCATGTGGACTACTAGATATTATGATATGGATCCACTAGATAGTCACATGTGTATATGATTCGTAATTTGAAATTTATTTAAATATTTGCTCACGGTATGAGCATGATTTCCCGTATTTAATGATAAAGCTAGTAAATGTATATCCCAATACTTGAATAAATCCCTGAAGGATTGAGTATGCATACAAGTGGGATATTATATGGCAAATTATTTAAAGTCCTCAAATAAATTGCCGATATCGAGAATAGAATGCAAACGGTCTAAATTCCCATATTAAGGCTGAATGATGAGAACATATATGATTAAAATCATACCAACTGTATGAGTTTTGGTGTTCTAAATTTTCTCAGCATGAGGGGGAGTATTAAAGGTTAAAAATGATATGTGAAATGCATCATGTTATATCCTCACAATTAAAATATGAACTTGAAGTTCAAATATGCATAAAAGATGCTATGAACAATCACATATATCAGTTAAGATGCTTTGATAAGTTAGCACGCCAGAAGCGTTGATATTATGAGATTTCCCCAAACATATATATCAAAGCAAATTATAAAAGATGGTCTTAATAACGGAGGCATATGCTCTTGAAGAGTATATAGACATAACTATATTGTGTAATCCTACAAGAGGATTAATAATGAGATATCTCGATAACATATGGGGAAAGAAATGAAATTGAAAAGTGTCGACACGATATGAAAATGTAGCGCTACATATGATCAATGATAATGAAAATATTGAGATATATTGAAGATGATAAGTGGTGAATGTGAAATCCTTGATTTATGAGATGATGATGACTGGTGCTCAAGTTTAAAGATAAACATGGTGGTCATTATATGTTGCATGCTCATGAAAGTTAAATTACCGATCGTGTATGTAGTACCGAAAAGAAAATTAAAGGATCGGGTGAGCTAAGCTCGTGTTTATAAGTACCCTAAAGGGGGAGCTAAGCCCCTGGGAATGAAATAACCTATTAAATGAGTATTAAATGTTAAATGATATATTTTAAGTGTTAGTTAGTTATGAAGGTTTACTTATATGTTTACATGTTTTATGATGAATTTATATGCTTTAAATTGTGTGTTTTGAGACATGTGTTCATGGTGAATGTTTTGTAGTTGTGTAAGAAAATTGATGCACTCTAAATGAACAAAGAGTATAAAACCAATGTATATGATACTCATACAAATGTATGAAAGATTTTGAAATGCTTAAAAGATACTTGTATAAAATACGCATTGCACTCTTTTTCCCTTAACTGAGGTTTTATCCCATTAGGTTTTCCTAGCAAGGTTTTTAATGAGGCAACTTTAAAGGCGTATTCACATGAATAATGTACTCTTTTTCCTTCATTAGGGTTTTTCCCACCGGGTTTTTCCTAATAAGGTTTTAACGAGGCATATTCATGGTATATTGAGAACGATAGGAGAAATTGATACATGTATCTATTGGATCAAGTTATAATGGAGCTAATGCTTTAGATCCAAACGATGATGATATTGAAATCATTTACCGTAAGTAAAGATATCGCTTCTCAAGATATGAAATCAAACTGAGCAAATTGCATTTTTCCTTCGATCAAGTTTTTTCCCACCGGGTTTTCTTGACAAGGTTTTAACGAGGCAGACATGAATACTCCTATACTATTGGAAGACATCGGGGAGCAATGTTTTGATGAAGCAAAGATATAACCACTCCAAGCTATCCTGCATCGGTTTGGAAGTTTTTTTTCCCACTGGGTTTTTCTCCAAACAAGTCCAGAAGACATTTGTATTAATAGTCATTCAATGGGGAGTGTTATGAAAAATTGAGAATAATTTGGTGGTTATGAATTATGAGGAATAATTTGGTGGAGGAATAATTTGGTAAAAGATGTAATTATTATATGTGAATGACTATTATACCCTTGATGAAATTATATAATTACGGTTGTACCATTCGAAGTTTTCCTATAAATAGGGCTTCAGTTATTAATGAAATTCATTCCTGAGAATTCCTTAGAATTCATTCTCTCTAAATTCTCTCTATTGTTTCTATACTTTTATAACAGTTTTCACCGGAAAACATGATGATCTCGAGACTGTCTCATGGACCAAGTACACACTCTTTGCGTCCATAGAAAGAATCCAAAATCTCTATGGGCTTGTTCTCACCCACAATAAATTTTCAATAATTTTTATTAATTTTTATTTTATTATTTCCAATCACTCATATAATTATTTTATATTTTTTAATAATTTTTTTTAAATTTTCAACTACACATCTAATATGTAGTTCGAGTAAATCAACAAAATTACGGCTAGAATAAGGCCTTAGATAGAGAAATTAGATAATTCAAAATTGATTAATATTTTTTACTCTATAATATTAATTTGTTTCTCTTATTAGAGCATCTCCAATGCGTAGAGCCAATTCCTCCAAATTTTCCTTAAGAATAGAGTAATTGCTACAGTATTTTACCATTTTCTCTCCAACCATCAACTCTAAATTTTACTCCAAATTCACACTATTCATTATTTTTACTTTCTTTCTCATTTATTAAAATACTCTTTTATGTAAATTATAATTATATAAGTGTAAATACATATTTTACACATAATAATAAAAAATATTCTACAACATATTGAATCATTTTTATTTTATTTTTTTAAAGGCGATACGATTAACCTTCATTAACAAAAAAAAATTGGATAGAATTTATTTTATTAAATTCTTAAACATCATGAAATAAAACATAATTTGAAAACGACATTAAATAAATGTGAAGCAATAATAAAAATTCAACAACGATACATAATTTAAACTGAGGAGTTGCTATGTTCCTCCCACAAATGTTCGATCAATGCATTTCTTAACTCCATGTGAGCTTTCTTATCATATATTTGTTTATGTCGACCCATAAACTCTACAAAGCGTGGATGTCCATCCATTGCGATTTCAACTGTTGCAGTTGGTGCATCCGAAAAGTCCCCAATCGGTGCACTAAGATCACGTTCATCCTCAATAACCATGTTATGCATGATAATGCATGCTGTCATTATGTTACTAAGAACTTCCTTCTTACAACTCCGCGCCGGACCACTGATTATTGCAAACCTTGACTAAAGTACTCCAAACGCGCGCTCAACGTCTTTTCTACAACTTTCCTGTTTCATTGCAAAATATATTTTTTTTAGCGTGGTGGGTTCATGAATTGTTTGCGCAAGAGTTGACCACTTTGGATATATACTATCAGCTAAATAGTAACCGGTATTGTATTGTTTTCCTTGTATGACGTAATTTGTGGGTGGAGCTACACCTCTAGCATAGTCTCTAAAGAGATGGGATGAATCTAACACGTTAATGTCGTTGTTGAATCCTGGCAATCCAAAGTTAGCATGCCATATCCAGAGATCATAATCAGCCACGACCTCAAGAATGATTGTAGGGGATCCACTACGGCCCTTATATTGCCCTGCCCAACCCTTGGGACAGTTTTTCCACTTCCAATGCATACAATCCAAGCTACCCAACATTCCGGGAAATCCACGTTTCTGACCAATATGAAGCAACCTTGCTATGTCTTGCGCATTAGGTGTTCGAAGGTATCTATCATGAAATACCTCAACAACAGCTCGACAGAAGCGCTGCATACTTTCAATGGCTGTTGACTCCCCTATTTTAATGTATTCATCAGTTGCATCAGCAGCAACTCCGTACGCCAACATTCACATTGCTGCTGTGATCTTTTGGAAAATAGACAAACCCGGTCTACCTACACCATCTTGTTTTTCAACGAAATACTGGTCATGACTTCGCACGGCTTGCATAATACGAAGGAATAAATTTCGAGACATCCTAAACCTCCTTCGAAACATTACCTCGTCATAACGTGGATTTTCAGTAAAGTAGTCGTTGAATAAATTATGATCTGCAGCTCCTCGATCACGGTTGACCTCTTTGCGCTCAGATCCTCTTATACGACCCTGTTGACTTTGCTTGTCCATGAGATGAGTTAACACGAGGTTGTTGTTTTGAGACATGCGAACTAATATCTCCCGTTGGGCATCCATGGCAGCAAGATGATTCATGGTTTCCTCATCGTTCGGCACCAAGGAAGAAGAACCACCAAAAGTGAAATTCATTTTAATAGTTGGTTTAGATATTGCTTCACAAAGACGTAATTTAAGAATCCGTATTTATAATGAAATCATGGCATAAAAAGAACACAATCCTCTTCAATTTACTTCTTTAAATCTCATCCCTCGGATTTGTCATCTTTTAATCTCACCCACTCTCTTACATCCCCAAAAAGCACATAATCCTTGTTAATGTACTACTTTGAATCCCAACCCTCTGATTTGCCCTCTTTAAATCTCATTTACTCTCTTACATCCCAAACAAGCACACAATCGTTGTCAATGTACTACTTTCAATCTCAACCCTCGGAGTTGTCCTCTTTAAATCTCACCCACTCTCTTACATCCCAAACAAGCACACAATCCTTGTCAATGTACTACTTTCAATCTCAACCCTCGGATTTGTGCTTTTTAAATCTCATCCACTCTTTGACATCCCAAACAAGCACAATCCTTGTCAATGTACTACTTTACAATAATCCATGTGAAATTAAACCCTATAAAAAGACGGAAAGACTGCAACTTATATTCACCACAAGTTGGAAACTACAAAGAACACAATCTTGACAAAAAACTTGCTTACACTACGAGAATGAGTGGAGGCAAGATTAAAGGCAAGAACTGCACAATTAAAAAAGACTTGCATTTAATTGGAGTCTACCTTGATGTCTCTCAAGATTGCATTACAAGTATTAGGTACAACAAGGCAAAAATGTGGGACTGTGTCACAAAACTTTACAACAAACAAATGCCACAGTTTGTCAATGAAACTCAACCGACAAAGTCGATCCAAAAACGTATGGGACAAATTATCCATGACGTGGGCGCCTTTAGAGGATGCATTCATCAAATCGAGAACGAGCATCCTAGTGGTGCATCGGAGCAAGACATTGTAAATCTTTCATGATCAACGACTTTTGTTTTTTATATGTTTATCTTAACTTATGCACCCTTTTTTTTCAATGGAATGTAGGTCAACAAAGCCAAAGTATTGTTCAAACAGAAATACAGCTCAATGTTCAAGTTCGATCATCTAAGGTCGACGCTTAAGAACATTGAAAAATTTACACCAACTCCTAATGTGTCAGTGCGAAGGTCGCAATCGGACTCAAACCACATTGAAACGATGCAGTATGATTCTCCAACAACTGGTGATGATGCCTTGCCTGGTTTATCTCAATTCTGTCCGATCATGAACGACTTTGTTGCTAGTGGTAGTACTTCTACAGGCGCAATGGGTGTGAAAAAGAGTAAAGCCAAACTGAAGAGTGACAACGAAACACAAAAATTCATGGAACAGGTCAAGGAATCAAACGACCTTCTAAATATGAAGTATGACCAGGGGTTAGCTCATAGTCAAGAATTCATCGCATTTCAGAAGCTCAAAGAAGAAAATAAAACCATGGCCATAGATTTGGATTCCATAGCCGATCCAGGAAGACGTGAGTACTTCAAGTTGAAACAGGTAGAAATAAGGGAAAAACAAAGTCAAGGGCTCCTACAAAACTCTCAAAGCAGTTCGAGCGGCTTCAATCCGTTTTTCAACGGTCTAGGTGGCCCCTTCAGTGGCTTGCCAGACTGTTGACACCTGTAATAGGACTAAAAAGCCAGCAACGTCACCTAATTTTAAGTTGTACCGAAACATCATAACTTCAATAGCACTATACGACCAGTAAAATCCCACTGTTCTCCTCAACAAAATCAAAATACAAAACATGGAAATGACATGAAGTCTTGTAACAATTAAAGAATTTTATATACACTTGTCAAATCACACTGTCAAATAATTTCCCCCCGATTGTTCACACTTCCCAAGTCCTTCAACATCCTACAAGAAAAAAAGAGAGCATCACACAATTAATTTAGAAGTAAACAATTGAGTTTCTTTCACTTCTCTACTTTATTTACCAATACAACCATTTTTCTTTTTGTAGTTATACCTATGTAATCATCTTGTCCCTTTGTGAAGCTTTCTCAAATGATATTTCCTCCACTAATATCATCAACCTGGTTGCCATATAACCAATCTATATATAAAATGAAACAAATACCAACAACCAAAATATAAATGTTCATGTATTAACCATATGTGATTTTGAGACTTAAGAAAATACCTGATGTGTTTGTGACGGACTGGACTATAAATTACTGAAAATTTCCTTGTACACAACATTTGTAGTCTTGTTTGTCGGACCTCCCTCGTCATCGCAGATAACAAACTTCAATCCTTTCCTATTTTGACCCTCGAAATCGCTACATATAACTGACCATGTGTGAAGACAGGCCTCCTCAAATAGACACCTACGTTGGTCAATGTCTGTCCCTGACTCTTGTTAATGGTCATCGCATAGCAAACCATTAAGCTCAAATCATCGTCCGAATCAAGGGCCTATTATACAACAATATATGGCATACTAATTAAGAAATTTAAGTCAATTTCAAAGGAGACTGCTGTTATAATTAATTATAATCACCTCATCCGAACTCTCGTGATCAGCTGGTTGATTTGACGCTACAATCTTTGGGTCACTGCAAACTGATTTAATAAAATAAGTCCTCACACCTGCATCATCTGTTGAAAACCCTCCAACCTTGAAAAGGAAACACCTCCCTATAAAATCCATTACTTCTTTTGGTGGATCCTGTACACCAACGTTCTTCAAGAAACACAAGTATAACTTAAAATGATCTCTGAATAATAAAAGATGAAATAAAATTAAATTGGGAAAAATGCAAAGTACAACCTGATCCGATATGCCTTTTAATTCTGAGACAGACTTTCCAATGAGACTATCGCAATCTTCATCGGACAACACAACAATTGTTTCTGATTCATTATCTTCGATCCCAAGTTTGATTTTGTACTTGTGCAATGGATCATGCACACTCCCATTGCAACTGCTACAAAAGTATCCATTTTCAACTTCAGCAACCTTTGTTTCACAATTTGGACGAGGACAAACGTTGATATACCAACCATCCATCGAGACCATGGATTATCTCCCCATAGAAATAAAATCCCTTGGCCTGAATGAATATATGTAGAGGCGTAAAACACATAAATAATAAACAAATGAAAATAAAAACAAACAATAAATTTGCAAATTAGTTACCAAATCGTATCAAATCAATCACATGAAATTAATGAAGATATTAAAAAGTACTTCAAAAATCAGTGTTTGATAAAAAAAAACTAAATACCTGCTTTGCAAAATTCAATTTTGTAATGGTGGTGACGGCATGGTGCTGTCATAGAGGAGCTCGCCGAAGATGATGATGGATAGATTTTACACAGTAATTTACTTTCATATGCAATCGAGAACGTGGTAAATTAAGAAATTACCATTAAATCATGTATTAGAAAAGTATTAAAAAGTAAGCAATGCCAAAATTCAATATGATAGTTTTAGTATGCTCGACGGAAATCTTCTATTTCAGGGATATGCTCATCTATGAGGACCTTGGATACATGGAATGATGTACCAATCGTAGCCGTTCCTGAACCAAAAATGAATTGAGACATCTTACATCAAAAATTCACCTTTTACATTTTGACTAACAAAGTGGGGGAAAAAAGATTATCAAAAGAACAAAGATGAAAAATTCACTTTTTACATTTTGAAGAGCAAAGTGGGGGCAAAACGGACTACCAAAAGAACAAAGATGATTACCTCGCTGTGATACACGGCAAAGCTGCAGTAAAACAACAGCAAATTTCCCACTAAAATTATCCAAACTTGCTTTGGCGTCTTCGCCATAACGATCCCAGAGCGAACAGTAAATACGTTTTTGTCTGGGCAAAGAGAGTTCAGAAATGAAAGGGCATGAAGAATAATAACGAATGATGTCGGGCCGATAAAATTTTATAACAAATATATGCTTACGATACATTCGTCAAATGGAAGGACACATATCTTGACGTTTGGTTATTGTTGAAACCCGTATTCATACCATCATCAAGGAAATAGACACTTATAAAATCTGCAAATAATTTTAAAATTTTTAGATCACACCAAAACATTTTTAACTTAACAATAAAACAAAAAGTAAATGAATCTACACTCACCAATCAAATCATTGCAGCTACTAGGTGGGATTTTCATTACTTCATCAACTGTGAGGGTATTATACAACTTTAATGCCTTCGGCTCGAATTGTTCCTTTTATGCTGGGAAAACTTGGGTATTTGGTTGGAAATAGAAACGAAATGGGTGTCCAGCAGGCTTGAACAACTCCCTGTTATTAGCTGTTTGAAAATTCTTCATAACATGAAAACCATGTTCCTCAATCTTGTGTTTGAATTTGTTGATTAACGCTTCATCAATGGAAGCCTGTATGCGTACACCCTGCCAAACGACATTAAATGACATTGAAGTAGGACAAATAATCATTTTGAGAGTTGACGAAAGCTGGAACAATTAACATGTGAAAATACAACTGATTCTTCCTCTTTCTATCAGCTAATGAAAAATCTATTCTAAAAATGGATGGAATCGGCGAAATTTGACCCCTCTTCATCTTGGATGACCATGTGAAGAGCTCTAACACTTTCCTCATTGCCCCAATGAGGGACAGACCACAAGCGCACAATGCGAACCATAAACCCAGCCTTCCTTGGGAGCGCATTGCCAACAACTTTCTTTAGGAAAGTTTTGTCCGGAGACATTGCAAAGATTCTGG
Organism: Jasminum sambac; assembly: GCA_018223645.1. Lineage (NCBI taxonomy): Eukaryota > Viridiplantae > Streptophyta > Magnoliopsida > Lamiales > Oleaceae > Jasminum > Jasminum sambac. Next base: position 29,787,895 of record CP073652.1, read on the forward strand.
AAACATAAGAATAAAATGTCATAAAAGAGGAGGAAAAATGAGAGTAAAAGTGCAAAAGCTAGTGTCTTGGGCATACATCTCCCGAGTCCAAACTGCACTAGAAATCTAACCAATGAATTAATCAAATTCAACCGGGGACTGCCTTTTTAATTTTCGACACAAATACACTGGCATTCCCAAACAACTTCCAAAATTAAGTCCAGAAATTTTCATAAAACCAGCAAGATTGAATATTATTTCGAAAAATAGTACTAACACTATTTAGTGAAGAACGCGGCAAGATTTCATATATAACACAAGAAGGCGAGTACATCGAGAAACCACAATAAATGTGAAAGAATACAAACCGAAACACGAATACAAAAACCGAAAGCAAAGTAATATATTTTGTATGCTTTTTTCTACTGAAACACGAATACGAAAATAAAAGAATCACAAACTGCAATATAATTACATACCGCTGATAAATCGAAGATCGAAAGAACCGCACTTGGAACCAACTAAAATATAAACATAACAATAAATCAAATAAACAGCAGTGCATAAACAAAGGATTAGAGAATCAAAGAAAACACATAGAAATATGGACGATTCGGTACCTGCGCTAGTGTGGAATTTTAGTGCTGAAATTGTAGAAGGCCGATGCGTATATATGCAAGTATGTGTGGAAAGCCCAAATCGTAGAAGAATTCTAAAAGGTAAACGTGTCCTTGCCATCTAGAGATCATGAAGATGTATATATATCAAAGATGGTGTATATCAGTTAGAAGAATGATTTAGTTTGATAAATACGAAGCAAGATATAGCGAATCTGACCTCGGATCTGTTTGATTGTGGAGATTTGGATCTTCGATTATGTGATTTTCTCCGATCTGGGATATAGCTGGGTAGGGAAGAGAAGATCGATTATGTGATTTTGTCCGATTTGGGATATAGCTGGGTACGGAAAAGAAGATGCGGTGAAGATAGTGAACTGTTGGAGCACGTGAGGTATATTAGGAATGAGGGCGGTGAAATTGAATGCGTGTGACAAGAGAAAATACGACCAAATTGATTGATTGCGTGTGAGAAGAGAAAATACGACCAATTGTTGACTAATAATAATAAAATAATATATTTATTTAATTATGAAAAGTGACATTTTGAGCGGGAAATCCTTCGTGGTTTATTAATAGATAGATTATTATTCATTTTTTCCATTTTCTTTCTAAGTGGAAGAAGAATCCCCACATTGAAAATTGATAAAAGGAGCATGAAAAAAATTATTATATTATTATTACAGCATTGAAACTGCAGTTTGTAGAAATTTTCTTAAAAAATATTTTATCCTCACATTTAGGTTATAGTACTAAAATTAAATTATTAATAAATTTTGTTGGAGAATTACCAACTTGCTTCTTTTTAAAATGTTTTTTTCGCTTCTCTAAAGTTAAATTATTTTTTATATTGCATTTATTTACAAAAATAATAAATTATATACATTTATGAGCACATGTTCTTCTTTACTAACAATGACTTAAATTTATTGATTATTTTTTTAAAAAAAATCCGTTTTTCTTGGTTTTTTTCTTTTTCCTTTCTCAATGGAAGAAGAGTTACACAACGAAAGTTTAATTAAATGAGGAGAGGTTGGATGCCTTTATGTAACAATGGTTTTGACATTAATAATCGGGTCTATATATAAATACTAACAAATTGATAATATTTCGATATTATTTTACTTTTACTTTTTTTTCCCTTTTTTCGTTTCTTTAAATTGTATTTTTCTTAATTATTTTTTAAGTGGTCCATATGAATCCCACATCAAAACTTGATAAAAAAGATGAAATATTTTGGTCTATAAAAGATTGAGGTTTGTTTATTCAGGTGGAGTAATCATTGAGCCTTAGCAATTAAGATCCTATTTATGTAGATCAATCATTTGGGATTAGCAATTGGCTTTGGTGATGACATAATAATGCGATTAAATTACTGTTATTTCATGATTTTTATAATTAAGAAAAATGCGCCTTTAGACAGTAAAACATTCCCGTGCATCGCAAGGATAATAGACTAGTCACTACAAAATGTAGAACCAAGAGACCTCGTATCCCTCTAATTGACATAAGTAGAGTGGCTATACTAAAACACGACTCGTCCAGATTTAGGGGCATTTTCTTGTCTCAATCTTATATAGAACTCTTTCGTAATGCGTGAAAGTTAGAACGGTTATAAGCCGGCTTGCGTAATGCTTTTAATACCTCAACAAAAAAAGGCTCGAGGGTGTAAAAGGAAACGAGTGGAATAGGATGATTAAACGCATAACATACATATGATGATAATATTGAGTTGACGTAGACTACATAACCGGGCAGTACTCTTTTAAGTAGAGTGGTCCTTACAACGATAATGTTATCTGAATGTACTTTATTTTGACAGAAACTTTTGTAAACAGAGGGAATTTGTCTTTGATCCTAGAACATTGAAGAAAATGTCATGCTAGTATCTCTCTTCTTGGGGCATTCTGAACATTTCTATAGTCATCCAAGCTCAGCTTCATCTCGAAGATGGTCAAATCTCTCTAAATGGATGTTCACGGAATTCAATGAGATATATTCTTCTCCTTATCTGTTCCAGTTGATCACAAAAATGTTTTTACTGGGAGTTTCATAAGAGGAGGAACTTGCACAAAGAAATAGACAAGCATTCCAATGTTATGCTTACATCAAAGAGAATCTTGGGAACATAGGAATTTTAACACATCCAAAATCATAAATTAAATCAAATTAGAGGCTAAGGAAATATAATCTTTCGTAAAAATGAGTACTTCCAAAGTATTTTTTGAGATATGGCTTGCCCCAAAAATTGTTATCAGTGATTTTCTGGTAGAGCACCATCACCATATTCGGAAAGCCCTCCGCAACGTATCTGTAGAGCCCACCCTTATTGCTCAACAGTGTTTTTGTTTGCGAGTCTAGGGTCATCTGATGGCGATCGGCATTTCTGATCAAGTGTAGCAAACATTGGAATCGATCCGTATGGTACCACCTCGGTTTTGCTCCTGTTTTTTGCCGTTGTCATATCGATAAATAATTCTTTAACCCTGCCCTTCCATATGCGGGATGGACTCGGAGGCGCATGCAGAACTTCAACTTCGCAGAGTCCATCCCCCTTACGGAAGGGCAGGGTTAAAGAATTATTTATCAATATGACAACGGCAAAAAACAGGAGCAAAAACCGAGATGGTACCATACGGATCGACTCCAATGTTTGCTACACTTGATCAGAAATGCCGATCGCCATCAGATGACCCTAGACTCGCAAACAAAAACACTGTTGAGCAATAAGGGTGGGCTCTACAGATACGTTGCGGAGGGCTTTCCGAATATGGTGATGGTGCTCTACCAGAAAATCACTGATAACAATTTTTGGGGCAAGCCATATCTCAAAAAATACTTTGGAAGTACTCATTTTTACGAAAGATTATATTTCCTTAGCCTCTAATTTAATTTAATTTATGATTTTGGATGTGTTAAAATTCCTATGTTCCCAAGATTCTCTTTGATGTAAGCATAACATTGGAATGCTTGTCTATTTCTTTGTGCAGGTTCCTCCTCTTATGAAACTCCCAGTAAAAATATTTTTGTGATCAACTGGAACAGATAAGGAGAAGAATATATCTCATTGAATTCCGTGAACATCCATTTAGAGAGATTTGACCATCTTCGAGATGAAGCTGAGCTTGGATGACTATAGAAGTGTTCAGAATGCCTCAAGAAGAGAGATACTAGCATGACATTTTCTTCAATGTTCTAGGATCAAAGACAAATTCCCTATGTTTACAAAAGTTTTTGTCAAAATAAAGTACATTCAGATAACATTATCGTTGTAAGGACCACTCTACTTAAAAGAGTACTGCCCTGTTATGTAGTCTACGTCAACTCAATATTATCATCATATGTATGTTATGCGTTTAATCATCCTATTCCACTCGTTTCCTTTTACACCCTCGAGCCTTTTTTTATTGAGGTATTAAAAGCATTAAGCAAGCCGGCTTATAACGTTCTAACTTTCACGCATTACGAAAGAGCTCTATATAAGATTGAGACAAGAAAATGCCCCTAAATCTGGACGAGTCGTGTTTTAGTATAGCCAGAAGGGAAACTTGGTCAGAGGAAGAAATACAGACAATGATTGGTCTCGTAGAAGATGCTTCGGTAGCAAGGATAAACAAAATAATTGAACAATTCCTCAGTTTGCGAATCTGTTCACCGAGCTCCTAGCAATGTATGTTTCATGTAATGCAAAAAAGTCGGATTTTTAGGAAATGATGGGCAAAAAACCATGCAGATTTGACTAAGAGGACAACAGAAACATTGAAAATAAAGTTACTGGGATGGAAATAAGATGAGACGGGACGGGAAAAACCTGAGAATGCTTTGGCGTTGATTTCAAATGGAAAATAATACAACCAGATGTTTGGCAATGGATTATGCAAGAGGATCGGAATATTTTGTGTACAGTGAGTTAAAAAGGTTATTACTTTATAGTAGATGTGGGCCTGATGGCACCACCATTCAAGCTCTCCTGAGAAAATGAAGGGAATATTTCCATGTAACCGAAGCCTGGGAGCTAAAACAAAATGGACAAGATGTCAATGTGTGGTACAATATTATGCCCATTTTCATAAAATGCTACAAAAAATCATGATCGAGGATACATATCAACCTCGCACTGAAATCGTGTTCAAATATCAAACTCAGTACCTACTCATGAACTAGCCAAACTGACAGAGGAGCATAACTGGATTCACATGGTATATCAAAGAGCTTGTCTCACAATAAAATAGTGGAAGTCCTGATGTACGTACCTGTCAAACATACTTTCTAATATGCACCAATTCAAGCGTGTCTTCGAACCCCATCTGTTCCAACACTGACAGTTGAACCAGCACCCACCCAGAACGGAGAACGCAAGCACAACATTCCAATCAAATAATTTTCCTTACGCACCACTACCTCATGTATATTAAGATCCTTGACCACGTTCGGCTTTTGCAAACTTCGAACTTTAACCGCCAATCAAAGCCCATTGGGTAGTTTGTAACACGGAGACTGCACAACAATGTTTAACTTCTTCCAGTCAAATTCAGAGATAATAAATTTCAATTACTTCAATAAATAACCTTTTCGAAATTACAATGTCTTGAGATTGAATTGTGGGACACTAACGAGGTGTACAACATATATACTTTGGCAAGATCTTGTCTTTTTAAATCAATGGCTATCAAATCATGTACACCTTGTTGTATATTTTTGTTGCACCAGTAATATTTTCCCTGAATTATATTGTCTAACTGATTAATATGGTGTCATATCTAATCGATCTGCTATCATGTTAATAAACAAATTGAACCTCAAACGGTAATCAGGCTAACTATCATTCATAGAACAGGGGGCCACAAAAAAATTAAAAAACCGTCTCTCCTCCTCCAAAGCAGGTTAATTTCTCTGATCTATCCTTTTTCGAAAACAACTCAACCCGCACATGCAATATTCAGACAGACAGAATAAAACTGGGAAAATAAGAAAACATGCCTGGAAGTTTTGATCCGACATAGTCATATAATAGATCTCGTCAATTGTGCTCGATTTCATTCCAATTGATGGTCGGTCAGTCAGATGTTTAACCGGAACAGCATAGAAACATAGGCAGCTTTATCACAGACCACACAGATCCCGTTAATTATGCTCAATTTTCATCAGAGGCAATCCGATGAGCAGTCAATCCGATGAGCAGTCAGCTGTTTGGTCGGAGCAGCACAGAATCACCGGAACAGCCATAAACGACGTCGTCTCGTTATAACGAGATCTTAATAAGGTACTAGTAATAGTCCCGTACTAGAACCATCGATGGTTCTGGATTTTATGGCAGCCCTTTCGACCTCTATTTTGAGGGACCATCAATGGTTCTGGATTTTATGGCACCAATGTTGCTAAAACTTTGACCGGTGGTCACGGCGGCCAAGGTGTCGCCGGAAAAAATTCATGGAACTCCAGATAGGATTTCCCAATGAGTTCAATCGCCCCAAAGCGGCAAAACGATGCTTGTTTCGTGATAACGAGAAGTTGACAAGCTACTAATGATATCTCCATGGGATGTCTCGATTAGTTAAACAACACCGAGTGGACAAAATGATAGTTATTTCGTGATAACGGTACTTGTGTCATGATAATGAGAACTCGACAAGCTACTAGTAATATGGTGATTTGATTTTTGGATTAATTAAACAACCCCGAGATGATAAAACGATAGTTATTTCGTGATAACGATACTTGTTAGGTGAACAGTATATAACGAATGCAGTATCGTTATGTAACGACCGCAATAGAGAAATTTTAAATATTCAACGCTTTACGACGTCGTTACGACTTCTCGGTTAAAATAAGAATTTCAATTAATAAATATCTTAACAGAACAAAAATAAAAATAAAATTTAATAATTTAATCGGGTCGAAATTTTTATTACGGGTCAAAGTAGTTAATCGGGCTTCAAGCCCACCATATTTTCTTTTTGGGCCAACCCAAATTCAAACCCAAACCTGTGAGAAATTTTGAAACGTGGATTTATTCGCTAAGAATCCTACCTGACCTTCACCACTACTACCCCACGTCTCAATCCCCTTCTACCTTAAAACTTCTCAGATTCAGCTCTCTAAGACTCCCTCAACTTACTTCCTCTCACATTGAAACCTCCACAACAAAAGCACAATCCATAATCTCTCAAACTCTCTCAAGCTGTACCTAAGGAGATTTCATCTGCAAGACCCAGTTCCCAGTGATCATTCAAAAATTCAACAGCAAGCAACAGCTTTCGACTCCCAGTAATCAACCCCTACGTTCATAGCACACAACACAAATCACAGCGAGCCGACCAGGTAATTCAATTTCTCCATCGCTTATGGTAGTTCTTACTTCACTGCAGAAATTATTTTATCCCACAATAGAAACACAAGCGCTGTATCTATATCTTATTATCATCCCTAAAGCATAATCGAAATATACCCCATTCGACCAATCATCCATAGAAGTTTAGCCAAATCGAAACAACACACGAACACAAATATGCATCATCATCTTCATCATCATAACCATCATCCTTATCATCTCTGCTTATATCCAAGGAGTCGAAAAAAAAAAAAGATAGTATGGAGGAGAGACGAGGCCGAGAACTCGGCTATGGCATCCTCATCTAGTACTTGAAATTTTCTTCCATACATTGCTCCCTAGCTGATGATGGAGCGTAGAAGAACCCTATGCTCGAAGTTTGTTGATGAATTTTGGCCGGAAAACCTCCGATTCCGCTGGAAATTCGCACCAAGTTTCAGCCGATTGGTTCCATTCTAACTTCTTCCTTCGTCGGCGGCCACTGCCCCACGCCGCGACGGCTACGGGATCGGACTTCCTCCCCTTTTTTCCAGTTGAACCCGCGGCTCTCTCTCCCTCTTTCTCTCTGCGTGTGTATCGTGTATGTATGTACGAGAAAGAAGAGAGCCTGGAACCAATTTTGACTTGTGTTGTGAATTTGCACCATTAGTCCACCAAATTTCAATCCCTATTTAATTCAGTCCCTTAGTTTATTAACCATTTTCAAACAAGTTCAAAATGGTCCCCAAAATTATTATTTTACTTCAATTGACTCCAATTGAATTTATATAATTTGCAATTGAAGTCCCCAAGTGCCTTTTTAGCTTCAAAACAGTCCCTAAACCACTGATTTCTTTCAACCAGGCCCAAATCAAGTTTTAAAAGTTCAATTTCAACCCTTATAGGTTCGATTGAGCTTCGAATTAACCCCAGTAGACTAATTACTTTATTTTCCACCTTCAAATCAATACTTCTATTTAAATTAAGCTCAAAGAAATTTTCAAAGTTATCTTGTAGGCCCTAAAACTTCTAAATAATTATTTTATGATCCGAATAAATTATTAAAGTGCAAATTTTAAGAATAAAATATCAAATTATGTTAATTGTTCTGCTAGGCGCAATTTACGAGGCACGTTAAGCACAAGTTATCACATCAGTTCTAGCTCAAGGATTTCTACAAGTACTGCTAATTGAGGTGGGGATTACTTTGCAAAGTGTTATTTTTAGTTGACCATGTTATATGTTCTACGTGCCTTTATAATTGCGAAATGCATGCTAGTTGTATTTTACGGATTGTCGTGATAGGCAATCATTTACGGGATGTCGTTAGGGGCATCCAAACTATGTGATGGACCCAAGTTTCCATCTTTTACGGGATGTCGTTGGAGGCATCCAATCTATGTGATGGACGCCAGTTTCCATCTTCTACGGGGTGTCGTTAGTTGCATCCACCTTTACTTCTCGCTATGCACACGATTGTAACTGCGTGTATGTCATGTGATATGGTTGGCTGATTTTTGGCTGTTTTCCCCACTGAGTATGACTTCGTTGTACTCACCCCTTTATTTTAAAACTTTTCTTCAGATTGAGGAGCTCGACGCGGCGGCGGCGGCAAGCGTGGGACTATCAAGATTTTTAGTTTATTTTATTCAACTGTTTAGCTTTTGAACATTTTAAACTGCAAGTGATCGTTGGATCTTTATTTTCCACATTGTAGGGATTTCGAATATCGGATTGCTTATTTCCGAAAACGTATTTATCTATTTATAAATATTTAATTCTTTTTATTTTAAAAAAACTTATCGAAATCTCCTGTTAAGTCAAAGTTTTAGAACATCTAGTAGCGCTCCGGCTTTTCGAGGTTGGGGTGTTACAGTTTGGTATCAGAGACGACGTTTACCTTTCTGTAGACCCGCAAAAACAAACTTAAAGAAACTACTTGAGATGAATGCCCGCTTTGCCACGCTACGTCGACTCCGAAACGGTAAAGGAAGAGATTGATTTTCGAAAGAACATTATTTTGTAAATGGAGAGATGAGGGTTGGATGCAACATGAGAAGTTAAGCTATGAAACCTTACTGCACTCAAATGTTATGAAATGTCAAAAGTTGTTTAGCCTCGTGCAATACATGAACATATATACATTTTACCGTAGTTGTATCCATGGTACCTTATCTCTTCCTACATTAATTGAGCTCGAGCATGTGATGTTAGTTTGTGTACCTTTAAGAAAGTTTTGAAACCTAGTCCTCAAATTTAGACTCAAATGAATTAGAAACGTCACCTAACTAGCCTTTTTCCATAATTGGTACGATAGACATGGCCGTTGGTCAACGGACAGCTAGGAAGTCTGTTCGCCGAAGACCCTGTGCGCAGGAATGCCGTGATTACGACGGGTATGTGTGGCCGATGAACTACACCCTGAGGCAGCACATCCTGGAAATGGAGAGGCTTTGGGTTACTGCAAGGAAGAAGGGTCATCCGACTACATCGCTTGACGCCATCCTTCGTCTCATAGAGACGTTGCCTGATGACTGGGACGAGATTGCGCACGACGTCCTCATGGAAATACAGGAGGTCTTTGGAGATCTTCCCCTAGCCGTTTGCTACAGGGAGTTCACAAAGAGATTTCTCGAGAGGCTCGACGATGAGCAACCGTTGGCGGAGGACGACCCCATGGGATCTGCTCGGCCCACAGAGCGAACCAAACGTTTGGACGCACCTCCGGTCGACTCAGACTCAGATCATGACTTCTACAAGAAACTTTGGAAGGATTAGAGTCTCTTAGGGTAGTAGCTAGTAGGATTTTATTCACTTATTGGACGATGTCTAGTCAAGTGTTCAGTAGGCTTGATTCATTTAATTTAGTAGGATTATGATGCATGTGGGTTCCTTTGAGATTGGGCCTATGGATCTTGAACATTTGTTGCCAGTTCATTATTTTGTTTCTTATCGAAACTTGAGTTGATAAATAAATAAAAGATTTTGCTGATTGGTTCATTGAGTTTGTTGTCTATTAGTCCTTGAGATAGTATTCCTCTGTAACAAGTTGAATGAATGCTAAATCAACTCTTATTGTGGTTGATTAAGGAAATGGCACGCAGCAACACACAAGCTGGCCTTCTTCGCGACTTGTTGAGAGCTGTACAGGAGCTCAATCAACAGAACAACAATCAGAACCAGCACAACAATAACCAGAATGTAGATAACCCACCGCCTCATGCTAATGCCACCAGTCAGGTTATTAGCGAGTTTCGACGCTACAGGCCTCCTTCCTTCAATGGGAGAGATGGTCCCTTGGCAGCAGAGGAATGGCTGCCGGGCTTAGAGCTCATTTTCAAGCACATGGCTCTTCAGGATGCCCTAAAGTGTCGTGTGTGGAGTTTATGCTGACCGAGGATGCCGGGCATTGGTGGGAATCTCATCAACGCTCCTTAACTGAGGCTGACCGACGTGCCATGACCTGGGCGCGTTTCAAGGAGGTGGTGATGGAAAAGTACCTACCCCAAGAGCTCCGTGACGAGAAAGAGGCAGAATTCATCAATCTCAAACAACGGAAGATGACCCTTGTGGAGTATAAGCGGAAGTTTGAACAGATGTCCTGTTGGGCCCCCAGGTTGGTGGATACTGACATGACTAAGGCCAGAAGGTTTGAGAGAGGCCTACGGCCAGAAATTGGGGATATACTGTGCGCTCACAGCTTCCCCACCTATCCCCTGGTTGTGAGGCAGGCACACATTGTGGCTTCCCGTATGAAACTGGATCAGACCGCCCCGCAGACTGGAGATTTGTCCGGGAAGCAAAAGTGGAATGGCCAAGAGAAAGGAAAGGGTAAGTTTCAGTACAAGAGAGGAAGGTCAAGAGGAGACTCTTGGGGAAAGAACGACACTGGCGTGACAGACAAGCCAACATGCCCGCGCCACAGAGGAAAATGTCTGTATGGTTCAGGAGTGTGCTATCGATGCAAGAAGCCAGGGCACCTGGTTGGAGACTGCCCCGAGGGTAAGAGCGAAGACACTCGTAAGAAGGGGAAAGCCAGAGTGTTTGCACTTACTCAGCAGGAGGCTGAGCATGGGACGGACGTGATCGCAGGTATGTTACAAGTATTTAATATACCTGCTATCATGTTGTTTGACTCTGGTACTACGCATTCATTCATATCCGCTAGTTTTCGTGCTAAGCTTGGAAGTCTATGTGAGAACGTGAATGATGACCTAGAAGTTAGCATCCCTTCAGGAGTAACGATTAGTGTTGAACGGAAAGCTAGAGCCTTTAAATTTGAACTCGAAGGAAAGAACTTAGAGGCTGACCTGTATGTGATAGACATGAAAGATTTTGACGTTATATTAGGAATGGACTGGCTTAGTAGTAACTATGCCACTATAAAGTGTCACGAGAGGGAGATACTCTTCCAGAAGCCTAGGGAGGAGGATTTCTCTTTCTTTGGGGCGAAGGTAGGAACCATACCCCGAATTGTATCAGGATTGAAGGCAGAAAGGATGTTGAAGAAGGGTACCTGCCAGGGGTACTTGGTAAACATGGTTGGTTCACAACCGACGGAGCTAACCCCGATGGACGTGCTAGTGGTGCGGGATTTTGCGGACGTGTTCCCTGAAGACTTACCAGGGATACCCCCTGATAGACATGTGGAGTTTGCAATCGAATTGGTACCCGGAGCCGCACCTATGTCCAAAGCGCCGTATAGGATGGCACCGAAGGAACTCCAAGAATTGAAAGTGCAGCTACAAGAGTTACTAGACAAAGGTTTTATCTGACCCAGTGTATCCCCTTGGGGAGCACCAGTGCTCTTCGTGAAGAAGAAAGATGGGTCGATGAGGATGTGCATCGACTATAGAGAATTAAACCATCTTACAGTTAAAAACAAATACCCGTTGCCACGAATAGAGGATTTATTCGACCAGTTGAGAGGTTCCAGTGTATTCTCTAAGATTGATCTGAGGTCAGGTTATCACCAGCTCAAGATCAAAGGAAGTGACATACCCAAGACTGCATTCCGGATGCGATATGGTCACTATGAGTTCACTGTAATGCCGTTTGGTTTGACTAATGCACCAGCCGTTTTCATGGACTTGATGAACCGTGTCTTCCATCCGTACCTTGATCGGTTCGTTATAGTTTTCATTGATGATATACTGATGTACTCAAGAGATAAGACACAGCATGAGGAGCATCTCAGTATGGTATTACAGACTCTTCGCCAGGAGAGCTTATACGCTAAGTTCAATAAGTGCGAGTTTTGGCTCGATCGCATTGGCTTTTTGGGGCACGTTGTAACTGCCAATAGTATCGAGGTCGACCCAGCAAAGGTTGAGGCGGTTTCAAATTGGAGTACGCCAACTAATGTGGGTGAAATTCGCAGTTTCTTAGGCTTGGCTGGTTACTATCGAAGATTCATCGAAGGATTTTCTAAGATAGCTAGTCCCTTGACACAGTTGACTCGGAAGGGAGTGGAGTTCAAGTGGACAGACAAATGTGAGAAGAGCTTTCAGGTGCTTAAACAGAAACTGATGTCAGTGTTAAATTATATTTTTAATGTTTTAATTATCGTATTTCTATAATGTTTTATTATATTTTTGTATATTTTTACTGGTTATTATTTACTTTTTATGTTAGGAGTTACAAAGAGGGAAAAACGATAAAAACGGATGAAAAATCGTATTTCTTGAAGATGAAAGATTGCATGGCAATGTTACGAAAATTGTCCTCGTATTGGCATATCCGGATGATCATTTGAGAGTTCTTAGTGGGAATATATTGGAGTGGAGATGATGATGGAAGCAAATGTTAGTGGGGACAAAAGAGAAAAGAAAATGGGAACATCATAATTGCCCATCATGTAAGAACACAATCATCATTTCCTTTTTCCTTTGTTGACTAACAATTGGGCATGTGGAAGAATTGAAAGTGGAGCTCTTATAAAAGAATGCAAGGCCATATTATGAGGGAGTTATATTTCGGAGTAGGGAGAATGCATGTAAGAATTCAAGAGAGAGTCAGTAGAGAAAAATTCGAGTGAAGGGAAAATAAAATACCTACCAGATACATTTGAGGAGCAAAGGGAGGGAGAAAAATCCGGAGGCCAAACATTTGTTTCAACTATTTGAAATCCGGTTATGTATCTCTTAATTTTCTCTATTGAAATTCTCGTACTAAAATTCATGTGTAGCTAAATTTTATACTTGGGACGAACAATGAATCCTCTTTGTGAACTCTAGTATTTTGTTATTGGATTTAATAGTATGTGACTGGTTTGTCGTTAATTTTATGTTTTTGGACTTATAAATTTATCTTTTTGTCAATTGATAAATTATGAATTGGTTTGTGTTGGATTTGAGAAATGAAAATAGAAATTAGAATAAACAACAGAGAACACTACTTTAGACAAGGTTTAGAGATAAACTTGTGGTTAATACGATCTTTAGGTAAAGTTTCGACGTAACCTAAGTGAATTTAGCATGTGAATGCGTTCTAAAAGGTTGATAATGAATTTATTTAGAGATAAATAAATTGGCCTAATAGAATAGAATTATTTATCCTCGAGAGAGGTAAATAGTTATTTTTGTAAATTCGATCGTTGGCGAAAATTAGATGACTACTTGAATCCAATTACATATACTAGAGGAATCAAAGTTGGTGAAATTGTAAGTCCCAAGTTTTGTAATTACTATCATTATTTATTTTTTATATTGCAATTACTAAATTCTTGTTATTTAGATGTTATTTAGTTTATAGATTTAATTTGTAAAATTGTATTTGAAATGAAAAACAAAACAGCATTCGAATTGTCTTTTCAAATAGAGTATAAAATTGATAATTTTGGTAGTTAAATCAAGTCCTTGTGGGATCGATATTTGGACTCAAAATCCATTTTACTACTTGTTCGACCCGTACACTTGCGGCATTTATTTGACACATTTCACAACGAACAGTCAGCTCCAGTGTCGGCGATCCTAGAGGGATCCGAGGGATTTGTGATCTACAGTGATGCATCCAAACAAGGATTGGGTTGTGTATTGATGCAACACGGGAACGTGATCGCCTATGCCTCTAGACAGTTAAAAACTCATGAGCAGAACTATCCAACACACGATTTGGAACTGGCCGCAGTAGTTCATGCTCTAAAGATCTGGCGACACTACCTCTGTGGCAGCAAGTGTGAGATATACACTGATCATAAGAGCCTCAAGTATTTCTTCACTCAGAAAGAGTTGAACATGAGACATAGGAGATGGTTAGAGTTGGTTAAAGACTACGACTGTACGATCCTCTATCACCCGGGCAAGGCTAATGTCGTGGCCGACGCGCTGAGTAGAAAGACTAGGAGTCAGTTGGCTACCTTGCCGACTGGTCAAGAACAACTGATTAAGGATTTTGCCAATATGAGGATTGAAGTTGTGACTCATCCGCGTCGCACAGATACTATTATAGCAGCCCTGGTAGTACGGCCTACGTTGAGGGACAGGATCAAAGAGGCACAGAAGGATGACAAGTTCTTGGGCAAGATCAGGGAGCGAGTACAGGCATGCAGTATTAAGGATTTCGCGATCGCCACAGATGGCACTCTCGTGTTTAAGGGGAGGCTCTGTATCCCGAAGGACGAGACCTTGAAAAACGAAATCCTCGAAGAAGCTCATTCTTCACCTTACACTGCACATCCGGGAGGTACAATGTAATGACCACAATCGAAAAATTTTAAATGTTCAACGTTTTACGACGTCGTTGCGACCTCTCGCTTAAAATGAGAATTTCAATTAATATATATAGCTTAGCAGAACAAAATAAAATGAAATTTAATAATTTAATCGGGTCAAAATTTTTATTACGGGCCAAAGTTCTTAATTGGGCTTCAGGCCCACCGCTAAATTAAAAGCACATCACATTTTCTTCCGGGCCAAGCCATTTTAAGTCCACTCTATGAGGAATTTTGAAACGTGAATTTTTTGACTGATAAGGACTCCTATCTCTGCTGAATTTCCACAACTCACGTCTCTCTCTCTATCTGATATACCCCTCTTCACAAACTCCCTTAGAGTAAACACCAAACCCCCATTGCAACCTACAACATCTGGAACACGAGGAGACCGCTCACAACTCCGAACGAGTACGCACCAAAACCAGGTAATCCGCTTGACTCATTGTTCTTGCCAATAGTGTTGTTTCTATAACATTTACTGTCACAGATTCATGAATACGCACGCACACAGCTTGCACACGCACAAAACATACAACCTATGCACTACTCCATTCATAAGCTCATTACAGAAAATCAACTAGTCGATTTCAATACACCAACAACAACCACGCACACATACACCCACGAATCCCTTCATCCACAGCTTCAACTGACCAAAATTTCAACACAAACACATTAACACCCTGCCATCATCATCTTGATGCTACCAATTCGAAAAAAAAAGATAGAGAAAGAAGGACGAAAATTTCAGAAATTGCCGGGAGAGATCGGCCATGGCTGCCCCGAATTTAACTTCGAATTCCTTCCATATCTCCCTCCCAAATCAATAGTCGAACCTAGGGAGAACCTTATACTTGAATCTTGTTGTCGATCTTGGCTGGAGGAAGCTCCACCGCGCCGGCGTTTTGGCTCGATAGCAGCCGATGGCGGACCCATCGCGGCCGAGCACAACCGCCGCTGCTGCTGCCTTGGAACCGCCGCAACCTGGCAGTCGACAGTGGCTGCTGATGGCGGTGACAGGCGGTGGCGTCCGGCAGTGGCTCCACCGGATTCCTTTCTCCCTCCTTCTCTCTGTGTTTGTATCGCGTGTATGCCCGGGCAATGAAGATGATGAAGGCCCAAACCCGTTATAAAGCCCACTTCGCGAAATTGCAGCCTCAATCCCCTAACTTCCAGCTTTTATCTAATTCGGTCCCTTTGGTTTAGTAACCATTTTCGAATACGTTCAACATGGTCCCCAAAATTATTATTTTACTTCAATTGACTTCAATTGAATTTACGTAATTTACAATTGAAGTCCCCAAGTTCTTATTTAACTCTAAATCAGTCCCCAATTTGCTTAATCCTCTCAATTAAGTTCCAATCAAGATTTAAAAGTTCAACTTCAACCCCTTTAGTTTCGATTGAGTTTCGAATTAACGCTAGTTGACTAATTACTTCAATTTCCACCTTCCAATCAATACTTTTCTTTAATTTAGGCTCAAAGAAATTTTCAAAGTTATCTTGTAGGCCCTAAAACTTCTAAATAATTATTTAATGATCCGAATAAATTATTAAAGTGTAAATTTTAATAAAATATTAAATTATGTTAATTGGTCTGCTAGGCGCGATTTACGAGGCACGTTAAGTACAAGCTATCACATCAGCTCTTGCTCAAGGACTTCTACAAGTACTGCTAATTGAGGTGGGGATTACTTGCAACGTGTTATTTTTTAGTTGACCATGTTATATGTTCTACGTGCCTTTATAATTACGAAATGCATGCTAGTTGTATTTTTACGGATTGTCATGAGGGGCAATCACCTACGGGATGTCGTTGGGGGCATCCAAACTATGTGATGGACCCAAGTTTCCATTTTCTACGGGATGTCGTTGGGGGCATCCAATCTATGTGATGGACGCCAGTTTCCATCTTCTACGGGGTGTCGTTAGTTGCATCCATATTTACTTCTCGCTATGCACACGATTGTAACTGCGTGTATGTCATGTGATATGGTTGGCTGATTTTTTGGCTGTTTTCCCCAGTGAGTATGACTTCGTTGTACTCACCCCCTTATTTTAAAATATTTTTTTTTAGATTGAGGAGCTCGGCGTGGCGGCGGCGGCGAGCGTGGCATTATCAAGACTTTAAATTCATTTTATTTGCACTACTTAGGGTGCGTTCTGTTTTCCATTTTCAACCCGTTTTCTATTTTCTGTTTTCGAAAATGTTGAAAACGCGTTCTGTTCATTGTTTTCGAAAATATATTTTCGAAATCGTTTTCAAGATTTGTATAGAAAACACGAAAACGTCTTTTTATAGTTTTTTGTGTTAAATGTTGAAAACAAG
The DNA here is from genome assembly GCA_018223645.1 of Jasminum sambac. Taxonomy (NCBI): domain Eukaryota; kingdom Viridiplantae; phylum Streptophyta; class Magnoliopsida; order Lamiales; family Oleaceae; genus Jasminum; species Jasminum sambac. The sequence goes on from CP073652.1 coordinate 29,804,844, forward strand.
GAAAACGCGTTTTCGGATTTTAAACTTTACATTTATTACATTTTAAACAATTATAAACGAAACACATTTTCTATTTTCTCTTCTCAAAAATAATTTTTTCAAAACAACAAACCAAACGCATTTTCAATTTTCTGAAAACAGCAATTGAAAACAGAAAATTCCAAAACATTTTCGAAATCGAAAACAGAAAATACAAAACAAACAGAACGCCCCCTTAGTTTCTGAACAATTTTACCTGCAAGTAGTTGTTGGATCTTTATTTTCCACCTTGTGGGGATTTCGAATATCGAATTTTTCATTTCCAAGAAACGTATTACTCTATTTAGGAATATTAAATCTTTTTATTTTAAAAGACAATTCAAAATCTTGTGTTTAAATCAAGTTTCGAACATCTTTGTAGCGCTCCGGCCCTTTCGAAGTTGGGGTGTTACAGTTTGGTATCAGAGCGCATGTTTACCTTTCTGTAGACCCGCAAAAAAAAAAAAAAAAGAGAACTTAAAGGAACTACTTGAGTTGAATGCCCGCTTTGCCACTGCCCCACGCCGCGGCGGCTCCTCCGGCGACGGCTATGGGATCGGACTTCCTCCCCTTTTTCCAGTTGAACCCGCGGCTCTCTCTCCCTCTTTCTCTCTGCGTGTGTATCGTGTATGTATGTACGAGAAAGAAGAGAGCCTGGAACCAATTTTGACTTGTGTTGTGAATTTGCACCATTAGTCCACCAAATTTCAATCCCTATTTAATTCAGTCCCTTAGTTTATTAACCATTTTCAAATAAGTTCAAAATGGTCCCCAAAATTATTATTTTACTTCAATTGACTCCAATTGAATTTATATAATTTGCAATTGAAGTCCCCAAGTGCCTTTTTAGCTTCAAAACAGTCCCTAAATCACTGATTTCTTTCAACCAGGCCCAAATCAAGTTTTAAAAGTTCAATTTCAACCCTTATAGGTTCAATTGAGCTTCGAATTAACCCTAGTAGACTAATTACTTCATTTTCCACCTTCAAATCAATACTTCTATTTAAATTAAGCTCAAAGAAATTTTCAAAGTTATCTTGTAGGCCCTAAAACTTCTAAATAATTATTTTATGATCCGAATAAATTATTAAAGTGCAAATTTTAAGAATAAAATATTAAATTATGTTAATTGTTCTGCTAGGCGCGATTTACGAGGCGCGTTAAGCACAAGTTATCACATCAGTTCTAGCTCAAGGATTTCTACAAGTACTGCTAATTGAGGTGGGGATTACTTTGCAAAGTGTTATTTTTAGTTGACCATGTTATATGTTCTACGTGCCTTTATAATTGCGAAATGCATGCTAGTTGTATTTTTACGGATTGTCGTGAAGGGCAATCACCTACGGGATGTCGTTGGGGGCATCCAAACTATGTGATGGACCCAAGTTTCCATCTTCTACGGGATGTCGTTGAGGGCATCCAATCTATGTGATGGACGCCAGTTTCCATCTTCTACGGGGTGTCGTTAGTTGCATCCACCTTTACTTCTCGCTATGCACACGATTGTAACTGCCTGTATGTCATGTGATATGGTTGGCTGATTTTTGGATGTTTTCCCCACTGAGTATGACTTCGTTGTACTCACCCTTTTATTTTAAAACTTTTCTTCAGATTGAGGAGCTCGACGCGGTGGCGGCGGCAAGCGTGGCACTATCAAGACTTTTAGTTTATTTTATTCAATTGTTTAGCTTTTGAACATTTTAAACTGCAAGTGATCGTTGGATCTTTATTTTCCACATTGTAGGGATTTCGAATATCGGATTGCTTATTTCCGGAAACATATTTATCTATTTAGAAATATTTAATTCTTTTTATTTAAAAAAAAAACTTATCGAAATCTCGTGTTAAGTCAAAGTTTTAGAACATCTAGTAGCGTTCCGGCTTTTCGAGGTTGGGGTGTTACACGTTATACATAATGGATAACGATTGTACAGTCGTTATCATTGGTATATATCATTGCAGAATTAAATCAAGAGATTACAAAATCAAATTTGATCAAATAAATTTCAGAGAAATTCAAAATTCGAAGAGAAATTCAAAATTTATAATTTTATATTCCCATTAATCAATCAATTAAGTATTAATGTTGGAATATTATTAAACCAACCGATTCTTCAACTATAGTCTCCAACAATGGCTTTGTCCATCTACACATAGACAACCGATGCTGAAACTCCAGCATAAAAAACTCTTCAATATCATCCAAATTCAATATTAGCCACCTACTTTGCACTACATTCCGGCAAGATTCTCGCATTTCGATCGACGCCGACGTGCCATTTCACGCCAAGTTCTCCGTCATATGTTCAAGTCACATCGGTTCATAGGAAAAAGCGGCATAAACATTCTCCATTTTCGAGGTCTTCATCTGCATTTAGTGCTGAAAATCTTCTTCCCATTTGAATGTATTTCATGTTTACAAGTAGACAATTTGGTACTTCGAGCGTTACTTCCGCGGCTTCTATCGAATGTAGTATTGCCGGATTTCACCCGCCAGAAAAATAATCTTTGCTTCCCTCTAATGCTTTCCCCTTTGGCGATGACAAAGTGCAAGAAACGTAAGAGGGATAATTTTCCATCGAATCCTAAGGTGAATAGGAGAGTGAATTTGGGGTGAAAATGAATTGATGTGTGAAGATAAATAAGTAATTATGTATTTTATATTATTTTTTGTTAAGTTTGTTAGCTTTATTTTCGTATAGAAAATTAAGTTAGTAATTGGCATTTTTATTTTTCCACATTAATAATTAAGTTAGTTGAATTATGTGTTTAATTAATTTAATTATTGTGGATTTTTATGGACTTATTATCACATTGTATTTTTAGTTTATCTTGGTTTAAATTAGCACATGTGATAATTCCTTATTTTAATTAAATAAGTGAGAGTCCAAGTGGGACACGAACCCTAGCACACGTCTAGGATGGCTTCTGTGTCCACGTTCGACGTATCATATGATTTGGTAAGATACTTTCCATATTATATTGATACATGATAAGGTAAGATCTTTTTTCCATATTTGATTATTACCTTATTTGATTTATCCTACAATTAATGGTAATCTTATTCCTTGTAGGATTTGGTGGTTTATGGTAACTTGGAGACTTGGCCAACAAGTAAGACAAGTTGTATTAAAACACCAACAGTTGAAGGAACACGGTTGAGACGTTTGGAGCATTAATTTCGTCCCCCATCAACCTAGAGAAACGTGTCCTTCTCCCATCCCGTGCATGGCCTTTTCGATCATCAATTGATCAATCCCATGCACACCAACCTTGATTATTAATTGATCTTGGTTCAAATCTCCGGGAGGGAGTCCTCCAACCAATAGATCTGCCCACAACTTGAAGAGATCAACACGGGAGGTGTAGATTCGTTGCGGGAACGCGGTTACAAGGAATCACTGAAGAGAGACGGGATGTCTGCTCGCATTACATGCTAAGGAAGATCGAACAGGGAGTTCTTTCATTTATTTCTTAGATGTTGCAATTAATTATGCGTAATTATTGCCTTTGATTTCCTTTGTAAAGTTTTAAACTGATTGGACGTGGTTGGTAGGTTTTGCTCAGTAGGGCTTACGAGCACGTGGTTTTTCCCGTTTGGGTTTCCACGTTAAAATTCCTGTGTTTTTACTGTTTATTTTTCTGCATTCTGTTATTTCCGCAATTGCGATCCAGACGCATCTGGCATACGTAGACGCATCTAGGATACGCCGATTTACAGACGCATCTTACATTAAACAGTAAACTGTTACGAGTCGAATCTGAGTAACGGGACATAACACAGACGTATCTGATCACTTAAATCAGATAACTTAGACAACTATAAACTTTCAATTGGTATCAGAGCGGGTTCACTTTTACAAAGTGAGATCCAGTTGTCTAAATGGAGTCGTCTAATACTCTTAGACCCCCTATTCTCAATGGATCTAACTATCCTTATTGGAAAATTAGGATGGAAATTTTTATTCAATCCATTGATGAGCGTTGTTGGACTACCACCCTTGATGGATACCTTGCACCTTGTCCATTGTTGGTGATGTGACCCTTTGCTAAACCTAGGAGCACTTATCTTGATACGTAACGCATCACGCTTCTTTTAATTCTAAAGCTCTTAATGCTATTGTTTAGTGGATGCGTATCAATTCAAGCTTAATCTCCTCGTTGAGGGCGGCTAAGGAAGCGTGGGATGCCTCTGAAGATTGCTAATGAAGGCACCTCTGTTTGTTAAATCATCTAGATTGCGTATGATTACTCATGAATTTGAAGTTCTCATCATGGATGAGAAGGAGGACTTTAGAAGCTTTTATGCAAGGCTAAGTGACCTCACAAATTCAGCCGAATCCCTCGGTCAAGGATTCACTGAGGTACAGATCGTGAAGAAAATACTCCGATCTCTACCGATCGCTGAAGCAAAGGTAACCGCAATTGAAGAAAGCAAGGATCTCTCATCTATGAGAGTTGACGAACTTGTTGGTAATCTTATGACCTTGAGTTGCATCCGGGCGGCGTAGAAATTTTAAGAAATGGAATTGCATTTAAGACTAACAATGACGAGCCGATGGATGCTGGAGATTCTGATGAGGACGAAAATACGGCTCTCCTCACGAAACAATTCAAAAGATTTCTCAAAGGCCAGCAACAGGGTAAGAACCCAAAATCTCAAGGGAAAAATCAGCGCCAACAACAAAGGAAGAGTACCTTCAATGCAAAGAAGAATTCGAATTCTTCAAATTCGTTTGAAGGGAAAGGTAAAACCCGCATTCAATGCGAGAATGCGAAGGATATGGACATATCGCCTCGAGTGTGTTAACACCTTTGAAAAGAAAGGCAACAAGGCAATGAACATCACATGGAGCGATCTTTGAGTCAAACGATCTGACTCGATTCTGACGAAAACTCGTCTGATAATCAGGTAACTACCCTCACTGCTTTACACTCATCTGGTACTGATTCTATGACCTTGTCTACTGCAGGTACCACCCCAGATGAATCTGGAATAACAGCTGAAGATCTGAAAAGACAGCTCCAGATAGCAGAAGAGAGGATCCATCTGTTGCAGATAGCAATCGAATCAAGCAGAGGATGATCCGTGATGTATCTGCACCTGAACATTCTGAAAAAGCTGAAATAAGCAGATTGAGTGATGAACTTGCTAAAGCTCATGACAAAATCAAGGATTTGGTACTCGGAACAGCCCGCCTTGATGAAATTCTGAGTTATGGAAGACCAGCCAGCAACAAAAATGGCCTTGGCTATGAAGGTAAAGGTAAAGGTCCAGCTGCAGTCCCTACATTTGTGAAGGAAACGGGAACAAAACCCGAACTTCGAAGTGGACTTCACCCAGACGCATCTGCGACCACCAGCCGCCCACAGGAGGCATCTGGCGTGCGTTAACATTCGTGCTTGAGCGCACCCGATTCACAATGTCAAGCCTCCAGTTCAGAGTGTTAGGGCCCCCGTCCAGAATCAGGTAAACAGACGAACCCAGTCTCATCTGGACAGGCGAGATGCATCTGCAGCACAGGTAACGTGTAATTTCTGTTCCAAACTTGGACATGATGTTTTTATCTGCCATGAGTATTTGAGTCTTATTAATACTCATAAGAGACGACCTGTAGCTCATCAAGGTCTTTCGAGACATTATCGTCCTAAAAAGACTAGGGCAAATGCATATGTTGTTCAATTGTCTTTTAGTGCATTGACTCCTAACACTTGGTACTTTGATAGTGGTTGTTCCAGGCACATGACAGGTGACCTCTCATTGCTATCAAATTTTGTGAAAGGCGAAACAGGTGTTGTTACTTTTGGTGATGGCCAAAAGGGTAAGATTCTTTGGATCGTATCATCAATATTGAAGGTTTACCTACATTAAGCGATGTACTATTTGTGGTGTCCGAAAGCAAATTTGATCAGTGTAGGCCAGTTGTGCGATGAAAACCTTCTTGTTATGTTTTCTAAAGACTATTGCAAGGTGTTGAGTTGTAACAGGAATTCCAACCCTTTGGAAAGCGTCATTTTCAAGGGAATCCGATCAAAGGATAAGTGTTATACACTAGACAATCCTGTTATGCGTAATTCGCTACCTTCGTGAGTCAAGAATTGTGGCATCATCGGTTGGGCCACTTAAACTACCATGATCTCGTGAAGTTGGCAAAAACCCAAGCGGTCAAAGGACTACCCAATCAAGACTATTCGGATGGAGTCTGTGGCGATTGTCTAAAGGGTAAGCAAATTGAAGCCGACACAAACCAGGTAAGTCACTTGTCTCTTCTCATATACTCGAACTCATCCATATGGATTTGATGGGTCCCATTCAAAAGGAAAGTATAGGAGGTAAGAGATACATCTATGTAATAATGTCGATGACTTTTCGAGATATACCTGGTCATGTTTATTCGCGAAAAATCGATGTCTTTGATAGTTTCTCTATTTTATTTCGTAAATTGAGAAACTAAAAGTATGATGAATGTGTGAGAATCAAGAGGATCGAAGCGATCATGGAAGGGAATTTGAGAACTCGATTTCTTGACTTTTGTGCCCAATATGGGATAAGTCAAGAGTTTTCCGCACCAAAAACTCCGCAACAAAATGGAGTTGTGGAAAGAAGAAACAGGACCTTGCAAGAGATGGCTCGTGTTATGCTAAATAGCAAACAAATGTCCACTCGTTTTTGGGCTGAAGCCATTAACACTGCTTGCTATATCATCAATCGAGTCGTCCTTAGAACTGGCACTAAACAAACCCCCTATGAAATTTGGAAGGGTAGAAAACCTAGGATTGACTACTTTCATGTATTTGGAAGTCAATGTCACATCTTGAAAGATAGGGAACATCTGAGGAAATTTGACTCAAAATCTGATGATGGTGTGTTTTTGGGCTATTCAGAGAATAGTAGTGCATATCGAGTCTTTAATCTTAGAACTCAAACTGTTGTTGAGTCCATAAATGTGAAGGTTGATGATACTAACGATGGAAATTCTCATTTGCAGGCAGATGAATCTGACCCACTGACATTTCCACATGATCGACGAGCAATTTGGTTGTATCTCGACAAGCCCAAAATCGATATCCAAAGAAATGCAAAACAACACGGAAGGACCGCAGCGGATGAATCGACGCGAGCGGTCGAACCAGGACACATCTGGCAGCTGCAGACGAGCAATGACCTAGAACCGCAAAGAAACCATCGTCGAGAGTCCAAAAGGCACATCCTTTGGACAACATCCTCACTAATCCTTCTGAAAGGATGGTAACTCAAGAAAGTTTCTTCTTGAACTAGGCAACATGTGTTTCTACTTGGGAAACATGTGCTATCTCTCACAAATTGAGCCAAAGAATGTGAAAGAAGCATTGAATGATGAGAATTGGGTTCAAGCCATGCAAGAAGAGTTGAACCAATTCGAGAGAAATGATGTTTGGGAATTGGTCCCACGTCCGAAAGAAGGGAATGTGATTGGTACAAAATGGATCTTTAGAAACAAGTCGGATGAATCGCATCATTGTGCGAAACAAAGCCAGGCTAGTCGCACAAGGTTACACACAAATTGAAGGCTTAGACTTCGAGGAGACATTTGCTCCCGTAGCTCGTCTTGAATCCATTAGGTTGCTGTTAGCTGTCTCGTGCTACATCAACTTCAGATTATATCAAATGGATATCAAAGCGCCTTCTGAATGGTGTGTTGAGCGAAGAAGCCTTTGTGGAGCGACACAAGGGTTCAAAGATCCATTCCATCCAGACTATGTATATAGGCTTAAAAAGGGCTCTATACGGCTGCAAGCAAGCTCCACGAGCTTGGCACGAGAGGCTCACGTCCTTTTTGCTCAAGAAAGGATACAAAATGGGAGGAATCTGATAAAACTCTTTTTATTAAGCATTTAAAATCTGGACTAATTGTCGCCAAATATATGTTGATGATATAGTATTTGGCTCTACTTCACAAATCAAAATTGATGAATTTGTGAATGCTATGAAAAGAGAATTTGAAATGAGTATGGTTGGTGAACTGACTTTCTTTCTTGGTTTGCGGTGAAGCGGGATGCATCCGCATCTTCATCTCCCAAGAAAAATACGCCAAGAACCTGGTGAAGAAGTTCGGGCTTCAAGGCATAAAGCCCATAAGAACTCCCATGGCAACCCATTTGAAACTCTCAAAGGATGACACGGCAAAGAGGTTGATGAATCCCTCTATAGAAGCATGATTGGCGGTTGCTATACCTCACCGCTAGCGTGCCAGGACATATCCTTCAACCAGTAGGTGTATGCGCGCCAGATATCAAGCGAACCCTAAGGAGTCGCATCTGTTTGCCGATCAAAGGATCATCCGGTATGTAAGTGGTACATACAACTATGGTATTTGTTACACTCGAGACACCTTGCCCATCTTGCAAAGTTACTCGGATGGCGATTGGTGGTAATGTTGATGACCGAAAAGCACATCCGGTGGTTGTTTCGTATTGGAAACAATCTGGTGGCGTGGCCGAGTAGAAAGCGTAATTCGTATCCCTATCCACACCAAGCGAATATATAGCTGCCGGGAGTTCTTTGCACTCAACTCATTTGGATGAAACAGATGTTAGGCGACTACGGATCTCGGTCGATCAAGCCACTATATTTTGTGACAACACCTGCTATCAACATTTCGAAAAATCAAGTTCAACACTCGAACAAAGCACATCGATATCGGACACCACTTCATCAGGGGGTGGTGGAACAAAAGATTATCAATCTGGAGCACATACTGGTGATCTACAACTTGCGGATTTGTTCACTAAGGCCCTCGACAATCGCTAAATTTGAAAACCTTAGGAAACAAATCGGGGTTTCCCCACCACGAATAGGCCATGCATTTTGTTGAAAAAAACAAAAAAAAACAAAAAAACAAAAAACAAAAAAACAAAAGGGAGAAAATAACAAAAGATTTACATCATTTGTTTCATTTTCCCGTTGTTTTAAAGTTTTATACATGCATTTAGATAGTTTTTCCTATTCATGTGGGTATTACTAATTGTAGACTGTCTGATCGCAGATGAATCGGAAAGTCTTTGAAACTTACATTGAGGCGGATGTATCTGGCGTCTGACGATCCAACATGCCTCTGGACTAATGCCAGACTACAGCTTGGACAATCCAATGGAATAAGTCACCTACCGTCAATGCTATAAGGTTTTGTTTCGATTGAGGCTCTATATCCCGGAAAGTGTAGACCTATGTTCAAAATCTTGCTTTTAGCATTGCACGCGATTCGATTGTCCAAGGCGAGTGGTCGATGGAAAAAAAGGTCGCCAATCCAAGCCAAGTCCATACCCTCTTTCAAAAAAAAAAATAATAAGAAAATAAGCTCAAATTGAAAGAAAAAGGGGGAGAAGTTAAAAAGATGACTTCTGGGGATTGAGCGTAGCTATTTCCACCTCCAAAAGACAATGCCATTCTGTTGAAAAAGTCGGCAAAGCCGGACTTGAGAATTCGCACCTTTACGCACTTTGAACGATGCTGCTAGTGCGCTCCAGTGAAAAGCCAATAAGTCACAACCATAAGGTATTTGACGGTGATGTATGATTGACCACGGTTGTCGATTCACACACACACCGTAATTGACTTGTATTTATGCGTGGTGGGTATCCTTTGCCCGGATGCATCCTGTTGCGTTGAAGCGACGGTACCGGATGAATCTGGAGGTACTAGATGCATCTAGCTCTAAAATTCGTTTTTAATTTTTGTGAATTTATTTTTAAAAGCGATATCTGATGGGCTTATGTGCGCGTGTCTTGCGGGGAAAAGTCGATTAGTTGTGGGCCAATTTTGGTAACTTTTGTTTCCTTAATTCTTTAATTTTTCCCAACTAACCAACCGCAATTCAAATGGACACAGATTTTGGCGCCGTACATGGATTCCTTATTTGAGCAGATCTGAAATTTTCATCTGCATGGAATTCTAAAAGGTGAGTGATTCTTGGTAATTGAGTCATATTTGGTCAAGACCCACTTCTTTCTCTATATACACGCACAAAACACAAAAACACACACAAACACACACTAAACACGATACATCTCTCTCTCACTATTCATCATCTTCAACCTCTCAAATCTCCATAACCTTCACTTCTCAACTCTCAAATCACAAACACCCACTTGAAATTGACATGGGAAAGAAGAAATCCATATCCAAGAGACCAAATCTAGGAAGAATTTGAGATCTTCACCAAGGAAATTGAAAGATCAAAGTTCTTCTTCTCCAACTCTTTTTCCACCAAGTTTGGACACCACCACCGGAGCTCCACCACCACCGGGTCAAGCCACCATAGCCGAGTCACCGGCTACGGCGGCTCAAGCTGCGGCTCCCAAAGCCGCGAGCCACGCGGCTCACTCGGCCGGCCACCGGGCGCGCCACCGCCACCGCCGCCGTCTCCACCATCGGCTCCGCCTCCTTTCGTCTCCTCCGATTGATGCTATCACCCCATCACACTTGGGTACTCCAATTTCTTCAATTGGTAATGTCTCCAAAACTCTCTACATCTCTCAAGATTTTGGAAGAAACTTGCTTGAAACTTTGGAAAATCATGTAGATATTGTTGAGTTTGCATCTAGATTATTTGGTGTGGATGAAGTATCTAATTTACTTGTTGATTTGGGAAAAACTAGTGTTGGTAATGTTTCCACTAGTATTGATGGTATTGGTACTTCCTCTAATGCTAATGTATCACATTGTGTAACACCTTCTAAGGTGATTATTGAGGAGATTGATGATGATTATATTGAGGGAGAACTTGAATTCTTCTAGTTTAGAGAAGAATGTGGAGGTTGATTGTATGGTCGACAATGTGATTAAAGATTGTGGCTCAGACTTTCATGTTGTTGACAATGTTGGTTTGGATATTCCAAAGTAGACAAAGGTCTTGGTGATGATATTGAGATTGAAGGACAAATCGATGAAGATGACTCGGATGAATCTGAAGTCTGTTGATGCTCACCCAGATGCATCTGCACGCAGAAATCTGGGTTCGACTTTGACGATGAAAGAATGTGGATAACGAAAGTGAGTCAAGAGATCTGGTGATGAGCTTGTCGCCGAACTTGAAGTCGCTCGAAGGGAAAGAGAAAGCTTGGGGATTCTCTCAAGACCACAAAGTCCCTACATGATGTTGATATCTCTACTCTTCCTGACCCCACGATTGGAGATCCTTCCACCTTCATTCGGGATAGCCTACAGGCTGCTCGAGGTACTTTCGTCCCTCTTTGTCATCGGTTCTGGTCATCTGGTGCTTATAGTGACTTTCCGCAGATTTATGGTTGCACGGTCATTTCATTCTCGAGCAATCGTATTCCTATTCATCGGTTTAGACACTATGATGTGATTGACGTTGATTCTATTGTTGCTCACTTCGGGTTAGAGCGCTTGTTTGCATGTGAAGGAAAGGTTAATGAAACTTTGGTTAGGGAATTTTATGCTAATATCCCTATTGATTACCAAAGTAAGACATGCATCTTTTCTGGGAAATTGTATGTGAGAGGCGCATTGATTCGCTTCTCGGCCGATGACTTGAGGAGTTGGTTGGGTTTGAAACCCAATTGTGTTGATGATGTTGATTCCTCTGAGGCCACAGAGACCACCATTGCACAAGAATTGACAAATGGTGCTCGTAAGTTCGTGAAAGGCACTGCAGCTTCTCTCTTCACGCCAAAATATAAGATTTGGCTTCGCTTTGTGAAGAAAAATGTGGATCAGTTGGTTCATGCTACTAGCTTGACTAGAGTGCATGCTTTGGTACCTTACTTGCTTGGCACTAGACAGAATATTGATGTGGCCGGTCATATTTGGGCCAATATTATGGAGCAAGTGACGGGTAGTGGACCCCGCAAGAGTACTAGAAGTCATCTTTGCCATCCATGGATTATTTCATCTTATCTTCTTGAAAAGGGCGTTATGACTCGTCCGGAGGATATTTGGACCACTCCCGAGACCTATGGATATGTTAAGGCAAAGAAGTTGATCCTTGAGAAGCATGCCCCTCCAGCTGCATCCGGTCCTCCGCCACCTCCAGTTACATCTGATGAGAGGATTGCTCGCCTTGAGGCTCGAGTTACGGAGTTGACTGAGGTTGTGAAGTCCCAAGATGAAAAGATTGCATTGTTGATGGCTCGCTACACTCCTAGTGAGATTCATAAGACTTTGAAGAAACGAAAGTCATCTGCAGATCCATCTGGAGCCCCCAAGAAGACACCGAAGACCGTGAGACACATCTCTGCCGCGGACTTCTCCTCCGCATCCATCCAAATTGTTTTGTTCAGCTTACTTTTGGCTCATGTTATGACTTTTTTCTTCCTTTTGGTCTGTAACTAAATATTGCCTATTTCCCATGATCTTTTGACATTTGATTGTGGTTGATGACTTTCGCTGGCAGGTTACAAGACGTTATTAGCAGTTAGTTCCATTGGCTCCTCTATTTGTTCCAAAAAGGGGGAGTAGCATATCTTTCTTTTTGAGGGGAGTAGCATATCTTCCTTTTGAGGGAGTCGAACTAACTCTTTATCTCTTTTGCTTGTTGAAGTGTTTATGACATCTAGGTGGATCCGTCTTAGTTATGTGATCTTTCATGTGCACTTTTTGCATGATTCCATTTGTCATTTTATTGTCTTTACTCATTGCTTGAGGGGGAGCTCTTTATGGGTAAATTTTTTTACAACTTCAACCATCTTTGTTTTGCAAAAGATTGAGATTTGTTTTGGAAAAATAGAAAAAGCCAAAGGGGGAGATTGTTAGCTTTATTTTCAGATAGAAAATTAAGTTAGTAATTGGCATTTTTATTTTTCCACATTAATAATTAAGTTAGTTGAATTATGTGTTTAATTAATTTAATTATTGTGGATTTTTATGGACTTATTATCACATTGTATTTTTAGTTTATCTTGGTTTAAATTAGCACATGTGATAATTCCTTATTTTAATTAAATAAGTGAGAGTCCAAGTGGGACACGAACCCTAGCACACGCCTAGGATGGCTTCGTGGTTCACGTTCGACGTATCATATGATTTGGTAAGATACTTTCCATATTATATTGATACATGATAAGGTAAGATCTTTTTTCCATATTTGATTATTACCTTATTTGATTTATCCTACAATTAATGGTAATCTTATTCCTTGTAGGATTTGGTGGTTTATGGTAACTTGGAGACTTGGCCAACAAGTAAGACAAGTTGTATTAAAACACCAACAGTTGAAGGAACACGGTTGAGACGTTTGGAGCATTAATTTCGTCCCCCATCAACCTAGAGAAACGTGTCCTTCTCCCATCCCGTGCATGGCCTTTTCGATCATCAATTGATCAATCCCATGCACACCAACCTTGATTATTAATTGATCTTGGTTCAAATCTCCGGGAGGGAGTCCTCCAACCAATAGATCTGCCCACAACTTGAAGAGATCAACACGGGAGGTGTAGATTCGTTGCGGGAACGCGGTTACAAGGAATCACTGAAGAGAGACGGGATGTCTGCTCGCATTACATGCTAAGGAAGATCGAACAGGGAGTTCTTTCATTTATTTCTTAGATGTTGCAATTAATTATGCGTAATTATTGCCTTTGATTTCCTTTGTAAAGTTTTAAACTGATTGGACGTGGTTGGTAGGTTTTGCTCGTAGGCGACGAGCACGTGGTTTTTCCCGTTTGGGTTTCCACGTTAAAATTCCTGTGTTTTTACTGTTTATTTTTCTGCATTCTGTTATTTCCGCAATTGCGATCCGTGCGCGCATCCGCATAATGTGACGCATCTAGGATATGCCGATTTACAGACACATCTTACATTAAATAGTAAACTGTTACGAGTCGAATCTGAGTAACGGGACATAACACAGACGTATCTGATCACTTAAATCAGATAACTTAGACAACTATAAACTTTCAAAGTTTTATATGAATTTTCTAGTCAAAGGTCATTTGGCCAATTTCAAATATGGCAGGGGTTATTGGGGCGAAATACCTCCCGGAGAACCTAGTTATTTTAGAATTTAGTTTAGATTTCTGAAAGCCAAAAATAACTTATTTACCCTTTTTCCACTAGAAATAGTAAAAATGCTAAAAACATAAATTTACTCTATTTTCTCCTCGAAAAATAATTTCTAACCACACATCTTAATGAATTTATTTACTTGCTTAGTTTACTCCTTTACAGTATGAACGAATTTCTTTGTATCAGTTTTTCTTTTTAAATTTGATTGTCTTGACTGAAATCAATACTAGAAATAACCGTGTAGCCAAGATTGAAGCTTGGGGGTGGGTGTGGGGGGGTGTTAAAGTCCGATAAATTTTACTTTTATAATATAGTGTACCTACTAGTATGGGCCGTGCCGATTACCTGTAATTTAAGAATCATATATAATAGATTTAATATCTAAATTCATTGCATAATTCGTCTTTAAGTTCGTCAAGAACAAACCTTAACGTCAACTACTAATATGAAAAGAAATAATATTGACATATTGACAATATATAAGAAAATGACAATAATATAATAATCTTTTCCATTTGTCACCAAAACTAATATATAAAAAATCACGACTCCTGCTCAGAATAGTAGCAAAGAAAACCACTCAAAAATAAAAAATTCCCCACAAATTTCATATACGACAATTTTTTCCGTTTGATGTTACTCTTCTCACATGAAGTGGGTGACTTAATGGATGAAGCCATTGAAGCCAAACTAAAAACCAAACAAAAAACTAATAAAAGAAAATAGTCAAATTAATAAAAAGAAATGGAGCATTCGAAAGTCAAAATATGATACACAAATAAGTTAAATCCAAAACAATACGATTCATAAACTAGTTTATTGATATACTCTTGCAAACTTTAAGTTGCAGATTTCAAAAGTTAGAGCAACAAATTTATTAAAATATGGAGTTGGATTTTTTTACTCGAAGAGATAAAAAAACAGTAACCGACGAGTTTAGTTTAATCGGTAATTAAGTAGAATGGACGCATTGTAATTTCACATTACCTAAATTTACGTAATTAAAACTAAATTAGATAAATGAAAAGAAAAGACAAAAATTTAAAAAAAAAGACATATATGTAATAATAATAATAATAATAATAATAATAATAAGGGGTAAAAAGGGAAAAAAGAAAAGAAAAACCTTAAAATCAATAAGCTCATAAATGTGATGTAAAAATGTAGGTGAATGCATGAATGAATGAAGAGACCAGGACTCGAACACCCAACCTTCTACATGCTAGCTGAAAACTTATCCACTGCACCACATTTTCATTTATGTTTAAGGGCTCATTATCAGCTATATAAAATATTTTGGGGTAGGACTGGGTTACAGCACAGTCCATCCCCCCTGTCTACGCCACTGATTAGAAATATGAGATCAAAATAGTCCATAAGTTATACTCTAAAAGTTTAAATAAAAACTCATGTATATTTCTCGAAGTGAATAAAAATAAAAATACGTACATATGTCAATTGGAGGGATATGACGGTCTCTGGTTCTACATTTTGTAGTAACTAGTCTATTATCCGTGCGATGCACGGGAATTTTTTACTGTCTAAAGACGTATTTTTCTTAATTTATTTTTCTGAATTATAAAAATCATGAAATAAAAGTAATTTAATCGCATTATGTTATTACAAATCATCACCAAAGCCAATTGCTAATCCCCAATGATTGATCTACATAAATATAAGCTTAATTGCTAAGGCTCAATGATTACTCCACCTGAATAAACAAACCTCAATCTTTTATAGGCCAAAATATTTCATCTTCTTTATCAAGTTTTGATGTGGGATTCATATGGACCATTTTAAAAATAATTAAGAAAAATACAGTTTAAAGAAACCAAAAAAGGAAAAAAAGTAAAAGTAAAATAATATCGAAATATTATCAATTTTTTTAGTACTTATATATATGCCCGATTATTAATGCCAAAACCATTGTTACATAAAGGCACCCAACCTCTCCTCATTTCATTAAACTTTCGATGTGTAACTCTTCTTCCACTTAGAAAGTAAGAAAGAAAAAAGAAAAAAACCAAGAAAACGGGAATTTTTTTTAAAAAAATAATCAATAAATTTAAGTGATTGTTAGTAAAGAAGAACATGTGCTCATAAATGTATATAATTTATTATTTTTGTAAATAAATGCAATATAAAAAATAATTTAACTTTAGAGAAGCAAAAAAACATTTTAAAAAGAAGCAAGTTGGTAATTCTCCAACAAAATGTATTAATAATTTAATTTCAATACTATAACTTAAATGTGAAGATAAAATATTTTTTAAGAAAATTTCCACAAACTGCAGTTCCAATGCTGTAATAATAATATAATAATAATTTTTTCATGCTCCTTTTATCAATTTTCAATGTGGGATTCTTCTTCCACTTAGAAAGAAAATGGAAAAAATGAATAATAATAATAATAATAAATAAAATAAAATTGAAAATTTTTCAAAAAACTTTTTAATACATTGTATATATAGACCCAATTACTAAGGGCCAATTCATTTGCCATATTAAGGAATTTAAGTTTTGCGATCATAAGACATCCGAGTGCAAAATGAATAAACAATAACCCAAATGAAAAAAGAACCAAAAATGAAAAACTATTTTTGTGGATTTGACCTCTCCTGTCGGTGTTGGTCCATGATTTGAGTAGTGGCTAGCTTGGTCGAGCAAGTCTGTCCAATGTGGATTCCTAATAGAAGAAAATATCGCGATTATTGAATTGAATTGAGCGAGTGAAGATAGCCTTGAATGATTAATTGAATTGTTATTTGCAGAACAAGGGATGTGTATCTAAGAGAATCAACATAACCACGGAGTTGTAGAAAATTGGTGTCTGTGGATCAACAAAGTGTCAATGCCATTCTTTGTCTATCAGTTATTATTGTTTCCCAATTGTAGAACATCTTATTCCTATGACAGCAAATGACTATTTTACTGCAGTAACATCACACAAAAATGGTATTAGACCAACTGTATCAATTTTATTTATTCTTCTATGCAAGAAACCACTCATTTCAATTAATTTGAGAAACGTTCCCATATTGTTTAAAACCTTTCTTGATTTTCTAACCATGTTAAAAATCATAGCCTCTCCCAAAGAGGCACTTACCTTGCTAATTGCAGGTAATTTTTGAATTTTCAGAAAATATGTCCCAAAAGTTCGAGGGGAAAAAGAAAATGATCCACAGAATAATAAGACCATACATACTCAATATTCTATAAGCACTATTCTAAACAACGTACAACATAACTAGTGACAAGATGAGCAAACTTTTACTGACCCTCATTGGCGTGTGAAAAAGCAAAGCTACATGCCAAAGTTAAGTTTTGCGACTGAACGAAGCTTTGGCACCATGCATAAAGAGTTAACAAAGTGAGAATTTAGTTAAGAGACATCCTTTTTCCCATGACACATACAGGTCCAGAGGGTGACTGAAATGAACTATTAGTGGGGAGCGGTATTCGGCCATGCAAACACTCTACAGCCCGGGGGGGGGGGGCGGAGAACTCATACATTCATATGATCATAAAAGCAAGAGAGGGCTATGATTAGTACCATTTTTCTAAAAACAAACTTCTTCACTGAAAAAAAAAAAAGAAAAAATTGATCTTTTAACTTCTAATTGATCTTCTTCAATTTGAGTTTCATTACCAAGTGGCCAATGAATAGTCACAAGTTGGGTTATGAAATATGGTACTACATTATGAAATAATTAGCGTAGAAGTTAAGAATGGACCAGATACAACTAAATTCAGAAACCATCCATATGGAGTTGAAACCATATTTTACTCATCTAATCATCCTCATTATCATTCACAATGTCCTATTACTACACTTTCATTCCTCCTTTTCTGATGTAATAATAATAGTACTTTATTGTTCCTAAATCAAAGAATAACAAGTTATGTTAAAATAAATAAAACACGAGTATAGATTATAAATATACGGGCTAGGCTCCTAACGTTTCATAATCTGACTGTTAATTCTAATTTTTCTTTGGTTATTATATATATTTCTAAGACTAATGCATGCTCTTATTAACAAGAATATGATATTCACCATTCTTTGGACTTGATCACTCTAGCAAAAATGTGAATTCTTCCATAAGTGCCTATAGCATAGAAGTTCTGTCATTCTGTTGAATAAGCGGAAATTTGACTAATTAATGATCACCATGAATGTCATCTTTCATAAGTTCTCAATCACAATTCATCTTGTGCCTTAATTTCACCAAGGTTTTTCACTGTGTAGCACAAAATCAAATCAGAAAGACATCCAATGATGCTAGCAATGCAATGGAGATGGAACTATCTACATCCATTACTCACCGATACAGATGCAATCCGGTGTAGGAGATGGAAGGCAAGACAGGAACGTGATTGGCAGCAGAGTAAGGAGAGGACGACTACGGTGACTGATAGCAGACCAGCGATTGGTAAGACTGGAATTTTATCCCAGTAAGTATCATTTGGCAATAATTCAGTCATCCAAATAAAAAGAAAACAAAGCAGATAGGGCATAAGCAACATGATCAGTAAAACCATCCTTTCGTGAATATGACAACAGATGATATATAGATCATGACGAACAAATATGCACACCAGCATTGAATTTTGTGAAAAATTGAATACATTATGGAGAATCCATACTGAGTGAATTTTCCTAGTTGTCATTGTTGCGGTTAAAAGAATGCCTGAACTACACCCGCACACAAAAAAAAAAAAAAAAAAAAAGAAAAAGGAAAGAAAGAAAGAAAGAGAGAAAGAAAGAAAGGGAGAAAAAGAAAATGACAGCCAATTGCTGTGGGGTTTTCTTGATCGGAACGCCGCAGCATTTAAATACTAATAAATATGGGTCCATAACCATGGGTTCCAATCAAGAATGTAAGATCTCGTCCACTAGAACCAATTGAGGGAAAAAACATGATCCATAGAGTAATGAGACCATACATGATCAATATTCTATATGCGCTATTATACACAACGTACAATATTATAACTAAGCGGCAAGAACAAGAAACTTTTACTGACCCTCATTAGCGCCTGAAAAGCAAAGCTGCGTGCCAAAGTTTTGTGCCTGAACGAAGCTTTGGCACCCTACATTAAGAATTAGGGTTATTTACTCAAAAGGACCCCATACTATCTGTTTTGTAACAAATTCGACCTTATTCTTTTTTTTCATCCTGATAGGACCCCAAACTTTCAATTTGTTTCACTACAAGCCTCCTTAACGGATTCCATCCATTTTTTCATCCATTTTGTCCTTTTGTGCACGAAAGTTTGGGGTCCTTTTCTGAAAACAATCCAAATATCCATTTTTCCATCCATTTTGTCCTTTTGTACATGAAAGTTTGGGGTCCTTTTCTGAAAATAATTCAATTGGACAAATCTTAACTTTAAATGTGTTCAAATTCGTCCTAATACTTTTTTATGTTTACAATTTTAACTTTAATTTTTGGGGAAATTGCACAAATTGTTCAAAAAGTGGTTACTTCAAATTTAATGCGAAATAAAAAAATTTGGTGTGCATTTAATTCAAAGACGAAATCTTTCCAGTCATGCAGTTAATTCCTTCGATTTTTGCTATTTTATTTATTTGGTCCATAATTAATTTTATCAAATTAATTTGTTATTAATTAAATAGTTATCGAAAATTTTCAACACAGTGACATTTGTTCGTATTAATATTATAACTTTTCAAAATTTTCAGTAGCATTAATGACCCGTACATTTTGATTTTAACTAATAATTAATAATAAATGTAATTACTGTAACCATATAAAATTTTAGTATGAATATATCACTAAAAAAATATATCGAATGTAAATAGTGGTGTTAATCCTGGTTGGTAGGGTGGGGTCAAGCCGACCCGCTAAATGTTGGCCTTTGATCAACCTGCTTGGTTCATAAGCATGCTCACATGGGTTAGCAGACCGGGTTGGACTGGCCCTTTTTTTCGTTGTGATCCAATCCGCCCATCGGCCCATAGAGCCAACAATTACAAGTCGATGGGCGGGCCAACCCATATGAACTAAAATTTAAATTTTTAATATTTATTTTTTGAAATTTAATATTGCAATAATGAAGAAAGGAAAAAAAAATTTATTTGACAATAGGGGACGTATTGTCTCCTCGTGGTCAAAGTAGTTGGCTGCAGCTTTGCGGTCTTGAAAGTTTTGGGCAATTTTTATTTATTTATTTTTTTAATATATGTAATGGGCTAGTTGGCCCGTGACATTTGATTCGGCTCGGGTCCATAAATAACAAGCAGAGGGTCGGCCCAAGGTCTGAACCAGCAACTAGTGGGCCAGTCCAGGTCCGACCGGCCGACCCATCTTGACACCACTAAATATAAAGAAATAATAAAATACAATACAATAAAATTTTGAAAAGTTATGATATTAATGCAACCAAATGCTACTGTGTTGAAAATTTTTGATAAAAATTATTTAATTAGTATTAAATTAATTGCATGACTGGAAGAATTCCATCTATTTGAATTAAATGTGCGCCAAAGTTTTTTATTTAGGACCAAATTTGTAGTAACCACTTTTTTTGGACATTTGTGCCATTTTCTCAAAAATTAAAGTTAAAATTGTAAACATAAAAAAATATTAGGACTAATTTGTACACATTTAAAGTTAAAATTTGTCCAATTGAATTATTTTCAGAAAAAGACCCCAAACTTTCGTGCACAAAAGGACAAAATGGATGGGAAAATGGATATTTGGATTATTTTCAGAAAAGGACCCCAAACTTTTATACACAAAAGGACAAAATGGATGGAAAAATTGATGGAATCCATTAAGGGGGCCTGCAATGAAACAAATTAAAAGTTTGGGGTCCTAGCAGGATAAAAAAAAAAAGAATAGGGTTGAATTTGTTACAAAACACATAGTTTGGGGTCCTTTTGCGTAAATAACCCTTAAGACTTAACAAAATGAGAATTTAGTTAAGAGGCATCCTTTTCCCATGACGCATACGGACAGGTTTACAGGGTGACTAAAAGTCTAAAATGAACTATGAGTGGGGGAGCAGTTTATGGCCATGCAAACATTCTCTTGATATCCATGCATTCTTCCAAATTAGTTAATCCAAAGTATCCATTCTTCCAAATTAGTTAATCCAAAGTTTGTTTTCTTTCAGGACAAGAACCATGTAATCCAATCGTCTTTCACTTCTACAAGACTACAACAAGGCACGAGTCACATTTTTCACTATTTTCCTGGAGAATGCCATTATTGCAAGCCTATTCCACTTCAACTTCAGCTCAGGGGAAATTCATACATTCATACAATTATAAAAGCAAGAGAGGGCCATGATTAATAATTTTGCTCCAAAAGTTACTTAAAAGCAAGAGAGGCCCAAGATCAATAACTTTTTTTTTTTTTTGGTTTAAACAAACTTCTTCAATGAAAATATATACATATATGTATCTTTTAACGTCTAATTCATCT
Source organism: Jasminum sambac (assembly GCA_018223645.1). Taxonomy (NCBI): domain Eukaryota; kingdom Viridiplantae; phylum Streptophyta; class Magnoliopsida; order Lamiales; family Oleaceae; genus Jasminum; species Jasminum sambac. The sequence continues at coordinate 29,826,324 of CP073652.1, forward strand.
TTCTTCAATTCTAGTTTCGTTATTACGTAGCCAATCAAAATTCACATGTTGGGTTATGAAATATGGTACTACATTATGAGATAATTAAGGATACTCATTGCCTGTTAAAAAAGTATCGACCAGACAACATAAAACACAAGGATAAAATATGGATATATGAGCTTCTCCTAGCCTTTCATAATCTGACTGTTAATTCTAATTTTCCTTTGGCTATTATATATTCTAATATTAATACATGCCGTTATTAACAAAAATATGATATTAACGATAATGGGAATGATCATAAATAATTTTTTGTGAGTACATGTCAAATAGATGAGTATTTGACAAGGTTATTTGCTAAATCATTATTCTTTCAACCGAGTAAAAGAAGTTGGTCACATACATACAATTGAGCGAGGTTATTAAATAAATTCAAGAAGGAATTTATATATCCTTTCAAAGAGTGAAAGAATAAATATTCAAACCAAATCATGGTTCTCACTGAGGAGACCATGAATACAAGCAACTTGTTTACTCAAGAAAGAAAGGAAAATATTTCTTCAATTGAGTGAAGAGACTTAGGAGAAACTTATTTTCTTTTATTGAGTAAAACAAAATGAACGTTGAGGTTCATATAAATTGTAAGATTAAATTGTTTTGATAATGTAGATCAAACAAATTCTTGCAAGTGGTGCCAACAAATTCTAGAGTAACGAATTTGTTCAAAAGGATTTCTTTTAACTGAGTAAAAGAATAAGAGTTTATTCTTAACAGTGGGGGTAATGAATTTTGCTACACAACGTGTTAGAATTCACGAGATTACCCTAAAGAATGGATAATAAGTTTACTACGAAAAAATAATCAATTTTCGTAAAGAAAACCCTAAAGAGTGGGGGTCGTAGATTCACGTAAAGTGAATACTACAAATTAATATCAGAGAGGGTATGGTTGACACTTCGTTTCAAAAACCACCAGTGATGGCAACCCTAACTGTCATTACTCAAACAGTAATTTACGGGTTCAAAGAGTCGGAACAAGTCACTCAATAAGTGGTTTGTTTCAACACCGACTTAATTCAAATTAGGGCCATATCCTACGATAATGGAAAAGAGCATAACTTCTCATTTACAACTAGATGGGAATGATCATAAATATATACTTGCGGTAAATCGATTTACATGCCCTACCAAAAAACTTGGGCAATAGATAAATGCTAATATAGAGTTTTTGTACCTACATATATAGCATTACATAATGTTGGGAAATAAAACAAATTCCACCACCCCCCAAATCGCGCAAGAAAAATAGCCAACAAATGTAGGGAAATCAAACAAACTTCTTCAATGAAAATATATACATATATGTATCTTTTAACGTCTAATTCATCTTTCTTCAATTCTTTTTTTTTTTTTTTTTGAACATTCGGGGCGGGGGTAGGATTCCAACCCTGGCGCGCGGCCCGGAACGTGAGCCGCGGTACTGCTGTGCCACGTGAACGATTACTATGTTTCTTCAATTCTAGTTTCGTTATTACGTAGCCAATCAAAATTCACATGTTGGGTTATGAAATATGGTACTACATTATGAGATAATTAAGGATACTTATTGCCTGTTAAAAAAGTATCGACCAGACAAAATAAAACACAAGGATAAAATATGGATATATGAGCTTGTCTCCTAGCCTTTCATAATCTGACTGTTAATTCTAATTTTCCTTTGGCTATTATATATTCTAATATTAATACATGCCGTTATTAACAAAAATATGATATTAACTATTCTTTGGACTTCACTCTACCAAAAGCTCATTCTCTAGCGGACCCGGCCACGCTTTTGAACCGGCGGTTCGGTTTGAACCGCTTGATTCATGGTTCGAAAAATGGAATCAACGAGCGTACGCAGATGCGGTTCGGTTCGGTTTAGAACCAAGAAGCCTGCTCGAACCGCCGTTCCCTTTTTTTTTTTTTTCAAAGGGCCTTCACCAGTTAACCCCAACCAAAATTTTAAAAAAAAATTAACATAATATAAGGCTTGAACTTAATTTTTTTATTAAAGATGTGGTTTGATGCATCTTCACTAAAGCCAAACATTTTAGTATAATAAAATAAAATTATAGTATAGAAATTTAGAAAGTGTAATAATAAGAATTGAAAATATAAAGATTACATGTAGAATTATATATTGTAGAAATTTAAAAGTAAATGTAGAAATTTATAAGATTGTAATAATGTAACTTATAATTTGTAAGTAGAAATTTGAATTAAAACTTGAAACTTGAAAGAAATCAAAGAATGATAACTAAGATTTGAGAGATTGAGAATTGTGGTGTGAAAAAATAGAAAGAATGTGGGATATTTATAGTTAATGAATAAAAGAAGTAAAAGAATTAAAAGAAAAAAATGATTTTTTTCAAAAATATGGTCTGGTTCCAAAAAAGTGGAATCGAACCGCAACCAGCCGTCGGCCGGTTCCGGTTCGGTTCTGGAACCGGAACCGGTCAACCGGTTCCGGTTCCAATTTTGACCGGTTCCAAACCTACGGCTTCGGTTTGGAACCGGAACCGTGGCCAGGTCTACTCTAGCCAAGAGGCCCATCTTCCAGAAGTGTCGAAGTTCTGTCTTTGTTTTGAATAAGGGTAAATTTGACTAACTAATTTTCACTGTGAAACCCATCTAGCATGAGTGCTCATTCACCATTCATCTCGTGCCCTAATTTCACTAAGGCTTTTAGCTGTATGTAGCACGTACCAAAATCAAATTAGAAAAATATCCAATGATGATATCATTATCAATGCAATGGAGATGGAACTATCGATACACATTACTCACCGATAAAGACGCAATCAGGTGTAGGAGATGGAAGGCGACAGGTAGGAGATTGATATCAGCCTAAGGATAGGACAATGAATTTTAGCCCAAATCCAAATGAGAGAGACCTGCGCACACCCAATTTTGTTCGCTCTTCCGCCCTCTTATTTTGTTCAAAACTTTATTTTAGTCCACTTTATGTTCAAATTTTATTTGATAGCGATTGCTCCTTTTTTCCCCTTCTTTTTTCTTAACAATTATATTTGATAGCGATTGCTCCATTTTTCCCCTTCTTTTTTCTTAACAATTAGTACTACACACGTACTTAGGTTCAATTTATTTGATTCGATTCTTAAAACTGATTTAATAATAATTATTATTCAATTACTCCATTATTTCTTGGATGATGATTTCATAGATGAATGATCTTGACATAACACGACAATTCAACTTTGCAGAATGAATGTCTTTATGCTAATAAATAATCGGTTGATGAGCAAATTTGTTATGTTGAGTTTTACATTTAATGGTGGAAGTAGGTGGGAGAGAAGAAGGAACAAAAAAGAAAAATGGGAACATCAATCTCTTGTAAATGAATAGGGAGGATAAATTTAACATTTTGGTAGACAACAAGTACAATCAATAAATATCTTGATGTTGATAGTACATTAAGAATAATTAATGAGGTGAGAGATGGAGTGAAGGGTATTATGGTCCAAGTACATGAAATTTAGATAATTTGGTATTTAATATTATTTTGAGACATTCTTAGTGCTGAGTATTTGTAATTAGACATTTTACTAAAAAAATCAAACTAGAGCCCATTTAGCTTGACACTTCAAAAAAACTGATTGGCACAAATATGGGTGCTCATCAGAGATAAGGTTAGCTGATTGGAAAAGAGCATAACTTCTCATTTACAACTAGATGGGAATGATCATAAATATATACTTGCGGTAAATCGATTTACATGCCCTACCAAAAAACTTGGGCAATAGATAAATGCTAATATAGAGTGTTTGTACCTACATATATAGCATTACATAATGTTGGGAAATAAAACAAATTCCACCACCCCCAAAATCGCGCAACAAAAATAGCCAACAAATGTTGGGAAATAAAACAAATTCCACCACCCCCCAAATCGCGCAACAAAAATAGCCAACACAGAGATAAATAAAGAACACAATAATTAACGTGACTAAACTGACCTCCGACAACCACAGGAGAAGAAAACCTTTATTTATGAAGGAAAAACTCTCATACAATTTTTTTTCCTCAACGACTCGACTTTTCCATACAAAATTAGATAATAAAAAGAGCAACACACTTTTTTCTATCTCTAATTTTTTTCTCTCACACAACTAATCCTCTCACAAGAGGCACAACCACACACAACCTCAAATTTTCATCTCAATAGCCTGTCCTCTCTCACACCTATGCACTCATACATATATATATATATATATATATATATATACACACACACACACACACACACACTCCAGTTAGCCTTCTCCTAAGGTTTTCTAATTAACCTTGGTGTATTACTCAACCAAGCTCATTAGACAACTCCCCTTTTTATTTTATTTGTTCCTTTTAAATATTTTGAATTAATATCCCAACAATCTCCACCTTAATTCAAAATATTTAAATCACCATCACATTACCAATATGCATCCTTTATTGGTAGGTGCCATCTCCTCTTATCATCAAATTGAGTAAAAGTAAACCGAATTCAAAGACTCGTAGAACTTGACATTTGTCTTTGATGCCTTTGAACTTTGATGTTCATCCTTCTTTCCAGTAGCCATAGAACTCATCTTGGAAACATCAGAACTCTCAACAATAATAGAAAAACCCACTCGATGCGACTTCAATCTGGTAGCTCTACCTAAAATAGTCTTCCCCGTCAGTTTATACAAATTTCCTATCTTTTCACCTCTCATTATTGACACTGAGTTCTTCTTCACAGTCATTACTCCATCTCTCGAAGGATATTCATAACCTAGCGTGTCTAGTGCTCCCAAAGATATTAAACTCCTCTTCAATCTTAGAACATGTAGAACGCTACTTATTCATCTCACAACTCTATCAAACATTCTTACCTTCACTGTACCCGATCCCTTAACTTCAAGCTTCTGATCAACAGCCGAAAACACATAATGCTTACCACATGCCTTATAATCTTCAAACCAATTTCTATTCGGACACATGTGGTGGAAACACCCGGAATCCAAGATCCAACCGTTAATATGATTGTCGTAGTCAATAATGCACAACACACCATCTTCAATCATTAAATCTTGTCAACTCCTCACAATCCCTTCTAATGTGTCTCTTCTTATGCCAATACTAGCACTCGACATCTCTTCTTGACCTCTACCAGATGAACACTGACGGAACAACACCAGGGATTGGAATATTTCCTGCAATTTAATGAACGAGAAGGTCAGTATGCAACCGCCGGCAGAGGTGGTATAGGGAGCCCAAGCCAGCTTACCAACTTTATCACAGAGGGCCAACGACTGTCTCCAGATGAACCTGCCCGTTGTCGTGGAAGCTTTGATAGTGACTCGAACACAGAATTTTGGGATAAGACTGTCGAGAATAAGGTTAGTTCGCCTGTTCATCGGTTTGAAAATTTGAATGGTTTAAATGAACAGCAGTCGAACACGGAGTTTGGGCAGAATACTACCGAGATTAAGGGTGGTAGAGCGTCCTCCGATAGGTGTCAAAATATCAACAAGGTATTTGGGCAGAATTGGTCAGAATCAGATGAAGAGTCATCGTCAACTTCCTTTGATTCTCCTCCGGTCAAGTGGGTTTATGAGGAGGATAATTGGGATTTCCGAGGGGCGTTACCATGGTTATTCTCTGATGATGATTCTGCTCCCATTCAGGAGGCTACACTCGATGAAATATTGAGTGAGTTGAAGGATTTGAACAAGGGACCGCCCGGCTATATAACTCCCAAGACTGAGGAAGTTGATACTACAAGGCTTACCGATGACACACAACTCCAAAAGAAATGTTTTTGGATGGAGCCCCTGCCAGTACCGACTGAGATATCCCAGATACTCAGTAGCCGCTTGGATGTATGTGCTACTGCTGTGAATTTACAGTTAAAGTGTTTTGAAACGTTTTGAATTACCATAAATCATGGAGTTAACTGTTTTGGGATTTGATGTAAATAAATTATGAATGCATTCATGGCTTATAGGTACTTCTTTTTCAGGTATGGGAATCCAGACTTGATGGTAGTCAGCGGGAATTGATTGGTCCTTTCACCCATGAGTTATGGTACACTTCAAAATGAAACATTGAAACTTGTAGCATTTAAGTTATAGAGAGTGAGTTTGACTCCCCAAATTCGGAAAGCAAAACGCACTCTCTAAATTGAAATGCTAAAATACAGAGAAGGTTTATAAGCCTTTACTCTTTATTTTACACACTGAACCTGAAATTTGTAGGTATCCGCCTATTAGGGCTATGGATGGCAAAATAATTCGATCTGTCCCAAATGGGTCAGAATTTTGCCGACCCGCTAGGTGGATTTGGGTCCTGTCTCGTGATCCGTGGCGGGTTGCGGGTCGGTGGTGACCCAACTAGAGCCGCCGGTAAAAAAAATAAATATATATATAATATAAATTTATTATATTTGCAAAGTTATTAAACTGCCAACTTAATTCTATTTATCTATTCCTTCAAAATAAGTTTAATTCCAAGCCTAATAGTCCAATACTTAATATTTCATTCTTTCAATTCTTAAAAAAAAAAATAATAATAATAAATATGCAGGTCAACGGCTTGATCCAATCAGTCTGTGACCCAACCCAAACCCAATTAGTGGAGGGCCACGAGCCGGAAACGGGTTGAAATTTAGCTCGCGGGTTGGCCACAGAAGCAACCGACTCGAACCTGAACCCGATTCGTTACCAACCCTAAATAGGGCTGACCTTCTCCAACTAAGTGGGTAATAGGGGTAGAGTCGAGGGACATCTTGTGACCCGCAAACTTTATACAGGCAAATATAGGTTTTCATGTACCCTTTCCAAAGTCGCCCCTATTACTTGCTAATAAAGTTATTTTTAAAATTAATTAAAATTTTAATGTAATGAAATATGTTTGGACATTGTTAAAAGCAAGATTCGGACTCATAGGGTACAATTTACAATCGAGCGTCTCACCCCTAATGCATTCATTATTTACTTACGAAAAATATAAAAATAAATAAATAAAAGAATCGTGAATCAGCTGGCAGGTCTAATGGCTAAGATGCCCCTCTCCTTGCCCCACATTGCCTCGACCTGCCCGTAGAACTCACATGTCTAGGGATGGTTAACTTGCCCAGAAACCGATCCATTGCCATTTTTAATTTGAATTTTGAGATGCGCATCTTAGAACCAAAAGGAAACGAAAGAGAGCTAACTTCTGTAAAAAAGAATTAGAAAATGGAATGTACAGTAACCAATATTTAAACACTAAGCTAACCGACTTAACCACTAACTAATCAACTACTAATTAGCTAACTAATCAACATATTACAGCGAGGACCTAAACTATCATAAATTATAGATAAGTCCCAATACCCCCCCTAAAGATGGAATGTACAGATTCTTGACATTCATCTTGGTCATCATGAATTGTAGTGTGTGGACAGTGAGAGCCTTGGTAAAAACATTAGCTAGCTGATGGATGGAACGCACTGGTAGTAGTTTCAGCAACTCCTTAATCAACTTTTCTCGAATAAAATGGCAATAAATTTCGATGTGTTTTGTCCGCTCATGGAAGATGGGGTTATTGGCGATGTGGATAGCAGAAAGATTATCACAGAACAGTAGCGTGGAGGCAGAGAGTTTGATCTGAAAATCTTTGAGTAACTCCAAGAGCCAAACCAATTCACTGGCAGCCATGGCTAAAGTTCAATATTCAGCTTCCGTTGAAAGATCGAGATACAGTGAACTGCTTCTTAACTTTCCAAGAGACGAGGAAATCCCCTAAGAATACACAAAAGCCAATAATGGACCTTCTAGTATCGGGGCAAGAACCCCAGTCAGAATCTGCAAAGGCTTTGAGCTGCATTGGGGACTTAGAGGAGAAGAATAGGCCCAAACATATTGTCCCTTTAAGGTATCTGAGGAGGTGGTGAGCAGCTTGGAGATGTGAAGAATGGGGCTTGGAGACAAATTGACTTAGCTTCTATACGGTGAAACTGATATCAGGCCTGGACAAAGTGAGGTAAAGAAGCTTACCAATCAGCCTCCTATATGCTGCAGTGTCTGGCAATGGTTCCCCATCTTTAGCCCCAAGTTTCAAGTTTGGATCCATGGGAAAAGAAGATGGCTTGCAACCCAAAAAACCAGCATCCTCAAGCAACTGAAGATTGTAGTGCCTTTGTGACAAGACTAACCCTTCCGGGGAGTACGCAATTTCAAAACCAAGGAAGTACTTGAGCTTGCCAAGATCTTTCAACTTAAATTTGTCGTTAAGAAAGCTATTCAGTTCATTTATCAAATAGAGATTGGGACCAGCCACTATGATGTCATCCACATGCACTAGTAAGGCCAAGAAAGTCCCCCCAGAACCTTTAGTGAACAAGGAGTAGTCAGATTTGGATTGTACAAAACCATAAGCAAGAAGAGCATTCGAGAATTTTGAGTACCATTGCCTTGAGGCCTGTTTCAAGCCTTAAATGGACTTGTGCAGTTTGCAAACTAGATTTTGAGCAACCTGTTTGTGTAATCCCAAAGGTAAGTCCATGTAAACTTCTTCAAATAAATCCCCATTTAAGAAAGCATTGTTAACATCCAATTGACTAAGTTCCCATTTCTGAGTGGCGGCTAGAGCAAGGAACAGCTTTACAGTGACAGATTTTGCTACAGGGGAGAAAGTTTCAAAATAATCCAAGCCTTCCTGTTGAGTATACCCTTTTGCTACGAGGCGAGCCTTGTATCTCTCTATGGAGCCACCAGAAATATACTTGATTTTGAAGACCCACCTCCAACCAATAGATTGCCTGCCTGGAAGAAGTGGGACAACAGACCATGTTTGATTGGCAGCCACGACATCAAGCTCAGCTGCCATAGCCGCTCTCTATTCTGGGTGTAAGCAGCCTCCTGATAGGTTTGGGGTTCAAGGTTGGCAGAGATGTTAAGTATGAAATGTTTGCGGGGCTTGCTGAGTGAGTCATAAGATAAGAATGAAGATAGGGGGTAAGGAGTGGAGGTAGTGGAAGTAGGAAGAGGAGAAGAAGTGGGGAGGCTACAGTGGTAGTCTCTGAGATAAGAAGGAGGATTGTGTACTCTATGTGACCTCTTGGGCAAAAGTTGAGTTGGGGCAGTAGATGGAGAAGGGGGATGAGTGTCTTGTGTGGAGGATTGATGCTCTGAAGAATGGTGCGGTGAGAGAGGATGAGGAGAAAGGGGAAGAGTGGGATGATTAGCATTGTGTGTATCTGAAATAGGTGTAGGCGAAGTGGAAGGAGATGAATCAGTGGGAAAAAGATCAACAGGTTCTGTAACTAGAACAGTGGGTAAAACAAGATGTGGAAAAAGATTTTTTTGAGGTGGAGTAGATAATTTGTGGAAGGGAAATATGTTTTCATAAAAGACTACATCTCCTGACACAAAAATGTGTTTAGAGGACAAATCCATGAGTTTGTACCCTTTCATTCCAGGAGGATACCCAATAAACACACACTCTTTGGCCCTTTGATCAAACTTGGTTCTTCCAGCAGATAGAGTGGAAGCAAAAGCCAAACACCCAAAAACTCTAAGGGTTGAATAGTAAGGTTTAGTCTGGTAGAGTAACTCAAAGGGAGATTTATGATTTAGGTGAATAGAAGGTGTCCTGTTTATGAAGTATATAGCGGTGAGAATACATTCAGTCCACATGGATATCGGTATTTTAGATTGGAAATAAAGTGCCCTAGCCACATTGAGAAGATGTTGATGTTTTCTTTCAACAACAGAGTTCTGCTGAGGTGTTTGGACACAAAAAAACTGGTGGAGCACCCCCTTTGAGGAAAAGAAATCATGAAAGGATAACTCAGGTGCATTATCATATCTGAACTATTGAATAGGTTTATCGAATTGAGTTTGCACCATATGGAAATAGTTTGGGATTACAGAGCTCACATCACTCTTATGTTTCAGCAGAAAAACCCAAGTGAACCTGCTGTGGTCATCAACCAAGGTAAGGAAATATCTAAGACCTTTGTAGGAAGGTACATTATAGGGCCCCCAAATATCAGCATGGATTAAGTCAAAAGGAGCAGTAGCTCGATTATTATGTGACTCAAAAGGTAACCTCTTCTGTTTTTCCAAAGGACAGATATAGCATGGGGAGAATTTATTGTCATTGGAGAGTTTACAATTCAGAATGTCATGAAGTGGCTGTAAGCATTTAAATGGGACATGCCCCAATCTATTGTGCCAAGTATAATAAGAGACAGAAGTAACATTGTTTACAATATTTTGTGTACATGAACTGTATGGAAGAGAAGACAAATTGGTGTTCAATTTGTAGCGATCTTGTACTCTTTCACCCTTGCCAATCTGCTTCTGGGAAGTAATTTCCTGAAGAATGAAATAATTTGGAAAGAAAATGATCATCAGACCATCTCGAGAAAGAATTGCAGTGACTGAAACAAGATTGAAATGGAAATTGGGCAAGTATAATACATCATGAAGTATTATGTCATTGGTAACATAAACTGTACCAGATGGATGTACAGAAATGGAAGTGTTATTAGGAAGTGTAACGGTGGCGTATGGGTTTTATGGAAGTGAAAAGATTTATGTCTGAGCAAATATGCCTGGTGGCTCCTAAGTCAATGATCCAGTGTTTCTGGGGATTGAAGCGAAAGATAGGTGGAGTAAATAAGCATACACCTGCATTGGAAGTTTCCGGTGTCTCAGGTTGAGGACTAGATTGTACAGTAGTGTGGTTTGATAAGAGTGACAGGAGTTGCTAGTGTTGGTTCAAGAGCAGTTGATATTGTCCCTGAGTTAGTAATATTGGATTGGAAGACGAGGTGGTAGCTGAAAACCCTTCAGAAGATTGGGAGTTTCCAAAAACTTGAGTGCCCTGACCATTAAGAAACGGTTGAGTCGTGTTCCCTTGATTACCAGGAGGAAGTTGAGCTAAAATACTGACATCAGAGGGCTGATTCATCACATTATCACCAGATAGCTGATTCACAACACCATTATCTCTCTGTTTGAACTTGTAACCAAGTGGATATCCATGGATCTTGTAGCATTTGTCAATTGTGTGCCCTAGAATCTTACAGTGGGTGCAATAAGGAGGGTCCCTCATTTGGTTTTGACTTTTGTAGTTATTTTGTTGAACATAGGGGTTGTTTCCAGGATTGTAGACAACATTTCCCGAGTTTCCTCTAGCAGGGAAGGCCATCATTTCAGTTGAAACAACCAAACTCATGCCAATTTTCCTCTGATTCTCCTCTTGTACTACAAGTCCAAAGACTTAGTTGATGGGAGGCATGGGTTCCATGACCAGAATTTGACCCCTAATAAGTGCGAAAAGACTCATTCAAGCCCATTAAAAAGGACATGATCTGTTTTCGCAGAAAATACTCATGAAGCTCCTTTATACCATTGCAAGCACATGTACCACAAGTACACATAGGTCTGTAATTACTCAACTCATCCCATAAAGCTCTCATTTTAGTGAAATACAAACTCACAGAATCTTGTCCCTGAGTTAAATTCATCAGTTGCCTCTTTAATTGAAAAATACGAGCTCCGTTTTTCTATTGAAACCTCTCTTTTAGATCCATCCAAATATCACGACTAGAATCTGTGAATATAATGCTAGCTGAAATCTCCCGAGTAACAGAATTCAGAATCCAAGAAGTTACCACATTATTGTTGCGAATCCAACAACTAAGAAGAGCTGCATCTGTACCATCTGGCTTCGTGATTGTTCCATCTACGAATCCGAGCTTGTTTTTTACGGACAAAGCAATCAGCATAGATTGGCTCCATGAAGCATAATTCTCTCCGTTCAACAACTGAGAAACAAGGACCAAATTACGTCCGTCAGCATGATGTAGAAAGTAAGGACTCGAAGGATCCTCAGTTTGGGATCGATTCTGTGCGAAAGGGATATGAACATTCTCTGTGTTTTCCGCCATAAACTCACTGATCGAAGCTAAGAGAAGAAGGAATGAGGTTGAATCTGGAAAAGATTTGGAAGAATACGAAGAGAAATGGCCGAATCGAAGAACTCAAAAGAAAGAAGAAAAAACACGCTCTGATACCATCTTAGAACCAGAAGGAAACGAAAGAGAGCTAACTTCTGTAAAAAAGAATTAGAAAATGGAATGTACAGTAACCAGTATTTAAAGACTAAGCTAACCGACTTAACCACTAACTAATCAACTACTAATCAACTAACTAATCAACATATTACAGCGAGGACCTAAACTATCATAAATTACAGATAAGTCCCAATAACCTAATGAAAGTAGTAGGGATGGAGGCAACCTTTTTTTTTAATTATTTGTTATTATTGTTGTTGTTGTTCGAAAACTAGAATCTCATTTTGATAAAGAGTGCTTTTTTGTCGATTGATCTATCAACCTTCCTCCATAAGAACATTGTTATTAATTTTAAAAATGTTGTTATTAATGTCGGGTGAATATTATACTTCCAGGACTATGATTTCAATTTTCTATTTTATTTTATTTTATTTTAATCGTCTCCTTCTTTTTTCCGTCAAAATGTATAGAAAATGAAACCTTGTAGTTCCCTAGTTTCCTTTCTTTGGTGGCACAAGGGAGAACACATCAATCTAAAGGGCCATATGAAGGTTCGAAACCTCAGCAAGTTCAATCACTTTGTATCTTAGATACTAGAGTCAGGTTGAAGAGATTATGAAAAATTAGTGCAAGCAACCTCTATGTAAATTACAAGATAAAGTGATTAAGCATCTAGAACAACTCCAATAGACTCTTTAAACCTAAAATACTCTCTATTTTAAAGAATCAACGCTTCAAAATCTTCTTCAATAGGCTCTCTATTTTAGCATTTCAATTTCGAGAGAACTCACTCTCTATAATTTAATGCTACACGTTTCAATGTTTCCAGTTCTTGAATTATACGAACTACCTCTAATTTTATTGGCCATTAAAATAGTGCTTCATATAAAAAGATTCTCTCTATTTAGTTGAATATACTCTTTAGAAATTGAGAAAGGTGCCAACATTAATTCAGCCACAGTGTAACTTTGTAGTTTACCATAACTCATAGGTGTGGGGATTGCTTTTAATAAGCTCTCCAACCGATTCCAACTCACTACCATCAAGTATGGATTCCCATACCCGAAAAAGAAGTACGCAAGTTCTTTACATCCGTACCCCATGAATGCATTCACAATTTACACACAAGGTCCAAAAAATGTTGACTCCATGATTTATGGTAGTAATTCAAAAACAATTAAAATGTTAATTCACACTACCGACAAATGCTCTGCAGCACGTACAGCACACCTGCTAGTGAGTATTTGGGATATCTCAATTGGTACTTGCGGAGGCTCCTTCCAGAAGCTTTTCTTAGCTAAGCCTGTAGTATCAACCTCCTCAGTCTTGGGAGTCATATAACCGGGCGATCCCTTGTTCAAATCCTTCAACTCACTCAATATTTCATCAAGTGTAGCCTCCTGAATGCAGGGGCGGAGGGAGCATGGGGCTAGAGTTGGCTAAAGCCCTCCAGGAAAAAATAAATATTTCTGAGTTTTGTTGTAAAACCACCGAAAGGGAGGTAGTAAAAGGCACCAAAAAGAGAAAATAAAAGGCACCAAAAGTGGATGTAATAATTATGTTTTATTGTATTAATGACTATTGTATGCCAGATTAATATTTGTAATACGATGTGTCCCAATATTTTTCTATAAATAGGGGCTATTTGTAATGAATTTATTAACAAAAATGAAATGAAAATGCTCTCGTTCACAACACGTTATCAGCACGATAATTCTACTTTTCTTCTCAATAGATCTGTTATCATTTTATCCTCTTCTTCAATTTCTACTTTTGAATTCTTGTAGATCCGTGCAAAATTCCTCTCAAAGAATTTTCATGTTTTTCAACTCTTCTTTTTCCTCTCCAGCTCTCAAGAAACCGGATTTCGTACCTAATTACTTCTCCCTCTCTCTACATGAGATTATACGCCATCAAAAGGTAATGCAGAGAAAAATGGATTTACCCTAAAGAAGCAATATATTACTTCTAGTAAATTAATATTACTTCTAGTAAATTATGTTATAATCATGTCCATTTGAATTGTATTATACTCCTATTATATTTTCATTTTGTTGATACTTAAAAAAAAATGGTTAACAAATATTTCATTAGCCCACCAATGTAATAAATCCTACCTCCGCCCTGCCTGAATGGGAGAAGAATCATCATCAGAGGGCAACCATGGTAATGCGCCTCGGAAGTCCCAATTATCCTCCTCATAAACCCACTTGACCGCCCGGAGGAGAATCAAACGAAGTCGCCGACGACTCTTCATCTGATTCGGAAAAATTATGCCCAAACATTGTGTTGATCAGCTCTTCATTTAAACCCTTATGGAATTAATCCTACATTTTGAAACCCATCGAAGGACAGAGTATCAACCTTAATCTCGGTAGTCGGCTTGGTGATAAAGTTGGTAAGCCGCTGGCTTGGGCTCCGTCCGCTGGCAGTTGAGTGATCATTTCCTTGCATGAAATATTTCAATCCCGGGTGTTGTTCCGGTGGTGGTGGTCGTCGTCGTCTTCTTCTACAGCACACTATTGAGCTCAATTTTCCTTTGAACCCATATTGTTCTCTCGAACTCAAATCAATAGTATCGTAAAAAAGGATTGGGATAATTAACCTAATAATTTTACTATTCGAGTAACTTCAGTTAAAAGAAGATAATTTCAATTAAAATATTACACTTATCCCAGATTTTTCTATCATTATTAGAATATTTGAATTTTAATTTCATTTAACTAACAAAATAATTCATTCCCTCAACATTCCCTAGTAAGTTGTTTCACCAGTGCGTTACACGGTGGACAAAATTTTCAACTAATAACAATATTATAGATCCTAGTAATATTAAGATAAGACCTCAAAAAAATAAAATAAATAATAGACTAAAACAATAAATTTAATATAATGGAATAGTATTTTTGATAAATATTAATTGAATAATGAAAACAATTAGCTTCTTTAGTTGTGCGTTGCACGAGAGACTAATTTTTTAATAAATAGTAGTTTGATAAATATTAATCGAACAATAAAATAATTAATTGATGATTAGTTATCAACTTATACGTTACTCTGACCCAGCATTTACACTCGTGCGTTATACGGGATGATAATTCGTGATATAAATTATGATAATATGTCGCGTTTTACTCATTATAAGATTAAATTTACTAAAAATAAAAGTAATATAAAATAATATTAAATGTTATAGTTATCTAAATAACCAAATTAAATTCTACTAACTTTCGAAGTGCATATGACTTTCCCTTTAAAATTATTTTATATTCTATTATATGCAATTATAAATTTTGAGATATGATACAGGGTCCTAACAATGAATAAGTGAATAATAAATTTTTAAAATTTGATTATAAAATATAATTAACATACATATATGTTATAAAAATGACAATGCAATGGGTACAAACCCTAAACCCCCGTTCCTACTTTGCTAAGAAACACTTATCCCCGCCTCCATCCCATCCTTATTTAATCGAGGCCGATAGAGGATGATAGAATTATAAAAAATGATGGAGACTCGCATTCCCCGTTCTCGTCCTTAAAAAAATTTCTCATGCCCGTTAACCTCTCATCGTGATCATTTAGTCAGAAACTTTTATTTGTACTTTTTTTTAATATGTATTAGTGATATCTATTTCCATAAACACATTTTAAATATACTAAACACGTTATGTTAACATATTCGATTTATATATATATATTTATTTATTTAGCTCATAAATTTAGATGTTTATTTTAAATAATTTAAATTATATAGGATTATTAACGTGGTCAGTAAAAAAATCATAAATTCTATATTATTTTGATCAAATAATGAATGATTTGATATCAAATTTAAAATAACTTGGATAAGATAAATAAATTTAAAATACATATGATAAATAATTAACATAAACAATTTAATTGTTGGTCTTTCAAAGTTGAATAAAATCTAAATTGAAAAAAAAATTGGTAGAAAATAAATCATTTAAATTAGTTGGGATTCTTAATGTTTATTTAGGAAAACCCCTGTGAAGTTCAAGCGAGAAAATGTGAATAAAAAGTTATCATTTTAAAATAAAAATGATTTGACAGCCCGTAGCAATTTGATTAATTTTAATTAATTAGTCATTCTTTTCAATTAATTATCTTTTCCCTTTTCGAAATATAATTAATTTTGATTCATTTTCCGTTCAAGAAAATCATGTACTACCAAATTTTGGGAACATAATTATTTTTTATTATTTTTTATTGTTGGGTAATTATTTATAAAAATAATTAGTTATTTCTTAAATATTAGCTTTATACTACAGTTTTAATAATTGTATGAATCTAATTTTAAATATATCTTTTAATTCAAAAAGATATTTTTGAATTTAAAAGATATTAGGAATCTTGCCAATACGTAGTAATCCAATTAATTTTATTTTTTCAAAATCAATATTATTTTCTAATTTTAGCAATATAATTAATGAATGACACCATGTCCAATCAAAACTTAGTATTATGGTTAATTTTAATTAATTATAATATAAATGATTTTAGCAATATAATTAACGAATTAAATCATGTCCAATTAAATTTCAGTATTATAATTACTATTAATCTATTACAATATAAATAATTTTACTTAATTTTCAATTTTATCTAATTTTTCTAGAAAGAATTAATTAATTCTAAAGTAATTAGCTTAATAGCTGCAGTTAAAATTAGATGAATCCGATTTTAAATATATTTAGTAATTTAAACGATATCTTATAATTTAAAAGATATAGATAAAGATTCAATTAATTTAAAAATTGGACTAATGTTACTCTTGGATGATCAATTAAAAAATTAATTAATGTCAAAGTTCTTTAATTGAAATTTTTTAATTAAATCTGGTCAATATTATACATTTATATTATTTATTAATAATTTGATTAATTTTTAAATTTAAATTTTAATGTGGTATAAATGATAATTGATAATTAAAGATGTACGGTCCAGATTATTAGTAGTAAATTATTGAAATTACAAAATAATTTAATCGAGATAAATCTAATTGTGTTGATGGAGATCAAATTTTAAAGATAAAGATAAATCTGGTTAATTGATGCAGATAAATCTTAACTATTAATTGTCAAATTATTTCATTAACATAATTTTTTTCATAATCCATGGCAAATTATATTGTTGTTATAATTCAAGAAAATATTTTAACTAATTAACCAATTAACTAATCCACAAATTTATGGTGGATATAGTAAAAATAAAAGGGTATACTAAAAATTTAAAAATAATAAAAAAGGAAAATAAAAATAAAAATAAAAGATAATTGTATAGTAATTTTCGAAAAGACAATTATAGGAAGATAAGGAAAGATAAAGATAAGGGAAAGATAGAGATCTAGTGATAAGAAAAGTGAAGATTTTGAAAGATTTGTAGATCCAAATAAGGAAAAAGAAATAATTTAAGAAATGATTAATTCGATTAAGGAAAAGAAAATAATTAAAAAGTAAAAAAGTAAAGTTTTGGCTAGAAAAGGATTAATGTTGCAAATAAAATTTTGGCGGGAAATGACTAAGATTGTAAATACTTGCTTATTCTATATATAGAGTTTCTATATATATAGATTATTATTATTATAAAAAATGTTGAACGGTCATTGAAAATAAGTATGAGTGGCTCGTCATTCGTTGGTTTGTATTTCATGTTTCTTCAAATATCATATGTGATAGCTTTGGACGACTAGAGTTCGTGGGAATCATTACTGAATACTGAACATAATCTACTGTGTTTATTAATTATTACACTCACCGTTGTAGTGCACAAATACCCCTAAAAGATCATTTTAGGCTACTAATTATTATCATTTCATACATGTAGTGATTACAATTGCGCTCAAAATTGAATATAAACTCTTAGCAAATAATGAAATTGTTAAATTTCAAGAAATTGGCTTATTTGATTTGTATTAAATTTCATCAAATTAATTTTTTTTTTTAATATCTCTCACAACGACTCATGCACATGGTATTCACATGACTCAAAAAAAAAATTAAAAAAAAATCTAATACTAGATCAAAACTGCTACTTTCATTTGTAATTTTAGTTTTGAAAAAATGACTACTCCCATGCGTTGCACGGAAACTTAATAATTATTTACTTAAAGTAATAGTTTTTACACTGTTACAAATAAGTTGAAAATTAATTTACTAAATAAATTAATATAAAATATGGAAACCTTCCTTTTTTTTTTTTTTTTGAGCAAACAGGACTTCATTCATCAAGCTCATCTTGCAAATGAGACGAGAGGAAAAGAGGAATAGAATCCGTCCAATGGAAAACATTAAGGGACCCTACAACGAAAGATGCCAGCGTATGTGCTAGCCTATTCCGATTGCGGGGGACATACTTAATCGACTCACAACCTACAGCACTAGACAGAGAGATAATATTCGTAAACACGAAAGAAGAGCTAGCAAACGCTTCCGGCTCATGCAGCCCCCGAATGATGCGAATGGAGTCTGTGCATACGCCCTCAACTTGCAATTCTTCGTCACGAAGCAATGAAAGCCCATATCGAATCGCTAAAGCCTCCGCCACCTCCACCGAAAAAGATCCGCACAAACCCATTGCAAAAGCCAAGCGGATACACCCAGAATTGTCCTTCACAACACCCCCCAACCCAATATATCCTCGTCGAACAGCCGCATCACATAGCAGCGTGAGTCCATTGCAACACCTCCCCACCCCGCGCCAAGCCCGCGGCTGTGGGTTATCATACAAGCCCAAACTGCGAGTGAGTTGTGTGTCCTTCCGCTGCGAGGCAATATAGTCACTCCAGTAGCCCAGAAAAATTTCACCAACAATTTCATGACTGCGCCAAATACCCTGGTGAAAGAGGGCGTTACGCTCTGACCAAATGAAACCTTCCTTGAAGACAACATTGGACATGAAATAGTTATGCATGTAAATATATAATACAATCTTACATTTGCTAACTCTATCGAAAATTTTGTAAAAGATAAATTGTAAAACATAGAAAAAATACAACTTAGACCATGATTTCTAAAAATGTAACTTTTACATCACAAATGAATTGCCTAAATTTGTGTAACTTATATCAAATTGGCATGTGTATACCAAAAGAAAGAAAAATGTAGTTATCAAAAGCAATTTAATCGCATAAATTCATTGAATGTGAAACCTTTATGTTTATTTTATTTTCATTGAATAAAGTTCGAAATCACCATAGTATTAATTTTTCTGATTTGAAAAGCAATTTAATTAAATTTTCTATTTATAATGTTAAAATAAAAGAACTGTATATTATCCATCAACTTTATATATTTATAAAAAAATCAACAAAAATAAAGTTAACCATAGTAAAGAAATAATTTTTTAAATATTAAATGACTAATAATCTTTTTACATCTTGAACAATTGCCCTCACTTGCTCGATCAATAATTAAGACAATAAATCACATTTTATTGGAAAAAATAAAAATAATTTGAAAAAAGTGGCCCAAAACTTATCGCAAACCGACCCACTTACTCTTTTTTAATGTTTGGTTCCACCACCAAAAAATTAAAAATAAAATAAAATTAAAAAAATAATGACCAAAGTAAAATGAGCCATGCTTGTTCTTACATAAGCATACTTATTGATTGATATATTACAATAGAAAACACATAAATATTTGCATATGCATGCACCACTCCATAATTGCACAATATTTTTTATTTTTTTGAATATGACATAATTGCACGACATTGATGAACAAAAAATCACACAACACATAACACATGTAAAAGTAACTTTTTGAATTCTTGCATTTTGTTTATTTCAATAGTTTTAATAAATATAGACATTAAATATCAACTTTTATTTTTATTTTTTCTGAACACGCAACTTTTATTTTTTAATTTAAAGTAAATAAAAAGCAAATGCATAGACTATATAAATAAATTTTGACATTTCCAATTACCAAACAATATAACAAAAATAAAATTATATTTATCAAAATTGAGCCCAAAAAAGGATGACCAAAAGACTATTTTTAAAATTCTCAAATCACGGGTATCATTTCTACATTGTATTATTTCTTTTCTCTAATTCTCATATGGCATTGTCTATTTCTTTATGCTAATACTGGCAAAACAAATTAGACCTAAAAATTTATGATAGCTATTTACCCCAAAAAAGGCCAACAAAAAAAAAAAAGAAAAACAACAAATTAGTATTTGTGAAAAAATATATATATATATATATATATATATATAGTTGCATTAATAAATATATAATAACGAAATTATATCATAATAAGGAATAAGGAAACGATGCAGTAAGTAAAAATAATTTACCTAGTGTTTATAATTAATTTGAGCTAGTAAAATCATGATTGATCTGCAAAATATGGAGAAAAGTTAATTAAATTTACACCATAAGCAACTATGCATGTAGCAAAAAGAAATTGGTCCAATAAACAAATGACTAACTTTATGTCTGCCTAATAACCATTTTCTAGTTATAACTTTCAATTCACGTTTACTTTATATAATATATAGAATATAGATATAGATGGTGGTTACTGTTAAAAGTATGTGCTATGCTTTCAATTTATGGTTTCCATTTACAATCGCAACTTTAATTTCAAAATAACTGAATGCAACCTGGTATTCTTTAGTGCATGTTATTTGTTTTGTTGGTAATATATACTTTAGATTTGTATTACAAAAAAGAAAAAAATCATTTGCACACTTAAATTTCAAATTTTGGTTTCATTTTCAGGTATTACTCAATTTTTCTCTTTATATGATGTGCCCATTACGGATCTTTGTATGAGTGTGTTATGTTTTGAAAGGTATTATGTTAAAAGTTAATTCGTATTCGAGCAAATACAGTTTCCTTGCGGTGGGGCATCTATTTGAAGCTTAGAAATTCTATTAATTTTTTAACCTTCAGCCAACTTAGAAAATGAGTCATATTCGACTTTTTTTGTAGGTTTTGCTTGTGTGGCATGTATGATGAATTCGGTACATATTTGAAACCTTTAAGGGTGCGTTCTGTTTGTCGTTTTCAGCCCGTTTTCTGTTTTCTGTTTTCGAAAATATTGAAAACGCGTTCTGTTCATTGTTTTCGAAAATACGCTTTCGAAATCGTTTTCAAGATTTGTATAGAAAATAGGAAAACGTCTTTTTAACGTTTTCGGCGTTTTCTGTGTTAAATGTTGAAAACAAGGAAAACGCGTTTTCGGATTTTAAACTTTACATTTATTACATTCTAAACAATTATAAACCAAACACATTTTCTATTTTCTCTTCTCAAAAATAATTTTTTCAAAATAACAAACCAAACGCATTTTCAATTTTCTGAAAACAGCAATTGAAAACAGAAAACACCAAAATATTTTCGAAAACGAAAATAGAAAATAAAAAACAAACAGAACGCCCCCTAAATAACCACCCTATAGAGTTTGAAAGCTACAGGTGATGTAGTGTAGAAATGACTGAGGTCTAGAGCGAAGCCATGTGGCAACAATCAAAGATTAGGCCTTCAATTATTCTTAGACGAGAAGTGCTTTAAGTACACACAAAAAATATGTGACAAAATGCTATCACACACTAATAATGGCATGGGCTCCCAACTTTCAGCGGGACAATATGGCAATTTTGCCACACCCTCTATTAGCGTGTGGCATTTTGTCACATATTTTGTATGTACTTGAAGTTCTTCTTAGACCTTCTCTAAGCGTAGGTAGGTGGTTAAAGATAAATTACATTCTAAACATCGGGAAAAACTAGACAATAAAAACACACAAAATCACACAAAAACTGGACGAAAATAAGGAAAAACAAGGGCGTGCAAAACCACAAACAATCGAGATTCGAGAAAGGGAACCAATGAAATCGGAAGAAACACTAAGCAGACGCTGAGTCGCATTGATTCAAGCAACAAATGTGTTTAAAAACCTATTTCTCACATTGTGAACCTTAGAGTGAGTAATTAATGCAATTAATCGATCGAGGAGAAAGTTATGCCAAATACTAAATTTTTAAATTGTTTTAGAAAATACTTCCTAACCTAATTACTATTTCATAAAATATTTCCAAATTTTAAACTCTTATCCTAAATTTCACTCACTCTCTTTTTTTCTCACTATCTCTCCCACCACCACTTTGCACTGCCACCACCGCCACCAATCTCCGGCCACTTTGAACATGGTAAAAACATTAGGTCTATGGAGCAATGTGACCACCGGCGGTGGTTCTGGCTTGTGGGAATTTAATTTCCTCTATAAACCAGGATCTATCGTGTTGGATTATCAAGTATAGATACAATCAATACGGAAGCGTACCTGAATCAC
Source organism: Jasminum sambac (assembly GCA_018223645.1). Lineage (NCBI taxonomy): Eukaryota > Viridiplantae > Streptophyta > Magnoliopsida > Lamiales > Oleaceae > Jasminum > Jasminum sambac. The sequence goes on from CP073652.1 coordinate 29,848,736, forward strand.
CCATTGTGCTTGTGATATTGGAATCCTGTGGTTTTGATCTTCCAAGTCAACAAGCGGCTCCTTATTTCTCTCTGATGATGGAGAGTCAGAAAGAATGAACAACACACGCTTGTGACCTGGGGACCATAACCACATATATTTATGACGGCCCGTTAACCTAATTCAGTCCATCATAGAATTAGGAACCCTGAGCCTAGTATCTACACATATAAAGCCCATACTTTAATTTAATTGATGCATAAAAGCCCAATATTCGAAACCGTATTAGATCACTTTAAACGGGCTTAACCGAATATGATAGTCTTTAATTAATACACAACAATTACATATATTAGCCCATATATTCGATTAAAACCTTACAATCTCCCACTTGGGCTATATATGTCACCTTATAATTGTGTATAACCTTATGAGTACTCAGAATTTTGCTATCATTACCGAATGCATCCCCAAACAATCCGGTCCATCAACTATATCAATTTATGATCAAAGCGGTCTTCGTTACACTTAGATAGGTAACTAAACCATCAATGGTCACATAAACCAATATATTTGAACGACATGGATCAAGTATGGATGTGTAGCATGGAAATTTCATGCAACGTGATCTGAAACATGCCTATTTTCAACTGGTCCACCTTTATACCTTAGTGAGATCGTTTCAAACGAGTTCAGAGATAACAACAAAATAAGACTTTAACTCTATAACCGAAATAACTGTATCCATAAACTTTATCCAAAACGACAGTGTATGTGTCTAATATGAAAAAAACACAAAACACAAACTCCCACTGAAACTATATACCCTCAAAAGACATCACACCCATATGAGCAGTGTGCTCGTGAAAGACCTTAGGTGTTAATCCCTTAGTGAGCGGATCCGCAATCATGGTGTTTGTTCCAATGTGCTCTATTGACACATGTCCACTCTGAACTCTTTCTTTAACAGCTAGGAACTTGATCTCTATATGCTTTGACTTCGTTGAGCTCCTATTGTTATTGGAATATAGCACTGCAGACTTATTGTCACAAAATAACTTAAGTGGTCTTTCGATACTACTCACAACGCACAGCCCAGTGACAAAATTTCGCAGCCATATTCCATGATTTGATGCCTCATAACATGCTATAAACTCCGCTTCCATGGTGGAGGTAGCTATCAGTGTCTGCTTGGCACTCTTCCAGGAGATAGCACCTCCAGCAAGTAGGTAGATATAGCCTGAAGTGGATCTCCTACTATCTTGGCATCCTGCGAAATCGGAGTCAGAATAACCAACGATCTCCAACTGATCCGATCTCCTATACGTGAGCATGTAATCCTTTGTTCTCTGTAAGTACCGCATGACCCGTTTGGCTGCTTTCCAATGATCCATTCCCGGGTTACTTAAATACCTCCCTAATATCCCAACAATGTACGCAATATATGGACACGTACAAACCTGAGCATACATCAGACTCCCTACTGCTGATGAATAAGGAATCTTCCGCATCTCTTTAATTTCCAAGTCATTTTTTGGGCATTGACTTAAACTGAACTTGTCTCCTTTAGCCACAGGGGTATCACATGGTTTACAATCCTGCATGCCAAACCTTTTAAGTACCCTTTCGATGTAGCTCTTTTGTGATAATCCAAGAATACCCCGAGAGCGATCTCGATGTATCTGGATTCCTAATACAAAAGAGGCGTTACCAAGATCTTTCATCTCGAAATGCTTTGCTAGAAATCTCTTGGTTTCGTGCAATAAGCCTACATCATTGCTGGCAAGCAGTATATCATCGACATATAAAACAAGAAAAATACACTTACTCCCACTGAACTTGCGGTATATACAATCATCGGCCAGATTCATCTCAAAACCGAATGAGGTGATTACTTGATGAAATTTGTAATACCATTGTCGAGACGTCTGCTTGAGTCCATAGATGGATTTCTTTAATTTGCAAACAATTTGCTTTGCATCGCCTGATACAAAGTTTTATGGTTGCACCATATAAATCGTCTCATCAATGTCACCATTGAGAAACGCTGTCTTAACATCCATCTGATGTAACTCAAGATCAAAATATGCCACTAATGCCATTATAACCCTGAAAAAGTCTTTCGAGGAAACCGGAGAGAAAGTCTCTTTATAATCGATGCCTTCTTTCTGTGTAAAGCCCTTCGCGACAAGACGGGCCTTATACCTCTCTACATCGCCCTTCGAATCCCGCTTGGTCTTAAATATCCATTTGCAACCAATGGGTTTCGCACCTTCAGGCAATGGAACGAGGTCCCATACGTCGTTGTCTTTCATAGACTTTATCTCTTCATTCATGGCATCGAGCCACTTTTGAGAGTTAGAATTTTCCATGGCTTGATGGAAGTTGATTGGATCATCTTCCACCATTCCAACGTCAACCTCATATTCTTGGAGAAATGCAATATAATCATCTGAAATTGCACTTCTCCTCTCTTTAGTGGATCTTCTTAATGGCATGGGTTCTTGAGGTTGTAGAGTTTGTTCTTCTGGAGATAACATGACATTGTCTTGATCCGGAGTTGCTTCTCGAACAAGGTCAGGGATAGGAACCTGATCCTGATCATTGTCAATGGCAATTGGAGGAATTTCAACATATTCCTCCTCAAAGACAAAGTCCGTAACTCTTTCTCCCCCCGCAAACTCAACATCCTCAAAGAACCGAGCATTCCCTGTCTCAAAAATTGTCTTGGTTGTGGGATCATAAAACTTGTAGCCCCTGGACCGTTCAGAATATCCAATGAAATAACAACTGATAGTCCTTGCGTCCAGTTTCTTTTCATTTGGCCTATAAGGCCTTACCTCAGCTGGACACCCCCAAATGTGTAAGTGCTTCAAACTAGGCTTCTTACCCGTCTAAAACTCATATGGGGTTTTATCAGTTGCCTTAGTTGGAACTCTGTTGAGTAGATATGCTGCGGTCTTTAATGCTTCTCCCCAGAGTGATTGTGGCAAGGTAGAATGAGTGATCATACTCCTCACCATATCCTTAAGCGTTCTATTTCGTCGCTCAGCAACACCATTCATAGTGGGTGAACCAGGCATGGTGTACTGTGGGACAATACCGCATTCCTCTAGGAATTTAGCAAATGGTCCTGGACGTTGTTCACCTGAACCGTCATATCTACCATAGTATTCACCACCACGGTCAGATCTGACGCTTTTAATCCTTTTACTAAGTTGGTTCTCAACTTCAGCTTTAAAATTTTTGAACACGTCCAAGGATTGTGATTTTTCATGAATGAGATATATATAGTCATATCTTGAAAAGTCGTCTATGAACGTTATGAAATATTGTTGACCATTCCAAGAAGCCGTAGGGAACGGTCCACAAATATCCGTATGTATAAGTTCTAAGACGTCTGAAGTCCTATTGGCTTGATATCTCCGTTTATTGGTTTGTTTTCCCTTTATATAGTTAACACACATGTCAAAATCTGTAAAATCAAGGGAATCGAGAATTTTGTCGGACACAAGTCTCTCAATTCTCCGTCTGGAGATGTGACCTAATCTCTTGTACCACAATGAGGCCGAATTCTCACATGTTAATTTACGCTTTACACCTCGAGTACTTATATGTAAGGATTCATTAAAGGAGGCAATTGTATCAATTAAATAAAGATTATCGTAACCTGACAGAGAACCGGAACCAACCGATTTTGAATCATGAAACAAACTAAATTTTCCATTTCCAAATGAACAAAAATAACCAAGTTTGTCCAAAGCAGAAATAGAAATCAAGTTTCGTCTAAAAGACGGCACAAGTAATGTCTCATCAAGATCCAAATAAAATCCAGTCCTCAACAATAATCTAAATTTTCCTATTGCCTCTACTTCCACCGTCTTGCCATCGCCAACATAGATGTATCTTTCACCATCACTTGGTTTTCGGCAACTCAGGCAGCCCTGCATAGACACACTATGTGAGTTGTTGCACCCGAATCAATCCACCATGTGTGTCTAGGTACTGAAGTTAAATTAACCTCAGAACAAACCAAATGAAGAAGAAGGTTAGCCAAGAGTGTACTAGTTTCAGCCTTTTCATTTGTGGCAAACCTCTTTTCGAGATCCTCAAGGAAACCCTTAGCCGCAGTCACCTGAGCGAACATGGTGCCCCGAAATGCTTCCGGAATAGCACGCTTCATGACCATTAGACTTATGCGGTTCGATCGTTCCCACCTTTCCATCTCCCTCTTTTCATCAGAGGTACTCTTATCAGTAAGTGCGGCAGGTTGATCGACCCGCAAAGCAAGGTCCAGATCCATGACTCCGAGAACAATCAATACGTTCTCTTGCCATGCTTTGAAATTCGTGCCATTAAGCATTAGAATGGAATTGATGTTAGCAGAGATATTAGAAGCAGAACCTGAAACTGAATAGAGAACAATTAAAATGGCTCACATGAATGATTTTTAGTATGCAAATAATAATTTTCAAATAGTGGTAGGGTCCATCACAAGATGCCTAGCACAACATCAATATTTAATCTTTGGATAGAAATATCGATTTGTAAGTGGCACTCTTGGTGTAGTGATCAAACACCGGCAATAAGACATGTCAATCAATAAACCTTTCTTTGGACCGATTTATTGATCACACGTTAAACCAAATAATCGCCGCATGATTATCACCACAACTGCACATGTAATTCAGCCAAATATTAACATTCCTTTGGGCCGATCAATATTTTCACGAATTATACACACACAAATACCTTTTAATATTCTAAGTTGATTAATTTCCACAATAGAGGTTGCTTTGGCAACTTGTTGCTTCAATCAATTCACTTTCGAATACTATACCTCTTCAAAAGAGTCCTCAGTACCAAAATTTGAGAAGAAAATAATTAATTTTGCATACATGAGCCTTTTGAGAACTTTAAGGGTCTAATAAGTTAATAATTCAGAACTTTGGGGGTCAAAATTAAGAATTTTGAAACTTAAGGGGCCTGAAATTGCAATTTTAGAAACTTTATTGGCCAAAAATTAAAAAATTCCGTACTTTGAGGACCAATTTAATTAATTTTAAAACTTTGGGGACTTTAATTGCAAGATTTGAAACTTAAACGGCCCAAAATGGAATAATTTCCAAACTTTAGGGACTGAATTATTAATCTTATAACTTATAGGGCTCAAATTAACTATTTTAAAACTTCAGGGACTGAAATGAACGAGTTTAAAGGCTGTTGGGGACTTATATAAACTAATTTAAAACCGCAGGGACCGAGACCGATGAACTAGAATTGACCGGCCTTACTTATACGCGCAGCCAACATTCAGGGACCTGAACTGCAAATAAGGAAAAAACGCGGAAATTGCAACTGAGGTCCTCGGAGCCTTCGAATTTTCACCCGTGGTCCCTGCGCATGGTGGCTGGACGAAACCCTAGCCTCTAGGTCGACTCACGCCACATTCGGCGAGACGGCAGCCTCACGACCAGAGTACAGAAAACCCCCTCGTTAGTGTTTTTTTTTAAAAAACAGATCCGAAAAGGGAAGAAAGGAATTCGACTGGAAAAAAAAAACATGATTCGAACTCGGTAATCTCTATATACATAAACGCACAACCAAGACAATTTTTGAGACAGGGAATGCTCTGATACCACTTGTGGGAATTTAATTTCCTCTATAAACCCGGATCTATCGTGTTGGATTATCAAGTATAGATACAATCAATACGGAAGCGTACCTGAATCACCCATTGTGCTTGTGATATTGGAATCCTATGGTTTTGATCTTCCAAGTCAACAAGCGGCTCCTTATTTCTCTCTGATGATGGAGAGTCAGAAAGAATGAACAACACACGCTTGTGACCTGGGGACCATAACCATATATATTTATGACGGCCCGTTAGCCTAATTCAGTCCATCATAGAATTAGGAACCCTGGGCCTAGTATCTACACATATAAAGCCCATACTTTAATTTAATTGATGCATAAAAGCCCAATATTCGAAACCGTATTAGATCACTTTAAACGGGCTTAACCGAATATGATAGCCTTTAATTAATACACAACAATTACATATATTAGCTCATATATTCGATTAAAACCTTACATGGCTTGCAGCCAAGCCAATCCTGACCACATGCTAGTGTTGTCGGGGTGGGTGGCGGCAACAGTGGGCCGGCGGAGGAGGTGGTGGAATTGTCTACACAACAATTTTATTATTATTTCATTAAATGTGTGTTTGATTGCAAAACTTTCCACGGAGAATATAATATGAAATCCATGAAACTGTTTTCCAAATTCAAAAATTTCTCATAGAAAATGTTTTATAGATACAACCATTCGTTGCACATTCTAGCTCAATTTTCATGGAAAACTGCATGTATAGATGGGAAAACTTCCACGTGCAAACGTTTTCCTAGAAAAAATTTCCATGCAATTCAAACACATGAGCACGTCCAATGCTATCCAAGATGGTGTAAAGGGGAGGGAGAGTGTGTGTGAATATTTTAATTGGAGTGAGATGGAAAATAGGATAGCCAAAAAAAAAATGGAAACTATGAAAACGAGAGTAGAGATAGAAATATATTCAAAACTTCATAAAATAATAGTAGTGAATGTGTACATGAATGTGTGATTTTGGACACGGAATGCAAACCGATGAAGAAAAAGTGAGAAAAAAAAGTAGGATAATTGAGAGAAGATTGATTTTAAAAAATTCAAAGAATATATATATGAGACCCATCAAAAAAATTGTCTCTCCCTTGAGTAGACATTGGAGTGTAGACATCTGCATAAGTGAAATTTTTAATAAGGGTGTGTTTGATTGCAAAGCCAGAAAATGGTTTGAAGGAAAATATTTTCCGGGTAAATGAATTACGAGAAAAAGTTTTCCAGGGAAAATTATTGTTGTAAATGTTTGATTGGATTAATTTGAAAGTTGGAAAATATTATTATTTTCCTTGTTTTCGTGCTTTTTCTCATGAAATTTGATCATTTTCCTTATCTTTATAATTAAAGTAAATTATTCATAAAAAAGAGATAAATTTTTCCCAGAAAATAAAAACCACATCTCCCCAAGGAAAACGTTTTCCTCCAAATAAGGAAAATTGCGAATTTTGAGAAAAGTTGAAAAAGGTTTTTCGGGGAAAAAAGGGTAATCAAACAGTCAACTAAGAAAAAAAAAGTTGAAAAATAACTTTTTCCTAAAAAAAAACATTAATCAAACACACCCTAATTATTTTTTAAAATGAAATAGTTTAAAGTTAAATGTAAATTTGGAAATCTGGTAGCCGATGAAAACAGGGCCCAATCCAGGAGTAATCGTCCCTTGAGAATGTTAGGTTACTTGATGAGGCCCATCTAGCTAGAAAACGGAATTGATGACATGGCATCAACAACAGCCGAAGTCTCGAAGTATTCTGTACACATTTTGTAATTTCATCTATACCGAAGTTGTGAAATTTGATATCTTTGTTGTGCGGTTTCATTGATGTTTTTCTTAGCAGAATCAATTTAATAAACAAGCTTGAGTTACAATTTTATTGAATGAAAATTAATTTGCTGAGTTAAAAATTCATAATCACACACTTTTCATAATCACACACTTTTCTGACTTTTCTCTATCTTTAAAATGTTCATATCTCTAATTGACGCGTTTGCAGTCGGCCCTGATTTCTCCATTGTTTCCAGTCAAGGGACTGATATTTCCCATCCTGATCATAGACTGAACAAATGCATCGAAAAAGTCACTCTGGCTATTTGCAAACCGGTTGACAATGGCAACCGTTGGAGCTCCACTTGTGGAGAACAATTCTTGATCCGTCTGGAGAAGTCCTCTGTTACTCTGGAGGTTTGTGAAGTAGCCATTGTCAAAACCATCGGGACTTGATGGATCGAGGTTGGCTAAAGTTCTGTTATTTCCACCTTGAGGACAAGTTTGACGGAGTGAGTCGAGGTAGGTTGAGTCCAAGCTCGGGTCGGGGTTCCCGGTACCACCGAAGTTGTAGAGCCGTTGGCTGAAAGTTCTGCATTTCGCTCTCCCAAAGGTATGAGCACCTGAAAATCGCTAATTATGCTATATAAATCTATAATCCTTCTTTACATAAGGGGGGCTATGTTGTGTTCCCAGCGCTGGGAGCCTACCAGGGAAATTACCCACCTCGCATCCCCCTCGAGAGTGTGGGGGTGGTGTGGGGTGAGTCGTCAGATAAGGTGTTTATAAGTCAGGTGCTTTTGAAAGAAACACTCAGAGCCTACCAGGGAAATTACCTACCCACTCGCATCTCGCCTCGGGGCTGGGAGTGAATCGTCAGATGAGGTGTTTATAAGTCAGGTGCTTTTGAAAGAAACACTCAACTGAGAGGGGGCAATAGGATGGATTTTTTAATTATTTTTTTTATAGATTTTAATGTAAAAGAGAAAAAAGAATGAGTGGAGTTGAATGATGAAGATTTGTATAGTATATGTAGGTCCCACAAGATATATGGATGTGATTGGTTTGATCAAAAGAAATAATGATAAAAATGGATTAAAAAATAGTGGTAAAATTTGGTAAAAATGGAATGTTATAACCCCTTCAACATATGCTTAGCGTATATCGTTCGTTAGAAAACTAACTTTTTAGATTGAATAACCGTCGAAAATATAGGATGTGTAAATAATAGTGAGTGGCAATCTGATATATATATATATATATATATATATATATATATATATGTGGTTAATACTAAAATTTTACTCTGACATCGTAAAATTTGAGTTTGAATAGTAATGGAGACCACAAGATATGTGGAAAATAGTGAACAATGATTTGAGATATATGATTAATATTGAAATTTGACTTTGACTCTGGTAGCAGATGTTAGTGTTCTAGATTGAAAAAAATTAAAAAGGGAACATAGGCTTAGTTTGTTGTACCTGATAAAGCAACTAAATCAGTGGAATCAAGACCCTTGGCTGCGAACTTTGACGAGACGTTATTGAGACTCTCGGAGCCCCGGGGGATTTCATTATCAGCCCCTGCCCGATTTGCCGTTCTACTATCCCTTCTGCCTAGAGGAACTGCCCATGATGGACCTCCTGCCTGTCACAATTGGAAGTATTTTAGGTACATTTAACTAGATAAGATAAAAGAAGATAATGAAAATATATACCAAGTCCACTGAAATTTGAGAAGCAAGTGCTAAAATATCTGCACAAGAGACGACCCCAGGACAGACGTTCTCTAATGCTGTTTTTATGTCATCAACCACGTCGAATCCATCAACTGAATCCCTATTTGGAAGTGCGTCTCTTTCGCTCTCTATCCCATCTGCATTATCAAGCAAAATCGACCCATCGCAGCCCTGTTCAAAGTAGACAAATTATTCTTTGAAACCAAGTACCGTTATGCATATTATGAGCAATTATATTATATATGCACACTTCTGATCTATTCCCTATGTGGGGAGACTGTATTTTCTATACTGCTGACATGGGTCAATAAGGTGTCTCCACATCAATGATTGGGAGAATCCAGATATAGGGGAGATAGGAGTGCAATTATGTAATGGGAAGAAAATTACGTTGACGAAGCAGTCATGGAAATGGAGTCGAATGAGCTTAGCGCCAATTCGAACATCGCTTTGTTGAGCCCGTTCCAATATGTTACGAACTATAGTGGACACGTTTGGGCATGATGTGCTGTAAAATGTATTGGTCAACTGAGCTTTACACCCTAATACGAAAGAAGCTATCAAGAAAAACGAAGTTAATAGTCGTAACACAGCCATTTTTAGGAAATGTTACTTTTTTTTTACAAGTCTAGATAGATTGAGAGAAAATGATGAGATGAGATTATGCTTCTCCGATTATGGATATTTATATAGGAAAAAAACCGGTTAATATGGAGGGAGGAGGGTAAGGTGAGAAACGTCAAATTAACGAGTATGCATGGCATGGAAAAATCTCGTGAATTTTTCAACTTCAGCTGGTCAAATCTTAATTAATGAATTTATTGGGTTTGTTAAATGTTCTTTAGACCATGGAACTTGGAAGGGTTCTATTTATCCCCACAAAGACAATTCTCTCACGCAATATTTTTCTCGAGGATACTGACGGACTCATTATAACTTCATCACAAAGAGAATTGGGATCTAACAATATGTCAAGTCTTTCAAGAAACATGCATTTGTAAACGTCTTCAAAAATCGTACCAATCATAGTTTTTAAATATAATTATTCATATTTATAAATATAGGCCATAGCGTTAACAATTGTACGTAGGCATGCACGTAGTAAAAATTGGTTTTTAGGTAAAACAATGCTAAAACGAGCAAAGCCTAAGTTTTCATTTTTAATGTATGTTATCATGATTCATGATATTGCCTCTCTTTTTTTTTTTTTTTTTTTTTTTTTTTTAAAGCATAAGACAGGGATTGTAGGGGAGGGATGATTTCTTGAACCCAAGTCAATAACTAGTAGAGGAGTGTCTTTTCCACTAAACCGACCCTTTTGGACCATTCATGATATTACTTAGTCAATTTGCTGATTGTAATTTCTAAGAATAGGTATTTAATATTTGCTCATTGAGGGGGGTTTTTTGGTAGTAAGGAAATGGTAGTAGTAGTTATGCCAGCAGGTAGAGCCCTATCCATAAAGAACTCCGTAACTGCGTCATAGACATCCTGCCCAACGATATCCCAACAAGATTGGTAGAAAGCAGCGGGAAAACCATCAGGGCCCGCAGCTGAATCCTTAGGAAGAGCAAACACAGCATTTTTGACCTCCACAAAGTTTGGTATGCCGATAAAAACAAATTATCGGCCAGGAGTAATGAGACGGAATACATTCTAATAATGATGGATCATCAACAATAGGTTCTGCAGCGGAGAAGAGACTTGAAATACTCCACGCCAGAAGTTTTGAATGTCAATAGGGTCGCCCACAGTTCCATTATCAAGTGAAATCTGGGAGATCTTATTTAAGCTTGGCGTTTTGAACAATCGCATGAAAGAAGCTAGTGTTTCTATCACCTTCTTGGAGCCACTTTATCCACTGACTTTTGTTTCCATAAAATCTCTTCTTGCTTCAAGAGAAGATTCAATTTAGAATATGCTTCATACATAGCTTCTTTAGACACATCATCCTTCTTCAAATCAAATTCATGTTCTCTGTGAAGAGCCAGCTGCTCAGCACTTCTGATGTTAGCAAAGATGTCCCCAAAGGTGTGTTGATTCCACTGCCTCAATGAACTTTTCAGTCGCTTTAGCTTGAAGATCAGACCATAGAGCCCTTTAGAAAATGGGGTAAGGGGAGCCTCCGAGTTTAGCTTGTGCAATGTATCCAATAAGATCATCACTAAAATTCTAGCCACTCGGTTGAACTCCCTTCTGCCCAAACTTATATCTTCCTCTCAGAGTGGTTTCACTCCGGGTCGGTCCATCATCGATAATGTGCTCCTTGCTCAAGAGATGGTTTACCAGTTAGGGAGAAGGGTTAGAGGAGGAAATGTCATCTTTAAATTGGATATGGAGAAGGCCTATGATCGAGTTAACTGGACTTTCTTGGTGAAGATTATGAACCAATTTGGCTTTGATAAATCTGGGACCGACAAAATCATGCGGTGATCTCTAATTGTGGATTTTCCCTCCTTTTAAATGGTGAACTCAAGGGCTATTTTACCTCTACTCGAGGGATACGACAAGGAGACCCCTCTCTCCCTCTTTATTTGTTATTCTTGAGGCTTTGAGCAGGGGATTACAACACCTATTTGAATCTCATGCAACTCTTGCCTATCATTATGGAGGCTCCTACTTGTGCCATGTCTTTCATTTGCAGATGATATTCTTATATTTTCCAATGGTCAACGCCAATCGGTTGCTCTATTGCTATCCTTTTCAAATATTCTCTTGGTTCAGTCAAGATCAACGTTGCTAAGAGTAGCTTTGTTACTTTGAAAGCCACACATCAGTCTATAGTTCAAAGTCAGATCTTTGGTTTTACATCTCAACAAATGCACCTATTCTTTACTTGGGGATTCCTCTCCATAAAGGGTATAAAAATAATCCTCTACGATGCCTTGATCGGCAAGATTCGGAAGAGAATATCCGGGAATTTAGACATTTATCTTCGGTGGTAGGATGACTTTAATTAAATCAGTTTTAAATTCTACACCCTCCATCTTTTACAAGCTATGAAACCACCTAAGCAAGTTATTTTGTGATCTCTCGATCCTTAAATGCTTTTCTTTGGGGATTCAACTCAATCCAAGCATATCCATTGGGCTTCTTGGGATAAAACACCTTTATCCTAAATCTGAAAATGGCACAGGTTGGAGTACATTGAATGTTATTAGTGATGCCTTTGATATGAAACTATGGTGGAATTTGAGCAAAGACTCATTATGGAGCAAAGTGATGTTCTCGAAATATTGTAAGTCTTGTCATCCCGCGATTGTTCATCCTAAAGTGGGGACTCTCAGCTTTGGGAGAGGTTACTTAAAGCTCGTATCACCGCGAGAAACACATTAAATGGAAGTTGGGAACTAGCTTGATTCATATTATGCATGATACATGGCTCCTATTGGGAAACTTAATGATCTGCTTCCCACTTTGCAAATTGATGACCCCAAGTGTGTTCCTTCTACTCGATAATACATGGAATATCTCTAAATTATCCTCTCACTTTCCTGCTTCTTTGTGGCATATACAATCTGTCAAACCCCTATTGGCTGCCACCATGATATGGCCATGTGGGGCCTCTCCTAGTGCCGCTTATTCTCTCAAGTCTTGCATTGAAGATCTCGGGCCTCATAAACCTCGCCGCTTCTTTGTTGAAATTTGTATGGTCTACCATTACACTTTGAAAAAATATCATTTTTCATTTGGCGATTACTTCACAATTGGATCCCGATTGAAGAGGTTCTTAAGTCTCACTTTCATATTCCCATGCCTACTAAGTGTTTATGCTTTGCTTTGCTTGAATCTATATCCCATGTTTTCTTTCTTGGTTACATTTGCTTGAGTGTGGAGATGTTTACACGACTGTTTGACCTTATGCACTTTGCAAATACACCCTCCTCAACACTTCTCATGCACTTTGGGTAATCCATCCTGAGCAAATCTAATCTCCCGGTGTCCTTATCCCTCCTATTGCCTTGTGGTTTCTTTGGCTTGAACGAAATCTTGCCAAACATCGTAACATTAAGATGTCCGCTCAGTGAGTTATTAAAGAACTCTTTATCTTGACGCGACTATTACACATTCAAAAATCACAGTCCCTAGTCCTCCCAGAGCCATTAGTGTTTCTTTGGCGTAAACCTCCTCTTTCTTGGTACAAACTAAACAACGATGGGGCCCTCAAATCGATGGGAATGTTGCTGGTGGTGGGGTGATTAGGAACCACCTTGGGGAAATCTGTTGGGCATACTTTGATTATTATGGTGAGTGCTCCATTACCTTTCTTTGAGCTTAAATCGATTGCTTTGGGATTAAAACTCTGTAAGGAGAAAGAAATTGCTCATGTTTGGATAGAGTCGGACTCACTATTCTTTGCTCAATTGATTCTTGATAAAAAGATTGGCTCTTGGCACACAACGTATATTTTAGAAGATATTCAGTGACTTCTTTTGCAATTCACTTTCAAGATCACACATATATGGCGTGAAGGCAATAAACTAGCTGACTGGCTCGCTAACCAGGGTTATAAGGAACAACGCCAAGTTATTGCAGATGCCCGGAGTCTGGATAGAGAAGCTCGAGCTATTGCTTATCTCGACACTACAGGACTACCCTATCTACGTGCTTGAATTTATCACTGTTTCGTTGTTGCTTCTGATTTGTTAGACATTATCTTTATTTTCAGGTTAGTTTGTATTGACTTGTTTAAGATTGGGAGTAGTACTCCTTTGCATCTCATTTAGATTTCTAGATTTGCATTCCACTGTACTAGGCATCTTGGGAGGTCAGGACATATCCCCCTCCGTCTACGTGTATCTTTTGTTTATTAATAAAATCTCTACCGCGAGCTTGGATTCTCGAGCGGTGGTAGTTCCCTAAAAAAAAAAAAAATATTTGCTCATTGAGCATTCGATATACTAAGATCTGAATCCCCTATAAAAGAAAAGTGGAAATTTTCTAAGAACGTCTCCAAAGGCTCTTTATATTTAAAGAGTATCATTTGAAAAATAACAGAGAAATTTTAAATTTAAAGAGTACTGGTTTTCCTAACACGACGTGACAAAATTGACCTTGAAAATTGCAAAAATTAAATAAAATAATATTGTTAGAGAGTGTTAGCATGCATTAAAAAAAGCATTTTAATACATTTTTTTCAAATTTCAAATTTGGTCAAATAAATCACATCCATATATTTTCCCACTCATTAAATCTCCACCATTCAACTCCGCTCATTCTCTCTCTTCTTACTCATAAAAATACATTAAAACTCATTCGCTAACACCCTTAAATAGTATGAATAATCAAATAGAGAGTGAGTTTGACTCTTTAATTTTGGAGAGTCTAAACTCGTCTAAATTTAAAAGCTATAATAAAGTGTTTGTTGGGATCAATTTTTAAGTCATGATTTTTTAAATTAAAGAGCATTTTCCAAAAAAGAGTCTCTCAGAAATGTTCTAACTATAAGTACATCGTAGTGTTGGGCAACAAAAAAAAAAAAAAAAAAAAAAAAGAAAGAAAAGAACACAGGTGGAAAAAGGCCAAAGAAAACAAAACAAGGAGAGAACTCAATACCAATACTTAGTTTTACGGATTTAATTGCGTCGACTTTTCGTCCACCTAAAGTACCAAACTAACTAGATCATGTAAATTTATTTGTTTCTAATTAACTAATTTCTTTGTGATATTTAAAAATTAACTAATCGAATAATTATATCACAATTTCTAAATCTTTACTATAATCGTAAATCAACCTTGACTCGTTTATTTTTAAGATTTTTTTCTTTTTTCTTTGCTTTTCTTTTTTTTAACCTTTTTATCTCACTTTTCAAAAATTCATTTTTCTTTAAATTTTCTCTTTTGATAATTTTTCTCCATTTTCTGAACATACTTTTACCGTTCTCGGTAACTTTTTAACCAATATACAATCAAAGATCATTTCTCAAACATATTTATCAATTGGAAGACATTTATTTTAAAGTAAATTTTAAATATGTAGTCGAAAAAAGTGAAGGAAATTTTAGAAATTATGAAAAACTTGTCAATGCATGCATACGTCAATTAGAATCTTCACACCGATAATGAAGTTTTCGGTTTTGTTCTGGTACCCACTTGTGGGTACGTTACGGTATCCACAAGTGGAGAAAAAATTCGTAGAGGGTCGGGTGAGCCCCCCACCATCAAAGGACAGTTATGTATTATTCATCTAACTTAACGTAGATGCAAAAAAAAAAAAATTTAATTTAAAAAATTCCTCTGGTGATGTGGCGTCACCAGACGTGCCCACGTGGGCACCAGATCGAAACCAATGAAGTTTTACACCCAAAAAGCTAGGTGTTGACATCTGACTCTGAGCTTTACAATAAATCGCGTGAAAACTGTAGCTATAGCTTTCATCCATGCATGCATGCATACGTTAAATTAGAAATATCACATGCATGGTTGACACGAATTTGTCATAGGGATAGGGTTATCGTACGTGTTGACAAGTCACGAGCAAGTATTACGTAGACATATAACTATGAATATTTCATAGTTTTGTGTTGGTCTTCAGTTTCTAGCTAGATCGAGAGCCCGTGTTAATTAGTTGAATTTTTCCAATTTAAAAATTTTATTCTACTCTCACATTAATTAATGCCAAAATAGAATATTGATCACAAGATAAAACCAACTACGTACTCCCTCCGTTCCATATATATATGATAGTTTTCCTTTCTAGATGTTTCAACTATATAGTCTTTATTTTTATATTAAGGAATATTTTTTTATTCATTTACTAAAACTTTATTTGATTTGACTAGGTATACCAGAGTATTTCAATGATGCTCATTAAATGGGGGTGGATTGAAAAACTAGTTGCAAAATTTACTTTTCCAACAACTTTTCTAAATCTTTATGAAAAGTCTAGAAGCCTGTTGGAACAGATGGAGTATATATTAATGATTATCTACATATTTTGTGTTCAAAATGTGTGTGTGTATATATATATTATTTGAGCCACTCACTTAGAGCATCCCTAATGGTTACTTTAAAAGACATGTCCGTAGCCCTGTTATGTATAAAAAATGCATTTCGGTGTTCACTTAAGTTTAAACCTTGTCTTCTATGTTTTGCCACACCATACATTTTATTGTATTTTTATCACGCATTGTACTCTTAAACAGACTTAAACTTGAAGCTCGCGCTTCACACTTCGCCAAAACTTGCTTTTTTTAGAACACTAATTGTAGTGTGCGTTGGTAATTGGTCAAAAATTTTATCTATAATGGATGTGTTTGCGGGTGTGTTAGTTAACTTGCTAGCCAAACTTTTTACCCAATATTTGGATATATACTTGCTCCAAGACTCTTCGTCAAAAGCATTGATTTCTTGTATGTTTGATTCGTTGAGGCTTGATAGTGATTTCCCAAAGTGGAAATTAGGCTAAACAAGAATTTAAAGATTTGTTTTACAAAAATCAGGTAAAAAAAAAAAATGCTCATATTAGGTTGGACGCGACCTGATTTCACGCAATGGGGACAATCGCCCTTCTTCTTCTTCTCTTTTTTTTTTTTTTTTTTTTTGTGGTGAATATTTACTGACTGCACCTTCTTTCTTTAGTCCCATTACAATTAAACATCTATAAATTAATAATTTCAGGACTCACAAAATTTATTAATTTAGCAAGATATTAAATAATTGATAAATTAATAATTTATTAATTTATTTGTTAATTAATAACTTATTAATTTATCAAAGTGTTTTTCATTTTTATTAAAAATTTTAACAAAAAAATTATCGTTGTACCTTGTTCAATATACATAATTTTTCAATGTATTGTGTATATATACATTATTAAATGTGTTCTTCAACATATTATATTGTTCAATATATTATATTTGTATGATGTTCGATGTGTTGTCGTCTTCTTTCACTTTATGAACATTAAATCAAAACTCTATTTAAATAAACAAAACTCATAGTAACACAATACAAGATCATACACAACAATGACTTCTCATTTCAAAGGTGTAAAGAAATCAATGATGACGAATAAAATGCGTACAGCATTGTGGAGACAACACTAGAAATTCTTATCATGGTAAGAAAAATCGAAGATCGCATTCAATATAACATCAATTTCTAGAAGTAACAAGTCACCACTATTGAGTCATTCTTGTTGAAGTAATGATAAATGAATAATTAATTATATATGTTAAGACATTATTAATTTATATTTTGCATGGGTCTATATAAATTTTTGAAATTCTATTATCTTATAAATTTAATGAATTATTAATTTAGCATGTCATCCCCAAGTAGGGACCGGTAGAAAAATTATTTTAGCACAATTATTAGTTAATCAAATATTAAATTATTGAGGTTTTACTTTATGTTGATCCATTTGGCTCATTTAAAATTGAACGATTAAATACACCCAATATTACAATTAGATTCCTAAAATGAAATTTACTATAATTTGAAAAAATAAAAAATAAAATAAATAAAAAATAATATGTAGAGATATAATATTACAATATCATAATGACGAAGCCAGCCACTAAGTCACCACCGCTATTGTGTCGCCAACGTCGTGCTTGGTTCGTTTAGCTTTGCTAGTAGCCAATCTAGACCACCAATAGTGGTGGTGGTTGGCGCAAACCAGGTGGTGGTCGCGCAAACCAGGTGGTGGTCACGCAACCATGGAGGTGGTATAGCGGTACTATGGTGGCACGGGGGTGATAGCGGTGAATGGCAGTGGGTGACTCGTAAGTATCATATTGTGATACTAAATATTTTATAAAGTATCATAAAAATTATAAAGTATTAAATTATAATACTTTTAAAGTGTCTTATTATGATACTTTCAAAAGAAGTAAATTTCAGTTTTTCAAAAATTTTATAGTATAAAATTCATATTTGAAGTTGTAATGTTTGGGTATTTGTGTAGTGGCCCGACTACAATCCCATTAGAACCCAGGCCTTTACTGTGCGTACCCAACTAGAAACCCGGCCTGCTTAAAGCCTCATTGACACGCGGGGAGGTCAAATTGGGAACAATCGTCAAATTTATTCTGTTGTGAACCTGAACCAGATGGGAAGGGGAGCGTATTCATCCCCTGATTGGCGCCAAAATATGTATATTTATCAAGTATTGCAGTGATTTCTACTGGACTTTTTCCTTCATAGCCAGACATGGGAGGTAGGTACCATCGGATTTATCATTGAATTTCTTTAATTTCGAAAGTTGTTGTTTCTTGATGGTAATCAGTATTCCTATAGCAACAGCGATTTGATTTTCTCAAAAATGCTGCTCGCTGTTGGTTATGGGTTTTATGCGCTTTCCGTAAGTGTAATCCGCTTATTTGAATCTCAATTATTGGACATCTGAATTTTCTTTGAATTCACTGAACGATTTATTGAGTGTGACATCTACTGCAGACGACGCTGTGAAAGAGCGGTGTTGCGATCAGAGAGAAGCTTTGCCTGGGGAACCTCGGTGTGTTGTATGTGGACGGTATGGTGAATACATCTGTGATGAGACTGATGATGATATTTGCAGCGTTGAGTGTAAAAGGCTTCTTCTCAGCCGATTGGCGAAATCACGACCGCCTCCTGCTCAACCACCGCCAGTGAAACTACCAGCAGCTGATGAGTGCTACTATGTTAGAGATTCAAGTAATAATCTAGAACCGGAATCTATGACCAAGGAACAAGGTGAGCTTCTGAGGAGACAATTAGATATTTCTGTGAAGGGGAATTCGGTTCCAGCACCTGCGTTGTCTTTTAGTTCATGTAATTTGCCTCAGAAGTTACTTCAAAACTTAGAAGCTGAAGGATATGAAATGCCAACACCTGTACAAATGCAAGCAATCCCGGCTGTATTAGTCGGCCAAAGCATGCTTGTTTCGGCTGGGACTGGATCTGGAAAAACTGGCTCGTTTTTAGTCCCTATAGTTTCTCATTCTGTGAAGCTTAGTAGTGATATACAAGAACCTCGAGCAATCGTTCTAGCGCCTACTAGAGAGCTCTGTATACAGGTGGAGGAACAAGCGAAGTTGCTCAGCAAGGGCTTGCCCTTCAAAACTGCGTTGGTGGTTGGTGGCGATGCCATGGCTGGACAACTATATCGTATCCAGCAGGGGGTGTCCATGATTGTGGCCACTCCTGGACGGTTAATCGATCTTTTAATCAAACACGAGATTGAGTTGGATAGTATTTCAATTCTCGTTCTTGATGAAGTAGATTGCATGCTGCAAAGGGGATTCCTTGATCAAGTAATGCAAATTTTTAGGGCACTACCCCAGCCCCAAGTGTTAATGTACTCTGCAACAATCTCAAGAGAAGTGGAGAAGATGGGAGCTTCGATGGTGAAGAATCTGACCACTATCTTAGTTGGGAAGCCAAACAAGCCTAATGAGGCCATTAAACAGCTTGCAATTTGGGTGGAATCAAAGAAAAAGAAGCAGAAGCTTTTCGATATATTGATGAGTAAGCAGCATTTTAAACCACCAGTTGTGGTGTTTGTCGGGTCAAGACTTGGTGCAGATCTCCTTTCCGAAGCAATAACTATCACAACTGGTTTAAAAGCTCTATCGATCCATGGAGAGAAGCCCATGAAGGAGAGAAGAGAAATAATAAGGTCGTTGTTGGTTGGAGAAGTCAATGTCATTGTGGCCACTGGGATATTGGGCCGAGGACTTGATCTCCTTTCTGTGAGGCAGGTAATTGTGTTTGACATGCCAAATTCCATCAAGGAGTACGTGCACCAAATTGGACGGGCATCTAGAATGGGGGAGGAGGGGACGTCAATTGTGTTTGTGAATGAAGAGAACAAGAAATTGTTCCCTGAGTTGGTTGATCTTCTGAAATCATCTGGTGCTGCCATTCCACGGGAGCTTGCTAATTCATGGTATACACTAAGTTCCTTCTCAGGTGGGAAGGCCCAAAAGAAAAGGAAGCATGGCTACTAAAGGTATGATAGTGGTAGCTTTTGTTTTGAAAAGAGAAACTATAGAAAGAGAAATTAGGAGTGGCATAAAAAGATGGGTTAGAGATGTTAAAATGAGATTGTAAGACCATGAATTGTGACAACTTCATTTCTGGAAATCCTATGATCTCCCACTCTGATGTATGAGATACTAGCATATTAATCTATTGTATCGAATTGTAAATTGTTTATGCAATGTTTTGAAATCACCCATGTCATAAAGATTATTAATTCAGGAAATATACTCCCAGATGTTTACAATTAAATTTAGTAGCTAAGGAAAATTTTAGTTGTGATTTATGAATAGACAACTTTCGGGGATCATTCATACTCTGGTCCATAACCCTTTTTTTTTTTTTTTGGCATTTCGGTCTAACCTTCAATTTTTGTATCAAATTGTTATTGTAGGCTGTTTTTATACAAAACAGTCCTTAAAGCAAATTAAACAGATAATAATTTTGCACTGGAGAAGGGAAAGCCTTTCTTCCCCCTAAATGTTAAGGGTAACTTGGAATCAGATCATCTAAAAAGAAGAGACATAACAGATGGACAAATGGGTGAAATTTCTCTGGATGTTAGGAAACACCTATGCCGTTCTCCAAGTGTCTGATCAATAGTTTATAAAATCTTGTTTGGTTCTAGGAAGTTAAGGAAAAAGAAGGCACGCTATGAATTATGATGGTACACAAAACATACTTGATATTAATTCAAAATGACTCGGTTCCTGTTAGAATTATGTGGAATGTAAATTCATTGTCGGAATGCTGATAAATGAGTGGTGGTAATTGGGTTTATGTATAAATAATCTTTGTACCTATATTTTAATCCTAATTTTAACATATACTTTAATATGACAAATAGTAGTATGTAATGTATATGTATATACATTAAAAAGAGGGAACAGTTGAGGTATCACTTTAGCCATACATGGTAGGAGAAAGAAATGTGCTGGAATGGACTCTGCTTTACAGCATTGATTAGCATTTACATATCTTCACTGTGTTTATCAGCTGTAAACCCTAAATACAGTGTTCTGCCTTTGGTTTCCATAGGCCTCGCCTTATAGGAGAAATGCTTGAAGTTGAAATATAATGCGGAAGCGAAAGTTGTATAATGAATTGGTATATAAAACTAGGTTACAATCACTCCTTTATATAGGAGAAGAAACCTATCTAAACTGGGAAACTATCTAAATTAGGAAACTAAATAAACAAGGAAAGTAAATAAATAAGGCATAAAATAAATCCTAAAATACTTTCCAACACTCCCCCTCAAATTGATGCATCCACACAGCATCAACTTGGACGATAATGCATGGAACGTGGAATTGTAGAGTGGTAGGATGCCCGACTACTTGTGATCGGTTGACAACTCTGATTGCACTCCATCTTCAAATGGTAGCCAATTCTAATTGCAACTCCAAGTAGCAAAAAACTCTCCCTTTCTTCCAATTTCAAGTAGTTAAGTGCTCCCCCAAGCATAGATGAGAATTGCATAGTCCTTCCATATTCAAGTGGGGCCTAGGTCAAACCTGAGAAAGTTAGGGTTAAATATAGAAAATCATGACCTGCCGATCCCCATGGAGCACCAAAAAGATTGAGCCAACTAAACTGAAATGTGGCACAGTTCTGAGAGGGGTCACCGGAAATCTCTGACAGTCACGTAAATACCTCAACGCACCAAATAGCTAGTCAACCGAAAATGATTGGTTACTTAGCCCTGAGTGGGCCGTTGATCATTAATAAGGCAATTTAAGGGTTTGAACATCACATACAAAAGCCCGATCATAAAACACCTCAATAGCAGTCCTGATCAAAAGTAGCATCCCAAAATATAATCATAAAGATTGGGGCCTTAAAGAGATCATCTAGACAACAAGAGGATGAACTAAAGGGTCATTTGTAGGAATTATAAACTGAAAAATAATTCCTCAAAAGTTCAGGGACCAATTTGCCAATTTTTTAAAGTTTTGAAAAAGGCTAAAGGGGCTGATTTAAAACATTTGGGAGTCATCCAAGGGCTACTCAAACCAAAAGACCCATTAATACAACCCAAAACCAAGCATCAAGCCCAACATAAAGCAAGCCCTAATCTGCAGTGACTATAGTAATAAGAAATTGCAGGGTTCAAGTTGCTCAATCAGAAAAATGATAACCTGATTTGCAATAGCCAAAAATTTGAAATTCCAATAGTAATTGATTCATAAACCAAGATAACAAGCCTAGCCCAAAAATCACGTACAAATCTGAAATTCCACTCCAATATCTGAAAGAACACGGAATTGATACCGGAAATAGCTTCCACGGTGGCAGACGAGTCAGGCGATGGTGGCTGGTGGCTCTTCGGCGATGTCACGAGCCTTCACGCGCCGGCAGAAGGGTCTACTCACCAGTCAAGGAGGCTGCGCGTGGCGCGTGGGTCAACCGGATTACGAGATTCGGCGGTGAGAGGCGATCGAAGGGCGAGCCTACCGGTGGTGTTAGTTCTCCGGTCAGATGAGTGGATGCGCACAGATGGTGTTAGTTCTCCGGTCAGATGAGTGGATGTGCACAGATCGAGAAAGGGCTACGGCTAGGGTTTAGAAATAGGGTTTTTTCCAATTTAGAGTTTTCAATTTAGAATTCTATTTTTCAGATCCAATCTTGAGACCCTAATTATGGGTAGAGGGTAGTTGTACTGGAAAAATTAGAGATGGTGCCGGACGAGCGGCCGTAGGCCGCGCGCTAGAGAACCCAGATCTAAAACCCTTGTGCTCTGATACTAAGTTGAAATATAATGCGGAAGCGAAAGTTGTACAATGAATTGGTATATAAAACTAGGTTACAATCACTCTTTTATATAGGAGAAGAAACCTATCTAAACTAAGAAACTATCTAAACTAGGAAACTAAATAAACAAGGAAAGTAAATAAACAAGGCATAAAATAAATCCTAAAATACTTTCCAACACTTGACCTTCTAATCTATAGCAAATCTTTGGACCTTCATCAACTTATTCAAGAAAAGAACTCACGGGTATATATAAGACATTCTTGTAATAGTTTTCTTGCTGTTTGAAGTTGGTCTATAGGATCCCACCTCCTACATTTCTGTATCAAGTTCCCTTCCTGGAAAAACATTTATTTTCAATGTGTTGCATCTATTTTGTTGTAGATTTTGTGTTCGGTTAAACATTTATTTACATTTATATTTATATTTATATGTATGTATTGTAAGTTTTTATTCTAAACATTCTATTGCCTTCAAAACCAAAGAATGTAATCGGGCCATGAGCATCATTATCACTTCTTGTGAGTGTTGGAACACGATTAGTAATAAAGCCAAATCAAGGATACATTACACATCAATAAATTCAGAATTATTTGAATTGGATGAAGTGAATACAACAAACGCAAAATAACGGATTGAGGCTAGCAAGTGCTATTTCCTATAACAGAATTTCGTCCCTACTCTGTGCTTGTAGTTCTACGGACGTCTGCTATCAGGATTCAACAATCTAACCGAGAAATATTTGCACTTGATTTCTGGTTCTGGCGTATTGATTGAGTGCGTTTTTCTTGTCTATTGAAAACTGATCGGGTCGACTTCCTTTTATAGAGATGGATGAACTTGTACGCAGAGATGCGTCCATTGAGAAGCGATGCGTCCTTTCTGCAGATTGGCCGTTTGTCTGTTCAGACGCATCGTTTGGATTTTGCAAATAAAAACAAAAGTTAAAGGTATAATTGGGTTCTAAAGTCAAAGCCCATTTTGCAAAGCCCACTCTCAAGTCCACTTAGCCTATTTTAATAAGTATATTAAAATACTACTTATAAGGTATCAAATATACCTCTTGTTATAAAAGTATAGAAACAATAGAGAGAATTTAGAGAGAATGAATTCTAAGGAATTCTCAGGAATGAATTTCATTAATAACTGAAGCCCTATTTATAGGAAAACTTCGAATGGTACAACCGTAATTACATAATTTCATCAAGGGTATAATAGTCATTCACATATAATAATTACATCTTTTACCAAATTATTCCTCCACCAAATTATTCCTCCACCAAATTATTCCTCATAATTCATAACCACCAAATTATTCTCAATTATTCATAACACTCCCCCTTGAATGACTATTAATACAAATGTCTTCTGGACTTGTTTGGAGAAAAACCCAGTGGGAAAAAAACTTCCAAACCGACAGGTGCGGGATAGCTTGGAGTGGTTATATCTGCTTCATCAAAACATTGCTCCCCTTATGTCTTCCAAATGCAGATAGGAGTATTCATGTCTTTGCCTCGTTAAAACCTTGTCAAGAAAACCCGGTGGGAAAAAACTTGATCGAAGGAAAAAGAGTACAATTTGCTCAGTTTGATTTCATATCTTGAGAATCGATATCTTTACTTACGGTAAATGATTTCAATATCATCATCGTTTGGATCTAAAGCATTAGCTCCATTATAACTTGATCCAATAGATACACTTTGTATCAATTTCTCCTATCGTTCTCAATATACCATGAATATGCCTCGTTAAAACCTTATTAGGAAAAACCCAGTGGGAAAAACCTAATGAAGGAAAAAGAGTACATTATTCATGTGAATACGCCTTTAAAGTTGCCTCATTAAAAACCTTGCTAGGAAAACCCAATGGGATAAAACCTCACTAAGGGAAAAAGAGTGCAACGCGTATTTTATACAAGTATCTTATAAGCATTTCAAAATCTTTCATACATTTGTATGAGTATCATATACATTGATTTTATACTCTTCTGTTCATTTAGAGTGCATCAATTTTCTTACACAACTACAAAACATTCACCATGAACACATGTCTCCAAATACACAATTTAAAGCATATAAATTCATTGTAAAAACATGTAAACATATAAGTAAACCTTCATAACTAACTAACATTTAAAATATATCATTTAACATTTAATACTCACTTAATAGGTTATTTCATTCCCAGGGGCTTAGTTCACCCTTTAGGTACTCATAAACACTGGGTTTAGCTCATCCGATCCTTTAATTTCCTTTTAGGCACTACACACACGATCGGTAATTTAACTTTCATGAGCATGCAACATATAATGACCACCATGCTTATCTTTAAACTTGAGCATTAGTCATCATCATCTCATCATCTCATAAATCAAGGATTTCACATTCACCAGTTATCATCTTCAACATATCTCAATATTTTTCATTATCATTGATCATATGTAGCGCTACATTTTCATATCGTGTCGACACTTTTCAATTTCATTTCTTTCCCCATATCGACATAACTTATCGAGATATCTCATTATCAATCCTCTTGTAGGATTACACAATATAGTTATGTCTATATACTCTTCAAGAGCATATGCCTCCGTTATTAAGACCATCTTTTATAATTTGCTTTGATATATATGTTTGGGGAAATCTCATAATATCAACGCTTACGGCGTGCTAACTTATCAAAGCATCTTAAGCGATATATGTGATTGTTCATAGCATCTTTTATGCATCTTTGAACTTCAAGTTCATATTTTAATTGTGAGGATATAACATGATGCATTTCACATATCATTTTCAACCTTTAATACTCCCCCTCATGCTGAGAAAATTTAGAACACCAAAACTCATACAGTTGGTATGATTTTAATCATATATGTTCTCATCATTCAGCCTTAATATGGGAATTTAGACCGTTTGCATTCTATTCTCGATATCGGCAATTTATTTGAGGACTTTAAATAATTTGCCATATAATATCCCACTTGTATGCGCATACTCAAATCCTTCAGGGATTTATTCAAGTATTGGGATATACATTTACTAGCTTTATCATTAAATCTGAAAATTATGCTCATACCGTGAGCAAATATTTCGTAAATTTCGAATCATATACACATGTGACTATCTAGTGGATCCATATCATAATATCTAGTAGTCCACATGGAGGATGAGTGGGCCCATATTTCTCATCCTTTATTCCAGATATATTTGGGATTTATTCCCAATATTGGCTAGTAATAATTTCATCATTTATCGAGAACAATCATTGAAGAATTCTTTTAATTCTTCACTTGAAATATTGATTTCAATAATTATTTAAATCGGGATGGTCGATCCGGTTTGCAAGCGAGTATTATTGAACTTCTAGTTCAAGAAATTCTTATATCGATTTCACTAGTATCAGATAGTGCTCAACATGATTTATCATAGAAACAATTCACCGACATATTCCATCATCTTTTGGTGACATTATTGTCTACTACTGTTCAAACACGGAGTTACAGCTCATACGCATCACATCCGGCTATTATTTAATTCCGAAATCGTAGCTCTTACGCTTTATTTAAAATCGGAGTCTTATTTCATACGCGTCGTATTATTCTATAAATAAATCATCAAAATTATTGCAAAATTCATCCTAACAAGGGTCTATACATTATAATGGATCATATGCTCTCAAATCTTGAAAATACTATCCATCACTATCGATCAAAATCCTAAAAGGATTTATCGATGTAAGGTGGAAAGATTAAGGATGCTAATGAATAAGGGTATCCCACAAGATATCCGATACTTGATTGAAGCAAAGGTTCGATTATCCGGTGAGGTTTCAATTCCTTCTAAATACACGCTGGTATGGGTAAAAGTAGTTTTTCAAAGAAAGCGGAGAGCAAAAGATTAGGAGGATGCTACAAGTGTGCTCGGTGGACATGTGACACTCGATGTAAATCTGTGGTACTTGTCCGTAAATCGAGAAGATAAAATAGCATTCATTAAGGATGGATTGAGTAAGGAGCCTTTGGATGATATTCAACAGCTCTTGAGACACATCCTAGTGGACACGTACAAGGTGAGCTAATGGCCTTATGGGCCAAATTCAAAGATCAACAAACGTTACTGCAGTACTTGAAAAACTTACTTTAGAAGATCCTGTTTGTAAATTTAGTAGAAAAATTTAGCATAATGATTTTCCCATATTTATGTAAGAAAGCTCGGTGTAATAACAAAGATCAATATATTTCTTTTATTTGTAAATATCGTTTTTCAATTTTAAGATATATATTATTTTTCAATCATGACTATATGTCATATCACTAAAGAAAAATTTACGCCTTTTTCTCTTTCATATTTGTCAAAAAGTAAATAGTGCACTCAATTATTGGTTTTAAAATTTTTCTTTAAATAGAGGATTCATATATCTCTCATGTTGAAAATATAGTGCAAAAAGAGAGATAGGAGTAGAGATGGATGTGGAGATTTTAGAATCATCTCATACAAGTCGATTTACCTCGCCATATTAAAACCGTATGTATTCTTGGTGGATCTAAAGCTGGTAGGCCATATCCAATATGTGGATATGGCAAACCAACTAAATAAAGAGTTAGGGAGACAAGAAATCAATATACTATACGGAGGAACCAACAACAAACTTTTAGCTAGACTTATAATGGCCGCACAATCATGGGGAATAAGAGTTTGAGCGTAATACCTTTCCATCTAGTTGGATCTAATACTCAATTGGAGCTAGTTCTACTATGGGTCCAAAGCAGGTTGGGGCTACAAGCGCAATCCATCCACAACCGCATGATGTATATGATGAATAATAGTGATGCTTTCATTGTCCTTCCAGCGGCTACAACACAATCTGGAGGAAATATTCAATATAGCCTCGTTGTACAAATGGAACTTTCATGTCAAACCAATAGGTTTGTTGAATATTAATAATTTCTTTGATGGCTTACTAGCGTTTCTAGATCGTGGTGTAAATAATAAGTTTATCTCTCATTCAATGAGAAAAATACTTATTTACGCTAGTCTTGTTGATGAACTACTCATCAAATTTCATGCATATGTTCAAGAATGCTGTGGAAGCCAGTCCAGTCGATCATGGACCACTGGTGTCAAGCGAAAAAGAAATTCGGATCCTTTAAATATTTCATTATGAATCCTAATGTTGATGGTGGCAGAGTTACGGAGTATTTATACTCTCGAGACGCATCCCTCATTTATGGATTTAGTATGTATATTCTTTTGCATTTCTATATTTTCAGTGTTTAATGCCATCTTTTGATATTCTCAATATGTTCCACTTCCATTGCTTTGTACTTCTTCCGGAGTAATAATAATATCATATTGGCTTTATTCAAATACGTAAATCTAGTGATTATGCTTCTTCAAGAGCATTTTATTCTCATATTAATACAATCTCATATCATCGATGAGATTACTTCATATAATTTCTCCATGCGATATATTATCTTTGATTTATCAACATGGGATTTATTGACATTTTACTTTCGCTCTATTTATCCAATGGTAACTTCAAGTACCACTTGCTCAATTTTCTCCATTCATATTCGGTATATATGAAGAAGTAATTTTATTCTCATCGTCTACTTCTTCGAGAGTATGATTAGAATATTTGATCAACTACTTCTTCTCGAGTAGGATTCGTTATAACCAATCGTGTAGTATAACCCACCACATTGGAAATATGCACACCAATCGTGTGGTATTACCCACCACATTGGAAATATACTCAAACTATAAAGTGCATAAATTTAAATTGCTTAGAAATTAAATTTCCTCCAATAGGTGGTCGAACCTACCTTATGGGAATTATTGCAATAAATATAAATCTACGGAATTTAAATAGCAAGAATTAAATTGCATAATATTTAACTACTTCTTCAGGAGTAGGATCTGCTTAGTAGAAGGTATTACCCATCACTTAGCATATAAAGTGCGAAATATATAAAACCTTCCGCTTAGTGACGGTTTGAACCCATCATCAAGTAGGAGGTATTGCGATAATTAAATTACAAAGAAATAAAGTGCGAGAATTAAATATTGAGCTAACTTCTACGGGAGCAAATTTGTTCTTCTAGAACAAATCTTTACTTCTTCTGAAGACACTTATCCTTCTAGAATAAGTACATTATGTAATTGAACTCTTGGAGTTACATTAATATTTCGATCTTTTAACTCAAATGGACTTCAAGCCATTTTATATAATCAATGGATTTAGAATTTCTTCATGAATATTCTATCCATTTTTCACTGTCGTCAAAATTAGGTCGGTTTTACCCTAAGGGTAAAATTGTCCATTCCAATTCGCAAAGGTAAAATTGTCAAAAATATTTTATCAATATTTTACGATTGGAAAATTATCTCCTTTCTACTTCAATTTATCAATATCAAAATATTCAATGACTATTTTGTAACTTTTTCAAAGTTGGTGTCTTGATTTGTAAATTTTGAAAGTTTGATAATAACATATTTCAAAACGAGTTATTACCCTATCAATGTTTGTGTCAAATCGAAGCTCTCGTTAAATCGAGTATAATGGAGTCGAGAAAATTTGGTTTTGATAATGTATACTCGTTATATCTCGATAAAACGAATGTTATAGTTTAATATATTATTATATTATAAAATCATATGATTTACCTTTTTCCCTTTCTCTAATTATTCCATGGATGAGATTTACTTGCAATCCATTTACGTGATCGGAAAATTCTTTGGACTCCATTCTTCCAATTTTGGAATTTCAGACATCTCCGGGTTGTGTAGAA
Organism: Jasminum sambac; assembly: GCA_018223645.1. Classification (NCBI taxonomy): domain Eukaryota; kingdom Viridiplantae; phylum Streptophyta; class Magnoliopsida; order Lamiales; family Oleaceae; genus Jasminum; species Jasminum sambac. Next base: position 29,878,388 of record CP073652.1, read on the forward strand.
TGAGGAATTGTGGGAAAAGAATATGAACAAAGGAATTTTCAATGATGTATTTGCAAAGAGAGAGTTATTTAGGATTGATGAGGATGAATTAATTCATTGGTAATAATCCAGGTTTACGATCTGAAGATCATCTATAAGATCTGTTGAAAGCATACTTCTTTCATATTACTCAAATTTAGAGGCTCGTCTTGATAACGCGTGTTATAAAAGTATAAACAATAGAGAGAATTTAGAGAGAATGAATTACAGGAATTCTCGGGAATGAATTTCATTAATAAGCGAAGCTCTATTTATAGGAAAGCTTGAATGGTAAACTGTAATTACATAATTTCATCAAGGGTATAATAGTCATTCACATATAATAATTACATCTTTTACCAAATTATTCCTCCACCAAATTATTCCTCCACCAAATTATTCCTCATAATTCATAACCACCAAATTATTCTCAATTATTCATAACACCTCTAAACTTCCTATGTGGGATTTTTTACACTTTATTCCTATACAAACCTCTAGAATTTCCCAAGGAATTCCAACAGTGAGGACCGATGTTTGATTTGAATGAATGATAGATCTTTAATAAGACTGCTGGTTGTATAATACCATGCTCGTTGTACAATTATACAACGCGACAATTCAATACCATTTGAATAGAAGTTCCTGTCACGCCTCTCAATTTTATTCATTAAACTTTATGGCCCACAGGTTGTAGTATTATAATTTCTTGCCACTGATGGATCAAAATTCATCCAAAATCTCCCAAGCATAGTTTTACGGTTTGTTTAGTTACTACTGGAGATTAGCGGAGATAAATATTTTAAAGTTAGCTTCTTTTTTTTTTTTTTTTGGGGGTTAAATGACGCTAATGGCGTTACACAAAGAAAGGTTGTCTAATTAAACTTGAAAAGTAGAGCAACGGGTCCTCCTGTTTCATTTGCCCAGACACTTCGTTAGTCGAAGGTTTGACTTAATCTTCCGAAGTCATTTTACATCTTGATACAAATAAATCTACCCCCAAAAAAAAAAAAAAAAATTCCTGCCTCATATCATATACATCATAAATTACAGGATCTTGCATAATACCAGTGTTCTGCCAATGCAGAAATAGTGCATCAAAAGCGCTACTCCTTGTGGCGGGAGGATCTGTCTTTCCTATGCCCACCAAGAATACGAGAAATCTGAAGACCTCTGCTGAATGCTTGGTTGAACAACATACGAGTTTGGAATTCCGAAACAAAAGGGAACCATGCAAGAAAAGCCACCGGCGTGAACAGAAGCAAACCCATCAAAATTTCATAGCCACGAGCTAGTGTTCGTACAGAACCCCAAAATCCAGCTCTTTTAACAACCGGCTTACATGCTTGAGCAATCTGGTGATGAGACAAAAAGGTTAACGGGAAACAAACTCACTAAACCTAAGTTCACTTCAACCTTTTTCTACTTAAAAATTAACTTTTGCTACTCATTCAAAATCAAACTAGAGTACTAACCACATGTTTCAAAATCACTCATTATTATACAGCCCACGCATGTCGTGGTCCTACCAGTCAAAAGTTAAGTTCCAGGCAAAAAAGATAAAAATGTTCACTTGAACATAGGCTAAAATGCAATTTTTCTTCCATGCATAGAGCGAACCAATGCAGTCGATGGTCAGGAACATTGTTCAGATATCTCACAGTTCCGTGTGTGCTTGGAGGAGATTTTTAAATGTGATTAAGGGAAGTTTTGAAGGGTATAAAAAGGTAGTCACACGCAATTAATCAAAAATCCATGAACACAATTTGGAGAAAAGTGATTTTTGAAAAATCTGAAACAAACAAGTTCTCTCACTAAGCACTACGGAGCACTCAAGGCATCAGCCAACTAGTGTAATTCATTTCATGTGTTTGAAAGAACATGGTGTGAACTGTGAAGAATGTAGAGTAAAGTTACCAAAAACTGCAAGGGGAAGAGAAACAAGTATCACTCACCAGAAGTAAACCCCAACCAGTGGGCATGAAGGCAAGTATGCAAACAAGAATGTCCTGTGGTGTCATGTGAGGCAGTGCAATTAAAATAACCAGTATAGAGACGAATGTCACGAATATCAAACCCTTAATGAGCCGGAACACAAGTTGGAAATTTGCACTGAATTTTCTCCGGCCAACTGAAATCGTCTGCAGCAGAAGACATACAAAAAAATATACAACCATAAATCTGAGCACTACGTCAGAAAGATAAATAAATAATAGAAGATAAAAAAGAAGAATCAAATAATTCGTGTGTACGCTACCAGTAGAAATTACTCTTAACATATTTGGGGTATGTCTGATAGAGATTATTGAAAAAATAATTTTTTGATGCATTGTTGACAAGTAAATAAAATGTATTAGACAATGGGGGAAAAAGTCAAATCAATAACGTAATGAGTGGTTGAAAATGATTTTTGTTTAAAGTTATATCAAATAAGCCCTTAATCATGAAATGGAACTAATTAATAGTCAAAGTGCATTTCCATACAGTACTCGTAATCATGCTCAGTACCTTCATGACAAAAAGAACTAGCAAGATCACCAGCCATGACATTCCATATACCTGAAAATCAACAGGTATAGATAATAAACTCATTAATATACAGAAATAAATAAATTAAGTAAACAACATGAAGGAACTACAAGCCACAGAGTTTACCCAAAAACTTTTGGTATTCTTGGTGATGTTTAAGTGATAAACAAGCCCATACTGATAAATGAAAAACCGAAGAGCTAATATTATCTCGGTGATAATACCACGTATTCCACAGTGACGAAGATGGTCTTGTTCCTCTTCCCACCATGATTCCCAACTTTTTTCTGAAGGGACACCAATACCTCCTCTGTTACCAATCCACTTGTTCCAATCGGTCCAGTCGTCAACTATCTTTTGCCACTCAAACCCAGAAGGATTGAAGAGAAAGGGAGCAAAAAGCCATGTGCCAACCATAAACCACATTGATACAGTGATTAAGATATATGCAACAGCACCTCTATAGTGTTGTCCAAAAATTTGATAGACAAGAAGCAGTATCATTAATTCAAGCCCCTTGACAAAATGACTACGAGAATAAAGGCGATAGTTATCAGCGAATTTGGCATGAAACACCACAAATCCACGACCAGTTGGCCTATATTTTGCACCTCCATGAAGCAGTGTCCTACCATAGTAATGGGTCTTTGTTCCAAGAGAGAAAGTGAAAAACACCGGTGCCAATTGTAACTGCATGAGTATGAATTCACTCAACGCTGTACGGAAACCCTTTTCCAAGCCTATTTCCATCATCATAGGGAGGGCCATTAGAACCCCAATTTGAACAAAAGACTGAGAAGCAAGAGCAACTTGGAGGGGCTTATTGTCTCGAATTGCTGGTTGGTTACTTAACCCTTCTTCAAGACCACTAAGGACAAGATAAAGGCGCCCGTAAAGAAATACATATACAGTGAGCACTGTAATCAAGGTACTGAAGTAGAAACCAGTGGTGGTGAAATAGCATGATAACATACGGAAGAAATCAAAACGATGCCCTAGTCGATATAAATCACGACTCAATGTTTGTTCTCCATTTCCATTGGCTATTTTTGCCTCAAATAGAGAAATCTGATTCAGACCTACATCCCTCCCTTTCCCAACTTGTATATATTCGTGATGGGTAACATTGCCTTCGCGAAGTGTAGAATTAAAGCCTGAATTTTAAGTTACATCAGAAAGTAGCACTTGAGTTAAGTCATGGCAAACTATAAAAGCTGAAAAGTAATCCACAGAATTAGCATACCAGCAAATATGTCTTCGCTGAGGTTGATAACCTTGGAGGCCTTACTAACACCACCTCTTGTAAGGTGAAATAATCTATCGAAAACATCTGGATGACCGTAGTGAAACCGAACCCTGTAGAGCAAAGAGAGTGAGAGAAGTAATGGAAGTTCGCAGCATTGAGAAAGGAAGGCAGTATAAATGTTTCCCCAGACCAAAAAATGCTTCTTAAGCAAATTCCCGCGGCCAGAGCTCCAAAATAAAGTTTCAATCTAGAAACGAAGCAGAAGTTCATTGGAACTATCTGATGTAGAATGCATACCGCTATGATTCATGTAGACCATTATGTGCCAGTACGTAGTAGCAAATTGCATAAACATTTCTATCTAGCCTATGTGCTAGTCGAGTTAGTATTTTTCCTTTCGGAATTTATTTGCGTCAAATAGCTAGATTATCCTTGTACAAAAAACCTTGAAATTTTATGATGAAACAAGAAGTTCAGCTAATATTGTTTTCTTCTATATGCCACGAGGAAGCTTGAGAGTACTTGCATAAATTTATTTTGCAGAACCCACTCTATTAATACCTAGACCTATCGGGAAAGCATCATGGATTATGTATCACTTCGAGAGTTTTAATCAAAGGCACATGAAAAATATTCATACCAATCTGAAAGCAATTGGGATGAAATTCAAGAAATATGATATCACGAAAATCATCAAACACAATGTACATGGAAACTGGAGATAGAAGAATGTGCAAAATCAAATAGTGCCAAATGGCATGCCATGATTCAGGACTGTCCTCCACAAGCCTAAAGAAGCCCTCGTCCACAACGAAGATGTAATTCAAGGTGCAGCTTAGTCTAGTTAGCAATCCAATAGGCATTCTTGACACTAAGTAACTGTATGACATAATATCTCAACCAAAACTAACAGGACATTGAACTACAGACAAAGGCATCATGTAAACATTATTTAGCATCTACATGAGATATTGCACAGGAAAGGTTAAGGGAAGGAGAGTTCGTTAAAGAAAAGGTCTTACTTCAGAGGATTAGCTAACAGCCTCTGACCAATGGTGACAAAACTTGTCTCTTGATTTGACATAAACCAAGCAAGAGATGAAACACTGCATCAGAAAGTAAAAGCGTGAAATAATGTCTACAATTTGAAACGGCATATGCTATGTCACTAAGTGCATACCTTCCAGTAAATATATGTTCCCTCAGACCAAGTATCGATGGATATGTCACATCGTCATGCTTCTTAAGAAACTCTTGAAGTAAGTTTCTCATTTTCAAAGCTTCTTCCATGTAGTTATCCTATGGGGATGTTTCATGTCAGAACCCAGAAAGACAGAATTTAAATTGAAACCAGTTCGACAACACTACACCTGATTCATGTCAATTGTTTGCAACCCTTCCCCACGGGTGAAAATAATGGCATGATTCTGGTTTTCAGGTTTGCCTTCACCTAATATAGCAGGTCCTGGAAGTTTTATATGATAGATAACCTGCAGTTGGGAATCCGTCACATCAGTTGAAAATATGCAGCAAAACTGATGGTGAATCTTTAATCCATATGTATAGATAATCATAAAATTGCTATATATGGTCTATAAACAGATCCAATAGTGTAAGCGCTGCCAAAGATTAATCTAAATCCATCATAAACAAGGAAATCTCAATGTGAAGACAGTATTTTAGTCTCCCCTAGATGATTTGCCATCTTTTCTTCAATTAATTTTTTGGATGGGTGTGCCTTTCACCATAGCGTAGAATTATTATCTCTTATATGTCCTGAGTAACTTTTATATTTCAAATTCGAGACTCGAATTCTGTTTCATCATCTCTTACCTCATCTAGACTCTGTCCTGAGTCTGAAGATTTTGACTTTGGAAGAGCAGCCTTCACAAGAGTCGAATAATACACCTTATCATTAACTTTTTTGGAGCTATCTTTGCTCGGTTCTTCAACCTCATCAATGTAAGCTACTCGAAGAGAAGGATACCTGGTAAAGGAAATACATAAGTAGCTTGTAACAATGATAAGACAACGGCATGATTTTTACCGAGTTCTTACGTTGTCATAAGCCTTAATATATCTTGTGCGCGAGGATCACCAGATCGTTTCTGAATACCATATAACTGACATGACACTACATATGTGAACTTCATATCAGCCACTGCTTGACATTGTGCCCACAGCGACCTCTCGCCCTTCATTTGATCCTCATTCAACTCAATGGCCTTATATCCTTCCATTAGATCTGTTCAAGAAACCAAACTATAATGTCAACATAACAAAGTTTTGTACTCGAAGTGCTGGCATCAGAAAAAGACTGCACAATTTCAGAGATCCCAGTTTGCAAGAGTGTTACCATCATCCTTGGCCATATCAAGGAAGGCTTGAAGTTCAAGAGCTTTCCGGTAATACATCATGCCCCTCACTGCCATAAATCAGATAACATCATTGCATAAAATTTTGAAATTGACCAGTAACAAACTTTTTAAAAATTAAACCTAGAACACGCGAGGTTTCCAAGCTGACCATTAACTCAACAGACAGAACAAAGCTGTCAACATGTCTGGTCTGGCATCTACCATTTTGTGTAAAAGTGGGCAAAGCCTTCCATAGAAGAAAAAATGCAGAATGTGCCTGCCTTTGATTTTAATTTACACCCTAGACATCAACCTGAAAAGGTTTTCATTACCACTAAAACCTCGTTTCATCTGCTAACATGATCCACTTCGTTTAACCCCAGGAGATTAAAGTTGCTCAACTGGTAATTAAAGTTATAAATAAGAAGGAAGATACTTTGTTATCTGACTGTGCCATGCAATTGTACATTATGTTTGTGCTAAAGAATGCCCAACCAATTTCTTGTTGAGCTTCGCTGACATGACTAGTAAATGAGATAGTCCAAATTGTCAACCCTACTTCATACTGAGGCTTCAAGTCCCCTTTCCCAGGCCTCCTATAATCCCACCAAAACAAAACAAAAGAAAAAGAGCAGCATTTCTGAAGAAATATTTATAATCACATTACAAGTGATGACCAAGGAGACGGAGGAAAAGTACTGTTCCTTACCTGTCCTCGTCAACGTCTGACCCCTGTATGAAGCCCAAAGGCACAGTTGTTCTTCTAAGTCATCAAATCCCTTAAGTTCTTCTTCACTGCCACGGTTGACACGCTCAAGAAAATTGTTCCATTCATCTGTAGTTTCATCAGTAAGTCTAGTTGAAATTGAAAATCAGGATGTAATACATGACAATGTAAGACCAAACCTGGGAAAATCTTCTGCAAATAAAAGAGGATGGAAACCCCATCTTCGTTGGGCACTTCTAGCTCAGGCAACGAGAAGAGCACATCTTCTGTGTAGTATGGAGTCAAAACACTGCAAAATAGGTATTCTTTCAGGCACTTTTATGTGAAAAACAGAGTATACTATTGAGGACAATAATTAAATAATATAAATTGGAACCGATCCATCGGCTTAAACTTTTAAATCATATAGTTTCACAACTCTAACATGGTATCATAACAGGTAAAGATCTTGGGTTCAAATCTCACCGCCACCCATTTAAAATGAATTGTGCACGTGTTAGGCTTTGTTTCGGAAAAAAAATAAAATAAAATAAAATAAAAAATCCTGCCTATGTCAAGGGGCATTTTGAGAATAGTAATTAAATAATATAAATTTGATCTATCAGCTTAAACTTTTAGAACACATGATTCCATAACTCTTAACATATGCGTCTGCAAAATGATTCATTAAGGCAAGCACCTGTGCAGTACAGCAACAGTATTTTTAGAAAACCACGACAAGAGTCTTGCCAAAATGTATTAATGGTTTGTATAGCATACAATGAAGGGAAAAATGTAGAATTTGTGATCCCAAAATGCACAGAGAAACAATGAGGGAAAAAAATCTGAGTAAGTTATGACAATAAGGTTCAGTTTCCAAGTGTCAACATGGCTATTATAAAATTGCTCCTCATAGATCCGGTCTTCAGATCTTTCTTGTTAGCCAGATTTGCATGTACAATTATCATCATTTCAAATTCGCCAGTTCTTAGTTGCTGCTTTTACCATCTTTTAGGAACCTTCACAACTAGAACGTGCTCCATCAAAGACATTATAGCACCTCCTAAACCAGTATGCAGCTTGGATTACCTAGGAGCTCACTGCCAACTGGGAATTATTATTATTATTATTATTATTATTGTTATTGTTATTCTTATTCTTATTATTATTGTTATTGTTATTACTGTTATTGTTATTATTATTCTTATTATTATTTTTATTATTGTTCTTATTATTATTGTTATTATTATTATTATTGTTATTGTTGTTATTATTATTATTATTATTATTATTATTATTATTATTATTATTAAGAATAAAAGTATCGAAATGGAACAGCAAAGTAGGTGGATGAGTATTCCACCCAAAGAAATGAAAAACATGCATGAAAGGCCAAAAACTAGTATCAGAAATTTAGCCCATGTTCTCCTATAAATTTTAACACATTTTTACACACAAATCTCATGGAACCTACATGTACAACACAAATCTCCACTATTTAATTCCGCTCATTCTCTCTCCTATATCACATCAAATCACATAAAAATATATAAAAACACACATTCTAACACCCCATTAGTCCATGGTACAAAGAAATCCAAAGGGATCTAAACGAAACAAGTAATTCTCTAATATTTGTGTCAAACTGCCTCATCTAATGGCTTAAGCTATCAGCATTGACAATCTTGTACAGGTGAATTACGACTTTCAACAAATTTATAGCTCCATTTTCACTTGTTCAAAAACTTATGAGTGGGTTTCTGATAGAGCTACTCATTCCACATACAAAGTACAACCAATAGGTGCAACCTCACTAAAGAGCACAACAGAACTTACGAGAAAGAAAGCATATTGCGGACTTTAGGAGCTGTAGGCATGTCCATGAACAAGGAATTGGAGAAGAAGGAGATGCGCCTTCTAGCTTCTAAGTTGGATGGCACATCCATGGCAGATTCCTTTACTGTTAGTAAAAAGTACAATCTTTTTATCTGTTGATAAAAAACACTGTAAGCCTACTGGTATATCGAGAAGATTGAAAAATCAGCCAATAGAAATTCTTGGAATTTCTAATTTACCTTCTCTTTCCAAGCTTCTGTTTCTGGAGTCGGAAATTTGATGGCTCCAGCAGATGCAAATAACTGATATTGTTGATCGAGAGGAATCATCCCTTCATGCCCTGCGCTTCCGTGGATTGAATCTAACAAGCTATTTTCACACATTGTGTTGAATAAGAAAAGCCATTCAGATTCCCAAAAGAACTGAAAGTTGTTGAAGAAAATATTACTTGGATACGTGATCCTCCATCATTATATCCTGTGTCACAACTTCCAACATATCCTGGAAGAGAATGACAACCTGATCTCTGTCCTCCTGCTTATTGTCCATCTGCGGAAACACAAATTCATCATGGAATCTTTATATCACCAACTTACAGCAATATGTTGCAGTTGAAAAAAAAGAAAAGAATTCAACTGCCATGTTCTGTGCTGCAGAAAGAAAGACCTACCAAGTACTTTATAAGCTTAACAAATTTTTCATAAAGATCAGGAAGAGCACTCAGTTTGTATTCCTTCAATAGATCATCTGTCTCAATATGTTTGTCGATCTCGGAGAAAATGTACTCAATAACCCTGAAAAGCATGGTATGATTAAAGAAAGAGGTTGTGCGAATGTGTGACTTGCACACATGTTTTAAGATCAAACAAGGAAGTGCTGATTCGTAAGTATTAACCGGAGCTTACCCCTTCTCTCGATCGCCACGAACTAAATATTTTATGATGTTCCGAAATGAAGCATAGCACTCACAGACAGCACAATACATGTAATGATCAGACACGATCCGCTTTTTCAGCTCGCTGTCCTTGCCATTACTGTCTTTAGCCATGTCCACTGCTATTGGGATCTGCGTTCAAAGATGACGCACAGCATGAGTTACAGTTATTGACTCAAGAGTTGACTGTGTTAGCATTGAAGCAATAGACATTTCAATCAGTCAGTAGTTAACAGAGAAGGCACAATGCTCGTCTCTTGTCTAAAATAATTATCAGTTATTTATTGGAAAAGCTTGACTTCAAGAAACACCAGATTGAGTATCAAACAGTACATTCGCATCAGGAATTTTATTTGAAACAATTATACGAATTGAAAAAATCCTTCTATATAGTCATCCTCGCTATTTCTACATCTTTTGCAAATATGTTTCAAAATATAGATAAAAGGGAAATGGATAGAGTTCAGGCATGAGCAACACATAAATGGAATTTACAAAACCTACACAATACAGGTACTTCTGACTAAAAATATAAATAGAAACCTTGCTAGCAAGCAAAAATGGAGGCCACTGAATTAGCTCCAGGTCACGATCAGCCCAATATGGTACTAGCAACAGATCCATTTCCCTAGAAATTCATACATACCATCGAACTTAAGATAATTAAGCAAAACAGAAGGAATCCACATAAAGTCATTTTAAAATATTCAAGGTGACGGTTACCTATTACTAATAAGATCCTCCTCTCGGAAACTCGTAATTATTTTGTTCCACAACTGAGCAAATCTCGCAGCTTCTTTCTCCTTGCTGGATGGAATCTGCACCGTTTATACACAGTTGCGTACACACAAGTCAAATTCCATCAGTAACATGCATTTTCATCATGTCATATATTTCATCATAACAAAAGGTTCAATAAGAAAACCACCACTTCAAACTTGCGCGAAAACGTAGCCTTCAGTCCTTTCTTTTTGGTTGGCTCACTTTTCTCCTCAGGGACTAAACAAGCATTAAAAGCACCAGGTAGCGATCGAAATCGGGATCTAAGCATTCCTAAAGTTCGAATCTGAAAGTTACCAAAAAGTTAAGAGTGCTCAGAGATGTATCATTAATGTACAATGATAACAAATAACTATTTCCCTGTATTGCTCCTACGCTGTCACAATCAAACAATTTCTAGGAAATGACTAACGGACAAATTAGTTTGCAAAGTGAAACTGCATAATTGAATCCAAATTTTTTATAACTGAATCTCAAGAAAGTTTGGAGAATATCTCAAGAATGTGATATTCTAATAAACTATAAGACGTTATTCTTAGCTATGTTGCTTGGACACGGATGTGGTTGTCGGACACTGGCACATATTTAGGAGTTGGATCCTTCTCATTCTAAGAATAAAATACTTGGATGCATTTAAAAAGGATTAGAGTGTTGAACACAGGTAAAACGATGCCTTCCATTTCTAAATTAATTTCAAAATAACATCAAAATGTTTTTTACTCGAACTTTAAGTAAAACATCTTTATTATCACTTATATAATCCTTAAAAATTGCATGGATCTGGTTGCATTTAGAGTTAAAAGGTGCACAGATTGTTTTGCAATTATTAGAAAGTCTCTTTTGCAATGATAGCTTTTTGGCAATAAAGGCAAAATAGCCTCATTCTCTTCAACTTCAGATGTCACCCTTCATCTCTTGCTTCCTTTCTCGGCCATGTCTGATTTAAACATGAAGGATATGATCCATATCAAGTGTTGGCATCCATGCGGTGTTGTGTCCACATGGGTGTGGCACCATTTTTAATGTGACGCCCAGTTCGTTTTCTCTAAGAATTTGCTATGATGATAATGTGATTTTGATGTTGATTACATGTTCAATGTGGTCATATGTGTTTATAAGTATCTATGAGGTAATTGAAAGTGTTATGGCCATTTAGTGTAAACCGAGAGGAAAATGCAGGAAATTGGGATTTACGGTCGTAAGGTTATTATTTACGGCCGTAATTGTGGTTTTACGGCCGTAAGGGTTCTCTTTTACGGCCGTAATTGTAGAATAGTGAAATGTGCCAAAAGATGCAGAGAGTTTATTACGGCCGTATAACGTCGAGGTACGGCCGGATGACCTGGGTTACGGTCGTAATTATTGGACTTACGGCCGTAATATTAGTGAGGAGATAGACTAGTTTTACAGAATCTTCTTTACGGCCGTATGCATGTTGGGATACGGCCGTATGATATTGGTTACCGCCGTAATTTGGGATTTACGGCCGTAAATGTATGAGTTACGGCCATAATTTTAAGTCGGCAGAATGGTGTATTTAGTCAACTTTGACCATTTTCTTGGGATTTTCCATGCCATTCGACCCTTAGACCCCCAAATCTTCTCCTCGGCCACTTAATCACTTCCTCAAGGTAATTAAACTAGTTGGATCATCAAGTTTCAATCTAAGGTGTTTCAAGCTAAGGATTGGATCAAGAAGGAGTTGAGTAAAGCATGGTGTGGTTGTCTACTCTTAGATAAGGTGGGTAATGGATATATGAGTTTGTGACATGGGATAAGCATATTTATATATATCTCTGTCTATGTTATGGCTTATGGTATATCTCTTGGTCTACATGTGAGTAACCTTTTATATGTGCTAGAGCCTTAGGGTTAGGGTTATGAGTTATTACCTATGTTGATGTTATATCTATGTTAATGTTATACGAATGGCTCCTTGTGAAGGATAAGTACAAGAAAAGCTAGTTACTTGCACCTTTACCGTATGATCATAGGATAAGAGCATATGAATGTGAAGTTGCCTATCATGTGATTATACCCATGAAAAGTACATGTATGGTCTCACGGGAAAAGGCCCCACAAGAGGATTGAGACATTTGGCCATCTCACGGGCGAAGCCCGCAAGAGGATTGAGACTCTGGGCCAAATATGTTATGTTATGTTACGTTTTGGCGCCGATGTATACACATGATAAGCAACTGGGCCCAAAGAACGAGTGTGAACATGCATTGCAAATATCTATATTCACATTGAGTTTGTATGACTCACCTGGTTTTTGGTTGCATGACTGTAGGTATTTCAGGACAGGATCTCAGCACGGGAGGTGGCGGGGAGTCCTCCCGAACTTGATGTGTGAGAGTTCGTGTGGGGAAGAAGAGAAGAAGCTGTGCATCCTATTTTCAATGTTTGGTTTGTTGCACTTAAATTGGCACGGGTCTTTTGAATATGTTATGTTTTCATAATGTACAGAATGTGTTGAAAAATGAAAATATAAACCCGTGTCAGCTTTTGTAAACGTATGTGTGATGTCTAGTCTAGTTCCGCAGCTCTAAGTAAAGGTAGGTTCGTGTTGGAGTTTAGATTGGGCGTTACATTTAAAGAGTCCGAACAACACAAATTCCGAGTGACAGAGAGGTTTCTAATTATCTCCACCAATCATCCTCTTTCGTCGAGAGAGGTTTCTAATTATCTCCACCAATCGTCCTCTTTTGTCAATCGCAAATACAAAAATAATATTGCTCCATGTATGACTCCTAATTCAACTTTAATTAAGTTTTCTCACTCTATGAATCTTCAAAACCCATCCACAGTAGTGTCCTATCCTCCAACCTACTCCACTAGTTTCTAGAGTTGGTTAAGTTTTAACATCTGATGAGGTCTAATTTGCAAAGAATTAGCACAATTGGCTATTGTGATTGGAAACAAAGCTATATAATAAAGCCTAAACCTGCCTCCACATCGAAGATTGTGCACAACTACACAATATTGATAAAATAATTCTTAGGAAAGATATTAGGCATAACTCCTTCTAACAAAATTAGCTTGTTAGGGGAGAATCATCATCACCTTATATATTGGATCTTATACATATCAAATCCCACAGTGGGATTCTAATATGTCCCCCCACGCACAGCGTGGACTTTGACAACCAACTATGGAAATAGATATCGGGGGCACCTAACATCACAAAACTGGGTCTGGATCTGATACCATCTGAAAAAGGATATTGGGTCTAACTCTAACAAAAACGGTTGTTAGGGGAAGATTATGATCACCTTATGTATTAGATCTTGTACATATCACAGGCTGACGTGGGATTCTAACAATAATCATTAGCTCTAAGGTCGTATAAGCAATAGCTTTTACAATAACCAAAACATTGAAACAAAGGAATCTGCAAGCTGAAATTGATACCAATCAGAAGCAGTGACAGCAATAAAAAATGGGAAATGAAGAAAAACGTAAAATGAACAATTTCCAAGCAGTGTGATATGTATTGAATTTGAGCTCGCCATATGAAACATGAAAGAAAAACTGCCTACTAATAATATCACTGAGATCAAAAACTACACAAAATAAAATCAGAATGACTTACCTCCCCAAGGCGACGGAATGCACCATATATGCCTCCAAATAAAGTTGAGAATATAGCATACCAGATCTGGGCATCCATGAAATAGACCTGAAATGCCAAAAACTTGAGCAATAAACCTAGCCAAAAATGGATCAACAGAATTTCTAAAGAAAAGGCCAAAAGATGACGAAATGCTGTTGCAAGTAATGCATAATCCATACAAGAATAATCGGTGCCCAGAGCGCAATCACGACTCCAATATTGTTTCTTGCTGCAAATCACATCATGGTATGGAAATCAACAAATGTTAACCAATACTTTGTGAGTGCACATGCATGTTTTGCTTGAGTAGTACAACAAACAGTCATGTTGACTACCTTGGGGAAAAAACTCATGCCATTGGTATGTTGATATATGAACACTCATGATATCTGTTGTTGGACCCACCAGAGGCTTTATCTGCAATTCAAATATTCAGTCTGTTAAACATCAGCTGCTCAGGTCATTATACATTTAGATGAAGATCAGATTGAGCAGTTTAATATGTTTTTCCTTGACTACAAATCATGATGTTAGATGTCTAATCTTTGTCAATTCAAACGTTCTTAAAAAAAACTAACATGTAACATAATAATATCGGCCTCAGCTGTGTATAGTACGCACATTGCACACTAAGGTTTCTTTTATCAAACTGATAGATCCAAATCCTATATATATAGAGTGTAGAGACAAATTATAAATCTGCACCTCTATATAATAACTGAAAGCCAACTTGGTTATGATAAGAAGCACCCAGAACAATGTATACCTGAGAATATAAATGAAAGCAATTAGATAACAGGTTATCTGATTTTACACAACCAACAGATATCCAGTTGTCTGATTTTATACAACCAAAGGATAACAAGCTATCTATCCTTACTTGAATAAAGAAAATGCGCTTTCATGCATTCCCCTTCCAACATAGAGCCGAGGCTGCAAGATATTTAAATTGAAATGGCATTGGCTTTCTCAAATTTTTCTTCGTATCTAAAACATGTATCTTCAATAGCTTATAATGTATACCTGAGACCACCACATCATGAGCATTATGATTTTGTAATTTGATCTCTCAAGTGCTCTACGGATCAAGGGGAACACAAAAAGCAATCCAGCAAGTATATTTGGAGCCAGGTAGATGACGACAGCCATGATAAACAATGAAGGAGCACTTGAGTTATTGCCAAACCAACTTTTAATAGTTTGAGCAAATCCAGGAGGATTCTCCCATGTATAAGCATAAGTAACTGGCAGAATAACCACCCACGCAGCAGCTGATACGACCTTCAAAATGTATCGTAACTTGACATAAAAGGACATACTCTTTCGTGCTTTCCAACTAAACATTACATCAAGGATAGCTGCCGGAAACAGATGGATGTCACAAAAAAGAAAGAGAAAAATAAACGGTTTCTCTATTATCAAATCCGGAACAAGTAAAAAACCAATAGCATAAGCCCAACAAGGGAGTAAATTCCAGAAAATATCCATCACAATTGCATGTGTTGCAGTTTCTTTCCCTACTTAGGCAAACAATATCACTGAAATTTTTCCAGAAAATGCAACCATGTCAAAGCAATATTTTGGTTCAATTTGTCTTCTCAAATTCCCTTTTTCCTAGTTTTAGGGCTCAATTATGTTAAATATAGCCCAGGAAATCCTTTAACCTTCTACTCCATATTAAGAAAACGAAGATAATTAAAATAGAAAAGGAGTCCAAGTTATTTATTGGCCTGAAGGTGGATAAAGCAATGATGATTTGGATAACATTATACCATATTGTGATACCTTTCTAGTGATATGCCATTCACATGGATATGCACTCCACCAAAACAGATTTGTTTGGTTTTACATTCAATTATTAATCGGTCTCGCATAAGAATGTCTGCAACGTGTTTGTTATCACTCATATGCATGCCTTCCGGTACAATATACATCCCAAATAGTAATGAATATGAGCATTTCTGATACTAAAACTTTGCCAACATTCAGCTAGCGGAAGTCAAGTTTAAAGATCCGAGAGAGAAGAAAAGTTTAAAGATCAAAGATTTCAAAATTAGTAACAATATTAGCGTAAATTCTATTTGGGGTGATTATCCATTCAATCTAATGCCAATCAAGTGCTATCCTTAGTTTTGCTCAATCAGGTAAGTGTCATTTAATTTCATTTTATTCAAACCCAATCAATCAACTTTCAGTTAGGTTGACTAATGAAAATCATGACATGGCATCAACGTCACCATTAGTTGATGACCTACTTGTAACCTCGCGACTAGCAATATAGTAGTTTTGTCATTTATGCTAGACCAACTTTCATTAATTTTGGACATTCAATAAATGTCATAGCATGTGTTCCAGTGATTTTTTTGGTCCGTTATAAATACAATATAATTTGGAAAAGTTGATCATTCAATGGTGAAATTTTTCTGGAACCATAAAAATCTTGATCTTGTGCTACTATAATACTCCCTCAATCCCAATTAAATAGGCATATTGACTTTTTCACAGAGATGAAAAAAAGATATTGGAAAAGTAAAATTTACAATTAGTTTCCTGATTTACCATCATTTAGTGGACACTATTAAAAAATAATGGTTATAACTATGCAAATTTAATAAGGTTGTTTTGGTAAATGAACAAAACGATACTCCTTAATATAGAAACAAGACTATATTTAGGATATCCCAAAAAGGAAAACAAGCCTATATATTTGGGACAGATGGAGTATTTAAGTTAGTTGGACACAATTTTAAAATTTTTAAAATGAACTACTAAAATTTGTCTATGCATTATTATGTTAAAAAGGGAAAAGAACAAGGCCTCCCCTTTTTGTAATTAATGTTCGAGAGTTATTTTCAATTAATTTTAGAAAGGGTTTATCATTTGTTTCCTTCAGCTTCTCTCTTTTATCCTTTTTAACATGTTTTGTCAGATAATTCAAATTTGTCAAGAGAAAATTTTTATCTTTATAGTCTTAAGAAAATATTAAGCTAAAAATTAGATTTTTTCAAGTTAATTGTAATTATCACGTGACTTAACACATCTCCAATGACCTAATGCGAGTGAAAGTGGGTCCAGCATTATTATGTTGCCAATTGCCAAATATGGGGTCCCAATTTCGAATAATAGCTATGGAGATATTTATTGTTTAAAGAACCTGATTGATTGAAAGAAAAAAGTGAGATTTGTGCCTGATTGACATTAAAGCAACTGGATAATTATTTGGACTGAAATTTACACTGATTTTACAGTCCATAAAAGGTAAAAATATATTATAATTGTTGTCATGATAGAAATAAACATGTTAAATGTACCTCCCCCAAGCTTCAATATTGCAGCAGTTATGAAGATGCTCAATACTTTCTTGAAAACCTCAGAACTAAATATTGAACTTGGCTGCCCAGATCCATTCCAAGCAACAATAATCATAGCCTTTCCACACGCCAAAGCATGTCAAGTTAGCGAACAAAATATAAATATATTTACAGGCAGTAAAGGCTACCATATACTACAAACAAAAAGGCGTACCTGTAAGCACAGTATAAAGAAACTCCACATTCTATCGAAGCTTCTAAAAATGTGCCAATATGACCGAACCTCAACAAAATTAACTTTCCCAACCCAGCGGTCTGTTGTAGGCTTGCTATCCTAAAAATAAAATAAAATAAAATAAAGAAAAGAACTAACAAAAACACGTTCAGCCTTATATCAGGAAAGTAAAATATGCTAATTCTGTCGGAAGCATGACCAGTCATAGTGAACAACACTAGTGGCCAAAACAGTGCAAGTGGGAAACCTAATGGCTGATATCTGGGAACCCAATGCTTAACTTAGGAAAACAGGCAAGGCTATTCCAGCCAGATTTCCAAGGATGGCAAAAATTAGCAAAAATTTAATAGATCCGTTCTCCTGATGGACTTCAAAGTGCCCTATGGGGATTTGTTAGCTTCAAGGAGGAGGAAATCTCCAAAACTCCATTGTTTGGATCAGATGAGGGGGACTATGCAATTAAGTTGTACCAAGCATTACTAGTAAGATACTATATTCCTAACAATTTCCCCACATTACCAATGATTAATACTCTTCACTTCCTGGCATAAAAAACTGAAAACAGAACATTGATTAGCTCTTGGGACTTTAGAATCAAGAGTTATGCCCTAAGTTGCTGAACCTCTCTGACTCCAATAATTATTTCTTGGTAGTTTCTATGCCATATAAACTTATTGCGAAATACAGGATTGTACAAATAGTGCAAGCAGCAGAGTTCTTTATGACATCTCCCCAATCAACCACACTTCGGTTTCCTTTTTGCGAAGTTACACAACACAATTACAGATTTTCAATTATTTGGCAACATGAACTCACTAGATTTGTTTGACGTTACGTCTTCGTCCATTTTCGAGTCGTGCCATTTTCGTAAGTGGTTTGTTATGTATCAAGAATGGAAATCCAGGTCATCACAATATGAAACTTCTAAGAGGCAGGATAAAAAGAAGAGGCCTCCAAAATGTTGAGTAGATGGTGTTAAAGTTGTGGAACATCTGATCTAAAAGTTTAAGTTAGTAGATCGGTTCCAATTCATATTATTTAAATACTATTCTTCGATACGCCCCCTCACGTGTAGGCGGGGTTTATTTTTCCCAAATAAAGCTTAAGTCGTGCACAATTCATACTAAATGAATGGGGGTGAGTTTCGAACCAAGATCTTTACCTGCTCTAATACCATGTTAGGAAGGATATTGGGTCTAACTTCCCCTAACAAAGCCGGCTTATTAGGGGAGGATTACTCTCACCTTATTAATTGGATCTTGTATATATCAAGGGCCGATGTAGGATTCTAACACACCTCCTCACGCACAACATGAACTATAATAAACTGTGGAAATCGATAATGTGGTCACCCAATATTACAAAATTGAGCCTGATTCTGATATCATCTGCAATGATCCGATCCACTTTGACATGATATTGTCCACTTTGGGCCTAACTTGCACTGTTTTGTTCTTGGGCTCACCCCAAAAAGCCTCATACGTAGTTGGAATGGTCTCTTAACTTATAAATTGATCAAACTTCTTATACCCAAACAACGTGGGTATTATAATCACCCCTCCAAAAGGGGGCCCAACGCCCTCGTTGGCCACACTTCCGATTGGGATCTAGCTCTGATACCATGATAAAGTTATGAAACCATATAATCTAAAAGCTTAAACTAGTAGATCGATTTCAATTCATATTATTTAAATACTATTCTACAACAGATTGTGTAATCTATTTGATAAGTGCAAGGGAATGGCCCCATTAGACATATACACAAATTTGTAGAATGTAAGGGCACAGATCAGGATTGATGTGGAAGACAATGATTCTAGGAAAATGGAACTAAAATTGCTGGAAGATTAACAATGCTTTTGATAATGTATCTTCCAAGCACAAGACACATAACCATACCACAGTTATTCATGATGTGGAAAGCATGTTCAAAATCACCGAATTCATTCTCAACCATACATTCTAATACTAAAGACAGTGTTCACGTTTTTCTATAACCTCTACTCTTCAATCACTTTTCCTCAAATTAGCTTTGTTAAACAAGTGCTAGTTCAAGATGTACTTAGACAAAGAACATTGGATGATGAAAATTGGAACCAACTCCATGCATCTATCTATGAACGGATAGATTATAAAACTTCTGACCATAATAGATAGGGATGGCAAATAGAACACCCCGACGAGCCCCAACGGAAAGGGGCGAGAAAAAGATTAAAACAAATAAAAATAAGGCTATCCCTGAGTTGGGGGGTCACGGTGGGGTGACCTGTGGCAGCTTCACCGACCCCCCAACCTGCCCTATAATTTTTTGATAAAAAAGAAATTTTCTTTTTGTTTAGCATTTTTTCTTTTTTTCTTTTTTTTTTTTTTGTTTTATAGGCAAATATGAAAGTTTGAGGAAAAAAATAATCGTGCTAATTCTAACATTCAATCTAATGTTTGAACTTTCAAACCGTCTTAAAATTTATGCCAAAATTGAAATTTTGTCATCTAGATATTTAATTATAACATTTTAACGTATTAGTCTAAGTCGAAATTCATAACCTACATCTTTCACAAAAAATAAATAAAATTGAAAAAAAAAAAAAAAGCACACAAGAAGTTCGCCGGTCACTAAATGGGGCAGGTAGCGGCCCAAAACCCGCCCAGCCTCGAATTTAAGCAGGCCTCAGAGCGGAAACGGGGTGGGAAAAACCCAATGGAGCGGATCAAGGATTTGACGACCGGCCAATTGCCATCACTTATGAAGTTACAAGAGAGGAGTAAATGAAATTATCACTGCAAATATTTTCTTGAGAAGAGGTAGACCCACCCACTGTAAATATTTTCTTGACAAGAGGTAGACCCACCCACATCACCATCACACAAGACCACAGAAATACATGAACAAGGTCCCTGCTCATTCCTTCCACTCTAAAAGTAGTGTGAAACTTCATGCAGCCAAAAAAGACACAAAGAAGTCCTAAAGATGATTTCTTCAGCACAAAAAACATGAAGGGGTTAACGGTTAATAAGGTCAAGACTCTGGCATTTTATTAGTCAGCATCAGTGCACAACTTTTAGTGTCAATTACATAATGGTTCAGGCATGTGAACTTAAAACATTCTAACAAGCACATAAACGAAAAGCATGGCAGTCCTTGCAGCTGTGCTTACCCCATTTTTCTCATTCAGCTGATCCGCAGGCTTACAAAAAAAATCAGCATCAGCCCGCATAGGCCAACCTAATCTGAAACAATCCACTGACCTGGGAATTTTATTTCATTTTTGTTAAAATCAGTAAAATTATAAACAGAAACAAAAAGTTTTGAAGCAAAAGTTACGTCTGTACCAAAAGTATTCATTTAAATCATCATAATTTCGCCACTCAGAATGTTTAGATTTTCCCTTCCTGCTTCTTGCTGCTTCCTGAAGAAAAAGACATAACTTAGCTTGACAGATGGGTACAGTCGAGAAAAAAGAAAAACGAAATTTCATGCAGCCTATACCCGAGCAATCACTTCATAAATTGGGGTCACAACTTTCTGTAAGAATGCTTCTTCTTCTCCTCCATAGGCTGGTTTCACATTTTCGCCCGTCATGGGACTAACGTTTCCAGCTAACATACCATAAAGTTCAAAAGCCATCTAACAGAAACAGATGCCAAAAAATATTGCTATCATCAGTTCACATAAAACGTTGTTTTACTAGCCCCTTTATCGAGGGAAATGGCCAAGCTCATGAATTAAAGAAATCCAGTCCGTTACAAAGGAAAGCAGAGCACAGTAGCGCTTCTTATATAAGCACTCTCATTAAAATTGGAGGTTGAAAACTAAGTAGAGAACTTTCATAACAGCAGATAGCAATAAACATGCATAACAAGAAAAGCCCCAAGGAATAAAACAGACACAACAGCTCCACAGTCACGATGAATTTTGAGGAAAATACCACTTGAGAAGGGATACATAAGCATTAGGTTATCGCATTGCAGATTCAAGCACAAAAATGACATAAAATTCCTAGCAAGGCAATGAATATGAATATGAATCTTGCAGTCTCCTCACTTCAAATCATTTTCTTTTACCTTTATAGTATTATTATGTGTGTGATAGGCAACACTTTTTACCATTTTTTACTACTTTTTTATCCATTTTTTCTTTTGGTCAAACCAATCACATCCACATATCTCGTAGGACTCACATATACTACACAAATCTCCGCCATTCTACTCCACTCATTCTCTCTCCTCTTTTACATTAAAATCCAAAAAAAACATAAAATATACAATCTTATCACCATCTATGTCAATTGGCCAACATGAAATGTGCCCGATGTCACTTGAACTGGGATTGTTTCTAATAGGAATCCCTAAGTGTGAAACTCTAAATGAAATAAGCAAATAATAATTTTCCATCGGGAAGACAAACACGGTTGAAAAACAGAAAAACATGGAATTTTAGGAGATGCCTCTCGAATTTCTATACGTTGACGAACCAAGTTTAATCTAGAATGAAATGCTGGAAGAGTCTCAAATCTAAAGACATTAAGCCACTGCCCAAACTCAACTGAGAATATTTGATAGAAAACATGCTGGGAAACCATTTACCCGGACATCTTCCTAATTATTGCCCTCCTATAATACAATGACTGCGAGATTATTAAATCTAATCCACATTATTGGTTACAATGAGGTAGCATGTCTACATCATATTCCTATAACAGCAAACTTGAAGCAGGGGGTGTCAAAAAGAGTGAAAAAAAAAAAAAAAAGCCACGGTCTGTCATGAGAAATAAGCATCTGAAAGCATACATGATGATAGATGTAGCAAAGGCATTCTGGCATGAATCTTAAATTTGCAGCTTCTCCCCATATCAGGAGATACAGACCCATATATAACAACTTGCGCTGTTGTACTTCCTGTTGTATTGTAGGCAACCTACAAATAAGCAGGAGTTGCAGACCATAAGTATAGATAATATGCAAAGCGACATATCACGGAAAACTGGGTTTCAGCAAGAGCAAGAAGTAAATTTTAAGATGCAATCATGCAAGTTTAAAATATTCTAGTCATGAACAATCAGGAAATTTTTTATTGACCACCCTTTTAAGAAAATAATAATAAATGAAAAAATCTCAACAATTCAATGATGGCCATGGGTTCTCAACCACTCCAAGCACTGTTTTTAAGTAAAACTTATATAACATGATCTTGATGACAGCAATGTCAAGAACTAGACTCCACCTTGAGTCCAGAGGTATAAGATCTGAGTTAGGAGAAAAAATACAATGAAGACAACAGCTTACCAAAGGCTACTTTTCCTATCCAAATACTTGCACCATTTCTTGTAGTTCTTGAAAAGTTTCTTCATCACTTCATTGAGAGCACGCTCATCCAACTTAACAAAAAAAAAAAAAAGGATTATAAGGATTGCACGAGTCCAAGACAGTAAAATAAATGATAGGATGCAGAAAGTAGGGTAGGGAAATTATTAAGAATAAGATTATCAGAAAATCAAGTCCAAGTGCTTCATGTTTCAACTTGAATAACTATTTTCCCAAAAATAGCAATAAAGTTACTCACAAGCCCCTCCAAAGGAGTCATGTCTGAACTCTGAGTATGTGAGTTGTTTGTCTGTGTGTGTGTGTGAGAGAGAGAGAGAGAAAGAGACCTTTGGTTGCTGATCTGGCTTTGGAAACTGTCGTATGTGTACATTTGCTAGGAGCAAAATCAAATGCTCCCTTTGATTTGCTACATTGTCTTTCTGCAAGTAAATTTACAATCAACAGTAGATATGTTAGATTAGAAAGTTAAGTTTGCAAATTTATCATGCCAAAATTCCCAATTTGGTCTTCTAAAAAGTCACCAAAAGTTGATAAATAGATCAGATGACACAGAAATCGAAGGAAAGGGACCTAACGTTAATTCACCTGAAAACCAAACATAGCTTGAAGCCAGTCGAGAAGATCTTCATCCTTTTTCTTCTTGTGGTCCTGGGGCCAAGGAAGGCCCCGGATATTTCTGAGAGCGTGAACAGCAGCTTGAATCTGCAACATGAGATTAAAGGGACATTCACAAAAGCAAAATAGTCAAGAGCAAATGTAAAAGTACAGAAAAGCAAATACTAGAGGTTAGTTGTTTAAACAGTGACCTCTGGATACTGCATAATTGCCTGATTTGCACTGTCAGGGTCAAGAGGAAGAATATTATAAGGAGCATAAATGTCCTTTTTCTCTGCAACTTTATCATGAGCTTCCAATATCTGTGCCACAGACAATCACGACTAAACATTCAATTTGCCAGAGAGAGACAGAGGAGGACCACAGACTATGCATAAAAATCTATTTCAGAGTTATGGCTCTCCATGAACCAATGAAAGAATGTAAATCATATCAAACCAATAAGACAATTTCACCTCGCGGTCAACTTCCACTGCTTGAGTCTGATTAACTGCTCTCAAAACCTCAAAAAGAACGTTGGCTGTCTGGTATGCTTTTGTCAACTGTGCACTGAGAATTATGAATAGCTAAGTGACTAAGCCAACACATTGCGGCAGCACCGACAAGATGCCATTGCACCTTTAACAATAGACAGCATTAGAGTAAAAAAAAGAAAAAACTAAAGGAAACTCACCGATCAGCTTTACCCGCAGCATTCTGCAAGGCTTGGATATATTTTTTGTAGTAATGCTGATAAAAGCTCTGCATTTCACGTGCATCACTTTTTTTCACTCTTCCCATCATGGTGGGATCATTTTCCTGGGAATAACAAACATACATATCAATCACTTTCCTAGAAAGTAAATGAACACAATTAATTTTTTCCAAAAAATTTCTGTAGGAAGTACATGAGACCATCCAACCACGAGCAATTTCATAAAGTTGTTTTACACGATCTTCTAAAATCAGATGATCTTTTCAAGCTATAAAGTTCCTGCTGCTGATTTGACATTTGATGTAAAACTAATTAAAATTGTCAGAAACATTACCTTGGAGCATAGCAGTTTGATCTAAAATATCTAGATCTTTTTCATTAAAGTTAAAATTAGTGATTTTTGTTTCATTCATTTTCAAATTTCAACCAAACACATTTCAAAATAAATTTGATTTTTCACATTTCTTTGTAACCTCTCCTTTAACCACACAATCTCCCGCAAAATCACTTTCCTTCTCATTTAAGCTTTCCCAAACAAGCTCTTAGAGTCTAGCAGCATTATGTCAGCAATTGTGTCTTGGAAAGCCAAGTCTTTATAGGATAAAAATATGACTAGGCACTCTTGCAGCAACGTTGTGCTCAAAAGATTCTCTCTTCCAATGCCTGATAAGAACGTGCACGCATACATGACAGGACACTGCAGATTGCGTTAGCCCATGTTAGGATTGAATTTTTTATAAATTTTTATGGATTTTTATGTGAAGTAGGGGAGAGAATAAGTGGAGTTCATGGTGAAGATTTGTATAGTATATGTAGGTCCTAGGAGTTATGTGGATGTGATTAGCTTGATCAAATTTGAATTTAGAAAGAATGGATAAAAACGTACAAACATTTATAAAAATTCTAATCCTATCATGCCTCTAAGGTATAGAATACCCGTTACTTTTGTCATGTTAAGTAAAATCTAAAATGCGATACAGAGGGTCAAGTGCACTAAAAGTTAGATGCATTAAGCAATTGATTCGAGTGGAAACAAAAAGAAACATGTCTGATGCACTCACCCTTTCAAGACGTTGCAGCAGAGCCGTTTTAAATTGACGAACTCCGCGTCCACTAGATGTCGGGTCCAATCTATGAGCTTTTTCAAAAGCATAAAACCGACCTGCACAACACGACCGGGGACAAAAAAGTTACTCCAGAAAACTCATAATCAGAACTCACAAATAGTCAAAGTAAATATTTGTCTATTAAAATAAAGAGGAAAATCGGGGGGAAAGAAGGCCAAAATTCCTCTTCCATGTCTAGTGTGTTTTTTTCTTCTTTTTTTTTGGCAACAATGGCTTAGGCTAATTTTTGCAGATATTTGTCCAGCTACCACCATTAGGGGCTGAAAAAAGCAAGTCCCTTGAGAGCACTGGAAAAAAAATTATCACCGGAGCAAGCACAAAATGCTTTGGCTATCACAATGATCATTTATTTTACATGGTAGTAAGCCAATGTTCTAATGTTAAACATCTTGCATACAACTGCTAATTTCGTGGCAGATTGCATGAATACTTCACTTTATAGCGAAAACTAACAAATGAACATTTAGGAGACATACTAAAATCTTACGATTCTGAAAAGAATCATACAACTGAATGTAAAATATTTAGCAATAAACTATTAATGTTACAAAGGATCCCACGTTTTCCTTTAAAAGTGATTACTACAGTTATTCCACTAGCAGTCATCAACAGTTTGTCCTCAAAATTCAAATTACTAGCATAAATGTATGAACACAGCAAACAAGGAATCGGTTGCTTCCAACATCAGATAGTGTTCATTTAAGGTTTTCAATCGACCATAAAACTCCGAGACTTATCATCAACGTGCTATTAAGATAGACATAATAAAATGCATGTATCATCTGATCATACTCAAAAATTCTGCACATATAAAATATTTTCCTTCATTAAAACCATTTTGCATAGAAATCCTCTAATTCTCCTAAGTTTCCTCTATAAACCCACGGCTACAAAATACGAACAAGATATATAAACAATTTCATAAGCAAACCTAAAATGAAAATACTCAAGGCTTACAGAGGTAGGCAACACGAGGGTTGCTAGGCTCAACTTCATTGGCAACGCGGAGGATAGGGGCAATTTCTACAAGCGATGAAGGTACTACTTCGCTGTCGAAAACTGACTCCCCGAGATTCCCCACAGTCTGTGTCCGTGTAATTCTCCGCTGCAGCTGTGGAGTCTGATGGGAAGATCCCCCTCTCGATTGCATTTTAAATTACTGTTTCTTTCTCTGTCCAGATTGTAGACAACTAAATCCTTGCAGAAGAAATTAAAATGCATCAAGTTTACCAGAACTATAAAACATCAATAAGCATTTATGTAATGCATCTAGCTGTGTGAGATATGGCCACTTAATCAACACCCAAAAAAATTCAAGCCTGAAAGGCCCACAAATTGTTTCTCTTACAAGCCCTTTACAATTAAAAACCAAAAAATAATAGCACTGGTGCAATCAATTTTGTTAAAAATATCAATCCGTAAAATTCTGTATCTTTGGTACATAGAAAGTTAACATAGTTTCTTCAACGGACAAATACCCGGATCCCAATAAATTCACATCTTTCACTCAATTAAAATAGCAAATGCCTCTTCAACGAAGTGTTAGAGAGAGTTACCAGCCGATGAGAAAGGAGGAGAACTGATTCTAGTTCAGGAAAACTTCCATTTCTGTCAAGCAAGGTAGATCAAAGTAGATGAGCTAGGACTATGAAGCTCATATCCCCAAAAAAAAAAGTTGAAAAAGAATAATCACATCACATCACAAAAAAAGTAGGATTCTTCTGCTCTTACATTTTGGCGGTGCAAAGATCGGTATAAAGTGGAGTAATAGTGGCGTATGGTCCAATGTATGAACCCTAACAGAGAGATAAAGACAATATTCTTGTGTGGAGTGTGGGGATGCTGTGGGTTTAAGCTACTCCAGTAAAGGAATGTAGAGAGAGAAATAGGAAAGAGAGAGGAGCATGGAGGCAAAAGAACGTAATTAAAATGTTTCAAGTGCAGTATGGACTGTGTGGTGAGTAGGCAGAGTACCAAGGATTTGCGAAGGGCCTTTGTTTTGTCTGATTTCACGAATATGCCACTGGCGTAATTAAGTCATATTTTAATTTATCGTGCCTACTCATTTGTATTAAAAAAAGGGAAGATGCGATTAAATGGGAATATTAAACTTCAAGTTTAAGCAATACTAAGCTTACATTCTATGAATTAAAAGTGTAAAAAAAAAAAAAATGCGCACAGCCACAGTTCAAACTTCGAGTTTAAACATGGCCTAAACAATTGATGCGAAATTTTTCAAATAGAGAGTAATAAATTATTATCATATATTCGACGAGTTAGGTGGCAAGAAGAAACATTCCCCACCAGTTTGAAGTGGTTCTACATAAAATAAAACAAATAACTGTTACTACATTAGTACATCAAATAAGTTTTGGGTTTGTTCTATTCAAATTAATCTTCATTAAATTAAATTTATTTGTTCTATATCATTTTTTAACTATTTATATATTAATTTGATAATTATTTTATATTTTCAAATAAATTTTTTATAATTTTTAATCACGTATTTAAAAATAAATTCAATTTTGTCAAAGTACGTGAATGGAACAAGCCCAAAATGTATATTGCATGAATCGAAGTGGAAGAAAGAGCTGGGCAATACTAGATAAACACTAGGGGTATTCTCGTAAACCCACGCAAGAACGTGTCTGTTTTTATTTCTCGAATTCAAAATTCAAAAAGTGTTAGATTCCATGCATCCAACTATACGAGAAAGGATAAAAAGGTGAAAAAGTAGTAGCCGTTTAATTAACACTCTGGGACCATTTTGTCCCGATAAAACGTCTTAGAGGGTGTTAGCGGATGAGTTTTAATGTATTTTTATGAGTAGAAAGATAGAGAGAATTAGTGGAGTTGGATGGTGGAGATTTAATGAGTTAAAAGATATATGAATGTAATTTATTTGACCAAATTTGAAATTTGAAAAAATGCATTAAAATGTATTTTTGTTTCAATGCTAACACATTCTTAATCAGTTGATCCTCCGTTCTTTTAACGTCACATGACATAACTTTCAACATCAAGGGCAATATTGGGAAGCAGGAAATTCAATGCTGCATTTCTTGTTTGGCTGCCAATGTTTTCACTTTCTCAATAAAATATAAATCCTCGTAAATGATAAGATGATCACCTGTGGTGTGATCGGATGGTTGGTATGCTCCCTCCGTCTCACTAAATTAGGCGTATATTTTATTTTCGTTTGTCTCAAATTATAATTTTTTATTGAAAATATGATTTATTTTATAATTGACTAAAGTATCTATATTTAGCGTGTGTTATGGTGTGTGTTTTTATGTGTTTTGATGTGATATAGGAGAGAGAAAAAGTGGAATTGTATGATGGAGATTTGTGTAGTACAGATAGGTCCCACGATATTTGTGTGTAAAAATGTATAAAAATATGTAAAAAAGGGTAGAAAAACAGGCGCTTAATACCATTGGAATACTAAAAATTAACTAGTCATTCCATCTTCCAAAAATATTAATAATGTTCATATTACTTTTTATTAATTAATGCAATGGTAAAATATGAACAATTTAAAAATATTTTGTAATTCCAACAAAATTTATATCTTTCCTTAATATGTGTGAAAAATTGTGAGTGTCTATCTTAGTAGGACAGAGAAAGTATGTCTCCTTGATAATAAGGACAATTGTCCATTATTTGGCAATACGTACACATATATGGGCACCAGATCAAATCACATTTGGGGGTTAATTATGTTACTAATGAATGGACATTTTGAACGAGGGCGATACAAATTTAAACAAAAAATCATTTCAACTTTTCTTTTGATACAAAAAATCATTTCTCATTTTCTTTTTTTCTTTTTTTTGAAGCGCATTTCTCATTTTCTACCATTTCTAATTATTTATTAATTTGACAAATTTTATTCTATGTATTTTAATATATTTCTTTTATTTTTCAATGGCACGTCTAAGTTTTATTTTTTCAATAATCCTTATTAAGGCCTTGTTCTCCTCAACATAAATCAACATAAATTTTATCAACTTTTTCTCTCTCATTATTTACAATCATTCATTCAATTATTTAATATACTTTCTTCAAATTTTAACCACACATTCAACACGTATATTAAAAAAATTAACTTTATTACCAATCAAACAACCCCTAAATATTACCAGGGTTTTTTCAATGGCTTAAAGTTGCGATTATAAAAGGAAACCATAAATTGAAAGCATAGCACACACTTTTATCGTTAACCGCCATTTTTATCAAAACTAAAATTTACAAATGAAAGTAGCAGTTTTGACTTTTGATCTAGTATTAGATTTTTATTTATTTTTTTTTTTGAGTTTCGTGAATGCGTGCATGAGTATTTGTGAGAGATAAAAATATAAATTTAATTTAACGAAATTTAATGCGAATCAAATAAGCCAATTTCTTGAAATTTAACAATTTCGTTCTTTGCTAAGTGTTTACATTGAATTTTGAGCGCAATTGTAATTGTAATCACTATAACGAGGGATAGGAATTGCTAAGAGTTTAATATTGAATTTTGAGCGCAATTGTAATTACTATAAAGGAATTGCTGAGAGTTTATTTGATGAGAGTTTGAATTTTGAGCGAAATTGTAATTACTATAAAGGAATTGCTGAGAGTTTATTTGATGAGAGTTTATTTGCTGAGAGTTTATTTTGACCGTTCAACATCTATCTATATCTATATATATATTAAACCAAATGTGAAACCACCACGGGTTTTGTACAACGGTTTTACTACACCTTTAACCACTGATTCAGTGGTTTTAAGACAGATTGGACAAGTGTAAATCTGAAGTTTCTGATTTTTTTAAATATTACTATTGGCAATTTCCTGGAATTTTTAAATTGCTAAAACAGTTATCATCATATCGAGTACAAGCAGTTTTTACAAGCAGTTCTTACAAATGTTGGAACTGCCCTGCTGCCCACAACTAAATCTATTCAGTTATCTCCAGGAAATATAGTCCAGTCTGCCACAATTCATTGTCACCACTTTCATTCTGCAAAGTTTAAACAAGTAATATTCAATTTATACAGAAGCAAAAATGCAGGCAGCTTTACTCAAAGATCTTGGCAAATCAAAAAAGCAACTGGATCGTGAAAGTCCCTATAGTACGAAAATATACAGTACCAGACAAAATTAAGGAATCACAAACACGCTGCTTGGAATTGGTTCTTATGGACCAAGAGGTAAGAATAGAATTTTGTTTTTTTAACATACACCAAATCGATTTCTATTTTTTAACATAAACCACCAAATTTTGTATTTACTAATTTACTTTTTCAATCTAGAGAGACCGGATACAAGCATCTATATATCCACCACTAATTTCTAAGTACGAAGCAAAATTACACGAACATATGGTTTGTTATTTGGTCAACTTCACTGTCAAAGACAACCCAAGGAAATATCAGGTTTTAGGGAATCCTTACTGCCTATCATTTCTAGACTGTACTGATATCATTGAGGTAAGGGACAAAAGCTTTCCTAAATCCATTCATAAATTCAAGAGCATTGAAGATATAAACAAGATGCCAAATGTTGATGATGTGATTCTATTTGGTGAGAACACTTAAAGTATTTTTAAGAGATTTTTTTTTTCCATTTTGCAGAAATTATTAACCATGCTTTTTTTGCCCCAGACGTGATAGGCCGAGTGGTAGGTCGTGAGGCCTTACAATATCAACCAAATACAATGAAAAAACACATAGATATTGTCATACAAGATGTAAAGTATGTCCCTGTCCCCTAACTATATTATTCAATATTTCTATCTTCTTACTCACCTATCAAATTTTACAAAGAACAAAGAATTTCTGTCACACTATGGGAATCATATGCTGAGGAAATTATAGGCTACCTCAATACAACAGCACCTAAAGATGTAGTGGTTATTATTATACAACTATGTAGAGCTAAAACGTTCCAAGGAGAAATAAGCCTTTCCAATGCTTTCCACGCAACCAAACTAATTGCCGACCAGGGAAACACCAAAATACAACAATTCAAGAGCAGGTTAAC
Source organism: Jasminum sambac (assembly GCA_018223645.1). Lineage (NCBI taxonomy): Eukaryota > Viridiplantae > Streptophyta > Magnoliopsida > Lamiales > Oleaceae > Jasminum > Jasminum sambac. The sequence goes on from CP073652.1 coordinate 29,909,741, forward strand.
TATTACAGCAATATTGTTAACAATTATGAATATTATTATTGATTTCACATGCCACACATCGTAAGATATCATGTCTGTCCATTGTGTATTATCACCTAAGGCTTTGCTCGGACAACATCAGCACAATAGAGACAATAACACACCTATCATCATCAAGTAACAGCATATTTGCAAATGAATTGGCAGACCCTGATGCAAAAATTATAACTCTTGACAAATTAAAAAACTGCACTAAGGTAAATTTTCTAAAGCATAATTAACTTTAAAGGTTTCAGAGTGCAGTATGTCTTAAATTTTGTCATATTACAGAAAAGATATTACTATATCGTAGCAAGAATTTCATGTGTGCTTAGTGAAGGAGATTGGTCATATATAAACTGCAATAGGTGTCGTAAGAAGCTAGATGATTCACTAAGGGGTTACTATTGCAAACCATGCAATTTGCATGCCACTATTGCAGTCCCACGATATAGGGTCAAAGTTTCAGTAAAAGATGGCAATTTTACTTTAACCTTTCTACTCTGGGATGATGATTGCAAAACCTGATTGGAAAAAGTGCAGAACAGATAAGAGAGTGCATTGCACATGTACAAGGGAGTATTTTAGTTATCGTACATAATTTTCATGAATACCTTACTAACTTATAATACCTAAGGCTTTGCTCGGACAACATCAGCACAATAGAGACAATAACACACCTATCATCATCAAGTAACAGCATATTTGCAAATGAATTGGCAGACCCTGATGCAAAAATTATAACTCTTGACAAATTAAAAAACTGCACTAAGGTAAATTTTCTAAAGCATAATTAACTTTAAAGGTTTCAGAGTGCAGTATGTCTTAAATTTTGTCATATTACAGAAAAGATATTACTATATCGTAGCAAGAATTTCATGTGTGCTTAGTGAAGGAGATTGGTCATATATAAACTGCAATAGGTGTCGTAAGAAGCTAGATGATTCACTAAGGGGTTACTATTGCAAACCATGCAATTTGCATGCCACTATTGCAGTCCCACGATATAGGGTCAAAGTTTCAGTAAAAGATGGCAATTTTACTTTAACCTTTCTACTCTGGGATGATGATTGCAAAACCTGATTGGAAAAAGTGCAGAACAGATAAGAGAGTGCATTGCACATGTACAAGGGAGTATTTTAGTTATCGTACATAATTTTCATGAATACCTTACTAACTTATAATTTATATATATATATATATATATATAACAGGATATTGCATAGACAGAAAACACATCTGCTGTACAACATAGTGAATACTCTATTGAAATGAGTATTTAATTCAATACTCTATTAAACACGATGCACGGGGAGTAAAACTGTATAAATTGATTAAAAATGAAATATTTGACATATACAAGTGTGTAAAATTGTGTAAGTTGATTGAAAATGAAATAGTTGACACGTGATTCTCATTTATACTTAATTAATTAAGCATATGTATTAAATTTATATTCCACATATCATATAATTAAGTGTATACTATTAAAAGGTAAAACCATGCAAAGAATTATGAACTCGCAATTTGAAATTATCTAAAAAAAAGTAAAAATACAAAACAAAATATAAAATAATAGTTCTACTTTGTTTCAGTGCATAATATCAACGTATGATCTATATTCATTAATATCGCCGATATACCGATTTTAGTTTAAACTCATGATTGTACACACACAAATATCTTACCCTATTTAAAAATTCTATTGAATGTCAATTATGTAGTTATGGGACAACAAACTAAAAAATGTTGATTTATCTAAGTTACATTATATGGTTATGGGAGAACAAACTAAAAAAAGCAAGTAGTCAATTATCGGAGAACAAACTAAAAAAAGCAAGTAGTCAATTATCCACCAAACTGTATCAATAATTAAATTTTGATATTATAATTTAATTATAAATGTAAAAACATTTTTTATAAGAATTTTCACATATTGTAATTCCGATATTGTAATAAAAATATTATAATTTATGATTCCTCATATATTGAATTAAATACTCATTTCACTCTATTTAAGACATATTAAATGATTAAATATTCTAAAATATTCTAAATAAGAATTTTTAAATATTTTACATGAGAATTTTCCAATATTTATAATTGGAAATTTAAAAAAAAATATTTTAAAAATATAGCATTTTGACGAACGTATTTATGAAAATTATATTTACTTATAATCTCAGTTTTAATTTAAATATTTTATATATAAATAAATACATAGTTTACAGTTATGCATCATATATTTATAAATTTATTTTCATATTATTGTATCATTATTTGAAAATTTATCACAAAAATGTGATACATTATGATAAGTGTGTATTTTGCACACTTATTTGTATCTCTTTCTATTCATTTGGAGTGGATATCTACTTATATATGTGTATTTATTGTGTTTATAGGTACTATTCCTCACTGTAGAGGATATGAGGCGAAAATGATAGAAAAGGACTTAAAGTGTCAAAGAAACCCGAAGTCGATGACTAAAATGCAACTATTCCAAAGTTGGAGGACTTCGGGTGCAATTTCGGTAAAGATCTTCTCGGCCGAGTTTCTCGAGGTCACATGAAAGAACATGGAAAGTGGAGTTCGTAGCTTTTTACGGATCACAATTCTGAGTTCCAGATCAAAAGATATGGCCGGACGAAGATCAATGACGAAAAGTGCGAAGAAATCCGAGGAAGAGGAGCATTTTGATACAGATACATGTTGATTTGGAAAATATGATCAACAAGAGAGTTGTAGATCATCGAGTCTAGTTTCCAACGCAACTTGAATTGGCTCAATCGGACATCGGGATCAAAAGTTATGGTCAAAATATTGAAGTCTGCGCATGCAGAAAAATATGTACGGCCGTAATTTGTATTTGTACGGCCGTAAATCAATATTTACGGCCGTAAATTATATTGTACGGCCGTAATTCATCACAGAATTGGCCAGTTTCATGCAGAGAGTAAAATACGGCCGTACCTGATAAGTGCAATTTATACACTTATTTAGGCCTCTTAAACTATATGTTTTTCTCATTTTTAATTAATTTCGCGTCTAATTTAGCGATATTTGGTTCTATTTTAGGGAAAATCGGGAATTGAAGAAAATATTACAACTTTGGACAAAAAAGGACACAAATCAAAGTTGGAAGGACTCAATTGGAAGAAATAAAAGTTGGGGGAGGTGAAGAAAAATCAAATGGGAGCCAAATTGAACAAATCAAAAGCTTGTGGACTCAATTGATCAAAGTTGGAAGTTCAGGACTTGCCCTGCAATTAAACTTTGGGGACTAAATTGGAAGATGGCAGAAGTTCAAATCTGTTATAATCATGCGGTCGCCACGCAGCCGCATGCCTTTGAAATTTATAACCATGCGATCGCGCAGCGATAGCATGGTTATATCGGCGAATTTTCAAAACTTTCCGAATTGACTGGTTTTCTTGGGCTTTCTTGCATCTATTAATACAAAACTAACCTACTCGGTGAAGAACTTGCAGAACGAAGAGAACGAAAGTTGGAGCAATCATCTAGGAGAAACTTGGAGAAAGAAGCCACAATTGAAGATCAAAACTCAAGAACTACACATTAACTCGGCCATGGCTTTCTCTTCTTGTTTTTCTCCGCTTTTTAGCATGTTAGGCCAGGTTTCTCATAGTATTAGGCAGAGATGAAACTTTGATTTTAGTTTGAATCCGATTATTAATTTGGTGTTTTGTTAATTCTTATGCTAGGATGAATTTTGGATTTTGAGTTTTCAATATATCATGCTTTCTTTTACAACTTGTAAAGTTGATCGATCTATTCATTGAATTGAGAAATCGTGAATAGGTTAGACTTTATTGAAAACCACAAAGTCCGATAGGGGATGAGAATACCTCTATGCTTTGTGCGATGTTTTATGCAATTCTTGTGTTGTAATGCATTTTTATGGCGTTGTTATCATAGAGATATAGTTAACACGCCATATAAATAGTTGAATTTACTTGAGAAAGATTATTCAACAAATTTTGTGAATTGAATCGTCAAAACTAACTTTCATTGCCAAATTAGTCATCCCTGGATAACTTCAATTAGTCATCCCCCGGATTATTAATTTGGCAATGAAAGTTAGTTTTGACGATTCAATTCACAAAATTTGTTGAATAATCTTTCTCAAGTAGAATTCAACCTATTTATATGACGTGTTAACTATATCTCTATGATAACAACGCCATAAAAATGCATTACAACACAAGAATTGCATAAAAACATCGCACAAAGCATAGAGGTATTCTCATCCCCTATCGGACTTTGTGGTTTTCAATAAAAGTCTAACCTATTCACGATTTCTCAATTCAATGAATAGATCACAGATCAACTTTGGCCACAAGTTGTAAAAGAAAGCATGATATATTGAAAACTCAAAATCCAAAATTCATCCTAGCATAAGAATTAACAAAACACCAAATTAATAATCCTGATTCAAACTAAAATCAAAGTTTCATCTCTCGCCTCTAATACTATGAGAAACCTAGCCTAACATGCTAAAAAAAACAGAAGAAAAACAAGAAGAGAAAGCCATAACCGAGTTAATGTGTAGTTCTTGAGTTTTGATCTTCAATTGTGGCTTCTTTCTCCAAGTTTCTCCTAGATGATTGCTCCAACTTTCGTTCCTCTTCGTTCTCTGAAGTTCTTCCTCGAAATTAGGTCGAGTTTTGTATTAATAGATGCAAGAAAGCCCAAGAAAACCAGGTCCAATCTGGGAAAAGTTTTCCGGTAATTCGCCGATATAACCATGCTATCGCTGCAAGGCGATCGCATGGTTATAAATTTCAGAAGGCATGCGAATCGCTGCATGACCGCATGGTTATAACAGATTTCAACTTCGCCATCTTCCAATTTAGTCCCCAAAGTTTAATTGCGGGGCAAGTCCTGAACTTCCAACTTTGATCAATTGAGTCCACAAACTTTTGATTTCTTCAATTTGGCTCCCATTTGATTTTTCTTCACCTCCCTCAACTTTTATTTCTTCCAATTGAGTCCTTCCAACTTTGATTTGTGTCCTTTTTTGTCCAAAGTTGTAATATTTTCTTCAATTCCCGGTTTTCCCTAAAATAGAACCAAATATCGCTAAATTAGATGCGAAATTAATTAAAAATGAGAAAAACATATAGTTTAAGAGGCCTAAATAAGTGCATAAATTGCACTTATCAGTACCAAGTAATTGTACGGCCGTAAAAGGGGAAATACGGCCGTAAAAAAGGTAAATACGGCCGTAAAAACACCAGAACCAGCAGAATCGGTTCCCTATTTTTTCCCGATTTTCTCCCTCTTCCTAATCACTTGGGAGGTCTTTTGGGCAACAAAGACACAAAATTGAGGCATTATAACACCATTTTCATCCCCAAATCATGAGATATCTTTAATCCATCCATGTTTTAGCTTAGGTTAGTTAAGTTTAGCTAGGTTTTATGCCTTTGTTCTTCTCTTTTCTTCTTCTTTTCTTTTCTTTCTTTCTCTTCTTTAGGTTAGGGGTGTGATTGGGGATTGATTGCTTGGTGTTGGAAGCTAGGAAATCAAGACAAGTTGGATAGCTTGGAGGAACAAGACTTCACTCTTCAAAAGGGAGATTGTCTATAATCTTTGTTTTGCTCTTTCATTTGCTTTCCTTTGTATTGATTGTATATGTATTAATGATTTCCTATCATATGAGCTAAATATTGTGGTTGGGATGATTGATGAATTTAACCTAGCTTTAATCAATGATATGTTTATGGTTTTGAAGTTGAATTGTTTATCTCATGTGTGGTTGTTTTTGGGCTATTTCCATGATTCGATTGATCACCGAATTTATGTATTTGTAACTTGTGTCAATATTCGAGAGAAGGGGCACATTTTGGACCGTGGAAACGACCGCCCTAGGTTCTTGTAGAGGATAGAAATATACCTCTAACCCTAAGTGATCCTTTGAGCTACTCTCACGGAACCTAATGCAATTGATTGATCTTCAATCAACACAGAGATGTAGTAGGTTGAATCAATTAATTAGGGGTAGTTTGACATGCGAGAGTGGAGCTACCTATATGAGGAGGTCGGGTCTAACATAGAGGATGAACATTGTATTGCGTTAGATGTTGATTTGATTGAGCTACGGTTGATTGAACTCATGATTCCCAACTATCTCTTGACCCGAGTTTCATTCCCTATCATGCCCATTTTACTTGCTTTCCTTTATTGCCTTCGTAGTATAGATTAGTATAGTTGGTTTTCCTTCTTTTAATTGTGTGTTCATGTGCATAGTTTTCTCTTTGCTAGAATTAGTAACTCAACTACAAATACCTTTCCCTGTGGGATCGATATCCGGACTTCTAGAGTCCACTTTATTACTTGTACGGCCCGTACACTTGCGGAGTATATTTGTGCGTGTGTATAAACGCCTATCACATTACAAATACACAAGTACTTTATATGTTTCAAATAAATAGCAATAATTTGAAAGTATTCTAATACAAAAAAATATAAATTAAAATTAAAAGTAAAATTAAAATAATAAGAATTAAAAATTAACTGATAGAATTGGTAAATGATATAAATTTGTTAAACTGTTACTAAACACTAAATCCAACTTAAATTATAAAATAAGAATTATTTTATAAGCAATAATCATTATTTTTTCAGGTGAATAAAAAATATTATTGGGGCAACCAATCAAATGGTAATTATAATAGGTTAAATTAATCCGTCAATTAAATTAAAATGAAAAAATGGTGTTGGTTCAATTGGTAGGACACCATTATTCTACCTAAGAAGTCTTAGATTCGAGCCTTAAAACTACATCAATTTTTAATAAATATGCATAATTGAGATTCTAACAAAAAATGATTATAGAATATCAGTGGCTGAAATCTTGACACTTGGCAATAACAAAAAAAAATATTTAATACAACTAAAACAAAAGTTAACCATGTCCTAAAACAACTAAAAGAAGTTAATCATGTCCTAAAACCACTGCACAAAAACTAACAATGGTTTCACCTTTGTTTTATTATATAAAATAATAGTTCAACCTTGTTTCAGTGCATAATATCAACGTATGATCTATATTCATTAACATCGCCGATATACTTATTTTAGTTTCAACTCATGATTGTACACACACAAATATCTTACCCTATTTAAAAATTCTATTGATAAAGTGATTAAAATAATGATGCAATAATATGAAAAGCTATTCATTTACATCGCCGATATACCGATTTATAAATTTATAAAATAATGCCACATCACGCTCTCTATTTCTAAAGAGTATATTCAACTAAATAGCGAGAATCTTTATATATGAAGAGTGTATTTTAATGGCCAATAAAATTAGAGGTAGTTCGAATAATTCAAGAATTGGAACATTGAAACGTGTGGCATTAAATTATCGAGAGTGAGTTCTCTCTAAATTGAAATGCTAAAATAGCGAGTCTATTGAAGAAGAGTTTTAAGCCTTGACTCTTTAAAATATAGAGCATTTTAATTTTGAAGAGTCTACTGGAGTTGCTCTAATATATGCTTAACCACTATATCTTGTAATTTACATAGAGGTTGCTTGTACTAATTTTTCATAATCTCTTCAAATTAACTCTAGTATCTAGGATACAAAGTGATTGAACTTACTGAGGTTTCAAAGCTTCATATGGCCCTTGATTGCTATTCAGCGAACTGTTTACTTCGACGCAACTTAGAGAGCAATAATGTTGTAATAGGATTACTACCAAGTTGTTTTATTATTAATTTATGCGCTAGTTAAAAATGCTGGAATGAGGTTCCTAAAGAATTTTCTGTCTTAGATTTGTGAATGTTGTCAGAAATTCTCTGTAACACCCCAAACCTAGAATTCCTGAGTTTGGACGCGTCACCATATCTTACACGTTAAATGCGGAAATAAAATAAATTGAGTTGCTATTTAATATATAATTTTTTTTGTGTCAACCTTTATTTTAAATTAAAAAGCATAAAGGTAAATAAATTTCGAGATAACCCCCCCCTTTTTTTAAAAAATAAAAAGGCTACAGAAATTTCGGTAAAGTACCCCTTATAAATTGGACTTAACCAACTTGTAGGGAGATTCCACCCGAGCACAACAGTCAAACATATATATACATTCCACATCACATTATCTAGAACCCATAATCGTTCTCCATTCGAGTAGACCAAAAAGCATTTTTTTAGAAAACAGCCAACCTTCAATTCCATCGAATCAATAACACACTTCTAAAGGAAACATGACAACCTCCTCAAAGGATTAAACCAGCATTTTAAAGAATTAAAGAAATTAAATTAAACAATAGCAACTAATAAATTCTAAACCAATTTCCATGTTTTAAAGCTCGAAAAATAATGACACGGGTATTGGGTGAGCTTGCCCCCAAGCGATCTCCTCAACGCATCAATTCTCATCACCTGAAACATAGGGAAATTGGAGGGGTGAGCTAAAGCTCGCCAGTAAACGCTTATGCAAGTGATGCATGCGATTGAGATGTACTACTTAAAACTTGGGTTTATGCATTCCCATTTACGTTGACCTTTCGATTTCCTTTCTCAAAATATTTTCTTTCAATCGTGAGCTCACTTGGTGTATCCTCTAGCCAATCAGACGCAGTGGGCCATTCTTAGTTGGAACCGGAAAACATTCTACCGGTAGGTACCGCAAAGCGGTAAAACTTTCATTACTTTCACTTTCACATTTCTTTCGCTTTCACATTACTTTCGGTCGGGTACGCCGGTCCCCCGCGCCCCATTTCCCACTCACCCCTTTCATGACGTAGAGGTACACCCATTCCTTCTTAAAACTTAAGATATCTTTCTTTCAGAACTTGCGCTTTTCAACCGAAACGTTATTCTTTCAAACCATTGACCAAACGTGCTCATGAATGCAATGATTTAATGTTTATGCATGTTTGATCATTGCTTAGCATGTATAGTGCTTATACAACATAAAACAAATAGTGCTAAGATCATACATCATTACAGAGAGGCCAAGTAAGTACATCAACTTACCTTAACCCATTCATCTTACATGCAACTAAGTAAAGTTTACTTGCCTGGGGTCCTTAGCTTTCTTTTCTTTATAAGTTTGCGAGTGGAGGAGCCTTGGTTGTCACGGTGTCAACGTGCCAATAAAACCTAAATCCGTCATTAATATAAGAAACCATAAAATTCCAGGTTAACCATACTTATCCACGGTTTAGGCACTTACAAATAGTCAATTAACATAAACTTAACTTAAATTCACATTACTTTCACTTTAAACATTCAACTTCACTTTGTACTTAAGGGAGAAGTTTACTTACCTGAAATCCATAGCAATTTACTTTGAGAAGCAAGTGGAGGTGCCCTTAGCCGCTCACGAATCAACGTGCCAAAAATCCTAAGACATCACCATTTAGTATATTTTCATTAACCACTTTACTTATCCATATGACTTCAATCCAATACTATACTTCAATTCATTACGATACTAACTTGTTAATCCGTCAATCCCAACTAGAATTGGCATAACTCACAAATTAAAGCATGAAATCACATAATTCCAATTTGGTTCAATAACTAACTCATAGAGCTACTTCCTTGATTAAGATCACCTCTAAATTCTGATTGTAGAAGCCACAAGAAGTTTTCAACTCTAACCGCAGAAATCGTGGAAAAATATTCTGCTCTCGCAAGATGCTTTTATAAAATTATTTAAAATAGCAAACGATATTATAAAATCATGAAATTTATACAGAAGTTATAAAACTCATGTATATTCATCATACTTAAAAATTAGCTCATAGAAATCATGTTTAAAGCATCAAACAATTTTTAATCTCGAGAAACCCTGTTCTCGGGTATAAACTGTCCATGCTTACTAAAAGTGTGATAAAAACCTCTGCAAGTCACCAAATGATGCCAAATAAATTTTAAATGATAGATAACGCATAGATGATCACTTTCCAATTTTAATCTCCAAGAAATACACTTTATGCTAAAAGTTATGGCATTGCAAAGTTAAGTGCAGAAACTAAGAAAAATCACAGTTTACACAATACATTGGTTTTTGTTTCTAGCAATTCATCAAACACTTTAATGGCTTAGTGAAACATTGGCTAGTCTTAATCATACATGTATCTCCACATCATGCCCATGACTTTCCAGCAATAAGGACTCAAGCACAAGACATAATATCACACAAAATCTTACACTCTATTCAAAATTCACTCTAACCACAAAAGCTGGAAAGGTTTTCTGTTCGGCAGCATAATTTGAAAGGTCATTTTAAAATAGGAAACGACTCCGTAAAATCATGAATTTCATACAAGAGGTGGAAAACTCGTTTAAGTTTAACATACTTGAAAATTAGCTCATTATAAGCACGTTTGGGCCACCAAAAAGTCTTTCTTCTGACATGTTTTCTGTTCGCGGGTGGCTTTGTCACATATTACAAAACCAACCATAAAAACTCCTACGAGACTCCGAATGATGTCAAACCAATTTTAGATCATAGATATATCATAAGAGGTTGTTTTCCAATGGAAATCATCTAGGAATTCATCCCACACAGTCCGGGATGCGCGTTCAAATTCGGATAAGAAGTCTGCCCAAACTGGACAGCCCTTTGTTTCATTCGGATACATCAATTTCACGCCTAACCCTCATTGTGATTATGAATTGAAATCAAATATACTCGTAGATAGCCACAAATACATATCATATGGCATACAACGTCCTCAAATAAAGAACATAAGGTAACTTACTCTGTTCCAATCATCAAAATATGAATAAAAGCACAACTAATTAAGAGTTTTTACCTTCTACCATGTGTTTCTTGAAAGAGCGAGAGAGAAGCGTGAGAAAGATAGAGATGGATCGAGGGCGAGAGAGAGAGAGAGAGAGTTTGGGGCGTGAGACCTTGCCAGAGAGAAACGTGAGTTTGGAATGAGCTCTTGGCTGATTTAATTGGGTTTTATTTGAAGAATCTGGGTTGGGCTCCCACTATTGGGTTTTTTTTTAGGTGTATTTGGGCTCAATGAAGGAGTTTATCTTGGGCTAAGAACAATAGATATCATATTGAGCATTAGGATTTTTGGGTACAAAAAATAGGGTATAATAAATTAGATCCACAATTAAAATAAACAATTCCAACTTATCATTATTATTTTCTTTTATTAAATCATAAGCAAGTAGTAAAATATTTAAATTGCAAATAATTTAAACACAAACGTAATAATATAACACTTGGGCTCATTCTCATTAAATCAAACATTCTAATTGGCACATTGAGCATGGTGGCGTTCGAGTCCCTCCACTGCAAAACAAAACTCAATAATTGTCAATAATAAGTATTGATTACAATTTAAAATATTCAATTCACTTATTGTGGAGTAAAATAAATAATTTTATAAAATAATTCATAAATATATGCAAGTTGACATGCGGTGTTACAATTCCTTACCACCTAAAAAAAATTTCGTCCTCGAAATTGAACTTACTTGAAAGTCCTTGATACTTTAGATAAAATATCTTACTCTCCTTTTCATAATAACTTCCACTTTGGTAATTGCATCTCGACTGGACTTTGACCATTTGAACTTCTCACCTTCCTCGAGATGAGCTTTGCTACTCGAAGATAATTATAAATCATCTCTTACATATATGACAACCCTCGAAGACAATGTCCATGTCACAACATATATGACAATGCCCAATAGCATATCTCTTGCTTAGTCCTCGATACTTGGTAGAACACTGCTCTAATCCGTGGTTTATTTGCTTACTACGAAATCATACAACCCAAGGTAGCTTGACAATGTCCTCATATACGTAAAATCTCTCTCTTGTTCCCACATTTTCTGAGCTTTGAATCAAAACCAATAATACTTCATCTAAAATTTATGGAATTTGTTCCTACTTCTCGAGCCATACAACCTTCACATAATTTACCGTTCTTCATTCTCATTGACCCTTATAAATTTTGTAAATAGAAAGTGAAGCTTTTAAAAGAACTTTCATGTTTTCTCCATCTTTCATATTAAGAAAAATCATTCGTGGTGCAATTTATGCTCTTGAAAGTCACTTTCAAATTTGGTTTTGAAAACAAAAGCAAAACTCAGAAATTTGGTTAGAATGGGAGACTTTATAATTAGAATGCGACTTTCCGAAAATTGATTTCCACCTAAACTCATCTTTGAGAACCCATTTCCTGAAATAATTACCATTTATGGAACTAGTTCTTCAATAGGTTAAGACCATTAACCACCTCAATTTCTCAAAGATCCACTTAATATATAAACTAACCTTCAAAGATGAATAGATCTAACCTGAGTTTTCATGATTTGCAAAATACTTGAACTTATTCATAACTCATTTAGGTCCACTGATTTTCTGTGATCCATATAATCCATAATATGAGATCTTGATCCATTAACTGCCATCATTGATCACCCTAATAAATATCCTCAATCCTTAATGTTCTTAGATATCCACAATTCATAACTTTCAATCACAATTGTATTCCTTCCCAAAATACAATAACATGAAATCCGTAATGCATAACCTTGAAATGGAATGTTCTGAATCCCAAAGTATAGCTGACAAGATATTCATCACAATGTTATTGTAAATAGATCTTCAAATGATGTGCACACAGAATTTTATCCAATATTGTGCAACTTATCCATCATAGTTCAGTATTAACTTATTTCCACAATTATCTATGATCAATTATAATACCACACTAAGTTATCCTCGTGAATGTCTTAAGTCATATCATCTTCATTGTCTACAGTTAGTAATCTCAATACATCTAACCCGATACAAACTTAATTCCATCTTGGTGGTGTCCATCAAACCCTATGCAAAGCCCAGTATAGGAAATTCTAATATCGTTCAGTTAATTTAGAGGACCAAAAATAAACTTTCTACTTAATAACACTTTAAAAGGAGGCAAAAGGTTCAAATCTCAACACTAGCTCAAACTCGATCACATAAATCTCAGTTATTTAAAATCATATAATGCACATGCTTCCCATGTACACTTTCCTTTTTTTTTCCATTTTTCTTTTTTTATTTTCTTTTTTTTTTTATAAAAAATTCTTCAAACTTTTCGAATACAAGCACTTGCAAAAATATTGTAATATCGTACCAAAGTCATAACTCAAATACAATCTTCCTGAAAGTCTTTCTCAACTTTAAAGAGGTGCAAACATTAACAAAACCTTTTAATATCATATCTGAAATAAACTTTTCATAAAATGAATACGACATTCTTAAATACTTCCCTTTATATCTGAATATTTAATTTTTCTTAAAACTTCTTTCTTTTCTATTTGGAAAAATAGCTTCTCAAAATATTTTCAAAACTTTCTATATCATTTGGAATCTCATTAATCTCAACCAGCAATTCAATCATGAACACACCAAGTAACAACAATTCATTTAAGAGAGAAATCATAAACTTACTGGATGATCGATGAAGAACCACTTGCGGCATGACTCAGTACCGTATACTTTTCAAAATAATTTTCAAAATCTACAGAATCGCTTTTAAAACTCTTAGCTCTGATACCATAACTGTAACACCCCAAGTCTAGAAATCTAGACTTAAAGCATTAACTTCTAATTTACTTTAAAATGCGGAAGAGATAAAATTAATTGTAGAAATAATTTTTTATTAGTGTAAAAAATGCTACAAAAATTTTGACAGGATTTCCCTTGTAAATAGGACTTATCCATCCTGATTTGAAACGACAAAATATACGTCGACATTTAAATACAAAATCAACTTCCATAATATTATCCTACACCAAAAACGGTTAACTCGAAAGTTCAAAATTAAAGAATCTAACTCAACTACATCTCTACGAAATTAATTTAAACTCTCATCAACCGAATAATAATAAGGCTTATTTCGAGCTGGAATTATTATTCGGTTGATGAGAGTTTAAATTAATTTCGTAGAGATGTAGTTGAGTTAGATTCTTTAATTTTGAACTTTCGAGTTAACCGTTTTTGGTGTAGGATAATATTATGGAAGTTGATTTTGTATTTAAATGTCGACGTATATTTTGTCGTTTCAAATCAGGATGGATAAGTCCTATTTACAAGGGAAATCCTGTCAAAATTTTTGTAGCATTTTTACACTAATAAAAAATTATTTCTACAATTAATTTTATCTCTTCCGCATTTTAAAGTAAATTAGAAGTTAATGCTTTAAGTCTAGATTTCTAGACTTGGGGTGTTACATTCTCGTTGTATCTTTATACATATGTGAAATAAGATTGATATGTTTAGCGTGAAGCAGTCCCTACGGTGGACAATAACGGTTTTATTAAGTTCGATGTTGTTGCGATGATATTATGAAAACCTATTGTTTTTCAACTGTAATCTGTGCATGCATAATCCAGGAAACTACACATTTAAAAAAATAATTTTAAATCCGCTGCCTTCATGCACAAAGATGAATGCCCTTTTTGTTATTCCCGTGAACGTATATGCAGGCGATGGTACTTCCCCTATTTTTTGTACTAGCATGCATGTGTGTTAATAATATACGGTGCATGGTTTCACATAAATAATTTGGCAACATCGGCAAATTGTTAATTAGAAAACACCCATCCTGACTATTTGGTAGTTAAAAAATTTCGACGACACACTAGTATTTAAAAATCAAAGATTGGACAATTAAAGTACTTTTCCTTGGACGACGGTATAATTTTTTCTTAAGCAATAATGTTTTCAAATTTTCGAGTTCTCCATAGTTTGAAATGCATAAATTCCTTTTCTATATTTTTGAAGCAACATAAAATCAAATTAAATAAATTCGTACACCCACATCACCTACCTGCCCAGAAACTTCGATACCTACCTACCCCTCCCCCCGAGAACTACTGCCAACTGTTGGTGGTTCTTGTTATTAGTGAGGTGGTGGGGGTCTTTGTACTATTATAAATATTTTTGTGTACACTGTATGTTTTGTTTCACTATTGGATTCCTACCAGAATGTCATCTACGTACAATAATTTATTATTATCTTTTGGTGAAAATTAAACTATGAGCATCATTAGAGGTCAAGAAACTTGTGTAATATTACAATGTAAATGCACTTAAATGCTACAGCAACGGATATTTTTTATGGAATTATTGCCAATTAACTAGTAAGTACACATACATATATAAATTAATAAATCATCAAACGATGCTATTTTAACAAAACAAAAAAGAAGAAAAACGAACAAAGGAAAAGGGAATAAATACAAAATATGGCAAAATTCAGAAAATGATGAAAATATTTGTATTTCAACCAAACCCACAACGGGTCAGCGAAACAATTGTCCAAATTTTGAGTTTGAAATACCAAGGTGTCCTCCCGAAATTTGTAAAGTACAAAAACGGAAAAAATATTGTATATATCAAATACAAATTTAATATTTTACCCTAACAAATTTCCTTTGACTCTGTCTTTTTATTGACCATTTTTTTGTTGCAATCCTGGTACCATACTAGAAATTTTCAATATTTTTCCATTGCAAATGGTATGGAATTGATGTACAACCATGTGGAATAGTGAACAAAGTAATGTGGTAGGGGACCCACTTTAGGCCTTGTTTGATTGGGGGTTTAGTTGTTCCGCGCGGTATTCCGTGTAAAAATGTGTGGTTAATATTATTTCGGGAAATGTGTGTGTGGTTGAAAATGAGTATGATGTATACGGAATTGCGTGCGGATTTGGTTAACACCAAATAGAACAAGGCCTTAATTTCTACAATTTTCAAACATGCCATTACTTTCTGTGTTTGACCAAAATTAGGCTATTACAGTACGCTGTAGGCACTACAGTAATGTTGCAGTCGAGATTCCAACGGTCCCACAGTGTCAGTTCACATTTTTCTCTAAGATCACATTTTTAAGCTTAAAAATGGGGCTGAATGTGTTCCTGAATACGCGCTAAGAACAAATGAGGAAGAGAATTTTATTGAAGAGAAAGTTGGAGAGAATCACTAGCTAATTCTCTCTACATTGGTTATGCTTTCCTTCTTCATTTTTGCCTATATTTATAGGCATAATTTTACAAGAAAATATAATAAAAATTATAAATTTGCTGATGTGCACCATCATCAATTTATTAAATTATATCAACCAAGACTAATCATGAAATTGCATCATGGTGTACGTAAGCATCTTGGCTTGATTTTGCCATTGGAATGTCAGCTTTTGGATATTTTAATAGAAAGTTAGGAATTTTCTACCAAAATATGGCCCAAGGAATCCTCCATGCAAAGCACTCACCGTGTTACCCATTTTTTACCATCATATTATCCGAATCATGAGCATCAAAGTTGTAGCCCTCTTAATCTTCTTTCCATGGGAAAACGAATCGGGTCAATTCAATTTTCGTAGCTCAAGCTATGGTCAAATTACTGTTGTGCGCCAGTAAATCTGAGTTTCTGATTTTTTTTTTGTACCATTGCCCACATAAATTTTAAGCAAATGAACAATGATCCCATTTCAAAGCCAGAAGTTATTTTTTCACGCTCTCTTTACCCAGTTTGACTCCTTTTGACTCTTATGACCTTAAACACAACAATAAAAGAAAATACATAAAACCAATAAAAATAAGAAAATTCATGAAATAGAAAAATTATTTAAAGTGTTTTTCTAGTATTTATCAATCCAATATAACATTACTTCAATAATTTTTTAATCACAATACACCTACAATGTCCTTGCAATGTATCGTTGTAATAGATCTATGCTTGTAGCTCTATTGTGATTAAACTCTATTATCGTAATAGAGTTTTCCATTTATTACAACAACGTATCTAGCGTAATAACTTTTGTTATGATAATAATGATTTTATCTACTGAAAATGATATTCATGTTCTTAGCACAATAATTGTTATTATTGATATTTATTATAATTTATTGATAAATTTAATACTTCTATTTTTGTATACTAACAATGAATTAATGTGGGAAATGAGAATAAAAAATAAATTAAAAGATTGATAAGGCGAGAGATTTTAAGATTAATAGAGATGTAGTTGAGAGATTTTAGGATTGATCCAAATTTAGGTGAAGGATTTTATGAAATAAGGAAGGATAGGAAATGAGAATAAAAAATGAAGGGAGAATGCCCACTAACTACACATTTTTAGAAAAATTGACCACTAACTCATAAGATCTTATTTTTTTTCCATTAACTCATATTTTATATATTAAGGCCTTGTTCTCCTCAACATAATTTTACACAAATTTTATCAAATTTTTCTCTCTCATCATTTACAATCACCAATTCAATTATTTAATATACTTTCCCAAAATTTCAACCACACATTCAACACGTATATAAAAAAACTAACTTTATCACCAATCAAACGTACCCTAAGACAAAAAAAGATCTTAAAAGTTACAAATTTACAACAAATGCCACTACAATAAAAAAATTCATAAAAAATAAAAAAACACACTTTCAAATTGCATAAGAGGTCCTCTGTTTTTTAAATTGCACAAAAGATCATCCAACTTTCAAAGCTTGCAATTTAGCCCTCAACTTTTATCCACCATTATTCCGACATCGCCACCATAAGCACCAAACCGCTGCCACCACCCGCACCCATACCTCACCACCACCACCCTCCTCTGTCACCACCACCGCCGCCACTACCACCATTCAACCACCACTACCACCAAATCGCCGCCACCACCACCATTCCACCAACACAACCACCAAGATTCACCACCACCATTATTCCACCACTACTACCCCACCATTCCAACTATACCACCAAAGACCACGATCTCGCCGCCATCACTACCTCCGCCGCCACCACCACCACCATTCCTCTACCACCACCACTATTCCACTACAATCATCATCATTTCACTATTCACCCACCACCACCATTTCACCATCAAGCCGCCGCCCCACCCTACCCCACCCCACCACTACCACCACCATTCTACCACCAAGTCATCACCACCCTCATCCCCACCGCTTCCCACCACTAACACCCATCCGCTATCACTACCACCACCGCTTACTATCCCCACTACCACCATCATTCTAACATTCAACCACTACCAACAAACCACAACCACCACCACCATCCCCACCCCACCCCCACCCCCACCATTGCACCATTAAACCACCACCCCAACCCCATCCTCACCCCACCACCATTCCACCATCCCCACCCTATCCCACCAACCACCGCCATCGCCGCCGCCACCATCACCACCACTACCAAACGACCGCCACCACCATCATTCTACTATTCAACCACCACCACCATTCAACCATAACCACCACCACACCACTACTACCACCAAATCACCACTACCACCAAGTCGCCACTACCATCTCCCCATCCCCACCCCTACTATACTCCCCCACCACCACCAAGCCACCTCATCCCTACCCTATCCCCATCACCGCCACCACCATTGCACCACCATCCCACCACCATTACCATTCCACCACCACCTTCCTACCATTGCCGCCACCACCACCACCCCTACCACGCCACCATCACCATCACCATTCCTCCGCCACTGCTCCACTACCACCACCACCATTATTCCACCATCACCAAACTACCGCCATTACCATTCCATCGCCACCACCACCACCACCATTACTTATACCGATAAATACTATTACCTACCCTAGTAATATTATTATCGATATTATTACATGCCCTGGTAATCATATTATCTTCCCTTATAATAGTATATCACCTACCCTATTGACAATATTACCTATCTTGGTAATAATTTTACTCACCCAAATAATCATAACCAGAACATAAAAATATCGCAATATTAACATGTGTGGGATTGAAAATACCTGCCTTAATAATAATATTACCTTCCCCGATGATCAGACCAGAACACTAGATTACCCTTAGTAATTTTGATCACCATTCAACTTATTGCTTCTCTCGTCTCCTATTTTCTCTCTCTAGATTACCACCCCTGGTAATCTTGACAAAAATCAAATTGTCACTTCCTTCATTTTCTTACTTTTTCTCTACGCATTTTCTCTTTCTAAATTTCCAATCACGGCAATCTTGAGCACCATTCAACTTCTCATTTCCTTAATTCGCATTCATCTTCTCACTCTCCCTTATCTACGACCTTCTGTCTCTAACCAACTTTCTCTCCGTAAAATTTCACCCACAGATAATCTAGATTACCACCATAGTAATCTCTATTACAATCTCACAATGGTCAAAAAACAAAAAGGAAAGAAAATTAACTCACAAGAAGAACATTACCTACCCCGTAATATTATTATATGCCCCTGTAATAATATTATTATATGCCCCTATAATAATATTACTCAGTCTAATAATAATATTGCATACCCCTGTAATCTGGATTACCAACCCCGATAATAATATTACTTAAACCATACTTTCTCTTTTTTGATTACCACCTCCATCAATATCTCGTCTCCTTTATCTCTCTAACCAACTTTCTCTTTCTACATACTTTATCTTTCTAGATTACTATCCCCGGTAATCTAAATCAACATTCAACTTTTCTACGTACTTTCTCTCTCTAGATTACTAACTTTCTGCCCATTCTCTTTAGAGTACCACTCTTGATAATATTATTATATGTCCCGATACTAATATAACATACCCTGGTAATAATAAACCAACTTTTCTATTTTACTTTCTCTCTGGATTATCGGGGTAGTTATTTAAATTACTGATCGGCGTATACTCACACACAAATTGAACCGCAAGTGCACCGGCCGTACAAGTAATAAAGTAGGACTCAAAGAGTCCGGATATCGATCCCACGAGACTGGTATTTATAGTTGAGTTACTTATCCTAGCGACTAGAAAACTATATACAAGGAACACACAATTAAAAGAAGAAAAAGCAACTATACTAATATAATCCAAGAAAGCAATAAAGCAAAGCAAAAAATGGGCATGATTGGCAATGAAACTCGGGTTAAAGAGATAGTTGGGATTCATGACATCAATCAACCTCGTTTCGTCAATCCGTTGTTGAACTTAATAAATTACTCATCTTCGATGTTAGACCCGACTTCCTTAGATAGGTAGTTCCTATTTCGAATGTCAATGTAACGCCCCGTCCAGGTCCACATACGTATACGTCATATATGACATCATTCATACCGTATCGTGCACGTAACATTAATAGAGGGCCACCTTCGGGCCCGTGCACGTCATTCTTTTCATTTTCTTCGTTTCGTACCATCATGGAACTAGATGTGCGTCTGTCATTCATGTATACACGAAACCCTAAATTCCTTTCTTTTAAACATATAGCGTAAAGCTAGGGTTTCGGTTTTCGTTACGTACCGCAGGATCTTTTAATTCCCCTTCTCGCTCCCACACCACTAGCATAGCATTCAACGGGACCTTTCGCCAACTCTCCACGCGCAGCACCTTCAAAACATAACACGTATACACATAATGAGTCATTAAGACTCAGTGGATAATAGATGCAATGCAATACATGTCACATGTTTACTTTGGGCCCCAATTACAAATCATGTGAATACTTGGCGCCGTTCATTCATTAGCTAGGCCTTATCTTTCATACGGGGCGTAGATCCCCCGAAGACTAGCTTTTCTTTACATACGGGGCGTAGATCCCCCGGCTGACCACATCATAATGGGGCGTAGATCCCCCATGTAGCCAGTGTACATTCATATGTAAACACATGATTGGTAACTGCGTTCACACATATATGCTCATGATACGTTTACATAAACATTACCTCTTTATGCCCTATTCTTTTCACATCGTCATCATCATACGTAACATATAAACAAGGCTTCATCATCATATTGTGATCACAAGCATAAGACATTACATATTCATGCATTGAACGTTAGCACATTACTTCACATAATGCCACGACATTCAACATATGATATACGTATTCATTTTGGTTCACGTAAGTACACGTAGCACAATCATATCCTCATCACATAGGACTCATAAGACTTCACATTAAATCACGTAAACGTACATGAACGCCAAGCTTATCATTTCCCTTATTCATGGCATATATCTTCCAATAACTAGGTTTCTTTCACTTATGGCCAAACAATGCTTAGACACGGCATGGAGGGTCATACAAGTCACATAAACACATACATATCATTAACATATCAAGCCCCCAACATAACACAAGGCCAAGAGATCCTAGCATGCTTCTAAGTTCCATGGTCATCATAATCATTCCATATCTTGGTTTAATCAAGTATAAACATGCAAATACATCATAAAACATGGAAAGCAACCATTACCCACCATAAATGAAGCTTAAACAAGCATAGACAAGTTCTCTCTTCTTCCTCTTCTTCTCTTCCTCTTTTTCTTTCCTTTCTTCCTTCTTCTTGTAATCATAGATTACACAAGCATTACATAGATCATAGGGAGTGTTTGGGATGATTACATGGGTGTTTGGGGGTCTTGGAGAGGTTCTTGGGTGTCCTATGGATCTTAGAGACACATTAGAGTGGAAGAAACCCCCAAAAATATCAAAAAAAGTCGAGAAAACCCACTTTGCCGACTTAGTCGTACGGCCGTATGGCATTCTGTTACGGCCGTATGGCCTCTACTGAAAATTTTCTGCACTGGCGGCTTTTAATGTTTTAGTCATAACTTTTGCATCCGATGTCCAAATGAGGTGATTCAAAGCTTGTTGGAAACTAGACTCAATGGACTACAAATATTCAGAAGACGTCATCTTCAAAATCCAATTCATTTCAAAGATGTGTCATTTTGAACCTCCATGAACTTTCAAATCTTCATGAAAATAGATCTAAATCACATAAGAACACCTAAATCATGGTCTAAACACATGTGGGGTGTTACAATCTACCCCCCTTAAATAAATTTCGTCCTCGAAATTGCATGAATCGGACCCGTGACTCAATGTCTCCTATCTTCTTTCCTTTCCCATGTCTCCTCCGCACATAAACATATACATGACTTAGAGGTTATACTATACCTCATATTTGTTTCGCATGTATTGAACAGATCGTGCAATGGTCTCATTTCAGATAACTGATCCGGGTAAACATCTTATAGAACATCTAAGAACATGCATAGAGGATATCCAGACTGTACTTTCTGAACATTATCACATAAACATACATTCATAACTGAATCCGGCACGTAATTTTCCCATTTCTGCCCATCATATCCGCCTGATCTATATGTATTTCAGTTTTGAACTCCATACTATGGCATTCTACAGGACAATTGAGGAGGATGAACATAATGGAAAAACGATGGTCCCATATCAAATCGTACACACATATCATGCCTCGAGATTCGAATCATTCATATAAGGGAAGAATGCCGTATAGAACTGACATTTCGTTTCGACTAATACATAATTTATTTCGATGGTGAGATATATACCTAATGAAGCACATATTGAATATCGAAAGCCAAAGAATCATACAAGATTCCGTATGAAGTTGAGCAATTAGCTTCTTCAGTTTCAACATATCACATAGTATGTCATACATCATAAGTATCAATTTCGTGCTTTCCTTTCACATAACAGAAGCTTCTTTTTGATATGAAATAACAAGAATAAGCAAACAGAGTAACATTCTAGCAATCGAATTCCGTCAGATTTAAAATATTCGACTTCAAGCCTCTCTTTTCTATTATATTTCACACACGACTCTGCATTTATAACCTCGTTGTAGCTCAGACATTGGCTCATGAACTTTGCGAATATCCCAGAGCGTAACACCTTCCATGACATAAGAAACTAATTAACTCGATCTTCATTGAAGCTCAATCAATAAAAGCCAGGATGTAATTAAGCTTCACATACATACTTGAGCTTGAACATACATATTGCCATTCTGGCCCATTTCTTATTTTTCCCGTACATAACATAGGCTTAGGCTTCTTACATAACAAGGAAAGTAAACGGGATGTTATAGCTATCAATCGAATCCGAATTGTTCATAACCAAACTTTTCACTTGCTATTGCATTTCACTACGTACTAGCTCAACATAGCACTGTCATGCTTGATCCTTCGAAGACAAAATGGAACTACGGCATAATTACTTTTACATAATCACATAACTAGGCTCATTTCAAAAGCATACAACATTGCACGTTCACGAGGCTCGTAGAACTTCGGATTAATCTCATATAGCATATAATTTCCTGATATACGGTCAAGACACATAGAAGCATATCCTCCATATCTTTCTCTGGAGTAACATAACATAAAGAGAAATGCAATTCATTTGTTCCTGGAATTAACGTTATTCTAATATCATCAACATAAATGGAACTTAATCTTACCGCAAAAGAGCCTGAACACCAATACATGAGCCATCTGAATATCAGAGCATATAGTTATCACATGACATGAGAAGATAACTATCTCATTACCGGACACGAAACATTTCCAATTCATGCGGCCCGTAGGACGTTGTAATTCATTTCATACAGGGTATTCTCATCATTGTGCATATAATCTTCCAACGGAAAGAAGAAACATAGGAGTATATCATTCGTGCATTTTTCGGCATTTAACCTCACTGTAGCATAATATCAGTAACAGGGACATAGCCGTACC
Organism: Jasminum sambac; assembly: GCA_018223645.1. Classification (NCBI taxonomy): domain Eukaryota; kingdom Viridiplantae; phylum Streptophyta; class Magnoliopsida; order Lamiales; family Oleaceae; genus Jasminum; species Jasminum sambac. Next base: position 29,933,367 of record CP073652.1, read on the forward strand.
TCAATGTCGTTTGGCTTCTTAACGTATGAGCTTTCACATATCCCGGCATATACATATCACATGACATAAGAATATAACTGATTCACGTGTCATTGACGCTCAACGAATAAAGGTCGGGACGGAAAATAGCCGTAACATACATAAATGAGCTTCAACATACCTTTACTAACTTCCCGACATAAGTTCCCGAGAGAGAAATACCGAGAGTACCTAGAATATACTCGAGAAGTGCTTTGAGAAGTGGCTTAACGAACTGCTTTCATATAACATAGCGAATCATATGGCTTTCACGTTCCGTAACGGATCATGCATATTTCGAAACGGAGCATACATACATGTCGTCACCAACAATATCAAGAAAATACATTTTTACACAGCCATGAGGAACACAACACTTGGTTCATGCATTCGATTATCATATAACTTCTTACCATTCATCCCATCGACCTAGTTCATTAGAAGCAACCGAAGTAGCGAACATAACTTGAAGTACAACTGATGGCGACAACACATAAGAAACACGCCAATATAAAGAAAGCCACATTCACATAACACGCCGTGGAGAAGCCGAAATATATACATTTACACATACCTGGGTATGCGGAAGAGAAAGGAATACATAGCTTTTTGACTCACCTTTTCTTTCTCCATATCCATACATCCACACATAACATCGGCTGTGATACACTGAGAATACCGGCCCTTTTCATCATCACGTACTACATAGCATAGGCTTATAGAAAAATCCTATCATTTCGCGATCAACCACATAATCGTAGACATATTACTGAAGAAAGGTCGAGCCACTAGTATTGTCACTTGACACATTAGAGCCCCTTGTCATTACATAACATATCGCATCATAGGAGCAACACGTGAAGCATAAACATTTCACCCTATCTTCATTTCAAGGTTGACATAGACAACTTGCATATCGGCCGAGTTCGAAATAAACGAACAATTATCCTAGCCACGTTTGACCTAAACAAACGAGCTTATCGGCCATGAGTCACGGAGGATACTGGCACATTACATAACATATAACCTTCGGCTATTCTCATAACTAGGAGCATCAGTCACAGCTGTATAACGTAAACTGCATAACATAGGCCGTTCAGTAATGCCATCATTTCGTAGACGAACATCTAAGCATAACTGTACATTGAACCAGGCCAAACTAATGACATTTCCATTTCCATTACATAACATAACATAGCGTATAACATATAGCAAATAACATATAGCCTGATTGCACACGTTGACTTAGCTCGAAGTTCGAAACCAAACTCGCATATCGGCCAAGTTCGAAACAAATGAACATCCATGTTGGCCATGTTCGAAATAAACGAACAACAGTACTTCGCCACATTCAAATGAACGAATGGGCTTCATGGCCAAGTTCGAAATAAACGAACCAACATACCGGCCATTCATCCGTACGCATCACATAATAGCACTACATGCTAACTGAGTCTCTTTCAAGTTCATTAGACATCTGAGAGACATAACATTCTGCAACGAGGTGAATTCATTTATATTTCATTCTGAGCTGCTCTATTGATTGCGCTTATCAATCGGAGTAAGCTCCGTTCATAACATTTCTGCTATTTTTCATATCATACTGCATAAACATTCGGTTGAGCCACATCACGGATAAACATACATTTGCTCAAAATCCGGAGCCGTTAACGTCACACATACATATTCACATTCATATGCAGTTTCAATGAACGACGTTGATCCTTAGTTCAAACATCACATGCCTTTTTTTCTACTATGCAACAGAATGAAGTCACTCTCATTCTCATTCATCGGAGCTACCATTTATATAGCAATGATGCAGTTGTAGCTTACAATCCGTTCATACATCATGACATTCATGTCATACTCATACTCGGATCTTCATTCATCAAATCATCATACACATTGCGGAGGGAGACAATTAAGGAAAGAGTGGACATTCTACACGTCACATTTGGTTCCCGGCCAACATATAAGTTCTGTATAACATACATTCATAACTTCGGTACCATAACATAACGTCCATCGCATACGGATCATATCCATTCACACTTCATATCCGTGGGTCTTATACGTCCCAAGTGCCGTACATTTGCATATGACACATAACATAACATATACACCATAACATGCTTTCACATTGTGAGGGACATGCATCATGTCACATTGGGACGTACATAAGACATGTCATATGTATATATATCATCAGGAGCATAGCATACATTTCATATCATATCATTCATTGAATATCGTTCATCACATGACATACATTGCATAGCATACGTTCATGGCATTCATATCGTAGTATACTTTCATTCCATTCACATCATGGGAAGCAAATTGGTTAGAGGTTGCTTTGGGTTTCGTAGATTGAGTTTGATATTTCTTGAGTCGCTTCAATTGCTAGAGACTAGCAATAAGCTAGTTGGGGGGTGTGATTAGTGCTCAAAAATGATATTTAGTATATATTAATTTATATATTTTGAGCAATTGATCTTAATAATAATAACTAACTAAATGATTTTTACATTATTTCCTTAGGATAACTACTTTCACAAGAGAAAGAGCAAGGAATATGCACATGAATTGATCCATGAATTGAACTTTTAATACAATGGGTGGGCCCATTCTTAGAGGAAAAAGAAAAGTCAAAGAAATACAAAAGGAAACAAGCTAGACACGTGAAGAAAACAAGACCCTTGAGCTATATACATCAATTTGGGCCTTGGAATTAAGTTAGTGGGCTTTTAGTATTATTGAGCTCATTCTTGGATTTGCATAAGGCTGAAAAAAGAAATACACGAGAGGGGAAAAGCGGCAGAGAGAGGACACGAACTGCAGGAGAAAAGAAAAGGCCAAAGGGAAAAGTCACGCTTGAAGTCGAGAACCGATTTAAATTCAAGTGCATCTTCTTCAAGTTTTCTCCTAAAATTATGGTTTATTCTTTATTTTCTATGGGGAACTAATCTCCTAACTAGGGTTAGGGGAGAAACCTAAATTATTGATGTGGTATTATTGATTTGTTTTAGACAAATACTTTCTATGCAATTTTGGTTATTGGATTGTTAATTTAATATTGGGTTTGTTTATTAAGATAATTGATGGTTGTTATATAATTTAATTCATAGGTTCAACCAAGTTTTTCCTATTGTTTAATAAAAACAACTATTCTTTTAAAGTTTTGAAGACCCAATTGATTGTTAGTAATTTCAATGGAATTATTTCTTGATAGATTGTCGCCGTAGGTACAGTTTATACTTGAGATTAATTCCATAAGAGATTATTTGTGCTTATTTCGTAAACAACCATTACTTGAATTTATCTTTTTAATGTCTATTCTTAAATAAGTTTTAAGAAAATAATTGAATCAATAATATTGCATTAATAATTGACGGTGGAACCCCGACACCTTAGTGTTTCTCTCCTATTAACTTAATACAACTCAAATTCATTTATTTCATTATTTCAATCTCAATTTAATCATTCTAATTAATTTATTTTCCTTAATTTACAATAATTTTTGCGATCTAATAATTTTGCGATCTTTCTCATTGCTCCTGCTGGAACGGCACTCGTACTCCGAGTTATACTACTACGCGACTCTTGCACTTGGGATTAGCAAGCAATTTTTGGCACTGTTGCCGGGGAGCAGCTTAGCAAAGAACGCAGAATTTTCGCATATTTGGTACACTCGTTCCATCTTTACTCTTTTTAAATTAGTTTTTTTCTTTTTTATTTATTTTATTATATTATCTATATTATTATATTCATTATTAATTTCATCTTTATATTATTCGATTTATTAATATTACTATTATTTTTATTATTTTTATTTAATTATCGTTATTTTATTTTATTATTATTAATTTTTTCTATTCTTTTCTGTTGTTTTTGTTCCTTTCATATGCGTCATAGAGGTCATTTAGGTAGATTTGCTAGGAAGCCTAAAATTGAATCTGAACATGACTCTGAGTTTGAATATGACATTTCTATAGGAAATATATTTGCTTCTAGTTCATCTGCTGCATCTCGTAACATGGAAGATTTTAACAATGAATTTGCATTACATAATAACCCTCAACCACCAGTGAGAACTTTACAAACATATTTGCATCCTACACGTAATACTGCACCTTCATGCATCATGCTACCACATAACATGCCCAACTATGATTTCAAACCTGGTATGGTCCAACTACTTCCTTCGTTTCATGGTTTAGAAAATGAAAATCCATTTTTGCATGTTAGGGCATTTGAGGACGTTGTTTGTGCATTCTATAATCAAGGTGATGGCCTAAATTATGTGAAACTTAAATTTTTCCCATTCTCTCTTAAAGATAAGGCAAAAACTTGGTCATATTCATTGGGGGCTCGATCTATAGGCTCATGGGATGAAATGTGTGAGGCATTCTTTAATGAGTATTTTCCGAATCACAAAACAATGGCTTTGAAGAAAAAGATTTCTAACTTTTCTCAATCTGAAAATGAGTCATTATATCATGCATGGAAAAGGTTTAAAGAGCTGTTAAGTTTGTGTCCACATCATGGTTTTGAATCTTGGCGTCAAGCTAGTTACTTTTATGAGGGACTTCTCCCTAGAGATCGTCAGTTTGTTGAGTCTATGTGTAATGGAAACTTTATGCAAAAGGATCCTCATGAGGCCATAGAGTTTTTAAACAAAATTGCTGAAAAAGCTCATCAGTGGTCCACCCCTAATCCACTAGACAGCACCGATCGTTCCAAATCTTCTTCTACACCTTCTTCTAAAGGAATTTTTCAGTTAAAGGAAGAAGATAATTGGAAAATGAAATACGAGACTTTGGTGGCCAAATTAAATAACTGTTCTATGTCTCAACCTGTTTATCAAGCCAATACAACTCAAGTATGTGAATATTGTTGTGATATTGGTCATTCTAGTCACAATTGCCCATCTTTGCAGGTGTCACAAGACCCTCAAGTTGCTGCTGTTGGGAATTTTCAAAAGCCTTATTCACCATATTCGGAGACGTACAATCCAGCAACGAGGTTCCACCCTAATTTTCGTTGGAGAACTGAACCACAACAACAGGTAAGTGCTCCTAACCAACAATTCTCCACACCAAATTCATTCAATTCTAAACCTTCGTTGGTAGATACTCTTCAAGCATTCATGCAAGATCAGCAAAAACAAAATCAAAGGTACGATGCTATGTTCTCTAAGTATGATTCTATGATTGGTCAGTTAATTGAGGAGAATAAGGATATTAAGAATCAAATTTCTAAATTGACTGATGATCTTGCTGTGAATGAAAAGGGAAAATTTCCTTCCAATATTCAACCCAATCCTAAGGGAGTCAATTCATGTGAACTCTATGAGCCTGTTGATTCTATTACTCTTAGAAATGGTAAAGTTATTGATAATACTCCATCAGTTAAGGATGTAGAGAAATCTAAGAGCAATAACGTGCTTAGTGAATCTAAAGAGGGTGATGCAAGTGTGAATTGTCCATTGCCTGCACCTTTTCCTAAAGCTTTACAGCCTTTAAAGAAAGTGAATAATCATGCTGATATTTTAGAACTTTTTAGGCAAGTAAAAATTAACATCCCATTATTAGATGCTATTAAACATGTTCCATCATATGCTAAATTTTTGAAAGACATGTGCAGCGTTAAAAGAAAGCATAATATAAAGAAAACTGCATTTTTGGCTGCTCATGTGAGTTCTGTGCTTCAGAATAAAATTCCCCCAAAGTATAAAGATCCTGGAAGCCCTACGTTATCTTGTGTTATTGGAGATCATTTGGTTGATCGTGCTTTGCTTGATTTAGGTGCTAGTGTGAATTTAATTCCTTATTCAGTATACTTGCAGCTAGGTCTTGGTGAAATTAAGCCCACAACGCTTAAATTGCAACTAGCTAATCGTTCTGTAAAAATTCCACGGGGAGTAATTGAGGATGTGTTGGTTCAAGTTGATAAATTTTATTACCTTGTTGATTTCTTTATTTTAGATACTGAACCTGTTTCTGATGTTGAACATCAAATTCCTGTGATTTTAGGTCGTCCATTTTTAGCCACTTGTGATGCTAATATTAGCTGCAGGAGTGGAGTGATGAAGCTCAGCTTTGGAAACATGACCATAGAAGTGAATATTTTCAATGTGGTTAAACAGCCACAAGGGGACGATGAATATGAATGTGTTGATTTCATTGGGACTCTAGCGCATGATCAATTTGCTAGAAGCACTATAGCTAATCCTTTAGAAAATATTCTTGTGAATTCATATGATTCTAGCCAATCTGAAATTAGTCAAATCGCTGAAATTTCTGAAATTAGTGCACTTTTTGATACTTTTCAGGTACAAAACGAAGAAAGATGGACTCATAAATTTGAGAAAATCCCACCACGTGTTGAGAACAAACCGTCAAGTGTAGAAGTCCCACTCTTGGAGCTCAAACCTCTACCATCAGGTCTAAAACATGCATTCTTGGGCCCCAATGACACTTTTCCCGTGGTAATATCTTCTGAACTTAATCTTGAATAGGAGGGTAAATTAATTAATGTTTTGAATGCTCATAAATCTGCTATTGGCTGGACTCTTGCTGATATTAAGGGAATTAGCCCTCTTATTTGCACTCATAAAATTCTTTTAGAGGATGATGTTAAACCTTCTAGGGAGGCACAACGTAGACTTAACCCCAACATGAGAGAAATTTTAAAACTGAAGTTTTAAAATTGTGTAATGCAGGAATTATATATCCTATATCTGATAGTAAGTGGGTTAGTCCAACACAGGTTGTGCCGAAGAAATATGGAGTAACTGCAGTAAAAAATGATAAAAATGAGTTAGTTCCTACTAGAGTTGTTTCTAGTTGGCGCATGTGCATTGATTACAGGAAACTAAACGCCGCAACTCGGAAGGATCATTTTCCTTTACCATTTATTGATCAAATTTTAGAAAGAGTTGCTGGTCATGAGTTTTATTGTTTTCTAGATGGATATTCAGGATATTATCAAATTGAAATTGCTATGGCTGATCAGGAAAAGACTACTTTTACATGCCATTTTGGTACTTTTGTTTTTCGTAGGATGCCATTTGGGCTGTGTAATGCTCCTGCCACTTTTCAAAGGTGCATGACTAGTTTTTTTAGTGATATGGTGGAGTATATTCTTGAGGTGTTTATGGATGATATATCTGTGTTTGGTAATTCGTTTGATGATTGTCTGTCTAATCTAGAAAGAGTTTTAATAAGATGCCAAGAGAAAAACCTTGTTTTGAATTGGGAGAAATGCCATTTTATGGTATCTTCTGGAATTGTTCTTGGTCACATTGTTTCTTCTAGAGGGATTGAAGTAGATAAGGCTAAAATTGAATTGATCGCGAAATTGCCCATTCCAAAGAGCGTAAAAGATGTTAGATCCTTTCTAGGACATGCTGGATTTTACAGGAGATTTATTAAGGGTTTTAGTGTCATATCTAGGCCTTTGTGCAATCTTTTATCTAAAGACACTCCATTTGAATGGTCTAACGATTGTCAAGTTGCATTTGATAAATTAATTGCATTGCTCACTTCTGCGCCTATTATGCAATCACCTGATTGGAATTTACCTTTTGAAATTATGTGTGACGCTAGTGATTATGCAATTGGGGCTGTTCTAGGGCAAAGAAAAGATAAGAAACCCTATGTTATTTACTATGCAAGTAGAACTTTGAATAGTGCTCAAATGAATTATTCTACAACTGAGAAAGAACTTCTTGCAGTAGTATTTGCTTTAGATAAATTTCGTGCTTATCTAGTTGGATCGCCTATTGTTGTTTACACTGACCATGCAGCACTGAAGTACCTTCTTAGTAAGAAGGACGCTAAGGCTCGACTTATAACGTGGATCCTCTTATTTCAAGAGTTTGACATTACTATCAAAGATAAGAAAGGCGTAGAAAATGTTGTGGCAGGTCATCTCTCCATATTGATTTTCGACGAACATTCCAATATTCGTCCCATTAATGATTCTTTCCCTGATGAGCAACTTTTTGCTATTAACGAATTACCTTGGTTTGCTCATATTGTGAACTATCTTGTTACAGGTGAAACTCCAAGGGATTGGAATGCACAAGATCGAAAAAAGTTCATGGTGGAGGTACGTACTTTCTTTTGGGATGATCCTTACCTCTTTAAGTACTGTGGCGACCAAATTTACAGACGATGTGTTCCTGATAAAGAAGTGCATGACGTGATTTCTTTTTGCCATAATGAAACATGTGGTGGTCACTTTTCTGTTAAGAAAACGACCGCTAAAATTTTGCAATGTGGATTTTATTGGCCTACTCTTTTCAAAGATACTAATGTATATTGTAGAGCATGTGAGCGTTGTCAAAAATTAGGGTCGATAACTCGTAGAAACATGATGCCTTTGAATCCCATTTTAGTCATTGAAATATTTGATTGTTGGGGCATTGATTTTATGGGTCCGTTCCCTTCATCTTTTGGATATCTTTATATATTGGTTGGTATTGATTACATGTCAAAATGGATAGAGGCTATTCCATGTTGGAAAAATGATCATAACACTGTTTTGAAATTCTTGAAAGAAAATATTTTCTTTAGACATGGAACTCCTCGAGCCATTATCAGTGATGGGGGTAAGCATTTTTGTAATAGGCCTTTTGAAGCTTTAATGAAAAAATACGGTGTCACTCATAAAATTTCTACCCCTTATCACCCACAAACTAGTGGTCAGGTTGAGCTAGCCAATCGAGAAATAAAACAGATTTTAGAAAAAACGGTGAATCCAAACCGCAAGGATTGGTCTTTACGGCTGTCTGATGCTCTTTGGGCTTATCGTACAGCTTTTAAAACCTCGATTGGTATGTCTCCATACAGATTAGTGTATGGAAAAGCCTGTCACTTGCCTGTAGAACTGGAACACAAAGCCTATTGGGCTATAAAGGCATTCAATTTTAGTTTGAGTGAAGCGAGCTCTCTCAGGAAATTACAGTTGAATGAATTGGAAGAACTTAGGAATGAAGCATATGAAAATTCTAGAATTTACAAGGAACGAATGAAAGTTTTTCATGATAAGAAAATTCTAAGGAAAAATTTTGAGCTTGGGCAAAAAGTTCTCTTGTATAATTCTAGATTGCATTTGTTTCCTGGTAAGCTTCGTTCTAGGTGGACAGGGCCTTTTGTGGTTAAACAAATTTTTCCTTTTGGTGCTATAGAGGTTGAGGACCCTAAGAATGGCAATGTGTTTAAGGTTAATGGACAGCGTCTTAAACCATTCTTAGAAAATTTTGTTCTAGACGATGAGACAATTTCTCTAGAAAACCCGGTCTATCGAGATTGATGCATTGGACTTGTCGTCCACATTTGTTATAAATATTTTATTTTATTCATTTTTTTGTTGTTTTGTTTTTGTTTCTTTTTCTATTATTTTTCTGTTTTAGACACTAACAAGTTGCAGAGAAATTGCTTGGAGAACTCTTCACCTTCAGGTGCTAGCTTTCCTACTCTTCCCTTTCATTTCAGTCCAATTATCTTTCATCCTTCAGTACTTATCTATCACATTGAGGACAATGCTTATTTTAAGTTGGGGGGAAAGGAGTTAGAAATTTGTTTAGTGTTCTCTTAGCAGTTCGTTAATTCCGTTAGTTCTTAATTTTTTTTATTATTATTATTCCTTCCTTTTTCAAAAGAAATTCAAAAAAAAAAAGGGAAGAAAAAAATTTACAAAAAAAATAAAAAAATAAAAAAATTGAAAAACTGATAATCTATTCTTTATTCCATTATTATTATTTTTCTTTTTTAATTTTCGGCGGCATAGGATTTTTGCTTCCCATCAATGATGAGAGGTGTTGGTATATTTATAAAATGGCATAGAAAAAATGATATTTGATGTTACGAATTCTGCGGGTTGCTATGAGCTGTGAGCATTAATTCTCTATATTTTTCGCTACAAAGTATTTTTCATGCCATTTATAATTGAGCAGCCATGTTGGTGTGTTTCACTGTTTTGGAATTTGCATGAGTTGAGAAGTCTTGAATAGGTGTAGACTTGTATAAACCCTTGTGAGCTTTTGGGCCTTATGATTGAAACATTATGCATCAATCACACTTATTCATGTGCGTATGATCTCATTTCTGCGTGTATACTCTAGAACTTGCTGTGAACCAGTCAAAGCATGCGTCAACTTGGCAATGACTTGTAGATGACAGAGGCATTTAGGATGTACCTCCATTGCCAAATTATCCTATGTCCTTTAAATTTTACCCCTAGTTAACCCCTTTGAGCTAAAATAAGCTTATTCTTTCATTAAACCATGCGTTCTTGCCCGAAATCTTCAAACACTTTATCCTACCCTATTCTATGGATTTGGTAGAGCATCATGAGATCTTCGTGTTGGAGGTTACTTGTTATTGATGGTTACATGATTGAATAACTCAAGTTGGGAGGTGTTTAGTTGAATTGAAAAAAAAAGAGAGAAAAAAAAAGCAAGGAAAAGAAACAAGACAAAAGGGTGGAAAAAAAAACATTAAAAAAAAAGAGTTCTGAAAAAAGAAGGGTTCAAAAAAGTTGTGAAAAAGAGAAAAAATGGTTCACAAACAAAAAGGAAGAAAATAAGAAAGAAGAGAGAAAGTTGAGCTTGATTCTTTGAGGTACTAGTGATGTTGTTGATGAAGTACGAGTTGAAAAAAAAAATGATTGATACAAGCTCGGTAAGAAGTGGATGGAAAATTTCATGTGATTCATATCTTTTACATCTACATGTGCTCTACTAATTCCTAGAATCCGTTGTTTATCCCATACACTTCCTTTCTTTCAACCTTAACCTTTAGCCCCATTACAACCCTATTTAAAGACCTCTCGATTCAAGTAATATTGTCATATTGATGGTTAAGGCTTGGTAAGCAAGCAAGCATATGGCGGTGCCTCTAATGAGATCAATTGAGTGAAACACTAACCCTAGCTAGCTATGAATGATTTTATTCTGAGTGACATACCCACGGTGAGAGTTGAAGTTGGAGCTTATTTGTGATTATTGGCTTATGTGGAAACCGGGGCAAGGGAGTTTACTAATATTGATTGAGCTATTATCGATGTTTATGAACTAAACTTTGTGGTGCCAAATATTTAGAAGTCTTGCTCACTCTCGTGGTCATCTTTTTGAAATTGTAACTCTCTACCATGCGATTTTGGATATCTCTGAGCTAACCATGGGAAGCAAATTGGTTAGAGGTTGCTTTGGGTTTCGTAGATTGAGTTTGATATTTCTTGAGTCGCTTCAATTGCTAGAGACTAGCAATAAGCTAGTTGGGGGGTGTGATTAGTGCTCAAAAATGATATTTAATTTATATTAATTTATATATTTTGAGCAATTGATCTTAATAATAATAATTAACTAAATGATTTTTACATTATTTCCTCAGGATAACTACTTTCACAAGAGAAAGAGCAAGGAATATGCACATGAATTGATCCATGAATTGAACTTTTAATACAATGGGTGGGCCCATTCTTAGAGGAAAAAGAAAAGTCAAAGAAATACAAAAGGAAACAAGCTAGACACGTGAAGAAAACAAGACCCTTGAGCTATATACATCAATTTGGGCCTTGGAATTAAGTTAGTGGGCTTTTAGTATTATTGAGCTCATTCTTGGATTTGCATAAGGCTGAAAAAAGAAATACACGAGAGGGGGAAAAGCGGCAGAGAGAGGACACGAACCAGAGGAGAAAAGAAAAGGCCAAAGGGAAAAGTCACGCTTGAAGTCGAGAACCAGGCGAAATTCGGCATCTTCTTCAAGTTTTCTCCTAAAATTATGGTTTATTCTTTATTTTCTATGGGGAACTAATCTCCTAACTAGGGTTAGGGGAGAAACCTAAATTATTGATGTGGTATTATTGATTTGTTTTAGACAAATACTTTCTATGCAATTTTGGTTATTGGATTATTAATTTAATATTGGGTTTGTTTATTAAGATAATTGATGGTTGTTATATAATTTAATTCATAGGTTCAACCAAGTTTTTCCTATTGTTTAATAAAAACAACTATTCTTTTAAAGTTTTGAAGACCCAATTGATTGTTAGTAATTTCAATGGAATTATTTCTTGATAGATTGTCGCCGTAGGTACAGTTTATACTTGAGATTAATTCCATAAGAGATTATTTGTGCTTATTTCGTAAACAACCATTAATTGAATTTATCTTTTTAATGTCTATTCTTAAATAAGTTTTAAGAAAATAATTGAATCAATAATATTGCATTAATAATTGACGGTGGAACCCCGACACCTTAGTGTTTCTCTCCTATTAACTTAATACAACTCAAATTCATTTATTTCATTATTTCAATCTCAATTTAATCATTCTAATTAATTTATTTTCCTTAGTTTATAATAATTTTTGCGATCTAACAATTTTGCGATCTTTCTCATTGCTCCTGGTGGAACGACACTCGTACTCCGAGTTATACTACTACGCGACTCCTGCACTTGGGATTAGCAAGCACATTACTTCACATAATGCCACGACATTCAACATATGATATACGTATTCATTTTGGTTCACGTAAGTACACGTAGCACAATCATATCCTCATCACATAGGACACATAAGACTTCACATTAAATCACGTAAACGTACATGAACGCCAAGCTTATCATTTCCCTTATTCATGGCATATATCTTCCAATAACTAGGGTTCTTTCACTTATGGCCAAACAATGCTTAGACACGGCATGGAGGGTCATACAAGTCACATAAACACATACATATCATCAACATATCAAGCCCTCAACATAACACAAGGCCAAGAGATCCTAGCATGCTTCTAAGTTCCATGGTCATCATAATCATTCCATATCTTGGTTTAATCAAGTATAAACATGCAAATACATCATAAAACATGGAAAGCAACCATTACCCACCATAAATGAAGCTTAAACAAGCATAGACAAGTTCCATCTTCTTCCTCTTCTTCTCTTCCTCTTCTTCTTTCCTTTCTTCCTTCTTCTTGTAATCATAGATTACACAAGCATTACATCGATCATAGGGAGTGTCTGGGATGATTACATGGGTGTTTGGGGGTCTTGGAGAGGTTCTTGGGTGTCCTATGGATCTTAGAGACACATTAGAGTAGAAGAAACCCCCAAAAATATCAAGAAAAGTCGAGAAAACCCACTTTGCCGACTTAGTCGTACGGCCGTATGGCCTCTGCCGAAAATTTTCTGCACTAGCGGCTTTCAATGTTTTAGTCATAACTTTTGCATCCGATGTTCAAATGAGGCGATTCAAAGCTTGTTGGAAACTAGACTCAATGGACTACAAATATTCAGAAGACGTCATCTTCAAAATCCAATTCATTTCAAAGATGTGTCATTTTGAACCTCCATGAACTTTCAAATCTTCATGAAAATAGATCTAAATCACATAAGAACACCTAAATCATGGTCTAAACACATGTGGGGTGTTACAGTCAAACTACCCCTAATCAATTAATCCAACCTACTATATTTCTGTATCGATTGTAAATTAATCAATTGCATTAATATTTGTGATAGTAGCTCGGAGGATCACATAGGGTTAGGGGTATATTTTTATCCCCTACAAGAACCTATGGTGGTTATTTCCACGGTCCAAGATGAGCCCCTTCTTTTGAAGAATAACACAACTTGCAAATACATATATCCGGTGATCAACCGAATCATGGAAATAGCTCAAAAACAACCACACAAGACATGAGCAATTCAATACAAATCAATTCCAACAACTCATTGGATTAACTAAAACATAGATTAATATCAATCAAAAATCCCAACTTACAATACTAGCTCATAGTATATGAAATCATTTATACATATACAATCAATACAAAGGAAATAGAAATTAAAGAACAAAACAAGATTAAAGACAATCTCCCTTTGTAGAGTAAAGTCTTGTTCTTCACTTCTTCTCCATGTCCTCTTGATTTCCTTGGTTTCTTCTCCAAGTGTTCAATCCCCAATCAATACCCCTAAACTAGAAAAGGAAAAGAAAAGAAGAAGAAAAGAAGGAAAGAAAGAAGAAGAGAAGAGAAGAAGAAAGGAAAGAACCCTAGCTAACCTCTAAACCTAACTAAAAATGAAGACGGATATGATTGGGGATGAAAAAGAGGGTATAAAGGCCCCAAATTTGTGTACAAATGATCCCCAAAAGGTCCCCAAGTTGAGAGAAAAGGAGGGAGAAAATCGGCCAAAACAGGGGAAATCCTCGGCATCTGATTCTGGTGTTTTTACGGCTGTATTTCCCATTGTACGACCGTATTTACCATTTTACGGCCGTACAATTACTTGGTACGGCCGTAATTAACTCTCTACATGAAATTGGCCAATTTTCTGAGAATTTACGGCCGTAAAATTATAAGTTACGGCCATAAAATATAAGTTACGGCCGTAAAAATACGAGTTACGGCCGTAAAAATTTTCTGCACGCGCAAGCTTCAGTATTTTGGTCATAACTTGTGATCCTGATATCCGATTGAGCCAATTCAAGTTGCGTTGGAAACTAGACTCGACGATCTACAACTTCTAGTTGATTGTGTTTTCCAAATCAACTTTTATCTTCATAAAAAATGCTCCTCAAGTTCGGATTTCTTTGCACTTTTCATCCCTGATCTTCGTCTGGCCATATCTTTTGATCTGGAACTCGGAATTGTGATCTGTAAAAAGCGTTGGACTCCATATTCCGTGTTCTTCCATGTTAGAATAAGAAATGTGGCTGAGAAGATCTTCACATATTTGCACCCGAAGTCCTCCAACTTTGAGATAGTTGCGTTTTGGTCCCCGACTTCGGATTTCTTGACACTTTGAGTCCTTTTTCCTCCTTTAGGCCTTGTATTCCTCACAATGAGGAATAATACCTAAAAATACAATAATTATACATAAATATAAGTAGAAGTCTACTCTAATTGAATGTAAAGATATATTAATAAGTGTGCAGAATACACACTTATCAATTACCATCCCCGATAATCTTCTCGCTCTTTTGTCCCCATCTTTCTTTCTCTACACACATTCTCTCTCTTGATTACCACCACAAGTAATATAAATCAGTATCCCAGTAATATTACAACCTACATAGGTAATATTATCACCTACATTGTTAATAATATTATCTACCCTTGCAATTATAACCAAAAACAATAAAACGCTATAATTTTAATCTCATCTGCAACTACATCCACCAATACACGAGAACACCACAATTCTAACTAACGAACTAAACCAAAAGATAGCATTTAGTGTAATTCTCACACTAGACTTGGGAGTATGACATAGTGGTCAAAGAAACTCGCATCAAATACAGCACAACACAAATTTTCTTATTTTCTAAGTTTTTCCTAGTAGAAGCACTTCCATAATAAAGTCTATCTTTCTTCCTTTTTTTCACTATCTGATCTCCAAACAAAAATGGAACATCAGCTTGTTCTTGTTCCATTCGACGATTAAAAACCAAAAAATAATAATAATAAAGCTACAAAATCTAGGCCAAATTTGAATGTCGTTCGAATACTTAATGTTAGGCAAACACTCCACTCAAATATTAGTTTTGTGAAATTCTAGAGGATAAGTTTGTGTCTACTTGACCTCAGCAAATTCTCAAAAAGGAAAAAGAAACTAATGAGTCATCAAATATTTTTGACAATTGAAACGCAAAAATACCGACAAATCACCTCTTGCAATAACTATGAAACCAAATGCAGAAAATTAATCATAAAGGCTTTTGTAATTATATTATAAAGTTTAAAAGATTACATATGTGGACTCTAGCAAAATCTCAATAAGATTACTGATTTTCTTCTTCATGGAACAAATTTAACTCAAACTATCTAAAATTCCAGTGTACAAATATTTGATTTTCTTGCCAACCTTTGCGTGTCACCTTGTGTCTCCCTGCTTCATTTATCTACAATGGCGATCATTGATAAACCTGCAAAATACCATCTTATATTTAAGAAATACACACTAGGAAATGAACCAAATTATACTTAAGCCCCATGATGACTAAATTCAAAAATTTACATATTATTCTTGAGTACTATACGTCTTTGGATGTGTTTTATGGAAGTACCTCAGAGGGCAAAATCGACTGCAATTTTTGTCTCCACGGTTCTTTATCGTCGAACAGATTCTTCTCCTTCATGTTATTCAACGAAAGCTCAGAGAGTCGAAGATGTTCAATGAGCTCAGAATCGATGTATTTGAACAATAGATCATCGTGAATGAGGGATTAGCGAGGAACGATACAGAACAAGCGAACCAGTCGCTCAGCCTTATACTTGATGTGAGCTTGAACGGTGTCTCGACCGATCGATGGATTGAAAATAGCGAAATTCACATAAGACTTGGAATAGGCAGAGTGAAATATACCACAGAGACATACCGATTCAGGCATCTTCTAGATCTTGAGTATGCGATAAAAATCAATGAAGGTGTGTAGAAACCATTGCAATTGATATCAACTGTTGCTTCTTCTAAGTTCGTCAACGACGATTTGAATCGAGGCTAAGAAAATTGGGACCGGAGTAGATGCGATTGAGCTTCGATTGATTAATAAGAATATCAAAGTGAAGCCTAGATCGACAAGGTGAAATTAGAATTGTAGGGAAGAGAGATTGAGAAAGTATACAGATGGAAAGAGAAGAAGCAGCCGAGAGATATGAGATGGAGGTTGGAGTTGGGACAAAGGGAAAATTTGTCAGGAAATTTTTTTAAAAAGTAACCTGTAAATCACTTTTAAAAATTTATAGTTATTGGTCAAAAAATAAGATGTTCAGATTTAGTTAGCAAAAATGGGCCTTAGACTGTATTTATTGGGCATTTTTTCCAAAAATGAATTATTTAATTTTGAAAAATATAAATTTGAGCTGGAAAATGATCTTGGCTTATTTATTTGTAGATTATAGATTGCAATAAGGTTATCACACACTTGTTACTTTAACACAAGCTACGTGCGGGCTTAGTGCTTCAAACGTCCGCCCCGTGCAAGACTTAACACTAAGTCAGCCTTCCCGAACAGAGTTGCTAAGTAATGAGAACTTAAGAAGAATAAAGGAAAAGTAGAACACTTTTAAGAGAATACTTTATATTGCAAGGAAGCTTATAAGTTCTTGGATCTTTACATTATTATATACATTAGAGCATTCTAGAGAAAGCACCTAGAATCCTCCATGATTTGTGAAGGCTTCTAGAGAATTCTACCGATGTTGCCTACAAGTTCGTCTCTAGTATCTTTTAAAACGCGCGGGTCGTGACACTCTCCCCCGCCTAATTCGGCGACGCCCTCGACGCCAAGTACTCTTTGAGCTTGTCTTCAAATTGCCACAAGTTGCCTTGTGACTCCCATGTCGCCTCAGACTCTGGCAAGCCTTTGCACTTGATCAAAAATTAAGTGTTGGGAAGTACACCTCGCTTACGCACAACTCGATCTGCCAAAACCTCCTCAACGTCATTGTCATAGGACTTGGTCACAATCGGAGGCGCCCCACCGGGTCTCCCTTGTTTAAGTGATAAGGCTTCAACATGCTTACATGGAAGATCGGTTGAATCTTCAGAGTGCTAAGTAGGTCAAGGGGAAATCATACCTTTCCAACCTTAGCAACAATTGGAAAAGTCCCTCTTACTTCCGCACTAAGCCCTTGTGAACACCTCGGTAGGCCTTGAATTGCTCCGATTTTATCTTCACAAGGACCTGATCTCTCACATTATATTCTGAGGGCCTCTTCTTCTCGTTCGCTCACTTCTTCATGCGCCTTCATGCTTTCTCTAAGCATGCTCAAGCCACGTCGGCGTGCTCTTCCTATGATTTAACCATCTTGAAGGCGCCCAGACTTTTCCCATCATTGGTGGAAGTAGCTAGAGTATGAGGGTGAGTGGCTATTATCTGGTAGCCAACTCAAATGGACTATGCCCTGTAGCCTCACTCCTTTGCAAGTTGTATGAGAATTGGGCAACATCAAGTAGCTTTGCCCAATCTCGCTGGTTGGCACTCACAAAGTGCCTCAAGTAGCCTTCCAACAAGCTATTCACTCGCTCAGTTTGTCCATCGGTTTGAGGGTGAAAACTTGTTGAGAAGTGTAGCTCCGTCCCAAGCATCTTGAATAGCTCCGACCATATTCGTCCTGTGAATTGGGGGTCACGGTCACAAATGATGCTTCTTGGTAATCCCCAATACTTCACGATATTCTTGAAAATTAATCGTGCGGCTTCTTCTGCCGTGCAATCCTTAGTGGCCGGTATGAATGTAGCGTACTTGGAAAATCGATCCACCACAACTAGGATAGACCCAAAGCCTTCCGACTTGGGCAACGCCGAGATGAAGGCCATGGTGATAGAGTCCCAAGGTTTCTCGGGTACGGGTAGTGGCTCCAACAATCCCGTGGCCTTTTTCGTCTCCACCTTGTCTTGTTGGCACACAAGACAAGTCTTCACATACTGCTCCACTTGATCTTTCATTTGGGGCCAAAAGTAAGCTTGTTCCACCAATACTAAAGTTTTCTTTTGAAACGGATGGCCCGCCCACTTTGTATCGTGACATTCCTTTATTACGTCACAATGAAAAGTGTTCCACTTTGGGACATAGACTCGATGCCCGTTGTGTAAACTAGGCCATCTTCCTCCCAAAATTTCCTCGTTCGACCTTCTCGTGTGGCTTTGAGGAGTTCCCTAGCCAATGGGTCATGCTCCATCCCCTCCCTGATTAGGTCGAGTAGGGTGCCCTTGACTTGAGTGATGGCGGCAAGTTCAACTTTTTGACTTAGAGCATCGGCCACCACATTTACCTTCCCGGGTTTGTACTCCAAGTCGTAGTAGAACTCCGCTAAGAAATCTTGCCTACGAGCTTGCTTCAGACTAAGCTTCTTTTGAGTTTGGAAGTAACTCGTGGCAACGTTGTCCGTCTTTATCATGAACTTAGCACCAAGCAAATAGTTGCGCCATACCCACAAGTAGTGAATGATCGCCATTATCTCCTTCTCTTGTACCGTATAACGCCGCTTGGTGTCATTGAGCTTGCGGCTCTTAAAGGCAATAGGATGCCCCTCTTGCATGAGAACTCCTCCAATAGCAAAGTCGGAGGCATTCATATGAATTTCAAATGTCTTAGCAAAATCCGGCAATGCTAAGATGGGTTTTTAACTTATCGCCACCTTCAAGTCCTCGAAGGCCCTTTGACATTTCTCGGACCATTCCCACGCTTTGTTCTTTTTCAGGAGGTCCGTCAAAGGAGCCGCTCGGGTAGAGTACCCACAAATAAAACGCCAAAACTCCAATTCCATGATTGCCTTGATCTTCGCCTCATCCATCCTTAGCTTTCCATGCCCAATGATTTGACCAAGGAATGACACCTCTTCCTTAGCGAATGTGCACTTTGATTTCTTAATGTAAAGCCCATTCTCCGACAACACTTCAAAGATAGTTCGCAAGTGCTCGGCATGTTCCTCCAAAGTATTGCTATAGATGACAATGTCATCAAGTTAGACCACCACGAAATGATCCAGGTATGGTTGGAATATCTTGTTCATGAGCGTGCAAAATGTGACCGGGTGTTGGTTAAGCCAAAAGGCATCACCAACCACTTGAAGGGACCATACTGAATTATACAAGCGGTCTTGGCCTCATCTCCTTCGGAAATCCTTACTTGATAGTAACCTTTTTGAAAATCCATCTTCGTATAATACTTGGCACTACCAAGTCTATCAAATAGATCGGCAATCAAAGGAATAGGATATCGGTTCTTGATAGTTACCTTATTAAGCGCCCGATAGTCCACGCACATCCTTAAGGAACCATCATGCTTCTTTTGGAATAATACCGGTGCACCATAAGGTGCTTTCGATGGTCGAATTCGCCCGGTGTCAAGCAATTCCGTCAATTGCTTTCTTAATTCCTCCAACAACGGGGGTGCCATCCGATATGGTGCCATGGTCGGCGGTTTCGCTCCCGACTCTAACTCGATCTTGTGATCCACCTCCCTCCTAGGTGGTAGCTTCTTGGGTAACTCCGGTGGCATGACATCTTCATTCTCCTTGAGGACGTCCTTAATGAGTTTGGCCAACTCACTATCGTGTGACTCCATCTTAGTCTCGCCCTCCGAGTCATCCACTTTGATTGCCGCTAGAAACGTCGATTCACCATTCTTTAAGCATTTGGCAACTTGCATGGCCGAAAGTTGCTTGGCCTCCTTGGCTCTCGTGGACATCGTAGGAACCATGCACAAATTACCTTTGTCTAAGATGTAAACCGACCCAAAGGAAGACATGGGGACCACATTAGCCTTCCGGAAGAAATCCAACCCGAGGACGAATCGGAAATCATCCATAAGTGCCACCGAGAATTCTGTTTGTCCCCGCCATAAGTCGAGGAGAAGTTTCACTCCACGAACTACACCATTAAGGGGTTTTGCGGTGGTATTCACCGTCTTAAGAAGTCCACTGCCTCATTCAATATGGAGGGCCAACCTCCTAGCCTCGTTCGGGTGATGAAGTTGTTGGTAGCTCCGGTGTCGACCATTGCCCGACTTGATCGACCATTGATGGAGGCATCCACATACATAAGCCCTTTGTCATTACTAGCAACGGGCTTAACATTGAGGGCATTGAGGAGTTGCAATGAGCCCATGTGTTCCTCCGGGTTCTCGTGGCTAGAAGATGAAAACCGTTCCTCCACCATAGCCGCAAACGACCCCAATTTGGGACGATCCTGCATCTCGTGAGGCCCTTTGCATACAAAGCATCCACTACGGCGTTGGTACAATCCTTTTTTCTTATCATCATATGGCTTGTTTCTACCCATTTGCAGACCTTTATCTTTCTTCTCTCCCCGTCCTTAATCGAGTTACCCTTAGAGTTCTTACTATGCTTTGAAGAATCTCCACCCTTTTGGTACTAGGTCAAGGACTCGACAACCGCAATGGCCTCATCGACCGACTTTACTCCTCGACGTTGTAATTCTTGTTTGACCCAATTTTGCAACCCGTCGATAAAGTAGAAGAAAAGATCCTCATCTGACATACTTGGGATTTGAAACATAAGAGTAGTGAACTCTTTCACATATTCACGAATGTTTTTCTTATTCTTCAATTCCCTAAACTTTCTCCTTGCTTCATACACAACATTATCCGGGTAGAATTATCTTTTCAATTCTTTCTTAAAGTCATCCCATATATCTATTCTACACACCCTCTTCTCTATGTCGCCATGCTTCCACTATAGAGAAGCGATGTCTACTAGATACATAGTAGTCGTACGTACCTTAGTCTCATCGTCAAGGATATTCAACCCCTCGAAGTATACTTCCATCCGCCATAGGAAGTCTTCAATAGCTTTGGCATCCCGCTTGCCATCATACTCCTTTGGTTTAGGACAATCAACCTTGGGAGCTACCACCGGACTAGTTCCCGAACTAGTCACCACAACCTGCTTGCAAGCCGCAACCTTTTTGCACATCTCCTTGCAAAATCGATCAAGTTGTGCTTGCATTGCGGACACCGCATCTATAACCTTGCTCTCCAAGACACGGTACTTATCGATGACCTTATCCTCCAACGTCTCTTGTTCTCTCAAGACCTTATCAAGGTCTTACTTGAACACCAAGAATTGATCCCCATAATCCCTCTCATGATTAATGAGGGACTTCTTGATAGAGTTGACGTGAGCCCACACCGAGTTACAAATGCCTCCGCCGTCTCGTCCCGAGCCTCCTCCTCCTCGTGGGTTTGGTTAGGACTTAGGCTTTTGGTTTTTTGCCCGAGGGTGGTGTGGGATTCAATGACTTCCTTATTCTTGTTGCCTTTTCTCCCCATCCAAACGTCTCGACCTTAACTCTGATACTACTTGTTACGCACTTGTTGTTTCAACACAAGCTACGAGCGGCCTTAGTGCTTCAAACGTCCGCCCCGTGCAAGACTTAACACTAAATCAGCCTTCCCGAACAGAGTTGCTAAGTAATGAGAATTTAAGAGAAACAAAGGCAAAGTAGAACACTTTTAAGAGAATACTTTATATTGTAAGGAAGCTTACAAGTTCTTGGAGAAAGTACCTAAAATCCTCCATGATTTGTGTAGAAGGCTTCTAGAGAATTTCACCGATATTTCCTACAAGTTCTTCTCTAGAATCTTCCAAAACGCGCGGGTCGTGACAAGGTGCTCCGGATTTGTTTGAAGTTATTAAGTTCCAACTCCATTAAAAATAAATTATAAAGTCCATTCTCCATAAATTATTGAGTTCCATATTTATCAAAAAATTTAATAGAGTGACCAATAGTAAAAGTTGCACAAATTTCAATGACAAGTGTTGAAAGATCTATACTTTAGTGATCATTTTGTAATTTTGCTGTAACTTCACTAATCGCCATTGTACTCTATTGTACTTAACCGCATGGATGTGTTTAATTGATAACATTTTTCTAGAAAAATGCCGAATCAACGGAATAAATGATAGTTTGGGCCAGCTTTGATTTGGGTTTTCGAATTTCGGGCCGAAAGAGGAACCCGCCTCATTTACACACCTTTTATACGAGGAGGGAATTGCTGGGAATAAACCTCTCAATACTGGTTATTGTGCAAATAACCCTTGACCCAAAAAAACCCATATAACTTTTAATGTAAAATACCAAAAAATACACAATTACTAAACTATCCTCACTTATTTCATCTAACCAAACACTACTTACCTCAAATCCCTCTCCTTAGTCTCGTGTTTCTCTCTAATTCTCTGGAACCCTAGGAAGCAAACAACACGGAAACGTAAAAAATTTGAATCTAACGTCTACTTCCATCCGGCCATAGCTTCATCTTGTAACGGTGGACATCCAATTTCATTCTTCTCCTTAAAGTAAAAGCCCAACTCTGCGCGTCTGCTTCACCTTCGTATGTGGTCCAATTTGAGTTGAAGGTGAGTAAAATTTTCCCCAATCTTATCTCGAATTTGGGTTTTTTCAACAATCCCAATTTTCAGAGTTTATGTCGCTTCTGAGTTAATTATAGGTGCATTTATTTTTAAAAAAAACGAAATAGTCGTTATTTTTAATTATTTTTCTTTATGAATTCATGTTATATTCTATATCCGTAAATTGATTTGGGGCAATGTTGAATCATAGAGAGTTAATCAGATATGGTGTCATTACAAGGAGTATGCATTTTATTAGGTTACTAAGTTCTTTGCTATTCAAAAAGCAAGAAGAACTATGTCACGCCAAAGACCTATCAAGAAGAAGCAACCGGCAAAGAAGCTTGTTTGTCGCCGCTCTGTCAGTCAGAAGATGCTTGTGCAAAAGAAGAATGTCAGCCGCGGCAAAGAAGAAGGTAGCTATCGCGAGGCAGCCTAGCAAGTTGTTGCTACAACTTAGCGGCAGCTTGCTAAGCTGCTGCTTTTGCAAGCATGTTATTGTGGTGATAAAACTAGATTTGAAAGATCATTTGCACAATTTCTTCTACAGATTCAGCGCCTGCTTATAAGGTGTGTGGTAAAATGCTTGTTTGAAGTTAGCAACTCGAATGGAAACATGTTATTGCGAATGTGTTTTTGCATTTGAGGAAACATGCTTTTGAGAACCTTGCATTTAAGAGTTAACTAATGTTACTGGCAATGGTTTCTATTTTGTAGGGACCTAAATGGAGCTTGCATTTAATATAGATGATACATATTTAGGGATTGTAACCAATAGATGCATACAAAAGGTTGTAGGAAATGTATTTCACGAGCTAAACTCTAAATGCCAAGATAAGTTTCTACAATCTTGCTTTCGACCGCTATTATTGATCTGGGAAATAAAGTTGGCCTCACAAGTTATACATGAGCTCGTGCGCAGGAAATTGAGAATATCCAAGAAGAATGAGGTGTGGTTTCAAATTGGAGAGAAGAGGACCAGATTTAGCCTACAGGAGTTTTGTTTAGTGACAGGTTTTAAGGTCGGAGACGAAGAGCAGATGTATAATGCATTAAAAAAAGAATCTCCGCTTCTAGAACGATTTCAAATTAGGAAAGGTGGGATAACTCGGGATGATTTGCGCGTAGAATTTGAAAGGTGTGATAAGAACAAGGAAGCGGATGCAAAATATAAGTTAGGACTTCTCAATATTCTAATGCACGTGGTTTTAGCCTCAGAATGTAGAACTCAAGTTGATTTGAGGTGGTTCAATTTGGTTGAAGATGAAGATAAGTTCAATAGCTACCCATGGGGAAATAGATCCTACACATAAACTATTAAGGTGTTCAACCGCTACTCATTGAAGATTGACCATGCCACGAAGAAAGTATCTTATTCCCTACATGGATTTCCCATTGCCATCATGGTACCTTTAGTTCAAATGCCCTATGTTTTAATGTCTTTTAAACACAAAAAAAAAAAAATCCATTAATGTTGGTAATTGATTTTGTATGCAGATTTGGGCATTTGAATCAATGCCGGAGTTTGGTAGGAAGTTTTCCACATTTGGTCCTTCATATTCACTTCCCAGAATGATTGCTTGGAAGATGGAAAAGCAACTCAAGGCTGATTCCATCGACCTATTTTTGAAGAGTGGAGAGGTAAGTATGCTTGCATACATTGTTATTGTCATTTCTGCTTTTTTTTTAGTGCTATATTTTATTTTTATTCACCATCTTTAAGAATATAACTCATTGACAACCATAATTTAGGTTGAAGTTCTTCGAACATTAGAGGCGAATGAAGACGAACTTGAGGCATCTTACTTCAAAGAGTTTATAGTTCCCTGTGATGAGGACGACAATATGTCAAATACTATATTGCACGATGAAAAAGACAAATCGGTGGAAGAGAAGGTGCCTTTTACTTCACCTCGCGATGATCAATCCGTTCCACCTCAATCTCAACCTCCTTTTGATGCAAGAAATATTGAACAGCTAGTGAGGAAAGTAGTAAAGGACAAGATGAGAGCATTTCGTGTTGAGATGGAGAGAAAGATGGACACATTTTTGGAGTCTCTTAAAATAGCCATCTTTCAATCAAATGAGAGCTCAATTGGCCGTGCTACGTGTGATGGGGCGAAAGCGAATGAAGATACAGCTTATCCAGAAAATAAGGTATGTACTGCTTTTAGAGACACAAAAGTAGCTGATGAAGAGACAGATGGAGCCGAATGCAATAGAGGTACATGAATGATAGTATTTTTGTCTTTTTTGCAATAAATTGTTGTTTATAAACAATTAACATTCCCTTTTTTCCTAATTTGTAGACACGGTGACTGGTTTGCCATCTGTCACGGCTGTTTACCGAAGAAGGAATCATGATTTTAATGCAGGCAATTTCACGAACAAATGGGATAATGTTCTTGACATGCCAGAGAGTCCCAAGGAAGGTATGCATGTGCAATATTTACTTGTGAAGTAACAATTCGTAAGTTTAGAATGTGAAGATGAGTCATTGATGTAACTTGAGACAATGATATTGCTATTCCAGCTGGGGAAGCGATTGAAGAGAAGAGAGATGGCATCACTAAAGGAGAAGCTGGAGACATAAACCTCGATGGTAAAGTTGATATATTGGTTGAAGGTTGTGTCTCAAGATGAAGAATCGCCAATGGTTATTGAGAAGCATTCACTTGACCTTGATCAAGGTATGTACTATTCAAATATATTCTCGGTGTTCTACTAGCAAATTAGTAATTAGTTATTGCGTATTATTTTATAGGCATCGTGTCGAACCTGTTATCTGCTATTGTTCCATATCAAAGGCAGCAGTTGTGGAGTATGGATATCGAGAAGAATGCATTGAATTTAGACCATGCTGGTAATATTTCAGAGAGTTTGCTCATGACTACTCCAGACAAGTCCAAGGAGCATGAACCAAGTACACAAATAAGATGACTGCCTATTTTATTTGAATAGGGAATAAATTTGAAGAATGCATTAGTTTAACCATATTTAATTATGAAGACATCGTTGTGGAGCCCATTGAGATCGGTAGTAATACACCAGAGTCTGCTAAAGGTAAAGGTCGTCGCATGAAGAGGAAGGCAGCTGTATTACGGTCTCCGTGGATAAATCTAACAAAAAGAAGAAGACTTCGAAATGTGACTGCCTATGATCCACTCAGAGCAGTAGATCCGGCTAAACTTGATGATCTGGAGAGGTGGTTGTCAGGCGCTGCAGACGGGTAACTTTTTTATAAAGGTTTGTGTTTGTCCTTTTAATAGCATAGCATGTAGTAATTGGACATATACATTCATTTTTTTTCTATCTTTCCAGGGATGAAGTTGAACTACCTACTGGTGACGCAAGCAAATAGTTCTTCAAAGAGCTTATTAGGGTTGACGGATGGCTTAGAGACGATGTATGTACTTAATGGAGATTGGTTAAGATATTAATTTTTAATCCAATATAGCTAGCTTATTTATCTAATATGAGTTTTTACCTGTAGCACATGGATGCAGCGCTTTACAATATAAGAGTCCGAGCTAGAACTTTCCCAGGTCTATTTAGACAAGATTGCGCAATCTTGGACTCCACCTTCATCCAATACGTGAGGATCTATTTTGGGCAAAAGTCAAATACCAAATCTTCTGAACCCCCATTATTTGACAAAGCCTTAGTGAACTACGTCAAAGGGAATGTGCCAGCTGTTAGCAGACCATGGAGTACATGTACTACATTGTATGTTCCTTTCTGTAATGAGAGCAGGGGCCATTGGATTGCATTAGAGATTGATCTTACGGGTAGATGCATCTATGTATATGATAGTCTCACGAGCATTATTCGTCAAGAATAACTTAAACGGGAAATGAAGCCGTTGCAGGATGTCCTACCGTTATTAATGAGAATGGCGCATGAAGATGGGGATTATAGTATAAAAGAGTTTGCTATGAAGTGCTTGAAAGTTCCGAGCCAATCAAACGGGTATAAAGTGCACATTTGGTAAATTCATATATTGGTACAACTCATAAACTTATGTATATGGTATGATTTATTTACAGGGTCGATTGTGGGATGTTTACAATCAAGTTCATCGATTTTCTACAGGCCAGATTGGATGTAAAAGGCGTGTCAGATAAACATATGCCTCGGTGGCGGGAAAAAAATGGCAGCTGAGCTATTTGCTTCCCATTTTGATCCTTAGTGTTTATGGATATAGTGTAGGATATATTTTGGCTAAACATGTGAAAGTAGTCTTTTGTTAGAATGTGTATAAGTAATATTTTTGCACAATATTTGAGGCTAAGCCACTTCCCTTGCTGTAAAATTAAGTTTCGTTATCAATTAGTTCAACTTTCGTTATCATTAGTTCAACTTTCGTTATAATCATCAACCTTCGTTATCAGTAAATAAGCGCTCGTTAAATCAACTTTCGGTACAACACAATCAACTTTCGTTATCACGAAGTCACTTATGTTATGGTTAATTCAACATTGGTTATGACTCAACCATCATGAATGTTATGAGTATATCAATAAATGTGATGACTAACCCATCCTTCGTTATGATTGAATCAACTTTGGTTATGCGGCAATCATCTTTCGTTATGAATGAATCAAATGTTCGTTAGCACACACATATAATTCATTGAACCCCATGTCAACAGCCGTTATCACGAATCATCCTTCGTTATGGCTCAATCAACTTTCGTTATCAGTAAATCAACTTCCGTTGTCAGCCCACTAACTTTCGTTATCACAATAACAACTTTCGTTATGACAATTTCATTTCAAATTTGACTTATTCAACCTTCGTTATGACTGAATCAACATACGTTATTGTTTAAATCAACTTTCTTTATCAATAAATCAACATTCGTTATCACCCACAAAACTTTAGTTAATCATCCCAGGTCAACATTCGTTATCACGAATGAGCCTTCGTTATGATGCAACCAACTTTCGTTATCCCAAAATCAACATTGATTATGATTGAAGAAACTTCTGTGATCATTCAACCCACTTTCGTTATGGCCATATTAACTGTCGTTACGACTAACCATATTTCATTATGGTAAAATCGACTTTCATTACCATGCAATCAATTTTCGTTATCACACAGTCAACATTCGTTATCACGAAACGACTTTCATTATCACGAAATCAACATTCGTTATGTTTACAAAGAACATTCGTTATCACCCAATCAACTTTCGTTATCGCACAATCAACTTTCGTTATCGCACAGACAGCTTTCGTTATCGCAATAGCAACTTTCGTTATTGTGCGGACAACTTTCGTTATCATCAAATCAACTGTCGTTATGACCACATCAACTTTCGTTACTATTCGATTAACTTCCGTTGTCACTTAATCAAGTTTCGTTATCGGCCAGACAACTTTCGTTATCGCCCAAACAACTTTCGTTACACCCAACCAACTTTCGTTACTCCAGAAAATCATCCATTGAAAGGGCTTGATGGCCCTTGATGCCGTAGGAGCTGCTCGAACATCTTCATAACCTTCTGATGATCTCGGGCCCGATCCTCTTCTTGAGCTTGTAGAGAATGACGAACCCATTGCCACTGTTGTTCGTTGTACGCTCGGTCTTGTTGCAATTGTGTTTCAATGTGGTCAAGGGCGAGTCTCATGTCGGAGTCCACTGGGTGCTCATTTGTCAGAGGAGGTACTTCGTCACCTTGGTCATTCTCTTCATCGGGGGGCCCGGATGGGGCCTTGAACCGTTGACTTTGTGATTTAGATTGCATAAGCGTGCCCCGGTTAATGATGGGTGGTTGTGTCTTTTCTCCTTCAGCAGGGGTTATCGGGACCTTAGCTTTTTTGCAAAGAGCGGAGATCAAAGATGGAAAAATGAGACGCTTCCCGATTGGATCTTTACCGATCCCCACGATTTTGTCGAAAATGATTTTACCGAAATCAATATCGCCACCATTTGCTAAGTGGTATAGCATTGCCAGTTTAATGTGCGAGATGTCGGTCAAGTTAGAGTTGGGATCGACATTGTGGCATATGATATAATGAAAGAGTTTGTATCGTAGGCTCAACTGCCCATGTCCCACTTTTTTATGCTTTGCCCACCTCTTTGAACTGTCATCCCGGAAGCAATCTTGAATGATCTCATCCCACTCAGCATCGATTGGTTGTAGTTCTGGTGTACCGAGCATGGAAGAGACAGAGTAATACTCAGCTATAACGGCGGGGCTAAAGGGGACCCAAACATCACGAACAAAGGTATGATATGCAAGCTCTTCTGTCGGCTCCTCGATGTCGGGGTTGAGATTGGCATAAAACTCATATACTACGTTAGGGTATACGGTATGTGGTTTAGCAACCAACTTACCCCACTTCTTCCGTTGGATAATTTCACTGACTCCGAGAGACTCTACTTCTTTCAGATCAACCATACGCTCATAGATAAAGCGTTGTCCTTGGATTGTATCAAAGCGGTCCTGTGCTTCCTCAAAGATGAATGGCTCATATGTTGTAGTGTCATTCCTAGACCGTTTGGAAGTGGTAGAGCTCGTGGCAACACTCTTTCCTTTCTTTGCTCGAGCTAAGTCTCTTGTCCTGTCCGTCATGATCCTATGAATCACCAAGTACATGTTATGAGATTGCATATAGATAGGTTATATCAAGGACAAGCAAAACGGAAGCGATGTTTGTATATATCAAAGTGCTTCCCCAAACTCACTGGTTACTAAACTCATAGTGAAGTGGTGACAAAAGGGAATTCGTTCAAGCAATATAGCAAACACCTAGCATGCAATGGGGATAAAACAAGCGGACATTGGTCTAGACAATTTATCGAACACCTAGCATACAATAGTAAGAAAAGATATGAATCAACAATATTTGAAGGGTGTAAGTACCCTTAGCATTGAATTATGTAGGATTCCTAAGCAAGTGTCTTCATAAATACTTGATAATCACATCCCATTACAAACAAAGAACTCAAATCAACGTTCAATCAACCTATGCAAGTAAAACATGATTTTGTTACTTACCTCTTTGAATGTGTTTGATTATTTTGGGGGGAAACACTAGGAGAAAACAAGTAGCAATTGTGGAATACACTTCTAAATTCATACAATTGGTAATGGTAAGTGATTGTGGGAGGGAAAGTTTAGGGAAGAGAGAGACAGAGAGAAGAAGTTAAAGAAAGAGAGGAAATGGAACTAGGTGGGAATTAGAGAGGAGAAACCTGGTTTTAAGTTTCATGTGTTTTTTTTATATTAAAAAATAGGGGGAGCAATAAAATTTTTTTTTTTGGCTCGCGCCGGTCGCTCCCCATTATGGGGCGCGACATCGCGCCTCCTCGCTCGCTGGTCGCGCAAGATCGCCGCAGGCGCGATCAGCGCGACTGCAAGACGCTGCCGAGCTCGCCGGTCGCGCATCGGCCTGAGGAGCGATCCGCGAGACCTCGTCCCCCTTTTTTTTTTTAATATACACTAATAATTATTATTAACAGGAAGCTTCTTTTAGGATTTACTTATTAAAAATAGGAAAATAAGAAAGAAGAACACAAAGAAAGTAAAAAATCGAAATAAAATTGGAACGAGTGTACCGGGTGGGTTGCCTCCCCCTAGCGCTCGGTTATAGTCCCGAGCCTTGCTTTGGATGATCACGGCAGCTCGAGTAAGGCCAAAGCCGACTTCTCTTTCGAAAAATCAGTTTCAAAATCGTGCTTGAGATATGGAGCCATCTTGGAGATTGTGAACGGTTCCGACCATATGGATCTGAGCTTACCGGGGAATAGCTTCAAATGGGAGTTGTAGAGCAAACACCACTGCTAGCAATTCCTTTTCCGTGGTAGCATAATTAGCAAAATCAACGTTCGTTATTGCTCGGACAAGTTTCGTTATCACCCAATCAACGTTCGTTATCGCACATTCAACTTTCGTTATCGCAAAGACAGCTTCCGTTATCACCCATTTCACTTTCGTTATCGCAAAATCAACGTTCGTTATTGCTCAGACAAGTTTCGTTATCACCCAATCAACGTTCGTTATCGCACATTCAACTTTCGTTATCGCAAAGACAGCTTCCGTTATCACCCATTTCACTTTCGTTATCGCAAAATCAACGTTCGTTATTGCTCAGACAAGTTTCGTTATCACCCAATCAACGTTCGTTATCGCACATTCAACTTTCGCTTTTGTGCAGACAACTTTCGTTATAATCAAATCAACTATCGTTATGACCAGACTAACATTTCGTTACTGTTCGATTAACTTTCGTTGTCGAACATTCAACTTTCGTTATCTGGCAGACAAGTTTTGTTATCGGCCAAATAACTTTCGTTACACCCAACCAACTTTCGGTACTCATCGCTTAATTTTCGTTGTCACTTAATCAACTACTGTTATCACCAACATGAACGAGTGTTATTGGTCTTCTGGTACCGTTATCCCAAGAAACAACTGTCGTTATAACGAAATAGATATCCCCAAGGCCCTGAACCCAAACCCCAAACATCTAAACCCCAAGCCCCAAACCCCAAACCCCAAGCCCCAAACCCCAAACAAAAAACCCAAAATACAAAATGTCAATCGAGAATACATGACTTTGAACAACGAACATGTCTTCCCTAACTGATAATAATAAAACAGTATCCACTACTCGAACAGTGCATGAAAAACAGCAGATATGAAAAACGAAACTTGATTCGTAATAATGATACATGAGCAGTTCCAATGCAACTAGAAATTTGTTTTTATTGTTTGGTGATGGATTTCTACTACTAATATGGTAATTTGAATTTCCCCATTAGTTAAACAGCCGTAGTATACGACAGTTGATAATTCTTTTGTAATAACGAACCTGTGACGATAAAATGGAACTTTCGTTAGTGATAACCAAAGTTATTTTAGTGACAACGAAAGGTATTGGCATATAACCAAAATTTACCTAGCAATGAGGAAAGTTGATCGATTGTTAATGAAAGTTGAGTGAGTGATAACGAAATTTGATTTACTGATAAAGAAAGTCGATTTCATCATAAAGATAGTTTACGGAGTGATAACGACAGTTGTCTGGGCGATAACGAAAGTTTACGGGGTGATAACGAAAGTTTACGGGATGATAACGAAAGTTATCTAGGCGATAACGAAAGTTTATGAGGTGATAACGAAAGTTGTCTGGGCGATAACGAAAGTTGTCTTGGTGAAAACTTGACATGCTCTGGGCAATAACGAAAGTTTGCGGGGTGATAACGAAAGTTGTCTGGCGATAACGAAAGTTTTTTATTTGATAACGAAGGTGGACTGAGCGATAACGAAAGTATACGGGGTTATAACGAAAGTTGTGTAGGCGATAACGAAAGTTGATTTGGGTGATAAGGAAAGTTGATTGGGTGATAACAAAGTTGATTGAACGATAACGAAAGTTGATTTAGTGATAACGATACATGATTTCTTCGTAGTGAAAGTTATATTAGTAATAACGAAAGTCGTTTTAGTAACAAGGGAAGTTGATTGACAGATAAAGAAAATTTATCTAGTAATTAGGAAAGTTGACCGAGGTGATAACGAAAGTTGAGTGAGTAATAAAAAATGTTCATTTACCTACAAAGAAAGTTGATATTGTAATAACGAAAGTTGGTTGGCCGATAACGAAAGTTGATTAACAGATAAAGATAGATGATTTAGTCATAACAAAAGTTGATTTACCATAACGAAACTTGACGCGGACATAATGAATGTTGATTTAGTAATAACGAAAGTTGATTCCCCTATAACTAATGTTGATTGAATAATAACGAAAGTTGATGTGCCCATAACGTTTGTTAATTTATTGATAATGAAATTTGATTCTCCTATAACCAATGTTGATTTCCCTGTAATCAAATGTTGATTCTTCTATAACGAATATAACGAAAGTTAATTTAGTCGTAACGAAAGTTGATTTTAGTGATAGTAAAAGTTGATATCAACATAACGAAAGTTGGTTGAACAATAACGAAAGTTGATTGAACAATAACGAAAGTTGATTGAATAATAACGAAAGTTGATTGAACAATAACGAAAGTTGGTTGAATGATAACGACAGTAGACTAGGTATAACGAAAGTGGACTGAGCCATAACGAAACTTGGTTTCGCGCTGGAGTACCTGTTTTTATGTCCTACTTCCACATGGTTATAACACAAATAGTTGCAAGAACCAAAAAATTATACATAACGATACAAGAACAATTTCGATACAGATGGAGGCACTACTCATTCGTGATGTTCAAGCCACGTTAGTTATACAGTTGTCCACACCATCAATTACGTAAAATGGATTGATCCAAATGTCTTTAAAGATCGACACATTAAAAGTACAACAAAAAATGAGATCAACAAAAAAATAATAACTAAGTGGCTACATAGTTTCACTTCACTGTGGTGTAACCTCTTTACACTTACCATGGTTATGGCCGGGATTAGAACACTTACTACACTTACGCACCTTCGGAGGCTGACCAGTAGACTTTTTTCGAGGCTCACCAGCTGATTTCTTTCTTTCTCTTGCAGGACGACCCCTTGAACGTCGGGATAATGGAGGCAACACAATTCTTGACTTGACATGCTCTGGAATTATCCAATCGTCCTCACTTGGCAAAGGATAAATAGCTTCTGAATATGAGTCTCTCCAACAAGAACTCGTATAAAATTTGGAGCAAAAACTATACCCATTATTATTCATAAATCTTATCGCGGCAATAACATGTGCACATGGAAACTGGTCCATTTCAAATTTTCTGCATGTACATTTCCCTTCCTCCAAATAAACTATATGATTCCTAGTATGTCCAACAACTTGTAAAACAGTCGAGGATACATAACTTACCTCCATCCCATCTGATTCGTTGTAGCTACCACACAACTTCTCCTCTAAAGGTGGGGTGAGGAAGCTACTACATTTTTCTGCCCGAGTATGCCTTTCATGGAACCATCTTTGTAATGTCTCTCTGATAGCTCAATCAAACCAAGAATTGGAAAGTCCCGTGCATTCTTTAGCGTAGAGTTCATTGATTCGGCATTGTTTGTCATCATTATGTTGAAACGAGTTGCTTGGAAATGTGCTCTAGCCCAATGGTGTAAACTAACTCTCTCTAAGTATCCTCTAATACCATCGTGCCTACTACATAGTGCTGCCATGTTAGTTTCAAAATGAGGCATTGAATAAGCTTCTGCTTGCCCATAACAATCCATCCAATTCGAGCTTTGGAAACTCGGTTTTTAGGTTTCTTAACAAATGATAATTGCAATACCCATAATGTGCATGCTGAAACACTTCCTGAAAAGCACCTGGGATGCTTGTACCCCGGTCAGAAACAATAACGAGATCTGAAGTATCGCCTGTAATTTCTTTCAAATTTTCAAAGAAAAAAGTCCAAGAAGCACTATTCTCCGAGTCCACTATAGCCCATGCAAGCGGATAAATTTGAAAATTTACATCTTGACCTGTTGCAATAAGTAGGGTACCTCCGTATCTGGCCGTCAAGAATGTTCCATCAACAGATATTACTTTTTTAATTGAAGAGCGAAATCCACGAATGCACGGTCCTAAAGCAATGAAACAATACTTGAAATGCCCATCTTCACTTGTTTCAATGAATGTCGACGTCCCAGGGTTTTTTTCCTCCAACAAGTAACAATATTCCGGGAGCTTTGCATAACTTTCTTCTGGCCATCCTCGAATCAAACCATATCCATGGCGCTTTGCCATAAATGCCTTAGTATAGCTTATAGTGATCCCGAATTTCCGACGAATATCACTAATAATGTTTTTCGGTCTATAAATCCCGTTGGCATCTCTATAATTTTCGGCAATGTCCTTCCCAATTAGTTGATATATTGCATGCCTGTGATCTTTACGTCGTACACTCATGGAGCAACTGTGATGCCCAACATACTTCCGAATTTCAAAGATTTCTGCTCCTTTGATCTTCGCTGCCCTCAAATGCCAATTACAGTTATTTTCAATACATTTAATCACATACAAGCTTTTAGTTGATTTTACCACTCTGAATTCGAAATGGCACGCCAATGCTAGCTCCAACAGTTTTACAATTAAATCTTTTTTGGATGGAAAGATATCATTGCATTGCAAGTCTTGACTCTCTAGAATCCTTACCGAGGATGGACAGGGGGGAGCACTCAAAGATGAACTTGACTTTCGAACTGTGACATCTTCTGTTGAAAATTTCTCATGGCCCTCCTCTATTGCAGAAATTGTTCCTCCTACGTCTTCACATTCGGCGTTTCCCTCAATCACCTTCAATGCATCCAATTCAACAAAATTGCCATCTACATTAGCATTCGTAATGTCATCAACATTCTGCACAAAATCTGTTACACTATCAACATATTCAACTTCCACCCTTTCATGATTTATAGACCCTTTGTCACTACAATTAAAAACCTGAACTTCCGTTGGTACATTCTCGGTATTTTTTTCAATCTCCTCTAAACTATGATCTCCAGCTCCATCTTCGATCATCTTTTTCACTAGTGTAACGCAAAGAGGATGTTCTTCACAAATGGGCTTATACCACTTCACTTTGTTATCGGAGTCAATCTTCACCGGGGGAACTGAAAATCTAGACATCTTCGGATTAAGGGACCTTAACTCTAATCGAAACGAATTATTTTCCAACTTTACGAGGTCCCCAACCAGCTTGTAAAGCTCCAAAAAAGAAATGTTGTCAGAAATAGAAATCGGATTGATATTCTCTTCACTGTTCTCCATAGATTTCCACATCCA
This sequence comes from Jasminum sambac, assembly GCA_018223645.1. Lineage (NCBI taxonomy): Eukaryota > Viridiplantae > Streptophyta > Magnoliopsida > Lamiales > Oleaceae > Jasminum > Jasminum sambac. The sequence goes on from CP073652.1 coordinate 29,969,039, forward strand.
CGTGCCTTCATTACTCTTTTCAAACTCAACGAAGTGACATACTTGTATCCACACCATCTTCATAGAACCCACGGCTGTATACAAGCAAAAAAAATTCATAAATATTACTTCAATGAATTAGAATACACCTGAATCATGTCACATTATAACTCCATCAACTTTTGTTATGGCTAATCCAATTCCGTTATGGCTGAATTAACTTTTGTTATCAATCAATCAACTTTCGTTATAATTCAATCAACTTTCGTTATGCTCAATCAACTTTCGTTATTCCTAACCATCTTTCGTTGTGACCATATCAACTTTCGTTATCGATCAATTAATACATAGAAAAATCAACTTTCGTAATGACTACATCGACATTCGTTTTAACTGAATCAAGTTTTGTTATAACTACATCAACTTTCGGTATAGCTAAATCGACTTCCTTTATGATTCAATCAACGTTCCTTATGGTTAATTCACTTTTGTTATGGCTATAAGCATGAATGTGTGCTCTTTTTTCCACAATTTTTCCACTTTTTTCAACTTTTTCCAACTTTTTTCTCTCTCCTAAATCAATTACATCCACACATCTCATCACATCCATAAATCTCAACCACTCACCTCCACTCATTCTCTCTCCTCTTTACTTTAAAACACTTTAAAACACTTTTAATTTACTCCAATTCACCCTTTATATCAACCTTACTTATAGCAAATTCAACTTTTATTATGACTCAACCAACTTTGTTTATGACTAATCTACTTTCGTTACCACTCAATCAACTTTCGTTACCACTCAATCAACTTTCGTTATTACTCAATCAACTTTCTTTATAGGAGAATCAACTTTCGTTATCATACTAACTCAACTATCATTATGACTCAATCAACTTTTGTTATGACCGAATCATCTATTGTAATCATTCAACCAACTTTCGTTACCATTCAACCAACTTTCGTTTTTACTCAATCAATTTCTATTATCACTTAATCAACTTACGTTACAACTCAATCAACTTTCATTATCAGTAAATCAACCTTCTTTATGCAGTTTCGTTATGCATTACACAATAAATGAGTACAATCATTATACCTGACATATAATTACTCATTGCATATATGTCAGTATAAATCATGAAAATATGTGACATTTAGTTGAGAGTTTAAAAGACAAACCGTTGAACAGATAACAAATGCAGTATCGTTATGCCTAAAAGATCACGACTTCCCCGTCGTTATGATTAATATATACTTATTGCAATAAAAATATGTCAAACTGAGCTGGAGAACATGAAAATATGACACCTTTGCATTGAGAATCATGAAATCAAAATAATTTTAGTTAAGCAAGAGATAACGAATGCGATTAATCGTTATATATAACACATACCGACTGTACATTCGTTATCATTGGTATTTAATTTTTACAGTATCATCATGTAGAGATCATAAAAATTATACAAAGTCACGAAGTTCAAGATGGTTATGAAGTAAAAATAGTAAGAAAACCTACCAATTTGCTTATTTCTTCAAATCTTTTCACCCTTCCTTTCAAGTACCAAAATATGATCTTTTGTAGATCTTCAACTACCTATACAGGCTTCCAACAACATGATTTTCAAGTTTCTACAAGTTAAATGATAGAGGAAGAAGTTTTTTGGAGTGCACACAATGGATTCAGCCGAGCGAAGGAACGGGAATGAAAGCGTAGGTACGTACGATACATACAGTGAGAGGGAGAGAGAATTGGGTTATTAAAAATAAAAAATAAAAAATTAGAAAGGGTATTTTAGTTATTTGCCATATTTTTTTGACCTTTAGTTAAATTGGAGGTTACTTACACAATAACTAATTCTGGGTAGGTCTTTTAAATAATTTTCAGGTTGACTATCCCTTTTAAATAAAACGCCCGTCTACGAGATACTACTACGAGCATTTGGTTTGCCCTAATTTCTCGTTCACGGTGAGTTTGAGAGAGAATTGAAGAACAATGGGCGGAACAGAGTGGTTCAAAGAAAAATTGGGCGCAATAGTGACTCGTACAAGACGAAAACCACCGGAACAACACCGGGGACTGGAGTATTTCCTGCAAGGAAATGAACAAGAAGGCCAGTATGCAACCGCCGGCGGAGGTGGTATAGGGAGCCCAGGCCGACTCGCCAACTTTTTCACGAAGGGTCACCGACTCTCCTGTGGTCGCGGAAGCTTTGATAGTGACTCGAACACAGAATTTGGGGATAAGACTACTGAGAATAAGGCTACGCCTAGGGGGGGTTTGTTTAATAGGGCTGGTCAAAGCCCAAAATTATTTAAAAAACCTACTCAAAATTAGTTATTGTGTAAATGACCTTCCATTTAAGTAATGGTAAAATACATTTTACAAGTCTCCAAACTACCCTTCTTGATTTCTTTTTCTTTTTTTCTTTCCTTTTGTTGTCTACGAGAAAAGCCCTCCTAGGAAACTCACGTATGTTTCATTTTCTTCTTGCTCTTCTCTTCAGTTCGTTTGATCCTGTTTTTGTAGCTCCAAAAATCTTCTTCCTCTACCATTTTACATGTAGAACCTTGAAATTCATATTGTTGGATTGGTGGGTGAAGATCTATAAACAATTCTCTTTTGGTGCTATGAAAGAAGAGTAAAAAGATTTGAAGAAATAAGCAAATTGGTAGGTTTTCCTACTATTTCTATTTGATAATCATCTTATGTTTCTTGATTTGTGTATAAATTTCATGATGTTTATATAATGAGGTTGTAAAAATTAAATATCAGTGATAACGACTGTACAGTCGTTATGTGTTATGCATAACGACACTACAATCGTTATCTCTTGCTTAACTAGCTTTACCTTGATTTCATGATTCTCAATGCAAAGGTCTCACATTTTCATGTTCTCTATCTCAATATTATATATTTTTATTGCAGTAAGTATACAGTAACCATAACGATTGTGAAGTCGTTATCTGTTAGGCATAACGATACTGCATTCGTTATCTGTTCAACTGCATGTTTTTTAAATTCCCAACTAAATGTCACATATTTTCGTGATTTATATCTTGAGTATCACATATATGCAATGTGTTGATTATACATTAGGTATAATGATTGTACTAGTTTATTGTGTAATACATAACGACACTGCAGTCGTTTTTTTATGGTTCAGGTATGTTCTAGTTCATTGAAGTAACATTTGTGATTTTTTTTAGTTGTTTGTAGCCATGAATTCCATGAAGATGGTGTGGATACAAATATGTCACTTTGTTGAGTTTGAAAAGAGTAATGACGGCACGTGGACGTGGAAATATGTAGAAAACAGTGAAGAGAATATCAGTCCAGTTTATGTTTCCAACGACATTTCGTATTTGGAGCTTTACAATGTGGTTCGAGAGCTCGTAAAGTTGGATGACAATTCGTATCTAATAGAGTGCATGTCTCTTAACCCGAAGATGACCAGATTTCCAGTCCCCCCCCCGGTGAAGATTGACTCCGATGACAAAGTGAAGTGGTATCTATCCATTTGTGAAGAACATCCTCTTTGTGTGACACTTGTGAAAAAGATTGGAACAATTAGCGAGAATATACCAATGGATGGACAAATCGTTGGATGTAGTGACAAGGGATCTACAAATAGGGAAAGGGTGGAAGTTGAATATGTGGAAAGTGTAGCAGATATTGTGCAGAATGATGATGACGTAAGGAATGCATATGAAGATGGAAATTTCGTTGACTGGGATACGTTGAATGTGATTGAAGAAAGTCCTGTGCACGAAGACATAAGAGGAATAGTTTCTTTGATAGGGGAGGACCATGAGACTTTCTCAACACAAGATCCTATGGTTCAAAATGCAAGTTGTTCTATGAGTGCACTTCCTTGTCCATCTTCAGTAAGGATCCCAGAGAGTGTTGATTTCCAGTGCAATAATCTCTTTCCAACCAAAAAAGATTTAATTGCAAAACTGTTGGAGGTAGCATTGACGTGCCATTTTGAATTCAGAGTGGTAAAATCAACTAAGACCTTGTATGTAGTTGCATGTATTGAGAACAACTGTAATTGGCGTTTGAGGGCAGTGAAGATAAAAGGTGCTGAAATCTTCGAAGTTCGGAAGTATCTTGGTATTCACACTTGCTCCATGAGTGTACGTCGTAAAGATCACAAGCATGCAACATATACGCTAATTGGGAAGCACATTTCTGAAAATTATAGAGATGTCAATAGGATCTATAGACCGAAAGACATTGTTAGTGATATTCGTCGGAAGTTCGGGATAACTATAAGCTATACTAAGGCATTTATGGCGAAGCGCTACGGATATGGTTTGATTCGAGGGTGGCCTGAAGAAAGTTATGCAAAAGTCCCTCAATATTGTTATATGTTGGAGGAAAAAAATCCCGGGACATTGACATTCATTGAAACAAGTGTAGACGAGCATTTCAAGTATTTTTTCCATGGCTCTAGGACCGTGTATTCGTGGATTCCGCTCTTCAATTAGAAGAGTAATTTCAGTTGATGGGACATTCTTGACAGCAAGATACGGAGGCACCTTACTTATTGCAACAAGTCAAGATGCAAATTTTCAAATTTATCCGCTTGCGTTTGCCATAATGGACTCTGAGAATCATGATTCGTGGAATTTTTTCTTTAGAAAGTTGAGAGAAATTACAGGTGATACTTCAGATTTGGTTATTGTTTCTGATAGGGGCACAAGCATCCCGGGTGCTTTTCAGGAAGTGTTTGAGCATGCACATCATGGCTATTGTAATTATCATTTGTTAAGAAACCTAAAAACTGAGTTTCCAAGGCTTGAATTGGATGGATTGTTCTGGGCAACAGCAGAAGCTTATTCCATGCCTGATTTTGAAACTAATATGGCAGCACTATGCAGTAGGCATGATGGTATTAGAGGATACCTAGAGAGGGTTGGTTTACACCATTGGGCTAGAGCACATTTCCAAGCTACTCGTTTCAATATAATGACGACGAACAATGCCGAATCAATGAACTCTTTACTAAAGAATGCTCGAGACTTTCCAATTCTTGGCTTGATTGAGCACATCAGAGAGACATTGCAGAGATGGTTTCATGAAAGACGGGTTCGGACAGAAAATTGCAGTAGCTTCCTTAGCCCACCTATGGAGGAAAAGATGCGCACCAGGTATGATGAATCAAATGGGATGGAGGTGAGTCATGTATCCCCGACTGTTTTGCAGGTTGTTGGAAGAACTAGGAATCATGTAGTTTACTTGGAGGAAGGGAAATGTACGTGCAAGAAATTTGAAATGGACCAATTTCCATGTGCACATGCTATTGCTGCGATAAGATTTCTAAATGATAATGGGTATAGGTTTTGTTCCAAATTTTATACGAGTTGTTCTTGGAAAGATGCATATTCAGAACCTATTTACCCTTTGTCAAGTGAGAACGATTGGATAATCCCAGAGGAAGTCAAGTCAAGGATCGTGTTACCTCCATTGTCACGACGTTCAAGGGGTCGACCAGCAAAATAAAGAAAAAAATCAGCTGGGGAGCCTCGAAAAAAACCAGTTGGTGAGCCTTCCAAGATCCGAAAGTGTAGTAAATGTTCCAGGCCTGGCCATACCCGTAGTAAGTGTAAAGAGGATACACCACAATGAACTAAAGTATCTTGCCACTTCGATATTTTTTGGGCGATCTCATCTTTTATTGTGCTTCCAATGCGTCGACATTGAAACATTTGGAGCAATGGTGATCATGTATTTAATGTGTGGATGCACATGTAACATTAACATGAACAGAACAACAAATTATAATAGTTATGCTAGGTGTGATTTATTATTCATGCATTATTTTTGTCCTAGTTGTGTTGAAACTGATCAAGTATCATTATTACGAAACAATTAACGTTTTCCATCTCGATGGTGTTTAAGTAATCAAGAAATCAAAACACAATGTCACTCTACAATTGATGAGTTCTAATCATAACAACACAAGTATCGTTATAACGAAACTGCTATCCTTTTTCATTCCGGAGGAGTATTGTATGGTTGTAAAGTTGTCTCGTTATAACGAAACATGTGTCGTTATAACGAAACAGGTGTAGTTATAAAGAAACCGCTGTAGTTTTCCATTCCGGGGGAGTTTCATAGGTCGGGAAGTCAAAATACCAAATTACTATATGATTGTAAAGTTGTCTCGTTATAACCAAATAGGTGTCGTTATAACGAAACCGCTATCGTTTTCCATTCCAGGGAGTTTCACTCGTCGGAAAATCAAAAAACCAAGTTACTATATGATTTTAAAGTTGTCTCGTTATAACGAAACCACTGTCGTTATAAAGAAACCATTGTCGCTAGTTTCACTGGCCGGAAAGTCAAAAAACCAAGTTACTATATGATTTTAAAGTTGTCTCGTTATAACGAAACCTCTGTCGTTATAAAGAAACTGTTGTCGTTTTCCATTCCGGGGAAGTTTCACTAGCCGGAAAGTCAAAAAACCAAGTTACTATATGATTTTAAAGTTGTCTCGTTATAACAACACCTCTATCGTTATAAAGAAACAGTTGCCGTTTTCCATTCCGGGGGAGTTTCATAGGTCGGGAAGTCAAAACACCAAATTACTATATGATTGTAAAGTTGCCTCGTTATAACCAAACAGGTGTCGTTATAACGAAACCACTGTCGCTTTCCATTCCGGGGGAGTTTCACTGGCCGGAAAGTCAAAAAACCAAGTTACTATATGATTTTAAAGTTGTCTCGTTATAACGACACCTCTATCGTTATAAAGAAACAGTTGCCGTTTTCCATTCCGGGGGAGTTTCATAGGTCGGGAAGTCAAAACACCAAATTACTATATGATTGTAAAGTTGCCTCGTTATAACCAAACAGGTGTCGTTATAACGAAATCCATCAAACTTTCCATTAGGGAGTTTCACCGCCGGAAAGTCAAAAAACCAAGTTACTATATGATTTTAAAGTTGTCTCGTTATAACGACACCTCTATCGTTATAAAGAAGCTTGATTAGTTTTTCATTCCGGGGGAGTTTCATAGGTCGGGAAGTCAAAACACCAAATTACTATATGATTGTAAAGTTGCCTCGTTATAACCAAACAGGTGTCGTTATAACGAAACCACTGTCGCTTTCCATTCCGGGGGAGTTTCACTGGCCGGAAAGTAAAAAAACCAGGTGTCTATATGATTTTAAAGTTGTCTCGTTATAACGAAACCTCTGTCGTTATAAAGAAACCGTTGCCATTTTCCATTCCGGGGGAGTTTCACTAGCCGGAAAGTCAAAAAACCAAGTTACTATATGATTTTCAAGTTGTCTCATTATAACCAAACAGTTGTCTTTATAACGAAACTGTTGTCGTTTTCCATTCCGGGAGAGTTTCACTGGTCGGGAAGTCAAAACACGAATTTATTATGACATTGTGAAGTTCTCGTTATCAAAAATAAGGTATCGTTATAACACTAAGTTATTATAACATTGTTTTTTACTATATCACGAAATATGTATCGTTACAAAGGTCCGAGCATTGTTTCCACTAGGACGTAAGTGACTTCACATCTACTTGATTGATTAATATAACATAAAATCTAAATATAAACAAATTTTGAGACTGGAAATTGTTTAATTATAAATTAAAAACGTTAATTCATGCAATGTTCGAACAACGGAGACTGGTTTATTATATTAAGTTATGCATGGCGTGTTCATTATTCAAAGTCATGTATTCGATTGACATTTTGTGTGTTGAGTTTTTCCGGTTTTTTGTTTGGGGTTTGGGGTTTGGGGTTTAGGGTTTAGGGTTCAGGGTTTAAGGGGTTTGGGGCCTCCCTCGCCGGGGAGCTTTGTTTATTAGGGCCAGTCAAACATAGAAATTATTAAAAAAGCCTACTCAAAACTAGTTATTGTGCATATGACCTTCAATTGAAATAATGGTAAAAGTGATTTTGCAAATAACTAAAATACCCTTTTTGATTTTGGTCAAAACGAAAATTTATTTTGTCAAAACAAATGTTGATGTGATCATAACGACAGTTGATTGTGTGATAACGAAAGTTGATTGGGTGATAACAACACTTGAGTTTGTCAAAACAAAACTTGATTTCGTCAAATCGAACGTTGATGTAGCCATAACGAAAGTGGATTTTGTGATAACGAAGGTTGATTTAGGCATTAATGTGAAACTGCCTATTTTGAAAAATAAAAAACGTGTTTGTGAACCAAAAAACTTTGAAACAAATATGTTTCATGTCTAGTACCCAAACAGTTTTTCACACACATACAAATACAAATTGGTTTCATACGTATGAAACCAGGTTTCATACGTATGAAACACAGGTTTCATACATATGAAACTTGTGTTTCATGTATGAAACGGATGTTTCATACGTATGAAACACAGATTTCATACGTATTCACACACAGATTTCAAAATATTTTTTTTGGTCGCGGTCCGCGCCCAAATAGGGGCGTGACTGGCGCGACTGCAGTACGCTCTCTGTCGCGCCTGAGAGAATATTTTTTCAAAACATTTCATAGAATTAACATGCAAAAGAAATTTCTTTTAGGATTTACTAATTAAAGATAGGAAAATAAAAAAGAAGAATGCAAAGAAAGCGAAAAATTGAAGTTAAATTGGTAGTTGTTTAACGATAACGATAGTCGTTTCCCGTGATAACGATACCTGTGTCGTTATAACGACAGTTGTTCTGGTGAAAATTGTAGTTGTTTAACGATAACGATAGTCGTTTCCCGTGATAACGATACCTGTGTCGTTATAACGACAGTTGTTCTGGTGAAAATTGTAGTTGTTTAACGATAACGATAGTCGTTTTCCGTGATAATGATACTTGTGTCGTTATAACGACAGTTGTTCTGGTAAAATGTCGTTATGACGACAATTGTTCAGGTGAAAAGTGTAGTTGTTTAACGATAACGATTAGTCGTTTCCCGTGATAACGGTACCTGTGTCGTTATAATGACAGTTGTTCTGGTGAAAATTGTAGTTGTTTAACGATAACGATAGTCGTTTCCCGTGATAACGATACCTATGTCGTTATAACGACAGTTGTTCTGGTGAAAATTGTAGTTGTTTAACGATAACGATAGTCGTTTCCCGTGATAACGATACCTGTGTCGTTATAACGACAGTTGCTCTGGTGAAAATTGTAGTTATTTAACGATTACGATAGTCGTTTCCCGTGATAACGATAGTCGTTTCCCGTTGTAACGACAGTTGCTCTGGTGAAAATTGTAGTTGTTTAACGATAACGATAGTTGTTTCCCGTGATAATGATGCCTGTTTCGTTATAACGGTGAAAATGGTAGTTGTTTAATGACAACGATAGTTGTTTCTCATGATAACGATACCTGTTTCGTGAGTCAATATGAAGATAATGAAACACCTGTCGTTATCTCTCAATGCCTTTACCTGTCAAGCATAGTCCCAATGCAAGCTTTGCCTTTAACATCCATAAATCAATTGTGAAAACAAAAACTGCTAAATATCCCACAATAAAAGCTAAATAAGGGAATCGCACAAAAGTTCATATTGTGTGGAAACATTACTTAAATACATTCTAACAAAACATTACTTCTACATATTTAGACAATTTTCTCCAACACTATGCGGACCCCTATTTCATACATCAAGTACTAAGGATCAAAATGAGAAGCAAATATCTCAGCTGCCATTTTTTTCCGCCAATCAAGCATATGTTTATCAGACACGTCGTCTACATCCAACCTGGCCTGTAGAAATTCTATGTACTTAATTGTAAACATCCCACAATCTGACCTGCAAATAATACACACCACATCTTTAAGTTTAGCAAATGCATCAAAACATGAATTTACAAAATAACCAAATGTACGATTTATACCCATTTGTTTGGCTTGGGGCTTTCAACCGCTTCATGCTAAACTCTTTTGTACTGTACCCCTCATCTCCAAGCGCAAATCTCATTACAGCGGTAGGACATCCTGTAAAGGCTTCATTTCCCGTTGAAGTTGTGCTTGCCGTATAACACTTGGGAGACTATCGTATACGTAGATGTATCTACCCGTCAGATCGATCTCCAATGCAAGCCAGTGGCCCTTCCCCTCATTACAGAATGGGACATATAAAGTAGTACATGTACTCCATGGTCTGCTAAATCTTGGTACATTCCCTTGCACGTAGTTCACCAAGGCTTTGTCCAACTGTGGGGGCTCAGAAGATTTGGTGTTTGACTTCTTCCCAAAATAGATCCTCACATATGGGACGAAGTTGGAGTCCAAGATTGCGCAATCTTGCCTAAAGAGACCTGGGAAAGTTGTAGCTCGGACTCTTATATTGTGAAGTGCCGCATCCACATGCTATAAGAAAAAATGCTAATTCGATAAATAAGTGATCGACATTGGCTTAAAAATTAATATCGAGTACATACTTCGCCTCTAAGCCATCCATCAACCCTAATAAGATCTTTGAACCACGCCTTGTTTGCATTATCACCGGTAGGCAACTCAACTTCATCACTAGGAAGAGAAAAACATAAATTCGATAGTATGTGTGACAAGTACTACACGATATGCTATTAATAAGACAAACACAACCCTTTATAGTAAGTTACCTATCTGGAGCCCCTGACAACCACTTCTCGAGATCGTCAACCTTAGCTGGATCTACCAGTCTCAACGGATCGTAGGAAGTAACATTTCGAAACCTTATTCTTTTTCTAGGATTTATCCACGGAGAACATAATACAGCTGCCTTCCTCTTCGTGCGATGCCCCTTGCCTTTAGCAGACTCTGATTTCTCACTACCGATCTCAATGGGCTCCATAGCAGTGTCTTCATAATTAGATGTTAAAATAATTAATTCCAAATATTTATGAAGTAATAGAATCACGTAGGCAGTTATCTAATATGTGTGTACCTTTTTCTTGCTCCGTGGTATTGTCTGGAGTAGTCACAAGCTTCAACTCCGAAGCAGTAGCAAAAATTTCTAAATTCAATGTGCTCTTTTCGATCTCCATACTCCACGGCTGCCATCTTTGATATGGAACGATGGCAGATGATGGGTTCGTCACAATGCCTATAAATTAGTACGCATAAACTAATTAGTGGTTCGCTACAAGAACGTCAAAACCATATATGCATTTGACATACCTTCATAAACATCAAGTGAATGTTTCCCAGTGACCATTGGCGATTCTTCAACCAATACATCATCACCTTTACGATTCACGTCCCTATCTTCTTCAACTTCGACTCCAGCTTTCTTTTCGTCAGCTACTTGCACATCTGCATTAGTAATGTTTTACGTCATCTTATATCAACAGCACGTCTTCACATTCTAAAGTTATGAATTCTTATTTCACAGACAACGATTGAACATGTATACCTCTCGTAGGCTTCTCTGGCGTGTGAAGAATAGTATGCATTTTGCTTTCCAAGTTGCTCATAATGAATTCTCGTTTCCTTCTTCTATATACCTTTGTGGTAGATGGCGAAACAGTCACCGTGTCTGTAAATGAGAAAAGGAAGATTAGTTGATTAATTACAATAATTCATTCCAAAAAATGACAAAAAACACCCTGCATATACCTGTATTGCATTCGACTCTATCTGCCTTTTCAGCGGCTACTTCTGTGTCTCTAAAAGTGTTTTCCTCCTCCATTTCTGGATAACTTTTACCTTCATTCACTTTTGCATCATCACCCGTATCATGACCCGCCGAGCTCACGTTTGATTGAAAGATGGCTCTTTTAATTGATTCTAAAAACGCGGCCATCTTTATCTCCATTTCCGCACGAAATGCTCTCAATTCATCCTTCACTACTTCCCGTACTATTTGTTCAACACTGTTTGCTCCAATTGGACCCTAGGGTTGAGGTATATTAGATTGAGCATGGCAATCCGAGGTAGTAGGCACGTCCCCATTGACGGGTTTTTGTCCTCTATCTTCCAATTCATTATCAAACAAGTAACCTTCTTCATCGCCAGTCACTGTTAGCTCCTTGAAGTATGATGCATCAGCTTCATCATTATTTGGCATTAATGTACGGTGAACTTCAACCTGATTAGTGTTGTCAAACCATTCAATTGTTAAAGAACTTCAAACAGAAATAAAAAAGAGGAAATTCAAATTAATTGTTAAAGAACTTAAATGAAAGTAAAAAAGAAAAAAATTTATTGACGTGATTATTTTATCTTAGCATCACTACCTCTGTGCCCTTGAAAAATAAGTTGATGTGTTCACTTTGCAGCTGTTTTTTCATCGTCCAACCAATCATTCTAGGAAGCCTATAAAAAGGGCTCACTGTGGCGCCAAACTTCCTTGCAAACTCAGGTATTGCTTCAAATGCCCAAATCTGTTTACCAAAATAGTTTGTAAGAATAACCAAATCTGTTTAGCAAAAAAGCTTGTAAGAGTTATAGATTAAAAAAATTTAAAAAAATTTCAAAATGTATTTTCAACTAAAATACCATGATTGCAAGGGGAAATCCATGTACAGAATATATGACTTTCTTGGTCTCTTGATTCATACTAATTGCATTGCGCTTGAACACCTTAATAGTATGTCCGTATGACAAATTTCCCCATGGATATCTATTAAACTGTTTTAGATCTTCGACCAGAGAAAACCACCTTTCATTAACAAGAGTATCACATTCCGAAGCCAAAACAACGTACTCTAGAATGGTAAGCAGCCATAACTTATATTTAACATCAGGTTCCTTCTTTGTATCACACCTATTAAACTCTGTCAACAAGTCATTCCGATGTATCCGCCCTTTCTTATCTGTGAATCTCTCTAGAAGTGTGCTCTTTCTCTTTAAACCCTTGAACTCACCAACTTCATCGGCGGCTTTAAAACCGGTTACTAAAGTGAACTCTTGCAATCCAAATCTTGTCAACTTATCTTGTATTTTGAACCATACCTCATCCTTGTTTGGCGTTTTTATTGTCCTCCGAACAAGTTGGTGTATTACTTGTGATGCCAATTTTATATCTTTGATCAATAGTAGTTGACGAAAGCAAGAATTCAAAAACAAATCTTGATGTTTATCATCTAGATTGTCAAATACATCATCCACAACTTTGATTTGGCATCTATTGCTTATAGTCCCTGAAAATCTCTCACCTATGTCAAATGTATACTCCATATTTGACCCTACAACAAAAAAACCATTGTAAGAATGTCAAATATATACATCTACTTGCAAAATATGTACAACTACCTGTAATTATCATATCAAATAGATGGAGTATCATCCAACTTCCAATATCATATCAATTCACTTCTTCAAACATGGTTTTCACAACTTCTAACACTTACAAGAATGTAAAATATGTACAATTACCTATAGTTAAGATTTGATTTCTCGAAATGGGTTCTAATCTAATTTTTAAGTTTAATTATGGATCTTGGCTATAAGTTTTCTTGTAAACAATTTTCTTGGCTACAAGTTCAAATTAATTAGCCACTCATGATTTAATCAAAATATAGAGGAAAAAGTGAACTCTCCATTATTAATAAACTAGTTGGTTCATGAAATTTTAAAATATAACTGGAAATTGCTGCTTCTGTTGACGAGAACCATATTAGTCATTTTTTAAGACTAAAGATTCAGATAACATATTGTGATTAAAGTGCTAATCCCCAAAATAAGAAGCAATGCATATATGCCCATAACCCATTTGTCTAAAAAGGGAAAAGTGTAAAAAAGAAGCAAATAAACAAATCCACAATTGTTGTTCGACAGTTTACTAGGATCTCTCCTCCACAAAAGCTTTGTTCTTTAAATTCAGAACACACATGCTCAGCTCACCCAACGGCATAAGTGCACATCACTTAGCATCCTGCCTTATCTCCAAATTTTCCAAAATGTTCATATCAATCATTCTCAGCTTATTCCTATTTCTCACTGGCACAAGCACAGTTTCTTTCTACATCAGATTTTTCAATGCAAATAAGTTCAAATTTTCTCCTCCTCCTCCCAATTATTATCTACTTGCCGTGAAGAGTGCACGTGGACCAACTGGTGAAGAACATTCAAGTCTCAATTAAAGCCGAATGTCATCTAGTGTTTCTTTTTTGAGTAATATTATTTTCTATCAATAATTTGGTAGTGAAGAACTGAGAATTGAGAAACAAAACATACCGAGGGAATGACTACTATTGTGGTTGCTCTATTATGTTAACACTGCATCAAGATTCCTCAAATATACTACTATTGTGGTTACTCTATTATCTTTTATTTGCCCAATTGCCCCCAAAGACTCTCACTTATCCCTTGTTAACATACATGTATGTGTTAGCAGGTGATGCATCTGATGGGTGAATGACTCCACGCAATCTCCTATGTAAGTAACGCACTAATGGAAGAGAAAGAGAAAGTGATATTTACCCGAGAATATTTGAGATTTTTGCAGTCCTCACGCTTTGACCAGACACACTGTGCTCTTAGCGCCTTCTCCCTTCCTCCATTGCTGCAGCCCAGTTGAAGATGAAGCCTCCAGGTGATGCGAGAAGACGAGGCAGATGAGTGGCAGGGGCAGGTCCCTCGGCAGAGGAGTACCAGAGTAGGGAGGGAGACGTTACTTCTTCAAATTTTTACCGAGGTAGACGGGAGGAAGGTGGGAATTGTTAGGGCTTTTTCATCGCAGTGAATTGGGGGAGGAAGGGTGAAATTCACGTATATTAGATGGGGGATATATTGGTAATTGGGTATATTATCTATTTCTTATTAAGTTTTAAATTGGGTTTTCTAGTCAAAGGTTATTTGGACAATTTTATTAGGCGGACGAGACATATGGAGCAATTCCCTCCTAGGTGGTCCTCTCAACAGAGATCGTCAGATGAACGGGGAACGTTTGATAGTGACTCGAACACGAACTTTGGGCATAATGCTGCCGAGATTAAGGTTGATACGGTGTCCGCTTATGGGTTTCAAAACTTGGGATGCCAGAAGGGTTCAAATGAACAGCAATCATCAGATAATCGTTACTCGAACGCAGACTTTGGGCATAAGACTGGCGAGTCCTCTCATGGGATTCTAAATTTGGGATCAAATGAACAGCAGTCGAACACGGAGTTTGGGGATAAGGCTACTGAGATTAAGGTTAGTTCGCCCGCTCATGGGTTTCAAAATTTGAATGGTTTAAATAAACAGCAGTCGAACACGGCGTTTGCGGATAAGGCTAAGGCTACCGAGATTAAGGTTGGTTCGTCCCTGCATGGTTTTCAAAAGTTGGGGTGCCAAAAGGGCTCAGATGAAGAGCTATTGTCAGTGGGCAGTGACTCGAACACGGACTTTGGGCTTGAGACTGGCGAGTCCTCTCATGGGTTTCAAGATTTGGGATCAAATGAACAGCAGTCGAAGATGGAGTCTGGGCATAAGACTACCGAGATTACTGTTGATAAGACTACCGAGATTCAGGTTGATATGATGTCCTCCAATGGGTTTCAAAATATAGGATCCCAGAAGGGTTACTTTGGGCGTGAGACTGGCAAGTCCTCTAATGAGTTTAAAGATTTGGGATCAAATGAACAGCCGTCGAACACGGAGTTTGGGCATAAGACTACGGAGATTAAGGTTGATATGATGTCCTCCGGTGGGTTTCAAAATATAGAATCCCAGAAGGGTTTAAATGAAGAGTTGCTGAACACGGTGTTTGGGCATAATTGGTCAGAATCAGATGAAGAGTCATCGTCGACTTCCTCTGATTCTCCTCCAGTCAAGTGGGTTTATGAGGAGGATAATTGGGACTTCCGAGGGGCATTACCACGGTTGTTCTCTGATGATGATCCCGTTCCCAGATTGAGCGAATTGGTCCACAAGAAGGATTTGAACAAGGGACCGCACGGTTATATGACTCCCAAGACTGAGGAGGTTGGTGCACAAGTCCAAAGGAAAAGCTTTTGGAAGGAGCCTCCGCAAGTACCAATTGAGATATCCCAAATACTCACTTGCCGCTCGGCTGTACTACCTGCTGCTTCTAAGCATACATTGGTAGTGTTTCTTGTTGTCCCAATTCATTCTTATCCTTGCCTAAGTCATATTTCATTTGTTTGATTTCTTGTCTTTTCTTTGACTGCACCAGCTCGTGGTTGCATGGGGGAAGTTTAAGAGTTTGAATTACCATAAATCATGGAATCTCTGTAAATAAAATATGAATGCATTCATGAAGACCCTTGGCTTATGGATACTTATTTTTCAGGTATGGGAATCCAGACTTGATGGCAGTGAGTTGGAATCCGTTGGAGAACATATTCGAAACAATCCTCACACCTATCAGTTATGGTAAGCTACAAAGTTACACTCTGGCTGACTTAATTTGTTAGCTTCTCTCCATTTTTAAAGAGCATATATACTCAACTAAACAGAGAGAATCTTTAAATGTAAAGTGTGACACTCCAATAAATTCTCTATTTAACTCTCTGTTTTACTTTTCCCATGACAAGTTTATTATTGTCATACTCTTCATTGTTATTTGTATTTTAAAATTTCAATGGCCCATAAAATCTAGAACTGGAGACATTGAAACTTATAGCATTAAATTATACAGAGTGAGCTTGACTCTCCAAATTTGGAAAGCCAAACCCACTCTCTAAATTGACATGCTAAAATGGAAAGCCTATTCGAGAAGATTTTTAAGCCTTGACTCTTTAAAATAGAGAGCATTTTAGGTTTGAAGAGTCTATTGGAGTTGCTCTAATTGATGCTTGACCACTTTATCTTGTAATTTATATGGAGGTTTCTTGGTAATAATTTTCAATAATCTCTTCAAACTAACTCAAGTATCTAAGATACAGAGTGATTGAACTTCCCGAGGTTTCTAAGCTTCATATTGCCCTTGATTGTGGTTCAGTGAACTGTTTACTTGCTTGTACATTTTGATCTGCTGACCATGCAACTTAGAGATCATTAATGCTGTAACAGGATTAATGCCAAATTGTTTTATTATTAATTTACATGCTAGCTAAAAATGCCAGAAGGAGGTTCCTAAAGAAGTTTCTGTCTCAGATTTGTGAATGTTGTCAGAAATTCTCAGTGTATCTTTGTACTTCTGTGGAATATTAGGTGAATCTATGAACTCATTGATACTATGTGATGATCATATAGTTGGTTGGCAGAGAAAATTAAAGAATGAAACGAGTATCCAATGCTTGTAAGTTGCATGCTAATTGACCAGTAGAGAGGTTTAGTGTAGTTCCGAAATTGTGGGCTCTCAACATGTATATCCATTCACAAGCTTGCCATGCATGGCTCCATTTTGCAAGCAATTATGATTGATTTCAGTTACAATTGTCTTGTGAATGTACGTAAATGCAAATTCAACTGCAATGGTTCACTCTGGTTTATGTATTTATTCCATTAAATCAATGCAATGAGCATTGGAATACATTTATATCATAATTATAATTGAAATCGTATGTTGCTTGTCTCAATTTCTATCACTTGGAATACGAGTAATAAACTATGCGTTGTGGAATTCAATGCCGCATGTGCATCTTAAGGAGTGGTTTGGTAAAATTATTAGCAAAATCTTTAGCGGATCCAACCATCGTTTCTGCAGATGTGGACCCACTTTTCGAAAACAAGTTGAACAATATGGGCTGCCTCCTGACTCCACTTCCAATCTAGCTAAATGTTTGTACTTTGCCAATTTGCCCTTGCTGTGCTGAAACATCTTTAACTATTATAATTTTGGAAGGGTAAATAAATTGGTTTTCACGAGAGGATGACTGCATGCAAGTGCATATACTGCAGTCGGTGCGGCCATTAATGTGGACATGTTTTGTTCAAGTCTCCAATGGATGGATGTTCACTTAGACTTTGGCAGACATCTCTGCCAGAGGGCCTCTGGGCTCTAAGGCAACTTGGATGTTGTTTTCTTGTTTATTGCTATCGTAAGTTATGTTTATTTTAGACATATAGTTCTTGTATAGTGTGACTGAGTAATGCAATATGTTTATAGGCATAGAAGACGTCTGCTTGCTGAGAAGTGGGGTACGAGAAAGCGTGCTGAACTTGATTTCACAGAGGAGATCTTAATCACTGAACCAAAGAACATGCATGCCTGGTCCCACAGACAGGTATTTGGGACATATTTTCCATATTGTGCAGTTTATTGTTTTATGTTTGTTTAGAGCAAGAGTACTACATTTCTATATGCAGTGGGTTCTTGAGCAACTTGAAGGAGTAGAGAAGGATCACGCATTTAAAAATGAACTAGCATTCTGTGGTTATCTCCTTGAAGGTGACATCCATAATCAATATGCTTGGAATCAGGTACTTTGGTACATTTGCGGTCATTTTGGTATATTTTTTACTCGATTAACAAATTTATAGTGATGCTCTCAATTTCCCCCTCTTGTATTGACTGTAGAGATTCTTTATCACGACAAGACTTAGCCTGGGATTGGGGGATGAAGAAGCAGATTATGCGATAAAAGCCATCTTGAAGGAACCCGAGAATGAATATCCGTGGATATACCTGAGATCCTTCTACAAGGAATTGGGGTTTGGTGATGGAAAGTTGGATGATCTTTTCGAGTTTGTCTTGTTTAATGGTCATTTTCGTGATGTTGATGCGAATATCTACTACAGCACTCAGTTTAATTATGTCGAAATGAATATTGTGATGAATAGAAGAAAATTTATACATGCTCTGGACACCCTTTTAGATCTTTTCTCTTGTGGTTACGAGGTAAAGAATGAGGTTTGTCGTCAGATTTACTTTATCAATCCAAGCAGAGACGGTGCGATCGGAGTTCTCAATGACATTTATTCGATTTTGCGATTTGCGGATCCATCGAGAAAGTCTTATTGGAGATGGCGCACAGACCAGGTTCGGAGGTTGAAGCTTCCTTGGATGGATCATGTTTGAGTTTTATACCTAGTTGGGGCTTGTCTTGGTAAAAATCGTATGCAATATGTAAATCTTTGGAGATATCGTGTGGGTGTGGTTGAACATTTGATTCTCTGTCGTTCCTATGGTAAAATCCAGCATTTCAGCTTTATTTAATAGGGACAAATTTGCTTATTTGGTATTGAATCGAAAATTGAGTAATATCAATTTTCATATATATATATATATATATATATATAAATTAATTATTATATAAATACTTTCATCGTCAATTTAAATTTATAGATAATAAAATGATGCATGTAGAATACATATCTAAATATTAAAATAAATAACGTATAGTGTTTGAAAGTTAAATTATTGTCCCCCTATATTTGCGGTGATATTTTATAATTTTATGAGAATTTTATATCGAAAAGAATTGAACGGTTTTATTTTTCGTAAAATCGGAATTTATGGTTCAGTCCTGAATAGTTCAATAATCTAAATCGAATCCCAAACGCCGACTCCTAATTTTGAGACGCAAGCAGCATCAAGCGAGGGATGGGTACATCTTTCTTTAGAAACCAGAATCTCGTTTTGATGGAGAGTTTTTTTTTTTTTTATCACTTGATCAACCTTTGCTCCCTGAGCCCCTTTTTTGTACCACCCAAAATGATGCTACTTAAAATTATGCTACTTATTTTACACAATTTTTGTATACAACAATCATTTTTAAAATCATTTGGAAGAATTAAATTTCTTCATATACCACATTACTTTTAAATTTAAAGTATCTTCAGACTTCAATAGACTCTTTATTTATAAATTATAAAGAACATCTTATACAAAATAGTATATAGCATCTTTAAACCTGGAGAGTTAATTTTTTGCACTCCTACAACACTATTTTTCCTCTTTATTTTAGTCTTTTCAAGAAACATTTATTGATTTCACTTTATCTTTTCAATGACCATCATTTAAAATTTAAGAGTATTAAAATTTGTCTTATATTAAATGTTTGCTATAAAGAAAGAATAGATAGTGTGATTTGTTTCTCCAAATTTGGAGAGCTAAACTCCACTCTTTATTAACAAAAGTCAAAATAAAGAACCTTTCGGAGTTTATTTTTGAGCATAAACTCTCTAAAATAGAGAGAATCTTGCATTTAAAGAGCCTTCGGTGTAAAAAATATTACATACAAAAATTGTATACATGTATCATTATATTTTAAAATGTAATTAAATGCTCATCAAATTTTATTTAGTATCAACTATCCATCACTTGTTAACTCAATATTTATTTTTATTATTAGTTAGCATTAATGTGATTGAAGATATCATGCACGAAGCCAACTAAATCAATTATTAGTGCAAAAAATTAACTCGAATCGGACTAACAACTATATAATAATAATAAACCATAAAAATGTGGTATAAGTATTGTTTGAGAAAGTAATACTTCTGAAATTTACTTATCTTTTACTCTAAAATGGTTCTCGTAGATGAATTTATTTTGCCAACAATCACTCAAATTAGCTCCACAGATAATGTCATCCTTTTTATGTACATAATTTATAAATATATTTAGGCCTTGTTTGATTGGGGGTTTAGTTGTTCCGTGCGGTATTTCGTGTAAAAATGTGTGGTTAATATTATTTTGGGAAATGTGTGTGGTTGAAAATGAGTATGAAGTATACGAAATTACGTGCGAATTTGATTAACACCAAATAGAACAAGGCCTTAAAGTTTCAGTTATTAAATGCTTGATCGTTGATGGTAAATAAAGTTCAATTAACATTCACTTATATTTTAAAGTTACAATTTCGGTGCATTTAGAAAAAAAATTCAAAGTTTGGTGACCATGGCTTAAATTTACCCAACCCTAACCATTCCGGGCTCCATCATTTCCCGACTTTGCAATCCCAAATTGATCCCCAAATTGGACGCCTTGAGCGACTTTCGGAGAGTTGAAGCAGCGATGGCTGCAGAAGACTTTAACTATGTGAACGGCGTTTCCACTAAGGAGCGTCTACGCAAGATCCTTTTGGAGCATATGAAGATCCGTTTGGGGCATTTGCCTTCGGTCCCAGAGAATCGGAAAGATGCTGCAGCATTTGCTGATAGCCCGGCAGTTCAAAAGGAAACGAAGCACTGCCGTAGGTTGGTAAATTGGGTTGTCAAATTACACGCATTTGAAGAAAGAATGTTATTGTGTTTGGATTTTGAATGATGTTGAAACATTAATAGCAATGTTGTTTTATGCCCGAAAATATTATATAATCTAACTAGCTCATGGTTTCAATTTGGGTTAATGTTAATTTTGTTTTGTTTGTTTGGTAAATTGAGTTGTGGAATTATCTGAATTGTGAAAAAGAAAAAGAAAGGAATTCTGTGTTTGAATTTTGAAGGGTTTGAAACATTAACAAAGAAGTTCTTATAGGCACAAGAAGAAAATTAAATCTAATTAGGTCACTTTTCGAATTTGGTTAATGTTAACTTTGTTGTTTTTTTGATATTCCATTTTGAACACACTTCTCCAATATGTAGGTGACTTTGATACAATAATTGGCTGCAGTATTTATTGTTTCACTCCCATTCATTCATTACATTTTGCAGTATTATTACACAGTATTATGTATGCGATCACCACCTTGCATATGATGATTATTATTTTTTTCTTTTAATGTTTAATATTACAATCTGTTTTCTGTTTCCAATTTTGCATGTACACAACATTTTGTTCTCCTATTAGAAAGAGAAATAGGCGGGCTCATGTAAAGGAGCAAAAACTAGTGCAAAAAATTGCTTCTGCCCGTAATTTTACTGAGTTGATGGCCTGCTTATCCCACAAGAGCTGCACTCAAGGACTTGACCTCATGTTGGAAGCCTTAAAGCTCGACGCAGAGAATATGACGGTATTGCTTATTTTCTGTTCTTGTTCTTCCAATTCATCATTCTTATAGCTAAAAGCCATTGCTTGTGAAGTCTTGCATGTGGATATGTCTTTGTTTTCTTGTTACACTTTCGTGATACTGATCATGCCTGCCTGCAGAAGTTTCCAGAATTTGAGTATACATGCCATAGAATAAGTCAGGGAATTCTTATATGCTGTAATTTTTTATCTGTTGGTTCTGGCATGCAACTTAGGGAGCGTTAGCGTGTAGCAGGTTTAAGGTCTAGATCTTTTATCACTTTGGACATTTGGTTAAGAATGCTCAGAAATTTGTGTTGCAGATTCATGGATGTAAATTCTTTATACATCTGTTGAACGTTTTGTTTATAGTTGAATTTTTTAGCATTTGTTTACTATTAGTTTGTTGGATGAGGAAAATACAAACTTACAATGTGTTTGGCAACTTGTTGATAAACTAAAATGGTTTATAAACTGTCAAATGTCAGCTTTTCGTGCGTGCATTCATTCTTAAAAGTCTTTTCAATGTATTTTTTAGAAAAATTTAACCAATGAAATAGTGCTGCTTGGAAGTTTATAAACTAAAATGGTTTGTAAACTAGTTGCCAAACGCACAGAAGCGTGCACATGCTGCCCTTGTGTGTTTTATGGCCGTGGATGGGATATAGTGATGAGGAAACCTTCTATATGAAGGGAGTACATTTTTCTTGCTTTCTTTAGTAAATTTACCTGCTCTAATTATAATTGTGTTGCGGGATGCCCTTTTACGAATGGATATAAAGAACCTGCATTCTTCTGACTCAGGTTTGGAGCGCCAGACGTCGAATGCTTGAAGAATCAACATTTGATTTGTACAAAGAATTGGATTCTATGAGATTACTTGCCAAAACCAATATTAAGTTCAATAACCGTAATACATGGTAAGCTAAATGGCAGCGGACTTATTTTATTGTTTTTCTATTTCCATGTATTGAGTAGAATTGTCTTTAGATAGATGCTTAATTGCTTTATCTTTTAAATTATACGGAGCTTGTTTGGAATTAATGTAAAAATCATTTTTCTCGAAACTCACCCTCAAAAAAAGAACCCAATTTGCCAGCAATCAATCAACCGACAATCTCTAAAAGTACGAATAATTGGATGAAGAAAAAGTAATCAAGGGCTGGTGCAATTTAGAAATTGTGTACTTAGAGTGTGTACTCTTTTTTCATCTCCCCTCTGTTGAAGTAAAAGAATAAACTTCTTGATTTGTTTTTAAGCTAGAATGTTCTTCTTTCTTATTTATTGCCACATGAATTCTATATACATGTTAGCCATATGATTATTCTGTGCTCTAGACATGTAATGCAATCTCTCTCTCTCTCTCTATATATATATATATGTATATATATATGCAGGAATCACATCTTATGGGTTGTTGAGCAGCTTGGAAGTGAGGCTGCAAATCAAGAATTTGTCTTGAGAAAGGAGATATTAGCCAACGATCCAGAGAACTACCTTGTATGGGAAGGCTTGGACCAGCTTGCTGATATGCTTGGACCTGAAGTAATGCGTAATGAACTTAAATTGACAAGCGAGATCATTGACATAGATGCAAAGAATGCTTGTGCCTGGTCTTACAGACTACACCTCATTGAAAAGCTTACAATCGGTGATAGAGAACGAGAAACTGACTTTGTAAGAAGTATTTTGCATGCTGATCCAGAGAACGATTATGCCTGGTCATACTATCGAGATCTCTATATGTCGCTGCTGGAGGATGTCAACAATAAACTTGTCTCTGACAATGAATCTGTTTGGACTGAAGAAAAATTGAGGCCTGCTCGTAAGCTGCTCCGATCTGATGTAAAAAATGATGAACTTGACTTCATAGAGAAAATTCTTGTAAAGGATGCGAAGAACATTCATGCTTGGTCATATAGATGGTGGCATAATCAATACAAACTCGATATTGACAAGGAACTTGGTCTCGCCGAGAAGATATTATCCTTGGATGCAAAGAGTTATTTTGCTTGGTGCTACAGACGGTGGGTTTTTGAGATCCTTGAATCTAATCCTACACGCATGGAACTTTCTATTACACGGGGGATCTTATCCAAGGATACAAAAAACATATATGCATGGTATTATAGACAGGTATACTGGACTTTATATTGCTTTTCGAGAGAGAACCATTTTTATAACCTGCAGTTATGGTATTATACACTACAAGAGCTTTAAATTGTCTTCTTTTTTGCAGTGGGTTCTTGGGAAACTTGGAGAATGGGAGGCTGAACTCAAATTTTGTGATGAAGTCCTCACATATGACATCACTAATGAATTTGCTTGGAATCAGGTAACTTTTTACCTCACCATTTTTATTACCCTAAACTATTTTTAGTCTTCCAATTTTTCTGCCCTCGAATCTTTTATAGTTCCACTATCCAATATTTAGATACTTTTTCCTCTTCGGTTATAGCCTACGTGTATAAAGGATCGAGAATTGAAAACTATAGCATCAAGTTGTGATATGATAGATAACAAGGGGAGGCATTGAGGGTCAATGTGGAGTTTCCGAGCTAAATTAGGAATCTCTAATTTGCAAAACTTGGATCAAATTAATGTATTTATTTCTCAATTCTTAGATCAATATATGTATTATTTGCAGAGAATTGCTGTGTTGAGAAGCTGTGGCCGAAAAATGCGGGACACCATCAGGAATGTGGAGGTAATTTATTCCACAAGGGTCATTGTTAAGGAACCCCAAAATGAATGTCCTTGGAGGTGTCTTAGAAGCCTTTACCTACCTTCTAATTTCGATGATGGTTGTTTGGAAGCTACTTTGAAGTTTGTTTTATCGGATAGAATCGGCAGTGTAGAAGATATTGGGATGGATATTGTGATGAATGGAGGAATTTATGTAAATGCTTTGGACACACTGCTCGAATTTATCTGCCTTGGTTATCAGCCAAGTCACAAGATAGGAGTTGTAATTGCTGATCTGTGTTCGAGACTGAAGCTTGTTGGCAATTTGATAGACCATGATCCATGTTTGAAGGCTGATGATAAATCCATCCGTGGATTTTTCAGAGGCATTTCTTCGATTTTGCAATATGTGGATCCGATGAATAGACTGTATTGGAAATGGCGCACGGAGAGCATTCTTGATAAAGTTGATATGGTATATGATCTCAGTGAAGAATTCAATCAAGTTTTATGAACTTGAGATATATTGGTTTTTATTTAGCTTTTGGTTGTACAAGTACTCTATGATTTTCTTTTACATCTGTATAAAGTTGTAATGAAGTTTGATTGGCTGAACAAGTGGGAGGATGTTATTCTGTTGATGTTGATTATTAGCCTGATTGGGGTCACTTTTTTTCAAAATTTTCCACTTTTTCAATTTTTTTCTCTCCTAAATCAATTACATTCACACATCTCATCACATCCACAAATCTCAATCACTCAACTCCACTCATTCTCTCTCCCCCTTTATATTAAAAATCATTAAAAACCATTAAAAAACACTCACAATCACCCTTTATATTAGCTTCAGGTTGCATTCAGGCGGGACTCCAATAGAATGCTTCACCAACCAATCCCATCAGTTCTCACCTTGCCAACTTTGGATGAGCATGCGAGTTTGATCGAATAAAGGAGTCATTAATTTAATTTATTTGAGCTTCTCAGCTAGTGTGGCTTGAGCATTTGTGGTGTCATATCTGGAGAGTAATCATAGTAGATAGAATCAAGGGTGGAGCCAATGTAGGTTCAGTGCAGTCGCATATCGATATCGGTTTTGGATGATTTTTTTTTTTTTTTTTTAAATGTGTTGACAAATAGGTTTATAAATTTATTTATAAGTTGTCACACGGTGTCATTTTATTAGTTTTAATTTTTCGTAAACTGTCACACCATATCATTTCATTCATTTTACTTTTTTCCGAAAAGTCGAGCTATTATTTTTACTAAACAGTAGCCGAAAGGGTGTTTGTTGGCATTATGAAAGAAAACAACGCATTCTCTCGAAATCAATTAGGGGATTATACACTTCCCTTAAGTTTGTTAAATGTTTTCACAATATTTAATTAGATTGATATATTTGTTATGTATATGTAGGTTTAGATGATATCTGTACTAAAATGGTCTACATCCAATCCAATCAATGGCAAAAAATAAAATTTTATAGATAATAAGGTGTTGAATTGAATTAGACTATAATTTGGTTTGACATGATTTTTTAATAATAATAAAGGAAAATTGAGAAGATGATAATTTTCTGATTTAGGACAAAATATTTGTTAAATTAATTGAATCACCGATTTAATTATTCTAAGTAAAAATATAAATTTACTAGGGTGGCAATGGCATCTATTAATTCGATTGGAGTCTCTAATTCACTTCATCCAGGAAGCCTTGCGAGTTTGGTTTGACTGCAACAAGAGCGCAGTTATTTTCAAGTGTGAATTTTGAAATTATTGTAACCAATGATGCTTTATTTATTTTTTGAATGAACCAATGATACTTTATTGCAAACCCTGGGGCGGGGGCGGGACGCGGTTGCGTGGGGTGGGCTTAGGGTTTTTTTTTTCTTTCTTTTTTTGATTTTATTTTATTATTTATTTATATTCAGAAACTTTTTACAGTGATATATTCATACTAAAATTTTATGTAATTACAATAATTACATTTATTATGAACTAGTGGTTAATATCAAAATGTGCGCATCTTAGTTATCTCTTGAAAAGTTGTAATAAATAAATGCTACGGTGTTAAAAATTTTCACCATTTTTTTGATTTTTTAATTTTATTATTTATTTATATTCGGCAAGTTTTTTTTTCAGTAATATATTCATACTAGAATTTTATGTAGTCATAATAATTACATTTATTATTAAATGTTGATTAATATCAAAATGTGTGCATCTTTAATGTATCGTAAAAATTTACTATATGAATACGAACAAATGTTACGGTGTTTAAAATTTTCAGTGAAAACTATTTAATTAGCATTAAATTAATCTGATAAAATTAACTATGAGCCAAATAAATCTAATAAAATTAATTATGAACCAAAATGCCCTTGTGAAAAAAGATAAAATAGCCAAAACTAAAGGAGAAAAATGATGAAAATCATCCAAAAGGCCAAATGACGAAAATCATCCAAAAAGGCCAAACACGATCCAAAATTTTTTTTCGAACCACACCAGGCTTTTTCCGAATTTTTTAATTTATTTTTATTATTATTAAACATTTTTTAAATGCGAAAATGAACTAAAAATATAGAAAATAAATAAAAAAATATAGAAAATAATTAAAAAATATGAAAATTTAAAAATATTATTTTTTTCTTTGAGATTTCACCGCCGACGAGAGAAAAGTACCTAATTGTTGGAATCTAGATTTTTAAATAACAATTTATCATCGAAATTTTTTAAAATACCAAATTGTCAAAAGTCTATTTTTTTAAATACCAATTTGGTATTTTAGCCCTTCTTAGAGCATCTCCATCCCACTGTAAATTGGTGTTGATTTCTTGAATTTGCCGTCCAATCTCCTCCAGCCCAGCGCCATTCTTGACGCCAAATTGGGGATTGTGAACAGTGCAACGCCATATATGGCGTTGCACTATTCACTCACGGTAAAAATGGGTCCACTGTTTTTGCACGGTAAAATCTCTTTTTTCCCCTTCTTTTTCCTTTTGTGTATTTTGTAGATAATATTTGTTTATGTAAATATTCTAACCTATTTTGTGTATATTAATCAAACAATCCAAATTTATTTTTTATTGTGGATAGATATTTATTATCAATTAATTATTTGTGTTCTTAATTAAGATTTAATATTATAGAAGATTTTTTAATATTCATTTAAAAATATGTAATTATTCTTTTTATAATAATATTTTAGATTTCAAATGTATTTAATTAAATAAGAAAGAAAATGAAAATAGTGAATAATGTAAATTTGGTGTAAAATTTAGAGTTGATGGTTAGAGTTGATATGGTAAAATACTGTGCCATCAACTGTATTTTAGAGTTTCAAAACTGTAAAATAAAGTTTTGGGCCGAAGATGCTTTGGTGAACAATGTTTAAATTTAAGGTTCTGGTCATCTGCTAATACTATGTGAAACTTCGAGTTTTACCAATTTAAATTTCTTTAAGTAGATTGGATGAATCACAATATAATATAACAGTATAAAATGTGACAAAATGAAATGTTGTTTCTGAAGAGCGAAGACAACTTTGAAAGACGAGGGAAAAAAACAAAAAATAAAAAAATAGTTGCTAAAAAACCCGATCACCCAAGCCCCAGTTTGACCTAAAATCGTGTTTATGAGAAAGCGGGTTTGCAAAGGATTGCGCTAGGGAAATATATGTAATCTCGATCGAATGGAGGTTTTTCCCCGTTGTATCAGTTTATTAGTTCAGAGTAGTTCTAATACCGCGACTTTAGTTTAAAAATTTACACCGCACTAGTGATGCACCCGTGTGATGCACGGAAACAATTAAGATAGTATATTTACATAAAATAATACTATAAAAAATTTATTATTTATGAATTAATGAAAACAAATATATGTGTAATAATAAAATGGATTTCAATAATGTTCTAAAATTTTTATCGGAATTGTTATCTTGCATTGGAATAAAAAATTAAATATATTGAAGAAATCGGAATGATAAAATATTTACATGACCCATACTTCATAATTTGATGACAATAGAAAAATAAAATAATTTATATTAAAATGTAACATGAAGTGAATGATTAGATGAATTAACAATTATTAAAAAAGATTAACATTATCTTTCTTAGTTATTATTGGTTTTTTTCTAATTAAAAAAATAATAACTAAGAATTTTTAAAAAAATAAACCCAATGAAAAATTAGTAATTTAAATAATGTTAAATAAAATAACATTGAGTAACTTACCATAAATTTTGTATTATATCCTATTCAAAAAAAAATAAAAATAATAATATTAAGTAAAATAATATTTAATCTACATAATTAATTAGTAGTTAGAACGTAAGAAACCACTTATAAGAAAAAATAGGCTATCTAAAACTCCTTAAGCCGAGCTCGGCTCAACTCGTGATCCAATTCTTGACCTTGGGTTTAGCTCGACTCGTCCGGCTCACGAACTGAACCAGAGTAGTTCACGAACAGCTCGGCTCAGCTCTTTTTTTTTTAATACAATTTCAAATGTTCAATTATTTATGTAAGTTTCTTTTTGAAGAATTACTTAAGTAACTTAAATTAATTAGCATGATTTGTCCACATTGGTTAAAAGTAAATATTGATTAATTAAAAGTGAATACGACAAAACTAGAAAAATTCGAAATGAAAATAGTTTTTCAATTAAAAAATTTAAAATTGCAACGCATTAAAATTCGATGAGCTCACGCGCCGGTCCACGAATTTTACGAGTCGAACCCGAACTCTCCATTTCCCAATTTTTGGGTTTGGTCCAAGTTCAAGTCCGTATTTTAACTAGCCGAACCGAACTGAATATACGAACTCACGAACTGTCCAACTTGTTTGCTATCCTTACTTATTAGTATGATGCTTGCATAAAGACAAAGCCCACAATGTTATTTAATGTTAAGCCCACAGTTTATTTAATGTTACTTTTTCTCTTCCTCATTATTTGAATATTTGGAAGTATTTTTTGTCTTTTTTACTGTTATCCTATTGCAGAAAAATACACAATTTCAATAGATAATTAACTAAATAAATAAATAAATAAAATAAAATAAAAAATAAAAAATATTATTTTATTTGAAGTGTCGGCACTTTTTTTTTTGTTTTGGATGGATCATGATGCCACTGCTAGATGCATTAACACGGTACAGCTTTTGGCACACACACACAAGCTTAACTATATTATCAAATAACTAAATATCAGTAACAATGAATATCGTTGCTTGTAGTGTTACTTGCTGAAAAAAATTCAGTTCCTACGACCTTTTAGAACTTCGCAGGCTTGCAAAGCGTAACTGTGAGGACTACGATCAATATTGAATGACATGAGCACAATAATACGCAAAAAATATAAAGAACACGGGAGATTTGTTTTGGTCCGAAGACCCCGCAATTCGGCTATGCCTACTCTACGTTGAGACTCCACCCAATATGGATTCTGTCTCTAATTCCACTAAGAATCCCAATAATAAACTAATTACAAGGTTCACGCACAAGATTTGTCAATCATCGCCAAAACCCTAAACTAATCTCTCAAGATCAGAATGAAATATCTAATTTAAAGATGGAAATTAGAGATAGAACACTAAGAAATGGAATTTAATATCAACATGCTTGGTCCTAGAGTGAGAAACAGGATTTTTGGCTAAGTGTATTGCACTTTGACTATCCGAATGTAAAACTATGTTATCACTCTTAACCGGCCCAAGTTCAGAAAGTAATCCCCTTAACCACAAACATTCTTTTACTACCTCTACAACAGCGATATACTCAACTTCAGTGGATGAAAGTGCTATGATTTTCTGCAACTGGGTTTTCCAACTAATGTAGGTGTTACACATTGCAAAGAAATATGTAGAAGTGGATTTGCTTTTATCAACATCACCAGCAAAAATCGAATCCACATAACCATTTAGAACGATCTCACATGTAGTCTTTTGAAAGACTAAACCAAAATCTGAAGTACCACTTAGGTATTTCAGCAACCACTTCAATGCTAGCCAATGTGATTCTCCCGGATTGGACATGAATCTACTAAGTACACTGACTGCAAAAGCTATATCAGGCCTTGTACAAACCATAAGGAACATCACAGAACCCAAGACGTTAGCATAAGGCACATTTTTCATTCTCAACAATTCAGTTTCAGAGGAAGGACAATCATTAGTAGACAATTTGAAATGATTTCCAAGAGGTAAAGTTACAGGCTTTGCTTCCAACATAGAAAACTTTTCAAGAATTTTCCTAGTGTAATCGTGTTGATGTAGAAATAGTTTTCCAAGAGTTCTATTTCTAAGAATATTCATGCCAAGTATTCTTTTTGCATAGCCAAGATCTTTCATTTCAAAAACTTTCACAAGATCCTTTTTAATGCAAGCAATTTCATGAACATTGTAACTAGCAACTAACATATCATCAACATACAGAAGCCAATAAGATGATAAAGCTCCACCTTGACCTCTATAATACAGACATGGGTCATAACTGCTTTTCTTGAAACCAATAGAATGTATATAAGAGTTCAATTTTCTGTACCACTGTCTGGGGGCCTGTTTAAGGCCATATAAGGACCTTTTTAACAAGCACATGTGGTCAGATTTACCTTTTTCCTCAAAACCTTTGGGCTGTTCCATGTATATAGTCTCCTCTAGATCACCATAGAGGAAGGCAGTCTTGACATCAAGCTGCTCAAGCTCCCAATCAAACTGGGTCACTAAGGAAAGAAAGATTCTAATAGAAGTGTGTTTAACAACAGGTGCAAAAATCTCATTATAATCAATACCCTCCTTTTGTGAGAATCCTTTTGCTACTAATCTAGCTTTAAATCTCATATCTTCCTTTGAATCACCCTTCTTGATTTTGAAAATCCATTTACAAGAAATGATTTTTTGATCCTTTAGTTTTGAAACAAGAATCCAAGTTTTATTTTTTAATAAAGAATCCATTTCCTCTTGTATTGCTGCAAGCCAGAGATTTTTATCTTTAGAAACCAACATTTCTTCAAAACTTTCTGGTTCATTTTCAAAAGGATCTCCAGCAGTATATAATGACACAAAATCAGGGTTAGAGATTCTACTACAAGGTCTAATGGTCCTTCTTGGCCTATCCCTAACCAACTGATAGTCACCTAAAGGATTCCCATCAATTCGAGTTTCATTTCCAGACTGCTGATTTTCAGCAGTTTCAATTTCAGTTTCAGAAGCAGTGTGTGCATTAGTATGAGGCTCCTCCACCTCAGTCTGCACAGTGGGAGAAGAAGAATCTTCTTCCCAAAACATTAAGTCATTAAACTGTTTCTCAGGAGTAATATTCACATTATCATCAACGAGATTTTTCAAATGTGGCATATCAGATTCATTAATCACAACATCCCGACTGACTATAATTTTATACCCGCCTTTTTGAAAATCCCACAACCTGTAACCTTTGGTACCTTCTACGTATCCCAAAAATATGCATTTGGTGGACCTAGGTTCCAGTTTGCTATCTTTGATGTGCATAGGCTGCACACCCAAAAATTCTAAGGTTTGAATAGTTAGTAGGGTTGCCATGCCACAAGAAATTAGGAATTTGATTTTTAATAGTAACAGAGGGACTTCTATTAATAAGGCAAGATGTAGTCTTGACTGCTTCCCCTCAAAACACCTTTGGTAGGCCTGCACCAAGGAGCATGCATCTTACTTTATTTAGAAGTGTTCTATTCATCCTCTCTGCTATTCCATTTTGTTGTGGTGTGTGAGCCACAGTCCTATGTCTCAAAATGCCATTTTCTTTGCAAAAAGTGTCAAATTGAACATTACAAAACTCAAGACCATTATCAGTCCTGAGAGCTTTAAGTTTCAAACTTGTTTGATTTTCAAAAAGAATTTTCCAATGTTTAAAATTTGCAAAAGTTTCAGTTTTATCTCTAAGAAGTAAAACCCAAGTTTTTCTGGAAAAATCATCAACTATTATCAAATAGTATCTAAAGCCAGATATAGTCTGTACAGTTGCTGGGCCCCACAGGTCAGCGCGTACGTACTCTAATCTTTCTTTAGTTTTATGAAAACTAGTTTTACAGGGCAGCCTATGTTGCTTTCCTATCACACATTTTTCACAGAATGGTAGCTTGCCAAGAGAAAGTTTTCCAAAAGAATCATTTTCACATAAAATGTTCAAACCTTTCTCAGAAATGTGTCCTAACCTTTTATGCCAAATTTCACATTCAGTCATGTTACTTACAAAGCAGCAACAAAAGGAGCAGGCAAAGCATTAACAACATATAAACCATTTATTCTGGGCAGATTTAATAATTGGACAGAATTATAAAACACAGAACAATATCCATGCACAAATTTAATTTCATAACCCTGCTTAGCCCATTCACCAAGAAAAGTGAGATTCCTTTTCAAATTAGGGATGTATCTAACTTTTTCAAGCAAAACGGGTTTTTCATTTGGAAAAATAATTTTAATAGATCCAATGCCCCTAATTTGATATGTAAAATCATTTCCCATATGAACTTTACCACCATCAATTTCAATAAAGTTAGAAAACCAATCCCTTCTAGGACACATATGAAAAGAACACCCAGAATCAAGTATCCATTCAGATTTAACAGAGGAGAGGGAGGTTACATAAACCCCTCCATCAGTTTGGGTAGCATGATTAAAGACATTAGCTGCCCCATTCTCAAGTTTGGCAACTTTTTAAGATCAGCAATCCTTTTAAAACAATCCTTTATTAAATGTCATGTCTTTTGACAGTAGTAACAAATTCTCTCCTTTTTGTTCTTGCCTTTGTCCTTATTTGTATCCTTACTTGTATCTTTCTTTTCTCAAAATTTTTCTTTTTCTTAGATTTATTGGAGTTAGAACTGGAGGCAGTGTTGGAGGTTTTCCCCTTTCCAAATAGGGCCTCTACTTTTGAAGAATTTGTTTCTGCCTTCAGCTCTAACTCCTTATTTCTAAGAGAGGCAAAAACAATATCAACAGTCAAATCATCTCCCCATATTCTAAAGCATTTCTCAAATTCTTATACTTATCACCAAGAGAATTTAGGAGAGCTATGACTTGTTGATCAGGAGACACAGTTTCATCACAATTTTGTAAATCTGTGATTATTTTTGTAAATCTATCTATATTGTCTTCAAGGGCTAAAAAGTTGTCAAACTTGAAGCCAAAAAATTGTTTTAAAAGAAAACATTTATTGGGCATGGTCTTAGTAAGGTAAAAAGTTTCTAACTTGTCCCATAGGCCCTTAGTAGTGGTGGTTTCCCCAACTTTTCTAAGTACAGTGTCAGAGAGTCTGAGAAAGATAGAGCTCCAAGCAAGCTCATCTAACTCTTGCTTTCTAGCAACACTGTACTCAGCAGGCCAAGTTTGAGTGAGAGCAAAAGCACATTTTTGTTGTAAAAGAACAACCCTCATTTTCTGACGTCAAAGAGTAAAATCTCCAGAGCCAGACCACACATCACTGTCCAATCTCACAGTAGTCATATGAATAGAAAAAACAAGTTTTCACAAAGAACCTAGAGACTTTAATCAACAATGCTCCAAAAATATGCAATGACAATATAGACAGCAAACCAAGTATCAAAGGATTGTCAATAAGTATATCATTTGAGAATTATAAAAATGCACAAAGTAGACAATCACAGAGGTAAGGACAACGAAAAGAGCCCCAAATTTAGAGCACAATCATTCCACGTGCAATGTTCGAGCCCCCTCAGATTCCAAAACTCCTCAAGGGGAATTGGACAAACAAGGCGTCAAAACCAGTGAAGCAAAAAATACTCAAATTTAGAGTTAGGGATAGAACGATTTTACCAAAGTGATTGTGCGAAGGCTGTGGGTTTACAAGGAAACCCAAGAAAACTAGAATACCCAAACTTGTACCAAATCTCTGTTCAGCAAAATACCACCAAACGGTAATACAGAAGCATCTCCTCAAATCTGCGCCTCCTTCAATGATTTTAGACAACCCGTACCCAAGTATTGCTCTGATACCACTTGTGAGGACTAAGATCAATATTGAACGACAGGAGCACAATAATACGCAAAAATTATAAAGAACACGGAGACTTTTTTTGGTCTGAAGACCCCGCAGTTCGGCTATGCCTACTCTGCGTTGAGACTCCACCCAATGTGGATTCTGTCTCTAATTCCATTAAGAATCCCAATAATAAACGAATTACAAGGTTCACACACCAGATCTGTCAATCATCGCCAAAACCCTAAACTAATCTCTCAAGATCACAATGAAATCTCTAATTTAAAGATGGAAATTAGAGATAGAACACTAAGAAATGCAAAGCCTAACAATCTACTATAAAAGCACTAAGAATTACAAGAAGATTGCAAGGTTTTTTAGAGTGAATCGAGAGATGGCTCGGGATAAAGAAAGACGAGAGGAGCGTATGTGAGAGCATATACAAATTGTTGCTGCTGCTGCAGTTTCTCACGTTCCAAATGGTCCCTTTTATACCCACAAGCTAGGTCTTCCAAGGTTGCTTACTATGCACGGCCCAACATGTTGGTAGATAGAGTCAAAGCCCATTAAAATGTCAAGCCCAAATAAAGCATCACATATAATAGTAACTAATATACCTCGTTTCCTCAACATTCCTTCTCTTGATTTATTTATTATTATGTTTTCATGTAAGTCGCCAACATTTCTGCCTCTGCCTGCTAGTTGTAGAATTTGTAGTGACTTGTATGGTGTGCAGTTTTGGCTTCTATTTTTGATCTTAACTTGTTACTACTGGAGGAAAATATAACATAAAAAAATGGTTAGTACAATTTTTAATATTCGACTTCTTTTTTATGATGTTCACAGGATTCACTTCAAAAGGATTTTGGAGTAAAAAGTGGAGATATGCTTTGGAATTATAGTAGAAGGATAATAGGATTTGATTGAAATACTTTCCCAGAATAGGATTTCCGTTGTTGTATATAATTATGTATCGAGTGATGAATGAAACAATAAGAAAACCATTTTCCTCATCTTAGCTCACATGGTATCAGAGTCAATTAGGGTCGGAAAAAAAAAGAGGAAAATTTTGTCACATTCAAACCCATGCTTGTATATTATGTAAAGATATAGTTAGCCTAATTGTAGGATTTGATTGATATACTTTCCTAGAATAGGATTTCCCTTCATATAAATATGTATCGAGCAATGAACGAAACAATGAGAAAACATTTTTCCTCATCTTAGTTCACAGCTTCCTAGTATTTTCAATTGGCTTTCTCTATGTTGGTGTGGTCTATCATCTGTAGTTGGTGCAAGTTCCATGTGGTCTTTTGTAGTGGTATATCCTGTTTTGAATAAAGTGAAGCCAGCATCATAAAGATATGAGGTGTGTGGCGGGGAGGTGAAAAGTTTATATGTAATATGGAGAAAATTTTAGTAAGTATTTTTCTTTTGAATTCTTCAGGAAGATAATAAGAACCATCTTTCTCTGTCAATAGAATGGGAAACCTTCACGTACTTTCCAATTTCCGATTGTCACAGCACTTGACAAACCGGGTGATACTCATTTCTTAGATTAGGCGAACTTGCTTATACATTCCAATGTCATATGGTGCTTGCTTTGGTAATCTAAAACTTGTTAAGCCAAAGCCTTACTATAGATCATGTTTAGGGCAGCTTGATCCTAAAGATAAGCCGCACATTCAGAGCTTAGCTTTAAACTAAGTGTGTGTTTAAGAGAGATTTTGGGAAAAATGATTTTAATGTGTGGTTAAAAGTAAAGAAAAAATTTAAAATGTAGAAAAAATTTGTCACATCAATGAAATGGGTGGTTGAAAATTATGTTTGAGAAAAATGATTTTTGAATAAGTTAGGGCAAACAAGCTCTAAGCTATTGCAAAAAAGCTCATCGTTAGACTTTGTTGTCTTTGTAGGAAAGCAAATCTTTGGGTGCTGAAGTGAACTGGGGTGTGAGGTTCAGGAATACAAATGATGTCAGTAGTCCATTGAGGAAATTATTTATTATTTTTTTCAGAAAGTATTAATAGTACTTCTGATTTCAGACTCAACATTTCTTGACAAGTGTGTGCAAGGAGGTTTCCCTTCGGTTGCAAGGATGTGGAGTTCTAGGGCGCTCTTTTACCCTGAAGGTTTGCCCATATGCTGTTATTGGAATTTCTCGACATTTTTGTGCCCGTATGCTACTACATTGTCATGGCTGACAATTTATGAAATATAGCACATTGAAGAACAAATTCTTGATGCTCTAAACAATGGCCTTATGTAGATCAAGAAGAAACGAAGTGATGCTGGTGAGCCTATAAAGTATATGGGTTGTGGAGACTGAGAACCTTAGCCATTCCATTATGGTATAACAATAATCATCAAATGTGTGTTTATGTGTTTTCTTCCTCATTAAGGTATAACAATAATCATCAAAATGTGTGTTTGTTCTCTCTGTGTGTGTAATACTAATATTTCTCGAATGGCAGATCCCAATGGCCACCGACGAAGTGGATGTGCTTCAAAGGATAGCTACTCGGCTTTTTGGACATTTTCAGATAGGTAGTTTATGCACACCATCTTTTCTTATTGTCCAATAAGGATATGGTCGTATTTAAGGACCTTTCTTGTGGGCCCATTGCACTAGTAGTTTGGAGATGATGTTGGAATGTAAAGTTATTATGATGACTAAATTAGTAGATTACATTAGTTAGGGACAATTTGGCAATTACTTAGTTACTTGTTTATCAAGTAGTTACTTGGTTAGCGAGTTTCTTTTATTCTATAAATATGTACATGTAATCAAAGTTTAATAGAAATGATCTTCTCTCATTTGATTACAGATGCTTTAACACGAAGTATTTAAAAATATTTTCTCCAAAAACAACTAATCAAACAAGCCCTTGGATTTTGTCATTTTGAAATACTTTCTCTAGAATTTCGTTTGAAGTAAGGCTACATAACTTGTCATGATCTGGATCTTGCCTATGAGGTGCTGGATAGTGCTTCTATTTGATTCGCGCATAAAAATAATTTTGGTGTAGATGTTAAAGATATCAGAGGAATGGGCTTGTAGGTTTCAAAACTTGAAAGTGTGGATAGTGGCAAGCTAGGTCTGTGTTTTATGAGTCTCAACTCTGTATAGTATTCCTCGAAGAATACTGATTATTTCAACTGTTTATTGTAGGTTTCTTGATTTAATATGTAGCTTTATTTTTTGAATTGTATTGTTTTTGCCAATTGATCTGAGTTACTTTCATCCTAAAGTGAACCAGAGGAATTCCATTCTTTCCTGGCTTGTTTCCACCTCAAGAAAGGCTAGAGATAAAGGGAGAGCTACTGGTCTACCCAAATATGGTGATGCAGGTATAGTAAAAATTTATTGCTACATTTTGTTTTGCATTTTCTTAACTCTTAAGTGGATTGATGCAATAAAATGTGGTCTACTAAATAGCTTCGAGCTTTTGCCTTGTCATTGGTTTTATGTGGTTATGAAACTTTGTGCTTGATTACATTGGCTAAAGATAATTTATCCAGTTATTGTTCATTCACATCTTTTAACCGAGGAAACAAGGCTAAAATTTCCTATCGACTTCCAATTGTGTTTGACCAAGAAAAGAGGCTAAATTTCCAATCGTGTTTCCTTATTGCTGGAGTTGCGAAACAATCATTCTTCCGGTTGTAGGGGGTTCATCTGCCAAAACATGGTGAAAATGATATAATTTGATATTCGTCTGGAGGCAATTTGGCTAGTGATGCTTCAGCAATAAGTTTAGCTTGGACCACTCCAATGCATCGGCACTAAGTTTACCATGGACAATTGTCGTCTTATGGTTTTTGTTTGTTTCATTGTTGCGCTCGTTTTAGTCATGCACTTTGGATCCTGGATTGAGTTCTGCTTGAATCTGAAATAATTCTCAATTTACTTGACACATGTCAACTTTGTTGTCCTAATATTCTTTAGGTCTTCTGCACAAACTCTACGCTTGCTGTTGTGAAGGGACTAAGAATCTGAGTACTTTTTCAGTTAATTCTAAATACAGCTTGAAAGGCCTTGTAGGAACAGGGAATATTACGAATTTTCTGATATTTTGTGTGCACTAAATGTTGGGTTTTGACTAGAACTGACCAGTTGCAATTTTACTTACGTTACAGTATGGAAACTAAATATCAATGCGGATCGAGGTCGTTTGAGCTCCAGTCATGCTGGACCACCATCTTCAAAATGCTGGCTTGTCTTCTTGTGGAAGTGGCACTAGCCAGGGTGTGATCCTCCTTCTACTATGTGATCTTGATGTGGGAGCTACAGAGTCTCTTCACTTGATGTCGTTGCAGAAATTAATGAAATGTATGGTGGCCAGTTAACAAGATTTATTTCCAAACGTAAAAGCAGAACATCTCACATGAATATGTCTACTACATTGCTTGATACTGTCAAGGGTAAAATATTAAACCAGTCTTCAAAAGTGGGTCTTCTTATCCATGTCAAGTGTCTGATGTCGAACTGTTTCTTTTTAATTGGGGATAACTAGTGAGGACAAGGAATCTCATCCCTCTCACTTGGCCAGATCAAATGAAATGTCCTTTGACAACAAGGTACCACATCGACTGAATAGTATAAAGCCTCTGCACAATTAATTGAAGGATCTTCAACTAATCAGTATAGCAGGAAAATAGAATAGGAATGAAGTGTGTTTTTATTTTTCTTTTCGTCATGAAATATGTTGATTATGTCGTTTCCCAATCACATGTTGACTCATTGCTAGTGAAATATGAACTTTTCTGTTTCCTGCACTGGAGAATAGCCATTCAGAGGGCACTTATATCATTTTTCTTTGAATAGTAACTGATTCCTGGAGGGTTTAAGTCAAATAATGGGATTGCACTTTCTCTTTAAGAATGCAGTTATATGGAAAGATAAATGATTTAGGGATTTTCTAACATTTACTTTACTATTCTGCTGTATAATTCAGTTCCTTTACTGGATCCAGTAAACTATTAATATGGTTTTCACAGTAACTAGGTGCAACTAACAAGATCATATATTTTGTGGCAGTCTAACTTAGCTTTTGGGTGAACTTTTTATTGGCTGAAGAGTTAGTTTGATTGGTGGTGGACCACAAAGTATATAGGTGATACTGAATAGTTCTTTAGATCAGTGGTTGAACCTGAAATTTGACTGAGTAGTAAAAACAATATTAGTTAGGAAATTGAAACAGGCTCAATATGATGTCTTTGCAGCATCCAGCTTTTCCTCTCTTTTTTTTTTTTTTTTTTTTTTGATGTGAACTAGCCGATACTAAAAGGTCATTGAGGAACATGAAAAATAATTTTTTTTGTTTAGATTCCACGGTTGAAAATAAGTACAGGAAAATCTGATCTTTTTGAAACTATCAAACATGCTTTAAAATTTCTTACATTATTACAGTGGTTTGATAATTTTTTGTTTCCAATTGTTAAGCTTTCCTCCCAAGGAACCTCCCCTTCTATTTCTTTTGGCGAAAATGTGTTCTAAAAGTCGTGTTCGTCATCACAAGTATTTTGTATTCCCTGAAATGTATAAGTATCATCAATATGTATCACCACCTATGGGTTCTGTGTTTTTTATTTATAGCCAAATCATCCAAAAACTAAAAACAAAAAATTGAAAGGAAAGGAAGGTTCTTGGGTTCTCCTATGGTAGT
Organism: Jasminum sambac; assembly: GCA_018223645.1. Lineage (NCBI taxonomy): Eukaryota > Viridiplantae > Streptophyta > Magnoliopsida > Lamiales > Oleaceae > Jasminum > Jasminum sambac. The sequence goes on from CP073652.1 coordinate 30,009,084, forward strand.
AGTTATATTTTAGTATTTGTAGTCTGTGGTGATAATTTTGTGTGCTTTTGTTTGGAAAAACAGGATGGTGATGAGGGAACCTCCATTCGACCTTGTCCTGCTTCAGATACTGAAAATATTACTGTAATGAGCTCATCGCTGAGTCAAGTACATCCTTCGGTGTTGCAACAACTTCCCGAAGAGTTGAGAGAAGACATACTTGGGTTTCTTCCTGCGCATAGGAGACTAAACTCTGTGCCATACTCTTCCTTAAACCCAAGTGAGAATCAGACTGGATCTATGCAGTTTGATTCAAGTAATGAGCTTTGGATTGGACATCCCCCTCTGTGGGTTGACAAATTCAGAGTAAGCTGTTGCACAATGTTGAACATGTTTGCGGATATGTATCTTAGATCATGATATACTTGCCATTTGTCTCCTATGCTTCAGCGCCTTTGCTCTGAAAAGCTTGTTCCACTAGACATGGGATCTGATGAATGGGATAATGCTCTTAAGTTGCTTCTCTAAGCTTTTTAAGCAATATGTAGAACTCAAAATTCAAACGGATATTGAGGAGATTTATATTTGTATCCGCCTTTTGAAAAGGTATGTACACAATACCAATTTTCTAGCTTTGCAGAAGTGCACTTGTAATGATTACCATTTTATAGGCATAGTTTCTTGTTGGCATTCTCTTGAGAATAATAAAATTCACTTTGTTTCACCAAAAAAATAAGAGAGAGGAAACAGCGGACGGAATGAAAGAAAAAATTCAGTTCGTAGTGTTTGTTCAAAGAAATGGTTAAAAGTGTTGGTAAAAAAGGAATTGTATAATCACTAGCAAAATGAAAATTTATGTTATGGTGGAACTAAACAATGCAGGTGTGCGATCAATAAAAGGTTATCAAAGTTAGGAAAGTGGTATAAATATGTTCTTGCATCATATGTGTAGAGTGTGCCCTAAATGTGTTGGACAAGGAACACTTTGGCCTGGGGGAAAATTTCGCGGAGTTGTATGATCCAGATTGAGTGACCACGTTTGACCTTGTTTGTCCTATTGTTCTAATAATTCTAATGCTTTAGCATGGTAGAGCTTTTTATCAGTTCTGGGATCTTGAAACTTTATATTTGCTGGAATATGTTCACTTATTTGCCAAGGTTTAACATTGTTATACATCAAAAATAAGATTGATTAATAAGCCTTATTTCTCAATTAGGTTAACTGAGACGTCGAAATTCGTCAGACTCGTTTGGGACAATATACTTCCTTACCTCCATGTTTCTTTATCTTACCCAATATTCTCGATTCCAAACTCTTTTTGCAGTTTCCTCTCTGTTTATCTATGGTACGATTGCAGAAGAAGTTAGCTGAATTTACAACTGCCAGATCAGTTAGATTGAAGTGGTTATTAAAACCATTTCTTGATTTGTAGATGGGCTCCTATAGTGCAAACTGTGACGTTTTCTGATATATCTTCACGTCTAAATTGTATAGAAAGCATTTGATCCTCTAAGGAGTGGACTCCTCTATGGTATGGATAAAGCTTTGAAGTTAATGAAATTTATTTGGAGATTTCTTATTTATGGATTGATATCTATTGCTGGTCAGCTACTAATTGCTGGGGACATTTTGCGCAGCCACTATTAATGGAGCTTTGGTCTAACATGGTTGAGGTACAATTCTGCACTCAATGTCTGGATGATTATCAATAATTGCGCAAGAATGGAGTTTAGTAAGATGTATGGACAATTTTTGGGTAAAATGTACATAACAAAAGTCGGGAAATTGCAAGAGAGGTCCTTAAACCATTTTAGAGAGTGGTCCTTAACGATTTTAGAAAGTGCTAACAGATCCTTAGGTTTCAAATTTTGCCGAACTTTGACTGTGATTAAAATGGTGAAATGACCGTTTGCTAGTTTATTTTTATTTATTTCTTTTCCCTTTTTTTAAACCCTATAATCATAAATTTCCTCATTTTTTTCATCAAACAATTGAATAATTTTCGAGATATAGATTACTTATTATATTATTATGTTGTTTTGTATCGCCTTTCACGTAGCAATAAAATTTCTATCTCGGACTTGGATTTTTTAGCCGAGATAGTTTGTCAAAAAAAAAAAAAAAGATTACTTATTATTAGAGTGATAAGGGTTGATTTTTAATGGTTTTTAAAGGTTTTTAATGTAAATGAGGAGAGAGAATGAGTGGAGTTGAATGGTGGAAATTTATGGATGTGATGTGATGTGATATGTGGATATGATTTGAGGTAAATAAATAATGGATAAAAAAGTGGTAAAAAGTGGTAAAATTTTTTTAAAAGGGTTGCCTAACACCCTTTATGTTTGTGTATTTAGTTTTTTCATTGTTCTAATGGTTCTTTCTGTTTTATTTAATATAATGACATATTTGAGAAAATAGAACTGCTTTTTGAAATAATTTGTCAACAATATTGCATTAATTTCTTGAAAATCCTCCTTTCACAATAGAGAGAGAAGAAGAAAATTCTTGAAAATCCTCATCAACCACCGCTCATCGTCATGCAGTGTTCTTGGAATGATACAACACCGATGCCAAAGTCTTCTAAAATTTGGTAAAGATCAATTTATCCTTTAAAAATTAGAAAGTACTATATCATGACGGTTTTTACAATGGTCATGCACTCATACGTGAGTACATGACACATTGACGAAACTCATAACTTTTAAGCGTGTGAATGTTATATTCTAAAAAGCTCGCTAGGCAACATTTACATGTTACATTTGCTCTTTTCCATCTAGCTATGTTTTATGTCGTTTTCTGCTCTGACTCTGACTAGATACCCAATTGACGTCTATATAACACTTTAACGCATTTTAGAATACTTAAAACAACTATCAAACAAACACTAATTCTTACTTTAACATAGCTTCGATCTCATCTAAGAGCTTTCAAATTGTATGTATATATATATATATATATATATATATATATATAGTGAGATTGAAGGTTGGTTATGCACCAAGTCATTAGGTGCAACCAGGACAAGGAGGTATAGGTGGGATCAAGGTTATGACGTCACTCCAAGATTCTTGGATCACTATGAGTTTGAGAACCGGGTCTGTTGCAGAGCTAACAAGAAAATGAGAGATGGCTACAATGATAACTACTGTGCTGATCTTCTTTGCAAGGCTGTAGATCAAACTTTGGACGGACTATAAAGCACAATATAATTAATAATGTTTGAATTTGTGAGCATTGTATGATGATAGAACTAGAGCTGTGCATGTCACCTATAAAATCGACGAACCAAACCCACCCGCCTGATGCGGGTCGGGTCGGGTCAGGTCATTTTTTTTGTCGATCGGTTCGGGTTTCAGTTCGATTTGTACCAAACCAAAAACCCGATTGGTTAGTAAAAATAAAAAATAAAAAACCGAAAAAGGGGAAAAAACAACAAACCTAACCGACTTCCAAACCGATTTTTTGCGGGTCGGTTTTGGGTCGGGCCCGTACTCGACCCGACCTGACCCGATGCCCATTCCTGGATAGAACTATGCAGTAAGTCAATAATTGGAATAAAGTACTGCGTATTGATCTATAAGCTATCTCACAATTTGTAAAGGATAATAAGAGAGTGTTATAATAAAAATCACATTGTAATCTACAATCAAAGTCAAATATTAATATTAACTGCCCATTTCACATCATCACTTAGTATTATCTAAATATCTCATCTGTTAGAAGAGTAAGAAATAAAAATGCCGTTCCAAGTTCCACTAAGATTGTGTATCCAATCATGACATCCACCATTGCTAGGGAATTTAATTTAGAATTTCATGTGCCACTGAGTTGAACTTTCAAAATTACATAATATAATGAAATTCAAGACCTACATGTATAGCATACATGTAGAGCAATAGTAGCGACATAATATTATATTGCTGCTATTACTCCGTATATACAAGGCTGATTGGATAACAAGCCGCCTTTATAATTGTTGTTTCTTGTAGGAACAAGAAATTTTTTTAATATTGTTAATCAAAATTGTGATCTTTGGATTAAATTAGGGCGGTATTGGTGATGTTTAATTGAAATCAACGCTCGAGTGTTTTTTTAAAAGAAAATCCCATGTAGAGGAAAGTCTAAGTGAACACAAATCAAGTATAGCAAATTCTGATGTTTATCATTTAAGTATTTGTAAAGAACCATTGCAAAACATGACTAAGTGTGATTAACTAGTTAGTTTGCTTTTATATGACTACTATTATTAATTTTTGATTGGACCGTACTGGACAACTTTTCTGGCTACTTCACGGGGTTTTTGAAAAATGAGTTTTCTAAAGCGAAGAAAAATAATATAAAATTTAAAAAAAGAAGTGCCAAATGAATGATATGATTGGCGCAAAATAATAATTGAGCAAATAATTTATGTTGAAAATTGTAGCAAACAACGGGTTGGTGCGGTGGTAACTCTCGGCTGAACCACGGGGACCCAGGTTCGATTCTCACCCGACCCGCCCCTAAAATAAAAAAAAAAAAAAATTGCAGAAAACAAACTCTTATCATTCCTATGTTTTAAGTGGGAGTTACATTACTGTTCCTCACGGCCGTTCAAAAACGACGTCGTTTTTCAAATTCCACGAAATGACATCGTCTTTGGCAAAACGCAGCCCACCATTCCGTTTCTTTTTCTGGCGGACTTGGCCCAATTACCCGACCCGGTTACTTGATTTGGTGTGTTCTATGCCTCTCATGAGCAACCCACTTGTTCCTTTCCTCTGTATTCTCCTCGCTACTTCCTCCTCCTCTGGACAGTCTCCTTCTCTGAGCTTCCTCTGTTAAGATTCGGCGGCTGTGCTCTCTGGTGAGTCTATTTCGTCTCCGTAGACAACCCGCTATTCCAGTTCATTTAAGGGAATCATCGACACAGATCTTGGAATTCTGTCTTTCACGGGGATCTCGCTTTCCCGTCTCAGTAGGTGTGTAATTAGTGTTTGGAGGGCCGATCTTCCTTTTCCATCGAGGTGCGATTTCTAGCTATCTCTATTAAGGTTCTGATTGTTCCTTTTGTGAAGTTAATTAATTATCCCTTTTTCTCATTTAGTGTTCCAGAACCCTCGACGAAGAAATTGCTTCGCATTTTACTTTTCTGGTCGATTTCGTCAACGTCGGATTGTACCGCTGCATTGAAGATTCTCAATCGAGGTAGAGGTAAGTTTTACGAGCAAACTATGTGTATTGAGGTTCTGCCTCTTTCCTCTCTCTGGTTTTTTATGTGTTAGAACCTCCGCAGCATCAGTATCAAGTGGCAAATATGTTATTATTTTGGCACCTTTTCTTTCTAATAATTCAATTTTTGGCTGTTTGTCCATTGGAAGTGAAAGATTATGCATCAACCTGTTTGTCAGTTGAATTAGGCTGGGAATGAATGGAGAGAGAAATATTGTTCCAAAAAATAAATTCCTTTCATAATGTTTCTTGATTAGAGTTCACATGGAATTGAAAATGATGTTCAAATATGTTATTACCATGTCAGGCTGTCAGCAATTCGGTCATCATTATGCACAAAATTGTTCTTTCAATTAATGTGTTGATATCCTTTTCAATTCTACTGTGAATTGTGGTCTACTGTGAATTGTGGCTGATTGTGCATTTTCTCCCTTTAATTTTTTAAGTATAGAAGAAAACTATTTCGTAAGTTTTTATTTGTTTTTTAATATTATATTTATTAATAGAGATGGGTGACCCATTGAATACTCGAATCTGCTCGTTGATATGATTTTATGGTAATTGGAATTGATGGGATTTGAAATGGAATTTCAATATCATCTGATTGTTGTCGAAGATTATTCCTTGAGATTGAGAATGGTATTGTTAGATTATGATTGAGGCCGAGATTGACATTGTATAATGGATTGTGTTCATTGTTTTATTGTTGAGAGTTTGTTTTATTATTGAGGGTTAAATAATAAATTATTTGATGATTTTTGAATTGATGTCTATGGGGATATTTAATTACAAATAGGCACCTCCATTTAGTCCAATTGCGATGGCTCTATTTTGAGGTCAGTAATGGTTTGCCGTTACTCTTTTATTAAATTATTGCAAACAAATGAGGCCATGTAGGTTTATTGTGGCATTGTTGATGTTCTCTATGTTAAATGTTATATTTTGGTGTTATTATAATATTGAATTAATGCAAATACTTAAATTTTTGAAGCTTCATATTAACTAATAACTTAGCACTTCATTAAAAAAAAATTAGTCGCTATTGTGTAAGAGTATATGTCACTTTGAACTAAAAAAGTCATTGCACCAATGCTAATCTGTTAGGTCTATCGGTTAGGCTTGCTGATGAATCGGGGTAAAGTTTAAAGAAGTGGGTAAGATTTGTGGATCTCAGGAAATATGTTGACAAGAAGTAATTTTGTTTTCGATAATTGCTATTAAAAAGGTGTTCAGGTTAGTTTACTGTACTATGTGTTGTTTATGCCATTTATAAATTTGCTGAATGTTCTTTTTATGTGGAACGTTTACTTTTTACAGGTTTTTTGGTCATCTATGTTATGTTAGCGATAGACTTTTTAGCCTTTGCATTTTTAACACTAGATGGTTTTTAGGACATTTTAATGCTCTTATATCTAGAAAATAAGTTATGTTGGCTTATTCTTGTACATTGCTACATCATTTAACAGTCGTGTTTATAAATCCAGGGATGGATAAGATAAATACCGGTTTTAGCGAACATCAGCAGATGATCAAACTATATGTGATGGTCTACAGTAGAACCTTGATGGGAAAACCATGCAAAGAAAACAAACAGGGAAAGGATAGTTTAAGCATAATATGATTTCTTCAAGTAAAAAAATGAATACGTTTGATTATTGAAGCATTTAGGATAAGAATTATAGATAATGTTACTTGGTTCTCTTGTCAAATCTGAAGTAGTAGTTCTTTTGGTCTGCTTTTGTACTATTTTTGAACTTTGGTTATTAATTTACTTTTTTGGTAACGCCTACCTTTTTCCCACGCTTTTATATATGTTTAAAGGATCATCCCTTCAGCTGAACCAACATTTTCAGAAATGGAGAACAAAGTTCATCAAAAGTTGAACAAGGAAGAAGTAGGTTGAGACAGGTGTTTCGCATGCAAACATAGAACAATACTAGAACTATGCGATTACACGTAAGTTTTTCCAACACATCTTCTTTCTTTGATGTGTGCTTGCTTTCCAGGAAAAAATACACCGAAATTTCATCTTATGTATTCATTTACCTTACAGAGATAGCAATAATGCCATCCCGGATTGCTTTTTCCCGTTCAATGTGCTTTCCGAAGAATCAGCTCTCTCCTTCCTGCTTTTTCCACTTCTTATTCTTTTTCCTGTCAAAGACTGGTGATGAATCATTCCACGAAACTATCACAATTAGTCCAGATCCAAAATCTACCATTCATTGCCTTTGACTCCCCCTATCTAGCAGGTAAATTCAATGTGTTTTCCTACACATTGCTGGGACTACTGTGTTATTAATGCATACTTGTATCACTACAGTTGATCAACCTGAAAACTCATTCGAACTTGCAACTTGAGACCTTGGAGCTGTTGCTACTGAACAAGAAAGGTTTCACAAAGAAAAACATCTCAAAAAGTAAAGATTCAAATCAACAAATTCCTCACGTTTGATGGTCGATGGACATAATTGTATCTGTCTACTTATTGCTATTTCATATATTCCAAATCTCCGAAAAACATTAGAAAAATCATAATCATCATGTATAGATTTGAACGAGGTTAACTGGTTAAAACACGGTTTCTAATTGTTCACTTCTTAAAACCTTAATGTGCATCTTCTTCTTGAGTTGTATGATACATGAACTATAAATTTCATCTTCTTTAGCACTCTGTCTGGAATTTTTGAGATGATATTTGTTTGCTCTGTTTTGATACTCTTGTTCCCTTTTTGCCAGATTTTTTTTTTCTTCTTAATTTTTTTAAAGTTTTCTAAATATAAAAATGTGATTATTTGGTGGAGATGATGATGTGAATTCGATGATGATTCTGCATGGAACTAATGACACTCTATACATGGGAAATGCTTGGATTAAGATGTTCAATTTTTGGATTCCCAAATTGAGCATCATTAGGGTTTCAACACTTTCTGTTATGTACCTCTTCTATTCATATTTCATAATTGGAAGGAATAATGTTGCTATTTAATTATACCATTTTATGACATCACAGGAATTACCAAAACGGTAGCTGTTGAACATTCTGCTCAAACAGTGACGATGGACAGTGTGGAGAAAGATGATGAGCCTTTAGTGTTTAAACAAAGCAAACCTTCATCAACCTCTCATCTAGAAAATGTTAATCAACTGATGAAGGTGGAGAAGCCTTTGACTAGCCCTATTGTTAGATTCCATGACTTTGTAGATTTGGAAGACGATGATGATCAAACGTTTGATGAAGATGTACATACACACATTCTCCCTCTTCCCAAGAACTTATGTTTAGAAATGTGTTCTTTTGATGAGTGATTCAATAAATTATGCTGAAATAGAAATAGTATTGATAGAGGTTGACAAACACATATGAAATAGAAATAGTATTGATAGAGGTTGACAAACACATAGTTAAACATGCTCTAGACACTGCAACTTAAATCTATCATTAATTTTGAGCACATGGCCTACTACATTTTGACAGGATATTGGACATGAAGACAACTACTCTGATGAAGAGGATGATTATGCCAAATATGTTTGTGAAATTTGTGATGATGGTGGAACAATTTTATGGTACGTTCCCTTTCATTTATTTTATTGTTCAGTGTAAATATACACCTTGTTAGTGTATGTGTATTTATGAGTATTTATGAGTTTTGATGTGAAATAGGAGAGAGAATGAGTGGGATTGAGTGGTGGAGATTTATGTAGTACTGTGTGTCCCAGAAAATATGTGGATGTAATTGGTTTGACTTTTGATGTGAATGTGTTAAAATGTGTAAAAATTTGTTAAAAGTTGTAGAAGAACGGGGGCATAATGTTTCTTAAACATAGCATTGTCAGGCTCACTAAAAATGGTGTTTCAATATAATCTTGTATGCTTATTGATATAATAATACAACTAACAAGGGAAATGTGCTCATATTCAGCTGCCAAGGGAAATGTCTGAGGTCATTTCATCCATCAACAATGATATTGAATCTAATTGCATGTCTCGGGGTTTTATGTGTGTCTTTCTATTTTATGCTTGCATTATTATTATTTCTAATTTGTCTCACGTGTCCCATTTCTGAACCAGGCATATATGTCAATCACATATCAAGTAAGATGTAGGACAAGTGGATTTCTGCGAATCCATAGGCACCAACTGTCATCGTGCCCATTCCCAGGTTAAACTATCATTTCCTCAGTTGTTAAACAATATAGTAGTATCTGCCAACAAAACCACCTGTGAAAGGATTGCTGAACACAAACCTATGACATTACTACCTCATCGCCAGTAGCAAAGAGGGCTCTCTTTCAAGATGATGCTTCTGGAGCAAGCAAAAAGAAGCTTCTTTCAAAGATGGACTAACAACTCCACCACCCAAGTATTTTGTCAGAAAATAGACTCTTGCAACAGATGGAATGCACACCGTTTCCTAAGCAAGTTCGATTTAAGGAAACATTGTAAACTAAACCAAGCTGCCGATAGACATGTAAAATATGCATGTAGAGATCCTACATCAACCTTTTATCCTATTTTCATTAACTAGCTTTTCATCAATAAATGTAATTTTATGTCTCCAATTCTATCCATGCTAAGAACTGCACAGCTACATACTATTATTGTCAACTTTATGCTAACTTCTACAAAATTAACACACGTGCAATGCACGTTTGTTTAGCCCTAGTATAGCTAATAATATCTACTACGTAGTTTAGTGTAGATGTCGTATTAGACGTTGGGTATTTCTATGACTTATAAAAGGTTTTTTAAAAAAAAAAAATTTCATCACTTGTGAAATTATTTTGAGTATCCTCATGCCATTGTTATTAATTTAGAGGCTAGAGCTGCTCAAGCTTGCGAAAAAAATAAAAAAAAAAATAAAAAACAAATACCCCACCCTTTTTGTACACCCAACTTTCAACATTGGACCCCAAATATTTGTAATTCTTGTTAATTAACCCCACTCCTTTCCAGCGCTGGACAGCGATGAACACTCTTTTCTCATAAACCGGTTATATGAGACCTTCACATTACGAAACTCATTTTTGACGAAATTACATTTCGCTCCCGCCATCGTCCCCCATTGTCCCCTTTCAACAGCCCCCCTCATTGCCATAGCGATTCATTTCATCCGTCTGCAAGTAAGAACATGTATTTTTGTGATTTCTTGTTCGTGTGTTTTCTATTTCGTGTTCTACATTTTCTTTAATTACAATGTAAAACCCTAACTATGGACAAACTCTGTGAAATTGGGGATCGTAGTAGTTAATTCGTTTTTCTCGTTTTTAATTTTACTTAATTATTATAGTTTTGAGTGAGTGTTTTTTTTTTTTCCCAGATAAAAAGTTTTTTCATTGTCTTACGATATTTTGCTGACGCTTCTTGTTAATTCTGCGCCAATTCGAACATTTGAATGCTGTGAGAATTTGAAGGTCCGACTGTACTTCTACCTGTCAGCATTATTGGGAAAATAGTTTCCACTTTATTCAGGGTGACGGGTCAAAAGTTTCTGACAGAAATTAAGAGTTTGGATCTGCATTGCCATAGATTGTGCCTGTGCATTGCTATAGATTGTGCCTCAATTGAGATACAGCTTGTTCAAGTATTGTTGGTTTTAGCTGGATTCGTCTAAATTTGATTAATCTTGGACATTCTTACATTTTTATAAGAGTTTATGGATGCCTCTGAAAAAATCAGGTGGGTTAGATATGATAAAATTAAAGAAAAACCAAAACATACTTCACAAAAATCAGTGTGTGCATGAATTGCAATCACTCCTTGCTTGTGTAGAGAATAATTTTTAATAGCATTCGAGCTTACTCGGTCGAATAATTTTTAATCTAGCATTCGAGCTTACTCGGTCAAAGTGCACTGCAACCACTTTATAGGTCTCGAATCTTGAGGGTAAGTTTTGATAGTGATTATTGAAAAAGTGATTGTTGAATGGTGTGGTTGAAATTTTTCTTTTTAAAAAATAAAAATTGATACCAACAAAATAAGAAAACATGTCAAATCAGTTAAATGAGTTTTAAAAAATAATATTTGGGAACATGATTTCTGTCTTGAACTCTAGCAACAAAAACACTGAAGGACAGAGTTTTGTGATCTTCAATCAATTTTCGCAGGTAAAGGACAGATTTCTACGATTTTCAATCAATTTTCGCAACAAAACACTAAAGGACAGAGTTTTGTGATCTTTAATCAATTTAACAATTTTTTCTTACTTTTTTCTCAGAATTCTGCATTTCCATTACTCAAAATTCTCAAATTCTATTGTTGTACTTAGGCATAATTGAATTTGACAGTTTTACTTTCACTTTTTTATCTTTTTATTTTTTTGACTATCTACAATGGTGTAGCCTTTTTGTAAGTGATTATATGTGAGATTTTCAAATGCGAGCTTAAGAGGATGTTTGATAGAATTATTAAGGTGATATCAAGATGTGTACTCATAAAGTAAAAAGCCTACTGAAAATATTGTTGTCAATTCAATCCAATGAGTAGCTAGAGCTATGAGAGTTTTTCCATTTAAATTTGTATCAAGCAATCCCTGAATTTAAAATCTTGCCACCTCTGTGTACAAGTTTGAACTAGAATTGGTTTTACTGATCATGTGACTTATGCCCTATCTGCTTTGTTTTCCTTTTATTTGGATTATTGTGGCTCTACTTTTACAATCAGATGCCTGAATTATCGTCAAATGATATGTGCTTGGATAAAATTTCAGTCTTACCAGTCGCTGGTCTGCTATTAGCCACCGTAATCGTCCTCTCCTTAAGTCTGCTATCAATCACATACCTGTCTCGCCTTCCATCTCCTACACTTGATTGCATCTGTATTGGTCAGTAATGGATATAGATATTTCCATCTCCATTGCATTGCTAGCATCATTGGATGTTTTTCTGATTTGATTTTGTGCTACATGCTGAAAAACCGTAGTGAAATTTAAGGCACGAGAAAGCAACATTCATTTAGTGAAATTTAAGGCACGAGGAAGCAACATCCATAAAAGATTTAACATAAACCAGCTCAATATCATCCTCTCCCACAGAACTCCCTCTCCCTCTCTCTCACACACACACACGTTCACACACTCCATAACCCCACTGGTTATGGACAAAACACCAACTAATCATGAAGCTTTCAGGACTAGATTTAAGGTATTCATACTAACATTAACCAGAGATGGAGGCTCAGTCAGAATTGTAGAAAGAATGAGATCATGGAACTATGAATTTTGTTAACAATAGACGAGGCTTTATGGCTAGAAAAATCAACAGGAGTATTGTGCAACACCGGGAATCCCTTGAAATTTAAGAAGCAATTCAGAAAAAATGCTATGAGTCTATGGATGAAATACTTCAAGAATGATAAGAGGTGAGTTCCTGAAAATCTCCAGTTTAAAGTACAGCTTGGTGAGGAGTATCATTGTCCCTTGGGAGGAGAAGTGTATGGGTTGGAGGAAATTGGAAGAAGGTCTACTTGAGGTAATTGGTAGGAAAATGATGCAGTTAAAGCTAGCTTTCCAACCAAAGCAGAAGAGAGAAATACCTGTTGTTTCAGCAACGAGATCATGGGCCAGTGTAGTTAAAGACCAGGGTAAAGAGAAACACACAGCACGTGCACTGAACATACCCAGAAGTGAAGCTTACAGAACCTCAAAAAGATGGAACCTAGCAGTCTTGTTATTTCGAGAAAGCAGTCACATCCCACGGGAGTCCATCCGATATGGCTTGAAAAACACTATGAAAAAACAGTACAATGTCAGTATGAAAAAACAGTACAATGTCAGTCCTTTTTACGACGATAGAGCCCTGATTTGGTGCCAAAGCGAGAACGAAAAACGCAGATTACTAGCAAGAGGAGTTTTGAAACTCCCAACTGCGACTACAGTGTCTTCTGCTCCTTGCAGTTGGGAAAAACAGTCTGAGAACAACAAAATTGATTGCAGATATAGTTGGAGGACGGCCTACCTTTGAACATATGAAATATCCATGTGTTCAAAGTGATTGGATTTTTGTTGGATTTTTGTGTGGAGGCCCTACTTGATATTGATAAAGACACAATGAAGTTAAATCTCCCAAACCATGCTCGACTGAGATTAAGAGGAAATGAGCAAGGGTTTATACAAGAATCCATTTCATTGCCTTACGGAGGTTCGAGAATTACGCTAAAATTCTTTAAATTGAATGATCGTAATCACAGATTCGATGGAACCTTTGGAAGTCTGGGAAAGAAAGTAAAACACCACGGGAGGTACAAAGAGTTACAGAGGCAGATGCCTCTCCAGATTCAGCAAATGAGGAAGATGATGATATGGCAGGGGCGAAGGTAGATGAAGAAAATGATGTGCCAGAGACTTTAAACACCATTGGCACAAGTGGCAACACAGATAAAGAAGGATCAGATTCAGCAGCTGCAATTAATACAGAGGGCGGTGGTAATTTTGAAAGGGAAAAGGAACAGATGATGAAGAGCTTGGCCTCTGACAATCTTGCAACATACGAGGAGAAGGAAATCAGCCTCCAAAGGATTTTTGATAGATTCAATGGAAGTCTGACTTTGGGAGATGCACCTTCTGTGTGCCATCCAGGAATGACGGCTTCTTCAATTCAAATGACAGAAGGTGAGATCTTCAAAAACTCTAAAGAGTCTTGGGCTTTAACTTTTATGGGTAATCCAATATGGGCCTCAAATCAGGAAAAGGAACCAGATTTTAAAAGCAGACTTTAAGAAGAGCCCAATTAAATTCTCAGGTAAAACATATCAAAGGAATAAGTCAATTGAGCCCAATTGCATATCGGGTAAGCTTTTGAAAGCCCTAGATGGCTTCGACTTTAGGCCTTTCAACATCAGCAGCCTTGCTTGTCAACAAGAAGTACGAAATCTCAGCCGTAATCCCAGATGCAGTCCAATACCTCTCGGGTTGACCCAATCAGCCTCGCTTATGCTGAGTTTGGCAAACTTACGAATCCAAGCATCGTTACTCATGAAGGAGAACATGGCTTTTGTCCGTGGAGAAATCCTGAACACTGAAGAAAATCAAACCACGCAGACTGGGAATAATAACAGCGAGAACAACAAAAAATCAATCCTTAACTTCGATGACCATGAAGATATTGAGATCTAGGAGGATATGGCTGAACTATTAGGGGAAAAGAGTCAGTGTGAGGATGTGAATATGTGAGGAAGAGAAGAGGCTGCTGATTTTGATAAAGAATTTGAACAGGGGCAGATTGCATATGATGAAGTAATGACGGAGGAGCAACGGAATCTGCTTGTTGAAACAGAAGAATTTGAACAAAGTGAAATGAATACGATACAGGAACAGAAGCAGAGGATGATACTGCTTTGGAAGACATTGGAGGCTTATTCATCGAAACAAAAAAGCCTAGTCAAGTAAACAATGATCAAGTAATACTGGAACCGGGGAACTAATTGGCAAAAACACTAAAGGGGCCAGAAAATCAGTTTGGTGAGTTCGTTCCAACTTTGAATGCCAATACCCTACCTTTTTCTGATTCTTCAATTTCTCCGAACAGCCACCATTTGTCTGCAAAATCAGATAATACTTACCCTTTCTGCCCAAATATGGCAAATTCAGGATTGATCTCGCTTTCGTGTAATGAACTTGCAGGTGCACTGGAAGGAAGAGTTCACCTAAATATGCTCCATCTGTTGAGATGAAAGGCCAGCCAACTGATTTTTATAACCAGTGCACAGGTGAATCTGTTTCAATGGAAAAGCCAAGCGGGTCTTGCCCTAATCACAGTTAGAATGATTTTTGGTTGATTAACGGAGATAATCCGAGCTTGGAAGAGATTGAAAAGTTGACACCCATACTGAATCGGTTGAACTTAACCCTTGTCCCCTTAAACAGCAAAAAGAAGACTGGATTTCACAAAAAGGGGAATAATTCAGCCTATATTAGGAAGTGTGCAAAAAGAGGGGTCAGGGAATTGAAGAAAGTAACATCAACTATGAAAGGACAAAGTCAAATGTGATGATTTCAAGGGAGACGGAGAGTAACCAATGAAGATTTTAAGCTTGAATGTTAGAGGTTTGGGATGTAAAGATAAAAGGAAATTGGTGAAGGACATGTTGTGTAAAGAGAAGCCAGATTTGGCGGTCTTACAAGAAACAAAAAAGGAAAAGATAAGAGGAAAAATTGGTGGGAAGTGTATGGAATGTGAGGTTCAAAGAATGGGCTTTTCTTCCAGCAATTGGAAAAGCAGGGGGTATCTTCTTGATATGGGATTCGAGAGTGCTTAGAGCTAAAGAAGTTGTTCTATGGCATTTTTCAGTCTCTGTGCTATTAAAGGCAGCAGGGGGTAATGAAGAATGGTGGTTTTCAGGAATCTATGGACCATGCAGCCCAAGAGAGAAATGATTTCTGGGAGGAATCGGCAGATTTATATGGGCTATGTGGAGAGAGATGGGTGTGTTGGGGGCGATTTTAATGTAGTGAGATACCCTTTGGAGAAGTTGAATGGAGTTAGATCTACGAGAAGCATGAGGAATTTTGACAGCTTCATAAAGGACACGGGCTCGAAGAACTTGAGGCTCCTAAATTCGGATTTCACTTGGTCTAACATGAGAGAGAGATTGGCTAGTTCTAGACTACACCATGCAGCCCAAGAGAGAAATGATTTCTGGGAGGAATCGGCAGATTTATATGGGCTATGTGGAGAGAGATGGTGTGTTGGGGGCGATTTTAATGTAGTGAGATACCCTTTGGAGAAGTTGACTGGAGTTAGATCTACGAGAAGCATGAGGAATTTTGATAGCTTCGTAAAGGACACGGGCTTGAAGAACTTGAGGCTCCTAAATTCGGATTTCACTTGGTCTAACATGAGAGAGAGATTGGCTAGTTCTAGACTACACCATGCAGCCCAAGAGAGAAATGATTTCTGGGAGGAATCGGCAGATTTATATGGGCTATGTGGAGAGAGATGGTGTGTTAGGGGCGATTTTAATGTAGTGAGATACCCTTTGGAGAAGTTGAATGGAGTTAGATCTACGAGAAGCATGAGGAATTTTGACAGCTTCGTAAAGGACACGGGCTCGAAGAACTTGAGGCTCCTAAATTCGGATTTCACTTGGTCTAACATGAGAGAGAGATTGGCTAGTTCTAGATTAGACCGTTTTCTCTTCACGGAAGGTTGGGAAAGCATGTTTGAGGAGGCTAGACAAGAAGCCCTAGTTAAAGAGTAACATCTGATCGTTGCCCCATTGTACTTGATACAAATAAATTCAAATGGGGACCCATCCTGTTTCGGTTGGAGAATATATGGTTGAGACATAAGGATTTTAAAAAGAATTGGAAGAATGGTGGGGGAAGTGTGAAGTTGAGGGCTGGGCTGGGTTCAAATTCATGGGAAAACTAAAATTGATGGAGAAGGAATTGAAGAAATAGAATAAAGAAGAATTTGGAGATATAAGAATGGAGAAAGAGGCAATCGAGCCTAGGATTGAGGAAATTGATACGGAGGATGTCAGAAATAACATAAGGGAAGATGAAAGAATTGAAAGAAGGAAATTGAGACGACATCTGGAAAAATTGATCATTAGAGAAGAGACCTCCTGGAATCAAAAAGCGGAAGAATTGATCATTAGAGAAGAGACCTCCTGGAATCAAAAAGCAAAAATAAAAGGGGCTAAGGAATGGGATAGCAAATCCAAATTGTTTCATATAATCGCGAGCGAAAGAAAGACAAATAATTTCATCAATAAATTGGAGAGTAGAAATGGGACAATTTTACGCACTGAGGAAGACATAGAAAAGGAAATCATTGATTTTTTCAAGAATCTATTCAAAAAGAAGCAGGGAGTAAACTTTAGCGTAGAAGGCTTAGAGTGGGCAAGTATAGACGTGGGTTACAAGTCAAAATTGGAGGAACCATTTCAAGAAGAAGAGGTAAAAAACGCTGCTTTCAGCTGTGAAGGAGATAAAGCACCGGGACCGGATGGTTTCACGATGGAGGCTTTGAAGGAGGGTTGGGAAGTTGTTAAGGAAGATTTGATGGAGGTGTTTAAGGAATTCTATGAGAATGGCATTGTTAATGCTAGGGTGAATGAAACCATTATTTGCCTCTTCCCGAAGAAATTGAGCTCGGTCTCCATAAAAGATTACTAGCCGATCAGCTTGATATCCTCTTTATACAAAATTGTCGCCAAAGTCCTTGCTTTGAGGTTAAGAGAAGTCTTAAAGGGCACAATCGAGGCTGTACAACGTGCTTTTGTGAAAGGAAGACAAATTTTAGACTTGGTATTGGTGGCAAATGAGATTGTAGAGGAGTATAGGTCGAAAAAGAAAGAAGGTGTGGTGATTAAAATTGATTAAGGTCGAAAAAGAAAGAAGGTGTGGTGATTAAAATCGATTTTGAAAAAGCTTATGACTACGTAAGTTGGGAGTTTCTTGATTTTGTGCTAGATAAGAAGGGCTTTGGAGATAAATTGAGGAAATGGATATGGGCTGCCTATCATCGGCTAATTTTGGGTCACGATGAATGGGAAGCCAAGGGGAAATTTGAGGCATCAAGAGGATTGAGGCAAGGGGATCCTCTATCGCCTTTTTTATTCATTTTAGTGGGGCATGTGCAAAGTAGATTGATCAATAGGGCGTGTGAAAAGGAGTTGATAGAAGGATTCAAGATAGGTAGAAATAATGTGAGGGTGTCACATCTCCAATTTGCAGATGATAGCATCTTTTTCTTGGAGAATCGAGATGAAAGCATTGGTAATCTCATGGAAATCTTGGACATTTTCTCAAGTGCTGCAGATTTAAAACTAAACATGGCCAAGAGGAGTGTGGTAGGACTAAACCTAGAGGAGGAAAGGATTGGAAACATAGCTAATAGATTGGGGTGTGCAAGGGGGGCTTGGACATTGAATTATCTTGGACTTCCGCTAGGACGAAATCCAAGTGCAATGTCCTTTTGGGAACAGGTGATTGAAAGAATTGCTAAGAGATTAGAAGGTTGGCATAAAGGTTGCCTATCAAGAGGTCGGAGACTTGTGCTTGTGCAAGCAATCTTGGGAAGTATTCCCACATATTACATGTCTATTTTCAAAATGCCAATGAAAGTGGTTAAGATAATTGAAAAGATGATGAGAGACTTTTTTTTGGGAAGGTAAAGGGGAAAGTCATAGTGATCACTTGGTGAATTGGAACATTGTCATGAAACTAAAGCCTATTGGTGGTTTGGGGATCCGAAATTTGCATTTGAAGGATCTCGTTTAGGTGCACAAGTGGCTTTGGCGTTTCCCAATTGAAACGGATTTGCTTTGGCATACGGCCATTCTTAGTCGATATGGCCTACATTCAAACAAATGGGATGCAAATTGGGAAGTTAACTCGACTCTCCAGGCACCATGGAAGTCTATTTCAAAAATGTGGGATAAATTCAGGGAAAACACCAAATTTGTTGCAGATAAGGGTGATAAAATCCGATTTTGACAAGACAACCGGGTGGGTGATCAAACTCTCCAAGAGTTATTCCCCCGCCTATTTCATTTGGCAACCTATAAAGAGGCGGTTATTTGCAATGTGCTGATTTTTCATCTCCATCTAACCCAATTTGGGATATTGAGTTCATTCATAACTTTAGGGATCAAGATATTGATGAATTCACTTCTCTTTTGTGCATCCTTGAAACTTCCAAAATTGATCCTTTTACTCCGGACAAAAGAATTTTGAGGGTTCCCCCAGTTTTTTCTCGTGTAAATCCTTCTTGAATATCTTTTGTCGACCATCCCAAGAACTAAATTTCCCTCAATTCCAAGTTCATTTGGAAGGGAGTGGTACCCTCAAAAGTCAAAGTTTTTACTTGATTGGTTTCTTTAGACAAGGTTAACACTTGTGATTTGTTGCAACTGAAGATGCCTTTTTAATCTATATCCCCCTCATATTGCATAATGTGTAATAAGGATAATGAAAGCATTGATCATATCTTAATTTATTGTGAGTTTCCTAAAGTGATTTGGAGAAAAATTTTGCAAATGTTTGGCGCAGTAGGCCCTCTAGCAAAAATATGGGCAGATTTGATCCTCACCAAGTGGTTTTTTGAGGGAAAATAAGAAGCAAGAGAAAGAGTTATGGAGGTTGATTGTGTGTGTTGCAACTTGGACTACCTGGATGGAGAGGAATAGAAGAATTTCAATAATATGGGGAAATCAGTGAAGGATATTTGGGATAGTATCATTTTCTTCACAATCATTTTCTTCACAGGTCTTTAGGCTAGAGTCGTTGGTACATTTGGTGACCTAGATAATTACCTGTTTCGAATTGACCTATTTAGCACATTATATACTGTTGTGTCCAACTTAGCTTAACTTTGTATGGCTGGCTTTGTTAAGCTTTTTTAATTTTGTTGTTGTCTTTATGGGTGGAAGGCTCAACCTCTTTTTTTGTTGTATCTTTTTTTTGACTGTTTTTAGCACTAAATTTTGCCGTTTCTTATAAAAAAAAAAATTAAGGCACAAGATGAATTGCGAATGAGAACTTATGGAAGATGGGATTTATAGTGATCATTAATTAGTCAAATTTTCGCTTATTCAACAGAATGAGCGAGTTCAACAGAACAGAGCTTCTATGCTAAAGGCACTTATGGAAGATGGGATTCTTGGCTAGTGAATGAGCTTTTGCTAGAGTGATCGAGTCCAAAGAATGGTGAATATCATATTCTTGTAAATAAGGCATGCATTAATCTTAGAAATATATATAATAACCAAAGAAAAATTAGAAGTAATAGTTAGATTATGAAAGGTTAGAAGCCAAACCCATATATCTATATTCTATCCTTGTGTTTTATTTATTTTAGCATAACTTGCTATTCTTTGGTTTAGGAACAATGAAGTACTATTCCTTCAGAAAAGAAAGAATGAAAGTATAATCATAGGACATTGTGAAAAACCCAAGAGGGGGCGCAGTGGTTAGGGCGTGCCTATGAAGTGTGGTTAGACACACATTTCATGTTTGATTCTTCTAGGCGTCAAGCTCGCTTGTATTTCCTTCTTGGGACTAGTGGGGGTGGGCCCCCCGATACCCCGGTTATCAAAAAATATAATAATAATAATAATAATAATAATAATAATAATAATAATAATAATAATAATAATGAGGATGATTAGATGAGCAAAATATGGATTCAACTCCATATGGATGGTTTTTGAATTTTAGTTGTATCTGGTCTCTTCTTAGCTTTGACCTTAATTATTTCATAATGTAGTACCAGATTTCATAACCCAGCTTGTGAAGTTTGATTGGCCCCTTAGTAATGAAACTAGAATTGAAGAAGATCAATTAGGGGTTAACAGATCAATATTTTTTTTAAACGAAGAAGTTTGTTTAAAAAAAAAAAGCATTAATTATGGTCCTCTCCTTGCTTTTATGATTGTATGAATGTATGAGTTACACCCGAGCTGAAGTTGGAGTGGAATATGCTTGCGATAATGCATAGACTTGGTAAAGGTAAGACTAGAAAAGGAAAAATTCTCCAGGAAAATAGTGAAAATTTTGACTTTTTTTGAAAAAGAATAGTGAAAATTTTGACTTGTGCCTTGTAGAAGAGAAAGATGATTGGATTACATGGTTCTTGGAGAAAGATGATTGGATTACATGGTTCTTGGAGAAAGATGATTGGATTACATGGTTCTTGTCATGAAAGAAAACTTTTGATTAACTAATTTGGAAGAATGATTGGATATCAAGAGAATGTTTGCATGGCCATAAACTGCTCCCCACTAATAGTTCATTGTAGTCACCCTATGGACCTGTATGTGTCACGGGAAAAGGACGTCTCTTAAACTAAATTCTCATTTTGTTAATTTTTTATGCGTGGTGCCAAAGCTTCATTTAGACGAAAAACTTAACTTTGGCACGTTGTTTTGCTTTTTCACGTGCTAATGAGGGTTGGTAAAAGTTTCTTTATCTTGTCACTTAGTTATGTTGTACGTTGTTTAGAATACTGTTCAAATTTGAAGCTCCGTGTGTACTTGTAACTGTTAGCATTGTTGGGAAAATAGTTTCCACTTTATCCTGGGTGACCGGTCAAAAGTTTCTCAGAGAAATTAAGAGTTTGGATCTGCATGAGTATTTCCTCAATTATGTTCCTATGCATTGCTGTAGATTGTGCCTCAATTGAGATAAAGCTTGGTCGAGTATTGTTGGCTTTCAAGGGCTACAAAATTATTAATTTTATAGATTTTTCATTGCTACAATAACTCTGCACAAAAAAAAAGGACAAAATGAAGGAGTACAACACCTAGTTATGACTGCATGGGATTAACGGGAAGCAAGTATATGTAAATGTGAACACTTATAGTTTTAAATGGGAGGCTGTCTGAAGTTCCAAACCTAGTCTAGTATGTACTTTTATCATATTTCTCCTGAGTGCATGATTCTTATTAGTTGTTGTATCATTTTCTTTTAGAATAATATGAATTATTGTTTTGGTCAGTCTTTTCTATATGACAAGTAGTTATGACTGGAAAATGTATAGTAATGTGGTAATAAGGAATTATATGGAAATGCTTGGTTCTCTATTTTACAGTCGGCCCTTGATTGTCTTTGTTGAATTAACTGAGTTGGCTTTTGTTTATCAGGCTCAAAAGTTGATTTGAAGAAGAACGCACAGACGCTAAAGGTTCAAAGATGGACAACAACCAGAGGTAAAATCTAGAAAAATAGTTTGACTTTCATTTTTTATTCTTATTTTGCATCTAATTTTTATTTTTTTATACAGGAAAATTCATATGGATGCGTCGTATATAGGCAATGGATCAGACAGAACAACGGTCTATGAAGGACATTATAAACTTGACATAGCTGTCAAAAGAATTCCGCGGGAGAAAGTACAGAAGCCTATAGAAAATCTTCGCGCAGACGGAGACTACGAGCATGAAAACATTGCTCCGACTTATGGCTTTGAGGAGGAGGGAGATTATATTCTCCAAGCGATGGAGAAATTTTACAACAACTTGAGTGACCTGATTTCACAGAAAAATATTCTTGTGATGAGAGTTGGTCAATCCACACATGACACGCCTGCTTTTGCAGAGCTAATCAGGTATCATTTTTCTTCGCAAACATATACTGGATTAAGATACCATGACCAGTATTTAATAATAATTTTTTTTTTTCCCTTCACAGGCAAGTATGTACAGGACTTGAATTTCTACACAGCAAAGGAGCACTGGTAAAGAATTTGAAGCATTCAGTATTTTTTGTAAGAATGGCATCATCAAGATAGCGCCCGTATCTGTGAAAAGTGATCCTGATCCTCGTAAGTAATTTGAATTCATTTTTCTTTGTATATTATCTTTTTGTTCTCTAACTTAGTGTTTTATTTTGTAGATTGGAAGGCTCCTGAAGAAGTTGGTGGTCACGACCAACAAAGCACTGCTTCTGACATTTTTAGGCTTGGTCTCATCATGATGCGCTGCTTATGTTTAGGGAACATGCCTTTTACGCTACAGGAATATCAACAAGCTTTAAATAATGGTGCGTATGAAACATTCATCAGTCAAAAGATCCTAGGATGTCGTGCAACCCCAGAAGCTACCCACTTGCTAACAAATCTGTTGAGTGAAGATCCTTCGTCAAGGTAATTCCATTTAATTGTTTATAAATAAAACTATATGTATTAGAATTACTAAGTTAATAACGTTAGTTGGCTCCGTACTAACATGTAATTTGGATTTTTTTTTTTTGATAACCGAGGGTATCGGGGCCCTACCCACTAATCCCATGAGGCATTTGCGCTACGGGGAATCGAAATTGGAACCGTGCGCCTAACCACGCAATCCCGAGTTTTCCTTTACCGCTGCACCAACCCCTTGGGATTTTAGAATAATTAGCGCCAAAAAGGCAGAGATGTATAGGTTTATTTGGACATTGAAAATGACATAATATATTATCTTTTGTCAATTTAGTTTTAAAATTAAAATCAACGAATAATAGTGAAAAAAAAAGGTAGGTCGTTCCCTGTACCTGTATCCAATATTCGGATCCTTTCAATTGTATCCTCATATCCAAAGGATTTGACTCATTCATATGCATCTGTATTTGAAACCCTTCATCCCAAACTGAGCAACATAGGTTAATACATACAAAGTGAAATTGGATGGAGTCATTATCTTTGAATTTGCACATCTCACCCATTGACATTTTGGTCTGCAGTTTATTTAACTTTTCTCCATATAATTCTGTCAGCAACTCCAATTACATGCTTGTAATCATGTAATGTTTATTAGATCTTTGAGGAGTTTGACAATTTATAGTGATGGAGGCTACTTATTAGCATTCGGCATTGGTCAGATTTTAACATTCTATGTTGTGTTATAAATGGGCATATGCATTCAATATAATCATCGACGACATTTTCTATAGCTTGTTAACAAGAATACCCTATTATATTTGCTTTCATTTTTTGCTTACCATGATCAGCTTTTGAGCCTTTTGACACATATCACTTGACTGTTACCTCCAAAATTAGTTAGAGAAAGGACCTTGTTCTATTCGCCATTTTCCTCCAACTAAGAGAAAGAGGTTGGCTTTAAATCTGCAATGACTAACTGGAAGGATTTAATCATTTGTGACATCGCTCCTTATTTAAATTTGACAATATTCCTTAATGTTAAAAGCTCCAGTTACAAGAAGCTATACAAACGGACCTTTAAACTCATTTACTTTGTCTTATGTTATTTTATGTAGTGTTTGGAAGGGTTCTCTAACTAAAAGAACTTTCCAGAGTTTGAAAGTGTTATGTTTTTCTTTTTAACTGTTTGCAAAACTAAAATAGAACCACTTTTGAACAAAGAGAAATTAAAAATGCTTTTTTAGAGAAGTCCAAAATTGAAGTTTCTGTAAAAATCATTACTTTAGCTTTTACGAAAACTTAGGCGTGTTTGATTGGTAAACATTTTCCAGGAAAATGTCAAATCAAGGAAATCATTTTCCAACTTGTGTGTTTGATTGCAAATGTTTTCCGGGAATTCGTTTTCCAGGTACAAGTCCTTAAAGCACAAAAACAATGATTTTCCTGGAAAACTCAATCCAAGAAAAGGGTGGAAATCGGTTTTCCGGGAATTCGTTTTCCTGGAATCCTATCAAACACACCCTTATATTTGCATGAAGTGACATGAACTTCAAGATTAACAAATTGCACATTAACATATTATTATAAAAATAAATTTCCTAAATTCTAACCCAATGTAATGTAATAAAAATAAAATGTATACAAAAGAACCTTACAAATTTAGTAGCGCAAATTTTATTTTTTATTTTTATTTTTTATTTTTTATTTTTTATTTTTATTTTTTATTTTTTTTAATGAAAGCTTTTTAACGAATAGCTCTACCTTTAAAATTTCTTTCCATGACAACCACACAGAGGTCCCCTTTAATAGTTATATGATTGATGGATTTGACTTTCCTTGTTCAATCAAGTTCTAGACAACTTGAAATATTAGTTTGTTTCCTTACTCAGGATATATACTCTTATCTTCCTAGCCAACTTTGGATAGTTACAGCTCTATGATTAGGTTATTTCACTTTGTTATTCAAAAAGGCAAAGATGAGTAATACAATTCTCCATACCTTCTTGTCTTTCCAACTTGGTATGAGAATAAGTCATGACTATGTTTTGAGTTAAGAGTAGAATTTGCCTCCATTCTCCAGCATGCAGCCTTGTGCTTCTCGTCCAGCTAATGTATGCAGTTTTGTTTGTTTTATGATAATGCTGCTTCTCAAGGAACAATATATTATCTTTGCCTGTGTGGTGATGTTTGTTCTGTTTCAAGCCGGTGGTTTACAATTATTCTTTAAAACTCTTCTCGCCTATCTTTTGTGCGGTAATTTTGCCCACTAGCTTTGTCTTAGCTCTTTGATTTCATTGCACAATTTTCATTTCTGAGCTTCCCATTGTTTGGCCATTAAGCTATTCTTCCCTGCCCATGGTTTTGGGCTTGTAAAAAGTGTTGACTTAATAATTGGATTTTATTAGCCCTATAGTTTCTTGTTCTGCCAGAAGGGTTTCTTCCCTTTACTTATTTATTTATTTATTTATCTCATTCTGTTTGTCAATGGCCTTCTATGTTTGTTTGCCAGAACTTTTGATGTTTATTTACCAATTGTAAGGGGGCTTTGGTCCGACTATCTTTCTGAACTTACTGTGCATTTGATTTCGACATGTGCATCTATCTTATCAAGTCCATTAGACCAATGAAGTCTTCATCTTTACATTTCTTCAATAGACTGATGAGCATTGGTTTCCTTTGTGGCTATTTTGTTGTTTCTCGTCCATCTGTAGTGACACCTTTTTGACATTTTACCATTGTATTTTGTAGGTATCGTCCATCTGTAGTGACACCTTTTTGACATTTTACCATTGTATTTTGTAGGTATTCTGCGGGTGAGATATTACTCCACCCTTTACTTTTGACAGACCATGAAAAGGTGGCGTTCCTCCGTGATGTGAGTAATCTGGCAGAATTTGATGGGGCAATTCAAGACTGCATCAATGAGGTACAAGCTGAAATTTTAGGGGGTCGGAGATGGGATCAGATGGTTCAAGAGTTATATAAAGATATGAGCAAACAAAGGTCTTACCGTGTGTATAGTCTCAAAGATCTAATATGCATGATAAGAAATGCAAATGGCCACGAGTTCACTTTAAATCAAAACACCAGAACAATTTTAGAGAGGCAAGGTGGGCTCTACGGATATATCTCAAAGCAATTCCCAAAACTGGTCATGGTGCTTTATCAGAAGATTATTGATAGGGGATGCTCGGGCCACCCAGATATCCAAAAGTACTTTGTAAGTGCTCATATTTTTACAAAAGTTCCCTTAAAATGTCCTTAAGTCTCTAAACAAATAAATGGAGCATGATATGTGAATACTAAATAATGTCCATCTGTTTGTGCAAGTTGCTCCTCCTAGGAAAATCACTCTAAAAGCATTTTGGTGATCAATATATATTCATGTCATTGTAAGGACACTGTACTTCAAAGAGTACTACCCTGTTATGTAGTCTATGCCGACCCAATATTTTTTTTTTTTTTTTTTGATAAGAAACAAAATATATTATTGAATTAATAACTCTATGGATATTACAACAAAAAAGGTGGACAAGACTTCCACCTATAGAGTATAACCAATTGCTATGCTAGATCAAGAATCAACACAAGAGCTTCATGAACTACTTGGAATTACATTATAAAGAGAGCTCATAGGGTCAAGGCGAAACACAAAACTATCTAATTCAGTGACAATTCCGGCCGCTCTAGCCCATAGACCAACTGTGAAGATAATGTAGTCCCAAATATCAACAACCGATCTCTCAAGATTATCAAAAATCCTTCTATTTCTCTCCAGCCAAATCGTCCAAGCTGCCCCCATGACTGTAAGTTTCCACAACTCCTTTTGTTTTGTATCTCCTCCAAAACTCCATTTGATAAGAATCAAATCCGCCCATCTTTTAGGCATAGCACCCCATATTCCAAACAATTGCATGATTCTATCCCAAATTCCTTTTGCAAAATCACAGTGGATCAATAGATGATCAATAGTCTCATTATCTCTTTTGCACATAATGCAATATGAAGGCGAAATGCACCATGAAGGCCTTTTCAATTGTAACAATTTGCAAGTGTTAACCTTCCCCAAAGATACCAACCAAGCAAAAACTTTAACTTTTGAGGGGAAACCACCTTTCCAAATAAAATTATATTGAGGGAAGTTTGAGTCACAAGTCAAGTGAACAAGAAAATTGAAGAAGGATTGGCACGAGAAAGAACCGGATGGGTGGGCCGTCCAAACTCTTTTATCCGGGGAAGTTGGGTCGAGGTTGATGGATTCGAGTAGGCTTGAGAGGGATGTAAACTCTTCTATGTCTCTATCCCCAAGATTTCTACAAAAGCCAAGGTTCCAGGATGAGTTGGGGTATGCTGATGATGAAACAATATTGCCAATAGCTGAATGTTTGTGGTTAGACAAGCGAAAAAGACGGGGATATAATATGTTGAGGGTTTGGTCGCCCACCCACTTATCTAACCAAAACCTAATTCTATCCCCTTTTCCTACCACAAATTTGGTGCATTTCTCAAAAGTGTCCCACATTGTAGCTATGGATTTCCATGGTGCCCGTAGAGTGGAGTTAACATTAGTGCTTGCATCCCATCCATTTGAGAGGAGACCATACCGACTGATGATGATTGAGTGCCAAAGTGAGTCTAATTCTATAGGGAATCGCCAAAGCCATTTGCCCAGCAATGCCAAATTCTTCAAATGAAGATTCCCGATCCCCAAACCTCCGTCTTTCTTAGGTTTTGTGACAGTTTCCCATTTAACCAGATGGTCTCTATGACCTTCACCTTTACCTTCCCAAAAGAAGTCTCTCATCATCTTCTCAATCAACTTCACCACCTTCATAGGCATTTTAAAAATTGACATAAAGTATGTAGGTATGCTTCCCAACACCGATTGCAAAAGTACTAGTCGGCCCCCTCTTGATAAACAACCTCTATGCCATCCTTCAAGTCTTCTACCAATTTTCTCCACCACTGGATTCCAAAATGATGAAGTGTTAGGGTTCCCCCCCAAGGGTAGTCCAAGATAATTCATTGGCCATGTTCCTTTCACACAGCCCACCTTATCGGCAATGTACTCAACTCTTTCTTCCATAATGTTAAGGCCTACAACCGAACTCTTTGCCATATTCAACTTGAGTCCCGCACTTTTGGAGAAGAGTTGTAAAATTCCCATAAGGTTTCCAATGCTTTCATCCTTATTCTCTATGAAGAAAATACTATCATCCGCAAATTGAAGATGTGAAACTCTCGCCTTATTGTTACCAACTTGAAAACCTTCCAAAACCTTCATCTCACATGCCTTATTGACCAATCTACTTAAGACGTCCCCCACCAATATAAAAAGGAATGGTGATAATGGGTCACCTTGTCTCAACCCCCGGGATGCACCAAATTTTCCCCTTGGTTTACCGTTGAGCATTACCGAAAAATTGACCGAGGATAAGCAACCCCAAATCCATGTCCTCCATTTCTCACCAAATCCCTTCTTTTGCAACACAAAGTCTAAGAACTCCCAACTCACATGGTCATATGCCTTCTCAAAGTCAATTTTCAACACCACTCCTTCCTTCTTCTTCATCCTATATTCCTCAACAATTTCATTTGCAATCAACACCAAGTCCAAAATTTGTCTATCTTTCACAAAAGCACCTTGTGTGGCATCGATTGTTTCTTCCATAACATTCTTTAGTCTCAAGGATAGTACTTTTGCCACAAGTTTATACAAAGAGGTAACCAAGCTAATCGGTGAAAATCTTTAATGGAGATGGAGCTCAATTTTTTTTTTTGGGAATGAGGCAAATGAAGGTTTCATTAACTGTAGCATTAATAATGCCATTCTCATGAAATTCCGTAAATACCTTCATCAAGTCTTCTTTAATCACCTCCCAACCCTCCTTCAATGCCGCCATGGAGAATCCATCGGGCCCTGGAGCTTTGTCTCCATCACACCCAAAAAGAGCCTCTCTGATCTCATTTTCTTGAAAGGGCTCCTCCAATTTCACCTTCCAGTCCACTTTAATTCTAGCCCATTCTAATCCCTCAATACCAACACTAACTCTCTCCTTCCTGTTAAATAGGTTCTCAAAAAAGTCTATAATCTCTTTCTCAATATCCTCTTCTGTATGCAAAATGCTCCAATCTCTACTCTCAAGTTTATTGATCATGTTGTTTGCTTTTCGACCACTTGCAGTGCAGAAACATCTTGGAATTGTTGTCCCATTCCTTGACCCCTTTGATTCTTGCTTTTGATTCCAAGATATTTCTTCCCGAACAATCAATTCCTCCAAGTGTCTCCTTAACATCCTTCTTTCCATCCTCTCATCTTCCCGATCAGATCTCGCTTCTTTTTGTCTAACTCCTCAACTCTTCTTCTAGTCGCCTCTTTTTCTATTCTCACATCACCAAATTCCTCTTTATTCCACTTCTTCAACTCTTCCCTCATCTTCTTCAATTTTCCCATGAATCTATAACCTGCCCATCCCTCCAATTTGTACTTGTCCCACCATAGCTTCCAATTTTTTCTAAAATCTTTGTGCCTTAGCCACATGTTCTCAAATCTAAATGGGATAGGTCCCCACTTAAATCTATTGGTATCCAATAGTATGGGGCAATGGTCTGATATTACCCTAACAAGAGCTTCCTGTCTGACTCCCTCAAACATGCTTTGCCAATCTTCCGAGAGGAGGAATCTATCAATCCTAGAGCAAGCCAATCTTTCTCTCATGTTTGACCATGTGTAGTCCGAATTTAGAAGCTTCAAGTCCTTCATTCCAGTGTCATTTATGAATCTTTCAAACTTTCTCATACTTCCCGTATATTTTATTTCCATTTAATTTCTCCGATGGGTATCTTACTACATTAAAATCTCCACCCAAACACCATTTTACTCCACACAACCCATATAGGCTTGCCAGTTCCTCCCAAAATACATCCTGTCTTTTGGACTGCATGGACCATATACCCTGAAAACCACCATCCATCGCTAACCCAACTACTTCCAAAAAACTGAAACGGAATAGCTCCCTAACACTACTTCTTTTCCTCTAAACACTCTTGAGTCCCACATCACGAGTATACCACCTGATTTTCCAATGGACGGTAAAGGCCCATTCTTTAAATCTACTACCCTGCACACTTCCTATCAACTTCTTATCAATTCTTTCCATTTTTGTTTCTTGCAATGTTACTAGATCTGGTTTCTCTCTCCTAACAATTCCTTTACCACCTTCCTCTTGTCCTTCCCACCCAACCCTCTAATATTCCAAATTTTATGATCTTCATCGAACTCTTTCCTCGTCCCTCAAGATAAGTGCATTCACTTTCCCTCGTTCATAGTTGACATTGCTTTGTAAATTTCTTAGTTCCCTTGATCCCTTTTTCGCACTTCTCTTTGAGTAGGCTGAATTAACTCCGTTGTCACGTAAAAAGTTTTCTTCTGTTTTTGAGAGGAACAAGAGTTAAGTCCACCATCGAGAATTGGTTCAAGACTTCCATCTTCTTCCACGTCTGCTTCTTCCCGATTGAATCCCTATTCCCTCTCTGCGATTCCCATACTGGCACTCTTCCATTTACCTTAGAATTAGACTCACGGGCACTTACATCACCGGAATTAGTCAAGAGGCCTTCCCAACCCATAGATGGAGCAGATTCATTTTGCCTCCCTCTATCGGGGGCACCTGCAAATTCATTGCACAATTGTGGTGTAGAGTCGAATTCACCAAAAAGGGGTAAGACAAGTGACTAAAATCTGGTTTTGTAGATTCACCAGAACACACAGATGCATTAGGAAGCTCGGAATGATTAATGTGGCTAGAGAATGTATTTGGAACGAGCTCACTGTAGGAGAATTTTGGATGTTTCAACCTCGGCGATTGAAGGTTTTGCTGAATCGTTCTTTGGTTCCAGTATTTCTTGCTTATAGTTCTCTTGGACAGGCTCTTACGGTTCCCTAAACAAGTATGAGACCTCTTCCCTACATCATCGCCCTCCTCCACCTCAGCCTTAGACTCAAAGATGTCCTAAATCCATTGTCCTCATGTTCATCTCAATCGGCGAAGTGCACCTTTGTAATTTTCCATGGATTCCTCATCGTCCGATAGTTGTCCCAATACCATGCTCGGCATCTCGCGACCTCATATGCTTTACCATCCTCCATCAATTCTTTCCCAGATTTCCTCTTCACCTTCAACTGGCCTTCCAATTTCTCGCTCACGTCAATTTCTTCCTTCTCCTCGAACATCGTGGTTGATTTCTTTGAATTGGTGGTATCGCCTATCTCAAATTCTCCATCGCATTTCAAGATTTCTCCATGGATGAGGAATCTGTTCTTCTCCATTGTCGCCGATAATCGTATACGATTCTCCACCTTCTTCGTCTGAATATATTCGAACCGATCCAGCCCAATTGCATTCGTTCGCCATTGTCACTATATCGTGGAGAATAAGGGCCCAATGATGTAATTGGCCCAAAATCGAAAAACTTTAGGGCTTCTACAAGCTTATCTGAATCGACCTTATTATTGGGCTTTCTTCTCTGGTACACTTTACATGATTGACTTCCAGCCCACTTCCTTTGACTCCAATTGTGGCAAAGCCCAAGATTCATTTGAAATTTTAAAAACCCTAGACAAACCCGATTGATCTGGAAGACTTCTATCTCCCATCCGATGTGCGAAAATTGGAGTTTCCAAGGAAAGGTCATGATTAATTCTTCCAAAAACCCTCTGGAGATTGATCGTCGCTCCTCGTGTGTCCCAAATATGGCTGATTTGTTTTCCTTCGACACCGTGTGCCGCCTCTAGCAGAGAGAAGTTTTACAGCTGCATTAATGTTACGTCGCCTCTCGCCCTTCCTTTCCTTCTGACGTGTGTGCCATCGGGTATCTATCTTTTTGCCACCTCATGCTCACCATCCTTACTTACGTCGTGCCATGTCATCATCTTCCTCATCTAGTGTATCTGGGGCATCACCTACAGCGGCTGGTTTGTTTTCTTTGTTCCAAGTTTTCCGATGACTTAATCTTCCCAATCGTACCATGGAATCTATATTTACGATCATTCAATTTGAAAACCTTATAGTGATTGTCGAACCTTCATACGGTAGATTCACCACTTCGATAAAGCCATTTTTACTGCCTCTCAACCTCAACCGAGCATGATTAAGGAACTTTAAGTCATTAGTTTCCTTGTCAATGTCAAGTAATCCCCACAAAAAGACTCCAATCACTTTGAACACATGTTTATTCCATATGTTCAGTGGTATACCTTCTACTCCGATCCAACTATATCGGCAATCGATTTTGATGTTTTCCGATTGGTTCTTCCAGCTCCAGGGCGAAAACAGCACTGTTGCGACTGCTGGAATTTTCAGCCTTCCTATGTCAACAAGACTGTTAACCTCTTCCTGACTATGGCACCAGATCAATGTTCGATCGTCGTATAATGGTCGAATATCATACTGTTTCTTCATCATATTTCTCATCCCATATTGGATTGCGTTCCATGGTATATGGCTGTTCTCCCTGAACATCAGTACTCCTTTTGTCCAGGTATTTGAACTTCCCCTTCCTTCAGTTCTTAGAATATTCTGTTCTTTAGAGCCATCTTGTTTTATTGACACTCCATTTTTGACTACTTCTGCCCAAGATCTTTTGACTGATGTTTCTTTTGCTGTGTTGCCCGTGTACTTCTGTTGTGGCTGAGTTACTTGCCTCCAACCCCTCCTCTTTCTACCAATCACTTGTTGTAACCTCTCATCTAAACCACTCCACCCTATCATATTTTCTTCAGAAGGGACGATAATGTGTTTCACCAAACTGTTCCTTAATGTGTAAATTTTCAGAAACTTACCTCTTACATTCTGGAAAACTTCCACCCATAATACCATATTCCTGTTCCTGAACTGTTGCTTCCTGTTTGATAGCCTCCCAGTTTTGCATAATGATCCTATTACCTCAGATAACCAAGCTGCGGCATCCATAGTGATTAATATCTCATACATCCATGCTTTCGTTCTTTCTGTAATCCTCACTGATCCTCCATCCTTCGACAATGTAAGCATAAACACCTTGAATCTTGTTTTAACTTGCAAAACCCTCTGGACAAACCCTCTGAATTTTTTTGGGCATTCATACTGATTAGATTCAAGGGATTTGTGCGTGTGTGTGTGTGTGAGAGAGAGAGAGAGAGAGCTAAAAGATCATCTCAGTTTCTCTCATTAGCTGAGGGATCAATTGTTCGGTCAGAGATTATGCCGACCCAATATTATCATCATACGTATGTTATGCGTTTAATCATCCTATTCCACAAATTTTCTTTTACACCCTCAAGCCTTTGTTTCTTTACGTATTAAAAGCATTATGCAAGCTGGCTTATAACTGTTCTAACTTTCACGCATTACGAAAGAGTTCTATATTAGGTTGAGATGAGAAAATGCCCCTAAATCTGAAGGGGTTGTGTTTTAGTACAGCCAGAAGGAAAACTTGGTCATGTCCAAGGAGGCTAGCTTGGTCAGAGGAAGAAATACAGAAAATGATCGGGCTTGTAGAAGATGCTTCAATAGCAAGGATAAACAAAATAATTGAACAATTCCTCAGTCTGTGAATCTGTTCACTGAGCTCCTAGCAATGTATGTTTCATGTAATGCAAAAAAACCAGATTTTCAGGAAATGACGGGCAGAAAACCAAGCAGATTTGACTTAGAGGAGAACAGAAACATGGAAAATAAAGTTACTGGGTTGAAAATAAGATAAGATGGGACGGTGAAAATCTGAGAATGCATTGGCGTTGAGTAGGTATTGATTTCAAAAAGAAAATAAGATCACCAGATGTTTGCCAATGGATTATGAAGGGAATATTTCCATGTAATCGAAGCCTGGGAGCTGAAAACTAAATGGACAAGATTCAATGTGTGGTACAATACCATGCCTGTTTTCATAAAGTGCTACAAAAAAATCATGATCGAGGATACATATCAACCTCACACTGAAATATTTTTACAAACATTAAACTCAGTACCTACTCATGAACTAGTCAAATGGACAGAGGATTATAACTGGATTCACATGGTCAAATATCTAGCTAATCAAATATCGAAGAGCTTCTCCTCCAATAAAATAGGGGAAATTCTGATGTACGTACCTGTCAAACATACTTTCTAATATGCACCATTCAAGCATGTCTTCGAAC
The DNA here is from genome assembly GCA_018223645.1 of Jasminum sambac. NCBI lineage: Eukaryota > Viridiplantae > Streptophyta > Magnoliopsida > Lamiales > Oleaceae > Jasminum > Jasminum sambac. The sequence continues at coordinate 30,043,037 of CP073652.1, forward strand.
CCCATCTGTACCAACACTGACAGCTGAACCAGCACCCACCCGAGAATAGAGAACGCAAGCACAGCATTCAAATCAAGCAATTTTCCTTACGCATCACTACCTCATGTATATTAAGATCCTTCACTACACTTGGCTTTTGCAAACTTTGAACTTTAACCACGAATCAAAGCCCATTGGGTAGTTTGTAACTGCACAATGATGTTTAACTTCTTCCAGTCAGATTCAGAGTTAATAATTTCAATTACTGCAATAAATAACCTTTTGGAAATTACAAATCTACAACCTACAGTAAATGCCTCTAGATTGAATTGTGGGACGCTACCGAGGTGTACAATACATAGACTTCGCAAGATCCTTTTTTTTTTTAATCAATGGCTATCAAATCATTTACACCTTGTTGTACATGTTTATATTATCAAACTGATTAATCTGGTGTCATATCTAATCCATCTGCGATCACATTAATAAATAAATTGAACCTTAAACGGTAATCATGATAACTATCATTCATAGAACACGGGGCCAAAAAAAAAAGAGGTCTCTCCTCCTCCAAAGCGGGTTAATTTCTATGATCTATCCTTTTTCGAACACAAATCAACCAGCGTATGCAATAGTCAGACAGACAGAATAAAAATAAAACCGGGAAAATAAGAAAACATGCCTGGAAGTTTTGATCCGACATAGTCATGCAATAGATCTCGTCAATTATGCTCGATTTCATTCCAAGTGATGGTCGGTCAGTCAGATGTTTGACCGGGACAGCATAGAAACATAGGCAGCTTTATCACAGACCACACAGATCCCGTTAATTATGCTCAATTTTCATCAGAGGCAATCCGATGAGCAGTCAGGTGTTTGGTCGGAGCAGCACAGAATCACCGGAGCAGCCATAAAAAAGACGTCAACCAGACAAAGCGCCGGCCCGGGGGAGAGAGGGAGGATTCAGAAGAAGTAAAAGAGGGGATGTGTCGAAGGTGTTGGCAACTGAAACGTACGAATAGCCTGACAACCCAGTTATTTAGATTTTAGGGTATGTTTGATGGGGTGTTAAGTTGATGTGCGCGGTATTCCGTGTAAAAATGTGTGGTTAATATTATTTTGAGAGATGTGTGTGGTTGAAAATGAGTATGAGGTTATACGGAATTGCGTGCGGTTAAATTTATAGTGGAAAGAACAAGCCCTTAGTTTAGATTTCTGAATGCCAGAAAATGACTTATCTACCCTTCTTCACTAGAAATAGTAAAAACGCTAAAAACATAAATTACTTTCTTTTTTCTCCTCGAAAAATAATTTCTACCGACACATCTTAATACATTTATTATTAATTCATTTTAATTTATTCTTTTCAAATTTTAAATTTACTCAAACAAATCACATCCACATACCAATTGTACTTTTAAATCTTCACCATCCAACTCCACTAATTTTCTCTCTTCCTATTTATAAAAATACATTTTAATTCATACGCTAACACAATGAATTTGATTGGAATCAATACTATTTTGTAATCGAAATGACTCCTAAGACTGAGGAGGTTGACATTACAGGCTTAGCTGAGAAAAGCTTTTGGAAGGAACCTCCGCAAGTACCAATTGAGATATCCCAAATTCTCACTAGCGGCTATGCTGTAGAGTATTCATCGGTAGTGTGAATTAACAGTTTAAGAGTCTTTGAACTACTACCATAAATCATGGAGTTAACATTTTTGGGACTATGTATAGATAAATTATGAATGCATTCATGGTTTATGGATACTTCGTTTTTAGGTATGGGAATCCAGACTTTATGGCAATGAGTTGGAATCGGTTGGAGAACTTAATAAAAGCCATCCTCACACGTATGAGTTATGGTAAACTACAAAGTTACACTGTGGCTAAGTTAATTTGTTGATGCTTTTCTTTATTTCTAGACAGTATAAAGAGTGTATTTCAATGGCCAATAAATTAGAGGTACGTAGTTCATATAAATCAAGAACCGGAAACATTGAAACTTGTAGCATTAAATTATAGAGAGTGAGTTCTCTCTAAATTGAAATGCTAAAATAGAGAGCCTATTGGAGATTGGAAAAAATGACCTTTTATGAATTAGGTATAATTTAAAATTGGTTTTACGCCATTTGAAGACTCATATAGGTTTTTATCACACTTTTCGTGAGCTTAGTCAGGGTATACCCCAGAAAAGTTTTCTTGACTGTAGAAAAATATTTTGGTGACCCAAATGTGGTTGGTATGAGCTAATTTTTAAATATGATGGACCTATGTGAGTCTCCTATCTTCCACATAAATTTCATGATTTTATTGCATTGTTTCCCACGTTAAATTAATTTTTGAAAGTTCACTGCCCAAATTGAAAATAAATTCAACTTATGTGTTTGAAGTTGAAAACGTGTCGTGGTCCTTGTAACTTGACTTTGGGGAGTGGTTCTGATTTGTAATATAGCTATAAAAGTTATTTGGACGTTCAAGCAAAATTTATATGGTTTCGCGCTCTATGCTTGAGCATATGCTAATTGTTGTGAAGATAGACATTTGAAAATGTGAATTATTAGTATAATGGTTGTAAGATCCTAATTTTAAGTGCTTTCTCTATATTTATGTAACAAACTAGGATCTTTGGCACGTTGATACCATGACAACCAATGCTCATCCATTCACAAACTCGTAAAATGAGGGGAAAAAAAAAAAGCTAAGGACCCCAAGCAAGTAAACTTTACTTAATTACATGTAAGATAAACTAGTTAAGGTAAGTTAGTGTGTTTTATGACTTTTTGCAATGATGTATGATCTTATTGTTAGGATTATTCTTGCAGTCTTGGAAAGTCTTGGACGCCAGTCATGCATGCAAGATTCCTTCATTTCTTTTATCTAATTTAGGATATAGTTGGTTTTTTATTATTTAGTTTCCTTTGTAATTATCCTATAAATATTTCTCTGTATCTTTTGATTTATTTCCTTGTATTCAATTAGGACTCGTTGATTGTATTTTCCTAGTTGTGTTAGGATGCTTGTTGTATATATATACACCTTTTCCATATCAATAAAGTTAAGCTAATTTAATACTGCAACAATTGGCTTCCTTGCGTAAATCCTCCATTGGCTTTGAGCCTCGTTCCGATCTCGTCTTTTACTTCTTTCATCGTATCAAAGCGTTTCGCTTAACAGCTCGAATCCATGGCCTCAAAAGACTCTTCTGTTGTGTCAACCAAAACCGTCACCTCCACTAAAATTCTCCCTTCCACCACCACTAATATGCCAATCCCTATTGTGATAAATTCTCAAACTCAATTGCCAATCAAGCTTGATTCTACAAATTAAGCTACCTGGTTCGCACAAATCCACAGTCTTCTTGTTGGTTTTGATATTCTCGGATATGTGGATGGTTCCCTACCTTGTCCACAGGCCACCATCCCTTGATGATGTTCCCATACCTAACCCGGATTTCTCCTATTGGATCCGACAAGACAAACTACTTCTAAATGCCATCATAAGCTCCTTGACACCTAGTCTCGTTCCTTTCATTGCCGCCTCGAAATCTTCACGAGATGCATGGGTTACCATACAAAATACGTATGCTCAACCGTCTAGAGCTCGTATCATGGGACTTAAAGCCAAGCTTGCTAGCCTAACTAAAGGTGATCGATCTGTCACTGAGTTTATGCAACAAGTGCGCAGTGTGGTTGATACTTTAAACCTTCTTGATGCTGAACCCCATCCAGATGAGGTGGCCCTACATGTTTTGCGGGGATTGGGAAAGGAATATAAGGATATTGCTAATGCTATTCAAGCTAGGGATACTTCCCTCACGTTTGATGAACTTTATGAGAAGCTTGTCACCACAGAGGCTCACATCCAAAATACTCAACCCACTCATCCTTTGTCTACGCCCATGACTGCTAATGCTGCCTACCGACCACCCACGTCCAATGCAAATTGTAACAACAACAACAACTCCTCCAACTATTGGTCCAATACCAACTCCAATAACCGTTCAAACAACAACTCCAACAGCAACTACACGCCTAGACCATATCAAGGCAAGTGCCAATTGTGCCGTGAACAGGGACACTCTGCTAAGTTTTGTACAAAGTGGCATGTTTCACCCCTTCAAGGTGGCAATTCCTATCCACAAAACAATCATCCTCGGCCTAGCTTCCCTCCACAGTTTCGCCCTTTTCAACCCGCCACTGCCAATATTGCTACAAACTCTATTCCTCAACCAGCAGACTGGTTGCTTGATTCAGGGGCTTCTCATCATGTTACATCAGATCTCAACAATCTTTCAATTCATTCCAATTACTTGGGACTCGATGATATCCAGATCGGTGATGGTACAGGTCTCACTATTACACACACGGGCACTAAACATTTTCATACACCTCGTGCTCAGTTTACCATTGATAATGTTTTATGTGTGCCTAAAATGTCGAAAAATTTGATCTCAGTTTCTCAATTTTGCAAACAAAATAACGCCTCTATAGAATTTTTACCATCCTCTTTTCATGTGAAGGATCTGCGAACAAGGAAGCCGATTATCAAAGGCAGCACTGAGCATGGCGTCTATCTCTGGCTGCGCACTCCAATTCATCCCAAGCTGGCATACACGGCTCAACCAGTGTCTCTTGAAGTCTTGCATCGCCGTTTAGGTCATCCAGCATTTCCTATTTTACATCATTTCATTAAATTGCATGCACCTCATGTTTCGTCCAATTCTAATGTAATACATTGTGACTCTTGCTCTAGTATGAAGAGCCACAAACTTCTATTTTTTCAGTCCACGTTGACTAGTACTGGACCATTAGATTTAATTTTCTCCAATATTTGGACAAGTCTTATTTTATCTATTGATGGTTTTAAGTATTATGTGATTTTTATTGATCATTTCAGTCGCTATATTTGGCTTTACACTATACGCAAAAAATCTGATGTTAAAGGTGTTTTTATGAAATTTAAAGCCTTAGTTGAAAATTTTCTTCACACTAAAATCAAACGATTCTACAGTGATAATGGTGGTGAATTTGTCGCTTTGTCAAATTTTTTATCCTCTCATGGCATCACTCATCTTACTTCTCCGCGACACATGCCCGAGCACAATGGGTTTGCCGAAAGACGGCACCGACACATTGTTGAAACAAGCCTCAGCTTGCTTCATCATGCCTATGTGCCAACCCGCTTTTGGCCATATGCTTTTCACACGGCTGTCTTCTTAATAAACCACATGCCAAAAATTGCTTTCAACTATGTTACTGCATTTGAAAAAATTTTAACAAATCACCTAATTTTGCTAAACTCCGTGTGTTTGGTTGTTTATGTTATCCTTGGTTGCGCCCATACACCGCTCATAAACTCGAATCCCGGTCTAAACCATGTGTCTTTCTTGGGTATTCTAGTTCACAAAGTGCTTCTTTTTGTTATGATGCAGAAGCACGTAAGGTTTTTACGTCCCGTCATGTTACATTTGTTGAACATATTTTTCCATTTTCTAGTTCCACAACACCTAGCATGCATGAGCACCAATCTACACCTAATTTTGTCTTACCCCTCACACAGTGTGTGTCTCTGGGACAACCGGCGCCGGCCCACACTTCGCCCACTCATGTTTTGCCCTTGACATCTTCTCCGTCGCCGATTTCACAAGTAAGTCCCTCTTCTTCGTGTCCATTTCCTACATTGTCCCCTCTTCATTTGCATACATCATCACCAACCTCTCCCCCATCCGTGTCTTCTCCTCCTTTCCCTCTACAGCCCTCTCCATCGCCATCCTTGGCAGCCCCCTCATCTTCACCCCCTCGTCCCACTCGCAAAGTGTCTGACCTTTTCCTTCAGACCACTCCCACTTCCCATCCAACACCACCCCTTGCCTAGCTATAGACAGTTCCCATGGCTCCCCTTCTCTTCCACCACCACCGCTTCCTCCTCGCACTCACACCATGGTTACCCGTGGTCAAGCTAAACACAATCACGTTGCCATTGCCTCTCCCCGTGAGCCTGCCACTATTAAACAAGCCATGAGTGATCCTCTGTGGTTACAAGCCATGCAGGAGGAGCATTCTGCTCTTCTTCGTAATAACACTTGGACATTAGTTCCCCCGTCTTTTGCCCAGAATGTCATTGGCTCTAAATGGGTGTTTCGGATCAAAAGAAAGCCCGATGGTTCGATTGAGCGCTACAAAGCTCGTCTTATCGCTCACGGATTTCAACAACGACATATGTTGGATTACACTGAGACCTTTAGTCCCGTCATCAAGCCTAATACTGTTCGTCTTGTCCTCACTCTTGCCGTGCAATTTGGTTGGCAATTACGTCAACTGGACGTTAACAATGCCTTTTTGCACGGTACTCTCACTGAGACTGTTTACATGCACCAGCCGCTAGGCTTTCATGATAAGGATCACCCTGATTACGTGTGTCATCTTCACCGCTCGCTTTATGGTCTTAAGCAAGCTCCTCGTGTCTAGTATCAATCCATCAAAAATTTTCTTTACCAGCTTGGCTTCACTAGTTCCCAAACCGACACCTCACTCTTTATTCTTATCCGTGACAATGTTACTCTTCTTGTGCTTCTTTACGTTGATGATATCATTATCACAGAAGGTTCCCCGTCTTCCCTTCATCGCCTCATTCAATGCCTCGCCGCCAAATTTTCTCTCAAAGATCTTGGCCTCCTTACCTATTTCCTTGGGATTGAGGTCACTCACACTCCCACTAGTCTTTTCCTCACCTAGCGCAAATATATTCTTGACCTTCTTACTCGAGCGCATATGCATGAAGCTCGTCCAACTTCCACACCCCTTGCCCTCAACTTTCAATCTACCTTTTCTCATGGCCATACGTTGGACAATGCAAGGGAATATCGGTCCCTCATGGGAGGTTTGCAGTATCTTTCTCTAACTCGGCCTGATATATCATACAGTGTTAATAAACTTTCTCAACACATGCACACACCAACCACTTCCCATTGGAATTCTTTAAAGCGTGTTCTTCGCTATTTAAGCGGCACGCTAGATTTTGGTCTTTATATTCGCAAATCATCCACTTTATCTATTCATGCCTTTTCAGATGCTGATTGGGGCGGAAATATCGATGACCGCTCTTCCACTGGCCCTTTCCTTATTTACATAGGCAGCACCCCCATCTCCTAGAGCTCGAAGAAACAGTCCACTGTTGCTCGGTCTTCCACCGAAGCCGAATATCGTGCTGTTGCTACCACTGCTGCCGAGGTTCAATGGTTAGTGTCTTTTTTATCCGACATGGGTCTCACGCCAGTCAGCACTCCGGTCATCTATTGTGACAATCTTGGCACCACCTATCTTAGTGTCAATCCTGTGTTTCACTCTCGCATGAAGCATCTTGCTATTGACTTTCATTACGTTCGTCAACTAGTTCAGTCCGGCAAACTCCGTGTCACTCATGTCTCCTCCTCCGATCAGCTTGTCGATCCTCTTACCAAGCCCCTGCCTGGTCCACGCTTCTCTTACCTGCGTTCCAAGATTGGAGTGTTACCTCCCTCCATCTTGAGGGGGGAATGTTAGGATTATTCTTGCAGTCTTGGAAAGTCTTGGACGCCACTCATGCATGCGAGATTCCTACCTTTCTTTTATCTAATTTAGGATATAGTTGTTTTTTTATTATTTAGTTTCCTTTGTAATTATCCTATAAATATTTTTCTGTATCTTTTGATTTATTTCCTTGTATTCAATTAGGACTCGTTGATTGTATTTTCCTAGTTGTGTTAGGATGCTTGTTGTATATATATACACCTTTTCCATATCAATAAAGTTAAGCTAATTTAATACTGCAACAATTGGCTTCCTTGTGTAAATCCTCCATTGGCTTTGAGCCTCGTTCCAATCTCGTCTTTTACTTCTTTCACTTATCACTATTTGTTTTACGTTGTATAAGGACTATACATTCTGAATAATGACCAAACATGCATAAACATTTTGCTAGTGCATCAATGAGCACGTTTGGTCAATGATTTGAAAGAATAATGTTTTGGTTAAAGGTGAGTCGAGTGCAATTTTTTGAAAGAAATCTATCTCAAGTTTTTAGGAATGAATGGATGTACCTCTATGCCATGAAAGGGGTGAGTAGGAAATGGGACGCGGGGGACTAGTGTACCAGGCCGAAAACAAAGTGAAAGTGAAAGTAAAAGTGAAAGTTTTATCGCATTGCGAGACCTATTGGTAGAATATTTATGGTTCCAACTAAGAATGGTCCACTGGGTCTGATTAGCTAGAGGGTACACCAAGTTGAAAGAAAACGTTTTGAAAAAGGAAATGGAAAGGGTCAACATAAATGGGAATGCATAAGTCTAATTTTTAAGTAATACATTTCAATTGCATGCATCACTCGCATAGAAGTTTACTTGCTGGGCTTTTAGCTGATTTTGTTAATTTCCCTTATTTTCAGATGATGAGAATTGATGCATTGAGAAGATCGGTTGGAGGCAAGCTCCCCCAGTACTGTGTCATTACTTTTGAGTCATTGAAATGTGGAGATTGGTTGAAAATTATTTTGTTGCTATTCTTTCATTCCTTAATTCTTTTAAATGTTAATTTAATCATTTGAGGATGTTGTATATGGTTTTAAAGAAGTCTATTATTGATTCAATGGAATTGAAGGTCGGTTATTTTCTTAAAATGCTATTTGGTTTACATGAATGGATAATGATTATTGGTTCTAGATAATGTGAGGTGGATGGCGTATATTTGACTATTGTGCTATTGTGGAGTTCCCCTATAGGTTAGTCAAGTCCAATTTATAGGAGAGAATTTGCCATAGTTACTATAGGATTTATAATCTATTTATCTAATATATATAAATAATAGCATCTCTATTTACTTTATTTCCGCATTTAATGGATTAAAAAATGGTGATGTGTCCAAGATCGAGGATTCAGCCAATTGGCCTGTAAGATTGAAGGCCCTTCATGGCAGAAAATCATTTGTTCCCTGCCATAGTTAATAATTTTTAAATTTTTTTAAAATTAGCAGGGTGGTGATTAGTGTGGATCGTGGATCGACCGTCCGCTTCACTAACAGGCCTATGGTCTAGGCTAATAGTGAGAGGGTAAATCCGGGTTTGGCTGGCCCGCCCATGTTCGCACCACTACATATTCTTGAAATCAACTGATTGAAAATCAATAAATGAAAATGGCTTCTATGGTCTTTCATGAAATTCCTTCCTTCACATCATTTGTGACTAAGGGCTTGTTTGATTCACAATAAAATTGATGTTACTCGAATTGCGGTATGGTATATGGTTAAAAATGAGAGATGATGTATTAAAAAATATAAAGTAATTGTCAAATCAATATATATGTGGTTGAAAAAGATAAAAGAGAAAAAATTGATAAAAATTGTTGTGAATCAAACAAGGCCTAAATTATTGAACCTTTTTGCAAAGAAAGATTCAAGCGGAGAAAGATTTAATTCTTGAACCATTTAAGAAAAAAAAAGAACGAATTTTGTGAAAATTTAAGAATTTTGTGAGAAAGATTTAATTCTTGAATATCTTCTACCAAAAAAAAAAGATTTAAGAATTTTGTGAAAATTTATGTAAAAGAACAAATTTTGTTAAAGACTGTGGAAGACATTTTCGTTTCTTAATTTTTAGTCTGTCAACAACAACAACAACAACAACAACAACAATAAAAAAACTTAAGTTTTATTCCCTACAAGTAGGGATCGGCTATATGGAACCATACGAGAAAATCATGTCGGATCATGAATATAAATTTTGCTACGCCACACATTCCTATTCAAGGCTAGTCACTCATCTACATGTTTAACACACATATCCTTGTGAATTACTTGTATCCATGTTATTAACGGTCTTTCTCTATCTTTCTTTACACTTCCGACCCTAATACTCTCACTTTTCGAACGGGTGCACCATCAGGTCTCCGCAGTATATGTCCAAACCATCTTAGTTAAGTCCCTCTTATCTTATCCTCAATGGGGGCAACTCCTAATCTACCATAGATCTCTTCATTTGTAATTTTATCTTTTCTAGTCTTTTCTGGTCTTACAGCTATTCTATAAACTTTTCTTTTTAATCTCAAAGGCATATCATGGTCACATAACATCCCTAAGGCACCTTTCCAGTTCATCCATCCAGTATTAATCATGTGATTTACATCACCATTTATGTTAGCATTGGTTTAAACCACTGATCCTAGATAATGGAACCTATTACTCTTAACTACCACTTAACCACCTAACTCAACCACAAGATAATCTGTTGTACTCCTACCACTAAAAAACACTCCATGTATTCTGTTTTTTATCTGCTTAACCTAAAACCGCGTGCCTCTAAAGTATGTCTCTATAATTCTAACTTATCATTTATACTAGCCCTAATTTCGTTAACTAAAGCTATATCATCTGTAAATAGCATGCACAATGGTACCTCGTTTTGAATATATCTCGTAAGCTTATCCATTATTATAGCAAACAAAAAAAGGCTTAGTGCAGAGCCCTGGTGTAACCCTATCGTAATCGGGAAGCCATCTGTCATTCTATCGAATGTCCTAACATTTGTAGCAATCCCCTCATACATATCCTTTACTATATTTATGTATTTAAGAGTACATTTTTCTTCATCAGAACCCACCATAGCACACCTTTAGGTACTCTGTCACAAGCTTTCTCGAGGTCAATAAAAACCATATGTAAATCTTTTTTTCCAGCCCTATATTTCTCCATCAATTGTCTAAATAGATGAATTGCTTCTGTAGTCAATCGACCAGCATAAACCCAAATCGATTTTCTTAAATTGGGATAATGCGTCTCAACCTACACTCAATAACTCTCTCCCATAATTTCGTAGTATGACTCATAAGCTTTATTCCTCTATAATTGGAACAGTCTTGTATATCGCCCTTATTCTTATATAACGGTATCAAGGTACTATTTCTTCATTCATCGGGCATTTTTCCACTACTCCAAATCTTATTAAAGAGTTTAGTTATCCATCTTATACCTATCTCTCCCATACACTTCCAAACATCAATTGCGATACCATCCGGACCTATAGTCTTCTTAACTTTCATTCTTTTTAAAGCCTTTCTAATCTCACCTTCACTAATCCTCCGCGTAAACACACGATTGGTATCCTCTAAAAGGACCGTAATATCACCAAGGTTGCTAGTTTTATCCCCATTAAAAAGTTTATCAAAATAATCCCGCCACCTTTGTTTAATCTCCTCGTCTTTTATCAATATCTTACCCTCCATGTCTTTTATGCACATTATACCACTTAAATCTCTACTATTCTTTTCCATCATTTTCGCAATATTAAAGATTTCATTCTTTCCCTCTTTTGTATCCAATTTGTTATATAACTCCTCGTGAACACTGGCCTTCGCCTCTCGTATGACTTTCTTAACTTGCCTCTTGGTATCTTTATACCTATCATACACCTGACGATATCTGCATTTATTAAGCTCTCTATAGCTTTCCCTATTTGCCCTAACCGCTATTTATTTCCTGGATCCACCACCAAGATTCCTTCCCCAGGGGTGCCCAACCCTTTTGACACCCAAGTATCTCCTTAGCCACCATCTTTACTCAATGTGTTATCCCCGCCCATGCTGTCTTAGCATCTTCATTACCGTCCCAATCGATCCCCTTAGCTAACCTATCCTTAAAGGCCAGCATCTTATCCCCTTTTAACCTACACCACTTAATCTTTGGCTCATCTGCTTTCACCACCCTCTTTCGAAAATCCTTCATGTGAATATCTAGGACTAGGAATCTATGATGCGTGGTAACGCTCTCCCCCGAGATAACTTTACAATCCTTACAAATGTTTTTATCTTCGTTCCGAGTCAAGAAATAATCAATCTGAACAGCATTTGTCCCACTCCTATATGTCACTAAATAGGTTTCTCTTTTCTCAAACCATGTATTCACTTCTCTTAAATCATATGCCGTGGCAAAATCTAGAATAACCCCCATGTACACTATCAAATCCATCCCGACTTTTACCTACATGTCCATTAAGGTCCCCACCTATGAATAATTTCTCTCCACTAGGTATGTGTTGCACTTCCTCATCTAAGTCTTCCCAAAATATTTTCTTAGTAGTGTCATCTAAGCCTATTTGCGGTACATATACACGAAATATATTTATAATCTCGTCTTCTAGTACCAGCTTAATAAGTAAAATCTTGTCATCATTGCGCCTCACCTGAACTATATCTTTTAGTAGATCCTTTGATACAACTATTCACACCCCATTCCTATTCTTATCTTTACCCGTGTACCATAGCTTACATCCCCATGGCTCTACCTCTTTAGATTTTTTTCCTACCCACTTAGTCTCTTGGAGGTATAAAATGTCTATTTTTCTCTTATTCGTCACATCCTCCATTTCCGCTAGTCTACCGGTTGAAGATCCTAGGTTTCAAGAGGCTAAGCGAACCTTATCCTTATGGACTAACTTCTTTACCCGCATCCGTCTATGAAAACGCGAGAACCCTTGCCTATTTTTCGCTACACCCGGGCGCCGATGTGACGCATTTCTTCGAGGGAACGTTCTAATTTGCACTCTCCCCAATTTATCACTACACCCAGTGTCCGATGCAATGCATCGCTTAGTAGGGGACGCCCCAATGTCTTTCTCATTTGGTTCCATCTCATAGATTTGGTAAAGTTTTAGATGTTAAGAATATCGATGGAAAACAATTGCGGAAATTTAGAGTGTGTTTGGTTGCCATGATTTTCCATGAAAAATATGGAATCTTGAAAATTTTCCAAGTTGGTTATTTGATTGAAAAATTTTACATGGAAATGATTTTCCATAGACAACCACTTAAAGTATGTTGTAGTCTATTTTCCATGAAAAATAATTCTCACCTCCCTCTAGAAAAATATTTTCCACGTAAGACGGAAAATATTTTCTTTTCCATCTTTTCCTATCAAACACACCCTTAAAATTTAAGGTTGGGGTATAAAGCGTGGAGTTTGATTTTGTTCACCCCTTAACCCACGTTAGAGCAATTCTAATGTGAAGAGGAAAATTGTAGGGGAAAAGGGGAATAGGGATTGGGAAAAACCCCTTTTGCTTTCCCCCATTCAACTCTATTAAAAATGAGTTTTTACCCCCTCATGCTATTTGACTTTGTTGAGAAGGGGGAAAAGCCTATATTTAGGTTTTTTGCCCCCAACATTAGAAATGCTCTTTAAGTGGGGGTGGAAATCACCTAAAATTTAAAAATAAGGCAAAATGCAATTCCCACCGCCCACCCAAACGCCCCCACCCATTCAAGTCCATTCTCTCACATTTTTTGTTTGTATTATTTTAACAACACAAAAAGGTTGACTCCATTTTATTTAACATAATGATACGATCCGACCTGGCTAGGATTCGAATCGTTGTGCGAAAGCATCAATTGATTGCATATATGAACCCAAGTCATCAAATTCAGGATTTTAATTGTCCAACAATGAAGAAATCGGACCCGTTAGCGAACTACGATCTCAATAAATTCACCACAAGAATTTTGCACGAATTCTTGATGAAGAATGATTAATTTCCACCAAAGCAATTTACGAGAATAAAAATTCTCACAACACAAGAGAAAATTCTCTAATTTTATTCAATAACCAAGACTTATGTCTTTATAATTAAATATGATGGATATTTATAGTACTAAATACTCTTAAAACTTAGACAACATAAAAATACCTAAAAACTCAAGAATAGTAATTAAATAAGGTAAAAATCAAATCCTAAACGAAAAATGAAATTAAAAACTCGTAGGCCGGATTTTCGCCCATACAGTCGCGCATGCAACCACATGCGTGTATTACTTACGATCGTGAGTTCCTTAGTTACGGCCATAACAGAGCCTCAGGTGAAAAATTTGTGGAACTTCATTTTTTTTGCTATGCAGTGGCATGGCTTTATCTGCGTGGCCAGCTGTGCGTTACTTAATATTTTTGCCATAACTTTTGATCTCGAACTCCTATTGAGCTAATTCAAAGTGTGCTGGAATCTAGACGAAGAGGGCTTCTATTCTTTAATAAATATAAATTTTGAAATTTGACTCTTATCCCTTTCAAAACTTCGCTCCTTTGCACTCCATTGACCTTCAAACTTCAACTTTTTGATTGATTTGGCCTCAAAATATATTTCTTGACATTCTTGGCCTCCATCTTCACTCAGTATAAATTTGAGGGAACCTGTGATCGTATCACTTAATGAGAGTTTTAAAATGAGTATACTATTAATATATTAATTTTGTCTTTCAAAAATTTCTTAATTATTACAAAAATATAAAATTAGTCCATCATCATCATCATCATCATCATCATCATTATTATTATTATCGGGGAAATAGGTAAGGGAATATTGGTGATTTCCGTCTTTTGGTGATTTCAACCCTTGCTACACGAGACCTTCAAATTAAGTACTATTTCAATATATAAATTATTGTTTTTCAAAATTAAGTATTTATTTTAAAAAATTTAATTACTCACTTTTAAGCATAAACTAAAGCTAACTCTAGCACATATTAACAAGATCAAAAAATTTTAAGCACAAATTCTCAGATTATTTACTTCATTGGAATAGAATCAATAAACTAAAATAGCTTACACGAAACAGATCTCATTTTATATCTTTAAACTTTTACCACAAATAGGGATTAATTTAATTTTTATTTGATTAGTCTATGTTAATATTAGTTGTAATATTAGTATATGTTACTATTAATTGTAATTTTTATGTCTAAAAAAATAAAATAAGAATTTGGTTTGAAGCTTTAATCCATGTTTGTCTAAAAGTTCAAAAATGTAAAATGAGTTAAAAAATTTCTTATTTTAATTTTTTAGCTTATTGGTTCTCTTCCAGTAGAATAAATGAAATCCATCTATAAAATGAGATCTATTTCATGTAAAAGTTGTTTTAGGTTATGTTACTCTCCAAATGCACATAAAATTACCGCAAGTACACGGGTTGTAGTAAGTAGTAAAGTGGATTTTGTCAGTCCGGATTGTCGTACCTACAAGGATTGATATTTGTAGTCTAGTAACTTATTCTAGTATAGAATCAAAATGTAAAATGAAACACACACAATTAAAGGGGTAGAGGTGAAGTAAACTAAACTAATAAGGAAAAGAATCTAATAACATAAAATCAGAGTGAATGGGGTGAACTTGGATGAGTAGGTAGTTAGGATTCATGATTTCACTTAATCGTTGCTTAATCAACTCATTATTTAAACACAACATATCATTCATCTTCTATGTTAGATCCGATTCTTCTAATTTTGCCAATTACCTTTCTCGAATGTCAAATTGGCTCTAATCAATTGACTCAACCTACTATATCTCCATATCGATTGAAAACCAATCAATTGTATTAGTCTTTGTGAGAATACCTCAAAGAGTCACACAGGGTTAGGGGTATATATCTATCTCCTACAAAAACCTAGGGTGATTGCTATGTGGTCCAAAATGCATATATTTCTCTTGAAAACTATAAAAATTACTAGACACATATTTGGTGATTAAGCAAATACATGCAAAAAATCTCAATAACAACCACTCATGAAATTAGCAAACAACAATCAACAACCTAAACATATAATTCAACTAAACTAGGTTAAGGTCCATCAATCATCCCAACATTATACAATAATTAGCTCATAGTGAAGAAATCCAAGACATAACTGCATATAAAGCACAAATGGAAGAAAATGTGGAAAATTCAAGAACAAGTAGAGACAATTTCCCTTTGAAGTGTTCAATCTGGATTTATCCATTTCTACCCATCTTCTCTTCTTGAATTCTTCATCTTCTACTCCAAGGATCTTCCCTAATTCAAATCCTAAACTAAGAGAAGAGGAAAGAAGAAAAGAAGAAATGGAAGAGAACCTAAAACTACTCTAAGCTAACCCTTCACCAAGCAAGAAATTGGGGCTTTATAGTTTCAAATGGTGCCCCAATTCATGTAGAAAAAATGTCCAAAAAGGCCTCAAAGTTGATGGTTCAAATGAGATTTTTGGGAAAATTTCGTGTAGAAAATTGGTTTGTGCGGCCGCACAAATGAGAAATGTGCCTACACTTATGCTGCTGCATCACTCCCTGAACTTTGAACGACCATAACTTTGCTAGGAAACTCAGAATTGAGATCTGTAAAAAGTATCAAAATCATCTTTCAATGATCTTTCAGTTGAGCATAAGAGAAATTTCCAAAAAGTTCTTCAAAAATTACATCCAAAGTCTTCCATCTTTTGGCGCGTTTTGTTTTAGTCCCCAAACTTTGGATTTTTTACATTTTTATATTTTTTCCCCTTCTTTTTCCTTGTCTCTTCCACATCGAGGCTATTGACCTACAAACACAATATTTACATAAAATTTAGTAGAAATACGTTCATTCCAATGATAAATTATTAGTTTAAAGACATAAATAAATGTGCGAAATAGACACTTATCATCTGACTGGTTCTATTCCAATAGATTAAATGAAATGAGAGTTTATGCTTAAATTTTTTTATCTTGTTAATCTATAATGGAGTTAGCTTTCGTTTATGCTTAAAATTAGATTAAAAAATTGAATGCTTAAAAGAGAGTAATTTAATTATTGTAATAAATACTTAATTTTCAAACATAATAATTTATATGTTGATATGGTACTAAAATTGAAGGTCTCATGTAGCGAGGGTGGAAATCACCAAAAAATGGAAATTCCCAACATCCCCTTCCCTTATTTTCCCGATTAACAAAAAAAAAGAAAGCTCGATAGGTTTTATATTTTTGCAATAGATAAGAAATTTATGAAAAAAAATCCATATATTGATATTAAACTTATTTTAAAGCTCTCATTAAATCTATATCTATATATAACGAAAAGGAAGGCTTTCTGGCCCAATAAAAATTATTTTTCTAATTATTTTCTCGACTAAAGTCTATTGCCAATTTTTAATTAGCTTAATACCTTTTAATTTAGTTAATAATAATAATAATAATAATAATAATAATAATAATAATAATAATAATAATAATAGTGTTTAATGGCTAGATAGTCTATTCTCAATTTTTAAAATCAAAGACTTTATTAAAAATATTTGTTATAATTATAATAATAAACACTAATTTTTATCATCGGCAATGGTAAAAATAAGGGCTTTTGCCCAATAACTACATTTTATAGGAAAATTTACCCACTAAATCATATAATGTTAGGGTGTATTTGATTGCAAACCCGGAAAAAATGATTAGAAGGAAAATATTTTCCAGGTAAATGAATTCTAAGAAAAGGTTTTTCAAGGAAAATGGTAGTTGTAGGTATTTAATTGGATTAAATTGAAAGTTGGAAAATTATGTTGTTTTCTTTATTTTTGTGTTTTTTTAATGAAATTTGAGTATTTTTCTTATCTTTATGGTTAAATTAAATTGTCCATTAAAAAAATAAAAAAAAGAGCCAAACTTTTCCCGGAAAATAAAAACCACCTTCCCCCAAGGAAAACGTTTTCCTTCAAAACAAGAAAAAGAATGGATTTCGAGAAAAGTTGAAAAACTTTTTCTAGGAAAAGAAAATGCAATCAAACACACCAAAATCCGAAAAAAGGTAGAAAAAGTGGTTTTTTCCTGAAAAATATTGCCCAATCCGACACACCCTTATTTTTTGCCAATTAACTACACATTTTCCCTAATAAGACAACAACACCCATTCCATCTAATCAAATTACAAGGCATGCCACTAAAATAAAAAAATTCATAAAAAATAAAATAAACACTTTCAAATTGCATAAGAGGGCCTCTATATTTTAAATTGCACAAAAGGTCTTCCAACTATCACAGCTTACACTTTAGGATAGAGGGTCACCAAACCATCAATACAACCACCAAACCAATGGTGCCACCGCCACCGCCACCCCATCCCACCACCACCACCCCCACCACCACCAAGCCGCCACCACCCCACCCCCATCACCACCCATCCCGTCCCCCGCCGCCACCACCCTATAGCTACAACTACCTTACCCCACCAAACCACCACTACCACCACCTCACCGCCACTACCACCATCCCCAATCCCATCACCACCCATCCTCACCGTGCTGCCACCACTACCCCGCCGCCGCCACCACCACCTCACCGCCATCACCACCACCCCATCCCTTACTCTACCACCACCACCACTACCACTACCCACCGCTATCCCATCCCACCCCAACCACCAATCTATCATCACCACTACCCTACCACTCTGCCACCACCGACATTTGTCCCACGACCACCACCATCGCCGCCGCCGCCGCCGCCACCACCCATCCCTGGCGTCTCCACAACCCCGCCATCTCCATTACCTTGCCGCCACCACCCCACCCCACCACACCACCACCAACACCTCACCGCCACCACCATTACACCATCACCACCACCATTCAACCACCACCACCACCAAAGCACCACCACCACCCACCCACCCCCACCAACCATTCCACCACCACCGCCACCGTGGTCACCCCATCGCTATTCCACCGCCGCCAACCCATTACCGCCATCAAAATGGGCCGCCAACATCACCCCCACCACCACCATTCCACCACCAAACACCACCGCCACCATCACCCTACCCCACCCTATCCATACTACCACCACCATTACTTTTTCTCTCCAGATTGCCATCCCAAGTAATGTAGATCGATATTCAATTTCTTGCTTCCCTCGTCTCTATCTTTCTCTCTATATATTTTCTCTCTCTAGATTACCACTATACGTAATCTCGATCGACATTCAACTTTTCATATCTTTCATCTCTAACTTTCTCTCTACGCGTACTTTTTCTTTCCAGATTACACCCCAAGTAATCTCTCTGTCCACTTTCTCTCTCTAGATTACCACCATAGGTAATCTCGATCGACATTCAACTTTTCACTTCCTTCGTCTCCGAATTTTTCTTTCCATATTACGAACCCAAGCAATCTCGATCGATATTTAACTTCTTACCTCCTCATCTCCCACTTTCTCTCTGCAGATTTTCTCTCTCTACATTACCATCCCAGGTAATCTAGATCGACATTCAACTTTTCACTTCCATCGTCTCCGACTCTGTCTCTCTATGTCCTTTCTCTCTCAAAATTACCATCCCAAGTAATTTCAATTGACATTCAACTTCTCACTTCTCTCATCTACGATTTTCTCTCTCTACGCACTCTTTCTTCAGATTATCACCATGTTTCCGACATTCTCTCTCTATGCATTTTCTCTATCTACATTACCACCTTAGATAATCTCAATCACGGCATGCAACTTCTCGCTTCCCTCGTTTATGATTTTGCCTCTCTAGATTACTGCCCTGATAATAATATTACCCACTTCAATAATAATATTACCAACCCCTGTAATCTAGATTACCAACCCCGATAATAATATTATCCACCTCGACATTCTCTCTTTACACTTTTTCTCTTTAGACTACCATCCCCATCACTCTTCTCGCTTTCTCTCTCATCTCCAACTTTCTATCTCTATGCGCTTTTTCTCTCTAACCAACTTTCTCTCTCTACGTACTTTCTCTCGCTAGATTACCATTCCCAATAATAGAGATCAACATTTAACTTTTCGCTCCCATCTTCTCTGACTTTCTTTCCCAGTGTGTTTTCTCCTCTAGATTAGCACCTTCGATAATCTAAATTGCCATATAAGGAATCTTTATTACAATTCAACAATGGTAAAAAGAAAAGAAGGAAAAAAAAACAGAAAGCAATCATAAGACGAAGATTGCCTACCCAGTTAATAATATTACTTTCCTCGATAATATTATTACCAACTCCAATAATAATATTACTTGTCTTAATAATCATAACCAGAACATGAAAACACAACAATTCCTAATAATACCGTATTTTATCCAACCTATTAACCTTCCATTATGTCCATATATTTATGTAGAAACACACTTTTAACTATTTAATACACAAGTGAAATTCGAAGAGAAGTAGTCGTACGAAAAGCCAAACACTATAGCTACACAACAAAATACTCCAACACTTCCCTGAATTCCCGGCCAATCTCATCATGAAGCTTCATTTTGATCTGTCATGTGGCACAGGAGAGGCTCTAGCTCAATTTTGATTGATTACTCAATTATGTATTTCCAAGATGGCCTCGAGCCAAACCACTGTCAAACCACCCAATCACATGGCCTCCGTTCGCTATCGTCTTCATGAGCTCATCACTTTTGCCATTGATTCTAGTTTTTCTATTTTGCATTGGAATTTGAAAAATGGTCGAGTCTGTGTACCTACATCGCGGATGAGAGAGAGTGAGACATGCAAATAGCTATCACAAAAGGGAAAAACACATAAATTTGAAAGGGAAAATTAATGTCTATGCAATTTTACTCACTGTCATGGTCTCACATCTTGCTTTGATAGAAACTTTAGCTCTCTTTACACTTGGTTTTGAAAGTTTATCTTCTTCACTTCTCTGTGCTTAACTCTTATGGTATGACCGTGTGGAATTTTGTTCTATGCTTCTAGCATGCTAGTATTATTTCCTTCATTTTCCAATATATCCATTTCAACAACCGAATTATATAGAATAGCACAGCAGATAATCACATTACAACTCATGCCATAATCACATTAATCGGCTACTATGTGGCTACGTTTTAGATGAATAAAGAACAAGCACATATCCAATACGATCACTAAACTGCAATTACTTACATAATTTAGGTCCAATTAGTCAGTAATTTCTAGCAAAGGTTAAAAGCTCTGGATAATAACTTACAACTTATAAGAAATTTACTAAAAATCATTTGTCAATATCCATATTTGTAAACTCAAGGCTGGTTGGTTTCGTAGAGTTAATTAAAAAACATTTACACACACAAATCTACGTAATCTAATCGTAAAGTACTTAGAATCCGAAAACAAAAAAGGTTGAATAAAGCATGATAGCCATAAATTGAATATATATATATATATATATATATATATATATAAAGAACAATGATTTATACCTGCTCTATGAGACATTGTAGATCTAATCTTTGATTGTCATGAGCAAAGGCTTTTCCAAAAAAAACAAATATTATTTCTTCGATGGAAGAAGAAATATGCATGCTGGAGTTCATTGTGGCCAAATCCAAAATTGAAAACATAAGAACATAAGTCTTAAACATTATTTCAAACTGAATTCACAGATTTCAGCCATATTGCATACTAAATTCATCAATATAATACAAAACTCTTACATGTGTGTGTGTGTGACAATTAGAGCTTTTTGCGTTGGTAGGAGGATCTGATTTTGAGGTACCAGCACAATGAGAAGCAATAGACAAAGGTTCATAGTCATCTATGTCTTCAAGATAGGTTTCGAATTCAGCTAAGAAAAATAATCAACCCATCGCATAAATCATACAAATCTCAAGAAGATTTGGCGACACACGAATTCAACGATATCTTGGAGGTGAAATTGGAATTGCAGATGGAGAGAGATTAAGATGGAGATAGAGACAGGGGGAAGATACACGGTGAAATTGGGATAATGATATGATCCTGGATGGCCCCTGGGTGCCCCATGCCCGACACGGAAGCTTGGAGCGTTGTTTAGGCCAAGTTAAAATCAAGTTCAAGCCAATTGGCGCAAAAATGAAGAGATTTCACTCAAATTGGGATGTTCGACCGGGTTCAATGTTGTATATCATCGGCACGAGCGAGAATTTGAAGCTGGAATTTGTTGAAGAATTGAAGCTCGTCGAGTCTAAATTACATGGAGCTTTGAATCACCTCATTTGGACATCGGGTTCGAAAGTTATAGCCAAAACAATGAAGGTTGTCTAGGCAGTGAAGCTGGGGAAAATTCAACAGAGGATAATTACGGCCGTAACCATATTAATTACGGCCGTAATGATGGCCCCTACGGCCGTAACCAACAGAAATACGGTCGTACCCAGGAACTTGAAGACCAGAAATTACAGAGAGTTCAAGACTGTCATACCTTGTTGACATACGGCCGTATCAGTCGTTTTACGGCCGTATTTTTGTTACTTACGGCCGTAAATTCAATTTCCAGGATTTGGGCCAAAATATGCAGAATGTTGGATACGGTCGTACTCCTTCCTCATACGGCCGTAACTCAAGATTTACGGCCGTAACTATTGTACATACGACCATAACGAAAGATCAAGTTTGGCCAGTTTTGAAGCAGAGAGTTTATTACGGCTGTACTGTTTCTTCATACGGCCGTACCCGAGGATTTACGGCCGTAAATCCTAAACTTACAACCGTAAATTTAGCCGACCTAGGGTTAAATTTTAGATATTTTCGAATATTTTCATTATTTTATTATTATTTTATTTTTTGGGCATGTATATGAACAAAACAAGCCATTTGTAAACAAAAACCTTGGTTCATGTATGAAAAGAGAGCTATATGCTTGTTATTGAGAGATTCAAGTCTCTTGTTGTTCTTTTGAACAAATCGAACTTATCAAGAACGTGATCAATTCTTGTGGCGTTCACCCCTGCCGGTTGTCTACTACGCACAGTTGAAGGTGATAGGTTTCAACCTATTGTTGTCACTTCGTGAGTAGAAGGTCGTCAGGTTTCCGATCGTGACCAGTGATTGGCGTTTCTGGGGTCTAATCCAATCTGGATTGGGTTGCGTTGGCATCACGACCAATGAGGTCTGTATCAGATAAAGTGCAAACTTGTCACAAATAATTAGAAATTAGTTAATGGTAAAAAAAGATATAAAAAGTTGTAGTTGTTGGGTAAAAATAATATGTTTTGAGTTAGTGGGCAGAATATATCATTGGATTATATTTCATGGTCATTTTCTCTAAAAATAAATTTGAACACTCTTGATTAAATATTTGTTATAATTATAATGAGTACTAATTTTTTCCTTTTTGTGTCATTATAATTTTATTATCTTCATCCATAAGATAAATATTTCTTGAATTGTACAATGACATTATGTGATTTAAATTTATTTGTTATAATTATAATGAAAATATTTGTTATAATTATAATGAGCACTAATGTTTGTCTTTTCTATATCATTGTAATTTTATTATTTTCACTCATAAGATAAATGTTTCGGACTTGTACAACCAACGATATACGATTTAAATTTATTTGCTTTTCATTGTGTTGTGCATTTCATCACATACATAACATTTTTACCCCTTATATATATATATATATATATATATATATATATATATATATTATTGCTTTATTCTATATAATTAGCATTTCTCATACAATGAGATATGTAAATCATTTTTCCTATTTACTTATTTTAGATAATTATCAATATTAAAATTGCTTATATATTTTAAATTATATTGACCGTTAATGTTAAATTTTCAACAAACATTCAAGACTTGAAAGTTGGAAATTCATGTTAATATATAAAAATTCTATTGTTTGATTTTATGTAATGGTTTATTGGAAAACTTTTAAATAATCCGAGGGACAACTATATTACCACTACACATTTTTATTGGCACAGCACATTCTATTTATTTTAAAGGTTCTCGATACTTACATATTAATTTAACTACATCTTTAACTTATGTTTCCTTTCGATTGTTATTTTAGTCTGTAACGAATAGAAATTTGATTTGTACAGATCGTTTTTGTCAAAAAAAATTATTTATTTAATTTAGATGTCAAATTACTCATTTATGCATCATAATTTTAAATTTTTTAAAATATAATGGGCATGAAATGTGAAAATTACTTTTAGTTTAAATATCACTAACACAATATTAAAATATAAATTAATATTTACATACGAGGTAAGTTAATTACTAAAATTTATTAACTATAAAAACATAACAAAAAATTTGAGGACATAATTGTTATTATAAACAAAGTTAAAGACATTTTCACACAATTAAAATGTAGTGTACCTACTATATTTTGTAATGTGAATATAATATGCCTAATTCGAGTTAGTTAGCAATTTTTTTTTTACATTTGATTATATAACGTAATTATACTACTGTAATACGATTTTATTAATTGTATTTAATTATTGTAATATTCTATATTAATTATTACAATGTTCAAATTATTACAATACTCAGATTTTTTTAGCTCTAAAGAAGATAGTTTCCCTTGATAGTATCGTTATACTATGACAATTAACAGCGGCCAAAGAAATATTTTTATTTAAGGGAAATTTGCAAAGTACGCTCTGTATTTATAGTGTATAGTGTATTTACAGTTTATACACCATGTTTTAAGAAATTATATTTTGCAAAGAAATGAACAAAGAACTCACTAAATACAGGAAGCCTAAGTAACTGGAGCACTAGTAGTTCTAACATTTGCCAAGCCTACTTTATATAAGTAAATTTGGCTCTTAACAGATCTTGTCAAATCTTCGGGGTATAGAAATCTATTGCACTTCTCCATGTGTGCAATATTTGCTAAACAGTCTGCAGCACTATTAGCTTATCGCCATGTATATGTAAAATGAAGATCCATTTTGCGTTGGAGTTCATTGATTTTTTCAAGCAAATATTGAAGTGACCATGCAGCCTTGGAAGAATTCAAGCAAAGCTATACGGCGGTGGATGAATCAGATTCAATCCATGCCTGTTTCCAACCAGTATCCCAGCAATATTGGAGGCCCATAAGGATTGCAGATATCTCAGCAAACACTACAGATTTCTGACCATAGAACTCGCAGAATGCCCAAATAACTTCGCCTTTGCAGTTGAGTAAAATCCCTCCGATGGCGGCTCAAGCATCTGACTTGGATCCATCCGTATTAAGTTTCACAAAGTTTCCCTCAGGTTTCTGCCATTTGACAATAACAAATGAGGTAGTTCTCAACTTCTTCCATGACATTCCAGCCTATAACATGTTGTTAATCAAAGTGCTAGCAGCTTTAATGATAGCAACAGCAGGTTGCATATTCCCCTTATGTTTGGTTTTATTTCTATTTCTCCACAGCAACCACAAAATGATTAGGGGCACAGTTGAAAGTACATAACCAGGCTTACTTTCGAAACATAGCAAGCCAGGATGAATTGAGTTGCTCGGGATGAGTAGCAAAAGGAGTTTTACAGCCCATCTTAGCAAAGAAGTGGTCCCAAACACAAGTAGCCAAAGGGGCAATGATAAAGATATGCTCAAGTGTCTCAACAAATTTGCAACATTGACATTCAGAACATAGGGGAATATTAAATGTTTTCTGTAGAATATCATCTGAGGGCAGGCAATTGTGCCACAATTTCCATGAAAAAACTGAAATTTTAGGGGGCACACGAGTTCCAAAGATAGGGGAAAGATACATGTTTATCTCTATTTTGTCTCAATAGTTGGATGCAACTCTGAACATTGAACATGCCATTATGAGACAAATCCTAGTAAAGCTTATCATCTGAATTTGATGAAGGCAAATCAGTAATCTCTTTGACTATGTGGGAAGGTAGAACCTGCTGATGTGCATCAATATTCCATGACTGATGGTTGCAAAAATCAACAACTTTATAAAAGATTAAAGTGGCTTCAACATAAGCACCTCGAATTCTACCAATAGGATGCCAATGATCAAGGGCAAAGTTACAATCGCCTGCACCAAGCTTCCCTCATAAGTGGGGCTCAACAATATCCCTAACCATTAAGATTATTCTCCAAGTGCAAGAGTCACTAGGTTGAGGATCAACCAATACTGGGTGATTGTCTCTACAGTATTTATTCTTTAAAACCCAACTCCAGAGTGAATTTTGGCATCGAAATTGCCACCACAATTTACAATCATAGGTTTTGTTTAGAGTCTCCAAGCTATAAATACCAATGTCTCCTTCATCTATAGGGAAACATAAATTCTTCCACGAAGCCCAATGCACCTATTTAGTATTGCTAGTATCAACCCGAAAATAGGCATTAAAAATTCTCGCCAATTTGTTCTGGACTGTCTTGGGGACATCTAATATCTTCAATAAGTGAACTGGCATTGAGGCAAGAATGGATTTGATAAGCACAAATCTACCACCAGCAGAGATTAATTCACGTTCCCATCTGAGAAGCCTTTTTTGAACTTTTTCAAGCAAAGCATCAAATAAAAAAACTTTCCTTTTCCCCCTGAATAAAGGAACTCCCAAATAATAGATAGGCAGTGACTGAAATGAGAAATTAGAGATTGAAGAAATAAGCCGTTGATGATGCAGCTTAATTGTAGAGAAGCTTCTTTTATGGAAATTAAACTTTTGCCCAGAATTTGTGGAGTATTTATGAAGAACTGCTACATCTTATGTTTTTGCCCATTAGCATTTTAGGGTGCTTAGCAAATAAACTGTTGATTCCATGTGATAGAGCCTCCGCAAGTATGATAAATAGGGATGGCGAGATTGGGTCACCTTGCCTAAGTCCACGTGAAGATTTGAAGAAGCCTTTTAATTCACCATTCAAGAGTATAGAGAATCCAGAATCAGTAATAACAAATAAAATCTTGTTAATCCAATCTTCATTAAAACCAAATTTTTGCAACACCAAAAACAGATAGTCCCATTCAACACGATCGTAAGCATTTTCCATGTCAAGCTTAAGATTGGTATTGCCACCTATAACCTTATGATCAACTTGAGATACCAATTCTTGAGCTAACATAATATTATGTGCAGTATCTCGACCTGATATAAAGCCACATTGGTTTGGAGATATAATTTTGGGGAGAAGATAGCTCAATCTAGTGTTGAGGATTTTGGTGCAGATCTTATAGATAACAGTACATAGTCTAAGAGGTCAAAAATCAGTCCATTGCTCAGCATCTTGCTTCATTGGGATCAGTACAATGGATGTTACTTTGAAGTCATGTGGGACTTGTCTTCCCTTAAAGAAATTAGAGATAGCATCACAAAAATCCTTTTTGATAAAATTCCAGCATTGCAGATAAAATAGGCTGGAAAAGCCATCCACACCAGTAGCATTATTTGGTAAAATAGAGAATATAACATATTTAATCTCTAGTTCAGTTGGCATAGCATTTAACATTTGATCATCCTCATCAGTGATCACGTGTGGCATAATATTCGAGAAATCCTGGTCAATCGTGTGGGCTTCAGAAGTATGCAGCAGAGCAAAGAAAGCAATTGCAGAATCCTTCATCTCAATATCATCAATGATATAAATGCCATCTCCTTTGTGAATTTGGTGAATTAAATTCTGGGCCCTACGTTTATAAACAGAAGCATGAAAGTATTTTGTGTTTTGGTCCCCTGCTTTGAGCCATTTGTTTCCTGATTTTTGTCTCCAAAAAAGCTCTTCTTTAGTAAGAAAAGCATTGAGTTGAGTATAAGCACGGTGAAGGAGCGGTCTATCTAAAGGGAGATGAGTACTATCATAATGCTACTCAAGATTCAACATATGGGATTCAGTTTCATGTAGTCGAGAAAAGATGTTTCCAAAGATTTCAGTATTCCACTATTTCAACTGATGCTTAAGTCTCTTAAGTTTGAAAAGGAAGCCATACAGCCCTTTGGAGAATGGAGAGAGTCGTTGCTTCCACGAATTCTCAACAAAAGGAAGAAAACAACCATGAGTACTCCACATAGATTGATACCAAAAAGAGGATTTATAAGTCGTTTTATGGGCAGTGCATTGAAGAATGAGGGGATTATGATCAGATGTATATCTATTAAGTATAATAGGAGAGAAGTTCACAATAGTGCTCACCCCAATTATCATTAACAAGGAGTTTGTCAAGCTTTTCAACCATACGATTATTTCTCCATGTAGCATTACCACCAAGAATCTGAAACTCATCTATCCCAGCTGTTATACACATATTTTGAAAATCCGCAATAGCTTTGGCATTGGGCTTACCCCCCCACCAACTCACTCATCACTTGACAACAAAGTATTAAAGTCGCCCCCGAAAACCCAAGGACGATCAACAGATGAAGCTAAATGAATTAGATGATCCCATAAGTTTCTACTAAGACGTAAGTCACATTTGTTATATACACCAGTGACTATAACCCAATGTGATTGCCATTTCAACTTAAGAGATAAAGATTGATCAGAATATCAAATCGAGATGCTTTGATTGATGCTTTCCAACAACAACAACAACAAACTAAGCCTTATTCCCTATAGATAGGGGTCGGCTGTATGAAACCATATGAGAATTACGTCGGATCATAGGTATGAGTTTTGCTGTACCACGCCTTCCTATCTAAAGCTAGTTGCTCATCTACCTGTTTAATAAGCATGTCTTTACGAATGACTTGCATCCAAGTTTGTAACGGTCTTCCTCTACCTTTCCTTACACTTTCCAGAGAGCCCAAATTTTTCCAATGGGATTAGATCAATAATGATCAAAACCTAGAAAGTTTTGAAAATTCTTCTAATCTCTTTGAATCAACAAATGGTTTAGCAATAAAAATAAGATCACATTATGGAGCTATAATAATATTTTAAGTCTCTTCACAGAATTACAAATACCTCTGAGATTCCAAATCATAATATTCGACTGCATCATTTAAAACTTCAGTTTATAATTCCCTTTACCCTTCTTTCTTAAGTTCCTAGAACCTTTTTGCTCAGACTTAGCCTCCCATCTGGGAAAGTTCTCCACAGGGACAAGAGATTGTAGATGAAGTTCATGGGAGGATGAACTTCTCATGACTCTGGAAGGTTTTTCTATGCCTTGCTCTTCAATCACCTGGTCAGAGGTAAAATCATTCTGAGCATGTGAAGATGGTGGGATATAAATCTCTTTATTAACGTCAAGAAAGTCTTCAATATGCTCTGTAGTATGGTTCAAACAATCAAAATAGACACTATTATGACCAACAGGATCAGCAGTATCAACCCTTACTTCACTAACATTGTTGACAGGTAAAGATGCGTAAATGCCTAATATGTCAGCTCTGGAAAGCAATAGTGCCATCAATCTTAGCACAAACAAGAGCTTGTTCTTCCATCAAAATCTCTTCATCAGTGGGTATATCATCTACCTTATCATTCGATTGCGCTAATGGATCTTTATTAAGGATGATCAAAGGCTCGATTGGAGTGTTAAAACTTTTTTGTCCTATTTGCTGCACATGAATAACCTCAACCTCAGAATGTGGTGATAAACTCTTATTTGAAGGCTCACGTAACTCAACATTCTTATGAGTATCCACTGGGTTGCTGTCTCTTTCACTACCCATTTATGTTTTTCCATAGCCTTTTTTACCTCAATATTCTAAGCCTCAGTCTTACCACTCTTTGTGGCTTGAGTACCCGCAGTCTGTTTCCAGTAGCATTCTCCAATGAGTCTCCTAAATGCTTACAAAATGAGCAATACACAGGGCCATCCTCATAGACAATAAGTTTCCAAATAGCATACTCGTCATTTCCAATTCGTATTCTCTCCACTCTTGTCTTTGTTAAAGCAACTTCAACACAGATACAAGCAAGGTAAGTACGTGTCTTAGTTGCAGTCTGCTTGTCCAGCTTCAAAGGGGTTCCTATTGTAGTAGCAATCGAATACGATATCGCCTTATCATAGAAAACCACTGGCAAAGCTATCCAAATTGGTACTATGGGAGATTCATAGCTTGGATTAAAATCACATGTGTGCTTAAGGATTCTCATTGGAGCACCAATGATAAACCAGATCTTTTTAAGAAATACGTGAAAGTAATCCACCTCCTTTTGGAAATTTATGATAATATGCTTGCTGTCTAGATGCCACACTGTGAAATCCCCAATTAGATGCAGTAAGTTCAAACCTTGGTGGATGCCCATTAGAGAAGGTCAGTTTTGAGAGAATTTTCCAATTAATGCTAAGTGAAACCAACCTAAGAGCTTAGCAATCTCTTTTGGTGACACTCGAATAAAAGGCTCATTCCCATAGGTGGTGGTGGCACGCACTGGCGCAAACTTTGATCTCCCTTCTGTGGCAACTTCTTCAAATGATTTACAGGGTGGTCAGTGCTTCTTCCTTCCTTCCAACGCCTCAGCGTAGGTTTTGACTCCCCCCGCTTGTGGAGGAGAAGCTTTCTCCAAAGGAACAATGATCGGAAATTGCAGTTGAGACTTGGGAGTTAGATCGGAAGTTGCACAGTGATCTTCGTCTAACTGGAATTAGAAATATTATAAGAGCATCTCCCTACGTCATTTTTACACGTCTTGAATTTTGGCTGGAGAAGAGATAGAGACACACAAAAAAAAAATTATAGAAAAAAAAATTGTAAGTCCCACATTTTTTCTCTTTTTCTTATTACTTTCTCTATTTTTCCCCACTTTTTCTCACTTTTTAACCATAAATTCTGTGCTCCTTGTATATCTAGAAGCTCAACTTCACATCCTCTATTATTATTTTATTATTATTTTTGAATTTATTTCTACATCTTTTCTACTTTTTCATTTTTCCCTCTCTTTTTCACTATACATTATCTATTCTCTTTTCAATTAAAATAATCATCTTCTCTTTATTTTTCTCCTCCACATCATTCCTTTACTGACTACCCATTGAAGATGCTCTCAGTAAATTGAAATCAATGAATTGTCTTCGTCATTGTTGTCATAAGTTCTACATCACTACACATCATCTATTCTCTTTTCAATTATAACAATCATCTTCTGTTTATCTCTCTCCTCCACATCATCCCTTAACATTCGAAGATGCTCTAAGTAAATTGAAAAGAACGAATTGTGTTCGTCATTGTTGTCATAAGTTCTACGAGTACTACCATAGTGAATCGTAATTTTCATAACAAATAATTTCATTGAATTTTGAGATTTTCATTTTTAAAGAAACTAGTTTTCACTCCCGTGCGTTGCACGGGAGTAAAACCGTGTAAGTTTGCGTGAAATCTAAAAAAAAAATTGTGTAGATTGATTTTTGTGGTATGAAAAATAATTTTTTATACATTTTAATATAAGTCTTGAAATATTTTTTAAAAGTAACTCAATGTAATTTTTGTATAAAATGAAATAAATCCTCAAAAATATATTGCATTTAGAACCCAACTTTAAAAATTTAGGAAAATTTTTCAGAATCTAAATACAAAATTGATGTCAAATATCGATTATTAATATACGATTCGATATTTCTTTTTTAAAATAATCAAAGATATAAGCACCGCAAAAGGGAAAGATCAAAGTCCAAAATCTATTACGCCAAAAATTTTTAAAAAGGAAGTACCAACTATACGCTTGTTTCCATTCCTCTACTCATCATTCACTTATTAAACAAACAATAAAAATTAAGTAATAGCACCAATTTAGTCTAGCCTTACTAAAAACCTTTTTTTTCCCCTGAAATTAACTACTAAATAATTTTCAAGACTACTTCAAAATTTGGCTAAGCCTCGACAGGCCTATGTGCAATCATTGAAAACTAAAGAATTGCGCAACCGCCTCTATCATTTTCTTGTTTCACCGCGACCTCTGGGATTCAATCTCAAAAAAAAAAAAAATATTTTTTTGATCGAAGGGGTGGTGGTTTAATTGAACAATTAACTATATATAATCTAAATTTATATTTCAATTAAGTGTAATATAGTTTGACTGGAAATAAACAAACATAAAATAATGACATTTAATCATAAATAAACTATTCATCTAAAAAACTATTTTAGCAAATAGATGGTCAAATAATAAATAAAAGAAATCAATTATTCTACATGTCAAATTGGTAAATGATAAATTGGCAAATATAAAAGATAATCGTAACAAAGAATGCAAAGACTGCTTTGGAAATAAATTTTATGCGCATTCAATTTCTCTAGATTTGAGGAAACAATGAAACATAAACGATTTTAAACAGCTAAAACAAATCTGATTGCTATCTTCTTATTTATGGAATAACAATTCCTTTAAAAGATATTTGGCGAACATGTAGCAGCACGATCCACACCAGTTTTCTTGATAAAAAAAAAAAAAAAAGAGAACGACTTGTTCAAATGCCATAATTGTCCATTTCTGCACACAACGGACTTTTGATGTCCCATGGCAACACGGATTTTTATTTATTCCGTGCATTCATAATATTATACATATAAAACTACTATTTTATATCAAAAGTAGAATCATATCTATTTTACATATACTACCTTCGTCCCACAAAGATAGGCTTGTATTCAATTTTTGTCGGTCCCAAAATATATGTCACTTTTTATTTTGTTTGCATTTAATTACTTCTATTTTCCAATTATACCCTTATTTAATATACATTGTTATTAGTTAGCATTATTTAATGCAAGGGTATATTTGAAAAAAATACAACTAAAATTTACTTTTCCAATAATATTAATTATCATTTTTTAAACTATGTGAAAGTCAAACCAAACCTATCTTTGTGTGACGGAGGTAGTACTATAGATATATGTTTTATACAATCTATTAAAAACTCTAACCTAAATTTGAAATATTTCAAGAAAGAAATAGAAACAAAGATGTTTGCAGAGAGAAATGGTGAATGTATAGATATAGAGAAATTTGCAGATAGAGATAGAGATTTTTAGACAAAAATGGTTAGTAATCTTTTGAAAGTATTCTAACACACAAAAATATTAATATAAATTAAAATTATAAGATTTAAAAATTAATTGATAGAATTGGTAAATGATATAAATTTATTAAAGATGTTATTGAATATCAAATTCAATTTAAATTATGAAATAAGACTTATTTTGTAACCAACAATTATTTTATTATTTGGTTAAATACAAAATTATTGTTAGAGCAATCAATCAAATGGTAGTTATAATAGTTTAAATTCATGCTTCAATTAAATTAAAATAAAAAAGTTGTGTTGGTTCAAATGGTAAGGATATCATTACTCTGATGATAGGTCATAGGTTCGAATCTCAAAACTACATTAATTTTTAATAAATATACCTAGTTAAAAACCACTATTTCAATAACTAATTATGTCCTAAAACCACTAATTGGGTCCTAAAACCACTATATAAAAACCGCGGTATTCACCTCTTCTTTATATATATAGATATAGATAAATATGTAAATAAAAATTTTTTAAAAATGAGTTGCAAAATAGTACCAAGTATCATACACTATTAAACTTGACTTTTTTTACTCATTTGAATAAAAATTATTTACAAAACGTTAAGAACAAAATCATATTTCTTAAATTTATACATTTGAATTTTTTTTAATGGAGTTGGTTCATTGATTCTCTGAGTAGTATTATAAGAATCGGAAATAATTATTTTTTTTGTAAAAGTAAACAAATATTTGGTCAAGTATGATCGAGAATCATACTTGAAGAAAATATATTTTCTCTTTATTCCTTAATTAAGTGCAATGATTTCATTAAGTATGTTGGTATGAAATATTTGCCGTCACAAACGCCGTGAGCCATTATAATTATAATATTTTCTATTTATTCTCGACAATATTATTACAATTACACTTGCACATCATACTTACATTAATTGAGTTGTATTAACCAAAATAATGGATGCTAGATGGACTTTAGTGATAAGTAAATAAATATTTAAATTACATATTTAACCAATACAGATTAAATAAGTTGACAAGTAAATAAACACCTTACATATTTCTTAAATTATGTTTTTATAAACAATGGGTTATCGGCTCAATCAATCAATGATTAAAATCATTCGACTCAATCAGAAATTCTTAATTGTCTCCCGACTAGTGATGACAGAAAAATCCGATCTGATCCAAATCCGATGGATACCCAATCCGAATGGAGTAAGATGGATTTGGATTTGGATCGGATCAGGCCTGATCCGATCCGATTTGATCCGAATTGATTCATTTTATTTTTATTTTTAAAAAATATACTTCCATTAGGTTTAATGGGAAGGAACTTGACGAGAATGTGATATGTTTAATTTTTGTTAAATTGGATTCTCGGATGTTTAATTATACAATTAATGTTTAAAATTTTGAAAAAAAACTCTGCCAATATGGATCGTATTTGGATCATTTTTCTCGATCCAATTCGATCCGATCCAGTGCGATCCGAATCCGATCCAAGTAATTTGGATTTGAATTTGGATTTGAATTTGAGTGATTGATTTGGATTTACATTTGGATGAAGCCAATCTGATTCGAATCCGATCCATTGCCAACACTGCTCCCGACTAACTTAAATATTTATTTTAGATTCTATCTCCTAAATAAATATTAAAAATTTCAACTACTTTAAATTATTTATTTTACACCGATTTTTGTCAGTTTAGATTTTATTTAATTTTTTAAGACAATCAATTAAGTCATCTATTTCAATTATTAATAATCATATATATTTCAATTTATTTATATTATCCAAATTAATTTAAATTTGATATCAAATCATTTAATATTTGATCAAAATAACATAAAATCTATGATATTATGTTAAGAATCCTATATAATTTAAATTATTTAAAATAAACAACTAAATTGATGAGTTAAAAAAAATGTTAATATATCGAATATGTCAAATTAGTGAATTTATACTAAATATATTGATATACGTGTCTAGTATGTTTAGAATGTATTTATTGAAAAATATGTTATTAATACATATTAAAAAAGACAAATAAAAGTCACCGACTAAAGAGGTGGACGAAATGAAAATTTTCTAGTAGGATGAGGACGGGGAATGCAAATCCTCATCTTATTGCAATTCTTATATCATCCTCGATCAACCTTGATTAAATGCGGATGAGATGGGGAGGGGATAAGTGTTTCCAAGCAAGGCAGGAAGAGGACGTTGGGGTATACCCTCAACATTTCCATTTTTATAGTATATATGTAGGTTGATTATATTTCATAATCAAATTTTAAAAATTTATTATTCACACATTCTTTGTTAGTACCGTGTATCGCACGAATGTATAATTAATATCTCTCAAAATTTATAATTACATATAGTAGAATATATAATAATTTTAAAGAAAATGCCATAAGCACTACGAAAGTTAGTAGAATTTAATTTGTTATTTAGATAACTATAATATTTACTGTTATTTTATTTTACATTTATATTTAGCAGATTTAATCTTATAATTAGCAAAATGTGACATATTAAGGGTGATATGGTTGGTTTTTAATTGTTTTTAAAGATTTTATAAAAAGGAGAAAGAATGAGTAGAGTTAAATGATGGAGATTTGTGAATGTGATATATAGATGTGATTTTAAGGTAAAGAAAGAATTGATAAAAAAATGATAAAAAGTGGTAAACATTTTTAAGAAGAGTTCCCCTATCATGCTTATTATCATAATCTATATCACGAATTATCGTCTCGTATAACACATAGGTGTAAATATTAGGTCGAAGTACGATACAAATTGATAACTAATCATCAATTAATTATTTCATTATTCCATTAATATTTATCAAATGCTCAAATCTATTATTTATTGAAAAATTAGTCTTTCGTACAACGTACATGTGAAAAGGCTAATTATTTTATTATTATATTAACATTTATCAAAATTACTATTCCCTTAACATTATATTAGATTTATTATTGTAATCCATTATTTACTTTACTTTTTTTCGAGGTCTCATGTTAATATTACTAAGATCTATTAATATAGTTATTAGCTGAAAAAATTATCCCCCGTACAATGCAAAAGTGAAACAGCTAGTTAAATAAAATGGAGTCAATCCTTTTTTTTTTTAATGATTTGTTGGTAAAATAATAAAAACAAAAAATTAGAGGGAATACGAGCAAGGTAAATTAAAGAAGTGGGGTGCTTTGTTGGGGGGGGGGGGCTGCCTTGTTTTTAGATGATTTCCACCCTCACTTAATGGGGATTAAGTTTAACTCCCATTAAGTGGGGTGAACAAAGTCTAACTTATACCGTTGCCGTCATTTGAGAATTGCATATTTTTTCATTCTTTTAAAGTAGCTAGTACATTCAACCCGTGTATTGCACGGAGAGATATATGTTCAAGATGTAATTTAGAACCTGTGTAAGAGAAAAAATACAAAAGATTTTCTAATGTTGTAATAGACTCGTGCTTATAGAGTGACCCAATATTTGTCCATGCATTGCAATGTATTGTTGTAATAAACTCGTGCTTGTAGCTCTACTGTAATTAAATTTTGTTGTTGCAATAAGGTTTTCAATTTATTGCAACAACTTTTTTGTCGCAATAATTAATGATATTATGATGAAAATATTGTTGCAATAGGCTAAAAACCTTATGGGGGCAACATTTTCTGCAACTACATCCGTCATCGCAATATCTTTATTTAGAGCAAAAATTTTTGTTATCATAATAGAGATTTTATCTACTAAAAATAATATTCATGTTCCTACCACAGTAATTGTTATTATTGATATTTATTATAATTTATTGATAATTTTAATACTTTTATTTTTGTATACTAACAATGATAAGGAAGATATAAATAGAATTCAATAAAAAAAAAAGATATAAGGATAATAGAATATTAAATTTATTTATATATTATAAAGATTAATTGTAGCACCCACAATTCCACATCGCTTGAGCGTGAGAGAGGAGTTCAGTTTATAAGTTAAGAGACTCATCCAACTAAGTATAAGGCCTTTTGGGGTAAGTCCAAAAATAAAACCGTGTGGGTTCGGCCCAAAATAGATAATATCATGTCAAAGTGAATTGGATCGCTAACAGATTGTACCCAAATCTTTATGGTCTTCCTTGGGGCACAGCAGCTCGAATCTAGGTGGGCCATAACGGGGATCGAATCGTTACATTAATAGAGATTTAGGTGAGAGGTTTTAAAATTGATTGAGATTTAATTGAGAGATATTGGGATTGACTCAGATTTAGGTGAAGGATTTTATGAAATAAGGGAGGGTGGGAAATGAGAATAAAAAATGAATTATTTAATTTTGAAAAATGTAATTTTGAACGGAAAAATGACTTTGATTTATCTATATATAGATTTTTGTATACTAACAATGATAAGGAAGATATAAATAGAATTCATTTGAAAATAAGATATAAGTAGAATAGAATATTAAATTTATTTATATATTATAAAGATTGATAGAGATTTAGTTGAGAAATTTTAGAATTGACCCAGATTTAGGTGAAGGATTTTAGAAATAAAGAAGGGCGGGAAATGGGAATAAAGAATGAATTATTTAATTATGAAA
This sequence comes from Jasminum sambac, assembly GCA_018223645.1. Lineage (NCBI taxonomy): Eukaryota > Viridiplantae > Streptophyta > Magnoliopsida > Lamiales > Oleaceae > Jasminum > Jasminum sambac. The sequence continues at coordinate 30,080,096 of CP073652.1, forward strand.
AATATACATCTGAGCTAAAAATGACTTTGATTTATTTATATATATAGATTTACATATTATAAAATTGATAGAGATTTAGGTAAAAGATTTTAAGATTGACAGAGATTTAGTCGAGGGATTTTAAGATTGACCCAGATTTAGATGAAAGGTTTTATGAAATGAAGCAGGATAGGAAATGATAATAAAAAAATAAATTATTTACTTCTGAAAAATATAAATTTAATTGGGAAAATGACATTGGTCTATTTTTATGGAGAATTTTCTCCTCCCCGCGCGGGGAGGAGTTTTGTTACCCGTACCACTCACAGCTCCACAAGGATGTGGGGCTCGGGAGGGAGGGATAGTGTTGCGGGTTCAAACCCGCGCGGGGAGGAGAAGAAAGCTCTTATTTATCTATAGATTGCAAGAAGTCCTCCGGATTTGTTTCAAGTTATTAAGTTCCAACTTCATTAACAATGAATTATAAGGTCCATTCTTCATAAATTATTAAGTTCCATATTTGTCAAAAAGTTTAACAGAGTGACCAATAGTCAAAGTTAAGCAAATTTCATTGGCAAGTGTTGAAACATCTATACTTTAGTGATCATTTTGTAATTTTACTGTAACTTTAGTAATCGCTATTGTAATTAACACAATTAATGCGTTTGATTGCCAAAATCTATATTATATATAAAAGGAGCATTTTCCCGCCTAAACACATCCTCAATTTTTTTCGCCTATTAAATTGTCTTAACATAATCTTCTATCTATATATAGATTAATTTATATATATAGAAAATTGGGCTTTTTTTCTTATTATATTTTTATTATCTTAAATCCGTCTTCCCATTTAAAACAAACTCTCTTTTTGTTTTTTCTTTCCTAATCCATATCTAACTCTCTTTATTTTTTTCTTTCCTAATATATTAATATTGATGTATATAGACTTTATTTGATTATTTCTACCCTACTTTACCTAATCTCATAATATCTAAATACTCTCTCTGTCATTTTCTGTCCCATTTTTTTCATTTTCTTTATATAAAAAAATTGTGATTTTATTTTACTCGACTTGATAAGAGCTTTAAAACAAGTATACTATCAACACATAAATTTTTATTTTTTAAAAAATTAAAATTTACCATAAATATATAAATTAGTGTCCAACTTAAATATAACTTGATATTAATATAGATTAATGACTATTGAGGTAATGAGATTAAAAAAATTTTGATAATTTGTTATGCCACTTAATTGATGTTTGTGTGTAGATTTCAAATATAATGAGATTTATAAATTGTTTTAGCTTTTAATTCTACTAGTATTTTCTCTCGTGCGTTGCACGGTGAGATATATATTAAAGTTATAAATCCAAATTTGTATAAGAGAAAATTTAAAAACGATGTTTTTAAAAAAAATTTGATAGAATTTCCTTAATATTTCTTATAAATCCATTCTCTTTCAATTTGAATTTTTTTCTCAATTCGAGTCAAAAATTTCCTTTTTCAAAAAAACGCAGCTATAGGCAATGTAACGAAGATTGCGAAGATTGCAAAGATTTGCAGTGATATCAGTTTATTATTAAAGATTATCAAAGATTTCTTCTGTATCAAAGATTTCGCCTAAGATTTGGGAATAATCCGGGCGATTTGGCAATATGACACGTGAGCAAATTATGCCCTAAAATTTAGGTATACTTCTTTGCCTCTCAATTAAGACTGAATAGATTAAGATTGAATAGAAGGTGAATATTACCCTCTTTGTGGAGGATCAAACATAAAAATAAAAGCTCGATAAATATGAAATTTTTTCGCTCCGTATTATTCTATTCGATGAGATCTTTCATATGAGTATGATCTTGATGTATAAAATTTATATATCAAGATCGTACTCATATGAAAAATCTCATCCAGTAGAATAATACAGAATAATATATTGTTATTTATTTAATGGAAAAAATAGAATTAAAGATTTAATAATGACTGAAAATGTACAAAGATTAAAGTAATAATTTTCTAATTGAGACAAATAATTAAATAGGTGGGAAAACTTTATTTAATGGAGAAAATGGAATTAAAGAGTTAATAATGACTGAAAATGTACAAAGAATAAAATAATAATTTTTTAATTCAAAAAAATAGTGAAATAGGCAGAAAAACTTGCTTAGTTTACTTATAAATAGATTCCATATTTGATTTACCTTGAGAACAAGTTAAATGAAAAATAACGCTCAATATGTTTATCTCACAAATATATGGCAAATGCCGCTTTATTTTATGTTTAAATTTGAATAATTTTTTTCTAATAAATATTTAATTTACAAAAATAATAATTTATATATTGATATGGTATTTAAATACAAATTCTCGTACAATTACACAAAATCAACTAAAATTCTTTTTAAATTTATTCAAATAATATAAAGAATAAAAAACAAGACGAGATATATTACTATGGTACTTAAATCAAAATTGTCGTGTAATTACAACAAATAGACTCAATTAATATAGAAACAAATTTTTAAAGTGGAAATTTTTGTTTCATTTATTCTTAAAGTAAATCAAATACGGAATAAAACAAATAAAGTTAAAGCAACTTATGCATGAAATAAATCTCATTATATTTTAACAACTTGTACATAAAATAAATCTCATTATATTTATACTTTTACATACAAACATCAATAACAAATTATAAATTTAATTTTTTACCTCACTAGCTTCTGTTATTATCAGATGTAATTTAGTTAACTTAGACAAATATTATATATTTGCAGTAAATTTTAATCTAATTTTGCATTAGTTAATTTCATTTTTTTCTTTCAAATATTCAATTTATAGGTTTATGTGTTGAATAAGATAAGGGCATGCTAAGAATTAGAATGAATTTTAGAATTAGAATGAATTTTTAACTTGATCGTCTTTTCATAATTTTCGTATTTAAAAAATAAAATTATTTCAAATTAATAATTTTCACTATGATTTAATTTTTATGCCATAAAAATTTACCATTGATTAACTTTTTACACAAAAATTCAAATAAAGGTTTAACATTAAAATAAAAAAATAAGGCAAGACCCATTACTTAATTTTAGAAATGATTAATTAATTTATAAATAACTAGCTAAGAAAAAAATTTATTAAAATTAACAATCCCGCTAAGATTCAATTTTTTTTGCGATGTAAAATTATGATTCATTAAAATTTTATACAAAAATAAAAAGAAATTTAATGGTAGTTGACTCCAGTTTTAGACAAAATCCCTCCACTACGATCCGTAATTTGTACTAAAAATTTTAAAAATTAGGTTGGATCAATAATAAATTTGAGAGACAATCAATCATTTTTATAAATAATTAGCTAAGGAATAAAAATTAATTATTAATTAAATTTATGAATTTCTGTAAGATTTAACTTGTCTGTGATGAAAAATTACAATTCATTAAATTTTTATGTAAAAATTAAAATAAATGTTCAACATGAAAATTTAAAACCTAGCTAGGACTCTTTGATTAATTTTAGTAAAAATAATAATTAGCAAACATATGAAAATTAATTAAAGTTAGCGATTTTGCTAAAATTTAATTTTGGTAGGATAAAAAATTGCAATTCATTTAATTTTTACATAAAAATTAAATGAAATGTGCAACATTATTTTGTTTAATTAATCATTCAATTGTAACATTAATCGATTTTTTAATTAGTTGAATCTATATCTGTGTCTTTTAAATTTCAAGGTATCTTTTTAATTATAAGATATTTTTAAAATTAGATTAACATAATTCTTAAAATTATGGCTATGAAGCAAATTATTTTTGAAATTATTAATTTTTTTAGAAATAATTAACTTAAATAAGAAATTAACTATAATAATTTAAACTAAAATTAATTAAAATAATAAATTCTATTGCCAATATTTTGCTAGACATGTGTTCAGTGGACAAAGATTGATCCAAATAAATTACATTGCTAAAGCAAAAAATATAATTAATTTTAAAAACAAAAAATTATTAAATTGCTACGTGCTTTCCCTAAAAATAAAAAAATCATTTAAATTATAATATATCTTTTAAATTATTAGACTTTTTCAAAATTATATTCATACAATTCTTAAAAGTGTAAATATTAAAATGATTATTTCAGAAATAATTAATTATTTTCATAAATAATTAATTAAAATGGTAATTAATTGAAACTAATTATGTTACCATAAATGGAAATTTAATAATATTGTTACAATTTAATTGGACTTGGTTTCAATTGGTGAAAATTAACATAATTTTGTTGGACGAAAATTAATCAAAGTTAATTGCATTCCTAAAACAGAAAGATAACATTAATTAAAAATAATAATTAAAATTAATTAGATCGCTATGGTTAGATTTTTCCAAAAAAATGAAAGATATCTTTTAACATGCAAGATATTTTTTTTAATCATTAAATAGTTTTAAAATTAGATTCATACAATACTTAAAATTGTAGTTAAAAAATAAATTATTTAGAAATAATAAATTATTTTTATAAATAATTAGCTAAAAATAAGAATTAACTAGAATTAATTATATTACAATAAATTATGTCTCTTAGATTTAATTGGATATATTTTCATTGGACGAAAATTGAGATCGTTTTATTAGATGAATATTAATCAAAATTAATTAAATTACTAAAATGGGGAAATATAATCATTTTAAAAAATAAAAAATAAATAAAATTAATTAGATTACCACAGGGAATAAAAATGCGCTTATGAAATTAATTTATCTTTGTACGTATTTGTTTATAAAGTTAAGTTAACACCTGTAAGATTTTTGATTCTTAGAATTGGGGTGTTACATTTTATTGTAAAGTAAGTTGACTAATCATTAGTCCCTAATTAATTTTATTTGCATTTTCAGTATCATTCTTTTTTCAAAACGTGCTTTTTTTATTCTTACATATATTTGTGTATTTTCTATGATATTTCTTTTGAGTTACAATTGGTGGTAAAACATTAATATTTCTTTTTATATAATTACGGGTGTTTCAAAGGATATGCTCATTTTTTAAAGTAACAAGCTCCAAAAATAGGTCTTCAAATAGTATTGACTTTTTATTTTAATATTACTCGAACCAACAATTATATAATAATTCTTTGGTTCACTTTCACTGGGGAAAAAGTCTAAGAATTCTTACTAAACAATTAGTTATCGACTCAATCAATTAGTGGAATTATATGATTCAATTAGAATATTTTAATTGACTTTCGACTATATTAAATATTGATCTAAGTTTCTATCTCCTACCTACTTGCAATTATTTATTTTATATCAAATTTTGCCAGTTGAGATTTTATTTTATTTTTAGATACCATCAATTAGATTGTATATTTTAAATATTAATCATATATGGTATTGTTCAAGTGCCATCGATAGCACATTAGCACCGTACTTACGGTGCCATCTGGGCATTTTCTAGCTCTGTCCGACCACTATTTTGAAATCCGAGACCAAATCTAGAATCAGGACGGCGATGAGAGTTTCAGCAGTTTGAAAAATTTTCCGACGACACCGTGGTGGATGGTGGCGGCCGGTCAAAATTTGCCCATGTTTTCAGATAGACCTGGCCACGGTTCCGGAACCGGCGATTCCGGTTTTGAAACCGCCGGTTCGTGGTTCCAAAAAAATGGAACCGAATCGGAATTGTGAATAGTACGGTTCCAGTTCGGTTTTAGAATCGGCGGTTCCGGTTCCTTTTTTTTTTAAGGAGCCTTGACCAGTTGACCGTTGACAGCTTGACCAATTAACCTCAACCAAAATTTTAAAAAAAATTAAAATAATATAAGGCTTGAACTTAAGTTTTTACAAAAATTAAGCTACCTACGTATCCTCTCCAGAGGAATCAAAGCCGACATAATTCTCTTACCTCTTTAATTTAGTGACTTCCTGGGCCGGAAGTTGTGGTTCCACTTCATTCGGTAGTTAGATCATAGCCGTCATCGGAATCATTCTCACATTGTTGGGCTCTTTCATCTGTTTTGCACCAATCGTCGACACATGTTTGTGCTTCTAATGAATCGGGGTGCAAGGTTGATCGTTTCGGATCCAAAATAAGCCCTCCCATACTGAAAGCTTGTTCTACAAAAATAATTGACACTGGGCTTGCAAATATATCTTTTGCAATTCGTGATAGTACAGGATAAGTATTTTGATGACGTTTCCACCATTCAAGGACGGGAAAATCTTTTCCTACTTTGCTATCACTAAACTCAAAAGTAGTTGCTAGATAAATGTCAAGTTCGGGAGATCCATCGGATGAATCTTTAGTTCTTTTATATCGTTGCCTCAATAATCGATCACCAGCTCCAAGTTTAGTTAAATCTTCTTGAACTTGACTAAAAGAACTAAAAGCAGTAGAATATGAAGAAGGTGATCCATAACGATTTAAATATTCATCAAATAATTCTTTAACTACTTTTTTAACTTGATACAATTGCATATCAATATCAAAATTAATATCTAAACAATTGTAATAATAATAAGTTAAATAAACAGTTAAACCTTCTATTTTAGTCCTAAGATCAAAAACACATGCAACAAGATTAATTAAAGGAATTTCGGCATAATACTTTAACCATTTACTTTTCATCAATATTATTGGTTCTCCTAAAATCATATTATCATGATATTCATCAAATGCACCAATCACATTAATACATTCAACTAAAACTAAATGTGATGTAGGATAATAAACACCACTTAAAACATGTGTCGCCTCATAAAAAACTTTCAAAAAATCCAAAAGATTTGTGCAAACATCCCACATTTGTGGATATAAAGTAATTTGAGGTACATTTTGTGAAATAAAAGTGCATAACAAGTCTTTGTATGCAAATGAACTGTTTAGTAACATATAAGTTGAATTCCAACGAATCGGAATATCTTTAGGAAATCTTTTTGGTCTCTTATCATTTTCTTTACAATACTTCCGGCAACTTTTCATTACTGTGTTATGTGACCATAAATAAGAAATTGCTTGTTTAATTGGTGTAAATGCAACATTTAAACATTTCAACCCATCGTGTACACATAAGTTTAAAACATGACATGCATATCGAATATGAAAAAAATTACCGCCAATATTAGGTTGGCAAATATTTTGTAACTCACTAATTGAAGCAGTATTTGCTGCCGCATTATCAAAAGAAATAGAAAAAATTTTCCTAACTAGACCATATTCTTCCAAAATATTTTGAATTACACTAAAAATATTATTGGCGTTATGTGATCATCAAAACATCTCAATGAAATAATTCTTTTTTACATCTGCCATTCGTTATCAACCCATTGGCATGTTACGCCCATGTAAGAATGTGTTTCCCAATGATCACTCCAAATATCACTACAAATAGAAACCAAATTATCTAATTTTGGAAAGAATTTGGGGCAATTCTTTTTTTATCTCTAAATATTTTTAAAAGTGTACGTTTTAGAGTATTTTTAGGTACATGTTTTGCACTAGGATTTAAAACTCTTTTGCAATAATTATTAAAACCAACCCTTTCACCAAAACTAAAAGATAAGTGTTCCATATTAATCATTTTCGCTAATTCTGTTTTATTTCTTTTATCTGAGTATTTAAATAATTGAGAAGTACCAAAAGAATTTCCATACTGTAATTTGAATTTGTGTCGACTAGAGTCCAACAAGCATATTACCATGATCTTTTTCCAAATATTTGTTGAAAGTGTCGTAGCCCCATCCGGATACAAATTTGAACTTCTTGTCGCAATAGTTGCATAATACTTGAAATTCCTTATCGCCTATTGGTACTTTTTTGAAATGGGTATTGAAAATATCGGAATTGGAAATTCTCTTATTCTTCTTATCTTCTCATTCATGTTCGAATTCTGGGTCCGTACTATTAATTTGTGAATTTTTATCATGTCCGCTTTCTTCCGTTGAAAAATCACCAAAACCAAACATGTGGTTTGATGCATCTTCACTAAAGTCAGACATTTTAGTACAATAAAATAAAAATATCGTATATAAACTTAGAAAATGTAACAATAAGAATTGAAAATATAAACTTATAAAGATTGTATGTAAAATTGTAGAATGTAGATTATCGAAATTTAAAAACAAATGTAGAAATTTGTAAGATTGTAACAATATAACTTATAATTTATAAGTAAAAATTTGAATTGAAACTTGAAATTTGCAACTTTAAATAATGATAATAACATAATTAAGATTTGAGAGATTGAGTTGAGAATGAGAGAATAGGGATTGAGAATTATGGTGTGAAAAAAATAGAAAGAATATGGCGTATTTATAGATAAAAGATTAAAAAGATAAAAGAATTAAAAAATAAATAAAACTTAGGCGGTGGGCGTGGGCGTGGGGGTGGCGGCGGTAGGGGCAGCCCCCCACCCAAAAAAACGGTCAAGTGACCGTTTGAATTTCAAACAATCACCTGGTGGTGACCGTTTCTTTTTTTTTTTTATATATATATATATTTGTTACACGGTTCCGGTTTGGAACCGGAATCGGCCGATCCGGTTTGAAAAAAAATGAACCCAATCGGAACCGGAACTAGTTAAATCGGTTCCTGCCCGAAGTTTGATCGTTTCAAACTGCAGCTTTGCTTGAAACCTAACCGCTGATCGGTCTATTTTCGACCATGTTTTGGGTCAAACTTTGACCGACCACCACGGTATTGGAGGAAAATTTTCCAAATTGCTTAAACTCCTCCTGGCCGTACCGATTCTTGATCTGATCCTGATTTCAAAATAAAGGTCGGACGAGACCATAAAATGCCCCGATGGCACCATAGTATGGTTCTATCGATGGCACCGGATTGTTGCTGTAATCATGTATATTTCAATTTATTTGTCTTACCCAAATTGATTTAAATGTTATATCAAATTATTTAACATTTAATATACCAAATATGTTCAATTAGTAAGTTTATATCTAATATGTTTATATGTGTTTAGTATATTTAGAATGTATTTATTGAAGAAATAAAATATCAAAATAAAAGACTCCGATCAAACCATCACGATGGGGTGTCAACGGGGATGAAAATTTTCTAGCGGGCCGAGGACGAGGAATGGAAGTTTATAATTCTTATATCATCCTCCATCGGCCTAAAGTAAATGAGGATAGCCGGAATGAGGATAAGTGTTTCCCGGCATGCCAAAAACGGGGTATTAGGGTATGTCGGACTATAATCACTATATTGTTATTTTTATAATATATCTCTATACTAATTATATTTCATAATTAAAACTTAAAAATCATTATTTATATATTAATTGTTAATAACGTACATCATATTGATGTATAATTAATATCGTCTAAAATTTATAATTGCATATAATAAAATATAAAATAATTTTAAAGAAAACAATGAGCACTACTAATGTTAGTAGAGTTATTTTAGTATGGTTATTTTGATAATTATAATATTTAATATTATTTTATTTGGAATTTATATTAATAGATTAATCTTGCAATAAGCAAAATATGATATATTATCATAATCACTGCTACGAATTATCATCCCGTGCAAAGTACGGATGTAAATGCTAATTAAGTTGTTATTCTAGAAGAATAGTAAATTAAGTTGTGTGAATTTTCATGAAATTGTTTCTTACATATTTGTATGATGAATTAGTATGAAATAGAGGAAACTCTTTCGAAATTTTTATAGAACTGTTTCGAGTTAAATTATCTAAGTTTATTATTGTAACTCATTCTTTATTTTAATTTTTTAAAGATTTTATGTTAATATTATTATCATTTATTAATATTATTATCAGTTGAAAAATTTATTTCTTATATAACGCACGGATGAAACAGCTAGTCTCTCTAGAAAAATGTCAAATTAAGAAATTAAATGATAATTTGGGCCAGCTTTGATTTGGGTTTTCAAATTTCTGGCCCAAAGAGGAACCGGCCTCTTTTACACACCTTTTCTACGGGATACCACTGTCTGTATTTTGTTTGCCCTAATTTCTCGTTCATGGTGAGTTTCTCGTTCATGGTGAGTTTGAGAGAGAATTGAAGAACAATGAGCGGAACAGAGTGATTCAAAGAAAAATTGGGCGCAATGGTGACTCGTACAAGACGAACACAACCGGAACAACACCGGGGACTGGCGTATCTCCTGCAAGGGAATGAACAAGAAGGCCAGTGTGCAACGGCCGGCGGAGGTGGTATAGGGAGCCCAACCCGACTTACCGACTTTTTAACTAAGGGTCACCGACTCTCCTGTCGTCGCGGAAGTTTTGATAGCGACTCGAACACAGAATTTGGGGATAAGACTACTGAGAATAAGGCTAGGTCGTCCTCTCAACAGAGATCGTCGGATGAACGGGGAACGTTTGATAGTGACACGAACACGGACTTTGGGCATAATACTGCCGAGATTAAGGTTGATACGGTGCCCGCTTATGGGTTTCAAAACTTGGGATGCCAGAGTCAGATGATAGTTACTCGAACACAGACTTTGGGCATAAGAATGGCGAGTCCTCTCATGGGATTCAAAATTTGGGATCAAATGAACAGCAGTCGAACACGGAATTTGGGGATAAGGCTACCGAGATTAAGGTTAGTTCTCCCGCTCATGGGTTTCAAAATTTGAATGGTTTAAATGAACAGCAGTCGAACACGGAGTTTGGGGATAACGCTACCGAGATTAAGGTTGGTTCTTCCCCTTATGGTTTTCAAAAGTTGGGGTGGGGTTCCGATGAACAGCAATTGTCAGTAGGTAATGACTTGAACACGGACTGTGGGCGTGACACTTTGTTTTTGCGCAAATGTTACTAAATGTACAGAAATGTTAACAACATTCCAAATAAATAAATAATATATATTAATGTAGAGTATTTAAAGAATCTACATGCATTTAAACAGTCCAAATATATACTTTTTGACCAAAGTGTACATTTATCCAAAATATATAATTTTACTAACATTTGAAATTATATAATTTGTCTTACAATATGGTTTAAGTAAATGCATTTTTCGTGATACTGTCATGAAGAACTTGAATATAAAGACAAGATATGAAATAATGAATTCTTGGCTTATTTCAATTATTTAACACACACACACATATATATATATATATATATATATATATATATATATACCAACAATTGTCAACCATAATATAGAAGTGAATGAGTAATTCCTTCAAGAATATAAATCAATAGGTAAAAAAAAAAGATGGTTTAGAGTTAGTGTGTAAGGATTAACTTTGAACTGTATTTACTGATTATTTGCTCAAAAAAAAAAAAAAAGATCTACCATTTTTTGTTTAAGTATCCAATAAAAAATTAAGCTGCCATTTTTTTTTAAGTATCCAATAAAAAATTATGCCACGTGAGAATTTATATATAAACAATCCGTTTGTAAAGGTAGCCAAATGCGTGATTCTTCGTATTAGGAAAGAAAATGTTACCAAGTTATTTGGTTTAGTTCAAGTTATCATCCTTATCCCTTTGATTCTCAGGTCATATTCAAATGTTTTTTTTATTAAAATTAAAAATCTTTTGTGAAATAATATTATTAGAGTTAGAGTGAATTAAATCCTTTTAAGTTTGAAAAAATTTAGGCTTTGTTTTTTACATTTTTATAATGGGTGGTATAAAGTAGTAAAAATCAACACATTAATTGTATCCTCACGTAAATCTAGGATCGATGCGTTCATGTGTCGAATATTGCCCCTTTAAATGTCAAAATTGTACATAGACATTTAATCTAACTTGATATAAACTTAAAGATTCAATTTGTAATCTCGTGATTGCAATTAAATCAAAGAGTAATTAAAGAATATTCTTCTCCCTTTGCTAAAATTACTTACTATATATGAGTTTTTGTTTTACGATAAACAAGAATGTGTTACTTTGGTTACTTAATTAATATATTAAATAAATACTATTTTGAAGTTAAACATTGAAACTATAAAAAATGAGATAAATAATTTTTATGTAATGTTTGTGTAGCGCTTCATGTACTATATTTTCTAGAAAAGACGTTTTCCCATTTCATATTGTGTCCCATTTCACTTCCCGTTTTCGTTTCAGTGCAACTTTGTCGGGTGAGAAAAAACAGAGGTTCTATAATATGGACCAACGTTGATATTTAATACGTTCGATAAGAACCGTCATGAGAAAACTTAATACCTAATAAGATTAATCTCTTGCCTACCATTGGTTGTTTACGTAATTTTATTTTATCTTGGTTTTTTATTTTGGATGTGTTAAAATCCTTTGTGTTTCCGTCTTTCCGAAAATTTGTCATGTCGAAATTCCCAATTTGGTGTTCTAGAAAGTCATGGAAAGTAGATACGTAGATCAGCTAACGTAAAAATTGAAGGAAGGGGACCTAAAGCTAAGTCATCTTAAAACCAAACAAAACTTGAAGCCAGTCAAGAATATCTTTATATCTTCATCCTTTTTCTTCTTACGATCTTGGGGCTAAGGAAGACCTCGGATATTTCTAAGAGCATGAACAGCAGCTTGAATCTGCAACATGAGAACAGCGGGACATTCACAAAAGCAGAATAGTCAAGCGCAAATGTAACAGTACAGAAAAGCAAATGCAGTGTTGTTTAGACACTGAAAATATAAATTGCTAATTACTGATTAGTCAAGCCTAATCTAGAATTGCACTTTTATCAATAATTTCAATTGCCCCGACAAAGATTCCCCTTAATAATCATAACGATGCGTATTTCATTATCTCATGTTCGAAACGGTAGAACAGTGGTGATTAATGCAAAATTTCTGGTGACCAGCGAAATCAGATAGACACCTAAATAATTCATGAATCAAGTACAATAAAAAATTTTCAAATGATTTTTTTTATAATGAAAATTTCTAAACTATTGCTGAATGTTCTGTGGTTTTGACCGTGAGATAACGAAACATTTGGAACCTTTTTTTGTGTTTGATTGATGCATATCTGATTCATCTAATTTCATTGGCCACTAGAGATTTCACATTAATATTAATAGTCATACAAACCATCATGATTGTTCTGTCATTCTGAGCTTAGGATAATAAAACATGTATCGTTATAGTTATGAATGAACATTTTTATTAAGGCTTAAATTATTGAAAAAAGTATAATTCTAATTTAAAATTTGATAATTTTATATATCATTAATTATAACTTACTAATAAGTAAATATTTCTACATGTAACTTGATAATAATATTTTTTTAAGTAAAAAAAAATATTTGTGCATGTTATTTGTAATGAATTACGTACAAATAATCTGTAATTTCATTACAATACTATCATAGACTCTTTGTAATAAAGCTCAAAAATAATAAAATACACTTTGTACATAAAAATAAATAAATTTAGCGATTGCCTAGTGTAAATGTAGATGATCGCCCAGATTCCAAAGCGCACGACCGGATTGGACCTAGAAGCGCGTTTTGTGCCTTAGTTTCGCCCGATTTTCGATTTATCAATTTTAAAAATTATATTTTACCTAATTTCCTCTTAATAATTAAATAGATTATGCATGCGCTGAAAGTTTGAAACTCTTCACAACCAATTTTAAAATTAAATATATCTGGAGTTTTGAGATTGTAAAATGTTTGTTTCTTTATCATCATCTTTTTTAAAATCTTAAATTTTAGAACAACTATTTCTAAAATAGTAGCCAATAAAATCAAAGTTGCCAAAATGAATTTTTTTTATAAATGTTTTCAATTGCAAAAAAATGTTAAACTTTATATATATAGTAATAAGCTAAAATGCAAAATAAACCGAAGGTAAAACACAAATGACCAAAAATAAATCCATGCGCCACAAGAATCAGTGGAAAAACCGGCGAAGACGATAAGCATAACTTACCCGCTATAGAACCAAGCGCAAAAAAAAAAAAAAAAAAGAAGGGTTAGATAACAACGAAATCATAAGAGATGAAGCAAAAAATGACAATTTTAAATTGTTTAATAAAAGAACGATAAAGAAGTTCAAACCAATAATTCTAAATAGACAATTTTAATTTGTTTTATGTGATATTTTCGATCATGTGTCACTCTTCCATAGTAATCACCTAATGAAAGAATGATGTGTTTTAAAAAAACGCCATTTGAAATGCCAGTGCAGAATTACTCGAAAACTATTTCTTAGGCACAAAACGACGAGGTCCACACACACACACAAGGCATGGCAGTTCTTGAAGCTGCACTTACCCAATTTCTCTCATTCATCAGCTGATCTAAAGGCTTACAGAAAAAATCAGCATCAACCCTTATAGGCCAACCTAATCTGAAGCAATCCACTGACCTGCGATTTATTTAAATTAAAATCAGAAATTATTATAAATAGAAAATAAGGAATTTTGAAGCAAAAGTTCAGTCTCTACCAGAAGTATTCATTTAAATCATCATAGATTCTCGACTCGGAATGTCTAGATTTTCCGTTTTCGCGTCTTGTAATTTCCTGCAGAAAACAATATAACTTAGCTTGACAATGTTGAAGATATAGTATTAAAGAAATATAAATTGGAACATAAGTACCAGTTTAAGCTTTTTAAAAAAAAAATTTAAAAGAAAAAAAATGAAGGAAGCCTATACCCGAGCAATCACTTCATAAATTAGGGTCACAACATTTTGTAAGAATACTCCTTCTTCTCCTCCGTAGGCTGGCTTCACATTTTCGCTTGTCATGGGACTAACACTTCCAGCTAACATACCGTAAAGTTCAAAAGCCATCTAATAGAAGCAGATCCCAACAAATTAATATTGCTATGATCAGTTCACATAAAAAATTAAAGAAAGCCAGTTCATTTCCAAGGAAAGCACAGCATAGTAACACTTCCTATAGAAGCATTCTCATTAAAATTGGAAGTTGAAAGCTAAATAGAGAATTTTTCATAGGCAATTATAGCATTATTATGTCAATCGGCCAACATGAAACATATATACCCCATGTTACTTGAACTGGGATTGTTTCTGATAGGAAGTCCTATCTCATGTGACTCTAATAAAATAAGCAAACCAGAAAACCATGGAATTTTAGGAGATGCCTCTCACATTTATATTAGTTGACAAGCCAGTTTTAATTGAGAATCCAATACCGGAAAAGTCACAAATGCGCAGACATTGAGCCATTGCCCACAATCAAGTGACAATATTCAATAGAGAAAAGTGTGCTAATATAAGGAACCATTTACCCTAGTTCAAGTCACAAAACCACATTTATCTAATTATTACCGTACTATAATCCCATGACTGTCAGGGTCATAAATCTAGCTAGTCCACATTATTTGTTACAGTGAGGTAGCGTGTCTGCATTATATTCCATTTGCCAGCAGAGTATGACAACATGTCAGCACATCTGGAGAGAGAGGGGAGGGGTTGGGTCAAGAAGAGTGAAAACTACAGCTTGTCATGAGAATTAAGCATCTGAAAGCATACGTGATGATAGAAGCAGCAAAGGCATTTTGGCATGAATCTTAAATTTCCAGCTTCTCCCCATATCAGGAGATAAAGTCCCATATATAACAATTTGCGCTGTTGTACTTCTTGTTGTATTGTAGGTAACCTACAAATAGGCAGGGGTGGCAGACCATAAAGTACAGAAAATTTGCCAAGCAATGCATCAGGGAAAACGAGGTTTGAGCAAGAGCAAGAAACAAATTTAGAGTATTTTTGATATAGATTATCGAAAAATTAGAAGTATTAAAAAGTATATAAACAATATCAGATTAATCTGTAAGTGGTTAGAAATGATGAGAGCCCAAATCAAGGGGGGTGTGGATCAGGAATGTTCCCAAAAATCCATTGCTGGTCGTGGGTTCTCAACAGCATAACTTCACGTACCATTTTTAAGTTAAAATTTATATAACATGATCTCGATGGCATGAATGTCAAGAAGAGCCAGACCACCTTGAGTCCAGAGGCATAAAATATGAATTAGGAGCAAAACATCATGAAGACAACGGCTTTCTTATTATTGGAGCCCTTACCAAAGGCTGTTTTTCCTATGCAAATACTTGCACCATTTCTTGTAGTTCTTGAAAAGTTTTTCCATCACTTCATTGACACCACGCTCGTCCAACTAACAAAATGATAGAAATTAAAAGGATTGCCTGAGTCCAAGACAATAAAATAAATGATAATATGCAGAAAGTACAGTGGGGAAATTATTAAGAATAAGAATATTAGGGAATTCGGGGTTCCAATTGCGATAAGTTTGAACTTGAACAGCTACTATTCTGATAAAAAAAATAGATCTATTCTCAAGCCCCTTCGAAGGAGTACTATGTCTGAATATGTGAAGTGTTCATGCTTGTGCGTCTTCGTGAGAGAGAAACCTCCGATTGCTGATCTGGCTTTGGAAAAGGCCGTATGTTCACACTTGCTAGGAGCAAAATCAAATGCCCCCTTTGATTTGCTACATTGTCTCTCTGCAAGTAAATTTACAATCAACAGTTGTTATATCATGTCGGAAAGTCCACAAATTTGTCACACCAAAATTCCCAATTTGGCCTCCTAGAAACTCATGTAAAGTAGATACATAGATCAGATTAAGTAAAATTAGAAGGAAATGAACCTAAAGCTAATTCACCTTAAAACCAAACATAGCATGAAGCCAGTCAAGAATATCTTCATCCTTTTTCTTCTTATAATCATGGGGCCAAGGAAGACCTTGGATATTTCTCAGAGCATGAACAGAAGCTCGAATCTGCAACACGAGATCAACGGAACATTGACGAAGGCAAAATAGTCAAGAGAAAATGTAAAAGTACACAAAAGCAAATACTAGAGGTTAGATGTTTAAAACTGACCTCTGGATTATGCATAATTGCCTGATTTGCACTATCATGGTCAAGAGGAAGAATGTTGTAAGGAGCATGAGCTTCCAATATCTGTCACATTGACAATCAATAACACATTCAATTTGCACCCCAGAGAGAGAGAGATCATGCATAACCCCTCGTTATCAAACATATTTGAATTTATCCAAATTTGAAATTGAATTTGGTCAACCAAATCACTTCCACATATCTGATAGGAGCCACGTGTACTACACAAATCTCCGCCACTTATTTTCAAAAAATCTCTTTCGATTTAAAATTTCAATTCGAATGCTAGCACCTCCCTAAAAATGTAAAGTAATTAAGGAGGCATGTTCTATACACAATTTTAGGGATTTATTCGAACAACTTGTTAGATGTATGATTGACAATTGGGAAAACTATATTAAAAATGTAAAGTAATTATATGAATGGTTGAAAATGATAAAAGAGAACAAATTAGTGAAAATCAATGGAAATTTATTGTGCATAGAAAAAGCCCTTAGAGTGGTGGAAAAATATAGCATAATGTGAGAAAAATGTCACCATCACCGCCATTCTTGGGGCCTATTTTTTGACACTTCAAATAGAAGTATTAAAAAAAGATAGATATATAAGAAAATTTTATTCCAATTTATCGACTTTTTTTTGGCTTATTTAAAGAAAGGGTAAAATTATCCTTTTCAAAAGAGTTAATAGTGAAAATAAGGGTAATTTGTAGTCAACATGCCCAACCTTTGCCAAGACTTGCACTTTCTTCTCTAACCTAAAGATTTGGACCAGCAAGCCATAGACTATTAAAAATAAGAATACAATGGTGTTTTTTTTTGAAGGACTACAATCGTATGTTTGGTTAGTCAAAAGTTGCTTGAAAAATATCACATTAAGAAGGAATACAACGGTATCTAGAGAATGGCTTGATTTTAATTTTTTGTTCTTATTTTGCATTTAATTTTTATTTTTTCATACAATAAATGGATCCCATATAGGTAACGGATCAGAGAAAACAATGGTCCACGGAGGATATTATAATCTTGATATAGCTATGAAAAGAATTCCATGGGAGAAAGCTCAAAAACCTCTAGAAAAGTTTTGTGCAAAAGGAGACTATGAGCGTGAAAACATTGCTCAAACTTATGGATTTGAAGAGAAAGAAGATTACATTTCCCAAATGATGGGGAAATTTTACAATAAATTGCCTCACTTTATTTCTCTGAAAAATATTTTTGCGAAGATGATTAATCAATGCAAATATGACACACCCGCTTTTGCAGAGTTACTCAGTATTGTTTTCACTTGCGAACATATATACCAGATTAGAAAACCCCAACAAGCATTTAATTACAATTTTTATTTTTATTTTTGTAATCACAAGCAAGTATTTTAAGGAATGGAATTTCTATACAGCAAATGAGCACTGTGTTAAAGAATCAAGTCATTAGGTATTTTATTTGTAAGAATGGCATCATCAAGATAGTTTTCGTAAGTGTGAAAAGTGATCCCCATCCCAGTAAGTAATTTAAATTCATTTACTTTTTTATAATATTTTTTGTTAGCATTCTATTTTGTAGATTGGAAGGCGCCTAAAGAGGTCCGTGGTCACAATCATGATTGGAAAGTGTTGCAGACATTTTTACCCTAGGTTTAATCATGATCCATTGCTTGTATTACAACCACGACCAACAAGGCCTTCCTTTATTATTATTATTATTAATTTTTTTTATTTGTAGACTGCAAGGCTTAGCATTTCTAAGAAACCAACTTATTTGGAAGAAGGTTTGTTTGAAAACCTATTATCCTACATATGATAATTTTGTTCACTGTATCTTTGTAAAGTCTATCTCCATATTTGTCTATTTGAGTTGGCTTTTGTATAACAGACACAAATGTTGATTTGAAAAAGAAAACACAGACTCAAATAGAGAAAGGTGCACAAACAAGGTTCAACGATGGGTGACAAGGGGTAAAATCGAGAAAATGGCTTGATTTTAATTTTTTCTTTCCCATTTTGTATCTAATTTTTTTTATATAGGAAAATTCATATGGATTGGTCTATCTAGGTAAAAGATCAGAGGGAACAATGGTTCACGGAGGATATTATAACCTTGATATGGCTATGAAAAGAATTCCATAGGAAAAAACAGAAAAACCTCTAGAAAATTTTCACGCAGATGGAGACTATAAGTATGAAAATATTGCTCAAACTTGTGGCTTTGAAGAGGAGGAAGACTACATTCTCTAGGGGATGGAGAAATTTTACAATAAATTGCGTGACTTTATTCATCTAAAAAATATTTTTGTGAAGACAATTAATCAATGCAACTATGACACATCTTTACAGAGCTACTCAAGTATTGTTTTCAGTTGCGAGCATATATACTAGATTCAAATACCATAACCAGTATTTAATTACATTGTTTTTTTTCCACATGAGAGTATGTCAAGGAATGGAGAACAAATGAGCATTGTTAAAGAATCTAAAGCCATCAAGTATTTTTTTTGTAAGAATGGCATCGTCAAGATAGTGCTTGTAAGTGTGAAAAGTGATCCAAATCCTGTAAGTAATTTAAATTCATTTATCGTTGTATGGTATTTTTTGTTAGGGTTCTATTTTTTTAAAATTGGAAGGGGCCTGAAGATGTCCGTTGTCACAACCAACAAAGCGTTGTTGACATTTTTAGTCTTAAGTTTAATCATGATCCACTGCTTGTATTACAATCAAAACCAACAAGGTGGTCATTAACTATTTTTGTTGAATTTATAGACTACAAGGTTTAGCATTTCTAGCCAATCAACTTATTCAAGTCATGCTCAATTGGAAGAAAGCTAGTCTAAAAACCTATTGTTCTTGTATATGACAATTCTATTGAGTGCATCTTTGTAAAGTCTACCTAGCATATGTGCCCATCTAAGTTAGCTTTTGTATAACAGGCACAAATGTTGATTTAATGAAGAAAACACATACGCAAATAGAGACGGGTGCATAAAGAAGGTTCAATGACGGACCACAAGAGGTAGAATCTAGAAAAATGATTTAATTTTAATTTTTTGTTCCGATTTTTCATCTAAATTTTATTTTTTATACAAAAAATTTAGAAGAATGGGTCCCATGTAGGTAAAAGATCAGAGAGAACAATAGTCCACAAAAATATTATAAACTTGATACAGTTGTGAAAAAAATTCCACGGGAGAAAGTATAAAAACCTCTAGAAAAGCTTCGTGTAGAAGGAGACTATGAGAATGAAAACATTCTCAAATTTATGGCTTTGAAGAGGAGGAAGATTACATTCTCCGAAGGATGGAGAAATTTTACAATAAATTGTCAGACTTGATTCCTGCGAAAAATATTTTTGTGAAGACGATTAATCAATGCAAATAAGACACACCTACTTTTGTAGAACTACTCAAGCATTGTTTTCATTTGCAAACATATATACTAGATTCAAATGCCATGACCGGCATTTAATTACACTTTTTTATTTTTTATTTTTATCATAGGCAAGTATGTAAAGGAATGGAATTTCTAGATAGCCAATAGCACTGTTAAAGAATCTAAAGCCTTCAAGTAATTTTTTTTTTTGCAAGAATGACATCGTCAAGATACCGCCCGTAAGTGTGAAAAGTGATCTCAATCCCAGTAAGTAATTTAAATTCATTTATTTTTGTATAATATTTTTTGTTAGCGTTCTATTTTATAGATTGGAAGGCGCCTAAAGAGATCAATGGTCACAACCAACAAGGCGATGCTGACAATTTTAGGCTAGGCTTAATAATGATACACTGCTTGTATTATGACGGTTGCTTTTTTTTTAATTTGTAGACTACAAGGCTTAGCATTTCTAAGCAGCCAACTTATTCAGGTCATGTCCAGTTGGAAGAAGGTTTTTCTCAAAACCTATTGTCTGATATGGCGACGTATGATAATTTTGTTCAGTGGGTCTTTGTAAAGTCTACCTACCATATGTGCCTATTTAAGTTAGCTTTTGTATAACAGGCACAAATGTTGATTTGAAGAAGAAAACACAGACGAAAAAAAAGAAAGGTGTATAAAGAAGGTTCAACAATGGACCACAAGAGGTAAAATCTAGAAAAACAATTTGATTTTAATTTTTTGTTCTTATTTTGCATCTAATTTTTATTTTTTTAAATAGGAAAATTCATATGGATGGGTCCCATCTAGGCAAAGGATCAGAGATAACAATAGTCTACACAGGATATTATAAACTTGATATAGTTGTGAAAAAAATTCCATGGGAGAAAGCATAAAAACCTCTAGAAAAGCTTCGTGTAGAAGGAGATTGTGAGAATGAAAACATTCTCAAATTTATGGCTTTGAAGAGGAGGAAGATTACATTCTCCGAAGGATGGAGAAATTTTACAACAAATTGTGTAACTTGATTCCTTCGAAAAATATTTTTGTGAAGACGATTAATCAATGCAAATATGACACACCTACTTTTGCAGAGCTACTTAGACATTGTTTTCATTTGCAAACATATATACTAGATTCAAATGCCATGACCGGCATTTAATTACACTATTTTATTTTTTATTTTTATCATAGGCAAGTATGTAAAGGAATGAAATTTCTAGATAGCCAATAGCACGGTTAACAAATCTAAAGCCTTCAAGCAAAATTTTTTTGTAAGAATGGCATCGTCAAAATACCACCCGTAAGTGTGAAAAGTGATCTCGATCCCGGTAAGTTATTTAAATTCATTTACTTTTGTATAATATTTTTTTGTTAGTATTCTATTTTGTAGATTGGACGGCGCCTGAAGAGATCCATAGTCACAACCAACAAGGCGCTGCTGACAATTTTAGGCTAGGCTTAATGATGATACACTGCTTGTATTATGACGGCTGTTTTTTTTTTAATTTGTAGATTACAAGCCTTAGCATTTTTAAGCAGCCAACATATTCAGGTCATGCCCAGTTAGAAGAAGGTTTTTCTCAAAACCTATTGTCGGATATGGCGACATATGATAATTTTGTTCAGTGGGTCTTTCTAAAGTCTAACTACCATTTGTGCCTATTTGAGGTAGCATTTGTCTAACAGGCACAAATGTTGATTTGAAGAAGAAAATGAACGCAAAAAAAAGAAAGGTATATAAAGAAGGTTCAACAATGAACCAGAAGAGGTAAAATCTAGAAAAACAATTTGATTTTAATTTTTTGTTCTTATTTTGCATCTAATTTTTATTTTTTTAATAGGAAAATTCATATGGATGGGTCCCATCTAGGAAAAGGATCAGAGATAACAATAGTCTACACAGGATATTATAAATTTGATATAATTGTGAAAAAAATTCCACGGGAGAAAGCATAAAAACCTCTAGAAAAGCTTCTTGTAGAAGGAGACTGTGAGAATGAAAACATTCTCAAATTTATGGCTTTGAAGAGGAGGAAGATTACATTCTCCGAAGGATGGAGAAATTTTACAACAAATTGTGTGACTTGATTCCTTCGAAAAATATTTTTGTGAAGACGATTAATCAATGCAAATATGGCACACCTACTTTTGCAGAGCTACTCAGGCATTGTTTTCATTTGCAAACATATATACTAGATTCAAATGACATGACTGGCATTTAATTACACTTTTTTATTTTGTATTTTTATCATAGGCAAGTATGTAAAGGAATGGAATTTCTAGATAGCAAATAGCACTGTTAAAGAATCTAAAGCCTTCAAGTAAATTTTTTTTTTGTAAGAATGACATCGTCAAAATACTGCCCGTAAGTGTGAAAAGTGATCTCGATCCCGGTAAGTTATTTAAATTCATTTACTTTTGTATAATATTTTTTTGTTAGCATTCTATTTTGTAGAAAGGTTCAAGCATTATACATAGAAATGAATAAATATATATTAGAACTGTTACTTAGTTAATCACGTATATTAATATTTGTAGGTAGTATGTGAGTGAGATTTTACCCCATCCTTTACATTTGACATATCGTGAAAAGGTAGACTTCCTACGTGATGTGAGCGTTTTGGCTGAATTCGACCAGGCAATTAAAGGATGCGCCAATGAAGTCCAAAATGAAATTTTAGGGGGTCAGAGATGGGATAGAAAGGTTCAAGCATTATACGTAGATATGAATAAATATATATTAGAACTGTTACTTAGTTAATAGCATACATTAATATTTGTAGGTATTCTACAAGTGAGATTTTTACCCATCCTTTACATGTGACATATCGTGAAAAGGTAGACTTCCTATGTGATGTGAGTGATTTGGCTAAATTCGACAAGGCAATTAAAGACTGCATCAATGAAGTCCAAGATGAAATTTAAAGGGTCAGAGATCGAATAGAAAGGTTCAAGCATTATACGTATACATGAATGAATATATATTAGAATTGTTACTTAGTAAATAACGTACCTTAATATTTGTAGGTATTCTGCGAGTGAGATTTTAACCCATCCTTTACATTTGATATATCTTGAAAAGGTAGACTTCCTGTGTGATGTGAGCGATTTGGTTGAATTCGACAAGGTAATTAAAGACTGCATCAATGAAGCCCAAGATGAAATTTTAAGGGGTCGAGATGGAATAGCTAGAAAGATTCAAACATTATATGTAGATATGAATAAACAAAGGCCTTACCGTATGTATAATCTTAAAGATTTGATACGCATGATAAGAAATGCTAATGGCCATGAGTTTACTTTGGATCAACAAACCAGAATAATTTTAGAGTAGTACGGTCGGCTATACGGATATATCTCAAAGAAATTCCCAAATCTGGTAATCGTTCTCTATCAGAAGATTATTGATAAGAGATGTGTTGGCAAGCCAGATATCAACAAGTACTTTGTCAGTGCTCATTTTTATGAAAGTTCCCTTAATATTTCCTTAAGTCTCTAAAGCAAAGGTACTACTAGATGGTTAGATGCTTTATAATTTGTTTAGGAAAAGAAAAGGTTTATTAACCTGAGCTTTTGTATCATTGGCGAGAAAACAGTGGTGTTTATAAGCTAAACAATCTAGATTAAGTTGTTTACTTTTCATTTCCTAAATTTCGTTCTTGTTCCCAAGATTCTTCTTGATGTAGGCATAATATCAGCGTGTCTTGTCTATACGAATTCTATATCCACATTACACAAAATTACAAAAATTAATGTAGAAATCCAAAATTTTTGTAAGATTACACACTATTACACATCATTACATATACTTTGTAATTTGTTACACATTCTTTGTAGTTACAAACTCCTTGTAAATTATTACACATTCTTTGTAATTGTTTACACACTCCTTGTAATTTCTTATACAATATCTATCATTCATTACACTCCATTGTAATTATTTATACATAATTTGTAAATTAAAAAAATGAAGAAACCAGAAATTTGGGTCAAAACTCATATTTCAACTGTGCGATCGTACATGCGATCGTGCATACTTGAAACTCTAGATTTTGGTTCAAATTTAGCGGATTTTTGTTAATACTTTCCAAATACAGGATTTTTTTTATTAAGTTAAATATAAATTGGCAATCCAGGTAATTTCCTCCTCGTAGACTTTTTGTCTCATAGTGTTGATCCTTCTTTTTACTTATTTATTTTTATTTTTAAAATATCTAATTTATTCTTGTTTATCCGTAAATTTTATATTTGACCACATTCTAAAAGAATCACTTTTTGTTTCATTAGTGACAGTTCTATAGTTTCTGAAGCCCGAAGCGAGGTTTGTAAAATGAGCTCTTGTAGACTCTTAAATAATATTCAGGGCCGGACCTTACGTTAGGCAAACGAGGCCTCCAACTCAGGGCCCGAAATTTGGGAGTTTCAGGGGCCCAAAATCAACCAGCATTATATATATATATATATATATATATATATATATATATATATATATATATATATACATGCGAGTGTCAATTTTAACCACATGTGAGTCAGCAGTGCAGCTAGTAGGGCATTGCATTTGCCATCCATTAGAGTTCGATTTTCATAGCACGCATTTTTCTTGTTTTTATTTTTTCTAGATATTTTGGTTAAAAAGTAACTTTTTAAAAATTGCAATGGGTATGTAGAGGGGAATTTAACATTTGACCTAAAGTGTGAAAATTTTACTTAGATTCCACTAGACCACATGGTTAATTTGTTATAACTTATATTTCTCAATTAAATAAATTCAACATTTACATAATTTTTTAATGTCTAACATGCATCATATCTTAACAAATATTTGATCTATATATTTAGTTTTAGTTTTCTTATTTTAATGATTGTCAATTTTTGTTATTAAATTATTTATATAGCACCAATATTTTGTAGTCTATTTAATTTTTTTTTCCAAAATTTTTGGTGTTTCAAAAGAATATTTGATATTTATTTCAATAAAAAATCAATAAAAAAGAAGTCTTATCCTAAAGATGTATTTTGTATGTGATTATTATATTAAGGTTATGATTTAGTGTATTTGTAATTTTATTATTTTATATAATAGTCACAGTAGTAGTAATAATAAAATAATAATAATAATAATAATAATGATAATAATAATAATAATTTAGAGTATTGCTTGTCGTTTTACATGGAAAAATAAAAGAGCAACGCCATGCACTACTAGTATAATATATCATTATTTAAAATAAAATTTGAGTCTATACTAAAACTTAGGGGCGCTTTTTTATATTTCAACTCAGGGTCCCAAAATATCAAGGTACGGCACTGATAATATTATATCTTGCGTTAAAGATATTTAGTGTAAAATTGAATATAATGTATAAGATAAAATATTTAAATTACAATGAGATTAAAATATGATAAAAATTGTTCCCAGATGCAACTATTATATAATCAAATAAAAATACAAAATGCTAATCAACATCTCTATATTATAAATCTTAAAGTGCCACTAGGCAAAGATGCTTAGGTGGTAGCGTTACGTTTGACCTTGTTTTTAAAGCGATTACTTATTTTCTACTTACTTGATTTAGTTTTGACTTTCTTATTTTATTTTTTGTACATACTTTATTTTTTACATGTATTAAAATTTTTAAATTAAATTATATAAAAATTTTTAATTCCTTTACATTTAGTGTTGCATGCATTAATGAAAATATAATAAGAGACCAAACTTACAACTTATAGTACCTATCAAATTAATTCTTAAAATGAGAATTAACATTTTTTATGCATATTTTAATTTATGGATATTACATTTTAATTACTTTATGCTAATTTGCATTGAATAGTTTAAATACTGGGTAATTATTTTGGATCAAATATTGAGTAATTAAATAACTACATTTATAATGAATAATTAACTAATTAGAAAACAAAAATAAAATGACAACTTCCATGTCTCATTTTCTCATTTCACACTACTTAAAATAATAATTATTGAAATTATCATGTAATCATCTTTTCATTTTTTGTAAAAAATAAAAATAAAATTACAAGCATCGAAAATCAATTTTTTAAAATTTTTTAATATTTAGTATTAGAACTATTAATAAAAATGTGATAATAGATCAAAGTTACAATTTACAAATTACAGTACCAACTAAATTAATTTTGAAAATAGGAATTAACTTTTTTTTATAAACATTTTAATATATATATATATATATATATTTATTTATTTATATATATATATATTCGACCCTAATTTAAAAAGTGATTTTATATATTTTTTTTTAAAAAAAGAACAAACAAACCCAAAAAAATTAATTTAGAAATAAATGTTAGTTCCTTGTTCTTTTTAAAATTTTATTCTATATAAAAACGCATGTAAATAAATGATTTACTGATTAATGTTGTTTGTTACTAAATAAAAAAGGAAAACTCAAATTGTAGCACGTGTTTATTTAAAAAAATAAAATTTTGACTCAAATTGAAAAGTAAAACTCGAATTGAATATGACAAATGGACTATATTTTGTTGATTGATGCTATTTGGTATTTGATTTTATTAATTTTGACTAACAGCGGCATAAATAAAATCGGAAAAGTCAACATGGATATGACCCAAATTTAATTGAATATTCAGTATCCGTATATTATAATAACAAAAAATTTCAAGTGATAGTGGCAAAAATAAAAAAAGGAAAACTTGAATTAGATATGGCTCGAATTCAATTCAATATTCAGTATTAATATATCATAATAATAAAAGTTAAGGGCAATCACTTTTGCATTTCGGTATTTTGCTAAAGAGGCCGGTATTCAGTCGTGATCAGTTGCATGACACAGTATTCAGAGTTACAAGTTGTGTAGGTTTGAAAATTCTTTTATATGATAGAGATGGAAAGCTAACAAAATGAATGAATTGTAATTTTTTATTTACTTTTTTTTAAAGGTAGCCGCCCATAGGGCGGCTACTAAAGCCACGCAATGCAACACGTAGTTAGTGAGACTCAAACCTTTGGTACATAACTTCTGGTATATAGCTTCTAATCCGACTGATAAGTTATATGCCAAAAGTTTTAATACAAACTCATGTATGTTACATATGTCAGTGGAAGGCCACATGATCAGCTCTAGTTCTAGCATTATGTAGTACTTTCTCAAAATTACTAATATTTTACAGTGCCGGTCCTGTAATTTTCGGAGCCTGAGGCGAAATTTATAAAATTCACCCCATAAAATATAATAATTACTAAAATTTATAAGTGCAGTATGAAAATTAATAATTACCTACAAATAGTACAATAATAAAAAAAAATTCTATCATAATGTATTTCACATTATAATCTAATAACAATTTCAAAATTTAATATTTGTTGTTTTGATAAAGAAATATTAATCAAAATTTCAATAATTTAGCCTTTTTACCTTAGAACTCACAATTCTAAAGTGAAACTTTCAAATTCATAAAGAGTTGTTTGATCTCTATAGTTTATGACATTTTACCCATATATGATATTATTGATATGTATAAAACTTATATTTTTGTTATTAAATAATTGTCATGAAATTTATAAAATCTATTTTGAATGTTTTTCGTTCTTCATTTTAGTAAAAGGTGAAGATGAAGATGGCGAGTCAAACTGAGATCGATTATATCAATTAAGATCTAGTACCCACTATGGGTACCTTGCAGTACCCATAGTCCTCCAAAAAAATTCGTGGGGGATGCACCGGCCCCTCCACGATCATGATGCAGTAATATATTATTTATCTAACTTAACGTAACAATTAAAAAAAATTTTAAAAAAATTGGCCCATGTAGCACCCTATCAGAGCGCCACGTGGTGTGGAGATGGTACCCATGTTGGGACCTGAGCAAATCCGTTGATTATATAGATTGATAAGGGAGTACTTTTACCATTAGAAAATGCACCTTAATATATTTTTTTCAAAATCTTTTATAATTTATTTATGTTTTAAACCAACACGATTCGATTATTCTGAATACATTTTATTTGATAATATGAAATTTTAAAAACTAGATGAACTATTTCAAATTCTATTTATAATTAAGTTTGAGCAAAATATTTTTAGATGATGCTAAATAACAAAGAATTAATATGAGTTTTGCAAAATCTATATATTAATAAAATGAGATCATTTTCCCGCCAAAAATTTTATTTTTATGAATTAAAAAAATAAAATTTAATTGTAAAAGGATAATCACAAATTTGCAACTCAATCTTTCCTTCATCTTCTAGAATTCGAACTCTTATATATCTCCCATATAATATGAGGTCATTTTTTCTAAAAGTTTTATTTTCTGAATTAAAAAAATAAAATTTAATTGTAAAATCACGCTTCGGATAATCACAAATCTGCAACTCAATCTTCCATTCCTCTTCTAGAATTCGAACTCTTATATATCTTCCCGTGCAACGCACAGGAGAAAATGCTAGTTTTAAGTAAAAAGCGCAACAATAATAAATAATAAAATAAATAAACAATAATATAATAATATGAAAAGTGCACATGGAGGAGTCGAACTTGGATGAAAGGGAATATACAAACTAAAACTCTGCGACTAACCATCACGCCACGTGCAAAGTTGAACAAAATGGGCAACGTTTCACTATATAATGTAACCTTTTATATGACAAAAAAAAAAAAAAAGTCGCCCGCCTCTGATTTTGCGCCCGAGGCGAAGGTCTCACTCAGCCTCAAGAATAGGACCGGCTCTGATATTTTATAGATCGATAGTTAACTTTAAACTCAACGTCAAAAGAAAAACAAAATGTACTATCCAAAAGTTTCTTAATTGTATTGAGATAACAATATTGAAGTTGAATTATTTCTCAGACAGTTATAGAGTCAAAAATATCAATCAATTGTTTTGAATTATCTAATTTCTCTATCATCACAACTCAAAATTATTAAACAAATATTAAATGAAAATGATGATAAGAGAAACAAATTAAACTTCTTTGAGGACATTCTATCTATGGATGCAAAGAATCTGTATGCTTGGCACATAAGATAGTTTAGAGATCATTATATATGTTTTCAGGCGAAAACATCATTGTCCATGCTCTTTATTTCTTTAGAGCATGTTTAATGGGGTTTTTTTCCCTCTCTTCCACTATTCCTAAATAATGTTGAGGGGCACTGGAGGTGAAAAAAACCATATATTTGTGTTGAAAAATATAAAAGATAGGCTAAATTTAGCCTCTCATTTAAAGAATAGCCTCCTTCTTTTGCCCTTTTCATTTTTCCCCCAACATTAATAATGCTCTTAGTTTATAATTTTATATTTATTATAAAAACTACATGTGGGTTTGGGTTTGTCCATTGGTATGCCTAATAATGCATAATATAAGTTTTCCCCCGGTACATTCTTTGAAAATGATTTTTTTCCTCTCGATGTTTTTCGCTTAGCTTTTTTCACTTTAAATTTTTTGCTCTACACTTGTTTTCCACTTAAACCAAAATTTATGTTGGGAAAAACCCCCAAATTTGAGTTTATTCCTTCTCGTTCTCTTACACCCAAATAATGTTGGAGCAAAAAAAAAGTGGAAAACCCAAATTTTGCGGTCCCCCCACATTAATTTTGCTTTTAGCTCCACAAATGTGATCTTCACGTTGTATATATCTTGTATGATATCATATATTAGTTGGCTTTCTTCCCTTTTATTTTCCTTCATCTTTTCATTGGAAACTTTCTCCATCGCAATGATTTTTCATTTTCGATTCCAATTGTAATCAAATGC
Source organism: Jasminum sambac (assembly GCA_018223645.1). Lineage (NCBI taxonomy): Eukaryota > Viridiplantae > Streptophyta > Magnoliopsida > Lamiales > Oleaceae > Jasminum > Jasminum sambac. The sequence goes on from CP073652.1 coordinate 30,110,021, forward strand.
ATATATATACACTTTTAAAAGAGAAGTTTTGTATATTAATTTCAGTGATGGGATAATTTTACAAGAGAAGTTTGTCCAAGCCTATCATCTAGGAATAATGTAACCACCATGTGCTAGAGTATTCTAATTTGTAACAACTCTATCTATTCACAAGTCGTAACAATTCTAACAGACCCGTCCTAATCCTAATTATCACACGAGATGAGTTCCGTTGCATAATGTATGGGCTTTGTAATTATGAGCTTATAAAGCCCGATGGACAATTCTTTTTAAAGTTTTTTACCATTTTTTATTATTATTTAATCAATTTTTTTTACCATAAATCAATTATATCTATATATCTTATCACATCCACAAATCTCCATCACTCAACTCCACTCATTCTCTCTCCTCTTTTACATTAAAATCCATTAAAAATTTTTATAAACTATTCCCTATCACTATAATAAAAAATGCGCCCATACCCAACCCAAAAAAAAAGGGCCGATGGATTCGGTGAAGTTGGTCATCCTAATTTGAATCAACCCAACGTACAACTTTGAAAAGATTTAAAAACCATAAAATAAAATAAAAAAATTTAAGAAGGGGGGTTCATTTGGTGACAAATAAAGTTCAAGCTGAGTAATGAAATTTGATGCAAGTAAAATCAAGTAAATAGATAGGTTTTCACACTCTTTGCATAATTTGGACTCCTTGTATGTTCAAGGGTCTGTTCGATAGATATTATAAGTTAAAAAACAATCTTAAACATGTGTGTGATTGAGAGCGAAGGAAAATAATATCAATAAATAATGAAATAAAATATAAACCCTTAATTACAAATCCATGTTCAATTCGTTCTGTGTGAATGATTCATTGAATATGGGTCGATAGATGAGAGTTGACAGAATATGTTGAAGAATAAGTTTGGTCTCCACAATGAGCTTAAAATATAATTCATGTAAGGAAGACAATATTTATCCGTCCCATTAATTTCCTCTCCCTTGCGGAATAAGTATACAAGCCCGTGTTCTCCTACAAGTTTTAACACATTTTTACACATAAATCTCGTGGGGACCTCTTGTACTATACAAATTTCACAATTCAATTCTACTCATTCTCCATAAAAACACATAAAAGCACAAGAGTAAAATTATGAGCTATAATAGTGTTTATTTGCATTTAAAGGTTTTACGTAGTCATATATAATCAATTGAGAATCATTCATCAATATAATTGAAAAAACTTCTATAACATCAAAATTAAACAATAAACTGAACCCTCGCATAAATATGTAGGATTGTAATTGAGATATTGAAAACTTAGACAAATTTGATATTGGAGTTACAAGCAAAATTTGATATTGACATTTTTTAAATCTTTGTTCTATTCGCATTAACTTTCATATATCAAATTAAATCTTTCTTTTTTTTTTTGTCATTCTTTTCCACTAAAAAAAAAACCTTCTTCGTGTCTTAAAATTAGAAAAATAATAGAAAGTTTGTTAAGATTTATTTTTTCATTGTCACAAGAGCTTAACTTTATCTAGCTATATATATATATATTTAATCATTGGAGATGGTTCTTTTTACATACAATGTTTAATATTGCTTATATATGTAACTCCTGTTATGAATAATTGAGAATAATGTGGTGGTTATGAATTATGAGGAATAATTTGGTGGAGGAATAATTTGGTGGAGGAATAATTTGGTAAAAGATGTAATTATTATATGTGAATGACTATTATACCTTAAATTACGTAATTACGATTGTGTCATTCAAGTTCTTCCTATAAATAGAGCCTTCAGCTTATTAGTAAATTCATTCCCAATTCCTTAATTCATTCTCTCTAAATTCTCTCTATTGTTTCTATACTTTTATAACACGTTATCAAGACGAGTCTCTAGCCATTTGAAAGTAATACGAAGGGGAGTATGCTCTTACACTGCATCTTATGTATGATCTTCTCAGATCGTAAACCAATTATTATAAATAACCTAATCCATCTCCAATCAATACTTATCTTTCTTTTCTCTCTTGTCTTTTCCCACTTTCTCACGCCTCACTCTCTCTATTTTCCCAATCACTCAGAAAAACATTTATGCAGACAAAGAGTCAGGCAATTCAAGAATCGCAAAATTATAAATACGCAGATGCTCAATCGCTTCCCTAAGAAAGGAAATATATATTATATTACTTTATAATATAATAATATATTAAACTATAATATTCGCTTTTCGAGATATAAGAGCATACATTATCAAAATCAAATTTTTCGACTCCATTATACTCGATTTAACGAGCTTCGATTTGACACCAACATTGATAGGGTAATAACTCGCTTTGAAATATGTTATTATCAAACTTTCAAAATTTACAAATCAAGATAACTAACTTTTGAAAAAGTTACAAAATAGTCATTGAACATTTTGATATTGATAAATTGAAATAGAAAGGAGATAATTTTCCAATCAGAAACATTGATAAAATATTTTTGACAATTTTACCTTTACGAATTGAATTGACAATTTTACCCTTAGGTAAACCGACCTAATTTTTTTGACGATGTTGAAAATGGTTAGAATATTCATGAAGAAATTCTAAATCCATTGATTATATAAAATGGCTTGAAGTCCATTTGAGTTAAAAGATCGAATATTATTTTAACTCAAGAGTTTAATTACATAATATACTTATTCTAAAAGGATAAATGTGCTTCTTGTAGAAGAATGAGTATTTGTTCTGTAAAGAACAAATGCTCCCGTAGAAGCAGCTCAATATTTAATTCTACGCACTTTATTTAATGCAATTTAATTACTGCCAATACTCCTACTTGATGATGGGTTCAACCGCTACTAAACGGAAGGTTTTATATTTTACATTTTATATGCTAAGTGATGGGTAATACCTTCTACTATGATGATCCTACTCAAGAAGTAGTTAAACATTATGCAATTTAATTCTCGCAATTTAAATTCGTAAATTTATATTTATTGCAATAATTCCCATAAGGTAGGTTCGACCACCTATTGGAGGAAATTTAATTTCTCGCGATTTAAATTTATGCACTTTATAGTTTGAGTATATTTCAATGTGGTGGGTAATAATACCACACGATTGGTTTGCATATTTCAATGTGGTGGGTTATACTACGATTGGTTATAGCTAACTTACTCGTAAGAAGTAGTTGATCAAATATTCTAATCATACTCGAAGAAGTAGACACGATGAGAATAAAATTACTTCTTCATATATACCGAATATGAATGGAGAAAATTGAGCAAGTGGTACTTGAAGTTACCATTGGATAAATAGACGAAAGTAAAGTCTTTGTCAATAGATCCCATGTTGATAAATCAAAGAAAATATATCGCATGGAAAGCTTATATGAAGTAATCTTATCGATGATATGAGATTGTATTAATATGAGAATAAAATGCTCTTGAAGAAGCATAATCACTAGATTTACCAGATTGAATAAAGCCAATATGATATTATTATTACTCCGTAAGAAGTACAAACAATGAAGTGGAACATATTGAGAATATCAAAAGATGGCATTAAACACTGAAAATATAGAAATGCAAAAGAATATACATCTTAATCCATAAATGAGGGATGCGTCTCGGAGTATAAATACTCCGTGAACTCTGCCACCATCAACATTAGGATTCATAATGAAATATTTAAAGGATCCGACTTTTTCGCTGACACCGTGGTCTGACCGACTGACACAGGCTTCACAGATTCTTGAACATATGCATGAAATTTGATGAGTAGTTCATCAACAAGACTAAGCGTAAATAAGTATTTTCTCATTGAATGAGAGATAAACTTATTATTTACACCCCGATCTAGAAACGCTAAGTGTTCATCAAAGAAATTATTAATATTCAACAAACCTATTGGTTTGACATGAAAATTCCACTGTACAACGAGGCTATATTGAATATTTCCTCCGCTGTGTTGTAGCCGAAGGACAATGAAACATCACTATTATTCATCATATACATCATGCAGCTATGGATGGATTATCGCTTTGTAGCCCCAACCCCGCTGGACTCCATGGTAGAACTGCTCCAATTGATATTAGATCCAACTAGATGGAAAGGTATTACGCCTCAAAACTCTTATTCCCCATGATTGTGCGGCATTATAAGTCTAGCTAAAAAGTTTGTTGTTGGTTCCTCCATTGATAGTATATTGATTTCTTGTCTCCTAACTCTTTTACAAAATGGTTTTGCCATATCCACATATTGGATATAGCCTACCGCCAGATCAACTAAGAATACATACTTTTAATATGGCGAGGTAAGTCGACTTGTATGGGATGATTCTAAAATCTCCATATCCATCTCTACTCCTATCTCTCTTTTTGCACTATACTTTTAATGTATGAACATGAGAGATATATGAATCCTCTATTTAAAGAAAAATTTTCAAACCACAATAATTGAGTGCACTATTTACTTTTTTTGACAAATATGAAAGAGAAAAAAATGCAGAAAATTTTTTAAAGTAGAAAATGATATATATCTGTTTACATTGAAAATAATATATATATACATATATATATATATCTTAAAATCGAAAAACAATATTTACAATTACAAGAAAACATTGATCTTCAAGTATTACACCGAGCTTCCTTATATTAATATGAGAAAATTATTATACTAAAATTTTCTACTAAATTTACAAACATGATCTTCTAAAGTAAGTTTTTCAAGACTCAGAACGCTTGTTGATCTTTGAATTTGGCCCATAAGGCCATTAGCTCACCTTAATGCACGTGTCCACTAGGATGTGCCTCAAGAGCCTCTGAATATCATCCAAAAGCTCCTTTACTCAATCCATCTTTAATGAATGCTATTTATCTTCGATTTGGACAAGTACCCCACGATTTACATCGAGTGTCACATGTCCACCGAGCACACTTGTAGCATCCTCCTAATCTTTTTGCTCTCAGTTTCTTTGAAAAACTACTTTTACCCATACCAGGCATGTATTTAGAGGGAATTGAAACCTCACCAGATAATCTAACATTTGCTTCAATCAAGCATCGGATATCTTGTGGGATACCCTTATTCATTAATATCCTTAATCTTTCCAAATTTACATCGATAAATCCTTTTAGGATTTTGATCGATAGTGATGGATAGTATTTTCAAGATTTGAGAGCATATGATCCATTATAATGTATAGATCCTTGTTAGGATGAATTTTGCAATAATTTTGATGATTTATTTATAGAATAATACGACGCAGATGAAATAAGACTCGAATTTTAAATAAATAATATGAAGCGTAAGAGCTACGATTTCGAATTAAATAATAGCCGGATGTGATGCGATGAGTCAGAACTCCGTGTTTGAACAAGAGTAGACAATAATGTCACCAAAAGATGATGGAATATGTCGGTGAATTATTTCTATGATAAATCATATTGAGCACTATACGATACTAGTGAAATCGATATAAGAATTTACTCAACTAGAAGTTCAATATTCTTTGCAAAACCTGACCATCCCGGTTTAAATAATTATTGAAATCAATATTTCAAGTGAAAAATTAAAAGAATTCTTCAATGATTGTTCTCGATAAATGATGAAATCATTACTAGCCAATATTGGGAATAAATCCCAAATATATCCTGGAATAAAGGATGAGAAGTATGGGCCCATTTCATCCTCCATGTGGACTACTAGATATTATGATATGGATCCACTAGATAGTCACATGTGTGTATGATTCAGAATTTGAAATTTCTATTTAAATATTTGCTCACACAGTATGAGCATGATTTTCGATTTAATGATAAAGCTAGTAAATATATATATATCCTAAGGATTTGAATAAATCCCTCGAAGGATTTGAGTATGCGCGATACAAGTGGGATATTATATGGCAAATTATTTAAAGTCCTCAAATAAATTGCCGATATCGAGAGAATAGAATGCAAACGGTCTAAATTCCCATATTAAGGTTTAATGATGAGAACGTATATGATTAAAAATCATACCAACTATATGAGTTTTGGTGTTCTAAATTTTCTCAAAGATGAGGGGAGTATTAAAGGTTGAAAATAATATGTGAAATGCATCATGTTATATCCTCAAAATTGAAATACTGAACTTGAAGTTCAAAGATGCATGAAAGGCTATGAACAATCATATATCACGATGCTTTGATAAGTTAGCACGCTTAGAAGCGTTGATATTTCCCCAAACATATATATCAAAGCAAATTATAAAAGATGGTCTTAATAACGGAGACATATACTCTTGAAGAGTATATAGACATAACTATATTGTGTAATCCTAAAAGAGGATTGATAAAGAGATATCTCGATAAGTTATGTCGATATGGGAAAGAAATGAAATTGAAATGTGTCGATATGAAAATGTAGCGCTACATATGATCAATGATAATGAAAATATTGAGATATATTGAAGATGATAAATGGTGAATGTGAAATCCTTAACTTATGAGATGATGAGATGATGATGACTATTGCTCAAGTTTAAAGATAAGCATGGTGGTCATTATATGTTGCATGCTCATGAAAGTTAAATTACCCGATCGTGTGTAGTACCTGAAAAAGGAAATTAAAGGATCGATGAGCTAAACCCGTGTTTATGAGTACCCTAAAGGTGAGCTAAGCTCCACGGGAATGAAATAACCTATTAAGTGAGTATTAAATGTTAAATGATATATTTTAAGTGTTAGTTAGTTATGAATGTTTACTTATATGTTTACATGTTTTTACTATGAATTTATATGTTTAAATTGTGTGTTTGGAGACATGTGTTCATGGTGAATGTTTTGTAATTGTGTAAGAAAATTGATGCACTCTAAATGAACGAAGAGTATAAAACCAATGTATATGATACTCATATAAATGTATGAAAGATTTTGAAATGCTTGGCAAGATACTTGTATAAAATACGCGTTGCACTCTTTTTCCTCGATCGAGGTTTTATCCCATTGGGTTTTCCTAGCAGGAGTTTTTAATGAGGGCAACTTTAAAGGCGTATTCACATGAATAATGTACTCTTTTTCCTTCATTAGGTTTTTCCACCTGGTTTTTCCTAATAAGGTTTTAACGAGGCATATTCATGGTATATTGAGAACGATAGGAAATTGATACAAAGGTATCTATTGGATCAAGTTATAATGGAGCTAATGCTTTAGATCCAAACGATGATGATATTGGAAATCATTTACCGTAAGAAAGATATCGGGCTTCAAGATATGAAATCAAACTGAGCACTTTTTCCTTCGATCAAGTTTTTTTCCCAATCGATTTTCTTGACAAGGTTTTAACGAGCGCAGACGTGAATACTATATGCCCGATAGACATCGTGGGGAGCAATGTTTTTGATGAAGCGGTATATAACTACCTGCTATCCAAGAATCGGTTTGGAAGTTTTTTCCCACCGGGTTTTTTCTCCAAACAGTCAGGAAGACATTTGTATTAATAATTCAAGGTGGAGTGTTATGAATAATAATTGAAGAATAATTATTAGGTGTTATGAATAATTGAGAATAATGTGGTGGTTATGAATTATGAGGAATAATTTGGTGGAGGAATAATTTGGTGGAGGAATAATTTGGTAAAAGATGTAATTATTATATGTGAATGACTATTATACCACTGATTATAATTACGATTAAGCTTATTCAAGTTTTCCTATAACATGAAACTTCAGCTTATTAATGATTCATTCGAATTCTAATTCATTCTCTCTAAATTCTCTCTATTGTTTCTATACTTTTATAACAACTCCATAATTTTATAAAACAGAGGATTAATGTTGGAGATGTCCCAAACAAATGTATGGCCACCTCTCGACTTAGTGGGCTTGATCATTTTTTATTAATTAATAATTATACCTTGACAAAGATTGTTACTGTTTGTTTTAAATAATTATTATAGCAATATTGTTAAGGTTTTAATCTTTTAATTTTTAACGACTTATGCTAATTTATGCGAACTACGTTGCATGTCCATACCCGACACCCGTCGTATTCACACTGACTAATGCCATGGGATGGGAGGTGCCAGCTTTCTCAAATCTCACTCATTGGAGACTCAGTTACTCTTAAATCGTTTCTTCTACATCATTCTCATATTCAAAATATTTCCATATTGTTAAGTTTGTATTTAGTTTATCTTTATATATATCATACTAAGAGAAATTGAGCTTGTCACAACCACCTTTGTAAGTATGAGATATGAGCAAGTGTTAATGTATGTGTAAAAATGAGTTTTTATGGATTTTAATGTGATATATGAGAGATAATGAGTGGAATTGAAAATAATGTATAAAAATGTGTAAAAATCAGTAGGGCAAACACGCCATATAATGTTTTTCTTCAATGGATGATTAATTAATTTGACAAAAGTGATCCTACAACACATCCTAATTAAACAAATTTAACAACATATATAACGTTTTTCTAGGTTTACTGGATTATTATGAAAGAGGCTAAATGTTGCCACAAGAAATACTAAAATAGAAACATCATGACACAATCAACATTCAGACAGACACCTAAATAATTCATGAATCAAATACAATAAAAAATTTTCAAATGGTTTTTTTTTTATATAATGAAAATTACTAAACTATTGCTGAATGTTCTATGGTTTTGACCGTGAGATAACGAAACATTTGGCACTCTTTTTTGTTGTTTGTTTGTGTTGGATTGATGCATATCTGATTCATCTGATTTCACCGGCCACTGGAGATTTCGCATTAATATTAATAGTCATACAAACCATATCATGATTGTTCTGTAATTCTGAGCTTAAAATAATAAAACATGTATCGTTATAGTTATCAATAGGCATTTTTATTAAGGTTTAAATTGTTGACAAAAGTATAATTCTAATTTAAAATTTGACAATTTTATATATCAATAATTATAACTTTCTAATAAGTAAATATTTCTACATGTAACTTGATAATAATATTTTTTCTAAGTAAAAAAAAAACATATTTGTGCATGCTATTTGTAATGAATTACGTACAAATAATCTATAATTTCATTACAATACTATCATAAACTCTTTGTAATAAAGTTCAAAAATAATAAAATACAATTTGTACAATTTCAAAGCGCACGACCGCATTGGACATAGAAGCGCGTGCGCCTTATTTGGATGATTAACCTAGTTTCACCGGATTTTCGATTTATCAATTTTAAAAATTATATTTTACCTAATTTCCTCTTAAATAGATTCTGCATGCGCTGAAAGTTTGAAACTCTTCACAACCAATTTTCAAATTAAATATGCCTGGAGTTTTGAGATTGTAAAATGTTTGTTTCTTTATCATCGCCTTTTTTAAAATCTTAAATTTTGGAACAACTATTTCTAAAATAGTAGTCAATAAAATCAAAGTTGCCAAAATGAATTTTTTTATAAATGTTTTCAATTGCAAAAAAATGTTAAACTTTATACATATAAAGGGTGATAGGGGTTAACTTTTTATGGTTTTTAAATATTTTTAATGTAACAAATGAGAGTGAATGAGTGGGGTTGAATGGTAGAGATTTATTGATGTGATATGATATGTGAATGTGATTGATTTAGGGTAAAGAAAGAATTGATAAAAAAGTGATAAAAAATAATAAAAAATATTTTAAAAGGTTCCCTAACACCCTTATAGTAATAAGTTAAAAAGCAAAATAAATAGAAGGTCAAACGTGGATTTGAATTACCCTTTAACGCAAATGATCACCTGCCCACTTAGTGGGCAGAGAGCATGCCCACATGGCGACGTGGCGCGACCAACAAAATTTTTTAATTTATTTTTTTTAGAATCTACGTTAAGTAAGATAAATAATACATAACAGCCCCCGCTATCCTGATAGCGGGGGGCTTATGTAGGCCCCACATTTTTTCCTCCTAAAATTTATCATGTGTGGGCATGCTCCATGCCCACATAGTGGGTAGGAGATCATTTCTGTACCCTGACCACCTGGATATATAACGATTGATTGGCGATGAGAACTACCAAAGGCTTTGGGTTTCATTTGAAATACTCTAATTATTATATGTTGGAGCTCAACCTCAACTTAATGCTTTCATAAACGCACACACACACAAATGACCAAAAATAAATCCATGCGCCACAAGAATCAGTGGAAAAACCGGCGAAGACGACGAGCATAACGTACCCGCTGCAGAACCAAGCGCAAAAAAAAAAAAAAGTGAAAATGGAGTTACAAAATCATAAGAGATGGAGCAAAAAATGACAATTTTAAATTGTTTAATAAAAGAACGATAAAGAAGTTCAAACCAATAATTCTAAATAGATAATTTTAATTTGTTTTATGTGATATGTTCGATCATGTGTCACTCTTCCATAGGAATCACCTAATGAAAGAATGACGTGTCTTAAAAAACCCATTTGAAATGCCAGTGTAGAATTACTCGAAAACTATTTCTTGGGCACAAAACGACGAGGTCCACACACACAAGGCATGGCAGTTCTTGAAGCTGCACTTACCCAATTTCTCTCATTCATCAGCTGATATAAAGGCTTACAGAAAAAATTAGCATCAACCCTTATAGGCCAACCTAATCTGAAGCAATCCACTGAGCTGCGATTTATTTAAATTAAAGTCAGAAATTATTATAAATAGAAAATAAGGAATTTTGAAGCAAAAGTTAAGTCTGTACCAGAAGTATTCATTTAAATCATCATAGATTCTCGACTCGGAATGTCTAGATTTTCCGTTTTCGCTTCTTGTAATTTCCTGCAGAAAACAATATAACTTAGCTTGACAGTGTTGAAGATATAGTATTAAAAAAATATAAATTGGAACATAAGTACCCGTTTAAGCTTTTTTAAAAAAAATTTTAAAAATGAAGGAAGCCTATACCCGAGCAATCACTTCATAAATTGGGGTCACAACATTTTGTAAGAATACTCCTTCTCCTCCTCCGTAGGCTGGCTTCACATTTTCGCCCGTCATGGGACTAACACTTCCAGCTAACATACTGTAAAGTTCAAAAGCCATCTAATAGAAGCAGATCCCAACAAATTAATATTGCGATGATCAGTTCACATAAAAAATTAAAGAAAGCCAGCTCATTTCCAAGGAAAGCACAGCATAGTAACACTTCCTATAGAAGCATATATATATATATTCTCATTAAAATTGGAGGTCGAATGCTAAATAGAGAATTTTTCATAACTGGAGCTAGTTATATGCATCCATAACAAGAGTTCCACAGTTGCTGTGAGTTTTGAAGAAAATACCACTTGAGAAGGGATGCATAAGTGTTACGTTATCGCATTGCTGATATGAGCACAAAAATGACATACAAATCCTTGACAAGGCAATAAATATGAACCTCGCAATCTCTTTCAGTCCTTACTCCTTACTTCCAATCTCTTTGTTCACCTTTATATATATATAGGCAATTATAGCATTATGTCAAACGGTCAACATGAAGCATATACACCCCATGTTACTTGAACTGGGATTGTTTCTGATAGGAAGTCCTATCTCATGTGACTCTAATAAAATAAGCAAACCAGAAAACCATGGAATTTTAGGAGATGCCTCTCACATTTATATTAGTTGACAAGCCAATTTTAATTGAGAATCAAATACCGGAAAAGTCACAAAATGCGCAGACATTGAGCCACTGCCCACAATCAAGTGACAATATTCAATAGAAAAGTGTGGTAATATAAAGAACCATTTACCCTAGTTCAAGTCACAAAACCACATTTATCTAATTATTACCCTACTATAATCCCATGACTGTCAGGGTCATAAATCTAGCTAGTCCGCATGATTGGGGGTGGTTGGGTCAAACAGAGTGAAAACTACAGCTTGTCATGAGAATTAAGCATCTGAAAGCATACGTGATGATAGAAGTAGCAAAGGCATTCTGGCATGAATCTTAAATTTCCAGCTTCTCCCCATATCAAGAGATAGAGTCCCATATATAACAATTTGCGCTGTTGTACTTCATGTTGTATTGTAGGTAACCTACAAATAAGCAGGAGTGGCACAGACCATAAAGTATAGAAAATTTGCCAAGCAATGCATCAGGGAAAACTAGGTTTGAGCAAGAGCAAGAAGCAAATTTAGAGTATCTTTGATATAGATTATTGAAAATTAGAGGTATTAAAAAATATATAAAAATTATCAGATCAATTTATAAGTGGTTAAAAATGATGAGAGCCCAAAGGAGGGGGGAAGGGGGGGTGGGATCGGGAATATTCCCAAAAATCCAATGCTGGTCTTCTCAACAACATAACTTAACGCACCATTTTTAAGTTAAAATTTATATAACATGATCTCGATGGCACGAATGTCAAGAAGAGCCAGACCACCTTGAGTCCAGAGGCATAAAATATGAATTAGGAGCAAAACAACATGAAGACAACGACTTTCTTATTATTGGAGCCCTTACCAAAGGCTGTTTTTCCTATGCAAATACTTGCACCATTTCTTGTAGTTCTTGAAAAGTTTTTCCATCACTTCATCGACACCACGCTCGTCCAACTAACAAAATGATAGAAATTAAAAGGATTGCTTGAGTCCAAGACAGTAAAATAAATGATAATATGCAAAACGTACAACGGGGAAATTATTAAGAATAAGAATATCAGGGAATTCGGGGTTCCAATTGCTATAAGTTTGAACTTGAACAGCTACTGTTTCGATAAAAGAAATAGATCTATTCGCAAGCCCCTTCGAAGGAGTACTGTGTCTGAATATGTGAAGTGTTCGTGCTTGTGTGTCTTCGTGAGAGAGAAACCTCCGATTGCTGATCTGGCTTTGGAAAAGGCCGTATGTTCACACTTGCTAGGAGCAAAATCAAATGCCCCCTTTGATTTGCTACATTGTCTCTCTGCAAGTAAATTTACAATCAACAATTGTTATGTCATGTCGGAAAGTCTGCAAATTTGTCACACCAAAATTCCCAATTTGGTCTCCTAGAAACTCATGTAAAGTAGATACATAGATCAGATTAAGTAAAATTTGAATGAAATGAACCTAAAGCTAATTCACCTTAAAACCAAACATAGCATGAAGCCAGTCGAGAATATCTTCATCCTTTTTCTTCTCATAATCATGAGGCCAAGGAAGACCTTGGATATTTCTCAGAGCATGAACAGAAGCTTGAATCTGCAATGCGAGATCAACGGAACATTGACAAAGGCAAAATAGTCAAGAGAAAATGTAAAAGCACACAAAAGCAAATACTAGAGGTTAGCTGTTTAAAACTGACCTCTGGATTATGGATAATTGCCTGATTTGCACTATCATGGTCAAGAGGAAGAATGTTGTAAGGAGCATGAGCTTCCCATATCTGTGCCATTGACAATCAATAGCACATTCAATTTGCACCCCAGAGAGAGAGAGCATGCATTACCCCTCGTTATCAAACATATTTGAATTTATCCAAATTTGAAATTGAATTTGGTCAACCAAATCACTTCCACATATCTGATAGGAGCCACGTGTACTACACAAATCTTCGCTACTTATTTTCAAAAAATCTCTTTCGATTTAAAATTTCAATTCAAATGCTAGCACCTCCCTAAAGAGCTATTTCAATGAACCAATGACAACATGTAAATCATATCAAATCGATAAGTCACGTTCACCTCACAGTCAACTTCCACCGCACTCGGATTAACTGCTTTCAAAACCTCAAAAAGAACTTTGGTTGTCTGGTATACTTTTGTAGACTGTGCACTGAACATTATAAATAGTGTAGTGAGTAAGGGAACACATATATTGCAGCATCAGTGAGAAGAAGCCATTGCAGCTTAAATAAGAGACAGCATTAGAGAACCCAAAAAAAAAAAAAGGAAAAAGAAAACTCACTAATCAGCTTTATCTACGACATTCTGCAGGGCTTGGATATATTCTTTGTAGTAATGCTGATAGAAGCACTTCATTTCACGTGCATCACTATTTTTCATTCTTCTCGCCAGGGTAGGTTCATTTTCCTGGGAACAACAAACATACGTACCAATCACTTTACTAAAAAGTACACAAGCACAATAACATGTTTTTTTCCCTAAAGAAAGTACATAAGACCATCCAACTACGAGCAACTTCATGAAGTTGTTTTATGTAATCATCTAAAATCAAATGATCCCAAGAGAGCAATTCAATCTATAAAGTTCCAGCTGCTGATTCGACATTTGATGTCAAACCAATTAAAATTGCCAGATACATCACCTTGGAGCACAATAGTTTGATATAAAATATCCACATCTCGTTCAGAAAAGGATAAAATCATTGACTCTTTGTTTCGCGCATTTTCAACCACATGCACTTCAAAATAATTTGACTTTTAATGTTTCTCGGTAACCTCCACTTCTCAACCATGCATTCTCCTAGATAATCACTTTTCCTCTCAGTTAAGCTTTGCCAAACAAGCTCTTTGAGTCTTGGAAAGTCAAGTCGTCATAGTATAAAGAAATGACTAGGCACTCTCGTAGCAATGATGTGCTCAAAAATTTCTCCTTTCAAATGCCCAATAAGAACGAGCAATCATGTGTGACAGAAGACTGCACATTGCTTTAAGGTACAGAATACTCGTTACTTATGTCATGCAGAAGTAAAATGCAATACAAAGAATCAAGGCACTCAAAGTTAGATGCATGAAGCAATTGATTCGAGTGGACGCACCAAGAAACATGTTCGATGCACTCACCCTTTCAAGACGTTTCAGCAGATCCGTTAAAAAAAGATCAACTCCATATCCACTACGTGTTGGATTCAATTTGTGAGATTTTTCAAAAGCATAAAACCGACCTGCACAAAAAGTAACACTCCTGATTATACCACCAAGTTCCACATTTCACAATAAATGAACTCATGCGAGAATGATCATTTATTCTGCACAGAAAAAAATTCTGCACATAGTTCCAATATATATATTTTCCTTCATTAACAACCATTTTGCATAGGAATTCTCTACTTCTCCTTGGTTTCCTCCGTAAACCCATGACCATATAAGAAGTACAAACAAGATGCATCTACAATTTCATATATATGCAAACCTAAAATCAAAAATTTTCAAACAGCTTACAGAGGTAGGCAACACGGGGGTTTCTAGGCTCGACTTCATTGGCAACATGGAGGAAAGGGGCAATTTCGAATAGGGATGAAGGAATTGTTTCACAGTCAAAAAGCTGATTCCTCATGGTTCCTCCTCCCCACAGTCTGTGTGCGTGCAATTAGCGGCTGCAGCTGCGGATTCCGACGGCAAGATCCCGCCCTCGATTGCATCGTAAATTACTGTTTCTCTCTGTCCAGAATGTAGACAAATAAATCCTTGCAGAAGAAATTAATTAAAATGTATCAAGTTTACTATCACTAGAAACCATCATTACGGCAAGAATTTATGTAATGCATCTTCAAAACTGAAAGCCGCCCAAATTATCTCTCTAATTACAATTAAAAGCCAAAACATAATAACAATATATATATATATAATTAATGCAATCATTTTTTTTTGAAAGTCTAATAATCAATGCGCAAAAATTTGTATCTCTGCTAGCTGGATAGAAAATTTAGCATAGTTTCTTCAACAAACAATATTCGGATACCAAATAATTCACATCTTCCATTCAATTAAAATAGCAAATGCATGCACCTTCATCAAAATGTTAGAGATATATAGTTACCAGCCGATGAGAAATTATAAAGGAAGAGAACTCATCATTATATTCTAGACTCTAGTTCAAAAAACCACCATTATATATATATAGTAAAGTGACAGTTGAGAAATCTTCAAAGCTAAGTTTACTTAGCTGTCAAGAAAATTTTAAACATAAAACATAAAAAAAAAAAAAAAGAATGACTAAATTAAAGGAGGATGCTGACTGGATTCAAATGCAATCTCATGTTTTGAAAGAGTGAAAATAATTCCACGTAGAGAGAGAGAGAGGAGACATTTAAGAGAGAATACTTGTCCGTAATACCTGTGGTCTGATCTTTATTTTATTAAAGTATGTAATCTGTTTTCACCAAAGAGAATGATTAAAGGTGGATGCTGACTTCGATTCCCATGCAATCCCATGCTTTGAAAGAGTGGAAATACTATAATTCCACGTAAAGAAAGAAAGAGATATCGGAGACACGAGAGAAACTAAATGTGATCACATTTTCTTTTTCTTTTATTAAAATGTGTATTGGCAGTAAAACCACCACAATAACACATGCTTGAGACACCCAATTAATTATCTCAAGGGTGGCCCTACCTACCCCCATTTTTAATCGTTACACCCACATTTTTTCCCAATACCCAATTTGCCCTATTTTCTAGTGGGAGCAGAACTTGCAAACGGAACGTCGGCCATGGATGATCGAGCATCCATTTGGATGCTCGGCCATCCGTGGCCGAGCATGGAAAAGGATGCTTGGCCATCCTTCTTGCATGCTCGGCCAAGGATGGCCGAGCATGCAACATGAAGCTCAGCCATCTTGCAAGATGGCATAACAATAAACTCAGAAAATACAACAAAGAAACAAGCATAGTCATCACGATCAACAGTCATCAACATAGCCACACTTTCAAAGATCAAATGATCAAGTATGAGGTATCTCAATTATCAATATCACAAAAGTCAAATTCAGAGCATAGCATAGATTAAAGCCAACATTTAGATGAGTTTGGAGGAGAACAAACTCAACAACTTTGTGCTTTACATGTCCTTGTGATAACAAAACCATAAATCTTGGATTTTACATTCTTTGTAGCAACACTGAAGGCTTCCCTATGGCTTATACCTAGGTTACCAACTTTGATACTTGGATCTAGTCCCTGCAATTTCAAAAACACAAGTCAAAAAACATTCTTAGATGCTTCAAATGTCCTTTCATATATATATATATATATATATATATATATATATATAGCCTTTGTTAATTCCTATAAAAGTTGTGAAATGAAATAATAAAGTTATGCTCAGACTTTCAACAAAAGCGACCGCTAAAAGTAATAATTAAGCTATAACTATTAATAACCCCAATTATCCAACAAAAATAAATCACACACAACGAAGTTGGCATTTTAATTAACTTATAATTAAATTGTAATTACTTACTTGGTAAAGCGGTCGTACGTACATGGGACTCTCCGTCTCTTCAAGAAATTTGAACAAGACAAAAGAAACAAACTAACAAGGCATCAAATAAGTTGGCTGGTAGATTACTATATTCAATTGTAATGCATCTTCACAATTCTAATCTTCACACCCTCTAATAGATGGATTGGTGTGTACATAATATTAAAGAATCATACTCACCTCAATATTCACATGATCATCAGTTTTAATATCCATTCCCCAAGACATGATACAAACACTTACACAAATTTAACTCTATGTCATCAAGTACTAAAAAGATTAAACATTTTCATTTCAAAACACATGATTTTGATTAGTTCAAACACAGGAAATAATTGACAAGGAAGATATAACATGCACTCAATTCAATACTTAAAATTTATGGCTACACCTACTTCTAAATCCTTCCATTGTTTACTTAACAATAATTGTGACATTCATTTACCACCTTTTATTAACAACAATTTTGTTGAGTTCAGTCTTTTTTTTTTGTTACTTCTAATCTTTTCGTTTCATAGCTTGTAATGTGGATCAATCCAGGTGATCCGCTTTGTCGTTCTTTAGAACATGTACTATTGTCAACCCTATAAATTAAAAACAAAAATATTAAATCTATATGTAATGCCATTGGCCTTCTCCACAAGCCAGAGTAAACTTTGCATTTTTTTTTTTTTTACTAAAAGTAAGAAATAAAGGATTTCTTTTTAAATCGAACCTCTCATAGTATTTCATTCTTTTTCTTCTACTAAAATCGTTGTCTTTTACAAAATTATATTTTGTAGAAAATGAACAAACAACAAGCTCTAACTGTGAGTTGTAAGTTAAATTCAATAAATTAAATTAAAAAAAAAGAAAAGGAAAAGAAAAACATTTGTGAGTTGTAAGAATGAAATCCTCAATCATTAGTGTGTTGCATTCCACAAAGTAAAGGGAGGAAAATTGTGTTTCTGTGAAGCACAAACATTGTTGAGTATCCAAGACTTTGAACTTGAAAAAATGACCGAGAAAATGACCAAAGTTTCGCCCACCCAAGCACAAACAAATCTTTACAAGAAGAAAAAAATCACGAAAAATCCATTCCCACATAGAAACAAGGTTGCGAGTTTTGAAAGCTTCAGAAATTATTGTTGAGGGCGTCAACAGATCTGAAATGTCGTCATCTTGTAGGCTGTGATCTGCGATCTTGTGGGCGGTCTTGATATAAATACCAGCAAAGAAGACCAATTCCAGTGCCAAATTGCAAGAGAAAGAGGAGAGATTTTAGGGTGGGAAATCGCCGACTAGGGCTAGAAGAAGCGGGGGATGAAGCATTGCGAGTTGTGTTCCTTGGAGTCCGATTAAAATTGCTCGTTCAAATTTTTTTTTTTAAACAATTAGTATGGAGTCACGGTTAAAAAACCGAAGTGACTCATGATTCTCATAAGGAAGTGTACATTAGTCACGGTTTAAAGCCGTGACAATCGTGAAGTAGCTTAATCACGGCTTTAAACCGTGACTCCTTCATTTTCCTCAATGTGACAATTTCCTTAGAATGGTGTAGTGTTGGCCATTCTTTTGATTTTTTTTTTTTTTCAAACGTTCTTTTAATCTTTATAGCGACATTGGACATGCAAACGGAACATTGGTCAAGGATGGCCGAAAGCCATGTGGGATATTCGGCCATGGAACATTGGTCATAATGTGATTAACATTTTTTTTTATATCATTTTTTGATTTGGGGAAGGAACATGTGATGTATGAGTTGGATCGAAAGGGATGAAACCGCATTTTGCAAATTTTGTGTTCGAGCTCCGTTTTGGGCAAATAATACGCGGTGATGTATGATGGATTTTTGGCATCCAAGTGGGTTTAGCTAGCAAAATCAGTGTTTTTTTTATTTTTGGAGTAATTTACTTTTTTCGTTTATTTGTTTTTAATTTTATTTTATCACCCGGGTATGCGTATGGTGATTTAATTTGGTTAGAATTAGTTTTCTATATTTGTTAGTAATTTTTAATTAATTTATCAATTAGTTTTCTTATTCTACAAGTTTTTTAACACATAATTATTAATTCTACAAGAATTAATATTATTAATACATGATTAATATTAATCAAATCACAATATAAATTAACAAAAAAAAAGAAGAGGAGAATGGCATGCTCGATGGCCGAGCTTTCAAATCCCTACTCGGCCAGTTTTGGCCGAGCATCCAAATGCTTGCTCAGCCAAGGATGGCCGACATTACACTTCCGCCCCTCGCCCATTCGTAGTCGACTTGTAAGGGTATATTCGTCCTCCTCGATAAAATGTGGGTACACGGATTAAAAAGTTGGGTGTATATAGCGCCACCCTTATCTCAATCATCCTCCTAAAATCCTACTGCAATATAATTCAGCAATTGAATTAGTCGATCGTCTGCAAAATTTCTCACTCAACTCACACTAATCGCAGCTTCCCCTTTTCCTACCTTCACAACGATATCAATTTTTACAACCCCAAACACTCCTGCTCAAAACACACCCATTCCCGAACACCGCCACGTTCGCCATTTCACACGCGGCCTAAATCCTACAATCACCTTAATCTCCACCGCACAAACACACTATCCCAACATACAAACCCCACAAATCAGCCAATAAAAGAAGGATAAGAAAAACAGAAACCCCAACCTTCAAGCACCAACGCCACGGTCCTTCTTTCTCGTAATTTCTCCCTCTCTACTCCTCTCTCTCTCTCTCTCCCCCCCTTCTTTGCTCGACTAACATAGAGGGACGGTGGCTCTCGCTGGATGTATCCGGCCACGGGGTCGCAATCGAATTCCGACAGCTACCTTCATTTCCTTCTTCGGTGTATCGGCTCTTGTCTCTCTTAATTCCTCGGGTTGCGCCGTTCATTTGAGGCAGACGGAGGAATTGCACTTTTTAAAAAGAAAGAAATAAGAGTAGAGGTTCCTACTGAAGGTTGTTATGATCGGGTCTCCGACCTTCAAAATCCGGGGTCTTTAAACTTTTAAACGTTGGCAATGAAAGTCATTCTGTGAAGAATTGCGTTTGTTTGTTTTCAATATTTTATTATTTTCAAAAATGGAGAAACGGCGTTGTGTTCATTATTATTTTAAAAAACGTATGTTCAAAAATATTTTCAATATTTTAAAGAAAATTAGAATTTTTTTTGATATTTTCAGCTTTTTCTATATTAAATGTTAAAAACAAGAAAAACGCGTTTTTAGATTTTAAACTTTATCTTTGTTATATTTAGATCTTAATTTTTACTTTTTAAATGTTTTGGTCCCAACCACCACTAGCCAATGCCGAAAAAGTCAAATCACCACAGATTTGGTGGTTTGACTGCCAGATCTAGCGACAAACCACCAAATCTAGCGGTCCAACCACCATTAATGGTCATCGACCACCATTAATGATCCAATCACCATTAATGGTGGTTGGACCACCATAAACGGGTTGGTGGTTCACACCACCATAAGTCGTCGGCCAAGACTGATTGTAGGGGAAGAAGTGGGGCGGGCCGGGGCGGGTTGGGGTGGGGTGGGGTGGGTTGGGTGTTGAGATTGAAGATGAGGACCATCTATATATTATTATTATCAGGATATTTTCCCGTCACTTTCACCTATTTTTGTGAATTAAAAAATCAATTTTTTATTCTGCAATCATAAACTTCCACACGTTTCCTCATGCTTCAACCCAAAATCTAAAAAATAATATTTTATTTATATTTTTCACTCAAACACAAATACTTAATTTTCAACCCATGCATAATTTCCCGTTATTATCACATTTGATCTTTTGATAAAATCACTCCTTATCCCTTCAATCCGTGTTATTATCGAGTGTGATCTTTTTAAATCTCTCATACATATCTCTCCCATTAAATCAAGCAAAATCAAGAAAAAATTTATAACCAAACGGGAACGAAATAATGTGCTTTTATACTTTTTTGACTGAATGTGCTTTTATATAGCTTTTACACATTATTTCTGATCCAATTCTTAGTTTTATTATTTTGTTTCTTATGCTATTTACCATAAAAAAGGAAAATATTATTATAATTTTTATTTTACACATATTTTAAATTATAACTTGGCCATAAATCTCTCCGTGCAATGCACGGGAGAAAATACTAGTTTTCAATAATTTGAAAAGTTTGGGATTTTTTTTTGTGAATTTTATTGCATCAATTTATCATTTTTCTAAATGTATAAACCAAATACGTTTTCTATTTTCTATTTTTAAATAACAAACCAAACTTGTTTTCAATTTTCTCAAAAGAACAACTGAAAATAAAAAACATCAAAATATTTTAGAAAATGAAAATGGAAAAAAAAAACACAAACAGAACGTCCCCTGATAATTTGATCTTTAAGTATTCGAATCTACATATTAATTAAGAGATGCCGCTTTTGGAGAGAATTTTTCCGCTTATTTTTCAATCTATTTAAATCTATATAGATCTAGAAATATTGCTGCTTTTTTTTTTACTCTCATGACACATCGATTACATTTTAGATTAATAATTAATCAATAATTACTATATATATATATATGTGTGTGTGTGTGTGTATATATATATATTTGAAATAATATTTTGGAGATCTTTTTCCTGCCTATGTTTCCTTCCCTTTATTGGCTCAGTTTTCTAATTAAGACATATTTTTTCACTTTTCTTTCCTAATCTATATTAAATTTCTTAACAATTGTCATTAATGGCTAACAATCTTCCTAAATCTATATATATCTATCTATGTTTTATCTATAATAATAATACTGCTGCTATAGATATTATTCTTATTCTTATTATTATTATTATTATTATTATTATTATTATTATTATTAGTACATATCAATAAATTTTAATTGAAAAATATTAATCGAAAAAACTCTAATATTAATTAATCGTTTAATTGTAATATTAATCCAGACTTTTTAATTAATTAAATATATTTCTATATTTATATCTTTTAAATGATAACATACATATTTAAAATTAGATTCACACTATTTTTAAAACCGTGGCTACTATGCTAATTATTTTTGAAATAATTAGCTAAAAAAAAGAAAATTATTTATATTGCAATTAATCAAAATTATTTATGTTGATAAAATTTAATTGGACATAGTTTAACTGGCCAAGAATTTATCAAAAGTAATTGATTTCAACCAACATTAAATATATTTTGATTTCAAATAATAATTAATAATAAATTTATGGTGGAGCGCTAACGAAAATATCCCATATGTAACAAATAATAAATTTTTTTTGAATAAATGTGGCAAATAATAATAAAACTAAATAAATAGAGCTAATTGGCAAATGATTCATTATTATTGGTTGGTCTTTAAAGGGCCATTGGGCAGACCTTTTTTTTTTTTTTCGTTTTTAACCCTAAGTAGTCGCATAGACCACCTATTTCCAGGGTCAACCCTGGGCTTGTTTGATAGAGCCATAGAGATTATACGAGTTCTTACAACATTTTAAGAGTTTATTTATTACAACTTCACACAATTTTTTTTTTCATTTATTATTTTTAATCATTCATTTGATTGATTTGATAAATTTGTTATTTTTTACATTACTTTTCCTCACGCCTCAACTACATATCCAAATTTTTTTTTCAAAAATCTCTGCCAAATATTGCTAAATGTATTGTTGAAAGGGAAAGAAATTAATCAATAAATTAAAATAACTATGAAATTAATTAAATGCATAATTAGAATTAGAATTTAAAAAAAAACAATAATTTCAATTTTCAGTTGTAGTAAACATATCTTTGATCAAAGAACATGTTTTCCACTCATAGCCACCATTCAAACACCACGACCTTTGATTTGTTGCCAACAAGTTGGCAGCTTATGCTGCCAACTTGTTAACATGGCGCTGACGGGGTGAGCCACGTCAGCGCTTCCCTTCAATGCAGCTTGCAAGGACCAAGTTGTAAGGTGGTCCATAAATATGGACCACTTTGCACATATTTAAAAAAAATAGAAATTAAATGAGGGATACGACTCATACGAGATTTGGCCAATTTAAAAGACAAAAAAAAAAAAACCATTCAGATGAATTCCTTCTTCTTTACCATTTCCACACGAACTCTTTCTTTTTCTCATCAATCTCAAAAAATAAAAAATAAAAAAAATTAGGCATTCAGATCTATCAACCCTCTTGCAAAAGTTAATGAAACATCACAAATTAATCAAACATGGGATCTACTCTTCTTCGAATCTTGTGGCAGAGGGTTGAGAATGGTGGTTCAAAACTTCGAAACCACCAGAGAATGGTTGTTCGCAACCACCATTTTGGTGGTCATGAACCACCTGCGACCACTATATGGTGGCGTAATGGTGGTTGCGACCACCATCTGGTGGTTGCACAACCACTGTGGTGGTTCAAACCACCACCTGCGAGAAAAACTTCGGTCTTATTAGAATTCTGCCCCACTTCATGCTATTTGTTTCAAATTCAAATTGGGGAAAATTGAATGAGGGTTATTGAAGCTTGGACATGGATTTATGGTTGAGGAAGAGAGGAAGATGAGAAGAAGGTTGATACGAAATGACTCTTATCGATTCAGATCTAATGATTTTTTTTACAAGTTAGTACATATCGATCTATGGACCAACTTGCAAGTTGGTCCTCGATACATCTGACAAGGAGAGACGCTGATGTGGAACCGCCCCGTCAGCGCCATGTCAACTTTTGGCAACTTATACTGCCAACAAGTCGGCAACAAAACATTAGTGCAAATACCACACCTTTTCCAATCATAGAAAAGAGAAATAAGATTATTTTTCACCGCATTTAAGACCAAGTCCCTATGGTCCACAGGCGAAAATCGAATCCAGCCAAAAACTACGGTAACAGAACTCAACAATCTCACTAACCACTACCTTCACTCGTGAATTGAGCAAATATTGCAGAGGTGTAAATCATGTCATATTTTTTACATTTTTATCTTAGGGAAAAAAATAGTCTTCTTCTCAATGTGTCTTTGTCGATATGGTTATGCGTAACAAAAGCCTTTTTTTTTTTTTTTATAACCGAGGGTATTGGGGCCCCCACTAGTCCCACGAGACCCTGACGATGCTTCGACCGAGAGATACCCAAGTGGCCCTAAGAAGGAAATACAAACAAGCTTGATGCTGCGGGGAATCAAATTTGGGATGTGCGTCGAGCTTGATGCTGCGGGGAATCAAATTTGGGATGTGCGTCTAACCACACTTCACAAGCCTGCCACAACCACTGCGGCCCCTCTTGGGGTCCATAATAAAAGCCTTATTCTTCTCAAATTTGGATTGGTTATGAGTAGGAGTGATCTAGTGCAATCGATGGCACTGGAGTTATAGTGTCATTGATGGGATTTTCAGGCCTAATTCATTATCCGTTTTAAAATCCAATACCAGATCTAGAAAATTTTGAAAATCCTTGTGGTTATGAGATGTTATATTTGTTGTTGAAGGGTTAGAGTATGGGATAGAAATGGATTTATCTCACTTGTGGAAGATTTAAGCTATATTTGATAAACATCATTAAATTGGTTTATGTATGATCATCATAGAAAGAAAAAAAAACAAATAAAGAAATAAAAAATAAAGCATTTTTTTCAGATAATAAAAAATAAAGCATTAAGCAATATAAAAAGTTGTCAAAATCAATATAACGAGTAGTTGAAAATAATTAGAAAGAAAATTAGTTTTTGTTTAAAGTTACATCAAACAAGTCTTTAATCGTTTTCCGAATTTTTGATTTGCAATCATCTAGGCGATCAATATGGTGTCTTAGTGTCCATGTAATGCACCGTGATGGTCGTGAATCGCATCCATGTATCATCTAAGCTGTAGGAGTCCTTACCATGTATGTAGCATAATGTCTTGCAGATATATGATGGCTCATGTAGAGAGAAAGGCAAAGGCCACCTTAACATTCATCGTCGGAGTGCATTGGAGCACTATCCGAGAGAAAATGTAGAGACAAATTTTAAAGAGAAAATTGGACTAAAGTTTTGTTTGAAGTTTTGACATCTTCATCCTATAAAGGTAACCGAAACTGGATTAATAATTTCTTTAAGGAGAAATTGACGCAAATGGTCTCAAAAAGTGTTCTAACAGCGAATTTGGTACAAAATAAAAAAATGTAGCCGATTGGTCCCAAAAAATTTTTTTGCTGCGAATTTAATCCAAATGGATGGAATCTGTCTAATCATATTGCTAATTCCTCCACTTTTTTCTATTTTAATTTTTTTTATCAAAGGGCATTATGGTCATTTCACTTAGGGTAAATTTCTACAAAGGTTCCAATTTTTGGAAGTTATTACAATCATTCCTCAAAGTTTGACATACGTATACTTTAGTCCAAAATTTTAGTTAAATCGCATAATTTGGCCACTTATTTTTTATATATATTTATTTGGTCAATAATTAATTTTATCGGTTTAATTTGATGCTAATTCAATAGTTTTTATCGAAATTATTCTATATTGTAACATTTATTCGCACTAATATCGTAAATTTTCAAAGTTTTGCTTAGCATTAAAAACGAACACATTTTGATTTTGATTAAGAGTTAATAATAAATGTAATTGTTGTACCAACATAAAGTTTTAATAGGAATATATCACTGTAAAAAAATTACACCTAATGTAAAGAATAATAAAAAAAATCAAAACCCAACCCCACCTACCACCTACCCCCAACCCACCCGCCCTCCCCACCCCACGCCACAGGTGGTGGTTCTCGTGGGGATGGTTCTTAATTTAATTTTATTTTATTTTTATTTTTATTTTATTATTTTTTATATTATATATATATTTTTACAGTGATATATTCTTACCAAAACTTTATATAGATACAATAATTACATTTATTATTAATTGTTGGTTAATATCAAAATGTACCCATCTTTAATACTAAATATTTTTTTTGAAAAATTACGATATTAATACGAACAAATGCTACGGTATTGAATATTCTCCACAAAACTATTGAATTAGCATCAAATTAATATGATAAAGTTAATTACTGACCAAATAACTATATTAAAAAATAAATGGCCAAATTATGTAGTTTAACTAAAATTTTGGACTAAAATATACGTGTTTCAAACTTTAGAATCTGATTGTAATAACTTTCAAAAATTGACACCTTCGTAGAAATTTACCCTAAGTGAAATGACCATAATGCCCCTTTAAAGGACAATAAACATTTGATGAATTAACGGCAAGGTTGGACGAATTCCATCTATTTGGACTAAATTCGCACCAAAATTTTTTTGGATCAATCGAGTTATATTTGTTTTATTTTGTGCCAAACTCGTAGTTGCACTTTTTTTGGACCATTTGAGATAATTTTCCTTTCTTTAAGTTAATAAGTCAGTAAAAGTGACACTAAATGACTGATTAAAAATAAAAATTGAAAAAAAATTATAAAAATTTTCTTTTGCAAAATAGTGGAACTATTCACACCCCACAAATTACTAATCATACTCCAAAAATACTAACCTTCTCCAAAATACCCTCACATTTACTTTTTTTTTTTTTTTAAAAAGAAGTTGTTCGGCCATGTCTGGCCAAACAAAAAAAAAAAGAAAAATCATTTTCTGCTACCTCCGATGACCACAAAACAACTACAACCACTATTTCTTTCACCCACATTGAAGATGCTTCTTATTCTTCTTTTTTTTAATTTTTTTATCAGAGGACTAGAGGTTTGGTTCTCGGAGAACCAACCGAAGGTTCTCCACCAAAGTGGCGGATCCGAAGGTGGGGGATGGGTCAGGGTGGGTTGGTAGGTTTTATTTTTTCATTTTTTCTCTTAAGTAAATATATGAAGATATTTTGAGAAATATTGGTATTTTTTGGGGTGTGCTCGTGTGAATAATCCCACCCTTTGAAAAATTGACTCGATTAAGCCGGTGAAGATATTGAATAAAACCATCTAATAAAAGCAGGTCTACAAGTGGGTCGTACCCAAAAGATATCCATTAGGTTCTCGCGGGCTCTCACGCTAGGGTTTATCACCCGTCTAATCGTCGTCATCCTCTCGATTTAGGCTTCCTTTTCGCTCTCTTCAAATTTCAATTTAGAAATTTCGGATGGATTTTCGAGGTGCAAAAAGAAGAGGGAGACCCGAAGATGCGTTTAACGGCAATGGCGGGTTCAAGAAATCCAAGCAAGGTTCGTTTTGCATTCTATTTTACACTCAATGCCAGTTCTAGGGTTTCTTTTGTGCTTGTTTCCTCCAATATTTTACTTCTCCAGTAGTGTTGCAGTAGTCGACAAGTGTTCTGCTTTTGGCTGCCTGGCTAAGAGCTATTTCTTGATTTCTATGGTCTAATGATATTAGGTGTTTACGATTCATTTATATTAATATTTTTTTGACTGTTTTCTGGATTTAACCCCTGATTGCCCATTCCAGAAATTGGGTTATTCTCTATTTTTCTATAGTTGTATAAGAAAACATGAAACTGAAGATTCCTTTTCAGCCATTTGGTAAAGACGCAGATGTTAGCTTACTTTCTGTTTCCGGTAGTAAATCCACTGGAACATAGTGAACTTTTTGCTTCGTTATTTTGTATTATAGAGTCAATTCAATATTCCACGAGGGGTTTTTTTGGTCTTAATCATCTTCATGAAAATTTTGTTTGGCCAAAGGGTCAAGTGATGTTTTGTGGACCCAAATTAGGGTAAATTCAATTAAGCACATATTGAAATTTAATGGGTTTTTATGATTACCCTGAAGAAACTTATCAATGTCTAAATTTTCCAAAGTGTTCACTTTGGAGCTTTAATTATGTTTTTAACAGAATGTGAATGGTGATCTTTGTGGGCTTGTATGTAATATATCATTTTGTCAATAGTGAGGACCACATGGCTCTTGATCATTAATTGGAGTATGAAGATTCATAACTTGTAAATTTAACTGAGGAAACCGGTTAATTTTCTGCAACAGAAATGGAGTCCTTTACAACTGGTATAGGAAGCAAATCGAAGCCATGCACAAAGTTTTTCAGGTTCTAATCTTAACTTGTCTAAAATTAATACCTTAACTGCAACTTTTATACATTGGTAATGATCTTAATGGAAGTTTTCTTGTTTTTTAGTAAAAAAGGAACATTATTTGGACTAATGAATTGGACATCAAAGATTGTGAAACAGGTTGTACTTATCGATTAATTGATAAGTGGCTATTGTTTGGAAATTGCCGAGCAGCAGTTCTATTGAATTAAGCACTTCCTTGGACTGATAACACACTTATTGATGGAAACGGCTGATTAATGAAAGTTGTCAAAAGAAGTTCAGCGGACAAACTGACAAACACTCTGCTTCACTTGTACATATATTAAAATTATGTTCAGCAGTCTTTGTGACCTTGGTGAATGACTCGTTAGATTAAACAATGGATTGCATTGATATCTCTTCCTGGGTAGTGTCTTTTAGGCTGAACATGGCTATGGGCTATACAGGTCTCCAACTTTCTCAATGATCTAGTCGGGGATCTTTCTTTGCGTTAAATCTGAGTATTAATGACTTTAAACCGGAGCTCACGTATCGCTTGTGATTTATCTCTTCAGGTCTCAAAAAGTTCGTGCATGCTAACGTAATTGCTTACATAATCCATGCGTATCATTGTGTAAATATTTGTTGCTGTTCCTTTTTTATTTTCCTTTCCAACGCTCAACCATTTTGCTCCATTCATACTTGATAAAACTTTTTACTGCTACACCTGCATCCTATGGCTCCGTGACGTCCATATGTTTTAGTGAATATGTTTCAATGAGTTTATTATTGTGACCAAGATAACATCTCAAAGATTTCAAGGTGGCTAAACAAACTTCATTTTCCGCTCTTACTTTGCTGTTGCCTTTTCTCCCTCGATTATCCCAATGAATTCAAATGACCATTTTTTTAATGATATTAAACTCAATGTGCTTAGGGATAGCAACAGATGGGTTTCTGGTTGGGTGGACATTCTGTAGGCCAGCCTGCAAAAAAAATAATTTTGGATTACGGGTCGGGGCACCGCAGCAATTCTTCTCTGTTTACAGACTAGGCTAGGTTTCTCCCCCTTTTTTTAAGTAAGAGTACAAATCTATGCTACTACACTCCAAAATTATCAATTAA
Organism: Jasminum sambac; assembly: GCA_018223645.1. Lineage (NCBI taxonomy): Eukaryota > Viridiplantae > Streptophyta > Magnoliopsida > Lamiales > Oleaceae > Jasminum > Jasminum sambac. Next base: position 30,139,241 of record CP073652.1, read on the forward strand.
TAAAGCTTAAGCCTTTGATTTTTTCCCCAAAACTTCTCTTTCAGTAATCAAAACCTGCCCCACCCAAAAACTGGCCCACTAACCCACAGGGTGAAACTTGTTGCCCCAAATACGATCGGGGTTGAGGCTTTCCTTGGGTTCAGCACAAGGCAAGTTTCTTTGTCAATTGCCATCACCAAGGGCTTGTTTCATACAAGTTTAATCAATTTATTTATTTATTTATTTTTTCTATAATCATTTTCAACACTCAGTACATTGATTTGACAAGTTTTTATATTTATTGCAATGTACTTTCTTCACTTTTCAACCACTCAACCGTGAATCTGAAAACAATTTTTTCAATAATCTATCTCCATCAAACACCTTAAAATGTATTGCAATTTCCATGTTTCTGATGTTTGGTGGACATTGGCGGGTTTATTTATTCAATGATTTACTTTTTAACAGCTTATTTATTAGCGAGGTCTGACGAGGATCATGCTTCTTTTGCACATTCAAAGCTTGTTTCGCAAAGCTTAGATTTGAGTTATCCTTTATTATTTTTATTTTCAATTTCACATTCCATAAGAAAAATTATTATTTTTTTTTATTTTTCAGCTACATTCTCTAAAGAGAACCATTTATTTCTTGAAAAAGTTGTGTCAAAAATGCTCTCAAAATTCTTCAAGACCATGCAACAAATTTCTCAGACCAGCGATGTGGCTGCTCTAAATGGCTTCCAAAGCTCTTATTACCCTGCCAGAATTTGTAATTTCTGATAACGGTCACATCACATCATCTAAATTTCATTAACAATGCTTATGAGTTTCTATTTTTCTAGCTTTAATCATTTTTAAATTGGAGTTGGTGGGAGTGAATGCTATTGGTGCACTCTGTGTCTGATGCTCAATTGACATTTTGGTTTCTGATTTATGTTTTTTGTCTCTTGGCTACTTACGTTCTCTTCTTATTTACTTCATAGTTGTATGAATATGGTAAGCTAATAGGAGAAAGTAATGAAATCTCTAGGAGTTGCTGTATGGAACTGGTGTGAGGATAGTAAGCTAGTAAGACAGAATAATGTGGCGGTTGCAGTGGGCAACTTTGTGTACTGTAGAATTGTCTCAAACTAGGTTCCCTTTCCCTAAAGTATCTTTGGTTTTTTCAGGCTCTTGGGGGGAGGCAGCATTGCAATATAGTGGATACATGAGATAGTCAGACTCTGAGCACAAGTCAGAGGTTCTATGAACACAAGATTCTCAATCTTTTTTGTTTTACTATTTTTTATTTAAGGGGAATTATGCTTATGAGGTTGTGGTAAATATTGAAGTTGCTCAAACTGTTTGGGAATCTTTTGGGAATCTTTTATAAACATTGTTTCATAAACAAAAAGAAATGAGTGGTGAAATACGTATTACTTGTGATCCCATGAAAATGAGTGGAAAAGCACACTCTTTATTTATAAACGTGTTTATAGGCTCTTTAAAACCTTTCCAAAATGTGCTCATTGGTTCTCAGTGGCTGCCTTATAGATTGGCACGTTAAGGTAGTCAGGGGTGTATATTCACAACTTCCTAAACTCTTTTTCCTTTCCGCTTTCTCTTTAAATTATTTTTTTGGGGAAATTTTGCTGGCAAAAAATTTGTCAAACATTAAGGTTGCTAGTTTTCAGTGGTGGTCTCATCTAGGGACAGTTTATAATTTATTTTGGGAACTGCATGAGGACCGAGTGAATATAATCTCATCTGGCTATGATGCTTCTTACTTTTTTGACAGTTACATTGGTTATGAGGGAAACTCTAATTTATACCTGGGGCCTGTGTGGAGAATCAATTAAATTAGAAGTTAATGGGTTGTGCTATGAGTGGGCGGCTATGCATAATGTTTGTTGACCATTCTATATTTTACCAGATCAATTCCTTTGTTTGGAGTGTGATTGTCGCTGGTTCCTGGAAATGAAATTATTTTAGATGAGTTTGAGAGGATGGGTTTTTTGTTTTGTGATGATTTAGATATTTCTTTATCGAACTATCAATATGTAGGATGAAAACCGTAGTTTGGGTGGAAACTGGACTCAACAGGTGTAGGCCTGTAGCTGCAACCTGTCACATTGTAGGGAAATGGATGAGCTCATCCCATAGTTGGTTTGCCTGAGTTTTGTTGTCCTCTGTATCATTTTTCTTTGCAGTTGCACCAAATACTTCTCTATTTACTATTTATTTACATGCATTATTTTGGATTCATCCTACTTACCTGATTTGTGTATGAACAGTCCTTCTGGCTGTCCTTTTGGGGAGGGATGCCACTTCTTGCATTATGTGCCTGGTGGCATTAAGGCCGTAACTCAGATGCTTGGCAGCAATCCAGCCCTTCCAGCAGCAGGCAGAAACCCTGTAATGCCACCATCTTTCCCAGATGGACCATCCCCTGTGGCTGTAAAAACTCGTCTCTGCAACAGATACAACTCAGCTGAAGGGTGCAAGTTTGGTGACAAATGCCATTTTGCACATGGTGAGTGGGAGCTCGGGAAGCCATCTGCTGCATCATATGAGGATCCTCGCGCTATGTCCGGAAGATATGCGGGTGATCGTTTGGAGCCAAATCCATCAAATTTTGGAGCTGCAGCCAGCTTTGGAGCCTCAGCCACAGCTAAGATCAGCGTTGATGCTTCCCTTGCAGGAGCCATCATAGGAAAAGGTGGTGTGAACTCGAAGCAAATCTCTCGGTTAACAGGGGTTAAACTTGCTGTAAGAGATCATGAATCTGATGCTAATTTGAGGAACATTGAATTGGAGGGTACATTTGATCAGATCAAAGAAGCTAGCCAAATGGTACGTGAACTTATAGTTAATGTTAGTTCTGCTTCGGGCCCAGCCAAAAGGGGCCCAGTGACGCCAGGTCAAGCTCCTGCTAACAACTTCAAGACTAAGCTTTGTGAAAACTTTGCCAAAGGATCTTGCACGTTTGGTGACCGGTGTCACTTTGCCCATGGAGAAGAAGAATTGCGCAAGCCAGGGGCATAAATGGTATTCTGATCCTTGCTCTCCTTGTTGAATCTTGTGATGTCGTCAGTAGCTGTGCGCCTGTGCACCTTCTTGATGTTAGAGAAATAGATAGAGTGAGGTCGTAATTTTAGATTTTGGGTTTTTATTATGTCGACATTTGATTTTTGTCGGTGGAATTTTCAACTTTTTTATGATCTGGTTTACTTGGTTCTGTTGCTAATGTGTAAACTTTTGCTGGCTGCTTTGTTTTTCTCTCTCATGATATTATTCAGAGCTGTTGTTAAATGTTAACTTGAAACTCTGTATTTGGTGAATTCGTGTTAGTAATAATCTTTAGCTGTGTTAAATATCTGGTGGCTAAAAGCTATCGTCTTGCACTAGTTCGCTATTTTGCTTGTTGAAGAATTAGTTGTACTAGTTGTACAACTAAATGGGATACATTACATCGTTGTGTCATATCTCTCTAGGGCCGTGATACTTATTTGTGCAGGTAGAATTATCCATGAAAATCGGTTGGAGTATTGTCACTTTCATGTCATTCCTTTATGGATTCATCTTATGTGAGATTGTGCGGTCATCAATCTCGGAAATGGCACCGGTTTCCTCTTCGTCCGTATTTTTTTTTTTTTGGTTAATTTATTTATTTAAGGAAGTGGGACGATAGTTTGCGAAAAGGTGGGTTTTTTTGGGGTGTGTATAGAAATTGTTGGGGTGTGAATAGTCTCATACAAAATTATATGCACATAAATACGACAAGCCATAAGTATAAAAGTATTTGAAACAATAGAGAGAATTTGTAGAGATTTAATTGAATGAATTCTCGTGAATTAATTTCATTAATAACTGGAAGCCTCTATTTATGTGAAACTTTGAATTCAGATAAACTGCGTAATTATATAATTTCATCAAGGTATAATAGTCATTCACATATAATAATTACATCTTACCAAATTATTCCTCCACCAAATTATTCCTCCACCAAATTATTCCTCATAATTCATAACCACCAAATTATTCTCAATTATTCATAACACTCCCTCAACGACTATTAATACAAATGCCTTTCCTGACTCGCTTTAAAAACCCAAAGGGGAAAAAAACTTCCAAACCGACAGGGATACTTTGGGTGGTTATATCGCTCATCAAAACATCGCTCCCCCACGTCCCAAATGCAGATAGAGTATCTACGTGCCGCGTTAAAACTCACAAGAAACCCTGTTTAAAAAACTCGATCAAGGAAAAGAGTACAAACACCGCTTGATTTCATATCTTGAGAATCGACATTCTTTACTTCCTGTAAATGATTTCAATATCATCATCGCTTGATCTAAAACATTAGCTCCATTATAACTGATCCAATAGATACACTGATCAATTTCTCCTATCGTTTTCAATATACCATGGTAATATGTTCGTTAAAACCTTATTGGTGAAAAACCCAAAGGGGAAAAATCCTAATGAAGGAAAAAAGAGTAGATTATTCATGTGAATACGCCTTTAAAGTTGCTCATTAAAAACCTGCTAGAAAACCCAATGGGATAAAACCTCAAGAAAGGGAAAGAAAGAATGCAAGATTTTATACAAAGATACGTAAGCATTTCAAAATCTTTCATACATTTGTATGAGTATTATATACATTGATTTTATACTCTTTCTGCTCATTTAGAGTGCATCAATTTTCTTACACAACTACAAAACATTCACCATGAACACATGTCTCCAAACACACAATTTAAAGCATATAAATTCATAGTAAAAACATGTAAACATATAAGTAAACCTTCATAACTAACTAACACTTAAAATATATCATTTAACATTTAATACTCACTTAATAGGTTATTTCATTCCTGTGGGCTTAGCTCACCCTTTAGCAGGTACTTATAAACACGAAGTTTAGCTCATCCGATCCTTTAATTTCCTCTTTCTGCATTACACACACGATCGCATTTAACTTTCATGAGCATGCAACATATAATGACCACCATGCTTATCTTTAAACTTGAGCACTAGTCATCATCATCTCATCATCTCATAAGTTAAGGATTTCACATTCACCATTTATCATCTTCAATATATCTCAATATTTTCATTATCATTGATCATATGTAGCGCCACATTTTCATATCTGGTCGTATTTAATACTTTCAATTTCATTTCTTTCCCCATATCGGACATAACTTATCGAGATATCTCATTATCAATCCTCTGTGGGATTATACAATATAGTTATGTCTATATACTCTTCAAGAGTATATGCCTCGTTATTAAGACCATCTTTATAATTTGCTTGATATATATGATTGAGGAAATATCAACGCTTCTAATACATAACTTATCAAAGCATCAGAAATTTATATATGTGATTGTTCATAGCCTTTCATACATCTTTGAACTTCAAGTTCAGATTTCAATTTCGAGGATATAACATGATGCATTTCACATATTATTTTCAACCTTTAATACTCCTCCTCATGCCGAAAATTTAGAACACAAAACTCATACAATGGTATGATTTTAATCATATATGTTCTCATCATTCAAATTCTTACATATAGAATTTAGACGCTTGCATTCTATTCTCGATATCTAGCAATTTATTTGAGGACTTTAAATAATTTGCCATATAATATCCCACTTCAGATAAGCATATTCAAATCCTTCAGTGATTTATTCAAGTATTTGGGATATACATTTACTACCTTTATCATTAAATCTGAAAATCATGCTCATACCGTGAGCAAATATTTCAGAAATTTCAAATTACTTAATCATATACATGTGATTATCTAGTGATCCATATCATAATATCTAGTAAATTCATATGAGGATGAGCGCCCATACTTCTCATCCTTTTATTCCAGATATATTTTGGGATTATTCCCAATATTGGCTAGTAATGATTTCATCATTTATCGAGAACAATCATTGAAGAATTCTTTAATTCTTCACTTGAAATATTGATTTCAATAATTATTTAAAACCGGGATGGTCATCCAAGCTATAAACGAGTATTATTGAACTTCTAGTTCAAGAAATTTTATATCGATTTCACTAGTATCCTCAGATAGTGCTCAATATGATTTATCATAGAAACAATTCACCGTTACATATTCCATCATCTTTTTGGTGACATTATTGTCTACCACTGCTCAAACACCTGAGTTACACTTCTACACGCATCACATCCGGCTATTATTTAATTCAATCGTAGCCTTTACGCTCATATTATTTATTTAAAATCGAGTCTTATTTCATACGCGTCGTATTATTCTATAAATAAATCATCAAAATTATTGCAAAATTCATCCTAACAAGGGTTTATACATTATAATGGATCATATGCTCTCAAATTCGAAAATACTATCCATCACTACCGATCAAAATCCTAAAAAGGATTTATCGATGTAGGCCGAAAGATTAAGGATGCTAATGAATAAGGAAATCCTGACAAGATATCCGGGATGCTTGATTGAAGCAACTGCTCGCTTATCCGGTGAGGTTTCAATTCCTTCTAAATACATGCCCGGTATGGGTAAAAGTAGTTTTCAAAGAAACTGAGAGCAAAAAGATTAGAGGATGCTACAAGTGTGCTCGATGGACATGTGACACTCGATGTAAATCGCTGGGTACTTGTCCGTAAATCGAGAAGATAAAATAGCTGCCATTAAGGATGGATTGAGTAAGGAGCCTTTGGATGATATTCAACAGTGCTCTTGAGACACATCCTAGTGGACACGCATAGGTGAGCTAATGGCCTTATGGGCCAAATTCAAAGATCAACAAACGCCAAGCATACTTTGAAAAACTTACTTTAGAAGATCCTGCTGTAAATTTAGTAGAAAAATTTAGCATAATGATTTTCCCATATTTATGTAAGAAAGCTCTGTAATAACAAAGATCAATATATTTCTTTTTATTTGTAAATATCGCTTTTCAATTTTAAGATATATATTATTTTTCAATCACTACATTTATATTATATCACTAAAGAAAAAATTTCTCGCTTTTTCTTTCATATTTGTCAAAAAGTAAATAGTTGCACTCAATTATTGGTTTGAAAATTTTTCTTTAAATAGAGGGATTCATATATCTCTCATGTTCATACATTAAAAGTATAGTGCAAAAAGAGAGATAGGAGTAGAGATGGATATGGAGATTTTAGAATCATCTCATACAAGTCACCTTTACCTCACTTGATTAAAAACCGTGATGTATTCTTGGTGGATCTAACTCCGTAGGCCATATCCAATATGTAGATATGGCAAACCGACTTAAAAAGAGTTAGGAGACAAGAAATCAATATACTATACTGAGGAACCAACAACAAACTTTTTAGCTAGACTTATAATGGTCAGACAATCATGGGGAATAAGAGTTTGAGCGTAATACCTTTCCATCTAGTTGATCTAATACTCAATTGGAGCCGCTTCACTAATGGTCCAAAGCAGGTTAGCTGCTGCAATCCATCCACAACCGCATGATGTATATGATGAATAATAGTGATGCTTTCATTGTCCTTCCAAAGCGCTACAACACACCGGAGGAAATATTCAATATAGCCTCGCTGGCACAAATTTTCATGTCAAACCAATAGGTTTGTTGAATATTAATAATTTCTTTGACGGTTTACTAGCGCTTTAGATCGTGGTGTAAATAATAAGTTTATCTCTCATTCAAATGGTGAAAATACTTATTTCGCTTAGTACTGTTGATGAACTACTCATCATTTCATGCATATGTTCAAGAACTGTGAAGCTCAGTCCGCATTTGGCCAGACCACCGGGTGTCAAGCTAAAAAGAAATTGATCCTTTAAATATTTCATTATGAATCCTAATGTTGATGGTGGAAAGTTACTTGAAAGATTTATACTTCCGAGACGATCCCTCATTTATGGATTCAAGATGTATATTCTTTGCATTTCTATATTTTCGAGTGTTTAATGCCGCTTTTTGATATTCTCAATATGTTCCACTTCGACCGCTTTTGTACTTCTTCCGGGAGTAATAATAATATCATATTGGCTTTATTCAAATACGTAAATCTAGTGATTATGCTTCTTCAAGAGCATTTTATTCTCATATTAATACAATCTCATATCATCGATAAGATTACTTCATGTAAGCTTTTCATGCGATATATTTTCTTTGATTTATCAACATGGGATCTATTCAAAGACTTTACTTTCGCCTATTTATCCAATGGTAACTTCAAGTACCACTTGCTCAATTTTCTCCATTCATATTCGTATATATAAAGAAGTAATTTTATTCTCATCGCCTACTTCTTCGAGAAAGTGATTAGAATATTTGATCAACTACTTCTTCTCGAGTAGGATTCGCTATAACCAATCGTGGTAGTATAATCCACCACATTGGAAATATGCACACCAATCGTGTGGTATTACCCACCACATTGGAAATATACTCAAACTATAAAGTGCATAAATTTAAATTGCAGTAAATTAAATTTCTCTCCAATAGGTGGTGGTCAATCCTACCTTATGCGAATTATTGCACATAAATATAAATTTACTAATTTAAATAGCAAGAATTAAATTGAATAATATTTAACTACTTCTTCAGAGTAGATCTGCCTAGTAGAAGGTATTACCCATCACTTAGCATATAAAGTGCAGAAATATATAAAACCTTCCGCTTAGTGACTGAACCCATCATCAAGTAGGAGGTATTGCAGTAATTAAATTGCGTAAAGTAAATAAAGTGCGAGAATTAAATATTGAATCGCTTTATGGGAGTGCAGATTTGTTCTCTAGAACAAATACCATTACTTCTACAAGAGCACACTTTATCCTTCTAGAATAAGTACATTATGTAATTGAACTCTTCGGAGTTACATTAATATTTCGATCTTTTAAATCAAATGGACTTCAAACCATTTTATATAATCAATGGATTTAGAATTTCTTCATGAATATTCTATCCATTTTCACTGTCAGCCAAATTAGGTCGGTTTTACTCCTATGGGTAAAATTGTCCATTCCAATTGCAAATTGTCAAAATATTTTATCAATGTTTTACGATTGGAAAATTATTCCTTTCTACTTCAATTTATCAATATCAAAATATTCAAGGACTATTTTGTAACTTTTTCAAAAGTTGGTGTACTAATTTGTAAATTTTGAAAGTTTGATAATAACATATTTCAAACAACAACGAGTTATTACCCTATCAATGCTGGTGTCAAATCGAAGCTCTCGTTTAAATCGAGTATAATGGAGTCGAGAAAATTTGATTTTGATAATGTATGCTCTTATATCTCAGAAAACGAATATTATAGCTTAATATATTATTATAGTATAAAGTAATATAATATATATACCTTCCTTTTCTTAGGGAGAAGCAATTGAACATGCACGTATTCCTCCATTTGCCAATTCTTGAATTGCCCACAACTCTTTGTCTCGCATAAATGTTTTCTTGAGTGATCGGTAAGATAGAGAGAGTGAGACGTGAGAAAGTGGGGAAAAGATAAGAGAGAAAAGAAAGATAAGTATTGATTGGAGATGGATTAGGTTATTTATAATAATTCGCTTCGACATGTAAGATCATCTATAAGATGCAATCATAGAAAGATACTCCCTTCATATTACTCAAATGGATAAGACTGTACGATAACGTGTTATAAAAGCAGAAACAATAGAGAGAATTTAGAGAATGAATTAATGAATTCTCAGGAATGAATTTCATTAATAATCGAAGCCCTATTTATAGGAAAACTTGAATTGCATAAACCGTGAATTACATAATTTCATCAAGGGTATAATAGTCATTCACATATAATAATTACATCTTTTACCAAATTATTCCTCCACCAAATTATTCCTCCACCAAATTATTCCTCATAATTCATAACCACCAAATTATTCTCAATTATTCATAACAGTTTGACCATTTTTACAATTAATTAGATATTATATTTTTTAAAACACCGGTAATTATATTTTACTCCCTTCATTCTATAAAGACTAGTGTTACCCCCGTGCGTTGCACGGAACGACTAAAATGATATATTTATATAAAACAATATTATAAAATAAGACAATAAATTTTGGTGTGAAATATTATCTTATAAGAAAAAATGTTATATCAATTTTCGTAATTGGTGATTTTAGGGAAAAATATAATATTTTGGAAAATTTAGATAATATATTTTTTGAACAAAGAAAAAAAACTAAATAATATGTTTTATAAGTCATACATAACTTTTCAAATACGATTAACAAAGATCTTATAGTTGGCCTACAAATACGTATGTAAATTTTGTAAATATTGAATTGATTTTATATCATATTTAACTCAAATTGAATTCTGAATATTGAACTGATTTTGTACATTAAGTAAATAAAAAAAAGGTTTTTCTCATTTACTTTTTTAAATAAATAAAAATGATTTTTTTAAATAGCAAATCCCTACCAACCTAACACTATACCAAGTTGACAAAATAATTCGAAAACTAAAAAATATATAAAAAAATTAAACTATAATATTCAAAAATTAAAATGTATATTAAAAAAGTTAATTATCATTTTTAAAAATAATTCAATTAATATTGTAGTTTGTAACTTTGATATCATATTACACTTTCATTAACGCTTGCATTTGGTTTATTTTCAATTATATACATAATTGGAAAATTAAAATTTATATAAATAATTAAAATAAGGAAAAAAATACTAAATAAAGAAAATAAATTAAATGAAATAAGAAAAATAAAATAATAAAGTGTGTATTTAATATTTGTTTCCTAAATAAGATTTTCCTTTTTTAATTTAAGTAATTAAATAAGTGTCAACTTGGCACTGCCAACATGGCGCAGTGCTTAGTTGGCACTCCTCTTATTATTATATTAAGATAGGGTTAGTTGACTTTTATAAGAATTAATAAATCGTAATTAATATTATTGAAAAAGTAAATTTTAGTTGTATTTTTTTTCTACATCCCTATATTAAACGATAATAACTTACTTTTATTAATAATGTCCATTAAATAAGGGTATACTAAGAAAAATAAAAAAAAATTAAATAGATATAAATAGAAAGTGGCATGTATTTTGAGATACATGAAAAAGGAAAATAAGCCAATCTTCATGGGACGGAGAGAGTACAAAAAGGCTTTCTCCTTATCGAGTTATGTCACAAAAAAATAGTACTCCCCCTGTCTCACAAATATAAGCTTGTTTTCTTTTTTTGGATGTCTCAAATATATAGTTTTGTTTCTATATTAAAAATATTTTTGTTCATTTACCAAAACAACCTTATTTAATTTCCCTAGTTATAACCATTATTTTTTACTCCATTCGTCCCACAAAGATAGACTTGTATTCTATTTTGATCCATCCGATAAAGATAGGTCACTTTCCTTAAATGGAGTAGTTAAAATACTCCCTCCGTCCCGCAAAAATCCAATTTTCTATTTTTGTCCGTCCCAAAATATAGTCATATTTCCATATTTAGTTTCTTGATTTTCTTATATGTTCTTATTTAATGTGCATCCAACGAATAAAAACTATTAAAGTGGAATAACAAATAAATAAAATGCTATATTAGGAAATATGTTCTAAAATATTACTTTTCCAAGGTTATTAATTGAAATTTCTTAATTTTTGTGAAATTGAAAATGAGACTATGTTTGTGGGACAGAGGGAGTATTAAGTTTCTTATGTATACTCATTTAATATGCATTATTATTATCAATAAAATAGAATAATTAAAGTATAATAATTAGTAAGTTAAATAGTATATTGGGAAAATACTTTTACATTTTACTTTTCCAATAATATTAATTGATGTTTTCCTTTTTTTTTTTTGAAAAAATCAATAAGCTTATCTTTGTGGGATGGAGGGAGTAATATTGATCATCACGAGCAAAGCGAGTATTTCACACTCATTGACATAAAAAAGGAAGTTGATTGTTTGGGTGTCCCTTATTCTGTCTTCATGCCCACCCTCACTTCTCCGCTCTTTCTGGTTCTCTCTTCCCCTCGCCCTCAACCTCCCTTCTCCTCCTTCGTTGCCGCTTTCGCTCTATTCACCGGTGCACGACATACTAGTTAAATAAAGGTAGATTAGGAAATCAGTTATAAAATTTATTTTTTCAAGAACCTTTCTTAATTTTTGTGAAAAAATTAACAAATTTATATAATTGGGATGGATGAAGTATATTCTTACCCGTCCTTTCGTCACCTTTGTCAAACCTTTCTATTTCCTCAGCACAAAAAAATTCTGCTAATTATTACACAAAAATATATTGAAATTAAAATAATAGAAGCCCGAAAAGAGATTCTATAGAAGTTGCAGACTCGATTGGACATCCTTCTATAATTAGAAAAATGCTAAATGTTCACACATTTTTTTATATGGAGATCTCTACACTCTAATAGAAGGGTGTAATAAATGACCATATTGTCCCCCAAAAGTGGTGGGCCCACACCCCTATTAGGATATGGATGGTATCCACAAAAAAATGCGTGGATACCTAGGGTGTATTAGGGAATATTATAATGGTTTTTAAAGGTTTTTAATGTAAAAGATGAAAGAGAATAAATGGAGTTGAGTGCTTGAGATTTGTGGATGTGATGAGATATGTGAATGTGATTGATTTAGGGTAAAGAAAGAATAAATAAAAAAATTATAAAAAGTGATAAAAAGTGGAAAAAATGGTTGGGAAACGGGAGCGAGTAAAGTCCCTATAATTATAGCCGAAGAGACTTTGAAGGATTCTCAACAAAAATGCTCAGTGGAGACTTCTGCATCCAGTAGCAGTGGCAGTGACAATGGTGATTTATCTGGTGACAATAACAATTTATCTGGTGACAACAAGGATCTATCTGGTGTGTTAGACTCGGTTGAACATCCTTCAATAATTATTGCTGAAGAAACTTCTAAGGATTGTCAACAAATATGCTCAGTGGAGAGTTCTGCATCCGGCAGCAGTACCAGTGACAATAATAATCTATCTAGTGCTGGAGATTCAGAAGCTACATGTCCTATTCATGAAGATAGATATAAGAATGCTGCTCACTCTGGGGTATGTTGCCAATCTGATGCAGAGATTCAAAACATCATTTCGTTTCTCAAAGATGACAATGCACTTGACAGACATCTAAAGGAGTCCATTATGCGCTGGTAAGATATAAGCCATCTGCTCCCTCATACAGCTGCAAGCCGAAGTGAAAATTTTTCGACTTCTGGTCGTCTTATGACATATGAGTTCAGATTACTTGAGACCCAATATGGTCCTTTAACCTACACAGAAACAATTTACTCTCTGAAGGATACCACCACTGAGGAAACAGCTTCTACTGAATGCAAGATGCGTGGATGTCTGTGCCTAGAGCCGATTAAGCCAACTGCTGAGCATTGCCTTTTCTGCCACAACACATTCTTTAGGGGGAATGAACTCAAGATGTGCAAACGCAGATGCAGTATGGAAGATCATATGATAGCTGGAATTGTGAATGCTTCTGTCTCTTCTAACTCAGAGACAGTGGATAATAACTCAGTGTCGAAAATTGGCGCTGATGAGTTGAATCATGGTAATGTCTTTGAGTTGCCATCATCTTCACTGAAACCAGTGGTTGGCGAAGCTGTGGATGTCCTAAGGCAGCTCAAAATTAATCTGCTGGATATGGGAAGCTGCTCTTCCTGAGGGAACTGTCAGATCTTCAAAAGCTTGTTTTCAAAGAAGACGTGCCTGGCGTATGTTCTTAAAATGCACAAGAACCATATACGAGGTCTGTCGTTAATGTTTTATTAGAAAAATCATGGTTCTTGTTTACAAATATTTAATCTGAGCTCTTAATTATATTATTCATATGTAGTTTTGAATTCTTTTTGTTTCTAGATGGTTATGGCATCACCTGGTTTTGAAGAAATGATAGAGTCAGAGTACTTGAAACGGAAATGGTGGTACTGGCCATTGCCCTCGACTGCTACCAAGAGATCCACCCTCTCAGGCGGCTCTGTCTCTACTGATATACTCATTGGACGCTTCTATCATTTACGATAAAATTTCTTCCGTTTTGGGCCCACATAAGCGTAATGACATATCAAGTGGTGAGGTGTTGGTTCAAGTTCCACCGGAGAACAAGAGAGTCGAGCGAAGAAGAAAGGGATTCAATGGTGAAACTTTTGTTTCTTTTGCTGAGGTGTTGCAAGGTTAATGCTATTTGTCAAAAACATGTATTGTGCTCCTTAACAGTTTAGCATCGGATATGAGTCCTCAAGTGATGTTTGTTGACTTATATCACTCTATGCAGCCTGCTGCAGATCAAACGTTAAACAATACAAAGTAGCAGCATAAATTTATAGAAAACACATGTTATTGTCAGTCTAAAGCACGAGGTACACCCCAAAAAGCACGCCATCCAAATGCTTAGATAAATCTAAAACAAATTCATTCGTATACAACACGAATTAGGAAATTTGTTATTCTATTAGGCCTAATTTTGTTTCTACATTTGTTCAACTGTTCTGCTGAGAAGAATCACTCAAGAAAGTTGCTTATTTCTGTGAATTAAATATTATTATTATTATTATCATTATTATTATTATTATTATTATTATTATTATTTATTTTGCTGCTTATTCACCTTATTTCTCATGTAATGTATTGTATTTTTTTTTTAATGGTAATTTGTTGTTGCTAGTGAAAGATTTACAAATCAGTGTGAGAAGATGACTTGTTGAATTTTTCTATTGTTAATGCGGATAGAATCATCAGTGACTTACAATTTATTGCGTAGAACAAAATAACTTCCACTGTCACCTTGGCTACTCGGAAAATCATCCATACACTTAAATATCACTTTGAGCCTTTAGAGCATCTCCATGCAATAATGTGCACGGTGTGCATGTAGCATGAGAGAGATAGACACACAAAAATTCATACATAAGTTTTCTCTTTCTTCATTTTCACAATTTTCTCTATCTTTGGTAACTTTTTCTCCTCATTGTGCTTGACACTTTCTACAACTAGACATTATTCTTGACAACGTAGAGCAAAAATTACCAAGAGTGGAGAAAAATGTAGAAATCAAGAGAGAGAAATTTGATGTTTTAATTTTTATATCTCTATCTCTCTCACGCCACGTGTCTTGTACTGTGATACATTTGTCAGACGAGATGCTTAGTCAGATTTTCACAAGAGGGTTGGAGAAGAAATACAACATACCATGTTAAGACCATCTCCAATTCTACTATATCAAAACAGCAAAATAGCTCAAAGGGGCACCATTTCTTTCAGCAAAATGGTGCCCTTGCATTATAGGGATGCCGCTGCAAACATGTTATTTTTTGCATCTCCGAGAGTCTTTCTATTTTAAAAGAGAATATTCTAAAGAGCACCTTTAAAATTATAGAGTAAAAATTTTGACTTTCTTCAACAAGTTTTTAATTCTTTATTTTACTTTTTACAAAAAATATTTATTATAATTTCTATTTTAGATTAATATCTAGTAACAACCTCTTTATTTTTAAAGGACATTTTTCACATTATAAAGAGTATCTTTTAATAGGATTGATCGTTGTTTGGCTTAACTAAGAAAAGAGCATGGAAATCTATGGCTATTAAATTATAAAGAGTGGATTTGACTCTCCAAATTTGAAGAAATTTAAAGAGTCAAACCCACTATCTATTTAAAAATATTAAAATAAAGAGTCTATTGGAACTAGATTTTAGTACTTTAGTTTTTAAAATAAAGAATATTTTGCATCTAAAGAATCTATTGGAGATGTTCTTAGAGCCAATTCATCATTGTCATCCATTCTTAGGAACTGGCAAAGACCAAAGAGACATAAAATATGTGCAAGAATAATCGCATATAAGGTAACAACTAATTGCGGAACGGGTCATGGTTAGAAATCATCTAGTAGTCATGCATTGTTCTGTGTTGCCCAGCTTGCCACCAGATCCGATTCTGAGGCTCTTAGTTATGTTTTTTGTTAATACAAAAAGGGCGCTAAATGTCGACCTTATAAAAAAGGTCTCGAATATCAACTTTTGCTTGGGGCCTCCATCATTTTAGCCATCCTCATAACCAATCCTATTTGCCATGCCGAGGTACGTATTCCTTTATGTCACAAATTAAACATATAAAAGCCTTAGACACTATTGCAATTACCACACTAGTACAAAAATGACTTAGGGTGGCGGTTGTTTTGTGACATGAGGTGGCGGTTTAACGAATGCCACCAAAAATGGCGACACCCAATGTCTTGATTTAGGGTGGCGGTTCAAAAAACGCCACACTTTCTCTTTTTTATTTTTAAATTCGTGGACTTAGGGTGGCGGTTGTTAACAACAACCGCCACCCAAAATTAACTTAGGGTGGCGGTTGTTGCCAACAACCGCCACCCTAACTAATATATATATTTTTTTTTTTACACTTAGGGTGGCGGTTCTTTACAAGAACCGCCACCCAATGTCTGTTTTTTTTTTTTTTTTTTTGGTTAAGAGATGAGGGTCTACATGCATAGCATTAGGTTGCAACTAATTAACAAATTAAGAACGAAATGATTTTTATTCAAAGTCAATCACCTCCAATTACAACCAACAATATTCTTAAATAAGAAAAGAAATAAAATCCTAACATACAATGAAATGAAATGACGAAAATACGAAAATGAAACACTAAAACGAAAAATGGCATTTTAAGGGCTGAAACGATCTCAGATTGGCCTGAAACATGGGGTCACAGCAATAGCTGTGAATGTTGTAGATCTCGTCGTGACGATTCCGGAATGTACTCGTGGGCTGAAAACGGATATCGTATGCAAAAGTTTATGGCCATTTAAAGTTTGCATCCTTAAAAACTCGAAAAAAAAGATCAATTTTTAAATTACACGAAAAGAAATACACGATTAGCATTAAAAAAATATACGAATTTGAAAGCAATAGATAGCGGAAGCTTACCTTACATTAGCATAAAATTTGATTTCAGACTTGAGAGAAAGAAGAATGAGGAAGAATGAGGAAGAAATCGTAAATAATGATGTAAATCACGGTATTTAATTATCGAATAATGGGTGGCGGTTGTATAGACAACCGCCACCCAAAGTGAGTTTTAAAATTAAATTTGAAATTTCAAAATTTTTCGCATTTTGGGTGGCGGTTGTAATCTTACAACCGCCACCCTATCTATATAATTTTTTATAATACTTAGGGTGGCGGTTGTGTTTACAACCGCCACCCTAACTATATAATTTTTTTTTTTTAATTTTTCGAATACTTAGGGTGGCGGTTGCGTTTACAACCGCCACCCTAATTATATAATTTTTTTTTAATTTTGAATACTTAGGGTGGCGGTTGTGTTTACAACCGCCACCCTAACTATATAATTTTTTTTTATTTTTCGAATACTTAGGGTGGCGGTTGTGTTTACAACCGCCACCCTAACTATATAATTTTTTAAAAAATTTTGAATACTTAGGTGGCGGTTGTGTTTACAACCGCCACCCTAACTATATAATTTTTTTTTTTTATTTTTCGAATATTAGGGTGGCGGTTGTGTTTACAACCGCCACCCACCGCCACCCTAACTATATAATTTTTTTTAAATTTTTTGAATACTTAGGGTGGCGGTTGTGTTTACAACCGCCACCCTAACTATATAATTTTTTTATTATTTTTAAATACTTAGGGTGGCGGTTGTGTTTACAACCGCCACCCGATCCGCAACATAGGGTGGCGGATTTCAACACAACCGCCACCCTATCTTGACTACGAGTATTTCTGGTGGCGTTTTCAATAAAAACGCCACCTAATGGGCGTTTCCTAAAGTCTATTGTGTACTAGTGCCACCTCCCCATAAACAATGACATATGATCAATATCACAACCGCCAAGGGTGGCGGCTTGCGAAAGCAAACAACGACGACATTAGTTCAATGTACAAGAACCAAAGTCGCAACAAAAATTCAAAATCCAAAATATGAAAAACCTGAGAGTGACATAAAAGTCATCAAGTGAAACATACTCTAGTGTTTGATTGTATCCATTTGTCATTGAAAGTGTCCCATCAAGACAAATAATTTCCCACTTTGTTATTTGATTGGGAAATTTGTCAGGGAAAATATTTGGAATATACAATCATTTGAAGCTTGTTTTGCTTATTTTCCATCGCCCCAAAAAAATCTTTTCCATTCAACAATGAAAATATTTTCTTTTCCACACCCTCCAATCAAACACACCCTAATTTTCTTGCATCCCCAACATCCAAAGTAAACAATTGCAGTGGCATAATGTAATTTCAAAATTCAAAATCAATAAAATTCATCAACAATAAGCCATAGAGAACCCAAATAATGTCTCATTTTGGGTGTGCTAGATTACAAATATTTTGCATGCAAAACAGAGAATCTAGGAATTCGCTTTCTAAGTTTTGTGTTTGATTCAAAATATTTTCAAGAAAATATTTTCTAGGTACAAGCATTCATTGCATATTTTAGTTCAAATTCTAAGAAAATTAAATCTATCAAGGATGTGGGAAAGTGTTTGCTCGGAAAAGAAAAACATTTGCCTGGAAAATTTTATATGCTATCGAAAACACCATATTTCCATAAAATTCAAAAGCTCGCAAAATGAGAAATCCAACCTCAAAATCCATGAAGACTATTCCCATTAGATACGCTATTCACAAGCTCATATTTCATTTTATCAATTTCGAACAAACAAATTCACAATAGTACAATTTATATAAATTTCTTTTGTTTGTGACAGCGAAACCAAAAACTTGACGACACAAATATAAATGATACTAGAAAATAGTCGTGGAGAACTTTTAAAGAGAAAATGAAGATCATATAAATCATATCTGTGAGTGAAGATTCAACATATGTGAAATGAAAACCAGCATTGAAAACAATGAATATTTGGGATAAACAAGTCTCCAAGGCAATAAATCTATTAAAAAAAAAAAAGAAAGAAAGGTTTTCGAAGTAACAAAAAAATAAGTAAAAAAACAAATTGGCCTGCATCGGTGTTGTGCAATGATGCACCGATATTTGGGGAGTTCTTTTCCCCTCCGTCACGAGTGACTTCTCAATCACGTGGATAAAATGCTGAGGACTTTGAGATCTTGATTTATGTTCATCGTGTACTTCGTTCATCCTTATTTGTTTTTAATTTGGTGAAAATAATGGGTTTTCTCCCTCGTGGCAGTATCGAAGGGTTGTAATATTTGATCAGCCCGTATTGTGGCAATGGTTGGATGTGTAATGCAAAATAAATTGGTCTTATTCATTTAAATAATTTTTTATTCTTTTATATTGGACTAATTTGTACACGTTAAAAAGATTTGTATTTATTTTAACATAGGAAATTCTCTCTCCGACAACTACAAAAAAGATTACAATTTTCTTACATTTGCGTTCCTCAATTGATAAATCTTAAACCTTGGATAGCAGTATTGTAGATATCTTTATTACTCCATTCGTCCCAGATATATAGTCTACCCCATTTTTTTTTATAAGGATTAAGAAAAGTATTGGAAATGTAAATTTTACAATCAACTTTCTATAATACCCTTATCTAAATAAATATAAGTCATTAAATATTTTAGATTTTTAAGGATATAGGTGGGGTGTAATAGAAAATGAATATAAAAAATATTACTAAATATAGAAAGGGGATTATATATATGAGACAATTTAAAAAGGAAAAGAGCACTATATATGTAGAATGGAGGGATTATTATTATTATTATTATTATTATTATTATTATTATTATTATTATTATTATTATTATTATCACTGATTGGAGAAATGTTTTCTCTATTACTGCTATAAATCACAATTATATCCGTTCTGACCAAATATAACCGTCAACTTTCTTCTGCAAATTCTTCCAAAACCTTTTCAAAATTTGCCATTTTTTGAAGCATGTGAATTATCTTCTTCCTTTGTTCTCCTATACTTTCCCTTCGATTGGATTCCATCTGAAAGTTTATAGTTGTCTAAGTTATCTGATTTAAGTGATCGGATCGTGCGTATTATGTCCCGATTACTCGGTTCGACTTTAAATAGTAAGTTCTTGTTTAATGTAAGATCGTCTGTAAATCGGGCGTATCCTGATGCGTCTACGTATGCCGATCGTCTGGATCGCAATTCGCGGAAATAATGTAATGCAGAAAAATAAACAGTAAAAACACAGGAATTTTAACGTGGAAACCCAAACGGGAAAAACCACGTGCTCGTCGCCTACGAGCAAAACCTACCAACCACGTCCAATCAGTTTAAAACTTTACAAAGGAAATCAAAGGCAATAATTACGCATAATTAATTGCAACATCTAAGAAATAAATGAAAGAACTCCTGCTCGATCTTCCTTAGCATGTAATGCGGCGGACATCCCGCTCTCTTCGATGATTCCTTGTAACCGCGTTCCCGCAACGAATCTACACCTCCCGTGTTGATCTCTTCAAGTTGTGGGCAGATCTATTGGTTGGAGGACTCCCTCCCGGAGATTTGAACCAAGATCAATTAATAATCAAGGTTGGTGTGCATGGGATTGATCAATTGATGATCGAAAAGGCCATGCACGGGATGGGAGAAGGACACGTTTCTCTAGGTTGATGGGGGACGAAATTAATGCTCCAAACGTCTCAACCGTGTTCCTTCAACTGTTGGTGTTTTAATACAACTTGTCTTACTTGTTGGCCAAGTCTCCAAGTTACCATAAACCACCAAATCCTACAAGGAATAAGATTACCATTAATCGTAGGATAAATCGAATAAGGTAATAATCAAATATGGAAAAAAGATCTTACCTTATCATGTATCAATATAATATGAAAAGTATCTTACCAAATCATATGATACGAACGTGGACAACGTAAGCCATCCTAGACGTGTGCTAGGTTCGTGGTCCCACTTGGACTCTCACTTATTTAATTAAAATAAGGAATTATCACATGTGCTAATTTAAACCAAGATAAATTAAAAATACAATGTGATAATAAGTCCATAAAAATCCACAATAATTAAATTAATTAAACACATAATTCAACTAACTTAATTATTAATGTGGAAAAATAAAAATGCCAATTACTAACTTAATTTTCTATACGAAAATAAAGCTAACAATCTCCCCCTTTGGCTTTTTCTATTTTTCCAAAACAAATCTCAATCTTTTGCAAAACAAAGATGGTTGAAGTTGTAAAAAAAAAATTTACCCATAAAGAGCTCCCCCTCAAGCAATGAGTAAAGACAATTAAATGACAAATGGAATCATGCAAAAAGTGCACATGAAAGATCACATAACTAAGACGGATCCACCTAGATGTCATAAACACTTCAACAAGCAAAAGAGAGAAAGAGTTAGTTCGACTCCCTCAAAAGGCAGATATGCTACTCCCCCTCAAAAAGAAAGATATGCTACTCCCCCTTTTTGGAACAAATAGAGGAGCCAATGGAACTAATCGCTAATAACGCTCTTGTAACCCGCCAAATGAAAGTCATCAACCACAATCAAATGTCAAAAGATCATGGGAAATAGGCAATATTTAGTTACTGCATCAAAAGGAAGAAAAAGTCATAACATGAGCCAAAAGTAAGTCGAACAAAACAAATTGGATGGATCTGAGGAGAAGTCACGCCGCACGCGTGTCTCCTGGTCTTCGGTGTCTTCTTGGGGGCTCCAGATGGATCTGCCAGATGACTTTCGTTTCTTCAAAGTCTTATGAATCTCACTAGGAGTGTAGCGAGCCATCAACAATGCAATCTTTTCATCTTGGGACTTCGTGGTCTTGAGAGAATCCCCAATCTTTCTCTTTCCCTTTCGAGCAGCTTCAAGTTCAGCGACAAGCTCATCACCACTGATCTCTTCAGACTCACTTTCGTTATCCACATTCTTTCATCGTCAAAGTCGGAGCAGTTTATAACGTGCGGATGCATCCGGGTGAGCATCAACGGGCTCGATTCATCCGAGTCATCTTCATCGATTTGTCCTTCAATCTCAATATCATCACCAAGACCTTTGTCTACTGGAATATCCAAACCAACATTGTCAACAACATGAAAGTCGGAGCCACAATCTTTAATCACATTGTCGACCATACAATCAACCTCCACATTCTTCTCTAAACTAGAAGAATTCAAGTTCTCCCCCTCAATATAATCATCATCAATCTCCTCAATAATCACCTTAGAAGGTGTTACACAATGTGATACATTAGCATTAGAGGAAGTACCAATACCATCAATACTAGTGGAAACATTACCAACACTAGTTTTTCCCAAATCAACAAGTAAATTAGATACTTCATCCACACCAAATAATCTAGATGCAAACTCAACAATATCTACATGATTTCCCAAAGTTTCAAGCAAGTTTCTTCCAAAATCTTCAGAGATGTAGAGAGTTTTGGAGACATTACCAATTGAAGAAATTGGAGTACCCAAGTGTGATGGGGTGATAGCATCAATCGGAGGAGACGAGAGGAGGCGGGAGCCGATGGTGGAGACGGCGGCGGTGGCGGTGGCGCCCGTGGCGCCGGCGTGAGCAGCGTGGCTCGCGGCTTTGGGAGTCAGCGGCTTGGGCCGCCAGTGGCCGTGGCTCCTGGCTTATGGTGGCTTGACCCTGGTGGTAGAGCTCAGGTGGTGATGTCCAAACTTGGTGGAGAAGGAGGTGGAGAAGAAGAACTTTGATCTTTCAATTTCCTTGGTGAAGATCTCAAATTCTTCCCTAGATTTGGTCTCTTGGATATGGATTTCTTCTTTCCCATGTCAATTTCAAGTGGGTGTTTGTGATTTGAGAGTTGAGAGGTGAAGGTTATGGAGATTTGAGAGGTTGAAGATGATGAATAGTGAGAGAGAGAGAGATGTATGCGTGTTTTAGTGTGTGTTTGTGTGTGTTTTTTTTTGTGTTTTGTGCGTGTATATAGAGAAAGAAGTGGGTCTTGACCAAATATGACTCAATTACCAAGAATCACTCACCTTTTAGAATTCCATGCAGATGAAAATTTCAGATCTGCTCAAATATGGAATCCATGTACGCGCCAAATTCTGTTTCCATTTGAATTGCAGTTGGTTAGTTGGGAAAAATTAAAGAATTAAGGAAACAAAAAGTTACCAAAATTGGGCCCACAACTGACTTTTCCTGCAAGACACGCGCACATAAGCCCACTGTATACTGCTTTTAAACATAAATTCACAAAAATTAAAAAATCAAATTTTAGAGCTAGATGCATCTAGTACCTCCAGATTCATCCGAGATGCTGTCGACTTCAACGCGACAGGATGCATCTGAAGCGATTATCTGATCCACCACGCATAAATACAAGTCAATTACGGTGTGTGTGTGAATCAGACAACCGCTGGTCAATCATACATCACCGTCAAATACCTTATGGTTGCACTGACTTATTGGCTTTTCACTGGAGCGCACTAGCAGACCGTTCAAAGTCTGTAAAGGTGCGAATTCTCAAGTCCGGCTTTGCCGACTTTTTTCAACGAATGGCATTGTCTTTTGGAGGTGGAAATAGCTACGCTCAATCCCCAGAAGTCATCTTTTTAACTTCTCCCCCTTTTTCTTTCAATTTGAGCTTATTTTCTTATTATTTTTTTTTGAAAGAGGGGTATGGACTTGGCTTGGATTGGCAGCCTTCTTTTCCACTGACCCTGCCCTTGGACAATCGAATCGCGTGCAATGCTAAAAGCAAGATTTTGAACATAGGTCTACACTCAGATATAGAGCCTCAATCAGAAACAAAACCTTATAGCATTGACGGTAGTGACTTATTCCATTGGATTGTCCGACTGTAGTGCTGGCAGATTAGTCCAGAGGCATGTTGACTGTCGTACGCCAGATACATCTGCCTCAATGTAAGTTTCCAGCACTCAGATTCATCCTGCAGTATCAGACAGTCTACAATTAGTAATACCCACATGAATAGGAAAAACTATCTAAATGCATGTATAAAACTTTAAAACAACCGGAAAATGAAACAAATGATGTAAATCTTTTTGTTATTTTCTCCTTTTTGTTTTTTTTTTGGTTTTTTTGTTTTTTTTTGTTTTTTTTCAACAAAATGCATGGCCTATTCAGGTGGTGGGGAAACCCCGATTTGTTTCCTAAGGTTTTCAAATTTACTTGCAAAGGTCGAGGGCCTTAGTGAACAAATGGCAAGTTGTAGATCAGTCTGTATGTGCTCCAGATTGATAATCTTTTGTTCCACCAATTCCCTGATGAAGTGGTGTCTGATATCGATGTGCTTTGTTCTGGAGTGTTGAACTGGATTTTTCGAAATGTTGATAGCACTGGTGTTGTCACAAAATATAGTGGCTTGATCGACCGAGATCCCGTAGTCGTCTAACATCTGTTTCATCCAAAGGAGTTGAGTGCAGCAACTCCCAGCAGCTATATATTCTGCTTCGGCTGTGGATAGGGATACGGAATTCTGCTTTCTACTCAGCCACGCCACCAGATTGTTTCCAATATAGAAACAGCCACCGGATGTGCTTTTCCGGTCATCAACATTACCAGCCCAATCGGCATCCGAGTAACCTGCAAGATGGGCAGTGGTGTCTCGAGTGTAACAAATACCATAGTTGTATGTACCACTTACATACCGGATGATCCTTTTGATCGCGAGATCGACTCCTTAGGGTTAACGCTGATATCTCCGCGCATACACCTACGCTGAAGGATATGTCTGGCCTGCTAGCAGTGAGGTATAGCAAACTGCCAATCATGCTTCTATAGAGGGATTCATCAACCTCTTTGCCAGTGTCATCCTTTGAGAGTTTCAGCGTGGTTGCCATGGGAGTTCTTATGGGCTTTGCGTCTTGAAGCCCGAACTTCTTCACCAGGTTCTTGGCGTATTTTTCTTGCGAGATGAAGATGCCAGATGCATCCTGCTTCACCTGCAAACCAAGAAAGAAAGTCAGTTCACCAACCATACTCATTTCAAATTCTCTTTTCATAGCATTCACAAATTCATCAATTTTGGACTGTGAAGTAGAGCCAAATACTATATCATCAACATATATTTGGGCGACAATTAGTCCAGATTGTAAATGCTTAATAAAAAGAGTTTTATTAGTTCCTCCCCTTTTGTATCCTTTGCTGAGCAAAAAGGACGTGAGCCTCTCGTACCAAGCTCGTGGAGCTTGCTTCAGACCGTATAGAGCCCTTTTAAGCCTATATACATAGTCTGGATGGAATGGATCTTTGAACCCTTGTGGCTGTTCCACAAAGGCTTCTTCGTTCAACACACCATTCAGGAAGGCGCTTTTGATATCCATTTGATATAATCTGAAGTTGACGTAGCACGCAGAGGCGACTAACAAAGAACCTAATGGATTCAAGGCGAGCTACGGAGCAAATGTCTCCTCGAAGTCTAAGCCTTCAATTTGTGTGTAACCTTGGCGACTAGCCTGGCTTTGTTTCGCACAATGATGCCAGATTCATCTGACTTGTTTCTAAAGATCCATTTTGTACCAATCACATTCCCTTCTTTCGGACGTGGGACCAATTCCCAAACATCATTTCTCTCGAATTGGTTCAACTCTTCTTGCATGGCTTGAACCCAATTCTCATCATTCAATGCTTCTTTCACATTCTTTGGCTCAATTTGTGAGAGATAGCACATGTTTCCCAAGTAGAAACACATGTTGCCTAGTTCAAAGAAGAAATCCTTTCTTGAGTTACCATCCTTTCAGAAGGATTAGTGAGGATGTTGTCCAAAGGATGTGCCTTTTGGACTCTCGACGATGGTTTCTTTGCGGTTCTAGGTCTTTGTTCTGATCTGCGGTGCGGATGTGTGCAGTTCGACCGTTCGATTGTCGATTCATCCGCTGCGGTCATACGTGTTGTTTTGCATTTCTGTTGGATCTTGATTTTTGGTGGCTTGTCGAGATACAACCACTATTGCAATACGATCATGTGGAAATGTCAGTGGGTCAGATTCATCTGCCTGCAAATGAGAATTTCCATCGTTAGTATCATCAACCTTCACATTTATGGACACAACAACAGTTTGAGTTCTAAGATTAAAGACTCGATATGCCCTACTATTCTCTGAATAGCCCAAAAACACACCATCATCAGATTTTGAGTCAAATTTCCCCAGATGTTCCCTATCTTTCAAGATGTGACATTGACTTCCAAATACATGAAAGTAGTCAATCCTAGGTTTTCTACCCTTCCAAATTTCATAGGGGGTTTGTTTAGTGCCAGTTCTAAGGACGACTCGATTGATGATATAGCAAGCAGTGTTAATGGCTTCAGCCCAAAAACGAGTGGACATTTGTTTGCTATTTAGCATAACACGAGCCATCTCTTGCAAGGTCCTGTTTCTTCTTTCCACAACTCCATTTTGTTGCGGAGTTTTTGGTGCGGAAAACTCTTGACTTATCCCATATTGGGCACAAAAGTCAGCAAAATCAGAGTTCTCAAATTCCCTTCCATGATCGCTTCTGATCCTCTTGATTCTCACCTGTTCATCATACTTTTCGTTTCTCAATTTCTGAAATAAAATAGAGAAACTATCAAAGACATCAGATTTTTCGCGAATAAACATGACCCAGGTATATCTCGAAAAGTCATCGACACATACATAGATGTATCTCTTACCTCCTATACTTTCCTTTTGAATGGGACCCATCAAATCCATATGGATGAGTTCGAGTATATGAGAAGAGACAAGTGACTTACCTGGTTTGTGTTGGCTTCGAATTTGCTTACCCTTTAGACAATCGCCTGACTCCATCCGAATAGTCTTCGATTGGGTAGTCCTTTGACCGCTTGGGTTTTGCCAACTTCACGAGATCATGGTAGTTTAAGTGGCCCAACCAATGATGCCACAATTCTTGACTCGAAGGTAGCGAATTACGTTTCAACAGGATTGTCTAGTGTATAACACTTATCCTTTGATCGGATTCCCTTGAAAATGACGCTTTCCAAAGGGTTGGAATTCCTGTTACAACTCAACACCTTGCAATAGTCTTTAGAAAACATAACAAGAAGGTTTTCATCGCACAACTGGCCTACACTGATCAAATTTGCTTTCAGACCAGTCACAAATAGTACATCAGTTAATGTAGGTAAACCTTCAATATTGATGATACCTGATCCAGCAATCTTACCCTTTTGGCCATCACCAAAAGTAACAACACCTGTTTCGCCTTTCACAAAATTTGATAGCAATGAGAGGTCACCCTCGTCATGTGCCTGGAACAACCACTATCAAAGTACCAAGTGTTAGGAGTCAATGCACTAAAAGACAATTGAACAACATATGCATTTGCCCTAGTCTTTTTAGGGCGATAATGTCTCGAAAAACCTTGATGAGCTACAGTCGTCTCTTATGAGTATTAATAAGACTCAAATACTCATGGCGTATAAAAAATCATGTCCAAGTTTGACGAAATTACATCGCATCTGCGGCCGCAGATGCATCTGCTTTGTCGGATGAGACCGGGTTACGTCATTTACGATTACGGGCGGGGCCCTAACACTCTGATGGAGGCTTGACATTGTGAGCTAGTGCGGTTTACGAATCTGAGCGAGCGTCACGCCGGATGCCTCCTGTGGCGGCGGTGGTCGCAGATCGTCTGGGTGAAGTCCACTTGAAGTTCGGGTTTTGTTCCCGTTTCCTTCACAAATGTAGGGACTGCAGTTGGACCTTTACCTTTACCTTCATAGCCAAGGCCATTTTTGTTGCTGGCTGGTCTTCCATAACTCAGAATTTCATCAAGGGTCGTTAAGTACCAAATCCTTGATTTTGTCATGAGCTTTAGCAAGTTCATCACTCAATCACTTATTTCAGCCTTTTCAGAATGTTCAGGTGCAGATACATTGGATCATCCTCTCTGTTGGATTCGATTGCTATCTGCAACAGATGGATCCTCTCTTCTGCTATCTGGAGCTGTCTTTTCGGATCTTCAGCTGTTATTCCAGATTCATCTGGGGTGGTACCTGCAGTAGACAAGGTCATAGAATCGATACGGATGAGTGTAAGCGATGAGGGTAGTTACGATTATCGAGCGAGTTTTAAGTCGAGAATCGGGTCAGATCGTCGACTCGGCCATCGCTCCATGTGATGTTCATTGCCTTCTTGCCTTTCTTTTTCAGTGTGTTAACACACTCAGAGGCGATATGTCCATATCTTTCGCATTCTCTGCATTGAATGCGGGTTTTACCTTTCCCTTCAAACGAATTTGAAGAATTCGAATTCTTCTTTGCATTGAAGGTACTCTTCCTTTGTTGTTGGTATTGATTTTCCCTTGAGATTTTGGGTTCTTACCTGTTCTTTGGCCTTTGAGAAATCTTTTGAATTGTTTCGTGAGGAGAGCCGTATTTTCCTCCTCATCAGAATCTCCAGATCCATCTGGCTCGTCATTGTTAGTCTTAAATGCAATTCCAGATTTCTTAAAATTTCTACGTCGGCCCAGATGCAACTCGAAGGTCATAAGATTACCAACAAGTTCGTCAACTCTCATAGATGAGAGATCCTTGCTTTCTTCAATTGCGGTTACCTTTGCTTCAAAGCGATCAGGTAGAGATCGGAGTATTTTCTTCACGATCTGTACCTCAGTGAATCCTTGACCGAGGGATTCGGCTGAATTTGTGAGGTCACTTAGCCTTGCATAAAAGCTTCTAAAGTCCTCCTTCTCATCCATGATGAGAACTTCAAATTCATGAGTAATCATCTGCAATCTAGATGATTTAACAGCAGAGGTGCCTTCATTAGCAATCTTCAGGGCATCCCACGCTTCCTTAGCCGTCCTCAACGAGGAGATTAGCTTGAATTGATCTGCATCCACCTGCGAAACAATAGCATTAAGAGCTTTAGAATTAAAAGAAGCGGCAGTGCGTTCTGTATCAGTATAAGTGCTCCTAGGTTTAGCAGTGGTCACATCACCACTTGATGGCGTGGAGTGCGATGTATCCATCAAGGGTGGTAGTCCAACAACGCTCATCAATGGATTGAATAAAAATTTCCATCCTAATTTTCCAATAAGGATAGTTAGATCCATTGAGAATAGGGGGTCTAAGAGTATTAGACGACTCCATTTAGACAACTGGATCTCACTTTGTAAAAGTGAACCCGCTCTGATACCAATTGAAAGTTTATAGTTGTCTAAGTTATCTGATTTAAGTGATCGAATCGTGCGTGTTATGTCCGTTACTCGATTCGACTCGTAGCAGTTTCTTTGTTTAATGTAAGATGCGTCTGTAAATCGGCGTATCCTAGATGCGTCTCGTATGCGGATCGTCACGGATCGCATTGCGAAATAACGAGAATGCGAGAAAAATAAACGGTAAAAACACAGAATTTTAATGTGGAAACCTAAGCGGGAAAAACCACGTGCTCGTAAGCCTCACGAGCAAAACCTACCAACCACGTCCAATCGGTTTAAAACTTTACAAAGGAAATCAAAGGCAATAATTACGCATAATTAATTGCAACATCTAAGAAATAAATGAAAGAACTCCTGTTCGATCTTCCTTAGCATGTAATGCGGCGGACATCCGTCTCTCTTGATGATTCCTTGTAACAGCGTTCCATAGCGAATCTACACCTCCCGTGTTGATCTCTTCAAGTTGTGGGCAGAATCTATTGGTTGGAGAACTCCCTCCTGAGATTTGAACCAAGATCAATTAATAATCAAGGTTGGTGTGCATGGGATTGATCAATTGATGATCGAAAAGGCCATGCGGGATGGGAGAAGGACACGTTTCTCTAGGTTGATGGGGGACGAAATTAATGCTCCAAAGCGTCTCAACCGTGTTCCTTCAAGCTGTTAGTGTTTTAATACAACTTGTCTTACTTGTTGGCCAAGTCTCCAAGTTACCATAAACCACCAAATCCTACAAGGAATAAGATTACCATTAATTGTAGGATAAATCGAATAAGGTAATAATCAAATATGGAAAAAGATCTTTACCTTATCATGTATTAATATAATATGGAAAGTATCTTGCAAATCATATGATACGTCGAGCGTGGACACGAAGCCATCCTAGGCGTGTGCTAGGGTTAGTGTCCCACTTGGACTCTCACTTATTTAATTAAAATAAGGAATTATCACATGTGCTAATTTAAACCAAGATAAACTAAAAATACAATGTGATAATAAGTCCATAAAAATCCACAATAATTAAATTAATTAAACACATAATTCAACTAACTTAATTATTAATGTGGAAAAATAAAAATGCCAATTACTAACTTAATTTTCTATACGAAAATAAAGCTAACACCATCATTCCATCGCAAAAAGCGTTATACGAATTATTGTATTTTTGATTTCTAGAAGTTCCAATTTATTAACCAGGAAACAAAAATGTTGAAATAAGAGTCACGATATATCACAATCGCATTAAAAATTTAAAATAACATATGCTCGAACAGCTTCTAGATAGATATGTCTTTCAAAAAATATTTTTTTTTTCTAAAAAACAGAGAAAACAGCGTTTAGACCCTTGTTAGGGAACATTTTTAAATTTTTTTTCACTTTTTTCAACTTTTTTATGCATTCTTTCTTTTCCCTAAATCAATCACATCCATATAATCCATATATCTCATCACATTCACATGTCTCTATATCTCTACCACTCAACTGTACTCATACTCTCTCATCTTTTACGTTAAAAACCATTCATCGGGTAGATACGTTCTTTGTGCAGTAATTGGCCACTTCTCTGTGCCATATAAACCTTGTCACCCTTCTTTGATTTCTCCGTCAGACGAATCTTATATCTCATTGTGACCGCCTCGGCGTCAGCTCC
Organism: Jasminum sambac; assembly: GCA_018223645.1. Classification (NCBI taxonomy): domain Eukaryota; kingdom Viridiplantae; phylum Streptophyta; class Magnoliopsida; order Lamiales; family Oleaceae; genus Jasminum; species Jasminum sambac. Next base: position 30,169,981 of record CP073652.1, read on the forward strand.
CCGGCGGCGGCCTCGGCTGTGCCGTGGTCGCGGCGTCAAGCATCGCATCCTTTAAGCCTACCATTTTTCCATCTCCGATTCCCTTTCGGCGCAAAAACATGCGCAAATCATGTTCACCTCTTCCTACTAATCACTGCTAGCATAATTCCAAAGCTTGTACTCGAGGTAAATTTCCTTTAATTTTTCAATCGTTCCGTTTCACTGGGATAAATTTGGCATTGAAGCGTGGTGTGTTGGTACGCGAGTGTTGCAGGTCACTGGTGGTTAATTCTCTGGTTTTCTGTGTAATTAACTAATCTAGCCTTTTTAATTTCTACTACTTGTTGTCGTAAATATTTATTGGTCAATCAGCTATGGTTTGAATTTTGGAGATAGTAAGTTTAGAATAATGGTATTGAATGGGTATAGTTCGGTGGTCGGTTTTCCCGGCAAGTTTCATGGTTTCGATAAATAATGGTTCTGAGAACTGATGTTCCACTCGATTCTAGGTGGAAATCTTTCTCTTCAGGGCTATTTTAAACATAAAAATTTGCACTTGTCTCCTTTATACTTCATCATTGTTTATGTCCACAAGGTTTAATAGTTATAAGCATGTCTTAGTGTTAAAGCATGGATGTGAGTTCTTAAGTTCTTTCCTTTTCTTACTTTGTATGCAGATTTGGAATATCACGTGGCAATCTGTGCAAGTTCCTTGGAAAGGATTTTCTCGTGCTTTGTGCGCGGATCCGCTGGAGGAACTTTTATGGAGAAATTTTTGAGGGAATTACATAAATCGGAAGTTTCATTGCATTGTATCGTCATCTTTTAGTACATAAATTATTCCTTTAATCTTTTCGTCGGATTCAGAAAGTAAATACCTGAAAGATTTGCTAGACTTCTTGCTCCTGCCCTACCTGATGTAGAATCTTCATTGAGTATCTTGGTGGGTGGCTTCGAGAAGTTTCTTCGGCCACATTCATATGAGCAGGGTCAACGAAGTCTGTAATTCATTGCAATCTTTGAGTTGAATCAATTAAATACAGTCCCTAGAGATGACTTCTTTAGCTCACTTTTTAAATTGGGAATTGAGTTTTTGAGAAACTGAATTGAATTTCTTCATGATCTCAATTCCTTCCATTTGCATGCCCATTCATTTCAATTTGTGGGAAATGTGGGCTTGTCAGGAGAGCAACATCATTTTGATTCCTTCTTGGACATTTCAAGTTGCATGGCAATGCTGCTTTTTTTTGCACTTCAGGCCTTAGGGCTTCCAACTTCATAGAGAGAGTTGTTAAGAGTGACGACTGGAGCTTACCTACTTCTGCATCAGTGCCCTTCGATAAAGGAAAAGATGAATTGAACCTTCATCTTGAAGTGAAGGTTAATGGAGGTAAACGTTGTGAGAGATTTGACCAACCTCGTGTGGACATAACATCAAGTATCTTTTTCCTCCATCGTAGTCGCCACACGTGCAATTGCATAAAATTGAATTTGCACTAGCTCCATCTCGTTGCTTGGTTGCTCTTGGCTAATTACCAACTTTCCAAATGGAACTGGTGAAGTGTCATCATTATGACCTATGCAATTAGAACAATACCAATTTTGTTCAGGGATTTTGTCAAGTGGATCCATGGGAATGCTTGCTGGAAGAATAACATGCTCCTAATTCCTTCTCATATATTTTAAGGGCATATTCTTTTTGTTTCAAAGGTTTCAACTTCATAGAGACATGACGCATATTTTGCTGCAATTGATGAGCAGAGCTTACACATTCGTCTAAGCGTTGGTGGATAAAATAGAAATCCAACATCTCATCACAAAAGAACTTAAGTAGTAAAGTTTTTTGCATGCAAAATAAGAAGTCCTAGTTAGTGATTATTACAAAGTATGGAATTGACTGGACGTCAGATGTTAAACCTTGTGTAGACATAACATTTAGCATTCTTTTTCTCTCATCGTAGCTGCCACTTGTGCTATTGCATTGAATTTAATTTGCCCTAACTCCATCTTATTGCTTATTTGCTCTGGCTTAATTACCAACCTTCTAGATGGTGTTGGTGGAGCGTCATTAATACCATCTATGCAATTAGGACAATACCATTGTTCTTAAAGAATCGCAAGTCAAGTAGTATGTGTAATACTTTGCATCACAAGTACCGCATAACAAAGCTATATCGTCTTCTCTCTTAGTGCTGCAAACTTTGCCTATCCCATCTTCCCAGGATGCTTTGGGCTTTACTGGTAGATATAAGCAAATGATCGATATCCTTAATTGCATCAAGGCTCAGTTGTTTTGATTTGCATGCATGTTCGACCAATTGTAATGTGAAGGAGCATGCAGTGGATGAATGCTTGGCAATTAAGGTATGTTTTCAATTTGATTGTAAATTTTCCGTTTAATATGGAGAAGTTGGTCAACCAAAAGTGGAATTTTTATATGCTTGTATTAGGTGTATTTAATTGACATTTGATATTTTTCCTTGTTTAAATTGGTGTATTTATGCACATATGATACTATTATTATGTTGTTTGATTACTAAAAACTTCATTATTTATATTAATATTAATTAATAGCATAGTTAAGTTTCTTCTAATATTCTAGAAAGCGTATGAGACTTTCTAAAAGAGTACAAGGCATTTCTAAATGGGAATAAGCCTCGTAGTTCTTGACTTCCATTTTATGCTTTATTTACATAAGTGAGACTTATTTCCTTCTTGGGGCCATTGGGGCGCCTCTTGGTCGAAGCACCACTCGCGGGATTAGTGGGGGGTGAGGCCCCCGATACCCTCGGTTATTAAAAAAAAAAAAAGAGTACAAGGCATAGGAATAAGCCTCGTAGTTCTTGACTTCCATTTTATGCTTTATTTACATGAGTGGGACTTGTTTTAGTATTTCCATGAATTAGTTTCTAAAAGAATCACTTCCATGCAAGTTTATGCTTTATTTACACGAGTGGACTTATTTTAGCATTTCCATGAATTATAGTTTCTAAAAGAACCTTAGTCGTGTTTGATATGGGAACTTCATCGACGAACGGCGTGATAGATTTTAGGAACTTAATCCAATCATGCATAATGGAGCAACGTATTTGGAGAAATTTAGGAGGAAAACTCTTGAAAGGCAACGATCGAGAAGCAACGCTTAACCTGTCACGAAGTTTGTGTGCATTTCACATCTGGAGTTTTAAACTTGAAATAAGTGCGCTCCTTAGGAACGATGCTTACGCAGTTGATCCAATGTGTGATAATGATGATTTGGAGAACAAAATGTTCTGAAAGGGACTTTCGAATGATGTCGTGGAATGTGGCGAAGGTGAGAAAGATTGATTTTGCTTCTGAAATTGAACTGATTTTGCTAGAACCGGGGTCGAGATATCTTTGGGCATTTTATACACTTCTGAATTTTGCTCTATGCTAATTGTAGAAGTATTCATCGACGTTTATGGTAATGGTAGATTGTTAAGTGGCTCATCAATTGGGGTTGCACAAGTAGAAGCAAATGCAAATTTGAGATGAGATTCTATACTCGTATACTCGGTCTTTTGGTCAATGTCTTGGACCTCTTGACTTGTTAGGATCGTACCTTTTGGTTTTCATGGAAATTCAACAAAAATAAAATAAATAAATAAATAAAAATTCTCATATGAGTATTGAAAGTTTTCTGGCTAAAATAGAGGTCACAGTTAAATGTACCATATATATCCAACTTCTGAAATAGTGTAAAATGTTCCAAAGGAGCAGTTTTCGCGTTTTAGGATGGGATAAAGAGTAATATTATATATGCTTTATGTACATAAAGGCAAATGTGAAGAGGAAATGAGGTGAGTGGGTGGAAAAGTGTAGGTCGTTCTTGAGGTGTTAAAAGTGGTATTTTCATTTGTTTTGAAAAGTGCTGATGTTTTTATCGTGTTTGAGGTGTTAGAAGTTGTAATTTTCCTTGGGTACATAAAAGAGATTTTGTATTCTTTAAGGGGAATATATTAAAAAAATAATCAACTATTAAAAGAGTAGACATGGGAAGTCCCAAAAAGGCAAGGTAGGGGTAAGCCATTACTAACCTAGTAACCGAGATCGGAGATCGGCTGGAGCTTTTAGGGATAGCCATCAAGAGACAAAAATGCAATGATTTATGTTTCTCGTGTCCCTAGATCTCAATTTATAGATTCTCAATGTATATGGTTCTGAGCAATCAAATTATAATTGGGCCTCAGTTGGTTGGGCCATTATAAAGAAAGTCTAATTAATCCTCTACTCATCTGCTTTAACCTACAACAGGCTTTGTCTTTTTGATTGATTATTTAGGATTGGGGTGTTTTATTTGCATGGCTTATTTCTTAATTTCTAATTAGAGTTATGGAATTAATATCGAAACTGAAGTGTTGAATTTTTATTACATAACAACTTGTTGTTTGCCTGCCCAATTTATGTAGTTTTTTGTTGTAGGAAATCTTAGCATTTGTGGCAACCGCTGGAAATGGTTTGTATGTGCAGATGTAACTTTTTTATAAATCATACCCGTCCAAAAAAAGAAAAATTATGAATAAGTCATTTTCTGCTCTTGTACTTTTGGCATTTTGATCTATAAGCTTGTTGTAACAAATGTTGAAGATCCTACATTCTCACCATGTAGTGCTTGGTATAGCCACCTTCCATTCTACTCTTTTGCAAACTCATTTTCGGCTTGAAATTTCGATAGGGTCTATTACTTTCTGCACTTTCAACTACTACACTATCAAAATTCCCCAAAAACATCAAGTTCACTTAAAAGTAGATGTACCAAACCAGCGCTTCATTGAGGCGTTGGCTTATTTGGATAAGCAAGATTACCACAAGCGGAGGGCAGACCATGCGGAGCCGCTGGACTGTGGCTCCGAGTTTCTGCTTTCAATTAAGAGCATGTTTTGGAAATAGAAACAAGTTAGGACAAGTGTAGTACTCATGGGTCCTATGGCGTGGAATAAAACCACTCAAGATCATAGAAAGCACAACTGCTCAAGGGCAGAACATGATGAGCACTACATGGTTACTTGTTACTGCTCTTAATTAAGAGCCTGTTAAAGTGTGGTTTGACGCACATCCCAGGTTCGATTCCCGCGATATCAAGGCTCGTTTGTATTTCCTTCTTGGGCCCATTGGGGTGTCTCCCGGTCGAAGCGCCATGGCCTCGTGGAATTAGTGGGGGATGGGGCCCCCGATACCCTCGGTTATTAAAAAAAAAAAACCCTAAACAATTTGTAGAGAAAAAGGAATTTGACCAAACATGTTTTTGACCAAATTGTTCACAAACACTTCCCCAAAGATGCTTTAAATTTAATTAGCTGCTAGATTTCTGACTTGAATGCATTTCTTCTTTAGTCAGTGATAAGTTAATTCTGTCATTTATCACGTAGAGATTTTATTAAGTTTCTGCCTTTATATTCCTCTATTTCAGACGTTTGGTATTGTTGATTGTTTCGATAAAACTTTGGTGGTTTGGAGGTTCCTATCTTTCCTGTTGATTCATTTCAGTGTTCCTTAAATTAACTAGTTTGTAATCACTGTAAGTTCTTCTTGTGCATTATCTTTATTCCTTTGTGCCATGTGTCAAATGTGAATGTATTTTGTAAACCTTAAATTAAAGGAATAAAACACACTATCATATGAAGTAATTTGTAATTGCAAGCTCTTTATGTAATTTTCAATTTACAATTGTCTTTTGTCATATTTCAAATTTAAGTTTGGATGTCGGTTCATCTTTATTTGATTAAATTTCATGTATTATTTAGATGTTTGTCGATTCCTTCTGGATGTATCAAGCATTTTGGGTGTGCCCGTGACTCTATGTTTGCATATATGGACCATCAAAATCTTTTTATTGTGACTTAGTTATTTAATGCAAGAGAGAGATTCTTCCATGTAATTACCAATATGCTCATCAATGAGAAATCCAAGGTCTAAAGCGTAGGCCTTATAAGGTTTAGGGCCCATCATGAGTCCTGGACATAGATTTTTTCCGCACTTGTCGTAGGCCAAAGCAGATGAGTAGAGGATTAATTGAATTGTCTTTACAAATCCCACCCAACTGAGGCGCAATTATAATGTGGTTGCTTGAAACCCTATACATTTAGAACCTATAAATTGAGATCTACACATAAGAGAAACATAAATCGTTCGCAATTTTTTCTCTTGGCGGCTATCTTTGCAAGTTCCGGTGGATCTCCGATGTCATTTACTAGGTCGCAATGGCTTGCCTTTACCTTTGCCTTTTTGGGACTTGCTATGGTCTTCTATCTTGGAAGTGACTGTCTAGAATTACCTTGCTAATTCAATTATTTTGTACTACAAACCTGGAGTGATTGTTTATTATACCTTCATTTTGGGGCTTTGCCTTTTTGATTCATTATTGAGGATTGGTTTGTTTTATTTGCAGTGCTTTTTCTTTTGTTGGTTCTCTCTGCAAGTTCTGGTCGATCTCCGATCTCGTTACTAGGTCAGTAATGGCTTGCCCTTACCTTTGCCTTTTTGGGACTTGGATATATGGTCTTTGATTTTGGAAGCTATTGTCGAGAATCACTTTGTTAGTTCAATTATTTTTTACTACGAACTGGATCTGATTGTTTATTATATATTCATTTTGGGGCTTTGCATTTTTGATTCATTATTGAGGATTGGGTTTTTTTATTTGCAGTGCTTTTCGTAATTTTTAATTGGAGCAGATTTATGGAATTAATATCGAAACTTAAGTATTAAATTTTTGTTACATCACAACTTGCTGTTTGCCTGCCCAATTTATGTAGTTTTTAGTTGGAGGAATTCTTAGCATTTCTGACACCAGTTGGAAATGGTTTGTTGCAGATAAAAAAATTTAGGCTGACACCACTCTACGATGGATAACCAAGTATCATTTGGTTTGTTGGAAGGCTGCCAAAGTGTTAATCTACCTCTTGGAGAGCCTCATAGCATGTTGCTTCCATCTGATCTGATTGGTGATGTTCTTGAGGTGATTTCTTAATATCAACTGGTACATGGCACTTGCTGATAAGTGCTAGAAAAGTACTTAAATAATTCTTATATTTTATGTATTTGTGTGTTTTATTAGTGTTATATGTTCCGTTTTATGTGTTTTTCCTTTATTGTGGTGTTTAGGGTGACAAAGAATCAAAAGGAGTCAAAAAGGATGAAAATCGAATGAAAACGGAAACTCGGGACCAAAATGCAAGCAAATCAAAGATGGAGGACTTCCGATGCAAATTTATGAAAAGTTGTTTTTTTACAATTTTTATTGTGCTAAAGTCGAAGACGTCAAAATAGGATTCCCAAACTTTTTCCGGATCTCAAATCGGAGTTTCCTAGTGAAAGTTATGGCCGTTTGAAGAAAAAGGACTAAAAGCGTCACTTCCAAAACTGTTGGGGACCAAAGTGCAACTTTTCAAAAGTCAGGGGACCAAAGTGAAACTTGTCAGAAAGTTGGAGGACCAAAATGCAATTTTGGAAGGACCCAAATGAACAACATTCAAGAGTTGAGGGACTTGGTGTGCAATTTCTGGGTGACTCGGGTGACTCGAGTCACCGCCGCACGTGATCGAGTCAGCGCCGCAGGTGACTCGAGTCACGCCCGATCATGCTCGATCAGCGCCGCAAGTGACTCGAGTCACCGCCGCAAGTGATCGAGTCACGCCTGCATCCGTCCCTGGCCTCCCCGTTCCGCGCGCGCGGTGACTAGGCAGAATCGCGCGTGACTCGAGTCAGCGCGCGGCGACTCGAGTCACGCCTGACGCCGCTGCAGATTTTGACCAGCGGACTCCACCTACCATAAAACGTGTTTTTTGGTATTTTCTTGACTTCTTAGAGATAAAACAATCTGAGCACACCACAATAGACTCATGAAGGAAGACTTTTATGATTTTTTAATATTTTTTGGTGTAATATTTTGCCTATAAATAGAGGCATTTCCAAGCTTGAATCACACAACTTGTAGAGAGAATTAGCTTGTGATTCTCTCCAACTTTCTTCTCAATAAATTTCTCTTCATCATTTGTTCTTAGTTGTAGCTTGAAAACTCTTAGTTTTTCATATTCCGGCGGAAGTAAGAACCTAAATATAGGTTCGAAAAATCAATCGACGATACTTCGGCCGTGAATATGATTAACGGAGTATTTCTTCACTAATTTCTCTTCTTCTTTTATTTTTCATGTTTGAGAAAGATAATTTCTCATATATTGCAGAGGTGATACACGGCGTTACGCCGTTATAAGTATTTAACCCGCATATATGAGTAGTTAGACTTCTCTATTTAATTCTTAGCATTATTTACGTGATTTCTATAGTTTTTATATATTACTTGAGATAGTGAAGTATAATCTATCATATAGCAGTGGTGTTACCCGCTAATATGAGTAGTTAGACTTCTCTATCTAGTTCGAGGGGGACGTTGTGTTCAATTATCATGTTGTTATCTTTTCTAACTCTTTGCTAACGTTTTATCTATTCCTCTACTTCAATTTGTTGATTTGTTATGCTTTTAAACCCGTTTTGAATTTATGTGATTATTGCATTCACTTTGGCCAATTGAATCAATTAATCTTTAAGTTCAAGTTATGTGCTAGGATTGGAACTTTTGATCCGTAATTGTCACTAGATTCCAATCCACAGTAGCAAACGAATGTCGTGCATATTTGTTAATAAATCAACTTAGATGTATTAATTCAAGTTTGTGAAATTGATCATCTAATTCAACTCATTCTTCTCGTTCATTTCACACTAGCATTGCATTAAATCCTAAGAATTTGTTTAGGATTATCCAATAGCTAGATGTTAAGTTAAAGAACTCACTTTAATTTAATACACTTAAGGAAGAATTAGATTGTCAGAGCTTCTTGGTTAATTGAGAGTTGATAAATTGAAGAAGGGATAGTATACGTTGTATGGGAAAGATAAACACAAAATGTTGACACAACCGAACCCGAGAACTAGATATATCTTCAATTGTTTCATTTTCATCTCTTTTATTTTGTAATTTTATTTTCGAATTGCATTCAACTTCACAAAACCCCCCTTTTCTATATTAATTGATAAAAACAACTAGATCAAACACCGTTCCTCTTGGGTTCGACCCTTACTTTCCACTTCTACATTAATTTGTAGTTTTGAAACCGAGTAAGGAAATAAAATAAATTTTGGCGTACTGCGACAACACGCCCACTTGCTAAAACAGTAAAAACACTACCGAGCATTAGCTCGAAAAAATGAATATTAATTCTTGACTTCCATTTGTTGTTGTGCCTCATATGCAAGTATGGAACTTTTTCTGCAGTTTTCAATAAACCGTTAGGCTGCAAGAACCATTGTCATTCGATGGGTTTGTAGAAGAACTCATTGGGTCATGGGCTGATGGAGCAAATGGATTGGAGAAATTTACAAGAGGATGTCCTAAAAGGGAAAATTCACCTCTATACAGTGCAAAATCTGTTAAAAGTGATTTATCTAGAGCTTGTGCCTCAATGATTAAGGCCTTATTGAGTGAGCTCCAGACAACAGATGTTGATGTACGTGGCCCAAGTTTTGGTAACAAACATCTAAAGAAAAAAACTTGTTGCGAAAATGAGGGGTTGATGAAGGTTGATATCCCTCTTGTCAATGAACTTACTTGGGCAGAATTGGCTCGAAGATATGCTTTGTCAGTCTCATCCATCAATGGTGGTCTTCAGTCTGCAGAGACTACTATTCGTTTCCTCCGCTGCTTATATGGTGATGGTGGATCGCTGTGTGGCTCATTAACTGGAGTTGCTGCAATTGAAGCAGATGCAAAGGTGATATATAATTCAATAATCTATGAGTGTGTCCAATATTAAATTGCAGCGTCTGAGGTTTATTCACATTTATGTTTTGGTTGGATCCCTTCTGTGCTACTTGTGTTACACACTATCTTGGACTTTCAGGGAATGATATTTTCTGTGACTGTGATGGAACACTGTAAGAGCGTTTGAATCATTGTTTTCCTTTTTATTTCATCTCTTTGATAGAGAACTGGATGCTACATGCTGACATAATTGAAATGAGTTTAGTAAACGTGACATATTATATCTTTGTCGTTATGTTATTACCTGTGGTAGTATATTAAAAGATAACTCATTTCTCACTGCTGTTTTGGGGGGGGGAGGGTGGGAACTTATCTCAGAACTTCTCTATAGCTGGTTTCTTTACAATTTATGCTTGTTTAATATGTTTGGTGTTGAACTGAAACATGAATTATGCCTTCCTGTATCTAACATTTTAGTTTTGAGTATTTTATTTCATTATAATTGTGCGCCTAAATTTTAAACTTGGACAAAAAGAGAATCTCATGTTGAAGCCTGAAGGATAATAATTTATTGGGCTCTTGCCTTGTCATTCCCACTTATGTTCTCCTTACAAGCTTTTGTATGCCGCTATACCTGTTATGATGCTAGCTTATTGCTTATTCTTTTCTACTCTCCTCCCTCCCTACCCAGGTACTTGCGATGGCTACAAAGAAGATATTTGGTTCTTTGAAAGGAGCACATGATTTTCTGACTATACTGGATGTGGTTTCTGATGAGAAAGATTCATCTCAAAACCTAACAGAAACCAAAGACATTCCTGATTGGGCTCAAGAACTGATTCCTGTAAAAAAAATGTCCCACAAATAATGGATCCATGATTAAAAAATGTGTTAACGCTGCATTGGGAAGATATCCACCAGACGAGGTGAAGATACAATTAGAGAATTCAATCAGCAGAGAAGTTTACAAGGGCAATTCTTGTGGTCGTTCAAAGGTAATGGTATTAGGCAATACCCAACTCTATTTATAGTTTTGTGGTGAAATGTGTAAGACCATGTTTGGAAAGTGCCTATATACATTTGGTCAACAGAGCATTATAGTCAAATCACAATTTTGTCCATACATTTTTTTGGAAACACAAGTATCACTCGTTCACCACTCATTTCCATCTATTTATAAGCAAAGTTTTCATATTTACTTTGGACATGCTCAATCGCTACTTTTGTTTTACGATATATGTTAATTTTGAATGAAATATATCAATTTCAGAGAACTATTATTAAAATTCTCCTGGATCACGAAGGAGCACGCAGTAAAACTTTGCAACAATTGTCTGCCAATGGAAATGGGCAAATGAAGTTAATATGTATATCTGATATTATTATGAAACAATGTCGTGTTGTATTATGGCGAGTGGCAGCCAGAGACAACACTAGTTTTTTGCAACTTGGCACGTGGTCTGGAATCTCCATCTATGGTGTCGTGCTCTTTAGACTTGAGGACGATTGATGCAAGATTGGCTGCTGCCTCATATGGCGGTTTACATGACGCTTTTGCTGAGGATGTTCGAAAGGTCAGTTTTAGTTTCCATTATGGATTGGTGGGAATATTTTTACCCATGTAACTGCATTGGTATGAACTGTTATCGAGATTACTTAATTTCTGCTTAGGTTATTGTTTGAAGTTATCGGCATCTCCATGTTTTAGGTTATCTTTTAGCCATCAATGCTATCAGAATGTGACTTCTGGATCTTTCTATCTTCTTAAATGATTAAATCTTTCTTCAACTGGCAGTTGTGGAACAAAGTGCGTGTGGTCTTTGGACATAAATGCAATATGGTTCAGTTTGCTGGGACATTATTGCATGGTTTTGAATCATTGTACGATAAAGAGGTATAAACTGTTCTGTCTTCATTACTGTTACATCTGATAGTTTTTTTTCAATTTTCTTGTCGTTTCATCTCTCGTAAATCACCGCTCTATATATATTCCATGTCAGACTGTGTTTTGCTCACGTTTGTAGACATGTTAAGGTAGTTATGCCTGGTAGCGAAAGAAACTAAATGAACACTATGCCGAAAGCTCCTTGGGAAATCGGAATATGCAAAGTGTGCGGCATCGATACAGATGATGATAAAATTTTGTTGTGCGATGCATGTGATGCGGAGTATCACATGCACTGTTTGACTCCGCCACTTAATTTGATTCCTGAAGAAAAATGCTGCTGTCCCAATTGCATAGGTGGTATTGATGATGCTCCACGAACACCATCTAGAAGGTTTGTAATTGGTTCGGAGCAAAGAAGCAGTGAGATGGAGTTGGGGCAAACTAAATTGAATGCAATGGCACATGTGGCTGCTACAATGAGAGAGAGAGAATACGCGATGTTATGTCCACACGAGATTAGTTTAACATCTGCCATATCCTTCCAATTCCATCCATCGTAATAATCATTTCGTTGGACTTCTTATTTTGTGTGTAGAAAACGTTATTGCTTAAGTTCTTTTGTGACGAGATGTTGGATTCTTGTTTTGTCTACCGACACCCTAAAGAGTGTGTAAGCTCTGCTCATCAATTGCGACAAGATATGCGTCGTGTCTCTGCGAAGTTGAAAACTTCAAATAAAAAAGAACGTGTCCTCGAAATGCATGAGAAGAAATTAAAAGAGTGTTTTTCTTCCACGAGCCATTCTTTTCCCATTGATGCACATGAATTGGCTTCCAGTCAGGAGGAACTCAAAACAGTCAGGAGTGAAATTCAACTTCTCACGAGCTCAATTTCCAAGTTAAAATTTGAGCTAAAGGAGCAACCTTTAAGGACCGAGTTTCTGGGAGTCGATTCTGTTGGGAGAGTGTACTGGGTGATAGACTCGTTTGGGCATCCTTATATGATTATCGCTGAAGAAACTTCTGAGGATTGTCAACGAAAAAGCTTAGTGGAGACTTCTGCATCCAGTAGCTGTAGCAGTAGCAGTGACAATAAGGATCTATCTAGTGCTTGGAGAATCGAAGCAACATGTCCTATATATGAAGATAGATATAAGAATGCTCCTTACTCTTGGGTATGCTTCCAATCTTATCCAGAGGTTCAAATTGTCATTTCGTTTCTCCAAGATGACAATCCACTTGATAGACGTCTAAAGGAGTCCATTGAGCGCTGGTACGATATAAGACTTCCTCACCCTCATGCAGCAGCAAGCCAAAGCGAAAACTATTTGCCTTCTAACCGTCTTATGACATACACATTCAGATTGCTTGAGTCCCAATATGGTCCTTTAACTGTATACTCTTTGAAGGATACCAACGAGGAGGTAATATCAGTTGCTGAATGCAGAGTGTATAGATGCCTGTGCCTAGAGCCAATTAAGCCAACTGCTGAGCATTGCCTTTTCTGCCACAACACATTCTTTAGGGAGAATGAACCTAAGATGCATAAACACACTGCAGTATAGAAGGTGCACTAAAAGACATCATAGGCGGAATTGTGAATGCTTCCGTCTTTTCAAACACTGCCAAGGATGGGCATGGAGTAGGCAAAATGGATGCAGTGGATAATATCTCAGTGGCGCAAATTGGAGCTGATGAGTTGAGTCTTGGTAATGGCTTTGAGTTGCCATCATCTTCACTGAAACCAGTGGTTGGCGAAGCTGTGGCTGTTCTAAGACAGCTTAAAATGAATCTATTGGACATGGAAGCTGCTCTTCCTGAAGGAGCTATCAGATCATCAAAAGCATGCTTTCACAGAAGACGTGCCTGGCGTATGTTTGTAAATGCGCAAGAACTATATACGAGGTCAGTCGATAATCTCTCAGTGTAAATTATGGTTCCCATTTACATATAGATGTTAAAAATGTGAGCGTCATTAATCATTATTACATTATTCATATGTAGTTTCTATCTCCTTTTTTTTTTCTTTTTTCTCTTCAGATGGTGATGGCATCACTTGCTTTTGAAGAAATGATAAAGTCGGAGTACTTGCGACGAAAATGGTGGTACTGGCCATCGCCCTCGACTGCTGCCAAGATATGCACGCTGTCAGCTCTGTCTCTACTGATGTATTCATTGGATGCTTCCATCATTTATGATAAAATTCCTTCTGTTGCTGCCCCACAGGGTCGTAATGGCAAATCAAGTCGTGAGAAAAAGAAAAATGATGTTGGTTCAAGTTCCACGGGAGAACAAGACGGCATAGGGGATGGGAAAGGGAAGAAACCTACGGTTGAATAGTGAGACTTCTGTTCTTTAGACGAGGTAGTCGTAAGTTTAACGTTTTTTGTCAAAAACATGCATTGTTGGATTCTTATGTTATGCCGAGCACACTGCGTCGAATTTTGAATATTGAAAGTAATGGATTGGAAGTTTCTTCAAACATGATTTATGGACGTGTTAAAACAATCTCGTCACGTGCTGATAAAACGATGCTCCTTTCAGTTTAGCATTGGAGACGAGTTACATGCACTCTCGATTTAGTTGTTTGCACTAGATTTTGTACAAGTAATTGATGTGGCGCGGTTTGGATTTGTTATATTAGTTGTTTCTCAACAGTATTGTTTAAATTACATCACATCAGTTGCTTGCACCACATCAGTTGTTGTGTAGTTGAAAATGAATTTGACGATAAATAGTTTTGAGGAAGAATATTGAAAAGCACTTACTAAAAGTTTTCTTTGGTAATTGGTCAACTCGATGTTAGAGCGAAAGTTGATAGTCCAAAGTCCAATTGTTGACTTGATAGACAACCTTTTTAAAAAAAAATTTCCACTTCTTTATCTATTTTTATTAATTTTTCCTTTTGGTCAAATCAATCACATTTATATATATATCATGAGATCTATATATATTACACAAATCTCTAATATTCAACTCTACTGATGCTTTGTCCTCTTTTATATTAAAATTCATAAACTTTAAACAATACAAAGTTGAAACATAAATTTATAGAAAACACGTTATCGTCAGCCTAAAGCACGAGGTACACCCAAATGCTTATACAAATCTAAAACAAATTAATTCATACTCAACACAAGAATGTGGAAATTTCTCATCCTCTTAGGCCTAATTTTGTTTCTACATTGGTTCAACTGTTCTTCTGAGAAATTTCACTCGAGGAAATTGCTTATTTCTGTGAATTCAATGTCGACAAGTCGAGCTGATCGCTGACAAGATCAGCTGTCAAACATTACAATGCCATGGAAAATAGTCTGCGAAGGCGGACGCGGAGTTCTTGAAATCGTTCCCATGGGCCATAATAGATGACTTGGATCAGCATTGGGTTACTTGAAAAAGGAAGGTAGTTGAGAAATATATGATCCTCTTCTAACATTTCTTTTGCGGTCTAGTCATCTCATTTTTCATCTAACATACTGCTTTTTATTCATTTTTTTTTTTTATCATTTTTGGGTAATTTATTGTTGCTAATTAGAGATCTATTTATCAATACAAGACGATGACTTTGTTGAATGTTTTTGTTGTTAGCACTGGTAGAATCATCAGTGATCTGAGATTTTGATATTAATTGGTGTTGTGATGCCCATGTTAGTATAGTATAGGTCATAAAACTAATCAATGCTAACATATTATAAATTGCTTATTTACCACTAGATAGTACTATTTACTATTTACTACTTAGAACAAAATTTTTATTGTTAGGTCAGTTACTCGAAAAATCATCTCTAAGCATAAAAATAGCCTGTAAACATAAAAATCAACTTGTAGGTGTGCATTTTCCGAGGAAGGTTGGAGAAGAAATACAACATGCCAAGTTAAAGAAACAAAAACGAAACATGAATTTACACATCTCACAATGTGAAAAGGATGAAAGAACACAAGTGGTATTTGCTCCCTCGACGAGACAACAAAACTAAGGACTCGAGCAAAATCTTTATTTAACTTTAAATTTTAGAATCCTTGAAGTGAACTACAATTGTATTATTTCTTGGAAAGGTCGGAAAAGTGTTGTAAATATCATAAAAGCTAGTTTAATCATCACTCTCGATCAGGTACTTACATATGGGTACCAACTATTTTATTCATAAGGTTACGCACCTTTAACATTTTTCTTCATTATTTGGTCTCCATTGAAAGCTTGCCTACAAGGAATTTGCTATTTATACACACTCATCTTTATTTATTTAGCTTCACAAAATTTCGATATATAGCGGAACCCTATGTCTAAAAAAGTAAAGTTACTCTTCCTTCATACAAAACGTGAGGAGTGCCCTACTGTTAAGGCCATCTCCAATGGATGTTGTGAATTGGGGATGATATAGAGGAGAGAGATAGAGAGAATATGATTATCTATTAAATATATAAAAACAGAAGTATCTTCCTTCTATTTTCCCTCCTATTCTTTTTCCCTATTTTTTTATGCATTGAATAAATATTATTTATAATCTTCACACATTCATTTATTCCAATTTTTGAAAATATATTTATTCATATCATAAGATAACATTATAACATTATTATCATATTTATCCTATTCTTTTTTCTTATTTTTTAATTTATTTGCTCTATTAAATTATTTTTTATTTAATTTTTAAAATTTTAACGTTGGATTAGTATGTGCTTCTTACATTGCTTTCTTTTAACACATTTCTTCATTAATTAATTAATTAATCATTGCATGTTTGTTTATTCCAGTTTTTTCCATCACTTATCATATCTTTGGCAATTCATTGAGACATTATCACAAAAGTATTGTTATAATCTTCACATTTTGATTTTTATACATGTTTTTTATTGAGTGCAAATTTTCGAAAAAAATTATTTAATGCCCATTAATCTTTAATTTTTCATTTTTATACACGTTTTTTATTTAGTTAAAAATTTCAAGAATATAATTTTTTAACACACATTAATCTTCAATTTTTCATATTGATAAACGTTTTTTTATCCTATTATTTTTCCTTATTTATGTAATCTATTTATTATTTTTTTCAACAAGATAAGATAATCAGAAAAATATTGATATAATCTTCAGAGTTTCATTTATTTAAATTTGAGAAAATATATTTAGTCAAATTATCAGATAACATTATCAAAAAAATTTCTATAATCTCCAGATTTTCATTTTCATACATGTTTTTATCCTATTCTTTTTTCTTGTTTTTTCATTTATTTACCACATTAAATTATTTTTCATTTAATTTTTGCATTTTTACGATGGATTAGACTTTTTTTTACTTTCATTGCATTGTTTTAATACAATCCTTTAATTAATTAATCCATCTATTATCTATTAAATATATAAAAACATAAGTAAATGCTTCTATTTTTCTGGCTTTTATTTTTTATACATTTACTAGTGTTTCTACCCGTGCGTTGTACGGGGAGACATATATTTAATATATAATTTAATTAGAATTCGTGGGTATATTTTGTACAAGAATGATCTAAAACCATCAAGTGTTCCATAGTTATGGAACCATCACCCTATTTTGAGGGTTCGTCCGACCTCTGTTTTGAAATCCGGGATCAGATCTGGAATCAGCACGGTGAGAGGGAGCTCCAACAATTTTGAAAATTTTCCGGCGACACCGTGGAGGCCCGTAGCCACTGGTCAAAGTTTTATCAATCATCCAAGGCCAAAATTATTGTAAAAACTTTGATCAAGCGCCACCCTGCATTTGTCGCTTAACATTTTCAAAATTGCCGAGCTCCTCTCGCCAGGTCGATTCCAGATTTGATACCGGATTTCAAAACGGAGGTCGGAGGGACCCTCAAAATAGGGTGATGGTTCCATAACTATGGAACACTTGATGGTGTTGGAACATTTTTCGTATTTTGTATTATGCAAACTTTTAAAAAAATAGTAATACTATAGCGAGAAAGAGTACTGACTAATAGAGAGGTCTTCGTGAATATAGATACGTAATATAATTCAAAAAATAGATAAATATCAAGATTATTATTCTTTGCGTGGGAACATGATTTTTTTATTATTTATTTAATTCAGAAAATAGGTAAAATGAGCGGGAAAATGTGCTGGTTAACGCAGAGGGAGACATATATTTAAGATATAATTTAATTAGAATCCGTGGGTGTATTTTGTATTATGCAAACTTTAAAAAAAATAGTAATACTATAACGAGAAAGAGTACTGACTAATAAAAAAGTTTTCGTGAAAATGGATACATACTATAATTCAAAAAATAGATAAATATCAAGATTGTTATCCTTTGTGTGGGGAAATGATTTTTTTATTAATTATTTAATTCAGAAAATAGGTAGAATGAGCGGGAAAATGTCTTTTATATATATATATATATATATATATATATATATAGATTATATTTTTTCCTTTTTATTAGATTATTTTCAATTATTATCAAAATTGAAAGTACTATATATTCTCACGTTTTTTATCTTAATAATGCAAATCTAAAAATAACTAATACATTATCCATTAATACATTATCCATTTAAATCTACACATTCTTAATCTTAACACAAATCTAAATATAACTAAAACAATACCCTTTAAATCTAATATTTATATTATTAGAATCCCACACTGGACGTGATTAAAAGTCGTAACATAAAAAATTATAAAAAATTATACAAATTTATATTCCATCTTATCTAATACTATTATTATTGGCTTACACTTTAAAACCTTGCTCCCAATTCCAATATGATATATGTAGTCTAGGATTCAATACCTTATTATTATTATTATTATTATTATTATTATTATTATTATTTTCGGTGGTTATTATCCAAATTAAAAGTACCATATGACCTCACGTTTATTCTAATATGATATCTATAGTCCACATCTAATTAGGATTCTATAGTCTATAGCTAATTAATATTCAATACATGCTTATTATTATTTTCGGATAATATCCAAATGAAAAGCACTATATAATCTCACGTTGTTTCCAATATGATCTCACTCTTTTCCAATATGATATCTACATGAGTCAATGTTTATTTGGATATTATTTTTATTCAATAACTACAAAAATTATCTTTATTTATTAATTCAAATTTAGATTGTAAGATAGATATATATCACAAGCCAAAATTATCTATAATCTTCAAATTTCCAGTGACATATTATTATTTTCGGTGACTTCAAATTTACTAAAATATTCAATAATTAAATTATAATAAGGTTATACGATAGATATATATCACAAACCAAAATTATCTATAATGTTCAAATTTTCAGTAATATATTATAATTTTCGGTGACTTCAAATTTTCGAAAATATACAACAATAATTAAATTATAATAAGGTTATAATATATATATATATATATATATATATAGACACACACATATATCACAAGCCAAAATTATATAGAATCTTCAAATTTTCCGTCATATTATTTTAATTTTTGGTGACTTCAAATTTTTGAAAATATAAAATAACTAAATTATAAGTTTATAAGATTGATATATATCACAAGCCAATATTAGCTGTGATAGTAAAATCTCTCTCTCTCTCTCTATTATTGTTTTTTAAAAATAACAAAACACATTCTTTGCCATTTAATTTGTTATATATATATTTTTTATTAATTAACGAGATGAAATAAGGGTGACAAAGAAACAATCAAATAACATGTGGAGAGGATAAATATTTGAAATTTTCACTCTCATGTTTAAGGCATTATTATAATTTTAATAAAAACCAATTGCCAGTCTCCATTAGTGGATTAGGAAAAAAAAGAAGGGGTAGTCTTTTTGAGAATTCTACAAAACCCTTCTTCACAAACTCTTAAACAATTTAGGATTCTATCCAAAAAAAATTAGGATTTTATTAAAACAATTAGGATAATATTGTAAATGGATATAATATTGAATGACATGCAGTATAATTCAAACTTTTGAATCAGATTCAGACACAAATCTACAGTCATCAAATGCTTGAGAGATAGCAACAAAGTTAAAATTGAAATATGATTGCATTTATGAGTTATACTATATATATTTAATAAAAAGATGCTAAAGGAATTAAACAATATAAATGAGGATGAAATAGAAAATTAGAATATTTTTCATTATTTTACCTTTTATATATTGCGGTAAAAATGTCTAGGTTGCAAAAAATTATTAAAAATTTGGACAAAACAAATTTACAATATAAATTTTTTATTTTTGTATAACGAGCAAGCCCTAGTTAAATATTTGTACTATAAAAAATATGTAAATAACTTTATTAAATTTGGTCTAAAATACCTCAATGATTTTCGTGCATCGAACAGGCGTAAAAACTAGTTTTATTTAAAAGTGAATGGAAAAAAAGTATAGGAAAAATAGAGATGGAAAAATGAAAAGGAGGAGAGATGTAAAAATAAATTCAAAAAAATAATAAAATAATAGTAAAATAATTTTAAACGGCTGTCTATTTCCAAACGTGATACGAGAATCTATGAAGAAAAAATGAAGCAATTGAGATAAAAGTGATTAAAAAAATAAACATTAAAAAAAGTGGGCCCCTCCTTATTTTTCTTCCCATCTCTTTATGTGTAAAAGAATGGCAATTGACATTGCCATTGGAGATGGCCTTATGTTACCGTTATTTTGAGAGAAGGTGCAGTGTGGGAGGAGAAGTGCTATGAAGAAGACGAAGTTGAAGAGGGCATACGCCATTGTTGGAGCAAATTTGGAACATGAAAGCATAAAAAATAAAAGAATGTCAGAGGATAGAAATTAAGTGGAAAATAAGTTTAGGAGATGGATGATTGTTTGGAGACTTTGGAGTTAACTGATGCATACTTTTCAACGGATCTTTAAAGGACGATAGAGCTGGAAAAGAAAAGAAAAAATGAGGCAGAAAAGTCCGTACGGGACCAATAGATGCGACCGTGTCCGATTAACATAATTTACTTTTACATGATAAGAAATAAATAAAAAATAAAAAAGGGGACATAAGATCTGAACTCGATCAAAATTCATTAGTGCTTGCTTCATATAATTTTTAGCGCAAAACGTGACTTGTCAAAATAAGTATAATTAAAAAGTAAGCACATATATAAAAAAGAGTGTTTGTCCACGTGTGTTGCACGAACATTATTCGTTGATAGAATAATTAGTAAATATGTCTTTTTTTTGGCAATGTAATAATTAATGAAATCTGATTTAAGGGTGAACAATTTTTGAAAATTTCCCACATCAAAACTAATAAAATTGATTTTGCAAAATATTTGATAGATATAAGGCAAAATTTATTCAACAATTTATGTTAAAAATAAGTTGGCATACCATTCAAATTTATTTATATATATATATATATATATATATATATATATATATATATATATATATATAAAAGAAGCAACTTTGCAAAGTGTTTTTCCACCAAAAAGTATTGTATGATAATTATGGTTATTGTATTATAGTAATTATGGTAGTTTTATAATAATAATAACAATAATAATAATAGTAATAATAATTGTTATGTGGTAATTTTGGTAATTGTATTGTGGTAATTATGGTAGTAGTACTATGGTAATTATTTTATTTAACTTAATAATAATAATAATAAATTTATTATTAAATAATTCTAGGTGTACACACAAATCCACTACCACACCATAATACACAAAATACGAAAAGACCAAAATGCTCCCCGAATGTGTTGGGGGAGGGGGGGGCATACCCCCATTAGTATGTGGTATTTTATCACACAAAAAATGTGTGTACTCCAAGAATGGTCTGTCCATTTTTTCTTATAAATGGTTTCTAAGTTTCTTGCGTTCTAACTACTATTTAATTATGTAGATTAAATGTTATTTTACTTAACATTATTTTTTCTTAAAATTTTTTTGAATGGGGATATAGTATAAATTTTATGGTAAGTCAATTAATGTTATTTTACTTAACGTTATTTAAATGACTAATTTTTCGTTGTCTTTATGTCCAAATAAAAATTTTCTTAGTTATTATTTTTTTAATAAGAAAAAAACCAACAATAACTAAGAAAGATAATGTAAATCATTTTTAATACCTATTAATTCATTTAATCATTCATTTCGTGTTACACTTTAATATAAATTATTTTATTTTACTATTGTCAAATTATGAAGTACGAGTGATGTAAATATTTTATCATTTCGATTTCTTCAATGTATTTAATTTTTTTATTTCAATACAAGATAACGATTCCGATAAAAAAAATTCTGAGAATGATTGAAATCCATTTTATTATTACATATATTTTTCTATTTTTTTATTAATTCATAAAATAATAATTTTTTATAGTATTATTTTATGTGAATATACCATTTTAACTGTTTCTGTGCATCGCACGGGTACAATACTAGTTCTTTTTATACCTCTATTCAATGCACTTATAATAGAGGCATCACTGCAATCACTACTTAGTTGATTCCATATTGAATAAATTTTATGTGGAGTAAATATGAAGTAGTGAGACAGCAGAGTAGCAATGTCATATGAAACTTGAATAAGCACAATCTATAAATATCAAGTTAAAATCGTTAATATTTTTAGACCAAACTTCCTTATTAATGATCAAATTAGTCATATATAATTTGCGAATAATGACACATCGAGTAGTTCAAAGATTTTTCATATTTCTAGATTTTAATTTCATGGGTTTATTTAAAAATTAAATATTTGAAAAGAAATACTATGATTCAATATTCGAACAATATATATATATATATATTAAAAATATTTGGTGCAAACATTATTATCTATAATGGAAAAAATGTGAGAATTTCAATTGAAAATTGTGTTATAATAATTATGTTATTATAAAAACTTTTAGCGCAAGTTATAATAAAAACTCTTATAAATAAAACAAAATTTTAGCACAACTTTTAACAATAACTCATAAAAATAAATCAAAATAAAAATTGTAGTCAGTTAATTATAATTGTACATGCACCCCGCCATTATTAATGATTATTAGTGTTTAGAAAATGGAACATGTCCGACCAATTCAATTTGAAGAATTGACCCCAAAACCAGTCCAAATATAACTAAAAACTGGCCTGTGAAGAAGTGGAATAGGTGATACAAGCTGCGAGATGTGGCGCACATCCTTTCTGTCACCTGCCGTGTGCCGTCTCTCACGCCTGTTTAGTTCCACCGTGGATCCAACATATACTTGGTTTTTAGGGGTGAAATGTCACTAGTACAAAAAGGGGATTGGGTGGCGGTTGTTTTAGACTTAGGGTGGCTTTTTTTTATCGCCACCCAAACCAGCGACACCCAAAGTCGTCGAAAGGGTGGCGGTTGAAAAAACGCTACCCAAAATAGACTTAGGGTGGCGGTTGTTACTTTATTATTATTTTTTTGTGGACGGTGGCGGTTGTTGGACACAACCGCCACCCGAAATCGGATTTAGGGTGGCGGTTGTTTCCAACAACCGCCACCCTTTGTCCTTTTTCTAAAGCATTTTGGGTGGCGGTTTGGTGCAAACCGCCACCCAAAGTCCATGGTTTTTTTTTTTTTTTTAGATCTGAGCTATGAAAAACACACGAAATAATTTTTATTCAAAACCAATTGCATTCAATTACAACAAAATGAACAATCTAAGAAGGAAAACACAAAACTATAAGATGAAAAGTTAAAAATTGCGTTTTGAGGCCTTAGACGACCTCAGATCGGCCTGAAACATGGGGTCACGGCGATAGCGGTGAGTGTCGAGATCTCGTCGCGACGATTTGAATGTACTGTAATAAAACGACATCGTATGCAAAAGTTATGACCATTTAAAGTTTACATGCTCAAAAACTCGAAAAATGTATATTAATAATTATACAAAAATAAACGAGATTTACATGACCAAAAGATCAAAGAAGCTTACCTTACTTAAATTATGGCACCAATTTGTGAAGAAACTGATTTCAAACCATGAATATTTGAAGAAATTTCGAAAAATTTTCAAAAGAAGGAAAACTCAGGAGCGGGAATACCAGATCTGATGAGTTGGTGGAATATTTAAAGGGAAAAGGCGGTTGTAACAAAAACCGCAACCCAAAAGTATTTAATAATAAAAATAAACGGGTGGCGGTTGTTAGCTTACAACCGCCACCCTATGTATTAATTTTTTTTTTTTACTGTTTAGGGTATGCGGTTGTTAACACAACCGCCATTTTTTTTTTTTTTTTTTTTTTTTTACGTTGGTGGCGGTTGTTAACACAACCGCCACCCGAATTTACTTAGGTGGCGGTTTTTACACAACCGCCACCCGTTGTTCTTTTTTTTTTTTTTTTTAAACGCTGGTTTAGGGTGGCGGATTTTTGCTATAACCGCCACCCTTCTTAATTTCGAGCATCAAGGGTGGCGGTTTCAATGAAAACGCTACCTAATGGGGCATCACCTAATGTCACTTGTGTACTAGTGTGTGAAAGAAAGTGTGACTTGTCATTTAAATTGCAAAACACTATTTATAGTAACCAATTCATCCCAATTGGCATACATGTAATGTGATCGAAATTCCTCCGTAAAGAAGTTCATAGGATAGTAAACAAAGGGTGATAACTCATATGGTAAGAATACTCTCTAGCTAGTCTTTCCTAAGAAGGAAGTCTTGAGTTCGAATCAAATTGTATCAATTTTTATAAGCTAAATCTAAATTCGGGAAAAAACTTTTTCGGGTAGAGCTAAAAAAAAAAGGAGAAAAAATGCAATAATGACACTACAAATATGGTTTGCCACTATCTCATCGACTTTTTTTAATAATAGTGGGATATAGGGGTGAAGTGTGGTTCAATCCCTGGTCGTATGCTAGGTATTCGGAGGTGTTAGTCGCTGCACTATATTCTAACCATAAAATTCCATTAACTTTTAGGGCTTGTTCTCTGCACAATATAGAAAATTTATTCAATGCAGTGTTAGATGTGTGATTGAAATTTGAGAAAAATATATTAAAATATGTAAATTAATTTTATAAATAGTTGAAAATGATGAGAGAAAAAGTTAATAGAAATTAGTAAAAATTTATTGTGTATAGAATAAGCCCTTAGTAATATATAGATATAGATATTTATCAGAGAATTATTTGAAACGGTCAATATTGTTGAATATTCTTGGTCGAAATTGGGAGAAACAAAATTGTGAACACTGGTCCATTTCATCAATTGAGTTTAATTAAGCTGTACTGAAGATGGGGACAAGCTGAACTGAAGATGGGGACAACTGAATTTTCATGGAAAAATCAAGCTTGAGAAATTAAAGCCCACGTGATCAGTTTGATTATCTATAGGTGGACCAATGTAAACTTAACATTAGTACCAAATATTTCTTCAACATTAATAATTATTAGTATAGGTAGAAATTAGCCACCACCAAGAATATGCACACACATTCATAGAATCATTAGTGATATGATATTTTGAAATTGGTTGGTATTGTGATGTCCGTATTAGATAAGTTATACTATTAATTAATGTTAAGTGTTAACATATTATAAGTTGCTTATTGACCAGTAGTCGAGTTCTACTTAACTACCGATAGAACTTCTATATATTGACATGTCGGTTACTCAGAAAGTCATCCGTAGACATAAAAATCGCCATTTAGGTGTGCATTTTCACAAGAAGGTTGTAGAAGAAATACAACACGCCATGTTAAAGAAAGAAAAACGAAATATGAACTGAAAAACACATTTCACAATATGAAAATGATGAAAGAACATGTACAAGTGGTATTTTGCTTCCTCGGAGGGACAACAAAAATAAGGACTCATGCTAAATCTTTATTAAACTTCAACTTTGAGAATCCTTCAAGGGAATTAGAATTTTATTATTTCTTTGAAAAGTTGGAAAAGTGTTGTAAATATCATGAAAACTAGTATTAGGTATCCACATATGGGTACCTGGTAAAACTAGTTTAATTATGAGTTTAAATCTAAGGAACAACCCAGAATTATTGAAAATGTGGACACAGATAAACTAGTTAAAATCTTTCTACTTCTACGATGGCCCAAACTCATCATGTCACAGCCTAGTCGTGAGACTTGTTGGGCTTGTAGGTTGCTCGGAACATATAATCACGATCGTAAGAAGTCTTTCTATGAGATAAATATAAAATGTCCCTATGTCTTCACCAAAATTTAAAGTCGAAAAATTCGGCTAAAACATGCATAATTTCTTCTCCTGTAATCTACCAAAATTCATTATATACCATTCCTACTAATACGATCGAATTTATTGCAATAAAATGGTATATTAGTAAGTCATTCTCAGCTAAAACGCCAAATCTACAGTGTAGTGTTTTGCGTTTTTTTAATGGATACCACATTCTCATCTTCCAAATTTATTTTTTTTTCATTTTTTTTTAATGGATACCACATTCTTACGTTGAAAAGTTCTCTTCTTTACAATAGAAAACTGACAAACCGCGTGAAATAAATGGCATAATTAATTAGTTGCAAGAAAATCATTGACTTTGCAAGTCAATCGTTGACAATAATAATGTTTGTGTCTATGTCAACATGAATTGAGAATTATGAGTTGACTGATTCCTATAATATAATTCCAATTGTCCTCTAGAACTTTATATATATTGTGAATGTGAAATTTTCACGTTCAAAATTTGCTATAACAATGGCGTCTGCCTCCTTCATCTTCATCTCCTTTGTAACAATATTTCTCTTCCCACTCTGCACTTTTTCGCAAAACAATGGCGGTGTAAATGTGGGCACCTCTCTTACTGCGACGGAGACGTCGACTCCATGGCTTTCACCTTCTGGAGATTTTGCGTTCGGGTTTCAGAAACTTCGAGATAACGATCGGTTTCTACTTTCTATATGGTATATATTGTTTTACAATCTTGTATATATACACTTGGTATATATACACTTGTATATTGTTTTACAATCTTGTATATATACACTTGTTTAACCGTTACTTTTATATACACTTTTACGCTATAACTTCAAATAATTATATATATTTGTTTGTGAAGTATAAAAACAAAGAAGGCACAAAAAATAACTACAAAATATATTGATTTCAAGAGTTTTCGCTATGATATATTTACTTGAATTGTTGATAGAATTAATGAATTTTATCTTATGTAGGAGTACTGTCGATAGGGGTAAATTTTATCTTAATTAAACCATAAATCTAATGATATAATTAATAAATTTGAATCCAGTTATCTAATCTAATCGCATAGTCTAATCATAAATGATAAATCTAATCTAACCATAAATGTGTATATCTAAAATAAATAAATAAATAAAATCTAAAAAATGGAAAAATTTAGACTGGAAACAGATGAATCGACTTCTGTTCATATATTTATTATTATTAAAATAGAAGATAAGAGATCATACTAATTGATCAAATAAAATTGAATTTTGTAATCGATTATTAGTATTATATTGACATTTAATTTCTTGTGGTGTATCAATTAAAATGATATATTAATGGCGCGTTCTCAGTAAAATTTGTTGTGGTAATAATTATTGTTACGTGATGCATGTCATTGGAGTAACTAGGGAATGTTAAGGGAACAGTATGTACGTGAAATTAAGATGTGTAGGAGTATTTGTGAAATTAAAAAGATTTTACATATGATTAAAATGAAAATCGGAATTAGAAAAATTAAGAGTCGAACGTAGTTAACATAAAACTTATATAACTTTAAAACGAGTTTTGAATGTTTTCAACTTTAGTACATAATATATAAAATGCCGAAAAAGACTTTATTTTATTTTATTTTCTATTTTCCTTTCAAGTTCTCTAATTTTGTTGTTCCCAAGAGTTGCACTTCTCACATGAATGACAACACGTTTTCACTATATAGAAAATTGAAAACAGAAAACAATTGAGAGAGTAGAGTAAAGAGACCATTGGCCTATTATATTGCTTCTAAATTGTGTATCCAACACACACTCCCCCTTCAATATACATTGTTCAACGCAATGCTTTAAAGCCTATTCCTTGTTGACTTGTTCAAAAAATTAAATAAATAAATAAAAATAAAAAAAAGTTTTAAATCTTTAGCATTAAATTTTTACTTTTATTATTTTGTTTTTATTTTATCCATTTTGATTTGTTGGTCTATTAAATATTTAATTTTTGTATGCTATTTCGGGACCATGATTTAGGCCAATACATAGAGTTCACTTTGTGTCCTAAATAAGTTAGGTCCGGCTCTGCTTCAACCCCTTACATGCATGTATTGAAATTAAAATATTGTCTTCAACAGGTACAATAAAATACCTGCGAAAACCATAGTATGGTATCCAACAGCAATCAATCAGGCAGAAATCAGTCAGGTGTTACGTGGATCGACCGTGAGGATTGAAGCGCAGAACGGGCTAGTGCTTCGTGATCCTCAGGGCCGTCAACTATGGCGTAGTGACAATATTGTCGACAATGTTTCCTATGGTCTTATGAATGATACAGGTAATTTCGTTATATACCGACGAGATTCTGTTTCGCTATGGGAAAGTTTCAATAATCCAAGCGACACAATACTACCTACGCAGAAAATTGAGATTAATAGTAAGCTCGTTTCGCGGAAATCTGCAACAAATTTCACACGCGGGAGATTTTATCTTCGCATGCTCAACGATGGGAACTTAGTACTTAGTACTCGAACTTTGCGACGGAATTTGGGCGACTTTGACTATAACTATTACAGCAGCGAAACATCTGATAGTGCAAATGCATCAAGATCGGGTAATCGTGTGGTCTTTAACGAAAGAGGCTTTATCTACGTGTCGAGAAGAAATGGCGAACGTAGAGACCTTACTACGTCGCGCTCGATGCCAACAACTTGGGACTACTATCACAGAGCAATTCTTCGTTTTGATGGAGTTTTTAGACAGTATCATCATCCCAAAAATTTCAGTGGCAATCCAGGGTGGACTAGTGGTGAATTTTGGCCAGAAAATATATGTACCTCGATTCTTGGAGATCTTGGAAGTGGGGCTTGTGGGTTTAATAGTATTTGTAGACTTGTGAATGGAGAACCAATTTGTGGATGTCCCAAGGGTTACTCATTGGCTGATCCAAATGACCCTTATAGTAATTGCTACCCGAATTTCTTTCCAAACTGCGGTCAAGATGATCGCAATAATTCGGCCAAAGATTACCAGATGGTGGAGGTTTCTGATACTGATTGGCCAACGGGGGATTTCGAAGAAGTTAGCCCATGCGACGAAGATTGCTGTAAGGAAGCCTGCTTAAATGATTGCTTGTGCGCGGTTTCAATCTACAAAGACAATCATTGCTGGAAGAAGAAGCATCCCTTGTCGTTCGGGAGACTTGACACGGGTGCAAACGTAAATTCCTTTCTCAAGTTGAGGAATGTTGATGTTCCTTCAGAATCACTGAGACCTATTCCTCCGACTAGTCAAGAGAAATCAAAGAATGACCGGGGGACATTGATACTCGTGATATCGGTGCTCTTGGGCAGCTCTGTTTTTGTCAACTTCATGCTCTTGGGGGTGGTTTGTTTCGGTTTTATCCTCATATTCAACAAGAAGATCACGAGTTATCATCCCTCCGCGGCCGGAGTAAATTTGCGGCCTTATACTTTTAACGAGCTTGTAAAAGCAACGAATGGGTTCAAGGAAGAATTGGGCAGAGGTGCATTTGGGATAGTCTACAAAGGGGTAATGACAATAAATGGTTATCAAACCACCATCGCGGTGAAGAAGCTTGATCGAGTGGCACAAGATACCGAGAAAGAATTCAGAACGGAAGTGAACGTTATAGGCCAAACTCATCACAAGAACTTAGTCCGTCTGCTCGGATTTTGTGATGAGGGGCCTAATCGGTTATTAGTGTATGAATACATGAACAATGGGACCGTGGCTAGCTTTCTTTTTGGCGATTTGAAGCCGAATTGGAACCAAAGGACTCAGATTGCGATAGGCGTAGCCAGAGGACTAGCATATCTACACGAAGAATGTAACACGCAGATCATCCACTGTGACATCAAGCCTCAAAACATACTTCTTGACGAATATTACAATGCTCGGATTTCGGACTTCGGATTGGCGAAACTTCTGATGATGAATCAAAGTCGTACCGTCACGAACATTAGAGGTACGAAAGGCTATGTCGCGCCTGAATGGTTTAGGAACACTCAAGTCACGGCAAAAGTCGACGTTTATAGCTTTGGCGTTTTGCTACTAGAGATCATTACGTGTAGGAGAAGCGTGGAGGACTTGGAATTTGGCGAAGGGGAAAATCCTATTCTTACCGAATGGGTTTGGGACTGTTTTGTGGAAGGACGATTGGATACTTTGGTCGGATATGATAGCGAAGCATTAGACGACA
The DNA here is from genome assembly GCA_018223645.1 of Jasminum sambac. NCBI lineage: Eukaryota > Viridiplantae > Streptophyta > Magnoliopsida > Lamiales > Oleaceae > Jasminum > Jasminum sambac. The sequence goes on from CP073652.1 coordinate 30,199,970, forward strand.
AGAAAAACTACAACGGTTCGTGATGGTCGGGATTTGGTGCGTTCAAGAAGACGTGTCGTCGAGGCCGACTATGAGAAAGGTCAGCCAAATGCTTGAAGGAATTCTTGAAGTTAAAATGCCTTCGTGTCCATCTCCTAGTTTCTCATGAAGCTGGTATTTGTTGAAACTTGAAAACATGCATGACATTTTATCACTTAAGCATTGTTCATAAAAGTTTCAGATTTTATAGATTTTGATATCGAGTCAGTTTTATAGGGTTTGATGGACTTTTATCACATATATATCGGGCCCTTGCAAATGAACCACACAACAATTATTATATGGATCAGATTTCCGTGTTCAAGAACTTGGATTCACATGTTCCATTCTTATTGGGTGTGATCGATGATCTTGAGACTGATGTACACTTCATTACGTGTTTTCTATTAACCGAAGTGCTGACGTATTCACCAAATCACTTGATGTGGGATATTGAGATTATCAATGACGGATGGTAGATAATGTAACACAAGTAAAAAATTAAATACATTGAAGAAATCAAAATGATAAAATATTTACATCACCCGTACTTCATAATTTGACGATAGTAAAATAAAATAATTGATATTAAAATGCAACACAAAATGAATTATTAGATTTTTTTATTTTTTACAAAATGAATGATTAGATGAATTAATAAATATTAAAAACAATTGACATTAACTTTAGTAGTTATTATTGGTATTCTTCTTATTAAAAAATAATAATAACCAAGAAAATTTTATTTTATTTTAAAATAAACCCAATGAAAAATTAGTAATTTAAATAACGGTATATAAAATAACAATAACTAACTTACCATAAATTTTATGTTATGTCCCGTTCAAAAAAATTTTAAGAAAAAATAACGTTAAGTAAAATAACATTTAATCTACATAACTAATTAGTAGTTAAAAAGCAAGAAACCACTTAAAAAAAAAAGACTATCTAAAAATACTCAATTTAAAAGAAAAATTGTTCTCTACAAATAATAATAATAATTTTTTTAAAGAAACTATCCCAACTCGAAAATCCAAGCCGTGGATAGAGTTTTATTGATCACAAAAATAAATTACACTATTTTTTTGGCCATTAATAAAAAGGTAAAGGGATTCTAAACCCCCACCAGCTAGGCTTGGCGGACGCGTAAAATTGATGTGCAGGTCTAGTTGATGCTTTGCTTAAAAAAATAAAAATAAAAATAAAAATAAAAATAAATAAATTACACCTAGCCCGAGGGGCCTAAAACTTGACCTCCCAAGTTTTGCCTATGTAAAAATGCAATATTGAAATAATAATAATAATAATAATAATAATAATAATAATAATAATAATAATAAATAAAAAATAAAAATAAAAATAATTATTATTATTAATAAAAATGCGAAAGCCCAGAGCCAATGCTAAAAGTAATTTCAACCGTGGGACGGGGTGTATTGAAAATTGTCAAGTCTTCGAACTAAAGGTATTAATAAAGTGGCAAGACCAGAATCTTCGTGCGGAAAATTTCATCCGAAATCAACTTTTAAAAAAAAGGAAAAAAAAAAACAAAAAAGTAAACGATAAATAGGAAGGTTGGCGGTCCCTTTATGGGCCGAGCTTCTTAAGTAGATAAAAGAAAACACGAAAATAGTGACTAGAAAAAATAGAAAAACACACTTTTCACAAAGAAGACGATATGAAATTGTCAAAATCCATCACTAGTCGTGGCAAGGTGACGAGTCTTGTTTGGCTTGTCGAGACGTTTTTGGAATGAAATTATAATAAAGTTTCTGACACCAGATGCAAATTCTATCCCCCAAATTTGAAAATACCAAATATTGATAACTAGAATCATATCGTTGAACTCTTTGCTATCGTACTTGTCCAGATACGTTAATGCAGTTAAATCCTTGACAATATTTAAATTAAGTTGAACAAAAAAATTGAATTGGACTAATGGACTCTGTAAGTGGTTTATTGGAACAAGTTTCCATTTTTTCTCAATTATCATTTTTTCTCATCATTTTAATCCTACTCATTGTAATGTAATGTTATTTTTTATATTTTTTATATAATTTTTTTAATCTTTTAACTACATCCATGAAAGTCATTCAATTTAAAAATTTATTAAAATTCTTACAACCCCTTTATTTTCACAAGTCACGTCTTGCTCTAAAAATATTATCAAACAAGCATTAACGAGTTGTTACTTTTTTTCTTTTGAATATTTCGTTTATTCTTCTTAAAATCTGATCGAATTCATCTCCAACTCTCATTTTTATTTCTTATTATCTTTACTTTACTATCACAGTCACTAATATATCAAAGAGTTGATAATTGAAAACTTTTAATTTATCTATTTTACCCTTACATGTATGTATATTATAATTTCTAATTCATCCTTAACTCATTAATTAGAAAAAGAAAACTTTTCATTTTCCTTTGATTTTATTTTCTCCGATCCTACCCCCTCCCCCAAAAAAACCTCACTCTTCATATATTTCTGTTGAAAAAATAGACATGAAAGTGAAAAAGTATGTGATTTAGATGTTAAATCAAAAGTCTCAATTTGAAGCATAATACAAGCTCACTTTCATGAGTTAATTATGAACATACAAATTTTCATATGCCTTAGAAACTATGGGTAAAAGTTAGTTTTTATATTTTGCATTTTCCATCAAAACTTAGTATTTGACGCTTCGTTAATTTAAGTCCAAATTATATTTGTAATTTATCAATTTAGTCCCAAAATATATTTTAATCTTTTTATTTTATACTAATATATTTTATTTGGTTTTTATCCTTCAATTTGATTGTGTAGTCTTCTATATGAGGAGACTTAAACTATATGTCAGCAAATTAGTTTATTTGGAATATTTCGGGAGTCAATAGAGGTTTTAATAGCAGATACAGTTGGTTGGAAAAAAAGTGGGATAGAACAACGTTTCAAATTTAGGATTCTCTATCTTTAATATTAACTTCTACAATAATTGAGGATGTGATACAGGTTCAAAGAGTAAATATGTGGAGTCAGTTTGCAAGATGTAGCATTGGAAATAACAATTTTATTCCTCCTGATCCCTCTTATATTTTTTGTCAATTATTTTTTAAGAACAACTTAATCTTTATTTGGGTAATAAGTTATGAAACATAAATCGATCTGTAGAGATTGTCACGAATATTGGCTTGCTTATACCTTTTTTTTTCTTTCTTCTCTGTGATGGTACATTGATTCCAATATTTTACTATTATGTGGGTGTTCATTCTTAACTTAATTTGTTATAATTTTTTTCTTTTTATATAAAGAGTTAATAAAATATCCTGTGCAAAACAAGTGTTACATACCACATGCAAAGCACGTGTATTTAACTAGTATATTAAAAAGTGGGAATCTTGTGAAATCTTTTGATTTTCAAGAATACCCATATACAATTTATTAAATTTCGGTCATGCCATTTTTCTTATATTTTTATTTTTTTTCTAATTAATGCATGCATCTTCATCTCGCTTGGCCTTTCAAATAAGTAGCTCATAATTATTAAATAAATAATTTAGTATTTTCTTTCAATATGAAAATCTAGCATGCACATTTTTATTGGAGATGATAATTAAAATGAGTATATTATTTCTCATATTTACTTATATTCTTCGCTGTGGCACGTGATGCAATTCTCATTATTTCTTACATCTGTGATGTGGTTTTTTTTCCATTGTTTTTGTGCATAGAGAATAAAAATCATAGACAAAGCGCTGTTTCTATTTTTTAAGTAACCAAATTCACGCACTGTATACCTCATATTCATTTTCAACCACACACACATTTCCCAAAATAATATTAACCACACATTTTTACACGGAATATCGCGCGGAACAACTAAACCCCCAATCAAACAAGGCCAAAGTTGAAGTTTCCAACACTATGAAAGAGATGACTATTTTTTGGCAAAACATATTGAATGGTAATTTTACATGTAATAATGATGTATTTCTCACAACCAATTCTATGTGACTCACCAAGTGTTCTGATGGAAACAACAGATATATTAATACAAGCATAAAGTGAAAGCAAAAAATTGTATGGAAAATGGACAATTACCAAAGAATGTCATACACAATTTTTTTACTATAACTGCATATTCACCTTCAATTCATTATTACCCCAACATGTTTACATCCACACCATTAGCAAACAAATTATCCAATCAATTTCTTTCTATATCTCTAATTTGTTTGCTTTTTTCATAAATTTGAGTAAAATACCTATTTATTTTGTGATTATCGTATCTTTCACTTTTACATACAATATGCAAGATACGTTTCGACACACTAGTCATCTTAAAAAGTAAATTAGTATTTATTTATTTTTTGGAATGAGTAAATTAGTATGTTCGAATATGAGTAAATTAGTATGTCAATCGCACGCGTTCGCAAAGACAACAAACCAGGGTCAATCTACTGGTCCCGCACTCCCAAAACTCACGGCACGGACTTTTCTGCCTCATTTTATTCTTTCAATGATCCTTCCATGCAAAGGGCAACATGTAAATCTCCGTTGAAAAGTATGCATCATTTGACTCCCCTCAAACAATCATCAATCATCCATTTTAGTGTTATCCTAATTTCTGTTCTTTGAAATTTTTTGGTGCTTTCATGTCCCAAATTTGCTCCAACAATGGCGTATGCCCTCTTCAGCTTCTTCGTCTTCATAGTACTCCTCCCAATTTGCACCTTCTCTCAAAGAAACAGCAACATAACAGCAGGCACTTCTCTTGTAGCAACAGACAGCTCCAATCCATGGCTTTCACCTTCTGAAGATTTTGCGTTTGGATTTCAGAAACTTCAAAATTACAACAACCAATTTGTACTATCAATATGGTTCCATAAAATACCTAATAAAACCATCGTATGGTATCCAAAAGATATCGGTCCAGTATCAGAGGGATCGACGGTGACGATCGACGCACGGGTCGGGCTTGTGCTCAGTGATCCTCGAGGTCGCCGTCTATGGAGTACTCAAAACATATCTGCTGTTGTTTCTCGTGCTTTTTTGAACGATACAGGTGATTTTCTTCTACTCGGCGGTGACTCTGTTCCGCTATGGCAGAGTTTCGAAAATCCGAGCGATACGATTCTGCCTACGCAAGTAATCCCGATTGACGGTTCTCTCGTTTCCCGGAGATCTGAATCGAATTTCACTCGAGGTCGATTTTATCTTCGAATGCTTAGTAGTGGTGATTTGGTGCTTAATACTTTAAGTGTGCCGACGAATTTGGATTTTGATGATGAATATTTCAACAGCCAAACTTCTGATGCTGCAAATTCATCTAATTCTGGTTATCAACTCGTCTTCGATGAGAGGGGTATTCTTCGCGTGTTTTTGAGAAATGGGGAAAACAAAGCCCTAACTACGCAGCGCTCAATTCCAACAACATTGGATCATTATTACAGAGCAATTCTCGATTCCGATGGAGTTTTTAGACAATACTATCATCCGAAGAGTTTCAGTGGTGATCCAGGATGGACTGTTGCTCAGTATTGGCCGCTTAACATATGTATTGAAATCGATGGAGATACAGGAAGTGGAGCTTGTGGATATAACAGTATCTGCAGATTAGAAAATGGAAAACCGATCTGCGAATGTCCTCGAGGTTATTCGTTTTTAGGTCCAGGCGATCCGTATACCGATTGCACCTCGAGATTCATGCCAGTTTGTGGTGAAGGAGATGATCATAATAGATCTCCAGAAGATGTGTATGAGATGGTGATGGTTCCTGATATTGATTGGCCAAAATCCGATTTCGAGAAAATCAGACCTTCCACGGCAGATGTTTGTAAAAATGCCTGTTTGATTGATTGCTTATGTGGTGTTTCAATTTACAGAAATAACACCTGCTGGAAGAAGAAGCTGCCATTGTCGAACGGGAGAGTCGACACAAGTTTGAATGCACAGGCGTTTCTCAAGTTCAGGAAAGAAGACATTCCTCCGCCGAGTAAATCTCGCTTACACATAAGAGGGCAAGTTGATGAATGACGTATGAGACATGGAATGATCTTTTCTTTTATTATATACGTTCCATTTGTTGTCGGTGTGTCTATCTCGACTCTTATGTGATCTCATTCGTGAAAAGGTGCTGCAAAAATAATTATGCATCCATTACGTGTTTTTTGTTAATCAAAGTGCTGACGTATTCACCAAATCACTTGGCGCATCTTGATGCCACTCCTGAGTCCTGAAGACAAACTACACGTGTGGCTCCGTGTTTCATTTGATGCTGTATGTTGAGATTATTAGTAACACTTAGGGCTTGTTCGGTTCATTGTTAGTGTAGTCATGCACGAATTTTCGTAAAAATATGTGGTTAATATTGTATTGAAAAATATATATGTGATTGAAAAAAGGAGAGAGAAAATATATTTTTTTTCCTCCCACTTCCTACCAATGAACCGAACAAGCCCTTAGATATATGAGCATATAATTGAATATGTATTTTAATATATAAGATTCGAACAAGTGGCGCAGCGGTAAAGACGCTCACGTTCCGGACACGTGATCCGGGTTTGAATCCTACCCCGGCCCCGATTCCCCCGATCAAAAAAAAAAAAAATTTTAATATACAATAAACTAAAATTTTGTGATTGCTAAACATGAAAACATTCTCTCACTAAATTTAGCACTAAACTCTAATATAATATACATGCTAGTCAAAGGCATCCTAGAATTCCGCTTTTTTAAAGAGGTGTTTGGGATTGGTGGGTTGGTGTGGGGGGCGGGTTTACTTTCTAAAATACCAAATATCACCATATTATGTTCACGTAAAATGCCAAAAATGTTCCAACACCATCAAGTGTTCTATAGTTATGGAATTATCACCCTATTTTGAGGGTCCGTCCGACTCAGTTTGAATCAAAGACGGCGAGAGGGAGCTTAAAGATTTGAAAATTTTCCGCGATAATGTATCGTCAGGCGCCTTGGCCAAAGTTTTTACAATAATTTTGGCCTTGGATAATTGATAAAACTTTGACCAGTCGCTACGGGCCTCCTCGGTATCGCCGGAAAATTTTCAAAATTGCTGGAGTTCCCCTCACCGTGCTGATTCCAGAGCTCGTCTCGATTTCAAAACGGAGGTCGGACGAACCCTCAAAATACGGTGATGGTTTCATAACTATGGAACACTTGATGGCTTTAGATCATTCTTGCGTAAAATGCCTCAACATCATCTTTTCATCCCCCATCGTCATCAACCCACTTATCACCTCCGATCATCATCCCCGTCGCCCGTCATCTTCTCGAATCATAGTTTCCGGTGTTGGTCATCTTCTCCGATCATCTTCTCCAACTTCGGCGAAAAATTCTGCTAAGTCGCTAATTCTATATACTATAATATAGGGTATAAACAATTTTTTGCAGATAAAAATTTTGTCAAGAATTTGGATTACTCAAACAATAATGTTCTCCGGTCCTAAAACTCCGGCGACATATTTCCAACTCGAAAAATTATATTCAAGCCCTCGATGTCAAATAAATCATTAAAAAAAAACTTGCAATCAACCAAAATAGAAGCAAATCTTCATAAAATAAAAATCTAAGAAATGACCACAAATTGTTCAGATCTACATCAAACATACCCAAAAAGGAAAAAAAAGGGTGCAGCTAAAGACACCCTCTAAAACCACTTCTACACCCCTTTTTTGAAAAAAAATTCAACAATGACCAATTTAACCTTCTTTTTCTTTTCTTTTTTCTTCCCCTTCTCCCTTCCTTCTTCACACCCCAACCTAAAGAACAAGAGAGAAAATAAATAAATAAAAATTAAGAAGCTTCTTCATCTGCCATTAATGCCAGACAAAGAAGCTTTGGATGCCAATAATGTGAGGAAGAAGAGGGACGAACGAAAAAAAAAAATGAAAGAGGGTGTTTTGATCCAAAGTGGTCAAAATTCATGTTTGAATTTCGGCCTCTTCGGGTCAAAACTTTGCAAAATATGCAGAATTTTTTTTTCTTTCCTTGGTTGGCTGCCATTAATGATAGCCAAGCTTTTGGCAGCCATTAATGGCAAATTGAATTTTTTTTTTTTTTTTTTGGGGGAGGTTGGGGCGGGTTATGGGGTGTTTAGAGTAGGAAAGAGAGAAGGAAAAAAAATGGAAAAAGAAGAAGAAGGGGATATGAAGGTAATTTTTGAGTTTTTTTTAAAAAATTTTTTTAAAAAAAATGGTGGTGTAGAAGTAGGTTTGGGGGTGCCTTTAGCCGAACAAAAAAAAATCTGTAACAAGTTTTCATTTGTCATTGTTGTGAGAACAAAGCTTTCATCGGCCTAAACTTCCTCATCCACCATCGCTAACCCGACCTTCACCCAGTTCTTCTACCGTCTTTGGCGGCTCTTCACGTACGTTTAATCCTTCATTAGCTTCCTCTGTAAGTAATTCCCAAACAACACTAGAATATTTAATGGGAAGTGAGAATAGTCTAAGGGAGATGGGGAAGAGAAAATAGCCTGAGAACTGGGGAGGATATAGCCGTCTGAGAAAGATGGGAGAAGAGAGAGCAATCTGAGATAGATGAGGGTATTTTTGCCTGCACAATGAGAGAATCTCGTGAGGTCAGGAATTCTTTCTATGGGTTATTTAGAGAAAAAAAAGATTTTTTTTAATAGGGGGATGTAGGGGTTGGATGTGGTTCGAACAATAATCACATGCTAAAGATTTAAATATTTTAGCCATTGCACCACAGTAAAATCACATGATATGTGTTATTCAATTTCAACTTACACCAATGCTCAAATACTACAATAATTCTAATTTGTAGAATAAAAACTTAATTTCATTGGTAGACTTCTAGGTTTAATTTATTGCATATGTTTTATCGATTGATAGTTCTAAATGAACATTTTATATTGACATTCTCAAGTGTTATTCCTACGTGTCACTTTTTATTTGATGATTAAGAAGTGATTATGTGTTTATTAAGAACCTTTCTTGAGGTACACACAAATTAGAGTGTCACAAATGCCATACTCTAATAGGGGCGTGGGCACCCCCACTTTCCCGGGGGGCATTATGGTCATTCTCTATTTAAGTAATTAGGGTGTGGCAAAAGTGTGGCAATAATTTGTGTGTACACCAAAAATTTTCCGTTTATCAATTAATACACATTTGTATTTTCCAATGAAAATACACCACATCAGTTGTGTCATTTAAGAGGAATAACATTTTCATAGTCCTCAATTACAAAGTAGTTCATTTATATTGTGGATTTCTGCAATGTCAACTCATTAAATACACAAATTCAAATGACAAATAATTACTCCTTCCACCCACAAAGGTAATCCACCAATTGTTTTTACACATATTGGGAAAATAGTACTACCTGCCTCATAAATATAGCTCATTTTCATTTTGACAAGGATTAAGAAAAAAAGGGAATCAATAGTATTGGAAAAGTAAAGGTTGAGATTATTTTCCTAATATACCATTTTATTTATTAGATATTCAATTTCAATTAATCTATTTTGTTGATAATAATGTATATTAACTATATAAAGGTGTATAAGACAACTAATATTCTAACTACAGTTTTTAAAGGAATGCAGTCTATATTTTGGGACGGATAAAAAAAATAATTAGTCTATTTTTATGGGACGGAGGTAGTAGTTAGTTAAGTTGAATAATTCAATTTTAAATTATTTTTCTATATATATCCTTATGTATCATTAATTGTTTGAAAATACTTTAAATCCATAGGTAGTTGAAGATACATTAATTAAGGGTATAGGTGGAAATAAAAGAATTAAAAACATGCTAAATGTGGTTAGGGGATTATTTTTTTAGGACGGACAAAAATAGTATAATAGACTATCTTTATGGGATAGAGTGAGTATTAATTTTCAAATTTAGGACTTAAGTAGTGTTAATTTTCAAATTAATTAAAGACTTAAGTACTAAATAAATCAAATAAATGTTTCTATAATTGTGAACCTTATTGTAAATTATTCTTTATATCGCGAATGATCGTTGTACCTTTGAAATCCTAGCGTCGCAGCCCTAGCATTGTACCCCTGAATCCTAGCTAGAATTGTAACTATAAATAGAGACCTTTACTCCTCATTATGATATACATTCATGGTTTTGACTCTACTTTCTAGTTTTCTCTTCCCTTTATTTTTCATCATAACACATTATCATCACGAAGCACTCTTAAAATTTTGTTCCACCAATTCTTTCGCTTCTGCCAATGACCAAACCTTTATCAATTGTTTTCACTTTTGATCTCATGGTTCATCACGGCAGCCATGAATTAATTTTTTGAAAAAAAAAATTGTGCTGCTACATTTTCCTTTCTCCGGCACTGTTGGGAAAAAACAACCCGAATAGTATTTCGGATTAATCCCAAGACCTTTACCTTCGGTTAAGAAATATCAAGTAAACTGGAGAAATAAAAGTACGGGAATAAAACAACACAAGATTTACGTGGAAAACTCCAAAACCGGAGAAAAACCACGACCGTTGTCAAATGACAACGAGAAGAAAAATTCACTATGTGAAAAAATTATTACAATCACACTCTCAGTAATTTTTCTTCTCACCCGACCCAACTACAATCTCGCAACTCTTTTATCTTTCGTGTATCGCTTCTACACTTGAAGCTTCTCAACACGCTTTGTACATAAAAGAAATTGCTTGTGTTTGAGTTGATTGTGGTGTGTAGTGGTGATGTTCTTGAATGCAAGATGAGAGCTCATTTTATAGGCAAAATTTCCAACGACTCCATTCAATTTGCAACTAATCATCTTGCACCTAATCAATCAACACCAAAACCAATTCACTTTCTTTTTCCTTGTCTTCCACTATCATGACTTTGTCCCGTGAATCCATGCACCAAAGATTTGTATCAATCATCAAATCACAAATTGTTTTATGGGCCACTTCCATGTTGATTATTTTAATCAATTCTCAACAGGCACTTTGAACACTAAATTTCTTCACCAAAAATAATGGGCAACCAAAAGTTTTTGGCAACGATGTGTTTCGTTTCGGCACTCATTTAATTATTAGAAGCTTTGTTCTTTATCAATCTTGATAAACGACTTTGGCTAGATATTATTGATTATCAGCTTCGTCCTTATCAATTTAGGGGCTCTTATTTCTTTTTTATTAATTTCGTTCATTACAATTTCAATACTCCTGAAGCACATTGAACTATCGCCCTAGAAATAGTACTACTTAGATGATTTAATACTGAAAAGTAGAGATTGCACTTGAAGAGTAAATCTTTATGCTAATTTATTGGTTTTGAAGTACAATACTATTAGTGTTCCGAATTGATATTAATTGTTCCAAAAAAACAATATATATATTGAACTTTTCAATATATATCCTCGGCGGGTAGTGAAGTTTTTGCTCTTGAATGAGCACTACTTATAGGATCGTAATGATTTCATTAGATTTAATATTCCTAGATTACTTAGATGAGATTTTGAAGATTTAATATTAAAAATTTAGGGATCATTCTGATGAAGTCCTGCATATTTAATTTCATTATAAAATGATGATCTATTATTGAACTTTTGAAGTAGTACAAATCTTGAAAAAAATCATAAGAGATACTGCATCATTAATAGATCAACATATCTCGAATCGAAAATTAGTTCAAGTAGCATATTATCTTGAACTTATTATGTTGAACTAGAAGTTCAATGATTGATTGAAAGCTCTTGAAGAAGAAATTACTTGAACCAAAAGTCCAATATTGGGAAAAAATTATTATTCGGTATGGCGAATTATACCATCTCGATTTTATTAATAGTGAAAGATATTGAGAATAATACAAAGAACTAGAAGTTTCTTCAATATATTAAATTCTCATATGCTATTTATTCGCAAGGCAATATGGTTGTCAAACCATCACTAGCTGAAATTGGGATTGAAATCCCAATACATTTGGAATAAACATTAAGGGTGAATCTTGTGAGCTTACTCATGCTTTATGTTGACCACTAGAAATTTTATGATATGGATCCACTAGTTGGTCACATAATTTTTTATTGAAATCTCATAGCCTGAGGTTATAGATGTTATTTGCTGTAATTATAAAATTATAAGAATAATTTCCAGATTACACAATTAAGACAGCGTGTCTTATTACTAGTGAACTAATATCCTAAAATCATCGATTGGGATGAATTGAAATATTTTGTCGCCAATGGCTTAACAAAATTATTATATGCCTCTAATTATTTGTGATGTCATTAATATGAGAATAGTTAATGTGACCTACAATAGCAAACTATACAACATGCTAATATCATATTATATGATGCTCCCAATATAATTGGCTTATGGTAAAAAACCTCATGATTTCCATTTTAAAAGTTTCTATAAGTGTGCCCATCACACGCATTACGATGGATATTTAAAGAATGCTGAGAATATAAAATCAAATTTGAATTCCCCATTTCAATGTGTATTCCATCCCTAAAGGATGATGTATCGTGACATAGTTTAATTATGATCTTCGCATTACGGGAGGAATTGAGCAGTTAGTAAATATAATTAAGATGCATCATTATGATACCCTCACATGATTAGTCATTTTGATGCTATTACTGACAAATTATATTCCTACTATAAATGCTCTAAATTAGAGTGTTTTGTAAATCTATATTATGTTTGGAACTTGATGATAACCGATTTCGAAATTTCCTAAGATAATTATCCATTCCAACCATTTTAAAGAGATCAAAATGTTTGACTCTACTTGATATTTTGAGAATGTTTCTTTGATGTACCAATGAGTAATATCAAAAGAGAGATTAAAATCTCGATACATTGGGAACTCAAGCAAAGTTGTTAATTATTAGTATATATGAAAATATTATGCTTGTATCACATAATGCCAAAAGCACATTTATGTAATCCTTGAAAGGTTATTTATGCTTGAAGCATATAGTTTTGAATTACTTACTATGCTTGAAGCACATAATTAAAGTTATGACTGAGATTAAATACTCGTTGTACTCCTTTTCTCTTGACTGAAGCTTCGTTCATTGGGTTTTCCTAGCAAAGTTTTTAACAAGGAAACTTTGGTAGCATATTGAAAGAATAATGTATTCTGTTTCCTTCACTTGGATTTTTTCCCACTAGGTTTTTTCTTTGTAAGGTTTTAATGAGGCATATTCTTTGTGTAATAAATGATGTACAAGACATTAACTCTCAATACGAGACTCTTCAAGAGTTGATCCAACTTGATGCAAAAATATATTTTGAAGTATTGAAAAAATATATTTTGGAAAAGGATTGTATTGAAGACACTGGAGAGATATATATGAATGGCTAAACATGAGAACCATTGCTGATTGAAGTTAGAGGAGCGTATGTACTCTTTTTCCTTAGACAAGTTTTTTTTTTCCATTGGGTGTTTCGCCAAGATTTTAACGATGTAGCACTTTGACACTTCAAATTTGTTCAGAATTCACCGGACTTTTTTCCCCCTTAATTTGGTAGATTTTTTCTCAGCGGGGTTTTTCACAAACAAAATTTTTAATGAGACTGTTATTGTATGATCGATCATTCAAGTGGGAGTGTTGCAAATTATTAGTTACATTATTAATAACCGTTGTACCCTTGAACCTTAGCATCGTAGCCCTAGTGTTGTACTCCTAAAACCCTCGAATTTTACTTATAAATAGAGGCATTTAGTCTTCATTATAATGTACATTCATGGTTTTCACTCTACTTTTCCAATTTTTGCTTATTTATTTTTCAGTTCATAACACTATTGTTATTAATGTTTTATTTATTGCAAATGCCAAATACAGAAATAAAATTTAGACAAGAATCTGTGTATATTTTTGGTGGTGACTATTCTACCTATATACTAATTATTTTTGCCGACCATAATTCAGATCTACCTAAACTAATTATTAACGTTGAAGAAATACTATCTTGTACTATTATTAAAGTTCTTTAAAAAAAAAATTATTTTGTTGAAGAAATACTATTTAGGACTATTATTAAAGTTACATTGGTCCACCTATAAATATTAATCAACCTAATCATGTGGACTTGTCAAGCTTGATTTTTCCATGAAAATTGAATTGTCGCCATCTTCAGTTTAGCTTAATTAATGTGGATGGATGAAATCGACCAATGTTCACAATTTTATTTCTCCCAATTTCGACCAAGAATACTCAACAACGTTGGCCATTTCAAATTCTCACCTGACACCTGCAGTGTCGTTATTGTGAATTAACTTTTTGGTAGCCCTACCTGAAGCAGTTTTCTCTCGATTTTAAATTTGGCTTATAAGAATATTGATACAATTACTATATTTTCAAAATGAAACATTTTCAATCATTGTAATCTATAATTTCTAATTTCTCAAATTTACTGTATTAATTAATTAAAATTTAAAATTGACAACCATCTTTAACTTAATTTTATAACATTACTTAGTATTGGTAACGCTAAAAATTACCTTAATACTATCTAACGCCAAAAATTACCTTAGTATTATCTTAGACTTAAACCGTATAAATAAATTGTAACTACGTATTTTAATAATTTGGTACACGATAATAATTTCTTTATAAATTAATTTCTTTATATTCCATACACTACATGTATGAATTAACTAACTTATTTCAAAATTATTAATTTGTGATAAAAATGATGAGCAATGACTGAGCCATGAGCCACAAACGTTGTTTTCAGAAAAGTTTTTCAAAATTTAGATTATTCATATTGTAGTTTAAGTTTTAATAAATGATGAAATATAACGAGTGTTTTTAAGATTCATAATAATAAAGTTAGACACGTCATCTATTTGGTTTGATTTTAGCCTTCGGTGCGGTTTTATTTTTATTTTTATTTATTTATTTTTTTACTGAAAGCCAAAAGAAAATCGATTGGTTGAATAGGTATTAATGGGGATTATTGTATTTGATTTGGTGCAGAAGGTGTGGTTGTATAGTCAATACTATATTTTCTTTTATTGAACGTTTACATTGCTGGGCTTATGTTTTTCTTGCACGTAATTAGACACATCTTCGTTGTGCATCCTACTTGAGCAAGGATTTAACTTTAACATGTTTGTAGCGGATTACTTACTTTGAGTAGTATACATACTAATTTAGAATCCAAGAAAAAGTTGCAATACAATGTCAAGTTGATTTCATCACATGCACAACTAGGATTTCGCTAGAAATTTATGAAAAATTGGTATCATTCTTGTATGATATATGGTTTGGTACTGGGAAAGGCTAGAGCCAATGTGGTGGGTGTCGAATCCAACAAATAATAAAATACTTGCTCTAAAATATAATTTGTAGTAGCAGTGAGCAAGGTCGTATCCTCAGAGATTGGTTAGATTTACTCTTTTAAAAATGAGACTAAATAAAATAAAATTGGGGGGTTTAAAAGAATGAGGCTCCAAAAAAAATTGAAATTAAAATAATGCAATGATAAAATATAAATTGAATTGAAGTCACTTAAGGTAAATATCCAATCCAAGGTTTAATCTCCAATTGATTCATACAAATTGATCATAGATGCAAAGATAATTCTCCTCATTAATTCCCTAAAGCTGTTATGGTTGTTGATACGATCTAACAACCTATCTCTCTTACTTATTTGATAACCAAGGTACGATCTGTTGGTTATTTCTAATCAATAAACAACCCTAGGTACGACTGCTAAGATTTAATTTATTGACAAAGATTAATATCTAAGAGATGACCAATTCTAACCAACAAAAGCATACGATGAATTGTTTAAGTTAGATTGTATATTCCTACAACATAAATTGAGAACTTTGACCTAATCAATTTTGTTGTTTGCCACAATCGTTAGAAATACTAGACAATTACGGATCTAGTTTTCTAACTAGCAATATGTTGAATTGACAATTAAACAACGGGCCCTTTGTGTAATCAATCAATCCACAATTTCAAGAAAAACATAAGAACATGCAAATAGAGAAAATAAAGGGAGAACAATAAAAGAATATATTAGATCTCACAATTTGTTCTTGAATCAATCTTCAATCAACCTTGAATTGGAATTGAAATTTAGAATTTCATGGAGAAGATGAAGATAATTCTAGTGTATCCTCCGAAAGAGAAACGTGTATTTTTGGCCAAGATATAATATGGGTTTCTTGTTGTCTTGGGTCCGATCCAATCCTAAAATTACCTAGGAAAAAATAAGAGAGAAAATAAAAGGAAAGATTTTAGTTTCCTAATTCTAATAGAAGTCTATGATTTTTTCCTACAAAATAAAAACTAATTGCATTAAAGGTCCCTATAAAATATTCCTATTCTTTTTAGGAGTAGGAATAATTAAATAGGGTCTTCTATTGGCCCACCAACTCTTCTCTTCTAAGGAGTCTTATCTCTACATTCTTATGGGAAAACCATGTTGATAAGTCGCGATCACGCTTCAAGCTTGAGGCTCTTCTAGTTGTTTTCCATTGATCTTCACTATTTCTTCAAAACTTGTAAAATTAACTTTAATTTAATTCACTCCTTCACCTGGTCCATAAAATATAAAACACAATTAAAATCAAGGACTTAAGCAATTTTTAAATAATATAAGCGTGGAAAAATATTACGATTGTATGAAATAAATGAGTTTTATCAAATTCCCCCACACTTAAACAATGCTTGCCCTCAAGCATACAGCAAATCAAGTCATCAATTGCTTAAAATTTCAAAGCCATCCTTCAACAACCAAAACCATTGTGCCTCAAAGATTTAAATTTCAACACAATTAAGAACCAACACGAAATAGAGTAAATCCCCACCAACCAACACAAATAATCAATCACTTTAACAATTTCTCAAATCCAAATGTAGTGGGATTTAACACCCTCACATAGGATTCACTCAATACGCTCAAAGTGTTTAGGTTATAGGAATATACTCTCAAATCAATACATAGAAGATCCTTACTATAAGCTTGCTAATATATCACATCGGTTCCACCAATGAGTTGAATGCAAGTAAGGGTCTTAAATAGGGTTGTAACGTGGCTTGGGTAAGGTGGGATAAGAAGGATTTATTTAGGCTATTTTATCAAGGAATTGCACAACTTATCCACAAGAACTCAACTCAAAAATAAACTCTACAAACTTCATCTAACGATTTGAACCACTTACTCAACAATCACAATTCACGCTTCTTCCTTTCACTTGCATACTCTACCCTTTTTGTCGCTCTTTTTTCTCAGACTTTTTTTTTCTTCTTCTTCTTTTTTTTTTTTTTTTTTTAATTTTTTTTTTTCAATCATTCTCCTCATCATCTCTTTCGTACTTCCTCGCCAAATCAAAGAGCCATGTAGATCACACTTGAACACTATATTCTCACTTCTAGAGAAGGGTGAGAATTGCACTATGAACATTTTGTTCTTCGTCATATATCAACATCTCCAAAATAAGTCGAAGCTACATGTAAAAAAAGTTAAGAATTCCTTCAATTTAAGGTTCAAAATAGGGGAAATTAACAAAGAAACGGATTCTCAAGGCTTGTAATGCGGTTAATTTCCAATAAAAGGCTAGAAGGCACAAAGTTGGCTCTCTAAGGGTAATTTCAAGGGTAGGTTCTTTACTTAAAGCTAAATTTGGCTTTACTCTAGGTGCCCTTACGCTTTATATGCATCCAATTATCAACGGGCATACCAACATGCATAACAAAGCAAGTTCTAGAAGAAAATCGACTATGCATGATAATCACACAATCAAAGAATGGAGCATGATATATAAAATATCGTGAATGCTCGTAGGCTCAAAAGCTCACAAAATTAGGGATATTGTGCATCAAATCCCACACATTCTTCATTCAATCCACCGCTAAGAGCAATCAATTATAATGCAAATAATAAGGACTCATCTACTCATGTTAATCCCCTATTGCATCTTAACTCATCTCAATGAAGTACAATAATCTAAATTGCATAGGGAAAAACATTAATAGAATCCAAAATTTGAAAGAGATGTTTTTCAAAAAATTCCATCATTTTTTTTTGATTTTTTTTTTTTTTTTCAAAGCATATAAAATCAAAATGCAAAAGTGACATTAAAATGCAACTAATATGATACTAGAATTAAAATAAAAATGAAGTGCACTAAAATGAACATTTAAGAACATCTGACTCTCCCCACACCTAAACTACACATTGTCCTCAATGTAAGAAAAGCTAAAAAAATAAAAAATAAAAAAATAAAATCCTAGAAGCGAAAAAAATAAAAATAATAAAATAAAATAAAAGGAGAGAAACTCCCCTGAAAGGTGAAGAATCAGGAGAAGGTGGAACGGGCCCATATGCACAAAAATGCATTCAAGTTCTTCTCAATTGCAAGGCAAAGGCGATCTCAATTCGTGCTATGCGATCATCAACATTCTCACAGTATCTGCGTGCTCACGGTACGGTACAATAGCTAGAGACGAGGAAGGGGGATTTGTAGATGCCCAAGTTCGCCCCGTGGCGGCACGTTTCGTCGGTCGAGGTTTAGGACCGCGATGAATAGCTCCCGGTGTCTCAAATTCAGATTTACTCAGAACTTAGAAACCAAACCCATGTGCTCCAAGCAATGTAAGTCTAATGGTTGTATCTCACAAGCAATATGAAGGTTATTATCATGAAGAGCAATCAATTTCTCATGTAGGGCTAAATGTGTAATCAAAGAACCTAAAATCAATGGACGTTTAGCCGTTACTACATTTTCAAATTGAGATGCCAACCAATACCCAAGATTCACTTTCTTGTTGTTGAGCATACACCACAAGAAATAAAACTCACATTTAGTCAAAACCCCAAACAGAATCCTTTCAATTCAAAAATTGAAAGCAAGAAGTCGATGAATATATATCAAAGCGTGGTCACGAGAAATGTGTCTTTTGACTTACTTGGGTTATACATGTGATTAGTGGACAATTCTCCATATAAACGATAGGGTTCAAATTCCTCATCAGTAATCACAAGAACTATTCAAATATTCTTCCGCTTTTGGCATATTCTTTAGTGATGAATCCAAAAGCAAGATTAAATCCAGGATCGAAAGTTTGAATTCTTTTCCCATTAATCTAAATTGAACCACCCGTGGGCTACTTAACGTGAAATTATCCGGTTTCTTAAACTCAAAAGTGGTGTAAAATTCTCTAACAAGCTCAATATAAGCCGGACATGTAATAGCAAAATAAGGTTGCCATGCGATATGCTCAATTAACTCACGCATCTTAGTTGCTAAATTCAAAGTCGCCAAAGTGGGTTCGTGAATACACTTACCTGGAACGATGCTTTGAGTACGAACAAGTTTATATCGGTTTTGATCCCGTTTCTTGGCAAATTTGAGATTCCCATTCAAGTCAGTGTCGGAGGGAGGTAATATATGCAATCCTTTGCCAATTCGAGCCCTCTTTCGTGTCGGAAAATCGCCATCGCCGGAATTGGCCGAGGTGGAACGGTTGACGCGGTCGGGGCTGTTTTCTTCTTGTTTGGGATATGATTTGAAGTTGTAGTTGCCCGTCCCATATTGGAGTGTGACCGGGCCAATCAAAAAGAGAGGTGCGGTGGTGGAAGGTTATTGCCGGGTGTCGAGAAGCGGTTGGGAACGAGGGAAACGAGAGGGGAAAGGTGCGAGGGTGTGGTGTGGATGAAGAACACGTTGTCGCCAAGGAAGATTATCAATGGTTGCCGATGGTTGAATTTGTCTGAGTCAATTGGTTGGAAAAGATAGTGGCGGCCACAGGCCAATGGCTAGTCGGCATTCATGGTGGGAAATTGCTACGAATTGAGGGAGAGAGAGAGATATACGTGATGTGTATATAGATATATATATATGTTAGGGTGGGGAGTGGGGTAGGTGAGGTAGGTAGGTTTGACCAAGAATGGAAGAAAAGTTCTGTGTTGTTGTTGAATTCGTGTGTTTTTGTGGTTTTGTTGTTTTGTGTTTTTTTTTTTTTTTTCAATTTATAGAAAGAAAAAGAAGAAAAGAAAAGGAAAAAAAAAAATTGAGAAGGATTTTGGGATTAGGAAATTGATTTTGTTTAGGGATGAGTTTTGGAAATTTTAAAGAATTAGGAATGTTATGTGATTTGGGTAGGAATAGAATTTTGACTAAAATAGAATTGTAAAACTTGATGCCCAAGTTAGGTTTTGAATCAAGAGAAAGAAAAGATCGAAGGAAGAAAAATTAAAGAAAAATTGGATTTTTAATCCTAAAAGGTCTAGGGGGAAGACGTGGGCACGTTCTACTCAATAGATTTGTTTGTGAAAAATTTACCTAAAAGGTCTATGGGGAAGACGTGGGCACGCCACACTCAATAGATTTGTTTGTGAAAATTTTACCTAAAAGGTCTAGGGGGAAGACGTGGGCACGCCATACTCAATAGATTTTTTTGTGAAAAATTTACCTAAAAGCTCTAGGGGGAAGACGTGGGCACGCCATACTCAATAGATTTTTTTTGTGAAAAATTTACCTAAAAGCTCTAGGGGGAAGACGTGGGCACGCCATACTCAAGTGATTTTTACTCAATGGAACCATCGCTCCTACGATCAAGAAAACTGCCTCGCCAAGAAAAAAATAACACCAAATTAATTGCACTTCTAAATAAAAATAAAATCATAAGAATTAAAATAAAATGAATTTGAAAAACAAGATAGAAACAATAAAACTTGGGTTGCCTCCCAATAGCGCCTTTCTTTAACGTCTTTGGCCAGACGTTGCCATCTTTCAATCGGTGTAAATTGGACACGTTAAGCTAATGTAATCGACGTTACTCGTTTGAAAACTATCATAAAAAGGTTTCAAACGATGCCCATTGACTTTAAACGTTTTACTAGTGTCCAAACTTCGAATCTCGACTGCGCCATGAGTAAACACGTTAGTAATAACAAAAGGCCCTACCCACCTAGAGCGCAATTTACCAGAAATAATTTCAACTTAGAATGATATAGTAAAACTTTCTGACCAATAGAGAATTTTTTCCTAGAAATCGCTTGATCATGGAAGGCCTTCGTCTTCTCCTTGTAAATCCGCGAGTTCTCGTAGGCATCATTGCGAATTTCTTCCAACTCTTGTAATTGCAACTTCCTCTCTTCACCCGATTCATCCATGCTCATATTGAAATGCTTGATGTACCAATATGCCCTGTGGTTCTAACTCGACCTAAGGTGACAAGGCTTCCCAAATACTAAACGATAAGGGGACATACCTATAGGAGTTTTGTAGGTCGCATTCGATAAGCCCAGAGTGCATCGTCAAGCCTTAAGCTCCAATCCTTTCGTTAGGGTTGACCGCTTTCTCGAGTATCCGCTTTATTTCTCTATTGGACACCTCCTTTGTCCACTGCGTCATGGGGTGGTAAGCAGAGAAATGCGAAGGCCACATTGTATTTCTTCAAGAAAGCCCCACTACTCTATTGCAAACTGAGTCCCACGGTCACCGATAATTGCCCTTGGTGTTCCAAACCTAACAAAAATATGACTCTTTACAAAATCCACAACCACTTTAGCATCGCTGGCCTCGAGTAGCTTTAGCTTCTACCCATTTTGAAACATAATCCACAAAGAAGAACAATATAAACATTGCTATAAGAGGAAGGGAAAGGACCCATAAAATCGATACCCCACACATCAAAAATTTCACAAACAAGAATAGGGGCAAGTGGCATTTGATCTCTATGTCCTATATTTCCAGCTTCTCGACATCGCCACATGACTTACGTAACAAATATGAATCCTAAACAAAGTCGGCCAAAATAATCCACACTCTAGCACCTTACGGTGCTCATAGGACCAAAATGTCCTCCACATGCATATGAGTGACAAAATTTTAAAATAGAAGTAGTTTCATATTGGGTTACACACCTACGGATGATTTGATCGTAACAATGTTTCCACAGATAGGGTCATCCCACACATAGTATCTAGCATCACTTTTTATTTTATCTTTTGAGCTCTAGTCAAATCACTCGGTAGTGTTCTAGTAACTAAATAGTTAACTATATCGGCGTACCAGGATCGACTCTTGCATAGAAAAGAGATACTCATCCTGAAAGTTGTCCTTCAATGGTGATGGCTCTTCACTCATGGCAAGTCGGCTTAGATGATCAAGCAACTAAGTTTTCGCACTTTCTTATCACGATTCTCTAGATCGAACTCTTGTAACAAGAGAATCCATCGAATGAGTCCTGGCTTGGCTTCTTTCTTCGAGAATAGGTACCTAAGAGTGCATGGTCGTAATAAATAATCACTTTAGTGCCAAGCAAATATGAACGGAATTTTTCTAAAGCAAAGACAATAGCCAAAAGCTCTTTTTCCGTCAGAGAGTAGTTGCTTTGTGCGTTGTCGAGTGTTCGAGATGCATAGTAAATGGCGTGGATGGGCTCTTCCAACTTTTTGTCCTAGCACAAGACCAATCGCGTGATTGCTTGCATCACACATGATCTCGAATGGAAGATTCCAATCCGGTGGTTGGATAATTGGTGCTGAAGTGAGCATATCCTTCAATTTGTCAAATGCATCCTTGCATGCCTCATCAAATTCAAATGCCACATCCTTTTGCAATAATTTGCACAGGTTGAGTTATCTTAGAAAAATCTTTGATAAAGCGCTCAGAAACCCTCGCATGTCCAAGGAAAGAACGAACTTCCCGCACATTTGTGGGGTAAGGCAATGTTTTAATAACATCTATCTTAGCCCTATCAACTTCAATGCCCCTAGGGGATACAATATGACCTAGAATGATACCTTGATCAACCATAAAATGACATTTTTCATAGTTCAACACCAAGTTTGTCTCTATACATCTTCTAAGTATTTTTGTGAGGTTAGTTAAACATATATCAAAAAGAATCACCATAGACCGTGAAATCATCCATAAATACTTCTATGATGTTCTCTACATAATCGGAAAATATACTAACCATACACCTTTGGAATGTGGCGGAGCATTGCAGAGTCCAAACGGCATTCGCCGATAAGTTTAAAGTGCCAAAAGGACAGTGAATGTTGTTTTCTCTTGGTCCTCGTGTGCAACCGAATCTGGTGGAAACCTCAATAACCATCAAGACAACAAGAGTGAGTGCGCCTGCTAAACGCTCAAGCATTTGGTCAATAAAGGGAGGGGAAAGTGATCTTTCCTAGTTGCCGTGATTTAATTTTCTATAATCGATACTGCACTTCCACCCATTTTGAACACGAGTGGGCACCATCTCACCTTCGTAATTTTTAACTATTGTTATACCTGCTTTCTTAGGGACAACTTGAACAGGACTTACCCACTTGCTATCCGAAATTGGATAGATCATACCTGCATCGAGAAGTTTCAAAATCTCATTCTTTACTACTTCCATCATCGGGGTTCAACTCTTCGTTGAGCCTCGCTTAGAAGGCTTGCAATCTTCTTCCAAGAGGGATCCTATGCATGCACGTGGCGGGCTCAATCCCTTGATGTCGGCTATGGTCCATCCCATCGCTTCTTTATACTCCTAAGCACCCGATTAGCCTTTCTTCTTCCATTGCGAGAGCTTTGTGGAGATGATCAGGAAGGGTTTCTCCTTCCCTAGGAACGCATACTTTAGGTGGCCTGGTAGGGGTTTCAACTCCAACTTCGGTGCCTGCATGGTAGAAGGAAGAAGTTTTGTGTGAGAGTGTGGTAAATCAACTTGAGAGACATTGTACCTTATAGGTTGAAGAGATCCCAATTCAAAGATGGCGCCACATAAGT
Source organism: Jasminum sambac (assembly GCA_018223645.1). Classification (NCBI taxonomy): domain Eukaryota; kingdom Viridiplantae; phylum Streptophyta; class Magnoliopsida; order Lamiales; family Oleaceae; genus Jasminum; species Jasminum sambac. The sequence continues at coordinate 30,223,689 of CP073652.1, forward strand.
CAAGATCAAATTCAAAATTCTTCAATTCCTCAAGAGTGAAATTCCTGCAAAGTGCAATTCTTAGTTTATCATCATCAAGACGATCAAAATATTCTTGTGCCAAAGGGTCAACAACATCTAAAACATAAACAGGGACACGCTACTAGGGTATCTCATGGCTTCAGAGATATTAAATTTAATCACATCACCATCGAATTCCATAGTAAAGAGTTCCAAAGATGAACATCAATTTTAGTCCTAGATGTCTTTAAAATGGCCTACCTAACAAGATTGGTGCTCGATTAGATGAGTCATCTTCTTCCATATTAAGCACATAAAAGTCCGCAGAAAATCAATTCGCTAACTTGTACTAAAACATCTTCAAGAACTCCTTCAGATACACATTAGACCTATCGCCTAGTTGTATTATCACGCCGCTTTCTTTTAATGGACCAACATTCAAAGAAGAATAAACTGATAGAGGCATGACATTTATTGAAGCTCCAAGATCTAACATGGCTTTCTCAATCCTAATATTACCTACTTTGCAAGGGATAGTAAACATACCAGGGTCCTTGCATTTGGGAGGTAGTTTTCTTGCGTAATCAGCCAAACATTTTCCCCACACTTACCTTTTCATTGCCCTTTAACTTCCTCTTATTGGTGCACAACTCCTTAAGAAATTTAGCATAGCGAGGTACTTGTTTAATTGCATCAAGTAAAGGGATATTTACCTCAACTTTGCGAAAAGTCTCTAAAATTTCCTTCTCCTCTTCCTCTTTCTTGGATTTATTCAATCTTGTAGGAAAAGGGGGAGGGGTCACCAATACCGGGTTGGTTTCTATTGAGCTCTTCTCGATTGGTCACCGAGGGATAACTTCCTTTTCGCTTTCTTCCTTTGAATTGCTTTGCTTAACCTTGCTCGGTTCCTTCAATTGCTTTCCACTTCTCAAAGTGATCGCACTAGCGTTTTGCTTTGGATTGATAATAGTTTGTGAAGGCAATTTACCTTGAGACTCTAGTTTATTCATGCTGGATGCGAGCTGACTCACTTGGGTTTCCAAGTTCTTGATGCTGGTTTTCGTCTCCTGTTGAAATTGTTGTGTGTTAGTTGCAAGTGATTTAACAATTTCTTCTAGAGACATACCGTAATCTTGAGGAAGGTCAGCTGTGGAGGCCGAGATTGTTGGAACCGTGGTTTCGGCCCATAGCTAAAGTTAGGATGATCCCTCCACCCTGGGTTGTATGTATTTGAATAGGGATCATATTTTCTTTGTGGTGGACCTGGGAATCTCCCAACCATATTGGCTTGTTCAAAAGGATCTTCTTGAAGGGTGGGACACGCATCGGTCGGATGATTGATAGCTGCACATATCCCGCAAGCCTTCACTTGTTGTCCATTCCCTACAACCAATTGTTGAACAATGTATGTTAGATTATCTATTCGAGATTCAAGGGAAGAGATATTTACCTCATTCACCCTTCGGGTATCATGTCGGGACCCAAATTGCCGGGAATTGGCTGCCATGATAGTGATCAATTCTCTCGCGCAAGCTGGGGTTTTGTTCACTATAGCTCCTCCGCTAGCCGCATCCATCATCCTTCTCTCCATGGGTAACAATCCTTCATAAAAATATTGGATGAGAAGTGGTCGATATCCCATGTTGAGGACAACTTGTACAAAGTCGCTTGAATCTTTCCCAATACTCATGAAGGGACTCAGTATTCTTCTGCTTGACTCCACAAATCTCCTTCCTAATGCTTCCAAAGACGTGAAGTCGGGAAAATTTGTCAAGAAATGATTGCACCATCCCCGCCCACGTTGTTATAGAGCCTAAGGTAAGTAGAACAACCAATCTCTTTGCCCTGGCCGCCAAATAAAATGGAAAGGCACGTGAGCTTGATCTGTTCTTCCGCTACTCCTTGTGGTTTCATGGTTGAGCACACAACGTGGAATTCTTTAAGATGCTTGTGAGGATCTTCGCTTCTCTAGCCCATGAAATTTAGGAAGCAAGTGAATTAAACCAGATTTCAACTCAAAATCCGCCCGCAGTTGGGTATTGAATGCATAGAGGTTGTTGGTCCACATTTGGCAAATTGGCCTCCTCTTAGAGTTCTTTCTGCGTTATCCATTTCTTGTTCTAGTTCAATCACTAGACGATGAACTTGATAAGCCAATTTTTGTATTCAGTTCGGGGGATGAAGTTGCTTGTTTTCTTAATCTAGCTTCCTTCCTCAATCTTCGAGCTGTCTTCTCAATCTCAGGATCGTATTGAAGTTCACCTGCACGAGAAGAACGAAGCATCAAAGACAAAAAAAAAAGAGTAAATCTAATTGACACCAATCCCCGGCAACGGCGCCAAAAATTTGGTGGGTGTCGAATCCAACAAATAATAAAATACTTGCTCTAAAATATAATTTGTAGTAGCAGTGAGCAAGGTCGTATCCTCAGAGATTGGTTAGATTTACTCTTTTAAAAATGAGACTAAATAAAATAAAATTGGGGGGTTTAAAAGAATGAGGCTCCAAAAAAATTGAAATTAAAATAATGCAATGATAAAATATAAATTGAATTGAAGTCACTTAAGGTAAATATCCAATCCAAGGTTTAATCTCCAATTGATTCATACAAATTGATCATAGATGCAAAGATAATTCTCCTCATTAATTCCCTAATCGGTTATGGTTGTTGATACGATCTAACAACCTATCTCTCTTACTTATTTGATAACCAAGGTACGACTGCTGGTTATTTCCCTAATCAATAAACAACCCTAGGTACGACCGTTAAGATTTAATTTATTGACAGCATTAATATCTAAGAGATGACCAATTCTAACCAACAAAAGCATACGATGAATTGTTTAAGTTAGATTGTATATTCCTACAACATAAATTGAGAACTTTGACCTAATCAATTTTGTTGTTTGCCACAATCGTTAGAAATACTAGACAATTACGGATCTAGTTTTCTAACTAGCAATATGTTGAATTGACAATTAAACAACGGGCCCTTTGTGTAATCAATCAATCCACAATTTCAAGAAAAACATAAGAACATGCAAATAGAGAAAATAAAGGGAGAACAATAAAAGAATATATTAGATCTCACAATTTGTTCTTGAATCAATCTTCAATCAACCTTGAATTGGAATTGAAATTTAGAATTTCATGGAGAAGATGAAGATAATTCTAGTGTATCCTCTGGAAAGAGAAACGTGTATTTTTGGCCAAGATATAATATGGGTTTCTTGTTGTCTTGGGCCCGATCCAATCCTAAAAATTACCTAGGAAAAAATAAGAGAGAAAATAAAAGGAAAGATTTTAGTTTCCTAATTCTAATAGAAGTCTATGATTTTTTTCCTACAAAATAAAAACTAATTGCATTAAAGGTCCCTATAAAATATTCCTATTCTTTTTAGGAGTAGGAATAATTAAATAGGGTCTTCTATTGGTCCACCAACTCTTCTCTTCTAAGGAGTCTTATCTCTACATTCTTATGGGAAAACCATGTTGATAAGTCGCGATCACGCTTCAAGCTTGAGGCTCTTCTAGTTGTTTTCCATTGATCTTCACTATTTCTTCAAAACTTGTAAAATTAACTTTAATTTAATTCGACTCCTTCACCTGGTCCATAAAATATAAAACACAATTAAAATCAAGGACTTAAGCAATTTTTAAATAATATAAGCGTGGAAAAATATTACGATTGTATGAAATAAATGAGTTTTATCACAATGATAAGAGTAATTTCAACCGTGGGACGGGGTGCTGAAAACTACGGAGTCTCGGGCTGCTGGAAATCCGAATTTGGGCCTCAACTTGCAATCTGCAAAATGAAAGAAACAAAAGGTGGGGCTATCCCCCGATTTGCCTCGGGTGTGAAAATTAGTGTTTGTAGGATAGAGTGAGAATGAGAATAATGAGAGCAAAGTAGAAAAAGTGAACCCCTTCAAACCCTGAAACACGAAGTATTTATAGGACTTGTATAGTAACTGCTCACAACTTCCCTGATGCATGCTTGACACATATCTTCTTGTTGATGACGACACGTGTTGTGACCCCATCAAGTTGTAACCATTCATGAAGAGTTGTTAATAACATTAAAGGTTATAATACCTAAACTTAAGCATAATACAACCTTAATAATACGATCATGTAATTAAGACTTGACTTCTTTCCTCGACCTCATATACGGTCGTAGTCAATCAAAGATGGCTATTTGTTATCATTTAGGCCCCCCAACAAATGCTCCTCGAAGCTCGTTAGACTCGAGGGGCAAAAAGGGAAAGGCCATATGAATTTCTTTAGTACAGATACCATGGACTTTGACCTTGACAGAGTGAAAAAAATGCCTTAATGAAGGTCGAAAAAACAAAGGCTCAAAGGTAAAAAGTGCTGATGACACTAGGACTTGATCCAAAGTCGCTAAAACGACATGAGCTGCTCACCCTCCAACCCTAGCCCGTACCTTCGCGACTACGAGTTCGTGTAATCAAATGGTTTGTGAATCTCAATCCACTCTCAATGTGGATAAGGAAGTTTGTGCTTTAGAGGAGTTCATGGATCCTCACTTGAAAGAAAACGTGAAGAAGAAAATGCTCAACCTCGCCATAGGGGTTTTGCGGCCATAATCAGGAAGGTAATTTACTTGAGTACTCTTCTACGATCATTCATATCATATCCTCACTTCAACTTCTAACTCCTCTTTACCCGATCTTGTTTCTTAGGCTTTGTCCATTGAGCAATCTATGCTTGAAGACTTGAAATCCGTTGATGAGAAAAGCAAAATCTTGGAGAAGTCAAATAAGGAATTGACAAAGGATATGAAGAAAGAAAAATCTAACTTGGCAATCAAAAAGGGTGAGAACGAAGATTTGAAGGAGAAATTAGAGACCGCTCAGCAGACGACCATAGACGAATATAAGCGATCGCACGAATACAAGGAGACAATGGGCATGCATGTATGGGGTCCAATCCATGATAACCTCTTACAAAAGAGTTCAAGCTTTGAAATTTGACCATAAACGGCCATGCTCCAAAATTTTACCTTAAATTATCATGCTTCCATAAATGGTTGTGCTTCAAATTCGACCATAAATGATCATGCTTCAAAAGAGTGAAAATCCTTGGTTATGATAGGGTGAATTCCCAATCATCAATGATAAGTCCTTAAAGCTTTTGGACAGAAAATATTTTCAAGCTAGAAAATCTAACACACAATAAAATATGCCTATGCATATCAATAGAACATAACTAGAAATTTATGCCCATTAACGTTCGTAAGATACAATTCGAATGCTGTCTTTCATCAAATATGCAAATTCATACATGCTAGTTAAAATAGTATACACGTGACCATGTGCTCTTTAAATGTTGTCTTAAACCATGTATAATCTAAAATACGATCTTAAACCATCCTCTCAAAGTATGGTCTTAAATTATTCCTCAAAAAACCAATATAAATTAACTCAACTACTTAAGATAAGGTCTTCATGTCCCCCCGAGAAAGTTGAGTTAATTTATGATGACTTATTTATCTATACCAAGTGTTAAAGTTAAAGTACCTCGCAAGTTTGCTTCACGTGAAGTGAATAGGAAATGCTTGTATCATCAAAGTTTTGCCTGAGAACTTTTGTGTAAACATGTGTGACTGCAAAATGAAACTCTTCACAATGAGTCTGATGGAGACTATTTTTACGTGAGTAAGTTGTTGGTCAGCCCATGAAGTTTGGACTCATTTTGCTCAATCTATTAGTCTAGGCTTAAGGTACTTGATCTACAGGTCAAGATTTTGGTACGCTCGACCTATAAATCAAGGCTTTAACATGCTCAATCTTTAAAATGAGGCTTTAGATACTCAACCTATTAGTCAAGGCTCTAAGATCTTAAACAATTATTTGAAAATTTTTTATAATAAGAAGATTCTGGGATTTTACTTAAGGACGAGAACTCAAGAATTAGATCATGATTATTTTCAATTCAGATCATAGAATATAATCACAAAAATACCGCCATGAATGACGATTTCAAATTTAGGTTGTATAATCACTATTGAAGAATTCCATATTGGACTATTATTTCGAATTTAGACCATATAAACAACCTGGCCTCGTCAAGTTTTAACTGTCCATGAAGAGTTGTTAAGAACATTAGTGGTCATAAAAACTAAAGCATAATACGACCTTAATAATACGGTCATGTAATATAGACATGACTTCTTTCCTCGACCTCATTTACAACCGTAGTAATTAAAGATGGCTATTTGGTATCATCGGTACTAAGTTATTAAAGTGGTAAGACCTAAATATTCGTACTAAAATTTTCCCTTTCTCCCCCTTCTTTTTTCCTTTATGATATTTCTAAGAGTTATTTATGCCACAATCCGTCATATAGGACGGTATTGTTATAGACTCAAAGTCGAACAATCTCTATTCTTCATCCGAAATCAACTATTAAAAAAAAAAAAAGAAAGAAAAGAAGCCTACAACTAGACTAAACGATAAATAGGAAAACATACTAGGTTGCCAATCCCTTAATGGTCCGAGGTTGTTAAGTAGATAAAAGAAAACATGAAAATAATGACTAGAAAAAAAAAAAAAAAAAGAAAAACGACCTTTTCAAAAAGAAGACGATTTCGGCCTTGTTTGATTGGGGGTTTAGTTGTTCCGCGCGGTATTCCGTGTAAAAATGTGTAGTTAATATTATTTTGGGAAATGTGTGTGTGGTTGAAAATGAGTATGAGGTATACGGAATTGCGTGCGGATTTGGGTAACACCAAATAGAACAAGGCCTTCAAATGGTCAAAATTCATCAAAAATCGCGGCAAAGTTGGTAAGTCTTCTTTGGCTTGTTGAAACTGGAATGAGATCATATATAATAAAGTTTCTGATACCGTATGCGAATTCTATTCCCAAATTTCAGAATACCAAATATTGACGATGACTATGGCTATATTATTGAACTCTTTTCTATCATACTTGTTCAAATACGCTAATACAGCTCAATCCATGCCAAGTGGAACAAAAGATTGAATTTGACTAATGGACCCTAAAAAATGGTTTATTGGAACAATATATATTCCCTTTATTCTTCCAAAAGTCTGATCATGTTCGGATCTCCTCTCTCACTTTTGTTTCTTATATCATTTTAAAAGTAAATTAAATTAATGTTAATTGGACGTGGTCAGAAGACAACAAATCTGTTTTCGGCATTCCCAAAACTCACGGCACGGACTTTTCTGCCTCAATCTATTCTTTCAAAGATCCTTCCATGCAAAAGACAACGTGTAAATCTCCTTTGAAAAAGTATGCATCGGTTGACTCCAAAGTCTTCCCTTCAAACAATCAATCCATCTTCTGAACTTAATTTGTATCCTCTGAAATTTTTTGATACTTTCATGTCCCAAATTTGCCCCAACAATGGCGTATGCCCTCTTCAGCTTCGTCTTATTCATAGTACTTCTCCTCCCAATCTGCACCTTTTCCCAAAGCAACACTAACCTAACAGTAGGCACTTCTCTTGTTGCAAGAGAAAACTCCAATCCATGGCGTTCACCTTCTGATGATTTTGCGTTTGGATTTCAGAAACTTCAAAATTACGACAACCAATTTATACTATCAATCTGGTTCGATAAAATACCTAAAAAAACCATCGTATGGTATCCAAAAGATATCGGTCCAGTATCAGAAGGATCGACGGTGACGATCGACGCACAGGTCGGGCTTGTGCTCAGTGATCCTCGAGGTCGCCGTCTATGGAATACTCAAAACGTTGTTGGAGATGTTTCTCGTGCTTTTATGAATGATACAGGTAATTTCCTTCTATTCGGCGGTGACTCTGCTCCTCTATGGCAGAGTTTCGAAAATCCGAGAGATACGATTCTGCCTAAGCAAGTAATCCCGATTGACGGTTCTCTCGTTTCCCGGAGATCTGAATCGAATTTCACTCAAGGACGATTTTATCTTCGCATGCTCAGTAGTGGTAATTTGGTGCTTAACACTAGGAGTGTGCCGACGAACTTGGATTTTGATGATGAGTATTACAACAGCGAAACTTCTGATGCTGCAAATTCATCTAATTCTGGTTATCAACTCCTCTTCGGTGAGAGGGGTATTCTTCGCGTGCTTAGGAGAAATGGGGAAAACAAAGCCCTAACTACGAAGCGCTCAATTCCAACAACATCGGATCATTATTACAGAGCAATTCTCGATTCCGATGGAGTTTTTAGACAATACTATCATCCGAAGAGTTTCAGTGGCGATCCAGGGTGGACTGTTGCTGAGTACTGGCCACTTAACATATGTATGAACATCAATGGAGATAAAGGAAGTGGGGCTTGTGGATATAACAGTGTATGCAGATTAGAAAATGGAAAACCGATCTGCGAATGTCCTCGAGGTTATTCGTTTTCGGATCTAAGCGATCCGTACAGCGATTGCACCTCGAGATTCATGCCAATCTGTGATGAAGAAGATGATCGTAATAGATCTCCGGAAGATGTGTATGAGACGTTGATGGTTCCTGATATTGATTGGCCAAAATCTGATTTCGAGGAAATCAGACCTTCCGCGGCAGATGCTTGTAGAAATGCCTGTTTGAGTGATTGTTTGTGTGCTGTTTCAATTTACAGAGATGACAGCTGCTGGAAGAAGAAGCTGCCATTGTCGAACGGGAGAGTCGACACAGGTTTGAATGCACAGGCTTTTCTCAAGTTCAGGAAAGGCGACATTCCTCCGCCAAATCCCGATTATCCAATTCACGATAAAGGGAAAAAGGACAGAGGAACATTGATACTTGTGGGGTCAGTTCTCTTGGGCAGCTCACTTTTTGTCAACTTCATGTTTGTAGGTGCAGCTTGTTTGGGGTTCTTCCTTATTTACAAGAAGAAAATCTGGAATTTCCTACCAGTTCACGATTCATCATCTGGAGTGAATTTGAGGTGTTTTAGTTACAAGGAGCTCGAACAAGCTACAAGCGGGTTTAAAGAAGAACTGGGTCGAGGTGCGTTTGGGATTGTGTACAAAGGGGTAATGCCGAATGATAGCACCACCATCGCGGTGAAAAAGCTCGACCGAGTGGCTCAAGATACCGAGAAAGAATTTAGAACGGAGGTGAATGTCATAGGACAAACTCATCACAAGAATCTAGTCCGTCTTCTCGGGTTTTGTGAAGACGGTCCCCACCGGTTGTTGGTTTATGAGTATATGAACAATGGCACTCTTGCGGGCTTTCTTTTTGGCGGCCTTAAACCGAATTGGCAGAGAAGGATGCATATCGCAATGGGGATTGCTAGAGGACTAGCGTATTTACACGAAGAATGTAGTACACATATCATCCATTGTGACATCAAGCCTCAAAACATACTTCTTGACGAATATTTCAATGCTCGGATTTCAGATTTCGGATTAGCGAAACTTTTGATGATGAATCAGAGCCGTACCCTAACTAACATCAGAGGTACAAAAGGGTATGTTGCTCCCGAATGGTTTAGAAATACTCAAGTGACAGCAAAAGTCGATGTTTACAGTTTTGGCGTTTTGCTGTTAGAGATTGTTACATGTAAAAAAAGCTTGATGGATGTGGAATCTGGAGATGGAGAAAACCCGATTCTTACTGATTGGGTTTGGGACTGCTTTGTAGAACGAAGGATAGATAATCTGGTTGAAAATGATGTTGAAGCGTTGAATGACAGGGAAAGGGCAGAACGGTTTGTTATGGTTGGCATTTGGTGCATTCAAGAAGACTCGTCTTTGAGGCCGACGATGAGAGCGGTCAGCCAAATGCTTGAAGGAATTCTGGACGTTAATGTTCCCCCTTCTCCATCGCCGTTCACGGGGTAAGAAATTGAGTTGCCTCGTTTATCTTCTCCACATTGTTTAAGTTCATCAATGTGAGAATAGCTGTATTATTAACTCTCGTTGAGAGAGTATGTGTTACTTTTGGATCAATTCTGCATAAATTAATATTACATTGGATGGTGTATTGTATGTTTATTATTCTTAATATGATGGAAAGAGTAATCTTCTTATTCTAAATTAGCGTTGGACGAAGACCAAATAATAAGTATTACAAATTTACTTAAAACACAAAAAAAAAAAGTATTACCACCCCTGTTCCAAAAAGATAGCTTCAAAATTATTTTTCTAATATGCACTTACATTCATTAAATATTCCACTTTAATAATTTTATTTTGTTGATAACAATACCCATTAAATATGGGCATATAAGAAAACTATTATTTCAACTATATTTTTAAAAGGAATGTGACATATATTTTGAGACCGGACAAAAAAGAGTATGAACTTGTGGACGGAGGCAATACAAATTTATTGTCGGCAATGTTTTTAAATGATTGTTTTTGCACGATTTCAATTTACTTTGACAATCATTGTTGGAAGAAGAAGCATCTCTTGTCGCACGGGAGATTCGACGTGGGTATAAACATAAATTCGTTTCTCAAGTTGAGGAAGGTTGATGTTCGTTTAGAATCGCCGAGACCTATTCCTCCAACAACTAGTCAAGAGAAATCAGAGAACGACCGGGTGGACATTGATACTCGTGATATCGATACTCTTGTGCAGCTCGGTTTTTGTCATCTTCATGCTCTTAGGGGTGGTTTGTTTCGGTTTTATCCAATTATCCTCATATTCAACAAGAAGATCACGGGTCATCACCCCTCTGCGGCCGGAGCAAATGCAAATTTGGGGCCTTTTAATTTTAAAGAGCTTGCAAAAGCAACAAATGGGTTCATGGAAGAATTGGGAAGAGGTGCATTTAATTGGGATAGTCTACAAAAAGATAATGACAATAAATGGTCATCAAACCACCATCATGGAGAAGAAGCTCGACCAAGTGGCACAAGATACCGAGAAAGAATTCAGAACCGAAGTGCACGTTATAGGCCAAACTCATCACAAGAACTGAGTCCATTGGCTGGGAATTTGCGACGAGGGGTCTCATCGGTTATTAGTGTGCGAATACATGAACAATGGGACCGTAGCTAGCTCTTTTGGCGATTTGAAACCAAATTGGAACCAAAGGACTCAAATTGCGACCGGGGTAGCAAGGGGACTAGTGTACTTACAAGAAGAATGCAACAAGCAAATCATCCATTGTGACATCAAGCCTCGAAACATACGTCTTGATGAATGCTACAATACTCGGATTTCGGATTTCGGATTGGAGAAACTTTTGATGATGGATCAAAGTCATACCCTCATGAACATTAGAGGTACGAAAGGATATGTCACGCCATAATGGTTTAGGAACACGCACGTCAAGGCAAAAGTTGATGTTTATAGCTTTGGTGTCTTAGTATTGGAGCTTGTTACATGTATGAGAAGTATGGAGGACTTGGAATTTGGTGAAGGAAAATTCTATTCTTACCGAATGGGTTTGAGATTGTTTTGTGGAAGGACGATTGGATACTTTGGTCGGATATGATAGCGAAGCATTAGTTGACAAGAAAGGGGCTGGTTCTGGTTCCGATAGAGAGAGGGGTGTGTGGGCCCCACGCCCACCCCGCATTCGGGGGGCTGGGGGGCTCCTGGGGGGGCGCGGGGGGGGCGGGGGCTCCTCTCTATCGGGCTCGTTCCCGAGAGGGGAACTAGAACAAGAGGGGACAAGAAAAGGCTACAACGGTTCATGATGGTTGGCATTTGGTGCGCTCAAGAAGACTCGTCGTTGAGGCCGACTATGAGAAAGGTCAGCCAAATTCTTGAAGCTAGGAATTCTTGAAGTTGAAATCCCTTCTTGTCAATCTCCTATTTTCTCATAAAGGTATATACATTTGTTGAAAACATGAGATTTTATCACTTGTTAACATCCAAATTTTAATGCATTTTAATGTATTTTTTTCAAATTTCAAATTTGATCAAACAAATCACATCTATATATCTCTCCACTCATTAAATCTCCACTATCCAACCCCACTCATTCTCTCTCTTCCTATTCATAAAAATACATTAAAATTCATCCGCTAACATACTCTTAGCATTGTTAATAAAAGTTTAAGCTACAAGACTTCGATTCATTTTGTAAATTGTACATAAATTTGCATCACGTTAAGCGGTAATAAAATTTCTCAACTTTAACATTTCAATATTAAAAGGCGATTACTCGGTTAACGCATGCGACATGACATTAAATAAATACGGGACACAATCAGTTTTAAGCTACTTTAGCTCGATACGTTTTACATACTTATCTTGGGAACTTTATGTGGAATATGTGTTTTTTCTCTCTTTTTTTTCCTTTATGGTGGGCATAAAATTTTATTGAAAACAAAAGTCAAATATGTGTTAATATATATATATATATATATATATATATATATATATATATATATACATGGGGACAATTTATCGGTTTAATCTTTTAGCAACTTGCATTCAATTTGGATTTATAAGGATTTATAGATTTTGAGATTGAATCAATTATAGAATTTAATAGACTTTTATTGACTCTGTGCAGATTTCCAGAGAATGACTTTTATTTCAAATTTTTATGGATTTATGTGGAATTCATATGACATTATAAATTTTCATTTTATAAAATAAATAGTACGTATAAAATCATTTAATTATTTGTTCATTATGCCATTATGTTGTAAAATTTCTACTTTGTTCAATTAAATTATCAATACTACAAAATAATAAATTATAATTCTCACGTCAATATAAATTTTTTCTAGAAAGTACAAAAATGAAGAATCTTTAACTTGAATACAAAGGTTACAAACAAAAATTTCACAACAATTTCAACTAAAAAAAACTATGTCGTATTCAACATTATCAGGATGTTAAATCATGTATCAAGTTATCAAATTTAATAAAGTATTAATATAAAATATTTCATTATAAATTGTAATATTTATTTTAAAAATCTCAAATATAGTTATCTCTCTCTCTCTCTCTCTTTTTATAAAAAGCTAAATAAAAAGAAGCAAGATAAAATCTAATATGAATTTTTGTCACGCCATCCTTATTTCAAAATGAAGAAAACAATGAAAAGAATAAAGAGGAAAAACTAATAAGAGAGAACATAATAATAATAATAATAATAATAATAATAATAATAATAATAATAATAATAATAATAATAATAATAATAATGTACTCAAAAGAGAAAAGGTAATTTTTATTTATTTTTATTTTTTATGGAGGTGAATGATAAACTTTCTAGTTTCTATTATGATACAAGTCCTTTAAAAGCTTACGGGTGAATGAAAGATTTTTTATGATAAATTATAATTGTACCTTCTATATACTGAAAGATTAAGAAATCTTGATTTCACTGAAAAAATTGAATGACTCATAACTTTGTAAAACATTTAAAAGTATTATTATATAATTGAATACACTCAAACCTTTTAAAATCCATTAAATTTCTTAAAATTCAATAAAGTTGATAGCCCAAAAGTTGAGAGTCCAACGTCAGATTGTTGCAGATCAAACCTTAAACAATACAAAGTCGCAACATAAATTTATAGAGAACACAAGTTATTGGCAGCCTAAAGCACGAGGTACACCAAAAAAGCACGCCATCCAAATGCTTATGAATAAATCTAAAACAAAATCATTCAACTCTGAGGGTGTTAGCGGATGAGTTTTAATGTATTTTTATGAGTAGGAAGAGAGGGAATGAGTGGAGATTTAATGAGTGAAGAGATATATGGATGTGATTTGTTTGACCAAATTTGAAATTTGAAAAAAATGGATTAAAATGCATTTTCGTGAAGATGCTAACACCCTCTGAACACACAAGATTGAGGAAATTCTTATCTTCTTAGGCCAATTTTGTTTCTACATTTGTTCAACTGTTCTGCTGAGAAATTTCACTCGAAAAAGTTGCTCATTTCTGCAAATTCAATGTCGACAATTCGAGCCGAGGTGACGAGATCAGCGGTCGAACCTGAGAAGGCCATGGAAAGTAGTTTGAGAAAACGGCCGAGGAATTCTTCAAATCCTTCCCATAATAGATGACATGAATGATAAATCAATGGATTACATAGAAAAGGAAGCAAGTAGTAGTAGAAACTAGAAACTATATGTTCCTCTTCTAACAATTTTTTTGCAGCTTATTCATCTCACTTTTCCTGTAAAATATTGTAGTTTTTGACGTTGATTTCCTTTCTCCTTCAATTTTTTTCTAATTTAGTGTTTTTAATTAAAGATCTATCTATTTATCAATTCAACAGGACCACTTGTTGAATTTTTATGCTATTAGCGCTTGTAGAATCAGTAGTAATGTGACACTTTGATATTGGTTGGTATTGTGATGTAAATATTAGGTAAGTCATAACACTCATTAATACTTTTTTTTAGAAGAAAAATGGACTTATATTAATAGACTCGAACCCTTCAAAGACGCGAAAGGCGAGAAATCGTGGTAAACAATTAGTCCAAAAATGAGTGCCCCAATGAGAGCAAGCATAAGATGCAAGAGCATGAGCAAGATAATTCCTCTCCCTAGGGATGTAGGCACATGACTTGCTTGTACATCTATGAAGTAACTCAATCACCTTGGCAATAGTAAGTGCAAGAGGTGCTAACTCTCCCGCACAGATAAGGCTTTGGACAACACGCAAAGCATCTCACTCCATTCTTGCCGCTGGCCTGTCATGGTCCAACGCAAATTGGAGCCCCTCCTTCAAAGCGATGACCTCGGCAATTTCGGGATTGTTTGAGCCTCTCATACTCTTTGCAACAGCCCCGTGAATAACACCATTAGAGTCTCGAATAACTCCTCCCGAACCAATCTCTCCAGTTTCGGGATTGTTTGAGCCTCGGCATCCGTGGATAAAATGAGCCCTTCATTTCTACCTGTACAATTTCTCCATATTGCTCGGAATCCCCTTCAACTTCCCGTCACTTCATTAGCTCTCGAAGCTTTGGCCGACTGGTATGTCTCTAAAAATCAACATAGAGACACAACTGTTAGCCACATCCATAGTTAGGCCTTCGAATTTACGTTTGTTACGGACATGCCAAATCTACCACAATCCCATGCATATGACTTCCACAATGGATTTAATCTGCTGCTGTTGCAACTTCAAAAACCACCCCCCTATGTCCACATGCATATTGTCTCCCACACTGTTTAATCAAAGACGAACACCCCAATTTCTTCCAAAAAGCCTTTGTCCGCATGAAGGAAATTGCTACCAAAAAACACTAATTAACACTAGGTGCTAATATATTATAAATTGCTTATTTAGTTAATTACTAGTTGTCTAGTTCTACTAATCTACTTACTAGCAAAAGAACTTCTATTATCATGTCGGTTACTTGGAAAATCATCTCTAACCATAACAATCACCCTTTAGGTGTGCACTTTTACAAGAAGGTAGGAAAACAAATACAACATGCCACATTAAAAAAAAAAAACTAAACATGAACTAAAAAACACATTTCACAATATGAAAAGGATGAAAGAATACAAGTGGCATTTGCTCCCGCGAAGAGACAACAAAAATAAGGGAACAACAATCGTACTATTTCTTTGAAAAGTCGGAAAGTGTTTTAGATATAATGAAAGCTACCTAAAAATTCCATTCATTCCAGCAGTGGCGTAGCCAGGATCCGAGCTCAGTGCGGTCCAAGCTTGTTTGGAACAGAAAATAAAATATACTTTATAATAAAAACAAATATAAATATCATACATTACAATTGTTCTTTACGGGTTTTCATATTTTGAAACCGTTTTACAATAACTTCGTTATCAATTTTTGAAAATATCTCTCTCTCTACATAAACAATTAGGCTATCATTCATCCATTCATCACCCATTCGATTACGCAATTTGTCCTTCACGAAGTTCATTGCAGAAAATACTCTTTCCACAGTAGCAGTGGCAACCGGTAGAATCAACGCTAAAGTTAAAAGCTTATAAACCAAAGGATATACTCTGCTTTTCCTTGTCTCGACCAATTTCTTTGCAAGTTCACCAAGTCCTTTCAATCCTTTAAATGCAATGTTAGAACGCACATCAAAAATATAAGTATCAAGTTGATCTTTAAGCACGAGGAGATCTGGACCTGAAAAATCTTGTGGATAAAACTCAGCAAGTTGAACCAATCTTTTGTTGTCAAATCGACAAATGAATCTCGTGGACACAAACAAGCAATGCAAAGTAATAGCTCAGTACTTACTTCGAGAAAGCGATCACTCAACTCTAGTAGTTGTAAATCAATCACAGCATAGAATAAATCTACACGATAGTGATGTAAATTTGTCAATTTTGGTGGATTACGTTGAGGACGACCACGAATATCACTGCGCATATACATATCATCCATATTGGGGACTTCAATGTAATAGCTCGACAAAACTTACAAAGATCCTCAAAAATGAATCCCACCCATCATCTCTCAATGCTTGGAGTCTTTGCTTGCAAACCACGACCAAGTCCATTGCATTCACAATATCTTGATCTTTTAAGCGTAATGCTTGTGACAACTCGTTTGAAATTCCCAACACAATTTTCATCAAATGTAAATTGAACACAAAGTCAAATAAATGTGTCGACTTTAACAAGTTAAATGCCTCCAATCTTTGGTGCAGTAGAAGAATCGGGATCTTCATAAATCATTTCAAGTACATCACCCACAGAGAGAACATAGAAAGCAAACTAATCAAGGAATTATAATGTGAACCCCAGCGTGTATCCCTGACGCTTAAGACTAGTTTCCTGATTAAGTCCCGTCCACTTCGAATTGCACCATTTTCTAGTGCCTCAACAATAAAATCTGAATGTTTTTCCCGGAGGAGGTCATTACGTTTGGAAGAGCCTCCAACTACATTTATCACATTAGTAACAACACGAAAAAATTCAGCAACAGGAATACTCTTCTTTGCCACAGCTACAAGAGCTAGTTGAAGTTGATGAGCAAAACAATGGATGTAATAAGCACATGGGTTCTCCTTTAAAATTAGTGCTTTTAGACCATTGAACTTTCCTTGCATATTACTTGCCCCATCATAACCTTGTCCCCTCAATCTAGATATGCTCAAATTATATCTAGAAAACATCTTGTCAATAGCAACCTTAAGTGAGAGTGCTGTGGTAGTGGTGACATGTTCAATCCCTATAAAACGTTCAATTACATGTCCACTATCATCTACATAGCGCAAAACAACCGACATTTGCTCCTTTGAGGACACATCACGAGATTCATCAACTAAAATGGAGAACAATGATTCACCAACATCTTTTAGGATAATATTTAGTGTTTCAGCCGCACAAGCACTAACTATATCCTTTTGAATATCAGGTGATGTTAGCTTGTTGTTCTTAGGGGCATTTTCCAACGTCACACTTTTAATCTCATCATTGTGATCAGCTAAAAGTTTCAATAGAGCAAGGAAATTACCTGGATTGAGAGAATTTTGTGATTCATCATGACCCTAAAAGATAACCCTTGGCGCAACAAATGCCGAACACAATCAATTGATGTATTAAAGGCGAATCGGTAATCATTCTTCGATTGTGTTGATTGCTTTTCCAAAATTGTTTGAATATCTTTGATCTTGAGTCATTAAAGCTTCACACTTCATTCGAGCTTGATTGTGTAGACTATCATGCTTCCCAACATGAATATGAAGCCTCTCTTTATTTTTCCAATAAGTGAATCCCTCCTAACAAAAGCATCTCCTCCCGATTGATTCCCTCGACTTGGTTTGAAAAGATAACAATATAGACAAAATGCGGCATCTTTTGTTATGCTATACTCCAACCAATCACTAAATTCAATAAACCAAGAAGAGACGAAACTTCTACCCCTACCTGCAAATTTCCTTTGTGGGAATGTATGGTCCACAGGCTGACATGGGCCTTTTTGCAAATACGCTCGTCGAACTTCATCTCTAATCTTAGAACTATAGTCTGTAATAGGAATTCTAAGTCCAGGATCGGAAGGAAGTTGTGTTGCATCAAATACCTCAACCATCCCTGAGCTCTTCCCAGTCGTATTTGAGCTCTCCTCAACTCTATTTGTGATCTCTTCAATTCTATTTGGGCTCTCTGAAACTCTATTTGTGCTTTGTACATCTTCTTGAGCGGCTCTTTTTTTAAAATATTTCTCTATAATCTAAAATGTTCAACAAAAATAAGTTAGCACATTCAACAATGTTTAAATGATTTGCCCAACTAAAGAAAGCATTTAGCTATATTCAACCAGCATTTAGCCATATTCCAGTGACTCTGCTAAGCAAGACTCTTCTTCAAGCTACAAGACGGCCAGAGCTGTAGACTTCTAGCTGTCACTAAGCGGCAACCAGCATCGCGAAAGCGGCCAAAAGGCGCTGGCAGCGACTTCTAGTCGCCGCGGCGACTTCTAGTCAAGCGGCAGACCTTCTTTCTTGCTGCGACAAAGTCGCGGCTAAGCGACTCTTCTTCTTTGCCTAGCCATAAGCGTGACTTCTTCTTCGCTGCGTGACTCAGTCGCTAGCGATCTTCTTCTGCGACTAGTCGTTGCTTCGCGGCTGACAGTCTTTGCTAGCCAGGATCTTTCAGCGACAAAAGGTACGCTAGCGGCTGACTTCTAGTCACTACAAAGCGGCGGCTGGCAAAGCGGCGACTTACGCTGCTTGCGTGCTTCTTCAGCGACTAGGTCGCATAAGCGGCTTCTTCTTCTTGCTGCGGCGGCTCAGTACTAAGCGGCTCTTCTTCTGCACTGGGCATTTGCTTCGCCGACTTCTGAAATAGCGCTGGCTTCTTAGCGCTGGCTAGCAAAGCTAAGCGGCTGGTGCTCAAGCGTGACCTTCTTTCTAGCGGCGCAAATTTCAGTCGCTGCGGCGGCCAGGCTCTTGCAAGCGTGACAAAGTTTCGCTAGCGACCTTCGCTGGCGACTCTTCTTCTGGCGCTAGCGTGGCGACTGAGCTCTTTGCTAGCGGCTCTTGCTGCTGCGACTAGGTATAAGCGGCGGCTCTTCTTCGACTATTTGCTTGCAATTTCATGACTGTTGCTGGCGGCGGCTCAGTCTTCTTCTTTGCTAAGCGACATCAAGAGTCTTGCTGGCGGCTCTAGCTCAGCGGCTGGCAAGCGGCTGACCTTCTTGTGCTAGGCAATGACCAGGCTCACCGCAGTGACAAGGCGCTAGCAAAACTTCTACATTACAATTGCTCTTTTTTTAAATACTTCTCCATAATCTAAAATGTCCAACAAAAATAAGTTATCATATTCAATAATGTTTAAATGATTTACCTAACTTAAGAAAGCATTTAATCATATTCAAGTATAAATAATCTTATAACCAAAGCAAATTAACCAATAAATCAAATTCAATCCCAACTTGAAGCCTTCAACCACAATTCCATTTCATAAACATTTTCACTTGTCAAACAAAATTGGGGCTTTTCCACATTTGAACTTGGAACAAAATTAGGGATTTTCTAAGTTCTAACTAATTAGTTATTTAACTTGTTTCAATTCATTATTCACCAATAATCAATTCATTCAATGGGATATCTAAATTCTAATATTCTAATTTTCAAACAATTACAAATGGATATTGAAACAATTGTAAATAAAATTAACCAATAAGCCAAATTCAATCCCAACTTCAAGCCTTCAACCACAATTCCATTTCATACAGCTTTTCACTTATCAAACAAAATTGGGGTTTTTCTACATTTGAGCTTGGAACAAAATTAGGGATTTTCTAAGTATCACCAATGAAGCAAAGTTTTAATTAGAAGAACGACAATAACACAAGTATGATGTAAAATTTCATACTCAAATTAAAAAGACATTACACAAAAAGGAATAATTAAATGTCTACGAATCTGAGTTAATATGGAGACATTGTCCATCCATAATATTTTCAGTCAGAAACACAAAAAGGATGGAAAGAAACAAGTGAATATTTCTATTTTTCAACTTGCCAATTTGAAAATTAGGGATTTTCTAAGTTCTAACTAATTAGCTATTTAACTTATTTCAATTCATTATTCACCAATAATCAATTCATTCAATTGGTTATCTAAATTCTAATATTCTAATTTCCAAACAATAACAAATGGATAATAGACATACTATGATAACAAGTTAACAACTACACCAAAATAACAAAAATTTAGGGCTAAATGCCTAAATTGAATTTCACTTACCAAGAAAAATAGGCAATAGAAGCAAAGGCCCAAAGCAATACGCCAATACACTTTAACACTTATACCCTAGCCCCAACTGTGAGTCTCTGCGCTCGCCTTGACCCAAGGTCGTCGCCCAAGTAGAAGCAAGGTCCAAGGTCGATTAATTAGGTCTTGACGCCTGGCGGTTCGTCGAGTCGACGAGAAGGAGAAGCCGAAAGCGATTAAACGAGAGAGTCAGAGAGAAATCGGAAGAGAAGCTGAGTTATCGTGAATCAGTGAAATGACCGAAGAGGCTGGCTGCTGAAATGGGTTATTGGGTTTCGAATTTTTTTTTTTTTAAGTTTTTGGGCCTGAAGTCTCAGGCCCAATTTTTCTCCACCAAAATCCAGTGCGGTCCATGGACCGCACTGGCCCATATGAAGCTCCGCCAATGCATTCCAGTGTCCACAACAACAAAGGGATGTTCTAGAATTTCTCCAACACTATTGTACTTGTGACTCTTCGATAGAGTTTGGATTTGTATGTACACCGAGAATCATTCTTCCTAGAAGAACTACGCTGTAAGACACATTTTTTTGTGTCAGAAACACCACACACTAATAGGGTATGCACTCCACCACATTCAGGGGAGGCATTTTGATCTTTTCGTATTTTGTGTATTAGGGTGTGGTAGTGTGTGGTAGTGGATTTGTGTGTACACCTAGAATTATTCATCCTAAAATCATCCAGTTTAATTATATATAAACTACTTTAATCATAAGTTCAAGTACCATTAGCATCCATTAAAAAAAAAAAGTACCTTTAGCATTTACCCTTATTATTTGTTCTTCATCTGAAAACTTTCTTATAAGGAATATACTATTCATACACTTATGTTGATTTATTTGGTTTTACAAAATTTCGACGCATCATATGAACAAAACCTGTGTACAAAGTAGAGTTACTCTTCGTATAAAGGTTTTACTTATTGCCCATACAAACCGGTGTTTGCTTCGTTGTACCTCATATTGAAAATCAATAGCTCAGCGTTAGAGAATCAAATTTAGAATAATAAGAATTAAGAAGATTACTCTTTCCAACCCAATAATAATAAACAATTAATTACACAATTATACCATTCAATGTATTATTAATTTATGCATAATTGATCCAAAAAGTAACATATATACTCTCTCTCTCTCTCTCTACGAGTTAATAACACAGTTATTCTCCATATAGATGAACTTACAGGGAACCAACGTCGAGAAGATCAACAACGCAACTCAATTTCTTAACCCGTCGTCGTGAAAGGCGATGGACAAGGGGGAACATTAACATCGAGAATTCCTTCAAGCATTTGGCTAACAGTTCTCATCGTCGGCCT
The DNA here is from genome assembly GCA_018223645.1 of Jasminum sambac. Lineage (NCBI taxonomy): Eukaryota > Viridiplantae > Streptophyta > Magnoliopsida > Lamiales > Oleaceae > Jasminum > Jasminum sambac. Next base: position 30,245,125 of record CP073652.1, read on the forward strand.
TAAAGACGGGTCTTCTTGAATGCACCAGATGCCAACCATCACAAACCGTTCAACCCTTTTCTTGTCATTTAACGCTTCAACATCATTTTCAACCAGAGTATCTACCCTTCGTTCCACAAAGCGATCCCAAACCCAATCGGTAAGAATCGGGTTTTCACCATCTCCAGATTCCACATCCATCAAACTTTTTCTACACGTAACGATCTCTAGTAGCAAAACGCCAAAGCTGTAAACATCGACTTTTGCTGTCACTTGAGTGTTTCTAAACCATTCAGGAGCAACATACCCTTTTGTACCTCTGATATTGGTGAGGGTACGGCTCTGATTCATCATCAAAAGTTTCGCCAATCCAAAATCTGAAATCCGAGCATTGTAGTTTTCGTCAAGAAGTATGTTTTGAGGCTTGATATCACAGTGGATGATTTGCGTGCTACATTCTTCGTGTAAATATGCTAGTCCTCTAGCAATCCCCATTGCGATATGCGTCCTTTTTTGCCAATTGGGTTTAAGGCCACCAAAAAGAAAGCCTGCAAGAGTGCCATTGTTCATGTACTCATAAACCAACAACCGGTGGGGACCATCTTCACAAAACCCGAGAAGACGGACAAGATTCTTGTGATGAGTTTGTCCTATGACGCTCACCTCCGTTCTAAATTCTTTGTCGGTATCTTGAGCCACTCGGTCGAGCTTTTTCACCGCGATGATGGTGCTATCATTCAGCATTACCCCTTTGTACACAATTCCAAATGCACCTCGACCTAATTCTTCTTTAAACCCGTTTGTAGCTTGTTCGAGCTCCTCGTAACTAAAACCCCTCAAGTTCATTCCAGATGATGAGTCATGAACTGGTCTGAAATTCAAGATTTTCTTCTTGTAAATAAGGAAAAATCCCAAACAAGCTGCACCTACAAACATGAGGTTGACAAAAAGCGAGCTACCCAAGAGAACTGATCCCACGAGTATAAACGTTCCCCTGTCCTTTTTCCATTTATCTTTAATTGGATAATCAGGATTTGGCAGAGGAATGCCGTCTTTTCTGAACTTGAGAAAAGCCTGTGCATTCAAGCTTGTGTCGACTCTCCCGTTCGACAATGGCAGCTTCTTCTTCCAGCAGCTGTTAGATCTGTAAATTGAAACAGCACATAAACAATCACTCAAACAGGCATTTCTACAAACATCTGCCGTGGCAGGTCTGATTTGCTCGAAATCAGATAGTGGCCAATCAACATCAGGAACCATCACGATCTGATACCCATCTTCTGGAGATCTATTATGATCATCTTCTTCACCACAGATTGGCATGAATTTCGAGGTGCAATCGCTGTAGGGATCGACGGTTGGATCCGAAGACGAATAACCTTGAGGACATTCACAAATCGGTTTTCCATTTTCCATTCTGCATACACTGTTGTATCCACAAGCTCCAGTTCCTTTATCTCCCGTGATGTCAATACATATGTTAAGCGGCCAATACTGAGCAACAGTCCATCCTGGATCGCCACTGAAACTCTTTGGATGATAATATTGTCTAAAAACGCCATCGAAATCGAGAGTTGCTCTGTAATAATGATCTGATGTCGTTGGAATTGAGCGATTCGTAGTTAGGGCTGTGTTTTCTCCGTTTCTCCTAAACACGCGAAGAACACCCCTCTCACCGAAGACGAGTTGAGAACCAGAATTAGATGAATTTGCAGCATCAGAAGTATGGCTGTTGTAATACTCAGCATCAACATCCAAATTCGCCGACACACTCAAAGTATTAAGCACCAAATCACCACTACTAAGCATGCGAAGATAAAATCGTCCTCGAGTGAAATTCGATTCAGATCTCCGCGAAACGAGAGAACCGTCAATCGCGATTACTTGCGTAGGCAGAATCGTTTCGCTAGGATCTTGGAAACTCTGCCATAGCGGAACAGAGTTACCGCCGAGTAGAAGAAAATTACCTGTATCGTTCATAAAAGCACGAGAAACATCAACATCACCAACAATGTTTTGAGTCCTCCATAGACGGCGACCTCGAGGATCACTGAGCACAAGCCCGTCCTGTGCGTCGATCGTCACCGTCGATCCTTCTGATACTGGACCGATATCCTTTGGATACCATACGATGGTTTTATTAGGTATTTTGTCGAACCATATCGAAAGTATAAATTGGTTGTTGTAATTTTGAAGTTTCTGAAATCCAAACGCAAAATCATCAGAAGGTGAACGCCATGGAGTGGAGCTTTCTCTTGCAACGAGAGAAGCGCCTACTGTTATGTTACTGTTGTTTTGGGAGAAGGTGCAGCGTGGGAGGAGAAGTGCTATGAAGAAGACGAAGTTGAAGAGGGCATACGCCATTGTTGGAGCGAATTATGGACATGAAAGTATCAACAAAATTCGAAGGATAGAAATTGAAGTTTAGAAGATGGATGATAGATGATTGTTCGAAGTCTTTGGAGTCAACTGATGCATACTTTTCAACGGAGATTTTACATGTTTTCCTTTGCATGGAAAAACCTTTCACGCGTCACGAGCCATGGAAAAGGAACAGTTGCCGTTCCTATAGAGTATCACCCCATTTAACGGGGGGTTAAAATGACTTCGGTCAAGCGCGGACTGGGGTTGGAAATCACAGAAAAACATTCCCCCTCACCATAACGTGTTTGCGTTTAAAGAACCCACCCCCCAACCCCTTCATTTACCCCCATTGCCTATCCACAACTTAAATCTAAATTATAACCACATATTAGTGAGAACAAAATAAAATGAAAATTGTTATGATCATATGAATAATAATTGAAGAATAATTATTAGGTGTTATGAATAATTGAGAATAATTTTGTGGTTATGAATTATGAGGAATAATTTGGTGGAGGAATAATTTGGTAAAGATGTAATTATTATATGTGAACGACTATTATACCCTCGATGAAATTACGTAATTACGATTGCGCATTCAAGTTTCCTATAACAGTGCAGTTATTAATGAAATTCATTCCTGAATTTCTTAATTCATTCTCTAAATTCTCTCTATTGTTTAATACTTTTATAACATCGTTATCAAGACGAGTCTCAAATCATTGAGCAATATGAAGGAGTATCTTCTACTGATCTATCAATTTAACCTCAGATCGTAAACCTTAATATTAGTCAAATGGTAATTGTCTCTAAAACTATGCTCACGTAACAATTCTCCTGATCAAGATTCTCTCCTCTCAAAATCATCTTCATTCGAGAGATCTCCATTATTCTTCTTCCTCTTCTCTCACTACCTCCGCTTCTTCTTCTTGTGACTAACATTCATAACTTTTCTCTCTCTCAGTGTTTAATTATAGTTTAATAATATTATATTTTGGCTTAATGATTATTATTGCATTATAGGCAATTCAAGAATCGCAAGAAATGGAGAAATACGTCATGTTCAATTCTTCTACCAAAGAAGAAAAGGAAAACGTGATATATATTATATTACTTTATAATATAATAATATATTAAACTATAATATTCATTTTCGAGATATAAGGGCATACGTTATCAAAATCAAATTTTCGACTCCATTATACTCGATTTAACTTGAGGTTTCGATTTGACACCAACATTGATAGGGTAATAACTCGCTTTGAAATATGTTATTATCAAACTTTCAAAATTTACAAATCAAGACACTAACTTTTGAAAAGTTACAAAATAGTCCTTGAATATTTTGATATTGATAAATTGAAGTAGAAAGGAGATAATTTTCCAATCGTGAAAACATTGATAAAATATTTTTGACAATTTTACCTTTATTTAATTGGAATGGACAATTTTACCCTTAGGGTAAAACCGACCTAATTTTGACGACAAAGGAAAAATGGATAGAATATTCATGAAGAAATTCTAAATCCATTGATTATATAAAATGGCTTGAAGTCCATTTGAGTTAAAAGATCGAAATATTAATGTAACTCCCAAGAGTTCAATTACATAATGTACTTATTCTAGAAGGATAAGTGTGCTTTCTTTGTAGAAGTAATGAGTATTTGTTCTGAAGAACAAATCGCCTCCCGTAAAAGCTCAATATTTAATTCTCGCACTTTATTTAATGCAATTTAATTATCGCAATACCTCCTACTTGATGATGGGTTCAACCACTAAACGGAAGGTTTTATATATTTCTGCACTTTATATGCTAAGTGATGGGTAATACCTTCTACTAAGATCCTACTCTGAAGAAGTAGTTAAATATTATGCAATTTAATTCTTGCTATTTAAATTCCGTAGATTTATATTTATTGCAATAATTCCCATAAGGTAGGATTAATTACCTATTAGAGGAAATTTAATTTACGCAATTTAAATTTATGCACTTTATAGTTTGAGTATATTTCCAATGTGGTGGGTAATACCACACGATTGGTGTTCATATTTCCAATGTGGTGGGTTATACTACACGATTGGTTATAACAAATCCTACTCCAGAAGAAGTAGTTGATCAAATATTCTAATCACACTCTCGAAGTAGTAGACGATGAGAATAAAATTACTTCCCCATATATATCGAATATTAATGGAGAAAATTGAACAAGTGGTACTTGAAGTCACCATTGGATAAATAGATGAAAATAAAATGCTCAATAGATCCCATGTTGATAAATCAAAGAAAATATATCGCATGGAGAGATTATATGAAGTAATCTCATCGATGATATGAGATTGTATTAATATGAGAATAAAATGCTCTTGAAGAAGCAAAATCACTAGATTTATGTATTTGAATAAAGCCAATATGATATTATTATTATTACTCCAGAAGAAGTACAAAACAGCCAAAGTGGAACATATTGAGAATATCAAAAGATGGCATTAAACACTCGAAAATATAGAAATGCAAAGAAAATACATATCAATCCATAAATGAGGGATGCGTCTCGAGAGTATAAATACTCCGTAACTCTGCCACCATCAATATTAGGATTCATAATGAAATATTTAAAGGATCCGAATTTCTTTTTCGCTTGACACCAGTGGTCTGTGACTGACGGACCTGGGCTTCCACAGATTCTTGAACATATGCATGAAATTTGATGAGTAGTTCATCAACAAGATTTAGCGAGAGATAAGTATTTTTCTCACTGAATGAGAGATAAACTTATTATTTACACCTGATCTAGAAACGCTAGTAAGCCATCAAAGAAATTATTAATATTCAACAAACCTACTGGTTTGACATGAAAGTTCCACTCGTGCCAACGAGGCTATATTGAATATTTCCTCCAGTGTGTTGTAGCCACTGGAAGGACAATGAAAGCATCACTATTATTCATCATATACATCATGCGCTTGTGGATGGATTGCGCTGTAGCCCCAACCCTCGGCTTTGGACCCATGGTAGAACTGCTCCAATTCGAGTATTAGATCCAACTAGATGAAAAAGGTATTACACTCGAAACTCTTATTCCCCATGATGGTGTAGCCATTATAAGTCTAGCTAAAAGTTTGTTGTTGGTTCCTCCATATAGTATATTGATTTCTTGTCTCCCTAACTCTTTTTACAGTCGGTTTGCCATATCCACATATTGGATATGGCCTACCACTTTAGATCCACCAAGAATACATACGGTTTTAATCAAGTGAGGTAAAGGCTAACTTGTATGAGATGATTCTAAAATCTCCATATCCATCTCTACTCCTATCTCTCTTTTACACTATACTTTTAATGTATGAACATGAGAGATATATGAATCCCTCTATTTAAAGAAAAATTTTCAAACCAATAATTGAGTGTACTATTTACTTTTTGACAAATATGAAAGAGAAAATGCAGAAAAAAATTTAAGTGAAAATGACATATATCTGTTTATGATTGAAAAATAATATATATATACATATATATATCTTAAAATCAAAACAATATTTACAATTATAAGAAAAATATTGATCTTACGTTATTACACCGAAGTTTCCTTATATTAATATGAGAAAATTATTATACTAAAATTTTCTACTAAATTTACAAACAGATCTTCTAAAATAAGTTTTTCAAGACTGTAACGCCGTTTGTTGATCTTTGAATTTGGCCCATAAGGCCATTAGCTCACCTTGTACGTGTCCACTAGGATGTGTCTCAAGAGCCTGTTGAATATCATCCAAAGGCTCCTTACTCAATCCATCCTTAATGAACGCTATTTTATCTTCTCGATTTCTGGACAAGTACCCCACATATTTACATCGAGTGTCACATGTCCATCGAAAGCACACTTGTAGCATCCTCCTAATCTTTTTGCTCTCCGTTTCTTTGAAAAACTACTTTTACCCATACCAGCCATGTATTTAGAAGGAATTGAAACCTCACCAGATAATCGAACCTTTGCTTCAATCAAACATCGGATATCTTGTGGGATACCCTTATTCATTAGCATCCTTAATCTTTCCAGCCTACCTCGATAAATCCTTTTTAGGATTTTAATCGATAGTGATGGATAGTATTTTCGAAGATTTGAGAGCATATGATCCATTATAATGTATAGACCCTTGTTAGGATGAATTTTGCAATAATTTTAATGATTTATTTATAGAATAATACGACGCGTATGAAATAAGATTCGATTTTAAATAAATAATATGAAAGCGTAAGAGCTACGATTTGAATTAAATAATAGCCTGATGTGATGCGTATGAGTCAGAACTCCGTGTTTGAATAGTGGTAGACAATAATGTCACGAAAAGATGATGGAATATGTCGGTGAATTGTTTCTATGATAAATCATATTGAGCACTATACAGATACTAGTGAAATCGATATAAGAATTTACTGAACTAGAAGTTCAATAATACTCGTTTGCAAAACCGGACTAACCATCCCGGTTTAAATAATTATTGAAATCAATATTTCAAGTGAAGAATTAAAGGAATTCTTCAATGATTGTTCTCGATAAATGATGAAATCATTGCTAGCCAATATTGGGAATAAATCCCAAATATATCTGGAATAAAGGATGAGAAGTATGAGCCCACTCATCCTCCATGTGGACTACTAGATATTATGATATGGATCCACTAGATAGTCACATGTGTATATGATTCGTAATTTGAAATTTACGAAATATTTGCTCATGGTATGAGCATGATTTTCAGATTTAATGATAAAGCTAGTAAATATATATCCCAATGATTTGAATAAATCCCTGAAGGATTTGAGTATGCGCATACAAGTGGGATATTATGTGGCAAATTATTTAAAGTCCTCAAATAAATTGCCGATATCGAGAATAGAATGCAAACGGTCTAAATTCCCATATTAAGGCTAAATGATGAGAACATATATGATTAAAATCATACCAACTGTATGAGTTTTGGTGTTCTAAATTTTCTCAACATGGGGGGGAGTATTAAAGGTTGAAAATAATATGTGAAATGCATCATGTTATATCCTCGAAATTGAAATACGAACTTGAAGTTCAAAGATGCATGAAAGGCTATGAACAATCACATATAACAGCTACGATGCTTTGATAAGTTAGCACGCCAGAAGCGTTGATATTTCCCCAATCATATATATCAAAGCAAATTATAAAAGATGGTTTTAATAACGGAGGCATATGCTCTTAAAGAGTATATAGACATAACTATATTGTGTAATCCTACTAGAGGATTGATAATGAGATATCTCGATAAGTTATGTCGATATGGGGAAAGAAATGAAATTGAAAAGTGTTGACACGATATGAAAATGTAGCGCTACATATGATCAATGATAATGAAAATATTGAGATATATTGAAGATGATAAATGGTGAATGTGAAATCTTTAACTTATGAGACGATGAGATGATGATGACTAGTGCTCAAGTTTAAAGATAAGCATGGTGGTCATTATATGTTGCATGCTCATGAAAGTTAAATTACCGATCGTGTGTGTAGTACCGAAAAGGAAATTAAAGGATCGGGTGAGCTAAGCCGATGTTTATGAGTACCCTAAAGGGTGAACTAAGCCCCTGGGAATGAAATAACCTATTAAGTGAGTATTAAATGTTAAATGATATATTTTAAATGTTAGTTAGTTATGAAGGTTTACTTATATGTTTACATGTTTTTACAATGAATTTATATGCTTTAAATTGTATGTTTGGAGACATGTGTTCATGGTGAATGTTTTGTAGTTGTGTACGAAAATTGATGCACTCTAAATGAACAAAGAGTATAAAACCAATGTATATGATACTCATACAAATGTATGAAAGATTTTGAAATGTCATGCGGCATACTTGTATAAAATACGCGTTGCACTCTTTTTCCTCGGCGAGGTTTTATCCCATTGGGTTTTCCTAGCAAGGTTTTTAATGAGGCAACTTTAAAGGCGTATTCACATGAATAATGTACTCTTTTTCCTTCATTAGGGTTTTTCCCACTGGGTTTTTCCTAATAAGGTTTTAACGAGGCATATTCATGGTATATTGAGAACGATAGGAGAAATTGATACAATGTATCTATTGGATCAAGTTATAATGGAGCTAATGCTTTAGATCCAAACGATGATGATATTGAAATCATTTACCTAAGTAAAGATATCAGTTCTCAAGATATGAAATCAAGCGGGCTTGTGTACTCTTTTTCCTTCGATCAAGTTTTTCCCACTGGGTTTTCTTGACAAGGTTTTAACGAGGCAACACGTGAATACTCATATCTTCGATGGACATCGGTGGAGCAATGTTTTGATGAAGCGATATATAACCACTCAAGCTATCCCAAATCGGTTTGGAAGTTTTTTCCACTGGGTTTTTTTCTCCAAAGCAGTCAGGAAGACATTTGTATTAATAGTCATTCGAGAGTGTTATGAATAATAATTGAAGAATAATTATTAGGTGTTATGAATAATTGAGAATAATTTGGTGGTTATGAATTATGAGGAATAATTTGGTGGAGGAATAATTTGGTGGAGGAATAATTTGGTAAAACATGTAATTATTATATGTGAATGACTATTATACCCTTGATGAAATTATGTAATTACGATTGTGCCATTCGAAGTTTTCCTATAAATAGGGCTTCAGTTATTAATGAAATTCATTCCTGTGAATTCCTTAGAATTCATTCTCTCTAAATTCTCTCTATTGTTTCAATACTTTTATAACAATGACCACATATTAGTGGGGAACCAATAGATTGATCCTGGGTTTGTTGTTTTGTGGCCGTCTCCTCAACCAGATTTTAAGAAGACTAAAGAAAACATTTCAAAGAAAAAAATTTGGGGGGGGGGGGGATTGGTAACAACTCATTAGTGGTTGTTTGATATTTTTTTGGAATAATTACATGATTGGCATAATATAACTATTGATTTACCAACTAATGAAAAGTAAATTCATATTTACGCATGTGTCAATATTTATAGTAGTAGATGATATTGCCCCTTAACCTAACCCAAACATACCTTCTCCCCAACTTTTCTATTTCTTCCAACTTTTCTTCTTCCTTCTCTCCACCATGGCCGTCGAAACTGTCTACTATGGCCCCAAGAACTGTCCATCTGAGTGGAGAATTTACCGACACCAGATCGTGGACTTGAATGCGAGGGGCTATGGGTTTTCTTTGGCAGAAGTAATTTTCTCAAAAAACAAAGAAAAAAAAAACAAATGGTTCCATCTCAGATCTGGACTTGTTGAAGTGTGATAATGGCAATTGAAGTGTGATTCATTGACAGGAGAAGATGAAGAAAGTCGCTAGAGTTTTCACCGGAGAAGATGAACTGTATTCATATTGAAATTTCATCTGCAAAAGATTCCTATATCCTATACTATACCCTATAGGTCATAGGATGAGGGTAAAATGGTACAACTATAGGGAACCGAGCTGATGAGATATTCTATGTCTGTGAATTCAATGTCTGATGAGATATACAACTAGAGTTGTAAAATGGTACAACTATAGAGAACCGAGCTGATGAGATATTCACTCAAGAAAGTTGCTTATTTCTGTGAATTCAATGTCAACAAGTCAGACCAAGCTGACAAGATCAGCGGTCGAACCTGAGAAGGCCATAGAAAATAGTCTGAGAAAACGGCCGAGGAGTTGTTCATATCCTTCCCATAACAGATGACATGAATCAATGGACTACTTGGAAAAGGAAGCAAGTAGACAGTAGTAGAAACTAGAAACTTTATGTTCCTCTTCTAACAATTTTTTTATTTTTATTTTTTGCTGGTTATTCATCTCATTTGTCTTGTAACATACTGTATTTTTCGACTTTGATTTCCTTTATCCATTTTTTAATTTTTTTTTTTTGGTAATTTAGTGCTTCTAATTAAAGATGTAGTTATCAATTCAATAACATGACTCGATGAATTTTTATGTTGTTAGCACTTGTAAAATCATTAGTGATGTGACACATTGACATTGGTTAATTGATGTTGTGATATCAATGTTAGATAAGTCATAAGACTAATTAATGCTAAGTGCTACTCCCTCCGTCCCATTTTGATAGACTTGTTTTCCTTTTTCATCCGTTCCAAAATATAAGTTACTTTCCTTATTGGTATAAATTTAATTTCTTCATTTCCTAATTTACCCCTATTTATTATGCATGGTTATTAATCAAAGTAAGTTGTCATATTTAATATAGGGATATATTGAGAAATATACAAGTAAAATTTACCTTTCCAATAAATATTAATTACAAATTCTTAATCCGTGTGAAAGTCAAACCATGCCTATCAAAATTGGACGGAGGGAGTCTAGTTCTACTTGCTAGCAAAGGAACTTCTATTGTCATGCCGGTTACTCGGAAAATCATCCGGAGCCATAAAAATCACCCTTTAGGTGTGCATTTTCAAAACCTGTGTAAAAAAGTAGAGTTCCTCTTCCTAGTTCCTACAAAGGTTTTAGAAGTAGACAAACTTTGTGAGATGATTGCCTATACAAAGGGTGTTTCTCTTCGTTGTATGTCGTGCTCATACAGTCATATATTGAAAGTCAATAGCTAGGGCTAGAGAATCAATTAGAATAATAATAATTAAGAAGATTACTCTTTCCAATCCAATAATAATAAACATACAATTATACAAACATACTAGCCAATGTATTTAGTTCTATTCCATTGCCATATGTGGAGTGCATTCACGGTCTTTCAGGACATTGGATGGATGGGTGACACCTTTACCCCCACCATGTAGAGTGGGACGTGTATCGCAGCGTCAGTTCGTATGGCATAATGCGTCACCACGTGTGGGTAATGGAATAAAACGGCCCATGTGTTATTAACTTACGCATAATTGATCCTAAAGGTAACTATACTCTCTCCACAAGAGTTAATAACACGGTGATTCTCCACATAGATGAACTTACAGAGAAACAATGTGGAGAAGATCGACAAGGCAACTCAATTTTCTTAACCCGTCGCCGTGAAAGGCGATGGACAGGGGGGAACATTAATGTCGAGAATTCCTTCAAGCATTTGGCTGACGGCTCTCATCGTCGGCCTCAAAGACGAGTCTTCTTGAATGCACCAAATGCCAACCATAACAAACCGTTCTACCATTTTCATGTCATTCAACGCTTCAATATCATTTTCAACCAGAGTATCTACCATTTGTTCCGCAAAGCAGTCCCAAACCCAATCAGTAAGAAACGGGCTTTCACCGTCTCCACATTCCACATCCATCAAATTTTTTCTACACGTAACGATCTCTAGTAGCAAAACGCCAAAACTGTAAACATCGACTTTTGCTGTCACTTGAGTGTTTCTAAACCATTCGGGAGCAACATACCCCTTTGTACCTCTGATGTTAGTGAGCGTACGACTCTGATTAATCATCAAAAGTTTTGCCAATCCAAAGTCTGAAATCCGAGCTGTGTAGTACTCGTCAAGAAGTATGTTTTGAGGCTTGATGTCACAATGGATGATTTGTGTACTACATTCTTCGTGTAAATACGTTAGTCCTCTAGCAATCCCCATTGCAATATGGGACCTTGTTTGCCAATTCGGTTTAAGCCCACCGAAAAGAAAGCTTGCAAGAGTGCCATTGTTCATGTATTCATAGGCCAACAATCGGTGGGGCCCGTCTTCACAAAACCCGAGAAGACGGACTAGATTCTTGTGATTAGTTTGTCCTATCACGTTCACCTCCGTTTTGAATTCTTTCTCCGTATCTTGAGCCACTCGGTCGAGCTTCTTCACCGCAATGGTGGTGCTGTCTTTGGGCATCACCCCTTTGTACACAATTCCAAACGCACCCCGACCCAATTCTTCTTTGAACCCATTTGTAGCTTGTTCGAGCTCCTTGTAACTAAAGCTCCTCAAGTTCACTCCAGATGATAAGCCCTGAACTGGTCGGAAATTCGAGATTTTCTTGTTGTAAATAAGGAAAAATCCCAAACAAGCTGCACCTATGAAGATGAAGTTGACGAGAAGCGAGCTACCAAAAAGAACTGATCCCGCTATTATCAACGTTCCCCTGTCCTTCTTCCGTTTACCGTGAATTGGATAATCGGGACTTGGCGGAGGGATGTCGCGTTTCCTGAACTTGAGAAAAGCCTGCGAATTCAAACTAGGGTCGACTCTCCCGTTCGACAACGGCAGCTTCTTCTTCCAGCAGCTGTCATCTCTGTAAATTGAAACACCACATAAACAATCACTCAAACAGGCATTTCTACAAGCATTTGCCGTGGAAGGTCTTATTTGCTCGAAATCAGATTGTGGCCAATCCACATCAGGAACCATCACGATCTCATACAGATCTTCTGGAGATCTATTATGATGATCATCTTCTGCACCACATATTGGCAAGAATTTGGAGGTGCAGGGGCTAAGCGGATCGCTCGGATTTAAAAACGAATAGCCTTGAGGACATTCACAAATCCAGTTTCCATTTTGGAATCTGCACACACTGTTATATCCACAAGCGCTACATCTGTTATTTTGAGAGAAGGTGCAGATTGGGAGGAGAAGTGCTATGAAGAAGACGAAGTTGAAGAGGGCATGCACCATTATTGGACCAAATTTGATTTGGGACATGAGAGTATGAAAAAATTTCCAAGTTAATAAGTTGAAAGAGGGATGAATGATCGATGATTGTTTGGAGTCGAGTGATGCATAGTTTTCAACTGAGATTTACGTGTTGTCCTTTGCATGGAAAAATCTTTCAAGGGAGATGAGTCATGCAAAAGAAACAGTGGTCGTTCCTATAGACTATAGAGACCTTAGATTGAAACTTCCTTCAAAAAGGTGAGAGGCAACGTGTTGCTCAACAATTTGTTGTAACAAAGGAAATAGACTAAACGTCTAAACCTCTGGTTAAATAAAATTATCGTCAAATAAATAATTGGTAAAACTGTAAATTGAAATAAAATAAACGAATTTTATATCTTCTAATATCATTTTTGTTGTAATAATAACATTATTATCAGGATAATATAAACATGATAAATAAGTCTTTAAATCTGACTTATAACTGATATGGTAAATTACGTTGGAGTGTGTTTGTATATTTTTGTGTGGGGGAAGGGGGGGGGGGGGGTTGTTGAAAAATAGGGTTGATATTTTTCATCGGAATTTTCATTTTCTAATTAAACACGCCCAATAGTTTTCAATCTTTTACTCTATTTATATGCTGGTTCCATTTTTTTTATCACACAGCTCCTAATTTTTCAAAAATTAGTGTTAGCAGTGCGAATTGATCAAGTTAACCTACAATAGTAGATCGCCAGATATTTTCATTTTTTCATTTAATAAAATAAGAATAGTTTGATAGTGAAACCAAGTGGATGATTGTGATCGTTTGAATGCCGTCCTTTGGAGGCAACACATGCATACTTTTCAACTACTAATGATACGATCGTACTCATCGCTATTCAATATTTTAGAATTTGGGCATAGAATTTGCATTTGTAGTGTCAGAATTTCTATTATGATTCCATTTTTTTAAAAGATCTTAATGAGCCGAACAAGACGGTCTCTTTGCCATATAACTTGTGATGGATTCTGACTATTTGATCTAGATCATCTTCTAGAACATGATAGAACATGATAGAATAAACTTTGTTGTAATGTTGGCAATGATGAACGTTAGCGATCTTAATTTATAATTATTATATTATATATGCTACACGATATTTGTATTTGAATTAATTTGTGTAATTTGTTATCATATATATGAGATCACAATTGGTGAATAAGTAAACATGAAAAAAAAATGGTAAACATGAATAGATAAAAACTATTTTTAATTTACAATAAAAACTGAAAGCCAAATTAATTTTAATAAGTTACAAACATAATTAAACTTGAGAGAGAGAGTGAGAATTAGAAAAAACATCAAACAATGATTGTTATTGGGAAAAACCAAAGGACATTTTCCTCATATATATGGTGTAAAAATTATTGAGCATTTGACAAGAAAACTGAATTAACTTCCTCCTCTAGACCTCCTACCCCGCGCCTCTCAAGCTTCTTGCAATCCTCCCACAGTTAAAAAATTAGTTTTACCACATGTTCGTGTCTACTTATTTTTTACCTCAAATTTTGCTAAAAGTGAAGTTTTTGGATTAATAGTGGTGGATACCACGAGGTATGTGAATAATAATGAGTGACGATGTAAAATATATGGTTAATATTGATATTTGACTTTGACTTTTAATAATAGGTGATTTTTAGATTTAAAAAAATGGAAACAAACACTTGCTAAGCATTGGCTCTAATTGATCACTTTTGCATTACCAAATCATATATGATATATCATACAAGAACGATACCAATTTTTCATAAATTTCTAGCGAAACCCTTAGTTATGCATATGATCAAATCAACTTAAGTACTTGACATTGTATTGCCAACCTTTTCTTTGATTCTTAATTGGATAATTAACAGAAAACGTTTACACCTTTTAGCCTCTTACTAAATTCGTCCTTATTATTATTATTATTATTATTATTATTATTATTATTATTATTATTATTATTATTTATGAACAACCTCCTTAACTACAAGAAAACTTGCGGCGCACATCCTTTCTGCCACCCAGCGCCGGTCCTGTGGTTTTGAGAGCCTGAGGCTATGCATAAATTTGACACCCTGGGCAGTAGCCGCCCCGATGCTACGAATTTTTGTTTTAATAGATTACTAATTATTAGTTAACTTGTAAAAGTATCATATATATATATATATATATATATATATATATATATATATATATATATATAATTCCAAGATTTTCCTGAAAGAAAAATTCCAATTATAAAATCTTATGCAAAAGAAACAATACTTTTATAATAATAATAATAATAATAATAATAATAATAATAATAATAATAATAATCACGACCGAAAGAAATTTCTCTATGAGATAAACTTGTAAAATATACGCCCGTCTTCACCAAACTTCACAGCCACAAAAAAATTACAAAATCTCTTCAGTTCTTCTTCATTTTCTTCTTGTTCTTCTCCAACTTTCGATCGATCTCACCGCAATAAAGCGATATAATAATAATAATAATAA
Organism: Jasminum sambac; assembly: GCA_018223645.1. Lineage (NCBI taxonomy): Eukaryota > Viridiplantae > Streptophyta > Magnoliopsida > Lamiales > Oleaceae > Jasminum > Jasminum sambac. The sequence continues at coordinate 30,260,576 of CP073652.1, forward strand.
TAATAATAATAATAATAATAATAATAATAATAACTCCAACTATATCAATATGCAATTCGCCAATTCCAATTGAATCTGCAAATCCAATTCATGCAATTATTGAAATAATCAAGGAATTAACTACAAGTGGACGAATTTCGTGTTTCAAACCCAAGAGTAATACTGTAGACTATGCAAACAAATTTCTTTAGACCATGCAAACAAATTTCTTTATAATTTATGATTGAATTAAATTTAAATAGCAATGATGATTGATGAACAGACAAAGATTAACAACTCAACAGGGGATTAAGTTTAAGAATCAATAGAAATTGCAACTGAAATTTGCAACTTACCAAACCTAAAAGGGAACAGCGAAAACTGAAAATTAAAGTTATGCAACCGTCGACCGACGACGTCACAGAATCACAGCTCCCAAACGTAACTATGACGCAGAGACGGTGCCTGAGATAGAACAACGAATTGGCTTCGTTCTTTAAAAAATAAATAATAAAAAATTGGATTGATTTTGGACTTGGCTGGCTCAAATAGCGCCCTGGGCGCCTGAGGCAGTTGACTCAACTGCCTCAAAAGAGGACCGGCTCTGCTGCCACCAGCCGTCTCTCATGCCTGTTTTTCACCGTAGAACTGACATATGCAGTATGCTTGGTTTTAAGGGTAAAATATGAAAGAGTGTGAATTCATTTAGGGTATGTTTACTAGAATTAGCTGATAAAGTAGCTTATAATTGATAAGATAGCTTATAGTTAATAAGCTAATTGAGAACTGATAATTTATGGCTTATAGCTGATAGCTGATAAGCTAGTTGATATAAATAAAAATGTTTGACAAAATACCTGATATGTTGGCTTATAAATAAAAAAGTATACAAAATGATATCGTTAAAATATATTTCTAGAAAATTGTAAAGGTAAAAAATGAAATAAAAAGCGAAAAACTCATGAGTTTATTTAAAAAACTAGTAAAAAAACTTTTCAAATAAACTCGAACTTTTCAAATAAGCTCCTCTAACCAAACAGAGCTTATTTAATTAGTAAGGACTTATAAATTCCTAAATGAACTATAAGATAGCTAGCTTATTTGGCTTACCAAACATATCATTAAACTATCTAAACAATCTATTTATAGTAACCAATTCATCCCTATTGGCATACAGGTAGGGTGATCGAAATTCCCTCGTCGACATAACAACTTCATAAGATATCAAATAAAGAATAATAACTCCTATGGTGAGAATACTCTTTCCTAAATAGGAACTCTTGAGTTTTAATCCAAAATATATCAATTTTTATAAGTCAAATTTAACACCAAGAAAAACTTTTTCAGGTAGAGCGATTTAAATTTAAGGAGGAAAAAAAAAAGCAATAGTGACAACACAAATGGTTTGCAAGAATCTTAACAATATCTAGATATTTATCTCTATAAGGCTGAGAATTATTTGAAACGGTCAATGTTGAATATTCTTGATCGATCGAAATTGGGAGAAATAAGATTGCATGAACACTGGTCAATCTCAAGCTTGATTTTACCATGAAAATTCGATTGTCATCACTGATGATGGTGACAATAACTGATGATTGGGACAATTGAATTCAATTGTCCACATGATTAGGCTGATTAATATTTATACGTGGACCAATGTAACTTTAATATTTTTTGAAAATTAGGGTATGTTTGATTAACAATAAATTTTTTTAAAAAAATCACTCATCTCTTTTTCAGTCATACATAATTATTTTATATTTTTTAATACATTATCTTTTATTTTCAACTATATAATTTACACGCAATTCGAATAAATAAAATTTACCTATTATTTTTGTGAATCAAACATACCCTAATTTGACGAAAACCAAAACAACCCACGCCTAAGAGCATGAAGTTGACAAAAACCAAGCTGCCCAAGAGTACCGATATCAAGAGTATCAACGTCCCCCAGTTGTTCTTCGAATATTTCTCTCGACTATTCGAAGCTGGAATAGTTCTCGGTGAACGATCATCAACCGTCCTCAACTTGAGAAAAGAATTTACGTTTATACCCATGTCGAATCTCCTGTACGACAAGGGATGCTTCAAAGGGTATACTAAAATTTCTAAATACCTATAAAGATGAAAATATGTTACTACCTCCGTCCCATAAATATAGTCCACTATTCCTTTTTCGTCTGTCCCAAAATATAGGTCATATTCCTTTTAAAGATGTAGTTAAAATATTAGTTGTGTTATATACCCTTATTTAATATATATTATTACTACCAAAATATATTAATTGAAATAAAACATCCAATAAATGAAAGGACATATTAGGAAACTAAGTTTAAGTTTTACTCTTCCAATACTATTAATTACATTTTTCTTAATCTTTGTGAGATTGGAAGTGGACTATAATTATGGGACGGGGGTAGTATTAACTAAGTAATATTTCTGATAGTTACATAAACAATTAAAACAAATCACCTTGCTGCAGGATCTTTAATCAATAAATTTTCAAGCAATTACTTCACTTTTGGGGTTGCTCCAAATTGTGAGGTCCTCTTATTGATGAATGTTTGGTACTGATTAGCTTTCAAAATAGCTTCATATTCTTCTTGTGTGTAGGGCACGCTGTCTGACAAGCACTCTAATATTATTAACCCTAGCCTAAACATATCTGGCGCCTTTTGTGGTGCCGCGAACTTGATGATCACCAAAAAACTCTTTGGCTATTTTCGATCTCTAAACGAGAACACTTAGTTAGAGGGGACAAAAATATTATAATACAAACTAGTTTAAACAAATAACTACTTGCCAGGATAGGGATCTTGTTGCACAGTCATAGGCCATGTCTTTACAATTTCTTTCTTGCAAGAAATTGTAGATGTTTTAGGTTTTTAACTTGTGTCCCATAACTATGCAAGAACTCTGTCCCTCGGCATATTTGCATGTGATAAATGCTAAAAAAAATTAGGAAAATGTTAGACTACCATAATGAATGTCATAATAGTTGACATAATGGTAGTTGGCATATTTAATAACCGTCCATCTAAAAGTGATTGAGTGATTGAAATTGTAAGATCATGTCACACATCTATTATGTCAATCATTATGGCATCTATTATGATATTATAGCATGGTCCAAAAAATTATAATTAAATGCTAGTCATAGTATTTAAATCAAGTATATCTATTTTTAGAAAGAAAAATATTACCTGAAAAGCTCTGCAAAAATAGGTGTGTCATACTTCTTCATCTTGTTATTTTTGTCGAAGATCACACTCTTTCGTCTTTTTAGGAAACAACTGAGACAAACTCGTGAGAAATTTCTCAATCCCATGCAAAATGTAATCTCCTTAAACTTCAATACCATATATCTTAGAAATGTTTTCATGCTCATACTTTCCCTCTATTCTAAATTTTTTTCTACTTTTTGTCGTGGAATTTCTTTTACCGCTATATCGAGATGACAAATTCCTTCGTACACCGTTGTATTGTCTAATCCTTTACTTAAAACGAACTAACCTTGATGAATTTTCCTGTATAATAAAATTAAGGATCCCAAAGTATCCATTTTGCAACAAATTCAACTACATGCTTTTCCTGGTCGTGAAACCCACCTAACCTTTAAGAAATTACCACAACAATCCAAAATAATGTGTCGATTGTGCCTCTAGTCCAAAATAAAAAATAAAAAATAAAAGATGCTCAACTAGTCCAAAAAAATTTTAATTAAATTAAATTCCATAATTTTACATTTTATTTATTCTATGGATGTTTTAGGTAAAGGAGAAGGCAAAATTTTTGTGATAATTTCTCAAAGGTTAGGGGGGTTCAACTACCAAAGACAAGAATGTGGTTGGATTTGGTGCAAAATGGATATTTTGAGGCCCTTAATTTTGTTATACAGGAAAATTCATAAGGATCAATCTGTTTTAGGTAAAGCATCAAGCACAACGATGTATGAAAGTATTTATCATCTCGATATAGAGAAAAAGAAATTTCACGATAGAAAATAGAAAAAACTTTAGAATAGTTTCCTGCAGAGGGAAGTATGAGCATGAAAATATTGCTCAGACATACGGTATTGAAGTTGAAGGAGATTATATTCTGCATGGAATGGATAAATTTCTCACGAGTTTGTATCAGTTGCTATCTAAAGAGGAAAGAGTATGACCTTTAACAAAAATAACAAGACGAAGTATAACACACCTACTTTCGCAGAGCTGTTCAAGTAATATTTTTCTTTTCAAACATAGATACTTTATTTAAATACCATTACTAGCATTTAATTATAATCTTTTTTGCATTTGTCATAGGCAAATATGCCAAGGGACAAGGGACAGTTCCTGCATAGTCAATGGGCTCAATTTAAAAATCTAAAACATCTACAATTTCTTGTAAGAAATACATTGTAAAGACAGGGCGTATGATTGTGCAACATGATCCCTATACTGGGGAGTAGTTATTTGTTTAAACTGATTTGTATTATAATGTTTTTTCCCCTCTAACTTCATGTTCTCGTTTATAGATTGAAAATAGCCAGAGAGTTTCTTGGTGATCACCAAGTTCGCGGCACCACAAAAGGCGCTGATATGCTTAGGCTAGGCTTAATAATCATATGGATGGTTTCAACTCCAACGTTGGAACCATTTTATGGCACCCGCGCCAGTAAATCACGTGGTTTACAGGTGCTAGTGCCATGATATGATTCCAGCGCTGCAATCATAACATTTACAATGAATACTGACCACTATCCATGTTATTTATTATTAATATTATTAGGAAATTTTTTTATTGAATGGGGATATCATATCAGTTTAATAATTATCCAACTAGTTTTTTTGACTACCCTAATTATCCGGTTATTATTAGTACTAGTATCACGCCCGTGCGATGCACGGGAATAATTAAATTTATGCACGATAAATAGTTGATATAAAATTATAAATATGAATGTCGAACTACATAATTTATGTAATTTGTGCATAGGAGATTGGATAATTATAAAAAATTATTAAAATCTATAATATTGTATATTATAGTCAATGCAAAAATTGCGAAGTAAATTCACAATTGTAAATTATAAAAATTCACCCGCATCGCATAATTAAGAAGTTTATCAAAACGTGTAACTTTAATTCTAATTACCGTGCCTATAGCAATGCTCGTGAAGATTAATTAATTGTAAATGAACTATTGGGAATGAATATATAAAAATTCTTTGATTATCAAAACGTGTCTTTCTCGTTGGTACATATCAAATTTATATTGAATACCTTTTTTCCTTCTGAAATGGACATTACACACTCTAAATTTTATGATTTTATGCGTTCTTTTAGTGATTAGCCGTAATTGCTACTTAATTTTAACTCTATTGTATAAGATGTATTATGCTTAATTTTATGTAACTTAAATTTGTAGTAACACCGACAATTTTCCTCATCTATATAATTCATTTGATTTCTTTTCATTTACATAAACTATATGCTAATTGTAGAATGAAAAACTTTTTATTTGTAATTTTATATGCTGAGAAAAGGCAAAAAATATGCAATGCAAAATTCAGTTAGTGAGCATATCATATCAGAAGCATTAAAAACAAAAAATATCATTTATTTTTTTTAATTAGAAATAGTATGTCATGTTGGCTCTGCCGATAGGGTGTTCACCAAACGTGACACTTCAATTATAATAATATAAGAATTAATAAATTAGTATTTTACTTAAAATAAATAAATTATTCTACATAAATCTAGTTATAATTTTAACCACTCACTATTTGATTTTCAAAAAGAAAAAAATAAAAAATTCTCACTATTTTTTAATAGACCAATTCACGTAATCAAGCAAAACTATCAAAACCTACAATTTTATCACGATAAAATTAAATAAAAAATAAAAAAATTATTATTTAATATTTTGAATTATAACTTTAAAAAATGAAATTATATATAAAGTTTTCCAAAATAAATTTTTTCTCATTAGATGTTTGTTTTAGATATTGGTTATTCTTAGTTATATTTTTAATTACTACTAATTAATGTTGGTTTATTTCCAAAACTAATTTTATAATTTTCTTAAAATATTTAATGTATGCCACATTTGCATCTTTGCCTATGTGGCACTTCACAAATTATAATATAAGGATTAATGGGATGATAATATAACAATTCAAAAGATAAAGATAAAGATTAATAAATTACTCTTTATTTAAAAATAATAAATTATTCAATGCAAATTCAATTATAATTTTAGCACGCCCTATTTTATTTAAGAATAATCCACTATTTGAATAATCCAATGCAAATTACAAATCAAAACTATCTAAAACGATAACATTTTTTAATGCGGTGAAAATAAAATACTTATTATTTAATGTTTTTAATTAGAAATTTGAAAAATTAAATTACATTTAAAGTTTTTCGAAAACTATTTTTTTCTTATTAAATTTTATTTATCACATTTAATGATAAATTTATGTTTCATTAAAAAATAATTATATTTAGAGAATTTTTCCTATTTAAATCTACCAATTAATATTGGTTTATTTCCAAAAATAGAATTTCCCTTTTTTTAACTACAAAATTTATTGTTATATATTTTTTAATATTAATGAGTGCCACGTTGGCACTACTGCCAACGTGGCACTCCAGTTTTTATAATATAAAGATTACTATTGCCTTTTGTTATAAAACTATAGAAACGATAGAGAGAATATAGAGAGAATGAATTCTCTTGAGGGTGATCTTTATTAACAAATGAAGCCTTTATTATAGAAAACTTCCAATAGCACAATTATAATTGCATAATTTCACCAAAGCAGCATAATAGTCATTCACATATAATAAATAATTATTTATAATAATCCTATATTCTCCACCAACTCCATTAATTCTTCAACCAACTCCATTAATTCATCCGCTAACTCTATTAATTTATATTCTCCACTAACTCCACTAATTCTTCCAACAACTCCATTAATTCATAACACTCCCAATTGAATGACTATTTATAAAAATATCTTCTAAACTTGTTTGGAGAAAAAAATCCAATGGGTGAAAAACCTTCCAAACTGATTGTACTAGAGCTTGGGGCGATCATATACTGCTCCGTTATAACATTGCCAAGAAAACCTGTGGGACAAAACCTGATCAATAAGAAAAGAGTAAAGTTGTTTCCCCTAATGTTGATCATTCTCGTAGGAGTATTCCATGTGCTGCTTCATTAAAATCTTGTCAAGAAAATTCAGTTGGAGAAACTTGATCGGAGAAAAAAGAGTACAACTACTCCATTTGACATCATATCTTGAGGACTAATACAGTGTGTTGATTTCTCCAGCAGTTCTCAATATATCATGAATATGCCTCGTTAAAACTTTATTAGGAAAGATGGGAAAAACCCTAAAGACAGAAAAATAGTACATTATTCATGTAAATACCCCAAGAAAATTGCCTCGTTAAAAACCCGACTAGAAAAACCCAATGGAATAAAATCTCAGTCAAAGAAAAAAAGAGTACAACATGTATTTTATATAAGTATGCTTCATGCATATCAAAATCCTTCAAGGATTTATGCGAGTATCATCTAGATTGGTTGATCCTCTTCATTTATCTCCACATGAATGAAATTTTAGATTTAAGTAGCATTTATCACTTTAGACATTATTATGTCATATGCAGTGCTTATCTATAATTGGCAATCTCTATCTCATCTTCTCATTGTATTGAGGTATAAACCCGAATCTCTTCGAGAGATTTCAGATTAGTTATGATTAGACTGCCTCAATAAAAACCTTGTTTCGGAAAAAACTCTTTAGGACAAAAACCTCAATCAAGGAAAATAGTACAGCATACAAATTTTAATTCACAATAATATAATTGTTTTGAGCCGTTGTATGCACCACTGCAACAATACGTTTGGAATATCTTCAAGAGTTCCAATCTCATTTCTCATTAAACCCACATGTTAATTTTTTTAGTATAAAGGCACATATTTCAACTTTAGTATTCTTCAACAAATTTTAACATCCTCACTGTCATTGATAGTATATAGTGCTCCAGGTTCATAGTGTATCGACGCTTTCAATTTCACTTTGTTTTCCATAATGACATAATTTATCGAGATATCTCATTATCAATCCTTCTTTAGGATTACACAATATAGTTATGTATATATACTCAAGAGTATATGCCTTATTTATTAAGACCATCTTTTGTCATTTGCTTTGATATATATATATAGGCAATTCTTATTTGAATAATATCAATGCTTCGGATGTGCTAATTTATCAAAGGATCTGTAGCTGCTATATAAGATCGTAATAGTCTTTTAAGCATCTTTTAACTTCAAGTTCATATTTCAATTGCAAGAATATAACATGATGCATTACACATATTGTCTACAGCTATTAATACTCCCACTCATGCTAAGAAAACTCGGAGAACCAAACTCATACAACTTGTATGATTTCAATCATATATGTTTTCAGCTTTTAACCCTAATGAGGAAATTTATACTTTTTGCATTCTATTCTCGATATTTGCAATTGATTGAGAGACTTTAAATAATTTTCAATTAATATCTCACTTGTATGCACATATCCAATCTTTCAAGGATCTACACTAGCTTTATCATTAGATCTAGAATTACGCTCATACCATGAGCAAATCATCTCATAAACTTCCAATTACGAGTATATGCTTGAGACTATCTAGTAAATCCATATCATAATATCTAGTAGTTCACATGGAAAGTGAGTGGGCTCATATATCTCACCCTTATATATGCCAGATATGTTTGTAATGCCTTCCCAATATTTACTAGTAATGATTATTACTATTTCCATATTCATCGAGAATTACAATTTGAAGAATTCTTTTGGTTCTTCACTAAAATATCAATTTCAGAAATTATTTATTTTACTTGAATCGGGATGGTTAGTCCGGTAATGCAAACTAATATTATTAAACTTCTAGCTCAATAAAATCTTTTATCAATTTCACTAGTGTTTGTATAGTGCTCAATATAATTTATTTCTTCCATCATATAGATAGTTCACCGACATATCCCATCATGTTTTGGTGGCATTATTGCACACTACTGTTCAAACTCGAGTCACAACTCACACATGTTATATCATGGCTATTGTTCAATTGTGGAGTCTTAACTCTTATGCTTCATGTTATGACACTGTCAAACACGGAGTTGTATCTCATATGCGCCATGTTATTCTATAAATAAGTCATTAGAATACTCACAAAATTTATTCTAACAAGGGTCTGTAAATCCTAATGGATTATATGTTCTCAAATTTATAGTATTCACGTTGGGTTTGATGAATCACACATGCCTTCCCTAATGGTGGGGGGCCCGTGCAGCCCACAATTTTTTTCCTTGTGTGGGTATATGAGTAGGAGAACATTACCCTCATCACTAAATAGACTCAACAAACTCTCTTAAATCATCATTTACCATTGCCAAATAATATGAAAATTAATTGAACACTCATTTAAAAAGAACAAAAAAAAAAAAACTTGTGGAAGTCCCCAGACACCCCCCCCATCTCCCCATCTCTTCTTTTCTTCTCCCCTCTGCCTATGATCTTATAGATTGAGAGAGGAAATTTGTGCGAAGTTTTATTCTCAATTAGTTTTTAGCATGTGCTTTACAGTGTCATTGATAACAATTTAAATATTCAAATACTTTAGAAACTGTCATGCAACGTCTTTTCATTTGTCTATCCTAAAAAGTAAAAAATCAAAATGAAATTTTTAATTAACTTTCAAATTTAAAAATAAAAATGAATGAAATGATCATGGCACATTGCACTTAATAATCCAATTTATGTACCAATGAGTTTGTAAATGGTTTCCAAACAAAGTGTCTAAGTTAATTATTATATGGTGTCAGTCTAGAATTATTAAATTAGAAACTTAAACAAAAGCATATGCCAACTAAGACCTTTATTTTAAGAAGGATTTTAGAAACGGAAATATTTGGGAAGAATAATAGCGACCGTTTAAAAAAAAAAAAATTAGGACTCTCTTACATTAAAGTAGATCTCGAAACACAAAAATATTTTCATCCAACTTTGTACTTTATATCTCAAGAAGTGTGATCGTGCTTTTTTATTTTTCAAAAAATTAAATTAAATGAACTAATACTTGAAAATATTTAACTAAAGTTTATCTTCCTCATTTTACACAATGTAATTGATAGTTAGATTTAGAACTTTAATATATATAATTAAAATAAATTTAAATAAAAATAAAAATTTTGGCTTTGCACAAATAAAAATTGATCAAGATTAGAGTTTAAATAGATTTATGACTTGTTTGAATTTTTTTATAAAAGTACAAATACTTGCTTTTATTTTTATTTTAATTTGAAAAGAAAAAGAACATTGGACTAAAATAAATAGTGAGGGACAAGGGACAATCAGAATAAATTAATAAATAAAAAAATACAATTTGGACTTGATTGAACGAAGTATTAAAGATTGGGTTACTAGTGAAAAATGTAACATGTAAAAACAAAAACTTTTACAAATAATTTTTGAGACCTACTGTGGGCTGGGTAATCATAATAAGCTATTGAAATGTAGCTCTTATTAAACTTCAAGTCGAGATTGTCGATTTGAAATCCATATTATACATTTTTTGACCAATATACAATGCTAAATTTTTAAAAAGGAACAAGAGAAAAATGGAATGGAAAAAAGAAAAGAAAGAAGGTGAAGAGGTTTTTTGTTTTTATGTTTTTTTTTTTTTTTTTTTTGGAAGTAATGAGTTAAGGGTGAATAAGAGATTAAAAAAATATTTAAGGGTAAAATAGGGAATTCAAAAGTTTCCACTCATCCACCCTTTTATATATATATATATATATATATATATATATATATATATATATATTGTTATAAAAGTATAGAAAGCAAATAGAAGATTTAGAGAATGAATTAAAGGAATTTCGTAGGGAATGAATTTCGTTAATAACTGAAACCCTATTTATAGAAAAACTTCGAATGGTACAATCGTAATTACATAATTTCATCAAGAGTATAATAGTCATTCACATATAATAATTACATCTTTACCAAATTATTCCTCCACAAATTATTCCTCCAACAAATTATTCCTCATAATTCATAACCACCAAATTATTCTCAATTATTCATATTTACACTCTTGAATACTATTAATACAAATGTCTTCAGGCACTGTTTGGAGAGAAAAACCCAAGTGGGAAAAAACTTCCAAAAGCAGGTGCGGGATAGGCTTGGAGTGGTTATATCTTTCATCAAAACATTGCTCCCCATGTCTATCGGTATATAGTATTCACGTCTTTGCTTTCGTTAAAACCTTGTCAAGAAAACCCAAGTGGGAAAAACTTGTTCGAAGGAAAAGAGTACAGTGCTCAGATTTGATTTCATATCTTGAAGCGATATCTTTACTTACGGTAAATGATTTCAATATCATCATCGTTTGGATCTAAAGCATTAGCTCCATTATAACTTGATCAATAGATACATCAGTATCAATTTCTCCTATCGTTCTCAATATACCATGAATATGCCTCATTAAAACCTTATTAGGAAAAACCCAGTGGGAAAAACTCTAATGAAGGAAAAAGAGTGCATTATTCATGTGAATACGCCTTTAAAGTTGCCTCATTAAAAACCTTACTAGAAAACCCAATGGGATAAAATTTCGATCAAGGGAAAAAGAGTGCAAGCAGCGTATTTTATCTCAAGCATCTTTTAAAGCATTTCAAAATCTTTCATACATTTGTATGAGTATCATATACATTGGTTTTATACTCTTCGTTCATTTAGAGTGCATCAATTTTCTTACACAACTACAAAATATTTACCACGAACACATGTCTCCAAACACACAATTTAAAGCATATAAATTCATCGTAAAAACATGTAAACATATAAGTAAACCTTCATAATTAACTAACATTTAAAATATATCATTTAACATTTAATACTCACTTAATAGGTTATTTCATTCCTGGGGCTTAGTTCACCCTTTAGGTACTCATAAAACAGACTTTAGCTCACCCGATCCTTTAATTTCCTTTTAAATTTTACACACCACATTCGGTAATTTAACTTTCATGAGCATGCAACATATAATGACCACCATGCTTATCTTTTAAACTTGAACACTAGTCATCATCATCTCATCATCTCATAAGTTAAAGATTTCACATTCACCATTTATCATCTTCAATATATCTCAATATTTTCATTATCATTGATCATATGTAGCGCTACATTTTTATATCGTGTAGACACTTTTCAATTTCATTTTTTTCCACATATCGACATAACTTATCGAGATATCTCATTATCAATCCTCTTGTAGGATTACACAATATAGTTATGTCTATATACTCTTCAAGAGTATATGCCTCCGTTATTAAGACCATCTTTTATAATTTGCTTTGATATAGATGATTGGGAAATATCAACGCTTAAAGCGTGCTAACTTATCAAAGCATCGTGAAATGGCGATATATGTGATTGTTCATAGCCTTTCATGCATCTTTGAACTTCAAGTTCGTATTTTAATTGCTAGGATATAACATGATGCATTTCACATATTATTTTCAACCTTTAATACTCCCCCTCATGCTGAGAAAATTTAGAACACCAAAACTCATACAGTTGGTATGATTTTAATCATATATGTTCTCATCATTCAAATAATATGGGAATTTAGACCGTTTGCATTCTATTCTCGATATTGACAATTTATTTGAGGACTTTAAATAATTTGTCATATAATATCCACTTGTATCGCATACTCAATCCTTGAGATTTATTCAAATCATTGGGATATACATTTCTTAACTTTATCATTAAATCTGGAAATCATGCTGTCACAGTGAGCAAATATTTAAATCAAATTTCAAATTACAAATCATATACACACGCGTATTTATCTAGTTGATCCATATCATAATATCTAGTAGTCACATGGAGGATGAATGGGCCCATATTTCTCATCTTTTATTCTAGATATATTTGGGATTTATTTCAATATTGGCTAGTAATGATTTCATCATTTATAGAGAACAATCATTGAAGAATTCTTTTAATTCTTCACTTGAAATATTGATTTCAATAATTATTTAAAGGGATGGAGTGATCAGGTTTGCAAGCAGTATTATTGAACTTCTAGTTCAAGAAATTCTTATATCGATTTCACTAGTATCACGTATAGTGCTCAACATGATTTATCATAGAAATAATTCACCAACATATTCCATCATCTTTTGGTGACATTATTATCTACTCTTGCACAAACACGCAGATTCTGACTCCATCGCATCACATCCGCTATTATTTAATTCGAAATGTCGTAGCTCTTACGCTTCATATTATTTATTTAAAATCAGTCTTATTTCATAATCGTATTATTATTCTATAAATAAATCATCAAAATTATTGCAAAATTAATCCTAACAAGGGTCTATACATTATAATGGATCATATGCTCTCAAATCTTGAAAATACTATCCATCACTACAATCAAAATCCTAAAAAGGATTTATCGATGTAGGTTGGAAAGATTAAAGGATGCTAATGAATAAGGGTATCACAAGATATCGAGATGTTTGATTGAAGCAAAGGTTGATTACACAGTGAGGTTTCAATTCCTTCTAAATACATGCCTGGTATGGGTAAAAGTAGTTTTCAAAGAAACGGAGAGCAAAAGATTAAGAGGATACTACAGTGTGCTTCAGCGGACATGTGACACTTCGATGTAAATGTGGGGTACTTGTCGGAATCGAAAAAGATAAAATAGCATCCATTAAAGATGGATTGAGTAAGGAGCCTTTGGATGATATTCAACAGGCTCTTGAGACACATCCTAGTGGACACGTACAAGGTGAGCTAATGGCCTTATGGGTCAAATTCAAATATCAACAAACGCGTTCAGGTCTTGAAAAACTTACTTTAGAAGATCCTGTTTGTAAATTTAGTAGAATAACTTAGTATAATGATTTTCCCATATTTATGTAAGGCAAATTTATGTAATATAGAAGATCAATATTTTTCTTTTATTTGTAAATATCGTTTTTCGATTTTCGATTTTTTTTTTATTTTCTTTCACCGACAGATATATGTCATTTTCACATAAATTTTTTTTCTGCATTTTTCTCTTTCATATTTGTCAAAAAGTAAATAGTGTACTCAATTATTGGTTTGAAAATTTTTCTTTAAATAGAGGGATTCATATATCTCTCATGTTCATACATTAAAAGTATAGTGCAAAAAGAGAGATATGAGTAGAGATGGATATGGAGATTTTAGAATCATCTCATACAAGTCAGCCTTTACCTCACCAGATTAAAATCGTATGTATTCTTGGTGGATCTAAACTAGTAGGCCATATCCAATATGTGGATATGGCAAACCGACTCGTAAAAGAGTTAGGGAGACAAGAAATCAATATACTATATGGAGGAACCAACAACAAACTTTTAGCTAGACTTATAATAGCCGCACCATCATGGAGAATAAGAGTTTCGAGTGTAATACCTTTCCATCTAGTTGGATCTAATACTCGAATTGGAGTCAATTCTACCATGGGTCCAGCAGGGTTGGTGCTACAAGCGCAATCCATCCACAACTGCATGATGTATATGATGAATAATAGTGATGCTTTCATTGTCCTTCAGGCGGCTACAACACCGGAGGAAATATTCAATATAAGCCTCGTTGCCGGTGGAATCCTTTCATGTCAAACCAATAGGTTTGTTGAATATTAATAATTTCTTTGATGGCTTACTAGCGTTTCTAGATCGTGTAAATAATAAGTTTATCTCTCATTCAATGAGAAAAATACTTTATTTTACGCTATAATGTTGATGAACTACTCATCAAATTTCATGCATATGTTCAAGAATCATTGAAGCCAGTCCGTCGGTCACATCAGATCAGTGTCAAGCGAAAAAGAAATTCGGATCCTTTAAATATTTCATTATGAATCCTAATGTTGATGGTGGTAGTTACTGATATTTATACTCTCGACGCATCACTCATTCACGGATTCGATATGTATTTTCTTTTGCATTTCTATATTTTTGAGTGTTTAATGCCATCTTTTGATATTCTCAATATGTTCCACTTAATTTTTGTACTTCTTCCGGAGTAATAATAATATCATATTGACTTTATTCAAATACGTAAATCTAGTGATTATGCTTCTTCAAGAGCATTTTATTCTCATATTAATACAATCTCATATCATCGATGAGATTACTTCATATAATCACTCCATATGATATGTTAGTTTATCAATATGGGATCTATTGAGCATTTACTTTCATATATTTATCCAATGGTAACTTCAGTACCACTTGCTCAATTTTCTCCATTAATATTCTGGTATATACAGAAGTAATTTTATTCTCATCGTCTACTTCTTGAGAGTAGGATTAGAATATTTGATCAACTACTTCTTCTAGAGTAGGATTCGATATAACCAATCGTGTAGTATAACCCACCACATTGGAAATATGCACACCAATCGTGGTATTACCCACCACATTGAAATATACTCAAACTATAAAGTGCATAAATTTAAATTCAGAAATTAAATTTCCTCCAATAGGTGGTCGAACCTACTTTATGGGAATTATTACAATAAATATAAATTCACTAATTTAAATTGCGAGAATTAAAATGCATAATGATTAACTACTTCTTGAGAGTAGGGATCTGCTTAGTAAGTTATTACCATCACTAACATATAAAGTGCGAAATATATAAAACCTTCCGTTTAGTGATGGTTGAACCCATCATTAGGTAGGAGGTATTGCGATAATTAAATTGCAATAAATAAAGTTAAGTAGAATTAAATATTGAACTGCTTACTGGGAGCAAATTTTTTCTTCTAGACAAATATATTCTTCTACAAGAGCACATTTATCCTTTTTAGAACAAGTATATTATGTAATTAAACTCTTGAGGAGTTAAAATAATATTCCGATCTTTTAACTCAAATGGACTTCAAACCATTTTATATAATCAATGGATTTAGAATTTCTTCATGAATATTCTATCCATTTTCCTTGTCGTCAAAATTAGGTCGGTTTTACCTAAAGGTAAATTGTCCATTCCAATTCGCAAAGGTAAAATTGTCAAAAATATTTTATCAATGTTTTACGATTGGAAGATTATCTCCTTTCTACTTCAATTTGTAAATATAAAAATGTTTAAAGACTATTTTGTAACATTTCAAAAATCGGTGTACTGATTTGTAAATTTTGAAAGTTTGATAATAACATATTTTAAAACGAGTTATTACCCTATCAATATTGGTGTCATATCGAAGCTCTCGTTAAATCGAGTATAATGGAGTCGAGAAAAATTGATTTTGATAATGTATGCTCCTTATATCTCGATAAAACGAATGTTATAGTTTAATATATTATTATATTATAAAATCATATGATTTACATTTTTCCCTTTCTCTAATTATTCCATGGATGAGATTTACTTGCAATCCATTTACGTGATCGAAAAATTCTTTGGACTCCATTCTTCCAATTTTGGGATTTCAGACATCTCCAAGCAGGTTGTGTAGAAGGAGAAATTGTGGGAGAGGAATATGAACAAAAAAAGGAATTTTCAATGATGTATTTGCAAAGAGAGAATTATTTAGGATTGATGAGGATGAATTAATTCATTGGTAATAATCAGTTTACGATCTGAGAAGATCATCTATAAGATGCAAGTATAGAAGCATACTTCTTTCATATTACTCAAAGGGTTAGAGACTAGTCTTGATAACGTGTTATAAAGTATAGAAACATAGAGAGAATTTAGAGAATGAATTACAGGAATTTTAGAATGAATTTTATTAATAAGCTGCTCTATTTATAGGAAAATTTCGAATGACACAATCAGTAATTACATAATTTCATCAAGGGTATAATAGTCATTCACATATAATAATTACATCTTTTACCAAATTATTCCTCCAACAAATTATTCCTCATAATTCATAACCACCAAATTATTCTCAATTATTCATAACATATATATATATATATATATATATTATATATTATATATTATTATTAGCGATAGTGATTAGTGATTAGTGATGATTCGTGATAGTAACATATATGTATCCATATTTTTAGAGTTCAAATGGGATTATAAGTAAATGAAAACATAAAAATAATACATCTCTAAATATTCCCATAAAACTGATCTTCGTTATAATAATTATCTAATAAAATTGTAAAATTTTTCTACCACTCGATGAACTCATGACTCATTTGTTTTTTGTCTCACATTCTTTCAGAAATATTATTTTTAAAAAACACTTTGTGACACAACAAATACAAATTAATTTGATTGAGACCAGTTATCATGTTTTCATCCACATATATATATATATATATATATATATATATATATATATATATAAAGAGTAACATGTTAATCAATAATCTAAAGGGTTAATTTCACCGATGATCACTGAAATTACAACAAAATGATAAAATAATCATTGAAGGTTAAAAGTTACATCGACGGTCATTGAAATTTCAATTACTTCCACAAATGGTCACTTTCTATAAAAGTAGACTGAATTTTGATTTAAACTTACAAATTTGGAACACAAGGATCTATTATGAAATTTTTACAAAATCCATCAAATTCTCTTATGTGCAAAATTAACATTCCCGTCTCTACCACATGCCAGAAAACTTATAATTCCAATGCGATTGAGGCCATCGATGAGAACGGTTAGCCAAATGCTTGAAGGAATATATTCTCGACATTAATTAATGTTCCCCCTTGTCCATCGCCTTTCACATCAACGGTGCCTTCTTGTTGATGGTCTCTCCACATTGTTTTTGTGTAAGTTCATCTATGTGACAATATATATATATATATATATATATATATATATGCTCCCATGCCCACTCCGCGAAAAAAAAAATCGTGTGGCCCCCACCGACCCCCAACCATCAGGAGGCAGTTATGTATTATTTATTTCATCTAACGTAGATACCAAAAAAAAATTTTAAAAAAAAATTGGTCGGATGACGTGTCGCCCTCACAGGGCGCCACGTGGGGGGTGTGGGGGTGTTATTAACTCTTATGGAGGGAGTATATATGTTACTTTCAAGCGCCATTGGATCAATTAGGCATAAATTGATAGTCCATTGATTGGATGGTGTACTTGTATGTTTATTCTTATGCTAAATTTGTTTAGCTAACCCGAGCTATTGATGTTCGTTCGTTATAAACAAGATATGACGTGCCTTATGTTACAATACCAGAAATTCTGGTCGCAGGTATAGCTAAGATACTTAGCGCTCCAAAATATAAAGCACTAAAATTTGTAAGTCCATGAGTAAGGTGACTTTTTTTTAAAAGTAAAAGTCAAATTGTTATTTATTAGAATCCAATTTTAATCTCTTGAAAGTTTATATTATCATTATCATAATTTTGAAAGTTTTTATTTAGTAAAAGTTTGTATTTGGAATTCGTGTATATAGTTTTTTTGAGAAAAAAAAAGTTTATTTGTTAAGGGCCTCTAACAAGAGTTCGCCTTAGGACCTCCGAATCTCAGGATCTAGTTACAATATTCGTCTAACACTAAAACCCTTGGTAGGAGAGTAAATTTTATCTTTACACATAAAATTATATATGCTCATGCAATAGGTGGTAGTATCGAAATCTTGTGAAATCAAATCATTAAATTTGTTTCTATAGGATTGCCCTCATCCTCATGTTGTAACTGTTGTTATTTTTATTGGCAATGTAGCGTTATTCTATCATTAATTAATATAAAAAAATTTCATCAATAAATTTATTATAGAAAAAAAATTTGTCTTCTAAATTTACATTCATTACATGTTACACATAACTTGAATATATTATTTTTGAAACTAAAAACTAACAATTATTTTTGTTTCACAAAAAAAAAAAAACTAACAGTTCTTTAAAAAAAACATGTTTTTACAAAATTACGTTTGATACGTGTATGTCTTCCACTTTTGATCAAGTTTTAAATTGTTAAATTCTTGTGTTCATTCAATTAATCTCTCTCTGTCTCTCGTGTGTGTCGATGATGCCAAAAGAGTGTTTTAATACCTAATAATATATCGATGTGTTTTAATACCTAATAATATATCGATTAATGGGTACAAAAGATTGTGAAAAATATTTTTAGTTAGATGATTTTTTTTGTTTAACATTAATAATTAGGTTTAGTCGTTAAGAAACTTTGACGGTTTCTTGTGTGTTATTCCAAGATCTTTTATATGTGTTTATTAAAGTAGAAGATTTAAACGCTTCAAAAAAAAAAAAAATGTAGAAGATTTGTAAAGTTTAAGGTAACATGCAACACACTTCACATGCTATAGTTTAAATAAATGATTATCACATTAGTCCCTTAACAATAATGCTAAATCCACTCCCGAGTTAAATTCTCACATGAGAGTGTTAAGATCATCCTTATTAATGACTAGTCTCATCTTCTATATGAAAGTGATATCAACTTCGATGTTCAATTCTATTCTATATGTAAGAGATATCAACTTCGATGTTAAATCTGAACAGAATATAACACTATCCCAATAATATATCAATTGAATTATAATACAATATCCACTATGGACATATAAGTGGAATGTTCAAGCACCAATATAAGTGTCATAATTAAGAAACTATCAACGCCATTTGTGGGCCCATTCCATTTCCGTTTTGAAATTCGGTATCAGATTTGGAATCAACACAGCGAGGGGGAGCTCCAACAATTTTGAAATTTTTTTGGCGACATCGTGGCCGGCTGTGGTGGCCGGTCAAAGGTTTGGCAATCATGTTGGCCTAAAATTATTGCCAAAACTTTGACCGGCCACCACGATCACTGTCGTCAAAATTTTAAAATTGTTGAGCTCCTCACCGCGCTTAATTCCAGATCTGATCCCGGATTTCAAAACGGACATCAAATGAGCCCACAAATGGACTTGATGGTTCTTTAACTATGGTACTTATGTTGGTTCCTTAACATTATTGGGACATATAAATACACTCTATTGGGTATGTATCTATTATAAGCACGATATCATTTTATTTGTGTTCACCTTCTTAAAATTAAAAATCAAAAATAAGAAATGTTCTCTTTGAAATTCACCAAAAATCTTTGATCCCCTTGATTTTGAAATCAACACCCCCCCCAAATTGTACCGTCTAATTCTAAACATTTCTGGTATATATAGAGTGCGTTAGCGGATGAATTTTAATGTATTTTTATGAGTAGAAAGAGAGAATTAGTGAAATTTAATAATGAAGATTTAATGAATGAATAAATATATAAATATGATTTATTTGATTAAATTTAAAATTTAAAAAAAAAATACATTAAAATTTGGATGCTAACACCAATCTTTGCTTGTCGCGCTGATGTAACTTTTTTTTTTTTTTTCAAAAGTCTGCTCACCCCTCTCCTCGTACACTTACAAATCAGCCTAGAGAGGAGTTTTAAGTGTTGAAACTACGCTCTGCAATTCATCAACAAATCCCAATCACAAACCCATTTTTGGTGTGGCATGGGCCATCCAATCCTTCATCTTCTCGAATCACTGTTCAATTTCTGCAGCTCGCTTGATCTGGGCGCTTTCTGCTTATTTCAAATATAACATATTTGTTCTAAACATCATAACTTAGCTTCTCAAATTGAAAATTTCATCTGGGCTTTTTTGAATGTTGATCTTCTGGGGACTCTACTTGTCGCACGGTTTAATAGATTCTCTTCAATGAGTCCTCTGATGGCTCTCTTGGTGAGTTCAATTCCTTTTTCTGCACCCTGTTGATCTGTTGTTTGGTATTGTTTTTCAGTTCTGGGATTTCAATAATCTTGAATTGTATTGGCTACAGTGAAGTTTTATTAATATTTAGATCTAATTGTTGATTTGATTTGATTTGTTTAACTGGTTGTTATATGTTTATCACTGTCAAGCATTCCTCGGCTTGTTTTATGATTGGTTCTGCAAAAGTTGAGCATTTATTTGGGCTTCATTTGTCTGTACATTATCTGCTGTTTCTTGATTTTACATCTTTTTTCTAGTCAATCAACATTAGTCATTTACAGATAGATAAAATAGAGGTGTCATTATTTGGTGAATTATTGATCCTATAACTAAGTTGTGAAGCTGATCCATTGTACCCACCTTGCACTCTATGACGCACCCTGAGGTGATGTGGCACATTAGCCTAGGTGCCATAGTGTATCTAGGATGCACCGAATCAGTTTCAGATTAAGTTGTTAGCATTTAGTAGTTTGAATAAACATGCGTTGTTTGGAAAAATAATTAATTTCTTCCACTCAACAATGCGGCGAAAACTCAAAATTAGACATACAAAACAAGAAATATGACAGAATGTGGCTCAGCTCACAGTCAACAAGTACATCAAAGTACAAATTGTTGACAAGTCGCATCGTTTCTTATTGATTTGTGAATCTACTTTGCCATGTAATTTCGTTGTTCTGTTGTTTTGCGAACCATTGTGCTTAAATTTTGAGTCATTCTATTTAAAGGCTATTTTGTTTAGCAGAAACATTTGTTTCTTGAGTGATATCTCTGGAGTTAGAAGATAATGGGTAAGATTAGACCAAAGGGGAAGAAGCTAGCTCTCTCTAACAAAGATGATCAAGGAAGTGGCGAGGAGGAGAAAACCCGTGCACATGAGACAAAAGGGAGGCCTCAAAAATCCCTTAATGACGACACAAACGACGAAGAGGCTCGCAATATAGAGAAGGAAGATATCGAGGGGACGACAAATGGTGTATTGGGAAATGAAATGAAAAGTTCAAATGCATCACAAAACGGGAAGAAAAGAAAACGAAATGCACACGTGAAGGAGAAAGTTGATCCCATGAAAGAGAAAAATGGAAAGGGAAGCATATTGAGCAGTGAGGTGGAGTTGAAGAAATCTAATGGCTTCCGTCGAAATGGGAATAGACGAAAAAACAAACCATGTCGAGCTCCTGAAGCCGGTGTCGCATGCACTTAGAAAATGTGAAATCTAGTCATTCTTCCCCCTTTTTGGCGATCTGATCTTGAACACGGATTTTGTTGTTGGAAGGTTCAAGTGGATCAATGTTGTCATTATGTTCAATGTTGTCATAAACTGTGAGATGTTTGGGAAATGTGATGTTTTCTTTGTGCTCATATTATCATTTTTGTAATGATTTTGGTTGTTCTTGTACCAAGGATTGGCAAATGTTGGCAAGATCTCTTACCGACGGGTGGGTGTGAGGTCAACGATATAACCCCACTCGCTCATACCTTACATTGACAAGATAACCTATCAACTGTTGACAGCAGAATATATCCATTTTATTATATTACATAGTTCTTGGATCTCTAGTTGTTCTTGTTTCTTCATCTCAACAAATCAGACTAGGGTGCCACATCAGTTGCGGTGCACTATACTTGGATGTTCCAGATCAATTTCAGATTATGGTGTCAGCATTTAGTAATTTGAACACTAAGTACCTTTTCTTGTTGGGGAAAATATTTAGTTTGTTCAACTAGACAATTCGCCATAAACCAAACATTAGAATTATGGAACATGATATAGAATGTGGCTCAAGCTGACTGTCAACAACTACGGTATTGTTCAAAAGTGATAAGCTTTCTTATTGATTTGAAGCTTTACTACATCTTGTAAGTTCGTTGCTCTGTTATTGCATAAATCTTGTGCTGCTCTGTTATTGCATAAATCTTGTGCTCAAAATTTTGAGTCATTTTAAATAGAGGCTATTTTGTTTACCAGAAACATTTGTTATGCAAGTGATACCTCTAGAGTTGGAAGATAGTGGACAAGACTACAGCAAAGGGAAAGAAGTTAGTTCTCTCTTAACAAAGATGATTCGGGAAGTGCCGAGGAAGAAAAAACCCGTGCACAGAAGAGAAGGGGGAGGCCTCAAAAATCTTTTACCGATGACACAGATGATGAAGAACACAGTGTAGAGAATGAAGATAGCGAGGATATGAAAAATGGGGTGTTGGCAAGTGAACCGAAAAGTTCAAATGCACCACAAACGCTCAGGTGAAAGAGAAAGGTTGATCCTGTGAAAGAGAAAAGTGGAAAAGGAACCATAATGAGCAATGAGGAGGAGTCAAACAAATCCAACGGCTTTCGAAGAAATGGGAATAGACGAAAAAAGAGAAACAAACCTTGTCGAGCTCCTGAAGCCGGGGTTGCATGCACTTAGAAACGTGAAATCTAGTCTTTCTTTCCCTTTTTTGGTGATCTGAACTTGGAATTTGGATTTTGTTGTTGGAAGGTTCAAGTGGATCAAAGTTGTAGTGATGTTCAATGTTTCCATAACTTGTGAGATATTTGACAAATTGTGGTGTTTTCTTTATGCTCATATTACCATTTTTGTAATGTTTTCAATTATTGTATTATAAAATAATAGTCTCGTACAGTACTCTCGTACCAACAGTTGACAGGATATTCTGCCAGTGTAAGGCATCGGATAGGTGTGGAGTCAACACTAATCTCGAGACACTCATACTTTACATTGGTATTATATACTCTCCTGTTAACGGTTGACAAGATATCATGTCAATGAAAGAATAGTGGTGGGTGTGGAGTAAATACGCAAACGTAGTCTCCAATCACTCATACTTTACATTGGGCCAACGTTCACACTCTGCTTCCAATCCTTGGACCTTCTTGAGTGTAACTCCAAAAATATAGTCATAGGAGGTGAGTGAATGCTTTAAGGAATTATTATAGGAACCAAGAAAAGCTGGAAATGAATATTTCTTCCGAAAGGCAACTAAAGCCTTTTTCTAGTGAACTTAGATCACTTTTGGTGCAATGAATAAGTCATCACAAGACCCCTTTATATTGGAAGAGGATCTTAGGAGTTAGGGCGTATTCTAGTTTCCATGTTTAGCTGGAAGCCCATATATATTTACTCATATGGATTGTGAACTTTCAATGTAGTGTAATATAGTCCATAACAATTCTTAGAGCTATCAAAGGAACTTAACCAAACCTATGTGTTTAGTGCTAACATAATCATATTTAGCCATTTATTCAAAAAAATAAAAATAAAATTATATTTAGCCGTTGATGTTAAGGCTCCCCAGTATAATTTATTCTCGCACTTCTTCCACTATGAGTGACAAGCTGAAATACTTCTAAACATATAAAATCATTGAAGGAATTAAATCATAAACACCTTACAATTTAATCGTATGGTTGATATATATTAATGCTTGCTTTTCTAACTAGCAATAGAAATTGATTTTTAGGTGTAAAAAATCAAAATGAACAAAGGTTATAATTCTTTTAGGGAAAAAAAATTCTTTCTTGGAGTATCGACATTTAGATCTTTCAACGTAAACCATTCATTTACACATAGTGGTCATATTATTTATTAAATTATGGTCACTCTATGCGCATGTGACGACGATTAGATTTGCAAGTCACAATTGATCTTTCCAAGAAGATCTTAGAATTTTTCCTTCTTTTAGCAACAGTTTTACTAGTAATTGATCGATTCTTATGTGGTCCAGTTCGACACTTTCGATGAGTAGCTTCAACTTAGTGCAGACTACAAAGTTGATTAATAAACCTAGTATCTTTCTAAACTTGTCCTGGTGATGTAAACCCTTAAATTTCATTCTCTCGAATGTTTTAAAATGAGAATGGTGCTCACGAGAAGTAGCAATGAAGTTTATCATAGAAAATAATTAATGAACTAAAATATATATAAATAATTCTATATATATATCATGCACCTCTTTAACAAATAACAATGGACATTACTAGCAGACTAATAATTTTTCGCATAGTTCACAGTGTTTTACTCCGTCCATCTTGTGAAGACAGACTTGTATTTTGATTTTGTGTGTCCTAAATTATAGTCAACTAACTTTAATTGAGATACATGTATATTTTTGTTTCTTTTTTTTTTAAGTAGTATTTTTTGATTTCTTAATGGATCCTTATCTAATAGATTGATATTACCAGTTTTCTTTTCATAACATTTACTTGAATATATCGAAGAAAATAGTGTAAAGTTTATTTTAAATTTTAAAATATATTAATTAGCATTTCTTAATTTTTATGAAAATATAAGTAAATTTATCTTCACTGGATGGAAGGCGTACTTTTTTACTTATTACACATGTGTGCATTATCATATCATCATTCATTTATCTTGTGTCTCAACATAAAATTTTATCATTTTATAAACATAAGCCAAAGAGTTTTTGGAACTTTTTTGATTATTTTATAAGATACACTTGTAAAGATATTATAAAATTACTTCTTTAGTTTTACACGATTAATAACGTGTATTCGTTACTTTAAAAAAAAAAAAAAAAATTCATTCCTTGTATTCGCAAAATGAGCCCAACAAATTTATTGATGGCTATTAATCATACTTCCATTTTTTTTTTTATAACTAACGAATGGATGATTCCAAATTTGTTTGGCAACTTCACCAAAGCATAAATTGAGTCATTCAATTTTATGGCCTGGGGAAATTTTTAGAGTATTTACATATTTAAGATATTCGCTTTAGGCTCATCTTTTTAGAAATCTGCCCCAGAGAAAAACCCATATTCCTCCATATTTGCAGGGTTATTTTTCTTTATTCATCGTGGTTGTTAGGCCAAGGATCGAAAAACACGAACACAGATCTAACAATATCGGGTGCAAAAACAAATGATACAACAGAAATAAAGTGCGAGAAAATTAAGAACACAAAGATTTTTCGGCCGAAGCCCCGGAGGTTCGGTATAAACCTACGTCCCCCGTTGAGCTCCACAAAGGGAAGTTGCTCAAGTTCTACTAGCACTGCAAGATCCGGTAGCAATTACAATCACGAGGCCTCGCCACCAAGAACAACCTTCAGATCTCGAATAATCTCCCTAAACATAAAACTCTAGTTCTCGAATCGAGAACAATACATGAAAAACCTCTCTACAACAGTTACTCTAAGAATCACTCGATTCCTACGCTATTTCTCTTAGAAATACACTGTATGTAGTAATTTTCACAAGGCAGACGAAGAATCAGCCTAGAACTCAGAGGGAGAGAAGAGAATGAATAAAGCACAAAAACCGTATATAGACTAAAAAGGGTGAAACCCTTAAAAGAAGCTAAACCGCCAAGGAATGTGGGCTGGACCGGGCCAACTGCAAACGCGGGCTCTAACTTAACAAGTATATGCCCAACTCGAGTAGTCCATCGAATCACCCAAGAAAAAGGACAGGCCCAAGACCCCCACAGTGGTTTTTTATTTTATTTTATTTTTTATTTTTGAAATTATAAGGGGAGCGTAGAAGAGGGGAATTAAACCTTAAACTTAAGAGATGAAAAACCAACAGAAATGCCGTTGTACTTCTTGAGGACCTCAACTATCTTATTCTCGATGTGTTATCACTTTATTGATTAGTGATCAAAATAATATATTACTAACGCTACTACGTAGCAGTTGGGGAGCTAATAAGTAGACTCCTGCTATGTGGCAGCAAAAGACAGTCGCCACGTCAAACTCTTGAATTTTAACAAATTTTGGGAATATATCATTTTCTTGTTAGTGATAGACCACCTAATAAAGTAAGTGATATAACTTAAATATTTTTAAATAAAGAAATATATATACAAAAAATTTATATTTTATAGAGTCAGGTCACAAATGTTTATGGCATTTTTCACCAACTGGATAGTATGACGAATAAAAATAAATAAATAATAATTACAAACTATATGTTACAATTTTTGAATCTTTATACCGTCCCGTCACTGAAGATGGTTAATTTCTATATCGGAGGCCAGAATCCCTCCCGGGGGGGGGGGGGGGGGGGGCGCCCTTTTTAAACTTGTAATGATAAAGAGTTACCCATGAAACCATAGGGTTGTGTCCAAATTGCGCCACTTGTACATTGTATCACCCTAAGCCAAACATAATTACAGTAATGCCTCCAATTCTGCACTCGGCAGATAACACCACCACAAAACTGATGTAATATTTAGGTAAGCAATATTTATTATATTTATATAAAATATATTTTATTTTGACATTATCTAATATATAGTGAGGTGATTACATACATCAAAATAAAAAGAAATAGTATAGTTACGTAAACATTAGATCAACGCCGAACAACACCAACAACATACAATATAATATCAGTTTGTGCTTCAATGAGACATTCTATGGCGCAACAAGAAATTTTACATAACGGATATAAGAAAAATATTGTGAGAGCAAATTATATAAACACGCACAGACTTGAAAATATACATGTATTAAGCGAAATTTTAAAACTTAGTTATAAAGTCAAAGAAATTTCAAAATATTGTAAGATAATCATCACTTCATACTCTGCTTGTATTGAGATGCTCCCTATGGCATTTTTACAGTTCACAAAATTGACCTTAACGACAGTTTTGGAAGTTTTTATAATTTCAATAGACATGCTTCTAACAAACGAGTTATGGTATAATTATGTCGTTACATAATAATTACAAAAGTGGTGATTAAAAAAATAATAATTGGAGAATCAAACAAAGTGTGGGGATTAATTAATGACAGCTATATATATATAAATACTGGAGGCACAAAGAAGTTGAGATCAAGAATGACCCACACACGCTCCCAATTTCCAAATAAATTAATCCATAGAAACCAAAGTCCTTTTATTGTTATCAACGCCACATGGCACATCCGCACATGGTATCCAAGATCCCTGTGCCCTAGTTCAAAAAACCTTAAAACAATGCTAATGCTAATGAATTCTATTTTTCAACCATTGATTGCATATTTAGAATGTTAAAATCATTGTTTTCAGATTTGACCCGGCCCGGCCAATCGGACCCCAAAACCAGCGACCAGGCTAAAAAACCGGCCCTGGTTTGTCAAACAAGGTCAAAGACCCGGGTTAACTCCGAAAACCTAATCGACCCATGTGATCCGGGATGGGTTTGATCCGGAATTTCGGATTTTCTTTTATTTTTTGAAATTTTATTATATATATATATATTATATTTATTTATTTAATATTATTTTAGTCACCGAGTCGGCCTCCGAATCGACTCCAAATCGATCCTTTGACCCTTGAGCCCAATCCCTCAACCTAGTCAATGATCTGGTTGGGTTTAAAAACATTGGTTAAAACAAAGGCCACGTAAGGGTAGTTTTAGTAAGTTGTTTGTAAATGAAGCAATGGATGTATTATGAAAACATGATCAATGAAATAACATTTGAATATCTTATACATGTTTTCTAATGCTTCACTTTGTTTCGGTCTTGCCTGTGCCTAAACTCACTTAAACCTGAAAAGTTTAAAACTCAACTTCTAATAATGCTTTATCTAAGCCGAGATGGCCATCACATTCCATGTCTATTAGACTCTCTCCTCTAATTGAAATAGTTAACATCACTAATTTTTATGTACTAAAGTGTATCAATATGGTGGTCTGTGTTATTTTAATTGGAAGAAACAGCCAAAAGACATGGAATAGAGATAACAGATCTTGATTCTTTAATCTTTCTAAACATTGTTCGTACCATAGAGCACTACACTTAAAACTTGTTTGCTACGACTTAAATTTCTGAATTACCATTTTCAATCACTCAAATGCTTTATTTGATAATTATTTTATTTTTTTCATACCACTCTTCTTTAATTTTCGAGCTGTTCAAAAATCATTTTTTCCTAAAATCATTACAAAGATAATCTTATCGGTTTGGACCACTTATTAGTAAATCATAGCCGGATCACGTTGCTCTACTTTAATGACTTCCCAAGATTCCCTAAAAAGCACAAAAACAGAATATTACCTAGCAACAGACATAAGTTTTCGGATTAATCAAGAAATGACTCATATGATTTTGTCACATACCCTTTGACTATAAAAGCATCTTCAGTTTCAAAATTCTCAAATGAAATCAGCACAAATCACTCCCATTTGTGGAGCTCTGGTCTTCACAATCAAAATTATACTATTCCTTATCCTGTGCCATTTGGCACTTAATTTTACACCTTACCATCAAAGCGACAATCCTTGCTCCTGTCATCTTTCAGGTATTAACTAACTTGTTTATAACTGATCATTTATGTTGTTCATTTGAGATTTTAATGAAGCTTTAGAGTTGAGACTAACATATTTGGTATACAGTACTGGACACTAGTGATAGATAAAGTTTTTAAGTCCAAAACAGTTCAATGGTAAACCTCAGAGAACAAATAAATGATCATAGTACTAGGAACATAATCCAAGAAACCGTAGTATCAGAATCTTGATGCTAGAAGTTTAATTTTTGATCCTATCATCAGGTGGCCTGCAAAAAAATGGACACTGGAAAATCAATGGAAGATCAATTTTCCAAGTTACATCCAAGCTTCCCCATAAACACGAGAATCGCAATTGTAGGAGGCGGCCCGAGCGGATTATCAGCCGCGTACGCGCTGTGTAAGATCGGTTACAACAATGTAACTGTGCTTGAGAAACATCACACAGTTAGTGGCATGTGTTTATCAGCAGACATTGAAGGAAGAATATATGATCTTGGTGGACAAGTCCTTGCGGCAAGTAGCTCGCCGACTATTTTTCACTTGGCCAAAGAAACTGATTCGGATTTAGAAGAAATGGATTCCCACAAACTCGCATTGATTGATAGCTGCACAGGGAAGTACGAGGATATCAAGGTTGCTGACGACTATGTTTCTTCAATCTCACTTACATTAGAACTCCAGGTTAGTTTCTTCTGCTCTTATCAATCGATAATGTGATCTCAGTGTCTATTTGGGATAACTTCTAAAAAGTCGAAAGTAGCTTTTAAAACTCACTTCCTCCAGGGGTAGCTCCAGGAAAAATAGAAGCTATCCCAAACAGACCCTTACAGGCAGTGTTGAGATACAAAAGAAGTGATTAGAAATGAAATGTTGGATTCATAGGACAAAGCAAAGAACTCGGGTCAAATTGGAGTACACGCGATAAGTGACTTAGCTTCGGATTCAACACCGTCGTTTCTTGAGGCTCGTGGATTCAAATCTGTTCCAAAGTCTGTGGCTTATGGATATACGGCTTCTGGATATGGATTTGTACAAGATATGCCATATGCATACATCCATGAGTTCACACGAACGTCCATGGCTGGAAAAATTCGACGTTTTAAAGGCGGATATATGAGCATGTGGCAAAAAATAAGCAAATCCCTCCCAACAGAACTCCTCTGCAACACAGAAGTAATGGCAATTAGGAGAAATTCTTCACATGTCAATATCGAAGTCCGCAAGAATGATGGAAACACGACGATTATGGAGTTCGATAAAGTCATTATATCTGGCTCATTTCCTTTCAAGAATGGAAGAACTTACAGATCACCATCATTAACGCCTCAAGGTTTAAAACTTTACTTATTTTGCAAATTGCAGCCTCTATCTTGCTTTAAATTGCTTGTTTAGTAGCTAATTAAAGAAAGTAAAATTTTTATCTTGCAGGTGCTGAGAGTGAAGTGTTGGATTACAGTGAACTTGAAAAGGAACTATTTAGTAAAGTGAAAACTATTGATTACTACACAACTGTGTTGAAGATTAACGGTCTAGATCATTTGCCGGTCGGGTTTTTCTACTTCGGAGAGTTCATGGACGATCCTTCGACTATAGGGAATCCTGTGGCTATGCAAAAGTTCTATTCTGATACCAATATCTTCCTTTTCTGGGCATACGGAAACTCGGCCAATATCAGAGGACAAGAAGTCACTCAGCTAGCAGTCAACGCAGTC
This sequence comes from Jasminum sambac, assembly GCA_018223645.1. Taxonomy (NCBI): domain Eukaryota; kingdom Viridiplantae; phylum Streptophyta; class Magnoliopsida; order Lamiales; family Oleaceae; genus Jasminum; species Jasminum sambac. The sequence continues at coordinate 30,291,358 of CP073652.1, forward strand.
GAAAGAATGGGGGGAGAAGTTGAAATGGTAGTTCTACAACAGAGGTTCAAATATTTCCCTCATGTTGAAAGCCAAGGTAGAGTCCATTATCCATATCTTTGCTAGATTCGGATTTTTCGTCCCAAATTTAGAAACTAATTTCGTTCGACTTCGATATAGATATGAAAGACGGATTCTATGAGAAACTTGAAATTGAACTTCAAGGCCAGCAAAATACTTACTACATAGGTGGACTCATGGCATTTGAGCTCACGGAGAGGAATTCTTCTTACGCAATGAGTTTGATTTGCAAACACTTTGCAACCGATGATTTAATCCCACGGTTTCCATATGTAAAGGTATCGACTACTTAATTTGACTAGTTACAGTAAGACCAATTTGTTACTGAGGTTAAAATCTTTTATTTACTTTGGCCTTCATTTGTGTAGAGATTGTTCACACTAAAATCAGAGTTACGTGATAAGACTCCTCAAAAGCTCGAAGAATCAAAGGGAGTCGAGTTCCCCGATTTATCCAGCCTTGATTGCTATTTGAAACACTGGGGAAAACATAGTATCACTTGCAACAAGATTCTTTACAGATGGATAAATGATGAAGGAGCAGTAATAGGCCAAAGAACTTTCCAAGAACTCAATGCTAATGCTTCTTGCATTGCTGAGAAGCTCTTGTCTAGCCGAAAACCCGTCATCAATCCTGGCGATAGGGTCCTTCTTGTCCACGTCCCGGGTCTAGACTTCATTGACGCATTTTTCGGTTGCTTAAGAGCCAAAGTATTGCCAGTCCCAGTTCTTCCTCCTGATCCACTTCAAAGAGGTGGACAAGCACTTTTGAAGATCGAAAACATCACTAAAGCTTGCAATGCAGTGGCGATTCTATCGACCGTGGGGTACCAGTTGGCTGTTAGAGCGGGGTCCGTTAAGAATTTGATATCGTTGAGTAACAAAAATGTGAAGGCGTCCGGTCGTTGGCCTAATCTTCCTTGGTTTCACACAGATTCTTGGGTGAAAAAATCTAAAGATAGTCCTTTCCCAACCCTAGTGCATGATACGTTGCCGCGTGGCGACGAATTGTGCTTTCTTCAATTCACTTCAGGTTCGACCGGCGATGCAAAAGGCGTGGTTATAACTCACGGCGCGTTGATTCATAACGTGAAGTTAATGAAAACAAGATATCGAAGCACGTCGAACACAGTACTAATCAGTTGGCTTCCTCAATACCATGACATGGGTCTCATTGGTGGGCTTTTTACTGCTTTGGTTAGTGGTGCAACTGCTGTATTATTTTCCCCAATGACATTCATCAAGAACCCTCTCTTATGGCTTGAAACTGTAACCAAATACCGCGGGACCCACAGTGCGGGCCCCAACTTCGCGTTTGAGCTTGTGGTTCGAAGATTGGAGGTCGACAAGACAAAGAATCGAACCTATGACCTTTCTTCCATGGTTTTTCTAATGATTGCCGCAGAACCCGTAAGGCAGAAAACACTGAAAAGATTTATTGATCTCACTAGTCCTTACGGCCTTTCGCAATACGTGATGGCTCCTGGCTATGGATTGGCTGAAAACTGCGTGTTTGTGAGTTGTGCTTACGGCGAAGGGAAGCCTGTTCTCGTCGATTGGCAAGGAAGAGTATGTTGTGGGTACGTGAGTCCATACGATAAAGACGTGGACATTCGAATAGTGGATCCAGAGACTGGTGAAGAGAAGAAGATAGAATCCGGAGATGAAGGGGAAATATGGATTAGTGGTCCAAGTGCCGGATTTGGATACTGGGGTCGAGACGAACTAAGCGAAAGCACGTTTAGGAATAAAATTCCATCTCATCCTGGTAAAATCTACACGAGAACAGGGGACTTAGGAAGATTAATCGATGGGAATTTGTTCATTACTGGAAGGATCAAAGATCTCATTATAGTAGCTGGAAAAAACATCTACTCGGCCGATGTAGAAAAGACGATCGAGAGCTCGTGTGAACTACTTCGACCGGGTTGTTGTGCTGTCATCGGAGTTCCCGAGGATGTTTTATCAACAAAAGGGATATCAATACCTGATACATCTGATCACGTGGGATTAGTAGTGATTGCAGAGACAAGAGATGGCAAATCAGTGACAAAAGATGATGTTGAGAACATAAAGAACAAGGTAGCCGAAGAACATGGTGTCAGTTTAGCTGCTGTGAAGTTGATCAAACCGAGAACCATTAGCAAGACGACATCTGGCAAAATTCGACGATTTGAGTGCCTTAAGCAATTCATAGATGGGGCGTTAAATTTGGTACCAGAGCCTAAAGTTCAAAGGAGATTACTCACACGGTCGAATACAACCGGGACATGTAGGGACGGTCACACGCCTCGACCAATGTTGAAAATGAGTAGATTAGATAGTCGAGATATTGTGGAGTTCTTGAAAGTGCTTGTCTCAGAGCAAACTAGTATTCCTATTAGCAAGATTTCGACTACTGCTAATCTCGCGTCATATGGCATTGATTCTATTGGTGTCGTTAGAGCAGCGCAAAAGCTTTCAGATTATCTCGGGGTGCCAGTTGGGGCGGTTGATATCTTCACAGCAACCAGCATTGAAGATTTGGCAAGCTTTTCGGAAGATATTCTCGCGAAATCTCAACCTCAAGATGTGAAAAATTCTTCGACTCTTCAAGAACCTGAGGTTCATTATACTTCTTCTGAGTTACTCATTGAAGTTTCATTATCTCATCGATTGGCTATTGCGTGCTTGCAATTTCTTGCTCTTACATACATCGCGACGTTGCTAGCTCTTCCTGCGTATACGTCGATTTCTCTTTTTGTGAAGATGATGTTATCCACTAGTAGTTTGACAAGTGGAGCTCCATGGGCGAATTACATTTTTGCGCTTGCATTGGCGCCTCTGGCGTGGCTCGTCTGCATATTCGCTACTTGTAGTTGTATTGCCCTTTTTGGAAATTCATTTCTCCAACTCAACTATGCGTTAACTCCCGAGATTTCGATATGGTCGTTGGATTACATCAAGTGGTGGACGTTGTACAAAGCTCAAGAGATTTCGTCGAAAGTTCTTGCTGTGCATTTGAGAGGGACGGTTTGGCTCAAATACTGGTTTCAGATGCTTGGAGCAAAGATTGGTTCGTCTGTGGTGCTCGATACTGTTGATATCACCGACCCGGCTCTAGTTCATATTGGAGATGGAGTGGTGATTGCTGAGGGAGTTTTAGTCCAAGGCCATGAGATGAGGAATGGAATATTGAGTTTCAATCCGATAAGGATAGGAAAATGTTGTTCGATCGCCCCTTATGCTGTGATCCAAAAAGGAACTACGCTTGGAGATGGAACTGAAGTCGCCGCCTTGCAAGTCGCCGAAGAAGGAAAACCCGTCTCGAAATCCAAGGCTAATAACATTCAAAAGGTTAGGCGTTTTTCTCATTATGTTTCAGTTTTCAATTTTGAACATCTTGCCATGTTTTCATTGACTACACTTTTACTTTGAAAGCAAACTACTTTTCATTGTACCGAAATCCGACAGTTAGTTAACTTGTCTTTGATGTCAGGTTACAGAACTTCCGAAAGTGAGAGACGATACTCAAAATCAGGCGATTCATCATCTCATCGGCATCTATACCATTGGATTCATAAGCAGTCTCTCGGCAGCCATAATTTACGTCGTCTACATCCTGCTTACTCAAATGCCTCCTACCGTCGAACACTTTGCTTTTCTCTGTATATTTGGAGCTTTCCATTGGTTCCCTTTCACTATTATCGCATACGCCACCATGGTCAATTCGTTGTCTCTGAGTCCATTGATCTTTTCCCTCTTCGTCGCCATTGCGTACTTAGCCCACGGCTTGATACTCGGCTTGATCACCTGTTTGATGAACCATTCACTATCAGGAAACTCGCAAACATGGCTTCGTCATAGAATTGCGATCGTCTGCCATCTCAGATTTTCAAAGCTCCTATCTGGAGCAGAGGCGTTTTGCATATACCTAAGGCTAATGGGGGCGAAAGTCGGGAAGTACTGTTCCATTAGGGCAATTAACCCTGTTGTAGATCACAAGCTTGTATCAATCGGAAATGGCGTTCATTTAGGCGATTTTAGCAGGATTATTACCGGTTTCTACTCGTCCAACGGCTTTACGACCAGAAAAGTCAAGGTACACGATAACGTAGTACTCGGGAGCCAGAGTCTCATCCTCCCCGGTTCCACTATTCAGGACGATGTCATCATCGGCGCACTTTCGGTCGCACCAGTCAATTCAACACTCCAACGTGGTGGTGTCTATATTGGCTCTCAAAGTCCTATAATGATAAAGAACACAATGCATGAGCTGGATGAGCGCATAGAAGAAATGGACACAAAGTATAAAAAGATTGTCGGAAATCTAGCTGCGAACTTGGCTGCGACTACTCTCAAGGTTCGAACGAGATACTTCCATCGAATTGGAGTAAGTGGAAAAGGAGTATTGAAAATTTACAACAAAATCAATGGCTTTCCTACACACGACATTTTCTTGCCAGGGAAGAGTTACCCGGTCATAGTTCGTCACAGCAATAGCTTAAGCGCCGACGATGATGCAAGGATCGATGCACGTGGAGCAGCCATAAGAATATTCCGACAAGATTCCAATTGTGAATCGCCGATCCTCGACTTGACTCTGAAAACTGGCAAGGCGTTTACGCCCGGTACGATATCTGATTTCGCGACATGGCTCGTTTGCGGCCTATCGGCAAGAGAGGAACACGTGAAGCGTGCTCCTCATATTCGTGATGCAGTTTGGATGTCCCTTCGCAATGCTAACTCATTTGCCGAACTTCATTACTACTCCAATATATGTAGACTTTTCAGGTTCTCTGATGGACAAGAGATGTATGTGAAATTCAAGCTACGTCCTTCGGACGAGACGATTAGCGAAGACTCCGGTAAGGTTGAGCCAATTGGGATTCTTCCTCCCGAAACAGGCGCCATTCCGAGGGATGGTAATGACACACGTCCTCTCCTTTTCCTTGCTGATGATTTCCAAAAACGCGTTAGTTCCCCCGGTGGGATCCTCTACATTTTCCAACTTCAGTATCGGCCTGTGCCTAGTGATGAAAGCTTACGAGATATAGCACTTGATTGTACTAAACCATGGGACGAGGCTGAGTTCCCGTTTGTCGATGTTGGAGAGATAACCATTGATCAGAATTTGACTAAAGAACAATCTGAAGAGTTGGAGTTTAATCCCTTTATGCGATGTCACGAGATTGATGTTATACACGCAAGATCAGCTTCCCAAAGTGCTTCGATTGATCATGGACGTTCACTAATCTACGAGATTTGCCAGCATTTGAGAAATAACGAGCCACTTCCGCAGGCGTGGAGAGCATTCATAGAGCAATCAGATATCAAAGTAGACCTCTCAGGTTGTCCTATGGCAGCCATTTTGCAAAAGAAGAACACTAGTGAAGTGACTCTTGCAAGGACTTGGCTGCAAACATCATGGTCCATATTCATTCAACCTTTGCTTCAAACACTTTTGCCTTACTTCCTCATGGCATATGTTGTCTCTGGTCCTCTATGTTTGACACTATATGCAAACAAAACCTCGAAGTTTCCACTCCAATGGTTGCTTCCTTTCTTTTGGGTTCTTTCGGGTACATGCGCATCGCTAGCTTGCGTTGTTGCAAAATGGATTTTGGTGGGGAAGAAGAAAGACGGTGGAAGTGCGCTAATATGGAGCAAGTCGATCTTTATGGACACGGTATGGCAAGCATTTAAGACCTTAGTCGGAGACTATTTCATGGACATGACGGGGGGGTCGTTTTTCTTCGTGCTATGGATGAAACTAATGGGGTCGGAGATTAGCGTAATGGATGGAGTCTACGTTGATAGCATGGGAGCCGTGTTGAATCCCGAGATGGTGGAGATAGAGAGAGGGGGGTGCATCGGACGAGAAGCGTTGTTGTTTGGACACATTTACGAAGGCGAAGGAGGGAAAGTGAAGTTTGGGAAGATTAGAGTTGGAGAAGGTGGATTTGTAGGGAGTAGAGCTGTTGCTATGCCTGGAGTTGTAGTACAAGATGGGGGTAGTCTTGGTAGTCTATCACTTGCTATGAAAGAAGAAGTTGTGAGATCAAAGTCTCAGATTTGTTGAGTTTTCTTTTACGTATATAGAGAAGTTTGATGAATAAATTACCAGCCTTCAAATACTAATGAAAAATCATATTTAAGGTAATTACTCTGTGTGTGTGTGCTCGTTCTTTACACCAAACAAGACTCGTAAACAATGAAAACGTGTTTACACAGCACTAAAATACTTACATGGCACTTGGTGAACTTGTCGTTCAATCTGTTGAAATTTTTTCAGCTCAAATTTCTAATTTCTAATATTACAAATACGGCGAATTACTCTCTTTTTCCTATTTTTAACAATTTTCGGAAGTATCAAATAAATTTAAATGCTTCCTAACAAATAAACAAAACATAGATACAAACTATATAAACAAGACAAGAAAAAATAAAAATACGAGATGCACTCCGAATGGGATTGGTCCGTGGCAAACTGGCAATACATGTTCCTACTCCTACCACATTCATTGCATCTGGACATTCTCCAAACAATATTCATTGTATCTGGACATTCTCCAAAAGTCATCCCACTGACTTGTACAGCTGACGTCATGGAATAGTCAACTTAAAACCGGTGAAAATTGTGCATCAACTTTCCCAAAACAAGCAAAAATATACATTTACCAAGGGAAAAAAAACATTATTTTTCACCTTTCCCAAAACAAGCAAAAATATACATTTACCAAGGGAAAAAAAAACATTATTTTTCACATTTCCCCATGCTCAAAAAATTCATTTTTCTTATATAATAAGAAATTGAGACAGATCTTTTACAGTAATTATAGGTATTTTCAGAAGCATATATATGGTAAATTTCAGCATACCAATAAACCAATCTTTACTTTAGAAAATACCGAAATTATCCTCGATGAAATTTCAAGGAACAAGTGCTCGTTCCAACTTTTGTCTACCCAAAAATTGGCTTTCCGTATACGGTTAAAATCAAACATCAATATTAATTAAGTTTATATTAATACTTATTATTATCAACAAATCTCATGATCTCCACTAATGCTCGACTAAAAATGCTAGCTTTAGCAAAATATAAGTGTCCACCCAAAGACACACTAAGGGGATGTTTGATTGGTGATAAAGTTAATTTTATTGATATACGTGTTGAATGTGTAGTTGAAATTTGAGGAAAATATATTAAATAATTGAATGTGTGGTTGTAAATGATGAGAGAGAAAGAGTTGATAAAATTTGTGTTGATTAATGTTGAAAAGAACAAGGCCTAAATCAATCTGATGATATAATGTTGCAGATAGATCAGTCACCAGATACTTAATGACTATTAACAGCTTCCAAAGAATATCAACCACTGACATAAAAATAAGTTGAATTTGCAGAAGAGAAAGCCTCAAGCCATATCAGCCACTGCGTTTGCAATGGGTAATAGTATCTAAAGAAAATATTAAAAACTAAGAATTGAAAATATATCCTAATGGCCCATAAGAACAACGAACTGCCCTAATCTTATAGGGTAAATCTTGAATTTGCTCAAAGACTCTCCTAACGGTACAACTAGAAACTTGATCATTTACATTCCAGTCAAGGATAAAGAAAATGTTAAAAACTAAGAATTGAAAATATATCCTAATGGCCCATAAGAACAATGAACTGCCCTAATCTTATAGGGTAAATCTTGAATTTGGTCAAAGACTCTCCTAACAGTACAACTAGAAACTTGATCATTTACATTCCAGTCAAGGATAAAGAAAATGTTAAAAACTAAGGATTGAAAATATATCCTAATGGACCATAAGAAACAATGAACTGCCCTAATCTTGTAGGGTAAATCTTGCATTTGTTCAAAGACTCCCCTAACAGTACAACTAGAAAATTGATCATTTAATGAAGAATGATGATTCTGATAATTAAGCTTGCAGCAGAGTGACTGAAATCAGCTCGTAATAAACGAGTTCGTAACTTACCATCAAAGCATCCACAAGATATGAAATCTAGCAAGAATTCCTATTGACAAAAGCTCGTCCACCTCCGTTAAGTAACACCATTTCCCTGCCCATAAAAAAAAAAAAATCGTAATGTTCAATAACTAGATCATCACATGGTTACGTGTGTGTGTATGTGTGTGTCTTTTATGAGAATGAATAAGTTTACGACTAATTTGAAAGACTGACCCACGATCTAAATCAGCTTATGATGCAAAATACTTCATCAGTTCATCAAAATCAGCTTCATCAACACCAGTTTCTATGCCATCAAAGTCAAGACTAAACTGACTGTATCCTGTATAATCGGCCGAAAAACCATGCAGAGGAGAATGAAAATGTGTGTCAACTGGCCTATCTGTCTCAGGAGGTAATGCATCTTTCACATAATGGGGTAACCCTCCACCAGTAATAGCATTTCCAGTCTCATTATATGCTGCTAGAGGAGATTGTAATCCTTTATGACTTAAATCCACTGCTTCTGATTGATTATAGACGTTATAAGTCAACCCATCGTGAGACGCCTGAGGTAGAGTCAAACCTTGAGGACCCAACTCTCGGTTTTCCACAGGCAACACACGAGTTTGAGGTTTTAAGCTCGACTTAGAAATATGAGTCGTCAACTCCGTATTTTCAGGTTGATGACTTAATTGCATATCAAAAGCATCAAAGTCAGAATGTTGTGACATTGGATAAAGTAAAGAACTATCACCCGTTGGCATACTTTCATTGATGATCAGATTTGGAGTAGGATTGGCAGAAAAAATGTCAAAATCAGAATCCAGAAAGCTAGGTTGATCTTCAGCATTATTTTTCGGGTTTCTTGTTAGCTGTAAATCTTCTTGAGGATCATCATGTGGGCCTTCATGGAGGGACTGAACGACCTGTTTGTCACTACGGCTAATTTTCGGGGGCTTTCTTGAGGTAACAGATTCAGGGCCATCATCGATATCACAGTCACTACCTATGCTAAAAGAAGGTTTCCTCTTTTCACCACGGCTTCTAGAACGTCCCTCGTTTACGCAAGACGAGCCATTATCACTACTAGGCTGTCCAACAAGTGCTTCTTCCCTACTCAAAACACTCAACCAAATCGCACTCTCTTTCGCAGTCATCTTGTCCTGTAAACACTTCGACTGCCTAATCAATCTCCTAATCCTTGCAATATCAGGTGACATGTGCTTTATAACAGCAGTTAGTACCCCAACTTTCCACATCTTTTTCAAATCATGTGGCTTCTTGTACGGTGGAGTTTGACCCTTTGACAACCCCAATCTCGTCCACCACTCCTCATTTCCAGTCGGCCACCATGGCGGAGGGGTACCCTTCTCAAGGGGATACTTCCTCTGTGGTGGATTACAATGTTGCATTAGAGATGACAAAAGTGACCCCAAAGTTGCATCTTGCAAATCTTGCAGCACACTTTGGGATGCCCCGTAATAATTACCATCTCCATCCTTCCTAGCAAGGCACTCAGCCTCATACTTAGCAATGGCGGCAGGGCCATTTTTGTCAAACTTCACCTTCTCCTTCCACCAAGCTCTTATATTGTCAGACGAGCCGCTAACCGGCTTACCCTTCTCGGGGATAATACCGTATACAAATCCACGAGCTTTGCAGACTTCCATGAGTTTAAGCATGTACTTCAAAATCCCATCTTGTGCTCGGGCCATCTTCTTCCTAACGGCCATATCACTCATGGACTTGGGCTTTTGCTTCTCGGCCGCTTGCTGTGCTGCAAGCTTACGCCTTTCCTTGATCCTGTTGAGTTTGACTTGATCCTTCCACATTCTCCTCTCCAATTCCTCGGCTTCGATTTCCTCATCGCTGACATCTTTCTCCTCTATATTCCCGCCACCCTTATATCATCAACTTCAATGTCCGAACTGTCGTGCAGTGCATCACAATTCACAAATCACAACCATCTCCATTTCAAAACAGATCATAATGAAAAATTACAATGAAAATTAAAACAAAATCAAATAATTACAAATTCCAATCTTCAATTTCAATAGGGAAAAGAGTAATGTTCAGTAAAGTAGACAAACATAAACTCCCCGTAACTGCATAATCCCATGATTAAACATTAATCAACACGAATTATACACATCAAACCTGTATACTGAACTGCTAAGAGAATTCTAATAAGGAACAATCAAAATTAGATTACAAGCAGTATCATACCACCATTACAATTCAAAATAAACTCTGAACATTCACCAGAATTATTAATTTCAAAAACTAAAATCCTTTTAACACTCAACACCATGAATTTTAAGAGTATAAACATGAATCAATAAACAAACAAATAAAATTCAAAATACAGCCGAGGTTTTAACAGGAAAAACTGAAGAAATCAGACCTTATATCCATTTCAATATCTTCCGTTACAGCCATCTGAACTTTTTGTGTTTCCTTTTTTGATAATAGCCACCTGAGAATCCGTTCACAGAATCTGGGTTCTTTTCTCCTGTAAGAAAAAAGGGTCACTGGGGAAAAGCGGAAAGGTCAAAAGAGGGTCAACACAAATGAATTTATGGGGGATCTGTTCAATACGCACGAGCGATTGGCCTACGTATATGCTTACGTGGGCTGTGTGTTTCTCGGGAAAGTGATTTTGCTGCGACTCGAGTAGCGTCCCTTCCTCCAATTTTTACTCGCAATATTATTTTACCATACGAACGTTATTATTTAGGAAGAATTTGAAGAAACTTTGAAATTTTCAAACAATCTTTTGGCTTTCAGTTTCGTTCAACATGGATTACCATCTCAATTTTTATGCGAGAGACTCCCTACGATGATCATAATAATAATAATAATACTAAATAAATAAATAAAAATAATAATAAAAGAAAGAATATTAGTATTTTTTTATTTTTTATTTCTTAATATAAAATATGAATCAAAGAGGTGAGATTGCGTCTTATATCCGAGTCAATCACCCAATAAATGAGTATATTTTTCGCTGGGCCAATTCTATTAGACAAAAAGAATGTTATTTAGATGATTTATAATTGATTACATGTTATTTATTGATTATCTTATTAATTGATTGATATTTTAAATTCTATAATTAAGATAATTATAAACATTAATTAAATAAAAAATGAATTATAGTGTCACACATGAACGACGATTAGTAAAATATTATGATAAACCATCATTCTTCTATTCATAATATAATAATATAATAATTTATGCTTATTCGTAATTTGTGACGCTAAATTAATTAATTAACTAATTATTTTAAAATTGATATTAAAACTATTAAGATAAATTAGTTACAACCGGGAAATTCATTAATGCGCCAGGCTAAGAAACGAAAATAATACATTCTCATAAATGGAATTTTGTTAAAGTTTTAATGCTTAACTGACTGCTCCTCATTGTATACGATTCACTTACCATCTCCCCACAACAGAATAAAAAAATTTAACAAAATTTTAGCACTAAGAATATATTATTTCTAGGCTAAGAAGATGTTATGATGTAATCAGCGAACTTAAAAAGGAACTTCTAAAAGCATTTCTAATATTGGGGAACAATGCTGAAAGAGAGGGGGGGATTTCTAAGAGAAAAAATTGGGATACACATAATTTGCATAAGAGGACAAATAAAGACCACTTTGAATTAATGAAAAATAGGATCTACTTTGACTTCATTGCAAAGTTTTTAAATGATACGGGCGAAGAAACAAACTCACTATGGAAATGCCGAAATAACCATTTTTCACTTCTCCCTTCTGGCGGTTGTTTCAAAGCAAACCTAAAACACAAATTGACGAAGATGGCGGGAAAATTCAGTGTCTTGGTGATCTCTTTTCCTTTGCTAGAACAAGGAACCAAAAGAAACACTGTTAAATTTCATCGCCATGGAAAAGTACTTAGTCCCTGCGAAAACCGAATGTTTTCAAACTCCGAAATCGACGAGGAGGTAAATTTTCTCTCTCGGCAAATCCAAAATTAACTTGATATACATGTATATTCTCTAAATATTTCGATTAACAAGATTAAAAACCATGTAATTTCAGGCATCGTTGGAACAGAAACTTGGTCGAATTGACCGGGAAATTTGAACCGAGTTATCGCCATAATATTTCTTGCCTTCTAATGCAGTCCTATTCTGAAGTGGGTATCATCTTTTACAGTTTTACTTCGGTTGATTTCAGTTATTTATATCATAGATTAGGTTTAACTGGTTTAACTAATCAGTTTATTAATACTTTCTTTTCTGTTATTGAAATTTTCCGGGGGACTCTGGAAAGATTGGAAGTTATCCTCACACATATCACATCAACGGAGAACCGTGCCGAACCCATGTATCAAATTTGATTTCCTCTATCTACTTTTTATTTTTTTTTTTGCTTGATGCTTTGTCTTGTAACAGAATTGCAAGAATTTCATAAAGAACTGTTTTTTAGTTTGTTTGACTATGAGTTGGCAGTAGTATGTGCTAACGAAGCTCTTACACAGGTTGACTGGTTCTCTAATGGTGGACTGAATAACAACACAAGTGTAACTAGCAGGTTCTTCCTTTTCTTCCCCCTCTCCCTTCGTATCTATGATTTTTTTTAAGTTGAGATTTTACAATTGATCGTTGTTTACACTGGGACACTTATGCTTGTGTTTTTTATGGTACTGTGCATGTTCCTTTTCCTTTTTTAACTGTAAATGTCATCGCGTCACATTTTCTTCAATATTCAAGTTTGTAGTTTTCTAACTCAAAAGTTCTGTTTGACTGGTGATAATTTCACTTTTTTCATTTTTTCCCAGGCTGGGTGTTACTTCACTTGAATTTGACTCCAAGGTGATCATGAAGTTATTTTCGTTTAGTTTATAATGTTTGAATGTATGCCAATTTTTTTCTCTGCTTCAATTTTGTTGTATGGAAATTCAGTTATTCCTCGATTTTCTTGCAAAGAAATCATTATTTCACAGCTATTTAATTTATTAGGATAAAGAATAATGATATTGGTGAAAAAGGATGTATCTGTAATGCGTTCAAATGCAAGGAGAGACCGGCTTGAAAGTCAAAGGATGACTTAGAATTGACACTAAACATATACAGGTTCCAAGGCAAGCTTAAGTAAAAAAATTTCCTTGCATTTCTCTCTAATTTTCATTGCATATTTTGAGTTTCCCTTGCTAAAAAGGATTGTGTCATAATAGGGACCATTTGTTACCTTTAATTGATGTATTTAGTTTTCAAAGATTGCTCTCTTGTATCTCTGCAAATAGGAATTATGTATGTGAGTTTTATAGAATTCACTTACTGTTGTCAGATAATTGTTTTGGTCTTTGAATGAATTACTTGTTCTGGTAGGGGGTATATCTGGCATCGGCAACAAAATCAGGGTGCTTAACTGTGCATGATTTTGATAATTTTCACAACCCAGGTAACAAGTCACAGCAATCAGGGGTTTTATTCTCTTTTCTCTTCCCGCATCTTCTGATGCGTTATGATTAAGGCTGTGTTAAATTGGGATGTCTTGATGATTGGGCATACTTTCTTCAAGTTTCTATGTGTTGTATATTCTTAAGGTTCGTGTAAACATTCCATGACTTTGGCCCAAGTTAAGAATATACACAAACATAAAAGTGGATATCATGAAAAACCAGATGCTGTTAACATTACTACAATGTGGATCTTTGAGGTTTAACTCGTTCTTTTAGCCATAATCTGCACTATATTTATAGGATATTTGAAATTCTAAAGGAACCCTTTAGTCCGCAGTCCACGTAGAAGTTACAGCTCATTGACAAAGGAAGATTTTGTTTTTGAGTGCAATAGAAAATTTCTGGATTCTAAAAACTTTAGTGTTGTTCTCTTTGTTCGGTTTTGAGTTTTTACTTCATTTTTAATTTTTTATTTATTTTTGTAGCCTGTTTCGTGATTAGCAAAAATGCATTTGATTTGTCATTTAAGAACAATCAAAATATAAAACTGGAAGTCACGTTTGTTTTGAAATTTTGAGTTTTAAAATAATATGTCTGTCTGTGAGTTTTTGAGTGATGAAACTATTTTCTTATTTCATATTCACTCTATAAATTGAAGGTAATACAATATATAGTTACAATGATAGCATAAAAAGGAAATAAAATCACCTAGACAATCTTCCTAGAATCAATACAATCTCCTAACAATCTTCTAAAATCATATCTACACTAAGCAAGGAAAGTATATATTGTCAAATTTATCTAAAGAAAGAAAATATTCACAAATAATTCAAAGATTTCAACACGCCCCCTCAAGTTGGATCATAGATGTTAATCATGTCCAACTTGCTCATGAGATCATCAAAAGTTTCTCGTGGAAGCCCTTTAGTGAATATGTCAGCTGTTTGTTCCTTCGTAGGAATATAAGTCATGCAGATAATCCCGGTCTCGACTTTCTCTTTGATAAAGTGTCTATCCACTTCAACATGTTTAGTCCTATCATGTTGCACTGGATTGAGAGAGATGTTGATTGCTGCTTTGTTGTCACAATACATTTTAATTGGAACTTTTGCGATGACTTGCAATTCCGCTAAGAGTTTCTTGACCCATAATGTTTCACACATCCCTTGTGCAACGGCTCTAAATTCAGCCTCGACACTACTTCTTGCAACCACATTTTGCTTTTTACTTCTCCAAGTCACCAAATTTTCCCACACAAAGGTACAATATCCAGTGGTAGACTTTCTGTCTTCGATTGCACCAGCCCAATCTGCATCTGTGAATACTTCTACTTCCCTGCTTTCATTTTTCTTGAAAAATAGTCCTTTCCCGGGAGATCCTTTGAGATATCTAAGGATCTTGTACACGGCTTCCAAATGAACCTTCTCGGGTGAGTGCATATGTTGGCTCACTACACTGACCGCAAATGCAATGTCTGGTCTAGTGTGTGATAGATAGATGAGTCTTCCAACCATTCTCTGATATCTGCCTTTGTCAACTAGTTCTCCATCTTTTCCCGATCTCCTAACTGTATCAATCGGGGTGTCACTTGGTTTACATCCAAGCATGCCAGTTTCTTTAAGGAGATCAAGAATGTATTTTCTCTGAGAGACACTGATACCTTTCTTTGACCTGGCTATCTCCATCCCTAAAAAGTATCTCATCTGTCCCAAATCTTTAATCTCAAATTCTCGGTTCAGGACAGATTTTAATCTCTCCATTTCGATAAGGTTATCCCCAATGAGAATTATGTCGTCTACATATACGATCAAAATAGTTTTTGTCCCATTATCTGCTAGCTTGAAGAACATAGTATGGTCAGACTTTCCTTGCTCATATCCCTGTCGTTTGATCACCCTAGTGAATCTATCAAACCACGCTCTGGGAGACTGTTTAAGACCGTATAGTGATTTTCTCAATTTGCAAACTTCGTTTTCTCCACTATTATTGTCACATCCTGGTGGTAATTTCATATACACCTCCTCTTCCAATTCACCATTGAGGAATGCATTCTTAATGTCGAACTGATGTAGTGGCCAATCCAAATTAGCTGCCAAGGACAAGAGAATCCGAACTGTGTTCAATTTTGCCACTGGAGCAAATGTCTCAGTGTAGTCAATTCCATAGGTTTGAGTGAACCCCTTTGCTACTAACCGGGCTTTGTAACGTTCAATAGTTCCATCAGCATTATATTTTATAGTGAACAACCATTTGCATCCCACAGTCCTTTTTCCCTTAGGTAGTTCCACCAGTTCCCAAGTTCCATTTTTCTCTAAGGCACGAAGCTCTTCCATAACTGCTCTTTTCCACTCTGGAATGGCCAATGCCTCTTGTATAGTCTTTGGAATTTCTACACTATCAAGCTTACAGACAAAAGAATGGCAGCTAGCAGACAAATTTTTGTATGATATGAAATCGGAAATAGGATGTAATGTGCAAGATCTAATGCCTTTCCTGTGAGCAATAGGGATATCAAGATCCAAATTCGATGGTGTACTAGAATCAGAAGGATTACCTGTGTCCTTGCCGGCCTCTGCACTTGGTTCAGATGATTGGGGCTGTTGGGGAGGATGTCCCCTATTCCTTCTTGAATAAACCTTTAATTCTCGGTCTATATCATGAACACACCCAAGTGGAGATGAGGGATCTACAGGTGAATACTCATGAATTGGTGTTGGAGTTTGATGAGTTGGAGGTGGTAGTGTTGGCTGTTCATGAGTTGGAGGCTGGTGATTTTTGGAATGACGACCATTTGAGTGATGATTATCTTCAAGAGGAATTTCAGCAACAGGTAAAACCTGTGTAGTTGGAATTGTAGACCAAAATACATCTTCCGTAGGTTTATTCTCCCCCGGAAGAGATGTTTGAGTAAAGTAGGGAATATTCTCAAAGAATGTAATATCCATGGAGACAAAGGTTTTTCTCGTCGGGGGATGATAGCACTTGTAGCCCTTTTGAGTAGGAGAATACCCCAAAAACACACATCGGAGAGCTCGTGGATCGAGTTTTGGATCAAGTTTTTCTCGATTGTGGTCATGTATATGAACAAATGCAACACAACCGAAAATTTTAAGTGAGAGAGGAGAAAATGTGTGATGATGGATATCCACTTTTTAGAGTATCAAGTGGTGTTTCAAAATTCAAGACTCTAGATGGCATCCTATTGATGAGATAAGTAGCAGTAAGAATAGCCTCCCCCCATAAATTTTTAGGTACATTCATGGTAAACATCAATGCCCTAGCCACTTCAAGGAGATGTCTATTTTTTCTCTCAGCTACCCCATTTTGTTGCGGTGTATATACACAAGAGCTATGGTGTAAAATTCCATGATCAGCCAAGTATGTACCTAGGATCGATGAGTAGTACTCTCGGCCATTATCTGTTCGAAGAATGTGGAGTTCGGCTTGAAATTGGGTTTTAATCATGTGATGGAAATTTTGAAAGATTTTTGCAGCTTCAGATTTTTCTTTCAGCAAGTATACCCAACTCACACGAGTAGGATCATCTATGAATGTTATAAACCATCTAGCTCCTGAAATATTGTTGACACGTGACGGACCCCATATATCACTATGCACCAATGAAAATGGTTTAGACTTCTTATATTTCTGGGAAGGAAAGTGAGTTCGATGATGTTTAGATAGTTCACACACCTCACATTGAAAGTCATGGATATCCATGTTTTGAAATAGTGTGGGATATAATCTCTTCAAATATGGAAAGTTTGGATGACCTAATCTTTTATGTAAGAGTTGAACTTCTTGATGTGTATTGGAATGTTGATGACTTAAGTGTGCATGAGATGAGATACCTGAACCTATAGATTTACCCTCGAAGTAGTAGAGTCCATCGATCTCCTTTCCAGTGCCAATCACCTTTCCCGTGTGCAGATCCTGAAATTCACAGTAATCAGGGAAAAATTTAGCGACACAGTTAAGGCTTTTGGTAATTTTGCTAATAGAAAGTAGGTTACATGACAATTTTGGAACATGTAAAGTGGAGTCAAGAGAAATAGAGTTGGAGATAGGGATACATCCTTTTCCAGCAATGGAAGATAACGAGCCATCTGCAACTTTAACCTTTTGTTTTCCAGAACACGGATAATAGGAGATAAACAAGTTCGAGTGGCTAGTCATATGATCCGTGGCTCCAGAGTCAATGATCCAAGAGTTACTCGACAAACTAGTGACATTCATGCAACTGGAGTGAGCAAATGCGCAAAAGGCTGTGTTATGAACCTGCTGAAACTCACTAAATAGGATTCGGAATATTTTGAGGAACATTTTCAAAGCTGAAAATAGATGAAATTGGATTGAATTGAACATTCTAGAAAATATAGGGACCATTTCAACCTTTCTACAGAGTCTTAGGGACTGATGTGGACTTTCACGAAAGGGATTGAATTGATCTTTCCAAGAAGTTCTGGGATTGGAATATAAATTTCAGAAAGTTCTGGACTGAATTCCAGGACTTGTTTCAATAGAAAAGAACCTTCTCCTTGGTAAAGAGGCAACTTGTTTCAGGACTTGTCGAGGCTGCATCTGAAATGAAACCACGAGATGGGTGAGGTTCCTGCTCCTTGAAGAGAGTTGCTGGATGCCACGACAACTCTAACTTAGATTTGAAATTGAGGTTTGTAACCTTGCTCTGATACCATGTGAGTTTTTGAGTGATGAAACTATTTTCTTATTTCATATTCACTCTATAAATTGAAGGTAATACAATATATAGTTACAATGATAGCATAAAAAGGAAATAAAATCACCTAGGCAATCTTTCTAGAATCAATACAATCTCCTAACAATCTTCTAAAATCATATCTACACTAAGTAAGGAAAGTATAAATTGTCAAATTTATCTAAAGAAAGAAAATATTCACAAATAATTCAAAGATTTCAACACTGTCAAGTTCTCTCCTGCTGCTATAATTCTCTCTCTCTCTCTCTCTCTTAATACGCTTTGTGTTTCTCTATCTCTTTCTGTAGTTTGATTCTCTTCTGTGACATTGAAGAATTTCAGAAATGTTCTTTATCTATTAATATTTGATGCGTATAATATCATTAGGTTTAAAAGAAGATGAAGCAAAACAGCTGCTGCATGTTTGGATATCTCAACAGCTTGATGTCGTCCGGTGGAATCGTGCTAACCAGGATGAGGTCTGCGTTCATACTGCCTGTAATGCTTTCTGATGCATACGTTCAATACTTCCTCTGCCTGTCATAACAAACTTTTTTAATGTCACAACCTATTTCCCTTTTATAAGTCATACTGTCTCTAAACTGAATTATTTCTAGTGTTTTGGTATGTAAATTGATTTTTTTTTTTTTTGATTGACGTGTTGGAAGTATATACATTTAATCTGTGGGTTTAGAATGAGAATGATATGCTAGTCATCTTAAAAGGTGTCCCTAACAAGGAAGCATAGCATTTCATTCCCCAAATTCTCCTTTGTATATGTTCGTGTTGAAGGGAAAATTTCAGTGCTATACATGGATCAAGTAGTTTGGTATTAGCTCATGAGATCTAGTCTTGCTGCTACTCATTTAAATGAGGTTGTGCATGCGTGGAGCTTAATAAGAAGCATCTGTACTTATTACTTAAAGCTTAAGAATTATGCATAAGCATTAGTTGATGTTGCGCAGAGGTCTCTTTGTAGACATGGGATATTGTATATGTATTTTATGTAGAAAAGTATACTTTTCAGATTTTGTAAATATGCCTTCATTCAATGTCCTTGTGATCATCAATGCTGCCATCATTATTCATATTTTTTTTAATTTCATTTGAGTCTTTCTGTGTTACCTTGTAGATTGCCTGCACGTCAACAAAAAGTAGCGAAGTTCATATTTTTGACATTGGATATGAATCTTCAGAGCCGATTGAAGTAAGCATCTTTTCTATTTCTTGTAGTTGAAACTTGATACAATTTTCATGTTTTAATAAGGATTTGGTTAGTGTTCTGCTATTCGGAATCAAACTATTACTGTCCACTTTTGCTAATGACGGATTTTGGAATCAAACTATTAAAATGTTTTCCTTGGGCATTTCATGCAGGTGCTGAGAAAGAGACCTACTATCACTGTTCATGGTTGTTCTGTTC
The DNA here is from genome assembly GCA_018223645.1 of Jasminum sambac. Taxonomy (NCBI): domain Eukaryota; kingdom Viridiplantae; phylum Streptophyta; class Magnoliopsida; order Lamiales; family Oleaceae; genus Jasminum; species Jasminum sambac. The sequence continues at coordinate 30,310,941 of CP073652.1, forward strand.
ATAAAGGTTTATCTGACATAGCTTTTTCTTCTGATGAAAATTCAAGGTCCAACAAATTTCACCCCCTCTGAAAATCTTTTATTTCGCATTTTCCATATGATAGTGGTACTATCTTGTAAATGTCTTTGTTTAGAATTAATTGCAATACATATACTATTAAATAATTTTGAGTAAGCTAATAGACAATCCAAATGAAGAAATACAAATTAATCTTTTGAAACGGAAAATAAAATATCAAGGGCTTGTTCTATACACAATAAATTTCCACTAACTTCCACGTACTTTTTATCTCTCATCATTTTCAACCACTCATACAATTACTCTATGTTTTTTTAATACATTTTCCGCAATTTTCAACCCACATCTAATACGTTATTCGAGTAAATAAAAAATATTGTGTATAGAACAAGCCCTAAGAGATTCCAATACGAGAATGTACAGAATTTTATACCAGATTTTGAGTGCAACAAGGCCATCAACATAGTCAAAAGAGGTCGAGAATACTTTTGAATTTTGTTTTACCTAATCCATCATTAGCCAGAGAACGTTTGACATAAAATTAGCCAAGAAGACAATTGGTATTTAACTTGTTCTACGAAATTGTAAAAAATATGATAGACGTTAAAGAAAAGAATAAGGATAACCAGAGGAGTCCAAGCTTGTAATAAAGTGCAATATCTGTTTTCTTGTTGCTCCATAGTTATTGAATCATCTTTGTCAAAATTTTCATCCTTTATTTTCTTTCTTGACGAGCTGTTGCAATAGGTTACTTGCTTCGGACATGAATGGTGTAATAAATCTGTGGGACAGAAGAGTTAGCAAGCTTCCCTGTTTGGAGCTGATCTCTGATTCCAATAGCACACTTAATAGCATAAAATTAAGTCGGGATAATGAGGTCAGTTTAAAACTTTTTGATACATAGAATATTAAAAAATAAAAATAAAAAAAATAAAAAGTAAAAAATAAAAAGCAAAAGGAAAAGGAAACTCTGCAGATTCAAACCTGGGATTTGCCTAGTTGTATTTCCTCAGCAACAAATATTTATGGCACTGTTCCATGTAAAACAGTGATGGTTATGTTCTTGCACTGTATTTGGTTGAAAAAAATAGATTATTTTTGGAGCTAGCAAGCAGGGGAAGGTATACATGTGGGATCTACGGGGTGGAAGGGCATCTACTGCTTTCCAAAATCATAAAGAGGTATTTGGATTCTTGTTCCTTTTTGTTTTTTTGGCCTACCATTCAGTTGCAGCATATTTAACTTGAAGTTGGTGCTAAGTGAACTCTGTCATACTTGAAAATTTATTAAGTAATATGTAAAATATTGAAATTATACTAGATTAACGAGCAGTTTTTGGAAGTGTTTATAGATAGTAGTATTTATGAACAGATGAACAAGCATAACAAGCGTGGTGAATAAGCTGGTAGTACTCGTTGGTCCTACAGACTATGCAGATGAAAAATGATTTGAAATTTGGCAATTGTTTATGAACATGTTTGTAAATGTTTCTCAAATGGAGTGAGTGTAAATGTTTTTCCCTACAATAGAAAATACTCATAAACAATACTTTTTGTTTGTTCTTTTTGTTTTTGTTTTTTTTAGGGGTATTACTCTCCTCTGTCATCAGTGAAATTAGCGCATGAGCTGGAGAAAATTCAGTCTCTAAAGGTATGCAAAATCATTTCAGCTAGTGTTCTATTCCGTGGTTAATAGAAGCTTAATGATTTTCAATTTCCAATATGCTGAATATCTGGACTGCTCTTGACATTCTGGTAAATATTGTAGAAATATTTTCTTTCCATTTTAGCACAGGGTTCCTGTCTCCTACTGTAGGATTTTTACTCCTTATGGATTTTCAGATTCAATTTTCTTGTACCAATAGATGGTTAAAACTATATACCGATGTATCTCTCAGTTGAATTGATATAGGAGATGAAATTACAAATTCTGTTCTCAAAACTGTTTTAGCAGTTTGTGTGCTTTTTCATATTTGGGAGCGTAATTACTGAGAAATAAATTCATGCATAGTACTGTAGAAGCTCTCAATTTTTTGAGGTCGTGGTGATCAAATGTGCGTGAAAGTGGATGAATGCTTATGGTGCTAGATTTTTTAAACTAATTCAAATCTTCCATTTTGTTACTGAAGTAAAATCCTATTAAATTGCCTTTAGTTTGGGTAGTTTGGGAAGTATGGCAGTACCCTCCTGTCGACTTAATGGCTATGGATACTTGGCTCCAGTTTATTTATTTATTATTTTTCCAAGAGTAAATGTTCTACACTTGAAAGTTCGTCTTCAGTATGTGATATGGCATTATAAAATGGGGCCTACAAGCTACTTTTTTGGAGAATTATTCTTGTAGGAAGTGCACAACTTGTTTATTGTGGGATAAGGTTTAGTTTGTAATTGTTTTTCATGTTAACAACGAGTTTTTGCTCAGGACTTTGATACGTATTTGTGAAGGTTCTTTTTTCTTTATTTTAGTATTGATCTTGTCTCTATATTGCCATTTTTCTACAGGCCCAATCAAACATTGTTTCAAAGGAAATACACTCCATTGATATTGATCCATCTTGTCCTCATCAGTTGGCATTCCATCTCGATGATGGCTGGTAGGTCCAGAAACAATTGACATGGTTTGCCTTTTGATATATATTTTTTTTTTTTTTGGGATCTTCAGTACTGCTTACTTACACATGCTACTATTACTCTTTTTTCAATTTTATTTTTTGTGTTGTATTTTTTTTTTCCAGGTCAGGTGTTTTAGATATTCACAAGATGCAAGTTACACATATTCATTGTCCTCCTCCCCCTTGGTTGTAAGTATATTTCAATGCCCTAAATTTGATGCTTCCCGTTGCGAAAAATCATCAAGACAACTTTGTTTCTGCACCATTTAATTTGTCTGTTGATTGGGGGAACAGGGACGAGTTCAATGACTTGGCAAATGTCTCGGACTTGAGAAAACCATGCTGGCTTCCAATATTTTCAGTGAGTCATCACAATTATAGTAAGCTACAATCTATTATGCTACAATTATAATACCAAATACCCTTTTATTTGATTGTTTTTGCAGGTGTATGTTGTTGGGTCTTCATCTAGTAACGGCCTTCATCTCTTGGATTTCTATCCTCATCGTAGCTCCCCATGTCACGTAGACTACAAGTAAGAAACTTCTAAGTCATATTTGCCATATTATACTATACTAGATTCAAAGGTTTAAGGATTTCCCTTTTTTTTTTTTTTTTTTGGGTGCTAATGCTTATTTTATTGCCAGTGGGGAGGATTTGATGGGGAAAGGAAAACCAGCCAGCAAGCATAAACAAAACAAATTTTTGCCATTGTCTGAAGGTGTTACTGCATGTGCAGCTCATCCCCTAAATGGTACTATTGTGGCTGGAACCAAGGTACACATTTTCAAGAAATATTTATTTTCTTATTGTAATTTATTTAATTTATTTAATTAATTTATTTATTTCTATATTGATGGTCAATCATTTCAAATATATGATGTAGCAGGTGATATAGGATTGCTTTTTAACAACTTTTTTCCATTTTTTTAATCTATTTTTTCTTTTGGTCAAACCAGTCACATTCACATATCTCGTAGAACCTACATGTACTATACAAATCTCCACCATTCAACTCCACTGGTTCTCTCTCCTCTTAGACATAAAAAACCATTAAAAAAAAAAAATCAATCCTATCACCCTTTAATTACAAAGCCATGCTGAGAAGGTTATTTTTGTTACTATTTCAGCTATCGTCGCTACTCGTAATTTCCCAAACTACAAGGCCATGCTGAGAAGGTGCATACGTTATTCGATTTCCCAAACTACAATGCCACGTCGAGACGGAGCGGTGCATTCAAGTATTGACATTCGAGCTTCTTTTCAACAGCACTCAATTCTTCCATGGACCAGAATTTTCCGAGTCCTAGCAATCTTTAGCAGCTGAGGAACATGGAACAATCTTGTGGATTTGATCTTGGAATTATGAATAATGTAACTCTTCAACTTGCCAATTGCCATTACTTGAATGTAAAGGAGTGCTTGATTCCATTAAAAGAATATTGGCGATGCTTGAATAGGGACTTGATCTCCATGGGGCGGAGCTAGAAAATGTTTAACTATCAGGGAAAATATTTTCCGACTTGTATGTTTGATGGCAAGATTTTGCATGGAAATTGTCTTGAATGTGAATATGTAGATGGTTGAGTTTGGTCGCACTTGTGACTTAACTTAAAAATAATATTTAAAAAAAAAAAAAAAAAAAAAAAAAAAGAAGGAACGTTTGTGGTTGTAGTGAGGCGCCCTGGACACTTTCTATCAAAGGCTATGCAGCCTTTTTATTGTGATGAAACTCTTAATCTTTCATGTTTTGTACTTTTGTTGTTGTTATTGTTGTTGTTATAATTATTATTATTATTATTATTATTATTTTGAAATTTGGGCTCTCAATTTTTGTGGGCGTGAGACTGCCGACTTTTGGGCCCAACGTGAGGACCGCCACACGTCCGAAATAGGACACGAAGCATTCTTTCTTGTCCTTTTCTCAGCCTGCAGACAATATTATTATCATTATTATTATTTGGAAATTTGGGCTCTCAATTTTTGTGGGCTTGAGACTGCCGACTTTTGGACCGAAGATGAGCCCCGCCGCACGTCCCAAATAAGACACGAAGCATCGTCTCTTGTCCTTTTGTCAGCCTGCAGACAATTGCAATTCCATTTTCTCGAATTGTCTTTGTACCACTAGACATGCGACGAACATTTAACTTTAATGTCCATATTATTATATATTGAAAGGATAATATTTAATTAAGTGGTAATTACTATATTCTAGTATTTTTCTTCCATCATCTTAGATAATTTAGTTTAGCAGACAACAAAATATATGCAGAATCTTCATGATATTAAAACCTTGTTGCCATATCCATTTACCTTTGGTCATTTTGTGGACATAAAAAATGTGACACGTGTTGTCTCTCATTTCAATTTTAATTTTTTTGTTTGTTTAGATTTTAGTGTATGTTTTTAGAAAAATGAAAATGTGTCTCGTTTGAGAAAAATATTTTTTAAAAAAAGAAAATCAGAAAGCGTGTTTAATTCAAAGTTTTGAAAGCGACATATTTATTTGTATAAGTAGAAATTAATAAAAGTCTTGGACTTTTCAAAATATACAATACAATACAATTCGACCATCATCTTCAAGACTTCAACGTACCACCAAACCGACCCACGCCCTTTTTCTTCCTCTCTAGGTTTGGCTTTGGCAAAGCAAAATGCTTCTGGTTTGCTAATGGCGAACCAAAGCTGTCGAACTAGATTTTTGGTCCTTGCCAACCCTGGCAACTTGCATGGACCATGACCGTGGGAAAGGGAAATGCTGTCTAAAGGTGGTAGTCAAGGACTAAAATGAAATTTTTACGAAAATTTGAACACTAAATGTAATTAATGTGAAAATGAAAATCCAAACTATTGGATGCTTTCAAAATTTTAAAATAGGAACGTCCAAAACATTTTTTTTTTTTATGAGCAAACAAGAAGAATTGAATTGGAATAATAAATAAAAAGGGGTACATAAGGAAAATTGTTTTTAAAATATCATTTTTTAACAACATTAATTGAACTTTTTTAAAATCGTGAAAATAAGAAGAAAATTATCTTTGCAGAATGGAAGGAGTACTAAAAAGTAAGAGCAAAATCGTCAATTATTAATCTTCCGTAAACCTTTTTAATAATAGTATTGGCTGTAGTAACATAATTATTATTGTTGTTTACTTTTGCTTGATAGTCATTGGCGTCTAAATAATTAGCATAATTATCAAGCGCTTGTCTTAGTGATGTTACCTGTCGAGTAGGGATCTTTATTCTGCTAAATGGTGCATTAAGAAATTATTCACCTTTTTCTAGCTTGTCAAATCCTTTGTCACAATGACATTTGGAAATAATTCTTTGTTTTTTCTTTTTGTGTTTTTAATTTTTCTTTTAATTGTTGAATATTCTACTTGCATGTACATGGCTACACTTACTTGACATGCCAAATCTTTGAAGTGTGACAATATTAGTAAATACCTCCCACTTTATTGAATTTTGACACATCGCATATAATGTAATCAAGATGAAGATTAGATAACATATAATCAATGTGGATTAGAAATATAAACCAGAATGTTATCATATTTTGATGCCATGTACATCATGTGATCATTCCCTACTCTCAAGTAAAGTCTTTAATTGTAATGCTTTCATGGTATTGTATGATCAAATAGGAAATTAAAGATATATATATTCTCTTGACAATGCTAATTGTTGACATGCTATCTTGCCAATCCAAGACATGAGTTCGTAGAGTCTATTGTAGATCCCATGCCAATTTGATCATGTCTTGGGTGACAGGATATTATATCAACAGTTGGAAGGATAACGTTTCACTAGGAAACTAATTTTTTGTCATCCCAGCAACTAAACCAATTAATCATTAACAAATTGGTGGTATATATGCTTCGGTTCGATAAAAACTATTACACAAAGAACAAGAGTAGAAATTATGTTCTATCAAAATTCTTGTAATACACATGATGAATGAGTTAAAATTATAAATTTATAGTCAGAATTAATTTCTTAATCTCAGATTTATAAGTTACTTTTTAATTTACCCCACCATAGACTACATGCAAGATTTTTTTGGGACAATAAGAAACCGTGAGCTTTGAAATAATAATTTACATGTTTTTATATATGGAACTTCATTATAAGTTATGCTTTCTCATCTTTTTAGGGTTCTAAAGGTCCTAATGTTGACTTTTTAGCATTATTTCCTTTGCAAGAAATAATGATGGCCCATGTAGGTCAAATCAAAGCTTCAATAACCTAGTTTAACACTATACATATGAATTATGATTTACCACTATATATAGCAGTGCTTGTTTGGCGCCCCCACCCCACCCCACCCCCCGGGGGAAAAAAAAGAAAAATAACGTATTTGTAAAATATTATTGCTTAATTTTTCGAAAAATTTTCTTTATTTTTTAAGCACACGTTCCACTGAAAAATCAATCTTAAAAACGTCCATAACAATACTCACAGGGGCGTAGTTAGGGGTGGGCCAAGCTATGCCCTGGCCCACCCCAATTTTAAAAAAAATATTAAAAAAGTTTAGAAAAAATAAAAAATTTTATAATGTTATTTAATAAAATTAATTGTCGGCACAGTAGACTATAAGTTTCTGGTTTCGCCCCGAAATACTCATTTATCATAGTCTATACCGTACACGTTTTAGAAAACAAAACTATCCATTTTTATTGATTATTTATAATTTGGTAACAAATTTAACTCAAGCAATCAAATAAACAGGGATAGATAAGACATGTACGAACATGCTTGTAGATCCTTGGAGAACAATTTTCTTTAATTTTCTCTTTCAACTTTATTGCGTTATGTCTAAGCTAATGAACAAAATTGAGTTAAAACAAGTATTATCAAAATTCCATCCACATTTTCTCGATGGCTTTTTCCTATGAATTGAATTGCTTTCACTATCAATTGCATCGCCTAATATTTTCCATCCAAAATCTTTCTATGAATCTTGGAGATAACAATGTTCGAAAGCGAATTAATTACGTAATAAATATTTGTGCGTACAATCACCTAATTTAAAAGTTTAACACGATAGAGCGATCTAAACATATTTTAATTAACTATTATTTTCAACACTCCTACACGTGTAGTCGCGATTTAATTTTTTCTATCAAAGCCTAATACATGGGATAGTTTATAGTAAAATTCGAACTAGGAACTTCATTTGCTTTGGCACGATTTTGAACTATTTGATCTAAAAATTAAATAAAAAATAGGAACTTCATTTGCTTTGACACAATTTTGAATTATTTAATCTAAAAATTAAATAAAAAATTAATTCAAATGTGTCTAGTTTAACTACACTAATAATCAAATACCAATATATTAACAATTTAATTAATTATCAATATATTGATATTTGATCTTTTGTGTATTTAACTATTATTTTCAATAATTTGCATCGTAAAAGTTAGAATATATATAGCTCCTAATATTAATTATGGACTCGACTTGTAGGCTGTCCTTCAGTTGACTAAAGCCAATTTGCCCGTTCAACAACCGTATTCAAGTGCTGAATTTTCTATCTTCTTTATTAATGACATTTCAATGGTCCTCTTCATTATTTCGTTTTGGCAAAATCTTAGACTTTTTCGTTGAAGTGTCGACGGTTTTTAACACCCATAGATTTTAAATTTAACCAACACTATTACTAACTAGCACAGTTGTTATTGATGAAAATTGTGTTGGAATTAGTCATTATTTGTATGTTTGAGTAAAATTTAATTTTTTTAATTTTTAAAACTAATATTTTAAATTGAATATTTGTGAAAACTACATGATGCATAGATTTTATAAGTGATTTGAAATGTGCTATATATTACTATTAGGGTGTGTTTGATTCCACATTTTTTTTCCAGGAAAACTCATTTTCTAGCTTTTTTTTCCACCTTAAATTTGTTTGATTCTTTTTCCGAAAAAGGTTTTCCAGCTTTTTCTTGATTTCCATTCTTTTCCTTGTTTTGAAGGAAAATATTTTCCTTGGGGAGAGGTGGTTTTTGTTTTCCGGAAAAAGTTTGGCATTTTTTTTATTTTTTTTAATGGATAATTTACTTTAACCAAAAAAATAAAGAAAATAATTAAATTTCATTAAAAAAACACAAAAATAAAGAAAATAACATCATTTTCCAACTTTCAAATTAATCTAATCAAACACCTACAATTACTATTTTCCTGAAAAATCTTTTCCCGAAATTCATTTACCCGGAAAACGTTTTCCTTCAAACCATTTTCCAGATTTGCAATCAAACACACCCTTAAAGTTTGAATTTGACAGAATATTAGAAGTCAATTTTTATATAAAAAAAGATCAAACAAGCATGGATTACATTTAACTAATATTAGATCATTATTTGTTTATATTTTAATATCGTATTAAAAATGAACATTTAATTAATCTTTTAGTGAAAATAAAGTACAATGATAATTGGTTGAACTATTTTTTAAACTCCAAAATCACACTTAATTAAAATTTTTATTTCTCATACTTTTCAACCACTTATTTATTGATTTGATAACTTTTTATATATTTTAATGAATTCTCCTAATTATCAACCATATATCTAAAGATCATTTTAAATTTACACTGTATGATCAAACATACCATTCGTTTGAGAACATCCAAACTAGGTCAACACATACTTAAAGGAAGCGTTGCATAATTGCAACAACAATAAATTTAGCCACGGGCCAATTTTTTTTTTAATGGTATATTATAAGTTAGACATATTACATCGGAATATATTATTAAATCATTTAAAGTACAATCCATTCTAATCTCGCCTTGGAGAATAAATTTGGGGGCGCATCCCAAACCACATGCCAGAGTTTGATATTAGTTTATTATGTTTTTTATTTCTAGCTGGCCAACCAATGGACTCGAGAAGTCAGCCAGTGCCAACTCGCAACTTGTGAAGTTGCGGCCGATGAACGACCCATCCCGATTTTGATCGGTTTTTTCCAATCGGATCTTTGGATTTCCAGTATGCCCACCTGCTTTTACACCTCTAAGTAGAATGGTTGTGAGGTCAAAAGGACGCGACCATTGGAAAAGGATTGATTGTTGAAAGAAGATAGAACGAAACGACACAATTATTCTAATAGACACAGTGAATATTCATTTTCTCTTTGGCAATCATCAAAAACTTGTCCATTACTTTGTAATTATTGACGTCATCAAATTACATCCAAAATAATGTTCTTCAATTTGAACAAATTGTTAAAGTTTGTCTCAAACAATCTGTATTGTATCCTGTGTGAGATATTTTAAGAATGCACTGAAGTGAGAGAGGCCACCCTGGGCACCATGTCATCGCTTTGGTCTAACTTGAACGCCAGGCAGATGCTCGGGGTATGCGTCCTCCTTGCAATCCCTTGGGGCCTCGCGAGGCACCCAAGTCATGTTATATGTGAAATTTGTCACCATCCACGTAGCGTCCACGTCAAACCAAAGCAATGATGTGGCAGCTAGGGTGGCCCAACAACCGATGATGTAGCACACAACTCAACCTAGATGCTTATCATAACCCGCAAGTTGGCTCACCTCCCCGTGCGGATTGGCCACTTCGGCACCAACTACCACTCCGAGACGTCTAAGTGTATATGATCTCTATTCAAGGAAAAAATCCAAGTTCAAAAGGAAAGTTTCCTTAACTGAATCCTAGAGGATCAAGTTACATCTTCAAAGAGATCTACATAGATCTTGGGATTCTAAACATTGAAAAAATTTTGCCTCAAGTAAACTCCTTCCCCATGTCAAACCTTAATCACAATACTTTCTATATAAAGGAAGGTAACATAAAGGTGAATGGTACACAAGTTTTATCTACCAGAAACTCACCTCTCTTTGACAAGCGCCACTTCTTATTTACTCAACTCATTGTCCACCATCTCACAAAGTATCGGTCACACAAATTCTATAACATTTGTAGTTGCTCTTACGTTTCACGAGATGGGACTTGATAGTCGGAATGCCAATAGTCACCGACCACATTTTCTCCGGTAGCCTTGGTGCCTAATGATTTTAGTTGAGTGTGCAGACACCAACAAAGTAGAATAGGTATGGCTTGCGAGATCTGTTGGAGTACACATAGCTTGATCAAGATTTAGGTCTTGTTTCATTCACGTTAAAATTTGAAATTTAGAATTGTGTGTAGATTGTGTAGTTGAAAATGAAAGATAGTATGTTAAAAAAATCAAATAATTGTGTGTTTGGTTGAAAATGAGGTGAGAAAAAATATTTGAAATTTAATGTGAATCAAACACCTAGCCATCAACAATTATATACCAAGAAAATATTTTGTGAGTACCATATTCCCAGTCAGTCAGTCAGTAAATATTTAAAACTCCGTGTATAAAACAATTACATTATTCTTTTGTCACTAATAATGAAGTTGGAGTACCACTTACAAAACACTCGATAGTTTTCTGGTCACATACGACCTCCATTTTGAAATTTAAAACTAGATCTAGATCCAACACGGCGAAGAGGAGCTCTAGCAATTCAAGAAAATTTTCTGCGATACTGTAGCCATCGATGGCCATCAGTCAAAGTTTTTGTCCATTTTTTTGCCAAAATATGGCCAAAAACTTTGACCGGTGACCACAGTATCGCCGGAAAATTTTTTGAATTGTTGGGGGTCCCCCTCACCGTGCTGGACCTCAATTTGATCTTGGATTTCAAAATATAAGTTATATGTAACCGAAAAACGACCCGAGAGTTCTGTAAGTACGGAACACTTGATGGTTCCTAAAAATGATTGATAGAAAGAAACGATGAATAAGTGTAAAACTTTTTATCCTTTGTCCATCGTACAATTGATCAAACCTATTTAATTTATATGTGTTTTGTTTAATAATATGAATAGTTTCAGTGGTATTAAATTTTACTCCCTATGTTCTATACATATAGGCTTGTTTGACTTTTCATAAAGATTAAAAAAAAATATTGGAAACATACATTTTGTAAACCGTATTCCCAATTTACCCTTATTTGATAAATAAAATTTAAAATTGATAGTTATAATTAAATATTAAGTAGGGGTATATAAGTAAAATGCTCTAAATAAAAATTCTTTAAAAAAAACAAGCCTATATATTTGGGACATCCAAGAAAGGAAAACAAGCTTATATATATAAGACATATGAAGTATTGAGAAAGAAAAAAATTACTCATTTTCAAAAAAAATTAAAAAAATACAATTAATAGTATTGGAAAAGTAAAATTTAAGATTATTTTCCTAGTATCCCTTTTTATTTGTTAGATATTCTATTTCAACTAATCTATTTTGTTAATAATAATGTATAATAAATGAGAGCATATAAGACAATCAATATTATAACTACATATTTAAAAAGAATGTGACTTGTATTTTAAAACAATGAAAAGGGAAACTTAATCTATTTTTACGAGACGGCGGTAACATTTTTTTTCTTTTAAAATTTACATTAGATGTTGAATGTATTAAATGAAATTTTCTATCTAAACAGCAGAAAAATTTAGATAGAAAATTTCAGGAACCATCGGTGGTTCCTTACTTACGAAACCACTAGGCCATTTTCAGCCACATACGACCTCCGTTTTAAAGTCCAAAATCAGATCTAGGTCCAGCATAGCAAAAAACTTTGAACGGTGGCCACCCGCGACCATGGTATCGCCGGAAAATTTTCCGAATTGCTGGGAGCTCCCTCTCGCCTTGTTGGACCTAAATCTAGTTTCGAATTTTAAAATGGAGGTCGTATATGGCTGGAAAACGGTCCGGTGGTTCCACAAATAAGGAACCACCGGTGGTTCTTGAAAATGATTGATCTAAAAAGTACTCACGATGAAGTGTGCTATTACACAATATTTTCAAAGATTAGCTAGCGTATAATAATTGATGTTATTGCCGTACATTGGAGCACAAAAGAAAATATAATAGAGAGAAAATTATAAGAATACTTTATTTATTTTTTATTTCTTTCTTTTTTTCTTCTTTGAAGATGGAGGGTAGGTATGAAGGGAAAATATAGGGTTGGGGTTGTGATTCGAACCCTGGTGACATGTTAGAAATTTGGAGATTTTAACCATTACTATACATTTGAACCACGTGAAATTATAAGAATCTTGCGTCCTATTATTATGAAATAAAAATTCTCTATTTATAGGTTAAAACTTAGGCTTGCACTGGTATAAACGTAATTCACAATATATAATTTAGTAAATTAACTAAATAATTGTATGGTTTGTGTATATTTTAAATTCAGGGTGCATTTTACATTATGTTCTTTACAAATTGAACCCATTATAAATTTAAATTACTTTTTTAACTTTCATTTCTAATCACTCATTTGACTTATCTAACAACTATTTTATTTTTTATACCACTCTAGTTCACTTTCAACACATTTGAAATTCCTTAATATTTAAATCAATTTTAATTCATATGAAACATACCACTAGAAAAATTAATTTGACTATTTTCATTAATTTAATACTTTTTGGGTGATAATTACTTACTACGAATTGATACAAGTTGAGGTTTAAATCTTATATAAATATATTAAAGAAAAAGAGAATTATTATCCGGGAAAAATTCAAAGTAAAAGGAATATAGAGTCCAAGTATATCGTATTCTCTACTATTAAGGACTCGACATACAAGATGAAATACAAAATCATTTAAATAAGATAGTAACTAATTTAAATCACAAAATGATCTTCTGATTAATATGAAGTGTTTTATTAAGAGTTGGAGAAAAATCGTAAATAGTACTGCTGACATTAATTCCCTTTAAACCTCTTAAATTAAATAGTAACAATTAAGATATTTTATTTACAAGAACTCAAGTGATATCTATAAAATTATAAAGATTTAAGATAACGTGATATTACTAGCTAGTATATATAAAGAAGGGTTATTTACGCAAAAGGACCCTAAATTATGTGTTTTGTAATAAATCCAACCTTATTCTTTTTTTTATCCTGTTAGGACCCCAAACTTTCAATTTGTTTCACTGCAGGCCCCTTAACGGATTTCATCCATTTTTCCATCCATTTTGTCCTTTTGTGTACGAAAGTTTGGGGTCCTTTTAATTTCTGAAAATAATCCAAATATCCATTTTTCCATCTACTTTTATCCTTTTGTGCACAAAAGTTTGGGGTCCTTTTCTGAAAATAATTCTATTGGACAAATTTTAACTTTAAATGTATGCAAATTAGTCCTAATATTTTTTATATTTACAATTTTAACTTTAATTTTTGGGAAAATGGCACAAATATCCAAAAAGTGGTTACTACAGATTTGGTCCGAAATAAACAAAATTTGGCGCACATTTAATTCAAATAGATGGAATCCTTCGGTCATGCAAGTTAATTTCATACTAATTAATAATATTTATAGAAAATTTTCAACACAGTAACATTTGATTACATTAATATCATAATTTTTCAAAATTTTATTGTATTGTATTTTATTATTTCTTTATATTTAGTGGTGTCAAGATGGGTCCGCCGATCGGACCCGGAGTGGCCCACTAGTAGCTGGCCTAGACCTTTGGCCGACCCACGGCTTGTTATGTCTAGACCCGAGCCGAGTCAAATGTTACGGGCCAATTGGCCCATTACATATATTAAAAAAATAAATAAATAAAAATTACCAAAAACTTTCAAGGCCGCAAAGCTGCAGCCAACTACTTTGACCATGAGGGGACGATACATCCCCTATTATCAAATAGTTTTTTTTTTATTTTTCCTTTTTTTATTATTGCAATATTAAATTTCAAAAAATAAATATTAAAAATTTAAATTTTAGTTCATATGGGTTGGTCCGCCCATCGATTTATACCGGTTGGCTCTATGGGCCGATTGGGTCACAACCAAAAAAAGGGCCGGTCCAATCCAGTCTGCCAACCCATGTGAGCACGCCTATGAACCAAGTAGGCTGATTAGGGGCCAATATTTAGCGGGTCGGCTTGACCCAACCAGACCCGGCCAACCAGGATTAACACTACTACTTATATTCGATATATTTTTATAGTAATATATTTCTACTAAAATTTTATATAGTTACAGCAATTACATTTATTATTAACTATTAGTTAAAATCAAAATGTACGAGTCGTTAATGCTACTGAAAATTTTGAAAAGTTATAATATTAATACGAACAAATGTCACTGTGTTGAAAATTTTCGATAACTATTTAAGTAATAACGAATTAATTTGATAAAATTAATTATGGACCAAATAAACAAAATAGCAAAAATCGAAGGAATTAACTACATGACTGGAAAGATTTCATCTTTGAATTAAATGCACACCAAAATTTTTTTATTTCGGATTAAATTTGAAGTAATCACTTTTTTGAACCATTTGTGCAATTTTTCGAAAAATAAAAGTTAAAATTGTAAACATAAAAAAGTAGTAGGACTAATTTGTACACATTTAAAGTTAAAATTTGTCCAATTGAATTATTTTCAGAAAAGGACCCCAAACTTTCGTGCACAAAATGCCAAAATTGATGGAAAAATGGATATTTGGATTGTTTTTAGAAAAGGACCCGAAACTTTCGTGCACAAAAGGACAAAATGGATGGAAAAATGGATGGAATCCATTAAGGGCCTGCGCAGTGAAACAAATTAAAAGTTTGGGGTCCTAGCAGGATGAAAAAAAAGAATAGAATTGGATTTGTTACAAAACAGATAGTTTGGAGTCCTTTTGCGTAAATGACCCTATAAAGAACTATAATATTCCTTCACATAATGTTGTTACCAATTTACCATTATAGCAAACCTGTGGATTAATTTAATTAAGAAATATATTAATAAATATTTGTGACTTTACATTTCTTTAGGTCCTTAGTTGTTTATTATAAGTAACTTCATCACGTAGGAGCAAAATCTTGAACATGATCTTGGTGACGTCAAACCATAATATTTGATGGAATGTAAGAAGGAACATTAATTAGGATTAGTGGACCTTAATGTCGCATTTATGCATAATTAATTAATGTAAATGAAGCAGTCGATGTCCATCCATGCGTCAAATGATAATAAAAATCCAATCACAATTACGCTGTCTACCATAAAATAAAATATCACCGTCCCAAAGATTTAATCTGTAATTAATTAATTACTGAAATTAACAGTGGAGTTGCTTTTCTGAAAAAACAAAAAGTAATTGTTTCCTCCTTCAAAATTATTGGCCCTAGCCATAAAAAGTTGAGAAAGTTGCTTAGTTTTGTGACTATTTGGCATTTACTAGCCCCATAATCTCGTAAAAGAAAAATAAAAATAAAAATTCGGTCCCATATTAATTTCAAGACTTTTTTTTGCTGGAAAATTTAATATGAAGGCCTTAACTGATGAATTAATTAACTAAAGAAAATTATTTAGCGAGTAAAACTAATTAATTTGGTGATTATTCTCACCAGTGCCAATTTTACAAGTTTATTTAATTTTTCACGCGGATTAAAAATATTATTGAAAAAATAATTTATGTAAATAAATTTTCTTATTTACCCTTATTTAATAAATTTAAAAAGTTATTTAATGTATACCAAATGAATTCAAACGAGAGCAAATAAATGAGTGTGTAATCGTAAATACATAAATTAAATACTGAAAAATGTAAAAACAAATATATATAATCAAGACAAATAAAAAAAGAAATATAACCTATATAGTTGAGACAGAAGAGGTACAAAATAAGTTGAAGACCTAATTTAGAGGAAGTTGTAGAATTACATTTCACCATATTTGAATCATGAACTTCGAATCTATTGATCTCTATCGTTTCCCAAGCTTATACTATCAGAAATAAGACTTTTAGGGTGACCTATCGTCTAGTGATAGATAAATGACCCACAACGACCCGAACATGACAGGGCCCCGCCCGTAATGGGCTGAAAAAAGTTGACCCGATTGTTAGTGGGACAGATTCAAGCTTCGTTTCCTTCCCCGTTACGGGACAGGGCGGGTCGGCCTTGCCCCGATCCAAACCCGCCCCATGTAAAACTTTCTGTTTAAAATTTTTTTAATAACAAAAAAAAAACCGATACTTACACCAACACAATTAGCCTATTACCCACACAAACAATATAACAGTATCATTACACTAAAATTGGAAATGAGATGAGAAAAAAAATTTAAAAGGGGTCAACAAATGGGGCAGCTTTGGTGCCGCTCCTATGCTCCACGACCCGATCTGCTCTGATCCGCCTCATAGCTCATGGGTCACTGGATGGATGAAGACATGCAAAAATTAAATGGGATGGATCACGGGGTGGGATGGATCACGGGGTAGGATGACCAGCCCTGAACCCGCCCCATTGCCATCACTGTTGTCATCCCTATAAGCTCGTGCTTAATAAACATGTAGGGATGACATAACAGATCTTTAGAGGCAATATATTGTTATGTCGTTTCTAAAAACCTGTAGGCATGAAGTTTTATGGACAATAGACCGCTCATAAAGATTCAATTTCTTATAGTGTTATAAATTACAACCCCTAAGCATTCTCTAGCATAACTCCAAAAGTAAAGACACAAGTGAATGGGCATCTCAAGGAAAAATCGTGCCAAACAATAATTAGTGGGTATGAAAAAAATTATTTTCTTGCTCCCCATGAATTTGTTTACCAGTGTGTGTATTGTATGTTCCATTAAATAAGCGAAGCCTAATGCCATGTGTGTATATATACACTAGTTAAAAACACGTACTTTCCATGTGGTTTTGTAACACGTGTTTCTATCTACCATTAAAACCGGTAGTGATCCATCCAAAATATACTCTTTAAGCGAATTTGTTGATTTACAAACATAAGTCTCATTATATATAATATTGCACAATCGGATTAAAAGATGAAAACAACGAATAAAGTAGAAATATAAATATAAAAATAAAAAGATCAAAATAAATTTTATTGACTAAATTGATAAATTAGAAATATAATTTGGATTTAATTTAACAAAGCACGAAGATGAGTTTTTGATTGAAAATCCAAAATATAAAACTAACTTTTACCTGTAGTATTTGAGGTCTACAAAAAATTGTACATTCAAAATTAACTCTTGAAAGTGAGCTTGTATTAAACTTCAAATTGAGACCGTTGATTTGATATCCATATTACATACTTTTCATTTAGCTATAATGTTGATTTGTTCGGGAAAAAAAATATGAGAGCAAGAGTTAAAACAATAAAAAAGAAAGATAATAAAAATCAAAGAAAAATGAAGAGTTTTTTTTTCCCAAATTAATGAGATAAGCATGGATTTGGAATTATAAAATATACATAAAAGGGTAAGGGAAATTGATGCATTTGGTCCAAAAAAAATTGCCTGACTGTGCATTTGGTCTGCTTCGGTGCACGTTTTGTTTATATGGATAGAATCCGTCCATTAAATCGTTAGTCAAAGTCAATTTTCAAAAAATTGGGCGCGCGTTTGATCCATTTGACTTGAGATAAATTGTACAAAAAGCCCCAACCTTTAGGTATTATTACAATCAAGTCCTAAAGTTTGAAAATTGTATACTTTAGTCCTAAATAATAGTTAAATTGTATAATTTTGGCTTTTATTTTTCTGTGGGTGCTTATTTCATCCATAATTAATTTTATTGAATTAATTTGATACTGATTAAGTAGTTTTTATAAAAAAAATTTAACACAATAGCATTTGTTCGTATTAATATAGTATTACAAATTTTGAAAATTTTATTTAGCATTGGATACATGCATATTTTGATTTTAAGCAACAATTAATAATAAATATAATTGTTATACCTAAATAAAATTTTATTAGGAATATATTACAATAAAAAATATGCTGAATATAAAGAATTAATCAAAATAAAAAATAAAAATAAAAAACCCACCCCACCTTACCCCCAAAAACTCACCACTAGGGTGGTGGTGGTCGTCGTGGTGGATTTTTGGGGGTGAGGTGGGATGGGTTTTTTATTTTGATTTTCTTCTTGTTTTTAATTTTTTTAATTAATTCTTTCTATTCGATATATTTTTTATAGTGATATAAAGGATGATCTGATTTTTTTTAATGGTTTTGTATGGATTTTAATGTAAAAAATGCGAGACAATAAGTGGAGTTGAATGGTGAAGATTTGTGTAGTATATGTAGGTCCCATGAGATATGTGAATATAATTAATTTTACCGAAAGAAAGAATTGATAAAAAAAAATGATAAAAATAGATAAAATTTGTTGCCTATCATATGCTTATTCCTAATAAAATTTTATTTAGATACAACAATTATATTTGTTATTAACTCTTGTTTAAAATCAAAATGTGCCTGTGTCTAATGCTAAAGAAATTTTCGAAACACCACCAGCAGTGGTGGTGGTTTCGGAGGGGATTTTTTTATTTTTATTTTCTTTTTTATTTTACTTTTTGTGATTAATTTTTTGTATTCAATATATTTTTTACAGTGATATATTCCCAATGAAATTTTATTTAGGTACAACAATTACATTTATTATTAACTATTGCTTAAAATCAAAATGTGCATATATCCAGTACTAAAGAAAATTTTCGAAGCACCACCAGCAGTGGTGGTGGTTTTCCCCGGGGGGGGGGGGGGGGATTTTGAATTTTTGTTTTTATTTTACTTTTTGTGATTAATTCCTTATATTCGGTATATTTTTTATAGTGATATATTCCTAATAAAATTTTAATTAGGTACAACAATTACATTTATTATTAACTATTGCTTAAAATCAAAATGTGCATGTCTCTAATACTAAAAAAATTTTTCGAAAGTTCTGACATTATATGAATACGAACAAATGCTACTTTATTTAAATTTTTTGACAAAATCTATTTAATCAGTATTAAATTAATTCAATAAAATTAATTATGAACCAAATAAGAACCCATGAAAAAAATAAAACGTAAAATTATATAATTTAACTAAAATTTGGGATTAAAGTATATATTTTTCAAACTGTGGGACTTGATTGTAACAATATCTAAATATTGGGACCTTTTGTGCAATCTATCTCAAGTCAAATGGACCAAACGCACACTCAATTTTTCAAAAGTTGCCTTTAACTAACGGTTTAATGGATGGATTCTATCCAAATGGACCAAACTAGCACCAAAGTTTTTTTTTTTTTGAACTAAATGCGTTATTTTTTTTTTTAACGGACTAAAAATGCATACTCAAGCAAATTTTTTTGGACCAAATGCACCAATTTACCAAAGAATAAAATAGAAAAATCAAAAGTTTTCAATCATCCATCATCTTATACATTAATAATAACGATAATGATAGTGATTAGTGATATATATATATATATATAAATATATAGACACACAAATCCCATGGTTATAAATTCTCTATAGATCCTTATTCCTTGTTTACCCAGGACACCTTCGTGCTCGCGAGTTAGTTATAAACTATTAACTGGCTTATAATTTATTTCACAACTTTTCTCGGCGGTCTCAAAAGGACCTATCGAGGACATATATGTTTAGTGTGAACAACAATTATACTTTGCCAACTTTTCTCGGCGGTCTCAAAGGGACCTATCGAGGACATATATCTTTTTCCTTTTTTTTCTCTTTTTCCTATGTCACAAATTTAATAAACTCACAAACATATAAAATCATATAAGCTGTCGCAATACAAACATTCTATATATTCTATATTTCCATTCTCTAACTTGCCATCTAAGTGATATTACGAATGTCTAAAGTCAAATTACTAGATCAAGGTTAAACTACTGTTTTTTCACTTCTAATTATTTTCTCACTTTTAGCAATAATCTTTTTGATAGTTTTTTCATGACCTAGGCACAAAATAATCGCTTAAGCATTTTCAAGTGTTGAGAGCCGACTTAAGTGAGAAAATGCTTAAATTTTAATTTTCGTGACCCAAGCAGAATAATCACTTAAATTTGTGGGACGGAGGTAGTATGATTTTTAAATCTTAGCCCCATCCAATGTTAAATTCTGGATCAGAGAGAGTGCAAGTGTGTTCTAAAATCGTTGACAGTCGCACATTAAGTAAAAATGTTGATAACAAACTTTTGAATTAAGCGTGCAAAAACATAAAAAATAAATAAATAAATAAACTACATTTAAATACATAAAAAGTGTGAAGTCTCCTCTCAACACTCGCACTTCTGCGCTTTTTACACACTTGTCCTCATCACACTAAACGCCATGAATGCATGTTTATCTTTTCATCCTTATGAAGAAATCATCAAGTTTTCACATGCTTTGGATAAATGTATTCTGTTGTTGGCATGTTGTTTAAACACAAATCAGTTAAAATTTGCACTGCGGTTTAGGACACTTGGGTCCCACTATGGGTACAAAAGTTCCCTACGTAGGATCACTTAGTTGTATCATTGTAATTATTTTTCAGCATTTCATAAATGAGATTAGAGACAATAGTGATTAAAATGTTATATTTTACTAAATTTTTTTTAGTAAATGTTATATTTTACCTAATATAAAATTTTATATTAGGTCCCAATTAATTTTTTTTTTTTCTCTCCAAGAGAATGTAATGATATCTATAAAGTCCAATGCTTTTTAAAATGGAATGGGAGATGCGGAGTTTGCCTGATTATAATTTTGTCCCATTGGCTCACCACTAACAAGTTGCAAAAAAGATGATGAATTCAAAAGGATTCCACAAACAAGTACAACAAGATTTGGCATTTTTTAATTAATCTTTAATTTGCTTTTCAGGTAGAAGAGATCATATTTATTTGTTAGTTGGATTTGTTAGTTAGGGAAGGGACCCAGATTTTATTTCTGGGACAGCAAGCCCTACAAAAAATATATTTGAATAATATATTTTTTTTTTTTGCCTTTTTACTTGTTTTGCTATTGTTATTAATATTGAATAGTGTCAAATCATATTTCTTAAATTTCAAAGTTTTCACAATTTATTGTCAAGGAGAATGTGATATTTGCTTTACCTCCAAATCTTCTCATTTGTTGTAGCAAGATACACTAAATATAATTTGTATTCCGAGTAGAATTTTAATTTAAACAACAAAAAAAAGGTTAGGATCATCAATAATATATATAGTTATGCCTCGAACTCTAGCGAGGATTGCAATAAGACAGGTCAACGTTAATTTTTTGAATACAGACTCAATGATATAGATAAAAGATGAGTTCCAATGTCGCACGAAGGTCAATTGAACTCGATCAATTTGTTTTTCAAAATGGACGATGGTTGAGTTTGACCATTTATCTATGGATATATAAAAATACATAATCACATTCATTAGACCTTCACTAAAAAAGTCTAAACAAGATGTAAACTTTACTTTTCAAATATCAACGCTACATAAAACCATTGACTAAAACAATTTGTTTATCTTACATTATCTAGTTACTTCATCCAAACAAAACACTTCATCAAATTTAATCTGTTATTGTGCTCATTTGTAACATTAATTTTCACTACAATAACTTTTAAATTTAACAACGAAAATCTTGTCGTAAAAATACTATTTTTGATCAAGTTGTTGCATCAAAAAAATTAATAGTTGTTCGAAAAAGTTTTAAGCCAGCAATTTTAATTGGCAAAGGTCTCTTTTTGTAGTGTTTACATATATTCCATTCATGAAAATAATAATTACTTTTTTTTCCATTAACTTTTGTTTTTACTTTTCAACCGTTCATTCTTTTAAAAGTTATTTTTAAACTTTCTAGAGCAATTCATTAATTATTATGGTTATTCTATTCGAGCACTGGTAGGGGACATTTTTTATCAGAGCCGGTCATGAGCCTATATAGTTTAAGCAGTCGCTTAAAACCCCCAAAATATAAGGTCCTTAAATTTGTAAATCTATATGAACATGGTGATTTTTTTCTTATAAAAGCCAAGTTGCTATTTATTTAGTTAGAGATAGTCCAATTTTAGTCTCTTGATAGTTTAAATTATCATTATTATAATTTTGAAATTTTTTATTTAGCAAAAGTTTTTATTTTTCTAAAAAAATTATATTCATCGCAGCCACCCTATAAGATTTCGATTAAAAACCTCCAAATCTCAAGGTCGCTCTATTTTTTATTGATATTTTTAAGTAACTTGGTGATATAATATTTTATCATTAAGTGATAAAGATGTATTTTCGATATACACTACATAAATATTATAATTATACTCAATAAAAAAATAACACATCACTATATCACTTTAAAACATTAATAAAAAACATCTCCCTAAAATTATTATATTCTAAATTAGCTTTATTTCAACCGTCTTGCCGGTTGGTTAAGCCATCATTCCAACGACTCATCCGAAAGGGTAAAACCGTAATCATGATAAAGGGCGCAGGTGCCCGCGTGACCGACATATTAAATCAGTTACTACTACAGTACATCTTTAAGTAATGGTCAAACTAATCAAATTTTAAAACGGTAACTGCTGCAACTACCAAAAGAGAAAAAAAGCCACCGAAAACTTAAACTAATTCAACATTGTAATCATTAATAACCCGAGATTTTTCAATGGTCAAAGCAAATTAAGAGACAAAAAATAGATTTACCATTGAAATTAGGACGTAAAACACATGGTGGAACTGATTGTTGAAGAATTGGATAAAAATGGCATAGAATGTTCAAGTGCACTCGGGTGTTCTGTAATTATGAAACTCCCGGAGCATTTTCTGATCCCATACGATCTCCGTTTTGAAATTCAAGGTCAGATTTAGAATCAACACAACGGTCACCGGCTGCCACGATGTCATCAGAAATTTTTCCAAATTATTGGAGCTCTCCCTCACCGTGCTGATTCGAGATCTGGTCTCGAATTTCAAAACGGAAATTATATGGGGCCAGAAAATGCCCCAGGAGTTTCGTAACTACGGAGCACCCTTGTGCACTTGAACATTCCTGATAAAAATGGATGCATAGCTAATTAGCAGATTTGGTGTCTGAATTCAAATTTTGTTATTATAATGCTTTTTCAAAAAGGTAAAGACGCAAAGTGCCGCGTCTGCCAAATCAAACACACCACTTCGCAGTGATGTATGATATGAATTTCAGGCACTGGAGTTCGTGTGGAATCCCAAATTACTATTTTTAAATTTAACACTATTTTTTTCCAATTCATTTTTCATTCTTCGCTTGTCCCTTTTTTTCCCTCAAATTTTCTTTGTTTTCTAGGATTCTTAGCTCATTTAAGCATTTTTCGGTTCGTTTTATTTATTCATTCAATTAATATAAAGATTTAGTATTTTTTTTTTAGGGTGGACTCTAATTTTCTTTAGTTCCTTAAGAATTTGCTTTAATGAAATTATTTTCACGAAGAGGAATCGATCTCTTTAAGTGGACGGTTATCTATTGATTTTTCTCTCACTAAGGAATTAGATCGTGAGTTGAATGCATCAGGATGGGTAGACAGGCGTTATTTAGAAAAAATGTAGAACTATAATGATTGTCGTATGACTAGACCACTGATCGGGCTTGGCAGCCGAGCACGTAGATGACTGGTGAGCTACACCGACATGACCATCATTTTGGCGAGTACTATCCTCCGTTGTAAAAAGCTACTTTGGATCTCAAAGCCAACCTCAAGTGCGAAACTTAGCTTTGTCGCTTATGTGCTTTATGCATTTTTTGCGTTTTTACTTCATGTAGCTTAAACTTATACCAGGGATGTTCCGGTCCGCCCGGGCGGACCGTAAGCTATGGTCAGCCCGGGCGGACTGGAATATTATGCAAACTCATACATGTTAAAACTAGTAATTGAAAACTCGAAACTTAACATTGCTGCTTATTAGTCACGCTTTACATTTTGGAGAATTAAGTGCTTTTCCTTGGCATGTGGTGGAATCTTTATTAAAATAATAATATTTCAAATTTTCGTATTTTTTATTCATTTTCCGATTTTTTTAAAGTATATTTTGTATTTCTTCCAACTTTTCTATTTCCCTAATTTTTTTATTTTGCTATGGAATTGCCCCCATCTGCAGGCTTATTGAAAACCCAACCATGTTTGCGTTTCATCATTTTTGTCAAAATTTGTCATCACCTCTTCATTATGCTGCTGAGAACCTTATTCATTGATGGGTTAAAAACCACCAAATTAAGGCCGCTTTGGGTTTCTATCAATGGGCAACAACGGTGACCCTACTCCTCATTTTATCCCTAAAAACTTCTTTTCGTGGTTCTTCGTGGTGTGCTTCTGAGTCAAATGTACCATTTTGAAGCACCTTTGACAAAATTGATGAAGTACAAACATAGTTGGGTTTTCAATAAGCCTATAGATAGGGGAAATTCTAGGGCAAAATCAGGAAATTTGGGAAATAGAAAAGTTGGAAGAAATACAAAATATATTAAGAAAAAATCAAAAAATGAATAAAAAATACAAAAATTTAAAAATATTGTTATTTTAATGAAGATTCCAGCGACGGCCAATGAAAAGCACTTAATTGTCCAAATTTCAATTTTTAAATACCAATATGTCGCCAAAATTTTTTAAAATACCAAATTGTCAACAATGTTTTTTTAGATACCAATTTGGTATTTTAGCCTTTGAAAATGTATCTAATTTTGATAATTATGGCAAAGATATCCAATTTTTCCATCAATGCACAAATTTGCCTTTGGCATGATAAGCCTTCGAAAGGTCCGTCTAGCTATTATGTAATATCGAGATTATTATATGTAAATATATTTTTCAATCTTATTTAAATGTTGAGAATGTTATCTTGAAGTTTCATACTCCCACAATTCGTAAATGTATTTTCCGATACTATATAATTTATTGTTTGATGTAGATGTTAGCTTAGACGTTTAATATTACTTCCACTGAGAATGGTTGTTTTAGATCACGTACCATCTACAGAGATAGTTGACAATGACGACTTCCAGTAACACATTTTTCACACACCGGGAATATTATATGTAATTTCAAATCCTCTAGATAAGGGAGAGTGCAATAAATGAAGGGAGTATTCCTGAATCATATATGGGGATTTGATGCGTGGATATGAACGAAAAATGATATCGCTAAAGTAAATACCTTATAATGATAAATGTGGTGTATAGTTATAGCCACATGTTAGTGTTGTTAGATGTGGGTCAACCAACACATTAGTAACTACACATTTGACAACGTCATTTTACACTATATATGTATGTAAATCTCGAATCTGAAGAGTACAATCTATACATTTGAAACGTAAAGAGTACTGATGTTTCAATATTGTTGTGATTCTTGACACCTTAAGTTGTAAATTTCAAGAAAGATAAGTGTTGTCGTAGGACTAATTGGTCCAAAAAAATATGGATGCTTTTACATATAGAAAATCACATTATTTATTTAATTGTGACCTTTACATATAAGTGAACAATTTTATTCAAAAATACCAACTTGTTGACACTTTGAGAGTACTAGCTGAAATTTTTTTTCCTACTTTTAAACAACTCCCTTCGCATTAATTTTCTATCGTTGGGTCTTTCAAATGTAAGCAAGACAAAATCCCCAATGAGACAATTAGGTTTCACTAATCTCTGGACATTTTGCTAGATTAACAAATTCTTTACCTACATTAATTAAATTTGAAAATGCTCTTATGGTTTCCTAAAAACATCAAATGTGTCGGTATCACCTGTAACATACTTTAACAAATTACTTAATTTTAGATTTTTTTTATTTTCTATACTTTTTCATCGATCGGTTCATTTGAAATTGGCCATCTTAAATATTCAAACAAAATTGATAAAATTAGAAAAGTAAAATAAGATTAGCAAGATATTGACTGAAAAATAAATTTTAAGATAATACATTTTAACTTATACTATTGTTAATTGTTGCCCTTAAACGCAAATAAATTTCTAATTGCCTAATATTGGATTAATTAGAGTATTGGAGTTTTATATAAGTTCAAATTCCTACAATATTTCCCATGTTTTTTTTTTTTTAATTATTGTGAAAATGATAATCAGTCGTCGTCACGAGACAAAACCCACGAATCTACACATAGATAATCTGTCCATGCGTGCACATACCCAATTGATGCAGTTTGAAAGTGACGTTACTGCCATACGCTGTCATGCAGTCATGCCCACGTACGTGGTCTATCAACGTTGAAATGGCAACCACACGTGACGGTGACCAGGAATGTTAAGGTGTCATCGATGGTCGCTTGGTGGCCATCGATGGCGTTTAGCGATTCGATATTCGCTTTGAAATCAGAAAAATAGTCTAAAACTGACGGTGGTGGCGGCGTAGCGGTGTCGTGAAAAAATTCGGAAAATTCCTGGAACTCCCCATCGTTGTGCTAATTCCAAATCTGGTCTCGAATTTCAAAACGGATATCGAATCGGCCACCAAAATGCCATCGATGGTGCCGTAACTACAGCACCATCAATGGCACTGGATCATTTCCGGTGACGGTAGAATAAAATTGTTCAAGTAGGATCCGGCGTGCACCCGATGGTTTTTCGATCTCATATAATTTCCGATAAGAAAATCGTGACTATATATAAAATTAGCACAGCGAGACGAGACCAAAAACTTTGATTTCGAGCAAACGACGTCGCCAAAAAATTTTCCGAACTACTGGAACTTCGCCTTGCCGTGCTGGTTCTATATCTGATCTTAATTTTCTCAATAGATGTAATATGGGACTGAAAAACCGTCGAGCGTGCCATAACTACGGCACACTCGATGGTACTTAAACATTCTTGACATTTAGCCTACAATCATTTTCCAAAACCATCGATGGTGCCGTAATTACGGCACCATCGATGCCATTTTGGGGGTCGATTCGACCTCCATTTTGAAATCCGGAACCAGATCTAGAATCAGCACGGCAATGGAGAGTGTCAGGAATTTTTCGAATTTTTTTCCGACGACACGGTGGCCGTCGTGATCGCCGGTCAAAGTTTTTGCAATATTTTTGGGCCAAAACTTTGACCCAAACGTTGACCGGCGGTCACGGCGGTCACCGTGTCGCCGGAAAAAATTCGAAAACTTCCTGGCACTCTCCATCGCAGTGCTGATTCTAGATCTGATCTCGGATTTCAAAACGGGGGTCGAATCGACCCCCAAAATAATATCGATGGTGCCATAGTTATGACACCATCAATGGTTTTGGAACCAAACTGATTTAGCCTATGTTAGATAAAAATGTTTGAGAGAGATTTTTGTGTGTGTGTGTGTGTGGAGGAGGGGAGGGTTGCTTTATCAGGTAATTGATCCGGGTTTAAAATACCATCCCACTGCACCTTGTATTTAAAAAAAAAAAGAGAGATAAAAACCATTAAAAAAATGAGCGTATTGTTAAAAACATAATATAGTCCGATAAACTTGTCAAATAATCTTATGGAAGATGTTCCTGTGTTTCAAATGAGAAGGTGTCACCCACAAGCATAAAAAAATAAAAATCGACAATGAGGCAACTCGGTCCCATGTGACAAACTTTCTTGAAAATTGCTATTTTCAGAAACTATAGAATCTCTTCTTCAAAATTAAAAAGAAAAAAGACGTTAAACATGGTAGATAAGTACCCCAAAAGTTCCAACTAGGGTACTAACAAACACATGTGACTGTGTGTCATCAGCCTAATGGCACTAACACGGCGATGACAAATGAACAAGAGTATTCCATTTAAGCCTAGTGATGGCAATGGAGCCGATTCGGATTGGATCGGCTTAATCCAAATCAGCTCCGCAGTTTTTCGAAGAGATCAAAATTCATATCAAAATACGTGTTCTTCAAGGTGGACTGGGGTCGATAAAGAAAGTGATCCATATGCCGATCCGTATTTGTACAGGTTTTTTAAATATTTTTCCAAATTCCTATTTGGGAGAAGACTGAGTGCGAACTGGGAGACGAAAGAAAGAACTTACTATGGACTGATGCATTACAGTCTTTAGGGTTTTAAAGTCGGAGTATCCATCAGGTTTGAATCGAATTGAATTTCTTTTGCTATCACTACTTTTGACATAGTCAACTAATAGAAACCCATGCAAAGGGCGCCCAAAAAATAGATAGATCTTCGTATGAATATGAAACCCAGAAAAATCGGTGCTTAGCTTGTATGAACCTCTCTAACAAGCTGCTACACAGACTTAAAGGGTGTTAGTGTACGTGTAAAATGGATTTTTATGAATTTTCATATGATATAGGAGAGAGAACTCTTAAGATTTAAGACTCACAATTTTTCCTCTCAAGTCGCATCTCCCACAATGTGATCACATTCCTAAAATAATAGAACAAGTCAACTATTTATCAGGTAAAAGAGATAATTCCAACTCAACCAAGGAAAAAAAAACAAAAACAAAAACTCATTGTCTAATGCTACAAGAAAATTAACTCAAACTTTATCATATTTTCACCAAAGTCCAAATCACAGCAAATGTGAGATCAATTAAAAATAATTAGCTAATTTAACTTAACTAATATAAGCCATTTTCGGTGACTAAGGTTACCTATGACTTTAATCTCAACATACGCCCAACATACGGTCACCTGTAAGAAAATCTTGAGGCAAGATCTAACATGAATGAAATACAACATATAAAATATTTATAATGCCTTTAGCTAAAGCAAACTTTAAAGTTCATGTCCTTGTGTTAAATCAACACCAATATCTTAAAATTTACTAGTAGACTCCTAAGCATTCTATATATAATAATTTAAGTTCAGTAGACTTGATAGCTACATTATGGTTGCATGATGAATAAAATGTTAACTTTATGAATCTTTTGATACTAAAGATAGTTGCAAAAAAAGGAACGAACGCGTAGCGCAGTGGTAAGACGCTCACATTTCGGCCATGTGGCCGAGGTTCGATTCCTACCACCTCCCCTGTCCCCCCAATACAAAAAAAAAATGATAGTTGCAAAAAATTGTAAACAAATATTATGGATAGTAATTGTATTATTGCACCTTATCGAAGTGTTCAACTGTAAACAATTTTTACGCATTCCTCTTGTTTCAAATACCTTTTGTATTGTTAGATTTAATTTCCTCTAAAGTTAGGAGATTTTTATAAATCAAATTCGAATATATAATATAAATGAATTTTGATTTTATTTATTGTATAATTTAATACTTTGCATAATTAGTTCACATTTAACTAAGATCGGCCGCTCTAAGATAGTGCAAGTTAGGTTTGCGTTAGAGGCACATAAGAAGTAGTTTTAGCTCTTAATTGTAAATGTCATGAGACGGACTTGTAGAAGTTTGTATCCCATTTGAGCTCCATGAGATTAGTGGACCACACAAAAGGTCAATTATTTTTTAAGTACAATATACAATTTAACAGTACAAATGTATTTACAAATATTTTTCTACTAAAACACAGCACAATAAATCCTTTATTAGGTAAGTGGATCCCTTACCAATATAAGTAAACCCCCCACCGGGTAGCGTAAACCCCTTTTGGGGTAGTAGGAACCCCTTACTAGGGTCTTATAAATCACAATTAATTAATCGTAAAATACTTTCTAAAAGAATTAATAGATCAAGCATTGACCATCCAGTAAAATTACTTAAATATATAATACAGTCTAATATTTGCTATTTGTGAACTCTAAACTTTTTGATATACCCAATGAGTGTGATTTATATCTGGAACAACCAATACATCGATGTGTTGGCAGTATGTTCTGGATCGATACAAGAAATCGGGTAGGGGGTCTCTATGTTTAGATTAGCCTCACGTTCCCTTGGATTTTTATTTATTTATTTATTTATTTTGGATAGTAGTTTAATCCCAAGATAATAATTAGAAAGACAAAACGGAAATTTAATCCTGATGTAATTATTTGACGTGAGGGTTGCAATGTCACTTAGATGATCTGTTAGATAATATAATTGCAAAATGTTCGATAATCAACGGCTTCTATGATTTTATATGTTCGTGAATTTTTTCTCTCGACTCTTAGCCAAGGAAATAGAAGATAGTAATTATGCTGAAGAGTCACAAGATCAATTGATGAAGTATAATATTAACCGGCCTTGTTCAAGTGCTATGGCACTCATGCGGTATTTTCCGACCACATACGACCTTCGTTTTGAAATCCGAGAGCCTAAATTATGGCAAAAAACATTGATCAGGTGCCACCGATAGCCATGGTGTCGCTAAAAATTTTTCGAATTGGTAGAGCTCCTCCTCGCCGTACTAAACCTAGATCTGATCTCGAATTTCAAAGCGGAGATCATATGTGACCGGAAAATACCCTGGGAGCGCCATAATAACTATGGCACTACCGCCTCCCAGGAGCACTTCAACAATACCATAACATTAACACTAAACGTACAGTTGTGAGAAAAGTTATGAACTAAATGTGCGACATTTGATACACTCTATGAGAATAAGGAAAAATATGAAAACCAAATGGGGAATAATAGGAGTATTAAATTATTAATTAAGAAAACTTAATAGTGATAGGAATCCTCTAACCAAGGCAACTACATAACCCTGGTATCAATTTGTTCAACCTTAACTTAACTTATCCTTTTCATTGTACAAAGAAAATAACAACAATTGAGAATTACTTAGAACGCTTTTGATTACCTACCTATGTGGATACATACGCATGCCGACGTGGCTCCCCGTGGTGGCGCCACATCATTTTTTAAATAAAATTTAAAATTTTTTTTTATAATATCTATATTGAATCGGATGAATGATACATACCCCATTATAGTGGGGGCCGTGGGAGGATTTTTTTTTTTTCCGCCGTGGCTACTCTCATGGAGTCATATCGAGAAACTAAAAGAAAGTGGTTAGTGAATGTTAAAGTGAAAATAAATATTGGGGAAATTGAAGCAAATGGTTCAAAAAAATTGTGCTTATTGTGAGATTGGTCCAAAATTAAAAAAAAAAATGTAGCTTGACTGGTGCAAAAAAAAATTTGGTGGCCGTTTTGTCCATTTGGACAAAATCCATCCAATTTTACCATTAATCAAGTTAAATGTTGATATTTTGTCATGGTCATTTTTCAATTAAGGTTAATAAATAACAATTGTAATTGAATCCATAAGTTTGAAACATGTATAAGTTAGTCTAAAATTTTTGTTAAATCAAATAGTTTTACCATTATTTTTATATATATTTATTTGGTCAATAATTAACTTTATTGGATTAATTTGATGCTAATTCAATAGTTTTCATTGAAAATATTCAACGACGTAGCATTTGCTCGCATTAATATTATAACTTTTTTAAAATTTCTTTACCATTAAAGAAGCCCACATTTTGATTTTAATCTACAGTTAATAATAAACATAAGTATTGTATTGTATCTCCACAAAATTTTAGTAAGACTATCAATATATACATATATATATATATATGTATGTATGTATATCTATATATATATATATATATATACATACTGAATGTATAAAAATAACAAAATAAAATACAAAAAATAAAAAGATAAAAGTTTTTATGTATCTCGATTTGGGTAATAAATGTAATTATTATACTTACATAAAATTTTAACCAATAGTTAATAATAAATAAAATTATTGTACTTACGTAAAATTTTATTGTGAATATATTACTTAAAAAAATAAATCAAATGTAAATAAATAATAAAATAAATAAATATTCCAAATAACAAAAATTCAAAAAAAATGACTACCCACCCCACCCCCACCCCTAAGAACCACCAACAGCTATCATCTGGTGGTTTTCGAAAACCACCATACTAATGGTGCTTCAACCTGCAAAAATAGACATTAATTATAAATAGGACCATGTTAATTAGTTATATAATTAGGAAAATGTCACAATTTTATAGAGTATCATATTCTTATTATTGTACCAGTGTAACATGATATATATATATATATATATATATATATATATATATATATATATAAAATTAATTTTAGGGAAAATGTCCAATAAATACAAGTTAAAATCGGTCCTTACCCACTAAATCCAAACATTTTATTTCTAAACCACTAACTACAGCTTATAAAAATTAATTTACCAATTACTCTTTTTAGGTATTTTGTGGATATTTTTGCTCTCCATCTTTCTTTTTCCACACTTTCATTTTCCCACTATCTTTCAAATTGCATGCGAGGTCCCTCCAACTTTTAAATTTTACATCTTAGTCCTCAACTTTTTAATTTTATTTCAGAAATACCCCAAAATATTTGCACCCAAGGTCTATCATCTTTCGGATTTTTTCATTTTGATCCGTCAACTTTTAGATTTTTGACACTTTTAGTCCTTTTTACTCATCTTTTTCTTATTTTCTTTCATATTTAGGAAATTCATCTATAAATACGATATTTAAGATAACATAAATAACTAAATTTTTCATCAAGGTAAAAAAATATGGCAAGTATAAATATAACTTTATACTTCATTTAATACTCTTGATGGCAATTCATAAATATCAATGGACGTATAATTATTACCTTCCCAAGTAATATGGATGACCACACCAAGTAATACACATTACTCACCCCGATAATATCGACAAATATCCAACTTCTCGCTTCACTCGTTTCTCAATTTCTCTCTCCAGATTACCACTCCAAGTAATCTTAAAAAATGTTCAATTTCTCGTTTCCCTCATCTCTTACTTTCTCTCTCTACGCATTTTCTCTCTCCACGCATTTTCTCTCTCCAAATTACCACCTTAGGTAATGGCAACAAATATTCAACTTCTCGCTTCCCTTGCTCCCGACTCTCTCTTTCTACGCGCTTTCTGATTATCACAACCGGTAATCTGGATCACCATTCAACTTCTTGTAATCTTGATTAATATTCAATTTTTCATTTTCATCTTCTCCGACTTTCTATTTCTACCCACTTTCTCTATCTAAATTACCATCCCCAATAATCTTGACCAACAATCAATTTCTCGATTCCCTCACCTTCGGCTTTCTCTCTCTACGCACTTTCTCTCTCTATATTGGTAACCCACAATAATCTCAACTAACATCTAACTTTTCGTTTTCATCTTCCCATAATTTCTCTATACGCAATTTCTCTCTAGCTTATCACCCCCAATAATCTCGATCGACATTTAACTTTTCACATTGATCTTCCCAGATTCTCTCTCTATACAATTTCTCTCTCAAGATTACCATCCTCGATAATCTCGGCTGACATTCAACTTCTCCCTTCCCCACGTACTCGACCTTCTCTCTCTACACACTTTCTCTCTATATTAGCACTCCCGATAATCTAGGCAAATATTCAACTTCTCGTTTCCATCTTCTCCGACTTTCTCTCTACGCATTTTCTGTCTCTAAATCACAATCCCATGTATTTTTTTATCACTATTCAATTTCTTGCTTCCATCTTCTCCAACTTTCACTCTCTACACATATTCTTTCTATACATTATCACCCATAACAAACTCGATTAACATTGAACTTCTTGTTTCTCTTGTCTCCAATTTTCTCTTTCTACTCATTTTCTCTCTAAGTGACAATCCTTAGTAATATAGATCAACATTCATCTTCTCACTATCAATATTCATTTTCTCCGTAGATTACCATCCTCGATAATCTTCTCACTCCCTTCGCCTATGAATTTCTCTCTTTTCCCACATTCTCTCTAGATTAAAATGTTATAATCGAAACTTTAGGAACTAAGATTTAATTCTCAAAACTTCAATTACCGAAGATTTTAAAATTACAAAAGTTTGAAAGATATAAAACTTATCACAATAATATTACCTACTTCAATAACTTTATTACCTATCCTGATATAATCTTACCTTACGTGGTAATCATAACCCATCATGAATAATGATATAATTTTTAGGGTTATTTACGGAAAAGGGCCACAAACTATCTATTTTGTAACAAATCCAACCCCATTCTTTTTTTTTTGCCTTCACAGGACCCCAAATTTTAAATCTGTTTCACTGTACCCCATCTGATGGAAATCATCCATTTCCACTGTTAAATGGCCCCCTTTTGTGTCTTTTAATGCAAGGGTAAAATAGTCCTAAATTCTCACTGAAAGATTGGAAGGCCATGTGAAACCGATACTTTGGGGTCTTGTTGTGAAAATACCAATAATTAACTTTATTTTAATCCTAAATTAATTAAATTAATTTTAATTCAAAAATTCCAATGTGGAAATTAGTCCTAAATCTTTCCAGTGTGTCGACTGCATTTCTAGTCTAAAATAATAATTAAAAAGGTAGCTCAAATTGTCAAAAAAAATTGTTGTGCGTTTGGTCTCAAATTTTAATTAAATTTTACATTTTATTTTTTCTATGGATGCTCATTTCGCCCATCATTAATTTTAGTGAATTTACTTCATACTAGTTAAATAGTTTTCACAAAAAACTTTTAATACCATAGCATGTGTTCGCATTAGGCTTATTAGCATATTTTTGTCCCCAACCTAATATTTTATTATAAGATAAGGACTTTTTGTACCAAAAAAAATATTACATTTTATTTATATTATTTTAATTTAATTAACTAAAAATATTTATAACCAAATCCATAAATATTATTTTAATGCATATTTTCAATAAGCGGTAAGATCTATTTTTGGGTTGTCGAAGTTTTCGCCCGCGTGGTGGTGGCGGTGGAGGGAATTGTGGTGAAGATGGGGACTAATTTGTACTTATTGAGAAATTATAGATTTGATTGTAAATATTTTTATTTAATTTAATAAAAATAATATAAATAAAATGGTAATATTATTTTTTGGTACAAAAAGTCCTTATCTCATAATAAAATTCTAAGTTGGGGATGAAAATGTGCTAATAAGCTTAATGCGAACACATATTACGGTATTGAAAGTTTTTTGTAAAAACTATTTAACTAGTATGAAATTAATTCAATAAAATTAATTACGGATGAAATAAGCATCCATAGAAAAAATAAAAGGTAAAATTGTAAAATTTATTTAAAATTTGGGACCAAACGCACACCAAAATTTTTTTCACCATTTGAGGTACTTGTATTATTATTATTATTT
This sequence comes from Jasminum sambac, assembly GCA_018223645.1. Classification (NCBI taxonomy): domain Eukaryota; kingdom Viridiplantae; phylum Streptophyta; class Magnoliopsida; order Lamiales; family Oleaceae; genus Jasminum; species Jasminum sambac. The sequence goes on from CP073652.1 coordinate 30,346,475, forward strand.
TGGATTAGAAGCTCAGTCGATAAACTGGAAAGATTTATGACTAATTTGCATATTGGTATTTTCAAATTAAAGTTAATTTAACTAATTTAGGATTAAATTAAAGTTAATTAATGGTATCTTCGCAACAGGACGCCAAAGTATCGGTATAGGACCCCCAAATCTTTCAATGAGAGTTTAGGATCATTTTACCCTTGTACTAAAAGATAAAAAATGGGTCATTTAACGGTGAAAATAGACTGTTTCTGTTAGGGGGTGCAATGAAACAAATTTAAAGTTTGGGGTCCTGTGAGGGTGAAAAAAAGAATGGGGTTGGATTTGTTATAAAATATATAGTTTGGGGTCCTTTTTCGTAAATAACCCAATTTTTTTATTTTTTTGCAAAAGTATGCCAAGTTAGAGAGAAAATACGTAGAGAGAGAAAGTGAGAAATGAGATAAGTGAGAAGTTGAATATTAGTTGAGATTATTGTAAGTGTTAATCCATACAGAGAAAGTGTCTAGAGAGGGAAAGTCGGGATGCAAAAAAGCGAGAAGTTGAATGTTGATCGAAGTTATCGAGGATGGTAATTTAGAGTGAGAAAGTATATATAAAGAGAAATTAGGGTACGAAGGGAAGAGAGAAGTTAAATGTTGGTCGAGATTACTGGGGGTGGTAATCTAAAAAAGAGAGAAAGTGCATAAAAAGAGAAAGTCAGGAAAGATGAAAGCGAAAAGTTGAATGTTGATTGAGATTATCGGGAATGGTAATCTAGATAGCAAGTGAGTAGAGAAAAAGTAGGGGAAGATGAATGTGAGAAGTTGAATGTTGATTGAGATTATCATGGTTGGTAATCTAGAGGCAGAAAATGCATAGAGAAAGTTGGGGCGAGGAAAGCGAGAAGTTGAATGTTGTTTGAGATTATTGGGGGTGGTAATCTACAGAGAGAAAGTGCGTAAAGAAAGAATGTCGAAGCTGATGAGAGCTAAGCGAGAAGTTTAATATTGATTGAGATTACTGGAGGTGAATTTAGAGAAATAACATGAGTAGAGAGAATGCTGGAGACGAGGGAAACGAAAAGTTGAATATTGGTCGAGATTACTGTGGGTGGTAATCTATATTACCACCCCAAGTAATATCGATCGAGAATACCTATGGTAGTAATTAAGAAGTGCGTATTTTACACACTTATTTATATTTTTAAATGAGTAATTTTTGAATTGAATAAGCAGATTTTTACTTAATTATATGTAAATATTGTGTTCGTAGATGAATTTCTTAAATGTAGAAGAGAAGAAGAAAAAAGATTAGCAAAAATGACTAAAAATATCAAAAATCTAAAAGTTTGAAGATCAAAATGAAATAATCTAAAAGATAGAGGACCTTAAGTGCAAATATTTTGGGGTATTTTCGAAAGAAAATTCAAAAACTGAGGATTAAAGTGTAATATTTGAAATTCGGAGTACTTGTGTAAATTTGATGATAGAGGACCCCGTGTACAATTTGAAAGCTAAAAGACCTTGGGTATTTTGTAATATTAGTATAATTTTAAAGTTATTATGATTATATTAAAAAAATATGTAATTAGTGGGCAAAAAATAAGATGATATGACTTAATGAACAAATTTTTCCTTAAATATAGTTAGTGCGTAAAAGCCATTAATTTTACAATTAGAATTAATCCCAATGTGTGAAGAAAAAAAAAAAAAAAAAAAAAGAGGCGAGAGCGTGGGACAAAAAGTAAACAAACGAGAATACTTTCCCCGGCAAAATCTAAGGCTTCTTCTTCTTGTAGGCCCCACAAAAGATTTTCCCACATCTTTTCTCTCTCTATATAACCACCCTTCTCCTTCACTCACCCCTCCCTTCACAAGTGTTTCTTCTTGCTTCTCCTAAATTTGCAGTATATATATGTCACATGAACACTTTAGCATATTTTAAGGTATAAAACAAGTTAGCATTGTTTAAGGTATATATGTAGATAAGTATATATATGAAGATCATCGAATATTATCGATACCTTAACATTTATATATAAAGTAAGTACATAGATTTGAGCATATATATATATATATAGAGAGAGAGAGAGAGTCAGAGAGAGAATGAAGGAGAATAGCAGAAAACAAGGTGCAGCTTCACCATGTGCTGCATGCAAGTTGTTGAGAAGAAGATGTGCTCAGGATTGTGTTTTTGCTCCTTATTTTCCTGCTGATGAGCCTCAAAAGTTTGCCAGTGTGCATAAGGTCTTTGGTGCTAGTAATGTCAACAAGATGCTTCAGGTCTCTCTCTCTCTCTCTCTCTGTCATGTATAACATATTTATGGTGGGCCCACAAGGGCAATTTTTCCATACATGGCTACATCAATTTTCTTGAGGGTCAATCCACATTAATGTGTATTATTTAAAATATAAACTTGAAAAAAGTTTCTTATACTCGCAGAATATAGACTTATAATCTATTGTATGTAACATAGGTCACTCAATAGAAATATTATCTCAATCGAGAGGCCTATATATATAATATATTATATACGTATAATATGGTGGAACACTTATTTTCACGACAACCTTTGGTAAGAATTTATTGAAATTTTTGTTAAACCCTAATGTAGAATGTTAATTAATGTGTACAATCGATGTTTGATCGAGTTCTAAATTATAAACGGATCATGTTAATTGATATGGACTACATTGTTTGTTAACACTCACATTTGAAAGAATGGTGTAACTTTTCTAAAAATATCTACCCCTCCATCCCGATTATATGGTCTACTTTTTTTCTTTATTTTTGGAATGTCCCATTTATTTGATCAACTTTTATATTCATTTGCAATTGTACCTTCATATTATCTTTTTCAATACTAATTTTAATACACTACTAATTAAATGAGGGTATTTTAGGAAGTTTGTTTGTATAATTATCATTTCCTATGCTATTCTTAATCCGTGTAAAAAAATAAATTGGACCATGTAATTGGGATGGAGGGAGTGCTTGATTTGGGTATTAATTAGACTGGGAACAAAAACATGGATTGGCGATCATGGACATTATAATTTAGATTATACAGTAAGGGTGATAGGATTGAATTTTTTATGAGTTTTTATATTAAAAATGTATGAGAATGAATGAATGGAGTTAAATATTAGAAATTTATGTATTATATGTAAGTCTCATGAGATATGTGGATATAATTGATTTAAGATAAAGAATGAATTGATAAAAATCAATAAAAAATTTGAAAAAAGTTGAAAATTTTCAAACCTAACATGGGCTATATGTATCCTTGTGAAAATATTTGTTTAGAGAAACACAAAAGAAAACTATAAATAAGAACTTAATTATGTTCCTTATAGGCTACAAAAGAGAAAGATTAGTACGTAATATTAAAGATCATATTTACCTACTTATTAGTTATCACTGTTATTCCTCTTTTCTTTTCCGAGTTGTTGTTTATATTATATTAATTATAACTATCTTGTTATATCTTTTCTTTGTAAAGATTTATAAATAACTTATTCTAGCACATTTTCGATGCAATTTCAACTTTAATTATCAAACCCTAAAATACTTAAAAATCCAGCCGAAAGATATTGATGATGAAAGCAAAGTGAAGCCGATCGAAGCACGACACAATCTAATTGCACTAATCAATAATCCAATTGTCAAGTCATCAACATAATTGCAATATTTTAGCTTTGCGAAAGTTTTTCTACTCTTTTATCACATTCCAAAGTTATTGCTATTATTATTAATTAATAATTATTTTTAAGTGACAATGCTTTGTGTTGTGGCTCAACTATCAAAGACCCCACTAAGCCAACTTTAGGTGGCAATTATTCGCACTAATTATTAAAAGACTCCTCATTATCAAGAATTAGATAGTATAACCACTATTTTTTCAAGACTTTTTGTCATTTCAAACCGTAAAGCGCTTTTTTCTCAGTCTTCAAATTACACTTAGTTTTCATCGTTTGTTAGTTACTATATCAAGTAAAATTAGGTTTTTATCATTGGTTTGGAAGTGAAAAAAAAAAATGGATTTTTGACTATTTTATGATTGAGAATTAACCCTTTCATATTTGTAACTTTTAGTTTTTATCTCATGACAATTGCTTGCTTTCCTCTTTATTATAGGCTATTGGTCAAAAGATTCTTCTTCATCTCTGTAAAAAAGATGTGCCCATATTGACCATTATGAATCTTAGCCAACTTTTGTGCTTGTGAGAGACAGTGTGTTCACACATGGAAAGTAAAAAATCCCAGGTTTCAATGCATGTAAACATGTAGTTGATGGATCCAATTTTGTGTTTAAAATATAAATGTAGTTTGAATTTTTCTCATAAACATTGAATTTTTAGCATAAACATGATGTCACTGAACCATAAAATTTCAAGATTTGAGAGCTATACTTGTTTAAAAATAGTTGTTGAAAAGCTCATAATATATTTTATTTTGATTAACGTATCTCATAGTATCTTATAGTGATCAAATATGTCGATTAATCTTTGAAGAAAAATGAAGTTAAAATATTATCTATTGGTATTGCGCTATATAGGAATTGCCAGAGCATCAGCGTGGTGATGCGGTGAGTTCAATGGTTTACGAAGCAAATGCTAGAGTTCGTGATCCAGTATACGGTTGCGTGGGGGCAATATCATCTCTACAACAACAAATTGACAACTTACAAGCTCAATTGGCTGTAGCACAAGCCGAAGTGGTACATATGCGAATGCGACAGTATTCGTCAATGCCTGGTACAACCAGTAATTCGCCAGAAAATGCCTTCCCATCGTCCAGTCATACGCACTCGCAGTCGACCAAGTCCCTTTTTAACATGGACATGGTGGTAGATCATAACAATATGGAAGAGTCCTTGTGGTCATGCTAGTTTGGCGTGCTTGCCTAGTCTTTTTCTAAAACTACTATTATGGCCTTTTCTTTATTGTCTGCATGCCTCTTCTTTTTCTCGCTTTTTTCTTTTTTTTCCTTTCCTTCATATTCATCTTTATACCACATATATATGCCTCCACCTGACCCAGATATGATGATGATTGATGACCATCATTAACCATATTGTAAATATAATTATGAGTTATAATTACTAAAGTTATGTAATATGAAGAGTTTAGTTGACTATTTTGCTTCCTAAGGGCTTCTTTGTTATAAGTTCATTACAAAACACAACTTTTTTCTCCCGAGATTGTGTAGCAAAAAACTAACTTAAAATTAAAATTATATCTTATACATTAAGGTCTTGTTCTATCCAAGATAAATTTTATCCCACACGCCCATCTCTCTTCTCTTTTCAACCCCTAATTGAGTCTGCGTTTGCAGAGATCATGGAAATAACAATTTCTGAAAATGTGGAAATATGAAAAAAATTGTCCGTTTGAAAAAGTTGTCGGCTTGAAATAAGTCTTGTCGAACAATCGTTAAAAATAAAAATAAAATAAAGTTAGGGTTGTGACATAAAAATAATATTTTATAAAAATTAAGTAAATTGCAAAGAATATTTAGCATTTAGCTAGGCGTGGTAGCTATCACATCAAATCGAGTGCATTTTATCTCCACAGATGGCATAATTTTGGAAGAATTTCAAAGATTACACCACGGGTTCATGTATCTTTTACAAATAGATAAGACTTGTTCAATCGAAGATGATCGAGCGAGATTACAGATTAAAACTTGGTGGTAGATGAAGCAGCATTTTCTTTTTATGTCCCACTTCTTGGCTTGTCTTCAAATCTAATTTGATTTTTTTTTCCATGTAGTTTTCAGACTCTTAAATCTCAATTCAAATTAAATGAAGAAAGCATTTGATTGGTGATATTGACGTGGTTATTGACGGTGTAAAATTGCACATACCTCTAACCTCTTCATTTGTCATTGTGTATCTGTCAAATCTCAACTTAAATTAACAGCTTATGTTGTGCTCCGTGTGTAATACAGTAAAAATCAATAAAGGGAGTATCTAGGGTCTAGGATATTAAAGAAAGTTACAAGAGAAAATGGAATTCTAGAGGATTCCATAAAGAATTTCATGAGACAATTCTAGAAGGTATTTTATTAATAGGATAATCAAGCGTAAACACTTAGAAATTTTGTATGTAGAATTATTTAAAAAATGCGGATGGAAACAATCAGACAGAAATGATTTATACGACGCTTCCGCAAGAGCTAATAGTAGGGTTGGCAAACGGGTCGAGGAGAATGAATGTGTGGCACGAGCAAATTCTAGCTCAGCTCATGTCCAATTTTTTGGATACTGTTTGGCACGACCTTTCTAAAGGCCCTTCCCAGTATGTCTTTTTTTTTTTTTTTTTTTTGTTATTTTCAGAATATTAGTACTTCGATTTTGAACGATGGAACAAAAGTAAAGTTACACTTCGATTTGCAAGTTCATTCATGACTCTGTTGACTCGATATATATATATATTTATATATATATCCAAATTAAGGATGAACAAAATACAAACTCATATATCAATTTCATATGCATTTTATTTTATTAGGCATGGTAAGCATGGTGTTGAAGATAGAAACCTACTAACTGTGACCACAAAGCTTCGGCACTAGCCGTCTCTCCTACAGTCCTACATTCGTAATAATGCAATATAAGTGCTTAATTGTGGTCCATACGAATTACATTTTTCTTGTACTATTAGAAAATATTAGATATTCAATTAATTTGAATAAAAATATAATCCTATAATAAAGGGTTATGAAAAATATTACTTTGATCCCTTATATTTGTGGGATCCAACCCTCTACTTTCATCTATTTTTTTATACCACCAATAGTTTTAATGAAACCCTTGATTCGGCAAGATCAACCCAAATATAGAATAAAACCAAAAAAAATACAAGATTTTTCAACCACAAGGCCCTACGATGATAATGATTAACATGCTTCACCACCGTAATTCTAACAATGTTACAAATGAATAATTATATCTTTGACAGTGATTGAAAAGTGATATTGCTAAAATTTTTAAATATGCGATTGAAAAGTGAATGCGGGTTTTAGAAAATATGAAAAAAGTTATCACACAAATGAAATCAATTGTTAAATGATATTTGAGAAAAATGTACACTTAAAAGACTATATAAAATTTTTTAAATATATAAAAGAATTGTCTGAACAATGAAAAAGTCTATAAGCCGAATTTGGAGAAAAATAAGCTCCTATAGCCCAATCCCAGATCCCCTACACCCTTTTCCTTTCTTGAGTTGTAACGACCCGCCTTTTCTTACCCACACAAAATACATTTCCTTTTATATATTTCAAAGCGGAAGCATTTATATACAATCAAAAATATCTTTTGTCCGTTCACCTAACTATTACAACATAATATAAACAAAACAAAACGCGGCCGCAGGATATTTAGGTTTCCCACTTCTTCCTCACACCCCGCATCACGTTCGGGAGGATTCTCCACCACCGCCTGCACATAAAACATCAACATACAACTTAATGAGCCACGGGGACTCAGTAGGCAATAGATGCAAATGCTAATGCATGCCATGTTCATGCTTTGGGCCCGGTTATAGATCATGTGCTTACAAGACGCCGTAACATCATCATATCATTGGTCGTCCCGCAAAGGTTCTTTTACGCTTTGCGGCGCCGTCGTAATGGCCGTCCCCCAAAGGTTCTTTTACGCTTTGGGGCGTCGTGGGCCGTCGTCTAAAGGTTCTCTTACGCTTTAAACTGTCCGTAACATCATACATATTGTAAGCACACAATCTACAACCCACATATGCATTGATCATACTTTCATGTTATACATACTTCATCCTCTTACCATTTGGCCTCATATGCTCTTCATCATATCATAGCTCATCTTGTATCTACCATGGCAACATATCATAACATACATAACATCATCTAACATACTCTAACATAACATCGCATAGCAAACCCTACCATGACATACCCTACCTCTTCACATAACATAGCATAACATAGCTTCCTTCACATAGCATCACACCATAACATTATCTAACATATAGCACATGATAACACATATATATACTCATCTATTACCTACCTGAAAAGACAAGAAAGCAAGTTAATGAATTGATTGGATAACTTCCTCTTCTCCCTTTCCTTTCTTCTTCCCTTCCTCTTGTTGAATCTAAGATGGCAACTAGAAGTGATTACATGATCCACAAGCCAAAACTCATGTCAAATCCTTAGAATCACCTTTGGGAGTGTTCTCTAGAGTTTTGGGAAGTTGGGGGTCAAAAATGAGGAGAAATGGCCGAGCACACGTGTATAAACCCTATCCAACAGTTTCTGCCGACCTACATTTATGGCCGTAAATTTCCATGTTACGGTTACGGCCATAACTCCCAAATTTACGGCCGTAACCTAATACCCTTACGGCCGTAACCCAACATCTGCGGCCGCAAACTCGGACATGCGGCCTACCGAGACTTGGTGCCAACCAACCTTTCTCAACTCAACAAATTACGGCCGTAAATCCATAAATTACGGCCGTAAATACCAAACTTACGGCCGTAAATCACCAAGTTACGGCCGTAAATCCTTGTTCTGCTGAATTTTCCAATTCTTTCCATTCCGGCGGCCATTTTGACCTTCGACCTACCTCATATACTTCCAATCATATCACAAATCCATCATACACATATACATTATGTCGGGTCGACTTTGAGCGGGGTGTTACATGAGTGGGTTCGACTGTTCACCGCCCACCAATTACTAAGCATACCCCAAAAATACGCTCACATTTATGTTAAAAAAATAATAATAATAAAAGCTATTCGACCAGCAATGACCGAACAGCTTTGAAGCTGTCTAGCTGAATAGAAGGGAAAAAAATGTCATCATCTTCTCCGACCTCTAGCGACCACCACCAGCGCCGGAGATCATTCTTCATCTTCTTCTTTCTTTTTTTTTTTCTTTTCTTTCTTTTTTTTTTTTTTTTGTTTGATCGGAGAACCAGAAGTCTGGTTCTCCTCCGATGGGAGAACCAGCTCTAGTTCTCCACCGGAGTGGAGAACCCGAGGTTGGAAAGGGGGGGGCAGGGTGGGTTGGGGAAGGTGAATATTTTTGGGGTGTGCTTAGTAATTGGTGAGATGAATAATTCCACCCTTCTTGAATTTACATGGAATGCACTCAGAATCAGAATCTTATGAAAATTTTATTGAGAGAAAGAAAAAATATGAAGAGAGCTTTTATATGAAAAGAACGCCCGATGCGCCTTTATCAGAGTCGCTTCTTCCTTCCCATTTCTAAATAACGCTTTTTTTTCCTCAAAAGTTTTCTGCTTTCATACCATCCAGTACACTTAACAAACCAGCAATATGAAGAAATAAACGAGATAAATATTTAATGTTATATAGACAAGTTATCAAATTTAATAACTTACATCAAAGTCACCTCCTAAAGCACTACGGAAGATATACTGCATTATCAAAGTATTGATACTAAAGTTCCTTCATAACTTACAAAAACATTTACTAAAGCCATCTCTTATGTGGAGCTACTTCGTTCGATCTCGCCGGAGGTCTCCTCCTGCTTCGGTTTTCTCCACTGACAGACAATGCATGCTTTGGTTTCACAGCAGGAACTGTATTCGGTGTGTGATTCAGTGACTTCTCTTTTAGAGGACTCGTTGAACGAGACTTCAAGTACTGCTCTGGCTTTCGCATTGTAACAGTCGAGACCTTAGCCTGTCTACATTTATGGTCTCGTGACGAAGCTTTCTCATTATTACAGACTGATATTTCTTCCTCACTTCTAACAGCAAGAGACGGTGCGTGTTTCCTGTTAGAAGTATCGGAATCGGAACAAGAAGAAGGGCTAGTTGTGCTGTCCATGTCGTAAAGGACATTGTCGGTCAGTACAGGAATCTGCCTCGTATTAGAACTCTGCGAGAAGAACGAAGGTCGTCTAAGCCTCGTGAGACTAACCACCTGCTTGTCACAAAAAAAAAAAAAAAAAAAAACCAAATGAAAAAGAGAGGTAGCAAGTAGTTTCAATTTGACAACTTTTCATATTCCCTGGCACTTTAACTTTACGTTTCAACCAGATATTCAAAAATCACTACCAAACATACGCTAAATATGAGTAGAGGTGAGTTAAGTCATTACCTTCTGTTCAAGAACCAACATTTCCTTGCGAAGCTTGTTTATGATCATATTCTTTCTGCGAATTATGTCTTCCAACTCTGAGATCCTCTGTTAGACACACAACAGAAATATCGTGTAGTTTAAGTATGAGTGAGAGAGATTGAAGCCAAAATCGGAGTTGATAATGTCACCTTTGAACTAAATACTTCAGATGACCGAAGAAAAGTGGACAACTCCTTTATGGTGGCATCCTTCTCTTCGCAGTCCTTTTTCAAGTTACACAGTTCTTGTTCGACTGCTAAACTATCCAACTGTAACAAGTGCAAAAAGATATCTCTATCAAAATCACAACCGTTGAGTCAAAACGGATAACAGAAATCACTTTCGTCCCAAAAAAAAAAAAAAAAAGCACTGCCAAACAAGCTCTAGAAATTGTTGTGTGGCACCATTCTATACATAAACTGTAATACCTGGATATCAACAGACGAAGTGACGCTAGGTGCCAAATCCGACCAGTCAGAAAGGCGGCGTTCTTCTGGTTCAGCCTCTTTTATAAGCGGGATTTTATACTTGAACACTTCATCTTCATTCACTCCATTTTCTACTGAATCCACCTAACAACAGATGAAGCACTTAGGCAATCATTTACAAGGTTTAGGTTCCATAAGCAGATTATGAAGCAATCATATTTTTACCAGAAATTGATGCTTGTGTTGCTGGCATAGCTTACAAGCATAGTCCCCTGTTTTTTCAACTACTTCAGGCTGATCCTTGAAATAGTTCACTTGCTCACATAGATTGTCCAGCTTTTGTTGCATGCTTAAGAGCACTTGATCCTAAAAACAATTTTTCAAAAAAAATTGAAAACTAATTACTGACATTAATATTAGAAAATAACGATTACAGAAAACAATAAAATATGTAAAAGAAAATGCTATATGTACATCCCAGTTTACTGAGGAACATATACATAAGAGAAAGTGGAATGACTATCTTGCCCTTCCGCTGTTGTGAGAGGGTGATACACCGGGTAATAAACAAGGTGCATTTATAGCATTGCCCATAAATAAATTCATTTTGTAATAACAGATGAAAATCAGCAACAACCCAGGAAATAAATTTTCCATTTGTAATAACTGATTTCTACACAGAGCAGAGTACCACTTCTATAGAGGAAGGTACAATTTCATCATGCTGCCAATTCATTATTTAAAACAGTAGATAATCACAAGAAAATATGGCATAAATGCATCTTAATTTCTACACACAGCAGAGTACCACTTGATTTATAGCACAAGGTACAATCAACATTCCGTGAAATCAAAGCCTATAAATCCCTTAATAATTAAAATAATAAATAGATACACAACAAAATTCAAAAATGAATTAATAACAATCAAATAATTAATGAATCAATAACAAACCCTGAGCTCAACAGATTTTTTCAGCTTCAGAATCTGTTTATTTTTCTTCGAATTCACAGCTGCAACCGCAATAACCGCTACGAGCAAAACCCTTTGAATGGGGCTAAACAGCTCCCAAGCCGCTGCTTCTTTAGGACCCAATAAACCATTTTTATCAACAATCTTAGCCGAGCTGGCTTCCTCGGCGCCGACAAGCCGACCCTCGAGGGACACCCAAGCAAGCTGCTTTCTAGCTTTAACAGGCACATTCGGCTGCGTAAAGCAGCTTGAAAGCCGGCGTGGAGCCGGGGAAGCCGAACAGTTAAATGGGGTTAAGGAGACTAAAGCGGGTGGTAAACTGGATACAAAGGGGAATTCCAGTTCGTCTGAATCCATGGCTTGAAGGAGCGTGATTGAAGCAGCTATTATTAATTAGTATATTGATGATATTGATTTAAGAAGATTTATGGGAAATTTTCATTTGGGATTTTTTTTTTTTTTTCCTTTTCAGGAATTAAGGGTTTTGTTTTGGGATTTGAAAAAAGTTTTTCAAACGTATGAATCTGGGGGGAAAGTACTGAAGTGAATACAGATGGATACGGTTCGAAGACAGGTGGGAGGGGAGTGGTGACTATCCTATAGCCGTTGGCATTTTCTCGCTTTCAAATTTTAAATTTGTCCATAATAATTGATATGTCATTTTATAATTTACATATCTTGCATTTAAGGTGAGATTTTTTTAAAAAAATTTTATGATAAATATTATTATTGTTAAGTATTTGTTGGCCTAGTGATAAAGTGCCCCTTACCGGTTTATTTCTGGGTTCGAAATACCACACCCTACCCCTATGATCCCCAATTTCTATTCAAAAAAAATGTAAAAAATTAATTTTTGATACACCGTCAAACTTTAATAACTCGATCAATTACATATTGTCATTCACACATTCTGTGGTTCTAACATGTGAAAAAATGAAAATAAAGGTCAAAGTGCAATAATTTTAATTTTTGAGGGGGTACTTGAAGTACAACTACATTAAGGGTATGTTTGATTTACAATAAATGAAGAGTAAGTTTTATTTACTCGAATTGCATATAAATTGTATAGTGTAAAATAGAAAATAGTGTATTAAATTAAAAAAATATAAAACAATGATATATGTGATTGAAAATGAAGAAAGAGAAATTATTTTGGAAATTTATTGTGAATCAAACATACCCTCAAGGACGGATCTAGGGGGCTGAACCGAGTCTTAACCCCCCGACCCCAAAAAAAATATCTTTTTATAATTTTAACCGAATTAGATTTTTTCTTTATCATAACCCCTCGTTAAAAATTTACATGCATTCTGCGCGAGTAATAATGCATTGAGAGTTGCACAAAACAATCCCCCACAGAGAAAATCGTAGAAAGAAGAAGAAACAAAGAAACTTAAAAATCGCTTAATTTCACAAAGGAAGATACAGGCGTCCATAATCGACATTTTACCTACATTCTCTAAGAAATTTCACTTTTGTTAAAGGAACTTTGACAACCCGGTCTCACCAGATAATATTGTTTCAGACTTTTAATGAGGAGATGGTATCATGGTAAGCTAATAATATAGAAATAGAATTTGAACTTTGAACTGTTAATTTTTATTTTTTTTTTCCAGAATAATATAGTTGATTCAATTTTTCATACCCATCCCACCTTATGATTGAATATTGAAATATACAGTGTAAAATTCATCTCTCAAGCTTAACAATGGAGCAAGAAGAAAGTTCCTAGCAGTCCCTCTTGCCACAAAGCTAATAGGATGATACTCACTCAACCCTTTCCTCAAAGTAAAACTCGCTGCTTGTCGAAATCCCAAGTCCGCTAGTTTGCAACTGAGCTTAACGCTCGTACCAGATTGATACTTGACACCGCTATACACGTAGCAACCTCTGTGCTCCTCGGATTCCAACGACACCGTTCCTTTTTTCCCATCCAGCCCGGCAATCAGTCGAAAACTAGACGAACCACCACCTTTCGACGAATCTGCAATACCAAGGTTTTGCTCGACCCCTTGATGGACGACGAGCATGCCCGGAAAATTAAGTGGTTCTAGCATGACTAGTTTCCCAATAGCATCGGTGGGACCCGAGAATTGTGTAGAGCTTTTTGGATCTTTTAGAACGAGGCGAAAAGTTGCCCTAACGGCGGAGTCATTTCCTTCTTGTGGGAAATTATTCATTTTTATTATGGATTCGTTAGTGTTCGTGAGGACGAATGCTGCATTAGCAGATTCTTGTGAAAGGGAAATGAGATGTGCGTTGTAATCGGCTGGAACTGGAGTGATCCAATCCGAAATGGGCTTAGTCGAATCGGCTTTGATATCCCAATCGCCGTTTGAAAGACCGGCGAGAAGGTATGGCCCGTAGAATATTGCTTGAACCGAAGCATATTCCTGCCTGTCGTCTACAACAATCAAAACAACACGTCAGCATATAGCGGGATCCACAACTTCTTTTACTTTTTCAACGACTATTCTACCAAATATTCTCCAAGTTCCGTCAAAAAAATCTATACCGAACAAGCACTTAGATGGTCCAAGTCAAGATGATATACCTTGGATTGTCTCAGTTCTAAGGATTATAGGCAGCTCTAGAGTAATTTTGTCGCCTGAGTTCCACTTTCGAGTCAACGAGAGGAAATTGCCTGAATCAAGAAACGATAAATGAGACGAGTTCGGAGAAGGCAAGAAATTAATAGCATTATGAGGAAGAGGATGATCGGTTTTACCAGGAGCTACTAACGGGATATCTTGACCGTTCAACAAGGCCTTTGCACCATTGGCAAGTGTCCAATATGGTATCCTAAAATTCAAGGTAGATTCCGCATTTCCTGCTTGCTGAAGAACAACGCAAAGACAACATTAGCTTGTAACTTCCGAGGTCTAAGGTAACAATGATGAAGAAATAACATACCCCAACTGTCATTGTCACTTTAAGGTTTTGATCCCACGAAACGACATGCTCGACTTCCTGGTTCAGAGAAATGCGTCCCGTTTTCCAATCGAGCGAGCTAGATACGTATTGGATTATGTAAAGAGCTGGAGTATTTCCATCCTTCTCAAAGTATATTGAATCTCCCAATTTCGAAAATGACTCAATACCTATGGCAGTAAACACTCATTTCAACCGTACATTCCACCGTAAATAATATTTTTTTCTGCATTTTACTGTACTATTCACACCTGTGCCATAGCAACACCAAAAAGAATTGTACTTTGTTCCCCAGCTGTGGTAGCTCTGAGCCTTGGAAGCACCACCTCGTAGGGGAAGCATGTAGATCATTACGCCGGGATCTTTTCCTCGTTGGATGCTAAGCACACCATTCGTCAAAGCTCGCTCGTAATAATCCGCATATGCCATTTCCTCTGTCCATCTAAACAGATGCCGTGAGACCTATAATACAGTAGACAGTACAGTACAATAGATAAGATTTTAGCGTCTTCTATTCTTTTTCAATACTGAAAAATGCTACAAACATAGTTGACTAACCTTCAACATGTTATAGGTCGTACAAGATTCTTCGTTCTCAGTTTGTAGAGTGCTAGCTAGACGCTTTGGATCGGACCTGTACAGATATTAAACAAATAAGTACCGACGAATGACGATTGATAGTTGAAATAAAATAAAATAAAATAAAAAATAGCAACTAAAGTGTTCATACCAGAACTCACTAACTGATGTTCCACCTGTGGCATAGCTGTGAGAAGAGTTAACAATGTCCATGAAGAACAACCCGATTTCCTAACAAACCCGAGTCATGCAACAAATCGTAATTCAGAATGACGTAATTTCTTTGGTAATTAAACTTCAAGATTTATGAAATTAGAGTGTTTGATTAAAAAAAATGCAAAAAAATACCTTATACAGTGGATCACTGGTAATTTCATACCGCATTTGAGATCCAATAACGATTGGAATGTGTGTGTTAGCATGAAATCCCGATATATGATCAGCCTACAAGTGAGAATAACACTAAAGGCATGTTTGGAATGCAAATTCGAACCGAGTTTTAGGGTCTTTATGGCGTAAGACTTAACGTGAAAACGAAAAAAGAGTTTACCTTCAAAGCTAGCAATCCAAGAAAACACGGCTTATCAAAAAGATGAGCCAAAGTCAAGTGCTTCTCATTCCCCTGTAAAAATGGATAAAACAGAGCATTACAGATCATTACAACTTCAAAACACACTGAGACAATGGAAAATTATGCTACAACGTTACAAATTGCGCACCGTTATGGTGTATAGTTTGTAAAGAACATCGTTCATGCCTCCCGTTTCTTCATTTAGCGATAACCAATGTCTTTCGATCGTGTATTTTGATATCACGTTTTGTACACGGTCGTAGAAGTAATCAACCATCCACGTCGTCATGTTTAAAGCTTGTGAATTGCCAGCCAAAGTGTACTGATCCAAAAGGCCCGCCAATATCTGTCAAAGCACGAAAGATAAGACGAGACTAAACAGTACAATGAGCAAGATTTTAGCATACTAAATAAGCCATTACAATGTAATGATTGTGGATTACACAATTGAGAAGCGAATAATGAGTCGTGTACCTTGTGAATTGTGTAATATGGAGCCCAAACGGGTTTTATAGCTTCAAATCGGTCGAATAGTTCTGACGGGAAAGCTGAAAGATACCCAGATCCCATCTTCTCTTGACAAGCAGATAGAGCAGAAACCACAGCAGTCATCTTCTGTTTAAGGTTGTCATTTTTAGTGCTAGCCCACATGTGTGCTGATGCACTCATGTAATGCCCTTCATTACAATACCACCAAGATTACAATTAAATTCATTACAATAATACCAAGTTCATAGAATCAAGATTACAGCTAAGCCCTGTTAGCAAACTAATTCTATTTCAAAATATAGTTTCATCAAACTAATCACATGTATATCCCTTAGGACCCACATATACTATACAAATCTAGACAACACATTGTCAAAGAATCTAATTCTATTCAAAACAGAATTGATTTGTTAACAGGATAAACTAACCTACGAAATGGCCCCGAAGCTCGACGTTTGGAGCCTCCCACCCGCCGTACGGGTTGCCAGGTGTCTCCAAACCGGCGGTCTTCCGGAAGCTCCAGACGAGACTATCGACATCCAACATAAGCAAATATTGTAAGTTAGTTTGTTGAGCTTGTCCAAAGAGTGAATTAGGATCCAATCTCACATCATGAAGTGAAACATCCTTAATCAAACCTTCAACTGCAACTGCATCTGATTTCTTAATCTCCCTATACATCATTGCCCAAATGTAATCATCTTTCTCGTTCAACCTCTTCCTCGGCCGCAATTTCGACCAAGCAGAATCGTCAGTCGGGGTCAAATGGTAATGTGAAAACATCTCCTTCTTCCATGTTTCATTACCAGATGTCAATAGCTCATACCTCACAGTGTGTGAAGATAAACTTGTTGGAGTATTAGTACACTCTTTGCCAACAGAGAAACTGTAGTAGTGTACTAAAACTATGAATAGCAATAAATGCCTCATTCTTTGAGTCTTATCAAATGTATGAATCAAAATTGAAGAAGGAGACACTGATTGAATCAAGATTCCCCCTTCATTGAATCTAGATTCCCCCTTCATTGAATCTTTGGAGTATGAAAGAATTGCAGATAAGCCCCTATTTATGGATAAACCCCCCCAATAAAAACAAGAATACGACAAAAATTTCTCGTAAAAGCAAAGAATGGGCTTTCTTGGAAAAAAATCCAAGAAAATGAGATAAACCCTATATAGAATTCAGTAAATGGCGGTAAAAAAAATAAAAGATTTAACTTTTTAATGCTTAATGATCAAGAAGGGAGTTGAGTTCAAGTGCAAGGCAAAGTAAACCTCGTATAAGATTAATGTAAAGGATCAAATGATTGATTGATAACTCAGAGCAAAGGATATTGACACACAGAGAGAGATGAAATAGGTATCCATAGATAATAAATAATAAAAAAGACACGCAAACGACACACACAGTGAGGCACTGAGGCGTGTTTAATGGTGGAGGGAATGTGATATGGCCAAAGAAGAATCACGGGTGTTGTGTCATTATCTTTGGCGGGTGGTTCGGAAGTTGACTAGTGCATACCCAAGCCAGGGGTTTTGGGAATGCGAGGACGGGGAGAGAGTGGCGTGTTTGTTTCATAATATTAATTTAACAAATGTTTTCTTGCTTTCTTTTCTCTTTTTCTTTTTTCTTTCTTTTTTTTTTTGTAAAATACCAAATTGAGCAAACGGTACTCAACAAATTGGAAGTTGAAAGAGGGAGATTTGTATAGTATATATGATTCTATCCATGAGATATGCAGATGTGATTAATTTAATCAAATTTCATTTCGAAATAGAATTAGTTGGCTAACACCTATTTAATTTATTTTTTAATACATCTTTTTATTTATCAACCACACATTTAAAATTTTTAATTTATTAATTAATACTCCATCGCAAACATAATAATAATAATTAGAACTAGTATACTTCTTCTTCTTTTCTTTTCTTTTTTTTTTTTTGGAATCCGACTAAATGAGACAATTTTTTAAACAATGAATAAGATTGTTACCTAAAACATATTGGTGGTTTGTATCAAATAAAAAAAAAAGAAAAGAAAAGAAACATATTTGTGGTAAAAATCGTGCAATTTCTGTAGCGTAGAATCTGCAACAAAGATTTAGAAGGATTATAAAACCTGAAATTTTTGTAAAATTAAGGAGTTTTTGTAAAAATTAATTAGGTTTTGGCTTAAATGAGGAAGAAGTGGCATTTTTGTATGAGGGTGAAAACAAACATACATTTGACATTTCTTTTCTCTATCATAAAAACTCTCTATGGCTATAATTAGTATAATATTTTCCGTTGTAAATTAGATAATAATGACAATTGAGAAAAAAAATAGAATAAAAATATAGAAATTCTAGTGGGGAGAGGGGGGGTGGCGGAGTGGTGGGTCCATTGAGATGAAAATAAAATAGAAAAGAGAGAATAATTGAGAACACAAGTACAAATTCTAATTTATGAAAATAGACGTACAGGTTATTTTCCTCCTCTAGATACGAAAAGCCTTAGGCATTTGCGGAGCAACACATATTTCCTTCTCAATAAAGAATTAAAGATAGGAGATCAGTCCCTCTTAGTATTTCTTTAGATCAATACTAGCTGTTTCATCCGTACATTATACGGAGGATAAAATTTTCAACTAATAATATTATTGATAGATGTTAATAATATTAACATAAAATCTAAAAAAATAATTAAAATAAAGAATGAGTTACAACAATAAACTTAAAGAATTTAACTTGAAATAATTCTATAAAAATTTCGATAGATTTTCCCCTATATTTCATACTAATCCATCGTGAATATCATGCAAAAGGAAAGAACTCACTAAAATTCATTAATAACTTAATTTACTATTCTCCATGTAGAATAAGTAAATCTTAATTAAGATTTACACCTGCTTTGGGATGATTTAAATTCGTGGCAATCATTATAATAGATTACATTTCTTTCATTGTAAGATTAATCTACTTATGTAAACCCAAAATAAAATGACATTAAATGTTATAGTTATTAAAATAACCATACTAAAATAACTCTACTAACATTCATAGAGCTCATAATTTTTCTTTAAAATTATTTTACATTTTATTATATGCAATTATAAATTTTGAGAGATATTAATTATTATACATCAAGATGATATATGTTATTAATAATTAATATGTAAATAATGATTTTTAAATTTTAATTATGAAATATAATCAGTATAAAGATATATTATAAAAACAATGATGTAGTCGATGCAGTCAAGCATACCCTAAACTTGTTCTTGCCACACTTTGGGAAACACTTATCCTCGTTCCAACCTATCCTCATTTACTGCAGTTTGACGCAGATGATATAAGAATTACAAACTTTCATGCCCGTCCACCCGCTAGAAAATTCTCATCCGTATCAATGCGCCATCGTGATAGTTTAATCCAAAACTTTTGTTTCGACATTTTATTTCTTTAATAAATACATTCTAAATATATTAAACACATATATTAACATATTAGGTATAAACTTACTAATTTAACATATTCGACATATTAAATATTGAATGATTTGATATAACATTTAAATTAATTTGGATAAGACAAATAAATTGAAATATATGTGATTAATACTTAAAATATATAATCTAACTGATTATACTTAAAAATAAAATAAAACATCAACAGGGAAAATTCAGTATAAAATAAATAATTAAAGTAAGTAGGATTCTTAATATTTACTAGTATCTGACCCGTGCGTTGCACGGGATGAAAATATTCCAAGAGTACGTCATATCCGATGAAAAAAAATAATTTAAGTAACATGCATTAGATGAATTACAGTTTGAATAATTAAAAAGAATAATGTTGGACAATTAATATAAAATATTTAAGATAGAATAAATTTCAGTTCATCGACAGTAAAGCATAGACATGTGTACCTCAACAATCATCTTCTTTCCCACTTCTTACACCTCAAGTATTACCAGTCATCCTTCAATTCAATTTGCAAAATGGTTGCAACAATACAAAATGAATTGTAATTATCAAATTAATCCTAAAACATTTTAATTTTTTTAATAGAATAAATGATTCTGAAAACTGACAATAACTTAATGAAGTTTGTTAATTTAAAAATGATTTCTAAAGCTACCATCCATATTTCGGATTTTATATCTTAATAGTTTATTCTAATCATCTTGTTAATTAATATAATAGATTAACTAAAAAATATAACAATATAATCTCTTAATTAGATATTAATAATAATTTTTGGATTATATACATTGTTTTAAATTAAAAAGTTAACAATTGTTCTAAAAATTTATAATTGATTTCTTATTGTGCTTTCATTTTCAACATCCTAGGAGTTTTTGAGATGACATAAACTTTTAGCAAAGCACAATCAATAATCTTGTTCATTGTCGAGAACCACAAATTGCACTTTAACCTCATATTAGGCACAAATTATGAGGCCACTATAAGATTTTCATTCATTGTTATTAATTAAAAAATTAAACTAAAGGAAGCTTGGTCATTACGGGGCCGACTATGAGATTTTCACCATTCAATATTAAATTAAAGCCACTAAAGTGTATGTACTTTAACCTCGAATTTGTCTTGCATTGTGAAACCACTATGAAATTTTCATCCATTATTATTAATTTAAAAATTATTAGTAAACTAAAGGGAAACCGCACCAATTCCCTCAAGTAGCCATTGCCTATAACTTGTAGATATTTAATAATAATTAATATTTTATAGAGTCATACGCACACTCTTTTTTTTTTTTAAAATTGCAAAATGTGGGATTTTTTTTAAATAGCATATAAATTATCATATTAGCTAAACTTTTGGAAGGGAAGTTGAGAATTTGATTTTTGAAGGACTTCCAAAATAAATATTTCTCAAACCAGAAAGATTCAATTAACTTGACATGAAGTTAGTTATGTGCTATATTAATTCTTAAAATAGTATTATAATTCTAAATAATTAATATTATGTTTTATCTAAAGAAATAAAAAATCGTGATTTTTTTATATTACCCGTGTACACATGTTTTCATATGTGTAATTCTACATATATATTAACCCGTATTACCATATTTGTAGATACGTATTACCATATATGGATTCTGCTATATACTAAACCACATAAAAATTTAATAAAAAATAAGTTCCACGTTTCTTTTAAATTAATTTTTGTTTGAAAAATAAGTAAAGGGTCCAATCTAATTTCTAGTTTTAATGTTACACGTTTATTTTTATTTTTATGGAAAAAATTAATGAATTGTGATTTTTGTATCATAACAAAATTCAATCCTATCAAAATTTATAATTTTAATTAATTTTCATTTATTACCTAATTATTTATAACAATAATTAATTATTTGTAAAATCAATTAATAGGCCCGATTTAATTTTTGTAATCTATACTACTATTAAAAGTCTAGAAATGATAGGAAACATTTTTTTTCCATTTTTACCCGCACATTTTAAATTAAATTACATTTGCATCATACCTTGAAATTATTAAACACCATTTCAATTGCCCTTTTAAATTGTAATTATGAACAATTTTTTATTTTTTAAAAAATATTTTGACACTAACATAAAATGATTTTTTTTTTGTCACTCTACTTTCCATTTTCTCATTGCTTGTATTCTTTTTTGGTTTATCATTCATTATTTTTCCTTTAAGTTTTGATGATAGCTTCCAGGGATCGATCTAGGGATTGGGGCAAACATGACTGTAAGCCGTGTCGGCCCAAGTTTTATTTTTATTTTTATTTTTTTTGAAATTTTACATAGAAAAAATTTGTACAATATAATCTTAGTCAGTTAATTATTTTATTTATTACGGACCGTATCATTAAAATTTCTAAATCTGAGTGAAATTATTAATTTTAATTAATTTTTAGTTTCTAATAATAATAATAATAATCATCATCATCATAGTATTATTATTATTATTATTATTATTATTATTATTATTATTATTATTATTATTATTATGCGATTTGTCATCTACACTCTAAGTTACACCTTTAAATTTCATTTTATGTATGCCAAATTTATTATTATTTATACATATACACTTTTTCCATATTCCATACATGTATATGTAATTCAAGACGATTTTCCTTTTTTATTTTACACGATTTTCTTTTTTTATTTTTACACAAATTTCCATTTTTATTATACACAATTTTTCTTTCCTGATATATAGCAACGCTGAAAAAAAAAAGGAAATAAATCTTTTGTTTTAGGCGGGAAAGTGTGTGCAAAAACACACACTGGTGGATCAGCTTTTATATATTAGTATAGATTTAGGAGACAGAAATTTAGATAAATATTTAATATAAAACCCGCTTGGAAAGAACTTTAAAGTGTTTTAAAGTGTTTTAATGTAAAGGATGAAAGAGAATGAGTGGAGGTAAGTGGTTGAGATTTGTGGATGAGATGAGATATGTGGATGTGATTGATTTGGAAAGAGAAAAAAGTTGAAAAAAACTTTTTTAGTTTTTTTTTTGGAATCCGACTAAATGAGACAATTTTTTAAACTATGAATAAGATTGTTACCTAAAACATATTGGTGGTTTGTATCAAATAAAAAAAAAAGAAAAGAAAAGAAACATATTTGTGGTAAAAATCGTGCAATTTTTGTAGCGTAGAATCTGCAACAAAGAATTAGAAGGATTATCAAACCTGAAATTTCTGTAAAATTAAGGAGTTTTTGTAAAAATTAATTAGGTTTTGGCTTAAATGAGGAAGAAGTGGCATTTTCGTATGAGGGTGAAAACAAACATACATTTGACATTTCTTTCTCTATGATAAAAACTCTCTATGGCTATGATTAGTATAATATTTTCCGTTGTAAATTAGATAATAATGACAATTGAGAAAAAAAATAGAATAAAAATATAGAAATTCTAGTAGGGGGAGGGGGGTGGCGGAGTGGTGGGGCCATTGAGATGAAAATAAAATAGAAAAGAGAGAATAATTGAGAACACAAGTACAAATTCTAATTTATGAAAATAGACGTACAGGTTATTTTCCTCCTCTAGATACGAAAAGCCTTAGGCATTTGCGGAGCAACACATATTTCCTTCTCAATAAAGAATTAAAGATAGGAGATCAGTCCCTCTTAGTATTTCTTTAGATTAATATTAGATTGGATAGTAAAATAAATGTATACATCAACTTTAGAGGGAGCCAGATAGCAGACACAGGCCATTTGTCTGTTGATTGTTTTTGTCATATTTGTTTATCTCTTCTATATATGTTAACTTGTGATTTTATTTTCTATCCACCCGTGACATTGACTTTTTTTTTCTTTTTCTTTCTTTCTTTCTTTTTTTTTTTCCATGTGTTTCCATATATTAAACAAATCTCAAAACTTTAGGGTATGTTTGATTCACAATAAATAAAGAGGAAGTTTTGTTTACTCGAATTGCGTGTAAATTGTGTGGTATAGAATAGCAGATAGTATATTAAAAAATATAAAATAATTATATATGTGATTGAAAAGAATGAGAGAGAAATTGTTTCGAAAATTTATTATGAATCAAACATACCCTAAGTTTTAACAAAACAAAAATTCACCAAGACGCTAGTAACAAACCCTTGGAAAAGATTGCCATCAAGCTTTTATTGTGACCGATTATATAGAGCCAAGTAAAAGATTATGAGAGCACTTCATGTCTTCGACGTGACTCTTCACAAGCAAGACATATACATTTCTACCTTTCTTGGTTAATAATAATATTTTTTGTAATCATGTAATTTCTTTAGATTAACATGGATTATAATTAGATTTCCTATATGTAATTAGTCAATTAGATTAGTCTATAGAGTAGTTTAATTGAGTTAGGAGTTTGTATGATGTTAGCATATGTATGTTAGGATTCAAATTTTATGCAATTTTATAAATTTTTATGTGAAATTAGAGAGAGTGGCGAAGTTGAATAGTGGAGATTTAGGTAGTACATGTAAGTCCCACGAGATATTAGTTTGAACCAATTCAAACTCAACAGAGAATAAGGCAAAATGAAATAAAATGAGAAGAATAAGTCTCTATTCCTGTCAATTAATATAGCATACATTATGTGAATAAAAAGGGTGTGTTTGCAAAATTAATCATTAAATAAAGAATATAAATATAATAAGTAAAGCATAAAAACAATTAAAAATGAAACCCGCTTAGCTTAAGCTAGAAGCTTGGCATTCCTTTTTTTTTTTTTACGCTTTTACTTCACACTTCATATGCTCACACTGTTTTAGCCTGAAGTTTGACCTCACCTCTTAATCGCACTTCACGCTTTTCAACAACACTGAGCAAAGGTGTATCTGCTCTGAAAAAACGTGATTGCTCAAAAAAATGTGATTGTTGGAACAATACATGCACTACAAACCGCACATTCAATCCAACAAACACAAGCCTAGTTATAAATATCATTATCCTCTTCAAATTGCAAAACAAAACTCGTCACTTCCATTCTAATTTACTCCCATTATAAAAAATAATTTAACAAAAAAAAAAAAGGTGTTCTCCAATTCAAACAAATCGTGAGTAGTATTTGTTCCAAATGATTGCTATTGTATGGTGAGAAACGTTTTCTACAAAACTCTATTGTGATGTCACGGTTTTTTTATTTAGAAGAAAGAGGAGAAGTATCTCTTCAATGATAGAGAGATTTCGTGCCCTAAAATCATTTTGACGTTTGTGCAATCGCTTTATGCTCCGATCAAAGATAGGGAACATAGCTTGGATACATGATTAACCTAAATTTTTTGTGAGAGTTTAATTGCACAGGGTATAACAATATTGAATAAGTACAATTTTTTTCAAGGTAGAATAAATACGTGTGTAGCAATTATTGTATTTCTTTTTTTCTCCCTTAAACTCGTCAAAGATCTTTTTTTTTTAATTTAAACATCTTATAAGATCCACAGCTTACTATCTACTTATAATAATACATGTATGTGTGTAACTCGTGATTTATATATCCTCATATATAAGTTAAAGCAGGATATGTTGATGAAATTTTGTTATGATAGACTCAAACTTCTTATTTTTACTCTCTTTTTGGTGATTGATGTGTTGAATGGCATAATTACATAATTGACAAACTCATATTAATCATTTTGCATCTTTTTTTTGTCTTTGAATAATCATTTTTAATCTTTTCTTTTGGCTTGTGAAGGCAATTGATATTAGCTGTGAATGTTCGTTTCAACTTTTATTTTCGTTAAGAAAATTACATTTACAACAAGATTAAAGTTAAATTTTACTTTAAATATACGTCTGGTTATTATTCAGTATTATTGAGAAATTTCAAATCTCGTTAATTAAAAAAAAAAAAAAAACCTTCTTAGCGAAAACAATTTTACCCGACCACAAGTTTCAGAATATTTAAAGCCAACAAGTGTGGTTGAAGCATAGTTATTTAGGGCCGCACAAATGTTTCAACCTTCATGAGATCACATTTGAACTTGGCCACTAATAGTGTTGTCATTTGGCATTCATTGTTAGTGGGCAGTTGAAACTAAGGTATAATGTTGGATGAGAATTCTACCAAAATCACAAGCACCATTCCACGTTGCACGTTTTACACTATATGCGCTTATTTCACAATATTATCATTATTTAGCAATGATCTAGAACCATTATTTAGCAATCATTATCATTATTTCTATCATTATCGTTTCTTTTCTTTTTTTTTTTCATTCTTAATCACACGATTGTAATATATTATATAGGCTACCGATTTGTTGCCCATTGTAGGCAACATAAGGTAAAACCCACGCGAACGTGGCGTCATTTCGTCGCATCACGTCAGCAATGAAAAGTTAAAAAAAAATTTATATTTACGTTAAATTAAATGAATAATACATAACTATCCCCTGATGGTGGAGGGCCCACAAGCCCCCCCCCAAATTTTTTCCTCAAAGTGGTGCCCACCGTGAGAAGGTGATCATCACTTATCTTATATATATTAACCATGAATTTTGTTTAGCCCCCACCCCCAAAAAAGTCAATTTTCTTTTAGAAGAAAGTTAGCGGACAAATTTATATTCCAATAATTTAATCAGCACCATTATCAAATGACAATTATCACAGTTTTTTAATATTTCGGATAAAATCCATTGCGTGATCTAATTGAAGCAATAGCAAATATCAAAATACTATTATTGCAATTTAGTGTAAGTTAAGAATATTTGAGAGAGTTTTTAGACTAAAAATCTTTAGCTTCAACTGAAAAATATGCTTCGAACTTTCAATTTTTGAGAAATAGAATTATTTAAATTTTTAAAGTAAGAAAATGGCAGGCTCGTCACTCGTGGGGTAGTTGGGTCTTCCCATCGACCGGTCTTACCAAAAACAGGTAGAATTACAATAATTTCTTTATGGAACGCATTTAATTAGAAAACAACTCTATCTAAAATTCTTTATGATGGAAAGTATATATGACAAGAGAACTCCCAAAAATTATTACTTCAAAGTTGAAACAGAATAGAGATTTGAAGGAATTAAATGATGTCTCATTCAATTGAGGAAGTTGGCAAGTTGGATCAAACACTTGACCACAAATTGGGGTTAATGCGTCTACCTTTGTTGCTATATGATATACGGTGATGATCCAATGTCCACTAGTGGGAAAAAAATGTTTGAAATTTCTGAGAGCCGCTTTAGAAATTATGTATTATTCATCTAACTTAACGTAGATTCAAAAAAATTTCTTGTGACGTGGCGCCACGCGTCGCGTCACGGATGGGCCTGATCACCTGCCCACGCAGTGGGAAGGTGATCATTGGCGATATGATATATATATATCATATATATTAATGTGGTTTCAGAGATGCCATGTGAGGTAGTGGTACGTCACAATCCCTACAAATTTGAGAAGAGGTCCGTGGCATTGTGCAGTGCTAAATCCCATTGTGTATTTTCACATGAGAAGCGAAAAAAAATGTCATATATATTTATGACAAGTTAGTTTGAAAAGGCGAAGCACGGGCTCAAAAGTCATGAACATTTTAAAATAGCACACATATAAAGCTTTTAAAACTAACACGCATCCTTAAAAGAAGTGGCAAACAAGTTCGAAAAGGGGTTAATTTCACTGACAGCCGCTCAAATTACACAAAAATAACGAACAATTATTGAAGTTTTAAAGTTTAACCTGCGGCTCAAGTTTATAATACTTTCACCAAATAGTCATGGAGGATCTGAAAAATAATTGCAACAATGCTTATGTCTTTATCAATCTGGCCACCATTGTCGTTGCCTTCTCGGCTTCTCCAACATTCAAATTTGAAAAATTCGACCAATTGGGATTGAAGATGATATTTTTAACACTGGTTGAAAAATTTGTCACAGCCAAATTTGATTTTTAGCACTGTTGAAAAATCAAAAAAAATCCCTCTCTAAAGTCCAAACTAGCCATAGTAGCATGGAATAACCCTTTTCTATACAATTTTTTACAGCCACGATTCAAGATTCTTCTCAAGTTTTAATGGACGGCTTTCTCTCATAATTTTGATCAACAAACATAAACGGATGAAGCCTCTATTCTGTGTGTTTTACAGTTGATAAAAATAACATAAACTTGATTGATTATGGGTAAAACTTTAAAATTTTAATAATTGTTTCATTATTTTTGTATAACTTGAATCACTATCGGTTGACTTAACCCATTAAAAAAGTGATAAACAGTTTCTGGAAAATATTTTTTGTTGCATTTTTTTGTCAAAGCACATCAAAATCATCTTTATATCCTTAATTAATCTAAATTTAAAGAGGCAAATAAGCTTTTAATATATCAATCATTGTGATTGATGTTTCTTGATTAATGTGTGGATTTTTCTTTTGCTTTTATTCCACGGTGTGCTCCTTGAATTGATTTTCATAAATCGACGCATATGTATTTTTTTTTTTTTATTTGTTGTCTTTCTCAATCTTTCTTTAATTTTTGCTCATTGTGTGTATTTTGGTAGGATTTTTTTTCCAATAATTTTGTGTGGTTTTATGATTTTTAGAAAGTATCTATTTTAGGCACCTGTTAATGTATATATTTTTACACTTTTTTATACATTTTTTTTAACCCCACTCATTCTATCCTATTTTACATTCACATACATTTTTTTTAACCCCACTCATTCTATCATATTTTACATTCACATATCTCGTGAGACATATCTGTAAGGAAAATAATTTCTTACCCTACAAGTATTTTCCTAACCCGTAATGTGGTCTATATAAGAATTCCGTTCTTATTAGGAAATATGCTATTCTTGACCAATTCGATATATTAAAGGAGATCTTTTCCAATTATAACTCTACCTTGATGGACGGTTGAGATTAAATCCTAAATAAATCCTAATTGGAATTCGATCATGTCTCTACCTATAAATATGATACTTTATTCCATCATAAACATCAATTACGAAATAAAACACATAAGGATTTATAGGCAAAGAGAGAGAAACCAAATCCCTCATTGAAGATCAAATCCACACAATGAACGGAGGTATTTATCTAACTCTCCTCTTTTGATTGTTATGTGATAATCATGATGTTCAAGTTCATATAAATAATTACTATTACAATACTTGTACCATACAAATCTCCACCATTCAACTCCGTTTATTCCCTCTCTTATATCACATAAAAAATCATTTTTACACATGCACTAACATCCTTTTTAAATTGAACACTAGTGTAAAATTTCTAGAAGGACTAATAAAAATATTACATGTGGATACAAGAAGTTTAATGTGTGTTGGGGCAAATTTTTATTTTGTGAAAGCCTGATTTTTAATTTAAAAAGTTGGTAGAAACCACGAGACATAATAATGTAGATAATAATGAGTAGCAATGTAAAATGTATGATTGATATTTAAGTGGGAAAACCACATTATAGCCATCGCACTGAATTTTAAATTTTATTTATTTATTCATTATTTATTTTGGGCTTTAATCACTCAGGTCCAACAACTTATCCAATCTAATTAATGAAAAAACAGCCCAAATGCCCAATTCAAGATAATTAACCCACCAAGTGAGTAACATCGGCTCTCCGCTGTCACTCTCGTCGTATCTTTAAAATCCTCAGTCCCTCACGCGCGGTTCTCACTTCTCAGACCAGTCCTCAAGGACCTCAACTCCTGCTCGGCCGCCTCGCCAGAGTCCACTGTCCAGGCGCCAACGCAATTCTCAGCAGTAAGTATTTGCTCCATTAACCCTAATTTTTGGGGTATTTACTATTTGTTTGAAAATTGGATATTCATTTAAATAATGTTTGAAACTAGATGTGCAATCGAAAATTAGGTTTTATTTATGTAATTGAAAGTTGAAATTTCATATTTGCACTATTGATTATCGCTCATTTACGGTGAACGGGATTGAGAAAATAGAAAATAGGAATTTTATTTTTGGTAATTGAAATTACTCAATTGCTTGTTAGTTATTAATCGGTAAGATGTGGATTGGGAATTGGGATTTGGGAATTAATTATTGGTTATTAGATATTAGTCTTAAAACAAACTAAATAACTAATTAGTTTAATATGATTAATTGCTGTGTTAAGTTGGATAATGTTGAATATGATAAATTATCTTTCTTGGACATCATTTTGGAGAAATATTTTTGAAAAATAGTTGCTTAAGTGCATAGCACAAATAGAGTTTGAAAGAGCTCAAATAGAATTGGGGAGAGCACAAACAGAGTTAGGAGAGCTCAAATATGGTTAGTGGAGACAAGGAAAAACCATTGTTACTGTTGAAAGATTGTTTTCTGCAATGTACTTCGCGAATGACAAATTGCGCAATCGAATGGGTGATGAACGGATGAATGAGGGATATTTTTGAAAATTGATAACAAAGTCAATGTAAAACGGTTTTAAAATATGAAAATTCATAAAGAATGATTGTAAGGTACGATATTTGTATTTATTTTTATTATTAAAATATATTTCATTTTCTGTTGCTAAGAATTTATAACCGCACTTACGCGGAATCCTGGCTACGCCACTATATAGTATTATTTCAGAGTCTAAGAAGGCCCTTTTTTCAAACCTCGCCTCTGGCCCCATAAACTAGAGAATCGGCACTGATAAACAGAGATTTGATTTGATTTGATATTGTTAGTACAGATTATAGAACATATTAAGGTCCATTTCTCTATATACTTCAATAACTTAGTGTATTTAAGCAGACTGCATTCAAAATGCTCTCAAGAACTGCTCAAATTCGTCTAGTGAGTTCACATCCCGAAGTATATGACCCATGTGATGATTCATTTGCATTAGTTGATGCACTTCTAGCAGATAGGCCCAACTTATTAGAACATTGTCCTTCGATATGTATGGAAATCGGTTGTGGTAGTGGATATGTTATTACTTCCCTAGCTCTGATGCTTGGAAAAGACACTTCTGGTTGCCACTTCATTGCCACAGACATTAACCCTCATGCAGTTGAAGTGACACGTAAAACAGTGGAAGCACACGAATGTCATGTAGAGTTGGTTGCAACCGATATTGCATCGGGTTTAGAGGCACGTTTGGCTGGATTAGTAGACGTAATGGCTGTTAATCCACCTTATGTGCCAACACCAGAAGACGAAGTTGGCCAATTGGGTATTACGTCTTCTTGGGCTGGAGGAGAAAATGGGCGTAGTGTTATTGATAAGATTTTGCCGGTTGCTGACAAGCTTTTGTCAGATAAGGGTTGGTTGTATTTGCTTACACTCACTGCAAATAACCCGTCTGAGATATGTCTTCAGATGAGGAAGAAGGGTTATGCTTCTCGAATTGTTCTACAGAGATCGACTGAAGAGGAGAGCTTACATGTTATTAAGTTTTGGAGAGATTTGGATATTCAGTTGGAGGTGAGTGAAACTACGGGATTGAATAGAACTGATCAGGGATTGCTGTGGAGCTCTCTGCTTTCACGAGTTCCTCGGTTGCCGTTCTGGAGTAATGAGAATCATAGTACTCAATAGTGTATTGAAGGTAAACTTGATCTTTCGCTTAGATGATGATTGGTTATTCATTCTTGTTCGTATATTACCATCACGGTGCTAAGTATTCATCAGAATGTCCTTTCAAACAACATAAAGAAACTTGATAAAGCATTTAAAACTATGTTATGTTCCTCGTAAGTCAAATTAACATCTCTCTCATTTTTATTTCAGGAGGATTTTCTTACTGGATTTTTTGTCTCCCAAGGAGAGTTTACATTGCCGTTTCTCGGAAGGTAGAAGCATATCACACTCCCATGTGAAAAGAGCAATTTTTGCCCCTTTTTTTCTGTGAATTTGGTAATTTAATCTTGTCTCACTACTAATAAGCATTCTTGTACGACTCGAGAGCGTGTATATTATGCTGCGACATGTAAAGCCAAAGGAAATACTGATATAGCATGGTTTTTTCCTGTTTTACTGTCCATATTATGGTGTCAAAATGGCATAGAAACCTGGATTGGCGCTATACTGTGTTGATGTCTTCTTATCTTAGGAAGAGTTCCATGGTAATCTTAGAGCTTGATTCATTTAGACCTGGATATCACATGAGATTTGTTTCATTTAGAGCTTGATTCTAATGTTTTCTCCATCTATACTTTTGATTGATTGAAACAGGGCTGGCCCTGAGGCTACACAACCAGTCCAACCACCTAGGGACCCATTTTATTAACATAAAGGGTATCTAAACATCATACCCGTGGAAAGAAAAAGGCCATGAATATCAACTCTCATCGGGGCTTGTCCCGTTTTCAAACATTTAGGACCTCAACTGTTTTGGAACATCATAGGACCTCAAATGGTGTATCTACTTGTCTGATATTTTCTAACTGTACAAAACACTTCCTGACAATTGGATGAGTTCCATGAGAGGGTTTGGCATCCGTACTAGCAAGAATGTCCCATGCTGCTCTTGATTTTCAAGCAGTCAATAATCGGAACAATAGAGTGGGTGAAATGGTTAAAATGATCTTTCTGATATCTGCAGTCATTATATAGGTCCATGGTTGGCATCCAAAGGCATTATACCCGATCGTACGAGGGCCTCACTGAGGGGAAACCAAGAGTGCCACGTAGCCCCATTGGACCCTATTGATGGAAGCTTCTTACAGTATATAACAAACAGGCGAAGAGATTTTAGAAAATTTTTAAGAACCCATTAGTAATAATTTCTTAATATCAAAGCTACATTCGACTTTTATTAACTATCCCAAACTGGCCTAACTTTTCCCACTTCCTGGTTGACCTACTACTTTATATTCTTGGGCTTAAATGCGGCGTTGTTGCGTTCTCACTGTGACCAGATAATGGATCCAGCCTTTAATGTAAAGGTTCTAAAGTGGGTAAAGCACGTATATTCGAGCATCGACATCTGAGAGTTGGATCACGAGATTCCGTCTGTCTACTCTTTTGAATGAAGGAATCAGCCAGTGTATGGTTAGCCCGTTGGGTGATATTTGCCATTTTTTATTGATATTTGTTGTCTTAGAATTTGGGTTTGACTAATTTAAATTGGAGTTGATCTATCTTCAACTTGATATTTAATTGAGAGTATGTTCCTTTGAGAAGTTATTTGATACTTTTCAATTTACGTGTTGAATGTATGGTTGAAATTTGGAGAGAATATATTAAATAATTAAATGAGTGGTTGAAAATGATGAAAGAGAAAGGCTTGAGAATCTTTACTTGAATGCAGAATATGGTTTGTTGAGTGGATTCTACTAGACCAATAGATCAATATGTTACAATTTATTTTATTTTTTTTCAAAACTAATTTTGGTTTGAGTAAGAACCACTTACGAAATAGTATGATTGAAAAATTACTGAGAAAGGTTATGTATTATCCATCGAAAAAACCAGTAACTTCTTCACATGTTTATATGTCATAAGTGAACATATGGATTTGAGTACCAAGAAGCTTAGTAAGTCTTTGAAAAAGAAGACCTACATGCTAAAATAGTAAATAAAATTTTAACAATGTAGAATTAATTTATTATTATAGTTTGTATAGTTGCATCAATTTTTAATCATACATTTTAATATTTAAAAAAATAACTGTTTACATTTAGTAATATTTATTTTTTGGACTAATTGCAAAAATGACAAGAAAAAATTTAGTAAAGGTGAAAATAGCAAAAATTTTACATAATTACAAAACAAAAATAATTTTTGTTGAAAGGCAAAATGCCATTGATACAGTAAAAATTATGTAGGGTTTCAAACTTTTTAAATTGTTCAATTTGACCCCCTTCTTCAACCCTCCCCGAAAACTATCTTTTTTCCTCCCCGATTGCTAGTTTGCCTATGAACAACTTGCGGGTTCGCTCAAGCAAATTTTGTGGGTGGCTCAAACCAATCAAAATTTTTTATCGTTTTCGGCATCGATTATGAGGGTAGGAGTAGGAAACCAGAGATCGGGGTTTTTTCCATTTTTTCCACATTTCATGACAAAATGTTGCCATTATTGAAAATAGATGAAAAGTTTTTTACATTTTTGAATGTCAACATTTATTTTTAGCTATTTTTGAATTTCTTCTTATTTAATAAATAATAACCATATAATTTTCCAAATAAATCACTTTTTTACTGAAATGAGACAGGCGAACAATCACTTGACGTTGATTGCACGAAATCCCTTATCCTTTTCTCGTTTCTTTTTCCTTTTCTCGTTTCTTTTTTCCTTTTTTTCTTTTCTTTTTGTTTTAATTGCGGCTTTCACCGTGCTCGTTTGTCCAATTCATAGGAAAATGAGCCGTCATTCAAGAAGCAATTTTCAATAATCCAACCTGTAGCCAACCCCAAATAGCACCCACCAAAGTTCTCAACAAATCACATGATGGGTCCCACATACCACCCATAATTTATACTCTCACCATCACCTAATAATATATTTATTTAAAAAAATTAATAATAACTCCCATTACAATTTCACATAAAATTAAATGACAATAATACCCTCATCCTTTCTCAACAATTCCCGTCACGCACACCCCATCCTTTCTCTCTCATACATTACACAGACAACAAGCATATCATGATTCATGAAATCCAAGAAGGATCAGCGTGCTGGCTCGAGTTACTTGCAGAAAAGTAACTTTAAGCACGTGTAAGTGACGTTACTTTAAAGTAACTTGTGGAAAAGTAACTTTTAGAACAACTTTTTCTTCAGACCTTGAGGATCTTCGCCGCTCTGACCACCGGATTTTCCCTGGCTATGGCTTCCCGGCCGGCGGATTTGTAATCGTAACTACAATCGTGACGATCGGAATATCTGTGCTCCGAACAGAACACTTCTCCACATCGGCATCGAAATCCGATCAATCCGAGCTTCTTCCTGCAACCCGAACCGGAACATCTTGTTACTCCTCTGGATCTCTTTAATCCGACACCAGTCTCCGACTCTTTCACTGCTTTCTGCGAATCAGAAGCTAGATCGGTTTTCT
Organism: Jasminum sambac; assembly: GCA_018223645.1. Taxonomy (NCBI): domain Eukaryota; kingdom Viridiplantae; phylum Streptophyta; class Magnoliopsida; order Lamiales; family Oleaceae; genus Jasminum; species Jasminum sambac. Next base: position 30,380,990 of record CP073652.1, read on the forward strand.
CCGGCGATGTGGTTCTCGAATCATCGGCGGCGGGGAGTTTCGGATCTGAACTCTCCGGCGACGACCTCGTAGGATTGGTAAACGGCGCCGTTTGCTTCTCGTTTTCGGTGCCTAAAATCGCCGGCGGGGTGCATAACGGTAAGTTTTCGGGAACTTTGAGTTCGGTTTCTTCTTTCTCCCTCTTTTGCGCCATATTGGGTTTACCTATTCTTCGACAGAGAGATGAAGGTGCGTTTTTTCTGTAAAAGGAGGATTGAATGAAATGAAACGAGGAAATTGTGGGGTTATATTATAATATTGGGCCAATAATGGGGTGTTTTGGAACGCGTAAAAATTGGCATCAGAGGCTCAGCGAATTGAATTCTCCATAATGCCCTTCCAACTTGCATTTTTCTTTAATATATACTGTATACCACTATTTGCCTTTGGAATCATGGAATGTTACTACTTTGGGATAATTTTGTATATCGAAAAATAAATGTTCTTTTTTTTTATTGAATGTATCAAAAAATATATTATGTTGAATAATTAAGATATATTTTATGACGTGATCTATTTTATAAATCATGGAAGTTGTAATCTATACAAATAATCAACATGAATGAAAGAAAACTTACAACATCACAATATGAGTGTGTAAGAAAATATAGGGTAAGGCAATAAATCTATAATTGGAATTCTATCGCATTTTGTGATACTTAAATACATGGAGCTGTGATGATCAATTGAGATCCGATTTCCGTAGGCAAAAGTCCTTGATTGGAAATGTATCGCCACCAATTTATGACCCAAAATCAAAAAGAAACAACTCATCTTTTAAGCGGTATATGATATTATGTAGTTTTCATTCAGTGTCCAATTTGAACACTTTAACATGATCAAATTATAATGAGGTTGCATGTCACATCATGATTTAATCTACAAAATTATATTATATTATATTATTTAAGCTGTCATATTATAATTTAGGCACGTTAAGGTGCTCAAATTGAACATTGGATCGAAACTATAATATTAGGATTGCTCAAATGGAGTCACCTAAGCACACTTTAAAAAATAATTAGCACTTAATTGAATTTCTATTTTATTTTACTTTATTTTATTTTTTTTTTTTTGTAAAGTGAGGATATTAGTTTGAAATAAATATTAAAATAAACTTGAGGGATTAAATTGATACGTTACAAATATAATTTAAATTTAATTGAAAGAAGTGTAATAGATTAAGTTTTTGATAGAAAATATATATAAAAAAAGAGACTTTACACATAGTCTTTGATATCTATGATAGATTGTATATTTATAATTAACTATTAAAATTATATTCATATTAAACTTCAAATTGAGACATTTGAGTTAACATCCATATAGCATACATTTTGATGTCAATATGATATTATTTAAAAAAAAAAAATTGTGAGAAGGACATTGAAATTGAAAAGAAGAAGAAAAGATAAAGGAAAATGGAGAATTTATTTTTTCAACTAATGAACTAAGGATAAATTAGGAATTAAAAAATATATCAAGGACAAAATAGGAACATTTAAAGTTTTCAACTCATTCACCATTTTATATATTAGTGATTAGTGATAGTGATAGTGATCAGTAATGACAGCGATAGTGAGATAAGTGCAAAATCTAGGCTTTGATTCAAGCACACTTTTCTCCAAAACTTCTTATTTATTTATTTATTATATCATTTTCAAATCTTTATTTATTTATTTCCTATATATTAAAATTTTAAAATAGCACATTCTCACTACAAATATTCACACACTTTTCCTTCTAAAATATAACAAATTCATCAAATTTTTTCTTTTTATTTTTCTCTATTTTTGGTAAACATGTTTCTACATTGTCAATAATAATATCTAGTTGTAGAAAATATCAAGGACAATATGGAGAAAAGTAGGAATAGCAATGGGTCGAGTTTGGGCGGGTTGGCCGAGATCCGTCCCTAGACCCACAAGCTATAGAGTGCCCCGGATCCATCCTTAGACCGGCGAGTTCTAGGGGCGGATTGGATCAGGGTTGATCAAGGGACGGGCCGGGTCAATCTTTAGACCCACGAGTTGATGCACAAAGTTTTTTGATTGTTTTTGCCTTGAATTTTTCTCATAAAAATTGTGAATATAGTAGGGGTCACACACTTAACCGTGTGTATAGTTTAAAGAGTTCAAATTTTACATTTACAAATATTAGAATATTTTTAATTATATTAACTTTTCATATTAATTTAGAAAATATAAATATATTTGTGGATAATAGGGACTGTTCGAGGCAGGTACATGCCGACCCGGATCTGCCCCTAGAATATTGACGGATTGCAAAGTCCACCCTTATTACCCATTTAGTCGAGGTGGGTACCCTTTAGATTTCGAGTTCGATGGATAAAATCATCATCTCTAAAGAAAAGTTACAAAAAAATAGAAAAATATAAAAAATAAGACACAGAAAAGTAATGTATTAGTTTTTATGTATTTATCTCTCATACCACATGTGTAACGTACACATTATTGCATTAATGGAGATGTTATACAACTCCTAATTTCTAATTCACAAGATTATGTATGTTAATGTTGAATATTAAGGGTGTTAGACAACCCTTTAAATTTTTTTTTACCATTTTTATCACTTTTTTATCCATTATTTCTTTACTCTAAATCAATCATATCCACATATCACATCACATCCACAAGTCTCCATCATTCAACTACACTCATTCTCTCTCATCCTTTACATTAAAAACCTTTAAAAATCATTAAAAATCAATCCCTATCACCCTAATTATCATTTTTGTAAAATAGTCGATAAAATTGGTTGCTATATAGTGTTTGAAAGAGATATATTTTGTTGGCCAATTTATAACACATTTGGATTCTGTCCATGATTACTTCTAAAGATTTAAGGCCATTGTTGTTAGCGATTGTTTGACATAGTTTGAGGATACGACTAATTTTTAAAGACAACATGTGGTTAAAATATGGAGAAGGATATGAAAAATGTGACAACTGAATTTTTATTTGAAAGCACTGTTAAAAAGAAGTGTAAAAAAATTTCAAAATAGTTTTTCCTTGACATGTTACTGAGCCGACGAAACAATATCACAATTTAGTAGACATTCTCAAGGAAAAATCCTCTGAAATTTTGTATCTTCAACCATCTATATAGATATAAAAAGAGGCTTTTTTTCCCGCCTAAATGCACTCTCAATTTTTCCCGCATATTAAATTTTCCTAATATAATCTTCTATCTATATATAGAATAATTTATATATATATATATATATATATATATATAGATAATCATGATTTTTTATTATATTTTTTATTGTCTTAAATCCGTATTCCCATTTTCAAAAAAATCTCTTTTTATTTTTTATTTTTTATTTTCGAATCCATATCCAACTTTCTTTATTTTTTCCCTCCCTAATATTTTAATGTTAATGTATATAGATTTTAGTTTATTATTTCTATTCTACTTTACCTAATCTCATAACATCTAAATACTTTCTCTATCATTTTCAATCTTTTTTTTCATTTTCTATATATAAAAAAATTGTCATTCTATTTTACTCGACTTGATAAGAGCTTTAAAATAAGTATACTATTAATACACAAATTTTTATTTTTTGAAAAATTAAAATGTACAACAAATATATAAATTAGTGTTCAACTTAAATATAAATTAATAATTTATTACGATACTTAATTTGTTTGTGTGTAAAATTCAAATATAATGAAATGTATAAAATGTTTTAACTTTTAATTCTATTCCATGTTTGATTTACCTTGAAAATAAATTAAATAAAAAATAATACTTCAATTTGTTTATCTCGCAAATATATGGTAAAGCTAGCTTTATTTTATGTTTAAAACTAGATAATTGTTTTTCCTAATAAATCTTTAATTTTCCGAAATAATAATTTATATATTGATATAGTACTTAAATACAATTTCTCGTGTAATTACACAAAATCGACAAATATTATATATTTGTGATAAATTTCAATTTTATTTTGAATCAGTAAATTTCAAAATTTCTTATTTTTTCTTTCAAATCTTCAATTTATAAGTTTATGTCTTGAACAATATACGAGTGTTCTAGAAATTAGAATGAATTTTTAACATATCATTTTTTCATAATTTTCGTATTTAAAAAAAATAAAATTATTTAAAATTAACAATTTCCACTAAGATTTAATTTTTATGCCATACAAAATTCCCATTGATTAAATTTTTAAACAAAAATTCAAATAAAGGTTTAACATTAAAATCGAAAAATAAGATCAGACCCGTTACTGAATTTTAGAAATAATTAATTAATTTATAAATAACTAGCTAACAAACAAAAATTAATTAAAACTAAGGTTCAATTTTTTTGCAATACAAAATAAAGATTCATTAAAGTTTTACACAAAAATAAAAAGAAACTTACTGGCACTTTGCCCGAGTTTGAGAAAAAATCCCACCACTACGATTCCGAATTTGTACTAAAAAATTTAAAAATTAGGTTGGATTAAATAATTAATTTTAGAAACAATCGATCATTTTTAGAAATAATTAGTTAAGGAACAAAAATTAATTTAAATTACCAATTTTTGGAAGATTTAATTGTTGTGTGATGTAAAATTACAATTCATTAAATTTTTACATAAAAATTAAAATAAATGTGTAACATGAAAATTTAATACTTAGCTTGGACCCTTTAATTAATTTTAAAATGAATGTATTATTTTTCAAAATAATAATTAGCTAATAAATGAAAATTAATTAAAATTAGTGATTTTGTTAAGATTTAATTTTGGTGGGATAAAAAATTATAATTCATTTAATATTTACATAAATTAAAAGAAACGTGCAACATCAATTTTGTTTAATTAATCATTCAATTGTAACATTAATTGATCTTTTAATTAAATTAATATATATCTATATCTTTTAAATTTCAAGATATCTTTTCAATTATAAGATATTTTTAAAATTACATTTATATAATTCTTAAAATTATGGCTATGAAGCAAATTATTTTGGAAATAATTAATTTTTTTAGAAATAATTAAATTAAATAAAAAATTAACTATAATTATTTAAACAATAATTAATTAAAATAATAAATTCTGTTGCTAATATTTTGCTATACATGTGTTCAGTGGATAAGGATTGATCCAAATTAATTACATTTTTAAAGGGGAAAATATAATTAATTTTAAAAAAATCATTAAATTGTTGCGGGTTTTAATATTTACATAAATTAAAAGAAACGTGCAACATCAATTTTGTTTAATTAATCATTCAATTGTAACATTAATTGATCATTTAATTAAATTAATATATATCTATATCTTTTAAATTTCAAGATATCTTTTTAATTATAAGATATTTTTAAAATTAGATTCATATAATTCTTAAAATTATGGCTATGAAGCAAATTATTTTGGAAATAATTAATTTTTTTAGAAATAATTAAATTAACTATAATTATTTAAATAATAATTAATAAAAATAATAAATTCTGTTGCTAATATTTTGCTATACATGTGTTCAGTGGATAAGGATTGATCCAAATTAATTACATTTTTAAAGGGGAAAATATAATTAATTTTTAAAAAATCATTAAATTGATGCGGGTTTTCCCTAAAAAATGAAAAAAAAAATTAATTGTAGTATATCTTTTAAATTATAAGATTTCTTTAAAGTTAGATTTATACAATTCTTAAAAGTGTAAATATTAAAATGGTCATTTCAGAAATAATTAATTATTTTCATAAATATTTAGCTAAAATGAAAATCAATTAAAACAAATTCTTATACAATTTAATTGGACTTGGTTTCAATGGCGAAAATGGACATGATTTTGTTGGATGAAAATTAATCAATTGTATTGTTAAAATAGAAAAATAACATTAATTAAAAAATAAAGAATGGTTAAAATTAATTAGATTACAGTAGTTAGCTAGATTTTTCTTAAAAAATGAAAGACATCTTTTGACATGCAATATATCTTTTTACTTATAAAATATCTTTAAAATTAGATTCTTACAATTCTTAAAACTTGTAGAATTGGTAAATTGATTTCGTCTATTATAGAAAGATTGTAAATATGTAAAATTAGGATCACTATGGCAATAGGATATTATGTATAATTATAGGAAGATTGTTTCTTTTCCTTGAAGGCTACTCCTCGTATTTGTAATATATATCCCTTATTTTGGGTTAGAATTATTATTGAATTGAGATCTTGAAATTATAGTACTCCCTTTTCTTCTTGGTATCAGAGAGAAGAAGAAAAAAATTCTGAATTTTTTAGCGATTTCTAATGGCTAACGTTGAAGTCGAGACGATGAACACGGAAAACAACCCTGAATCGTCTATCACCATTACACCACCTTCACAAATCATTCATCACCATTACACCACCCAAGATAGCTCGACGTTTTCAATTAGCATCGTCTTGAATGAATCCAACTATACCATCTGGGCCCCTCTCATGCGCATGCGGATTGGAGCACGAGGAAAGGTTGGATATTTGACTGGAGCAAAGGAAGAACCTGATATGCATTCTGCAGAATATGAAGCTTGGGCCACCGACAATGAAAAGGTGAAAAGTTGGTTGATTGACTCCATGGAACCTTCACTTATGAACAGGTATATTCGTCTTCCTACTGCAAAAGATATTTGGGAGGCTGTTGAACAAACCTTTTATGACGACTCGGATGAAACCCGGATTTTTGAATTAAACAAAAAATGTTTCGAAGCAAAACAAAGAGGCCGACCGATCCCTACCTACTACAATGAGCTGGTGGCCATGTTCCAAGAAATTGATCAGAGAGTGGCCTCACATAATGATAAGGTTGCAGCCGTGGTTCAAGAAACTTCGGCAATGTCTCGGATGCGTGTTCACATGTTCTTGAGTGGACTCGACTCCGAGTATGACCAGGTGCGTGGAGAGATACTATGAAAAGATTCTAAACTCTCCTTAGAACAAAGCTATGCTTATATACGTAAAGTCCAATCGGAGAGACAAGCTATGGGACATTCAGTATCAACCGAATCCTCAGTTATGGCTGTCCAAAGACATCAAGATTCTTCCCAAGACTTCGCAGGAGCTGCATCTCGTCGAACTTCACATAAATCCAATCCATATGCAAACCAAAAGTGCATCCACTGTGGTGAATTGGGTCACAGCAAGGAGCGGTGTTATGAACTGGTCGGCTATCCCGAGTGGTAGGATTTCACCAAGAAACCACGAAAGAAGTTGGGCAAGACCGCAGCTGCTACTAAAGAGGAAGAGCGTTCAGCCTCCGCTAATGTAGCACAATCAGGTATGAAGAATAAAATTACTTTGAATAATACATGGATAATTGATACAGGTGCAAGTGACCACATGACCAATGATCCCAAGCTAGTGACAAATGTAACGATCCGTCTTTTCTTACCCGAACAAAACACATTTCATTTATACTTTCAAAAGCGGAAGCATTTATATACATATCAAAAACATACTTTGTTCGTTTACTTAAGCTAGTACAATATAAACAAACAAAATGCGGCCGCAGGATGTTTAGGTTTCCCCCTTCTTCCTCACATCCCACATCATGCTCGGGAGGATCCTCCACCACCGCCTGTACATAAAACATCAATAAACAACATAATGAGCCACGGGGACTCAGTAGGCAATAGATGCAAATGCTAATGCATGTCATGTTTATGCTTTGGGCCCGGTTATAGATCCTATGCTTACAAGGCGCCGTAACATCATTGAGTAGATCCATAAAGGTTCTTTTACGCTTTGCGGCGCCGTCGTAATGGCCGTCCCCCAAAGGTTCTTTTACGCTTTGGGGCGCCGTGGACCGTCGTCTAAAGGTTCTTTTACGCTTTAAACCGCCCGTAACATCATACATATTGTAAGCACACAATCTACAACCCATATATGCATGATCATACTTTCATGTTACACATACTTTACCCTCTTACCATTTAGCCCATATGCTCTTCATCATATCATAGCTCATCTTACATCTACCATGGTCACATAGCATAATATACATAACATCAACTAACAACATAACATAGCATAGCAAACCCTATCATCACATAGCCTATCTCTTCACCTAACATAGCCTACCATAACTTCCTTCACATAGTTTCATATCATAACATTAGCTAGCATATAGCATGTATGATAACACATATATGTACTCATCTACTACCTACCTCAAAAGGGCAAGAACACAACTAATGAATTGGTTGGATACTTTTTCTTCTCCCTTTCCTTTCCTTCTTCCCTTCCTCTTGTAGAATCTAAGGTGGCAACTAGAAGTGATTAAATGATCCACAAGCAAAAACCCATATCAAATCCTTAGAATCACCTTTGAGAGTGCTCTCTAGAGTTTTGGGGAGGTTGGGGTCAAATATGAGGGTAAATGGCCGAGCAAACGTGTATAAACCCTATCCAACAGTTTCTGCCGACTTACATTTACGGCCGTAAATTTACATGTTACGGCCGTAACTCCCAAATTTACGGCCGTAACCCATAACCTTACGGCCGTAACCGGCTTCATACGGCCGTATCATCCCATAATACGGCCATAATAAACTCTCTGTAAATCTCACTTCTTGCCCTGCTTTGACCTTACGGCCGTATCTTTTCTTCCTTCTGGTAGTAACCTCGAGACATCTCTGGCCGTATCTCGAACCATCTGACCGTAAGTTGCTCTCTGAAACTTTTGGACATTTTCCACTTTGTTCACAATTCACGGTCGTAACCATTATACCTTCTGACGTAACCATACCTTCTGGCCGTAACACACGACCCTTACGGCCGTAATTGACCTGCGAAATTTTCCCATTTTCCTCATTTCGAAGGCCGTTTCGCATTCCGAGGCATATCCTACACTTCAAATCAGATTGTGGACATAACATATACACGTATATCTTGCCGAAACATCATTACGTCATTTCATATCATATGCGGTACATATACGGAATCATATACGTATTCATATACGTTTCCGGGACGAATTCGGGCGGGTCATTACATCCTTCCCCCTTAAATAAATTTCGTCCTCGAAATTGGATGTACTTACTTCTCAATTGTCCTACCTCACCAATATCATGTTATACATGCATCCGATTACATTCCAGTGCCACATATAAAAGTAGGGAAGAGAAGAAAACAATACCTGAAATGTCATCTACGGCCTCGGAGTGAGTAAGAGCAAACACTTGTCCAGTAAGTTGAGGTTTCGACGTTTGGTTCTCTCGTTCCGGACAATGATAACTCATATGCCCTTCTTTCCCACAGGCATAACATCGGCCCGTGCCGTAATAACATCGGCCCTCATGCTTCTTCCCACAAGTCGGACATGTAGGAAAAGGTAAAGGACCCGTCCCTCTCTTTGGTGAAGGTTGGGACGAAGATTCATTACCTAGCGGTCGTTTGTTACTCCCTCCTTGGTCTTTTTCACACACATTCCTTTCTCTATTGCTCAATGAGGAACTCTGTGATGAGAATGTCTGTCTTTGAGCCGGTTGTGCACGTTGAACCGATTTATCAACTACCCGACTAGCTTGGGCAATCCTTGCTTCGGCACGTTCGGCCAAATACGCCCGTTCTATCACCTCAGTATAACTTGTAGTGGCCGTACTCGTTAACTGAACATCCCTAGCTAGTATGGGCTTTAACCCTACAATAAACCGTGCAACTTTTCTAGCGGGAGTATCAACCATGTGCACCGCATAACCGAGCAAGCTCATCGAATTTCTTCTTGTACTCATGCAGCGATCTATCACCTTGTTGCAACCGAATAAACTCATCTAATTTCTCATTACGAGCTGCGTCGGAAAAATACTTTGCTCGAAATCTTGTGCGAAATCAGTCCATGCTATTTCATTTGCTTCACACGCCCTTAATTATAGTATCCCACAAAACCCGCGGAACCTCGAAGCATAAAAGTAGCGCTTGATTTACCTTTTGGACTTCAGGAATGTGAGCATATTCAAACATCCGTTCTCTTTATGCACCCAATTTTCGACTTCAATCGGATCTTTAGCATCCTCAAATATAGGGGTTTCAATCGTAGCGTTCGGTGGCTTGCTCCTAATCCCTTTCTTCACTTGTTTTCTCAACTCCCGGAGCACCTACAGAATTACTTCCACCTCCGTTGTTGTTCACATTTCGTTCACTCATCACTTGTTGTATTACCTGTCCCTGTTGCTGTAGCTGTACGGATTGCTGTTCCACTAATCGTGTCAATCGTTCAATAACTGCGGCTTGGTCGTCAGCCATCTAATATCATATGGATCACAACCATAAACGCATGCGGTAACCCATGTTCCCACCATCACATATCTACATCGCATCCTCAGGCATACACCACACATACTCATGCACCACAACTTAATACCCTAATCCTATCATGCATAACATAACTTAATACCATACCTACATATCATGTCATGAGAATGTGAGGACATACACATTTCATCGTGGGGTGGCGGAGAGAATCCTTGGATGTAGAGGAATAAGGAGAAAACCTTGCTCTGATACCACCTGTAACGACCCGTCTTTTCTTACCCGAACAAAACACATTTCATTTATACTTTCAAAAGCGGAAGCATTTATATACATATCAAAAACATACTTTGTTCGTTTACTTAAGCTAGTACAATATAAACAAACAAAATGCGGCCGCAGGATGTTTAGGTTTCCCCCTTCTTCCTCACATCCCACATCATGCTCGGGAGGATCCTCCACCACCGCCTGTACATAAAACATCAATATACAACCTAATGAGCCACGGGGACTCAGTAGACAATAGATGCAAATGCTAATGCATGTCATGTTTATGCTTTGGGCCCGGTTATAGATCCTGTGCTTACAAGGCGCCGTAACATCATTGGCCGTCCCGCAAAGGTTCTTTTACGCTTTGGGGCGCCGTGGACCGTCGTCTAAAGGTTCTTTTACGCTTTAAACCGCCCGTAACATCATACATATTGTAAGCACACAATCTACAACCCATATATGCATGATCATACTTTCATGTTACACATACTTTACCCTCTTACCATTTAGCCTATACGCTCTTCATCATATCATAGCTCATCTTACATCTACCATGGTCACATAGCATAATATACATAACATCAACTAACAACATAACATAGCATAGCAAACCCTACCATCACATAGCCTATCTCTTCACCTAACATAGCCTACCATAACTTCCTTCACATAGTTTCATATCATAACATTAGCTAGCATATAGCATGTATGATAACACATATATGTACTCATCTACTACCTACCTCAAAAGGGCAAGAACACAACTAATGAATTGGTTGGATACTTACCTTGTCCCTTTCCTTTCCTTCTTCCCTTCCTCTTGTAGAATCTAAGGTGGCAACTAGAAGTGATTAAATGATCCACAAGCAAAAACCCATATCAAATCCTTAGAATCACCTTTGAGAGTGCTCTCTAGAGTTTTGGGAGGTTGGGGTCAAATATGAGGGTAAATGGCCGAGCAAGCGTGTATAAACCCTATCCAGCGGTTTACTTGACGCTTACATTTACTAGTAACCCATAACCTTCTGGCCAGTAACCGCTTCATCACGGTCGTATCATGCCATATCTGGCCGTAATAAACTCTCTGTAAATCCCACTTCTTGCCACTGCTTTGACCTTCACGGTAGTATCTTTTCTTCCTTCTGGCGTAACCTCGAACATCTGACGTATCTCCGAACCATCTGACCAGTAAGTTGCTCTCTGAAACTTTTGGACATTTTCCACTTTGTTCACAATTCTGGCCGTAACCATTATACCTTATGGCGTAACCATACCTTCTGACGTAGTAACACGACCACTTACGGCCAGTAATTAGGTTCTGAGAATTTTCCCATTTTCCTCATTTCGAAGGCCGTTTCGCATTCCGGGGCATATCCTACACTTCAAATCAGATTGTGGACATAACATATACACGTATATCTTGCCGAAACATCATTACGTCATTTCATATCATATGCGGTACATATACGGAATCATATACGTATTCATATACGTTTCCGGGACGAATTCGGGCGTGTCATTACAACAAAACTCAAACAATCCTCTCAAAATAGTGTCTTTACTGCTGATGGTACTCCAACTCCGGTCACTGGAGAAGGTTCAATTGTCGTGTCTAAAGATCTTACACTTGAGTCTGTCCTAGTTGTTCCTTCATTGGCTTATAATCTCCTATCTGTTGGTCAAATTACCCTTGCTCTCACATGTACTGTGACTTTTTATCCTTCATTTTGTGTATTTCAGGACATTCTGACTCGACGGATTCTTGGTTATGGTGTTAGAAGAGGAAATTATACTACCTAGATTTGACAAAAATTGGAGAGGCACGGAGGAATTTTTTGGGACAAGTTAATCAAACTAACGGGGTAGATAGTACAAAGGAAGATGTTTGGTTATGGCATCGTCGTTTAGGTCATTTATCGTTTAGTTATCTTAAAAAACTTCAACCACAATTGTTCTCTAATGTTAGTGATTCAGAATTTCATTGTGATGTTTGTGAACTGGCCAAGAGCCATCGTATTTCCTATCCACCAAGTATTAATAAAAGTCCTGTTCCATTTATGAAAATTCACTATGATGTTTGGGGTCCTGCAAAAATTCCCTCTCTTTCTGGTGCTCGATATTATGTAACTTTTATTGATGATTGTACGCGTATGATTTGGGTATCATTGTTGAAGCATAAAAGTGAAGTCTTTGAACGATTTACTGAATTTTATAAAATGGTGTCGAATCAATATCACCAATCTATTAGAGTTTTTCAGTCTGACAACGGTGGCGAGTTTGTAAATGGTCCTATGATGGAATTTTGCCGGTCAAATGGAATTCGTCATTAGACCTCAAATTCTTATACCCCCCAACAAAATGGTTTAGCGGAAAGGAAAAATAGACAATTAATGGAAGTGGTTCGTGCCTCATTGTTTGGCATGAATGTACCTCAGATATATTGGGGAGAAGCCGTGAAATCTGCAGCCTATCTTATCAATCGTACCCCTTCGAGGGTAATTGAGTTTCAGAATCCTTATCAGAAAATTCATGAATTTTTATCCATTCCATCTATGCCAAATTTGGAGCCTCGGGTGTTTGGGTGTACAGCCTATGTACACATACCAAAGCAACAACGGCACACACATGACCCCAAGCTGGACCCTCGAGCTAGCAAGTGTTTATTTATAGGATATGCAGAATTTCAAAAGGGCTATAGATGTTATGATCCAACTACTGGCAAGTTACATATATCTCTTGATGTTTCTTTCCATGAATCTAAGCCTTATTACTCTAAGGAAGCTCCTCAGCCTTCCCCTCAGGGGGAGAGTTGTTTTGAAAGGAATCATTACTCTACCATTGAGAGTGACATATTTGAAGAATTGGAGAACTTGGAAGAAAAACTTGGAGAAACAAGAGAGATTTCTGAAACTGCTATTGAAGGTAATGGAATGCCACCTAATAGAGAAGAAGTTGATCTATCGTCACGTGATACAGAAGTTTGCAGTGAACAAATGATCAATCAAGTGGACCCTAGTGAAGAAGGAGTTGAAGCTCACAATCTTGATTTTCCCTCTTCTACATCACCAACCGAAGATTTAGTTCTAATGATCTCGTCGGTACCTTTACACTTAAATGAGTCATCGAGTTAGAACTTAGGAAGTCACAAAGGGCTACCAAAGGTATCCCTAAGCTTGATATGAACCAGGATATTAAAGCCAAAACCAAGTATCCTATATCCAATTTTATGTCTAATCATAGGCTATCCAATTCATATGCACTTGTAGTTGATCAATTATCTACCGTGTCTATTCCTAGTAACATGCAAGGATGCATTGGTGATCCTAAGTGGGCAAATGCGATGAATGAGGAATTGGAAGATCTTAACAAGAATGCAACATGGGAGTTAGTTGACATACCTAGTGGAAAGAAGGCGTAGGATGTCATTTGGGTGTTCCTTTGTAAAGCTTAAAGCGAGATGGAACTATTGATCGTTACAAAGCCAGGTTGGTTGCTAAAGGGTACACACAACGCTATGGGATCGATTATGAGGAGACATTTGCACGGTGGCAAAGATCAATCTTGTTAATTCTAATTTCACTTGCGACAAGCGAGAGATTGGCCCTTGCCCTTGATTTGATGTAAAGAATGCATTTCTAAGCGGGAATTTAGAGGAAGAAGTATACATGGATGTACCTGGGAGTTAAGGCCGATCCTAGTGACGTTGGCAAGGTTTGCAAATTGAAAAAATCGTTGTATGGTTTGAAGCAGTCACCAAGAGCTTGGTTCGGGAGATTTTCAAAGTCCATGAAAACCTTTGGGTACAAGCGAGCAATTACGACCATACCCTGTTTATCAAGCGCAAGAATGGTAAGATTACGACTCTCATTGTATATGTTGATGATATGATTATTCTGAGGAGATGACCAAAAAGAGATGAATGAGTTGCAAAAATATTTGTCGAGGGAGTTTGAGATGAAAGATCTGGGCTCACTGAAGTATTTCCTAGGGATTGAAGTTGCAAGATCTAAGAGGGGAATCTCACTTTCGCAGAGAAAATATGTCCTTGACTTGTTAACCGAGACTGGGATGCTTGATTGTAAACCAGCTGAAACACCAATTGAAATGAATCATAGATTTTCCATTTATCCTGATCAAGTCCCGAGTGATAAAGGGAGGTATCAACGTTTGGTAGGAAGATTGATTTATCTTTCCCATACTAGACCCGATATTACTTCTGTTTGTAAGTGTGGTTAGTCAGTTTATGCACTGTCCAAGTGAAGAACATATGAATGCCGTGTTTCGTATCTTGAGATATTTGAAGATGACGCCAGGAAAAGGATTATTGTTTGAAAAGAAAGGTGAACTAGATGTTATTGGGTATCTGAGATCACGGATTGGAAATTTGGTGATAAGGCAGACAGGCGTTCTAGATCAGGATACTTCACTTTTCTTGGAGGAAACCTCGTCACATGGCGTACTAAAAAACAAAAAGTTGTTGCCAGATCAAGTACAGAAGCTGAGTTTCGAGGCATGGCACATGGAGTTTGTGAAATGCTATGGATTTGCAATGTCCTAAAAGAACTGGGTTATAAACTTGAAAAGTCCATGGACTTGTATTGTGATAATACAGCTGCTATTGAGATTGCACGTAACCCAATTCAGCATGATTGGACGAAACATGTGGAGGTTGATCGTCATTTCATTAAAGAGAACCTCGACAGAAAAGTGATTGACTTCCAGTTTGTAAATTCAGAAGAGCAATTAGCAGATGTCCTTACTAAAGGAGTACCTAAACTAGTGTTCGATAATTTAATTGACAAGTTGGGTATGATAGATATCTATGCACCAACTTGAGGGGGAGTGTAGAATTGGTAAATTGATTTCGTCTATTATAGAAAGATTGTAAATATGTAAAATTAGGATCACTATGGCAATAGGATATTATCTATAATTATAGGAAGATTGTTTCTTTTTAATTATAAAATATCTTTAAAATTAGATTCTTACAATTCTTAAAACTGTGGTTAAAAAACACATTATTTGGAAATAATAAATTATTTTTATAAATAATTTCCTAAAAACAAGAATTAATTAGAATTAATTATATTACAATTAATTATATTTCTTAGATTTAATTGGATATATTTTCATTTGACGAAAATTGAGAGAGTTTTATTAGACGAAAATTAATCAAAATTAATTAAATTACTAAAAACGGGGAAACATAATTATTTCAAAAAATGAAAATTTTTTGAAATTAATTAGATTGCTACGGGGAAGAAAAACATGCTTACGAAATTAATTTATCTTTTTACGTATTTTAAAATAAAGTTAAGTTAACACCTATAAGATTCTGGATTTTTAGAATTGGGGTGTTACATCTTATTGCAAAGTAATTCAATTGATCATTAGTCCATAATTAACTTTATCTACATTTTTCAATATCATGCTTTTTTCAAAACATGCTTTTCTTTTGATTCTCATGTATTTTTGTATTTTCTATAATATTTCTTTTGAGTTACAGTTGATGATAAAACATTAATGTTTCTTTTTGCATAGTTACGGGTGTTTCAAAGGATCTTCTCTTTTTTTTTAAGTAACAAGCTCCAAAAGTAGGTTTTCAAATAGTATTTTTTTTTTGGTACTACTCGAACCAACAATTATATAATAATTCTTTGGTTCAATATGTCGCTTTCATAAGGGAATAAGTCTAAGAATTTTTGCTAAACAATTGGTTATCGACTCAATCAATTATTGGAATTATATGACTCAATTATAATATTTTAACTGGCTTTCAACTATGTTAAATATTTATCTAAGTTTGAAGTTTCTATCTGCCAAATAAATATTAAAAATCCTACGTACTTTAAATTATTTATTTTATATCAAATTTTGGCAATTGAGATTTTATTTAATTTTTAAATATCATCAAATAGATTATATATTTTAAGTATTAATCATATATATTTCAATTTATTTGTATTATCCAAATTAATTTAAATGTTATATTAAATCATTCAATATTTAATATGCCGAATATGTTAAATTAGTAAGTTTATACCTAATATATTAATACATGTGTTTAGTATATTTAGAAGGTATTTATTGAAAAAATAAAAATGTCGAAATAAAAGTTTTCAATTAAACCATCACGATGGGGCGTGGATGAGGATGAGAATTTTCTAACGGGGCATGGACGGAGAATTGAAGTTTGCAATTCTCATATTATCCTCGCTCACCCTAGAGTAAATTAGGATGGACCAGAATGAGAGTAAGTGTTTCCGTCGTAGCGAGGCAGGGTGTTAAGTGCAATCGGACATTACTTACTATATTGTTATTTTTATAATATATCTCTATACTGATTATATTTCATAATTAAAACTTAAAAATTATTATTTACATATTAATTGTTAATAACATATATCATACTGATATATAATTAATATCTCTCAAAATTTATAATTGCATATAATAAAATGTAAAAAAATTTTAAAGAAAAAAATGAGCTCTACTAATGTTAGTAGAGTTATTTTGATAACTATAATATTTAAGGTTATTTTATTTTGGATTTATATTAGTAGATTAATCTTGCAATGAGTAAAATATTTTATATTATCACAATCACTGCTACAAATGATCATCTGTGCAAAGCACGGGTGTAAATGCTAATTAAGTTGTTATTCTATAGAGAATAGTAAATTAAGTTGTGTGGATTTTCGTAAGTTATTCCTTGCATACTTGTATGATGGATTAGTACGAAATATAAAAGAAACTCTTTCGAAATTTTTATAGAATTGTTTCAAGTTAAATTATTGAAGTTTATTATTATAACTCATTCTTTATTTTAATTATTTTTTTAGATTTTATGTTAATATTATTAACATCTATCAATATCGTTATCAGTTGAAAAATTTGTCTCCCGTGCAACGCACGGGTGAAACAACTAGTTGGATTAATAATTTGGGACTCTTAATTTTAGCATGGTATTTGACTTAAGTGCTCTTCTAGATATGATAACAAAAAAATCTTGTAACGCCCAATCTAAACCCCACGAAATTAGAGTTGCGGAACTAGACTCGACGCTACAATTTCATTTCACAAAACAACACGGGTGGTGATTCACAGTTTTCAAACTGTTTATCATTTACAAAACACAATCAAAACATTGCCCGTGTGCATTTCAAAAGCATAAGTACAGGATCTTCAGCATCTTTCTTCTTCCCCACCCACAATCTCTCACGCGTCAATCCCGAGAGGTTTCCCTGCCGTCACAAGAGCTACGTGTCTGCCCTGACGTACCTATAGTGAGAACATAAGAAAACGATGAGTCCCAAAGACTCGGTGGCCATCTGATTAAATGCAATGCATGTCACACGCATGTATTGGGCGATTGCTTCTCAAGTGGATACCAGCGCCAACATAACATAACATATATGGCCCAATTGTCTCAATCCTCATGCGGGCTTAGGAGGCGACCAATAGTCTCAATCCTCTTGCAGGGCCTTTTCCAGTGAGACTAGACATAACTTTACATAGGTGTATCCTTGGTAAGCAGCGATACATTCACACTTCACGACCATGTTTGCCAACATAACAAGTACGAGAAGCTAACCTTTCCGATACCTCTACTTCCGGTAATGCTACACAGGTGATATCCACATATAAACATACATCAAACATCAACATCATATATCACCTCAAGCATCATATAAACCCTAGGCTCTAGGACATGAGTAAGAAGGGTGACACTTAAATCATGCTATACATAGCTACTCAAGTCATAACTATACATCTCAAGAGGTATATATGTACATCTAGAACTTTCTACCTACATAGAGAACTTTCTACCTCTACTTACCATGAGTATAATTAATACATCTAATACCCACCTTACTAAAGTGGAAAAGAACTAAGGAGGTGATCACTTCCTCACTTCAATCTTCACCAATCACCCAACTCAACAAGACCACAAGTTAGCCCTTGCTTACTCCCAAGTTGAAGACCTTAGATATGATAAAAATGGCTTTTTGGGGGTTTAGGGTTGAGCTCATGAAGAAAATACCCCAAAAATGACCTGGCGGCCTAAATACCGATGACTTACGTTCTGGTAGTAACTCTCATCTTCTGGTAGTAACATCCCAAAATGCAGTGTAACATACCTTTATACTGGACGTAACCGATCTCTGTAATTTCACATTACGGTTACTGTTTCTATTCTCACGGTATTATCATATCTGTGCGGTAGTAACCCAAATCTGACGTGCTCGAACCACATCTGACCGTAATTCACTCTCTGTAAATATAGCGCATTTTCCGCTTTGGCCCTTACGGTAGTAAAATCCACCTTCTTCTGTGTAACTCCTTGAAGATCACGTAGTATCATGACTTCATCTGACGTAATTTACTCTCTGCATCTTGAAGCACCTTGCCTTTGTCGCGGACTTACGGTAGTAACATACTACCCTCTACGGTAGTGCGACCCCGTACGGCCGTAATTTCCCATTTTACTGCATTTTTGCACCAGCGTACCCATAACGACCGAAACCATACATACCCTCATATACACTTGAAACACATCGAACACACACAACAACATATGACAACCACTTGAACATGCAAGCCACACCCAAAATGGCGTCATCAACATCACATATTAAATCACGGAAAGCGAGCGAGGCGTCACAATCGTCCCCCGCCAAATAAATTTAGTCCTCGAAATTTACGTAAGAAACTTCGGGGTAGCTTTGCTTCATAGTTTCTTCTCGTTCCCGTTTCCTCTTCCATAGTTAGCTGCGGCCAGTATCACGAATGAGAGGAATGTGCTTTGCAATCTTGTTTAACACTTGACCGATAATTGAGCGGGTCTTTCCTCGTAAGACAAGTCGGGTTGCAAATCAATGGAAGATGCAGCGAGGATATGATTGGATCGGCACATATTTCCGTAACATGGAGACATGAAATACATTGTGGATCCGATCCATAATGCGTCGGTAACTTCAGCAGATAAGCAACCTCCCAACTCGATCAAGGATTTAAATGCGGTCCAATATAGCGTGGTGTAAAGTTTGCGCGTTTCTTGCGAGCCGGACGACCTTTTATTGGTGAGATCGACGAACACCTTCTCACCAATAGCAAATTCCGATGGTCGGCGTCGATTATCGCATAACTCTTACTGTGATCTGAGCAACCTTCATGCGTTGCTTAATCTTTTCGATCGCGGCAAGCATCTCTTGTATCATCTCGATTGCCCAACACTTTCATCTCCCCAACGTCATCCCAATGTAGAGAGACCTACACTTTAGTCAGTACAGCGCTTCATATGGTGGCATGCCAATCGAGGAATGGTAACTATTGTTGTATGCAAACTCGACCAGGAAGGAAGATGGCGATCAACTTTTGGGGAAACTCAAAAACACAACGCGTCGCATATCTTCAAGTGTTTGGATCGTCCGCTCGATCACGCCCATCGGTTTGCGGATGGCTTGATACTAAGCGAAGTTTAGTCCCAAAGCCATTGTAACTCTTTCGGAAATGAGATGAGTCAGAAATTCAGCGATCGGATGTAATTGTGGCCAGTGATACGCCCGTGTGGCGAACAATTTCCTGAACATATAAGCGAGCTAATTGTTCCCATCGGATCGTCATCTTCATAGGCGAAATCGCTAATTTAGTAAGCCGATCAACAATAACCCAAATCACGATCCGGCTCCTTTACTTGTCGTGGTAAACCACTTACAAAATCCATTGTTACTTCATCCCACTTCCATTCCGTTATTGGGAGTGGTTTGTAACGATCCCGCCCGACGCTTTGATGTTCGACTTTCACTTGTTGGCGCACTAAACACCTCGCCACATATTCGGCTATATCCGCTTCATGCCAGGCCACGATCAAAAGTACCTTCACTGCTTTATACATCTTGGTCGAACTCGGATGAACAGTATAGGGTGTCATATGAGCTTCTTGACAGAGTTCTTGCCGTAACTCCTTCGCCATTGGAACATAATAGCGGTCTTTATACTTGAGAAGCCCTTGTTGTATTTGAAAATCTGGATTTGGAGGGTGTTATAAGGATAAACAAATTCACACTCCATGCAATTGGAGGGTGTCGAGTACATGCCTTTTGAGATGGATTATTGTTGGTAAAGGCTCATGCGTACACATCAAAGTCAGTTCAAGTCCAACAGTGTCTAGCAATCGTATTACGTTTGTACACATAACAAGAGACTTAGAGCTTGTTCTATAGATAATATTTTTTATTTACTCGAACAACATGCTACATGTATGATTAAAAATTGGAGAAATATATTAAAAAATGTAAAGTAATTATATGAGTGGTTGATAAGAAAGAAAAAGTTAGTGGAGTTTTATTGTGTATAGAACAAGCCCTTATACATCAAACTTTAAATTTAATTTTTTGAGTTTGCAATTCGCTTGTACAGCCAATATAAGGAATAATAGTGGCATGCCAGACTCTTCAAGGTTCATGCATACACATCAAGTTGGATCAAGTCTAGCAGTGTCAATCGTATTATATTTGCATATGTTAGAATATATTTTAGTAATTTGGTTTATTAGTTGAAGGTAAGTTTGTCTTTGCTATTGTTAGGGCTACGATTAAGGTTTCGAGCAGTCTTTTCTTTTATTAGGGTTGTCGTCTAGGGTTTGTTATAATTATTTATAGCCGTATTGTAATGTGTTTTATAATCAATCGAATATACGGATTCTTAGTTTATTAACATGGTATCAGAGCAGGTCCGAATCTTGGCCTAATCTACGACCACCTTTGTTCTCCTGGCGAGCAGCCTTGTGCTGCTCGTCCGGCAAGAAAATTGTTTATGGTTTCTTTACGTTTGAAATCGCTTCCGTTTGTTTCTTCTTAGATATTCACCGCACAAATCTTGTTTTCTTCTTGGTTGTCGTCGCTTGCTCATCAACCAGAAACTTATTTGTCCTTCTTCAGAAAATATTCTCCTCGTGTCCTTTAGATAAATGATCTGGTTCTTTTTAATTTCTATATCTCTCGTGCTCATCGTTTCTGGTGTTTTACGAATATAAAACTCACTGGTTTTGAAATCTGAGAGCACGTATGAAATCACCATGGTGAGATGATCCCGATCTAGTCGTTGATGGCCGTGCATGCAATTCAATTTCGCATAGCCATCTGTTTTTTTCTTGCAAGTGGGATCTTTGGTTGCTGGTGATCATGGTTTCACGGCGACGAATTTTTTCAATTAGTTAATTTAGTTTTGGTCGGCGAATGCAGTTGTTGGATGGTGTCGGCGTTCTACTTTGATAGTTTGGGTTGTATGTCTCTTTTTGTCTATGGGGTTTCCTTGTGTTAGTTGGTTGGATAGTCCTTGTGACGGAGCAGATGAAGCAGTAACAGCAATTGGCGATGACGATGGGTTAGCAACGAAGAAGATGATGAAATATGATATATTTTGCAGGTGTGATCCCTGATGGTTTTGAGTTCGTTTAAGTTGGCTACACATTTTTTATTTTTGTGGAATAAGTCCTGGTTCTTTTAAAATGTTTGCTGAATAGTCCCAAAATATGAATATTGTGTAACCAGTCCCATATGGTTCTGATTTGTGTACTTTGGTCCCTGAAATTTTTTGAAAAGTTTGGTTTGGTCCCTAACCATGAAGGCTCTTTTGTTTGGTTGGATTGTTCGATGTTGGATAAAGATGGGTGCGTGTTTGGAGATGTCAGACCTTAGTCAGATTTGTTTTAAGTTGGAATTTGAATTTGCTAGCTTTAGGATTGTTTTGACGCTTTGGTTGAAGCAAAGTTGAACTCTATTGTTGAATTTGATTCTCTTATTTTCCTTTGATTCTCTCTTCATCATTTGATTTTCTTATGAATTTGGTCCAATTTTTACTGGAATCGGTATGTGCTTCTCTTCTGTTGATTCTCCATTTGGTCATTAGAATCTACAATTGGCATTTAGTTCCCTCTTCTATATTGATTCTCTTTTCGGTTTGAATGTCATCTTAATTTGATTGGGCTATTTGGCATTGGAAGGTGATTCTCTCTCATTTCTTCTCTTTTTGGTCCAGTAAATCTGGAATTGGCATATGATTTTCTTTCTCTCTCATTTCAATTTTGTTTTTGTGAAATATGAAATTTTGTATTTCCGGTTGTTGGGTTCAACTTTCGGCAATTCAGTTTGTGGGTTTTGACTTCTACGTCATGGATTTGGATTGTTGATTTACATTGTTGGGGACTTTGGTGACAGTTGGATTTCTAATTTGATTTGGCTTCCACAATGAATAAGTATTGTTAGTCGAGCTCATGGACTTGTCAACGTGTCTGAGCCCTACGTGGAGGGAGAGTGCCAAGTGACTCTAGCCTTGATGGAAGAGGAGTATAATTCGTGCAAACATAACCCAGACTTACAATATTAGTCAAGTTCGGGAGATTGCAAGAAGATTGAAGTTTGCATTGTTTTTCGTATTATCGTTTTGCGTATTTTGTAAATCTTTTGGCAAACTCTCGATAGTATCGTGAGTTTGACGGGGGTGTTAGAATATATTTTAGTAATTTGGTTTATTAGTTGAGGGTAATTTTGTCTTTGCTATTGTTAGGGCTACGATTAAGATTTTTGTCTTTTCTTTTATTAGGGTTGTCGTCTAGGGTTTGTTATCATTATTTATAGCCGTATTGGCATGTGTTTTATAATCAATCGAATATACGAATTCTTAGTTTCTTAATAGTATATACATCAAGTCTAGCTTGTGTAGCCAATACATGGAATAACAATGGCATGCCAGACTGATTCGTAGTATGCATCAAATTGTAATCTTTAATTTTACATTGATCTCATCCTTCATTTAACTTTTCATCTTGTCTTAGACTCACGGCCAAAGTTGTCAATGCACAACAATTTTTTTTTCAAGAAAGAGAATGAAAAAGATTTAGTAAGTGCAATTATTTGTTTAATCCACGATTTGAGTTAGATGTCTTGGCATATTGACATAAGAACTTTCAGACACATGAATCCTATAGAGGATAGCTGAAACTTCAATCATCGTTGTTCAATCAAGTTTTTAGATAAATTGGTTTAACATTGTATCAGAGTGAACAAATGTTAGGAGTTTGAATCTCACACCACTCATTTAAATAAATTGTTTACGTGTAAAACTTTTATCTGACAAAAATCCCCCTGTATGTAAGGGTGCACGTGGAAGATAATGATTAAACACTATACATTTGGCCTGATCTAAGTAGTATTTTTTATAAGTCGATTAGATATGGCCAAGTGTATATTGTTTAACATGTTTGCTTATATGTCCAAAACCTAGCCTAACACATGCACATGGTCTTCAACCTTTTTTCCCCCCAACATTTAAAAATTAGTGCAATTAGTCTAAATTGACCAGGTTAACTTGCACTGACATGTAATTGGGCCATTTTCATTTTTATTTAATAAGTAGACAATAATTTGGTAATCTAACATCTATTTTATTAATAAATAAATCATCATTTTGCAATTTAGAATCTAATGTAAATATTACATTCAAAGTGCTAAATTATTCAAATTTATAACACAAACCCTAACACATACTCCAACCACCCACCCGATACCTAAAACTCTTCCCTAATGCTAATCCTCTTACACACCAACTGTGAAAACTAGGAAAATATCCCCTAAATGTGGTTGGAAAACTATACTACAGTCTCACACTGGTTTTATGATATTAAAACCAAGGAAAACCCTTAGTCAAACACGTGTGGTTTGGAGATTTCCCTTGGCAAATACATTGAAAAAGCCCCCATGGTAATGACGGAAAACATAGATTAAAACATTGGATTCTGACGTTATCGGAGGTTTTGTCCATGGTAAATAAGTTGGAAAATCAGTATGAAACCAACATGTTTTGAACTGGTTTTTCAGCGTTAAAATCAAGGCGAAACCCCTCGAGCACCGCTTGAAACTAACTTGTTTTCTACTGGCAACGATAGGTTTTCACCTAGTTTTTCACGTATGATGTGGAGTGGGGGTAGGGTTGGTAATTCCGTGGGTCAGCAGGAAAGAGGGTAGGAGCTAGAGTTTATGTTTGAAAATTGAATAATTTAGAAACTTGGATAAATATTTATATTCTATTATAAATTGTATATGGAGGTTTTAATCTTTATTTGTTTTAAAAAATGGTAAATTATATGTTAAATTACCAAATTACTTTCATTTTATTAAATAAAAAATAAAATGACATGACCACTTGCTTTTATAGGTTAACTTAGTTAATTTTGATCGATGACACTAATTTTTGAAAAGTCTGGGCCCGTGTTGTTTAAAAAAAAAAGAAGAAGAAAAAGGAAAAGAAGATGATGAAGAAGATTATGAATTCAAGTACAAATGGGGTGAAAAATTGTGGAACATTGACATTTTATTTTAATATTCTAATAAACTAGTACTGCTTCCGTGCAATGCACGGGAATTTTATTTGTAAAAACAATTTTGATAAGAATTCATAAAAGTTTTTTAATTATATGATCAAGCCAAAAGGAAAATTTTAATATACTTAGCATTTAAATAAGTATATATGGATGTCGAAATTTAGCTTTACAGACATATCTAAGTAATTTAAAATTTGAAAAACTTATTAAAAGACCATATATATATATTGAATGTGTACTGATTAATAATGGCAAAAATACAGATATGTATTTTTTTTTAAGTTGATATGCCACTTGAGTATTAAGAATGTCTCCGACGACACTTATATCCATTTTATAATTTATTTGCGCACATAGGGCTAAAAACTCGCCAGCGATGACATAAGGAATAAAATATTAATTTATTGAATTTTTAATCTTTTTACATTTTTTTATTGCATTTTCTAAATCAATAATTCATCATTATTATTATTAGAAAAATTGGCGGAAATAATCCAAAAAATATTGTAACTTTTTGAAAATTTCTTTAGCATTAAAGATACTAAAAGAAAAATAGCATTGAAACTGCCCACATTTTGATTTTAATAATTAGTAATAAATATAATTATTGTACGTAAATTTTATTTCTGCAGTCCCAAATTTTAATAAATTGCACAATTTTAATTTTTTTATGAATATTTATTTGGTCCGTAATTAATTTTATTGAATTAATTTGATACGGATTAAAAAGTTTTTATTAAAAAATTTCAATACAATAGAATTTTTTTTCATTAATATCGTAACTTTCGAAAATTTTCTTTAACATTGGAGACGCACACATTTTGATTTTAAGTAATAGTTAATAATAAATACAATTGTTGTAGCTAAATAAAATTTTACGACGAATATGTCATTGTAAAAAAATACCAAATACAAAGAATTAATCAAATCAAATATAATAAATACAATTAGTGATTGTTGGTGGTCTCGACCACCACTAGATCGCTACTGGTGGTTTTCCAACCACTAGCAGCGATCTGGTGCCACCACCACACCACCAGCGTGGTGGTGGTTTGGAAGGGGTACGTTGGGTGGGGTGGGATGGGAGTTTTTTTTTTATTTGATTAATTTTGTGTATTCGCTATATTTTTTATAGTGATATATTCCTCATAAAATTTTATTTACCTACAACAATTGTATTTATTATTAACTGTTATTTAAAATCAAAATGTATGCTTCTCTAATGTTAAAGAAAATTTTCAAAAGTTACGATATTAATACGAACAAATGCTATTTGTATTGAAATCTTTTGATAAAACTATTTAATCCATATCAAATTAATTCAATAAAATTAATTACATACCAAATAAGCATTCATAGAAAAATAAAAGTTAAAATTGTGCAATTTATTAAAAGTTGGGACTGAAGAAATAAAATTTAGGTACAATAATTATATTTATTATTAATTATCTGTAAAAATCAAAATGTGCGTATTTTTAATGTTACTTTTCTTTTCGGGTATCTTTAATACTAAAGAAATTTTCAAAAATTTAAGATATTTTTTGGATTATTTTTGCCAATTTTTCTAATAATAATAATAATAATGAATTATGGATTTAGAGAATACAAAAAGAGGTAAAAAAAGATTAAAAATTCAAGAAATTAATATTTTATTATGTATTTCATCATTGCGAGTTTTTAGGACTTATGTGTGCAAATAAATTACAAAATGGACCTAAGTGTCGCCGAAGACATTCTTAATACTCAATTGGCATATTGGTCAAACAAAAAATGCCTATCTGGTAGTTTTGCCGATTAATAATATATGTTATCTAAATTAGATATTTGAAAACATTATAAAGTAATTACAAAGTAATGTGTTTATAAAACTTAATGTAATGACCCGCCCGAATTCGTCCCGGAAATGTATATGAATACGTATATGATTTCGTATATGTACCGTATATGATATGAAATGACGTAATGATGTTTCGGCAAGATATACGTGTATATGTTATGTTCACAATTTGATTTAAAGTGTAGGATATGCCCCGGAATGCGAAACGGCATTCGAAATGAGGAAATGGGAAAATTGACAGATTACTGGTAGTAAGGGTCAGTGTTCTGGCCGTAAAGGATGGTTCTGACCGTAAGGTATAATGGTTACTGGCCGTAAATTGTGAGCAGTGGAAAATGTCCAAAAGTTTGAGAGAGCAAATTACGGTCGTATGGCTTGGAGATACGGTAGTATGTTGATTCTGGTAGTAAGTAAGAAAATATCTGGTAGTAAGGTCAAAGCAGGGCAAGAAGTGGGATTCTGAGAGAGTTTATTACGGCCGTATTATGGGATGATACTGCCAGTATGAAGAAGGTTCTGGCCAGTAAGGTTATGGAGTTCTGACCAGTAAATTTGGGAAGTTCTGACCGTAACATGGAAATTTCTGGTAGTAAATGTAAGTCGGCTGTTGGATAGGGTTTATACACGTTTGCTCGGCCATTTACCCTCATATTTGACCCCAACCTCCCAAAACTCTAGAGAACACTCTCAAGGTGATTCTAAGGATTTTATAGGAGTTGTGGCTTGTGGATCATTTAATCACTTCTAGTTGCCACCTTGGGTTCTACAAGAGGAAGGGAAGAAGAAGAAGGAAAGGGAGAAGAAGAAGTATCCAACCAATTCATCAGCTTGTTTTCTTGCCTTTTGAGGTAGGTAGTAGATGAGTAAGTATATGTGTTATCATACATGCTATATGCTAGCTAATGTTATGATGTGAAACTATGTGGAAGAAGTTATAGTATGCTATGTTAGGTGAAGAGATAGGTTATGTTATGGTAGGGTTTGCTATGCTATGTTATGTTGTTAGATGATATTATGTATATTATGCTATGTGACCATGGTAGATGCAAGATGAGCTATGATATGATGAAGAGCATATGGGCTAAATGGTAAGAGGATGAAGTATGTGTAACATGAAAGTATGATCATGCATATATGGGTTGTAGATTGTGTGCTTACAATATGTATGATGTTACAGGCGGTTTAAAGCGTAAGAACCTTTAGACTGACGGCCCACTGGCCCAGCGTAAAAAGAACCTGCAGGGGCGGCCATTCTGACGGCCGGCGCCAAAGCGTAAAAAGAACGCTGCGGGGCGGCCAATGATGTTACGGCGTCTTGTAAGCGCACGGGATCTATAACCTGCCCAAAGCATAAACATGACATGCATTAGCATTTGCATCTATTGCCTACTGAGTCCCCGTGACTCATTATGTTGTATATTGATGTTTTATGTGCAGGCGGTGGTGGAGGATCCTCCCGAGCGTAATGTGGGATGTAAGGAAGAAGGGGGAAACCTAAACATCCTGCGGCCGCGTTTTGTTTGTTTATATTGTACTAGTTTAAGTGAACGAACAAAATATGTTTTGATATGTATATATATATGTATATAAATGCTTCCGCTTTTGAAAGTATAAATGAAATGTGTTTCGTTCGGGTAAGAAAAGACGGGTCGTTACACTTAAGGTCCAAAATAGAATTGCCATTTGAAGTCAAACTCATTTTGCGACAATTTAACCCCCCAATACACATTACCCATAAAAATTATATAAAACTACAATTTTAATATGGTAAAAATAAATAAAAAGTTTTTTATTTTATTTTTTAAATAAATAAAAATATTTTTTCTAAAATAGAAAACTGCTGCCAACGTGGCATTTTACTAAATTGTATATAAAAAATAAAATAAGGAAAAAATACTAAATAAGAAAAAGAAAATAAGTTACATAAGGAAAACAACATAATACAAGTATATTTAATATTTGTTTCCAAGATACGATTTTTTTCAGTAAATGAGTGCAACTTGGCACTATCAACGTGGCTTAGTAGCTAGTTGGCACTATAATTATTATAATATTATTATTAAGAGTAAGATAAAATTAAGATAAAATAAGATTGAAGTTAAACTTCAAATTCAAAAATAGAAATTACATTTATTATTACTCCCATGATTTATAGAGTTTGCCAAAGATGTTCAAATACCACCGGTGGTACCATAGTTATGGCACTACCCGTATTTTCCGATCACATATAATATCTGTTGGGAAAATCAAGATCAGATTTGGAACTAGTATGGTGAAGCGAAGCTCCAATAGTTCGAAAAATTTTCCGACAATGCCATTGGCGCGCCATAACTATGGCACCACCAATGGTGCTTGAATATTCCTGTAGAGTTTGCTACTATTTGTTCAAAGAATGACCGAAATATGAAGATTTTGCTACTATTCACCAAGCGAATAACAACACTATTAAGTATAAAGTTTTACTTAAAAGATTGCAATGGTTTAATGATTGCTTTCCTATCATAAATGCATTTTTTCTGTAACAACACGTAATTTTTAAGTATAAAATTAAAATAAATGTTTGGAATGTTATATAGATTTGTTTTCCCATCATGTCATTTTTTAGTAATATGAAAAATTTTCTACTTTATCTTTTATGTCAAATTCAAATTGGATTTCAAATCTAATGGTATAATTGCTTTAATCTTGTTCTTGGCAATTTTACAAAATATGGATGCTGGATTCTTTAGAGAGGGGCCGTTTTCATTTTTCAATTTACATAAAATTCAAAGCATGTTAGCTTGCAATTCAGTACAAATTTTTACACATTTCTTTTCAAATTTAAATATAATCAAACTAATCATGTTTACATATCTTCATTTTGGAATCCACATATACTACACAAATCTCCATTATTGAACCTTACTAAATCTCTCTCATATTTCACATGAAAATCAGTAAAAATTTACACCTTAAACACACACTCATTTTGTTTAATTAAACTTTGAGATCAATCACACCCAAACAAAAAAAAAAAAAAAAAAAAAAAAAAAAAAGAAAAATGGAAAAAAGTGTTTTAAATGACTATTTGCGCAGAGAAGTGATAGGATTGAGATCTTTGTGTCCAGATTTCAAGATTAGGGTCAATTTGTACAGGGGCCATATAGACGAGTGACCGCTTCCCCAACTTCCTCCATCAAACTAAGCGTGCCTGTTTATAGTTCTAGCTGAAAGAGCAACGGAGGGGACAAGCGGCTGAGGGTTTCCCCTTGGCACACATTTGTCATTCGCTGCAGTGATTTCTACGAGTATATTTCTTCATCATCGAAGTTGACAGGTAGTATCATATTTTATTTGTGTAAAATCAGCTTTGTAAGTTACTTTTTGCACTGATTTGATTGTTTGAATGATTTTAATTTTGCACAAACTCGATCTGTGATGCCGTCCAGCCTTATGGCCATTGCTCATCTCCTAGCTCCTTAGAATTACCCTTTTTTTCTCAATTAACAACAGAATTGTTGTTTGTTGACGGTAATCTTCCTTGTCCAACAGCGATTTTACTGACAACATCTGTTTTGAGATTTTGATATGGTTGTCTATGGGTTTCTCTTGCGCTTATAACTGGTTGATCCATGTGTGAAATGACCAGCACCCAGTCCAGTGGGTGATTGAGTGATGATTATATGAAACACATGATAAAGCTAAATGGTGGCGGGGTATACATGGGTAGTAATGGAAGAAAATATAAATATTTTGGGTTAGAAATCCGTAAAGGTGCTTAATGATGCGACTTGAGCCGCAAGGTAAATGCTGTCTGAGGTGGTATTGACTTTACCAAAGCGCTGAGAGTTATGGCAAAATTGTGACCTGTCATGTAAGTTTGATATATTTGGGTTGCTAAATTGGCTGAGGGAAATAAGTGATTCACAACTATCTATGTTCTTTTTCTCCTTCTAATTCAAAGGCAACGCTACAAATTGGCTAGGCAGAAAATTTGATGTTAATGCTGGGTGTGAATATTTCGGCGCCTCCTTTCTTAAATCTCACTATACGAAAGGAAATTTATTAAGAGTGAGAAAGAGCTATAGTACTAGATAATGAGAAGATTTTAGTTACAAGTGGGAAGTTACTAATATTAGGTCGCTTGTCTTCCTTTGTTTTCTCTTGATTCCGGTGCAAGAAAGCATAATACACACACAGACACACACACACACATGTATATATTTCCTTTGTTTGGTTTATATATTATTATTTACAGAATTCAATAAGACAAGGTTCTAAATTGATTCTTTGATTAGAGAGGAATCCAAGGGCTGATAGTTATTGGTGTTTTTGTCCTTGCTTCTGCTGCTCTCTATTTGCATCTATATTGTGTTGCCTTAAGAGAGATGGCAAATTCGCAAAATGTTGAGCTGGAGGCAGCCAAGTTTCTGCATAAACTTATACAAGAGTCCAAAGATGAACCTACCAAATTAGCCACAAAGCTTTATGTGGTGCGTGGTATTTTCTTTTATGATATGTATAGTTACTTTTCGGAGGTGAACTTACTGATTTGCTTCAAAGCTTTATGTGGTGCATGGTATTTCCTTTTTTTTCTTTTCTTTCTTTCCTTTTTTATTAATGATGCCTATAATTACTTTTCCGTTTAATTTTTGGGCTTCATGCTAATATGCCATGTTTACATTTATTACTGCTAAATAAACAGATTTTGCAACATATGAGATCCAGTGGGAAAGAAAATTCAATGCCATATCAAGTTATATCAAGGTAAAGCAGCTCCAGTTCCGATGATCCATAACTGTTATGCTTGCCCAATGCATATGGATGCAGTTAATCTGCTCACTGCATTAAATTTAATAGACACTGATCAACATAATAAACATGCTATGTGTTCTCTAATTATTATGTTTTGTGCTTCAATTTATTAGGAGCCATAAGGTTCATCATTTCATGTCTCTGAATGTTTTGTTTGATTTGGAAAAAAGGATGATTGAAAAGGATGATCACCTTCTGTGTTGCATTCCGCTCATTTCAATTTATTTTACAAATTGTGTCAGGCATTCTATCCTCACTCTCTGTTTTATGCTTTTTAATTATTCAAGGGCCATGGAGACTGTTATTAAACAACACAATCTTGACATTGAAGCTTTAATGTCATCACGCCTTCCTATGGCTAGTGGAACACAAATTGGAGACTCTACATCTTTGCAATTAGCGGGTAAAACATCTCTCTTTGACTTGTTCACAGACAACTTGGGGGACTGCGTGAGTCTTTTCTGACAAAGGGACAAAAATAGTATTTTATTTGAAGCTCTAGAAATGGTGAGAGAGGAGGTCCACTGCTCTTACAATCACATGAACGGCAGGAGTGTATTGCAATGCTGAGTGGATGTGCATGGTAGTCTGGTAGTCAAACATTGAGGTAGCTGGAGATTTGATTCACTACCTGATGCATATGCTTTAGCTGGTTAATTGGCTTCTGTGGAAGTCATAGACATGATATAACTCAAGGATCATCAACAACCCATATATGTCCGATTTTGTGGATTCTTTAACTTGACCTTAAATTTTTGCCCGTCTTTGCTCAAGGTCTGCCTACTTTTAGGCTTTAGCAGCAAATGCGGTGCAATGGACTTCATCGAGACAAAAAAAATATACACAATATAAGTAAACTAAATCTAACAGACCCGGTCAAGCAATTGCAGTGCCAGTTAAACCAAATGAAGTTAGAAATTTGGGCATTTGCAATTGGGGAAATTAGAGATGAAGAAAACATTTTATTTTGGTTATGTTGGTTCTGCCTCATGGAGTCTTTCTATCAACAATGCTTGTAGTTTGAGGAGTGCAGGATGTGTGTTCAAGTGTCTTATCTTAGTATTAAGATGCATGGGTTAATCCTGTAAGATTCAAACAATACAAGTATTGCTGCATGAATTATTGATGCCATGTTTCATGTAAATTGAGAAGCAAAATAATTGTTTGCTATTACTGATAAGCAAAAATATTGCTGGATTAATGGGAAATGTTGAAAGAGATGCATCGTATTTGTTAATGTCCTTGCCAACAAAAACCGACACACCGAGTTATTGTTTCGTAACTTTTTCTGTGGGATCTGTGGTATGGTTAGTGCTTCTTATAGGATGAGGCAGGACTCATAGCCTTGATGAGTTTTTTGTTTTAACATGTAGTTTTGCATGAAAAAAAATGTTGTTGAAATTTCAGGTGGAGCTCCAGGTTCTTACCCAGCACCAGAGTCGACTGGTCCTATAAATTTTGGTAGCTCTTCACACGATAACCGTGGTTTTGCTGCTAATATCAACAAGGACAGAAGCATGGAAGTGTTTCAAGCCATGCCTTCGGCCGATCTTGCAGCTGGTAAAAGTGGTGCTGGAAAACCGTTGGATCATGGGGGAACTAGCTCACTGGTTAATGCAAATAAGATTGCTCAGGTACTTCCTTACCACAGTAATTTAGGTATTTCACCTTGTTCATTCTACTGCTGTCTTTGATTATTTAGGTGCCCCAGTTTGACAGTGACTTTTGATTTTATCTGCTTTACCATCTTGAAACCTGGATTGTTTATATTAATCTTGTCATCCAATTTAAATTGGAAGTCACCCAATTCGTTGTGAGCTTTTATTCCCCATGCTCATTTATTAGCCATAATGTAGATGGTGCATCGATCATCTGTCAAAGTTTGGGAACTTGGACGATGAATTGTATCTTTTAGTTATTATTGACATTCCGAAGTTTTTAAATTTTAGCTTAAAAATTATGATATTGGTATGGAAGCGATCATTCCCCTACAGTGTCCTTATTTCTTCAAAGATACTAAATGGTCGTTATAGATATGGTCAGTCTTTATGCTGCATACCTATCCCCGATGGAAACCGTAAAATGAAAATATTATCTTCAAAGTTACAGCGGTAAGGTGAGCCCCATTTACATGGTTGCCTTTAGAGATGTGTCATGTCCATTTGCACACGTGAGCTATGTCAAGTTTTTTGCTACTGAACTCACAGCTGTGAACTGGATGCATTTTATCTTGCTTCATAGAACACCAAAAAAAAAAGTTGTGGCCGTTGCAGAACTAGATGTTGAGATCGCTGCTTTAGTAAGCTGAAAGTCTCAACTGAGGTCATTTAAAACCAATAATAATGTCGAATCTGGCATAAATAATGATATGAAGCTCTCTTATAATTTTACTGCCCTTAGAAAAATGATTTGATACCACTACATTGATCACTGACTGAAAAGGTTTGGATTACACATTTGCCCGTACTGACATCAGTTGGAATTGGCCTGGTTGCAATCATGATGCATATGTTTGAAAGAAGAAAAGTAGTTTTCTTTGCTTATTCCATAACATATAATATATGATACTTAAATACTAAATTTAGATTCATAGAAGGATAATTATTTGCTTCGTATTCCCTATACTCCAATGTCCAAAATATTTCAGTCCGACGAGCTGCTCACATGGCTAATACTGCAAATGGCATTGTTAACTATTTTGGCATTGCTCGCTATTCTAGTTTGATCAAAATCATTTAGTTAAGTTTGTTAGAGCTTGTTTGTTTTAGATTTTTCAGAAATCATTTATCTGTCAAATCATTTTCTTGCGAAGTCATTTGGGAACGATGTGAAATCGTTTCTCTTGAGATTGACGTTCAAAATCATTTTTTCACAAACAATTTTCACAAAAACAATGTGTTTGTTGGGATGAACTTTTATTTTGGTAAAAGGTACCGATTTAGATCAAGTAGTGATAGCACCATGTGATGAGCGGAAAATAATGAGTGTTGAATATGTGGTTATGATTGAAATTTGACTTTATGTGAGCATTAGAAGTTCGTTATTAGGTATGAAAAAGTTCAAACAAAAACACATGCTTAGTTTTGCTGAAATGATCTTGGAATCATATCTTGCATTCTATCAGTGCTGCTTTATATTTCTTTAGTCCCAAAAAGCGAAGTCTTTTTTTGGATGGTAACCAAAAAGCAAAGTCTTTTCACCAACTAAAAGATTTAAATCAATAATTCTAGAAAATGCCATGAAGACAAAACGCATAAGTCTTACTGGTACATCAGTATATTATTTTTGCAATTTGGAAGACTTCAGACAAATATAATGGAAGAACATCACATTGACTTTGGTTATTGTGAAGAGGAATATTCTATTTATTAGACAGATAATTGATCCTCTTTTTCAGGGAATCAAAATTCAGAATTTTATTTCCACCTTATGTTGCTCAACCCTTGATCCGGATGACTTATCATTGTAATATAAGTTGTGCTACTTATGTAAGCTCTATGAGTTGTTTGCTGCTAATTTCTCTGTCTAGATGTTTAAGTTCTCCGGTTACGTAGCATAAAGGTTAAGTTACATATTTCCATGATAGAATTCGATAAGAAAACAATAGCAAGATTAGAGGTGGGGAAATGAATGGAACGACTAGAATCAAACCTAATTGTCTGGTTCTGCCTGTGTGTTTCATTCTTTTTCTTACTCTTCCTGTCAAACTTTCTTTTCTTTCTTTTTAACTTTTTGTGAAAAATAATCGGTGCACATGTCTACCATCTCTAGCTTTTTTTTTCCTTGTATTCTTTTTTAATACTTTTCCACGACCCAGCTAAGTAATTGATCCTTACTTGTAGGTGATTATATTCGAACGGCTTTTATTGCGTATGCCACATTTCAATTGCACTTAAATTTGCCAATCCTTGTTCGTGACATTTAAGGCTTTACATTTTTTCAACTCTCTGTTGTGGTTAAGTTTCACTGTGTGATACACTTGTCTCTAAGATAAACTAGTTCAAATATTTTGTTTCAGGATGGACAACGG
Organism: Jasminum sambac; assembly: GCA_018223645.1. Classification (NCBI taxonomy): domain Eukaryota; kingdom Viridiplantae; phylum Streptophyta; class Magnoliopsida; order Lamiales; family Oleaceae; genus Jasminum; species Jasminum sambac. Next base: position 30,416,597 of record CP073652.1, read on the forward strand.
TTATATTCCCAACATCTTTTCTATTTTAATTTAAATAAATAATAGATTCGAGTGTAGTAGATTCTCTCTCTCTCTCTCTCTTTAATTTTTATTTTTAAATCTCATTTAAGCATGCAATCAGAACGTTTGAAAAGAGAAATTTCACCTATATCTAGATATTTTTAAGTAGATAAGAGTTGACCATATGAATTCAACAGCAAAAAAATGAGGATATAAATGTTACATGGATCAAAGGTTATTAGATCAATGACATTAACTGTTATTAGAATGCAATGTAGTAAATAAAAAATTGTAATGTTACTATAATTACCTTCTTTTAATAATGATATGTAACTTTTTGTTTTTAGAGCTCTGTTTCATGAGACTGAACCCAGCTGGAACCTGTTCGATTTCCACACTAAGGAATCAAATTGTTCCATTTTATTAAGAAACCATTGATTTTTTTGTATTGTTCGGTCATGCTCGAGGTTCAACCAAACCATGCCCATGGCTAACTAAATGATATTTCTCTTTCTTAATTGATTTACTAGGATGTCGAAGAATAAAGAGAGAAAACGTTAAGATAACACGGTTTATATTGAAGGGAGATTGATGTAATTTTCTTCAGGAGCTGACTAACTGTTGCATATTCTTTGAGGGAACTATTATTCCATTCACATATTTTCTAGCCATGAGCCATACTTAAAAGACAGAGAGAGCATGATAGGTTACGTAAGGAACCTACCCGTGCAAAGAATTCCTGTTTAATAAAAGCTCTGCTATTTAATTTCCATTTTTTATTATGTTTCAGTTGAGAAATGGCGGTGAAAGTGTAATGGGGTTTACCAGCTTTTGGTCATCACTTTGCTAACCCTGATTCAGCTATTTTTAATCTGTTAAGCTTGTTTTGACAGGGTGGTGTCCCTAGCAGTATTGCGGATGCTAACATGCTAAGAAGTGTGGGTCATAGAGAGACAGGAAAATCTCCTGCTGCTCAAGCTTCAAGCACTAATGGGCCATTTAAAGAGCAGCAGTTAAAACAGCTCAGAGCGCAGTGCCTTGTTTTTTTGGCTTTCAGGTACTAGTTACCTATTTCACATTTTATTGGTCTGTCTTTTTCAGTCAGAAATTTTTTTACTTGCCTTTGTTTGAACACTGTTTCCATGCGCAGAAATGGTTTGACGCCAAAGAAACTTCATCTCGAGATTGCACTTGGAAATTTTTACTCAAAAGAAGGTACTTACTCATTTACATTCGTAAGTTTTTATCCATTTGATTGGCAAATAACAGTGTATTCTACAGATGGTCTTCGCAGAGATCTTATTGATCAGAAGGAGAAGGAGCAAGTTAATGACCCAAGCAACATTGCTGAATCCTCTAAACCACCTGAAAGACTAGTTAGCACCAAAGGCAATTCATCCTTTGTGGACCAGAGGGGAGCTGAGGTTGCAAAGACAATGGAGGATAAAGGTGGTCAATGTTCTATTCTCTTTGATAATGTGCAAGATAGGAAAAATCTTTTATTGACAAGAAGGGATATGGATGCTGAGATGCCCAACTCGGAAACAGTAGTACTGACACCTGCACCTGGAGAACAATATGAATCTAATATGAGGAATGTTTCCATCAATAGTCACGGGTATGACATGAAGAACGGTCATCGACAAATTGGATCGTCTATTGTTGGTTCTGTTGTTATACCCCAAGCTGAGCAAATGAAGCTTGAGGAGAGTACTGGGACTGGAATTGGGTGCGACACTGATGCTTCCAAGGCATCACCACTTGCCACAACAATTGTTACCCATGAATCGGTGCCACAAAGAAAAGATGATGCTATCTGTCTCTCTCAAAGTCCTAATGCCTGTAGTAGTCTTGGAAATAGACGTTTTGATGTGAAATTATCTACTTTTCCATCAAAAGAGCAGTGGAAGCCCGTCTTGGGACTGAGTGGCAACAATTACACGGCAACAGTTAAACCTGTTTCACATTGTGAGTGGCATTTGTTTGATACAATCAACTTCCTGATGTAATTTTTGTGATGCAAGGTCCCCTGTTTTTGTAACATGTATTTTTGATTAGGTGACAGCATGAATTGCTGACACTAAAATGTGGAAATCCTTTTGTAGCTTTACAGACAGATCGAGAAGATGATGATATTTCAGGATCTACTGATAGGCCACCTTCTCCAAAGCATACAACACTTGAAAAGTGGATTTTGGATCATCAAAAGAGAAAAGTTATTGCTGAGCAAAGCCGAGCACTAAAACAGCAGAAAACAGAGCAAAAAATTGCCGCCAGATCTGAGAAGCTTAAGGTTTGCAATTTTATGAGATCATTTTACGATGAGGGGTGTACAATTTTACTGATAAATTCAATTGTTTGAGTATTGCTGTTTCCTTGAGCTGGGTTCTGGTATTTCTTAGTCATTAGGGGTGATTGGGAGTGTTTTTAATGGTTTTTAATGTAAAGGAGGAGAGAGAATGAGTGGAATTTAATGGTGGAGATTTGTGGATGTGACGTGATATGTGGATGTGATTGATTTAGAGTAAAGAAAGAATGTATAAAAAAGTGTAAAAAAGTGGAAAAATTTTGAAAAATTAAGTGCCAATCATGCTTATTTTCTTTGATTTGCCTCATTTGGGAATGATTTTGAAAATGATTCTTGATTGTTGATATGTCTCTTGTGCCTTGAGAACTTATGCATCAAAATACATTCCTTGTTAGCGTTTCCATCTTGAACTTGTGGCTTGTGTATATTTATACGGCTTCTGGCATGATGTGTTGCTGCCTTTTGACTTGCTAAGAAAAGGAGTCATGTTTCCTCAATTTTTACCCATTATAACATAACTGTCGCTGTTTTTTCTTTTCTTCTGTTTTTTGTTGTTGTTGTTGTTACTAGTCGTTGTCGTCGTCGTTGTTTTGTGAGAGTGCCCTCTTTCTGTTTTGGCATATTGATTGCTTTATGAGAATTGTTCCTAAGTGTGTCTCGATATGGTGTTTGATATGTTTTATTTTTATTTGTATTTTTTAACACTTGTTGCTATTGTTTTTGTTGAATCTTTGGTTATTATGACAAGTAGTTGATGTAAGGTTTATGCGGAAAGCCTTCAAAAAGTTGAATGCTTATTGATCCCCAATTGAATATTTCTATTGTCATGAAGGATTGAATGCTTATTGATCCCCAGTTGAATATTTCTATTGTCATGGAGGTCAATAATTAGTCTTTAATCTTCGTAGATGTTTATTCATTTGACCAACATGTCTAACTAAAAGTGACCTACAGGAACCAAATGCTACAAATGACTTGCGTTCTTTAACCTTCCTAATATACCATTTTTTCCTTATAAGCTTGAGTGAAGAGTCAGATTGATTTCCCTGTCTTACCTCTTGTTCGATGAAATTCATGATGCTTTTTTACTTGTCCTTGTTAAATCATTTCATGCAAAATAATTGTTATTATAAAAGTAATAATATTTTCGCTTATTTTTATTTTATTTTTTTAAATCAAGGACAATTTAGGACTTTGGGTAACCGAATTTATGAGTCTATTTTCTTTGAATATAATGCAGAGGTGGATTCATGTCAACTTTAAAGTTGATATATTGTTTCGAATTTTCAAACTGAGCTTAAGCCTCACATCTCATTTCTTGCTCCTTAAAATCTGTTATCTGTATCCGAAGTGGAAGCTCCGTTCGGATGGAAGCATTGTGTCGTGCATTTAATAGGCTTATTGCAATGCATCAGTTTGAGATACCTCTTTACTTATTTCTTCCAGTGTGCAATTTGGGAATTTAACATTTGTCAGGGACTAGGTTTTGTTTAGTCTCTAAAAGGCAAGTAAGAAATGCTCTCTCGTGTCTTGCAGGAAAACGTAAGCTGTTCTGAAGATATTTCTGCAAAGACAAAAAGTGTGATTGAACTGAAAAAACTTCAATTGCTGGAGCTGCAGCGTAGTCTACGGAGGTAGATGATTATTTATAAGCAGAAACATGCTTCTGTTGACATTCTTAAAATGCTCTCTCTCTCTCTCTCTCACACACACCCACACACAGAAATTCAAGGTTTTTAAATGCCTGATGTGGTATTTCGATATTTTGATACACAATCCCTAAGTGACAAAATTACCTGCGCCAATTGTTGGATTTTAAGATTATAACATCCTACGACCCATTGTTGGAATCTACGGACCGTATTCTCATGATTCTCCACTTTGTTATTGTTATGGGCTGTGTACCTGCAGTTAAATAAACTAAATTAGGTCAGGAGGTTGGATACTTTGGACAAAGTATCAACTTGAATTAAGGACCAAATAAGAACTAATAAAAGGGAAAGAACAGAACCCGTAACCTGAAGAATGTTATGAATCATTTTTTTTCAGCTATTTTGGAAATTGATAAGATGTTGTTTATCACATTTTGGATAGTTGATTTGCGTTTTTTTAGTTTTAGAGCTTATTTGCTACAACTTATTTTAAAATTGGTTTCTCAAACATAATTTTCAATCACTCATTTCATTGACTTGTCACCTTTTTAATTTTTATATAATGATTTTCTTAAATTTTCAACAACATATTCAAAATTCATTTTTGCAATAATCTCTATTAAACACACTTAATCCATATAGTTTTTCGTTTTTAGGTTGGTTTTGTCAGTGTGCTGAAAATTAGTTGTGGAGGTACACTTGGTTATTGATATCATGAGGTTGTCATTAATCACACGAGTTTATGGTTTGTATAAACTTTCGCAATTATAATGGCAATTAGTGTTAATAATGGTTTCTTATGAATGTTACCAATTGCAGTTAAATTTGATGTTAACAATTTCGTATAAATTTCCACAATTTGATTAAAATTACCCAATCTTGCTCCTCTCTTATCAATTTATTTGTACATGACTCCGATGGGAAGTCTTAGTCTTCTATGTATTCTTTGCATCTATCTGTCTTGTTCTTAGATTTTCGTCATTATCTTTCTGCAGTGATATATTAAATGATTATTTCAAGCCAATAGCAAATGAGATGGACCGCCTGAAATCAATCAAGAAGCACAGAATTGGAAGGAGGTCCAAAAACATTGAGCGATATGAGCAGAAGATGAAGGAGGAGCGGCAAAAGAGAATTCGTGAGAGGCAGAAGGACTTCTTTAGTGAGATAGAAGTTCACAGGTAGATTCGGTACTTTACCAGGAAATGCCTCTGGCAAAAGCCTCTTTTCTCCTCTTAAGAGGAGACAGCTAATTATGTTTTGTGTTGTATTTGACAATGTACACTACAGAGAAAGACTGGAAGATGTATTTAAAATGAGGAGAGAGCGCTGGAAGGGATTCAATAAATCTGCAAGGGAGTTCCATAAGAGAAAGGAAAGGTTTCATCGTGAGAAGATAGACAGGATTCAGCGTGAAAAAATTAATTTATTAAAAATTAATGATGTTGAAGGGTATCTCCGCATGGTTAAGGTGCTGTATCGCTTAGTAGAGTTTCAATTATCTTGAGTATGATTTTTCGTTGTAGTTGTCTTTGACAATACTTTCAACATGCTTATAGGATGCAAAATCAGACCGCGTAAAGCAACTGCTGAAAGAGACTGAGAAGTATCTGCAGAAGCTTGGGTCTAAACTAAAGGAGGCTAAGGCACTGGAAAGACAGTTTGAAACTGAGATGGATGAGAGTAGGACTGGTGGTGTTGAGGATAGTGAAATAAATTTTGATGAAGATGAAAAGGATCAGGCGAAGGTGATCATTTTGTTGTTCTTTTCCAGAATCTGGTTTCATTTTTCATTGCCTTTTGATGCAGTGTCTCAAATATATCCAGTCCACCTTACTTAGTTGCTATATGTCTGCAGCATTATATGGAAAGCAACGAGAAGTACTATTTGATGGCTCATAGGTAACTATAGGACAACCCCATCTTGTGAATCTTATACAATATTAATTTCCATATTTGCCAGCTTTAACATTGTTTGGTTAAGCTTCGGCTCTATCTTCTTGTTTCCTTGTTTTGGCTTTTCTTTTTGTTTTTAAATTTTCCTCTCGTCTTTCTGTACACTATGAAGCTTATGATGTGGTGACTTCCAAAGAATCTTAAATTCCATCATGTCTGTAAGCAACATTAACATGTGTGTTCTTTTCTTACTGGGTTGGATATTTTCTTCTGCAGCGTAAAAGAGAGCATCGGAGAGCAGCCGTCATGCCTCGAGGGCGGAAAATTGAGAGAGTGAGTCATATCTACCATTCCAACTTGGATTCCCCAACACCCTCTCTTTTTGTTCCCTTCCTTCCTTACTGGATATGGTGAGTTGATCTGTTCGGAATTATATTTTGTGCAAATATATTAAGTCACTTAGTGTTATTCTATGTTCTGATTATTTCATTTTGTGGATTTCGTAAGGTACCAAATGAATGGACTGAGGTGGTTGGTTTCACTGTATAATAACCACTTGAATGGCATCCTAGCTGATGAAATGGGTCTTGGTAAAACTGTTCAGGTGTGATTTTCACCATATCTATATGCCACTATGGTTAGGACATTCTGCAGCATCATGTTAGGTTAATGGGATTGTAGAGCTGAGAGTCTATTTTACAGGTCATTTCTCTAATTTGTTATCTAATGGAAACCAAAAACGATAGAGGACCTTTTCTAGTAGTTGTTCCATCTTCTGTTTTACCTGGATGGGAGTCAGAGATAAACTTCTGGGCACCGAGTATCCAAAAAATTGTTTATTCTGGGCCACCTGAAGAACGCCGAAGGCTGTTCAAGTAAGCCATGTGGAGAGTTGCCAGTTTCCTTCATATCGTTCTGCAGTTCCATTTTAGTCATAGCTGCTTATATGATATTCTGAATTGCAGGGAACAAATTGCTCCTCAGAAATTCAATGTTCTCCTAACCACATATGAGTATTTAATGAACAAGCATGATCGGCCAAAACTAAGTAAAGTACATTGGCATTATCTCATAATCGATGAGGGTCATCGTATAAAGAATGCTTCCTGCAAATTAAATGCCGATTTGAAGCATTATCGTAGCAATCACAGATTGCTGTTGACTGGCACTCCTTTGCAGGTCTCATCTAGTCTAATCGCTCATTTAATGTATCTGTCATTTTGTAGTATGGCTGCGTCAACATCTAACTTCAATTTGAGCACGTGGCTTTGCATGACACAGAAGTCTACAGCCAGTACCAACCTTTTTGTGTTAGTATGTGCTAATATATATTCTCTCCCCCACGCTCTCATCTATGCAGAACAATCTTGAGGAACTGTGGGCACTGCTTAACTTCTTATTGCCCAATATTTTCAACTCATCAGAAGATTTTTCCCAATGGTTTAATAAACCATTTGAAAGTAATGGTGACAATTCACCAGATGAAGTAAGTTTCTTAGTTTTCCTCATTTACAATGTCAGCCATTTGACATATTTTGTTTCTCTCTAATTTAGACTCCTCGTGCTAAATGCTCATTTTGACTAGGCTTTGTTATCTGAGGAGGAGAATCTTTTGATCATTAATCGCCTTCACCAAGTGCTGCGGCCCTTTGTGCTTCGCAGATTAAAACACAAGGTTCTATTTTCCTATCAATTCTTTGTTCAAAATAGGGCTTACTAACATGTAGGAGTCTTCACTTACATATCTGGAAGTGTCTTGTTATGTGCTGTCCAATGTGCATATAAATATCAGCTCAGCTTTATCTCGTTGCTGTTCAAGTGTCTGTTGGAAGTATTTAATCTTTTTGCAACTGGAAGTTTTCGGTTGGTATTATCTTTGATGGACAGAGAATGTGTCTGAAGTACAATATTAAGACATTCTTCAAACGAAAAAGCTTCTTTATTTTACTTCGTATTTCGTCATTTGGTATTGAATGATTGTAATTATTCCTTAATTACATCCTCTTTGCTTCTTTTGTGGTCGCCATTATCAATTTTCTGTACAACAGGTGGTTTTTCGTAGTCGTTTTCACCAGAAAATATGCTATCAACTCTTGGAGAAATTTATGTCCATTGCCAATCTTGAGAGCTGAAAAAAAAATAATAATAATACTAAATAAAATGAAGAGCTTGTTTGCTACATCCTTGGAAAAACTCGATCTTTCAACTGCTCATTTCATTTATGTAACTTTTTTCATTTTTTTATGATACTATTATTAACTTTACAAGCAAACGTTCAAAAATCATTTTTTAAAATTCTCTATAAAACAAACACGAAGGTCAGCAAATAAGAATAGTTGCTCATTTATCCTGAAATAGTAAAGTCTTTATTAGTTTGAGGATAAAAGATTTCTGGTAGGAGGGTGGTAGGTTACCTATTTTACCTCTATGGAAATTCACATTAGGCCGGCCTATAGAAAAGCGACATTGATGACAATGAGAAAATTGGTCTGAATAACATGAAAGACCTGTTTGATCTATAATCGGAACTGAAGGAAGATGAGTCCTTATCTGCCAAGGAGGTTTTCTGATGCTGGATATGAAGGGAGAAATTTTTTTTTCTACGCTTTCCTTTTCGTCTGCCTTTTGCCCCATTTATGGATAAAACTTTGTTTGGACCCATTTATCAGATGCCTGTAGTTGTGTTGACAAACATGTTATGCTTCTTTCTTTGAAGAAATTATAATTATTTGATGGTTGTCTTAATTTGGTAGGTTGAGCATCAATTACCCGAAAAGATTGAAAGGCTTGTTAGATGTGAAGCGTCAGGATATCAGAAGCTATTGATGAAGAGGGTAGAAGAGAACCTTGGTGCAATTGGGACCTCGAGGGTTTGTGTTTCATTTTATAATCTTCCTAGATGATTTTTCAGATCTTTGTACTCAGTGTACATGTGCAAAATGACACGCCTGTGCACGAGCATGCATAGACACCCCCTCATGAACTTTTTATTTCTATATCAATATCAATATTGGTTCTTCCACCCTTGCGTAGTATACCCATATATTTGTTCTGGAACTCGTATATGTTGAATCTGACATCACTTACACTGTGGTGAAGAATGTGTAGTGGGAAGTTGCCCCAGTTGTTTCTGACCTTAAATTCACAATTTTGTCAGGCTCGGTCAGTGCATAACTCAGTGATGGAATTGCGTAATATATGTAATCATCCATATCTCAGCCAACTTCATGTGGAGGAGGTATTTGCTTCTGTCTTCAATTAGGCTACAATATGTTCTGTAAATGTAATGGTAAAGTATTAAGTTATGTTAACTAATTCAAAGCAATCAAGAGTAACTTAGCTTCTAGTTCTCTTCAGTTCAGGGCATTAAACTTTGTGCAGACTTGCAAATGTTAATATACTTTGTCTTCTCTAATTAGGTTCATGATTTTATCCCGAAGCATTATCTGCCAAATATTGTGAGACTCTGTGGGAAGCTTGAGATGCTAGATCGTTTGCTGCCCAAACTAAAGGCAACTGATCATCGGGTATGCAAATTCGATTCTTTGGTTCATATTTGACATAAGAGGTGCATGGTTTTTTCTGTTTTCTTGTTCTTTATTTGAGTTTTCTGGGCTTATGTTTTATGATGCTGGAGTTCTCTTCAATGTCAGTACCATGTTGTATTGTATCACATTGTTCACTGCTCTAAAACTTTGCTTTGGTTGCCATTTCTGGTATAAAATATTGTGAAATGCTCCATTTTCGGGTCTGAAACTTCCTGATATGTTTGACGAAATAACCATGTTACTTTATGTGCCTCTCGCTCTACCTCACTGTCTCTCTCTGTTCTTTATTATTATTTTTAATTTTTTTTTTATTCTCTCTTGTGGTATTGTTCTTGACCTTTCCGGTTTCCGCTTGTTGATCTATTTCACTATTGGCTTACCCCTTTTATTTCTTTAGCCTTTTGGATTGATGTGCAATCCAAAAAAAAGAGGTCGGAGGGTGTTTTCTGAAAAACTCCAGTTCTTCATTTCATTTAATTGAGGTCTGCGAATGATGCAATCTAATTGAAGGTTAAATGTTTTTCTTATACTTTAATTACGACAATGCTATTTTCTGACCGAAGAGAGAGAATATAGAATCCTGGGTTAAAGCTTCCTTGAACTATGTGGATTCATGTCTCTCTGTTTCTGTGCCTCTGAATTTTAATACTTGTCATAAGTTGTTTGAGCCTTATCCATAATTTTCTAACTGTGTAATTGTTTGTAGCTTATGATTAATAAAACTCTCAGTTTCTTATATATAAAAAAAAAGAAAAGATAATTTTCTAAAAGTGGCCATGTGGATCCCGTGTGCCGCTCCCTAACCACAAAGGTTAAAATCTCTTTTCTTCTATACAGAGAGAAAACAAAGGGGCTTATTCCAGACCCATTTCCCCATGATTTCTTTCCAGCTTTTCTGATATGTGATTCTCGTGAAGTCCCTGTTTTACTTGAAGGACTGATGGGCAAGTCGTTAGAGAATCTGATGTTTTATGATCTGCAGGTTCTTCTCTTTTCAACAATGACTAGACTCCTTGATGTCATGGAGGATTATCTTTGCTGGAAACATTATAAATACCTTCGCTTAGACGGGCATACTTCTGGGGGTGATAGAGGAGCTCTTATCGACAAGTTCAATGAGCCTGGTTCTCCCTACTTTGTTTTCTTGCTCAGGTAATGACTCAGCTCATCCAGACCAGTAAATTGGAACTTAAGATCTAGTTTTGACTAGGGATGACTTAAATTTAATAAGAGGTGCAAGATTTGAGGCTTCTGTCATTGGCGATGTTGGCTTGGTGATCTAATAGAAAAGGTGGCCGTTCTAATGTTACTTTTATTATTGTTGCTGGCTATTGTGGGAAAGCCTGGAAATTTTTTGGTGGTGCTGGATGAGATCTAATAACTAGCTGACAATGTGGTTCTGAGGTTTACTTCCTGAAAAAGGGAATGCAGACATCTAATATTTTGACTAAAATGAGAGACATTCCATCCTTTTATTCAATAATCAGGCTAGAAAGTGTTGAACCTGTTTTTTATGGAGTCTGGTAAGGCTAGAATCTGACTAGCACATTCAGTCAACACAATTGAAAATGGAATCAGTACAGTAATATATTTTACATTTCATGTCAGGAGTACCAATGTTAAAAGGGTTCTTAAAAGGTTCTTCATGGCAAAATGCACTACTTTAGGTGTCTTGTCACTTCACTGTTGTTACATCAGTATTGAAATTAGGCACAGTTAGATAGATGTGATGCGTGCGTGCATGTGTGTGATGTAATCACAAGCCTAAGTTCCTAACTAAGGCAAAGTGCCGTTACTCTTGGGATCTGTTGGATAATGGCCCCTCAGTTCGTCATATAGGTCCTCCCTATCTGGAAAGTGATGTTTTAGTGGACCTACATTGTCAACGGTTGTTAATCTTCATGTTAGTATGCCTGTCCTGTTGCGTCCGCTGTTACACTAACCCATTATAACATGGTTCCAGTATTCGCGCTGGAGGTGTTGGTGTAAATCTTCAAGCTGCTGATACAGTGATCATCTTTGACACGGATTGGAATCCCCAGGCAATATTTTAATACTGTTCTTTATCAAATGTAATACCTTTGATACCAGAACTCAAGATTTGCTGAAATCTGTTGTACCTCTCAGGTTGATCTGCAAGCACAGGCAAGGGCTCATAGGATTGGACAGAAGAAAGATGTTCTTGTTCTTAGATTAGAAACAGTGTGTATACCTTGACCCTATATATATAGTTGTTACTTTCCTTATCCGTGAAGTGTTAAGATTACGTTGTATTATATGTTTCCTTTTTTAAATAGTTAACTCTAACTCAAAGAATTCTTTTTGCTTACTATTTCAGTATTAATGCCTGATAGAACACCACTTCAATTTTTATTTATTTATTTATTTATATTATTTATATTTTTTTATGATTATGATTATGATTTCCACGGCAGAGAGTCATAGCTATTTTTTTTATTTTAATATTTGCCCAACTTTATTCTTATTCAAAATTTTCATCCTTAATGGTTTCAGTTTTTGTACCTTAAAAAGTGGTTTGTTACTGAGTTGAAATATACAAGTAATTTGTGCGTAAAATGGATACTTGGGGGTAATTAGGACTTGGTAGAGTAACTCTTTCAATAGGTTTTCTCTTGTATAGATTAATGTCCCTTCATACATAATGAATACGTTTATTTTCCCGCATTATATTTCTCCTTGATATCAGTGCAAAAGCTTGGTATCTGCATACTCCGGTTAGCGGCAATGTGCCACTCGTTTGATTTAGCCTATTCCTATATTTTATGTACCTTTTATATATAAAAATTGTGTTTCCTGATGGGAAATTTAAATCCCAAATCAACACCCTAGAAACCTTTAAATCTGAAACCCTAGGCAGCCAAATCTGAAAGATCAAGCTGCCATAAAATTTTCTCTATAGCAACAGTCCATTCCGATACCAGTACTGACCCACCGAGGCATCAGTGACCTCTAGCTAATCCATCCTTACCTTCAAGGAATAATTTACATTCTTGAAGCATGAGTAAGTTCCAAAAATCCATGAGGCTACGGTTCTGGCATTTATAGCTTAAATTCCTCTTTTTACTTGTTACTATTGATTGAGAAAACCCCAATATCAAATTTAAACCAGTAGAGTTTCCAGATAGGAAAATTGCTAAAATATATGTGTTCAGCGACGCGTGTTGATGATATAATTTTAAACATATTATTTGATGGTGGATCAGAACTGTAACTGTGTTATATAAGTGAATAGTTGTATATCTTGATAATTTTGAAGAAGTGTTGGTTGTGACTCAATTACATTTATGGTACATAGAAGTCTATAATTGCACAAGTCCCCAACTTTGTATTGTATTTTCCCCAACTTTGTATTGTATTTTCAAATACTTTTGTGCATGTATCTACTTATATAAGCTATCTTTGCTGATTACTCAACAGTTGTTCTTATATGCTGTTACTCTTGAAACTAAGGTCAAAACTGTGGAGGAGCAAGTTAGAGCTGCTGCTGAGCACAAACTTGGGGTTGCCAATCAGAGTATAACTGCTGGCTTTTTGACAACAACACTAGGTAACTTGGGCACTTGTTAAACTCAAAGAGGATGAAACCAATGAGCAGATTCATTGCACATTTAAGATATGCTGAACAAGATTGTAATTTATATCTCAGTGCTGAAGATCGTAGAGAATATCTTGAGGCTCTTCTGCGCGAGTGCAAGAAAGAGGAAGCCACACCTGTTTTGGATGATGATGCTTTAAATGATCTCATTGCACGCAGGTAAATTTTTTCTTCTCCTCAACTCTCCCATTAGTAAGTTGCTACCACTGTTTTAAGTAACCACCGCAGTTGAACTGATTGAAGTTGATGGGATATCTATTTGTAAGGCCAAAATTCTTTTAACTGTAATCTTTTTGGTCGTGCTAATTGTGTTATTGCTGTAACCTTTCACTTAAATGGTTGATCGTCACTCTGCATTTAATTGGCATATTGAGGTTTATGTCCTTTGTCAAAGTTCTCCTTCCTATCCTGATTAGATTGACTGATTGACTAATGACGTTATCCCATTTTCTCTGTTTAAAATCATCTGTTTGATCTGCCGTGCTATGTAAGCCACTTCGTAGAAGCATTTGAGGAGTTCTGCATATCAAATTTTTTTCTTCTTTAGTCCCAATTTTTCTGTTATACGTCCTCAAAATTCTCAACATATTTGAAATTAGGGTACTGGCTTTAATCTGTCTGGCTGTTATCTTGAAGCCTTGTTCTCAACATATTTGAAATTAGGGTACTGGTTTACTCTGTTAGGCTGTTATCTTGAAGCCTCTAAGCCGTTTATTTTCCCCTTAATATTGCTTTAAAATATCTTTCTATAGAGCAGCATGGACGTTTGACTAACATTTCAGATGACATTGTGATGTAGTGAGTCTGAAATTGATATCTTTGAGTTGGTTGACAAACAAAGGCGGGAAGAAGAAATGGTGATACTCAAATCCTCATAATCATTGTGTTTATCCTTATTTGTAGCTTTTGTACTGTTTTTGATGATATCACTCATTTATTTCCGCTCAAGACAACTACAAAATTTTGTAGGTGGCATGGAAGAAATTGGCGGAAGGGTCTGAGACTGCACCTCCTTTGCCTTCTCGACTTCTTGTGGATGATGAGTTGAAACAGTTTTACCAAGCCATGAAGATATCTGAAGTACAAAATTCGGGTGTTGGATCTAATGCTGCTGGGAAGCGGAAAAGTGGTTCCCTTGGAGCCCTTGATATGCAACACTATGGAAGGGGCAAACGAGCAAGAGAGGTTTGATTATTTTTTTACTTGATCTTGCATTCATCTGCATCTTACATTTGTTTCGTATGATTTGTTTAGCTAAACTTCATCCATCAACTTGCATTGCTGAATGATGGAGTTCGAAATGGAACATCTGATATCTTTTGGCTGTTTAATTTTTAGGTCCGCTCATATGAAGAGCAATGGACAGAAGAGGAATTTGAGAGAATGTGTCAAGCCGAGTCTCCAGAATCTCCTCTGGTGAAGGAAGAAATGACTGGAAAGATACAGCCAATGGGTACAAGCGACTCTGTTTTTGTGATTGGTGAAACACAGAAGCCAGTGGCAACTCATCTTCCCCAACATCCAGCTACCGATCCACTGGGACAACAAAGCAGAAATACACCTTCTAAACGTGGCAGGGGAAGGCCCAAAAGAATGGTAGCTGGAACCTCTACACCAATTCCCCCGCCTGCACCTCTAGGGATGCGAGCTTGTGAAGGGCAATGGACCGCAGGTGAATCTGACAAAATTTGCAAAGTTGAATCCCTGGAATCTCCTATCAAGAGTGAAGAAATGACTGGGAAAATGCTACCAGTGGCTACAAGTGCCTCTGTTACGGTCAAGGGTGAAACACAAATTCCCGTAGTGTCTCAGCTCTCTCAGCATCAAACTGCCGAGTCATCCTCACAACAAAGCAAAGAGAATGTATCGTCATCCAAACGTGGCCGTGGACGGCCAAAAAGAGTAGCAGTGGAGACTACTTCCCCTATTTCTCTTCCTGCACCTTTGGGAGCTGGCAAAATGAGCGAGAGCTCTAAGGTGGAAACAGCTCCTATGGTACCTGCACCTGAATCTTTACCCAGTTCCACCCGGGTAAGAAGCATCACTGGAACCATGCAACAGCTAGGAATTGCTTCCAGTTCTGAGCCAGCAGCTTCTCCTCCCATCCCTGCTCCTCAGTCTTCTGCTTCCCCTTCACTCTTTCCTGCTCCCCAGTCTTCTGTTTCCCCTTCTCTTGTTCCTGCTCCCCGGTCTTCTGCTTCTCCTTCTCTCATTCCTCCTGCTCAGTCTTCTGCGTCCCCTTCTCTTGTTCCTGCTTCTCAATCTTCTGCGTCCCCTTCTCTTGTTCCAGCTCCTCAGTCTTCTGCGACCCCTCCTCCCATTCCTACTCAGTCATCTGCTTCCCTTTCTCTCCTTCCTGCTTCTCAGTCCTCTGCTTCCCCTTCTATCATTCCTGCTCTGCAGTCCTCTGCTTCTCCTTCTCCATCTGGGAGAGGTCGAGGTCGAGGACGAGGGCGAGGTCGTAAGCCAGAAACAGGAGGAGAACCTCCCAGGCACAGGGGCAAAAGACAGACCACTGCATCACAAGCTGTCTCAGAAACGGCCTCACCATCTCTGATTGGAAGACCTAACACTGAAAAACAGGGACCTACAGTTTCTAGTTCTACAGTCCAGGGAACCAGCCCGGTAGCCCTTGGTCCTGTTGCAAAGGAAGTACATAATGAACCAAGTTCGATTCCATCTGTTATTGCTCTTCCATCACCTACTGACTCAGGAAAATTGGGTATGGGGTCACAAGTACCGAGTTCCAGCCCTTCAAAGGTTCCTGATGAAAGTGCTTGTCTTGTTGCATCTGTTACGGCAACTATTGGTCAACAAGAAACTGGTGTTGTGTCTGCGCTGACATCCCAAGAAACCCTTCATCTGGCTTCTGCTAATCCTGGTGCACCCTCTGGTATGGCTTCCCCCTCTGTAACAAAGCTAGGAAGAGGAAGAGGGCGTAAAGCTCAAACTGGAGAAGAGACACCACGACGGAGACGCAAAAGGCAGGAGCCTTTAGCACCTGGTGATGGACCAACCAATAGTGATACAATACCCCTTGCACCTCCAACGAAGAAAACTCGTGCAGCTGTTGGGCGGAAGGCCAATATGAGTAAGCAGGGGAATGATCCTCAGGAACTGGCAAATGCGAGCCAATTTGTTCCCCCTGGAATTATGATCCAGTCAGTTTCTCATGGCATTGATCATACTTCTGCAGGACAGACCCGTAAGAGTAAGCTTACATTCTAATGCGTTTCTGTTGTTTCAAGTTGAATACCTAATAGTTATGGAATGCATAACATTATTTATCGGGGTGGTTTAATTCAAGCCAATAGTACGGCATCATCTTAACTGTCATTTTTATTAATTAAAATATTGATCATTCGGAAAACTATTAACACTTTTAGGATATCTAAGTTATTTATAAAAACATTTACGCACTCGTATAATAGTAATCAATTGTTAAATAATTTTCTTTTCATTTCAAGGTTGTCATAAATATCAGAAGATTATATTACATTTTTGGCCTAATGAAACTATTAGTATCCTGTGAGTTTTTGAAGCTAAAATTAATTGTCTAACTGCATGGCGTTAAGCTTTGTGCTAAGTCAAATTTAACAGTGGAATTTATCATTACACCAGAAGATGACTGTATGAGATTATGGAAAATCAAAAGTTTATGAGTAAAGTTGAAGATATTAATCTATTATCAAGAGGAGAAAATGCGACGTGAAATTAGTTGGTAGTTCAGGGGAAACTCTGAAAAAGAAAAAGATCATCAGTTAAATTTATTTCAACGTACTGATGGGATGAGTAAAAACAATTTAGCTCAGATGAATAAGCACCTGTTTTATTTCTTCTTTTTTGAAGTTGTGTCTTAATTTGATTCCACTTAATTATATTCATATTTTGGTTGAATTAACTATTTGTAAGATCATCTTGTATTTCACTCTCCTGTTTGTGAAGCATATGCTAATTTAGAGAATCAGCATTGCTGACTTGAGAAGAACCATATGTGCTCTCATGCAGTCTACTGCAGTAAAACTCAAAGTTGTGATGTTAATTACATTTCTCAAAATTTTGGAGTCTTGGCCAGTGGACTAATTTATAATGCTAAGATCGAATATTTGACTGCAGGTTGTAATGTAGATGCAGATATTGCTCTAGAGAAGTCTAGGGATCCATGCCAGCAACAAAATGCAGATGAAGTTGCATCAAAATCTCAGGAACCTGAAAATCTGCCGCGAACTTCATCAACTCTGGAGTCACCAGTTACAGAATTAAGTCACCCATTGTCAGACACCAGTAATCAGTGTCCGAAAGAATGTGTTGTACAGCAAGATAATAGAGACCCGTTGGGGGATAGCTCCGTCGCTTCAAAGCCTCAGGTACTTGAAATTTCTGAGGGTGTCAGTGGCACTTCTGCTGTGATGACCAAAGACCAAACTTTAGGTGTTGAAACCCCCAAGGGTGCACCTACCTCTGAGTCAACAGTTCTAGCCGATGACCATGACAAGTTTGAATCCGGACATGGGAAGGAAACCGATGAAATTATTGAGCCTGCCAAAAGTCTCGAGCTGAACAAATCAACAGGCCCAGATAATTTGTCTGTGAGAGCAGAAGTCAGCGGCATCTCTTTGACTAGTGATCAAAGTTTAAATTCTGAAATCATTGAGGCTGCACCAGCTTCTGGGGCAATGACTGTTGCTGATGAGAGTAAAGAAAGTGAACCTCTATGTGGAGTGGAGGGAGACAAACTGGTTGAAAATGCCACAAGTCTCAATCTAGATGAATCCATGGCCTCTGATGATGTGCCTGAGGGAACAACCAATACAGTTCCTGAGATTTTAAAGGACAGAACTGAGAATGAATCTGGGGAAGTAGTTGCTGAACGTGAGAAGGAGAACATTCAGTTACCTGAAGCTGGGGAAGGGAAAATTTCTGACCTAAATGACGTTGATGTACAAGGGACTGAGGCTTGTAAAAGTGAAATGAAATCTGCTGCCATTTTGTCTCCGATCAAGGAAGAGATGGGGCCAACCTCTGAGATGAAGTCACCGTCATGCATAACTGAAAGTTCCAAGATGGAATCTGAAAACTCCAAGAGTCAATTTCAGGCAAGTGCTGTTGATGATGTTGAGCCTAAAATTCAGAATACGTGTGATACTGTTGTCTTAAATGCTGAACCTGAAGCACCAAGTGTAAATGCCAGCTTAGATGCAATTGCTGTCTCACATACTGAACCTCAGTCTGAAAGTAAATTCTTGCGGGATTCTGCCACTGATGCACAAGGGAGTAAGAATCTTGTATTGGATGTAGCTATCGTTTTGGATTCTGTACCTCAGTCCGAAAATCAACCTGTGCAGAATTCTGAAGTTGTTACAGAGAGTAAGGATTCTGGGTTTGATAAAGTTGTCTCCACTCCTGATTCTCAGGCAAAGAGTGAAGCTGTAATGGATTCTGCAGTTGATGCTGGAGGTATTAAGGATGCTAACTTAAATGAAGCTGTTGTTTCGGGTCTTGAGCCTCAGGCCAAAACTCAAGATGGTCTAGATTCTGCTGTTGATGCTCAAGGGATCAACAACTCTACCGTGGAGAAAGTTTCCATCTCGGAACCAGAAACTCAACCCCAAATTCAAGTTGCGGTAGATTCTGTAGTTGATGAACAAGAGAGTAAGAATTCCGATAGCTTAGATGAAGCTGTTGTCTCAGATCCTGAGCCTGGGTCCAACACTCAAGATGGTCTGGATTCTGGTGTTGATGCTCAAGGGACCAACTCTACCGTGGATAAAGCTTCCGTCTCAGAACCTGAAACTCAATCCCAAATTCAAGTTGTGGTAGATTCTGCCGTTGATGAACAAGAGAGTAAGAATTCCAATAGCTTAGATGAAGCTGTTGTCTCAGATCCTGAACCTGGGTCCAACACTCAAGATGGTCTAGATTCTGGTGTTGATGGTCTAGGGACCAACAACGCTACCGTGGATAAAGCTTCCGTCTCGGAACCTGAAACTCAACCCCAAATTCAACTTGTGGTAGATTCTGCTGTTGATGAACGAGAGAGTAAGAATTCTGATTTGGATATAGCTGTTGTCTCCGATCCTGAACCTTGGTCCAAAAGTGTCGCTCTGCTAGATTCTGCGGATGATGCACGAGGGAGTCGAAATTCTGAAGCTGTTATCTCAGATCCTGAACCTCAAACAGGGAAGTGTGAGAATCAAATTGGAGTAGGTAATGCAGTCGATGTTGAAGCGAGTGGAAAGTTGAATAAGGATGAATCTGTTGTCTTTAATCCAGAGCAGCAAATCATGAACTCAGAAAGTAAAGTTGTTCTAGATTCTGCAGTTGATTTACAATGTAGCAAGAATCCTGATGCAGATGAAGCAAATTTATCGCAACCTGAACCTGAGGCCATGAAGTGCAAGAGTGATGAAGATGTTGAAGAGGGCAAAAACTCCAATGTTTATGAAGCTGCGGTTTCAAAACCTGAAGAATCTCAATCAAGTGAGAGTTCTAAAGATGGAGGAGATAAACAGGAACTTGGTGAAGGTAGCAAAAATCCCGATACAGATGAAGCGATCTTATCGCAAGCTGAACCTCAGGTGATGAAGTCCAATAGTGAAGATGATGTTGCAGAGGGCAAAAACTCCAATGTTGATGACGGCATAGTTTCAAAACCTGAAGAATCTCAACCGAGCGAAAGTCCTAAAGATGGAGGAGATAAAGAGGAACTTGGTGAAGGAACACAGGAAGAGTCTTAATGTAGAGATTATTTCAGCAGACAATCTGAAGATCATATTTATCCGTTCTGCGTTGAATTCTAGTACTGACGATTCAGCTCATGGCAGCAGTTCCACACAAGCGCAATAGTTTGACCGTAAATATAGGCGAGAGCTATCTTCTTTGATGAATGGTATCAGATATGTATCTCATATTTATATAATATACTTGTATGTGTTATGTGTATATCGAGCATCTACGAGGATGAGTTATGTAAGTTCTCTTCATGTTCGTTCTCAATCTTGTGATGGTTGGTAGGGTTTGATTTTTCTTAGAAGTTCGTTTTATGTTCGCACTCTCGTGATGGGCTTTTGGTGGTTTGGCATGAACGTTTTGAAATGAAAATTAATTTATTGCCTAAACCTGGGGGTTGATAAAATAGAAAAAGTTATTATTTCGTATTACACACCGAGTTGAAAATTTCTGAAAATTTGATTTTGGCAAAAATGTACATTCTATGTGCTTGAACTTTATTAAAATCCATGTGCTCGACGTGGCGGTTGTCCCTTGCTGTTATGTGGCAATGGAGTTCTTTTACCAACCCTCCTATTTTTGCATGGCAGTGTTAGGATGTGTCATGTCAACGTTGGAAGTTTATTAAAGTTTTAGTGTGTGGAATGTATCATTTCTTGTGATTTTGGATCCCTTTGTACTTCATATGTTTTGTTGAAAAAGTGATTTCAATAACATCGTTTATTTGCTTATTTGGACTTTTATGTTTTTAATCCACGAAAATTAGGCACCAATTGTTTACACATTTTTATACAATTTTTTTTTTGAAAATTTGAATTTAATTAAATTGATCACATTCATATATTTCGAGGGCCATATATATATTATACAAATTTTCATTATTTAACTCCATTCATTCTTTTCTATTTTACATCAAAATTAATAAAAATTTAAATCGTGACGCATGAAAATCTCTCTTAAAGCAAAGATCAATATGGATCTCACAATTTGTGCTCATTTCAATCACCGCAAAGCAACATATATGTTAATCGATCTACGGCAACATCATCATCATGTACCTCAAAAAAGCATGACTAACATATATATTACTAAAAATTTAAAAAAAGAAAAGGACATATATGGTACCTGCCTGAACTCACAATACTTGACCACCACAACTAACACGTCACAGTATATATTACCGAAACAAATATACACAGACTAACTGGTAGCCAAATATCCAAGGCGTGTCCTCTCGAGAAAGCTATATACAGGCAAGAATTATCTTTTGAAATGTACAGGCAGCAATTATGAATGGTCGTTATATTGAACGTTTTCAAGAACAACTTTTACCCTCTTTTTTAAAGCAAAATACCGTACATGGAAAAGAAGATAAATTTTCAGGGTTCTTTAAATAACAATTTCTTACTTTTGACTGGTTTATATTTTGAAAAAAAATCTTCAAAAGAAGGCTGCATGTTTACTGTATTCAGACCATTTTCTATATTCTATTTTCTAAAATATTGAAAACGCATTCTATTTATTGTTTTAAAAACACATTTTCGAAAATATTTTCAAGATTTGCAAAGAAAACTAGAAAACGGCTTTTTGATGATTTCGGCGTTTTCTATGTTAAATGTTGAAAACAAGAAAAACATATTTTCAGATTTTGACTTTACATTAATTATATTTAAATCGCCATTTAGTCTTCGACCACTGCCAACTGCCTCTAGCCGCTGTCGATTATGTTAGAGAACAAAAATTCGATGGTCAAACCACCAGTAATAGGTGGGTTGACCATCAGCAGGTGGCACCATTGCGGTTGGTCAAAACCATCTGCAAACCCCCTGCAATGGTGGTGGTGGACCACTGAGGTAGAAGAAAGAGGGTGTGGGTGGAAGGCTGAAGATGATGGCCTTTTTGAATACGTTGAAAAGTTCAAGACTTTTTTTAGTGTTTATTATACCAAATTATCATTTTAGAAAAATTTGAAATTAAGCACTTTTTCTATTTTCTCTTTTTAAAAATAGTTTTTCAAAATAATAAAATAAAACACATTTTCAATTTTCACAAAATAGAAAATACCAAAATATTTTCGAAAATAAAAACACAAAACAAAGAGAAAGTACTTTTATTTATTTATTTATTAATTAAGAATTATTATTGAAATGAAAAAAACTTCATTAAATGAGATTTAATTGTGTAAATATCGGGATCAAGGGATTGACCCAGTGGTTAAGAGCTCAACGCCTAACTGGGAAGGTTTCGGGTTCGAATCCCATCCTCACCCTTGTGTCCCGCGATCAAAAATATAAACAAATAAATAGAGTTGTGTAAATATCATGATTGACAGAGAAACACATCTCTTCTTACATTGGAGAGGAAGAGTTGCGTGTCTTAAATAAGAGCTCGTTGCCTCAAGAAATCAAGTTTTCATTTGAAAAAAAATAAGATTTTATTAGTTATTACCAATTAATCAAACACAGAAATAACACATGCATAATCCTAAATCAATTTAATTGCACATGTTACAATAATATTTTTATGTAAGCATATTAATTAGTCAGTGACGAGTCACTGTCGCAGCTTATGGGTATGTTATGTTATGACAAAGTTCTGTGGTTTGTGTGTACTGTATTAATTGTGTATACTGATGATGATGATGAATGTTCTTCAGTACAATACATACTTTAATTGATATGACATTTCATGAGAACCTTTACTCGCTCCTCATAATTCATATGCCAGGCTTGTTATGTTCCCCGCCCTGGGAGAAAAAAATTCTCCCAAGCGCAGGGCATTTGGCTGCCCCCTGCCCCCCACATTCAGGGGGGCTGTGTGTGTGGGGCCTGTGTTGGGAGAATTTTTTTCTCCCAGCGCGGACAACATATCACCAAGCATTCATATGCATCATGTACCTTACCTACAACCCTGTGTAGCTGTGTGTGTATTGATCATAACGATTCTTCTTTAATATGCAACATGAAGAGTGTGCATGTAATTATGCAATTTTTGGAAGATCATATCTTTTTTGGATGTTTTGAAGCATTGTGACAATCTAGAAGGGGCTAGCTACCTATTCATACAGATGTTGACCTGGTTCCCTATCGACCCAACTGACGATTTGGATCAATGATTAGGGAATGCGTTAATTTGAGGTTGATCTGGTGATTAAAATAATATTAAAAATATAAAAATACTATGATACATTTTTTAAAAAAAATGCAAAGGTCAAAACTAGTCCGGAGTCAATCTTTGACCAGGTTTGGTCCGAAAGGGTTCTAAGGGTCACATAGCCCGTTTTTTAATTTAGTTGGGTCGAGGGTTTTCTAGTTAATGAATGATTAAACAAAATCGTGTTGCATCAATCCGCGAAATTAGCAACTCTCGAAAATAGTAAAATTGAGCTAGCTCAGACTCAAAACAGACAAATCTTCAGCTAGCACTTTTTCTTAAAAACCACAAACATCGCATACAAATCAACAACAAAAATCTCTCTAATGAAGTTAATTAATTAACCATTTCATCTTCATGTCTTCATCACTGAGAAGATTCATTATCTTGTTCAATTTCAGAAGCAGGCTCATCTTCTTCATCAAAACAATCAACCGCACAAGCAGCATGTCCATTTCCAAACGCCTTAATGTGATCTTTCAAAGACCTTTTGTGCTTAAAATCAGATCCACAACTGCAATACCATAGTTTCCCACAATTCTTTTCATGAGTTCTCCAGTCGCCCCTCACGGCAAATGCCTTACCGCATTTTCTACATACGAACGGCTTAATACCGTGTTTTCTTTTGTAGTGAGTTTGAAGGGTTCGAAAATCCTTGAGCGTTTTTGCTCTTGGGTGATCAATGTTGTTCTTACAACCTGGTTCACAGCAATAACATGGGAGCCTAAGCATGGCTGTTGGCTGTGTGCCCCTTAGAGATTCCGGCCCTTTTCTATACTGAGATCCGTGTCCCCACATGTGCATCTATGCTCCAAAACATGAAATTCAATAGTCGTATGTAAAATGTACAGATAGTAATGAGTGGTAGTCGTAAGCTTGTGGTTGAATAAATAATTGACTTTGAATGAATTGTTCACATCAAAAGTTATTGGTGTATATATATTAGGGCTTAAGCCCTAATGGCTATCAACTAGGGAAATGCTGTATTTTTCTTTAACGTATGCATTAGCTTATCAGTTGAGCTGTTGAGGTATCTGTTGAAAATAATGTTAATGAGATACATTTCGACCCATGTAAAAAGTAAATCTTTCTGATAAAATGACTTAACACTAATTAACATGGTATCAAAGCACGTAAAGATCACTTTGACTTCATGGCACACATTGAACTGAATTATTTCAGGTTAGGTTTTAATAAAAATAATAATTAAATTGTTAATCCTACTTGCACAAGGAGTCAAGAGAGACGTTTTGATAATATTAAATGATATACATTTATAAATCAAGAATCTTCGCAGTTCCTAGAGTACATGATAATTAATTCCGTATAAAATATTTCAATTCTCAGGACTGAAATTTCTGATTCACACAAAGACAACAATACTATGTACGGGATTATCAAGTTTGCTCAGAGTAAAGGCTTTATGAATCTTTGATGAAGATCCAGAAAGCAACAAGATTATATGTTATGTATTAAGAATGAGTGTTCAGATAGAACATGCATGTCTGAAAGTACCAGGAATAACTGTATTCACCTGCAACTGCCAATGTCTGAAAATACGAACTTCAATGACAAGAAGCATAATTGTTGTATTGTTCAATCAAGTAATTAGCTAGTCACAAAATTTTTTTAAAAAAGACAAAAAATGAGAAAGAAAAAGAAGTTCGTCACAGACCGGGTTTTGTACACCTGGATGATTTATCCAGATCCCAAAAAAGAAGTTTGATGCTTGAGGACTCTTTTTGCACTAGTCAAAAATTTTAAATTCGAGGGTATATATGTCATTCTCCTACATCGTCCAATCTCAGAACTGCCATTGTGTACGTGCAACTAATAAAGCGCAAACAAGAAATATTAGCGAGTGGAATCAACAGAAAATGATATGCAAAACAAATTAAAGAATGGAAGGGTGAAACTACTAATCGCGCTAGAATGAAAACTTCAATTTGTTTTTTAATACTGTTCAGTACTATCGAGTCGAGCATAGTGAACATACCTGCATGTTATTGTATCTACTGAAAGTCTTGAAACAAAGAGGGCAAGAAAATTGAGTAGGGCCAATCAAAATCTGGGCTGCAGTTGGGATCCAATACTGACCCTTGTTGAGAGGACTTGTCACATATCCATTGTTAGCCATTGTAATATCTAACTCCTCACAGTAGTTGTTTACTTCATCTGGGGTTGAGGAGTTGAATCTTGAAATCAAATCAACCTCATGAGTTGGAAGCTTTAAATTTAAATCCAAAGTCGCAAATTCATCATCGTCGTTGTCATCATCATCATCATTGTCACTGTTGTTATTGAAATCCATGGCTGCAGCACAAGATGAGTTTTGCGACTTTTGCGCCACTGGCCTAGTCGGACTTGAACTTAGAAGTGGGAGAGCTTCTCTGAGAGGTGGAGAAGAAGGTGATGAAGAAGTGTTGTTAAAAGGGCCAGTGGAATAGATGTAATTATAAGTGTAGAGAGATTCGGCGGAGGTCGAGGTGGAGGTGGGCGGGGCGGAGCCCTCGACAGCGGTGGTGGAGGAGAAGTGGGAAAAGGTTTTCAGATTGAACCATCCATTGAAGTGATTGGGATAATTAGGATCTGTCATGATTGAAAAAAGTAGTTAGAAAAGAGGGAGAGGAGAGGGTCCAAAAAAAATCATAAACCCTAATCATGAATAAAAAGAAGAGTCAGTGATATATATATATCATCAAATCTGTCTGTATATACATATTATTATATATAGCAAGAAATCCATTTTCAACAGTGAAAATGATGAAGAATCTTCATCCAAGAAGTAGCTAGTTATAAAGCTGAATCAAGAATGTGCCAAAACATGCTCAGGAAATTAGGGTTTGATGCTAGAGAGAGAGAGAGAGAGAGATGTGTACGTATAACAGCTGGGAAACAAATGCATTGATGGGGGAGAGATGGTCGGGTACGAATTGGAGGAGTGTCCCTACAGTTCACTGTAGAGAAATTGATATAACGCACATCAAAGCGACTGTTCAATCGTCACCTTCCTTCTGGAAAACAATGTATCTAAATCATATATATATATATATCTGCGCATGCATGGGTGGATTGGAATATACCATCGAGAATTTAGCTAGCTAGGCCCCATTACATCCACAGAAATGCCATAGTCCGGTAACTATCATCATGCTATTATATATATATATATATATATATATATATATATATATAGTGATGGCAATAATAGAGATCAGGTTCGGATCGAATTGATTTGATCCAAATCCATTGTCCTGATTGATCATTCTTCGTATTGGATCAGTTTGGGATCAAGAAAATGATCCATATATATATATTGATTTGTATTGGTATAATTTTTTCGAATCGAGTTGTGTTTACTGAACTCGAACTGAACCGATTGAGTCATAGTAATCATAGTTGACGCGGTACTGAGTCATGTTAGCAAAGACTAAGAATTGTGAAACCTGAGAAGAAGAGTGGAGTGACTTGGTAGGAGGGAGAGGAAGAGAACGACACTCCTGGGAGAGAGAAGAAAACACGTTTGTCGTAGAAATGGAAATGACCGAATGGGAATATGGGATTAGGGTTTCAGTTTGGGATCATTTGTATTCTTTAGTTTTTCCTTTTCTTTTTTGTTTAATCTTTTTGTCATGACAAATAATCTTTCATTCTTTTGTGTTTGTTTTTTAATCTATTTAGTTTTTGCGTCTTTTATGCATTAAATTTTCAAAAAAACATACAAATTGGGTTAGGTCTCAGTTGACCCAATCGAAATCTATCTCCGATAGCAAAGATCCACCAATCGCAGATCAAGGGACTGTCGAATCAGCAAAAATTCACTCTATTCGGATAGAATATATATCCATTAGGTAATTTTCATAATTCATGTGGATATGTACGTGTTTGTGAATTCTTGATGAAAATTAGAAAAAATTTACCACTTTAGCACCGCAATTATTAATAGGGAATGTACATGTCTATATTCTAATTCTAATTCAAGCAATAATAATTAGTAATTTCTTTGTTGACTAATGCTCTTGTTATGTTAATATATTATTATTCACACAAAAATATATATTATTATACTAATTTGAGTAGGTTTGATAATATTGCTCGAGATAAAAAAGTATCAACAGATTTGTCAAATTAATTAATTGATTATCTATTCAAATAAATATATATATTATCATAAATTTTAACACAAAACTGAACATGCGTGATAAATTAACCACAACCGAATCGTTTTAATCGACAGAGATTCTCAACAATCATCCTTTAGCAAACTGATCAATAGCTTTTAATCAATTGCGAGGAGATTTTGTCACGAGTTTGTCGTCTGGCCGATGACTTACCAAAGATATGCTAAGAGCAAATTTTTTTTCACCATAGATAAATAATGAAAAAAGGTTGAAATAAAAAATTCATTTTATGGGGAGGAAAATGTGAGAGGGGTCCAATTTAACTCATATTTTGTATTTTTCGTCTTTCATTTTTCCCCGTATTTTTTCCCTACATTTTCCTGTAACATTAGTACTTATGCTCTGAAGTACGTAGATCTATTGAATTCGTCTTTAATTATCAAAGTAATTGTGATGAAGCTTTATTGTATCGTTAATGGAGAAATACTTTCACTAGGGTAGGGACGGTTCTGTTCTTTGCTGGGCCTGAGTCGAACTTTCGAAAATTTCCAACAATGGGCCCCTGAATTTCTTTATTTATTTTCCTAAAAAATGGACCCCTTTATTTTTATTTTTTTCCGTAAAACTAATCTAAAGCGATATACAAGATTAAACTAGCCACACTAAAAATTAGTTAAACACACAATAATAAGTTAACAAAAAACAGAAAAAACTTAATCAAAGCGCCAAAATTTGAATTTTTCTATTATTTTACTTAAAATGGGCCTACAATTTATAATGAATTTTCAATTTGGACCCTTTAATTTATTAAAAAAATTTTACATAGCTGGACCCCAAGTATAACGATTGAAAATGGGCCCCCGGAAGGTCGGGCCTGAGTCAGTCGACTCACTCGACTCAAAGCAGAACTGCCTCTGATTAGGGGTCCAAATCACTCAATCGAGGTGTTAAAAAAATTTCTAGCATTCTTGACTAAAAAATATCAATAATTATTTATAAAGAGTCACAATTAATAACCTAATAATATATGACCAATTATTATTACTAATTAGCGAGCATTCTTGTCATGCCCTGGTGGCCGTACTGAATCATTTTTATCACTCTCATTCTCATTTGTATATTGGTAAGTTTATTCTCTTAATTGTTTGATCTGAACCAATAAAGTCTCTACGTGTAGACAAATTTTGTTCTGTCAAACCAATATTTAAATACTTCACCAATAGCAAAATAGAAAACGAAAGTGTATTTTTGTGGAGTATCTTTTCATTTTCTTTCATACAATTATTTGTCCGTGGACCAATTAACAAGGCACTACACACGCGGTACCGCGCCAAGTACTATTCTCTTTTCTCCTGTTTCCCTCTCTCTTCCTTTTTATCCATCTGTCTCCGCGCTCTCAAAATTGGCAGCCTTCTCTCTCTAAACCTCACTTTTTTTTGTTTCATTTAATACTCCTTCCATCCCACTAAAATAAACACTCATAATTTTTTATACTAAAATAAGCACTCATTAATTTTTTCTCTTTTATCATTTACAATCACTCATTCAATTATTTAATATATTTTCCTCAAATTTTAACCACCAATTCAACACGTACATCAAGAAAATTAATATTATTACCAAAAGAACATACCCTTAATGGAAAAATATTGCTTGCTCCAAAATGATTTCTCGGTTACTTAATATTTCTATATTCGCCCAAGGGGACTAGTCTAATGGTAAAGAATTTTCTTATCGATTTATTTCGGATTCAAGACACAACATCTTATCCTATGATCCCCAATTAATCTGGAAAAAAATCCATATTAAATGTGTATTATGGCTATATAAATTGAGGAAATTAAATAATGTAGGTATATTTTACTCTAAGGAGTGTTGAAGATAGTAATTAAATAATATAAATTGAAATCGATCTATCAGTTTAAGCTTTTAAATCAGATGGTTCCATAACTTTAACATGGTATCAGAGCAGACAAATGTTTTGAGCTCAAATCTCATCACCACCCATTTAAAATAAATTATGCACGTGTTAGGTTTTGTTTGGGAAAAATAAATCCCTCCTACACGTGAGGGGACGTGTGGAAGATAGTAATTAAATAATCTAAATTGGAACCGATCTATCAATTTAAATTTTTAGATCAGATAGTTTCATAACTTTGACATAGTATAATTGTCTATTGTCTTCCCTGGTTCTCTTATTTTAAAGATGTGACGAGTTTCAAAATTTCTCAATCCCAAATCGTGCTGAACGCGTGTAAGCATTTTCCAAAGCTTAAATATACAAGCTTAATTAAACTCATGTGTAATCATGGGGATTGATGCTTACGAGTAACTTTTTCGTTTATGCACATTGACGATGCAATGGTGGCCGACACTAAATCAACATTTCATTGCATGCATGTTCATCTCATCAAGAATAAGGAAACACATGAATATGAGTAAAACTTCTTTAACAGATTTTTTTTTAAATTTTGTTTTTAATTTTTAATTTTTAATTTTATTTTTTTTTAATTGCTGGCCCAAAAGAGAGCCATTTCCAGAAATTCTCGACAGCCCAAGACAAGCCAGGCCCGAAGAGGGGGTGGTTTGGAAATAGTTTTCAACCAGCAATAGACGCGCCTCGGTTAGAACCTTACTAGCTACGTCACTGTTCCAAGCGCAAAGATTGTTCTTTATTTTTTGAAACAAACAGACTTAAAATTTTTAAGTGATAGTTAATTTAGCACATTCATTAAAACAGACCCAATTCTTGTGAAATTCATTATTTTATATTTGGGGCCTCGAAATATAAATTGATAGAACATAATTACAAAAACCTAAATATTGCTAGGAGGATTAATATTGAAAAAGCCAAAAAGGAAAATCAAGAAAGTAAGAAAACCCAAAAAATTGCATACTAATCATTTCATTATACGATATAGGAGTATATACTTATTACAAAAACATTAGCTTAATGAATGTAGTATAATATTTATATTTTATATTGGTGAAGAAGTCAAAGGGGTCAACAAAATTTGGAGTATGAATGTATGATACACTGGTAACACCAAGGTTGCATGGGGTTATCGTTAGAGTGACACTGCGTATACAAACCATTAATTGATTATCGAGAAAATGATTGTTGTCCCGACAATTTTGAACTTTGTTCTTTGTCTAAAACTTGTCTTCACATTTACTAGCAGATCTGAATACCAAGACACACATTACTAAATATTTGCTTTTAAATTCTGGTCAGCACCTAAATTTAATCGAATAGCTAGTGTTCCCTCCATCCTCACAAGGATAGTCAACATTTTTTTTCCGTCTCAAATTAAAATAATAGTCCACTTTTCTTAATAAATTTTTAATTTTTTTTACATATCCCTATTTAATGTGCATTATAATTAACAAATACGAAGTACCCCCCTCTATCCCACAAAAAACAGGTTTATTTTCCTTTTTCACCAGTTTCAAAATATATGTTACTTTCTATTTATATCTATTTAATTTTTTTATTATATTTTTCATATTATACCCTTATTTAATATACATTATTATTAATAACAGCATGTTATCATCATCATTCAATATAGGGGTATATTTGAAAAAATACAACTAAAATTTATTTTTTCAACAATATTAATTACAATTTTTTAAATCCTTGTGAAAGTCAAACTAAACTTATCTTTGTGGGATGAAGGGAGTAATAAAATTGAATAATAATTAAGTGCAATGGTATATTAGAAAAAGTGTTCTTAAATTAAATTGCACTTTTTCAAGAATGTTAATTGAACTTTCTTAATCTATATAAAAATGAGATGTAGACTATCTTTCTGAGACGGAAGGAGTACTAAATCACACTCTTTTTCAAACATATACTGGCTCCTTGCCAATTATATAAATTTAAAACATTTCATAGTGCAATGCATGTGCATTTTTATTAAGATAGTAAATATAATAAAAATGAAGATAACACATAATATGCAGTAGCTAACGAACAAAGAGAATAAAAAGAACTAATGTGTGATGCAGGACGGAAGCGAAGGGAATTCCAGCGAATACCTTTAAAATAAAATAAACCTTGGAATCCACCAAGAATTATTAGAATCCTCCAATAAAAGAGAGGAAATCTCTAAGAAATTTATTGATTCAAGAACTGAATAAAAAGTTATTACAAGGCCTCTATTTTTAGGTATATTATTTCTTAATCCTACTAGAAATAGTTTCTTAACCCTACTAGAACAATATTAAAGAAATATTAAAAATAATGAATCAAAAGCATTTCCAAATCCTATTAGGAAAACATTATTGAAAATAACAAAATAAATAATAATAACAATCCTAAAATTATAAGATATGACCCAATTTAGTATGATATTGACCTCCAAATCCCGAAATTACGATTTTGCCATTTTCGGTCAAATCTTGTCCTCTATCATAATGCAAAGATAAAAGTTAACTAGACATTAATATCTATCTAACATATTGTCTGGATAAACATGTACGATGTGCTAAATATTGTTTATTTTCAAGGGCATAGTGCAAGCATTTTTTTTTGGCATGTAGAGCCAAATTTTGAGATTCCACGGACCATTGAAAACATGCATGGTCTAAAAAATGATGCGGTAACAGAGACGAAAAAAGTGAAGATCAAGAGTGAAAGGCGGAAAGTTGAGAAAAAAAATAGAGGAGCAAGAGAGATCAAAGGACAAATAATTCTTAATAATTATTGTAAACTGTTATGAATAATTAAGGGAATAAGTTGGTGAATAAAGACAAAAATGATGATACATGCGATGACGCAATTGTCAATAATTATTTTATGTGAATGACTATTATACCTCATTTAAATTACGTAATTACGATCGTGCTTATTCAAGCTTTCCCTATAAATGCGCTTCGCTTATTTGATGAAATTTATTCCCAGAATTCCTTAATTCATTCTCTCTAAATTCTCTCTATCGTTTCTATATTTTTATAACACGTTATCAAGACGAGTCTCTAACCCTTCGAAGAATATGAAAGAAGTATGCTTCTACAACAGATCTTATAGATGATCTTCAGATTTAAACCTGATTATTACCAATGAATTAATTCATCCTCATCAATCCTAAATAATCTCTTTGCTTAGTTACAATCTGCCAGTCAAACCCGACAACCATGTCTGAAAACAGCACACAATCTCCCATAAAAACAGTCGTAGTTCTAGTCCAAGAAAATCGATCATTCGATCACATCCTAGGATGGATGAAATCATTGAATCCCGAAATCGACGGTGTGACTGGGAACGAATCCAACCCTTTATCCACATCAGATCCCAACTCAACCCGCATCAACTTCGGCAATCAATCGGGCTATGTCGAACCCGACCCGGGCCACTCGTTCGAAGCGACATAGGAGCAAATATATGGTGTGCAATGGAAAGAGGCTCAAAATCTGCCTCCAACGATGGAGGGATTTGCTCAGCAAGCAGAGAGTGTACAGAAAGGGATGGCGGATATAGTAATGAATGGATTTAAATCGAAATCTTTGCCGGTTTTCAAAGAATTGGTGGTTGAGTTTGCTGTTTGTGACCGGTGGTTCTCGTCCGCTCCGACGTTGACGCAACCGAACCGGTTGTTCATACACTCTGCAACTTCGTATGGCGCCACCGCGAATGATACGAAGATGCTGGTTCAAGGAGGCTGTGACGATGATAATTAATTCTTCCAGGCAGAATGAAAAAGAAGGGAAGACAGAAAAGGACAGGTATATATATATTATATTATATTATTTTATAATATAATAATATATTAAACTATAACATTCGTTTTATCGAGATATAAGGAGCACACATTATCAAAATCAATTTTTCTCGACTCCATTATACTCGATTTAACGAGATCTTCAATTTGACACCAATATTGATAATATAACAATTCATTTTGAAATATATCAAAATTTAAAAATTTATAAATTAGTATTCCAACTTTGAAAAATTAAAAGATAGTAATTGGACTTGTGAATATTTACGTATTAATGCTTATACTATCAAAATTTTATAAAGAGGTATGTCTGGCTATGCGCACTGCCAAAGACCTTGTCACAATTGGTAGCTGATTGGCGCGACGATAGTTCGACCTCCTAGTTTACTTTGACGACGATAAACAAAAATGGATAGAATATTAGAAGAAATTCTAAATCCATTAATTACGACCTAAAGTCATTTGACTTAAAAGATCGAAATATTAATGTAACTCAAGAGTTCAATTACATAATGTCTTATTCTGAAGGATAAGTGTGCTCAGAAAGTAATGAGTATTTGTTACAGAAGAACAAATCTGCGTAAGCGATTCAATATTTAATTTCGCACTTTATTTCTGCAATTTAATTAATGCAATACCTCCTACTTGATGATGGGTTCAACCGTCACTAAACGGAAGGTTTTATATATTTCTGCATTTTATATGTAAGTGATGGGTAATACCTTCTACTAGTTGAATCCTACTCTGAAGAAGTAGTTAAATATTATGCAATTTAATTCTTGCTATTTAAATTCCATAAATTTATATTTATTGCAATAATTCCCATAAGGTAGGTTCACCACCTATTGGAGGAAATTTAATTTCTGATTTAAATTTATCACTTTATAGTTTGAGTATATTTCCAATGTGGTGGGTAATACCACACGATTGGTGTGCATATTTTCAATGTGGTGGGTTATGCTACACGATTGGTTATAACGAATCCTACTCCAGAAGAAGTAGTTGATCAAATATTCTAATCATACTGTTG
Source organism: Jasminum sambac (assembly GCA_018223645.1). NCBI lineage: Eukaryota > Viridiplantae > Streptophyta > Magnoliopsida > Lamiales > Oleaceae > Jasminum > Jasminum sambac. The sequence continues at coordinate 30,450,373 of CP073652.1, forward strand.
AAGTAGTAGACGATGAGAATAAAATTACTTCCCCATATATACCGAATATTAATGGAGAAAATTGAGTAAGTGGTACTTGAAGTCACCATTGGATAAATAGATGAAAATAAAATGCTCAATAGATCCCATGTTGATAAATCAAAGAAAATATATCGCATGGAGAAATTATATGAAGTAATTTCATCGATGATATGAGATTGTATTAATATGAGAATAAAATGCTCTTGAAGAAGCATAATCACTAGATTTACGTATTTGAATAAAGCCTAATATGATATTATTATTACTCCGGAAGAAGTACAAAGCAGTAGAAGTGGAACATATTGAGAATATCAAAAGATGGCATTAAACACTAAAATATAGAAATGCAAAAAGAATATACATCTTGAATCCATAAAATGAGGGATGCGTCTAGTATAAATACTCAGTAACTCGCCACCATCAACATTAGGATTCATAATGAAATATTTAAAGGATCCGAATTTCTTTTGCTTGACACCTGGTCTGTGACGACGGACCTAGGCTTCCACAGATTCTTGAACATATGCATGAAATTTGATGAGTAGTTCATCAACAAAGATCTAGCAGAAATAAGTATTTTTCTCATTGAATGAGAGATAAACTTATTATTTACACTCGATCTAGAAACGCTAGTAAGCCATCAAAGAAATTATTAATATTCAACAAACCTATTGGTTTGACATGAAAGTTCCATTGTACAACGAGGCTATATTGAATATTTCCTCCGTGTGTTGTAGCGCTGGAAGGACAATGAAAGCATCACTATTATTCATCATATACATCATGCGGTTGTGGATGGATTGCGCTTGTAGCCCCAACCTGCTGGACCCATGGTAGAAGCGGCTCCAATTCGAGTATTAGATCCAACTAGATGGAAAGGTATTACACTCAAAACTCTTATTCCCCATGATTGTGCGGCCATTATAAGTCTAGCTAAAAGTTTGTTGTTGGTTCCTCCATATAGTATATTGATTTCTTGTCTCCCTAACTCTTTATTTAGTCGGTTTGCCATATCCACATATTGGATATGGCCTACCGCTTTAGATCCACAAAGAATACATACGGTTTTAATCTGGCGAGGTAAAAGCTGACTTGTATGAGATGATTCTAAAATCTCCATATCCATCTCTACTCCTATCTCTTTTTTTGCACTATACTTTTAATGTATGAACATGAGAGATATATGAATCCCTCTATTTAAAGAAAAATTTTCAAACCAATAATTGAGTGCACTATTTACTTTTTGACAAATATGAAAGAGAAAATGGTAGAAAAAATTTTAGTAAAATGACATATACCTGTCTGTGATTGAAAAATAATATATATATACATATATATATATCTTAAAATTGAAAAACAATATTTACAATTACAAGAAAAACATTGATCTTCATTATTACACCGAGCTTTCTTACATAAATATGGAAAAATCATTATACTAAATTTTTCTACTAAATTTACAAACAGGATCTTCTAAAGTAAGTTTTTCAAGATCAGAACGTTTGTTGATCTTTTAATTTGGCCCATAAGGCCATTAGCTCACCTTGTATGCGTGTCCACTAGGATGTGTCTCAAGAGCCTGTTGAATATCATCCAAAGGCTCCTTACTCAATCCATCCTTAATGAATGTTATTTTATCTTCTCGATTTACGGACAAGTACCCCACAGATTTACATCGAGTGTCACATGTCCACCGAAGCACATTTGTAGCATCCTCCTAATCTTTTGCTCTCCGCTTCTTTGAAAAACTACTTTTACCCATACCAGGGACATGTATTTAGAAGGAATTGAAACCTCACCAGATAATCGAATCTTTGCTTCAATCAAGCATCGGATATCTTGTGGATACCCTTATTCATTAGCATCCTTAATCTTTCCAAATTACCTCGATAAATCCTTTTTAGGATTTTAATCGGTAGTGATGGATAGTATTTTCGAAGATTTGAGAGCATATGATCCATTATAATGTATAGACCCTTGCTAGGATGAATTTTGCAATAATTTTGATGATTTATTTATAGAATAATACGACGCGTATGAAATAAGACTCCGATTTTAAATAAATAATATGAAGCGTAAGAGCTACGATTTCGAAATTAAATAATAGCCGGATGTGATGCGTATGAGCTGTAACTCCGTGTTTGAATAGTGGTAGACAATAATGTCACTAAAAGATGATGGAATATGTCGGTGAATTGTTTCTATGATAAATCATATTGAGCAAAATACAGATACTAGTGAAATCGATATAAGAATTTACTGAACTAGAAGTTCAATAATACTCGTTTGCAAAACCGGATTGACCATCCCGGTTTAAATAATTATTGAAATCAATATTTCAAGTGAAGAATTAAAGGAATTCTTCAATGATTGTTCTCGATAAATGATGAAATCATTACTTGAATATTGGAAATAAATCCCAAATATATACGGAATAAAGGATGAGAAATATCTCATCCTCCATGTGGACTACTAGATATTATGATATGGATCCACTAGATAGTCACATGTGTATATGATTAAGTAATTTGAAATTTCTGAAATATTTGCTCACTGTATGAGCATGATTTATTTAATGATAAAGCTAGTAAATGTATATCCCAATACTTGAATAAATCCCTGAAGGATTTGAGTATGCGCATACAAGTGGGATATTATATGGCAAATTATTTAAAGTCCTCCAATAAATTGTCAATATCGAGAATAGAATGCAAACTGTCTAAATTCTCATATTAAGGTTGAATGATGAGAACATATATGATTAGAATCATACCAACTGTATGAGTTTTGGTGTTCTAAATTTTCTGAGGATGAGGGGGAGTATTAAAGGTTGAAAATGATATGTGAAATGCATCATATTATATCCCCACAATTAAAATATGAACTTGAAGTTCAAAGATGCATAAAAGATGCTATGAACAATCACATATATCAGTTAAGATGCTTTGATAAGTTAGCACGCCAGAAGCGTTGATATTATGAGATTTCCCCAATCATATATATCAAAGCAAATTATAAAAGATGGTCTTAATAACGGAGGCATATGCTCTTGAAGAGCATATAGACATAACTATATTGTGTAATCCTACAAGAGGAATGATAATGAGGTATCTCGATAAGTTATGTCGATATGGGGAAAGAAATGAAATTGAAATGTGTCGACACGATATGAAAATGTAGCGCTACATATGATCAATGATAATGAAAATATTGAGATATATTGAAGATGATAAGCGGTGAATGTGAAATCCTTGATTTATGAGATGATGAGATGATGATGGCGGTGGTCAAGTTTAAAGATAAGCATGGTGGTCATTATATGTTGCATGCTCATGAAAGTTAAATTACCGATCGTGTATGTAGTGCAAAAGAAAATTAAAGGATCGGGTGAGCTAAGCTCGTGTTTATAAGTACCTAAAGGGGAGCTAAGCCCACAGGAATGAAATAACCTATTAAGTGAGTATTAAATGTTAAATGATATATTTTAAGTGTTAGTTAGTTATGAAGGTTTACTTATATGTTTACATGTTTTTCTGATGAATTTATATGTTTTAAAATTGTGTATTTGGAGACATGTGTTCATGGTGAATGTTTTGTAGTTGTGTAAGAAAATTGATGCACTCTAAATGAGCAGAAGAGTATAAAACCAATGTATATGATACTCATATAAATGTATGAAAGATTTTGAAATGCTTGCATACTTGTATAAAATACGCATTGCACTCTTTTTCCCTTAGTGAGGTTTTATCCCATTGGGTTTTCCTAACAAGGTTTTTAATGAGGCAACTTTAAAGCGTATTCACATGAATAATGTACTCTTTTTCCTTCATTAGGGTTTTTCCCATGGGTTTTTCCTAATAAGGTTTTAACGGCATATTCATGGTATATTGAAACGATAGGAGAAATTGATACTGATGTATCTATTGGATCAAGTTATAATGGAGCTAATGCTTTAGATCCAAACGATGATGATATTGAAATCATTTACGAAGTAAAGATATCGATTCTCAAGATATGAAATCAAGCGGAGTGTACTCTTTTTCCTTGATCAAGTTTTTTCCCACCGGGTTTTCTTGACAAGGTTTTAACGAGCGTACGTGAATACTCATATCTGCGATAGACATCGGGGAGCAATGTTTTGATGAAGCAATATATAACCACCAAGCTATCCTGCAATCGGTTTGGAAGTTTTTTCCCATTGGGTTTTCTCCAAATGCAGTCTGAAGACATTTGTATTAATAGTCATTCAAGGGGGAGTGTTATGAATAATTAAGGGAATAAGTTGGTGAATAAAGACAAAAATGATGATACATGCGATGACGCAATTGTCAATAATTATTTTATGTGAATGACTATTATACCCTTGATGAAATTATGTAATTACGATTGTGCCATTCGAAGTTTCCCTATAAATAGGGCTTCAGTTATTGATGAAATTTATTCCTGAGAATTCCTTAGAATTCATTCTCTCTAAATTCTCTCTATTGTTTCTATATTTTTATAACATAAACAATGTTTATAATGAGTTCTAAAAATAGACATTATACGAGATATTGTACGGTAATAATTAATAATGTCTCCTTCACATCATTGTCTCACATTACATAATAAAGAGAATCCCACAAGAGATTCTTACTTTTCCTTTGCTTATCCATTTATATCTACTAGGATCTATATTAGATCTGAGTTTTTTGGGTTATTTTGAAAGGCGATCATTGATTCTTTGCAGAAAAGGTTTTTTTTTTTTCTAATGGTATTTACCCCTATTATCTTGTTACTCTTGGAAACCTAAGGTTTCCCATGGTAAAACATCTCTTTTTGCCCTTTTCCGCGTGTGTATATTAATCTCTTCTCTAAAAGCCTCATTCGAAGCTTCGTCTAAAGCCTCTTGTGAGGGTTGTGGAGAGTTGGATAACAATTTGGTTCTTTCATACGAGGATAAAACACATGCAGACTATTACATTCATCTGTTAATATTTATTGTATTTGTGATTCTTTGATGTGAATAATCTTCTTATGTGGGCGCAGAAAAGAAAAGAGGCAAAATTGATGTATAAGATTTTGTGTCATCTCTTTCATCTCGGATGTGCACCATGTATACTGTTGTATTGGAGATGCTCTTAGACTGATTAAGAGTTCTGATCGTCACAAAATACACCTTGTACATATGCTATATTAGTAATTTTTGTCGTACTTTCAATATTTATAAATTAGATATTGAATTTTTTTATCACTAATAACATATAAACATTTTTATTATCTTCTTGTTAATATTTTGTTAAATAAATTTATAAGATGATCACAAAAATTCTACTATTATTGCTGAAAAGTAGCATAAGCAAGTGGGTAAAAGTACCACATAGGTTAGATTGAAAGATAAAAATCAATATGAATATAAGTGTAAGAGTTACTCCTCTTGGAGGTTAACATTTTAAGGTAGAACCCCTTGCACTTGTATAAAAATTTAACATGGTATCAAAGCGGGCAAATGACCCGGGACCGACGCTCCTTTGCGCTATCCCCGCCAAATGGCACGCATGCATAGGCTTTCAAAAAAATCTTGACTGTATGTGAAGGGGAGCCGAGCCAACCCCATCGAAAAAATGGTCCACGTGCAAAGGCTCGAGATAAATCCTGCCTGCACGTGAGGAGGGCGTGCTGAAAGTAGCATGAGCAAGTGGGTAAAAGTCCCACATCGGTTAGATTGAAAGAAAAAAATCAATATAAATACAAGTGCAAGAGTTACTCCCCTTGGAGGTTAACTTTTTAAGGTGAAACCCCTTGTACTTATACAAAAATTTAACAATTATAAATAGCATGGTATGCATAGGCTAAAATATCACAACATTATGAATTACACCATATTTATTACAGTTTATAACTAGAATTCACACCCCGTCTGATGTATGGCAGATGGATACATTTTGAACTTCAATTAAACTAGTTTTCGCACATGTGCGCTGGATTAGTGATGGCAGAAAAATTCAATTCGATCCAAATCCGACGGATACCTGATCCGAATGGAGTAATTTTTTGCCGATTCGACGATCCGTGGATCGGCCGATCCGAAATGGATTTGGATTTGGATCGGATCAGGCCTGATCGGATCCGATCCGATCCGAATTAATTTTTTATTTTTTTAATTTTAATTTCATTATTATTATTTTTTTATAAAAACCTACACCAATATGGATTGTATTTGGATTTTTTTCTTAATCTGATCCGATCTGATCCGAATCCGATCCGAGGAATTTGGATTTGGATCGGGGTAATTGATTTGGATTTGGATTTGGATTAAGCCAATCAGATCCGAACCCGATCCAGATCCGTTGTAACGTTAAATTTGAAAAAGAAGTTTATTTTTTGTTGTAAAATAATTAAAAATCCATGTCAAAGAACTTATTTAAGATTTTTTTAACAAATTAAAATTATGTTATCATAATATTAAGTAAATTTAATAAATTTTCATAAAATAATTTGATTTAATAATCCAATTTAATTGAATTAGAAAAATTATCATTCCGCCTAGAATAATTCAAATCTTATTCGACATTAAAAAAAACCCTTATATAGGAATTTGTTGTATTGATTAAAATTATATTATGATAATGCTAAATAAACTTAATAAATTCTTATCATAAGATAATATGATTTAATACTCCAATTTAATCAGTTTGAGGAAAGAAAGTTATCATTGCGTCTTAAAGAATTCATATTTTTAAAAAACTAGTCTTTTCTCTCGTGCGTTGCACGGGGAGATTTATGGCCAAGTTATAATTTAAAATATGTGTAAAATAAAAATTATAATAACATATTTTCCTTTTTTTCATGGTAAAAAGATATGGATGAGAGATTTAAAAAGATCACACATGATAATAACCCGGATTGGAGGGATAAGAAGTGATTCTATCAAAAGACCAGGGGTGATAATAACGGGAGATTATCCATGGGTTGAAAATTAGGTATTTGTGCTTGAGTGAGAAATATAAATAAAATAGTATTTTTTAATTCTGAAAATTATAAGATTGAGCGAGAAACTGACCTCATTTTATTAATATGCGTTGCACGGAGAGATTTATGACCAAGTTATAATTTAAAATATGTGTAAAATAAAAATTATAATAACATATTTTTCTTTTTTTCATGGTAAAAAGATAAGGATTGGAGATTTAAAAAAATCACACATGATAATAACCCGGATTGGATGGATAAGGAGTGATTCTATCAAAAGATCAGGGGTAATAATAACGTACGGGAGATTATCCATGGGTTGAAAATTAGGTATTTGTGCTTGAGTGGGAAATATAAATAAAATAATATTTTTTAATTTTGAAAATTATAAGATTGAGCGGAAAATTGACCTCATCTATATATTAATAAAACCAGCACACTTTCCCGCCACTTTTACCTATTTTTCTGAATTAAAAATCAATTTTTAATTATGGCAACGAGTTTTACCGCTTCTACATATATTTTCCAACTCGACTTCTTCTTCAGCGTGTATACATATATACATGCATCGGGTCCACCTATTTTTCTGAATTAAAAAAATCACACCGTTAAAATAAGTTAATCCATGTGCAAGTTGGATCAACTCTAATCTAATACATGCACTTGATATTTATATTAGAAAAAATGACCAGTAACAACCTAAGATATAAACGTGAGATGAAAAGGCACAATGTTTTCACGTAGCATGACTTTGGTAATTAACGACAAAACATGAATCGCTGGATTTTTTTTCCTCTGAATATTATATTAATGGTCCTAAAAAGGATACTACAGATATCATCAAATTGGCAATATTGACTCACACGATATTATCGTTCAGTTGGTCGGAAAATTACATCGGATTCTTCTTTGCATGTCTTGTGTTAATTGACTATGCTTTGTTTTAATTTTTTATTCGATTTGCAGATCGTGGATGAAACATTGGGCATAACTTCAAAATACATAATGGTTAGATTACTAAATGAAGTAAAGGGATATGAAAGAAACTCAATTGTTTGCTGTAAAAAACTGTGATAGAAATTATTAGACATGCTGTGGTCGATCAAGTGTATCTATGATTATTTAATTATTACAAAATTTGATGTCATTTATATAGTCTGTAATTGGGTTGTGTGGCGGAGAATACTCGATTTTATCGGCTTTAGAATGTTATTAAATATAAGATGTTTCAACACAGTATAAAATTATGTGAAATTTTTTTGTTTTTAATCCTGCTATTTACTATAACATGATGTATTTGTGTAAAATATAGGCGAAAGCCTGCTAAAAATTTTAGAAATTCTTTTGCACTTATCCCCTTATGTGAATTCTAATTTATTACATGTATATATGTTTCCCCGTGCAACGCACGTGTAGAAACACTAGTTTTATTAATATATAGATTATTAAAAATTGTTTTTAAAACTAAAATTATAATCATGCTAAATAAATGTCATAAATACGTGTCATAAAAATAGTTCGGCTTAACAATAATCAAATTTATTTAGATTGAAAATTTTATTATTTTGATCTTAAAGGATTCAAAATTTTATCCATATTAAACAAATTATTTAATAATTTTTTTAAAAATTAAAATTATGTTATCATAATTATAAGTAAATAAATACTTGTCATAAAAATAATATGATTTAAAAATCCAATTTAATCAAATTGAGAAAAAAATATTAATTCATTGTAAACAATTTAAACTTTTTTACATATTAAAAATATTATTTGATATTTTAAAAAAAATTAAAATTATGTTGTCATAATAAGGAGCAACTGAATATATATACTTGGCATAAAATAACAAGAGTTAAGAACTTAAGATCCAATTTAATCGGATTATATATATATATATTATTTCGTCTGGAATAATTAATTTTTAGTCTTAAAAATCTTACTTAAACCTTTTTTTAAAACTAATCATCAATACATGTGAAGGTTATACCAATTAATAATCAATAGTTTTTAAAATGTTGCTTTTATATTTGCCTTACATTAAAAAAAAAAAAGAAAATATATATTGATCACATGTGCAGGTATGCACATTTCTCAAGCAGTGTAAAAGATAAAATAGACCTATCTTAATGAGAATGAAAAATTATTAGTTAGAGTGTCTAATTTATCGATGCTAAAATTGCATTACTTGAATAGTAAATGTACCCATTACAAAATTTCCATTATGTAGTTGTGACGGATAACAAAATTTACCACATTTTAATAAACTGTTCATTGTAATTAGTAAATGACTAAAATATAAAATTTTCAGTGACAAGGGCTTGTTTGATAAAAAATAAATTTAATTCACTTTTTTTTCTCTTATTATTTTCGGTTAGTTATTCATTAATTTAGCAATTTTTTTTTTACTTTTTAAAACTTCTTATTTAGTTGATGTCAACAATACATTTTAAATCTACTTTTTTAATAAACCATGTGAAACGTATTGGAAATTGGAAAATATAACCTAGGTAAAAATCCTTTTTGGGAAATCTATAAATAATTTATGTTCATTTATAAATGATCGATAAACGATAGCAGAATTGGTGGGATAAAAGACTACTAGTTCTAAAGGAACATTTTAAAATTTCATTTTTAAGTGGCAAATGAAACAGAGTTAGTAGTGAGAATTTGTCATCCACACTGTAGAGCAAAAAAGCAGGTCATGTTGTCTTTGTTGTTTTTCGATTTTTTTTAATTATTGTTGTTCATAATAAAATTAATAAAGAAAATCCAAAACGATAAAAAAAATTAAAAAATAAAAATCTGTTGATCATTTTCTATGTCAAAAGTTAAAAAATCCAAAACTCGTGTTCAAAGTTAAAATGTAACATTAGTTACATTTCAAGTATAAACATTCATTGCAATATAATATTCACTTTAGTCCACGATAAATCTGCAACCATTGCCACAAAGGTAGTGCCGTTTTCCCATCCCCATAGTCCTCACCAGCAAGGACCATTAATATGGTTCATGTGCCGACAAACTAAACCAGAAGGTTTGTGGTTCATTGCCATTAACGGAGAACCAGAACCTCTTGTCACAGACTTGGAGTTTTCACTAACTCCATGCAGCTTTCACCTCTCAAATCATCCCAACACTTATTAGTGAAATAGCCATTCGATCCCCAAAGCACCACTCAAGTACTTGACTAAGGGAAAATTGGCAAAGAAGACAAAGACTTAGAGCTCCAACAAGATTACGACGCCTTGTAACTACTCGACCTCGCGAGCCCTCATATGTACAATGGAGATTGATCCTAATCAACGGTTATGATCGCATATCTAGAATTCTCTACACTTCTACAGTGTTCTATACAATTCCATATGTACAATGGAGCATTCTTGAACTCTTCTAGAGACTACCTTGGATAATCCTCTAAATCCTGGCTAGTCTCGTAACTTCCCGCAGCGTTCTAGATGCTTCCGCCAATGCCAAACCATGGAGTCTTCCTGAACGTATCATCTCGACCAAGCCCCGCAACCGTCCGGAATCTTCCATTAGCGTCAACGCCCCTAGGATGATCTTGTCTGTGCCCATGATCAACCCTTCGTGCACGTGCCGTTGCCTTCATCCCTTCGTGTGACTTAGGCTTTATGCCTCGATCTTGGCTCCATCCAACGCATTCGTGTATGCCTCGTGCACCCCTGTGCCCATCCTTAAATGCCTCGACCCCTTGCTAGCAAAACTCCTTAACCGTGACATTTTGCACCCATCTTTTTTGCGACCTCAAAGGGTGAGTGTCAACGAATGATGGTTCGTCGACGAGAACAAGAGAGAGGTAGATGGATGGTGGTGGGGGTGGGTGGTGGATTCAAGATGAGGGGTCAAATCGTACATTTTGAGAAGTTTATGATCTTTGTATAAATATTATGATATCAATTGTTATTTTCAAAATTTCAAATCAAACATGTTTTTTAATTTCTCTCTTTTTGGAAATAACTTTCTAAAATGATAAAACAAACACGTATTCAATTTTCTCAAATCAAAAACTCAAACGCGAAACACAAATAAAATGAAAACTAAAATACAAAGACAGCAATACCTGGACACAAGAGATAACCCTAAGTTTTTTTGTAACAAAATTAAGATTGATGGTGCTAAATTTTGAAATTCCAGTTAGGTCCCCTAGTACTCTTGCCCACAAACCCAAAAGTAGATTCTTATTGGAAAGGCCTTCAAGATATTTTCCAGAATGTGTGAATTGCTCAATTAGCCCTATCTCAATTCTCTTGTCAGTTACAAAATTAATTTTAGTCACTAATAACTCAAAAACTTCACTTGACTTGTATTTTGGATGATATGAAATAAATATGCTATTATATATATATATATATATATATATATAAAGAACTTCTCTAACTTCCTACATATTTTTTGCATAATAGACTCATAAAACAAGTTTCCAAGTTGATTTGAACCAACAATTAAAAAAAAAATGTAAAGTGCAACATATTTTCACAAGATACAAGGAATACATGTTATGTAATGAATTCTTGTTTAGTTATGGGCTTATAGCATATTTGATCAGTAGTTTATAGAATAGTTTATTTGATGTGTTTACAAAAAAACTTGTTTGCTTACCATTTGGAAAATGTTGTTGGAGACCAAATTACTTGTTTTTAGAGATTGAGGATCAACTTTGCCACTTCATCAATAGTATGTGGGAGACAATGTGCAATTTTTCCAAAATAATTTTTTTGATTTTGAAAAAGGTCTTCCCCTTTCCTCTCTCAAGCCCCGATATAAATTGACAATACTTTCAAAATTCGACTTCCCCTCTTTCTGCACCCTTCTCTTTGCTAAATGACAGAGTAACCTGCTGCTACACCTGCCGGCCCCTGTCTAGACGAAGAACCCTAATTTACTTTCTGCCTTTTTCCTTTCTGTAATTGCATATTGCTCTCTTTTGATATACCAAACGAAACGCTTTGCAAATCGATCAATAATTTTTCTTCTAAAAAGGGGAATAAATCTTCTCGTGATTCTTCTGGGGTCAATTATTTATCAGGTACGTTGTCTATACATACTCTACCCGCACTGTTTGATCTTTTTTCATTTTGTGTTTAATAATCACTATCTCGGAGCGAACTCTCGAAGCTAAGGTCAATAATCCTATTGCTTTCTAGAATTTTCTGTATTTTGTAGATTTCGCGATATGCCGGCTGCTGGAAATTTTAATTTGTGATACGATTTTGTTTTGTCTATATGAAAGTATGTGGAGAAATATGCATTTATTGTAAGACTGGTTTTTCTGTTCGATTTTTTGAACACTCATTTTATTGTTTTTGAGCAATACTTTGGCTTCAGTTCTGGACTTCTAGTTAATGTGACTATGATTAGTCTACTCCAAAAAACGCTGGAGGGTTGAATTTTGTCTTGTTAGTTTTAATCCCGTAATTTTGGTTTAGATGTTGAATATTCAGTGTCTTTTGGCATGTATTGGTTATTAATGGTGTCTGGCAGAGATGATTGTGTTCCTCAACGAATAAAGCAAAATAGATGATGCAGTCAGTTGTTTGACTTGGGTTTATGATGAAATACAGTCCCTTTGCCTCGAATATGTTATTTTCCTGATTTGTAATCATCTTTCCGTCTCCCAGGTTCAAAATATTGAATTTCTGAAGGGTAGAAATGGAGGAGAATGGGAAGGATGATCTGAGGTCACCACTTTTAAAACATCAGAATGGTGTGGTCATCACCGTTGCATCCCCCAAAAATGGTGGGAATAAGAAGATTAGGACTCTTTCCTTCAAAGTCAGAGGAATCACATGCGCATCTTGCGTTGCTTCAATAGAATCTGCTCTTGGTAAGTTGGAAGGTGTCCAGAGTGTTATGGTGTCAGTGCTTCAAGGTCAGGCTGTAGTGAAGTACCTGCCACAGACTGTCAGCGTAAGTCAAGTTTAAATCCTTATATTTGAATTCAGATTTGAGGCTTGGTGTTGTCTATTCATTACTTTTTCCACTTTCATGGGTATCTTGAAGCGTCGTTTCTGGAAAACTGCATCTTTCAGTTCTTTTACATATTTATCAAGGGGAATTAGGAAGTAGCTTCCCCACCCGGAGAGAGAGAAACCCAGAAAATAAACATTTAGCCGTTGAGAAAAAATATATTCCGATTTTGGTAAAGCTACCTATTCATGCTTCTTAATTGAGATTTCTCAGAGAAAAAGAAACAAGGGAATTTTCTTTTTATTTACATGCTTCATGAGGCTTGAATTTCTTGTTCCCATTTTATTGATGCTAGGATTTCGCTTCCTTTTATTCAAATTGGAAAGATAAATACTATACTGTCTAACAGGCAAAAACTATCAAAGAAGCAGTTGAAGACACAGGTTTTGAAGTTGAGGAGTTTCCAGAGCAAGAAATCGCAATATGCCGGCTTCGAATTAAAGGAATGGCATGCACAAGCTGTTCTGAGTCAACAGAACGTGCCCTTTCAATGGTTGATGGAGTGAAGAATGCAGTGGTTGGTTTAGCTCTTGGAGAAGCTAAAGTTCATTATGATCCAAATGTTACTGATACCAACCGTATAGTTGAAGCAGTAGAAGATGCTGGCTTTGGAGCTGATCTCATAAGCTCTGGCAGTGATGTGAATAAAGTACATTTGAAACTGGAAGGAGTCACTTCTGATGATGATTTCACTACCATCCAAAGCTCACTTGAGTCTTTGGAAGGTGTAAATCATGTTGATATAGATGTGGACGAGCATAAGGTGACTATAAGTTATGAGCCGGAGATTATTGGTCCAAGAACTCTGATACAGTGCATCGAGCAAGCTGGCAATGGAGCAAATTCTTATCAGGCAATCTTGTACATTCCGCCTAGAGGAGAAGAAACGGAGAGACAGCGTGAGATCCTTACATATCGGAATCAATTCTTGTGGAGTTGTCTGTTTTCAGTACCAATATTTGTTTCTTCTATGGTGCTTCCAATGCTTCCTCCTTATGGAAATTGGCTAGACTACAAGGTTATCAATATGCTAAGTGTTGGGGTACTTTTAAGATGGTTACTTTGCACGCCTGTGCAGTTTATAATTGGCAGAAGGTAATGAAATCAATACTCTATTACATAAAGATATATATATATATATATATATATATATATATATATTTCCAAGTTGCGTAGTTATTTTTGCTGCTGGAATAAAGAATGCTTGAAATCTTACCATTAGTTGGTTTTAAAGTTTTAATTATCTTATCAGGTTTTATGCAGGATCGTATCATGCTCTGAGACGGCAATCTGCCAATATGGATGTACTTGTTGCATTGGGCACCAATGCTGCTTACTTCTATTCAATATATATAATGATAAAAGCATTAACTTCAGAGTCATTTGAGGGGCAGGATTTCTTTGAGACCAGTTCCATGTTGATTTCATTCATTCTCTTGGGAAAATATCTGGAGGTTTTGGCGAAGGGGAAAACATCAGATGCTTTAGCTAAGTTAACAGACCTAGCTCCTGACACGGCTTACCTCCTAACATTAGACGGTGATGGAAATGTCATTTCTGAAATGGAAATTAGCACACAACTTATACAAAAGAATGACATCCTTAAGATTGTTCCGGGAGCTAAAGTTCCTGCTGATGGTGTGGTTATTGATGGTCAAAGTTATGTGAATGAGAGCATGATCACGGGTGAAGCCCAGCCCGTTGCTAAAAAGCCTGGTGATAAGGTATGATAATTATTTGGATCAATTTAAGTGCTTATGTATATGTATATTATAATTGCCCCATTGATAGGTGATTGGAGGGACTGTGAATGAGAATGGGTGTATACTTATCAAGGCGACTCACGTTGGTTCAGAAACTGCACTTTCCCAAATTGTTCAATTAGTTGAAGCTGCTCAGCTTGCCAAAGCACCTGTTCAGAAATTAGCCGACCAGATATCCAAGTTTTTTGTACCCACAGTGAGTTTCATTGCCTTCTCATAGTGTTAATTTATTTCTTGTTTTGTGAACAAAACTCATAGAATATTTTACAAATAAAAAGAGATGGATTTAGGATTTATATGGGAAAATGGGGCACAAATTTATGGGCAATATAATTTCTGTAGCAGCATTGAGTAACTAGTATCTACATGTCTCTCCTGGAGTATTTTAACTCTATTTTTGACTGTGTTTTATGTACTTCTTTTCTTTCTGAGTGTATGTGTTCTTAGACGGATCTTTTTACATAGAGAATTTCAGTTTGACTGTTTTTCAGCTTTTGTGTATGATGCTTCATCAGAGATAAATTGATCCTGTGCTTCATCAGAGATAAATTGATCCTGTGCCAACATCGATGAATAAGTTATTAAATGTTGAAGTTAAGATTGTGGATCTGACTAAACTGATTTTGAACTTGCAGAGATCTAGTTAGCATATTGACTTATTACCTTTGACTCGGAATCTTATTTTATTTTATTTTTTTTTATTTTTATTTTTACTCGGAATCTAATACAGAGCATGTCCGGCTATATGAAAGTGTTAATGTTTTGATCTCTGCATGAGGACTGTCATAGAAAACTTTTCACAAAAACACGATCTACTATCTACTACCAAGATAATGTTATTGCATTCATGGAAATTGTTTTGGGTCCAATTGTATACATGTAACACATGATGCCATTTGTTTCTCTAAACCAGGTTGTTTTAGCTGCATTTGTAACATGGCTGGGATGGTTTGTCGCTGGAGAAGCGTTGATATACCCCAGAATTTGGATACCTAAAGATATGGACGCGTTCGAGTTTGCATTGCAGTTTGGTATTTCAGTGTTGGTAGTTGCCTGTCCTTGTGCTCTGGGATTAGCAACCCCTACCGCTGTCATGGTTGCCACTGGAAAGGGTGCTTCCCAAGGGGTGTTGATCAAAGGCGGTAATGCACTAGAAAAAGCACACAAGGTAACACTTGTTCATGGATCAATTGGTCTATCTAATACATGTGTTATCTAATATATGCGTTTAATCATTCTTGATAGCTGCTCAGACCTATGTATATACGACATTTTATTAATGTCTAACCACTTGATCAGAAGTTCAAAAAATTTTGTTTCTTATGAAATTACATTCAGAAAATAGTTCTCTATTTCATACGCCCACTATTGTCCAGCATCAGGTGCCTTAAGTTAGCTCTTTTTGACATCGTGTGCTTTTAGTAATTCAAATCTTTTTCTGTTCCATGTGAAAGACAACTAACTGTATCTTCAATAATATTGAAGTAGGCATGGGAGGGCATTATAATAATTGATGTAATTTATTTTTTTCCCTGTTTGCATAACTACTGTTTGACTAGCATGTCAGTGGAAGTTGCCAGACATAACGCTGCCTAATCTTCGGTGGTTTCAGACATGTAACTAAACAGTCACCCAATTTACAAATCTAATTTTGAACTATTAACATTTCTTTCTGAATTTGGCCATGTAAAATACATCTGCTTTTTGTCTAGTGTCACGCTTTTACCACTGGCATTCCACCTATCTCATATCTACACATTTTTCATTCAGTCGGATGGTGCTTCTTTTATGTTATAATAATATTGCACTAGGAATCAATATAATTGCTTTTGTTTCATGTCACAATTCAGTTCTTAATCTTATTTCATTGATACCTTTCTCTGCACCAGGTCAAGACTGTTGTTTTTGATAAAACTGGAACGTTGACAGTTGGGAAACCATCTGTTGTTAGTTCTGTGCTCTTTTCAAAGTTTTCGATGGAAGATTTTTGCGACGTGACTATTGCTGCAGAGGTGGGGTTAAATTTGATCAATCAGATATAAGTTTGTTGATTAGTAAGGCAGACTTGTAATGATTTCTAGTCTTGTGTGTGATTAACGTTATATTTTGTCAGGCAAATAGTGAGCACCCGATTGCAAAAGCAGTTGTTGATCATGCTAAGAAGCTATTTCCAAAGTATGGATCACAAAATGAACATTTCACCGATGTTAAGGACTTTGAAGTGCACCCTGGAGCAGGGGTGAGCGGAAAAGTTGGCGAGAGAACAGTTCTGGTTGGCAACAAAGACTCATGCGACTTTTCAATGTCCCCTTGGCCATGAGGTAGAAGACTACGTGTCAGAGAATGAGCAACAGGCTCGTACTTGTGTGCTTGTGTCCATTGATGGAAAAGCTGCAGGAGCTTTTGCAGTGACTGATCCAGTGAAACCAGAAGCTGCACGTGTCATATCGTACCTCCACTCAATGGGCATCTTGTGCGTCATGGTTACAGGTGATAACTGGGCTACAGCAACTGCCATAGCAAATGAGATTGGAATTCAAAAAGTGTTTGCTGAAACAGATCCACTTGGAAAAGCTGATAAGATTAAAGAGTTGCAGGTAACATCATTTTTGTGTTGCTTGACATTTTCAAGCATCCTATTTCGTCGCTCTACTTTTTTGTTTCTCTCTAAGTGGATTCTCTAAATTATGAAAGTATTTTCTTAATAATCACGATATTTATATGTAATCTCATATTGTATCTTGCTGCTCATGTTCATCACAAAATTTCTCCATTTTGACCATTTAATGTTGCCAAAAACTGTTTTTGAGATCAAGAAGTTGATTTTTGATGCAGTTGAATGGAGCAATTGTGGCAATGGTAGGTGATGGCATAAACGACTCGCCAGCATTGGTTGCGGCTGACGTTGGCATGGCGATTGGAGCAGGGACTGATGTGGCTATAGAAGCTGCTGATGTCGTTCTAATAAAGAGCAGCTTGGAGGATGTGATCACAGCCATAGATCTCTCTCGTAAGACCATGTCAAGAATCCGTGTAAATTACGTTTGGGCCCTTGGATACAACGTTCTTGGAATGCCTGTAGCTGCTGGAGTTCTATACCCCTTTACTGGGATTCGTTTGCCCCCTTGGCTTGCTGGGGCCTGCATGGCTGCTTCGTCTATCAGCGTGGTTTGTTCGTCTCTCCTCTTGCAATGGTATAAGAAGCCCTTTCATGCTAGCATTCCTTGAGATTGCCATCCGGTAAGTTTGACTTTTTCTCAACGTTAACTGATTCACCTATATTTAGCATAAGAAATAAAGGCTTCGAGCTAGCAATGTCATAACAAAGTATTTTATGTGCGGAATTGAGATTATTGGTTCGCCGAATGGTTTGAATATGCATTGGCTGTGATGTGTAAATGTGATGTGCCATTTTTTCAATTTATTTCATGGACTGAGATGCAAGGATGCAAGACCTCTCGCTTATGTGAGGTACAAACTATTGATGATTATATGATGGCCTTTCATTTTTGTCAAACTGGAAGGACAACAGAAATATTGCAATCTTTTGTAGTTGAAATTGCTGATCAGTTGGATTTGTTCTCCTCAAATTTTAGGATCGCTCAAATAGTTTTCTAAACAGTTACGGTATAAGTAGATCTTGGTTTCATTCTGGATGACAACCATTACACTTGATAGTATCTTTTATCCCCCATTTTTTCACGTCGTATTACATTATTTTTAAGTGAATGGTCATCACACATAACGCATCATAATTTGGGCATTTGGTATGTCAATCGGAATGTCGTTATATCACCAGTTTTCTTGTAAATCAGTGTTTCAAAAGCATGCGTAGATTTATGCTCAATTTTGTCCATCATCTAATTGGGAGAGACGTTTATAGTTTTAGCATTATATGGGTGTTGATTGAGGGGTGGTTAAGTGACTCAATCCTATCGAATCTAAGTTCTCCAAGGCTGTCTTTACTTCATTCTACTCGAAGAATAGTACAGATTATTTTGGACACATTTTGTGGTATTTATAACTACTCAACTTTATTATTACTTCTTTTAAATGTTTAGTATACTATAATTATTCAACTTAAAAGGTGAGAGTATAGTTTTACTATGTGGTGTACTACTTCGTAACAATAATTTAGTGTTGGACAGCAATGATGTGGAATGTGAGTGGTTGAGGCTTGTGAGTTGTGAATCAATTTTTCAGAATTATCAGTTACTTTTATATATTTGTGGGAATAATACTAAAATATGTTAAAAATGCTTTAGCAAGTCATTCATTAATATCATTAGTGTAGCTCCTACTAATTTAATGATATTACGAGGTAGTACACCACATAGTAAAAGCAAAAAAAGATATTAGTATCGTGTGTAGATACATGTCGCATAAATATATATTATTATCTACACATCTTATATTTTATCGCGAGAAAGGGAAAAAATGAAAAAAGAAAAGCCCCGGTTTGAAAAAATCACATGAAATACTATTTCAAAAGCATCTTATAATTTAGTTCTTGTCTAAGTTTATTTTAAATATACCACACAACAATTCGCTCTCACTCTGCTCAATTGGTTCACACCGGCTTACTTCATTCCCATGTCGACTTCTTTCCTTTTGTATTGATTATAGATGATTGTCGTCAACTTTGTAATGAGATGGATAATATCTCGTTCTCTTGTGCCTTTAGGTCTACGAATCAAGCTACCCATTGCCTTACGTGGGCAGCTAATTCTATGTCAGGCTTGCATGAATGGGTTGGAATACACCCGCACTTGATCCATGATGTACTCAACCTTGATGATTGCAATGAATAAATTTGTTTCATTCAAAAAAAAAAAAAAAAATTCACTCTCACTCCCCACCAGAGCCTATTCAAGATGAACACACTCAAATTAGAGAGCACCAATTGAATTCAAATCTATTGTCCTGAATCTTATCTTATTAAACATCACAACTAATAAAAATAAGACCTATCACCACCATCAGGACCTAATGTTTTGGTCTAATACACACGAAGGAGTTATCTTTTTTTCTTCGCATTTCATCCTCAACCAACGTTTTATTACGAGATAAGAGCTCTTTAAGCCAAAATGTCAATATTACCCCTTTTATTTTTATTAAATTAAATAAAAATATTTACAATCAAGTCCGTAACTTTACAAATTAGTCCTCATCTACATCACCACCACCACTACCACTTTGATGCCGCCGCCACCAACTCTGGCGGAACTCTGACTATGCGTCGAAAAATAGATTTGCTAGTCGAAAACTATCAGCAACTGGTGGTTTTTGAACCACCAATGGTTGCTGGTGGTGGTTCGAAACCACCAACAAGTTGCTGATGGTTTTCAAACCACTAGCGGTTGGTGGTGGTTTTCGACAACCAGATCTATTTTTTGGCGGGGTCGGAGTTCTGTTGGAGTTGGTGGCGGCGGCACCGGAGTGGTGGTGGTGTAGATGAGGACTAATTTGTACTTATTGAAAACTTACGGACTTGATTATAAATGTTTTTATTTAATTTAATAAAAATAATAAAAATAAAAGGGCAATATTGATATTTTGGCATTAAAAGTCCTTATTTCGTAATAAAACGTTAGATTGAGACGAACATGCCAAGAAAAAAAGATAGGTCCTTAATGCGCATTGGATCAAAATGTTAGGTCCTGATGGTGCTAATAAGCCTAAAAATAATCCACCTTATTGAATTACTCCCGCTGTCCCATTTACCTTGTCCACTTTGACTTCGTGCATAAGGCTTAAGAAGTCGTTGAAAAAATAAATTTTGTGATATGTGTATTTCCTAATTTACCCTTATTTAATGACTAATTTTTAAATTAATACTTATAATTATAACATTAAATAAGAATATGTTTGTAAACTAATATAAAATATATTTCGTAATATGAAAATATGACAATGTAAATGGGACAAACTAAAAAGAAAATATAGACAAGATAAATGAAATGAAGGGAGTAATACTTTTAGTTATGCACGTGACATAACTGCCAATGATTTCCAACAGTAGAATGTCGGTCTTTGATCAAGGGACTTTGCACAAAGAAGCAAACTACTATGGTTGCTATTTTTTCATTCAATTTTAGTTTTCCCACATATTTAGCAAAGTGGTTTTTGTTTTTCAACACCCAAGGAAATTCAAAAATTATTGAATTCCAAGATCGCATTAGTGATGGCAGAAAAATCCGATCCGATTCAAATCTGATGGATACCCGATCCGAATGGAGCAATTATTTGTCGATCCGAAGATCCGTGGATCATTGACCGTGGATCGGCCGATCCGAGATGGATTTGGATTTGGATCGGGCTGATCTGATCCGATCCGATCCGAATTGATTTTTTATTTTTTTATTTTTTATTTATTTTATTTTATTTTATTTTTATTATTTTTTATTTTTTATAAAATCCTATACCAATATGGATCATATTTGGATTTTTTTTCTTGATCCGATCCGATCCGATCCGAATCCGATCCTGGGAATTTGGATTTGGATCGGGGTCTTTAATTTGGATTTGGATTTGGATTATGCCGATCCGATCCGAACTCGATCCATTGCCAACACTAGATGACACTGAAATAGTCTAGCTTTTGTGATTGATGAGTCGAACAAAGCTGAATTGAAAGTTTTGATCCGATTATAGTTCGTTCAATAATCGAATCAAAGCGAGGGATATATATTCCTCATAAGGATATCAATTTTAAAAATATTTATATTATAATTTGTGAAGTGCCATGTGACAAAGATGCCAACGTGACGCACATTAAATATTTTAAGAAAATTATAAAATTAGGTTTGGAAATAAACCAACATTAATTAATAGTACTTAAAATTTAAAAATATAATTGAAAATAAACTAATATTTAAAATAAACATTTAATAAGAAAAAATTTGTTTTGAAAAGACTTTAATTATAACTTTATTTTTTAAAGTTCTAATTCAAAATATTAAATAATAATTTTTTTATTTTTATTTAATTTTATCATGATAAAATTGTAGGTTTTAATAGTTTTGTTTGGTGATGTGAATTGGTCTGTTAAAAAATAGTGGATATTTTTTACTTTTTTTAAAAAAAATCAAATAGTGAGTGGTTAAAATTATAACTGGATTTATGTTGAATAATTTATTTATTTTTAAGTAAAATAGTAATTTATTAATCTTTATATTATTATAATTAAGTATCACGTTTGGCGGATGCTCTATTGGCAGTGTCAATATGACACACGGTTTATAATTAAAAAAATAATTTATTTTTTTAATACGGCTGATGTGATATGCCCACTAACTGGATTTTGCTTTGCACGCATTTTGCCTTTTCTAAGTATATAAAATTAAAAATAAAATGTTTTTCTTTCTACAATTAACATATAATTTACATAAATGGAAAAAATCAAATAAATTATGTAGATGTAGAAAATTATAGGTATTACTATAAATTTAACTTACATAAAATTAAACATAATACTTCTTATACAATATAACTAAAATTAATAAGCAATTATAGCTAATTATTAAAAGAACGCATAAAATCATAAAATTTAGAGTTCGTAATGTCTATTTTAAAAAGAAAAAAGTGTTCAATATAAATTTGATATGTACCAACGAGAAAGACACGTTTTGATAATCAAAGAATTTTTATATATTCATTCTCAATGGTTCGTTTATAATTAATTAATCTCCACAAGCATTGTTGTTTAATACTATGCACAGCAATTAGAATTAAAGTTCCACGTTTTGATAAACTTCTTAATTATACGATGCACATGAATTTTTATAATTCACAATTGTGAATTTACTCCGTATTTTTTTATATTGATTATAATATATAATATTATAGATTTCAATAATTATTTACAATTGTGCAATTTCTTATGTATAAATTACATCAATTATATAATTTAACATTTACATTTATAATTTTATATCAATTATTTATCATACATAAATTCAATTGTTTCTGTATATAGCACGAGCGTGATACTAGTGTATATGATGATCGCCAACGATCCGTTGCCCACATGCTGGCAGTTTATGCTGCCAACAGGGGTGGCGTGGCGCCATCCCAGGGCACCACGTCATCATCATCTTTTTTTTTTCGATTTTTTTGAAACTTACGTTAAATTAAATTAATAATAATATATAACTGTCTCCTGACAATAGATCATTTCTGATATAATGATTGAAGTTTATGATTCGGTTTAATTTTATTATTATTATTATTATTATTATTATTATTATTATTATTTTATTTTTTGCAATTTTCTCTTTTATATATTTATTTATTTTGACTTTTGAGCTCTGACTTCACTTCGCAGTTCATAGTACCTTTAAAAGCCAGACAAGTAGAAATCCGAAGCTTTAAAATCACATCACAACCAGATGCTTGCTCTCTTCTTCCTCAAATCGCAACAACAACGTTCTGCTCTTAAACCCTTAACAAAACCCCAATATTTATCTCCAATTTCTCTCCACACTCGCTCTCTTTTGCCCCACAGAAACAAACCCAAGAATCCCGATAATTCTCCCACCAAATGGAACACAACTCACACTTTTGTCCTCTCAAACCCCACTCTGTCTCTTCTTGAAACCAAATGCAAGTCCATGATTCATCTCCTCCAAATACAGTCCCAAATGATCATTACTGGTCTTTCCTTAGATGGGTTGGCTTATAGTCGTTTGATAGCATTTTGTGCTCTGTCGCCATCAGGTGATCTTAATTATTCCAAAAGATTGTTGTCCCACATGCAGAGCCCAAATGCATTTTCTTGGAATATAGTGATTAGAGCATTTAGTGATAGTCAAATTCCTTTACAAGTTTTTGTTTTGTACCGAAAAATGTTGATTGTCGATAGGAATTGTAGGATTAGTTTGAGACCTGATAATTATACTTTTCCTTTGTTGTTTAAGACTTGTGCTAGATTGTTGTTGTTCTATATGGGCCATGAGATTCTTGGGCATGTTGTGAAAATGGGTTATAATAGGGATATATTTGTGCACAATGCGTTGATACATTTCTTGGTTTCATGTGGGGAGTTGGAGGCTGCAGATAAAGTGTTTGACAAAAGTTGTGTGAGAGACTTGGTTTCATGGAATTCTATGATCAATGGGTATGTTAGGAGTGGGAAAGCAAAGGATGCATTGAGGATATATAAGGAAATGGAGTCTGAGAGGGATGTGAATCCTGATGAGGTTACCATGATTGGCGTTGTCTCAGCGTGTGCTCAGTTGGAGGATTTGAAGCTCGGAGAGAATTTCATCAGTATATTCAAGAGAAGGGGTTGAATATGAGTATTCCTCTTGCTAATGCTCTTATGGATATGTATGTGAAATGTGGAGATCTTGATGAAGCAAAGGCATTGTTTGATAGAATGGAAGGTAAAACGATGGTGAGTTGGACGACTATGGTTGTGGGTTATGCAAGATTTGGGTATTTAGATTCTGCTAGGAGACTTTTTGTTGAAATGCCTGAGAAAGACGTTGTGCCTTGGAATGCATTGATAGGAGCTTACGTCCAAGCCAAACATGGGAAAGAAGCTTTGTCTTTGTTTCAAGAAATGCAAACAACAAATGTTAATCCAGATGAGGTAACCATGGTTAATGTCTTATCTGCTTGTGCACAACTTGGAGCACTCGATGTTGGTATCTGGATTCATAATTACATTGAAAAACATAATCTTACACTAAACGTCGCTCTTGGAACTGCTTTGGTCGACATGTATGCCAAATGTGGTAATATCACAAAAGCACTTCAAGTGTTCCACAAGATTCCTGTCAAGAATGCATTAACTTATACCTCAATAATTGGTGGCTTAGCACTTCATGGGCATGTACAAGATGCTCTATCCATTTTTAATGAGATGACCGATGTTGGACTAACACCAGACGACGTTACCTTTTTAGGGATTTTGTCAGCATGTTGTCATGGGGGCCTAGTCGAAGAGGGGCGCAATTTTTTTTCCCAAATGAGCTCAAAATTCAAGATTTCCCCAAAAATCAAGCATTATTCTTGCATGGTGGACCTTCTTGGTAGGGCTGGTCGATTAAATGAGGCAATGGAACTTACTGAAACCATGCCATTAGAAGCAGATGCTGTGGTTTGGGAGCTCTGTTTTTCGCTTGTAGGATACACAAAAACATTGAGTTGGGTGAGAGAGCTGCTATCAAGCTTCTTGAATTGGATCCTGGAGATAGTGGGATTTATGTTTTGCTTGCAAACATGTATGTTGAGGCAAATATGTGGAAGAAGGCTGTGGCTGTGAGGAAAATGATGAGGGAGAGAGGAGTTGATAAGACTCCTGGTTGCAGTTCCATCGAATTGAATGGAAATGCTTATGAATTTACAGTGGGAGATAAGTCAAACTCTCGGTCGAATAAGATTTATGGGTGTTTGAGTCAGTTGACAAAACAAATGGAGCTTGTAGAATCTGTAGCTGACTTTGGTTAATTTACGTGTAGATTTTCACCGTTGAATTTCGTGATGTATTATTATTTCGACCTGCCCGGATGATGAGGCAACAAAACATGTGGAGGGATGTCAGTGCTCACGCCTGATTGCGCCACTGAAGTGTAGACACCTCATTGGTCAGGCACACTTGCCGCGTTGTATACCAGGCCTATGCCTACCTACCGAAGACTATCACCGTTTTTACCGGTTCCTAAAATTAGAAATCGGCATTTTTCATGTGATTGGAGAGGCTTCTAGGGATATTCCCATGTATTATATACATGGCTTGAGGCAAATGATGAATCTCACCCGCTTTTCTCAAAGTTTGTCATTGTAAAGTCATTGCAAAGAAGTTTTTAATTTGGGTTTTGGTTTGCGCAATATACATTTGGGAATGGAAGTAGAATTGTGATGCATGTTGACACAAGGAGTATGTCTAGTGGAAAAGGTATCCTCTTATTGGCTTATTTGATCCGAGTTTGAGTTACTATCCCACTCCTACATCTCCACTTCGTTCTTGAAAAGAATTGTAATTCATGTTGTCATATAATAGCTGTACAAGAATGCCGTGTTACTCTCTCCATGAGAGTCACACGGGAAACTACACCCAGTGAGTTGCTGAGTTGTTTTTAATTTTTAATTTTTAATTTTTGATATTTTATTCGAAGTTCAAAAGTGAATTGTCCGCGCTCCAATTTGTTTCTCCACTGCATATCTCACCCCTTACCCCCACAAAATTCGATTCAAACATATATTGTACTCTTCCTGAATTCCAATTTCGACTCATTTATATTTTCTTGTCCCTTTATTTTACCAATTCTCCTCAAATCCCATTTCCTTCTTCGCTTTTTATAGTTGTAGATGCATATTCTTTTGGCAGCCAATTATTATTATTATTATTATTATTATTATTATTATTATTATTATTTTATATGGTAATATGCGTTCAATGTTCCCATTGGATTGAGTTTCTGGCTCTGCACTGGATGCTGCAACTGCAACATCAATCTGCAACCATCCATAACACATTTATTCGGACGGTAATAACCTAGACATTTGATGCATTTGAGATTCTTCCGTCCAACCGAGACTGAGTCGAGAATTGTACTAGTACTGTAAATAAGTAGCACAGTTGTCCTTGAGGAGGATGTTCTAATTACTACAAAAAAAATATTAAAATCCAGTCCACTGACGCACAAATATATCAGGCTATGATTTTGAAATCCCTTTTTGATGTCGACAAAATCAAATGGTAATGAATACATGACATAGAAAGACAAGATCAAGGCATGAAGTGAAAAATCCTCCAGCCAGAGCTAGATGAGATCACAAACTCCGATTTGTCCCCCTTAATTCTTTGATTTCTTCCTCGACTTGGACGATGCCTTCGACTGCTGTGCATTCACACTCTGTGACGAACCCTTAGAGTTAGTCGTTTGAGTTGACTTTGGGTTAACATTAGTTGTAGCTTCTTTAGCTACTGCACCTTGAGACCCCCTAACTTGAGCTGCTCTCTTTATCCTTTCTCTTCAGCCTATAACTAGATCTCTCTCTTCGGCAACAACCTCTCAGGATCTGGCGGAGGGCCAGGATTCGCCAGATCAAACCCTTTCGGGGTACTTTGGCTTTCTCTCCTTTTCTTCTTTGCTTTCTCCTTACTCTTCAACTCATATGCTTCAGTAATGCGTGCAGTAGAAACACGTTCACCATGCATTGCACCAGAAGTTTTCTCCAGAGACCCCACATCGACCCTTTTCAACCCAGGCAATGGTTTCAACTGCTTTGCATAAGTTTCAGCTTTCTCAATATTTGTATGAGCAGTTGTCTGTATAAGCCCCAACAAATCCCCGATGCTTCCATGGCTTTTCACCAGCTGCTCGTATAGCTCTCCAGCCTTGTCCTTCCTTCCATGCCTTAGCTTGAAAGTAGCAGCCTCTTCCATGATGATATCAACCTTATTGTCTTCAGTCAAGGCATTAGACCACCATTGGATTGCTGCATCAAATACAGCATCAGCACCATTGATATCTCCAGCACGCTCTTTGAGACACACAATGGTAGCAACAGTTGCTGGGTTGTGTTGAATATCGGGGATTTTGAGCAGAGACTCAGCTGCTATTTGAGGACGGCCCGCAGAAGCAGCAACTTGTGCCCTCGCAAGCTGAAAGATCTTCGACTTGTCAGGGAACTTATCTGCGTATTGTCCCAATGTCTCCTCTGCTTTGTTTGCTTTGTTCTCTCTTACATGTACTGCAGCTTGAGGAAGCGCAGGCATTACACTATCTGGAAACATGCTTGGCAGTGCCGAGCCAGTAGTATTTCACTGATTAGATGAATAGTCGAAGAAAATGAGGGGACCCACAGGCAAAAAGAACTTTAAAAGAAAAAAGTATCTCAAATTTATTACCTGATCCATCTTATTAGAATGGAGTAGCAATAGCAGACGATTGACAAAAATTGCTTCTTTTTACTTACAGGAAAGCTTTTGGTCAAGACCACGAGCAAGCAGGAAGGTCTGTGGTCCTTCCCCTTTCTCTATAAGCTTATCGAGTTATCTTAACCCATCAGCCACATCTTTTGGGCCTTTCAGAGCAGTAAGGTTGTTTGTTGCCACTGCCAGTGACGATTCATCTGCCAGATTGCTCTTGATAATATTGGTGTAGGATTCAAAAGCTTCTTGGGTGTTACCTAAGATCTGGAGAAAATAGAAAAAGGAAAAAGCAAATTGAGTGCTCGAATGCATCTAAGTGTGGAAAATAAAAGGAGATGTAAATATATCATCGCTATCTCACCTGTTGAACATATGCTAATTGAACAGCTATAGGGGCCAATTCTATTTCTATGTCTTCATTAGCAAGGTTCTCTTCCATCAGTGATTCCTGTCCGATTCTGCAAAACTAAGTGTTTGTTTGGTAGAGATTATTGGAAAAGTGATTGCAAAGTAAAACACTATTGGAAAACATATGGAAAAAAAGCTGCCAAATCAATCAATGAATGGTTTGGAATGATGGCAAAGAAAAATGATTTTTGAAATAAGTTCTATCAAACATATGCTATATAGCCATTAAACAAGAAATCCAAGGGATATGCTGGGAAAAAAAAAGTTATGAGCCATGTACAGCACCCAAAAGAATAGTAATGAGAAAACACAAGCAAGAATGATGGTGTGATGGTTCTAGATAAAATGACAGAGAATGATTACCTAACCACACAAGATCCATGTTCTAAAATAAAATGTCCAGGATGATAATTTCAAAAATGAACCAATATCATTGGAAGCAAGTTCTATAGAATCGCATGAAGCAGGCGCTATTTTTTTACTTTCCAGAGAATAAAAATCACCTTCGAGCTGATAACAATAACTGCTCTGTATCCTTGTACTTGTTTCTTTCTATCAATGAGCAAGCAGTATTATACGCCAGTTCAAAACTGCTAGTTGACTTAACTCTGAGAGAATCCATAGCCCCTTGCACATCAGAAGCCCTCCCAGCAGAAACCAAACTAGCAACAACATTTATTTCTAATCACTCTATCTTGGACTTCTGCAGCTCTTGATAAATACTTACAGAAGCATCCATTTTTCCTAAACGAAAAAGTATTTGCGACTCTAACAGCATCATTGCAGAGTTTTTTTCTTTTCCTTTCAAGGATTCCAAAGCTTCATTTAATTTATTTTGCCGATATAAGCAGTATGCCTACTCAGAAACAAAAAAAAAAAACAACTTACTATGCATATTGCTAATACCTGATGGAAAACAATGAATAATACTTAAAACACAAGCTTCAATCAACTTGGTAAAGCAAGAACATGTTTGGTTAGGATTGCTATGCTTATCTTTTAACCATATATGGGATTTTGCTTATAATCATGAGCACAGCCAAACATGTACCAAATGTTGAGAAGCGTGAAAAGTGCCAGAAGCAAAATCTGTAAATGGTTTTAATTCATATTTAACCAAGTAAAGTGAAATTATCTTTTCACTTGCAAGCCATGTTTGATGAAGGGGGAAAATAAAAGAAAATTGGACATAAGGAAAAGAACTAATTGCTTGACTCATTTCTAACCTAGCAAACCGGGCCTCTTTTGTTTTAACTTTATTCTACTTGAAAATTACCTTTTACTACTAAGAAAAAGTGAAACTTTGCCATTAACCACACATATTCAAATCACTACTTATTATTTATCCATACATCTCATGGTCTCCACCAATATTCAACTTCAAAAGTTACTTTTTAGCACAATAAAAGTTTAGCCGAAAATTCATTGAAAGTATTTGCAGAGTGAAGACTATTGTCTCATCGAGAGGAGAAAAAGAAAAAGTGGAAAAAACAACATGAGAAGAAAGTGAGCACTTGATAAAGCTAGAGCTCACATAAGTTCGTCATATGCATTAAGGTCTGTGTCAATAACTCTATTCCATGAAAAAATTAAGATTAGAAGACCAAGAGATATCTCCAAAGGTCACTAGAAATGAATTTTATTGGTAGCTTCCTAAGTACTCTAGCAATTGCCCAAGCTACAACAGTTTTATTCTTTCAGGTCAAATATCATGGGCCAAGATAACAATATGGGCCAAGATAACAATATGTGCTTCCTCTCTCTTTTTCTTCTTCCACTTCCTTTTTACCTAGTGGGGATTCTTAATATCCATCAAGTGAATCTTTCTCTTTGTCAATTTGATGGATTCCATGATAGCAAGTTTGCACCTTCATGATAATTAGGATTTAATTATGCAAATTAGGACATCAAATTCAAATACATTTAAGTAGGGGATGAATACATTGATATCACAACGATGGTGAAACTTCCAAAAACTACTTATTCCTTACAAAATTTACTCTTTTTCCAACGCTTAATGCAACAGATGTGCTCCTATAGTTCATGAATGATTTGCTGAGACAATGAGGATCATGTAACAATACCCCCATAATCAGGCAACTGAATCTCGCCAAAATAATATTAATCACAGAACTCCAGGAATATTAAGTACAATCTCCCAGAGTTAAATTAAGAAGCTGAATTGCTGGGTAGGACAGAACAAACTGGAAACAATGCTACTTGGAGAAGAACATTTTATCAATAAATCAAATTTACCTTGAAGAAAATGAATTCTGTCGAAGATTTGTGGGGAGAACCTTCAATTGCCAACAAAGCTTTGTCGACATTATCGTTCTTAATCAACGCCACTACCTTACATCTAATAGCGTCCTCGTCCCCAGGCGCAACGGAAAGAACTAAGATCACCGCCAAACAATAACATAAATTACTCGACGTAAAATCAAAGCCCCAAAGGCACAGTTTGATTTATGCATACCTTGATCTGAGATTTTGACGGCTTGATCATATTCCGGCCGTTTTCGATGTGGCGATTGAGAGATGCGAAGAGGTCCTCTATGTCCACTGCTGGAGCAGCAGCCGCCGGCTTCCCTTTCTCTTTCGCCTTTGGGGCCATTTTCGGAGATTCTGCAAGTGAAAACGATGGGTTTGATGACGTTTACTCCTGCCGGGTGTTGTTCTCCGATGCCCACCGCCGGCACGCCAGGAACAAACATTTGTGGAGACTAGTGGATTTCCATCGCGGATATTATTTATCTAATTTAATATAAATATTAAATTTTTTAAAAAAATTTTGAAAGTTGACGTAATAATACCATAAAATGGCGTCACACGGCATGGAATTTTTTTATATTGCCAATGTGGCAACAGAACGATAGCCGAAAGTTGAGATGGGGTGTGTAGCCTTTTCGTAACTAGAAAAAGGCCGAGGGTGGAGTAGGCTATTCGTCTGTTGCCAACTACAAACAAACTGATTTTTCCATCCTTCCCATTCTATCCTTTAACTTCCACACCAACCCAAATAAACTCATTTTTCGATCTTTCCCATTCTACCCTTTTTGGGGAGAAAAAAGGAAAATGGGGAGAAAAAAAGAAGGAAACGAAGACGAAGAAGGCAGCAGAAGTAGGCCTCATCCGACAGCAAGAAACTGCAGCGATTGAGAGGGGAGATCCCCCATCTTGTTTGCTGCAAGTAGCAAAAAAGATGGGGATCTCACCTCTCTTTTGGCTATCATTGCCAGAAATGGCAGCAAAATGTCAACCTTTTTTTGGGTGTTTGGCCGGCAATGCTCGAACATCAACCCAATTACTTGTTCAGCCATTGTTGGCAGAAGCGTGCTTTTTTTTTTTTTAGAAAATGATGTTTTAATCGTTTTACTTGAAATTTAAAATTGGATGGGTGTGAAAAGTAAAAAATGGGATTTGTTTAGCTATACGCTTACAAAAAGTTGGAATCTCCTTTCAGTAATCATTTCTTATTATTATTATTATTATTATTATTATTATTATTATTTTAATATAGACTTTTCGCATAATTTTTATATCATCTTTATCCTTGTTTCTTAGATATAAATGGTCCTCTTTCTCTTTTCTTAATAGATTTTCACCATTTCTTTTTCTTCTTCTTCTCTTTTCTTCTTCTTCCTTATTGTTTTTAATCTTGAAAAACACCTATTATTTATTATCTTTTATCTTTTTCAAATTTTCGCCGTTGTAATTATATAGAGAATTATCTTTTTTTTTATATAGCTTTTGACCATTCAAGTTGTGTAAAGAAGAAGTCACACTTCGAATAGGATAAGAAATGTGATTTTTATATTTGTACGTATTAAATTTTTACTTTTTAGGTTATTTATTGTGAAAACAATTTCAAACGATTTTGTTTGAAATTATTTTTCGTGGAATATAATATATATTGCTGTAAATTGTCATTAAACGACTCCAACACAACCATGGTCATTCTAAAACGACTTAGAATGATTGAGTGAGTCGTTCAGTCGTTTTTGAAAGACTTAGATAGTTGCTTTTCAAATTTGAAAAAATGAGCGGGAAATTTTGAGTTTGAATTGTGTTCATTAAGAATAGTTTAGGTAGTTTTAGGTTTATGGAGGTCTCAAAAATTTTTTAAAAGAAAGTGAGACTTCCAAAATTTAGGAAACTAAGACCATGCCATTTCAAGAGCATGGGGGCCCTGGGGTAGTGGTCTAAAATAGCCCAAATTAGACTAGGATAGTACTAGTATGCCCTTTTGAACATTCGCATCCGATCATACGGAAAAGCTTATCTGGTGGAGAATTAGAGGTTAAATTAATGATTTTGCAAAGAAATGAGAGAGATTTTAGAGAATTTTGATAGAAAATTTGGTTCTATGGGACATGCATATATTTGATTTTCTAACTCATGCAGAGAAATTGCTCCAATCGGATGATTAAGCCCATGTATGCCTGGGAGAGATTACTAGATAACATTAAAAATATATTTCAATATGTAATTGAAAAATAACCTAATATATATACTGTTTTATATTGGTGAATTCAATCGTAAGGATGAGATATTAAGAATTTTAGTAGATTACATAGGAGAATTTGAAGGAATTTTATCGGTTTTGAATAAATATTT
The DNA here is from genome assembly GCA_018223645.1 of Jasminum sambac. NCBI lineage: Eukaryota > Viridiplantae > Streptophyta > Magnoliopsida > Lamiales > Oleaceae > Jasminum > Jasminum sambac. Next base: position 30,483,010 of record CP073652.1, read on the forward strand.
TGGCTTGAGTTTTATTAAAAATCGACATCAGTCTTATATTTTTGAAAAACTCCTAACGATTGTGATAAAGAATATATAAAATGTAACATCTATATATTAATAAAACCAGCACATTTTCCCGCCACTTTCTCCTATTTTTCTGAATTAAAAAATCAATTTTTAATTATGGCAACGAGTTTTACCGCATCTACATGTCTTTTCCAACTTGACTTCTTCTTCAGCGGGTATACATATATACACGCATCGGGTCCACCTATTTTTCTGAATTAAAAAAATCACACCGTTAAAATAAGTCAATCCATGTGCAAGTTGGATTAACTCTAATCTAATACATGCACCTGGTATTTATATTAGAAAAAATGACCAGTAACAACCTAAGATATAAACGTGAGATGAAAGTGGCGGAGAATAGTGGATTTTATCAGTCTTAGAATGTTATTGAATATAAGATGTTTTATTCAGGAGCTTATAAGTTTCTACTAATTAAATAAGTCATGTTTGGTTGGAAGAGCTAATTTGAAAAGTTCGAGCTTATTTAAAAAGCTTCTTTACTAACTTTTCAAATAAACTCATGAGTTTTTCATTTTTTATTTCATTTTTTACTCCTACAATTTTCTAGAAATATATTTTAAACATATTATTTTGTGTAATTTTTATTTATGAGCTAGTTTATCAGTTATTTTGTGAAATATTTTTATTTATATCAACTAGCTTATCAGCTATTAATTATAAATCATAAACTATCAGTTCTCAATTAGATTATTAACTATAAGCTATCTTATCAATTATAAGCTACTTTATCGGCTAATTCTAACAAATATACCTTTAGATAATAGCTCCTCCTAGTATGGCCCACATAATTTGATACCAACCAATACTTTTATGCCATAATGTGGACAATTTTACATTTTCCTCTTAATTTTTCCCTCTCAATATTATTTGAGAACGATTTTCTTCTCCTTAAATTTCCCCCTCACTTTTTCCCTTAGCATTTTACTCCACAATAGTTTTGCTCTTAAGGCATGTGTAGGGCATTGCCGAGGCTATTCTTGGGCAATGGAATTATCGCCTAAGCAACGGCTCGGCGGCCCATGCAGGCCAAAATTTTATGTTGTTTGAAATGTTTGAAACTTTTTTATAATGTTTTATGTGCCTTTTCTTGACCATTTTGAAACCAGTGGAAAAGATCACAACCAACCCACAAAAAAACGAAAAAAAAAAAAAAAAAGTCATAAACCTGTTTAAAAGGATCTCAGACAAAGAAGGTTACAAAACAACATAAAAAAGCCACATAAGAACTCAAAAAGTCACTAATGGATTTTTAAAAATCACAAAAATACAAAGTGGTCGAAAAATAGTCTCGGTGATCGCCCAGATTGACTCATGCAATTGCACAACCCATATTTTCTAATTTTTCCGCTTTACGGCGTAAATCTAGTCCCCGGCCGGTAAGCCCGTGTAGGCACAGAAAATATTTAAAATTTGGTATAGAAAATTTCTAAAAATTATATATGTAGAACCTTAGTCGATTCAATATTTTGTATGTTCCAGCCCTTGTTTCTAAAATTCCTAAATCTGTCCCTTATACAAAGCGGGTGGTGGTGTGGATGCAAGGCACAAGATGCCAAGTTCTTGCATCCATTATTGCGAAGGAGCTACGCAATGGCATGAAAGCGATCATAGTTACATGTGAGGAAATTGGCCTCTCCGGAGGACACGTACATAATCCGGCAATTCATGACGTTTCTTGTAAGTGCATGCATGAATTCAAGCATTCACATGATTGAAGAAATTAAAAAATGGCTAACGTTAATATCAATTTCGACAACGTGCAGTCATAGAAAAATACAATGACTAAGATCAAAAGTAATTCCTACCACTGTCGAAGAAATTAAAATTACGTTTAACTATATTTTTTTTAAAAAAAATACACTGTATTTTAAATTATCAATTTTTGCTAAATTGCCGATGATCACAACATGCACTAGAAATTAAACGAAATTAAGGTGAGACAAAAATAAAGCAAAACGAACACTTCTGGATCACTCACATGTTAGCCTACGTATTTTTACAAATTTTTTATATATTTTTTTAAAATTTAAATTTGGTCAAACTAATTACATCCACATATCTCGTGGGACCTACATATACTGTACAAATCTTCACCATTCAATTTCACTTATTTTCTGCCCTATTATGCATTAAAATCTATAAAAATTCATAAAAATTAATACCCTAACACGCACAATTCAAAAAAGAAATTCCTTCGTCGGAGATAAATAATTAATCAGTGATTAATTGAGAACAAAGGACAACTTTAGTGAAGAGACTCATAATGGTCTACAAATTAGGAAAAGAAAAAGGAAACTCACATATTTGAACTTAAAATCTTTTGTTTTCTGCAAAAAAATCATGCAATAAGTCTTGTCTAATTCTCTCTGTATTATGATAGCTCTCGCCCGTTGGCATCTCAAAACGACAAACGGGACAATAATGACTTGTTTTGAGCCATTTCTCGATGCAATTACTATGAAAAACATGCGAGCATGGCATACACGTTATTATACTTCTTCTCGAGAACTCGTCCAAGCATATCGTACAATTCTTGCATTCATAATTCTCGCCGCCGTCTAATCTCTTCCGATTGAGCGATTTGATTGCAGAGTCAGCGGACGGGACCATGTAATTATTATTTTCCTCTAATGATTGTTCCAGTATCTCATCGAACATTTGCGATTCGCCAGTAATGATATGATAAATCATGTCCACGTCAACATCGATTTCTAAAAGATGATGACCAAGAGACATTGATTCTACAATTGATCGTGTCCTCGTAATCACCCTATTTATCAAATTTTCACGAAGATTAGTACATATTCGCCATGATCTCAGAACACGGTAGATGAGTTCGCGAGTCTTCCGGCTATCCGAAAACTGCCCAGGTCGAACGTGTACAAGATCTTCTTGAAGTTGAATTTGGTGTTCGTCTTGCTCACCGGTTCGCAAATCAGTTCGACGAACTATTCGTCGGCAAAAAAAGGTAAATATAATATGGATCGAGAAGGGTATCAATGGGTCATGGCATTGAACTACTTCATCGCCTCGCTTTGTGACGTTAAGGTAAACACATCGGTCGCTTTGGCTATCCATGTTAATTAATTTGCTAGAGAGAAATTAACACGGATATATAAGAATTTTTAGGAAGAGAAGAAATACGAATGCATTGATCACAACTTCTTGATGTATTTATAGGGAACGACCCGTGTCCGTGTGGCAGAGGATTGCAATTCAATTGGTAAGTGTAAATTACAATAGACTCCATTCCATGTAGAAATAGAAATAATAATTAATATAAGATCCTTAATTGTTAATTAATTTGTATCTAACCTTAACACTGCCCTTCTAACTTTGTTGTTATATAAATAAAAGACATCTCCTCAATATTATGTTTTATTCGAATTCGAATTACTATTACACGTCTACGATGCTTAATTAATTTGTATTCAAGAAAAGTTTGTCGGTATATATATATTCTCAACTCACGACAGTAATGTACAGAATACAAATTATTAGTTATAATTCTTTTTAAAAAATATATAGTTCTATTAATACTAGTATTTTCGATCTCCCGTGCGTTGCCCGGGGAGAGTTATGACCAAATTATAATTTAAAATATGTGTAAAATAAAAATTATAATAACATATTTTCCTTTTTTATGGTAAATAGCATAAGAAACAAAATAATAAAACTAAGAACTGAATAAGAAATAATGTGTGATATAACATCTTTAAGAGAGATGAAGAAGCTATATAAAAGCACATTATTTCATTCCCGTTTGGTTATAAATTTTTTCTTGATTTTGCGTAATTTAATGGGAGAGATATGGATGAGAGATTTAAAAAGATCACACACGATAATAACACAGATTGGAGGGATAAGGAATGATTCTGTCAAAATATCAGGGAGGGATAAGGAATGATTCTGTCAAAAGATCAGGGGTGATAATAACGGGAGATTATGCATAGGTTGAAAATTAAGTATTTGTGTTTAAATGGGAAATATAAATAAAATACTATTTTTTAATTCTGAAAATTATAAGATTGAGCGGAAAACTGATCTCTAACACAGATTGGAGGGATAAGGAATGATTCTGTCAAAAGATCAGGGAGGGATAAGGAATGATTCTGTCAAAAGATCAGGGGTGATAATAACGGGAGATTATGCATAGGTTGAAAATTAGTTATTTGTGTTTGAGTGGAAAATATAAATAAAATATTATTTTTTAATTCTGAAAATTACAAGATTGTGTGGAAAATTAATCTCATTTTATTAATATATAGATAGATGGTATATAATTAAATCATGGTCACATAAAGAAAAAGTTAATTTAACGTAAACATTGTCCCTCTCCCTAAAAAAGTGACCGTGATTTGAACACTTAATTTCAGAAAAGAAAGTTTTATAGATATTATATTATTGAGTGTGTTCGACAATTTTTTTAATAAATAATTATATCAATAAACAAAAGTTATTTCAAAAGTTAGTATGATAAGTATGTCAATAGTAAGTATGAGATTAAAAACCCTATATTGTTCCGAAGTTCGTCGACTGTGGAATAAATAATAATTTAAATTTAAAAAACATTATGTAGAAATGATTTATACTAATGATTATGATTATGATAAAAAAATTATTGGAAAATTTAAATTTTAGATATGTAATTGAGAATTAAGGAGTATAAAAAAATTTCTTAAAAAAAATATTTTAAGTCAATATTGTATGAGTGATTTAATTGTGAAAAAATAGTGAATCAAATTTGATGTTTTGTCAAACCCACCGTCATCTTTCAGGCTTAATTCCATCTCCTTTTGCAATTGACGTAATTTTTTTTTTTTGTAGTTTTTTGTACAATTTTTTTGAATTTCCCTTATTTGAGAAATCTTGTATTCGGTGTTAATTTGTATCTTTGTTAACTATAAAGACCACGAGATGTGTAGAAAATAATGAGTATTAAATTGAAATGTGTGGATGCTCGATAATGAAAGTTAATCTTATAGATGAAATAAGTTTAGAATTGAAAGAAGTTTTAATCCACACACATTAGCACAAAAATATAAAACAATATTCATCGAATTTCAATAGTTTTTAAAACTTACAATGTACCATGAATCATGAATAATTTAAATTTTGAAAAACCTTTTGAACACTACATTTGTGGCTTAGTTAGATTCTCTAACAATTTTTATCACAAATCAATAATTAGGAATAAGTCAGTTAATTAACCATGTAGTGATATCACCGTTCGCATGCTATTAAATTAAATTAATAAAATAAATTAATTTATATTAATATATATAATACCATATATAGTATGATGACAAATGTTGATATCTTTGTTTTTTTTTTTTGGGTAAATTCCACCAGCAGTATTTTTTGAAATAATTAAAGGTGGTAAGTAAATGTGGGAATTTTTATTTTTAATTTTTGGGTAACCCATGTAAAAACCCCTTATTGGTATGGGGGTGGTGGTCGGATACGGGCCTAAAATAGCCCAAATCTTAGAATTGGAGACGGGAGACCGTATAGCACATTTTTTATTTTTCAAAATGTGAAGTAAATTAAGAATTATTGAAAACTAACAAATACAAATTTAAATGTATAAAAAGTGATATTAGTAGTGGCGAAGCAACTAGTTGGATTTGATTCATCGATAAACACGAAAAACATATATTAAGGGTCCAAAACGGACACGGTACGCGACCTCTATGCCCAAAATAATAAGAAACGATAAGCTAGGCCCTTTTCTTAGTAGATTAGCATCACACACAGTACTCTTAAATACATTACCCACCACTACACATTCTGTGTAGTATATTAATATCATTACACAAATCGCATTAATTACACACCATTAGACACTCTATGTAATCTATTACAAATACTATTACATTGCCTTAATGGATCAAAAATAAGAATCGTATTATTATTTTAAAAAAGTAGTAATAGTAACCTGAACAATCGACTAGTAGAAATATGGACGACGCTCATGTTGACATTGGGGTGATTGGCAGCTCAGTGTTATTTTGGGTGGTCATCCAGTATCAGGTGCATGCTATTGCACTAATCATGTGCACCTAATTTTTGTAAAAAAGTTGTTTTCACCTTCTTTTGGAAATATCCATGCTAAATGTCATATTTTACCTAATCTTATTTTCTTTAAAGAGGGACGCCAATTTAAACTTATGAGAAAAGGCTAAAACATTTGGTTGAAACGTAACTAGAAAAAAGGGGTGAAATTTTTTATTTTTATAGTTCGCCTCGAGCGTCGAAAGTCTCAGGACTGGTAGGTAGGTCTCTTCATACTTTGATAGCTCTCGCTAGTTGGCATCTCAAAACGACAAACTGGACAGTAATGACTTGTTTTAAGCCATGTCTCAATGCAATTACCATGAAAGACATGCGAGCATGGCATGTATGTCACTCTACATCTTCTCGAGAACTTGTCCAAGCATATTATACAATTATTATTACAATCATAATTCTTGTAATCTAATTTCTTCCTCTCGAGTGATTTGATTGCAGAGTCAATGGTCGGGACCATGTAATTATTATTTTCTTCTATCGACTGTTGCAGTATCTCATCGAACATTATTTGTGATTCGCGATAATAAATCGCATCTACATCAACATCAATGTATAAGAGATGATGACCACAAGGCATTGATTCTGCGATTGATCGTGTCCTCGTAATCACCTCACTTGTCAAATCTTCACGAAGATGGGTACATATCGGCCAAGATATGAGAGCCTCGTAGATGAGTTCGCTGGTCTTCCTCTCGTCCGAAAACTCCTCGGGTTCCACGTACAAGGAATTATTTGTGATATCTTGAAATTCGTCTATGTTTTCATCTTGCTCGCCGATTTGGAAACGAAACGTACGTTTGTAAGAAAAAGTAAACCAAATCTGGAACGAGGAGGATATCGACGTGTCGTTGCATTGAACTACTTCATCGCCTTGCTTTGTGACGGTACAGTATACATGTCTTTGGATTTGATCATCCATGTTAGAGAGATACGCACAAGAATTGTTAGGAAGAAAAGAAATATGAATGCTTTGATCGCAACTTCTTGAGGTATATATAGGGATTGGGGGCGGTGGGGATAGGAACCCGTGCGGTACGAGGATTGCAATTAATTGGTAAGTGAAAAATACCATTCCATATAGGAAGAGAAATAACGTAAGATCCTTAACTCGGATCTTACCATAACACTTCAAAATATTTTATTTCCTATCTAATTTCTGAAATTGGACTCTGAATATAAAAGCTTCTTTTTTTTTTTTTTTTTTTTTTTTTTTTAAAGGACAAGTTTGTCGCTCTTCTAGCGTTTTGAAAATAAATTCCCTTACGAGTATATTTGATTTGCATTCATATTACCATTCCACGGTTATAATGAAAAGGATAATACTAAATATACATAATGGTTGTTATAATATATGATATATTAGAGGTGAAAGTCTTATTTTACCCTTAATGATTGTGTAATATTCTATAAGGAAGAGTAATGGTAATATAATTATTTTACCTGATTATGTTATTTTGTATATTGTCCTGATTGGGATCCTCTTTTTCCAAATTTTCCACCTTTTTCAACTTTTTTCTCTCTCCTAAATCAATCACATCCACATATCTCATCACCAGGGATGATAAGGTACCATCGATGGTGCCTTAGTTATGGCACCATCGATGGCATTTTCGGGGGTCGATTCGACCATCGTTTTGAAATCCAGGATCAGATCTGAAATCAACACGACGATGGGGAGTTCCAGGAATTTCTCGAATTTTTTCCGGCGACTCGTGACCACCGATCAAAGTTTTGGCACTATTTTTGGTCCAAAAATAGTGTCAAAACTTTGACCGGTGGTCACGGCGGCCATGGTGTCGCCGGAAAAAATTCATAAAATTTATGAAACTCCCTCTCGCCGTGCTGATTCTAAATTTGGTCTCGGATTTCAAAACACGGGTCGAACGAGCCATCAAAATGGCCCTGGCGGACCATAGTTACAAACCGCTCGATGGTTTTGGAACGATTCGATCTCATCACATCTACAAATCTCAACCACTCAACTCTACTCATTCTCTCTCATCTTTTACATTAAAAATTTTTAAAAAGATTATAATCCATCCCCAATCACCGCTTTATATCTCTCTATGTCCATAGAGCATGACCATAATGAATATAATCCATATTGTATGTGTACCATTAAAGAGAAAAAAAAATTGTCGGTCTTCTCAACTCACGATGGGTAATGTTGCAAAATCCAATATATTTATGAATTATGCAAATTATTGTTTATCATTATGTGTTTATATTATTTACTTTTTTTTTGAAAGATAATATTATATAATATACTATTAAGTCATGGTTGCATAGAGAAAAAGTTTGACGTGAACGGTGTCCTTCTCCTTGCAAAAAGTGACGGTAATTTGAACTCGTAATTTAAAAAGGGCAATTAAGTTGTGGATATTATTAAGTGTGTGTTTCACAATTTTAATAAATAAATAATATAAATAAATAAATAATATAACACTCAACAAAAATAAACTGATAAATTATTATGATTCCCAGTTGAAGTGTGTTAGTGTGATAAGCATATCAACAGAGTTGGTACCGGATTAAAAACCTATACTACGGACGATTTTATACTAAAACAAACACTTGTTTTGTGTCAGTTTCTTCCTAGCTTAATTTCATCTCCTTTTGCACTTGGGATTTATTTTTATTTTTTTAATTATCTTCAATTACTTGTATTTCCCTCATATATATGAGAAATCGTCTGTTCAGTGTTTGGAACAACTTTCATTATGTTTCAAGGTTTCTATTAATAGTCATAGAGATTATGAGACGTGTAAAAAATAATTAGTAATTTGCAATCCACAAATGTTCAATAATCTTTATATTAAAAAATTGGAGTAACTAGGCACTCTGCCATGTTGGTAGTGCCATGTTGGCCTGCATTTATTTAAACTACAAAAATAAAGTTTTATTTTGAAAACAAACATTAAATATACATTTATTATTTTATTTTCCTTATTTAATTTATTTTACTTTCTTTATTTAGTATTTTTCCTTATTTTATTTTTTTATGTTTATTTTAATTTTTTATATAAATTTTAATTTGGGAATTATAAATATAATTTAAAATGAATTATATACAAGTATTAATGAAAATGTGATGTTATAAGGTCAAAGTTATAAATTACAATGGTACTTGAATTATTTTAAAAAATAAAAAATAACTTTTTTATACATATTTTAATTTTTGAAATATATAGATATATATAATTAATAGAAGTTTGAATGTCAACTTGGTACAATGTCATTTTGGCAGTGATTTTTATTTAAAAAATTATTTTTATTGATTTAAAAATATTAAATAAGGAATCTTTTTAATTTTTTTTTACCATGTTAAAGTGATAGTTTTAAATAACTTTAACGGGTAACGTGCATTAGGGGTTCAATGATCAGAAAATAAATTTTTTATTTAGTTCAAACTTTAATACATATCCACAGTCATTTTCTAAAACCTCTGCCGATTATACCAGCATAATAAACCACATATAATTTATAAGAAAAATCACACATATTTATGATAAATTACATATAATTTCTTTTACAAAAATATGCGCGGGGATCGAAATATTTTCATATATTTCTATTGTCTAATTTATAGTTTTAACATTATTTTAATTCGTAGTTTTAATATTATTTTAAACAAATCATAATTTTTCCGTGCATCACACGGGTGTAATACTAGTAAATATTAATTTTATAGTTGAAAGAAGTTAAGAATAATAACTAGGTATCTATTTTGATTTACCATCTTAAATTTGTCTATTAATGTCCAAGTAATCTAGAGTAAATAACACAAATGATCAAGTGTTCATCTGTGACCATGTTGGTTGGATGATCAACATGTGTTCCTCTTGATAGTACTTATCATTCAGCCACATATGAGCATCGAATCGGGAGCCGAATAAAGAGACTTAGCATCTGTGACAGTGTGAGTAATCATTTATTTTGATAAAATTAAACTTTTTAGGCTGAAAATTTGCGATGCTGTACAAATATTATTGAAATAGAAATAGCATTACCAAATAGAGATGGATTTGGGGACCAAAGTACGAATTGATCTTACCAATTGAGGGCTGCAGACTTTTTGGCGTGAACATTTTCGCAATAATCTGGGCCAAAGAATAAATAAAGAAAACTTCAATTACTAGAAACATAATTTAAAGGAGGTAGATCAAAGCAATATTCCAATAAATTGAAGAAGAAAGCCCTAAAAATTCCAAATGAGGGGAAAAACGCCAAGAAATTCCAATTGCATTTACTTTCTTTTAATTTGTCTAAATTTCATGAAAATTTATAATTATTTGTTTGAAAGACTAAGTTCGTATACATAGTTTGATCACTATGATAAGTCAAGCGTATCATAATTACGGAAACGCCGATGGTGTTAGAACATTACTAATTACTATGAATCTACGATAAATCATTAAATTTAAAATCTTGGTTGAACGAATGCGCTAAATTATTAAGGAAAATGTTTGTATTTATGTGCCTTAAATATATAATCACGTAATAAATTATAATTTTATTTGTGCAACGGTGTTGTAATTGGAACGGAGATGCTATCAACCATAATAAATGATGGTTTTTTCCTTTTATTTATTTATTTTCTTTTAATTCATTTAAAGTTTACAAACGAAAATGCTATAATTATTTGCTTCAAACACAAAATTTTAATACGTAGTTTTTCAAAATTTTGACTAGCTTTGTTATTTTATTTTGTTTACTTTTTCAAATTTAGATATGACAATAGATATACAATGTACGAAAATTAGCTATGTAGTTGATTTAAGAATTAGTTATCCATCATATCTTAGAGTTCCTTATCAATGTTAATTCTAATATAACATCGATAACTAATTCTTAACTGATGATCACGAGCTATATTAATATAACTAGTTTTCACTCCCGTGCGTTGCACGGGAGTAAAACCGTGTAAGTTTGCGTGAAATCTAAAAAAAAATTTGTGTAGATTGATTTTTGTGGTATGAAAAATAATTTTTTATACATTTTAATATAAGTCTTGAAATATTTTTTAAAAGCAACTCAATGTAATTTTGTATAAAATGAAATAAATCCTCAAAATATATTGCATTTACGTTTACCCAACTTTAAAAATTTAGGAAAATCTTTGAGCAAATACAAAAAATTCGATGTCAATATCGATTATTAATATCAAATTTCGATATTTCTTTTTAAAATAATCAAAGATATAAGCCTTTGCAAAGGAAAGATCAAAAGTCCGAAAATCTATTACGCTAAAATTAAAAAAAATCTACATATCTGATTTGTTTCCATTCCTCTACTCATCATTCACTTATTAAACAAACAATAAAAAATTAAGTAATAGCACCAATTTAGTCTAGCCTTACTAAAACCTTTTTCCCCAGAAATTAACTACTAAATAATTTTGAGACTATTTCAAAATTTGGCTATTTAGCCTCAGCGAGCCTATGTGCAATCATTTGAAAAAACCAAAGATTGCGCTACCGCCTCTATCATTTTCTTATTTCACCATGACTACTGGGATTCAATCTCAAAAAAAAAAAATTATTTTTTTGATTGAAGGGTGTGTGGTTTAATTGAACAATTAACTATATATAATCTAAATTTATATTTCAATTAAGTGTATCTGATTTGATTGGAAATAAACAAACATAAAATAATGACATTCAATCATAAATAAACTATTCATCTAAAAACTATTTTAGCAAATAGTTGGTCAAATAAATAAAAAGAAATCATTATTCTACATGTCAAATTGGTAAATGATAAATTAGCAAATATAAAGATAATCGTAACAAAGAATACAAAGACGGCTTTGGAAATAAATTTTATGCATTCAATTTCTCTAGATTTGAGGAAACAATGAAACATAAAGCGATTTTTAAAGCAATTAAAACAAATCGATTCTATCTTCTTATTTATGGAATAATAATTCCTTTAAAAGATATTTGGCGAACATGTAGCGACACGATCCACACACGATTTTCTTGATAAAAAAAGAAGAACGACTTGTTCATATGCCATAATTGTCCATTACTGCACACAATGTGACTTTTGGCGTCCCATGGCAACCACGGTTTTTTATTTATTCGTGCATTCATAATATTATATATATAAAACTACTATTTTATATCAAAGTAGAATCATATCTATTTTACATATACTACCTTAGTCCCACAAAGATAGAGCTTTGTAATCAATTTTATCTATCAAAAATATATGTCACTTCTATTTTGTTTGCATTTAATTTCTTCTATTTTCCAATTATACCCTTATTTAATATACATTGTTATTAGTTAGCGTTATTTAATGCAAGGGTATATTTGAAAAAATACAACTAAAATTTACTTTTCCAATAATATTAATTATCATTTCTTAAATTATGTGAAAGTCAAACCAAGCCTATTATCTTTGTGGAGGCGGAGGTAGTACTATAGATATATGTTTTATACAATTTATTAAAAACTCTAGCCTAAATTTGAAATATTTCAAGAAAGAAATAGAAACAAAGATGTTTACTTGAGAGAGGAAATGGTGAATGTATAGACATAGAAATTTGCAGATAGAGATAGAGATTTTTAGACAAAAAATGGTTAATAATCTTTTAAAGTATTCTAACACACAAAAATATTAATATAAATTAAAATTATAAGATTTACAAAAATTAATTGATAGAATTGGTAAATGATATAAATTTATTAAAGATGTTATTGAATATCAAATTCAATTTAAATTATGAAATAAGACTTATTTTATAACCAACAATTATTTTATTATTTGGTTAAATACAAAATTATTGTTAGAGCAATCAATCAAATGGTAGTTATAATAGTTTAAATTCATGCTTCAATTAAATTAAAACAAAAAAGTTGTGTTGGTTTAAATGGTAAGGATATCATTACTCATGATAGGTCATAGGTTCGAATCTCAAAACTACATCAATTTTTAATAAACATACCTAGTTAAAAACCACCATTTCAATAACTAATTATGTCCTAAAACCACTAATTGGGTCCTAAAACCACTATATAAAAACCGTGTGGTATTCACCTCTTCTTTAATATATATATAGATTATAGATATAAACTAACTCAATCTTTATTTCTATCACTCATCATTATCTATATACATCATTAACCCTCGATTGATGCAGTTTCGTAGTTTCATTGGTAAGTTTAAAAAATCTTTTATGCTATCACAAAAACATTGCTAAACTTGGTCTTGTATTCAAGCCAATGAACAAACTAAAACGGGAAGCATTTGCAGCCACAGACCAATCTAGTTGTTCTAATAATAAGAGATCTAACTACTATGTGTTAGTTTGTTATAGGAATTGGATCCAATGGTTTCATTCAAGAAAAGGTTCTTGATGGTACACTAAAAAGGTTTAGTGGATACCAAGTGGTGACCAGAATATTGTGATGCTTAATTAACTACGCCACTATCCAACTCCTAATTTCACATGTTTTGGTTTGACCTTATTGTTGACTCCTAAGGCTATAAATAAATTGGAGTTTGATTTGAATTTGATGAAACTAATGAGAGATGGATTTAAAACAAAATCTAGATAAACTCGATAAAAATCCCAAATTTGATAATCATCTAATTAACAGAGCAAATATGGATATATGTCGATTTGATCCCAATCCTATTTGTTGTGAATTACTGGATATTTATACACATTTTTTTAAAATATATTTGAACTTACATTATAAGTTGTGAACGTTGACAAAGAATGTTAATAAAATATTTTTTATCTCTTTTTTATTTCCCTTTGAATAGGGGAATATAGGTGGGTGGTATGGTTCCAACCTAATCACTAATATATTAAACGTGGGAACACAAGGATGGGAAGGAAATAATTTCACTGTTTATTCAATGAACAATGACCTTTATATAGACAATTAACTAATGGATAATATCCACAAAATCTACTTGCTGGCTAGTGTATAATAGACTAAGCTATTGACTAAAAAAAAAGATATGTCTTTGACTAAAAACACGTTCCCAACTAAATCATATAGATTAAGTCAAAAGAAATAAAAAATAAATAAAGGAATAATTTCAACATTCCCTCGCCTAAACTGATAACAATCAGTTTAGCTGCTGCAAAAAAAAAAAAGATTTCTTCAAACTGGAAGATCCAAAGTGCAGATGCCGAGTAATTTTCTGAGCTTATTTAATGCAGCCAATTTGAGTGGTTTTGTGAAAATATCAACAACTTGGTATTCGCTCCTGCAATAGATGAGTTCAATGGCGATTCTTAAAAAGAATCACCACCGTTGTTCTTGTTTGGGTGGCGGTTCTTGAAAAGAACCGTCACCTAAAGTTTAAATATATATATTATTTAAAAAATGAATAATGGGTGGCGATTTTTTCTAACAACCGCCGCCCTTTATTTTTGGGTGGTATTTTTTCATAGAACTGTCATTCAATAGACGATACCTGATATCAATTGTGTACTAGTGACATCATTCACCCTCGATTGATGCAGTTTCATAGTTTCATTAGTAAGTTTAAAAAATCTTTTATGCTATTGCAAAAACACTGCTAAACTTGATCTTGTTTTCAAGCCAATGAACAAATTAAAACTGGAAGCATTTGCAGCCACAGACCAATCTAGTTGTTCTAATAATAGGAGATCTAACTACTATGTGTTAATTTGTTGTAGGAATTGGATCCAATGGTTTCATTCAAGAAAAGGTTCTTGATGGTACACTAAAAAGATTTAGTGTATACCAAGTGATGACCAGAATATTGTGATGCTTAATTAACTACGCCACTATCCAATTCCTGATCTCACATGTTTCGTTTTGACCTTATTGTTGACTCCTAAGGTTATAAATAAATTGGAGTTTGATTTGAATTTGATGAAACTAATGAGAGATGGAGTTAAAACAAAATCTGAATAAACTCGATAAAAATCCCAAATTTGATAATCATCTAATTAACAGAGCAAATATGGATATATGTCGATTTGATCCCAATCCAATTTGTTGTGAATTACTGGATATTTATACACATTTTTCTTAAATATATTTGACCTTACATTATAAGTTATGAACGTTGACAAAGAATGTTAATAAAATACTTTTTATCTCTTTTCTTTTCATTTGAATAGGGGAATATAGGTGGGCGGCATAGTTCGAACCTGATCACTAATATATTAAACGTGGGAACACAAGGTTGGGAAGGAAATAATTTCACTGTATTTATTTAATGAACAATGGCCTTTATATAGGCAATTAACTAATGGACAATATCCACAAAATCTACTTACTGGCTAGTGTATAATAGACTAAACTATTGGCTAAGAAACAAATAAGATATGTCTTTGACTAAAGACACGTTCTCAACTAAATTATATAGACTAAGTCAAAAGAAACAAAAAATAAACAAATGAATAATTTTAACATTCACTCCCTTAAACTGGTAACAATCAGTTTAACTGCTGCAAAAAAAGATTTATTCAAACTGGAAGATCCAAAGTGCAGATGCCGAGTAATTTTCTGAGCTTATTAAATGCAGCTAATTTGAGTGGTTTTGTGAAAATATCAGTAACTTGGTCTTCGCTTCTGAATAGATGAGTTCAATTTGTCCTTCCTTTATGAGATCTCTTAGGAAGTGGTATTTCACATCTATGTGTTTATTCCTTCAATGAAGAATAGGATTTTTTGAAAATTTTATTGCTGAATTATTATCACGGAAAATTACTGTAGGTTATTGGCTCTTGAAATAAAGCTCTTCAAGTATCTTCTTCAGCCATATGGCTTGACATACACATGAAGTTGCAGCAACAAATTCTGACTCGGTAGTAGATAGAGTGACAATTGACTGTTTCTTTGATGACCATAAAATAGCTCCTGAACCAAGGATAAATACATAACCTAAAGTGCTTCTTCTATCATCCTGATCCCCTACATAGTCACTATCAGTAAACCCAACCAAGTCTGAATTTTCTCATTTCTTATAATACAGCCCAAATTCCTTAGTGCTTTGTAAATAACGAAGCATCTTTTTGGCAGCTAGAAGGTGCATTTCAGTTGTAAATAACGAAGTATCTTCACTGAATATATTATATCTGGCCTAGTTGTTGTTACATACATTAAACTCCCAACTATTTGCTTAAAAAGAGTGCCGTCAACCTTCTTTCTTGCAAGATCTTTGTTAAGTTTCAAACCGAATTCTATTGGTGTGCTTACAGGATTATAAAAATTCATTTGAAAACTTTCCAGAATTTCGCACACATATTTCTTTTGAGAAATAAAAATTCTAGCAACAAATTAAATCACCTCGATACAAAAAAAATGGTGTAACATTCCAAGATCACTCATTTCAAATTTTGTCATCATAGACTTCTTAACTTCTCAAGCATAACTCTGTCATTTCCAGAATAAATCAGATCATCCATATATAAGCAAACAAAAGCATCCTTTCATCATTTTCAATTTTGATAAAAAGAGTATGCTCATATGGACATCTTCGAAAACCCTTTTTCAAGAAATATGCATCAATACGGTTATACCAAGCTCTTGGAGCTTGCTTTAGACCATATAAAGCTTTTTTCAACCTATACACATTATATTCATTCTTTAGCTTCACATAATCAGGAGGTTGAGTAACATATACCGGTTCTGGGAGGTCTCTATATAAAAATACCAACTTTACATCCAATTGGAAAATGGGCCATCTATTTTGAGCTGCCAATGCAATCATTAATCTAATGGTGCCATGCCTTGCAACTGGAGTAAATACTTCTTTGTAATCAACCTCAAACTCTTGTTTATACCCCTTAACTACCAAGCGTGCCTTGTGTTTATCGATTTCACTGTTCTCCCTTAGTTTGGTTTTGTAAACTCATTTCACGCCAATGGTCTTTTACCCTATTGCAAGCTTTGTCAATTCATGCCAATGGTCATTTCACGCCAATGGTCTTTTACCCCAAACTCTTGTTTCACCCTATTGTGAGCTCTGTCAATTCTCAAGTATTATTTTGTTCAATGGCCAAAATTTTAGCATCCATAGCCTTTTGCCATTTTACTTCTTTCATAGCCTCTTCAAAAGTTATTGAATCAAATTATGAAAATAAGGTAAAATGAATAAATAGATCTTCAGACTGATCAATTCCTGATGCTTGATAGTCTTGCATCCATACTAGTCTTTTTCGAACACGGTGGGAACGAGAAGCAGATATAGGATCAATATACTGATTTCTTTCTATTGTTTGCAAAGACTCAATTGTACAAGAATCTCATTTTGAGGATCTGCGGCATTAGGATCTTCTGGAACTGGTTCATGAGGGTGCTGTGATGCCGATTCATATTCATCGCCATCAAAATTTGCTGATATAGGTTGTCCAACACCACTATTACTCCATAACCATATTCTATCCTTGTCGAATACAACGTTACGACTAATTACAATTTTCTTGGTGATAGGATTGTACAACTTGTATGCTTTTGATTGATCGCTAACACCAAGAAAAATGTATTTTTCTCATTTGTCATCTAACTTTCTTCTGGTTGCATCCAAAATATGAGCGTACGCAATACACCCAAAGATTCGAAAATAATTAACTCTTGGTTTATGACAACTCCACGATTCCTCTGATGTCATCGTTTTAACTGCCAAAGTAGGACTCCTATTCAAGAGATGAACACACCAGTTTACTGCTTTAAGCCAAAAATCTTTTGGAATCTGACTTCTTTTCAAGATACTGCGTACCATGTTTAAAATGGTGCGGTTTTTCCTCTCATTTACGCCGTTTTGCGGAGGCGTGTAAGCTGCTGTGAGTTGTCTTTTGATGCCTTCCATGTTACAGAAATTTTCAAAAGCTCGTGAATTGTATTCTCTTCCACAATCAGTGCGCAATATTTTTACAGGGCTACCAATTTCCTTTTCAACTTGAGCTTTGAAGCTTTTAAAGGCAGAAAAAGTTTCAGATTTTTCCTTCAATAAATAGATCCACATTTTTCGGCTGTAGTCATCGATGAAGGTAATGAAATACCGTTTACCTCCATTAGATGTCGGGTTTATTGGTCCACAAATATCAAAGTGGACTAGTTCCAAAACCTTTTTTGCTCTCCGTGATTTGTTTTTGGGAAAAGGATCACGGTGTTGTTTGCTAACTACACACTCTTTATAGACTTGAGAGGGATTTGAGATTTCAGGAAGGCCAAGCACCATATTTTTCTACTGCAGCGTTTTTAACCCACCAAAATTTAGATGCCCATATTGAAAGTGCCATAGCCAAGCTGTATTCTTCAATTTTGTTGAGAAACAAGCATGAACACTAGTATTTAAGTATAGAGGAAACATACAATTGTTTGTCATTTTAGCTTCCGCAATTAATCCGCTTTTTGGATTTTGAATTCGACATCTATCTTCTTTTATGGTAATCTCGTAACCTTTCTGTTGAAGTTGACCAATGCTGAGCAAGTTTGTCTTTAATTCTGGAATGAAGAAAACATTTGAGATAATTTAGTCAGAATTATCTCTAACTTTGATTTTGACATTCTCTCTTCCCATGAAAGAAACGGTAGAGTTATCTCCAAACTTTACTGTATTTCGAAAAGATTCATCCAACTCTGAAAATGAAGACTTATCGCCACCATGTGATTGCTACACCCAGAATCCAAGTACCACAGATTTTTATGAGTTTCCTCATTCACATGGCACGCCAGGAGAAGAGAAACTTTTTCTTGCTCTTCGTCTTTTTCAACAAAGTTTGATCTTTGCCCTCGTTGTTTATTCAAATATGTACGGCATTCCGAAAGGCAATGCCCGCACTTGTGACAACGATAACATTCAACCTTAGATTTGTCAACTGACTTTTTGTGATCTGCTGCACCTTGAGCATCACAAGCCTTCCAATTTGATTGAGCCTCAACACCTTTATTCTCTGTTTGCTTCTGGTGTGTATTTTTCCCTTTCCATCCACCATTTCCACGTCTTTTTGCCCTAGTAGTTGTCTGCAATGCTTGCTCTTCAATGTCTTGTTGAATTATCTTATACTCGTGGACTAGTAAGGAATTTTGCAATTCTTCTATTGAAAGAGAGTCAATGTCTTTAGACTTTTCAATAGAACAAGTTGCAAAAAACCATTTAGACGTCATTGAACGAAGGATTTTGTTCAACAATGGTAACATCTTGCATATTCTCTCCATAAATCCTCAACTTCTTCGCAATTGCTATCGTCCTCGAGAAATATTCTGAAATTGATTCTCCCGACTTCATTTAAAGAACCTCAAATTCTCTGCGAAGAGCTTGGAGCTGTACACGCTTTGCGTTTGCATTCCCTTGATATTTCTTCTTCATCGAATCCCATATTTGCTTAGAAGTGTCTTTGTAAAGAATCGTTTCCAAGATCGAACGATCGATAGCTTGGAAGAGATAGTTCTTTGCCTTTAAGTCCCTCAGGTTTTGTACCTTCTGTTCAGTTTTTTGTGCGTCCATCAATGGAGTTCCAGCTACTGCTTTGATCACTCCATTTTCGACCACATGCCAATATTCTTTAAACCGTAAGAAATTCTCCATGAGTATGCTCCAATGATCATAATGACCATCAAAGCGTAGGATTCCAGGTTGTACAAAATTATCAGAGGCTATGAGAAGTTGCTACTGTAATGAAGGAAATAATAGGAGAAGAAAAAATATTGCTGCTGGAAAATTTCTTTTGGTGACTCTGATACCACTGAGATATTAAACGTGGGAACGTAATGTTGAGAAGGAAATAATTTCACAGTATTTATTCAATGAACAATGGTCTTTATAGAGATAATTAACTAATGGATAATATCCACAAAATCTACTTATTGGCTAATGCATAACAGACTAAGCTATTGATTGGAAACAAATAAGATATGTCTTTGATTAAAGACACGTTCCTAACTAAACTATATAGACTAAGTCAAAAGAAATAAACAAATAAACAAATGAATAATTTCAACAATCACATACCAGAGATTTGGAGTGCATCACATTTGAACCACATGAATGTTAGCAAAATGTGTTAAACCTTTTAAATTTCAATAATACATTGTATATATTATGGTGTTAAGACTTGCGATCACCACATCACGAAGTCTAAAAATAGATTAAAAAAATACTTTTCCTCAATATTTTTATGATACACTATACCAAAATGTAGAACACTTATGCATAATTATACTTTTAATATCGACAAATATAAATATTTAATATTTTATAATAATTGCAAATAATGTTTAATCTTATGGGAAAAAATATAATGATGTATGATGTCTAGGAATTCAATGGATTGAATTTTACTCGAATCTTTAAATTTGAATATTTATTTAACAATCAACTATTTGCAAAATTATTAAATTGGAATGGATCCATAAAATATACTTATTGGATCAGATGGAATATGAACAAATATAATCCATATCCGATCCGATCACCGCCTCCAAATTACCCATGAGGGCAATATATAGTAGTAGGACTTATCTATCTACTACTATTGTAAAAGTCCGTTAAAATTGTAAAGGGTAAATATATTGGCCAATTATATTACCACTACAAAATCTATTCCTCACACCACAAATAATTAAATTTTTATTTTTACTTTGGTGCCCATAAATAAAATTACGCCACTAACCTTTTTTTAAAATAGATTATATATTATTGTTTCAATTACTACACCACATCAATACCCATCCTCTTTCTTCTGTAATTTCCTTACGTGAAAATTCACCATTTTCCCAATAGCCTTTTTCTTTTTAAAGCATCAAAATTCACAATCTTTTTATATTAAATAAAAATACTTAGATCCAGGCATCCAGCATTAATCACCAGTGATCAAGGTGGGAGAATATTTACATGATGATCACAGCTGAAAATTGCAAACTTAGTGACGAAATTGGATCGAGATTCGTGTGTTATTGATTGCGGGTTCGCCTGGTTCTTCAAACATTGGACTATTTGCATCAACATAAACTTTGATGATAAGAATAAGAATCCACAATTCAAAAGAATCCCATGAGAAAGCAACTAACAATTCAAGATCTTAACTTTGACAATAGATGGGGAAAATAAAAAAAGAAATCAAATTCTCCTTTTGTTTTTGGATGAAGAGAAGGAGGGGGGCGGTGCGGAGTGAAATCAACTATAAGAAAACCTATTTCTAATATCGGCACCACATTTTCATTTTATTTTTCCTATATTGGATAAAGATGTACAAAGATTGTGGTGTGCTTATCTATTTCGATTTTAAAATGTGATAGAAATAAAATGTGATGTGCCAATAAAATTGTATAGTGGTCATATAATGACCCAAATATATTAATTTATACCACAAAAATATATAGTAACACCACATTTTCAAATTGGGCAATTATATTGCCACCATAATAATTACTTTTCAAGCCATTTTTTCCTTATTTACTAAAATATATACAAATATAATTACAAAGATAGTCTCTAAATGATCTTTATTAATTTTTAAATGCCTGCACTCTAAACTCTTTGTACTGCAAAAGAAAAATGAATTTATTAGATAAATTTTCTCAAGCTAATTCCAAACAAAACATTGATTTTAAACTATATTAATATCTAATTCCATATGTTTAGTAATTGACAAACCAAGTGTTGAATCCTGAAACTGAAAACATAGAAAGAATTTAAAACAAAACATATTTTACAAAAGGGGTTTCATTTCAACCGAAAATGATATATTTTCGTCGTTGGAATTTTGTTAAAATTACAACACTTGACATGGCGATTGTACCTTGTTATCATATGGCAGTAGGATCTACTTACCAGTCCCCTACTGCTGCGTGGCAACCCCAGGATGTACCATTTCACTATGCACTGTCTTTAGGACTCATTTGGTTTTGAAAATTCAAACTGTACGTAGTTTAGTTTTGATTGTTTCCCTTGAGCAAAATGCACATTTTGATTTCTTGCCATGGTCAATCCCCATTAATTTCCATTTCCTGATACAGCAGAGGAGTTCAGTAGATGTGCAATTTTTTCAAAAAAATCATTCCACAAATTTGATTGCATGAGTTGGTCGAAATCAACACAACAAAGAGCGAAGAAATTAGACTTTTATTACGCATTTGGGTTATGGAGAGAGAAGGTGTGGTCTTTGGTGAACCTATGTGGATGCATGATGATGGAGATTGGAAAGAGATAGGGAAAGGGGTATATTAATAAATTAAATGTAGTGTGCTTATCATTAGTTTATTTTATTTAAGATTGTAAAAAGCACGAAGTTTGAAAAATATTGAATTAAAGTGCTTTTTAAAAAAACTTTTTAGAATACTGATTTTCATTGTTGGGGCTTTATAATATAGTGTGCTAAAAATTAATTGTAGAGCTAATATATTTAGCCATTCAAATTATTGTTTTCTTTACTGATATAAACATGATTTAAAAGACAAATATGTCCTTTTCTGGCGTCCCTCTTCTACTCTCTTAGACACCACGAAAATAAAAGTCTAAAACCTTGTTGATTCATCAATGATGAGCCACTCATTTTCTTTCTGTCCCTGACACTAAAAGGGTGAATGGGAGTAAATTAAAAGTGTTTTAAAGTGTTTTAAAGTAAAAGAGGAGAGAGAATGAGTGGAGGTGAGTGGTGAAGATTTATGGATGTGATGAGATATGTGGATGTGATTGATTTAGGAGAGAGAAAAAAATTATAAAAAGTGAAAAAAAGTGGTAAAAAGTGGTAAAAGTTACATCCATTCATGCTTTAAATTCATCATTATTAAACAGAAATCTACGAAATTTGAAAGACCCGACTTGAACAGATGACCACAGAAATGGCACATTCCATCTTAATTTTGATTTAACACTCTTTTTCTATTTGTCCTAATTTGACCTGTATTAATGGGCATAATGCATGCGATAGAGTTTAAATTTTACCAAAATTTACCACTTTTTAATCAATTGTTATCTATTTTTTCTTTTATTTAAATCAATTACATTCACATATTTCGTGGGACCTAGATATACTAAACAAATCTCCACCATTCAACTCCACACATTCTCTCTCATTTTTTTAATATAAAAATCCATAAAAAACCCCCCAAAAAAAATCTATCCTATCACCCTTAATGTGTGACCTCCATCAAACGAGTCAATTCGGGTTCAGCCCTGCATCAAATTGGTCTAATTTGGTTGGTGTGGAGAAGAAGACACGAAGAGAAAGGCGACATTGTGCGGTGGACGAGCAAGAGAGAGATGTGGTACAGATTGAGAAAAGAGAGTGTGATTTGTGGTGTAGCTAGGGTCAAATATGTCTAATAGAAGTGGCGTGGTTATTGAAAATTTGTTTTTCAATGGATGTGAACATAATGCATGTGGTGCATAAAAAAATGTGGTGTCAATATATTTTACCAATTATCAATTATTGTTGGACAATTTTGTCCTCAAAAGATTTTTAGAATTCCTTATTTATCATCAATTTAAATATTCAACAGTCAATAATAATTTTGTCTCCGCCAATAATCATAAATATTTATTTATCCATAAATAATGTATAACATTAGAAATATACAAAATGCATTTACATGTGCATACAATTCAAATATTCAATAGCCAATAATAATTTTTCCTATAACAATATTCATAAATATATAATTATTGATGAGTATGAATATGTATTAGAAATATACACCAAAATGCATTTACACGTGCATACAAATATATACATTTTTTTATTATATATTTCCCAGTGAGATAATTTGATGAAAACATTTTGATTTATTACGCATGCTTAATTAATTTGATCACCAACATTTTCGCTTGTGTATATTTATACAGTATATTTTTGTACATTATGATATGATACTTCTAATAAGAATTATCACTTGCATTGTGTAGTATTTTGTGATGCAAGTGCAAACAATAAAGCGTGCCACTGATGAAAGAAAGGAATTATAAGAATGTGAAGATAGGAGTACGTGTTGTGTATGTTAATTCAATGTGGGATTGAAGTTCTAGAGTTACAATTGTATCTAAGGGAATAATTAAGGTAATTATGGAACTCTGCCATAATAAAATAAATAGAACAATGTATGTAGTAATTGGTCTTACAAATATAGTTTTATCCGGTGCTAGGATTCAAATTTTTATGCATTTTTATTTATTTGAAACAGGAGATAAAATGAGTGGAGTTGAATATTGTAAATTTGTTTAGTATATTTAGATCTCATAAGATATATGAATGTGATTGCTTTGATTAAATTCAAATTTAAAAGAAAATAAATTAAAATGAAATAAAATGAGAAGAATAACATGCACTAGAATCGGACAAAATTTAATATGTATATGTTAAAAAGAAAATAAATATTGTAGACGTCATAATTTTTTGATTAGATAATATTATTGAAATATAATTGTTTTTCTAACTATAGTAAAGTAATATTTATTATTGGGTAAATTTAATGAATGCTCATTGAACTTTGAAAATGTAACTCGTTACTCACTATATTTTGAAATATAATTAAATGCTTACTAAAGTTTACTTAATGTTAATTATCAATCACCTGTTAACTCAATATTTAATTCTATTAGCAAATTACACCAACGTGATTAATGATATCCTACATGAAACTAACTAGACCAATTATTGGTACAAAAAATTCACTAGATTTGAAAAACAATTATATAAATCGTAAAAACGTGATATAAGTATTGTTTAACAAATTGGCATTTCTGATATTTTATTTAGTTTTGCCTCTGAAATGATTCTTATAGATGAATTTATTTTGTCAACAATTAGTCTAATTGGCTTTGCGAATAATGTCATCAATCATTTACACATAATTCGTAAATATATTTACATTTTGGGTTAATGAATGCTAGATCATTGATACTAAGCAAAGTTCGATGAGCATTCCATTATATTTTAAAGTATAGTAAGTAATTGGTCACAACTTTTAAAGTTTGGTGGCCATTGGTTAAATTTACCCATTTATTACTTCTATGATATGACAGGGGTGGATGGATATGTTCGCTCAAGATCTTAGAAAGAAAAATTATTTTTGATTGTGTTGTTTGAAGGTACGGAAACAAATATTGTCAAACTTGACAATGTAGTCACGCGAAAAGAACGAGCGATTGAATATTATATTAAAAAAATAATTTTTTAAGAATAATGTGCATCAAACAAGCTTTAAAACGTCACGAATGACCCCCTAAACTTACAAGGATGAGAGGATCATTTAGATTAGAAGGTAACAAAGATACAAAAGAAGCAAACATGGTTTATGGCAAACTCAAAATATTTATTTGATCTGATGTATATATTACTCTTTATGTGCCATGAAGATAATTATCTACCTATTTTCTTATTATGGGATGGAAGACGTATATATTTTACTGTTGTTGAATTTATTATGTACTTTATCATATTGTAATTGTAATTATGAGAATCAAAATGCAGCACAAATGGTTACAAAATCACATGCAACACACACTTTCTTAACTAGTATTCTACAATGTCAAAATAAAAATAAAAAAATAAAAAAACTAGAAAAAAAATAATACTACCTCCGTCCAAAAAATATAGGCTATTATTTCTTTTTCATCCGTCCCAAAATATAAGCCACATCCCTTTTAAAGATATAATTAAAATATTACTTGTCTTTTTATACCCTTATTTAATATACATTAATATCATTAAAATAGAGTAGTTAAAATAAAATATTTAATAAATGAGAAGGTATATTAGGAAAATAATCTTGAATTGTACTTTTTCAATATTATTAATTATATTTTTCTTAATCTATGTAAAGATAATAAAATGATTATAATTTTGGGACGGAGGTAGTAATAAAATTGTGTTGTACTTGTAAATAAGAAAGTCGTGCAAATCCAGTAGCGCTTTATGTTTTACATTTTGGATATGCGCAAGCACAGAAAATCTCCGAAGGTTATTCTTCTTGACCTGCAAATCTGTCTTCGTCATTTCCTCTTTCTTCTTCAGTCTGTACAAACCCTAAAGTCTAAATCTCTGGGAAATTCCAATTGCGTTTTTGCTGGTTGATCGATTCAGAAAGGAAAGATGAATATATTTAGATTAGCAGGGGACATGACCCATTTGGCGAGCGTCCTTGTTTTGCTTCTCAAGATCCACACCATCAAATCCTGTGCTGGTACGCATTTCTACTTTTTCCCCATTTCGAAACGCATTCGTTTGATCCTGAGCTTGTATGGCTGTGAATCTGGAACATTATTGATTTGAGATTGCATTGGTTTTTTTGTTGAGGAAAATTCGTTTCCGGAATTTTCGGTTACGAAATTTTGGGTTTATATGACTGGGTTTTTGAAATTCCGTTATTGGTTGAAATACGTGACTGTTTCTGTATATTGCAGCTACTAAATGTAAATCATATAGATTTGATTTGGCTCTAAGAGCTTTTGCCTTAACTAGCTTGTTTGTTTATAATTAGAATTATTGTTGATTCAACTAGTTCTGGTTAAGAATGATCATTGGATGTAATGCGAGATAAATTGCTAGTTATCAGGATTCAGGAAGTTGAGTCTGATGACAATCTCTAGGATAATGAAATTGAAGTGCAGTTTTGTGATCTAGAAGTAATTTCATCACAATTTTCGGCAGGCAACAATGCATTGGCAGACCTAATTCAGTTTGAGAAATCTGAAGTCTGTGGAGCATAAGTGGAGATGCATATATATGTTTGTTTATTATGTGACCATCAAATATCAGACATGTTGGCATGTAATAAACATTGAACCATTTCTTTTTTCTGTTCCATCTTCAGATTTGCCTCGTTTCCAAAATTTATGTTTCTTCCATTATCAGTTATTTGTTCTGGGTATTATTTTTAGATGCTATCATGAATTTTTGGAAGTGGGATCGTTTCCTATGTTGCTTAGCAATTTGCTGGAGATTTCTCGAGTTGATAACATTACTTCATGGGACAGCTCCATGTCTGAAATGCTTTCTACAATGTCCATTGTGAATATTATTAGTGCTTCGTAGTTTTCCATGTTTTTCAGTGCTTCTAGGGAGATATTGAGAGAAGCAGATAATATGATAATAGTCAATTCACCTTTAATACTTGAGAATCCGAAGTCCATTTTCATGGGCAAACATGTTTCTTGACTAAACAGAAGCACATGTCATTTTGTGCACGTTCCTGACCGGTCTTATTTGGATGGGAGGTGAGTCTGAATACATGTGGCTATCTATGGAAATAGGATTTGCATCTCTTCCCTTCCCTTTCAAGATTTCTATGCTTGTGTGTCTCCTTTGCGTGATTTTGGTTTAAGATGCTTGATTCCTTGTTATGTCTAGCTGATGGTGGATGTCTGAGTGGCGCTTGTGAATTTCAAATCTATGCAACATGGCAATCAAATCCTTAGCACGATAAGCATGTAGTCCTGCTATATGCTCTGTGAACCTTTAATCTCTGAATGTCTTTCAGTTTGACCTGGTTGGATTTAGAAAGACCTACTCAATAACCTAGAGTGTTGCTCTTCCATACTTTTGAGTTTGTCAGGACACTTATAATTGGTAAGTTTTTCATATCCTGCCTGATCATAGTGTTTCTGATAAGTTCTACTCTAAAAATGTGGAATCCTGAAGTCGTTTACTTTGCACCTAAAAAATAGAAATCTCAATTCCGTGTAGAGTTGTGGGGGATCAGGAAAGAAGAGAATTAAAAAGCTCATTTGTGGTCTCTTGTTTTTAGTATTTTCTTGAAAAGATACTTGTTTCTGCTGATTTTGTGAAATGTGCTTTAAGCATCAAAAATAAAAAATTGTTAGGAAATAGGCACTGAGATTATTGTGCTGATGTGGATACTTTTACTTTGAACAAGATGTTTTGTACAAAACAATCCTCTCATTTATCTTTTGGGATGCTTTACACAATTTTTTTGGGTCTTTGTTACAACTGATTTTATGTTTCGGCTAAGAAAATTGAATATATTTGGTGAAATTATCTGTAGGTATCTGAAAGCTGCATCAAATTTATATTGAGATCTGCTTCATTTTATGTTCACTCCCTCTTCTGATATGCAGGTGTTTCTCTGAAGACTCAGGAACTCTATGCTCTTGTCTTTGCCACTCGCTACTTGGATCTTTTTACTGACTACATTTCACTCTATAATACTCTAATGAAATTAATTTTCTTGGGAAGCTCTTTCTCAATCGTCTGGTATATAAGGCATCACAAGATCGTCCGCAGATCCTACGACAAAGACCAGGACACATTTCGACATTATTTCCTCGTTCTTCCGTGCTTGGTATTGGCTCTATTCATAAACGAGAAATTTACTCTCAAAGAGGTACTCTGGCATCGCCATTGGATACTTGTTTAATGCCTTACTTTTCACTGTTGGACACTTGGACATGGTTAATTACTCGTGTAAATAACTTAGCTCCTCTTAATTATGAAAGTGAATCATTACTGTTGGAGATTTATATAGATACTCTGTAAAAGCTGTAATTAAGCAATTATACTTTCTTTCCGATTCGATCGCCAAAGCTTTCAGATCGAGTGTCTCAGCAATTGCTCTACGTATTAGGATTCTTCTCTGGGAGTGCGGCACATTACTTTCCTTCTTTTTTATTACTTACCTTTAGTAGCTTTGTCTCAGGTCATGTGGACATTCTCTTTGTTCTTGGAAGCTGTAGCAATCCTTCCTCAGCTGGTTCTACTGCAGAGGACAAGAAACATTGACAACTTAACCGGGCAATATGTTTTTCTTCTGGGGTAATCCATTTTTACCGGATTCTTATTCTTAAATCTGGCTCGCAGTGACATTTGTTAGACTAACACTCTTGAGTAGCTTACATACAATTAATATACTGATGTGAATCTTATGAGAGCTAAGTTTAAACTGCTTCCTATTTCCTCTCATGTAAATGCTTGGTCAGGCTACATGAGTCAGACAACAATATTGACTTTTAAATCTGGGCATTAGATATTTATTCTCTGGTATTTTTAGGTGTGGTTATTGTTTCTGTGACCTTATGGTGTACAACGTATTGTCCTAGCATTCTTTTGTATGGCCAATGTTCACTCAAGGTTCACTGTTCTGCTGTATTCATGAATATCCCTTAATCAAACTGTGGGCAAGAGTTTTTGAACTCATTTTAAGTTCAAAGACATTTGTTTCTGGGATGATGAAAGAAAAATTCTGAAGCATAGGGAAACAGCATTGTTGATGCTTTTAGGGCTCTATTCCTGCAGAAATATTGTAGGTGAAAAGTGATATTTAATAATCAAATGTGAAGATAGATGGAACATGGGGATGGTGAAGTAAAACGAATGGCCAAATGAAAAGAATGTCCACGGAAAAGTTATGTAGACGTTGAAGTTATTGCCATTATTATTGAAAGTTCTGCGAGATGATACAAGTGATGAACAGCATGTGGATTACAATCCAGGTTTCTTACAGTTATATGTATGAAGAGTAAATAATAATCTGTTTTGGTGGAAAAGAAGAAATAAAAGGTAGGAGGTTTCACGAAGGTTTTATTCCTTGGAGTTGTGGGTGGCTAGTGTTCTGAAACAGAGTTTAGAATTCATCTACTTGCTATAAATTTCTTGCCAAGTTGACTGTTGTGCGCTAATATGATCTCTTGGCATTTTGCTCATTTCTTCATTTCCATCTATTTATATATGTTGTGATCGTGGATCATTTGATGAGTTATTTTAAAACATCAATTGCAAAATTGGATATCACCTGAAGAGCTATATGGGCATCCCTACCCATTCTTCAACCTTTTTATCATCAAATTTTCTGTCATAGTCAGTGAATAGGCTAATTTAGTATCCCAATCCTAACATTCTTTAGCTGGCTTGACAGCGGCAACGAGTACCATTTGAATACTAATTTATTATCTCATGACCAATCCAGTCTACTTCTTGTGCTAACAAAATTGGTTGTGTACACTTATAACTTGTGGAACCAATGTTGAGTAAATCCTGTAAATTCCAATATTTGGTACCACAATTCCCAGTTTTAAGTCACTGAGTTTTGGTTAGATGAATGACATTCAAATTTATCTATTCTGACTTTTTTGTTGCAGAGCATACCGGGGGTTATACATTTTGAACTGGATTTATCGCTACTTCACTGAACCACATTATGTTCACTGGATAAGTATTTATCTTTCTCTCTCTCTCTGTGACACACACACAGACATTGGATACTTCATGTTTGATGATATTTGTATAGCAATATAGTTTATCTTTGTGCAAAATGAAAATACTATGTTCTGTAATATACTCGTGTTATGTTCACTGGATAAGTATTTCTCTCTCTCTCTCTCTCTCTCTCTCTCTCTCTCTCTCTCTCTCTGTGACACGCAGACAGACATTGGATACTTCATGTTTAATGATATTTGTACAGCAATATAGTTTATCTTTGTGCAAAATGAAAATATTACGTTCTGTAATTTAACTGAGACCATACTCGTGTTCGTTCTTCAAATGCAGCTTGGATCTCGGGACTTGTTCAGACACTGCTTTATGCTGATTTCTTTTATTACTACTTCCAAAGGTAAATTTGTCAAGCATTAACTAAAATCCTACAGGCTTACCATTTTGATCTTGTAACTTCATTCATTTTCATACCCCTGTTACAGCTGGAAGAACAATGTGAAGCTCGAGTTGCCCGCCTGAGGTCATAGCAAGAATTTTGAAGACGCTTATACATAATATAATTGTACCCCTTGCTTTTTGTTAGTCTGTCTGTGGATTTGTCTAGAAGAGGCATTTCCTTATTCCCGACTGTTTGGGGTTTACCGAATCAAATGTAGCACTACAAGGATGAGTAATCGTTCATACTGACTCTGTACCTTACGTTGACATTCTTTATTTTCATGTCTTTTCAACCATTCTGTGTTTTTGACTTTGTATGTATTACCTTTCAACAAGGCTTTGTGATCCCCCGAGATTTGTGTTATTTTTTCATCCAGTGACAAAAATGACGGTCGAAAAAGTGAGTTGATTAGTCAAAGATTGTAACATTATATGTATTTGGTGATGGTTATTACACTCATTACACGACATTGTAACATGTATGCTAATATTTACGAGAAAAACATACTTAAATTGACCAGTCAAATCTGGGACCGTTAGATTGCCACAAAACCCTTCCGACAAATCTTGACCAATGGTCGATCGTAACAACAAAGCCCTTCCGACGAATCTTGACCAATGGCCAATGGTAACAGGAAGACGAAGACTGTCTCATGGGAATATGAACGCCTAAGATTTTTCTGGTTTTGGTATCAAAATTCCCAACTGAAGTTCACCTAATTGGCAAAGTCTCACTGGATCTTTGTAAATTTTCACTATTGCCAATTTACTACCTGATAAAACAACGCGAGCGATGCTAAAAGATTCTCCTCTTTCGACTGCAAATTGCCACTCATTAACTGATATAGCAAACCAGTCTTTAGCAGATTTGGTTGATTTAACTTCTATATATTCTTTACGTCTCTCATCTTCACCTCCAATGACAATGTCATACGGTAAGCCAGTTTCATCTTCTTCATTCACCCACTTGACCTTTTTCTTACCAGCTTTTTCCACAAAGTACTTGAAAGCAACCAGTTCTCCTATTCTGCCTGTCAACATGGCCTGTTCTTCATCTGTGTTGCCTAAAGAAAGTTGCGCTCTTTCCTGAGAACTCAGTCCTTCTACAGAGTCGAGCTCCATGATCATATCAGCCATGTCAATGTTGTTCACTTGATCAGAAATGTATCCAAAATCTCTAGCTTCTCCAGATTGTGTGTGTGATTGATTTACAGAGTCGAGCTCCACGATCATATCAGCCACGTCAGTGTTGTTCACTTGATCAGAAATGTATCCAAAATCTCCACCTTCACGAGATTGTGTGTACAATTGATTTACAGGAGCATTAGTATAACAAGATTCAGTTTTCAAACCAAGAGACGGCCAAATCGACTCAATCCCATTTTTCTTCTTAAAGTCAATGGATTTCATCTCATGCTGTGTTGATGTTTCATTGTCTTCGGTTGAATTCATAAGGGCCGAAAGGAACCAAATTGACTCTTCGGCTGGGAGTTTGGGGACCTTTTGGCTATTCTGAATGAAAGATTCTATTTGTTCTAAACTAGAACCAGATTGAGCCATGGTTATAATCATGTGAAGAAAATTTGCCAGGTGCAGTTCTTGAATTCCACCATATAGCAGACGAGAAAGTTCCATGAATAGAGAGTGGTGATCTGCTTCCCGAGTAGCATACAAGAAGTTACCCTGCAAAATGATAACCCCAAAGACGAAAATCATTAATGAAAAAAAAAAATCTAAGATAACTCCATTTTATGAAGTATTTAAAACACCATTATCAAGAAAGTATAAGTTCTTAAATGTTATAATGGAAGTATATAGGTACCTGTAGAAGACAACTACACTCGGATCGTCCCTTTGATGCAATTTGAGATCCCTTTAGAACATTTCTATAGAACAACTGTTCGACTACAACGATGCGCAGACGTCTCAGGTTCTCGAATCCTGACTGCTTGAGTTGAAAGTATTTATCTGGATGCAAATTACAAATATAGCGCTGAGCATATGGGAGGGCCCATTCCACCAATGAAGCTATGAATCTATTGTCTGTTGGCACGTAGTATATTGCTTCACGTGTTACAACCTTCAAAAAGAAAAAACACAAATGTGTTAAAGACGAGAGAAAGGGAATCGAGAGAGAGTAAGAGAGAAAGAGAACCTCGGACAGAGCAGGAATTCCGAGTCTTTGCATGAGAGTTGAAATCCTTTCGTTAATGAACTGTTTCTCTTCATCAATTAGTTCACCAAAGTAGAGAAACGTAATACCATCGCGACTTTCGAATTCTTTCTTTAATGTATTATCATCACACCAACAAACAACGCCAAATGAAGGGTGCAAAGAAACCCATTTATCGTCTGTAGTTGGAAGAACTGCAAATTCCTTTCTTAGAAGACTGTCTTTTATGTACTCAATATCCTCAGTGCACAACGATCCAGATTTCAATCCATCAGCCCATTTCAAGAAAACTTCAAAAACCTGCTACAAACAAATGCATTACATAACATAAAATTTTACAATTATTTAAAACTTGAAGCAGATTTAATGAAGCTTTGGTTACTTACTTCTTTAGCTGCTTCAGATGGAGACATGGTAGTCGAGAAGTGCAGCAAAATGTCAAGGTAGCTACAGAGAGGAGGGATTTCATTCACTCCACACTCTTTCACGAAGAAGTCATGGAGGTCTGGATAGACATCGCATATCGCGTTGCTATAGGGACGAGGCATGTCTGAGTCAGCTTTAGGATGTAACAACTCAGCTTGTTTCTTGGAAACAATTGAATCATCCCAATGGATTTCTTGAGCTGACATAAATACACCTGGTACGAGATCCTCAGATGAAAAATCTTGAACGCAAGGGACAAATATGAATGGACCAGACGATAAAGCCTCTCTGATTTTCGACTTTGAAACAGCCATCTCTTTCCAAATCCTAGAGTACCATCTTGACATTTGTAATACACTGGCCTTGAATGGTGGTGTAAAGCTTCTCCACAATTTGAGAATGGGTAACATGTCGTCTAGTGTGACTTGCGTTTTGAACTCAATATCTCGTAGCATCTTTTCACTCACCTAGTTCGAGAAAAAACAGACACTTGCATTACAATGAGAGAGAGAGAGAGAGAGAGAGAGAGAGCAAATAAATTTATTAAAACTGACCTTAGGAACAGCATAAGGAGCACTAGCACCAAGAATTAACCGCACCGCTTCACAATCATGAAAGACATCTTTTGGGTAGTAAACCTCATCATCAACGCTCGAATTAACCCAACGAGAATTATGAAGCACGCTGATCAATGAGGATTTGAAAGGTTTTCTTTCACCAGAAACATCACAGCAGTAACCAGTGACCTTATCACTGAAACAAGTATCCCACAGTGTGTCAAGTATCTCCAAGAAGTAGCTTCTCTGTCCCGATCACCCTTCGATGACAGCTGAGCAACCAAGTGACCCAACTCATCAGATTCCCAATCTACAATGTGAACCTTATCTTCAGATACATTAATGACATTTTTCTCGGTTTGAATGATATGAACGAAATCAGTGACACCCAATTCTTGGAAAAAACTCCGCCACTTCAGCATGCCACCGGATATGGATTTTGTTACCGGATGGCGTAAATAGATAGAGTCGACTAAATGCCATTTGACATCTATGCCACTTGACAACTTGTTGAAGTCTATGGTATTCCTGAAATCTTTGCTGAAATGGATGGGGACTTCAACCGGACATTTGTAGCCGTAATTTGTTAAAATCGGAAATTTACTACACAACTCTGTCAAGATGGTGGCTCTTTCTGCATTACAGGTGGCACAACTCGATTGGAGGTGGAACATCACGAAAGCTAGATACTCAGTCATCAAATCATCCACCCATGCATCTCTATCAGCAGAGAGAGCTGGTAAGATATGCACCTTTACAATCTCATGTGCTGATAATTTTTGGACACCAACTCGATAAAGCATCCTAGAAACATTCTCCATACTAAATGTCTCAAAACATGATGTTTCAGCTGCTGCAGGTGCTGTAGAAAGAAGAGTGGGATTCACAATTCGAAGTTTCTTATACAGAATTGGAAAGGTTTCTTGACCATAATCATCAACAGCGTCAGAATGTAGCCATATTGCACCTTCATCCACCGAGCTGTAGTCACCATTCGTAAGAGGAATGAAAGGAATTTTTCTCAGGTGTACTAAAAGATCTCTTGTGGCTCGATAATCACGGGAAGTTGATGTGACATATATGGCATTGATCCACGAAGACAACCAACTCAAACCCATGGATTTTAAGCCATTTTTCAAACATAAGGAAGATATAATCTGAAGTAGAACTTTAGGACCATACTCCTCCAAACCAAGAGCCCTTGCTAATGAATCCGATAGGACTATGTCCTTATCCAAGAACCCAAGGCCAAGGTGCTCCTTAAGCAAGCTATCAGGCAAAAGAGCACGATCTTGTTCAGTCCAATTCCTTAGAACTTCGCTCGGACGTACAAATTTCTTGTCACCTTCAGAAACAAGGCAGTTTGATTCTTGCAATAGAGAAATGATCGTCCGGCAAGGACCTGAGAAGAATCCATGCACGTTACTTGGAAGTGGAACGAAGTCCATAAAAGCTGACACGGCCTTTCCTGGGCTCCCTCTAAAACAAGGTAGATCGCAGAATGATTCTTCTGCTCTGACGAACAGTGTTGGGAAATTTAATATTATCCATTGGTTCCATGGATTATCAGCATCAACCTCTTCTCTTGAAGAAGGTAAGATGAAATCAGCTTGGAGAATGAACTTAAACCCGTATGTACGTAAAGGAAGAAATGCAAAAACGGGCTGTTGCTCGAGGTGTGGGATGTAATCTCCATTTTCGGTCTCCTTCAGTGTGAATGCTATGGAGATTTCTGTGGTCCCCACATCTGGTCGAATATCAGCATGTAGTTTTTGTGACACTACAAGCCATGTCAGTTTCTTCTCCCCAACAGAAACATTAACAATGCCGTTACCAACTTCTTCTTTTTTCATAACGATGAGTGTGTCATCAAGCATGTTTTTGAACTTGACACATTGGAGACGGCGAAGAAATAGTAGTAAAGATGGATGTAGATCAGAAAACATCCTTATAATGTTACTCATTGCAGATTCTTGTAACAACTTCAACCTGAAAGGGAGCACGATACATGTATTCCAAGGGTGGAGATCAGTTTGATCCGCATCCTCGGCCACTAACCTGGCGTAGGAGTTAGTATTACGAGGTGCGACGACACTTGGGAGAATAAAACCGATTTGCCCCTCGGTAATGTCGAACTTAATGTGAAATCCACCTGAATGAATTTCCGGAGTGTCTGTTACCTGCACAATATCAACATACAAACAACTTCAGCCGTGGTCTGGTAAACTATTTTCCACCTAAAAACTAACTTTTTAGATAAATAGTGGTGGGATTACGAGATGTGTTGATGATATGAGATGTGTACTTAATATTGATATTTGATTTTAACTTTTGATTAATAATAGAAGTTATTTTTTAGATAGAAAAAAGTTAACACAGGCAGAGGCATAAAAAAGTGTAAATTATCTACTCACTCATGGAGTTACGGACAACAGCTAAAATTAAGATAAGCGCTGAAATTACACGAGCAAAAAAATGATGAAAATACCCGAAAGACGGATTTGAAGCCAATGCCTTTC
This sequence comes from Jasminum sambac, assembly GCA_018223645.1. NCBI lineage: Eukaryota > Viridiplantae > Streptophyta > Magnoliopsida > Lamiales > Oleaceae > Jasminum > Jasminum sambac. The sequence goes on from CP073652.1 coordinate 30,519,376, forward strand.
TTCCCGATGTATCCAGAAGCATTTTTTTTCTTTGTAGAATTTCCAACATCACATAGTGCTCTGATGTTCTCAGCAGAAAAACCTTGCTCGTTATTTAGAACGATAATGCCTTTTTCTTGAAGTATGAATACCAGAGTCGGTTCGACATTTCCAGGATATACATTATCATCTGCATTTTGAACCTAAAACAGCATGAAAATGAACAAGTCAGTAAATAATGTTCTTATAGATAAAATCAATACATGATATCAAACTTTGAACTTCAAGGCTTAAAATCTTACCAGTTCCAAGAGAAAATGCGAATCTTGAGAATATAATTCGTGTGAGAGACAGTTAAGCGCTCGTCCAAGTCGAGCATGTTGTTTCTTCAACATTGTACTTTCATTAGCTGAAAGACTTGAATCTAAGCCAAATTCTTCGAGCCGAATTGTCTCGATTATTTTGGCTGGATCACTATTCATATCTAGTTCAGCTACACTCAGTGCAGAATCTACAGCCGAATTATCCATAGAAACCTCAGCAATGGGTCCCACTTCATCGACTCTTGCACTATCAGCAGCTGTGCTTATCTGATTTGAGATTGTCATTTTACTTCCGGGAGAAGAACAGCTGTTTAATATGTTTGAAGCTTTCAGACGTGAAGTTCTTGAGGAGATTGATTCATTAGAATCTGTAGAGGAATTGAACAAATGGTAATCACTAATCCATTCTGCTACATTGAGAGACGCCCCCACTTCATGAAGCATAATTCGTTGCTCGATTTTTTCACATTCACTCAATATGATCATAGGAGCCTTTTTCACAACAGTTTGCAACCCCGAGAGCAGAATGTCTGCAGCAAAACTGCAGAATTCAATCGGTAAATAACCAAGACAATCAAGTATGAATCTTGATGCCATAGAGACCAGGTCATTTTCATGAGCAAGAAGATGACCTTCATTCTGTAATTCCATTTCCATGGAGCCATTAAGAAGAACTTCGAAAGCTTTCCTTGCATGCCACTTTAGTAGGGACACAGGGACATTTCTTTCACCCCCTTCCAAAGAAGTCAAAGACAACAGTTGCACTGCTGTTTCAAATGAAGATCCACGACGGAGAACTTCTAAAAGCGACCCTACAGTGGCTGAATGGTCCAAACGAATTATTTTGCCTCCCTTTGTCACTAAACACCTCAATTCCTTCATGTGTACTTCATTCAACAACCATGGTAAAAGAGGACCAAGAGAAGGAGCAAATACAAGGTCCCAATGTGACCACAATTCTAGATCGGCCAACATTGGAGCCTTGCATAAAACTTCGACCGCATCCTTCGTTGTCATTATCCCAAGTATACCAGCTTTATGTATACCGGCTTTACCATAACTGTTGATCTCAGGCCTTTTGGGATCAGACAAGTTTTTCCCGTTTGGAGTCGATGAATCTCCAATATGGGGCATTCCTGACAAAGTTGCAGAAAATATAACACATCCAGAACTCATATCTCCTTTGTTTTCTCTAATGACAGATTCACTTTCCATGATTTCGAAGCAGACTAATGGAAACTGCCTCCTCAGTAACTCAGAGATATTTTCTGTGCTTATGGTTTCATTTTGCCACATGTTGTCTGAAGCTTGTGAAAGTAATACATTGAGCTGAAGGGGTAAGAGGTATACCCCCAAAGACGCCTTTTCAGTTGGATCGCCGATCAAGCATTTTAGTAAAGCATCTGGAAGTAGGTCAATGTATTTGTCTAAGAACGTCAAAAATTCTCCACAGCCGATGGCCTCGAAGTCCTTAACCGCAAATTGCTCAACTAACAAAGACTCGCACTTGTAGAGTGTTCTTAAAAAGAAGCGTAGCTTCTCTCGAGGCTGATTTATATGCCCAAGGAAATCTGCTTCAAGATCAAAGTGTGCAGTAACTTTTCTCATTACATCTTCCACCACGATCCCTGTGACAGAGTAGAGTAGAATTGTCACTTTTACCCTCTTCATAGGTCTCACCTCCCTACTAGAGTGGTATATATGCACATGGTGTATGCATAGCATAACTAAAGCACTATATACATCAAATATAACTAACCTTCTTCCTGCTGCAGATTTGTCTTCTCCAAAGGAGAGACATCCTTCGCAACTGGTTCACCCTTAACATTCATACTATCAACAGCAGAACTTTCAGAAACTTTGTCGGCTACTTCGTTTTGGTGAGATGTGTTGGAAGTTTCAAACATGTAATCCCACATTCCACGTCTAATAGAAGTGACCTGCAAAACCGCACAAAATATGGCTGAACAAACATAACATTATTTGCCATCATGATTTTAAGCTCGTGGTAGTGGCCATGATATCATTTGTGACATGAGTGACTTTGTGGCATGTCGTCCACTTGGTATGATATTATCCAATTTTGGCCTAGGCCGAACGTATGTAATGAAATAAACTTACAGCTAGATGGAGTAGTGCAAGACCCTCATTCTTTGCAAAGAATGACATCACAGTCTTCCTTTTATTCTTTCCCTTGAAGGAGGAACGTCCAAGCATCATTACAAGAACCTAAAAGAACAAGAAAAAACTGAATTACGAACCATAAGAATGTGAAGTTCGAAATCAGTCAGCACGAAAAGTATCAGAAACATGAATCAAGATTAAGTGCTTCTTTGGTCCACCTACTTCTACCAATCATTTCTCTTCAAACTTGTTTTTAACCACACATTATATGGGACCCACAAAGTGTATTCAACCTCATGTTCTCCGAACTACTTCAAAAGTAGCTGGACCAAACAACGACATGAAGACGTGAAAAATGCATCTCAACTCTAAGCAGATGTCACATGTGAAAAGATTGCGCCACACACGTGCAAGTTGTCAACCGGCCCAGTTGTAGAAGTAACAAAACTCAGATACAAAACATTGATAAGCATACCTCGTTAGGATCATTTTGCATGCACTGCTCCTTCCAAGTCGTAATGAACATTCGCACTGAATAATCAAAAAGCGAAAAATCATTTGCATTTTAACCACAATTCTCAAGTCAATCAAAAGGATTAATCTAACTTTACCTTTCCTAGACACTTCTGAAGACGAAAAAATGGAAGTACTCTTGAGTTTGCCCTTTCGTCTTGATGGCTCACCAAGATGCCCCTCTTCTACAGCTTCTAATGGAAGAGGACCACCGTTGACTTCATCTACACTATTTGTGTTCCTATCAAGGTTCTTTTCGCATTCATTGCCATTGTTATCCTCTTCCTCTGAACTCCCTACATATCTCATGTGATCACCAACAAAAATTTCGTTCTCTGAGGAAGACAATTTGTCACTTCGTTTCTTAGAAGACTTCTTCTCAGTGTAATTCTTTAGCATGGTTTGTTCTGATCGTCGTATGCGTTTTAGGTGAGCAATGTGCAACCTGCATTACAATACTAACATCAAATTACAACCATTGTAATGCAAAAGATAAAGCACAAAGTGAAACCACTGTAATTTGTAATGTCATATATTACACTTCCCACATATTGTAACGAAAATTCAATTTGTGAACTACGTACCCCAAGCTTCGAATGCGAACTTGCTGCATTTCCTTGCTGGTAACAGATTCCTTGGAGGCGATGAAATCGAGCAACTCATCGTTCTTAACTTCTCTGCCTTTGGAATGATCAACAAACCTATGAAGATAGGAGATGATATCTTCACTCTTTATTTGGAAAACTTCCGTAACATCAGGACTTAGAGAAAAATAATGAATCACAAGTGGATGCTTCAATAAAGGTCCCAATTCAAGTTCTTCAAACTTTTCAATCCCCTCATTTTCGCAAATAGCGAGTTCCAAATCGTACAATGACGTAATTTTTCTAACTCCCATAAAGCAATGGATGAATGCAGTGATCTAAAACAAAATTCAAATGATGCTTATCAGAGAGACTGTAACTGTAAATTGTAATGAGATTAACTTGAAACAGAGTAATCATGATCTCAATGCTTTAAATTTTTACCTTTCCCTCCGTACCAATGAGGTTGTAGAGAGAAGGCACATGATTCATTCGAACCCCCAATGTTTCCCACGAGTCAACTTCGAGAGTCAACAGAGCGGCGCGTGAAACCTTCCACGCCGAGACATGCTCGCCGGCGGCGATCATATCACGACGAGCTTTCGTCGCTGCTTTATCGATCCTCTCGAGACCACCGCCATTACTTCTCACCGGCGGACGAAACTGTTGCGGAAAAAATACACCGAGTTCGGGAGGTTGCGGTGGCGGCTGTTGTCGCCACGATCCGCCGTGCCGGAAGTTTTGATGATTTCCTCTCCGGTTCATGCTTTAGAAAAGGGAAGTTGAATGGTTGAGTGATTGTGCAGGCGTGTAAAGGTTTATTGGAGTCCTGGAGAGAAAGAGACGTTGAGTTGAGAACTAAAGGTTCAATTACGAATATAATATATATATATATATGTAGACGTACATACAGCGGAGAGAGAATAGTGCCATTTCCTCTCTACTGCAACTTTTCATTTTTCGTACCATTGTTGTCAAAAATTATCTAAAGTATTCAACTTTTGTTGTACGATGATTGAGTGCATGGGTTTGCGAGCATGTTCGGCAAAACTTAGCTGGGAAGATTTCATTAATTCTCATTAATTGATTCATTAATTTCGCGCCGTAAGCTTGCATTTTCACGTATTTTATGGTATGTTTGATTGGTGATAAAGTTATTCTGTGTGATATTTCGTGTAACATGTATGGTTAAAATTATTTTAAAAAATAAATGTGTAGTTGAAAATGTGTGTGAAGTTATATGGAATTGCGTGCATGTAAATTGATGAGGAAAAAAACAAGGCCTTAATGTGAAAGAGAAAGGAAAATTAGTGGGAATGTGGGATTGAATGGCTCATATCTGTATATTATATTAATGATCTCCTATCAATATATCGTATTTTACTGTGCCAATTTTTTTAACGTGTCACCCTCCCTTTGAATTAAGGGGGCTCGCACCAATACCCACGTTCAGTATAGTATGTTGGTACCTTACGGTGCCAATATATTGGCATTAGAATGGAAGCATTGTATAGTATATATATAGGTCTTATAAAATATATTAATGTATTCGGTTTGATTAAGTTCAAATTTAGAAGAGAATAAATTAAAAGGAAAATAATTCTATTGGACTACCGCTTTGCGTCTCCCATAAAAAAAATTTTTTTAAACAAAAAGGGCTCTTAATAAGTCAAAATACTCCCTCCGTCCCACAAAGATAGTCTCACTTTGACTTTCACACAGTTTAAGAAAAATATAATTAATATTATTAGAAAAGTAAAGTTTTGTTGCATTTTTTCAAATATGCACCTACATTTAATAATGTTAATACATCTTCATTAATAACAATGCATATTTAATAAGGGTATAATAGGAAAAATTAAAAAATTAAATATACATAAATAGAAATGGGACTATATTTTGGGACGGATTAAAATGGAAAATGGGACTATCTTTGCGGGACGGAGGGAGTAACAGATAAAATACCTTCAAGATTAAGGCCTTGTTCGGTTCATAGTTAGAAAAAAAAAATTCTTTCTCCTCTTTTCAACCACACACACATTCTCCAATACAATATTAACCATACATTTTCTACGGAATACCGTGTCCAGCAAATTACTCCCCAATCAAACAAAGCCTAAGTTTTGACTTAGGTTCTTGATATCTTTATGCTGCTCCATATTAATATATTGACTGTTCTAATGTGACAATGCGCAAAGTGTACATGTAAAATAAGGCAAATAGACACAAAATCTCATACATCAAGTTTTCTCACTTTTTTTTTTTTTTACATTTTCTCTCTTTTTTAACAATCAAACATTCTGCGCGACACCTCCTACCTCTTCCTCATTTTTTTTTTTACTTTTCCATCCATTTTTCTCCAATTTGATTTGTCTATTCGCTTGCTTAAAATGATATTTTTCATTTTTTTCTATCTGTCATGCCACATATGCATTGTGTATATGATTGTCTTGGACAAGAGCACCCTAAGAGGGAGTTCACTGCTCCACATGAAAGACCGTATTGGACCTACTTACATTGCACTCTTTCTTCCAACAATATTGGAAGTGGGGTTGCCCTACATGGTCAAGCCAAGAGATGCTCTAAGGGCTTGTTTGATAAAATTTTATTATAATGAAATTATTTCTCTCATTCATTATTTTCAATTAATCATTGCATTAATTTGACAATTTTTTATACTTTTAATACACTTTCTTTACTTCGCCAGACTTATAATAATTATTTTTTTAATCATCTCTATTAAACATACCATAAGTTTTCTATTTAAGATAATTAATCAATTATCTGGAGCATTATGTACAAATGAGGGTAAACATCTTATTCAAACTTAAAAATAATGTTATATGTAGCCCATTGTCCACCACTTGATTAGCGTCGAAGTTATGTGCCGCAATCGAAATAATGGTATAATGATAGTGAGTTAGTGATAGAATACGCAACTTCATTGTCAAAAAGTGGTGAATAACTATACATATGTATACTATTATTTCCTATTCCAAAAAAAAAAAGTACCATATTATTGGAAATAGAGAATTACATAAAGAGTAAAATAATCAGGCAAAATGATTGTGCTACCCTTACTTTTTTATACAATATTAAATAATCATTAAGGGTAAAATAAGACATTCACTTTGAATATGTCACATATTATGGCAATCATTATAAATGTCTAGCTTTATCCTATTACGGTATTTCACAGAATTGCCATCGATATTAAGGGTATGTTTGATTCACAACAATTTTTTTTTTAAATTTCTCTCTCCTCCTTTTTAACTATACATTCAATTATTTTATATTTTTAAATACTCCATCTTCCATTTTCAATCACACAATTTATATGTAATTCGAATAAATAAAACTTACACAACAAATATTGTGAATCAAACATACCAAATAGTAATTAGTGTTGAACGATGAAATGGTTGTGTCATTAATCAACCAACTACCTGTAATAAATTATAGGAGTGTGAAACAAATAGGTCTGCACGAAATCTGTGTTGACTTTCAAAGAAATTTGAGTTGAATTTTAAGTGTTCAATTAGCGTACTCGATCGAAACGGTTGTGACAGAGTTTAACTTATTCGGATGAATTAATAAATACAATCACATGGCATTATCTCATGATGACAAGTTGGCCAGAGGATTATACTTCGCGCTTAAGAATGTTAACGAAAGACCAAGACCAATCATATTAACTGGATGTGATTGTGGGACCCAGCCTAATTTGGAGTTTCTCTATACCCTGAGAATGAAACCATCATCTGGTGACGTGCATGGTTATGGTGACCCAATACATCGACGTGAAATAAATTCAGTTTTTATAAATTCCATATTTATGATTTTTTCTATGCATTCGGCATTGTTGAGTTGAGTCCCACATCAGTTGCGGAGGAATTCTGAGTGGTTTATAGACTGAGTTCAAACCTTTCCTTTGACTTTTGAAAAGTTAGGGCAATGTCATGTAACAGTGATATCGCCTCCCAATAAGAGGATATCGCCGGGATCAGAGGATCGCCGAATGGGGAGGATTGTTGAGTTGAGTCGCATCGATTCGGAGGAACTCAGGTGGTTTATAAGTGAGTTCAAACATTTCCTGGCGTGACTTTTAGAGCGAGATTAGAGGCGCTGTCGCTAACAAGCATTTTGGAGGAGCCCTTGTAATATTTACGAAAACCTATGCGATGTATGAGAATCAATAATGTTACTGTATTAGTAATCTATGATTTTATAATATTACTCCCGTTCCGTTGCGAACTTGTTGGCGTCATAAGACGCCAACACTCCCATTTTTGGGGGGGTGGAAAAGATAGGAGCCGGGTGAGGCCCCCCACCATCAAGGGGCAGTTATGTATTATTCATCTCATTTAACATAGATTCCAAAAAATTAAAAAAGAGCGATGATGTGGCGGTGAGGCCACGTCATCTCTGTTAACTTATGTTGCCAATAACTGATAGGTGGTCATTCACCTTTATAATATATGATAAAAAAAATTCCACGAAATATCAAAGTGAAGTCAGAACGAGAAAAAAGTCAGAATGAAGGATAACATAGGGAGAAGTGGGACCAACCATTTGAATTGCTATATCTCTCTCCAATTGCATACTATTTTTAAAAAAGGGTGTCACATTATTATTTATTAATTTGTGCTCCGTTTGGTTACAATTTAAAAATATTTTAAATATTTTTTTCAATTTTTTTTTCTTCTAAATTAATCACATCCACATATCTCATCACATCCACAAATCTCAACCACCCAACTCCACTCATTCCCTCTCCTCTTTTATATTAAAAACCTTTAAAAACTATTATAATCTATTCCTTATCACCCTATTGATGAAGCAAAATAAAAACTATTTAAATATCTCTCTCTGCTCTTTTGCTTTCTCCCCTTCCTTCTTGTGTTTATTTCTTTAGTTTTTTAAATATTAATATAGTGCACATACACAAAATTAAAGCCTGATTGGGAACGCATTTTTCTAAAATTTTCCACTTTTTTCAATTTTTTTCTCTCCTAAATCAATCACATCCACAAATCTCAACTACTCAACTCCACTCATTCTCTCTCCTCATTTATATTAAAAACCATTAAAACCATTAAAAAATACTCTCAATCACCCTTTAAGAAGAGATGGAAAGTACCATTCGAGATCACATTTTATGAGTGAGCATCATATTTCTAAATATTAAAATAGAATTCTTTGAACTCATATACAAATCGGATGGAATTAACCATTGAAAATGCTCTAGTGAGATGCAATTGTGGTCATTTGGATGCCTTGCACTAAACTCATCACATGGCAAGAGAGCCAACTTCTCTTGCAAGCTCCTCCTATTCTTCTTCTTCCTTCTCTTGCAAGCTTATCGAGGCGCAAAAATATTAATATCCATTTATTCCCAAATAATAGTCTTGCGTAACACATTGAGCTAAGATTAGCCTCCAACGTTAGGCCCAAACTCATGCCAGGATGCGGGGGCAATGAACATGCCAAGTGGCTCAGGTGTCCAACTCCGATTTTGAACTTCAATCCGATCACCCAAAGGGAAATGAACTCATCTTGTGATCTGGTTTGTGATTGACCGAACCCTTGGGCAGGCAAGGCTGAACGTACTACTCGGCTTGGGTACATCTTTCATTATTTTGTACGTAATTTATCTCTATTTATTGCACTCTTTTTCCACCGAAGGAGCTATGAGCAACTACTCACCGCGTGGAGCTCATCCCTGAGATCAAGTTTGGCGATCAAGCTCTTGCCAATTGAGAGGACCTATTGGCTTTTTTGGTCAGTTGCATATTACTTAAGAAAACCGTACGTTATCATTGTAGGTATAAAATTTAGCAATTAAAAACAATAGTAATTTACCATTGATAGACAAATTTCGATATACCTTGTGTTGTTTCCGACCTTTGTGTGACCTATGTAATAATTATTGAAAGGAGTATATTATGCATGACAAATTTCCGACCTAATAATAAGGTGGTTTGAATATGGTGCAGTAGTTAAAACTTTTAAATATCTGACATTGTGATAAGAGTTTGAATCACATCCGGCTCTATATGCCCTGTTAAAAAAAAAAAAAGAAAAGAAAAGAAAAGAAAAGAATAATGTGTTTATCAAAAATGAAAATTTGGAATAATGTCCATGTGTTTGGAAATCTCACTTAAAATTGCGAAAAATATAGCGAAGACAAATTAATTGACATAATCAACTTGCGCTCTGTACAATTTCACACTGATAACTTCGCGATCAAACCCTAACCTCGAGCTTCTCGCCTGAATTACACGCTTAAACTGGCAAAAGGCTGGTCCAGAGAGCTTGGGCGTTGAATTTTGACGACGATTTTCAGGTACTTGTAGTATCTTCTCATACTTCTGTTTTCATTTTTGTTTTTATAGATTGGAGAATTTTCGTTTGTACATGAATATATTTCTGTCAAATGGATTATGATAGTGTTTATACGGGATATGGCGTATTTAAAGTTGAAAAATCTTCGTTATTATGCAGATACTTTTGTTATGGGTCATTGTTATGGGTTAAACTATGAGGTATAGGGGGAAAAAGATGCCAATTTTGTAGCGTAATTGGCAAAATTGGCAAGAATTCTTCTGGAATTGACAGCAGTTGTTTGGGGTTAATGGATAATCCAGGCATAATGATAGGGCCAAAGGGCCTAATCAAGAAGCATGAATTTGTTACGATTATTATTCAATGTTTATATTCCTTAGGATACGAAAAATCTGCCACTTGTTTAGAAACTGAGTCTGGCATTTGCAAATCGCGGGAATTTGAGTCCCTCGAATCCGATGTTCTCAATGGGAGTTGGGATGATTGCATTGAGACGCTTAATAAAATCAAAGGCATCACTGAAGAAACAAGAGCTTCAGCAACATTTCTTCGTGCTCGAGCAGTGCTTATTAGAATATTTGAATAGTGGGGACAATTCGTTGGCTCTGGAAGTGTTACAGAAACGGATTGCTGGTTTGAAGGTGGATAAAGAAACGGTTCGCAAGTGTGCTTTTGAGATGCTTACTTTGAAGCAACCAGGAATCTGCAGTAGTGACTGCAATTTGACTCATGAGTCGAGAAAACAATTGGTCATGCACCTGGAGAAAGTTTTGCCTCCTCCCATTACATTGCCTGAGCGCAGGCTGGAGCATTTGGTTGAAACGGCTCTCAGTGCTCAGATTGATAACTGTATTTACCACAGCTCTTCTGACGCGATATCCCTGTATGAAGACCACCACTGTGATCGAGATCAGTTTCCTACTGAGACCATTCAGGTTGGCTAATATATCTTTTTGTTGGATTCAACTGAAATATTATGCCTTTAAGCTTTAATGTTGTAGTTTGGTACTTTATCCACTACCTTAAGAATGGTGGAAGTAATTTTTTCAACTGTCAACTAATCACAAAAAGCATGGCAATATCATAAATTTCTTCATAAATGTTAAATATCTATAAATCAACTGTGAGAAGGAACAAATCATAAGTTTATCTGGTCGAGCATGAGTTAGTTCATCATTGCAAGGTTTCTGAAACAGACAGAATGGAACTGTTACTTGTGGAAAATTTTTGCTGAAATACTAAGAAAGGACCATTTTATCATTTAGTTAATAAAAAATGCAGAACTAAGCATACATTTGAACTGGATGGATATGTATTTGACTTGTTTGTTCGCATGTTCTACATGTAAGATGCGGAGCAATCCGCAAAAATGAGTGTCAGATCATGGTACTTCTTGTTGAACTTTATTTCCTTTACATTGACGGTCCGGTGAGTGAAAACTGAAACATAGGTTTCACATGGTGTGTGTATATATATATAAAGAAAAAAAAATGTATATCTTATCTGATCTTTGCATGTGTTGCCGGTTGAAAACTACTTTTATCTAGTTGGAAGTTCTTTTGATTATGCTGATGGGGCCTCCTGCCAAAGTGCAATGATGAAGCTTTTCGAACTAATGCTATACCCTAAGTTATTTCTTTGACTTGCAGTCGAAGTGTGAAAACCTTTCATCTTGAGCCTGTTTTGGTAGCGCAGAAAATTATTCTATTTTATTTGTTCACAAAAATGGTAGTAGAGTTTAATTTTGTAACCCTTTTGTTTAAGTTTCTATGCATTGTCTCTTTAGCGCGAAATCCATTGACACACACCAATAGATCTTGCTACAATCGAAGCCAAGGAACAATATGGTACGCTTTTTATCAGTCAATAACTTGGAAAGATTCCGCACAAGTTCTGCATGAAAAACCTTACAAAATAACCTCAAGGGGTTGGCGCAAACGGTAAAGGCGAACCTGGGATTGTGTAGTTAGATGTATGGTCTCAGGTTTGATTCCCCATGGCATAAAAACAATGCCTCTTGTGGCTATTGGGGTGTCTCCCGGTCGAAGCGCCAAGACTTTGTGGGATTAGTGGGGGTGGGGGCCCCCGATACCCTTAGTTATAAAAAAAAAAAAAACTTACAAAATAAAAGATTGGAGTGTATAGAAATATGTTGAGGCATGATAAATAAGGGCTTGTTCTATACATAATATTTTTTATTTGCTCGAACGACGTGTTAGATGTTTGGTTGAAAATTGGAGAAAATATTTTTAAAAATGTAAATTAATTGTATGAGTTGTTGAAAATAATGAGAGGGAAAAAGTTAGTAGAAATTTATTGTGCATAGAACAGGCCCTAAATTCACTTGCTTAAAAAGTAACAAGACAGATTTTTTTTCATATCAGCCGATAGTAACATTTTTTTGATTATCAAATTGGAGCATAATTGTTCCTTTACTGTCAATGTTTGTTTGGTTAGGGTAGCTGTAATACATCAAATTTTTTGGAGAAATGGATGGTTTATTCATCACAATTGTTCGTTGTTTTGAGGCATCTTCTGCTAATCTTTAGATCCAAAAGGAGAAGTAAACACGGAAAGTCGCAACTACATTGTAGATATCACAATTCACAGGATACTCGTTTTACCTGCAAATTGTTGATGCTTGTGTGATGGATATTGTGTCTTCATGCAGATTTTAAGTAATCATAAGAATGAAGTATGGTTCGTCCAGTTCTCTAACAATGGAAAGTATATGGCCTCATCATCAAGTGATTGCACAGCCATTATATGGGAGGTAAATTGTTAGGAGCCCCTTCATTATGTTCATTTAAAAATTTGAAGTATATGGACAAGTTGTTATCAATTCCTTGTCTGCTGATTTTGGTTACTGTTTTTTCAATTTGATGTTGTGGCTTCAAACTTTTTGCGCATAAAATTGTGTGTGTGTGTGTATATATATCTCAACGTTGAAGTGATCATTTACATTGAATTTCTTTCAGCCCATCCCCCACCGTACTGCTTTCTCTTTATGCACCCTTTCGTTCATATCTGCTACATGCAAATATTTCCACTCAAAGTTTCCAAAAGGCATCATGTCTTGAGCTCAAAGAGATAATAAATTATTAAATTAAATAATATAATTTACCATGAATCCGTTCATTTAAAAATTGAAAAGGATTGTTTATGAATGGTACAAGATAATAAATTATTAAATTAAATAATATAATTTTACCATGTATCTTAGATGACTTCCTTTTCCATTAAAGTTTTTAAATTTTTTTGATAGGAAACAAAGCTTTTTATTTATAATAACATCATCCAGAAATTACAGCACCAAAAAATGGACGAGTCGTCCACTCAAGGAGAAACCATTAAAGTTTTTAAATTATAATTGATTTGATTTTGGGATTAATCTATATCCTACATATCGGAAGTTTCTCAACTAATAAGATAATGTTAGAGGCGCTTGATTAAAGATCGCTACAAGCACTATTTAATGGATGCAGGTAAAGTTATTGAATGCGCATGATTTGCTTGAGTTGCAGAACTGCCCCTTGTTTCTATGATTTTAAATTGAAATATTTGTTCTATGTTACAATTTGTCTTCTTTATGAAGTGGGTAAATAGTTGTTGACGGTTCGTTCTGTGCCGACAGATATATGTATCCATAGTGAATTTAATTAGTTCTGCTGTCTATGTTTGTGATTCATGTGGTTCCTTCTTCCACTAGTATTGGTCAGTAATGAAATTTTTTTGCTTCATTTACATTGTAAATTGTTGGTTAAAAAGGAAGGATGTTAATAGTGAAACGTTTTTCCCTTCATTTCCATTTGTAGATTGTCTCGATTAATGTTAGTTCTCGTTTGACAAAGCTTTTTTTTTTTTGGGGGTGTGGTTGGATTCTTTGAGAGAAAATATGGTTATAAAAGGGAAGAGGTTATGGAGAAATGTGAAAACATTTTTATCGCAGAGTGTATGGTTAAAAATGAGTGTAAGAAAAAGTGATTTTGATAATAGTTTCTTTGGACATGCTCTCAATTGTATCAGTTATAAATTTTTTATCGATTCGTGAGCGGAATTTCTAAGTACTTGTATTGGGGACAAATTGCCACGTTTCATTTTTATTATTTGCCACATTACATGTTCTTTATTATATTCTCTTGAAAATAGTGACACCAATTAAGTTTTATTGATCATCTGACATTGCTATGGAAAGGCATTTCTTCTCACCCCTCGAAGCCAGAATGTCTCTCCAACTATGTGTACAGTGCACATGTCTCCTGATATGGATAGCGTGTTTTTTGCATACTAATGTTTGTTTGTTTTACCTTACAAGCTGAAATGGACAGCAATAGGCTATTCTCAATTTCTGTGTAGAAGTCACTATCATATAAATCATGCAATGAGACATGAATGATATTTTTAACCCTTGGTCCTTGCCAGAAGACGGTTCTTTTTTTTTTTTTTTTCCCTTTCCAAATCAATTAATTAACCTTTTAGATAATGGTTACCATTTCAGAGCATCTCCCATGTTGACATTGTCCAGGAGAAGAAAATGATGCGGCAAGAGAGCGAGAAAAAAGAAAAGAAAAGTAAAGAGAGAGACCGCAAAAGGAGAAAGAGAAAGAAAATAGAGAGGGGGATGCATAATGTGTGACATTAGCTGTAGAAGATGTCTAGAATGACTTTTCAAAATAGATAGATATTATGTTAGACATTGTACTGTACTTAATGTGTGCTACATAAGTTTTGTGTCCTCCGTCTCATTGCCACATCAGATAGACATTGAGAATAGAAGTTCCATTAAAGATTCTCTTAGTTTTTGAGCTTACTCTTTATAGACATATAGCTCTATGTTCGTGTTCATTTTCCTTTGGGATGTAGTTAAAGCATTTAAAAATCCCGAGTGTAAGGCTGAAACTATTGAAGTTAGCTTCCTGCAATAGAACCTAGAGTTTTCTGATGATTTAATTTATCTGAAACTTGGTTACTTGGCTTCTACACTTGACAGAATGTTACATATGTTTTACATCACGTGTTGGATGAAACCACTGATGATTATTCTTTATTTCGTTTGGAGAATTTGGAGCTCTGAATTTTGAGTTATCTATAGCTCTTAGCCTCTTACAGAGTACTTCAATCTTGTTGCTGGGCTTTGCATGGGGCAAATAGTTTTTAACTTTGTTACCTTATCCAAAATCAACCTGGTGGATACTTAAAAAACTGTGAAGACTGGTGATAATGGTTCGAATTTGTTTTTTATTTTACATGCAGTGATACCCAGAAGTTAGGGAACTAATCATTATTCCCTATTTTCACACTTCTTTTCCCTTGTTCAGGAATTTAAACCTTGTTAAGCATGTTTCCTGGTGAAGTTGGCCACTTAATCTCTTCGTGGCTTGAGTGGCTCCAACTGCCAACTCAGGTGAGACATGCATGTTTAGTTCCACCACTTGGAGTAACATTAGTTAATTAATATATGGCGGCTATTTCGATATACCAATTTTGTTGCTGCTATTGTTGTCTTTATGCCAAAGGGAAGCCTGTTTATGATACAAAAAATACGTACGATTAGCAAGGCTCATGATCCGGTGCCCACATGTCGGTGCTGGATGATGGGATACCTCCCTCTGTAATGATTAGTGAACCTATAAATCAAATACGACATTAGACAATTTACGTGACCTGTGAGAAATAGAAAATAAGACTAGATTGCTGCACGGTTTAATTATTTGAAAATGAGAGTTGGTACAAGGGAAATTTTTTATTTTGCATATTTCCAACATGTACACCCACCTATTTATTTTGGGTCATGGTATAATTTCTATTATGTTTTTAGTTTTGTCAGTGTTCTAATGTATTCTATTTTAAATTACAACCGGATTGAATTTTCTGCTTTCAACATGCCTCGGTTTCACTACAATTATCCTTGTTTTACTTTCAGGTGCATGATGATAACAAAGTATCACTAAAGCATGTATTATGCAGCCACCAAAACCCGGTTTCCTTTGTAGTGTGGAGTCCAGACGACACCATGCTGCTAACTTGTGGAAATCGGGAAGTCCTTAAACTTTGGGACGTACAAACAGGCACATGTAAACACACATTTGGCAACGATGATTTCCTTGTCAGCTCGTGTGCTTGGTTTCCTGATTCTAAGCGTATCGTCTGTGGCAGCTCAGTCCCCGAAAAGGGCATATATATGTGGGACTGTGAGGGTAATGAGATTAGGGCATGGAAAGGAATGAGGATGCCCAAAGTACTGGATCTTGCTGTGACAGCCGATGGCGAAAACCTCATCAGCATACTATCAGATAAGGAAATACGAATATTAAATGTGGCAACAAATGCTGAGCGCGTTATTTCTGAGGAGCATTTGATCACGTCCCTTTCAACTTCGAGGGATAGTAAATTCATAATTGTCAACCTTAATAGCCAAGAGATTCATGTTTGGGATATCGCTGGAGAAGGGTTGAGACCGTTTCAGTATACGGGCCACATACAAGAGAAGTATGTGATACGATCCTGCTTTGGCGGCTTGAACAACATGTTTATCGCCAGTGGAAGTGAAGATTCCAAGGTATGCTCATCTCTCATCGTTCATGTTCAAATGAATTAGAGTTGGGCTTCAGATGTGTTGGGGATCCTAGATGAAACTTGATATCGAGGGTCTTACGCAAAACTTGATATTAAGATTGTTTTATGAGTTTGGATGTTTGGATGTTTGAAGTCCTTTCTCAAACACTCGATATGTTATACAAGGAGCTGATGTGGTGTGATCTGAAAATGCCAACTTGCCACATGAGTTACTTCCTGACTTGCCGCATGGTTCAAATCGCGGGACGTGAGCTGTTTGCACAAGATTGGGTGCAAGCAGCTTGTACGAGACCACCTTGTTAACCAAAAAAAAAAAGTTGAAATTAGGGGTCGTAGATGGTCATCTAAATCGCCTCAACTTTAGCGCCTCCACTAAAATGAATGAACTTGTGGGAAAAAATTTTGATCTTTCAAAGCCAAATATCTTCGATCTTTCGCGCCATGAGAACTATCCATCTACACATAGGGGGCCACATTATTTATTAAATTGTGGCTCCCAAGTGCGTGTGCGATTCCGTTGGCGCTGAATATCGAATAGTCTTCAGGAATCTTAAATTTTTCGAACTTGTGGGTAACCGCCGAGTTCCCTCTTTCTATAAGATGGTAAATGGGAACCCTTTTGTGGCCTTTTTGCAGGTATACATATGGAATCGACGATGTTCAAATCCAATCGAGGTACTGTCCGGGCACACGAAGACGGTAAACTGTGTGAGTTGGAATCCAAGAAAGCCTCAAATGTTAGCTTCAGCTAGTGATGATCAAACAATTCGTATATGGGGACCTAGGCGTCTCAAGTAAATGAAAATGAAGAACTCTCAAGTAGGACAGTAATGTATATAATAATTTGTAATTTATATTTGTAAGTATCTGTGATAATCATTATAATTTTATAGTTTGTTTTTCCGTCTTCTGTTATTATTATGTTGTTTTCTTGCTTATTACACAAAATTGCACCAGAGAAAACAGAATTATTTTAGGTTGCTCAGCTGGCCTCCAGCAATGAAGACAAGACCAGTTTTTTTATTAGAGGAATTGTTCGTACAATTATTTTTCTCACCCTCGTAAATGGGTGGGCATCCGGATTGCCAACCAACGATCCAAACCAAAGTGGGTCGGGTTGAACAGGTTGAACAGTAACACAGGTTGGGTTTTGGGGTTGCCCAAAAAAGAAAAAACAAGCACAGTAAGTGACTTGACCTGAATGGATCCGCCGGTCCGGTTTCGGGTTGGGTCTGAAACCAACCCAAACCAAATGGTGCCGACCCTAGTTGTAATTTTTTTATTTTTTGTCTCTCTCTCTTTTTTAACTATAAAACTAGACGAGAATAGAAAAATGAATGCACAAAGCGTGTTCTTTTTCCACATATTATTATATTTTGGATTCTTAATCTTGAGTCTTGACCACCTGTCGCACCCACTATATGAAAGAATTAATTCAGTGGAAAGAAGAGTTCTGGATTGACTTAATTATCATTGGAGTCAATATCTCAATATGGTACAAGAGTCTTACCAATATGTGATCATGAACTATATCCAAAGCCGGTCAATAAAGCTGTCAAAATATATTATATAATTTTATCACAAGATTAATTACAACAACTACACAAACAAGATAAGTTCTATCACATCTTGAGTTTATCTTCATCATGCTCCGCAAGATAGTTGCTTTGTTGGGACACCTATCTTGTTTTGAAGAAGATGAAATCAAGCAACAAAGAGGGGCTTGGTAAAATGATAGCAAGTTGATTATTGCTAGAAATAGAAAATACACAAAGATGACGATTGTTGACATAGTGACGAACAAAATGATATCAATTTCAAGATGTCACGTTTTCGAATAAAACACTGTTGGCACAAAAATACGTTGTGCTTACATAGTCATAATAAATGATTTGGGTGGAGGGAAGTGAAACACATAGCTCCCGAAGAGCGAAGCCATAAAAGTTTAGAAGAAGTAGAAACAAAAATTCGATATTCTGTTTCAGTGAAAGAAAACAGTTAATTTTCTTCATGGAACTCCACGATATGAGATTAAGAGGTTCGACAACTACCCAACTTGTACTTTGTGGCCAGTGTGTGAATTGAGAAAGCTTATCAACCGCAGAAGCAAATATCATGTCGGGAAGGAGGATCCTTTTTTCTAACTTGTAATGATTTTTCCACAAGCAGAGGTGGAGCTAGGGGTGTATGCAGTGGTGATCGCCTTGCAATATTTTAAATATTTTACATTATTTTATATGTAATTTTTGAATTATATAAATATATTTAATTTGTCCTTGTACAATTTTTCTTGCCCCCGCATACTAATTTTTCTGACACTACTACCGTGGTCCATGAGATGGCTTGTCATATGTGATGGTCAGAAGATTCCAATCCTCTCGAGAACGTTGGAGGAGACAATAAAAGGTACGATACGTGGAGATATGGAACCGATTATTGCATTAAGCAGCAACTGATCCTATCGAATCCACAATGACAAATTTTGGTCAACTTCGATGGTGGGCGGTGGACAAATTATTGCATTTTATATGATCCTACCAATACATTGTCCACGTGTGGGTGAATAGACGGTATATTTTCTCTTGATGGTAGGGGATAGGTGGTGCACAAGGTGTTCATTAGCCATAATAGACAACTCGATGGCAAAATATTTAAGCACCGACCAAGGTTCCAAAAGTTTAAAGCGTGTCAAAGCATTAAGGGAATGCTTTGCTTTTTTTGCGCTTAAACCCGTTTTTTCACGCTTTTGCATTTTGCTTCTGTGTGCTTTTGTTGGAAGCTTTTCACCTGCGCTTCGCGCTTAATCATATTTAAAGGCACTTTTTTACATTTTTAGAACACTGAGCACATTAGCACAACAACTACACGTAACAGTTAACACAGATAAGACAATTTATATAAAGGGTTTGTTCTATAGAAGGGTTTGTTCTATAGAAGATATTGTTGATTTACTCGAAAAATGTATTAGATAAGTGGTTGAAATTTAGAGAAAATATATTAAAAAATATAAAATAATTATATGATTAATTGAAAATAACTGAGAAAAAAATAATGTATAAAACAAGCTCAAAGTCTTGAATTTATATTTTTCGTGTTCACATTAAAAAAATAATAATAATAAAATAAAATATCTCACCGACTAACGCAGCAACCACGTGAGTTGGTATGTCCACTTGTCTCTTGTTATCCTTCTTCTCATGCCTTCATTTGATGCGACATCCACGGAAAATTTACGCCAAAGGAGACTACTTGCAACAGAAACCTTTTTCCAATGATATTGGAATTTTCTTCTGTTTTGATATAAAATCCTTTATCAACCAAAACCCACTGTTGATTGTTGAAGCAGGATCTGATTCAATTACGGCTTCTTTTATTCACATCAAATTTCATTAAATTATATTTATTTTATTTTTTATAATTGTCAATTACTTACATATTTATTTGATAATTTTTTAATACTCCTCAATCCAATTCTCGACCATACTCAAGCTCATGTTCTCCTATAAGTTTTAATATATTTTTATATATTTTTACACACAAATCTCGTGGGACCTACCTGTACTACACAGATCTCTACCATTCAATTCCACTTATTCTCTCTCCTATATCACATCAAATCACATAAAAACACATAAAAACACGCATCCTAACACCATATAACTTCATCAATGTGAATCAAGCATGCCCATACCTTGCCTAGTAGCATTGTCATGTTACAAAAGTTTGATTAGTAAAGGGCCAAATTAACAGTTTTCCTAATATAAAGATCTTTGAAATTTATTGGTGAAAGGTTAAGGACTGGGGTGTTAATTAAAATGGGGGGTTTTAGAACTCCATTGTAACAACCTCTAAAGGTTTGGGACCTCTATTGTAATTTACCTAAATTGATCACAAAAAGATATTTCAAAGGAAGTGTATGATAGCTGGATTGAATGCAAATTGTAAGTTATACATAAACATGTGGAAATAACACATTAAAATGTGACATATTGATATCATCATTGAGTGATGATAATATATACTAAGCGAAAAATACATATTTATTTCTTTATTATTCAATAATAAATTAGTGAAATATTAAAATGTCATTTGAAAATGGCAATTTCTATGCACATGTATAATTTATTTATTATACATAAAAAAATAGAAAAAAAAAAGAAAAAGAAAAAGAGGATAGAAAAAGACTCGATCAAATATGATACATGCACAAAGTGTAGGTGGGCTCACCCAATTAATTAATTATTTATTTAATTATTTTATTGCTCTTCCATGCTAAAGGATGAGGTTCTTTTGTTTCATGATAAAAATATGACATGTTGACTAGTCAAAGGAACATTTAAAAGCCAAACTTTGAACGGTCCCCTATCTTGCTTTGACTGCTAAATTATATAGATATTTTAATTTACCCAAATTTTCAGATCCTTCTGCCTTTGGGAAATTTTTCTAAAATCATCAATAGCGCTATAGTTATAAAATCATCACCCCATTTTAAAAGTCCGTCCGACCTCCGTTTTGAATTTCGAAACCCGCTAAAATTATTAATAAAACTTTGACCGGCCGCCACAGGCGGCCACGGTATTGCCAAAAAATTTTCAAAACTGTTGGAGCTCCCTCTCGCAATACTGATTCTAGATCTAGTCCCGGATTTCAAAACGAATGTCAGACGGGCTTTCAAAATGGAGTGATAGTTTTATAACTATGGCACTTATGCTGGTTTTAGAACAAACCTGTCTTCCTTTGATCATTAATACAACAACAATTATGGGTATGTTTGATAGAAAGTAAAGTTTAAAGTGGTTTAAATTATTAAATATATGTTATTGAAAATGGAGAAAACAGAACAACACATCCAATCAAGAAAATGCTGATTAACCAAATAATAATAATATTGATGTGATCATCAATTCAAAATAATCTCCATTGAATTAATGAACTAAATTTAATTTGACAAAATCAATTCGAATATATAAAATAAAGTATGTAACAATAATTATGATGCATCGAACTTGTAGTGTTTATCGACTGCGACAGATACATCCCAAGTGCAACTCAAACCCTTCGGAATGATCACAAGATCTCCGGCTCCGAATTCGACCACCTCCGACGAATTTTTCGTGTACACTTTCACTTTTCCTCGTACCAAATAACACGTCTCTTGTGCGTCGAACTTTAGCATATACTTCCCGGGCGAACAACCCCATCTACACATTCAATTACCGTAACAATGTAATCAAAAAACCGTAAAATTATAATTACGATAGTAATAACGGTTGATTTAATCAATACTGTTCACAAACAGTACTGTTATTCTACTAAACTATTATATCATCGTTGATTCTATTGACACTGTCGATAAAAAGTATTATCTTGATGATGTAAGCTAAGAGTTGAGTTTGGAGACTTACTTGGGCCAAGATTTGATGCCGAGTTCAGTGAGTTGAGACTCTGAAGGGTTATTTTGAACTATGATTCTAAGATTTGCAGAAGAAGGGTCTGATGAATTGGATTCTGCAGCCATCGAAATTAATAATTTTCTTTTAATTATATTTGCATATGATGAATTGATGATGTTATATGTATATATGTGTGTATGTATATATATAGGTAGAGAGAAGGAGTGGGGAGAGAGAGAGGAGACAGAAGGGAGGAATTCTAAAACATGGGTTTTGAGGTTACGGTGTTGTGAGGGATAAAGAAAAAGAAGGGATCTTTACCGGGAATGGAAAGCTATAAGTAAGAGACCATAAATCTCTTCAAGTACAAATAAATATCCTTTGACCTATCACATCCCTATTACCAATACACATCTTCCAATTGTTGACCATATTTTTGTTTTTTCCTTCTCTCACTTTCAAGAAAAATATTTTGGAAAAAAGATATTGGATTTTGATATTGAATGATATCGAGTTAATTATATCATAATAGGATGGTTTCGTCAATGAAAATGAAAATGAAAATGAAAATGAAAATGAAAATGAAAATGATGATATGCAGCCCCTTTCTAATTTCAATACTGAAACTTTTTTTTATAGATTTAGTACTAACATGACGTATTCTAACGCTGTCACACAGTAATAGGGGACTCGACAGACACGTGGCTTCAGGGGCAGCACCACGTCAATGTTAAAACTATAATAATGTTCCAGCATTGGAACTTGATTAAATTCGTGATGATATGTATCATGTGAACAAAATGAATCATGTTTATGCGTGCATTAAATTTGCTATGAACCTCTTAATACTTACCCTTTTTTTTTTGTCTTACTAGTTATAATCAAACATGCATTACACATTATTTATAAATATTTTAATAATTCGTAAATAAATGCTAGAAGTTTGGTGAACATACAAAAACGTTGGTTTCATATATAAATGAGGTGCATACTTATAATGTCGAATGACTTCTTCCATGTTAAAAAATGTATATCTACCATTATCTTTTGTGTAACTTGTGTCATAGCAATTTCTCATAGGGTGTGGCTAAATACACCCCCTACCCTAAATACACCCTCTTTCCAAATTTACTGAGTACACCCCTATATAAAATTATGCCCATTTGACCTTTGTGTCATAGCAATTTCTCATAGAGTGTGGCTAAATACACCCCTACCCTAAATGCACCCTCCTTCCAAATTACTGAGTACACCCCTCTATAAAATTATGCCCATTTGACCCTTCGATTTTTTTTTTGTTCGGCCTGTATACCCCTCTATAAAATTATGTCCACTTGACCCTTCGATTTTTTTTTTTGTTCGGCCTGTGTACCCGTCTATAAAATTATGCCCACTTGACCCTTCGATTTTTTTTTTGTTCGGCCTATTCAGGCCAAACACCATTAATGGTGTTCGACCTGAACAGGCCGAACATCTTCAAAGGTGTTTGGTCTGCACTGGCCGAACACCATTCACGGAGTTCGGCCAGTGCAGGTCGAACAATTGGAAACTTATTTAAAAAAAAAAAAGAAGTGTGGGGGAAAGAAGCTGTCATTAATGACAACTTCTTCAAGAAGCTGATTTTCTTTTTCTTTTTTTTTTTGTGAGCTTCTTCAAGCTTGAAGAAAATTTTTTTCGTGAGCTTCTTCAATCTTGAAGAAAGTTGTTTCTTTATTCTTCCTTTTTTTCTTCTTTTTCTCTCATGGATGTTCGGCCAGTTCAAGCCGAACAAGCCTTTGCTTGTTCAGACTGAAAAGGTTGAACACGGCCTTGCCTTATTCGGCCTCTTTAGACTTTAAAAAATAAAAAATTAAATAAAAAAATTAAATTAAAAAAAAAGAAGAAGAAAAGACAAGGAAGGGGGTGTGGGGGTAGAATAGGAAAAAAATGGAAAGGGGGTGTATTGAGTAAAGAGAGGGAGTGCATTTAACCGTACCCTTTTTTCATATTGTAATATTTCATATATATTACAATATGGTTGTCATGTGATGTTTCATATTGGCGTTTGTTCTCTAATTCGTTGATCGTATCTTTGTTGGACAAAGGGATACACTTTATGTATTTAATAAAATGATTATTATGTAGGAAAAATGTAATGTAATTTATAGTTGAATAAATTAATTAAGTAATATCCAAATTCACTTAACATTTATTTATACTTCTTTAAATTGAATGAAAGCTATCATGGACAAAAGGGGGAAAAACTGAGGGCATGAATGTTAATTAAAAGATTTTTTACTCATGCACACTTCTATATATTTGTAATTAGTTATATGGATTAGTATAGCACGTTGATTTTTTTTTTTTTTTGAATGAAGTATAGCACGTTGATTTGGTATATTAATAAGTCGGAAAATAATTTATGAAAATATATAAGTAATTCATGACTGTTGTAGACTACTAAAATATATCAAATTTCTAACTGCCTAAATAATTAAGCAACAAGTACATAAATCTATTTAATTTAAATACTGTCCATTAAAATTTTCAAATACACGTATTCAAGAAAACATTAATTTATTTCTTGACAAATATTAATGTGTCTACACGAATTCATTAAACTAGTATTACTCCCGTGCGATGCATGGGACTATCAAAATGCTATATTTACATAAAACAATATTACAAAATAAGAAAATGAATTATTACGAATATATAATGAAAATAATGAAACATATATAATGTTATATATTTCAATAATGGTTTACAAATTTTGGTTGACATATTATCTTGTAAGAATAAATATCATATTAATTATCGTAATTGATGAATTTAGGTGAGAAAGAAGTATTTGGGAATAAAATTTAGATAACATACTTATTTGAACAAACAAATCTAAATAATATGTTTTATGAATCATATATAATTGTTCAAACTTATTTGAAATACGATCCAAATAAAACTTAAAAGGGATTATACAATATGCTAGATTTAAAAAAATCTATATCTATATATTAATAAAGAGAGACCGATTTGGGAGGGAAAGTTCCCGCTCTTTTTCTAGCAAATTTGAATGTTCTTTTCCCGCTCATATCACAGCAAATATTTTAGATTAATATTAATATATAGTTTACAAATTAATATATAGGCTATAGTTTAATATAGATTTTAACAATCTATATATATTTTCTTTTTTTTTCAGCTTTTTTTTTATCACATTTCCTTTGTTATAGAAGATAAACATAAATCTACATATTATATATCTATATTATATATTAATTTAACATAGTAATATACTATATTTCAATGACTAAATAAAATCAAGAATCCAATCTCCCAAAACTAATACGGCATGTAATTTGATTTTAATTAATTTTTTGTAAATTTATTTTCAAAAATGTCTTGATTATCCTATTAATTTATATAGATTAGTATATAACAATTGATGTTATTATTGCTCGAATATTAGACTTTTTTTTCATTTCGGAAGGAAAATTCCCGCTCATTTTCAAGCAAATTTTAATATATTTTTCCCGCTCATGACGCATCAAATATGTTGCAGATTAAAAAATATATTTAATTCAATTTAATTTAATTAATTTAATTGATTAATTAATTTTTAACAATGCTAAATCACCGTATAAGCGTATATGAGTTGCTACCAGTAGGTCTCACTTGCCATATCTTTCTTCCCGCATTTATTGCATCTCAATTGCCCTAATTACGTTTGATTTTCTGTTTATCCAAATCCTCTTATGATTTTATCCTTAATTATCTCAAATCTTCACCCGTCGCTTCTCCGTTTTAGCCGATTATCACGCTTCTCCCTTTCAGATAATCACGCAGCTAATATATTTGTGAGATAAATACAAATCCCACATATCTCTCTCCCCTAATTTTCACACCGATAATCACGAATCCATTTCCATTCTCAAACACAAAAACCATTTCCATTCATTCATTTGAACCATAATAATCTTCACAAAGCTCTCCTTCTCGCTTTCATCTTCTGATTCGGGGGTCTACTTGATTCTTTTTCTTCAATTTAGAAGATCTCAATTCTCATTAACAAATTTTGATTTGATAATGAAATGAAATTCCTAAAATGGAAAGGTAAGCAGCCATAATCGAGATATATTTCTCAATTCTTTTTCTTCAATTCAGATTATTATATTTCATTGACATTTTGGATCATTTTTGTGCAATTTGATGAAACTTTGATTGTGGATTGATGCAAATATGGCACGGGAGATCATTAATCACAGACCACTTCATAGTCCTAACATAATTCGATTTAAAGAGGTGGAAAATGTACAATTTTCCTTCTTTTCAAATTTTATTTTGAAAAATTTCCCTGCAGATTTCAATCTACCATTATCCCTATAGAATGTAGTATCTGTTTTTTTTTTCCTTGAAGGTATCGTTGTTATAGCTAGGGTTGAGGGTCGAAATAATCATTACACTACAGACACGATTGAGGGTATGAATTTTTCCTAATTTTTTGTGCTTGTGTGTCTGAATAATTTCTATGTGATTTTTGAATTGTCTTCCAATGGATATTGCGATTGTAATTCAGTTTTTTGGGATGTAATTTCAATAAATAGCAGTTGATATTGTTTATTATGATGAGTTTAGTTTGATAAATTATAAGCATGCATTAGAGTTGGATTAAGGAGCCTTTTAATTAGGTGAGATAGTTCCCTTAAAAGAAATTAGGTGAGAATTGTTACTTGGTACTCTCTTGGTGCAGGAGCCTTTCAATGGTGAGGTCAAATATCATCTTATGTTACGCCATGGATTTTCATATTGAAACATAGAGAGATCTAGCGCGTTCCTTATTTATGAATACAACTTTTCCAATTTTCATATTTATCACAACTTTACTTTACCCCATTAATATTGTTTGATGGATGTAACATGATTCGTGTAATTGATCCCAATACCAGGAATAAATTTTGAGTTGGTCGTGATAAGAACAAGTCCGGTTGCATCTTTCTTGCGGCATCAATCCATTCTTTATGCTTTTCGTTGTTCATCCCAAGCATGGGGTAGGGAAAAAAAACTAATTGTCCCTCTTTTTCGCGGGCATATTTTATTCTATTTGTTTTTACCTATTTTTCTCTCTCTTTTTTTGGCAGTATTGTATTTGTATTGCGTGCCTCTACAATGTCACCAGGTACGTACCTTTCTATTTACACATTTTCATCTAATCATGTTGGTTGCAATGAACTGAATGCAGTCCATTATTGCCCTGTTTCAAAATTTTTCACATTGCTCCACATTCGTGATGGTTTGCATTTCATCTAAATAGATTTATCGAGGTGCCTTTTTTCCTCGGTCTTTTGGACTTCTAAAAGGTGTTTTCCAACACCAAGCAATTGATAGTTAAACAAAAGCACGTTTACCATCTAGAGTGTGCTTTTACACTTTTAGGAAGCCATTTTGACATATTGATTGTTCAAGGGATTTCCAATTTAGCAAATTTGATAAGCATGTTCTTCAATTTTGCGAATTGAAGAAGCAGATCTCCTCTTCGTTACAATTAACCAACTAATTCAATGATCATGTGGCCTTCAAGCTATTTGTTTTCACCATTTGAAGTATATGTACCTATTTGTGTGTGCATTATTTGTTTTTTTTTTGGGTCAAGCAACAAATCCGAAGAAGTATTGTGTGAGGACGAATATTAGAATTGTTTTGCCGCACTCTACTCGTGATGTCACAGGTCTCTTCTAGACTTTCACCATTATATACAATTAATTTCCCAATTAAGAGTTGTGTGAGTTGTCTTAAATATCATATAGTGGAATTATAATTGATTGGGGTTTTGAAAAGATAAAAATGTGTCTTTTTATTGTTAGCATTTAGATGGAATTATTAAGTTAATGCAAAGTTTTAAAATATGCAATTACGATACAAGCAAGAAAAAGTTCTCCTCCAACTTTGCAATGCAAAGACAAGTTTTTCCTTCAGAGTTTAGTTGTGAGTCCTTGATTAACCACAGAGGTATCAACCCTGATGTGGTAAAATTTATTGTAACTTAGGTGTTTACTCTGCAGTTAATTAACTGGGATCAATAGGCTTGGAACATGGGAGGTTGTAACCTATTTTCTGTTTTTAGTTTAACAAGGAGTTTGGGAGCCATGCTGAACAATGCAAGTTGTTGAGAGTTTCCTATGTTCCACCACCACAACCACCATTGTTAGTCTGAGAAGGAACTGAAGAAGGCTCATCTATCACGATTATCTTTCGTCTTCCAAGGTAAGTTGCTTTTACTTTTAATAGCATGTCAAAACTATGAATTACGTTTTTATCATACTTGAATATGATATTTATATGCAACGGAAATGAAATAGACTTGACCCCCAAAATCTAAGAAAATAGAATATTCTCATTAAGTCACTAATTTAAATTTTAGTGCCATTAAATCCTTTAGGAGATTTTGGGAAGGTGAAATCACTGGCAAGAAATCATTGGCAAATGGAGATAAGGACATGAGAAGAATGAATCCATTTTGAGTGCAAAATATGTTGAAGCCAAACAAGTAATTAAACATGTGTATCCTTGTCTTGCAACTTTAATTTCTTTTTTTAGATTGGTTCTCACAATTCAAAACTCATCTTGAATGAAATAATTATCACAACCTGCACATGAATAGGACTAAAAAGTAACAGTAGCAGCAACCTTAGAAACAGCAACAAGCAGCATGCCTTTGATGAGCAAATCGGTTGCTCAGGAGACAAGATGCATAGTCCATTTACATATTGTTTCCCTGTTCACATATCAAAAGTTGTGATTATATTTTTCACTTCTTTTTGCCCATAATAAATGATGAATGTTCATGCATGGATTCTTTTTCTGATAGTGTTTATTTTAAATCCGTATAACATGTAGTTAGTTGTTATTTGATAATTTGTAATCGTCTTTAGATAGAAGTAAGTCAAATAAGTTATCACTCTCTATTTTTCCTTCAAATAATTTCTACATGACTCCAATTAACAAAAAAGGGCTATGTTCCTGATGTTGGAAGTTAAAATGTGAGAATTATGCATATTCATGATGACGATGGAGGAGTTAAAAAGTTAATCTATGAAACAATTAAAGCTGCGATAAAACCAAATTGTATTAACTATAACTATTTGCTGACTTGCTATTGCAAAAATGGTATGATGGATGAAGGCAAGAAGGTATACAATAAATTGGGATCAGGTGGATGTAAACCGAATACAACTACTTTTAAGACTTTGATCTTTTACTTTGTATGTAAAAGGTCGATATGTGATAGGGTATAAAGTGTGTAAAGGAGAATGAAGTTGGGCAAAATTACAATTTTCAATACTTTGAAGTATTTGGCAATAACATCTCTGATGCTCAATATCTATCTTCGTCTATATGGTAATTAAATAGAAATGTGCAATCAACATGACATCAACATATCTATGTCGTATATTTTTTAAAACTCAAGTGTTTCTGATGATGCCGCTACGACACAAGTTGCGGTAATAATTTGAATATAGCGGGTCTGCCACATAAGTAGGTTTTCTCAAATGGAAATATTACCTTTCCTTTAAATTCAAATAAAATATGGTTCATCTTTTCTTATATTTTGGTTTGGCCCATGACTTAATAAATACACAAATTTGATCAAACTTAATGAATTTAAATTGAAAATCTTTTCAAAATAATTAATATTTTCCCAAACAGAAAAATGATTAATATATTAATGTAATTCAATTTATTAAAGTATTCAATAAAAATATTTTACACTAAAAAAGGCACAATTAAATCCGTTGCATTCAAAAAGCACAAAGGTTATTACTGCTCGATATCATACTATGCTCGAATATTATTTCAAACTTTTTTTATAGAGTTTTTTATATCTTTGTGTATGAAATGATTTTTACGATATTGTAATTAACTTTTATAGATTGGATTTACCCAATTACAAGCGAAACTGTGTCTAATTTTTTCAAAAAATGGAACATTCTTCTCTTAAATTATGTGATATTAATTAATGTATGCACTCAAATAACCTAAAAATCCAATTCATGTAATTAGCCCTCGTGCAACGCACGGGTGTTCCAACTAGTAAATAAATAAATACAACTCAACAAATCTATAAAATCCTAAAAAATATTCTTTTTCTTTTGAAAGAAATACTACATCTCTCCACATTTTCATTCTATATATTATTATGAAAATTTTAGATATTACACAAGAATTTTCAATATTATTCTCATATATAAGCCACATTTAAATAGCCAAGGAATAAAAAAATTGCCAATTAAATTTAAAAGCACTTTAAAATTCAGCAGCAACTTAATTCATTCGTTTTCTTTCCATTTACATAAAACATATTTCTTTTTAGAAAGGAAAACAGCTCATATTTTTTTTAATGCAAAACGCGTACAATGCAAATAAATGTATAGTACCTATTTGGATAGCATAAATTAGTGGTATGGTACGTTGATTTCAGTCATTTAGTTAAAAAAATGTAATTCCCTACTCATTAATCACAAGTAGTAATAATGCCTTTTAAGGTAGCGATTTAATACAATTGCATCCATTCCATTTATATACGACTTTTTTAGTCCAATCCTTGCAATGTAGAATCAAATTAGTGTATAATTAACTCATTGTTTCCATTTTAAGAAGCTTAAGCAATATACCAAAGGAAAAAGGTAATTTCATATTAAGATTTTTTTAATATCGAAACGCGTCATTACAATTGAAATTCAAAATAATTATAGTAATAATGACTCATTCTTTCCTTATATAATTAAAACAACGTATAAAAATTAAATTATATCTTAAAAAGGAAAATTGAATTTTTTTAAATTTGAATCCGAGTGCCAGTTAGGCACTGCCAATGTGGCGTAGTGCCTAGTTGGCACTACAAAATTATAATATAGAGATAGTATTTTCACATTTTTATATTGTATATATATGATATATTATTTTTAAAAAGGTTAATTATTAAATTATTTTGAAAGTAATGAAATATAATAGGGGCAAAATGGTTCAAAAACTATTTCCATCTCAAGCCACTTTCTATAGGTTATTATTATTACTATTACTATTATATTATTATAGATTATTTATTAACGATTATAGATAATATGTTTCAATAAGTTTTTTATATTGGGAAACACTTATTTCGAATTGAATTGTATTAAGAAAAGGAGACGTGGATAACAAAGAGAGTAATTTGCAACGCGTGATTAATATTATAATCTATCTTCGGTTTAACAAGAAAATTAATTATTATCCAATAAAAAGTCACTCCTAAAAGCAGATCGAGGCTTCCCATGACCATAACAAGTTTTCTTTCCCTTGTTCTAGATTTGGATTTGGATTTCGGTTTTCCATTTTCTCTTCCAACAACTTGTATTCTTGTCGTGTTTCTTATTATAATTATAAAGTTTAATAAGATTACAATCAAAGTGTGTTTAATTGAAACTATTTTTTCATGTAAAATCTCATTTTTCACTCAAAATTTTCCATTCCCCAATCAAAGACAATTTCATTTTCCATGAAATTAGAATTCTATCCTCTTGTAAAAAGTACATCATTTCCAGCAAAATAAGGAATTTGGCTTCTTAACCATGATGTGGTAATTGGAATTCCAAATCTTTTTCTACCATAGCTTCAATCAAATCCGCTCTTGCAGTTTTATATGTATATATAAAACTGTAATAGTACCATTAGAATTCAAGAGGGTTACAACTAGAATTCGGGGCCTGCTCCGGTCCACTTGGAAAGTTGATTATTGTATGCCTCAAAATTGGTTTGAAATTTGCTTATTTGTGTTTGAATTTGGATTCGAAAATGGAATTGAGTTCTTGCTTTCACGTTGGTAAAACAAATTTAG
This sequence comes from Jasminum sambac, assembly GCA_018223645.1. NCBI lineage: Eukaryota > Viridiplantae > Streptophyta > Magnoliopsida > Lamiales > Oleaceae > Jasminum > Jasminum sambac. Next base: position 30,551,063 of record CP073652.1, read on the forward strand.
CATTTGGACTCAAATTCAAACTTGAATTTTGTCAAACAAATATCGTTCACATATCTCATAGGACTGATCGTGTGTTAGTATCTATATAAATCTTCCCCATTTATATGTTTGGGTTTGCAATTTAGCATTGTGAAGTTGGTTGAATATTGTGAAGCTCATGGACCTATGACGTGTGATCTGTCTTAGCCCTTGCTTAGAGAGGAAGTGTCAAATAACTTTAGACTTATAAGGGGAGCGTAATTCCTTCCCGAAAAAGCAAACAGTTTATTATTGATCAATTGGTCTTGCATTGAGTTGTTTTTTTTATTTTTCCTTTGGCATGCTCTCGATAGTATTATGAGAAGTGTTAATAAATATAGTATTTTAACCTTATTATAATTAGAGTTTGCTATAATTTATATTCTTCTGCAATAGTATAATTAGAGTTTAAAAGTGTTACAGCTGGAGCTATATATTGCTTATATAAAAATTGTATAAATTGTGATAGTTTATTGACATAATAACTTTGAATAATTAGAATAAATTTTTTTTTTCATGTTTTGTAAACTCATAAATTGATCTTGGCTTAGACTTGCACCTTGTGCCGCTCGTTCAAACAAAAAATTTATTCATTTCTTTTTGTTTGGAAGCTTTTGCCCTGTTTAGATAAAACTAAAAAATTTAAATAAAAAAACAAAAGATTTGCATGGAGTATAACTAGAATCAGATTCTTCTTCCTGATCATTGTTGTTAAAACAAATTTGTCCATTCTACATTGAATTCGGAGGCAGCTCTAGTCTACTTGGAAATTTTATTATTGTATGCCTAAAAATTAGTTTGGAATTTTCATATTTGCCTTCTACTTTGATTGTAAATTCGAATGGAGAGCTTGCTTTCACATTGGTGAAGATTATATGCTTTGGGTTTGCAATCCCGTGTTGGGGTGATAGGGTTTGATTTTTTTATGGTTTTTTTTTTTAATGTATTTTAATGTAAAAGATGAGAGAGAATTAGTGGAGTTAAATAGTAGAGATTTGTATAGTACATATGGGTTCCATAAGATATGTGGATATGATTGATTTAGGGTAAAGAAAGAATAGATAAAAAATTTTTAAAAAGTGGAAAAATTGAAGTCTACATGGGCATTATTTAATTGGTTTTGCATTGAATGGTTTTCTGTTTTTCCTTTTGGCAGTATTGTGAGTTGGACGATAGTATTAAAAAATGTAATGTTTTTCTTTTAATATAATTAAAATTTGATAGGATTACAGTTGCAATTTTATATATTACTATTAGGGTGTTTTTGATTGGGCAATGTTTTTTAGGAAAAAATCACTTTTTCACATTTTTTCGGGTTTTGGTGTGTTTGATTGTATTTTCTTTTCCTGGAAAAGATTTTTCAGCTTTTCTCGAAATCCATTCTTTTCCTTATTTTGAAGGAAAACGTTTTCCTTGGGGGAAGGTGATTTTTATTTTTCGGGAAAAGTTTGACACTTTTTTTTAATGAACAATTTACTTTAACCATAAAGATAAGAAAAATGATTAAATTTCATTAAAAAGAACTCAAAAATAAGGAAAATAACATTATTTTCCAACTTTCAAATTAACCCAATCAAACACCTGCAACTATTATTTCCTTGCAAAACCTTTTCCCGGAATTTATTTACCCGAAAAACATTTTCCTTCTAACCATTTTCCGACTTTGTAATCAAACACACCCTTAGAGTTTAAGAGAATTACAACTAGAGTTATACATAGCAACCTTATGATAGTTTATTGGCAGAATAATTACAATATTTTGTTTCACATGGTACCACTTTACCAGAGCATGTAAAGATGTTGAATTAGCAAAATGACCCTCTTCTCCACATTGGAAGATGTTATTCTCTCTATATGAGGATGTGGTAGTTTCTTATTGGTTTTAAAATAACAAAGTGACTCAATATGTAAAATGTGATTGATCCACAGAAGTGATGGAGAGATGTTATTCTTCCCATATGGAGAAGAGATCAAGACTCGTTGAATTAGACTTGCAATTGCAAACCGTTCGCTGGACTTGCAATTGCTTCCATTCCCCGCGAACGGCCTTGTGTCGCTCGTCTGACTAGAAACATTATTCATTTATTTTCGCTTGGAAGTCTTTGCCTTCTTCCTAATCTTTGTTGTTGAAACAATTTTGTCCATTTCTACCTACAATTTGAAGTCACTTCAGTCCACTTGGAAATTTTATTATTGTGTGTATGCCTGGAAATTGGTTCGGCCGTTTGACTTTGTACGCCTCGCTCGATATCTTATATTTTGTTATTTTTTATAAGTCATTTAAATAGGGAAATGTTATGAATAATAATTGAAGAATAATTATTAGGTGTTATGAATAATTGAGAATAATGTGGTGGTTATGAATTATGAGGAATAATTTGGTGGAGGAATAATTTGGTGGAGGAATAATTTGGTAAAAGATATAATTATTATATGTGAATGACTATTATACCTTGCAGTGAAATTATGTAATTCTGATTGTGCCTTAATTCAGTTTCGCATATAAATAGAGCAGTTATTAATGAAATTCGTTGCGAGAATTCAGCCAGTCATAAATTAAATTCTCTCTAAATTCTACATTGTTTACATCTTTATATGGCGTTATCGGCCATGATCTCTAGCCCTTTGAGTAATATGAAAGAAGTATCTTTCTGATTCATCTTATAGATGATCTTATGTCAGCTGGATTATTACAAATGAATTAATTAAATCCTGCATCAATCATAAATAAGCTATACTCTTTCTTTGCAAATCATCATTTGAAACTTAGCTTTTGTTCATATTCCTCTCCCACAATTCACTCATTTCTACCTGGCCTTGGAGATGTCTGAAATCCCAAAATTGGAAGAATGGAGTCAAAGAATTTTCAGATCACGTAAATGGATTGCAAGTAAATCTCATCCATGGAATAATTAGAGAAAGAAAAAAAGGTAAATCATATGATTTTATAATATAATAATATATTAAGCCTGCTTTGTTTTATCGAGATATAAGGAGCATACATTATCAAAATCAAATTTTCTCGACTCCATTATACTCGATTTAACGAGAGCTTGATTTAACACCAATATTGTGAGGGTAATAACTTCGTTTTGAAATATATTATTATCAAACTTTCCAAAATTTACAAATCGATGCACTAACTTTTGAAAAAGTTACAAAATAGTCCTTGAATATTTTGATATTGATAAATTAGTAGAAAGGAGATAATTTTCCAATCGTAAAACATTGATAAAATATTTTTGACAATTTTACCTTACAATTGGAATGGACAATTACCCTTAGGGTAAAGCGAGCCTAATTTTGACGGCGGGTGAAAAATGGATAGAATATTCATGGAGAAATTCTAAATCCATTGATTATATAAAATGGCTTGAAGTCCATTTGAGTTAAAAGATCGAAATATTATTTTAACTCAGAAGAGTTCAATTACATAATGTCTTATTACAGAAGGATAAGTGTGCTTTCTTGTAAAGTAATGAGTATTGGTTACTAGAAGAACAAATTTGCTCCGTAGAAGCGATTCAATATTTAATTCTACCTTTATTTCTTGCAATTTAATTCTTTGCAATACCTCCTACTTGATGATGGGTTCAAGCGGTCACTAAGCGGAAGGTTTTATATATTCTGCACTTTATATGCTAAGTGATGGGTAATACCTTCTACTGGCAGATCTCTCACTGAAGAAGTAGTTAAATATTATGCAATTTAATTCTTGCTATTTAAATTCCGTGAATTTATATTTATTGCAATAATTCCCATAAGGTAGGTTCGACCACCTATTGGAGGAAATTTAATTTACGCAATTTAAATTTATGCACTTTATAGTTTGAGTATATTTCCAATGTGGTGGGTAATATCACCACTTGTGATTGGTGTGCATATTTCCAATGTAGTGAGTTATACTACGATTGGTTATAACGAATCCTACTCGAGAAGAAGTAGTTGATCAAATATTCTAATCATACTCTCGAAGAAGTAGGCGATGAGAATAAAATTATTTCTTCATATATCTCTAGGAATATGAATGGAGAAAATTGAGCAAGTGGTACTTGAAGTTACCATTGGATAAATAGGCGAAAGTAAAATCTTGAATAGATCCCATGTTGATAAATCAAAGATAATATATATGGAGAAATTATATGAAGTAATCTCATCGATGATATGAGATTGTATTAATATGAGAATAAAATGCTCTTGAAGAAGCATAATCACTAGATTACTGTATTTGAATAAAGCGATATGATATTATTATTACTCGGAAGAAGTACAAAGCGATCGAAGTGGAACATATTGAGAATATCAAAAGATGGCATTAAACACTCAAAATATAGAAATGCAAAAGAATATACATCTTGAATCCATAAATGAGGGATGCGTCTCGAGAGTATAAATACTCGTAACTACTGCCACCATCAACATTAGGATTCATAATGAAATATTTAAAGGATCAGAATTTCTTTTTAAGCTTGACACCAGTGATGCAGTGATCGACGGACACTACAATTCTTGAACATATGCATGAAATTTGATGAGTAGTTCATCAGCGATTACTAGCGAGAAATAAGTATTTTTCTCATTTGAATGAGAGATAAACTTATTATTTACACGATCTAGAAACAGCTAGTAAGCCATCAAAGAAATTATTAATATTCAACAAACCTATTGGTTTGACATGAAAGTTCAACTTTGTGCGAGGCTATATTGAATATTTCCTCCGGTGTGTTGTAGCGCTGGAAGGGACAATGAAAGCATCACTATTATTCATCATATACATCATGCGGTTGTGGATGGATTGCGCTTGTAGCCCCAACCTGCTTTGGACCCATGAGTAGAACTAGCTCCAATTACAGTATTAGATCGACTAGATGGAAAGGTATTACGCTCGAAACTCTTATTCCCCATGATTGTGCGGCCATTATAAGTCTAGCTAAAGTTTGTTGTTGGTTCCTCATTATAGTATATTGATTTCTTGTCTCCCTAACTCTTTTACGAGTTGGTTTGCCATATCCACATATTGGATATGGCCTACGATTAGATCCACCAAAATACATACGGTTTTAATATGGCGAGGTAAAGCCGACTTGTATGAGATGATTCTAAAATCTCCACACATCATCTCTACTCCTATCTCTCTTTTTGCACTATATTTTCAACATAGAGATATATGAATCCCTCTATTTAAAGAAAAATTTTAAAACCAATAATTGAGTGCACTATTTACTTTTTGACAAATATGAAGAGAAAAAGCGAAATTTTTTCTTTAGTGATATGACATATAAATTGTCATTGATTGAAAAATAATATATATCTTAAAATTGAAAAACGATATTTACAAATAAAAGAAATATATTGATCTTTGTTATTACCAGAAACTTTCTTACATAAATATGGGAAAATCATTATGCTAAAATTTTCTACTAAATTTACAAGCAGGATCTTCTAAAGTAAGTTTTCCAAAGTATACTTAGCGTTTGTTGATCTTTGAATTTGGCCCATAAGGCCATTGGCTCACCTTATGCGTGTCCACTAGGATGTGTCTCAAGAGCACCTGAATATCATCAAGGCTCCTTACTCAATCCATCCTTAATGAATGCTATTTTATCTTCTCGATTTACGGACAAGTACCCCCTGATTTACATCGAGTGTCACATGTCACCGAGCACACTTGTAGCATCCTCCTAATCTTTTTGCTCTCCGTTTCTTTGAAAAACTACTTTTACCACATACCAGGCATGTATTTAGAAGGAATTGAAACCTCACCAGGATAATCGAACCTTTGCTTCAATCAAGTATCGGATATCTTGTAGGATACCCTTATTCATTAGCATCCTTAATCTTTCCGGCCTACATCGATAAATCTTTTTAGGATTTTGATCGGTAGTGATGGATAGTATTTTCGAAGATTTGAGAGCATATGATCCATTATAATGTATAGACCCTTGTTAGGATGAATTTTGCAATAATTTTGATGATTTATTTATAGAATAATACGGCGTATGAAATAAGACTCAGATTTTAAATAAAAGCGTAAGAGCTACGATTTGAATTAAATAATAGCGGATGTGATGCATTATGGCTTTAACTCGTGTTTGAGCGATATTAGACAATAATGTCACTAAAGATGATGGAATATGTCGGTGAATTGTTTCTATGATATATCATGTTGAGCACTATCTGAGATACTAGTGAAATCGATATAAAAATTTCTTTGATAGAAGTTCAATAATACTCGTTCTGGCTTCAGTTGGATCAGGTTTAAATAATTATTGAAATCAATATTTAGTGAAGAATTAAAAAGAATTCTTCAATGATTGTTCTCGATAAATGATGAAATCATTACTAGCCAATATTGGGAATAAATCCCAAATATATCTGGAATAAAGGATGAGAAATATGGGCCTCATCCTCCATGTGGACTACTAGATATTATGATATGGATCACTAGATAGTCACATGTGTATATGATTAGAAATTTCTGAGAAATATTTGCTCACGGTATGAGCATGATTTTCAGATTTAATGATAAAGCTAGTAAATGTATATCCCAATACTTGAATAAATCCCTGAAGGATTTGAGTATGCGCATACAAGTGGGATATTATATGGCAGAATTATTTAAAATCCTCAAATAAATTGCCGATATCGAATAGAATGCAAGCGGTCTAAATTCCCATATTAAAAATTTGAATGATGAGAACATATATGATTAAAATCATACCAAGCGTATAGTTTTGGTGTTCTAAATTTTCTCGGCATGAGGGAGTATTAAAGGTTGAAAATGATATGTGAAATGCATCATGTTATATCCTCACAATTAAAATATGAACTTGAAGTTCAAAGATGCATAAAAGATGCTATGAACAATCACATATATCAGTTGAGATGCTTTGATAAGTTAGCACGCCAGAAGCGTTGATATTATGAGATTTCCCCAAACATATATATCAAAGCAAATTATAAAAGATGGTCTTAATAGCAGGCATATGCTCTTGAAGAGTATATAGACATAACTATATTGTGTAATCCTACAAGAGGATTGATAATGAGATATCTCGATAAGTTATGTCGATATGGGGAAAGAAATGAAATTGAAAAGTGTAACCGACCGATATGAAAATGTAGCGCTACATATGATCAATGATAATGAAAATATTGAAATATATTGAAGATGATAAATGGTGAATGTGAAACCCTTAACTTATGAGATGATGAGATGATGATGACTATTGCTCAAGTTTAAAGATAAGCATAGTGGTCATTATATGTTGCATGCTCATGAAAGTTAAATTAGATCGTGTATGTAATCTAGAAAAAGAAAATTAAAGGATCGGAGTGAGCTAGTAGCGTGTTTATAAGTACCCTAAAGGGGAGCTAAGCCCATGGGAATGAAATAACCTATTAAATGAGTATTAAATGTTAAATGATATATTTTAAGTGTTAGTTAGTTATGAAGGTTTACTTATATGTTTACATGTTTTACTATGAATTTATATGCTTTAAATTGTGTGTTTGGAGACATGTGTTCATGGTGAATGTTTTGTAGTTGTGTAAGAAAATTGATGCACTCTAAATGAGCAGAAAAGTATAAAACCAATGTATATGATACTCATACAAATGTATGAAAGATTTTTGAAATGCTTGCGACATACTTTGTATAAAATACAGCGTTGCACTCTTTTTCCCTTAGTGAGGTTTTATCCCATTAGGTTTTTTTTCCTAGCAAGGTTTTAATGAGGCAACTTTAAAGGCGTATTCACATGAATAATGTACTCTTTTTCCTTCATTAGGCTTTTTCCCCTTTGGGTTTTCCTAATAAGGTTTTAGAGGCATATTCATGGTATATTAAGCGATAGGAGAAATTGATACAGTGTATCTATTGGATCAGGATTATAATGGAGCTAATGCTTTAGATCAAGCGATGATGATATTGAAATCATTTGCAGTAAAGATGCTCAGTTTCTCAAGATATGAAATCAAGCAGGCGTTGTACTCTTTTTCTTTCGATCAAGTTTTTTTCCCACTTTGGGTTTTCTTGACAAAGGTTTTAGAGCGTGACACGTGAATACTCATATGCGATAGACATCGGGGGAGCAATGTTTTGATGAAATAGTATATAACCATTCCAAACTATCCTGCAATCGTTTTGGAAGTTTTTTTCCCATTTGGGTTTTTCTCCCAAGCAGTCAGGAAGACATTTGTATTAATAGTCGTTCGAGGAGTGTTATGAATAATAATTGAAGAATAATTATTAGGTGTTATGAATAATTGAGAATAATGTGGTGGTTATGAATTATGAGGAATAATTTGGTGGAGAGAATAATTTGGTGGAGGAATAATTTGGTAAAAGATGTAATTATTATATGTGAATGACTAGTATACCCTTGATGAAATTATGTAATTACGATTGTGCCATTCGAAGTTTTCCTATAAATAGGGCTTCAGTTATTAATGAAATTCATTCCTGAGAATTCCTTAGAATTCATTCTCTCTAAATTCTCTCTATTGTTTCTATACTTTTATAACAGGAAATAATTTCTCACAGTTATAAATTTTTAAATGAATAAAATAATATAATATTAGGTCACCAATTTCAAAATCGAGTTTCCCCAAACACCAATTTCAACTTTCAATTAGGGAAAACTTGAGGGAAGAACACGAATTCTAACTTAAAATTTCTTGTCTAATACCCATCCGTTCTATAAAAATAGGCTTATTTTCCCTGTAATATTCAAGTGCCATCGATGGCATCGTACTTATAGTGCTTTCGGAGCATTTGCTGGTCCCATCCGACCTCCATTTTGAAATCCGAGATCATATCTAGAATTAACACAGTGAAGGAAAGCTCTAGTAATTTGAAAAAAATTTTGGCGATACTGTGGCGCCCGGTGGGGGCTGGTCAAAGTTTGCCCATGTTTTGGGCGAAACTTAAATCGGCCGCTACGGTATCATAGGAAAAATTTTCATATTTTTGAAATTCCCCCTCATCATGTTGATTGTAAATCTGATCTCCGATTTCAAAATATAGGTCGGACTGGACTAGAAAATGCCCCAATGGCACCGTAAGGTCGGACGATGCCATCGATGGCATCGGATCGTTACTGTTTGTTTTCCTTTTTTATCTGTCCCAAAATACATGCCATTTTTTGTTTATATCCATTTAATTTCTTTATTTTTTCCTACAATACCTTTGATAAGTGTTCAATTTATACACTTATTTATATCTTTATAATGTTAATTGGAGCAGACTTCTATTTTATTTGTGCAAGTCATTGTGTTTATAGGTACTATTCCTCGATGTGGATAAAAGCGAGACAAAAAGAAGCATGATGAGCTTAAAGCGCAAAGAAACCCGAAGTAAGGACTAAAATGCAACAATTGCAAAGTTGAAGGACTTTGGGTGCAAATTTGTGAAGATGTTCTGTGCCATATTTTTTGAGTTAACATGGAAGAACACGGGATATGGAGTCCGACCCTTTTTACGAATCTCAATTTCGGAGTTACATATCAAAAGATATGGCCAAATGAAGATCAATGACCAAAATGGAAGATTTTAGACGTTGAGGGCGTTCTGCGTGCAATTATGGTACGGCCATAAGAAGTCAATGTACAGCCCTAAATTTAACATTTACGGTCGTAACTCATTATATACGATCGTAAATCAGAAGAGTAGAATATGGCATTTTTATGTAGAGAGGAAAATATGACCGTAATATGTCAAGATATGGCCGTAACCTAATGGGCCGTAACTCTATCAACATCAGCAAATCTTGATGTTCCCTGTTTTTCTCCGGATTCTCCCCCTCTCTTTTACCACTTTTGGGGGATTTTTTGGGAAGCGTGTACATGAGCTAGGGCCTTTTTAACTAGGGTTGGGCATTTGGCCCGAAAAACTGAAAGACCGAACCTGCCAGAGTTGATTCGGGTCGATTTTTCGGGTTGGCCAATGCCAACCTAAAAACTGATCGGTTTTCGAAAAAAAAAGAAAACCAAAAATTCAGGCCCAAAACCGAAACCCAAATGATTGAAACCAACCTGAATAGGTCAGGTCGGTTTGAAATACGATCCATGATTCAATTTTGGGGTCTGCAACCATCAAACCAATTAGCATCTATCGGTTGCGGGTTGGGCCCAAACTCAATAGCCCAACCCGATGCCCTGCCCTATTTTTAACAATATAAAATCATCCCCAATGAGGGGCATAAAAAAAATCTACCCTTGCCTTAGATTAGCTTAGGATTAGTTCTTCTTCTCCCCATGATCTTCTCTCATTTCTTTCTTTCTTTCTTTCTTACTTATCTTATCTTATCTTTTCTTTAGTTTAGGGTTTTGATTGGGGATGAACATTTGGAGAAGAAAGCTAGGAGATCAATAGAAGTTGGAGATCATTAGAGAAACAAAACTTTACTCTTTATAATCTTGTTTTGTTTTTCCATTTTCTTTCCATTTGAGCTTTGATTGTGTATGTATCTATGATTTCCTTTACTATGGGCTAAATATTGTAAGATGAGATTTTTTATTGATCTCAATATATGTTTAGTTAATCCATTTGAGTTGTTGGAATTGATTTGTATTGCATTATTCATCTCATGTGTATTTGTTATTGAGTTTGCTACACACCTTATTTGATCACCAAGTGTGTGAATTTGTGATGAGTGTAGGATCCTAGAGATGGGAGTGCACTTGTTAAACCAAATAGCATGCACCATAGGTTCTTGTAGAGTATAGAAATATCCCTCTTACCCTAGGTAATCCATTGCGTTGTTCTCACGAACCCTATGCAGTTGATTGGTAACATATCGACACAGAGATGCAGTAGGTTGAACCAATTGATTATGGATAGATTGACATTCGAGAAATGAGTTAGCTATATAAAGAAAATCGGATCTAACATTAAAGATGGATAGCATGTTAAGTTCAACAACGGATTAACGAGACTAGTATTGAACGAAATCATAAATCCCAACTATTTCTTAACCCAAAGTCATTCTCATTTATGCCCATTTTTCTTGTCTTTCTTTTCTTTACTCGTTTTCTTAGCGTAGCTTAGTTTAGTTGTTTTTCATATTTGTTATTATTTGTGTTTCTTGCAGATAGTTTCCTTTCCATTAGAATAGGTAACTCGACTCAAATAACAATCCCTGTGGGATCGATATTTGAACTCTTTGAATCAACTTTATTATTTGTACTGGTTGTACACTTGCGGTATATTTGCGTGTGTTTACGCGCATCAACCTTCATTTAATCTTCATTGTTATTAGTGAAAATACATTGTCATTATTTAATGTACAGGTATAATCGAAAAACTTAACTAAAATTTACTATTCCAATGAATATTGATTATAATTTCTTAATAATCCTTGTGGAAGTCAAACTAAATCTATCTTTGTGAAAGAGAAAGTAAGTAATAAGAGGTGATCTTACCAATTGAACTGTGACCTTTTTCAATAGAGCAGGTGTTGGCGTGTGTTATGATTGAAATTTTTATATATTTTATAGATTTTTATGTAAAATAAGAGATATAATGAGTGAAGTTGAATGGTGGAGATTTTTATATAGTCGCGTAAATCCACGAGATACTTAAATGATTTGACCAAATTTAAATTTAAATTAGAATGCATTAAAATTTGTAAAATTTTTTGCCTTTGATTCCCAATTGTAAACAATTCTATTCTATAAGGAAGCCTACATTCAACCCATTAAATTGTGGCTTTTATGTATAGGTAGGTAACTCTCCTTGATCTAAAATATCGTATTAACTATTGAGTACTCAATTATATAGGTGGTTTGTTGACTTTTTTCGCAAAGATTAAGAAAAATTATTGAAAAAGTAAATTTTACAACTAATTTCTTAATTTACAATCATTCAATGAGCATTATTAAAAAATAATATTTATAGTTATAACAAAATAAATTAAATAAAATTATTTTGATAAATAAAAAAATCGCAATGTAAAAATAAGATTATATATTTATGATGTCATAGAAATGAAAAGAGTCCTATATATGTGGATATGTGGGACGAAGGGAGCACAATTTTTTCGGGTGCCATGTCAATATTGCCGTGCGGTTCACAAAATTCCAAAATGCCCCTATGCTCATAGCCGCCGCATGTCCCACCGCGGGAAGCGGGAAGCCACCCAAACCCGACCTGTCAAACACACGATACATAACTGCCTCTGCGACTGTACACACTAGAAGAATGTCTCTCTTCATTGTAAATCGGTAACATCACAACAATTCATTGTAAATTCTAATTTGTAAAACCCTCGTAAAACATTCTTCAAATCATGCCGTGGTTAAGAAATTTGATCCAATTGTCCTCCAATTTCACGAGCAAATCATCAATTAAACCAACATTTAACTGTCCACCATCGTCACTTACCCGATTATTGCAATTTAGCACTGATTCTCGTTCTCAGTCTCAGTCTCAGTCTCAGTGTCCGGCGGCTGTTGATAATTCCTTTAACAAATATGCTGGAATGGGACCCACCAAGGGGAATGAGAAGCCGAGGGTGGTGGTGTTGGGTACTGGATGGGCAGGGTGCAGGCTTATTAAGGACATTGATACCAAGATCTACGACGTCGTTTGTGTCTCCCCGAGAAACCACATGGTTTTTACTCCTTTATTAGCTTCAACTTGCGTTGGCACTCTCGAGTTCCGGTCAGTTGCCGAACCCATTGGGAGGATCCAGCCGGCAATTTCGCGTGAACCCGGTTCTTATTTCTTTCTTGCTAATTGTGCTCGTGCAGATTTTCAGAAACATGAGGTGCTAAATTCTTGTCTGTTATGTTATGGGATGCATTTTGTGAAAATTTATTTTAGACCTTTTGTTTATGGAACTATCTGAGAATATTCTAATGATTATGAGAAGATGAATCTTTTTCTTGCTTTGTGATTTGGATCCGATGGGTGACATAAAGTGAAATATCCCTGTACCAAAAGATGGGTGATCCTAAAAGTAGAATTTTGAATTGGTATGATTTTACCAAGTATGACTGTATGAGATGCATATGATTTTACATTTTTACCAAGTATGACTGCATGAGATGCATCAATTGTTTGAGGGATAAAACACATTATTTTTGCTATGCTTAAAAATAAGAATTTGAGAAGATATTATGAGTTGATTCCAAGAATCTCTGGCAATGCATAACGGCTATATGTGAAACCTCCCACAAGAAATTGTAAGAATGTTTGGTTGTTGAACTCCTTGGAAACTGAAGCAGTCCAATGCATAGATCAATTCTTGCAATAGAAATATGGAATTGGAAGAGCTTTTTACTAGTAAGGAATATTTGTTACTTTACTGCTTGCCTTGCAATGCTTCTGACATTCAATCTCTCAAAAAATTCTCTCAGCTGGCAAGAAAAGGTTTACTTGGTTGCCAATAAAGGATGTGTCTTGAAGGCCATAAAAAGGTTTCCTGTGGTGCAATTGTGCAAGTTTTTCAGTCAAGACAAAAAGTGAAAATGATACTGTACTTTCTATATTTTCCATGTATTGTCCACAACGAAACGGATACAACAATTAGTTTCAGGGCTTTTTATTGTCCACAAGTGAAAGTGACCGGTTTCTAGTGTGACAAAAGATCTTGTTTATGATTGTTTATAACTTGATAAAATTATAAATGGATAGATATCATTGGTTAATAGTGGATAGTAGTCAGTTGGTCTCTCTCTCTCTCTCTCTCTCTGTGTATATACATATATATATATATATATATATATATATATATATATAGATCTTCTAATCGTAAAATGAGACCCTAACTTTTTTGAGACCGTAAACCAGCAGAGAGTAAAATTATATGTACTTAAGATATGGATTTGACACAGTTTGTCATGAAACTATGTAACTTTTAGTATTTGACCAAAGCCATCGGGAAGTGGGAGTAGAATTTCATTTTGAACGTAATGAATTCGTATAATGTAAATATTTATTCTGAATGCAAGTATGAAAATGCAACTCCATGCTTTTGGACATAACTGGAAACGAGAATTCTTGTTTCTTAGAATAGACTTAGGCGTCATTCGATACACATTAAATTTAAATCACTTTTTCTCTCTCATCATTTTCAACAAGTCACACATTAATTTGATTATTTTTTTCGATATTTTTTAGTACTTCTTTACTTCTCAACCACGCATCTAAAAAGTAAAATGTATTTTTTCAATAATCCATATTGAACATACCCTTAGATTTCCATCTTTAACTCTTCGGATTTCATACCAACGTCCTCTGTATTTTTTTCATTGAACACAATCGAGTCTACCTCATGCACTTGTGTTCGGAAACCATTTAATCATCCCCTTAGTTGCAATGCATCTGCAAAGCGTGGTTAGGCCTAGAGAAATTCTTCTAAAAACAATGCTTCTATGATTAAAACAGCGAAAGAAAGTCTACTGTTTTTCATTTGATAAACATTGTTATGCATCAAAAGTCCATTTTACACTACGAGAAAAGGTCTACATCCCTGCTAACATTTTTTTTTAAAAAAATTTTTCTTTTATCGGGGGACGCCTCAGATGATCTTGAGAAACTCTAGGGACTAGGGAGGTAACCAAAAGGTGCTACTTAGGCAGGAAGCTAAGTGGCACCTTTGGACCCACCTGGGTGTTTCCAGTCAATGGAAATGGGGATTTGATGGGAGATGACATTAGTCTGGAGAAAATGGAGAAGCATGGGGCGAAATGTGGAGCGGATTGTGGTAGCAAGAGGCTGGCAAGAGGAATAGTCGGTTGTGTGGTGGGGAAGAATGTGTGACAGTATACCCAATGTGATAGAGACTGGTGCCTTCTACATAATTTTGAGGGGCTGGAGGGGGGAATACTTGATTTGGTTTTGCTGTCTCCAATTAAACTTTAAAAATTTGTAGCTACCAATTACTAGGTGTTCAGAAACCATACAAGGTAATAAATGTTTACAATTCAGAAGCTATTTGTGAGGAAATTTCAAACACTGAGAAGGAATATGTACAAGGCTTTATTACTTAAGGGAATGAATGTAGAACTTACTTTTCAAAATTCTTAGAATTAACCTTATATCACTTAAAAAGTACAGTTCTCTTTTAGGGGGTGGTCGGGGTGGGTGGGTGGGTGGGTGGGTGGTTTTGGGGTGGGGTGGGGTGGGGGAGGGAGCTGTCAATTGAGTAGATTGTTGGTGATTAGGCTTGTTGGTAGCTATTTAATGTCATTAGTTTAAAAAGCACGAAGGCCTATGAGGACAAATTTAGCTAGTTCGGATAAAAATTTCTTCTTTTAATCTATCAGTCGCCATTTCTAAAAAAATCAGTATGTCATGTATAGTAGGAAGGGGCCATACAAGTTATGTGCCTTTTTTTGTGTGTGTATGTGTGTGCGTGTGTTCTCCTTGGATCTCTCTGTTTGGAATACGTTCATTCCAAGGTAAGACCATGGACACTGTTGAAATCATAATATATATGCATAATTGAGTTTTGTAATGTTATGTTTATTGTTGTTGATCTTTTACCAAATGGGGATGATGTTCCCGAGTGTAGTTGACATGTTTATTTAGTTGAAACACCCACATCTTTTACAGAGTGCAAGGAAAATTTCCTTGTAAAAGTTGTTTGGCACCTACAAGTTATCTTCAGTAAGCTAATTTGTGATTCTGAATTTGCACGAGTAAGGCTTAGCAACGAAAGGACGGTTGAAACATCAACATCACTAATCTTGATTTCTGTGATATAATTCTTGTTGAAGGTTGCAACCCCATAATGAATCCCTATGGTCTAGTTATTCTTCTCTCTCTTCCCCCACTCTGTCATATCATGAATAGACTAGAAGCTCCGCCTACTATATTCTCATATGACACCTTATGGCACAAATATGATAGCGTCTAGTTGTCGCAAAATGTAGTGCACAGTACTGCACACTGTCATACCATTATCACAGATACTATTGTGTTTCAAGAAATGGAAATCATCAATTGTATCAGTTGACTTCAGTAATATGAACTCACCCTGCTAATTTCAGTCTGATACCCCCTTCACATTTACTGTTTTGTTAATCTATGAATATCAACACACGATGCTAGGTTTATTGTCAAACCGTGACTGATGGAGTAGATACCTTAGATCCTTGGAACTTCAAGATCTCATATGATAAGTTAGTAATTGCTTCTGGAGCAGAAGCCTCTACATTTGGTATTAAGGGCGCAAAAGAGCATGCAATTTTTCTTCGTGAAGTTTATCATGCTCAAGAAATCAGGAGGAAACTACTGCTGAACCTCATGCTATCTGATGTGCCAGGTATGGAAAACATTAATATTTCATTCATGAATTAAGCCGTGGAAATGAGATATATTTGGGTAATTCTCTCTGGATTTTGATAGGAGTTACTGATGAGGAAAAACGTAGGCTCCTGCACTGTGTGGTTGTTGGAGGTGGTCCAACTGGAGTTGAATTCAGTGGTGAACTCAGTGACTTTATTATGAGGGATGTTCGTCAAAGATATGCACACGTGAAAGATTATATTCGTGTTACATTGGTTGAGGTTAGAACTAAATATTTGTCTCACATTGCTGCATCGTACGTACCTTTGTTCTCTGCTGTATCTGAGATTTAGTCAATCACTCCTGCAAACCTGCAGTAGAAACCTGAGATTTATTTATGGCTGAATTTTATTAACTAACTGCTAACATCCAATACTTTGTCATCTTGCAGGCAAATGAGATACTGTCATCATTTGATGACCGCCTTAGAATATATGCAATTAAACAATTAACCAAGGTGAGGGACTCATTGTTGCAGGATACACATTTATTAGATATTTTGTCTATGGTTTAAAAAGGCATAAATGGGTATTGAGCATTTTCCTTTCATGACGCAAGGAGCAAGCCTCAAGGAGCTTTGAGGTGTAAACCTAACAGTAAACCAAAAAATGTCATAACACAATTGAAATACAAAATAATCTCATAATACTATATAAACAATCTTTAAAATTCACGATAGAAGAATAAAAAGCGTGCAACGAAACAAAAGAAAAATATATTATTTTTTGTTGGTGAGGTTAGTGAACTATTCCCACGTATCGTCTATGAGAAACACATTTGATTAATGTTCTAGTGGAAAGTGAGTTATCCTCAAGGTAAGACTATTAGAATTTTTATGTGTTCTAGGCCATAAGCTTGAGGCAATGCTGTGAGGCGTAGGCCTCAATAAACTGCCTCACAATACGAGGCTTGAGGCGTTTTTTGCACTCCTCACTCTGAGGAGGGCCTCAAGGCCAGTTCGATTGGTTTTTTTAAACCATGACTACTTTTGTCTTTGGCACCCATCCAATTGGTTGTTTCCATTTGTGATATCTTTTGAATTCTCTGTTGCAACTTCCAATGTGCTCTGATGTGATCTATGTTAGGGAGAGACACATCGTGCCCTTTTTAACTCGAAAACGTTGTCTTGGGGTTTCCCATTCAAGTTTTTGTCTATTCTGATTTGGTAACTTATGCATAAGCTGTTTTAATTTGCTTTCAAAAACTACGGAGTCTCGGGTTTCTTGGTTTTCTGGGGAAAAAGGGAGTTGCATTAGTTTATTATGCTTAGCTTTGACCCCATATCTCTTAACTGTGTTAAGTTGATTCTTAATTTACTTTTTTTTGGATTTATTTGGTATTGATATATCAATCTCTCAGTCAGGAGTTCATCTTGTCCGAGGAATTGTGAAAGATGTCCAACCTCAAAAAATTATCCTTAGTGACGGCACAGATATTCCATATGGTCTGTTAGTGTGGTCTACAGGGGTTGGTCCCTCACCATTTGTGAACTCCCTGGATGTTCCAAAAGCACCCGGTGGAAGGTATAAATAAATCTATCATTACACAGTGCATTCATTTTATCAGTACAACTTTCTAATTGTTCAAACTTCACCACTTACTCTTCACTTCTGAGAGAGTTCAAAAGAGAACTGTTGTTGTAATATCTCGCTTCTATAGTTGCATGCTATTCCTCCCCCTTCTTGTTATAAATCCATTTGTCAGCTCTGCAAGTTCTTGAAGAGAAGTTCAGATTGCACACTAGTAGAGCATTGGACTATCATGGGTGTTTGTCGAAATTCCTGTGACGCTGCAGGTCATTTTTCCATGGTTTCACCGCACTTGCTTCTTTTAATCAAACCTAACCTTTTGATTTACTCTAGATTTTACTGTGACTTCTCCCTTACTCCCAAAATCTATCTGTCTAAAAGTCCGCTTACTTCTGCTCCATATAGAAACAAAAAAGACTGATCACAATCAATGTGATCAACTGTTTCTTTGTGTGTGTGTGGGGTGGTTTTTGGTTTTCGGGGGGGTGGGGATGGGATTTGGTTCATTCCCGTTATCCTCCTCTCTCGATTTTCCTAAATAGTTTGTCATATCTGATTTTATGTTTCATTGGAATCCATTTCAATTTGTTTGATAGTTTGAGTTGCCCTCACTGAAAGTTGATTACATGTTATATTACTGCAGGATTGGAATTGACGAATGGCTACGAGTCCCTTCTGTGCAAGATGTGTTTGCAATTGGGGACTGTGGTGGGTTTCTTGAAAGTACGGGGAAGCCTGTTCTTCCAGCCCTTGCCCAGGTAATTTATGCAGACCTTTAAATGTATCGTATTAAGGGTATGTTTGATCGAATTTATTGAAAAAAATGATTTTTAGATGTGTGGTTGATAACTATAGAAAGGGTATTGGAATTTTTTTTTTTTTTTTTTTTTAAACATGTCAGTAATGTTTATAAATGATGAGAGATAATATGGTTTATTGTTTAAAGTTGTATCAAACAATCCCCAAGTCACTGGACTTCTGTGAAGTCTTAAAATTCATTTTATGTCCACTCAAATATCAGCTCTCCTGCTCAGTAATAACATTTGAGTTTCTATGTTGACTGCTGAGATGTATGCGATTATGCTTCCAAAAATGATTGCAAACTCTTCCCTTGAACAATGAAATTATTCTTGTTTTCCCTTTTTTGTCCCTAGAAAAAGTTAATTTTTAGTTTGAATAGTTGTAGGCACAACAAGATGTATAGATAATAATAAGCATTAGTTTTGGATCTTTGGTTAATATTAAAGTTTGATTTTGACTGACTGAGTATTAGAAGTTAATTTTTAGATGAAATAAAAAGGTGCATAAACAAATACTAGCGAAATTTTCTTTGAATAGTCCCCCCCGGGCGCCCTCTTTTGTATGCTAAAAAGGGTTTCTATCAGGTTGCAGAGCGGCAGGGGAAATATCTGGCTAAGTTATTGAACCATATTGGAAAAGATGGTGGAGGTCGTGCAAATGCTGCAAAAGAAGTAGACTTCGGAACTCCATTTGTCTATAAGCACTTGGGAAGCATGGCAACCCTGGGGAGATACACAGCCCTTGTGGACCTTAGGCAAAGCAAGGTTATTTCTGTCGCATATTTTCTTTTATTTAGCCCTGTGAGACATCACCTGGTTATGAGTCTTCTGTCTGTAACAGGAAGCAAAGGGTCTATCACTGGCAGGATTCGTTAGCTGGTTTATCTGGCGTTCGGCGTATCTCACTCGTGTCATAAGCTGGAGGAACAGATTCTATGTGGCCATCAATTGGTTGACTACTCTAGTGTTCGGTCGTGATATTAGCCGGATATAGACAAGAGAGTACAATGTTGACTTTTGTGTCAGAAAAGCATGTTTCCATTTAGTAGATGAGTTTGCAGAGTTCAGACCTGTTATCCTATTTTCTGTTTCCGAAGTTGTTCTATCCAACCAAGAGTGTCCACATTGTTTAATTAATACACTTAGTTGTGCATATGAGCTGTTTTGATTGGATGAGAAATGGGAGATGGGAGAATAGATCTTGAATCAGTGTTGCAAACATTACTAATCTGTTCAACCGTATTTATTTACAAGGGAAATCATTCTTGCAGGTGTTGGTGATGTGCTATGCGATGGATGCAGATATCACCATGGTGATTAGTGCATCAACGTCTTTTGGTTTCAAGCAGCGTCATCGAGTGTACATGCACTCCATTCTCCAATAGTTTTACAGGTATAATTTCCACGTTGAATTTGGCAGTTTTACATGTTTTATATTTTGTGCTGGATTTGTACATTATTATAGATGTTGTGAATGTCTAAAGTTACAATATCTCAATAAGGGGACTATTTTCTTGTTCAGCATTTTTGTACTGGAGATATATTTACTGAAATAAACAACTACTGAAATCAAGAAACGCTACAAGTATCTTCAGTTTTACATTGACTCTTGCATCCATGAGGTATCAATATGCTCATTGTGTGAATTTTATTTACGTTGTGATCATATAAGATACAAGTTTGCATGCATTTAAATTTAGCTATACTTATTATTAAGTTTCTTTCTTTCCTAAATGGTGGGAAGCGTTCTCACTTGTTTGGTTCAGTTGTGTAAGTTTATGGTAAAGAGAGTAATTTAAAAGTTAGAATGAATAAATCAGTAAGTTCAAAAATAATATTTAAAAGAAAAGAGTAAAATTTTCATTTCCTCTGCTTTATTTTGTCCTTTTTCTGAATGGCCCTTGTGCATTGGTGGTGTTTTGTATTGTTTAACAATAACATCAGTCTGCATGGACCCTCTGCGGCTAGCTTCCCTACCTAAAACATGAGCTTTATTTGCTTTTTCCCGTGCTGCGGTTGGTGGTTATATTTGAGTTAGAAGATAACAATTTTGACCTAGTGTTTAAATGGGCACAATTGTGCCCACTAAATGTATGTATTCATATCAATACTAGACACAATAGTATTATATTCAATAAAAAACCAGACACTAGATCAAAATTGGTACTCATGGTGGAGCCAGGATAAATGGTCTTCTTCCGTGTAAGTTGTACCTTCAATTAGAATAGTCAATATCAATAATCTAATTAGGACACTTACAAGAAACATGGAACAGAGATAGGAGATTTGGATTCTTCGTAGTGATCGTGTTGTGATAAATTGTTGAAATGTTCGTGGTAGGCGAATTATGATGCCCACTTTCTACACAATAACATATCATTGTCATGCGGATAATCAAGCTTTTTTCTAAGAGCTATATGCTATTGTTTTTTAAAAAAGCAAACTTCAACCTTTTTAAGCTGTGGTTTAGTCATAAAGCTCGACTTTGCCACTTTATCATACTGTTACAGTTTTTATACTTATACTTCATCGACCCTATACTTACCCCAACTTAAGAAGCTTGCCGTTCTACTTGTTCATACTTTATATTTTTTTACAACACTGATATGGAGCTACACAGGCATCGAAAACTATAAATTACACCCTATAATCATGCTGCAAATGCTAGAATGGGATTGGTATTTTACAAAACTATAATAGGGAGACATTCTTAAGTGATATGCAAGTGTGTCGTATCTTTAGCTGGTGATGAAAAAGTGGTCATGTACTATTATTAACTAGTGTTTCATTGCTTATAAAAAGTAAAAAATAAATGTTTCGGTTAATTAGCACAAAAAAGACTCACTATTTTAGTTTCTATAGTTTGTGGACCCATAATTTCAACTTCTGCATTTTGATGCTTACTTCTCTCCCTCCCCTTCTTTTTTAAGAATTATTTCGACCTTTCTTGGATGAATTGGAATGCCAAAATGATAAATATCATATTGGAATTAGAACAAGAGGTAATATTCTTTTTTCCCTAGAAAGTCCTAATTTTGTCAATAAATGTGAAAATAAGGACAAAAGTCACTTACAAAAGGAATAACTAAAATAATAAATAAACATAAAACGATAGATCTCCTAATCGCAAGAACTCCAAACAATAATCTTGTTACTGTTATAATATTGTGTATGAGCTCCTCGAGGGAGTAAATTATTATATTTTAATTTATGTGAATGACTATTATACCCTTGATGAAATTATGTAATTACGATTGTGTCATTCGAAGTTTTCCTATAAATAGGGTTTCAGTTATTAATGAAATTCATTCATGAGAATTCGCCAGAATTCTCTACAAATTCTCACTATTGTTTACATACTTTTATAATACGTTATCGTATAGTCTCTGCAATTTTAAGTAATATGAAGGGAATATGCTCTACAGTTGCATCTTATAGATGATCTTCTGTATCAGAAATCAGATTATTACACCAAAATTATTTTGCATAAAAATATACAGAGAAGAAATAATTCATTTATATATTCATTTCACAACCATCGCTTCAACTCCATTTTCCTGCCAAACAAGTTGACGTAAAAGTAAAACGACACCACATTAGTGAAGTTCTCGACGAGGCTAGTCCATTGATACCAAAAATGACATGAAAAGGTTACCATAAGGTGAAGAAAAACAAGTTCAAAGTTCAGCCTTCATGGAATAATAAAATTAGTTTCAAACCAAATTTTGTGGAGAAGATGGAATTGTGGCTAATTTCTACGTACAAACCAAAAAAGGACGAAGAGGTATATGTATATTACTTTATTATATATATTATATTATATATATTATATTAAATTATAATATATTATAATATATATTATATAATAAAGTAAAATTATATAAATAATAGAGTGAATTTATGGAGAATGAATTCTATAGAAATCTAAGGGATAAATTTCATTAATAACTGAAGCTCTATTTATAGGAAATTTGAATGGCACAATCGTAATTACATAATTTCATCAAAGGTATAATAGTCATTCACGTAAATAAAATATAATAATACACTCCCTCACTTTCCTCATTAATACATATTTTATTAATAATATTATTATATTTATTATAAATATAATAATATTATTATATTATTAATAAAATATGTATTAATGAGGGAAGTGAGGGAGTGTTTTATTATATTTTATTTACGTGAATGACTATTATACCCTTGATGAAATTATGTAATTACGATTATGCCATTCGAAATTTTCCTATAAATAGGGTTTCAGATATTAATGAAATTCATTCCTGTGAATTCCGTAGAATTCATTCTCTCTAAATTCTCTCTATTGTTTCTATACTTTTATAACACGTTATCAGCACGAGTCTCTAACCTTTTGAGTAATAAGAAGGGAGTATGCTCTACAGTTGCATCTAACGATGATCCTCTGTATCAGAAACCAGATTAAACACTTTCCAATTAGTGAACTACTTTTTGATAAACTTCTCCTCCATACATCTTCTCTCTCTAATTGTAATTGAAATCAAAAACCACTCACAAAAGAAAAGCGAGAGAAAATCCAATACACATATTAATATGGACTGGGTTGATATTTTGCCTCTGTAATCAAAATTTCAATTGGGGATAAGACAAACTATTTTGGAGACGGAGGAAATACGTGCATGTTCAAATTGGAGGAAAAGGTATATAATATATATAATATAATAATATATTAAATTATAACATTTGTTTTCTCGATATATAAGGAGCATACATTATCAAAATCAAATTTTCTCGACTCTATTATACTCGATTTAATGAGAGTTTCGATTTGACACTAATATTGATAAGATAATAACTCATTTTGAAATATATCAAAATTTTAAAATTTACAAATTAGTATCCCAACTTTGAAAAATTAAAAGATAGTCATTGAACTTGTGAATATCTATGTATTAATTCTTATACTATTAAAATTTTATAAAGAGGTATGTGCGCGCCTTTGCCAGTGGCACCTTCTGCAAACAGCCCTGTAGCGGATTGGCAAGCAGATAGTTCGACCTCCGGCCATTTACTTTGACGATAATTATATTTTGAAGAAATAGTTAGAATAAATTTGCTTCTATAGAAGCAATTTAATATTTAATTCTCGCACTTTATTTATTACAATTTAAATACTGCAATAACTCTTACTTGATGATGGGTTCAACCATCACTAATCGGAAGGTTTTATATATTTTTACACTTTATATGTTAAGTGATGGGTAATACCTTCTACTAAGTAGACTCTACTCCTGAAGAAGTAGTTAAATGTTATGCAATTTAATTCTACTTAATTTAAATTCGTAAATTTATATTTATTGTAATAATTCCCATAAGGTAGGTTCGACCACCTATTGGAGGAAATTTAATTTCTACAATTTAAATTTATCCACTTTAAATTTCGCATATATTTCCAATGTGGTGAGTTATATCACACGATTGGTATGTATATTTTCAATGTGGTGGGTTATACCACACATTTAGAATACTTATTACAAATGTGGTTGGATTAAACCCCACGATTGGATAACTGATTGTCGATATGAATATTCTATTGATATTAAAGAAGGGATTTGAGCAAGTGATGCCGGAATTTGCCGTTATATGTATTGATAAAATTAAATTGCTCAAAGAATCCCATAGTGATACAAGAGAAAGAAAATTGAGCATATTGCTATATGATGAGAAATACTTTTAAAGAAGCATTTGATAAAGAAATATTCACTCTCCACGTTTATTGAATATTGATGGAGAAAATTGAGTAAGAGGTATCAGAAATTATCATTGGATAAATAGATGAAAATAAAATACTCAATAGATCCCAATTGACAGATCAAAAGGAAATATATCATATGGTGGGATCATACGAAATAATTTCAGTGATGATATGAGATCGTATTGATATAAGAATAAAATATTCTTGAATAAGCATAATCACCATACTTTTGTATTTGAGTAAAGCCAACATGATATCATTGCTCTAAAAGAAGCAGAAAATAAGTTAAAGTGGAACATATTGAGAATATCAAAAGGTGGCAATAAATACTTGAAAATATAGAAATACGAAAAGAAAATACATATTGAACTTGTAAATGAGAGATGCGTCTCGATAGTATAAATACTCCATAACTCTACCACCTCAAACATTCGGGTTCATAATGAAAGATCCAAATGATCTCTTTTTCGCTTGACACCGATGGTCTGTCATCGATGGGTTTCAGCTTCCACAGATTCTTGAACAGATGATTGAATCTTTATAAGTAGCTCAGCAACCGTACTGGCGGAAATAAGTATTTTTTTCGCAGAATGAGAAATAAACTTATTCTCAACACCCTGATCTAGAAAAGCTAATAAGCCATCAAAAAAATAATTGATATTCAACAAACCTATTGGTTTGGTATGAAAATTCCACTGTGCACATGACACTATATTGAATATTTCCTCCAACGTGTTATAGCCGCCTGGAAGAACAATAAAAGCATCACTATTGTTCATCATGTACATCAGGCAGTCGTCGATGAATTGTGTTTGTAGCATCAATCCAGTTGGACTAATGACATTTCTAACTCCAATTCGATTACTGCCTCCAATTCGATGAAAATGTATTACACTTGACACTCTTATCCCCCATGATTGTGCGGCCATCGTAAGACTCCTTAATAGTTTGTTATTAGTCCCTCCATATAGTATATTGATATTTTGTTTCCCTAACTCCCTTACAAGTTGGTATGCCATATCCACATATTAGATATGACCTACTAATCTGGAGCCACCAAGAACACATATAGTTTTTATCTGGCGAGGTGAAGATTGACTTACATGAGATGATTCTAATATCTCCATCTCCATCTCCACCTCTATCTCTCTCTTTCAACGAATGAATGAGAGATATATGAATCTCTTTATTTAAAGAAAAATTTTCAAACCAATAAGTGATTTCACTATTTACTTTTTGACAATATGAAAAAAAAATCAGTGAAATGACATATATTATCGGTAATTAAATATATATATATATATATACGTGCATATATATACACTCACATACACATATATATATTTCAAAAATTGAAAAATAATATTTACAATTACAAGAAAAACATTGATCTTCTATATTATATAAATTTGCCTTATACAAATATGGGAAAATCATTATACTAAGTTATTCTACTAAATTTACAAACATGATCTTTTAAAGTAAGTATTTCAAGATTATAAAGTGCTTGTTGATCTTTGAATTTGGCCCATAAGGCCATTAGCTCACCTTGTACGTGTCCACTAGGATGTGTCTCAAGAGCCTGTTGAATATCATCCAAAGGCTCTTTACTCAATCCATCCTTAATGAATGCTATTTTATCTTCTCGGTTTCTGGACAAGTACCCCACAGATTTACATCGAGTGTCACATGTCCACCGAGCACACTTATAGCATCCTCCTAATCTTTTTACTTTCCGTTTCTTTGAAAAACTACTTTTACCCATACCAGACATGTATTTAGAAGGAATTGAAACCTCACCAGAAAATCGAACCTTTGCTTCAATCAAGCATCGGATATCTTGTGGGATACTCTTATTCATTAGCATCCTTAATCTTTCCAGCCTACATCGATAAATCCTTTTTAGGATTTTGATCAGTAGTGATGAATAGTATTTTCGAAGATTTGAGAGCAAATTATCCATTATTATATATGGACCATTATTATGGTGAATACTGTAAGTGCCCTGATAATTTATAAATGCGTATGAGGTAAGGCTCCGCGTTGGAACAGTATCGAAACATGAAGCGTATGTGCTAAGATTCCACGCTTGAACAGTGATGTGTAATAATGCTACCGAAACATGATGGAATATATCGGTGAGCTATACATATGATGAAAGTAATAAATCATATTGAGCACTATACAGATTCCGGTTCGATTGATGTAAATAATTTTTGAAATCAAGAACCGAAAGAATTATTGAAGTGATTATTCTCGATAAATGATGAAATCATTGCTAACCAATGTTGGGAATAAATCTCAAATATATCTAGAATATATATAAGGGATGAGAGTTATGGGTCCACTCACCTTTTATGTGGACTACTAAATAATATGATATGGATCCACAATGTACTCACATGTGTATATCGTAATTGAAAATTTACGAAATAATTTACTCACGGTATGAGCATGAATTCTAAATCTAATGATAAAGCTAGTAAGTATATATCCCAATAATTTGAATAAGGCCGTAAATGATTGGATATGCGCATATAGTGGGATATAATTGGCAAAATATTTAAAATCCTCCAATTGATTTGCCAATATCGAGAACAAAATATAGATTGAATACATTCCCCATTAAAGCTAAATACTGAAAATGTATATGATGAAAATTATACAAATTGTATTAAGTTTGGTTCTTAGCATGATGGGGAGTATTAATAGTTAAAAATGATATATGAAATGTATAATGATTGAAATATGAATTTGAAATATAACAATCTCATATACTGGCTATATATGCTTTGATGAATTGATAAGCCCGAAGTATTAATAAAAGTTCCCCAAATATATATATCAAAACAAATAATTAATGATGGTTTTGATAAAGGAGGCATACACTCTTGAAGAGTATATAGATTCAAGTATATTGTGTAATCCTAAAAGATGATTGATAATGAGATATCTCAATAAGTTATATCGTTATGGGGAAAGAAATGAAATTGAAAAGTGTCGACACGATATGAAAATGTAGCGCTACATATGATCAATGATAATGAAAATATTGATATATATTGAATAATAATATTGAAATATACACTCTTATAATAAATAATATACGGGTTTGATAAGAAAAATGAGGATAAAACTCTTGAAAAGATAACAGTGCTTGTAATGGCTCAAAGAAATTGTAAAGGAAAATTCGTTAGATATATTTTTTTTGTTTGAGGTTTTTATCCCAAAGGGTTTTTCCTAAACAAAGTTTTTAATGAGGCTGCCTCACAACTAATAGAAAATTTCGAGAAGAGATTCGGGGTATATATATCTTGATATAATGGAAATATGAGATTATCAATTGCATATAAGCACTGAATATGACACGATACTATTTAACGTGATAAATATTATTGAAATGTGAAATTTCATTGACGTGAAAATGAACGAAAAGTATCAACTAATGTATATGATACTCATACAAATATATTGAAATACTTACAGCATACTTGTATAAAATACGCATTGCACTCTTTTTTCCTTGATTGATGTTTTATCCCATTGGGTTTTCTTAACATGGTTTTTAATGAGGCAACATTAAAGGCATATTTACATGAATAATGTACTCTTTTTCCTTCATTAGGATTTTTCCTATTGGGTTTTTCCTAATAAGGTTTTAACGAGGCATATTTATGGTATATTGAGGATGACAAGAGAAATCGACACAGTGTATCTATTGGATCAAGTTATAATAGAGACAATGCTTTAGATCAAAACAATGATGATATTGAAATCCTTTATCAGAAGTAAGGATATTTGTCCTCAAGATATGAAATCAGATGGAGTAGCTGTACTCTTTTTCCTTCGATCAAGTTTTTTCCCATTGGGTTTTCTTGACAATGTTTTAATGAGGCAACACGTGAATACTCCTATACTGCTGATAGGCATCAGGGGGAGCAATGTTTTGATGAAGCAGTATATAACTACTCCAAGCTTTCCTGCAATCGGTTTGGAAGTTTTTTTTTCACTGGATTTTTCTCCAAACAAGTTTAGAAGACATTTGTATTAATTCAAGGGGGAGTGTTATAATATTGTGCATGAGCTCCTCGAGGGAGTAAATTATTATATTTTAATTTATGTGAATGACTATTATACCCTTGATGAAATTATGTAATTACGATTGTGCCATTCGAAATTTTCCTATAAATAGGGTTTCAGTTATTAATGAAATTCATTCTTGAGAATTCCTTAGAATTCATTCTTTCTAAATTCTCTCTATTGTTTCTATACTTTTATAACAGTTACGACAGTTAACCTCATTATTGCCAATAGTATACATAAATTCTCTCTCCCTCCTCTCTCTGTCTCTCTCTCCCTCCTTTTTCTTTTTAATTTTATTTTAAGTTACTCCCATTTTGACAATACACAAACTTACCAGTAAACTTTATAAAATATTTAGCATGCCTTTTGATAATTTTGTATATTTTGTATTTTCTCAAATACATATCTTTTAAATTAAATTCGAATGTACTACTTGAGTATTACTCAAAAATAAAATAAATAAATAACAAATACTCTACTATTTGAATAGATACATCATCATTATATTGTATCAAATGATATATGCCGTATTGATATTGAATATGAACAATTTAAATTAAAATAATATACTCTCTCATCAATGGCACGCGCATAGATATGGGCAATGTGTGACCGTTATGGGCCTTGAGTTGACAGAGGGGTTGTTTCAATTTTTTGGGAAATGAAAATTCAAATCAAATTTATATAGCTTAAACATTCTTGTCAATGGAAGGATCTAATATATACAATTTGCTTTGAGCCTTTTAGAAATTTTTTATAGACATTTTTAAGTGATATAATATTTCATCATTGGGTGATAAAGACGTACTTTAAATATATATCACATGGAGATATCATTATCACCCAATAAATAAATGACACATCACGATATCAATTAAAAATTTTAATAAACAATATCTCCCTAGAATTATTCTTTCTTTTTACTCATTAATCTCATTTTGGAACAATGTTGCATGTCTCAGAAATTGGTCGATGCCAAACCTGGTTGAATTAGTTATAATTTTTATTTTTCTTCTCTTTTTAAAAGAAGATTAAAATTTAGTGGTCCAATACAGTAGCATGTGTTTGTGTGCTTTTTTTGTTTGCCTAAAAATGAACTAAAAATTTGTAACTTTTTCGATAGATAATGGTGGAATCCATGAGATGTGTGGATAATAATGGTGATGATGTAAGATGTGTGATTAATATTAATGTTTGACTTTGATTTTTAGTAGTAGATAATTTTTAGATAAAAAAAATGTTTAAGAACACATACCACATCTTCACAATTTTGCAAAACAACAATTTCCCATTTACACATTATATAAAACTTATAGCCACTTAAATTAACAACCAAACAAGTACTTGATAACCATTTGTACGAATAACATGGTGCAATACAAACATTTAAGTGTGCGTGTAGAATTTTTATTTTGCTAACTAAAATTTTAGCTGAAGGAATCAATTGCAATGCTGTCACAGCTCATAAGCAAGCATGCAAAATTTGAGAACTTGATACTGCTTAATGCGTACAGCAAAATAGAAAAAGGGGTTAAGTCCTGGAGGCGAGAATTTCGAGCATCTCCATTGCAAAGATATGAAGGAGACAAATAGAGAGAAAAAATGATTATTTTAATTGAATAGAAAAATGCCAAAAAAATGTAGGGAAAAAGAGAGAGAAGTGAAAAAAGAGGAGAGGTAGAAACAAATTTAAAAATAATAATAGAGGATGTGAAATGGAATGTGTGATTTTCGGGGAAATCAGGATAGTAAAGAATTTTTTTATGTCTCTCTCTCTCCAAAATAGGATGGTATGGAAATTAGCAATAGAGATGCTCTTGTGTCTACTCGAGTACAAAAACCTTACAACCCGGAAGAGGATAAACAAAAGAACATATATCCACATTTCTCATGGAGTTTTCAGAACATGACTGCGATATTCTCCCAAGGCCCAAATTGGGAATATATTCCTGTATGTTGCGTAAGTGATCATGCAATTTCTATTGAAGACTCCCATGATTTCCTGGAAACAAGGTAAGAAGTTACAAGGAGTCGTTAAATGAACTGTTATATTATTCAGTAACTATGTTATAAGTACAAATCTGAAGCTTTCAGCTGACAAGTATTAGGCTGCGAGTGAACACGGTTACCTCTTGAGGAAAATCACCACTTTTGGCCTGAGAATTTATTAGGTGGTTTGCTGCACGGTGCAATGGTGCAGGATCTCTCTCTGCCTGCAGATGAATGAGGAAATCAATATGTTTGTGATATTTAAGACAATATACATAAAAGTTGTAAATGGTTCCATAATATTATTCAAGATGAGCTGCAATTGGTTCATCACAAAAATTGTAGCAATAAAACAAATACTAAGTACAAGAACAAAATATCATCACAGAGAAAACGTGCAGGAGAAAAGGGAAAACGGTTTGAAATAAATGGCCTTTACAAGTCCTGAGTAAACATTTAAAGAGATGAATAGGACATGGAATAATGGTTGTGTTCAACATCCAGAGAATTACTGTAAATAAATCTTTGGACTCTTTTTCCCTGCATTGCAAACATAAAACTAAACTCCATCCTGAGCACAATCCCCCTCTCAAATGCACAAGTAAAAATAAGAGGCAGTAAGGATAACGAGTCATTTGATTTATTGCAAATAGAATATACCTGCCCAGCAGCGATGAGAGCTAACATAGCCCATGATGTATTTACCACATGAGGTCTGTTGCCTTTAGTATTTGAATATACCTATAAAGACAAGCATTATATAAATGTTATGAACAGTTCATTTTGCACTCAAACATGTCAAGCACAAATCTCTGTATGACTGTTAATAATGAAATATGCTTATTGGGCCGACAGTCTCAATGCGGTATTTTCTAAACAAGAAAATTTATGCTCAGTTTCTCATTCCATATATTTCCCAGGAAAAATGTTGCATAATTTATGCTGTATTTCTTCTTCTATTCTGTCTAAGAGTGAAAAAGAACATGCTGTAACAAGGATAAGCCAGCTCAAATGACACAATCAGTTTAGTGGTAGGGCATAAATATACAGACTGATGCGAAATCTCAATAATCTGCTGTTAAGTGCTGAAAGTTAAAGAATGGTATCTTGATCTGATTGAGCAGTCAGTCAAATTATGAAGGAACTAGATCATGGGATCACTCTAATTTTTCCAGTCTGCAAAAGTAAGATATCAAATCTTTAAAGAGCTTCTGAGTCTTCATTTTTCAGTCAATCCTGTCTCTAAGGGTGTCCAAGAAGCACACTTAGTTTCAGCACATTGTGAAGTGGCATACTTGCTACTTGAAAACAGTTTCCAGTTAATGGAACTATTTGAGATGACAAGGAAAACCAACTTAATATCTACTGTAAGGTGTTTATGATCAACGTTAGATAAGTGCAGGAGAAGTGGCTTAGCGAAATGCATGTCGACAGAAAGTGGTTTAGGGAAATGTGCATGAGTTTCAGAACATGTCTCTTGAAAGGAACACTTGGTGAAGATATGCTTAGATTTTTATATGCTTCCATATTTAGAATGGAAGTAGCACTACTTTCACTTATCTTCTAAGCTGTCCTAGGGCCAAAACCACATTCTCCTACGGTGAAATGACCAGATGTATATCATGTATCGCCAAAAGAAGCAAAGGGGGAAAAAGGAATGACAACCATCGAAATGAGCAGGTATATTCTAGTTAACATTAACCTTGTTCTGACATGAAAGATAGCTCTCTCCCCAACCACCGGAAGTAATCTCTTTAGACAACAGAAAATCACAACCTTACGGATGCTTGAGCAATTGCCGAAGTTTCGTCCAGCAGCAAGAAGACCTAATATCCCAAACCATGTCCCATAAGTAAAGCAAACACCCCAAGAGCCATACCTGCCAAGAGATGTTTAACACTTGCATATTAATCATGAATGGGCAATGTTTGGAACCATATGAATAATATTAGAATATATAAATACCGAGCAAGCAGAGGCGGAAATGGATAGGGATGAGAAACAGATTAATAAAACTTACCAAGAACCATCTTTTGCTTGTATACTTTCAATGAATTTAGCAGCTTTTTCAATACAACATTCAACTTCTTCTCTCCGGTGCCCAGGGTATAATTTCTTAAATGCTGTCAAAGCTTGAATGGCAGCCGAGGTACATTCAACATATCTACACAGCCATTGTACTTCGTATTATAATAAGAAAATCAGATGAATGAAACATCTATAACCAAATTTTAGGAGCTTATTGGCGTTACTATTTGGAGATAATATTTGATATTGTGGGACAATGTTCAGTGCAAGAAGTTTAAGAAGTTATGGTCCCATCGAATATGTAATAAAAATGAGTTTCCGGAAAAACAGATTGTCCAAACAGCAAGAGCAAACGAGCTCTGCCTGGATTTAACTCCACCAAGGGATTGGGGGTTACATATGGCAATAATTCCTTCCGTGTCAGCCACTCCCATGGTTTATGGTCAGAGATCTCCACCGATGTTACTTTTCAATGCATTAAGGTACCAACATCAAATATGATATTTTTGCTTAATCATAACTACGAAGTCATATAGAATGTTTCTTCCATTCTAGAATTATTCCAAAAAGCATTACATGCTTAATTGAACCATTTTTATATAACTTGAAGACTATTGTAAGGTGAAAAGACAAAGACTAAGAAATATTAACATGTTGTGTCATTGTATCCTAAGTATTGAAGTCTGACATCTACATAACAATAACGTGAATCCACTTAACACAAGCATCCAAAGGACAAGCTCAATCAAAATGTCTTCTAAATGCTTGTGTCAAGATAAATGACTAACTAAAAGTGTAATTAATAGTTTAGAAGTGAAATTTTAATACATAGAAGCAGATATCTTACGGATAATCAATGACAATGTCACCAAAAGTTTCAGCAGGGTTGATTAGCTGGCGAAGGAAAACAATCTACTTCAGACTCGAGTTAAAAGCTTATAGTAATTAACAATATGAAAGGCATAGAGAACCAATCAAATCCATAGAAGATATGATACTACTGGCTGCTCTTCTTCATAGTAATTTAAACATTTCAACAGAAGTACCTCCAACCAACTATATGATCTTGTAAGCTCATAAGTTGCAAAGCCACCACCACCGTTCTGCAAGTATGCCAGAAAAATGTTTCCTCAGAGATTTGCCAAAACATGAGGGAAACACAACCAATTCGACCCATGAGGAGATCACTAAAGAATAAAAATTATGGAGTTGGAAATCATCATTTTTTATTTTTTTACTGCAGGATTATCTTTAATTTTTCATCTTCTGTTTTAAATATATTTGAATTCCCAGATTAGGAATATTTCTGTGATTTTCACCCTCATTTTAGTGAATAAAGCAATGCTTCCATCATATGCGAATCAGGCAACACTCAGCACTGTCGAGCCATAAACTTCTAGGCATGCTAGGACAAGCGAAGACAAGCTTTAAAATTTTCAACTTTTATCTAGCTGTACTCATTTTGTGGTCATGTATAACCAGATCCTGGGATTTTTTTGTCAGCTTAATTCTTCTTCTTCTCCTCCTCCTCCTCGTCCTCCTCGTCCTCCTCCTCCTCCTTCTGTTTTCGTTTTTTCCCTTTTTCAGAGCTCACCAATCATTTTCTGCTACATTTCGTAATTAAAAGCTGAATTTGTTATTTCCCATCATCAGATTGTCCTCAATTTAATGTCTCTGAACTCACCAATTTTCTGCTAAATTTCATTATTAAACACTCGAAACATGCTACAAGAAAAAACAATAAGTTGAAACCTTAACCACCTAATGGTAGTGAAGTTACGTCTACATCAGTGATATTTATGATGTTATTCCTTACCATATCAAGCAGCAGAAAAAATTGTAAAAACACAGCTGCGATAGAATAACTTGCAATTTATTCCACACCCCACCCCAACAAAAAAAAAAAAAAAAAAACCTCACAACCCAAATCTATAAAAAAATTTAAAAAAAAAAATAATAATAATTTGATCGTCATACCTGTAATGAAAGGATGACATTTACAGCATCATACAACCGCCTCTCATCCAGCGGTTCACCTACAATTTCTGTTGGTAGTTGTGATAATAAAAGAGCAGCCTAAAAAGGAAATAGCTTATTAGAATGAAATGATGGTCAAATCTCAAAATTGTGTGCACGTGTGTTAAATTCATTATTACTTTCAAACCCTCTGCGGTGCAATCTGAAATGGGCCATCCATGGTCTGCGGTTGAGAAGGGCCAAGCACCTTTTGAAATGTGACGATACCATACACTGAGATCACCTGGACAATCCTCTAACACCTTCACCCAACAAAAACGCAACCAGAAGGAGAGAGAGGCAAAAGAAAAATGAGAGTAACAAAAAGGCAACCAGAAGGAGAGAGGCAAAAGAAAAATGAGAGTAAGTGCCACAAACCATGTTCAAGGAAAGACATATAATACCTGGGAATTCTTTATGTAAGTATGTGCTTTTCTTAGAGTTGTACTGAAGTCTTCTCCAAGCTTCGTTGAAATGATTGCTTGAACAGCGAAGGCAGTGTCCCATAATTGACTTCCATTATAGCCCTGCAACTCAATGTTTTTCTCGAGTAGTCTTAGGGGTTGTTTGATTCAAATTAAATTATATTTACTTTCTGTCTCTTCATTCTCAACAACTCATACATTGATTGTCAATTTTCATATATGTTTTAATACATGTTCTTTAATTCTCAACCACACATCTAAAAAGTAAATTAAATTTCATTTGATTTAATTTGTACCGAACAAGCCTTTACATCCGCAGTAGATCATTGAATAGAAAAAGAATCACAGAAGATCAAACCTCTTTGGAAGTGTTCTTATCAATTCAAAGAAAGTTAGGGAGAAAAATTATGTATCTCTATTCAGACTCCCTGATTGCCGCTCATCCGTTACCAATTAGGTCTGGGCAGTCTTCAGAAATGAAACAGAATACCATGACTGGATAAAGGAGATAGTAGCAATGTTGATCTTTAAATGTATAAGCTAGGATGCTGTAGCATGACACTAATGTATCAATTCAGAAGTAGAAAGAAAGACATGTAACAGGCTTTGTTATGTATCAGACACATCTAGGAACGCCTTCAGTAGAAAGCCAACACATATACAAATTTTCACGTTTTTTCATAATCTTTCCTACTTTATAACCATACTTTCTCACAAAAAAAGTTAGGGTGTGCCAGTAGCCATTTGATGGCAGCCCCGCAAATTGTTGACCTAAAAGAGTAGCAGAAGAATTATTAAATTCTACACGAAGTATTAGAATTCTGACCTGCATTTTCATGCCATCTTCAGCGACCCACAGGTAATCATAGATTCTCGGTATATGCAACTTAAAAGCTTCAGAATTGGGATCTTCCACCCAACAGCAAAGCATGTTTAGCACCTATGCAGAGGAGTTAAAAACTATTATCAATTGCAACCACCATCTGGTCATTGGACATTGAAACAATGGAAAAAACATAAAATGAAAAATAATTCATTTAACTTTTGACATATGCGACAAAAGTTGAAAGGGAAGGCTTTATCTTATTCAACTGCGCTTGCTTATTTCATAAGGATCAGATTCTGGAGGGTAGATATTTTCCCTCTTATACCCTTACAGGTCCCAATTATAGGGGGGGCGAGAGAGGCAGAGTCAGTGGATGTGAGACAGCAATAAGTGAAGGTCCATATTTTGAATTGGAAATATAAATAGCTATTCATTTTTCATTTAAATTGCATTATTCAACAAATCAGAATTCTAATGTCAACAATATTCACAATTTTTAGACACTGTAATGTAAACTGATACTTCACCAAATCCGTACAATAATAAGTTAATAATTCTGCAAGCAAACCTTGTTTACAGGACCTATGCATATATAGCGAGTATTTTCATCTTCATAATGAATGTGCTCCATGACAGTACGAAGAGCCTTCTCTCTTAACTTCTTCCCAGGCCAATGCATAAAAATAGGTTCAGCAAGCTTATCGAGAGATGTCCACAGAATATCTTGTATAAGAGGGTGCGGATAGTATAGATCTTCCTGCAGTGACATCGCAAAATGAAAGAATATTAGAGAGAAAAGAACAATACCGGTAGAGTTGGA
This sequence comes from Jasminum sambac, assembly GCA_018223645.1. NCBI lineage: Eukaryota > Viridiplantae > Streptophyta > Magnoliopsida > Lamiales > Oleaceae > Jasminum > Jasminum sambac. The sequence goes on from CP073652.1 coordinate 30,587,631, forward strand.
CGGTTAGCGGTTTATGAATCATTTCCTTTGCAAAGAATTGACGAAAGATAAATATTAATATTAGTAGACTCAAATTATCCATTTCAAACAAAAGGGTGTGAGTAGGTTCTATTCATAAAGCAGGATGCAACTTCTTGTGGTGGTCAGCAAATTCTTTTGTACTCTTTTTCTTGACATTTTATTGTAACATTCAGATAGCTTCCCAAGAAAATGCTAACAAATAATGAATTACGACAGACAAAAGGGTTGACAGCAGCGCTTAGCACGCCAGCCTCGCCTCATTAACAGCCCCCTCTCAGGATTATGTGCAATTTGATTGAACTGGGTATGAAACAATTTTCTTTGTATGTAAAATCAACAGTCATCATTGCCAGATTTACATTCCTTTTCCCTTTTCTTCTCTGTTCTCTTTTTTTTTGGGGGGCGGGGCAGGGGTTGTGTGTGGAGGGGCAGCTTGGGGCATTCATAACATAAACATACTTGAGATCATTAGTTCTGTAAGGAACTAATAAATAGATCTGACCAACCTTTGCGCATTGGTTCCGTGCTACATTCCAGTCTATTTCATGATATGGGATTGAATATAGCTCCTTTCTTAATGACAGAACTATAGGTGTAATTGGACCAACAAATCTCTTCCCGTATAAGTACGACATCGGCAGATAAACCATTCGACAGTGACACCACATCCTTCCTGCAATATCAAGAGAGAGTATGTAATTAGAGTAAATAACATTTAGGAACCATTTGATTCATCCTTGCCCGAACATAAAGCACCAAACATAACAATGGTGAAACCATGAAAGTGTTGATAATCATTCCAGAAAGAAATGGACTAGAAACAAGGGCACCAAAGTAAAATGATTACATTAATGAGAAGAGTCATGCAATCTCAGGTTATTGGGTGATTGCAGTATACAAGACAGATACCAAAAATAATATATCAAGGTAACTACAAATAAATTCAGAAGTATAGATTCACCATGCAAGTAGAACAAATACAGTTGGCTCAAAATGTACGAAAGTCAGGTCAGTGATAATTAGGTACAAGTCTACGACTTTATCATCACTTACAAGAACAAAGGAAAGAAAGAACTTTAAGGAAAAGGGATGGAAACGTGGCAAAGCATAGGTGTGGAGTACCTGGATGAACTGGAATGAGATAAGGAAGAAGCCATATTTCGGGTGGCAGGGGATTATTTCCTGACCATTCAAATGCTCCAAGTACCTAATATCAGCAAGTCGAATAATATTAAATAGGGAAATATACGTGGTAATAAATGCAATGAAATAAACAGAAACACAAAGGATGAGACGAACCGAGAGCCACATTTTCCCCCAGGAAGTAATTGCAGTGGCATCACCATGATCCAGAATCCACTTCCGTCCTTTCTCCATTGCACCATCTCCATCATTCACTTCTTCACCAAGCAACCTCAGAGTAATATAATTCAACACAGAACCAAACATGGTGCTTGGGCCCTCAATGTGTAAACCCCATCCACCATCACTGTTCTGAAATTTACAAGGTTTAATTAGAAATTTTCGTGCTGCCGTGAAAGAAAGAAAAGTAAATGGTAACATGTACACAACCATGAACATCACCCAGTAGACTCGCCTCCTAAAGTTACACTGCCCTTACCTGATGATTGTACAAATACCGGCAAATCTCATGCTTGTGTTCCTTTGACAAAATAGCATTTAACGCCCCAGTAACGTACAAGGTAATGACCTGTTACAGCAAATTGGAAAGAACAATAAAAATAATAAGTATGATGCGTACATGACCTTGCACAAGAATTGCTTCACTTGCAACAGTTACAGAAACAAAAATTAGAAACAGAATTGAATGTCACTAGAAAAATCCACCCATGGGGTGTCCGAAAGTAGAAGTATCTTCTAAAATTTTAAGAAACAATTGGACGGAAAATCAACATTTACCAAGCCAGGCATTAGAAACATGGGACCGCCATAATCCCCTGGCCAGTGACCATCATGAGCCTGTATTGTTGAGTGGAAACTGATGGCTCTCTTCAATGTATTTACTACTTTATCTTCTGTAAGATCTTCTATCTCCTTTACCTTAACTTGGGGCAACAGTGAGGAGATTTGATTCTCCTTTGATAACTACAATTCCAAAGATGAAGAACTATGTTAAGGAACAACTAGATAGGGACTCTTTCAGTGAGAAAAACCTAATTATGGCTGCGATTCAAAATTTTGAGCACAAAGGTTACATTTAACTGCCTTCTAGAGAAAATATATCCTGAACTTTGCATGAGAAGCATCATTTTGAACCCTTTCCAAACAAGATAATTGACAAGGGGAAATGTTATAACGTTACGGAATATACTCCACAAAGACATGTAAAGAACTGGATCTGAAGTACAAAAACCAAACAATAATATTTCCTTCCAGACAATTAAACCCTTATTGAAGTCAAACCATGATAGGAACCAGCCACCTTTGGACAAGAAAGCAAGAGTTGACAATCTGGCAAACCGTACAAAGAAGAGAAAAACATATAGTTTTAGAATTCAACTGCATTCGAACTGCTCAAGAATAGTCATTATAGCACACATCTCCATACAATCCATCTATCTCTACTGTGTAAACTCCCCCTATCTATCTAATAAGAAAGGGTGGGACTAAAGGCACCCCCAAATGTACTTAGGGCACCCCATTACTAAGCACACCCCATAAAAAAATACAAAAAATTTAATATTACTAAGCACACCCTAAATATATACCCATTTTACCCTTGGTATTTAAAAAGAAGAAAAAAACCCACCCAACCCCATCCCACCCCACCCATACCTTCTTTCCCCTAAACACTCTACAATCAAAGTTCACCCATTTTTTGACCTCTATATTTCATAATAAATCATGAAAATGATATCTTTTCCACCAATATAAGTGTTCTCTAATCTTTATTATCTCAAAAAATCTCATTTTGCTTCCTTTTTCGGCACACATTCAAGTTTTTTCGTAACTATTCGTTCATCCCTGGTGCGATGAACGCGCAACTGCTCATTCATCCAACGTTGGATGAATGAGAACTTCCCGTTCATCCAATGTTGGATGAACAACTAGTTGCTCGTTCATCCAACATTGGATGAACGATAAACTACTCGTTCATCCAATGTTGGATGAACCGTAGTAATTTAAGTTTTTTATTTGTTGGCAATGTATTTGAATTATTGCAACTTACTCTTTGTATACCTTATAGGAATCAAATACACAATCTACCAAGGCAAGTTCGTGTTAGACTACCCTACACTTGTACCATTTTGATTGACAATTGACACTAATTTAGAACGCCATATGTGACATAATTCAATTGGCTGGTGAACCAAGCGAAATAAAAAACAATCAACGATCCAAAATACAGTAAATAAAAGACATTTTACTCCGAACAAACGTAGAGCAATACAAGTAATGTATAATTCGAAACTAAATACAACATCATTAATTAACGACGTCTACGTTGTGCAGCTGGACCTGCCGATGGTTCGCCTCTGGACGAATGCCGCCCGGATGAACGAGATATATTCGGATCACGTTGGACATACCAACAAATAAAAAGCTTAAATTACTACTGTTCATTCAACGTTGGATGAACGGGAAGTTGCTCGTTCATCCAATGTTGGATGAACGATGAACTACTCGTTCATCCAATGCTGGATGAACTCGTTCATCCAATGCTGGATGAACGATGAACTACTCGTTCATCTAATATTGGACGAACGAGCAACTGTTGGTTCATCCAACATTGGATGAACGAGCAGTTATGCATTCATTGAACCAGAGATGAACGAAGAGTTACGAAAAAACTTGAATATGTGTGAAAAAAGAAGCAAAATGAGATTTTTTGAGACAATAAACATTAGAGAACACTTATATTGGTGGAAATGTTGGAAAGTATTTTAGGATTTATTTTATACCTTCTTTATTTACTTTCCTTATTTATTTAGTTTCCTAGTTTAGATAGTTTCCTAATTTAGATAGGTTTCTTCTCCTATATAAAGGAGTGATTGTAACCTAAAGCATGAATGGATCTTACTTTTCCCACTTTTTACCACTTTTTTCCACTTTTTTCAATTTTTTTCTCTCTCCTAAATCAATCACATCCACATATCTCATCACATCCATAAATCTCAACCACTCACCTCCACTCATTCTCTCTCCTCTTTTACTTTAAAACACTTTAAAACACTTTTAATTTACTCCCATTCACCCTCCTAGTTTTATATACCAATACATTATTAATTTTGCTTCCGCATTATATTTCAACTTGGTATCAGAGCTTAAGGTTTTCAGATCTTGGTTCTCCGGCGGGCGGCCATTGGCCGCTCGTCCGGTCCCGTCTCTGAATTTTTCCCGTGAAATTACCCTCTACCCATTATGAGGGTTTCAAGATTGGATCTGAAAATTAGAATTCCAAATTGAAAGTCCTAAAATTCAAATCCCAAATTTAAAACCCTAGCCGCAGCCCCTTCTTGATCTGACCCACATCCACACACCCGATCAGCCAACCAATGTTACCGGTCGTGTCGCCTCCTCAGCGTGACTCACCCGCCGGAATTTCTTCAGCAGCCGACGTCCACACGCGCCACACGCGTCCATCCGGATCGGCGCCGCTTCTTCCGCGCGTGAGCGTGACGGCGTCCTTGGTCGGAAAATCTATCGGCCAACATCGGTCTGCTCGCCTTAACCTCCAAGTGCAATTATGAACTCAGGTATGTGGAATTTCAGCCAAATATTGGTCGATTGCTTGAAATAGGTGCGAACCAAGTTTTCTTTGATTTTCTCCCATTTCAGCCTTGTTCGACCCTTGTTGTGGAAGTCGATTGTGTAGTCTTGAGCTTGGGCACTGTTTCAATTTGTTTCTGCTTGTGGACTTGAAAACCGTACTGACTTGCTTGTTTTTGGGGCTGATTTGTTGAGTTTTTGGGCCTGTTGTTGATCTAGCTTTGTTTGGGTTTTAGTTGGGTTTTTTTGTTAAGAGGCTGAGATTCTATTGGATGTGTTATTATGGGTTGTTATTGTGGGCTGCAGATATTTGGCGATGGGTGTAATCTTTGATTTTTGGGCTATTATTTAGGTTGAAGATGGTGATTGGGATTTTTCATTTGGAGATTGTTGGACCTTGTTTGTTGGGCTAGTGTTATGATTGTGCTCATTGCTGGAGTGTCCATTATCCAATTATTTTTTCAGTCCCTCACCTATTCTTTGCCAATTCAGCTCCTTCTTTTCAGATATATCATTTCAGTCCCTATCATTTTTTGGGACTTGCATTTCAGAAAATTGGCAAATTGGTCCCTAAACTTTTGGTGAATTATTTTTCGGTTTATAATTCTTGCAAATTGACCCTTTAGTTCATCCTCTCATTGTCCAGATGATCGCTTTAAGGTCCCAAATTTTATGATTATGTTTTGGGATGCTACTTTTGATCAAGACTTCTCTTGGGGTGTTTATGATTGGGCTTTTGCATGTGACGTGCAACCCTTAAATTGCCATATTAATGATCAATGGCCTATTCAGAGCTAAGTAACCAATCTTTCACGGTTGACTAGCCTTTTGGTGCGTTGAGATATTTACGTGACTGTCAGAGACTTGGTGACCTCTCTCAGAACTGTGCAACATTTCAATTAAGTTGGCTCAGTCTTTTTGGTGCTCCATGGGGATCGGCAGATCATGGTTTCTATATTTAACCCTAGCTTTCTCAGGTCAACCTAGGCCCCCACTTGAATATGGAAGGATCAGGCAATTCTCATCTATGCTAGGGGGAGCACTTAACTACTTGGAATTGGAAGAAAGGGAGAGTTTTTTTGCTACTTGGAGTTGCCATTAGAATTGGCTACCATTTGAAGATGGAGTGCAATCAGAGTTGTCAACCGATCACAAGTAGTCGGGCATCCTACCACTCTACAATTCCACATTCCATGCATTATCGTCCAAGTTGATGCTGTGTGGATGCATCAACTTGAGGGGGAGTGTTGGAAAGTATTTTAGGATTTATTTTATACCTTGTTTATTTACTTTCCTTATTTATTTACTTTCCTAATTTAGATAGTTTCCTAGTTTAGATAGGTTTCTTCTCCTATATAAAAGAGTGATTGTAACCTAGTTTTATATACCAATACATTATTAATTTTGGTTCCGCATTATATTTCAACTGGAAAAGATATCATTTTCATGATTTATTATGAAATATAGGGCTAAAAAATGGGTGAACTTTGATTGTAGTGTTTAGGGTAAAGAAGGTATGGGTGAGGTGGGGTGGGATAGGGTGGTGGGGTTTTCTTAAAAAAAAAAAAAACTCTACAATACATGAAGGATATTTTGGATATTTGACAAGGGGGTATTTTTGTCCCAAAAAAAGATGGGTTGTGCTAAGTAAACCTAGGGGTGCCTTTAGTCTTACCCAATAAGAAATGGCCGACTAGGGAAGTAAAGAGATCTAAAGATCCTCAACAAATAACATAATACATGTTATTACCAGTTAATTAATAGATGACAGCATGAATCTTTTTACCACCACTTTGTGGTTAATCACTATTCACTACTGCTGAAAATGTAAATTAAACATATAAAACAGCAAATATCCCTGATCTACCCTGTTCAGCTCAAACGCCAACATTTGAATGATAGCTTTAGATCTATGCAAGACATTTCCTGAGACCTTTAATTAGTTATCCCTATTATTTGTCTCTTTAGTTCTTTTTATCTCTTTCTGACTCTGTACATTCGCATTTCTTATTTTTCCTATCTAATACAGTCACAGCATCTTAGCACACTGATGTCTACTGCACTCATTGTACAGATATTTTACCCATAATTAGAGCATTTCTAATGTTATGGCAAAAAAGCCAAGGGGAAAAAACCTAAAGAGAAAAAATAAGGGGGAAAAACCTATTGCCAAATAATGTGTGGGGGAAAAATTTAGGTAGAAGTATGTTGTACAAAGGGGGGAAAACTATTTTTCACCAATGGGAGCATTCCACCAAGGGGGAAAAAGCCTAAAAGAGGTTTTAGCTTTTTCCACCATAAATTTAACTATGTTCCCTTTTCCCCACTACAGTATTTGTTGTTGTGGGGGTGTAAAAACCTAAATTTGGGTTTTTACACCTCAACATTAGAAATGCTCTCAATAATATAAACCATAGCTGATCTAATTCTGTTCTACATAACTTGTATTTTAACTTTACAATTTTCTTCTCACCCAGCTCACTCCCATCACATGCATTTCATCATCTTAAATGCCACTTACCTTCTTCATGATCAAACTCATATACATAAAATAAGCACTCCTCAATATGATCATCTATGGCGAGTCCACCCCATTCCTTGTGGCTAAAGGAATATGCTTATCATTCTATGCTAATTCTACTTAACTTACTGACACCAAAAGTGGAAATGGAGAATCGTGAAAGGGCAAATGAAAATATTGATCACCTACTGATCCATTATGAATTTGCAAAAGGAATTTGGGACAGAATCATGAACTTGTTTGGAGTATGGCGTGCTATGCCTAGAAGATGGGCTGATTTGATTCTTATCAAATGGAGTTTTGGGGGAGATGGGAAACAAAACAAGGAGCTATGGAAATTGACCGTTATGGGAGTAGCTTGGACAATTTGGTTGGAGAGAAATAAAACGATTTTTGACAATCTCGAGAGATTGACAGATGACATTTGGGACTACATTATCTTCACAGTGGGACTATAGGCTAGAGCTGCGGGTTTTTTTTACTAAATTAGATAACTTTTGTTTCGCCTAGAGCCTATGAGCTCTCTTTGTACTGTAATTCCAAGTAGTTCATAAAGCCTTTGTTTAGACTTTTTGATTTAGCATAGTTTATGGTAATTTTCTGTTGGTGGAAGTCTTGTCCACCCCTTTTCGTTGTAATAATCCATGGAGTTATTAGTTCAATAACATATTTCGTTTCTTATCCAAAAAAAAAAGTGGAAATGAAGAATAAATCGCTAGTAGACCTATTTATAATCTGGTGTCAAGTTGGCATAGCTCATGCCCATGTAGGAAGATTTATGAAACTCCAATTTGTTTGAGTAAATGATTATCGCAAGCGGAGACTATATTACTAATAGAACTAGTTACCATAACTTTTGCTAACATGGCCTCCCGAAATTACTTGATCATACATGAACATACAAATACATACTCATACAAGCTTAGTGTTGTGATTCAAGCAACAAAAAAATTTCCAATTCACCAGGTTCATTCATAATCCATATGACATACTATGATGTGGCTGATGGAGGATTTTATTTATTTATTTTTTTTTGGAAGAATTGGAGGATCAAATTAAATACACAATAATTACCAACTGACTGAATGTGAGGCAAAAAAAAAAAAAATGTTTGAAACATAGAAAAAAATGCATACGCGAAGAATTGTACAATGTGAGAAAGGTTTTTATGACTGTCAATAAAAGATAAAAAACCAGAAAGGAACTAAATGACGGCTCACTGAACTTGAAATCTCATGAGAAGATCAGAGGAGTGCTTTTTCTCGAACCGATGGTTGCGAAACTGCTCACGAAACTTCTCAATCTCTGCCAGCTCTTCGGGGGACCCAGCATTCACATCAAACTCCCAGATTTGTCTACCAACATGACCGTTCACACTGCGCAGCCATGGGTTAACTCCCTCAGCAATTTTCAGTTTCCACATTTCTATACATAATAAAATCCATGTGAATGATCAGTTTACAAATACACTGCAAATAAAGATTAATGCATATCTTCAAGAACCTTGACTCCACCGCTGAGAGCAACTCTATTTTCTTATGCAAAATAGAACGGAAACCCCCTCAGCAATTTCCCCTAAAATTCGATTGCCAAATAAGAAAATGTGTTTATGGACTGCTTATAAATGGGTGGAATTCAGTTCAGAGCTTGTTCAGAATAACTTTTTGAGAAGAAAATAATTTTACTAGTATACTGCTTCCTAGCGGTGGGTCCAACCATAGATCCTGTCTATAACTGAGACTAAGTAGAGATAAATGGATTTTTCATTACTTCATATAATCTACAGTACCGTCAGCGTTCATAAGTCTACTCTAAACCTTTTTCGAATTATCGGCCAATTTGTACATGTCCAAAAAAAGGGTGGCACAAGCACATAAAAGAATGTCCCACAAATGAATATGAATAGTTAAGATGAACCAATCACCACACACATACATTTTATTAATCTGTATTATAGAAAGTTCACATTCACAGGCTGAAGCTCCATCTCAGCTTCAAGTTTGGTCTCATTTATGCTCAGCCACTTTATATTCACTTTATATCTTCAAGTTGTTAATTATCAATGAGACCAAATATTTTTTTCCCACATGTGCATGTTAAACCTCTTAATGAATGCAAACCGATAGAAATTTAACCAAACGAATTGTATCAAGCCAAAAACCATTTTCTTCTTAGCTTAATGGAAAATCAGATTATAGAACCAAGATTGAAATTTTCACATGTTATTCCAAAGAAAATTATCCAACGAACCTATAAAACATTGGGAAGTAGGCCATCAACACAGGAGATAAATATAGAAGTATATGGAGAAATTGGGAACAACTAGAAATATTTTATTCAAATCATCTCATCTTGGTTATGGCAATTAAAATACATAAAAAAGTAAAGAATTCCCAGAAGATCTTACCTATGCAATGAACTGCTCATAAAATTGAAGAAGTGAGTGCGTACTGACAGTTCTCGTGCGCGTATGAAATTGGGTGTTTGAAGTGTTAAATGTTGCCGGATTTTGTCCCAATCGGCGATCCAAAAATGCTGAATAGAGGCAATACAGCAGCTTTTTATATCGGCAATCAGGCGGGTATGGTGAAAAAACCAGAATTAAAAACCAATCGATAGCTGAAAAACTATATTGGTGATTGGGGAGGCAATTCCGCCGGGAGAATAACCGATGTTGACAGCAGATGGGTTGACTGGTTCGGAGAATTGGATAGAGAAAACGCTCATGTGATGGTCGCTTGTTGATGAACGAAGGCCTTGGTAGGGCAGTTGAAGCGTAGAACCCGGGTTTTGGAGGAAATCTTCAAAGTTTTGGTTAATAACAGCAACAATTGTTATGGAGTATTTACAATTACAAATTCAATTCACGTGTTCTTCAGAAAAACAAAACACAAGAATCAATTCACGTGCGTCGCGATCGGCCAAAACAGGCTAAACATGTTTGTACGCTCAGTCTCACGTGACCAAGTCAGTTAGTCAAGTCTACAAACACCCAATGTTCCCCTTCGATTCTTGTTCAATTGGGACTCTAGGTATTTAGAGCTTGCAGATTTAGTCTGTTCCCAACGTGGGAACAGATCAAATCTGTGCCCACATCTATAGGACGCCACATTAGTTTTTAAAAAAAAATTAGAATATCTATATTTGATCGGATAAATTACACATATTCCCCAATAATGGGGGCCTACAAATTTTTTTCAGTGTGAATACGTGAGTACCAGATTATTAACCTCAGAGCTTGTTTAATATAAATTCTTAGAACAAAAAGAAAAAGGAAAAAAAAAGTGAGAGAGAGAAGAAAAATATTTTCTTATATGGTTTTAAATCCTTCGTCATATTACTTTACAAATTCTTGAATTTCTCTAAAAAAATTACTTTTTATTTCTTGATAATGATATCTTTCTAATTGTTATGAATAATAATTGAAGAATAATTATTAGGTGTTATGAATAATTGAGAATAATTTGGTGGTTATGAATTATGAGGAATAATTTGGTGGAGGAATAATTTGGTGGAGGAATAATTTGGTAAAAGATGTAATTATTATATGTGAATGACTATTATACCCTTGATGAAATTATGTAATTACGATTGTGTCATTCGAAGTTTTCCTATAAATAGAGCTTGATTATTAATGAAATTCATTCACGAGAATTCCTTATAATTCATTCTACAAATTCTCTCTATTGTTTACATCTTTTATAACACGTTATCATTGAGTCTCTAGCCATTTGAGTAATATGAAGGGAGTATGCTTCTACGATTCATCTATTGATGAGCATACTGTATCGAAACCTTAATATTAGTCAAATTAATTGCCTCTAAAACTATGCTCACAGAACAATTCTCTGGATCAAGATTCTCTCCTCTCAAAATCATCTTCATTCGAGAGATCTCCATTATTCTTCTTCCTCTTCTCTCACTACCTCCGTTCTCTTTCTTCAGCACGCAACATTCATAACTTTTCTCTCATCTCTGGTGTTTAATTATAGTTTAATAATATTATATTTTGGCTTAATGATGATTATTGCATTATGGGCAATTCAAGAATTGGCAAATGGAGGAAATACGTGCATGTTCAATTGCTTCTACCAAAGAAAAAGGAAAAGGTATATATATTATATTACTTTATAATATAATAATATATTAAACTATAATATTCATTTTCTCGAGATATAAGGAGCATACGTTATCAAAATCAAATTTTCTCGACTCCATTATACTCGATTTAACGAGAGTTTCGATTTGACACAACATTGATAGGGTAATAACTCGTTTTGAAATATGTTATTATCAAACTTTCAAAATTTACAAATCAGTACACTAACTTTTGAAAAATTTACAAAATAGTCCTTGAATATTTTGATATTGATAAATTGAAGTAGAAAGGAGATAATTTTCCAATCGTAAAACATTGATAAAATATTTTTGACAATTTTACCTTTGCGAATTGGAATGGACAATTTTACCCTTAGGGTAAAACCGACCTAATTTTGACGACAGTGAAAAATGGATAGAATATTCATGAAGAAATTCTAAATCCATTGATTATATAAAATGACTTGAAGTCCATTTGAGTTTAAAGATCGAAATATTAATGTAACTCCCGCAGAGTTCAATTACATAATGTACTTATTCTAGAAGGATAAGTGTCTTTCTTGTAGAAGTAATGAGTATTTGTTACTAGAAGAACAAATGCATCCGTAGAAGCGATTCAATATTTAATTCTCACTTTATTTATTTATGCAATTTAATTCTTGCAATACCTCCTACTTGATGATGGGTTCAGCGAGTCACTAAGCGGAAGGTTTTATATATTTTTGCACTTTATATGCTAAGTGATGGGTAATACCTTCTACTAAGCAGATCCTACTCCTGAAGAAGTAGTTAAACATTATGCAATTTAATTCTTACTATTTAAATTCCGTAAATTTATATTTATTGCAATAATTCCCATAAGGTAGTTTCGACCACCTATTGGAGGAAATTTAATTTCTGCAATTTAAATTTATACACTTTATAGTTTGAGTATATTTCCAATGTGGTGGGTAATACTACACGATTGGTGTGCATATTTCCAATGTGGTGGGTTATACTACACGATTGATTATAACGAATCCTACTCCAGAAGAAGTAGTTGATCAAACATTCTAATCCTACTCTTGAAGAAGTAGATAATAAGAATAAAATTTATTCTTCATATTTACCGAATATTAATGGAGAAAATTGAGCAAGTGGTACTTGAAGTTACCATTGGATAAATATATGAAAGTAAAATGCTCAATAGATCCCATATTGATAAAAGAAAATATATCATATGAAGTGATTATATGAAGTAATCTCATCGATGATATGAGATTATATTAATATGAGAATAAAATGCTCTTGAAGAAGCATAATCACTAGATTTCTGTATTTGAATAAAGCCAATATGATATTATTATTACTCCAGAAGAAGTACAAAACAGCCGAAGTGGAACATATTGAGAATATCAAAGATGGCAATAAACACTTTCGAAAATATAGAAATACGAAAAGAAAATATATATTGAACCCATAAATGAGGGATGCGTCTCGAGTATAAATACTCAGTAACTCACCACCCTCAACATTCGGGTTCATAATGAGATATTTAAAGATCAAAGGATCTCTTTTTAAGCTTGACACCGATGATGCATGTGACCGATGGGTTTTGGCTTCCATGATTCTTGAACATATGATTGAATCTTGATAAGTAGTTCGATCAAGCGTATTAAGCGAGAAATAAGTATATTTCTCATTTGAAAGAGAAATAAATTTATGTTCTACACCACGATCTAGAAATGCTAGCAAACCATCAAAGAAATAATTAATATTCAACAAACCTATGGGTTTGGTATGAAAATTCCACTTTGTGCAAATGACGCTATATTGAATATTTCCTCCAGTGTGTTATAGCGCTGGAAGAACAATAAAAGCATCACTATTGCTCATCATGTACATCATGCGATCATGGATGGATTGTATTTGTAGCATCAATCCCTTGGACTAATGACATTTCTAACTCCAATTCGATTCTTCGCCTCCAATTCGATGAAAAGGTATTATACTTGACACTCTTATCCCCATAATTGTGCGGCCATCGTAAGACTCCTTAATAGTTTGTTATTAGTCCCTCCATATAGTATATTGATATTTTGTTTCCCTAACTCCCTTACAAGTTGGTCTGCCATATCCACATATTGGATATGACCTACTAGTTTGGAGCCACCAAGAACACATATAGCTTTTACCTGGCGAGGTAAAGATTGACTTACATGAGATGATTCTGATATCTTCATCTCCATCTCCACCTCTATCTCTTTCTTTCAACGAATGAATGATAGATATATAAATCCCTCTATTTAAAGATAAATTTTCAAACCAATAATTGATTGTACTATTTACTTTTTGACAAATATGAAAGAGAAAAAGGCAGAAATTTTTTTTCTAGTGATATGACATATAGCTGTCAGTGATTGAAAAATAATATATATCTTAAAATTGAAAAACGATATTTATAAATAAAAGAAATATATTGATATTTGTTATTACACCGAGCTTCTTACATAAATATGGGAAAATCATTATGCTAAAATTTTCTACTAAATTTACAAACAGGATCTTCTAAAGTAAGTTTTTCAAGACTGTAACGCGTTTGTTGATATTTGAATTTGGCCCATAAGGCCATTAGCTCACCTTGTACGTGTCCACTAGGATGTGTCTCAAGAGCCTGTTGAATATCATCCAAAGGCTCCTTACTCAATCCATCATTAATGAATGCTATTTTATCTTCTCGGTTTCTGGACAAGTACCCCACAGATTTACATCGAGTGTCACATGTCCACCGAGCACACTTGTAGCATCCTCCTAATCTTTTTGCTCACCGTTTCTTTGAAAAACTACTCTTACCCATACCAGGCATGTATTTAGAAGGAATTGAAACCTCACCAGATAATCGAACATTTACTTCAATCAAGCATCGGATATCTTGTGGGATACCCTTATTCATTAGCATCCTTAATCTTTCCAGCCTACATCGATAAATCCTTTTTAGGATTTTGATCGGTAGTGATGAATAGTATTTTCGAAGATTTGAGAGCATATGATCCATTATAATGTATAGACCCTTGTTAGGATGAATTTTGTAATAATTTTGATAATTTATTTATAGAATAATACGACGCGTATGAAATAAGACTCCGATTTTAAATAAATAATATGAAGCGTAAAGCGACGATTTCGAATTAAATAATAGCGGATGTGATGCGTATGAGTTGTAACTCCGTGTTTGAGCAGTAGTAGACAATAATGTCACCAAAAGATGATGGAATATGTCGGTGAGCTATACATATGATGAAAGTAATAAATCATGTTGAGCACTATCTGAGATACTAGTGAAATCGATATAAGAATTTCTTGAACTAGAAGTTCAATAATACTCGTTTGCAAAACCGGATTGACCATCCAGGTTTAAATAATTATTGAAATCAATATTTCAAGTGAAGAATTAAAGGAATTCTTCAATGATTGTTCTCGATAAATGATGAAATCATTACTAGCCAATATTGAAATAAATCCCAAATATATACGGAATAAAGGATGAAATATGGGCCCACTCATCCTCCATGTGGACTACTAGATATTATGATATGGATCCACTAGATAGTCACATGTGTATATGATTCGTAATTTGAAATTTCTGAAATATTTGCTCACGGTATGAGCATGATTTCAGTTAATGATAAAGCTAGTAAATGTATATCCCAATGATTTGAATAAATCCCTGAAGGATTTGAGTATGCGCATACAAGTGGGATATTATATTGCAAATTATTTAAAGTCCTCAAATAAATTGCCGATATCGAGAATAGAATGCAAACTATCTAAATTCCCATATTAAGGTGAATGATGAGAACATATATGATTAAAATCATACCAAGCTGTATGAGTTTTGGTGTTCTAAATTTTCTCAGTATGAGGGGGAGTATTAAAGATTGAAAATGATATGTGAAATGTATCATGATATATCCTCAAAATTAAAATATGAACTTGAAGTTCAAAGATGTATAAAAGATGCTATGAACAATCACATATATCAGTTAAGATGCTTTGATAAGTTAGCCTTGAAGCGTTGATATTATGAGATTTCCCCAAACATATATATCAAAGCAAATTATAAAAGATGGTCTTAATAACAAGGCATATGCTCTTGAAGAGTATATAGACATAACTATATTGTGTAATCCTACAAGAGGATTGATAATGAGATATCTCGATAAGTTATGTCGATATGGGGAAAGAAATGAAATTGAAAAGTGTCGACACGGTATGAAAATGTAGCGCTACATATGATCAATGATAATGAAAATATTGAGATATATTGAAGATGATAAATGGTGAATGTGAAATCCTTAACTTATGAGATGATGAGATGATGATGACTAATGCTCAAGTTTAAAGATAAGCATGGTGGTCATTATATGTTGCATGCTCATGAAAGTTAAATTACAGATCGTGTGTGTAGTAAGAAAAGGAAATTAAAGGATCGGGTGAGCTAAGCCCGTGATTTATGAGTACCCAAAGGGTGAGCTAAGCCCCTGTGAATGAAATAACCTATTAAGTGAGTATTAAATGTTAAATGATATATTTTAAGTGATAGTTAGTTATGAAGGTTTACTTATATGTTTACATGTTTTTACGATGAATTTATATGCTTTAAATTGTGTATTTGGAGACATGTGTTCATGGTGAATGTTTTGTAGTTGTGTAAGAAAATTGATGCACTCTAAATGAGCAAGAGTATAAAATCAATGTATATGATACTCATACAAATGTATGAAAGATTTTGAAATGCTTGCGACATACTTGTATAAAATACGCGTTGCACTCTTTTTCCCTTGAGTGAGGTTTTATCCCATTGGGTTTTCCTAGCGAGGTTTTTAATGAGGCAACTTTTAAAGGCATATTCACATGAATAATGTACTCTTTTTCCTTCATTAGGATTTTTTCCACCTGGTTTTTCCTAATAAGGTTTTAACGAGGCATATTCATGCTATATTGAGAACGATAGGAGAAATTGATACAGTGTATCTATTGGATCAATTTATAATGGAGCTAATGCTTTAGATCCAAACGATGATGATATTGAAATCATTTACGAAGTAAAGATATCCATCCTCAAGATATGAACTCAAGCGGAGAGCATTTGTACTCTTTTTCCTTGATCAAGTTTTTTCCCACTGGGTTTTCTTGACAAGGTTTTAACGAGCGACATGAATACTCCTATACTTACGGTAGACATCAGGGGGAGCAATGTTTTGATGAAGCAGTATATAACCACTCAAAGCTATCATGCAATCGGTTTGAAAGTTTTTTCCCACTGGGTTTTTCTCCAAACAAGTTTGAAGACATTTGTATTAATAGTCATTCAAGTGGGAGTGTTATGAATAATAATTGAAGCATGGCACCCGAGGCTTAGGTGTTATGAATAATTGAGAATAATTTGGTGGTTATGAATTATGAGGAATAATTTGGTGGAGGAATAATTTGGTGGAGGAATAATTTGGTAAAAGATGTAATTATTATATGTGAATGACTATTATACCCTTGATGAAATTATATAATTACGATTGTCTCTATTCTATTTTTCCTATAAATAGGGTTTTTATTAATGAAATTCATTCACAAGAGTATTTGAGGTCACATGGTGATGATATCATTACAAGAGTAATGATATCTTTTATAACACTAATTAGGGTAATTGATGCATTTAATACTTAAACGTTGTCTCTTTTAATAAATATAAGTCGCAAGCATTTGAATTTTCGTGTTAAAATTCTAAAATATTATAGGTGGCATAAGTCCATTTACATCCAAATAGACCATTAATTGTTAGTGCCTTGTTTGGGTACCAAATCAATAATTTCATCGCGTCAAATAAGAGATAAAAAGAAGGAAAATATTTTATTATATCGCTTTCAATCATTCGTCATATTAATTTGACAAATTCTTAAATTTCTTTAAATTACTTTTTGCTTCTCAATAACATCTATCTATCTAACTATATTGAAATAATGACAAATTCTTAAACTTCTTTAAACTAGTTATTTCACATGTGCATTACACGGAGATATAATTTTTTTAGCTAATAACAGTATTAATAGGTGTTAGTCATATTAACATAAGATCTTGAAAAAATAAAATAAATAATAAGTCACAACAATAAACTTAATTAATATAACTAATGAAATAATTCTTGGATAATTTCGACAGAGTTTTCCTCTATTTTGTACCTAATTCATCCAGCAAATAATTGGGAAAAAACTCACCGAAAAACTCAAATTTAATTTACAATACTCTTAAAGACATCAACAATTAAAGCAATTCAAACATAACACCATCAATAATAGTCAACAACAATACACAAAATAAAAAATAAAAACATCTTCGTGGTTTAAGGATGAACGTACTCAAATATAAATCACATCCATAATTGTCACAGAGAATATAAAAATTTGTATTATTATATAATTGAATTGTACTAAAATAATAAATAAATTTTAGATGAGTGAAATATCTCAGACATCACTTTTACACTAATATTGACGTTTTAGCATAAGAAACCTATAAAAATATTAGAAATAACATCATATTTCAAATATGATCATTAAAGCTCACTAAAAGTATAATTTTCGACTACTAAGTACGTTGAGTTACCTTTTTGAAATACAATGCTACTAATGCATACGCCAATGCTCTGTTTCCCATGTCGGGATGATACCCACGCCACGTGGCGTGAAGGCCCTGCGTCACCCAATTTTTTTAATATTTTTTTAGTATCTACGTTAGGTTAGATGAATAATACATAACTGCTTTCTGATGGTAGGGGGTCGATGGAGCCTGCACTAATTTTTTTGGGGCATGGGTACGGGATCTCCTAATGCATAGATGGTACATATAATCAATTTGTATAACTCCACCAAATTTGTAATAGGAACATTATATTTAGATAAATATAAAAGCACAAACACAATAATATATAAATACAATCATTCACTTCACATATCAAACCATGAATGACATAAAGGATTTGTGTAAAAAAATAAATAAAGTGAACAACGTACCTGATGCGATTAATAAGTATGAAACTGTAAGTTTAAACACTTATTTATAGATGACATTTGTAGTTATGGTAGTTGGACGACCATCATCATCATATATCACAAACTTTAAACTATTCCTATACGTCACCCTCGAGACTACAACACACCTTTCCTATTCAAACCATAACTGTTTCACCCGTGTGTTGTGCATGGGCAAAATTTTCAACATCTATATTTTTACATATATATTGATTGAATATTGTATTATTATAAGAAATCCAATATAAGAACAATAAATAACCACCTAAAAACTTATCTCTCTACCTTATTATGGTTTAATTCATACTTTAAAATTATAATAACTCTACATGAATTAAAATAATAAAATATAATGTAATTTATCTCATTCCAAATCGATCAATTATAAAGATGATGGTGTAAGTACTCATTAGATAATTACAATTTTGATTTAATTCAATAAATATGTACTTGTAGTTTTAAATCTTTCATTTCCTTTTTCCCCATATATATTCATTCAACAATTCCTTATAATACAATTAAAATAAGAGTACAATTCATATTCTTAACTTTTCTACTTCAATTTTGCGTAACTAATACTATTGATTTATGATTGAGGTGTCCATTGGACCAATGAGGACACTAATTTAATAAGTTAATATGTGAGTATTTGGACACAAAAATAAATATTTCACAAAAAAAAGTGCGAAGAAAGCACAATCAATCAACGAATTTACCTTTACAATTTAAAAAATTGTGTCAACTCAACCAAAAGGTATAAAAAATTAATGATACAAAAAAATTATCAGTATGAAGAAATAATTATTATTTTAACAATTTATCGCAAATAATCAATTAAAGTGGATCACTTCAGATTTTAATTTATTTTATACTTGTAAATAGTAATAATTGCATTACAAATTAATATAGTGTAAAAAACTAAAAAGTTTATTGGACTTTTGCAATTGTGATGAATTATGTGAATTAAAAATTTTAATCAACCATACAAAAAAGTATAATTAAATTCACAATAAACATATTGGCATGAAAACTAAATGATTTAAAGCAAAAAAATTAATACTGTGAAAAAAGTACAATCAATCCACAAATTTATCTTAATAGTTTAAAATATTGTGTCGACTCATGCTAATGGTTAAAGAAATTGATAATACAAAAAAAGGAAAAAAAATTTATTATTGCGAAGAAACTATAATTGTTTCTTCACACGAAGTGAGTTCGACACTCTTTTTATTTGGAATTATCTTCAACTTCTAAAAAGTATTTTCCATGCAGGCACAAAAAATAAATGATTCAATAAAAAATTTAATAGTGCGAAGAAAGTACAATCTATCCACCGATTTACCTTTAATATTTAAAAAAATCATATTATCTCATTGTAATGGTATAAAAATTAATTTTAAAAAAGGGAAAATAATTTACCACTATGAAGAAAGAAATAATTGTTTCAAAGTTACCAAAAATAATCCATCGAATTGGGTCGATTAATATTTTAATTTATTTTATACTTGTAAAAAGTAATAGTTGCATTACAAATTAATCTACTGAAAAAAATTATAAAGTATATTGGACTTTTACAATTGCAATGAATTATGTGAACTAAAAATATTAATCAACTATATAAAAGAAGTATAATTCATAATGAACATATTGATATAAAAGCTAACTGATCCAATGAAGGAAAGTTAATAGTGTAAGAAAAGTACGATCAATCCACTGACTTATCTTAACAATTCAAAATATTGTATCGACTCCTATTAATGGTTTAAAAATTGATTATATAAAAATAAAAAATAAAAAGCTTTAATAGTGTGAGTCCAACACTTTTTTTATTGGAACTCTGTCACTATTGAAAAGTATTTTCCATGTGATCACAAAAAATAAATGATCGAAGAGAAAAATTTAATCGTGTGAAGAAAATATGATCAATCCATAAATTTACCTTACTATTTTAAAAATTGTATCGTTTCAACCTAATGGTATAAGAAATGAATGAGAAAAAAGAGAGAGAGAGAGAAAATAAGTTATCACTTTGAAAAAAGAATAGTTATTGCAACAACTTATCGGAAGCACTCCATCGAATTGGGTTGATTCATATTTTAATTTATTTTATACTTATAAATAACAATCGTTGCATTACAAATTAATTTACTGGAAAAAATTATAAAGTATATTGGACTTTCCAATTATAACGAATTATGTGAACTAAAAATATAATCAATCATACAAAAGAAGCATAGAAAGATAATTAAATTTCATAATGAACATATTGTCATAAAAAATAAATGATCGAAGGAAAAAAATTGATAGTGTTAGAAAAGTATGATAAATCTACGGATGTACCTTAATAATTTAAAATATTGTGTCGATTTGTATTAATGACTTAAAAATTGATCATATATATATATATATATATATATATATATAAAACTTTTTTAGTGTGAAGAAACTATAATTGTTTTTTTATAATAAGTGAGTCCAACACTCTTTTGATTGAAATTCTATTTCACTATTAAAAGGTATTTTCCATATAAGTACAAAAAATAAACGATCCAAGATAAGAAAAAATAATAGTGTGAAAAAAGTACGATCAATCCACGAATTCACCTTTAATATTTAAAAATTTGTGTCATCTCAACCCAATGGTATAAAAAATTAATTAAAAAAAAGAGAAAGTAATTTATCAATGTAGAGAAAGAATAATTATTTCAATAATTTACCACAAATAATCCACCAAATTCGGTCAATTCATATTTTAATTTATTTTATACTTCTGAATATTAATAGTTGCATTGAAAATTAATCAACTTTATAACAAATTATAAAGTTTATTGGACTTTTGCAACTGTGACTAATTATGTAAACTAAAAATATTAATCAACCATATAAAAGAAGTATAATTAATTTTCATAGAACATATTGGCATAAAAACTAAATGATCCAAGGAAAACAAATTTAAGAGTATGAAGAAAGTTCTATGAATATACGGATTTACCTTAATAATTTTAAAAATGCCGTTAATGATACTCATGTAATCGTTATTCATTGTTTTGATACATTAATCAGTAAAATGTTCTTATTGACAATCTTCATTGTAATTTATGGTGCGATTTTAATATTGGTCAAAAGTTACATATTCAATATCAAGAAGAAACATACCCTAACAAAAGGCTTAACTTGTGTTTGCTTTTCAGAAAAAGTTTAATCCATCAAAAATAAATATTCGAAAAATGAAGATTATCAATTCTTCTAATCAAATCCAAATAACAAAAACCATGAAAATTAATGAGAACTATAACTCAAATTCGATATAAACGGTTGAAATGCAATAATAAAATCCGTTATCAAAGCTGATTGACTACTAATTAAATATAATAACAAAACCATCAAAACTAATTTGAAATCTGTTTAAAAAATATAACTATTGAAATGCAATATTAAAACCCGTTTCCATTAATTATTTCCACTAAAAGATATATGCAATTTAAAAGATATAGATACAGATTCAATTAATTAAAAATATTGGATTAATGTTACAACTGAATGGTTAATTAAAAAATTATTATTACATATTTCTTTTAGTTTTTGTGTACAAATTTGATGAATTGTAATTTTTTATCACACCAAAATGAAATTGTAAAAACTTACTAATTTTAATTAATTTTAATTTTTAGCTAATTTTATTTTTTAAAATAATTAATTATTTCTAAAATTAAATAAACTGACCGATCTAATCATGTTACAAGTTCATTTTAATTTTTATGTAAAATTTTAATGACTTTTAATTTTGTATCACACAAAAATTAAATCTAAGCGAAATTGCTAATTTAGATTAATTTTCATTCCTTAACTAATCATTTATAAAAATCAATATTTAGAAAATTGGACTAGATCGGCAAGTTCAACATGAGCCGGTCCAAAATCCTGTCTAGTTATAGCTGAAAACTAGACTATTAGAAAACCGATCAAAAATCGCTCAACTGACCAGTTCAACCGGTTTAATCGGTGACCCGATAAATGTTCAACCCGGTTTTTTATTGGTTTTAATTTATTTTTTAATTTTTTTATTTAAAAACGGTTCGACCCCAGTTTGATCCGGTTCAACCGTTTGCCTTGAACTGTTGCCTTCTCTAATTTGCTGATTGATTCGGTTTTCTAAATATTGATAAAAATAATTAATTATTTAAAAATTTAATTAATGGATCGAATCAAAATTTTAAATTTTAATGTTATACTTTTCTTTTAATTTTGTGTAAAATTTGATGAATCCTAATTTTCTATCACACAATAATAAAATATTAATGCAATTATTAAATTTAATTAATTTTATTTTCTTAAGAATTATTTTTCGTCTCGTAGTTAATTATTTATAAAAAGTTTCTTATTCTATATATAAATATAAATTTTAAATTCAGATTAAAAAGATATAATGAAATAATAATTATCAATACTTGTCCAAGGAAAAAACTTAGATTTAATATTTAGCATTTAATATAAATAATAATTTATTAAATTTTTGTTAAGATTGATTATGAATTGATAAAAAAGGAAAAATCAAAAGATAAAAAACATATAGAAGATAAGTTCAAATTAGTGAAAATTTGAAAAAATCTAATTTTGGTGAGATTAAGATTTAGCATATATAATGATTAGTTAATTGATTGTTGGAGATTAATTATTAATTATTAAAAAGGGGAAAAAATAAAAAGACAAGAAATGACTTTATTTTGGATGGGAAAACTATTTAATTTAATTAAAAAATATACTGAAATTTCCCTAATTTTCTATATATAATAATAATAATAATAATAATATAGATATAGATTACTTTTTTTTACCTCTCAATGACATCTATCTATCTAACTATATCGAAAGAATGGGCAATGAATCCATTGTTCAATCTTGACGGTTCCTTTTTTCCTTAAATTAATAAATAAATAAATAATGGTAGTTCTTAGGGACTGTTTGGCTAAGCCCTTTTTTTATATGCCCAAGTAAACCAATTGTTGCCAAGGGGGTTTATCATAGCAGAAAAGTACCATTTTATCGGTATATTTCATCTGAATTTAAATCACCGCCTCACACATTACGTTCTCTAATTTGTACTAAAAAATACGAAACGAATTATTGTTGCTGATAGATTGCAAGCAACTTGATTAAATCAATTTATCGTCTTAACAATCATATTACAATAATTTGAGTAAAACTTGTATTTATAACTAAATTCGAAATTCATTTAAATTGTACCAATATCTACAAAACAACTAATGGTGTCTTTGATTGCAAAACCGAAATTTGGTTGGAAAGAAAAATGAATTTCAGGTAAATGAATTTTGGAAAAAATTTTCTAGGAAAATTAGCAGTTGTATGTATTTCATTGCATTAATTTGCAAGTTGGATCATGGTGTTATTTTCCATGTTTTTGTATTTTTTTCATGAAATTTGATTGTTTTCCTTATTTTTATGGTTAAAGCAAATTGTTTATTAAAAAAAAAGCAACAAATTTTTTCCTGGAAAACCAAATCCGGCCAAGTGGTAGGAAAATGAATTCCTTCGAAGGCTGGAAAAATGGTCACGCGGGGAAAAGAAGGATTGGCTTTTTCCAGGAAAACTTTTGACTATCAAACATGGATTTTCCTGACAATTGGGTCCCTTTTTCAGGTAAGAAACCAACAATCAAGCAGACTCTAAGAGAATACTAAATTGATAATCATTGGTTTTTTTTTTGTGGGTTGAAAATAGCATCATGGACTTTTCATGTCAAACTTATAAGCAAATTTTTAGACTTAGATGCTTCCTTCGGGCCATGAAATCACACTCCTTTTACATCACATGATTCTCAGTATTTTTCTTACAATACCATTTTTTAAAGGCTTACTAGCGCATTTGGGACTCAACATTTTACTCTATTGCGCACTAGAGTAAAATGTTGAGTCCCAAATGCACTAGATCTTTTTTTTTGCCTCGTCGGTGGTAGTGGAGGTGGCGCGGGGGTGGTGGAGGATAATTTGTTGTAGATGAGGATTAGTTTGTATTTTTTAAAAAGTTACGGACTCGATTGTAAATATTTTTATTTAATTTAATGAACATAATTTAAAGAAAAGTGTATTATTATCTTTTTTGCCTAAAAGTCCTTATCTCGTAATAAAATATTAGGCTGTGAATGAAAATGCCAAGAAAAAAATAGATCCTTAGTGCCCACTGAAGTAAAACGTTCAATCACAAATGCGATAATAAGCCTTTCTTAAATAAAAAGGTCCCCTGTTTTCGAAAATGAGCACAAATAACTTTTCAGGTCAAACCCTGTAATTTTGGGCCTTTAGGTGTTCTAATTTGGTTTTGAAGTCCCACACCTTTGTCAATACACAATTCTCCGCATTTGCTAAAGATCCTATTTTTGTCACAATATTCAATACGTTATATTGATCAATATACGCACGTGAAGCCGATAATATTTTTAAATGTTTTCTTTTATGTACTTTTTTCTTTTTCATGTGTGTTTTTTTGTTTTTTTGTTTTTTTTTTTTTTGTTTTGTGTGTCAAGAATCTACTTTTAAGTGGAGTAATATTTTGATATATGAAAGAAGAAGAGCCAAAAAAAAAAAAACCAAAAAAGAGAGAATTATTTTTCCAGTAATCTGATTCTTCCCCTTCGTCTCGGATAGTCTCTGCAAACTTTAATATGTGTAATCTTTGATCCTTTCGCTTGTAAAGCCTTAGACTGTGTTTCAATGGCTACTATAGTTTAAATTAGGCATTTTATTTCGAAGTTACAAGAGTGGGTTTTGTTGTGATCGAAGGGTGTATTCTGTCCAATTGGAACTTTGGTGCACCTTGTGGATTTTGAGCAAAATTCATTTATTGGTGGAAGCTCAACATTTGATGTAGGTGTTTGAACTTTGAAGTGGTCACTGAACAACCGTGAGTGTTTAAAGGCTATAAAATAACCAGAAAGTTCAAGAATGCCCGGGCCTTTTACGGTCCCATCAGGCCTCCGATTTGAAATCCGAAAATTTGTCCAGATTCAGTACGACAAGGGGGAGCTCCCAGCAATTTTTAAAAAAAAATTTTGACACCGTGACGACCGGTGGCGGCCAGTCAAAGTTTTTCGCCAAAATTTGGTTAAATTTTGGCTAAAAACTTTGACCGGCCACCACCGGTCCTCACGGTGTCGAAAATTTTTTTTCAAAGTTGTTGGGAGCTCCGCCTCATCGTGCTGAATCTGGACAAATTTTCGGATTTCAAATTGGAGGCCCGACGGTCCCGTAAAAGACCCGGGCGTTCCGTAAGCTACGGAACACCCGAGCGTTTCTGAACATTTTCCATAAAATAACTATGTTTTCTTACGCTTGCTATGCATTTAGTTTGTCTATGAGTCATGTGATTTGATTGCTGGTTTCTACCACTTCAAACATTATTTTTCATAAAAATGATATGTATAGGGAGTGGGTTAGGGAATTGGAGTATATTTTGCCAAACTGTCCTTAAATGATATATTTTAAATCAATATTTTAAGGGGCAGTTTGGTAAAAACACCCCAATTCTCTAAACCATTCCCCAGCTCACTTCTGGCATATATCGTTTTGTTGTTTTTAACAACTACTATTTAAGTTTCCACCTATCTGCAACGAAGATTACTTTTGAAGGATGTTTGAGGATACGTCTTTCATGTTCTTAATTTGTGTATTTAGAGTGCACGGAGAAGGCACTGAACAAAAATAGTTTCCTTAAGATTCAAAACTCTGCGATTGAGGTTTCTCAATTTAATATTCTATCTCTTCCAATTTTTTATTTTCTATGAATATTATATGTTCTCACTTAATTATATTTTCAACTTGAATATGTACGTAATAGAGAAATGAGTTTAGAGCTTGATTGATAGAACTTATTCAAAAAATAAAATAAAATAAAATTGTCACTATTATTTTTGGTCATCATATATCATATTGATTTGATAAAATCTATTATATTTTAAATATGTATTCTTTACTTTCACACACACACTAAGACACCTTTTTTTTAAAAATAATTTCTATCAAATAGATTCGTTAAAAATTGTCTAAATTCAAACCTTACGCTAATTGAAAATGAGATGCTTTTCTACAGCCCTGATTGATAAGAATTTTTGTATAGAAAACTATTTTACTTTTCAAAAATGTGTGTGGTATACAAAGAATGTGAATATTAATTTGTTAGAGAATGTATAACTAAAAATTTAGTGCACGATCGTTTTCATTTAACCTTTGTCATGCATGTAACTTGTTTGATAAAACTTTTCCGAGATTTTTTTTTTTTTAAGGGAGGTAATTTGTAGTTATAGAGTAAATAACTTTATCGAACAATGCTAAGCAATAAAAAAGTAATAATAATAAAGCATTTTTTTCTTTTTTATTTAATATAAATCAGGAATCGTAAATGCGGGGTGGTGTCTTGAATCGAGATCAGTTATACGATAGAGAAGTGTTTTTTCCGCTAGGGCAACCTCTATGACAAAAAAATAATAATAATAATAAATTGTAAAGTATACTTTAAAATACTGATTAAAAGAAAATAAACTGATTAATTTTTTTATGCAACCAAACAAAATGAAGACAAAGGTTATGACTTATGAGGAGTAGATTGTCTAAATCACAATTTATTTCTATATTTAGTCCTACAACGCGATGTCACTTGTTTGTTATTTTCAAAATAAAATTTATTTTCATCCCTCGTTATATATCAAGTTTATATTAATTATCAACTTAAATTTTATGTTTCATTCATTATGGTCCTGGACTTCGGAGTCACCAGATTTTATAAAGTTTTCAAATTTGATATTTAAGGTATATTCTTTTGGTGATAAAATTAATTTTTTTTATGTATGTATGTGTTGAATGTGTGATTGAAATTTGAAAAAATATATATTAAATAATTAAATGAGTGATTGTAAATGATAAAAGAGAAAAAAATGATAAAATTTGTGCTGATTTGTGTTGAATAGAACAAGACCTTAATCGTTTGGATATGATGGCAACATGAAATTCTTTATTAGTGGTTGATTGGATGTTGATTATTAAATGGTAAATTGCATATGTAGCCCCCAACCTTTACACTTTATATCAATTGGGTCCCCATTCTTTTTTTTCAACGCTTTGAATCCCCAACATTTCATAAATTCTCATATAAAGTCTCTAATTTTATAAAATGACAATTATGTCCCTTACTCCTAAAAAAATACTTTGAAAAAGGAAAAACATAATAATAACAATAAAAAAGTGAAAACTTTTTTCCTCACCCTACCGATCTAGTTACCCACCCTTACCCAAACCATCCAGAAATGACAAATTTTAGGAGGTATTTTTGATAACAAAAAGAGGTGACTCCTCATTTTGCTGTTGGCTCTTTCCATTGTTGCCATAGATGAAAGAAAAAAAATGAGAGTTTCTCTCATAGTTTTGCTGCTAAAATTTTTCATTTTTTATCAGGTTGGTGTGGAGATGGGTGCCTAGGTAGGTAAGGTGCAAAAGAACTTTTTTTAAAAAAGGGGATGCCTTTTCCCTAGATCAATCCCTTTGGACGAAATTGTTTTTTTTTTTTTCCTTCTTTATTGTTTTTACTTAAAAAAAAGAGATTTATTTTAATTCAAAGAGTAAGGGTATAAATGTCATTTTCATGAGATTAGGGACCTTACGTGTGGATTTATGAAAGGCCTAAGGACTCAAGATGTTAAAAACAAAAAAGAATGGAGACCAAACTGATACAAATTGTAAAGATTGGTGGCCATATGTGAAATTTACCCATTGTTGAAACACCTCTTCATTTCTCTACCATATAATAAAAAGAAACGTTGTTTCCACTATTCATGCAAATAGTGCAATGCTATGTTAATAGGGCATGTTCTATATGCTATTTTTTTCACTATTTTTTATTAATTTTTTTCTCATAATTTTCAATCACACCTCTAATATACCGTTCGAGTAAATCAACATAAATCTTTTATACAACACGCCCTTATTCAAACAACCCCCACCCCCCAACCAACCTACTTCAATCTTATTTTATTTTAAACAATAGGTATTTGGACATGCTTTTATTAATAATGGTAAAGATAATTAATTGATTAACAAACTTATTTTCCCAATTAAATTTAACTAGCTTTATTCATTATATCCATCTGTTTTATTGTCTTCTTTTTTGGCTGAAAATAATAATAAGTATAGTAATAACCAAAGTGAAGATATTGTTGTTGGTTTTTCTTTTTTTCTTTTTTATTTATAATTAAGAAATTGCCACTATTTGTTTTAAATAGTAAAATAAAAAATATATTATGTTTGATTATATTATTTGTCATACATGATCTAGGACTTACTCTATACACAATAAATTTTTATTAATTTCTATTAACTTTTTCTCTCTCATCATTTTCAACCATTCATACAATTACTTTATATTTTTTAATATATTTTTTCCAATTTTCAATCACACATCTAATATATCATTCGAATAAATCTACATTATTGTATATAGAACAAGCCCTTGATGCATGTTCACATTAATAGTATGTTTGATAGAGGTCATTGGGTAAATAAATAAAATATATTAAAAAATATATAAAACAAAGTCAAATCAATAAGCACCGTGGTTAAATGGGAAAATGATTTTACTTGACCCTACTAAAAAGACAAAGAAATTTATCTTTGTTAGCAATCTATTTACTAATTGAAAGATGAATGAGCAAACTGCGGCAGCATGAATGAAATCAAACTATTTATGAAGTCTCTTGAATATAAATAGGTATGATCTGAGATATTCTACGCCTTACATGAAGCGAATGAGTTAATATTCCAAAAACTAATGTATGGACTTAACATGCTACCTTTCTTTGACCATATATATGTTAATTATGTGAGGCATTTAATGGAATCCAGATATCAAATATAGAGGCAAATATTCTGTTGCCACATCTGCGCAAATGCGTGATACGTATTTCCCCTAATGATGGGGGAGTAGATGGGTGGTGCCCATCTACTCACGTGTGTTGATCCTCATTATAATATATTTGATGAATCTTGTATTATACGTATGTTATAGATTATCCTTATTATATTAGTGGTTGTTTTAACATTAGCAAAACAAAAATAAAATTTTTTAAAAGTCATAAATCAATATTAAAAATATCATTTACACACTTATGATAGTGATGGCGTTGATTACACCCAAGATCAAGCTTTGGCATATTTAGAAGCATTGGACAAGGCCAAGAATTGAATCAGTGATTGCATCTTTTATGGCATTAATTTATTATTGTTCCTTTATTATAGTTCTTGACTATTCTGAAATTATGCTTTCATTCCTTTTATGTGTATGGTAGTATGTTGGAGTCTGTGTACTATTTCAACCCAAGCTTGTCTTCATGCGAGGTGGGTTTTTAGTATCAAAATAAACTTTTCTTTGAACTTTTGAGTTCTTCTGATACATCTTCGGTATTTCCGCTGAAATCAACGAATTTGTATTACTAAATCAATTCTTGTACTTAGTACGCTGCATCAGATAGAGAGTCCTAATAAAAAACTATCACGTCTGCATTTTCATCTTAGCAGTGTCCCCGAGACAAACTAGTATTTCCTAGGACTCAATCCAAATTCAAACATAAAGAGTTATTCTTAAAGTTTCTCTTTAGAAAACATAAGATTAACTAAGCCAAATACCCTGTAATGAAATTCAAATATTGAAGACTAAAGTCGTTGCTGAAGTTTCTTTTGAGAAGAATAATGTTAAGTTAATAAAATACCCTTTCCTAGCTTTAATCCATTTTGTATCTTTTTTCTCCACCTAGTTCACTTTTTTCCACTTTATTATTCCTTTTGGACTTTGAGATCAACGTAGAGAGCACTATATTAATAATTAATTGCGTAATCATAATCACCTTTATTTGATATTTGATATTTGTCTAATTAACACCATATGTTTCAAATCTTTGTCTGCTATTTCTCTTCCTTAAATTCAACTAGCGTGTCCTCCAGACTTATGTCCATAGAATAGTGATTTGAGATGTATTATTATTGATGTTAAAAATGTGACACAACGGTAAAACTTAGGGTGTGTTTGATTGAGATTTATTTGACATGCAAATGACAAATCATGTAAAATATTTTCTGCCACCTTGTTTGATTCTGAGTTATAAAATGAAAGCGGTTTCTGAGTCTGCTTTAAGCGATTTTCACTAAAAGCATGCAAATATTTTCTTAGGGGTAGGTGATTTTTCTTTTACCACACAAATATTTTCCAGCTTTTGTTTTACACCTTGCCAATTAAACACACTCTTAATTTTTATTGTAGGTAAAGTTTGAAAGGGACACAAACAAGGTTAGGAAACTATTAACCGTGCAAGGATAAATTTGATTTGAATAATAAGAGCCCACATTTGCTATTTGGCTCCGAATTCTATCTCATTAATTATCTTATTTAATTAACATAAGTTATATCATTGAATTAATACATTTAGTTGTGGCGATACTTTTGCTTTGGCTACTGAACAAGTATGTATATGCTGTTCATCTAGCTGCAATACTCGTTAATTAATTAATTAGTTATAAACAAAGTATTTATTTCCGCAGACTTCCAAACTCATCCTATTAACATTCAAATTATTGATCCCGCCACCATGTCTCTCATTAATCATTCAAAGATTACCTTTTTCTGCAAACCACTGTTCTTTTTGCCAGCAAGACAAAATTCTTCCTACAGAATTTCGTTCAAATCCGACAGATTCTACAGAAAATTGACCTCTCGATGGTTATAGGAACACCCCTCTTTTTCATTCTGTGTCAAATTTCTCTATCCCTTCACACCATTCAAATCTCACTTTTTCTGCGGTTTCTTTTCCACAAATTCAGCATTCCCAATAGCTACAGGCTTTTATGTTTAATTAACTTTCTTCTTTTCTCAATATCTGTGATTCAATTCAAAAACCCAAAACTTCATCACCTAGATTACATGAGGCCCTCGTCCTTCTTTTCACCTTCATCTTCCTCTTCTTCCACCACCACCACCGCCACCACCACCGCCAATACGTCGCCTTCTTCTGACATCAAGCCATACAATTCCAAGAATGGCCGCCCAGGTTGTCTCACGGGCGTATTACGCCGACTTCTTTGCCTCAGCAAACAATCAACACACCCTTGTGATCATTTCAAAGAAGAGGAGAAACAGCCTTTAGTGAGCTGCAAGCTACAGTGTGTGGAAGAAGCAGAATACCCCGATGATTTAAATACACCGGGAGTAGTGGCTCGGCTAATGGGATTGGACTCGAAGCCACAAATTAAGGAGAAAGGTCCGAGGTCAATTGGACGAAGCCAGTCGATGAATTCTATACAGTCATTGACAGCATTGAAGTCGATAAACAATCGACATGTAAAGAGCTTTCGTGAGATTCCTATTTATAAAGAGCTAGAAGATGAGAGCTTTTTCATCATTAGCTTTGAGAAAGCAGGTGAGATTTGGCAAGGAATGAAATCAGACATGTATTCCTCCGTTGAGAAGAAGCAAACAAAGAAAGCTATTTGCAAGAACAACAGTAGAGATCCTCAGCAAGAATACAATAAAGAAAATCAGGATGCAAATAATGTATCCAAAAGCCATAAGTGTAACTTGATTGGTTCTGAAAAGATAAACCCCGATCACAAGGTTAACGGACTTGACAGATCCTGTCGAAAGTCATATCTTGTCTACGAGTTAGTTGACTCCCATCGCAGAGGAAGACGAAGATCGAGAAGAAAGAAAGCTAAGCCAGATGTATCAAAATTGGCGATAGGTTCTGATTCAAAATATTCGAGCCCGAATTCTGTTCATGATTTTGCAGGATTCCCGCCTGAAACTAATCCGGAGGCACCCGATTCAGGTTAGATAACTCCAATTGCTGCAATGTCTGTATATTTTGATTCTTACTTGAATTTAACTTGTTGGAATTATATAGCAGGGAAGTTTTTGAGGTTGGCCAATTCAAAATCCCGGAGGACATTATCGGAGGAACTCAAGAATTGCAGAGAGACAGAGAGGAGAAGGTTGAACAGAGATGATTATGATCCTAAAGGAAGTAAAGACAAGTGGGATGAAGTTTGCCAACTGGTTGAAAGGGAGACGTTACAATCCAGTCGGATATACAAAGAGATAGTAACAGAGGCGGATGAGTTTCAGGAGATTGGTAGATATTTGGGTCTACAGATTCTTGATCAATTGTTTGCTGAGCTACTCAATAACTTAATAGATGTACCACCTTAATATTCTTTGCTCTTCATAAATTTAATATACGATTTAGGCCAACAATTTGATTTCCAGCTGCCTTTTTTTTTTAGCAAATAGTGAACATGTATAATATTTTCAATGAACGCAAAAGAAACACGTCTTTGTTTTTTTCTTCGTTCTGGTTCCTTTGGCGCATTAGATTATTTTAAGAAACAAGTTAAAATTAAAAATAGAAGTATATATAATGACACAAGTAATACTCTAATCCTTGATGTACAACACTAATATGTCAAATGGATCTAACAAAACCATGTGATTACTTGCCAAAAGAAGGATTCAAGCCACTAACGAAACTGTTATACATTGATACAAGATGCATACCTGACAAAATATCAGTTTAGAGCTATTCTTGACGGAAGGCCCCACACTCCATGAAACTGCTCTTCCACGGCTACGCCTTCACAAGATACTAATTTCATTACAAAGTCAGCACTAACTTGAGTCCGCCGATGGGCTTCCGTCAAATTCGAACAAAGAACCTGTTCAATCCACTCTTCAATTGCATTCTTCTTGTCGGTTAACCAAGCAGCCGCAAGTATTTGAACCATTACTTCTCGATCGATTTCAAGGAAAATATCAGGTCCGATGACTTTCTGAAGTCCAAGGCTGATCATGTTCAAAACTTTCTGCGTTAGAGAATCAAAATCAAATGGTTTGAAAACCACATTTTCATCAACACGGCCAAGCAATTCCTCCAACCACACTCCATGTTCAGAATCACCATCACATTTATCAATATCGCTGTCCTGTTCCAACTCTTCCACTGGCAAATTTAAATCAAGTACAGATCTCGACATCCCACACATTCGTTTTGGCATCCCAGTTTCGGAAAACTGATTATCCACCACCTTCCTTTTATTTACAGAGCACGGGATAGCAGCTCCTTCCTTCGGAGTTACTAGAACATTGGCACTTCTGTTTCTACTGAATCTTCCACTAGTAGACCCAATTAAAATTTGCATTTGGAAATTCTTGGCTTCTGATACTATTTCTTCTGGAAATTCAGAGGATACTTTTTCGGAAAACGGATCATCATGAGCCTTCAAGAGTCTTGATGTAAGCACAAAGACTGTGTTGTTGATGCTGACTTCTCTCCCATGTGAATCTCGAAATTTACCAATTTTGATAGCTTGCAACAAACTATTCTGAACCAAGAAATCTGCCCTTTGTATATTTTCAAGGAGTACAACTGAATGGGGTCGCTTCCTTAACTCCTCAGCAATGTAATCAACAAGCATCTTCCTCCCAAACTTCAAATCACAACATTTTGAATCTTGATGATCAAAGATTGAGTTACTTGCTTGAGTTTGAGAGCCCAGGTCCAGCAATAGCAAGTTTTCTTTTCTGCCAAATATTGTCTCTGCAAGTGCTGCAGCAATTTTTCTCTTCCCCAGTTTATCAGGTCCAAGAAAGCTGAGCCAAACATTTCTTTTGTCTGGGCCACCCGTTCTACAACGTGACAAAGTTTGACTAATTGTTTGAATGGCTTCAATCTGCCAATATACATTTTCAGCAAGAACTTTCCATGGATACTCAAGGTCTTTGCCATCGGTTGGCTTTTCCAGTTGACCATAAGAGCAGGATGATGACTGGGAAGCTTGACAGGTGGTATTCTCGCTAGTCCTAGATGATCCAGAGATATACTTAGTACAATTGTACTGTTCTTGAGGGTTGAAATCTTTTCTTTGTTCCTCAGCACACTCATAAAGCATTCCCAGCCCCAAATCGGTGGTCACAGAAGTAACAGAGGGTGACATGGTACAATCAATGGGCAACCTCAAATCATGCTGAGAAGACAAGGGGGTCTGTAGGACATTCATCATTGGCTGGTGAATCTTCCAACGTTGAAGTGGTAGTTCAGCCTTGGCATTGGTGCTGATGCCTGATGCAATAGGTTTGAGCCTGTTTTGAAAGTCCAATGAAATGCAAGGACTTGTGTTGGTGACACTGCCTCTATCCGACAATAAAGCCGCATGGGTATTTTCCCTCAAAACAGAAACAGCCGTAGAAGGTTGACCAGCAGGAGATTGTGACCTTTGCGAGATGTTTTCTTGAAGTGGCCCAGTAGGATGAAGACGTCGACAAATGTCACTCCATTTTCTCTGCAACCCCATAGTTCGGGCATCCAATATAGTTTTATTATCTTTGGGCTGCACTGAAATGACAGAGCACATGTTCACAATACACATCCAATACATGTGACTTCATCTATGTTTAAACTTTTAGTAATTTCATTCAAATTGTATCTGAGGAGGTAGAGACCCTATGCTCAATTATAACCGCAGCAAATTTAACTAAAATGTGCATGGGTTAAAATTTGATTGATAAAACCGAACAATAGTATTCTAATATATACATATGACCTTATCTAACCACATAAGCTATTATATCAAGGGGTTCAACCAACATTATTTCACTATCTGCTCGTAGTTTAGTTTTTAAGTAGTTTTATAAACTTTTGTTAAGCTTCTTCAAGAAAGTTAGGATTTAAAGTAGTGATAAACCTCTAAAGCAACGGGACTCTTTGTCTTGTCATGTTCAGCTATTTGCAGCCAAGAAAATACATTATCTGATGCTGACCTACAACAGAATCAGTGGGCCCTCCCTTCAGAACAGCAACGTCTTGCTCGTACTTTTCCTTGCACAAGTTGCAGAGAGTTGAGGATTCAGTTGTGCGTAGATATTCATACTCTGATGACATAGGAAAGAATCCACCAAACGGAACAAATGACCCCATCAAGCTGTAATTATCATGAGCATGCAGGTACGAGTTCAAATTGCAAAAATATCAGAAGAAAAATGAGCAATCAATGGCTTAGGTCAAGCAAACATATTTTAGATGACTGAAGATCAAGTCAAGGATGCATATATCTGAAGGAACTCTCCATTTTAGAATAACAAACAGTGAGAAGAAAAAACTTCGCGTATGTATCTATAAAAATTAAAATTTACATGTTATCATGTTAAATGATTAATGAATGATGTACTCCAATGGGTCTTTGTAAAAAGTAGTAGGAAAAATTTACAGAGCACATGCTGTGTATAATCCATAGGGTGTAAAATCTAATTAAAGTTTAGACACTACACTTATGGAAATTATTCTTACACACTGCTAATTCGTTGGCCGATAAAATATAACAGATTTTGTTAGGTCCTTTTCAAAGAAAGAAAATAACACAAGATAAAATGATCAAAAATTCGTTTATGCCAACTTTGCTGGAAAACAATAATGAATTATAATATCAGAATTTATCGTTGCTCCCAAATTCAGCGCAAACAGAAAGGGAAAAAGAAATATAGAGCAATTTAATGTAAGTCTCTAATTCACAACCCTGATCCTGCCACTAGGTTGTGCAAGCCTGGATATCTAGAAAAAGAATAGACACATATCATATGACCTCTTCCCAGTCACATGAGACATGAGCAACTCTTTAAAATTTGATCCTTTGTTGCGTTGTGTGTGCTTATTTCCACAACTCCACATTGATTATTTCCAGAAAGTTACAAAAAGATCAACACTTTGTCACATCAATCAATAAGATATTAGAGTTCAGCATTATGACATTATTCTAAAATAGATATCAAAGGAAACAAATACATTAACAGCTCACCTGGATTTGGAACTCACACCTTCAAAAGAAGGTGTGGAAGAAGTAATAGGCAGCAATTTCAAATCCCAATCTGTCTCGATAGAAGAAAACCGCGCTAAAAATTTCTTGTGATTATTATAGTCTGCTACAGCCCCAATCAACCATAATTTTCCACCGGAGATATCCAGCAATCGTTTCAATCCCGAAACGATGTAATTCACAGAATCCACCGACTCAACATCCACAAATACCTTCAAATCTCCATAATTCAGAATTATACCAGGTCCATCACACTTTGCCACCATGTCTCTCAGTTCTTTGAACTTAAGCCCCATCATTTCTTCACTCAAATCTCCATTAATAAACTCAGAAATCTCCTTTTCTATAGAAATCACATTCAAGCCATTAATTTCTTTGGGCAATACGTCGTTTTTATCCCTCATCAAAGACTC
Organism: Jasminum sambac; assembly: GCA_018223645.1. Lineage (NCBI taxonomy): Eukaryota > Viridiplantae > Streptophyta > Magnoliopsida > Lamiales > Oleaceae > Jasminum > Jasminum sambac. Next base: position 30,624,388 of record CP073652.1, read on the forward strand.
TGTAAAATTCTTGAGTGCTGCTGTAGCACATACCCCAATTAACAGTGGATTTCTCAAACTTTTCTTCACAAGAATCTCACCAATTCTTCTTGAATTATCATCAACATTTTCTACAGCCCCGGGGAACGGAAAATTAAAGCCGCGTCTATTTAATTCTACATCACTTAAATTACCCGAGAAAATAGGAGGGAGCCGAGTTCTGGAGAATGTAGAAACGGTAGGAGGATTTACAATAGCCAATTTTATATCGGTGCTCAAATAACCAGCATCACCAAATACCCGGCTAACGGACGGGTCATCCAAAATCGACAACACAAAAAGCTTCAATTCAACTTTCACAGCAGAAATCGACGACTGACATGGATTCTGAGAATTCAACTGCTGATACAAATGAAACGTGTCCGGTTGACGGCGTTGATTAGCTTGCGATCTCTTAATCGCAGTCATTAGCGCGTTCGAAACCGGCGGCTCATCGGGAGCTTCTTTACAAGACGGGAGCCGATCAAGCGAGACCCCAACACTCAGCTCGAGAGCCCGGAACTGTAAGCGTGGGGAGTACGCGCTCCATCTGGCGGGTGAACACGCTTCTCGGAGAATCGATTTCGGAAGTGCAAAGAGAGCAGAGAGGACATGTAAAGAGGTGGTCTGCGCGTGGCACCGCCGCTTCGCCACCGCAACCGCATCGTCCAATGCACGAGCAGCCTCCTCCGTTAGGCACTGCCGAGCAGTGCTCACCGGCGTTGGCATCGCCGGCAGATATTAGTAAAATCCTTCTGATTTATATATATTAAAAAATAATAATTATATATACCAAAATCCGCGTGTTATACTATTTTACTAAGCGGAAACAGATTAGAAATAATTGTTTTTTTGAATTTATATGCTGAAGCAGACATGAAATATATGCATTTAAAAGAATCTAAAGGACGACTTGTTAAATCTTCAAAGTTGCAATTATTTATTTTGCAAATAAGCTTTACAATAAAATTAACTTTTGATTTTTGAATAAGTCCAAAAGTAAGTTCCAAGGGTATGTTTGATTGAGATTGTTTTGGTTATATGGTTGAGAGATAACAAAAATACTTAACCAAAAAAAAAATTTTTTTTGTTAAATTGATGCAATGAATAATTGTAAATGATGATAGATTGAAATGTTTTTTCCCCCCAATAATTCATACTAAAAGCTAACAGTTAAAGTGTGACGCTCTATTCTTATGTCGGGCACTATTACATTGTTTCTGTAAAAGATTTTGGAATATGATTACGAAGTCGAAAAACTAATCGAATATTTATTGAGAGATTTAAGAGTTGATTGAAATATATACTTGTGATTATTTTTTTATTGAAATAAATATATGTGTGATTTGAAATGAAGAAACACCATAATATGTCCACTTGACAACCAAATGGACAAAAAAAGGGAATGGAATTTGGTCCATGTCAAACTTTTTTTTATTAGTGAAAATGAAAATGAGGGTCTTGAGAAGGTCACATCAACTCCAATTTGGGTAAACATTTGCATTGATAAGGTTGTCAAGCGGAGATATTTCTCCTCATGGAAGTTCTATTCTTTATCTAAAAGCTTTGTTTGGACAATACTTTTTATAGATTTTATTTTATATAAAAAATTATATAGTGAAAAAGTAGAAAAGATTGAGGGAGAAATATAAAAAGTGTTATATTTTTGTATAAAACGTGCGTTAAAAATGAATACAAAAATTGTTGAAAGAACAGATTTTTTATAGTTCGTAAACTATTTTTAGTTTTAAGTCTTTTTAAAATATAGAACACTTTTATAAAATTTGTTTGCTTTCATATTTAGGAATGCATAATCGGTGATAAGTAATTTTTTTATAAATAAAATTGAAAATGTGAAAAATTCACCGTTATTCTCGCTTCCCACAATGAGAGTAGAAAACTAGTGACCAAAACTAACTAAAAACTAAAAATTGGGACCCCAAAGATAGGTAGATAACAACTCAAGTTCATTTATTTTCTCCTTTTTTTTGCCCTTTGGAAAATGTAACCCTCTCACTACATTTTCACCTATATCAATGTAGCACAATCTACAATAACATTAGACACTTCGTTGTAATGTCCTACCACCAGTGAATTTAGTGTAATCCTACACTCTAATGAGCCTTAGTTATCGATACACAAGAGCTACATTATATTGGAAATTAAATCAAAATGTTCGTTTAGTTCCCCAATAGTATTTTCTATTGTTCAAATAAGAATAACAAACAAGGAAAATATAAATAATATTTCAAACTTTTATAAATCGTCAAAAACTTTCACTTCGTGAATAACACTTACAATCATATAGGATTCTATGAACTAATCATCTATCTCTATGAACATGAAAGCTATTAGTTTTAACTCAACTCGAGATAATAATAATAATAATAATAAATCTTTAAAATATAAAATAATTTCATCTCAATCTTTTTTTTTTCTTATTTTTGTTGGCATTCAATTTTAGACCTTGTTCTTTCGAAGGGTTCTCATATTTCTGTGTAAAATGTGTGTTTAGTATTGTATTAGAAAATGTGTGTGTGATTAAAATATATGTAAGTTGCACGAAAATACGCAAACTTATAAAAAGAACAAAGGCTAAAGTGATGTTATATAATCAGTATTTATTGATAAAAATGTGATCTACTCATGAATTACTTACATTATTTTCTTATATTCCATTCATGATCTGTTGCTCACAGATGGATAACTTAAGCTATCCATGTGTGGATAGATGTGCAACACACCGTCATTTGATTGATAGTGCAGTCGACTTAAAAAATGTCTTCAATTTTTAATTAATTTTTGTAAAGTCGATATATAGCACATTGGCGCTCCTGCACACTAGTGTGCGGGGTAAGCGATACACGAGCGGCATTAAGCGCTCCCACAGTATACGTCGCAAAATTTTTATTTTTAAAAAAAAAAATTTTTTTTTTATTTTTTTTGGAATCTACGTTAAATTAGATAAATAATCATGCTCTTCATTGGTGGGGGGCCGTCGGCATGAATTAGTGTGAGTATCTGCGAGTAGTAGTGTGTAGGAGAGCGGGAGTGATAGCAACACTCCATCCATCATTTAATGGTTGATAGGGGATACGTGACACTATCTAAACAATATTAACACTTTATAGTGCCAATATTAGCGGCCGCGGAATAGAAGCGTTTCCATCAGAGAGATTGGCGATAATTATCTATCCTCGTGTCATTCAAACTTCTTGTCAGCTTCCACTAGCCTTTACTATTCATCAGTTTAACGCTTTGTGCGATCAGAAGTCAAAATGCAAACAATTCCTTTTTAACTTTTAAGCCACTCCAAACAGGGAGCTCGTAAATAAATGATTATTCCACTAAAATAGTAACTTTTGTTATTTCTAAAAGTGTTAGGTGCTTAGATATTAACACGTGGAGGATAACGAGAGGGACCAACTTCCGCTTCTCCACTTCCCAAAGAGGCATAAACCATAAAGTAGTGATTTGTGACCTCTCAATTTCTTTGGTCCATATGTCGAAATACTGTCTTCACAAAAGTTTCCAATGACTCCAACACACCCAAACGGTCCAATGCCCATGTGTAGACATTTTAAAGTGTTAATATAAAATCGGATGATTAACTTGTCCATCATCTAATTATATATGGGTATCTTAAAGTGCTTACAGATGGACACTAAATCATGAGCAATACAGTATATACGGTACTCCATATTTCTATTTCACATCATAAATAAATGGACCAACCTCTTATTTTATATTAGTAAAATATACGTGTGCTTGCATGTGATTTTACAATAATACTATAAATTCTTTTGTAAAATTAAATATTAATATAGAAAGTTAGAACATTTCTGTCAAATTTGAAAAATTTTACATTTCTCTTCAATAATCTAGCAATATTAATTGAAAAGACATATCAAGTATGAATTCATAGATGAATAATGAATTAAAATTTTTTATAACCACATCTCAATTCCGAAGTTTGTTACTGTGCTTCTTGATGATGACATGATTTGTAATAAATGTTGAAATAACTTGTCAGATAATAATATTTGATTATGATACACATAATCACTTTGCCATGAAAAATATTTGATAATTCTAGTATGAAGTCACATAATAATCTTAATATATCAAAAGATTTTAACAGGTAGATAGCAAAAATTAAATATAATAAAAATAATAAATAAATAAATAAGTAAATACGGGACCAATGGCCATTCAATTTACAGAAAAATAACGAAATCCTTGTTGAAGTTTCAAAATTTCACCTGTAATGACTCAAATTTAAATTACTTTTACTAATTGTCATTGAAATCTAAAATATTTTAAATAGAATTTAAAGAACCAAAAATGTAACTTTATATCAAAAATACAATAGCAAGGAAGCATTGGGGTTCATCGATATTCCACAAAATCCAACCACTAAAAATTTTGATTATTTTTTAATTGCTAGTTTGAATTGTTGTCTTGCAAAGGGGATAAACTGAAAATCCAACCACTGTCTCAAACTCCAATAGCAGAGGCTCATTATTTAATTTTTCTTTGTAAGAAAATTCAAGTGATCATTAACTAAAGCTACAATTTAATTATAAGCTAATTTAATTTTAAAAATTTCTAAATCCCATGAATTAATGGTTCTAAACACTTAAAAAGATTTAAAATGATAGATTCCAAAACAAAGATTAAATAAATAAAAAGAAAATAAAATAAAGTTGGTGTAGACGAAGTTTCCACCTTAAAAGTCATTTGGGATCAAGGTTCATTAATTGAAGCTACAATTTAATTATAGGGTCATTTAATTTTAAAACTTTCTAAATTCCATAAATAAATGATTTTAAACACATCAAAAGATTTAAAATGATATATACCAAAAAATGTAAATAAATAAAAATAAAATAAAATAAAATAAAATACAATTGGTGTACTCGATGTTGTCACCTTAAAAGTTATCTGGGGTCCTTAGTTAATATTTCTTTGTAAGAAATTTAAGTGATCAAGGTACAATTTAATTATAAACTGATTTAATTTTATCACTTTCTAACTCCATGAATTAATGGTTTTAATTAAAAAAAATTAATGGCATTATTATAGATATAATGAATAGACGATAGGGGTAGAAACATTCAAAAAAATTTTCCCCTTTGAAAACAATTTATTAATGTATTATTCGAAAAAAAAACAATTTATTAATGTATAGATTGCATGACAACTGGTTTATAACTCTGGTAGGTAGAGTTAAATCTGTTGCTTTATTCCACGTCTTCTGGATTCTTCTAATTTGAAAAATAGTCCACCCCCCAAGTTTCATGTACTAAAATGTATTAATATCGTGATGTGGTTAGTTTAATTCAAAAAACAGGCAAACATCCTATGCAATATGGAATGGGGAAGGACAGACTGGACAGTTGATCTTGACTCACGATATATGTATCTAAATCGAATTAGTTAAACTAATTATTAATTATTGAGTTAGAGGCTTAGAACATCTCCAATAAGCTATTTAAAGATATAATTCTTTATAATTTAAAAAGTTAAATCCTAAAATTTTATTCCAATCAGCTTTTTAAATTAATAATTTAGTCTAGAGAGTAAATTTGACTCTACAAATTTGGAGAGTCAAACTCATTCTTTATAATTGAATGACTACAAGTTTTAAGGTCTTATTGTTGAATAATATAATTCACAATTAATTCAATTGGTCATTAATACTTAAAAATATTATTATTAAATAAAATTGAGATAAAACAATAACTTTTCTTTGAAAAAAGTAAAATAAAGAGTTAAAATTAGAGATTATTGGAGTATTAAAAAATTTCCACACCTTAAATTTAAAGATGTTCTTTATTTAATGGAATATACTCTTTAAAAATAGAGATATTATTGGAGATGCTCTTATACAATCTTGCGTGTTTTTTAGACATAGATATTGTAAATTACAATGTCTACTCTTGTTGTCTAACATCTCGATCTCATGTAATGTTTCATGAATTGCTACTATATATAGAAATAATGATTTTAATAGATACTATGGATTTACTTACTACACCTAAGAGTCCAATCTACAGGACTACGAGAAAAATTTCCCAATATTAATTTCATTTGTCTTTTTCTGTTTTTTTCCATGTATGCTAAGTTTTTTGAATTATCTCTACGGTGTTTATGTTAGAAATTTCCTTTTCAATAGAACAAGAATTTTAACACGTATTTTATGAAAACATCATTTTAAATTAAAATGGTCCACATTACTAGTTCTCATGTGTTTAAGTACACTAGACAAACTTCTCTAATTGGAGAAAAATGAAAAAAACGAGAAACAAGAAACATATAGAGACAACATATTTGAATTCTCACGAGCGACGTTGAAAAGCTTCGAATAAGAGGGTAGGGGACCATAGCTAAATCGATTGCCCTTGCATTATTGCACAAGGAATTTCCTTTTTGGCTTTAAGATTAGTATCTCTTCCACTCAATATCTCACATGTGGCATTTCCCTTCTTTTTTAATGCAGATGCAAGATTCAAAGACATGATATATCTCGAAAAGTTATAACTTTAAGATGAGAGGAAGATTTGGTAATGCATCCAAGATTTGATTCTTAAAAATATTAGTGGTGCTAATTATATTCTCTAAATACGAAAAATAAATTAGGTAGAATATCTAAATTTTAAAGAATAAAATGAAATGAATTCTGATTTGTTATAGGAGCATTTCAAATTACAAAATTGATGAATTTACGGAGTGATAATGTGTACTTGTGTGCTTGATATTGATGTTTGACTTTAACTAATAATAAAAGTTTAGTTTTTGTTAGAAAAACGTTAAATCAACCAGTTTTATTTCTTGTGCACTGCACCCCGAACCGATGCTTGATAATTGTTCGTTCTTATGTTTGTGCGTGCACATTGTCATATACGCCTTTGTGTTCTAGATTGTTTTTGGTGGCATTCAACTTGTAAAATTTGACATGAAAAGAAAGTTTGATTTTGCAATTTGCATTGAAGAAGCACAGTACAAACCCAAAAGGAAAATTAGTGAGAAACCTCATTTGGAATACAAAGTATAGTAATTATACAAAATCGGAAACAAAATTTGTGAAAGAAAAGTGATTATCATGCCTGCATAAAAAAGTGTTCATGTACTTCTTCATGTTCTGCACTACTTAATGTCAATTTAAAATATTCACCCAAGATTACTGAAAAGAAAAACCCCCTAATCGACAAAGTTAAACCCAAAGCTACCGACTTATTTGCAAGTTTTCGTGCTATTATTTACGCCAGAAAGTTAACGACAACAGCAGAAAGACGAACCAGTAGGAACAACTCATAATCCGAGCATTACCAGATGTGCCTAATAGTAAACCAATTCAAACCAGTATCCAATGCGCTGGTTTCCTTCCTTATTTTACGAATAATTTCCTTTCTTTTCGTAGGACTAGATCCAGTTGCTTCATCCAAACGAATCTTCGACGAATGAGTCTGAAAATCAGCTTTTCTGGATTTCTTCATTTTTTTAGAAGCAGATTCAGTTGCTTCATTTCCCACAGTTCTTTTTTCAGGAATAGTTTCCTTTCTTCTGTTTGCTTCATCCAAATGAATCTCCGATGGAGGAGGCTGAAAATTGGGTCCCACTGCTTCCTTTCTTTCATTAGAAGTTGATCCAGTTGCTTCATCCAAATTGGGTCCCACTGCTTCCTTTCTTTCATTAGAAGTTGATCCAGTTGCTTCATCCAAATGTATCTCCTTAGATGAATGAGGCTGAAAATCGGCTCTCTCAGTTTCCTTTCTTCCCTTGTGAGTCAATCCATTTGCTCCATCCAAATGAATCTCAGATGGGGGAGGCTGAATATTGGCTTCCCCGGTTTCATTTCTCTTGTTAGGGGTCGACCAAGTTACTTCTTCAAACTGAATTTCTGATGAGTGAGAATGAAAATAAGCTCCTCCAGTGTCGTCCACTTTGTTAGGAATGGATCCATTCATTTTATCTAAGTGAATCTTCGATGAGTGAGAGTGAGAATGAGAATGACAACTGCGTGCATGAAGGTAGGAGGGAATGGCAAACAACAAAAGAAACACAACCAACAGCAACAAAAACAATGTGAGAAGCCTCTTCAACACCTGCAAGTCACTTTAAAAGTCAATGAACTTTGCAAACAAATTGGACAGTTTACAGCTCTATGCATGGATCCTTGTTTTTCACATTCACTTCATAGAGAAGACAGGCAAATGACATGTTGGCTGAGAAGAATTCTGATTTCTGAAACAATCTAATACCTCTGAAACAGTTGTTAAAAAGATAATCCTATCATCAAGTCGATGATTTCTTTGTGCTGAACATCTTTCCGCTGTTGAAACCTGGTATATGACAAATTTACTTGTAGCTTTTACAAAACAAAAATAAAATGGCTAAATTCATAGTTAAAATAAGTCACAAGTGCTTCTAGAGAATGGATTTTGCTATGTTGTCAAGTGAAGACAATAAACCTTGTTCGTGCCCCGATCTTTGCCAGGAAGGTTTCTTTCTGCATGCTCAAGGCTATGGATTAACATGTCAACTGTAGTTAACGAAACGGCTGAATCATTGCTTTCTGTAACCACGCAAAAGCGTAAGTGGTAAAACTACAGAACCATGACAAATATTACTATACCCAAACTACAGGATTGTCACAAAATTTACAGAAGTTACCTGGAATATCAAATATTTGTCTTGTTGGGGGAACACCTAGCAACTTCCCCAAATGGACACGTACTCTTGCACGATCACAAAGTGACAGTAAATCTCCATGTGTGACCACAACAACAGGCTTGTCATCTGAGACAGCAACAGATAAACCCAGAAAAAAGAAAAGGGGAAACGAAACAAAATGATCAACTGCACATTTAGATGACAATGAAGCAACAAGAGGGATCATGATATGATGCATTAGCTAGACAGAAAGAGTGAGAGCAGTTGTATAAAAGTACCTTTAAACGACAATAAGGGATTGTTGAAAGTAGCAGCTATCATATCAGTGTATGACTTCCTTGTGTCATCGTCATCCATTGCTTCCAACACAGAAAGCCCATTGACAACGAATATGACAAAGTTAACCTTCCTGACATGAGTGGGATTATGCATACTCTTTTGTGCCTTAAACTTCAATTGTTCTTGTAAACTTGAAGAATCAGACTCTCTGGCAAAAAATTCATGACAACATAAACCCAAGGTTTGCTAACAAGATAAGCTAATCTTATGCAATATATACAGACCTTTTCAAAAGTTCTCCATGACGAACACCATTCATCATCCAATCCTCAATCATTTTCTGGTTTTCCAAATAATCATCCGACAAACTGCGTGTGTCATATAGACAAAAAGAACCTGAAACTCTTGGAATCAAGTACTCCTGGAGGAAATAGGTCCCATCTCCAACAGACTTATCATCTAGTCAAGTAAAAGTGGAGAACAAGTGACAATGCATACACACATAATAGATGACCTTATTTCTGGTGGTTTAGACATTGAGAAAAAATGGAGAGCGACAATGCATACATGATACTTGTGCTCTATCTGATAAAAATTCTTCGCCCTCAAGCACCCTTGAAATTCTGTTCACAAGGCTACTCTTTCCAGCACCCTTAGGACCAATCAGTAAGAGTGTTGTAGTCTTTGGGACATCATAGTCACTCATGTTCATGCCACCAACTTCTTCAATCCATGAACCGGGGGTATAGCTGTGATAAATAAAGCAATGAATATATTTCAATGAAGATTATAATAAATGTAAGCACAAACATGTATGTAAATTATGGTAATCCAGAGGATACATCAGTTGCAGAAAATTGACTGGTTATAATAAAGTGATGCTGTTAAGAATATGATCCGCAAATTAGGCAACAAGGTCTTCTAGAACAATAAATCCAATCGTACCTGAAGATTAGACTCTTGCCTTCCTCCAACCTCTCACTCCTACGGCGCAATTCCTCATAACTCCTCAAAACTTCAGCATAGGCCTTTAGCCCCTGTCTCTCTTCAGGGGAATATTCCGCTAAATTCCCTAAACTTTCTCCATCGATCACCGGATCATTCTCACCCTCACTGAACGCTTAATTAAACATCGTTAATCAACTGTAAAATTTCATCCAAACCAAAAATTCAACAAATCTTGTCCAGAGGAAAAGATTTAATAAACAAAATCGAGTACCTGAAAAGAGTAGGTTTAACTGATTCATGTGGAAAATCCTGTTTCGAAGATAATCCTGGTTCTGCAAACGCGAAAACCATTTGGCAACTTAGATATCCGAAGTATTACATAGAGTCTAACCTATCACCCATGTTAGTACGTACGCTTATATATATGAATCGATCGTGCTATTGAGTACGAGTAAAAAATTACCATAATAAGCGATTGAAGAAATTGGAGAATACATTTTACCATAATAAGCGGGTGCAGAAATTGCAGAATACATTCTATCACCACCCATGACCGACGAGTTTGTTGCAAGAAAAAGAGGGTTTCACTTCAAACCGAGTTCCAGTGAAAACAAAGCGTGGGACTAGAAGGCTACGTGTATCGTGAAATTGCTGAACTGCAAGCTACGTGTAGCTATGTCATGTTTTACCAACTTTCAAATAATTTAACTTTTTAATGATAAAATCGAAAATAAAATTTTACGCAAAAGTCAAACACATAAGAAAAAACCAATAAACCTGATTGGGAACCTATTTTTCCAAAATTTTTCACCTTTTTAAAATTTTTCTCTCTCCTTTAAATCAATCACATTTACATATTTCATTATATCCACATATCTCAATCATTCAACTCCATTCATTCTCTCTCATCTTTTACATTAAAAATCTTTAAAAACCATTATAATCTATTCTCAATCACCCTTTATGTCTTACTTCGTCAAACATAAAGGGTGATTGGGAGTGTTTTTTAATGGTTTTTAATGTAAAGGAGGAGAGAGAATGAGTGGAATTTAATGGTGGAGATTTGTGGATGTGACGTGATGTGTGGATGTGATTGATTTAGAGTAAAGAAAGAATGTATAAAAAGTGAAAAAAAGTGGAAAATTTTTTTAAAAGTTGATGCCAATCATGCTTATACTTGCTGCCGCTTAAGAGCTAAGCGAATTTAGCCTATATTAGGGTATGTTTTATTGTAAAGTCGGAAAATAGTTGGAATGAAAATATTTTTTGGGTAAATAAATTTTGGAAAATTTTTTTTTAAGAAAAATGGTAGTTATAGGTGTTTGATTAGATTACTTTGTAAATTGGAAAATAATATTATTTTTCTTATTTTCATATTTTTTTATGAAATTTGATTATTTTCTTTATCTTTATGGTTAAACAAAATTATACATAAAAAAATAAAAAAAAGAAATTTTTTTCCAAAAAACAAAAATCACCTTCCCCAAAGAAAATATTTTCCTCCAAAATAAGGAAAAGTGCGGATTTCGAGAAAAATTGAAAAATATTTTTCGAGAAAAAAAGGGCAATCAAACCAAAGAAAAAAAGTTGGAAAATGATTTTTTCCTACAAAAAACATGAATCAAACATATTACCAAGATTTGATTTTCCATGGAAAATACGAAATCTTGGAAATTATTTTCCAAATTGATTGTTTGATTACAAAATTTTCCATGGAAATACTTTTTCATATATAATCACTTAAAACATGTTTTACCCTATTTTTTATGAAAAATAATTCCCATCTCCTCCTAAGGAAAATATTTTTTTATGTAAAATGAAAAATATTTTATTTTCCATCTTTTCCTATTAAACACACCCTTAGAGTAAAATTAGGGGAAATAAAGGGTGCAGCTAAACACACCAAAAAAACTAAGCGCGTGTTAGCCTAACTTACTATACAAATTTTTATTTTTATATATTCGTTTTAACTCCACTCATTTTCAATCATATTTCATATCCATATATCTCGTGAGTCCTATCTTACTATACAAATTTCTATTATTTAATTCTACTCATTCTTTCTCCTCTATCACATTAAAATTTATAAAAATTTATTTTTACACATACACTAAAAATATCCCCTTGACCATTTCACCCAACCCCATTTACCTAACACACGGCCTTATTTCCCATATTACCCTTTATTACTCTCAAGTTACCTAACACACGGCCTTATTTCCCATATTACCCTTTATTACACTCAACTTGAAAAGAAAAAGAAAAAAAATCTCTTCACTCCTATCCATCTTCTACTTCTTCCTTTTTTTTTTCTTGGCACATCAAAAAAACTAAGCGTGTGTTAGCTTATTCATTTTTATATATTCGTTTTAACCCCACTCATTTTCAATCATATTTTACATCCATATATCTCGTGAATCCTACCTTATTACACAAATTTCTATCATTTAATTCTACTAATTCTCTCTCCTATCACATTAAAATTCATAAAAATTTATTTTTATACATACACTAAAAATACCCCCTAGACCATTTCACCCAACCCCATTTACCTAACACATGGCCTTATTTCCCATATTACCCTTTATTACTCTCAACTTAAATAGGGGTTGATTTTTAATGGTTTTTAAAGATTTTTAATGTAAAGGAGGAGAGAGAATGAGTGGAATTGAATGGTGGAAATTTGTGGATGTGATGTGGTATATGGATATGATTGATTTAGGATAAAGAAATAATAGATAAAAAGTGATAAAAAATGATAAATTTTTTTTTAATGATTTGCCTATCACCCTTAAAAAGAAAAAGAAAAAAAATCTTTCACTCCTATCCATCTTCTTCTTCTTCCTTTTCTTTTTCTTCCTTCTTGAGATTGGTGGCCGAAACAAAATTTTTGTTCTTCTTCTTCTTTTTTCTTCCTTCTTCAAATTGGCTGCCGACACAAAAAAACATAAAAATAAAAATTTAAGCCATGTTCGACACACTTGGGTCGAACATTCAACCCTTATGGGTCGAACACCCTCTTTAATAAATTTTAAAATTTTTTTTTCATTACAAAAATGGATCCGCCATTGTTGCATCCTACTAAGCTCAAACTCAATTCTGCTTTTTTTTTCTTTTTTCTTTCTTCGTTTTTAAGTACAAAAGCTCGGATCTGCCATTATTGCTCAGACTCAAGCAGAAGTGTCAAACTCAAGCCATTGTTGTTTCTTGCAGATTGCCTTTGGTAACCATTTAACTGAAACTCAAGCAGAATTGTTAACCATTTCACCAACGCCATTGTTACTCAAACTCAGGAACTCGAATTGTAGGGTGCCTTGAGTAGAGGACAAATTAGTAATTTTGTTGGATTAATTTAAAAAAAGTGTTTTGGTGGGGGTGGGGGTGGGGGGTGTTTGATGAGAAGATAGAGGGAGTGCAGATAGCCAGACCCCAAAAAAAAAAAAAAAGTCGTTAATAGGTATAATATAATCAGTTATGTTCCAATGCCTACTAGTGGGCATGCCCACTAGTGGAAAAAAATGTTTGAAATTTCTGGCGCTTTCAGAAATTTGTTATGTATTATCAATCCCAGCTTAACGTGGGATTCAAAAAAAAAAAAATTAAAAAAAAATAATTTTTTGACGTGGCGCGTTGTGGCGCGCCACGTCGTGCGATGGGCATGATCACTGCCTTGCAGGTGCAGTGATCATTGGCGATAATATAATATAGAAAGGGGAGAGTGATTCTATATAAATATTTGAATTTTGATATTTTTAATTTACGTTGTTAGTGTGACATATTTTCATTGAATAATATAATTTTATATTAAATGATAATCACGAATATATATTTATCATCTAATGAAAACGTGACATATTAGAGTGTCACTTAAGAATGTTAATTTAAATTTTCTATCTAAAATTATTTAAATTTAAGGGGAAAAATTAGGTAGAAAATCTAAATTTATTTATGTGGCATTAAAATATTTGTTAATGGTAAAATAAGAGGGCCATCCTGCGGGGAGGCATTCTGGACATTTGGATCTAAATTTGGCTACAAATTTGGAGAATGACCCCCTCAAATATGGGTTTATTATCCCTAGATTACTACATTATTTGGCATGCAATGGGGGAGAGACTCACATTACCCCCACCCCCCAAAAAAAAACAACCGCTGCACATTAGTTTTGCTTTTAGGATTGAATTTTTTTAATGATTTTTTTATGTATTCTTATGCGAAAGAAAAGAGAAAATGAATGGAATTAAATGATAGATAATTGTATAGTATATGTAGATTCTGCGAGATATGTGAATTTGATTGTTTGATCAAATTCAAATTTAGAAAAGAATGAAATAAAATTCATAAAAAATTATAAAAATTTCAATCACAACATGCACTACCACAATTTACGGTTACCATATCGTGTTGCATGATTAAATAAGCTAGATACTCTATAAAAATAACTCTTAATAGACATTCTATATTGATATATTTAAGTGACATTCTGATATGTCATAAATTTATTAGCTGATGGAGAAATACACATGTATTTATCACTTATTATCACTTACTTCATATTTTCATTATTAAATAAAAATATATCATATCGACCGTATCAATTAAAAATATTAATTTCTAATATCCGTGTAGAATCCACATTTCAAATTATAATACCGGTTGTATGTAGAATCTTATGACCGGATAAATTATCAATGTCTATATCCATTTTCATTATCCAGGATTAACGAAAATTGATTGTAAATGAACCACCTTTAACATAGATTTACCTTCCGTTCAATGAGAGTTTTTAATGTTGTACATTTACCATGTCAAAAAAGTCATATATTTTCTGTTTACTTGTGTTCTGAAAATCAGATCGGACCGATCGGTTCAACGGAGAAAAATTGTAACCGGCCAGAGAATCGGTCCCATTAACATTGGAAACCGGCCTGAAGAAAGCTGGACAGAGACAGGCCAAAAACCTTTTGAAAACGGGGAAATTAACAAAAGAAAATTTAATACGTTTAGTATAATAATTAATTTTATTTTAATAGTGACATTTAAATCATCTTTTTTTGGCACAAGTGACATTTAAATATTGGAGAAAAATAAGTGGCCAACAGTGAAAATATTAAGTATTTTTCAACAATTAGTACTTAAATTTTTGAATCTAACTTACCGTTGCAATTGTTTCGTTGCATTATAGTCGAAATGACTGAAATCCAATTCGACATATACGAGCATCTCTAATGGTAGACATCTTCCAGAAAAATAATGTGACAACAAAGAGAGAGACAAAAAGAGGGAAACGAGTGAAGTCTTAGAATCTACATTTTACAATTTTATTTTCTCACACACTGTACATGTCAATAAATAGAAAGCTTCATTGGAGATGCCCTGATCATATCAGGGTTAGCCAATAAACAGCAAATCAATCACCCAAAAAGTTCAAAAGGAGCCTCATCACAAGATCATATACAATTTTGTACCAATATAGGATTTAATTGAAGAAAAGAAAATGACAAACACTACATGAATCCATTCGATAAAACATTTATAACAGTTCGATTTGTCTCCAAAAAAAGGAAAATTCCGCACGTGCATCCCATCAGTTCCGAGGATGAGTATGAAAATCGTTACAACAAATAAGGGATTAGAAATAATATTGTTTCCAAGAAGGTGACGACAGACAGACACGCGTGGATTCATTCTGGTGTAAGTAAAACACATTTCCCATTTAAAAGATTATGGGAATGTGAATATTTCCTTAAAAGACGGACGAAATGTGTCCATTGGACGATATTAACATTTTGGAAACCCCACCCACCCCCATCACCCCCACAACCCACACCACCTAGGGAATAAAGATCAAATCATTTCCTGATAGAAAGGAACTCGAAGCTTCGAAGAGGGTCATCGCGGGTACCTTTAGTGGGTGCAGCACGAGAGAAAGATGACGGTTTGGGTTCGACCCTGGGTTGAATTCTTTGCATGCTAGATAAATGGCCAGTGCTTGATAACAGTCTGGGTTCACCAGAGGAGCTTGGCCTGTTGCTTGAAACAGCTCTCTTTGAGGAACTTCCATTCCGAGAAGTTCGCCCTTTTTCTGAATCCAGTTGCTGAAGAACATACCATTACAGGTCTGTCAGTACAATCTCTCCGCAAAAGATCCGTGTACCTCGACGGGCGACACGTGTCCAAACACGGACCCCACAGATGGTGGGGGGCCAGGTGTCACCCATCGGGGTACATGTGGGCAATGAGTGACAATCTCTCTCTCTCTCACACACACACACACACATACACACACAAGTACAAATAGAATAATAGGATATAATGAAAAATATGCTGTAGGTAAAGGGGGAAAAACATACCACATCTTTGGATGAGGGTACATCTGATGTCCTTTGTCTAGGATGTTCACCATGCCAACCGGAACCCGACATATTTTTTCTGGAAAAAGCTTCGACAGCACCCGAGAATCTATCTCGAATGTCTTGCCCCACTGGATGGCACAACCAGATCAAATAAGAAACAAGCAACAAAAAATCTACCAAGCACCAAAAGCCTTAATGATTAAATATCCGTGAAAAAATTGCTATGTTAATTCAAGTTATCCATTTACTCAAAAAAACTATACCTGTTCTTCCTGGTTTTTCACCAGATGTTCCAGCCCCAGCATTTGCACTTGAATTCTGGAAGTAAAGGCATGACCATAGCATGTTATCCTATCATATCAAATTAGAAAAAGGTGGAGTGATGTTTTTCTGCAAACACTTACTCGTGTTCTCGAACTGGCACCAATCTGAGGATACTTCAATATAGTCCAATCAAACACATAGTCAAATTGGTAACCTGCACAAAAAAGTCAAAATGAAGATAATGCTACATGTGCATGTGAAAAATATACTTGACAGGGTATTAACAGACCTTGATCAGAGTATTTCAGCGGAAGAAAACCTTTGGGGTGCAGTCAACTAAGAGTTGGAAAATGAGACAAAAATAATATAGTTTACTGTCCTTACCTTCACGAATAAATAAGTCCCGGAAAAGCCTCTTCAAATAAGAATAATCTGGCTTGTCCTCAAATCTCAATGACCGGCAATAGTGAAAATATGATGTGAACTCCAATGGATATGATTTGCACAGCACCTACAAAAAAAGGGAATCGTATGAATGATGCGGAACTTGAAAATGCAGAAGTAAACAATTCCTCTTAGAAGATGAAACAACAGGGCCAAGCAAACTCAACTCATATGTCAGTAACCAAGATCAGCCTAGAACTCAGGCGTGATGTGAAGACACAGCAGGTGTCTTTCAGCAGGCAATCAGTTAAATGAACTCGATAAATTTCCAGACATACTCAAATAAATTTCTTTATGAGGATATAGTATGTGAGAGCATACTTTTATCTCTTGAGCTTATGGGCTAACTACTAAGCTCCAAATAAGCACCACCCAACCATGGTAAGAAAACAGAAGTTAATTATTTTGAAGACTAGGCTTACCTCATTTCTAATTCTAGTTCTAGGTAGTTAAAAGTATAATTTGCAAACTTCTTATTTGATTAAACTCATTTATAAGTTACAAATTATCATGCAAGTTGAACACGGTCAACTTCCCACTAAGTCAAACTAATGTACCATTTCGGGTATGCGTCGGACCATGTACTATGCAAGCAGGGAATTGCCTAAAAATGTAATATGAAAAATATGAGTTGCATACCTCTATGGGGGTCAACATCTTCTTTTCACTAATCTTATCATATTTCTGCTTTTTGGTGCCAGCTCTCAGTCCCTGCCAGGGGAGGCTGAGATAAAAAAATAAAAATAAAATAATATCATGGAAACCATAATCTGTAAAAATTCCATCCCGGTGGGAAAGTTGCCTAACAAAAATAAAGAGAAATTGAATTGTTCATGTCCGACCAACCTTCCTCTCAAGAAATACATAAGGACATAACCAAGAGATTCCAAATCATCTCTCCGACTTTGTTCTGCAAAAATTTATATAGATCAATAGCTGGAACAAAATTCAATTGCTTCAATAACAGCCAAGCAAAGTTTAGGAACTAAAACAGCTTGTGATAACACATAACATCACTTACCAACTCCGAGATGTGTATTAACACTGGCATAACGGGCAGTCCCTGTAAGATTCTTGTTTTCCCTGGATCAGAAGATTAACAAGTTAACAAAATAAGATATCAAAGCAAATAGTGATCAATTGCGAACAGAACGTCACACATAAGATGCACCAACTAGAGATATCAAAAGAAACAAGGTCTGTTAGTCTCAAAAAGTTGCAACTAATGCGTATCCCGGGCCAAAAGAGACAAGGATCCACTGAAGTGAAAGGGACAATAAGTAAGATTATTTGCAAGATATGTAGTCATACTATGCTTTCTTGATGTCTAATTGAAATCCTACGGCATGAAGATAGATCCCAAGTATTTGTTCGGTAGATATGTTTGGAAAAATGATTTTTGAATTGGTGGTCCAAAGTAGATAAAATGCTATGGGGAAAAGTGAACGTATTTTTAAAAATTAGAAAAAACGAATCAAAAGTGTGGTCAAAATTGATGTTTTGAAAAACCTGAAGTGAACAAGCTCTAACCTCTGACGATTTTCATTTATTTCTAAAAGCATCACACTTTAGTCTATCGTAATGACATTGAGACCCCACACACAAAATCCCACCCCCACAACCCCCAACACCAAAAAAAACCCCAAAACATACCCAAAAAAAAAAAAAACTACTTGTTTTCTCTCACTTCTACATCTTTTTATGTGGATAGGGTTGCAATATGCTTTTGAGACAAGAACTTAAGAGCATAATGATGTTACAGGCATCACTCCAAGAAGGAAACCAATAAATGCAAAAGTAAAAATTTTATTAATTTTGATAATTGAAATTATATGGTCAGTGTTATAAGGTAAAAAAACACTTCCTAACCGATTCACTTCAGTTTCCGGTCAAGTCTATAAGCCAAAAGGCTTTTTTGTGCCAAGAGACAGATAATCATAGCGGTTAAGTGTATTAACTAGTTTGGAATTTACTTCTGTCAACAAATCTGAACAATCCAGACACATTAAGGTATGAACTCAAAATTCTAGAGAGTTGCAAATGCAAAAACGATTAGAATTTATAATCTGAAAATCAAGGTAATATTTCTCTTTGCAACTTTTCCTCCACAATATCTTATAATGGTAATAGGCGACCATATAACCGGAACAATTAGCTAGGCGATGCATCTCTTCCAACCCTAAGCCACTACTCAATAGTCAGATTCCAGTAAAAAGTAGTTTACAATTAACTTTCACTTTAGACCATCCAAATCTTTGCAATTTTTTGAGCATCCCCTTTCTAGTGGTAGAAGACTTGATGACTAACATGGAAAGAAGACAATCGTGCAATTTAAGATAATTAAAATACGACAGGGCAAGTACCTATAAGGTATGTGCTTATGAGTCTGGAGATCCCTATATTTTTTAGCAAGACCAAAATCGATGATGTAAACCTGCAATAAGTGCAGATAACTGTCAGACAAATAGATAATGCCATCATTTAGCCACAATCAACTATTGTATTTAAACACTTAAATTAACATCCCACAAAAAGTATATATTGCCGCATCAGAGAAGTTCTAGCTTGAATTTCTGGGAGCAGATGCTCCCATCAAGCACTCATAATAAATAAAACTTGAAATATTGTAGCGATATAACAAATCTAATACCGAGGATGTACCTTAATTCAGTAAAAAAAATATACAAGATCACTTCAATTTCACCCCACCTCAAAATTGATAATCTGCCAAATCAAATGGTCTTCTAAAATGCTTTATCTATTGTTTCATCAGTTTTCTGCAGGCGTAATAAAAATGGCTAGCTACTACATCAGATTTATTAATTATCAATATAGAAAAACAAGCAAACAACATACGGTCCATACTTCTGTGATCCTTTAATTACTAGGTATCCACAAATTTTCAAAATTTTCAAATTTGAATTTCAAAATTTTCAAATTGAATTTCAAAATTGAAATGACATTTCAACATAAACCAACCAGCAGCGGATATACTGCAGGACCAGCAAACATGTCAATAAAATTCCTTCCTTATATTAGATATGTTGGCTATAAGTAAAAATAGTAACATATTACTGAAGTTAAGCGTATTCAAATCAGAAATTTAATTGCACCTGGCACATAAACCAAAACTAAGGCAGCAAGCCCGGGTCAGACTGCTTCAAAAAAGAGCACCAGTGAATATATGAAATCAACAGAAATAACTTTGACTAAAAAACGGAGTTACATTCAGCAAGTCAGTAAACGGTTACAAAGGTATAAGCTTCTACTGAATTTAAGGAATAAAAGAAAATATGAAAATGGTAGGTCAAGGAAACAATTTCCTTTCATAATTTCTGTCAACTGAAGTAAGATTTTAAATTTCAAAAGTCAAACAAATATGGTAATGAAAGGAAAACTATGTATAAATTCTATAGTCTTTACGTGACTGGAATGAGAAAATGTTATCTGTCCAGGACGATAAGAATACCAAGGGAGATAGAAAGAAGTGACCAACGTCACCTCCTTCAACGATAAAAATACATCACTATGTCAAATAAGTTGCAAAAGGTAAATAAGCACAGAACCGTGCAAAATAAATTGCAATAAGCAGCAAGCATTTTGAAATGTACCATATATTTGATGAAATGATGCTACACTATTTCATAACTATGTGAATCAAATAGAGTGTTAAAAACAGAAGCATACTTGGTTTGCTTTGCGACCAAGGCCCATCAAAAAGTTGTCAGGCTTTATATCACGGTGAAGAAAGCCTCTGGAATGCACATATTCAACTCTATTAATCTGAAAGTAGAACAAAAATTAGCAGGTAGAACCACAATCTACAGGAAGAAAGACTTAGAAAACTCCAACAATAGTCAATAGGAAGAAAGACTTATAAAAACTCTAGTTACTTACTAACTGGTCAGCAAGCATCAATACTGTTTTCAAAGAGAACTTCCTGTTACAATAATTGAAGAGATCTTCCAGACTTGGTCCAAGAAGGTCAATAACCATAATATTATATTCCCCCTCAACTCCAAACCATTTCAGATTGGGGACACCAGCTATTTGACAATAGAAAGCAAAAGAAAATTAGATTAACTTGTCAAAATTGCATTGCTTTGTGAAAATGAACTAATACATAGTGGGATGTTATACCTCATAAGTATTCGTGTGCATTTGAGATGCATAGCAATGAACTAAAAGAGGAGATAAAACAAGAGACATAGGAAAGTGGGTCATTCTATCACTTTGAATTAGAAGAAAATTTCTAACTTCAGGGAAGGTAAAATTTGAACCCCCAACCCAGAAAAAGTTAATTAGAAAACTAAACCAGGTAGTGGATGAATGGAAAACCGAGATTCCTCTCTTAGATGGGGAAATGACAGCAACATGTCTCGACAGATTATAGAGCCGCTCAGCCACATAAGCATCTCATTCAAAGTTCAAGCCTCCATTTGGCAAATTTTATAAATGGTTTAGCAAGAGTTGTCCTTAACATAACGAGACAGCAGTACAAATGCTTAAACTTAATGTATGAATTTATATACCATTTACATATTTGGTTGTTAAACAGAGGCTTCATTTAATCTTCAAAATGACTATTGATAGAAATATACAACAAATAAGAACAAGTAGGATAAAATTACAGCATACTAAATTATTCCATGTCTTATCTGAGAAAGGAAGAGAGAGACTCACTGCCTCCTTGAAGAATCATATAAATTTTAGACTCGTAGTGAAGTTGAGGGTGCTTGGTTTTCACAGATTCCTGGGAATTACACAAGCAGTGACAAAAAATTTGGTGTGAGAATCATGGAATTTGCTGCAATATAATGTCAACTCATATCTTCTCTCCCATTTTCGTTAACTTGGAATTGCTTGACGTGGAGAGCATGGAAAGTGAAAAAAGTCGTAAATAAAATCCAAGTTATGAAAGAAAATCGTAATGTTTTCATCATAAACTATGATGCAAAAATATCAAGATTTTAAACACACACAGTTCAAAACTGCTAATTCATCCATGCCTAGAAAAGAATAATATGATTTGCCACATAGGCAGAAGTGGTCTTAACTAGATAAGTTCTAAAGTGATGAAAAGGACTTTGCTGACAATATAACCTCCTAATACAGTTTATATAAGTAATTCTGATTCATAATAGATTAGCCTCCAGACACGCCATTATCTCAGTTGACAAACTTCGACATTGGCGTTATAGAGAAGCATTTGACATCATCCCTGTGGTTTTAAATACTTTTAATCTCCCAATAATTAAATCTCTTTATCTTGTCACTGCATCCAAGGTCCTCATAGAAACATTTAAAAAAGTTTAAATAACCATAAACCCAACTACCTGAGGAGTGTTGCTGACATAATGTTTATTGGTAATGAATATGAAAAACCAACTACATCTTGAGCCGAAAACATAATTGAATTCAAAAGTTTCCATTGTCTGTAACTTGTACAACATGCTAAAAGTTACAAACAGAAGATAAATATGAACAAGCATACCAGTTTGATGGCTACTTCTTCTCCATTTTGTATGTTAACATTTTGTATGTTAACACCTACATCAGTAAACAAAGAAAAATAGTTATGTACACGGACAAATATAACCTTAGTCATACCCAGATAGGATTTAAAAAACATGGATACCTAAATAAAGTTCACCAAATGAACCACTCCCAATTTTCCTTCCAAGCTTGAATCTTCCACCCACAACGTGATCCATGGGAATTGATTCAGTTCGATGACTCCCAAATCCCAACAACACCCCGACAGAACTCCCAGAGCCAAAATTTTCAACTTCAACAGTTACTTGACAGAAAGACCAGAACAAAGGAGAAGATAATCACCTTGAATTCCCCCAAAAATGTAATCAGATATCGAAAATCGCCACTCACAGCCGATCCTAGAAATCAATAAAACGAAATGATCCGAAGGTTTCTCTCCAACTACATCCTCGAAAAAAATCGAAACCCTAATGCATGACACAGTAATTCATTCTCGCTGATGAAATCGTGACCGGAGAAATCGATATGTATTAATAATCGAATAATCGAAAAAGAAGTATGGCTTAGCTTAATTTTACTGGCAATGGATGAATCAAAGAGTGACAACGGCCATGGAGAAGAGAGAGGGGGAACAATTTGAGGGAAATTCGAGGATTTTAAGAAAGAAAGAAAGAGAGAGAGAGAGGATTTTGTGCAGTGCGTGTTTTTGCCTGTGTGCGTGAGAGAGAGCGAGGGAGGCAGAAATACTAATAATTATAAGCTACGAGCGGTAGGGATTAGACGAATTTTTTCGTGGATTATTATTATTAATTAATAATTACTATTAATTATTAGTACTCTTTTAACCCCAATAATGCGTATGTAGTGTATATACTCTTTTACATTTTTTTGTAGCGCCCATTCCATCCCTAGTTCCCACTCTTCATTATAATCGTCGATCACGACCAAAAACTTAGTCGTTGCCGTCGACCACCACACCTAATGGTTTATAATCATCATTTTTGCTGATCGGAAACCGCTAACGACCACATGTCGTCACCATCTGGTAGTCGGAATTTTTTTTGTGTTTATTAGGAGGAACACATACCTGGAGAGGGGAAAAAGTTGGCTGGGGCAAGGCAGGAGTTGAAGAAGGAAGTCAAAGTAAACAATTTGGAAAGTTTAGAACATCTAGGTAATTTTTGTTGTAAGGACACAAATATCTTTTGCTAAGAATTATTTGCTATTTTACAATTTTGTAATTTTTTTTTTTGTATTTTTTCTCACCATTTTTGCAATTAGCCCTCTTTAACTCAAAGAAGGTAATTTCCGATCAATTGTAAAAATTAGGTGTCGGATCAAGAAAATTGCAAAAATCAGGTGTTTGGAATAGGGTTTAGGATTGCAGTGTCCGATTCGTTTCGTTATGTTATTACACATGTAGTAGATTCAAAGTCATGACCAAATTGCTAATCCAACTTAACAACTATTATAAAACAACCAACTCCAATTGCAGCATCGAAATTTGTAAATAAATATGAAAACTTGAAATTTGAATTTGAAAAAATTAAACACCATTTTTTTTAATTCCTCGTATTGAATACTAAAAACCTTTTATAGAGTAAATAAGTTTTAATTTTTTTTGTTTGAATACACTCCAATTTGACCAATTCATGACCCCCACAGGCAATTAAGACTAGCAAATTAAGCATCAAATGTATAGAAATTAAAAATTATCTTAAGGCTTGTGAAGTCCAAGAAGATGCACTATACAAGCTAGTTTCTTTCCATCCAAGTTTGAGAGTTCCATCTCCTTGGACAAGACTATAGCCATGACAAGTTGGAAACATATTGAGTATTAATTGTGCTTGAGCCATTGAGTTTGTACTCATAGGAATTTGTATAAATCCATTTCTTGATAGTTCACTCCTCCATTGTCTCAACTTATCTGCACCACTTCTCGCCGGCCCTCCTATTGCCAACACATTGGTGATCTCTCTATACAAAAGGCTATGCTCAACTCGATGACGGCTTGAGTCGTCGCTTGTCAAGAACGCTCCAAGTGAGTCGAAAATGGTCGAATAGTAGTGTAGGGAAGTTACAAACCGGTCCAAGAATGAGCCCCCATGTCCTATTTCTTGCTCGACTAATGTAATAACTTTCGGCGATAAACATTGAAGAAGCCTCAATGTCTTCCAATCGGGTCCCGCAGCATCGTATAACGAGTGCTGTAGCCAATGCACGGCGATGGCTTCTCCTTTTTGGATTTGCAAAGTGGACAAGTCGACATTTCCAAACTTTTTAGCCGTGGGATGGAACTCAAAGTATATCCCGAGGCGCTTTGCGAAATTTGACAATTGCTTACCAGTTTCAACCAATAGCTCAATCGAGCTCCCCATCCCGGTCATCCTAAGTCGAGGTGGGCCCTCAACTCGAGTTGCTAGTATGTGAAATAACGCAGGCCATTGCAAACCTTGCATGATGTCTAGGTCGATTATATGGACCCTATCGTGTCGATGAAATGCCTCCAATATCGCTTGATTAGAGGTAAAGTGCGAATTTAATAAATGGTGCGATATTGTTAAAGGTCTGGAAAGACATATGCACCCTTTTGTAGTCGATTAAGGGGAGCACACCCCGATCCACGAGTTGATAACCCTACTAGACATTGCCTTGGCAAAATAAGCCACGACCCGTTCAGCGCAAGACGTGGCGAAGGGTGATGCTATTTGTGTCAACTCTAACAACATTCGTTGAGCTTCCCCGAGATTATCCACCGATATAGCCACCGCACACTCGAGTAATAGAGTAATCAAGTTTACGCCTTGCTCATCTTGACTAGTCCCACTAGTCATCAAAACATGACCTTGACCACCATTTTCAAGCTCATGGTCATCATTGTACGATTGAGGAGGTAGTACTTTGCCGCTCTTTTTTATAGTCAACACACCGACATCGCAAGCCATTTTACTGGTTTCCGGCAAGTCGTCAATGAGTTGCCTAGTGACATGCTCGACCCATTGAGAGAACTCGTTTCTCTCCGAATTCGCACACCGATTTTCAATCATTTGCCCTTGGGGTTGCATTACATCAACTTCAAACACTCCATTTAACATTATATATGTATGGAAAAAGAAGAAAAAAAAATTGTGAAAGATATCAGATATGTAGTAATGAGTTAGGAGGCTTGACATGGATTTGCAAGCTAGTATTTAAAGGTAGCAAAGTTGAGGTTTATTTATTATTAAATTCCAATAACTTGGCCGGCATAGTGAGACAGATAGATGGAGACAAATAACTAATTGGCAAAAACACGTCAGTTTGGTAGTGATTTTAGGTAAATTTACTACTGTAATTGGTGTATTAGTAAGTATCTTATTATTATAAATTTTAAAATTAGTTTATTGGTAATATAATAATCTATATGAAAGTAATGAGAGTTCTGATGTTACCTGGTCTAAGGCACTGTGTATGATAAATTATGGGATAATGCTACTGGGACACCCACTTTGACACCCACTTTGACAGTTTAACCAATTGACCTGTTTAAAAAAATTCAAAAAGGCAATGGGTAAATTTTGTCCGGGTAAAACGCAGCTGCAAATCCCTTTCTTCTTCAATTTCTTCGTCCGTGTAAACACAGCTGTAGATCCCTTTCTTCTTCAATTTTTTCCAAGCAAAAAACCTCCCTCCATTTTTGCCCACACCAGATCTGCGAAGAAGAAACTCGCGATTGACGGACTGCATTCGAATTCTCTGCCATCTTCCAAGCAAAAAACCTCCATCCATTTTCGCATACACCAGATTGTGAAGAACTCCCTCCATTTTCGCCCACACCAGATCTGCGAAGAAGAAACTCGCGATTGACGGACTGCATTCGAATCCTCTGCCATCTTGAACGAACAAGGTTGCGTTCGATTTCATTGCATTTTATTGTAAAAATTTGATTTTACTTCTTCCTGGACGAGCTGAAAATGGCGAAGTTTAGACAGTTCACCAGTGGAAAATAATTACAGCTGGGTTCAATTCTCGACTCTTGAGGTTGGACTATTTGCATCTATTTCCATGGACTACCAATTTCTTTCTAACCATATATCTGGCAATGAAAATTCAATATATGAATGTATATCCAAAAATGTTGAATTAATTTCCCAAAATGAAAAATGTTGAATTAATGTTGGCAATGAAAGTTTATACCTGGACGAAGGAATCAATTTCATCTTCTTGTTTATTTTGTCATTTGATTTATATATTTATTTATTCTTTAAATGGATGTAAAATGGTTGACAACTATGTATTGAATATATAAACAAATTCATCATTTGATACGTGAACGTGATATACTAACATTTTTGCTGATATTATTATGGATTTAAGAGATACAAATTCTTCAATAATCATTCTTCTCTAAACTTGTTTTCAAACATGCTTGGACGAGCTAACAATGGCAAAGGCAGTATAAGCCATCTTCTTCAAGGCTAAAGAGATTTTTCGCTTGGATGCAAGTAATGTCAGGTATAAACTTCTGTTTCTGTTTACTACGTTTTGTTTGTCTATTAAAATTTGCTGAAGTTCAGAATAAGCACTTCTGGCATGTTTTTCTATTTTATGCCCAAGCCCTACGAGTCAGCTAACAATTAGGACCTATTAGTTGTTGGAAATTTAGAAGAACAAGAAGATATGCTTGTGCCTCATTGTAGCCAGGGCACTAGTTGTCAAATGCCCTACAAGGAAAGCATGCCCAGTTTGTGGAGTAGGAGAACTATGAGGTGGTTACAATTGGAAAGCGCACAGATAACAATGGGAAACTCATCTTCATTGTTCACGAGGAATGTTCATTTTCTAAGAAAGATGAGGAGTGACGAAGATCCATCTATTGATGAATATGTTGCAGTTAACAGATTAACATCCAAATACGAAGTTGAAGATTTATTTATTTGGCATGTTTGAAATGTTTGCAAGGCTATCAGACGAAAAGAAGAATAATGGCGATATCTCTAAACATGAAGTTTGAAGGGAGAAAAAGAGGCCCCAAGGGGTTCTTCAAGCGGTAAGCGGTGCTTGGGATCTCACCAATCCCAGGTTAGATTCCCGTGAGGCGAAAAAACTGTAAGCCAGCTGAGGCGTCTCCGGTCGATCTGTGGCGGGTGGGAATAGAATAATTGGGAGTGCTGTTAAAGCGGGTACCTTGCGATACCCTCGGGTTATCAAAAAAAAAAAAAAAGGGAGAAAAGGCGGACCGAGAGGTCATCCAAATGAAATTCGACGATATCTTTTAGATAGTTTAATCTCTATTTGTTGGATGAAGCTTGTCTGAAACTTTATTATTATTGACTTTGTTATGTTTTCAACCAAGTGGCTTTGATACCAATTTATTATTATTGACTTTTTTTTTAAAATGAGATTATTGACTTTGTTATGTTTCCAGCCGAGTGGTTTTGATACTAATATGTAACTAATCTAGTTGAAACTCTACTGTCATGATGAAAAAAAGAACTGTTACAAATTTGTTTTGAAGTATGTATTTCATTTGCATGAGGTGACAATAGTAACTAAAGGTCAATGAAAACATCCATCTGTTTATCACTAGAAAAGACACAGCAGGCAATGGAGTAAACCATTTGTTCTTGCGAAAGTTTTGTCAACAAGCTCATCTACACACAACAAACTATAGGTTTTACTGCCCAAACACACCAAATCTTCCCGAGTAAATAGGTAGAGTTTTATCAAAACACACAAGACACTAGCTTTTTCTTGCAAATTTTTTGTCAACAAGCTCATTCACACTAGCTTTTACTGTCAAAGCACACCAAATCAAGAATCTTCCTGAGCTAGAGATGGAACAAAAAGCAGCCAACAAATAAAGTATAAACTCCATATCAATTGTTACTCAAATTACTTTGTTAGAATAATGAAATAAGTTATTCCAAGTGTATCTCTAATTCGATCTTTTGAAACTGAATATATTCATTAAAAAGAATCGATACATTGAACTAGTAAATCAAAATCTTGTTTGCTTTGAAGAATCTGCCAGACTGCCACACTAAAAAATGAGTAAATATACATAACATTGTATCTGAGATAGAATTCTACAAAGATTCATTAAATTAAAATTATTTCATTACAAATGGCATAACAAAGTTGTTTTTGTCCAAAACCGGACAAAGAAATAGGTTGAAAAATAATCCTTCATAATCTTAGTAGTCTTTGAGTCCTTCTACTATTTCAAAGTACAAGAAGTCCACGAGGAGAACAGAGCCATGCAATGAGCAGGCGATAGAACTTCATCCATATCTGCATTATGTCAAGATAACAAAGGCACGAAATTTTCTGAATTGGACCTGAACACCCCCAATTTCACGACCATATATCCCTCTCTTCCAAGTACATTAGTAATAAAACTTCAACATGCACTCTATATTTCTTACTGGTTTCTCAACGAGTACCTTTAGCTGACCATTCTCCGTCTGAAGTGGTATGTGCCCACTTTTTCTGCAGTTTAACAACAGAAATATCTGAAGTGAGCAAAAGCCTTACAAGTGTGGTGGCGATAATCAATTCTTTTGACAGATTTTCCATGTGATGTAATTACTGGTATGCATTTTGCATCCATTTTATGAAACCACACATACCCCTCTTCCCATATTTACAAGATCTGAAAGCTCTCAAGCTTAGGCAATGTGATTGAATCTGAAGAAGCATGGCTATCAGTCATGCCAAAGGATGAAACCAAAGGGCAGCTATTGGACTTGATACTCAATATTTCCTGACACCCAAGAATAACATTCTCTACTCAATATGGGATGCAAGAACAGGCCAATTGCAAAATGAATCAATTCTATCAAAAGAACTACGATAATGAAGATTTTGAGAAGCTATGCCTCTCAATTCTTCAGAAAATGCTATTGAGGTTGCTGGATTTACATTACCATGGAATTATAGCAATGATACCCTATATATTTTTTTATTTTCTTACCTTCTCATTTCTTAAACACAGAGCTAAATGATTTAAACTAAACGGAATTGTTATATGTGATATACAATAAATAGCATTCAAACAGCTCCTCGACAAACACCCACTGAACTGAGAAATAATGCGACTGAATTTTAGAACCAGACGAATTCAAAAAGCAAACAGTTAGGAAAGGTTCAAAGCCTTTTTCTTTTCTTCCCTTTTTTTTAAGTAGAAAGATTGAGAGACTTAATTACTGAGAGATAAAAGAAATCATAAAATTGGTGTTAACATAATAATTAGGCACCTCATGTAAGCTATGAACGTTCAACATTAAATCAAACTATACGCAACAAAGGCGATATAAATTTAGTGGAAAAATAGGGATTGAAACTCACAGAAACCTCCATTGCCCATTTAAGAGGTTTGCGCTAAGTTTCGGATCAGACGGTAGTCCACTGATTTTCAATTTTGTTAATTAAAAAGAGAAGAAATGGAGCGATATTTCAGAGACTCTCCGTCTGGACCGCCAGCGACGAACTCCAAGATGCGCCGGCCACTCAGTGATTTCGCTGCCGATTGAGAACTGGATGGAGACTTCCCGTCGTAGCCGCCGATTGAGAATTGGCCGAAGACTTCCCGTCGTCTTTGTTCGAAGAAGAAGAACTAGGGAATAGGGATTTTGGGCGGTGGAGTCTTTGGTTCTTAGATTCCTCGTTTATTGATTTTAATTCAAATTTTAAATTTTTTTAATTAGTCAAGATTTGGTCAATAGTTGGGGGGAGTCAGGAAGGGTGTCAAAGTGGGTGTCCCAATAGCATTATCCTAAATTATGGCATATACGGGAGAAAGATTTCCAGACTACAAGTGTCGAATGAATTTCGAATACTCCCACACGGAAAAGAACAACTGCCCCCAAGCTGCTCATATCAAAATTTTCAACAATTCAACGAGGACAATGAATATGAGCAGAATATATATAATATGCATCACAATTTAAATTTAAATTTAAATTTTATACATATTCGTGTTACTAGACGATTTTGCTCTGTCTATAATCACTGCAGCGCTTCAATATATAAAGTTGATATGATAGAGTTCTTTGTGTTGGGTTTATGCTGCCTTTTGAGTCTTTGCGCCAAGCTATTGGGCCTTGACTGGTGTCTTAGAAGCCTTACCCGAGAAGCCCATCTGATGAAGTAAGATTTGATCCCATCCGTTGGTTCTCTTAGGGCTTGACTATAAGAGCTTGGGTTGGCCACTGTTCATACGTGATGGAGATTAGAGATTAGGGTTAAGAGGTTTCCTTGGCTGCGTGTTCTTTGTATTCTTCTCGAGTGATTTCTCTGTAAATCTTAGTTGATAGGACTGATTCTAGAGAGAGGCAAATTGTTGATTTGTCATTAGAGTTGATCTTAGAGTGACTTTGATTGTGTTTCGTTTGTGAAACGATAGAGAGACAGAGAGTGAGATCGAGAGAGTGAGAGGCTGTAATCTATAAAGGAAACTTGCTACCGGCGTTTTTGCGTGTGCTAGTGGATTGAGCAACATCCTAGATTGTGGATGCTCAACGGGGGACGTAGGAGAGATCCGAACCTCCGGGGCTTCGGCCGAAAAATTCTTGTGTTTTCTTGTGTTCTTTATTTTACTGTTTTTGTCGTTTATTCGCCGATTTATTGGTTAGATCTTGTTTATGTTTTTCGATCTAACCCTAACACTTTGTATAACTAAGTAACGAACTACGTAACTATATTACACTTCTTAATTATATTGAGATTTTTGAACAATGAAAAACTTGAGTAAGAAATCTTAATAAACTCTTTGCTTTAGTAGAACTGAATATACCAAAGACGTTTTTGGGGCCATGGCCATCCTTCAACCCTCATGGCGCTATTGCTAGTGGCGGAGCCATCATTAGCCGAGTGAAGGCCATTGCCCTCACTGGATTCTGCAGAGGTCCAATAAAAATACAAATGGATCTCACTCAAAATCTCGAAGCCCAACAAAACTTGGCCCAAAAAAAAATTTTTTTTAAAAAGAATTGGTAGCCCAAAACAGCAACTCAGAGACTCAAACCTCACCTCAGCAGGCTTAGCTTCTTCGTTCTCTTTCAGGCTTTCTTTCATCTCGTCTCTACTCTCAGTCTCTGGCGCGCTCTCTCTTTGTCTGGGCGTTGATTGGGGAATCGGCGATAGCTGCTCAGAGCAGTCGGGGGCTCGCGGCGACGCGGCCAGTCCGGGTCCGACGCCACTTGAGTCCACAGTCCACTGCTCGTGACTCGTGAGCTCTTCCACGGTCCAGTTGCATCTCTTTTTTGGCTTTTTCACTTCGACTCTTTGAAATTTGAAGTGAGTTAATTCGATTCACTCTTCCCTTTTCCTCTTTGTAGATGTAAAATGTTTAATATTTGTATTTTGAGAAAAATCCCTAATTTTTTATATCTAATTTAGTAATTAGATTTAGGGTTAATGATTAATGATTATTGATTATAGATTTATGGTCGTGGGTTGATACATTCATGATTATTGATTATTTTGAGAAAAAGCCCTACTATATATATAATAATTATTTTTTTGAAGCAGCCTAATATTTGTATTTAGTAATTAGAAACTGTGCATTGTTTCATTAAGTAGATGTAAAATGTTTAATATTTGTATTTTGAGAAAAAATCCTAATTTTTTAATCTAATATTCTACTTCCTCCGTCCCACTAAGATAGGCACCCATCATTTTTCACACATATTAAGAAAACATCTTAAATGTTCTTGGAATTATAAGATATTCATATATTCTTCCAATTTTACCCCTATATTGAATGGTCAAAAAGTAATGTAAACATGTTTAAATATCTTGAGAGATGAAATATCTATCTTAATGTTTAGTATTCCAATTATCTTTAATAGGGGTATTTTAGTACATGGAAAATAAATTATACATTCAATAAGGAAATTGGACTATAATTTGGGACGGACAAAATAGGAATACTTGCCTATCTTAGTGGGACGGAAGGAGTAATTTAGTAATTAGATTTAGGGTTAATGATTATTGATTAAAACCCTGATTACTGATTATTGAATATTGATTATTGATTTATGATTGTGGGTTAATCAGTTAATGATTAGAGAAAAAAACCCTAATATTTGTATTTAGTAATTAGAAATTGTGCATTATTTCATTGTTTGGAATTTTGGTGTTTAGTAATTAGAAATTGTGCATTATTTCATTGTTTGGAATTTTTTTTTTCTTTTTTATTATTGGGCTGTTTGATTTGCAATGTTGTAATGTTTAGCAGTTAGCAGTTGTTTATTGTTGTAATATATATTTCAGATTATGAAGAAAATCGATGGATACTTTAAAAGAAAAAAAGTTGAAGAAAATGTTATTAAGGTGAGCACGAATAGAGGTTTGGAAAGATCAAATAGAGTTGAGGAAAATATTATTGAGGTGATGAATTGATAACGAAATCATTGTCAAAGGGTTTCAAAATATGAAAACCCGTAGAGAACGATTGTAATGTACGATATTTGTACTTGTTTCTGTTATCAAAGTATGTTTAATTTTTTGTTTCTAATTGTATCTGCCATCACTGAAGTTGAATTCTTGCTACGCCACTGATTGTGTACCCTGTGTCTTTGCATGAACTAACAATTATTAAATCAGTCCACCTATTATTGTGCCTGAAAAACGAAAATGTTGTGTATAACTCTCTGTTTACTATGAGATATATCACGCTAAACACTTAAACTGACCATTTTATCCTCATCCTCTCTCTTATTGTGAATAGATAGCTACCCCACTTTAAACAGAGTAATATGTATAGCATTTCACTCCTGAAAAATAAACTCCTCACGACATTAACATCAAACTTGAGCTTTGATGAATTGAATCTAGGCTATTAAAAACATAGGAGGAAAAAAGTGCAAAGCAAAAATTAGATGATAAGAACAAGTTTTATAGTTAAATGTCGATTAGAACTAATATTTTATTTCTTCTATGAAACCATGACATGGAAGTTACAATGTTACATTCAAGTAAAAACTATTAAACTATTAATGTTATTACCCTAAACAAAATTTCATATATCATTTAACTGAATGTTCTTCAATACATGATAATGTGGTTTAAACATGTTTAACAACAAATAAGAACAAAGATCCAAAAGAATCCAAACTCCTATCAACTACACTCTACCCTGTTGTGTATCTTTGACTGTGCAATTTTCCACCACCCTGTTGGATGACAGGTTGAAGAACGAATGGGACGAGCACAACTAGTTATGAAGCCAATCGGTCTCTTTTAGTTATAAGGAAAATACCGTATGAGCAGCAGAATTACTCTGATTGCTTTTCAGAGTCATCAAATTGAGAAGAACCAGGATTGCTTCCTTGCGATGATTGTCTTCCTCTATCTGATGTTTCTGACTCGTCCTCTGTCAACAAGATAACCGCACAAACCAGATGCATTAGAAAACGAACTAAATAACATGCCTGTCTCACTCTCCAAACTTTGTTTCAACGACACATTTTGATGGGACCCACACTTTCAAGTTCATCCATAAATTGTAGGAGATTATAGATGGCTTCAATTTGCTATATATTTATTAGGGAATCTAAATTTATGATTGAATTTTAGGCCTGGTTTCATCAATGCTAGAGGAAGAGACGATTGTGAAATGAGTTGATATCTCGTGTCTGATGTTTCTATATCCTTCCCTTTTCTTCTCAATATATGTGCTGTCATCTTCCTTCCATTGTTCAACAAGAGACGAGAAAAGTTAATGTCTCCTATTCCCACAAAGCAAATATTTATTTCAGAAATCTAAGAATAACTACAGAATCATAGTGCATCAAGAATCTTGAGTATGCTCTTGCAAAAGTTAATGGGAATGCTTTTACATACCAAAGAGTGTCTTGATAGTTGGTCTTTTCGTCTTGGTATTTTTCTTCTTCAGTTCAGCTACGGAAAAGTTAAAACATCCAAAATCAGTGACTTACGAGGGAGATCGCTACTAATACACTAAATATCTACAGGTCAATAGCCCCATGTATACGACGCACAGAGAGAGAGAGAGAGAGAGAGAGACCCATTCCTGGTACTTGGTAGTCATTCACAATTTCGAAGTTCTTATACGTGTACCCAACAAAGTTGATGTCTTTGGATGAGAGCATCTGTCAGGGAAGCATAGAAAATAAGCTTGGTTGGAGAACATGAGTCAGACATTAAGAGCACTCTACAGAATGCTAATATGCCATGTCAGCAACATAAAATGAGAACATACAAATATAAAATAGCACAAAGACCTTAAACCAGGCAACGTAATTGAGTATTCTGGGGTGCAATATGCTTCACAGAACATTATTTTACAAGGAGCACAGAGAAAAATCATATAACTAAAAATCAAGATTATAGTCCTTCTGACTGAGATTAAACAATGTTATTTACTGGTTTCCTTCTTTGCCTGTCAAAATATTGTCCTTCCTAAAATAGTCAATTTTAATCTTGTCCCAAAAGCATTTCTCCTAAGATACGTCATGCAGCTAAGGAAGATTCTTGAAACACTTGTTTTAAGAGCAAAAATGTGAAGTTACATCAACTCTCACAAGAAAACTCCATGCCAAAGCAAATGGGGATGTTTAAATCGAGAAAGTGGAATCAAATATTTCTAATATTGTGTTTCCAATGAAGTCAATAAATGTAATTTTTCTTTCTTTGACTATAAGTGTTTGATAGACTTTCAAAGTCAAGAAAAATCATCAGTCAAAAGAAATCAGTGTAACTTGAACCTTTCACAGGACCTAGTTTCATTTGCCATTGTGAAAGAGCTGAAAATGACAACGGATATAACGATTATCTTTGAGCTTCCAAAAACACAAACATAATTATATAATTGAACTGATCTACTTTAAGAGGGGAGAAACAGAGGTGTAGATGTTACAAATTTACACTCAGAAAGTTGTAACAGCATTAGCACCTTTCTCCAGGGACCCGATTTTGACGAAGTTTGAGCTTGGTGTTCTGACTGCAGCAGCAGAACAATTGTGACTTGTGAGAAAATACGTCTTTTTCATATAAAATCACATGTAGGATACATACACTCAAATGTGAGGGGCACAAATACCTCTTCAAATTTTTCGAAGTTTTGGGTGTCTAACTCATCGTTTACTTCAGGAATAAACGCAGCTTCCATTTGGAATATTCTGTCCCAATCAATTCCCTTAAACCATGGATGACCCTAATTAAACAAGAAGCAAGGTAATTGACATAATTTTCCATTGGCGCCTGGGATTCAACAATAGCTTAAGAAACACCAAAACACCTTTATTTCATCTGCACCATTTGAACCGAGCCTCTGGTCGACATTACAGAGTAGTTTGCTAATCAGATCTTTTGCTTCCAAACTTAGTTTTGCTTCTTCAGGAAACTTTAAATGTGTTTTCCAGTTCACTATCTACACATTCAATGAGAATAAATTATTGAAGTCCAGTAAAATCTACGGATAAATAGAAAAATATTGTAGAGCAGGAGAGAAACTATAAACATTAGCTGGTAATGATTAGTAGTCACACGAAAAATTCAGCCTAAATATGGAACATAAATTACGTATGTCACCTACAACTTTGAAGTCCGACTAGAAACTAAAAGTATGTTTGGGAAGTGTTTATGGGTAATGTGCACACAAGACCCACAAGTATTAATTACTTATCTACCATTTCTCTTTCTATCTGTTTATGAAGACACAAGGGTTTGTTTGACAAATCTATTTTGGAGAAGAAATTGATTTTTTGGGAAAACATCTGGAGTAAGGGAGTTTAGAGAGAAACACCAACATTAATATTCTTATAGAATGAGTGTGGTCCGTGTGGATGAAAATGAATGTAAGAAAACGTGATTGTTAAGTAATTTTGTCAAACAAACACTACAATTTAGTAACACTTTCCAAACATATTCTAAAGTTTGTAGTCCACAAATCTTACAAAAACTCGAGTGAATGTTCAGGCAGCAAAATCACAAAACAAAAGAGACTGGAAATGAGCAAAACCATTATGCTATTCATGCAACTGCACAAAATCAAAGACATAAATTATCAAAAGTCCAAGACAAGAATCCATATTGATAATAGTAAAATAACATCTAGAAATAGCATTATTCCCTGCTTACCTTCCTGCAAGTTGACATGGGATCGTCCGAATAAAATGGTGGATATCCCACAAGCATTTCAAACATTATAGCACCAAGAGACCACCTATGGAACAAGAAGGAAACCCATTGTACATCAGCATAAGCACAGAATGTATTCAACTTTCCCCTTCTTCCTTTGGGAACAAAGCAGTAGGGGACAGGGAAGAGCATAACTTCTTTCAAAATATATCAGTTCATTTTCTCTCTTTAAGGAAAAATGATTGCATATAATGAGGTTTCTCTAAGGAGTATAACAGAACATAAAAGGTATAACAAACTGCAGAAGACGGCATGTCATTCACTTGAACTTTAGTTCATGTCAGCCTTCAACTAATGCCTGTGTTTGGCAACTTTCTGTGTTGCTAAAAAGTTACTTTTCAGTTTGAATAGTGGTTGGAACATGAAACATATACACAATAATAATGAGCATAAGTTTGAATGTACAGGTACATTAGAGTTTGAACAAGTAGCAGAGGTAAAAATTTTCATGAAATTTAAAAAAAAAGTAAAGGGAAGAGAAAAGAAGTTGAAACGAACACATGGAATGTTCTTGTTCCCAAAGTTCATATTCAAGCTCCGGAGTGCATGAGAAAAAATCAATCTGATTGTACCAACAGGTACATTTTGAAAAGTCATGCATGCAGACAATATATATATATATATATATATATATATAAGTTATGCCGAGGGGAAAATGGACATAAAGTTTGACACATCACATTTGGCAACATTCTGTTTTTAAAACAATAGCTGTCAACTGTCACTTGGCCACTTAGCATTATGTCAACCTTTGAGTCCCCTGTTATATCCAGTTAACATTTTTCTTAAATAAAAAGGGAAATATAAATGAAATGGAACAATCTTATTATAAATATAAACAAAAAACTAACCAATCACATTCCATTCCATAACCTTTCTTCAGAAGAACTTCTGGAGCAATGTAATCAGGTGTACCAACTGTGGAATAAGCCTGTGGAATAAGAGAAACATGAAATATTAGGGAACTGTGGACGCTGAGCCGATATAGTCTGTAAAACAGCAGGCACAAGCAAAGTTTATTTATCTACAATTTGATGTCAAAGTGATGCACGGTGTACAGTTTATTAAATACTACCGATAAGAGTTTCCTTCAAGCTGAATCAGTATAGGGTAGATTGAAAAGGGAAAAAAAATCCCAATTGACTTTCTTTCAAAATAAAATGAAACCTACAAGCATCCTCCTATTTTTCTGCCAATGTTGTAATTGTTCTTGCTGAGAACGTTTTGGAGCTGCAGAACGTTCATCACCTCTTGAATTTCCACTGAAGCTATCCCCCCCAACCGAAAAGTCCTCTTGTATAGTGCTACAATCTAACGGTTTGCACAGGCCAAAATCTGACAGCCTTAGATGTCCGTATCTATCAAGTAGTAAGTTGTCAGGCTTTATGTCTCTGTAGCAATTTAAAATTGAGAAAAGAAGTCAGACTAACTGAAACACCTGAATAAATGAAAGCTAGGAAGTTAAACCAGTAATACACAAACCTGTGTATATAATTATGTTTATGGATAGATTCAATAGCTAAAACAGTCTCTGCTACGTAAAATCTTGCCTCGTCTTCAGTCAAAATATCCTTTCTCATAAGTAAAGTCATCATATCTCCACCGGGTAAATATTCCATGATGAGATACAAATAGTCTTCATCTTGGAACGAAAAATAGAGTTTGACAATGTAATTACTGTCCACCTCTGCGAGCAGATTCCTTTCTGCTTTCACATGCTCAACCTAATGGGATCAGAATCTAAGGACCGATAATAAGGTAAACAAAATCATACCAGAAATGTATGAAGACCAATAATCAAATACCTGTCCTCTACGAAGCATTTCTGCTTTCTTTAGCTTTTTCATTGCATATACATTACCTGTCGTCTTTTCCCTACAAATTCTAACCTGCATATAGACACACAGAATTCTTAAGTTAACGAAAAAGCTCCAACTCTCTTCGGTACTAATAATATGTGCAACTGTCTATAAATCAACATTCTAATGCTGAAAGCATAAAAACATAATCCATCAATGATAATTACCTCCCCAAAAGCACCCTTCCCTATCATTGTGAGTAACTCAAAATCATCAACACCCATTTTGTGCCTCTGAAGGCGCATATATTCAGTTTCCTTTTTCTCTAGAAATTTTAATAGGTTATTTTGATCCTCCTCTGATACATCAGCATCAGCTAGCTTCTGCTCAAGTAAATTTCTCCTGTTGGCACAAGAAGTTCAAAATGGTGTAGCATGTACCCGAGAGCAGAAAATGGTAACTTATATGCAAACAGTACAAATCTGAAAACATAGTGTCACAAAACAAGTAAAACAACGTAAGAGATGGCAAACTCTGCAATCAATGGTAGGAAAAATTTCATGTTTCCGTTTTTCTAGTTAAATTTTTTTCCAGAGTAACAAATAAGAGAAAACAGTTGTCAGGAGAAATCCATCAATCTCAACCTTGACACTTGTTGGTTATTGTGATGTCAGCTCAGGGTGCTAATAAACATCGACCTTGTATGTTAGACCTAAATTTTAGTACCATTAGTCCCATGGTTGTTCTTCAATAACTATTCAAATGTTATAGTTCCTGCTTCTAAAAGACTAAAAGCATATTAGTACTCAGAAATTTAACCTCCCCAAGTTTTACCAACATCAGCCAGGTATAAGTTTCTGGCCTTCAACCAACCACTTCAGTGGAAGTTATAGACTTATAGTTAGGAGTGGGCATCCAATCCGCAACCCGCCCAAATCAACCGAGTCGATTTGGGTCGGGTTGAAAGGCCAGTCAGGTTGGTTTGTAGGTTGGAAATTTCCAACCCGCAAAGCAACCGGTTTAAAAAGAAAAAAAAACAATAATAACAATAATTTTTAGGCATAAACCACCAAACCGTCTAGAATCGAATCGGTTCGGGTCGGTTTCCAAACCGAACCGCCAAACCACTGGTTTGGTTTCAGTCCCAATTTTTGCAAACCGCCAAAAATCGGGTCGGTTGGACCAACCTGATGCCCACCCCTACTACATGCCAAAAGGCGAGACAGAGCAATCGATTACATAGTGAATGACAAAATAGGAAGTTACACTCTGCAGGTAACTAGTTTCTTGTAGTCATTCAGATGATCAATTAAACAATGTTTTATGTTTAGTATTTCGTTGATGTGCAAATTGCTAAAAATCAAATGGTGAAAAACTTATGAGTTCAAAAATAAGAAGCATCAATATTTTGCAATATTATCAAATACAGATAACTGAGCCATACCTCTCCCTCCTCTCCTGCAGATTCTTCATCTGCGTCTTGTAATGATTTTCGATGTACTGCTTTGCTGCAGCGACTCTCTGTTTAGTGAGATTGGAGGCTTCCTCCTCCGAAATCAACTTTGGATCTTCTCTTCCACTCCCCATTGAATCCTTCTTACTTGAAGACCTCAAGCGATCATGCGGTTGTTTCTTATGGAACCAACTCCTCGCTGAATCCATTAACTTCTTCCCCTCGGGCTAAGAGGCTATATGTCGACAGCCACTTAAACAAGCCTCTCATCGAATTGACTCATTTCATTCCCCAGATCTCAAGACCTTCAAATAACAAAACATAACTTATGTACAATGTTTCCAATTCAGAGAGCTGTGTAAATTCCACTAACAAACACACTGTACTTGTGTAACACTCGAACAATTCAATGGAAACACTTGTGTACCATAAGCACATAGATTACATCTAAAAACTTATGATCTTATACCTCATCATATCATATAAAAAAGTGAAAACATAGAAAAAAAAAAAAAAAAAAAGATCACATGCACTTTTAAAAGATTCGGATAACGTGTTGCAAAAGCACAAACATATGCAAAAAAGAACCCAAATTTGATATTGATAGTAGACCCGTAATTGTCTAACAAGTAAGGCATCTTCTGAAGAATGCCATTGAAATCACAATGAAATTTTTAGACTTATAATAGAGAAAAAAAGAAGAATTGATACGGTGACAATCATGAACATTGCAAAGCATCATATCAAAAAAAAAAAGAGATTAGAAGAGAATGGAACAGTCATCATACAAACCATGAATGTTATCCCCAAAATTTCAAAAACTCTCGCTTTATCGTGAAATTGACAATATATAATTCGTGATTATTTTATACAGCGGATAATACGATTTCATGAAAAATGGAGAAAAGTGAGAATTATCAAATAAGTATCTGAAAAGGCAAAGCAATAGGCATAATGAACGCCCTACCGCCAAATCTCTGTGTCGGGGGGAGAGAGAAAACCCATCCCTGAAATGTAATAGGTGTCCCGTAGTAAATGGCATTATTGCGTAAATAATAAAACAAAAATAAATAAAAATAGATTGGGAGTGAGAGTTAATCCGCCATTTTCGAAGGTTGGAATTGGAGTGGAATCTACGGTGACTTTGGCATGATGTCTTCATTTTTGTGCCCCGTTAAGTTTCTTCTACATGATTCACGTATTATTGGAATGCCACTCGGTCCGTCCCAATTACGTGAACATATTTTCCTTTTCTGTCCCAGTTACAGGGACCATTTCTATTGATTTTCGCCCATGTTATTATTGAAATTTTTAGCATGTATTCGTCTCATTTTTTAACTTAAAAATCATCTATTATTAAAAATTAAAATTAAATATCAATATTAACCACACATCTCACATCATCACTCATTATTATCAGCACATCTCGCTCCACCTACAAAAGTCCATTTGTAATCAAATTTTAGGCTAGAAAAAGATGACACAAACACACACTTATTCATTTTTCTATAAGTTTACGTGAAACGGGAGAAAAAATGAGTTAAATGGAATAGTGGAGATTTATATAGTATATATAAATTTCACTGTATAGATGTGATTGGTTTGTTCAAATTTAAGCTTGAAATAAAATAAATTAAAATAGATAAAAAAAAAAAAAAAAAATCACCTCTATCATGCATTATATTATATTTCATTTCATTTACAGACTTTAAAATCATTTGGCAGTTTTGAGTTTTTTTTTTTACTATTAAATTCAATAAGGATTTTAATTTGTGTAGGAAAATACAAGGAGCCCATATACAGGAATGGTAATGGATCGAATTTGGGGCGGTCGGCCGAGACCTGCCCATAGACCCACGAGCTATAGAGTGCCCCGAATCCGCCCCTAGACCCACTAATTTTAGGGGCGGGTTGGGTCCGGGCGGATCAAAGGGTGAGGCGGGTCAATTTTTAGACCCACGAGTTGATACACAAAGTTGTTTTTTATTATTTTTACCTCAAAATTTTCTCATAAAAATTGTGAATAGAATAGGGATTACATACTTAATCATGTATGTAGATTAAAGAGTTTAAATTTTACATTTGCAAATGTCAGAATATTTTTAGTTATATTGACGTTTCATATCAATTTAGAAAATATAAATATATTTGTGGGTAATTGGGGCGGTTCGGGGAGGGTATATGCCAACTCGGATCCACCCCTAGAATATTCAAAGATCGGAAAGTTCGCCCTAGATCCGCCCCTATTACTTATTTAATCGGGACATGTTCTCTCCATTACGGGCAGGTACTCGCGGAATTCGGGTTCGATGAGTAAAATTGTCATTCCTACCCATATAATTGGGAAAGAAAAGGTACAAATACTAGGATACCGGTTTATATTATTTTTCTTGGTGAAATCAGACCATAGTCCGTAAACATAATCTTTTGGTAAAAAAAATAAAAAAATAATTTTTTGGTTCATCGAAGAAGGCTGCCAAAGAACGTGGAGACGGACAACCTTTTTGTATTTTTTCTTTTCATTGAGAAAACTTACACGACTAATTAATTAATACATATATATATATATATATATATATATATATATTTAAAAGAATATTGCTATGATATTTTGTTCTATGCTTTTCTCGGCACAAGAGGACTTTTTTGTCGAAAATGATGAAATTATCTATGTAATCGGCAACAATTATTACAGAATATTCAGGGGAAAAATGGTGCAAGATGTTCAAGCCCTAGCTAGACCTCTATCACGACCCCAACGAATTAGGGTCAAGGTGGTGCAGGACTTGGGAGCGAAGAACTTCGATGGCATGGGGTTGAAGAACGAGACTTTTGATCTGAAGTCACCCATTATTTTCACCGTTTCAAATGTTAATATCAGTGTTGCAATGTAAGATTGAAGTTTACTAATCTAATTTACAATTTGACAAAATGCACACGATGCAATTAACAATTTTTGCAACATGGACACAATGGATGCTATAGCATGATTTCCTTTCGACATATTGCATGCATCACCTTTAATGAATGGTCATCGCGAAGACCATTTAAATATCAATTAAGATGTGATTTGTCACATTGATTTTGCATTTTTTCCAATTTTAATTATTTTATAGACTATATCATTTTTAAAATCAACAATCAAAAATACATTTGAACAACAAACCATACCAATCATATAATTAGATATGCAACATGTTTAGTTTTAAATGTATAGTTGAAAGTGAAATAAAATAATATAAAAAATAAAAAATAAAATAATTGTCAAGTCAATTAAATAAATAGTTAAAAATAAAAAAGAAATGAAAGAATTTCAATCTTAAGTTCTGCCAAACGTGTCACAAAATTCTTGCAAGTATGTATTATCCCACCAATGATCTCCTACTAATATATAGCATTTTAGGATGCTAATTTCTTCCATGTGTTACTCTCCCTAAATGGACAGGCACATATTGCCCCTGGTCAGCTTGGGAACCCTAGTTGGCAGGCGACAGACGTCCCTAAATTCGATTATTCTTTATCATTCAAAGCCACTGTAGA
Source organism: Jasminum sambac (assembly GCA_018223645.1). Classification (NCBI taxonomy): domain Eukaryota; kingdom Viridiplantae; phylum Streptophyta; class Magnoliopsida; order Lamiales; family Oleaceae; genus Jasminum; species Jasminum sambac. The sequence continues at coordinate 30,667,809 of CP073652.1, forward strand.
AGTAGAACACCAGGTAATTGCGAAACAGATAGATGATAGTTGCAAGCTATGATAATCATTCGTTCCATTTGAAAATTTTCAATTTTCTGGAGATTTTTGAGGTTTGGGAATTTATCTTACAGGGGTTTTATGTTCATATCGTTGAGAATATAATGTGGTTTCGAATGCAGGTGAAGCTACGAGGAAGATGTATTGACAGTTCTACATAAACGAAAACGGGGACAAAGTTTATAATATAATGGCAAAAAATAGTGCCAAAACTTTGACCGTGGCCACGGTATCGCCGGAAAAAATTCGAAAAATTCTTGCAACTCCCCACAGCCATGTTGATTCCAGATCTGGTCCCGGATTTCAAAACGACGGTTGAATTGACCCCGAAAACGCCATCGATGGTGCCGTAGTTACGGCACCATCGATGGTGTTTGAACATCTCCGCACAAAGCACATAGCAAATCAGAAGTGATCACACACCATCGATGGTGCCATAAGCCATAGTGATGACACCATCGATAGCATTTTCGGGGTCGAAACGACGCCCGTTTTGAAATTCGGGATCAGATCTAGAATTAGCACGGTGATGGGGAGTTCCAGGAATTTTCAGAATTTTTTCCGGCGACCCCATGGCCGCTGTGACCATCGGTCAAAATTTTGGCACTAATTTTGGCCCAAAAATAGTGCCAAATAGTGCCAAAACTTTGACTAATGATCACGGCGGTCACGGGGTCGTCGGAAAAATTTGAAAAATTCTTGGAACTCCCCATCGCCGTACTAATTCCAGATCTGGTCCCGAATTTTAAAACGGGAGTCGAATGGACCTCGAAAACACTGCCGATGGTGGTATAACTAAAGCACCATCGATGGTGCTTTATCATTTCCACATAGCAAATACATGATACAAATAGAAACACAATACGTAATTATATGTCATAATTAGGTAACAAGTTGCAACTCAATACAAATGTAATTATATGTCTATTTTTTACAATTACAAATAATTGTATACTAATAATTAAATCACAAATAATTGAGTACAAACAATTAATTGATAATAAATATCTATCCACAATAAGAAATAAATTTGGACCATTTGATTAATATACACAAAATAGATAAGAATATTTACACCAACAAATATTATCTACAAAATACACAAAAGGAAAAGGAAGGAAAAAAAATGGGAGTCATCATGCAAAACAGTGGGCCGTAGCTTTACCGTGAATGAACAGTGCAACGCCATATATGGCGTTGCACTGTTCACAATCCCCAATTTGGCGTCGATTTTGGCACTGGGCTGGAGGGTTTAGGACAGTAAATTCAAGCAATTAACGCCAAGATGGCATGGGCTGCAGATGCTCTTAGAGGAACTTTTAGGTGAAAGCACTATTCCTTTTAGAGTTACTTTTACCAAAATTATTTGAAGTCAAATTCTCTGAGTCAGTTTTCTTCAATAGAGACAAGGAGTCATATTCTATGTTTTTAGATGGATTGTAGATAGCAAAGCTGTTGGAACCTTATTGTATATTTGAATATGGCTTGTTTTATGCATATATTCTCTAGTTCGACAAACTAGTAAAGACGTTGCAACAACAAATGTTCACTATATGTTTCTTGAATATATATCTTTATTTGTGTATTGCAGCTCGTTTTTCGCCTGATGATAAATATTCGAGGCAGAGAGTTCTTCTGAAGAAGCGCTTTGGTTTGCTTCCAACTCAGCACCCACCTCCCAAGTATTGAGAATTTCTATGGGCTCCCATGCTGATGCAAAAAGGTGTGGCAACTTGAGTTCTTGTTTCCCATAAAGTTGCCCAATTAAACGTGTTTCGGTCTAGATTTGGAAACGAAATTTACTTTTTAGTTTTGCCACACATGCTTTAGTACAGATGACTTGAGAGGGGACGAATCTAGGGTTCAAGTTCAATTAGAGGGGCCGTTGACCATTAACCATCAGCATCGCTGACTGTTGACCGTCAATAGCCTTTGACTATTGGTTGTTCACCATTAGCAATACCATTTAATTTAATAAAACAATGTTAAAGATTTTTTTTTCTTTTTGGAAAACACAAACAATGTTATAAATTTCTTTTTCTTTTTTTTTTTCAATAGATGTTATAAATTTCTCAATATATACATAAATGCGCAAAAATATAGAGAAATCGTATCATATTAAAATATAAACAAATACTACTCAAAATAAGTACTTCATACAATTTCCATTTATAACTGTAAGCTGAGGCAACTGTATCTTTGGTGTCTCATATTTGGCAAGCATTGCACGACTATCTCACTCTCAATTTTTTTTAAAAAAAATATTTATCACTCAATACACCACAAATTTTTCAAAATTTTTTGGTCAATTTCAATGCTAATAAATAAATAAATAAACTAAAGTAAACTGAACTAATAGAGTAAATCTTAAATTGAAAATTAAGCAACAAATAATCATGATTTGTTCGCTCAATTTCAATAATAAACTTAGACTAATTAAATTAATTATACCATATAGATTAAAAAATTTATCAACAAACAACCACAATTATTTATTCAATTTCAATACTAGAGTAGACTAAATTAAACTAATTAATTAAACTAATAAACCCCAAATAAAAATTAACTAACAAACTAAAATAATTAACTAAAAATTTACAAAACAACATATAAATGCAGAGTTTAATCTAAAAATATATCGAATTTGATTAAATTAAATTAGATAATTTGGGCAAGAATGTCTCCATATCCAAATTTCGGTCTCGGGGTCAAGTCAGACGTGGGTCATTGTGTAATTAGTTTCTCAAGTTTTTTTTAAGTGATAATCGAGACCAACATTCCTTAAAGAGAACAAGCCCGTTAAAGAGGCCCAATATTGGAAACAAAATTAATCGCTAAAACTGGTCGTCTTCCCGCGAGCTCGCTGCAACTACAATTTCTTAATTTTAACAAGCGGCTGCTCATCTCCCACATCTGCCACCCGGTGACTATGGTCCCATGGAAGATTTCTGGCGGATCCGGCACGCGCGGTCGCACAGGCTCGACGGGTGCTGGATCCGCCGCTAAATTGAGGTGCTGTAATGAATGTTGCACTATTAATGTTACCTCCAATTTTAGTGCGGTAGTCTTGAATTACAAGCTACATTCTCCGCATTTAGAACTAGCACATGCACAAAGGACCACCCAGCTCAACAACCCAAGTCCACCACCACCAGCTTAGGCCATATTAGGATGTAATTTTTTTTTAGCCATTTTTAGTCATTCTTTTTAAATTTAAATTTGATCAAACCAATGTACATATTTTGTGGGGCCTACATGTAGTGCACAAATATACACTTAGGCACCCGTTAGCCTATTTATTTTTATAAAATTTTTTAAAAATTTACACATTTTTTTAAAAATTTTGAATTTAATTAAACTAATCACATCCGCATATCTTGTGAGACCGACATATAATACACAAATTTTTATCATTCAACTCCATTTATTTTCTCTCTTATTTCACATTAAAACCCATAAAAATTTATTTTAATTTGTACACTATCATGCACAATTCCACCATTCTCTCTTCTATTTCACATGAAAATACATAAAAATTTATTTAAAAAAAATCCTAAAATGGGCTTAGTGAAATTGTAATGATCCTTTAGTAGAATAAGCTTGGTTTCTTTTCAATTACAATGAGAAGGATTTGAACCTTGGAATTTAGGTAAGAGAGTTATTGACTACTTAGCACATTTGCCTGGAGCTCGCTACCACCCTTTATAGCTGAGAAAGGAAAGGCGCTTGCGTGTGAGTCTCGAAGTTGTTTTGGACCTAAAAGTCTAAAATTGAGTAATGGCACCTAACCTAAGCCCGTTTTAATAGGGAATAATTCTATTGGTAGAACTTGATTTACAAAACTTGATAATATGTCATGTGTTACAGTTTTGTAAAGTAGTGATACAATAATTATAATATATGATTTTAGATGATTATGATACATCATTTAATTATACAATTAACACAATTTTTAAATCATAGTTATTATGTGCCACATTTCACATATACATACAGTGACAGTCACTTATAATAATCTTTTTAAAAAGTTCGAATAAGTTTTGTTTATGCGATGTCTAAATATGAAATTTGACGTTTATGTTTATACACGCTTTATATTTTTTAGAACACTGTTTAAAATTTTAAACTTCAAATTATACACTTGCACGATGTAGAGCTACTTTCCAACTACTAGCCTTGTAGAAGCTCATTTTCTCTTTTTTTTCACTAATATTTTTTTGGTGCATAATTTGGAGTTTGTTCAAATAAAATTTTGTTTCACTAAAGAATAAATTTTTTAAAATTGAATGGCGGCGGAAAGTGCTGTGGAAGCAATAATAGTTTGCGAAATATATACCCCGTTCACAAACCACTTTTATAACTTTTTATAATTTTTTACAATTTTTTTATCCATTCTTTCTTTATCCTAAATCAATCACATCCACATATCTAATCACATCCACAAATCTCAACCACTCAACTCCACTCATTCTCTCTCCTCTTTTACATAATACAATTTTAAAAATCATTATAATCTACTCCCTAGCGGGGGCATAATAGTTTATATAGTAATTGTACTTATACAAACAATTTAGACAAAGGTTGTATAATTTAAACGGTCAAAAATCTAATAAAGTTACATAATTATCAGATTTTCAAGTGTTGCTGCATGAATGTAACGCAATAAAGCTGGAATTCGAGCTTGTTTCGCACACCTTTGACCTTTCCATAAAATCATTTTATAACATCAAGTAAGATATTATTTTCATGCAGAAATGATTTATGATTCACCGTGGACATCATAAGATATTCATCATGGAGAAAAAAATTTATAAGAATCGGTGGGCCCCTATCATCAACAGGGTAATTACGTATTATTTATCTATTTAACGTAAATGCTAAAAAAATTTAAAAAAAATTTAGTGATATAAAGTCACCAGAATTTCTCACGTGGGCCGTGATACGTGGAGGACATAGCAAACCCATATTATATTTTCATAATACGGTGATGTTCTTTCAGGAATATTTTTAAAAATATATCGTTATTTTTCGACCACATGTTCAAATATTATTTACTCTCAAATCCCTTTCCTAAACTTGCATTTGATTGGGGTTTAGTTGTTCGCAGATTTCAGTAAAAATGTGTGGTTAATATTATTTTTAAATGCAAGTATAAAATGAGATGATGATAATGAAATTACATGACTGCTAATACCAAATGTAACGCTTAATAATATTCTATTCTATATTTTTCCTAAATAATCCTTTATGAGGACCTACCCACGTAACAAGAAAGTAAAAAGAAAAGAAAATAGGGTAACGGCTAAGCCAAGAATTTGAACTTGTAATCTATTCACAGGCTAGGCCGCTGAGAAACAAAGTGTGAATTGTGTACAGACAAACTTACCCTCAAAAAGTGTTTTGATAGCTCTAACCGAACAAGGATAAACAAGTCCAAGTGGTGTTGAAAATGATAGTTTCGAGAAAGCAGCAAGATCTCACTTTAATAAATTGCACGAACTACGAGAAAACACACATCTGTCTCAGATCCTGAATCAGTTGATGTTTCTGCAGATGGAGATGGAGATCCAGTGGAATCGTCTGCAACTGAGTCGACTCGTTCTTCTCTGTGTCGTTTTATTTACAGAAACTGCCTCTGCTCAGGTTCAGCGCCGAGCACCAGGATTCCTCTATACCAGAAGGTCCACAACTACAGGGAGATGCACACCGGAGTAATTTTCTGTCTCTCCTCTATCACACACACTCACACACACTTCCGATTTGACTCGGTGACTCAACGATTTTGATATAACGCGGCAGGTATTGGAGCAGCAGGACGGAGATGTGGCCGAAGATGGTGCCGCAGAAATCGACGGTGTCTAAAGTGTTCGGGTCGAGGGCGTACGAACGGTACAGATTCGATCTGACACTGGCGGAGGCGGCTGGGAGGAACGACGACGGAGATAATGCATTTGCGCGGCTGATGAAGGAATCGACAGCGGCGCTGTTGAATTCGTACGCCAGAAAAGAGTATCCGTACACTGCCTGGGAAGTGAAGACTTTGGTTATACAAGCTTTGGTTTCGAAACGAGCGGCAGAGATTCAAGCGCGTAAGTTTTTCGAAGCAAATCGGAACTGTCCTCGGTTTTAGTTATTTTCATTTCAACATGAATATAGGTATGTTAATGTTATCATCACCATTGTATTCGAAATTTATGTTTACGATTGTAGATCTTTTGCTATAGGTGTCTTTCAAAAGTTTGAGATATATATTTAAAGGTTATATATGGTATTTACATGGTGTTTATTATCTGATTTTACTTCCTTTTCCGATTTTTACAGTCAAACCCATCTGGCTGGTTGTCATTTTGATTGCCATTCCTAATTGTAAAATCAGAGATGGTAATTTTAATTACTGCGATTTAACTGCTAAGCCTTGTGGATGAATTCTACCTGAAGTGGTACTATGGATAAAACATAAACAATCACGACTGCTATTCATTGAATAATAATTATATGGTAGCTTCTGAATGAGGTAATCATTCCCCTCATAAGCACAATATTTGTTAAATCGTATCATTAATACCAATAATACACCCTAATCATTCGCTACATAAGTACAACATTTGTTAAATCGCATCATTATTACACCCTCCCCTTCCGTGCTTATGTTTATTGGGAAAATGTATAGATATATAAACAAATTCATATTATTGCACAGAGACGCTTCGTGTACTTGACATAGTTTTGACCATCTACTTACATGTGGATAGGTCAAAATACACATAAATTGATATGACAGTTTGCAAGTGATTCAGATCAATATATACACCACAATTTGGACCAATAGCAATTTATTACATCATTGTGTGGGTTTTTTAACACATTCATATGTGAATAGATGATCAAAATTAGTACTCAATGGAGGATGTAAAAGTAAACTGAGAAAGAATTAGTAGACAATTAGACATTGTGAGGTTAAATGCCTATTTCCAAGCACGATGTGAGACAATAATGTAATAAATAATTAATTTATTACGAGTTTCTATAGTTTTTACTAAAAAGAGAATAGCACGTTACAGAAAATATCGATAATGTTTACATATATACAAACAGCGGAAAAACACAATCCACTGCAACTACGTGTCTAAGTCAAACGATCCTAAGCCACGTCTCCTTGGCGATGAACGAGGTTCCACTGCTAGTAGGGAACTTAAAATTTCAGCAACAGCACAAAAGTATGCTAACGTAAGCACTTCTACAAATCACTCACATCTTTTTCCAAGTTGTCTTGAAATTTTTCTTGTGCTTTTGGTGAAATCTGAATAATATAGTTCGAAACTTCAATGAAGAAAATCCTTCATTGGGTCATCCTGGTGTACCCTCTTCATTCGGTATGCCTCCATCTCTTCAGGTGTAACCTGCAAAACAAAGTGCGTCTGTGCGTGAGAATCACAGCAAACCAAAAAATATAAAACTCATATAGCTTATGGAATATAAACTTACCTCATCGTTCCACTTGACGTTATATTTGCGTTTTCTTTCATCCTTCACTTCTCTCCTCCTTTCATCCTCCTAAGAATAGCAAACAGACAAATGTCAAAAACATCTTTTCATGTCATCACACTATTCAGAAACCTTTACCCATTTGAGCCCAACATCAATGAGAAAGAAGATGAAAGTCATTTTTCCCATAAGACATGGATTTAATCTACAACTTGCACCAAAGAGGGCATGAAAGATAGGTTGGAGCAAGATAAATTAAATTAGAGATAGTCACCTTTTTAAGTGCCTCTGCCAGTTTTTTCTCGTCCAAGACTAAATCATCGGGTACTTCAGAACCCCAACTAGCAAGCCTTTTCTCCTCAACTGGCATCTGTGTTTCTGAATGTGGAATATAATTGCAGAGTTATGTCAATGATATGTTACTCGATGGTTAACATGAACCGATAAAAGGATGTAAAATGCACAACACAGATCATGCATCACTGGAAGCAGAAGGATGCAGAAAGGTAACCGATGCCAAAACATGTAAACAGTGCATTACTTGTATGATATATTGATATCTCTGTTAAGCTCCTCAGTAAATGATGTTACAGTGTGTGCTTAGATTTACTAATATGAATTGCTGAATTATAGCGTGATGTGAGAGGGGGATAAGTAGGTAGTACTTGTGGGTCCTACGAGTCTGTCGTTAAAATAAATTTTGACATTCACCTTTAAAGTATGATACATTTATAAGTAAATTTCATCAAGAACTAAGTTACTTGGAGACTCCAGCATACCAGCATAATATCTTTCTGTAAATTCCCATTTCAGTATCTATCAAGCATCAAAATAACTGAGAAGCTTTCAGTCATGAAAAAGAGACAGTCCTTATATTTCTGATGCAAAGTAAACATCATGCTTGAATCATTTTTTCATTTTTAGCAAAGAATCACCATAAAGCTTCGTAAAATGCTCCTCTTCTACGGGTTACGAAATTTGCAACATCTGACTACTTCAAACAATTTACTCTATTCATGTAATGTTCAGTTCCTGTAAGCAAAGGAAAACTAACCTTCAGAGGCCTCTTTGCGAGCAATATTAGCCTTCATTAGATCTGCCGCGGCTTCAGCAGCTTCAATACCAGCAGCACCTGTACAATAGCTGTTTTTTACAGTCTGCTGGCAGCATTTATAACCCCATTGATGATCCTTCCACCAGGAACCCCAAACAGTTGTGTGATTGTTGATGTAGATGTCTTCTTCATACTTGCTCTTTGGGAGGGAAATCTCCTAAACATATAGTAGACCCACCAAATTAGAAAATACATCCATAAGTTCTATCAAGTATCAACAGTCAAAACAATTCTAATTTTATAGTAGGGCCTTTTGGCATTGCTTTTTACAGAGAACAAAATGATTTTTACGGCAAAATGCATGGCCAACAACAAGAGTAATAAAGAAACATGACAAAAGATAGTTATCCCCACATAGAGCACATTTGACAAAGCTTTTTGAAATTTCAGTTTCCAGTTACACTCCTTTTCAACCACACAATCTTTCGAAAAAGTTATTTTTCCGTTTTTTTTGTAATGTTTACTTTTTGACACACATTTTTCCCCCCAAAAAATTTTTTTTTTTAATTCTTTAAAAACGTGTCAAACAAGCTGGTCGAAAAAGAATGTACAAAGATTTAATTCTGGAAAAGCTTGGTCTAGATTTTTTAAATGAAAGTAGATATTTTGGGAGATTGTGGGTTCGAAAAGTGGTGCTGCTGGTGCAAAGGTAAGTTATGGATTCTGAGAAACCAGATTTTACAGTCAAATGAAGCTAATCAAAGATCTGAAACAGATCAACAATAATAAAATCAGAGACTAAACAATCTCGGCATATTTTACTTATACACATCACATGAGAAAATAAGATTGTGTTTGGCAATGTCGCCATAAACACGGATAAATGAGTGATGTGTTTACATCTTAGCCAAAGTTATGTTAATTCAAGAAGACAAGAGATCCCTTCAGAACATCAACATGCAAATAAAAAGCAATGATAAACTGAGTTATATAGCACAACAAGGAGAGGAAAGATGAATTAATGCATACCTGGCCTTTTATGATTCTACCTGCACGATCATATTCCACTTCTCTTTCACTTTGACCCAGTAAAAGTTCCCTTGGAAGTGTTTCATCAGTAGCTAGATTGCCGTACTTTTCCATGATTGTCTCTTTGGTTTGATACTTCAAGTTTTCCTTATTGATCTTGAAATTTTTATAAAGCAATTCAGCTTGTGAGGGTGCTGCTTGCATATGGACATCTTGACCTTTATCAAATGCTTCCCAAGCGTGAATGTTAAGCTGTTTGAACTCCAATGCTTGACCACTCACTCTATTGAGATTATCTCCCTATAATTTGGATAAACCAGATATAAAATGAAATGAGACACACTTATAGTGATAGAAGAATGGCAAAATCCATGTCATTTAGATTATTAAGTATACTTACAGCATAGAACTTCTCATTTGGATCCATATCTGGAAGAGGATCCTCACGCATAGACCGGGTTTTGGGGTCATAGTGGGCAGAATTAACGTCAAGGTTAAGAAGATATTTTGCCGTGTCCTCTCGAATACGCAAGTTCCTGATAAAGAAAGAGTTCAAAATTTTCATTCACAACCACATTTAGAAGATTGTAGCTTACATTCTTGAATCCCTTTTCACTACAACATGCTTGGAGAGAGTACTATGGTATGCAGAAAATTAAAACCGAAGAATGATATAGACGTACCTAACAGTTCCTGTGCTCCCACCACCTGTAGTACGGACACGTTTCTCAACCTTTGCAAAGTCCATCTGCTTGCTCTCATCAACTTTGGCTTCATCAACTTTCAGAGCATCTTCATTATCTTCATCATCACTGACTCCACCTTCTTCATTTTGGTTACTGTTTTTCTCCTCCAACTTTCTAAGCTGTTGTTCTTTCAAATATTTCCTTCTCGCCTCATCCCTGGCTTCATACCTTTCAATCACATGCTTGTAAGATGCTGCATCATAACCATTCCAACGGTCTCGTTTACCCTCATAATCCAATTCGAAGGTCTCTATCTTCTCATCTGGGGCAATACTTTTCCCTGTCCACTTTGCTCCCAATTTTCGGGGTCTTTCCATGCATGTTTTCTTCTCATGTGTCATAGCGCCACAGCTGTACAAAACACAAGTGGTTCATCGTTAATAATAGTCTCCAGATTATATCAACAGAAGCCACAGTTAGGTTAGAATATAACAAAAACTAGATTACACTTAAAGTTCAAATTAACAGAAAATCATATTTCTCTAGTCGGTAAAAGAATAATTAACCCGCGTGTGTCACCCATCCATACTATCTAATCTATCAATATAAATGCTGATAGGGGAAGTTGTTTCCTTGATAATCATGACAAGGGAATCAACTACGGCGAGACAGAAAGGAGAAATTCTGAACATACTTTTCACAAGCACCCTTCCTGTATTTGTCAGCCTGAAAAGTCTTTGCACCTCTGTCGTACCACGACTTCGTATAATTAGGATCTGATTTCCACTTCCTTTGATGTTTCAAACTCTAAAAAGACAAAAGAAAAAACACACTGTTACTCTTATTCCTCTCGTGAACATGTAACAACAAAGAGAAAACAGCAGATCCAAATGTAACACATACCGGTCTCTCTGCGTTTAAGTACCAGGGTGCTGAAGACATATACTGTGGAATGTGAGGGTTAATTTCCTTTCCATCTTCATCCACCTCAGCTGGTGCAAGCCCAGCCTTACGTGCCTCCTCTAGTTCTAGCTGTTTCCGATGATCCTCCCTTGATTTAAATGCCACTGCAATTACCCCAACCCCAAAGAAATTTAACATCAATATCCCATAAACAAAAACTATACTAAAAATTACAAGGTTCAACATTATACGGAGCCATTCTGTCTGCCATTAATTGAATATCAATAAATTTATTTGAGGCTAGGAACTCATGAAAACCTAAATGAACGAATCAAAGCATGTCCTGTTTTCTTCAATAGTTCAAAATTAAAACCATACAGCAAAAATATAAGAAACAACTAAGTATTTCTAGCAGATAAAATTGGAATTCTAAGATATGCTAATAAAACAATGGAGGTAATCATCTTAAAATTGGGACGGATTGATTACCTGAAGCAGTAGCCATGATTGATTGAAACCCTAATAATTGAGGGGGTAAGATAATGAATCAAGCCCGACCGGATTGATTGAAATAATTAGGAACCCTAGAAAGGTGGAAATTAGAGTTTCGAATTGCAGGTTTTCTGGTATGATTTCAGTGAAGATCTACGGAAAATTACGACGGTTTTCCATCTTTAAGAATGTTTGTAATTGGGTAAACTGGGGCCAGGGTCGCTAATCGTTCGGGTGTCACGATGGGTCCCTAACATCTAAACTATTGCATCCGAAGTTTCCAGTTTTTCAAATATTGAGGGCATGTTCGTTCCAGCCGCAACTAAATTTCGCAGCAATATTTGACCATGTCTTGCATTGTGATTGGTGGATATTTTTCAAAGTTGCAATATTTGACTTTTTCTTGCGTTATGATTGGAGGAAAATAGGGCCCACCCAATGGATTGTTAAGATTATTGCCAAACGAATATGCCCTGAGTGTGTTAGCGGATAATTTTAATGTATTTTTATGAGTAGGAAGAGAGGGAATGAGTGGAGTTGGATGGTGGAGATTTAATGAGTGGAGAGATATATGGATATGTGATTTGTTTGACTAAATTTAAAATTTGAAAAAATATATTAAAATGCATTAAAAATATGATGATAATTAAAATGCACCAGAGATCCTTCAGTCAAAGTAACGACTGATTTTGATGGTCAATTTACCGAATTAATATAAAATGATTAATAGAGAACAAATGCAATTCAATATATAACTTTTAAATATATACAAATTAATCTTAGATCTTAAATTATATAAGTTAGACTAGTTATATTATCAAAAATATAGTACCGGATATATAACAAGAAAATATATAAATAAAATAAAACTAATAAAAAATTTTTAAAAAAAACACAAAAAACCTCTCCCCCACCCCTTAAAACCCTAAATTCAATTTGCAATTCAAGATCGGGGTTACTCTTGGGCATTTCATGCTAGTCACCCAGTGCGAAACTCGACCATGAGGATTTTTCCCTAGTGCTTTCATTGTCGGTGATCTCCTCGACGGTCAGCCAAGCGTCAGCAATGAAACACCAAGGGAAAACCTAATATGTTTTTGATTAAGTGCCCATTAATAAACACTTTAATGTGCCTACAACGCATGAAACTACACTTGATTTTATAAAATCACATATAATTTTGCATGAAATCAAACGTAATTTTACATAGAAGTAAATGTTGCTGGTACTTGATCAAAGCCTCGTGCAGTTTAGGTCAATTATGCTCTTTAAACAAATGGCTATCATTAGTGATGACAGAAAAATCCGATCCGATCCAAATTCGATGAATACCTGATCTGAATGGAGCAATTTTTTGCAGACCCGACGATCGGTGGATCGGCCGATCCGTAACGGATTTGGATTTGGATCAGATTAGGCCTGATCCGATCCGAATTATTTTTTATTATTTACTTTTTTAATTTTAATTTTATTATTTTTTATTTTTTTATAAAAACCTATACCAATATGGATCGTATTTGGATTTTTTTTAATCCGATCCGATCCAATTGGATTCGATCTGATCCGAATCCGATCCGAATTTGGATTTGGATTTGGATTTGGATCGAGATGATTGATTTGGATTAGGCCGATCCGATCCGAACCCGATCCAGTGCCAACACCAGCTTTCATACTAGGAGTTCACCCTTTTGCTTTGTACTTTGTTTGATGATGTTTAGAAAGTAATCACCTCTCTCTCTCTCTCGTTTTAATGATATTCCTTACCAACTGCTCCGCTATAAATTTTTAAAAAATTACTTTAATAAAAAAACTGTTTTTTCTACAAGCACAAGTTTAGTCTCAAGGCCATCTCTAATGGCAACTGCAATTGCCTTCGTGCCAGTAGAAAGAGAGGAAGGGGAAAATGAAAAAAGAAAAAACAAGGGGCCCACTTTTTTAATTTTTTATTTTTTAATCATTTTTTTATCAGTTATCCCACTTTTTTCTATAAATTTTAGTGTCACGTCTATTTCTAGACGCCTATCTAGAATTCTTTTACCACTATTTTATTATTATTTTTGAATTTATTTTTACCCCTCCCATCTTTTTCACTTTTCCCTCTTTTTTTTTCTACACCTCTTTCCGTTCATTTATAATATAAATAATCATTTTCTCTCTATCTTTCTCGACTCCACATCATCTCGATCGGAGATGGCCTAATAAATTTCTCTCAAATTTTATCTCATTGATTATTCCATCTAATTGAAAAAGTTCGCATGCATAATCAAATTATTATTATTTATTCAATAATGTAATATGTTTTGATTGGATTTATTTAAGTAAAATAGAATTTGAAATTTTTTTTATTTTTTTAATTTTTGTAAGGGAGAGTGGAGGGAAGGGGGCAAGCGGCACTTCATGGAATTCGAACCATAAGTCTGAGTTCCCCTAACCACTGGGTAAGAGCCCAGAAACCCAGAATTTGAAATAGTTAATCTTGATTCAAGCGTGACAATAAACATGAGAAGCAGCATAGTGTTGTGATATGCAACATCTATAATTTCTGAAAAAACAGTTGTATTACTCTTGTAAATTGGAATGCAATTACACGTCAATCGCCTTACCCTCAAAATACTCCCTACCAAAAGAAAAGGAAAAAATGAAAAACCCACGAAAATCTGTCTCCTCTATGCAACTGAAGCTGTTCTACTACTAGCCTCATTCATCCGCGTCCTCATTCTCACCTGACATTTCCTCCAAGGATTTCCCGTTTGATTCTGGTACCAAGAAAGTGAAGAACAACCCAAACAAGTTCACAACACCCAACACGATCAACGAATTCCTCATCCCAATTCCCGCCGGATACCCCGCATCGGCCTTTGCCTTATCCTGGTTTTGAGCCAAATACAAGAACCCGAACGCACCAATTATTGCTCCCATCTTTCCGGCGGCAGCCGAGATTCCATGACATGTCGACCGTAACCTCGCCGGAAAAATCTCAGCCGGGACAACAAACGTCGTTGCATTAGGTCCAAAGTTCGCGAAAAAGAACGTTAAGGAATACAACACGACGAATCCAATGTGGTTGCCTTTGTGGGTCCAGTGGTCGTATGGAATCGCTAAGGCGAACATAAACACCGTCATCATAAAAAACCCGAGTAGTTGAATAGCAAATCTTCCTATTCTATCAATCAGGGCCACGGTGAACCAGTATCCCGGAACAGTACTGCAGAGCGCAATCAAAGTCTGTGCTCTAGCGATCGTGTAAACCTCTTCGATTGCATTCATCGTCTTTGCTGATGGAATCCATCCAATAGCGGTAAATATGTCCTTTTGGAACAAATTTTGGCTATAATACGCAATGTCGAGCAAGAACCACGTGCTTGTGGTGCCAAGCAAGTGAAGCCCATGGCGACGGAGGAACTCCCTAGTGAATAACCCGAACGTGTTCTTTTCCTTCTCGGTTATTTTCTCCACCTTTTGCTGCGCAGCCTCAATATCCACCTCCACTTGCAAGACTTTTGCCATATCCGTGGCGGCTTGTTCGGCTTTCTTGGCAACCAAGGCAGTGTAACGGGCGGTTTCCGGCATCTTCAGTCGCCAGTAGTAAGTCAACAATGCCGGAAGTGCACCCGCCATTAGAATAATCCTCCAAACGTAATCCGCTTGAGGGACGGTAGAGCCAATTGCGTCCACCTCATAAGCCGGAGCTTTAAACGTGGCATTAAATCCAGCCGAGACTATCATCGCAAACACCCCACCCGACAAAATCCCAAAACCTTGCATAGCAAAAACGGCCGCTATAAACGCCCCACGAGTCTTCTTGTTAGCATATTCAGACATAATTGTCGCTGATAACGGATAATCCCCACCAATGCCAAACCCAAGCCAGAATCTAAAAAAACAGAGTGTAGCCATTACCGCTCTAGGATCCTTGCCAAAAGAAAGTCCTGAAGCAAGTGAGCAAACAGACATGAGCATTAGCGTCACACCGTAAACTCTCTTTCGACCCATTTTGTCTCCCAACCAGCCAAAGAAGAGCTGCCCGGCGAGGGTCCCACAGAGGGCGACGCCGTTTACCGCAGCAGATACATTTGGGGGTAAACTCCCTGGTTTTGAGGACCCTTCCACGTGATAGTATATTCGACCGAGCATTTTGGTGACGAGAGATATGCAGAAGAGATCATATGCATCTGTGAAAAATCCCATTCCAGCTATTATAATTGCGGTGAAGTGATACCATTGTGTTTTTGCCACATCAAGTGCATTAAGCACCTTCAGATTCTCCCCTGCCATTGCTTCTTATACCTTGATCAACTGAAAGTAAGCCAACACAATAATAATAATAATCAAAATTTTGAAAATTATGCGTAAAACAGATCTAGCACCAAGCGAATCAATTCGATTACGACAAAATTTGAGTATTAATTCAAAAACGATTCAATAAATTATAAATTTGGGTACAATAACAAAACCCTATACCCTTTCTAATCGAATTTCAAATTCGAAAACAATATAACTACGCGAATCAAAATCATGCATGTTTCTTCTACATTATAAAATACTAATACAGAGAAATTAAATCGATCGAATGAATCACAATGGTTTGACGAAATCAATAAACCGTAACATTGCATGCAATCGAAGAGCTAACCGTTTCGTTGTTTACAGATTCCAATCGACTACGAAGACAGAGAAGAAGAATGAAGACAATGATGCGAATCGAGAGTGAAGAGAATTGAGGAGAAGCAGCGTGCATTTATAGTGCGCAAAGATTGTACGGGGTGAGGATCTTCGCCGGAATATTCCACTATATATGCGTGCTATTTAGTGGGTTATTCGTTAGAATGTAAGATGATTTCGATTCCTAATTAAGTTGGGAGTGCTGAGTTGAATGGAGATTGATATGGTCTCACCTGTCAACAGCTTTCACATTAAAATAATTCGAATTTGACGCAATAATTTGATACAGTTGTTGACATAGCGTATGTTTGGTAAGCCAAATAAGTTAGCATATAACTTATTCAGGAACTTATAAGTTCTTACTAATTAAATAAGCGTCGTTTGGTTTGAAGCTTATTTGAAAAACTTCTTTTACTAGCTTCTCAAATAAATTCATTAGAGTGCGTTTGTTTGCCGTTTTCAAACCGTTTTCTGTTTTCTGTTTTGAAAATATTAAAAATGCGTTCTGTTCATTGTTTTCGAAAATGCGTTTTCGAAATCGTTTTCAAAATTTGTATAGAAAACACGAAAATGTCTTTTTAACATTTTCGGTGTTTTCTGTGTTAATTGTTGAAAACAAGGAAAACACATTTTCGGATTTTAAACTTTACATTTATTACATTTTAAACAATTATAAATCAAACACATTTTCTATTTTCTCTTCTCAAAAATAATTTTTTCAAAACAACAAACCAAACACATTTTCAATTTTCTAAAAACAGCAATTGAAAACAGAAAACACCAAAACATTTTCGAAAACGAAAATAGAAAATATAAAATAACCAGAACGCTTAGCTTTTCGCTTTTTATTCAATTTTTTATCTCTACAATTTCCTAAAAATGAATTTTAAATATATCATTTTGTATAATTTTCTATTTATGAGCCCGATTATTAGTTATTTTGCCAAATATTTATATTTATATTTATATTAGCTATAGGTATAAACTGGCTTATCAGTTATAAATTAATTTATCAGCTAATTCTACCAAACATACCCATAATTAATAGGAATATCTCAAAATTCTCTTGGTCAGATATTTTATTAATATTATCTCATTTCAAAGGATTTTGAGACATTAATTGTGTCTATATACAGTAACATCATCATCATTATTATTATTATTATTATTATTATTATTATTATTATTATTATTATTATTATTATCATCATCATCATCATCATCTTTATCTTTATCTTTATATTATAAAAAGAGAAGTGTCACACTGGCAGCAGTGCCAACGTGGCACTCACTAATATTTAAAACTCATTAATATTAAAAAAAAAGCATAAAAATCAATTTTGTAGTTTAAAAAAAAGAAAATTCTATTTTAGGAAATAAACTAACATTAAATGAAAAAATTTAATATGTATATAAATTAGTTTTGGATAATATTTCTTTTTAATGAAATATAAATTTATCATTAAATGTGATAAATAAAATTTAATAAGAAAAAATTAGTTTTGGAAAAACTTTAAATGTAATTTCATTTTTTGAATTTCTAATTAAAAACATTAAATAATATGTATTTTATTTATTTATTTTTACCGTGTTAAAAAATACTATAGTTTTAGATAGTCTTGATTTGTAATGTGCATTGGATTATTCTTAAATCAAATAGTGAGTGCTAAAATTATAATTGAATTTTCACTGAATAATTTATTTATTTTTAAATAAAGAGTAATTTATTAATCTTTATCTTTATATTTTGAATTGTTATATTATCATACCATTAATCTTTATATTATAATTTGTGAAATTTCACGCACGCAAAGATGCCAACGTGACACACATTAAATATTTTAAGAAAATTATAAAATTAATTTTGGAAATAAACCAACATTAATTAGTGGTAATTAAAAATATAATTGAAAATAAACCAATATTTAAAACAAATATTTAATGAGAAAAAATATATTTTGGAAAGATTTTAAATATAACTTCATTTTTTAAAGTTCTAATTCAAAATATTAAATAATAAATATTTTTTATTTTTTATTTAATTTTATCGTGATAAAGTTATAAGTTATGATAGTTTTGCTTGGTTACGTGAATTGGTCTATTCAAAAATAATGGGTATCTTTGACTTTTTTGCCTTTTTAAAATCAAATATTGAGTGGTTAAAATTATAACTGAATTTATGGTAAATAATTTATTTATTTATAAGTAAAATAGTAATTTATTAATCCTTAGATTATTATAATTGAAGTGTCACATTTGGCAGACGCCCTATTGGCAGTGCCAACATGATCGCGATTTCTAATTAAAAAATTAGTAGATATTTTTCGTTTTTAATACGGTTGATGTGATATGCTCACTAACTGGATTTTGCATTACATGCTTTTTGTCTTTTCTAAGTATATAAAATTTAAAATAAAAGGTTTTTCTTTCTACAATTAACATACAGTTTACGTAAATGGGAAGAAATCAAATGAATTATGTAGATGTGTAAAGAAGTCAAATGAATTATGTAGACGCGGAAAATCATCGGTATCACTACAAGCTTAAGTTACATAAAATTAATCATAATACTTCCTATACAATAAAGCTAAAATTAAGTAGCAATTACAACTAATCACTAAAAAAATACATAAAATCATAAAATTTAGAGTACGTAATATCTATTTCATAAAGCAAAAAGTGTTCAATATAAATTTGATATGTATCAATGAGAAATACACGTTTTGATAATCAAGAATTTTTATATATTCATTCCCAATTGTTCGTTTACAATCAATTATTCTCCACGAGCATTGTTATGTAATGCTATGCACGATAATTAGAATTAAAGTAAATGTTTTGATAAATTTCTTAATTATGTGATGCATGTGAATTTTTATAATTTACAATTGTGAATTTACTTCACATTTTTTCATTGACTATAATATACAATACATTATAGATTTCAATAATTGTTTATAATTATGCAATTTTATATGCATAAATTACATAAATTATGTAATTCAATATTTATATTTATAATTTTATATCAATTATTTATCGTACATAAATTTAATTATTCTCGTGCATCGCACGGACGTGATACTAGTTATTATTATTGTTTCTTTTTTTTTTTTTGATTGGCGTATAAGGGTTGGGATATGATTCGAACCCGAACTTTTTCGATTCTCAGTAAAGGGTTCAACTCTCAACCACTGAACCAACCCATTGATCCAATCAACGATCGTGTTAAAGTAATGTTACTCTTAATATTATGTCATTACATTTTTAAACTAATAATAATAATAATAATATAATAATAATAATAATAATAATACAAAGCCATTATACACACAAATCATTTTTGCTAACATTTTTCGTAAAAAAAAAAAAAAGACTTAATTGTTTCTCATTTTTTTTATTTTTAAATTGCCATCTTCTCTGCGACTTAATTTCTCACCAAGAGATTAATAGTAGTTATTTGACCTATAGAATTTTAAATAGTAAATATAAAAGCTTTGTACTGAAATAATTTTTCGTACTTTCAATACGTTTTGGTAAAATATTTGTACATAAAACTGTGATTAAAAATAAGATATGTTAATTTAATGTTGAAGGCAGAGAATAAAAATATTTACTTATTTGATATGCTTAAAAATTGAGAGAATTAATGTTAACGGTTTTGTTGCCTTAAAATTAAGTGGGGTCAATATAGTGCTAGTTACAAGTGAAAATGCAAAATATAAAACATTGTGACGAAAAATTACTTTTTTTATTTGGTATGATCTTTGATAAAATGTGTCAATTGAGTCAATGAACAAATAGAATCAATAGAGCATTTGTATTAGTGGATTCTATGGATTCATTATCTATGCAACACTCGAAAGATAGACTTCGAATTAGTCCAATTGGTGCCCAATACAGAGAAAGTCTAATGAACTAACTCGATTATCCTAATTACTAAATATACTAATCATCTCCTGATAGCTTCATAATAATAATAATAATAATAATAATAATAATAATAATAATAATAATAATATTATTATTATTATTATTATTATTATTATTATTATTATTTACACAGTAATCATATAGTGGTGACGGGTGAGGGGACAGTCAACGTCCACACAATTCATTGAATATAGGCAATTCATTTCCCTTTAATTTTGGGAGCCAAAAGTGGGCCATTTTTTCTTTTTCCTTTTTTTTTTAATATAAAGTGGACTGTTAATAATTGTTTCTAGTCCTATGGTCAAAAGATGTTGGCTATCACCAGTCACTCCACTTAAGAAATTTCGGAGTTGTTTGATTGGGTGTAAATTTTATTCGCGCGGTATTTCGTGTAAAAATATGTGATTAATATTATATTGAGAGATGTGTGTGTGGTTGAAAATATGTATTGGTTAGACGGAATTACGTGCGGATAAATTTTATATCAAATAGAACAAGCCCTTCCTTTTACTGCCAAATTAAAATAAACGGAGGATACACTAACGTATCAAGTTCAAGTCACAATAATTACGGGCTCTGTGGCTTTACGAACTGGGGGCACATCTGTGGGCACAGCCTTGTGCCACAGCAGATTTTGGTTCGATTTGAACTTGCTAGTTGTATATAATTTTCTAACATTATTACGTTAATTTGCATCATATCTTTGGATTGGATTTTAGTATATATAATTCTCTAAGCATTTATATTGCTTATATGTAAATTAATTGTACTTATACTTTTAGAAAGAAAATAAAACGCATATTATGTAATTTATAGTCGTCATATCTTAATAAATATTAGTATAATTGTATAATTTCTGTGTATTGTGAGAGCATCTCTAATACCTTGTCTATTCTCAAAATGCGGTTCTAAATGTACAAAAAATGCTTATGTGATGCATTTAATAATAGACAATATTTAGTGTTAGACATTATTTATTTAATATTTTGCATTAATTATTTCCATTCTCCCTCTTCTTTAGCCAAGAATTGATGTACACATAAATAATAACTCTTTGAATGCACACCCAACATTAGTGATGTTTTCTCTTCGTTTCCATTTTATTTGGCACATTAATAAGAATCCAATTTATACCATTAGAGATGCTGGGGGTTGTTAAATGCGACATTGTTTTGTTGGTGTTGGTGAACCAGTGACAGAGTTTGGGATTGTTTGCTCCGGCGAAATGTGGATGAACCAAAATGTGCGTGAACCAATGACCAAGTTTGGGAGTCGGCGGGGCTTCGAGGAAGATGGAGGAGTTTCGAAGAAGATGAATGGTGACAAGGAAACAAGAGCAAATTTGACATTCCAAGCACCATTGTTGACTTTTTTTTTTGGCAATATGTGTACTCTTTGGACATTTTTGGAATTGTAACTTGATTTTGACAACATGTATGCAATTGTTCCATTCTTAATTTTATGATCTAAATAATTTTGATTAACTTTAAAAAATGTTATATGATTAGTAAATTTTTAATTAACTTAAAAGTATGTGATTGAAATAAACGTTCTATGGCTCAAATTTCGCAAACATAGAAAAGAAAGAATTTGTCATGAAGATATGATCAAACTTAATTTTAGCTCCAAATCTAAGTAATGGCTCCACAAAGTGAGGCCTTGCAAATCATCTTTTGTTTTAGTAGCAAGCTTCTTCTCCTCCTCGCACGGGGTAGGTTGGGGGAGGGATTTTAACACAGCCCCATGAGATCCACCGCATTCAAGGGAGCTATAAGGTGCGGGTCTCCTACCCGCGCGGGTAGGAGAAAATTTCTATTTGTTTTAGTGAGACATCGACATTTCCATATAATATACATATACATTTAAACTGTTATTAAAATTTTATAAATTTCAAAAACACTTATTATCATTTCTACAATATAATTTTGAAATCAAAACAGTTAAAAAAAATAAACCTTTGAAGTAATATGTTATTGAAAAATATTTTCATTGAAACAAATGTTTTATATATAACCCAAATTATTTAACTTATTTCAAAAATATTTTGTGATTCAAAAAATTTTAGTTAACTTAAAATAATGCGAGCAAACATTTTATGGTCCAAAATACATGTCCAAATGAACTATGTCATAATTGGAGATTTTATTCACGTTCCTGTAACGACCTACCGAAACAGTTGATAAAAACTAATGAAGAGTTTTTTGGAGAAAACATTTAGAGAGTGTCGATATCTTGAAATGAGGTGTCAACACCCCAGCAAAAACACAAAAAAAAAAAAAAAAAAAATGGCACGACACTGTCATATAGTACTAACATGCAAGGAAGTGACTTGGCACCACGTGGCAACATCCTAAGGTGCCACCATTTCCTCTCATGTGAGAAATTGTGGTAACATGGGAAGTGTTACCACCATACATGAATGTGATGACCATGTGGTGACACTCATGCATGGGATGATGGGAGGTGCGCACTCTATAAAAGTGGCAACCTTCATTTCTCATGCAAAAACAAGGGAGACGTCCAATTTCTTCTTTCCCAAAAATTTACGACGCAAGTCCTTGTTTCGATTTGCTTTCATGTTAGTTCTTTGACTATAAAAAATTATATTTTAGTCCTTCAACTATTCAAATATTTCAAGTCAGTCCCTCAACTATATAATCCAAGTTGCCGAAAGTGATTTCTCAACTATCAAACCTGTCCATTTTGGTCCTGCCACTTTCAAAATGTTACAAGTTAGTCACTAAACTATTATGGAGTTGCAAGTTGGTTCATAAGCTTTTGAAATGCTACAATTTGGTCTCTCATCTATTGAAAAGTTAGAAAATAGTGCTTCATCTTTTGAAGAGTTACAAATTAGTTCAAAACTTTTAAGAAAATACATGTTAGTCCCTGAAGTTCCACAAAATTACTAGATAGTCCCTTCAGTTCAATTCAAGCTTGTTATTGCCAAGGTGGTATTATCCTGCAAATGGTGGTGGCACCCCGAGTCATATATTACACCATTCGATGCGCTATTTGGTCCTCGTTTTGTGCGGGAATTAGAAAGTGAAAAAATATGCTGAGTATTGTGAGTAACATGGGTGCCCTTATTTTAATAAACCATATTGTGTATTGACAAGTTGTGAATAATGTTATATTCTTTTGCATGGCCTATATATTCATTTTTTGATCTCCTTCTCAAGTCAATTTTTATGTACTGTCTTGATTACATGTATGCGTAGAGTTGACTAGTACATGTCAAAATATTGAAATGCAAGTGACATACCTCATCATTGAGCTATTGCCTTGTAGAGGCCTTTATTTACATGATCTGTAAGATAATTAATTAAGTCTTACTATTATGTCTCTTCATGATCATGGCACCTATATGTATAGGAGTGCATCCAATTATAGTTTCATAAATTAATTACACTAGTATGACTCTAATTACCTCCTGATCATGTCAAGTTCGCATTATGATCGGATTATGCATACCTTGTACCGGGGGTTTTGCATCATATTTATTCATGTACATAGAAGCTATATAGCAACCAAGCGCTTTTTCTTAAAAACCAAAAAGGACTGATATCATTATATTGCAAGTTCTTTACGAATGCTTGTGAAGTGCAAATAGAGTTGTCTTCGTGATTAAAGATTTCTTTTACTTGGGTTAAGTCCAAGGTTCTGGTCAATCCCTTCTCTGCCCTTCAATCCCCTGTTCAAAAAAAAAAAAAAAAGTATGCAAAAATTAAGTGAACCATCTTAACATGGTAAATGCTTATGAGTAATTTTAAAGGGACATTTAAAGTTTTCATTTGTAAGTGACATGATTGATAGTATTAGTGACACTTCTTCATTTGATAAAGAAATGTCATGTGTTTTATTACTCAAGACACATCTTTAAGGCTCAATGGAAAGGTGACCGAAGAAGTTGTATTCCCAGCGCTGGGAGAAATTTTTTCTCCCAGCGCTGGGACCCACCACACACACCCTAGGCGGGGGCCCTTTGGGGGCTCCCATTTGGCCCCAAGGCTGAGGCTCTGGCGCCTCCCAAATAGCAAATGTAAACAAACTTAAAGGTGACACATCAACATGACTTAAAATTTTCCGGCCCCTTAAGATATTGAAAGCTTTTTTTTTTTTTGTGTTTTTTCAATGTTAGAGATAAAGTAGGTAGACGAGATTGCCTACAATCATCAATTATTATTGACACAAGAGACTTCGAAATGTAGAATTATAAAAAGAAAAAAATGAAAGATAAGAACCTTAGGGATATATCATATATTAAGATTATTAATTAAGAAACACTTTGAAGTTGTTCTAAATATTCAGCCCCCAAGTCCTCAAGTACCATAAGATGATTCTCTACCTTAGCCTCATTAGGTCGCTTTTTCCTAATCAGTGATCTTTTCCTCATTGAGTGTCTCTTCTTTAGTGCAATGATTGGAGAACCCTCTTCTTGATCACAACCATTCTTCACCTCTTGAAGCGACTCGATCACTCTCTCGACCGGAAAATTGAGCACGGCGGCATTACCGCGGGTCGAAAATGCCGCTTCATCATAAGCCAAGGCGGCGGCCTCCGGGCTATCGAAGGTTCCAAGCCAAACACGGATGCCTTTTCTAGTCGAGTCCCTTATCTCTGCTGCATATTTCCCCCACGGTCGCTTCCTTACGCCGATATAGGATTTTTCTTTTTTCTTTTCCACTTTTGCATTTGATGTGACCTCTTCTTCTTTACAACTTGATGAAGAATTGGAATTGGTTGATGAGTCCTTCGCAAATTCTTCTAGCATGTCAAATAGTAGCATTTCTTGGGAGTCATTGACATTGAATGGAAGTGAATTTTGTTCACTATCCCATTCAGGGAGAACATTTGAGGAGAGTTTAGCGACGAGTGGGTCGAGTAATTCGAAATGGGTTGTTCGAGTTGGGCTTTTGCAGCGCTTTACTTGTTCTGGTCCGATAATATTTTTGAAAAATGGGGGGTCTTTATACACCCTAGGCATAGGGAAATTTCAACAAAAAAGAAAAATATAAATCAAATTAATTTACTCAGAGAGATTAAATTATAGAGAGTTGGTAATGATACATAGTAATAATAATAATATATTATAAGAATTAAGAAGTATTTATTTGGATTAGTCTAATATTATATTATGGGGTCCAAATGATCGTAACGTTGGCACGTGAGTCAAACACACATTCACCATTCGATGACGCACGGCGGCCAGGGTCAGACTAAATTAAAAAATAAAATTTTATATTAATAATAATCACTTCCTCAATAATGCCATTTATATCTTTTTTATGTTTCAATCTTTTCTTTCTATAAAAGGAAAAAAAAAGCAAAAAAAAAAAGGGAAAAAAAGAGCTTTACAGTTCAATAAAATTATAATTATGATCTAATGTTCGATTGGGCACGAATTTATTATACTTATTTAATATTTAATATATGTCATCTCAAAATTGGATGCATGATATAATCACCCAAATATTATCTAATCCTGAAATGACATATGTTAATTGGGCACATTAAATCTGTACCTAATTGGGTACTAGATCATAATTGTCAATAATTATTTCAACACTTTTGATGAAATTAACAATTTAATCTACTTATATTATCCATGTCTAATTGGAAATTACTAATATTTTATCCGTCGAATAGGCATATAATATTGTCAAATCAGACTTTTTACTTAAAAACTTGACTGAATAACGGTTGATGAAAAAATTGCAAATTTTTGTGACAATTAGTGCAAATTTAAGTGACTATTAGTATAATTTTGAACTTGTGATCGTTTTTGTTTTTGTACCAGTTCACAGACTTTTGTCGATATTAGCAGGTAAATTATTGTGTGTGTATATATAAGGACAAACTAATGGTGTGCTACAACTTTTACTATGAATCTATGATGTGCAAAATCTCTCTTTTATTTCTCCACTTGTCAATAACTATTTCACCAAATCCAACTTTCACGTACTTTAATTAGTGTTTAATCTAGAAGTCAAAAGTTGAAGTCATAGCAAATTGTGATGCATATATAACTAGACAAAATTTTGTCGAAATACTATACTACATAACAATGTCCGTAAAATATATTTGAAGCAATATAAATTAAATTATAAATTGGACGGTTTCTCTCGACATATACTAATATTGTCACAATAATATTATATCATTTGTCCATTGATAATGGTCATATATAGTTAAAGACACATGATACGGGTCTATTTTCATATTTTGTACTCCCTCAGTCCCACAAAAAATAATCCACTAGTCATTTTTTTTCATTTCCAAATGATAGTCCACTTAATTAATTTTTGGTTTTGTTACATACTCCTATTTAATGTCATAATAATTAATAAAGAAGAAATCATAATAATCAAATAGGAGGGTATATCAGAAAAAATATTCTTAAAATATACATTTTTAAAAATATTAATTGAGCTTTTTAATATATGTGAAAATAAGATGTATACTACTAATAATGTTAAACAAGTTTGAATGTCACTTTTGACTGTGCACTACTATTAATTTTTATTTGAAATTGTAAAACCATAATTGGTGGCATTTCAAGTAGTTAGTGAAGTGTAAATTTTAGGGAATTATTATATATGTGGGTAATCTATAGGTGATATGTATTTATTAATTTTATGAAATGTATAAATTATCGGTTCAATTAAATTTTAGACTTCTCCAAAAACATAAATAAATAAATAAATTTTAGACTTTGCCAAATATCAACTAATAATGTACATCATAAATTGTAGAGATTAGTTTAGATGTCCAAAGTTGTCGAGATTGTTTAGATGTCATGAATGAATTGCAAGAAATTGCAACTAGGCATGAGGGGAAAAAGGAAAAAAGAAAAAGCAAAAAAAAAAAAAAAAGGTGGACGCCCCAACTATATAGACTACTTTCTATTTTTTTTTTTACAATTATACCCGCATTTAATGGGCATATTTTAAAGTCATTTGCTAATTCCGGCACCTTTTAAATTCATTAATAAGGCGTAAGGTAGAAAAAATACCTGTATTATTCACTTTTCCAATGAAATTCTTAATCCACATAAAAAATGATAAATGCTTATATATTTGGGATGGAGGGAGTATAACAATTTAGAAATACTCCCTCCGTCCCAATTATATATAGTCATTTTCCTTTTTGAATGGTCCTAAATATATATATGTTTGTTTCTTTGAAAGGTTAAATTTATAATACTTTACTAATATACCCCCTATTTAATATTCAATTATAACCTTCAATTTTAAATTATACTTATTAAATAAGGGTAAATTATGAATATGATTTACAAAATATGTGTTTCTAATGAGATTTTAAATCTTTGTGAAAAGTCAAACAAACATATATATATGGGACTGATGGAGTATAATTTTATGCTCTTCTTCCTTGCAATATACAATATTTTCTTTGATTTGGAAGTATTCCCTCCATCCCACATATATGCCTCCTTTTCCATTTGGGTTGTCCCACATATATGACCATCCTTCTTATATTTAGTAGTATGCTTTATATTTATTGACAATTATACCTCATCTATATTCTTAAAAATGTAAAATACTTGCATAACTTTTATTTATTTAAATAAGAGCATTACATGAAGTTTGTTTGTAAAATTTACTTTTTTAATACCATTCTTAATCCTTGTGAGAGTGTGTAGAGACGTAAGATGTAAATTCGAGGGAAAAAATCTCAAGTAAAAATATTTTTTAATTAAGTAGAAAATTGACTAATCAGCACTATCAAAATCCGTCACTCATTTAGGATCGTTGTGTTTTAAGGATGCATATCAAAATGAAATAAAAATTAATAAAAGTGTAAATGAACAGGAAGGTAAATAGGTTTTCATTATTTATGCCTTTTGATATGGGTTATATATTCAAACAATAGATTTTAAGCGCGTGGTTGAGAAGTAGACAAGAAATATATATTTAAAAATCAAATTAATATGGGAATAATTGAAAATGAGAAGAGTAAAAAGTGATTTTACTTTACTTCGTCTCAAACAAGCCGGCCGAAATGGACCTCTAGCAATTGTTATAACATGATTATCCCACAAATTTTTTGCTTACATTATTAAATTTACTTCACAAAATTTAGTGGGTCCAAAAAAGTGTATATACTCTAATGTATAAAGATGGTAATTTACTTTCTATAAAAAAAAATGACAATTTATTTTTATTAATAATAATGTATATTGTTATATAAATAAAATACACATTAAATACATGTTGTATTAAGAAATTAAAAATTAAATATATATACTAACATAGGAATTAGTGGCCTATATATTTTGAGAGGTATGAAAAAGGAAAACAAACTTATTGTCTAAATGGGAGAAGGGGGAGTAATTCTTATGTGATATAAAAAAAAAAAAAAAAGCAAGTAATTGAATGTAATTAATTTGTTAGTTTAATTGTTATCTTCCATGTAAGGTTTAAAATGATAAAGCATTAATGATCAATAAGAACAGTTTATCAATAGAGACATAAAAAAAAAAAAATGCACGTTAAAAACCCTACTTCAATAAGTATTATGCAAGTTATATACTTTCAAAAAAAAAAAAAAAGAAGAAGAAGAAGAAGGTATTATGCTAGTTTGTTGTGACACACAAGAGTTAAAATTGTTATATTCAATACTATATTCTCATTTAGGAATCATACGAGATATTATGATGCCATAATTAATTATTTTTAATTAAGTCAATAAAACGATAACAATATATACGTAAACAATATTAAAAAGCTAAAAATTTTGGACCAAAGTTACTCTATATAGAGAGAGAGAGAGAGAGAGTTTAATACAACAAATATATCTATATATAGTCACCATAGAACGTCACTGTACTGAAGATAGGTCGGTGAGCCCACCGCAGACTAATACAATCAATGCACTTAATATATAGTGTTATATATTCCTATGCATTGGTCTCAAAATTTTACCAAAAAGGTTACTTAAAATAAAAATTTCCCCCTTACTAGCTTGATCATCAAATACTAGCTAGTACAAAATGCTAATCTTAACGTTCTGATTTTATTTTATTATTTTATTTTTTTGTTGATTTTGGTAGATACATTGAATTATTTTCATCTACAATACATTCAATTAAAGCAGGCGGATTCCTCTTTCGTGGAAACTGCATGTTACCACATTTGAGAATCTATATTCTATAATATTGTTACAATGACTTATCTTAATAAATAAATCTGAATATAAGTATGATATTAGTTTATACTCGTGGATGATGAGTACTCATCTTGAATTCAAACTTTTTGAAGAGACTGTATTCTTATATTTTAAAATCCACGTAGTAAATGGGAGTTGCGTGAAAATGGGCGTTTTAATGTAGTTGTAAAAAAATTACATTTCAGTTAAAGAGTAAATTCATTTTGTATGTCCGAATCTAATAAGTGTGATAATTCGATGTAATGCTGTCACATGTTATATTATTATTAAGATCAAGTTTTAAAATTTACAAAAGATGGACTGTTGAAGCTAGTACACGTATAACTGTACAAGGAAAATTCGAGACTTGAATGTAAAAATAATATATTGTTATGAATTTTATTTTATTAATATAATAATGATAATTGTTGTAGAAACTCGAAATAAATTTGATTTGAGAACAATGTTGATACATATGGGACCTTAGTCCATTCGGTATTCTTCTTCTAGAAACATTTCAAAGCTTTGAATCATACCAGTGGCAAAGTTTAAGTTGCAAAATGGATGAATTAGTTCCTTACATAATTATCATTTATTTTATTTTATTGGTCAAGAGCTTATAATTCAGTACTTCAATTGGCATCAAAATATTCACCCTTGTAGTTAAGATCTATTTGATCTAGTGACATCCGGATTAGTTTCATATCGTTTAGGTTAAGGTTTTAATTCTCCTCTCCTATATATATTGATTGACCTTTGTGCAGAGTTGGAGGTTTATAAATTTAAGCCTCTCCAAAATTCCCTTCCCCAAATAATCAAAAAACGTTATTTGAATATTTTTTAATTTATTTTAAAGTATAATTTAAACAGGTCACACTTTTTATGCATCTAACTACTTTTATTTTCTTTTATTTTTTGGAAGTACATTTAACTACATTTACTGAACATAAGGACATACCACGTAAAAAAAATAAAATAAATGAATAAATTATTTTTTAAAAAAACTAGCAATATCCGTGATTGATTTTTAGTCACTCATTTTCATCTCCATTCTATAGAATTCATAATTTTCACTTTCACATAAAAATTTCATATCAATCAATTTTTACCCTAAAACTCTAAATAACTACACCAAACAAGCTTCCACTCCATATGAAAGTGAACTGAAAAGTTCGGGTTATCTAGATAGCAAATCAACTGCCACATCAACGTACAAGTATTTTAACACGTCCACGTATATAAGCATTAGAACAAAGGTGATAGATCAGTTAAATTTGAGCCAGAAAACTTGGTCGCGATGTGAACTCTGCCACTCCAACATCTATCAACGAAAATTTAGCACTTGAAATACTTTCTCTCTTACCATTTCAAACACCGACATGTTAAGTCTTTACTGGTTCATCCGATGTAACATGTTTTCTTCAGATTAGGCACATAACATAGACGATGCTATGTCAAAACCACTAAAAACGCATTCGAATTGAGAGAAATTTCGATGGGAGAGATACCAAGTAGATCACTTGGAATTAAAGAATCCACAAAATAATCAGTACTTACAACTTTGGACAGCTAAGTCGAAACAATAACATCCACTCAACTTCCAAGTTTAAGCAAAGTCCAGTTTCTAGTTATATTACAAATATATACAAGAAAGAATGTAAAGCTTTTCTTTTCATTTTTTCTTTTTATTTTGTTCTTTTTTCTTTTTAAGGATAAAATGGCGTGGGCAATGATAGATAAGAGAACATATCACTCAACATCTGCTTCATCATCTGAAGGCTTTCTATATATATCATCGAAAGCAAGATTAGACTCTCCAGCCTCTAAGTCGGGCATGTAAAAAGTCCTCGATAATCTCCTCGAATTTC
Source organism: Jasminum sambac (assembly GCA_018223645.1). Taxonomy (NCBI): domain Eukaryota; kingdom Viridiplantae; phylum Streptophyta; class Magnoliopsida; order Lamiales; family Oleaceae; genus Jasminum; species Jasminum sambac. Next base: position 30,699,140 of record CP073652.1, read on the forward strand.
TCAAGTCGAGGTGGTGCTCCACTTCCTCCTCACCACTTCCTTCTGAGAAATGATCATAGTAATCACGCAAATCATTATGAAAGAAATTTGGCGGCTCTAAGAAACTCGCCTGACCACCACCACCGTGAGTGTTGCGTCTTGCCCACCAATGGCTCCTACTCGACTCTCCCACACTGTTGGAGTCATGACGGAGGACACTTTCCTTGAAGAGAGGCGCTGATGTGGAGGCTTCCAATTTGCTATTCATTCTATCCTCGAATGCCCTTTCCCAGGTGTCAAAAGAGGGTTCTTGATTTTGGGCTTCGTTTGGTGACCAGTGGGGTGGGACCCAGAAATCTTTAGAGCTCTGAACGTCTTCATCACGATTAAAATGGACGTTTTTAACCTCATCGACTCTTGAGTGATTTTGAGAGGTGTAAAACCAGTCGAGGATGTATGGGAAATTTTTCTTTTCGCCGTCTATGAGCCACATTGAACCACCGAATTGATTACAGGTTCCCCCGTTTGTAAAAGGCATTTCCCACAAAAAGCTGTTATTTCTGTCACTGAAGGCTCGAAGATTTTGATTCGATTGTTGTGGAAATCCGGAGGTAAATTGTGGAATTCTCATTTCGTGACCTTGCAACTTTTGATCTCGAAATATTCTCAGTGACGAGATAAATTCCTTCCCTTGAGCATCGGGTTCCCACGAAGGATAGGTTATCTGAAAGCTGCAAGCATATCAAGAAGATATGAGGACCAATTTGATACTTAAGCAAAAGGTCGAGAACTAGGCAGCAACATTTTGTCTTACCCAAAAACATATGAAGTTATTACTGAGAAACAGAAATAGTCATACCTCAAGAATGATTTTTCCATTTTCCCTTGGGAACTCCTCTGGTTGCAAGGTGAATTGAAGGGCGAACCATACTTGCTGTTCCCATGTTTTTCGAAATCAAAGAGACTAAAACTGCCATCGGTAAAAAAGTAAACAACTAAATCTCCCAACACAGGAGATAATAAAAGAACATTATATTGTCTATGGGGTAAATCTTGAGAATTTGCGGCAAAAGTGAAGATAAAAACCTGCAAACATGACCTACACCTTCAACATTCACAGTGAAGTCCTTAATGAATTGCAAAATATCATCCACTCGCTGCAGCATATATAATACTCATAAGAAATTCAGTAACTATTATTTTTTACCACCATGAAAAAGCATACAAGAGATTGAAACGAATGACCACCTCTGGGACAACAAATAGAAGCAAGTACGGGGTGAGAAAGATTGAGGCCATATCCTCCAGTAACATCATTCCAGTGTACTGCCCAAGGAAAATTATATCACAGTTAATCAAGAGGATATGAAATGTAGCAGAAGAAGAAAAATTCTGACACTGTTTAACTGTAAAATTTGGTATGCATAGTAAAAATTTAACTTCTATAATAGATTAGTACCTGAAAGAGTTTTTCAAATTCAACCCGCACACTTTCTGTGTTCTCTTTCCCACGCCATCTTTTGGGCATATAATGTGTATGTTGGACGACAAGTAACATCGAGCCTTGAGGGTCGAGGACAAGAAGTTCATCAACCATTGCTGCCCTGCTTATAGCTGTTATAGTCCCAAAAACAGCAGTATACCATAATAAATTTCGACCAAATATCTGCAAGCAAGATTTCAATTCCATTAGAAAAATCAGCCAAATGCTAATGCTATATCTGCTATGTGGTCGAAGAGTCGAGAAGTATTATTACATGGCCTTCCAGCAAAGATTCATCAAGAAATGCAATGATAATGAGAACAGCAGCAAAACCACCAGAAACAAATGAGATGAACTTTGCAATAATGGTCAACATAGGAGCAGGGAATTGCTTTAGATAATTAGAAGCATGTTTGATACTGGTGTTCATCCTGTGCTTGAACAGATGCTCGACCTGCACAAGAAGGATGAGAAGTTGCACGAGGTCAAACATTCACGTTGAAGATGTTGACCATCAGATAATTTATATGATTGTAGATAAAGAAAAGAATGCACCTCATTGAATTCTCTGAACATCCATTTAGAGAGATTTGACCATCGTCGGGATGAAGCTGTACTTGGATGATTATAGAACTGTTCAGCATGTCTCAAGAAGAGAAATACTAGCATGAAAATGACAAGGAATGGAGAGAGTAGCAGCATCACAAATCCAACTACCATGAGCCTCTTCTTCAGTGTTTTAGGATCAGAGACAAACTCCCTCCGTACGCAGAAGTTTCTGTCAAAATAAAGCACATTCAGATGAGAAAATAGATTTTATCGTTGTAGTCGAGATGAAGGGTATTTTTCCATGCAACCGACACTCGCATAACATGTGAGCTAAAACCTACATGGGCAAGACGATGTGTGGTATAATATTATGCCCATGTTGATAACATGCTACAAGAATGATAAAAATCATCATCGAGGATGTGCACATCAATCAACATCAGAGATACATAATTAAGCCTTTTCGAGTATTATACTAAGTACCTACTCGTGAATTAGTCAAATTGACAAAGAATCATTAATTCATAGTTGCTTTTGTGCAATGGGGAAGATACTGACGTACCTGTCAAACATACTTTCTAATATGCACCAATTCAAGGTCCATTCAAGGGTCTTGGGCAGTACCACACGATGTTGCATACCATCTGTTCCAGCACGTACAGTTGAACCAGCACCTGGGACCCACCCGGGAATGGAGAACGCAAGCACTCCTTTGTTGAGCATTCCAATCAAGTAATTTTCCTTTCGCATCAATCGCATCACTGCATCATGTATATTAAGATCCTTCACCACACTCAGCTTTTGCAAACTTTGAACTCTAACAACTTTTTCAAGAATCAAAGCCCATTGAGTAGTTTGTATCTCATTGTCTGTAACATGGAGACTGCACAAAGATATTTAACTTCTTCCAGTCAGATTCAGAGATAAGAATTTCAATTACTTCAATATATAACTCTTTGGCAGTTACAAATCCACGACCTACACAGCTACACTACATGCCTCGAGATTGAATTGTGGGACCTTGCTACAAGTACAACGAGGTGTATAACATATACAATTGGCATGATCCTTCTTTTTCCACACATCACGTCACTTTTAAATCAAAGACTATCAAATGGGCCACATGTGCGTGTTGTACACCTTGTCGGACTAGTAGCATTTTCCTGAATTGTGTGCATGATAAATAAGAGAAAACGGGATTATCAGAGACAATTTGGCTTTCAACTCCATTAAAAATACCATATCAGATGTATGTGTATATATATACCTATTGTGGTAAAAGTGACGGATCTTGAGAGTCTCCTTTAACTGTGCAAAGAACCTCAAGAAACAAAAAATCCAATAGATTGAAAATATTGCCAAGTAGCCTACTATTATGCCTTTGGAGAGGGTAAAAGGAGTCAATGGATGCTCATTGAAAGCTTCCTTCGACAGATCACAAGGCTTAATTCCAGATTCCACAGCATCCATCCCACACTTTGCATTGCGAAGGCCATTCCAATCAACAAATAACAAGATAAACCCTGAGAAACATATGGTAAAACCAAGGCTTAGAAGCTCGACTATCCACTTTGTGATAATGCACCAAAGTCCTTTCTCACAGTAGTAGCTGTAAATTCTTTGGAAAAACAGATCGAGGTCATCAATTGGTTCGAAAATTAAGGTCTCCCCATCAAGAAGCCCAGAAGGGCTTTCACTGCCGTGGCTTGGTGCTTTATGATAATCAGACAATTCAATCTCATTAGGCACGTCATCAAGCAATCCTGTCGTTAGAGATGATTTAGCACGCCGTTTCCATTTGAATATGTTTAGAGCACTAACGCCTTTTTGCCCACTGAACATCACTCGTGTGCACTGACAGAAGGCAAAGACAGCAAGCCCATTCCCCAGGTACTCCAATCAGAGCATGATGCTGAAAAACTAAGAGAATCAAGTCATCAAAAAATTCTCTAAGCTTCAAATTTAGCAATGAAATTTGATGAACTCTTCGTATGAAAGCCTTGTTCCATATCCTACTAAAGCCCCTCTTGTAACTTCCCCCCACCCCCAAAGCAACACACATACACACAGAGAAACAAGGCTTTCAGAGGATGAGTTCATCAAGTTTCATAACTAAGGCCTTGTTCTATTTGGTGTTAACCAAATCCGCACGCAATTCCGTATACCTCATACTCATTTTCAACCACACACACATTTCCCAAAATAATATTAACCACACATTTTTACACGGAATACCGTGCGGAACAACTAAACCCCCAATCAAACAAGGCCTAAATCTTTTTCTGAGTTGGAAATTATAAATTCCTTCTCTGAGACTGTAGATGCAACCTTTATGGTGCAAACAACTGAGTTGCCATTGCCAGAAGGAAAAATAAGTAAGATGGTAAATTAGATGCCCATCAATGTATAATTAGATATTCCACTAAACATAACTAGAATCGAAGGCTAACGAAGCATACTAAATTGACTTACCCTTGTTTTATTTTAGCATAGACATAGACTATATTATCAACTACAACAATATGAATTCATATACTCCGTACATCAGACAAATCCAAATATAGTACCTCGTCATGAACAGCAGCAGAAATCCAAGACAATTTAAAGATTATTCTCAAAAGAGAATTGATGAAACCTAGCAGCTACCTCTTCCAATCTGCAACTTAATAAAAGTAATGGTTACTATAGGTACCTAGGTATCATCAATGAACTGGAAAATACTTGAAACTATTTGTTAGATCAATTGAAAGAAATAATAGTAGTTTAGCTAAGAGGAATGAAGCATGATATCAGTGGCGGATCCAGCACCTGTCGAGGCTTCGCGGCAGCGCGTGCTGGATCCGCAGGAAGTTCTCTATACTCACCGGCAGATGCGCAGAAAACCAGAGATCGTACTAAGCAAGAAGATGAATACTGCAGGGTTTGGGTATAAATTGGGCCATTTTTGTGGACTTCTATGCTAGAAAAATGGGGGCCTAATATCAACAAACCCAACTGGCCAACTCGTCCTTCAGGCTTCTCTATGCGTGCGTCTCGGAATCAACAAAACCAGCTGCAAATTACAGACGCAATTCATATAAGTCAAAACAATCAAATTCCAATCGAACCCCAAAAGGATTATCGTAGAACAACCTTAAATTACAAAAAAACAATAATCAAGTGCTGATGATAAGTTGAAAGAACAATACTTACTTGCGACCCACAAAAAAATAGCTCGCCGCAGGAAAATATCAGCGCCCCCACAGATTAATGAATGTATTAGCAGTTCAAATTTCTCACAATATGAAGATTTTTTTTTTAACAAAAAATAGATAAATTAACTCAGGAAGTTGATATACAAAAGAAACCTATTGAACAAAAACAAGTTTCCGTAATCGATTGCGTCTTGCAAAGGGTATTTTCTTTCCCCTTTTTTTCAAATTTCTTCTCGTATCAATTTCCGATCGTCTATTGTATTGTTTTGATTTTATTATAAAAAGAAGACGTGAGGACTGCGAATGCGTCTTGTTCATATCGCTTTACAATTTGTACCTTCGACTGGAATTGGAAAATGGCAAAATGGTGACTTCTTGTTTTCACTTTTACGTTGGCGGCATTTTGTTACTCATTAACTACGGTGAATGTGACTGCCCCAACATAAAAATTTCAAAAATTGTATCGGTAGGAAACGATTTAAGAAAAGAATATAGGCTTTCAAAAATATCCTTAAGGAAAATTATATTTGGGGAGCCCACCCAGGGGATGGAGGGTGGGGTGGGCTCCCCAAATGTAATTTTCATTAAGGGTATTTTTAAAAGTTTATTCCGTTTCTCTAAATCCTTTCTTGAACTATTTTTTATCCATGCAAAAGTTTTATAAATTTGCACACTTAGGTCTTCAAACTCTATAGTACTTCTGTTCTCCTACTAATACATTGGCATCGTACCATGTGACGCCTACGTATTAATCTAATATAGGTGCGAGCCCCCTCTATTCGGACGCGTACGTATTAATCTAATATAGGTGTGAGCCCCCTCTATTCGGAGGAGGGTAATACATGAATTGTTAGCACCATAAGGTGCCAACATATTTGAAGTAGAACAAATGGTAGAATGGATCGAGAAAGAATTGGATCGAAAAGGGAAAAATCGTTATTTAGAAGTCTCGCGCTCAGTGTCAAATTAAGACACGACAAACCTTTCTAGAATAGTATTAGGATTATTATTTATTTCTTTTTTTATTATTTCTTTCCTTTTTTTCCTTAATCCTTTCCTAATAGTATTAGGAAATATTTATTCCTAATAGGATTGAGAAATATTTAGTCTAAAAATAGAGGTATTGTATATACTTTCATTTATTTATCAATAAAGTTTTCTTTGAGAATTTTCTCTACTCTTGTTGGATTCAGAGACTCTTGGTAGACTCCAAAGTCTATTTTATTTTAAGGGTATTTGCTAGAATTCCCTTCACTTCCGTCCTACGTCAAGTGGTATCAGAGCCCGGGATTTGCCTGTCTCAATATCGTTGATTGCTTCTTTCTGTTATCATGGCTGGTGCTCCAATTACCAAGGCAGATATCGATGCCCAAAGCCGACGGATTGATGAGTTAGATGCTAAAGTTGAAGAAATCTATCAACTATTATTGCAAACCACTCGAAATAATGTTGGAAACAATATTGGGAACAACAAAGGTGGTGGCAATGATAACAATAATAAAAAAGAGGATGTGAGTGTCAATAGGGATATTGTGGTTAGGCCAACAAGAGATGTCACTGAATTAGATTCGAAGGAAGAGCCAAATCTGCTTCCAAATCCTAACCTTCAAAATCGAAACAACTCTAAAGATTTTCGTATCAAAGCAGATGTAATAACCTTTTATGATATTTTGAAGATTGATGATTTCTTAGATTGGATAGTTGATGTCAAACGTGTAACGCCCAATCTAAACCCCACGAAATTAGAGTTGCGGAACTAGACTTGACGCTACAATTTCATTTCTCAAAACAACACGGGTGGTGATTCACATTTTTCAAACGGTTTATCATTTACAAAACACAATCAAAACATTGCCCGTGTTCACTTCAAAAGCATAAGTACAGGATCTTCAGCATCTTTCGTCTTTCACACCCACAATCTCTCACGCGTCAATCCCGAGAGGTTTCCTTTCCGTCACCCGAGCTGCGTGTCTGCCCTGACGTACCTATAGTGAGAACATAAAAGAAAACCTGATGAGTCCCAAAGACTCAATGAGCATATAGTTAAATGCAATGCATGTCACACGCGTGTATTGGGCCCGGTTGCTTCTCAAGTGGATATACCGGCGCCAACATAACATAACATATATGGCCTAATTGTCTCAATCCTCATGCGGGCTTCGCCCGTGAAACGGCCAATAGTCTCAATCCTCTTGCGGGGCCTTTTCCCGTGAGACTAGACATAACTTTACATAGGTGTATCCCTTGGTAAGCAACGTTACATTCACACTTCACAACCATGTTTGCCAACATAACAAGTACAAGAAGCTAACCTTTCCGATACCTCTACTTCCGGTAATGCTACACAGGTGATATCCACATATAAACATACATCAAACATCAACATCATATATCACCTCAAACATCATATAAACCCTAGGCTCTAGGACATGAGTAAGAAGGGTGACACTTAAATCATGCTATACATAGCTACTCAAGTCATAACTCTACATCTCAAGAGGTATATATGTACATCTAGAACTTTCTACCTACATAGAGAACTTTCTACCTCTACTTACCATGAGTATAATTAATATATCAATACCCACCTTACTAGAGTGGAAAAGAACTAAGGAGGTAATCACTTCTTCACTTCAATCTTCACCAATCACCCAACTCAACAAGACCACAAGCTAGCCCTTGCTTACTCCCAAGTTGAAGACCTTAGATATGATAAAAATAGCTTTTTTGGGGGTTTAGGGTCGAGCTCATGAAGAAAATACCCCAAAAATGGCTTCTGTTGACCTAAATACCATTCTGCCGACTTACCATTTACGGCCGTAACTCTCTATCTTACTACCAGAACATTCAAAAATTACGCCAGTAACATATCTTTATACTGGCCAGAACTCCGCCTCTGCAATTCGTTCTGTTTCTATTTACTCAGATCATATCTCTTACGGCCAGAATTCCAGAAATACTGGCCAGTATTTCGAACAACATACGACCGTAATTCACTCTCTCAGAATATGGCACATTTTCCACTTTGGCACTTACGTAGTAGAATACACCTTCTTACGGCCAGTAACTCCCGAGATACTGGCCAGTATCTTGACTTCATACGGCCGTAATTTACTCTCAGATCTTGCAAAGACTCGTCAGACTGCATGCACTTACTACCGTAACATACGACCCTTACGGCCGTAACGACCACATTACGGCCGTAACTACAAACCTTACGGCCGTGATTTCCCATTTTTCTGCATTTTTGCACCCGACGTACCCTTAACGACCCGAAACCATACATACCCTCATACACACTTGGAAACACATCCGAACACACACACAACAACATATAACAACACTGAACATACAAGCCACACCCAAAATGACGTCATCAACATCACATATTCGTACGGAAAACGAACGGGGCGTCACAAAACGGTTCTTCGAAATCATGGAGGTGCCAAGAAGAGAAGATGGTGAAGATGGTAGCTTTTCGTTTGAAAGCTACTGCAGCAGTATGGTGGAATCACTTACAGAATACTTGATAGAGGCAAGGAAAGACCAAAACTTGTATATGAAGACGAAAATTTTGTGTCAAAGCAATTGGTAGATTTGCTGCAACTGCATACTAAAAAACACGATAATCCGTATTCACTTGGTTGGGTGAAAAGAGGTCCTTCTATTCATGTGACTGAAACATGTAAAATTCCATTGTCTTTGGTAAGTACTGCAAGGATGATGATGTAGTTTGGGAAGTAATAGATATGGATGCATGTCATGTCCTCTTGGGACTACCCTGGCAATTTGATGTGGATTCGACTTTCAAGGGTCGAGATAATATAGTACTTTTCACGTGGAATCAATATAAGATTGCTATGGTACCGCTAAAACCAATGGAGAAATAAGTTAAATCATGACCTGGGAATTTCCTTACACTTACTGCTAATGAAAATGAGGTAGAAACATCTCTGAAAAAAGCAGAGTATTTATGTGTCATAGTCGTTAAGGGATTGTTGAATGCGGTAGCTAAAGAAAAAGAAATTACAACAGATGTGCAGAAAATTCTAGCAAATTTTGGAGATCTTATTTCTAATGAATTACCGAATGATCTGCCTATATTATGAGACATTAAACACCCAATTGATCTTGTGCTTGGTGCCAGTTTACCAAAGCTACCTCACTATCGTATGAGTACAAAGGAGAACTAGACTCTCAGGGAGCATATTGAGAACTTGATGAGGAAGGATTTCATAAGGGAAAGTATGAGCCCATGCACAGTACCTGTCTTATTACTACCAAAGAAAGGTGGGACTTGGCGTGTGTGCGTTGATAGGCGTGCTATTAACAAGATCATCGTGAAGTATAAATTTCCTATTCTGAGATTGGAAGATATGTTAGATATGTTAGATGTGCTTGAAGGATCAAAGATCTTCTCAAAAATTGATCTTAGAAATAGTTATCATCAGATTCGTATCAAACTTGGAAACGAATGGAAGACTGTCTTTAAGAGTAAGGATGGATTGTACTAGTGGTTAATAATGCTATTCGGTCTTGCCAATGCTTCAAGCACATTTATGAGGCTAATGAATCAGGTTCTGCGTCCTTTTATTGGTTCTTTTGTTGTATTTTATTTTAATGACATACTTATCGACAGCAAGTTTAGGGATGAGCACTTGATCCAATTGAGACATGTTTTTAATGCTCTAAAAGATAACCAATTGTATGCAAACTTGAAGAAGTGCACATTTTTTGTCAATCAATTGTTATTCTTAGGATTTGTAGTGCGAAAAACTGGTATACATGTGGATGAAGAGAAAACTCGAGCAATTTGTCAATGGCCCACTCCAAAATCAATTTTTGATGTACGCAGCTTTCATAGTTTGGACAATTTCTATAGATGCTTTGTGCGACACTTCAACACCATTGTGGCACCTTTAACAAAATGTTTGAAACAAGAAAAGTTTCAATGGGGAGAAGAGCAGGAAAACAGTTTTGCTCTCATCAAAGAGAAATTGTGTACAACTCCAGTATCGGCTTTACCTAGTTTTGAGAAGGCTTTTGAGGTGGAGTGTGATGCAAGTGGCATTGGGATTGGTGCAATGTTATCCCAAGAAAAAAACCAGTGGCTTTCTTTTCTGAAAAATTGAGTTAGGCAATGCAAAAGTGGAGCATGTATGACCAGGAGTTCTGCTCGGTAGTTCGAGTTAATGCAGTGGGAACATTATTTGATTCAAATGGAGTTTGTCTTGTTTACTGACCATCAAGCCCTGAAGTATATAAACAGCCAGAAACATATGAGTAAGATGCATGCTCGATAGGTTGCTTTCTTGTAAAAATTTCCTTTCATAATCAAACATAAGTCTGGCAATTCCAATCGAGTTGCAAATGCTCATAGTAGGAGGGTTTCATTACTTATCACATTGTCTCAAGAAGTTTTATTTTGACTGTTTAAAGGAGTTGTATGCTGATGATGTTGACTTTAAGTAGATTTAGGACGAGTGTGTGAAGAAGAATCCCATTGCAGATTTTCATATCACTGATGGATTCTTATTTAAAAGTAACCACCTATGCATTCTAGTTTCATCCTTATATGAGAAGCTTATTCGAGATTTACATGGGGGAGGTTTAAGTAAACATCTAGGTCGCAAAAGATGATTGCTAGTCTAAATGAGAGCTATTTCTGGCCACAATTGAAATGTGATGTGGGTAACATAATTAGAAAGTGTTACACTTGTCAACTTTCAAAGGGACAGGTTAAGAATACTGGGTTGTATATGCCTCTACCAGTTCCATAAGGCATTTGACAAGATTTATCGATAGATTTTATTCTTGGATTGCCCCAAACTCAGCGAGAAGTGGATTCTATATTTGTAGTTGTAGACAGGTTCTCTAAGACGGCTCACTTCATAGCTTGCAGAAATATTTCAGATGCATCACACATTGCTAAACTATTCTTCAGGGAAATAGTTCCACTACACGGAGTGTTTAAATCTATCATTTCTGATCGAGATACAAAGTTCTTGAGTCATTTCTGAATAACTTTATGGAATTGCTCGGGACAAAATTGGAAAGGAGTAGTACAGTGCATCCTCAAACAGATGGACAAACCGAAGTTACCAACAGAATACTTGGTAATATGAGTCGCAGTGTATGTGGAGATAAGTCAAAACAATAGGATCTTGCATTTTCTCCGGTGGAATTCGCATACAACGGCGTTGTTTATACAACCACATGTAAATCACCGTTTTCCATTGTTTATACAGATGTGCCTAATCAGATAGTTGACCTTGTGAGTCGACCTTCAAACCATGGGAAAAGTATTGCTGCTCAACATTTGGCTGAAGGAGTTATGGCTGTTCGTGATGAGGTAAAACAGAAATTGGAGCAGACAAATTCTAAATATAAGGCAGGAATAGATTCCCATCGACGTGATAAGCAGTTTAAGGAAGGAGATTCGGTAATGGTGTTTTTGAGGAATGAGCGGTTTCCTACTGGTCCGTACAATAAATTGAAGCCAAGGAAGTATGGTACTTTCAAGGTACTGAAACACATCATTGATCTACCAGCTTCCATGGGAATTTCAAATATTTTCAATGTGGTAGATTTGTATGCTCATCATGAGGATGATGAGGCTCTATATTCGGATTGCAACTTGGGGTTGAGTTCTTCTCAAGTGGAGGAGATTAATGTAGAACGAATGGCATAATGGATCGATGAAGAATTGGACCGAAAAGGGTAAAATCCTAATTTAGGAGTCAGGCACTCAGTGTCAAATCAAGACATGACAAACCTTTCTAGAATAGTATTAAGATTATTATTTATTTCCTTTTTTATTAGTTATTTCCTTATTTTGTTTATTTTTTTCCTTAATCATTTCCTAGTAGGATTAGGAAATATTTATTCCTAATAGGATTCGGAAATATTCAGCATATAAATAAAAGTATTGTACATACTTTCATTCATTCATCAATAAAGTTTTCTTTGAGAATTCTCTCTATTTTTGGTCAATTTTAAGACTCCTAATGGACTCTAAGGTTTGTTTTAGTTTACGGGTATTCGCTGGAATTCCCCTTACTTCCGTCCTGCTTCAATATTGGTAGGTGATCATTCACTAACTTTGTAGATTTATAATTTGGATCCCCGCGTCTAAGGCTATTGAAAAATGAAAATGAATTCAATATCATAAATTATTTCAAAAACTTTTAAGGAATTTTATGGATTTAGAGATTTAAAAAACTTTATGTGTATTCAATCGAGACTTTAATATATTTATTAAAATCTTGAGATATTTAACATAGACTTTTATGTATTTGTTGAAATTTCATTAAGGGTGTATTTAATTGGATTTATTTTTCATGAAAAAATGTCATTTTTTATGAATTAGTCAAACACAATTTCATTTTCCAAGGTATTGGAAGTCCGCAGTCTCACAAAAGTAAAGTGAAGACATTTCTTCAATCAAGGAATTGAACTTTGCATGGAGTAGAATGTGGATGAGAATTGAAATTCTATGAAATAAAATACAAAATTATTTTTCACTCGCAATCAAATACAGTCGAAATTCTTGTAGTATTGAATCAATACTTTTAAAATTTTTATGCAGTTATGAGATATTCAAATTTTTTGATAATTTTTAAAGATTTTTATGGATCATCTAGGTACTCATTTTTAAGCAAAAAGTAAAAGCATAATTTAGATTTTTTTATTGTTCCCTAAGATTTTGAAAGATTTTTATAAAAATAAAAAATCATAATTCACCATGATATAAAAAAAATTCAATCTTTTGTCAACACATTATTATTTTTCCTTTTCCTTGTCATTTTCATTTGTCACCTTTTCCTTTTTATTTTTTCATTACTTTCTTTGTGTTTTTGACAAGGAAGATTTTTGTCTTGCATCCCTTTTTTCCCCAAATTTTTATATAAAAAAATAATTTCTATGAAAAATATCTAAGGGAATGTTTAAATTTAGAAATAAATATTTTATATTGATATACTTTTTAAATTTTTTCTCAGAAAAATATATTAAATTATTGTGAAGATAAAAATGTTGAAAATTTTTGTTTGTGATAGTTGTGTATTTTTTCAACTACAATTTTGTTTAATTTCTTATATTTCCAAAAAAGGTATTTTTATAGACTTAAGAAATGTAACTTGTTATTATGTATCATTGATTAATTATTGTACAATTAGCCATTCACAATACAAAAATACCATGGCGACCTACGAAGTAATTCGGTAAACTTATATGCAATATAATAGCAAAATCAAAAAATTGAAAGTACATTGGATTATATGTAAAAATATTTATTTTTTATATCACATTGAATATTTATTGATTTTAAAAGTGTCACAGTTTGATACTTTTCATAATTTTTAAAAAATTCAAATTTACTTAAGCATAATTATCTAATACTTTTTAAATATATTTGATTAAAAACAAAACCCCTTTAAATATCATAGTATCATAGTTTGATGCTTTAGAATTTTTTTTTAATACTTTTCCTCTTGTATTAAATAATTTTCATTATTTTATCATTATGAAATAAAAATTATTTTTAACAAATAGAAAAGCAGCGCATTTAATCATGATCATATAAAGTCTCTCTGTGAGATTAAAATGTAACATATTTGTTCCTCTTTAACAAAAGGGTGCCGCTAAATGCACCCTCAATTTTGCTAAATATACCCCCAAACAAAATTCATTCCAATTTTATTCTTTTTCTTTTTTTTAATTGTGTTCTGCCTTTTGAACAACCTTCGAAAAAAAACCCCCACAATTGCTAGAATTTCTGACAGCAAGCTTCTTCTTTTCTTTTTTTTCAATTGGAAGGATAAAATGGGAATTGAATTTTCTTGGAGGATGTATTTAGAAAAAATGGGGATGCATTTAGCTCTACCCTTTTACTCATGGTGAAAAAATCCTTCAAAATATGTATAATCTATGCAAATTTTTCCTTATAATCTACCAAATGAAGCGTTACAATCGAATTCATCGATATTGCAAAGACCCATTTCTGTAAGAGCCCGTTCTCAAATGTCAGGCCCGTCCAACAATATTCAGGCAAGCACCAAGACTTCCATAACTGTAATGGAAGCAATCTAGATTCTAGTCTAGTGGTGAGGGAAAGGGGAATTTGGATATCTCGCCTTGCAAATGCTATCTACTCGAGTTCTTCACCACCAAGCTTGGATGGTAGTATCTATTTTATTTATTCAAAAATCGGCTTCATATGTTTTGCTGAAGTCTCCCTTTATCTGTTTGATGTGAATGAATCGGTTCCGCTGAGTTTATTTATCTATTTGTTTCCTTGGTTTTTGGTTTCTTCATGGTAGCAACATCGATTTCCCCAAAAATAATTCGCTTGATTTTTTATGCGGTCGGTGGAAACTCATTTAGAAATGGCAGCCACTCAATTTTAATCGGTGAAATGCTTTAATTGTTGCTATCTTATGAGCAATTGACTGCATAAGATTGTATATTCTCAGGGCTAATTATATTATGAGGCAAATAAGGTGAGCACCTCGGGCTTAGATTAAAAAAAGCTCATTTTGTTAATATTTATCTTCCTTTATAATTGACATACACATTTTTGCATATCAATTAAATATTAAAATTTTAAATCAAAATAAATATTTGCTGACATATAAAAATTTCAAAAATATTGGGAAGATTTAAATGAAAGGTTAGGAAACATTAAAATTAGTAAAAGAAAAGAATTGTTGTACATAGAAACTCCTTTATTTACTTTTTGATAGCTTGGTATAAAATAAACCACATGACCGTTGCACATATTTAGCAAATGGTTAAGATTTTGCCACTGTACATTTAATATAATGACAATAATTTATCATTTAGAATTTTCTAATAAAATACCTTAGATATTTATTTATGTTTTAGAATATCTAGAAACGTATCTTATAATTATATTCAAACTATAATAATATTTTTCTATGGCCTTATCTTGAATAAGTTTCTAGACATTAGACTAATGGACTTGTAACTACTAAATTCTTTCTACCAAATATCTAAATCCAATTATTTATCTTGAAAATTATTCAATAATTATCCAATTATTGAATAATTTTCTCCTGTATATTTTTTCAATATATTCTAAAAATCAAATTCATTTGTCTTTAATTAAGAAAAAAATCAAAAGTATAATTTCTAATAATTGCTCGGTCACGAATAATGAATATTTTAAAGGCCCTAATCATTTTTTGAATAGTATAAAGAAATTAGATTTATTATTGGTATGAATGAAGCAAAAAAAAAGGTGAGATGATAATCACAGTTAAAGAAAAATATAGAAATAATTGAAAAATAGATATTGTCAAAATTTTGATTATTATTTTTATATTTTTATTTGATTATATAGTAGTTACCTCTTGAAATAAAGTGTTTCATATTTTGGTCTCATTACAATTTAAATATTTCAAATAATATACTATATTTATTTTTACACTAACTACCATATAAAGGGTGATATGGAATAAATTATAATGGTTTTTAAAGATTTTTAATGTAAAAGATGAGAGAGAATGAATGAAGTTGAGTGATTGAGATTTGTGGATGTAGTTGATTTACGAAAGGAAAAAAAGTTGAAAAAAATATTTAAAACACTTTTAAAGAAAAAAGCTGACGGGGTAATATATTACGTAGCATGAGCAATGTTATGGTTCGGCCATATGGAAGTTATGAGCGAACCATAACGTGAGAGAGGGAGTGGGACCCCCGCCCCCACATTCCGGGGGAGGGGGGGCGGGGGGACTTGTGAGTGTGGCTGAAGTTTTTATGGTGTGGCCAGGCCGCATCATAAAATTTCAGTACGTAGCATATGATCTAAGTAGTGAGGCCACCTTAGAAGGCTACCTCATTGGGTTTTGAATTTATTTATTATTATTATTTAACTATTATTATTATTATTTTTTCAGTTGCCGAGATCCAACAACTTATTAGTTAAAAAAAAAAAGCCGAAATACCCAATTCAAGATAACAATTAAAATCCGTTTCAAGATAATTAAAGTCCGTCGGCTCTCCGTTGTCACTCTCGTCTTACGTTTAAAATCCGAAGTCCCTCGCGACCCTCAGTCCCTGACGCTTGGTTCTCAGTTCTCAGTCCAGTCCTTAATTCCTGCTCGTTCTCAGTCCAGCCCTTAATTCCTGCTCGGCCGCCGGTTGCCTCGCCAGAGTCCACTATCTAGGCGCCAACGGAGGTCTCAGCAGTAAGTGTTTGCTCCCTTAACCCTAATTTTTGGTGTATTTACTATTTGTTTGAAATTTGCATATTATTTTAAATAATTTTTGAAACTAGATCCGCAATCGGAAATAAGGTTTTACTTATGTAATTGAAAGTTGAAATTCCATATTTGCACTATTGATTATCGCTCATTTACAGTGAACTTAAGCTGGGGATTGAGAAAATAGAAAATAGGAATTTTATTTTTTGCAATTGAAATTACTCAATTACTTATTAGTTATTGCTCGCTAAGATGTGGATTGGGAATTGCTTATTGGTTATTAGATATTAGTCTTAAAACAAACTAAATAACTACTAGTTTAATATGATAATTGCTTTGTTGAGTTGGATAATGTTGAATATGATAAATTATCTTTCTTGGACATTTTGGAGACATATTGTAAAAAAATAGTTGCTCAAGTGCATAGCACAAACATAGTTAATAGCTCAAATATGGTTGGTCGAGATAAGGAAAAATCGGGTATATCCTTTGATTTATACGCTTTTGACTTTGGCATTGATTCTATCCATTGCCACTGTTAATGTTGAAACATTGTTTTCTGCCAGTGTACTTCCCGAATGGCAAATTGCAAAATCGAATGAGCGATGAATGGATGAATGAGGGATATTTTCGAAAATTAATAGCGAAGTCATTGTAAAACGGTTTTAGAATATGAAAACTCGTAAAGAATGACTGTAAGGTACGATATTTGTATCTATTTTTATTATTAAAATATATTTCATTTTCTGTTGCTAAGAATTTGTGATCACACTGGCTCGAAATCTTGGCTACGCCATTGTATAATATATTTCGGAGTCTGCGATGGCCATTTTTTAAACCTCGCTTCAGGCCCTGTAAACTACAGAACTGGCGCTGTATATTCTTCTGTATCTTTGCTGTTATTACAGTCATTCCTTGGGCTGGATAGTATTAGAATTTTAAGCATGCCTAACAGGCTAAGAATTGCTGGATTTGTTATTACTTGTGTGTAGGATTTTATGATACTAGATTTCTGATGAATGTATTGAGCTTCTTTATTCATTTCAACTTGATTTTTGATTGATTATGGTGTTCATCTCTGATCGTGTGCAGTCCATTAATTTAAGAAGTTGATTTTCTGCTGGGATGATCTCCTCTTCCACCCTCTCTCTGAGAGTGCCTGGAGCAGAAATCTGGCGTTATATACTCCAGGAGAGCATTTGTACCATTGTCACTTGAAGATAAGTATAGCATGATTTTAACTTAGAAAGATTGACAACAATCTGTTCTTGGTAGAAAAGCATCACAAGATAGCTTGTTTTACACTTGGAAACCAGGGGTCTAACATGTTAGCAACTGCACAAATTCGTCCAGCATTTTGCTTCTGTAATAGGTCTCGATTTACATTGATAGAATTTCTCAGTTTGGATTTTCATTTTCCGTGTTTAGATTCATTCGTCCAGTTTTTTTTAACTTGTTTTTTTGCATGACAAATTGCAGAGATAGGTCTCTCAAATTCAGTCATCATACAAAAATATCATCACTGAGATCTCTGACCTTCAAGAATCACACTTCTTTCATTCCCATTCGACGAAATGCACTATTTGCTGTTGTTAACTCAAACGATGGTCACCCATCTTTCTCAGCGTCTGAAGAAAAAATAGTCGAAACTCCTACGCCCAACAATGAGCCTGAGAGTGAGACATTCTTGAGTAAATGGTCTCCGCCAAGGTACTTGTGGAGGGGACTGTCCGTTCTTATACTGGCAGGGCAGGTAATTATTAGGACATTAAAGGGCAAAGTTCACTGGAAAAACACACTCCAACAGTTAGAGAGGGTGGGGCCCAAATCTGTCGGAGTCTGTCTGCTGACATCAGCGTTTGTGGGCATGGCTTTCACTATCCAATTCGTGAGAGAATTCACTAGATTAGGGCTAAACAGGTCTGTTGGTGGGGTTTTAGCTCTCGCCTTCTCAAGAGAGCTAAGTCCAGTCATCACATCAATTGTTGTTGCGGGACGTATTGGAAGTGCGTTTGCTGCAGAACTGGGAACAATGCAGGTCTCTGAGCAAACTGACACATTGATAGTTCTTGGTGCAAATCCCGTTGATTATCTAGTGACGCCAAGAGTAATCGCTTCATGTGTTGCTTTACCTTTTTTGACCTTACTTTGTTTCACAGTTGGAATGGCGTCTAGTGCTCTTCTTGCTGATGCTGTTTATGGAGTTAGCATAAACATTATTTTGGATTCTGCTCAAAGAGCTCTCAGATCATGGGATATAATCAGTGCAATGATTAAATCGCAGGTTTTTGGTGCAATAATATCTACTGTGAGCTGTGCGTGGGGAATAACGACATTGGGAGGTGCTAAAGGGGTTGGAGAATCGACTACTTCGGCTGTAGTTATCTCACTCGTAGGCATTTTCGTTGCAGATTTCGCGCTCTCTTGTTGCTTCTTTCAGGGTGCTGGAGACTCGCTTAAGCATTGCATGTAAAAATTTTCGGACTTTTTTGGGATTCATTTGTTGTTCAGTTTGCCCTCTCTTTTTAGTTACTTTATTCAGTTTACTTTATGGAAAACATAGTGCAATCATCAACAAGTGTTTAAAAAGAAACGATAGCCATTATATGAAGTAATGTGGAAAGGTCCCCATACATCGCAGTGAACCAAATCAAAGGGATTGTTAGATTTATTTTGATGATTAGGAAAAGATAAGCATTTTTGCTTCGCAAGAGAACAAATGTAACAACGAAATAGTATGCTGAAAATTTGAAATATCACAATGTCACTGATCTTTGATACTAGACAAGGCCTTAGCAGACAAGTGGCCTAATCTTTGATGACATACAGAGGAAGAGCAAACATTGGAGAGAATAGCATTGTCTACTGGAGGAGACTGGTGATCCGTGTTGAATGTCAAGCTATCAAGGATATACGGCCCCTTCAACCTTCTTAACCTTACCCTTACCCTTGCCAATCGTCATCTGGGTCTGAAGTTCCTGGAGAATGAATTGGTCAGAAAAGAATTGAAAGGAGTATGGATATTGAGAAAGAAGAGCAGCAACAGACAGCAAGTTAAAATTGAAACTAGGGATGTAGACAACATTATGTAAAATGATATATCTGCAGTAAGCCTTATCGTCCCAACGAATTTGACAGATAATAACTCTCTATGATAAGGGAAGGTAATACCATAGTTGGAAATAGGTGTGAGATGAGAGAATGCAGATAATTGTGACTAGCACCAGAATCAATGAGCCAAATTTGAGTTGAGGAAGAGAGTGAGTTAACATATACCTGCGGCAGAATGGGTAGCTGAGTGGAGGTGTCTGTAACAGTGTTGGTATTGGAAAGCATGTGGTTGGAGAGCATGACCATCAGCTGCTGACATTGGTTGGCGTTTAAAGTACTCAAGAAATTCAAATGAGTACTATCTGGCTGATTTACTGCAATAGGCTGACTATTATCCTTTGACTTCTGCTTGTTGGCAGGAGGATAACCATGGAGTTTATAACACACTTCAGCTGTGTGACCCCTAGTATTGCAGTGAGAACAGTATCGCTTGTCTTTCTTCCCTTTAGAATTCCCTTGACCATTTTTAGTTCCTTGATTAACATCTGCAGACTTAACAGCAATGGCCATGGAATTATTCGAATCACTCGCACCATACTTAACCTTTTGCTGTTTTTCCTCTTGTTTGATGAGTTTACAACACACTTCAGCTGTGTGACCCCAAGTATTGCAGTGAGAACAGTATCGCTTGTCTTTCTTCCCTTTAGAATTCCCTTGACCATTTTTAGTTCCTTGATTAACATCTGCAGACTTAACAGCAATGGCCATGGAATTACTCGAATCACTCACACCATACTTAACCTTTTGCTGTTTTTCCTCTTGTTTGATGAGGTTAAAAACCGTTGAAATAGGAGGAATGGGATCCATTAGAAGAATGTGTCCCAGAGCGTGAGAGAACCTATCATTGAGCCCCATGAGAAAGCTCATGACATACTCCACCTCATGATGTGAGTTTAACTTATTCACACCTCCACAGCTGCAACCCGAGCACGTACATGTCGGACGATAATTGCTCAATTCTTTCCAAATAACCTTCAGTTTGGCGAAATATGCTTTCACAGATAAATCTCCCTGACTAAGGTTCATGAGCTCCTTTTTCAATTGAAATATCCTGGGACCATTGTATTGCTGATATCTATTCCGAAGATCCTCCCAAATCGCCTTCGCAGATGCAGCATGATGAATGAGACGTGCCGAGATTTCCTTTACCACCGAATTGAGTATCCATGATATGACAACATTGTTGTTTTGAACCCACGCAGTGAGCAAATCAGTCTCGGTAGGCTGTGGTTTCACGATCGATCCATCCACAAACCCCAATTTGTTCTTCAAGTTGAGTGCGATCGTCATTTCCCTACTCCACGAATCGTAGTTATCACCGGTGGCGGTAAGAGGCTGCGACACCAGTGGAGCACCAGGACTGTCAGATTGATGGAGGAAATAAGGACTTGAAGCATCCTCCATCACAGATCTGGTAATGACACCAGTGATTCGATTTGTCTCCATTTTAGCTGAAAATCAGTAACAAGCTAAAATTGAGCCTACAACTGATTGCGTAGGTGAAGAATTAGACGAGATCGAAGACCAATGTGAGAAGCAGATGACGATCAGAGTAGAGTGCAGCCAAGGTTCGCTCTGATACCAGATTACGCAGACAACTTCTCAGTGAAGAAGGATGAGGAAAATGGATTTTCCAATTTTATTTGGTCAAAATGAGAGTCCAACGCTGGCAACGCAGAAACACAATCCAAGGCTAATAAATAAATTACAAGTGAGATCCTCAACTAGGATACATTGTCAAACTAAGGTAACAAACTAACAGCTTGTTCCAAACAAACTCAATAGTAAAGGTTGCAAGGATGATGGCGAGTATTGACAAAACTGAAGAATTGTATGAAATAAAGACTTTCAAGTTTGGTAGTTTATGTCAACTTTAATTACTAAGTTCACAAAATCGGCCATAGGCCTTGCTCAACTCCGGTGCAAGCAGATCCGTATTCATATTGCGTCATGGATGCACTCTTCATTAACTAGTTGCATTTTGCTTCTTTATGTTAATGACACGATTATTACAGATGATGATGATGATGGTTTGCAAACTAAAAATTTGATTTGGCTCGTCATTGAAAATTCGGTTATTATCTGCTTGTGGTTATCTTCTCTTCTATCTAAATATGTCATTGACGTTATTGCGTGAGCTCGGACAATAAAATTACCAAAAAGGCATAATGAGGAAGAAATATGGACACATCTCTTGCCTTGTAAGGGGTATTCTTACTACTTGAGCTATCACTCTTGGTTTAGGGATGGATATTGATACTAATTAAATTTTAATTTTCTTGTCAAATAATAAATTTGTGAAATATGCCAATAAATTAACGAAATAATTTTATGTGCAAGTTTGACCAACTTGACACATGGAGGCAAATAATCCAACAATTATAGGGAAATAATCAAACTAGTGAAAATAAGAATATCAACGATTTTTCATGACAGAGGAAAATCGGTGAAGAACTCTTCAACCGATCAAAACTTCTAGGCAAACCTCTTGATAGGAAAATCCACTATGAAAAAGTAAACTTATGATCAAACGTGGCTAACCTAGCAAGTCTTACCCCCCACGCCCAACCCCTAGAAAAACCTCTTGAGTTTGTGCGACCCCCCGGCAACTCCGACACCCTTAAATTTCCTCCCGTGCATGTGGGGTTTCTCAAGAATAAATCTCACTGTTTTCACAACTCTAATAGTTAGTTTGGTTAAAGTGTGAGTTTTATGTTTTGGAATGGGTTAATGTCAATGAATTAAACTTTGGTTCATATATATAAAGGTTGAATGATTTTCTTTAAACTTCAACGCAATATGTACAAGGGTTCTTTGTAACAACTAGCTTTATTATCCTTAAGTCAAACTTTTATAAGTCAAAGTTAATTGTGGAATAGTCAAGTCAAAGTCAAATTGGGACTAAAATAGACAAACTTAATTTATAGGAGTTACTTTTTAGAATTTATATAAGTTAAGGATTTAGTTGAAAATAAGGATAAATTGTGAACTTAAAGAGTGCAAGAGATAAGTTGGGGAGCATTTGGTCAAAATCCAATTTAATACATAAAGCAACAACCAAACAAGCCTTTATCAAAATTTATCAAGAAAAGAAAGAAAAGGGACGGCCTCGAGGTCTCGGGAGAAAGAAGGAAAAAGGAAAGAAAAAGAGAGAAGTCAAAAAGGGGAGGAGGAGGAAGAAAAAGGAAGGAAAATGAGAAGTTTAGCCTATCTTATCTTATGGTGTTTATTATTTGGGTTTGTGGTTTATAATGTTTTCTCCCAATTCTCTTTTGGTTGATGAATAATTAAGTTACTCAATATTATATAAAAATTAGGACTATTGGGTTAATTTAAAGATTTAGCTATAGAAAAATATGTTTAGATATATTTTAGTCTATTTTAAGTCGGGAAATATTGAAATTTGATATGATTGGTAATTATGTGGTTATTAATGTTGGTAGAGAAAGAATTAACTAGCAAGTTTGGTTTCATTTGGAAATGAGGATTATTATGTTTAAGGCACAAATTCGAATTCTAAGTGACACTAAGAACCTGATAGTTTTAAAGAGGTAGTGGTTGTTCCACGAAGAGGGGAAAACACTATACTAAGATAACCAAGTCTAAGGATTTGATTTGAGAACGAGACCATTTTACTATCTTATCAATCTAATATTGATTCCAATATCATCTCTTATCTCAAGAGTTAACGAGGAGATTGGTGCAATGTATTGGTCGAACTAGGAGGTGACCATCTATTTTATGAGTGAAAATTATTTATTTGAAAACTTAGAATGTTAAATTGATTCAAGTATTTACGTTTCTTAAATTTTTACAAAGATATTTCAAAGTTACTTGTTTTCCTTAGAAATGGATTTCCAAGCTCTATAAATATTTATAGAAATTCCTTAATTATAGCACTATTTCAAGATATGCTTGATTTTTCAGTAACTGCTTTATAATTAAGCTTGTTTTATCATAATGGTTTATTTTCATGTTATTCGAGCATCACGATATGGATTTCAAAACCACCAGAAGTACCCACTAGAAGTACCCAATGTAATTATTTGTTTTCATTCTAGTACGCCGAGGGCTTTGGCCGGGTGCTAGAATTGGTGACCAATTCTTTTACACTGAGGGGCTACGGCCATGTATAAGGGTGTATGTATGCATATGAGGTCTTCGGGACCCACTTTCATTTACTAAGGGGCCATGGATCGTGTACAAAGGTGTTCCACTGTCTACGCGCCTATGATTAGATACAAGTTACACCTTCAATAGATGAATTTATTGGTTATTCATTTGGTGCGAATTTTCTTATGTATTATAGAGTATTAAATATAATGCTTTTGATCATGAGATGGGTTGTTTACGAGTAAATATTTGACAAGCATGTTTTATTTTAAGTTTTCAAAGCTTATGAAATAAATTGTTTTTGATAAAAGATTTACAAGTGTCTCTATTATGAGTTTCTACTCACTGAGTTATATACTCATGTTTTTCCCATTTATTTTTCCATTATAGGAAATCAGTGAGATTTTGATAGCGTGAAAGAAGCCTAGATTGTGCCTTGATGAGCGTTACACGTAGGCGTTTATATGTTTTATTTTGTTAAGCTTTCTAGTTTATTCATTTTAGACATATATGGATATGGATGTAGAGTTACGTTTTGGGATATGAGGATATGATATATATTATTACCAAAAGGTTTGGTAACCTACACATATCTTTATATTATAAAAAGAGGAGTGCCACGTTGACAGTAGTGCCAACATAGCACTCATTAATATTTTTAAAAAATACATAAAAATCAATTTTGTAGTTTAAAAAAGAAAATTCTATTTTTGGAAACGAACTAATATTAATTGATAGTTTTAAATAGGGAAAATTCTTGAAATATAATTATTTTTTAATGAAACATAAATTTATCATTAAATGTGATAAATAAAATTTAATAAGAAAAAAATAGTTTTGGAAAAAATTTAAATGTAATTTCATTTTTCAAATTTCTAATTAAAAATATTAAATAATAAGTATTTTATTTTCACCGTGTTAAAAAATGTTATAGTTTTAGATAGTTTTAATTTGTAATGTGCATTGAATTATTTAAATAATGGATTATTCTTAAATAAAATAGTGAGTGCTAAAATTATAATTGAATTTGCACTAAATAATTTAT
Source organism: Jasminum sambac (assembly GCA_018223645.1). NCBI lineage: Eukaryota > Viridiplantae > Streptophyta > Magnoliopsida > Lamiales > Oleaceae > Jasminum > Jasminum sambac. The sequence continues at coordinate 30,723,839 of CP073652.1, forward strand.
TTATTTTTAAATAAAGAATAATTTATTAATCTTTATCTTTATATTTTAAATTGTCATATTATTATCATACAATTAATCTTTATATTATAATTTATGAAGTACCACATATATAAAGATGCAAATGTGATACACATTAAATATTTTAAGAAAATTATAAAATTCATTTTGGAAATAAATCAATATTAATTAGTAGTAATTAAAAATATAATTGAAAATAAACCAACATCTAAAACAAACATCTAATGAGAAAAAAATTATTTTGGAAAGACTTCATATATAACTTGATTTTTTAAACTTCTAATTCAAAATATTAAGTAATAAATATTTTTTTATTTTTTATTTAATTTTATTGTGATAAAATTGTAAGTTTTGATAGTTTTACTTGGTTACGTGAATTGGTCTATTCAAAAGTAGTGAGATTTTTTTTTATTTTTAAAAATTAAATAGTAAGTGGTTAAAATTATAACTGGATTTATATTGAATAATTTATTTATTTTTAAGTAAAATAGTAATCCTTATATTTATTTATTAATCCTTATATTTTATAATTGAAGTGTCATGTTTAGCGATCACCCTATTGGCAGTGCCAACATGATACACTGTTTTTAATTAAAAAAACTAAATGATGTTTTTTGTTTTTAATAGGGCTGACGTGATCTGTTTACTAACTGAATTTTGCATTGCATATTTTTTGCCTTTTCTAAGTATATAAAATTACAAATAAAAAGTTTTTCATTTCACAATTAACATACAGTTTACGTAAATGAAAAGAAATCAAATGAATTATGTAAATGAGGAAAATTGTCGGTGTTACTACAAATTTAAATTATATAAAATTAAGCATAATACTTCTTATACAATAGAGTTAAAATTAAGTAGTAATTACAGCTAATCACTAAAAGAACGCATAAAATTATAAAATTTAGAGTGGGTAATATCCATTTCCCCCAAAATTCATTGGCATTAGGAGTCCTTTTTTTTTTTTTTTCTCTACCTTTCTTCTCATCAATTTCTCTCAAAATTCATCCATAATTGAACTGCACATTGAACTAAAGTCTGCTCTGATGTACGAATTCATAATCATACATTCATACCCCTCTCCGGTTTCGTTTGTTCACTTCGCACAATCTAGGTATTTCGTGTTCTCAACTGTCCATTTGAGTCATCTGTGCAACTAATTTTCCCCATTTTTGGTGTTTATCACTGTAAATCGGCATGGGTTCTTCAAAATTTAACTTGTTTTGGCTGTGTTGTGTTTTTAATAATACTATAGATGAGTTGTGCTATTCACACCCACCCTTTTAATCCCTACACCCACATTTTAAAAAAAAAAAATTCAATTCCAATTTTACCCCTCGCGTAATAAACCAGGTGGGTGCACGGAGTATTTCTAGATGCTCGGCCGAGGATGGCCGAGCGTCCAAAAAGGAGCTCGGCCAAGGATGGCCGAGCTCCCCATGGGGGAGCTCGGCCAAGGCTGGCCGAGCTCCATCCATCCTCGGCCGAGCATCCAAAAATATTTTTTTTTTTAAAAAAATATTTTAAATTGATAATGTTTTTTATAATATTTTTTTTGATATTATTTTTGAATTTGGAGAAGGAACACGCGATCTATGAGTGAGATCGAATGGGACGAAACCGCAATTTGGAGATTTAGTGTTCGAACTCCGTTTTGGACAAATAATATACCGATTTGGAGTAACTCGACGCCACGAGTCGAACTCATTCCTATGGAATGACATACGATGGATTTTGGCAATCCGAAAGCGTTTAGGCAGCGAAATCAATATTTTTCTATTTTTTGACTAATTTAATTTAATTTATTTTATTTATTTGTTTTTAATTTTATTTTATCACCATAAATAAAATAAGTGCATTTTAAAAAACTTTATTCAATATTTATTTGTTTTTCTATTTTATTTTATTTTATTTGTCCAAAACGGAGTTCGAACACTAAATCTCCAAATTACGGTTTCGTCCCATTCGATCTCACTCATAGATCGCGTGTTCCTTCTCCAAATCCAAAAATAATATCAAAAAAAATATTATCAAAAACAATATCAATTTAAAAAATTTTTTTTTTTAAAAATATTTTTGGATGCTCGGCCGGGGATGGCCGAGCGTCCAAAAAGGACCTCGGCCATCCTTGGCCGAGCTCCCCCATCGGCCATCCCCGGCCGAGCATTTAAAATACTCCGCCCACCCACCATGTTTACTACGCGAGGCTAAAATTGGAATTTAACAAAATTTTAAAAAAATATGGGTGTAGGGATTAAAAAGGTGGGTGTGAATAGCACAACTCATACTAGATACTAGATCAAGCCAAAAGGCCAACTTACCCTTACCTGCTATTAGCTTAACAATGTACAATATATAGTAAAAAAAAAAAAAAATTATTTTTACTGTTCAAGAGGTTTTGTCCTAGTCAAAAAATGGGATATTGGTTTGATTTAGGTTCGAAACATTATCTCATCCCTTGATTCCTAACTTGTACTAAAAAAAATTGTTTTCATCGTGTTCGCATTGCTCTCCATTTTTATTGACCTGTATTACCAATCATTTCAATCTAAATTATTTCGACCATGTTTTAGCACACACACAATTGTGATATGTTGAATCGTCAATTCTATTTTCGAGTATAGCCATTGATTTTGCCACACTTTTCAAATTCTCCAATATCTTGTTACGAGCAAGATGCTCAAAACACATTTCAGTATTTTATATATCCATGTTATCTATTTACTCCAAAATTTCAGTTGATTTAACAACGATTGTTTTCAAGGATAAAATTAGAGAACAATTTTGAACCCAATGACATGCAAAATTTTATGCTTACCATTTATGATTTATATAAGACGTGCGACATACGTATCACTAGCATCTAAAGAAGACTCAAAAAAGACAAGAAAATAGAAAACGCCGTTAATTATGAGAAATTTAAATGGAAAATATTCATCATCTGCATTAGCTAGTGATGGTTCTTGTTGAAAAGATTTCAAAACATACTATAATGTCAATTCGAACGTTTTAAGTGAATCAGAGATGACATGTTTACCCATTGAATTCGATGTGAATGGGTACGTCGCCCGACACCCATAATGGAGCCGACTCAACCTGACAAAAAATGGACAGATTGCGATGCGTGTTACCCCTGGATGAGGCCCGGGGGCACGTTCCCCAATCTTCCAATTTGTAAATATTTTATCATACCCACAAGTGAACATTTGAGCATTACTAACTAATTTTAAACCTAGAGAGCACTCTCGTCAATCTCGCGTCAAAGTGGGCTCTCATACTTGTGGCTGCAGACCCACCTCGCCTTGGTCCTCCCAAGGTACCAATTTAGAAATTTTTTTTAATGTAATCTATAATCTATAATATATATATAAAGTAGATGTACATGATTTTTTTATTTTCTGGTAATGGTTTTATGACCAAAAAAAAAAAAAAAAAAACTGCTTTTACATTGCTGTCAATATAATCAAATGCCCCTTGTGCTGGTAATTTTCAGGGTTTGAATTTTGAATTTTGAATTTTCAATTTAAAATACAAATATTGTAGTTTTGTGCATCCACTTTCCGACCCTTTTTCTCCAAAGTCAAATGAGCAGTAGTTTTAAGTATTTGCACCCACGACCAACATTTCTGTTGAACCAAAATTTCCCAGTTTCTTTATTATGGATTGTCCCCTTCGCATTCTCCCCCAAATCAAAATTCCCTTGAAAAAATCGCACTATTACTCGTTGTGATGCTATTTATGTGGGTGACATTGTACATCAGTTTGTTTTTGCTCCTTCTACTCTTCAATGGATCGTCGTCGTTCATATTCCTTGCTATCTATGTAGTACTTGCTTAGGTGGTTCTCTTATTTTTTTTGGAAGAATATAAGAAGCAGAATATTGTTTCTTGTTCCTTTACAGAAGTTGAATATAGTGTTACGACATCTACTATCATTAAAATCATAAACTAAGAGTTAGTAACGAATGAAATCCATTGCAATAGATTTTAATCTTTTTCGGTATCATCTTTAGTGCGACAAGATTTCGTTACCCTTTGTTTCATCCCCTTGTATCTTGCTGACTTCTTTAGGAAGTCGCATCCAGTTCCTCACTTTCATTAATGCTTGTGTGACATCCTTTTTGTACTAGTATTATTAATTATTAATTGATAGACCGTAACATGTGAATCAATGGTAATTGAAAAGTGAAAACACTTATTAATTTTAATATGTTCATTAATTAATAGCACTAAAGAAAGAAAAAAAAGGAATGAATTGAAGAAAGGGAAAAATAAGTATTAATATGATATAGGCCGCCTAACATTTTATTCATGAAATAATACGATTAATTACATTACAATATATAAAACCTGAAAGGAACACGAGAAAGTATTTTTATTACTAGTACTAAAGTGTAATTTATAGATGATACTATTTAATTATGCTCTTAAACTCTGCGTGACGACTCATTTAATCCTGTAACGAGGAAGAGCTGAGTTATCTTGTCCTTTTGCCTTGTAATACTCACAGTACTCATTGAACAAGACTTCTCTGTATATGGCTGGATTTTCATCTAATAGAATCTCTTTAATAGGCCCAAAAGGCTTTGCACTTGCTCTTCCACTTGGGGTCATGAAGCATGCAACCGATACCCTTGGCCCCACCGGTTGAGCCAATACTCGATGCTCCACACTTACGAACTTATCATTGCTTATAATCTACAACAATAAATTATGTGTGAGCAATGTAAGGATGAAGAAATTAAATTTTACTTATTGTACTGTTTCTTACGTACTTGCATGAGATCGCCGATATTGGCTATAAGGGCCCCACGAACTGGAGGCACATCGACCCATTGACCGTCATGAAGAATTTGGAGGCCACCAATGGAGTCTTGCATTAGCAATGTCAAGAAAGTTGTATCTGAGTGTTTGGGCGTGCCTAGTGTCTTCTCAGGCTCAGGACAAGTTGGATAATAGAGACAAGCCAATGCTTGACTTTTCATGCATTCTATTCCTGAAAGGTAATCATTGCCAAGCCCTAAAGCTTCAGATAATAGCTCAGCCATTATCTCCCTTATTTGAGTCATCCACTTCACATATTCTTGAACTTCCTTCCTGTCACCCACAAGAAAAAAAGAAAAAAAAAATTGAATATTGATCGTGATCGTGATCGTGATCGTGATCGACTATGTAAATACCAATTAGGGTTTATATGAAACCACTTCTTGGAAATAGACGAATGTTGACAAGCATATTATTTAGATAACAGTCACCCTTTATAGGTGGTTAATATTTATTGGTCAGGAGTATCGAGTATAAGTATTTTAGATTTATAGATACCTGCAAACTAGAGGAATATCTTGAGGATCCAAATGGTCGTCGTGAAAGACTAAAGTCAAAATATCCCGCCAACATGCACAATCATATTCACTTAGAGGTCCATTACTACTAAGCCTCACTCTTAGCCTACTATCAGAAGAATACAACTTCTTCTTCTCTTCCACCGGCTGTTCATGGAACTTTTTAACAGCTTCCAACATAGCATCCATTACATGTAATGGAACACCATGATTCACTATTCCGAAAAAGCCCCACGACTCGGCGGCCTCTCTAATCGCCTCCTGCACAGCCTTCCGTCTAGCACCGCCACGTTCAACCCCTTCAAAGTCTATCATGGGCAGCTCAAATTGAACGTTGTTGGTGGTTTTACATGGTATTGCAGCCAATTTTTCCGGCGGATGCACGAAGAATCGAGGGAGTTTCGTTACACCGGCATCGACTAGTCCCTTGACACCAGCTTTTGTGTCGTCAAATTCTTTCACTTCTTTAGCCCAATCATATTTTTCATTGCTAGAAACTACCATTGTGACAAGATTTCTATATTAGCTAATTGCAATTTAGTGTATAGAATGAATGTGATTTCATGTTGGGGGAATGGCATTATATTGAGGCCTTAGAAGTGGCCAATTAAATTACCTAGCCGTAGATGGTTGGTGAGAAGTTGGCCATTTATAACTATAGGCATGACTATTTTTTCAAAAATTTAGGCAATGGGATTGTTTTTCACCCCTTCTAGATTATTACATACTTGATTTATACAAACATATTATTCTTGAAAGCTATTGTCAAACCTAAAAAGTGGTGATGCGCCTATTTGAGAAAGTTGGGGGAAAAAAATTTTGCTAGTGGTGACAGGATCAATAAAAACTGCTAGATCATATTATTAAAAAAAAAAATTCTCTTTTTACGACTAATAGTTTTATCTCAAAGTCTTTTATGATACTCTTTCTAGAACCAAAATTCTCTTTCTCGTACATCGCATGGGGATAACACTAGTTTATATAAAACGTGCAACAAACATACTTATTCAAGATTATTAGATTATGTATATATCGATTATTAATTAATAGAGAGAATATAAATAATAATACAAAAAATTAATTAAACAATTTCTCAATGCTCTAAAATAGTTTTTCGAGTGATTCGAATGTAGCGCAATAATTGGATGTCCAAGTGGAAGACCTGATTCGGAGACACCCATCCCTCTCCTATCACTCCCTTCAAAAATAAAAAAATAAAAAAAAAAACTAGCTTCTCAAACAAAAAGAAAAAAAAAAAGAAATTGGTGCATTTGGTTAAAAAAAAAAAAAACTTGTTTTAGAGCTTTTTTGTCTGAATTTAAAAAAAAAAGTAGTGCATTTGGTTCGAAAAAATTTGGTGCGCGTTTGGTTTATTTGGATGGAATCCGTCCATTATACCGTTAGCCAACGTCAACTTTTGAAAAATTTGGTGCACATCCGGTCTATTTGATTTGAGATAAATTACACAAAAAGTCATAACCTTTAGGTATTATTACAAGCAACTCTTACAGTTTGTAAAATATATACTTTAGTCCCAAATTTAGTAAAATTGTACAATTTTACATTTTACTTTTTCTATGGGTACTTATTTGGTCCATAATTAATTTTATTGAATTAATTTGATACTGATTAAATAGTTTTTATCAAAAAAATTTCGACACAGTAACATTTGTCTATATTAATATAAATAGCATAACTTTTAAAAATTTATTTAGCATTAGAGCCGTGCATACTTTGATTTGAACCAACAGTTAATAATAACTATAATTATAGTTATAATTGTAGTACATATATAAAATTTTATTAAAAATATATTACTGCGAAAAAATATATCGAATATAGAGAATTAATCAAATCAAATAAAAAAATTACAAAAAAAGAAAATAAAAAATAAACCTTCCTCCCAAACCACACGTCACCGCACTCCCCCCCCCCGCCCCAAAAACTACCATCAGGGCGGCTTGGAAATCACAATCGCTGTCGATTTCTTTCAAAAATTTTCTTTAACATTAGATATGTGCACATTTTGATTTAAAGTAACAATTAAAAATAAATGTAATTATTATACCTAAATAAAATTTTATTATGAATATATTACTGTAAAAAATATACTGAATACAAAGAATTAGTAAAAAAATTGAACAAAAAATTAAAAAATAAAAAAACTTACCCCTAAAAAACACCACCACCACACTGCTAATGGTGGTGGTTTCGCCACCACCAATAACAGATCTGGTGGTGGCGAACCATCACCAAATCGAGTGGCGGGATTTGGTGGTGGATTTCGCCATCACTAGTGGTACTACTGGTAGTGGCGAAACCACCACTATGACCACCAATACCAGTGTAGTGGTGGTGTTTTTTGGGAGTGGAGTGGGGAGGGTTTTTTTATCTTTTATTTTTTAATTAATTCTTTTATTAATTATTTGTATTTTGTATATTTTTTATAGTGATATATTCTTAATAAAATTTTATTTAGGTACAACAATTATATTTATTTTTAACTGTAACGCCCCGACCGAAATCGTCCCGGATATGTATACAATTTCGTATATGAGTTCGTATATGCCGTGTGACCGTATGAATGTGTTTACGTATAATGAATATGTCTACGTTATGTTCATGACATGTTTACGTGTATAAGAGATGCTTGGGATTGAACGGCGATGAAATCGAAGAAAGCGGAAATTCAGCAAAGAGAGAAATTACGGTAGTAAGTTTAAGTGTTACTAGTAAATTGTTGGTTACTGACGTAAATAATGAAATTACGGCCGTAAGTCCCAAGAGCGAAAGAAAGGTCGGAAGTTCTGCAGGTCGCGTGCAAGTGGGCGCGGCCGCGTGAGATAGGATTACGGCCGTAAATGGTAAGGTTACGGCCGTAAATTTGGAAATTACGACCGTAAAGGAGAATTACGTAGTAAAAGTAAGTCGGCCTGGGCGGTTCTAGAAGTCTTTTAAGCCATTTCTTGGTTGTTTCTTCATTTGGCTCGACCCCAAGACTCCCAAAACACTCCCCAAGCCATTCAAGATGATATTTTATCTCCCCAAATCATGTGCAAGCCATGATTGATCCTTGAAGGACATGAAGAAAGGAAAGAATCAAAGAAAGAAAGGAAGAAGAAAGGGAAAAGGGAAAGGAAGAGAAGAAGGAAGCTTGGGTGTTACTTTGCAAGATCCTCCACATGAATCAAGTGGGTAATAGATGATTTACATGTTTTATGAAGTATATGCATGCTTGTGCTTATATAAATCAAGTTATATGGATGTTTATGATGTTTATCAAGCGTAGGAGCATGCTATGACCCTTTACCCCTATTCTATGATGATAGGGGGATGGAATGATGTTATGCTTATGCTTCCATGACTTATGTGAAGTTAATTATGCTTGTGAACGGATGAAACATGATCTAGATGATGTTATGATGATCTTGACCCTAGGAAGCATGCTAGAACCGATTGATCATGAGTTATGGATATGATGCTTGTGTTATGGTGCAAGAATGGTGTGCATATGTGTATGTGAACCTCGATGCCTCCGTTTACGAATAGTTTTGGTTACAAGAACTTGTTAGTGCTATGTACTAGGTATCAAGGGGTTGGTGATGACATGGATGGCATGAATGGAATGTATGTGTTTATGTGATCCAACCTTGATACATTTGTGTATGTACATGAGAGAGAATGAATTGCTCTTACGCTATGTTATGGACGTGATTGTGCGCCTTGTATGAATGACATGTATGAACGATGCAATGAAAGCAAGAATATGACTGATGAAACGAAAAGTATACAAGGCTAGATGAAGTATATGTATGCACAATCATGTCATGAGCATATGTATGCGACGGTAGGCTTGGTGCTCACAAACATGATTGTCTCACAAAGGATTGAGACCGTTGGTCCAAATGGAGGTCAGCGGGAAAGAAGCCGCGAAGGTTCGGATCTGGCCAACTATGAATGTTATGTTATGTTCTGGCGCCTTTGTGAGCATCACGGTTAGCAATAGGGCCCAAAGATTCAGAAGAAAATGGTGTCACGTGCATCCATGCATTGCATTGATTATCCATCGAGTCTTTATGACTCATTACGTGTGCGTATATGTATATGTGTTTGTAGGTTGCGTATGTGGGAGTTGGCGAAGAGTCCTCCATGACGCCGATGTTGATGTGTGACTGGGACACAGGAACCTATCGATTCTACGAGCCACGCGATGAATGTACAAACCCTAGAGATGTGAATACATATGAAAGGCTTTTATGTAAAAGGTTTTATGTAAATTATGGACTCAGGGTTTTGTATTTATGTACACGTGTAACGCGCCCCTAGATCCGCTGTATTATATAAAAGACGTGCACGTGGCCCAAATGAAGGCCTATATGATGACGATTTCGTGCCCACACGTATATTATGTATATAAATATGAGGCGGGGCGTTACATTAACTGTTCCTTAAAATCAAAATGTGTACATATTTAATGTTAAAGATAATTTTGAAAGACCACCAAACAGCGATGGTGGTTTTTTGGGGGTGGGGTGGGGTGGGGTGGCGTGTGGTTGGGGGAGGGTTTTTTATCTTTTACTTTTTAATTAAATTTTTATTAATTCTTTGTATTCGGTATATTTTTTTTACAGTGATATGTTTCTAATAAAACTTTATTTAGGTACAACAATTATACTTATTTTTAGCTGTTTCTTAAAATCAAAATGTGTGGATATTTAATGTTAAAGATAATTTTGTTAAAGATCACCAGTAGTGGTGGTGGTTTCGAAGCTGCTCTAGTGGTGATTTTTTGGGGGTGGGGTGGCATGGTTCGGTTCGGGGAGGTTTTTTTTTTTTTGATTTGATTTGATTAATTCTTTATATTCGATATATTTTTTTGCAATAATATATTCTTAATAAAATTTATGTAGGTGCAATAATTATATTTATTATTAACTGTTGGTTAAAATTAAAATGTACGAGTCTCTAATACTAAAGAAAATTTTTGAAAGTTGTTTTATTATATTAATATAGACAAATGTTATTGTGTTAAAAATTTTTGATAAAAACTATTTAATCAATATCAAATTAATTCAATAAAATTAATTATGGACCAAATATGCACCCATAGAAAAAAGAAAAAATAAAATTATATAATTTAACTAAATTTGGAATTAAAGTATATATTTTTCAAAATTTGAAACTTTGATTCTAGTAATATCTAAAGATTAGGACCTTTTATATAATTTATCTCAAGTCAAATGGACCGAACGCATACTAAATGTTTCAAAAGTTGATTTTAATTAATAGTATAATGGATGAATTACATCCAAATAGACTAAATGAGAACCAATTTTTTTTGGATAAAATATGCTTTGTTATAAAAGTATAGAAATAATAGAGAGAATTTAGAGAGAATGAATTCCAAGGAATTCTCAGGAATGAATTTCATTAATAACTGAAGCCCTATTTATAGGAAAACTTCGAATGGCACAATCGTAATTACATAATTTCATCAAGGGTATAATAGTCATTCACATATAATAATTACATCTTTTACCAAATTATTCCTCCACCAAATTATTCCTCTACCAAATTATTCCTCATAATTCATAACCACCACATTATTCTCAATTATTCATAACACCTAATAATTATTCTTCAATTATTATTCATAACACTCCCACTTGAATGACTATTAATACAAATGTCTTCTGGACCTGTTTGGAGAAAAACCCAGTGGGAAAAAACTTCCAAACCGATTGCAGGATAGTTTGGAGTGGCATATGAAAAAACTTCCAAACCCAGTGGGAATACTGCTTCATCAAAACATTGCTCCCCCTGATGTCTATCAGCGGCATATGAGTATTCACATGCTTCCTCGTTAAAACCTTGTCAAGAAAACCCAGGTGGGAAAAACTTGATCAAGGAAAAGAGTACAATTTGCTCCGTTTGATTTCATATCTTGAGATCTGATATCTTTACTTACAGTAAATGATTTCAATATCATCATCGTTTGGATCTAAAGCATTAGCTCCATTATAACTTGATCCAATAGATACACTGTATCAATTTCTCATATCGTTCTCAATATACCATGAATATGCCTCGTTAAAACCTTATTAGGAAAAACCCAGTGGGAAAAACCCTAATGAAGGAAAAAGAGTACATTATTCACGTGAATACTCCTTTAAAGTTGCCTCATTAAAAACCTTACTAGGAAAATCCAATGGGATAAAACCTCAGTCAAGGGAAAAAGAGTGCATCGCGTATTTTATACAAGTATCTTTCAAAGCATTTCAAAATCTTTCATACATTTGTATGAGTATCATATACATTGGTTTTATACTCTTCGTTCATTTAGAGTGCATCAATTTTCATACACAACTACAAAACATTCACCATGAACACATGTCTCCAAACACACAATTTAAAGCATATAAATTCATCGTAAAAACATGTAAACATATAAGTAAACCTTCATAACTAACTAACATTTAAAATATATCATTTAACATTTAATACTCACTTAATAGGTTATTTCATTCCCAGGGGCTTAGCTCACCCTTTAGGGTACTCATAAACACGGGCTTAGCTCACCCGATCCTTTAATTTCCTTTTCGGTACTACACACACGATCGGTAATTTAACTTTCATGAGCATGCAACATATAATGACCACCATGCTTATCTTTAAACTTGAGCACTAGTCATTATCATCTCATCATCTCATAAGTTAAGGATTTCACATTCACCATTTATCATCTTCAATATATCTCAATATTTTCATTATCATTGATCATATGTAACGCTACATTTTCATATCGTGTCGACACATTTCAATTTCATTTCTTTCCCCATATCGACATAACTTATCGAGATATCTCATTATCAATCCTCTTGTAGGATTACACACTATAGTTATGTCTATATACTCTTCAAGAGTATATGCCTCCGTTATTAAGACCATCTTTTATAATTTGTTTTGATATATATGTTTGGGGAAATATCAACGCTTCTGGCGTGCTAACTTATCAAAGCATCGTAGCTGATATATGTGATTGTTCATAGCCTTTCATGCATCTTTGAACTTCAAGTTCAGATTTCAATTTGAGGATATAACATGATGCATTTCACATATTATTTTCAACCTTTAATACTCCCTCATCTTTGAAAATTTAGAACACCAAAACTCATACAGCTTGGTATGATTTTAATCATATATGTTCTCATCATTCAAATTTAATATGGGAATTTAGACCGCTTGCATTCTATTCTCGATATCGGCAATTTATTTGAGGACTTTAAATAATTTGCCATATAATATCCCACTTGTATACAGATACTCAAATCCTTCAAGGATTTATTCAAATCATTGGGATATACATTTACTAGTTTTATCATTAAATCTGGAAATCATGCTCATACTGTGAGCAAATATTTAAATGAAATTTCAAATTACGAATCATATACACATGTGACTATCTAGTGGATCCATATCATAATATCTAGTAGTCCACATGGAGGATGAAGTGAGCCCATACTTCTCATCCTTTATTCCCAGATATATTTGGGATTTATTCCCAATATTGGCTAGTAATGATTTCATCATTTATCGAGAACAATCATTGAAGAATTCTTTTAATTCTTCACTTGAAATATTGATTTCAATAATTATTTAAACCGGGATGGTCAGTTCGGTTTTGCAAACGAGTATTATTGAACTTCTAGTTCAGTAAATTCTTATATCGATTTCACTAGTATCTGTATAGTGCTCAATATGATTTATCATAAAAATAATTCACCGACATATTCCACCATCTTTTGGTGACATTATTGTCTACTACTGTTCAAACACGGAGTTACAGCTCATACGCATCACATCCGGCTATTATTTAATTCCGAAATCGTAGTTCTTACGCTTCATATTATTTATTTAAAATCGGAATCTTATTTCATACGCGTCGTATTATTCTATAAATAAATCATCAAAATTATTGCAAAATTCATCCTAACAAGGGTCTATACATTATAATGGATGATATGCTCTCAAATCTTCGAAAATACTATCCATCACTACCGATTAAAATCCTAAAAAGGATTTATCGAGGTAGGCTTGAAAGATTAAGGATGCTAATGAATAAGGGTATCCCACAAGATATCCGATGCTTGATTGAAGCAAAGGTTCGATTATCTGGTGAGGTTTCAATTCCTTCTAAATACATGCCTGGTATGGGTAAAAGTAGTTTTTCAAAGAAACGGAGAGCAAAAAGATTAGGAGGATGCTACAAATGTGCTCGGTGGACATGTGACACTCGATGTAAATCTGTGGGGTACTTGTCCAGAAATCGAGAAGATAAAATAGCATTCATTAAGGATGAATTGAGTAAGGAGCCTTTGGATGATATTCAACAGGCTCTTGAGACACATCCTAGTGGACACGCATAGGTGAGCTAATGGCCTTATGGGCCAAATTCAAAGATCAACAAGCGCGTTACAGTCTTGAAAAACTTACTTTAGAAGATCCTGTTTGTAAATTTAGTAGAAAATTTTAGTATAATAATTTTCTCATATTAATATAAGGAAGCTCGGTGTAATAACTTGAAGATCAATGTTTTTCTTGTAATTGTAAATATTGTTTTTCGATTTTAAGATATATATATATATATATGTATATATATATTATTTTTCAATCATAAGCAGATATATGTCATTTTCACTTAAAAAAATTTACGCATTTTTTTCTCTTTCATATTTGTCAAAAAGTAAATAGTGCACTCAATTATTGGTTTGAAAATTTTTCTTTAAATAGAGGGATTCATATATCTCTCATGTTCATACATTAAAAGTAGAGTGCAAAAAGAGATAGGAGTAGAGATGGATGTGGAGATTTTAGAATCATCTCATACAAGTCGACTTTTACCTCGCCATATTAAAACCGTATGTATTCTTGGTGGATCTAAAGCTGGTAGGCCATATCCAATATGTGGATATGGCAAACCATTAAATAAAGAGTTAGGAGACAAGAAATCAATATACTATCACGGAGGAACCAACAACAAACTTTTAGCTAGACTTATAATGGCGCACAATCATGGGGAATAAGAGTTTGAGTGTAATACCTTTCCATCTAGTTGGATCTAATACTAATTGGAGCCGCTTCTACCATGGGTCCAAAGCAGGTTAGGGCTACAAGCGCAATCCATCCACAAACGCATGATGTATATGATGAATAATAGTGATGCTTTCATTGTCCTTCCAGTGGCTACAACACACTAGAGGAAATATTCAATATAGCCTCGTTGGCACGATGGAACTTTCATGTCAAACCAATAGGTTTGTTGAATATTAATAATTTCTTTGATGGCTTACTAGCGTTTCTAGATCGGTGTAAATAATAAGTTTATCTCTCATTCAATGAGAAAAATACTTATTTCTCGCTTAGTAATGTTGATGAACTACTCATCAAATTTCATGCATATGTTCAAGAATCATGTGGAAGCCTAGGTCCGCTTTATCACGCATCACTTGGTGTCGCGAAAAAGAAATTCTGATCCTTTAAATATTTCATTATGAATCCTAATGTTGATGGTGGCGAGTTACGAGTATTTATACTCTCGAGACGCATCCCTCATTTATGGATTCAAGATGTATATTCTTTTTGTATTTCTATATTTTTGAGTGTTTAATGCCATCTTTTGATATTCTCAATATGTTCCACTTCGACTGTTTTGTACTTCTTCTGGAGTAATAATAATATCATATTGGCTTTATTCAAATACAGAAATCTAGTGATTATGCTTCTTCAAGAGCATTTTATTCTCATATTAATACCATCTCATATCATCGATGAGATTACTTCATATAATTTCTCCATGCGATATATTTTCTTTGATTTATCAACATGGGATCTATTGAGCATTTTATTTTCATCTATTTATCCAATGGTGACTTCAAGTACCACTTACTCAATTTTCTCCATTAATATTCGGTATATATATGGGGAAGTAATTTTATTCTCATCGCCTACTACTTGAGAGTAGGATTAGAATATTTGATCAACTACTTCTTCCTGAGTAGGATTCGTTATAACCAATCGCAGAAGTATAACCCACCACATTGAAAATATGCACACCAATCGCAAAGTGTGGTATTACCCACCACATTGGAAATATACTCAAACTATAAAGTGCATAAATTTAAATTGCAGAAATTAAATTTCCTCAAATAGGTGGTCGAACCTACCTTATGTGAATTATTGCAATAAATATAAATTTACGGAATTTAAATAGCAAGAATTAAATTGCATAATATTTAACTACTTCTTCAGGAGTAGGATCCGCTTAGTAGAAGGTATTTCCCATCACTTCAAAGATATAAAGTCTGTAAATATATAAAACCTTCCGCTTAGTGACGGTTGAACCCATCATCAAGTAGGAGGTATTGCGAGTAATTAAATTGCGAGTAAATAAAGTGAGAATTAAATATTGAATCGCTTACGGAGGAAATTTGTTCTTACAGAACAAATACTCATTACTTCTACAAGAAAGACACTTATCCTTCTGAATAAGTCACATTATGTAATTGAACTCTTGAGTTAAAATAATATTCGATCTTTTAACTCAAATGGACTTCAAGCCATTTTATATAATCAATGGATTTAGAATTTCTTCATGAATATTCTATCCATTTTTCACTGTCGTCAAAATTAGGTCGGTTTACCCTAACGGTAAAATTGTCCATTCCAATTCGTAAAGGTAAAATTGTCAAAAATATTTTATCAATGTTTTACGATTGGAAAATTATCTCCTTTCTACTTCAATTTATCAATATCAAAATATTCAAGGACTATTTTGTAACTTTTTCAAAAGTTAGTGTCTTGATTTGTAAATTTTGAAAGTTTGATAATAACATATTTCAAAGCGAGTTATTACCCTATCAATGTTGGTGTCAAATCAAGCTCGTTAAATCGAGTATAATGGAGTCGAGAAAATTTGATTTTGATAATGTATGCTCCTTATATTTCGAGAAACGAATATTATAGTTTAATATATTATTATATTATAAAGTAATATAATATATATACCTTTTCCTTTTCTTGCAGCAGAAGAATTGAACACGCACGATTTCCTCCATTCGCTAATTCTTGAATTCCTACAACTCTTTCTCTGTAAATGTTTCATGAGTGATTGAGAAGATAGAGAGAGTGAGGCGTGAGAAAGTGGGAAAAGATAAGAGAGAAAGAAAGATAAGTATTGATTGGAGATGGATTAGGTTATTTATAATAATTCTACGATACGTAAGATCATCGTTAGATGAATCAGAAAGCATACTCCCTTCTTATTACTCAAACGGCCAGAGACTCATACGATAACGTGTTATAAAAGTATAGAAATAATAGAGAATTTAGAGAATGAATTCCGAGAATTCTCGTGAATGAATTTCATTAATAAGCGAAGCTCTATTTATGTGAAAGCTTCGAATTAAGACAATCGTAATTACATAATTTCATCAAGAGTATAATAGTATTCACATATAATAATTACATCTTTTACCAAATTATTCCTCCACCAAATTATTCCTCATAATTCATAACCACCACATTATTCTCAATTATTCATAACACCCAATAATTATTCTTCAATTATTATTCATAACACGCCATCTTTTTAAACGGATAAAAACACAGTGAAACAAGTTCTTTTTTAACAGATGCGCCAATTCAATTCCTCCCCGCCCCAAAAAAAAAAAATGTAGCTTTCCAATGGGAAGGTCCCGAAAAAAAATGCTATCCAATGAGGATGTTGAACCCCGGTTTTTCTCGCTAATCAGTGGTCCACAAAATCAAACAAACTCTTCGCGAAACCGCTCTCGGAGTGCTCATTTCTCCCCGTAAAAAAACGCCGCCGCCGCCGCCGCCGCCGCCGCCGCTGCCATTCTTCACCGCTCTGCACTCCAACTCTATCATAAACAAATAAAATTCTCTAACGAATTTTCATTATACCAAAGATTATATGGCTAGTAACTCGGTCAAGCGCTTTTTAAACGGAATGAGTATGTAAATATAATTTGATTTTCTTCTTCCCAAATTCGTTTTTCTTTTTCGCTTTTTGACTTCGGCCCTTGATTTTTGTTTTCAGAATTTAGTATACGTTTCTTTAGAGAAGAGGAATCATGTCGTAATCTCGGGAGCGGAGTTTTAAATCGTTACCAGTGGTCCAAGGCAGAAAATAGAGCAGAAGGAGATGAATTGAAGGAGAAAAATTATGATAAACTGGGAAAAAGTTCCATAAATTCTGATTCCAGTATGAGCAAATGCAGTTTACCCGATGATGATTTCAACAACAGTAAGAAATGGATGCCAGAAATTGCCTGGCTAGCTAAAGCTCTTGAACCCGCTTTACAGCTTTACAAATGGGCTCTCCCGACGGGTCCGTTTTTACAAATTATTTAGCAAAGCAATTATATATCTATAGAAATTTTTGCTTTTCAGTGCGATTTTATGATATATGTAGAATGTCATATGTTTGTTTTGATTTTGAAATTTGGCTCTTGTTTTGGTCCTTTTTTATTTGCGAAGTGGCATTCTTGTTGATTTCCCGTTTGAATTTATGTTCCATTTTTGAATGGGTTAGGTAGAGTTACTGTCTTTTTGTGGTATTGGAGCAGAAGCATGTAAATTATTATTATGAAGGAAAAATTAAGCAGAACTTGACTTTTGATATTCATTTTCTCCTTACAAGGCAAAGCATAGTAAAAGGGAAAATATTAGAAAGGATGAAGATTGAGGGTACAAAGTGGCTCCATTGTTGTTGTCCTCTTAGGTTTCAACTGTATTCGGAAAATCTTATTTTGAACATGTTTGGGCCCCCCTGTCCCTGGATATATACTGATGCAATCAGCTGTCTTCAGATAACAAGGGATTTATGCAAAAGTATTTTGTTCTTCAGGAAATGGAATTGGAGATAAACTGCCACCTACAAATAGATCTATTGCTGAGATTTTTGCTAGTATACAGAGGAGTAAGCTTGGACTTCAGGATTGGAGTATCAGCGATCTTACTATTGGTTTATATCTCATATATCTTCAGCAAGCATCCTCAACTGTAGTAGAGGATCTAACGGGTGAAATAATCTCGTCGGAATCAATTGTAATTATCGAGTCCTTTTGTTTTATTTAATTTCTTTTTTGGTAAAAATATCTTAGGAGTTTGTCTGATTTCCAGATTACATTTTTTGATTTCCAGATTACATTTTTTTTCCTTTAAAAAATATACTAGGACTCTAGGAGTTAATTGTTTTGATATCTGGTGGGCCATTGTCAAGACTCATACTGCATGCTATAATAATTCTTATGAAGTGAGGGTTCTGTGATCCAGGTTCAGGATCTCATCTACCACATAGAACTAGCGAAGGGGTGTTATAGAGATAATGCTGCCGGTCTTGCGAGGAATAGTATGCTCCGAGAAAGTAATGTATTGAAATTTATTAAAAACTCTAGTGTCTTGAGGCCTGGATATTATATAGGAATTGATATGCGGAAGCAACTTGTGATTGTTGGCATTCGAGGAACTCACACAGTATATGATGTTATCACTGACATTGTTTCTTCAAGCCATGAAGAAGTTTTTGAAGGGTACACAACTCACTTTGGCACAGCCGAAGCTGCTACTTGGTTTTTAACTCATGAGATAGAAACCATAAGGAAGTGCCTACAGAAACACAAGGTAATGGTGATTATATGTTATTTTCTAAATTTTTATTTTTTCATCCTTGTTTCCTGCTTGTTGGCTTATGTATTTAAAAACTTATATCGTTTTGTAGTGAGACTAAGGCCTTGTTCTTTCCCTCATTTCACAAAAAAAAAAAAAAAATTCTCTCTTCTCTTTTCAACCACACACACATTTTCCAATACAATATTAACCACACATTTTACACGAAATAGCGTGCATATCAACTTTATTACCAAAAGAACAAGGCCTAATTAATCAACAGGGATTTAGATTAAGGCTTGTGGGTCATTCACTGGGAGGTGCAACGGCATCTATACTTGCAATGATGCTCCGCAAGAAGTCACATAATGAGCTTGGGTTCAGCCCTGATATAATTTCTGCAGTTGGATATGCCACACCTCCTTGCGTCTCTAGAGAACTTGCTGAAAGCTGCTCTGATTTTGTCACAACAGTGGTGATGCAGGTCAGTCTCTGATTTAAGTGTTGACTCGTCAATTTTCATTTTCATACATATTTTTTATATCTTAGCAAGTGACATCTGTTAATAATCAATGTGGTTGGAGAGGTTCTCCGAAAACATCTTAAAAATAAAACGATGAGTGTGGAGAAATAGGATGTACTTGTGGGTCCATGAAATGTGTATAAAAAGTTGTTTGACTTTTGAGATCATTTATAATTCTATCCAAACACACTGAAAACCTAATTTCTGTTACTTAAAAAATGTACTCCCTCCATTCCATGAAGATAGTCCACTTTCCTTAATTAATTTTTTGGTTTTCTTGTATGTCCTTATTTAATGTACGTTCTTATCAACAAATAAGAACTACCAAAGTGGAATAAGAATTAAATAAGAGGGTAAATTAAGAAAAATATTCTTAAACCAAGAATATTAATTGGAATTTTCTTAATATATGTGAAAATACATAGAGGATTATCTTCATGGGACGGAGTGAGTACTATTATTATTGTTGTTGTTGTTTGATGGGGGATATAGGTTCAAGATTCAGTGATTTATCTGTATTGATGCAGGATGATATAGTCCCAAGATTAAGTGCTGCTTCTTTAATTAGATTGAGGAATGAAATTCTTCAAACGGATTGGTAAGAAACTAATCTATTTGCAAGTTTTTTCATGACTCAAACTATAGGATGCCATTGGAGAATTCTTGAAATGAGTAGTATCTGATTAAAATGCTTCTTACAACCAATTACTGAAGATTGTTATGCTATTTTGTCCTTTCTGTTCACTGAAATGTATAGCAGCACAATTTTTGTGCTTGTTGCTATCCTGCTGATACTACCAGGAGAATTTATGAAGCAACCTGTCCCCACTATGTTTGATATCAACTGTTACACAGACATTCATTTAGGGTGTTTTGTCATGTCGGAATCACCAGTAATTGAATACGCTAAAGTAGTCATGTTTCTTTATTTGATAATAGTGGTTTACTACTTTAACTCAAAAATATTATTATAGTATAACAAATATGTAGCCTTATCTAAAAAATTTCAACGTTAAATGTTCACAATAAGTATAAAACTAAAATCAGATAATATATCTTCTACTCTACTTGGGTTTGATATGTTTTTCTTCCCTGTATGCCTAGCCGCTTTAAGGGATATCTTCTTATAATACATTTGGACGTAGAAGCTTTTTACAGATATATCTGGATTTCATGCATATAGAGGTTTACGTATCTTTAAATGAACCTGTTTTCCTTTTGTTGTCTAGTTTTTGGGCTATGCCTCGTATCTGAATGTGCTCTCACTAATGTTTTACAACTGCTACTACTACAGAAAAAATGGTGCCAAGCTAAGTGATTCAATCTGAATTAGTGTTGGATACACGAATTCTTCTTGAAGATTAACAACCACATCACACAAAAATAGTTTTGTTCCCTTCTCTCTGATAACCTGCTCTAGCGATGTGACATCCAGAAATGAAACCAAGAATCACACTTCATAAACTTAAAATAATTTCTAAAGCAAACTCATTTCATTCAAACAAGCTTTAGGGGTTCACCGGTTCAGAATAAAGGGAAAATCAACTTGCATAAATTGAGAACTAATCAACTATTGTTTTAGTAAACTAAAGGAACAAAATGTAAATCTTGAAATTCAGATTTGCCAAGCCATCATAGGCGCTTGAATTCTCAATCTCCTTAATCATGATTACTTGGGAGAAAGCATAAAGGATTGAGATACAATCTCAAGAAGCAGATAGCAACTATTCCCATTTAAACATAAAGAAAATAAGAAACATTACCAACGTATAGGGTTAAGACCTCTCATGCATAGGTTATCAGACTCTGATTCGAAAATTATTTGTAACACGAGGGATCACATAACACATGCATGAAATAAATGAGAAGGTAGGTAAGATGCACTTCGCTTGACTCAAGAATCAAGATGGATGTTCTATCGCATACTCAGATATAACCACTATTGGAAGATGTAACAATGATGGTTCTTCGAGGGGTGAATCCACTTTGATTAAGAGAGATCAGCTTTGGCAGAAAACATGCAAGTGTAGTGTTGAGCAATTTAGTGATGATTTTGTTAAGAACAGTCTTTGTGAAGATTGATTGGCCTATAGTCTCTCCAATCCTTTGAACTTTCAACTTTGGGGACTAAGACAATAGTAGTTGCTGTAACACCACTAGTCAAAATATTATATTTAAAAAAAAAAAAAAAAGGTAAAAAAACCAAACAGCAATAGCTTCAACAAAATAAGCCTTAACAGTCTCCCACCAGTCTTGATGGAATTTTTCCCCAAATCTATCAGGTCCGGTCATGCTATAAGGATCAAGATCAAATATCACTCTTTAATTTCCATTTCATCGGGAATGCGATTCAAGAAGGCATTGTCATCATTAGTGATCAGAGGGGGGATATGTTGTAGAAGATCATAGGCTTTAGTAGAACTATCAGAGGAGAACATAGCCTGAAAATGTTGAGTGGCGGAGTTTTTTATATCCTATTGTTTATCAGTTAAGGACCCATTCGCATTGTAAATTTGAGTGATTCTGCTTCTATTTTTCCTCCCAGAGGCGTGAAAGAACTTGGTATTTTTGTTACCTTCAGTTAACCGTGTATTACCAGCCTTTTGTTTTCAAAATAACTCTTTTAGCAATTTATTGAGATTAGCATAGGCTAAAGAAGCTCCAGCTCTAGAGTCATGCGATGGGGAACCTTGGAAGAATCTTTCTTTTTCGAGTTTGTCATTGGTAAGGGAAACCTGATTAGTTTTCGCAGTCACCCTTTCCTTTGCTTCTTGCTTGGATTTGGTCTACAGTCTGCTGGCTTTCCAAGCTTTCAGCATGAGTCTTGGGTGTCATTTCTTATGGCAATAATCACAACAGGGACGTTCTCCATGTTGTTGTCCCCTTTGATCGCCTGGCTGATCTGTCCTTCCGGCCACCATTGCTGATCTTTCGGTCTCGAGTTCCTTAACTGGCCACAACATGGCTCTTTCGACTTTCTTCATGTCTTACTTCAGCAAAGCTTCCTAATGGAAGGCAGAGGATTTTTCCCTAGTATTCTTCTACGAATTTCACCAAGTTCTTTGTTGGGTCCATAGAGGAAATCAAAGGGCCGTACTTTGTCTGACATCTTGTATTTGTTGGCATTCTCGGAAGATTGTGATTCATAGTAGAGGTCGAGTTCCTGCCCTATATTGTGCAGAGAACACTTTCTGGAGGCTCGATCTCTCCCCCGAATAAGCCATATAGCCAAGAGAAAGCATGAACCAGAATAGATGAGGTCGCCCCGGACCCCCCCCCCCGAGTAAATATTTCAAGTATTGGGTCACCGAGAGATTCCCTTGTTTCTGTTCACTTAGCTGGGACTTGATCTTAAAGAGTTGAGCTGCATGATCAGAGAAGGTTTCTGTCACAGCCTCCCCAGCTCCTTTGCAGTTGGAAGTAAGAGTAAGTTCAACCAATCTCCACATCCATTGAGTTGATCAACCATGTTTGTACCATCGAATTTTCAGCATCCCACTTCGGATATCCAGGATCTGAGACATTAAGGGCTTTGGTTTGCAGCGATCTATTTTCGGTACCTACTTTCAAATTTTCAGCTTTGCCACGAAGAAATAGGGTGACGGATTGAGACCACTCTGAGAAATTTCTGCCATTTAACTTCTGCAGACTGATTTGCGGCAATGTATTTTCGGTACCTATGGCCGCAAAGAGAGGTCCTGCTTTGTGACAGAGGCGATGATTTATAGTAGGAAAAAGACCTATATTTATACATACTAAACCCTAGGTATTAACAACTAGGACATTCCAAATTCGGGTATGTTCGGATGGGTTTAAATCTCAATCTAAAGAAGAAATTCAGCTCCTCAAGTTAATATCAAAAAAATTAAAAAAAAATAAAAAGCAGACAGAGGCCAGGGAATCTTGTTGCAACATTGAGGTGGGCCAACTTTGACTTTGGGATGCATTTACAAATTTACCCTCCAGTCAAATGCTAGTAATGTCATTTTTGTAAATTTTGAAAGTACACTCAAAATTGCAAAATAGTAAATTTGTCCCTCAAATGCACCAGGTTGGGCACAGCATACATAATTGATTGTGTCTTGAATTCGGCTCATCTTGATTTTTGGTTGTTCCAATCTGACATCCAACGGTAAAAATTTGCTTAAATCTGGTCCGAACATACCCGTAGTATATCCCTAAAAAACAGTAACTGAATCTCCTATAATCAAGCAATTACAATTGACAACAATAAGTTTAAATGTGAATATAAACTGTTTATAACTAGCACACAACAGCTAGTACAGCTGTAAATTACATCAAACATCTGCAAGACTGCAACATATAGCATAGGGGTAAATTAATGTGAAAGCGGGCAAGCACTTATCTCAACTCAAGAAGGGACTTCTAGTGCCTACTTAGATATTTCCTTGCAACACTACAGTGGAGATGGAATGAAACCATTGAAAATGAGTTTTGGTGTGGGGAATTGTGAAGGAGGTGCTCTATTTGTAAGGCTATAGTCTGAATTCAAAAGCGTCTAATGCTTATCTTCAACCAAGTAAATGAAGTTTAGTCATTCTCTTAACAAATCTTTATCGTAACCAACATGATCAAGATAAATAATTAACTCAAGCAAAGCTAATCATATCATTGCACATTGAAAGATTCCGTAATTATCTAAAAAATTCAGATTTAATGATACAGTAACATTGTGCTCTAAGAAATAGTGATGTATTGGATTCCCAATATAAACTTGCCCAGTGGATCGAGGTTAAACAATCAATAAATATAGTTGTTGGAGTTACAACTCAGGTCATATCATTCTAATGAAACCAGAAGTTCTTTGGGTTTATGTACGCCATATTCCTACCACCAAAGTTACCGTTCCCTTTAGTAATCCTCAATATCTCATCGTTTGTAGTATAACCGCACAATCATCTTAGCACCTATATTTCTGTGGCTTACCTGTGGACATTTTGTTCTTTAATCGGCGAATGCTCAATACTGCAAAGCACATGCAGTGTCTATTAACTATTGTGCAGATCCTATTTTGGAAGTATAGGTATGTTCTTATCATATAGAATTCTTGTAGCTGCACATCACATTTGCTCTTCTTTTTCCTTGTCCATCCTACTATAGTCGTTCACTCATTTGAATGACATCCTCAATTTTACATTGTCGACTAACCTGACGGCCTAAAACGATCACTTGTTAAGGCAAAGATCCTCCATTGGAACTCAATAATTATTCTTACCCCTACTATTACTAGCATGCGACTGTAAGGAATCTTATTTTTGTTCTAAAGAACTGAAAACCTTATTCCCTAAATATCTTTCATGGTCTTGACTAAATTATCTCCTAAATCTGATGA
The DNA here is from genome assembly GCA_018223645.1 of Jasminum sambac. NCBI lineage: Eukaryota > Viridiplantae > Streptophyta > Magnoliopsida > Lamiales > Oleaceae > Jasminum > Jasminum sambac. The sequence continues at coordinate 30,748,763 of CP073652.1, forward strand.
ATTGACTAAATTATCTCCTAAATCTGATGAACTAAAACATAGTAAATTATAGGTATTCTTACCAGCATGCTGACGATTTGGGCACAAAGCCATCCTGTTTGTGTTCCCTCTGAATGCATTGGAATGATTTATTGAAGAAGGGGAATCCTGCTGGCATTTGCCTTTTCATTCTTCTCCCAAAGAACATTTTATTTTCTAACATTAAATGGGCCTTTTATATGTGGTTTCTTGTAGGTGACGGGTTGTGGCATTTGATTGACAAACTGGGCTTGTTTGTCTAATTATAGAGTTTTATGTTCTCTTTTTCCTTCCTTTTTTCAGGATAACTGTTTTCGAAAAGGAAGACTGGAAAGGCGTCATAGATCTAGTGACTAATGCCAAGCAAGTTGTGTCATCTGTACAAGATGTGGCACGAAAACTTGCTGAATATGCCAAACTGAGAGGGCAGACAAAACATTCTGGTATTTTCTTTTTCTAGGTGGTTGTGCTTTCTTCTGATACTAACGACAATGAAAATTCAGCTTCATGTCGCATTTTAGTGGCGATATTTTTTATTTATTTTTAACTCCATTGGCATTATAACAAGTATACACCTGGTTTTCCTATTGATCCTCGACGTTTTCTTCATATCTAGTGACATAATTCCTAAATGATAATTTTATAGAATTTCAGAATTGACTTACCACAATTTACATGAAAGAGGTAACTGGTAGGTATGTCCAAACTTAGAAGAAAAAGAAGTAGCTCCTTGGTAGGTTCTGTCATTCTCGAATGGGTGCACTAGATCATTGTCAATCTTTGACAGCTCAAAAAACTGCCTTTGAGACACATCTCAAACACGGGAACTGAACAACTATGAATCTTCCTAACACGAGTTAACTTAGCACATGTTTAGTTAAGTGTTTCTTTCTAGAAACAAATATTTATCAACACCCGTCATTTATTCCTGTTTATAACTACCTTATTTATAGCTTGTTTATGAACACAGTTGCTAATTCCAATCTGTAGGTTTGGCATTGTTAATGAGAAGGCAGATTTGACACCTGCATAACTTAGCATTTAAAGAATCTTAAATTTAGAACAAAAGACGCTTTAGAAGTACTGTACAGGAATACTAGTCTTTGATCAGCTGGAACTAAATATTATGCGTGCCACAGTTTTTCTGTGTAAAATAGTATGCTACTTTGTCTCAATTTAATGATGCCATCTGCATGGCGTATGCTACTTTGTCTCAATTTATTGATGCCATCTGCATGGAGTTGATTAGGTTTTTAAATAATTGAACAATGAACATCTCAGACTGTAAAAGTAATATTTTTACCTGTGCTTGTTTATCATAAAACTTGTAAGTTCAAAGATCAAGTGCCCAATATGTTATTGAAAAAATAATAATAATGAAAAAAAAAAAAATCATGTGTCACTGCAACCTATTTAATGAAATTAGTGAAGAAAATATTTAAGTGATATATTTTATATTTGAGCCTATTTAATAGCATTAGCCTTAAAATCAAGTAGTTCAACATTTGGATTGAGAAGAATGTGTGATATCTTGCCAGAATTTCCCTTCGTTTGTTTATTATCTGAAGTGCTGATAATCTTGTGCGAGGTAACCTCGAATTTGCTTAAAATTATGCAGAGATGCTGACGAATGGGGAAGTTAAAGTAGTTCAAAGCATTCCTCAAACTCCTAATCCTTCTACCGCAAGTCATGATATTTTAAAAGGTGATAAAACTGTCAGTGAAGTACCTGAGTTATACGTACCCGGAACTCTCTATTATTTGAAGAAAAATGTGGTAGCCAAAAGCCACGGCAGAAGTGAGGAATTCTTCACACTCTGCAAGAGGCAACCAGGTGAAAATTTTCAGAGGATATTGCTTTCAAGCAACATAATTTCAGACCACAAATGTGATAGCCATTATTATGCACTAAGAGATGTTCTTAAAGGCTTGCCTGTTTCTCTTGATGACAGAAATTTGAACCAATAAATTTGAAATGTTGAGTTTATCTGTTGTATAAATTTTGTTCCATTTAATCTTTGATCTTCGACCATTGAACTGGCCGGAATAAGGTTCATTTTTTGTTGTAAGCTTTGATAATCTTCACAAGCACAGTGTAATTAGTTTTGGATTTCACATTTGTAAAGGAGGAATTCATACAGCGTTTTGTTGTGAAATTTGTGTGACTTTCATACTTCTTACTTTTGAGGGCAATTACTGGTTATAATGATATAGAAGCGACCACTATTGGATGCCTTGGGGAAAAATGATGCTTGGAAATTCAGAGAGTTGGTTTTGCTACCAGTGTAAACAAGTGATGAAACAGGCTTGTAAATAACATAGGTGGAAATTGGCCAGCGATCTGTTGCCAACATTGGCATAGAAATCCCGTGCCCACCGCCGACGTGGTGCCATGTTAGCGTTAAATTTTATTATTATTATTTTTTAAGTATTCACGTTGGGTTGGATAAATTATACATATTCCCCCTGATGGTGGGGGCCGGTGGGATCCACAATTATATTTTTTCCGGCGTATGGAATTTCCATGCCCGCGTTGGGAACAAAACTTTATTTGGTGGAAATAATGCGTATTTTCACGTGTTGAAATGGGCTCGTAAACAATATAGGCGGAATTAATTAATATGTTCTTTCGCTCGTTATCTTGATCTCAACTTTTATAAAATGACAACATCATTATTTGGAAAATGGTTTGAACAAATTGTTTTTGTCACAGTTACGTGCGTATAATTAAAATTAATATTTAATTTTAATTGACAACAATAAAGATAACTATAATTTCAACTAGGTGGAGGTATATAGAGTGAGCTAAGGTAGAATATTTGGGAGATATAAAAAGTGATTTGTTTGAACGCATTACGCTCTCCGTGCAATTATTTATACAATTAACCGATATATAACAGTCTTGTACTTAATGATACATCATCGTTATTCTATTATTTTTCAGATTTATTTTATTATTTTTTGAACTTTGTTGTAGGCGTAACAAAGTGTATAATGAGGTGTCAATATGATACTATTTTTCCACATATCACATTATTTTTAAATCAACATTTGTTAAATTAGTACATGTGTGTATTGTATACCTTATTATATATATTTTTATTGTACCAATAGTATTTTCTTTTCTTTTTTTCTCAAAAAAAATTGTAACACATCATATAATCGTAGAATTAGAAGTATCCTCTGTTAAACATGCCACCGGACTACTAATGATTTGGTTATTGTTTCTCTGAGTAAAATGATTTCTGAAAAATCAAATAGCTTTTGAAACTCTGAATAATTTTTAGAAACACTTCATATGGATGTATACAAAAGAATTTGTAAAGAAAATTCTTAAAGAATATTTCTACAAAAGGCAAAGACAAAAGTAAGACCCTTTCTCAATTCTTTTTATTCCTTCCAAAGTTGTACTAGTCATAAACCAGTCTTTTCAAGAACAAAAACAAAAAACAAACTTGTCCTTAGTCCCTATCATTGCCTTTCTTACGTTAAAAATATTTGAGATCATTCCCTAAATTGTGGCTTGGAATTTGAACAATTGCCTCCTGTTCAAACTACATCTTATATTTTGATTAATCCGTGAACTAATTTTATATAAGTAGACAAAATTTGTCATTCAGCAATAGCATTTCCTTCACTTTCACTTCTTTATCTAGTGTTGAAAATTGAAATTCCTCATTGATATATAATTAATAATTAATTATTAGATTGTCTTTGTGGAACAAATCGAGCAATTAGATAAAGGGTTTTAGTTTTTATATCTATCCCTTGAAATAGAACTTTTTCTTCATTGACGATATTTGTTGGTGAGGTTGTGGCTTTCAAGTAGAATTCACTCTGGATCGATCAAAGAATCAATTAGTCGAAATTCGATTGAAAAAATAAAATCGAGCAACTTCTTTAACTAGTCAATCATGCGGCAAGCGTCGACGCATTGGCGTCAATGCGGGACACAGATAATTAATTGGGAGTAAATAAAAATATTTATAGTCTCTTCAAGATAAAAACTAATGTAATTATTTATTTTTCATTTTTTTACACAAGAGGGAAATAGGGGAGGAGAGGAAATTTGGAAAGGGCTTAATGTGGTTCAAGCTAGAATATTTTATCCAGAAATTTGAGCATCCAATTGCTAAAGTACATTCGAACAAAAATAATCTATTTAATTATTAATTGAATAATTTGAACAAAATTTTGACAATGTCATCATTTTGATATTCTTTGCTCCTTTGATTATACAATTCACTTGACTGAAAAGAAAAGGCCATTGAAGTCAATCTTGCGTCATGATAATGAAAAGATTCGAAGCATATAGAAGGAAAAAATAATAGTAATAATGATAAAATTAATTAATTAAAAAGATTGAGAATTATGATGAAAGAACATTCATGGACGCACGTGCATCCAGATTTGACCGATCTTAAAATGGCATCACTGTTCGAGACCACGGTAATTGATATATCTCCCGTCGATTTAAAATGGAATCATTGTTCCAGACCACGATAATTGATATATCTCCCGTCGATTTGTTAGCAGATGAATTTATTAAGTTGGATTTTGTGATTGATCTATTAATTTCCAATTATTGACATATCAACAGTGGGGAAATAACTCATCTGCATATAGGGAGGAAAACATTACTTTCCATACCACAATGCAAAAATGTTACAAGTACAACAAGAATGCACAACTAGATATATAATACACATGTACTAATGATTTATTATATAACTGTTAATTGAAAAGTAATGTGATGCAGGGACATGAGATTTTGCAAAGTGTATACATCTATACACCTTGTTATACATGCAGTAAGGTCCGAAACACTAATTCCTTCAATCTTAATTGTTAATCATATTTAGTATTCTAAAAAATACAAAGTGTGATTAGGAGACAACTCACACTTTTTTCTACTTAAGTGCATTTTTGTTTGCTATTTTGCATTTTTGGCCAGAACTTTTCACCATTGCTTCACACTTTTATATATTTTATATACTTTTGAAGTGGCTAAAGATATAAAATAAGAGGCATGTAGGCCTTGACAGGTGTTGGTGCCTTCATGACTCTTTTCATCTACCTCTGGCTCTCATTTTCTTATCTGCCATTGGACATTTAACATGAATTTCTACCAATTGAACCCCATTCTTTACTGTTATATCATGTACTTGCTATTTGGGATTCACTTGATTATTGTTGTACAGTGTAATTCTGAATTGCCTAATGTGATTCTCCAAAGCTTGCTCTTGGTTACTCAAGATCTTGGTTAGCAGCTCTTTTGTAGCACTACCATTTTCCTGTGGTATGGTTTTGTCTGAAAACCTGGTGGGCAATTAGCTCCTTGATTATCCTTCCAAGACAAATTTGGACGTTGTCGCCAACTTGGGTTATACGTTTGAAACATAATGCCACCTTGATGCCTATTACCCATATAGTTTGCATGTTCATCTACTTGTGGACCTGTATTTTAAATAGGGCAATCAACTGTCTTATGATTGGAACAACAATATATAATCACATACTGTAGATATGTGTGAGCGACATTGGCTGACTGCATCAATAGCTGGTTGACTTGTTTTGTTAGTACATCAATATGCATGATCCTGAGACAAAAAATAAAAAATAAAAAAGACAGAAAGAAAGAATTTAGACTAAACAAAACAAAAAATTCAAATTAAAGTAGGATTCAACTCGTTTCGATACTAAAGAACAATACCCGACAACATCATCAAAAACTTGTTTGCCTGAAAAAATAATAACAAAATTAGGATATTGAATAAGTAGTAAAGTGGATCTTTTGAGTAATATCATCCAACAAAAATCAAAATATGTTGAATAGCTATTTTATTTGAAAGACTCAAAGATTGGTTTAAATTTATAAACTAAAACAAATTAATAAAATTAACTATGAGAATTTTGAGATCAAAGAACTTTGTAGAGAAACTATATGACGAATAATATCAGGAGTAATAATTTCATCGTAAAGTGTTATCCCTAGTTCAACAAATTATGATATGGCATCAATTGATGAAGTTAACAATCGAATTTCACAATTATATACAACTTCTTTTTGTCAAAATCAATTAACTCTATTTAATTATGTCAATTCACTATATCATTATGTGAATTGAGTAGAATAAGTTCCTAATTAAACACATTCAGCAACAAGAAATTCTTTGTAGATCTCATCAATATTCAACCTAGAGAGATTGCATGAATAATAAGATTACATCTCTATATCTCGGTTATTTTAGGATCTTTATTGTAGAATCTAATTCTAATTGTCTTCTATCAATTTAAAAAAGAATCAATAAATCATCTATCAATTGACTAGAAAGATGAATGCTTGAAAAAACCTAAATAAAGATTTAACCAAAAAAATCAATTAAATCAAATCATAACAATGAAACACGGGATTCCAATTAGGTTACATTGTCCGTCCTAAATAAAAATGTAGAAACTCCTCATATGAAAAGGAAAAAAAATTATTCGTGAAATAAATAGAATACATCCGAATTCTAGAGATTAATTTGAAAGATGAAGTCTTTCACCAAAATCTCCACCTCGAGTCTTCAAATATTTCATTAATCTTTGAATTAATATCTTATTTTTCTCTTCGATGTTTCTCTCTGTCTCTCTTTTTTTCTTCTCATCAAGCTCCCTTGTTATGACTTAGAATTGTCCCTTCTATAGAATTGTTGAGGCCTAGAAAATGTGCATGTCAAAAAGTCCTAGTTGACTTTGAACTTGTAGTATGAAATGAAATCCCACAGGCAGAAAATCTCTCGGGTATGATCACATGCAGCTTAGTCAACTTCAACATAGTACGTAAGTCACCCACGGTGCAGTCGCACCTCTTTGACTGTATGGCAGCACGGTCTAAGTTCGCACCAACGGATCGGATGTGCTACTAGTAGAGTTTTGATGGGTCGTGATAACCTTCAAGTGGCCGCACCAAGGCCTGTGTGCGGCCTCACATAGTCTTGCACTATAGAACTTTCCCTTTATTGTTATTTTGGCCCTCTAAGTTTTATTCTTTTTGTATTCTTGTCCCAAAACTCTTCAATATTTGTGTGAATCCAAAATTTTTTTCTATTATCAATTCATAGCCTATTGAAGTTAATTTTTACCTAACAACAATCAAAATTAAGCATAATTAAACAAAACAAAACCGATTAAATAAGATTAAGACCATAGAATAAGCATTAATGTAATGCTTATCATATGTCAAAGCGAGGAAAAAAAGTCAGAATTATGTAAAATGGGAAAATGCAAGCAATGCAAAACTTGGTGCAAGCCATCTTGATAATCGTGATTAAAAAGAGTGTTGGGCATATACACACGCACAAATATTCCGCCAGTGTACATGCCATATACAAGTAATAAAGTGGACTCGTGAAAGTCCAGATATCGATTCTATAGGAATTGGTATTCGTATCAAGTTACTAATTCTAGCTTGAAGAAGAACTATACAAAGGAAACACACAATAAAAAGAAAGGAAACAACTAAACTACATTAAGAAAGCAAGTAAACAAATACATAAAAACATAGGCATGAATGGAGATAAAGCTTGGATAAATAGATAGTCGGGATTCATGATTTCATTCAATATTGTTCTCCTTAATCCGTGGTTGAACTTAACATATTACTCATCTTCGATGTTAGATCCTGTTTTCCTTATATAGCTAGCTCCTCTCTCGAATGTCAAGTTATCACTAGTCAATTGGTTCAACCTACTATATCTATGTGTCGATACATTACCAATCAACCGCATAAGGGTCCGTGAAAATAACTTAATGGGTCGCTTAGGATAAGAAGTATATCTCTATCATCTACAAGAACCTAGGGTGAATGTTATTTGGCATAATTAGTACACTCCCATCTCTAGGATCCTACACTCATTACAAATTCACACACTTGTTGATCAAGTGAGCATGTGTAGCAAGCTCAATAGCAAACACACATGAGATAGATAATTCAATATAAATCAATTCCAACAACTCAAATGGATTAACTAAACATATATTAAGATCAATCAAAAATCTCAGCTTACAATATTAGCTCATGTTTGGAAATCAAAGGAAATAATACATGTAAAACTCAAATGGAAACTAGAAATGGAAACAACAAGAACAAGCTATGAAAAATTCCCTTTGAGGCTTAGAACTTGATTTCTCCACTTTGCTCCATATCCTCTTGATGATCTCCTTTCTTCTTCTCCAAGTACAATCCCCAATTCAAACCCTAACTAAAAAGTGGAAAAGAAAAGGAAAAGAAGTAAAAGAAGAAGAGCAGAAGAAAAGAAGAAGAAAGGGAAGAAGATGAAAAAACTAACCCTAAGCTAATCTTAAAACTATTAGAAGAATTATGAATTGGGGTTGAAAGGGTGTGCATAATAGCCTCAATTTCGTGTGTCTTTGATCCCCAAAGTGTCCCCAAAAAGGTAGTAAAGATAAAAGGTAGAAAAGAGAGGCCAAAACACCTTTTTGCTAGTTCTGGTGCAAGATACGGTCGTTCAAACATAAAATATGGTCATACAAATGTTTCTGCATGAAATTGGCCCTCATTTTGATAAGTTACGGCAGTACAAATTTTTCAGTATGCACAGGTTTTAGTATTTTGGCCATAAATGTTGATCCCGATGGCCGATTGGGCCTATTCAAGTTGCGTTGGAAACTAGACTCAATGCTCTACAACTCTCTAGTTGATTGTTTCCTCCAAATCAACTTGTATATATATAAAAATGCTCCTCAAGTTTGGATTTCTTTGCACTTTTCGTCCATGATCTTCGTTTGGCCATATCCTTTGATCCGTAACTCAGAATTAAGATCCGTAAAAAGCTATGGACTTCACTTTCCATGTTCTTCCATGTGAGCTCAAGAAACGCAGCTGAGAAGATCATCTTCACAAATTTGCACCCAAAGTCCTCCAACTTATGACTTGTATCATTTTGGTCCTCAACTTCGGGTTTTCTTTGTATTTTTCATCAATTTGGCTCTGTTGCCCCATTTTCCTCCACATTGAGGAATTTGTACCTAAAACACAATAAAAACGCCTAAATATGAGTAAAAGTCCAACTCCAAATGACAAATAAAGAGAGATAAACAAGTGTGCAAAATACACACTTACCAAAGGGGGGAGAGTGGCTAGAACTGTAAATCAAGTGCTTAATGAAAAGTAACCCATTATAAATTAGTCGTTGCATTGCATACAGTTCTCAAAATTGCACTCCTTCTTTCACACACACACACACACACACAAAAGAATTGCTCTAATTATGACGCATTATTATTTTTCTGCAATTTTCCTTTTTCAATTGCCTGCTCAAAGATATCATTGTTTTTCCTTACAAAGCTTAGCTTAAGCATCCTATGATGATGCAGAATAAAGATGAGATATTGGATGAGTCTTGATTTTGTTATGAATAATTGTTTGGTGGAGAATAATTATTAGGTAGAATAATTTGGTGAATAATATGGTAGTTATGAATAATTATTTTATGTGAATGACTATTATACCCTTAATGAAATTATGTAATTCTGATTGTCTTGAATTCCAAAGTTTTCAATAAATAGGGCTTGATTATTAATGAAATTCGTTCACTTGTGAATTCCTTAAATTCATTCTCTCCTAAACTCTCTCTATTATTTCTATACTTTTTATAACACGTTATCCACGAGTCTCTAGCCATTTAATGATATGAAGGGAATATCTTTCTATGGTTGCATGCTTTATAGATAATCTTTTGTATCGAAACTTGTATAGTTAGATGATAAACTTTATCACTTCTCTTCTCTCCCCCTCTCCACATCTGTAAATGTAAGAGATAAAGATAGCAAGAAACCACCATGGTGAAGCCACACGTCATGACTATGTCAGCTTGAGGAATGAAATACATATCATCTTCTTTTTCATCTTTCTATATCCAGACTTGATTCGTTTGGCTATCACATCGTGCTTCAACATCATCACTTCTCTGTAGTGATACTGCGTCACATTGTCAATATTCTCTCATCAGTTGACAGATACAATCCATTTGTCTCTCTACTATCTAATTATAGTTTAATAATATTAACAAAGTATTAATGGTTTGATTATTGTGAATGCTGGCACATTTGAAGAATTTGATGAATACCCCAAGTAAAAGGACGGAGAGGTATATATAATATATTAAACTATAATATTCGTTTTCTCGAGATATAAGGAGCATACGTTATCAAAATCAAATTTTCTCGACTCCATTATACTCGATTTAACGAGATCTTCGATTTGACACCAATATTGATAAGGTAAACTTTCAAAAAAATTGCAAATCAGTACCCCAACTTTTGAAATGTTACAAAATAGTTTTTAAACATTTTTATATTTACAAATTGAAGTGGAAATGAGACGATTTCTCGATCGTATAATATTGAGTAAAACATCTTTTGACAATTTTACCTTTCAGTTGGAATGGATAATTTTACCTATCTTGAATGGACAAACTTACCTATCACGGACCAAGGAAAAGCAGGTGTACATTTTTATTACTTTTATTTATTACAATAATTTCCAAGTGGTGGATTGAACTACCTATTTGGAGAATTTACTTACATATCGTCCTGCACGATGATGGGTTCAACCATCACTAAGCGGAAGAGTTTTATATATTTACACTTTATATGCTAAGTGATGGGTAATACCTTCTACTAGCGAGATCTTACTCTGAAAAAGTAGTTAATCATTATGCATTTTAATTCTACTTAATTTAAATTAGTAAATTTATATTTATTGCAATAATTCCCATAAGGTAGTTGACCACCTATTGGAGGAAATTTAATTTCTACAATTTAAATTTATGCACTTTATAGTTTGAGTATATTTCAATGTGGTGGGTAATACACACGATTGGTGTGCATATTTCAATGTGGTGGGTTATACTACGATTGGTTATATGAATCTACTCTAGAAGAAGTAGTTGATCAAACATTCTAATCCTACTCTTGAAGAAGTAGATAATAAGAATAAAATTTATTCTCCATATTTCTAGAATATTAATGGAGAAAAATTGAGTAAGTGTACTGAAGTTACCATTGGATAAGCAGGATGAAAGTAAAATGCTCGATAGATCCCATGTTGATAAATCAAAAGACAATATATCGCATGGAGAGAGATTATATGAAATGTAATCTATCGATGATATGAGATTGTATTAATATGAGAATAAAATGCTCGTGAAGAAGTATAATCACTAGATTCTGTATTTGAATAAAGCGATATGATATTATTATTACTCGGAAAAGTACAAATCAACCAAAGTGGAAAAATATTGAGAATATCAAAATATGGCAATAAATACTCAAAAATATAAAAATCACGAAAAGAAAATACATATTGAACCCATAAATGAGGGATGCGTCTCGAGTATAAATGTATTAACTCTCTACCTGACATCGGGGTTCATGTGAGATATTTAAAGGATCAGGAATTTCTTTTTTGGCACGATGATGCAGTGATCGGCGGCGCACATGGATTCTTGAACATATGCATGAAATTTGATGAGTAGTTCATCAGCGATTGAGAAATAAGTATTTTCTACCAAGAATGAGAGATAAACTTTATTTTACACCTGATCTGAAGCGGCTAGTAAACGCCATCAAGAAACAATTGATATTCAACAAACCTATTGGTTTGGTATGAAGAGATTCAACATGCCCATGATGTTATATTGAATATTTCATCAGGTGTGTTGTAGCGCTTTGGAAGGACAATGAAATATCACTATTGTTCATCATATACATCATCTGATTGTGGATGGATGTGAACTGTAGCACCAAACTCTTTGGACCCATGGTAGAAGCGGCTCAATTGAGTATTAGATCCAACTCGATGGAAAGGTATTACACTCGAAACTCTTATTTCTGATAGATGGTGCAGCCATTATAAGTCTATTTAAAAAGTTTGTTATTGGTTCCTCCATATAGTATATTGATTTTTGTCTCTAACTCTTTTATGAGTTGGTTTGCCATATCCACATATTGGATATGGCCTACCATTTAGATCAAGAATACATACGGTTTTAATCTGGTGAGGTAAAAAGACTTGTATGAGATGATTCTAAAATCTCCACATCCATCTCTACTCATATCTCTCTTTTTGCACTATACTTTCAGCGTATGAACATGAGAGACACGAATCCCTCTATTTAAAGATAAATTTTCAAACCAATAATTGATTGTATCTATTTACTTTTTGACAAATATGAAAGAAAATGGCGAGAAAAAATTTTAGTGAAATAACATATACATATCGGTGATTGAAAAATAATATATATATACATATATATATCTTAAAAAATTGAAAAACAATATTTACAATTACAAGAGAAATATTGATCTTACGTTATTACACTAGAAAGCTTCCTTATATTAATATGAGAAAATTATTATATTAAGTTTTTCTACTAAATTCTGACAGGATCTTTTTGAAATAAGTTTTCTACAACTATTACGTGCTCGTTCATCTTTGAATTGAGCCAATAAGGCCATAAGCTCACGATGCACGTATCCACTAGGATGTGTCTCAAGAGTCGAGTTAGATATCATCCAATGACTCCTTACTCAATTCATCCTTAATGAATGCTATTTTATCTTCTCGGTTTACGGACAAATACCCCTGATTTACATCGAGTGTCACATGTCCCACAAAGGCACACTTGTAGCATCCTCTAATCTTTTTACTCTCAGTTTCTTTGAAAAACTACTTTTTACCCATACCGGACATGTATTTAGAAGGAATTGAAACCTCACGGATAATCGAACCTTTGCTTCAATCAACCATCGGATATCTTGTGGGATACCCTTATTCATTAGCATCCTTAATCTTTCGGCTACTTGATAAATCCTTTTTGATTTTGATCAGTAGTGATGGATAGTATTTTCGAAGATTTGAGAGCATATGATCCATTATAATGTATAGACCCTTGTTAGGATGAATTTTACTGATAATTTTGATGATTTATTTATAGAATAATATGGCGTATGAAATAAAGACTCGATTTTAAATAAATAATATGAAGCCTAAGAACTATGATTTGAAATTAAATAATAAGCCGGATGTAATGCGTATGAGTTGTAACTCAGTGTTTGAATAGTAGTAGGCAATAATGTCACCAAAAGATGATGGAATATGTCGGTGAATTGTTTCTATGATAAATCATGTTGAGCACTATACAAATACTAGTGAAATCGATATAAATTTCTTGAACTAGAAGTTGATAATATCGTTTACCAATAGGATGACCATCAGGTTTAAATAATTATTGAAATCAATATTTCAAGTGAAGAATTAAAAAGAATTCTTCAATGATTGTTCTCGATAAATGATAGAAATCATTACTTAGTAAATATTAAGGAATAAATCCCAAATATATGGAATATATAAAGGATGAAATATGGGGACATATTATGATATGGATCCACTAGATAGTCACATGTGTATATGATTCGTAATTTGAAATTTACAAAATATTTGCTCACGGTATGAGCATGATTTCCAAATTTAATAATAAAGCTAGTAAATGTATATCCCAATACTTGAATAAATTCTGAAGGATTTGGTATGCACATACAAGTGGGATATTATGTGGCAAATTATTTAAAGTCATGATAAATTACGATATCGAGAATAGAATGCAAACTATATAAATTCCCATATTAAAATTTGAATGATGAGAACATATATGAGTTTTTAGTGTTCTAAATTTTCTCGAAGCATGAGGGGAGTATTAAATGTTGAAAATGATATGTAAAATGCATCATACTATATCTCACAATTAAAATATGAACTTGAAGTTCAAAGATGCATAAAAGATGCTATGAACAATCATATATATCAGTTAAGATGCTTTGATAAGTTAGCCTTGTAGGAAGCGTTGATATTATGAGATTTCCCCAATCATATATATCAAATCAAATTATAAAAGATGGTCTTAATAATGAGGCATATGCTCTTGAAGAGTATATAGACATAACTATATTGTGTAATCCTCTGAGGATTGATAATGAGATATATCTAGATAAGTTATGTCGATATGGGAAAGAAATAAGATTGAAAGTGTCGACACGGTATGAAAGATAAGCGCTACATATGATAGTGAGGATATTGAAATCCATGGGAAAATCACAGTGCTAAAATATATGCCCTTATGATTAAAGTGTTCATGCAGGGCTTAATGAAATGAGAATGAAACTCTTAAAAGGGTTTCAAATGTATTATTGTATCGATTGCATGCAGCATCTCAAAATATCTACATTAATATTGTTGAGAAATTAATATCTTTGTATCTTCTTTTAAGCCCAGATTGATGTTTTTGTCCCCGAAGGATTTTTTCTCAAACAAGGTTTTTAGCAGCGACTTAATCTCAGAATGGTCAGAAATCTCCATAAGAGATTTAGGTATATATCTCGATATAGTGAGAAAATGAGATCGAAAATTTGTTGATTGCATATAAGCCTTGAATATAACATGATATTATATAATATCTAAATTTCATTCAACGTGAAATGAATGAGGCGTATCAACTAATGTAATATGATACTTATATAAATCCATGAAAGATTTTGAAATGCTTGAGCATACTTACATAAAATCGTGTTCTTATTTCTTTTTAAAGCTGATTGAGGTTTTTATCAGTGGGTTTTCTTGAGTTTTTAATGAGAGCAATTTTACAATTATTCACATGAATATTGTACTCTTTTTCTTGTTTAGGGTTTTCCTCTTTGGGTTTTCACCAATAAAATTTTAACGAGGCATATTCATGGTATATTGAGGGCGACGAGAGAAATCGACACAATGTATCTATTGTATCAAGTTATAATAGAGACAATGCTTTAGATCCAAACAATGATGATATTAAAATCCTTTACCCAGTGAGGATATCAGTCGTCAAGATATGAAATCGAGATCGATGCATTGTCTCTTCCTTGATCAAGTTTTTTCCCCTTTGGATTTTCTTGATAAAGTTTTAGCGATAAGTGAATACTCATTATCTTCTTGATTGAAATCGGAGAGCAATATTTTGGCGAAGCGATATATAACCACTCCAACCTTTTCTATGTCGGTTTGGAAATTTTTCAGTTGGGGTTTCTCCAAGCAGTCAGAAGATATTTGTATTAATAGTCATTCAAGTGTTATGAATAATTGTTTGGTGGAGAATAATTATTAGGTGGAATAATTTGGTGAATAATATGGTAGTTATGAATAATTATTTTATGTGAATGACTATTATACCCTTGATGAAATTATGTAATTACGATTGTGTCATTCGAAGTTTTCCTATAAATAGGGCTTCAGTTATTAATGAAATTCATTCATGTATGAATTCTTGAATTAATTCTCTAAACTCTACTCTATTATTTACATCTTTTATATGATTTTATATTGTTCCTTTTCGGTATTTATTTACTTCCTTGAGTATTTATTTGTTGCTTTGTTTATTCATGGTTAGTTTTGTCATTGTCTCAAAAACTCTAGTAGTATTTATGCTCCTTTAGATGTTTGTACTTTGTAATATTCAGTTTTTGGGAGATGAGACCCAAAGCTCACGGCTGGACATTCATGTGTTCCTATTTGATATTCTAGATTTAGATAAATTTAATATTGAATATTGTGCTTAATCATATGATGACCTCAAAAATTGTATGAATTCGAATATGTAATTAACCAAAGCACAAACTTTCACATTGCATAAGCTCGAATAGGGTCTAAAATACTATTAGGTATGATCCAAAACCAATGCTGATTTTATAATACAAATTAAACCACTATGCATTTTTTGGCAAAGAAACCAACATTAAATTTTAGAAACCAACGTCATATTCCAGAATCTAAAGTTGGTTCCCACCCCCCCCCAAAAAAAAAACCATGCTTCTTTTGTATCACGTGCTTGATCATTTTCCCTAAAAATATATACTTCATTAATCCCAGCTTCTCGTAGGCTAGGTCACTCATGCACACTTTAATTAGTGCAGTAGATGATTTTAAAAACTAGTTTGTGGGTAGTTAATTGAAATGTTGGACATGCCATACTCCCCTGAATTTAAATTTCTCTCTCTCTTTATTTTTTTGATTTTCTTTAATCATTGGCTAAATATGTGACTCTAATTATTACCACCTTCGTAAATGATTGATTTGAGAGGTGACTACTGGCCAATCTGAAAGTAATTAATAAATGTCACAGCATTCAAAAAGATAGAACCCATCTTGTTTTGTTTCCTCCATTATTTTGACCAGTAATAATACACAATGTTCAATACTTCCTACTCCAACTTTTTATATATGTCCAAGAAAGACACAAAGCTAATTATCTTGAATTACAAGTTGCAGATTTTCTGCAATATTACAAACATCCTGTTTTTGTCTTCTCATGTAGATACAAATGATTTATAATGTATGTTCTTTTCTTAAGTTAAACATTAGTAGCTCGTTCACACGTCTCTCTTATAAGAGGAGAGGAAAACTATCACTTTTATTCTCCTATACTATTTGTATCCATTTACTATTATCTATTATTTTACTTTGGACAATTCAATTAATTAAGTCATTTGACAGTTTCAACAATTATTTAGACTCCATAAATAATGGTAAGGTAGAAAAACCATTTATAGTATTTTTTTAACTTTTTCAACAAAAATCTTAACCTGTGTAAAAGGAAAATAGGGGGGGGGGGGGGTGGGGCGTGTTTTATTGGGACGGAAGGAGTGGTAAAAATGAGCTTGGAAAATTGATTATTTAAAAATTTATATCTATCAACCACTTTAGCGTGCTTAAAATGTGGATTCCCAAAATCGATTGACATATGAATTGAAATAGAGGTTGGGTATAACAAACATTCTCTAATTGTTGATGACGTGGACAATATGTCTCGCTAACATTGTGAGAAGACGCCCGTTCTCACATTCAATCAATACCCCAATTTACCATAAGATGATAAGAATATTCAAAGTTGATTTTTACTTTTCAGACATTATTAGGTAGAGTTTAGATATAACCATTGGAGATGATTATTAGAGTTGAATGTCTCTATTCTTCAAAAATAATGTCACTTAAATGGATTACACATTTGTTTATTTTGTTGTGGTTGTATAGATGAAAATAGACAATTACAACTGGAAATGCTCTTCGCTATCAAATTATTTAATGTGGGATATAAAGATTGTTATTTTTAAGAGTAGACAAGTTGTAATACACTTAATCAACGAATCTAGCATGTCACAGATTCCTTAGTGGTCTCGAAAAGGTTGAACAGGAAACACGATTGCACCTGAAATATATTTGGTTGGAAAAAGATAGAATGCATGGAATCATATGTGCAATTATACCAAATAAACAAATTCATCTCTTGTCTATTTGTATATACTTACATGATCGATACTCACATATGCTTACACGTATTAGTTTGGTCATGTATGGAACTGAGAAAATGTTACTATAGTCGTGTGATGGTAACACGTTTCTTGATTTGAAGTACGAAAGTCGCGTTGCCAAGTTGATCAGTGTGAGGAATAATTCCATTTGCATCACTATTAATCTTGGAGATGAATATAATGAATTAATTATGATCATATATATATATATATATATATATATATATACTGCTATCCAATACATTATTTCTTTTTTTAATTTTTTTAATTTTCTTTTAAAAATAATAATTGTAGTCCATCTAGTTTTTGAACTGTATTACTTATATAGTTATATTTTTTGAAATTAAACTGAACTTCTTTTTTTTGGGAAATTGGCGCATTTGGTTCAAAAAAACTTGCTTGATATTTTCATTAGAATAAAAAAAGGTAGCGTATTTGGTCCCAAAAAATTGGTATGCGTTTGGTCCATTTGGATGGAATCCGTCTATTATACCATTTGCGTTTGGTCCATTTGACTTGAGATAAATTGCACAAAAGATCCTAATCTTTATGTATTGTTACAATCAAGTTCTAAAATTTGAAAAAATATATAGTTTAGTCCTAACTTTAGTTAAATTGTATAATTTTTATAGTTTATTTTTTTATATGGTTGCTTATTTGATCCATAATTATTTATATTGAATTAATTTAATACTGATTAAATAGTTTTTATCAAAATTTTTTAATACAGTAGTATTTGTTCATATTATTATATATATTAATACAACTCGAAAATTTTCTTTAGCATTAGAGACGGACACATTTTGATTTTAACCAACAGTTAATAATAAATATAATTATTATACTTACATAAAATTTTATTAGGAATATATTACTGCAAAAAAAATATCGAATACAAAGAATTAATCAGATCACATCAAAAAATACAAAAAAATTAAAATAATAAAAAAAGCCCTCCCCACCCCCACCACACGCCATCCCACCCTTTAAAAAACCGCCACCAGGGCGGTTTGGAAATCACCACCGCTGCTGGTGGTCTTTCAAAAATTTTATTTAGCATTAAATACGAGCTCATTTTAATTTTAAGCAATAGTTAAAAATAAATGTAATTGTTGTACCTAAATAAAATTTTATTACGAATATATCACTATAAAAATATACCAAATACAAAGAATTAATCAAAAAATTAAAAATTAAGTTTAAAAAACAAAAAATAAAAACCATCCCCACCCTATCCGCAAAACACCACCACCATGTTGCTGGTGGTGGTGGCTTCGAAACCACCATCAATCGAAAATTTTGAAAGACTACCAGCATCTAATTAATCAATTAATAAACATTATTTTTCAATAAATTCATAATTTTGGACTTTTGGTGCTCAATGTTTTTGTAATGGGAGACTCAACGATTTCTTGTAGCTATAAATAACTAGCAATGTGCATTTAATTTATACAATCAACTTAGTTTCCTTTTATCTATTTATAACGACATAAAATTAATTAAGAAATTAAAGATTAAAACATAGGGTTAGGTTGATTTCGAGTAATGTGTATTTGTTGGCCACTTAGGCAAGACAGAAGACAAAGATATCGCAGACAAGAAGGCAGGCTAACTAATTGGAATTCTTAAAATAATCAACTTTAATTTCATTCGATCATATAATAATAATCTTACTTATCTCTTAAAAGGACGTACACAACTAGCATTTGATCGAAGTTGTCCATTTAATCCCTGTTCATACTTTCACTTACAGGATCATTGTTTTATAATCCCACTCGATCTTTACAGCCCCTCTTTTGCATTACTAAAGATACTTTGATATTTGATATAAGATATAAGCTAGACATATAATTTTAGTAGTACAATATAATTAATTGTATATATAAAAATATGTGAAGTGTTACAATCTTGCAAGAGAAATGGTAAAATTATAGAATAATGATGATATCTCATTTCACAGTATTGTGCATATTATTTAATTGTACAATTTCTACAATTAGCATGGCCATTATATTTTATACACATCGCATCTTGTTTTTGTTTTTGTTTTTTAAAGGTAGACATATAATATTATAGCATCCCAATGTCTCCTTTTCATTGAATTTTCTTTACCTAAGTTTGCTTAATTATTCCCTCCTCCCACCCCCCCCCCCCCCATCCCCTCAGCCCCACCCCGACAATTCATATATACATATGCATTCATACATAAGTACGTACTTATTTCTTGGAATTATACTTTGTATACATAAAACAATATGGCATTTGATTAATATATAGATGTCTGGTTAGCATATTTAATGGTCATAAATACCAAGAGTATATAAAATATAAAATTTTCGTTTCCTTGCATTTGGAAAATATATATCTTGCATACATTACATATGAGGTCATGCATTCTGATACACTAATGTCTAATATCAATTAAGGAAATCGATGAACACAATGCCATAAAACCACAATATTTCGAAAAGTATAAACCAAATACATTTTCTATTTTCTCTTTTTAAAAATAATTTTTCAAAGTCTTAAAACCATAGCGTTTTCTATTTTCTCAAAAAAAAACTCAAAATAGAAAACATAAAAATATTTTCAAAAATAAAAACAAAAAATACAAAGCAAACAGAACGCAACCCTTAATTTCTTATAATAAGAGTCATACATTTTTTTTAACAATACACTAATATTATTTTGTGTTAGTTGGTTATAACCAATTCCTGTTCTTAATTACTAGACTTGGAATGCTTAACGTATTGTACAGTTGTACTCAATAACCTATAGGACGTTATTGTAATATATATATATGAAGAAATAGTCATCGTTAAAATTTTGAGAACCTAAAGAAAAATCATTCCAACATGAATATTGAAATGTCTTCTTCGTGCGTGGAATCAAATATTTTTCCTAGCGGAGACAACTCGATCATCCTAATATGTGCTTTAGAATGATAGTACTCTAGTTGTCTCAAATCTCAAGCCTTGTTCTATACACTAATTAATTCAAAAATTTTAATATCTACTTTTTCTCTTTCATCATTTTCACCACTCAAATATTGATTTGATAATTTATTTATATTTTTTAATAAATCTTCATTCAATTTTAATCACTCATTATACACAAAATTCGAGTAAACCCAAAATTTTGAATTACATGTTGTATAGAACAAGGCCTCAATAAGGGTATCAAACTGGCGGTTTCTAGAACCAGTTCTGGTGAAACTAAGATGCTTGAAACGTAGAACTTGTGGAGTCGTAATTGGTAGAACTATTCATATGATTTAAAGGTGTGCAAGGTCAAAGAAGATATAATAGTAAATCAATAGAAAGATGGTTATATAATTAGGACAAGTTAAAAAAAATAAAGGGTCTATATAATTCAGACCAAAGAGTCTTATTATTAGAAATTGCTTCTAAGTTATAACTACTTACAATTAGGCTATCTTATAAGAAATTGAGCCTTTAGGGATGACTAGATGCCCCTATAATTAAGTTTGTACCTGTAGACCTTTATGGATAATATACTGGTCTACAGACACGAAACTATAGGGGCGATAAACCAACATTAAATGCTCAGTTTTTTGTAATGTATATTGAGTTGGCTTTATACTCAATAACCAATAGGGTACTGTAATATATTTACACCGCAAGTAATCATTGTTAAAGTTTTCGCATTCTAATTAAAATCGTTCCAACCTAAATGAAATGTCTTCTTCGTGCACAATATCAAATTTTTTAAAAATAAATATTATATTAGACATTGTACTATATAATAAATAGTGTCTGACTATCACATAAATTTTATCCTCTTCACCTAACAATTACCACGTCAAACGTTAATACTCGAAGGCACGGAGCATATTAGAAACCGAGAAGCTTCTGCTAATTAAAATTTATATTCACATTGATAAAACATGCATGTGAAGAAACTCAGGACTACAGTTTTCTTTTAACTTTTGTGTGAACACTCAATAGTCTTATTTCAATTTCAAGAAACTCATGGACCCTGTAATTTATGTTACCTCTCTTGTCCTTTAAGTATGCTAAATGGAATCTTAATTAAATCACAATATAAAATTTAGGATGGAGGAATTTAAGATGCAAAAAATAATTAAACATGTAGCCCAACAAGGAAACAACACATAATTAACAATGGAATAAAATAAGATCCACCTTCCTCCTCACCTGGTCTTTATAAGCATGTTGATCAATATTAACCCTTGTACTAATATAATCAAGAGTAGCTAGATTAGCGGTTATAAGTATAGTAAATCAATCAATTAATATAATTAAGATGACAGGGTCTGGTTCCCCATGTGGTGCCTGCAAATTCTTGAGAAGAAAATGTGTAAAGGGTTGTGTTTTTGCCCCTTATTTCTGCCATGAACAAGGTGCTTCTCATTTTGCAGCAATTCACAAGGTTTTCGGGGCGAGCAATGTGTCGAAACTTCTTGCTCACTTGCCGGTAAGTGATCGGAGTGAAGCTGCCACCTCCATCGCATTTGAAGCTCAGGCTAGGCTGCAAGATCCAACCTATGGTTGTGTCTCACATATTTTTGCCCTCCAGCAACAGGTATATATATGCCAGTACAAGAAATTTTACCTCTAACAGCGAAAAATTTGACTGCAAAAAGTCATTATATTTTTGGTTTGTTCAATTGTATCAGGGGTTGTCAGCAAAGATTTCAAGACAAAAACCCTTATTGTTCGAAGGGAAATTTTCGATAGTGTGTCAAGTTCTCTTAATTGTATCGAAATTGAATTTTGTTAATTTTAGCCCTAATTGATTAATATATCTTTAATTAGAAATTAAAGGTGAGAGGAGGAGTGTGGTTTCTCAAGTAGTTAGTTTCAGTCATCCAATTAAGGTGGTAATAATTACTTAATTACACTGAAACTGAATTGGTTGAATTTCAGCTAGCCCTAGTTCATGTTTGTAAGGAGGGACGATGACGTGTGGTCACTGTAGTGTGATTTTAAGAAAGCAAAAGAAGCCTAGAGGCTAGAACTGTGTTCTATAAAAGTTTCAATTGAAGGCAGCTTGTTATTCTCTTCGATTATATTGAAATCGAACTATTTAATTTTAGCCCTAATTTATGTTCAGGAAGGAGGAACGAGTAGTTCTTTTTTTTTTTTTTTTTTTTTATCAAAGTACCAACTAGACTCGAACGTCGGTTTTACGCGTTCGCCGAGCCTAGCCGGTGGGGGTTTGGAATCCCCCTACCTTTTTATTAGCATAAAAAAGGAAAATATACAAGGAGGGGGCATAGACCTGACCTCCAAACAATGAAAGAGTAGTCGTTCCTCACAGTTGAAGAAGTTGATATTAGGGTCTAATATTATCTTAATTTGTTAGTTTCGTGTTGTTTTTAGCCTATGTTGGTTTAAACGTGTTTCTACTTAAAAATCCTCTGTTATTATTAGTTAATTAAAGCCAAATATTAATATCAACCACATATCTCACATCATTATTATTTATTATTATCTGTACATCTCGTGGACACAACTACAAATTAAACATAAAAAATTAGATTTTAACAAAATTAAAGTTTACCGCAACACTATCACTTTGATGTTTTTAAAGCCCCAAGAGCTTAGATATCATATTTTGAGCTACAAAGAAAGAAATAATTGTAAAGAACACTTGAAACAATTAATTTTTCTTTTTGAGTATTTTCAGTGAAAATATATGAACATGTGAAATGCGCGAAAAGTACACTGTTGTTTTCTATTTGATCCTAAAAGAAACTGAAAATTGAAATGTAAAAGAACGATACCCTGCATATATATATTGTATATATATTTCGATTCTCGAACTAATTAGCCTTATTTTGCTGGTTGTTACAGGTAGTGAATCTTCAAGCCCAACTGGCTTCACTCAAGGAACAAGCAGCTCAATGCATACCAAGTAGCTCAAACAGTAGTGGTGCAAACCCTAGTGAAGTCCAAAATTGGTACTCACAATCCTCTCAAAATCAATGGATGATGATGTCCCAATTTAACCAAAACCTGGGCAATGCAACTGCAGATTTGCCCTATTTCGAAAATGCAAGCGCGAATATCAACGTTGTCTCCAAGTACGAAAATTACTCAGCTTTTGATCAGGATCAAGAAAACATCATGGATTCATTTGCAATGCTGTCACATAACAGGCAATAGTGATTTCAAGGAAATATAATGATGCTTATTAAGAGTTTATCATTATGTATATTAGGGTTTTCATTCTCAAGTATACGTCATGGATGATGATTTATTAATAGGTAGCAATCTTTCAAAATTTATATTTTATAAATGACAAATCTGATGGGATATATATGTGCACTTGTTGAGCCACTTGTGAAGTGGAAACCCTAGAATTAATGTTCTGCTGTCAGGTTGTTTTCTTGGATCTTGTGAAAGGATTGGATATTTATAATTAGAATAATTTAACTAATAGCATAATAATTATTTTATAATAAATCGTGTGGTTAATTTGGGCTAGGTTGCTTTTTGATCAAAAAGGTTTATCTTTTAATTAAGACCTAAATCTTAGCCCTAATCAAGACTATAAACCTAATTACTTCTACTATATATATAGCAATCTCTTTATAATATTAGCCTAATCTTTAAAGACTATAATCTATGAAGGTTTTCATTGTGGGTTTTGGATTATAAATAAAATATATAATTAATTTACTGATAGATTCTAGGAGTAAGCAGTAGTTGATGAGGGCTAGCTTGAACTAATTTCTAGGCCAAATTACCCTTGTAATTTGGTTTGCTTCCACAAAAGACTAATAGAATCTGATACAAAAAGATTATCAAATTAATTTGCATTGAGAATAAAGTTTACTTTTGCATTTAAAGTGAAATTTAAATTTCAAACTTTAAAATTACTAAACCCTAGAAACAAGGTCATACAACTCAGCCCTCTTGAATCTATCAAAGAAAAACAAAGTAATAAGAATTGAGAAAGAAAAAAGACCTCTGATCAAATAAGCTTAATTAGTATTTTCTACCACCAATTTAAATGCTCGAGGACTACACTCTACATTATAGGAGGTGGAATTTTTCTGGTAAGTGCGACGGCATGTGACATGCTAATTGTGGGTGTTTGTGGTTTGATTCCCCACCCCTACACTCCCCCTTAGTCTTGTAATTCAAAAAAAAAAAATAAATAAATAAATAAATTTGTTGGTGTTTTTGGTTTCGTGATGTTGTACATGTTAGAGCATCATGCAAAGCGGATAAATGTAGTCACATGTTAAAGTTAATAAAGGGTAAATTGCAATAATGGTCTTCAACTTTTACATCTAGCTATTTGCAATTTCGCCATCCCCAACCTCTAAATCTAGACTAGGAGATCTCCAACCTTTAAAAAAATTGATTCATTCTATCCTCAAATGGATATTTGTGTTATGAAACTCTTCACTAGGCTCCATTTAGCAACCAATTAACTCAGATCATGTTATCAATATAGAAAACTGACACATATAAATAGAAAAATGAGACATATGCATTAAAAAAAAAACTTCAAATTAAGTTTCACATAACATTTTTGTCGTTATGCATGCAAGCGTCACTTTCACACACACTCCCAAGTGATATGAATATGAAATTTAATTTCAACTATAATAAGATTAATTCATTTTAATTGATTGTCAAAGGAAGCCTAACAATTTAATGACAAAATTCATCATTTGGATGGATGACACCAATTTTTCAAAGATTGGGCGTTTCTGGGTCGAGATTTAAAGGTCGGGAACAAAAGTGCAAATGGGTGTAAATGTTGGATGCTTTCGCTGCAATTTACCCTAAAGTCAAACATTAGTTATGGGTCAAAATTTTAGCTATAATCGATATATTAGGGGTTGGTTAAAGGAATCATTTTATAGCACATGTTAACTTGCTATCTAAATTTAACGAGAAAGTTAAGTAGCGACGTATCAATTTGTGTCTTAAAATCACCGTCCTAAATTAAGTCAACTGATCTCCACGGGAAGATTAATGGTATACTTAGACTGGATAAGTTAGGTATTGCAAATATTCAAGAAATTGAAATGATGTTTAGTGTAGGTATTCTTTGTTTATTTTTTCTAATAATTTAGTCTGAAAGTATGGTATTAAACCCCCGTTCAACTTGTAATTATTTTCGATCAATCAATAAAATTCTATCTCAAATTTAAATTTTTGGGTTGAGATAGTTTTTTTAAAAATAGTTGTGTCTTAAAAAAAAGGCTTTTTGTTTGTTACTTCTGCTGCTTCTTCTTTTTTTTTTTTTTGGGCTACCGAAATGTCTACATATGGCTTGTAATGATTAAATTTAACACATTCATTATAAATTTCAAACAATAACTAAATTTAACATGTTAATGTGTCAATTAATATTTTTTTAATCTATGTAGCTATGCTAAACATACACATCTATTGTGGATGCCCTTAATTATTTGGTCCGTTGTCCAAGAAGGGTGGCTTGTGACGTGATCGCTCCACCCCGAAAACAGGCAGTGACTTGGTTGTATGATAAAAGCATCTGCAATGCATTTTTAGTATGGATTTCAAATGATGTGAATTAGGAAATAAATTAATAGATATGAGATGACTATTTTAATTGAAGAGAAAGAAAAAGAAATATAGGGAATAAAAAGTCGGAAAAGTGAAAAATAGTAGCGGTTATAGAAACAAATTAAAAAATAATGAAAAAATAATAATGGAAGAAGAGTATCGAAAATGATGAAAATTTGGGGTAGATGAGAGAAAAGTGTTCAAAAATTAAAGAAAATTATGAGACTAGATCATTTCATTTCTTGTGTCTTTCTCTGTTCAATGTCCACATTGTTTTTAAAAAAAAATTCTACATTGTTTAAACATGTACATCAGAGATGCTCTAATGGTGATGAATTTTGACGTGAATGAGTAATTTAACGTAACTTCGTAAAATATAAAATTATTAAAGACTAATTTAATTAATAATCAAAAATATTTATTTTTACTTTTTAATTAAAGTATGATTTTTAATTAAAAATGTCAATTGTCAAGAGAGATACTATCAAATGTTTATTATTATTATTATTATTATTATTATTATTATTATAACCTTTTCTTTTTATGAATGGTATATTGCAAGTTAGATATATCACATCAGAATATATCATTAGCGCCCGTTAGCCTACAAGTTTTTACAAATTTTTATACATTCTTTTTAACTCCACTTATTCTCTCTTCTATTTCATATCCACATATTTCGTAGGACTTACTTGTACTACACAAATCTCCACCATTCACCTCAACTCATTCTCTCTTCTATATCATATTAAAATCCTATTTTTACACATACACTAACACGCGATTATCGTTTGATGCACAATCCATTCTAATCTCGATTTGGGGCTCACAGAGAACGATTCTAAAAGCGCATCCCATGGCTCCATAACCACCATATGACAATAAAATAATAGAAATAAACGAAACAAAGAAACCACCACATAAGGGCGCACAAACCACAAACACCACATAGAGTGGAAATACATCATTATTAATAACATTTACAAAGTTCGAACCTTTGATCTCCTACTAGTAAGAAGAGGTTCTGACCATCAGGCTAATTTTTATAACCTTTCTAACTAGCACCTAAAATTTCTTTTAGTTTTGTAGAAGGAAATGGAGGAAACATGTCGGTGCAAGGAAAAATCCTTGTTAGGTCAGTCCAATTTGTAGCAAAGTGTTATGGGGCCCAGGCCTGTTTCAAAATAGAAATCATTATACAATTGACAAAAGTAGCACTTAAAAAACTAGTCAAGTAAATGATTTACCGCGTGTATGATAAATAGGTTTGTTTAGTTGGTTTTGTTTAGTTGGTGGTAACATACAGTTATATTAACCTTCATTTAGTTAAAAATAAATAAATAAATAATAATAATCGGAAAAGAAAATAAAAAGTTTTTTAATTAAGAGAAACTATTATTTTGTATAAATAATCCTTTTGCAATACCCTTTAAAAAATAAAAAATAAGAAATATTTCTCTTTCATATTTAGCGGCCATTTTCTCAGTTCTCATTCGAGGTCGAAACGTTGAAAAGGAAAAGGAACATATTGTGGAGAAGCAAAACATTGGAAAGGTTTCAACTAGTCGTGATGTATCGAATACTCGAAATTTGTGAACTCTGATAATTAAAGGCTTACTATTTGCTGATCATATGATGTCATAATTAGCTAAATATATAATAGACTAGATAATGGCATCACTTATCGAGACATTTAAGTAGTGACAACAATAAATGTGTGTTTTGTTTATCATTTTGAAAATCTATTTCCAAAAATAGAAAATTAAAAAGTGCATAAATGATTTTAAATGTTTAGGAATTACATACACATTGATACAATAAAAATTGCACATATATCCTCAACCTTTCAAAATACACAAGTTGACTCTCATCTTCAACCTAACCCCACCCCTGCCTCCACCCATCCCTCATCTTCCCTCTTCGCAGCCAACAAACCCGGTTCACCAGACTATAGAAGAAACTGTAGTTCACGAATGACATGTTTTGGTTCACGTATGGAAAAAGGCATTAGTCCACGTATCGGCGAGGACCATAGTGACGGGGAGAAGGCGCTGTCATGGCAGTGGTACCATGACCATAGTGGTGGTCGGAGACCAAAATGAATATTGAAATAAAATTTATTACTTAAATGTCATTAATGTAAATTTAATAATAATAATTGAATTTTTATCATTTTGAGTTTTTTTTCCAATCACTGTTTTGAAAAATTGAAAATACAAA
The DNA here is from genome assembly GCA_018223645.1 of Jasminum sambac. Taxonomy (NCBI): domain Eukaryota; kingdom Viridiplantae; phylum Streptophyta; class Magnoliopsida; order Lamiales; family Oleaceae; genus Jasminum; species Jasminum sambac. The sequence goes on from CP073652.1 coordinate 30,776,941, forward strand.
ATAGTCCGAAACCATGAAAATAACTAACATGGCTTAATTTCTTATTAAAATGCAAAGCAGTCCTCATTAGATGTAAATGATGAGATACTAGCCTTAGGCTAATGCTAAGGGTAACACTTCTTAGGAAAAAAAAATATTTTGAGTAGTTTTTGGGCGAATTTTTTATTAATATTTTTAAATGATATGATAATGCGATATTTTATTATTGGACGACAAAGATGTACTTTAAATATACATCACATGAATATTATCAGTACTACCCACGAAAAATGATATATCACCATGTCATTTAAAAATGACAATAAAAAATATCTCCCTAAAACTCTAGAGGTATTCAAAAAAATTATATTATGAAGCCTAACTGAGTGCACCGACAAGAAATAATAAATAAGTAAATAAAATAAATAAATAAAGATGAGTGCGTGTCCCAACCCATAACACAGAGACAAGTCCCAAAATAAATATTAAATAATAAATAATTAAAAAAAAAAAAAAAAAAAGAGCATCCCACAAACAAATCGATCACAGTCGTCATCTACGTGTCTTTGATTTCTATCCAAAGTCTGATCTTAGCCTTCATAAATGTTAACACTCCTCGTCCTAAATATACTCGTCTTTACTGGCATCGCCATCTTGCATTCATTCTTGGACCTCGGTTGTTACTTTATTAATAATTCTGGAAAGTTTTTAATTTTTAATTGTAGGAGGTTGTCTCATATAAAATATAAAATTATTTTAGAAATTGTAAAAGGATTATAAATTATAATGCACAATTAATTGCTCAATTGAGTCAATTAATTAGTAATTATTGTTGTAAAGACAAAAGGCCATGAATAGCATTCTCGCATTAGAATTTTGAATTTTCAATGTATGCACTTTGCAGAATCTTTCATATTATATTGTAAAAATAAATTCTTGAATCTTGTAGAAATTGGGAAAAGAAACAAAAGGATTATAATGCACAATTCTTGAATATATGTCGTAACCCAAATGTCCAATTATTTATTTTAACAAATTTAATTTGTTACAATTATTTATTAAATAAGCAATTCTCTAGATTTATTGAATTTAGAGCATTTTCAATGTACAATTAATGTCTATTTGACGAGGAAAAACACAAAAAATTGAGTTCAATTCCATATATATGTTTCTCATTTTTTACTAGCTATTTTCTAAATTACTGTTATCTCTTCTATCCCACTTCTTGTTCACTTTTTCTTTATCGTTTTCCATAGTATGTCAAAAATCGTACATCCATCTACACACCCTTCACTATTATTTTATCATTATTTTTTTATTTGTTTCTACCTTGTCCTCTTTTTCACTTTTCTCTCCCTCTCTGTCTTTCTTATACTTACTTATTTATCAAACGTTTCAATTTAAAATAATCATATTCTCTCAATCTATCTCCTTCACATCATCTTCAATAGACATTGTCCAGAATTTAGCACTAAAGATGCTCTTAAGAATGCTAGAAATTTTCTATTGAATTCTCTTCTACAAAATGTTAGAAGTTCAATTTGAGACGGAGAGTGTGAAATTATTATATATCCATGTCCCTTTTTTTTGGAAGCAATGGCTTTCCCTTTAGTCATTTATTGAAATATACATAAAAAAAAATGACCTTGTTAGTTTATATGAACGTGGTATTTTCGACTTATATTAGTGTAGTGTTGCCGGCTTATATAAATATGATCTTGTTAATTTTGTATAGTATTGAAGTTGGTTTTCATGTTATGTGGTCATGTAATTACTACAAACACTAATAAAACAAGTAATACATTTAAATTTTTGCATGCTAATTTATAATTAGAGTTCTGTTTTTAAATAACCCCTTCTATATCGAGCTAAGACTGCTTAATTTATATGTCGTTTCAAACTATAAAAATGATAAGCAGGAGGTTGTCAAAATGTACACTCGAAATTTTTTCCAGTTAGGTTTATGTCACTCGATATAAATCCAATCCAAATGCATTGTTACATTACATAGGAATGGGAGCAAATTTTGTTGAATATTAAAGTGCGGTGGTCGTGTACTTGGAAAGCGGCCGGCCAAGACTTCCAAACCTAATTTCGGCGTTTAAACAATGACAAAAGAGCAAAAAAAATGCATTAAAAATATGTTGTTCCTTTTTCTTAATGATGATAACTTGTATTCATTGCCTACATTCATTTGAAAAGTTATTCCATTGAGCTGGTTAGTGTATGTATCACTTGGAACAATTTATTTAAATCAGCTATATAGAATTCAAGTTGAAAAAGTTAAAGTCGTCGTGGAAAAACAATACAAGAAACTGCACTTTTAAGGGTGACCTATTATTGTCTCTATAATTTCGTCCATATAGAACATTAAGGGCGACATGTAGAGCATTAGGAGGGACATAACAGCATGTCACCCGTAATGCTCTACAGGGATGACATGTCGCTCTTAAAAACCTAATTTTTGGTAGTGAAAGGTTAATAACAGTCAAAGAAAAAACAAAAATAAATAAAGAATCTACAAATCGATTTGGTACAAGCTACTTGCAGTACCAAATCTGGAGCAAACGCTTCGATGTGGAGCGTCACGTTGGTGTAATATCAGCGTCACATGGACCACTTGCACAAATATGACGCAAGTAACTTGCACTAGATCAGGAGCGCTATCATCGTATATGTAATCGTTTTTCTTCTTACTCAATATTTCACCATGTCCACAAACTTTGTTCTCTTAAAATAGCACATTTGATACTATTCACTAATCTTTGACTTCGCTTCCTATGGTTTATTTCCGGAAGCAATTGTCCACTTCATGCCCCCCAAATCCTTGTAAAATTGATGATATTAGTTTCACGTAAAAATTAACTAAAATTAAAAATTAAAAACTAGTTATGGTTTTAGTTTTTGTAATTATTGGCGGCACGTCTAATTTAAAACCATTCGCAATAGCTGAAGAAATGGAGAACAATTTAGCTTTATCATAAAATAATGTGAAGGGCAACTTGAGTAAATTAAGCAATCCAGATTGGTGCAATAGCTGACTCAAATGTGTGTTTCATATTAATGTGCATCAACGATCCCTAGTCAAAATTGATACTCATATGTTTATGATCCAAATTTACAACACTAACATTTCCAATAAACCTCATGAGTTAAAACCTTGCTTCATGCTATTTAGGCAGTTTTTGATAGCAAAGATTTTAATGGAAAATGAAGAATTTTTAAACTCGTTAATTTCAACTTTTGCTGCATCTAATTGTCAAAAATTTCTATGAAAAATATTTAAAGCACATTCATGGTAAACTATTCAAGTAATTAAATATAAATTAATCATTCTTTGGGATGTAAAGCACAAACTTTGCCGTCTACGCGTTTTTTATAGATTTATTTGTTTATTGATTTTTATTTTTTTTTTTTGGTTGCTCAAAATGGTGTTTACTAATTGGTAAACTTACCCAATCTACTTTAAAAAAAAAAAAAAAAAAGAACACACACAAAATACACATACACATACACATACACAACATACAGAGACCTAACACACCAGTACTTAAAATCATGATAATTTTGAGTACTGCAGAACTAAATAGATACCACACACACCCATAGAGCGAGCGACGTGGGACAACCCAATCTACTTAATTGCCCAACAAAGTACCCTCAATCAAGGAACATTTGGTCTATCTATTTGAGTACAAACTACTATTGGTCATATGTGAAATTTGTACACCTACTTATTAGACCACAAACCCTAAGGTAATTGGGCCCATATATAATTATACACAATTCACCCCAACGTGTGTTTGCTCCAACAACAATGATAGCATTAACCTTTCTCATCGCATGTCAAAATCATTTATAATTTTCAAAAACACTGGTTCCTGACTTAATATACAATTAAATTCTTTAAGAACTAGTATATTAGTAGGCAAATTATTGCTAGGATACCTCACGTGTGTCATATATAGAAAAATATTCCCAATTCTACAACTTGAAAAAGAATTAAGATCAATTGCATGTGTACTTGACATGATTAATTCTTATTTGGGTCATAGATGTTAGAAGGTTTTAGGTGAAATTTAATATTATTGAAGATTTTTATATATATATAATTTCAATTTTTTTGGGCTATTTTGGTCCCAAAAAATTTTTACAACAGGAGGCATCAAATGATTGTATAGCTCGACTTATCTCAAGGTCACTATTGTTCTTATTTTACCCTGATACGGTCTCAAATTATAGTTCACTTAAATTTCTTTTATTATCAACTCAATGTTAACTCCAGTTATTGGTGCTGGTTCATATTAGATTTTCTTAAAGAAAATTAATTTTTTTTTTTAACGGTACGTGCGCTATTGAAAAATAAAAATGATGTCGAGTAAAAGATTGATTCCAAACAAGCATCTACCCCATCTAGGTAGTAGGGATATATCCATTTAAAATGTGTAAATAAATATTTTACGTATATAAATATGTTTATTGCAATATAATTAAATTTGCAAAATATATGGGTATAAGCCAATTCACGCACGTATCGTGTATATACCAATTAAGCATAAATTCAAATTAGTCATGTAACGTATTTTGAATGAATTAGTCATGTAACGTTCAAAAACACAAAAGAACTGGTTAAATTCTATGACTAGAAACAAGACAAAGAAAGAAGGCTTCAAACTTCAATAATGCAGGGAAATTTTACTAAATAATTGAAACGTACTTACCACATACTACTATTTTAATTATACAATGAACACCTTATAGATTAATATATAATTAACTCGAAAAATGCACATGGATGACAAATTCAACTCAACTTCCAAGGCTTCCATCCCAAATTGTCAAGTGTGGTGCCCCACTTTTTGTTCCTTTATTACTAAACTCTACACCTAATCTCCATTAGATTATCGATCACAACTAATTAACGACTGCGTGTTTTTACAGTCAAAAGTAACTTAAAAATGACTTTTCTACGAAGAAAAAAAATTGTACTGCTAAATGAAAAGAAATGATCCTCCGATCCTATAAATAGATAGTTTTATATTCCCCTTTCATCAGTGCTAAAGTAATTCACTTTTCAAGGATTTCTTAAAGACTATCATCTCCTAATATATATACCCCTATTTAATGTTGTAATATTACCAACCAAAATCAACTATACCATCATTTAGTATAGGAGTATATTCGAGGAAAAAAAAATACTCCCTCCGTGGCTCCGTCCTATAAAGATAATTCACAATTCTTTTTTATCCCGTCTCAAAATGATAGTCCATTTTTCTTAATTAAATTTTGATTTCTTTGTATACTCCTATTTAATATCCATTGTAATCAACAAATAATAAGTAATAAAGTTGAATCATAATTAAGTGTAAGGGTAAATTAGGAAAATTATTCTTAAATTGTACTTTTTCAAAATTATTGATTGAGCTTTCTTAGTCTATGTGAAAATGAGAAGTGGGCTATCTCTGTGGGACGAAGGTAGTAAATGTTACTTTTCCAACAAAAATTAAGCTTTCCGTCATAAGTTGGTTTTCAATTCTCTTTTATCCGTCCCAAAATATTAATCTACTTTCAAATTAATAAACATGCATTGCCTTTGTTTACTGTAGGGGCATATTTTTTTAAAAAAACTAAAATTTATATTTTTAATAATATTAATATTAATTACGATTTCTGTATCTATCTGAAAGTGAAACTCAATGTATCTTCGTAAGATGAAGGAGTACAACTTTTTAATCTATATGAAATTAATAAAAAGACTGCATTTATGGGACAGATGGAGTATATATATTTTTAGTATACATTAGGAAAAGGTCGATAATACGATGAATTATAATCTGAATTAGAGTGAAAATAAATTCCCATTTTCGGCTGGTAACATATTTATGGTACTAGCTAGAACAACGTTGTCATATTACTCTCCATATATACAATACAATGATCAGATAGGAGGCAAAAGGTCTCAAATTAAAGTATTGTTAACTAAACATCAAAGAAAATTGATCAGATGGATCAGTGTTTCATCATTCTGAGAGCAAGTGCTTGAAGCTCACTGAGTTCAGTCTGTGAAGGTCTTTTCTTGCTAGAAGAATAGGGCTGGAACATTGAGATTTCATCTCTGCTGCTCGGAAAATCTTGCACGCCGTTTTGATGATCGATTGAGTCAAGTGAGCTCTGAGGTGAGATTGAAGATGAATTCATGTAATTTGTTTGGAAAATTTGATTTGAGTTTGCTAATATTCCACCATTCATGTTGCAGCTTGGCCATTGAAGATTTTCTTGGTAGTTTCTTGACTCATGGATTAAGCTTTGTGCTAGTTGAGCCTTCACTTGCATTAGTTGAGCTTGCAAATATGCCACCTAAAAAATTCCAAACAAATAAAAAGGAAAATTCTCAACTAATTTTCAGGGTTTAAGAAATGAATTCAGTCTACACGGGATGGGAAGTGCTTTTAACACGGTGTGACTAGGGTTTCATTTTAACTTCTTTCTAAGTATTAACTCAATCAAAATCAAACTTCAATTTTAGGTCTTGTTCTTTTGAAGGGTTTGTGCATTTCCGTGTAAAATGCGTGGTTAGTATTATATTAGAAAATGTGTGTAGTTGAAAATGTGTGTAAGTTGTACGAAAATACGCAAACTTATGAAAAGAACAAGGCCTTAATCACACATTTTAAATTACTGCTCATTATTACGATAGATCTTACTTTTTGCAAGTACAATTCAACCAATAGAATGTCAATTTTTAGCAAAATAAAAATACACAACAACACTGAGCTTTGCGCCTGTTCTTCTACCCATTTTTACACATTTTTACACTACCCATTTCGTGGGACCTACCTGTACTACACAAATCTCCACCATTCAATTCCACTTTCTCTCTCTCCTATATCACATCAAAATACATAAAAACACATAAAAATACACACCCTAACACCCTCAAGTCTAACTATCCCTAGCTAACTATGCGCTGGCTGGTAAAAACTTGAAATTTCTTATTTATTGTTTATTCACGCTTTGTACTTTTTAAATTACTGAATTCTAGTGTATATGGATCACACATAAGCAGGAAGACAAATAGGAAGATGAATTTACCTAAAAGATCGGTTTTTAATTAACACAATAAATTTTCACAAGACATGAAGCTCAGTCTAAACTCGACTATGTGCAAGCACACGGGCTAGTAAAAACTTGGAATTCAGTTTTATAGTCTACACGCTTTTTGCTTTTTAGAATACTGGTTTCAAAAGGATTTGCATTCACACGAAAACATCAAGGTCAAAGAGGAAGATGAATTGACCTGTTGCTGCAAGGCAAAGATATGGGAGACACATCCATAAACAGGATCTCTAATCCTAGCTTGAGCTTCATAAGCAATTGTGACAACAGCCTCACACCTATCAGCCACAGGAATGTGTAGCAACAATTTTGACACATTACTCGCTCCAAACACCTTGTGAATGGCAGCAAATCTCGCCGGACCTTGCTCCGAGCAAAAATATGGCGCAAATATGCAGTCGGCCGCGCATTTCCGGCGCAGAAACTTGCATGCACCACAAGGAGAGCCACTACCACTTGCCATATATATGTGTAGAAATTAAACTAGAAAAAGTATATATAATAGAGAGAGATAGAGATAGTTTTAAAACAATAGAAGCACACGAGGAAACTAGGAAATGGTGAAGATATGAAGAGAGATGGAATATGGGGGTAGGGGTTGTAGTGGGGTTTTGTTGTTGTTATAAAGGGTTTGAAGAAGGGGACATGGAAGCTATGTATGTATGGTTCTAAGGAAACATTTATAAATGGGATTATGCAATGTGGTTGTGCTTCTTTAATGATTAATTTATTTTCCTTGATATAAAAATCTTTTTTTTTTATTTGCTTTAAATATTATATATGAAAACATTATTAATTAATTCAAAATCATTACCACTTTAAAAAGTAAGATTGCAACAGGTTGACCATCACTGTACAATATATGAAAAGCAGAACCTTTAAGGACAACTTATTGTTACGACGGCATTATGTCTGCAGAGCAATAACAATGGCATAACATTATGTTGTTACTATTAGTCTGCAGACACAATGCTATTGCAGTAACAGGTCACCCCTATAGGTCACATTTTTTAATATATTCTAACTTGCAATTTCTTTTGTGAACGGAACAACGACAGTATCCTGCATACATATTTCTATTTCCATCCCCACGCACGAAGAAAGGTCTTATTCTTTTTATTGCTATTTTGGATCATTAAGGTATCCCGAGATATCCTATTCACTCAAAATCAATATTCTAGTGTCACGTCAACTGTTGGGAGGATAAAATCTCTTCACATATAAAGGAGAACGAGAGTGATATCCTACATTACTTATCTTGTTATAGGTGTAAAGAATTTGATCAATTTTTATATTCTAATAAATTCAACAATACACTAAAAATCCCTTAATCAAATCTCTAACTTTCTTGAATTAATTAGAAACTTGAGTTGTTAATTAAGCATTTACAAGTTTTGTTTATGTCAAGCTAGAGTCTAGACCAGTTCATATAGGTTAACTGTTTGAAGAGTGAAAGAATGATAGAATCATAGAAGTCTCTTAATGAATTGAAATGAAATATTAATAAATGAAAAGTTTGTCCTTCGTTGAAAATGAGTTTGTTTGGATGAGTTTAAAAAATAATTTTTGCGCCGAACGCCGCACCTTGGAACTGCTGCTAATGTTTTGGTTGCTTTCTGCAAATTGACACGTATTAGTATTCGTAGTAATTAAAACTTCTTAATTAATTAACTAATTAAATTCCATTATTATTTAATTAATTCATTAAAATATTACTAGTTGATAGTGATTTGGTCTGACTACACCATTCATTGGATTTGAATAGGAAACAGAACAAAAGACGCATTAATTAGCATATGCCCTTTTTTATCTTTTTTTTTTTTCATTTCTTTTTTTTTTTGGGTTTATTAAATATTACACATTAAAGGGTCACTTATGGCCCTTTGACTTGGAAGCTTGGGGAAGAAAAAGGTTGCTTCTTGTTATAAAATCAAAGTAAAAAATACCTTAAATGCTACAAGAGAATAGAGAGGAAATATATTGAACTTTCTTCCTTCTTCTTCATTCATCAATTCATGAATTGAGGTCTATTTATAGACCATCAAGTGTAGAATCAAAACAAAAATGATGAGTCATATTACACATAATTATCAATCAAGTTGTACAATTATTCATGAATTATTTTCATCCTCACATGATTTCATAGTCATTCACAACTCATTCACAATAATGCATCCAACTTTTGAATTATTTATAACACTTCGAATGACTATTTATACAATAAAGTTGATTGTGGGGTGCCCATGTGTTGCCTCGTTAAAACCTTGTCGGGAAAACCCATGGGATAAAACCCGATCGAAGGAAAAAGAGTACAACCGCTTCCCGATGTTCACCACAGAGTATAAATATGTCGCTTCATTAAAACCTTGTCGTGAAAACCCAATGGGATAAAAACCCCGATCGAAGGAAAAAGAGTACTACTCCTCATAATGACATTGTTCAAGGTCCTTAAGTCGCCAGCATGCCAATTTGGTACACCAATTTTCTAAAGGTTGATGTTGGTAACGCTTTGTGAACAAATCCGCTAAATTGTCAATTGAGCGAATTTGTTGAACATCAATTTCACCACTTTTCAAGGTCATGTGTATAAAGAATTTTGGAGAGATATGCTTCGTTCTATCTCCCTTGATGTAACCTTTGTTGAGTTGTGTGATGCAAGTCGCATTATCCTCATACAATACAGCTTGATTTTTCTTTTATTGAGGATAACCCACATGATGTTTGTATATGATGAGTCATATTCCTTAACCACATACATTCCCGACTTGTCTCATGAATTGCAATGAGTTCAAAGATTATTTGATGATGTTGCGCTCAAAGTTTGTTTTGTAGATTTCAAGATATAGCGGTTCCTCCACGCCAGAATACATATCCTGTTTGGGACTTGCCTTTATGGGGATCTGATAAGTATCTCGCGTCTGCATATCCAACTAAAGTAGATCGAGAATTATGTGAATAAAATAAACCTAAATCAGCACGTACCTCTTAGATAACGGAGAATGTGTTTAATACCATCCCAATGTCTTTTGGTAGGTGTATGACTATATCTTGCCAGGAGATTTACGTAAAAGCTATGTCCTGGTCGAGTGCAATTTGTCGATAATGTAATGCTCCAATTGCACTAAGATACTGTATTTCGGACCAAGGATTTCTTCCCCATCTTCAGGTGGTTGAACGCGTCCCTTTCAACATCAAGTGTTCGAACGACCATAGGTGATGTTAGAGGGTGTGCTTTATCCATACCAAATCGTTTCAAAACCTTTTCAAGATATGAAGATTGATGAACAAAAACTCCTTCGGGAAATGTTCAATTTGTAAACCTAGACAAAATTTGGTTTTGCCTAAATCTTTCATCTCAAATTCAGTTTTCAAGTACTTCACCGCTTCATTAATCTCTTCAGAGTTCCAATGAGATTTAAATCATCAACATAGACTGCTATGATTACGAATCCAAAGATCCGCTTTTCTTTATGAAGACACAAGGACAAATGTCATCATTTTTGTATCCCCTTTTAATGTAATTACTTAAGCAATTGAACCACATTCTTCCTGGATTGCTTCAAACCATATAGTGATCTTTGCAATTTAATTGATAACACATTATTTGGGCATGCACTAAGTGCTTCGGCACTTTTATTCCTTCTAATTCTCATATATATATCATCACAAGTGAACCATATAAATATGCAAGCATTACATCCATAAGACGATGTCAAGTTTTTCTCATACCAGACTTATCAAAAATCTAAAAGTAATAGCATCCATTACGGAGAATACGTTTCTTCATAGTCAATTCCTGGTCTTTGAGAGAATCCTTGCGCTACAAGCCTTGCTTTATACCTTGTAATTTCGTTCTTCTCATTTCTCTTTCTTACGAAAACCCATTTGTATCCTACAGGGATTACATTTTTGGTGTTTGAACTACAGTCCGAATACTTCGCGTTTATACAAAGAATTTAATTCAAATGTATGGCTTCCTTCCATTTTGGCCAATCATTTCTATTTCGCAATCTTTAACTTAGTTGTGGTTCGTAATCCTCACTTTGCACAATTTTACCGGCAACATTAAAGGAGAATATATCATCTACAATGCTGCTTTCCTGCTCCCATAAGTTATTAGATAGTAAATAATCTATTGATATCTCATGGTTTTCGAATACTTACGGTTCTGGAACCTCAATCTTCTTGGATGCTTCGGTTCTCTTGGAACTTTAAATATTTTATTTGATTGATCAATCGCTTTTATCATTACTTCGCAAAGATTCTTTTGTTGGTTTTTGTCTTGTACCCTTCTCTTTCTAGGTACGTAATCCTTGGAACCAATCGGTCGACCACGCTCAAGCGTATTTTAGATTCATTTGTCAGAATAAAGTTGTCTGAGGACATCAATTTTGCCGTGTATTCTCTACCGGTATATGCGACTTGGTGACTTTCCTTGTATTCACAAATGCATCGTGCGAGTTCATATGCGATTCTTTGCAAATGAATAAGATTTTCAATTTCTCTCTCACATTTATTGCTTCGGGATCAAAGTGAGCTAGAGTCTTCTCATTCCAGAAAGTTCATTTTTTCTTTCAGGATGTAGTTTTATACCCCCAGTTGTTGGAAAATTCATTTCATTAAAATGACAATCATTAAAGCATGCATTAAATAGATCACCCGTTAAAGGTTCTAGGTACTGATGATTGACGGTGAATTAAACCCAACATAAATTCCAAGCCTTCGTTGGGGACCCATTTTGATACCCATTTGTGGGGTGCAATTGGTACAGTACTTCACAACCAAAAATTCGAAGATGAGAAACATTAGGTTCTTGACCAAATGCTAATTGTAAAGGGAGTATTGATGATATGCGGTTGGTCTCGAGACGTATCAATGCCGCAGATGTAATATAGCATGTCCCCAAGTAGAAGTTGAGAGTTTTGACCTCATAAGCATAGGCCTAGCAATAAATTGGAGGCGTTTAATAAATGATTCGCCAATCCATTTTGTGTATGGACATGAGCAATGTAATATTCAACTTCAATTCCCATAGTCGTGCAATAATCATCAAATGCTTTGATCTAAATTCACCAAAGATTATCAAATCGAATGGACTGGATCGAATAATCGTGAAATGAACTCGCAATTTTATAATTTGGGCTAATAGTTTAGCAAATGCATCGTTTCTAGTTGAAAGTAGGCAAACATGTGACCATCTAGTAGATGCATCAACTAAGACCGTAAAATAACGAAATGGTCCACAAGGTGGGTGTATAGGTCCACAAATATCACCTTGAATTCTTTTCGTAAAAGTTGGCGATTCAACATTTACCTTTGTTTTAGAGGGTCGATGACTAATTTACCTTGTGAACAAGCTTCACATGGACACTCATTTGGTAAAATAGTCTTAAGGTTCTTAAAAGGATGTCCATGTGAGCTTTTAATTATTCGTTGCATCATAGTCGCTCTGGGTGCCCAAATCTATCATGCCAAAGTTTAAGAACCTTTGAGTCAATAAATTTTGGTTTTATGATGTTGTTAGACTCAATCGTTCTTATGAATGTATAATACATTCCAGATGGAAGCGATGGAAGTTTTTCTTTAATCTGCTTATGCCCAGATAGAAATGAGTTTATGTAAAGATATTCTTTATTATTTTCTTCCATTGTTTCAATGTGATATCCATTTTTATGATATCCTTAAAACTAAGCAAATTTCTTCTGGATTTGCTAGAATAAAGTGCATCATCTATATTCAATTGTGTATCATTTGGCAAGATAATACGAGCTCTTCCGGAGCCTTCAATAATATTTGATGCACCAGAAATTGTATAGACATAATTTCTCGTATTGTCAAATTCAAGAAAAACTTCTTATCTTGTAAAATAGTATGCGTAGTTGCGCTATCAGCTAGGCAAATATCTTGGCAATTTGTCATGGTCTACAAAAGAAATTTAAAATATAAAATTCATACCAATTAACAAACAACAATTACATATAACACTTAATGGAAAATAACAATACAAATATAAAGATAACAATTCCACACTTATCACACAAAAGCATTATAGAAAAATATTTCACACATAATACACCATAAATATAATAATACTTCATTAGAGAATTATTTAATCGATATTTTCCATCAAACTTCCAATGTTTGTATGATCTGCGGGATCTGGGAAAAAGTCAGGAGTATCAAAATGAGTTCCATTGACTCGCTATCCCAATCAAAAATTGGTTTCAACTTTTTCTTTTCCTTTCTTTTCCCTTGGTCGAGTTTATATATAAGTCCACCAAATGCTTTGGTGTACGACATGTACGGGACCAATGCCCGTGTATTCCACATCGATAGCATCTGTCATTACTGCCTTTATCAAATGAATCATTTCCATTATTTTTCTGAAATTTGAACCTGCTATTGTGTTGCTGATTCTGCTCATTATATCGTAAATGAGCTTTTCCATTATCATGTTGGAATTCACGTCTAAACCCTCGTCCACGCCCACGTGGCCCACGTCCACGTCCACGTGGCCCACGTCCACGTCCACGTCCACGTCCGTAATTATTTTTCCTAACGCTGCATTTACCTCGCCATATAGTTCCATTTGTTTCGTATCACTGTGGATCCCGCTGGACGTATCCCATGGTTTTTCATGAGTAGTTCATTATTTTGTTCTCGCTACTAATAAGCAAGATACAAGTTCAATACGCTTGAAATCTACGCTCGATATCGCCGCCGCAGAGCACGCTCGAGGCATGGAATGTTGAAAAAGTTTTTTCTAACATATCTTGCTCAGTAATTTCTTCACCACAGAAAAGTAATTCAGAACGTATTCTGAATAATTCGGAATTGTAATCTTTTACAGATTTAAAATCTTGCAGGCGCAAGTGCATCCACTGATATCTGGCCTTGGGCAGGACGACAGCCCTTTGGTGATCGAATCGTCCCTTTAAATTTTTCCACGTAACGGATGGATCTTTGATCGTGAGGTATTCTACCATCGAGATGCATGTAGGTGTCGTCGAAGGAAAATTAACTTATGTTGCACGATCTGCTGGGATCTTTCATTTCCTTCGATTATTGTTTCACCTAACCCTTTTGAGATCAAGTGAATCTCAAAGATCAAGTGTCCATGATGAATAATTATCACCGTAAATATCAAGAGCGACAAAATCAAGTTTTGCAAGCGACATTTTCAAAAATTTAAATGAGCTAGTATATTTTGTTTTGAAATTTGAATTAGTACTCGTCAAGCACAACAATAACAAAATAAAATTTCTTGTAAAAAAATCGTGATTATCTTGTAATAATTAGGTTTACGATACTGAGGTCATCTATAAGATGCAATCAGAGAGCATATTCCCTTTTACTACAAGAGTGAGCTCTAGTGTAGAGACTCGTGCTGATAACGTGTTATAAAATCAAAGTAAAAAATACCTTAAATGCTACAAGAGAATAGAGAGGAAATATATTGAACTTTCTTCCTTCTTCTCCATTCATCAATTCATGAATTGAGGTCTATTTATAGACCATCAAGTGTAGAATCAAAACAAAAATGATGAGTCATATTACACATAATTATCAATCAAGTTGTACAATTATTCATGAATTATTTTCATCCTCACATGATTTCATAGTCATTCACAACTCATTCACAATAATGCATCCAACTTTTGAATTATTTATAACACTTCTTTTGTTTTGGGATTAGAAGTTTTTTAAGTTTTAAATGTAATTGGAATTGGAATTTGGGTCACCAAAATTATCATGAAATCAATGTTTTCCCATTTTTTTCTTTTATCTTTTGCCTTTCTTCATAAAATTTTGAACAATTTATTAGTTTATTTACAATGATATGACAATTTAATATTTATCAATTCTGTACTCTACTTATATGCTATTGTTGATATTGATCGACTACATCTTGAGTCCTGAGGTACACACTATAACATATCCAACACGGCTGTAATGTCTATATGCCATTACTGAAACTGATCCGATGCACCTTGAGGTGCACTTTATAGCATGCTCCAACTCAATTAATATGGCATTCGACTAACGTATTACATCATCTTAGAATACTCCGTAAATCAACTCAATTTCATTGCACGAAATATTGTAACATAAATATAATGTTATTATCATCCATACGTAACATATTACAAAAGATATGATGCAAATGCGTAACTTTTGAGTTCCGAGTGCAACATACAGTCGCGAACATGTCACAAGTGCCGCGTGCAACATTCGTAGCAAAGTTTTCAAGTTGACAAGACACTTTCTTTTAGTTTTATTTTTTCGGTCGGGGATAGGGTCCGGATCTGATACAAGCCACGAACTCTAAAAGCTTACATCACATTTACGTTAAAGAAAAGGCAAAGGAGTTAGTTCAGTTTCGTCAGCCTAAACCATGGAAAGTGGCAGATTTCAGCTGACTCACAAGCCATAAGGCTTTTTATATACATTCTTCTCACCGTCTCATTTACTCACCCTACTAACATCATCTGAAAATGCATATTCACAAAAGTGATTTAATGCCTATGTGAACAGGCTGATTGTGTCTACGAGAGACGTCACCTTGACAGTGAATGATATTAAGGTGAGTACATTATGTTGATGTGATCACATTATCTACCATGTAGACATAATAAACTATGTCCATATGAATATTAAGTCAGCTCGATACATCTTAAATCTACCACTTTCAAATGCCTAGATATACAAAACTTATGCACCCAAACAAACTCCCGTGAATAAAGCATGCACGAAGGATAGTTAATAGATGAAGTGGATGGACACATAGACGAAGGATCCAGCTACGGAAATTTCGAAGAGAGACTGATGTAATCCACAAAAGAGACATTTTTTGCATGACGGGGTATTACACCATTAGTTAAAAACCGATTTACAGTAGTAGAAAGACGAAGTTAGATCTTCGATAAATGCCAAAATCAGATCTACCCATATTGGAGTAACGAAGTTTGAGATTACTCCCCCCAAACACAAAATGGTGCATGAATTTTGCATGCCATTGGATCAAGTCTTGTGATGGAACCTCACCTTCAGTAAGAACTGCATTTTAACCTGCACAATAGTACAAGTCACCCAAGTGAGTTAGCACTTAGCCCATGTCTGTTTCGACTTCTGGTAACTAAAAATTAACTTTTACTACTCAGTTGAATTTTTTACTTCAATCTTAATCCTACATACAAAATTAAGCCCACGTTAGGATTGTAATTTTTGTGAATTTTTATGGATTTTCATGTGAAATAGGAGAGAGAATGAGTGGAGTTGAATGGTGGAGATTTATATAGTACACATAGGTCTCACATGTGGATGTGATTAATTTGGCCAAATTCAAATTTGAATGAAATTGAATTAAAATGGATAAAAATTTGGATCCTAACGAGTATCATGATCATAAGGTCCCTATAGCTGCATCTTTTAGCAGCATCCTAAACCAAAAGCAAACTCCAGCTCTACAATTATTTCAACATATTTTTGGCTTAAATCCACTTCCACCGTCCAATAAAAGTCAAACGTCCATTTCAGCTACACATTGGAAAATTAATGAGAGCTTGTTTGATAAAGCTTTTTTTAATTTAAAAATAAAAATAATTTTTCTTGGAAAGACTCCATGATTAAAAGTAGTAGTTGAAAATAAGTGTAACAAAAATAATTATTTCGAACCAATCACCTGCACAGATCACATGCGACCAACATATACTACACAGATCTTCACCATTCAACTCTACTAATTCTCCCTCATATTTCACATAAAAATCCTTAAAAATGAATAAAAATGTAAATCCTAACACACGCTTAAAAGTAACTTTTTAGTTACTTCCTTTCTCCCCATACACAAATAAGGTTACTTCTATTTTAAAACGAATTATGAATTAAAATTGTTCACATAAAAATCCTTAAAAATGAATAAAAATGTAAATCCTAACACACGCTTAAAAGTAACTTTTTAGTTACTCCCTTTCTCCCCATACACAAATAAGGTTACTTCTATTTTAAAACGAATTATGAATTAAAATTGTTGAAAGAGTGAAATTTACTTAAAGTTCTACGAATATATTGCCATGTTAAACAATAATGACTAAGCGCCCGTTAGCCTACAAGTTTTTACACATTTTTATACATTTTTAGCTTACATGTCAACTCCACTCATTCTTTCTTATTTCACATCCACATATCTCGCAAGACCTACCTGCACTACACAAATCACCACCATTCAACTCCACTCATTCTCTCTCCTACATTACATTAAAATCTATAAAAATTCATTTTTACACATACACTAACACGCACAAGTTTTTGTTAATAAAAATGCCACGTTAAACATGAACACATTAAGAAATGTTGAAAGCAAAATACATTGACAATAAGGTAAGTGGCCTAGAAATTCGCACATATAAGTAAAGAACCAAATCTATCTCTATGGGACAGAGTATCTTTTTAGTTTCATGAACATACTAGGGGTGTGTTTGGTTCATTAGATTTCTCATGGAAAATGTCAAATCAAGGAAAAAAAATTTCCAACTTCGGTGTTTGGTTTGATAGGAAACTTTCCATGAAACAAAATTCCAACATACACCCCATTGATGTACAAAATGAGCCAATTTCCATGGAAAATCCAAACTTACGGAGAGACGGCAAAATTTGGGCAAAAAATCCAAATCTATCAAAATATTTTATAGTGAAAAATTTTCATGCAATCAAACACACCTAAGATTGTGAAAAATCCAAATCTAAGGAAATTTTTTTGCAGGGAAAATTTTTCATGCAATCAAACATGCTTTGGTAGATATTTTTTAGAAAATTATCTTTGAATGTATGGTTAAAAAGTACAGTAAAAGTATTTAAAAATTGTGGAAAGTTGTCAAATCAATAGAGTGAGTTGTTGGAATTAATGGTTCAGAAAACTGATATAATGCTGTATCAAACAAGCTCTAAGTGTTCGTTGGGAAAAGATATCTAGAAAAATGATTTTTTTAATGTACAGTTAAAAATTATAGAAAAGATTAAAAAAATATAAAAATTGTAATCAATAAAACGAGTGTGGAGTTGAGCATGATTTTTGAAGGAACAAAAATTAAAAAAAAAAAAAAAAATCATATAGCTTGCGCCAATATTTTGTTCAAAGATTTTTTTTGCGACAAGAACTTCATACTTTAACAAGATCTAACAAACTAGCATAGCGTGTGTTAGGGAGTAAATTTTTATTGATTTTTATGGATTTTAGTGTGAGCTAGGAGAAAGAATGAGTGAAGTTGATGGTAGAGATTTGTGTAATATATATAGGTCACACGAGATATGTGGATGTGATTGGTTTGACCAAAATTGAAAATGAACTAAAATGTGTAAAAATTTGTTAAAATTTGTAAACTAACACACACATAATCTTTGCATATGTTTGCCACAACTTTTTTCAAAAATAAGTTTTCCTCACCTGCCTTATTAATGTAACAAGTTATTCATATTTTTCAAAACTTTTCTTTTCTTTTCAATTACATATTTAGGTAGGGGTAGACATCAGGAGTGCCAACCCGCGACCCAAACCGACTCGAGTTGGTTTGGTTCAGGTCGAGTTCTACAAGAATCGGATCGGTTTTCGTCTTCGGGATTGACAATTGTCAACCCGAAAACCAATTGGGTTATTGCCAAAAAAAAAAAAATTCGTAGTAACAAGGTTGGGTCGGGTCGGTTTCGGGCCACCAAACCGAACCACCGGTTTGGTTTCGGTCTGGAAAATCCCAAACCGACTCAAATCGGGTCAGTTTTGGGTCGGGCCCCGACCCGACTAACCCGATGTCCAACCCTACATTTAGGTTTTGTTCTCTCCACATTAAATTTGATGTACTCGAATTTTAGGTTGGATGCGTGGTTAAGAATTGGCAAAGCTATATTAAAAAATATATAGTAATTGTCAAATCAATGTACAAGTGATTCTAAAGGATGAGAGAGAAAAAATAAATTTAATTCGATGAAGTTTAACATGAGTTGACCAAGCCCTTAATAACAATTTACTCCAAAATCTCTCCTAAACATACATTTATGTATCCATCTCTAGTTATATGGACGCCAAATTATAGATACCCAAAAGGCAAGGAATGAGCATATATAACCGATCCCAGCTCACCTTGTACTTTGGGAAAACGATACACTAACTAAATCTCATTGCAGCAATGACACTCTAGGGAATCAAGAATCTTATGCATTAGGAAATGCCTCACGATTATATCCATATCTACCATGAAATCCTACTACAAATTGTCACCATAATTGAGCACGTCTTAATCTTGTCTAAGTCAAAAGAAACTACCATCTAGCTTGAGAAGGTGGAGAGAGGCTTCCTTTTGTGAGTTAAAAAAGGAAAAAAGGAAAAAAGATAAATAATTAACATGTGATTAACTTGGAAGTAGTAGACAAAGATACGTACTTGAGCTGTGTCATAGACTATATATTCATTGTACATAAGCTCTGATTGCTTGACATTGGATGACACTGGTTTTCCACATGGTACAACAACATCGTCTCTCCACTTCGCATATTCAGATTCTAGAGGCACCTTTTTGCCCAGACCTTTGGTCGAGTGCTTCCCTTCAGGAGGTTTATCTATATACTGAATACAAGTCAAAGAACCCATCAATTTCCTTCACAGCAAACACTTACATATCAAGAATGGCAAGAAACTGTACATAAATCTTTATAAAAGCTACAACGATGTAAAACGGTTACCTGTGCCTTTTTAAGCTCATAAACCTCACCCAAGGCGACTTCACTAAGAAGCATTAGTCCAACTGGATTTTTCTTAGCAGTGTAACAGTATTGAGCACTTTTACTGACCAGGTCAGCGAAGTATATTCCCTTACCAAACTACACATTCAAAGAAAATATAGTTGTTGAGACCCCATGAATGAGCAAATAAGTGTGGTAAAAATTAAAGTGTGATAACGGAGGTGAAACCATGTAGCCTGTTGCTGGGGCTTCAGGAGGGGCAATACGTAATCCTTGGTTTAGGATACCCACAAAGTTGGTCAACCGAGAACCTGCAAGAAACAGAAAATTTGAAATCCAGATATCAATCTTGTTTTATACCAGCGAATGGTACTTATCAATAAAATCTAGTGCTTTTGTGATTCAAAACATCGTAAACTACAAAGGTTTCAAGTTTAATATCAGTGGCAATTATAACTCACCATGCCAGAGAAGCATCTTGTTCTTCAGTTTAGCTCGATATGGAGCGTACTTGTCATATTCACCTTCCCTTTCAAGAGAAAAGACTTCCTCCAGTTCAAGAGTCCATTCCTAAGCAGCAGCGAGATAAATATGAGAAAATGCAAAGAAGAATCTCCTTCAAAGAGAGGGAGGGGGCAAAAAAAAAAAAAGAAGAAAAGAGCACCTTATGAGTGGGAGCATGTGTATTGTAAATATATTTCTCAATGAGGTGATAGTCTTCGCTATCATGAGGAAGGGGTGAAATGTTGCAATGCAGCTTCTTGTACTTTTCATCAATAGGCTCATCATTATCAACATCGAAACCAACTAGTCTTGAAGCTATTTCAATATCCTGGAGTGCTTCCAGCATTTGAACCTATCAGAACAATGTAAACAGATTACTACACTGGAAAACAACATCAGTTTACGGTTTCAGACGAGACATGGATGGAAGAGAGGCCGAGGAATGCAAAAACCTTGGAGAACACAAAATGGGAGTACTATAATATCACCATGTACCTTTGACTTAAAGTCATCCTCATCCTTAATCACATGCGGGTAAACAGAAGGTATAACTGTGAAAAATCTGTTGCTAGCATCAACAAGCAGACTTTCTTTGACAGAAGGAGCGTGAGCAGTGCTATTTATTAAATTCTGTATCTGTGTCAGAGCTTCGAAACCTGAAGAAGTCAATCAAAATAACATTAGAAACTATATCATAATTTTAATTTGAAACTTAGATGAAGCAATGAACAAGCAAAAATAACTATTCACAGTAAGCTACTTTAGTGCACCTTTTTGGATGTTACTTTTGCTTAGTTTTCCTAGAGGCATTTCAGACAAATTTATCTCAAATTCAATCATTGCAGCCCTGCAAACAATACTCCTTGTGTATCAACTCTGTAAAAAGATGAATAATAAAGTATTTGATAAAATAGTACATTCTTGTAACCTGTAATTATCCACGTCGAAGAGCATCTTCATTAATTCCACCAACTGTGGTGGAAGTTGACTGCTCGTGTAAGCAAGCTCTTTTTTCCTTGAGGTGTCCTTATTAACCCCATAATCCTACACAATAAGGACAAGATAAATCTTGAACTTTTTAAGGATAGGATTTCTTAATATATATTTAAGAAAAATAATGAGCAAAGGGAATAGAAATTAGTAATACAATGTCCAATGGATAGAATCTGCCAGGTTGCTTCTGGAAATTTTTCTTTTCCTCCCATGACTCCCATGAGTTCCCAGTCTTCTCAAGAAACAGACGCTTGAATTCTTGTATCGCATCTGATTTAGACATTTCGTCCAGCATTTTTCCACCAATTTTTTCATTTCCAACTCGACCCCATTTCCGGAAGACATAACAAGTAGGGCTTTTGTCTTCTTGTATGATTTGAAGAACGTAGTAACTTCAACAAATAAAAATAAAAATTATTTATGATGACTTAATAACATGAAGTATGCATAACAAGAAAAAGTAAGCACTAAGACAAGAATTAACCTATTAACACCAGTTGACAAGTCGGACATATTCAAAGTTGTATTGTAAATGCTTTTATTATCCTCAAGAATATGTCCATGACTTTGCAAGCCAGATGCTTCATGCACGGCACTCCGCCCTTTCACCTTGACAGTAACCGTACTCTGTTTCTCTCCAACTGATTCTATTTTGTATGGACTGAAAGGAAGTTTTTTCTGTCTTTTAATGCAATCCACCAAATAATCTTCTCTCACTATAGGAATCTTCATCCTCCTGTATAATGCAATAATTCCCAGTTAAAAATAAATAAATAAATAAAAATTAATTAATTAATTAATTAAAAATAAAAATAAGAAAAATAAAAGAAAGAAATGGAAAAAAACCTGGGCACAAATTTTCAAGCATTACCTTGCCTTTTTTATCTCAGCATCATTGTGAGTCAATGAAGCACTTACGACTAAGCAATTGGTTTCTGTAATATGCACATGAAAAGAACAGAAAATTATGCATTCCAAATTACAAAAGAGATGAGACCCAAATGTGGACTTTTAGCATATAGACCGTTCACCTTTTTGAACCTTGGGGTGAACCTGTCCACCTGCTTGCTCAATTTTGCTCTTCCATTCTACCTGCAAAACCACAATTATTAGAGAAAACTTCACCAATGAATCCTAGAGGAACAATTAGTATAGTTTATATAAGCTTGAAGTGATTATTGTACCAATCAATAACAGAAGGAAAAGGTAATATATGAGAAGTCATACTACGGATTCGTTAGGAACTCCAGAAATGGCGACTTTTAAATTTCCAAGATTTTCAACTTCCAATGACAAACCACAGGACTTAGCAGGTTGACCACCTGATTTCAACGGCGAAGTTGGAAGAAATACTCTTGCTGGTTTTTTGGCCTTTTGTGACTTGAACCACTGTAAATATAATTAAAATGTGATGCAAAATTCTAGACCCGACAAACAGTATGAAATTGAATGCTTTTTCTATGACTTGTATATACCTTAAGGAGATATTCATTGCTCGTCTCTTCAGGGATTTTCCACTTCCCGTTAACACGCTCAGGTTCAGCGGTAGAGTATGAACACTTGCTCCACTCTGATAAATAACCAGAACATCTGTACATTCCCGAGCTATAACGAAGACATCCAGAGCACAAGGGGCATCTTGCCAGTGTTCCAAAGAGCATCCCATCGGCACTAGAATAAAAAAGTAAAAGAGAAAATCGAATTATATATGATTTGATAAAGTTAAGGTAATAGTTTGACATTCAGAAGTGGCAAAAATGAACTCGAAATATTACCAACGATCTCGCAAATCAAGTTCTGATCCATTTGAATCTTGATCATTTGCTTCAAGCATCTCTCGTAACTCTGACGTTGTCACATGCTTTTTGAGATCGTCTTTTAGGGCCCACAGCATCTTTGTCTGTGCCTCTACTTCGCTTTCAAGGTCCGATGCTTTTGAGTTTCCATCTTTACTTTCAGAAACTGCCTTGCCTGAATCTGTTTGCACTTCAGCTTTAGAAAGCTTTGATTTCTGGTCACTTTCAGTGGGTCTTTTCCTCTTGACCCCACCTTTTGATGTTGATTCCACTACGGGTTCTTTCTCCCCTTTTTGTTGCACTTGTTTGCCTGAAAAGTAAAGTTGGGTCTTCAAGACAAAATCCAGCAAAACAGTCAAGTACCATTAGCACACCAATTCTGTTTTGAAATAGAATTAGATTCTTCAGAAATGAATAGTGGAGATTTTTATACTACGCGTGGGTCTATTTAACCAAATTCTATTTTAAAATAGAATTAGTTTCCTAATAGGGGCTCAATTGCAACTTATTAAGGGTATGTTCGATAGAGATTACAAAAAAAATGATTTTTGAATGTGTGGTTGAGAAATAAAGAAAATGATTTAAAAAATATAAAAATATTGTCAAATCGATGTAAGAAGCGGTTGAAAATTACTGAAGAAAAAATTGATTTTTTGAATAATTGGTATCAAACAAGACCTAAAGCTAAATCAAATCTAAAACCTTTGGGTGTGGAAGGATTCTTGACAGCCAGAGCAAGAAGTGTTCCCTGGTCCAAGGTTGAACGATTTCCCCATCCAGCAATTTTCTCTACTTCAGTAGTTGGATTAGTTTTCATGAAACAGTTTGCATGGTGCCATGCCAAGGATCTGGCACCTTGACCCTCTGGCTTGGTTGATATGCGAATCTAAAAAGAGCATAAAACAGACAATAAGTTGATAGGATTCTAATTGTATTGATGCCACATGTAGACGACAATCATACCAAGCGAAGCACACAAAGCTTGAAAACAATTGACAAGAACTAAAAGCGTCTTTAACAATCATATGCACCACTTCCTTGAAATCGTAAGTATGAACAACAAGAATTAAAAGAACCAAGACTTGGGCGCTCTCTTTTCAAATAAAAAACAGAAATAGCTGGATGGCCCATTAAATTAATCAATAAACTCATAAAAGCCTAAACTCTTGTCCCACAAAATGAACCCACAGATTATTGAATCTCCCAAGCAGCAGCAGCACTTTCCCTCTCCAACAGTAGTATAGTTTTACAACCTAGAAGCATGTCTTTCACTTAAAAGTGAAGCTCATTGCTCTTCACTGGTGAAATATTCAGCTCTTTACTAGTGAAATCGACTATCTTTATATTACTTTACAATTTTGTAACATTTTTTTTGGTTGAAAACTGTCTCAGACGCATAGTTCTGCCTTATTAACATTGTCCACACATTCTCTTACAAAATCAATTCTTCTCTAGAAGTAGCCAAACAAGCTTAAAAATACACTAAGTGTTGGCATGGTAGATTTTTGGAAAATTAATTTCCAGATGAATTGAAATTATTGAGAATGGTAAATGAATGCTTAGAAAATGGGGGGGGGGGGCGCACGGCGAAGAAGTTGAAAAATGATTTTCAGAAAAGCAACCAAGCTCCAAAACACCCCCAATGTCAAATTTTATGGTAAATGGGGCCTGATACTCATGTGACTGCAACTTTGACAATTTATATTGTTTGATAAAGGGTGAATTTTTAGGATAATGTGTTGTTAAAAAGAAGACGAGGTTATGGAGAAATGTGAAGATATTTTTTGACGAGTGTGCAGTTGGAAATGAATGTTAAAAAATAAAAATAAAAAAGAAAATCCAACAAATTTAAGCTTTTTCAAACAAACTATGCAGATGATAAATAGCAGAGGCAAGTGGCAACTTAAAGACCTCCTGTGATACTTTTTACAACTAGACCTCCCAAGTAATGCTTAAGCAAGTATTGAAGGAGAACTTGCCATAATCAAACTTTCTATTATATTTATTTATACTGTAGCATGTTTGGTTTCCATTACGAGCAGAGTTTTGTGGCTTAGTTGTGCTTATTGTCCAAATAATTCGGGAAAAAAGCAGCTTATCATGGGGAGCCAAACAAACTATTGTTGTATTCAAACTTCCATATCCTCCTAACTACCTCTCAACAAGTACTACCTACAAGAAATGCTAAATCCTGCACCGACGATAGCCTCTCTTGCAAAGTGTGTGTAGTGTGTTCCTGCGTGTGCATGTTTCATTGTAACTCAACACAACTATTTCTACTGGCATGGTGCTTGAGATTTCTAAGTCACGTAAGTACACAATTCTTCAAAGAATATATCAGGCTAACCGTTAAGGTATTGTGGGATGCTGGGCTTGGTAGTGAAACATAGAAAGTTTACTCAAGAAACTTGACAATAGCTCTTGCCCCGTACACTGGAGGCAACTCTAGAGTTGGGTACAAGGCTATGTTTGCTACAAATTAAAATTAAAATCATTTTCCCATCTTTTATTTCCCACAACTCATTTAATTGATTTGACAGTTATTTCAAATTTTTATACCACTTTCATTTTTTTCAACCACACATTTAGAACTCTTTTGATCTATAATCTCTATCAAACACATCCCAACTCTTGAAGTTGGCAACCGGTATTTTCCGAGGGTTGCATCTCCTTGAATGTGTGCAAAGAGTGGGTGTTAGAATGTGTGTAAAAATGAATTTTTATGTGTTTTTATGTGATATAGGAGAGAAAATGAGTGGAGTTGAATGGTGGAGATTTGTGCAGTACAGGTAGATTCCACGAAATATGTGGATGTGAAATAGGAGAGAGAATTAGTGGAGTTGAAAAGAATGTGTAAAAACATGTAGAAGAACACGCGCATAATCTAGATTGTGGAAATGAACTACTTCCCAGCAGTTCAGCACAAACATAATCATAATCAAAATGGTCTATGATTCAACTATATCCCAACTTGCATCCAATAAAGCTACCAGTGTTGAATGCCAAAATCAGCCTTTATATTATCAACTGAACTTGCAGGATACTAAAACCTACCTCTCCCTTCATGATCTTTTCACTACAAATCCGACAAGCAGCACGAGATGTTTGTGAAACTTCAACGCCGTATTCCATAGCAGCAGGAGAAGACGCATTAGTCTGTGCAACACCTTCTACATATTTCCTGATCTTCTGCTGATCTTCCCAACGAAGAGTTTCTAAACCTTCAACATCATCAGCCCTAAATGTGCAACAGCATTATATGTAAGCATATGTTTGTTTAAGAGTTTCTTGAAGGACATATGTCATAAACACCAGCACATTTCTCAAGCCACTTTTCCCCCTACACATTTCTTCACAACACTTTTAAACTACTCAATCACCCAATTTATGAACACATTTATGAACAGTTCACCAGACATTCAACGAGCAGCTACTTTCAAGATAAAAAGCAAGAAACTATTTGATCACTTTAAACGAGAAAGAAGTTCTTGTTTGACAAAAACTACTTTAATGTTTTCTTAGACTCGTGACAGGCTCTTAATTTGCACAAAGATATATCAGAATACTTACGACTTAATCTGATTTGATTTCCTTAAGATGCAGTCAGCATGGTTCCACATCTGATTACAGAGACAAACTTAAGGTTAGGAGGCACCAGAGCAAAAACGAATGCCATAAATAAGTCAATAAGTAACAGAGAAGAAGCGTGCTGCACTACAGAAACACTTGGAACTCACAAGTGAACAAACTATAAAGGGGGATAATAATTGAGCTAGCTGGGGAAAACTGAAAGAATGATAGAAATAACCCACATTATACAACATTCAAAGAAGGGTTCAGTGTGGAATTCAGGAGATAAAAATGACAGCAAGAAAACTTGAATTTAAAAAAAAAAAAGAAAAGAAAGTGTTAAGTAAAAGCACAGTATCAGTGGACTGCGAATAAAAGGAACATTCTTTGAAGGCAAAATTGAGTACATTTCCGATAACAATTGAAGCAGTTAAACAGAAAATAAAAAAACAACCAAGAAAAAATCATGGGTTTGTCAAGAAATGTCGAAAATCATGTAAAACTGACAGTAAAATAGAAAAAAGAAAACGAATGTAGTTACAGGCATAAACCCATCAAATTGGGTGGCTTGAACCATCTTGCCGAGTCTGAGTTTTTCTTTCTCAATGGTGTTCTTGCAAGTCTTACATGATGATCTCGAAGACTTTGCATACTCTGCTTTCCATGGCTTTGGAGGGTTCGCCATTTTTCCCTTTTTTTCTCCTCCTTTCTCAGGGAAAAAGTACTGATAAGTGTATATTCGCCTTTTTTGTGTATAGGTGGGGTTTATATAGAAACAGGGGGTTTGAGCTCGTGTGCAAGGTAATCAGAGTACGATACAAGGAAGAATTTTTATGTCCACCGGAGATTCTGCATTTCTACAATAATCGTTTGATTCGTTTCGCCTGGCTTTGGGTAATAGAGCAATGTCATGGACTCGAATAATTGTCAGGATGGGGCTAAATGCACCCTAGTTTTACTTAATACGCCCTAAACAAACTCAATTTCAATTTTACCCCCTTCATCAACGACAACAACAACGAAAAAAAAAAGAGAGCTCAATCGGTGGCTGAAACCACCCGACCACCTACGGGTGTCACCAGTGTACTATTCGACCAACTTTGGTCTAACACCGAAGAAAAGAAGAAAAACAGAGGTAAAATTGGAATGGAATTTGTTTGGGGTGTATTTAATCAAATTGGTTGAAAGTACTTATAATTTAATTTAAATTCATCTATAATTCAATAGTACAAATTTATATGTGATCAAATATCGAGATCAAGGGATTGATCCATGATTAAAGGCTGAGTCCCTTATTGGAAAGGTTTCGAGTTCGAATCTGATCCCCAATCCTATATCCCTGGCCCAAAAAAAAAAAAAAGAAATCAAATCAAATCAAAAATCTTTGAGATTCCATTAAAAATAATAATAAGGCCTTGTTCTGTGGAAAATAAAATGTATTTAATCGAATTTCGTGTAGATTTGGTGGTTGAAATTTGAACTAGATATATTAAAAAATATATAATAATTATACAAATGGTTGAAAATGATGAGAGAAAAAAGTTAGTGAAAATTAGTGAATTTTATTGTGTATAGAACAAGCCCTAAATAAAATAACTTTGAGAAAAAAGTCTTGAATTACTTAATTATGCTTGATGAACTTTTATTTTACTAAAATTTAACTTCTTCTATTAAATAATAGTGAACATTAGGAGAGGTTGAATAACCACAATTAGGCCTCGTTTTTTCCACAATAAAATTCAAAGTTTGTTTTTCTCTCCTCATTTTCAACCACACACATAATTATTTCACATTTTTTAATATATTATCTCTCATTTTCAACCACACAATTTACACATAATTCTAAAATTTTGTACTAACGATGGAAAGAACAAGGCCTTAGTAGTAGAAATGCATCATTAATATAATAGTTGGGTTTATTAGTTAGTAGAAAGATTAGAATGACAAGTTTAATTTTGTCTATTTCTATCCCTAATGACTATCTATGTACAAACAAGAGGCTTAATTAATACTACATCCGTCCCAAAATTATAGTCATTTTCTTATCTTCATAGAGATTAAGAAAAATACAATTAATGGTATTGGCAAAGTACAATTCAAGAAAATTTTCCTAAGATACCCTCTCAGTTATTAGATGTTTTATTTCAACTATTCTATTTTGATGATATCAATGTATATTAAATTAGGGTATAAAAAATAAATAATATTTTAACTATCTCTTTAAAATGAATATGGCCTATATTTTGGGACAGACGAAAAAGGAATAATGGACTATATATTTGGGACAGAGGTAGTACTTGTTTGATAAAATAAAATTATTTGAAAGGTTATGAACGTTTCTAATGTACAATAAATTTAAAAATAATGATATTATAATATAATATAAGTAGATGATGTGTAGATGAATGTTTTTTTAAACACAAAATTTAGGAAGAAAAAGTTGAAAAAAATGAGATATGAGTGAGAAAGGTGTCTTAAAAAAAATGAAAATTGGGAAAAAAAATGAAGAAGAGGAAGAAGAAGTAAAGAAATAAGAAATGTGAAAAACTGAAACCTATCTTAATTTTCTCTCACTCACACCAAGCATAAGTATTAATGATTAGTAATTATTAGTCAAATGACGAAACGGAAATGGGTTTTGACCAAGGCAAGAAAGTTACAACCCAAATGAAATTGTATTCCTGCCTAAAAATTGGAAAAACAGAAAAAGTTTGCACCAGCCGGGAATCGAACCCGGGTCTGTACCGTGGCAGGGTACTATTCTACCACTAGACCACTGGTGCTTAGCTGTTGGCGTTCTCTACTAGAACTTATATGTAATTTATTTTGTTGTTTTTTTTAAAATTAAGCATTTCCCCGTTCATTTTCAAACGCACACCAGGAGTCTAGGAGCCAATATTTCATACTTGCATAGGCAAACAAAAAACAAGGCTTTTGCCTCTTTTAATAACTTAGGGTGTGTTTGATTGTAAAGTCGGAAAATGGTTGGAATGAAAATGTTTTCCAGGTAAATGAATTCCGGGAAAAGGTTTTCCAGGGAAAATTATAGTTGTAGGTGTTTGATTGGATTAATTTGAAAGTTGGAAAACAGTATTATTTTCCTTATTTTTGTGTTTTTTCAATGAAATTTGATCATTTTTCTTATTTTTATGGTTAAAGTAAACTGTCCATAGAAAAAAAAAAAGAAAAAAGAGCCAAATTTTTCTTGGAAAACAAAAATCACCTCTCCCCAAGGAAAACGTTTTCCTTCAAAATAAGAAAAAGAACGGAAATCTAGAAAAATTGGAAAATATTTTCCGAGAAAAAAAAAATGCAATCAAACAGTTAGAAAGATGGAAAATTGTGGAAAATCTTATTTTTTCTTGGAAAATACACCCAATCAAACACACCCTTAGCGCTTATTTAATACAATTTAGTCGAAAATAATTTTCAAGATTTAAAATGTTTCGTTTTAAAATTAATTCAATAAAAAAATCACGCCATTTTATTTTTTGGAATAAAAAATCACGCCATTTTATAGAATTCCTTATCAGCTCTTCCATTTTTCCACCCATTAAAAAACTGCAGGAAGAGTAGCAAAATTGAAAAAATAAAGTAAAATTGATCTAGTATGAAGATAAAAATTAAATTTACCATATCATCAAAAGAAATTTGCAGATTGTGAGACTCTGATTTTGCAAAACTAATGAAGAAACGCGTACATATTTCATTGTTGTAATCTAGAGAAGATCATACTTTGATGTTGAATTTGGAATTTTGGGAGGAAATTTTTAATGTAATCTGGTTTGTATCACAAATTCTTCTTCAATTTGGATTTTTTAAATGATATTTAATCCTCATTTTATTATCGTATTTGGTCCTTTTGTTTTACAAGTTTGCATTTAAAATACTGTTTCTCTCTATTTTCTCTTTTTTCTTCTGGCAAGTCCACTTCATGTTAAATGAAACTAACAAACTCATTACAATCTTTAGTGTGTAATTTGCTGCCTAATATTTGTTAATATTGATTAATTGATTTTTTATCTGTTTATATATATATATTGAAATAGTTTAGTCGTAAATGTTGAAAAATATGTATTAAAAATAATTGATAATTATACGATTATAAGACGTTTCAAGTATGAGAAACTGTAGGGAACAATTGTAAACGAATGTGCTATGTGATTTTTAATGATAATATAAAATTTGTGCTATAATATTATGGCCTTGTTTGATTCATATTAAAATTTGAATTTTTGAATTGTGTGTAGATTTTATGATTAAAAATAAGAGATGAAATATTAAAAAATGTAAAGAAATTATATATGTGGTTAAAGAGGAAAAGAGAAAAAAAAAATTTTGAAATTTAATATAAATCAAACAAGGCCTATATTATTAAAAATAATTTTGAGGGGAAAGGAAAGGGGGCCACACCCCCCTCCAACCCCCATAATTGTACACCGGTCTCGCCCTCGCATAACCATAACTCTGGCCGCCCCCTACTTCGCATTACCTCGACAACTCATCATTTTACTAAAATGCCCCTTTTTGTGAATTTGTTTTTTGTCAACATCAACATTCCACAAATAGCTTAGTACAAACAAACTTTAAAAATGATGGAGTTGGTCGAACTAATTCGAGAAATTGAAATGTAAAACAGATTATTATGAGGGACTTCAACACCAAATCTTCAACCACATCAGATGAAAATTTGAAGCAACAAATCTTTCAAGTAAAAATCTTGCGAGTAAAGCTTCTTTATTTTCTATTTTAGAAATTATAAAAGTACTTAAAATTTACTACCTAAACTCATTTGGTTACATATGATTGAAATTTTCATAATGAGTATTCATTTTCAATTAGGATTTGCCTCCTCCATAGTAAAAATCTTCTTTCAACTAGTTGATTGAAATCTAATTTTCTTCCATGTATAATCTTAATTTCTCATTTCCGGCGCTAGAATTTTGTTAAAGCTTTCATTGACTGACGCATGCATTGTCCCTCACATGTGATAGCGAGTCACTTATCGTGTCCCTATGTTGTTGCATGATAATACGCCATGATACACAGTCAAAGACAAGAACTTTGTTAATATTTCAGTGCTGAGAATGTATCATATATTCTTGCTTTTTTTTCTCGTAGTAATTTTGGGATACAAATGGTTTCTCATGGCATCACCCATTTTGGTAAGGTTAATATAATGAGTTATGCTAGTTGATGAATACAATAATTAGAGGGTACGGATTTGTTGTTTCGTTTCGCTGTCATTTTAATTGTACGTACCATATAATCAAC
Organism: Jasminum sambac; assembly: GCA_018223645.1. Taxonomy (NCBI): domain Eukaryota; kingdom Viridiplantae; phylum Streptophyta; class Magnoliopsida; order Lamiales; family Oleaceae; genus Jasminum; species Jasminum sambac. The sequence continues at coordinate 30,808,905 of CP073652.1, forward strand.
ATATTTATTATCTATATATATTTTATTATGAATGTGAGGTGTTCTGATTGAGGGTATGTTTGATTGGGTGTTAAGTTGATGTGCGCGGTATTCCGTGTAAAAATGTGTGGTTAATATTATTTTGAGATATGTGTGGTTGAAAATGAGTATGATTATACGAAATTGCGTGCGATTAAATTTATAGTGGAAAGAACAAGCCCTGAATAACCGAGCAAAGCAGAGATGCTTCCCTTATCAAAAAGAAACTCTGACAAGATAAACAAGGTAGGATGGTAACAGTACACAGAGCAAATGTGTAACAAAATATTGAAATCCAACAACAAACATGGTTAAAATTCATCGGCTCTCTCCACAATTCTAACCGGAAAACCGCCCTTCATTTTCGACGTAAAGTCCGATATATACGTCGGCTCACCGCCTTTCTCCACCACCGGCACCGGCACCACCCTGAAACTCCTCAACACACCGGCCACCACCCTCTTCATCTGCAAAAACGCCATATCCTTCCCCAAACAAATCCTTGGCCCAGCCTGAAAAACTGGGTACGTAAAATTATCCTTCCCCACAAAGCTCCACTTTCCGGCGACCTCCTCCTCCGTCGCCAGCCACCTCTCAGGGCGGAACAACTCCCAGTCTGGACCCCACACCTTCTCCACTCTCCCCATTGCGTACGGATGGTAGCTTATTCTCGTACCCTTCTCCAGCACCGTACCGTCCGGCAAAACATCCCGGTTAACAGCGAATTTCGTGTCCACCGGCACCGGCGGGTATAATCTCATGCTTTCGCAGAGAGAAGCATGAGTGTAAACCATGTGCTTCACTTCTTCGTACGTCGTCGTTTTTGACGATTCTTTAATCTCTTTCAAGATTTCATCTTCAGCCGTTGGATTATTGTACAGCAACCAGAAAAACCAGGTTAATGCCGCTGACGTGGTATCACGACCGGCGAGGATGAAGCTTATGATTATATCTGTTACAAACTCTTCATCAGAATGACCTGAAGTTAAGAATCTTGATAGAAGATCAACAGATTGGTGATCATCATCCGAGGATTGAGCTTGTTTCTTCTGTTTGATTATCGTTTTCGCGAAATCTCGTACTTCGTTTACGACGAGCTTTAACTGTTTTTCGGATCCCAGGTTAAGAGCCCTTTTGATTTTCCAAACAAATGGGATGTTGGAGTTGAATCTTTCACTGATAAGTGTAACTGAGTTTTCGAACGCCACCGCGAATCTCGCCTGAGGAAGAGAAGGTGACAAGTAAGCAGGATCATATCCGAAGGCAATCTTGCAAATGTTGTCAAAAGCAAATCTTTGAAGAATGTCTTGAAAATCGAGTACGAGGTTGTTCGTCGCCGCATTTTTGAGAACGGGGATTAAGCGGTGAGATAATTCGAAATCAACGACAGTTTCCACGAAATTACGGAGTGATCTAGTGTTAAACTCGTGGCTCGAGACTTGGCGTTGGAACTTCCAATTATTGCCGTCGGCGTTGAAGATCCCATCGCCGAGGAAATCTTTTAGCGTTTTGCGAAAAACGAAGCCTTTTTGGTAGTTGTGGAAGTGGTTTTTGAGCATGTGTTGGACATTGGCGGCGTTCGCGGTGAAGACTTGGCGGTAGCCGAAAGGGCGGTGGAGGGTGAAGGTGAGGGTTGGGGTTGATAAGGTCATCTCGGAGGTCCATTGGACACGTCTATCTTTGTTTTTCAAGATTGTGAAAATTGAGCCAAAAATGGGGAATGAGATTGGAAGCTTTGTGGAATTAGAAGAAGAAGAAGAGAATTTTTTCTTTAATTTGGTTTTTAAGTTGGTGAAGATCAAGAAAAGAAAAAGGAGTGTTATGCATAAGAGAATTGAAGTGGGGAACTCAATGTGCAACATTTTTGGATATATATATATCTAAAAGGAGAAAGAAATGGAGTTACGTATGATGATGACTTGTGTTGATGAGTTTGTTGGCATGATGAGAAATGAATTTGGTGTCTATTTATAGAGGGATAGTTGTGGCACATGGTGGATTAAAAGTTTTGGTATTTTTGCATTTGAGGACTTTTCTTTTCGAACTTGACATTTTGGTCCCCATTCTAACAACTCTTCGAAAAATTGAGAGCTCAACTAAGTGTGTGTTAGAATAAGCTGTTAATAGGATTATAATGAATAATGATGTAAAATATGCAGTTGATATCAATTTTATGAGCTTAGAAGTTTGGGAATAATGTTACAAGTCCACATATTTTTGTACGTGGCAAATACCATATCCTAATAGGGTACAGTATAAAATTACTATACCATCCCCTGAATGTGGGCAGACCTACACTTTATTAGAGTGTGATATTTACCACACATAAAAGTATGTGTACCTGAAACATGGTCCAAAGTTTGGATCATCTATTAAGTTTATCCATTACTAATATTTCACTTTATAAAATGTAGGCGGAAATTGGAGCACTATAAAATGGAGGGCAAAGTTGATCAAACAAATAAATTTGCAGACAATATTTACTGTACATTTAACGAATGCAATAGAATATACGTTCTTGTCGCACACGGAAGCTTAATTAAACAAATAAAGAAGTCATCTGACAACTGACGTTTCACTCACGATGAGTAAAAGAATATCACACATTATTTTATATCACCATCCTTCTTAAAATTCCTAAAGTTATGTTTGATTATAAATTCGGAAAATAATTTAAAGAGAAATATTTTTTGGGTAAATAAATTTTGGAAAAAAATTTTTCAAAAAAATAATAGTTGTAAGTATTTGATTGGATTAATTTGAAAGTTAGAAAATGATATTATTTTCTTTATTTTTGTATTTTTTCCATGAAATTTGATCATTTTCTTTATCTTTATGATTAAAGTAAATTGTCCATTAAAAAAAGAAAAAAATGACCAAACTTTTTCCTGGAAAATAAAAACCACATTTCTTCCATGAAAACATTTTCTTTCAAAATAAGGAAAAGAACGGAAATCGAGAAAAAGTTGGAAAACCTTTTCCATGAAAAAAAGTGCAATCAAACAGCCACGGGTGAAAAAAAAAAAGTAGGAAAATGAGTTTTCCTGAAAAAAAAAGGCAGGAATCAAACACACCCTAAGTTTTTGTTGCATGCAAAGTGAGATGAATAGTTAGGCATTTTCCACTGCAGATGTGATAGTCCCATGCCAGCATAAGTTTGCCACATCATCATTTTTTTAATATACAAATAATGATGTGGCAATCTCACTTCACCATTCATGTGTCAATCAGCACGTGTTAGTGTATATGTAAAAATAAATTTTTATGGATTTGATGTAATATAGGAGAGAGAATGAGTGGAGTTGAATGGTGGAGATTTGTGTAGTATATGTAGGTCCCACGAGATATGTAAATGTGATTAGTTCAAATTTTTTTAAAAAATATGTAAAAATTTGTGAAATTATAGTGCCTAACATGCGCTTAGTTTTTCTCGACAGTGATGGAATCAAAATTTCGTACTATGCATACATTTCTCTAGAAAAAGGGGGTTATTGACTTATTGTGATTCTATTGATTTCTCCTTTAGTATACCTTATGGTCGTTGGTTGGCGTCTCTTTTCAAAAGCATACAATACATAGGGTTGTTATCATTTAATTTGTCATCATTTAATTTGTCAATTGCCACAATGAAAGTGTGACCAAAGGTGATTTGATTTAGAAACCTTCATCAATTGGTTTTAATGGTCGGTTTACTTATGATGTCTATAAATTAAATTATTTTCATTGTTAATAAAAATTAATTTTTACTACTCAACCGTAATTACACATTCATATTAATCATTAATTCTCAATTACTATTCATTATTGTTCATTAATCTATGATTTAATTTTTACTATTAAAACAATGTTTTACTTTCCATAAGGAGGATAAATCATACTCCCCATCGTATAATTATTTATACGTTGAAAATTATGTTGTAACAATCATCTAATTTATATGTCACCGTCTTCATATGGAGAAGATAATATTATACATACTTAATATTATTATTATTCAATTTTAAAAGTTAACTTTTAACAAAATAAAAATCAATAGAATACCTGCCAAAATTGCTAAATATTTCAAATTATAATTTGAGATCCTCCAATTAATATGCAATAAGAAACTATAAAAGTGGATTTTATTTTATTTTTTTTTTTAATTTATGTATTTCACTCGAAAAAAAAATGTAATAAATATGAGTAATCTTTACCACTTCAGCTGAAAGACAAGACGACAAAAAAGGGTGGAGGAGCAAGCAAAAATATACATGGACCCCATTTAAAAAGAAATAAATCTACTTTAATTTAATACCAGGTAGTTTACTGGCTAAATGCTAATGCAGCCGACTGAATTGCGGCGCGGCGTAGCGGCGTCATCCGGCCGACTAAAATGCGAAAAAAGAAAAATGCTAATGCAACCGACTACTGAATTGGTATTTTCGTTAGGAGTACTGACAACAAAGTCAATTAATGTATATTTATGGAGTATATTATACGCCTAACTGCTAAGTCATACTACAACGACGTTTAAAAAAAAAAAGTCATACTACAACGTATGTTGAAACTTGAAACTATATATACAACCGGGCTGGATCGGTCTTCCCCTTCGCCGACACCCAAACGATTCAATTTGCCCAACAGCGTACATATAACCACGTGATGACAAATAGTTTACAGTCTTCCAGAGTTTCTTTGACTGTTTGACACATACTTGCCTCTTTCTTTTTTTTTTTTTTTTTTTATAATGTATAATGTACAATACTTTCTTTTCTTTCTTTTTTTTTTAAAAAAAATAAAGTGGGGTGGGTGGGGGTTGGAGTTAGAATCTTTTTTTGAATTTTATTTATTATTATTTTTATACACTTTGTATATTTTTTTCTAGTTATACACTCTCTCCAAATTTTATAGAGATATAATACAATAATTACATTTATTAATAATTGTTGATTAAAAATAAAATATGCCTCATCGTTAATACTAAAGAAAATTTTGAAAAGTTATGATATTAATGTGAATAAATACTACTGCGTTCAAAATATCGGATAAAAACTATTTAGTTGGGGTGGGTGGGATTTAGGCTTTTGGTTTTGAATTTTATTTTCTTTTTTCATTTCAATCTATTAATTTTTATATTCAGTATATTTTTATAGTGACATACTCCTACTAAAATTTTACTAAGATACAATAATTATATTTATTATTAACTGTTGATTAAAATCAAAATATGCATGTATCTAATGCAAAAGAAATTTTTGAAATAATAGTACAATGCAAACAAATGCTACTACGTTAAAATTTTTTTTATAAAAGCATGTTTTTCTATGTGTTTTTATACATTTTTACACATTCTTTTCAATCGCACTAATTCTCTCTCCTATTTCACATCCATATATCCCGTGAGACCTACCTGTACTACATCAATCTCCACCATTCAATCTCACTCATTCTCTCTCCTATATCACATAAAAATTCATTTTTACACATACACTAAAAACTGGCTAATTAGTATCAAATTAATTTGACAAAATTAATTATACACCAAATCTTAATATAATAATAAGAGGAGTGCCAACTAGGCACTGTGCCATGTTGGCAGTGCTAAGTTGGCACTCATTTAATTATTTAAAATTAAAAAGGGAAAATCTTATTTTGGAAATAAATATTAAATACACACTTTATTATTTTATTTTTCTTAATTAATTTAATTTATTTTCTTTATTTAGTATTTTTTTCCTTATTTTAATTTTTTATATAAATTTTAATTTTTGAATTATGTATATAATTGAAAATAAACAAAAAAATGCAAGCATTAATAAAAATGTGATATTATATCAAAGTTACAAACTACAATATCAATTGAATTATTTTTAAAAATGATAATTAACTTTTTTAATATACATTTTAATTTTTGAATATTACATTTTAATTTTTTATATATTTTTTAGTTTTTGAATTATAGTGTCAACTTGGTATAGTGCTAGGTTGGCAGCGATTTTCTATTTAAAAAAATCATTTTTATTTATTTAAAAAAGTAAATGAGAAAAGCCTTTTTAATTTACTTAGTGTACAAAATTCGTTCAATATTCAGAATTCAATTCGAGCTAAATATGATATAAAATTAATTCAATATTCACAAAATGTATATACGTATCTGTAAGCCAACTATAAGATCATTGCTAATCGTATTTGAAATATACATTTGAATAGTTATGTATATGACTCATAAAACATAGTATTTAGTTTTTTTTCTTTGTTCAAAAAATGTATTATCTAAATTTTCCCAAATATTATATTTTTCCCTAAAATCACCAATTACGATAATTGATATAATATTTTTTTTGTAAGATAATATTTCGCACCAAATTTATTATCTTATTTTATAATATTATTTTATGTAAATGTATCATTTTAATCGTTCCGTGCAACGCACGGGGGTAATACTAGTAAACATATATAAACGGATAAAAGGTAAAATTGCATAATTTAATTAAAATTTTGGACTAATATAATGTAAATATATTTCAAACTTTGGGATCTAATTTTAATAACCCCAAAAGTGGGGACCTTTTGTCCAATTAGTTTTAGAGTGTGCCTTGTACGTTGTATGACACAATTAAATTTAAATTAAATAATATTATTATAAAAGTACACAATAATTTATTTATTTATTTATTTATTTTTTGTTAGCATTGCATCTCTTTGTTTTTTGTCTTATAATTTACCAATACTTTTGTTATTTTCATTAAAACATCACATGAAAGTGCCACATATAGTTATCAATAGGAGAACGCATGCATGCTCAAGAAGGTAGATTCTAACATGAGGTAACATTTGTCCTTGTGCCTTGCTGATAATCATAGCAAAACAAATTGCGTATTGAAAATAGTTCTCTCTTAAATTTCAATGGCTAAGCTTCATCACTTGCTGGACTTGAACATTAAATATCTTTTACTTAATTAATGTAATAGTTATTTCAAATTTAATCAATCCAATGCCATTAAGTATCTATACCAATGCCTACCAAGCGCATATAAAGTAACAAATATTATATTGACTCAACAATTCCTACTACATGTTATGAATAATTGAGAATAATTTGGTGGTTATGAATTATGAGGAATAATTTGGTGGAGGAATAATTTGGTGGAGGAATAATTTGGTAAAAGATGTAATTGTTATATGTGAATGACTATTATACCCTTGATGAAATTATGTAATTACGGTTGTACCATTCGAAATTTTCCTATAAATAGGGTTTCAGTTATTAATGAAATTCATTCCTGAGAATTCCTTAGAATTCATTCTCTCTAAATTCTCTCTATTGTTTCTATACTTTTATAACACGTTATCAGCACGAGTCTCTAGCCATTTGAGTAATATGAAGGGAGTATGCTTCTACAAGATCTATCAATGAACCTCTCAGACGTAAACCTTAATATTAGTCAGATAATAAATTTTATCACTTCTCTCTCTTCCCTTTCTCTTCCTCCACATATTTTCAAATCTGCAAATATATCACACGGCTTTTGTATAGAGAAGAAGAATGTGGGTTTCTTACATCACAGTTGACTTGCATCAGAAATGGACGACCATATACCATGTACCAGAATTGAAGATGGCAGCCTCAAGGCTATTCTTTACCCCAATGTAAGGCAAGATTGTTGTTGGGGAAACGAGGAGAAAGGTAAAGAAATAAATAAAATATTATTTTATAATATAATAATATATTAAATTATAACATTTGTTTTATCGAGATATAAGGAGCATACATTATCAAAATCAAATTTTCTCGACTCCATTATACTCGATTTAATGAGAGCTTCGATTTGACACTAATATTGATAAGGTAAACTTTCAAAAATTTGCAAAACAGTACCCCAATTTTTGAAAAAGTTACAAAATAGTCCTTGAACATTTTGATATTGATAAATTGAAGTAGAAAGGAGATAATTTTCAATCGTAAAACATTGATAAAATATTTTTGACAATTTTACCTTTGCGAATTGGAATGGACAATTTTACCTTTAGGGTAAAACCGACCTAATTTTAACGACAGTGAAAAATGGATAGAATATTCATGAAGAAATTCTAAATCCATTGATTATATAAAATGGCTTGAAGTCCATTTGAGTTAAAAGATCGAAATATTAATGTAACTCCCGAAGAGTTCAATTACATAATGTACTTATTCTAGAAGGATAAGTGCGCTTGTAGAAGTAATGAGTATTTGTTCTAGAAGAACAAATCGCTCCGTAGAAGCAGCTCAATATTTAATTCTCGCACTTTATTTATCGCAATTTAATTATCGCAATACCTCCTACTTGATGATGGGTTCAACCGTCACTAAACGGAAGGTTTTATATATTTCGCACTTTATATGCTAAGTGATGGGTAATACCTTCTACTAAGCAGATCCTACTCTCAAGAAGTAGTTAAATATTATGCAATTTAATTCTTGCTATTTAAATTCCGTAAATTTATATTTATTGCAATAATTCCCATAAGGTAGGTTCGACCACCTATTGGAGGAAATTTAATTTCTGCAATTTAAATTTATGCACTTTATAGTTTGAGTATATTTCCAATGTGGTGGGTAATACCACACGATTGGTGTGTATATTTCCAATGTGGTGGGTTATACTACACGATTGGTTATAACGAATCCTACTCCAGAAGAAGTAGTTGATCAAATATTCTAATCATACTCTCGAAGAAGTAGACGATGAGAATAAAATTACTTCTTCATATATACCGAATATGAATGGAGAAAATTGAGCAAGTGGTACTTGAAGTTACCATTGGATAAATAGCGAAAGTAAAATCTTTGAATAGATCCTATGTTGATAAATCAAAGATAATATATCGCATGGAGAAATTATATGAAGTAATCTTATCGATGATATGAGATTGTATTAATATGAGAATAAAATGCTCTTGAAGAAGCATAATCACTAGATTTCTGTATTTGAATAAAGCCAATATGATATTATTATTATTACTCCAGAAGAAGTACAAAACAGCCGAAGTGGAACATATTGAGAATATCAAAAGATGGCATTAAACACTCGAAAATATAGAAATGCAAAAAGAATATACATACTGAATCCATAAATGAGGGATGCGTCTCGAGAGTATAAATACTCAGAACTCGCCACCATCAACATTAGGATTTATAATGAAATATTTAAAGGATCCGAATTTCTTTTCGCTTGACACCTGGTCTGTGACCGACGGACCTGAGCTTCCACAGATTCTTGAACATATGCATGAAATTTGATGAGTAGTTCATCAACAGTACTAGCAGAAATAAGTATTTTTCTCGCTGAATGAGAGATAAACTTATTATTTACACCCTGATCTAGAAACGCTAGTAAGCCATCAAAGAAATTATTAATATTCAACAAACCTATTGGTTTGACATGAAAATTCCACTGTGCCAACGAGGCTATATTGAATATTTCCTCCAGTGTGTTGTAGCGCCGAAGGACAATGAAAGCATCACTATTATTCATCATATACATCATGCGATTGTGGATGGATTGCGCTTGTAGCACCAACCTGCTTTGGACCCATGGTAGAAGCTGGCTCCAATTGAGTATTAGATCCAACTAGATGGAAAGGTATTACACTCAAACTCTTATTCCCATGATTGTGCGGCCATTATAAGTCTAGCTAAAAGTTTGTTGTTGGTTCCTCCGTATAGTATATTGATTTCTTGTCTCCCTAACTCTTTTATTTAGTTGGTTTGCCATATCCACATATTGGATATGGCCTACCATTAGATCCACCAAGAATACATACGGTTTTAATATGGCGAGGTAAAGTCGACTTGTATGAGATGATTCTAAAATCTCCACATCCATCTCTACTCCTATCTCTCTTTTTGCACTATATTTTCAACATGAGAGATATATGAATCCTCTATTTAAAGAAAAATTTTAAAACCAATAATTGAGTGCACTATTTACTTTTTGACAAATATGAAAGAGAAAAATGTGAAATTTTCTTTAGTGATATGACATATAGTATCAGTGATTGAAAAATAATATATATCTTAAAATTGAAAAGCGATATTTACAAATAAAAGAAATATATTGATCTTTGTTATTACACGAGCTTTCTTACATAAATATGGGAAAATCATTATGCTAAATTTTTCTACTAAATTTACAAGCAGGATCTTCTAAAGTAAGTTTTTCAAGAAGATGTAGCGTTTGTTGATCTTTGAATTTGGCCCATAAGGCCATTAGCTCACATTATGCGTGTCCACTAGGATGTGTCTCAAGAGCCTGTTGAATATCATCCAAAGGCTCCTTACTCAATCCATCCTTAATGAATGCTATTTTATCTTCTCGATTTACGGACAAGTACCCCAGATTTACATCGAGTGTCACATGTCCATCGAGCACACTTGTAGCATCCTCCTAATCTTTTTGCTCTCCGTTTCTTTGAAAAACTACTTTTACCCATACCAGGCATGTATTTAGAAGGAATTGAAACCTCACCAGATAATCGAACCTTTGCTTCAATCAAGCATCGGATATCTTGTGGGATACCCTTATTCATTAGCATCCTTAATCTTTCCAGCCTACATCGATAAATCCTTTTTAGGATTTTGATCGGTAGTGATGGATAGTATTTCGAAGATTTGAGAGCATATGATCCATTATAATGTATAGACCCTTGTTAGGATGAATTTTGCAATAATTTTGATGATTTATTTATAGAATAATACGACGCGTATGAAATAAGACTCCGATTTTAAATAAAGTGTAAGAGCTACGATTTCGAAATTAAATAATAGCCGGATGTGATGCGTATGAGCTGTAACTCCGTGTTTGAATAGTGGTAGACAATAATGTCACTAAAAGATGATGGAATATGTCGGTGAATTGTTTCTATGATAAATCATATTGAGCAATATACAGATACTAGTGAAATCGATATAAGAATTTACTGAACTAGAAGTTCAATAATACTCGTTTGCAAAACCGGATTGACCATCCCGGTTTAAATAATTATTGAAACCAATATTTCAAGTGAAGAATTAAAGGAATTCTTCAATGATTGTTCTCGATAAATGATGAAATCATTACTAGCCAATATTGGAAATAAATCCCAAATATATCTGGAATAAAGGATGAGAAATATGGGCCCACTCATCCTCCATGTGGACTACTAGATATTATGATATGGATCCACTAGATAGTCACATGTGTATATGATTCGTAATTTGAAATTTACGAAATATTTGCTCACGGTATGAGCATGATTTCCAGATTTAATGATAAAGCTAGTAAATGTATATCCCAATACTTGAATAAATCCCTGAAGGATTGAGTATGCGCATACAAGTGGGATATTATATGGCAAATTATTTAAAGTCCTCAAATAAATTGCCGATATCGAGAATAGAATGCAAACGGTCTAAATTCTCATATTAAGGCTGAATGATGAGAACATATATGATTAAAATCATACCAACTGTATGAGTTTTGGTGTTCTAAATTTTCTCAGCATGAGGGGGAGTATTAAAGGTTGAAAATGATATGTGAAATGCATCATGTTATATCCTCACAATTAAAATATGAACTTGAAGTTCAAAGATGCATAAAAGATGCTATGAACAATCACATATATCAGTTAAGATGCTTTGATAAGTTAGCACGCCAGAAGCGTTGATATTATGAGATTTCCCCAAACATATATATCAAAGCAAATTATAAAAGATGGTCTTAATAACGGAGGCATATGCTCTTGAAGAGTATATAGACATAACTATATTGTGTAATCCTACAAGATGATTGATAATGAGATATCTCGATAAGTTATGTCGATATGGGGAAAGAAATGAAATTGAAATGTGTCGACACGATATGAAAATGTAGCGCTACATATGATCAATGATAATGAAAATATTGAGATATATTGAAGATGATAAATGGTGAATGTGAAATCCTTAACTTATGAGATGATGAGATGATGATGACTAGTGCTCAAGTTTAAAGATAAGCATGGTAGTCATTATATGTTGCATGCTCATGAAAGTTAAATTACCGATCGTGTGTGTAGTACCGAAAAGGAAATTAAAGGATCGGGTGAGCTAAACCCGTGTTTATGAGTACCCTAAAGGGTGAGCTAAGCCCCTGGGAATGAAATAACCTATTAAGTGAGTATTAAATGTTAAATGATATATTTTAAATGTTAGTTAATTATGAAGGTTTACTTATATGTTTACATGTTTTTACGATGAATTTATATGCTTTAAATTGTGTATTTGGAGACATGTGTTCATGGTGAATGTTTTGCAGTTGCGTAAGAAAATTGATGCACTCTAAATGAGCAGAAGAGTATAAAATCAATGTATATGATACTCATACAAATGTATGAAAGATTTTGAAATGCTTGCGAGATACTTGTATAAAATACGCGTTGCACTCTTTTTCCCTTAGTGAGGTTTTATCCCATTGGGTTTTCCTAGCAAGGTTTTTAATGAGGCAACTTTAAAGGCGTATTCACATGAATAATGTACTCTTTTTCCTTCATTAGGTTTTTCCCACCGGGTTTTTCCTAATAAGGTTTTAACGAGGCATATTCATGGTATATTGAGAACGATAGGAGAAATTGATACGATGTATCTATTGGATCAAGTTATAATGGAGCTAATGCTTTAGATCCAAACGATGATGATATTGAAATCATTTACCGTAAGTAAAGATATCGATTCTCAAGATATGAAATCAAACGGAGCGGTGTACTCTTTTTCCTTCGATCAAGTTTTTCCCACCGGGTTTTCTTGACAAGGTTTTAACGAGGCAAAGACGTGAATACTCATATGCCGATAGACATCGAGGGGAGCAATGTTTTGATGAAACAAGATATAACCACTCCAAGCTATCCTTGCAATCGGTTTGGAAGTTTTTTTCCCACTGGGTTTTTCTCCAAACAAGTCCAGAAGACATTTGTATTAATAGTCATTCAAGGGGGAGTGTTATGAATAATTGAGAATAATTTGGTGGTTATGAATTATGAGGAATAATTTGGTGGAGGAATAATTTGGTGGAGGAATAATTTGGTAAAAGATGTAATTGTTATATGTGAATGACTATTATACCCTTGATGAAATTATGTAATTACGGTTGTACCATTCGAAGTTTTCCTATAAATAGGGCTTCAGTTATTAATGAAATTCATTCCTGAGAATTCCTTAGAATTCATTCTCTCTAAATTCTCTCTATTGTTTCTATACTTTTATAACACTACATACATTTTTAAGTTTCCAAATTGCACAAATTATACAACTCCTACGTAATAGATTTATTAAACGTCATATCTAATATCTAATTATATCATTTTCATTACATAAAAAAATATATATCATTTTCATAATTATATTGATATATATTGTGCAAGTAATAATGGTCTAACTAAATATAAAAGTAGGAGTTTAACTTTAATTAAATCCTTTTTGCCCAAATGTAGCGGTTTAATCATAAAAAGAATTGTATGTAACGACTATTTTAGTAACAATCATTTTTTGTCCAATTTGTATTATGCTCAATCACCATTTTGATTTTTTCATTATGTATGGATAATACTGTGAAAACAAAATCGATGATACCAATACATTTAATATGTGTTTGATGGAATGGGATCATATATTCACAATAAAATATGGCATTAAAGTGCAAAGTAAACATCAAAATGAGATGCATGTACGTGCATGAAGTGGTTTAAATATGACATATAATATAATTAAATAAAAAATTAAATGAAAAAATGGGCAAAATGGAAAATGCTTTAAACATGTGAGGGTAATATGAGAATGTGATTATTTTACTCACATCACACCTTTTATATCGTAATGATTTACTCTAAGTTTAATGATCAAAATACTTATTGGAAAAAAGACAAAATAGAAAATTTTAAGGTAATTAGCGGCATGAATGGATGGATTTCATCGATTTAAATTAACTAAATTCGAACCAAATTTTTTCCCCAAACGGGCTACTTTTTTACTTCGGAGAAAAAACACAGAAAGCACACTTTAGTGGACCATTTGCGTCAATTTCACCTACAAAAAAATTCTTAAATGAGTGTATGATGATCAGATAAAAAAAAAATTTCTTGCATGAATCAGATAAATTTTTATTTTATTAAAAAATAAAATTTTAAGTTAAATAGTACTCCCTTCGTCCCAAAACAATAGAACGACTTCTTTTTTCACATAATTTAAGAAATGTCAATGTAAATAGTTGAGAATTCTAAAAATTATTCATTAAGTTGGTCAAATTAATTAAACGCATAATAGGAATATGGAAAATTAAAAACAAGTTTGATTTAGTAAATAGGCTATATTTTTGGACAAATAAAAAAAGAAAGTGGATCTATTATTTTGAGACGGAGGGAGTAGCAAAGAGTACTAAATATATGTATAATAACTAACATTGATATGAAATATATATAGTTGACGCTAATGTTTGACTTTAATTTTAATGAATTAAAACTCTCAATTGATACTATACCTCTTGAAAGGTTCCTCAGGAGCCATTATACTTTATACTATTTCTAGAGTGCCATACAATATTCAACTTATCGCCCTATATGTTACTCTAGTTAACACCACCATTAAAATAGTTAATAGAAGTGGGAATGTATCGCAAACGTAGATGATTTATTAATTAATAAATGAAATTGGCACATCACCAAAATCGTTTGTGACGTGGTATAAATTTTTAAAAAAATTAATAATAATAGCTTGTTGAGAAAAAAAAAAGGTGTTGTCGAAAACAAAACAAAAAATAAATAAATTAAAAAAAAGAAAAGAAAAAAGTTGCAACGTTCAGCCACTAACCAATCTATGATTTTTTTCTTCTTTTATTATTATTATTATTATTTTTATTTTTTCATTTTTCTTAAAATATTAAAAACAAAAAAATTTTAAAAATCATAGATTTGCTTCACGATCTTGATGCTGCAACTTTTTTTTTTTTTTGTATCTTCATCAACAACAGGTATTTTTTCAGCAAGCTATGAGTTTTTATTTTAATTTTTAATTTATATCACATCAAAAACAATTTTGATGATGTGGCAATTCTATATCTTAACAATTGTCTATGTGCGCCATATTTCTACTTACATTAACTATTTTAACGGTTTTAAAAAGGGTGACATATAGTGGTATAGTTTTAATAGTATAGTGGCACTCTAAAGCTCATTCCAAATATAGCGGCACTTGAGAAACTTTTCAAACAGTATAATAGCAATTAGGAGTTTCACCTCTTACCTTCATAGAAGAAGTTTATTTCCTCAAGGTAGAGAAAAGTTTAAACAAACATATGTTTTAGAAACTCTATCTCACATATCCGTCTTTATCCCAAAACTTTAAAAATTATATCGAATGGATAGAAACATCTTATTTCTATTTCTTTTTTAACAATTTCGTTATATCAAGAAGTATATAATTAAGTATTCTATAATTAATTAATTTTTTTACTTCTCATATTTTAAGTACTTTTATTTTAATGTTGAGTTAATTTTCATGTAGCGACGGTATTTACTCCATAATAAATCAACATAATTTTATGGTGACAATATAAAAAACTATTCAAATGAAAAATTACACAATATAACATAATTTATTGTTGATTAGATATAAGACAACCACAAGAAATACATTTTATTAATCAAAATAATGGAATTTCATCAATTAACCATACACAATTACACATAAAAAATAAAGTTAATTAAGGATCTTTAATATAATATAAATGTGGTGCGTTAAAAAAAAAAAATGTGGTGTAAATATATTTTCTTAAAAAAAAAAAAAACAACTACATGGATATAGTGAAACTCCATATTTGGAGTTTGGTAGTACCATTCCCATTGAAGCAAATCCAAACGTTGCAGTTTGGATTCAGGACGCCCCAAGTTCGAGAAATATTAGATGTACACAACTCTTATATGTGAAGTGTCAGATTTGATTAAAATTTAACTGTAAATGAATAAAATAAATACTTGTGAATATAGAAATATGGGTGAATGATCACCTACCAACTTGTTGGCAACTTATGGGTGACGTGGCGCTTTCACAGGGCACCACGTCGCCACCCAATTTTTTTTTTTTTAATTTTTTTTTGGAATCTATGTTAAATTAGGCCTTGTTCTATTTGGTGTTAACCAAATCCGCACGCAATTCCGTATACCTCATACTCATTTTTAACCACACACACATTTCCCAAAATAATATTAACCACACATTTTTACACGTAATACCGCGAGGAACAACTAAACCCCCAATCAAACAAGGCCTTAGATGAATAATACATAATGCTTGATGGTGGCCTCACCCGCCCCTATCCCCCTCTCTCCAAAATGGGGGTGTTGGCATCTTATGACGCCAACAAGTTGGCAACGGAACGGGAGTATAGAAATATGTGAGAACCAAAAATAAAACAAATATATATAATTGAGAAGGAGAGAGCGAGCAATTATCTTTGATCATGCACGTGGGATGAATATATTACTCTAATTTTACATTTTTTTTTTTTGTTACAAGGGGAAAGCGGGGAAAGGGGGGAGCACAGGGGCGGGGTAGGAATCGAACCCAGGACCAAGGCCCGACATGTGGGTGGTTTAACCGCTACACTACTCATTCGTTCCTCTAATTTTACATATTTTTTAAGCTACCATGAATAATATTTGAAATAAAAAAATGAAACATAAATTAAACGTGAGATAGACGACTATGTTTGCTCTCTCAAAGACAACTATATATATATTTGATCGAGAAAGTTACATATTTTCATGTAAGTCTTGTCTTTCACATACGTTTTCGAATTCATCTCTTATTCCATTAATATTTTTTATTAAATAATAAGTGATGATCATTGAGAATGGATCATTACAAAATCTCAACCATCACATATGTGTGATCAAAATGCTTAAACTTCTTACATCTTAAAATGACAGTGATATATAATTTTATAAAATTGTAATATATAATTTAATTATACAACCAATTCCTAGTAAAATCGTACAACTTAGCTAAACTTTTTTCATTTCATTCAACTAGTGATTATAGCATTTTAGACTTTCACGAATTCTTAGAAATAATAAGAAGTAAAAAGTTACTCATATTCTGGTTATAAAATAAATATCAAAATGAAGTTGGCGGAGCATAACATATAGTAAAATCTTCCTTCATACTAATGTCGTCTCAAGGTTTTTTATACAAGCAAAGTAAATTAAAAAAGAAAAAAATTGCAGTTAAAATATAAGGGTGCGTTTGATTGTAAAGTCGGAAAATGATTGGAAGGAAAACGTTTTCCGGGTAAATGAATTCCGGGAAAAAAATTTTCGGGGAAAATGGTAGTTATAGGTGTTTGATTGGATTAATTTGAAAGTTGGAAAATAGTGTTATTTTCCTTATTTTCGTATTTTTTTCCATACAATTTGATCATTTTCTTGATTTTTATGGTTAAAACAAATTGCCCATTAAAAAAAACCCCAAAAAAGGAGGAAACTTTTCTCGAAAAACAAAAACCACCTCTCCCCAAGAAAACGTCTTCCTCCAAAACAAGGAAAAGTACGAATTTTAAAAAATTGGAAAACGTTTTCTTAAAAAAGAAATGACAATCAAACAATCAAGAAAGAAAAAAAAAACTGAAAAGTGAATTTTTCCTGAAAAACAAATATCAATCAAACCCACACTAAAATTATAAAATAATATTTGTGAGCATGTTGTAACGAGGAAAAATATGTCGACAAATTTCAACCAAGTGGCATTTCCCACGTTTTTTTCTTATTTGAGGAGGAAGGAGGGGCCGGCCGCCAGCAAATGAGTAAAGATGCCCCTTTTGGGCCCCTACTTACATGGACAACAACTGACCAATTTTCTTCTCAAAGAAAAATAAATATGGCCGCAATGAAAAAGTACCCGTGTCGCTACATAGTATCTTGATTTTACACTAATCGTATATTTCGATGGCTTGTTTGGGACATGTTAAATTTTCATATTCAATTTATTCTTGTTGGCCCCATCTGAATTTAAAACAAAGATTCAAAGACGGGGTGGCGTGGGCCCCAAAAAAGCTGGCATGCAAATTCCTCTATTTCGTTTTCGTTTTCGTCTTTTGGTAAATGATCATTTCTCCTAGGACTCTGGTTCCAATTGAAGATGTCGACTTTCTTAAAAATAGTAGTCTGATCATTTCTCCTATGACTTTGTGATGCGCATGGGTTCATGGATTATGTCATTGGTCGATTGAAGAAGTGGGCGTAATCTCAGATACGATGTCCGTTTTGGGTCCACGACCCCAATCCGAAAGGTCGTGAGAAGTTGATTTGACCCACACTATTTCATCGTGCAAGAAGGATTTATTTTCGCGTTTCGAGGCTGTTTAGGGGGTCAAAACTGTAATTTTATATTTTTTCCTTTCGTTTCGTGTTTAATTTAATAAGGCCCAGCCCAATGTCGGTCTGCTGGCCCAGTAGGGTTTATTTCTTGTTTATTTAAGACTTCTACATGTAGGGTTTTGAGGCGGTTGCGTTTTAATAAGAACAATCTTAGTTTTCGTTCATATTATTTGCGATCCGAGAATTTATTGAAGTTGTAGGCGTGCCTACATCACTTTGGTTCCATTTTGAAGATGTCGACTTTGTTAAAAATAGTAGTCTAAACATATAATACATTCGTTAACTAGTTTACAATATTTCAATATGAGATTTATCTATTAACACATGCTATGGCAAAATGATATTTCGATCTCCGGTAAAATATTGAATCACTTAATTTAAAATTTTAAGCTGATAGATCATTCAAATATATATAGAATTTAACTATTATCTTCAATATTATGTTAATACTTAGTTACTATCTTACAAGATCAATCTTGTTAAGAGGAATCTATATATATTATAAAGAAGATATCATTGGAAGTTGGCCAATTGAAAAACAGCTATTATGACAAAATTTTAGTTAGGAATTTGTTGGAGCACTTATTTTCGACCGAGTATCATAAATCATAGACAACAATTTCATTCACCCTAAAAATGGGGGTGAACATTAATTTTATTTTGGAGGATCAATTTGAGGGATAAATAATTGAAAATTTTGATTTTTTTGTTCCATATTATTCTATTCATCGAAATCTTTAATATAAATATAGTTTTGATATATAAATTTTATTATTTTAAACATTACTTATTTATCTGTAAAATAAGTAACTTTTAAAATAATAAAAATTATAATTAAAACATAAGAACCCACTATGCTATGTCAAATACAATTAACACAATTTTTGTTGTTGATTTACTGTACCAGATAAACTACCAATTACTTATATTGGGAAGTTATTATATTCAAATAGAAGCATTACAAATGTGGTTAAATTGTCAGATTTCAACATGCTGATTGCTGAGGCATACAAACTGCAATCCAAAAACTTGCAAAGCCTGAACAGGTATCACGAAAATCAAAATCAGACATTGTAGAAAATAATCATCCAGACTGATAGTATATATTCATCTCTTCAACACAACCACTTTAGTAGCATCCATTCTTGATATGTTGAACAGTTTCGTATTCTTTTAAAGGTTAGTCTATTAGGAGTAGATTATCATATGCAGTCCATATTAGATTTAATCTTTTGGTTTGGTTTTACTTAAATCTAGATATGCGTACCTGAATTTTAATGTGTTATTTGCTACCTTATCAGCTCGGTTTCTTCACACAGATCCATGGGCTGGCATTCAATTACATTTTACAGGTGAAAATGAGCAATATTTTGTTAGTGAAAATTATGATCCACCGGCAGAGCATTTAAGGGATTACAAGGGTTTTCCTTCCGACAGCAGCATGATTGGTGTGAATTTGCACAGTCGGCTCATTTTTTGTAAGATGGACGATGGCGATGTGTTTTCTCATGGTAGCGGCCTGATGAAGATATAATGGCATATTGAATCCTGAGAGAAAGATTGATGTATATAGTGAAGTTTAGAGAGTTCGTTTAGGGAGCTAATTTTATTATTATTATTATTATTATTATTATTATTATTATTGTTATTAATTATTTTAATCAGGTTTAGGGAGCTAATTGATCTCCCTTACTCTTTTTTTTTTTAAAGGAACCATGGTACCTAACAAAAAAGCTAAGGAGTGTTTGTGAAGGAGTTGAGTTTAAAATGGGCCATTCATATTTTTCATCCGATTTTAGCTTCATATTGGTGTTTATTCAAATTGTTTGGACTTTCATAATGACATTGTTCGTTTGAGATGTGATTAATAAGACTAACTTATTTTTTTCTTTTTCTTTTCTTTTATATCTTGATCTTAATTAAATTTTGAAGTCAGTTACTATCTATAACGAGTAACAATCTATAGTTCTTTAAATAAATATCCATGTTTCTACTAACTATACTTAAATATATCTACAATTGTATTGCTTAACTTTAGAAATATAATCTTTATAAAGTTGAATTAATTTATTCAATGGAATTTCATTACCAAAATGAAATTAAATATTTTATTTTTAAATTATGTTTAATCCATCAAAAGGAATTTTCCTAACGGTGCCACAATTATCAACAAAAGTTAGTGCTTAAAGTGTTGAAATGTGGATTAACCTAGCTATTACTTTATAATTTGTTATTCACCTTAAATAATCAGTGAAGTTTAGATGGACCGTAACGGACTGATGTTATGTACCTTACAATTTGTTATTCGTTGTTTATGTAGTTGTTATGAATTACATTTACTTTTCATTAAACATTGTCTTGATTTTGTTTTTAAATTAATACGATTGTCCTATTAAGACATTGTATAGTAATATGCTAAACGAGTTATTCATGACTAATAATATAATTATTCTTTTATCATTTAAAAATTAATAACAACCACCCACCCCAAACTTAAATTTATGTGCAAGATTTTTATTGGTGGGGTTTATGAATTAAGCAAACATTTAACCAAATATTTAAACAAATTCTTTAAGTTTTTTTGTATTTAAATAAATATTTCATCTGCTATATGCCTTGTGATGTTGTAGCAACAGGTATGAAATGTATTGAGAAGGCTTCATAATTTAATTTTAAGTTGTAATCATGTGATTGATCATTTAAAACTCATGTTGACAATAACTGGTTTATTTAAAGTGTATCTAAACTTTAAATAAGTTTGTAACATGATATGCTATTAAATCGTTACTTTTTATGTACGTCGTGTTACCATTAACTAAGCATAATTGTGAATGATGTGTCAAATTGTTGGTTTTCCATTGTTTTTTACCGAAAAATTTCAACTTACGTAATTTTACGTTGTGTGAAAACTATTTCAAACAAAAACAAAAAAATAATCAAATTATTGAATAATTGGTGTTTATTAGAATATTTGGAACTCATGTTAACGATAACTAATTTATTTAAAATATAATCTCAACTTTAAATAAGTTTATGACATCATATTCTCTAAAATATTTGCATTTTATATTATATTATGGTGCTAGCAATTAAGCACAATTGCTCCCTTAAAAAAAATATTAAGGACAATTGTTAATCGTGTATCAAAAATTTTTGGTTTTCATTGTTTGTTACTATAAAATTTAACCTGTACAATTTTACTTTATTTTTATTTGATGTAAACTTAAAACAATTTTACTCCCGTGCAATGCACGGGGGTGAAGACTGGTAGTCCAAATATTGATATGCCGGTTAATTATTTTATAATCTTTTAAAGTGGGATTTATCGCTTCCCTCCCAAGATGTTGACTCGTCAAAACAGATCAATCTTGAAATTTGTGTGCTCATTTTGAGTCTTAATCAGTCAAGTGCTCGTTTGAACTTAATGGGCTCTAATATATTATATTAAAATTTGAGTTTCATGTTAAAAGGTTAACCTTATTAAGTATAGTACGTAATCCAAAAACTTACATGTTGCTTAATTCTTGTTTAAATGTTGATTAACAATTTCAAACTACTATTTTGTCCAGTATTCACCATTTTATTCTTTATATTTATTTTTTTGAGGAAAATCTCAAGATAGGTATCTTTTTAATTGCGTTGACATGACAAGATAAATGTTGAGACAATGTTTGTGACTAGGTGAATTGTTTAAACTTTAGAGGAGGAGCAAATTGTTTATTAATGTCATAATATTTTCAACGTGATTCTTCATGAGCAATTAGACTGATAATTCGTGCTTATCGATAAAATCAAAGTCCTTTTTATTGGATAACCATGATGTTTCCATTAATCAAATTAAAAAGTAATGTCATCAATCTTTTTTTTAAAACAAAATCAGGTTTCAATCAAGATAGTCATATAAAAGTTGATCTACAGCTCCCACCATTGAATTAATGGGGCTTGACCTTTCTACTTATGTTTTGGAAATTGATTTGAATGAGCTGTTTTGGTCAACTTTCATCGATTGGTTAAGCGAGATGCGTGGTAACTGTTAATTGATTACCAAAAAATAAAAATAAAAATAAAAATAAAATTCGAAGTCCAATTGTGTAACAGTTTATCGTATGTTATTCAATTTCTGAAAATCGATTTCGTGTATGACAAACTAAGGTCAAAAGTGGATCGCCGAGTATGTAAAAAATTGGAAATAAATCAAAATGTTTAAGAAAACTCTTCAATAAAGATTTTGAACTTTCAATAAAGAATCATATCATTTGATAAGAGTTGTCTTGAACTGAAAATATGCTCATTCTAACAAATATGTCTCTTCAATAAAGCCATATTTAAAAAGTCCTCATTCGTGTGATTGTTGAGTAATTTAAAAATAGGATTGGCTAATATTCGTGTGATTAGCTAATATTCGTGTGATTGTTGAGTAATTTAGAGCATGTCATTGCATATGGCGCGATTAGATCATTTGCATTTGTATCTAGGCATCCCTTTGGGAGGTACGGCCGATGTCCCCCTTCGGCTAGGTGCAATCTATTTTTGATGATGAATAAAACTTTATCTCGGGTTTGGATTTTCGCGTTGAGATAGTTCGTTAAAAAAAAAAAAGTCCTCATTACTAGGTTCATTGGTCTACGTAATTTGGATGCTCTTAGTAGATGACGTGGTCATTGTCTTGGAAAATGAATGTCGGAACACCATTAGCTCTAATGCAGGGCATTATCGTCTTACAGAAAGAGTTGAACCTTTGTTTTAACTATACTAGTGTTTCTACCCGTGCGTTGCACGGGGAGAAGCGTGTGAAAATTTATGATTGTAGAATAAAAAATTAATTTTTTAATTCAGAAAAATAGGTGAAAGTGGCGGAAAAATGTCCTGGTTTAATTAATATACATAGATTAATTTAGATAATCTTTTAACATTTCTGTAAGTTGTCATTTCGATTACAGCTTGTTTAGGTAAGTATAAATTCTCTCAACTATTAGTTTACACATTTTTCATAATCAAAATATAATATGCAAACTTTTTTATTTACGCTGATCAAAGAGAGATTTTATGTGGTTGTGATGTTTGCATGATTCATTTTTACCATTCTATTGTACACAAACTTTTTGAAATCAACATCCAATAAAACTTTGAACTAAGAATTGGGAAGGGGCAGGGTGAACTCAAGCCCCTACACTACCACAAATTATGGTGTAGGCTCGACTACTTGGGCCTACCTTAGGCGGGTACCCTTCCAAAGCGCAATGGAAGTCACCAACCTAGGCCATGGGTCTGCTTGATCACCTACCCATTGAATAGGTATTGGAAATTACGTAAATGAGCGCGTGTTAGTGTACGTGCAACAATGTATTTTGATGTGATATATAAGATAGACTGAGTGGAGTTCAATGGTGGAGATTTGTGATAACGCTAATTACTTTGCATGAGGTGAAAAATATCATGAGCATCATGAAAGTTTTTCAGAACATCATGCGAAACTTGAATATCAAACTATTCTACAACTTTTTTTTTTTAATAATTATTACTAGCCCTTATGAAAGTCTCTTTTATATTGTAGGGATAATGAAGTTGATACGGATGGTGTATTGAATGGTTACACACTGTTACATTGTTGTTTAAATTTGAAACAGAATATATAATATTGAATTTATAAGCAACTTCTTCAAAGAACAATTCTAATAATACTTTTTAGTGAAGGATGACACAAAAAATAAACAAAAATTCATACTTTGAGTGAAGGATGACATGAGACAACAGGGTGTGTTTGATAGCCCATTTTTTCCCCGTAAATGGGGGTGGCCCACACATTTTCTACCAAAATGGGTTGTTTGACAGGAATCTTTTACTCGGTAAACATTTGCAAGGAGAATGGTCACATGACCTATTTCACCGCCAAAGAAAGAAAACATTTTCCGAAGTAAAAGCCAAGTTTTCATTTTCCTCAAATTGAAAAAGTGAGCTGACCGAATTCCACACAAGGATTGCAAGGAAAAACTACCGAATTCCATGTAAAATATTACTAATCAAACACAAAAAAAAAAAAGAAAATGACACCATTTTCCAGGTAAAAAACTAATACAATCAAACATCTACAATTACCAATTCCTGTAAAACGAATTCCCTATGATTCAATTACCTGCAATTCGTTTTCTTTGCAATTGAATTCCAGCTTTGCAATCACACACCCTAAGTTGAAATTTCAGCGCAAAAGTAAGTACATCGATTGCAACTTGTAAAATAACAAAGACAGAGATCAACAAAGTGCATTACACTAGACCTCGTCTAATATACCAATTCACCTATTTCTCCACTTCTTAGCAATTTCAACAGACTAAAGTAATCCTCGACGCAAGGTCATAATGGTCATAATACAATAGCATTGAAACTCCAAGTCTTAGTGAAACTGGCCATACAATAGATTATCTAAGAATGTGGAGAAAATGTAAGTAAGGACCTTCAAGGAGAAGAAATGTTCAAGGAGAAGGAATGTTACGAGCATAGCCCAATACCATCATGAAATCCTTAGCCGATGAACCAATTCTCGCAGATACTCTATTTGAAGCATTGGTTTGAAGCCACATATCAACGAGATTTTTCAATGTCAATGAGGGAGAGACTGGCTGTCCCATGCATTTGATTTGAACCTAAAAAATAACCCGCAGAATAGTCATTACATAAAATAATTTGCTGACAACTTTAGAAAGAGTAATGCTATATGTATACTGACTACTGAGTGTACACACACATACCATTTAATAGATATGCGGACCTGCTAGTAGGGGAGGGATAAAAGTGAGATTTCTCACTTTTTTGTTAGATGGTGTATGCACACTTGGTGTATTAGATCGTTTAGAAGACTAGTGTGTCATTGGTAGTGGTGTGGCCATTGAAGACCGACTAGGACCCATTTGGCATGCAATAGCAATGAACAAGATTGTTTTTTCTCTTAATGTTGGGCAATGCTATCAAATATGTCCTATAAAATATTCCTTCAAGAAACATGGGGCATTCTAGTAGTTATGGTTGACAAATCTTAACAAAGGACGGATATGATTACCTCATCTTCACTGTTAAGATTCAACTTTGTCTTGAGGTACCTCTGAATATAGGAAACTGGCACATTGCCATCCCTGAAGAATGAAATAGACGTGAACAAGAATCTATTTTGAGTTCACAAATGCTAAGTCTTTACTAGTATAATATCCCAAAAAAAAATGTCATTTGAACATAGTTGCACCCAAATCACATTACGTTCTTATCCGGATCATGCATGAACAATTTGCATCATTGCCACCCTAACACAAAAGGATAATACAGTATAACCCAATGGACATCATCGAGAAAAGGATAAAATGGTATAGTTAAACTGAGACCAGGTACAGCTAATGCTAGTAAATAAGAGCAGATTGAGTAGACAGTGAGATATTATTCAATTTTCTGGTATCCTCTAGCTTAACTATGACCCTGGTTCAGCAATATCCTACAAACAACATCATCAACTCAACCATGGTTTAAACAGCAAACTCGGATGCATCTATGCAAGTTGGTTATTGAGGCGATGCATTATGATGGCTGCACAATAATCACCTGTCAAAAGCCACCTCGTGGATGTGGTTCATCAGATTCAACAGCAATATTTCATTCCGAAGCTAATAAGCTTAAAGCTAATAGAACAAAGTGCATCATCTATGGAATAATGTTTTCCACCCCAGATGAAGAGAGGATAATGTATAGCCAAACTGATGTGACACTGTTACATCACCACCCATCATCACCTCACTAACGTGATGCATTATCCTTCCCCCATGTGAAACCTCCCTAACTAGTTTGCCATATTCGACTGACCAATTTAGCCTTGTTGCTAAACGGACTTCAATGCGAAGACGAAATTGATAATGTGACGAAATTGATAATGTTTAATCATTCAAAGATTATAATGCTAAAAGAAAGTTAGCTGCTCTTTTTTCTTTCCCCTTTCAACCAAAAGAAAAACAGGCCATGCAATTTGCAAAGCAGGCAATTGTATTTCCATATCCGATTACATGTTAAAAGTCAGATATATCAGAAAGTGTGTGTGAGATAACAACAGAGAAGTATACTTTACATGGGAGCTTACTTTATTCTTAAGTAACTTGCAGAAATCTGAGGTAAGAGTGCATCTCCGTTCCTGAAATCGAAGGAAGTAAAAACTTAGAGAAACAGAGAGAGGTATATAACATCCATAACCACATTCCACCAATCTAGGGAACTTGATTCTTTGAGGACTAGAGTAAAACACTTACTGGTCATTAGATGCTACTAACGAGAACCAAATTGGATAACCCATTCTTTCCCGTCTAGCACTGGTGGTATCAAGCACAACCTGTGGACTGAACCCTCCAGATTTAAGGGTCTTCTTTTGGCGGATCTTGCGCAATTTTTTAGGCTTCTCTGGTTCTTTGGGGACATGGGGCCCGCCTTTATTCTCATTTTCATGCAAATCAAAAGAGTTTTGTTGAGATACTTGTGTTGGCAACTTAGGAGACTTACTCCTACTCACTGCTTCAACCAGACAATTTAAAGGTTTCAACTCATCAACTTTCTCTTCCACAGGCTCAGAACAGTTTATTTCTTTGGCAGGATTAAGTTGAAGTGATTGTTCATCAGCATTAGAATTCTGCAAGGTTGATAAAACCTTATTATTGTCTACACATGAAACACATATAAGCTTCAAAAATATCTCTCTTACAAGTGGAGTGGTACTCTGAGACAATTTGTTTAAGGTCAAAGGTGTGCTAAGGCTCTTAGGGTGGTCTTCAAAAAGTATTTCACATTTCTTAGGAGATTTTGCAATTGCAATAGTAGAGCGTTTTGAAGCTTTTCTTGCAACAGATTGTGATCTTCTTTTGGTCACTCCCTTTGGTGTTGATACTTCTGGAGTGCTGGTAACCACGGACGAGAGTGATCTTTCCTTTCTCTTTGAAAGTAATGTGACTGGAGGTGTAACTTCAGAAGCCTTCACTTTTCTCCTTCTATGAGGAAATATCTTGGCCCACAAATCTGCCAAATTATGATCAACCCTGTTCTCCAAATTCCAAGTAAAATGTTTGCATGAAAAATTCTAACACTTCATATTTACAGACTGGTGAACTTGAAAGCATTCAAAAGAACCATAATTGTGTCTCACGGTGAGAACCAAGGCAATATTCTATTAACACCAGAAGACTTGCGCATCATCAAGTAAGAAGACTATCATTTTGCCATATATTTTTGTTCCTTTGATTTTTAAGGTGTATTTAGTGTTGCCTATAACTTGAAATGGAAAACAAGGACAACTGAACTGCCATACATGCAATAGACAGATTATCAAAGCAATACATTCTATGCTTCTGGTTGCTTCTATAGAAAAAAAAACTGAAAGAAGAATGGAAGTTATAGGATATGCATTTATACAACTTTGGTGTATGAAGAAAGATATGGAAATATTGATCATTAAAAACTGGCTGCAATCATTTTCAAAATACTCTATTATCAATATGACACAACGTAGAAGATAACAAGAATATCGTGACAACTTGTATGTCTACTTCAATCTGTGCATGCAAAGAAGGGAGTGGATATAAACAAACATAAGTTCAAAGAAACATCTGACCTCAACCTCTCTAATGGAGCACATCCTAACCACACATTGCATACTGGACATGATTCCATTTCCTCATCATAGAGCTTATTATAAATGCATTTCCTGCAAACTACAACATAACGACGGCACACACAACAAACTATTCAATAAAAGTTTACCAGTTGCTACACATGAAACAATATGTCATGAAACTGTGATAGCGTAAATCAGAATCGAAGGATATGTGATCCCGAATTTTAAAGACAACCCAGTAGTAATCTTGGAAAAGCATCTAAAAGGCGTCTTATTTCCAAACAAACTCTATAAATGGCCGAATATTCTGAGACAACATAGAAATAAAAAGACACTTAAACAACATAAGTTAATGCCCTCAGGGTGTTGTATAGATGGAAACCAACTGATCATGCAAATTATTGTTCATTAAAACAGAAGTTGAAAGTCTAACTCATATTTGTATTCAGCAAGTTTGTATTCAAAAGTGACTGATGTGAAAAACAAATTCAAATTTTGATTGGTATTGTTGCTTTACATATAATCCATCGTCATGCTAAATACACGAACACCATTAATGCTTGCTATTCAAATACATAAACAGTAAACTCAATGGATGACTATCATCAAGCCCACATGAATAAATCTTAAAATTGAAACAAAAAACAAAGAAAAGAATAAATGTATGGAATGTGGAAATAGAAGATGATCCATGAACACAACAAATCTGAAGTAGATAGATCTTTACCACGCAGCCCAAGTCGACACGAACCCAAATGCCAAAACACAAACACCACCTAACCCCAGTCCCCAAACCAAATCAAAATTCGAAAGATCAATTTGAAGCTCAGTTCACAAAAACAAAGAAATTCCCAAAACATAATTCCCAAAACATACTCAAAGAGAAAAAAATACTCACATGTATGGAGGCATTCGACAATAGTAGTAGCATCAACAAAGAGCTTGAGGCAGATAGGACAAGTCATGCATGGCACCAATACATCCCACTTCACCTTCACCATCTGATTCGACATCTCAATCTAATTATTCCCAACTTTCGAAATTAACAACGTATATAGCAACAATTCCTTGTGATTTACGCGGTGCATGCTACTTTCACAACATGAAACAGGGGGTTTACGTCCATCGCACTTTTCTCAATTGTATTGCATTAAAATTGTAAACAAAAACCCACAAATTACAATCGCGAAAACAATCAACGTCGCCTATCTAATAACACAAACAGCTCCGATGAAAGCTTAACGATGTGAGTTGAATATTGTCTTTATGGACCAGTGAATTGATTTGATTGGCTGATCCGGGGAAGACGAGAACGTGGCTAAAAGGGCGATGGGTGTCGTGTGAGTGATTATTGTGTGGGTTTAGAGGCAACTCGAGACTGGGGAAAAGAATGAGAATTGTATTTTGGTCCAAGTTTGATTTATTTTTATATATGAATGTATAATATATAATTCTAGGCAGACAAGTATTAAAAAAGATTTCATCTTGTATATAATATATTTTGGGTAAACTTTTATTTCTTGGTAAAGTGACAAATTTAGTGGTTTAAAAATTTCTTTATTATTTAATCATAGGTTCAAAACTTTTTTTTCAAGAATCTCACGAAACAAATATATATATATATATATATATATATATATATATATGCACATAGAGTTAATGCGCAAATATTTGTGTTGTGAGATTCTTGAAAAAAAGTTTTGAACCTATGATTATATATATATATATATATATATATATATATGTGTGTGTGTGTGTGTGTGTGTGTGGGGCACGCTTTTCATTCTCATAGAAGCACGTCCTAAAGAAAATAACTTCTTTTGTGTGAAAGTATTTCTAAGTCAAGGAAGTATATTCTAGGAGTTATAGATAGGTTTAAAAACACCTTCTTCTTTTCCTTTTCTTTTTTTTCCCTCTGTAAACGTTGTTTTACTTTTCAAACGCCATTCAAAATAGACCTTTAGATAACATTGAATTGATGTTGTTATTCTATTACACGAGATGAAAGTTCGACCTGGCTCAAACCAGACAAGGCTCTATCCCTAATGGAGTGACTTTTTCTTGATGTGTTAGTCGGTGGGTTGGACGTACATGAATGACTTGTGACCAATCGCAAGTCAGTGTAGCCTCGACTTGTGACCCATCCCGATTAGTTTTATTGTTAACATAATTTTGATTTCTAAGCTGCAAACTTCAATATATTTCCCTTTTTTGTAGCAAAAAACAGAATAAATAAATAAATAAACGTGTCGGCTAAATAGGGACAACAAAATCATCGAGTCGACCCCGGCCCGCCCCGCCCCCATTTGGTGGAAGACTGTCGGTCATGTGGTGGAAATGAGTCAAGAAAAAACTTGCAGGGCAACTAGATTTATTGATCCACTCTAAATTCGATCCATTGCCAACTTTACATAATATAGTAAGATATGGTAACTGTTGGCCGTTTACACACTCAATAATATATCACAAGTGCATGGCTCATATTCAAGTAAGAAAGTGGGACTCGGTTAGAGTCCGGATGTCGAACCCACGAGGATTAGTATTTGTAATTAAATTACTTATTATAGCATAAAGAGAAGAAAACAATGAAAATACACACAATTTGATAATTTAAAATACAATTACCTAAACTACACTACTAACACGAAGAAGGTAAAAACATGGAAATGGCATTGAATTGGGAGTTAACTAGGCGATAGTCAGGATTTATGATTTCATTCAACCGAAACTTAATTAATTTCAATGCCTACCCTTTAGATAATTCACATTCTCAATTGTTAGGTCCGACTTTCCTATTTTAACCCGTTACCTCTCTCGAGCATTAAACAGGCCTTTAATAATTAACCCAACCTACTATATCTCTATGTGAATTGGAAGTCAATATGTAGCATTAGGTTTTGTAAAAGTAGCTCAAATGGTCGTCTAGGGCCATGGATATATCTCTATCCTCTACAAGAAATTAGAGTGATTGCTATTCGGTCTCATTAGTGTACTCCCATCTCGAGAATCCTACACCAATCACATACACACACACGGTGATCAATCAAGCATGTGGGGTTAAAATCAATAGCAAGCACACTGTGGAATGAACAACAATTACAAAACTATAAACATATCAATTAATTAAGCTAGGTTAAAATCTATCAATCATCCCAACATTTACAAATTAGCTGATGTTGAAGGAATTTCATAACATAATTACAAATAAAAGTGCTAATAGAAAGAGTAAATAAGACACAAGAATAATGGTTAGATTCTCCCCTTTTAAAGTTGAATCCCCATCTTGATTTTTCCTTATCCTTCCATCTTCTCTTCTTAATTCCTCCTCTTCTACTCCAAGTGATGACCCCCAATTCAAGTCCCACATAAGAAAGAAGAAAAGAAAGAAGAAAAGAAAGAAGAAAAGAGAAGAGAAAGTGGGAGGAAAAAGAAGAAAATAAAACCTACTCTAAAACCAAGGATAGGAATTGGGGATGATTAAAGTGTGTATACGAGTCCCAAATTCGCGTCCACTTGTCCCAAAAAAAACCCCCTCAAATAAGTGAGAAATGAGGAGAAAAAGAAGAAAGCCCAGGAAACTGGTTATGGGGGGTTACGACCGTAACCCCCTGAGCTTACGGGCATAGCCTTAGGCTTACGGTCATAAGAAACCTTCTGCATAAAATTGGCCATTTCTTCATCTCGGAAATTACACGCCAGGTCCTCCAACTTTCAACTCTTATACTTTGATCCTCGCCTTTTGACTTTTCTCACAAAGAGGTCCTAAATACATTGCATCTGAAGTCCTTCAACTTTTGGAAAGTTACATTTTGGTTTCCGAACTTCTGGAAATATGACCTTTTTGGTCCTTTTTCTCCTTTTTGCATATTCTCATCCAAATTTAGGATTTAACCTCAAAACACAATAAATATATATAAATAAGTCGATATTCGCTCGATCTAATGATATATTAATCATTTAGAGATATAAATAAGTGTGTACAATGCACACTTATAAGTAATAATTTTAGTTTGGAAAGAATTGTAAACACACAATAAAATATCAACACCCACAAATTTGATTGGGTTAGAAATTGAATTGTTGT
The DNA here is from genome assembly GCA_018223645.1 of Jasminum sambac. Classification (NCBI taxonomy): domain Eukaryota; kingdom Viridiplantae; phylum Streptophyta; class Magnoliopsida; order Lamiales; family Oleaceae; genus Jasminum; species Jasminum sambac. Next base: position 30,841,037 of record CP073652.1, read on the forward strand.
AGTATCGATAAACGCACAATATTCTTTGTGCAATCTCGTTTTTCAGTGTTCGCATAGGAAATTTTACATCAAAGAACGGGTACTTAAGTTGGTTTCTACAATTATGAATGAGCTTCTAGGCAGTGGCTAACACGAGGTAGATGTGAAATTTTATGATTGATCATTTGATCCTGCGTTTGTCATATTTCATATTTTGCATGATGAACTTTTTCTGAATTTTGTTAACATATTAAACAATAATTTCCTCTAAGGCATGTGTTTTTATATTTGTTTTTCTTGCGTGCAAAAGAGATTTTTTTTTCCTTGCAAAAGACTTGAAAAAAGTAGAATAAGTGTTTGGAGAAATGAGTAGAGAAAATTGTGTCAGAGATTCGAAGGACTGCATATAATAAAATCCTAGAAATTTAACTAAAGGTTAAATGGTAAACAATGTAATTTAACTATTATTCATGCTAATTAGTAAATCTCATTAATGCACGTATCTTGCAGCTGCAGTTAACTAGTTATTACTATGGTAGGAAAAGTCATCCTTCTAAATAAGCATTAACTATATAAAAAAATTTAGCAATCATAACTTTCTAACATATAATAATATAATATGGGAGTTTCAAAAAAAATTAATAATAATATGGTAAATAAAATCCACTTATATTATTATAAATTTATTATGCAATTACAGTGCATCAAAATGTTCATATACATACAAAGCTATTATGCATTTCCATTATAATCACATCACATAATATTAATGCGGAAGGCACCAAATTAAACAAAAGTTGAAGCTATTTGGCTGTTGTAAGCGGTTTTATGTGATATAAGAGAGAGAATAAGTGGAATTGAATGACAAAGATTTGTGTGGTATAGGTAGGTCCCACGAAATTTCTGTGTAAAAATATATAAAAATATATTAAAACTTGTAGGAGAATACGCGCTAACTTATGATTTTAAGTCTAGGAAATCTGGCGAAGGTCAAGAATCTACCATGAAAGTAGGAATACAGAAAGTGCTGCATAAAATTTAAAGAACACGATAAAGTGCAACGTGCTGAAGCACTAAGAGCAATCACCCAACATTTATATAATACACAAAGATCACCTCCTCTAATATATCAGTTCATAGAGTTCTCATTTTTAAGAACTTAAAGAGACTTAAATCGGATGACAATCAAATTGCAACATCTTCAATGTATGTTACCTATGGTCATATAAAAACAGTGCTATAACTCCAACTCTTAGCAAAATTCGAGCACCATATAGTACAATATCAACGATATAGAAGAAAATAAGTATTACTGTACAAATGTTCAAGTAAACTAAATTTTACGGGCATAGCCCACTAAAATCCTAAAATCCTCACTCGATGAACCGCTGTTAACATATTCACTCAGTGAAGGCTAGGTTTGATGCCACATATCAACTAAGTCGTTCAATTTTAATGATGGAGAGAGTAAGCAAACCCTACATTTGATTTCCACCTGAAAAATAACCAATAGAAAATTAATCACAAAAAATAATATATAACTACAAGGAAAACTTTTTCATATGTTAGTAGATGGAATATCTCTAAAACACTAATGATCGGTTGCCAACGAGTTGGCAACGGATCATGCCAACACCCCCATTTTGGGAGAACAAAAAAGATTGGGTCCACACGAGCCCCCCACCATCAAGAAGCAATTACGTATTATTCATCTCATTTAACGTAGATTCCAAAAAAATAAATAAATAAATAAATAAAAGACGATGATAATGTGGCGGCCCGACAGGGCGCCACGGCACCCCTGTTGGCAGCTTATGGGCGCCGCGTCACTCCTACTGGCAGCATAAGCTGCTAACAAGTGGGCAGGTGAACACCGGCGCTCTAAAACAATATGCTAGTGTTTCATAGATCAGAGTTGTGTGGCCATGGAGCATGTTTGGCATATAATAATGAATAAGATAAGATTTGATAAATGAGAAAGAATGTTTTTCTCTCTCCTAATAGTGTATGATACTGTTAAATATGTTCTATTAGAAAAATAATGCTTTTAAGGAAAAGAAGGCAGTCTCGTGGGAATGGTTGAGAAATCATAGCAAAGGATAAATGTGATTACCTCATAATCACCTTTAAGTTTCAATGTAGTTTTGAGATAATTCTGAACATCTGAAATTGGCATGTTCCCATCCCTGTGGAGAGTAAAACATACATGAACAAGAAGGAGATAATCCTTCTTGTTGAATGAGGCAGAAGTTTTATCTGAAATTTTACTTAACATCAATGATTAATATTGATATTTATTACTTAACTGTCATTTGCTAAAAGCGACTAACAAATCTGAGGCAGAAGTTCAAAGAAGCCTCATACCTCAACTTGTCCAATGGAGCACATCCTAACCCGCTTTGCATGCTAGACATGACTTCATCTCCTCGTCGCAAAGCTTCTTATAAATGCATTTTTTGCAAACTGCATAATAACAATAGCAAGAATAACAAAATTTTCAATAAAAATATACCAAATGTATTTATCTGACCTTCAATTTTAAAGACGACCCCAAGGTAATCTGAGTTGTACAAATTAAAAAGTCTTCTTATTTCTAAGATCACTATATGAATGGCAAAAATATGTGAAGGCAGCATGAAGATAAAATCTTGAACAACTGAAAGTTGAGATAATGTGCGCTATTTGACAGAAACTAATTGATCGTACAAATTTTTTCTCATACTAAAATGAGAAATGAAAATCTCAATTGGAAAACGAAAAACTATATACAAAACTCATACTCAAGAGCAATTAGTGATGCGAGTTCGTATAAAGAAAATTCAATAAAAATTTAGCATCTCCGCTTTATAAATAATCCATCAATAATTCAAATGTAAAATTATAAACACCAATAAATAGTAAACTCATTGGATAATTGAGCCTAACAAAATAAGAGCTGTTTGACACAATTTATTAATGAATTTGATCCAGTCATAATACCGAAACTTTGTTATAGTTCTAGCGCTTGATGTGGAGTTGTTCCTTACTGCTACGTGGCTATCAAGTCTCATTTATCAGCCCTTTACTGCCGTGTGGCAACGCCAAGACGTGCCACATCAGTGCTGGAATTATAAGAAAATTCTAATGTTGGGACTAGAAAGGAAATGGGCTGAATTTATTAAACATATATTTTATTTTCATTATCATTTTCATCCATTCATTACACTGATTTGATAAATTTTTATATATATTCTTTTTAAATATTTACACCACTTGTCAATCACACATCTGAAATAATTATTTATATTATCTCTATTCAAACACACCCTAAATCCAAAATTAAAAAACATTAAATGTACGTATAGGATCGAGTTTCGACCATCTTATTAAAAACCAACTGGTGTCAAGATAGGTCAAACCTTTTATGATACTCAATCACAGTCATTTGAGTGATCTAACCATGGACTTATGAGCGAGCTTTTTGCTCTCCAATGATCCCTCTCTCAACACGACGCTCTTGTGACTCGAATCCGTGACCTCGGTTTTGATACCAATTGTAGGATTGTATTTTGACAATCTCATTTGAAAACCAATTAGTGTCCAGATAGATCAAACTTTTTGTGGCTTTCGATTACCGTCATTTGAATGATCTAACCCATGGATTTAAGAGTGGTCTTGTTGCACCCCAACGATATAGAATGTAAAAATTTAAGATGACTTATGGGCAAAGTGAATCCGAAGTAGAGAGATACTTACTACGTAATCAAAACCAACACAAATTCGAATTGAAAAACACAAACAACATCAACGGATCCATTCTCAATTGGAAAAAAATTCAAAAAGTTACTAAATAAGAAAGAAAAGGAAGCGCACATGTATGGAGACATTCGACAACAGTAGTGGCTTCACGAAAGAGTTTGTGGCAAATCGAACAAGTCACAAGTTGCGCCAATGCCTCAGGCCTCACGTTCACTATCCGATTCGACATCTAAATCTAACTCTTTTGGGCTTTCAAAAATAATAATATCAATATAACAGTTTGATGGGATGTTCTGGAATTGTGTTTTTGTCATCGTTAAATAGTAAATTCTGTTATAGAACAATCGGCAAATAACCAACAACAAAAAACAAATGATAACACAAAAGGAATTAATTTATTTAGATTCAGAATTTAATAAAGAACTAAATACAAAACGTATTGAAGCTAGCAATCGCTATTGTCTATAACAAAATTTCGTCCCTACTATTTGTGCTTGAAGTTGTACAGATGTCTGCTATCAGGATTCAACAATCTAACAAAAAACCCTAGTACTTGATTTCTAGTTCTGGAGCATTTACTGAGTGCGTTTCTCTTTTCTGTCAGAATTGATTGAATTGGCCTCCATTTATAGAGATGAATTTTCACGAAAAGATGTGTCCATTGTAGAATCGATGAGCTCGTTCAGGAAGAATGGTGTTTGTTCAAACGCACTTTTTCTCGGATTTGCAAAATAAAAATAAAATAAAATTTTAATTGGGTTCTATACTTAGAATCCCCAAGAGACCAAGGCCCAGACCATCTTTTGACAATTAATATAATTGTAAAATGACCTAAAGGCAAAGCTCACTTATTAGTCCATTTATCCAATTTTAATAAATATTTCAAAATAATACTTATAAGGTATTAAATATACCTCTAAACTTCCTATATGAGATTCTTTACACTCTATTTCTATACAAACCTTTTAAAATTTCCAAAGAACTCTAACAAGTTCGAGTAATTTTCAATCATGTCAATGTGATTCTTAAGATTTCAAATGCTCATAATCTGGATTCCAGAAATATCAAATAAAATTGTGTTTTGCCTTATACAAGTAATTAATTTAAGCATATGTTCGTCCCCACTTATTTTTACTTAAAAATCACATGCTACTAAAAATCAAAGTCAAATATTAATATCAACCATATATTTTAAATTATCACTCATTATTATTCACATATTTTGCGGTCCTTACCACTATTCATATACAAAATTAGCAAATTTTTAAGTGAAAATAAGTTTACCCGAACACACCTCAATTATAACTCCACCACATTTTTATATATAAGTGTATTGAATCACATAAGCGCGAATAACATTATACGAATTGATATTAATTATTTCGATATTATTTCTATTTCATTATAATCTGTATTCATTGTCAGTCAAACTATTTTATAAAAGTTGCTTGGCCATGATTAATTACGTCCTATGTATGGGACAATTCGGGTGTGTTTGATTGTCAAAATTTTTGCAGGTAAATGTCAAATCATGCAATCTGTTTTACATCTTTGGTGTTTGATTGCAACCTGTAATTGAAATTGATTTTACAAGGTACAACACCTTAAAACATGTTTTTGGCTATTTTACATGCAAATGAATACTTGGCTTGTAGTTGGGAAAATGAATTACATGTAAAGATGTAATTGACTTTCCATGTAAACCATTTGCATGCATTACAATCAAACACACCCTTCATGATCGGGCCTCAGATGAGTGCAGTGAGTTCGCCGCCTCACGGCCCAAAATTTCGAAAAACTTTTGGAGCCCAACTTCATAATTAGTTATTTTATATATATGTGCATGGAAAAAGTTGAGAATGTTATGAATATAGTATAGGAAGCAAGGCACCTGAGGGAATTATTTATAATATTTTATTGGTGTGAATGACTATTATACCCTTGATGAAATTATGTAATTACGATTGTGCCATTCGAAATTTTCCTATAAATAGGGCTTCAGTTATTAATGAAATTCATTCATGTGAATTCCTTAGAATTCATTCTCTCTAGACTCTCTCTATTATTTCTATACTTTTATAACACGTTATCAGCACGAGCCTCTAACCTTTTGAGTAATAAGAAGGGAGTATGCTCTACAGTTGCATCTTATAGATGATCTTCTGTATCAGAAATCAGATTATTACACCAAAATTATTTTGCATAAAAATATACACAGAGAATAAATAATTCATTTATGTTTATATATTCATTTCACAACCATCACTTCAACTCCATTTTCTTGGCAAACAAGTTGACGTAAAAGTAAAACGACACCACATCAGCAAAGTTCTCGACGATGCGAGTCCATTGATACCAAAAATGACATGAAAAGGTTACCATAATGTGGAGAAAAATAAGTTTAAAGTTCAATCTACGTACATACCAAACAAAAGACGAAGAGGTATAGATATATTACTTTATTATATATATTATATTAAATTATAATATATTATAATATATATTATACGAAAAGTTAAGATATATATATTATATATATCATATACAAAAATTATATATGTATTATATACGAAAAAGTAATATATATAATATAATAATATATTAAACTATAACATTCGTTTTCTCGAGATATAAGGAGCATACATTATAAATATCAAATTTTCTCGACTCCATTATACTCGATTTAACGAGATTTTCAATTTGACACCAATGTTGATAATATAACAGTTCATTTTGAAATATATCAAAATTTCAAAATTTATAAAGTAGTATCCAAACTTTGAAAAATTAAAGGATGGACATTGGACTTGTGAATATTTACGTATTAATCCTTATACTATTAAAATTTTATAAAGAAATATGTGTAGCGCCACGCACTTGCCAGCAGCTTGCCATAAACAGCTATAGCGATTAGCGATGTATATTTCGATTTACTACTGTTACTTTGAAGATAATTATATTTTGAAGAAATAGTTAGAACAAATTTGATTCTATAGATATTTAAGTCTCGCACTTTATTTATTACAATTTAAATACTGCAACACCTCCTACCTGATGATGGGTTCAACCATTACTAAACGGAAGATTTTATATATTTATACAATTTATATGCTAAGTGAAGGGTAATACTTTCTACTAAGCAGACCCTACTCCCGAAGATGTAGTTAATCATTATGCATTTTAATTCTCGCAATTTAAATTCCGTAACTTTATATTTATTGCGATAATTTCCATGTGGTAGGTTCAACCACCTATTGAGGAGAATTTAATTTCTGTAATTTAAATTTATGCACTTTGAACTTTGTATATATTTCCAATATGGTGGGTAATACTACACGATTGGTTATAATTAATCCTACTCCAGAAGAAGTAGTTGATCAAATATTCTAATCATACTCTCGAAGAAGTAGACGATGAGAATAAAATTACTTCTCCATATATACCGAATATTAATGGAGAAAATTGAGCAAGTGGTACTTGAAGTTACCATTGGATAAATATATGAAAGTAAAATGCTCAATAGATCCCATATTGATAAAAGGAACATATCATATGGAGTGATTATATGAAGCAATCTCATTGATATGACGATATCATTCGAAATAATCTCATTAATGATATGAGACTATATTGATATAAGAATAAAATGCTCTTGAAGAAGCATAATCACTAGATTTCTGTATTTGAATAAAGCCAATATGATATTATTATTATTACTCCAGAAGAAATACAAAACAAGCGAAGTGGAACATATTGAGAATATCAAAGATGACAATAAACACTCGAAAATATAGAAATGCGAAAAGAAAATACATATTGAACCCATAAAGGAAGGGTGCGTTTCGAGAGTATAAATACTCCGTAACTCTGCCACCCCCAACATCAGGGTTCATAATGAGATATTTAAAGGATCTGAATTTCTTTTTCGCTTGACACCAGTGGTCTGTGACCGACGGATCTGGGCTTCCACTGATTCTTGACCATATGTATGAAATTTGATGAGTAGTTCATCAACATTACTAGCAGAAATAAGTATTTTTCTCGCTGAATGAGAGATAAACTTATTATTTACACCCTGATCTAGAAACGCTAGTAAGCCATCAAAGAAACAATTGATATTCAACAAACCTATTGGTTTGGTATGAAAGTTCCACTGTGCTCATGATGTTATATTGAATATTTCCTCCAGTGTGTTATAGCCGCCTGGAATGACAATGAAAGCATCACTATTATTCATCATATACATCATGCAGTTGTGGATGGATTGCGCTTGTAGCACCAACCCTGCTGGACCCATGGTAGAACTGGCTCCAATCCGAGTATTAGATCCAACTAAATGGAAAGATATTACACTCAAAACTCTTATTCCCCATGATGGTGCGGTCATTATAAGTCTAGCTAAAAGTTTGTTGTTGGTTCCTCCATATAGTATATTGATTTCTTGTCTCCCTAACTCTTTTACGAGTCGGTTTGCCATATCCACATATTGGATATGGCCTACCAGTTTAGATCCACCAAGAATACATACGGTTTTAATCTGGCGAGGTAAAGGCTGACTTGTATGAGATGATTCTAAAATCTCCATATCCATCTATACTCCTATCTCACTTTTTGCACTATACTTTTAATGTATGAACATGAGAGATATATGAATCTCTCTATTTAAAGAAAAATTTTCAAATCAATAATTGAGTGCACTATTTACTTTTTGACAAATATAAAAGAGAAAATGGCAGAAAAAAATTTAAGTGAAAATCACATATATCTGTCGGTGATAGAAAATAAAAAAAAATCGAAAATCGAAAAATGATATTTACAAATAAAAGAAAAATATTAATCTTCTATATTACATAAATTTGTCTTACATAAATATGAGAAAATTATTATACTAAGTTTTTCTACTAAATTTACAAACTGGATCTTTTAAAGTAAATATTTCAAGACTATAGAGTGCTTGTTGATCTTTGAATTTGGCTCATAAGGCCATCAGCTCACCTTGTACGTGTCCATTAGGATGTGTCTCAAGAGCCTGTTGAATATCATCCAAAGGCTCCTTACTCAATCCATCCTTAATGAATGCTATCTTATCTTCTCGGTTACTGGACAAGTACCCCACAGATTTACATCGAGTGTCACATGTCCACCGAGCACACTTGTAGCATCCTCCTAATCTTTTTGCTCTCCGTTTTTTTGAAAAACTACTTTTACCCATACCAGGCATGTATTTAGATAGAATTGAAACCTCACCAGATAATCGAACCTTTGCTTCAATCAAGCATCGGATATCGTGTGGGATACCCTTATTCATTAGCATCCTTAATCTTTCCAGCCTACATCGATAAATCCTTTTTAGGATTTTGATCGGTAGTGATGGATAGTATTTTCGAAGATTTGAGAGCATATGATCCATTATAATGTATAGACCCTTGTTATGATGAATTTTGTAATAATTTTGATGATTTATAGAATAATACGAAGCGTATGAAATAAGACTCCGATTTTAAATAAATAATATGAAGCATAAGAGCTAAGACTCCGTAGTTGAACAGTAGCCAGATGTGATGTGTATGAGCTGTAACTCCGTGTTTAAATAGTAGTAGACAATAATGTCACCAAAAGATGATGGAATATGTCGGTGAGTTATTTCTATGATAAATCATGTTGAGCACTATACAGATACTAGTGAAATCGATATAAGAATTTACTGAACTAGAAGTTCAATAATACTCGTTTGCAAAACCGGACTGACCATCCCGGTTTAAATAATTATTGAAATCAATATTTCAAGTGAAGAATTAAAAGAATTCTTCAATGATTGTTCTCGATAAATGATGAAATCATTACTAACCAATATTGGGAATAAATCCCAAATATATCTGGAATAAAGGATGAGAAATATGGGCCCACTCATCCTCCATGTGGACTACTAGATATTATGATATGGATCTACTAGATAGTCACATGTGTATATGATTCGTAATTTAAAATTTACGAAATATTTGCTCACGGTATGAGCATGATTTCCAGATTTAATGATAAAGTTAGTAAATATATATATATCCCAATGATTTGAATAAATCCCTGAAGGATTTGAGTATGAGCATACAAGTGGGATATTATGTGGCAAATTATTTAAAGTCCTCAAATAAATTGTCGATATCGAGAATAGAATGCAAACGGTCTAAATTCCCATATTAAGGCCGAATGATGAGAACATATATGATTAAAATCATACCAACTGTATGAGTTTTTGGTGTTCTAAATTTTCTCAACATGAGGGGGAGTATTAAAGGTTGAAAATGATATGTGAAATGCATCATGATATATCCTCAAAATTAAAATATGAACTTGAAGTTCAAAGATGCATAAAAGATGCTATGAACAATCACATATCAGTTAAGATGCTTTGATAAGTTAGCACGCCAGAAGTATTGATATTATGAGATTTCCCAATCATATATATCAAAGCAAATTATAAAAGATGGTTTTAATAATGGAGGCATATGCTTTTGAAGAGTATATAGACATAACTATATTGTGTAATCCTACAAGCGGATTGATAATGAGATATCTCGATAAGTTATGTCGATATGAGGAAAGAAATGAAATTGAAAAGTGTCGACACGATATGAAAATGTAGCGCTACATATGATCAATGATAATGAAAATATTGAGATATATTGAATAATGATATTGAAATCCATCGGAAAATACCGATATATGCCCTTATGATTAAAGTGTTCATGCACGGGTTTAATGAGAAATGAGAATGAAATTCTTGAAGAGATTTCAAATGTATTATTGTATCAGTGCATGCAACGGCCCAAAATATGTACATTAATATTGTTGAGAAATTCATATGCTGTACTTTTTTCCTTGATTGATGTTTTTGTCCCAAAAGGGTTTTTCTCAAACAAGGTTTTTAATGAGGCATGCCAATCTCAACTAATATGAAACCTCCAGAAGAGATTTAGGTATATATCTCGATATAGTGAGAAAATGAGATCGAAGCTGTTGATTGCATATAAGCACTGAATATAACATGATATTATATAATATCTAAATTTCATTCACATGGAAATGAATGAAGCGTATCAACTAATGTATATGATACTTATATAAATCCATGAAAGATTTTGAAATGCTTAAAGCATACTTTTATAAAATACGTGTTGCACTCTTTTTCCCTTGACTGAGGTTTTATCCCACTGGGTTTTCCTAACAAGGTTTTTAATGGGGCAACATTAAAGGCGTATTCACATGAATAATGTACTATTTTTCCTTCATTAGGATTTTTCCCACTGGGTTTTTCCTAATAAGGTTTTAACGAGGCATATTCATGGTATATTGAGGACGACAAGAGAAATCGACACAGTGTATCTATTGGATCAAGTTATAATAGAGATAATGCTTTAGATCCAAACAATGATGATACTGAAATCCTTTACCAGAAGTAGTTGTACTCTTTTTCCTTCGATCAAGTTTTTTCCCATTGGATTTTCTTGACAAGGTTTTAACGAGGCAGCACGTGAATACTCATATACCACTGATAGACATCAGGGGGAGCAATGTTTTGATGAAGCAGTATATAACCACTCCAAGCTATCCTGCAATCGATTTGGAAGTTTTTTCCCACTGGATTTTTCTCCAAACAAGTCCAGAAGACGTTTATACTAATAGTCATTCAAGGGGGAGTATTATGAATATAGTATAGGAAGCAAGGCACCCGAGGGAATTATTTATAATATTTTATTGGTGTGAATGACTATTATATCCTTGATGAAATTATATAATTACGATTGTGCCATTCGAAATTTTCCTATAAATAGAGCTTCAGTTATTAATGAAATTCATTCCTGTGAATTCCTTAGAATTCATTCTCTCTAAACTCACTCTATTATTTCTATACTTTTATAACAGAGAATAATTTAGGCATTTGGTTTGGAACTCTTGTTTCCACCTTACGGTCGCATTAGTGAGGTAGGCACAAGGGCAAATCTTGGTTCATGATTTCTTTTCAATTTTAGGCATAAAATTTATGTAAGTCTCGATGGTATAAGTTCTGTTTCTCAATTAAAAATATTGAAATTTTGTATTATTTTTTGGGTCAATTTACATAATATCTTGACAAATATTTGATTTGTAAGTTTAGCTTTTTTTTTGTTAATGTATACGTTTAGCTTTTGTTGTCTTATTTTAATGATTTTTAATTTGTATGATTAAATTATTTATATAACATTTGTATTTCACAATATTTTTTAATTAAAATTCTTTTTGTTGTTTTAAAAAAATGGCGTTTCAAAAATTTATATGATATTTATGTCAATAAAAAATTTATAAAAGAATTTTTGTCCTAAAGATGTCTTTGTTACTATTATATTAAGGCAATTATTTAGAATATTTCTTCTTTCATTATTTTATAAAATAAAAATAAAATAAAAATTAGGAATCAAGTGTGGTGTATTTAAGATTAGTGGCGGAGCCATCATTAGCCGAGTGAAGGGCATTGCCCTCACTGGATTTTGCAGAGGTCCAATAAAAATACAAATGGACCTCACTCAAAATCCTCAAACCCAACAAAACTTGGCCCAAACAAAAATTTTTGAAAAAAGAACTGGTTGCCCAAAACAGCAACTCAGGGACTCAAACCTCACCTGAGCGGGCTTAGCTTCTTCGTTCTCTTTCAGGCTTTCTTTCATCTCGTCTCTGCTCTCAGTCTCTGGCGCTCTCTCTCTTTGTCTGGGCGTTGATTGGGGAATCGGCAATAGCTGCTCAGAGCAGTCGGGGGCTCGCGGCGGCGCGGCCAGTCGGGGTCCGACGCCACTTGACTCCACAGTCCACTGCTCGTGACTCGTGAGCTCTTCCACGGTCCAATTGCATCTCTTTTTTGGCTTTTTCACTTCGACTCTTTGAAATTTGAAGTGAGTTAATTCGATTCACTCTTCCCTTTTCCTCTTTGTAGATGTAAAATGTTTAATATTTGTATTTTGAGAAAAAGCCCTAATTTTTTATATGTAATTTAGTAATTAGATTTAGGGATAATGATTAATGATTATTGATTATTGATTTAGGGTTGTGGGTTGATAAATTCATGATTATTGATTATTTTGAGAAAAAGCCCTAATATATATATAATAATTATTTTTTTGAAGCAGCCTAATATTTGTATTTAGTAATTAGAAATTGTGCATTGTTTCATGAAGTAGATGTAAAATGTTTAATATTTGTATTTTGAGAAAATGCGCTAATTTTTTTATCTAATATTCTAATTTAGTAATTAGATTTAGGGTTAATGATTATTGATTAATTGAATCAATAATCAGGGTTACTGATTACTGATTATTGAATATTGATTATTGATTTTTGGTTGTGGGTTAATCAGTTAATGATTAGAGAAAAAAACCCTAATATTTGTATTTAGTAATTAGAAATTGTGCATTATTTCATTGTTTGGAATTTTGGTGTTTAGCAATTAGAAATTGTGCATTATTTCATTGTTTGGAATTTTGGGTTTTTTTTTTCTTTTTTATTATTGGGCTGTTTGATTTGCAATGTTGTAATGTGTAGCAATTAGCAGTTGTTTGTTGTTGTAATATATATTTTAGATTATGAAGAAAATCGATGGATACTTTAAAAGAAAAAAAGTTGAAGAAAATGTTATTAAGGTGAACCCCAATAGAGGTTTGGAAAGATAAAATAGAGTTGGGGAAAATATTATTGAGGTGATGAATTGATAACGAAATCATTGTCAAACGGTTTCAAAATATGAAAACCCGTAGATAACGATTGTAATGTACGATATTTGTACTTGTTTCTGTTATCAAAGTATGTTTAATTTTCTGTTTTTAATTGTATCTGCCCTCACTGAGTTGAATTCTTGGCTACGCCACTGTTTAAGATGTGGTGGAGAAAATAATTTTGCGGGCGTAAACATAATTACCCTTTAGGTTATGTGTATGTATATTAATTGTGATGTGTGTATCAAGAATATGTTTTAATTATTTCAAGAAAAGAATATGTTTTAATTGTGGTGTATTTGAAATGTGTTATCATTATTATACATAAAAATTGTGGTGACAATGTATTTTTATTTTTGTAATTAAAAAAGTAAGAATCATTTTTATAATTGAAAGCCGTATTCTTGCTATTTACAATTGCCCCGAGTAAAAATCAATTTTAACAAATGACGTAAGGCCTATTTGGTACAAATTAAATTTAAATAAACTATTTTATATCTTCATTCTTAATTAATCTATTCCAAAAAAAAACCATATTAGTCATCGACTTCTTCCCTGCACATTAAAAAAAAAAAAGGGACACATATATGTTCTCTCTCAGTCAGTTCCATCTTCGAGTCGGCCCATCCTCTCTCTCTCTGATTAACGTCTTCGCCTAGTCCTCTCTTTAATCCCTAAAATAGCAAAAAAAAATTGCAGAATAATACCTTACAGACATTCCTTTCTGTTCTCTGATTACCGCTTTCCAGTCACCCAACATCCTTTGGCAAAGTTTATGGGCATCCGATTGCACAATTGCAGAGACCGCAAGGTAACGTGTTTTGAAATAATTCGGGCCCTCATTTGAGAAGAAAAGTAGACGAACACATTTAGAATGACATATTCAAGTTCTTTTGATTTTTAGGGCTTCATTTGAGAAGAAAAGCCGACAACCGGTTGATTTTTATACTATACAATGTATGTACACAGCCTTCAAGTTGATTACAAACATAATGGGATTCGACGTTATGTTAAAGGTCCAATTTTGTCGGGTGAATTATGGGTGCAATGAAGGTGTTTGATGAATTATTTGACTGAAATTGATGAACTTGAATTTGGAACCAAACTAGCTACTCCAATTTTGTTGTGTGAATTATGGGTGCAATGCAGGCGTTTGATGAATTACTTGATTGAAAATTGATGAATTTGAATTTTGAACCAAACTAGCTGCTGCCCAGTTTAGGAAGATTATTTTCCTTGAGTTCGAGCATCCATAACTGGTTGTGTAGGCTAAATTTCTTGATGATTCAAGTTGGGAAACTACCTCTTATGAGTCCTCTATCATCTGGAATTGATTTGGCATTATTCAGAGTCCTGCAGGAATTTTATGATTTTTTATGTAAATTGTGACAGAGCAACCCGAAAATAGATTTTAGGCCTGAATAAAAATTCTTTTGGCCACCCGAACGTGATTTTTATGACCTAATCTTCGAGCATGATGAACTTCTAGTAGTTTTCCGCCTCCTGTGTGAATTTCATGATTTTACGACTTCATTTCCTCAGAAACTTTTCCAGCTTCTGTATTTGGAGTTAAAAATGTATCATGACATCTATAACATGAATTTTCATGTGATTTTAATTTATAATATAGCCACATGAGTTATTTAGACAACCAAATTGAAATCACATGATTTCGTGTTCTAAATTTGAAGCTACGCCCGCCTTTGTAAAGGCTGATGGCTTGAATACGTGAATTAGTAGTATTTTAGTTGTGGCACCACATCTTAAATGTTTCCCCTATATTTTATAATGAATTAGGATTTTGGCGCATTGACGTCATTGCCTACCTACATGTATGCTATAGAATGTATTTTGCCAATTGTGTGGGAATTGTTCTTACTAGTTTATTATAAAAGTAATAATTCGTAGTGATGAATGGTTCATCATTTTAGGAGTGTGTTTGAAAATTAAAAAAAAAAAAAAACAAATGGGATTTTCTAGGCTCAGAATCGCAATTTATACATTGAAAGCTAACTATAGGTTACTCAGAATGACATTGTGGTATGTTAAAAAGTTTGGTAGAGTAAAAAATTAATATGTCGTTCCTTTCGCTAATGCTCTTTTTGCTAACTTGTTATCTTGCGATTTTAACATCCATTCTGTAAGGTGATCTATGGTTAAGCTTTCATACTTTGGTTTCTCGTGAAACCAAGACCCCATGATCATTCTCATGCCCCGATTAATTGTTTTCACTTGCCTGTCCTTGTTATAGTTTTAACTTGTTATTTTGTCTATGTTATTAGGTTATAGATATTGAGAAATATCCTTAAAAAACGGGATAAGTAACTCAAAAGGCTTCAGGTATGAATTCTTCTCTTCTCCCAACTATTGAAATCTTGGTTTCCCTTTTTCCTTGTAAGAACTATATCTCATTACTGCCTTGCTGCAAACATATTTCAATAATGTATTCCTTGAGGTTATAAAACTCAAAAACACCAGTGATATATTAAGTGAGAAAAGCAGACGTGGTAAAAGTTTAGCACAGCTGACACTAATTTGTCGTGTCTTTTGGTAATGCTCGATTGGTAACTTGGTTTTTTGGCAATTTAAACATTCAGTCTATAAGGCAGTTTATTATTAAGCTTTCCTATTTTAGTACGTGTAGCCAAGACCCTGCCAAGATCATTCTTATGCCCTATGATAATGGATATGGCGATATATTTTACTTAAAATTTCCCATTTTTTGTATTTTCCAGGTTCTTTCATTCAAATCTGTCATCTAAACTCACTTAAATTTATTTTACATCACAGTAAATTTTTTGTTCAATGGTGTCGTCATCAACACGTGAAGATGAAGGAAACATAGACAAACTTCGGATATTAATTGTACTATATGTTGTATGAATTAATAAAGAAAACTGTTTATCTCTACTTGCTCTCAATTATAAATAGATTCTACTGTTGGACCCACCGCGAGGTAGCGGTACACTTGTTGTAAACATGTGGTAAAAGAAATTATGTCCTTTTATCCTTATGTCAAAAGTTTCAAACCAATAGGCAACTCGGTGGGGGAAGGAAAAGTAGAACCCTAGTACACACTATTTATCTTTCCCTTGGCTTTGAAGTCAAATCTCTTAGTTTGTGATCCCTTTTTTTCCTTTAATTTTTCGTTTTTACTTCACTTCTGTAGATTACAGAAAATGTTTGTATTGAGTGAAATAGAGCACACTTTGAGATTGCCACCGCATCTCCTGAATCATTCTCTCAATGTGGCCATTAAAGGAGAATTGGAATCTCTCTTCTTAGATAAGGTTTGTATCTTTCCCCTTTTTCCCCATTTCCCATCTAATTTTTTGTTTTCTGCTGATCACTGGTTATTTTCCCTAATTATTTTAGGTGATTGATAAATTGGGGTTATGTGTAAGCGTGTATGATATTTTATCCATTGATGGTGGATTCATCTTTCCCACTGACGGTGCTTCCACTTATACAGTATGTCTGTTGTGTCTTTGTTTTGAAAACTTATGTTGTGTACGTTACTCGAAATTTACGTTTTACTCGTGATTGCTGAATAGAGTGCGATATTATTGTTTTGTTACCTTTAACATGAAATATGTCTTCAAGATCCAGTTCAGCTGTGATTGTCTTAATAATTTGATCTTATGTCTTGTTGTGCAGACTAGGTTCAGACTGGTAATGTTTCGCCCGTATGTGGGAGAAGTTATATCTGCAAGACTCAAAGAGTCTACTAAAGATGGTTTACGCTGTAAGACCTGCAAATACTCTTTAAGACTTTGTTGTTTTTCAAGCATATTTACTCTCTTTCGATAGTTATTTGATCTTCATACCAATGCATAGGAAACACGATGTCTATTGACTAACGCTCTGAGCAGAATTTCTTATTTGTATCATCTGATACAAAAGCTTTTATTTTTATGTCTAGTTTATGCCACGCGTCAATTATATCTAAATGCTGTTTATCACATAATGATGTATGATGTGTCAATATAAACTAGTTACTGAAAATATTGCTTTGATAGAAATAATTCGCTAATTCTACAGTATTTACTGTAGAACTGCATCTTTATAAGTAGATAAGTTACGGGTAATATATCTAGCATACTGATTTTAGATGTATTCTTGCAGTGTCAATTGGATTTTTTGATGACATTTATGTACCTGTCCCTTTAATGCCAAATCCTTATCATACTGAACCTGATCCAGAACATAAGTAAGCGTCTTTGGTCGTCAGATTTATCGTTAAATATATACATATTGGCTTTTCTTTTCTTTTCTTTTCTTTTCTTTTTTTAACCTTTATATAAATATGATGCTCCCGATCTTCTCAGGAATGGAATCAAGTGGGTGTGGGAGTATATGGGAGAAAATTACCCAATAGATTGGACAGACGAGGTTGCTCTTGTACTCTTTGACTGAAATGGTGATAGGATTGAATTTTGTATGGTTTATTATGGATTTTTATTTTTATGTGAAAGAGGAGAGAGAATGAGTGGAGTTGAATGGTGGAGATTTGTATAGTACATGTACGTCCCACGAGATATGTGGATGTGATTGATTTAGGATAAAGAAAGAATGGATAAAAATGGGTAAAAAAGTTGAAAAACGTTGAAAAATTGAAAACCTAACATGGGCTGAGAAGTTGTAATTTGCTTTAACTGCAATTTAAACTTGTGATTTACTATTGAACTTTGACTCTGGATTTTTACTGCAGATAAGGTTCAGGGTTCATAATATAAATTATCCACCTTTACCATTGGAGCAAGGGAAAGATTCAGAGCAAAAAGATCAAGAAGAGAAAGATTCGAAGCAGAAAGATTTAAAGCCATTTGCTCCTATGGTGATCACTGTAAGTCAACCACTGCGCTTCTTTCGATGATTTTGGCAATCACTGGTTTTCCAGAACTTGTGGTTTTATGGCACCGCTGAATGTTAGAATAAATAGCCAAGACATAAAGCATGTAGCTGTTTGTGTATTTGACAAGAAAGTTGAAAGTAGCAATTTATTTATACTTGTGAAGCCCATTTCAAATGGCAGTATTTACTCACAAATGAAGTTGCTAAACTGGACCCTTGTATTTTTTTGGCAGGGATCACTTGATGCTGATGGTTTAGGTCCCACGGCATGGTGGGTATAACTTTGTAAGTGGGGATAGCGATGTTGTTTGAGGTGAATTTGTGCTCTAAGGAGGTGAAGAAGTTGCTGAATTTCAATCCCATAAAGTCTAGTATGAAATAGGTTGCTAACAAACACCGTCCACCCCGTCCAATGAACCCCCAAACGGGGAAGAGGCCGAAAATGGAATTGGTTGATGTTTAGTTTCAATTATATTTATAATGAAAACAGAGACTGTTTATTTACAATCTGTTTATTTGTACATTTTATATGGTGGAGTTGGAGGGGAGTCAGCTCTGAAATATGAGAGATCTCGGGAGAATTTTATGTTGGGATCTTTATTTCTTTTTCTCGTTATATAAATTTGATGTTGTGAGATCCTTCTTAATGGTATTGACCAGGTGGAGTTTTCGTTTAGTCTTTAGTGTCACAACTAAATTGGGGTAAATGACCCGTTTTACTCGCTACAAATATGATTTTCAACTCTCAATCAAAATAACATGTGTAAGTACTACTAATGAACATGTCTAAGACTTCTCAAAGATGAGATATAATACGTCGGTACGATAACTAACAGTCGACATGTATGAGATAACCTTGATACAGAAAACCCCAAGTTCAGTTCATAAGATTTGCCACAACAAAATTTAGCACCAATGTCCGGCAAAAATCAACCAAGCAAAACAAAGTACAGCACAGTTCGAGATCAATCAGCTCCCCTAAAATCTGTAAGGTACTTGAGACGGAGCAAAAAGGAATAAAATTATGCCGAAAAATGGAAAAATGTCTAACTCGATCCTTAAACCAACAACAAATGATCTATAACGGTGTCTTTTGTAAGAAAAGTAGAAAGCTCACTACGCATTATGGTAGTGATGGAGCTTGTACAGCAACACCTTTCCAGCAGCATTTCCCAGTGCCATAAAACCGCCATGAGGACTGAAATCTAAACAGTTCGTATGATGCAGAACCTGATTTACCCGGGGCCAATTTGAAAACACAGTAAATGATGGAACATGAACCAATTTCAAGCTGCTCTTCTTCATGTTAGAACAGATGGCCAAAATCTGAGAATCATAGTTGAATTTCATGAAGTTCACTTGAGTTTGAAGGTGATTAAGGGTCTTCAATGGCTTCCTCTTCCCACCTAAGAAGTCTTCCCCATTGTAAACATTCACAGCCCCACTGTCTGAACCGGCTGCAAATAGATTTCCGGTCGGGGACGTGCATAAAGCTGTGCCAGTTACACAACCCTCGTCCACCCCTTTGTGGATGCAAGTCCTTGTTCGAAGGTCAAAATGGTAAATATGCCCATCACCGCCAGAGCTAAGCAATTGTGACCCATCGTTAGTAAAAGCTAACGAACGAACTGTTCCATTCATTTTTAGGGTCCCAATGAGTTCTTTTGTTTTGGTTGAAACTAGTAAGATATACCCTTCATTGCCAAGAAAAGCAACTGTACTAGAATCTGGAGAAACCTCAAAGCTTTCCAGGCTCTTTTCCTCCCTTCCAACTAGGGGACCTATCTCATTTTTCTGAGTTGTAACCAGATCAAAGCTGTAAGCATACTTTCTTCTTCCAGATACTATAACTTGAGAACCATCAGGTAAAAAAGACGCCTTGTAAATTGGATAACCGTCAAGAAAAATGCTTTGTATTTTGGCGTTCTTTTTCCCATCAATTTGAAAGAATCTTAGAGTTTTATCCAATCCAGCAGTGAGAAGCAACTGTGCGTTTTTGTGAAACTGAACTGATTTTATGGGCCCATTTGAACGTTCCATCGCGTTGGCATCCACCAGTCTTGAATACTCTAAACGCCCTGGTAACAACTTGGGACTATTCTTTACAACAAGATCTTCATTCCTTTTAAGGATGTCATCAATACCTTCAGCATCCTCATAACCACGGGCCACCACTGGCCCACTTTCTTGATCCAAATCATCATCATCAGAGCTGTAAGACTTGGCCCGGATATCCAGCCGGGCCCAATCAGTTCCGGGGTTCATCTTAGCATGCTGAGCTCTCAATCTTGACACATATGAAGAACCAGAAATTACACTTTCGTCCTCTTCCTTCCTCAGCTTCCTCAATTTGTTCACTTTGGCTATGTTTATGCTGGCTTTCTCCTCTTCTTCATCTACCCATACGGGTTTCTTTTCCTTAATTTCCTCTTCATCACTTGTTTCATTGACTAATTGTGCATCCCCTTCATAGACAGACAACATACTATTTGCTGACCTGTCAGTGAAGAACAATGCAGAACTATCGTCAACCTCGTCTCTCATTTCATCAGTGTCTTTTCCAAACTCGATTGGAGAGTACAAAGAGCCAAATAAAAAGTTTTCCAGCTTCTTCATTTCCTTCTCCTGCTCAATTCCTAATGCTTCATCCTTTTTCTTTTGATCTCTCCTTCTCTTTCGATTCTTTATTTCATCCAAATCAAGCTCTCCTCCATCATCAGCCTCTCTATTCTCATCCATATTGGCATTCCTTTTCAGCCCTTTGGGTATAGCGTTTTGAGAAATTAAACTCATCATATCTAAAACACCACCTTCTGCGACATGATGAAAATAAAATCATAATATATTTCAAATTATTAAGTATATAGACCCTAAAAGCTCAATGCATTTGGTTATTGTCAACACAACTTCATAATGGAGAAATCATTGAATATAATTGAATTTCAGAGTTTTGGAACTGAAATTAAACCAACGACCAAATAAAATGTCTTTAAAAGAAAACATGATTCAAGCCTAGCAAAACCGACATTGTAAAATGTAGAAAATCCGATGAAATAACGATAACAAAAAATTCAACGAACACCTGTTGGGCTTGCCAAGTTCTTGCCTTAAATCAAACTGATATCAAAATCTTTATTTCCAAAATGAATTGTGCA
Source organism: Jasminum sambac (assembly GCA_018223645.1). NCBI lineage: Eukaryota > Viridiplantae > Streptophyta > Magnoliopsida > Lamiales > Oleaceae > Jasminum > Jasminum sambac. Next base: position 30,862,500 of record CP073652.1, read on the forward strand.
GCGCTAAAACTGCTTTGGTTTACAAACTGAATCTTGGTTAAAAAGATGATAACTACCAATTTCTAAGGTAAAACAATGACATAAATAGAAAATCAAGTCAGCCATAGCATATACGGAGTAGGCTACTTTGGCTATCAAATTAACTCTTTTGTAAAGGTATTTTGTAATCAAACTTAGTTCAAAAAAAAATGTTTAAGGTCAGAAGAGTGTAAAATTGAAAACTTCAGAACCCTAACACGAATAAGAGGGGCGGCCATCCAGGACACCGATTACACTTGAAACACGGATAAAAACACAAGCAACAGCGAGAATTTCATATTTTCCTTTTTGTGCTTGAAAATCAAATAGCCGTAGCTACCGGAAGATTTATTACCATCTAGAAACAACGACTCTACAAGATAAATAAATTCAGTAATAAGCATGATACTGATCACTATCTACCTTCAAATTTTTCGATGGCGAGTAGAAATCACTGCAACAATCGATAGGTATATATTGGTGCCGAGTGACGAATACGCCTTCGTCTCAATGGCAGCTCAACCGTAAACCACGGCCAAACCTATAGAATGTAGTTATGGAAGCCACTCACCTTGAGACGACACTGTAGAAACGATGGTTCCCAATTGTAGCCCAATAAGGCTTAAATCAGGCCTGGGTTGAAGTTGGATGGGAGTGGCATTTAAGAATGGGCTTCTAAAGGGATTGTTATGCGTTTTCACGATGAGTCTTTAACCTTAGCCCAATTCGTTCAATTTTTAAAAGAGCAAATGACACAGGAAATACTGAGGAGGCGTTCTGCTTATCTTATATTTTCTATTTTCATTTTCGAAAATATTTTGATATTTTCTATTTTTAATTGTTGTTTTGAGAAAATTAAAAATGTGTTTGGTTTATTATTTTTGAAAAATTATTTTTGAGAAGGGAAAATAGAAAACGCGTTTGATTTATACTTTTATAAAAATACAATTTCGTATAATCAAATTTACAAAAATGCCCTCAAACTATTCCAAAATTACAAACAGGCCCCCACCCCACCCCGCAACCCCACCTGCCAACCACCACCGCAGGTGGTTCTCCAACTTGCAGGCGGAGAACCACCTTCGCAGGTGGTTCTCTGAGGTCGAGCCACCTGCGCATGGTGGTTCTCCACTTGAGAACCACCGGCGGTGGTTCTTAGGTGGAGAACCACTAGATATGGTGGTTTGACTTTTCCGATAGTAGTGGGCCTTGGTCGGGGATTGAAACGTACGAAAAATAAAATTTGGGATTTAAATATAATAAATGTAAAGTTTAAAATTCGAAAACGCGTTTTCCTTATTTTTGACATTTAACATAGAAAACGTTAAAAAGACGTTTTCGTGTTTTATATACAAATCTTGAAAACGGTTTCGAAAATGGATTTTCGAAAATAATGAACAGAACGCGTTTTCAATATTTTAAAACAAAACCGGATTGAAAACGGCAAACATAATGCACCCTGAAATTCTGAAAATATGAATGTATTTCATAAAATACTTTGCCGGTCCTTCTATTTGATAAAATAAAATACTGCGTAGTTCTATCCTACCAACCCAACAATGCTCTCTCTCTAAAGTAAAGTAGCACTAGCGTAGCATCTGTGTCTCTCTTGTGTCTTCACCACCACTGTGGCCGATATGTTAAATTGCCACCGTGCAGCTTCTGCAATTTTACTGCTAAATAATCTTACCCAGACAAAGATGGTTACACAACGATTCCACCCAACCCAGGTGAACCCGTCTCTGGCACAACTGTTTAGTATATTTGATAATCAAAGATTATAGTTATGTTCTGATACCTATTGTGGATACTTATGCATGCCGTAGTAGGGAAAAAATTCGTGAGACAGGATGAGGCCTCTGCACTATCGAGCGTTATCATTATTAAATCGATTTAACATAAATACAAAAATAATTTTGTGATGATGTGGCGCCCTGTAAGGGCATTACGTGGCGTGGGTTTGGTACCCACGTGACTACCCAATCAAAACCATCAAAGATTAATTCATTCAATCAATAGCAAATCTGATAAAGGAAAGACCGCCCAATTCAAGCAACAAAAAATTGTATCTAATTGATTCTGTTTTATTCTTCTTAATGTGATGCAATTTGGTAAATGAAATTTCTCTATAAAATTTTTATTTTGTAAGAAGATCTGTATGAGAAAAATATAAGTTGAGTAAGGAATGCGAAATCACACTCAAAATTGAGTGAGGAATAAAACAATTAACTAGGAATTACAAAATGCCTACCATGCATTGCAAAATTTATATAACCGCATTACAAATTTATACAAAAGGCCCGAAAGGCATAAGTTTATCAAAAAGTCAACGAGTATTCTGTTTCAGCAAATAAGATTACTCTTTTATTATTATTATTATTATTATTATTATTATTATTATTATTATTATTATTCTGAGTAAAAAATTAATTAATTAAATAATTATACATTATGTATATCTTAAATTTGAAATCACATTCATTTTAACTTGTGTTAGGATGCAAATTTTTATAGATTTTGATATGAAAAGAGAGAATGAGTATAATTAAATTATGAAAATTTATATAATATATATAACTTCCATAAATAAAATATATAAATATGATTAATTTCATCAAATTCAAATTTTAAAAACAATTTATAAGAATATTAAAAACTTGGTTAAACAATTTCTATTTAAATAGTCCAATAACCAGAATTTCTCTGGTTCTCTCTCTCTCTGCGTTTGTGAGTTGCGCCATGGAAGTGTCGTCGTTATCAACCAACTACAGATCATTCTCTCCTCCGCCCTCAGGTTCCCCAATCACACGCTTTTCACCTTGTGCTTCAATTTCTATTGCTTTCATCTCATGGTACTAATTTTTGTTAATTATGAGAAAACTGTCACTGTATCCGGTTAGAATTGTTTATTTAAGAGAAATCGTTAATCGGTGATGATTCCTCCTGTATCGAACTCGAAAATCAAAAAACTGATTGCCTTTTCACTTGCAGATGCAGAGATGTATTTCGGGCCTATCATCAATTTTAGTGCTTGTTTTCCTTAAATTTTCTTCTATGGTGATTCTTTCATTATTAATGTAGAGGCATTGCTTCTGGAAAGGACATGTTCTCCAAAATGGAATCAAGTTTATTTTTTGCCAACAAAGGGAGCCTTGAAGACGTTAGGGCGTCAGACCCTGAAGCAGAATCATTTGCAGGTATTTCTCAAGTTCAGTTGAACTGTATAATCTATAAAGCTAGAATTTTAAGTTTTTTTTTTAAATATATTATTACACTTTTGTTTTTGGAGATCACTTTTGTACTGATAAAACAAAAACTCTATTTGAAGGTTTTACGCTGTCAAATGAAGGAAATTCCTATACTAAATGCGGGGTACTCTATCTTTTCAAGAATTAAATTTTTTTCTCTTGACACTGCATTTTCAGTTAATAGATTTCTTAAGTTGCCCTCCCATTTTTGACAAGAAAACACCATTTGATTACATATACTGGCTCTGAAACTGTATTTGATTTGCTTAAATGCATTTCAATGATTTTCCTATAAATTATATCATTCTTATTAGGTGCATGGATGAAATCTATGATGCCTTGGCTGAACGTCTTGCTCCAACTGCAGCAGCAGGAGCAGCAAATCCCAATTTGAAGTGAGTTATGACTTCATTTGAAACTAGCTTTTTGACGTGGACATTTCTGCTCCCTTAATATGTATACTTATCACTTGCTTTTTATCTAGGACACTGCATTTATATTTCCACATGAATATATTCTAGTCATTCAAAACTTGGTCTTAGTTAAATATCTTACCTCCAGTTTTCTCCTTCTCCACCATGTTTGCTACCAGACAAGCACCAAAATATCTTAAAGGTGGCTAATGGTAATAATTTTTCTACTTGCCTTTCTCATTGGAGGAGGCCATTCTCATGCCAAGGGATAGTGGCATTGCTATTAAAGATCTCTCAAGTGATGAAAAAAGATGGACTAGATTCTACCTGTCAATGGGTGAGTATGGGATATGAGATTTGAGTATTCGAGTATGTTTTTTGAATGTCACTTATGTTTAAGAATGCCATCGGAGATAAATTTCTCCTTTACATGGTCCCACTGCAGTCTGGTTTGTTTGCTCTTTGGACAACAGGGATCTAAAAGCTTCTAGAGAATTATTGAAAATGGTCAAAACTCAAAAGCATGTAGCACAAAAAGGTGTTTGTAAAGTGAGAAATTAGTGGCGGAAAAATGGTTTGGGAAAATGTGTGACCTTAAAAACTAATTTGAGGAAATGTGCAAGTGTTTTATAGGTAACACCCCTCCGCGCCCTCTGACCCTCTGTTTCAAGAATTTCTAATGTGGGGGTCGAAAAGCCCAAATTTGAGTTTTTTCACTCCTCACCTATAAAGCAAAATAATGTTAAGGACAAAAAACTTATATCTTGGCTGATTTGGGGTGGAAAATGCTCAAGGAGGTGCCAAATTTGACACCTCCTATAGGTTTTTCCACCCTTGTTTCACCTTTTCCCTTTCCCCTGTCTCCCTCACCATTAGAAATGCTCTAGTGAAACATATGCTTAATTGTATGCACGCCTTTGACGGTAGCGATAAAACCTTTCTTGTGTGCTTACGTCTTACACTTTGACTGATCTGACAAATATGCTCCTTACAGATAGCAATCCTCTTAAACATGCAGGCATATCATTGGCTTGGCTGGGCCTCCTGGTGCTGGAAAGAGCACTCTTGCATCTGAGGTTGCTTGCTGCATTAACAAATTGTGGCTCCAGAAGTCTCTTTCCTTTGATTCTCAAGTTGAGAGCACGGAAGTTGCTATTGTTCTTCCCATGGATGGATTCCATCTATATCGTCATCAACTTGATGCAATGGAGGTTGTAAATTGTTTCCATATTTATGATTTATCAAACATATTCCATATGTTTTCGCCTGTTAGATGGTAGTTTGCAAAATTTGTGGAAATACGTTGAACGATATGCATGCTCAAAATCAGCGACAAAAGTCTGTTCACAGCAAAGCCTCAAGGAGTTTGCCCTTCTAAATCTTGTATTGGACTGTGCCCACAAAACTTCTTAATTTCCTATCATTATGTGGAAGCTTAATTATTATTGGGATTGCACTGAATTATTTCCCGGTTTCATTACAAAGGTTTTTTGCCATTCTAGTTATTGAACTTGTTTAATGTGTTTTTCATTCTAGAAGTTAAACTTGTGTCTTGCTTATTAGGATCCAAAGGAAGCTCATGCAAGAAGGGGAGGTACGGTTCTTTCTTCTTGTGGTAGCTTATATTAAGCCTCTTTTGAAAGAAAAATATTGTTCTTTCTTCTGCTGCATCAGCGCCATGGACATTTGACCCAGAACGACTGCTAAGATGTTTGACAACTCTGAGAAATCAGGTGAATATTATATATTACAGGATAGGTAAATTACACACGACATTATCACTGAATAGCTTTGGGGATTGTGTTTGCGTATTCTGCCAATCTATCCTACAAAGTCTTCCTTTCTGCTGGATAATGCTTATTGCACATGTTCATCCCGTGTGGTATTTTCTGTCAGGGATCAGTGTATGCCCCATCATTTGACCATGGTGTTGGTGATCCTGTCGAAGATGACATCTTTGTGAACCTTCAGTAAGCTTTACTTGTCTTTGCATGATGTTTTCAAAGATCATGTGAACTTGAAAGGCTTGGATATTTTTGATTAATTTTGCCCTACTGCAAGCATGTTTTACAGTAAGGATATTATCAGTTAAATATAGTTGCAAGGGTATAAGTTTGAGAAAGAAATTGAAGTCCTTGGCAAGTGCACATGGCATATGTGTGCTATTTAAAATAAAGGCAATTGATCAACAGTTTTTCGGTTGAAGAGAAGTTCATTCCTTCAGAAACTGCTATATACCAGCAGCCGGGACATTACCCGATGGGTTATTTAGATCGAAATGGCCTCCCTTTCGGTGGAAGATTTGAAGTAACGTCCAACTGAGTTGGCAAAAAACTCAGCTGAGCCCTTGTTATGGTCACCAAACGGAATAAAAATCTCCTGTCAAGTTTAACCTTTGATGGTGAAAAATCAGGAGAATTCTTCAGATTATCATGTTAATCTGCCCCCACACCCCAAACAAAAAATAAAGAGGAGGAAGAGGAGATCAAATAACGTGGAAAGACTGCTTCCAAACGGGTGTAAGACTTTGTCTGGAGATGACGTTGAATCGGGGTACAAGTACAATAACCAACAGTAGACATATATAAGATAACCTTGATACTATAAGCCTGAGTTCAGTTCATAAGATTTGCTACTACAAATTTAGCACCAATGTCTAGCCAAAATCAACCTAGCTAAGCCAAGTACATTACAGTTTGAGCTCAATCAGCTACCATTTAATACTTTCGGAGTGTTCAGAGTCTGCTTTACGGTTCAGTGTACGGTGGAACATTTTAGTTCTTTTCAATATTAGGTTCTTGCTATTTATGTATAAGGCAGTATTTTTATTGGAACTTGGACCACCAAGTATTTCTTGATTGTATTTAACTGGAGAGCTGCATTTAGTGATATAATTTATCATTTCTCGTTAAGATTATCATTGTGTATTTTTGCATTGTTGCAGGCACAAAGTTGTGATAGTTGAAGGGAATTATTTGTTCCTGGATGACTGGGTCTGGAAAGATATCTCAGCAATTTTCGATGAGAAATGGTAAACTTCATTACTGATAAACGTGGAGGTTGTGAAATCATGATAATTACTGACTGTAGTATACAAATTGCTTGCAAGGTTCATTGATCTTGACATTGAGAAAGCAATGCAACGGGTCTTGAGAAGGCATATATCGACGGGTATACTCCTTTAAGTTTTGAACATTTAATCCATGTGCATAGAAAGAAATTCTATTTAACCATACAGGCTAATTCTAGACTTTTGCATTCCATTGTAGGAAAGCCTCCCGATGTTGCTAAATGGCGGGTAAGATTTAACCTTGATTTCGCAATCATTTATTTCTTCGTGATGTTTTTCTGATATTTCCAATGTTGTAAGTGTTCTTGTTACTTAATTTATCATGCAGATCGATCACAATGACAGGCCTAATGCTGAGCTCATAATCAAGTCAAAGAAAAATGCTGATCTGGTTATCAAATCTGTTGACTTCTCAAGGTGAATTCCTCTTCCCATTACTTGGAAGAGGAAAATTGAATTGTTAGTTCCCTTTGAATAGATCCAGGACGCTCATTGGCCGTCATACACCTTTCACTACACAAGTGCATCGAGCTGACGTGTGCCACCTTGTTCGAGGATCTACTGGCAGACAACATGATTGAATAATCCAAGGTTAGTCTATTCCAGCTTAGCAGCTTCAATAATGTCTTGCACAAGTCTATGAGGCGAGACGCCAGCACAAGAATTTCACTTTCTTGATCAGAGTGTTGTGTATCATGATTGGGAAGATTGAGGATCATAATTTACAATTTAGATAGCAACTATACTGAAGTATGGACAGTGGCACTAGTTTTGACTATGCCTCAAGTTGCATGTGAACGCGAGACGTTAGATTGTAGGCTTGAGATGTATTTGCATTTGAAAATATTTTCCCTTTGGATCAATGAATTTGGACGTGAAGATGCACTTCAATCTGAACCAGTAAAATTCAAATAACTTTTCAATTCTGTGACTTTCACTTCTGGGCAACTCCAAATCTTTTTGTCTGTGTGGATTTATCAAAAACGAATCTCGTTCTTCTACAACTAGAATTTTAGTTACCTCTGTCAAGTTCCACTACTCTCAACCTCAATAATAAAGGTTTTATTTTGGCGTTTTTGAGATTGTCATATTTTGGTGTCTCAATATGTAGCTGAATACATGAAATCAAAATCAATTTGGCATGAATTAATTATTGATATGTTGTTTTCTCGATGCTATAATCTATTAACCACGAGCGTTAAAGTCTGTTCGTTCGGTTTGCTTCGGCGTTCGTTGATGGAATTCGAACGCGTTTGTGGCTACTTTTTCTCATTTACCATAAAAGCAATCTTATTCTACTCAAACCCTCACTCCATGACTAAAGATTTTTATTATAACTCTATTTTTTATTTTATTTTATTTATTTGAATAGTTGTCAATTTGCAAATAAGGCCTAACAGAACGTATGACTATTTGGCATTGAGTCCAAATGGGAGCGACAGACAGGTATGGCTATAAATAGTTATCCCCCAACTTGTTTGTTTGCTATTATCATTATGTATGCATTGAACTTGAACAACGTTATGTCATAGGACTGGGAATCTCCCTTGTGCTTAATTAACCAACCCACTGGCAAAACTGGGCCAGAGAAGTTAAATGTTCTGTTTAACATGCACATGTCATTGCTCCCTTGCTCCAACATCATGTCTACGCCCTCACACAACATTGCATTAAGAGCTTGTTCGACAATTCTTAAAAAATAATTCCTTGTATTAATTTTCACCATGTAACTTTTCTTTGTTTTTCCACTTCTGCATTCTTAGATTCACTTCTCATTTGGCCCTTTTTTCGTGTGTGTGTGTGTGTGTGTGTTTTGTTTTGGGGTTGTGGGGGGTGGGGGCGGGCGGGGCGGAGGTGGTGTTTGGGTAAAATGGAGGAACACTAGATGGAGTACGCTATAGTGTGCACCATAGATGCACTGAATCAGTTTCAGAAAACCGAATTAACAATTGAAAGTTAACAATAGAAAGTTGTTTAATGCACTCGATTAGAAGGTATACAAAATTACACACTTCCTTGAGAATCAACATATCAACAAGGAATAGAGAAACAGAGAATACACCAGACAAGTACATGTTCATAGAACATTATTAGGCAAATTATTAGCAATAAACAACCTAGACAAGCAGTCTTAAGCCACAGTCTATTATTGTTTCTGTCCATAGTAATAAATCCTTAGAAAACTTTTCACACTCACAACAAACCATGATACATTACAGAGGCATGATCCAACATCCTACCCTTTCCATCTTCTGCCTTTTGCCTTTTTGGACCACAGAGATCTGTTTTAGCTTCTATTCTTGCACTTCTCCATGGCTCTAGGAGCTGCAAATCAAACCCATAATTTCACTTATTTTCTAATACAAAATTGCACAAAACACCCATTCCCGTATTGAAGAAGATTAAGGAAGATATGTAGAATTAGTCGAGGATGCTAACCGAGTCCTTTTGCCTCCGTTCCTTTCATTACGCGTATGCGATTGCATGATCCAACGAACATCCTGTTTCATTTACAAGAGCTTAAGCTCTAGATTCAGATGTATTCAACTGAATCTTGTTTTTATAACACGCCCCTTCATGTGTAAACCAGGTTTGACTTTTTCCATAAAAACAGAATACGTGCACGACTTCTACCAAACATGTTTAAGAAGAAAGGGTGAAAATGTGGAGAGACTTACTCCCATGGGACATCTCCAACAAGCATCCAATCACCATCTTTGTCTTCATAAGTTGGAACGAAATCAGAGCCATTTAAAAGATCCATAAGCTTGCTCTCATTCATGAAATCCATCATTCCTTGAGAATCACATTTACCTTCAATATAATCAAGATCAATGAATACATTAAAATGAAGAATGACCACTTGAAGATGGATAGTTTGTTATAGATACCCATAGTAAAGGAGTTGAACATTTTTCCCAATGCAACATAAAGATCTTGATAGCTTTTGTACATAGTCAAATCAACCTTGCGAAGGTACGGTGCCCCATCCATGCTAACCTTCACGAAGGTGGCAGCACCACTAGTGCCACCACCTCCCTCCTCAGAGCTGCTCTTTTGAACGGCCATCACATTCTTCCGGAAAGACCGAACTGGTGGCCACCCCACAACCTGTGCCCTATATTAATAACCAATCGAACAACATTTTCTTGATAAACCAGCTTATTAGTATCCAAATTTTCAAAATTAGGACAGAAAAATTTTCTAGCATTCCTGAAATACCAAAGACTCGGATCCCCACTAAATCCTAACCACAATTCAATAAATAATATGATCCCTAATATACAAGTGACAGTGTTTATTGGTCTGGACTACTATAGTATACTGCATAACAGCACAATAAGTAACAGAAAATTTTCCAACTGGGCAACTGGGACACTAGAATAATCTGAAAGAGAGACATGATTTATTCTAATTGCTTGAGAATTAAAAGGTTTAAAGAGAGAAAAATGGAGAAGAAGAAATTAAGTACTTGGGATGGGGCTTAGAGCAAGAAATGGGATTCTTCTCTTTCTGCAAATTTCCCCCTTTTTCAGTCTCCTTCAAAGCAAGATTGAGCTTCAAATCCACAGTTTCTATGAACCCTCTCTTACCATTTGCATTAGTATTCTTCCCCAAATCTCCATTAGCAATCCCTCCTCCTCCAGGTAAGCCTAAACGCAGCTCAGTTTCATCAAACCCTAACTTGTCCTTCTTGTGTTCTTCAGTACTCACCATAGCCATTTGAGCTCCAATTTTCTGGGACAAAAATCTGGGTTTTCTTAGGATGTCTCTTCTTCTTGTTGTTGGTGGCGTTAACTGTGCAGAGAGTAAAGTTTATAATGACAATAATGAGAAATTAGAAAGATGGGGGAAGAGTGTGTCCGAGCAAAAACGGGGTATTAATAATTTGAAGATGCTGTGCAATTTGTGGTTATTTAATGGAATTTTGACACGTGGATCAATCAGTGAGCTGGATATCCAATCTTGCTGGACATGGATTTGACATGCATGGTGATGGTAGCCTTTGTTTTACCCATTTGTTTGTTTGAGAGAGTTTGTTGTAAAAATGATTTTTCGGATGTGTGACTGTTAATTAATGAAAGTGCAATCACAAATATTAAATAATGAGTATTTCGAAATGATGAGAGATTATTTTATTTTATTTTATTTTATTTGAGATATTAAAAAATTTTCTAATTTGATTAAAGTTATATAATAATTCTATGGGGATATTTTTTATTAATATGTTTAGGTGATATGGTGATGCGTTACCTTTTTTCAATTGATGATAATGATAAATTGATAATGTCCATGCGATTTATATCTAAAGTATATTTTTATTTGAAATAATAAAATATCACATCACTATGTCACTGAAAAATATTAATGGAAAAATGTCCCTTTAGAATTACCAAAGTTATATCAAACATGAACTAAGTTTCAGAAGCGCTCGATTGAAATGTTATCGCATTCTCTTGCTCTTTGTTTTGGAAAAAAAAATCAATTTTCATTGATCTGCATCCCTTTCTTACATTTTTACACATTTTTACACATTTTTACACATAAATCTCGTGGGACCTATCTGTACTACACAAATCTTCACCATTCAATTCCACTTTTTCTCTCTCCTATATTACATCAAAACACATAAAAACACACACCCTAACACCCTTAAATCTTTCGTTCTCCATTCTTCCATTCTTCAAATTACTCTTGCTTCACGACTCTTCTTTTTCACCCATTCAAAAACTCCCCAATTTTATCATGGGTCGCTATTAACATAGAATATGTGTGGATGCAACATGGCCTAGGCAATTAATGTCGAACCCAACCCAATAACATTTTCTATATAAATTTGGACAAAACTTCTACATGGACAACATACTCGATTGTAATTGTAGGGAAATTGTAGTGAATCGAACATGTTCCTCTCAATTCGGTAAACTTAAACAATTTGACACAACCGCTTCTGTAAAAAAGAGGTAAAATGATGGATAAGATGTGACACAGACCAATGACACTATTGCTACCAATAAAAGATTGACTTGGAATCTTATCTATTTATTTGTTTTCTAGAAGATATCTTGGAATTTTATTTTATTTTATTTTTTGAACTTTTCTATATTTTATGTATGCAGAATATTTACTGATATTCAGAAGTGAGAAGATGGATCTAGATTCTAGATGGCTTATATATTGTCCAATTGGTATTATTCCAGTGCCTCACTTTCTTGAGATTTGATTTGGATTGCTTCAATTTTGAACAAACTAACTTCTTTTCTTAAAAAGTCAACATTGTCTCTTTCACATTGTATTCAATCTCAAAGAAATAGCAAGTTTCTTTTCACATTTTGAATTTTGATACATCTTATAATTATTATATAAACAAACTAAAATTACGAGATACCCTTATAGTCGTATATTTTGACCAAGAAATAGACGTTGAGTCTTCAAAATAATAAGAAAAACATCCATTAACATCGAGAGTGATTGAGAGAGTTGTATTTATTAATGATATTTGCATGTTAATGACTCTACTAAGTCGAGAAAAATATAGGAGCTTCATAACTCATTGTTAAATAGATAACATATATGTTTTGAAAGTTGATTAAAACAAGGAATGCATCGTAAAAATTATATAACATATTACGTTCATTTTGCCGAAAACTTCAATAGACACATATAATTTGTATTGTTTGCATACAATTAAACTCAAGAAAACTTGATGATTTCTGATACATAATTTCCAACAATGCCGAGTGCATTTTAACATACTTACATCGAAATACATATGCATTCAGTAAAAATCTTAGGTATAGCAATAGCATAGACAATAGATACAACCTGAATGCTTGTGCTTGTGAACAAGTTTAGTCAATACATCTCCTAATTGCTTAATTGACTAATTAAAGTCACTAAAGAAAGATTAATTAATTTGATAAATAAACTGAAATAAAATGAAGTTATATGCCAAAGATGCCTAGAAAACCTAAATGCATGTTAGCTTTAAAACGGGATGGATTTAAATGGGACCCCCAAATTGGCGGCCATGTCATGTGGTAAGATTCATTTGAGGGACCGGACTGGACCTATAATATAACTATTTGACCAAATTATATGATCCACTTACATTTTTCACAAAAATTAAAAGTGTAGTTAGAAAAGTAAATTTTATAAATTATATTTCTAATTTATCCTTATTAAATGACTAATTTTTAAATTAATAATTATAAGTATAATATTAAATAGGAATATGTTTGTAAAGTAATATAAAATAAATTTCGTAATATAAAAATAATACCATATAATTGTGATAAATAAATAATAAAAAATAGACGATATAATTGGGACGGTGGAGTGTTGCAAATTTGCAAATAGTGGGCTGTTTGAGAAACGTCAAACCCTATTGTTCCATGTGCGCCGCTGCACAATTCCTCTCCTTGTTTCCATGCACTTGTATTTCTCGGGAATTGGAGTATATATAATTTTCAAAAAGTGTTTGTTTTTGAGATAGCGGCTAGCTTCGTTTTAACTTTCTAAGAGTATCTCCAATAATCTCTCTATTTTTAAAGAGCATATTCTATTAAATAAAGAGCATCTTTAAATTTAAAGTGCGAAATTTTTTAAATGCTCCAACAAGCTCTCCAATTTTAACTTTTTATTTTACTCTTTTCAAGAAAAATTATTGTTTTATCGCAAATTTAATTAATAATAATATTTTTAAATATAAATGACCAATAGAATTAATTGTGGATTACATTGTTCAAGAAGTAGGACATTGAAACTTGTATCATTCAGTGAGTTTGACTCTCCAAATTTGGAGAGTCAAATTCACTCGCTAAACTAAATTGTTAATTTAAAGAACTTGTTGGAGTAAAATTTTAGAACTTAACTCTTTAAATTATAAAGAATTTCATATTTAAAGAGCTTGTTGGAGATGGTCTAATCATATATTCTTCAAAACATTACTTTTATTTTGATTTAAGCTTTTATAAACCAATTTATAAGTCAAAGTCATTTTATATAGGCCTTGTTCTATCCAGGATAAATTTTATCTCACACTCTTCTTTCTCTCTCTTTTCAACCACATACATATTTTTTAATATAATATTAATCACACATTTTACACGGAATACCGTGTGGATAACTTTTATCCCCAATCAAACAACCCCATAGTGTCATTCAAAACTCAAATCTAAGATGTTTGTTACAATACATACATGCGATTTTGATACATGCGATTCGACTCTAAAAATTGAGAGAAGTGAAAAACCCTCATTTGACGGACCGTGAGTGCAACACTCATTTTGAATCCTAACTACAATCAACGTGCATTCACAATATACACATAGTAATTGTAGGACAATGATCGCAGTCGACATTTGTATAGGATTCTCTTGGTCCATAGCAAGTTCAACCACCCAAATATGAATGCCTTTGGAGCTATTGAGTCTCGATCTCACATGCAATTCCATGTAGAAAGCACCATTTTTCCACCATGGGTACGTTCTTCTACGCTTGTGACTACTAGCTTAGTAGCTTGCACAATTATACATTTCTAACCACTAGAGCATTTCTAATCATGGGGTGAAAAATCCAAATTTGGGTTTTTCATCCCTTTCCTATAAACCTATCTAATGTAAAAGAGAAAAACCTTAAAATTTGCTTTATTTGGGGTGTAAAAACCCAAAGGAGGCGCCAAATTTGGCACCCCATTTGGGTTTTCCACCCATGATTTGACTTTTTCCCCTTCCCTTTCGATTTTTTCACCTATGACTAGAAATGCTCTTAACTATGCGAATCCGACCCGTCGTCCGAAGCATTATGTGATTTCGTATATAAATCCATTATGTGTCTGTATTTGATATGAAAGCGACATGATGATGTTTCTGACGTGCTACTGCGTGTATATAATCGTTCACGATATGCTTTGAAGTGTAGGATATGCCCGAAATCGAGGACGGCAACGAAAATGATGAAAATGGGGAAATTCGAGAACCAGTTCTGACGTAAATGTTATGGTTCTGACGTAAATATCTGATTACTGTAGTAAATGTATGTGATCTGACCGTAAGTGGCAAGAGAAAAAGTGAAGATTATCAGAGAGTTTATTACGGCCGTATGATAGTATGACACACAGATGATCATGTTACTTGCCAGTAAGGATGGAGTTCTGACCAGTAAATGTGGGAAGATGGAAAAGCTCCAAAAGTTTGAGCAAATTACTAGTGGTATTATTGAAGAATCTGGCTGATTATTGGAGTTCTGGTAAGTAAGCGAAGAAGGTACGGTAGTAAGTTGAGCTGAGGGGAAGATGGAATTTCGGAGAAGCGGGTTCTGACGTAAGTATTTTGGAGTTACTGAGTAGTAAGTCAAGAGTTCTGACGACCGTAAATGGTAAAGTTCTGTAAAGTAATTGTGAGTCGGCGAAGAATTTATATCTAGAAGTTTCTTGCTATTTCTTGAGGATTATTCATGTGAGCTCAGTTCAAGCACTCCCATAACACTCCCAAGATTATGCCAAAACCCTCTCCATGATCCAAATCAAGAAATAAGTGCATGTAATCCCTATGTAACCTTGATTACAAGAGAAAAGAGGGAGAAGAGAAAGAGAGCATCGAGGTTCAACATGACACATATTTGAAACAGAGTTGGATTGTGAAGATGATGTCTTCTTAAGAGTTGTAGTCCATTGAGTCTAGATTGCAACAAGCTTTGAATCACCTCATTTGGACATCGGCATAAAAGTTATGACCAAAACATTGAAGGCGCGGTCACAGAAAATTTTCAAGACGCATTACAGGCCGTAATTCAAGGACATACGGTCGTAATTTCATGTCGGCAAAGTGAGTTTTTCGACTTCTCTTGATATTTTTGGGTATTTATTCCACTCTAATGTGTCTCTAAGGTCCATTTGACACCCAAGAACCTCTCCAAGCTCCTCAAAACCCTTGTTGAAGCTTTATGCACCAATAGTGAGCTTGTGGATCTTGGTTCTACAAGAAGGAAAAGAAGAAGAAAGGAAGAAGAGGAAGAGAAGGAGAGGAACAAGAGGAAGCTTGTCTATGCTTGTTTGAGCTTCATTTATGGTGGGTAATGGTTGCTTTACATGCTTTATGATGTATTTGCATGTTTATACTTGATTGAAACAAGAAATGGAATGATTATGAAGCTTAAGGCATGTTAGGATCTCTTGGCCTTTGTTCTATGTTTATGATTTGAGATGTTGATGATATGTATGTATTTATGTAGCTTGTATGATCCGTCATGCCATGTCTAGACGTTATTGGGCTATAAGTGAAAGAAACCTAGTTATTGGAAGATATATGCAACTAACAAGGGAAATGATAAGCTTGGCGTTTATGTATGTTTTCACGTGATTTAATGTGAAGTAATATATGTCCTATGTGATGAGATATGATTGTGCTAAAGTGTGCTACATGTACTTACGTGAACCAAAAGGAATCATTATATCATATGTTATAATGTTGTGGCGCGTTATGTAAAGTAAAGTACCAACGTTTGCATGAATATGTAATGTCTTATGCTTGTAGTCACGATATGATCATGAAGCCTTGTTTATGATACGTGTGAATAATGACGATGTGGAAGGAACAAGGCGTAAAGAGGTAATATTTATGTAAGCGTATCGCGAGCATATGTGTGTGAATACGATTACCAATCATGTGTTTACATATGAATAAAGCGGCCATATGGGATCTACGCCCCATTATGACATGGTCGGATCGGAGGATCAACGCCTGTATGTAAAGCGAGTCTTGAGGATCTCGCCGTATGAAAGATAAGGCCTAGCTAAAGAATGAAGCGGCCAAGTATTCACATGATTTGTAATTGGGGCCCAAAGTAAACGTGTGACATGCATTGCATTGCATCTATTATCCACTGGTCTTTATGACTCACTATATGTGTATGTTATGTTTTGAAGGTCTTTGGCGTTGGAGGTAGGCGAAAGATCACTAGATGCTATAATGTGGTGCGTGATGGGGAAGGAATTAAAAGATCTTGCGATGCGTAATGAAAACCGAAACCCTAGCTTTACGCTATATGTTTGAAAGAAAGGCATTTAGGGTTTCGTGTATAAATGAATGACGGACGCACGTCTAGTTCCATGATGTTATGAAACGTAGAAAATGAAAAGAATGTCGTGCACGGGTCCGAAGGTGACCCTATGCGTAAGTTATGTGCACGATTACATATATTTATGATGTATACGTATGTGGAACTGGACGGGGCGTGACATACTGGCCCTTGCACAAGTTCTTGCAATGCCCTTGCACAATACATCACATTCCTACATTGTCCTCATGAAAACAAACAACATTCTTGAAAATGTGATTTACATGTGAAAAAATGCATTCGTGCATGCAACGCAATAAAAAATAGACAATACCTAGCTAGCAGACTATCTACATCTAGACAGTGTTCATGGTAAACATTGTCTATTAACATTTTACATCAATTCTCTTTAATCTATCTGTTCTTTAGCCAATAATTGATATATATATATATATATATATATATATATATATTATTTATATAGACACACATAAACCATCACTTCATGAATCTACGTCTACTATTGGAGATATTTTCATTTCATTTCTATTATATTCTATTTGTTATATCAATAAAAATTCACATTATACAATTGGAGATGCTCATAGAGCTTAGATCCGATACTAGTTGAACTTGGACTTTTATTCCATCGCATTTCAAATAACTACAATTATATATTTTAAAAAAAAACTAAGATAGCAATCTGTATATTTCAAAGCAACGACATATCTAGCAGAGGGCAAGCAAGCGCAGCACTCTATATCGACTAAAAAATAAAAAAAATTCAAAAATTTACATAAAAAATGTGTATGTAATATTAGTTGAATTATATTTTTATTATCTTTATTACAATCTGACTAATTAAATCTTATAGATCCGCCCTTGATTAAGTAATTGAGAAACCAAGTAAACTATAAATAAAAAAAAAAAGAAAATTTTATAATTTATAAATGACCATAGAGGTTCTTTTAATTTTAAATCAATCATTG
The DNA here is from genome assembly GCA_018223645.1 of Jasminum sambac. NCBI lineage: Eukaryota > Viridiplantae > Streptophyta > Magnoliopsida > Lamiales > Oleaceae > Jasminum > Jasminum sambac. Next base: position 30,880,297 of record CP073652.1, read on the forward strand.
ATGCCAGGAATTATGATTGATCAATTTAATTATATGCAACAGAATAACCAATTATTATAGCAGCATGTTTTATTTATGGGTTATTTTCACATTACACCCCCAAACTATGAGAAATTATCGACATAGGACTTCATTAATGTTTTCCATCCATTTCTACCGTTAAATCACCCTATTTTGTCTTTTTGTGGTCCTTTTTTGTCTTGTAGTGAAATGGTACAATGGTCTTAAATTATCACTAAAAGTTTGGGGGAGTTCTGTGAAACTGATAGTTTGGAGTCCTGTTGCGAAAATACCAATAATTAACTTTTAATTAGTTAAATTAATTTTAAATTTGATTTTTTTCAGTGTGTCGACTGTGCTTCTAGTCCAAAATAATAATAATAAAGTAGTTCAAATAGGTCAAAAAAATTTAGTGTGCGTTTGGTCCCAAATTTTAATTAAATTTTATATTTTATTTTTTATATGGGTGTTTATTTCGTCTGTAATTAATTTTATTGAATTAGTTTCATACTGGTTAAATAGTTTTTACAATATATACCGTAAGTAATAAATATATATAAATTAATAAAATAGAATTGTTGTATCTAAATAAAATTTTATTAGGAATATATCACCGTAAAAAATATATCGAACACAAAGAATTAATCACGAAAAGTAAAATAAAAAAGAAAATAAAAAATAAAAAAAATTAACCCCACCCCACGCCCACCCCCAAAGACCCACCACCACCAGGAGGGTTCCTGGTGGTGGTGGTAATGGTGGCGAAACCACCACCAATTGGTGGTGGTTTCGCCGCCACCACCACTAGATCTCTGATCTGGTGGAGCCACCGGTCCGAGATCCTGGTGAGCATGCTAGTGGTCGATCGATTCTTTGGTTGTCCGGTGGACCACCATCGATGTGGTGGTCGAAGCCACGGTTGCTCACCGATCTCGGATCACGGTGGCTCCACCAGATCCGAGATCTGGTGGTGGTGGCGGGGAAACCACCACCGGTGGTGGTGGTTTCGTCGCCATTACCACCACCACCACCACCCTGGTGGTGGTGGGTCTTTGGGGGTGAGGGTGGGGTGGGGGTTGGGGTGGGGTTAATTTTTTTTATTTTTGATTTTTTTAATTTTATTTTTGTGATTAATTTTTTGTGTTCGGTATATTTTTTACAGTGATATATTCGCAATAAAATTTTATTTAGGTACAACAACTATATTTGTTATTAACTATTGCTTAAAATCAAAATATGTATGTATCTAATGCTAAAGAAAATTTTCAAAAGACCATAGCAAAGGTGGTGTTTTCGGGGTAAGGGTTTTTTGTTATTTTTTATTTTACTTTTTGTGATTAATTCTTTATATTCGGTAAATTTTTTACAGTGATATATTCTTAATAAAATTTTATTTAGGTACATCAAATACATTTATTAATTTATATATATTTATTGCTTAGGGTATATATTGTAAAAACTATTTAACCAGTACGAAATTAATTTAACGAAATTAATTACGGACGAAATAAACATCCAGATAAAAAATAAAATGTAAAATTTAATTAAAATTTAGGACCAACCGCATACCAAAATTTTTTTGACCATTTGAGCTATTTCTTTATTATTATTTTGGACTAAAAGCGCAGTCGACACACTGGAAAGCGCAGTCGAATTAAAATTAATTTAAGTAATTTAGGATTAATTAAAAGTTAATTATTGGTATTTTCGCAACAGGACCCCAAACTATCAATTTTCCAGAACCCCCCAAACTTTTAGTGATAATTTAAGACCATTGTACCCTTTCACTACAAGACAAAAAAGGATTACAAAAAGACAAAATATGGTGATTTAACGATAGAAATTGATGGAAAACATTAATGGGGTCCTATGGTGATAATTTTTCATAGTTTGGGGGGTAGGAGATGGAAAAAAAGAACAGAGTGGGAATTGTAACAAAACCGATAGTTTGGGGGGTAATGTGAAAATAACCCTTTATTTATTTTTAATAGATAGCAGCAAAATTTTGGACCTTTATTTAGTGAAAAAATAATTGTTTTAGAGTAAACGGAGGGCAGGCCAGGGAAAGTAATAATTATGGAAACTAAGGACATTAATAATTTTTGAAGTATTAAGTTATTTAAATATATGAATAAACAAAACGAGGCAGGGTTTCTCGAGTGGCATTAGATGGAAAAGATAAAGAAACGTCATTGGCAGTAGAAGCCGATAAAACGGGAGAACAGTGAGAAATTGGAGAGAATTTTTAACTTCTTTTTGGCTTATTTTTGTTAGGAGAAATTGGGTAGGTAAAGTAAAAAATGTAAATATATTTTGAATATCTAAAAATGTCGACTATTAGTTAAGTCACATTATTTATTAGTATTTTCTATTCGATTAAATTTTCGTTTATTTTTCTACTATATATTGTCCAAGGTGAGAAAAATGTTTTCTCAACTTAGGCTTAGGGTTAGAGAATCATTCTACAAGAAAAAATTGATACGGATGAAGAAGAAATGACACATGATTTAAGGGTGTGTTTGATTGCAAAGTCGAAAAATGATTGAAAGGAAAATATTTTCTGTTAGGGAAAATGGTAGTTGTAGGTGTTTAATTGGATTAATTTGAAAATTGAAAAATAGTGTTATTTTCCTTATTTTCGTATTTTTTTTAATGAAATTTGATCGCTTTTCTTATCTTTATAGTTATTGGTTAAAGCAATTTGTCCAAAAAAAAAAACCAAAAAAGAGGTAAATTTTTCCCCAAAAACAAAAATTACCTCCTTCTTAAGGAAAATATTTTCCTTCAAAACAAGGAAAATTACGGATTTCGAGAAAAGTTGAAAAATATTTTCCGGGGATAAAAAGGGTAATCAAATAGCCAACTAAGGAAAAAAAATTGGAAAATAACTTTTTCCTTAAAAAAAAATGAATCAAACACACCCTAAATTTTTAGTTGTCTGCCATGTTGGTAAAATCGTCCCTGATGCATAAATTATAGATTAGATGGAGAGAGTTTGATACTAAAGCAGAGATGAGAACAATGGATTGATAATTACATGCTACAAAATTTGTCTTTATCTACACTTGTCCTGCAACTATAACTGGAAGTAGAATAATGGTAACAATCGATGAGAATAATACAATCAATCAATTGGAATAATACAACGCCTAAAATTGTGTTTAATAGCCTGTGAACGTGCACTGGTGGTGGAGAGAGACGGCTAGAATCTTTGATTTATACATTATTATCAGATACAGAGGATGTTAACGAGTCGAGTTAAGTTGAGCATGAGTCTATAATTTAGGACTTGGGGTTGGCTCAATTCGAAATTTAGTGAGCTTTTCTCGAGTTTCAGTAGAGCTGAGCCATGATTGAGTCGAGATCCAGTTGGTTTTGACATTAATTTTTTTAAAAATACATTTAAAGAATGTATAAAAACTGGTCAAAGGACCTATATCTACAGGCAAATCGTCGACGTTCAAGATTCAATTTTCAACATTGATGATTATTTTATATTAACAAAAAGAATACAATGGTTAAACATAAAAACAAACAAGATTCAAAAATTTAGTTCACTTATTATTGAAGGTAACCAACTAAATGCGAACTTTCATAATATGAACTCTCTGGCTCGCCAAAGTATTAACCGAGCCCAATTTTTGTTCCGATTTGCCAAAACTAGCTAAGCTTGAGTCAATTCAATTGTTATTTGTAAGGCCTGGCTTGACTTGTGGCCTCCTTAAAGTGTGCCGTGAGCCGAGTTAAGCCCGGGCTCATCAACTGTCTCGACTCGTTGACATCTATATCTGTATGTGTGGTATGTTTGTTAATCACTTGTGCAATTTCATCTAATACTACAAATGGTTGCAAGGGTAATGTGCAAGGACAAACTCTCTTTTTCTTTCTTCGTTTCTAATTTTTCTTTTTTTTTTTTAATCTCTAACTAAAATTTAACTTTTACTCTATTAATCGCACTTCTTATATCAATACTTATTTTAAGCTATTGTTCATTTATAGGTATGGTAAAATATTTACAAATGAACATATCTACGACACAAATTCCCCCGTGCCAATCTGCCAATTTGTGGGTATTCTATCATATCCACGAGTGGACATTGGAATATAACTAACTTATTTTATCAACCTATCTCATAATTCTTATTATTCAATTTTAAAATTTAATTTTTAACAAAGCAAAAATTTAATCGTGCCAGCTTTTCAAACTTCTACTCAGCAAGCACAAATTGACACAACGGTTGAAGTTTTAATAGAGTACATTTTTTACAAATTTTTGTCACTTTTTATCTATTTTCCTTCTTTTGATTAAACTAATCACATCCACATATTTCGTAACACGTGCATATATTATACAAATCTCCATTATTCAAATCCACTCATTCTCTCTCATCTTTTATTTTAGATAAAAATCTATAAAAACCTATAAAAAATTCAATAATTTCCTCCCTCAATGATAGAACACCTCTCTTGCACTCGCACACAAGGACATTCTTGTAGTCTATGGTATAAATGTATAAGGTTTTGATCAGGCGCCCACGTGGGCATGTACCCACGCCCACGTGGGCGCGCCTGGTGACGCCATGTCACTAGGCAAAATTTTTTTTTTTAATTTTTTAAATTTTTTTTGGAATCTATATTAAGTTAGATGAATAATACATAACTGCTCCCTGATGGCGGGGGGTCTCACCCGACCCCCATATTTTTTTTCCCCCGACTGTGGGTACTGTAAGGCACCCACAGTGGGTACCCGATCAAGACTATAAATGTATAATATGCAGTGGCATTTTGTTGCCAATCTTGGCAACATAAGTGCCGTGTCCATGCCAACGTGGCGCCATTTCATGGCGCCACATCAGCATTAAAAAATTTTGTTCTTCAAAATTATTATTTTTAGTATTTATATTAAGTTAGATTAATAATACATAGTTGTTCTTGATGGTGAGGACTAGTAGAACTCACATAAATTTTTTTCCTGAGTGTGGGCACCATAAGGTGCCCATCAATGTATTCAGAACATCACCCGTATAATATGAATTGTTGGAATAATTAGTAGGTGTTAGGATGTGTGTAAAAATAATATTTTATGTGTTTTGATATGATATAGGAGAAAGAATGAATGAAATTAAATGATAAAGATTTTTATAATACAGGAGGATTCGATAAGATATGTAGATGTGAAATAAGAAAAAAAATAAGTGAGATGGAAAAAAATGTGGTAAAATATGTAAAATAACACCCGCCCGTGACTTGAAATCTTTGGAAAATGTTGAAGAATTTTTATGAGTAGGAAGAGAGAGAATGAGTGGAGTTGGATGGTGGAGATTTAATAATGGGAGAGATAGATGGATGTGATTTGTTTGACCAAATTTAAAATTTGAAAAAAATACATTAAAATACATTTTTTTGGACATGCTAACACTTCCTAAAAAAAAGTCCTCTCACTACAGAGGTCAATCTTGGTACAATTGTACTGCAGATTCTGTAAGTACCGTTTCCCTTCTTCCTCTAGTAATTTCCCCAAATTTCAGAAAACCCTAGGAATGGAAACTCGCTCATCGCTCTTAACTGCACCGGGACGTTCCCGGAGCTCCCAATCCATATCGCCGTCGCATTCTGCCTCTGCCTCAGCCACGTCGTCGGTCCACAAGCGGAAGCTGGCATCTGATGACCGCGCTCCTCCATTTCCACCGTCGTTATCCGACACGCGCGACGGCGCCCTGACATCGAACGACGATTTGGAGAGCATCAGTGCGCGAGGAGCTGACTCAGATACCGGAGACGAGTCCGAAGAGGCAGTGGACGAGGAGGAGTATGACAATTCCTCCATGCGCAAATTCACTGCCTCTCGGCTGGAGAACGGCAATGCTTCTGTCCCCGCCACTGCTGTAACCAGGAACAATAAGCTCAAGACAGAGAATTTGGTGAAAACTGAGCCTGCTGATTTGGTCAAAGAAGGCGGAGTTAACAGCAATAATGCTAATGATAATGCAGCCAATATGGGGTTGCAGGGGGCTGCTGGGTCCGTGGCTGGTGTATTTGCAGATAATCTACAGACTGGTGGAGCTTACAGTTCAAGGGAGGAGAGTTTGAAGAGGGAGGTAAACTAATAAAATAAGGTTTTGGTTTGATTTATTTTATTGTTATATTTGATTCAGTGTGCGCACGTTCTTGTTTGGAGTTGAATTAGCTGGAAATTGGAATTGTTTTCTTAAGTGGTGTAGCTAAGCATCTACACAATATGTTAAGAAGGAGGGACTAGATATTATGATGGTTTTCTTTCATGAGGTGTGGCATAATGCTGAAGGCAGATTGAGTTGTAGGCCTCACCGAGCCAAAATTAATCCTAAAAATTATAAAATAATCCAGAAGAAAAGAAAGAAGCATACACTTATTTATCAACAATCTGTTTGCACCCATCTATGTCAACCAATTAATTCAAAGTACTTAGAAGTGTTTTGTTAAGCATGCCTCAAACTTGCATGTATAGTCAAGTCAACAAAGATAGTGATAGCAACACCTCAGAAAATATATAAAACAAAACAATTGTAGTGAACTAGAAAGATGGTGAGAAAAGAGCTCCTTTTAATTTGTATAGATCTAGAAAACGAATAGAATAGTAAAAAGATCAAATTTTGAGACACACTCTCACACTTCTTGAGGTGTGGGGCTTGAGAAGTGCACGTAAGTGTCTGAGGTGGTTGCCTACAATATGTTGCCTCAAATTGACTTGACTGCCTTGAGGTTGAAAGCCTACCCCTCGGTTTGAGGAGCGCTTCAGTTCTGCCCTTTTAATCCAGTCCGGCATGTTAAATATTGCATAACAAGCGTATTCAGAAGCCTTATCCTTTCCATTAGTGTGCTGCCCTTCTATTTTGAGTCCCTGCAAGGAAATTAAATACAATTTTCTCTCTTTACAGGAAGAAGCAGGAAGACTCAAATTTGTATGTGTTTCAAATGATGGTATTGATGAGCATATGGTTTGGTATTTATTTCACTTTTTCTTAAATTTTGCATTACATTTATTTTTCTGTTATATATAATTTCCCTTTGTCACTTTGTTTCTTATTGGCTCACAATTTCTGTTTAAACACCGTTTAACTTCTGTCGCATATCATGCTGCAATGTGAAATTCACATGAATATCTTTCTTTATGTTTCAGGTTAATAGGATTGAAGAACATTTTTGCGAGGCAGCTGCCTAATATGCCAAGGGAGTACATTGTTCGTCTGGTAATGGACAGGTAATCATGGTGGGTTTTTGTTCAAGTTAGGGTTTTTGTTCAAGTTATTTATACAAAATCTTTGTTCCCTGTAATTTAATATGTACTCATGTGTATAATGTAGGCAATATTCATAGGCTAGCTTTCCTGTTCAGTCCTAGTCCGTGTTTCCAGTTTTTCAATTTTTCATTATACGTGGCTTCCTTGGCAATTCAATTAATCAACTCAGAAATGGAAGTGAAAAGGGACCCTTGTATAACATCAGTCTGCTACTTCTCTTACCAAAAGGGTGATTGGGGATGGATTATAAGCCCGTTTGGAAAGAGATTTAAAGTGTTGTAAAGTGTTTTAATGTAAAGGAGGAGAGAGAATGAGTGGAGTTGAGTGGTTGAGATTTGTGGATGTGATGAGATATGTGGATGTGATTGATTTGGAGAAAGAAATAATGTAGAAAAAAGTTGAAAAAATGTTTAAAAGTATGAAAGGAACAGGCTTTATAATGGTTTTTAAAGATTTTTAATGTAAAAGAGGAGAGAGAATGAGTGGAGTTGAGTGGTTGAGATTTGTGGATGTGATGAGATATGTGGATGTGATTGATTTAGGAGAGAGAAAAAAGTTGAAAAAAGTGGAAAAATTTGGAAAAAGAGGATCCCAATCAGGCTTCAAATGAATTACATTCTAATCTACTAATTAAAGTTTGCATTTACTACGTCAGTCATGGAAGATTTGTGTTGGTCACAATGTGCTGATTTGCTATTCAAGTGTTCGATAGATTTCTAGTTAACAGCCAGTTACTACTCATCCAAGTATCTGGGGGTATACTGCCGCAGAAATAGAAGTAGCTCTCCTTCTCAATAGAATATTGTTGAAAAAAACTGATGTCTTCAATCCACAAATATCTGCTATCCATGACATGTCATCTCACTTTCAAATCTTCTTATTTTCTTCTTTTGTTCCAATCTGGTGTAGAAACCATAAATCCGTGATGGTAGTCCGGGGTCCTCAAGATCAAGTTGTTGGTGGGATTACTTACCGGCCCTACAGAAGGTAATATGTCAATTTTGCTTCTCTCGACATTAATCATACTTCGTTTCATAAGATAAGAAATATGAAAAGAAAACAATAGACACTTTGGCAGCTTCCTATGGATATTTGTATTATTTAAATAATATGCTCTTACTCTTTGTGATGCTGAACTTGGAATCCTTGTAGCCAAAAGTTTGGGGAGATAGCATTTTGTGCAATTATGGCTGATGAACAAGTTAAGGGCTATGGAACTAGGTTGATGAATCATCTAAAACAGCATGCACGTGATGCGGATGGTCTAACACATTTTCTCACGTATGCTGACAACAATGCTGTTGGTTACTTTGTCAAGCAGGTTATACATTTCATTCTATCCATGAAATGTATGTTATGTTTGGGCAAATTGCATGATCAGCGTCACTTGTCACCATTCTGCAGATTTTCAATCTAATTCACCAAGCATGAGTCTGGATAAACTTAACTTTTCTAAAATCTAACTTTTTATGTAGAATAATGTGTGGGACAAATGTGCTATATGGATTATAATTAGGGATTTCAAATGTGTGCTTAATATTTAAATTTATCTTTGACTTTGACTTTGACTGAGTAGTAGATGTTAAATTTTAAGGACTGAGTAGTAGAAGTTAAATTTTAGGTAGAAAAGGATAAAAACGAGCACATGCTAAGTTAAACTTATCTCTATTTTTCATTGAGGTCCCTAGTAATCATCTTTATAAATTTGTTATCCAATGCATTCGTTCTCTCTATAAGCAATAAATCTGTGTGTTTCTTTAAAAAAAAAAAAATTTGTTATCCAATATTATGAAAAGACCGGAGACAAGCACAGATGTTGAGATCATGTTTCTAGATGTGTAATTTTCATGGTATGCTTAGCAGGATCTCTCTGATCTCTCTGTCATTACTTGTCTTCTTAACTATTCTTCTTGAATAGTCATAATTTTTTGTGAAGCATGGGATAGTCAGTTCTGTGAGGAATAACATTTTTTGCCTTTACTGATTGCTTTTTTAGTTTGTCTGAGTGCGGTTTCGTATATGTGCTGCCTCTGACTTTCTCTTGTTGATTTTTAGGGATTTACCAAAGAAATTTTCCTGGAGAAAGAACAATGGCATGGGTATGTTAAGTATCAGTTTCATATTTATTCTGAAAGATCAAATCAGGGTATTGTTCATGGAACAAAGGAAACAGTTCTTATTTGCCTTCGTGTATTTTCCCGTTGTGATTTCTTTATTCCAAGTATTGAATTTGGAGATTGTATTATTTGAGATAGCAGTATATGCTTGTTGACTCATACTCTTTTCCATCTGAATTCCATTTTACCCAATTTGACCATAAGCAGATGTTTCCTTTTCTTTTCAGTTATATTAAAGATTATGATGGAGGTATCCTGATGGAATGTAAGATCGATCCAAAGCTTCCGTATACCAATTTATCAACTATGATTCGTTGTCAAAGACAGGTAAGATTATCAGTTTCTTATTCAAATAGTTGATGCTGTTTGAGAATAGAGTAAAACATGTTGATTCGACATGCCCGAAGTGATTGGCATTCTATATTATATCTTGTTTGATTGCTAGGCAATTGATGAAAAGATTAAGGAGCTCTCAAACTGTCACATTGTCTACCCTGGAATTGATTTTCAAAAGGTGTGTGCACTTACTTGACTTTTATTCAAAGGTCATACGTGATATACTGAATCCCTCGTGACTGTTAGCTTCAGATTAGTGCCATTTGTTTGTGCTATTGTTTTTGTCTTGTTTCACAAGTTGGCATGTGTAGAGCAGAAACTGAGCTGAATAACATGTTCTCTTTTGTCTGTGCCATTAAATATTCTCAGTTTTCAATCAGCTTGCTCTGTGACAGTATCTACCATTCGTTGCTTCATTGATGACATATTTTGTCTAAAGTAATATTTTAAATTCTTGTGCATTATCCTGGTTCTGATGGAAAAAAGTCCTTGTATATATCAATTTCACACTCTTCATTTGGAAAGAAAAGGGCTTCTGTTGTGTCTTTGTTCTGGCCCCAGGTTGTAGTTGCAGTGCTGAGATATGGTTGTAGTATTTTTATGATTCAATGTGTTGAGATATTGTTGTCAAAAAATTATTCATTTTATGGCATGGCAATGACCAGCGAATACTCTATCGTTTCCAATTTTTTAGGCTCCTTTCATTTTTCACACGGATTAACTCCCATTGAAAAAGTAGATAATACAAATATTTTTCTTACTTTATCCTTATTTAATGAGCCTAAAATATTGTTGGAACTATCAAATGACGTCAAAGTGTACAAATTAAATGAGGTTATAATAGTAATTTAATTTAAAAAATGGACTATATAATTGGAACAACTAGAAAAAGAAAAGAAGCCTATATAATTGGGACGGAGTGGATATGAACTTACCAACCCAAATAAAAAATCTCGTCCTAATGTTTTTTGCAATATTCAAGGTTTGGGTGGTTGCATTAATATCAACTTCTTGGTTTGAACTTTCCAGTTCCATATTAGAGGTATGGCAACCATGTTGAGGCATAATTTTGCTATAAAAACTCCGTTCTTATCAAAATTGTGGTTGACCATACACAATGATGTCACATGTTGATCTTTAAGTGATAATGAAACTCTGCTTCTGAATTAATGTGTATCTTATACATAAAGTGAGTTCTTGACAAAAGAGTTATTTTATAATAAGATGGTGTTGCTGCATTGGAAACTATGCCAGATAAAGCCGTTCTTAGGTAATTAAGAGGTGGCGGCAGTAAATATATTTTTGCTTTCCTCTCCTCCTTACAGTCAAAAGGAAAAGGGTTGAGGATCTTAAATAATTAATTATGTATTTTGTTTTTCATTTTCTCAATTTTTTCGTATCCTCTAGTTGAAAATGATAATCACATATAGCATGCATTGGCCCATGCATTGCATGTTTTGTGTATAACATAGTGTCTCAATATGGTGCCGAGAAACTTATGTGTTTTAAAATTTATGTCATTCAAAGCATGTCTAAATCTTGCATTTAAAGAGGAAAATAAAGGGGGCATATTTTAAGCATAATACTTATGTTAACTCTTTCATTCAGAAAGAAGCCGGTGTTCCCAAAGTATCCTTCAAGGTTGACGATATACCAGGCTTGAGTAAGTTGTTGATTTGTGTGCTAATCCATAAAAGCAAGCACCTTATTATATTTCAGTTGCTAATGTGCTCCTCTGACAAAGCTGTTTTGAGGAAATAATGATTTTTTGTGAAACGTGACAAAATATTTTTTGAGGAATGTATGGTTGAAATGAGTGTAAGAAAAGTGATTTTCACAATAGTTTACTATATAAATTTGTGTCTATTTTCAATATCCATATCACTGCTCTATGACAATGATCAGGCGTGGGGGCCCATAACCTTGTTTTGGGCCCATAACCTTGTTTTAAAAAACCACATGTGGTTTTCATATGGTTTCGTTTGAAAAACCACACCGTGGGTTTTTTCCCCTACCCCTTACCCACGTGACTGCATTTCTCTAAGTTGTCCACTAACCGTTACCATCCTAATCTTAGCTTAGCCGTGATTTATAATAGGAGAGGCAGGATGGACCCCTGATCAATATGGACACTCACGGTATAAATTAGCAAATATGTCATTAGATGGTGCCTCGAATCAGAAATCATTGACTGCATTCATGCGCTCATTGCTGAAGGTACAATTATATCCATTCCCCACCAAAAAAAAAAAAAAAAAAAAAAGAAGAAGAAGAAGAAGAAGAAATAAAGTTATATCTGCAGCCCTGCTGCCTTACTGATTCTGTTTTAAACAGGCAATGCATGACCACCCAGATGCTTGGCCGTTCACAGAACCAGTTGATGCACGCGATGTGCCTGATTACTATGTCATCATCAAAGATCCAATTGGTATAATTCTAATAATTCTGTAAACTCATGATTTCTTGTTTATTATTATTATTTTTTCTCCTTCTGCTGATGGGGTTCATGTTAACATGTTTCATCTGCACATTTATGAGCTCCACATCCTGGAGTTCCACTAAACATCTGACGCTTTAACATATGTGCAGATTTGAAAACAATGTCGAGGCGGGTAGAGTCGGAGCAGTATTATGTGACTTTTGAGATGTTTGTAGCAGATGTGAGGAGAATGTTTTCTAATGCAAAGACCTACAACTCTCCAGACACTATTTATTATAAATGTGCAACCAGGCACGATACAAAATGACTCTTTGGTTCTTTCAAGTTTCACTACCCTTTATTTCCTGTTTTAACGTTTTGACTATCTCCTTATCTGAATTTTGTATTTTTCTGTTTTCTTCTTGGCTTGCTTTCAGGGTGGATGCACATTTCTCAAACAAACTTCAAGCTGGTCTCCAATCTGGTATCAAGGTTCAGCCTTAATCTCTTGTTGCTTCCGCGGACAAGTTAACGAATCTTGAAATCATGGCACGTTTTCTAACTATTTAGGGATTTCGGTGTAACTATTAAGGAGCATGCAATTAATTAATTCTAGTGAAAAAGGAATATCTCTCTCTCACCGGGAAAAGAAAAAATTAAGAAAACGGGTATGTATCCAGTAGTTTTTGAGTTGCCGGATCTTTATTGCGGTTCTTTGATTGGAAGAAATCATGAATTGCTTTGGCTGTTTTGCTACCTGAATAAATAAATCTACTTGTACAGATGAAATACAACTTTTACAGAATTGTTGTGATACTTGCGCGTGTAATCTTATGAAGATGTATGTTGTCCAAATTCTTTGTGACAATGCAACGTAGGTATGACTGGTAAGGTGAGAGAAGGGACAACTTATTAGCTACTCCCACCAAATGTGATGCTGCACGACAGAATCAGGATCTATGTGACTTTCAAAAAAAATGCGGATCTATGCGTCTGGTAAGTTAAGAATTTTGAGGACTCTAGTGTAAATATTTGAAGGGTAGGGGATCTATTTGCCTGTTCGTAAAACTTACAGTGGCCACCTGCAAAATTTGACCAAAATTAATGTTTTGCAGTGACTAATCATGAAATTGATCTACGATTATTATCATCGTTATTAGTAGCCGTCGCATAATTTTGTGTGGCGGTCGGTTCCTCTGCCTCTAAGTATTGTCATCATCATGTATATAAAAATAAATACAATAATGCTATGCAACTATTTGTTAGTCTTCCTTCAAATATACTGGCCCGTCTTATTTTTTAGATGTCTTAGTCATATAGGACTATAAGTTTAATTATATTACTTTATTAATATGTTTCTATTTAATTTTTAGTTATAATTATCAATTTGAAATTCTACTCGTTAAATAAAAATAATTAGAAATAGTGTTTACATAATGTCTTTTTGGTACTATTCTTAAACTTTGCGAAAGTCTTTGTATATGGGATTTTTTTTTTTTTTTTTTGTGGTGGTCGGGGTAATTAATATTTTTGACTACTAAATACTGGCGCCTATGTATTTATGTAGTTCTTTATATAGGGGTGGTTTGTGTTCGTTTGCCTAAAGCATCTGGTACAGTATATCTTACGACTGTTAAAAAAAAATTCCACGCCGAGAACATTGAACGCACCATAATTGAGTAGTGTTTCAAAAGCTTAAAAATGTGATTAAGCAATCAATAACATCAAGCTCAGCATCCCTTAATTAATCGAGATCGGAAAGAAATTTTTTGGGCAAAATGTTACTTTCTACGTACGTTAATGAGCATGTCGCTCTTTGTTAGACATTAAACCAAAAAATGGAAAAACGTGACAGACCTCGTCAAAAAATTTAAAAATTTTCTTGAAGGAAAAAGAAATAAATTATGTATTGAAAACTTCAATGGTTTTAAAAGGTACTTTTCGCAACTTGACCTGTAACAACGCGTAGAGAACCCTGCACGGCGTCAAAAATCAAACCCTTGATTGCAGTCAGGTTCGAGCTGACTTTTATATATGGACACCTCATCCCTTCTTACACTCCCTGTTCCAATTATACAAACTTTACTAACAAGTTTAAAGTTCAAGGTTTGTCCTAATGGAAAAAATACTTTCTTCATGATCTTTGATTTGAATTCGAGACACCATTTTACTCTTACATTTTCCAATTTGTACCAAAAAAAGAAAAAAAAAACTAACAAGCCCAACAAATTGTTGAACGTAGTAAATAAATTTAAGAGTGGTAAATAAAATAAAGGTATAATATGAACGAATAAAATAACTCTAATCAATATTGATTATTGAAACAACACTGTATAATTGAGACCCAAAAAAAAAAAAATAAATAAATAGAAGAAGAAGAAGAAGAAAGAAGAAAAGATAACTTGTATACAAAGTTGATTAAGTGGACTCCGAGATGTATATTATGACGTGCCCTAAGGTGCACCCATAATCTGTTGCCCACATGTGGGTTGATAGATGACATGTACCCACATGTTTTAACCTAATGGTGGGGGCAAGTGACTCTCATTGGCCCATATGTGGGCAACGGATCTTTTAGAGTGATGTAACTAAGTTAAGTGTGTTACATGTGGGCAATGTGTCCCCCACCATTAGGGAGGGCGTGTGAATAAGTGTCGTCCATCAGTCCACATGTGGACAATGGATCTTTTGCACATTAGGATGATGTAATATATGAAGTGTGCTACATAAGTTGGACTAAGTGTTACATACGATGCGCTATATTATACATCGCAGTATGTACGACCTCAGCTTCAAACCTATATTAATTGGGAAAGATGGAATAATTAATCCTCATGATTCCATTGCAGACTTTAGCACTATTCCATTCCATTCAAACCGTTGATTTTCGACCCTACGTTTCAGAAGTTTCTGCATTGACTGTTGAATGATTTTTTTTTCCTCTTTCCCAGGCGTGTTTGACATTAACCATTTACTTGGAAGAGCTGTCCCCTTATTAATTCTAAAATTTGCCACATATCTTGTCATAAATCTCTTCTTTTGTTACTTCTTTCGTAAGACTGCCAAAAGAATAAAACCCTTTTCCCATCTTAGTTGAAGACTGCTTGAAATCACCAAAATGGTGGATGCATTGACGGAAGAACAGATTGCTGAGTTCCGAGAAGCCTTTAGCGTGATTGATAAAGATTCCGATGGTAAGTATTGCATGTTGATACTACTATTTGCAGCTAGCTTCTCTTCCTAGTGCTAGGAAGAGAAGAAAATTCCAGCAAGACACAAAATTCCAGCCCCCATTCGCGGGGGGGCAGGGGGGGTGGGTTGTGTGTATGCTGGAAGCTTGCTGGAAGAGAAGTTGTTGGAAAGAGAACATTTCCAATACTATCTGATCGCTACGCCCGACTTTTGTTCATACTAAATGATCATACAATTTTTTTATCCCATACCCAAGAAAGGGGTGAGTGGGATCCACCATAAACCTAACACTCACCCCTGTATTGGGTTGGTGTGTGACGTTTGTCAACGGTTGATAGGAGAGCAATACTGCATAATAATATTAAAATTACTTAAGAAACTAAATTTTTGACTTTCCAATGTGAAGGTGTAATCACTATGGGAGAACTTGCAGCAGTTATACACTCATTGAATGAGCATCCAACAAAGGAAGAAATTCAAGAAATGATAAATGAAGTTGACAATGATGGGGATGGCACCATAGATTTTGAAGAGTTTTTGGGTATTATGGCTAGAAAGATGAAGGTAATTTGATGCAACATTTTTAAATTTTCATATGTAGTAATATATGATAGAAAAGTAGAAATCTAATTTAGTTTATGTTTGTTTAATAGGACAATGTGACAGAGGAGCTTAAAGAAGCTTTCAAAGTTTTTGACAGGGATCAAGATGGATTCATTTCTGCTAATGAGGTCAAGATTATTCAGTGTTATGATAGTTGTACATTTTGATTTACCACTTGATTGACATCAAGGTGATACCGTAGGATAAGTCATCAATACGCACCACCTTGCTGTCGATTGAGTTGTAAATCAAGATGTACATATACTATTACTTCGCTTAAAAAAAAAAAAAAAAGGAATTGTTTTGACTGAATATTTTTTGTTTTCTTGGTATGTAGCTAAGGAGCGTGATGATAAATTTGGGAGAAAGACTAACTGATGAAGAGGCTGAACAAATGATAAGAGAAGCTGATCTTGATGGAGATGGCCTGGTCAGCTATGATGAATTTGTGAGAATGATGATGGCTTCCTCTTCTTGACTTTATTCATTTTGTTTTTAATTTTTAATTAACATGATAATGAAAAATTGTTAATGTAATGGCACAGAAAATACAGAGGGTGGTGTAATGCCAGACCTAAGAAAGCAATCTTGTAATATGTTACCTGTATCACCAATAAATTGAAATGTATTATTTCTAGAATACTGAAATTTCTTTTCCAACTTATTTGTTATTTGTCTTTAGAAAGTTCTACATTCACAAATTTCAACCATATAGAAGAGGAAAATGAATTGTTAATAATCTTGAGAGTTTGTTTGGTAGGAATTATTTGAAAAATTATTTTTTTTTATCATCATTTTCAATTATTCATTATATTGATGTGATAATATTTTTATATATTATCAATCCCTTTACTTCGCCCCCACATATTTAAAAAAATTGTTGAAAAGTCTCGTGACAAGGCGAATGCGCGATTGAGCTTTTTTGGACAACTTCTTAAGCGCGTGTTTTCCTACAAGTTTTAATATATTTTTACACACAAATTTTGTGAGACCTACCTGTATTACACAAATCTCTATCATTCAATTCCACTTATTCTCTCTCCTATACCATATAAAAACACATATTCTAACACCTGCTTAGAGTAGGTGACTAGGAGTGTAGGATAGATCACGAGGAAAGAATTGTGGTAAGATGAGTAGTTCTTAATCTCGTCGTTATACCTTTATAACGTAGAATATTATTACTCTCACAAGAAGGAAGCGTTAGACGTAGCGTGTGTTCGTGTCTTTTTTTGTCTAAAAATTTGATAAAAGTTGAATTTTTAGATAGATAGTGATGGAAATCACGAGATATGTGGATAATAATAATTGTAGATGTGAGATGTGTGGTTGATATTAATGTTTGGCTTTGACTTTTAGTAGTATGTGATTTTTAGGTAAAAATAATTGGAAACGAACACAAGTGTAATTTTGAGGTTGAAAAAAAGTCTTGAAGAGAAGAAGCGTTGTAAAGTTTCTTGCTGATGCAAAAGTGATTGATTGCTGACGATGATTGGTGTTATTGATTACTCCCTCCGTCGCACTAAAATATGCACTCATCATTTTTCATACATATTAAGAAAATATTTTAAATACAGTATTATTGGAATTACAAAATATTTCTATATTGTTCATATTTTACTCTTACATTAATTGACAAAAAAGTAGCATGAACATTATTAGTATCTTTGAGAGATAGAATAGCTAGTTGATTTTTAGTATTCCAATAATATTAAATACTCCACCAGTCTCACAAATATAGACTCATTTTCTTTTTTAGGACCTCCTCCAAATATATAATTTTGTTTTTATAACAAGAAACATTTTTTTGTTCATTTACTAAAATAACTTTATTTAACTTCCCTAGTCATAACTATTATTTTTAAATATTATTCATTAAATAAGGGTATATTAGGAAACTAATTATAAAATTTACTTTTCCAATAATTTTTCTTAATCTTTGTGAAAAAATCAACAAGTCTATATAATTGGGACGAGGGAGTAGGAGTACTTTAGTCAACTAGAAAATAACTTGTATTTTTAATGAGGAAAATGGACTGTCATTTGAAATAAATAAAAATAAAATATAAATCTATCTTAGTGGGAGGGAGGGAGTACAAGAGTTCACCGCGCTTTTGTCCCATTCTCCTAATCAGAGATCGGTTTGGCGAATATTGATGAGGATTATGTTTTTAATTTTTATTATAGCTGACCAGAGACCACTAAAATTTTGAAAAAAGGGATCAACTACTATCAAGGTGAAATTTTCAATGAAGTGACTAAACGATTAATAATTTTTTTGTGCGTCCCATAATTGACCGAATTTAATGTCATTGAGAGTATCGGCACGCTGGGCTATGTATAACAACCAACCTTAAAATGAAAATTTCTAAGTTACTAACCGTCTTTTTTTTCTTAGTTTTTTTTTTTTTTTTTTTTTTTAGGGTAATGGGTATGTTTCTTCTTTTAAATTAAAGACAAATTGATATGTTGAGTTCTGTATATATTTGAATACAATTGAATTCCTATTAAATTAACTGGAAATGGAAACCTATCACTAAACAGGTTCAAAGATCGAGTCTAAAGATTGTTATAATTTGAAGAATTCAATGCAATTCAAGCTGAATTATAAAATATGTGATTAAGTTAATGGACCATTCAACTGAGCAATTTATATGAAATATCCGTTATAATAATATATATTGGACTGGATTATAATCTAGTGGTGGCACGAGGAAATTAGGCGAAATATCATGTTTAAGTTTGAAATTATAAAATTCAGATAAAATAAAAATATTTGTAAAAATTAAGGGGCGCATGACTTGATCTTATGCAAATCACGTATGTACAATCACTCATCTTTTTTTCTTTTTCTTTCTTCTTTTTTTAAAGAAGTTTTTATTTTGTAATGTAATTTCCTAATTTCAAACCCTTCACAAAGTGTGTAATGAATTACACATGGTGTGTAATGGATTACATAGAGTGTAATGTATATTACATAGAGTTTGTAGTGACATAGAGCGCTTAATGAATTGTAAATAGTGTGTAAATGTGTAAGGCATTAGTGCATTACACAGAGTGTAATTATTGGAACAGAATTTTAGGTGTTTAGCGTAGAATTCGTATACGGTGTCTATTTCGGGTTCATAATATTTTTTTCGCATTCTCGATATGACAGATGCAACTAGCAGCTTTATTGCTGCAAATATGGATTTTTAGACATTTTAACTTGCGTTTGTTAGTTATCGATAATTATAACTTTTTTGATAAAAACTAATAGGCAATTTATGCTAGGCGATCGCCCTGATCTGTATTGGGCAATCGCCCTGATCTGTATTGGCAATCGCTTAGTACAAGTCCATTCTTTATTTTTACAAATAAATCCATTTGATTGAATTTTTAAATATCAATTTTTTTTTGGAAACTAATATTAAATTTAAAAGTTGGTAAAAGTGTTTAGTTTTCCTGACATAAAACATATTTATCAAATTGTATTGAGGACAAATGTGGTGGTGCCCCTAGCAAAATTCTATTAGTGCACTACTTGTACCCAATGCTTGAGCTTTTATTAATCAACGTGATGTGCAAAAATTTTGTGAAGTGTGACAACAATAGTATTGATATCTTACTATAGAGAATTCTAAGATTTCATATCGATGTAAGTTAATGTACTTACAACATTACTCATATAAATATAAGTGAAGTATTTATAGTATTACTCATTTAGGATAGACGGGGTGTGCACAACTGAAGCAAATGGGCAAGGTTTTAGTTGTGGTGGAGAATGACATGTAGCACCGAAACAATGTTTTAAGCATTCAAATATAAGATTACAGCCAATGAGGTTTAGTCTCGTTTGTTAGTAGGACTAAAGTTGAAGTCCTGAGAGTCCTAAGACCTGTCCTGAGACGTTGAAGGTCTCAATTTCAAGTACACCAACATTGGTGAGTAGCTTTATTTGCTGCTAGTAGGACGGTAATAGTTCCTATAAGTAAAGCGGCTATAATTCTCCCGCTAATAAGGCAGCTATAGTTCCCACCAGTAGGGCGACTTTAATTGCACTATAATTCAGTAAGACTTATATTTGCGCTTGTGTATTATTTTGATGTAGCTTGTATTTATTTTATTTTATTTTAAAGTATAAGATTATAGCCTCCTAAAAGAGCACCATTGCCATATATTAAATATAGATTGTAGACATTAGAGTATTTCAATGGTTATTGTGTGTTCTTGGTTGTATGATTGGAAATTTTCTGCAACGGCCATGGAAACTACAGCCAACTTACGGCCCAAGACACAAGCCCCCCATGAATACCCCGCGGGGCGCACCCTATGTGAGAGGCCGAAGATTTGTTATCTTCAGCCTCTGGAACCATAACAAACCTGGTTGTATGATAACTAAATGGACCAACGTGCAATCTACGTGACATCATGTTTGAAGAATAGACGTTCAATCCCAAAAGTCAATTCCAATGATTCTGTGTAGACTCTACATATATAATTAATGTATCCGACTTTTCTATTATTTTTTAAATAAAAATAGATCTTGATTTATTTCACATCTTACATTTTTACGAAAAATTGAATTTATGCCACTTCAGATTGAGATCCTTGTAGCATTGTTTATTTTAATTAATTTATATCATGTCAACTTGACATTGTCCCAGTTAAAAACCAATGGACAGTTTTTTTAATACATAATGCTATTTCAATTGTTGTATCAATCAATTTTGATAACTCACGCGACCATTGGAGATGGAGATGCCCTTGGTAATCTATTTTCCCTGTATGTTTTTTAGTCTAGATCTTGTTGGGGGAAGGTGTTCCTCTCTCTCTCTCAATACAGATGTTACGTTGTTATGTAAAAGTTATTTTTCTTGAATTATGAAGTACATCTTATAAAATTTACACATCCTACTCACTTTTCGACCACTCAATTTCATATGTTTATATACGAAAATATTTATAAATACCTACTTCCATATAGATGAATTGAAGATAATGCTTTATAAATATATTAAGGAAACATTTTGATTTATTAGGGTGTTACTTCATCCTATAAATTATTGGGAAAATGATTAATATATTACAGATTATATTATAATAATGATTCAAAAAAAATATTAAATATAATTATGATATTTATATAATTAAAATTATAAATATATCATAACAATTATAATAATTACTCCAAGTATGACAGTCATTTGGTTTGGGTCAACCAAACTCTACAATTGTTACAGTTATTATTATTATAACAGTGATCGTAGTTATTATAAAAAAATTTTATTCAAATTAAATGCAAAGGTAAAATATGTAATTAAAACATATATTTATGTCAATCAATTATTGGCTATATAATCTATAGCAATAATTTATACAATCTACAAAGTTGTAAACTCCTTGGTCAGATCTTGAAGCAGAGTCCAAAGTAAGAGGAGAGCTAAGTATAGGTTTACTATCTGTATAATTGAATTTAATGCGCTATCTGAGTGAATACCATATTAATCGCTGTATTTAGTATAGAGTCATTCGTCAATCGAATATATAATATATATTGAATTGGTTGACATGAGAACATATAGGCGAACCTACCACAAATTCAGGTCTTACCAAACAACGCGGAGTAAATTAATCAAATGAGTGTAATCCCCATTTTGAGAACATATTACACAACATGTCAAACACCCAAATATTCATATGTTTTTCTTTTCCCTAATTATGCCTTTTGAGTTGGCTTTGTTTATTATTAAATTGATTTGAGAGCTAGAGATAACATTATTAAAGGATACATCCAATAGGAACTAAAAGGGCAAAACAAAATGATATAATGAATCCAAAATTGAGAGATGAAAAAATTGTATCTCAAAAGCACCAACACTTCGTTTGTCACCAACAATTCTAACATAAACCTCTTCCTTCTGCCTCCAAGATTTCCATGCTCAATTTTCACAACAATATTCTAATACCTAACTGATAAACAGAACACAAGGCAAGATTAATCAATAATTTATTTTATTTTATTTTAATTATTCTTTACTAAAATTAATCTATATTTAATTACTTATTATTTACACACGAAAAAAACAAAAAAGAAGAAGAAGAAAAAGATGGGTTGGTAGACTGGTTCTTGAAAAAGGATAACTACTATAATTAAGAATAAAAATGGTAAAATAATATGTAATGAAATATTAAAAAAATGATGAATTAATTTTCTTACTTCATAGTAAAAATAAGTGGCAATATCACTTGCAGTTGAAACCTAAAATAAAATAACCCCAAAATCGAAAGTAATAAAGATTATTAATTTGTATTACCATTTGTGATGAAAGAATTAAGGATTTCTCACCATGTAAAGACTTTCGTGATCCGACAGCAGATGAAGCTGCCATATGATCTGATCTTTCCCCAACTCTTTGATCAAAGGAAAGTTGAGATCATGCTGGCAGCTTCATCTGCTAGTGGTGCACGATGCACATACGCATGACGGTGACGGTGGTGATAGTGGAGGAGAAACTAGGAGATAGCTTGATGGGGAGATAGATAAAGGATGAAGGTGTGAACATAATGAAACAAGATGGATGAAGGGATATATATAGAGATAGGAGTTAGGACAAAAGATCAAATTTTCTTGGATGAATATGTATTTGTTAATATGAATGAATCTTGTTTCTTTCCATATGGACTGAAAAGTTAATGAAATTAATTATAATTTAATAGCAGAGAAATTAATTATTATAAATTAGAAGTAGGAGAGATAGATGGCAGTGGTCCATAGTGAATAATATCGCGCCGATGACACCACCATGCGGACAAAGCTAATGTGACTTCGGAAGATACCTAAATTCTCTTTCACATACACACACATTGATGTAGAATCAATGGTCGAATGAATTTAGAAGTGGACCTAAAAGAGTAGAATTATCTACAAATTTGACGCCTGATCTCCATTTCGGGGCCTTATGTATCTCTATTTTGGTGTTTCGATGAGACGAGTGCAACTCACAGGACTATTAAATATGATGGATTTTGGGCATCTGAGAACATTCAAACAGCAATATCTGCGATTTGTTTTGTTATTTTACTGTTGTTTTTAAAATTTTGTTTTTATTTTTCCATTTTTCATTTCACGGCCGGATATATCCAAAGTGATTTTGAGTACAAATTATGTACGTTAATTTACTCGTTTAGGAATTTTAATTAAATTTAGTTTTTTTCTTCAACTGGAATTATAAATTATTGGTGCCTATACAAACGGGATCACTGCGCACATTTTCAATCATCTCTGAATTATCAATTAAACCTCATGAGTTTACATATTTTTGATGTATTCTAAAGAATTTTTTTCTTTTAAGGATTTTCACTAAAATTTCAAAAATTTTCGTTAAAATTTCCTTGCCTCGTGTTGCTTGACACACACTTACACTTTAAGAAATTAATATGTATTAATTAATATAAGAAAAAAAAAAGATAAGTATAGAGAGCTAATATATAATTTGTAATATACATGTAATGAGACAAATGTATGTAGATAATGTGATTTGGTCACTCCATGACAAAATATTAAAAATAGAAATGATTATTTCATTGCTTGTCTTATATATTGAATTGATGTAAAATACTCTCTATATCATGAGTTGTCATAATCCTCAAATCAGTTTTTGAGAATATTATAGATTTACCATATGTTTTGAATTATTTTTTAGATGCATATTATTAATAAGAGTTAAAGTTTTCTATTCAATTTCTTTTTATTAAATTAAATTCAATAAAAACAGTCAATAATTAGTGAAATTTTCTCCATTTTAGGGGTGGTTTTCTTTTAATATTAATATTAATTTTTCTTTCTTTTTCTTTTTTAATATTTCATCTGTTGAAAAATTATATATTGTGCCACTTTTCAAAAGAGATGAGAAATGGCATAAAACTACTATGATGACTAAAAGATTTTCTAAGTTTATACAAAATGAAAATAGCTTAATGCTGAATAATTTTCAATTATTTTATTAAATTCCTTTGGAGATGAAATTCGACAAGTTAACCATTTTTTGAGCTAAATTCGAACTTGATCAAACAAGTTATTAATTTAAATGTAAAACCGATTTATCTATTTTTAGTTGTATCCCCAATTTAACACGTCTAGTTATGTAAAAGCTATAATAACTTATAAATCTTATTTTTATTTTTCGGAAATTTTACATATATAAAACTTTCTTAAATAGTCGTTATAATATTAAATCAGCATCAAAATCGTGACTGAATGCTGATCCGTGCAACTTTCATTTTTCTATTATTTATTATTTTGTTAATTCAATCAATGAATAAATGACTGGACGAAATTTCTAATCCGCAACAAAAACGTACGTACGGAGACGTAGGGATATTATTGTATTTATTATTTCCACCTTATCTATTATATTTCTTTGAAGTATAATAGATAAGGTGGAAATAATAAATATAATAATTTCCAATCCCCAATTTAACACGTCTAGTTGTGAATCATCGTGTACTTTCAGTGGCGCAGTCATTGCAAATTTCTCTCTTTTTCTATTACGGGAGAGAAACTTAAAAACTCACGATTATATAAAATTGCAGAAGTTGTTAATCGAAACAACCTGCAATTAAATGCCCACACCCGTCATCTATGTGATACTACCTCCATCCCAAAAATATAGTTTATTTTTCATTTTTTGTCCGTCCCAAAATAGAGGCGATTTTTCTTTTAAAGATGGACTTAAAATATTGATTGTCTTATATACTATCATTTAATATATATTGTTCTCGTCAAAATAGATTAGTAGAAATAAAACATCTAATAGATGAAATGACATATTAGGAAAATAATCTTGAACTTTACTTTTCCAACACTATTAATTGTATTTTTCTTTATCTTTGTGAAAATAAAAATGAGCTATATATATTGGATGGATATAGTATTAATCTTACGTTAAAGGATTAGATCATAGTTAATTAATTATCACTCAGGGTTTTGAATCATTATCTCATTTTCACCTAACATTCTATTTGAGATTTTGACAATTTCTCGATGATACAGTCACATAATAAACATTCAGACATCCTTAAAGATTGGCTGACAGATTTTTAGCTTATCTTGATAAGGCGACCGATTGGGAGATGGCTCAGCTCACTGCCACTGCTAGTTCACAATCACAGACCCCCTTCATCCCGTCGGGTTATGTTCGCTTTCTTTACTTATGTGTATCAAATTATAGATGGCTTTCCTTTCCGTGTATTTGACCTTTTTCTTTTTTAATGTATATCTATCTAATATGCATTTGTTGCAATCATCATTGAAGATGCTAATATATTTTTTAAAAAATGTAATAACTTTTAATTTTTGGATAGTATTGATTACTAGTAGCATTCAGGCCGGTCCAGTATCCATTAGGTCAAGGAATCGATTCTCATCCCTAACACTCCCTCTTAAAAAAAAAATGTTTTTTATAATCAATTAAGCTACATCCTTTTTTTTTTTTAGAGGAAGAGAGCAATATCTTTGCCTATCTTTCATATTCTCAATGGCCCGGAGCGAGCTAGGGCTAAACCCGGGGTTCGAAAATTGTTTTCAACTAACAATAAATACATGTCTTATCGCTAGTCGTGTCGTTATTACAAGTGCCAAGATATACGAATTCAAGTGGAATACATAATTTTCACACCGCACACAGAGTTCCTCTATTAATATGATATTGTTCTAAGATAATTCTTATATATGTCTAACTTCTGCTTATGAATCCAAATTGTACCTTAAAAATTTGAGATCAACATGTGGAACAAGAACCAAGTATCATGAATATTCGACATTCCTATGACAAAACAAAACATAATGCTCAATCAATCTAACTACCGTGAGGGCCACGACACTATATTAGAGTATCATCAAATCAATCATAATAAACCAATTAGCACTACTACTTTTCCCAGTTTCTTGTACGAAGGAAAAGACAACTTGCCTAACTATCTCTCCGGATAACACTTTTGATTTTCTTTACAAAGATGGAAACCCGGTTGTCGAATGCTCGATACAATTTTTATGAACTTGATAATATATACTTCAAGACACTATGAACTAGCCAATTAGGGTCCGTTTGATTGAGGGTGGAAAATATGATAGAAAATGATTTCTATCCAAAATTTCCATCTTTCAATCATGCACATTTTTTGAAATATGAAATTCATTTTTCTTGAAAAGCCAAAAACTTGATTTTTTCCTTTAAAAATATGGAATTAGAATTCTTAGAGGGAGGGGTGGGAATTGGATTTCCATGGAATTGATATTCCATGCACTTTTCCACCCTCCAATCAAACACACCCTTAGGTATTATCAATTATGTAGCAGCACAAATGATTTCCTCCCAATGTAAGGAGAATTTATTGTCCCCACCTGTTAATGTATTAGTAGATGAGTTAATGAAGTTGGATCTAACTGCTGATGTGTTAGCCCCCATCTACACATTAACAGTGGGGAAAATAACTTCTCCCGAATATTTCTATGTAGTAGAGTCTATTAGTAAAGGTTAGTTTATATGACCTAGAAGTACACAAAATAATTCGAGCTATGCTGCTGGTACACAATTTATTTTATTTAAGAGACATATGTCAATTCGACATTAAGGGGGTGTATTTAATTTATATTTTAATGGACTTTAATAGATTTTTTTTAAGCAATTGATTTTGATGGATTTAACTAACTTTTATGGATTTCTAAAGACTTTTATTTTTCTCAAAATAATAATAATAATAATAATAATAATAATAATAATAATAATAATAATAATAATAATAATAATAAATCAAGAGAAACTCTAGTAATAATTCATTAATTATATTTGGTAATTTATAATGCTTCATTTGCTATAGGTAAAAAATGTTAAATGTAAATAACGTTACCATCTCACTCTCTCGTTTTTAATATAAATTTTTTTCATGTATTTTAAAATGATTAAGAACACATTTAACAAAATAAAGTATAATAATCGTTACACGGATTCTAATAGTCTTCCAACGTTTCTAGTAGACTTTTATTTATTAGACTTCCATGGATTTTTATGGGTTTAAATTTTTATCCCTAAAACATGAATCTAACACAAGAAAATCTATTAATAATTAATTCAATTATTTTCGACAATTTACAATGCTTTATTTGCTATATATGAATGATAAAATGATAAATGTCAATATTGTAATTATCTAGCACTTTAGTTTTCAAATAAAGAAACAATTTCATGTATTTAAAACGACTTATCAACACATTGAACAAAATAAATTATGGTGGTGAAGTTTATAGACATATAAAACACTTTCTGTAGCCGCAAGGAAACCTACTAACAGTGATGCATAAAATAGTGGAAAGGATGAACCATCTCAAATTCCATGAAATAGAGAAATGAAATGGATGTACCCTTCTCAATAAAAAAAAGGGTGTAAAAGTAAGAGGAATATATGGTTGAATTTGTAATAGGAGAGAGAGACGATTGGGATCGGAAGAGAAACTGAGAGACGTTTGAGAAGAATGGGAATGTTTTCTCTCCCCCCTTCAAAGTTTCTACGTTAGATACGAGAACGTTCAAGCGGCCGCGCGGGTTTAATCCTCCATCCCCGCATGTGAAGTGGGTACACGTGACAAGCTTGCAGTGAAGATTCCTCTACCAAAATTGGCACTTTCTTCACCCGTGCCAAAACTTAAAGTCAGTCAAACAAAGGAGGCCCATTCAAAGAAATACAACTACTTTATTTCCATTTAACCCAAGTTCAGATCTGGGATGAAGAACGTTTCTGGCTTGGTCTGCTTGCTCAATTATTTCAGCCACTAAATTCTCCAACTTGAGATCTCGTGATTTAGGTCCATTTCGCTTCAATTAATCCGCCGCGCACTAAGTCACCGGGTTTCAAGTTATTCGACCGCCAATTTCAACTGCAGTAAACCTATCTTCATCTCTTCTCGTGATCTATGTGAAGTAGATTTCAAATGATGTGTGCTCCTTGTTATTATTATTGTTGTCGCTGTAGTTTTTTTAAACCTTTGTTAGAGTTCTTGTTTTTCCCCTTTCGCACATCA
Source organism: Jasminum sambac (assembly GCA_018223645.1). Taxonomy (NCBI): domain Eukaryota; kingdom Viridiplantae; phylum Streptophyta; class Magnoliopsida; order Lamiales; family Oleaceae; genus Jasminum; species Jasminum sambac. The sequence continues at coordinate 30,908,301 of CP073652.1, forward strand.
ATAATCCGGTTTCTTGGTTTTAGTTGGTTCGAAAATTGCTTTATTTTTCGCTTTTTGTTGGTGACACAAAATGTGGGTGTTTTGGAATACTAAAAATTAAATTCTCGCTTGTTGATTGAAATGAGCCCGTGGCCTTTATAATGATAAGAATTGATGCATTACATTGTTGAGTTGAGTTTGCTGAATGCTCAATTGTGCGCTTTGTTGAATACTAATGCTCTCTACTTTCAAAGAGTTCAATTTGTTGAATTGATGCATTAAATTGAAATGTCTTTTTATAAAAAGTGTAAGAATTTTAGGTTATCCCATTCCTTCTAATTGCAATTACAGAAATCAAAATTGCGAATACGTAATGCTAGAATTTGTCTCGAAATGAGAAAGTCGGGCCATCTGACCTATGTTTGCCCAAATAAGCTTTACCATGCCCTAAATGCACTAATGGATTCATAAAACACTTGTGTCGTGGATACACAAAAAAGAGCTATGGGAAATTATTCTTTACGCAAGTGATGATTGTTGCAAGTATTTTATCCGGGACGCAACCAAGTCGGGAGTTCAATGAAGGCCGCCTAGTAGGCCTGTGGCGAAATTTGAAGTTGAAGATGTTATTGGAGACCTACCTACTCTTTTCAAAGTGTGTGCAAAACTAACGGATAAAATGGATGTGAAGGTTGCTAAACATGAACATGAACATGAACATGACCATCTCAAGGATAAAGGAAAAGAACAAGAATGATGTGGCTTGTAATTGTTGTTAGCTATGTAATTGGTATTGGATGATTGTGAGGAGTTTCTAGTTGAAGTTAGCTATGTAGTTGTTAGAATGAAGTTAGCTATGTAGTTGTTATCTAGTTCGTCTTAGTATTTTGTAATTGTATTTGTTGGCGATGTAGTTGTTATCAATCATCTAGTTTGTCTTAGTATTTTGTATTTGTATTTCTAGTCCTCGAATGTCAATTTTATGTTTACGCTACTTGTTTAATCTATCTTGTTGAGGCTCGATCCTAAATATCATTGACATGAAATACGTCGCATGGATTGAAACATGAAAGAGAGCCAGACAACTGAGTGAACTGCTCCCTGTAATAAAAGCAATCTACAATTATCGTAGAATATTAAGTATACAACCAACACAAATTCAATCACAATCGCAACATCACATACCATTAGTATTACTACAAAATACTTTTGACCGACCATGGAATTCAACAAAAACAATACAACTAAGGTCTAGAAATGGGCTTGCAAACGTAATACAAATGCCAAAATATATTTTTGAGGGATTTAGCTATTAAAAACTACTGCAAGAACTCATCCCCTGGAATGGTGGTCGTCGGGTCAACATAGTAGCTATCGACTGCCTGACTTGCAAACGTATCATCCACTCCCACATATCCACATTCTCCATTCATGAGAGACATATCTGGTCGGTAATCCTCATCGACCAATCTAGTGATAAGATAAAGAACAAGTGTTACAAAGTTGATTAGAACACAATAACATATCATCGATTACTTCGCCGTTCCGGTCAAGAAACCCAAACAAAAAGACTAAATAATTTTCATACCTTAATTGCAATTGTGGGCATTTCTTCACTGTGTGTCCCGGCTGATGACAGTGCCCACATTTCCTGTTATTTCCCCTCATTCCTTTCTCCTTTGATGATTTCAGTCGCTTTCCAGAGCCCTTAGCCCGCACCGGCATTGGATCTTCAATATGGATACCCTGCTCATTGTTCATGTTCGTTTGTTGATTTTTTGTAGGTTGTGCTCTCTCGGCCAACAACTCCTTCGACTGTCTTGCCAGCTCCCTCACCCCTCTCAATACAAAACTGCTGACTTCTGGTGATTCATGCACTATATTAGTCAATTCCATAAATTCAGTGCTCAAGGTGGCATGTACAGTAATGGAAGCTTGCCTAGCAAAACGTTGGGGTGTGGATTCGAAGACAGAGACTGATTTAGCTTTCTTTGTCCACCTAGGAAGGATGTAATGATCAGGCAACTCCCTAATTCCCTTCCTATACATCAAACACAGGATGTGGCGACACGGATATCCACTGAATTCAAAAAGCTTGCAGCTGCATGTCATAACATTAGATGAAGACAACCAAGTCACATGACGCATATTAGAAGACCCTACATTAGATTTGTAAACCTGGTACACCTTTATTTCTGATGTGGAAGAGATCTTAGAATAATCATAACTTATACTATCCTTCAGCTCTTCTTGAAATAGCAAGAACACAGCTTTCGTATATAGACCAACCATCTGGGTCTCCAAATCGAAGCTAGTCAACATCATAGGTACCTGGTCTCTGTCAATGTGGTCTGCCATTAGCTCTTGATCCCTTTGGTGATCCAATGCCCTCTTAAATAGCAAAACGAACTCAGCAAGCGAATTCTTTCTCACAACATATGTTTTCAAGAATGAATGATGAGCTTCGACTCTTTGGCTGCTTGACATGCCTGCAGAGAACAAGTGCCTCACATAAGCCGGTACCCACCTATCACGAATGACATACATATTTCGCAACCAATCATTTCCGCCCAACACAGTGGTGCTCATCAATTCACCCCACTTCTTCTCAAATTCTTCAGGTGTCTCACTCTTGTGAATAATATCATACAAGGCTTGATGGTGAGCTCCATAAAGCGTTGGACCCAATTTCTCGGGGAACTTGAATGTGATATGCCATAAACATAAACGGTGCACGCTCGGAGGAAACACCTGAAATATAGTAGAAGATAAAGGTCAAATAAATACTGTGTTATAAAATACGACCCAAAAAAAAACTTTTTGAATAAATTATCTCAAAACAAGTCTTCAAATGTCATTACCTTATCAATTGCCCCTCTGATTGCTTGATCTTGGTCAGTGATGATAACTTTCGGGGCATCTCCACCGGGCATGGCAGCTAGAAACTTCGAGAAAAGCCAGATAAATGAGTTCGTTGTCTCGTCACTAAGAAACCCACATCCAAACAAAACGGTCTGTCTATGATGATTCACGCCTACAAACGGTGCAAAAATCATACCGTACCGATTGGTGTTATAGGTTGTGTCAAACACTACAACATCCCCAAAGTACACATACGCAGCACGTGACTGAGAATCTGCCCAAAAACACCGATTGAAGACATTCTCCTCCGTTTCGACACAGTAGTAAAAGTTTGGATCTGCTTTTGTCTCGGATTCGAAAAAGGCAATGACGCTATCGGCATCTTGCCCCAAATGCTTCAATCTTATATCCCTCTCAACATTCCGAATGTCCCGTAAGAGACAACCTACAGAAGAGGGACCACCTGTCTGTATCTCCATAACCCGAAACTGTTGGCATGTGGGGATGTTTGCTTGTGAAAGTTGACGGGCGAGATTCTTCTGGAGCAGGGTAACCCTCCTATGAGATGTCAGGAAATGCGTCTTCGTCGGACTACAAAGTGGATGGTTATGCTCGGCCGTAAAACTTGAAACAACCCATTTGTCCTTATTCTTTGGTTTCCTCACTGTCATTCTAGCCCCACATAAGCATCGGGTCCGTCCTCGCTTTCGCGTTCCGGATCGAGATTTTTTATGCTTCTCCGTCTTTTGATACTTTAAGTTCGTCGTGCCTTCTTTCGAGCAAGTGAAATCTCTCCATCTATATCCCGTCCCATCTTCATTTTTCCTATTGTTGTTACTACGCGGTATCTAAGCCCGCTATACTTATGATTTGTTGTAGAACTCACGTGCATCTTCATCCGAGTTAAATGTCATACCAACATATGGTACATCAACAAGGGCAACTTGAGGAATGTATTTATTAGCACATGCTTGAATCAACTCCGCTGTCAAAAAATAAGTAAAACAATAAAATCATATAAAGCAACATTTCAACAATAACTAATTGTTCCAATCGATTTGGCAATTTAGCATCCTCTTAACTAATAAAGTCATTTGTTTAATTTAATTTGTCGCATATAATGAACGCGTATCTATCTTTTATGTGAACGGTACCATTAACATCAAAGTGATTGCTTTAACTACCCATTTCACACAAGAATATATAAAACCAAGCAGTATAGAAATATATACCCACGTAATATATGAAATCGTTACAATTTAAAATGAAAGATATATATGAAACCGCTAGCACTTAATAATTAAATAGAGAATATTTGCACAAGTACACTATAACAAACAAATACTTAATGTATTATGGATAGAGAGAGAATATCTAAAAGCTTTGAGAATATTTAAAGCTTCAAGGGTATGAAACAATGGCGTGATACTTGAAAAAAATTGAGCAAAAAGCCGAGAAAAGGATAAGCCAATACATCATTCAATCAATATGTATTTACCTACAGAACTTGGTTTAAAAGATTCAAATTTTGGTTTCACAAAAATTGAACAACCGACCTCCATTTTCTTCATTGTCTTCGTCGTCTTGACCATTTCTCTTCCTCTTCTATAGCATTGTCATCCACTTCTCCAGATGAAGCTGCCGAGGAGGCATCGCTGTCATCCTCAATATGGCCGTGCATTGAGGAGACGCCATTGTTGAGCTAAAGAACGAGAGAGGCAGTGAATGTAATTTGGGAATAGGGTTATTTCCATTTGATTGAATGTTATTTGCACAATTGGACCTCACACTATGGAGTCTCATTTCAAAATGGCACCGGCAATTGACTGCTTTTGATCATGAAATTGGCACGCTTCTTTTTGATCACAGCCTTCGCCAACGTAAGTTCCGCCACTTCACATGGCACTTCACATGCGGGGATCCAGAAGCAAACCCGCGCGGTGTCTAGAAAGGGGCTTACGTTAGATAATAGATTAGTAAAGAATTTGGGAGTGTATAATTTTCACTAAAAAGTCTAACAAAATCTATTATAAATGGAATTCTATTTGTTAGCTTGTTTAATTAAATTGACATGATTTAATTAATTAAAAGTTAGTTAGTTTAATTATCATTTCTATTTTTCCACACTTAATTTAATTAATTGAGTTTCTTATTGTGACAATTAAATGGACTAAATTTATTAAGGCTATATTATCAAAATATAATGCCTTGTTGAGATAATGTTATCCAATATGAGATTTAGATAGTGTTGCGATTATTTTAAACTTAAATTTTATTAGATAAATCATGGATCTACTCTTCAAAATCCTACACGCTTATCATAATAAAATTCAAATAAGGATGAGGTTGGTAAAGATATGAAGACTTATCTTTTGTCTTATCTTTTTTCCATATTTATCTTTGTTTATCTTATTAATTATTTATTTTGGCTTTATCCTACCAATTTTATTCTATCTATCTGTCTTGGATGTAGGAGTTTGGATGTGACACAATGTTTTTGGTGGCAAGACAGAGGATTCACACACGTGAATAAATAGGAATGAGTGAGGATGAGCTAGTGATGAGATGTATGCCTAGAGGAAAAAAGCACGTACAACCTACATGTACGCATAATGAGCTTTAGTCCCTTCTCCTCCTCCATGTATTTGTAGCTTAAGATTTGTATCGCGTTCAAAGCAAAATCACAAGCCCATTGTACACCACAAGTCCACCACTTGGTTTCATTAGGTCAAATCTTCGGGAGAAGTCGGATTCACTACACAGGAGTTTCGACCAAGAGAAGATCTTCACGGGAGGTGACGATCGGTGGGAGAACCGCCCAAATCCAGGTTGAATTGCAGAGTTACGAGATGTTTTGAAGAGCAATGAGATGTTGACTCACAGTACAAGTTAAAAGAGAGATCATGAAGTGATCGTCGTTAATTCTAGTTGTTAGATAGTAATATGCATATTGCTATCCTTAATTTTTTATAACTGGTTTAATTTCTTGGCAACTAGTGAATCTGTTTGTCTGCAGGTGCAGGTGGGTGGTTTTTTATCCTGTTGGGGTTTTCCACATTAAAATCGTGTATTTGCTGTTCTGTTTAAATTTCCGTATTCTTACTCTTAGCTAGATATATCTAGGCTCCAATCGAACTTTAACTCAGATATATCTTACTTGAGGTAACTGTGAACAAACTGCAGTTTAATAAAATACTATCTAGATACGTTTAAGTAATCTGTAAACTAGACAACTCATAACTTTCACTATTAAAATCCGCCAAAAAATTGAATACCTCTAAATTTTGTAGGATCCTAAAAAGTCAAGATTGAATGTCACATCATTTTAAATGATTTTTTAAAAATCTATTGAATTCTACATTAAATACCTCAAGATTTTAAAAGGATTTTAAAGGAATTCTAAAAATCTATATTGAATATTACACCTAAACTTTTAAAATCCATTACAATGAAAATCCTTTAAATTCCGAAGTAAATACAACCTCTAAATGATGTCCAGGTAATATGTGGGTATAGTAAACTTGTATGCATATGGGTATTACCGTATTAGATCACTTCTAGCTACTTGTTGTATAGTTTTACAAATATTGTGCGCTCAACATTTTTTGAGGTGAAATGTCTCAATCATAACACAAAACAAACATATAAACCTTTATGTAAATGGCTTATTGACACAATTATGATCCAACGTTTCAATTCGCAGTGCACTAAGGACTTATCATTTTTTGCTTGGCATTTTCGTTCCCAACCTAATATTGTATTATGAGATAAGGCTTTTTTAGATTAAAAAGATAATATTACTCTGTTATTTACATTATTTTCATTAAAATTAAATAAAAATATTTATAATCGAGTTCATAACCTTTTAATAAGTACAAACTAGTCCAAATCTTCAACACATTCTCTTCCACCACCACCACCCTCCCCGCGCCTCCACTGCCACTAACTCTGGCAAATCCCAAAAGTAGATCTAGTGGTCTAAAACCACCAATTGCTGGTGGTGGTGGCGGTGGAAGAGAATGTGTTGAGGATAAGGACTTGTTTATCCTTATTAAAATGTTATATATTCGATTGTAAATATTTTTATTTAATTTAATGAAAATAATGTGAATAAAAGGGTAATATTGTTTTTTTTTTTTGTGTGCAAAAAAGTCCTTATTTTGTAATAAGACGTTAGGTTGAGGACAAAAATACCAAGAAAATAAGATAGGTTCTTAGTGCCCAACGAATTAAAACATTGAGTCCTGATTGTGTCAATAAGCCTATGCAAATTCGTGTATAGGTGTAATGATTTTGACAAGTTTTGTTGTTTTGATTGCCTTTGGGTTGGGTCCAAATTAACCAATGGATGCATGCTGAGTCACCAGCATGTCATCGTATCACAAAGTGGGAAAAGCTTAATATATCACTAGCGAAATTGTTTTTTATGATTATTATTGAACTAAACAATGATTAGCTAAGGATAATTAAGTATTTTTCAGTTACTTGCAAGTTTATGTGGTTGTTAAATTGGTTCAAAAAGGTACACTTGTCGCAGTAATAGTAGTTTTAGTTATGCTTTGCTAATATAAGTGCGAGGATGACTATTTTGGGACCCAAATAATGAAGCATGTTATTAATTTCAGTTCGATTTTTAAAATTTTTTTTTAATAAAATGTAAAAGTAAAATTTCAAAGATTGTGGTTGAACCACTAATATATTTTGTCCAACCATTTTGTCGAAATATGAGCACGATCCGCTAATTCGATTTATCACTTTAGAAAGTACAAAGTTGTGGAATGTTTTGATTAGCATTTATTATTTTACTTTTCAATAGAAGACGCATTTGTTAAGAGGAATGTATTGAGATTTATTGCAATGGCCTGATAGTGGCACGTTGACAATCTGGTGGAAGCTGAAAATGTACGTAACTTGGCTTTTCGTGTACTCTCCACTCCCGCTCTCGCCATGCTCAAGATTCAATTCGAATTACATTAGAGTTCCCTAACCCTTCCACTTTCCCTTGGTAAGAAAGTTCATTATCTTTTACTTTTTTCTTGTACATCCAATGCTGAGATTGCATAGGTACAACAAATCAGTGCCCAATAGGGCATGCACTAGATCATAATTGTACTGTTGGGATATATTCTTGTAGAGAAGGGTAGTGAACTATCACGTAGATGAGGTTTCATACTAAAGAGATGTCTTCATCATGTAAATCTTCATACGTTGTAATCTTTGACATGTTTTCAGGATTTGATTCTATTTGACCTTTTGGTAGATGATCGGTGTAGGATTTAGGCGATAGAAGTGATCACCGAACTCCCATAGCTTTAAAAGCCATAAAAATTCTTGTGTCTCTCTCTTTGTTGCTCTGCGTTGCGTTCTCTATGGTTTGGCTAATTGTTTAGTCTCAACAAAAGTAATTATAAAATATCATTAATTTTAGATGCATGTTCATTGTTGCCATATGTCCCATACATTTTGAAGAACGCAATACTAGATCTCTATATCAATTATCTATCAAATTGTCAATTACTCCTCCGTTTTATTTTTTTATTTTTTTGACGAATTGTCAATTACTCTTTGAATGCACAAAAAAACTATATTTCTTCTATAAATTAAATTCTTTATTTTGAACTATACGTTCTTATAAATTATTAATTTATGGTTCTTTCTAGAAAAGAACTTTCCCAAAAAAGATAGCATCAACTCCCTAACAAGTAATTGTGTTTTTGAAGACAAAATTATGTGCATGTTGACGGGTGAAAGTTTTCATTGCGTTCAACTTAGGGTAGAATTAGAATACTTTTTAAGAGATTGGTGGTCTAAATAATCTTTTACCGTTCATTGAACAAACCACAGCCACTCCTTACTCTTCCAAACAAAGTCATTGCTTGAAATTTGAAAACCAGTCAAAGTAACACAAGTGACTCGGATATGTGGATATTCTGGATCTACTGTCTAATTTCCTATCCCAAAAAAAAAAAAGCAAAGAAAAGTTCAAGTTATTAAATTAAACACTATGTTACGTATTTGTAGATTGTTTCAATTGAATGGAAGGAAATAGTAAATAATACATTAAATCTGGACTCCAATGTAATAATATTTATGCAACGTTGAACAAACGAAGAACAAAAACTCAATCCTAGTCGATTTGTAAGAATGCAAAACCTGACTATTAATGTAGCTTATCGGACTAATTAATTATATTCTTGTACGGTTGCAAGTGAATGTCGAAAATAGGTCTTGATCAACAAATTGGATTAAAAGGAATTTGGAAGAATAATAATACTTTCTATATTAAGAATCAACCAAAATAAATTTTAATTGGGGGAAAAAAAAAAGAATAAGAAGAGGAAAGAAAAACAACTAAGCTCTTACAAATGTACGTATACATAACAAATAAAAGGAAGAACCTAGCTAGGATACAAAAAATGCCTAAACAACCCCCTCCAACTAAAACATGCATGCACCTCCATGCGTATAATGAGAAGTGGTCTAATGTCAACATTTTAGAATGACAATGAGATTTCCCAATAGAAAATTTAAGTTAAAAACGAGTTTAGAAGAAAATTATGCCAAACAAGCTCTACATTATATTTTTACATCCTCGGTCTAAATCAAGTTACATCACCTCTATGCGCCAATGAAATTTTATATCACCAAGAATACCAATGCCCAAAAATAACCTCTATTATTGCAGGACAAAAAGGGCAACCTTTAGAGAAGTGTGGTCAACTCTATGCTCTCAACTTGTAGTGCTTTGCATTCTCCACACATATCTTTACTTTATTAAAAAGTGGGATCTTGTGAAATATTTTAATATCCAAAAATATCCCTAAACAAATTTATTAAATTCCAATCATTGCCCTTTTAATGACGTCTCTTCATTTTTCCGACCTTTCAAATAAGTAACCCATAGTTGTGTGTGTGTGTGTGTTTTTTTTTTCCTTTCCTTTCGAACCACAAGTAATAACATGAACAATTCGTTGTTTTCTTTGAATAAGAAAAGCTTACGTGTTCATTTCAATTTGACGTGACAATCGAAATAGGTATATTATTTCTCATCTTTGCCTATATTTTCCGCATTGGTCTATGATTTGTTTTCCTCCTTAATCCTTAAACCATTACACATAGTGTGTAATGGTTTTGTAACATATTACAGATAATGTGTAATATATTACACAGAGTGTGTAGTGGTGTTGTAATATATTACACAGAGTGCGTAGTGTATTACACAGGGTATGTAATGTACCTTAATAAATTAAAAGCTCGATCAAACTGCCAAGTATAAGAAAAAAATGAAAAAAAACACATTCAAAATGAAAGTTCCATTATATATAGGTGCATTGTCTTCAAACAAGAGTAGAGAGAGGTGGGAATCTTCACTCTCTTCATTAGACTATCATCAAATTCACTGTTAATCATGTGCTAAAATCTCAATCATTACGATTAATTTGAATATGTGAATAAAATTTTGATCATTCGATGTCTTGATTTCAAATTTCTTTCTTATTTTTATGTAACCCAATGATGCATCCACACCGATCATGCTAATTTTGATTATTTTGTGATTGAAATCAGTAATATATTATTTGTTGAGGGACATTATAAATTCTTATTTTTATATTGGTTATGGTGATTAAAAAATAATTAGTCAACTAATGGTGTTTTAGTGGTTTAATGGTGTGGTGATATTTTCTTAATTAATGCATTTATCAAAATATAAAATGGTCTTGTAATACATTACGCTGAATGTGTAAGGTAGTACACAGTGTGTAATACTTTTGTAATATATTGCACAAAATGTGCAATGTGTTACACAGAGCGTGTAGTTGTGCTGTAATGTATTACACAGAGTGTGTTATGTATTACACAATATGTAATTTGTTGCATTGAGTATGTAATGATATTATAATACATTACAGAGTGTGTAATATATTATACTAAGTTTATAATGCACCTTAATAAATTAAAAGCATTACACACAATGTGTAATATGTTATACTGAGTGTGTAATGCACCTTAACAAAATTTATGATGAATTATATAAAAGACATAATTTAATTAATATATGTTACACAGAGTATGTAATAGTGTTGTAATGTACATTAAATAAATTACAATGGCAATTTGAAAAATTATAAGAAAAATGAAAAAAAAAATAAAAATGAGAATGACAAAATCCCTAAGGAATTATATACAAAAAGGATAAAACTGTTATAAAAGTATAGAAACAATAGAGAGAATTTAGAGAGAATGAATTCGAAGGAATTCTCAGGAATGAATTTCATTAATAACTGAAGCCCTATTTATAGGAAAACTTCGAATGGCACAATCGTAATTACATAATTTCATCAAGGGTATAATAGTCATTCACATATAATAATTACATCTTTTACCAAATTATTCCACCACCAAATTATTCCTCATAATTCATAACCACCACATTATTCTCAATTATTCATAACACCTAATAATTATTCTTCAATTATTATTCATAACACTCCCCCTTGAATGACTATTAATACAAATGTCTTCTGGACCTGTTTGGAGAAAAACCCAGTGGGAAAAAACTTCCAAACCGATTGCGGGATAGCTTGGAGTGGTTATATCTTTGCTTCATCAAAACATTGCTCCCCCTGATGTCTATCAGTGGCATATGAGTATTCACGTGCTGCCTCGTTAAAACCTTGTCAAGAAAATCCAGTGGGAAAAAACTTGATCGAAGGAAAAAGAGTACAACTGCTCCGTTTGATTTCATATCTTGAGAACTGATATCTTTACTTCTGGTAAATGATTTCAATATCATCATCGTTTGGATCTAAAGCATTAGCTCCATTATAACTTGATCCAATAGATACACTGTATCAATTTCTCCTATCGTTCTCAATATACCATGAATATGCCTCGTTAAAACCTTATTAGGAAAAATCCAGTGGGAAAAACCCTAATGAAGGAAAAAGAGTACATTATTCATGTGAATACGCCTTTAAAGTTGCCTCATTAAAAACCTTGCTAGGAAAACCCAATGGGATAAAACCTCAGTCAAGGGAAAAAGAGTGCAACGCGTATTTTATACAAGTATGCTGCAAGCATTTCAAAAATCTTTCATACATTTGTATGAGTATCATATACATTGATTTTATACTCTTCGTTCATTTAAAGTGCATTAATTTTCGTACACAACTACAAAACATTCACCATGAACATATGTCTCCAAACACACAATTTAAAGCATATAAATTCATAGTAAAAACATGTAAACATATAAGTAAACCTTCATAACTAACTAACACTTAAAATATATCATTTAACATTTAATACTCACTTAATAGGTTATTTCATTCCCAGGGGCTTATCTCACCCTTTAGGGTACTCATAAACACGGGCTTAGCTCACCCGATCCTTTAATTTCCTTTTCGGTGCTACACACACGATCGGTAATTTAACTTTCATGAGCATGCAACATATAATGACCACCATGCTTATCTTTAAACTTGAGCACTAGTCATCATCATCTCATCATCTCATAAGTTAAGGATTTCACATTCACCATTTATCATCTTCAATATATCTCAATATTTTCATTATCATTGATCATATGTAGCGCTACATTTTCATATCGTGTCGACACATTTCAATTTCATTTCTTTCCCCATATCGACATAACTTATCGAGATATCTCATTATCAATCCTCTTGTAGGATTACACAATATAGTTATGTCTATATACTCTTCAAGAGCATATGCCTCCGTTATTAAGACCATCTTTTATAATTTGCTTTGATATATATGATTGGGGAAATATCAACGCTTCTAGCGTGCTAACTTATCAAAGCATCGTAGCTGATATATGTGATTGTTCATAGCCTTTCATACATCTTTGAACTTCAAGTTCATATTTCAATTTCGAGGATATAACATGATGCATTTTACATATTATTTTCAACCTTTAATACTCCCCCTCATGCTGAGAAAATTTAGAACACCAAAACTCATACAGTTGGTATGATTTTAATCATATATGTTCTCATCATTCAGCCTTAATATGGGAATTTAGACCGTTTGCATTCTATTCTCGATATCGGCAATTTATTTGAGGACTTTAAATAATTTGCCATATAATATCCCACTTGTATGCATACTCAAATCCTTGAGGATTTATTCAAGTATTGTGATATACATTTACTAGCTTTATCATTAAATCTGAAAATCATGCTCATACTGTGAGCAAATATTTCATAAATTTCAAATTACGAATCATATACACATGTGACTATCTAGTGGATCCATATCATAATATCTAGTAGTCCACATGGAGGATGAGTGGGCCCATACTTCTCATCCTTTATTCCGTATATATTTGGGATTTATTCCCAATATTGGCTAGTAATGATTTCATCATTTATCGAGAACAATCATTGAAGAATTCCTTTAATTCTTCACTTGAAATATTGATTTCAATAATTATTTAAACCTGGATGGTCAGTCAGGTTTTATAAGCAGTATTATTGAACTCCTAGTTGATAAATTCTTATATCGATTTCACTAGTAGTGTATAGTGCTCAACATGATTTATCATAGAAACAATTCACCGACATATTCCATCATCTTTTGGTGACATTATTGTCTACTCTTGTTCAAACAGATTCTGACTCATACGCATCACATCAGGCTATTATTTAATTCGAAATCGTAACTCTTACGCTTCATATTATTTATTTAAAATCGGAGTCTTATTTCATACGCGTCGTATTATTATATAAATAAATCATCAAAATTATTGCAAAATTCATCCTAACAAGGGTCTATACATTATAATGGATCATATGCTCTCAAATCTTGAAAATACTATCCATCACTACGATCAAAATCCTAAAAAGGATTTATCGATGTAAATTTGAAAAAGATTAAGGATGCTAATGAATAAGGGTATCCCACAAGATATCCGATGCTTGATTGAAGCAAAGGTTCGATTATCTCGTGAGGTTTCAATTCCTTCTAAATACATGCCTGGTATGGGTAAAAGTAGTTTTTCAAAGAAACGGAGAGCAAAAAGATTAGGAGGATGCTACAAGGGTGCTCGGTGGACATGTGACACTCGATGTAAATCTGTGGGGTACTTGTCCAGAAATCGAGAAGATAAAATAGCATTCATTAAAGATGGATTGAGTAAGGAGCCTTTGGATGATATTCAACAGGCTCTTGAGACACATCCTAGTGGACACGTACAAGGTGAGCTAATGGCCTTATGGGCCAAATTCAAAGATCAACAAACGCGTTACAGTCTTGAAAAACTTACTTTAGAAGATCCTGTTTGTAAATTTAGTAGAAAATTTTAGTATAATAATTTTCTCATATTAATATAAGGAAGTTCGGTGTAATAACGAAGATCAATGTTTTTCTTGTAATTGTAAATATTGTTTTTCGATTTTAAGATATATATATGTATATATATATTATTTTTCAATCATAACAGATATATGTCATTTTCACTTAAAAATTTTCTGCATTTTTTTCTCTTTCATATTTGTCAAAAAGTAAATAGTGCACTCAATTATTGGTTTTAAAATTTTTCTTTAAATAGAGGATTCATATATCTCTCATGTTGAAAATATAGTGCAAAGAGAGATAGGAGTAGAGATGGATGTGGAGATTTTAGAATCATCTCATACAAGTCGACTTTTACCTCGCCATATTAAAAACCGTATGTATTCTTGGTGGATCTAAACTGGTAGGCCATATCCAATATGTGGATATGGCAAACCAACTCGTAAAAGAGTTAGGGAGACAAGAAATCAATATACTATACGGAGGAACCAACAACAAACTTTTAGCTAGACTTATAATGGCCGCACAATCATGGGGAATAAGAGTTTGGCGTAATACCTTTCCATCTAGTTGGATCTAATACTCGAATTGGAGCTAGTTCTACCATGGGTCCAGCAGGGTTGGGGCTACAAGCGCAATCCATCCACAACTGCATGATGTATATGATGAATAATAGTGATGCTTTCATTGTCCTTCCAGGCGGCTACAACACACTGGAGGAAATATTCAATATAGCCTCGTTGGCACGGTGGAACTTTCATGTCAAACCAATAGGTTTGTTTGAATATTAATAATTTCTTTGATGGCTTACTAGCGTTTCTAGATCGAGTGTAAATAATAAGTTTATCTCTCATTTAGCGAGAAAAATACTTATTTACGCTGAATCTTGTTGATGAACTACTCATCAAATTTCATGCATATGTTCAAGAATACCGTGGAAGCCAGTCCGTCGATCACGTACCATCGTGTCAAGCGAAAAAGAAATTCGGATCCTTTAAATATTTCATTATGAATCCTAATGTTGATGGTGGCGAGTTACGGGTATTTATACTCTCGAGACGCATCCCTCATTTATGGATTGAGATGTATATTCTTTTTGCATTTCTATATTTTCGAGTGTTTAATGCCATCTTTTGATATTCTCAATATGTTCCACTTATTGTTTTGTACTTCTTACGGAGTAATAATAATATCATATTGGCTTTATTCAAATACAAATCTAGTGATTATGCTTCTTCAAGAGCATTTTATTCTCATATTAATACAATCTCATATCATCGATGAGATTACTTCATATAATTTCTCCATGCGATATATTTTCTTTGATTTATCAACATGGGATCTATTGAGCATTTTATTTTCATCTATTTATCCAATGGTGACTTCAAGTACCACTTGCTCAATTTTCTCCATTCATATTCAGTATATATGAAGAAGTAATTTTATTCTCATCGTCTACTTCTTGAGTATGATTAGAATATTTGATCAACTACTTCTTACAGGTAGGATTCGATTATAACCAATCGTGTAGTATAACCCACCACATTGGAAATATGCACACCAATCGTGTGGTATTACCCACCACATTGGAAATATACTCAAACTATAAAGTGCATAAATTTAAATTGCAGAAATTAAATTTCCTCCAATAGGTGGTCGAACCTACCTTATGGGAATTATTGCAATAAATATAAATTTACTGAATTTAAATAGCAAGAATTAAATTGCATAATATTTAACTACTTCTTCAGGAGTAGGATCTGCTTAGTAGAAGGTATTACCCATCACTTAGCATATAAAGTGAAGAAATATATAAAACCTTCCGTTTAGTGACGGTTGAACCCATCATCAAGTAGGAGGTATTGCAGTAATTAAATTGCAGTAAATAAAATGCGAGAATTAAATATTGAACTGCTTCTACGGGAGCAAATTTGTTCTTCTAGAACAAATACTCATTACTTCTACAAGAGCACATTTATCCTTTTAGAATAAGTATATTATGTAATTAAACTCTTCGGGAGTTAAAATAATATTTCGATCTTTTAACTCAAATGGACTTCAAGCCATTTTATATAATCAATGGTTTTAGAATTTCTTCATGAATATTCTATCCATTTTTCACTGTCGTCAAAATTAGGTCGGTTTTACCCTAAGGGTAAAATTGTCCATTCCAATTAAATAAGGTAAAATTGTCAAAAATATTTTATCAATGTTTTACGATTGGAAAATTATCTCCTTTCTATTTCAATTTATCAATATCAAAATGTTCAAGGACTATTTTGTAACTTTTTCAAAAGTTGGTGTACTGATTTGTAAATTTTGAAAGTTTGATAATAACATATTTCAAAACGAGTTATTACCCTATCAATGTTGGTGTCAAATCGAAGCTCTCGTTAAATCGAGTATAATGGAGTCGAGAAAATTTGATTTTGATAATGTATGCTCCTTATATCTCGATAAAACGAATGTTATAGTTTAATATATTATTATATTATAAAATCATATGATTTACCTTTTTCCCTTTCTCTAATTATTCCAATGGATGAGATTTACTTGCAATCCATTTACGTGATCGGAAAATTCTTTGGACTCCATTCTTCCAATTTTGGGATTTCAGACATCTCCAAGCAGGTTGTGTAGAATGAGGAATTGTCGGAGAAGAATATGAACAAATGGGAAGTTTCAATGATGTATTTGCAAAGAGAGAGTTATTTAGGATTGATGAGGATGAATTAATTCATTGGTAATAATCCAGGTTTACGTCTGAGAAGATCATCTATAAGATGCAATCGTAGAGCATACTTCTTTCATATTACTCAAATGGGTAGAGACTCGTGCTGATAACGTGTTATAAAAATATAGAAACAATAGAGAGAATTTAGAGAGAATGAATTCGAAGGAATTCTCAGGAATGAATTTCATTAATAACTGAAGCCCTATTTATAGGAAAACTTCGAATGGCACAATCGTAATTACATAATTTCATCAAGGGTATAATAGTCATTCACATATAATAATTACATCTTTTACCAAATTATTCCTCCACCAAATTATTCCTCATAATTCATAACCACCACATTATTCTCAATTATTCATAACACCTAATAATTATTCTTCAATTATTATTCATAACAAAAACTTAATTATTGTACATTACGCACTATAATATACACCAATTAAAGCAATGAGCCAACCTACAAATTGTAAGAAAAAAATAAAAAATATATTTAAAATGAAAATGACAAAATCTACGGTGAATTATATAAAATAAAAAAATTTAAATTAAAAGTCACAATGCATAGTTTACAATAATTAATTTAATTAAAGGATCGAGTTATAAAAATATAAGAAAAAACAAAAGAAAAAGTTAATTAAAATGAAAATCGACAAAAAAAAAAAAATTTAAATTTAAAATCGTAGAAGTACACATGTTTTGGTTTGAACCCAAAACCTTTGACATATAAGTATCACTGGGAAATGCTTCCACCTGGCCCGGACAATACATCTAGTGTTGTAGGGCTTGTTCTATATATAATAAATTTTTACTAATTTTTATTAATTTTTCACTTATCATTTTATTAGGGGTGGCCGTTCCGGGTAGTGAACTACCCGGAACCGAACCGTAAATTCCGGTTCCTTGAAAAATGGATCCGTTCAGTTCTTTTCAAATGAAGTACCCGTCCGGTTCCGGTTCTACCCGTTTGGTTCCGGTTATTTTACGATGCATTTTTTATTACTCGAAAAGCACAAGAAAAAAATAAAATTTTTGATTCAAACATAAATATAACAAGAAAAAATAGTAATGAAGAGTAGCATTAGCTCTTCCGCCAAGCGATTCTTTTCTGATGACTTGCATTTGCTAACTTCTTTGCCTGGCGAAGAATCGCCGCTTGCTTGCGAAGAATCAAGACGAGCAAGCAAAGACATCTTCTTTATTCTTGCTTTAGCGATAGCAACTAAAAAGTTGCTACCGCTAAAAGAATTCTATTAGAAATTTAGAATTCTATTAGAATTTTACAAGAATTAACACCAAAATTTATTAGAATTAACACCAAATTTTAAATTTACTAAAAGAATTCACAAAAGTCGGCAATCAAATAGAAGAAATAGTACTATTTCTTATTCTATTCCGGTTCCGATTCCGGTTCTCGGTTTTTAGAAAGG
This sequence comes from Jasminum sambac, assembly GCA_018223645.1. NCBI lineage: Eukaryota > Viridiplantae > Streptophyta > Magnoliopsida > Lamiales > Oleaceae > Jasminum > Jasminum sambac. The sequence continues at coordinate 30,926,622 of CP073652.1, forward strand.
ACCCATTCGGTTTTCATTCCGGTTCCGATTCTTAATTTTTTTTAAAAGAATCGTTCGGTTCCGGTTCGTTCGGTTCGGTTCCGATTCTACCCGTTCGGTTCCGATTTTAAATTTTCCATAACACATTTAGAGCCTGTTAGCATGCACATTCTTTCTCATTTTAATGCATTCTTTTCAAAATTTAAATTTGGTCAAATAAATCACATCCACATATCAACTCTACTTTTAAATCTCCACCACCCAACTCCACTAATTCTCTCTCTTCCTACTCATAAAAATACATTAAAACTCATCCGCTAACACCCTTTTAACACAAGTCTCTGGAGTAGTGTTGGCAATGGATCGGGTTCGGATCGGATCGGCCTAATCCAAATCTAAATCCAAATCAAAGAACCCGATTCAAATCCAAATTCCTCGGATAGGATTCAGATCGGATCGGATCGGATCAAGAAAAAATCCAAATATGATCCATATTGGTATAGGTTTTTATAAAAAAATAAAAAATAATAAAAATAAAATAAAATAAATAAAAAATAAAAAATAAAGATCAATTTGGATCGGATCGGATCGGATCAGACCGATCCAAATCCAAATCCAAATCCGTCTCGGATCGACCGATTCACGGATCAATGATCCACGGATCTTCGGATCGGCAAAAAATTGCTTCATTCGGATCGGGTATCTATCGAATTTGGATCGGATCGGATTTTTCTGCCATCACTACTCTGGAGTAAAAAAAAAATATTATACATATTGCACGGCCCTCGTACGGTTTGATCTTTTAAACCGGTGAGCCGGTCGAACCAAGTATTAGACAGGTTGGCGGTTACTTACACCTGAATTAATTCTGGATTAAAGTTTGCTTTATTTTTGTAATTGATTTCCTCATACATCCATTTCCGGTGTTGTACCTGAGCTTTGTTTGTACGCTACTCGGCTGCTGTTGGATCGACGTCAACCGCCTTCCTCTCTTCTCTTCTTTGGTACTTCCCTAATATAAATAGCCCGTAGCTCTCTTCCCTGTTTCGATGCATTTTCGTCTCTGTATGTGTGTGGAATCGATTTTTGATCCCTCGAAAACCCCAGGTTACCTTCTTCTCAAAAAGCTAGGTTTTATTCGTATGAATTAATCGGTTTTATGACTCCCTTGTTAAATACATTGTCCAATCTTTTAATTATATTATAAACTTTCAACATTGCAGTTGCATAGCAGTTAAATCTATTCGGATTCTATTAACCACACGGTTGGAAGCGGTTCTACTCTGCGGAGGCAGAATGTTTGGAAGCAGCCGTAAGTGTTTGCCATCTTTCTGTCTGCGTACTTTATTTTCATTATTTGTGCTGTCTGCCACGTGTTTGAATCGATTCTCTTGAGACCCCGCCTTTTTAGTTCCTTTTTCTTTTTAATTTTTCGTTTCCTCCTGATTGTTAGTAATGTGAATATGGTGGCACTTCGATTTGGTGATTATAGTATGATACTGATAATGCATTATAAAGTTCTACTGTAATTGTCTTGTGGCAGTGGAATTTCATGTTTGGTGGTTTTGACTTATGATATGTTCTGGAAATGGCTAATGATGATTGAGGATATTGCTGTGTTTTGAATTTTAGTTTTCAGTGGCTATAAAATATTTAGGAATGTCTTTTCTTGTTAACTGAAAAAGATGAGGGAAATTAATGCCCAAACATAATTGCCGCCTGCTGGGAAAAACAATTAATAAGATTCCCCGACTTCTCTTGAAATTCTACTATATTTGAAGAAATTTTGGATGTCATGTTCTTTTGATGGGAAAGAAAATTGTAGACTTTTTTTTTTTTTTTTTTTTGGGCTAGCTTTCTGTTCTTTTCTCATTTTAACCAAATGTTTGAAGCGCTATAGAATGTTCAGGTTGACCTTTCTGCATCCTTATTAAGCCTTATGGTAGACATCTTCGCCAGTGTATCCATGAAATTGTAGCTTGTTAGCAGAGCAGACAACAAGCTTGACTTGCAGTTGTTAACTACCTACATTCGTCTATCATTTTTTCTCTCATATCGTTTCAAACTTTGTGAAATATAATGAATTAGACAAGTTTATTCTAAGGTGCTTGCGAATGAATAAATATCTCCCGCCTGCCCATAATATATTTGAAAATGCTAAATTAACATACTGAGTAACATAATGGATGACATAATGATAAGGAGTTTATGTGACGACCATTGATTTAAAAAATGATGTGATGGGTAAAATTATAGGATGATGCCAAGTGTTAATGTAAATCTCTATATCATCCACCATGTTCATAGAGCATTGTCCTAATATATTTCATGCCTACTAACTTTCTGGTGCATCCAACAGCCTTTGGGCAATCATCTAGCGGATTTGGGTCGCAACCAGCTTTTGGGCAAGCCAGTAATGCTAGTAGCAACCCATTTGCTCCTAGACCCTTTGGCAGTACAAGTCCTTTTGGTTCACAAACAGGAGGTTCCATTTTTGGTGGCACATCTACTGGTGCATTTGGTGCCCAGTCTTCTTCTCCATTAGGTTCGACTTCGGTATTTGGTGCTTCATCGTCCCCTGCTTTTGGAAGTTCAATGCCTGCATTTGGAGCTTCTTCAACTCCTGCTTTTGGTAGCTCATCATCAGCATTTGGTGGTTAGTGCATTTGGAGATTTTCATCAACTTCTATTTTCTTTCCTATATTTTTCTCATTCTTTCATTATGTTATCATCCCGTTGTTTTGTATTAGATTATTGAAACACTTTTGAAAGATGTGCAGTTGATATTTTCTTGGAACTCCAGAATTTATGCGCTATGGTGCAAAATAAGATTGCGTCATATCAAACTCTATAGTAAATAAATCCAATCTTCTCATCTTGAAGACACTCATCTTGCATCTTGCACCGTGTTTGTAAGAGTTAGGGAAAATATGATATAGATCCGTTCCACTGAAAGAGTTAGCAGTTTTGTGCAACATACAAAGGTGCCTTCTATGTTGCCGCTGCTAAGATTCGGTTTCTTTCTGGCATTACTTTATGGTCCTCTTTTTGTTACCAAGAGGAGAATTGTTTGTTTAGTTTATATTGTCGATTTGTCATTCTTGCATTTTTCATTAAATGAAGTTCATTTGCAGGCTTACTATTTGGGTATACATTTGATTTTTGAAATTTCTGATTATTTAACTTCGGCAAATTTATTGGGTAATAAAAGGAAAAGTACAACGAATAATCGTGGGTCCCATAAATAATGAGTATCAATTGTTAATGTTCCGTTAATATCAATTTTTGTATTTATAAAGTGTTTATAAACGTGTAACGGAGTGCAGCGTAGGTAATGCTTTTATTTGAGGCTGTACCTAACTTTTTCAAAGTGTTGGCTTGTTATCTGCTTAGACTTCGTATTTTCCTGGTCTTCTTGTATTTCTTTCTAAAGCCGCTGGGAACTTACTACTGCTCACCATATTCATTTTATTGCTGTTTTACTCATTAACTCTCTGGAATACCCAGGTTCTTCGGTGTTTGGACAGACGCCTGCTTTTGGTGGTTTTGGGTCAAGTACTACTCAAACAAGTCCATTTGGAAGCTCACTTCAACAATCACAACCGGCATTCGGAAGCAACCTATTTGGTTCATCTACTCCATTCGGTACACCAATTCAACCTGCATTTGGTGCCAGTAGTACTCCTGCATTTGGTTCATCAAGCACTCCTGCATTTGGCGCCACAAGCACACCTGCATTTGGTTCTTCGGCGACTGCAACATTTGGTAGCACGGGCAGTGGATTTGGTGCGTCGAGGTCTCCTCTTTTTGGATCTTCCACTCCGGCGTTTGGCGCTTCTTCCGCTCCAGCGTTTGGCGCTTCTTCCGCTCCAGCGTTTGGCGCTTCTTCCGCTCCAGCATTTGGCCCTTCCAGCACTCCAGCGTTTGGCGCTTCCAGCACTCCAGCGTTTGGAGCTTCATCCACTCCATCTTTTGGTGCTTCCACCACTTCAGCATTTGGTGGTTCTAGCACTCACAATTTCAGCTTTGGGTCTAGTCCTACATTTGGAAGTAGCCAATTTGGATCTACACCGTCTGCCTTTGGAGCTCAAAATGCTCCTTTTGGTAAGTTATTTGATGTGTGCATAATGTTGATAAAGAGATCAAATCTGAGAGTTTGTGTGACAAAACTATTTTCACAATCACTTTTTCTACTCTCACTTTCAGCACCACAATACAAAAAATATTATTTTGCACATTTTCCATAAAGTTCCTTAGTTTTTTGATCACACGTTCTCCCAAGAATATCACTTTTATCCAAAAAGGCATCGTCAAACAAGCTATAAGTAAATATCTTTATGATATTTCTTCCACCCTTTCTGAGTGATGTCAATCTTAACCATATCTCATACCATATCCTATTGGTTTTTCCACATATCGATGATGTAGGAGCTCAGGCTACAACCCCGACGTTTGGGGGCTCGGGTTTCGGTCAGTCTGCTTTTGGGGGGCAGCAATGTGGAGGGACTAGGGTTGCTGCCTATGCCCCAACACCTGAGGTAGATGGTGGTAGTGGTACACAGCCTGCTGGTAGGCACGAATCTATTTCAGCCATGCCCGTCTACAAAGAGAAAAGTCATGAAGAACTTCGGTGGGAGGACTACCAGTTGGGAGATAAGGGTTTGTTTTGAAAGAAACTTGCAAAAATCATATTAATAGGTTAAAGAACTTGTTAAGTGACATACAGTTATATTTTTCTTCTTTATGAATTACAGGAGGGCCAGCTCCAGCCAGTCAGGCTGCGGGTGCAGGTGGCTTTGCTAGTTCGGGCTTTGGATCCACGTCCACTCCTGCATTTGGTCAGTCATCTGCAAATCCTTTTTCATCTTCGGCATCTCCCAATCCTGCATTTGGTCAGTCATCTGCAAATCCTTTTTCATCTTCGGCATCTCCCAATCCATTTGCTTCAAAAACTCCAGCTTTCGGTAGCTCTGGTTTTGGAGGTTCATCTGTTCCTTCTTTTGGTTCTTCACCTTTTGGAGCGTCTACTGCATCCAACCCTTTTGGTTCGTCATCGCCCTCAATTCTTGCCTCCACTACTCCGGCATTTGGAGCTAGTGCCAACCCCTCTCCGTTCGGCTCCTCGAGCACACCTGCCTTTGGATCTTCACCGTCTCTTTTTGGCTCTTCACCAGCACAGGGAACTACCCCATCATTTGGCGCTAGCTTAAATTTTGGAAACACTCAGTCCACACCATTCCAGACAGCTACACCTTCTCTTGGACAGACTAGTTCTGTTTTTGGACAGGCAACTTCTACCTTCGGACAAACCAACCCTGCTTTTGGTCAATCAAATTTGTTTGGTGCGGGTTCTAGTGCTTTTAGTGGGAATCCATTCTCAAGCACTCCATCACTGCTAAACACCAGCAATCCTGTCGGATTTGGTCAAACAACGGTGAGTAATCATGAATTGATCTGCCTTATTCCTGCTTTTGTCATTTTCTATATTCCCGCTATTATCGTTTTCAAAGAAAATAATGTAGGGCTTCATAATGTCGAATTGGATAGACGAGGATTCATTATGTTAAATGAGTACGCATGGAAATTCAAGTATTTGGGATAAGATTGCTCTAACTGTTTTCAGTTTGAGGCAGTGTGCCAGGACTTAGTTAAGAAATGCCATGATGCTTCTGTGCGTGTGTTAATTTTTACTTTTCACATAATGACTGGTTTTATTCTTTAATACAAATGTTTGTTCTGCGAACTTTGTATCTTTACGTATCAAGAGAGCATTCATAATAGTAGATGTCAGAATTTGTATGGAAAACATATGTGATATTGTTTTAGTAGAAGTGGAATGAGTACCTGAAATGTTTTTCCCAATGGTAATAACTTGTGTTTTGATAAATGTGGTTGGCGATCTAAGAAGCTGTATGGAAACTTACCTGCCCTGCTGTATTTCGTATGATATTATCTTCATGAGTTGATGATTAGTATCATACCAAGGAATAGAAAAGCGCGTAGAATTATAGTTGACTTTACCAGGCGCTCTATTTTTACAAAAGTTGTTAGAAAAGGGTAAAATATTAATTTTTAGCGGGTGAGCGGATAATGAACACCATTTTCAAGGCCGGATATGATTTCTCACTATAAGACGGAAATTTGCGATCATAGGTAGACATATTCATAAGGTTTTTGACAGCCAATCGATCATTATACTTAGTAGATTTGCTAATACAGCCAAGGTTAGGGTGGTTATCCTCTCGTGTGGTCAAGTATGGCTAAGCTGAGGATACTAAATTAGTCTCATAATTATGGGAGCGCTAGTTAACACATTTTTCATTCATTTCTTATCTTCTCCAAATGTAACTGGATGGATACTTCAGCAGAGTTGACGATAAAGTTTTCATGTTTTTGGGTGAACTTTTATTCTGACAAAAAATACTTTTGACTGGTGCTTGTACTACGAAAATCCTTGGATAATAATGAGTAGTGATTTTGAATATGCAATTAAAATTAGTTGTTTATTTGGCAGAAAGAATGATTTTTGAATATGGGGTTAAAAATGTGGAGATGTATAAAAAGCATGACCAAGTTGTCATATCAGTCAAAATTGCAGTCGAAATTTATTTTTTAGAAAATTGACTATTGAAAAATCTTAACCAAACAAGGGCTAGATTTTGAGTTTGACTGTGTTGTGAAAATGAATTTTTATTCGGGGAAAAAATTGAAAAGGGTAGATTTGGCATTTGTCCTATTTACACTCTTGTTTGCAAATTGTACAGACTGTCAAATGTTCTTATGGTCTGTTATTATAGGAGTTTTTTTTTGGAGATTGCGTTATTATTTTTGTTACTCCATTGATGCTTATTTATAGTCTCGTTTCTTTTCTTTTCCTGAAGCCATCTCTATCCAAGCCGTTTCAACCTTCACAGCCAACTCAGAATTCTGGTGGTTTTGGATTTAGCAACTTTGGACAACCACTAACAGGTAGGCCAAGTCTTCGATCTTTCTCGACCATAGCTTCTTATCTATATACAGAACCTATATATGGTGGTTATGTGACCTGTTACTGTTTTGTGTTTTACAGCTAGTGCCAATGTATTTGGCGACTCACCAAATATCTTTGGCCAGGGCACATTTGGACAGTCGTACGTTTCAAGATGTCTCTTGCATCTCTCTTCTGATCTTCTTTGTTTGTTTACCTGATGTGAATTAGAACCGTTTTATATTCACATTATGTTGCCTTTAGTGTCGTTCTGGTCTCCACAATGATATTATTGCATCATCTGGGTTAATAAACTTCGTATTTTACTAGATACTCCCTCATTTCACAAAGATAGCCCTAGTTTGACTTTCACATGGATTAAATTATTGTAATTACTTTGTTGCAAAAGTAAATATTTGTTGCATTTTTCAAATATGACCCCTACGTGAACCTGTAATAATGTCTTTTTATTAATAATTCACATTAAATAAAAGCATCATTGGAAAATGAAGATATTAAATGCACTCAAATATGAGAAATGGCCTATATTTGACAGATAAAAAGGAAAATGAGTATGTTTTTGGGACAGAGAGTACTAAAATTTATATTTCATATATTTCTGTGTAAACCTTCGAATATAGTAAATATATGAGCTCGTTTGATCAATTATTAAGTGACTAGAGAAGATCCTCCAATACGTAAGAGTTGACATAGACCTGACCTCTAAGGTCACTCTCTATTGAATAATAAACCAAGTGATTATATATTGTTTCAATAGGCAATTGACCTTTGAGTTGTGAAAATGCCACTACTGTCGTGATTTTCGTTAATTCTCTGAACTAAGCACCCTTGTTTCGTAGGGTTTCCATTTTCTAGAGAGTGAACATCATGTTATTAAGATTAGCAAGTTGAAAGCAATTTGTATAGATTGTCTTTTAGGATTTTAGATAGATACCTCAAGATATGACAATCATATAATTTGTACAATATATTCTTGTTGAATTTGTGGTGCATGATACATAATTCTGCATCTTCTAAGAGTGCAACTGTTAGAACACCACATCTGGAAACATGGAAATATTGTAGTAATGTCATATCTTGCAAATAGTTACTTAAATTTTACTTATTGGATACAGAAATCACTCACTTGAATACAATTCACGAGCCATCCCATTTGCATTTTTCCTGCAGCTGTACTTTATAGACGCGAGGCCTATTAATATAAATTCTGCAAAAACATGGAAGTAAATGTCAGGCTGTTTCAAAATTGAGATTTCAATGTTCACAGTGAAAAGCTTGCAAACCCAATTTTTCTGAATAAACTCATAAAGTTGAAAGTTGACACCACGTTAGCAATTTGCATTATGTGGTTCGTTCTTGCATGCTTTTGATATGGTACAAGGTTTAGGAGGTATTAATTTTTAATTTTTTGTTATTTTATTTTTATTTTTTGTGCAGGTCAGGCACTCAAAGCTCTGCGGTCGCTCAACCTACTCTTGCTACAAATCCCTTTGGAACTCTACCAGCGTTGCCCCGGATATCAATTGGCCACACAGGCACTTCCCCTTCCGTCCAGTATGGAATTTCTAGCTTGCCAGTAAGTATGCAATCTTGAGTTATCAAATAAAATCAATTGATCTAAGGATCTTCTGAAGAATTTACTCATGTCTTCTGGTCTTACAATACTAGTGCCAAAAGTAACATTACCTGTTGTAACTGACACTTATTAAGCAGGTGGTTGACAAACCAGTGCCTATAAGAATATCATCTTTGTTGACATCTCGACACCTCTCTCAGAGGCGCATGAGGTTCCCTGCAAGAAAGTATCACCCTCAAAATGATGGTCCAAAGGTAGGGACTGATCTTCACATAAATTTGTTTACTTCATTTAATTAAATAACTTCAGGGTATCTTATTAACAAACCTGGTTTCTTTAATATTTTTTCTATTCAGGCGTCCTTTTTTAGTGGTGATGATGATGAGACACCCAGCACACCGAGGGCAGATGCTCTTTATATTCCTAGGGAGAACCCAAGAGCTTTAGTAATTCGTCCTTTGGAACAGTGGTCCTCAAGGGCTAGTGCAGAGAAAACAACCCCATCGAAGCCCAAGGCTACTACCGTACATGAGAATGGTAAATAGTTATAGCATTCTACATCCGATGAGACATGCTAGGTTTTGTGCTTTTCGATATTTGGGAGGATGAAAGATTGCTTAATAAAAAGTAAAATAGATGCTTCATGCAAGAGTAAAACATTTGGAAGTCACACCTAAAGCGAGGCTAATCGCCCCTTTCATTTTTTATCTTCTATTTGGATTGTTTTCAGGTGCAAAGGCTGAAACTGTTTTATTTAATAATTCCCTTAGAGGAAGGCTGTCTTGATGATGTGCTTTTCTGAAGTTCTGGTGTGATGTGTAACTGACATTTACCTGTGTGCCTGTCTCCCAAATAAATGAGTCGTAGACAATTGAGTGAAAGTGCTATCAATTGTACTAAAGTGCTATGTGGGGTTTGCAATGTATCTTTTGAGGGAACAAACCCAATTGCATGTTTCTGCATAGGAGAAACAATTTTCATCAAATGGTGCCTGCATTTATTAGGTGGTGCTTGAGATTCATACTGAATAATGAACCTGTTATTAGAACTTATGCTTCCCGTCTGTAGCCTTACTGCTATGCTAATAAGTTCAAACCAAATGGTGTAGCAAGTTGAATGACAGCATGGTGCTGAAATCCTACTGGTTTAGTGTGGATCCAGGATTTTTAATGAGGGGGCCTGTAATTAAAAAAAAAATAAATTAATTCAACTAAAATTATGCATAAATTTTTTTTCTACATAAAATTTGAAATTTTTTTGGGTCGGGAGGCTATGACCCGTGCCCCGCCCCCCCAAAAAAAGGAAAAAATTCCGCCTTTGCTACCGGTATTGAGGCTACCGTAGTTATCCTTCAAAAGCTACTATTCTGGTTATGATGGATCCTCTCAAACCTGTTGTTCCCCATTCCTACATGTTTCCAGCTTCGAATTATTCTGACTGTCAATACTCAATTGATAATCATTGTGTGCCATGAGTTTCTAAAACCTGCACAAATTCTGAAATTACTATGTTCATACACACTTCCTAGAACAATTTTTTTTGCCTCATTTTTTGTTATTTGAAAATTAATTCTTAGAAAAACCTAAGGAAACATGTCTGTCAAGTTACTTCTTTAACTGTTTTAAACTGCATTTTTGTTTCACAAATTCTTAAATCATCTTTTATTCACACATTGTTCAAAACTGTTCCTTTACCATTTGTTTTTCCCCCCCTTTATACCCTTTTACAAACTCTTTCTTTAAAAAAAAAAAAAAAAAAAAGGATCTTGCTAGAGCATGTCTGGCCATGCACTTTTGGACTGTTTTTCGGATGCTTATGCACAATTTCCCAATGACTTGTTATCTATACACAATTTTCAATGCCACTTCTAGACAATTCATTTTGCACTTTTTAAAGACTATCATAGAAACGCTTAGAGAAACATGGTGCTAGACATACAAATCTGTACTTAAGGATATTTAAGTTCAACTCAAGTTTTCAAATGCAGCAATCAGATGAAAATTTTCAGAGATTCCTTATAGACCAAGGATTACAATAGGAATGAATATCCCTGTAGAGGAGAGGCTTTCTTACTCAGTTTAACGATTGAAATTCCAATTTTTTTGGTGAAAAAGTAAGGAATTAAACAACTATAACATCCAAAGCTGGGTGCATGGACTTAGATGTAGCATGGTATTAATGTCTCGTATGTATTTTTAGTTTGTATTGTCTTTCATTCATTTTGGAGGAAGATGGTGGAATATTCATTTCTTTTCTTTTCCATACTTATTTCATCTCTTTTTTTTTTTGGGTTGGGTGGGGCTTTGCAGGAGGAAAATTGTGTTGTCATGATAGGCTTATGGTTCAGTTTTTCTGCCTGGGTGTATTAACTTGTTATTTACCTTTAATAATATAGGTGAAATTCCTGAAGATGTTTGCACTTCCAAAAATGGCTACAAAACCGAGGGCAAAAATGGTGAGTGCTTTTTCAGTAGTGATTTAGTCTCATCGTCTTGTGTCATTTTCTTTATGATGCATATTTCTCATTTACCTTTCTAGTGTTTCTTGATGTGGTTGCATTCCTTTTTATCCCACAATCCCATTTTATCTCCCATCGGAGAATGCAAAGACATCTATGCAAAAATGGTGGTGAATAAGGCTATATTTAATTCAAGTCCTAGGTCACAAATGCATGACCTAAATTTCTTTGGATGTGAGCTAGGAACAGTTATAAGTTTTCATCCACTCTACCACACTTCAGTGTCTCCATCTAGTCTTGTATATATTATAAAAAAGCACTGGTTGTCCTCTTCTGTCTGTCAGGTGGAGGTTTAGGATGAGTAGGTGATTGTCTGTTTGGATAGTTGAATTGTTTGAGAAAATGGACTGCTTCCATAAACATGATAGGAGCTGTATAGTGGATATTATTCTATTGCAAGAAATAGAAACTCACATTTCTAATCTTGCTTGCACTTGTGGTTTTTTTGGCAGAAGACGAGCGCCGGAATTGGGGAAATGGTAATTTTGTCAATATAAACCAGAATTCTAATGGGATCCATGATAAGTCAGGGGGAGATTCTTACATCACCCTTACCGGGCACCGAGCTGGTGAAGCCGCAATAGTTTATGAGCATGGAGCTGACATAGAGGCACTTATGCCAAAGCTGCGCAACTCCAACTATTACACGGAGCCACGTATTCAGGAGCTAGCCGCAAAGGAAAGAGCCGAGCCAGGTTTTTGTCCGCATGTGAAGGACTTTGTGGTTGGGAGACATGGTTATGGTAGCATCAAATTCTTTGGGGAGACAGATGTGCGGAGGCTCGATCTGGAGTCTCTTGTTCAATTCAATAATCGTGAAGTTATAGTGTACATGGACGAGACGAAGAAACCTCCAGTTGGACAAGGTCTCAACAAACCCGCAGAGGTAACACTGCTCAATATAAAGTGTTTCAACAAAAAGACCGGAGAGCAATACACAGAAGGACCAAGCATTGAAAAGTACAAATTGCTGCTGAAAAGAAAGGCCAAGGATCAAGGTGCTGAGTTTGTGTCCTATGATCCAGTTAAAGGAGAATGGAAGTTCAGGGTTGATCATTTCAGTGAGTACAGGCTTGTTGGCGATGACGAAGAAGAATGTTAAATTTCTGTTTTGCAGTTGTTGCTTTGGTAGGGTTTCTAAAAGTTGTACAAAATTTATTACCAGTGAATGCAGAATGATGCAAGTTTGGGGCCGTCTTTTATATGCCTGTTTTTCCACCATGAAATCCAAGTGTGGAACTGGTCGAGGGTTTTTTAGATGATTTGAACGTGGAGAAATTGTTGGTTTTGATTTTCTGTTTGAAGGAAAATGCTCGATGTTGTTTAAGAACAAAATACGCAAGTATTACAAGCATGTATTTCTTTCAATACAAAAATGATACGCTCCCCACATGGGAAGGTTCTCCACGCCTATATGGCCCCCCTTGATTGGAGGGAGGCCTCAAGTGGGACTCCCACTTGAGGCTCCCCTCCTGGCGTGGGGGGAGGTCCCCTCCTGGCGTGGGGAACCTCCTCACGTGGGGAGGGGATCATTCCTCTCTTTCAATATTTGAGTATTTACAAGCATTTGTTCCTTGAAAGCAACACAGTTGCCAATCGTATGCTAGTATTATGAGAGTTGAAACTCTAGTACTCCACACACAATCTAATGAAAGTAGAACAAATGACAACCAAATTGTATTTCATGGGGTTCTTTGTTGCTTAAACAACAGATGCATCCCGAAGTCTAAATATAGAAGAAAAGCACATAATTGGGAGCAGAAAATTTCCGACAGGATAACTTCAGCATATTTCTGCCCCTCATCCATTGAGGCATTATATTCATCTGTGTTTCACTGCTTAATCCACTAATTCCTGCGTCCTGTATTGTCAATTAAAATATGTCATGACCAAGTAATGAATAGCAGCCCTCAGTAGATGTTTGCACAAAAATATGAGATGAAAATGACTTTTGATCAATGAAATGTGTTTAGGGATATGAGTATGCTCCACAAGCATACTGCATGATTCTAAGTTTCTAACAGACCAGTAAACAACACTACCTTTTGTATATTTTATTATTAATTACTCTCGATTTGGTGCAAGCAGCTTGCACCAAAACAAGAATGATTTCATCTCATTAAATAAAATATAAGAGCGGCTGCTCTAGTGCTAACAAAGCTAGCCTATGATGAGGGTGAAGGAAGCAGGTTATATGCATCCTTCTATCCATGGATGCCGCCCCCCCCCCCCCCCCCCCAAAAAAAACGGGGGCCCAAGGGGGGCATTGCACGGGTCGTAGTTCCCTGATCTAAAAAAATTCGAAGTTTATATAGGATAAAAAAAATTTATACATAATTGTAGTCGAATTAAATGTTTTCTTTATTATAACCCTCTTCATTAAAAATTCTAGATCCGTCAATGCTTCTACCCTAGCAACATACGATCTACCTACCTAATACAACGGTTAAGTGCCAAATATTTCGTTACATCTTTTCTTTTCTAGCGGGCGGAGGAGAGATGAGATTTACAAGCTAACTGTATAACATAAACATGCCCTTCAGCATCAACGCCTTCAATTTTAGAATCACACTTACCAAGATTTGAACACGTCTCTCTTTCTTTTGTAAATTTCAATTAACAGACTAATTGATACACGTAGTACAGTTCTGAATATTTAATTAATTCACTAGAGTTTAGTAACAATGAATATTTACTCCTCCCCCAAAAAAGATGAATATTATACAAATAAGATATATATCTACGCTAAGAAATACAAAATGACAAATACGGGATGCACGTACCTTCCACTACTTAATTACAAATTGTCGAAATTAGTAATCTATTTTTCCCATGTGTTTTTTTAATCTAGGTCTTGTTGTGGAAGGTTTTAATTTATTTTTATAGATGTCTTTATTTAAAAAAATTACTTTTTCTTGGATTATTATGAAGATTTTTTTTTTATTTTTTTGGGTAAAATTAGACATGCGTCGTTGACTTTTTCACCATTCAGTCTTGTATGTTTTTATGCAAAAATGTTTATAAATACTTACATCCACATTGATGAATACAGGATAATAATGCGCTATAAATGTAATGAGGAAACATGTTAATTTATTCGGTCGTACTACATGGACATAGAGAATTACATAAAGAGTAACATAATCAGTTAAAATGATTATATCACCCTTACTCTTTCTTAAAGAATATTATATAATTATTAAGGGTAAAATAAGACTTTCACTTCTCATATGCCACATATTATGACAAGTATTATGTATATTTAGCATTGTCCTAATACTAGGGTAAAATAAGAGTAACATAATTAGCTAAAATGATTATATCACTCTTACTCTTTCTTATAGAATATTACACAATTATTATGGGTAAAATAAGAATTTCACTTCTAATATGTCACCTATTATGATAAGAATTATGTATGTTTAGCATTGTCCTAATACTAGGGTGTTTTTCATGCTATAAATTATTGTGTAATCTATAGCAATAATTTATTATTTATACAATGTAACAAGGTAGTAAACTCCTTAGGCAATCTTGAATTATTATCTGCATAATTGATTTCAACATTATTCAATTAAAGAAGTTTATACGAGTAATTGTGTAGATCATTATAAAGATATTAATTCGATAAATGTAAAACACGGCCAATGAACTTCCCACAAATTTAACTTTTATCAACGTTGAATAAATAAATCAAATAAGTGTAATCCTCATTTTGGGAGCGTGTTATGCAACATATCCAACACCCAAATATTCATATGTTTTTCTTTCCCCTAATTATGCTTTCTGAGTTGGCTTTCTTAATTTATTATATTCAAAATTAAGTACAGAATTAGAGATAATATAATTAAATGCTGCAACCAGTAGGAAGTAAAGGGGCCCAAAAAAAAAAAAAAAAAAAAAAGAAGAATGAGATAATTTATTAACCCAGAATTGACAGACACAAAAAGTGGTATCTCAAAAACACCAAACTTGTCCAGACAAACCAAAATTTGTTTGCCACCAACAATTCTAACATAAACCTCTTCCTTCTCCCTCCAAGATTCCCATGCTCTGCACAACAATATTCTAATAGCTAACTGATAAACAGAACATAAGATAAAATTAATTAATTAAGAATTTTTTATTTTAATTATTTCTTCATGAAAGTTAATACTTTGTCTTAAGACTTGACCACATATCTATATTTATTTCACACACACAAAAAAAAAAAAATAGAAATAAACGAGAAAAGATGGCTTAGTTCTTGAAAAAGAATAATCATTGATAATTAGGAATAAAAATGAAGAAATAATATGTAAACGATGAATTCAATTTTCTTAATTACTTCATGATAAAAATAAGTAGCAATATAGCTTAGAGTTGACACCTAAAATAAAATAATCCAATTTTGATGACTCATGAAAATCATTAATTTGTATTACCATTCATAATATAATGAAAGAATTGTAAAGGTTTCTTACCATGTAAAGCTTTTCATGATCCGACAGCAGGTGAAGCTGTCACATGATCTAATCTTTCCCCGACTCATGATCAAAGGCAAGTCAAGATCATGCTGGCAGCTTCATCTGCCAGTGGCTCACGATGTACATACGCATGACGGTGGTTAATGGTGGTGGTTGAGGCGGTGACAGTGATAGTGATGGCGGTGGTCGAGGTGGTGGAGGAGAAATTAACTAAGAGATAGGTAGATATATAGAAATAAAGTATGAAGGAATGAACTTAATGAAACAAGATGGATGAAGGGTTATATATAGATAGAAAGCTTAAAGATCAAATTTAATTTCTTGGATGAATATAATTCATATATGTTAATATGAATGAATGAATCTTGGTTTCTTTCCATGTAGACTGAAAAGTTAATGAGATTAGTTATAGTTTAAAAGCATAGAAATTAATTATTATATAATTTATGAGCAGGAGAGATGGACGGCAGTGGTCCATACTCCATAGTGAATAATATCACGCCTCAGACACCACCATGCGGACAAAGCTAATGTGACCTTCGAAGAAACCTCATTTCTCTCTCACAAACAAATACACACACTTGAAGAAATTAATATTAATTTTAATTAATATAAGAAAAATAAAAGATAAGTATAGAGAGACAATAATAATATGTAATGAGACAAAACGTATATAGAGGATGTGATTTGGTCACTCCATTACAAAATGCTAAAAATAGAAATGATTATTTCATTGTTTGCCTTATTGAGTTCATATCAAATACTATCTCTATTATGAGTTGTTTAAATTCATCAAATCAAAATTTGAGAATATTATTGGCTTAATACTTTTGTAAATGATCTTTTATATAAATACATATTAAGAGTTCAAGTCTGCTGGTTTAATTTCTGTATTTTTTTATTTTTATTTTTATTTTTTTGTTATTCTATTCAATTATAACGGTCAACATCATTGAATTAGTGAAGTTTTCCCCCATTTTTATGATTTTTCTTTTAATATTATTACATTTTTTCTTAATTTCTTTCTTTTTTTGAATATTCATGTGTTAAAAAGTTACACATTGTGCCACTTTTATTCAAAAAATAACGAATGACATAAAACTTTAATGACAACAAAGATATAATTTTCTTAACAAAATAGAAATAGAAATAGCTTAATGCGGACTAATTTTCACTTATTTTATGAAATACCTTTCGAGATGAAATTTGGTAAGTTAACCATTTTTCAAGCTAAATTCGCACTTGATCAAACAAGGTATTTCTTTTTCTTTTCTTTGTCTGAATTCTGATCAAACAAGCTCTTAATTAAATGTAAAACCACCCATTTATCTATGTATAATTGTGTCGTCCCCAACTTAATACGTCTAGCTATGTAAAAGCTATAAGTTTAATTTTTATTTTTAGTTTTTGGAAATTTCACATGTACAAAACTTTCTTAAATAGTCGTTATAATATCTAATCAGCATCAAAACGGTAACCGATCCGTGCAACTTTCATTTTTTCTATTTAGAGTTCTGTATTTATTTCAACCTTATCTACTATATGTTTGAAAAACATTTCCAACATATGTTGTATACACTTTCCAAATTTACTTGGGAACTTAAACTATTTTAAAAAATACTTAGTACTATTAATAATCCAATTAAATAATTGAAGTTTACAACAACTAGACCATTCAAATTATTATCATTAAATAATAATAATAATAATAATAATAATAATAATAATAATAATAATAAAACAAAAAATTTAACAACTTAACAATTCAATTAACAAATTAGGATAAAAATTCAAATTACAACAAACAAATTAGGGCAAACAATTTACCATTGCAACCACCATCGTCGGTGGTTTTGGCCAAGATGCTAGTAGTTTTGGTTCATGACCAGAACTACCACCAAATTTGGAGGTCTATTGCATGACCAAACCACCAAATGGTGGCTAGTTTCGTGACTGGACTACCAAGTGATATGGTATTGCAACCAGATCACTAGATGATGGTCTGTTTTCGTAACCATACCACAAGACGGTGGTTCTGGTTCGCACCTGACCACCAGTGGTGTTATTTCGCAACATCCCATCGACCATCAGGTGGTGGGGTTCACAGGATGGTTCTTCTCACCAAAAATTTAGATCGGCAATGGCGAGAGAGAATGAGAAGATAGAGAGGAGTAAAAATTAGGGTTAGGGATTGAGTTTTAGATAGAAAGTATTTTATGAAATAATTTCGGCCTTTAGGAGGATAAGTAGTTTATAAAATAATTTAATTTTTTTTAATATGTATTTTGCATAACTTCCTCTAGTCGTAGGAAAAAATTCTAGTACTCTTGGAGTACCGAATACTGGGTACTCCAAGCCAATGAAAACCATCCATTTACACACAGTGAGCTACATTATTTATTAAATTATGGCCCTCTATGTGCATGTGGACAATTCTGATTGGCCTGGAATGCCGAATTCAGTATTCCAAGAGTACTAGAATTTTTTCCCTAGTCGTAATTGATAAGTATTGGAGTATGATCTAAACTAATAACTAGATCATCTAGATTCTCATCCACATTAGGCCTAGCTAGAACCATGAAGATTCATGCAAAGTCCACGCTAGGTCCATCCTGCGATGGAAGACTTCAAGCAGTGATATGCGCGTGTTTTTTATGCTTTTTAATCGCATATTGTCCCCCATTTTGGATTGAATATAGTGTGTCTACATGCTCTTGTATGAGTTTTGTTGTTTTGAATGGGTATTGCATTTTTTTCTTTGTTTGTGGTGCGTAGGTGTTTTACGAGCTAAAAGTTGATGAATCACTGCCAACGATAAGACCCCAAGATAGTAGAGTATGGAACCAAACAATGGGAGAAAAAAGTCATTTTTCAGATTACTAGAGAATGAGCAAAATTAGATGGTTGCACGGCCCCTTGTGCCACTCAGGACGGGCTTGTGCACGTCTTCGCGCCACTCTGGCACACTCGTGATGGGATTTTTAGGACTTCAAGAGTTTCTAATCAGGCACTACATGAGCTAGTATAAAAAAAACCTAAACACTCAAAGATAAGGGTTAAACCCTAATTGTAATTTATTTATTAAACATTGTCAAATGAAAAAATTTAAGATCATTAAATTAGATTATTGTTCTTCATATTCCACAATCAAAACTTTTAATTAATCATTTTGGTATTGGTAACTCTTTATACACGTTGCCACATCGAATATTATAGTATTTAATTTAGTCCGACAAAATGATTATGGTGTGCTTTTGCTATTTCGTACATAAAACGAAATTATTATTTCATAAATTTGTAGATGAAAAATTACATTGTCTTTACTTGGTTGTAATTTACAATTTAGTTCTTTTTAAAAAAAAAAATCCAACCAAGTTATATAATTGTTTGCGACTAATAAAAATTAAATTACTTGAAACCAAATTAAAAGAATAAAAATAAAATAATAATAGTTGGAAAACTGTTGTTAAATCTTACTAGGAAGGTTTGCGAGAGAGAGAACTTTTTTTTTAAAAAAGTAATAATTAAACCTGTCATGGAGGGAGAGAATTTTTCCTTCAAACAATCAATTGCATACCTCTTCTAATCATGTTACTCTAATGCTTCACTGTTGTGAGCTATGCAGTCTTTAGCATCCAAAATGAGTTCCAGCCGCACAAATTTGATCGTGCATACCTCTTCTAATCATGTTACTCTTAACTCTTTGTTTTGTGAGCAGCCATCCAACCAATGTTCCTCTTATCATTCCCAACTCATCGATGGAGCAGGTAAATGCATTCCAAAGTATGAGCCTTTGACCCCTTAGTAATCTATACTCCAACACATACAACCTGGGATGGATGAATCATCCCAATTTCTCTTGGAAGAACCCCAATGCTTCCCCACAACCCTACAACCCTCCTAGTTTTGAAGTTAGACCTAACCAACAGCAAACCCCACCACAAAGGTCTAACTTGGAAAGTTTGATGGAGACCTTCATTCCCACCCAATCTAAGACAAACGAAACATTAGACAACTCCATCCAACAATTGAACACGAAAATTGACTCCATAATCACCCATAATAAGATGCTAGAAAACCAGTTAGCCCAACTTGCTACCTCTTCCACCAGGACTCCCGATATTTTACCTAGTCAACTGGTAATGCAGGATGCCCTGATGTTGTTTGACCTGGACACTTAACATCAAAATATACAATTGAAGATTAATTTCTTCGTGATGTAGTCATAGAATAAACATTCCCAGTACTTGATGAAATTTAAATTATTCTCCAAGAAAATACCCAAGCATACTTTTAGCTTATCTTGATAAGGAGGCCGATTGCAAGATGGCTCAACTAACTGCTATTGCTAGTTCACAATCACATACACCTTCCATCCCATTGACATGTGCTCACTTTCTTTACTTATGTTAGATGGGTTTCATTTCTATGTATTTGACTTTTTCATTTTTAATATATATCTGTTTAATATGTATTGTTATTGCTGATGTTAATACATTTGACAAAAATGTAATAAATCTTACTTGTTTGAGCAATATTGATTACAATTCATAATCAATTAAATCACATCTCTATATTTTTTTTGGTGTGGGGAGAGAGAGAGAGAGAAAGAGAGCTATCTTTTATATTCTTGACTGCCCTAAACGAGCTAGGGCTCAAGACCAAGGTTAGAACATATCACTGTCTGCGTCATTGTTTCAAGTGCAAAGGTATGCATTTTCATTCCTTATGCATAATTTTGACACCACACATAGAACCACTGGTGGAGGGGGAGGGTCACGTGACCCCACAACTTTTAGTCATTTTTTTATTAACTTTCCAAATGAAAAAAAAGAAGAAAAATTCTATTCACATTTCATACGCCACCAAATCCATATTTTCTCTCATAGAAATATCTCACGCTAAACTACAAGTTTCAAACTGAAACCTAGGTAAATAGTTTCAAGCATCTCAGCTCAAGCCTCAAGAATTAGTCTCTGTCTATCAACCTCAATTTTGGACTTTAATAGTTTGTCACTTTACCCTATCTAGTGTTTTGATTTTTGAAGTATGTGAATAATACGACGTGAATTTGTTATTATAAAAAATGATATAATTATGGAATATTATCAAAGTACGAAAACAAGAACGGAGTATTTATAATAAAATATCTATATTTTCTTTTTCTTTTTCTTTTCTTTGAAGGCTTCAATGGTTCTCCTCAATTTCAAGCCGCTGGCTCCGCCACTGGATATAGCCCTCCATCAATAAGTACTCTTTTGGCATAATTCTTCAGTATGTATCTGACTTATGCTAATGAATCTAAATTGTACCTCAAGATTATGACATCAACACGTGGAAGAAGAACGAAGTACACATCCCGGGCATTTTCTATGACAAAGTAAACAAAATATATGCTCAATCAATCTAACTACAATAAGCAGGTCCCATGACCCCGTATTAAAGTGTCAAATCATACATAATCAACCAATTAGCATGGCTACTTTCCCTTGGTATGCAGGAGGGAAAAGACAACTTCCTAACAATCTCTTTGGATAACATTTTTGTTTTTCTTTACAAAGATGGAAAGCCAGTTGTCCAATGCTTTATCCAATTGTTGTTCCTTATAAGAAGTACACAAAATAATTCGAGCTATGATGCTTGACAATTTATTGTATCCACGAACACGAGACGCATGTTAATTCGATATTAAATATTGTTCATGTGATTTGTGGGTACAATAAACTAATGTCCATATGAGCATTAGCTAGATCACTTCTAGCTACTTGCACGGAATACAGGTTTACAAATTAAATAGTCACGTAGTACTCAAAATCTTGTGAAGTAAGATCATGTCTCATCATTATTATTTTATTTTATTTTATAGGGCCGGCGTTAACACATCACATACGTGGGAAAAGCTTAATATTCTAAATAATTTGTGTGTGTGGATAATGTATTCGAAATAATTCTCATAATAAGTTGTTGTGATTGTGAAATTTTTTTTATTGGTTTGATTCCCTTTGTGTTAGGTCCAAACCAATGGATGCATGCAGAGTCACCAGCATGTCATTGTATCACAAAGTGGGAAAAGCTTAGTATTCTTAACAGAAGTTCCCAACATATTGGCCTGATAAAGCTTAATCACTAGCTACAATGAGTTGTTATGGTTATTTAACTAAACAATGATTGGCTAGAGATAATTAAGTATTTTTCAGTTTTACTCGCAAATTTAAGTGGTGGTTAAAATGTGGGTTCAAAAATGTACACGTCTCACTAATACTAGTTTTAATTATGTTTTGCTTAAGTGCGAGGATGACGATTTTGGGACCCAATTAATCAAGCATATTATTAAATTCTGTTCCATTTTTTTTTTAAAGTTTTTTTTATGTAAAAGTATTATTTCGAAGATTGTGGTCGAACCACTTGTTTTGTCCACTCATTTTGTGGAATTAATGTTAGTACAGTCTGCTAGTTTGATTTATCGGTTTAGAAAGTCGTGGGACGTGTTGATTAAAGTTGGTTATATTAGTTTTCAATAGAAGACGTGTTTGTTAAGAGTTCGTATTCAGTTTTATTTTAATGGCCCTTTGTTAGGGGTGGGCAAACTACGGTTCGATTCGGGTATTGAACGGACCGGGAATCGAACAAAAAATTTCGGTTCGGTTCGGTTCCATTTATTCACAAGAACCAAAGCGGTTTGGTTACGGTTCAATTACGGTTTTATTTCGATACTTGTTCGGTTTGGACGATATCGTTTTTGTAAAATATAATGAAGAAAGTAATAAGCGATACAAATTAATTTTATATAAATTAAACACTATTGTAACTTATTGCGAAATTCATATTATGAAATTCATAAGTAATGAGAAAGTGTATGAAAGTACTTCTATAACAATTAATTTAATAGAAAAATCCATAGAGTTAATTTTTCGATAGAGGATAAACGATTTTCGGGTATTGAAAAAAACCATTCGGTTTTCAGTTCGCCATCTTTCGGTTTCGGTTAGGTTTTTGTTCTCAAAATAACCAAACGGTTTCGGTTTCTTCGGTTCGGTTTCGGTTTGGGTGGTTTGGTTCCGATTATTTTGTCCACCCCTACCCTTTGTAGAGAAGGTAATGAGCTGTAACATAGAATAAGCATAAGTAGTTATCTGTTATATAGCCATTGATGTATTTAGTGAATTTGAACATATTCCTCCTTGGATGCTCAGTGAGTGATTTAGGTGTTATACGCAGTCACCGAACTCTTGAAGCCATAAAAATCCTTGTTTCTTTTGTTGTTGTTCTACATATCAATAGCAACACCGATAGTGCTTGATCATTGCTTGTTGTTCTACATTGCGTTCTCTATGAATGATGGAGATTTATGTAATACATGTAGGTCCCACGAGATTTGCGTGTAAAAATGTGTAAAAAATATGTTAAAACTTGTAGGAGAACACGCGCTAAATTGTTCACAAATTTTTATTGAAGTCTTACATCAGTTTTAACTGCACCTTCTTTGTTGCCATGTGGTCTACACATTTTGCAGGGTGCAATTCTATCTCTCTTTAAATTTTCAATCTCTTAATTCAACGCACAAAATGAGAAAAACATTCTTCCATAAACTTCTTCATTTTTTAACTACGCGTTATCTTATAAATCATCTCTATCTGAAAAGCCTTTACTTAATAATAAAAAAAAAAAAAAAAAAAGGGAGAGAGAGGAAAAATAGGCTAGCATGAACCCTGCACATATTGACAAATGAAAATTTTCATTGGGCTAAACTTATGGCAGAATTAGAATACTTTTAGGAGATTGGTGGCCCAAATAATCATAATGCTTATTGCATGTCTTGCACGTTAGTCTTTTAGCAGGCATTCAACGGCCCACAACACTCGGAAAGCAGTCAAAGTAACAGAAGTGACTTGGATGTATTCTAGATCTGCTGTCTCATCTCCTATCAAATCAAAATAGTCCAAATCATTCAATTAAATGCTTGACCCTGTATATGTAAATTATTTCAATTGGATAGAAGAAAACAGAAAATGAGACATTAAATGTGGACTGTAATGTAATATATGCAGCTTTGAACACACATAGAACCAAAACTCAATTGTGGTCGATATGCACAACCTAATGTAGTTGATCCAACTACATAATTCTTGCTGGGTTGCAACTCAACGTCGAAAATTGATCTTGATCAACAAATTGGATCAAGAAGGAATTCGGAAGAATAATAATGCTTTCTATTAACAATTATGCCAAACATGCTCAACGTTTTTACATCGTCGGTCTAAATCAAGTTACATCACCTCTACACTCTAAATGAAATTCTACATCATCAAGAATACCAATTATTGGAGGGAAAAAAGA
Source organism: Jasminum sambac (assembly GCA_018223645.1). NCBI lineage: Eukaryota > Viridiplantae > Streptophyta > Magnoliopsida > Lamiales > Oleaceae > Jasminum > Jasminum sambac. The sequence goes on from CP073652.1 coordinate 30,950,486, forward strand.
GCAATCTTTTGAGAAGTATGGTCAACTCTATGCTCTCATCACATAGTACTTTGCATTATGCACGCATATTTCAATCAAGAGATTGCATAATTGTGCCTTGCTGCTTTAGTGATGTGTTTGGCATACAAAGTAGTGAATAGTATTACACAAGAAAATGAAGTTAAGAACACGCTTATTGTACTACATATTCTTGTTCAGTACTATATACCAGCACGCTCTAAAAATATCGAGCAACATGGCATAATCATTTACAGTAATTCGATGAAAATTGTTGTTGTTCATCAAGTAGTACTTACAACTAATGTAAAAAGATGTGGGGTGCTATAGCCTATATGCATAAAACTTGCATCTATATTTCTAATCACAATTACCGAATGTGAAAATTGTAACCAGACTTTCAAGAAAGTATATAAAAGATGGAAAATCAGTAGAAAATACAGGGGAACGAATGCAAAGAAAAGAACATTTCCACCTTGGAGAAGCGGTGTTATTAGTATTCAGATGACCAATTTGAGGCACTCCCAACTCTAGGCATTCCACTTCCCTTCTTTGACAACTCATCGACCACGAAAGTAGCACCACAGATCACTCCTGAACCATCAACCCATGGTGTCGCCTTCAGTTCTTTCTGAGGAAATTCAAAGCTTCTCAAGCCACCAGAAGATGTGAAAAAGCACCCTAAGAATAGATGATACATATTGCATTTCAATACATATTGCATTTTGAAATGTCTACTTAGGTGGGACGATGAACTGCTATGTTTAAAATCACATTTCCCTTCAATGTATAATACCTTTTGGAAATGGTGCAATTGATTTCCCGCATGCCATCTTTATAACCAGTTCATCATCAGAGAAAGCAAGATTATTATCACTATCCATTCCCCAAAAGAAAGGTACACTCCCATCAGCATCCTGCACATCATTCAAGTATAAATGGCTTCTACCATTTATATAATAATGATATTTATCTTTACCGCTTATCCAGTGATCTGGTAGTTGGCAATAGTTGATATGTTGCCATCTTAAACATAGGATTTAAGATGACCAATGAAGAGCATTACTCATACAAGATAAGTCCTGAGCTCTGAAGATGCCAAATGATTGTAATGATAAATTAAACAGAAGAACTCACCACAGCAGCGAATATAGACTTGGAGGCGTGGTCATAGAGAATGAAGGAAAACTTCCCAGTTATGTCTCGCACGACGTGGTTTGCAGGATAAGGACCTCTGTCCCGTAAAGTTCGGTAAGCCTCTATTACAACACCAGCTTCGTTAGCTGTTTTTGTCAACCCATATTGCTGCTTCAAGGTCGCCATGTTCTCCATATGACCTTGGAACAAGCAGAACATGTCATCCAAGACAGTGAAAAGCCTAGTGTAGCAATCACAACACAAGCTATCAGTGGAATATCCGGAACTCAAAAGGTATTATGGAATTCAAAAGAACAAATGTAAATAAACTTATTAAAAAACAAGGGTAACAAATTGTTCACTGTATACCCGTTTATGCTTTAACCAAAATCCTCTTCATCAAACCAAACCCACCCCCAACCCCCACCCCCACTCGCCCACATAAATATATATCAAGAGGCCAGGCCTTGTACTCGACAATTCTTGGAGTTTCTTACATGAATCTTTTGCAACTTCATTAAGCTCCCAATAACTTTGATTTTGGTCTACAACATTGTCCAATGAAGATCAGTGCATCACGTTACTCTGGTAAACAAGAGCTTCATAACACAATAGCGTTTTCAGACATCTAACATTGTTTTCCTCACATCCATAGGATCATATATGAGATGCAGAGTCCTTACTAGAGTAGATTGGACTCGAATATTACAAAACATGTTTGCAAGTGCGACAGTCAAGTTTTTATTCAGCCTCCTGATAGTTTAACACTTCTATGGCATAGATTTTCCATGAGAAGCTCTACCAGTGTAACCTTTTAGGCCCAACTCTGCATTTGTGGAACCATTTAAGGCATAGCATTTCCAAATCAACCAATTGTGCAAGTGCTTCTAAGATATTTTGTTGAGCAATTAAGTGAGATTTTGTACAACCACAAGAGGTGGGCTTCTAAGAACATCTCCTGCAACTCCTTGGACCGTGAAAATATAGCGCCGCCTGATACTAAAGTGCCTACACGGCGCTTTCAAAATGATATAATGTCTACCAAGGTTGGGTGATATCCTCCCAACGCTGGGAGGGAGGATATCCTTCCATTAAGACACACCCCCTGAATGCAGTGCGCCACCCCGCCCCCGCCCTCTTGCTGAGAGGAATTTTTGCCTCCCAGCGCTGGGTTTATAACAACCGTCTGGCATGACATCCTCTGTTTAGCCTGTCGACATTCTCTCCTTCCATAGTCTCTCTTCTTAAACAAATAATTGATACATACGTTATCCATAGCCCATAATCTTTTCAATCCATACCAGAAGTCCGGTACTTCTATCTACACTCTATTTGCCACCTCTACATCTATCCACATTACCACCATTAGGGATGCCCTAATAGATGCCACGAGTACTTAAACTAATCAACCTAAAATAAGTCATAATTTCGTAGCCAGTAGTGACATAATCCTTTTAATCCATCATTTTTCTATAAATAAGCAAAATCTTGCATAAATTATAACGGAAAGGAAGCGGTAAAAGAAGAAATTAATAACTACGAAATGGTAAATTACATGCCCAAATTGAACAAAAGAAAACAAACAAATTCGAAGGAAAAATATGATGATTCAAAGTGCGAAATTTACCTAGCAAGAAGCGAATTTTGCTTGGGAGAACAGTAAGTAATAAACCCAGATGAACCGAAACTGAACGAAACCGAATCTGGTTCAGAAGAATTGAAATATTTGACGAAAGATCCATCTTTCAATGCATGATACAGTGTAGAATCTTTATCTGAATTCTTCAAATCTTGAGGGCCCTTTGCCACTTCTTTATCAAACACTGCGAGCATCCTTGAGTTTCTGCGATCTTTTCAAAGATTCGAACGAAAAGTACCTTTGATTTCCAGTAATTTCCCTTAGCTAGAAGGTCCGATTCACAGAATTTTCAAGAGCAAAGAGATGCCGTTTAAGTGTACGAGAAAAAATCCCAAACAAATGAAGATGGCCAGATGGCCGATTAAGACAAGATGGGAAAAAAATCAGAGAAATGAAAGGTGCGGTGTGGATGAATTGCAATTTCGCAGGGCCGTTAAAGTTCCCGCGAATCATGTGACTCATGTAGTTATTTGCAATTCGGGTTTTTAGGGTTTGTTTGATTCTTATGATTTTTATGAAAAATATGAAATTTTGAAAATTATTTTTTAAATTGATTATTTGATTGTAAAATTTTTCATAAAAATAATTTTTATGTATAATTAATTAAAGTATGATTTAACATTTTAACTTATTTTTCATAGAAAATAATTCAGATGGAAAATAAATTCTTTTCTTATCAAACACACCCTTATATCCAGTGTGTTTTTTTACGGTCACATTCAATTAAAATATTTTATATTTATATCTTGTTATTTAAGTAAGATATTCTGATTCGGCAAAAAAAAGGTATTTCCATTAGGTGAAATAGTTATTAAAATAATTACAGAGATACATATCTGAATTTATTATAAATTTTATGTGAGTTATAAGTTTTAAAATTGCATGTTCTCGAAAAAAGTCACCATCTTTGAAAATAGCAACCACTTGATTTTATATAATGCATGAAGATAATTTAATTATTTAGAAAAAAAAAACTAATATTAATGGTGGGAAGGTAATTTCCAGTTAACCTCGAGAAAGCGGGAACTATTTAACATAGTGCTCACGAAGTCAATACTTAATCTTTACTCTATTAAAAAAGGTGGGGATATTGTGAAATTTTTTTATTTTCAAAAATATCCCTAGACAAATTTATTAAATTCCTAATTCCTAATTTCCGATCATAGCTTTTTTAATGATGCCTCTTCATCTTTCTTACATTTCAAATAAGTACCTCATATTTTTTTTCCCATTTTTTTATCTTTTATCTTTTTTTTTTTTTTGGCCTTTGCCCTTTTGAACCATAAGTAATTACATGAACACTTCATTGTTTCCTTTGAATAAGAAAAGCTTACATGATCATTTCAATTTGAGGTAACAATCGAATTGAGTATATTATTTTTCATCTTTGCTTATATTTTTCGCAATTGGTCTATGATTTGTATTCCTCATTATTATTTTATTTTTGAAACATAAGTAACTCAATCATTACATGAAGAATTTGTTGTTTTCTTTGAGGGAAAAAAAAACTTATATGTCCATTTCAATTTGAGTTGACAATTGAAATAGGCATATTATTTCTCATCTTTGTTTATATTCTTCCCATTGGTCTACGATGTGTATTTCTCCTTGCTCCTTATATTTATGATGTGTTATTTTTGCATTGTTCCTGTACACAATCATAGACCAACTTAATAAGGTTTCCAAGAGTATCGAGGTAACAACTATTTTTGGCAAAGAGATTTGATACATGCGATAATGATACATTTTCTCATAGCCAATTTTATGTGGTCTTATATCGAGGCATTTCAATGGAAACAGCAAAGGAATTTATACGAGAAGAAAGAGAATGGAAAATTAACGAAAAATATCGCATACAAAATGTTTTAATGTAACATCATATTCACACTCACTATATTGCCACAACATTTTTGCATCTATACGATTAGCAAACAATTCTTTCAATCATTTTCTTTCCATATCCCTAACTTATTCACCTTTTTTATAATATTTGACCAACATATCTATTTATTATGTGACTATCTTACCCCCACCTATACATACAACATGCAATGCACATCCTGAACACTTAAGTCATTTAAAATGTATCTTTGTGAATCAAAGTTTAAACTGAAAAGTGCTAGACTAAATATTATGCCTCCTTCTAAAAGGATGAAGCTTTACGCATTGATAACAAATAGTTTTTTTGTTATTAAAAACATGTCTTATGTATTTTTAATTATATCATCTAGACTTTACAAATTTTGAAAACAATAATGAAGCGAACCTTTTGTATAAAGTAGAAACGAAGGATTTGAAAATGAACATGTTGCTGACACTAATAAATAAAAGTTTTCATACTGATGGAGAGCTCTCGTACCCTTTAAAATGCAGTCGGTGGCATGGTAGAAAAGGTCGATCACCAATATTTGCCATCCAATTAATAAGGTCAGTAATATCATATTAGCTTTCAATATTTCGTGCAAGGATGAGACATGATAGAGTTTATTATGGCGAAGATTTTTGAAAATGAAAAACAAATTAATTTTGAGAAAATCGAAGTATGTCCAACTATTAAAATAGACGTTTGATCAAGTACCCACAGTCCAGGCCGGTGGGATCCCCCACCATCAGGGGGCAATTATGTACTCTGTTCTAAAAAGCTCATTTAGGCGACGCTTAAGTGCCGCAGGCTCAATGCTTGGACTATACGCTTCTATGCGCTTTGAGCTTTATCAGGCATTGATTGCGTTTTATCACATATTAGTACGCTTAAACTTGCCTAGGCTCAATACTTGGGGCGACGCTTTTTCACGCCTTACACTTTTTAGAACTTTGATTATGTATTATTCATCAAATATAACGTAGACAAAAAAAAAAATGATCGATAATGTGGTGTTATCAGAAGGTTTCACGTGGCGTGGGTTCGGTACCATGTGAGTAGTCAAACAAAACCATATTAAAATATTGATGCCTTATTACATCAAATCGTTTGAATAGGACGTTATTTTAAAGTTATATCACATGTTACGTAGGCTTTATGGAACTTGAGACTAGTCGTTGAATCATCAATAGGTTGATTACCGGTTGTGGGTGCAACATCGAAAACGATCTCTACAATATTATTGGTTAGTCCACTAATTTAGTCCTTGAGTTAGTTGAGTATATTCTAGCTAGATCACATGATTATGATCCATCCCAGTGTCATTTCCTCTTTTTTCAGGATAAAGTATCACATTTTTTTCTCGCACAACATATTTTTCCATAAAGTAGCATTACAAAGGGCTCGTCCGTGATCTATATACAATTTAAAAAATGATTAATGTTAATTAGCGGACCCTTTTTAAAAGTGTTTTGTATTTAAAAAGTAATTTCTGGCACTTGATTTAAGGCAAACATCAATCTGAAATCACTACTAATTATTTATTTACACATCTCGCCGTCTGTCGCTAGTCAACTTGAAAATTTTTTCTATATCACTGTCTGTCCTCCATATAGAATGTTCACTTGACATTTGCAATGGAAATGCTCGCCTCTCGCTATTGTGGTAGGTGACAAGCATACACTTATAATGTGAAACTAGTATCACGCCCGTGCGATGCACGGGAATAATTAAATTTATGCACGATAAATAATTGATATAAAATTATAAATATGAATGTTGAATTACATAATTTATGTAATTTGTGCATAAGAGATTGCATAATTTAAAAAATTATTAAAATCTATAATATTGTATATTATAGTCAGCATAAAAATGCAGAAATAAATTCACAATTGTAAATTATAAAAATTCACGTGCATCGCATAATTAGAAGTTTATCAAAAGCGTGTAACTTTAATTCTAATTACCGTGCCTAGTATTACACAACAATGCTCGTGAAAATTAATTAATTGTAAATGAACCATTAGGAATGAATATATAAAAATTCTTTGATTATCAAAACATATCTTTTTTGTTGGTACATATCAAATTTATATTGAACACCTTTTTTCCTTCTGAAATGAACATTACACACTCTAAATTTTATGATTTTATACATTCTTTTAGTGATTAGCTGTAATTGCTACTTAATTTTAGCTTTGTTGTATAAAGTATTATACTTAATTTTATGTAACTTAAAAATTTGTAAGTAACATGACAATTTTCCTCATCTATATAATTCATTTGATTTCTTTTCAATTACATAAACTGTATGTTAATTGTAGAATAAAAAACTTTTTATTTGTAATTTTATATACTTAGAAAATGCAAAAAAATATGCAATGCAAAATTCAGTTAGTGAGCATATCACATTAGAAACATTAAAAACAAAAAATATTATTTAATTTTTTTAATTAGAATTAGTATGTCAAATTGACACTGCCAATATGGTGTTCACCAAACGTGACACTTCAATTATAATAATATAAGGATTAATAAATTACTATTTTACTTAAAAATAAATAAATTATTCTACATAAATCTAGTTATAATTTTAACCACTCACTATTTGATTTTCAAAATAAAAAAAGTAAAAAATCTCACTATTTTTTAATAGACCAATTCACTTAACCAAGCAAAAATATCAAAACCTACAATTTTATGATAAAATTAAATAAAATATAAAAATTATTATTTAATATTTTGAATTATAACTTTAAAAAAATGAAATTATATATAAAGTCTTTCCAACATAATTTTTTCATTAGATGTTTGTTTTAGATATTGGTTATTTTTAGTCATATTTGTAATTACTACTAATTAATGTTGGTTTATTTCCAAAACTAATTTTATAATTTTCTTAAAATATTTAATATATGCCACATTTGCATGTTTACCTACATTGGCACTTCACAAATTATAATATAAAGATTAATGGTATGATAATATAACAATTCAAAATATAAAGATAAAGATTAATAAATTACTCTTTATTTAAAAATAATAAATTATTCAATGCAAATTCAACTATAATTTTATACGCCTATTTTATTTAAGAATAATCCACTATTTGAATAATCCATTGCACATTACAATCAAAACTATCTAAAACTATAATATTTTTTAATGCGGTGAAAATAAAATACTTATTATTTAATGTTTTTAATTAAAAATTTGAAAAATGAAATTACATTTAAAGTTTTTAAAACTATTTTTTCTTATTAAATTTTATTTATCACATTTAATGATAAATTTATGTTTCATTAAAAATAATTATATTTAAAAATTTTCACTATTTATATCTAAATTAATATTGGTTTATTTAAAAATAAATTTCCTTTTTTAACTACAAAATTGATTTTTATATTTTTAATATTAATGAGTGCCGTTGGCACTCTGCAGCAAGACTCTGGTTTTATAATATAAAGATGAGTTGTGCGTTGTCATTGACAATTGATGTTTTAGATTAGCTTGTCATGTAAGATCATGAATATGCAAAAGAGTAGTTATGTAGAGTCCTCGAAGCAAAAAGGAAAAAAGTTCATTCCTTCGCAACAATGGACCCGAGAATTTACACATGTTACTTTCGGAGCAAAACTTTTATTACTGAAGATTTAATTCAGAAGCCAAAAATATGTTGATACTACCAACCAATTCCCTTTCTAACACCAAAATATGGCAATTGTCGGCAATGATATCCAACCAACTTCCAAAAAGGCCACAACACCCCTCACCCCCGCCCCCAAAAAAGAGGTCAATAAATATTTGATTAACAAATACAATGAAAATGAAAATTTAAAAAAAAAAAAGAAAGGAAATAAGTACACGATAGAAAGGGGAAAATGTGCAATAACCTTTTTTTTTCTATTTTAATTTATTGATTCAACCCAAGAAAAAATTTCTATCATCAATGACGTAAAATGTAAAATAATTCATAGTTTTGATTGTACATCCTACGTTACACTCAACGAGCTTTTTTGACAAAACAAACAACTACGGATCAAAATGTAAACAATGATCAATACTAATAACTTGAAGAATAGTCAAGTTCCAGACGTCTAGTTCATTCACAACTCGATACATCAGCAAAAAGAATACCTCTTTCGAGTAGGACCTAACCACAACAAACAATACTAAAGTTAACCAATAAATAATCTCCCAACCAAAGAAGAGTTGGTATTGTTACTAATCTAGCCCTTCATTAAGCAACTCTTCCCAAAATCCATCATCAAGTTCTTTTTCCGAACTCCCGATTCTCTCAATTTCTTTGTGCTCTTCCTCTTGTTCTCGTCTTGCCCTACCCAATCCCTGCATTTCTAACGCAAGCACATCAAGCTCAGACACTGATGGCCTATAAGGATCTTCAACCTCTGGAGGTTCAGTTTTCACGAGGTTTAGCCTTGCATTAGTATGGCTTAACACAACATCATTAGAGCCCATATCATCCACTCGTCGCCTCTTGGAGCTCGAATCTTCTAGTTCATTTCTCCTCTCCGTTTCGCAGAGTAACTTTTGAATAAACTCGGGATTTCGCATTGCTCTAGCCAAGAAACTCATCATCATTTGTTGTTTTCTCTCTGTTTCTTGTAACCTCAGTTCCATTTGATTGAGATAAGCGCTAGTACTCTGTTGTTGCTGTCTAAGTTTCACAATTTCCATCATCAGTACTTGCTTATCGCGCCTTAGCCGATCGATTTCTTCGTCTAGCCCAAATCTTCCCACCTCAATGCATGGATTAAAGGCTTGATCCAAGGGATGAGATTGAGACGCGGCCTTTCTCCTCCGCATGGTCTTTAAAAGATGCTTTCGTCCTCTAACAAACCCCTCGTTGGCGAACTCCCATTTATTGGGATCAATTTTTCTAAAGCCCTGCAAGAATCCAATTCCAATCCATTCCCAATTCATCAAATTTAAAGGGACATACAAGTATAGGTAATAGCTCATGTTGTTGGGAATTTTATCGAATTCGTCGTACTCAAGGGCTTCATCATCTTGAAGAATGGTCTAATCGGTAAATCTTCATGACGGGTTGGGTTGATCCACATTACAACCTTTGGAAAAGAATGACAAAGTATGTGAACAAGTACCATAGTTATAAAGCGAAGTTGCATCACGAGTAAACTAAAGTTCGATAAAATTAGTGGTTCGAAAATTATACTTTTAAGGGCTAATTCAATTGGGGAAAAAACAACGTGTCGAGGAAAACTTACAACAACCCCCTACCCCCACCCTCCAAAAAAAAACAAAAACAAAAAGAAAAGAAAAGGTGAAAAGAAAGAAGAACAAAAAGCATGTAGAACGTAGATTTCACACTGAGATAAGCATATCTCATTTGTAATCAATAAATGGCAAAGATTAGAAGAAAGTACTTACATATGTGTTGAGTTGTAAAAAAAAAGAAGAACAAAAAGCATGTAGAACATAGATTTCACACTGAGATAAGCATATCTCATTTGTACTCAATAAATGGCAAAGATTAGAAGAAAATACTTACATATGTGTTGAGTTGCCTCACAAAGCTGGAGAAATTGTTGTGTTTGAAGTATCTTGGAAGAAGACTAGTGGAGAAGGCATGAGGATCCCACACAACAAAACTACATCCACCCCTACTCCAAGAAACAATGCGATCAGTGGAAAAGTTATCCACCATCTCAAAGGTCTTGGTCAAAAATGGTGGAGGGCCTACTTCATGCAACCCTTCCAATGGCCGAGCAGGCACTGGTGGTGGCGGCGGTGGTGTTGCCGCCTCCTTCAGAGATGAACCTCCTAAATAGTCTTCTTTGATTGGAAACACTGGATTCATCACCAAGATAGACAAAAACAATTATATATTCTTGATGGGATTTAGTTCTTTTCTCTTTTCACAAGTGATGAATTGAATCAGTAAGTACAAGAAAAGCAGAGAAAAGGGAAAGTATGTTTTATGCCTTCTCTTTTTGGAAGGTCGTTTATACGGTTAGCAAGTTGAGTTAGGTGGAGAAATTGGTTACGAGAGATAAATAACGAGTTTTATAGATATAATTAGCGCTTATTGATAGAATAAAATACAAAGGACAAGATTTTACTCAGAGACGTCTACGATATGGAAAGTTTGGAAGTGTGTGACCACAAATTTTTTGAAGAGGCAAAGTTTAGAAGTGCATGAGTTGTGACCTTAAATCTTTTGAAGAGCTCATTTTTGGACTTTGGTTTCAATATTTGAAAGAAGAGATATGATTGGTGGATGGGATTGGGGATGGCCTACTCACCATTGGGTAACATAAGTGATAACAACCACTGATTCTATTGGGATCACAAAAACTTATAGAGAGCACTTTTTGCCTGAGAGCGGGAAGTAAAAATACTGTACCAAGAAAAAAAATATTTTTACGTTTGGATTTTTCTAGAAAATGTATGGTTAAACAACAAATACTTGTGATTTTGATAATGAATATTAAACTAGAAATGAAGATTATTTGATCTACCGGTGAAAAATTGTTTCAGCATCATCTGTGGACATTTTTATTCAAAATTCAAAACTATTAATTATTATATATACATGTTTCTTGATTCAAAACTACTACTAATCATTATATACACATTTCTTGATCTCCACCAATATTTAAACCAAAGAATAACCTTTTAACGAAGCAGAGGCCTTTCTGAAAGTTAGTGAACTAGGCCACTTTTATCGACTTGAGAGACAATAGGTAATGGTATGTGGGTGAATGATCGCTCTGAAACTGTTGTGATATAAGGGTGACGTGGCCTTGCCACGGTAATGTCATCATTGCCACAACTTTTTTTTTTTTGGAATTTATATCAAATGAGATGAATAATACATAACCGCCCCTAGTGGTGGGGGGTCTCACCCGACCTCTATTTTTTTCCTCCGAAAAAGGGGGTGTTGGCATCGGAACGGGACTAATGGTATGTGACAGCAAGCATGATAATTTTTCTCCAAAAATAATTTTATCAACAAAAATTTAGGAAATATGTTACAAAATTTGGAGAAAGGGCAAGAAGATACAAACATAATGATTACACTATGAGAGTACTTGGTGTGAACTAACATTACAAAGATTTTCCTTTTTGACTTCTACAAGTTACATCTACTTTATCATTTACCTTAGCTTATTGATTTTAAGGTTCTTGGGTGTTGACACGACTATGGAGTTCAAGCATTTGTTGGTGGTGTGGGTCAACTGAGAGAACTGCTCGACAGTCTCGCAGGGCACCCATAACATCACCAACGTGCTCGTGGAATGCGGCTCGTAGGTGAATAAGATGAAGATCTACTTTAAATGAAATAGCTCTTGATAGTTCCGCTATTGCATCCTTCGGTTTATTGTTATCCATCAACACTGCATAAACAAAAACAAGTTTGAACCCACGTGACAATTCTCAATGAGAAGAAAAGACTTAAAGCACAGGCTCATACATCTCAAATCACGAATCATTATTCTCCACATATGGTGTGATCTCTACTATTAAATCTAGTTTTTAACAAAATAAAAGTTTTCGCAAACACAGCCTTACTCTTGAACAATTCTAATATGGTGCATGTGCTTGCACCAAATCCCATTTGGGTTCAAGAAACAAGTTGTGGATTCACAACGTGCTTGTACGAGGGCAAGCGCTTGGCCGGTTGCACCAGATGAAGAGCGTACTCTTAAAAGTAGGAATAAGGGTTTTATTTGTAACACCGGGCCCCACGACCCAAAAGATAATGGCAATTGGCAAGGTGGTAAAGTGTGTAAAACTGGTACTCACAAAACATCTAAATTTGAAGCTAATATGCGATAAACAACATAAGCAAGCATTCAACATTGAGGATTGTAAATATGGTGTCATGAAGAAATCTGACCTGCAGCTCGATATCTGTAAGGGTAAACCCGTAGAGGATCTAGACGAGTGACCATCTCAAGATCGGCTTTCATGAGCTCACGTTCGCAGTATTCAGATCTCTTCTCATAAGCGGATGCACTGTAACACCCTTTCCAGTACGTCAGCGGTATCGTACTAGAGACGGCGTTACCTACGTGACATTGGCGAGTTAAAGTATTCTAAAACACTCCATGTCTGCCCAAGAAGTTTGATTAACATACATATAAGGTAATAGTTTACAAAAGAGTTTATATTACACACACACGTGACCCCAAAATCTTTTTCTTTCCTCCTTTCCACACGTCGAGAAGCTCACGCGTTAGAGGACTCTGCGCCACCTCCAGCCTGCCTCCTACTCGCGGCATCATCTACAACACGTAAAAGAGCACACGTGAGTCAAATGACTCAGTAGGGAGAGACACTATGCATATGGACATCACATATTGATCTAGGGCCCGTTGCGAATCATGTGTTAACATTGGCGCCGTTATAAACATTTGGCCGGCCTCTTGACATCGTTGGGGCGTAGGTCCCCCATGAGGCCAATATATCAGTCATTGGGGCGTAGGTCCCCCATTAGACCGACATATCATTCATTGGGGCATAGGTCCCCCATAATTGGCCGTAACTTTAACATTTATGCAACACATAATAGACAACTCAATTCAAACACACGTCACATATGGATGCAATGCACCATTACTTAAGTCTCACATGGACTCGTCATTCACATCATAGCATTTTGGCAACATAAGTATGTCATAAAGAATATAAACCAAAGCTAGAGCATCTAAACCATAGAAGAATCACCACATCATGCTAGACATATCATACTTTGCCAAAACTATGAAAATAGCCAAGGGAACTTGCATACTTAGCTGCCTAAAGCTTATTCGTGTATCTACTTACCTCCTACATAGGTAATTCATCTCAAACCTACCTCAACAGACAAGAAATCAAGCTAGAAAATTGGGTGAATAACTTTCTCTCATTCCTTCCTTCTTGTTGATTCAAAGGTGGTAACTTGAAGTAGGTAAATGATCTACAAACCAAAGACCATGCCAAATCTTGGAAATCGCCTTTAAACTTGTTCTCTAGGGTTTTGGGGAGTTGGGGGTCGAAAATGATGGAAAAAGATCTAGCCAACGTGTTTAAACCCAATCCAACAGTTTCTACCGACCTAAAATTACGGCCGTACAAACAAACTTTACGGCCGTAAGTCTTAACATTACAGCTGTAACCATCTAGCTTATGGCCGTAAACCCTAATATACGGCCGTACCAACAACATCATACGGCCGTAACGAAGACTCTGTAAATCAGGGGTTTTCCATCCTTCAGTCTTACGGCCGTAACCCAAGATAATACGGTCATATCCCATACCACTTACGGCCGTAATAAACGCTCTGTAATGTTGTACAGCCTTCACTTTACCACTTACGGCCGTAATAATACATGTTACGGCTGTAACCAATAAAATACGGCCGTAACTCAAAATCCATACGGCGGTAATTACCTCTCTGAAAGCGTTGGCACATTTCTGCATTTCATCACTTACGGCCGTAAAAACATCCCTTACGGCCGTAAACATATCATTACGGCCGTAAACCATACATTTACGGTCGTAAATCCTGAACTGCCGAATTCCCACATTGACTTCGTTTCTTGCTCGGGAGGCCGTTTCGACACTTAATACCGTACATAGCATCACAACGAAGTCACAAATAGTCCAAACACACGTTCATCACCTCCCAATCATACATAACATCATAAGTCACATGCATTAACGAACGGGGCGTTACATGCACAATATGGTGCCTTCTCAATCAGTTTTGTTATCTCAGAATACGCAGCATTTTCAAGGCCCTGGTGGGCCCGAGTATGCCAAATTGTAAGGGCATTTTTGTAGCATTCAGTTGCAGAATCTAGCTTACTGCAATCAACAACGACACTTCCCAGCTTGTTCAAGGCCTAGCATATATACCACAACTATTAGTCGTTAGATCATAGAAGATCCAGAAACTATTATCTGCATTACTATTAACGGCTTGTTTGGTAAATATTAAGTTTAAATCACTTTTTCGCTCTCATCATTCTCAACCACTCATGCATTGATTTTATAATATTTTTATATTTTTATACCCCTTCTTTACTTATCAACCATATATCTAAAATCGATATTTTCAATAATCCATATCAGACATACCCTAAACCAGTCCACAAAAGTATACTACTATAGTTATATAGCACAAGAAAATCATACCTGACCCTTATGAGGCCTATCTAGGGGGCACTTCAAGGCTTCTTCAAGAAGTGATATGACAGTGGAAAAACGAGATGGATCTTGAGCAGGATCTTGACAGTCGGCTAGTGCGTAGGCTTTTAGGAAAAAAGCCTCAAAAGATCTCCTGAGGCAGATAGACTCCTCAGCCTTTTGCAACCCTTCTTCACAATAACCACTATCGTATAAGATCCATCCCTCATAAACTAACAGTTCATGTTCACTTGATGCATTAGCATGAGCAAGCTGCAAACTTTGCATGGCTGCTTCAGAACAATTTAATCTGCTTAAAAGAAAAAGAAAATATTATAATCCTCTCAAATCTCTTTCAGGGGTGATCAGGGGTGATTGTTAGCAAATTTTAGCAAATGGTGGTCAACAGGGAACTTCAAACATGAAAAGTATAGCAAAATATTACCTCAGTAGAAGTAAAGATTGTCTAAAGTATAGCACTCCCTTGGTTGCATCAGACTCGAGCATCTTATATATTACAGACAAGGACCCAATGTCATCAACTGAAGACCATTTCTCATATAGCTGAAGCCAACAATCTGCAGTTGTCCATTTCTCAGCATGTTCGTGGACAAGAGTATGAAGTTTGGATGCTGAAACCCGTCCTTCAAACATGCGATAATCTGGATCAAGTGTAAGAATTGCCTGAATATCACATGTTGCTGATTTATAGTCTTCAAGTGCGAGATAGAAACATAAACGCAGTTCCAAGCACTCCAATGCTAGTTTAAATCGAAGAACGGGGTTGATTTCCTCAAGGGCGCCTTGAAAATCCTGTTTCTTGATCAAGGATGAAGCTCAAAATATGTACGGGTAAGACAAGGTTGGATCTAACTCAGTTGCTTTCTCCAGGTCCTTAAATTTCTTACCTCCCTCGCAGTATAATGACCTTTCTTGATACATCCATCCAATTGTTGGGTAAGAGAAAATGACTGAACTCAGTCTTTCATAGGATAAATCTTTGTGACCATTGATGTGACTTAATCTTGCAAACCCGACAACAGAATAAACATGCCCCTCATTAAAAGCAGCCTCAAGCAGACGTTCTGCTTCGCTATATTCTTTTCTGAAGAATCTAACTCAAGCTAATTGATGATATGCAATCATTTTTTGCCTACTTGTCTCAGCACATTCTGCTAACTGATTTGAGAGAAGGGCTGCTTTGTCTAAACGTGGATCACCATTTATTGCAACTTCACTCAGTAAAGAGTTGAAGGAAAATAAGGCTAGGGCAACCATTTTTGACCTCTGTTGCTTATTGGCATTGCTCAACAGTTCAAATACCTGACTATCGTTCAGAGAATCAGGCAATTCATGTAGAAACACTTGCAAACATGATGCACCAAGAACAGGGGAATTTTGTTCGAGAGCATATTCCATAAGCTCTACTGTATCTTGTCTGGAGCAAACCAAAGAGGCAAGTTTCCTATCACAAGCAGTCTTAAGGCTTTCACAGCAAAATTTGTTGGCAAATGCTAATACTTCTAACAGAAGCAAGGATGGCGCTTCATTTAAAATGCCCGTTATACTAAAATCACTGATCAACCTCATGCTTGAAGGGGAAATATTATTTTCAGACATATCAATGTCTTCACAAGATGACTCTGTGAAACACTCGTAAAGCATTGCATGAAATGGAATTGAGAGGGCAGCAATTTTCCGCCTGTCACATACTATTCTTTCGTCTCCAATTTGGAAAGAAACAACCCTCGAAATATGACTGTTTTTCAGCTTATCAATTCCGCGAGAGCTCAAATTTTCATTGGTGTGCAATTCAGAGGCAACATCGATAATGCCAAACTCAGTTGCATGTTTACCGCAAGATTTCAACAAGTCAGAGATTATTTCTGCACCCTGCCTCTCATACTTCAACCATGCCCCAAATATAAGTTTCTCATAAACATTTGTTGCTTTAAACCAAGTTGCACGAAGGCTCCTTCGTATCAATTTGACTTCCCCAAGGCCCTTGAAGACGTGATACTGCAACAAGTAAAGATTCGACCTCTCCTCTGGAGGACATGACTCGAGTTCTTCATGGATTTGAGCTAAAATCTCCACATAATCAACAGGTTTAAAGAATTGAACAATTGGAGGATCAGGGACTCGAATAAGAGGTTCTCTACAAACATCAAATAAATGTCTTTCACTGACTAAAAACATGAAACTCAAAGACACATCTTGATAAGCAAATTAGAAGTTTTGATGGGGTCACTTACACTGGAGATGGATACTTTGATGAAAATTTGGATGAAGTGATTCTTTCAGCTTGGAGCCATGATTGCGGATTGACAGCATTTTGCTTTCTTGCTTTACAGGATTCAGATGGGAAAAGGGTCCTCATGGTACATAGCAGAAAACACAATTTCCAAATCTCCCCAATATCAAGATTGATTTTTCTCCACAATTAAATATGTTAACGATAATTATATATTTATTAGGTTTTGACCAAAGGCAACACTTCTCACTGCTATCCTTAGCTCAGCCACTCTTCTGAGCTACAAAGCTGAGAATATCTGAGCAAATGTATAAGTATATTCATACAGGTTTATGGGTCCTCCCAACAAGCATAAACCTAAAATATACATAAAAATGGGTTTTCTTGCTCGTGAAATGGTGAAAAGAAATTCAAAATCCCTAGCCAATGCCCAGAAGATTAAATAATAAACAATGGAACAGTTTAAATTCAAGACGTTAAAATTGCAGAAAACGCCAAAGAGCCACCAAGGATCATGGAAGATTTGCACCAGAAATACAACCAAAACCACAATTAAGCTCGCATGAATCAACAATAAACAGAACCACTAATGTGTTTTCGCTATAATTTACACGGAAAAGGGCTAAAAACCTAAACCAAAATCACGATTTCAAAACCAAATCCACTGTTTCTAGGACTTGAATTCACAAGCACAGATGAACCAAAAGAAATTAAAAATTAAAAATGAGGCTGATGGGACAGAGGAGCGCGTGTGAATCAAAGTGATTTGCCAAAATCTAAAGGATAATGCAAATACGTACTTTCTCTCTTTAGGTATGTGGAAAAGGCAAAATTGTACCCCTTTTTCCCTTCCTTTTTCCCCTCATTTTTCCCCCATTTTTACCTTTTGTTTTTTAAATTTCCGTCGTTAATCTCGTCTGGAAACAGGATGGATAGCAGCTGCTGTTAGTTGAGAGTAGGAAAATACAGTTGGGAAAGAATAAAAATTTAGGAAAATTTGTACATTATTTGGGAATTTTCAATGCATCTTGGGGTTTTGGTAGACGAATGTCAAAACGGCGTAGTTTATTCCCTGCATCCCGCTTTTTGTGCACGTAGAACAATTTCGCCTACTAGGATGATGATAATAGTAAAAATTTCATTACAAAAGGACGTAATGGGTGACATATTTGATAATTTGACATATTACCTTTACCGTCATTTTAATTTTTTTTTAATCTATTCCATCATTTTTTTGGGACAAAATCTTACTATTTTTGAAATGTTGATAGAAAATTTTAATTATTTTTGACAAAAATATTTTATTAATATTTTTCAAAAAATATTAATTATTTTTAATTTAATATTTTTTATTTTAATTATATGTATTTTACGGATTTTAATTTAAATTTAAATTAAATTCTAAGGATGCCATGTTTTTTTGCCTCAAAAGGCATCAAATTCTATTAATTCATACGTCAACGTTTGGCTATAATTTTGTGTTCACCCGAAATTGGTCACAATTCAAAAGTTAAAACCAATTTCGAATAATACAGAATCAAACTAATAAAATTAATATTACCAATAAAATAAGTGGCAAGGCCAGAATTTTCAGGTGTGTGGGCACAAATTCGTTTATAAGGAATTTTTTTTTTTTGTTGGTAAATCAACAAAATCGTAGTTAAAAATTCTTTATTGCATTTCATCGCAATCAAGGTGTATTGTTATTAACACAAATGAGTTAAAAAGGAGCAATAAAATCACCTAACTAAATTTTCATGAATCCCTTCCATTTTCTGTCATTTTTAGATTTTCTATCTTCTTCCTTAATTTCTTCTTCAATTTTAAGTTTCAATGTATTCTTTTCATCTTCCTTTTTTCTCATTTCACCAATTCCAATTGAAACAAGTTTATAAACCCATGTATGATTAATTTAGTTTTATATAAGTCTAACTAGCGGGTGTTATGATGTGTGTTTTTATGTGATTTGATGTGATATAGGAGAGGGAATATGCGGAATTGAATGGTGGAGATTTGTGTAGTACAGGTAGATTCCACGAGATTTGTGTGTAAATATATATAAAAATGTGTTAAAACTTATAGGAGAACACGCGCTATATCTAGAAAGGAAAAGAGTGAATCAAATTTCCAGTGGGGTTAAGGAAACAACCAGTTGATTCATGATTCATGATCCATCCAATCCGAGCAAATTAAAGTAAAAATTGGTGAAAAGAAAGGCGAGATAGAGAATTACCATTGAGCAAATAAAGATATATTGTTTTACATGGGTCGTGTCTATTCCTAGCACAAATTGGGGGAGCGGGCCCCATAGCATTAGGGGGCCTAGGGTGGGTCCTGAGTATGCTGGGATTTCTGGGAAGTAATTTGTCCGTGACTATAACATTTTGCTGTTTTGCATATGTAGAGAAACTTAGACCCCGTTCTCCTACTCATTTTTACATATTTTTACACACAAATCTCGTGGGACCTACCTGTACTATACAAATCTCCACCATTCAATTCCACTTTTTCTCTCTCCTATATCACATCAAAACACATAAAAACGTATAAAAACACATACCCTAACACGCGCTTAATGAAGGACTACTCCATTTTGAATCCGGAACGAAGCCAAAAAGTCAAGAAACATACAAAAGTAATGGGTGGGAAAGGTGAGTAGGTAACTTCTAGGCCCTAGCAAATGATTCAGATTCAGAAAAGTTTTGAAAATAAATAAATAACTAAATAAAATTCCTCTAGATCTCTACAAATTAATCATATTTTGGTTCCCAATGGCCACATGCATCATAAGTTGGTTTTTCAAAGGTCAATTGCTTTAGGTCTTCGGGCTTTATGTGCCTACCACGAGACCACCACTGACGAAGCTGTTAGTGAGTTGGAACGAGCTCTAGCTCGGTCCAGGAAGAGGTTAACTACTGAATTATTCACCAAGTGAACCTCGAGCCTAGGTCGGCTGGTGAGCTCCCTGCATTTATACCTTGTGCATGTGGATTCGAGTCTTCATGCCGTTCCTTTGGCTTTTTTTTTTTGGCATTTTCATGGCTTTTATACTTTTGGATGCTTGTACTTTGTCCTTTCTTTTGATATTTTTATGGCATTTTGAGTTTTCTACTTTTAAACAATTTACACTTTATAAGGTATCTTTCATTTTTAAAAAATGTTTTTATATTAATTTTACATTTTCAAAAATCTTTAAGTCTTCATGTATAAATTAGATTTAAATAATTTTTATTTAAGATTTAAAACTCAATTAATTTATGATTTTGATAAGTAACATGACATAGCAATTTTCTCTATTTGAGCTCGATTTAGCTAGTCCATTTTTTTTTACTTTCAACAATGCTGTGTATACGAAATAAAAACTTATTTCTTAAACCAAATCAATCAAAATCATCATGTACCAAAGCAATCAAATCAAATCGTTATTTCATATAACTTTGCTTTTATTTTACCAAATCATTTTAGCATATGGTGATTTTCAATAATATTTTGTGAATAAACTTTATAGGGAAAAAAAATTTCGGGGCCCCCCGAGAAAGTGCACTCCACCAACATAAATTTCAGCTCGGTCCTTTAGGAAATCCGGCTTTGTTCCCTGGAGACCACGCTATCTTCTCTTACAGGTTGAACTCCGAGTTATATTTGATAATATTCGTTTTGCTCCCATGATGATCGGGATGACTCACTTGTGATTGGAGGTGGGGCCAGTCCTTGCTATTCGCTAAAATTCACCGAGGCTTATGGCCCCTGGTGCATGTAGACGCTTGTCAGATGTCGGGTTGTTTGTTTGGTTGGATTGAGTTTGAGATCAATCCAAACCCAACCCGATTAAATTGGTTTGGCGAAAATCAAACCCAATCCAACTCATTTAAAAAGTAAAACCAGTCTAACCAAATCAAATCAAGGTCGGTTTGGAAATTTAATATAATGTTTTAGCATTTAAAAATTGATTTAAAATTGTTTATTACCTCAATTCAATTATAAATTGTACATTGAAGATTTTGTAAAACCAAACACTTGAGTGCCCATTTAATTTTTTCCCTCCTTTTTCTCACAATTTGCCGTTTTCCAAAATTTTCATTTTATTTATATTTAAATTAGTTATCAGGTTGGGTTTAATTGAATTGTCATATAGAATCTAAATCCAACTGAACCCAATTCCAAATCAAAATTTAAAATCCAATCTAACCCAATGTAGTATAAAATC
Organism: Jasminum sambac; assembly: GCA_018223645.1. Lineage (NCBI taxonomy): Eukaryota > Viridiplantae > Streptophyta > Magnoliopsida > Lamiales > Oleaceae > Jasminum > Jasminum sambac. The sequence continues at coordinate 30,971,742 of CP073652.1, forward strand.
TAATCCAACCCTAGTGAGTTGAGTTGGGTTGGATTGATTTTGCCCAATCCTACAAACTAGACGTATCTAGCAAGTGAGCTTCTTTCGGTCTTTGATTAGGATATTCTCTTTCACATCGTTAGAGAAGCGACAAATGCTTTGGAAGACCATTTCCAATACACATGTCCATTCCCAATTTTCATCTATGAGAGAGAAAGATACAAAAATTTAAATGGGTCTCATATATTTCGTATTTTTCTTAATTTTCTATTTTTAAATCACTTTTTATTCATTTACCACACTTTTCCCCCACTTTTTTATATTAATTCTGTATGCATCATGTTTATAAATAGACACCCATATAGAATTTTTTTACTACTATTTTATTATTATTTTTAAATTTATTTTTATATTTCTCCTTTTTTCACTTCGCTCTCTCTTTTTTTCCTGAAAACCTCTTTTTATTTTTTCCAATCAAAATAATCATCGCTCTTTTACCTCTCCCATCAACATTAGATTTGGATGGCCTTGATGTCACGCCCATGGTTTGACTAGCAATGGATCGAGTCATTTTGCGCAGGATGGCGTGAAGGTGCCTGGCGTGCAAGGAAGGCATGGGCGAGTCATGATCGAACACGGCGCCCTAAGTCACATAGGAGACGAGCAGGGATCATGCATGAAAAGGGCGATCATGGGCCTTGCGGCGAGATCATCAGAGGCGTTGAGGCTAATGGAAGATTCCGGAAGGTTGCGGGACTTGGTCGGCGATGCGTTAGGAAGGATCGTGGTCGAGCACTTTCGAGGAAGCTTCTAGGGCGATCTGAGGAAGTAACGAGGCAGTCGGCATTCTAGAGACTTCCAAGAGATAGGCATTGGTAGGCAAGTCTAGAACATTCTTGAATATACTTTGTATAGTATATAGAAATGTATGAAATGCATAGAAGTGTATGGAATGGTCTAGAAGGTCTAGAGGATGTTCTAGAGGCTCGATCATAGCCATTGATTAGGATTGATCTCCCGTCCATTCCTAAGGAGGTGATGGTGGTTGCCTATAAATAGATGCTAGGCCTTCATTTGTATCCATCGAAGGGAAAGAGTGATTCAAGAGTGAAGAGCTTGGTGAGCATTGTTGTAAGTGATCTCTAGAGGTAGAGATTGTGAGGAACACTTGTCTGCGAGCTCGAGGGTCGTAGTTACAAGTTGTTGTAATCATCTTTGGAGTTAATACAAAGGGTTGTATTACTCTACTACTTGTGTATTTGTCGGTTTTCCCTTAAGTTAGCACTTTAGTAGTGCATCCGAGGGGTCGAAAATGCTTCACTGCAATCACGGTGGTGGTTGAGGGTGAAGGCCGCGAGGTGTTAAAACTCTAAGTCGTGACAAGTGGTATCAGGCGAAGGTTTGCCGAACTAGTAGCTTGCCAAGTGGTAACCAAGTGCGAGGGTGTTACTAGCGCCAAGTGAAGTGATGGCAAAGAACAAGGTGCACATAAGCCGAGACATCCAAGAATCCCAACACCACGGTCGAGGGTGGTAGTGCGTGATGCTAGTCCACCAAGGAGAAGGGCGTGGCGAAGTCGTAGCGAGCGAGGTGAGGCACAAGCGAAGCGCTTCAGAGTTTATCTCCACGGTGACGGATCGCATCAAAGGTATGGAAAAATCCTTTGTAGACCTTGAAGTATTGCCGCAGAACAATCGGGCCGTTAAGTATGAGCATGATGCTACGAGGTTGATCTTGCGTGCTTGAGGCCAAGGTCGTGGAGGAACAACACTCAATGAAGTGAGTTCAGGTGTTGGAATCTAAGGTAATGGATGCGGTGGCGGCTATGCGAGCAACTTCAACAAGGTGGTTGAGAGGTGCGTCGGGAGTTGGCGTGCACTGGCGATGGATGGCTAGTGGAGGATCTAGCAACGGTGATGGCGCCAAGGATCGAGTATCAAAGAAAAACCTAAGTCTGACGGCAAGCGAGGCGCCAAGAGGTTGAGAATTTCACGTGGCAAATGGGAGATGTGCCGAGGGCATGAACATCATCGACGAACCCGCAAGGTGAAGCGCCACCCTATACTTGAGTGATGTGCGGCATTGTGGTGGCGTCGTAGCATGGTGAGAGATCGAGAGTGGGAAGTGTCGAAAGTCGATCACATTGGGCGGATTTTAAGAAGGAGAATTGAGCGTCAATTCTGCCCGGAGAATGTGGTGTCTGAGGCGCGTAAAAGTTGCGAGGTGAGGCAAAAATCCTCGATGAGGATTCGTGCAGTTCACCACTTTGATGCTTCAAATCCGGGCATGGCGGATGAGGACTTGCTCTTCTACCGCCGGATGGGCTCCAACATTGGGCAAAAGATGGAATTGCGTCGGCCGAGTCAGGAGTGTGGGCGAGGCTATAGCGATAACGAGTCACTATCGGACTACTCGAGGCGATGGCCCAAGGAGAAAAGCGAGAGGACCATATGGTAAGTGGGGAGATGAAGTGGGAATGGCGTCAAAAGCGAAGAAAACCACTCTAATGGTCGGAAGAACTACGAAGGGAAGAAGGAAATTTAGGTGCCTAAGGGTGGATGCTTTAGTTTGCAAGGACCCGCATGCCATGAGGATTGCCTAAGTTAAAGGCGCTACTCGGCTCTTGTGGAGGAGCAGTAGGAGGCGCAACCAAGGCAGAGGAAGTTGAGCAAATAGGCGCATTGCAAGTGCTCAACACGATGGATGCTACACGGCGGAGTCCAGGCGACTCTGACCTAAAGCGGCGTTGATGTTTGTCGAGGACACATCAATGGGAAGAAGATTGAGCGTTGAGTCGACACGGGGCCTCCACAACTTCATGTCGAGGCGAGGCAAGAGGTTGGGTCTCGTAGTGACAAGAGTGTAACCGGTGGATCAAGGACCGTTAACGCGGCGAGAACCACTTGCGGCGTAGCTTCGAGGGTTATGCTCGGCTTAGGATCATAGAAGCAGCGGGTGGATTTCTCGGTTGTGCCCATGGATGGGGTACAACATCGTATTGGGACTAGACTTCATGATGAAGTCTAAGACATCACTTGTGCCGAGCATGGGGTTGCTCGTCCGCGGCGGAGACAAGCGGTGATTCCCATCGTTGAGGAGGCGGCGTGGGGTAAGGATCTCGACATGCAACTGCGTTGAGGGAATGAGCCGTTGTGGCGTATACTGCTTGGGAGCGTCGAGCTAGTTCGGGGATGTAGACAAGTGATGGAGCATCACGCCCCATCGCGCGAGGCGTCGCGACATTAGATGGTGGGGAGAGTGTCACGCCCAGCGGGATTTGACTAGCAATGGATCGAGTCATTTGCGCAGGATGGGCGTGAAGGTGCGCGAGGCGTGCAAGGAAGGCATGGGCCGGAGTCATGATCGAGAACACGACGCCTAAGTCACATAGGGCGAAGGCAAGGGATCATGCATGAAGGAAGCCGATCATGGGCGAGGCGAGATCATCAGGCGTTGAGGCTAATGGAAGATTCCAGGAAGGTTCACGGGACTTGGTCGGCGATGCGTTCGGAAGGATCGTGGTCGAGCACTCGAAGCTTCTAGACGTCTGGGGAATACGAGGCAGTCGGCATTCTAGAGACTTCAAGAGATAAAGGCATTGGTAGAGCAAGTCTAGAACATTCTTGAATATACTTTGTATAGTATAGAAATGTATGGAAATGCATGAAGTGTATGGAATGGTCTAGAAGGTGCAGGATGTTCTAGAGGCTCGATCATAGCCATTGATTAGGATTGATCTCCACCGTCCATTCCTAAGGAGGTGATGGTGGTTGCCTATAAATAGATGCTAGGCCTTCATTTGTATCCATCGAAGGAAGAGTGATTCAAGAGTGAAGAGCTTAGGTGAGCATTGTTGTAAGTGATCTCTAGAGTAGAGATGTGAGAACATGCGAGAGGCTCAGGGTGGAGAAAGTTCTGGTTGTTGTAATCATCTTTGGAGTTATCTGAGGTTGTATTCTACTACTTCTTTGTGTATTGTCGGTTTTTCGCCCAAGTTAGCACTTTAGTAGTGCATCCCAGGGAGTCGAAGCACTAGCAATCACAGTGGTGGTTCGAGGGGTGAAGGCCGCACGGAGTTAGCGAAAACTCTAAGTCCGTGACATTGAGCTATGATCCAAGTCGAGAGTTCTTGTACCTTCTAAATGCGTGCCATCGATTCCTTTGCTTAAGAGAAAAGGAAACAAGCACTTGCAATGAATTATTCTAATTGGCTAGTGGGGGGCAGCAATCGACGTAGCTAGTGTGTACTATCTTCGCAAAGAAGTTAAAAGAAGGTTCACGAAGCAAAGCACCTTGATCAACAGATTCCAAATGCTATCTGCCTTGACCGAGATTTATCCTCAACTCAAAATAACAATTTTTTTTTTCGAAAAACATGAAATGTTCTTTTCTTTTCATAGTTGACATAAGAAAATATTTTGAAAGTGCAATTTTATATGGAAATTCAAATTTGATATTTTATGCGACCCAATTGAAATCTTTAAATGTCGCTATAACTGCATTTGGTAGTATTTTCTTCTTGTAAAAACAAGCATTTTCTTCTTTGTGCACTTATAAAAAAGTGATTTTGCAACCAAAATTTCGTTATCTACCATGTTCCTATATATTCGGAGTATGTTTGTTTGTTCTTTTTTTTTGGGTTATTTTTTGGAGGGTAGGAGTATGTTTGGTTGAGATTTTTAACAAAATAATTTTTAAATTTGTGGTTAAAATGTAATGCACAAATAGTAAAAATTATGAAAACTTGTCAAATTAATAAAATGAGCAGTCTAAATTTATAATGGACACAAACGACACTGAGATAATGTCTGTCAAACAAGTTCTATAGGATAGTTAATATAAGCTGTTAATAAATAATAAATCGGATAAATATGAGCATAATAATAATAATAATAATAATAATAATAATAATAATAATAATCAACCCCCAATAAGATGAGTAGGATATAATTTCTGACATATAAACAAGGTCAATTCATTTTTAGGAGATGCCGAGATGGAGAATGTTACATATTGAGGTTGCATCCGAAGGATCAATCCATCTATTAGATGAGTGGACATGATCCATTAGATAGATGAATCTGTGCATATATTTTAAACCCCCCCAAAACACCAAACTTCCCTCCCAAAGAAAAAAGGTAAATTATAATTTCTGACAAATAAACAAGGTGAATTCATTTTCAAGAGATAGAGAGAGAATATGTAACTCATAACAAAATGTTACGAGTAATCCAATCCTCATAAACTTATCATTTTCTTAAAATTTAATTGATTTAAGATTGCATTCCCATGTTTTTAATATTTTCCTTCCCAAATGAAGTACAAGTCAATCAATAGCCTATCCATCCATCTTTCTAATCCAAGCCAACTCATCCATAGTTAGCGGATCATCACTTAAATAAGCAGACTTTAAGAACCATCCACCTCTCTTGAATACTTTCCGAAAAACCAAATTTTCCACCATGGCTCAATTACCATCTTAAATGGATACTAGTAATCCCATCGTTTTAGGAGCCAAAGTTTATGGAGGTCTAATTCTTCCAGTAAGTCCCATCACCACCTTACGTGGATATAGGATACTAGTCTTATAATTGCTTTAAGAGCCAATCGTATAACTTTTTTTCTTGACCTTATCATCCACCTCGGAACCCACAAACACTATACTAGAATCGTCTTGTGGTCCACATGACTAACTTTGGATATCTCTCTTGCATACCATTGTTAGGGGTTGGAGTTCCATCTCAAAAGATTAGCACATTTAAAAGTAACATAATTCCTTGTCAACCCATCATTTTTTTCTCCTAGATTTAACCAATGTGCCAATTTATTTAACAAAAAGATTAATTAAATGGACAAAATGAACATTAAAGAAAAATTTAATGAGAAAATTAGAGTGGAAAATCTTTTACGCATCTCCATTTTTATATATTAAAATACTACCCCATCCCCGATATATTCACTTCGTTTTTTTAACTAGGATTAAGAATGGTTTTGGAAAATTAAGTTTTACAAACAAACTTCTTATAATGCCCTTATTAAATGAGTAAAAATCATAAGTATTTTACATTTTCAGGAATATAAGTCGCTAAAATTGCAAATGAATATAAAAAATACTACTAAATATAAAAAGAGAATTATATATGTGGGATATCGAAAAAAAAATAGAGGACCATATGTGTGGGACGGAGTAGTAATTAATAATTAATATATTAATGGTGATGTGACACAGTAATTAAATTGAAGTGCCAAATTAATCGAATACGTCAAAATATACCACAAGATGCATAGTATGGGACAAGGTTGTAAAAAATGTGATGTATGAAACAGAGTCGAGACCAAGCATTAAGTTTATATATGCTTAAGCATATCAATATTTGATAAAAAGTGCGATTAATGCGTGATAAAATACACGATGCGTGATACTCAAGTTTTGAATATAGACGCCGTTTAAAAGGACTTTTTAAAACACCGATGTGATGCCCCAAAACCTTTTTTTGGGTCTTTAAACCACAAAATTAAGGACCCAATATGTTAAGGGATCCTTTGGGCCTTTTTTATGATATATTGGAGCCCAAAAGGAAATTATAATTAAGTTATATGATTAGCTCATACTCAAAAACAGGATTTATGTATTTTATCAAGATTTTAAATAGATATTGAGATGATTCTTTAATTATCATTACATATTAATTATGACATGTGTTAGAATTATATGATTGGTCAACATCTGACTTATGACAAGTTTCTTGCAGTCCTGTTGGTCCATTAGTATGTTGTAGTTATCTTAATTAATTGCAAACCTAATTGGATGTGTATTCCTAGTAGATTTAACTCTATCATAAGATATTATACTTATCCTTATTCTTATTTGAACTCAACCTCTTAGCCTATAAATAGGGCCCCTCTCCCATTCATTTTACTCACACCAACAAAGCAAATCACTCTATATTCGTTTTAGTTCTCTCTTTCATTCCCATAATTGTATCTTGGGAGTTCTTATCTTAACTCAAGTCGAGGTAAGTACAACCTTATTTACTACGCATTAAGTTAAGTTATGTTATGGATCCCCCTATATGTTATAAGTTTTGGGATTAGAGTTTAGTAGCGCTACACGTAAGGACTCACGACACCCTATGAAGTCGGGTTTCCTTGCGTCTCTTACGTTATGTTTATGATCAAGATATGCAAGTTAATGTCGTAGTAATGAGATTGTATTTACTGAGATTTAATCTCACGGTTCCATATGATGTTTTTTTCAGGTAAGTACTAGTGGAGGGATCTGGATTTTGACATGGCATAGTGGCCGGGCCAATTTTCAAGTTTATTGATTTTATTTCGATTGTAGTTATTATTTCCTTTCCAAACAAGAGTATTTTTCTTAAATATGATTTTACCGCCTATTTTGAATACGAAAGGGTTTTCCCTAATTTTTTATAACTTATGTTTCTAAATCTTGGGTCCAAAAGATCCGGGTGTTACAAGTGGTATCAGAGCAGGTCAACCTTTCTGTAGACCCAAAAAAAAAAAATCACTATTCACGGGTACTATTCACATGAACAGTACCGCGGGTACTATTCACTATAAAAAAAAAGAAAAGAAAATTATTTTTTTTAAGGCCCTCCATTTCCTGTCAAGTCTCCAATCTCCTCATCAGGTATTTTAAGTTATGCTATGTTTATATGAATTACTTGAGTAGCGAAGCATGAGATAGGAATTTACGAATTATGAAATATGCGAATACTAGATACCATGTTAATTAGGAATTCATATGATTTGTCTACATGGGGGAAATTAGAATATTAGTATAAGTGCTCATGTTAGCTATGATTACATATTCCTGATTAGCAATAAATATTTCACCAAATGCATGCTTCATAAGATACTAAGTAGGAGCCCCTTTACTCACTACTTTTTCAAACCCGTTTGGAAGAGAAAAACTGTGGGACCCCTACATCTATACAATCCAATACTGAGTTTGCTAGTGGGCACAATTGTAAAATTGAATTGGGCTTTGTCACCAAGACCTAAACTGTCTAAGCAGGGTTTGGGATTTAAGCGATCCGTGTGATCCCCCTCTCCAGCTGGAAGCCCATTCAGTTGCGCATTGTGAAAATTAGTAAAACGAGGTTATGGGTTAACCAATAAGAATATACATTTAAGTGCCCACGAATAGGCGCTTCCTGATTCTTATTTTAGAAATCATGTTTGTGAAAAACTCCTAATAGTTGAAACCCTCTATCCCAAAACTTTCGATTTTCGGAAAAAATGTTTTTGAAAATTGTAAATGGAGGAAAATTAATTGCCTTATCACAATTCTATTCAAGGAAATGGCCACCCACAACCGAACAAACAACAAAGGCGTAAGAGTGAACAATGAAGTAAATAACAATGGCAACAACCGGTTCAACAATTCATGGATGCGTTCATGGCTCGGCGACAAGGCAATAACGGAAATAGTGTGGTAGCCGTGGTGGAACAATTTGGAAGTTGCGACCCCAACCTTCGAGGTGGGCACGATCCTCTGGTGGTGAAGATTGGGTGACATCTGTCGAAAGGATACTCAATCTTATAGACTGCCCGGTGGCAAGGAAAGTGACGTGTGCCACATTCGTGTTGGAAAAGGGGGCAAGGCATTGGTGGGAGACGACATCTCGTTCAAAACCAACAGGGCATGCCTGGACATGGGAAGAGTTCAAGGAGTTGTTCCTCCGAAAATACTACCCGATGAACATCCGTAATCAGAAGGAGAGAGAGTTCCTTGATTTGAAGCAGGGTAGCATGACCCTGACTGAGTACGAAAGGAAGTTCGACGAGTTGTCACGCTTTGCCCCAGGGCAAGTTGACACTGATGAGAAACGTGCCAGACGCTTTGAGTTCGGATTAAGGGATGATCTCCGTCAAGCTGTAGTGACATTTGAGCTACCTACATATGATGAAGTGCTTGCGAAGGCACAACTTGCCAACTTTAGAGAGATCACTATCGATAATGGCAAGTCGCTACAGTTGGACACCTTAGAGAAGCGTAAATTGGAAGGCCATGAAGTTGAAGGGGTAGAACCTTACGCAAAGAAAAGCAGAGAAGAGTTCACTCCAAATACATGTTTTTTGGTGTGCGACAAGTGTCAAAAGCATCACTCTGGAATTTGCCTCCTTGGAACAAATACATGTTTTTGGTGTGGCGAACAATGACATATGGCTAGAGAATGCCCTAGAAACAACCAGCAACGTCCAACAGGATCAACGGGAAATGGTCAACAAGGACAGTAGGGGAACAACCAACAGAGGCAAGACAATGCACCAAAGGGACAAGTAAGAGTGTATGCACTAGTAGGACAAGAAGAGAATCATCTCCCTACAGAACATGAGAACTAATCCTGACCCGATGACATGGAATAAGATAATTTTGGAGGACGAAATTTTTTTTAGGTGGGTAGTTTGTGACGCCCCAAAACCTTTTTTTGGGCTTTTAAACCACAAAATTAAGGACCCAATATGTTAAGGGATCCTTTGGGCCTTTTTTATGATATATTGGAGCCCAAAAGGAAATTATAATTAAGTTATATGATTAGCCCATGCTTAAAAACGGGATTTATGTATTTTATCAAGATTTTAAATAGATATTGAGATGATTCTTTAATTATCATCACATATTAATTATGGCATGTGTTAGAATTGTATGATTGGTCAACATCTGACTTATGACAAGTTTCTTGCAGTCCTATTGGTCCATTAGTATGTTGTAGTTATCTTAATTAATTGCAAACCTAATTGGATGTGCATTCCTAGTAGATTTAACTCTATCATAAGATATTATACTTATCCTTATTCTTATTTGAACTCAACCTCTTGGCCTATAAATAGGGCCCCTTCCCCATTCATTTTACTCACACCAACAAAGCAAATCACTCTATATTCGTTTTAGTTCTCTCTTCCATTCCCATAATTGCATCTTGGGAGTTCTTGTCTTAACTCAAGTCGAGGTAAGTACAACCTTATTTACTACGCATTAAGTTAAGTTATGTTATGGATCTCCCTATATGTTATAAGTTTCGGGATCAGAGTTTAGTAGCGCTACACGTAAGGACTCACGACACCCTATGAAGTCGGGTTTCCTTGCGTCTCTTACGTTATGTTTATGATCAAGATATGCAAGTTAATGTCGTAGTAATGTGATTGTATTTACTGAGATTTAATCTCACGGTTCCATATGATGTTTTTTTTTTTCAGGTAAGTACTGGTGGAGGGATCTGGATTTTGACATGGCATAGTGGCCGGGCCAATTTTCAAGTTTATTGATTTTATTTCGATTGTAGTTATTGTTTCCTTTCCAAACAAGAGTATTTTTCTTAAATATGATTTTACCGCCTATTTTGAATACGAAAGGGTTTTCCCTAATTTTTTATAACTTATGTTTCTAAATTTTGGGTCCAAAAGATCCGGGTATTACAACCGATATGAGGACTTCTTTTCCTCCCTGAATGAACATAGCGTGGATTTTGTAAATCGTAATATTTGTCAAATCTTTACGATAGCTTAAAATAAGGGCTTATTAGTGCTAGAAGGACCTGAACTTTGAACTCGTTGCGTATTAAAGACCTATCCTTTTTTCTTGGCAATTCAGTACCCGAACTTGATATTTATTGCGCCGTAAGGACTTCCGTCGGCTTCCCACCATTAAACCACCCCATGTGCTCCTTACATTCGATTTTTCGACTCCAAGATGGTCCGAAACTTTGGATTTTGTTACAATCAAGTCTCAAATATTGAAAAATGTATACTTTAGTTCCAATTTTAGTTAAATTATACAATTTTATATTTTATGTTTTGTGGGTGCTTATTTTGGCCAGTAGTTAATTTTATTGAATTAATTTGATACTGATTAAATAGTTTTTATCAAAAAATTTCAACACAATAATATTTGTTCGTAAATATAAATAATATCACAAGTTCCCAAAATCTGCTTTAGTATTAGAGAAGTCCACATTTTGATTTTAACATACAGTAAATAAAATATAATATAAAATTTTATTAAGGATGTAATAATATATTACTGCAAAAAAATATATCGAATACAAAGAATTAATCAAATCAAATCAAATCAAAAAAATACAAAAAGAAAAGGAAAAATAATTCAAAATATTTCTTTAGCATTATAGACGCGCACATTTTGATTTTAAACAGCAATTATTATACCTATATAAAATTTTATTAGTAATATATTACAGTAAAAAAATATTTCGAACACGAAGGATTAACCAAATCGAATAAATTTTATCCAAAAAAAAAAGAAAAATCAAAACCCACCCACCCACTGATCCCACCCCCACCCCAACCCCCTTCTCCTTCCCTAAAATTTTATGTAGGTATAATAATTATTGTTGAAAATTAAAATGTGCGCGTCTATAATGCTAAAGAAATATTTTGAATTATTTTTCCTTTTCTTTTTGTATTTTTTTGATTTGATTTGATTAATTCTTTGTATTCGATATATTTTTTTGCAGTAATATATTATTACTGTATATTAAAATCAAAATGTGGGATTCTCTAATGCTAAAGCAGAATTTGGGAACTTGTGATATTATTTATATTTACGAACAAATATTATTGTGTTGAAATTTTTTGATAAAAACTATTTAGTCAGTATCAAATTAATTCAATAAAATTAATTATTGACCAAATAAGCACCCACAAAAAAAATTTATATAATTTAACTAAATTTGGAACTAAAGTATATATTTTTCAATATTTGGGATTTGATTGCAATAAAATCCAAAGTTTCGGACCATTTTGGAGTTGAAAAATCGCATGTAAGGCGCACATGGGGTGGTTTAATGGTGGGAAGCTGACGGAAGTCCTTACGACACAGCAAATATCAAGTTTGGGTATTGAATTACAAAGAAAAAAAGATAAGTCCTTAATACGCAGCGAATTCAAAGTTCGAGTCCGTGTTTGACGCTAGTGAAAGATAAACCTGGAGAAATCTGGAAAACAGTATTAGGCAATGGGCTCGAAGCATCATCTCAAATCGTAAACACGTGTGACGCTTTCACGCGACAAGTCAAGAAGTTTGGTTTCCTTTCTTCCAATCGCCGCCTCGGTTTATAAACCCCGCACTTCTCCTCCCTCGCTAAGCAACACATATTCTGCACTGGGACCAGATTTTCACAAAAATTTCTCTGTAAATTACTCCATTCACTCACCCAATTTCTCGAATCTAGTTGACTCATTGTTCTGTGAAAGATGTGGAACCAACCTTTCCGGAAAGATGACGTGGAGTCTGGTTCGCGGCCGTTGTACCCGATGATGCTGGAGAGTCCTGAACTCCGGTGGTCATTCATTCGAAAAATCTATTCCATAGTGACGATCCAATTGCTTCTCACCATTGCTATTGCGTCCGTCGTCGTTTCGGTTCGTCCAGTGGCGCTTTTCTTTGCCACGACCGGGGCCGGTTTGGCGCTTTATATTGTCTTAATCATCACTCCTTTCATTGGTATGATGTGATCTGATTGTTATTGTTATTATCATTTTCTTTCTGATATCGATTGTTTCAGGTATTCGAAGTGGATGCTTGATTTATCAGTTTTGGGTTGACTTTGTTTTTGTGTGATTGCAGTTTTGTGCCCCTTGTATTACTACTACCAGAGGCATCCGCTGAATTATTTCTTGCTTGGGATATTCACGATTTCGCTCGCATTTGCGGTGGGATTGACTTGTGCTTTCACCAGTGGTAAATTTCTATATCTCCTCATTTGTTCATTTTCCTCTTGTGTTTGTTTGTCTTAAAAACTGTAATGGGAATGGGGTTTTCATTATCATATTGTTATATACGGTTGATTGGAGTACTTGCTGGTAATGAATTCAAGAAATGGGCAAATGGATTCTCTGCTGTGATTTTAGTGCCTTTAATGAGGAGAAACTTATGTTTTTGGCAGCATATGAGGTCAAAAAGTCGGGCGAAAAAGAATCGCATTGAAGAGTGTCTAGTCAAAAATGAAAATCAGGAAATATGATTAAACTTCATAAGGAATTTGCATCCAATGATGGAAAGACTGGTAAATACTGTATAATAATTTCACAAATTACATGATCTTGAAGTTGTGATAAAATGGGGGAACTATGTATAGTGTTTGATTGGTAGAGATGATTGAAAAGTGATTTTCGAATGTGTGATTGAGAAGTTAAAGAAGATGTTTTGAGAAATATAAGAGAGTTGTGAAATTAATTATGAGTGGCTGCAAAAGGCTGTGGATTAAAATCATCTTTTGAATGTGCTGTATTAAAAGATTGCTTTAATGTTTGGACAATTATGGAGAAATTATGATGAACTTGAAATGAAAGAAGTTCTTGTAAGGAGAAGTCATAACTAGGCCGTCTGCTTGGACATTTTTGTCGAATGAGAGGGTGGAGTTTGAGGTCAGTGAAGAAAGATCGTCCTAAATTACTGTTGCCTTCCATTTTTTCTTTTTTTTTAGCTTCGCAACGTCTGTGTATAAGAATTAGGTTGATAAGTATAATGCTGAGACTTTGTTCAGGATACTTATTCACACGTATATTGGTAAAAGGTCTTATGACATTTGCCTACCTGACATCATCTGCAATAAGTTCCTAGTATAATATCTGAGTTGTCATTGGTGACGAGTTACAAAGAATGTCGTGGCACACATAGCCATAGGTCTGGTTTCTTCAAGTGTTACTTTCAAGAACTCCATGGGTAAATGCGTGTCCTTCCTACTTGCACATTTGTCCAAATACTTTCTCCTCATTTTATCTAACCTCATTTATATGTACTTCATTATACATGTTCTTAGTCTTAGCTCCATTCCTATAGTTATCGAAGGGGAGTGGTGACATTTAGAGTTTCTTTGATGAAAAGATAAGTGATTTGTTCACATTGTGTGCTTAAAAAACAAGATAATGGAGGACCACAAAAGCTAATCTTATACTACTGCAAGATTGTGTGGTTAATGTGTCTATTTCGTCTTGAACTTGCCAGGCAAAGTTATTCTTGAGTCAGTGATTTTAACAGCCGCAGTGGTTATTGCTCTCACTTTATACACCTTCTGGGCTGCAAGAAGAGGCCATGATTTCAGTTTCCTCGGGCCCTTCTTGTTCGGTGCCATCATTGTACTGATGCTGTTTGCTCTGATTCAGGTATGTCACATTGCACACAGAATTTGATTCCATTGCCGATTGTCAAGTATGCTTTTTGGCCATTTAATGGAGTGTTGATCAATGCTTTTTTTTTTTTTTTTTTTTATCTTCTGCAGATTATATTCCCATTGGGGAGGGTATCTATGATGATCTACGGTTGCCTAGCATCCATTATATTCTGTGGTTACATTATCTACGACACAGATAATCTGATCAAGCGATACACATACGATGAGTACATTTGGGCTGCAGTTGCGCTGTATCTTGATATCATCAACCTCTTCCTCTCTCTGTTGACCATTTTCAGAGCTGCCGATAGTTAGGCAGTATTGGCCCCGAGAGTGTGTCCCAACTTCTAAGTTCATTGTTGCAACTTTTCTGGATTATTTTTGGCTTATAATAATCTAGTACATGAAGTAAATACTGCTGTCTCTATCGAAAACATAAGCCAATTGTAATTACTGCTTCGTTGATGATATATGATTTTAGTGCTGGGCATTTAAACCGCCGATCCGAATTGACCCAAACAGACCCGAGTCGGTTTGGGTTGGTTTTGGGAAAACAGATCGGTTTGCAGGAAAAAAAAAAATTGTGCAGTAACCGAACCGGCTACCGAGGGTCAGTTCGGATCGCTTTTGGGCCACCAAACAGACGGGTTAGTTTTGGGCCACTGAATTGACCTGTCAGTTGGTGCTCAAACATGGGAGGTTTCGGTTTGGGCCCGAAACTGACCCGTACCCACCTCTAAGTGCATTTGGTTATTAACATCGTCGGTTACCTTCTTGGATTCTTCTTTGACATGTATTCAAATGTTGTTGATTGGTTGGTCTCCCCTCGAAAGGGGTGAAACAGTTTCTTCAAATTCACACCCTTTCGCAGATCATTGATGGAGAAACATTAGAACACATTCCAGAAAACAATCAAGAGAAAAATGAAAAAAAAAATGAGAAGATAAAGTTAGAAGTAAGATCAAAATTCAGGTACCCATTGCTATAGCAAAATTGAAGAGCTTAATTGACTCACACATTGATTTAGGTTCTGAACTGCAACACATGGTGATGACGGCTGGGGTCATTGACGATGATCTCCATTTTTTTTGTCCATTTATAATATTAGTTATAATCACATATATGTGGGTAGGTTAATATACTAATATATTAATGTGTTAGTGTATTAGTCGTTGACATCAATGTGTAGGTCACACCATGAGTTAGTAATAAATTAATATTTCAGCATGTGAGTATATTAACCACACATCGAATTATTTTATATTTTTTAATAAATTATCTCTCATTTTCAATTATATAATTTGCACGTAATTCGAATAAATAAAATTTATACAAAATTTATTGTGAATCTAACATACCCTAAATTATTTTCAAATCAATTCACAATAAAGCATGTTCATAGTCACATGATACAATTCTCCTTTTGCTTGGAGGTACGACTCTGTATAATACATTACTAAATTGTGTTCACAAGAAAGCATGTTCATAGTCACGTGATACAATTCTCCTTTTGCTTGGAGGTACGGTAGGAGTCGCTTATATCCAATGCTTCTAGAAATTTTTTGATTGGTATCCATTGATATTGTCATTTGTTAAATATAATTGCAAGAAAATAAAATCGCCAATTACCTTTAAAATAAAAATTATATTTTACAAAAAGAATAAGTGGGGTTTCATATGCAATTTTAAAATCGTCACAATATTAATTATAATATGGAATAGATTATAATGGTTTTAAAGATTTTTAATGTAAAAGAGGAGAGAGAATGAGTGGAGTTGAGTGATTGAGATTTGTGGATGTAATGAGATATGTGGATGTGATTGATTTAGGGGATAGAAAAAATTTGAAAAAAGTGTTTAAAACATTTTTAAATAGAAGCCAATCGGGGCTATTATTAGTAACAATAAAAATAAAATATAGACAAAATTAAGTTAAATTTTGATAAAATTTAAACATGTTAGGTTCAGGGCGAGGACCATGATCCCTGTTCCACCCCATTTCTGTCTCCGAGTCTTAACTTTCATTTTCATCCCCGTTCACTCAGGATTTTGCCATGCGTTCGAATTGGATTTCTATCCGTGTCAGATATTCCCTACCTTGGCATCACTAACAACAACTTGATGGTTTCGCGGGGGTGGGGGGGTGTTACACAAATGAGTACTACAATTGCTGAAATTAGGTTCTTGGCCTTATGGTTCATTTATTTGGGGTAGTACTACAATCGCTGAAATTAGGTTCATACCCTTATGGTTCATTTATTTGGGGTTGTAGGCCGCAATGACCAATTAGGAGAGGCAACGGTGTATCCGTGGTTTGGCCGTTCTAGAATTAAAATAAACAAAATTCACACGACCCTAGCATACCCCTCCCTACGGACATAATAAGATGCGCTACTGGTGCTACGTAAAGCTAAATGGCTGCAAAAGCTGCATTGCTCCACATCCATTGGAGCGTGGGAGCCATCTCTAATGTAAGTTTCAATTGTTATTTTGTATTTTAGAGAAAAAGGCATAAGAATGTGAGTGGATTCCATATTTTTTTAACTTTCTATTTTCTTTAATTAATTACTTTTCTCTTATTTTTCTCTTTATTTTTTCTTTTCTTTCTCATTTTCTACATCTATCTCGATATCTTTTACTGCTATTTTATTATTATTTTTGAATTTGTGTCTACCTAATTCCTCTTTTTCACTTTTCCTTGTACTTTTTATTTATTTATTTTCAAATAAAATAATTATCTTCTATAGTTCCATCTATTACTTTCCTCCACATCATCTCGCAATCCATATTTACATTGGAGATAGCATAGATGTGTAATTATGTGCATTTTCGATAGTCAACATAATCAGCTGTGATTTTGAACTTAGATGACTCACACAATTATATGAAGCACTCAATTTAATTTTGTTTTTGCTAAGGATCCTCAAACATAAAACTTGTATATAAACAAAAAAAAAAAAAATGGGGTTCTCGATATCAAACTTTGTCTAGAGATCTCGTCTGGATAGAAAGATATTGACACAGAGTAATATACCATAGAGGATTTTATAATCACTATCGTAGAGAGAAAAATATAACATGTATGTCAGTCTTCAAAAGAATTCAAAGCCAAAAAAATTTCTCCAAAATCTTCAAAATTCTTTCCAATTCCACCTTATAATCTACCTAAATTCTAGAAATCGCACCGTTACTTTGATGTGTGTCACTATCAATACATACTTACAAGAAACGGATACTTCTAAAATACATATTGGCATGCTTAATGGCTATAGATCAACCAAATTAGAGTCATGTGCATTGTGGGCCTGCCTTTGATACCAATTCGTCCCGTGACACTTGGACTTTTCTTCTTGATTTCTTGTTGATTTTATCAATCAATTATGCAGATTGGCTATACTTATCTTATTCTTAAATTAAAGTAGATTTCAGATTTCATGGTCTTCAATACTGCTATACAGAATAGTTATGAACACATTATATTGATTCTTTGATAGAGCCTTAGTTTTCAATTTTTTTGGCCAAGAAATGGCCAAAATTTCACCTTTAATCTCAATCTTTATAGGGATTCTTGTTTTCTATTGCTATGAAGCTTTGGCGAATGCAGAGTACATAATCTACAAAGACCCCAAAAGGCCACTGAATCAAAGAATCAAGGACTTGATGAGCAGGATGAGCTTAGAAGAAAAGATAGGCCAAATGACGCAAATCGAACGGTCCGTGGCATCCTTCGAGGTCATGAAGAAATACTATATAGGTATATGGTAATATGTACCTCTTCTTTTGTGGAATGATGAGTGACGTTTTGTCGATAAATTTTGAGTTTTTGTTTGAACTTTGATTGTTGGAATAGGAAGTGTGTTGAGTGGTGGAGGGAGTGTACCCTTTCAACACGCGTCTCCCGAGGATTGGGTCGATATGGTGAACGAATTCCAAAAGGGTTCGTTAGCGACTCGTCTCGGAATACCAATGATCTATGGAATTGATGCAATTCATGGCCATAACAATGCTTATAATGCCACAATTTTCCCTCACAACATTGGTCTTGGAGCAACAAGGCAAGTTGGTATTATGATGTTATATATGTTACATTGTTTTATCAACGAATCGATATGTTGTCTGCTCTCGAACAACTATCAACAACCGTGATTCTCTCGCTGTGCTAGTGTTGGCAGAACAACATAACTCTCAACAATCAATGTGCTTCTGCCAAGTGGTGAAATGCTGTTAACTTGACAGAAACACATTGACTGTCGAGCAACATATCAGCTTCAATTTTATCAGTCATTTCTGAATTGCTTACAATGTAAAAAGAATTTTCAAGTTAATATGTATTCATTTGAATAGGGATCCGGAATTGGTGAAGAGGATTGGAGTTGCAACGGCTCTTGAAATCAGAGCGACGGGCATTCCTTATACTTTTGCACCTTGCATTGCCGTAATTAGTCTCATCTAAATATGTATAATTTGTAGCATTTTAATTTGGTAAAATAAGTAGTTTTCTTTAATTGATTATTGGTCGATTAATAGGTCTGTAGAGATCCGAGATGGGGCCGTTGTTACGAGAGTTATAGTGAAGATCCTAAGGTAGTTCAAGCAATGACCGAGATGGTACCCGGTTTACAAGGAGACATACCTGTTAATTCTCGAAAAGGTGTTCCTTATGTTGCTGGAAAGTAAGTTTTCCAGTCGATTCACTCAATTTTTATTTATTTTTAAACTTTTTCTTAAAGTTAAAAAAAAAAAGGAAAGGAAAAAGAAAGAAAGAAAGTTGATTATTTAGTTCTCGAGCTTAATTGCATTTTTATTTCAAGCAGAGAAAAAGTTGCCGCTTGTGCCAAGCACTATGTGGGTGATGGTGGCACAACCAAAGGCATCAATGCAAACAATACAATCGCAAGTAGACATGAATTTCTTAGTATCCATATGTCACCATACTATCCTTCTATCATCAAGGGTGTCTCAACTGTCATGGTGTCATACTCGAGCTATAATGGGGTCAAAATGCACGCAAATCGTAACCTTATTACAGAGTTTCTCAAGAACACACTGCGTTTCAGAGTAAATTAATTTTGTCGATTAATTATATATATATAAAGTGTTACACAAAGAAAGTCCAAGATACTAATTTTTATTTTTTATTTCGATCGTGTTGTTGTAGGGATTTGTTATAACGGATATGGAAGGCATCGACTTTGTCACTTATCCACCTCATGCAAACTATACCTATTCAATTCTAGCTGGCGTTAATGCTGGCATTGACATGGTTTATATGCTTCTGTAGTCAAAACTTTATAATCTGTTCTCTTTGTATTTTGATTTTTAGTTTTTGTTTTTCTATTTCACGGTTGCTTTGAGCTTTTTTTGATGAATTTTTTCTCCATTTCTTTTGTCTGAAATGCGTTTTTAACATATAAAATAAAATTCAGTATTTTGAAAAAAATGAAAATAGCAAAGAGAAGTAAAAAAAACGAACTCTTAATATTTGTATGGTCATTGGTCTTCACTTGACAAGTCGATTAGGCTAAATACATATTCCTATTTGTGAACTGGCAGATCATGGTACCATTCAATTACACAGAATTCATCGACGGTCTAACTTTTTTGGTGAAAAATAACTTCATACCGATGACCCGAATCGACGATGCAGTGAAGAGGATTTTGCGAGTGAAGTTCACAATGGGTTTATTTGACAACCCATTAGCTGATTATAGCATGGCCAACTACCTAGGATGCCAGGTCAGTTATGAATTTACCAGAGTACCCTTGTGTTATGAGCTAAGTTAAATCATTTCATTATGCCTAACTTAACAGGAGCATAGAGAATTGGCAAGAGAAGCAGTAAGAAAATCACTTGTTTTGCTAAAAAATGGCGAGGTAGCCGACAAAGTATTGATACCACTTTCGAAAAATACGTCGAAGATACTTGTCGCGGGTACTCATGCAGACAATATCGGTAACCAATGTGGTGGGTGGACAATACAATGGCAAGGACAAAGTGGGAATATTACACGTGGTAAATGTTATAGCGTATTTTGCTTTTACAACATTATAATTACCATCTATTTCAGGTCAAACATCATTTTTAACTATACATTTTCTAATAAGGTACCACAATCCTCCAAGCTGTAAAGAATACTGTCGACCTTAAAACAGAAGTTGTGTTTAGTGAAAATCCAGATACAGAATACGTAAAAGCAAACAACTTCTCCTATGCCATTGTCGTGGTGGGCGAACCACCATCTTCAGAGACAGTCGGCGATAACCTAAACTTGACGATTCCTAATCCAGGCCCGAGTATCATTACAAATGTGTGTGGCTCAGTGACATGCGTCGTCGTTTTAATAACGGGTCGCCCAGTCGTGATTGAACCTTATCTTGCTCAAATTGATGCCCTCGTGGCTGCTTGGCTTCCCGGGAGTGAAGGCCAAGGTGTTGCTGATGTTTTATTTGGAGACTATGGTTTTAGAGGAAAGCTTCCACATACTTGGTTCAAGAATGTTGATCAACTTCCTATGAATGTTGGAGATTTGCATTATGACCCATTGTTTCCATTTGGATACGGATTGACCACATAACATACAAAAGGTGATTGATTGTATGGATCCATACTTACATTGATTGAAATACTTAAATTGAACTTAATAAAGTGAATCATTGCATGGGGAAATGAATGTGTGAGTTCAAATTATTGTACGTATGAGAGGAATTGTATGAACCAGTAGAGAACTAATTTGTTGAATTCGAACAAAAATGTCATTTCCTTCTCCAACTTTAGTTTCGAGTGTATCCAATGGCTAACATCTAACAAGTGGTATCAGAGCTCGTTGTGATAGAAAAATGGTCACAGATGATTGTTGCCTTCTCCAAGTTTCCTTGTATGGGAAAATAAAATTTTAGCACGTGATATATACGTTTGATGCCTTTTAAAATCAGATATAAAGAGGACGTACTTTTAATATATCTCTTTTTATTTGAGATCCTATTAACTTCTTTGAGCTTCTATTGCATTGAGAAATATGTTTGATTGGCTATCTTTTTATATATACAATATATACATGTTTTTTGATTGGCTATCTTTTTTATATATACAATATATACATGTTTTTTTGGGGGTGTTGTTTTCTAATATAAGGAGGATAAGGCAATTAATCAATTGATGATAGTACAGTTGAAAAGATTTATGATGCAATCACTGCTAGACATATATGAGAGAATTTGGGTAACATTCTCAATTCTCATACCATCTAACTCAAGAAAGTTTAATTCCAAACACTACAAGGAGAATATGGAGCTGTCCAATTGTGGTTGAAAAATCGTTAAATCTTTTGGGGAAAAAAAAAATTGCAACTGGAGGGTCAAACTCAAGTAGCTATATACGTATATGAATAACAAAAAGTTTTTCTGCCTGAGATAATTTTCCTTTTTTTGTTTTTCTATTAACTTTATAATCAATAATTATAATCATCAATAATAATGACAAATAAAAAATTTCTAAAAAAGTTTTTACACTTAAAATAGCTTTCCATTTTTTTGGTTTCTCTTTTTCTTTTTCTCTTTTTTCTTTTCTTTGTTGCAATTAAATTCTCTCTATAGATAATCAGTAAATCTATTACTATATAAATCTAGTGGTGATTTTCCTGTCTAAAGCTCCTCTTCATGCATTTCAATATCCTCTTCACGTTTAGGCTACTGATAGGCTACACGGCTGTAATAAACATAGCCGTATAGGTAGAGATTTTCTCATCTATAAAAGGAGAATAAAAAATTATCATATTATTATTACAACATTAGAATTACGGTTTGTGGAAATTTTTTAAAAAAATATTTTATCTTCACATTTAAGTTAAATATCAAAATTTAATTATTTTTGAAACTCATCAAAATTTAATTATTGGTATATTTTGTTGGAGAATTACAAACTTGCGTGTTTTTAAAATATTTTTTTGCTTCTCTAAAATTAAATTATTATTTATATTGCATTTAGAAAATAATATATTATATACATGTTGGGAGATGCCACCAAAGTGGGCTGTTTCTTTCTTTTGGATTGGACTACAAATTGGGCCTGATCCATTAGACTTGATGGTGGGCCTTTTTTTGGTTGTTAGGTTGTGTCCGGTTTGAGGGCATACATGTGGCTGTCATCTTCATTCCCCAGAACATATGTGTGTACTCGGCTCTTTTCTTTGAAACCGATAATTCTCTCTGTTTTCTCTGAGTGTAAAGGCGAATTACTAATTCTCCTTGTGGTGTTTAGAGTTGGCGATTGAGAGTGTTAATATTGTACGAGTGTGCAAGAGTTCTTAGGGTTTTTTTTTTTTTTTCATTTGTTAGATCTTTAAGATCTAGAGATTGTGAGAGTTTCTCGTTGTTGTTATTCTGGCTACTAGTGGAGTATTGAGCAAAGGATCCACTAGTTTTGTGGAGCTCAACGCAGAGTAGGCATTAGCCAAATTGTGGGAGCTTCGGATCAAAACAAATCCTTGTGTTTTTATTTTTTGCATTTTACCTTTTTATTTTTGTTGATTTGCATTCTATATTCGTTCGATCTATATTTTTGAGAGTTTGATCCTAGTTTAACAATACATTTATGGGTATATCTCTTCTTTACTAACAATGACTTAAATTTATTTATGTTTTTTTTTTCAAGTTTTTTGATTTTTTCCCTTTTTTCCCCTTTCTTACTTTCTAAGTGGGAGAATAGTCACATATTGAAAATTTAATGAAATGAAGAATGATTTTCTCATCTATAAAAGGAGGTTAGGTGCCTTTATGTGATAATGACTTTGGCCAATCGGGCCTATACATAAAAGTATTAAAAAAATGATAATACTTCGATATTATTTTATTTTTTATTTTTTTTTT
Organism: Jasminum sambac; assembly: GCA_018223645.1. Lineage (NCBI taxonomy): Eukaryota > Viridiplantae > Streptophyta > Magnoliopsida > Lamiales > Oleaceae > Jasminum > Jasminum sambac. The sequence goes on from CP073652.1 coordinate 30,994,745, forward strand.
TTTCATTTCTTTCAGCTATTTTTTTCGTAATTATTTTTAAGTGGTCTATTAAGTGAGATATGAATCTCGCATCAAAGCTTGATAAAGACGATAGAATACTTTGGCCTATAAAAGATGGAGGTTTGTTTATTCATGTGGAGTAATCATTGAGTCTTAGCAATTGAGCTTCTGAGCAATCATTGGGCGTTAACAATTGGTTTTTGTGATTATTTGTAATAAGATAATGAGATTAAATTACTATTATACTTCATAACTTCCACATTTTATATTTTAATTCATATTTTTTTATAATTAAGAAGAATATGTCTTTAGGTAGTAGAAGATTTTCGAGCATAGCATGGGTGATAGACTAGTAATAATGATAATTAATATAATAATGACTAATGAAAGGTTTCTAAAAAGATTTCCACCTAGGATAGCTTTCTGTTGTTTTTTTCTCTATTAACTTTTTATTATAATAAACAATGATTAATGATAATAATTATTAATAACAACGACTAAAGAACAGAAAATTGATAAAAATAACACTAAAGTTGAAAAATTATTATTTCTACTAGTAAACAAACTCATATAGTCAAAATCCATCACACATCATCCACTTTAACCGTGAATTCGATGGTGCTCGTTGTTTTCTTTTAGAAAACCATACTATAGCTATATATGTGCTAGGACGTAAAATCATCAGTTTACAATTTGCAATTTTCGCTCTCAATTCATCTTCGATCTATTCAGCCATGCATTCTACATCACACGATGATGATAGTGTTATTATTAGAAAAGATATAATTGTTGGTATTTTTCGAATATGTCTATTCATAGAGTTGATATGTGCAATAGTATATATAACAACATGACATGATAGTTATCTTTCATTTATTTATTTATTTTTTATTTTTAATTGAGGACAAGGATAGAGGGGTTTTGAACTTTGTTCTAAAAAGCGTGCATTTAGGTATACGCCTAGGCATACCCAAATTTGATACTTACACTCCACAGTCCACACTTCATCATGCCTCATGCTTTATCGCAAGTTTATCGTGCTTTTACCACGTATCGTCGAGCTTAACCCATTCTAATTCAAGCGATAATCTTAATGTTTTTCCGGTGCCTCACGCACTTTTTGCAAGCCTGGTTTTGAATGTAAATACAACCTCCATGCCATTTTAATCATGCCAATGAATCAAGGCCATTTTCACGATGGTGAAGTGAACAAGCCACGAAAGAATGAATGATGTTGTCGATAGAGGTTGACCTCCATTAAATATTTCTAGAAAAAAGTTAGATGTTGAGATCCATTTATAATATATTCAACTAATAAAAGTAAATGTAAAAAAAAAATAGAGGAAGAAAGATTTGGAAAAGACAATACCAAAACATTGACTTGTTGGACATAATCGACCACACGAGGTACCTTTTATTTTAAGCTATAATTAGGAACTTGAACGAGAAGGAGATATTTGTCGAGGGCCAACTATATATTGCTTTCATTTTGGCATTTTGGGAATGTCTCAAATCTAATAAGGAATCTGATAAAAATAAAAAAAAAATTATGTAGTGAACCAACGAATATTTATTCGTGGTAACCAAGTCGTCGCACATAAATGAATATTTTATGGCCTCTTTAATATTGAGCTTTATTATAATTTTAATTTCAGCTTGGATATGTACAATGTGGGGACGCTTATTTATATGCTACACTTTAAAGAAACTAAAAAAAAAACCATTCTTTCAACCATTAATTATATTTTATTAATGTAACAATTTTCATGAAAGTTCTCCGATTTTTGTTTTCCTAAAAATGGAAAAAATTTGTGCTTCAAGAATATTTACTTTTAAGAATATTTTCCGTTACAAAAATTGACAACCTTAATTAATGTTGTTTCTACTAAACACAGCCTTAATTAATTAATTCTTTTACAAAAGCACTAAATATCTTGTTAATTAATTAGAAGCCAAAATACAAAATCTACATAGAAAATATAAACTAGCAAGGCGCTATGCTAGCAAGTCTACATACGCGGATGGAGTTAGGGACGAGCCTTGAAATCTTAATTAAGGACTCAATGAAAAATTTGATATTGAAATTTTCTCAATAAATTTAATATTTACAATCTTTTTTACTGTAACAAAAAAGTAAGAGCTCTAAACAGTCGTCAGGTTCATCGTTAATTAATGGTCAAAAGTGAATATAAGTACACATGTTTAGTGGGGACTATATGGTGGTTGGAGAGAGATGGGCCGGGCGACCGGCCTCTAAAGTTGGCGGTGGCATGGGTAGAAGCTTTTTGATATCGGCTTGTATTTATCTCCTTCTTTGGACCACCATTCTCATTTTGACATCTTTATGGTTAACTTAGTATATAGTTAGGCGTTTTTGTCGAGTTGTATTTTCATACATGCAATGTGTACTAATTAAATTTGTTCAAAAATGACTCAATAAGCATGCCGTTATATGTATTGGTGATCAAGAGAGACACGATTTTAAATTGTTGGTCAAAAGGAACATGATTTAGGTGGTTGAAAGATGAGCCTAAATAGATTCTCATTCACAGTGATTACGAAAAATATGTCAAAAAGCATATGAAACTAGGTTTCCGAGGTTGCCAAAGCTTATCTTGTTTTGAATTACTATATTGAGAAAAAGATGTAATCACAATCATCATTATTGCCACGGGAATTGCAATTCATAAATATGGTGAATGATCACCTACCAACTTGTTGGTAATTTATATCAAGAATGTGACGCTGGCGCCTCAGCGCCACATCACCCCGCCTAATTTTTTTTTTTTTTTTTAATCTATGCTGTGAGATGAATAATACATAATCGCCTCACGATGGTGCCTCACCCGACTCTTATCTTTTTTTTCCTCTCCAAAAAGGGGGTGTTGACATCTTACGATGCCAACACGTTGGCATCGGAACGGGACTAAAATATGGTGAATATATAGTGGGTGTTTTAATTAGAGAAAAAGTTGTTGATCGATAATACTCCTAAAAGGTTTTCATAAATATATTAGAGAAAAGTAAAAATGAATGGATATATCTGTCTTAAAATATCCTTTTTGTTTTCTCATTTTCTTGTTGGGTTATTATGGTCTCTCCAAGTCTCTCTTTTCAATTTTTGAATTCTTCTTTTGATTTGCATTTATTGATAGCTTCATTGTGGAAAAATGAAAGAAATCTCGAATTGCATTTTGTATTTTATATTTAGTTTTCTTTCTTAGGATATTTTCGTCAATTAGGGTGTGTTTGATTGCAAAACCGGAAAATTGTTGGAAAGAAAATAATTTCAGGGTAAATGAATTCCGGGAAAAAATTTTCAAGGGAAAATGATAATGGTAGTTGTTTGATTGCATTAATTTACAAATTGAAAAATACTATTATTTTCCTTATTTTTGTGTATTTTTATTGAAATTTGATCATTTTCTTTATTTTTATAATTAAACCAAATTGTCCATTAAAAAACAAAGAACCAAATTTTTTCCTGGAAAACAAAATCTGGCCAAGTGGTAGGAGAAGAAATTCCTTCAAAAGGTGGAAAACTGGTCACGTGAGGAAAATAAATTCCATTTGCCTTGAATTGGGTCCAAAAGATCCATTTTCCAAGGAAAAAATGGTCGTCAAACACACCCTTAGGTTTTTTTTCCTTTTCTTTTCCCTATCTTGGGGAACTATCTCATCTCAAAAATTCAAGTCTAAAATAGAACTTTTATTCATAATGAAAATTAAGTTAATTAAGATTGCGGGCTAGGATTTTGCCTTTATAATTAAATAGGGTCTTTGTAATCGCTCCATAAAACACGACCGTTCACATGGAGATGAGATTTACTTTTTCCTATTAAACTTACCACGTGTACAATTTATTTTAAATGGTTGACAATAAGATTCAAGATCAGGAGTGGCTCTTGTGTCTACTCTAATACTATGTTCAACCAACTGATCGAAAAATTTAAACTAATAGGTTGGTTCAAATATCTACTATTTAACTATTATCTTCAATATATACTTGAAGATCTCAGCTAGAGTTAAATTTAGCATATGAAATATCAACATACCAATACTATATGATTAATATATTATCAGTGTTTCGATAATTTTTTTTTTTTTAATCTCAGCACTAATATGACGTGATGGGATTGAGTTTCGTGCATGCAAGCCCAATCTCAACACCCCATATTAACACTCGGATAATAAAAATTATTCCAATACTGATAATATATCAATTTCATCTAATACTAATCTTAATCGTAATCTTGATAACATTAAAAGAGGCCAAACTATATCAAAGTTGACCTCTTTTCCGTGCTACACTATTATCTCATGGAAACTTTATTTTTGTAATTATTTTATTTTATTATTATTTTTTCCCATGGTTGGAAAGTTGGCTGTTTTATTTTATAATAATAATAATAATATACAGTAATTGCCCATCCACTAAAACAGATTCGGTCCACAAATTAATTTTGATGTTATTTATTTATTTATTTAGATATGAAGAATGGACAATGGTTATTTAACAACAAAAAAAAAAAAAAGGAATGAACGGAAAACTTCAATGCGGGTACATGGTCCATGCTGGAACAGTAGATGAATTATTATTATTATTATTATTATTATTATTATTATTATTATGGTGTGTGGAATACAATGATGCATATTGGGAACAAAGCAGTTAGAGATTGTGAACGTCAGAACGTGGATTATATTAATTACTACACATGGCTTAATGCAAAATGTTCATTTTTAGACGTTGTTTCAAGGATACCCATTCTAATTTTTCTTTTTTAATTCAATTAAATTTTTAGCAATACAATTGTCAATCTATTTAACAATTATTTTTGGATATCGCACGGGTGCATAGCTAATTATTCTATTCGTATAATATAAACATAAAACAATTATTCTATTCGTATATATAAATTTTGATATTTTGTATGAATTAGTCAAATTTTAAATAAGTTTTTTAACATCACAAATTTCGTGCATATCGCACGGGTGCATAGCTAATTATTATTATTTTAAAATGATTAGTGGTTGATCATATAAAAAGCAACAATCTTTTGCCCAAGATTCACCTCTTTTGGAATACTCGTTCATGGTGGAAGTAGGCAAAAATATCTGAGAAATGGGAGTTGCCTGAAATGAAATATAAAATGTCATATAAAAGTATGTAAAGCAACAGAGAATTTAGAGAGAATGAATTATGGCGATTCGGGAATGAATTTCATTAATAATCGAAAGCCCTATTTATAGGAAAAATTTCGAATTATGATAAATCAGAATTATAATTTCATCCAGATAATAGTCATTCACATATAATAATTATATACCAAATTATTCCTCCACCAAATTATTCCTCCACCAAATTATTCTCATAATTCATAACCACCAAATTATTCTCAATTATTCATAACACTTCAATTATTATTCATAACACTTCAACGACTATTAATACAAATGTCTTAAGACTGCTTTGGAGAAAAAGCGCGAAAAACTTCCAAACCGCGCGGATACTTGGATTGTTATATCGCCTATCAAAACATTCGCTCCCGACGCCATCAACGTGGCGTATAAGATTCACGTCTTCGCTCGCTAAAACCTTTCACAAGAAAACCCAAATTTGGGAAAAAACTTGATCGAAGGAAAAGAGCATGACCGCTGCTCGATTTCATATTTTGAGAACTCGATATCTTTACTTCAGTAAATGATTTCAATATCATCATCGCTTGGATCTAAAAGCATTAGCTCCATTATAACTTGATCCGATAGATACACCGTGATCAATTTCTCCTATCGTTCTCAATATACCATGAATATGCCGTTAAAACCTTATTAGGAAAAATCCAAATGGGAAAAAGCTAATGAAGGAAAAGAAATCACATTATTCATGAATCTGAATACGCTTTAAAGTTGCTTCATTAAAAACTCTGTAGGAAAACCCAATGGGATAAAAACCTTAGTCGAGGGAAAAGAGTGCAGATTTTATACTGAAGTATGCCGCGTTTCAAAATCTTTCATACATTTGTATGAGTATCATATACATTGCAAAGCGAGTATTATTGAAATATACATTTGTATGAGTATCATATACAATCATGAAGAATTCCTTTAATTCTTCACGGCAAATATTGATTTCAATAATTATTTAAACCTGGATGGTCCTGTATTGCAACGTATTATCAACTTCTGGGTCAAGAAATTTATATCGATTTCACTAAGTATCAGTATAGTCTTTCAACATGATTTATCATAGAAATAATTCACACGACATATTCCATCATCTTTGGTGACATTATTGTCTACCACTATTCAAACATCTAGCAGGAGTTCTGACTCGCATCACATCCGTATTATTTAATTCAAATCGTAGCTCTTAACGCTCATATTATTTATTTAAAATCGAGTCTTATTTCATACCGTCGTATTATTCTATAAATAAATCATCAAAATTATTACCAAAATTCATCCTAACAAGGGTTTATACATTATAATGGATCATATGCTCTCAAATCTTGAAAATACTATCCATCACTACCGATTAAAATCTTAAAAGGATTTATCGATGAAATTTGGAAAGATTAAGGATGCTAATGAATAAGGGTATCCCACAGATATCCAGATGCTTGATTGAAAGCAAAGGTTAGATTATCTGGTGAGGTTTCAATTCCCTCTAAATACATGCCTGGTATGGGTAAAAGTAGTTTTTCAAAGAAATGGAGAGCCAAAAGATTAGGAGGATGCTACAAGTGTGCTCGATGGACATGTGACACTTTCGATGTAAATCATGCAGTCTTGTCCGTAAAAACCGGAAGATAAAATAGCATTCATTAAGGATGGGTTGAGTGGAGCCTTGGATGATATTCAACGTGCTCTTGAGACACATCCTAAGGACACGCATCTGGGGTGAACTAATGGCCTTATGGGCCAAATTCAAAGATCAACAAAGCAGCATGATCTTGAAAACTTACTTTAGAAGATCCCGCTTGTAAATTTAGTAGAAAAATTTAGCATAATGATTTTCCCATATTTATGTAAGAAAGCTCGGTAATAACAAAGATCAATATATTTCTTTTATTTGTAAATATCAAGTTTTCAATTTTAAGATATATATATATTATTTTTCAATCTCTGCTACATTTATATGTGTCATATCACTAAAAAATTTTCTCGCCTTTTTTTTTTCTTTCATATTTGTCAAAAAGTAAATAGTGCACTCAATTATTGGTTTGAAAATTTTTCTTTAAATAGAGGGATTCATATATCTATCATTCATTCGTTGAAAGAGAAAGATAGAGGTGGAGATGGAGATGGAGATATCAAAAATCATCTCATGTAAAGTCAAATCTTTCAGGGTAAAAACTATATGTGTTCTTAATGGCTCCAGACACTAATAGGTGCATATCCAATATATGGATATGGCGAAACAACTCAGAAGGAGTTAGGAAACAAAATATCAATATACTATATGGAGGGACTAATAACAAACTATTAAGTGAGTCTTACGATGGCCGCAATTATGGGGATAAGAGTGTCAAGTATAATACCTTTTCATCGAATTGGAAGACATGTCAATCGATTGGAGTTAGAAATGTCATTAGTCCAACTGGATTGATGCTACAAACACAATCCATCCATGATCGCCGATGTACATGATGAGCAATAGTGATGCTTTTATTGTTCTTCCAGCGTGCTATAACATGTGGAGGAAATATTCAATATAGCGTCATTTTCAGACAAATGGAATTTTCATACCAAACCCATAGGTTTGTTGAATATTAATTATTTCTTCTTGATGGTTTGCTAGCATTTCTAGATCGTGTAGAGAACATAAATTTATTTCTCGTTCGAAATATAAATATACTTGTTTACGCTATACGATTCTTGATCTACTCATCAAGATTCAATCATATGTTCAAAAATCGTGGAAGCTGAAACCCATTCGGTCGCGATCATCGGTGTCAAGCGAAAAAGAGATCCTTTGGATCTTTCATTATGAACCCATGTTGGGGTGGCGAGTTACTTGAGTATTTATACTCTAGACGCATCCCTCATTTATGGGTTCAATATATATTTTCTTTCGTGATTTCTATATTTTAAGTGTTTATTGCCATCTTTGATATTCTCAATATGTTCCACTTCTACTGCTTACTCTTCCTGAGTAATAATAATAATATCATATTGGCTTTATTCAAATCTGAGATATCTAGTGATTTTGCTTTCTTCAAGAGCATTTTATTCCTATTATTAATACAATCTCATATCATCGATGAGATTACTTCATATGTTTTTCCATCCATGCGATATATTTTCTTTGATTTATCAACATGGGATCTATTGAGTATTTTACTTTCATCTATTTATCCAATGGTAACTTCTGGTACCACTATTGCTCAATTTTCTCCATTAATATTCTGTATATATGGAGAAGTAATTTTATTCCTCATCGCTTCATCGCTCGAGTATGATTAGAATATTTGATCAACTAACTTTTCCAGGTAGGATTAGTTATAATCAATCGTGTAGTATAACCCACCACATTGAAAATATGCACACGAATCGGTGTGGTATTACCCACCACATTGGAAATATACTCAAACTATAAAGTGCATAAATTTAAATTGCAAAAATTAAATTTCCTCCAATAGGTGGTCGAATCTACCTTATGGGAATTATTGCAATAAATATAAATTTACTAATTTAAAATAGCAAAATTAAATTGCATAATGTTTAACTACTTCTTGGGAAAGTAGGATCTGTAGAAGGTATTACCCATCACTTAGCATATAAAGTGCAAAAATATATAAAACCTTCCGTTTGTGACTCGCTGAACCCATCATCAAGTAGAGGTATTATTATGAATTAAATCAAAGAATAAAGTCGAGAATTAAATATTGGAATCGCTTACGGGAGTGATTTGTTCTTCTAACAAATACTAAATTACTTCTACAAAGAAAGACACTTATCCTTCTAGAATAAGTACATTATGTAATTGAACTCTTCTAGTTACATTAATATTTCGATCTTTAACTCAAATGGACTTCAAACCATTTTATATAATCAATGGATTTAGAATTTCTTCATGAATATTCTATCCATTTTCACTTGTCGTCAAAAATTAGGTCGGTTTTACCTAAGGGTAAAATTGTCCATTCCAATTCAAAGGTAAAATTGTCAAAAATATTTTATCAATGTTTACTGATTGGAAAATTATCTCCTTTCCACTTCAATTTATCAATATCAAAATATTCAATGACTATTTTGTAACTTTTTAAAAGTTGGTGTCTTGATTTATAAATTTTGAAAGTTTGATAATAACATATTTCAAAACGAGTTATTACCCTATCAATGTTGGTGTCAAATCGAAGCTCGTTAAATCGAAAGTATAATGGAGTCGAAAATTTGATTTGATAATGTATACCTCATATATCTCGATAAAGCGAACGTTATAGTTTAATATATTATTATATTATAAAATCATACGATTTACCTTTTTCCTTTTCTAATTATTCCATGGATGAGATTTACTTTGCAATCCATTTACGTGATCGGAAAAATTCTTTGGACTCCATTCTTCCAATTTTTGGGATTTCGGACATCTCCAAAGCGGGAATTGTAGAATCAGGCGAAGAATATGACAAAAGGAATTTTTCAATGATGTATTTGCAAGAGAGAGTTATTTAGGATTGATGGATGAATTAATTCATTGGTAATAATCCAGGTTTAGTACATCATCTATGCATAAGATGTAGAAGCATACTTCTTTCATATTACTCAAAGGTTAGAGCTACGTCGATAACGTGCTATAAAAGTATAAACAATAGAAGAATTTAGAAGAATCTAAGGAATTACGTGAATGAATTTCATTAATAACTAAGCGCTGTTATAGGAAAATTTCGAATGACGTATAATCGTGAATTACATAATTTCATCAAGGGTATAATAGTCATTCACATATAATAATTACATCTTTTTACCAAATTATTCCTCCACCAAATTATTCCTCCACCAAATTATTCCTCATAATTCATAACCACCAAATTATTCTCAATTATTCATAACACTTCAATTATTATTCATAACAAATGTAAATATCATATATTATTTGGTGAAAAATGGTGGGCTGATTTAAGCAAGTTTCAAGAAGGCCATAAGAGCACTTCTAATGTGGGGGTGAACTATGTAGGGGAAATAAAAAATTAAAAATAAAAAAGGGGAAAAAAATTTTTTTGGGGGGGGTGGGGGGTGGGGTGGGGTGGAAAGGAGTCAAAGGATGGGCCAAGGCTTTTTCCTCCCAAACTCAGTATAATATAGGTTTTTACCACTTAGGGCAATTTGGCATTACTAGTTAGGGGGTAAAACCCCTCAACATTAAAAATGCTCTAAAGAAGCTGGACATCGAGAAAAGGATAGTAAAAATAATCAATTTTAGTTCAATATGGTTTGACAGTATTGAAGTGAGGTTCCCCCACCCTTAATTATTCTTTTGTGGTGGTAAAAAAGAGTTAAAAACCTGTGAACTTTTTTGCTTTTACTTTTATGTTAGATTCACATTCAACATGTGCACAAAAAGAAAAAAAAAAAAAAAAAAAGCTAAAGATTTGAATAAATGATTTATGTGAACAAAAGGTAAAGGTATATTATATATTCTTCTCCATTAATATGTATTTGTGTTATTTTTTGTATACCAAAATCTTTCTCATGGATTATATGACTATAACAATGAATTCAATTGACGATGCCATTGAGAAATCCTTAAAATCTATTGAATTCTATATTGGGAACATGCTTTTAAGTTAAACAAATTCTACTATAAGCTATTGAAATCTGCTAAATTATGTAACATAGAATTTCATTACAATCCAAAAGATTCGGTGGATCTATGAAATCAATCCAAAAATCTTTAAAAAACCCACACCATTCCATATTCCGGATACCCCTTTAGAGCATTTCTAATGGGAATGCCAATTGGAGGTTTTGTGCGTGTAGTAATGCATGAGAGAGCAAGAGAGAGAAAAAAAGAGACAAATATTATTTTAATGGAGTGGTAAGATAAAGAAATTTGAGAGAAAAAGAGAAAAGTGAAAAAGATGAGAGATAGAAATGATTTCAAAAATAATAATAAAAATAATAGTGGAGGATGTATAGCTGATGTGTGATTTTAGAGATGACATAGGAATATTAAACAAAAAGTGAGTAAAAAGTAGGTAAATAAAGAGAAAATTGATAAAAGGGAGAAATAAGTGGGACGCACTGGATTTTTTGTGTCTCACTCACACTCACACAAACACACACACACACACACATTAGTGCACCTCAACAAAATATTGCTCTGGAGATGCTCTTAATTAAAGTCAGACATTAATATCTACTATACAACTTATATTATCACTCATTATTATTTATACATCTTGTAATCCCTATCATTTTTCAATTTTTTTTTTTTTGATTGAATAACTTTTCAACCGTAAAAAGTTAGTTTTTAGGTAAATAACTTAGGTCAAAACAATATAAGCTTTGTCCCAGCAGTTTGGTATAATGGTAAAGCATTCTCTTATCGACGTTAGATCCAATTCGAGGCATTATCCCACCCTCACAATTCTCAATTTGTATTGGAATATATATATATATATATATATATATATATATATATATATATATATAAGGTTGTTTTCTTGAGCTGGAGGCAGGAAATTGTTTTTCACAAAAAATAAAAGGGAGAAATGAGATTGATGATGAAATTTGTGCTATAGAGCCTCTATACTTCCCATTCGTTAAATATTAATAACCGATCAATAGAAGACAGTAATTAATTAAATATTGTCACTGTCTATAAATAGTTAAAACTAATTGATTAGAGTATCACCCAATATTCTAAAGAGTGACTCAAAATTTTTCAGGGAAGAAAAATGAAAAGAAAAGAAAAACGGAAGGTAAGGGAAGAAGAACAATCCAAGTTTGAGGAGAGCTCTACCTAAACTGAGGGAAGAAAGCAATTTTGCAAATTGGAGACTTGGCAATTGGAGAACCACACGGGAACAAAGAGAGAACGTGCTGCAAAATATATATTAAAGAAAACTGACACAAGTGTGTTTTGGGCATTCTGATTTTTCATATATAAAGATTTAATATTGACTTCCCACTCAACGATAGTTGGAGGTAGACCTGGCCACGCTTTTGGTTCCGAACCGAAACGAATGGTTCGAACAGGTCAAACCCGAATCGGAATCGGTTTCCATACTGTTCCAATTCGATTCCAAATTTTTTGGAACTGGAATCGTACGGTTCCTATCTGAACCGTACTGTTCCGGTTCCAAACTGGAACCATAAATAATAATAATAATAATAATAATAATAATAATAATAATAATAATAATAATAAGAGGTGAAAGGTCACAATTTCCATTTTTTTCTTTTTTAATCTATTATCTATAAATATATCTTATCCTCTTCATTTTTATTTTACACTCACACGAGAACTCTCAAGTTTTAATTCTTATTCTCTCAATTCTCAAAAATATTTCGGTAAAAAATTAAGTTCAAGCCTTATGTTATTTAAAAATTATTTTTCTTAATTTTAGTTGGGGTTAACGATATAAAAAAATTTTAATAAAAATCGTGAACCGACAGTTTTGAAACTGAAAGTGGTGGTTCTGGGCCCAAAACCCTGCATAGCGCGATTCCGTGTTGGTTCCGATTTTTCAAAACCGCGAACTAGTGGTTCAGGAACCGAAACCGCCGGTTCTAAAACCATGGTTGGGTCTAGGTGAAGGTCTCCCTAAAAGGTGGGTGGAATAGCTCAACTATAAGTGGATAGGAGATCATTATTTTATAGAGATTATATAGCTAGAGAAACAAGTTCTTGTGTTTGTACATTTTGATTTTTGTAGAGAATGACGGAAGTTTTGCAGACTAAACAAGAGAAATTATTTCACCTCTCCATTTGTTGGTGTTTTAGGTTGAAGGAGTATATTTAACGGAAAAGATCTTCATGCCAACACCCCCATTTTTGGGGAAAAAAATCATGGGGCCCACACGAGCCCCTCATTCATTAATAGACAGTTATGTATTATTAATCTCACTTAACGTAAATACTAAAAAAAATTTTCTTTTTTTTTTTTTTTTAAAAAGGATGATGACATGGCCCCCTGTGAGGGCGCCACATCACCTTGGCAAGAGCACATTTGCGGTATATTTAATGTCGCTTCTTTCTGTATATCAACACTCACTATTCATACGTGACATGTTACATAATTTACTAAATGAAGAGTATCTTTCTTAGAAAATAATACTTAAAAGAAGTTCCCCTTCACTTTCAATTTTGGGTAGAGACCAAAGGTCATGTCGTCCAGTGGTGTGTAAGTGGGTTTTTCACACCCTTAGTTAAGGGTTCAATTCTTTTCTCCTACGCCCATTGTAATGTCAAATTAAAAGGAGAAGAAGAATAATAACTATTTGTTCGGGGAAGACTTTTGAAAAAGAAATAACATCATATTCAATGAGTTTTAGAAGGTATAAAATAGTCTACCGGAATTGAAAGATTGAAAATATATACTTTTATAGCTAGAATAATAGAAAAATCATCAGGTTTCTAATAATTGATAGCAGTCAAACTTAATAAGTACGAAAGATTATTAACGTTAATGATACTATATTCGATATGATATAAAAAGTTAAATAAAATATTAATTAAACTCATTTCGTCTTTCAGTACTCTTATTATGATACACCGAGTAGTCAAATATAACTTATCTCTAACTTCTAAACACATCATATTAAGATTTCGTATGTTTATCATCATATCAAAAATTGGAGAATTTGATCAAATGTTGTACTCGTGATTTCACCATCAATGTGAACTACGTAGTGTTGAGGCCTTTCCGCCCACCAACCTTTGGGGATGGTTAAAGTCTCCAAGACCATATGTACATAGAGTGGTGGCAAGGGACCATTTCATTTTGTCCTTCCTCATCACTTACGAACCACATCTTTGAAACCCCCAGTTTCATTTTCTGACCATAACTTGTGCCTTTAGTGTAGATCTTGCCCAACCATTTTAGAGGCTCTGACTTAACTTGCGTTCATCCCTCCTACGCTATATCACAAAAAAATAAAAAAATAAAAAATAAAATAAAATTTCACATCAATGCTGAACAATTATTCTGCTGTCACATCGACATAGATACATGGTTATCAGGCCATGTGCGTGACCGACTTACATGCTAAAAATAATTGATTGCAGTATAAGTGGCAAACTAATGTCATCATCACTCCACCAAGACACAAGCGTCTTATATGATCTATCTATGTATTGACGTGTTATAGAGTTGGTGATAAATGATAAGCTCACACATGCAAGTGATGACATCTATAGTGGATTAAATTTCACTTGAATGTGATAGGCGTGTAAAGAATGAAGAATCATGGGGAACCGTGGTCAACGGCGGATCCAGGATTTTTAGCCGGGGGGCTGCAATACAGAAAAAAATTTAATTCAACTAAAATTATGTATAAAAATTTTTTTTTTCTATATAAACTTTCGGAATTTTTTTTGGGTCGGGGGGGCTACCACCCGTGCCGGCCCCCCCTTAGATCCGCCCTTGACCGTGGTGCGACTGACTATCTAAATTCGTTTACATTATATTGTAATCATACTTTATATTTTTTAGAACAGCACTGTTCTGAATCTTCGAACCCGTGAAATATGTTTCCCAATAAATTGTTATACTTCCACCCCTCCGCCCAACATAATTATCGGAAAAAATTATGTTGGTGCACTTCTAGGGTATTATAACGTGACGTGTGTAATATTCAACAGTATTTGGACGGTCATGTTCCATACTTTGTCACTCAATTATTAGTACAAAAAGGAGATTCCCAAGACAAATAGAACTGTTCTATAGCAGCAATTCAGCCTAGGATGTTCTTGCATTATTTCGATTTGAAGAAGATTATTGGTCATTGCAGATACATGCTCTGTAGCCGTTGAATGGAGGATAATCTTGGCCACTTTCTTCTCTTTAGTGAATGGTGGTGGAGTACCCTATGGTGCCTTCCAAATGCTTGAAATTAAGGCCCATTCCATTGGGTCAAACAAATAATTGAAGTAAAGTCAATGGATATGGTTATTTTATCCGAGTGATGTAGCTTGAACACAGTACTCAATACTGTGATTGACACAATGTAATATATCAAAATTTTGTAAAATGAGATATAACGATCAAGACTTTCCATTTTACAAGATTTTGACATCGTAATTCTATCAACGATGCACTGTGCTCAAGTACAATTATTCATTTCTCTTTGCCCTATACAATTTCCAGGTCAAATAGAAAATTGAAGTAAATTCAATGGCTATGTATATTGTAACAGAATTGTTAGATGCACTGCAATGTGTCAAAATATGTCGCCATGGTGGTCGTGGTCCTCAATTGAATGCACATTTTCTTCTCCCTCTGCATCCTCATCAACAGATAAAACTTGAAGAACTGTGTATCAATTGGAAGATTATAACTCGCCATTCCAAGTCGAAAATATAGATTTCGGTATGCTTTCGCTTTTAGTTTTTCTCGTCTTGGTTTCAACATGGACTGATGGAAAATTATAAATATGAAAGGAGTTGATAAAAGTTATAGTAGAACACAATCGAGTTCAGTTTTAACTATATCAAACCCAACACCATCCACTTTGTTGAATGATACATCATGACTCAATTTTTTTCACTGCCTCTCAACTATCGCCTTACGTGAACACAACTGTCTTAAGAATCGATCATAGAATTTTTTCCCTGGCCTTAGGATCCACCTTGGAGCCCACTAACTTCATACCGGAGTCGCGTTGTCTATCCACTTGGCTAAGTCTGAGTCCCAACTCTCATACCATTGCTCGATATTGCTTGTGGTTCTATTCCAAAAGGCTAACCTGCCAAATTCCCTATAAACACATCATTTTTCTCATAT
Organism: Jasminum sambac; assembly: GCA_018223645.1. Classification (NCBI taxonomy): domain Eukaryota; kingdom Viridiplantae; phylum Streptophyta; class Magnoliopsida; order Lamiales; family Oleaceae; genus Jasminum; species Jasminum sambac. The sequence goes on from CP073652.1 coordinate 31,010,701, forward strand.
TTAACCGATACACTCTACATGTTGTTCACTTGTTTAGTTATTTTAATATTTGCAATTCATTACAAATTTGTTTTGTAAAATTTTTAATATATGTAGAAACCTGATATTATATTTCATATCTCCTTAACTGTTTGATTCAATGAAAATAGCTTACATTTATTTACCAATAATAAAAATTATTGTTTGAGAACGATAAAGAACGATTTTGGGCATATGCTATATATCTTATCTAGACTTGTACACGCTTTTATAGCATATCATGATTGAAAATTATATTTTTGAGATTATTTCGACCGTTCATATTTTTAGGAAAAGCATCAAGTTGGACAATACCATCAAGTGACAAGTATTGACATTTTACATGGGTATTACATGGGTGTTGCTATTAGCCTATTACAGCATTAGTTAACTTTTTTTTTAATCTTTTTTATTTTTCGCCTGATGATTAACCATATTTATTAAGAGGGAAAAAAAAGTGATAATATAGAAAACTTCGGAGCAGTCCACTAACAAGTAATAACATGTTAAACATTCCGCATAACACAGTCACTATGCAAATAACATAATTAACACTAATTCTTTCAAAAAAAAATAATTAACACTAATTAATTATGGCCTTCATTATTTCAAAATAATAATAATAATAATATAAAAAATTATGACCCTTCATGAATACGAAATCAACTTTTAGTCCTCAGATATACTGAGGATTCGATATAACACTCAATTTTCTATTACTTTTCCTCCATAAAATTCATGACAAACTAAATCATACCAACACTCATCGTAAATAAATTCAACATTTAATGTGGACAGTCCAGCTTCGGATGCTTGTAAAAAGGTTATCAAATTAAGCTATTTAATTATTTTAAAACAGGTTGAATTCCTTTGGTAAGCATGAATTATTATCACGTTTTGGAACCAAAAAATTTTTCATTAATGTGACTCGCCACATGACATGTTCTATCCGTTCATTGCATAATAAAATGATAAAATATATGCCCAATTAGCTAAAAAGTAAGAGAAAATGGTTTAATTAATTGTTTATTATGGATGAACAAAGAGTCATCTATTATATTTTGACTTTTGTGGACAATAATACACTGAAGAAAATATCATTCAATTGAAAATTATTGCATATAAACGCATGAACGGTCCCGCAGTTCGCTGGTCCTGAGTCGAACTTTTAAAAATGGACCAATTTTTTTTGTAAAGCTAATATAAAGAGCGACACACGAGACTCAACTACGGCCGCAGTAAAAATTAATTAAATGCACAGTAATAAGCCAATAAAGAATATAAAAAGTTTAGTCAGTGCTCCAACACAAAGTAAAAAGGAAAAAAACTCTGTCAGAGCCAACATAAATACTTGAATTTATCCATTGTTTAACTTAAAAATAAATAAATATTGACAAAAAATGGGCCTAAATTTTTTTAAAAAGGCCTACAAATTTGAATTAAATACTTGAATTTATCCATTGTTTTACCTAAAAATAGGTCTACAAGTTTGCAATGAATTTAAATTTGGACCTTTTAATTAAAAAAAATTATAATGGACAATTGGACTTCCGGCATAACGGACTTAAATGGGCCCCGAAGGATCGGGCCTGAGTTGGCTGACTCGCCGGACTCATGACAGGACCGTTCCTGTATAAGGGCATTCATTTATTTTGTAACATAATAAAAATTCATGATTTTATTCATGGATTCAAAATACCTGAATTATTTGACTAATGTAGATTTTAAGAAATATGTATATATTCTTTCAGGACTGGATATTAATGAGCCAAATTAGTTTCCAATCTAGAAGATATATAATCTTACTGTGATGCAAATCTCGAAAGACTAATTCTTGGGCTCACATTTTATCACCTACTGAGCTCTATTGCAATGGTAGAACTAAGTAATCCATCTTCCTTGAAAGAACTAAGCACATCGAAGTGAAATCTCATGTCGTGAGCTAGAGATGTCTGAAATTTGAATTGGAACTTTTTTATGTTATCAATTTTTTATGCTTATGTTTTATAGGAGCACAACGTGTGAATCATAATTAAGCAGAAACGATACATTGATTAAATTTAGATAGTGCTAGTCCTGTGATTTTTATAGCCTCAAGTAACATATATCTCTGTTAAACGTCACGGGAAGTAGCGATTTCGCACAAAGAAATTTTCTTAAAAGAATACTAATTATGAATTAACTTGTTAAAAAATCATACATATAAATTGATAAGCCGACAAGACGACATTCATATAAGTTAACAATACGACATTCATTCTCACTAATATAATAAATGAGTAAGGGTAAGTCATTGGTTACTTCAAAATGAATAGATTGCAGTAAGACTAAATGAAAGTATTTGTTTGTAACAACATTTGCCACTAAACGTCCATTATAATAACATATATAAGGGAAATTTATTACTTAAAATTCAACAATAAAACAATAAGAGCAATTTATTACACAAAATGCAAACTCCTATTATGATCAAATAACAATGTTTGAATGTCACAAATGTTTACTCACTTAAACACTATTCACAACGAAAATCAATTAACAAATTAATAATTAGTATAAAATTGATTTTAAGGGCACAATAATATTGCTCCTCGATTAATTCTATTTCACGGGGTGGGCACTTTTAGGTATAGATATTAATTGGTGAAGCAATATAAACGAAACCAAATTAGGCCATTCAATTTCACTTAAATATCCTCTCGTTAAAGAAAGTAATATTTTAACACAACTTTAACAAAGTTGTATACGGCTGTCAAATATAAACTTTTAAAACACAAGAACTGAATTTTCATTATAATTTGACATTAAAAAAAATGATAGAAATTAAGGGTGCATTTTTTTTAGAGAAATCGGCAGGTTGAGACTGGTGGGTGTGTGAACCACCAATTCTCGTGGTGCGTGAATCGAAACCACGAAAAATGGCGATTGCCACTGATTCGTCGACACTAGCGAATCAGAGTTTTGTTCTTCTCAGTATTGGTGAGGATTATGGTGTTGGGATAGTAGCGGCCCCATCTTGGTAGCTGTGGGAGTAGTGATCTGAGACTAAAATAGTTAAGGTTGGCAAGAAAAGTTGAGCTTAAATATAACTAATATAAAATCCAAAATTTGGAAACACATTGTTCGTGTTTTCAATTGTGTTCCAAATTGATAAAAAGTCGTTAAGAGTTTTCTTTAGAAATTTCTTTTAGTTGTTTTTTAATATTTGGATACTCCATGTAATCCATTTTTCTTTGAAAACGCAGGTTTTAAAAGTTATAATCCATGTAAAATATATGAGTTGAGAAAAATAAATATATTTGCCCCCACCAAATTGGATACTAATTAAATGTCAAAAGGTTGCATATGCAATTAAAAAAAAAATATTGCTTCCACTAAATTGGATACTCAAAATATGATAAATTTACATACATATGGCCCACAAAAACTCATAATATGGCAACCAGGATGCTTCTAGCAACTTGGAAAGTGTATAATAATATGTGAGCTAACTAAAATTTTTGATCTTGTCGGATAGCAAAGATTTCCCCAAACAACTTGAAAAATGAAAAGTCCACTAGAATATATACAAATATATATATATATATTCTTTATAATGTACGTTAAAAAATAGAATGGAAAGTGATTATAAAACAAAATCTTACCAAACACACACTAAGTATAGTAAATAAAGAAATATATGAGTGTTAAAATTCATCTCAAACATGAAGCGCAATTGGGAGCTAGCTAAATGCAATTAATGTGGTGACAAAACTATGTTAAAACTTAACCGTCACCCTTAAATTATGAAAAAAAAAAAAATTGATTATCAACTTGTCAAATTAGACAATGACTAACACAACAAAGTTGGACTCCTAGCTACTTGCATACCTAGCAACAAAAAATTAATCATGTAATTTTGGCATTAAAAATGTGTTGACATATGTATGTGTATGTATGGATGGGTCCCACTGTGCACTTGAATAGATTCATTCATTCCCCTTCACTATAAATCCCCCCAAAGATCCTATCACACCTCATCAAGCATCGAAGCCTCTACTACCACATTTCTAGTCCCACGCCAAATTTCTTATATAGCACGACTAATTTCAAAAAGCCCTAATCTTAGCATCTACTAGTTTTATAAAAACTATCTAAGAAATGGGCAATCCCGATTACGTCTATTCTTCGACAAATATAACTAATGGTTTGCCACGTGCAGCAATTCCACCACCACAACCGTTTGTGAAGTCGTTGAAGATCATGTTAAAGGAGACATTCTTTCCTGATGATCCGCTTCGACAGTTCAAGAACCAACCACCATTGAGGAAGTTCATTTTAGGCCTCCAATATATTTTCCCGATCTTCGAGTGGGGCCCACGATATAGTTTCCAATTTTTCAAGTGCGATCTTATTGCTGGGATAACCATTGCTAGCCTTGCCATTCCTCAAGGCATAAGTTATGCAAAGCTCGCGAACTTGCCACCAATTCTTGGCCTTTGTACGTATACTCTATGCACGAAATTTTCTACTGTCTCCTATGCACAGAGAACATCATAAATTGAATAATATGACCTTCTATGTGTACGCGGTCCATTTTGATTAGTCACGAGTATTGAGTTGCGCCTCTTTGCTTGTGTATTATCGAGAACAATTTTGACTATATATGAGAAATATTAACATGTTATTTAAGTTGGGTTTTTAATGCATCAGATTCTAGCTTTGTACCTCCATTGATATATGCAATAATGGGAAGTTCAAAGGATTTAGCAGTGGGGACGGTTGCTGTTGGATCTCTACTCATGGGCTCAATGCTGAGTAGTACAGTTAATCCAAACGAGAACCCAAAACTCTACCTTCATCTTGCTTTCACAGCAACATTTTTCGCCGGAATTCTTCAATCATCTTTGGGTATTTTCAGGTTCGTTTAATTACTTCTTTAATCACTTGACGATTAACTGTAGCTTCTTATGTGTAGGTGATCAATATTTGCTTGTTTTAATATTTGCAGATTAGGGTTTATAGTGGATTTTCTATCGCATGCAACGATAGTAGGGTTCATGGGCGGAGCAGCCACGGTGGTATGCCTTCAACAACTGAAAGGGATACTTGGCCTCGACCATTTCACTCATGCAACTGATGTTGTCTCCGTTATGCGCTCGGTTTTCACCCAGACTCATCAGGTCATTTCTTGGACAACTTTATTAACATTTACTGTCTTGGTTTCTATCTCATTAACTGTTTCATTCAATTAAAACAGCTAATATGATTGAAATTATACACTTTGTTATGTATATGTCTGTTTTAATTGAATGGATCAGCCAGTGAAATCGGAAAAGATACAATAGATTTGAATTGCTATATTATTTACTTCCGAGTATTACTCTATGTCTAGATAACTAGTATTTAATTATTTGATAAGAGCACTGAGTATTTAATACTTAAGGATTTGTTAGAAGTTTTTTATTACATTTTAAACAATAAAAGAACCACGTTTGGATATTCGTTAATTTTTAAAATTAATTATATATGTATGTATAAGAAAAAGTATTGAAGTCTGGCTGAAATTGACTATTCTTTGCAGTGGAGATGGGAAAGTGCGGTATTGGGATGTTGCTTCCTTTTCTACCTGCTTCTTGCTAGATTCTTTGTAAGTACAAAGTGCCTCCTTCTTTTCTTCTTTTTTTATTTTTTATTTTTTATATATATTTTTTTATTTTTTTCAAGAATAGGAGCATTAATGTAAGAAACTTATCTTTTCAATAAATCAAACAAGACACATAAAATAATGACATTACTATTCTCTAAAACAATGGTCTCTACTAATGGTTGACATGATATCCTATCAATGCATGACAATGAAACAATAAATGTGGGATCCACGGTCATCCCACTGATACTCTATGTCGATCGACTGTATTGTATTGCAGAAGAAAATTAATTAATGATGACATATAGATAATTGATGCCATTTTTTAATGAATGTACAAAATATATGCTCAATAAGATCCATAAATTTAGTAACTATATATGCATTAATGAATAATTGATATATGTATGCAGAGTAAAAAGAAGCCAATTCTCTTTTGGATATCAGCCATGGCTCCATTAACCTCTGTTGTGTTGGGAAGTCTTCTTGTTTATTTAACTCATGCTGAAAGACATGGCATCCAAGTGGTAAGCCCGGCTCTCGTTACAGGACAATTATTTATTGTAATTAACTAATTATCGTCGATTATTAACCATATTTTCAAATTACATATTGTGTGCAGATAGGGCACTTGAAGAAAGGAATAAATCCAGCTTCAATAATGGATCTGCAATTTGGATCACAATATCTCACCACAACTCTCAAAACTGGCATAGTCACGGGCATTATTGGTCTTGCTGTATGTCCTATTTTTTCTTCCCACTTCATCATTATTGAATTGGACAACTCAAGCTTCTATTGCCTTTTCTGGGTCACTTTTTCATCATCAGTGATCTTGATATCGATTGATTTGTCATTTTGAAATTAAGATTAGAGATCCATTGAAATGAACTAACAGATAATGGATAAAAGTGATAATGAGTAACAAATTTTATCAATTGGTCAATAGTTTGTGACAAAGAAATTGAAAGATGGGTGATGTGAATTGACAGGAAGGGATTGCAGTAGGGAGAAGCTTTGCAATGTACAAGAATTACCAAATAGATGGGAACAAAGAGATGATTGCTTTTGGCATGATGAACATTGTTGGTTCTTGCACCTCGTGTTACCTCACCGCAGGTATGAACCGCGTTTGTTTTTTTCTAAGGCTATTATTTCAATCAATATGTCCCAGTCTTACTAACAAAATATCAAGTTATATTTGTCACGTACAAAAACGATATCTATCTTTGGCTGGTAGAGTAAGTGAGTGGGCTCCACTTGCATGTGGGGCCCACCCTCACCCGGATAGGAGAACGATACTCTCTTGTTACTTACAAATGAGAAAAAATATGATGTTTTATTAGTACTTCTTGGAAAATTTCAGGGCCATTTTCGCGGTCAGCGGTGAACTTCAACGCGGGATGTAAAACCGCAGTTTCAAACATGGTGATGGCTATTGCAGTGATGATCACATTGTTGCTCTTGACACCATTGTTTTATTACACTCCACTTGTTGTCCTTTCTTCAATCATAATTGCTGCCATGCTTGGCCTCATAGACTATGAAGCTGCAATTCATCTTTGGCACATTGACAAATTCGACTTCGTCGTGTGCATGAGTGCATATGTCGGTGTCATCTTTGGAAACATCGAAATAGGCTTACTCTTGGCCGTAAGTGCCTTCTTGATATAGCTTGACGCACACTACATCAGAGTCGAGATGTGCTTTCATTCCATATCCTCTAAGTTGTCCCCTCCAATTAAAATAATCAGTCCGCGTCATCAATTCACATGTGATAAAGTGTATGAATGTGATGATGTGGGTTATTCTGATTGGGGGACAACCAAGGAGACGTAGAATGAGAACAACACATCTGGACTCTGGTATTCAGACCATTTTGACACGAATTGTAATTTTCCGTTGTAGGTTGGGTTATCTGTGCTAAGGGTGCTACTCTTTGTTGCAAGGCCAAGGACATTGGTTCTTGGTAACATTCCAAATTCAAAGATTTATAGGAATGTTGATCAGTATCCCAACACCAATAATGTTCCTGGGGTACTTATACTAGAAATTGATGCTCCTATCTACTTTGCCAATGCAAGCTACTTGAGGGAAAGGTAGAAATTACAAAATATATAACACAATAACTATATATGTCAACTAGCTAGATGTGTTACACTAACTGTGGGATTTTATTGTTACTTCTAGAATTTCGAGATGGATCGATGATGAGGAAGACAAGTTAAAATCTTTGGACGAAACCAACTTACAATATGTTATACTAGACATGAGTGGTAAATGATGAACTTGAGAAATTTTTTTTTTTAATTTACTTTCTTTGAAGAGAATGTTACTTAATTTCACTTGAATTTACAGCCGTCGGAAACATTGATGCAAGTGGGATTACCATGCTCGACGAGGTTGAAAAGATTGCCGAGCGAAGAGGGATCAAGGTTCGTCTATATATATCTTCACTAAATCTTATTTATGATCATGAGATATTATACTAACAAAGTGAATGTATTGCTTTGTTTAGCTTGTGTTGGCAAATCCAGGAGCTGAAGTGATGAAGAAGATGAACAAGTCAAAATTCCTAGAGAAAATAGGGCAAGAATGGATCTTTCTAACAGTGGGAGATGCTGTCGGGACATGCAATTACATGCTTCATACTTGCAAACCTAAACTTGATGTCAATGAATCCAATGTATGAGATAGCAAAGTTTCCCAAGTTGTCATTGTAAGAATTTTGACCAAAGTATGGTTGGGAGGGCCTTTTTATTCCCCCTAAATAATGTCATTTTGTGAACGATATATTACTGTTAGTGACTTTTAGTACAATTTCCTTTTTCTTTTGATTTGTTCTTCTAGCTTTTCGGTGATTATAATTTGTTCAGTATGTTAATTCTGCTATCGACTTATTTACTGTGGTGTTGTAGATCAATATTAACCTAACAAAAGAAATATAAATCATTATTCATTTCATTGAACAACTCCACAGAAAATCAACATTCACAAACACAAAATGTTCCCGGAGCCAACGCTGGCTCACTAACACATCGAATGTGAACACTAGGCCCATAATGCTGGTGGCAATAAGCGAAACATTTATCGGTATTTCCAAGCAAAATTCTGCACTAGCTCATTGATTCATCATCCGAACTGCAAATTATAAAATTAAATGATTTTTAGATAATAATAGAAATCAATCTTGGAACGAGGTTACAAATAACAACGAGAAAGAGATAGAATTACCTAATACACAAACAACAAGAAGAAATATGCTAAACAAACGTATTTGGAACTTGGCCATTCTTTCGCAACACTAACAAAAAATTGAAATTCTTTTGAATAAGAAACCTAAAATCAAAACAGCCATTTATATGTTGCAAAATCACCTAAAGGATAAATATTTGGGTTGTTGCAATACTACCTCCGTCCCAAAAATATAACTCACTTCTATTTTCACAAAGATTAAGAAAAATGCAATTAATAGTATTGAAAAAGTAAAAATTAAGCATGTTTTCCTATTATGTCCTTTCATTTATTGAATATTTTATTTCTACTAATATATTTTGGTGATAACAAGATATATTAAATGAGGGTATATAAAACAATTAATATTTTAATAATAATCTCTTTAAAAGGAATGTGGCCTATATTTTTTGGAACGGACGAATAAAAAATAATGGACTATATTTATGGAACGGAGGTAGTATTATTGTTTCATTCTCATTAATTTTCCTACCAAATTCCCATACATTTTCTGTAAATTCTCCCCAAAAGTCAACAAAGCAAAAGTTAAATGGAAAAAGCAATAAAAAAAAAAAAAGAAGAAGAAGAAGAAGAAGAAAAAAGGCAAATATAGTCAACAAGCATATGCCATGTTGCAGAGAGAGAGAGAAAAATAATTAATTAATGCTACATCACAAATTATTGTGTGAGCGTGGCATAAGTACCGCCAAAGATTAAATCATTGCACTAAAATAAAGTACATGGAGATCTGACCAAAGGTGCAAATTTAGAGATTTGACTCCAAACGGGACTTTAGAGATTGCACAAATTTCTGAGATTATAAGATTCTAGAAATATCATTGATTTACTCTCGTCGGTTAATTACTTAATTCCCTATTAAAATTCTCATAAACTAAATTCTCACAAAAAATAGAGGTGTCAAAACAGACGGGTTATTCGAAATCTAAAGGCCCGAACCAAAAACAATTGGACCTCTTGGACTGCAATTTCAGAGTTCGCGGGCCGGCCGGGTTGCCTTCATTTTCATGTAGAATGAGTATGATTTTTGAAGGTCTAAATAGCAATTCACTCCCTCCGTCTCAGATATATACAGTTTGTGTTTATTCTTTAATTATCCCAATTGTATAGATCATTTTCCATTCATATTTATTATTATACCCCCCATTTAATTTATACACTGTAAAGTCTTTTGATAATTCCAACAACTTTTTAGATTTATTAATAAAGGTAAAGTAGGTAAATTATTTGTATTATTAACTTTTCTAATGTAAGTTTTAATTTGTGAGAAGTCAAAGACAGTTTATCATAAAATGCTTTCAAAGCACTTAGAAGCACTGGTATTTAGATAAAACATAAATGTCAAGCATTAGAAAAACTGGAATTTACACTATAGCATCTAAAGAAACATAGTTCATTTTAAAGTAAACAAGACAGTTAATTTAGTTATGAGAATATATGTAGGCATAAAATTCTAAACTGGTTAAAACTAGTTCTTCAAAAACTGAAGACACTAATAGACCTCACTTAAGTACTTGTGATTTTCAATCTTCTGTAGTTGAAGGCTGTGCACAGGCACAAAATTGCGATTTCTTTCGCCTGTAATTCGTTCGTCTCCCGTTATTAAGAAAATCCCGCAAAAGAATTCGCCTCCTCGTCTCAGATATTGTGGACTTCAACACCAATTCCTTTTCATCATCAAGTTTCAGCAAAGCAAACTGCAATTTCTGCACAACCATCTGCAGACGCGTGATTTTCTCTGTAATTCTTCCAACCTGCAATGAAATCCTCCGTCTGCTTGCACTTCCATCTTCATCAGACTCGACCGAGGAGTTTGAATCAAAGAAAGAGCTGTTTCCAACGCGTTTTGCCAATTTCTTGTTCACATCAAACAGTTTAAGGATGTTCATATCAGCTTCTTCGAGCTGTACCTTTACCTTCTCACATTCAATCACAGCTTTACCTCTTTTGCTTTTTTGAGTCATTTCGAGTTTTCTCCTTAAGTCTTGTATTGTAATGTCGAGATTTGTGAGTTTCTGTGTGTCTAGGTTGAGCTTTTCGAGGATCTTCCTCTTGTCCTCTCTTCTAACAGCATCAGTCGATCTTCTGGAGATCTCTAACTTGTCGACGCTTGATTCGTTTCCAATAAGCTCTTCTGAAAGAAGAGACTTATCTTTCCTTCTGTTCATGGATTTAACCCGACGGAAATTGGCTGATGGAGAATTTTTCTTGGACGTGCAAACAGTGAGCCCAATGCTTCCATCTTTATCAGCAGCTTCCCATAATTCTAGGATTTGACTGTCGGTTGTAACCTGTTGTTTCCATTTGATTCCAGGAGATGAACATTCGGATTTCTGATCAAGCATGATGTCCTTAGTCAGAAGGGAGCTTTCTGCCTCAGATATTGGCTTCAAATTTCGACTACATTGGTTGTTCTTAGATTTCAACTCCTCAATTTGGTTCACTGAAGATTCGAGATTGGAGTGGAGATCCATGTTTTCTTGAACAAGGTGGTGTGTCATCTCGACCGTCGCCCTTTCAATGGCTCGAACCTTACCTTGAAGACTTTGTAAGTTCGATAATGCATCCGATGGTGTCGTGTCCTCAACTCCATTCAAATTGTTTCCACATGGATGATTCATCGATTGAGTACCCTTCCAATGAACAAAATCAACAAAATGAGAAGAATAACACTATTTATTAGCAGTATTGATTGGATCAGCGATGTGGCAACACAGTATTAGTTAGTGTTGTGGTTAGTATTACTATCACATCAGCACTACAATACCAACCAATGCTTGTATACCACACAAACGTCGATCTATCATCACTATTTATTATGAATAGTAGTTCTTCAAATCTTACCTCGATTTCCACATTTCTAGGACTTTGAAGCTTGGCGTGGTTCTCAAGGGACAATATGCATTCGTTCAAAGAAATTGTCGCAGCCTCATATGCAGCCAATTCACTTTTGAGATCTTGATTTTCGTCTACATAGCCAACAAAAGCTTTGTGGAGCTCACGAAGCTTCTCCTCGTAGAGATGCTGGCTTACTCTGGATGACTGTAATTCAACATAAAGCAATGCAGCTTCAGTCTCCAACATGTTATTATCGGTAGTCAAGCGGCCCTTCTCTGCAGAGAGTTTGGAAATCCAATTTTCTCGGCCATCTCCAATCATCTCAAGCTCATTATACTTCTTCATCAGATCATCCAAATTATCTCTCAATTTTGAGTTCTCAGATTCTATCAGATTCATCTTCCTTTTTGCTAGCTGAAGTTCGAGTTCGTTCTTGTTTAATGTACTCTTCCTATTTTCAATCTTCTTGTTGAGCTGACCATTGGCAATGGAGACAAGTTTCAAGTCATCCTCTTTCTTCTCCAGTTTCTCTCTGAGATGAACATTTTCCATTGTTAACTCATTCAGATCATCGCCGAGTTCTTTTAACACCATAAATTTCTCACGAACGCAGTCTGTAAAAACCAAGGAGAAGTTACCAAGATCAAATATTTCGCCACATAAAACAGAGTTTTCCTCTTCTACAACCTGATTCTTTTCCTTCAAGTGTAACAACTTGTCTGCCAAACATTGTTTCTCCTCGAAAATTTCTACATTCTGTTTCTGTAACATCTGGCAAGCAACTTGCACATCAAGTAACTTCCTGTGTAAATTACCAATCTCAGTCATCAGTTCATCAACTTTGCAGTCCCCGTCCTTCAGCTGAGAAGCTAAAGCCGCATTTTCATTCATCAGATCAAACTTCTCATTAACAAGTAACTGACATGAATCTTCCAAGCTTTTAGATCTATCCTTCAGAGCTAGAAGCTCATCGTGAGCGTGAGAAAGAGAGTTTTCCATAACAGCATTCTTCTGTGCGAGTTTCTGAACATTCTCACGCGCTAAACGCAGTTGAGTCATCAGAGTAGCATTCTCATCAAGAAGAGTCAATTTCTCCTCTGAAAGAGACACGTGGGATTGCTCTAATGAAGTTTCCAAAACCGAATGCTTCTCGATGATATGTTCCAAAGTCTTTGTTTTCTCCAAGAGAGCTTCTTTCTCACTTCTTTCTGTGTCACAAGTTTGCTCAAGATTCTTCAGTTCTTCTTTTAGGCTGTGAATTTCGTGTTGAAGAGCATCATGTTGAGTGACTTGAAGCTCGAGTTTACACTCGATGTTCCTTTTTGTTTCTTCTAAGCTCGAGATCTCATTTTGCATATACTTAATCGACAAGGCCGAAGAAGCATTGAGCTGATCAAGATTCTTGTTCTCCTTCTTAAACTTCAAGACTTCATCCTTTAAACTCCGATTTCGGGTCTTTACGACTTTCAAAATTCGAGCCTTCTTTTCCAACTCCCTCTGCTTCTCTGTAAGTTCTTGAGTTTGAGTTTCCATCTTCATCATCAGCAACTCAACCTCAGAACGAAGAGACAGGTTCAGTTTTTCTAACATATGACATTGCTCTTCGGCTTTTTGGGCTGTCTCTTTCGACATTCTTGATTCTTCTTCTGTAAGTTTAAGTTTGTTCTCGAGGCTCTCTATCTTCTCCAGAGATTGTATATACTGACTGTGAGAAGCATCTTTCAACAACTGAGTTTCAGCTTCGGCCCGACTGGCTTTTTCATTAAGCTCCCTTGCACGATCTCTGGCACTAGAAATGATATTGTCAAGATCAGATATCATGTTCAAGCAAAGATGGTATCTTTTAAGAGCAGCCTCCTTTTCAGCTTCTAATTTAGATAGTGATTCCTTCAAGCTAACGACTTCGTTTTCTGCGTCCCTTGCTCGATCAATATGAACTTTTGCATCCTCTTGAGCATAAGAAAGATCATCTTCGAGCTTTGATAGTTTATCCAAACTCTGTTCATATTGAGCGACAACAACTTCCTTCTCGGACTCCATTCCGGCAAGAGATTTCTTCAACATTAGAATCTCATCTGAGAGAGCAGTTTCTTCCTTCTTCTCGGTTTCATCAACATTAAGGCCGGTTCTCACTGTCCCTTCTATCATTTTTGCAAAATCACCAGGCCAAAACAGATCATCGGCATTTTGCGGGTCAACCGAAGAGACAGAATTTGCAGGTGGGTCGTCGGGAAATGTCAATGGAACTTGATTGGGAAAAGCTTCGGCCATAGTCCGGTGAGCCTGGTGAATGACGCCAGTGGCGTGATCATATCTCTCTGCAAGTGCACGATAAGCCCGGTAGAACTCCTCGACTAGTTTCATAAGCTCAGGACGTTTCTTGTAATACATCTCGGCCCTTCTTGCAAAGGAATCTGCATCCTCTTCTATAAGCTTGATCATTGTTTTCACTTTGGCATCCATATCTGTTAAAGAATGACAGATTCAGCAAAATTCACACAATGGACCCAATGCTTTAAACTGCGGTGACCCTGAGGCTAGGCAACCTAGACGACCGTCTATGATCCCCAATTTTAAACATTTGTTTGTTAAGACAAAAAGGGTCTTCAAATATCAGACTCATAGAAACGAAGCTCTCAATATCAAGCTTCGTCTACGGCTGCCAATATCTCAGGGTCGACCCTGGCTTTCAAGCTTAACCAAATATAATATGACTGCATAAATGGGAACAAATTAATAATTAACCTTGTGAGATATGTATACCTGTGAGGTTTTCTTGGAGCCATTTGGAGTTTTTGGGGCTAATATGGCTATCCCACCACCACGAGTACATCCTTCTTGGATCCGAATCCGAATCCGACAATGCTGCCATTTTTCTTTTCTGTAGAAGCTAAGAAAAGCTTTTCCAAACAAATAGCATAGTTCTGGTTTTAACTACAAACCTGAAATAAAATTACACCAACAATATTTTTAATTCTCGAACACAATATCCAAATACAGAAAAGGGGCAAACGATCAGAAATCAGACTCAGAGATCATTCAAGATTACATCAAGAAACACAAAATTGAAGTGATAGAACAAATTACAGTTGATGTGGATGGAGGATTACTGGAAAAACTTACTGTAGAAAAGGGAAAAATGAACTGGTAACGATGCCTAAAAAGAGAGCTCCATTGCTACTTTTTCAGCTTTATCTTTCTCCTTTTTCTTCACAGTTTACACCATTTTCTGTTCAGATCTCTTTCTCTCTCTTCACAGTTTAATTGGACTTTATGATTATATATATCTATGTATAAATTGCATATTATGTATACACTGTAGTGTGATATATTGTACTGCATGAAAATGGACCAGCTGTGGGGTGTTATGAAAGGAAGGATGGAAAAACAACTAATGACAAAATCGACACCCACAACAAACTCGGAAATGACTTGTCCCTTTCCTTTTTACATTTTGTATTTTTTGTTTCTTATTTTTCTTTTTTGTCTGAATTTCCCTTTACCAGATGAAAAATAGGGTTTGAGGCAGACTAATGAATTGACGAGTTTGTCCTTTGGTTGTTCATTTTCATAATCATCTTTTTTGTTGCAATGATGATCCACAAGTAGACTGATGCTTCTGCACCCCTAGTGATTCATTATTATTTTTTTTCCCTTTTTCTTTTTATATATTTTCAAAAGCAAGAGCAAGTCTAAAAGTAGAAAAAAATTGCTTAAAACAACCTTTTAAATTTAACTAAACATTCTTTTGACATTTAAATATTATTTTTAGTGGTCAGTATTCATCAGTATTTTAAAAAGTATAAAACGTGATTAAACGTCAATATCAAGTTTTGAACTATACGAGTTTAAACGGGTATAACATAGAATGTACTAAATAAAAGTGTAAAATAACATAAAGTGTGCACAAAGAAAGTCACATTTCACGTTTAGGCATCGCTTACGAGAACTTTTAAAAACGGGTTTATTGATCGATTATTTTCTTTTTTCTTTTTTCTTTTTTGAATCTACATTTTGAACAATGCAAATCATGTCTATCTCATGAGTAAAACAATACGGAATAATATAATAAATAGCCGAACAAGGATGTAAATGAGTCTCACGAGGAAGCTTGTGAGCGACCACAGACACTTATCGTTTAACATGACAGGTGTATTGATTGATTAAATTCTAAAGAGTTACACAAAATTCTTTCTTCCGTATAATGCATAACAAAGAATTTCAAATCAGATGATGCAATGTAATCAATGGTTTTAATTGCGCACTAAAATTGCTGCATCATAGAATTTTAACGTTAATAACTTTTGGGAATGCTAAAAATCAGCTTCACTAAAATAGTCATAATTTTCTGATTCTGCATTAGGAAAAATAAAGCAATCATGATTACAACGGCGCTTTACAGAATAAGCTTCTTTATGATTCTGGAAAAGCTAATTACGAGGGTCTTTCTGTAATTTCGTGTTGCTGCTTTTTGGGATTTTGGTTGGCACGAAAGGCCCCACATTGGTCATGCCTAATCAAGTCTAATGATTCTTTGTGTTCTTTCGGGTTATACAGGGGTAGAAACGTAAATGACTAATAAGCAATAGCCAATTATGAATAAACACAATGTATTAACTGAAAAATAAATATTTGAACAGAGTTTTTCCTAATATAAATAAATATAATATATAATATTCGAACGATAAGAAACTGTTAAAATAAGACATGATGTACTGATTAAATCATTGTTTAAAGATAAGTTTGAACGAAAAGGGGAAAAGTAAAACATTGGTGTAAAAATGGAAAAAACATTAAGGACCTCCGTTATAATTAAAACGCGATTATGTTTACACTTTAAACCACTAATTTTACTCAAACACTACTTTTAAATTGCGCCCGGAGTCCTCAGTCTTTATCTATTGTTTTAATTATAGTTTTAACTTTTTTATTTACAATCTGAAATTAAATCGTTCATGAATAGACATTCGTGATTTTACTTAGAATAAATGTGATGTCTATTTTTTTTTCCTGAAATTTTTTATTTTTAATAGAAATTTTATGTTATGTGGAATACAACGAGGAAAATACATATATATTACATCTGGACCAATTATTTGATGTTTCTTGCAAAATAATTATGTGTTTTGATAATGTTGGACAAAGTTAAAACCTTCAGTTAAAGATTGAGTGGTTGTTTGATAAACTTTTCTGAAATCATTTTTTGATACTATTTCAATCACATGCTCTATAAAAAATTATTTTTCATGTACTTTTGTAACATCTATTTAGCTTTAAACCACATTGTGAAGAAAAATAATTTCCTTTTTAAAAAAAAAAATTGTCGACAAATTCTAAATATCTTTACCTCGAACATTATAACTAAACGTAAACACATTTCTTTAAAAAAATCAGAAAAAGAGAATTCAATGTTTCTCAATAGTAAAAATGATTCTTTCCTTGATTATGTAGCAAAGAACAAGAACTCTAGTTGCTCTTTATTATCATCAACATTCTTACCAACAAAAAAAAAAAAAGAAAGTAAATAATAATAATAATAATAATAATAGTAATAAATAAAATAAATAAATAAATAAAAATTCTCAAACTTCCCCCTTTTTTGAATAGAAAATCTCAAATTCTTAACTTTCTCTGAAAAGAACAATACATTTTTATATTGTTATCGGATTGAAGTGATTTTTGCTATAGCCACTCGATAGTTGAAAATTTGATGATATTTTCAGGTACTTTGTAAATTTTAAGTGCTTACAAGTTACAACACCTGAACTAATTGTACAACTAACATGATCCTAGAAGTATTCAGTGGGAGTTGTCACTATGAATCGGTAATTCAGTATAGCTTTGCTTCCATTTATGCACAATATATAAACAGACCATTTAAACAATGCACATTCAGAAACCTTGACAACTAGTCAATTGACAAATTGCTTGTTTCACTGAAGTTTCAGTCATGTCTGTATAAAGCAAAGTACTATGAACCTATGCACCTTTCATGGAGGTGAAGCACAATTATTTACTATTCTCGTCAATTTGTGGGGAGAAGCAACTTGCATGTCTGTATAAAGCAAAGTACTATGAACCTATGCAACTTTCATGAAGGTGAAACACGATTATTTACTATTCTCGTCAATTTGTGGGGAGAAGCAACTTGCACGTCTGTATAAAGCAAAGTACTATGAACCTATGCAACTTTCATGAAGGTGAAACACGATTATTTACTATTCTCGTCAATTTGTGGGAGAAGTAACTTGCCAGGGAAATTCAACAGTTAAAACAATATGTTTATAGTTGATTTTCAGCATGAGTTTTCTTAATGAAAAATGATGACAATATTGAACAACAAAAGATGGCGAAGGACTTACGAGGTGAAGACTGCTAACACCACCCTCACACCCTCCGGAGTGCATACTGATTGAATGGTTCGAAATTCTTCCAAAACACCAACAGACATCAGCTTGGCCAGAAAGAGACACTTTGTAATTCGAAGCTTTGGATGCCCCCATTTCCTGGAGGGGGGGAAGTAGATATAAAACCATCATGGTATAAAATTTCCAAAAGACAAAGCAGAAAAGAAAAGAAAAAAAAAATATTAAAAAATTCCCAGAAATGCTAACAAACCTTTATTGCTTTGTCAAGAAGATCATTAATCATTAAGACAGATCCAATTCCATCCTCTTCCCGCTAGACAGAACCACTAGTATTTGGGACAGTACACAGGTATATGGATAGAAAAAGTTCAATTTTGTCCTCTAGCGTTAGTGTTCGCTGAGTGAATCAAGTATAAATTTTCACATAAAAGGCTTCTGATAAGATGTTTTGTGCAAAAAAAAAAAAAAAAAAAAAAAAACAGCTTAAAACCCAAATCAAATGAAACATGCGAAAGTTCTGAATTTTGAAAGTAATTACCACAACGGATCTGCAAACAAAAGGTAGCACTTCTATATTTGATTGTTAACACACCGACGTCAGCTAATTAAAATTATCACCCAAATGAGGACAGAAGATCTACACTGTATGAAGTTAAAGAACAGAGCATCCCTTCAATTTTTCTTGGGAGAGCATAACAACTATGTTCAAAGGCAGTGTTGCTTGCAAGAGCAGAACACCCTCCGCACATTTACCTGTTCACTTAATTATAAAGTGCAAGTGAGAAAAACATATATTTCATATACATAGAGATTTAACACCAGCTTCCATCGATTTAGTAAGATCATAGTGCATAGTGCAACTGTGATGCAGAAGCTCCAACCTCAAGTTGATGCAGAAACAACACAGAGAGAGAATTAGAAGGAACAGAGAGGGATTGAGCGAGAGAAAGATGCACAAAAGTAGGTAAGAGAGAACAAGAATTTGGGAGAAAAATGTGCAATTCAATATCAATAATCAATAGTGTAAAACTCTAAATACAAACAAAGGCCAAGGTTCCATTTTATAGAGTAAAGAATTTATTTCTAAATTAATTTCTAATATATCGAAGCTAATCACATGAACAAGATTCTAATTAATTGAAATATCGAACAAGTCTAACTAAAGGACATCCTTATTATCTGGTTTGTTATACTAGTTCCCTTTCAATTTGCTACCAAATTGCATTGAGCGCCCATGCGCACGAGTTTTTCAAAATGGAAGGACAAATGTTCAATATTCATTACATTCAGCATATATATTCCAACAGAAGCAGAATATGCAGCATAAAATAGAAGAATAATACTCAGCGTAAAATATTTGCAGAATCTTTCTTTGTGGATAAAAGTATCCTCCAGCTTGCCAAAGCATCCAATTACTGAACTCACTATGTGTTTCTTAAATGCATCAATAAGGTTCATCTTATACATGAAAAACTAAAGTATCTTACACCAGAAAGAAGCCATAGAAGTAAGTCGACCTACAATCCTTCAAAGGCGTCAAGACATACACAAAGTTAACTATACATGGCTCATTCATCTTACTCTAAGAGACTACGACAAACTAAAAATATCTATTCTAGATAAAAGTGCAAGCTGATTTTTCCAAAAAGTGATAGCTATGCACCTTGAAGTTTGTATTTCAATAGCTAAGCATATGATGATGGATCTACATTTTTGCGATATTCTAAGAACCAGATTGATCATTCCCATTGCTAATCCCCAGGACCTATCCCACCTTTTGTTTATGTTTTTCTTCACCTTTCTCTGCCAGTTGGTCTTGTTGAATCTGAAAATCACGGCACTCAGCAGAGCAGAATGCACAAAAGTCACTGCAAGGGACAGAACGAGCACAAGTATAAGCACTCTGAAAGCATTAACATAATTGACAAATGTAAAAACTCAAAAAGGTAAATGAATATAAGAGAGATTATCTATTGATATAAATCACAGTTGCATATTTGGTTCATGCAATACTATAAGAGTCTAGTCAAGTACGGTACAACTATGCGAAGTCCGGAAGTAGCAGGCACACACAATTCCATTGCAATATTCAGCAGATGAATTGAATCAATAAATGAACTATTTAACATAAACTAATACCTAAATTAATCAGAAAATTGTCCTGCTAGATCAAATTCATGATGTTTCCTTAAGACAATCTTTCCTCAAGACAAGTTTCCCTAAGTGCCAGCCTAGTGCCAAAGCTATTCGAGCAGTTTCTTTCGAATGTAGAATGTATTTTGTTCCAAAAGACTTAGTACAGTCCATCATCACAAAGAAAGAATAAAATGTAAATTTTCCTTCGTAAACCAGAGAGAAAGATAAATCTGAAACAACTTTGGGAAGATAATATTTACAAGGTCTACAGAGAAGTTCTCTGAAAGTTGATGATCGAAATGCAAACGTATAGCTTTTGGATGCAGCCATTCATCAAAAAGCCATGGCCTTCTGTATGATTTGAGATTCTTTGACGAAAAGATGGGAATTGTTAATAGAAGGGATGAAAAGTAAACCAGTGAAAGAATTAGAAGGTGTACAGATTTTAGGCCGAACAATCGTGGCCAATGGGCTTTTGAATTAGAAGATGTGATGTTTAAGCTAAAAAAAGGCAACCACTAACTTCTTAAGTCAAACTTAAAATAATTCTATATTTTCAAATTTAAGGTTATATTTCTTCATTTCTATCTCCTTCTTTCCCATAAAGACAGAGACATTGCCAGCATCCTTTTTTCCCAAAATGTACAAGGCATGATGAAATAAGAGGTATAAGAATATAATAAACAAAGATTTTAGGTTAACCTTCCTATGAGGAACTTCTAGATGGGTATATGGAGAGCTGAGGAGAAAAGAAAAAAGAAGCATTCTTCTTTTGAAATAGTGAAACATAGAAAACGAATTTATGTAATCAACAAGATCAATGGAGCAGGCAAAATCAATCACAGCAATGAAGTTTCCAATATTTAAAGGAAAAATGACAAGCAACACCATCGACAATAGTTTATGAAGCACTAAAAGGAGTAAATGTTAAAGCAACAGAAGGAGAAGCGTTGAGAGACCAAAAAATGCCATACAAATAGATCGAAAACAAACCAGAACAAGCTTAAAGGTGATCTCTAAACTTCCAGGAAAAACTTCATAAACACAATGAAAATCAGTGCTAAATTAATAAATCAAACTGAAGAAAGAGTTCAAGCAAAAAAGGATTAATCAGAAGCAGATTAATCATTAAACACTCGGATAGACATACAATCACGTACCAGAATCGTACTCATAAATCAAAATAAATCAGATACCTCTTGAGTCTTGACACTGAAACGGTGATCAGTAATATTTAAAGGTAGAATTTCATAACCACGATGAAAATCGGTACTTATTTGATAAACAACACCGACACACAAAAGAAAAGTTCACACAAAAAATTGATAAATCAGAAGCACATTTATTTCTAAGCAGCCGAAAAAACAGAGAAACATAAAGCAAGAGGCCCTACCTGTACATATAAACCTCAGCATCTTTAGCAAGTTTCTTCCTACAATAGTTACACTGTTCCAAGAAACCACCGATCTTCTGCTGATCACTGTGTCCAACACTCTGTGCAGCGATCGGAGAAGCGAACGCCAGAATCCGTGGCCTTTTTGCCTCTCCGGTGTTTGCTACCGAGGGCCCCATGATCCTCACCTGGCTGATCGTCGGGGCGGGGCCGGTGGTGGAAACAGGAGGTGTGAGATGGCCGGAAGAAATTCCGATTAGCTCGCGCTTCACAGGCATTGTCGATGTCGATGTGCTAGGGTTTTCGCAAGGGCTTGATAATGGCGGGAGCTTTCGGAACCAGTGTTGAACGTGAAACGGATTTTGCGTTTCAGAGACAGGTGTACAATACGATGGGTCCCATATAAGGGAGCTTTTTGACCGATGAAAGAATGAAAGATCAAAATCTTTACAAGGAATTAGCGTTTGTTTGGTAGAATTTATTTCAAAAATTATTTTCCTCCATCATTTCATTATTTAAAAGGTGCATTACGTTGAGTTGATAATATTTTGTACTTATTTTACTGAAACTAGTATTTTCCCCCGTGCGTCGCACAAGGAGATTTATGGTCAAATTATTTTAATTTAAAATATGTGTAAAATAAAAATTATAATAACATATTTTTTTATGGTAAATAGCATAAGAAACAAAATAATAAAATTAAGAAGTGAATCAGAAATAATGTGTGATATAATATCTTTAAGGGAGATGACGAAGCTATATAAAAACACATTTGGTCAAAAAGTATAAAAGCACATTATTTCGTCCCCGTTTGGTTATAAATTTTTCCTCAATTTTGCGTGATTTAATAAGAGAGATATGGATTAGAGATTTAAAAAGATCACACACGATAATAACACAGATTGGAGGGATATGGAGTGATTCTATCAAAAGATCAATGGTGATAATAATGGAAGATTATACATGAGTTGAAAATTAGGTATTTGTATTTAAGCGGGAAACTTACTTCATTTTATTAAATTATTATAAGTATTTGTGTTTGAGTGGGAAATATAAATAAGATATTATTTTTTAATTCTCAAAATTATAAGATTGAGTGGGAAATTGATCTCATTTTATTAATATATAGATAGATTTTCTAAAACACTTAGAAATTCGAATTGTTTATGGCCAAAATATACACAGCTGTGATAATTTAAACGTGTTAGGAGAGTTATTGTATGGTGTAAATATAATTAATATAATTAATACATTCACCTATCAATTAAATAAATTCGAATTTAATCCAATTCCAATGCCGAAACTTTATTATAATTTTAGCGCTTGATATGGTGATATCTCCTACTACCATGTGACTGTCCAATGTCATTTATCAATCCTTAACTATTGCGTGACAGCATCAGGACATGCTCAAGATGAAGAATCAAATCATTTAACAATAGTTATCTTGAAATGATATATCTAGTCAAATGAGAATGCCTCTTCAATATTACGTAAGTAATTTTGAAATTACAAGCCTACTACAAATATTTCAAAAGCCGTGCGGTTTTTGATGGTTGTATCGTTTCAGATCATCCTTTATAACATCTATATATACATCTTTATATACGTCAATCTATGCATTATTATTTTACATCATATTCTTCTCTTTTTAAAAAAAATGTAATATGTTTTGGGTTGGTTTCATCAAAGGATATTTAAAAGCATTAGTAGGTTTGTTAATCTACGTGATTTGGAATGCTTATATAGAGTATGTAATCGTCCTAGTCCTATATGTTAATGTCAGAAAACTATTGACACAAGTACAAAGGCATTACCATCGTAAAGGAAGAATCAAACTCTTTCCTCGACCAGCTTCACTTAGATCGTGTTCACCATTCGAATTTAATTATATCTTAATTTCGACAAGTCAAAATTCCGTCAAACTCATTTTCTCTTCTCTTCCTTTTTTTTTTTTTTTTTTTGGAATATAAAGTGGGGATCATCGGGATGGGATAGAGTTTCGAACCCAGATCAATTAATCGATAAGGGAATGCCTTTTCTATTGAGCCAACCGCCTCGGACAAATTCCATCTAACTTTTGTTTGCACTTAGTTAATATCAGAATATAATATCCATCGATTTTTTCCAACAATATCGATATTCGTATTTTAATGGGAGAACCATTAGTAGAAATCGATATGTTAATTTCCTCCACCCCCGCCCCACCCACCCATGTTGAACAATAAACAGCAATGCTACTCATCATTGTGATCGCTTATTTATGTTTAAAAACAATCATTTCTCGTGTCCACTGATTTCACATTTAAATATTACATTTAAGATATAATAATTAAGATAACAAATGAGTTATATTTAATTAAATATTGTCCATAATGTAACATGGGTTCATTTGACATTTAAAATCAGGATAGTAAATCAATTATAACCAATTGCATCACAAATATTGTTGAATGAGCAATAATGACGAACAATCTTTGTCTTTATAAATAACATTACTTTTTAAACAATAGAACAATGAAATTTATATTATTAATGATATGATATTAACTGATTTTTTATTTTAAAATTTTCTTTTAATATATCAAATAAATAAATAAATAATCAATTATAGTTAATAAAATGCCACATCATCAATAATGCACAAAAAGTGTTTTCTCTCTTTTGTTGTATTTAAGTACTTATTACATTAGCTGATAATTATTTTATATATTTTGTAAACATTTTTATTTACTTCTTTACCATATATCTAAAATTCAATTTTTCGAAATTGTTTATCAAACACCCACACGTACTATTTATTACTATACCTCCAACATCCTATTAAATTAAATAGTTAGCATTAAAAAGTTAATGATTTAAAATCATTTAAAGCATTTCCGAACCAAGACTTAATCCTTCGAGAATACACATAATCTGAAAAGAAATCTTCTTCATATTATTTTTCTTCATAATATTACTATCTAATTTAATTTGATTTTTAATTCGAACAAAAAAATGATTTTAATTATTTCGGATTCGTATATCTATAAAATCCCTGGTCACAATTATTGAGCCCTCACAACAAGAAAGTAAAATTTCTCTCTATTCCTCTAACAAAATAAATTTCAACTTTCTTAATTACTCCAGAATCATGAATTTCCAAATGGTTTTCTTTGTCCTTCTTTCTCTTTTTTGGGTAAGTTGATTTCTAATACTCGGAG
This sequence comes from Jasminum sambac, assembly GCA_018223645.1. Taxonomy (NCBI): domain Eukaryota; kingdom Viridiplantae; phylum Streptophyta; class Magnoliopsida; order Lamiales; family Oleaceae; genus Jasminum; species Jasminum sambac. The sequence continues at coordinate 31,035,538 of CP073652.1, forward strand.
TTAAATCGTAATTTTATTTCACCGTCTATTCATTTTTGGGCACTTGCGTGTACATATTTGTATATAAGATTAATGTTAATCTAACATAGCTATTGAAATAATGTATATGTGGTTTCATCATATTTTTTATGCACAGTACATCAGATCATCTCCAAAATCAATAACCTCCACACTTACATTATTATATGTGTCAATCTTTATATCATTTTATAAGTTAAGTCTTATTATTCTTGTTCTTGGTATTAATTATTGTTGCGAAGCTAATCGGGTGCATCCCGCGGTGCATATATATTACGGTGCACCTTAGAGTGATATGGTACATCAACTTCAGTGTTACATCAGTTGGACTGGAGTGCACGTTAGCTGAGTTGGGGTGCTACATCAGTTGAGGTGCACCATAATACACACCGTATTAGCTCCAATTATTTCTCTGTATACACACATCATTTTCCTACTAATTTATGTGTAATTGTTCTTTTTTTATTTTTACATAGTTGGAATGATGCAAGGCCAAGAATGCTACGAGATATTTCGACAGATTCCGTGTCCGGATGGGAACTCTGATGCATGCGCAGGTTATTGCAAGACCAGATTCGGACCTTCGGTTCGGGTCTTTTGTATTGAAGATCCCAAAATTCCATATCCCGTTTGTGTTTGCAATCATTGTGCCCAATTATAATCTCAACGTAACTCTTTCTGCATCTCGTGAAATTTTGCAATAATACATACTACAATCTATTTATTTTTAATGGTATTAACTCTTAACTCTATTTATAAATAATTGTTTCCTATGAATCGTCGTGTACCTAAAAAATTTAACTAGTTTGTTACATAACATAGTCATATATAATATGTAATCATAATTAAATGTCGTAATTGACTTTTGAGATCCAATATACTATGCTTATTATAGTATTAATGTAATACATAATATTGTTTATTTTATAGTTTTTAAAGATTTTCAATAAGGTTAAGTAAATAAAGTTTAAATCACCCAAGTAATGGACACCAAGACAATCGTGATAATTTTCTAGAAACACTCTACCATGAGAGACAGAGTGCGCGCGTATACATATTTTCAGATTAAGTATTTCTTTTAGATTTTTTTTTCTTAACAATTGTTTGTTTTTCGGTTGAAAGATACTATAAGAATACACAGAATATGTATACGCAAATACTCACATACTAACTAATAAGGCTATGGATCCCCAAACATAGGAGAGTATAGAATAGTAAACTTCAAAAAATTGCATTAACAAAATTCTACTTCAACTCAGAGTCAAATTCTTGAAACCACACCATCCATGCTGCCTTATAACAAGAATTATTTTTTTCATCGCCATCGTCACTGCTTATTTTTAAGTATTGATGCAGCATCTTTTTTTTAAAAAATATGATTAGATGTAGGATTTAAATTGTAAATAAAATGCCTCATTAATGGGATAATTAATAAACTCTAATTATGGATAACACTGTGATATTAACTAATTTGTCATTTTAAACTTTAAAATAGATAATGTAATATAAAGATGAAAATTTAAAGCATCTCTAATGATCACTATCCACAGTCGTCTATGTGATAATTAAATAGACAGATGTGCAATCCACATGGCATTATATTATATTTGAAAAATAGACGTTCAATTCCAAAAATTAATATCTCCAATGTGATGGTTCCATCTACAATTCACATATTTGATGCATCCTACTTTTCTCTTATTAATCTTTTAAATAAAAATTAAATAACCATTTACTTCATATCTTACATACATTTTTATGAAAAATTAGTGGTGACTGAATGTGAGAAGAGATATCTAGATGTAGAAGTTCCTTATCACACTGTCTATTTTAATGTATACTACATTAGCTTGATATTGTTCTAATCAATATCATGGAGAGTGTTTTTATACAAAATATCTATTCCAACTGATCCATCAATCAATTTTGAGAACCCACATGATGATCAGAGATGCAGTTATATATTCATTACAAATGTCACGTAGAAATGGTAGATAATATTGATAAGTGATAACTTAAAACATTATTCCTTACCAATGCTACTTGCAATCTGTGCCAATTTTTAATAATATGTGGGGCACTACATTGGCTGTGGACGAGAATAATGTGTCCACCGTTGGCACATTCACAATGTAATATTAATTAAAATAATAAATGTTATAAAATTATAGAAACAATAGAGAGAATTTAGAGAGAATGAATTCTAACGAATTCTCAGGAATGAATTTCATTAATAACTGAAGCCCTATTTATAGGAAAACTTCGAATGGCACAATCGTAATTACATAATTTCATCAAGGGTATAATAGTCATTCACATATAATAATTACATCTTTTACCAAATTATTCCTCCACCAAATTATTCCTCCACCAAATTATTCCTCATAATTCATAACCACCAAATTATTCTCAATTATTCATAGCACTCCCCCTTGAATGACTATTAATACAAATGTCTTCTAAACCTGTTTGGAGAAAAACCCAATGGGAAAAAACTTCCAAACCGATTGCGAGGATAGTTTGGAGTGGTTATATCTTTCTTCATCAAAACATTGCTCCCGATGTCTACCAATGGTATAGGAGTATTCATGTCTTTGCCTCGTTAAAACCTTGTCAAGAAAACCCAGGTGGAAAAAACTTGATCGAAGGAAAAAAATGCAGTTGCTCCATTTGATTTCATATCTTGAGAAGCGATATCTTTACTTCGGTAAATGATTTCAATATCATCATCATTTGGATCTAAAGCATTAGCTCCATTATAACTTGATCCAATAGATACAACTGTATCAATTTCTCCTATTGTTCTCAATATACCATGAATATGCCTCGTTAAAACCTTATTAGGAAAAAAACCCAGGTGGAAAAACCCTAATGAAGGAAAAGAGTACATTATTCATGTGAATACGCTTTAAAGTTGCCTCATTAAAAACCTTACTAGGAAAACCCAATGGGATAAAACCTCAGTCGAGGAAAAAGAGTGCAGCAGCGTATTTTATACAAGTATCTTTGCAAGCATTTCAAAAATCTTTCATACATTTGTATGAGTATCATATACATTGGTTTTATACTCTTCGTTCATTTAGAGTGCATCAATTTTCATACACAACTACAAAACATTCACCATGAACACATGTCTCCAAACACACAATTTAAAGCATATAAATTCATCGTAAAAACATGTAAACATATAAGTAAACCTTCATAACTAACTAACACTTAAAATATATCATTTAACATTTAATACTCACTTAATAGGTTATTTCATTCCCAGGGGCTTAGCTCACCCTTTAGGGTACTCATAAACACGGGTTTAGCTCATCCGATCCTTTAATTTCCTTTTCGGTACTACACACATGATCGGTAATTTAACTTTCATGAGCATGCAACATATAATGACCACCATGCTTATCTTTAAACTTGAGCACTAGTCATCATCATCTCATCATCTCATAAGTAAATGATTTCACATTCACCATTTATCATCTTCAATATATCTCAATATTTTCATTATCATTGATCATATGTAGCGCTACATTTTCATATCGTGTCGACACAGTTCAATTTCATTTCTTTTCCCATATCGACATAACTTATCGAGATATCTCATTATCAATCCTCTTGTAGGATTACACAATATAGTTATGTCTATATACTCTTCAAGAGCATATGCCTCCGTTATTAAGACCATCTTTTATAATTTGCTTTGATATATATGATTGGGAAAATATCAACGCTTTTGGCGTGCTAACTTATCAAAGCATCGTAGCTGATATATGTGATTGTTCATAGCCTTTCATGCATCTTTGAACTTCAAGTTCGTATTTCAATTTCGAGGATATAACATGATGCATTTCACATATTATTTTCAACCTTTAATACTCCCCTCATCTTTGAGAAAATTTAGAACACCAAAACTCATACAGTTGGTATGATTTTAATCATATATGTTCTCATCATTCACCTTTAATATGGAATTTAGACCGTTTGCATTCTATTCTCGATATCGGCAATTTATTTGAGGACTTTAAATAATTTGCCATATAATATCTCACTTGTATGCGCATACTCAAATCCTTCAGGGATTTATTCAAGTATTGGGATATATATATTTACTAACTTTATCATTAAATCTGAAAATCATGCTCATACCGTGAGCAAATATTTCGTAAATTTCAAATTACGAATCATATACACATGTGACTATCTAGTGGATCCATATCATAATATCTAGTAGTCCACATGGAGAATGAGTGGGTCCATACTTCTCATCCTTTATTCCAGATATATTTGGGATTTATTTCCAATATTGGCTAGTAATGATTTCATCATTTATCGAGAACAATCATTGAAGAATTCCTTTAATTCTTCACTTGAAATATTGATTTCAATAATTATTTAAACCGGGATGGTCAGTCCGGTTTTGCAAACGAGTATTATTGAACTTCTAGTTCAGTAAATTCTTATATCGATTTCACTAGTATCTGTATAGTGCTCAATATGATTTATCATAGAAACAATTCACCGACATATTCCATCATCTTTTGGTGACATTATTGTCTACTACTATTCAAACACGGAGTTACAGCTCATACGCATCACATCCGGCTATTATTTAATTCCGAAATCGTAGCTCTTACGCTTCATATTATTTATTTAAAATCGGAGTCTTATTTCATACGCGTCGTATTATTCTATAAATAAATCATCAAAATTATTGCAAAATTCATCCTAACAAGGGTCTATACATTATAATGGATCATATGCTCTCAAATCTTCGAAAATACTATCCATCACTACCGATCAAAAATCCTAAAAAGGATTTATCGATGTAGGATGGAAAGATTAAGGATGCTAATGAATAAGGGTATCCCACAAGATATCCGATACTTGATTGAAGCAAAGGTTCGATTATCTGGTGAAGTTTCAATTCCCTCTAAATACATGCCTGGTATGGGTAAAAGTAGTTTTTCAAAGAAACGGAGAGCAAAAAGATTAGGAGGATGCTACAAGTGTGCTCGGTGGACATGTGACACTCGATGTAAATCTGTGGGGTACTTGTCCAGAAATCGAGAAGATAAAATAGCATTCATTAAGGATGGATTGAGTAAGGAGCCTTTGGATGATATTCAACAGGCTCTTGAGACACATCCTAGTGGACACGTGCAAGGTGAGCTAATGGCCTTATGGGCCAAATTTAAAAATCAACAAGCGGCGTTCTGTCTTGAAAAACTTACTTTAGAAGATCCTGTTTGTAAATTTAGTAAAAAAATTTAGTATAATGATTTTTCCATATTTATGTAAGAAAGCTCGTTGTAATAATGAAGATCAATGTTTTTCTTGTAATTGTAAATATTGTTTTTCAATTTTAAGATATATATATGTATATATATATTATTTTTCAATCACCGACAGGTATATGTCATTTCACTAAAATTTTTCTACCATTTTCTCTTTCATATTTGTCAAAAAGTAAATAGTGCACTCAATTATTGGTTTGAAAATTTTTCTTTAAATAGAGGGATTCATATATCTCTCATGTTCATACATTAAAAGTATAGTGCAAAAAGAGAGATAGGAGTAGAGATGGATATGGAGATTTTAGAATCATCTCATACAAGTCAGCTTTTACCTCGCCATATTAAAACCGTATGTATTCTTGGTGGATCTAAACTGGTAGGCCATATCCAATATGTGGATATGGCAAACCGACTAAATAAGAGTTAGGGAGACAAGAAATCAATATACTATACTGGAGGAACCAACAACAAACTTTTAGCTAGACTTATAATGGCCGACAATCATGGGGAATAAGAGTTTGAGTGTAATACCTTTCCATCTAGTTGGATCTAATACTCAATTGGAGCCGGTTCTACCATGGGTCCAGCGGGTTGGTGCTACAAGCGCAATCCATCCACAAATCGCATGATATATATGATGAATAATAGTGATGCTTTCATTGTTCTTCCAGCGGCTACAACACACCGGAGGAAATATTCAATATAGCCTCGTTGTACAAAGGAATTTTCATGTCAAACCAATAGGTTTGTTGAATATTAATAATTTCTTTGATGGCTTACTAGCGTTTCTAGATCGTGTAAATAATAAGTTTATTTCTCATTCGAGAAAAATACTTATTTACGCTAATCTTTGTTGATGAACTACTCATCAAATTTCATGCATATGTTCAAGAATCTGTGGAAGCTTCAGTCCGTCGGTCACAGACCAGGTGTCAGCGAAAAAGAAATTTATCCTTTAAATATTTCATTATGAATCCTAATGTTGATGGTGGCGATTCACGGAGTATTTATACTCTCGAGACGCATCCCTCATTTATGGATTCAAAGTATGTATATTCTTTTGCATTTCTATATTTTAGTGTTTAATGCCATCTTTTGATATTCTCAATATGTTCCACTTAATTTGTTTTGTACTTCTTACGGAGTAATAATAATATCATATTGGCTTTATTCAAATACAGAAATCTAGTGATTATGCTTCTTCAAGAGCATTTTATTCTCATATTAATACAATCTCATATCATCGAGGAAATTACTTCATATAATTTCTCCATGCGATATATTTTCTTTGATTTATCAACATGGGATCTATTGAGCATTTTATTTTCATTTATTTATCCAATGGTGACTTCAAGTACCACTTACTCAATTTTCTCCATTAATATTCGGTATATATGGGGAAGTAATTTTATTCTCATCGTCTACTACTTCGAGAGTATGATTAGAATATTTGATCAACTACTTCTTCTGGAGTAGGATTCGTTATAACCAATCGTGTAGCATAACCCACCACATTGAAAATATGCACACCAATCGTGTGGTATTACCCACCACATTGGAAATATACTCAAACTCTAAAGTGCATAAATTTAAATTGCAGAAATTAAATTTCCTCCAATAGGTGGTCGAACCTACCTTATGGGAATTATTGCAATAAATATAAATTTACGGAATTTAAATAACAAGAATTAAATTGCATAATATTTAACTACTTCTTCAGGAGTAGGATCTGCTTAGTAGAAGGTATTACCCATCACTTAGCATATAAAATACAGAAATATATAAAACCTTCCGTTTAGTGACGGTTGAACCCATCATCAAGTAGGAGGTATTGCAGTAATTAAATTGCAGTAAATAAAGTGCGAGAATTAAATATTGAACTGCTTCTACGGGAGCAAATTTGTTCTTCTAGAACAAATACTCATTACTTCTACAAGAGCACATTTATCCTTTTAGAATAAGTATATTATGTAATTAAACTCTTCGGGAGTTAAAATAATATTCCGATCTTTTAACTCAAATGGACTTCAAGCCATTTTATATAATCAATGGATTTAGAATTTCTTTATGAATATTCTATCCCATTTTCACTGTCGTCAAAATTAGGTCGGTTTTACCCTAAGGGTAAAATTGTCCATTCCAATTCGTAAAGGTAAAATTGTCAAAAATATTTTATCAATATTTTACGATTAGAAAATTATCTCCTTTCTATTTCAATTTATCAATATCAAAATGTTTAAGGACTATTTTGTAACTTTTTCAAAAATTGGTGTACTGATTTGTAAATTTTGAAAGTTTGATAATAACATATTTCAAACAACGAGTTATTACCATATTAATATTGGTGTCAAATCGAAGCTCTCGTTAAATCGAGTATAATGGAGTCGAGAAAATTTGATTTTAATAATGTATGCTCCTTATATCTCGATAAAACAGATGTTATAGTTTAATATATTATTATATTATAAAATAATATACATACCTTTTTCTTCAATTATTTTTCACCTCCAAAATTCATGTGTTCTAATCGCAATCAGCAGAGAAACAAGATTGTACAACAAGTTTTGCAATCTTGTATTCATCATTTTTCAATGTGAAGCCTGATTATCAAAATAACAGCTTTTCTATTGTGAAAAGAAAAGTGTTTCTTTATGCGAGCATCGAATCCAATATGAGACCGACAAATGCTTGAGTGCTTGAAGAGAGATTTCGTAGAAAATTGAGTATTTCAATTTGTAATAATCCAGTTTCTGATACAGAAGATCATCTATAAGATGCAACTGTAGAGCATACTTCTTTCATATTACTCAAAAGGTTAGAGACTCGTGCTGATAACGTGTTATAAAATTATAGAAACAATAGAGAGAATTTAGAGAGAATGAATTCTAACGAATTCTCAGGAATGAATTTCATTAATAACTGAAGCCCTATTTATAGGAAAACTTCGAATGGCACAATCGTAATTACATAATTTCATCAAGGGTATAATAGTCATTCACATATAATAATTACATCTTTTACCAAATTATTCCTCCACCAAATTATTCCTCATAATTCATAACCACCAAATTATTCTCAATTATTCATAACAATAAATAAATTGTAACCAACAATATGCCACATTGTGAATATCGAATAAGCAGTAATCATGGACGCACATGATTCTTTGGCGATTATACCTGGAGACTTTGGCAGTGCTAATGGGGTAGCTCACTCGCTTGCTAGATTTGGGTTTAAACATTACTAGTTTTTACGCCCGTGCGTTGCACGGTAGTAAAATTATGTTAAATAAATAATAAATTATTTCAGATGTGATTTAAAATTATATTTAATTGCTAGTAGCATAACTAACGTCTGTTACAATTTAGTAGTATATATTATTACAATATTTCTATATTAGGTTTCCAATGTGTTCACAATTAAAATGATTAAAATAAATGGTGAGAGATTAATTTAATAAATTGTGTGATGTGTGAAAGATAAATAATATAAACTGCAATAATTAAAGTTACAATCCAATAAGTATTTAAATGATATTAGTTTTAAATGAATTACAATGTAATACAATAAATTATAGTTTTTAAGTTCTAATAATGCTTTAATAATGTCAAATATATACATATCAACAAATTAGCGCAATATACAGCTAAAAATTAAATAATTTAAAAATAATGTCAAGACAATGCTGAATTAAAACTCAAACGTAATTCAAAATAAACACATAAAGTACGTTAACCACAATGGTGATCATGTAACATAGAAGAAATATAGGCCAAAGTAGAAACATATGTAAAATTAAAAATTATTTAAAATTAATGTCAATTTACAATTTTATTGCATCGTCATCCACTAATAATTATGGCGAATCTGCAAAAGAGATAATATGTAATATATTACAACACACACCATCTTCGTGCACCATATGCACCAACCCAATGCATTACATCTCATACCCAATTTAAATTTCATGATTTTATTTTTTATTTTTCAATTACTTGGACTTCTAATTCATTGTTTTATTGTCTCTTTTGCAATTAACTTAAATTATGCATTATTTTTCCCTATATGAGGTCATGTGCCAAAAGCCAGAAAATTAATTTCATAAACCTTTTGCTTAATTTTGACAAAAAAAATCACTACAAAAAAAAGAGAATTTTCACCATTAACTTTTTTTCTCAAAAATTCAAAAAAAAAAAAAAAAGAGGACTAAAGAAAAAACAGAGGGTAAATGTTTAAAAGTTTAGGCCTTCCAGTCTCCAAAAAACAAAGAGGATGATCAAACTATCATTTTCGATAAAATATTGAGTCATAGCGTGGCAATTTTGCACGGACGAAATCGTGCAGAAGTAAAAATTTTTATGACGCATTAATTCTGAAGCAACAATGTAAAGAATCTATATGAACTAAATAGTAAGCAAACTTAGTAGTAGCTAATAAGCGCAAACAATCTCATATATTTTTACTCCCAATATTCTAAAATTATTTTAGTATCAACTTAGTTTGAACTTTTTATTTCCTTCTCCACACCCGGGTAATACACGGGCAGTAATCGCTAACAAAAAATAATAAGATATGAAAAATATAGCTTGATTCCAGGTGAATCAAGAAAGTTTGTGATTTAAATGTGAAAAATCAGTAGATATTTAAAATTTATAAAAGATCTATAATGTATATAATTTTTAGAGATGCTAAAAAGAAAGTAAAACGTAACATTATAAAATACGTAAAAATAAAAAGACTTGTTGATAAATTTTTGCCACCAAAAGAGCAACTAATATAATAGATCATTAAAAAAATTAAATTACAATGATCAATTATTAATGCGTAATGCTAACATTGTTTGTGTACACCATTGATTTAACTTATTTAAGAACTATAATAATGTTCTAAATTAATTAATAGACATTTCATTATTGGTCACTATTTAGAGTACTATAATAATTTAAATTTATAATAATCGATTAAAAAACATTTAAGTACCATAATAATTTTATCTTGTAATAATTGATTTATATAACTCATACCATAATTAGTTTCTATTCATCAGATCATGTATAAGTACTTTAATTAAATTGTAGCAAGGAAATTTAAAAATTAGTAGTGACATTGTTAAAATATTTTCTCCACAATAAATTTATTTTATTTTTCAATATTTATTGTGTAGAATTTATGAATTAATCCAGTCGAAAATGAAAAATATTGTTTCCATCTTCGGATATTTATTAAAGATATTTATTGTATCATTTTATTCATTTGTGTAATTATTATTGATTAAGATTATACTAAAATAAAATGCTATTTGACTTGTTCAAATGAAGAAGTTGGAGCAAAAAATTATGATATATTTGTTAAAGTAAATTAGAAAACCGTTTGAAAAATCAACCCTTCCCATTATCTACTGACACTTAAAACTACCTGGACACGTGGCATTCAATTATAGGGACATCAATATAAAAACAACTTTTTTGTCCTAAAAGAGAAGTTAAGCATGTCCTAAAACCACTATTAGAAAACTACAATACCATGCACCTCTACTTTATATATATTATAGATGTGTCTATGGTGTGGTCGAAGGACCCACGTACGTACCGGATTTTATTCGTGATTTTATATATATATATATATATATATATATATATATATATATATATATATTGGATTGATGAAATGAAGTAATTCAAATCCCAGTTTGAAAAAAAAAAGAAAAAGAAGGGGGAAAAAAAGAAAAGAAAAAAGTTTAGGTTCAATATAAGTTTAACTTTGAATTTATTTGTTGCCTTGTAATTTGATGGTTAAATTTTGTTTTAAGCATATAGAATTTAGATTGTTGGTTGTCTTCCAATATAGAGTATATACCAGTTTAGTTAATTAATTTAGTTTCATATTGAAATTGAACACACTATTGTGATTATAACTAAATGATACAACTACCCGGGTGGGGGGGTGGATTGTTCACATGCCCTACCCTAGGGCTAAGCTTGTCTTCCTCATCGGGGTTGGCCACAGGCCTAGCTAACTAAACGATACGACCCAACAGGTCGATCGCTACCTGACCTTGGGTTCGGACTCGCGACAAGCTCACCCCCCCCCCAACCTTTCTTGGTTAGCCACATTGCTGAGGTTGAGCTCAAGTTCGGCCTTCCCTCCCCAAGGTCGGGCCCCTCCTGAGGGTCGGTTTCGTGGCCAACTTTTGGCTTCTCCAGAGTCCCTTTTCAGGGTCAAGTCTTCCACAAAGAAATTAGGGAGAGTCCTTTTCGCGATAGAGCTTCTACCCATGCACAACTCTTATCTCTTTCATGACTCTCGACCAAAAAGAGTTCAACTCCCAAAGGACTCTCTCCTCGATCAATCGGACGAAATCCACAGTCCTATTAGGACTAATGTTTTACACATATATATATATGATCGTCATTTATTTTTAGGTATGTTTTACATATCGCATTTAGATTTTTCTTGCGACATTAGTTCTTCTTTCTAATTCTTGTGCTAGATAGATAGTTGATGAATGGCAGCTCCCTACGCTTTTTGCAATTCACGGAAGCTAACCCTAGAGCCGAAGTATTAATTTGGCATCAGTTCCGTAGTCAAAGCTCTTGAGAAATTGTGATTGCAACCAGGTACAAAATTTGGAAGAAACAATTTTCATAAGAAATTAATGGTAATTGATGAGAGTAACAATGTGACAAGTGAGGTCTATACATAGAATTTTCCCTTCCCCACATAAACTTGGCATAATCCTATTCATCAACCACTATATATATATATAATGTCTATTCAAGATAATGTGTCTTAATTTTGAGAATCCACTCGACCATTGGAGATGTTGTCCAATATTACAATGTGAGCTCTATTTATGCGACAAGCTAAATAAAAGATGAATAAGAAGCATACCCAATGGTCAATGTGGATTATTATTATTATTATTATTATTTTGAGAAAAAAATGTGGATTAATTAATGATGTAATGGCAAAGGTGTAACTCAATTATTGGTTTAGTAGGAGAGATAATAAAGAGAATTCACGTAATGAAAAGTAGACGATTTATAGTGTGCTAGACATTATGTATTTTTCAAAGCACCATGTAGACATTTTTAGGCAATTTGGAATTAAATTTGAGATCCCACAACATTGCATGTGATAGTGTACTATTTTTACAACCTTTTACAACTTTTTTTTATTCATTTTTATCAATTATTTCTTTATCCTAAATTAATTACAGCCACATATCTCATGAGACTTACATGTACTATACAAATATCCACTATTTCACTCTACTCATTCTCTCTCATCTTTCACATAAAAATCAATAAAAAAAATTAAAAAAATTCAATCCGATCCTGTCACCCTTAATATTGAGACAATGCAATAATGTGCACGGTGTATAGTGAAAAAGATATTGTCATTACAATGAAAAACCTCTCCAGAGAAAACATATCTACATTGTATATGTGACAAATTACCGTTTGACATTTAAATAAAAAATAAGGAGAAAAAAACGAAGTGATTGAAGAATGAGTGCAAATTAATTGTAGATATTGTCAAGTAGAAGTAGATCTCGCTATCGACAATGTTTAGCACTTAATGTGCCACACAAACAATTTTTGGTCATTTAATTGTCAAATAATTTTCTCGTCATTGTTAAATTGGAGATTCGCTAGCTTAGTACATGATGAAGTAATGTTGGGGCTAAGAGCTTCTCTTCATCTAACAAGTTGCAATTTCTTTAGTGAAGAAATCATGAAGTTCTCCATTTTCATCTTTGTGCTTCTTTCTCTATTTTCAGGTATAATTATATTTATTGTCATAAAATTTGTCCCACAGATCGAATTCTCTACTAATTAACATGTTGTCGTCTGTTTGTAGTTGGAATCCAGAAGAAATGCTTTGAGATACATCCTGAAATTTACTGTCCAAATGGAAACCCTGGTGTTTGTTCAGTTGTTTGCAAGGAGAAATATGGAAATTCGACTCAAGTATCTTGTGTTAAACTTCCCTTGATTTCAACTCCTGTTTGTGTTTGCATTTTTTGCCACAATTAATCTCAATATATTTACAAATTAATGTGGCCCTAATAAATTGAATCTTAATCTTTATGTCTTCAGTTCAATTCCTTTTCTTTTTCCTTTTTTTTTTTTGAGGTTGTTTTTCTTATATTTTAATTTACTTGAAAAATATTGGATTTCATTATTGCGAAAATAAGTAACACGCCTTCTTTTTCTTCGACTTTTCATCGATATACTAGTTTTATTAAAATCTCAATTATACTCTGTAGAATGCCAAGAGTACTTGCCGTGGAGACTACGTGCTTACATTATCACCAATGTTTGAATCCTACAAATTATGTTAATTGACTTAGATTTTTTTTTTTTTTTTGACTAATTGATTTAGATTATATTCTGCGCTAACACCCAAATTGGTAAAAAAGAGGCTAATTTTTTATTTTTTATTTTTTTAATTCACTTGAGTCAAGTAGCGTTAGTATCTCAACTCCACCTGTAACGAACAAATTTCTTTATTGTATTAAAATAATACAATTAAAAGTTGTTACAAATTGAATTTGAATGATTTGATGTGGAGTAATTCCCTTGACGTGAGCTATCCTCTGATTAACGATCTGCAGTTGGAGACGAGGGCCTCGGTGGCTTGATCCTACGCTCCAAAAGGACTTGATTGCTGACGGTGTGGATTCGTTGAAGAGCTTTGTTTTGGTTCTTCGACTTTGAATTTGTCTTCGTGGAAGAGCTTTATCTCCCGACGTTGATTTTGGCTTTAGCTTGATGCGGCCGGCTTTGTCGTGGATTCGAAGAAGCGAAGAGATATTTATATCTCTTATTAACTTCGCTCCATTTGGCTTTACTTTGGTTTTGGAGAAGCGAAGAGTGTTTTGTCTTCTTGCCTTTCCTTTTTCTTGTGTTTAGGCTACTGAACCTTACCAGTTTCTTAGCCTCTTGACTCCTTTGCTCCCCTTGTTGGGGTCTTACTACATTAGGGTTAGTGGCTTTATTTATAAGCCAAATTTGGATAAGCCTTTCAGCCACTCAAGAATTATCCAACCAATTAATTTGAATAATTCGTATGAAAAGTTTACTGATTATCTTAACCTATTTAAATGATTTATATAAATATAATATTTTGATTATATTTAACTAAAATCAAGTAAAGATTAAGAAAAGTAGGATGGGCCACATGGGCTTTTAAATTGAATTTGGGCTTTAAATAGACATTAGGATTTTAATTGGCTTAATGGGTCAATTAATTAAAATTGACCTGGTCCAATAGATTTAATGGGCTAATTAAAATCAAATTGGCCCAAAGGAATTTTATTTAAAATTTTTAATGTCTACAAATGCCCCCTCAATATTTATCAATTTATTATTAAAATAAATAAATAAATTGGTAAATATTGAACTTTTGATTTAAAATTTTATGAAATTTGATTTAGTCTTGATTTTTTATTTGCTCGAGATAAAAAAAGATTTTTTTTTTCAATCTCGAATTTGGCTCAAGATAAAAATGATTTTTTTCAATCTCGAATTTAGCTCAAGATAAAGAATTTTTTTCAAAATCTTGAATTTCGCCCAAGATTAAAACAATTTTCCGAATCTTGAATTTAGCTCAAGATAAAAAGATTTTTTTTTTTAAATCTTGAATTTAGCTCAAGATAAAAAGATTTTTTTTTCTTCAATCTTGGATTTAGCTCAAGATAGAAAGATTTCCTTTTTTTTTTTAAATCTTTAATTTTGCTCAGGATAGAAATATGTTTTTTCCCCAATCCTGAATTTCACTCAAGATTAAATTTTATTTTATCTTATTTATTTATTTATTTATTTAATTTCAATCTTGAATTTTACCCGAGATTAAAAGAGAATTTTTTCCCGACCTCGAATTTCACTCAAGATTAAAATTTTTTTTTTTCAATCTCGAATTTGGTTTCGATTTGAAACTTGGGGTTAAGATTCAACACATAAACTTGACTAGAGGTAGAATTCATGTGAAGATTAAGACTCTAAATTATGAGATAAGAGCAAACATTTACCTTAGTAGAGATCATGCTTATCTCAACCAATGTGACAAAGCCAATGCTTAGTTGAACTTAGTGGAAGTCGTTCTTATCTCCATGGATAATTGGCAGACACCACATTTCGGAATTTAGCACAAGGATAATGACAAAAATCTTGGCATACTAAAGCCCACTGCAATTAAAAAAAATTCAAACATTGGGAGCTCAACCATAATAATCCTCAATTCCCAGCTTTTAGGTTACGTGGACCCCTCAAAATTTGACATGCAGATATCCAGCCTAGTTGTAAAAGAGATTAACACGAATGAGACTCCTGTTTGCAAACAAACTCGATTTACTGCTAACTTGCCTCACACGTAATGTTAAAAACTTAATGGGGAGACGCCACAATGCAATTCACCGCCAAAGCTAGAGGGTAACCGTGTTAGCTCGAATATCTATTTTCTCTCCGAGTCGGCTGTAAAAGTCACCTTATTCATCCATCAACTTCACCTCGCCGATTTTCAAAACGCCGACCTGGTTGATGCTTTGAGTTTGAACCCATCTCAACCGCCCTGGCAAGTCGTCTCGCGTTCAAAGTTTACGGAGAACTCGAAACAACTAGGCGTTGTGCTTCTACTCCTCCAACTCTAACCTTTGCCATTGGAATTTGCTTGCGGGTCAATGTTCATTGGCTTCGAATCTTCGAGTTTCAGGACAAATCCATGCCTTAATCTGCTCCTCTTTCAGAGTTCGAAGACAAGTACACATTTAATGGCTTCAAACAATCTTGCCGTCTAAGTCTTTCGAGCACTCGACTCGTGTTTTGCTTTTGTCTTCTTCGATGAAATCTTCTTTCCGTCGTCGAATTTTACTTGACATTTGCTGCCTTTGTTCTTGATCTAACCTAACATTCCATTTTACAGGTCCCTTTTGCTTAACCAAGGCTTGACTGGAGGGGAAGAGCAAAACTCGAGACGAGCCGGCATTTCGCTTTCATCTACCCATTGTCAGGATCCAGCTTTGTTGGGGGTGTTGAATCTCTGGCTTTTTGGACATATTTTGAACCACCCAACCTATTACCAGCCTTAGGTGCATCAAGAACATTGGTTGCGGATAGCCTTCCATCTTCTTTCATAGACGAAATCAACCAGACTCAAAGAAAGGCGAAAGCTCGGAGCGGGTTCATGCATTTCTCTTGCCGTCGCGACCTTGCCGAACTTTGGAATTCGATGCCGAGGACCCCCCTTAGCGGGTCTTTTATTCAATATCACTGGCTATAGGTAGCTTCTGTTTCATCTTATGTTTTCCTTTGCCTATTTGAGGTAGATGCATACATACGCATACAAATTATACATATGTCAAAAATGGCATGGGATGGGAGCTTTTAGACCAACTCATTGACTTTTGTTGCTTTTATGCATTTCTGTAAATATATGTGAATATGCATGGGAGCTTTTAGAGAAAATATGGCAGGCCATGTTTCCGTTTGTTTGCTCTCCCTTTTTTTTATATATGTATGCATGTAGGCACGTAGAGAGAGAGTGAGGGATATATATATGTCTATACGAAATTAATATTTTGCAGGCCCAATTCTTTGACTTTTGAGCCCCCTTATATGTATATATATGTATGTAGGCACAGACAGAGAGAGAGAGAGTGTGAGGAATATATATACACGAAATTAAAGCATGTTCAGGATCACCTCTTTGACTTTGTTGCCTTCTTTTGTTTTTTTTTTTCGTTTTTTTTTTGTCTTTTGTGATTTGCCATGTTTTTTTTTTTTTTTTTTTGGGATTTCCTTTTTTCTTTTTTTCTTTTTAACAATCAAATCTAACAAGCTTGTTTCTTCTCTCTTTTTTTTAGGAGCTTCAAGAGGTGCAAGAAATCGAAACTTGAAAATTTGGCGTCTTATCCTCACAAAGTGTTTTTATACACTTGTGTGATAATCAAGACCGGAGACGATCGGGAGGCCGAAGATTTGGCGTGTTGCCCTCACAAGTGTTTTTATACACTTGTGTGATAATTGAAGACCGGAGACGATCAGGAGGCTCGAAGATTTGGCGTGCCCATCCTCACAAGTGTTTTTATACACTTGTGTGATAATTGAAGACCGGAGACGATCAGGAGGCTCGAAGATTTGGTGTGCCCATCCTCACAAGTGTCTTCGTGCACTTGTGTGATAATTGAAAGGCCCGAGAGGCGATCGGAGGCTCGAAGATTTGGCGTGCCCATCCTCACAAGTGTTTTTGTGCACTTGTGTGATAATTGAAGATTGGAGCAATTTAGGAGC
The DNA here is from genome assembly GCA_018223645.1 of Jasminum sambac. Lineage (NCBI taxonomy): Eukaryota > Viridiplantae > Streptophyta > Magnoliopsida > Lamiales > Oleaceae > Jasminum > Jasminum sambac. Next base: position 31,053,146 of record CP073652.1, read on the forward strand.
TTGAAGATTTGGTGTTCCCATCCTCTCCATTTATTACGGGACTTCCTGAGCTATCCACAGCATCAACAGGTTTGAAGATTTCAAAGTTTGGAGTATCTCCTGCGTCACAAGTGTTTACATACATTTGTGTGATAAACTAGAGCTCGCTCGGACATTTGAAAGGCTTCTATTTGTTTAATGGCTTGAAGCAGCGCTAAAGGATTTGTTGAAATTAAATTTTCCTTTCTCTTTACTTATCCCTTTAATTTTTTTTAACGACAAATTTCTCTCTATATATCTTTTTAGAGATATTCGGATGCCCCCTTTTTTCTTAATTTGTAGAAATGGTGAAGTCAAAGCCCGCTAAAGTTTTGAATGTTGATGGCCACATCATTACTGAAGACGGGGAACAAGGTACACGGTATCTCCGGTTTGAAGGAACGGATGTGAAGTACCATAACTCTTCTAATGCGAGAGGGGAGCTAAAATTTCGCATCCACGAGGCAATGACGCGTCCTTCTCCCCCCGTTAACCCGGATCGCTTGTCTTCGCTGGACATGCCCATGCTTTCGAAGGATAGGGGCCCCGTTACTTCTTCCAGGGCCGGCCGTTCAAATATCCAGCGTCCGTTTCTGTGCCTTCCACCTCACCATGCCCTCGACAAGGATGTTGTTCCAACAGCTGTGCTCGCAGAGCGGATATATGACAAAGAAGTCAGGTGGGGAAGTGCTCTTACCAGCCGCGGAGAGATATCTTATCTGCGAGGTTTTTGGGAATGGTCTCTTTGGATCCGTGTCGCTTAAAGAGACATATGTTTGATTTGGCTTGGCTATTGGCGGCGACAAAAGACTATAGTCGCCCGACTTACGCCTCTGTGGCTCTTTGCGAGTGTGGTGCCCGACACTAACACTTTTGTTATCGCCGATGGCGAATTGGCATCTCCTCTGGGACCTTCAGATTATCACCGGAATGGCAATTCGTGGTGAATACTATGAAGAAGTTGTTCCCAGCCTTTCTGACTTGAAGAATCTACCAAGGTCTTGCCAACAACTTTTTGTTATTTTCTCCCATATCACGATAAGAAAGAATCGATCGTGTCATTACCAAGGATGGATTAGCTTTTGGTTCCGGAAACCGGTTGTGCTAGAAACCCACAATTACAAGATTCTTACAAGGCCGCAATGGCATTGAATCCACACAAAAGAAGAACTCATCGCCGACACGGAGATCGGAAGCAGTCCTTGTAGATGAGCCCAGGGATGCTGGAACTTGAGACCGTGGCCATTGGGACGATATGCCATTTCCTTGAATGTCGAAGATGAAGAGCAATTAGAGGCAATGCCTTATCTTTCGCTGGTTGTGTCGTTTTGTGTTCCCTTCAAAAGATGAATTTCTTCGTGTGGAAACCTTCAAAGCAGCTTCTTTGATGGCAAGCGGAGTCACTTACAGCTTGGTCCCTCCTATCTTGGCCTGCATTTATAGGGGACTTACGAGAACCACGTACTGTCCCTCAGGTTATGACATCGGCTCAATTGTCGACCCATTTCCAGGACACTTCTTTTACGCTTGGGCCGCAGTTTACTTCGTTCGAGGCCTTTACCATCGAGTTGAGAGAAATTGTCATTCCCCGACCATCAAAGGCATCGCCGGTACCCTTAATGCCTTGCAATCTTGGGAGATCAGCGCCATTGGTATCGAGACTTGATTCGTGGGACGAATGGACTCCCGTGATTTTTGTTGGAATCCGACTACTTTACCTCGTCCAGGAGATTTCAAAGATGATGGAGCAGTACCTGGAGAAGCAGCGGCTTTTATGATGAGCATCCGGGCCGGATTCGTCTCTTACCGTCGAGGAAGCTCCGTTTGCGTTATTGAAGCATACAATCAGCATAGGTCTGCAAGGCAGATGGGTTTCGAGCAGCAACTTCCAGGCTCACCGGGAAGGATAAAGCTTCAAGAGACTGTAGTCCATGCGTACCAAGTTTGGTTGTCCTTAACCATGGAATCCAGTGGCTCCACATTTCACATTCCAAGAAGTTTGAGTGGCGCGCGACATGAAGCGGATAGCAAGTACTTTAAATGGTGGAGTGATGAAGTGTTGCCAAGTTTATCAAAGATCTCGGTGCAAGTTTTACGTGCCGCAGAGGGCCCTATTTTCACTCCTGACCAAGGTCTTTGCGAGACGCACAAGTAGGGATAAGGCCACCATCCCAAACTCTTCTCGTGTCGCGTCTGAAGAAAAGTCTAAGAAGAGAGAGTTGCGTCCCGAAGAGGAGAAACGCCCAAAGAAGATTAAACTTATAAGGTCAAAATCTAATGCCACCAAAGAACAAGCTGCGGAGGCATCCAAAGTACCTTCAAGCGGGGCTGGAAGCCAACCTCCTCCACCAACTGCAATAGGCCTGTCTTCTGAAGATGAAAGTGACAATGTAGTTTTCTCTTTCTTTTTAGGCTTTGATTAATGAGAATTTTTTTATTTTCCTTACATGCTTCATCTTTCCCTTTAGGTTCTAATTTCTCAAATTTATCTCGATTTAAAGCGTCAAACTCATCCGGTGGAATCCAAGGTGACGCCAAGTGATAAGGATGCTCAGATTGTCGAATCCATTGGCAAATACCTCGACCAAATGATATCAGATGATGAAAATTCTATCATATCTCCTTCAGCAATAAGAGAATGTATATTATTTCACCATCATTCTTTCTCCCTTTTTTTTAGTGTGTTTTTTTTATTTAAACACTTCATCTCTTTTTTACTCGCCCCCTTCTTGTAGGTTTCCCACCAATTGACCAAGATTACCTAGCCAACTCCCAAGATCAAGCTGGCGAAGATCAAGATGCTAGGATTGGTGCGCTTGACGGGATTGAAGGCGATACTAACTTTCGAGCACCCCCGTGCAAATCCCCTGGTCCTGCTGGTAGGGACCGTCCGCCATCGACTGCGGCCCATGACGAAGAAGTGAATTCACAGCCTCCTGCAACCACAGATCCGAGAACTAGCGACCAGACCGCATTTGCAATGCCTTCAAAAACCTTGGACGTCGCTTCAACTTCCCTGGTGCCTACCAAAGTAGCAGCTCCAGCTTATTCTTCTGTGGGAGGACCTCTAGCCCCGCTGACTGAAGATTCTCAATTTATGAAGACTGTGCTTCAAGATGCCATGAATACTTCTCAAGAAGATTTTTGACGAGGCATTGAAAGAGGATTTGCCCACCTTCGAGGGTGGTGGGAAGGGCTTGATTCGACTATAGAGAATTTGGTTGTTAACTCCTTTCGGCGAATCCAAGACCTTTGATGCACCGGATGGAAGCGTTCTTGAAAGAGGTGGACGATTATATTTTGGAGAGGACACACTGCATGGAATGCCCGACAGAGGAGGAGAAAGCTACACAGTTGAAAGTTTTGGAAGTTGACATCGAAGCTAAAGAGCGTGAATGCATATCTCTGGAAGGACAGGTGAACCAGTTGACTACTAAGCTAGAAAATCTGCGGCAATCAAGCGGAAGAGCACCTTTGTAGGGAGCTTAGAGACACTTAGGCGGACAAAAGAAGTTCTAGAACAGACTCCAGCACGAGATACCTCCCGCGTACAATCAGTTGACCAAAAGAGAGGAAGCCTTGAAGACCGTTTCTTGCGGATTTTTGAGAGTAGCTCTGTGTAGAATCAAATTTTTCCTAGACTTTGCTCATTTTTTTTTTCGTAATTGCACAAACTTTTGTAATGACTTAGCAGTGAATGACATTCTTGATTATTTTAATTCATTGCCCTCCTTTCGCTTGCAAAGTAGAACAATAAAACTTATTTATTAATTTTCGACTGAACTTGGATTTACAATTTTCCATCCAAGCTGCCTACGTACCCTTTCAAGGGATCAAGTCTGACGTAGTTCCTTACAAAGAATTTCTTTGCTTGATTTTTTTTTTTTTGAGTTTGTTTTGCCGTTCACAGTTTATCCTCTTGCGGGCCAGGAGTGGTACAAAGAATTTTTTAGAAAGCAGAACAAGGAACCCCAACAGATTCTACGCGTAGAAGCGCTTGAGGAATTTACCGTTGATTGGTCCAATATGCAATCCGTCTTTGTCCATGATCATATACGCTCCATTGCTGAAGACTTGACTGACAACATACGGGCCATCCCACTTTGATTGGAACTTGCCCCCTGTTTTCCTTGTGATCACGATCGGCCTTCGTACTGAGAGCACTAGGTCACCAACTTGAAAGGACCTCAACCGTACTTTTTTATTGAATGATCTGGCCATTCGTGCTTGGTAGCATTCCAGTTGAGTTTGAGCTTCCAATCTCTTTTCATCCAAAGCTTCCAGTTCTTGAAGCCGAAGCCGAGCATTTTCTTCTGTAGTCAACCCTTCTTGGATAGCAATCCGCAGCGATGGGATTTGACATTCCAAAGGAAATGCGACTTCAACTCCATACACCAAAGAATATGGCGTAGCTTGAGTGGGAGTGCGAAAAGTTGTGTGATATGCCCATAATGCCTCGCCCATCCTTTCATGCCAGTCTCGCTTGGATTTTGACACGACTTTCTTCAACAGGCTGCATAGGGTCTTGTTGAAAGCTTCTGCCAATCCATTAGCTGGCGCGTGGTACATGGAAGAGTTATGCTGCCTGAAGCCGAACTTTGCACATAAGTTATTTATGTGGCTATTGCAGAATGGTTTTCCATTGTCAGTGATGATACACCGGGGGACTCCATAGCGGTAAATGATTTGCACCCGAATGAAATCTGCTACGTTTTCCTTCTTTACCTCTCCGAGTGGTACGACTTGACCCACTTGGAGAAATAATCGATTCTTTGCAAGGATGTAGGAGTGTCCATCGGAAGATTTTGGCGTTATAGGCCCAACTACGTCAAGTCCCCAGGCATCAAAAGGTCAAGATGCGACTGTTGGATGCAATGGTTCTGGCGGTTGGTGGATGAAATTTGCATGGATTTGGCAAGCTTCACACTTTTCGCCAAAATCCATGGAGTCTTGTACCATGGTCGGCCAATAATACCCCATCCTTTTCACCACGGAAGTGAAGTTTGACCCCCCGATGAGCGCGCATGATTGCGGAGTGAGCTTCTTCCAATACACGCGTGACTTCTTCATTGCTTAGGCATCGTGGGAAGACTCCATCAAATGACCGTCTGTAGCGTATCTTTGTATAAGATGAAGCGGGGTGCACGCCTTCAGTTTCAACCTTTCGGCGAGGATTGTCGGCAATTTACGGTGTTGGAGGTAATCGATGAGTGGCCGTCTCCAATCATCTTTTGTTCACCGTTAGTTTCCATGTTGTTGTTCTCTTGCGGATCTTGAGGAGATAGCAAAGGAATCACCCATCTTTGAACCATTGACACCGGATCACGGCAAGTCTTCATCGATCGGCGAGGGCAGACTAGATTTGCTAAAGCGTCGGCTTCTCGATTTTCACTCCTTGGAGCAATTTGATCTTTAATGACTCGAATCGTTCCATGAGTGCTTGTGCATACCGTGATATGGCTTCAAGTCCTTGTTCGTGCCATTATTCGTGAGGTGAGTTGGTTTATTATCAATAGAGAGTCCCCATAGACCTCCAAGTGTTGAATCTCCATATCCAACGCCGTCTCCAAACCGATGAGTAAGGCTTGATACTCGGCTACATTGTTTGAGCACGTCTCAGTCAAGGAGAAAGCGTGAGGCATCACTTGATTATCAGGAGTGATGAATACAACTCCTGCCCCCGCACCGTACTTCCTAGCTGCTCCATCGAAGAACAACCTCCATGCAGGCACAACTTCGGTGAATATTACTTCTTCATCTGGAAAATCTTCAGGGAGCTCCCAATCCGCCGGGATTGGATGATCGGCAAGGAAATCTGCTAAGGCTTGTCCTTTTACCGCCTTTTGTGGAACGAACACTATGTCGAACTCAAGCGATGAAGAGCCCATTTCCCAATCCTTCCAGAAAGAATTGGCCTTGACATAATATATTTCAAGGGATCAATCCTTGAAACGAGGTGGATCGTGTGTGCCAACACGTAATGCCTCAACTTCTTTACTGCGAAGATCAGGGCCAAGCAGATCTTTTCAACTGGGGAGTATCTTAGTTCGGCTCCCACCAGTGTTCGACTGAGGTAGTAGAGCGCACTCTCTTTCCCATCGTCGTTGAGTTGTACGAGCAATGCCCCCAGTGAGTATTCTTGTGCAGCAACATAGAGAGTCAATGGCTTTCCAGGAATTGGGTTGAAATCTTGGCGGATGTAATAGATCTTGTTTAATGCTTTGAAAAGCTTTCTTTGCCTGGCTGTCCCATTCGAAGGGTGTGTTCTTCTTTACCAATTTATGGAATGGATGGCGTCATGGGCCAAATTGGAAATGAACCTTCGAATGTAGGCGAAGTTTTCCTTGGAGGCTTTTTCAATTGTGCAAATTACTGGATTACGGCATGTTGACTATAGCATCTATTTTTGATTGATCTATCTCAATACCACGATGTCGAACAATGAAGCCAAAGAACTTCCGGAAGTGACTCAGAAAGCACACTTTAGCGGGTTCATCTTCACCGGTGATAGCGAGAAGTTTGTTGAAGACGTCCCTAAGGTCTTGCAAATGGTCGCCCCGTTCTTTGCCTTGACAACGAGATCATCCACATAGCACTCGACTGTTTATGCATCATATCACCGAAGATTTTACGCATCGCTCATTTGGTAAGTTGCTCCGCATTCTTCAATCCCGAGCGGCATCACCTTATAACGATATATGCCTTTGGGGTTAGAATCTTTGTAAGTTCTTCATCTTTTGGATTCATCCGAATTTGGTTTGTAGCGAGAAGCCATCCATGAAGGAAAGAATTTGCATATCCGGTTGTTGCGTCCACCATCAACTCTGTTATTGGGAGCGGAAAGTCATCCTTCGGGCAAGCTTTGTTCAAGTCTCTAAAGTCAACACGAGATCGCCCGACCATTCTTCTTGCGGACCGGAGCGACATTGGCGATCCACATCGGTACTTGACTTAGCGTATAAATCCTGCTTCAATCAATTTGTCAACCTGCTGTTTCAATTTGAGGGATAAGCTCGGACGAAACTTTCTTTGAGGTTGCTTGATTGGGCGTACTCCATGTTTAAGCTGCGAGATGGTGTACGGCCACTTTAGGTCGAGCACTGGCATTTCTTTGTAGGACCATGCAAACACATCCTTATATTCTTGAAGCAAGTAGAAGTATTTGGATTCTTCTTCTTCGTTCAAGAGAACACTCTAAAGATCGGCTTTGGATCTTCCTCTGTTCCTAAGTTTATTGCTTCAAATCATCTACGTGATGCTTTGTCCTCCTTCTTGAATGTTGGCGGAGCGGGTTGAGGCTCTTCGTCCTTTGGGAGAATTATCGGATTGAACTCGACCCGAAGCTTCTTCGACCGTGATGTGGTTGACGGCTACTACCTGCGTTATCGCCTCATCGTTTTGAAGTCGTGGATGCCTCTTATTCCTCTGTCTCCTCCTAGATTTACGAGACTTGGAGCGTGGATTGGAGGTTTTGACTCCAAGCGGGAGAAAGGCTGTCTATGGTGACTCGGTGAGTCAGTGCTCGTTCATCGGTGCGGCGATGGTCGTAGCTTCACCACCCAACCTTTGAAACACAGATACCTTTTCTTTGGGCTGCGCCTATTCTTGATCATTTGTCCTGCAATCTACTGGAAAACTCTTTGAGACCCTCACGTCCTCGTTACGGATTCTATCGAATCGATGGTCGCCTTGGCTCTCATATTCTTCTTGAGGGACTTGAGATCCCGGATCATGATGGGATTTGAAGAAGCCTTCTTGATTTTGATGGGTTTGGGGATTCGGATTATACCCCAACCCATACCTTTCAACCTGCGGTGGGCGTCCTTTGGAAAGAATTGCATCAAGATCGCCCAATTTTGGGGTTCTCTGTTCCAAATCAGGCATTCTCCAGCGACTTCTTGGCACGAGGATTATGTGACCCTTGAAGATCTTCTTTGGTTCACCACCGCTTTCAACAGATTGCGGGATTTGTTTTGATGGACCTGAGCCATATTTCGGACTGGTAGTTGTTGGGCCCTTTGAAATTTTAGAGCCCCTCATGAACTCCTTCACTAGCTCATGAGGCAGCAACAACTTTGGGATGCTAGGGATCGGGAAAGTTAACTCCTTCTGGGAGGTTGCTTCATGTTGCTTTCCTTTCGAGGATCCTTAGGGTGTAGGTTTGACTTATGCCCGGTAGTTGATGAGGTGGGATTACAACTTTGAGTGTACCTTTGCCATCAGCATCAGCGTTGGGAACTTCAACTTTGTGATTGTCCTCAAGGTAGAACTTTGCGTCAGCAAAGTAGGACTCCTAGTTGAGAAATGGTTTTGTTTCGGCTGCAACACACTTAACTTCTCCGTCTTGGCTATACTTAAAGCATTGATGCCAAGTTGAAGGGACCACTCCAGTTTCGTGCAACCAAACACGCCCCAGGAGCAGCTCGTATGATGTTTTGGCGTCAATGACATGGAATAGAACTGATGAAATCAACTCCCCGATTTTCAACCTTAGCCGGACAGTACCCATGGCTCTTTGACCTTTCCGGTTAAACCCTTGGATCATGATATTGTTCTTCGCCAAGATCCGAGCACTTATCCCAATCCTCTTCATGGTTTGGATGGGCATTATGTTGATAAGCCGAGCCGCAATCGATCATGATGCGCCGCATTTTACATTCTCGAATATAGCCACTGACGTACAATGGACGATTGTGTAGTCGAGAACCCAATTGTAGATCCTCATCACTGAAGGTGATAGCAGCCATGCAATCTCTTTGAGTAGCTAGCTTGGTGGGCCTGAAGATTTTCTCTTCGTACTCTTCAGGATCGATCAGAGCTGCAATCAGAGCCATACGATCATCGAATGGAAGCTGGAGTATCCCCACGAGACTTATGTCAGGAGAAATTTTGTTGAGACGAGCAACGGTTTTCTCCAACTTGTCGCTTTGCTTTGAACTTTCCTCGACCTTTTCATTCTCCTTGGCCTTGAGCTTCCTGCTATCTTTGACATTCGTGACATATGAAGTCACGGGTTGATCTTTGAAATAACCTTTAGGAAAATAATCTCCTAAGGTTATCGGTTTGGGAAGAGTTGGCCTTGTTGCAACTCCTAAAGTCGCTTTCTTTGATGCCACTCTATTTGTGGCGGGCTTCTTTCTTCGATCGCCGACCACTTCCTTTTCCCTTGTGGTTCTTTGCATTCTTTGGGCGTGGCATCCTTGGGATCTTTCGGCCGTCTTGTAACGAGGGTCCATGCCCCATGCCCATCGTCATTGTTGTTTCTTCGACGGGTTGGACTTCTTTATTTGGCGCCCTAGTGTTTGCCACACGAGTTTAAGAAATGAGGCTTTACCTTTTCTACTTGATTTTTGATATTTCTTCTTCTTGTTCATGAAGGTGGACCAGCCATCGCCAACTTCATCTTCGGTTTCAAAGACATCGGATTCCCAGGCGTCCAAGTCATCCGTCATGACTTCATAGAATGAAGGGCGATTGGGAGCACGAGGTTTGTCCATCTTTGGGTAGATGTATTCGGCGGTTACTTCTCCGTTGGCCCAAAACTCTACCAATCTCGCTCCCTCCGGCAGTTGAGGTCCAAACTCAACTAGTTTCAGCGAATGCGTCCCTGCATTTTGGATGGAATAACAATTTTTTCCGTGATCTGGGATAGAGATTGGGTCAAACGACCCGAAACGAAACCATTGAGCGGTTTGCGATGAGCTTTCGCCGGTTTCTAAGCGTGATTTTATTTTCATTGCCCAAGCGGACAATGAGATCCTTCAAAGACGGGCTAACTTTTCCACGGATGGGCGATGATCCTGGTGGTACTGCAGATTTTTGGATGGTCAACCCGACCAACCTCATCCGACCTTTTGGCGCGGAAGTTCAATTATATTTTGCTCCAATAATTGATCCAGGATCCCGGAGACTTGAGAATCTGCGAAGGGGTACTCTTTTCTTGAGCTCCTTTAGGCTCCTGGAGACTCTTCTTTTGGGTTGGCGCCTTGTTAGGCTTGAATTCTTGCTTTGGCCTTGGGGCTGATTTGAATTCTGGTTTTCTTGAAGGTGATTTTCGTTGGAGTCGTGGAAAGCGACCATTGCTTCCTTTGATTTCGTTGGCTCTTGTCTTTTTGACTTCCTTCTTTAACTCTTTTTGCTTTCTCGGATCACTTGGCGAGATAGCTTCCATGCCTTGCGATCTGGATTTCGAGATCGCGGCGCCGAGTAGCCAACTCCCTCAAAAAGAATGTGGCATATTGGCCGAGATTGTACAACAATCCCCAAGTGCATACCTTGGACGCACATATCGATGGGCGAGGCCTCGCTTATGCGCTCCTTGCGGCTCGATCGAGATTTCTCCACCGATTCGATGTATTCGACCACGGCTCCTCCTTGCCTTGTTTTGTCCTGGCAAGTTCGGAAGGCGACCGTGCGCTGGTGCTATAAAGCGAGTGAGAAACTTCGCGTTCAATTGATCCCAACTATCGATCGATCCGGTGAGAGGTCGGTGTACCATTCGAATCTTTGCGCCTTTGAGAGCGAGACGAATCGCTTCACCATCATGTCATTGTATGTACTGCGTTGTTGCAAGTTTCAATGAAATGAGCAATGTGCTTTGCCGGGTTGCCTTTACCATCGAAGCATTGGAACTTTGGAGGTTGATAGCCAAGGGCATCTTCAATTCGTCAATCCGGCGGTGTAGGGTTTTGGCGTGACACGCAGTGATGATTGCGATGAACCACCGTATTGAGCACGGATGGTATCGGCAATCATGTGTTGAAGTTCTTTGGGACCGATAAAGAACCAACAGACATGTGTAGCATCACGGAACACATTTTTAGCACGGTCCGATCATGCATGTCTTGTTTTTGCTCATCCTCATGAGTTTGGGCGCTTTCCCTGAAGGAGCCTTCATCTTTGTGGCTATCTTCTTTTTCTGACTCATGCATCTCCAATTTGTTCATGAGAGCGGCAATTTGGGCGTCTTTCTCTTCGAGAGACTTTGACAGCTTTTCGATTGCCAAAGCCATTTGTTGGAGCTTTTCATCCGAACTAGGACCCGCTTCAGTGACTAGCACGTCTTCGAGCGACTCCTCAGAAGATGTGTAATCTCCCCATTTTCGAGAAGAGACTGGCTAGATCCACCTTCGCACCCTTCATCTGAGGCAGAGTCGGATCCAGGGTGTTCTTGGAAAAGAGGGTTCTCTTGGAAGAGTTTTGCTTTTCTCAGAGAACGGGAGCCCGCTTTCCTGAGGTTAAGGATTTTTCCTTTACCTCTCTTGGAGAACTTCCTCAACGGAGATACCAGTCGAGATCTCCCAGCCCTTGTCTTTGCTCTGATGGCATGGAGGAATTCAGCCAGTGTCTCCTCGGAGTTCGCCCTGGTTTGCTTCACTTTTCCGTCAGTCATCATGTTTGTTGAATTTGGAATCTTGAGATTTGTTGTAGATCGAAAGATGAGAGGCAAGAGGGTCCCACTGGGCGTGCCAGAAATTTGTAACGAACAAATTTCTTTATTGTATTAAAATAATACAATTAAAAGTTGTTACAAATTGAATTTGAATGATTTGATGTGGAGTAATTCCCTTGACGTGAGCTATCCTCTGATTAACGATCTGCAGTTGGAGACGAGGGGCCTCGTGGCTTGATCCTACGCTCCAAAAGGACTTGATTGCTGACGGTGTGGATTCGTTGAAGAGCTTTGTTTTGGTTCTTCGACTTTGAATTTGTCTTCGTGGAAGAGCTTTATCTCCCGACGTTGATTTTGGCTTTAGCTTGATGCGGCCGGCTTTGTCGTGGATTCGAAGAACTGAAGAGATATTTATATCTCTTATTCTTCCTTCCTTCTTGACTTTAGCTTGGTTTTGGAGAACTGAAGAGTGTTTGTGCTCTTCTTCTCCTTTCCTTTTTCTTGTGTTTGGCTCTGAACTTGCAGCTCTTCGCCTCTTGACTCCTTGCTCCTCTTGTTGGGGTCTTCTACATTAGGGTTAGTGGCCTATTTATAGGCAAATTTGGATAGCCTTTCAACCACTCAAGAATTATCCAACCAATTAATTTGAATAATTCGTATGAAAAGTTTACTGATTATCTTAACCTATTTAAATGATTTATATAAATATAATATTTTGATTATATTTAACTAAAATCAAGTAAAGATTAAGAAAAGTAGGATGGGCCACATGGGCTTTTAAATTGAATTTGGGCTTTAAATAGACATTAGGATTTTAATTGGCTTAATGGGTCAATTAATTAAAATTGACCTGGTCCAATAGATTTAATGGGCTAATTAAAATCAAATTGGCCCAAAGGAATTTTATTTAAAATTTTTAATGTCTACACCACCAAAAACTCAAACTTTGCCCTAAGATGCCCACAACATTCTGTTCCTTTACAATGTAAACATCGATGGTAACCATTAACGAAGTACTCATGCCCTCCAAATGGGAGAGAACAAACCATATTATATTCTTGATTGCCACGCCACTTCAAATAACGATTTCACGAGTTTTGTTCTCCTCCCTCCATGGAAGGAGGATAAGATTTTCTCCCAATTGACATGACATTGTCACATCAACATGAATGATGACATAACACTCCCCCCACGGGAAAAGGATAAGATTAGTGCCACGTCAGCATGATCGATGGCGTGACATTAAGAACATCTCCAATGAGACGTGAAGTGTGAAGTGGAGGAGAGAGATAGATAGAAGATGATTATTTTAATTATTGATGAATAAAAAGATGTATAGGAAAAAAGAGAGTGAAAAGAGAAGAGAGAGAGAGAGAGAGAAACAAATTAAAAAATAATGATAAAATAATAGTGAAAAATATGGAGTTGAATGTGGATTTTGGACGTTGCACGTGAAACGCTGAAGAAAAAGTAAGAAAAAAGTGAAAAAATATAGATTAATAAATAAAAAATTGCGGGATCCATTTTTTATTGGGTGTATCTTTCTATTCAAAAATGAATCCACATAGACAGCAATCCAAGACGCCAAGAGCTTTCCCCAAAAAAGATTAGGGGAGGAGAACAAAACTCATTATTTGACACTATTAGATTACCATTCATTATTATTTCTGTTTATATAGAGTACTGGAAACATTGATGGTTACCTAAATTCCCCGATCATTTATGATATTTGAGCTAGTAATTTCAATTCTTTCAAGTAGCTAGTTAGAAAGTTGACCAATTTCTAACCATGAAAACAAAAATAACAACTTTTAGGTAAAGATTCGATGATAAGCGATGATAATTATTAAGGACAAAACAGTAGTTCAACCTTGATTTCATTATTTGACGTTACATGGAATTAGTGTTACTTTAGTGTATAAATTAAAATGTATTTTTATGAATATGAAGAAAAAAAATTAATGGAATTGGATGATGAAGATTTAAAAGTACAGTTAATATGTTGATGTAAATTGTTTGACCAAATTTAAATTTTTAAAAATAAATTAAAATAAATTAAAATTACTATACTAACAGGCTTTAAAATCAACATGTCAGAGGATTTAATTGCAGGGGCTTATGTTGTTCTATATGTTCGTGAGTTTTCTACTATTCTTCCACAGTGAAAACAGTGGAAGTTAGCAATTTATGCCAACTTCCACCACCGGCCCTCTACCAATCAGAGAGGGTCATGTGTGTCTCCTCCCCACAATGGGAAGAATATCATACTTACAAAACACACATGTTTCGTCCTGATTGGTGGGGGCTATGTGTGTAGATCCCATCACCGGCCTTCCACCAATCAGGGAGGGTCATGTGTCATTGTGGGTATGATATCCTCCCCACAGTGGGGAGGAGATCATTACCCAGACTGCTAATCCTTAAATTTTTTTATATGGCTCCAGAAGACAAAAGTATGGCCACAATAAGTGAAGTGACACTGAACTATTAAAATTTCTCCCGAATAGTTTTTTCTAATAATTCTAAATTGTTCATTTGTTTGCTACAATTGAATAAACTACCACTCAAGACCTATCTATAATCGGGTAGAAGAAATCATATGTCATTCAACTTTTTTTAATAGAAGTCCTTTATTATCTCATCTTCGTGTTTGACAGAAACTCCAGTGAAATGGCCTTGTACTTCTGCTACAATTCAGTCCACAGTTGTTCTCAAAGCTACCTTAGAGATTTTAATCTGGCATATATGTTTAACGCTAACAATGACCATATTTAGCTAATCAAATTCAATCTTGTGGCTCTATGACATCCTTCCCACTATGGGGAGGAGATCATTTCCCATGATAATTGTGCAACCCTTCAAATTAAATTTGTGTTTTTATCTATTCTAAATTTCTAATATAATCACTAATTAGATTATCTGACGTGTTGTGTGTTTAGTAGTAAATTGTTGATATCAATTACTCCCTAGCCATTTACCTTGTTGGGTGATAGAGCTTAAATTTAAAATGATTTTTAGGTGCGTGATTGAAAATAAAAGAAAATATATATTTATCTCAGACTTGGATTTTCGGATTGTAATAGTTCTCTAAAAAAAAGTATAGTTGAATACATAAGAATTTGTTAAACGAATAGTGAGTGATTGAAGAAGATGAGAGTGAAAATTTTAACTTGATTAAAGTGGCATCAAACAAGTCCTGTAATCAATTTTACTTGTCAAAAGAAAACTATTATCATTTATAACATATTTTTCAAAAAGCAAAAACCTTTTTTTTTTTTTAGGTAGAAAGTTGGTTAAAAAGTAAAGCACCTTTTTGGAAAACGTGAAAAATAATACTCTCTCAACCCCATTTGTATATGCTTGTTTATTTTTTCACAAAGATTAAAAATATAAGTGAAAAACAAATTATGCAAATATGTATCTTAGCTTGCAAGTATTATGTGTACTACTAAATGATAAAATCGGTTATAAGCATACAAATTAAATAAGTGTATGTTATAATAAGTCTTGATCTTCTCCCATATAGGGAGAATAACATTTCCCCATTGTTGATGTGAACTAATAAAATTTCATATGTGGGGTCATCTGATTATTTCATAATCAATAACATCTCTGCACGTCATCATGTGGGAGAATAACATCTCCTCACATGGGGAGGAGATCGAGAGTGATTATAGTCAACAAGTACAATAAACAAGACTAGATAAAGTAGACATGAAAAAGAAAAAACAAACAAAATGAAGCCCATATGTAATTCAAAATGAGTGTTAAAGAAAGTGAATTTTAAAATAATTACAAGCATTTAATATGGGATTATATTTGAAAAGGTGCAATCAATTTAATTTGTCATCAATATTAATTACAATTTTTATTAATCTGTACAAAAGTATTATTAATCCTATGTTTATGAGACTCCATTAGTGAGAGGGATGGAGTAATATTAAATACCCATATTTTAGTGATCTTGCCAAAATAAAATGTCAATACATCAACGAGGCTCGTTGGTTTCGATTCCTTAGAAATGAAATCTTACTACCCTTAGACGGCCTCATGTGAGGGGTTTACCAACCTCGGCAAATGGTTCACTTGCCCTAATAAGAGGTTCATTTTGCTGTACTTTAATAGGAAAATAATGTGTAGGTGCCAGCCAATATCGACGGTTATCTGGTGCTAAGTACGGATAATGTAGCCATTAATTTCTTTCATAAATAAATAATCTTCTTGCAGTTGACTTCTTTTCATTACTTTAGTTTGTTTGAGAAACAATTTTTAGTCATTAAAATTTTTTTTTCTATTAGACTATAAGCAGAATAAACAAGAAAAAACAAAGATTTAAGCGGGTGCTAGGATGTATATTTTTATGTGTTTTTATTTGATTTGATGTGATATAGAAGAGAGAATAAGTGGTATTGAATGGTGGAGATTTGAATTTTACTCATTAAATAAGGGTAAATGAGGAACATAGTTCACCAGAAAGATAGGAACACAGTTTACAAAATGTATGTTTCCAATACTTTTTTTAATTTTTGTGAAAAGTTAAACAAGCCTATATATATGAGACGAAATGAGTATTTTATCTAAATGTGAATGGACAGAAGTGTAGAGAAAAAAGAGAGGGAAAAGTGAAAAAGTTGAGAGATGTAGAAATAAATTCAAAAATAATAATAAAATAGTAGTGGAAAAATTCTAAATGTGGTACAAGAATCTATGAAGAAAAAAGTGGGATAATTGAGAGAGAAGTATTTTAAAAAATTTTAAAAATGTGGGCCCCCTCTTTATTTTTCTTCCTGTCTTTCTCTTCATTGGAGAATGGCAATTGACATTGCCACTGCCATTGCCATTGAAGGTGGCATTAAACAAAGAAAAGAAGCTAAAATCCTTAGAGCATCTCCAATAGTTACGTGGATTCCTAAAATTGATTGACACATGAATTAAAATAGACGTTGGGTATAAATAAATATTTTTCAATTAGTGATTGCTAACTAGAACATTGGCTAACGTGACATGGATTAACATAGACACTGTGGAAGTCCCTTCTCACATTTAATCAAACTAATTTACCATGAAAATACTTAAAGTGATTTTCAGACATAATTAGGTGGAGTCCAAATTTAATAATTAGAGATAATTTTTAGAGTTGAACATTTATTCTTCAAATATAATGCCACATAGATTGAACGTTCGTCTATTTAATTGCTACATACACAGGATTAGATAATGGCACTCTCGATCAGATGCCAATATGATTGGCACTGTAAGGTGTCAACTATGTTCATGTGAAATAATCAGTAGTATTCGTATATTCAAAGAACAGATGATAAGAGAAGAGGAAGAAGGGAGAAACAAAACGAATTTTATTCAAGACCTATTACAACAAGTAGGGTTTTCCTATATATATACATGTCAACAATACCTAACTTATAAAAATAACATAATGAATAATAATAATAATAATAATAATAACCAAATAATAATGCTAACATTAACATCCCCCCGCAAACTCACGATGTGACAGCAGACAGCAGCGAGAGTTTGGCAAGCAAGCAGCGCGGAGCGGAATGAGCCTTAGTAAAGAAATCGGTGAAGTGAGGAGGAGATAAAGGGCAAGGCAAGAGTCCCTTCTTTGTAGGTGATGACGAACAAAGTGACAATCAATCTCAACATGTTTGGTGCGCTCATGAAACACGAGATTGTGGGAGATCCCGAATGGCGCTTTTATTATCGCGATACATAGGAGTAGGAGAAGAGGCTGAACACCCATATCGAGGAAGTAACCAACGCAGCCAAACAATCTCGGCGATGGTAGAGGCCATAGCACGATATTACCTTCAGTAGAGGCGCGAAACAACGAGGTTGTTTCTTGCTCTTCCACGAAATAAGAGAGTCACCTAAGAAGATGCAAAAGCGGTGGTGGACTTACGATCGGAAGGGTTACTCGCCTAATCGGCGCTCGGAATAGGCACGCAGCTCAAGAGAAGAGGTCGAAGGAAAAAGAAGACTGCAGCAGGAACCACGAAGATATCGCAAATAGAAAATCGCTGTAATGAACCCTGGGTTGGAGTCAGAGTAGGAGCAGAGACATCTTGACTAACTATATGCACGACATACGCAATGTCGGGGCGTGTAATGGTAAGATAAACAAGAGAACCAACAACGGTGCGATACAGCGTGGGATCATCCAGCGGTATGCCATCTCGTAGAGGAGAATAACGAGCATTAGTTTCCATGGGACTATCAACTGTTTTGTCATCGGTGGCGGCACGCTGAATAATATCGTGATATACTTGGGTGAGAAAGCATATAACCCCTGGGGAAAGAAGCAACCTCAATTCCCAAAAAGTAAGATAGTGGTCCTAAATCCTTCATCTCAAAGAGACGAGTCAGTGCAATTTTCAAATCGGCGATCCCTACAACGTCATCACCGATGGGATCATGTCATCAACATATAACAAAAGAAGAATGCGTCCTGCTGAAGTGGACCGAGTAAAGAGGGCGGAGTCGTGATGACTAGACACAAATCCAAGAGATAAAAGAGAAGTGGAGAATCGCTCAAACCAGGCACGAGGAGCTTGTTTCAAACCGTAGAGTGCCTTTTTAAGCTTACAAACATAGCCAGGAGAATGAGGAACACCAGGAGGAGGGGTCATATAAACTTCTTCGTGAAGAATTCCATTTAAGAAGGCATTTTTAACATCCATTTGACAAAGATTCCATTGACGGACGGAGGCAACGGCACATAAACACGTCTGATGGTCATCTTGGCAACTGGGGCAAAAGTTTCCTCATAATCCAAGCCGTACTCCTGGGCAAACCCTTTAGCAACCAAGCGAGCCTTGTAACGCTCAACAGTGCCATCAGATTTAGTTTTAATCTTATACACCCAACGAGAACCAATAGCATGCTTACCTGAGGGTAAAGGGACCAATTCCCAAGTATCAGTCTTATGTAAAGCAATGAGTTCATTAGCCATAGCTTTGTTGCCAAAGGGGATCTGCGTCGCTTCTTTATAAGAGGAAGGTTCGTGAGAGTTTGTGAAGAGAAGATAAGAAACAACAAAAAGATTCGGAGTAGCAAGAGTAATCGAAATCGAGGTAATTGAGTGGACTTACGGATCTGGGTGGATTTCGAGGCTGGGTGGTGGTGGTGGTGGAGATGGCGGATCCTCGGCTTTGAGATGATGATGGAGACAAAGATAGGAGAAGGAGATGGAACACCCGTGACGACACATGTGTACCTGCAGATGGGGAAGAGGAAGATGGGGATGGACATGGGTTGACCGGTATCATCATACTGCAAAGGGATCTATCTTGACAAGATCGGACTTTCTCACGGGAGGTGTATTATCGACAAGCGAGAAGAAGGGAATGTGTTCAAGAAACACTACATGACGAGACACATATAATTTTTGTCCAATGGGATCAAAGCAGCGATAACCCTTTGACCATCACCGTAGCCTAAGAAAACACATATAGCGTAGCGAAGTCAATTTACTACGTTCAAGCTGTAGGGCGAAGGACAAAGCAAGTGCATCCAAAAACTCTCAAGGAAGAATAATTAGGAGAATACCCAAATAAAGTTTCAAATGGCGACAATCCGGATGTATAAGAGGATGGGATTCGATTAATTAAATGGACAAGCAGAAGAGATGCCTCTCCCAAAACTCACCGGGCACTTTGGAAGATAGAAGAAGAGAACGTCTTTGTGTCAAGAATGTGCCTATGTTTGCGCCAAAGAACACCATTTCTTTGAGGAGTATCGATACATGAAGTTTGAAAAAGTTGTGCCGTCCTCAACGAGTAACTCGTGAAAGGAAGTCGAGGTATATTCACCACCCAAATCACACCTAAAACACTTAATTATAAGCAGAGTGTTGTGTTTTAACAAGCATACTAAAAGAGCGTAAACATCAACAAAATCGAGCGTCTTTTCATAAGATATATCCAACAATAACGACTATAATCATCAATGAACGAGACATAATATCTAGACCCTCCTTTAGTGGAAACAGAGCCGGGCCCCACACATCCGAAAGTGAACCAAATCAAAAGGTGCAAGCGACGAGAAGTACTACGAGAAAATGGTAAAGCGAGAAAACTTGGCAAGTTTGCAACCACTACAATCTGAAATGTCATGAATATCTAAGTCTCCTAAACAACCTTTAGAAACTAAGAATGTTAAAGCGACTAGTGACACATGTCCAAGGCGAGAGTGCCACAAATAGAATTGAGAAGAAGAAGAATTCAATTGAAAAGATGAAAGGTCAACACCGAGAGAAAGGCCGCAACATGCGTGGGTTCGGAGTGTCCAAAACATAAAGCTCCTCATTTCTTCCTATGGCCTATCCCAATCGCCTAAGACTGTGGGATCACAGTACATAACAAGCAAAGGGAGGAAAAGTTAACCAAATATCGAGAATCACATAATTGACCGAATCTGAGATTCAAAGTAAGGCCAGAACACAACAAACATTGAAAGAGACAAGTTAGAAGTGTGAATAGAGCTGACACTGACTAAAGGTAATGAGGTGCCATTAGCGGTAATAAAGGTAAGTAGAGGAGGGGAAGAACATAATGAATCAAAGAGAGCGGAATTGGAGGACATATGTTTGAAGCACCTGAGTCAAGGATCCAAGGTGAAAAGGTACCTGGATCGATTATGTGATGACAAACCTGCATGCGATGCTGACATGGCACGTGGCCGTGTGGTTAGGAACTTCAAATCAAGCTCACTAAGATCGCAGACAATTGAGAATCGACGGCGGTGGTGGTCCAAGTATAGAAGAATTTGGTGATGAGTACAATTTGCCATTATATTGGCATGTGGACGAGAAAACTGCTGCGACGACGAGGATTGTTGCTTCAACAACTTAGGACATTGAGCCCTCCAATGTCCTTTTTGCTTACAAAAGCTGCACGTATCATATGGAACCTTAGCATGCCCCTTGCTCCGGTTTTGCGTAGAAGATACAGCCAATACTGAAGTCCCCGAATGAGGTAAAGACACCTCAGTGGAAAGAGACTTCAATCGGGTCTCCTCAGCAACTAGCTCACTAACAACAGAATCCACAGATGGAAGAGGAGAACGATGTAAAATAGAGCCTCGGAGTCCCTCAAAATCACTGCGCAATGCCATCAAGAACTGCACCAATCGTTGCTCCTCTCTATAGGTAATGTAATCATCAGAGTTCTTTAACCTACAGGTTCAGTAAGAGCCAACTCGTCCCAAATTGCCGTCATAGCCGTATAAAACTCCAGAACGCTCATATTCTTTTGTTGTAATGCTCGAATATCATTCTCCAACTGATAGCGCTTTGCAAAATTAGTCTTAGTGTACAATTTTTGTAAATGGTCCCAAACTTCCTTCGCTGTCTCATACTTTGCCAACTGAACCCCTATACTATGATCAACAGAATTATTGACCCACGTAAGAATTTTCGAATTGTTTGCATCCCAATTGTCTATCGTTGTATCATAATCATCATCAGTACTTTCGGGTTTGACAACCGTACCACTAACATAACCCCATAACTTCTTGCCCTTCAAAAAGTGCTTCATTACATGGTTCCAATGGGAATAATTCTTTCCATTCAATCGAACACCTACTGCTTGGAGAGAATCATCGGACGCCATAACGAGAGAGAACACGCAACAACCGGAGCACAAAAAGTAACCACAAGTAAAGGAACCTCAACCAAACCCCTGTAATGCAATTACAAGGCAGCTGTAATGCAATTACACGCCCAAACAAACCCTGTAATGCAATTACACGCCCGCTGTAATCTGATCCTGTAATGCAATTACACGCCCGCTGTAATCCGATCTGCAACAAAGAGTAATCCAATTACAAGGCAGTTGTAATCCCGGACAAACCCTGTAATGCAATTACACGGCGGCGTAATCCGATCTGCAACAAAGAGCCCAAATCCCGATCAGAATCACGTCGTGACTCGATCCGAACACCAAACGTGAAATTGACCACAGATTTAGAAACTAGAGAGAGAGACGATCACAACCACGAAAAGAACTCCGCTTGACGATGCTCGACGCGCCTCCATGCGCCGCCCCAAGCCGCGGCTGTCGAAGAACTCCGGTCTGCCAAGTGGCGCGTGGTACTACACGCGCCTCACCGGAAGGAAGACCGACGCCTGGGCACCCCGAATATGGTCTTGGTTTGTCAAAAAGGGTTCTGGAAGTGGTTCGAATCTTGAGTCAAAGTCCTCGGCTAGAGAAGAAAGAAGGAATTCAAGGCGGCTAGGGTTTTTCGTGCGTGAATTCAAGAATCCTAACGTCAAATACTACCACAAAGGCTCTGATACCATGTGAAATAATCAGTAGTATTCGTATATTCAAAGAACAGATGATAAGAGAAGAGGAAGAAGGGAGAAACAAAACGAATTTCATTCAAGACCTATTACAACAAGTAGGGTTTTCCTATATATATACATGTCAACAATACCTAACTTATAAAAATAACATGATGAATAATAATAATAATAATAACCAAATAATAATGCTAACATTAACAGTTCAAATGGTGCCGCATGCCCTCACCTTTAGAGGGTGAGCGGATGTGTGGACACGTGTTCACGATTCGGATATAATTGATACTTTATGATGTTAGTTATATTGACGGGTGATCTATAAGGTAGATAATGGTCCTTGAAGATGCTGGAAAAAAAAAGCACGCACAAAATTTGAAAAAGATTTGCTGCGTATTGTACTTTGTGGCTGCCATATTTCAGGCCTTGCGCTTGTTAAGGTTTTACCGAGATCACGTTTGCACTATTTATTAAAGCCCTGCCGCCGCAATAAATTTCAACTCCCTTCATTTTTTTCTTCTACATGTTTTATTTGCTCCCCTAGTCAAGGTCGGTCCTGGGCTCTAGCTTTGCAATAAATCTCCATATGAAAAATTTTCTCTTTCATCATTGTTAAGTTTCAATCACCGACTTATTGATCTAACATTTTTAACATGATTTCTTTAATTTCTAATCATCCTATAATCCTTAATATAGAGTGTTAGGAATTGTGATTTGAATTTTATTTCAAGTCAAATTTAGAAAAATTAAAGGATTCTATTGGAATTAGGATTTTATTCATATTCTCTCAATATTGATATTTACTTATTCTATTAGGATTTATATTTCTCATCCTATGAGAATTAGTGTTCTTGTCCTATTAAGAATATGCTTATTTTTCTCATATATATATATCATGCCATAGAGCTTATGACATTCACTGTAAGAGTCACAAAATTATCTCCTCTTGTAACCATCTTTGATATAGGAAAATTTTTCCTTGTAAAAGGTCTGTGGGTTTTTCACCCAGATCTTGGGTTTCTCACATAAATCAAATCTGCATGTTCTTTGTTCTTTAATTTTGTTACCAGTTATTGTTCAGTATTCCTCACATACAAGGTGTTTTCATACAAAATTTAATATATTTTTATGAGTACGAAGAGAGAGAAATGTGTAGAGTTAAATGATGGAGATTTAATAGTACAAAAGTGAATCTTATGAAATATATAAATGTGATTTATTTGACCAAATTTGAATATTTAAAAAGTAAAACGTTTTGTCATCTCGAAATGAGAAATATTCTTACTGTTGTACTTGTATGAAATGAAATAATGAGTGTACTACTTAAGGGTGGGCATTTATTGGTTCAGCTAAGTTATTAATGGAACCAAATTAACTACTTATTTAATTCAATTTGTATCCTACTTGATTTCTTATAGCATGTAAAAGTTTTCACTTTGATCGTTGATTCATAGTATAAACTCTTCATATAATAGTTCATTTATTTTATATTTTGAAAATATTTACTCGTTCTGCATTACTTCGATATCTTTAATTGCATTTATTACAAAAACATTTTTTTATGACAACTAATTAGCTAGAGAAAATGTATTCACTTAATTTTTAAATTAAGATTATTCAATTTTTTGGGTATTAAAAAAGCGTTTGATTTTCGGTTCCAATTTGATTTTGATTTCGATTCTAAAATTTTTTCAACGGAATTGATTGGTTTTAGTTCTTTTGTTTCGATTTCGATTCGGTCGGCTTGGTTACAGCGTTTTTTTACCACTCCTGTGGTATTACTAAGGGTGTGTTTGATTTAGGGTTGGAAAATTAAGTAGGAAAATATTTTTCATCCAAAATTTTCTTTTATGGTGTTTGATTGTAATAATATAAAAATAGAAAATATTTTTCATACAAGGCAAAAAATTGGAAATTTTCCTTAAAAATAAGAAAAATATTTTCCTATAGATAGAGATAGGAAAATATTTTCCATGGAAAATTTTCCACTCCCACTTTTTTCCTCCAATCAAACACACCCTAATTTGATTTCTACAAACTGCTTAAAAAAATCTGATTTCTAGACACCACGAGTCTACTGCTAGAAATTGTTGGACCTAAAACACGCTATATGAAACACGTGAAGGGTCCACGATTAACCGTCATTTACAATAATGACACGGCACAACCAAAGCAATGTATTAAGGAAGATTTATCAGATAATAATTTCAATTAAATCAAGATAACCAGAGAATCTTAATACGGAATTATTGTAAATGCCACTACGCAACTCGTCGATTTATTTTCACCGTCAATCAATTTAACAATATATTATATAGTTCCTCGCTCTGTGTACATCCGCTGCACCGCGCAGATTACATCCGCCGTTAACCCAATTTTTGTGGCGGCGCGTACGATTTCACTCCGCGTTAGTTTTCTGTCTCCTACAAGTCCCGAATCATCAAAATCTAGAGAAAATTAAATCGATTATTACAGTTTCTGAGAGTTATTGTTTGGGATTTTTTTGAATCGTCCGATTTTCTATTTTTCCGAGAAATATTGGATCTTAGAGAACAATTTTGCACAATTGGAATCTGGGTTTTTGTAATTTTGATTCAGATTTCTCGAATACCTCTGCCATGAAGGTTCATCCGGCGCCGATCGCGTTGCAGTACGATATAGCATCGGCTCTCTCTGCGGCGAACGCCTGCGGCCAGAGGAAGCTCCGGAGACTGCCCCACATATTCGCCAAGGTGTTGGAGCTTCCTTTCCGGTCAGACGCCGACGTTTTGATTGAAGAAACCGCCGATTCTCTTAGATTCATCCTCGCCGCCGGTGGAATCTCCGGTGATGTAGGGGCACACACCATTGAGATTTACCCTGGGGTTACCAAGATTGTTGTTCGAATAAACGGCGTTGTGAATTTGTCTCAGAGTGATTTGGAGATGGATTTGTGGCGATATCGGCTACCAGATTCAGCCTGGACGGAGTTGGCAACTGCCGCGTACCACCACGGTGAGTTGGTTGTGACGGTGCCGAAGGGTGGCGGCGAAGAGGATGGTGGTGGAGAGCTTGGAGCTGGGAGGCTTGTGCTTGTACAGTAATATTTAATTTATTTTTATCCTTTTCATTCTCCTCTTTTTTATGATTTAATTTGCTTAAACATGTTATCCTAATATGATTTTGTTGGATTATAAGGCTTCTAGTAACTTTTCATCACTTTGTTTCTGCAATATGAGCTCAAAGAAGTGAGAAAAAATTCTTACATATTGGGCACTAGGAGTCTAAGATCATCTGTGTTTCTTGAACTATGGAAAGTATGTTCCCTGCAGTTTTCCTATGCTTGGCTTTGGGCATTTGTTCCTAGTTTAAGTGTATAATTACCTCGTAAAACTCGTGAGACATATGTCTGAATGGAATGTAATTGTAGAAGCTTGATTGTTGCTTGCGGACTAATTTTGAACTGATCAAAGTGTTATTAGTCAATGTCTCAATGATGGCTAGTACAGTAGGATAATCAATCACATGTTCGTTGAGGTTACTCCAATAAGAAAGATCTAGGTGTGTATGTTTGGTATGCAGCATAGGATAGTATTGTATGGCTCATCGGTTAAAATTTTTAACTTATTTTCCTTATTTATGTCGTCCAGTTGAACAAGCAAGCTTGCCATCGTAGCGTGGGGAACACAAGATGCGTGGATAAGAATGAGTAGTAACTTGTGATGTATTGTTACTTTTGGAGTTTGACTGAGTAGTAAAAGTTGATTTAAGGTAGAAATAAGTTAAAACACACACAAGGCATATCTTCACTTGTGCTCCTTTTGCTTTCCTTCAAGCGTATTTTCTTTTAATAATGAATTTGATGTATAAAAAGTATGTTATATTTGTGTCGTATTCCTCGTTTAAATGCTTTCAGTCATGCATTTTCACATATAGACATGGCCGGAGGTCTTTTCTCAAGTGTCACATTATAGTAGCGCCTGAAGAAGGTTGTGCGATAATTGACCCTGGTCGTACTGATTGGTTCATGTGTTTCTTATTTGCTTTCAAGTTTCAAGTCTTTGGGCCCTTTAGGGTATTGTCATTCTTGTTTCTATCATGTAGTCGACATCCAATTGTTGTCTCTACCCAGCAATATGAAAGCGGGGTCAAACTCTTCTTGAAGAAATTGGGAAGTGTGAAAAGTTGTGGGTCCCATAAAATTTATCTTTGGAAGTAAATTTAAGTAAAGTGGAAAATGGAAATAGTCCGACTAAACAAGCTTTTTATGATAAAATTTAGGTTGTTTAAAGGTTTGATTGTGTTCAAGTATTAGGAATATCGAATAATAAGTTCTCATTTTGAATGTATGGTTGAGATTAAAGTTTGATTTTGACAGGGTCGAGAATAGATTGAAAGATGAACCACGGCTTTATATTCTCCTCTTTATATCCTGTGGAACATCCTAGGCCCAATGTGCCTTAGTATGAGTCATTTTCCCGGCCTAAAACCATGATTGTATATTACATATTGGACTCTTTTCTTGTATTGGTTAAGACTTAAAGACTGCCTAACTTAATAGCGACTTGTGGTACTCATGGAACCACTTAGATGAATCCAATAAGAACTCTTTAGCTCAAACCGTGTGGTTGTCTCTCATCTGAACTAATTCCAATGGAGTCATTTGTCAGTTGGAGATTGCGTGAGAGATATGGTTGCCCCGATGGTAATACAAATGTCTGATTGTTTCTTTTTCTCAAAAAGTAGATTGGAAGGCTTATCAGAAACAGGTATGTTGGCTAATTTACATTTTTCGTCACTACCATACGCGGTGTCTTAGTTTCATTGAATTGTATTTTTGTTGGAATGGTTATTGTGTTTCTTTGTCTGCTCGCTTTTTGGACGGATTTTGGTGAATCTTGATTATGGTCCAGCAATTTTGCTAACCTTAGAAGTGATATGAAAGTGTGGGGCTTCATACTTTTTCATTTTCATTTTTGCAATTATTTTTTGGGAGTCTTGTTTTAAAACCACTGGCCAGAATAAGTGAAGATAGTATTTAAAATGTTGTATACTTTTGCGTGGAGGGCCATATGTGTCATCGATATTGGATGATATGCAGTAATTATAATCATACTGAAGTGATCAAATTTAATCTTGAGGTGATATGTATTTTGTGGATACAGTAAGTTGTGTTCACGTGTGTGGTCGATCAAGCATGTACTTTTGATGCCAAAAGTGAATCTTCGCTGTTGACTCTAGTTAAAGTTCCACTACCTTTCACTTTTCTTTGGATATGGGATAAGCATAGATTCCTTTGATGGAGAGACTGTGTGCTCAGGATGATAGATGCTTTGCTTACATTGACAGGTCAACGTACCTTAGCCGCTGCCTTATTTATCTTTTTTGAAAATGAAAAGGAGGAGCCCACCCCCCGCCCCCAGTTTTCTTTATTCTCTTATATCTATGTTTGAAGGGTCATGCAAGAGGTACAGTAAAGTTAGATTAAAAAAATGTGCGATACTATAGGACCATGATTTTCTATACATTATAGTACTTTTAAATCATTTGTTATCAAATAGGAGTCTTCATCTTCTTCCCATATAGGAAGAATAACATTTCCTCATCACTTGTGTGGGCTAATCAGATTTTGTATGTGGGGTTATTTTATCATTTCAGAACAAATAAGAAACTGTCACATCCACATCCCCATGTGGGGAGAATAACATCTTCCCAAATGGGAAGGCGCTCATTTTTGTGTCAAATAGATCTCATATGTCTTATACCTACCAATATCATTTTTCCTTTCTTGAAGATCCGGGGATGTATATGCGAGCAGGTTGGATCGCAGTGTAGCCCACAGACAATGCCCAATAAGGGAAAATTTCTGGAGTCCAAAATCTTAATAGTTTAGTACCAAATGGATATTACGCATTTCCCATATCAATCGCAAGCAAGCTGCGTTTGTCCCTCTCACTCTGCGTACATTTCCTAATTCCCCAATTCCAGTATTTCCTAATCTGCTTGAATCTTTGATTTCAAAAAAATGTGAAATTTTTTCAGTCTCTATTGCACTATTAATTGAGAGAGTTCTAGTATGAATGAAATCTTGATATATAATTTTTATGTTGGTGTGGTCCGTATACTAATGTGAACCACTTCCAAATTGTAACATCAATGTGCTGATATTTTAACATATCCAAACGTGAGTAGGTGATCAAAACTAAGGTATTAGCGGCGGAGACTTGAGAATGTTTGAATGTAGATTTTTTTTTTCTTTTTTTTTTGAGCTATTTATTCAATTCACGATTAATAGTTCAATTTTTATTCACTGATATCATTACAAAATTTAAAATCAAACTTCAACAATCCGATAAGAATGTACAATTATTATTAGTTAATTATTAATTAATATGTGAATATGAGGAATGAGATAAGGTGAGCATATCTTATTGTTGGGCTTGATCACCCAAACTTGTGGAGGAGTCGGGTATAGAATTTGGGAGTCGAAGTTGCAATGGTTCCAAATGTTTAATCGGTTGCAGTGACCCTGCACGGCAAAAGTATGGTGTATGGATTACTTTTATTGTCTTACTTTAAGAACTGGAGGTTTTTTTTTTCTATTTTTTTTATTTTATTTTTTTCTAATCAAAAGATTTATTATTATTTCATATTATTATTGTCAATGAAAATAATAATATGAAATTATCGCGCATTTAATTATCACGCATTTACATAATTTTCATTGACAATTTATTAAAAAGTATCATTCATACTTTTTTTTTTTATATATTTATATTATCACATTTATTTGACCATGTACCATTTATCTATTGAATATAATATATTTGTTCAAAGTAATGAACATACTGTATAGGGTATTGCAATTTTTTTATTCAATAAATAAAATGTAAATAACTGGTATAGTCTCATATTAAAATAACGTAGTTTACGAAAATGAAAATTTATTTATACCAGTTGAGAAACATTTTATACCCCATATATTACCCTCACATATTTCTTAAATTGAGAAGTCCATGACAACCTATTATTATTTTCATTCCATGTCTGTTTGCAATTATTTCCATTCCATGTCTGTTTGCAATTATTTCATAGTTAATATATTTCTTAGTTCCTGATTGTCAATGTGTTAAAAAGTACACTAGTGTTTTCATCCGTGCGTTGCACAAGGAGATATATGTTTAAGATATAATTTAGAATCCGGGGGTACTCGCAAGTATTTTGGGGCTCGTCCGGACTGGCATGTATCTGCTTTTATTAACCACGAATATAATTCTATTTTTAAAATTAAAAAAATTTTAATATAAGTAAAAATATTTGGACATTTGAAAACAAAAAATATTTGAACCCATAAATTATAAGTCAACGATGAAGTGTCTTACCGTTATTCCATTCGCCGTTTGCAAAAAAAAAAAAAAAATCGAGGTGAGAAAAAATTGCTTCGTCTATCAACTCACAGGTCTAAAATCAAACTCAGCCCACCGTTCAACCTACCCTTCGACCCACCCTTAGAACTTACGGGTTGGGACAATTGATACCTCTATAGCTCATGGGTTGAGGGACGAGTGTTAGCCAATCCATCTTGAACCCGACTCATTGTTATTCCTAAAACCGAATATTAACATATTCAAGAGAAACTCACCAATTTAGATGCTTATTTTAAATAATTTCAATTATATATATATATATATATATATATATATAATTACGTCATTATCTTTATAAACTCTTTAAGAAAAAAGATTTATATATTAAGCTCCGATATTTCTGTGTAGTAAGTGTAATATAATATAAACTTAGAATTGCATAGGAATTTTTAATCGTAAAGCTTCTATGAATAGTTTTAATAGACTAATACTTATTTAATTTCTTAAAAAGTTTGATTTGCGCGCATTTGTTCCGGCATCTTGACATTCATACAACAAAATACTTTCATGTAATTTAGATTTAAAACATATTATTATCAAATTTAAATATAAAAAAATTGTCACCTAACCATCCAAAGTTTTAATTTAGTTATATAAATTGAATTGAAATAATAAGAGTATAAGTCCATCCTGTTAGCACCCATAGCAGAAGTAGTTACTAATAGTGGAAATTATCATTGAACATGACATTTGTGTTAGAATTGATTTGTACTAGAATTGATTTGTACATTATTAATAAAATTTAAATCATTTAATATTTGCACCTGTGCATGAAACTATCTAACGGTGGCAACATATATATATGTATATATATTAAAATAATTAATTATTAAGTATTTAAGATTTCAAAAAAAAGCATTAAGTATTCAACTTATTGGATTGATTTAACTATTTGTTTATCTATTATCCACCTAGAATATTGATTAAATTGTGAAACTTTTAGTGAAAAAATAATTTTAAATTAAAAGAATTAATTATTAAGTATTTAACATTTCAAAAAAATTAAGTATTTTACTTATTGGATTGATTTAACTATTTGTTTATCTATGATCCGACTGAAATATTGATTAAAGTGTGAAAATTTTAGTGAAAACGTATTTAATAGTAGCATCAAAAAATTTCAACTCATGTTAACATGCTCACGGTTCTACGACTTGATGGAGATGCGAATTGTGCATGCTTATGTGATTACAATGGAAATTTTTAGTATTTTCAACCGTTTTATATTAATCAACTATATATAATATGTCACACTATTTAATAAATTGTGGATCCTTATGTATATGTGATCAATGAGTTATGATTTTTTATATGTAAGTTGTCAGTAATATTTAGTATTTTAAGAATATTGAATATTACTACATGTGAAATGCTACAATTTTTTCTATTATTAATAA
This sequence comes from Jasminum sambac, assembly GCA_018223645.1. Classification (NCBI taxonomy): domain Eukaryota; kingdom Viridiplantae; phylum Streptophyta; class Magnoliopsida; order Lamiales; family Oleaceae; genus Jasminum; species Jasminum sambac. The sequence goes on from CP073652.1 coordinate 31,083,677, forward strand.
TTAACAAAGCGACGGACTTTATGAAATACGCAGAACCAATATAGTCCATTGATCTATCACCCCTATCTTTATTAATTATAATCTAACAATTGCAATTCTACCTAAAAAGTTTTTTTTTTATATAATATATTCTACCTAAAAAGGTTGGATAAGCATAATTCAATACATGGTGATGCAAAACAGAAATATTGCAATGGCAAAACAAAACAATTGCAATGCTAATTGATAGTCAAGAACAGAACGGTAATATATCCAAATAGCTAGAATAAGGGTATTTTTAATGTTGTCATTATTTGATTAGCAATTGATTCATTTATATCGTAAATAACAAATAGTAGTTGAAGGATATAGAAAGATAACAACTTTTCAACTTATAAGAAATGAACAAAAAAAGGCCATAAAGTGCTACACTAAATTCATAGTCATTTGCAAGCTTCAATTTTGACTCCTCATGACAAATATGCATAGAACTTGATGAGGTACGTGTGAGTAGCATGGTAATGTGAATAGAAATGAGTAATAATTTTGAATGAGCGCACAAAATCTAGTCCAAATATCCAATTATTTGATAAAAAGATTCACAAATATGCTTAGAACTTGATTAGATAATCGTGAGTACCATATTAATGTCAACATAAATGAGTAATAATTTTGAATGAGTGCACAAAATAAAGTCCAAATATCCAATTATTTGATAAAATGATTCAACGAATCTTTGCCATTCTTGAAGCCTCACCAAGCAATCACTATTCACTATAGACCAACCGATTTGGATTGAGCCTTATTCTTGGCCAATGAAGCCATTCGATTTGCTTGCTCTTTTTCTGTTTCTTCTTTAGTTCTTTTCCATTCGATTTGCTTGCTCTTTTTCTGCTTCTTCTTTAGTTCCTTTCTAACTCCCACAATCATTCTTCCTCTTTTCTATTGAACTCTAGAGCCTTATTCTGGACCAAATTGGTGTTTTTGTTTCCGGATGTTGAACTTCCTTGTGAGGCCTCTACTCTCCATAAATCTCTAGCAACTAATGAACTTTCCACATTCTTTGTCTTGCTTTCATAGATTGATGTGAAATTAATTATACCCCGCAATAGAGGAACAAACGATCAGAGTTTTGGGCAATAAATAAATAAATAAATACTTACTTAACTACATAAAATTAATAAATTATTGTGACCAAAGAATAAGTCACCAAGGCAGGATTATATAACATCACGTGACCAATACAACAAATACATATATTTATTTCTAGAAGGACGTTTGCAAATGACAACTATTTATTATTTTTGTATTATAGCTAATAGCAGAAATTATACGTCTAAAAATAATCATTCACCTGACTAAAGAAGTCAGCATTGTAAAAGTCTATAGCTCCTTCACTCATACAGGAAATCGCTTGTTACACAGGAAACACGTACTCATTTTCCTTTTATATGCAATGCAACCAAATGTAATATATCAACCAAAAAAAATGATAATAATAATAATAATCAAATCTATCAATAAATCTAAAGCAGACTTTAAAGATTACCTATGATTGACCAAATTTTTTCAATTCCTTTAAGTTAACACCAAAAATCTCTTTCTCAGTCAACCCCTTAGGGATGGTCATTTTCAGCAAGCCTATATAGCCTTCAGCCAAGGATATCCCAAATCCTCACACGGATGATTATTAAATCAACCCTATGGCTATTATTTTCCATTAAAAAGTCTATAGACAATACAAAAAAGATTCAAAACAAATCTCTACATGTGCAAAATATTTATTTTTCCAATATACATTGTGTGATTAAATAATAGATAGAAGTTATTATTATTTTCTTCTTTTAAAAAGTATGGAATGAGTGTTTGAAAATGATTTTTGAAATATCTACACTAAACAACGGTAATAAAAGTACAATACTGAAGACCAATTTCAGCTTTCCAAACCCCTTACTAACTGTATAAGTTGCACGATATTGATCTCGAAAAGCATATCTTCCAATGCAAATTGGCTTTGTGCATCTTGAATGCATCATAAAATAGTTTAATTAATATTGCATAATCCATAGAAAGAGTGAATAGAATCCTAAATAAAACAGCAAAAGTATATAACCAGAAAGGAATGGAGTAGATATTGCCTGGGACCAGTCAAGGAACATTTTTCAGAGAACTGGTTATGTTAAGATGGTGCCAGCAAGTAAAAGAAGTACAATGAGCCACAGAGATGGATCGAAATACTAACAAAAAAAAGGAGGTGCCTACAATTCCTCACCATTAAAAATGTTCCTAATTGTCCTATTTGGACTATTCCACATCTCCTTCAAACCAAATTCCTTCACACGAGCTTCATCTAAGCGTACATAGTTTTATATCATGTTAATCAAATTCATAAATTAAACAAAAAATGATGTAAAGAAACACAACATAGCATATACAGTTTCTCGTCCCTGCCAGGAGTAATGGTAATATAGCTGATAGCTACATTCTACCTATAATTTCAGCGTACAAAATAACCATCATTGAGTAGAAGATTGACTAAATATTTAAATTGTGATGGAAAACCCAAAATATAGAGACCATCATTGCAAATATCAGAAGATAAGCAAACATTCAAGCCATCAATGACGAAGTTAATAACTTATTCAAATCAATAAAAAGGGACAACATATTTAAGAGTAGCTTGAGCACTTTCAATCTAATACCATAATACTATTCCAACTTTTAAGTGTAGACTCCGATGACAAAACCATATATTAGAATCGATGGCCTGTCTTTAGTTTTGTATTAACACATTTGCCCCTGATAATAAGAATCAGAATCACCATATGAAACTGCATTTAGAACAATCACGAAGACCTTTTTAATGAGGACTTTTTTTGCACTTTCATGAGGACGTTTTTATTTAATTATTTTTTAATCTAATTTTGTTCCTAAATTGATATATCCCAAGAATCTGTCAGTCAATCTTGCACACAATTTTTTTAGTTTTTTAATTTATTAAAAAAATACAATTAATTAATTAATTATTAATATTGAATTTAATTCAATTGGAAGATGTATATATATATATATATATATATATTTAATAAATAAATTAATTGTATTTAGAACAATCATGAGGATGTTTTTGAATGAAGACTTTTCCTTGCACTTTCATGAGGACGTTTTTATTTAATTATTTTTTAATCTAATTTTGTTCCTAAATTGATATATCCCAAGAATTTGTCAATCAATCTTGCACACAATTTTTTTAGTTTTTTAATTCATTTTTTATTCCAACTCATCAAGTTTCCTCCAATGCAATTAATTAATTAATTAATAATTTTTTATTTTTTATTTATCTAAGTACCTTATTTTATATATGTACATCTTCCAATTGAATTAAATTCAATATTAATAATTAATTAATTAATTGTATTTTTTAATGAATTAATTAATTGTATTTAGAACAATCACGAGGACATTTTTCAATGAGGACGTTTTTCAATGAGGACTTTACTTTGCACTTTATGAGGATGTTTTTATTTAATTATTTTTAATCTAATTTTGTTCGGTAAATTGATATATCCCCAAGAATTTGTCAATCAATCTTGCACACATTTTTTTTAGTTTTTCAATTCATTTTTTATTCCAACTCATCAAGTTTCCCTGCAATGCACTTAATTGATTTTTTAATTAATTAATTAATTAATTATTTAATTTAATTACCTTATATAAGTAAGTTTTTTTGGCCAACTTTACAGACAATTTTTAAAAATTTTTGAATTCATTTTTTATTCCAACTCATCAAATTTTCCGTCCAATACACTTAATTAATCTTTTAATTCATTATTTAATTATTTAGTTACCTTATTTTGTTATTATTCTTAAATAAATAACAGTGATTATCCTACCATAACAATAATCCTACCATAATAATAATCCTTATCCTTCAATAACTGTGATTATGCATATTATATGTGATTCCTAATTCTCAATTCCCAATTCAGGGGAAATCCTTCAATTACGCAATAATTCTTTTAAGGTTGGAATCCTTCAAATCCCTTCACCCTAATTCTGACATCATTCGACCTCTTTTCCCCCAAATAGTTTCAATTAATGATTTTTGTGTTCAATTATCTTCATCGCTTACAATTTCTTGATTGATTTGCGCAAATTTGAGTCAAACGTCAATCTTCTCCAAATTCAAGGATTTGCGCAAATTAAAAATAGGCATTTAATTTAATTACGTTCAATTCAGTAGCATTTTCATTGTCTGCTATGCATTCTTTTTCTTCGGATGTAGCCATTTTCAGATGTAGCCATTTTCTTTGTTAAAGATCCTGATTGCTATGGTGAGCCATTGTTTTCACGATCCTTTATGCTGCTCTATTTAATATTTTAAGTTTCTAAAAATCAGCTGCTTAAGAAAACTACGTTAGCTTTATATCAGTTTGTTAGCACTATTGCGTTGAGATTTTTTTTGAGAGGTTTTAAATAAATTCCAGGAATCAGGTTCAATCACAAAGGTGGATTATAGTAAGATCGGTTTACAAGAAAAAGTAGACAAGGTAATCACAATGAATAACGCAAAGACAAATTTCAATAAAGATATATTATACTTTTTGCTTATGTTAGAAGTTTCTTACATTTTTATTTGATGATGCCTCAGATATCGAGCTTAGATCATAATCATATCATTCCAGTCAAGTCCAAAATGAAATGTTCGATGTCAATTGACTCAAATGATGGTGGATCTATTGCCACATAGCAAATTGAAGGATAAGATTTGAAGCAATCTTGCAACGAACATAGGAAGATTATCAAAAAAGAAGGCTAGTCTATTTCACTGGGAATTAATATTATTTTATGGATATTTTGATGTCTAGCATCTGAGTTTTATTTTGGAAAAATTGATGCTTTGGTTTTGTTTTCATTATTTCCAAGGATGTATAAGTTTTTGAAAGAGAGTTTTGAACTGGAATTTAGATGGTCACTAAGCCATAAGTAAGCATTTCATTTTTCTTGCATTTCTCTCATTCTTTCTTTTGATGGTTAGAAATAAGAAAGGATCTTGGTGTTTGAATGAGAAGATATATCCAAAACGAATAAAATTGAGGGGTCATTATTTGTTTACCCATTTATTGACACTATGTTTGACCTTCATATTTAAAACAATTTTCAAAAGTTTTGTTGTAATGAAATTTTAGGACTAATTAAAGAGTAATGTATCCAAAAAAACATTAAAAGAAAAAATGTGATGTGAATTTCTCTACTCTTGCATTTTAGTAGTTATTTATTTTTATTTCAAATTTCAAATTACTGTTAGAAAAATCCAATCTCCTAGTAATCATGGGCCAAGATATCTCATCTACTTCTACATAGCAAGTCCGTGTGAGACATAAATTGAAACTATGCTTGATAGGGATTATTTAAAAAAAAAAAGACTCTTAGACGTATGATTGAAATTAAGAAAAAAAGTGTATTAAAAAAATTTGTATTAAAAAAAAATTGCCAAATCAAATCAGTTATTAAAATGAAGAGTGTGAAAGTACGAGTAATAATTAATTATTTAATTCAGAAAAGCCAAAAAATGAGCTGGAAAACTTTCCTTGTGTTATAAAAGTATAGAAACAATAAAGATAATTTAGAGAGAATGAATTCTAAGGAATTCTCAGGAATGAATTTCATTAATAACTGAAGCCCTATTTATAGGAAAACTTTGAATGGCACAATCGTAATTACATAATTTCATCAAGGGTATAATAGTCATTCACATATAATAATGACATCTTTTACCAAATTATTCCTCCACCAAATTATTCCTCCACCAAATTATTCCTCATAATTCATAACCACCACATTATTCTCAATTATTCATAACACCTAATAATTATTCTTCAATTATTATTCATAACACTCCCCCTTGAATGACTATTAATACAAATGTCTTCCTGACTGCTTTGGAGAAAAACCCAAAGGTGAGAAAAAACTTCCAAACCGATTGCAGGATAGCTTGGAGTGGTTATATACTGCTTCATCAAAACATTGCTCCCCCTGATGTCTATCAGCAGCATATGAGTATTCACGTGCTGCCTCGTTAAAACCTTGTCAAGAAAATCCAGTGGAAAAAAAACTTGATCGAAGGAAAAAGAGTACACCGCTCCGCTTGATTTCATATCTTGAGAACTGATATCTTTACTTACAGTAAATGATTTCAATATCATCATCGTTTGGATCTAAAGCATTAGCTCTATTATAACTTGATCCAATAGATACACAGATCAATTTCTCCTATCGTTCTCAATATACCATGAATATGCATCGTTAAAACCTTATTAGGAAAAACCCAAAAACCTTAATGAAGGAAAAAGAGTACATTATTCATGTGAATACGCCTTTAAAGTTGCCTCATTAAAAACCTTGTTAGGAAAACCCAATGGGATAAAACCTCACTAAGGGAAAAAGAGTGCAACGCGTATTTTATACAAGTATGTCATAAGCATTTCAAAATCTTTCATACATTTGTATGAGTATCATATACATTGGTTTTATACTCTTCGTTCATTTAGAGTGCATCAATTTTCTTACACAACTACAAAATATTCACCATGAACACATGTCTCCAAACACACAATTTAAAGCATATAAATTCATCGTAAAAAACATGTAAACATATAAGTAAACCTTCATAACTAACTAACATTTAAAATATATCATTTAATATTTAATACTCACTTAATAGGTTATTTCATTCCCAGGGGCTTAGCTCACCCTTTAGGTACTCATAAACACGGGTTTAGCTCATCCGATCCTTTAATTTCCTTTTCGGTACTACACACACGATCGGTAATTTAACTTTCATGAGCATGCAACATATAATGACCACCATGCTTATCTTTAAACTTGAGCACTAGTCATCATCATCTCATCATCTCATAAGTTAAGGATTTCACATTCACCATTTATCATCTTCAATATATCTCAATATTTTCATTATCATTGATCATATGTAGCGCTACATTTTCATATCGTGTCGACACTTTTCAATTTTATTTCTTTCCCCATATCGACATAACTTATCGAGATATCTCATTATCAATCCTCTTGTAGGATTACACAATATAGTTATGTCTATATATTCTTCAAGAGCATATGCCTCCGTTATTAAGACCATCTTTTATAATTTGCTTTGATATATATGTTTGGGGAAATATCAACGCTTCTGACGCGCTAACTTATCAAAGCATCGTGAGTTGATATATGTGATTGTTCATAGCCTTTCATGCATCTTTGAACTTCAAGTTCAGATTTCAATTTCGAGGATATAACATGATGCATTTATTTTCAACCTTTAATACTCCCTCATGTGAGAAAATTTAGAACACCAAAACTCATACACGCTTGGTATGATTTTAATCATATATGTTCTCATCATTCAAATTTTTAATATGGGAATTTAGACTGCTTGCATTCTATTCTCGATATCGGCAATTTATTTGAGAACTTTAAATAATTTGCCATATAATATCCCATTTGTATGCATACTAAAATCCTTCAGTGATTTATTCAAGTATTGGGATATACATTTACTAGCTTTATCATTAAATCTGAAAATCATGCTCATACTGTGAGCAAATATTTCAGAAATTTCAAATTACGAATCATATACACATGTGACTATCTAGTGGATCCATATTATAATATCTAGTAGTCCACATGGAGGATGAGTGGGCCCATACTTCTCATCCTTTATTCCAGATATATTTGGGATTTATTCCCAATATTGGCTAGTAATGATTTCATCATTTATCGAGAACAATCATTGAAGAATTCCTTTAATTCTTCACTTGAAATATTGATTTCAATAATTATTTAAACCGGGATGGTCAATCCGGTTTTGCAAACGAGTATTATTGAACTTCTAGTTCAGTAAATTCTTATATCGATTTCACTAGTATCTATATAGTGCTCAACATGATATCATAGAAACAATTCACCGACATATTCCATCATCTTTTGGTGACATTATTGTCTACTACTGTTCAAACACGGAGCTACAGCTCATACGCATCACATCCGGCTATTATTTAATTCCGAAATCGTAGCTCTTACGCTTCATATTATTTATTTAAAATCGGAGTCTTATTTCATACGTGTCGTATTATTCTATAAATAAATCATCAAAATTATTGCAAAATTCATCATAACAAGGGTCTATACATTATAATGGACCATATGCTCTCAAATCTTCGAAAATACTATCCATCACTACCGATCAAAATCCTAAAAAGGATTTATCGAGATAGGCTGGAAAGATTGAGGATGCTAATGAATAAGAGTATCCCACAAGATATCCGATGCTTGATTGAAGCAAAGGTTCGATTATCTGGTGAGGTTTCAATTCCCTCTAAATACATGCCTGGTATGGGTAAAAGTAGTTTTTCAAAGAAACGGAGAGCAAAAAGATTAGGAGGATGCTACAAGTGTGCTCGATGGACATGTGACACTCGATGTAAATCTGTGGGGTACTTGTCCAGAAACCGAGAAGATAAAATAGCATTAATTAAAGATGGATTGAGTAAGGAGCCTTTGGATGATATTCAACGGGCTCTTGAGACACATCCTAGTGGACACGTACAAGGTGAGCTAATAGCCTTATGGGCCAAATTCAAAGATCAACAAACGCGTTACAGTCTTGAAAAACTTACTTTAGAAGATCCTGTTTGTAAATTTAGTAGAAAATTTTAGTATAATAATTTTCTCATATTAATATAAGGAAGTTCGGTGTAATAACGAAGATCAATGTTTTTCTTGTAATTGTAAATATTTTTTTTCGATTTTAAGATATATATATGTATATATATATATATATATATATATATATATATTATTTTTCAATCACCGACAGGTATATGTCATTTCACTAAAATTTTTTCTGCCATTTTCTCTTTCATATTTGTCAAAAAGTAAATAGTACAATCAATTATTGGTTTGAAAATTTATCTTTAAATAGAGGGATTCATATATCTATCATTCATTCGTTGAAAGAGAGAGATAGAGGTGGAGATAGAGATGGAGATATCAGAATCATCTCATGTAAGTCAATCTTTACCTCGCCAGGTAAAAACTATATGTGTTCTTGGTGGCTCCAGACTAGTAGGTCATATCCAATATGTGGATATGGCAGACCAACTTATAAGAGAGTTAGGGAAACAAAATATCAATATACTATATGGAGGGACTAATAACAAACTATTAAGGAGTCTTACAATGGTCGCACAATCATGGGGGATAAGAGTGTCAAGTATAATACATTTTCATCGAATTGGAGGCAGTAATCGAATTGGAGTTAGAAATGTCATTAGTCCAACTTGATTGATGCTACAAACACAATCCATCCATGACTGCCTGATGTACATGATGAGCAATAGTGATGCTTTTATTGTTCTTCCAGGCGGCTATAACACGGAGGAAATATTCAATATAGCGTCATTTGCACGGTGGAATTTTCATATCAAACCCATAGGTTTGTTGAATATTAATTATTTATTCGATGGTTTGCTAGCATTTCTAGATCGTGTGTAGAACATAAATTTATTTCTCGCTCAAATGAGAAATATACTTGTTTCTGCTAATACAGCTTCTTGATCTACTCATCAAGATTCAATCATATGTTCAAAAATCATGGAAACTAAACCCATCTCCACAGATCATCGGTGTCAAGTAAAAGAGATCCTTTGGATCTTTCATTATGAACCCGAATGTTCTGGGTGGCGAGTTACTTGAGTATTTATACTCTCAAACGCATCCCTCATTTATGGGTTCAATATATATTTTCTTTTCATATTTCTATATTTTCGAGTGTTTATTGCCATCTTTGATATTCTCAATATGTTCCACTTCGACTGTTTTGTACTTCTTCTGGAGTAATAATAATAATATCATATTGGCTTTATTCAAATACAGATATCTAGTGATTTTGCTTCTTCAAGAGCATTTTATTCTCATATCATATCATCGATGAGATTACTTCATATAAGCTTTCCATGCGATATATTTTCTTTGATTTATCAACATGGGATCTATTGAGCATTTTACTTTCATCTATTTATCCAATGGTAACTTCAAGTACCACTTGTTCAATTTTCTCCATTAATATTCGGTATATATGGAGAAGTAATTTTATTCTCATCGTCTACTTCTTCGAGAGTAAGATTAGAATATTTGATCAACTACTTCTTCAGGAGTAGGATTCATTATAACCAATCGTGTAGTATAACCCACCACATTGGAAATATACTCAAACTATAAAGTGCATAAATTTAAATTGTAGAAATTAAATTTCCTCCAATAGGTGGTCGAACCTACCTTATGGGAATTATTGCAATAAATATAAATTTACAGAATTTAAATAGCAAGAATTAAATTGCATAATGTTTAACTACTTTTTCAGGAGTAGGATCTGCTTAGTAGAAGGTATTACCCATCACTTAGCATATAAAGTGCAGAAATATATAAAACCTTCCATTTAGTGACGGTTGAACCCATCATCAAGTAGGAGGTATTGCAGTAATTAAATTGCAGTAAATAAAGTGCGAGAATTAAATATTGAACTGCTTCTACGGGAGCAAATTTGTTCTTCTAGAACAAATACTCATTACTTCTACAAGAGCACACTTATCCTTCTAGAATAAGTACATTATGTAATTGAACTCTTCGGGAGTTAAAATAATATTCCGATCTTTTAACTCAAATGGACTTCAAGCCATTTTATATAATCAATGGATTTAGAATTTCTTCATGAATATTCTATCCATTTTTCACTGTCGTCAAAATTATGTCGGTTTTACCCTAAAGGTAAAATTGTCCATTCCAATTCGTAAAGGTAAAATTGTCAAAAATATTTTATCAATGTTTTACGATTGAAAATTATCTCCTTTCTACTTCAATTTATCAATATCAAAATGTTCAAGGACTATTTTGTAACTTTTTCAAAAATTGGAGTACTGTTTTGCAAATTTTTGAAAGTTTACCTTATCAATATTAGTGTCAAATCGAAGCTCTCGTTAAATCGAGTATAATGGAGTCGAGAAAATTTAATTTTGATAATGTATGCTCCTTATATCTCGAGAAAACGAATATTATAGTTTAATATATTATTATATTATAAAGTAATATAATATATATACCTTTTCCTTTTTCTTAGGGAGAAGCAATTGAACATGCACGTATTTCCTCCATTTACCAATTCTTGAATTGCCCACAACTCTTTGTCTCTGCATAAATGTTTTCTGTGAATGATTGGGAAGATAGAGAGAGTGAAACGTGAGAAAGTGGGAAAAAGATAAGAGAGAAAAGAAAGATAAGTATTGATTGGAGATGGATTAGGTTATTTATAATAATTAGGTTTACGATCTGAAGATCATCTATAAGATGCATTAGAAGCATACTCCCTTCATATTACTCAAATGGCTAGAGACTCGTGCTGATAACGTGTTATAAAAGTCTAGAAACAATAAAGAGAATTTAGAGAGAATGAATTCTAAGGAATTCTCAGGAATGAATTTCATTAATAACTGAAGCCCTATTTATAGGAAAACTTCGAATGGCACAATCGTAATTACATAATTTTATCAAGGGTATAATAGTCATTCACATATAATAATTACATCTTTTACCAAATTATTCCTCCACCAAATTATTCCTCATAATTCATAACCACCACATTATTCTCAATTATTCATAACACCTAATAATTATTCTTCAATTATTATTCATAACACCTTGGTTTATTTATATATAGATATAGATGTTTATTTCAAAGCTTCAAGCAGAAATAAGAATATAATAATTAAATTTAATGCAGAAAAACCAAAACATGAGCGGGAAAAATTTTCTTGGCTTATATATATATATATATATATATATATATATATATATAAGTATGATACATTTTTTTAATATTTGTCAATATAACATTGTTTTTCTATAAATAAATTAAAGTTCAATTTTCCCTAAGAAAAATAACAAAAAAGAAATTTGACATGTCCCATTTATATCTATCTGCTAAATATATTATAAAAATAGAAGTATTTCACTTCTGTTTTCCCGCCTATTCTTTTTCTTTTTTTAAAAAAAAATTATTTAATAGATATTATTTATAATCTTCTCACTTTCATTTATTCCAATTTTCGAAAATATATTTATTCATATTATAAGATAACATTATGATATTATCATATTTATATCCTATTCCTTTTTCTTATTTTTTAATTTATTTACCACATTAAATTATTTTTCATTTACTTTTTTAATTTTTATCGATGGATTAGTATGTGCTTCGTACATTGCATTCTTTTAATACATTTCTTCCATTAATAATTAATTATAGAAGAATTAGAATTACTTAACTTTCAACTTACACATTCTCACCACCCCCCGCCCCAAAACCCCAAAACACCCTCCCTCCTTTAAAGAATTATCTTTTTCCATTAATTTGGATTTTTAAATTTTTATTTGCCTTACTTTTTATTTTTAACTTGGATTACAATCTTGCCATTAATTAATTAATTAATTATAACAGAATTATAACTATTAATTGCTCCCACGGTTTCACTTACGTTTAATGCTCCCACTGTTTAAATGAAGCTAAGCATAATTTTTTTAAAAAAATCACTATTACTATACTTTTTATTGTGAACCTAAAATTTTATTTATAATTTTGTTATATTAAAATTGTGAAAATAAACAATAAAATCATGTATCATCCAGCTAATTAATAAACTCAAATTCTTACTACTCAACCATCAAATACAAAGAAAACAATAATAATAATAATAATAATAATAATAAATACTTTTCTATCGCAATGTTAATTTGCACTAACTTAAGTCATGAGTTGTGTGATTAAAAATAATAGCTTATTAGACAGTAAAAAAATTCCCATGCATCGCACGAGAAATACACTAATTGAATATAATAAATCAATCTATATTTAGCTTATGTCCAGTCAGCTAAAGCCTCGGATAAACAGTAGGTTTCGACCGAGCAGCGGTTGACGGAGATTCGATGACGCAGATACCTGAAGCTCTTATATAATCTCTATCAACATTCCCTAATTCAGCCCACATACAATATTGCACAACCGGCCCATATTATTTCCCATAATGCGTTTATATATTTAGGAAATGCTACACATTTTCCATTACACACAAACCCTAATTAAGTCCCCAACCCTAAAACAAGATCCTTCCACTCACTGCCGCAATCTTTGCTCAAAGAAGAAAATTCTAGATCTTGTCTTTGAATTGTCGTTCTTGGCCCAAAGGAAATAGAAAACTTGAATAGAAAACATGAATGGATCAAAATCAATGAGCGATTTTGCCACATTTTTAAAACAAAAATGGAGAAATTTACTTACCAAAACCTTCCCGGCAAACAACAGGTCAAAAGTAATTTACCATTTTATAACGCTAAATTATTTGTTTGCTTGTATAGACACGTTAAATTTTGTTTTGATTAGTGATGGCAACAAGGTGTATTCGGATCGGATTTGCTAGATTCGATCCGCTCTGTACCGATCGAATCAAACCAAATTTGGATCGAAGCAGATCAAGACAATGATCTGTATGCCTATTTGTACTCGTAAAGTTTTTTTTTTTTTTCAAAATTTTATAGCTTACAAAAAGGTAACATTAGTCTTGATTTTATTATTTTCCCCGATGTTTTTAATATGTCTTTTATGTAATAAAATAAACAAATTTTTTCCCAAAAAAGTGAGGAGATCTGCATCATTGCACATCAAATGTGGTGGACCCGTGTTCAAATGTAAGGTGAGTGTGAACATTAACTAATTTGCATAAAACGTAATTTGTTGAGGTTTTTCTGGAGTTGTTGTATACTGTTTATCTTAATTGTGTTTTCCAAAAATCCCCATTGCATTGCATGATGAATTGTATCAATAGCAATTATTTATAGTTTTTTCGCCTAAAACACTGAATTTTGTAGGCTTTATTTTCATCCGATGTAAAGAATTTGCCCAAATTTATAGGGTTTCTGACCATAAAATTTTTTGAGGTTTTTTAGCACATGTAAATCATATTCTTTTTAATCGATTTTTTCGGGGAAAAAAAAGAGTTTGTAATCATTTTTTTATTTCTAACAATGAGTGTATCTCATGTTTTTTAAAAAATTGACACGTAAACAGAGAAAAATAAATAAATTATCCAGCATTTCAATCTTTTCGATTTTTTGACGTGTATAATATATATTTATTCTTTCATGACAAAATCAATATAATAGTTTATAACCATCTAATTGACAAAATTATTTCTAATTTTGTATTAATATTGTTTTCATGAAAACGCATGGTAAACATCAACGACAACGGCAATATGGAGATCGTGCATTTCATGGTAACCAACGTCGACACCTGAGGTACTCATTATCCATTATGATACATAGCTATAGTATTTCATTTTGGTGCAAATTGATATGACATGGGTTCGAGTGTGACATAGAAAAATTAACGTGTTATATTGAAACAATTTCGTGAATGGCTTGTTACTTTACGTTTTCTGACATAGTAGAAATAGCAACCGCACAAGTAACTCAATGGAACCACATGTTGACATAAACGCAATATGTGAAGAACATAATTATTATTTGATGGAGTAATATAAAGAAAACATACCTTCTTCAGAGGATTAAAGTAACTTACCAACTTGTCCTTGAAAAAATAAAATGTATATATTACAAGCATGAAATAATCATAACATAATGTTATTTCTAATTTGATATTATTCTTTTCATGAAAACACGTGGTAAATATCAACAACAGTGGTAGTACAAGATCGTAAATTTCACGGTAAACAACATCTACACTCGAGGTATGCATTATGATATATAGTTATAGTATTTCCATTTTGTTGTGAAATTGGTATCACTTGAGGTAGAGTGTTATATTGAAAATAATTTCGTCATAGGTTAAAAGGCTATGTTTAAGGTTTCATAATTAACTTAGTCATATGTGCTTAAACATGCCATAAAATTAGCTCAAGAGGTAACATAACATATTGAACTTTTTAATTTTAGGGTTAAATTCCTTTTTGTGGGACGGCTAGTCTTTAGGGCTTCATATCATACATATATGGGCATAAACACATCATAATTATTAGCCCAATGGATCCCCTAATATATTAGGCTAATCAAATCTAGGGTAAATCACATGGTATCATATTAAAATCAAATAATGAGGATTATTCTCATAAACCACGTTTTTCCGGTTAGGGAAAAATATAAACTCTCATAAATCCCATATATAGGCCCAAATTATCATGAAAATGACCCAATGGGTCCATATGCACATATAGGCTAAATGCCCTAGGGTTTAAAGGCCCAAAAAGTTTTGGGGCATTGCACAACATGTTGTTCTGTGGGGTTATTAGTGTGGTTTTTATTTGAAATATGTTAGGAAACACAAACTAACACAAGCCTTTTAACCTATGAAATTATTTTCAATATGACACGCTAAGTTTGTTATATCGGATTCTAACCATGTTATACAAACTTTGCAACAAAAAATAAATAATAAGAATGAAATACTTTAAAGATTTACATGGTGGCGATCATCTTAAACATGTAAATGTTTGTAAAGCCATTGATTTCTACTGTGCAGCGGCGTCAAAATGAACCGTATTATTCACTCTTCTTTAGTTCTTCAAGCATAGAATGCTGGATTACTTCTATGTACTAAAGACAGAGGAGAGTCCAATAAATGATGCAACTTAATTGAATTCTTTAACTAAGTTGTCTCATGAACTTAACACTATTGTTGCACTTCTCTCTTTTTTACACACGGGGTGAATATTCATACTAGATGGTATAACATGCCGATGAACACTTAAGACTAGTAATGCATTCTCTATCGTTGTTTGGATAGCATATTATAAGGTTATAGTAAATGTATCGTAATATGTTTGAGCCAAATATGCAAAGGTAACATCCTATTCTGTTAGAAAGATCACACAAGATTATGTGACAAGTGCAAAAATTATCAGATCATGTGACAAGTGCAAAAATTATCAGACTCATGCGAAAAGTGTAATAAAAAACCAGTGGGCTCAACTGAACCGTTTGCTTCTGTTCAGTCCGGTTTAAAACTATAACGGTTAGGTTACGGTTTCTAAAACCTAGAACTCGAACTTTGTCGGGTTGATCCCAAACCCGACGAGTTCAACTCGATGCCTAGGCATATATTTTCTAGTATACATTACCCAATCCAATCTTTTCAATCTATAAGAAATAATTGATGATGAAAAAACAACTTTATGAAGGGCTAACATGTGCTTTGACTTTTTTCATTTCGAGGTCGCTCTTTTTGGATTTGCTCCAGCTCATTATCATTCCCCTTTTGCCCAAACCGCTCTTTCCAAGATGTTGGTAGTTTTTTTTGGTGAGCCATTTTTTAGACATTACATTTTTGTTTGGGTCATTGACAATATAATCAACCTCACTCATGATGCACACTTGAATTACATGAAATTGAGATGGTCAAGGACATTACAGCTTATTAGTTGAGAATTTCACTTAGCCAAAACACATTTTGAGGGAAAGAGTTGTACATTAAGGAATTGTATGTCTCGGCCAAATTTGATTCAGCTGGAGATCCCCAAAAGCAGAAAGTGATCTAATTGGTGCAGTGTCTTCAGGTAATCAACATATTCCGTGCAGGAACCACAAATTAGCAATGTTGATGAGTGATTCACGTGGTGGCAATGGCAAGACAATTATGTTCGTGGACCTATCTCTAGCTGAATCAAATTTGGCCGAGACGTAAAATTACTTAATGTACAATTTTGTCCCTCTAAATGTGTTTGGGTTAAGTGAAATTCTCAACTAATATGCTGTGACATCCTTGACCATCTCAATTTTATGTAATTCAAGTATGCATCACGAGTGAGGTCGATTGTCAGTGACCCAAATAAAAATGTAATGTCTAAAAAAGTGACTGACCTGAAAAAACTGGCAACGTATTGGAAAGAGCAGTTTGGGCAAAATGGGGAATGATGATGAGCTGTAACAAATCCAAGAACAGTGACCTCGAAATGACAAAAGTCAAAACACATGGTATTCCTTCATAAAGCTATTTTTTTGGTCATCAATTATTTCTAGCAGATTGAAAGGATTCGATTGAGTAATTTATGCCTGAAAATTTATGCCTATGCATCGGGTTGAACTCGTTGGGTTTGGTTTTGACCCGAAAAGGTTCGAGTTCTAGGTTTTAGAAACCATAACTGAACTAGTTATAGTTTTAAATCGGACCGAAGCGAAGCAAACCAAACGGTTCAGTTAAGCCCACTGGTTTTTTATTACACTTTTCGCATAATCTTGTCTCATCATGTTGAATCTGAATCCGGTCTCGAATTTAAAAACGGAGATCGTATGAACCCGTAAAACACCCGGGAGTTTCGTAGTTAAAAAACTCCCGGGTGTTTTTGAACACCCCTGCTAAATACCCTTAGCAGGGGAGGGAGGTTAGTTAGACCTATCTCTAGCTCGTTCCTAAAAAATTATTAGGCAAATTGTTCAATTGGTGATAGCTTAGGTGGTTTAGCATATGGTTTTGTCAACTAAAGGTGTCTGATACGAACGTTAGGTAACTTTAATTGTATATAAATTATGTACTTTTGAAAAACTTCAGGTATTTTTTATTTTAAGAAAATTTAGTTTTATATAATCCTACATTTTAAAACATCTTAAGTGATGTTATCTTCGCATATTGACATTATTTTAGAACATTAAAATTTACAAATGATTTGCTGTAATTACTATGAGTACATGTGTAAACGTTGATGTGAGTTAAATTGTTAAGATATCGTACTTAATTTGTCAAATTGTTATTTCGTATTGTCTCAAAAATTAGTGGTAAATGTCTAAAAGGGCTTGTCATAGTATAAAAGAGACTCTCCTACTTGTATTTGACTTGAGTTCCAGACATTATCCCACCTTTACAATCCCCAATTTGCACTCAAATTATTTTTAAATATTTTTTTATGATTAACTCAATCAATTATGTTTTTAAAAAATAATGTCCCATAATAATTTCTTCTTTTTGCTATGTCTGAATTTTATGCATTATCCTTTTTAAAGTTCAGTTTGGTATAGTAGTTAGTCCAATTTTTTCATAAGCCCAACAATGCGCTAGAAAACGAAACCAATATCGTAAACAATCAATGGAAATCGTCATATACACAAAATAACCCGATTAAATTGTTATTTCATATTAGTTTGCTACAATTTGGAAAAATAAATTTGGTGAATTGTAATTTTAGATAATGTTTTGCAGGAATTTTTATAGTTAAAAAAAAAAACACACACACACACATCGGGCCATGGGCTGCCCCTTAATTAGTCCGATCATACATCAAATCTTGACTTCGTCATTGACCCTTGGTCTTCAATTTTTAAAGAAATTTTGCTAACAATTAATGTAAAAATACTAATGAAAATATACTAAAGATTAACAAAAATAATACTAAATGTGGAATAGTAAATTAACATTATTTCATGATGTTTGATGAAATTTTTTTATTTTATTGCTTAAATAAAAATTACATTTAGTGTTTGTTGGCACCCTGGTGACGTGGCACGAGCCCAACCTGGGCCCCCATGATGTGGACCCCCTTGCCGACGTGTCTAGGGTCCTAGGTCGGCCAGACGGTGGTGGTCGCCATGGGAAAGGGGGTTGAGGTCAGGTTAGCTCGGATGCCATGCCTAGCTCGGCCTAAGTGTTGAGGTTGGCCAGATAATGGGAGCAGCTCCAACATCGCGGGTGTCCAGGTTGGTAGGAGGTCAGCTCTGCCGCAGTATACAACAAGCCCTGACCACTATGATAACCGATAGCAAGGACATTCCACGTGTCGTCTGACACTCTAACACCATCTGCGACTGATAGGACACCTTCGCCATAAATGCAAAGGCGGCTATACACAAGTTCCGAGGCTATCACCATAAATGCCGAAGGCTGCGCAGGTACAGCAGAGGTAATCATCACACCTATTCTGAAGCTAGCCCAGCCGCCACAATGATGACCTACCACACTTTGCACTATAAATAGAACACTTAGTGGCCATTCGGGGGGCAAGAAATCCTCTGTAACTAGTGCCAAGCTCGAGCTTGACTATAAATACAAATTTACGTTTTTACCGCACTTGTTATTGCTAATCAGCCCCTAACACTCACTAAAGTTGATACTTAAGTAGTCCTTACTATTTTCGGCATCAGCAGTGTTGAATAATATTTTTATACTTTTTCTTACAATATCAACTAACGATCCTATATATATTGTCCTATAACAACGAATATGATAGCAAAACAAAAGAACATAATAATTAAAAAAAAAAATCCAAACTTCCAGTCAAAGACAGACTTAGGAAGAAAATGAATTTGAATTCGCACATTAGGCCATTATCCTATAAATGAAAAATAAGATATTGTTATAAAAGAAGATAAATATAACACCTTTAAAGTTGACGCTATAAGAATTAAGAAGAATGAGAATTTTTGCTCAGTATTATTTTCATAGTGTGTCGACACTTTCAATTTCATTTCTTTTCTCATAGTGACATAATTTATCAATATATCTCATTATCAATCCTCCTTTAGGATTATATAATATAGGTATGCCTATATACCTTCTTTATTAAGACCATCTTTGTTATTTGTTTATATATATATATTTTGGGGAACTCTTATTTGAATAATATCAATGCTTCAGGCGTGCTAACTTATCAAAACATTATAGGTATATGAGATCGTAAGTCTTTCATGCATCTTTGAACTTCAAGTTCATATTTCAATTGCGATCACATAACATGATGCATTTCACATATTATTTTCAGCTACAATGCTCCCTCTGATGCTGAAAAAATTCAAAAAACCAAACTCATATAACTGGTATGATTTCAATCATATATGTTCTCAGTATTCAACCTTAATGGGGGAATTTATACAGTTTGCGTTCTATTCTCGATATTGGCAATTGATTGGAAGACCTCAAATAATTTGCCAATTAATATCCCACCTGTATGCCCATATTCAATCCTTCAGGGATCCATTCAAATCATTGGGATGTACATTTACTAGCTTGATTTTTAGATCTAGAAATTATGCTCATACCGTGAACAAATCATCTCGTAAAGTCCCAATTACGAGTCATATACACATGTGACTATCTAGTGGATCCATATCATAATATCTAGTAGTCTACATGGAGGGTGAGTGTGCCCAGATATCTCACCCCTTATATATTCCAAATATGTTTGGGATTCATTCCCAACATTTGTTAGTAATGATTTTTACAACTTTTCATATTCATCGAGAATAACAATTTGAAGAACTCTACTGGTTCTTCACTTAAAATATTAATTTAAATAATTCTTTACATTACTTGAACCAGGATGGTCAGTTCGGTTATGCAAACTAGTATTATTGAATTTCCTGTTCAGTAAATTTTCATATCAATTTTGAACCCTAATATTTGTATATTGCGCACTACTATTCAAACAAGGAGTAACAGCTCACGTGCATCACATCATGACTATTGTTCAATTGCAGAGTCGTAGCTCGTATGCTTTATGTTACTATTTAAACACTGACTCACATCTCATATGCTTTATGTTACTGTTTAAATGAAGCGTCGTATCTCATACACGTCGTGTTATTCTATAAATAGATCATTAAAATTATCGCAAAATCCACCCTAACAAGGGTCCATATATTTGATGGATCATGTGCTCTCAAATCTTCGCAAATACTATCCATCACTACCGATGAATACCTCAAAAAGAATTTATCGAGGAAGGCTCGAAAGATTGAGGATGCTAATGAATAAGAGCACCCCCAGAAGATATTTGATAGTTGATTCAAGCACAGGTTCGATTATCTGGCGAGTTTCCCAATACTTTTAAACACATGCCAAGTATGGGTAAAACTACAAGTAGTTTTGCACAGAAATAGAGAGCAAAAGATTAGGATGGTGCTACAAATATGCTCGGTGGACATGTAACACTCGATCTAAATCTATGGGGTTCTTTCTAGAAATCGAAAAGATAAAATAGCATTCACTAAGGATGGATTGAGTAAGGAGACTTTGGATAATATTCAACTAACTCTTGAGACACATCCTAGTGGATACGTGCACCGTGATCTTATAGCCTTATGGGCTCAATTTAAAGATGAATGAGCATGTTATAGTCGTGAAACATTTACTTCAAAAGATCCTGTTTGTAAGTTTAGCAGAAAATTTAACATTGTAATTTTCCAATATTGACGCTAGGTAATCCAACATAATAGCAAAGATCGTTATGTATCTTGTATTTGTAAATATTGTTTTTCGATTTTCAAACTTTTTCAATTACCGATAGATGAATATCATTTCACTTAAATTTTCCTATCGTTTTCCTTTTGAAATTGTCAAAAAGTACATAGTGAAATCATTAATTGGTTTGTCAATTTTTATTTAAACAAAAACACCCACATATAGTAAAGACGTATCTCTCATCCATAATTTGAAAATTCAGTGTAGAGAGAGAGATAGATGGAAATTTTAGAATCTCACATATGGATCGATCTATATCTCCTCATATTAAAATCATATGTATTCTTGGTGGATCTAAATTGGTAGGTCATGTTCAATATGTGGATATGGCAAACCAACTTGTAAGAGAATTAAGGAGACGAAATATCAATATAGTATATGGAGGGACTAATAATAGACTTTTAAACAGTTTTACAGTAGCCGCACAAATATGGAGGATAAGGGTGACAAGCGTAGTGCCTCTTCACCGAATTAGGGCCAGGATCATCACAGGTTCAATTGGACTAATGCTACAAGCGCAATTTATTCACAATTGCATGATGTACACGATGAATAATAGTGATACCTTTATCGTTCTTCCAGGTGACTACAACACACTACAGGAAATATTAAACATAACGTCATGGATACAGTGGAACTTTCATGCCAAACCATAGATTTGTTGAATATTAGCAATTTCTTTAATGGCTTTCTAGTTTTTCTAAATCAAGGTGCAAGCCATAAGTTTATTTCTAATTCAGGGGGAAAAAATACTTACTTCTACCGATACAGTTGATGAGTTGCTCATCAAGCTTCAAGCATATGTTCCAATTTAAGATTCTAGGGAAGTCACGGTTCGTCAGTCACAGACTATCGGTGTTATGCGAAAATGAAGTTTGGATCCATTAGATCTCTTATTATGAACTCTAACGTTAGTTAGAGGTGGCAAAGTTACGGAGTATTATACTCTCGAGACGCACCTCTCCTCTATGGGTTCAATATGTGTTTTATTTTCTCATTTCTACATTGTCGAATGTTTATTTCCGATCCTTTAGATCTTTTATTATGAACCCTAATGTTAGTTAAGAATGGCAGAGTTACGGAGTATTATACTCTCGAAACACACCCCCTCTATGAGTTCAATATGTTACAGAATACGTTACACTTCGACATTTTTGTGCTTCTTCTAAAGCAACAATAGTAATATCATTTTGTTTTTATGCAAATACAAAGTTCTAGTAGTTTTTGGGACTATATGCTTTTCAAGAGCATTTTATTATCATATCAATACGATCTCATACCATAACATAAATGAGATTACTTAATATCAGCGTTACTATGATCTCTTCATACGATATATTTCTTTTGATTTATCAACACAAGACCTATTGAGCATTTTACTTTCGTCTAGTTATCCAATGGTAACTGCTGGTACAACTTGCTCAATTTTCTCCATTAATATTCAATAACTATGGAGAACAAATTTTATTTTCATTGACTGCTTCTTCGAGAGCAGGATTAGAAAATTTTGGTCAATTACTTATTTTAGAATAGGATTAATTATAACTAATCGTGTGGTATAACCCACCCACCACATTAGAGATATTGCGATAATTAAAGTGCATAAATCTAAATTGTATAATTTAAATTGCGATAATTAAATTGTATAATTAACTATTTCTTCAAGAGTTTGATCTACTTAATAGATGGTATCACCGATCACTTAGCATATCAAATACAGATATATATAAAAGGATCCATATTGTGATAGTTGAATCCATCACTAAGGAGGTGTTGCAGTAGTTAAATTACGAAATTTAAATTCTCCAAATTGGTGGTTTTATCCACCACTTGGGAATCACTGTAGATAAAATCGTATAATATGTCCATTGTTGTCGTCCTTTTTGTATTTGTCTTTTTTCTTTTGCCTTTTCTTCGTTGTCGTTTTTTCTTTTCTTTTCCTTTCTTTCTCAATTATCATGGTATCGTTCTCTTCATTTTTTTATTCTTTGAGTTTTGTTGTAAGAAACCTTCCATAGATTAAAAGCAAGCAAGCGCCTTCCACCAAATTAGATTTTGGCCGTATGATTTCTCTAATTGCATTAAGAAATGGGATATTTTGTGGTGCCACAAATTTTTGTGCTTTCATCTTCATTCTTCCACTTTCTCTGTGAATTCTTTTCTCTATTTTCTTTTTTAGTTATGAGCCAAAATTATGCTCATTTTGAGGTGCAGTGGAAGAAGAAGAAGAAGTTACAGATACGAAAATCCATGAGGTTGTGTTGATTTAATTGATTTTGTGAAGAATGAAGATGGGAAGTTGAGGGATTGGCTTTGTAGAAGACTTATTCTTCAAAGGAATTCTAGCTCAGAACGAGTAGAAACTCGTGCTGATAACGTGTTATAAAAGAAGATAAATATAATACCTTTAAAGTTGATGATATAAGAATTAAGAAGAAAGAGAACTTTTGCTCAGTATTATTTCCATTTGTTTTTGTGTATTTACAATGCGAAGAATCCTCACATTTTATACACAGAGGAGGAATGGGCATCCTTTCCTCTGCTCATGCATATTCCTATTGAATAAATGCATATAAACAAACAAATGCGTAGAATATTTATAACAAATATGTTATACAGACAAAGAAAGTTCTATAGTTATAGATATGTTAGATATGTTTTAGGCCAATTATCCTATATATTTTAAAATAAACAGACAAAGAAAGTTTACATTTGCACAATAAAATTAACCATTCAATAAAACACTCAAAAAAAAAAAAACTTCATCCTCTAAAATAAATAAACAATACCGATGTGTAAAGACATGATTAGAAAATTTCACATTAAAAAAAAAAGGAAAAACTAAAAAGACAGAAACTTATAAACTTTTAATTGCCGTTAGAATTACCACTGAGATGGCACTCACCGCCAAAAATTGGACCTTTAAGACGGATAGTTTGCTCTATAGTTTCCTGTATGTTGTCGTTGCTATTACTTTACAAGCACGAGACTACGAGGGTGACTAACCTCCCCTAAAATTCCAATTTCTTATAGTGACTCCACCAAATATAAGTTGTATTAAGTAACATTTGAAATCTCTGCAAAACTGACTAGAACTTGACTTTGACACAAGAACAAAATAGTATGATTAATGTAAACCAACTTTTTTTTTTTTTTTTTTAGTAGTACAAATTGGAGATTATAAAAGTGGAGTGAGATGTCTCAACTCCAAGACAAAGCAGTAAGGAGGTGCTTTACCACTAAGTTAAACCTCTTGGATGATGTAAACCAACTTACGCTAGGTTCGACAATGTGGTCTTTATTAAACTTGGTGAGATTGTTGTTTAAATGAGTAACCGCACATGTTTTTTTAACATCACCTATTGTTTTGTTACCTAAATAAGAGCATCTCCATTGCAAGATTTCTACACATCCTTTATTTTTCATGGCATGGAGGAGAGATAGTGACGCACACAAAAATTACGGTTCCCATATTTTTCTCTTTTTCTCACTTTCCTAACTTTTTCCCACTGTTCTTCATTTTTTCTACATAAATTTTCGTGTCACTGCTATATTCCAGTATCCAACTTCACATCCTCTATTATTATTTTATTACTATTTTTGAATTTGTTTGTATACCTCTCCTACAATTTCACTTTTCCCTCTCTTTTTTAACACATTTTCTATTCTTTTTTCGATTAAAATAATTATATTCTCTCTATTTCTTTCCTCTACATCATCTCTTCAATTCATGATTGCAATGGAGATGCTCTAAGCTTTTTGGGGCTGATCAGGCAATCCATTGACGAAAGAAATCAAGTACGTTCAATATACAAGCAAAATACACAAATCCTTGTACAAATTGTGATGTGATCATTTTATAACGATTGATTTTTTCCATGATGTGTTATGCAAAAAAAAGTGAAAAAATTTTCAGCCACCTATGTTTGTAAACATATTTTTATATTTGTTTGTACTTGAAACAAGGACCAAAAGATAAATATCACAATACTAACAAACAGAAAAATACTTGAGAAAATGCCAAATAATTATATATTTTTTAAAAAATTGCCCAATTAATCATAACATCTTATTTTTTACCATTAACTCTATTTTTCCTTAATAAGACACAAACAACCCATCCACCCAATTTAATTTATCACTATACCAGCTGGTTAAACCTAATATCCAAATAACCTAGATTATCACCCATACAAGAGGTCATCTATATCTCAAATTGCAAAGTAGCCCCCCCAACTTTCAAATTTTGCACTTTAGTCTTCAATTTTTGAACTTCCTTTCAAAAACACCCCAAAATATTTGCACCCAAGGTCCTCTATCTTTCGGATTGTTTTATTTTGATCGTCAAACTTTGGATTTTTGACACTTTTAGTCATTTTTCTCTTATTTTTCCTTGTTTTCTTCTACATTTAAGAAATTCACTTAGAATACTATATTTAAAATAACATAAATAAACAAATTTGTTATATATTCAACAGTATGCATATTCAACATCTTCCTTCCCTTGTCTGCGACTTTCTCTCTCTACGCACCGTAAGAAAAATATTTCCTACCCCAATAATTTTATTATCTACCCAAATAGTAATGTGACGTACCCCAACTAACATTCAACTCTCGATTCCCCATCCCCGACTTTTTCTTTCTAAATTACCACCACAACCATAACTTCACCACGACTAACATTCTTTCGTCACCACCACAACCATAACTCCACCACCACTAACATTCTCCCACCATCACACTGCCACCAACATTCTCCCACCATTCCACCACTGCGCGACCACCACCACCACCACCACCACCACCACTACCAACATTCCTCCACCGCTACCACCATTCCCCACCACCACCACCATTCAACCACCACCACCATTACCATTCCTCCACCATTGCCAACATTCCCTACCACCACCGCTACGACCACCACTATTCCGCCACCCTACACCACCACTACCATCATCATTACTTCCCACCATAATACTTTTACGATCTAATAATACTATTATAGATATTATTACATATCATAATAATCATATTACCTTCCCTAGTAATGACATTACCTACCAAACCACCACCATCGCCGCCACCACCACCATCCCCACCAACACTACCGCGATTCCACCACCACCACCGCCGCCATTCCATCACCACCACCCATACAACCATTTCTTACCCCCGAGAATGCTATTACCTACTAGAGTGATACTATTATCGATATTATTTCATGCCCTAATAATCATATTACCTTTTCTAGTAATAGTATTACCTACCAAACTACCACCACCACCACTGCCCCAATAATATAAATACATGCCCCCGATAATATCATTACCTACCCCAATAATAATATTACCTACCACGATATTATTATTATTGGTTATGGTAATCTAAAGAGAGAAAGTGTGTAGAGAGAGAAAGTCGGTGGCGAGGGAACGAGAAGTTGAATATTTGTCAAAATTACCTAAGGTGGTAATCTGGAGAGAAAAGCGCATAGAAAGAGAAAGTGAGAGACAAGGGAAATGAGAAGTTGAATATTTTTCAAGATTACCTGGGGTTGTAATCTGAAGAGATAAATTGAGAGACGGGTGAATCAAGAAGTTGGATATTTGTCGAGATTACCGGGGTAGGTAATGTGTATTGCTTGGTATGGTAATCCATATTACTTGGGAAGGTAATATTTGTACATCCATTGATGTTTATAAATTGTTATCAGGAGTATTAAATGAAGTATAAAGTTATCTTTATACTTGCAATATTTTTTTTAATCATGATGAAAATTTTATTTATTTATGTTATCTCAAATATTATATTTGTAGGTGAATTTCCTAAATGTAGAAGAAAACAACGAAAGCAAAAAGGACTAAAAGTGTCAAAAATTCAAAAAAAAATTGAGGACTAACATGAAACAATCTGAAAGATAGAGGACCTTGAGTGCAAATATACTGGGTATTTTTAAAAGAAAATTTAAATATTGAGAACTAAAATGAAAATTTTAAAAGTTGGAGGATTTTCTATGCAATTTAAAAGATAAAGGGAAAGTGAAAGTGTGGGAAAAAAAAGATGTGGGGGCAATAATATCCATAAATACCTAAAAAAAGTAATTAGTAAATCACTTTTTATAAGTTATAGTTAGTGATTAAGAAATAAAATATTTTGATTTAGTGGACAAAGACCGAATTTGACCGATAATTATTGGACATTTTTCTCACAATACTTCATCAGTCTCAATTACTTATTTCTCATTTCTTTTTATGTTGATTTTATTTATTTACTATTATATTTAATTTAATTTGCACACGTTAGACCAACAATTTTCATAGGCTCATTGCTTGTAACCATGTGAGATTTTGGCCACCCCGTTCCCCACCGACTGCCCACTGGCCTCTCTGTCTCTCTCCCCAACCTAACTGCAACTCACAGCATACTATAAATCAAACACAGGCACAGTATAATTTGTTCTTATTATTAATCAAATAAAAAAATTATATACAATGCCCAGAAAACTCAATCTTTGCTTCACAAAGGTCAAATCTTTGTCATCTTCTCCACCTTCTCCCAAGCACCTCACATTAGACTCCGCCGCCACCTACGATGAATCTGCCATCGCCGCTGCCATTGACCCAGATTTCGCCACCGCCTTCGCCTCTCAACGGTTCTTCTTCTCATCCCCCGGCCGCTCCAACTCCATAATCGACTCCTCTTCTCTCTCTTCGTCCACAGGATCCATCTCATTGTCCTCGCCGGAGAACCCTCCAAAGCACCACGCCCTCTTCGCCGGAAGCATTGCCATTACGACTTACTCGCCGGACCCCTTCATGGATTTCCGGCGATCCATGGAGGAGATGGTGGAAGCACTTGATCTCGTCGACGTAAGAGCCAACTGGGATTGTTTGCATGAGCTTGTCTTGTTTTATCTTTCTTTGAACCCCAAAAGCACACACAAATTCATCATCGGAGCTTTTGCCGATCTGGTTATTAGCCTAATGGGGTCACCGGCGTGAAATGGTGGCTGCCGGAAATTGCTGTTTTCCGATGGAAATTAACTTTAATTTGATATCATACATCTGACAAGATTCAATGGTAGATTTGTGTGGGGATGTTATGAATAAATTCGGTCACCTATTGGTTTCAATTATATTTATTAGCCTTATCATTATGCACATGCTATTTATTGCTTTTGGTCCATGTTTTTTTCATCATTCATGCTACATTAGAAACTTGCTTCATTCTTTCACCAAAAAAAAAAAAAAAGAAAAAGAAGAAACTTGCTTCATTGAGATAAATCTTTGGTAGGAAGGGCATGAAAGGGATGTTGGTCGTTTTAACTGTGTCAAGATTCGGTATTTTTTTTACCAATCGAAATTAACAACGTATACAAATTACGACTGTGATAGTTGCAGTACTTTCTATATTGATCGTTTGATCAATTAAAATTGACTATGTAGATAAGTATATATTATGAAAGCATTTTGATATTTTAAGAATATCAAGATTTGGTATTCTTAGTCAATAGAAACCGATACAAGCAACGGTTGCAAGATTTGATACTCTTGATCATTGAAAGCATACAAGTAACGGTTACAAGAGATTCGATATTCTTGCTCAATCAAAGCTAGCCACATTTACAAGTCAAGATCAAAACCATTGTCGGTACTTTAAGCGTGTCAAGATTCAACATCAATGCTAACCATGTATAAGTCAATATTGCGTCACCATGGTCGGCGCTTATCAATATTCAATATTCTTGATCCATTGAAATTAACTACGTACCTATACAATTTAAAATTTTGAAATCGCTAATGTAGTACTTCAAAGAGTATCAAGATTCGACATTCTTGATCAATCAAAACTGACCACGTTGACGAGTTCAGGTGAGCTCGAAGCCTTACGAGTATTAGGATTTGGGATTCCCCGATCAATAAAAAATGATCATGTAAACAAGTAAAGATTGCATTTCTTGATCAATCAAAATAGACCACATTTACTTGTCAACGTTGTGAAACCATTGTTTGTTTTTTTAGAAGTGTCAAGATTGGATATTCTGAGCATGTATTCAAGTCAAGATTGCATCACCATTTTTGGCACCTCAAAGAGTATCAAGATTCAGGAAAAAATTCTAGTACTCTTGGAGTATTGAATTCGGTACTCCAGGCCAATCAGAATTGTCCACATGCACATAGAGGATCACAATTTAATAAATAATGTGGCCCACTATATGTAAATGGATCGTTCTCATTGGCTTGAAGTACCCAGTGTTCGGTACTTCAAGAGTACTAGAATTTTTTTCCTAGGATTCGGCATTGTTAATTAATTACTCCAGTTGACACAGAAGAGTCACTAATTCTCTCAATTAATGCAACATTGACTGTTTTCCTTTAATTTTAATTTCGTTCCTTTTCGAAAATGGGAGGCAATGCTGGAACTAATTACCATGATCTCTATATCCAACATCCTTTACATCAGAATCACATGATGCAATGATAATTACATTAACCAATAAGTGGTATGATTCTGACTTTATATTCAATATATTAATTAATTGACTTGGAAAGGAAAATTGCATTTTATTCTTGTATTGATTTCATAAAGTTATCATTCCATCCGTTCCAAAACAATAGATCCACTTTTCTTTTTTATTTGTTCCAAAATATAGCTCACTTGCTAAATCAAATTTTTTTTAATTTATTTTCTATATTCCTATTATGTCCTTAATTAATTTGATCAATTTAATGAATAGCATTTAAAATTCTCAAGTTTTCACATTGAGAATGTAGTACATATCAATTTTCCCATAAATTAACCAATACTTCCTCCAAAAGAGTACTGCATACGTCCAGGAGGTTATGCATGTGGATACTATGTCATGATACTCATGTTGGAGATTGTAAGAAGACATAGTGATCTATCATCGTTATCTGAGGTACTAAATGAAGCTTGATTAGTATTTGTTTGTGCTTTTCATTATTAACACATGTTTTTCATTCTCGAAATGACCCTGTGTACATCAATTGGTTTTCTTGTACGTATATTGTCAGAATACCATAACTAATAAGATTCCTGATAGTTGTAGTTGCCAATTGCCCGACCATCTAGTTAACAAAATCCGATTCATAGGAGAAACAAGAAGCACGATTCAGTCTTTCATTTAGTGGGTTGAAGTAAGTCAATTTCACGTTTCACGAATCAAATTGTCTTATTAACGGCCGTCCCATATTTAGAACAAATGAGATAGGGCTTAGAAATTAGAAGTTGATCCAATTTTCAATAAATATAACATTGATTTCATCTGCAACAATTTAGTTACTGCATAACTTTACCCAATATGTGCCAACTACTATATGAAATTATCTGAATACACCTCCTTTATTGACATCGGTAATTCTTTAGTTAAATATATCTACATTACCCTGGCGCATTCGTTTAATCTTTGTAGGCAGATTTCGGTGAAGATCCATACACGCAAGAGAAGATGAGATCAAGAATTTGTGGGCCACGTACTTCCTTTCGGCCATCCATCCGACCAATACCTAGTACCGGGAGAGCATTTTCCCCTCATTAGGAGCCCATGCCTCTCTTGACAATGTTTCACCATTGCTTGCTATATTAGAACATGATAGCTAGTCAGTCCAGAGATGTTAGAGTTCTATGTAAAACTTGATATTGGGTGCTTTGAGTTAAATTTCCTATTGGAACCTTTTTATACGAGTTTGGAAGTTTAGAACCCTTTAGCGTTAAAAAGAAAACAGTCGTCTAGATCGCTTGTCTAACTTCATGATCGATAATTGATCTATAATTCTTGCTCAATTGGAGGAATTGGCTGCCTTGTAGCGGCAATCACAAAACTTCGCCACATTCCCTGATGTAGAGAGATGATGTCGTCACCTTCCTCCATTCCAACGACTCATGCCACTACTATTGATACTCTTCGCCTCACATCGATTGGCTACCATCGAAGGATTTCAATCTTCAATGGGTGTCGATTGAAGGCCCGACTTCACATTCAAGTATGCTATGGTTGTGCCTATTCAAAGATTAATATTCGAAATTTGACTTGAGTGTTAAAAATTTATCAAATCGTCGGGGTTTCGAATATCAATGCAATTAAGAGACAAATCACACACACTCTCTAGTTGCATAGTCTTATTAAGAAGTTACAAGTAACAGGCTAATTAAGGGAAAGGTAACTTCAATCTTACATAACGCATTTCCTATTTTACTATATACCTTGGTCGGGATATACTCGGGACCTCTCGTGGGGACAACCATATTTATCGTTGTAAATATTTGATACATTCCATTCCGGGTAAATTATGTTATATACGACTTTTAAGTTCATTAATTAATTCATAAATCAGGCCAAATACATTGATTTACCCAAATCAGGTTAGTCCGGTCAAATTAAAGATGCATTTTGAACCGGTTGAAACTGTATAATCCGGCTACCATTCTTGTCATGATCGCTAGTGGTTTCTTTGTGAGTCTTACATTGTCATTACTAGCTAGCTAAGACTATCCAACCTATTGTCTCGCAAATGATACGGTGCCCACATGTGACCGGATGATTGACAAGTGTCTCCCCTGATGGTAGGGTGAACACTTGCCTATCATCCTGCCATATGTGGGCACCATAATGTGCCCACATGTGGATATTGGATCGTGAGTGACTATTGCCCATGAAGAAAAAAAACCTTAGAATTTTCATTCATTCATGCATTGATTTTATCACAAGCTTTATTTGTGATATATATGTTGATGAGTTGATTCTGAGATTGTTAGTGAGTTGAGGGGTGTGAATTAATTGAATTTTTCATTAGCTTGTGAAAATTTGTTGATAAGAAAGAGTTGGGATATTGGGATTGATCAGGGTTGTTATAAACTCAGTGTTGGGACCCAACAACAGACAGCCCCTCCGGCACCCCCACTGCATTCAAGGGGGCTGTGTCTTGTTGGGATTGATAGGGAGGACACGGAAGGATGGGTTATGTCAGCAGTGCTTTAACACTCAAATGGATGGCCCAATGCCATATTGTAGGTTGAACTTTTGTCCTCTTTTCATGCAGTTTGATCTAGTAATGTCATAACAATTACTCTCAAGTCTCACCAAATCAAATCAAAAGGAAACACCGGTGAACCACTTGAGCATCACCAATGGAGAACCGGCATCTCCTAGCTGCGGGTGTCATCACAATTCCGGCGAAAGCATATGATCCAAATATCAGCCCTGTGAAGTGATGACGTTTATGTGAATGCCAACGGATTATTTTTTACTACTCTCAAAAGGTCCAACAATCAATTTGGAGCTATCAAGTCTAATGATCTAAAAATCAGAGCTAATCAATCTAGTATTTGGTGGAGCATCGTCTCGTTGTGCCTATAAATAATATGTGGAGTCCTAAGTTTGAATTGTCACTTGGCTGAAGCATTTTACACGAACTAGTCTTCATCTTCCTTAATTTCAATGTCTTAAAAATAAAAATGATATATTCTTAGCATCGGAATTTTATTAAAGTTCTAGCGCTTGATATGGCAGATATCAATCCAGCTCCGCATGCATGTTGTGTAGTAATGCCAAGACACGCTGGGAATGTATCGTTCCTAATCATAGAAATTGGTTGATAATGATCTGAAATTGGTTGATAATGATCTAAAATTGGGCAAACTTGTTGCCATTGGATACCATTTGTCGGTGTTTTCCTTTTCCTTTTCCTTTCTAGACGTAGTGTTGAGGATTTGGAAGATTTATGAACTAATTGCGGCAAGGCGGAAGCAAGTTGCCTGGCAAAAGATGCAACAATCAGTGAACTAGAAATGGCTTCTCTTTCCAGAAAAATTTCTAATACTTCAAAAGTACCGAAGACTCCACAAGCACCAAATTCGGCCTTCCTAGAGTACTAGAAATGGCTTTCTAACTTTGATAAGTTATATAAGTTAATTTTTAAATAGAAAAAACTTTGATTTGGAAAGTGGCCCTTGTTGCAACTTGTCGTAGATTGGTCTTCAACTGCTTTCTGGGTTGATAGTGGAGTGAGTCATTCCCATTCAAGTATATACTTTTAACAAGAGTGGCACTGGATCAAATCGTCCCACACTAAACACATGAAGATTAGAAAACCATTTTATTGCATCTCCTAACGTAAGTGAGCGACAGAGCCCAAACTAACGATAGACGGGACGAATAATTATCTAGGACCCAAAAGCAACAATGAGGATTGGATTTCAATTAACACAAAACGAGTTCTTCAAACTCACTTAATTGGTAATTGAGATAAGAAACAGAAAATCATAACATTAAATATCTATTGCCAAAGTCTATTGAAATACAAATAACCAAAACTTGCTACTCAGAGAGTGCCAGATATTACACAAAGGATACCATACAGCAAAACCATAGTTATAGTCATCCATAGCAATGCAGAAGAACACAACTCAACGCTTCTTGGAGACACCAACAGTCTTACCCCTGCGACCAGTGGTCTTGGTGTGCTGTCCACGCACACGAAGGCCCCAGTAGTGACGCAAGCCTCGGTGATTCCTATTAAAGCACAAAAAAGTTGAATAAACTAGTGCACATAGTGAAAGATGTCAAATAAAGATGATATTTGAGAAGTATAAAGTCGAACCTGATCTTCTTCAAACGCTCAAGATCGTCCCTGAGCTTCATATCAAGAGCATTGGAAGTCACTTGGGAATATTTTCCATCCTTATAATCCTTCTTCCTGTTCAGGAACCAGTCGGGTATCTTGAACTGGCGAGGGTTTGCAACAATTGTCATCAAGCTGTCAATCTCTGCAGCTGAAAGCTCGCCAGCCCTGCAATGGAAATTTGAAGCTTTGTCTAATCATATTCGATGAGCTTTTTTATTTATGAAATTCATTTGATTGATCTCCCAAATCAAAGTCCATAAGTGACACAAGAACATCACTGACCTTTCGACTTCTAGTTCCCCATTAATTAAAAGATTATTTCTGACAAATTTTCATTGTTTGTGGTCGAAAATTTATATATCACTTGTTCCTTGTCTACCCAATTGACCTATTACATGCAAGCTATATCAGACTCTTCTTACATTTCACATCTAACAGTAAATGGAACTTCAAGAGAGCCTCTCCATATACAACTTCCAATCTCATCACAGACTAATGTGGAGAGCTTACTAACAAATTTCAATGCAATAAAATGCTGAATTCTTGAAAATATTCCTAACAAATTCAATTGATGTCTTCCTTTACAGAATTGAATATAAATTGGAAAAAGAATTGATTATCCTTAAAATTTTAAGACCATAAATTCCGTATTTTAAAATTTGAAAATCACCACCTATCACACTGCGAAAATCAAAGTGCATCTACAAACAAAACCCAAAATATATGCCAATATGCCATAAACAAATCTCAACTGAAAAATAACTAAAACCGTAACATCACAGAATCATGTCGATAAATCAAATATAATTCACGGGAGCTACAGGAACAAAAAAGGGGTACTAGGGGACTATTATATCAAAATCTAATAAACCAAACTGAAAACGAAAATCCACCAACAAGGAGAAAAGAGCGACCTCTTGTTCATATCAATGTCTGCTTTCTTGCAAACGATGTTAGCGAAACGACGACCAATACCCTTGATGGAGGTCAAAGCGAACATAATCTTCTGCTTCCCATCAACGTTTGTGTTCTGCACACGCAGAATGTGCTGGAAATCCTCATTTGCTACCAGCGACTGCGGTAATTTTACAACAAAACAGAAAACACAGAAAACTGGATCAATACAGAAAACTGTCACGACTAGCTGCTACTTGAAAGTCAGAGCCGAGGGGAGCTACCATGGCTAGGGTTTTCGAATCAAGCGGCGGAGAAGCTGCGGTGTTTTCCCTGTCAGCCGGCGGCTTTGCTGTTACTGGTTCACTGGGAATAAATGGGAAAATAGGAAGCCCTAATTTCAGATTTTAATGGGCTTTATATGTGATTTTCCCTGGGCTAACGAAGTTTTTGTTCGGCCCAGAAATTAATTTTGAGATTATTATCAATTTATCATCACTTACAAAAGTGATTAAGAAAATGTAAATATATGAAAGAATGCTATTTATGTTTGATACAGATTTTGGAAAAAAAGTGATTGTTCAATACGTGATTAAAAATTGAGAAAAATAAATGAGTAATTAAAATGAGAATCGAATAAATAAATTTTTTTATTAAGTTTATATCAAGTCTTAGAGCATTCTCCAATGATCTGAACATTTTGAACATTTTGAAAATGTGGTTCTATATGGAATTTTTAAAAATGGATAAAGTCTAATTTATGGTTTTCATTTGGACACCATGCTAAAGTTGTCTATGAACATTTTTAACATTCTCTAGCCAATAGATTATAGGCAAATGATCAAGTGCCCTCATGTAGCTGGATAATCGCCAAGTCCTCCCAATGGTTGGAGGGACACGAGCCTATCATTCAGTAATATATGTGCGTACCTTAAGGTGCTCATATGTGAGTACCAAATCAAGAGCGATAATTTATGACATAATATATATACCCATAAATTACTACCTCTTGAGTTGACATTCATTATCGAAAATATTTTCTCATTATTTCCATTAAATTTTAATATGAGAACTCTGTTATTTTTAACTTTTAAATTTTCAAGAAGGATTTTTGTAGTCAAAAGCTAGTATTCAGATTTAGTAAATAATAAAAGGTAAAAATTAAAAACTTTTGTGTAAAAATTTGTAATTACTTGTTTTCAATCAATTTTCTATTTTGTCCTGTCGGGGATATTTTGGTAAAACATTAGAAAAAATTACACAAATGGTCACTCACCTTTGCGGGTTATTAAAATCAGTCCTAAAGTTTTTAATTTTGTTGCATTAGTCAAATTTTAATTAAATTATATAATTTTATATTTTACCTTTTTAAGTAGATGCAATTTGGTCACAAATAATTTATCGAATTAATTTGACACTAATTAGATAATTTCTGAAAATCTTCAAGCGTAATAACATTTATTTATGTTTTCTTTTGCATTAGATATGCGTATATTTTGATTTTAATCAATCGATAAGATATAATTATTGTATCTTCTTAAAATTTTAGTATCGTGTATTCTTGTAAAAATAAAAATATAACGAATATAAAATAAAAAATAAAATACATCGTGCACATTTGATTTAAAACGATATAAATGAATTGTTGTCTAAATAAAATTTTATTAGAAATATATACATGTAAGAAAAATATCTGAATCTGAAACAATTAATTAAATCAAATAAAAATATATATATATAAAAACCCAAATCACCCACCCACCCCCCCAACCCCACCCCATCCCAAAACCACCACCACCATCGGTGGTGGTGATGAAGCCACCACCAACGCTTGGTGGTGGCCGCAACCACCGATTGGTGGTGGCTTCCAGTGGTTCTGAAGCCACCACCAAGCTGGTGGTGGCTTCACCACCACCACCAGATGGTGGTGGTGGTTTTGGGATGGGGGTGGGGTTGAGAGTTGAGTGGGATGGGTGGGTGGGATTTGGGTTTTATATATATATATTTTATTTGATTTAATTAATTGTTTGTATCCGATATTTTTCTACATGATATATTTCTAATAAAATTTTATTTAGTGACAACAATTCATTTATATCTGAAATCAAAATGCACGATGTATTTTATTTTATTTTATATTCGTTATATTTTTATTTTTACAGAATACACGATACTAAAATTTTAAGAAGATACAATAATTATATTTATCGTTAACGATCGATTAAAATCAAAATATACGATATCTAATGCAAAACATAAATAAATGTTATTACGTTGAAGATTTTCGAAATTATCTAATTAGTGTCAAATTAATTCGATAAAATTATTTTGGACCAAATTCAGATCTACTAAAAAGGTAAAATATAAAATTATATAATTTAATTAAAATTTGGACTAATGCAACAAAATTAAAAACTTTGTGACTGATTTTAATAACCCGTAGTGAGGACCATTTGTGTAATTTTTCTAATGTTTACTAAAATATCCCTCAGACAAAATAAAGAAAATCGAGAAATACAAGAAATCTTGTCAAATTAGAAAATTTTTTTTAATTATCAAGGCTACCTTTATTATTTTGACTAAATAATACTGCTTAGCTTTTTAACTATTTAAATCCCTTTCAAGAATGAAAGATAGTAGAGTGTGGTGAGTGATTATTCTAGTTCTTGTCCCAAATTATTAAAATTTTGAGTGAGTCAAAAATCAGTTTCTTAAATTCGAAGTTTGACGTCGTCACTTCACACATTTTGAAGTCTTTTACAATTTTTAATAATTCACGCAACATATACATCCGTCCCTTCCCATGCTCGCCTTGCACGAGATATGGCTCACGTATAATTGTGGCCACAACCATAGCCAACTAATAAAAGTGCTAACAAACAAGACGAGATGATTGTTCTTCAAACGCTCTCTCCATTCCCAATCTCTCTCACTCAGCAAAATCCCACCCTTCCTTCTCCACTCACCCAACTATCCATTCTCCCCAAATTCATCTGCCCTAAGATCCCTTCAAATTACGAGAATTTCAGAATCCGAACCGTATCAGCTCTTAGAAGCAATCCGCGGGATAATGACTCTGTTCAAGGTTCAGGGTTTTTCGATGAAAATGGCGCCGTGGACGACATGGAAGGCTATCTCGATTACCTCTCCCTGGAGTACGACTCCGTTTGGGACACCAAGCCTTCCTGGTAATCCATTGCCGCTTCTCTCTTAAAACTGCAATTTCTTTATTTTTTTGTTGTATTGCTACTGAAAAATGGTGAATTTGTTATAATTAAGAAAATGGTTTGTTACTTCAAATACTTTCTTCTTCCTAATCTTTGTTAGGTGTCAGCCATGGACGATTACTCTGACTGGAATATTGATAATTACCTGTAGCTGGCTAATTTTGCGCTCGGTTTTAGTTACTTCAGTAGTTGTGGCTTTAATCTGTTTCTGGTGGTACATCTTTCTCTACTCTTACCCAAAGGTATTTCAAATTTCTCTTAAGTACAACGAATGCGGAGTAGTCATTACTACAAGCTGCAACTAACTAAAAAAACTATGTACAAGTGTCGCAAATGATGCATTCCCAATGCTAGAATTTTGTTAAAATTCCAACGCTGACAGAGTATCCTGGCACTGCCGCGCAGTAATAGGAGGGGCTGGTAAGTAGAGCCTGTTGCCACATGGCAGCAAGCCAGCAAGTAATAGCTGCCACGTCAAGGGAGTATCATTTTAGTACACGTATTTTGTATGCTAGTCCCAGAATACCGAGTAATGCACATAGATATGAGAAATGTGTTTTCCTTTTCTCAGGAGTATGGAGAGATGATTGATGAGCGAAGAAAGAAGGTGACAAGCGGCCTCGAAGACACGTACGGTATGAGAAAGCAATAATTTTCCAGAGGGACTTCGTTTGCAGATAGGAAATCAAGTAGGTAAATGCAACAGGCCCGTAAAACTGGATTTCGAATAACCTGACTTCTGTGATAACATTGTAGTCGTCAAAATTCTGCTGTAATCTGTCTCAAGAATCATGATATGCCGTTCATCGCATACACATGCATTTAATTACAACAATGGGATGAGCACAGAAGAGCAAGTAGCAACAGTGATGTTTGTTTAAATACAATGGCTATTCGAAGAGACAGACAGGAGGCCTCTTATCTGCTGTCCTAAAGATAATGCCGAACTGAGTATGCTATTTGAGAACTTGACCACAATGCACGAGTATCAGATTCTCTTGCAATATAGATTCAGGCACGTAAACTTCTCGTCTGGCTGTTATTCTCATATCATCTTGACACCGTTGATTTTGACACAACGAAAGAGATATTAACCTGATAACAAAGCAAGTTTAGGATTGAGAACAAAGGTTGATGGAAAATAATTCTAGCTTGTCATCAATGAAGAAAAATGATGACCACGAAGTCCCGAGACAAAAACACAATTTCAACAAGAATACCAGGATTGGATTATGTGAGTTTGATTATCTTATTCTAATTATTAAAGATTCACTCCGACTACTGAGTCAAATCAATATAGATTAATAAAATGTTACATAATGAGATCTAAAATATAACCTAACAAAATTCTAATAGTATAGAAGTAAGGAAGAGAAAACGAAAATCACAGATTCACAGTAGGTTCGACAAGGATCAACCTATAATGACTAATCCTATCACAATCAGTTTCTTTGCACTTTTTGCCAAAATCCTTCACTTGCAAGTATGTTTTTCCCATCCACCGCGAGAAGCAAAATAGAAATAATACAGCTATACGTCATTCTAGGTCATAAGAGAGTAGCCCAAATAACTTAAGCCAATAATAAGGATTAGTCTAATAAGGTGTATATAGGGAAGTATGTCTAGCTGGGAGTTTATGAACTTGTCTATAAACAAGGGTAAATGCATTGTGGAAAAATGGTCGGGGAAATGTGCATAGACAAAAGCTGATATCGTGCATGTCTAAATTCTTATAAACATGTGCTTCTGCAAACAACCACAGAGCCACACATAAACTAGAACACGAAATGGATGGAAACCTTAGTAACCCTTTAGACTTGAGGCATATACGCAAATCATTTTAAGGCATTTAGGGAAAGCCTAATGTAACGTGGTCGAGTAGGGATGGATGAGCCAGGGGTCTACGCTTTAACCGGCTTTTCATCTCCTCCCTTCATGGGAATCAATGCACCAGATTCAAAAGGTACTTAAAAGCAAGGGGGCCAAAAGCCTGGTATAATCAGTCCTCTGACCTATTGCTTTTACCACAAGGAAGGCTGTTCCGGTGACATGCCACTTGGCGTTCAAGTGCATCCCCGACTTTTGTTTCCCGGTTCAAATGGTAAACTAATCGAAAAGAAGTACCAATGACATATTTTACGGAATGGAATTCAAATTCTAACTATACATTTGATTTTCGAATGGATTCTTTCAGAGTTGTAAGATAGTTACAACGCTGTTTTGTTTGTTATTGCACAGAGAACCCATGAACAAACCCCTAATAAAAGGGAAAAGAAAGACTTCCAACATTCTAAGTCCATATGTTCAAGAGTTCTGTACTTTTGTTGCCTCTCTTAATTATGGTACCATCTTCTTAAGTACGATATATTCAACGAGTTTCAAATGTTCTGGTGGACGGTACCAAGAAACAAATAATACTTTGAACATGCTGTTAACCAAGTATCTAAGTAGTAACAAACACGGTATGTGCCAACTTTCATCATCCAGTGGAAGGTGATTAAGAAAATCGTATTTTGAACACGGGCTAGCAGAGTATCTGAGTAACAACAAACACAGTATAGTCCATCAAGTCCTGCATCAACTGTCATAACATTTCAGCAGACGGTGATAAAAAAACTAGATTTTATTTTAAACAGGTGTTGGCGGCGTATCTAATCTAAGAAGTAAGAAATAGAAAATACAGTCACGTGCGGCGCCAACTTTCATAACATTTCAGTGGAAGACAATATTTAACAAACAGCAACTGAAAACACAAATTAACAGATTTGAACACAGTAACAGGCCATTAAGCAACCGCCAACTCCCATAACATTCAGGGGACAGTAATAAATAACACATGGCAATTTAAAACGCCTGTTAGCAGATTTGTAAGCAATGGAAAACCCGTAGACGCCATAGAGTGGTGCATCAACATTAATGAAGTTTATAGTGTTCACTGACATGCTAAAAGAACGAAGAAGGGA
Organism: Jasminum sambac; assembly: GCA_018223645.1. Classification (NCBI taxonomy): domain Eukaryota; kingdom Viridiplantae; phylum Streptophyta; class Magnoliopsida; order Lamiales; family Oleaceae; genus Jasminum; species Jasminum sambac. Next base: position 31,124,745 of record CP073652.1, read on the forward strand.
CATATAAAGACTCCTCATATACAACATCGAAAAGAAAGATCAATATCATGGCACCTTTACCTAACTTCCTGGCCATAAGTTAGAAAAAACTAACCAATCGTAACTTATGGGAAGAATTATTGTTGAACCCAGACCCTCAAACTTCTGTCATTATCAAGCGCCGCTGAAACAATCATGTTCTCTGTGGGATGGCATGTTACAGATACAACAGTATCAGTGTGTCCTTCAAGCTTTTGAACCAAATTTTTACCCTGCAAATCCCACAGGTATATGCAGTGATCCTCAGATCCACTCACAATATACTTCTCACCCGTCACAGAGAATGTTGGTGTTATGCAATATACTCTGTTCTTGTGACCTGAATATATCTTCAAGAACTTCCCAGTTGAGTAGTTCCAAAGCTTCTGTAATCAACCAAAGAGAAAACAAATAATATTTTTGCTTCCATGAACTTATTTGGAACAAAACTTGGGGATTATTGTTTCATAAATTTAAAACCACAATTATTGATAGCTAAACACAATAGCCATCTAATAAGGAACCAATAGCATGCTAAAGATAAACTTTTTATGACCGATTACTGATCAGCTTCTAAAAGCGACTCAATTGAACGGCCATTTTTTCATTTTCCTAAACAAAAATTCCAAACATTTTCAACATAAAATCTTAACACTTACAAGAGTATCGTCAAGCGTGGCAACGAGAATGAACTTTCCATTTGGTGAAAACTTGGCAAAAGAAACCGCAGGAAATTTGTCATCAATTAGTGTCTTCAAACAGGCGCCAGTGGAAGCATCCCAAATTTTACAAGAACCATCGTGACTTGCAGACACAATCAAAGAACCATCCCTATTAAAATGCACAGATGTAACTGGCATTGAATGTCCCCTAATGACGTGCAAAGCTTTACCCGTTTTCACCTCCCAAATTCTAACAGTCTCATCAAACGAGCCAGAAACAATCAAATTAGATTGGGGATTGAAATTCACACAGAATACAAAATCACTATGCCCCTTGAGAGTTTTCACGCACTCGGCAGAGCGTGCGTCCCAGATTCGGAGGGTGCGATCGTCTGAAGCAGAACATATGTAAGTTGAATCAGAGGACCATGCCAGGTCGGAGACGCCATCGGAATGCCCAATTAAACCGAACAATTTGGTCAAGGTTTCTGTGGACCATACGATGAGGGTTTTGTCGAGAGAGGCAGAGGCGAAAAGCTTGCCGTTTTTTGAGAACTTCACACAGGAGATGGCGCGTGTATGATTCGTGAGGATCTTCTTCAGGCGATACGGCCGGTACCGCGGCGTCGGGTTGCCACTGTTATTGCTGTTGTTCGACATGGCTGTTGAAACCTAGATTAAGCAACTACCAGCCACCAAAATATAGTCAGATTAGATTAGTACAGCTTAATATTCGATAGACAAGTATCGAATTCGAGATTATAACGTTAGGTTGTGAATTGAGAGATAATTAGGGCTTTAAATTTTTGTTCCGAATAGGAAAATTGGGGGGAGAATTCGGGATTCGACCGGAAATTCGCCCAAGCCAATGCCTCCTTCCTCGAAAAAGATGGATTTGGAATGTAAAAGAGGAGAAAATATAATTTTTCTTTATTTCAAAAAATTATAATTTTTCCTTGTTTTCTTTTCTTTTTTCTTTTTACTGAAGGCCTGTTTGGCATTTTCAACCCATTTTCTGTTTTTAATTTTCGAAAACGACGAAAACGCGTTCTATCACCACATTTTGGAAACTTGTTTTTGAAAACGAGCCCAAAATTTTGTGAAGGAAATTGAAAATGTGAAAATGACGTTTTCAAAGTTTTCAGTCAAAAATCCCAGCCATATGAAAACGGGCGTTTCCCGTGTTTTCAACTTGTGAACCAATTTTCAATTAAAAAAAAGAAAATACGGGCATAAGGGTTCTTACGCTGCAAAAGGAATTAGGGTTGCCTCGTTCGTCCATCGCCTCTCCTCCTCCAGGTAATCGGATCTTCTTGTCTCTCTACCTCTACCTCAATCGATTCATGATGTTGATTCATGGTTTAGATTGATTCATACTTCTTCTCTGAAATTGTTCATTCTTCTCTGAAATTGCGCGTGTTCTTTGTTGGAAGCAGGGGTGATTATCGCCACCCCAGTCAAATCGAGACGGTTTTCGCACGCACCAGACTTTTGGAAGGTAATATACAGTCGATCTTTACTCTTTCCTTTAGATAGTTTCCCTCACCTCCATTAAATTAAATGACGGTTGAAAACCTTCGTTAATTGCTGATTTAGGTGATAATGAAGCAAAATTTTCGCTGAATAGATGATGAATAGAGAGTTGTGACCGAGTTTAGAAGTAGGTAGTTATGAGGTTTTTGGGGAAATTTTTGGCTATAGACGAGGTATATAGGATGGGCATTGTAGATACATGAAAATTTGGTTAACTAATGTCTTTTTCATTTTATGAATCAACAGATTTGAGATGCTTTTGTCTTTTCAACGTTTGAATGTTGCCGAGATTGCATTGAACCTATTAGATGAATCCAATTCATCTTATGTTTTTTCAACATTTTATGAATCCAGTTCCTTTACTTGAATTTAAAACTAATATGTTAGATGAATGGATGAATGCCCTAAGTAGATATAGTATGAATGTTTTGATAATTGGATTAGTTCTCTATAGTTCTTTGTGCCTACTGATTTTCTTGAATGTGAAGAACTAGAAATTTAGTATAAGCTAGTAAAAGACAACGCTTGTTTTTAGCAAGTGTGTGATCAATTATGTGAATCCACTGATTTTCTTGGTATTTCTTTATACAGCAGCAGCTTGTTTGGTTCAGTAAAATAGCAGCAACTGCAGCAGCTTGTTGCTACTGCTTTTTGCAGGCTTGTTGCTGCTGCTTTTTGCAGCAGCAACAACAACAAGCTGCTGCTAACCCGCAACAGCAGCAGTAGCTGCTGTTGCTGCTGTAGAACAGCAGCAACAAGCTGCTTCAGCAGCTCAGCTTGTTGCTGCTGCTTTCCAGCAGCAACAAGTATGCAGTAACAACAGAATGTTGCTGCTGTAGAAGTTGCTGCTGTTCTACAGCAGAACAGCAGCAACAAATGTACTTGTTTCTTTTCTAAATATTAATATTTGTTGCTTTACGCAACAAATGTACTTGTTCTTACATGCATTATTAAATGGGTTATTTACGCAGAAAACCCCAAACTATCGATTTTGTAACAAATCCAACCCCATTCTTTTTTTTCGTCTACACAGGACCCCAAACTTCAAATTTGTTTCACTGCACCCCCTCTGACAGAAACCGTCATTTCCACCATTAAAATAAGCCTATTTTGTCTTTTAGTTGAAGGATAGAATGGTCCTAAATTTTCACCGAAAGATTGGGGGGTCCTGTGAAACCGATAGTTTGGGGTCCTGTTGCGAAAATACCAATAATTAACTGATAGTTTGGGGTCCCGTTGTGAAAATACCAACAATTGACCGATAGTTTGGGGTCCTGTTGCGAAAAAGCCAATAATTAACGTTAATTTAATTCTAAATTAGTTAAATTAATTTTAATTCGAAAATACCAAATTAATATAATATGCAAATTAGTCGTAAATCTTTCAAGCATGTCACTGCGCTTCTAGTCTAAAATAATAATAAAAAGGTAGCTCAAATAGTAAAAAAAAATTTTGGTGTGCGTAATTTGGTCCCAAATTTTAATTACATTTTACCTTTTATTTTTTCTATTGATGCTTATTTCGTTCGTAATTAATTTTACTGAATTAATTTCATACTAGTTAAATAGTTTTTACAAAAAAAACTTTCAATACTGTAGCATGTATTTGCATTAGGCTTATTTTCCAAAAAAATAATATTACCATTTTATTTATAGTATTTTAATTAAATTAAATAAAAATATTTACAACCAAATCCAAAATTTTTCAATAAGTGCAAATTAATCCCCATCTTCACCACAATTTCCTCCACTACCACCACCACCCCGGTGCCACTACCACGACCTCGCCGACCAAAAATAGATCTGGTGGTCGAAAATTACAAGCTGATCTGGTGGTCGAAAACCACAAGATCTGGTGGTTTTCGATCACCTGATCTGTTTTTTGGGTCGCCGGAGTATTCGCCGGCGTGGTGGCGGTGGTTGCGCTGGGGTGGTGGTGGTGATGAGGTAATTGTGCTGAAGATAGTGACTAATTTGCACTTATTGAAAAATTATAGATTTGGTTGTAAATATTTTTATTTAATTTAACTAAAATACTATAAATAAAATAGTAATATTAATTTTTTTGGAAAATAAGCATAATGCGAATACATGCTACCGTATTGAAAGTTTTTTTAATAAAAACTATTTAACCAGCATGAAATTAATTCAGTAAAATTAATTACAAACGAAATAAGCATCAATAGAAAAAATAAAAGGTAAAATGTAATTAAAATTTGGGACCAAATTACGCACACCAAATTTTTTTTACTATTTGAGCTACTTTTTTATTATTATTTTAGACTAGAAGCGCAGTGACACGCTTGAAAGATTTACGACTAATTTGCACATTATATTAATTTGGTATTTTTGAATTAAAATTAATTTAACTAATTTAGAATTAAATTAACGTTAATTATTGGCTTTTTCACAACAGGACCCAAAACTATCGGTCAATTGTTGGTATTTTCACAACGAGACTCCAAACTATCTGTTAATTATTGGTATTTTCGCAACAGGACCCCAAACTATCGGTTTCACAGGACCCCCCAATCTTTCGGTGAAAATTTAGGACCATTCTATCCTTGCACTAAAAGACAAAATAAGCTTATTTTAATGGTGGAAATGATGATTTCTGTTAGAGGGGGGGTGCAGTGAAACAAATTTGAAGTTTGAGGTCCTGTGTGGACGAAAAAAAAGAATGGGGTTGGATTTGTTACAAAACCGATGGTTTGGGTTCTTTTGCGTAAATAACCCTTATTAAATTTACTTCATTTGCATACCTAGATTCTCTTCTAAATATTAAAATGACGAACCGAAGTTAATTGATGATTTTTTTTTTCATTCTTCCAGTTTTAACAGAGTTATTAATAATGTTCTATTTGGTAACAAGTTTTAACAATGTCCTTCCAATGCTACCAGTTTTTGTTTTTTTGTTTTTTTAACAAGGTCCCCGAATGTCCCTCCAACACCGCCAGCAAATGCAAGAAGAACAAGTCATGTTGAACAAAGAATGCTTAGCAACAAAGAAGAACAAAGAATGGCTGTCAGCTGTTCTCGTGATTTATTGTTGTCACGAGAATAGCTTGTTTGTTGTCGCTCGTTCAGCGGCAACAACCGATCGGTTGTTGTCTTGCCAGAACAATGCAAAGAAAGAACAACAAGCTCTTGTTTTGTTGTCTTCTTGAGAACGAAACGGCTTGTTTGTTGTCGCTACTGCTGGCAAAGAAGATGGTTGTTGTTTCGCAACAATGCAAAGAACAACAACAAGCTCTTGTTGATATATATTCAAATCCTTACGATAAAAAATGTTAAAAAGTGTCAAATCAATTATATTATATTGGTGGTTGCCAGTTGTATTGAAATCAGATTAAGAGTTTTGAAAAAAAAATTATATTTGTGGTTGAAAATAGTAATTCAAATATTTTTGTTTTAAGTTATAGTATAGAATACTAATGGTATTTAAATTTAATTCACACACAAATTCATTATAAATAATCAAAACAGATATCTCAAAATAAAAAACCAAACGCATTTTAAAGTTTTCCATTTCCAAAAACAGTTTTTCAGAATGATAAACCAAACGCGTTTTCAGCATTTTTGAAAATAACCACCGAAAAGAGAAAACAGAAAATATTTTCGGAAATGAAAACAGAAAATAGAAACACAAACAGAGCAGCCCCTTAATTATTCATTTATTTAATTTTTATTTTTAAATTTTTTATTTTTTAAATTTTTTTATCTTCTCTGGTTTTGAATTGAAAGTTTAAAATAGATTTTGTACGCAGATAAAACAAAAAAAAATTCATATGGTTACCTGACATAAATTTATTACCTTTATGGGGGACATAGGGGCCAAAATAGAATTCAATTTTAATGACATTTTTTTAATCAGGAATATGACAATTATTATTGAACTTTTGAATTTCAACTACTCCACTACTTCGTAATTTCATCAAAACATCAGGAAGTGTCAATGAATAACCCACAATTTCAGTTAAGAAAAAGAAACCCACAATTTATTTATTTATTTCCATATAGATATAAAAATATATTGATAGTGGTGATAATAAGGCCTTTTTTTCTTTTTCTTTTTCCCTCTTTTTTTGAAGATCAGATAAAAGGTTTTTGGGGTAATTTAACGAAGTCGCGTACGAAGTGATTATTTTTGGTAAAAAAATCAAAAAGATATGAAAAAGTAAGATATGTGTAATACCTTTTAGAGAGTGTGAAAATAAAATTGAATATGATTTAGGTAAGTTTTTATTTTGTTAAAAATTAAATTTTATTTTAGATTTGATTGTGGTTGATATACAAGATCTATAATAATAAGTATTGACTGACCGGTGACGTGATATTAATATTTCATGGGGGGAAAAAGGACAATAGACATGAGCTTAGTTCTTAACCAAACGCTGGCACACCCAAACTTCTACTACATGCGTTAAAATACAATGCACATTCATCAAAATCCTCATAAAACTAAAAATTAACAATTTTCATTTGATTAATGAGTTTTGTACAATCTCTGTAATCGTAACCACGAGCCTGACAGCACGAACTTATCCATAACATTAAAGTAGGAGAACTTTCTTCATATTGCATCATTTTGACAGCACATAGATTATTACGCTTCATTCTTTTTTTAGCATCAATAAAAATTGCATTCAAATTTAATGACAAGTAATCAATTGATTGTGAACCACAAGTACCATGCTGCTCTTAGTTACCTCGCAAAGGGTTCGAGGCATCCCATTTCAATTCAATAGCTTAATTTTGAATAATCAATACTACCATTAAACTTTGATGAAACAATAAAATTGCTTGCTCAATCTTAATGCATGAGCACTCCCATCTACTGCTCGATATGATCCTGAAGAAAGAGAACAACCCACATCAGTGACAGATTGTACTGATCCAACAGAAGTATTCAAATCCCCACTCAAATCTATCTCATCTTTGAAAACTTGACTTGGTGTAAAGAAATCAACTTCGAATACTTCAGTATTTGTGTATTCATCAAGCCTAGCTAACACAATAAGCTTTTCATTATTGTGAAGTATCAAAATGCTTTTACGCTTTTTCAAAAGTATGAAAAAGAAAATGTAAGGTTGAAAGTGAAGTTTGACAAATGCACCAGATATTCTATGGAACAACTCTATACCAAACAAGCATTTAAAGATTTTTCAGACAACAAATGGAGAGAGAGAAAGAGAGAGATACCGAGAATATCGGATGGCAATGCTGAACCAATCTTCATGTTCGATGGCGTCTTTACAAGTAATCAACTGCATCAGAACTTTCTTCTTGAATTGCCTGACTGGAACATGAACTACCTTCATTACCACTACTTTGATCACTACTGTCACTGCTCCCTGATGAACTTGTAAACAATCCACCAGATGTATTACTACTCGAAAATGAAAGTAGGTTAAGATCTCTATTCATGTCACTGCTGCTGCTCGATGTGTTCTCTTCCAGACTGCATAGCAGATATGAGAATCAGAAATGAATAATATGGGTACTTAAAATTTGAAAGCACATAAACAAAGTAAAAAGAAACTCTACTGACCTTCCTTCTGCGGGGAAATCTGCCACTATTTTCAGATAGGGCCTCTGTTCCAATACTTGTTCTAACTGCATGAAATTGCATAATGTTGTCCCAATGAGTATTAAAATAGGACACAAGAATCAAATATACTCGGTGACTGGGGTTAGAAACAATACCACCCTAGGGTGAAAGATCAATGATTCCAATCGTCATCATATGCTAAGCCCTTCTGATTGGATATGCCTTGATTAGCCAACAACATTATCCATGTAAAAGCCTTAATAACTAATGAGTCTCCAAGACATAATTAATGATGAAAAATAAGAGGGATTCATAACATACGAGATGTCCTTGAAGTGTCCTACCTTGATTGCTAATAGCAACCGTGAAACTTCGATCTGGATAACACAAGTTATTGATGAGTTAAAAAAGGTACTATGTTCTTCTTATGCAAGTATGTACATTTTGAAGAAGAATCAGTAGTCTTACTTTCCTCAAATGCATACAATCATCCCGTAAAATCAATATCTCCAGTAAGCTTCCTTTCGTATCTCCACCAAGATGTCTAGAGAACATAGCGCGCGCACACAAAAAAAAAAAAATAAAATTAAAAATCAAAATTTAAATTAAATAAAGAAACAAAAAAATGGAGAAGGCTCATACGATCATCATAGGCGCACAAGAGACACACACACTATATGCATTGTCCTGAAGTATCTGTAATCAGTACGCAGAAGATAACAAACCTAAGAAAGTCACCAGTAATTGACTAGGACGTCGAAAAGTCAGCATGCTTCAATTTTCGGAACCCCTGCATGCAGATGCCACATCAATTTAATACATTTATTGAATATTATTTGGACACATGGCTAGCAGCTTGGCCAAAGCTTTCTTTCATTTCGAATTTCATCGATACAAATCCTCCCACCTTTAGCGAGATTCTAGCAAAGGTTATATGGAATATACAATATTAAACAACCATGCCAACTTAGCACAAGGGTTAGAGTGGCATTTAGCATTCATGATGATGATCTTCCATTATTTCATGTCTCAAAACAAGTGGGGTGTCAATGCACTATGACACTGTTAAAATTTATTTAATCACTAAATTGATAATGAGATGCTACAAATGAATAACTCTAGACAAAACCACAAACCCAGGATGTGGATGTCGACATTTATGTTGACATGTAAAGAAAAATCATAAGGTGCACAAGAGTGGATCTGAGGTTGTTACTTTTACCATGTAAGGGTTATGATGCTCAGACTTGGGTGTGGTGTCGAAGACTGGTATGCATCCGAGTGTCAGATCCTTCATTTTCAAAAATTTAGGATATGGCATTACGGCTAAAAAGGGTCTAAATTTTAGAAAAAATACAGAAATTCATCTTATAAACTTAAAATTGACTTTGAAAATGCATTTTTTGATAGTTTCATGTGTATTAATAGAGAATACAAAGGATCTTCTGTTAATTTGAATGATATAAATGATCTATTTTGACTTAAAGGATCCAAGAAGGATCCCATATCCTTATCCCGTATCCAAGTGTCCGACACGGGTACTTCTTCAAAAGTGAAGATTCTGAGAAACATAGTGAAAGGGTTACATTATGAGTTGACTTGAGAAATACGTAGACCAAAGGAAAAGGAACAACAGTCAATGCCATTCGAGAAACAGAAGGCTACTCAATCGCTCCAAGTGAAGGCAAAGACTAACCAAACAACAAGAAACACGAGCAGCTAAGCCTGAAAAGCGAAATTGAAGAGAGAACTTTCTCAAGAGCTGGAAACTGAAACTCATTTGTCCATTGATGCATGATCACAACTATCTGCACAATGTTGCTCTAGCAAAATTGTGAATGTCGGTAGATTGGACCCAATAGAAAGATTATCATGTTCACATCATGAACAACATTTCGAGCATCTCCATGAATTTTATTTTGTGGACCCTACAATTTGTTAATCAGTATCCATAGATTGATTTTCGACTTGTTGCATGATACTTATAAAGAAAGTAACAAAGAGCATCAAACTCTTTTTACAAGACCACAGAAGGCCAACCAAAAATTACCATGATGCATTAATTTATTATCTAACCTACTTCAATCCAAATAAATCTTGTACCTCATGATTGAGAAGGAAAAAAAATACTTGAATACTCTGCAAAGAGAAAATGTTTGTTTTCCTTCTACTAAAATATAATATACCTTCACAAGCACGCGAGCTTTAAAGTCGTGTAACTTGAATCCTATGAGTGCCAACGAAATTAAATTGGGACTACTATTCACAAAATCATGGCATGTTGGCAATTTCAAACTATCATCTGTACTTGAAAATAAGTATACAATAAGTACAATACTTCCCGGGGACTGGAAACAGGTTAATCATGGGAGGTAACATGCACATTTTTTGGCTTTTTTCGAAAAACAGACGCTCTATCAAAGGACAATATCTACTCAAAAACTACAGTGTTCCTCAGTTCAACATTACTGTCACAAGAAAAATCAGCTGTTTGACTCTGGTCGTACCAAAGTCGCAGGCATATAAAACATTACTACAAGCTCAAAGGATAGATATTGATTTTTTACAGGTTGAATGAGACAACTTTTGCTGATGCCAAAAAAGAGCCATTAGCATCATGTCCTATACCAGGGTCCAGATGGCCCATTCAACTATAACACTAATACTTTGGACTAGTGTGATAGCCAAATACTGCAAGATTTGTAGTTGTACTAGAAGGTTGCCAGAATTACAACTTAAAAGAGATAACACATACAAAATGGCAAACATCTCTTCAAAAGTTACCCTCCAAAGTTAAGACAACTCTACAAGCCCCCATTATAAACAAGTGCATATTGTATCACTTTACATGCTTCAAAAGGGTTGCTTCCATCGAGAACACACTATTTATTATTTTTCATTTTTTGGTCTTTATTTCAGTATAGATCTGGCTAGATGTCAGCTTCGTGTTGCGAACTGGAGATCTCATCTGGTTTGCTCGCGAACTAGTTACGAGAGAGTGGGATGAGAGAGGGGGGTAGAGGTGGCGTGGGGATGGGGGTAGGAGTGGGGGTGGGGGGATAGGGGTGGAGTAGTAGGTTAAAGACAAGGTTCAAATTACAAAATTTTAAAACTTTAGGACTTCTATGCAATTTTTATTGGATCAATACCATTTTATAAAAAGTTCAAATCAAATGCATTTTCTAGTTTATCTTTTCAAAATGAAAAACTAAACATGCTTTCAAGTTTCTCAAAATAGAAAAGTTAAAATGCTTTCAAGCCTCAAAACTAAAAACTGAAACACAAAGGACGCACCATAAGCATATGGTGCACTAACAATAATGGGAGTGATATGTTTGGATTTTTAATGGTTTTTTATGGATTTTTATATAAAAGAGAAGAGATAATGAGAAGAGTTGAATGATGGAAATTTGCGTAGTACATGTAAGTCCAACGGGATGTGAATGTGATTGGTTTGACCGAAAAAAAGGGATAAAAAATGGATTTTAAAAAATGGAAAAAAGTGTAAAAAAAAGGTTGGCTATCACATGCTATAACATAAAAATAAAAAATGGTAAACAAAGAGAACGTCCCTTGGGCTGAGGAGCTAGTCTACGCAAACTACGAAAAACCCCCTAATTGCATCACTTCATCCTCATCCTTCATACCAAAAATGTAAACATACGAAAATATTCATGGACACCTTATATGTCTCTATTGTTACAAAGCTGCCAAGTATCCAGCCAACACGAACAAAAAGGGACTAGAACATATAGTTACTCATACATAATAACTCTTTCAGGTGAATAAGCATTCATGACGTGGCAGAAATTAGTAATTATCATACTTACAGGCCAACAATTGCAAGATCAACCAGGTGGGTGTTGTGAAAATAATCGCAAGTGTACGATATCGGCACAAAAGTAGTAAAGTGAACTTTTTTAGAGTCCGGATTATCGATCCCACGAGGACTAATTTACTCCATATCGGTTTAAACTAATCTTAACAAAAGCAAATAAAAATATAAAGATTAAAGATTAGTTTTTAGCAAAAAATAAGAGAATACTGGGAAGTAAATTGCAAAAATTATAAAAGTTTGTGGGATTAATGGAGAGTGAAGTTGGGAATCCCGATTTATCTTTAGATTTCCTATTTGATTTCTCCTCTCAATTTCCAATCTACAGTAGTGTTAGATCGAATTCACGAAATTGATTTAATTTACCTCTCTCGAGTTCAAATTAATCATAATTAATTAAGTCAACTACCATATCTCTATGCGTAGTCTAAATCTCAATTAAATGCATTAACGTGCATAGGAATTCATAAATATCCACCTATCACGTGGGATCTCAACAATTATAAAAGTCTATCTCTAGCTCTTATGTAAATTGCCGGATTTTACTACGTGGTCTAAATATTTAACTTACCTCTCGGTTTGTTAAAATTCACAAATCATTGATTTAGTGGCCAAGTAAATCATGCATTAAACATAATAGTAAAATCAACACATAAAATAAAAGCACAAGAAATTGAGTGTTAAAATCAAATCATAAAATCAAATCATAGATCTAAATTACATCGTTCATCCCAACAAATGGATCTAGTTGTTCATACTAAAAAGTGAATAAATAACGAAAATAAAAGAGTTCATCACCGGATCTAGAAGAGAAATCGAGAGTGAAGAGTAGATCTTGCACCAAGTGTCAACTCCGTCTTGAATCTCCTCCAAAAACCATGTGAATCCCTCGATTGCGGTGTGTTTTTGCCTTCAATTAATCCTTCTAATAGCTCTCCAAAAGCTCCCCGAAAGCTCTCCAAAAGCTTGTATTTATAGTCCCCATTAAGGCCTTAAAAGATGCCCAAAGTCGTGTGGAGAAATAAGGTAGAATCCAATTAGGAAAAGAAGTCCGGAATTTGGCGTGTTGCTGAAGGCAGGGACCTGCGGCCGCACACCTTCACCTTGCGGCTGCAGGTGACTATGTTGCGGCCGCAAGTCACTATGTTGCGGCCGCACTTCCACTTTGTGCGGCCGCAGATTCTTTCTGCGGCCTACAGATCGTTTGGTCTGGCTTTTTCTCCATTATTGCGGGCGCAACTTGTTGTTTTGCGGGCGCAACCTATTATACCATAAATAATTCATCTTTATTTGCAATATTTGGTCCTCCAACTTTGGTTCCTTTCGACATATTGATCCAAAACTCTTCGATTTCGCGTAAATTCACCCTCTTTTCTTCCTTTATTGCACTGCACTCGATCCATGTTGATTTTCTACATGAAAACAATTAAAATTAAACACAATCAAACACAATAGAACACATTAAACACGAACAAAACTCTAAAATAAACACATTTAAAATACTTATCAAACACCCCCAAACTTAACTCTTGTTCGCCCTCGAACAAGAAACTAAAACAAAACATAGAAAACAATCACGTACTAAACACCAACCACAAATCATAAAAAGGACTCAAGCCACGTCAAGTATTGTACTTATTCGTCTCAGGTTTAATAAAATACTAAGAGAAGTCCAACTGGACCAAATAGACAATCTCAAAACTATTCACTTATCGTGTACACGACATTCGGTGTGTGTGCGCGTTAGTCATTGCGCAACTCAAATCCATGTCAAGATCTAATCACGAATACTCGCTACAAAACCATGCCCGTATTCCCTCGTGGTAAGATTTTCCTTACCCCACTCGTAAGATTCACTCCTTATGCTTTTCTCTCAAATCCCGGGGTATTTAATCAATGTGGTATTCTAGAAATATTTCCATGCATTTTTCCACACAAAATGTTAAGCAAAAGTGACTAGATGTTAAGGAAACTACCGCTATCCATCCATCCATCTCTACTCCAAGTTTCCAAATCTCCAGTCTTTGAATCTTTTCCCAACACTTCAAACCCCTATCACTCTTCATTTCCCTGATTTTTGTTTTTTGTTTTTTGTTTTTCTTTTTTTGTATGATATGCAAATACAATGCCCCAAGAATAATGCTTTCTTTTTTTTTTTTTTTAAACAAAGCACCAACTAGACTCGTACGTCGGTTTTACGCGCGCGCCGAGCCTAGCTAGTGGGGGTTTGGAATCCCCCTACCTTTTTATTAATAAATAAAATAATAACAATAGGAGGGGGGCATAAACCTGACCTCCAAACAATGAAAAAGGAATGTGCGAAAAGCAGTAAATGAGGAGATACTATTTCCCTGATAATAAGGAATAAAAGAATAATAGAATGATAAATAAGGAGGTACTACCTCCCTGTACAAAAGAATGAATAAGTAAAAAATGAAAAATAAAAATAAACCGGTTTCCTCGCTAAAGGCCGCGGACCGACGGAAAGCCCTGACGATCCATCTGTAGGAGAGCCCGAGCCCGAGCAGCATCCGGCGAGTCGTACTGCAGATAGTGTTCTTTGGAGTAGTCCCACGAAAGCTAGTGCGTCAGCAACCTGGTTGCCCTCACGGTAGATATGCGAGACCAAATCCCGATCTGTGCGGAGGAGCTGCCGAATACGCCGTATAATCACCTGTAAGTACCACGGACCGCCTCCACGAACAATACAATGTACAGCGACGGACGAATCAGCCTCCACCCAAACGGTGTCTACTCCAAGAGAGCGCGCAAGCAACAGGCCATCAAAGATGGCACGGAGCTCTGCCTCCAAAATAGCGCAGTCGCCGTAGGATGAGGAAAAGGCCCGAACGCAGCGCCCAAGATGGTCCCGGATCACCCCACCCCCGCCAGCTCTACCATCAACCACACAGCCGTCCGTGTTGACCTTAACAGATCCCACAGATGGCCGACGCCAGAACACCAACACTGGAAGGGGAGGGGGTAAGGGGGCAATAGTGACTCCGAAAAGAGGCGCCAAGTCATGATCGCCGCGCCAATGGGAAAGACGGAAAACCCGGCCCGATGTGCATGAGGGATGAGCCCGATAGACACGCCAAATGATCTGTCGAGAATCAACCGGAATGCCCCGATACTTCGCATCAGTTCGTGCCGTCCACAAATGCCAAGAGACGAAAATGGGCACGATGATGCGAACGTGGCCTCGCCGACAAATCGACCAATGGCGCCCGGCCGAACACGGTGCGGAGCATCGCCGAGGTGGGAGATGGGATATGGAAGATCGCCGCAAAATGCTGCCAAACTCGAGACGCCGCCCCATTGCTAATGAAAACATGCTTTGAGCGTCTCACCGAGCAAGATCGCAAGGCAGCAGCGGAAGGCATCTGCACATGAATACGCCGCCGAACCACATAGTCATCCGGGCACAAGGCCCTGCAATAAGCGCCGGTGGAAAACGAGACGGCCACGGGGATAGCTAGGCACCGAGGTCCCAAACACCGGCCGCACCTGGCCGGTCGCCGAACCAGCCTCAGCCGACCGAGCCGTGGAACCGCTCCATCGAGGTATCACGCCACAACAACCGATCAGACCCGGTCCAAAGGGATGGACGAGATCCGAAGGGCCAAGTCGAGGGAACTACTCGTAATAAACGCCAAGCGCCCAACCGTTGTCGTCAAAGAAGTCTCGCACGCGAGCCGATGAGTGATCATGGCGTGAAATAAAGCGAAAAGGACGATCACCCATCCAACAATCATGCCGTAAGAAAACTTCGGCCACATCCAAGCTACCGTAAAATGCGGGGCTCGAATCGCTTCGCCGCTAATAACCGACGCCAACCCCGTAATCAAGATAGGGCTGAACTCGCATAGGTGGTCATCCCCGAGCAATATCGGTCCCAGTATATAGAGGGCCCACAAAGACTTCGAGAACGAAAGCGCCACCAAAGCCAGGGAAAAAGAATCGACCATATCACCCACCTCCTGGCCAAGGCCACCTTCCTCCGGGCGACACAACTCCCCCAACGCCGCCATGCATACGGTGGGCCCCATCCCGAGAGTCCCACAAGAAGCGAGCGAATAACCGGATATCCGCTTTCAAAGACAAATTTAGGAGGCCGCAAGATCTGAAACAAATGAAGCGGCATAGAGTGTCTAGAGCGCACGCGTCGGATCTTCTTATTTGATGACTTGGTGCGTAAGATCCGTGGGCGGATTTACGGATGGGCTAGTCGACTAGCCCATCCGTAAACTGGCCCACGGATCTTCTCGCACTAAGTCATCAAATAAGAAGATCCGACGCGCGCCTAGACAAGGGAACACCGAGATAAGTGACGGAAGTCGCCATGCGAAAAGCCCGTAGGTCCGGGCCATCGATGAAGTCGCAGCAGAAGCTCGACGAGGCGCAATAAAAGAACTCTTGCCCGATTCACCAAGCGGCGTAAGCCCCCTCATAATGCTCAAGACAATCCAACAACCGCTCAAGACTCGCTTACGTCCATTGGCGAATATGATGATATCATCGGCAAAGATAGGTGCGAGACAAGAAGGGCGCCCCATGAATGAATCAGATACACGAAAAGCCGGGCCAAAGCTAGCGATGAGCAATCGAGAAGTGTCAGCGGTAATAACAAACAACGCGGGGAGATAGGATCGCCACCGCGCGATCCCCGAGAAGAAGGAAAGAAACGGTGGTGACCGTTGATCAGGACCGAAAAATGACACCCAGAGATACAACGGCGGATCCTGTCAACCCACAACTGGTCAAGCCCAAACTCCTCCATCACCGAGAGCAAGAAAGCCCAATCCATCCGATCGTAGGCCTTAGCTATGTCAAGCTTGAGGATAACGTTGCCCCCTCTAACCGGCCTGTCAAGGCTGTGAACCATCTCTTGGGCAAGCAAAACGTTATCCCCAAGCAAACGTCCCGGCACAAAACCACTCTGCTGGGGCGAGATGATACGCGGCAAGAGCTCACTAAGGCGGGTGTTCAATAGCTTCGTGATGAGCTTGTTGAACACCGTGCAGAGGCTGATAGGCCGAAAATCCGTCCAAGCACAAGCCCCCTCCTTCTTGGGCAGAAGGACAATAGAAGTAGCAGAGAAGCCCCGAGGGAGCTGACCCCCTCCGAAAAAGTCAAGCACAGCCCGATATACGTCCTCCGAGATAATATCCCAACACTGATGATAGAACAAAGACGTAAACCCGTCTGGCCCGGCCACACTATCCCCATCAATACTGAACACGGCCTCCCGAACCTCGTCAATAGTAGGGAGCCGGTTCAACCGAGCATTATCCTCCGGGGTGACCAGTGAGAGAATAATACCGGTGAAGCGGGCTAGCGGATTCTCCGGCGAGATAACAAGCCGGAAAAAGTCCATGGTGAACTACTGGATGGATGGCGATCGATAAACCGACACCCTCGAAGTCAGGATATAATGAATACGGTCGAATCGCGCACCCCTGTACTACGCAGAATGAAAGTATCACGGTATTACGGTCCCCCTCGGACCAACGCAGCGCCGCCGGACTTCCGGCGCGAAACCCTCCTCAATAGACAGGACGCGGTTCAGGTCAGCCTGAACCCGATGTAACTGCGCACGATGCCCGGGCGAAGGCTCACTATCATAAACCCGCCACCTCATCAATGCATAACCTCGGCCTCCCGAACCCGATCAAAGATGTTCCGAACACATGCCTATTCCACCAACCAAGTCCCTGCCAGGAAGAACTTCTCCTGAGCGACCATTCCGTGTGACGAGAGGGATATGACCACTTGCGAGAGACAAACGCCTGGAAATCATGATGACGAGCCTAAACATTAAGGAAACGAAATGGTCGGGGCCCCGTCTGCGGAAACAACTCCCACTGTACCAGTAACGGCGAATGGTCCGAACAATGTCTGTTCAAATGTCGAACAGACAAAGAAACTGGCGGCATCGGGATTCAGCAAGATCCTATCCAAACGCTTCCACACCCGATGATTAGTCCACGTGTAGGGCTCTCCTACAAAACCAGCATCCGAGAGGCCACAGTCCAACATCATAGTACGAAAATCCGAAATACCCCGATCCCTCGTACTAAATCCGGTGCGCTCACTCTCAGCATCGATGACATTAAAGTCACCACCAACCAACCAGGGGCGATCCATGCCAATAGAAAGATCATGCAAACCAGTCCACAACACCCTCCTCTCAACATAATCACAGAGGCATAGACAAAGCGAGGTAAAATGGCTGAGCAAACCGAGGATCCTGAATGCAGAGGTGCAGAAACTGGGGGCAATCCATCAGAACATCAACACTAATACCCTCCCTCCAGAAACACCAAATACGATCAGTCTGATTCTGGACCCCCCGATCAAAGGCCAAGGACCGACGAATAAATGTAAAGTCACGGCGCAAAACCATCGGCTCAACAAGAACAAGAACCGAAACACCATGCATCTGGAGGAGCTTTTTCAAGCGCCTCCGAGTAACTGAACTCCGAATACCCCTGACATTCCATACCAACAAACTCATCAACATACGGAACGAGGAGGGGAAGAAGCAATCGACCTGGATCGATCGCGAGTTCCATACGAAGCAAAGAAGAACTGAACCTTGGCCTTGCGGGCCCATCGCTCATTGCCGCCTACTAGTCACCGGCTCAAATGGGTCCTCGTGCTCTTCCAACCCCACGAGATCATCAATGAGTGGCGCCATGAATACCAGGCGAGTGGGTAGCGTGCGAGTGGGCTGCGAGGGGATCGACGCCCAAAGATTATCCGGGCCAGGCAATGGAGAGGCAACACGCGCACTCGGTCCCACATACTGAATAACAGGGCCAACATCGGGACGAGCAGCATCCCCGGACGGAGCCCGATCAACCGAAAGAGGGTCCTGACCAACAAAACTCAACTGGTCCTCTGAATCGTCACCAGAATCAACAGACTCAACAATAACGGGCGAATCGACCAACGAGCCACCGGGAGGTCGTAGCGATCTGGAACGGCGGAACATCGGATATAGTCGGCGGAGAAGAGCCCATCGGGCGCGATGTGCGTGAGTCCGAACCGCACACGAGGTCTCCACTGACGGACCGGCTCAGAAACCATCGCAGCCCCCATCTCCGGCTGAGAGCGGGGGGCAGGAGCTGCACTAGAAACCACGGGCCGCGCAACAGGCGGAGTAGAAGTGGCTGGGGGACCGGACGTGGTCGTAGGCAGCGCTGGCGGAGCACCAACCTTACAATGAGAAGATGAATGACCGATATGCCGACAAGTAGAACAGAACGAGGGGACGTGCTCATAAATAATACTCTGCCAGAAGCTACGCCCCGGCCCACGCTCAATCCAAATACGCTCAGGCAATTGGTGCTCCAAATGCACCTCCACGCAAACCCGAGCCTCACTAGGCCGCAACAAATCCGCTGTAGCCTCATCGGTATGCAACGGCTGGCCCACAGCCCTTGCTAAGGAATACAAAACTTCCTTAGCCCGAAAATGCACGGGCAAGAGAGGGAATGAAATCCAAACGGGGACAATCGGGGTTTCCTGCTCAGGATGAAAGTCCACCGTCCACTTCAGTACCTTCATCTCGCAACCACTAATAAACCAGCGCGGTCGCGAGAACAATCGAGTATAGTCCACCTCATGAGTGAGATGGATCAAAATATGCATACGATCCAACAGTCCAACAGTAAAGGTACCAATAAAACCAAACTGATCAAATGCGTTACGCACAGCAAGCATAGGGGGCTTACGCCTCGAAAACTTACCCACCAAAGTAAACCGAAACGGGGCAGCCAGATCAGACTCCTCATCGGCCGAGATAGAGATAGCCGGCTCACCACGATGCATGTGGGGGGGCCTAGAAACAATGGCGGACTGATGAGATGGGCTAAACAATGAGTCAAACGACTTTCTCCTTGCCCGCTCGTCAGCCGATAAAACGGGCCACTTAGCAACGGCCGACGCATAAGTACGACCGGTCGGGACACCAGTCTGAGTCTCCCGAGGAAATGGAAGAGCACGGGATGTCGTCGGGAGGGCCGAAAACGGCCCGGAAGGCCGCGAGTGGGCCCCACGCGCCGGCTGCCGCACGCGCCCACGCACCGGCGCGTGGCTGTCTCGGGCCCCACCTGGGAGGTACTTCTCGAGCTGCTGATCATTTTCTTCAACTGCACCAACTTCTAATTCGGTCTCCAAAGTGGTCAATTTAGAGCTCAAAGTTCTATTTTCACCCAAATTTGGGGCTTTTTGATCGGGGTTAGATTTTCCAAATTGGCTTTCATAGATATGTAAGGAATCATTAGAGCAACCTACAGCTCCAATTTGAGACATCGAAGTTGAGTAATTTGGGAGAACTTTAAGACCAAAGTTTCGGTATGAACTTGAAATTGGGGCTTTTTGATCGGGTGTAGATTTTCCAAAATTGATTTCATGGGGTCGTGAGACAACACAAGAGGAAGTTACAGCTGGAATTTGAGGCATTGATGTGGAAGGATTGGGGAGTAATTGATGTTGAGACCGTATGTTAGGGTTTGTGAAATTCGTGGTGATTGTGCTCAATCCTTCAATGCCCATGAAAAATTGACTTGGGGGATTCGTAATAGGGCTTGGGGCGCACTTTTCCATGGGGAGAGATTGAGTGGAGGTGGCCGGAATCGGGAAAATGTCGTTAGGGGTCATTTTGGCCGAAATTTCAAGGAGGTTTTGGGGGCTTTTTGGGCGGTGGCCGGCATCCCTTCCGGCCGGCGAGGGTGGGGGGGTGGTCGACGAGGTGAGGGCCGGTGGTGGCGGCGGTCGCTCCGGTGGCGGTTGGCCGGAATCGGCCGATTGCATGTTTGGACGAAGATTTCTCCAAGCATTAAGAATAATGCTTTCTTAAGGACCCGTGTAGCGAGTTTTAGGTCGATGATTCCCGAGCTCGTCACTCAAGGCACCAGGTAAAATACGCCATAGACTTAATCACTCGAGTCAATGAGGCAAGAGAATGGGGCATATATACAATGTGAATGATGTCTTTTTTTTCTCTCCCTTTTCTCTTTTTTTCTCTTTTTTTTTTGTTTTCTTTCACGGGAGAATGATAGCCTCGGTCAGTGCCGGTACAAATTCGCCAATCAAAAATCCTTCAACTCAAAGCAAAAATATCCAAACATCAAACCGCAGTTCCCCCAGCATAGAGTCACTAGTCTTACCACCCCCAAACTTAGCTTTGTAGCTAGTTTTGGTCCTAAACCTCGGTTTGGGTAGAATTACCTACTTCTAAGGATTTAAACAAGTTATTACAAGTAATAATAGGGAACACCGCATCAAGATTACACCCAAACATAAATCCAAGTCACGCAATGACATGTGCTCAAAATAAAAATAATCGTGCACCAATAAGTGACAAAAAGAATTTTTAAAAGGATCAAGTGATGGCTAACAGTCCAACTGTCATCCTATGCAACTATGCCCAAGAGAAACAATCATCGGCGATACAACACTAAACAAACACACATAATTTTTTTTTTATTAAAAATTACACAAATGTTACGACTCAACCAAACACGCATGCAAAAATTAAAAACGACTCACACCCCCAAACTTAAAATCAACATTGTCCTCAATGTAAAAGCAAAGATAAAAGAAGAGAAAAGTTACTGAACATCCCAGCGGTTTAGTTGTGGTCGTAGGGGGCCTTGTGTAACGTGAGATCGAGCTTGGATATTAGTTCTGCAAAACACACACCTCATAAAAAGCAATTAGATTAATTAAAAATACACATGCAGGCACACAAAGAAAAAGATAAGAAAAATAAAGTCAAGCACGCAAAGCACACAGAGAGATAAGAAATAGAGAGAATGAAAGAAATATTGGGTTGTCTCCCAATAAGCGCTTTATTTATAGTCTAGAGCTCGACTTTCAGTGACTATGGTCATGGAGGTTTGAAGCGGATTTGGGAAGCATTGAATTGATTGAAGTAGTCTTCCCGATTCTTTTCAAGCTGGTTCTTTTCAAGCTTTTTCCTCTTCCATTTTGGCATCCAAGGTTCAGGCAAGCTGCTTTGAGCTTTCGTATCAGGATTATCTGACATAACATCCTCTTTTTGTACTGTCCGGAGCTCAAAACAATTTTCTTTTTGGACAGTTTCACGTTCATTTTGAATGATGTTGAATGTGACTTTCTCCTCATCGACCCTGAAAATTAGCTCTCCTTTTTCCACATCAATTAATGCCCGTGCAGTGGCTAAGAATGGACGTCCAAGAATGAGAGGCGTTCTGATGTCCTCTTCTATGTCCATGATCATGAAATCTATCGGGAAAATAAATTTTCCCACCTTGACCAGAACGTCCTCGATTATGCCATACGGACGTTTGATTGTTCGATCTGCGAGTTGCAATATCACTGTCGTCGTTTTCGGCTCGCCCAATCCAAGTTTCCTGTATATAGACAGTGGCATTAAATTTACGCTAGCACCTAAATCACATAAAGATCGATCGAAATTTAAATTACCAATATTACAAGGGATAGAAAAACTCTCTGGATCTTTCAATTTAGGTGGCAACTTATTCTGCAAAATTGAGCTGCATTCTTCTGTCAATGCCACCGTTTCGAATTCTTCCAGCTTTCTTTTCTTTGAAAGCATCTCTTTCATGAACTTCAAGTAGAGTGGCATTTGAGCGAGAGCATCTGCGAATGGGATGTTGATGTGCAGCTTTTTGAAGATCTCTAGAAATTTAGCGAACTGCTTGTCTAGCTTGCTCTTTTGTAGCCTCTGTGGAAATGGAATCGGTGGCACATAGGCTTTACTGGATCTGGAGTCTTTGTCTCCACTTCTTCAACTGTCTTCTCAGCCCTAACTCAGACCAATGGTTCAGTTTCCTCTTTATCCTCATTTTCTGCCTCAATCACTGAACCGTGGATCTCTTTCTCCGGCCTCTTAACATGAATCTCTGGCAATTGAATCCCGCTTCATGTTGTTATTGCTTGCACCTCGGCTTGTTTAGCAAGAGCTCTCAACCTTTGAGGGAAGGGGATTGGGGGTACAAAGGCCTTTGGTGGAACATATGGCACTGTTTCTTCTTCAACAGACTAAACTGTAGGCTCCCCTTTCACTGTGTAGATGGCATTGGCATGTTCTCTTGGATTTGTTTCAGTATTACTCGGGAGTGTTCCACGAGGTCTTTCTGTTAATTGTGAAGCCATCTGACCAATTTGCACTTCTAAATTTTTGATGGAGGCCTGTTGGTTCTTAGCGTTTACCTCTATCCGTTCCAATACTTTGTCTGTCTTTTGCATGTACTGTTGGAACATATCCCCCAAACTTAGCTTGTTCTCAGGCGGAGGATAGTTATTAGAGCTCTCCCCATATCTGAGATTTGGGTGAAATTTCCACCCCGGATTGTAGGTCTGAGAATAGGGGTTGAATTGCTGCCTATTGTTGTCCCCCACATAATTCACTTGCTCACTTTGAGCTCCCAATAGCATGCATTCGGAGATGTGATGTTTCGCCCCACAATGTCCACATACCGGACTTGACTGAATAGAGCGAGCCCCTTGAGTTTGCGCTAGCACAAGCAGTTCCACTTGTTTGGTTAAAGCAGCAATTTGCGCATTGGTGGATGCTTGTGAATCATTACCATATGTCTCGGGTTTCTTCTTCATCATCACTCTATCAGATGGGAACATCGTCTGTGTTTTTGCAATTAATTCAAGTAGTTCCCAAGCCTCATTCACCCTCTTGTTTGTGATTGACCCTGGGCGTGTTATCGCAGTACGCCAAAATTTATTTTATTTCCTTACTCGGTTTCAAAACTACAAATTAATGTAGAAGTGGTAAGTAAGGGTCGAACCCAAGAGGAACAGTGCTTAATCTAGTTGATTTTATCAATTAATATAGAAAAATGGGGATTTTGTGATATTTGAATAAAAATAGAAAATCGAACGTCAAAATAAAAGATTGAAATAAAACAATTGTACAAAATATCTAGTTCTCGGGTTCGGTTGTGTCAACAACTTATATTTATCTTTCCCATGCAACGTGTTACTATTCCTTCTTCAATTTATCAACTCTCAATTAACCAAGAAGCTCTGATTAACGAATTCTTCCTTAAGTGTATTAAATTAAAGTGGGTTCTTTAACTTAACATCTAGTTATTGGATAACCCTAAACAAATTCTTAGGATTTAATGCAAAGCTAGTGTGAAATGAACGAGAAGAATGAGTTGAATTAGATGAATAATTTCACAAACTCGAATTAATACATCTAAGTTGATTTGTTAATAAATATGCACGATATTCATTTGCTACTTTGGATTGGAATCTAGTGATAATTACGGATCAAAAGTTCCAATCCTAGCAAGTAACTTGAATTTAAAGATTGATTGATTCAATTGGCCAAAGTGAATGCAATAATCAAATAAACTCAAAAACGGATTTACAAGCATAACAAATCAATAAATTGAAGTAGAGGAATAGATAAAACGTTACTAAAGAGTTAGAAAAGATAACCACATGTTAGTTGAACACAACGTCCCTCGAACTAGATAGAAAAGTCTAACTACTCATATTTGCGGGTTTCATACTTTTTAGCGAGTGTTCGACTTGTATCACCACCACTATATGATAGATTATACGCAAAATATAGAAAACAAGTAAATAAATGCTAAGAAATAAATAGAGAAATAAAAGGGAAAAGAGAAACTTATCGAAGAAATGATCCGCTAATCATATTCACAGCCGAAGTATCGTTGATCGATTGAAGCCTTTATTTCTTCCGTCGGAATATGAAAAACTAAAATCTTTCAAGCTAAAACTAAGAACAACTAAAGAAGAGAATTTTATTGAAGAGGAAGTTAGAGAGAACTACTAGCTAATTCACTTCCACTAAGTTGTGCATTTCCTTCCTTACAAATGCCTCTATTTATAGGCAAAATTTCACAAGAAAACATGATAAAAAATTGTACAACTACTCCATTATGATTCCACTAATTGGTAACCACCAAATCATGATCTTAAATTGCTCCATTAGTTCAAATATTGTATCATGGTATAGGTAAGCATCTTGGCTGAATTGTGCAATTGGAATTTCCTTTTTTTGGTATTTTAATAGAAAGTTATGAATTTTCTACCAAAACATAGCCCAAGAAATCCTCCATTCACATCACTCTCGGGTTTTCCCATTTTTTACCATGATATGATCCGAATCATTTGAAGAGGTCAACATCAAAGTTATAGCCCTCTGAGTGTCCTTTTCAACAATATAAAGTGCAGGTCAATCCGAATTTTGTACCAAAAGTTATGGTCAAATTACTGAACTGCGGCAGTAAATTCGAGCTGCTGATTTTTTACACTTTGTCCTTTCTCTTCAAATGGCCATAACTTTCACTAGAAAACTCCGATTTGAGATCCGACAAAAATGTGGAAATCCTCTTTTGATATTCTTTGATATTGGCACAAGTAAAATTGTAAAAACAACTTTTCATAAAATTGCATCGGAGGCCCTCCATCTTTGAATTTGCTTGCATTTTGGTCCCAAATTCCGTTTTCGCTCCGTTTTTATCCATTTTGGCTCCTTTTGATTTCTTGTGACTCTAAACACACAATAAAAGGAAAACACATAAAAATAAATATATAATCCTAATAAAACACACAAATACGTAAAATAGAAGAGTTATTTAAGTGTTTTTCTAGCACTTATCAGACCCATTTGATGAGGCGTCCACAATAGACTTGAACTGCGGCACTAAACCCAAATAGAAATATTGAACTTGTGCTCCTTTTTCAAATCCATGATGAGGGCATTTTCTTAACATGCCCTTGTACCTATCCCAAGCCTCATGAAAGCTTTCTCCATCATATTGTTGGAATGCGGAGATATCTAGCTTCATTTTAGCTTGTTTGCCCGGAGAAAAATATATATGTTGCTGAAGTTTCTAGCCAAGTCTTCCCATGTTGTTATGCTGGCATCCTGGTTCGATTCTAGCCATTCCATAGCACCATCTCGGCAAAGTATAGGGAAAAGGCGTGGGCGTGTTGTCGCAGTACGCCAAAATTTATTTTATTTCCTTACTCGGTTTCAAAACTACAAATTAATGTAGAAGTGGTAAGTAAGGGTCGAACCCAAGAGGAACGGTGTTTGATCTAGTTGTTTTTATCAATTAATATAGAAAATGGGGGTTTTGTGAAGTTGAATGCAATTCGAAAATAAAATTACAAAATAAAAGAGATGAAAATGAAACAATTGCAGATATATCTAGTTCTCGGGTTCGGTTGTGTCAACATCTTGTGTTTATCTTTCCCATGCAACGTGTACTATCCCTTCTTCAATTTATCAACTCCAATTAATCAATACGATCTGATTAACGAATTCTTCCTTAAGTGTATTAAATTAAAGTGAGTTCTTTAACTTAACGTCTAGCTATTGGATAATCCTAAACAAGTTCTTAGGATTTAATGCAACGCTAGTGTGAAATGAACAAGAAGAATGAGTTGAATTAGATGATCAATTTCACAAACTTGAATTAATACATCTAAGTTGATTTATTAACAAATATGCATGACATTCGTTTGCTCTTGTAGATTGGAATCTAGTGACAATTACGGATCAAAAGTTCCAATCCTAGCACATAACTTGAACTTAAAGATTAATTGATTCAATTGGCCAAAGTGAATGCAATAATCACATAAATTCAAAACGAGTTTAAAAGCATAACAAATCAACAAATTGAAGTAGAGGAATAGATAAAAGCGTTAGCAAAGAGTTAGAAAAGATAACAATATGATAATTGAACACAACGTCCTCGAACTAGATAGAGAAGTCTAACTACTCATATTAGCGGGTATAACCACTCTATATGATAGATTATACTTCACTATCTCAAGTAATATATACAAACTATAGAAATCACGTAAATAATGCTAAGAATTAAATAGAAGTCTAACTACTCATATATGCGGGTTAAATACTTATAAGTAACGCCGTGTATCACCTCTCGCAATATATGAGAAATTATCTTTCTCAAACATGAAAAATAAAAGAAGAAGAGAAATTAGTGAAGAAATGCTCCGCTAATCATATTCACGGAAGTATCGTCGATTGATTAATCGAACCTAAATTTAGGTTTTTACTTCACTAATATGAAAAACTAAGAGCTTTCAAGCTAGAACTAAGAACAAATAATGAAGAGAATTTTATTGAGGAGAAAATTGGAGAGAATCACAAGCTAATTCTCTCTACAAGTTGTGTGATTCAAGCTTGGAAATGCCTCTATTTATAGGCAAAATATTACACCAAAAAATATTAAAAATCATAAAAGTCTTCCTTCATGAGTTTATTGTGGTGTCTCAAGTTGTTTTATCTCTAAGAAGTCAAGAAAATACCAAAAACACGTTTTATGGTAGGTGGAGTCCATTGGTCAAAATCTGCGGTGGTGTCGCGTGACTCAGTCGCCGCGCCGACTCGAGTCACGTGCGATCTGCTTAGTCACCGCGTGAACGAGAGGACCAGGGGGGTTCGCGGCGTGACTCGATCACTTGCGGCGTTGATCGAGCATGATCGGAGTGACTCGAGTCACTTGAGGCGACTTCGATCACGCGTGTGATGACTCGAGTCACCCGAGTCACATGGAAATTGCACACTAAGTCCCTCAACTTTTGAATGTTCTTCATTTTGGTCCTTGAAAAATTGCATTTTGGTCCTCCAACTTTTTGAAAAGATTCACTTTGGTCCCCATACTTTTGAAAAGTTGCAGTTTGGTCCCCAACAGTTTGGCTTTGACGCTTTTAGTCCTTTTTCTTCAAATGGCCATAACTTTCACTAGGAAACTCCGATTTGAGATCCAGAAAAAGTTTGGGAATCCTCTTTTGATGTTCTTCGACTTTGGCACAAGAAAAATTGTAAAAACAACTGTTCATAAAATTGCATCGGAGGTCCTCCATCTTTGATTCGCTTGCCTTTTTGGTCCCGAGTTTCCGTTTTCATTCGATTTTCATTCTTTTTACCTCCTTTTGATTCTTTGTGACCCTAAACACCACAATAAAGGAAAAACACATAAAACGGAACATATAACATTAATAAAACACACAAACACGTAAAATAGAAGAGTTATTTAAGTGCTTTTCTAGCACTTATCAAGGCGGAGCCTTAGACAATCATCATCAATTCCATCAAATTTGAAGTTCTGGCACGTCCTCAAAAATTTGGCGAGATAAGCATTAGGATCTTCGTGCGCTAGCCCGTAGAATTGATGGCTATTACTAAACAAGTTGATGATGTCGGCTCTCAGCTAGAAATCATTCCTCCCAAAAGGCGGGTATACAATACTAGATCGCGTTGGAGCTGCAGGTGGGGTCATAAATTGAGCCATGGAAAAATTTCCACCCTCGTCATTGTACTCATCCCCATCCTTCTCGTGTTCTAAATTCTCTCTATTAATCAAAGCTGCTCTCCGTGTTGCTGCTTCTGCCTCTACCCTAAGCCTTTCTTCGTCCTCAGCTCTTCGTTCCATGACTAATTTGCATTGGGTTCTGAATGTAAGTTCAATCTCTGAGTCAAATCCCTCTAAAATGCCTCCTTGTGAGCGGGTCATGCGCCGAGCACAAATTTCTACAAAAATTTAAATGAAAAAAAGTATCAAAATTCTTTTATAACCGAAATTAAAATTAAACTAAAACTAAAATTAAAATAAAACTGAAATTTTAAAAAAATGATTAGTATAAATCGATACTAAATAAAAATAGTCCCCAGCAACGGCACCAAAAACTTGTTGTGAAAATAATCGTAAGTGTACGATATCGGCACAAAAGTAGTAAAGTGAACTTTTTTAGAGTCCAGATTATCGATCCCACGAGGACTAATTTACTCCATATCGGTTTAAACTAATCTTAACAAAAGCAAATAAAGATATAAAGATTAAAAATTGGTTTTTAGCAAAAAATAAGAGAATACTGGGAAGTAAATTGTAAAAATTATAAAAGTTTGTGGGATTAATGGAGAGTGAAGTTGGGAATCCCGATTTATCTTTAGATTTCTATTTGATTTCTCCTCTCAATTTGCAATCTGATGTAGTGTTAGATCGAATTCACTAAATTGATTTAATTTACCTCTCTCGAGTTCAAATTAATCCTAATTAATTAAGTCAACTACCATATCTCTATGTAGTCTAAATCTCAATTAAATGCATTAACGCATAGGAATTCATAAATATCCACCTGACACGTGGGATCTCAACAATTATAAAAGTCTATCTCTAGCTCTTATGTAAATTGCCGGATTTTACTACGTGGCCTAAATATTTAACTTACCTCTCGGTTTGTTAAAATTCACAAATCATTGATTTAGTGGCCAAGTAAATCATGCATTAAATATAGTAGTAAAATCAACACAAAAAATAAAAGCACAAGAAATTGAGAGTTAAAATCAAATCATAGATCTAAATTATATCGTCCATCCCAACAAATGGATCTAGTTGTTCATACTAAAAAGTGAATAAATAACGAAAATAAAAGAGTTCATCACCGGATCTAGAAGAGAAATCGAGAGTGAAGAGTAGATCTTGCACCAAGTGTCAACTCCGTCTTGAATCTCCTCCAAAAACCATGTGAATCCCTCGATTGCGGTGTATTTTTGCCTTCAATTAATCCTTCTAATAGCTCTCCTAAAGCTTGTATTTATAGTCCCCATTAAGGCCTTAAAAGATGCCCAAAGTCGTGTGGAGAAATAAGGTAGAATCCAATTAGGAAAAGAAGTCCGGAATTTGGCGTGTTGCTGAAGGCAGGGACCTGCTGCCGCAGGTGACTATGTTGCGGCCGCAGGTCACTATGTTGCAGCCGCACTTCCACTTTGTGCGGCCGCAGATTCTTTCTGCGGCCTACAGATCGTTTGGTCTGGCTTTTTCTCCATTATTGCGGGCGCAACCTATTATACCATAAATAATTCATCCTTATTTGTAATATTTGGTCTTCCAACTTTGGTTCCTTTCCACATATTGATCCAAAACTCTTCGATTTCGCGTAAATTCACCCTCTTTTCTTCCTTTATTGCACTGCACTCGATCCATGTTGATTTTCTACATGAAAACAATTAAAATTAAACACAATCAAGCACAATAGAACACATTAAACACGAACAAAACTCTAAAATAAACACATTTAAAATACTTATCATGGGGCAAGCAGATAATGCTACACCAAATGCCATGTTATCCGTCCTTTCAATATTGTAAAGGTGTAACCTTTTCAGTAGAGTCCTTAAAATAGTGAGAAGGGATACAAACTTAACAAATAAACAAAAAGATATGCATTTATTAATAGCGCCAAAGATTTATATGTTACCCTGCAGCACCACCATCAGCACTCAATGGCGACAAGCAACACATTGAAAGAACTCTTTACCCTGTCTGGACTTCTTATCATTCCAAGAAAATCCTAATGCATCTATTGAATTCCTCATGGAATAAGCAAATGCTTGAGAACTACAAACTGATGCATTTGGGGGGTAGGGAACAATCCCAAGCTTAAGACACCTGAGCATATTAAAGTACCAGCACAATTTGTAAGGACAAAAACCAAAATTTCTTATTTTCAAGATGCTAGAAGAATGAACCCTATTGGTGTCACTTCAGCATAAAATCATAGTTCATATAAACTATGAGTCTGGCTGCAATATCCCTACCAAAAGACACTTATAAGCCAAATGTAGATGATAACTATGAACTTCTATTTTATATCTGTGTCGTACATTAGAAATTTTCCAGCACGTTGAATCATCATTGAAACAACCGTATTGTTGACCTTTGGGGCTATTGTAGTCAAATCAATGTTGGAATAGCATAAAGGATTTGCAGCACACTTACAGAAAAAGGAGCAGGTAGCAGCAGACGGAAAAAGCAGCAGGTAGCAGTAGCATTACATATACTTTTTGTATGGAGCAAAGAGAAAACCTGCATAATGCAAAATGTTCAACAAACATATTTGATCAAACCAGAAAGGTGTAGCTCACATTTATCATGAAACCATTGTTGTTTTCTTTTACTCAAATTCAAAAATATTCTATGCACTGGAGTGAAACATATTTAAACAATTATTCACTCTTAACATACTATTTTATAAATTAAACTGAGAACAAGAAAAAAAAATCAAGAGACTCATGTACTTTCATCTGGGCATTATCAAACTGACAAATTAATGGAACAGAAACAATCAAACTAAATCAATAATGGCATCCAAAAAAGAAAGAAAATGTGGTGATATATGCTGTAATGCTGCAGCAGACATATACTTCGAGATTACTATCTATGAAAGAATGTTTTCTCAACTTATAGGCTTCCCATACAATCAATTTCTTGTCAATTTTCAAATAGAACTAACCAATTAACATATTTCAACTCTTCCAATTGACAATTAGCTAACCATAACTATAGGAATAATTAAAGATGCACACAAATAATGACTTTAATGACCAGTGGCGGCCCTTGATAATTGCAAGGAAAACTTAAGGCTCCAAATATCACGGCCAACCCTGATGATAACCACAATCCACAAATATAGAAACCGCGCATGAATTTTCAATGACTAGGAAATAAATTGCTAATGCTACTAACTTTGATAGTGAGATTGGGAGACAGAGGCCAAACGGCGGCGTTATGCATGGAATCGCGCTTTCTGGTGGATCTTATGGTAGCTTCGGTAGGGGAAGATCCTAGGCGGAGTGCACGTCGGATCATATCATCCTTGTCGGAATCGCAAGCTCTGGATTTGAGTACGCGATCAAACACGAGGTCCATATTGACAATTGATGAATCCGATAGAGCTAGAAATGATTCGAGTAGCATGTCAATGGGATTTTGGCTCGCGATTGGCGTCGGACTGGATTCCAGAAAGTAGCATGGATGTTTGAGCTTGGGCTTGGGGGCGGTGGTGACCACGGCAGGGTAGTGGAGGAGGAGAGTGGCGTCCATAACAAGTGGTGGAGGTAGCAGAATGAGAATGAGGAACGAGTGGGGTCGGGGGCGAACGAGGTGGTGGCATGATATATGAGAGAACTGTAACACATGGGAATCTGGAATATGTCGACGTGGAAGGGTGAAATGACAACTCCAAGGAGTGTATTGCGTCACGGTCCACCGAGTCAACTCCTGAGTTTGAGTGAACTCACACTTGCTATCTACTCACATTAGAATTAAGCTTGTGGTACACACAAATGTATACCATACAATTGCCACACCCTAAAAGAATCAGGGTGTTGATATGAAATGACTATAATCCCCCTCTAAAAGTGGGCGGCCCACATCCTATTAGGGTGTGATAATTGTGTGGTACAGATTTGTGTGTATCACAAGCATTTTCCCTCACATTAAACTTTAGAGCCATGCTACATAGTTATAAGGCTATTCATAATTGCTATAACGAAAAATCTGATATTTATATCCTTACTTACACAATTAGGTATTTTGATTTCATTAACGACAAACTAGTCTTTTACTCTTATTATGATCAATATGTCACTTTAATTATAGTACCCTAACTTTTTCTAAACGGTTATCAAATAGGCTAAATGCACCCACATATTTTACATAGTCGGCCTGTTCAGGCTGAATACAACAAAAAAAAAAGATAAAGAAAGGAAGAAGGGAAAAAAACAAGAAAGGAATAAAAGAAAGATGCATCGGAGGAGAAGAATTAATGCAACTTCCTCCAATGAATTGAGGAATGGTGGTGAGACGAGATTCGTTCCAAACACACCCCTTCTTTCTTTCTTTCTTTTCTTTTCTTTTCTTTTTTTTAATTGTGTTCGGCAGCCGAACATGCCTTAGGCTGTTAGGCATTATCCGAATAGCCTTTGCGAAAAAAAATAAAAGAAAATAAAAGAAAGGGGGTGCCTTTAGAAAGGTAAAATCGTCTTTTTCTTTTAAAATGGGTGTATTTAGCAAATTTGGGGGGTATATTTAGTCTCATCTTTTATTTTTTCTCTCCCATCATTTTCAACTAATCATACATTAATTTGATAATTATTTTATATTTTTAATATATCTTCTCTAATTCTCAATCATACATCTAACAGGAAATTTGAGCAAATCAAAATTAATTTGGAAAGAACAATGTTTAAATAAAAATGCAAATCACCCAATTTCGTGTTAATACAAGTTAATTTGGTCAATTTGGATTGATTGCGCTAATTTTTTAAGTGCTGGGGCCTATGCTGTTAGAGGGGGAAAAAGGAGGTTGAAGACCACTTGCGTCAGTGCATGTGTTGGGCTAGGTTTTTGGACATGTGAGCAGACATTGTTGAATATAATAGTTAAATAATATATATTTAGCCTAACCGACCCATCAAAATACCACTTGGATTAGGCCAGATGTATATTGTTTAAGCATTATCTTCCACATGCACCCTCACATATCGATAGGTAGGATTTTTGTCTGATAAAAGCTTTAGACGTAAACAATTCATTTAAATGAGTGGTGCGAGATCAAGAGCTTGTTTCATAGGAATTATTAAAAATATATATATATATATATTTTTTTTTTCCAAAAATATTTTCAATGATTCATTATTTTACAATCATTATATATTTTAAATTATTTTATATACCTTTCAATTATATATTTAAAAATTATTTTTCAGATAATTTCTACCAAACATACTTTCATAGCAGCTAATTTTTTTGGAAAAACTCATCTATCTATATATTAATAAAATGAGCACGTTTTGCCGCTCAAACTATTAATTTTTAGAATTAAAAAATTAATTACAAAATTTCATTTCCTACACAATCCCTATATATTCGTTTTTTAAGATTAAATGGTATATTTTGAGATAAGCCCAAATCTTTTATCAAAAAAATCTCCCTATATATAAGATTAAATGGTATATTTTGAGATAAACCCAAATTTTTTATTAAAGAAATCTTACATACACGAGTATTTCCTTCTCATCTTTATCACTAATAGTTCACGCACGTCAATTGAGTATAAGTTTTCCCGTGCAACACGCGGGTGAAAACACTAGTAGAAGCTAATTAGTGATATATTTGATACGAATTATTGAAAAAAATAGATTTTTAGATGAGAGTGTTAGCATGCATTAAAAAATGCATTTTAATATATTTTTTTCAAATTTCAAATTTGGTCAAACAAATCACATCCATATATCTTCCCACTCATTAAATCTCCACCTTTCAACTCCACTCATTCTCTCTCTTCTTACTTATAAAAATACATTAAAACTCATTCGCTAACACCCTCTATTGGTAAGTGAAGAAAATAATTTTTTTTTGAATGAATAAAGAAAATAATTAAAAAAAATTGTCGAATTAATTATTGATTTTTTGAAAATAATAATAATAACCGAATAGTCTTAGCGCAATCGATATGTTTCCCCAAGCCTATTCCGCCGTCCGGAAGTTGTTCCCCAAACCTATTCCGCCGTCCGGAAGTTGTCCCCAATTATCCCCTCTTAACACTAAATCGAAATCGAATAGTACCTCCAAAGCCATTGCATAAGCTAAGAGCTACGACCCGCGGAGATATGACGACGATTCGAAGGTTTTGCTGCGATGATCTCCTCCGGTTCGCATCAGTGAATCTCGACCACCTCACTGAAACTGTAATTTTATTATTTTCCGCAATTATTATTAGTATTCTCTATTTTATGATATATACGTTTTTATCTATATTCAATTACTTATAATGAGTAACTTTTATTGAACGTAGATGTCCATTAATCGATGCATAATATTGGTAATTGCAGTTTAATATGTCATTTTATATGACATACCTGGCCCGGTGGCCCGACTATTTCCATGTGGCTGAAGCTCCTGGCAACCGAATCATGGGTTACAGTAAGTTTTATCTCTTTTTCAAAATTTTCTAACGTATATGAATATTTTGAGTTTTGTTTCCATTTTTGATTTCATTTCTGGAACAAGTAGTACAATGAGTAATTTTTTATATTTTTTATTTTTTTATTTTCTCGTTTTGATTGTATGAAATCAGATTTAGCGTGATAGGTTTGATAGTATTTGTGGCAATTATAGGGTTTATTCGTCTTTCATTTGTGAGAAACTATCCTTGAAATTCGATTAATAAAATGAAATAGATTGGTTTAATGAGGAACTGACCTCTAAATGTATGTAGTATCCTGGTAGGTAACTTGCAGAACTTAATGTGCAGAATCTTGAAAAAGGAAAAGAAGTTACTTACTGAGGAACTAACCTCTAAATGCATGTAGCACCGGAAACAAATTATGCTGTACAGTATGGTTCACCTTTTGGCTTCTGAGAGCAGTTCAGGATGCTACACTTGGCTATAACTCGATTAAACTTGAGTCTTGAGTAACTTTCATCAAAATGTGTGGGTGACAGGATAGAAATTTTACAACTTTTTCCCACTTTTTTATCTCATTTCTCCATTCTTTCTTTTGGTCAAATCAGTCACATCCACATATCTCGTGAGACCTAAATATACTACACAAATCTCCACCATTCAACTCCGCTCATTCTCTCTCCTCTTTCACATAAAAATCCATAAAAAACCATAAAAAATCCAATCCTATCATCCCCTATATTTGTGAAGTTCGAGCTCAATCTTTGTTATTAGAGAGAACGGCGACAAGGTTGTTATTTTTATTTTTACTCACAATGTTCCTCCCTAAATCCAAGCTTTGTGTTACAACGTGTCTGTGCTCATGTCAGGTTACATTTTTCGTGTATGGATAATCTATTTTGGCGTACAGGCTTTAAAAGTGGAATCGAATATTATTTTACTGAGAAGTCTATTTTTATTCTCGTTTTCAATTGGTATCAAGGGTGAAGTAGACAACATTTAGCTTGGCATTGGGAGTCTCATCTAGAGCTTTCTCATTTTCACCAAATCCTTCATATCCCCAAGCTTTGCTTTGACTGTTGAATCAACCTACTAGCGCAGTCAAGAGTCTCAGCACCTAAAGCTTTCTCTTTTCCTTAAAATTCTCCCTATCCCCATTCCCCAACAGTTACTTCAACTGTTGATTCAACCTACTCATGCGATCAACTTGTCATTGTTTACTTGGAGAATTGAAACAGATCTTGTTCTGTCTTGCACTGTAAATTTCCCTTCTTGCGTTTGAGGAGGTCATTAGTTGAAGTTGATACACTAAGATACCAAAAACTTTTTCTTTCCTTGTCATGATTGTGATTTGTGAATTATACCTTGGCACGGGTGAAATGTCAAACTGTGTGGGAAAAAGTTTTCTACGTTCAATTCCAGATGCATTTTTCCATGTTTTGCATGCTTTTAGTGCAACACAAATTTGAGTCTTTTCTTCTGAAAATGTGAATGACAATACGGTCTTTTTCATGTTTCTTACATGGGAGAAAGAATGGGTTTTTTGTGAAGGACAAAGATGGACGTATAGTTGCCTTTTGGCCCCCCAGTCAATTTTAATCCTCCCTACCGTCAGATATTAAGTGTAAATTTTGCACACCTCTATCAGGTGCATATTCAAAAGGTGTTCCTCGATGGTTTGAAGTAGAAAGGGGTTTGTTGGAAAAGGTGTTATTTATTCTCTTTGTTAATTTGGTATCAGAATGAAGCTTAGTTCAGCATTGAGAGTCTCTGCATTTCAAGATTTCTCCTTCCCTTCAAATCCTTCATATCCCCAACCTTTTACTTTCGTTGTTGAATGAACCTCTTAATGTAGAAAATCAACTCCCTGTCACTGTTTACTTGGGGAATGGAATCTGATCTTGTTCTATCGTAAATTTTAAATTTCTCTTCTTGAATTTGAGGAGGTTGTTAGTACAATATCCTCCAGAGGCACAACTGACTCCTTCCTTATGAAGATTGTGAATTATCCCTTGGCATGGTTGAAACTTGAAACTTTGAACTGAGTTGGGAAAATTTTTCCTATGTTATGTTTCACATGCATTTTCCATTCTTTCCTTGTATTAGCGTGGACACAAATTTAAGTCATTTTTGTTGATAACATTAGTCTGAATGCGATGTTGTATGAAACATTAAAATGTGGAGTCATGGGACTGGGGACTATATTTTGGAAGAGTTGTGCCTCTTTGAAAATGTGCTTGCAATCCATATGACCTTGCAAACTTGTGTGCTTCAAAAGATGTTCGCCCTTTTAGTTTCCAATAGTAAGAGTTGATTTTGACGTTTGGAGGTGATTGTAAATATATTATCGGCATAGGGGCCGAATAGATGACCCCAATCTTTTAATAATTTGATGTTACTTCCAGTCATGGGAAAAGTTGAAGGGCAAGGGGAATCATGGCATGGTCATGTCACTGCAGTGACCGTAGCTCCTGAATTTCGCAGACAGCAATTGGCCAAGAAACTCATGAACCTGCTTGAGGACATCAGTGACAAGATGTAAGTGGACTTAATTTTGATGAATGAAACTCTGCTTGATACATGTTTGGCGCTTTTGCGAGCTTTCTGAGTGCTGCTTTTACCAATTTTCGTATTCCGAGATTCTATAATTTACACTCAAAATGCTGCATATTCGCTTTACCATTTTGCATATTAAATGTTGTTACGGATGGCTGGATGAATTTCGTATCTTAAAAGTGTGTTTCACTTCTGTAGTGACAGGGCTTATTTTGTGGATCTTTTTGTGAGAGCTTCAAACACACCTGCTATCAAGATGTATGAAAAGGTAGGATCTCATAATTTCTGCTAGTTTTGCTTTGTTTAATGTGAATATATTATACTTTTTAGGACGAATTTCTATTATAGAGTATGAATGATCATATGCTCGTTTATTTTCATTATCCTTTCAGCTTGGCTACATAGTCTATAGACGGGTACTACGTTATTACTCTGGCGAAGAGGACGGGTTGGGTGAGTTGCTGCATGTGGCTCTACTAGTTCATTATTTTGCTGTATGTGTAGTTTTTTAATCTCTCCATTTTCTCTGGGGTTTTGGCTTCTTTTGCAGATATGAGGAAAGCTTTATCTCGAGATGTAGAAAAGAAGTCTGTTATTCCTCTCAAGCGGCCGATTACTCCAGACGAGTTGGAATATGATTAAACCCTGCTTTTCTTGATTGGAAGAATGTGTCATGGATATGATACGTATTTGTACAAACATTAGAAAGTTTCGATCTCGAGTCATGAAATAACAAGAAGCTGTTCCACATTCTTATGAGAACACCGCAATGTTCAATCTAAACCAGTTTGAATGCAGTATGACTTTTTCTCTTCTTGATGAGATATTAAGGTTTTTAGAACTTGTGAACTTGTGGCTATGAAGAATGTATTAAGGTCATCCTTCCAATTGGAAGAGATTCTGCTATGTATTGGTATTAGAGTTTTAAGCATATAAATATTATCAGTGCCAAGTGCAATTCAACTTGTGAGTTTTGAAACTCCTGTTCAACAAGAAGTGTCTCTTAGGCATGTCACTTTGTCACGCTTTTTAATTATTTTCGATTTTCAATTACATAATCTTCTACTGACTTAAATTACCAACACCAAAACTAGATGGCCATTCAACAAGTTCACGAAAGTAAAAATTTTATGGCCATAACAACAAGGGATTACCCTTTATACCCTTATCGTACTTGAACCGAGGGTTAGTACAAATATAGCTAGAATCTGTTCATGCATTGGTTGTGAGTCTTTCAAGCATGCCAAATAGTATGTAGTGTACCAACCCTGCGAATAACAGTTACAGAATATAATACTCCTCTTCTCCATTTTCTCCACATTTTCTTCCTCATATATCTCCGACAAATTCCTCTCTCTTTCTTTCTCCTCTATTTCAAATTATCAATCATGGCTTTGGAGAAAATGGAAGTATTTTTCATCTCACTAATGGCGGTTTCTGGTTTTTGCCTTGGTTCTGTATACAAAGTTGGAGATTTTGCTGGCTGGACTATCATTGGCAATGTTGATTACAATACATGGGCTTCTTCTAAGACCTTCCAAATCGGCGACATTCTTGGTTAGTAACTCACCCAACCCATCCTCTTCACCAGAGTAGTAATATAATGAAAAAGAATCATAATGGGCTTTGATTTTATGTAGTTTTCAACTATGATGCTCAATTTCACAATGTGCTACAACTCACCCTAGCGGAATTCCGGTCGTGCAACTTGTCTTCACCTCTAGCCACCTACTCGACTGGCAATGACTCGATAACTATCACAAGCCCCGGTCACTACTACTATGCTTGTGGCTTTGTTGGCCACTGCCAGGCAGGGCAGAAGGTTGATATAAGAGTCCCCAAGTCTCTTCACCCCACACCAATTCCAATTCCAAGCCCAAGTCAAGATCATCCGTCCCAACCAGAAGGGCTCGAGACCACCACCAACAGGCCAATTACACCCGCCCCATCTCAGAACAATGCAAAGTCTCTCCAGGCCTCCGAGCTTCATAGCAAGATTGTGTTGTCTTTGCTTGTTTTTGGGCTTTATGTTAGTGGGCTTCTTTAGTTTGTCCGTTCGGCCAATGTTTTAATTCGATGGTATGAGTTCTCGGTATATCAAGTTCAGCTATGGTCCTGATGATGGTAGTTCTTCAAACCATCAACCATGTGATTTTCTTTGCCAGTTTCATATGCATTTTCCCTTTTTGCTTGGCACCGTATTAGTGTGACACAAATTTTGGGGCTTTTCATGTGAAAATGTTAATGTTTGAGTGCCAATATAGTATGAAAGTGTTAACATGTACAATTAGAAAATCATGGGACACAAAATGACATGGACATGGGGCGCAGATCTTGGAAAGAGAGATCTGCATATCTTTGAAAATGTGCTTGAATTTCTCTATTCTGTTGAGAGCATACACCTTACATGTTAGGGACTAGTAATCCGGTTTTTTCCTATGAAATTCAATTGTGAAAGATAATTTTTGCAAGGAATCAATTGGAACATTATTGCAGAATAGATTAATGATTGGGATTATACAACTATTATATATAGTCATAGAGGAGATAAACATTTTTGGACAGAAATGCCTCCACTATTTTTATTTAATTCCCACTCGAATTGTGTTGGACGCTGCGAGATATGTGGATGATGAATGATGATGTGCAAAATGCAGCTCAATTTGAGGGTGAAATGAGAGTTTTTTTTTTTTTTTTTTTTTTTTAACGAATGTGTACATTTTTCACATGATCTATCAGGGGTGATATTTTCTTTCAATTTCTATTGTATCTGTCACATCATTGAACATCTACATAATATCATTAGAGTAAGCTCATACTCTTTTTTTTTTTTTTTCCGGTTTTTTCAAAGGTAAGCTCATATGTTTTTAAGCCATCTTTGGAAGTCTGAATTATATACACTCTCCTAATAATATACTTTTCAAAAAGAACTTAAAGTCCGTAGCTCTACTACACACACAACCCACCCCAAAAAAAAAAAAAAAGAAAGAAAAACCTACTATTTTTAGAGTATCAGTAACTTGTAAGCTCAATAAGTCTTAATTACAATTTACGCATATAGACTATAGAGTCAGCGGCATTAAGTAAATGATGTACTATATATTTTTTCCTTTATTGTTTTTTTTTTTTGTCCTTTTTTATTTTTTTGAATAGTATGTAATCTTTTATGTATACGCATCAAGTAGTAATTGAGACAAATGATACAATCACGATAGTCAGTAGGTACATAGTCATAAATTACCATAATAATTAGTCGACCAACGGCCTACGAGTTCAATTATGCCAGCAATGCAAAAGTTCAAAATTATTTGAACTAAGATGAAATTAATTAATAATTAACCATTCTTATATTGCAATTTTTAAAATTTCAATTATAAACATAATAAACTGAAATTATATTGCAAAAGTTGGAAAAGAATTTGAATTTCATTTCCATTATATTTTTGCATTATTGGGAAAATTTTTCATGGAAAATATTTTCCTTTTCCACCAAATTCCATACAATCAAACACTACTGAATTCCAAAATGAGGTTTTCAACATTCGATCTAGTTCAATATACTACATTAATTATAATTCTAGCAAAATATTTTAATGCATCCTTTTAGTTATTAATTATTCTTTCTTTAGAATTAAATTACATGTAATTATCATAACTTTAATGATACGATAATATTGTAAAAATAGAAATAGAATCATTAGTGTATAATCACACCACGCAAACAAGTTGTTGTAATCAAAGATAGAAAATATCACATAAATCTTGTATTT
This sequence comes from Jasminum sambac, assembly GCA_018223645.1. Taxonomy (NCBI): domain Eukaryota; kingdom Viridiplantae; phylum Streptophyta; class Magnoliopsida; order Lamiales; family Oleaceae; genus Jasminum; species Jasminum sambac. The sequence goes on from CP073652.1 coordinate 31,165,457, forward strand.
CCAAAATTCCACCTCTAAAATATATATATTTATTACGACAACCCTAGAACCTCTTCTAGCCCAAAGTTTCTTAATTTCTACAACCCTTTTCTTCTTCAATTTTCACCTTAATTTCATCGAAAACTTGTCTTAATTTCTACCTCTCTCTTTCTTTCTTTCTTTTAGGGTTTAGCAATGGCTTTAACAAAGACAGCCATAGTTATTTTCTTCATTTTTATGGTTGTATCTGAATTATCGATGGCTATGGCGGGTACGGTTTACAAGGTTGGTGATGCTGCTGGTTGGACTATTATTGGCAATGTCAATTACAAATCTTGGGCTGCTTCTAAACAATTTCATGTTGGAGACACCATTTGTAAGCAAGTTAATTTTTTTGTTCATATTTATTCCTCGCTTTATTAAGTTCATTTTTTTCTAGTCCATCAATAAAGATTTATTTAATTTTTTTTATGTAATTTATGTATTAATTGCCTTTTAAATTTTGAGTTAAAGTTTTATTGTAGAGTCTGGTATGCTAATAGAAATTGTAATATTTTGTAGTATTCGAGTACAACAAAGAGTTCCACAATGTTGTTCGAGTGACACACAAGAATTACAACGCGTGTAACAACACCACCCCTTATGCCACCTTCGCCACCGGCAATGATTCGTTCACGGCGAAAAGGCCCGGCCACTTTTATTTCATATGCGGTGTTCCCGGCCACTGTGAAGCCGGGCAGAAAGTCGACATTAGGATTGCTGCCTCCGCCCGTTCCTCTGCTGCTCCTGCCCCTGCTCTGGGCCCCGCCGCAGTTAATGGCCGAGCAGTGCCACCGAGCCACCACGGTACAACCTCGTCATTATCACCCTCTCCGGTCGAGGCCCATCCACCTTCTAGTCATAAAAGTGGTGGCGCGTGTGTTTACTCGTCTTGGAAGCTATGGGTTGCCGCTGTGGTTCTATCAATTAATTTTAGCAAATATTGTTGAATTTTCATTAGAGTAGTTTGGTTTTGTTAAGGAAATGCACCTATTTTTATTTTAGACGACGGTTTGAATTCATGTTTTGGTACTTTGAATTAGTCGACTATGTTACATAGTCCCCCGCCTGATTCAAATAAGTTCTAATTTTGTTTTAAATTTTTGGTATTTTGAATGAGTGATTGATATTAATATTTTGATTTTGACTCGAATGCTTTTGGGATGATAATAATGAGCAGGTTTATTATTTTATTAATTATTTGCCTCGAACGTTTTAGGATAAATCAGTATTTGGATAATATGCTAGATTGGCAAGATTAATTAATTTTTTTCATTAATTAGTTAGTTAATCGATTTGTTCAGTCTTGCTAATTAATTGACTATGAATTAAAATTTATTATTATTATTATTATTAAATTTATTATTATTATTATTAGTATTATTATTATTATTATTTCTCTACAAACGTAAGACTATCTAGGTCATACATGTAGGCCTTGTTTGTTGTAGAGAACATAGGGCGCTACATTCTCCTCATCCATTGGACGTCAACTTAACTTGAAATCGAAGTTGCAAAATTCAGAAACTCAAATAATTATTTTGTGAAAAATATGATAGTTTCGTTAAAAATTAAAAGGCGCAATAATACAATTATGAGTACAAGAGAAGTAGCCTCGCCGTCCTCTCTTACTACAATATCCTTTTCCTCTACAAATATATATACGTTTTGAAAACGTATAAGCCCTATCAATCGCTGCCTTAATCAAAACGTTACACCGAGCTAGACATGATTGCCATTATCTTCTTTAACACGCTCACTTTTGCAATTTTGTGACAACGATCTCTTCATTGTACATCATGTTGTCAGTCAGTCAATTCATGTTACATTTGCCAAAACCAAAAACTAAGCCCATGATAAGATTGAAGTTTTTATGGATTTTTATGTGAAAGATGAGAGAGAATGAGTAGAACTGAATTATAGAGATTTTTGCAGTACATCTAGGTTTCATCAGATGTGATTGGTTTGATCAAATTTAAATTCAAAAAAGAATGGATAAAAATATATAAAAATGAGTAAAAAAGTAAAAGCTATCATGGGCTAAAGTGGGATTATGATGAATTTTCACTTGGAACCGAATCCTAAGTCCTAACTTAATATTTCTGACCCAAAAAATTAAAAACCCAATTTAAAAAGCAATAAATGAGGGATTAAGGGCGTTGTCCCACTAATTAGGAGAAAACTCTTACTTCCCTTGGGGGCAAAAAGAAAAAAAGAGAGACAACCCTTAACTGGTATATAAACACCAACATTCGAATCCCACCACCACTCCCTTCAATCCCCTAGTGTCAAAAAATAAAATAAAATAAAAAGAGCATTGATAGAAAAAAGTTTCACATATCATAAATAAAATAATCAACACGTTAATACTTGAGTTTCGTCTTAAAAAAAAATAATCATAAAGACTATAAATAAAAGGTTTAGGACTATTTCTCGTAATAGGGTTTATGTTTTGAGATCCAACTCGAAGTCCCAATAGAGAAACAAACATAATGCTTATTAATAGTACTACATGGAAGAAGAGGATTGGCATGCTAAAGAAGAGCTTGCGAATTTAGCCAAGATGACTCCCTACAAACTCATTTTGACGCTCTAATTAATTTCCCACTTCTATGCCAATTAAACATCTTAAGGAAGTATGCAGGCAAGTCATTCTTGGCTATTAAACAAGGCTCTTCTCTTCATGTAACTCCTTTCTTCCTCTTTTCTATGAATGGATTTATTAATTTGGAGATGTTTTCATTTGGTATGCATTTATTGCAAAAAAAGAAATGAGACCTATCTGTTCTTGGCTTCTTGCATAACTTATTGACCTAGCTTTGTCTAATTAAAATGCTCATCCATAACTAATGTGCGAATATATTCGTATGATTTGAAGGAAACGTCATATCATATGTATTTAGTTCTTGTTCTTCAATCCATACATGAAGATATGCGTGGAACGTCACACACTTCATAAAATATAATAAAAATAAAAATCATATAAATTTGATCTAATTTAACAATTGGTAAATAAACACTACTTGTATCGACAAAATGTATAAAATGTTTTACAAATAATAAGGTGGTCATTTTGTAATTGTTGATTTTAAAAGTGACATGATGTATATAAAAAAGTGTTGTAGTTAGCTAGAAATTAAATATTCCTTCCCGTATACGTTCTAATGTTAATTATGACGAGTTTTCGATGCACTTCATTTAGAGATATACCTTGAGTTTCATTTTTTTCTTGTATATTTTAATGAGCATTTTTTTTTTTTTTTTTTTTTGACTTGGGGAGGGGATAGGACTCGAACCAGGGCGCTCAGCCCGGCACGTACCAAATTTTCAAGACGCAAGCACGGTTTTACCGCTCGGCACTTGTGCGAGTTCCTTAATGAGGAATGTTAGGGGAACAACTAAATTTGTACAACTAGGTGTATAATTCTCTAATAGAGGGGCTGGACTCCACCAATACAGGGGGATAAAAATGGTATTTTTCATTCCCATCTATTAAAAAATTGTATAGCTAATTGTACAAATTTGATTATTCCTCCAACATTATCCTATTTTAAATACCCAAGCGCAAGTGTACCGATAAAGTCTAGATTTCGTACCACAGAGACCATTTAGTGATGCTATTCAGATCCATGCTAATTTTAATTTGATACAAATTGTAGAAAAATGGAGATTTTTTATTAATAATAATAATAATAATAATAATAATAATAATAATAATAATAATAATTTTGCATGATTGGTTAAACTTAAAACTTGACTACATTCAATATTAGAAGAAATTTTAAAACATTATAATATTTACGCATAGTATTCGATACAAACTATTAAAGACCAAACATTTCATTTTATTTTATTTTTTCAATATTATGGCCCAAACTTTTGAATATGTAAAGGTCAAAGTAATAATAATAATAATAATAATAATAATAATAGTGCAATCTAACAGAAACAATGAGTATACACTTCAAGGCTGAGGGCATCAGGCTAGTATGCAGACATCATACATGTAAAATATGCCCCAAAGCTGATTAATTGGATCAATATCAGAAACTGGATAAACATTGTCCTTATAATTAATTAATAAATAAATACAAGGGTTTAAGCGAATATATAATTAAGCATGCACACAGACACAATACACAAACAAACAAGCGAATTTTAGGTTCTACCAGAGTTTATTTTTGGCCTTCTCCTGCTGTCTCTGTTTTCTTCAACTTTGGTGCAACTGGCTCTTGTAAGGAGAATTTTTCCATCGCAGGGCAATTACTAATGTCCAAATTATGTAGTGAAGGGAATTCGAGTGTAATGTTCTCAGAACAGAACATTCTCAGACTTTTCAGTGTCCAAAGATAGATATTGCTCAATTTAGGAAAGACAAGTTTGTTGAGCTCTCTTCCTTCGTTGTCGACGAGGAATGACGGTTCCTCCATTTCGGTCTCTTCCCTTCTAATAATCTCTTCAATTGCTTCACATGAATAAAGCGTTAGAGTTCGAAGGCTTGCAGCGAGCTGGCCGTAGAAGGCGTAAACAAGTGTCTTAAGCCATGACAAGAAGAAATGGAAAATGCTGTCAAATTCTGGAAGATACAAATTCGGCCTTGAGGAACCCTCCTTGCAATGTGCACCAATTTGGGCAGATGAGACAATCGTACTGATGTTAGCCGAGCGAGGATGCTCCAGGTCTCATCTTTTGTAACTAGCTCTTGTAAGGAGAATTTTTCCATCGCAGGGCAATTACTAATGTCCAAATTATGTAGTGAAGGGAATTCGAGTGTAATGTTCTCAGAACAGAACATTCTCAAACTTTTCAGGTGTACAAGTGTGATATTTTCCAATTTAGGAAAGACAAGTTTGTTGAGCTCTCTTCCTTCGTTGTCGACGAGGAATGACGGTTCCTCCATTTCGGTCTCTTCCCTTCTAATAATCTCTTCAATTGCTTCACATGAATAAAGCTTTAGAGTTCGAAGGCTTGCGAGCGAGCTTGCCGTAGAAGGCGTAAACAAGTGTCTTAAGCCATAACAAGAAAACATGGAAAATGCTGTCAAATTCTGGAAGATACAAATTCGGCCTTGAGGAACCCTCCTCACAATGTGCACTAATTTGGGCAGACCAGCCAACTCTAGTGATGTTAGCCTAGCGAAGATGCTCCGGGTCTCATCTTTTGCAACCTTTAGACCTTCCAACTCAAACAACACATCTAGATCTTCACAGAATTTTACATCCAGCGATTCAAGATTTTGTAGAGCTTTAATTGAATCAGGTTGTGCAATGGTCCTCAGAGCAGCACAGAAACTCACAGACATGGACCTTAGCTTTTGAAAAGCTTTTGGTTGTATCTCATCACCTAGTATCTTTGTAACACTACGCAATCCATGGACATCAAGCTTCTCCATGTTAGGGCATGTAACCTGCACGTACGTTTTCAATACCATTTAAGAAAAAAGTTAGGGCCAATTTTTACTTGGCTAAAAGTTAATTTGTGTTCAATTGTACTTGTTAATTATTGAAAACAGAGGTAATTTCATCATTATATTTTTGCCCCAAAAGTTTGTGTCAACAAATAAAATGTGAGAAGAGGAACCAAAATGCATCAATTTCTCAAAATGTATCCTGATAATATAATGATTGTAAATGTAAATGACTGGTTCTGATTACATTAACTAGCCAATTTACAGTATATATATGGCAATGCATACAAAAAAAGGAAATGTCTGAGTTTCCTTTTTGTCAAGCAATCACTGCAAATTGATTTCCCTCAATTGAACAAAGTTCTACCTGCCAGTTGCCACATCCCACAGCTAGGCATAAGTTATGATAGCTAATAGCATTGTGGATATGCAATATGAGGTGTCAAAAATCAGAAAGTCGCAGAAATGATTGAGACCAATGGACGAAGGTCTTTAATTGTGAGGTTGATATATATATATATATATATATGATGGGTTTTAGGGTGTGTTTGGGAAGTTTCGGTGGAGTGGGCTAAAACCCCTTTCTCTCCCTCTTATTAATTGCGTACTATAAGTATGTATTTCAAAAACTATTTAAAATGGTAATAGTCAAGGTGATTATAACATTTTTGTTAATTATTTGAGTTTGTTTCTTGAGGGAGGATCCATAAGTTATGATTTTAATTGATATTGTAGTGCTATGTCAGTATTTAGATGATGATGTGCCTTTAATTAGCTACCACGTCAATACCAAAACTACACCGCATTCAGTAAATTGTTGGTGGGAATTGACAAGTAAAATGGAATAAAAATAATTAAAGAAAAATGACGTACTTGGTTGAATAATGCTTTGGCATCAACATTCGGTTGAGATCTGAAGCTCATCAAATTGCTCAAGTTTTGGAGGCTGAGAGATTTTAACTTTCTTAGCTCAAGCACTTGATCAGTTACTTCATTTTCTGTACTGTCCCTTGAAATAACATGCTCTAACATCTCACAATTCGCTATCCTTAGACTTCCAAGATTTAGGAGGCATTTTGCAGCTGATTCGGAAAACACCCTTTTAATTTCAGGACAAGAGAAAATCCGAAAATCCTCAAGGTTGCAAAGCGATGGAGGTTTGAAGATTCCTGTCCACAAATTTTCTATCCATAGCAATTTGTAAATATCAACATTTCGTAATCTAGCAAAGGCCCCAGGCGGTAGATTTCCATTGCATATCCCTTTGAGTTCAGGTAAATCATATAATGAAAGTAGCTCCAATTTGTTAAAGGCTGTTCTTGCGTTGAAGGATAACTCAACGGTATCAATTAGATACTCAAATGAACAACGTCTTAGATCCAATCTCTTCAAGTTCATGAAACCATCTTCATCTAACTCACTCACATGATTCTTTAATGGCCCCTCCACAGTATCGAGTGAGAGATTTTCAGTTTTCTGCAGTAACAAGTCCTGAATTACAGGTTGTTTAATCATACTTGCCTCCATGTTTTCCAAGTACAAGCTCCTTGTGACATGATACGTTTTACCAAATAAGAATTGGCTAGCACAAGTAATTTCAAACGATTGCAACTTCTCAAGGCGCATTCTTTTTAACATTTGCAGAAGAAGCCTTGGATCCTTCACACAGATCTGGAAATTTTGAAGACCACTCAATGAGCTTAATTCTCCAATAATGGACTCATCTTCCACTTGATTCTGAGTTGCAAAGGGACCTCCCAAGTATAGTTCTTCAATTTCATTCAATCTCGATAACACGCCATGTGGAAGTGGATGAGGACAATCCCGGAACCTCAAATCTAATAATTTCAGTTTGCTAAGTTGTGCTATCTCAATGGGAAATTCAATGAGTTGAGATTCATAAAAACTAAGAATTTCTAAATTCTTTAGACTTCCAATGGTTGATATAGGGGTTGTAAAATGCCAGGAATGCAAGCACAAAGTTTGAAGACTCGTTAAGGATTGTAGTGATGATGGGAAATGGTTGAGGTTATGTGAGAATTCGAACTCCACAATTTTCAGTTGCTTCATATTTGAAAAGAACTCATTGTGAATATGCGTTTCCCCATATCCACACACCAGCCTTAACACATTTAGGTTTGGATATTCTAAGCCACTTGGAAGCTCATTTGGCGGTTTATCAAATGTCAATGAGATGGCAGTGTGTGGGTCATTCTTGTCTTGTTTTGGCCACTCTTTCACACCACTGTGTTTCACCATATATTTGTTTTCTCCTCGTGATGCAATTAGCAAGCAAAAATCCCTTACAACATCATGCAATTTCACTTTATCCTCTTTATAACCTGATAGCAACAGATAACAACTTTTTAGATGAGCAACAACGGAATATACTCTGTCTCTTAATTCGGATAATGTGGTGGTATCTCTTAATGTCTCTAGTCCCCTTGCATATCTAACCAAAGTTTCAATTGAGATACTGTAATCTTCTGGGAACAAAGAGCAGAGTAAAAACAATGACTTCATACCCTCATTTTTCAGTTTGTTGTAGCTAAGCTCTATACTTTTGTACACCTTTTCTTCTCCTAGTACTGTAGATCTCTGTAGTTGGTGCAGTGCATCCCTCCATGCATATTCTTCTTCACCGATTAGTGCTTTGCCAGTAACAACAAGCGAAAGAGGCAACCCTCTGCATTCCTTGGCAACTAGTGTTGCTAGTTGTTTCACATCTTCACTTGTATCATTCGAAATCTCTGCTGCGTCTTTCAAAAGCTTCAATGCTTCATTTTCAGGCAAAACATTAACTTCATAAATCGGATCAGCTCCCATTTCCTTACAGACCTTTTTGTGACGCGAAGTAAGAAGAACTTTCAACCCTTTGAAAGCATCTTTTTTAGGAAATCCCATCATTTCCAAATTGATTTCTTCCCAAACATCGTCTAGTATTATAAGAATTTTCTTATCAATGTTAGATGTAAGTCTCCGATTAAGTCGTCCAGCTCTCATTGTTTCATTATCGTCTTCAATTTTCAGACCGAGTTGTTCAGCAATATGATCCTGAACTTTATTGATGACTGGATCCTTTGATACAACTACGAATGCGACATCATCAAAAATCCCTTGACTTCCGTTTGCTATTTCCTTCGCCATTGTTGTTTTACCAACTCCGGCCATTCCACATATCCCAAGTATGAAGGTCTCTTCACCCTTTAGAGCTCCCACAATTTCGTTATTTTTTGATACCCTTGTTTCAAGACCCTTAACATCGTGCACAGGTATTGGAAATTGGGTAGGTTGTTTAGGGTAACTCACCTCCTGAAATTCACCACTTTTCGTTTTGAGCTCGAGAATGGCAGCAGCTATCTTTGTAGCTTTTCGACCACTCGAATAACGAAGTTTCAAATTGGGACACTTGACGCATAGCCACTGCATTATAGAATTTGCAGCAGTACCCAACACATCATTTGCCTCTTTCTTTTTGTTGTCAACATTTTCTAACCATGTCTTCACATCACCCCTAATATCCTCCGCATTTCTCTCGGCTGTTTCCACCCTGCGTTGAACGTCTTCTCTCTTATATTCAAGAGCTTGTAGTTCATCTCTCAAATTCTGAATATTTTTACTATAGCACCACAAGTACTTGAATTGATTTACAATTGGACCGATTGAATATTCTACAAGCTTCTCTCCGATGAAAGTAGCAATCTCTGCCATTACGAGCCGAACTGGGAAGCCTAGAAAATATAAGAAATAAACTACTTTAGTTATTATCAAGCGATCTTGAATCGTGTACGTTCAAGCATTCCGAATATAATTCCTGTGTTTTCATTCTAGCTTGTGACTATTTTTAAGTTCTTCATTCTAGTTAATTACATGAAAGAATAAACACTAATTACGTACCTTGTTACTATGATGAAGAGATGGATGTCGTGTTGATAATGCGTTACAAATTGAAAGAAACTATATAGAAGAGTGGAAGGAAAATAATGGAATTGTGCATTTGTTATGAAAGTCAGAATCCTCTATTTATAAGCAAAGATCTAGCTAGAACTTTTAAAGTAAATAATAATTAAAAAAAGAATAATAATTTGTAAATGTAAAGAAACATTCTCATGTTTGGCATAATGGCATTAGAGGAAAGGAATCGGGTAGGACTCAAGCAAGGTTTTTGAAAACATTCTTAACTTTATTATTTACAATTATTAGTAGTAATTAGCATGCATGCCGCATGTGTAAATGATTAAGATTATGTGTATATATCGGAGAGGGTACCTAATTTCTTGAGCTATGGGTTTAGGTTTTTTTGTAAATGCAGAAAAGAAGTTTCCACGATTGTGTCTCAAGGCATTAATTCATCTACATGGGATCGAATTCATACTAAATATCAGCATCCAAGCAAAGAATATATCAATTTTGTTAGATGTATTAATATCTTACTGTTAACAGTTTAAATCAATAATAATAATAATAATAATAATAATAATAATTATTATTATTATTATTATTATTATTATTATTATTATTATTATTGTGTTTTTTATTTTTTTGAACCACAAGAGAGTGGAGGGGACAAGAATTCACCCTAGACTTAGGGGATGGAAAATTGACCAAAATGCCATTAGATCACATGGGACTTCACAATAATTATATTGATTGCTGAGAATGTAAAATGAGGGAGAGATATAAAAATGTGGACTGAGGGGAAACTTTTGATTCCCAAATTTATCCATACATTTTTAATCTAACTCCTAATTTGCCCTAGGCGTTCATTAACTAGCTAAGTATATACCCATCCGTGTGACAGTGTTTATAATTTCAGATTCCAACTCTCGTGAATGAAATTTCTAACAAAAACAATTGCTACTAACAAATCAACCAGTAGAATTATGATCTCTCACATTGTTTCTCTTGTGCAAGCGAACTCGGCTAAATACAAAATTGATGATAGAAAAAATATATTATTGTTCTTGCCTTGAATATATAATAAATTACACACTCAGAGAGTCGGAGGAATTCTATCGTTGCTAAAGGGTATGAATATGATATCATGTGATATTGAACTTTTAAAATTCTTGAAGAAAAAATCTGCATAGGAATCCGGCAATATATCAGTATATAATCAACATGTACGACTTTTGCTGGTAATGGCATTAGATGAAAGGAATAGGGTAGATGTCAAGCAAGGTTTTGAAAACATTGTTAACTTTATTTACAATTATTAGTAGCAATATTGGAGAGGGTACCAAATTTCTTGAGGGATGAGTTTAGTTTTTGTAAATGAAGAAAAGAAGTTTCCATGATTGTGTCTCAAGGTATATTCATCTGCATGGGATTGAATTCATACCAAATATTAGCATCCAAAGCAAAGAATATATCAATTTTGTTAGATGTATTAATATTTTATTGTTAACAATTTTATAATAATAATAATTATATTGTTATTATTATTATTAGGCTAAATTACCAAATTTGCATTTAAGAAAGGAAAAAAAAGGGAAGAAATTAAATACAAAATATGTTTTAAGCAAAATTTGGAAAATGATTACAAAATACAAAAATTTGAAAATATTATTATTTTAATCAAGATTCCACCTCCCGCTAAGGAATACTACTTAATTGTCTGAAATTCGATTTTTAAATACTAATGTGGAGCCGAAATGTTTTAAAATACCAAATCGTCAAAAGTGTATTTTGTTAAAATACCAATTTGGTATTTTAGACACCATTATTATATTAATTGTATTTTTTTTTTTGAGCCACAAGGGAATGTAGGGAGGGGGAATTCACCCTAGGCTAATTATATTCACACCACAAATTTTAATCAGTACACCGCATTTTATTTATCTTTAAGGTTATCAATGTTTACTTTTGTGTTTAATTACTTCTCTAACTTTTTTTGTTCAATTATTATTTCTAATGTTTCACTAATTATAAATTTGATTTGTATAAATAGTTTTTGCCTTAACATTTCATTTCTATAGACATCAAATTACTTATTTATCTATGAAAATTTTTAATAATACAAATTATAATGTATAGACAACATGAAAGTTGTTTGTCAATTTCAAAGAATGCCAACACAATATTTAAATATGAAATAATATTTATGTAGAGAGTAAGTTAATTATTAAAATTTAATTAAAAAAACGTAACAAAAAATTGAGGACATAATTGTAGTTATAAATAAAGTTGAAGTCCTTTTTCATACAATTAAAACGTGGTGTACATAATATATTATGTAGTGTCAATATAATTACCATTCACCCTAAACTTAGGGGATGGAAAATTGACCTAAATGTCACTAGATCACATCGGTGTTGACAATAATTATATTGATTGTTGAGAATGTAAAATGAGAGAACGTTATAAAAATGTGGACTGAGGGGAAACTTTTGATTCCCAAATTCATCCATACATTTTTAATCTAATTACTAATTTTCCCTAGCCTTTTATTAACTAGCTATAGTTATGTACAGCAGAGGCATACTCAATATTTGCAATTTTAGTTAAAATTTAATAAATAAGTTCTAATTCATACCCAGCGAACTAACAAAATTTAATTTAACCCATGGCCCATGCATGTCTCAAATGGGATAGGGATGCATGAGACACGTTTTTTGCCTCTCTCGCGTAACGGGGCGGGCACCCCCCGCCCTGCTGCCATTTTATTTTTAATTTATGTAATTAATTTTTTTATTATTAATAATAATAAAAATATAAATAAAAAAATAAAAATGGTGTAGTGCAGTAAGGTGGAATGGAAGGAGTATTCTGTATTACGTTTAGAAATATAGCAGAACATGTTTGGCATTTCTTAAATTAAATTTAATGCTACAAAAGGAAGCCAATAAGCAGTTGAAGTAAGAAGAATCATTACTCGGTTCTAGAAGTGAAGCTAAGCTACACACTCTTTCAAACTCATTTTGACGCTCTAATTAATTTCTCACTTCTATTCATATTAAACATCTTAAGTATATATGCAGGCAAGTCATTCTTGGCTACTAAATGAGGCTCTTCTCTTCATGTAACTCCTTTCTTCCTCTTTTCTATGAATGGATTTATTAATTTGGAATATTGTGCGAATATATATATATATATATATATATATATATATATTCGTACGACTTAAAGGAACAACATATCATATGTATTTAGTTCTTGTTCTTCAATCCATTATACATGAAGATGGAATGACAAAAACTTTGTGAAATAAAATAAAAATCACTTGAATGTGATCTCATTTAACACTTGGGAAACACTACTTTGTATAGAAAAAATGTATAAAATGTTTTACAAATAACGTTGAGGTGGTCATTTTTTAATTGTTGATTTTGTGATATGATATATAAAAAAATGATGTAGTTAGAAATATTCTTGCAATGTATACATTTAATGTTAATTATGATGAGTTCTCGTTGCACTTCATTTCGAGATATACCTTGAGTATTTTAGTTTTTTCACACGTATTTTATATGCACAAATGCAAGTGTACGGAAAAAGTCTCGATATCGTACTATAGAGACCATTTAGTGATGTTATTATATTATTATCTATGCTAATTTTAAAACAAATTGTAGAAAATTAAGATTTTTCATTTTAAGGAAAAAATTAATAACTAAAACAAGTTAACTAGAAAGCAAATTGAAAAGTTTGTTTTCTAGAAATCTATAAACAAATTGAATTTAGGTTTCAAATTTCCATCTCGGCCAATTATTATCCCAAATTATTGAATTGACAACTTTGCGCAATTTAAAGATCGAGTTCAAAACTATGAAATATTCTCTCCTGAGCAAACTACCTATAGTCAACAGTATTTATGAGTATACAGCTGAGTTATGATCTCTCACATTGTTTCTCTTGTGCAAGCGAACTCAACTAAATACAAAAATTGATGATATAAAAAAGTATATTATTGTTCTTGCCTCGAATATATAATAAATTACACACTTAGAGAGTCGGAGGAATTCTATCATTCTAAAGGGTATGAATATGATATCATGTGATATTGAACTTTTAAAATTCTTGAAGAAAAAAATTTGCATAGGAATCCAACAATATATCAGTATATAATGAACATGATCGACCTTCGCCGATTAATGGTGATATATATAAAGTGCCGTAAAATTTGAGAAGGGAACTACATAAATAAGGTTTTGTACTTGCTCATAATATATACTAGAAATATATTAATATATATACAAGTAATAATATAAACATTAATTACCTTTACATGAAAGAATAAACACTAATTACGTACCTTGTTACTATATATGATGAAGAGATGGATGTCGTGTTGATAATGCGTTACAAATTGAAAGAAACTATATAGAAGAGTGGAAGGAAAATAATGGAATTGTGCATTTGTTATGAAAGTCAGAATCCTCTATTTATAAGCAAAGATCTAGAACTTTTAAAGAAATAATAATTAAAAAAAAGAATAATACTTTGTAAATGTAAAGAAACATTCTCATGTTTGGCATAATGGCATTAGAGGAAAGGAATCGGGTAGAACTCAAGCAAGGTTTTTGAAAACATTCTTAACTTTATTATTTACAATTATTAGTAGTAATTAGCATGTATGCCGCATGTGTAGGTTTTTTTGTAAATGAAGAAAAGAAGTTTCCACAATTGTGTCTCAAGGTATATTAATTCATCTGCATGGGATCGAATTCATACTAAATATCAGCAGCCAAGCAAAGAATATATCAATTTTGTTAGATGTATTAATATTTTATTGTTCACAATTTTATAATAATAATAATAATTGTTATTATTATTATTGTTATTACTATTATTATTAGGCTAAAATACCAAATTGGTATTTAAGAAAATATACTTTTGACGATTTGATATTTTAAAAACTTCCCGTGACACATTGGTATTTAAAAATCCAATTTTGGACAATTAAGTATGTTTCCTTAGCCCGCAGTGGAATCTTGATTAAAATAATAATATTTTCAAATTTTTTATTTTCCACCATTTTTATAATTCTTAGATTCCTTTCTTATATTAAAAAATTAAAATAAAATAGAAAAAAAATCCTAATCCTTCCCCACCCACCTACCCAACCCACCCGTCCTCCGCCCGACTAATAGCAGCTGATGTGGTGGTTTTTTCTTTTTTTTTTCTTGGTTGGGGGGGGGGGTATATTTTTTGTTTTTTTTACATTATATATACTTTTTACAGTAATATATTTTTATCAAAATTTTATATATGTATAATAATTACATTTAGTATTAACCGTTGGTCAAAATCAAAATGTACGCATTTTTAATGCTAAAGAAATTTTTGAAAAATTACTATATTAATACGATCAAATGCTACGGTATTGAATATTTTTGACAAAAATTATTGAATTAGCATCAACTTAATCTGATTTCTGTTTTTTTTATTATTTCTTTACATTATTTATATTTTTTACAGTGATAAATTTGTACAAAAACTTTATATAGGTACAATAATTATATTTATTATTAACTTTGGGTCAAAATCAAAATTTGCGCATCTTTAATACTAAAGAAATTTTTGAAAAATTACGATATTAATGCAATCAAATGCTATGGTATTTAATATTTTAGATAAAATTATTGACTTAGCATCAAGTTAATTTGATAAACTTAATTATTGACCATATATATATATAAGATAAATGGTCAAATTATACTATTTAACTAAAAGGAAGAAAAAATGGAAGAAAATCGAAGAAAGGAAAACGGAAAGAAATTAAATACAAAATATATATTAAGCAAAAGTTGGAAAATGATTAAAAAATACAAAAATTTGAAAATATTATTATTTTAATCAAGATTCCACCTCCAGCCCAGGAAAACTACTTAATTATCCGAAATTCAATTTTTAAATACCAATGTGCAGCCAAAATTCTCTAAAATATCAAATCGTCAAAAGTGTATTTGTTAAAAATACCAATTTGGTATTTTAGCCACCATTATTATATTAATTGTGCTTTGTTTTTTTTTGAGTCACAACGGAGTGTAGGGAGGGGAATTCACCCTAAACTTAGGGAATGGAAAATTCACCCAAATGCCACTAGATGACATGGGTATTGACAATAATTATATTAATTGTTGAGAATGTAAAATGAGAGAAAGATATAAAAATGTGGATTGAGGGGAAACTTTTGATTCCCAAATTTATCAATACATTTTTAATCTAATTACTAATTTGCCCTAGCCTTTTATTAACTAGCTATCGTTATGTATAGCCGTGTGATACACAATATTTGTAATTTTAATTAAAATTGAATAAATAATAAATTCTAATTCATACGCAACGAACTAATAAAATTTTGTTTAACCCCCCATGCATGTCTCAAATGGGATGGGGATGAGACACTTATTTTACCTATCTCCCGTAATGGGGTAGGCAGGAGATGGGAATCCCTCTCCCCTCCCCGCCCTGCTGCCATTTTATTATTTATTTATTTATTTAATTTTTTATTAATAATAATAATAGTAATAATAATAATAATGAAAAATATAAAAATGGTATAGTGCAGTTCGGTGGAATTGAAGGAGTATTCTGTATTACGTTTAGAAATATAGTAGAACATGTTTGACATTTCTTAAATTAAATTTAAAGCTACAAAAGGAGGCCAACAAGCAGTTGAAGTAAAAAGAATCATTAGTGTGTTTTAGAATTAATTGAAGCTAAGCTAAACACACTCTTCAATTCCAAGTAGAACTAGGCCACGACGTTTGTCAGATCCGATAAGTTACTCTGCCTTGTTAAAAATGCTCTTAAGCTGCTAACTTCGAGGACTTGTTCCAATGTATCAACTGTTCCATTTTCTATGGGGGATCTCCACTTTAATTTGTTATGCAAAATATATAAAACCTTCCGAAATTTATCGTTTATTATTTTCTTTTTATTTTTATTATTTTTTTAACTTTTTCAAAATGTTCTTTTTATTTTTATTATTTAAAAGGTAAGAGGCATGAGAGAGAGAGAGAGAGCCCTTAATTGGTGAACACCAACACTGGAATCCCACCATCACTCCCTTCTATCCCCTAGTATTAAAAAAATAATAATAATAAAATAAATAATAAATAAATTGATAACAGAAAAGTTTCACATATCGTAAATAAAATATATAATCAATGTGTTAATACTTGAGTTTCATCTTATAAAAATAAATCAGACTATAAATAAAATATTTTGGACTATTTCTCGTAATAGCTAGGGTTTATGCTTTGGGATCAAATTCAGAGTCTCAATAGAAACAAACATAGTGCTTATTTAATATAATAGTATATGGAAGAAGAGGACTAGCATGATAAAAAAGAGCCTGTGAAGTTAGCCAAGATGACTGCCTCCGTACAAACTCATTTTGACGCTCTAATTAATTTCCCATTTCTATTCCAAACATCTTAAGGAAGTATGCAGGCAAGTCATTCTTGGCTACTAAACGAGGCTCTTCTCTTCATGTAAGTCCTTTCTTAATTTCTCTTTTCATGAATGGATTTATTAATTTGCATATATTTTCATTGGACATTCGGGTCTGTATTTATAGCAAAATGAAATGCTCACCCATAATTAATATTATTGTGCGAATATATATATATATATATATTCATACGACTTAAAGGAACAACATATCATATTTATTTAGTTCTTGTTCTTCAATCCATTATACATGAAGATGGAATGCCAAACACTTTAAATTGTCAAATAAAATAAAAATCATATGAATGTGATCTCATTTAACACTTGGGAAGCACTACCCTGTATAGAAAAAATGTATAAAATGTTTTACAAATAATGTTGAGGTGGTCATTTTATAATTGTTGATTTTGGGGTATGATATATAAAAAATTGTTGTAGTTAGAAATATTCCTTCAATGTATACATTTAATGTTAATTACTATGATGAGTTCTCGTTGCACTTCATTTCGAGATATACCTTCAGTATTTTCATTTTTTCACGCGTATCTTATATATATACACAGATGCAAGCGTACGGATAATGTCTTGATATCGTACTATAGTGACCATTTAGTGATGTTATTCTGCTCTATGCTAATTTTAAAAAAAATTGTAGAAAATTAAGATTTCTCATTTTCAGGAAAAAATTAATAACTAAAAAAAGTTAACTAGAAAGCAAATCGAAAAGTTTGTTTTCTAGAAATCTATAGAGAAATTGCATTGAGGTTTCAAATTTCCATTTCACCCAATTATTATCCCACATTATTAAACATCAAATATTCTCTCGTGTGCAAACTACCTATAATCGATAGATTTATGAGTATACAAGAATGCCATAAAGATTTGTTAAAACGTTTTAACATCAAATGAGGTATAGTATATATCTATCCCTATGCAACTTTATGATTTTTAATTAATATAAGTTTAGTTTAATTTAAATATCTCGATACATAAATCAAAAGATTGTGGGCATTCAATCATATATGAAGAAAATCAATTCAGTATTAATTTAGACCAGCATAAGTTGTTTGATCAATTGAGCAATCCATGACTAATAATCAATTAAACAGTTTATCTACTCCTCAGGGCAAAAATAAATCTACCCGACATAGTAAAACAAGAAATCACGAAAAAGATAGGAATTCCATAAACCGAAAGATGAATTTGATGGCGAATCTTCAATTTTCAAGAACCCATGACATATATTGTGCTCTCAATTTCTCTCAAGATCTCAAAATGGGTTCTAGGTCGCAACTTCCATTCTTCGTGGACAAGTTGTTCCATTGAAGATATAAGAAAGCCCCAAGAATTGACCCAAAGTAGGAAACCTAAAAATCAAGTCAGTTGCCGCCTTTGTACCAGCAATGCCCAAAATGTGCTCGAGCAATCGCTTGAAAAAAATCTTTTTTTTTCGGCCCCCACAAAAACTGTTGGGTGATTGCCCATGCTGTTGATGGGTGGCTGCTCTCCTACATACTAGTGTACAAAAGAGTGTGCATACTCCGTGACGTGGCGCCCTATGAGAGCACTCCGTCATCATTTTTTTTTTGGAATCCACGTTAAGTGAGATGAATAATACATAACTGTCCCCAATGGTTTTGGAGGGAGGGGGGACTCATGTGGCCCCCACGAATTTTTGAAAGGGAGTGTGCATGGCTTCTCCAACAGACTAGTGTGTAGGAGAGCAAAATTGGCTGTTGATGTTCCAACTTTCACCTTTTATTACTTTATTTCTCAAGGTTTAATTGCACAACAAATCCTCGACTTTTGAGCATCTTCAATTTATTGCTCAAACTTTGTATTTTTCATCAACTTGTGTTCTTTCTTTTTCGTTTTGACCTCAATTTTATCCGTTTTGCCCGATTTACCTCTAATTCCAATTGAGTCCATCTCTAGTTTTTCCCTAAAAACAAAATAAAATTAACCAAATTAATTAACTAATATCTAGGCAATAATTAAGGGAAAACTCATAGTTAATTTCAACACAGAAAATAAGTGAAATATTTACACCTATCACTCTTTCTTGTTTTTAAACTTCTTTGCTAAGTTGATTAATTTGAAGATATTAAATAAATTGACAAATGAATCAGTCGAAGAATTGTTAAAGTTGTTAAAGTTAGTGTTCCAAAACTAAATCTAAGAGACTTGAACTACGAAGTTATCAATTTAACAGCTCTTAATCCATTTATTTCAAGGATGATGATGAGTTTGTACTTTCCCAATTTGCAAGTGAGGCATTTTTAACATTAAATACTAGTATCAATCAGAGAGTTTTACAAGAAGTAAACCATAGAAGAGAGTGGGATGCACTGACAACATGAGTCATTAGTGAGATCAATTTGTGCAAAGTGTGCATGATGACGGCTCAAGTGATTTTTCACTATTTGTAGAACTTTAAGATTTTGAGAACTTTACTTTGATGCAAGATAATCGAGGCATGACACAGATGTCTCAAGACTTTTCTGTCCACTAAAGTAATCAAAGATGGTATCATGTAATCAAAATAGCATTGATTGGAGATCAATAGGCCGAGGAATAAATTCAGCAACACCAAGACGAGTGGGCCTGAGTCAACCGCTTCATATTAGTGAGCCTTCATATTACTAAAATCTATACAAATGCAAAAAAAAAAAAAAAGGGCCCTTCATATTAGTGGGCCTGAGTCAACCGCTTCATTGGACTCAAGACAAAACATGCCCTGGTCGGCGGTCGCAGTTGTGGATTGGGAAAGCTTATCTATTTAAGACGATGATTAATGTCATCACTATATATATACTTTTATTTTTTGTAGTGAGACAAGAGATGAAGAGATAATATCAAAACCTATAAAGTTTCAACTTTATTTACTTTTAATAGCTATGCAATATTAAACATATATACAATCTGTCTTGTCAAAAATGCTCTTAAGCTGCTGACTTAGGACTTGTTCCATTGAACACACAAATTGCACAAAGCATAAATTGTATCCTGCTTACGGAGTTCAGATATGTTGTTCCATTTTATATCTCATCAACTAGTTGACAGTATCATGTAATCAAAACAGTATTGACAATTAAAGACAGAAAATGAGGCAGTCGATTTGGATTCCTTATTAGATGAATTTGGCTTTTTGGTGATCAATAGGTTGAAATTTTTGGATTGAATTGGTTGTTATCACTTATCATTGACATTCCGACTCCTTTTACTTGATCGAGGAACATGAAATGGATAAACATATAAATTGATTCCTTCAAATTTGTAGGAATATATTCCCCGTATGGGCTGCCATACGATATGCACAAGTAATCGATAAGGCATTTTTGCCAAAGGGCAAAGGTCAACATTTTTTTTTTTTTTGATTGTAAAGGTAAAATATGTATTAATCACAAGAAATGTACATATACAAATACTCTGGCCATACCCAGGCAAATCAAAGATGGCATACAAGAAAGCACAAAAAAGATGCTATACACCCCTAGCAAATGAAGAAGGAAGAATCAAAACATTAGGATACAACATATACATAATCTTGTAGACATGTGTTTTGATTCTCATGATGGTGTAGTCCGTGCAAGGAGTATAGTCTTCAAAAACCTTCTTGTTCCTAGCCACCCAAAGATGATAAATAGTGGCGGCAAAAGCAATTCGTCTCGCTTTGGCAAAAAAAAATGACCCGAGGCTTTCCTTCTTGATCCACTTGAGTGCACTAGAAAGAGTAGTCATAGAGCGTGAAATACCCATCCAATCTCTAATATGCCTCCAAACAATGGCACAAAAGCTACATTGGAAAAATAGATGGCTCAATGTTTCCATAGTAGTAGAGCAAAGAACACAAAGTTTGTCAATATCCAAGTAATCAAGCTTATCCTTCGTGAGCAATCTCGATTTGGCCGCCAACCAAAGAATGAATGAGTGTTTAGGGGTGATGCAAGAACTCCAAATGGATGAAGCCCAAAGTTGTTTTTGGCCCTTTGGTCTAAAGTAATCATAAGCATGCGGGATAGAAATTTGGCCATTCACAATCCACGACTTGAGCTTCTCACAAGCAAGGTGAGAACTACCTTCCATCTCAATCAATGAATCTCTAATGGAGCAAATCTTCTTGAGTAGTGGGGAATCGACACTCTTCGGTGCCCAATCCCAAAACGATGAACCTAGCTCCCAAGTAAACATGGTTGATCCACTTAATCCAAAGTGAGTCCTGGCAAAGGTCAACATTATCATGCAAGAATATGGGATTGTGATGTGTGTACGGTGGCTATAAATAGTCATCATTGTAAACAACGTTTTTTTCAGCCAGAACACGAAACGATCGAGGAAGAGAGGACTTACATGACGAAAAGAGCCATGTTTAGTAGCCAAGAATGACTTGCCTGTATCTCTTGGAGATGCATATATAGCAATATTATGCAATTTTTGTATGTTACAGGCGGTCATCTTGGCTAACTTCACATGCTTTTTTGTGTCATGCTAGTCCTCTACTTCCCAACCCTTTATCGATGAAATTTTTATATTGCAACTTTTTTCGAGGAGTGTTTATTAGTTTAACAATAACTCTCGTCTCTCGACCACAAAATTTCGTGTTACAAGCAAAATTTCGCGTTATGCTACATGAGAAACTTTATAATGACTTCTTGTGTCTTGATCTTTAAATTTCGTTGTTACAACCTTTTATTGACTGCAGTATGATTCATCAGAGTCATGTGAGAGTGTACATGATAAACTTAGTGATAAGTGCCTCTAGACTCTAGCATTATCGCAATATAGAATATACAATGCCAGAGTTCATTTGCTTTTGCTTATTTCAGTAAGGGTTCATTTGGCTCAACTATTGGTGACTAAAATTTTTGTTAGTAGTTGATTTTTTAGTAGTGAATTTGTTTAATAAAAATTATTGGTTGTTTGGATGTAAATCTGAAAAGTGATTTTGATGTGTTAAACACGGCTTTATTATTTTTCAACTTTCACTTATATTAAATATTATTTTACAACTTTCACTTATATTAAATATTATTTATATTCAAAAAATTTTGATTATATTTGTGTTTTTTAAAAGATTAATTATGAAGGTTTCAAAAAAGATTAATTACCTAAAAAAATTTCAACATTTTTTTAAAAAAAAATTGAATCTAGGTGCAATAGCTTGTTAATGAATAAATTATTTTTGAAGTTATATCTAAAAGATTAAAATATTAAACGTCGTGTTTGGTAAACCCCTAGCATTCAAAAAATGAAGAAATTTTGGGGTCAAAAAAACATGAATAGAACTAAGAAGCAAAGTAAATTTTGAAAAAGATTTATAGGTCGAGAACGTCACATCAATTAGAAATTTATTTATTTATTTTTTAAAATAGAATTAGAAATTTAAATTTGAAGTGTTAACAAACTCTGCAACAAGGGTGAAAAAAGGAAGAGAAAAAATGGAAAACAAATGCCAATGGGTTGTCCGGAACCCCGTGACCTAAGCTACCACATGAAACATGATTATTCTGTTGGGGAACTAGGACGCTGCTAATTCCGCCCAAGATCAGTGGGACGAATAAATGCGACTGAGAAAAATAATGGACGCTAAAATAAGCACAAAATAAAACACCGAGATTTAACGTGGTTCGGCCAAACTGCCTACGTCCACGGACCCACACCAATATATTTCACTATCTCAAAAGGAGGAGTGCAAAAATACTACACTGTATTTTCTCTACCTACACAAAGGCTTTATCACTCTACTCACTTTTATCTCTCGTGTATAACTTCTACACTGAAACTCTCTCTCTACACAAGATCTCTCTCTTTTCCCTCCACACAATATAGTTTGTGTTTTGGTGTTGATTGTGGTATGTTTACAATGCAAATGAGAGCTCTATTTATAGGGAAAAATTTGGAGATGTATGCACAACCTTCAACCCTCCATTTTTGACAAACCTCCATCTTTGATTTGGATTATGGTGATTCCAAATTCAATCCACAATTTTTAACATTTTTTTCTTCTTTTGTGTTCTTCCTTTGTTGACATTAACAATCTTCCACTTGAAGAATGATTTCAATCTGTCTTCACAACCTTGCTTTACCTTAGGACATCTCATTTTGTAGCTTCGTGAAAAATATGATGTGGGTCACCACCTTTGTCTTCATTGCAGAAGACCAACTGAAGCTGAGCATAGCTCCAGTTGCTCCTTGGTTACTGTCTTCGTCATCATGTCGGCTGGATTCTTGCTGCCTTGAATCTTTTCAAGCTTCAATACTCCATCTTTCAAAAGTGATCTGATGAAATGATAGCGGAGTCCAATATGTTTGGTTCTTAAATGAAATGCCGAATTCTTTGCCAGATGTATCGCACTCTGACTATCACTGTGCAAGACATTTTTCTCCTGGTTGAAACCCAATTCTGCCAACAAACCTTGTAACCATATCATCTCTTTACTAGCCTTGGTTACTGCCACGTACTCTACTTCTGTAGTTGATAACGCAACAATCTTCTGTATCTGCGAAATCCAACTAATCAAGTAGAGCACCAATCAGAAGACATAACCGGTAGTACTTCTTCTGCGATCTACCTCGCCAGCAAAATCTACATCTACGAAACCTCGTAGTTTCACTTCGCCTCGTCTAAAGTATAAGCATTTATCAGTAGTTCCCCGTAGATATCTCAATATCCACTTTACTGCATCCCAATGTCGCTTCAGATTTGCCATATATCCGCCACAACTCCCATCGCATGAGCAATATCTGGTCCGTACAAACCATGGCATACATCAAACTTCCAATGGCTGAGGCATATGGAATTTTAGCCATGAAGTTTCTTTCCTCCTCTGTCTTAGGAGACTGGTCATTGGATAAATGGAAATGATTAGCTAATGGCGTGCTGACTGGCTTTGCACTGCTCATGTTGAACCTTTGCAGGATTTGATCAATATACTTGGCCTGTGACAACTGCAAAATACCATTTTGCTTGTCTCTAAAAATTCTCATCCCTAGAATTTGCTTTGCTTCACCCAAGTCCTTCATTTCGAATTCCGCCGATAGTTGCTTCTTCAACTTCTTGATCTCGTCCATATCGGAGCCTGCTACTAACATGTCATCGACATAAAGTAGCAAAATTATATAGTTGGACTCGAACCGCCTGAAATAGCAACAATGGTCATCATTACACTTCATATAGCCATTTTTCTGCATAAATCCGTCAAACTTCTTGTATCACTGTCTAGGCGATTGCTTTAAGCCGTATAGGCTCTTCTTCAATTTACATACCAGCTTCTCCTTTCATTTCACTGAGAAACCTTCTGGTTGCTGCATATATATTTCCTCCTCTAAATCACCATGGAGGAAAGCAGTTTTCACATCTAACTGCTCCAAGTGTAAGCCCTACGCTGCAACAATACTCAACACTGATCGAATTGTTGTCAGCTTCACAACTGGCGAAAAAATATCTGTGTAGTCAATTCCTTCTTTCTGCTGGAAACCTTTGACTACCAATCTCTCCTTGTATCTCTTTGAACCATCATGTTCTTCTTTGATTCTGTACACCCATTTATTGTTGAGAGCTTTCTTCCCTCTGGGCAACTCAGCTAGTTCCCACGTCTGGTTGGAGATAAGAGATTTTATCTCGTCTTTCATTGCAAGCTCCCACTTAACAGAATCTCCCATCTGACATGCTTCGTCATAGCATTCAGGTTCACCGGCGTCAGTGAGCAACATATAATTCATGTACTTCTTATTCGGAACATGAGGTCGACTTGACCTCCTCACAATGGGAATTGGAGCTGGAGACTGTGGTGAATCAGCCTCCGAGATGGGCTCCTCTGTCTGCAGACTTTCATCTTTCTGCTTCGACATAGTTCCTTCTGGAGTGTTGTCCGGAACATATGTTGGATCGTCGTTTGTTGTGTCATTGGACTGAACTACATTTCTGTCCTTGTACATTACCTTTTCATCGAATATGACATCCCGGCTTCTTATGAGCTTTTTGTTCTGGTCATCCCAAAAGCGGTACCCGAACTCGTCTCCACCATATCCAACGAAAGTACACTTTAGTGATTTGGAGTCTAACTTACTCCTGGCATTATCACTAATATGCACATACGCGACACAACCGAATACTTTCAAATGAGAAAGTTTCACTTCTTTCCCGCTCCAAACTTCTTCCAAAGATCCTCACACTCCAATGGTACCGACGGTCCACGATTAACTAGGTATGCCGCCAGATTGATGCCTTCGCCTAAAATCGCTTTGGCAGCCTGCATGTATTCTCATGCTTCCGCTCTTTCACAATGTCCGATTCATGCTCGCAACTCCATTCTCGCGGTGTTCCCGCAACGTTCTCTTCCAACTTGATGCCATTTTGGTAACAAAATTTCTTGAACGCCAAATTTTCAGATTTCCACCATTGTCAAATCTCAACTTATTTACTCTCAAACCAGCTTTCATTCTCCACCATGGCCTTCCACTTCTTGAACGCCTAACACATCGGATTTGTGTCTCAAGAAGTAAACCCGCACCTTTCTCGAAAGTGGTCATCAATGAAAGTCACAAAGTATGACTTTCCGCCAATCGATGAAATCTGTTGGACCCCACACATCCGTGTGGACAAGTTCAAGCTTCTCATTCTTCGTAGTTCGCCACTTGTATTGAAACTCACCCGTTTCTGCTTCCCGAAAATACAACTTTCGCAAAAGTCTAAATCAATAGATTGAAGCCCTGGTAGTTTCCCTTTTGAATGCATGTACTTGAGTCCTTTCTGGCTCATATGCCCAAGTCTTTGGTGCCACAAGTTCACGTCCTTGCTATCAGCAACTGCAATTGTCATACACGCATTCGCCGTCGTGTATAGGGTGCCACTATCCTTGCCACGTGCGATTATCATGGCCCCCTTGGTGATTTTCCAATTATCACCAGAGAAGCTTGTGTCACATCCTTCTCTCGACAATTGTTTGACGGAGATCAAATTTTTCCTCAACTCTGGAATATGTCTCACGTCCTTCAATTTCCATACAGATCCATTGACATTGATCTGCACTTCTCCTATGCCCACCACGCTGCAAGGATGATCGTCTCCGAGATATACTTTTCCGAAGTTTCCCGACATATAATTTGCAAAAAAGTGTCGATTTGCGGTGGCATGGAACGATGCTCCAGAGTCTATTACCCAATAGTCCGCCTTCTTCTCCATGGAACATATCAAAGCATCATGCGTTTCTTCGGTCACGATATTGACCTCGGTCTTGTTCTCCGTTTCCTTTGGAGCTGCCCCACACTGATTTTTGTAGTGCCCAACCTGACGGCAATTCCAACATTCAACAGACTTTGACTTGTTGGAATTTCTGTGATTTTTGGATCTCGATCTACCATTCCTTGACTTGCTCCGTCCACGCCCATGCTCTCTATTTGAATTTCTGCCTCTGCTATCTATGTTGAAAGCGCCCTGAAGTTGAAGTGCATCTCGACCGCCTCCTGATCTCCTCGCCAAGATCATGCTTACAATGTCATCGAACTTCAATTTCGACTTGCCGGCCGAGCTGCTGATGGCTGTGACTGTGCCATTCCAACTCTCAGGCAACTGTCCAATAATTAATAGGGCTCGAACTTCATCACTAAAAGTGATTTCTACCGTGGTCAATTGATCTACTACCTCATTGAATTCGTTGAGGTGTTCTCCAAATCTCCCGCTTTCCATCATCTTCATATTGAACAATTTCTTGATCAAATGAACTTTATTTGCTGCAGACGGCTGTTCATACATACTGGATAGAGCTGCCATGAGAGACGCCGTTGTCTTCTCATTTTTAATGTTGAAAGCGACCGACTTTGATAGGGTCAATCTAATTGGGCCGAGTGCTTTTCGATCAAGCACCTCCCACTCGTCGTCTTTATCGCCTTCTGACTTTTCTTTCAACGGCTTATATAGGTCCTTCTGATACAAATAGTCCTCCATTTGCATTTTCCAATATCCAAAATTTTTGCCATCAAATTTATCAATTTTGGAAATTCTCTCATCTGTCGCCATTACTCCCACTAACAAAATGTGATTTTTCGAGAAATCGCTTCGATGTGGAAGATCACCTATGCCGCAACCACAGAGCATACTAAGAATTTTAAGAGATATCACAAACAAAGCTCGATACCGCTTGTTGGGAACTAGGACGCCGCTAATTCCGCCAAGATCGATGGGGCGAATAAATGCGATCGAGAAAATAATGGACGCTAAAATAAACACAAAATAAAACACCGAGATTTAACGTGGTTCGGCCAAACTGCCTACGTCCACGGACCCACACCAATATATTTCACTATCTCAAAAGGAGGAGTACAAAAATACCACACTGTATTTTCTCTACCTACACAAAGGCTTTATCACTCTACTCACTTTTATCTCTCGTGTATAACTTCTACACTGAAGCTCTCTCTACACAAGATCTCTCTCTTTTCCCTCCACACAATATAGTTTGTGTTTTGGTGTTGATTGTGGTATGTTTACAATGCAAATGAGAGCTCTATTTATAGGGAAAAATTTGGAGATGTATGCACAACCTTCAACCCTCCATTTTTGACAAGCCTCCATCTTTGATTTGGATTATGGTGATTCCAAATTCAATCCACAATTTTTGACATTTTTTTTCTTCTTTGGTGTTCTTCCTTTGTTGACATTAACATATTCCACTAAGCCAAACTCGAACACCAAAATTCTTATGAAAAACCTTCATATTTTAGTAAAATGGAAAAGAAAAATAGTTTTGATTTGTGGTTCCTCAAGAAAGCCTAAGGTGATCACATTCGCTCGCCTCTATGGAGGTTTGGGCAACTGACCTTGCTTCTTGTAAAAGCTGAACTAGAGTTTTTCTTTTTGAGAAGCTTAAATTATGAGATTCTCCAATACAGCTTTCGAAAGATTTTTTTTTTTAGTCGACGAGTGCTAATTGAATATAACTAAGTACAAATAATTTTTTTTAGACAATTATATTATTCGTTTGAATATTTGATAGAGTCTTATGAGATTATACGTACGTTTGAAATAAAATTTGGAGGATAATACTCCATTCCAAGGAGCGTGACAAAGTATCAGTCACCCTAACAAATCTATGAGCAACATGATTCGCAGTTCTCCGAACTCAAGCAAAATTAAGTCCTTCAATCTCATGTGCCACTTCACGATAGCCTTCAATTAGCATCCCGAAGTAAGAGTTGTCCTCTAGTGTATGTTGTAGTGCCTGAAAAATAGTTGGAGCGTCCAGCTCAATGGTAATATGGGCAAATTGATCCCCATGGACAATTATCGATTTGGCTGTGAAATTGGGCCAGTAGATCAAATGGTACGGTCAAGGGAAAATTGATCCCAGACGATGATTGCCATGAGTTCCCATTGATGTTTATCAAGCCGATCGAGAATCATCTCTGTCCAATCTTTGAACGCGTTCACAGTTCCCCTGGTGAATCCAATGCTCGAATGGAGTCATACCTTTCTAGCAAACCTACAAAGTACAAGACACAAAAAATGGATAATAATGATTTATGACGTGAGTTGAGTGGCTTGATCATATTGATGTAATGATGTTAGACTCTGACTAACAACAACATATAATTGATTTTTAGGTAAAAAAAAATGCAATCAAACACAAGCTTATGAGAATATGAGATGCATCGAACCCAAATTATGAATTAGGACCGCTCACAAGTCACATTAATATCATTGTGAAAGATACCCAAGTCCATTTGATTAATTCAATTGATTTTTCATGAAAAACACATACAAAGTTAGAAATGGAAATGAAAATAAAATTTTTGAGTTACAAGGATGGGGAAATTTGTTTCCAGAAAATTTGAAAATATCTTTTTTGTTTTCAAGCAAACATATCTTAACATAAAATGTTATTTGAAACAAATATTTTATATTAATTATTATATGCAACTAGAAGTTGAAATTCCTACCCCGCCCCTGTGCAACTCATTCAG
The DNA here is from genome assembly GCA_018223645.1 of Jasminum sambac. NCBI lineage: Eukaryota > Viridiplantae > Streptophyta > Magnoliopsida > Lamiales > Oleaceae > Jasminum > Jasminum sambac. The sequence continues at coordinate 31,194,243 of CP073652.1, forward strand.
GAACGAATGAGTGGTGTAGCGGTTAAACCGCCCACGTGCCGGGCCTTGGTCCCGGGTTCGACTCCTACCCCGCCCCTGTGCTCCCCCTTTCCCCGATTTCCCCTTGTAACAAAAAAAGAAGTTGAAATTCGATATCAAAACTACAGCCTACCTGATCATTTTGAAGATAACATTGCTTAATGGTCAATTATATATTATTTATATTATTATTCCATGTCACATTCATTAGTAAGATTGAGAGATTCCACTTTATGCTCTTTTGTTACTATTTTACGTCACGGCATAAGATTGAGATGACACCTTTTGCCTTGTATTTTGCACCTTTTTAGCAACATAATTTATCCGGTCAGAACTCTATGTTTGCACTGAATTGATATGTCCGTAACTGATGTGTGTTTACAAGTGATGCTAATTACTCACAAATTTATCGCTTACCGGCTTATAGACTAATAGCATGTGTTCGTTTTCATTTATTTTTGTCTAAAAATTATTTACTACTAAAAGTCAAAGTCAAATTTAATATTAGCCACACATTTCAAATCATCACTCATTATTATCTCTACATTTTGTGGCCCCCATCACTATCCATATAAAAATTCATTTTTAGGAAAATTTTAGGCAAAAAAAAGTATGCCCGAACACATGCTAAGGGTGTGATTGATTCTGAGAGTTTTCCAGGAAAAAACTATTTTTTCCTACCTTTTCCATTTTTTCCGGCTGTTTGATTGCATTTTTTCCTCGAAAACGTTTTTTAACTTTTCTCGAAATCTGTTCTTCTTCTTGTTTTGGTGGAAAACATTTTTCTTTAGGGGGAGGTATTTTTTATTTTTCGGGAAAAGTTTGTGTCTTTTTTTTTAATTGACAATTTGCTTTAACCATAAAGATAAAGAAAATGATCAAATTTCATGAAAAAACACAAAAAAAGGAAACCAACACTATTTTCCAACTTGCAAATTAATGTAATCAAACGCCTACAACTACTATTTTCCTGAAAAACCTTTTTCCGGTATTTATTTATCTGGAAAACGTTTTCCTTCCAATGATTTTCTGGCTTTGCAATCAAACACACCCTAAGTATGTGTTGGTGTTAATTTATTTTTATTTGAAAATTATCTACTATTAAAAATTAAAGTTAAACATTAAAATATTAACCACACATTTCATATCATCAGTCATTATTATCTACACATCTTGTGGTTTCTACAACTATTTATCCAAAAAGTTAGTTTTTAGATGGTTTTTAAATTAAAAAAAATTACACAAACACTTGCTAAATAGTTAAAAAATTATTTAAATTATTTGGCTAATTGTGACCGCATACAAATCGATATGGCCATGGCCTTTTCGTCAATATTTATCATCTACAGAGTTCTAATTCTTATGTACACTTCCATGATATTGCTGACCTTTAGAAAATGCCTCATCCATTGTTCCTGATCATCGGTGATTCTTGAATATGTTCGAAAGAAATATTTGAAAGAACCTGATTTCAGTTGATCTCATTTTGTTCAATAACACATGGAGTGGAATGTCAACGATGTGGAAAAAGCCTTTATGGTCTCAAGCATGTGATGTTGATCAAGGAGAGTGTGGTATGGGGCCCATACTTTATAAATGTCAGCCAACAGATTGCCAAGAATAGATGCAAATGATTGAGCAAGAAACTTTGACCTCTTAACAATGTGAAAAAAAAAAATGGAGGCCAAATGACTAGGAGTATTTCTACTGTACTCCATAGGTTGTGACAACTACATGAAAGGTGTCCAATAAACACTTTCATAAGAATTCTCTCTTAAGTAGATTCAAACTTTAAAATTTGATCCTTAACATTGTTATGGTAGGAAAGACATGGATGTGATCCTATTACTGCTACATGTATCTCTATATACACTGATGATAATAGCAGTTGTTGGTTGGTTGCTTTCTTATAGAGCCACGACAACCACGAAGATTAATCAAATTTTTAGTGTTTCCACCTTAGTCTGCGCACGAGAACAACCGGAATTTTATTTTGATAAGTAAGAAATTTTATTCAATCACGAAGCACACCTGGATGCCAGCTTCTTGGTGCCGTTTCCACATTCTTCTTCTTGGAGTTGTGAGTTGAGTTCAAGGTGTGTTGTGGTTTTGGAGGTTTTTGTTGGGCGTTTATACACATGCAATAACATACCGCAAATGCACAGGCCGTATAAGTAGTAAAGTTGACTCAATGAGTCTGGATATTGATCCCATGAGGATTATTATTTGTAATAGAATCTCTTATTCTGGCATAAAAGGGAAAGCAAGTAAAGACACACACTTAAAAGGTTTGAAGATTGTTGTAACTAAACTAAAAGACAAAAGAAAATAAAGACATGAAATGCGGGATTGAATGGGAATTAACTAGATTAAGAGTAGTTGGGATTAATGATTTCATTTAACCTAAGCCTAATCAATTTCAAAGCCTAACCTCTAGATAATGCACATTCTCAATTGTTAGACCCGACTTTCTTATTTTAGTGTGTTACCTCGCTCGAGCGTTGAACGGGCCCTTACAAACTAACCAAACCTACTATATCTCTATGTTGATTGGAAGTCAATTTGTAGCATTAGGATTTTGTGAAAATAGCTCAATAGATCGCCTAGGGTTAGGGGTATATCTCTACCCCCTACAAGAACCTAGGGTGATGGCTACGTGGTTTAATTAGCGTATTCCCATCTCTACGATCCTACACTAATCACAAATACACACACTTGATGATCAATCAAGCATATAGCTTAAACTCAATAGCAAGCACACAATGGAATGAACAAGAATTACAAAACCATAAACATTTCATTGATTCAAGTAGGTTAAATTCATCAATCATCCCAATATAGACAATACTAGCTCATAGTGAAGAAATTCAAGACATTTATACAATACAATACAAACGGGAGAGCAAAGGAAAGAAACAAGAACAAGGCATAAGAATCCCCATTTTGAAGTTCACATTCTTGACTCATCCATCTCCACTATCATCTTCTCTTGATTCCTTCATCATCTTTGCCAAGTATTAACCCACAATCAAAGCCCTAAACTAAAACAAAAGGAGAAGAAAGGAAAAGAGAAGAGAAAAAGGAAGAGAAAACCTAATCTAAGCTAATCTAAGAATGAGAATTGGGGGTGAATTTATGTGTTAAATGGCCCCAAATTAGTGTCTCATATATCTCCAAAAGGTCCTCAAGTATTGGTGAAGATGAGGGAAAGAATTGAGAGATACAAAATGTTAAAAATCGCGAGTTTTTGCTGTTGGGAGGGGTTTACGGCCGTAAGAATATAATTTACGGCCGTACAAATGTTTCTGCATGAAATTGGGCCTCTTTTTGATAAGTTATGACCGTAAATATATTAGTTACGACCGCATAATATAATTTACGGCCGTACAAATACAATTTATCATTGTACAAATTTTCTGCACGCGCAAGTTTCAGTATTTTTACCATAACTTAATTTTGATCCCGATGTCCGATTGAGCCGATTCAAATTGTGTTGGAAACTAGACTCGATGATCTACAACTCTCTACCTAATTGTGTCATCCAACTCAACTTGTATCTTTATCAAAAATGCTCCTCAACTTTGGATTTCATTGCACTTTTCGTCCATTTTGCTCCTTTTTGCATGTTCTCGCTCAAATTGAGGAATAATGCCTGCAAACACAGTAACTACATAAACATAAATAGATATCTACTCGATCTAATAATAAAGCAATCGTTTAGAGATATAAATATTTGTGTAAAATGCACACTTATCAGTTTTATTGGCTCCCATTTGTGATGAGTGATTGTGTTAGAGACATATTGACACAACCTAAACCTTTATTTGGTGAATTGGTGGTTATTTTCGTGACACTAAAAATCTCAATGGTTGCTCTGCAATCTGCATAGATTTGTTATTGCTAATATGACAAGGGTACATCATTTTATGTTGTTTATGCTCAAAATACACTTAGTTGTAATTGAAATATTGGAACTACAAAATATATAATTTACATAATGAGATTAAACAACACTACTTGTTCTAGTGGAGATCTGAAAATTAACAATGGAGTACTAAAGCCAACGAGACCTTTTCCCGTTGGATAGGACCATGTACCAAGGCTGAGATCTTGAGACTTAAAGGTTTCGTGTTTGAGTCTCACCAACCGTGTGTTGCGTGACTTTAGTTGCCACCCTAGTTGGAGCTGTTGTTGTAGTAATAGTAGTATGAGTACAGTTCTCCTGCTGACAAGGCGATTATAGTGTCCGCTTTAGTTGAGCTTGTATCGTCACTTGTATATGGATTTTATGTATCTTATATGTTTAAAAAAATGGAGTATTAAATTATTATATGAAAACAAGTGAGATCGTACGTTGATGGCAATTAGCAAATGCAATTGTAAATACATATAACACTAAATCACTAATTCAAAAAAATGAGTGCAATGAGAGCTACAATTGTATATATTAATTTCAAAACATTAGTATTAATTTGAAAGTATATTAAAAAATGTGTGAAGAGAAAAGCATGGTGGAAATTAGTAGAAAAAGAAAGGGGCAAATGAGAAATCAAATATTTGATGATCTATATATTAGTGATACATCTACAGCGAATTCTTAAATTTGTGGGTCTTTTATATTTTTTTTAAAAAAGGGGAAATTGCACAAAATGCCTAAAAAAGAAAACAATTTTATAGAACACTTACACTCTAATTATATTCATAAAATACTTCCTAATTTAAAAAGCCCTAATGCTCGCACTAATTTTTCACTATTTTCTCTCTCCTCTCATTCTCACTATTGCCCAATGTGGCTGCCATGAGCACTGTCTCGTCGTTCCTGTGATTGTGTGACCACTAGCAACTTGCTGGTGGTTGCGTGACCACGAGTGGTGTAATCGCCGATGAACCAAAGGGTGGGGAGGGTGTGGCAGCCACCAGTGAATTATTAATACAGTATATTTTGAAATAGTTTATAAAGTGAATGTGGGAATAAGTGGGATTTTTTTTTGGGGTGCACCCTGTGAAAAGAGTCTGAAAGAAGGCTTTTAGAACTTTTTGAGGGGCCCCAGACCATCGCCTAGTTCGCCTATATGTTCGGCCACGTGCCACTGATTTTAATCTTACCTGCTTTATTCCATATTATTACTCAATTGCAATTTACGTGTTTCACTTCTTTTCACTCGATTGCAATTTGCATGTTTCACTTCTTATTATACAAAAATTGAAGAACCTATAATGTATATAAAGTAGAGGTGCATGGTATTTTTATTTTCTGATAGTGGTTTTAGGACAAAAAAAACCTATTTTTAGTTGTCTTAAGATATAAAAAACCTAATTGTTTCTTGCTATTGCCAAGTGTTGTGATTTTATAAGGGTGATTTATTTATTTTTATTTTTTGAAAAGATATATGGGTGGTTTATTAATATTGAAACTACTACAAAATTTGTGGGCTTTTTGAATTTTGAATTTTAAATTTAAATTTTGAATTCATCAATTAATAATTCTGTGGTAATTACCCATCCCCATCGTTATAATGAATTTATTATTTTATTGAGGTTAAATTATTTTTTAATTTTTTTCAATATTTTTTGTTTATACAAAGTTGATAGACGATACATGGTCTTCTTTTTTCTTCTGCAATTTTGATGCTAGGAACTTTTAATTATATTTAATTTCACTTCAAATTATAAATATTTAATAATAGTATAATTTAATCTCATAGAATAAATAAATGTTTCACTAAATATATTTTGTAGTGACTGCCAATTTGTACAGTTACGTTACATTGTTTTGATAGTACATTGGTGTTTTTTAATTCAAAATTTTCAAAGTTATACGAATTAAAATAATTCATTCTTTTATCACACTTCTTTAAAAAATTTATTTTTTAAATAAAAATTTATATAGCAATATTACATAAAATTAGTGAGCATGACATTGCAATGAATGTATATATTCATTAATTATTTGATATTAAAAAATAATTGTTATTATTATTTGATATTAAGATAGTTTTTTCCCGAAATTGTTAATTTGAATTTTAGTATTTCACACACTTTTATATTTTTTTAATTGTATAGATTTTCTTTTCACAAAAGATGTATCATAATAATAATAATAATAATAATAATAATTAATGTATCTGAACAATAAATAAAGTAACACAACAACAACAACAAACTAAGCCTTATTCCCTATAAATAGGGGTCAGCTATATGGAGCCATATGAGAACTACGTCGGATCGTAGGTATGGATTTCGCTATACCATGCCTTCCTATCCTAAGCTAGTTGCCCATCTACCTGTTTAATAAGTATGTCTTTACGAATGACTTGCATCCACGTTTGTAACGGTCTTCATCTACCTTTCCTTACACTTCCTACCCTAATACTCTCACTCCTCCTCACGGGTGCATTCTCAGGTCTCCGCAGTATGTGTCCAAACCATCTCAGTCGGTTCTCCCTCATCTTCTCCTCAATCGGGGCTACTCCTAATCTACCACGAATCTCTTCATTGGTAATTTTATCCTTCCTAATCTTACCACACATCCACCTCAGCATATGCATTTCTGCAACACTCAATTTGTGTTCATATACATTCTTAGCTGCCCAACACTCACTACCATATAGTAATGCAGGTCTTACAGCTGTTCTATAAACTTTCCCTTTTAATTTCAAAGGCATATTACGATCATAGAAAATCCCTGAGGCACCCTTCCACTTCATCCATCCAACATTAATCCTGTGATTTACATCACCCTTTATGTCAGCATTGGTTTGAACCACAAATCCTAAATAGCGAAAATTATCTCTCTTCGGTACTACCTCACTACCTAACTTCACCACAACAGGATCCACTCTATTCTTACCACTAAACAAACACTCCATGTATTATGTTTTTGATCTGCTTAACCGAAAACTGCGAGCCTCTAAAGTATGTCTCCATAGTTCTAACTGATCATTTATACCTGCTCTGGTTTTCTCCACTAAGACTATATCGTCGGCAAATAACATACACCATGGTACCTCATTTTGAATATGTCTCGTAAGCTCATCCATAACTATAGCAAACAAAAAAGGACTGAGTGCAGAGCCCTGATGTAACCCTATCGTAATCGGAAAGCTATCAGTCATCCCATCGCATGTCCTAATATTCGTAACAACTCCCTCATACATATCCTTGACTATATTTATGTACTTAAGAGGTACGTTCTTCTTTATCAGAACCCACTAGAGTACATCTCTAGGTACTCTATCATAAGCTTTTTCGAGGTCGATAAAAATCATATATGTAACACAAGTCTGAAAAATAAATAAATAAAGTTTGGTTCGTGTGTATAGTTGTATTAACAATTAATCATGTATGTGTTTTATATTATTTATTTATTTATTTGAATGGATTATTTATTTGATTTTATAACCAAACAACTATCAAAAATTTCTTCAGTGCAATGCACGGGGTGTAAATACTAGTATAACTTTAAAAACTCTAATTGAATCCATTCAAAAAAAAAAAAATCTTATTAAATAAATGCGTTTGTGTGTGTAGGAACGGCTGTAAAGTTATTTTATAAATTATAAATTATTTAAAATTGACAATAACGGTACTGGCGATATTGCAGCAAAAGGCAATCACATAAAAGGGACATGACTATATAGAATAAATAACTAAAGCGCCTATAATTTATTGTATTAATCACATAAGTAAAAGGGACACGACTATATCCATATGAACTTTAAGAATATAAGTGCTAGAACACAATTATTTTGAAATCTATATATAAAGAAAGCCACGTAAACAAGCGTATGAACAATGAAAATTTGAGAACAACTAAAGCCAATAAAAGAAAGAAGAACATTTATTAGTCCTGCTCTAAGTTTAGTCCTACACGATCGAGGCAATAAGGAGTACTTCTCATTATAAGAGTGAAAGACCTAATTAGGAGATCAAATTTTCCATTAAATTGCATTCAAAATTTAAAAATTAAACAATAAGATGCTATCTTTCGCGAGAAATATTGGATGGACTGAGTTTGTTTATGCAATCAATATAGTCTTGATTTCGATGTTTTCGGTTGAAGTAGTTGACAAAGTTCAATGCTAGTTCAAATTTAGGCATGATATATATATGCTTCAAATTAAATTTCTCTAGTTGCATGTGGGATTCAACCAAGACTTTCGTGACATGAGTGTTGGGTTTAAGATTGGGAATAACATCCTCTCTCTTCTGGGGAATCTTAGTTTGTTCCAAAAACTTTAAGATAATGAAACAAAAAATTGCATAAAGTAAAGAAAGCAAGAGAGATTTGATTTGACCCCTTTTGGGGACCCGGGGTTCGGGTAAACCCTACATAGCTTGATAATTACGTAAATCAAGATGATGTCTCATGTTTGCGAGATAAACTAATGATAGCTAGGAAGAAGAGGACTAGCATGAAAGAGAGGAGAATGTTAAGCTAGCAAGAATGACTGCCTGAAAAGCTCACATATATACTTGTAAGCCCACATTTTGCTCATTGATTTCTCCGAACTATAAGACCAAACATCCCAGTGAGTAATGCAGGCAAGTCATTCTTGGCTACTAAACAAAGCTCTTCTCTTCATGTAAGCCCTCTCTTCCACGATACTATGTAGACAATTTCTTTTTTTTTTTTTTTAATAATAATTGCCACCATTTTGTCATGTATTTATAACAAACAAATTATCATATTCTTATTCTTGGATAGCATGTTAGACCATGTTGGCCTATATTCCTTAGAATTTGAAGGAACACGATTCATGTCAACTTCTCTTTTGATCAATCCACACTATTTAGTTATGGTCCATATGGATTATGGAATATCAAATATATATCCCGAGAAGAAGCTAGAGTACTTAATTAATGGCCTAGTTATCACGAAGAGCTACTTCGACAAAGCATTTTTGAGAAAGAAGTTATTCTTTTTCGGATCAGAACATGTTGAAAATTTGTAAAGTATAAAATTAAATTGATTTTTCGTAAAATCTTTGTCAAACAAGCTCTAAGTCATATACTTGAAACGAAGAATTTATGCAAATATTCACTCTGTCCCAGAAGGATAAGTTAATTTTCTTTGCCTATTTATCTACGTGTCTCAAATTATAGGTCAGGTCATTTACGTACATTAATTGTTTTGGTCGATCGATATGCATTGTTGCCTATAAAACTAACCAATCATCATATCATCTTCTATACTATAAATATGTGTAAACAAGAAAATAAATTTGAAAAGCTAGTTATATACAAATACTTACAAATGTGCTTCCAAAAAGACATTTTGAAGTGTGGAAAGTAGAGTAGACCACATATTTTTTGATGAAGATTGTAGAGAAATTGTTATGGTAAAAGTTTAATTACAAGCTAGTTATGTTGCATTGAGATGAATCGATGATAAACTGGTCATGCCAAAAAAATAGTAGCTACAATAACATCATCGATATTTAAGTTCTACTAGTAGTATTATCAAAAGAAAACATGGTGACATTTAATCCGAACCAATAGTGACAACACATCAAATGTTGACAAAAATGGATGGTGGCATTTAATCCAAACAAAAGTATTTTATTAACTCTTAAAAAAACTTTTAGCAACAGAGACAGTAAAATGAGAAAATTATTTCACTAGAATTCATTGAGTAGAATCTGAATAATTAAAAGATGTGGGCCTGGCTCAAACAAGTCAAGTCAACTAATAAAGCTGACTATCCAACTAATCAATCTAACCAATTACAACTAAGAACAACTAATTACAAGTGGATGATACAGGTGGAGAATTATTTAATGTTCAATACTCACCCTTCAAGATGAAATGTAAAGATTCTTTACATTCATCTTGGACAGTGGAAACTGAAGAGCATTTGCGGGTAAGGGCTTTTTGAACGGGTCCGCCAATTGATGTGATGATTTTACAAGCATCAACTTTAGCACTCCTTTAGCTAGTTTTTCTCTCACAAAATGGCAATCGATCTCGATATGTTTCATTCTCTCATGAAAGATAGGACGAATTTCTATTATAGAGTATGAATGATCATATGCTTGTTTATTTTCATTATCCTTTCAGCTTGGCTACATAGTCTATAGACGGGTACTACGTTATTACTCTGGCGAAGAGGATGGGTTGGGTGAGTTGCTGCATGTGGCTCTACTAGTTCATTATTTTGCTTTATGTGTAGTTTTTTAATCTCTCCCTTTCCTCTGGGTTTTTGGCTTCTTTTGCAGATATGAGGAAAGCTTTATCTCGAGATGTAGAAAAGAAGTCTGTTATTCCTCTCAAGCGGCCAATTACTCCAGACGAGTTGGAATATGATTAAACCCTGCTTTTCTTGATTGGAAGAATGTGTCATGGATATGATATTGGTACAAACATTAGAAAGTTTCGATCTTGAGTCATGAAATAACAAGAAGCTGTTCCACATTCTTATGAGAACACCGCAATGTTCAATCTAAACCAGTTTGAATGCAGTATGACTTTTTCTCTTCTTGATGAGATGTCAAGGTTTTTAGAGAACTTGTGGCTATGAAGAATGTATTAAGGTCATCCTTCCAATTGGAAGAGATTCTGCTATGTATTGGCATTAGAGTTTTAAGCATATAAATATTATCAGAGCCAAGTGCAATTCAACTTATGAGTTTTGAAAGTCATGTTCAACCACAAGTGTCTGTGGGGCTTTTAACTTTGTCACGCTTTTTAATTATTTTTCGATTTTCAATTAAATAATCTTCTACTGACTTAAATTACCAACACCAAAACTAGATGCCTATTCAACAAGTTCACAAAAGTAAAAATTTTATGGACATAACAAAGATGACTTACCCTTTATACCCTTCTCATACTTGAACACAGAGTTAGTACAAATATAGCTAGAATCTGTTCATGCATTGGTTGTGAGTCTTTCAAGCATGCCAAATAGCATGTACTGTACCAACCCTGCAAATAACAGTTACAGAATATAATACTCCTCTTCTTCATTTTCTCCACATTTTGTTCAACATACATCTCCCACAAATTCCTCTCTCTTTCTTTCTCCTCTATTTCAAATTATCAATCATGGCTTTGGAGAAAATGGAAGTATTTTTCATCTCACTAATGGCGGTTTCTGGTTTTTGCCTTGGTTCTGTATACAAAGTTGGAGATTTTGCTGGCTGGACTATCATTGGCAATGTTGATTACAATACATGGGCTTCTTCTAAGACCTTCCAAATGGGCGACATTCTCGGTTAGTAACTCACCCAACCCATCCACTTCACCAGAGTAGTAATATAATGAAAAGGAATCATAAAGGGCTTTGATTTTATGTAGTTTTCAACTATGATGCTCAATTTCACAATGTGCTACAGCTCACCCTAGCGGAATTCCGGTCGTGCAACTTGTCTTCACCTCTAGCCACCTACTCGACTGGCAATGACTCGATAACTATCACAAGCCCCGGTCACTACTACTATGCTTGTGGCTTTGTTGGCCACTGCCAGGCAGGGCAGAAGGTTGATATAAGAGTCCCCAAGTCTCTTCACCCCACACCAATTCCAATTCCAAGCCCAAGTCAAGATCATCCGTCCCAACCAGAAGGGCTCGAGACCACCACCAACAGGCCGATTACACCCGCCCCATCTCAGAACAATGCAAAGTCTCTCCAGGCCTCTGAGCTTCGTGGCAAGATTGTGTTGTCTTTGCTTGTTTTTGGGCTTTATGTTAGTGGGCTTCTTTAGTTTGTCCGTTCGGCCAATGTTTTAATTCGACGGTATGAGTTCTCAGTATATCAAGTTTAGCTATTGTCCTGATGATCCATCAACCATGTGATTTTCTTTGCCCAGTTTCATATGCATTTTCCCTTTTTGCTTGGCACCGTGTTAGTGTGACACAAATTTGGGGCTTTTCATGTGAAAATGTTAATGTTTGAGTGCCAATATAGTATGAAAGTGTTAGCATGTACAATTAGAAAATCATGGGACACAAAATGACATGGACATGGGGCGCAGATCTTGGAAAGAGAGATCTGCATATCTTTGAAAATGTGCTTTGAATTTCTCTATTCTGTTGAGAGCATACACCTTACATGTTAGGGCCTAGTAATCCGGTTTTTTCCTATGAAATTCAATTGTGAAAGATAATTTTCGCAAGGAATCAATTGGAACATTATTGCAGAATAGATTAATGACTGGGATTCTACAACTATTATATATAGCCATAGAGGAGATAAACATTTTTGGACAGAAATGCCTCCACTATTTTTTATTTAATTCCCACTCAAATTGTGTTGGACACTGCGAGATATGTGGATGATGAATGATCATGTGCAAAATGTAGCTCAATTTGAGGGTGAAATGAGAGTTTTTTTTTTTATTTTGTACGAATGTGTACATTTTTCACATGATCTGTCATGGGTGATATTTTCTTTCAATTTCTATTATATCTATCACACCATTGAACATCTACATAATATCATTAGAGTAAGCTCATACTTTTTTTTTGTTGGTTTTTTCAAAGGTAAGCTCATATGTTTTTAAGCCGTCTTTGGAAGTCTGAATTATACACTCTCCTAATAATATACTTTTCAAAAAGAACTTAAAGTCCGTAGCTCTACTACACACACCCCACCCAAAAAAAAAAATAAAAAAGAAAAGAAAAACCTACTATTTTTAGAGTATCAATAACTTGTAAGCTCAATAAGCCTTAATTACATGCATATAGACTATAGAGTCAGCGGCATTAAGTAAATTGATGTACTCTCTCTCTCTCTCTCTCTATATATATATATATATATATAGTGAATAGTATGTAATCTTTTATGTATACGCATCAAGTAGTAATCAAGACAAATGATACAATCACAATAGTAAGTAGGTACATAGTCATACATTACCATAATAATTAGTCGACCAATGGCCTACGAGTTCAATTATGCCAGCAATGCAAAATTTCAAAATTATTTGAACTAAGATGAAATTAATTAATAATTAACCATTCTTATATTGCAATTTATAAAATTTCAATTATAAACATAATAAACTGAAATTATATTGCAAAAGTTGGAAAAGAATTTGAATTTCATATAACATGAAGTTTGAATTTCATTTCCATTATATTTTTGCATTATTGGGAAAATTTTTCATGGAAAACAAACATTTTACTTTCCACCAAATTCCATGCAATCAAACAGTACTGAATTCCAAAATGCGTTTTCAACATTCGATCTAGTTCAATATATTAATTATTCTAGCAAAATATTTTAGTGCATGCATTCTTTTAGTTATTAATTATTCTTTCTTTAGAATTAAAGTACTTGTAATTATCATAACTTTAATGATACGATAATATTGGAAAAATAGAAATAGAATCATTAGTGTATAATCACACACAAACAAGTTGTTGTAATCAAAGATAGAAAATATCACATAAATCTTGTATTTCCAAACAGAACACTTCTAAAATATATATTTTTATTACGACAATCCTAGAATCTCTTCTAACCCAATTTTTCTTAATTTCTACAACCCCTTTCTTCTTCAATTTTCACCTTAATTTCATCGAAAACTTCTCTTAATTTCTACCTCTCTCTCTCTCTTTTTTTTTTAGGGTTTAGCAATGGCTTTAACAAAGACAACCATAGTTATTTTCTTTATTTTTATGGTCGTATCTGAATTATCGATGGCTATGGCTGGTACGGTTTACAAGGTTGGTGATGCTGCTGGTTGGACTATTATTGGCAATGTCAATTACAAATCTTGGGCTGCTTCTAAACAATTTCATGTTGGAGACACCATTTGTAAGCAAATTATTTTTTTTGTTCATATTTATTCCTCGTTTTATTAAGCTCACTTTTTTCTAGCCCATCAATAAAGATTTATTTTATTTTTTAATAATTTATGTATTAATTGCCTTTTAAACTCCGAGTTAAATATTGGTTACAGAGTATCGTTCTAATAGAAATTGTAACATTTTGTAGTATTCGAGTACAACAAAGAGTTCCACAATGTTGTTCGAGTGACACACAAGAATTACAACGCGTGTAACAACACCACCCCTTATGCCACCTTCGCCACCGGCAATGATTCGTTCACGGCGAAAAGGCCCGGCCACTTTTATTTCATATGCGGTGTTCCCGGCCACTGTGAAGCCGGGCAGAAAGTCGACATTAGGATTGCTGCCTCCGCCCGTTCCTCTGCTGCTCCTGCCCCTGCTCCGGGCCCCGCCGCAGTTAATGGCCGAGCAGTGCCACCGAGCCACCACGGTACAACCTCGTCATTATCACCCTCTCCAGTCGAGGCCCATGCACCTTCTAGTCATAAAAGTGGTGGCGCGTGTGTTTACTCGTCTTGGAAGCTATGGGTTGCCGCTGTGGTTCTATCAATTAATTTTAGCAAATATTGTTGAATTTTCATTAGAGTAGTTTGGTTTTGTTAAGGAAATGCACCTATTTTTATTTTAGACGACGGTTTGAATTCATGTTTTGGTACTTTGAATTAGTCGACTATGTTACATAGTCCCCCGCCTGATTCAAATAAGTTCTAATTTTGTTTTAAATTTTTGGTATGTTGAATGAGTGATTGATATTAATATTTTGATTTTGACTCGAATGCTTTTGGGATGATAATAATGAGCAGGTTTTATTATTTTATTAATTATTTGTCTCGAACGTTTTAGGATAAATCAGTATTTGGATAATATGCTAGATTGGCAAGATTAATTAATTTTTTTTCATTAATTAGTTAGTTAATCGATTTGTTCAGTCTTGCTAATTAATTGACTATGAATTAAAATTTATTATTATTATTATTATTATTATTATTATTATTATTATTACTATTATTATTATTATTATTTCTCTACAAACGTAAGACTATCTAGGCCATACATGTATGCCTTGTTTGTTGTAGAGAACATAGGGCGCTACATTCTCCTCATCCACTGGACGTCAACTTAACTTGAAATCGAAGTTGCAAAATTCTGAAACCCAAATAATTATTTTGTGAAAAATATGATAGTTTCGTTAAAAATTAAAAGGCGCAATAATACAATTATGAGTACAAGAGAAGTAGCCTCGCCATCCTCTGTTACTACAATATCTTTTTCCTCTACAAATATATATACTTTTTGAAAACGTATACGCCCTATCAATATAATCACTGCCTTAATCAAAACGTTACACTGAGCTAGACATGATCGCCATTATCTTCTTTAACACGCTCACTTTTGCAATTTTGTGACAACGATCTCTTCATTGTGCATCATGTTGTCAGTCAGTCAATTCCTGTTACATTTGCCAAAACCAAAAACTAAGTCCGTGATAAGATTGAAGTTTTTATGGATTTTTATGTGAAAGATGAGAGAGAATGAGTAGAACCGAATTATAGAGATTTGTGCAGTACATCTAGGTTTCACCAGATGTGTCGATGTGATTGGCTTGATCAAATTTAAATTTAAAAAAGATTGGATAAAAATATATAAAAATGAGTAAAAAAGTGAAAGCTATCATGGGCTAAAGTGGGATTATGATGAATTTTCACTTGGAACCGAATCCTAAGTCCTAACTTAATATTTCTGACCCAAAAAATTAAAAACCCAATTTAAAAAGCAATAAATGAGGGATTAAGGGCGTTGTCCTACTAATTAGGAGAAAACTCTTACTTCCCTTGGGGGGGAAAATGAAAAAAAGAGAGACAACCCTTAACTGGTATATAAACACCAACATTCGAATCCCACCACCACTCCCTTCAATCCCCTAGTGTCAAAAAATAAAATAAAAAGAGCATCGATAGAAAAAAGTTTCACATATCATAAATAAAATAACCAACATGTTAATACTTGAGTTTCGTCTTAAAAAAAAATAATAAAGACTATAAATAAAAGGTTTAGGACTATTTCTCGTAATAGGGTTTATGTTTTGAGATCCAACTCGAAGTCTCAATAGAGAAACAAACACAACGCTTATTTAATAGTACTACATGGAAGAAGAGGACTGGCATGATAAAGAAGAGCTTGCGAATTTAGCCAAGATGACTCCCTACGAACTCATTTTGACGCGCTAATTAATTTCCCACTTCTATGCCAATTAAACATCTTAAGGAAGTATGCAGGCAAGTCATTCTTGGCTACTAAATGGAGTGATTCTACATAGACATTTGAATTTGATATTTTTCATTGACATTGTTAATGTGACATATTTTTATTGGATGGTATAAATTTGCATTAAATGATAATCACATTAACACATATTCATCATTCAATGAAAAAATGACACATTAGAATGTCATTTAATAATGTCAATTTGGAATGTTTATCTAATATTATTCTACTAAACGAGGCTCTTCTCTTCATGTAACTCCTTTCTTCCTCTTTTCTATGAATGGATTTATTAATTTGGAGATGTTTTCATTTGGTATGCATTTATTGCAAAAATAGAAATGAGACCTGTCTGTTCTTGGCTTCTTGCATAACTTATTGACCTAGCTTTGTCTAATTAAAATGCTCATCCATAACTAATGTGCGAATATATTCGTATGATTTGAAGGAAACGTCATATCATATGTATTTAGTTCTTGTTCTTCAATCCATTATACATGAAGATATGCGTGGAATGTCACACACTTTATAAAATATAATACAAATCATATAAATTTGATCTAATTTAACAATTGGTAAATAAACACTACTTGTATCGACAAAATGTATAAAATGTTTTACAAATAATAAGGTGGTCATTTTGTAATTGTTGATTTTAAAAGTGACATGATGTATAAAAAAGTATTGTAGTTAGCTAGAAATTAAATATTCCTTCCCATATACGTTCTAATGTTAATTATGACGAGTTTTCGATGCACTTCATTTAGAGATATACCTTGAGTTTCATTTTCCTCTTGCATATTTTAATGAGCAATGTTTTTTTTTTTTTTTTTTTTTTTTTTTGACTTGGGGAGGGGATAGGACTCGAAGCCATGCGCCACCAAGACGCACTGCTTTTTACCGCTCGGCACTTGTGCGAGTTCCTTAATGAGCAATGTTAGGGGAATAACTAAATTTGTACAACTAAGTGTACA
The DNA here is from genome assembly GCA_018223645.1 of Jasminum sambac. Classification (NCBI taxonomy): domain Eukaryota; kingdom Viridiplantae; phylum Streptophyta; class Magnoliopsida; order Lamiales; family Oleaceae; genus Jasminum; species Jasminum sambac. The sequence continues at coordinate 31,211,294 of CP073652.1, forward strand.
ATTGGACCCCACCAATACCGGGGGGATAAAATGGTATTTTTCATACCCCTCTATTAAAGAATTGTATAGCTAATTGTACAAATTTGATTATTCCTCTAACATAATCCTATTTTAAATACCCAAGCGCAAGTATATGGATAAAGTCTATATTTCGTACCACAGAGACCATTTAGTGATGCTATTCAGATCCATGCTAATTCTGATTTGATACAAATTGTAGAAAAATGGAGATTTTTTAATAATAATAATAATAATAATTTTGAATGATTGGTTAAACTTAAAACTTGACTACATTCAATATTAGAAGAAATTTTAAAACATTATAATATTTACGGATAGTATTCGATACAAACTATCTAATTAAAGACCAAACATTTCATTTTATTTTATTTTTTCAATATTATGGCCCAAACTTTTGAATATGTAAAGGTCAAAGTAATAATAATAATAATAATAATAATAATAATAATAATAATAATAATAATAATAATAATAGTGCAATCTAACAGAAACAATGAGTATACACTTCAAGGCTGAGGGCATCAGGCTAGTATGCAGACATCATACATGTAAAATATGCCCCAAAGCTGATTAATTGGATCAATATCAGAAACTGGATAAACATTGTCCTTATTAATTAATAAATAAATAAATACAAGGGTTTAAGCGAATATATAATTAAGCATGCACACAGACACAATACACAAACAAACAAACGAATTTTAGGTTCTACCAGAGTTTATTTTTGGCCTTCTCCTGCTGTCTCTGTTTTCTTCAACTTTGGTGCAACTGGCTCTTGTAAGGAGAATTTTTCCATCGCAGGGCAATCACTAATGTCCAATTTTTGTAGTGAAGGGAATTCGAGTGTAATGTTCTCAGAACAGAACATTCTCAAACTTTTCAGTTTTAAAAGTGAGATATCTCTCAATTTAGGAAAGACAAGTTTGTTGAGCTCTCTTCCTTTGTTGTCGACGAGGAATGACAGTTCCGCCATTTCGGTCTCTTCCCCCGAAATAACATGCTCTAACATCTCACAATTCGCTATCCTTAGACTTCCAAGATTTAGGAGGCATTTTGCAGCTGATTCTGAAAACACCCTTTTAATTGCACGACAATCAAAAATCCCAACCTCTTGTAATCTAGCAAAGGCCCCGGGCGGCAGATTTCCATTGCATATCCCTTTGAGATCACGTAAATCATATAATTTAAGTTTCTCCAATTTGTTAAAGGCTCTTCTTACCTTGAAGGATAACTCATTGGTATCAATTAGATACTCAAATGAACAACATTGTAGATCCAATATCTTCAAGTTGATGAAACCATCTTCATCTAACTCACTCACAAGATTCTTTAATGGCCCCTCCACATTATTGAGTAAGAGATTTTCAGTTTTCCGCAGTAACAAGTCCTGAATTACAAATTGTTTAATCATACTTGCCTCCATGTTTTCCAAGTGCAAGCTCCTTCTGACATGATACTCATGATACTTTTGACCATGTACGAATCTCTTAGCACAAGTAATGTCAAACGATTGCAACTTCTCAAGACGCATTCTTTTTAACATTTGCAGAAGAAGACTTGGACCCTCCATATAGATCTGGAAATTTTGAAGACCACTCAATGAGCTTAATTCTCCAATAATGGACTCATTTTCCACTTGCTTCCGAGTTGCAAAAGGGAAGGCCAAGTATAAATCTTCAATTTCATTCAATCTCGATAACACGCCATGTGGAAGTGGAAAGGTATACTTTCGGACCCTCAAATCTAATAATTTCAGTTTGCTAAGTTGTGCTATCTCAATGGGAAATTCATAGAGCAGAGATTCATAAAAACTAAGAATTTCTAAATTCTTTAGACTTCCAATGGTTGATATAGGGGCTACTGTAAAATCACAGAAATGCAAGCACAAAGTTTGAAGACTCGTCAAGGATTGTAGGGATGATGGGATATGGTTGAAAACGAAGTTTTCGAGCTCAACAACTTTTAGTTGGTTCATTTCTGAAAAAGAACTCATTGTGAATTTTTTTTTCTTATCTCCACACACCAGCCTTAATATGTTTAGGTTTGGATATTCTAATCCACTTGGAAGCTCATTTAGCTGTTCATCAAATGTCAATGAGATGGCAGTGTGCCGGTCACTCTTGTCATGTTTTGGCCACTCTTTCACACCACTGTGTTTCACCATATATTTGTTTTCTCCTTGTGATGCAATTACTAAGCAAAAATCCCTTTCAACATCATGCAATTTCACTTTATCCTCTGTATAACTTGATAGCAACAGATAACAACTTTTTAGATCAGCAACAATAGAATATACTCTGTCTCTTATTTCGGATAATGTGGTGGTATCTCTGAATGTCTCTAGTCCCCTTGCATATCTAACCAAAGTTTCAATTGAGATATTGTAATCTTCTGGGAACAAAGAGCAGAGTAAAAACAATGACTTCATACCCTCATTTTTCAGTTTGTTGTAGCTAAGCTCTATACTTTTGTACACCTTTTCTTCTCCTAGTACTGTAGATCTCTGTAGTTGGTGCAGTGTATTCCTCCATGCATATTCTTCTTCACCGATTATTGCTTTGCCAGTAACAACAAGCGAAAGAGGCAACCCTCCACATTCCTTGGCAACTAGTGTTGCTAGTTGTTTCACACCTTCACTTGTATCATTCGAAATCTCTGCTGCGTCTTTCAAAAGCTTCAATGCTTCTTTTTCAGGCAAAACATTAACTTCATAAATCCGATCAGCTCCCATTGCCTGACAAACCTTTTTGTGACGCGATGTAAGAAGAACTTTCAACCCTTTGAAAGCACCTTTTTGAGGAAATCCCATCATTTCCAAATTGATTTCTTCCCAAACATCGTCTAGTATTATAAGAATTTTATTATCAATGTCAGATGTAAGTCTCTGATAAAGTCGGCGAGCTCTCATGTCTTCATTATCCTCTTGAATTTTCAGACCAAGTGCTTCTGCAATATGATCTTGAACTTTATTGATGTCTGGATCCTTTGATACAGCTATGAATGCGACATCATCAAAAAATTCCTTGACTTCGTTTGCTATTACCTTCGCCATTGTTGTTTTACCGACTCCGGGCATTCCACATATCCCAAGTATGAAGGTCTCTTCACCCTTCAGAGCTCCCACAATTTTGTTCTTTTTTGATACCCTTGTTTCAAGACCCTTAACATCGTGCACATGTAATGGAAATTGGGTAAGTCGTTTAGGGTAACTCACCATCCAAAATTCACGACCTTTCGTTTTGAGCTCGAGAATGGTAGCAGCTACCTTTGTAGCTTTCCGACCACTCGAGTAACGAAGTTTCAAATTGGGACACTTGAGGCATACGCACTGCATTATAGAATTTGCAGCAGTACCCAACACATCATCTGCCTCTTTCTTTTTGTTGTCAACATTTTCTAACCATTTCTTCACATCACCCCTAATATCCTCCGCATTTCTCTCGGCTAATTCCACCCTGCATTGCACGTCTTCTCTCTTATATTCAAGAGCTTGTAGTTCATCTCTCAAATTCTGAATATTTTTACTATAGCACCACAAGTACTTGAATTGATTTACAATTGGACCGATTGAATATTCTACAAGCTTCTCTCCGATGAAAGTAGCAATCTCTGCCATTACGAGCCGAACTGGGAAGCCTAGAAAATATAAGAAATAAACTACTTTAGTTATTATCAAGCGATCTTGAATCGTGTACGTTCAAGCATTCCGAATATAATTCCTGTGTTTTCATTCTAGCTTGTGACTATTTTTTAAGTTCTTCATTCTAGTTAATTACATGAAAGAATAAACACTAATTACGTACCTTGTTACTATGATGAAGAGATGGATGTCGTGTTGATAATGCGTTACAAATTGAAAGAAACTATATAGAAGAGTGGAAGGAAAATAATGGAATTGTGCATTTGTTATGAAAGTCAGAATCCTCTATTTATAAGCAAAGATCTAGCTAGAACTTTTAAAGTAAATAATAATTAAAAAAAGAATAATAATTTGTAAATGTAAAGAATCAATCTCATGTTTGGCATAATGGCATTAGAGGAAAGGAATGGGGTAGAACTCAAGCAAGGTTTTTGAAAACATTCTTAACTTTATTATTTACAATTATTAGTAGTAATTAGCATGCATGCCGCATGTGTAAATGATTAAGATTATGTGTATATATCGGAGAGGGTACCTAATTTCTTGAGCTATGGGTTTAGGTTTTTTTGTAAATGCAGAAAAGGAGTTTCCACGATTGTGTCTCAAGGTATTAATTCATCTACATGGGATCGAATTCATACTAAATATCAGCATCCACGCAAAGAATATATCAATTTTGTTAGATGTATTAATATCTTATTGTTAACAGTTTAATTTAATAATAATAATTACTATTATTATTATTATTATTGTGTTTTTTATTTTTTTGAATCACAAGAGAATGGAGGGGAGGAGAATTCACCCTAGACTTAGGGATGGAAAATTGACCAAAATGCCATTAGATCACATGGATCTTCAGAATAATTATATTGATTGTTGAGAATGTAAAATGAGGGAGAGATATAAAAATGTGGACTGAGGGGAAACTTTTGATTCCCAAATTTATCCATACATTTTTAATCTAACTCCTAATTTGCCCTAGCCGTTCATTAACTAGCTATAGTTATATACGCCCTTGTGATATTGTTTGTAATTTCAGATTCCGACTCTGGTTAATGAAATTTCTAACAAAAAAAATTGCTACTAACACATCAACCAAATGAATTATGATCTCTCACATTGTTTCTCTTGTGCAAGCGAACTCGGCTAAATACAAAATTAATGATGATAGAAAAGTTAGTAGTAATTAGCATGTATGCCGCATGTGTAGGTTTTTTTGTAAATGAAGAAAAGAGGTTTCCACGATTGTGTCTCAAGGTATATTAATTCATCTGCATGGGATCGAATTCATACTAAATATCAGCAGCCAAGCAAAGAATATATCAATTTTGTTAGATGTATTAATATTTTATTGTTAACAATTTTATAATAATAATAATTGTTGCTATTATTATTATTATTATTATTATTATTATTATTATTATTATTATTATTATTATTATTATTATTATTATTATTATTATTAGGCTAAAATACCAAATTGGTATTTAAGAAAATACACTTTTGACGATTTGGTATTTTAAAAACTTCCGATGATACATAGGTATTTAAAAATTGAATTTTGGATAATTAAGTACATTTCCTTAGCTTGCAATGGAATCTTGATTAAAATAATAATATTTTCAAATTTTTTATTTTCTACCATTTTTATAATTCCTAGATTCCTTTCTTATATTAAAAAATTAAAATAAAATAGAAACAAAAATCCTAATCCTTCCCCACCCACCTACCCAACCCACCCCTCCTCCGCTCGACTAACAGCAGCTGATGTGGTGGTTTTTTCTTTTTTTTTTCTGGGTCGGGGTATCTTTTTTTTTTTTTTTTTTTACATTATGTATACTTTTTACAGTAATATATTTTTATCAAAATTTTATGTATGTACAATAATTACATTTACTATTAACTGTTGGTCAAAATCAAAATGTATGCATCTTTAATGCTAAAAATTTTTTTTTTGAAAAATTATGATATTAATACGACCAAATGCTACGGCATTGAATATTTTTGATAAAAATTATTGAATTAGCATCAACGGAATCTGATTTCTGATTTTTTTATTATTTCTTTACATTATTTATATTTTTTATAGTGATAAATTCCTACCAAAACTTTATATAGGTACAATAATTATACTTATTATTAACTGTGGGTCAAAATCAAATTTTGCGCATCTTTAATGCTAAAGAAATTTTTAAAAAATTACGATATTAATGCAATCGAATGCTATGGTATTGAATATTTTAGATAAAATTATTGACTTAGCATCAAGTTAATTCAATAAACTTAATTAGTGACCATATATATATAATAAATGGTCAAATTATACTATTTAGCTAAAAGAAAGAGAAAATCGAAGAAAATCGAAGAAAGGAAAACGGGAAGAAATTAAATACAAAATATATATTAAGCAAAAGTTGAAAAATGATGAAAAAATACACAAATTTGAAAATATTATTATTTTAATCAAGATTCCACTTCCGGCCAAGGAAAACTACTTAATTATCCGAAATTCAATTTTTAAATACCAATGTGCAAATGAATTTTTTAAAATACAAAATCGTCAAAAGTGTATTTTTTTAAAATACCAATTTGGTATTTTAGCCACCATTATTATATTAATTGTGTTTTTTTAAAAATTTTTTTTTGAGCCACAACGGAGTGTAGGGAGGGGAATTCACCCTAAACTTAGGGGATGGAAAATTCACCCAAATGCCACTTGATGACATGGGTATTGACAATAATTATATTGATTGTTCAAAATGTAAAATGAGAGAAAGATATAAAAATGTGAATTGAGGGGAAACTTTTGATTCCCAAATTTATCAATACATTTTTAATCTAATTACTAATTTTCCCTAGCCTTTTATTAACTAGCCATAGTTATGTACAACTATGTGATACACAATATTTGTAATTTTAGTTAAAATTTAATAAATAAATTCTAATTCATACTCAGCGAACTAACAAAATTTATTTTAACCCATGACATGCATGTCTCAAATGGGATGGGGACGAGACACGTTTTTTGCCTCTCTCGCGTAACGGGGCGGGCAGGAGATGGGAACCCTCCCTCCCATTGCCGCCTTGCTGCCATTTTATTTTTTATTTATGTAATTAATTTTTTTGTTAATAATAATAATAATGAATAATAAAAATAAAAAAATAAAAATGGTATAGTGCAGTTAGGTGGAATGGAATGAGTATTCTGTATTACGTTTAGAAATATAGCAGAACATGTTTGGCATTTCTTAAATTAAATTTAATGCTACAAAAGGAAGCCAATAAACAGTTGAAGTAATAAGAATCATTACTCTGTTCTAGAATTGAAGCTAAGCTAAACAGATGTCACATTTTAGTGCAACTCTACTGTTAGAAATTAGTTTCTATTTTATCTTAGTCCGAGAAATTTTTTCTAGTAGTTAGTTTTTGTGTTTAAATAAATTTCAAATTTGTTGCGGATAATTAGGACATGTCATGCGTTCAACTTTAGGTTGTTAATTGTTGAGAGATTTTAGGTGGTTGTTGTGTTAGTTTGTTGAGTTATCTCTAGTAAGCAACATCTATAAATTTAGTGGGTTGTAGTTTCAATTTATCCATGAATAAAGAATAACAGTTTCTTTCTCCACCAAAATTATTCTTCTTTTCACTTGAATGTGAGTTTCCCTTTTTTTTATTACATGGTATCAGAGCCAGGTTGCTGAGAGGTTGTCCATATATATTTTTTTTGTTCTTTCTTGTGCAACTCTTTGTTTTACTTCAAAATGAGTGGTGCAAATGGTGGTTCTCAAGTTGCTGTAGAGAAGCTTATTGGTAATAATTACCAATATTGGAAACTTTGCATGGAGGCTTTTCTACAAGGTCAAGACTTGTGGGAGCTTATCGCCGGTGCTGAAACGGAAATTCCGGCGGATACCCCAGAGAACCGGGAGGCACGACGAAGGTGGAATATCAAATGTGGTAAAGCCTTGTTTGCCTTACGAACATCGATTAGTAAAGACTACATTCGTCATGTTCGTGACAAGAGTACGCCAAAGCTATTGTGGGATACTCTAGAAAGAGTATTAACAAAAAAGAACACAAGCAGGCTACAATACCTGGAGAATGAGCTTGCTGGATGTATGCAAGGAAGTATGTCTATTTCAGAATATTTTTTGAAAATTAAAAATTTTTGTGCTGAAATCTCGGAGTTGGATCCGGATGAACCCATTAAAGAGGCTCGTTTGCGTCGTTATCTCACTCGTGGTTTGCGAAAGGAGTTCATGCCATTTGTTTCATCTGTGCAAGGGTGGGCAACTCAACCGTCGATAGAAGAATTGGAGAATTTGCTTGCGAACCAAGAATCATTGGTTAAGCAAATGTCAGGCAAGTCGATCCCTGAGGCAGAGGATGTGTTATTTGCTAAAGAAAGATGGCGAAACAAGGGTTCCTCAAAACAGTCCTCAAGTGATGGAAAACAGACAAAAGAGGAAGGAAACTCCAAAGAGTTTTTTCGATGTGGAAAGTTAGGGCACATTAAGCGCAATTGTCGGGTTAAGATCAAATGTGGCAAGTGCGGTAAAACAAACCACATCACAAAAAATTGTCGTACTAAGGTGGTGGATGAGAGTGCAAATTTTGTGAATGAGGACAAAGATTCTGATCAACCACAATGGGAGCATTGTTTGTCTATTGAAGTTATCGAGCAAGCAAAAGATGTAGATTCTGTTGCGTACAAGACCGACGTACAAATGGAATATTCTAATCTCTCCGTAAACTACGAGAAAGAGTGGATCATAGACTCGTTGTTCTCATCATACAACCGTGACAAATCTTTGCTCTCCGACGTTCGTCCCCATAAAGGAAAGCGAGCTATTATCATAGCAGACAATACGGTTCATTCCGTGGTAAATGAAGGTCTCTTGAATGTTAAAGCTGATCGTTCAAGCAACACCAATGTCACTCTTAATGATGTATATCATGTTCCTAGGCTGAAAAAGAATCTCGTTTCAGTTTCACAAATAACTGATTCTGGGAGGTATGTTCTCTTTGGTCCGAATGATGTAAAGATTCTTGAAAATTTAAAACATGTTACTGCTAAAGTTTTGTTTATTGGGAAGAAAAAAGAGTCATTGTATGTTTTGTCTGCAAATGAAGTATATGCAGAAAGAACGGGTCAAAATTTGAGTGCTTCTCTTTGGCATGCTCGGTTGGGTCACGTTGGCTATCAAATGTTACATGAAATCTCCACAAAGAAATTAATTGATGGTGTTCCTCATCTTAAGGAATTTTGCCAAGATGTTGTTTGTTCAGGTTGTCAATATGGAAAATCCCATCGCCTTCCATTCCAAAGATCTACAAAATGAACATCTACCTCGTTCGAGTTGATCCATTCAGATTTGATGGGGCCAACAAGAACGCCAAGCTATTGTGGTTTTCAATATATGATGGTTATAGTTGACGACTATTCTAGGTATACATGGGTTTATTTTCTACAACATAAGAGTGAAGCCTTTTCTAAATTCATTCAGTTTAAAAGGAATATTGAAAGTGAGTTTAGGTTGAAGATAAAGTGTTTACGCACTGATAATGGGGGAGAATTTTTATCCGATGAATTTCAAAATTATTGTAACGCATGCAGAAGGAATTTGTCGTCAAATGACATGTCCGAGGACCCCACAACAGAATGGAGTCGCTGAACGGAAATTGGGACATCTTGCCTCAGTGAGTTTGTCTCGGCTACACGAAAAGAATTTGCCAAGAGAACTTTGGGCAGAAGCTTTTCAATGTGCTTGTCACGTGATCAATCGACTACCTCCATGGCCAGGTTCGGAAAGCTCTCATTTTGAAGCTTTGTATAATAAAAGGCCAGATGTGAGTTATTTGCGGGTGTTTGGTTCGCCATGTTATGTTCATGTACCGAAAGGTATTCGAACAAAACTTGATCCGAAGGCGAAGAAATGTGTATTTGTCGGCTATGACCCACATAGAAAAGGCTGGAGATGCATGGATCCAGAAACAAAGAAGATTATTGTTTCTCGAGATGTGGTTTTTGATGAAGTGTCGACATATTACCCAACTGTAGGTTCTAGAGATAGTACACAAAATCTCGAGTTTTTTCCTAGTGAAGATGACTCTACTCAATGGCCTAGGAGTGACACCTTGCCAGAAGAAAATATTCAGCCAAACGAAGAGTCGATATGAAGGTCAACAAGGCAAAGGCGAACTGGATTATTTAAATGATTATGAGGTTCAATTGAATAATTGTACAGTAACCTCTTGTTTTTTTATGGAAGCCACATATGAAGATGAGCCTAAATGTTATGTTGAAGCTCAAGGAATTGTTGAGTGGGAAGAGGCAATGCGTGAAGAAATTGATGCTTTGCATAAAAATAACACGTGGGAACTTGTGCCAAAGCCTAAGGATGCAGAATTAGTTACATGTAAATGGGTTTACAAGTTGAAGAAAAGGGCCGATGGGGCCGTTGAAAGATATAAAGCTCGCTTGGTAGCACGTGGTTTCTAACAGCAATATGGATTAGATTATGAGGAAACTTTTAGTCTGGTTGCTAAAATGGTGACAGTTAGAACAATCATTTCTTTGGCTGCGTACAAAAGTTGGAATTTGTGGCAACTTGACGTAAAAAATGTTTTTCTCTACGGCGAGTTAGATCGTGATATCTTTATGGAGCAGCCACAAGGGTTCGTTTCTAAAGAATTTCTTAATCATGTCTGTCGGCTCAAAAAGGCATTATATGGACTTAAGCAAGCACCACGTGCCTGGTATGGAAAAATTGCTCAATATCTTATTTTTTGTGGTTTTAAAGCTTCAAGTTCAGATCCAAGCTTGTTTGTTAAATTAAGGTCGGCAGAATACATGATGGTTCTTTTGTACGTTGATGACATGATTATCACCGGAGATAACAATGATGAAATTACATGTCTCCGTGATGACTTGTCTATTCGTTTTGAAATGAAGAATTTGGGTGAAGCCAAATGTTTTCTAGGGTTAGAAGTGGAGAAATCAAATGGATATTTTGTATCTCAAAAGGGGTATGCTACAAGCCTCTTGAGTTGTTTCGGGATGAGGGACTCAAAGGTTATGGCCACTCCCATGGAACCTTGTCTTAAGTTACAGAAGGTTGAAGGAAAGTTTTTGGAAGATGGTCGAATTTTTCGTCAACTTGTGGGTAGTTTATTTTATCTAACTATCACAAGACCGGACATCGCATTTTCTGTTGGAGTCGTATCTCAATTTATGGACAAGCCATGTATGGGTCATTTGATTGCAGCAAAAAGGATTTTACGCTATGTTAAAGGATCGTTGAGTTTTGGGTTAATGTACCGGCAAAGTGTGCAATTTTCTTTACATGGCTTTGTTGACGCAGATTGGGTCGGAGACGTGAATGACCGACGATCGACCACAGGTTATTGTTTCGATACAGGTTCAGCCATTGTTTCATGGTGCAGTAAAAAGCAAAACACGGTTGCTCTGTCAAGTACTGAAGCAGAATATATGGCAGCGACTATGGCCACCCAAGAGTGCATTTGGCTTAACCGTCTAATTCAAGATGTCACTTCTAAATTGGAGTATGCAGTTCCTATTCACTGTGACAATGAAAGTGCAATCAAGCTTAGCGGAAATCCGTGCCTTCCATGCTCGGACGAAACACATCGAAGTTCATTATCATTTTGTTCGAGAGAAGGTCTTAAATCAAGAGATCAAATTGCAGAAAGTAAGCAGCAACAAGCAAATTGCAGATATATTCACAAAAGCTCTTTCAAGAGCCTTGTTTGAGAAATTCCGAACTGACCTTGGTATAATTGATCGGGAGCTTGCACTAAGGGGGAGTATCAAATTTTAGTGCAACTCTACTGTTAGAAATTAGTTTCTATTTTATCTTAGTCCGAGAAATTTTTTCTAGTAGTTAGTTTTTGTGTTTAAATAAATTTCAAATTTGTTGTGGATAATTAGGACATGTCATGCACGTTCAACTTTAGGTTGTTAATTGTTGAGAGATTTTAGGTGGTTGTTGTGTTAGTTTGTTGAGTTATCTCTAGTAAGCAACGTCTATAAATTTAGTGGGTTGTAGTTTCAATTTATCCATGAATAAAGAATAATAGTTTCTTTCTCCACCAAAATTATTCTTCTTTTCACTTGAATGTGAGTTTCCCTTTTTTTATTACAACACACTCTTTCAAACTCATTTTGATGCTCTAATTAATTTCTCACTTCTATTCTGGCCAATTAAACATCTTAAGGAAGTATATATGTAGGCAAGTCATTCTTGGCTACTAAATGAGGCTCTTCTCTTCATGTAACTCCTTTCTTCCTCTTTTTATGAATGGATTTATTAATTTGGATATATTTTCATTGGACATTGGGTCTGGATTTATAGCAAAATTAAATGCTCACCCATAATTAATATTGTGCGAATATATATATATATATATATATATATATATATATATATATATATTCATACGACTTAAAGGAACAACATATCATATTTATTTAGTTCTTGTTCTTCAATCCATTATACATGAAGATCGAATGTCAAACACTTTGTGAAATAAAATAAAAATCATATGAATGTGATCTCATTTAACACTTGGGAAACACTACTTTGTATAGAATAAATGTATAAAATGTTTTACAAATAACGTTGAGGTGGTCATTTTACAATTGTTGATTTTGTGGTATGATATATAAAAAAATGTTGCAGTTAGAAATATTCCTGCAACGTATACATTTAATGTTAATTATGATGAGTTCTCGTTGTACTTCATTTCGAGATATACCTTGAGTATTTTCATTTTTTCACGCGTATCTTATATACACAGATGCAAGCGTATGGATAAAGTCTTGATATCGTACTATAGAGACCATTTCGTGATGTTATTCTGATCTATGCTAATTTTAAAACAAATTGTAGAAAATTAAGATTTTTCATTTTAAGGAAAAAATTAATAACTAAAAAAAGTTAACTAGAAAGCAAATCGAAAAGTTTGTTTTCTAGAAATCTATAGAGAAATTGCATTGAGGTTTCAAATTTCCATTGTTTGTCAAATTGGCGATTTCAACATGGAGTTAGCAATATAATGACATTCAACTGTAATTAGCAATATGGAGGTAGTAGTATAATTGGTGAAGTCTAATAAACAATGACATTCAACTGTAATTAGCAATATGGAGGTAGCAGTATAATTGGTGAAGTCTAATAAACAATGACATTCAACTGTAATTAACAATATAATGAACCGCAAGAAGGAGAAACAACAATCTGAAAATTTGAAAACTGAGTAATAGGGAAAACCGAAGGTCGGGAGAGCCGAGGCTTGCGTTGTGTACGCAATGTCCTTAAAGTGATTTCGCCGTCACCACTTTCTCAAAGCGATCACTCCCCAGGATACAACGGCCGAAGCTACAGCGTTGCAGGCGAACTGAATGTAATGCTTGAACTAAAACCAAGCCGGACCAGACGAGAAGGATTTAGGAAATTGGAAAACTTTAGACGAGAAGAAGAAAGCTTTTCTTGAGTGTTGTGTTCTTTGAGACTGTTGTATATAAAGGCGCCCTGGAGCCTAGCGTAATCAATTTGTACCACTATAGCCATTACAGCAGGTACGTAACTCATATCCGTTACATTACAGGAGCAATGTAACGCCTAGCCCTTTCAATTCTGCCATTACAGCTGCTGTGTAATGCAGAGGCGTTACCTATAACAAATTGAATATTAAAGCCAACCTAGCAAAACTCAACTTGCGCCAGCTGGTCGATTTCGGTGCGGCATTCGTGTCCGCAGGTCGCGCTCGCACACGAGTCCCAAAGTTCGTGTGGAAATCGGCTCGTGGTTTCCACCCCCCTGCGGGCGCGCGTAGGCTATGAAGCATTCTCCATGTAACATGAGTTACACTTCACTTGAAGCCACCCGCATATAAGTTGGTCTATATAACTTTACACTTCCTATGTGGGATAGCTTACATTCCCAAATGCACTATACATCAATTTCCATTCACACCCTCCATGTGCACCATTTATTTCCAACATCCATTTCACCCATTATTATCCCAAATTATTGAACATCAAATATTCTCTCGTGTGCAAACTACCTATAATCGATAGTATTTATGAGTATACAAGAATGCAATAAATTTTTGTTAAAACGTTTGAACATCAAATGAAGTATAGTACATCTCTATCCCTATGCAACTTTATGATTTTTAATTAATATAAGTTTGGTTTAATCTAAATATCTCGATACATAAATCAAAAGATTGTGGGCATTCAATCATATATGAAGAAAATCAATTCAGTATTGATTTAGACCAGCATAAGTTGTTTGATCAATTGAGCAATCCATGACTAATAATCAATTAAACAGTTTATCTACTCCTCAGGGCAAAAATAAATCTACCCGGCATAGTAAAACAAGAAATCACGAAAAAGATAGGAATTCCATAAACCGAAAGATGAATTTGATCGCGGATCTTCAATTTTCAAGAACCCATGACATATATCGTGCTCTCAATTTCTCTCAAGATCTCAAAAAGGCTCTAGGTCGCAACTTCCATTCTTCGTGGACAAGTTGTTCCTTTAAAGATATAAGAAAGCCCCAAGAATTGACCCAAAGTAGGAAACCTAAAAAAATCAAGTCAGTTGCCGCCTTTGTACCAGCAATACCCAAAATGTGCTCGAGCAATCGCTTGAAAAAAATCTTTTTTTTTTGGCCCCCACAAAAACTGTTGGGTGATTGCCCATGTTGTTGATGGGTGGCTGCTCTCCTACACACTAGTGTGCAAAAGAGTGTACACACTCCGTGACGTGTGCCCTATGAGAGCGCTCCGTCATCATTTTTTTTTTGGAATCCATGTTAAGTGAGATAAATAATACATAACTGTCTCCAATGGTTTTGGAGGGAGGGGGAACTCATGTGGCCCTCACGAATTTTTGAAAGGGAATGTACATGGCTTCTCCAACAGACTAGTGTGTAGGAGAGCGAAATTGGCTATTGATGTCCCAACTTTCACCTTTTATTACTTTAGTTCTCAAGGTTTAATTGCACAACAAATCCTCGACTTTTGATCATCTTCAATTTATTGCTCAAACTTTGTATTTTTCATCAACTTGGGTTCTTTATTTTTCGTTTTGACCTCAATTTTATCCGTTTTGCCCGATTTATCTCTAATTCCAATTGAGTCCATCTCTAGTTTTTCCCTAAAAGCAAAATAAAATTAACCAAATTAATTAACTAATATCTAGACAATAATTAAGGGAAAACTCATAGTTAATTTCAACACAGAAAATAAATGAAATATTTAGACCTATCACTCTTTCTTGTTTTTAAACTTCTTTGCTAAGTTGATTAATTTGAAGATATTAAATAAATTGACAAATGAATCAGTCGATGAATTGTTAAAGTTGTTAAAGTTAGTGTTCCAAAACTAAATCTAACAGACTTGAACTACGAAGTTATCAAGTTAACAGCTCTTAATCCATTTATTTCAAGGGTGATGATGAGTTTGTACTTTCCCAATTTGCAAGTGAGGCATTTTTAACATTAAATACTAGTATCAATCAGAGAGTTTTACAAGAAGTAAACCATAGAAGAGAGTGGGATGCACTGACAACATGAGTCATTAGTGAGATCAATTTGTGCAAAGTGTGCATGATGACGGCTCGAGTGATTTTTCACTAGTTGTAGAACTTTAAAATTTTGAGAACTTTACTTTGATGCAAGATAATCGAGGCATGACACTGATGGCTCAAGACTTTTCTGTCCACTAAAGTAATCAAAGATGGTATCATGTAATCAAAATAGCATTGATTGAAGATCAATAGGCCGAGGAATAAATTCAGCAACACCAAGACGAGGATGAGGACATATTGGTAGATTACAACGTGATCACTTTTTTTGTTAACTACATGTTACAAATCCTTAATTTATTACTAAAATCTATACTAATGCCAAAAAAAAAAAAAGGCCTTTAATATTGGTGGGCCTGAGTCAACCGCTTCATTGGACTCAAGACAAAACATGCCCTCGTCGGCGGTCGTAGTTGTGGATTGGGAAAGCTTATCTATTTAAGACGATGATTAGTGTCATCACTATATATATACTTTTATTTTTTGTAGTGAGACAAGAGATGAAGAGATAATATCAAAACCTCTAAAGTTTCAACTTTATTTACTTTTAATAGCTATGCAATGTTAAACATACAATCTGTCTTGTCAAAAATGCTCTTAAGCTGCTAACTTAGGACTTGTTCCATTGAACACACAAATTGCACAAAGCATAAACTGTATCCTGCTTACGGAGTTCAGATATGTTGTTCCATTTTATATCTCATCAACTAATTGACAGTATCATGTAATCAAAACAATATTGACAATTAAAGATAGAAAATGAGACAGTAGATTTGGATTCCTTATTAGATGAATTTGGCTTTTGGTGATCAATAGGTTGAAATTTTTGGATTGAATTGGTTGTTATCACTTATCATTGACATTCCGACTCCTTTTACTTGATCGAGGAACATGAAATGGATAAACATATAAATTGATTCCTTCAAATTTGTAGGAATATATTCCGTATATGGGCTGCCATACGATATGCACAAGTAATCGATAAGGCATTTTTGCCAAAGGGCAAAGGTCAACATTATCATGCAAGAATATGGGATTGTGACGTGTGTACGGTGGATATAAATAGTCATCATTGTAAACAACGTTTTTTCAGCCAGAACAAGAAACGATCGAGGAAGAGAGGACTTACATGACGAAAAGAGCCATGTTTAGTAGCCAAGAATGACTTGCCTAGTGGTGTCAATTCGGGTGGGCCGGGCCGGGTCGGCCCGCTAAATATTGGCCCGTGATCGGCCCGCTTGCTTCATAGGCCCGCTCATATGGGTTGACGGGCCGGGTTGGACCGCCCGTATTTTTAGTGTGGCGGCGTTGGTTGGCCCGTACGGGTTGGCCCATATGGGCCAACCCGTACGGGCCAACGAGCGGGCCAACTCATATCAATTAATTTTTTTTTTTTACATCAATAACACAAGATTGATTATATTCACACAAGTGCACAAACGTATATATACTTTCTATCTAAATACAAAACTAAAAATATATACAATTGATAAAATTTTTAATATTTAATTTTTGAATTTAATATTATAATAATAATATAATAATAATAATAAAAATTTGACTTGAGGGGACGTATTGTCCCCTCAAGTCAATCTTCATACTTTGCACTGTTTTCACGTTGCAAAGTATTTGAAATTGTGAGGGGACAATATGTCCCCTCACATTATAATATTTATTATTATTTTTTAATAATTATATTATAATATTATATAATTATTATACTATATATATGACGGCCAGCGGTTAGCTGGTGACGACTCGCCGGTCCAAATATAATGACCCGCTGGCCGTCTGGTCCGGTTCACTTGGGCGGCCATGTCCGGTCAAAAGCGAGTGGGTAGGTCAGGGTTCGACCGCTTCGCCATCTTGACACCACTAGACTTGCCTGTATCTCTCGGAGATGCATATATAGCAATATTATGCAATTTTTGTATGTTACAGGCGGTCATCTTGGCTAACTTCACATGCTTTTTTGTGTCATGCTAGTCCTCTTCTTCCCAACCCTTTATCGATGAAATTTTTATATTGCAACTTTTTTCGAGGAGTGTTTCTCGTTTAACAATAACTCTCGACCACACAAAATTTCTGTTACAAGTAAAATTTCGCGTTATGTTACATGAGAAACTTTATAATGACTTCTTGTGTCTTGATCTTAAAATTTCGTTGTTACAACCTTTCACTGGCTGCAGTATGATTCATCACAGTCATGTGAGAGTGTACATGATAAACTTAGTGATAAGTACCTCTAGACTCTAGCATTGTCGCAATATAGAATATACAATGCTAGAGTTCATTTGCTTTTTTGCTTATTTTAGTAAGGGTTCATTTGGCTAAACTGTTGGTGACTAAAACTTTTGTTAGTAGTTGATTTTTTAGTAGTGAATTTGTTTAATAAAAATTATTAGTTGTTTGGATGTAAATCTGAAAAGTGATTTTGATGTGCTAAACACGACTTTATTATTTTTCAACTTTCATTTATATTAAATATTAGTTATATTCAAAAAATTTTGATTATATTGATTAATTATGCAGGTTTCAAAAAAGATTAATTACGTAAAAAAAACTTCAACATTTAAAAAAAAAATGAATCTAGGTGTGCAATAGCTTGTTAATGAATAAATTATTTTTGAAGTTATATCTAAAAGATTAAAATATTAAACGTCGTGTCTGGTAAACCCTTAGCATTCAAAAAATGAAGAAATTATGGCTCACAAAAACATGAATAGGACTAAGAGCAAAGTAAATTTTGAAAAAGATTTATAGGTCGAGCACGTCAAATCAATTAGAAATTTATTTATTTATTTTTTAAAATAGAATTAGAAATTTAAATTTGAAGTGTTAACAAACTCTGCAACAAGGGGGAAAGGGAAGAGAAAACATGGAAAACAAATGCCAATGTGTTGTCCTGAACCCCGTGACCTAAGCTACCACTAAGCCAAACTCGATCCAACACCAAAATTCTTATGAAAAACCTTCATATTTTAGTAAAATGGAAAATGAAAATAGTTTTGATTTGTGGTTCCTCAAGAAGTTCAAGCCTAAGGTGATCACATTCGCTCTGAACTAGAGTTTTTCTTTTTGAGAAGCTTAAATTTTGAGATTCTCCAATGCAGCTTTCGAAAGAATTTTTTTTTTTTTTTTGTCGACGAGTGCTAATTGAATATAACTAAGTACAAATAATTTTTTTTAGACAATTATATTATTCGTTTGAATATTTGATAGAGTCTTCTGAGATTATACGTACGTCTGAAATAAAGTTTGGAGGATAATAGTTCCATTCCAAGGAGCGTGACAAAGTATCAATCACCCTAAAAATCTATGAGCAACATGATTCGCAGTTCTCCGAACTCGAGCAAAATTAAGTCCTTCAATCTCACGTGCCACTTCATGACAGCCTTCGATTAGCATCCCGAAGTAAGAGTTGTCCTCTAGAGTATGCTGTAGTGCCTGAAAAACAGTTGGAGCGTCCATCTCAATGGTAATATGGGCAAATTGATCCCCTTGGACAATTCCCAATTTGGCTGTGAAATTGGGCTAGTAGATCCAATGGTACGGTCAATTGCAAATTGATCCCAGACGATGATTGCCACGAGTTCCCATTAATGTTTATCAAACCGATCGAAAATCATCACAGTCCAATCTTTGAATGTGTTCACAGTTCCCCTAGTGAATCCAATGCTCGAACGGAGTCATACCTTTCTAGCAAACCTACAAAGTACAAGACACAAAAAATGGATGATAATGAGTAATGACGTGAGATGTGTGGCTAATCATATTTATGTAATGATGTTAGACTCTGACTAACAACAACATATAATTGATTTTTAGGTAAAAAGAAAAAATTAATGCAATCGAACACAAGCTTATGAGATGCATCGAACCTAAAATATGAATTAGGACCGCTCACAAGTCACATTAATATCATTTTGAAAGATACCCAATGTCCATTTGATTAATTCAATTGATTTTTCATGAAAAACACGTACAAAGTTAGATATGGAAATGAAAATGGAAATTTTGAGTTACAATGATGGTGAAATTTGTTTTCCATAAAATTTGAAAATATATATTTTTTTCAATTAAACATACCTTAACATAAAATGTTATTTGAAACAAATATTTTATATTAATTATTATATGCAACTAGAAGTTGAAATTCGATATCAAAACCACAACCTACTTGATCATTTTGACGATAAGATTGCTTAATAGTCAATTATATATTATTTATATTACTATTCCATGTCACATTAGTACGATTGAGAGATTCCACCGTATGCTCTTTTGCTACTATTTTACGTCACATCATAAGATTGAGATGACACCTTTTGCCTTGTATTTTGCACCTTTCTAGCAACATAATTTATCCGGTCAGAACTTTATGTTTGGACTGAATTGATATGTCCGTAAGTGGTGTGTTTACAAGTGATGCTAATTACTCACAGATTTACCCCTTACCCCGGCTTATAGACTAGTACACTACGGGTGTGTTTGTCTGTGAGAGTTTTCTAGGAAAAAATTATTTTTTCCACCCTTTCTTATTTTTTCGACTGTTTGATTGTATTTTTTTCCTCGAAAACATTTTCCAATGTTTCTCAAAATCCACTATTTTTTTTTATTTTTGGTGGAAAATATTTTCTTTGGGGGAGGTATTTGCATTTTTTTTGAATTAATAATTTACTTTAATCATAAAAATAAAGAAAATGATCAAATTTCATTAAAAACACAAAAATAAAGAAAACAACACTATTTTTCAACTTACAAATTAACGCAATCAAACACTTACAACTATTTTTTTTTGAAAAGCCTTTTCCCGAAATTCATTTACCTAGAAAACGTTTTCTTTTCAACGATTTCTTGATTTGCAATCAAACACACTCTAAGTATGTGTTGGTGTTAATTTATTTTTATTTAAAAATTATCTACTATTAAAAATCAAAGTTAAATATCAATATTAACCACATATTTCATATCATCAGTCATTATTATCTATACATCTCGTGATTTCTACAACTATTCATCCAAAAAATTAGTTTTTAGATGGTTTTTAAATTAAAAAAAAATTACACAAACACATGCTAAATAATTAAAAAATTATTTAAATTATTTAGCTAATTGTGACCGCATACAAATCGATATGGCCATTGCCTTTTGGTCAATATTTATCATCTACAGAGTTCTAATTCTTATATACTCTTCCATGATGTTGCTGACCTTTAGAAAATGCCTCATCCATTGTTCATGATCAGCGGTGATTCTTGGATAGGTTCGAAAGAAATATTTGAAAGAACCTGATTTCAATTGATCTCATTTTGTTCAATAACACATGGAGTGGAATGTCAACGATGTGGAAAATGCCTTTGTGGTCTCAAGTATGTGATGTTGATCAAGGAGAGTGGGGTATGGGGCCCATACTTTATATATGTCAGCCAACAGATTGCCAAGAATAGATGCAAATGATTGAGCAAGAAACTTTGACCTCTTAACAATGTAATAAAAAAATGTAGGCCAAATGACTAGGAGTATGTCTACTGTACTCCATAGGTTGTGACAACTAAATGAAAGGTGCCCAATAAACACTTTCATAAGAATTCTCTCTAAGTAGATTCAAACTAATCAAACTTTAAAAATTGATCCTCAACATTATTATGGTAGGAAAGACATGGATGTGATCCTATTATTGCTGCATGTATCTCTATATACACCAATGATAATAGTAGTCACTGATTGGTCGCTTTCTTATAGAGCCACAACGACCACGAAGATTAATCAAATTTTTTGTGTTTCCACCTTGGTGTGCGCACAAGAGAACACCGGGGATTTTATTTTGATAAGTAAGAAATTTTATTCAATCACGAAGCAAACCTGGATGCCAACTTCTTGGTGCCGTTTCCACATTCTTCTTCTTGGAGTCGTGAGTTGAGTTCAAGGTGGACGTGTTGTGGTTTTAGAGGGTTTTTGTTGGGTGTTTATACAAGTAGTAAAGTGGACTCAATGTGTCCAGATATAGATCCCACGAGGATTATTATTTGTAATAGAATCTCTTATGCTAGCGTAAAAGTGAAAGCAATTAATTAAAGACACACACTTAAAAGGTTTGAAGATTGTTGTAACTAAACTAAAAGGCAAAAGAAAATAAAGACATGAAATGCGAGATTGAACAAGAATTAACTAGGATTAAGAGTAGTTGGGATTCATGATTTCATTCAACCTAAACCTAATCAATTTCAAAGCCTAACCTCTAGATAATATATATTCTCAATTGTTAGACCCAACTTTCCTATTTTAGCCCATTACCTCTCTCGAGCGTTGAACGGGCCCTTACAAATTAACCCAACCTACTATATCTCTATGTTGATTGGAAGTCAATTTGTAGTATTAGGATTTTGTGAAAGTAGCTCAATAGATCGCCTAAGGTTAGGGGTATATCTCTACCCCCTACAAGAACCTAGGGTGATTGCTATGTGGTCTAATTAGCGTACTTCCATCTCTAGGATCCTACACTAATCACAAATGCACACACTTGATGATCAATCAAGCATATGGGTTAAACTCGATAGCAAGCACACAATGGAATGAACAAGCATTACAAAACCATAAACATTTCATTGATTCAACTAGGTTAAATTCATCAATCATCCCAACATATATAATATTAGCTCATAGTGAAGAAATTCAAAACATTTATACAATACAAATGGGAGAGCAAAGGAAAGAAACAAGAACAAGGAATAAGAATCCCCTTTTGAAGTTCACAGTCTTGATTCATCCATATCCACCATCTTCTCCGCTTGATTCCTTCATCATCTTTGCCAAGTAATAACCCCCAATGAAAAGCCCTGAGCTAAAAGAAAAGAAGAAGAAAGGAAAAGAGAAGAGAAAAAGGAAGAGAAAACCTAATCTAAGCTAATCTAAGAATGAGAATTGGGGGTGAATTTGTCTGTTAAATCGGTCCAAATTCGTGTCTCATATATCCCCAAAAGGTCCTCAAGTATTAGTGAAGATAAGGGAGAGAATTGAGAGAAAGAAAATGTAAAAAATCGCGAGTTTTTGCTGTTGGGAGGGGTTTACGGCTATAAAAATATAATTTACCACCGTACAAATATTTTTGCATGAAATTGGTCCTCTTTTTGATAAGTTACGACCGTAAATATATTAGTTACGACAGTAAAAATACAATTTATGGCCGTACAAATTTTCTGCACGCGCATGTTTCGGTATTTTGGCCATAACTTTTGATCCCGATGTCTGATTGAATCGATTCAAATTGCATTGGAAATTAGACTCGATGATCTAAAACTCTCTAGCTAATTGTCTCGTCCAACTCAGCTTGTATCTTTATAAAAAATGCTCCTCAACTTTGGATTTCATTACAGTACTTTTCGTCCATTTGACTCTTTTTTGCATGTTCTCGTTCAAATTGAGGAATAATGCCTGCAAACACAATAAATACATAAATATAAATAGATATCTACTCGATCTAATGATAAAGTAATCGTTTATAGATATAAATAAGTGTGTAAAATGCACACTTATCAGTTTTATTGGCTCCCATTTGTGGAGTGATTATGTTAGAGACATTGACACAACCTAAACCTTTATTTGGTGAATTGGTGGTCATTTTCGTGACACTAAAAATCTCAATGGTTGCTCTGCAATCTGCATAGATTTGTTATTGCTAATATGACACGGGTACATCATTTTATGTTGTTTATGCTCAAAATATACTTGAAAAGCATGGTGGAAATTAATCGAAAAAGAAAGGGGCAAAATGAGAAATCAAATATCTGATGACCTTATATATTAGTGATAGTGGTTTATATATATATATATATATATATATATATATATATATATATATTACAAAAAGAGGAAATTGCACAAAATGCCTAAAAAAGAAAACAATTTTGTAGAACACTTACACTCCTAATTATATTCATAAAATACTTCCTAATTTACAAAACCCTAACGCTTGCGCTAATTTTTCATATTTTCTCTCTCCTCTCATTCTCACTGTTGCCCAATGTCACAGCCACGACCACCGTCATGTCGTTCCTGTGATTGTGTGACCACTAGCAACTTGCTGGTGGTTGCGCGACCATGAGTGGTGTAATCGCCGGGGAACCAAAGGGTGGGGAGGGTGTGGCAGCCACCAGTGAATTATTAACTATTTTTTGAAATAGTTTAAGATAAAATGAATGTGGGAATAAGTGGGGTTTTTTTTTTCTTTGTTTTGGTGCACCCTGTGAAAAGAGTCCAAAAGAAGGCTTTTAGGACTTTTGAGGAGGCCCTGGACCATCGCCTAGTTCACCTATATGTCCGGTCGCGTGCCACCGATTTTAGTCTTACCGGCTTTATTCCATATATTATTAGTCGATTGCAATTTACGTGTTTCACTTCTTTTCACTCGATTGCAATTTGCATGTTTCACTTCTTATTATACAAAAATTGAAGAATATAACTTTAAAAACTCTAATTAAATCCATTCAAAAAAAATGATTAAATAAATGTGTTTGTGTGTGTAGGAACGGCTGTAAACTTATTTTATAAATTATAAATTATTTAAAATTGACAATAACTATATTGGCTATATTGCAGCAAAAGGCAATCACATAAAAGGGACATGACTATATAGAATAAATAACTAAATCGCTTATAATTTATTTTATTAATCACATAATTAAAAGGGACACGACTATATCCATATGAACTTTAAGAATATAAGTACTAGAAAACAATTATTTTGAAATCTATATATAAAGAAAGGCACGTCAACAAGCGTATGAACAATGAAAAATTGAGAACCACTAAAGCCAATAAAAGAAACACGCTAAAAGAAAGAAGAACATTTATTAGTCCTGCTCTAAGTTTAGTCCTACACGATCGAGGCAATAAGGAGTTCTCATCATAAGAGTGAAAGACCTAATTAGGAGATCAAATTTTCCATTAAATTGCATTCAAAATTTAAAAATTAAAAAATAAGATGCTATCTTTCGGGAGAAATATTGGATGGACTGAGTTTGTTTATGCAATCAATATATTCTTGATTTCGATTCTTTCGGTTGAAGTAGTTGACAAAGTTCAATGCTAGTTCAAATTTAGGCTTGATATATATGTGCTTCAAATTAAATTTCTCTAGTTGCATGTTGGATTCAACCAAGACTTTCGTGACATGAGTGTTGGGTTTAAGATTGGGAATAACATCCACCCGAATCTTAGTTTGTTCCAAAAACTTTAAGATAATGAAACAAAAAATTGCATAAAGTAAAGAAAGCAAGAGAGATTTGATTTGACCCCTTTTGGGGACCCGGGGTTCGGGTAAACCCTACATAGCTTGATAATTACGTAAATCAAGATGATGTCTCATGTTTGCGAGATAAACTAATGATAGCTAGGAAGAAGAGGACTAGCATGAAAGAGAGGAGAATGTTAAGCTAGCAAGAATGACTGCCTGAAAAGCTCACATAGATACTTGTAAGCCCACATTTTGTTAATTGATTTCTCCGAACAATAAGACCAAACATCCCAGTGAGTAATGCAGGCAAGTCATTCTTGGCTACTAAACAAAGCTCTTCTCTTCATGTAAGCCCTCTCTTCCACGATACTATGTAGACAATTCCTTTTTTTTTTTTTTCAATAATAATATATTGCGACCATTTTGTCATGTATTTATAGCAAACAAATTATCATATTCTTATTCTTGGATAGCATGTTAGACCATGTTGGCCTATATTCCTTAGAATTTGAAGGAACATGATTCATGTCAACTTCCCTTTTGATCAATCCACACTATTTAGTTATGGTCCATATGGATTATCGAATGTCAAATATAAATCCTGAGAAGAAGCTAGAGTACTTAATTAATGGCCTAGTTATGCACTTCAACATCAATCTATAGATCCTCACTCTTTTTTTTTTTTTTTCAAGTCTTGCCTGGCAAATACATTGAGTCCCCGATACTTGGTTTGATGACGCATTTTGTTCAATATAAGTGTACTGAAATAAGTGTGCTGGTATAAGACTCCATTTGGGTCATTAAACAGTGTCTTAGTAATAGAAGCAAATTGTAACACTCTTTTTCTTATTCTTCTTCGTCATCTGTGAACGTATACTATCATCTCTAAGAAGTTTGTAACCAAAGCACCTTAGGTGAACAAAAATAAAAAGGCGAAGAATCGATAGATTGATATGGAAGTGTAGTGAAACTTATAATTGAGCGAAATTATTCGAGGAGAAGAGAAACTTATAATTGGGCATTAGGTGATCATGGGCGTCAATCATGGTCTCCTCCACTTTCCAAAAGTTTAATATATTATTCGTAACTAAAAGTTATAATTGCACATTTCAAAATTGAACGATGACAGTTAATTTGTTAGGTTATAAGTTATAACAATTCCGAGGGAAAATTGTTTCACTTATCATCAATTTGTCACTTTTGGAACATTTCTAATATGGGAGCAAGAGGTGTTAGTGAGTTTGGTGGTAGAAGATGAAGTAAAAAAGAATGGGCGGAATTGGAGACATGCCCACAATTGTCAAAGAAGGAAAAAATGGAGTCAAAAGAATTGGCTAAATTAGGTGCCAACAACCCCCAAGCTTGTCTATAAATTGAGACATTTTTGTAGCTTCATTACACCATCACAAGAATACACCAATCGAGAGAAAAATAGAGAGATCTTGTGTAGAGAGAGTTTCAGTGTAGAAGCTATACACGAGAGATAAAAGTGAGTGGAGTGATAAAGCCTTTGCGTAGGCAGAGAAAATACAGTGTGGTATTTTTGTACTCCTCCTTTTGAGATAGTGAAATATATTGGTGTGGGTCCGTGGACGTAGGCAGTTTGGCCGAACCACGTTAAATCACGGTGTTCCATATTTTGTGCTTATTTTAGCGTCCATTATTTTTTTTTCAGTCGCATTTATTCGTCCCACTGATCTTGGGCGGAATTAAGCGGCGCCTAGTTCCCCAACAACCGGTATCGAGCTTGTTTGTGATATCTCTTGAAATTCTTAGTATGCTCTGTGGTTGCAGCAGAGGGTCGATCTTCCACATCGTAAAGCGCATTTCTCGAAAAATCACATTTTGTTCGAGTGGGAGTAATGGCGACAGACGAGAGAATTTCCAAAATTGATAAATTTGATGGCAAAAATTTTGGATATTGGAAAATGCAAATGGAGGACTATTTGTATCAGAAGGACCTATATAAGCCGTTGAAAGAAAAGCCGGAAAGGCGAGAAAAGGCGACGAGTGGGAGGTGCTTGATCGAAAAGCACTCGGCGCAATTAGATTGACCCTATCAAAGCTCGGTCGCTTTCAACATTAAAAATGAGAAGACAACGGCGTCTCTCATGGCGACTCTATCCAAAGATGTATGAACAATAGTCTGCGGACAAATAAAGTTCATTTGATCAAGAAATTGTTCAATATGAAGATGATGGAAAGCGGGAGATTTGGAGAACACCTCAACGAATTCAATGAGGTAGTAGACCAATTGACCACGGTGGAAATCACTTTTAATGATGAGGTTCGAGCTCTATTAATTCTTGGGCAGTTGCCTGAGAGTTGGAATGGTGCATCCACATCCATCGGCGCTTTCAGTGCGGCAAGTCAAAATTGAAGTTCGATGACGTTGTGAGCATGATCTTGACTGAAGAGATCCGGAGACGCTTAGATGCGACTTCAACTTCCGGCCGCTTTCAATGTAGATAGCAGAGGCGTGGTTCAAACAGAGGGCACCTGGCGTGGGCGAGCAAGTCGAGGAATGGCATCGAGATCCAAAATCACATAAATTCCAACAAGTCAAAGTCCGCTGAATGTTGGAATTGCGGTCGATTGGGCACTACAAAAATCGCAGTAGGGCGCTCCAAAGGAAACGGAGAACAAGACCGAGGTCAATGTCGTGACCAAGAAGCACGTGATGCTTTGATATGCTCCATGGAGAGGAAGGCCGACTATTGGGTAATAGACTGAGCATCTTTCCATGCAACCTCAAATCGACACTTTTGTAAATTATGTGTCGGGAAACTTTGAGAAGTATATCTCTGAGACGCATCATCCTTGCGTGGTGGGCATAGGAGAAGTACAGATCAATGTCAATGGATCTCAGTATGGAAATTAAAGGACGTGAGACATATTCCGAATTGATGAAAAATTTGATCTCCACAAACAATTGTCGAGAAGAAGGATGTGACACAAGCTTCTTCCGTGATAATTGGAAAATCACCAAGGGGGCCATGATAATCGCACGTGGCAAGGATAGTGGCACCCTATACACTCTGGCGAATCGTGTATGACAATCGCGATTGCCGATAGCAAGGATGCGAACTTGTGGCACCAAAGACTTGGGCATATGAGCGAAAGGGCTCAAGTACATGCATGCAAAAGGGAAACTACCAGGGCTTGATCTATTGATTTAGACTTTTGTGAAAGTTGTATTTTTGGGAAGCAGAACGGGTGAGTTTCAATACAAGTGGCGTAACTCTAAAGAAAGAGAAGTTTGAACTTGTCCACACAGATGTGTGGGGTCCAATCGCAGCTTCATCGATTGGCGGGAAAAGTCATACTGTGACTTTCATTGATGACCACTTTCGAGAAAGGTGTGGGTTTACTTCTTGAGATACAAATCCGATGTGTTCGGCGCTCAAGAAGTGGAAGGCCATGGTGGAGAATGAAACCGGGTTTTGCGAAGTACGAAGTTGAGATCCGACAATGGTGGAGAATAATAAAATTTACGCTCAAGAAATTTTGTTACCAAATGGCATCAAGTTGGAGAGAACGTTGCCAGGAACACCGCAATGTAATGGAGTTGCGAATGCATGAATCGAACGCTGATGTAAAGAGCCGAAGCATGAGAATACATGCCAGGCACGCCAAAACGATTTTGGGCGTATGTCAATACGGCGGCATACCTAGTTAATCGTGGACCGTCGGTACCATTGAGCACGGATACAGGAAGAAGTTTGGAAGCGGGAAAGAAGTGAAACTTTCTCATTTGAAAGTATTCGGTTGTGTCGCGTATGTGCACATTAGTGATAATGCCAGGAGTAAGTTAGACTCCAAATCACTAAAGTGTACTTTCGTTGGATATGGTGGAGACGAGTTCGGGTACCGCTTTTGGGATGACCAGAACAAAAAGCTCATCAGAAGCCGGGATGTCATATTCAATGAAAAGGTGATGTACAAGGACAGAAATGCGATGCAATCCAACGACACAATCCACGATGATCCAACATATGTTGTTCCGGACGACACTCCAGAAGGAAGTACGTCAAAGCAGACAGATAAGGGTCTACAGACAGAGGAGCCCATCTCGGAGGCTGATTCACCACAGTCTCCAGCTCCGACCCCCATTGTGAGGAGGTCAAGTCGACCTCATGTTCCGAATCGGAAGTACATGAACTACATGTTGCTCACTGACGCCGGTGAACCTGAATGCTATGACGAGGCATGTCAGGTGGGAGATTCTGTTAAGTGGGAGCTTGCAATGAAAGACGAGATAAAATCTCTTATCTCCAACCAGACGTGGGAACTAGCTGAGTTGCCCAGAGGGAAGAAAGCTCTCAACAATAAATGGGTGTACAGAGTTAAAGAAGAACATGATGGTTCGAAGAGATACAAGACGAGATTGGTAGTCAAAGGTTTCCAACAGAAAGAAGGAATCGACTACACAGAGATATTTTCGCCAGTTGTGAAGCTGACAACAATTCGATCAGTGTTGAGCATTGTTGCAGCGGAGGGCTTGCACTTGGAGCAGTTAGACGTGAAAACTGCTTTCCTCCATGGTGACTTAGAGGAGGAAATCTATATGCAAGAACCTGGAAGGCTTCTCGAAAGGAAAAGAGAAGTCGGGTATGCAAATTGAAGAAGAGCCTATACGGCTTAAAGCAAGCGCCAGACAAGTGGTACAAGAAGTTTGACTGGATTTATGCGTAAAAATGGCTACATGAAGTGTAATGTCGACCATTGTTGCTACTCGGTGCTCGAGTCCAGCTATATCATTTTGCTACTTTATGTCGATGACATGTTAGTAGCCTGGCTTCTGACATGGACGAGATCAAGAAGTTGAAGAAGCAACTATCGGCGAAATTCGAAATGAAGGACTTGGGTGAAGCAAAGCAAATTCTAGGGATGAGAATTTATAGAGACAAGCAAAAGGTGTTTTGCAGCTTGTCGCGAGCCAAGTATATTGATCAAATCCTACAAAGGTTCAACATGAGCAAGGTAAAGCCGTCAAGACGCCATTAGCTAATCATTTCCGCCTATCCAACGACCAGTCTCCTAAAAGCGTAAGAGGAGAGAAACTTCATGGCTAAAATTCCATATGCCTCACCATTGGAAGTTTGATGTATGCTATGGTTTGTACGCACCAGATATTACTCATGCAAATGGGAGTTGTGGCGGATATATGGCAAATCTCGAAAGCGAGATTGGGAAGCAAAGAAAGTGGATATTGAGATATCTACGGGAACTACGAGAAATGCTTATGCTTTAGACGAGGCGAAAGTGAAACTACGAGGTTTCGAGATGCAGATTTTGTCGTGAGGTAGATCGCAGGAGAAGTACTACAGGTTATGTCTTCACGGCTTGGTGCTACTGCAGCTTAGTTGGATTTCGCAGATACAGAAGATTGTTGCGTTATCAACTACAGAAGCAGAGTACGTGACAGTAACCGAGGCTAGCAAAGAGATGATATGGCTACAAGGTTTGTTGGTAGAATTGGGTTTTGAACAGGAGAAGAATGTCTTGCACAGTGATAGTCAGAGTGCGATACATCTGGCAAAGAATTCGGTATTTCATTCCAGAACCAAGCATATTGGACTCCGTTATCACTTCATTAGATCACTTTTGGAAGATGGAGTGTTGACGCTTGAAAAGATTCAAGGCAAAGAAGAATCCAAATGACATGATGACGAAGACAAGAACTAAGGAGAACCGGAGCTATGCTCGGCTTGATTGGTCTTCTCGCAATGAAGACAGAGGTGGTGACCCACATCATATTTTTCACGAAGCTACAAAATGAGATGTCCTAAGGTGAAGCCAGATTGTGAAGACAGATTGAAATCAGTCTTCAAGTGGAAGATTGTTAGTGAGTTTGGTGGTAGAAGATGAAGTAAAAAAGAATGGGCGGAATTGGAGACATGCCCACAATTGTCAAAGAAGGAAAAAATGGAGTCAAAAGAATTGGCTAAATTAGGTGCCAACAACCCCCAAGCTTGTCTATAAATTGAGACATTTTTGTAGCTTCATTACACCATCACAAGAATACACCAATCGAGAGAAAAATAGAGAGATCTTGTGTAGAGAGAGTTTCAGTGTAGAAGCTATACACGAGAGATAAAAGTGAGTGGAGTGATAAAGCCTTTGCGTAGGCAGAGAAAATACAGTGTGGTATTTTTGTACTCCTTCTTTTGAGATAGTGAAATATATTGGTGTGGGTCCGTGGACGTAGGCAGTTTGGCCGAACCACGTTAAATCACGGTGTTCCATATTTTGTGCTTATTTTAGCGTCCATTATTTTTTTTTTCAGTCGCATTTATTCGTCCCACTGATCTTGGGCGGAATTAGCAGCGCCTAGTTCCCCAACAAGAGGGTGGTGCTTGACTGCTTGTTGAGATAAAATTATGGCCTTAGATGTGACCCAATTGATGGGAATTTTTTTGATGCTCTCTCTTTCGCTGATTAAATGTAATCTTTTAACTATAATTTGAATGTGTTTTCTTTAGTGTACTTCGGGGACATGTCTTACAAAGAGAAAATATAGAGAAATTAAATGTGAATATGTTATTTGTATTTGTCTGTCAAGGTATATTTTCGAGTAGAGTTTATTGCAATTCTCTTTAATTTGATATTGTTTTGATCAAATGTGACAAAATGTAAGCTCAACACTAAAATTAAAAAAAAAAAAAAAAAAGGCACTTGACTTTCGGTGGTCTTGGAATCTAGCTAGAGTCATTTTTTTCTACTTTACAAGAGATTATTATTCCACATTTTTGTTGTATTACATTGTAAACCATCTATGTAATCTCGACAAATGCAAACCAAATAGTATCGCACATTAAAAAATGAAAAAAAATCAAATGCACAGCACTAAGTAATTGAGTTATAAATGAGAAAATAAACCAATTAATATACCTTTGTAAGATGAAAGGAATATAACATGGTATAAACATCTACATTCATGACCTAGAGCATGTTTGACAAAGATTAGATTATGCCAATTTTCGACCATGCATTATTGAAGGACAATTATTTAATTTTCAAGGTTTTTCGATTAATATTAATTACCACTCAATTTCTTACAAGATCAGTTTACTTTTTGTCAAGTGGCTCTTAGTAATAACTAGAGCCGTGAAGTCGATCCTTTTCTGATGATCGACAGTTGACATTCCACATCCATATAGTGGATTGAAGAACAAAGACTATAGATAAAAACCATGTTCCATCAAATTCTTGGAATATATGCTAGCATGGTCTATACTACAAGAAATTTGACTTTTAGGGGCATGTCGTCCCTATACTTCGTCCCTATAGATAATTAGGGACAATATAAAGACTATTAGGGGCAACATAATATGATGTCGTCCCTAATAATCTACAAGGACGAAACTATAGGGACGACCTGTCATCCCTAAAGGCCCAATTTCTAATAAGTCTAACATACTACTATGCAAGAATATAAGAATCGCATAGTCTATTCACTATAAATACATGGGCAAATGATGACAAGTATTATATATGTATCCAAAAATTGATTTCTAGTACTTAGTATAATGGAAGAGAGGGCTTACATGAAGAAAAGAGCCTTGTTTAGTAGCCAAGAATGACTTGCCTGCATTACGCTCTAAGATGTTTCGTCTCATCAACCACTATAAGGTTCGTCCGAGTGAGAAATGTGGGCAGTTGATCAGTATCTATGTGGTTTTCCAGGCGGTCATTCTGGCTAGCTTAATCGGCTCCTCTCTTTCATGCTAGTCCTCTTCTTCCTACCATTGATATACAATATGAACATTTACGTACTAGTGCATGATCAAGTAGGGTTCCTATTGTTGTCATAGCGAAATGATTTACAAGTGCATTTTCTTATTTATTTGTTCTAGTTTCCAGTACATTCCATTTCTAAGTACAGTGATGATTGGATTAGCTTTGATGGGCAGCCGATCGATTACTTAAAAATGATTGTGATGTGCAGGTAAAATTAAATTTTGTCAAGGAACTCAATCTCGATCTCCATTGGTCTTAAGTCAATCGACGATACCCAAAAATACTACCTAATCTCGAATGGTGTTTCAACTGATGGTGATGGCCTAGTAACACGATACCGACGATGAGGGGATAGACTTGAACTCACCATGGATTCATGATTTGTCGGAGGAAATCCTTTTTGTTTCAAATTTATGAAGTATTGTTAAAATAAGCTTTAAAAATTTTCTTGAACAATGTTAGGTTTCAAAAACTTTTGAGTAGTTTGTTTGAGTAGGCCATTGAGACACAGAAAAAAAATGGAAGTGAATATCACAGCGATTGATATATAACGAATATTATTAATTGCTAACTTAGTTATGCAAAATATTAAATTGTATCACAAACAAAGACAATTTTATTTATTAAATTTAATCAAATATAATGCAAACTTAATTATATAATTTGTCCTGACAGTACTGTCAGACATCAAAGCAAGCTGAGGCCGAATACCGAGCTATGGCTAAGGCTACCTGCGAGCTTGTATGGTTGAAACAATTGCTTCAAGAGCTGAGGTTCATAGAGTGCTGGCAAATGAAATTGATATGTGATAACCAAGCAGCTCTTCACATAGCTTCTAATCCTGTGTTTCATGAGAGGACTAAGTACATTGAGATTGACTGTCATTTTATTCGGGAGAAGATTCTTTCAGGGGATATCGTCACTAATCATGTCAAATCAAATGACCAACTAGCTGATATATTTACTAAAGCACTCGGAGGTTCTCGGGTTAACTATATTTGTAACAAGCTTGGAACCTACAATTTGTATGCTCCAGCTTGAGGGGGAGTGTTAGATTGTATTGATTGTGATTATTAGGTTATTAGGATGTAGTGGGCCTAGCCCATTAGAACAATTGTAAATATTATATATATGCCTTCGTATTATGAATGCAAGACAACCTTTTCACACATCTCTATGTACTCTCACATAGTATATAGAAGTGTCGACACGAGTAGCTAGTAATATGTTCTTAAATTTTTCTCTCCGTTTAATTAGGACCGAGTTAATTTTTTAACTACAAGGTTGTACTATATTATGAATTATTTATCAAGTTATGAGTTCCATCTTAAAAACGTAAAACTTGTAGCCAAACTCTTTATACATCGATCGACTGATATTTTTAATTTTATTTGAAGTGGGATATATCCCTGCATAACACGCTCTTACAAAATAATGGAATCGCTTGATTGAGTATATATGCATTGGAGCCATCATAAAAGTGAATTAACCCTAAAGGTTGTGTTATAAGTTCATTGGTTATATTTACAATCTTTCAAATATTGTGTAGTTCATTTGCTTACTTGAAAGTTTTGCCAAGATATTTTAGACGACGTACGTACTTTATGGGTTTCATTGGGTAGAATGTGATGGAGGAGGAAAATGTTTTGCATTAAAATTTTCTTAGTTGTGTTTGATGCAAAGTTACAAATAAATTTTGAATGATTCCATAATACAGCCACATAAAGTTTGTTTTTGGTCAATTTCTTGAAAAAAATGAATACCTCTCATGTGGTGGAGGTGCTTTTTACTTTTCGAACTTAAATATACAGGACCTACATGAGTGACATAATATCTCAATAGTTTTGTGCCTACAAAGCAATAGCAACGACATAAACACGACTATGAACAACTAAAAGCCAATTTGGAAGCCCAAAAAAAAAATAAAGAAAAAAAAAATCTAAACATCCGCAAAAGTTGAAAACAAATGCTACAGCACGCCAATGTCAGGATTGGAATTTTTGTCCATTTCTATATATTTATTTTGATTTATTCTCTTTCAAATTTAGATTTGGTCATACCAACTCAACTCATTATTTCTCCTATTTCACATAAAAATACATAAAAATCCATAGACATTGAATGCCTAACATGCGCTACACTCAACTGAGCAAAAAGTTAGAGATTGGATTAGTGGCAAAAAAATGTAAAATTCAAAAACTAGCTAGAACCTTTTACGAATAGTAATTTTTTAGGCCTATGATAAACTGTATATTCATAAATACCTATT
This sequence comes from Jasminum sambac, assembly GCA_018223645.1. Taxonomy (NCBI): domain Eukaryota; kingdom Viridiplantae; phylum Streptophyta; class Magnoliopsida; order Lamiales; family Oleaceae; genus Jasminum; species Jasminum sambac. The sequence goes on from CP073652.1 coordinate 31,245,825, forward strand.
AAAAGTTTGTTGCTATTAAACTTCACAAGATGTGGTCTTAAATTTGAAATCCATACTGCATAGGGTTTTTTTATATATAACTTAAATACGATGGAGCAAATATTTAATTTCTTCCAAAATTAAGGAGAAATAGCGGTGCAACTCAATAAATAATAATTCGGCCCCACATAAAAATTAATACCAAACTGGAGAATACATCTTATGGCTACAAATCTCTAGTCAAATTATTCCAAACTAATTAGCATATTCTTATCTCAAACTTAAACTTGTACAAGTTTCAACAAAATTTATGTATTAAGTGGGCATTTTCAGTCACATCAACTTTTTTCCCAGCATGATTATATGAATCTTAACAAGATCAGTTGAATCTTGCCTGCTTAGTTGATATTATCATTCTAGGTCGTCATCATCATGTTTGTCCAGTCGAGTTTGGTGCCTGTAGTAGGAGTAGCCTCTGGCTAACTGCCTTGCCTTAGAGTTGTTTTAGCTAAAAATGCATGGTAACAATATAAACATGCAATGATCGGTGGGATCTCCTGCGCGCCAATGACGAAATCTACTCTTCTCTAGTATGGGGATGACCCTCACAATGCAGTAGGAGCGCACGCCCATGTGACAGGGCGGGGAGAGATTACGCTAACAGAATTTTGGTTTCTACACGATAGCCTACTCATAAATGTACTTAAAATCGAAACAATGAAAAAAAAAAAATGCTCGCCTTTTTTCACGTCGTTATAACAGCAAGAGCATTATTCTCCTTCCCCTACCTATTGCTGACATGACAATGCCGTGTCAGCTCGAGAGATGATGATATGATAACTTAAGAGCATAGTCAGAACTAAAGGTTGGGGGTAAAGTGCGACAAATTTTACTCCTATATTAATAAATGTACCTATTAGAGTGGATCCGGTGATTTTTCACCGCATAAAATTAAACTATAATAGAGTTTACATCTAACCGTATTGTATATATATTCTCATTTGATAAATTTCAGTACTTAGATTTAAAAAAAAAAAAAGACATCACCAGCAATTATTGATATAGGGTGTTAGGCAATCCTTCTAAAAACTTTTTACCACTTTTTTATCCATTATTTCTTTACCCCAAATCAATCATATCCACATATCACATCACATTAATAAATCTCCACAATTCAACTGCACTCATTCTCTCTTATCTTTTACATTAAAAACCTTTAAAAACTATTAAAAACCAACTCCTATCACCCTATATAAATAGAAATAATATCACTACTATATAAAAAAAATACAACAATTTTTTCCATTTGTCACCGAAACCAATATATCGAGAATAAAGATTCTTGTTCATAAATAGTAGCACAAAGAATCACTTGAAAATGAAAAATTCTCCATAAGTTGCCCATGTAATAAATTTTTCATTTGATGTTACTCTTGTCTTTGTTGTCAGATGTAGATGGCTTAATGAATGAAGTTATTTCAGACAAACAATAACAAGTCAAAAAATCAAATCAATAATGACAAAAGAAGTATTATCAATATATGTGACATACAAATGGATTGAATCCAAAGCATATAATGGGAACAATTACGATACCGATATAGTTATTTTTATATAATCGAAGTTGTTGATTTCCAAAATTAGACAAACAAATTTATGAAAAGATGAATGGGACTGGAGTTTTTGACTTAAAGAGAGAGAAAGTAAGTGCGTGTTTAATTAAATTGTTATTTGATATAAACTAAAATTCATGTAATTAGGTTCCCAATAATAATAATAATAATAATAATAATAATAAAAGAAAAGGCAAAAAAGGAAAAAGACCAAAAAAAAATAAAGAACAAAACAAGCAAATAGTTGTGGGGAAGAGGGGAGGCGGGAATTTGCGAAAAATAACTGACAAGTCAATAAAAGAAGATTGTGGAGAATCGATCCCGTGCCCTAAGGATGACAAGAAATTTCTTCCACCACATTACCATTGAAGCAACGCATTTGAAAGTTTATAGTTGTCTAAGTCTGATTTTAGTGATCAGATACGTCTGTGTTATCACTAGTACAAATGGGACATTGGGTGTCGCCCATTAGGTGGCGTTTTGTTTTTTGAAAACGTCACCCAAAGGCAACGGGTGGCGGTTGTCACAAAAATCCGCCACCCCAAGTAAATATAAATAATAATAATAATAATAATAACAACAACGGGTGGCGGTTGTAGTATACAACCGCCACTTAATGTCAAAAAACGGGTGGCGGTTGTACACTACAACCGCCACCCTTCTTTTTTTTTTTTCAAAAATTAGTTTAGGTGGCGGTTTCTTGAATGAAACCGCCACCCAATAAAAAAAAAAAAGAAAACTTAAATGTTTTGGATAGATATTTCATCATACTTTGCAGAGACCTGTCATATCCATCCCACGAGCTTTCTTCTTTTTGTCTCCCTCTTCGCTCTCACTCTCTTTTTTTCTCTCTTAATTAGGTCTCTCTCTGTAAGTTCATGGCGTACACACATAAGGAAAAAGGAAAGCCATGGTTGGTTGTGGAAGCACCAAAAGCTAGTGATCGATGCCTTGCAATTTTACAAGGCCGCATTTGGAGCCGAGAAGCTGAGCCATGTTTTTTTTTCATTTTTAGATCTATATTTATTGTTGTTTGTAGGAATTTTTGAAGTTGTATAGTATAGATCTACATTTTTTAATTAAGTTTGTGTATTGAAATTCTATAGATCTACAAGTTTTGTAATCTGTATTTTTTTGTTTGAAGTTTTTCTCTCTTTTATTGAAGTTTTGTATAGATTTCAAATTTATGTTCTGTAATCTGCATTTTTTGAAGTTTCGATCTGTATTTTTTGGTTTAATTTTGATCTGCAATTTTACAACCCGTTTTTTCTTTATTATTATTTTTTTTTAAAAAAAAATTTGGCTTTGGGTGGCGGTTCTTATGCTAAGAACCGCCACCCGATGTGTTTTGTTTAAAAAAAAATAGAAAGGGTGGCTGTTCTACTCTTGGGAACCATCACCCATTCTTTTTTGGGTGGCGTTTTTTGGACCGCCACCCTTTCTGCGACATTGGGTGTCGCCATTTTGGGTGGCGGTCAAAGAACCGCCACCCGATGTCCAAAATAACCGCCACCCAATGTAATTTTTGTACTAGTGTATATTCGCTATTACTCGGGATTTAACAGGTGATGCCATCGCTTAATACAAGATCCGCCTCAGAATCGTCAGTGACCTAGATGCGTCTTACGATACCAAATGCGTTTGGATTGCGACATTTAAATTAATGTAATGCAGTAAAACAAGAAAAACAAAGAAGAACACCGGAATTTTAACGTGGAAACCCAATTGGGAAAAAGCCACGTGCTCGTCGCCTACGATCAAAACCAATCCACTAACTTCCGAAGCGTTTAAATCTTTGCAACAAAGCTAAAGGGTAATTTACGCATAAATTAACCAACATGAAGGATAATAGCGAGAAACACTCCCTATTACTCTCTCCGAGCATGTAATGCTAGCCAACCTCCCGTTGCTCTTTAGTAACTTGTTGTAACCGCGATCCCGGCCGCAACAAATATACACCTCCTGTGTTGATCTCTTCGCGTTGTGGGCTCTTCTATTAGTGGTTGGACTCCTCCCGGAGATTTGACTCCCGGTCTATGTTGATCAAGGGTCGGCATTCATAAACTTAATTAAGAAATTAACTTGAAGAAGTCAAGAACATGGAGGAGGGGCACGTTTTCCAAGAATGTTAGGGGATGATTTTTTGGCTCCAAAAAGGTGTCCCTGTGGCCTCCTCATGTGTTGGTATTTTATACCACTTGTCTTGCTTGTTGGCCAAGAATTCAAGTTGCCATAAAACTTCAACTGCTATAAGGAATAAAATAATTTATTAGTTGTAGGATAAATCAAATAAAGTAATAATAAAATATAGAAAAATATTATTACCTTATCTTGTATCAATTTTATATAGAATAAACAATTTACCATACAACTTGATACAACGAATTTGGACACGTTTCCTTGTAGTACACGCCTACTAGGATTTGAGTGCCCCATGGACTCTCACTTGTTGATCAATTAAAAATAACAAGGGAATTATCATATAGTTAATTAAAATCATGATAACACTAAAGTTCCATGTGATAATAAGTCCATAAGAAGTACATGTATAATTAAATCAACCAAATAAAATATTCAATTAATTTAATTATAAATGTGAAAAAATAAAAATGCCAACAAAATAAACTTTTATTAAAACATAAAAGTTAACAGCATTTTTTAATTAGTTGAACTTCTCATTTATATTTTCATTTGAGATGGACATTCCAACACTTAAAGTGAACAGCGGGTAGGACTGGACTACAGCCTAGTCCAGTCCCCCCAACTACGCCCCTTCATGATGTGGTACTATTACATTATCATCCGCAACATATAAATACTAACATGAAAGTGCCACGTCATCACTCATGGTTGACGTGGCACGATCACGTCAGCAATGAGGTGGGCTTATCTTCCCCATGGAGAGGGTAGAGCAATACTCAACTAGAGTATTCACATGATGGCAGATCCTGCCACTAATGTAGGAATTTCAGCTTCTATGCTAATCTCAGTGTTCTAAAAAGTGCGCCGAGAACTGAAGGGTCGCCTTCACTCATTGCCTAGGCCAAAAGGTTGAAAAAAGTGGTCAATGCAAATTGTTGACCGCCTAGGCTTGACAAGGTGGCGACTAAGCATGACTAGGCGGTGATTAGGTGGAGCCTAGGCATGCTTCATGTTGCATTGGACTATTACTTGCTTGTTTTTTCCATACCCACGTTTTGAAGTCTAAGCCCATTTCAAAGTAAGAAAATACTAAATTAAACAAAAATAAAAATAAATACAATACATCTCACACAAAAAATACTCAATAGAAAATACCAACTTAATTTTAAAATCTTAAAACATCTTGGATTCTCAGTCTGACAACCGAACGAGCACCACGACGAGAGAATATATGTAATCTTTATAAATCTATTAATTCTTTAGCTTTTACCATTTGAGAATATTAAAATTATATTATAAATTTGTTGAAATTATAAAGTAGATATAATGTTTATGAACTTAGATGCATTTTCTAATTTATTTTAATTATTTAATAGCTTATACTAATTAAAAATTCTAAAATTTTGAAAAACGCTTTTTAGCTCCTAGGCTCCTGCTTAACTTAAGCGCGCTTGAACTTGTAATGCTTGAAGTTTAAGGTCCACATTTTTTCACGCTTCACATTTTTTAGAACACTGGCTAATCTAATCATAATTATATATTAAAAAGGGTAAATAAAAAATGTTTTCCTCAATCGTGTTGCTGTAACAACATGAACGCCTTCAATTTAGGGATGTCTGTAACGCCCCTCCCTCCCTTACACATACATATACGAACATCACATACGGAATGTGCACGAATACGTAATCATAAGGGCCACGTGGTGGTCCCGTACACGTCATATACATAAACACAGCGGAATAGAGGGAGCGCTACACGTGTACTTACACATTCGAAACCCTAGGTTCGAAAATTTCTTTCAAACATATCGTATACTTACATAGCCAAAGGGTTTGAAAGGTCTTTGCGTGGCTCGTCGGATCTTGATTCCCTTTCCCCATCAATCATCACACATAAATGGCTTGAGGACCCTTCGCCAACCTCCCACGGATCGAACACACAAGTCATACCTTCAAAGCGTACGCATTACACATAGAGTGAGTCATAAAGACTTCATTGAATAACAGATGCAATACGAATGATGCACGCGTGTCATATCTTTTTAGTGTTTTAGATGGGCCCTATTTGCGGTCGATGTGTTCACGTGGCGCCGTATCGTACATATCACATAATAGCCTCATTTCACATAGGCCGGGACTCAAGAGGTGGCTCCCACATTTCTGTGTAGCACTTTGCTCCCCTTTTGGCCGAGGCTCACATATAGGCCGGGACTCAAGAGGTGGCTCCACATTTTCGCAGGTAGCACTTTGCTCCCATTTTGGCCGATCGTATCCTATACGTGAACACAAGATACGCAACAACGTATATGCATGCTAATGACGGATATATATATATGCATGCTCATGATGTATATATGCCTCGCATACCTCACGAAAACTCAATCCCGTTTCATGCCATACAATGGCTTCCCATCCATATCGAATACGGGATTCAAAACACCAACGTTAACATATACGGCCTACACTTAGCACGTTGGTCGAACAAATACATAGATACACATCACCAACACGTAAAGACCGGGCAACCTAACACATTCATATAAGCACACAAGATTCACATAACATGCACGTCTCCTACACATCATCAACGGAATAACTACTTTCCAATAGCCGGGTAACACATAGAGCAAGACATAAGGGGCACATAGGTCATATAAACATAGACATATCATCAGTACATCATGCCATGGTCACGAATCAAACTAAAGGCCCCTAACATGCTTCTAGATTCCATATCCCTTGCACACTCGTTCATAACTCAATTCAAGTCAAGCATAAGCATGTATTCAATTTGCATATATGTAAAATATCATGTTACCCACATAACACAAGGCCAAGAGATCCTAGCATGCCTCTAAGTTCCCAAATCATCATATTCATGTCATACCTTGTTTAATTCATGTATAAATCATGCAAATACGTCATAAAGCATGTAAAGCAACCATTACCCACCATAGATGGGGTTCAAACAAGCATGGAGACCATCTTCTTCCTCCTCTTCTTCCTTCTCTTCCTTTTCTTCTTCTTTCTCTTCTTTCCTTTCTTCTTGTAATCATAGATTACACAAACATTACATAGGTCATATATGGAGTGGGAGATGATTCCATGGGTTCATGAGGGTCTTGGAAGGGTTTTGGGAGTGTTAGAACCGAGCTTGGATGAATAGTGCCCAAGAAATGACAAGAATCTTCTTAAATAGCCATTCTGCCGACTTATAATTACGGCCGTAACTTACACATTTACGGCCGTAACCCATTACTTACGGCCGTAAATCCATATACTTACGGCCGTAACCCTATAAATACGGCCGTATCCTCTCATCGGCCGTATCTCGGAACCATACGGCCGTAATTTGCTCTCTGAAACTTTTGGACATTTTCCACTTTTTACCATTTACGGTAGTAACTTGCGACCACCACTGAGTAACGACATTCGACCGTAATTCCAACATTCTACGACGTGCACTGCTTCGCACTTTTTCCCATTTTCATCATTTGAAGGCCGTTTAGCATTCAGGCATATCGTGTCTTGCAAAGCATATCGTGAACATTTCATATACATATATAGCATCTAGAAACATCATCACGTCATTTCATCTCATATACGGGATCATATACGGTACATATCTGGATTCATATATCGTTCTCGGACGACGGGCGGCCATTACATCCTTCCCCTCCTTAAATAAATTTAGGTCTCGGGAATTGCTTAGACTGACTTCGAGGAATTAAGTGTCTCTATCCTCTTTCCTTTCCCATGTCTCCTCCTCATCATATACATATCACAGGACAAAGCGGTCATTCGATATAGCACGTCAGGATAACGTCTGAGGCCAGACATATAACTTGATTGCCATTATCATAAACTCGATCCGAGACAAAGCCGAACAAATCATTCCATCACATACATAGGAAATATACCCGAGAATTCCGGATGAGACTTTCGTGAACATTAGCATCTAAACATACATACACATCGAAATTCGGTGTGCATTTCCCCATTTCCGCCACATATACCAACCCGATCCGTACATATATCAGTCCTGAACATCATACTGTGGCATTCACCCGATAACTCAAGATAAGAAATACGGAAAAGGAATGAAGATTCCATGGCATATCATATCATATATCGTCATACACATCATCATTCGAATCATTCGAACCCAAAGAAGCGTCGCATTCAGCGATATTTCTTCATATCTCATACATACATAACATTAAGCAGTGAAGATGAGCCATTATGCACGATGGCGCACCTGCGCGCGATCATAGAGAGTCGAAGAAACAAGAGGCGACATGAGCTATCCCTTCATTGCATAACATATACATGACTACACAATCGTCGGCTCACGGCTCACGTGTCACTCTTACGCCCTTCATTTACATAGCCCTGAGCTTCTTTCACATAACAAGAACAAGAAAACAACGAAAGACCACGGCGATCAATCGAATTCCATCGGACTAAACATTTCATATTGAGCTCTTCTCTTTCATTTCATATACATTACCCGACTCAACATAGCCTTTGTCCTCGGACCACATAAGCGAGCTAAGGTTCAACATCATATAATATAGCACTCATGAGACTCGTGGAACTCGAGATTCATTTCATCTAGCATATCATTCACATCTTCTTCCCGGGGTAACATAACATAACGAGAAAAAGTCATTCATTAGTTAGGAAGTCACGTTATTCGAACATCATTGCACATAATTTCCCGACCTAAGATGCGACATACACTTCCCGACGGAATAAAGAACATAGGAACATTTCATTCATGCATTTTAAAGGGATTCAACATAAGCGTAATATAACATCCGAACATAGACATAGCCGTAACGAGCTTTTAAATACCCGGCGTATACATATCATATAACATAAGAACATAATTCGATTCGACATCATTGGCGTTCAATGAATCCCGGTCGGGACGTAAACTAACACATAATGAATCATACGACTTCGGTTTCCTAACGGATCATCGTACATATTGTCACTAACCAGGACCGATCAAACACATTTTTACCACGGCCATGAGGAACGTAACCCTCGGTTCATGCATTCGGTTAGCATATAACTTTTATCATTCATCCCATTGACATAGTTCATCACATAGAGAAGCAACCAAAACAATTGGTAGCTTGAGGCGAATGCATACATATCACATGAACGCCATAGAGCGAACTTCCTAAGCTGAAGCATAACGAGACATAGCTCGTCCACATCAACATAAGACTTGGTCGACTTGCGTTCATATGATTGACAACTCATAACTTAAGAAGCAACCAAAGTTCTTGGCATAGCGTGCGGTAACATAGACTTACATACTCGGCCAATTCACAAGAGAAGGCCGAGCTAGCATAAAGAAAGCCGTGAGAAGTTTAACATATACATACATAATGTCATAAATCATATAAAACATATGCAAAGCTATATATTGACATAACGATACCGCCGTATACATTGAGCCCTTCAGTCCACAGACATTGAGAACTTCTAAGAATCAAGCATACATCGTCTTTTTACGTTCTTCATATACATGCATAACATAGACATATACACAACATCGGTCGTGACTTCATAGATATACATAACATCAGCCGTGTCTCGCGGAGAACACTGGCACATGACATAACATATAATTGTCGGCTACTCTCATGACGAGAAGCAAGAGCCCCAATCACAAGCCCCGAATATAAACGGCTGCAACATAGGCCTTTGGTAAAACCTCTGCCGTTTCATGATCAAACACATAATCATAGACATAATATTGAAGAAAGGCCAGGCTACTCATATTGTCACTGGACACATTAGAGCCCTTGTTCTTTACATAAGACATCACATAACATAAGCCGTTCAGTAGTGCCAACATTTCGTAAGGGAACATCTGAACATAACCGTACGTTGAACCAGGCCGAACTCATTTCATTACACAACATAACATAGCATATCGCGTATAGCAGATAACATATAGCCTGATTGCACACGTTGACTTAACTCAAGTTCGAAATAAACGAACAAACATATCGGCCACTCGTTACATAACATCATCCGTATGCATCACATGATAGCGTAGCATCTCCGTCAAGTTCATTAAACATCTGAGAGACATACCATACTGCATAAACATTCGGTTGAGTGACATCACGGATACACATACATTTGCTCAACATCTGGAGCCATTAACGTCACATGCATATTCACATTCATATGCCGTTTCACTGTACGACATTGAATCGTGAACCGTAGTTCAAACACCACATGCCTTTCGTTCCACTACACAACATAATGAAGTCACTCCCCTTTCATTCATCAAATCATCATACACATCACGGAGGGAGACAATTAGGGAAAGAGGAGACATTCCACACTTTACATTTGGTTCCCGGTCAACACATCTCATAACATGCATTCATACTTCCATACCATAACATAACGGCCATACATACATCCCATATCCCTTCACACATTGTCTTATACGTCCCAAGTTCCGTTCCATAACATAACATAACATGCTTTCACATTGGGACGTACCATAGGCCACATCATATACATAGGGGCACCATCGGGGCATAGCATACCATATCATGTCATGTCATTCATTTAAGATTGCTCCCGTATTCATAGTATAGTGGTCATGGCATTCATATCATCATATACGTTCATTGCATTCACATTGTAACATAACATCATACATCATACCTCATCATGGAGTAGCGAAAGAGTCCGTTGATGTGTGGGGAATAAAGAATCTTGCTCTGGATACCACTGTAACGCCCCTCCCTCCCTTACACATACATATACGAACATCACATACGGAATGTGCACGAATACGTAATCATAAGGGCCACGTGGTGGTCCCGTACACGTCATATACATAAACACAGCGGAATAGAGGGAGCGCTACACGTGTACTTACACATTCGAAACCCTAGGTTCGTAAATTTCTTTCAAACATATCGTATACTTACATAGCCAAAGGGTTTCGAAAGGTCTTTGCGTGGCTCGTCGGATCTTCAGATTCCCTTTTCCCCATCACGTCATCACACATAAATGGCTTGAGGACCCTTCGCCAACCTCCACGGATCGAACACACAAGTCATACCTTCAAAACGTACACGTACACATAGAGTGAGTCATAAAGACTCAGTGAATAACAGTCTGTCTGAATGATGCACGTGTCATATCTTTTTAGTGTTTTAGATGGGTACATTGCGAATCGATGTGTTCACGTGGCGCGTATCGTACATATCACATAATAGCCTCATTTCACATAGGCCGGGACTCAAGAGGTGGCTCCCACATTTACGTAGCACTTTGCTCCCCTTTTGGCCGAGGCTCACACATATAGGTACGGGACTCAAGAGGTGGCTCACATTTCTGTGTAGCACTTTGCTCCCATTTTGGCGATCGTATCCTATCGTGAACACAAGATACGCATAACAACGTATATGCATGCTAATAGCGGATATATATATATGCATGCTCATGATGTATATATGCCTCGTGATACCTCACGAAAAACTCAATCCCGGTTTCATGCCATACAATGGCTTCCCATCCATATCGAATACGGGATTCAAAACACCAACGTTAACATATACGGCCTACACTTAGCACGTTGGTCGAACAAATACATAGATACACATCACCAACACATAAAGACCGGGCAACCTAACACATTCATATAAGCACACAAGATTCACATAACATGCACGTCTCCTACACATCATCAACGGAATAACTACTTTCCAATAGCGGGTAACACATAGAGCAAGACATAAGGGCACATAGGTCATATAAACATAGACATATCATCAGTACATCATGCCATGGTCACGAATCAAACTAAAGGCCCCTAACATGCTTCTAGATTCCATATCCCTTGCACACTCGTTCATAACTCAATTCAAGTCAAGCATAAGCATGTATTCAATTTGCATATATGTAAAATATCATGTTACCCACATAACACAAGGCCAAGAGATCTCTAGCATGCCTCTAAGTTCCCAAATCATCATATTCATGTCATACCTTGTTTAATTCATGTATAATCATCAAATACGTCATAAAGCATGTAAAGCAACCATTACCCACCATAGATGGGGTTCAAACAAGCATGGAGACCATCTTCTTCCTCCTCTTCTTCCTTCTCTTCCTTTTCTTCTTCTTTCTCTTCTTTCCTTTCTTCTTGTAATCATAGATTACACAAACATTACATAGGTCATATATGGAGTGGGAGATGATTCCATGGGTTCATGAGGGTCTTGGAAGGGTTTTGGGAGTGTTAGAACCGAGCTTGGATGAATAGTGCCCAAGAAATGACAAGAATCTTCTTAAATAGCCGTGCCGACTTATAATTCTGACGTAACTTACACATTCTACAGTAACCCATTATCTGACGTAAATCCATATACTTACTGCACCTCATAAATCATCTGACCGTATCCTCTCATCGGCGTATCTCTGAACCATACCGTAATTTGCTCTCGAAACTTTTTGGACATTTTCCATCATGTTTACCATTTACGGTAGTAACTTGCGACCACTTACTACGTAACGACATTTCGGCCGTAATTCCAACATTTACGGCCGTAATTCTGCTTCTGCAGAATTTTCCCATTTTCATCATTTCGAAGGCCGTTTCGCATTCCGAGGCATATCCTGTACTGCAAAGCATATCGTGAACATTTCATATACATATATAGCATGCCGAAACATCATCACGTCATTTCATCTCATATACGGGATCATATACGGTACATATACGGATTCATATACGTTTCCGGGACGAATTCGGGCGGGCCATTACAATGTCAACGCGTCGAGATGAGCTGAGCTCGAGCTCTGCTCGGCTTGGATCATATGAGTATTTTTATAAGTCCGATCTAAGATCGATAAAAAAAAAAAAGCTCGAGATCGAGTCGAGCCGAGCCCGAGTTGGCTAGGTCATTTTTTTAACATTCACAATTATTGTAATCATTCTTAATTAAATTATCAATAAAGAGTTATTAAATAAATTGTTGAGTTGATCGTATCATTTAAATTTTGGAATAGATAAAACCCTCCGCCTTTTTCCCAGCTTGGAACTGACTACGTTCAATGTAGGCGGAGTGAAAATTATATACGAATCAACGATCATGTGTATAATTTTTTATATTAAAAAATTGAAATTAAATAAGTATATGAAAATAAATAACAAATCTAACACATGAGTTGAGCTGGGCTCGCAAATGACAAGCCAAGCTTGCAAAGCTCGACAAGCCGGGTCCTTTCCAACTCAATTTTGAAATAGGAGGTTGGCTCGGGCTCGTGGCTCGCTTAAAGCAAGCCCTAGCTGAGCCGAGCAAGAGTTTTTTTTAGGGTCAAGCCCCAGTTTATGGCTTGCTCGTTTGACATCCATACCCTTCATTCAATAAATCAAGGTGTTTCAAATGCATATATGGATGTTTGCATTCTGAATAAATGATGGGAAGAAGAAGACTAGCATGAAAGAAAGAAACATTTTGAGCTAGCTAGAATGATTGCCTGGAAAACCCACATAGATACTCACAATTTTCCAATATTTGATTTCTCTGAATGATAAGACCAAACTTAGAGAGAAATGTAGGCAAGTCATTCTTGGCTACTAAACAATGCTCTTTTCTTCATGTAAATCCACTCTTCCTCGGTTCTATATCTAACATCCATCGTGGGATAATTCACCATTTGGCTATTTATTTATGGGAAATGATCTCCTCCTCATAGTTGGGAGGATATCATACCTAGAAAACACACATGGCGTCCCCTGATTGATTGAGGGCTATGTGTGCTGCCCACACACATGGCTCCCCACCAATCGGGGAGCCGGGGGGGGGGGGGGCATGTGTGTTTTGTGGGTATGATATCCTCCCCAGTGCGAGGAGGGAAATCATTACCCATCTATTTATAGCTAGCAAATTAATAGATTCGTATATTCTTATAGCATGTTAGACCACAGTTATGTTCTGGTACCCACAGTTAGGGAAAAAAATTCGTAGGAGTCGGATGAGACCCCTTATTATCAATGAGCAGTTATGTATTATTCATCTAATTTAACGTAGATGCCAAAAAAATAATTTAAAAAAATTTTGTTGCGATGACGTGGCGTCCTGTGAGGGCTCCACATGGTGTGGGTTTGGTACCCACATGGGTACCAGATCAAATGCGTGTTAGACCATGATGATGGCACATATTCCTTTGAATTTTAGGGAACATGATTTATCTTAACTTAATTCTTGTTCTTCAATTCACACCATGTGAATATATGTAAATGTCTAATGTCAACTATAAATCCTGAGAAAAAGACTTCATGGCTTGAGTTATTACGAAGAGCTAGTTTGACAAAAGGCAAAAAAAAAAAAATGAAAATACTGAAAATAAAAGTAGGATTAAGTCATCATCCCCCCCCGGGAAATAAGTTGTTAAAAAGTATTAACGATTGCAAAGAAACATGAACAATAACTCTTTCAAATAATGTTGTTAGAAATTAGTTTAAGAAAAAATTGATTTTTCTTAATCTTTGTGGTACAACTTGTAAGTGCATGTATTCGTATTGAAAATATTCACTCATGAGTAGCAAAGATATATATGCTTGCTTTGCTTATATTTCTATCCTAGCTGTTTCAACCGTGCGTTGCACGGGAAACAAAATTTTCAATTAATAACTATATTAATAGATGTTAATAATATTAACATAAAACATAAAAAATAATTAAAATAAAGAATGAGTTACAACAATAAACTTAATTAATTTAACTCGAAACTATTTTATAAAATTTTTTACAAAGTTTCCCCTATATTTTGTGCTAATCCATCCTACAAATATATAAGGAACAACTCACGAAAATCAACACAACTTAATTTATTATTCTTTGTAAAATAGTAATTTAATTAGTATTTATACCCGTACTTTGCATGGGATGACAATTTGTGGCAGAGATTGTGATAATATATAATATTTTGCTCATTGCAAGATTAATTAATGTACTAACATAAACCCAGAATAAAATAAAATAAAATGTTATAGTTACTAAAATAACTATACTAACATTCGTAGAACTTATGGTTTTTTTAAAAATTTATTTTATCTTCTATTATATGCAATTATAAATTTTGTGAGATAGTAATTATATATCAACGTGATGTACGTTATTAACAATTAATATGTAAATACTAATTTTTAGATTTTAATTATAAAATATAATTAGCATAGAGATATATTATAAAACTAACAATGTAGTGAGTACAGTCTAGTAGACCCAAGCGCTCGTTTCTGCCACATTGGGAAACACTTATCCCCGCTCTAGTTCACCCTCATTTAATCTAGACCAAGGAAGGATGATATAAGAATTACCATAGGACGGGAACTCCCGTTCCCTGTCCTCGCCCCGCTAGAAATTTCTCATCTCGTTCACGCCCTATCGTAATGGTTTAATCGTAGACTTTTATTTCTAATTTTTAATAAATGCGTTACTGGCATTTTATTTCTTTAATAAATACCTTCTAAATATACTAAACACGTATATTAACATATTAGGTATAAACTCTCTAATTTAATATATTCAGTATAATAAATATTGAATGATTCGATATAAAATTTAAATTAATTTGGATAAGATAAAAAAATTAAAATATATATAATTAATTCTTAAAATATACAACCTAATTTATGATATTTAAAAATTAAATGAAATCTCAACTGGCAAAATGCGGCATAAAATAAATAATTCAAAGTATTGAGGATTTGTAATATTTATTTAGGAGATAGAAGCTTAAATAAATATTTAACATAGTCGAAAGCCAATTAAAATATTCTAATTGATTTGTATAATTTCAATAATTGAATGAGTCGATAGTCAATTGTTTAGTAGAAATTCTTGGACTTATTTGATAGTGAAAGCAATAAATTGAACCAAAGAATTATTATATAATTGTTGGTTTGAGTAGTGTAAAAAAAAATTATTATGTGAATACCTAGCTTTGGAGCTTGTTACTTAAAAAAGAAAAAGAAAAAAGAAAGAAAAAGGGGGCAAATCCTTTGAAACACCCTTAGTTATACCCAAAAAAAAATATTAATGTTTTGCACCAATTTTAACTCAAAAGAAATATTATAGAAAATACAAAAACATATGAAAAACAAAAGAAAAGCATGTTTTGAAAAAAGAATGATACCGAAAAAATAAATGAAGATAATTAGAGAATAATAATCAGTTGACTTACTTTACAATAAGATATAACACCCGAATTCTAATAATCAAAAACTTTATAGGTGCTAACAGAACTTTATTTTAAAAATACAAAAAGATAAATTAATTTTAGAAGCACATTTTATTTCCCCATAGCAATGTAGTTAATTTTAATTATTTCTTATTTTTTAAAGTAATTATGTTCCCCCTCTTAGTAATTTAATTAATTTTGATTAATCTTCGGCTAATAAAACTATCTCAATTTTTGTCCAATGAAAATATATCCAATTAAATCTAAGAAATGTAATTAATTGCAATTAAATATAACTAATTCTAATTAATTCTTGTTTTTATAAAATAATTTATAAAAATAATTTATTATTTCTAAAATAAATAGTTTTTTAGCCACAGTTTTAAGAATTGTATGAATCTAATTTTAAAGATATTTTAGAATTAAAAATATAGGGGGATAGAGAATAGATTATAATGGTTTTTAACATAAAAGAGGAGAGAGCATGAGTGGAGTTGAGTAGTTGAGATTTATGGATATGATGAGATATGTGAATGTGATTATTTATAATAAAAAAGAATGGATAAAAAAGTTGTAAAAAGTGATAAAAAGTGGGAAAGTGACAAAAATGAAAAAGTAGTTGGCTAACGGGCTATATATCTTGCATGTCAAAAGATTTCTTTCATTTTTTTAGGGAAAATCTAGTCAACCATGGAAATTTAATTAATTTTAATTATTATTTATTTTTAATTAATACTATTTTTCTATTTTAGCAATATAATTAATTCTGATTAATTTTGGTCCAATGAAACCATGTCAATTTTTGTCTATTGAAACCAAGTCCAATTAAATCATATTAATTAATTGTAATATAACTAGTTTTAATTAATTTTCATTTTTAGCTAATTATTTACGAAAAAATGTATTATTTCTAAAATAATCATTTTAATATCTGTGAGGGCTCCACATGGCGTGGGTACCAGATCAAATGCGTGTTAGACCATGATGATGGCATATATTCCTTTGAATTTGAGGGAACATGATTTATCTCAACTTAATTCTTGTTCTTCAATTCGCACCATGTGGATATATGTAAATGTCGAATGTCAACTATAAATCCTGAGAAAAAGACTTCATGGCTTGAGTTATTACGAAGAGCTAGTTTGACAAAAAGCAAAAAAAAAAAAAAAAAAGAAAATGAAAATACTGAAAATAAAAGTAGGAGTAAGTTCCCCCCCCAAGAAAATAAGTTGTTAAAAAGTATTAACGATTGCAAAGAAAAATGAACAATAACTCTTTCAAATAATGTTGTTAGAAATTAGTTTAAGAAAAAATTGATTTTTCTGAATCTTTGTGGTACAACTTCTAAGTGCATGTATTCGTATTGAAAATATTCACTCATGAGTAACAAAGATATATATGCATGCTTTGCTTATATTTCTATCGTGAATTAGAGGTCACTACTTGCGCTCCTCGTGCGTGTTTGACTTTTTCATTTGCACCTTCTTAATTACTCCGTCCATTCCTATTTTATGGTCCATTTTATTTTTTTACAAGGATTAAGAATTAATGTAATTGGAAAATTAAATCTTGTGAATTATTTTTCTAATTTGCCGTTATCAAATAACTAATTTTTAAATTAATAGTTACAACTATAGCATTAAATAAGAATATATTTGTAAAGTAATACAAAATAAACTTTGTAATCGTAATATACAAATAAGATCATATACTTGGGACAAATTAAATGAAAAATGAAAGGTGCACCACATAATCGGGACGGAGGGAGTAATTAATATCGTTTTCTAAAATGAAGTATTAATGGATCTTAGTATATTTGGCAAATTGTAAGTAAGCGTAAGTTTTCCAACAATGTTATTTACAATTTCTTACTTGGTGTGAAAATAAAGTAATGATTAGTTCAGATAATCTTTACAGACAAATAATATTTACAAACACAATATTTATATATTGGATAATTATCTGACGATTAAGTAATTTAAACGAAAAATATGTGAAGGAAAAAAAAATTAATAACTTAAATAAAAAAGGTTAAAAGGCAAAGGCATCCTTGGATCTGAATAAATCTTTGCAACATTGCATGCACCAAGGTTGAGACTTAATTACCTTATTCTGACGCTGTTTTAGCGATTAGATTATCTGCGTATTACCCTATTCAAGTTTGGGACCATGTAACTTCCTCTTCAACCACAAAGGCCCACGCCCTGGTCCTTGGCATTTTGTTACTTTTAGGAATTAGGATACTTCATTAAAGATTTGAGCAAATACATTTAGATCATAACTATAACAAAAAGTTGATTAAAAAAAAAAAAAAAACTGTAACAAAAACTTAGATCATAACACAACCCATTTTATAGTTACAAATTTAAATCGCTAGACTATCTTAATTTCAAGTTTATGTTCCTTATTTTGTGATAAGAATTAATATGACTAACGCTATATGTTCTTTTCGATAAAAGTGAAATTCAAAACTCACATATTACACCGCGTTTCATTATGTATGTTGATCTCCACAAATGAACGCCGGTGGGTCCTCCCGAGTCGAGACAACCGGCCTCCAAAAATGGCCGCCAAGCGTATTCGATGTGACCCGCATCCTGCACGTAACAACGGGTAGAGCCGGGACCACCGCGAGGACGGTGGCGGCGATGGGACTCCGACGGTCAAGTCAACGGCCGGAAAATATAAGAGAGCGTAGGAGAAGTCGGGTTTCGTCTATCAAAGTGGAAAATGCATACCTGCAAATGAATTGGACTCACACATATATAGAGATGAAATGGGTCGTGGTGGGCCGAGGCGTGGAGTGGGCTAGTTGAGGCCCAATAACCTCAGTTGAGGCCCAATAATCGCTTTATCCAGGTGCTAAGGCCCAATATTTATTTGAGGGTAACATGATCCCAAGTCGATTTGTATAGGTCGAGTTTAAATATTAGTTAAGGTGATGAGGGCTTGAGGAATTGCTTATGTCTTTGGAATGTTGTTCGAATAGCCTACAGAGGCGAGTGGTTGAGAAATCATATTTCTGAACGAGTCTGGCGAGGAGTGTCGGTTGAGGAACCATATTTGCCAATCTTAGATAAATGAGCTCGTCGAGGGCTTATGATTGGCCTCGAAGCGCTTGCTATTAAAGATAAGTGAGTGTAAGCGAGCTGGCAAAGTCCCTTAAGTCGAGTAAGGGCTTCTCGTGAATCTGAGGCATCGCCGGGGTGGGCGTCTCGTGAACCACGAGGCATCGCCGAAGCGGACTTCGTTATCGAGGCATCGTCGAGCGGACTTCTGCGTGAATCTGAGGCATCGCCGTGGCGGGATAAGGACTTCGTGAAGGCGAAAGGCACCGCTAGAGCGGACTTCGTGAATCTGAGGCATCGCGGCGGACTTCGTGAATCTGAGGCATCAAGGCGGACTTCTCGTGAATCGAGGGCATCGCCGTAGCGAGATAAGGACTTCGTGAAGGCGAAGCGCATCGCCGTGGCGGGATAAGGACTTCTCGTGAATCGAGGCATCGGCGATGGCGGGATAAGGACTTCGTGAAGACAAAGGCATCGCCGGGCCCGGACTTCGTGAAGGCGAGACATCGCCGTGGCGGACTTCTCGTGAATCTGAGGCATCGCCCGAGGCGGAATGTGAGGCATCACCAGTGGCGGGCGGCGTATCGATTGGGAAAATCATGTTTGCGAAGTCGAATGGGCGAGGCTAGTCGGTCGGCCGTATTTTGGAGCCGAAGAGGCGAGGCTTGTGCGAAGGCTGGTGAATCGCTTCGATGAGGGCTCGCCTTCAGCGATAAATAAGTGAGAACAAAGTGTCGGCAGAGTCCCCCAATCCCTAGGACTTTGATATTTATACGAGTTACGGGGTTGATAAGTAGATAGAAGAGGTAACTTACTTGCCAAAGCGGCGGATAAATTGACCAGCACCGGATACCGACCGAGGAGTCGCGTTGGGCGAGTAGTCAATTATAGGCCCAAGCAAAGCGTTGCTGCGGGGATGTAACGAGGGCTTTACGTAATGGCCTCGAGCAGATAGAGTCGGCGAGGACTTACGTAGCCTCGGAGAAATAGAAGTCGGCGAGGGCTTACGTGATGGCCTCGAGATAGAGTCCTCGAGGGCTTACGTAATGGCCTCGGAAAAATAGAGTCGGCGAGGGCTTACGTAATGGCCTCGGAGAAATAGTGTCGACGAGGGCTTACGTAATGGCCTCAGAGAAGTAGAGTCGGCGAGGACTTACGTAATGGCCTCGGCGAAATAGAGTTGACGAGGGCTTACGTCATGGCCTCAGAGAAGAAGAGTCCTCGAGGGCTTACGTAATGGCCTCGGAGAAATAGAGTCGGCGAGGCTTACGTAATGGCCTCGAGAGAAATGAGTGTCGGCGAGGCTTACATAATGGCCTCGGGAAGCGAGTCGGCGAGGGCTTACGTGGACCTCGGATAAAGTAGAGTCGATGAGGGCTTCATGTGGCGCCGGAGAAATAGAGTCGGCGAGGCTTCGTAATGGCCTGGAGAAATAGTGTCGGCGAGGGCTTCACGTAATGGCCTGAGAAGTCGGCGAGGCTTGCGTGGCGACCTCGGAGAAGTCGGCGAGGGCTTCGTAGTGGCCTCGGAAATAAGTCGGCGAGGCTTACGTGCGTAGCGCCGGAAGTAGAGTCGTCGAGGGCTTGCGTAATGGCCTCGGAGAAATAGAGTCGGCGAGGGCCTCACGTGGCCCCGGAAAATAGTGTCGACGAGGGCTTCACGTATGGCCTCGAAGAAGTAGAAGTCGGCAGGGCTTTACGCAATGGCCTGGGAGTAGAGTCGGCGAGGGCTTACGTAATGGCCTCGGAGAAGTAGAGTCGGCAGGGGCTTGCATGTGGCCTCGAGAAGTAAATCGTCGAGGAGCTTGCGTAATGGCCTCGGAGAAATAAGTCGGCGAGGGCCTCGTAATGGACTCGGAAGAAATAGTGTCGGCGAGGTTTGCGTAATGGCCTCGGAGAAATAGTCGGCGAGGGCTTACGTAATGGCCTCGGAGAAGTTGGTGGCCGAGGCTTGCGTAATGGCCTCTCGGAGAAGTTGAGCTTAGCGACCAATAGTAAATGAAGCGATGAAGGGGCTCGGGAGCCGGCGCCTTTATCGTGGGCTGCTCTCCCAAAAAGTAAGCGGCGGTGGAGGAGGCTGAGGCGCGCCTTCATGTGTGGGCTGCTCGCCCAAAACTAAGCGCGAGGCGGTGGAGGGCTCGGAGCGTGCCTCCATCGTGGGCTGTTCGCCCAAAAAGTGGCAGAGGCGATGGGGCGCTCAGGGCGAAAACCTCCTGCGTAGCCTGCTACGCCCAAAAATGCAGGCGAGCGATGGAGGGGCGAGACCCGGCGCCTCCATGCGTGGGCCGGCTAAGCCCAAAAGTAAGCGGCGATGGAGGGCTCGGAGCGGCGCCTCCATGCGTGGGCCTACTCGTCCAAAAGTAAGCGGCGGTGGAGGGGCTCGAGCGCGCCTCCATCGTGGGCTGCTACTTAAAAGTAAGCGGCGATGGAGGCTCGGAGCGCCTCCATGCATGGGCTGCTCACCCAAAAGTAAGCGAGGCAATGGAGGAGCTCGGAAGCCACGCCTCCATGCGTGGGCTGCTTGCCCATAGATAATCGAAATGCATTGAAGGGGGCAAATGTACGCCTTCATGCGTGAGCTGCTCGCCCAAAAGTAACGAGGCGGTGGAGGGGCTCGGGCGGCCTCCATGCGTGGGCTGCTCGCCCAAAAGTAAGCGAGGCGTTGGAGGTCGGGCTTGGCGCCTCCATGCGTGGGAACTGCTAAGCCCAAAGATAATCGAAATGCGATGAAGGGACAAATATCGCGGCGCCTTCATCGTGGGCACCTGCTGTTAAGCCCAAAGTAAGCGAGCGGTGGAGGGGGCTCTCGGCAGCGCCTCCATCGCGTGGGCCTGGTCGCCCAAAAATGCTTGAGGCAGTGGAGGGGCTCGGAAGCCCGCCCTCCATGCGTGGCTTTTCGCCCAAAGATAATCGAAATGCGGTGAAGGGGAAAATGTGCGGCGCCTTCATGCGTGGGCACGCTTTCGCCCAAAGATAGCGGAATAATAGAACTTCGTGAATCAGGTATCGAGCCCGGAATAAAGACTTCTCGTGAATCCCCGAGCATCACTTGACGGAATAATAGATCATATCAAGCGAGTGATGGTCGAAGCAAAATAATTATCGTGTAATATAAGACTTTATTGCTTAACTTGAATCATATTAACTTGTCAGGGATTGGAGATTACCTCGGCGAAGAACAGAAAAATGAGGGCTTACGATTGGCCTCGGTGGAGAGGGCTTCTTGCGTGTCTCAAATAATAAAGGAACCCACGGACAAAGGCTTGGCCCCACTAGTCATGCGAGGCAGCCCGGACTTTGCCAAAATTCCCATCAACCGATAATGGAGAGGCATACTAGCCTCAAGAGAACTTTCCAGAGGTCGTTGGGGTGATCTCGATGATGGAAACCAAAGCCCGCACAACATAAAACCGTTGGATTAGTCAGGAGAAGCAAATCTCACAAAATTCCCGCACAGGAATTCAGCATTGACCTTGATGGGGTGATCTCGATGATGGAAACCAAAGCCCGCACAACATAAAACCGTTGGATTAGTCAGGAGAAGCAAATCTCACAAAATTCCACGCCGAGAATTCAGCATTGACCTTGATGGGGTGATCTCGATGATGAAACCAAAGCCCGCACAACATAAAACCGTTGGATTAGTCAGGAGAAGCAAATCTCACAAAATTCCCGCACAGGAATTCAGCATTGACCTCTCAGCAAACAAAGGGCCGTATCTTGGCCTAGGAAACTTCGAATCCCGATCCGTAAAATTCCATGGGAAGTTAACATCCGTGTCTTTCCAACGATGCATGGCTCATTGGCTAATTCCCTCTGAATTTATTGTACTAAATCGGCAAAGTAGGCTGCTAACAGTATTTTCGAGCAGAAATTCAGCAGCGGCCTGTCTGCAAGCAAGACGCGATATCTCTCTCTTCGAAACTCCAAATTGCAATCCAAAACATTCAATGGAAAGTTAACATCTTCACCTTTCCAACGGTATATGGCTCATAAGCTAATTCCCACTAAATTTATCACAGTAATTCGGCGAAGTGGGCTGCTGGCAGCATTTTCGAGCAGAAATTCAGCAGTGGCCTGTCTGCAAGCAAGATGCGATATCTCTCTCTTCGAAACTCCAAATCGCAATCCGTAAAATTCCATGGAAAGTTAACATCTTCACCTTTCCAACGGTATATGGCTCATAAGCTAATTCCAACTAAATTTATCACAGTAATTCGGCGAAGTGGGCTGCTCGAAATAGGTAGATTAGGGAGATGTGGATGGAAGTGAAGTTTCGTCTATCAAAGTGGAAAAGGCATACCTTCAAATGAATTGGACTCACATATATATAGAGGTGAAATGGGTCCGTTGTGGGCCGGCTGTGAAGTGGGCCTAGTTGAGGCCCAATAACCTGGTCGAGGCCCAATAATCCTTTATCCGATTGCTAAGGCCCAATATTTATTTGAGGGTTAACAATGTATTTAGAAATAAAAGTAACATATTTTGTTAAAGAGTCACATGCTATTTCACTTTTGCATTCGAAAAGTCAATACATATGTAAAATTCAAATGTTGATACTTCAGGACGTAAATTTATCACTTCTGTAAAAATCCAATTGCATCTCGTTTCTTTCCTATTTTTTTATTTTTTATTTTTTGGGACAGTGCAAGATACACCAACACAAAGCCGCTCTACTAGCGGGTAATTAATCGCCTTATTAGCGAAAATTATAACCGCCGTACTAGAAGAAACTATAGCCGTTTTACTAGTGGGAGAATTATAATTGCACTATTGACAATAACTAATTGTGCTATTGGCAGGAACTAAGATTGCCCTCTGGCGGCAACTAAAGCTCTTCAACACATGATTGGTACATGGTTGGTGAAAATCAAACTTGAGACTACAAGTCTTCAGAGCCTCAACCTTTATCCTTATGACCGATCGAACAAAGGCCTGATTGGCACCCCATTTCTACTTGTGTTAGTCTCTTAAGATTGATATTAATGGCATTACACAGGTTTATGGCCTTCCTTTTTAAGACATATCGCACATACTCAGATATTCTTGTATGTTTGGCATATTTTCTAGGAGTTATTTTCATTAATTACTCGAAATTAGTGGTGTAAAGATAGGTGAGCCAGTCGAATCCAGACCGGCCCACTCAGTGCTCCCCTTTGACCGTTGGCAAACCCATGAACCGGACAGGCAAGCCTGCAGCCCGTTTGTGTCTGGACTCGGGTGGTACGGGTCCAATCTCACGGCTAGCGATTAATCGCGGGGCCCTTGAATAATTAAAAAAATATTTTAAAAAACTTAATATCTTAGTGTGTTGGGACTTCAATTAAGTCAAAAAAATAAAAATAAATAAAGAACACAAATTTGATTCAAATTGACCAATTTTAGTTCAAATGGGTAGAATTCAAACAACCCAAAGAGTTCATATGAGTTGGCCCACTTATCGACCCATGTGGGTTGGTCCACATGGGCCGACCCATATGGGTCAACTGGTGGGCTGGGTTGTAACCCCAAATTTGCAGGCCGGTCCAACCCGGCTCACAAACCTGCATGAACAAGCGTTTCAACCTACCCACCCGGATTGACACCTCTATTCTCATTTTCGTAACCAAAAATGATATGTGTAGGGATTATGTTAGAAATAGGTTAGGAAATGCGGATATTTATACCAAATGCTCTTAAATGCTGGATTTTAAAATTTCATTTAAGGATAATTTGGTAAAAAAAAAATCATATTCCCTAAACCTTTTGCTGAACTCGTTCCTACCCATACAAATGCTCATAGTAACTCATGTTCTCAATCTTTTCATTATATATGTCGGATTTTGTTTACCATGTGGCTTGTGTCTAATGGACTAAAGAGTAAAGACTTGTTTGATTTTACAAATTTTCAGTATGCAAAAATAAAATAAGAAAAGAAAAACTGTAATAAAATATTTTTAATTTCCTGCATTTTACATCATGCTAATTAATTAACGAAGTTTTTGGATTAAGCGCCAACATGGTCATGTAGTTCAATCGATTGATTCTCAAAAAATAATCTTTTGCCAACAAACATGGTCCCTCTACTTTCCCCATTTCAATTTTTTTTTCTTTTTTTCCCCTTTTAAAGACACAAATTATAAATATATGTATAATTTTCTAAATTATTACTTTTCACTCAAACATATTCTTTTAAATCACGTCCACACCACTTGTTTTTCACTTACAAAAACCATTTATAAAAGCACTTCACCGGTCACACAAAAATAATCCAGCACATATTTTACGTGGAGAAAAAAGTTATAATTTTATTTTTAAAAAATAAACATTAGTTATTACTTTCAATTTCTCAAATGCACTCTGAATTGAATAACTATAGGCCATATTTTGATACATAAAAATGCACATGAAAGGGGCATGTTAAGAAATAGATCGGAGATTACATCAAATACAAACCAACAAGATACTTGTAATGATAGATAAATAAGAAAAGCAAATCTATCTTTATAGGAGGGAGAAAATATTTACAAATGCCTTGTTATGAATACATGACAGGCGCATTGTTCAACAAAAATTTTGTGGAAACCAGTGTTTCTTTGACTAATTTCGAGCCATGCTGATGTGTCATTGAAAATTTTATTCTGCATTTTTTTTTCTTCCTAATCATTCATTGTTTTGTAACCACTCATTTTTTTTGCTAGCAATAATAATAATATTAAAAAATAAATAGATAAATTATTTTTTCTTAAGAACAAAAGGTTAAGTCAAAGTAACTTATATCGGCCGTGTTCTATTACCAGCTGTTGGGAGGAAATTTCCTCCTAGCAAGGAACAAGGCGCCACCCCCCCTCCCCTGCCACAGGCCCCACAGCAATAGGGTGAGGGTTGGAGGGGTGGAAGAGGCGCTAGAACAGGTTGGGAGAATTTTTAGCTGGTAATGGAACATTTTCGCTTAGTAATAAGCCAAGCCATCTAGTCTTTTTCACAAGCGTTGACATTCCATATCCATTTAGTGGATTGAGGACTAACAACTTGACATATAGACCATGTTCCTTCAAATTCATAGGAATATATGCCAGCATGTCTCTCACACTATGCAAGAATATAAGAATCCCTTAGTCTCTTGGCTATAAATACATGGTCAAATGGTGGCAATTATCATCTCAAAATCAATATATCTATGTAGTTTCGAGAAGAGAAGATTTACATGAAAAGAAGAGCTTTGTTTAGTAGCCAAGAATGACTTGCCTGCATTACTCTAGAAAATGTGGGCATAAGCACTTACATGGGTTTTCCAGGCAGTCATTTAGGCTAACTTAAGAGGCTCCTCTATTTCATGCTAATCTTCTTCTTCTTACCATTAATTTACAGCACAAACATCTACCCACGAATGAGAGAACTTCTGATTTTATTCAAGGGGTTCATATAGTCGTGGTCGTGAAATGATTTAGAAGAGCATTTTCTTATTCATTGGTTTTGGTTCTCAATTTTGAAGTACACTTTTTATTAGATTAGTGTGTGTTTCCACTAGATTTCGCACCTCGCCACAATATAAATCCTTTTAGAGTTTCGTCCACAAAAATAAAATGATGACTCAAATTCTCTAGCTCTGGCACTAGCTTCAAATATCTGTTAAAAAAAGAGGCAGCGATAAGTGATAACTTATCATCGCCCTTTGATGTAAGAGTTTGCAAGCGGAGCAAAATACTATGCAAGGGACGTATTTGAATGTTACATGTGAAATGTACAAAGACAATAAACAATAGCATCTTTCTTCTTCTTTTTTTTGGTGGTAGTAGTAGCAGCAGCATTTTAGATAGTACTCTTTCTATGCACTTGTTTGGCTAGCGAATTAAAGGGGGAGTCGGTATAGTGATAGAGTACATTAGGACTCTTATCATTAACGAGATTCTCATTCAGGTCACAAAGAGTAATCGTAGCATGAATGTCCCTAACAATTTGTTGCATAAATAGAGGATGAATGTCTCTAACAGTTTGTTACATACTTACCTTTGAACATTCAGGAGGAACGTAAGAGTATCTCCGGGGGTGGCCGACCTTCAGGAGTGTTTAGCCCCAAGGGTGGTTGGCCCGAGAGTGGTTTGCTCCAGGAGTGGTCAGCGTGGAGGGTGGTTGTTCTTCGGATTAGTTGGCCCCCTGAGGGAGTAGGGCATATAAGTTAACCATTTCCTCAGACGGAGAAAAGTACATTTCATTTTACTTAATTATTATACTCTTTACTGATCAATTACATTCAAAAATCCTTTTTTTTTTTTTAATCTCTATCAAACATACTTTAAGTGTTTGTTGAACAAAATTATTCTTAGAAAAAATTATTTTTCAAGAGAATATGTAGTGTTAAAAAAAAAGGAAAAAAAACATTTTTTTTAAAATAAAAAAACACGTGTTTACTTTTATGATAAATAATAAAATAATAAGTACTAAACTTATGATTGAGAATAATTTTAACTTCGTCTAAGTTGCTCTTTACAAACAGGACCTTGCATCGAGTGATTCTATAGTACTTTGTGTAAGTCCGAAGATAACATATCCTTCAGCTTCTTCGTCTGACGAGCTGAGAGTGCCACCGATGACAGCTCAGCTTTCCGGTCTCTGGCTCGACAGCGTCGCCGGCACGGTTTCCGGACAGTCTAACCACCGTCGCAGCGGCAGCCTCTGCCGCCGAGCACCTTCTGCGTCTCTCTCCGTTTCGCGTCAACCTACCTCCTCATCCTCCATCCAGGCAAGAGATTAGACTTTACTGCTTTACTTTCGTGCATTATTTTATCTTCCGAGTTATGCAATTATGTATATTTGAACTTCAGTGCGATTTCCCCTTGAACAACTACATGTCGATTTGGTCGAACAAAGGGTTCTGATGAATCTAAAATTAATTTGTATTAAAGTTTAATTGGAGCTTGGAATTTGCAGTGAAATCATTGGCATTCATAAGTCATTACAATTTTAGTTAATAATAAGCTTACTAAATAATTTCAGTGGAGAGAATGTCCAGGATGTAACTGAAAAGAGTAATTTAGTCGCTATTGCTTTTCTTACTACATACAGCTTGAAGGAAGCAACCCTGTTTCTGTCGATGTTGCCCCATTTTTTGGCTGGATGCCTAAAGGATTATGATAAACACATATTGGTTGCCTATGCATGCTAAGATCAGCTATACATATATTTATTTTGGATTTGATAGTTCTAACTTCTGTGCATACAATGCTTCCATGTAACTTCTGATATATCCGTCCATTGGGCAATGGCACGTCTTGATGACATGGATAAACTTTTATTTTCGCTAAAAATAATTCTTTGGGTTGAGGAATGGTGGATGTTATAGGATTGTAGATATAATGAGTTAGAGATTTCAAATGTACAGTTAATGTTGAAGTTTGACTTTGATATTTAGTAAATGTTAATTTGTAGGTCGAAAAAGTTAAGATAAATATGGCCTTAGCATGAGCTGCATGACTTGCCACTTTCTCCGGTAAACGGCTAAAGTAGCAACCTTTTGTGCATTTATCATTTGCATAATAGTTGTCTCCCGTGTTTGGTGTAGCCGTGTAGTATATGGACATATGGGATCTTCAGTTCTGGCTCTTTCAGTTCCTTCTCTTTTGTTGAATTCATGGTTGAAGTTACAGCCTTCAATATTGCAGATTGTTGGTGGTGGATTGTATGGCAATGAAAATCCGAAACTGAGTACTACTTTAGAGAGTGTCCCTCCAGAATTTGATTGGACAGATTTAGAGGCTGATCTGTATTACTGGACTAAGATATTACGCCCAGTTCAGGTGGGAATTAGACCTTGACTTCACTCTGTATCTTTTTTTTTTTAATGAAAATTGATTGTGTGGTTTGTATTATTTGTCTGATATCTTCTTTTCTCCCTTGATGGGCGACAATATATAGTGGTATCCAGGTCATATTGCAAAAACTGAGAAAGAGCTCAAGGAACAGCTAAAACTGATGGATGTTGTTATAGAGGTTCGAGATGCAAGGATTCCTATGTCCACTAGTCATCCACAGGTTAATATCTTTCGCTTATGTTTTTTATGTCCTTGGTTGTTTACACACATGTCCTTCATGATGATGAGTGTGGCGGCAGGCAGAAAGATAATATTTGCAATTAATTCAAGTTACCAATGTAATGGTTATAAATGGCCAATTTCATGTGACTAATGCCAAAATGTATGTCATTAGCTTTGCAAATCCCTCGAGATTTTTTCTGTACCTTCTTGCATGATGTGTTTTTTGCACAAATTTTTATTAGGCTTTCGTGAACAGATGGATACATGGCTGGGTAATAGGAAAAGAATTGTTGTTTTGAATCGAGAAGACATGATATCCACAGCTGACCGAAATTCTTGGGCAAGATATTATGCTAGGCTGGGGACAAAAGTTGTCTTCTGCAATGGCCAGCTCGGAATGGTATTCAGAAAAGCCCTGCAAATTTATTGTATCAGAAGATCAAAACTATGATTTAGTTATAATATTTTCTATCTTTTGAAAATTTCAGGGCACCATGAAGCTAGGTAGGTTGGCAAAATCATTGGCAGGTGATGTTAATGAAAAACGCAGAGCAAAAGGACTACTTCCTCGTCCTGTGAGTTCTTGCACCTGCCAATGTTCTGTTATGCTTTATTTTATCCTTCATATTTATTGCATGTTAGGAAAAATTATTATTATAATCATTTTTTCTCACACCTATTGTCGACCGTACATTCTATAACAAAATACCACTTCACGTTTCTCCATAATTTTCTTTACTTTTAATCGTACATTCTCCCCTAAGAATTACCTTTTTTCCTCAATGTTGAAATTATTACAGGTTCGTGCTGGAATAGTTGGCTATCCCAATGTTGGTAAATCATCTCTAATAAACCGTTTACTGAAACGACGGAAGTGTCCTGCAGCTCCAAGACCAGGTGTAACCAGAGAATTACAGTATGTCTCGTCTCTTCTGTTGTCAAATTTTTTAGCCTTTGTTCTTTTTAACTTGTTTCTATCTGAAAATTAATTTCTACCAGTCAAAAAATCAAACATCAATATCAACCATTATTATTCAATCTAACAAGTTGGTTTTCACCTAAATAAAAGTTTACCTTAACAGACCATTAGATGCACATGACCATTAAATTACACATAACGGAATGCAAATAATATTTTCTATGTTTCATTTAAAAATTCAAAATTTTATATTCTCTTCAACAAATTCATAGTTTCTAACCTCACCTTTTTGCCTATAAAAGATGGGTCCACTTTGGGAAAGATTTGGAATTACTTGATTCACCTGGAATAATTCCAATGCGGATCAATGACCAGTCGGCTGCCATTAAACTCGCTATATGTGATGACATTGGTGAGAGATCTTATGATGTTTCAGATGTTGCAGCCATTCTTGTTCTGATGCTTTCACGTTTCCCATCAGTAGGTTTGTTCTCATTCCCTTTTAAATATTTCAAACTATTGAATCAGTGGATATAATTCTTTTATTGTCACGACAGGAAACAAAGCCCTTCATGACCGCTACAAGATTGATACTGACGGGCGTGTTGGTAAAATGTACGTTTTTGGTTGGCATGGTTTTTAGTTTCTTTTGTAAGTCACCATCTGCTTAAATTTTTGGAATTGTCAGTTTTGTAGAGAAGCTGGCGCGCCAGTTGTTTAATGGAGACACTCATCAAGCAGCTTTTCGCATCCTATCTGATTTCAGGAAAGGAAGGTTTGGGTGGGTAGCACTCGAGAGGCCTCCAAAGTAGGATGAATATTAACTCAAGATGACCATAACAAAATCCTTCTTGAAAATCACTTCTGATGATGCTAAGAGTGTAATACTGTGAGCTTTAGATTCGTAGTATTTTTTATATTGGGATTGTAAAATGTAAATAATATACACACTTTCCCCACTCCAAGTGAAAGTAGCGTATGGTATTTTTAGCATTTGGTACTTTTTGTCATACTGTTATGCGCAGATGATATGCATACACTGCACACCAGATATGGGGGCGGCCATGCCCCTAGGCTCCACTCACCCTTATCCGGAGTGAGAGTTTAGATGTGTCATCTCTCTCTGCTTTAGTTATCTCATCCAATCAGAGTGTTTAATATTTATATATCTTATTGTGCATGTAAAGTATTTTTATTGGATGTAATAGTTAATTAGACTAAATCTGAATTCATCTACAGTTGGAAGGATATATGTCAATTGTTTGTAAGAGTAATTTTTATATCTTAGAGCATGTTTGATGGAGATTATAGAAAAATTGATTTTTAAATGTGACAACTAAAGAAAAATTTTTAAATAATAAAAAATATAAAAATGTAAAAATGGTGGATATTTAGATGTGATTTGTTTGGTCAAATTCAATTCTAAAAGTGGATGAGTTTGATAACGTGCTTGTAAACTTCTGATTATATGTCATTTATATATCAAACGTCAAGTAGCTATAAGCATCACTAATCACTAGCTTATGTTCGGTTAAAATAAATATAAATATAATGACAATAATTTATATCAACTACTCATTATTATTTACCCATTTAATAACTTTTTTTATTATTTGTTTTGAAAACATAATTTTCAGCAAAATAAACATAGTCATGACGCCTAAATCAGATTGAAAAAATAATAATTTTTAGATGTGTGGTTGAGATGTTAAAAAAATATATCAAAAATATAAATAATTATGAAATTAATGTAATGAGTTATTAAAATAAATAGGATTGAGAAGAAACAAATCAATACATGTGGCTGTAGTTTAGTGGTTAGAATTCCACGTTGTGGCCGTGGAGACCTGGGCTCGAATCCCAGCAGCCACAGGATGCAGTGTTCTTGCTTCATTTTTATTATTTATTTATTTTTTCGAAATTGCGTAAATTCCGCATCGGTATCATCATTTTTCAACACCGCTTAATTGAAGCTCCAGTGAACTAGCCGTTACGACTACAACTTTGTTCAATTCTCTCTCTGCTATATTACAATCATTTTCACTTTCAAATCCAACGAATCCATAACAGCTTTAATGGCGACTTCTCTGGGATCTCCAGCTCCTCCTCCCTCTTCACTCGAACAGGTTTGCTTAATCGTCCCTCATTTAATCAAAACCCCTTCGCTAAATTCTAATGAATCTAATCCAATCTAATCCAATCTTTTGTAATTATTAATTATTATGTTTTCATTTTGCTTCCATTTATTATTCTGTATTTAATTTCAGGGATCGCCGAGCTTGATGGGATCTTCTTCCCCAATCTTCAGTCCTTCTTCCGATCAGCGATTCTGGAGCACTCTTCGCAGCCGAGTCGACTCGCTTCTCGAGAATCGGCAATCCTTGCCCGTTCGAATGGTTAGTTATTCATTTTTCACTTCATCAAATTTAGGGGTTTTTTTCTGTTATATTTTGAAGGATTTTATAGATTTTGTCAAAATTGTGCAGAATGACGAAGCAATGAAGTGTAATAAGAGATTAAAAGAGGACTCTCAGCTTTTGCTCAGAGGATTCGACTCTGTTTCTCACACTCTTTCTCAGCTTTCTCACAATCTGGAGAACGCTCTTCAGGTAATAAAAATTAAAAAGTTAGTACTAATTTTAAATTTTAAATTTTCAATTTGAACAACTTTTTATTTTTTATGTATTAACAGTTCTTAAGCTTTCCAGGGAGCTAAAGATCTTGCTAGGCCTCCCACATTGACTGAAATACTTCAGGTCACGCTGGAAAAGGCGAGAAATGAAGAAGACAAATCGAGAAACGAGAACAAAGACGGAGATGAAGATGTAAGAGGGAGTGAAGAAAACAAGAGAGGATCAAAAAGGAAGTTGGATTCTCCAGAAGATTCCCAAAAGGAAAATGCACAGAGCCCAAAAGAATTGGGGCAACTCAAGAAAGCTAAAAATGTTGGTACCTTTTCTTTTTTATTATAAGTGATTATTTCTGCAGATTTGTTATTGATAAGAGTCTCATTTGGTTTAAAGCTGGCGATTTCGATGGCAACAAAAGCTGCTGGATTGGCGAGGGAATTGAAATCGATTAAGTCAGATTTAAGGTTTATGCAAGAAAGATGCAGTATTTTAGAGGAAGAGAATAGGAAACTTCGTGATGGATTTGGTAAAGGGATCCAACCGGAGGAAGATGATTTGGTAATTATAATCTACTCTCTTTTATTAACTTTGCAAATTCTTTTGAAAGAACTCAAAATGGTTGTTCAAAATGCAAAGCTTTAAATATTGTGATTTGAGAATGATTAGTGGATTCTTAGTTCATTTGGTATATCTCGTCCATGATCCAAAGTAACTAACAACTTTTAGATTACGTTATCCTTATATGAACTCTGTTTTAGAAAAGAACACTTCAAACTCACTTAAGCCACATTTAAGCTTGAAGCTTCACATCATTGCTTCACAAGCTTTTACTTTGTGCAGCACATGCTTACACCCACCTAAACTACGAAGCTTGATGTTGTTGCTCACTCATACTTTACGCTTTTTAGAGCATTGCTTATGAATAGGCATCTTGTTAGGCTTATGCTATGCAGAGTAATTTCCAATCATATGTGCTTATAATGGAGATCGACTTAGTACTTGTTTGGTTGAGCTTTTTCATAATTCATCATTTCCTTCTCAAAAGTACCTAGACGTAAACAAGATCCAATGTTGGCTATGCTAATTTGCCTCACCCTTTTGATTTAGAACGTCATTTAAGACTTAGAAGTGCTTAATAGTCATCACCCTACTCTTGATGGGGTTTATGCATATTCTTAGCATGTTTAAACGTGGTTCGTAGGATTAGAACTGATCAAAGCTTGCATCTTCGTCCCAATGTGTTTGCAGGTAAGGCTTCAATTAGAGGCACTTCTAGCTGAGAAATCGAGATTAGCAAACGAAAATGCAAACTTGAAAAGGGAAAACCAATGCCTTAATCAGCTTGTAGAATACCATCAACTTACTTCACAAGATCTCTCTGCATCTTATGAGAATCTGATAAGGGGAATGGGCTTAGATTTTTTGTCTCCAGCTGGTGAAGATGATGCTAATGGAGCTTATGCAGAACATGGAAGAGCACCAAGAACTGACATACTAGGAGTTTCCAAATCATTGAATGAGTGCTATGATGAAGAACAAGATCAATAGGCAGAGAAGCTTTAGCTCCAGGTCTCTGTTACCAATCTGTAAAATTTTATTTATTTATTCGGCATTTATGTTTGTCCGTAGGATTTAGCAAAAGCATATCTTAGATCCTGATCTTTGAATTAAAAATATGATGTAGAGCAAGAGCATGTGCTTCACTTATATTATGGACCTAAATTATATGTTTTCCAATAAATTTTTTTATATTCGACGAGTTAAGAATTCAGAGTAATAGCATGCTTAAATTCATACGGAGATTTACTTGTTTGCAGTTTTAACTATGAATAAATGGATGATGTGATTAAAATTCTGTAACTTCTTTTACTTGAAACATTCTATACATCATTCCATAATATTTTCAGCTGTTTAGTTCTTACATTCAACAGCAGTCAGTGAGGAATTATCTGGTTTATTGCCCTCTTCACTTCCATGATACTTGATTTTTTGCCACTTGCATTCTCTTTCACCTGAAAATAAATAAATAATAGATTAATAAAAACCATAAATATGTGAAAAAGTATCAGCTAATTAGTATGGACATTATTAATCCAGAGATGAAAAATCATACCTTAGCTCTCAGTTCAGCTTGAAAGATCCCATTATTAACAGATGATTGCACTGCCATGATCTCTATTCTTAGCCTTCTTAGAGTCTGCAATATGTCAAATAACAAGCCTTCGTTGTAAGGACAATTCAATTCCACCAGTGCATCATTTTCAATTATGGAAACCTCTACTTGCACTACCACCTCCTCTGCTGCTGCCACCACCTGCCTTGGTGTTGGATGCACCGTTTTCAACTTCCCACCACCACCACGCTTAACTATCCCCATTTTCCTCTTGTCGGACCCTTGTCCTCTCCTACTTGATTGGGCCGAGTCTATAACATTTCTTGAACGTCGCTCAGCCTCTATTTCGTTGAGTATGTGCCTCCAGTTCCTTCACTCGCTTACTTAACTGTTTAACATATTCTATAGTGTCTCCAAGAATTGATGCTTTGTCCATTTTCGTGACGAAGGGTACTAGAGATTTCAATATGATGAACCTTTCGTTTAGCTTCTCACGGCGACGTCTTTCAGCAAGAACATGGTTGGCATTGAGATCGTCCTGTGGCATGCCTTTGCGGAAGCCGGAGGAGGTGGTGCCTATTAACTTGGCATGGAGCAAAGGGACGGTGAAAAGTATGTATTTGAGGAGCGATTGGGAAGCACTTTTTGGATGGGTGGGAGAGGGGCGGCGGTGGCGGTGGTGGACCAATTGGAGAAGGCAGAGGCGGTGGATGAATACTCCGGCCGCCGTCTAGAAAGGATGGTTGATTGGTGTTGAAGGATGGTTGACTGGTTTTGAAGTATGGTTGAGACTGTTTGAGAATAGTGACTGTCTTCTGGACTTAGTTCATCATCCAGTATATGGCCCACTGCACCAAAACCATTTCCAACAAATAGATAAGTTTTATGCTCAATCAAATATTGATATGACATTTTGATATTACATGTACATATATTTACCTAAAGGTGGTGGTGGAAGGTCGTTTCTCAGGGGATCATTCTCTAACTCCAGCATATGCAAGCCACCATGGCGTTGGTGGTGTTTTGATTTCTCAGGTTGTGCCACCGCAACTTGGCGGAAATTCGAGTCCATATTATTCGACCCATCATCAGGTGATCCAACCCTAATATCTTCAGACATGTCAAGTTGCATTATCTGTTCAACATCACAATCCATCTGAGGTATATTTGTATCACTATTTTGAGCTCTCGAGTGTCTAGCGACATGTGGCACGTTTGTATTCGAGTCCAATTCCTCTTCGCCCAGCTCCTCCTCCATTTCACAAGTGTTTGGTGGTAGAATAGGCGGATTGTGGATAGGTAACATTGATGTAGAGGAGTTGAGTGGTGGCCCTGACGACTCTACCGGATTGGAAGTAGAATGCTCGGACAAGGCTGGTTTTGAAGGAGGAGGTTGATGACATTGGTCAACGAAAACTTTCTTGATATATAGCACAAATTCATTGTCTTCTTCAACCTACATACACCATCATTTCAGCTTTCCAATCATGCAACAAATTGATGGAAAAATTTTCAGACTGAACACTTGTTGACCATTAAATACTGACCACCTATTCATAAAAGACCATAATTAACTAAATATGACAACCCTTAATATATAAGTGACCAATATTGATTTCGTCGAATAATTGAGTAATCTCAAACGAGAGAGAGTTGGACATTACCCGTTCTGTTGTTCCAAGTTCGACTACCCCATCGAGGACGGGAATGCATACAACAGTCTGAAAGGTTACATGTAATAGAAACAATTTAAATAAGAAGGGAAAGAAAGGGGGCAAATCAAGAATTTGAAATGGATTGGGGAGGTGATAATTACCTGTATTCGAGCACTCTTGCATTGAACATGAAAAGGAAGAGAATAGAATTCATCAGGGGCGTGTTAAGGTAAAAGTTTTATTTTGCTAAAAACTAATTTTGTAGATTGAATTGTCATGGGAACACACTTTCAACCCTTTTTTTAAGTAAATAATAACAATAAACTACCCTCTTTCCTCCAAATTCTTCTACCCGAAAATAAAATAATCTTAGTATTTGGTAGAAGTAAAAGAAAAGTATTACATGTATATTGGTACCTTTGCCAGAATTGCTCTGGAGAAGACTTTACTGTCAACTTCATTAGCGCCAGTAAGCCATATTTGCTTCCGTTTAGCATATGCTTTTCCTGGTAATCTACATGTCACAAACCATAATACTATTATACATGATGACTATTTACTCACGCCAAAATTTTTCTTTTACTCTAACACTGCATTGAATTTTCTATCCTAATTGTTTAATTTAGAAATTATCAAAAAACTTGCATCAGAAATCATTAATTGTTAAAGACAATCACATAATGATTATATTGGCTAAGATATGATACGAGACGATTAATGGAAGATAATTATTTCAATCAAGATTATAAGTTATCTTCACCGAAGGTTTCAGGCACCGTAGCAAGCCGGATGCCTTTTAAGATACTCGCATTTGATGTGATCGCTATGAAATCACATGTGATTTCATGTTTGGGTTTTTTGTTCAATACGTGGTCGGGTGCCTGAAAACTTCCCTTATCTTCAGATGTTTATGATTAATGTCATCGTTGTGATATACATATTATTACTTATCTTTAAGATTATAATTTATTTCGTGTTATAATTTTCGCATCAAAAACCCTTTCTCATAAGTTCCAAGTAAGTTTTAGAAAATTCCCTTGAATCAAGTTAACTACTTCTTGTCTGCTCTTGCATTTATTTACTTATGTCCATCTTATTTGTGTATAAGTAGGAAGGACATGTATTTGTTTTGGGAGAGATCATTCTCTTCTAAACTAGGCAATGTCTACATTGTGGCTTTCTACAGCCAAAATGTTCTATATTATTCGTCTCATTTTTTTCCCTCCGCGCAACGATCTTGTTGGAGAATTTAAGACCTGTGACCTCCATTCCTTACAAACAACGATCTTGTGTTTGATTGGCTTTGTGAATTTCTTTGATACAAACACCTTCCTAATACCAATTCAGCTAATTAATGAGAAATTCAATTCCACCCCGACCCCATCCTCACAACTGTGAGGTTGGTGAATTATGGGATAAATAGTAATATATTTTCTATACAATGCAATGTGTTAACCTTATTACAATAACTGTTATAGTTTTATATTTCTACTTTGTCTTATCTAAAATCTTTAGGAGAAGTCATTCTGCACTTATAGGTTAAATCTTGTAAATGCATTTAGGACGACATAATAGTATGTCGTCCTTAAAGGTCTACAGGCACAAACCTATAGGGGCGACAGACCATCCGTGAAAGCCTTATTTCTGGTAGCTATTATTGTGTGACAGAGTTTCAACTAAAGCTATATATTTTTAGACCTAGCTACATGTAATAGTTGATTGACATTGTAATTTAAATAATACGAATATTTTGTTTCCACAATATTGTGTTGTCCAAGAATTCAATGCCGAATTTATGTAGCTTTGATGGACCACAATGAATGAAGATGAATTATTTGTCACAAATATCTATCACAATATTTTAAAAGAAAGAAGAGTAGTAGATGATGATTTAGTTTTTACCCGACACCAGGTGGAAATGAGAAGGAAGCACATATCAAGTAAAACCACTCAGATTCCGTTAAGTCCTCTGGCGACAAGGCTGCAGACGGCCGCCGTTCTTGGTGACTTGTTTCTCCGGCCGATAGGGAATCATATAGCTCTCGAAGTTGCTGGCTTCTCTGAAGGGACGCCTCCTCGGCGCTATCTTCTGTTGGCTGCAATGTTTTCCTGGTTTTTATTGCTCCATTGTAGTATCCATCACTCCACAATAGAATCCTTAAGCAAGAAATACATTCTAATTACTCAGTACTGAACAGTATTAACGAAGAAAACGAAGTTTAAATTGAGTGCTCATTTTGTCAAGATTTTCAGGGGAACCAAAAAAAATAATAATAAATGAAAAGGGTTTTTCTTCCAGAATATATGTGCTGACAAAAGAAAATGAAAAAAAAAAAAGTCCCACTAATTGTGTGGTTAAAAATGAGTTGAATATATTTAATATGTAGTACTTTACTTACCCTTGTTGAGGACACAATTGCCAGAAAATACTATATGTCCATTGCACAGATTGAACTGCAGTTTGCAACATACTTTGCAATCTGTTTCCATGAGATGCAGCAGCCATTATGGCCCTTAGATATGAACAGCTATTTAAAATATCATAGCAATCATTCTGATATTGGTCGAAAAACCGAAAAAAGTATCAAGATTCAAATGGAAATTAGCTGAAAAATGAGGTTGAAACGGAGAAAATTAAAGGGTATATAACTATGGATGTAGGAAAGATTGGGAATTTGGTAGTACGGAGAAGAGAAAGCAGGAGCATGAGGATTTTAACTTTTTAAGGGAAGCATTTATTTGACACTCATAAAATCAAGAAACTACCAAAAAATTGTGGAGGATTAGTAGCACCAGAATGGTCGTTGGCTTAATCGGGAAGTTCATGCATATAAGAATTTAGATATTTTTGGAAAAGAATTGGTTTGATACTCTTTCAAGACTTTCTGAGATTGACAATTAGTACGTGTTCTCCTATAAATTTTAACACATTTTTATACACAAATTTCGTGGGACCTACCTGTACTACACAAATCTCCATTATTTAATTTCACTTATTCTCTCTCATATATCACAAAAGAACATATATCCTAACACCCGGTTAGTTAAAACAACAATGTTGCTTGCAATATTAGTATTATAACTCAAAGACTCGCCACTATTGCGATTATATTTTATTACGATGGGTTAAACTCGAAAGCAGAGGAAAAAGTGAAGAAAAAGTAAGACTAAAATGATCATTCAGTAATTGTGTGCAAATCCTTCCGTAACAGTATTGATACCATTCACTAGATATTCTTTAGATTCCGTATAATAATTTATGAAATCTTGTTGTGTGTCCATATCCACTATCTTCTTATTCTAATTATTATTATGTGGTGGTCTCTGACGGCAACAAGTATTCAATTTTGTCACAAGTAGGGCCAAACTGTTTAGTATTTTTGTATTTCAATAACCAAACCAATTAGTTTGGAGTGCCAAAGCTAGTAATTAAGATTTCTCTCTAGAATTTTGCTACCTCACCAACAAAGTATGATCACACAACTTCACAAGACAAGTTAAATTTTAAATCTTTATTTTTCAAGAAATGACACAAGATGTATGTACTAAATAAAGCAGTAAGAATAAATTTGAAATGTTAATCGTCTGTGTAAAATTACGCTAACACTTTGTAAGTACACATAACGAAATTCTTCGCTCTTAACCACACAATTCATCAACATGGATAGTTGCCTAGCTAGCTAATAGTTATTGAGGCGGTTGATTTATTAGACAAGACAAGGGAGAATTTGAATGGTTGGTGCCTACCAAACGGTTACTTGTTCTTTCTGACTTAGACAACAAAAAGATAGGTATCATAAAGAGTACTATTGGTCTTTGTTTACGAGAAAGAACCGTCCACGTACGTTTAATATCACAAATAGGCAAATCCATTACATCTTGTTTTCATGTATGCCATCTAAGTTTTAGTAACGCTTGAAATCTAAATTATGTATGCGACGTGATTGTAGAATTGGATTCTCTTTTATTGGCCAACGTACTCCATTCTCCATCTACAGATTATTCGTATGTGCAGTCGATTGTTCAGGATTGTAAGTTTTTAGCTACGAATATTGAAAATTGTAGCTTTTCTTTTCTTGGGAGATTAGCGAATTGTGTTACTCACGCTTAGCTCGAGCAACAAATTCTATGTCTGATTTTGGAGGGTGGGAATATGTTCTCTCTCCTTTTATTATTGATGTTTTAATAGTTGATTCAATATAATTCTCCCATCTAAAAAAAAAAAATTATACTAATGCTCTAGTGGGCATGGCAGATTGGGGCACACCTTAGCGATTAGCGGATGTTAGGATGTATGTAAAATGAATTTTTATGTGTTTTTATGTGATATAGGAGAGAGAATTAGTGGAGTTGAATAGTGGAGATTTGTATAGTACAGATAGGTCCCACGAGATATGTGGATGTGAAATATGAAAGAAAAGTAGTGGGGTTGAAAAAAATGTGTAAAAACGTGTAAAAACATGAATTAACCAGGCCGCCTATGAAATTGTTCTAATTTTTTATTGAAAAAATCATTTAGTTTGTTTTTCATAGAATTAACAATTGAAGAAGTAGAATCCAAAAACCAACCAAGAAATGATAATTATATTTGTTCATATGAATATTCTTTAACTGAGAGTGAAAATTAATCTAGTGATGGTCTAAGGATCAAACTTCGGACAAAAGTATAAAGATTATATTTGTTTTATGGTTTAATTTTACGATTCAAAATTGTTTCTTTTTCTTTGGCTTCTCATTTAATCAAGTATGTTTTTTTATTTTTAATTTCATTGACCAATTTTCCAGAATCAGGATCAAGAAAGAGAAGCTAATTCATGGAGAGCTACTATGGCAACCGGTTTATGGAGTGATGTTGGGAGTGCTCGATATTATAGCACGTTTAGTAATCTAAAATTTTTTTTTAATATAATTTTTAAAATAATTTCTATTAAAGTGAGGATTATGGTTTGTTACATGGGAAATACTTGTGGTATACACAAATGTGTACCACACAAATATAACACCCTAATAGGGTGTGGCATTAAATAACTAGAATGCCCCCCTGAAAGTGGGGGTTCACACCCTATTAGAGTGGTAATTGTGTGGTACACATCTGTGTATACCACAAGCATTTCCCTTGTTACATTATTATGTTTTTACATGTGCTCTAGTCGATTTAATTTTGTAAATAAAAAATGAAAAAGTAATATTACATTAATAATATTAATAATCTTAGCGTGGAGAAAGGGTTCCACTATTGTGGGTGGCTCACTCCTATTTATCGTGGATATTAAGGGTTAAGCAGGTCCGATGATTGGTGTACAAGCCACAAGGAGATGAGAAATAGTTCTAAATAGAAAACTTTAAATTCGTATAAACTTATTTCCACATAAAAATTAACTTTTTGTATGGATATTGGTGGAGACCACAAGATGTGTGAATAATATTGAGTGATGATTTGAAATGTGTTATTGATATTAATATTTGATTTTGATTTTTAGTAGTAGGTGATTTTTATATAAAAATAAGTGAGGACGAAGAGAGACTATAAAGTCAAAATTTCGCTGTCTGATTGTATCTTGCTGATGCTGCCCCAATCTTTTGGGCCTCATGGTCACAATGCAAGGCTTTTATACCTTGCCAGTTGCCACCAGAAGGCTTTAACTTTTCCCATCTTTCTTTCATTTCTTCCTTCTTTTATTTGTACTCTCTGTCCTCTAACTTTTGGTTTGTTTTCTTTTTTGGTCTTGGACTTCATCCTTTCCCATTTAACCTATAATCTTTATACTTTTTTTTTTTTGAGATATTCCAATTTTGCACCAAAAGTTCTTCATTTCTTTAAAATCTTGTATTTTGCTCCTCTTTATTTTTATTCAACTTTCATCCACACACCTTTCACCATCGGGTTAAACCTTATTTAAAAAAATAATAACAATAAATAAAAATAACACCACAATTCACTATCGAAATAGGAACTTTTAGAACGCGACAGTCATTCCTATAGCAAGAGGTGGAGGAACATAGGTTCCTTTGAGAGCATTGGACCCCACTGACTTGGTGGAAATTTTGCCCAAGAAAACCCTATCCGTTGGCCTAACATTGAAATCGGCAACAATGTAAGTTTCGGTTCCCTTTGCAATTGCCAAGAAGAAGACAGCAGCAGCCGACATCTTCCAAATTCCAGTTAATTCCACTGCTCTAGAATCTGATTAGTAAAAGCTACTTTTGTTCTTATATTTTATAAATCTTTGAATCTATTTTTAATTATTCAATCAAGAATTGATACCAAGATCATTTTCATTGATATTTGCTTGTCAATAAATAGAGAATAGAGTTGCAACCCTAATTTACAATGAGTCCTAATTACATAAGATATCTCATCGACTATGGGCTCTAATACAACTAGGTTAAAATACAACTAAATATACCATAAAGTATACAGTAACATCCCCCCTCAAATTGATGCGGGAGGATCCGAGAGTATCAATTTGCCCACTAGAAACTGATGACGTTGACGAGATAATGCCTTGGTGAACACATCGGCTGTTTGGAGCTCAGTGGCAACGTGAGGAAGATCGATCACGCGTTGGTCAAATGCTGCACAAATAAAATGACAATCAACTTCAATATGCTTGGTACATTCGTGGAAAACAGGGTTCGCGGCAATTTGAATTGCACTAGTGTTATCGGCATGCAGGGGTGTGGGAGAAAATTGGGGAATACCAAGTTAGCCTAACAAACCACGAAACCACACAATCTCGAGCAGTGAGGACATAGCACTGCGATACTACGATTGATGGAGGATTTAGAAATCGATCTTGTTTCTTGCTTTTCCAAGAGATAAGGGCATCACCCGTAAACATACACCACCGTAACGATCGCCGCTTATCGAAAGCACCCATTGTGCATCACTATACCCCACCAATTGTAGAGGATTCTTCTTAGCGAAAAATAATCCCGACCGTAAGTACCCTTAAGATAACGAAGAATACGTGACTAACTGCGAAATGAGTATGGCGAGGGCCTTCATAAAGCGACCGACTTCTTTGAGCGGCAAAAAGAAATATCCGGGCGTGTAATCGTCAAATAATTCAGACTCCCAAAAATTTGCCGATATAACAATGGATCAGACAACAATTCACCATCCTCTTGGCTAAGCTTTAAATTAACCTCCATGGGAGTAAGAACGGAATTCACAGACTCGAGACCAACCAAGTGAGAATATCTTGAGTGTATTTGTGCTTATGCAGAAGAGTACCAGTGGAAGAGGAATGAACCTCAAGACCAAGAAAATAACGAAGTGGCCCAAGATCCTTCATGTGAAAAGAAGAGGCGAAGATCTTTGTTGGAGGGACCTAATCGACTGAGCATCAGATCCAGTAATAACAATGTCATCCACATAGACCAAGAGAATCACAAGCCCAGTAGCAATCTGCTTAAGAAAAACAGACGAATCATATTGGCCCTGAGTGAAGTGCAAATCGAGGAGTGTGGCACGAAATTTCTCAAACCAGGCACGGGGTGCCTGTTTTAACCCGTAGAGTGAACGCTTTAAGCGACAAACTTCAGTAGATGGGGTAAGAAATAACCCCAGAGGTGGGGCCATATAGATCTCTTCTTTCAAATCCCCATGCAAAAAGGCATTCTTTACATCCATCTGGTGCAAAGCCCAGCCTCGAGAAGCAGAGATGGCCAAAACAGCCCGAACAGTAGTCATTTTGGCAACAGAGGCGAAAGT
Organism: Jasminum sambac; assembly: GCA_018223645.1. Lineage (NCBI taxonomy): Eukaryota > Viridiplantae > Streptophyta > Magnoliopsida > Lamiales > Oleaceae > Jasminum > Jasminum sambac. The sequence continues at coordinate 31,289,912 of CP073652.1, forward strand.
CTCTTCATAATCAAGCCCATATTCTTGACAATTCCCAAGAGCAACCAAACGAGCTTTGTATCTGTCAATAGTTCCATCAGAACGGAGTTTAACCGCATATGCCCACTTACAACCAATAAGTTTGACTCCATCAGGACGAGGGACCAAATCCCAAGTATGATTCTCCATAAGCGCCTGAAGTTCTTCTTCCATCGCTTGCTGCCAACAAGCCTGACTAGCAGCCTGTGAATATGATCAAGGAATAACAGAAGCATCCACAATAGCCGAATCAGCATTATGAGAGAATCCGTATCTATCTAGTGGCCGAGATAGACGAGAAGTCCTTCGGGGTGCAGTTGGAGGAGAATCAGGCATCGGTTCAGGGTCGGGAAGGGGCGTTGGTAAGCGAGGATGACGTCTTTGATACACGATTCCCTTCCAACGATCCACTGTAGAGGTGTCAGGATCAAACGTAGGAAGGGAAGTAGTCTCGGACGATGGAGGAACATGGGACTGGAAAAAATATTGCTGCTCAAAGAAAACAACATTTCGAGAGACACGAAGTTTATTGGAAACATAATCATAACACACATAACCCTTATGAGAGGCACTGTACCCCAAAAACGCACACCGGGTCGCTTGAGCACTGAGTTTGTTCCGTTTGATATGAGGTAAATGAACAAAACACACGCAGCCAAACGTACGAAGAGAATTATAGTCGAGAACAACACCAAAGAGGCGATAATATGGGGAGTCAAAGCGGAAGTGTTTGAGAAGGCAACCGATTAATCGAGATAGGCCGATGTAGACAATGCTTCTACCCAGAAACGAGGTGGGACAGATGATTCAAGCAATAAAGTACGAACTACATCTAAAAGGTGACGATTCTTACGTTCTGCTATTCCATTTTGTTGTGGAGAATATGGGCAAGATCGTTGGGACAAAATACCCATAGATTTGAGGAAAGTCCAAACTCATCTTTGGACATGTATTCACCCCTGAATCGAGGCGTAATATCTTAACTTGAAGCGAGAATATTGAGTCAGAACAAGGGCATGAAAGTCTTGGAATTTGGAGAATACTTGATTTGGAGCGAAGAAAATATATCCAAGTGAAAGCATTTGTAATCATCAATAAAGGTGACAAAGTACTTATATTGAGCATGTGAAATACTTGGGGCTAATATCCCAAACATCGGTATGCACAATCTCAAAACATACTGAAGCCACGACTCCCATGAGAAGGAAATGGTAAATATTTACTCTTACCCAATTTACAAGTAGTGCAGTCAAAGATATATCGAGAAAATGAAATTTTATTGCCCAAACAACCGGTTTGACAAGATGAGATAAAATAACTTTATTTGGATGGCCTAATTTCTTATGCCAAACATCACTATCGCTAACAATAGCTGAACAACCTACTGACTGGAAACTAGAATTAGAAATGGAGAATTGAAGCGGAAATAGACGCCCAACTTTAGGCCCCTTCGCGATCACCTTCCCCGATGCTTGATCCTGCACACAACAGCCATTATGATCAAAGTGAATCTCACAATTATTGTCCACCAATTGTCCAACAGAAATTAAATTCGAAGATAACTTTGGAGAAACAAGAACATGATCAAAGGAGGCCCCAAGAGATCCAACAACAGTAATAGGTAGAGTATTACCATTAGCTATCTGAATAAGTTGATTACCCGAATACTTACGAACATCATGTAAAATTGTGGGATTCCCTGTCATATGATTTGAGGCCGCCGAATCAACCAACCAAGGAGAAGTAAGGGAATGATTCGTACCTTGCATATTCAAAGCGGATAGGGCTGAGACAATCATCCTGTTGGACCATTTCTTGCGTCAAAGTGGATGATGAAATTTGGAGTGGAACAGATTTGGTGTGGTGAATGCTCGAAGTAACATCGGCGAGATTAGTGGATGACAATTAGAACTTTGCCCTGTCTATTTTGAGGTCGTGATCGACAATCTTTGATAAGATGCCCCTCTTTCTTACAGTAATTACAGAACTTATTAGTGCATTGCTTTGCAATGTGCCTAAACTCCTTACAACGATAGCATTGGATCTGTGCGTGGGTTCTTCCTTTTGTCTGAGCCGCATAAGCAACATTCATCAGCTCAGCAGAAGCAGTATCTTGATTAAGACTTATCTGAGTCGCCAGACGTTGTTCTTCACGTAATAACTCACTCAAGCATGTGTCTAAGGACGGAATAGGATGTCTGTTGATTAATCTACCACGTGCAGTCTCAAACTCTGGGCGAAGCTTCATAAAAAATTGATCACGCTGGCTGTCAGCATGGATTTTCTGTAAAGAGGCTAAAGCTCCTTGTGGAACTCTAGAAAACACAATTCCAGAATATTCACTCCAAAGATTTCGAAATCCAGAATAAAACTGTTAAATAGTGAGATTTCCCTGTTTGTAATTAGAAATATCCGACTCCAATTGATATTTCCGAGCAGTGTTATCCTGATAATAGACTCTACGAATGTAGTCCCACATATCTTTGGCAGTTCCAAACGGTCGAAGATCACTTATCATATATGGTTCAATTGAACCAAGTAACCAAGTTATTATCTGTGCGTCTTTGGTCACCCACTGACTATGCTCCTTTGGATCAGTAGGAGCCTTAGTAGAACCATCTAAATGACCCCATAAATCCTTTCCCTTAACATACATTGAGAATTGAAATTCCCAAACTCCGTAATTCTTCCTATCAAAACGAACCATAGAAATCTTATCGTCACCCATTATATAATCACCAAGCAAAGCACAATAACAAATCTGAATTTCAACTTTCCACACCAAAAATAAACCAAAAACAACTCTCCACACCAAAATAAACCAAAAACAACTCCTTGAACTAGAAGAACGATTACAAACCGAGACTAAAACAAACCTTTACGTCACAAACGGATCACAAATGGGCTAACCTAGTACCCGGCCGAAGGTCAAGCAGGTCTGGATGATCAGCTGGATGTTCGCCGATGTGTCGCCGGAGGTTACACGCTACCGCCACGCGTCGACGTCATCGCAACTTGGCCGAGAGATGGACACGTGCGTGTGGGCGCGTGGGTCGACGGCTGCCGGTGAAATTCCGGCGACGGGGAGGCGCTGAGGTGGCGAGTCTACCGGTGGTACAAGATCCTTGATCGGATACCTGGATGTGGCTCGATGTGATTTTCAGCCTGCGGCTAGGGTTCGGGTCACTGTGACTTTTCAGCACTTGCGGCTAGGGTTCGTGAAGACAAGAGTCGATCGTCAAACTCGATCAAACAAGAAGAATTGGCTCTGATACCATGTCAAGAATTGATACCAAGATCATTTTCATTGATATTTGCTTGTCAATAAATAGAGAATAGAGTTGAACCCTAATTTACAATGGGCCCTAATTACATAAGATATCTCATCGACTATGGGCTCTAATACAACTAGGTTAAAATACAACTAAATATACAATAAAGTATACAGTAACATAATCTTGATGCTTTCTAGCCATTGTCGATAGTTCCTCTTCTTCTAACTTTGTGCTTCTAATACCTATACCTATACCTATTTTCTTTAAATTCAATGTGAACAATTGAGAAGCAATAACTTTTCTATGTCTATAGTAATAATTTCACTAGTAACAAGTAGAGAAACAGTTGTAAAATTTTGTGATATTTTGATTCTTTTGTCCGTAAATTTTTTTAATAATTAATATGTGCCCCAATTGAATTATACTCCTGGCTTTGCCACTACCTATGGAGCAATACCAAAGCAACAAGAGCGACGTCCCTCGTATTGCTCTATAAGCACAAAATTATAAGGATGACTGCACTCGCTCGTATTGCCCTATAGATACAAAGTTATAGGTACGACTGTATCACCCCTAAAAGTCCAATTTCTTATAGTGATTAGCTACAATTGCCTTAGAATTAACATAAAATCATGATTTAATGGCCAAGATACGTATAAGAATTGTACTTATTAGTGGGCATACCAATTTTGAGGGCACCCCGGGGTGTGGGCGGCCATGACCTTCCTAACGTTTTCAGTTTTTTTCCTTCACAAATTGTCAAAAATGCAAAAAGTAAGGTTTTTAATAAGTTTTTTAATGATTAGGGAATTTGAGTTTTAATTTCATAATAATATGACATTATCTCTATCTGAATTGTATTTTAATTTGATGAATTGAAATTGTCTCTCTTTGATAAATTGCAGTCTTGCTACTTAAGAATATTTGATTCATTCTACTTTTGTATTTTTGCAAATATATAATTTCATTTTGAAATTTGATATATAAGTAATTTTTTTTATATGTTAACTAGTCCCCCAAAAATAATTTCTCCTACTAGGAGCCAACATGAGTGCTCCTAAATTTGAATTTGCCGCTAGGCGCACTCAGTGTTCTGAAAGGCGACAAAAGGCGCTGCCTAGGCGGGCCTAGGGGTGAGGCTGGAGGAAAAGCCTCGCGTAGTAGAAAGGCGTGGAAAAAGGCGGTCAATTGAAAAATTGACTGCCTAATGCACGCCTAGGTAGGCTTAGGCGTGAAAAGCGCGAGTTTTTTAGTTGGATCAAAGTTTTGCTTTTGTTTTTTTTTAAGGTCAATTGTACTTGCTTTTTTGAAGTTGGGCTAAATTATTAAAAATATATTTTTCGCTTATTCATTTTATAATCTAATAGTAGGAATTGATAGTATGTTGCTAAATATTTATAGTTTTTAATACTTTAAATATTAGATTTTTATTAGAAAATTGAAAAATATATTAAAGTTTGTATAAAATCCATCAAATATGATTTTTTTTTTTTTTACTTATTTATCACTCTAGAATAATTAAAATAATAAAAAAATTGAAAACACATTTCTACGCCTAGGCTTCGCCTAAATTCGTCTAGGCTTCCAAGGCTTGAGACTTAACGTTATCACCTTGTCACGCCTCGCGCCTTTTAGAACCTTGGGCGCACTACTACGTATTAAAGAGTTTGATTTGCAATGCATGGAAAAAGAAAAGATGGAAAACCAATTTCATATAAGTAAGAAAATATTTTTCCATCACCCCTCATAGGAAAAGTTTTATATGTAATTTAGAGGAAATATGCTTCAAAAGATTGTACCTAGGAAAAGTTTTACTTGGAAAATTTTTGTATCAAACACCTCACTAAAAAAATTTACATGAAAAATATATCCTCCCTGCGTCCCACATATATAATCCACTTTAGTTTTTATAAAGGATTAAGAATAGTATTGGAAAAATAAATTTACAAATAAATTTCTTTCAATACCCTTATTCAAATAAATGGAAGTGATAAATATATTTATATTTTCAATAATACAGGTGGGATGTAATTAGAAATGAATATAAAAAATACTACTAAATATTGGAAGGCGACTATATATGTAGAATAACCCAAAAATGAAAAATAAACTATATGTATGAGACGAAGGGGTATTTTACATGTAAAACCAAGGTTCTAAAAGGCGCGAGGCGTGGCAAGGCGGCGTGTCCAAGCCTTAAGCCTTGGAAGCCTAGGCGTGAAAATACCTTTTTTTTTTTTTAATTTTAATTATTTTAGAGTGATAGCTATATTAAAAAATACACATTTTAAAAATTGTATACAAACTTCAACATATTTTCAACTTTTCTACAATATTAGTTTCAAAATTATTAATACCTCAATCGCTTGGTCTCATACAATTAGCAATAAAAAATTGTATACACAAATAATTGATGAGATACTAATTAGATGCAAACTAAAAAATTTAAATAATACATCGCCATCTATATTAAACGACAAGAATAGAGTTATTTGTATCGTAAAAGAATGATTTGCCATCTTCTTTCTTTAACCCATCATCTTTTTTATTGTTTGGAATCAAGAGTCTTCTTTCACAAATTTTTGAATTATAATAAGATAAATTTGATTGGTAAAGTATTATGAGATATAACGCCTTTATTGGATTTGTAGAATTAATGGCTTTTTAATTTTATCATAAATATTATTTTTTTTGCCAATTAAAAAAAAGCTTTATTCCAAAAAAAAAAAAAAAAACTCGTTCAAATAAAAGGCGTGCGGTTTTTCACGCCTTTTCGCAATCAACACAGATTGACCGTCTTTTTCCACGCCTAGGGGGTATGCGAGGCATTTCGAAAATGCCTTACGCATAGGCGGCGCCTTTTGGCGCCTTTTAGAATACTGTGTAAAACTAATGCAATCAAACACACCCTAATTCCACCCGCTCCCTAGTACAACCTACCTAACTCTACAGGTTTGGCTTTTTAGGTGACTTTTTCCCTCCTAGCAAATCCTTGTTCCCTCCTTGCAAATCAAACTCTTTAATACTCCATTGTCCCAAATATATAGGCATCTTTTGCTTTTCACACGAATTAAAATTTGCATTGAAAAAATTAATAATACAAATGATTTTTCTATTTTACCCTTATTAATGAGTTTAAAAAGTTATTAAAACTATCAAAAAAGCTTTTATGGTGTATAAATTAAATAGGGGGACAATTATAAATAAATAGAAAATATTCTATATAATTGAGAAATCCAAAAAAAAAGAATAGAGGCCTATATGTTTGACACGGAGATAGTATTAGAGTTTCCAACCGCCATACTTTAATGATTGAATCAACGAAATCAACACATCGCACAAATTGTACAGAATTTCTCTATCACTTGTTCGTGGCAAGTTTGGCAACGTCGCTCTTATCTGCATTTAATTTTCTTGTGACACTTCGATATATTTGAAGATGCAAAGCCACGCTAACTGGGTATTCTTAAAAAATTAATTAATTGATTAATAATTATAACTCGTATTCATATCCCCTGCGATAAAGTTCATAACTATTAGACAAAAAATGATAATGTAATACTGATTATTATAAGATATCAAAATATGAAAAATAAAAATGTGAGTCACTGTCCATGGAAAAATTTATAAAAAAATATTTAATAATTGATAAAATGGCATAAAAGAACAAAATAATTACGTAAACAAAACTTAATCAAGCAAATAAAATGTTGGAAAAAAATATTACGAAAAACAATAATTTTTTTTACAATCCACAAGTGTGTAATATATAATAATATAAAAACATTTAATGCTATGTCATTTTTTAAAGTTAAAAAAACATATTTTACTAACTATATTTAACATAAATCCACTTTAAGAAAAAGGTAACGAATTATATTTCAACGTGGAGTTCAAATTCAACAATGTCTTATTATCATTAAGTCATTCACATTAAGAGGAAAATTAGGATACATATTCTCTTTTTTTTAGTGCTTATGTTACTATGCGCATATCGTACAACATATTTAAATTCGTATCTAAAAAAGAAAGGAAATGAGGCAATCATTATTTCTAAGCGAGCCCATTACAAATGCAAAGACCAAATTCACCCGATCCATTTTCAAACCAAATAAATCTACATGCATCTAACTTTAATGCACACAATTCCTAACCTAAGATGGCTATTATCCATCTTCACACTCTCTTAGTTCATTCTTCATTTCCAAGTCTGCATACTAAAATTACTTCTACAGCTTTGCCGGAAGAGATATGTTAAGATTTGGTAACTATTTTGATATAAAATAAATTAAATAAAAATAAAAAATAATATATCTATAAAGATCTAGCAATCTTTATAAATTATTTTAAATACATAATTTTAGAACTAATAAATAAATTTATTTATTTATTTCTAAAACGAGAGCCAACTGAGCTTTCTAGGCAGATAGATATCAAGATTTTGTAACTACTTAGGATATAAAATAAATTAAATAATAACAAAAAAAGAATTTAATAAAATATATAAAGATAAAAACAGAGATAATTAAGGATGAAAATGAGCTTTGTAGGGAAATAAGTACTATGATTGCTAACTATTTTGGATATCAAAAAAATTAAATAAAAGTAAAAAACAATATAATCTACAAATAAAAAATATAAACTTTAGCAGCATTTTGATAGGAAACTGCTTCAACTAACTATTGCGTTTTGATATATTTAGAGAAGATGGTGATAATAATAATAATAATAATAATAATAATAATAATAATAATAATAACAACAATAATAATAACAATAAGCTATATTTGGCAAACCAAACTAATAAGTTAGCTGAAAGTTGAAAAGTTAGTTGATAGCTAAACAGATGAGAGTTGGTAGTTGAAAAGTTAGCTAAAATTATATGATTCAAATAGAAGTATTTGACAAAACTAGTTGAAAAGTTAACTTATAAATAAAAAATTAGACAATAAGAAAATCTCTTTTGAATACCCTATTGGCGTAGCAATGGCATTTTACAAAAAAAGAACATACTAAAAATGAATGAAAAATGAAAAGATTATGGAACTTATTTGAAATCAACTATAACTCCTTAGCCAAAGCATATATAATTTATTTGAGTAGAAGAAACTTATAAACTCTCAAAGTGAGCGGTAATTTAGCTTATTTCGCTTACCAAATTTAATCGCAGCAGCAGTAGCAATTATTATTATTATTATTATTATTATTATTATTATTATTATTATTATTATATTGACCTTTTTTGCATTTTTTAAAATTATATTCTTTCTAAAAAGTTTGATCTCATTGGTTCTAATGTTTGGAAAATTTTGAATACTTATGAGCTCAGATTTTATTATTATTTTTAGAAATTCGAAAATTTTTTAGTATTTTCATGTAAGATTTTTTATGTTCCGATTTTAATAAAAAGCTAAGATTTTTCAAATAAATTCAAATTCAAATTCAAATTCTTCTAATCTTCAATATATTTTATTTTCAAATTTTTATTTTGATTTTTATCCAAGATTTTTTCGACTACTATTTTTCATGACATTCAAATTCAAATGACAAAAAGCATTTGCTTCACTTGAAAGAGGAAAAGAATAAAAAACCTCATGTAGGTCTTTTTCTTTTTATTTATTTATTTACATTTAAATTTTATACAGTTAGAAACTGAATTTTCCATAAAAAAGGCAAAATGGTTAACCTTCTGTTATTATTTTGGCTATTCCAAGCACATAATTCAGATAAAATTCTTTTAGATAAAATTTTATTTTATTTTAGATAAAATTTTATTTTTAAAATATTTTAAAAATGACATTTATTTTTTATTCTTTTAAAAATGACATTTATTTTAAAGATCATATAATCTCCTAGATTCTTTTAGATAAAATATTACTGTTAAAATATTTTTTATTTTTGATTTGTTTTCTCTTGGACTATAAAATTTTATTTTAAAAATGGTAGTTATTTTTTATTTTTGATAGACTTTTATTTTTTATTTTTCATCGCTTATGTTCTCCTGAATTCGATTTTTTTAGATTAGAGATTATTATTAATCTATCCAATATATTAATCAAAGAATTGCGATGGTCTTTCTTCTTCTGCCTTTTTTTCTCTCAATTTTTTACTATTAGATTCTCATACATGTTTTATCTCCTAAAATTGCATTTCGGAACTATTTTTATTTTTTATAATAATTTTTCTCTCTTAGATTAGAAACTTTGATTTAAAAAATTGCTTTTATTTTTAATTTTTCATTCCTTTCATTCTCTTAGATTCAACTTTTTATTAGGCCGGATATTATTATAACTAGCATTTTCTCTCATGCATTGAAAGGGGAAACATATGTCCAATATATAATTTAGAATCCGGTGACAAATTTTGCCCTAAAAAGTTTAATATAGGTAAAAATATTTAGACATTTGAAAATGAAAAATATTTTAATCCATAAATTATAAGTTCAAGATAATGTATCTCACTGTTATCTCATTCACCATCATTTGTTAAAGAAAAACTTCGATGTGAGAAAATGTGAGAAAAAAACTCTTCATAGATGAGATCATGGGTATAAAGTCTAACCCAGCTCGCCTCTTCACCTACCCCTAAAACTCGTGGGTCGGAGCAACTCTATAACTTGTGGGTATATGGGGCGGGTCTTATACATTAATTAGTTTCTTCTTGCTGATTCTTATTAAAAAAATTAAATAAAATAATTCTTATTAAGTTCTTTTATCTATATATGTTTATAAAATTGAAAAATCAACCTAAATTTTCTTTTTTAACGACATTAACAATAACAATTTTAAACAATAATAATTTTAATATTTAAAATAATAAATAATACCGATCTATTAAACTACCTTCAAATTGATCTCTTGAATCTAGTGTTCTAATAGTTGTACTGTGAATTGATTCAACTTAATTTTCAATTTTTGGTATTAAATTATGAAATAGAATTAAAATCGTCAATCACCGTTCAATTAATTTGTTGCTTTCGAAATAAATTAATAAATTAATAAATCATTAAATAGAGATTTTAATTGATAATTAATAAAGTCTATTATTGGCAATAATATAATATTTTAATTCAAGCATTCATGTTTATAAATTTTAATACCTATGCTATGTTAGTTAGTCGAGTAGCAAATATATTCCACTTCCGAGTACACAGTGTTTAACACAACAATCTTATATTAATCAGCAATAAACTTCCATATGAGAATATAAAAGCATATGCCTTGATTATCACTTTGGAAAATAAATATGCCTCAAATAACAAATATCTAGGAGTTACAACTAAATTAGGCTCTACTAAAATTACCTAACAAACTTCATCCATAAAGTAGGAAATGCGATAATAATACAAAATATTTTATATGAGTCAATTAATAATTTTTTGAAAATTTGAAAATATATGTTTATATATTTCAGAATCCTTAACGGGGTAAATTTATATGAAAATGCCAATTAAATTTAGTGAGTTTAAAAGACCACAAATTATTTGGCACGTATTTTTCCTCATTAGGTGGATGGGGGAGAGCGAGGAGGAGGATGTGGATGGATTTTAGGAGACGAAGATGAGAGTAATTTTAGGGATGATTAATTAATTTTAAAAAGAATAAAATAATAATTATTGCTAATAAAAGAATGAGTGGAAAATGTGAATAAAATAATAATTTTTTAATTCTAAATAATGCAAGTTTGAGAGGGAAAATGTCATTGATTTATTTATATATAGATATAGATGTCTCTGACACATTAGTTTAAGAATTTCGATTGGATTTTTCAGTTTTTTTTAAATAAAATTTTCATTAATATTTTCTTTGTTTATCACTTTACATCTTTGTAGATATTTGATCTACATTGATAGTATCTTCAAAGACTACAAGATCTTTGTAGATTATATGATCTTTTCTTGAAATGTCAAATTTGGTAGTTGATATTTTTATCCTTTATGGTAACAACCCACGTCCCAAGTAATAGAGATTAACATTGTTTTCCTATTTACTTTTTTTTTTTGAAAAATCTATAGTAATTAGAAAGTATTCCAATACATGCAAAGTATAAATTAAAATCTAAAACTACGTGAATTAAAAAATTAGTTAACAGAATGGGTAAATAATATAAATTTATTACAGCTGATACCTAAAATAAATATGACTTGAATGATGATAAATCAATTATTTTGTAACCAAGATATACTTTTTATTTTATTAAATAGAAGTTATTATTAGAGCAACCGATTAGATATTGGATATAGCAAATTAAATTAATGTATCAATTTAGTTAACAAACAAAGGGTAACAACTCAAGTTGTAAGAGCACTGCAAGTCTTGGGTTTGAATCCATGCCCCTTGCCAGACAATAAGTTGTCTGTGTTGTATGTAGTCATGTTCTAGTATCAGTGCTGATACCATTTATGATTCGTTGGTCAATCACGAGTTATTTCATGTGTTTTAATAAGAAAACACATGAAAATTACATGTGATTTATATAAAAATACATGAAATCACATGTTATTTACCAACTCTGAAATTATAAATAGTACCAGCACTAGTACTAGCTAGATCATTTCAAGTGTCGTACGACTTGGACATGAATAGTAGGCCAGTTAAATTTTGTTGACCATGAATATCATAACTATACATAATAATAGCTATAGTCCTCAATTGTAAATAATCAATAGCTAGCGACAAAATTAGTTTATTGGTTATTTGCAAGTATGACTCGTAGAGCCGTACCCATAATTCTTAAGGCCCAGCTTGGGGATGGCAAACGAGCCGAGTTGAGCGGCTCGGCTCGTCAAAAATGAGCTAAGGTTCGGCTCGTTACCGAGCTCGGCTCGTGATCCAATTCTTGAGCTCGGGTCCAGCTCGAGCTCATTTGTTAAACAAGCCGAGCCGAGCTGTCCACTAGCAGCTCGTGGACTCTTTTTTTTTGCAATTTTTTTAAAAATTGATTAATTGATTATTATTTATTAGAATGATAAAAAAAAGATATGTCTTTTTTTTTACAGGAGAGAGAGAGAGAGAGAGAGAGAGAGAGTTACAATTTCGTTAATATTTTCAAGATCAATTTCGTTCCGAGCTTTTCCAAGTTGTCGGCAACTGGAATATTGTCGAGATTTCTAGCGTTAACAAACTGGCTAGACGATTGGCAATGAGAAAATTGTGAGCATGCCATTATAGCATTGGAGAAGAAACTGAATATGTGAAAATTGAAGTAGGATATAAATGGATAATTGACAAAACTAAAATAATTTAGTAGGAAAATATATAATTGTAAGTGTTGAAATTTGAAGTGAGCAAATAATAATTGAAGTAGGATATATAATTGTATACATTGAAAATTGTTGAAAATTGAACCCCGCTCGTTCAACTTTGAATTCATTTTTTGAAAATTGAACTATTGAGCCAAATCGCGAGTTGGCTCGCGAGTCAACTCGTTGGGCTTGTCCACGACCCGGTCCACGAACTTGACGAGCCAAACATGAATTAGCCATTTTCAGATTTTCCGACTCGGTCCAAGTCCAAGCTTGTATTTTTATGAGTTGAACCCGAACTTGAATTAGCCGAGTCGAATTGAACACACGAACTGTCTAGCTCATTTGCCACCCTAAAATAATATATGTTGGAGACACCGGCCCTTCCTTGTCGAAGGGGATATATGGGGGGGTTCAGGAGTAGCGCATCAAAATTTTTTTTCGAGAAAAGATAATATAAGCCCTTGTTCTTTGTAAGATTTCACAATAAATTTTTTCTTTTTATCTCCTCTTTTCAACTATTTATACATTTTTCAATATAATATGAATCACACATTTTAAACGGCCGTGCATATTAAAAATTGGGACCATACTACAACACCATAATAGATGTCATAATGGTTGACATAATAGATATGTGGTATGATCCTACAATTTCAACAATTCCATTACTTTTAAATGGAACGGTTATTGAATATATCAACTATTATTATTAACCATTATGATATTCATTATGGTAGTCTAGTATTTCCCTAAAAATTATCTCCAAAAAGAACAAGGCCTAACTGAGAAAATTCAAATTTGCAAACTAAACAACATGCAACTGCGCATACAGCACAAAATTGCCAATAAATAGTAAATATTAGAATTTTGGGTAAAATCGAGTCGATCAATAGCGGTCAATTTGAGAAAATAATGGAAAATTTGAGTCGAGTCGATTTTAGGATTTTTCAAAAATTTTCGAGTGCTGAATAGCAAATTAAAGGATTTTGGGTTTTCAATTGCGGTGTCGTCAAATCAATATCAGGTAGTACTAGGCCTTTTTACACTAAAATGGCCCAAAACTAGTGTTTGATTAAAAAAAAAAAAAAAAAACCACACACACACACAAAACCCCTCAACAAAAGAGGAAATTAGCTCAAACCTTACCTAATAATTTTGTATCACCACATTTTATGTCCCCTTTTTATCTTTGATAAAATTAGGTTTTGAAATTATTTTAAACGAAATATATGGCTTTCCATTTACCCTATATAAATTTGTGACCAATTATTGTTTTAGGAATAATTTAAAAATTGTTGTGTGACAAAATAATTATCAAATATAAATATGTAATTGTTATAAATTGTGACCAAATATAACTTTGTAACCGTTATATATTACCTGAAAATATGAATATGTTAGATGTGACCCCGAAATATGTGACTAAATATGAATATGTGATGGTTATTAAAACATGAATCTCCCACTGTTACATGTTAAAATCCGTGAATATCATCCATTGCAGATGCTCTCACCATATGAAATGAGGTGTAATCTATTCTACCACATATTTCCCTATCAACATAATATCAATTAATTACACTAAATAATTTATACTTACCAAAGTTATAAAATTAACATATTCAATATTTTCATTTAAACTAATAACAATTCATCTACCAAATTTAATAGGTCACCATGTGGTAATTAACATAAAATTCAGGAATTTTGCATTAAAATTTACTAAAAACCTGATTTTTGAAAAAAATAAAATACCACTTTAAATTTGCAAATGGTCATAAGTGACACAGGATTTGTCTAAATTTTCCTAAATAAAATGGGTACATATGTTTTTTATGCCCAGGGCATGGGCCTGTTACCAGTGCATGGCCTGCCCACAGGTACGTGGCATGTGTGACTATTGATTGATTATTTATTTATTTATTTATAAATTTATTTATTTTCTTAACAGGAAAATATAGGAGTGTGGTGTGTTTTGAACCCCAATCATATGTTAAGAATTTAAAAATAATTACTCCATCATATTCGAACCACGACTCCACGAGTAATGATTGATTGAGTAAAAAAATTTATTTAGTAGGTCAATTAAAATATGAGGGCCTCATTATATGTATATATGCATAAATTAAAGGAAATGTAAAACTTTACATATAAAATGAACGAAGTTTAAACATATTACGAAGGCAATCGTCTTCCTATCTCCACCCAAGCGTGGAAACGATAATTCTCATTTTCTTCCATGCATAAGGTCAATTGCTCATCTTTTAATTAGTTACTTCCTATAACTTAGCACGGGTCATTGCGACGATAGGCTGAGTACGTTTCGACTCTCTTCCTTTAATGGACAGAGTACGAGACAACGAGAGCCACGAAATGTAACTGTAACCGTGGAAGCTTTTGTTAGAATTTCCTTTCATATTTAATTCCAATTCGTAATTAAATCACCAAGATTTATCATATTAAATTATCGAGATTTATAAATTAAAGAAATACATGGATCTATCGTAGCAATCATTGATCTTTACGCAAAAACTTGACTAGAACGACTGCAAAAACAATATTAGACACTGGTACTATAGTCTTCCTCAATTAAGTCTCCTCATTCCAATTATGAGATCTAATATTTCATTTCTCTTCCACATGGGGAGAAGGAAATTGCATTCGATTTCATATATTGGGAACCATGATCGAGAGTTCTATATATAAAAACTGATTAGAGAGTACTCCCATATAGCCTCAACTATGCCCTTACTAGTCTCTATTTATTCGGCCCACATTAATTCTTGTAGTCTATGGACTTGCCTAATTAGACCACTTAATTTCAACCCACTTAATTGAGTAACATGATATAATTGAATTAATAATATGTTACCCACTAATATTGGAAACGTAAATTTCCAACAAGTTTATGCTTGTCATAGCGGAGGAGGATGATCATAATCCTCATTTTTTGAGGGTTAATAAAATCACTCCCTCTGGTGCACCAAAACATGGATCCATGACATTTTAAAAACTATTAGTGTTCGATAGGTATTTTGAAAAAATTTTAGATGTGTAATTGAGAAATAAAACTAATTTTTTAAAAAATATATAAAATTGTTGTTGTTGTATTTTTTTCAGTACAAAAATAAAAAAGTATTAAATCTATTGAATGAAGAGTTGAAAATGATGATTGGGAAAAATGATTTTTGAAAAATTTTATCAAACAATCTCTTAAATTAATAAAAACATTCTTAGATATGATTTCTGATAACATACTATTATTAGAGGTCAAATACGATCAACACGTTCACGAGGAAACACTAAAGATCATATGCGGTCAACGTGATCACGAGGAAAATATTACAATGATATTTTGATCATAAGGATGAGTTCTACACTTCAATTGTGCATATAATTGGTCGAGTGACATAAAGGTCATATTACGTTGGTCATCGACCTCTGCTCGTTTTTAGATGGTCGTAAAATTAAGGATCAATGGGATGGTGGTCGGAGAGGTCAACCCACGTGTTTAAATGTAAATGGTACACGTGTAAGACGTACCACGAATTTGAGGAGTCACGTACAAATGCTTATGCCAGCATTCTCTCTACATAGATCAACATTTCAAAGAGTAGTGAGATTGGCTTCTAATCCCGACTCTTTCCGAATTACATTTATTATTTCTTTCTCCTCTTAAACTCAAACTAATAATCGCACCAGAGGCAAGAGGGGGGATAGTCCCACCATTTTTCTCCACTTTTGCAGATCTAAATTAGGATGGCTAAGAACAATTTATATTTGACTGGCCCGCATGTCTAAACTCGGATCAATTTAAAAAATTAAGAAAAGAAATCTCAAATATACTTGTACCGGCCAGATCAATCCATCATAAAATTTTAACTATCATCTATATGTGTTTTCAAGATTTAGCCATTATTAGTAGCAATCACAAGTTGGGTATGCCGAGCAAGTTGAAATCTTTGACTTGGAGTGCCATAAATGACATTATTAACCTATTGTAGGAAAGCTTGTAACAAATAGGAAAACAAAAAAACAAAATGTTTGAGAAAATAAAAAATTTACCAACTAGAAGTAATTAATTAGGTATGTGCTTATTCAAAGGTATGATCATGGATCCACTTGTTTTCACTAGTATTGAGATGTTTTGAGATTTTGACAAATGGGCTGTCGGGTATTGAAAATAATAAAATACTACGAGTGCAAGCACAATATGGTACCAACAAAAAAGACATATCTTTTGAGATATAATAATAATCACAGTAATAATGAGCGGAGTTGAATGGTAGATATTTGTGTAGTACATGTAAGTCCCACGAAATATGTGGACGTGATTTGTTTTACCAAAATAAAAAATTGATAAAAAGGAATTAAAAAAAGTGGAAAAAACTTTTGGCTATCACCCCCAATACCTTGATCCGTAATTTTTTTATATTTTTTAATATACTTTCTTTATTTCTCAACTACACATCTAAAAATTGTTTTCTAATAATCTCCATCAAACATGCCCTTAATGTGTCAATGTAAGAATCAGTCAATGGTAGTAATATGTATAATTAGAGAATCTTTATATTATAAAAAGAGAAGTGTCATGTTGGCGATAGTGCCAACATAGCACTCATTAATATTTTTTTTAAAAAAATCATAAAAGTCAATTTTGTAGCTAAAAAAAAAGAAAATTCTATTCTTGTAAATAAACTAACATTAATTAGTAGTTGTAAATAGGAAAATTCTTTAAATATAATTATTTTTTAATGAAACATAAATTTTTCATTAAATGTGATAAATAAAATTTAATAAGAAAAAATTAGTTTTGGAAAAACTTTAAATGTAATTTCATTTTTCAAACTTCTAATCGAAAACATTAAATAATAAGTATTTTATTTATTTATTTTCATGTTAAAAATTAGAGTTTTAGATAGTTTTGATTTGTAATGTGCATTGGATTATATAAATAGTAGATTATTCTTAAATCAAATAGTGCATGCTAAAATTATAATTGAATTTGCACTGAATAATTTATTTATTTTTAAATAAAGAGTAATTTATGAATCTTTATCTTTATATTTTGAATTGTTATATTATTATCATATCATTAATCTTTATATTACAGTTTGTAAAGTGTTATGTAGGTAAAGATGCCAACGCGGTACACATTAAATATTTTTTAAAAAATTATAAAATTAGTTATGAAAATAAACCAACATTCATTAGTAGTAATTAAAAATATAATTGAAAATAAACCAATATTTAAAACAAACATTTAATGAGAAAAATTTATTTTGGAAAGACTTTAAATATAAGTTTATTTTTTAAAGGTCTAATTCAAAATGTTAAATAATAAATATTTTTTATTTTTTATTTAATTTTATCATGATAAAATTATAGGTTTTGATAGTTTTGTTTGGTTACGTGAACTGGCCCGTTAAAAAAATAATGGATATTTTTTACTTTTTTCCTTTTTTAAATTAAATTGTGAGTGGTTAAAATTATAGCTGCATTTATATTTAATAATTTATTTATTTTTAAGTAAAATAGTAATATATTAATCCTTAAATTATTATAATTGAAGTGCCAATTTTGGTGACGCATATTTGGCATGCTAACATGACACATAGTTTCTAATTAAAAAATTAATTAATATTTTCCTTTTAATACAGTTGATGTGATATCTTTGACTAATTGAATTTTCTGCATTATCATGCGTTTTTGCCTTTTCTAAGTATATAAAATTAAAAATAAAAAGTTTTTGTTTCTACAATTAACATACACTTTACATCTTGGAAAGAAATCAAATGAATTATGTAAATACAGAAAATTATCGGTATTATTACAAATTTAAGTTACTTAAAAATTAACTATAATACTTCTTATACAATAGAGTTAAAATTAAAAATTAATTACAACTAATCACTAAAAGAACGCATAAAATCATAAAATTTAGAGTGTATAATGTCTATTTGAGAAAAGAAGAAAGGTGTTCAATATAAATTTGATATGTAAAAACGAGAAACACGTTTTGATAATTAAAGAATTTTTATATATTCATTCCCCATGGTTCGTTTACAATTAATTAATCTCCACGATCATTATTATTGTGCATGCTATACAAGGCAATTAGAATTAAGGTTATTATGCGTTTTGATAAATTTCTTAATTATGTGATACACGTGAATTTTTATAATTTGCAATTGTAAATTTACTCCATAATTTTTGCATTGATTATAATATACAATATTATAGATTTTAATAATTATTTACAATTATGCAATCTCACATGCATAAATTACATTAATTCTATAATTCAACATTTATATTTATAATTTTATATCAATTATTTATCGTACGTAAATTTAATTATTCCCGTGCATCGCACGGGCGTGATACTAGTTATTAATTATCATTGGAGTTTAATTTGATTGTAGTTGCTTTTTTATAATATATAACTAGCGTTTCTACCCGTGCGTTGCATGCACGGAGAGACATATGCACATGTAATAAATTAGAATCCACATAAGGGGATAAGTGCAAAAGAATTTCTAAAATTTTCAATAGACTTTCGCCTATATTTTGCACAAATATATCATGTTATGGTAAATAGCAGGACTAAAAACCAAAAAATTTCACATAATTTTATATTGTGTTGAAACATCTTATATTCAATAACATTCTAAAACCGATAAAATCCACTATTCTCCGCCACACAACCCAATTATAGAATATATAAATGACATCAAATTTTGTAACAATTAAATAATCGTAGATGCACTTGACCAACCACAGTATGTCTAATAATTTCTATCACAGTTTTTTACCGCAAACAATTGGGTTTCTTTCATATCCCTTCACTTCATTTACTAATCTAACTATTATGTATTTTGAAGTTATGCCTCTGTAGTCGTCTTGTCCCTCCTGGCAGCCGTCTCGAATAATGTTTCATCCACAACCTGCAAATCTAATCAAAAATTAAAACAAAGCATAGTCAATTAACACAAGACAAAGAAGAACCCGATGTAATTTTCCGACCAACTAAATGATAATCTCCTAAACACAGGTTGCAATTTTTCGACAATCTCCCAAACAATTGCATAATAACAGTAGTGCCTGCAGTGATGGCTAAATAATTGAACAATAGTGTATAAAGACCCGATGCGTGTATATATGTATATACGCTAAAGAAAAGAAGGAGTTGGAAAAGACATATAGAAGTGGTGAAATTCGTTGTCATAATTAAAAATTGATTTTTTAATTCAGAAAAATAGGTGAAAGTGGAGAGGAAAATGTCCTGGTTATATATATATATATATATATATATATATAGATATTGCAATTACTACAACAGTACTACTAGAGTTTAATAAGGTTACAATTAGAACTTCTAAACTAAAGTGATTAAATAAATTCTAAATTTATATCTTAATATAATAAACGATTTATACCAATACTTTAATTAATTTATATCGATTAGTGTACAAACTAATTCGAGAATAACTTTTTCAGATGTTAAACTACTCAATTTTCAATCTTTGTATTTTCTCAGATGTTGAATTAACTTGATTTTCAATCTATGTTAATTATAAGAATTTATTCATATCAGTCAGAGATGTTTGGTAAACCTAATAAGTTAACCTATAGCTTATTTGAAGATCATATAAGCTCCTACTACTTAATTAAACTCTGTTTAGTTGAGAAGTTTATTTGAGAAGTCAGAGCATACGCTAGACACTTCTTTTTACAAGCGTTTTAGATAAGCTACAGGAGCTTTTTTTTTTTTTTTTCCATTTTCGGCTATTCCTTTTTATAAAATTATACTCCCATCATCCTATTAAGATAGACTTATTTTTCATTTTGTTTTGTCCCAAATTATAGTCAATTTCCTTATCAAAAGTATAATTCATTTTTTAGTAGGCTAAAATACCCCTATGTAAGATAATTAGAATACTCAATATCAAAATAGATATTTCTTCTCCCAATGATAATTAAACATTTTCATATTACCTTTTTATTATCTAATACAAAAGTAAAATAGGAACAATATAGAAAAAGTCTACAATTCCAACTACATTTAATATATGTTTTTCAAATTGTATGAAAATTTGTAATTGCCTATCTTAGGATGTTGCACCTATCTACAAGGAAATTATACCTAGAATTCCGTGCAGAATTTGCATATTTGTGTTTGAATTTTGGTCCCTTTAGGTTACAATTCTAGTTTCCGCATTGATGAAGATTTTGGGTTTGCAACCCGACGTCGTCAAGTTGGTTGAATATGCAGCCCATAGACTTGTGTCTTAGCCCTTCGTGGCCCCGTGGGGGACTGGCCTGGGAGAATGTGAAGTGGCTATAGTCATAAGGAGTGTAATTCTTGTGGGAGAAAGAGACACGTATTCAATTGGTTTTCTATTAAAATTACTTATATATTCAGTTGGTTTTCTATTAAAATTAGCTTTTTTACTCATGCGTTGCATATGAGACTAATTTTCTAATAAATAGCAATTTTGATAAATATTAATAGTATGATATTAGAACCATTATAATAAATAGAGTATCTATCAAAGTACTAAACTTAATTAATATAAAATAATGAAAGAATTCTATAAAAATTTCGATAGCGTTTTTCCTATATTACACAGGATATAATTTATGATAGAGATTGCGATCATAAATGCGAAATAAAATAATATTTAATTAAATATTATAGTTATCAAAATAATTATACTCAAAAACTCTACTATATACTATTCCTAGAGCGTTTAGCTTTTTATTTAAAATTATTCTTCATTTTATTATATTCAGTTACAAAATTGGGAGATATAACTATACACTCGTGCAATGCATGGTATTAACAATAAATTTGTAAATAATGATTTTAAAAATTTATTGTGAAACATTATCAATGTACGGATAGATATATATTATAAAGTGAGGTACAATTCGACAAACCCTAATATCTCACTCCTCTCCCTCTAAGAAACACCATATTTGTAGTTTGATTGGTTTCATATCTTTATTCACTACAAGGAATTGGACTTTTAGGGATGACCCGTCGTCTCTATAGCTTCGTCCCTATAGAGCATTAGGGGTGACATGTGGAGCATTAGGGACGACATATCACCCCTAAAAGTCCAATTCTTAGTAGTGATTGTCAATCATTATTTTAAATATGCCGTGATTTGTAACATGTAACTATATATTTTTGAAAATTGATTTTTCAAAAAATACCAACATAAGATAACAATTGTTCAACTCTAATATCACTAATTATTGGCCAAATTACAACCAACTGCAACTAAAAGGAACAATTATAGGAAATACAAAAAAACATATGAGAATCAAAGAAAAAATATTTTTTAATGAAAGAATGCTAGCGAAAAAGTAAGCGAGGTTAATTAAGTACTAATGATTAATGGACATACTCTACAATAAGATATAACACATATTTCTTCCCCATCAACTTGTAGGAGCCTAATTAATTTTCGTTATTTCCTTATATTTTTTAAAAAATTAACTATATATTTCCCCACCTAGCAATCTTGCCAAAATTATTGGTACTCCCACGAGTTTGACCAATGGTGTTAGAAAATATAATGTTTTGGGCATTGTAGAATTATAATATAATACTGTGATAGTAGTCATTTTACATTTTTTAGTGTACGGCACGGTACTAGGGAAATATATTCACAGTACAATTTTTAATATATAATTACACTACATTTTTATGACAGTGAAGATCCGTAGGTTTATTTTTTAAAACATTCAAGTAATTAAGTTTTTTTTTTTTTCATGAAGTATTTATTATCATATTTTGTTTTCAACGATGATTTCTATCCCTATCCCAAAGGTTTTTGTCTTCTTTAATTAATATCATTAGAAAATATGTACTCGTGTTTTCATAGACGATGTTTTTCACTTGGCTAATTATATTTATATTAGCACTACAATTTGTTATATTAACACCACATTTTATTTGCACTAAAAATCCTCCATCTTTGTCCATTATAAAATCAAAATCTAGCTAATCTTTCTATTTTTCAAATTCTTATAATTTTTATTTTATTAAATAATGCATCTAATTCATAATAATTGTTTTTTTTTCAAATTTGCACTCCTTAAATTTTAGGAAAATATTTTCTCACATTTTTTTATTAATTATTGTTTCTACTTAAATAATATAATAAAATCTTTTGATTCCTTTTGATTAACATTTTAGTGGAAATCCATTATATTAGACCGTTATTAGCAATAATATATGCTATATAATAGAAGTACTGAAATTTTTTGATCAAAATAATTTAGGGTAAAATTGCTATATAAGTAAAAATTTAGGATCTTTAGTGATATTTAAATGTGATGTAACTATAAAATTAGGTGGTGTAAATATAATTGCCGTTTTACTTCCTCAAAATATACACACGAGGTTTCTAATAATTGGATTTTTAGAAGGAAATTGTTATTGATTACAAGATGTAAGAACTAATAGAAAGTCAAGCATAAAAGCTTGATGAAAATAAAGAGTTGGAGCCAGGAATCACATCCTGTGGGGACGAAATGATAATTGCTACTAAATATTTTTGAAAAGAAAGTAAGTGTAATATAAAGGCCTCTATAAACTCAAAATTAAGCTTAGTTATAACTACTTTTAGGTATCAATATTGTCAACACAAAATGATACAAACGCACATATATTCATTGAAAAATAAAAATAAAAAAAATCACGAAGACAAAAGCATATATCTCAGTCTGTAAGTTAGAGCTTGGAGATGTACTAGACACCTTATATAAGTCTTGCCATGTTCTCGTCTATTTGAACTCGTCGATAAGAGAATCCATTCAAAAAATCTCAACAATCTCGTCCTTCATGATATATATACCCATAACACTCAGCAAAAAGTCACCCCTATACTTTATTTCATAACCTCATCTTAATGACGGTCAGAATTGAAAATGCTCGTTGTGTCATGGCAAAGGATACTAGAAGAGTCATACCCCATTATACACAATATTTTCAAGATTTTACGTATATTATTCATTATTTTTAGATCCTCAAATAGTTTGATTGGGATTTATACATTGTTGAAAATATACTTGAATTAGGATTTTGGTCTGCTTCATATTGTCGATCGGGGAGACCAGCAAAGCGACGGATGATGTTGCAGCTGTGGTCGCCCCCTCATGCCCCTACCTAACTCCACTTGTTAAAAAGTTAATGGAATAAATACAAAAAATTGTAAAATAAAGGATGTACCTGGCCTGTGCTATGAGTGGTATTTTAGAAATATGGTCATCTCCAATGCACATGTCCATTCCCAATTTCAATCCATAAGATAGAAAGACACAAAAATTTAAGGGGGTCCCATGTATTTCTTATTTTTTCAATATTTTCTCTTTTTTAAAATCACTTTTCTCTCATTTATCTCATTTTTTCTACATGAATTCATGTGCCATGCCTATATTTGGACATCCATCCAGAATTGTTTCACTATTATTTTATTATTTTTTTTTGAATTTTTTTTCTACCTCCATCTCATTTTCACTTTTCTCTCTCTTTTTTCTGTGCACCGCTTTTCATTCATCTCCAATTAAAATAATCATCTTCTCTCCATATCTCTTCTCCACATCATTATACAATTCACATCTCCATTAGAGATGGTCTAAAAGAACATTTTTCCCTCGAAAACGTTGTTCTCAGGAATTTCTTCATCTATGATTTTGGTGGGCAAAGATGAAGCAAGAGGTGGCATTTGGTAGCGAC
The DNA here is from genome assembly GCA_018223645.1 of Jasminum sambac. Taxonomy (NCBI): domain Eukaryota; kingdom Viridiplantae; phylum Streptophyta; class Magnoliopsida; order Lamiales; family Oleaceae; genus Jasminum; species Jasminum sambac. The sequence continues at coordinate 31,314,204 of CP073652.1, forward strand.
TATACATTTTTAAAATTTTATTTGATTTTATACGTAACTTTTGAAATATCATTTGATATATGTTATTATACATGGAAGTTGACCCACAGTAGTTTTATCTTTATCGTCAAAGCAAAATAAGTTTTTAACTCCTCCATGTACTCCTCCATGTACAAGAAAAATTGCCATAGGCAATGCATCACAGGCTCTGATTCTAACCTATCGCTACCCTATGTGTTACTTGGCATACTTGCACAATACGACAAATTGTTAGGCGGCATCGAAGATCATCAAAGAAAAGAGAACGGTGATCGATAGCACCCTGGTGATCAAGGGCGCGTGTTCTTTACACATTTTTTTATTTAATCAATCAATATGTTAGATGTATGGTTGAAAATTGGAGATAATATATTAAAAAAATATAAAGTAATTGTATGAGTTATCAAAAATGATGAAAATAAAAAAATTAATAGAAATTTATTGTGCATAGAACAAGTCAAAATTATTAAAATATCAATTAAATTTATTTAAATAATGTTGTTTGTTGTCCGCATTTGAAATCAATGGCACCCATTTGTAGGAATATACATTTAATCCGATTATTAGTAGAGCTATAGAGGAAAACATTGACTGTTACCTAAAATTTTCAAGTCAATTAGAATGCATGCATCTGCATGCAACTCTCTCTCTCTCTAAATCCCTACAGCTGATGCATTTGAACTGAAAACGCGTTATATGTTACTGTCATATAAAAAATATGGTTCAAATGACATGATTAAGAACACAAGAGAGTTGAGTTTTGTGGGCAACTTGAGTATTAAAGTCAAACCAATTTAGCTTAATTAGGACCAAACTACATACTGGTTAAACAATGTGTGGTTGGAAAACAAGGCCAACTTTACATGGATAGGAAGTAGGGTAAAGTATGGGCACATATATAAATATGAGCACAAAATATTCTCTTGGAGACATATTAACCAACATAAATAAAGGAAAGGGCAAACATGGAGGTTAAGAGACAAGTGATTCATAGCATTAAAGTTGGAATAGCTTTGGTTTTGGTTTCACTTCTGTATCTTCTTGATCCTCCATTTCAACGTGTGGGAGTGAGTGCTATGTGGGCCATCATGACCGTTGTACTCGTCTTTGAATTTTTTGCAGGTATAATCTATTCTAAAAAGTTCACTTCGACTTCGCATAGGCATTATATTAATCCTTGCTAGACCCAAAGCTTGACATGCATTGTTGCTTTATGATGCTTTACGTTTTGTATCACTACAAGAAACTGAACCTTTAGGGATGACCATGTCGTCCTTATAGCCTCGTGCTCATAGAGTAATAGGAGTGACGTCACTGTTATTGTTCTATAGGCACGAGTATGTCGCTACTATTATTCTATAGGCACGAGACTATAGGGATGACTGTCGTCCCTAAAAGTCATATTTCTATATGTACAAATTGCTTAATTTAGAAACTTAATTAAAAAGGCAAAAAGATGGCTGCACGCATATCATCTAAACATTTTCTTTAACATGCAAGTGGCAACATTAAGGCTATACCGTTGTACACATGCATGCATGTATATCATATTGAATAATGCTACAAGAAGGGTTACAACACGGGTGTAACTAGTAAGGAGGGTGAAAACAGTCTTTTGGCATTTAGGTACATCATGTTAAGTTGTAGAAATTTATGTACAAAATTGTCATCTAAAATCATGTTGTAATTAACCCTTGTATCCCTTGTTGACAATGTAGCATTATTCTATTATATTTACCATATTATATTGAACTTCCTCAGTTAAAAGTGTAGCACTACAAGAAATTAATTTTACTTTCAACAATCCGATATTTTGAACTACGTACATAATGATATGATTTTTTTTTGAAAATCCAATTCGTAGTCACCGAATTTTGTCGTCATTTTAATTAAGTTACGAGCTAGGCTGAAACTAATATTTACTTTATTAACATTTTGATCAGGTGCCACACTAAGCAAGGGAATAAATAGAGCAATTGGAACTATATTAGGTGGTGGATTGGGGTGCTGTGCTGCAATTCTTGCAAATGGAAAGGGAGAGATCTTTGAAGCTATTGTTGTTGGCTCTTCCGTATTTATTTTTGGTATGAAAACTATAATAAAATCTATCCTGCCTTCATTCATTCATCAATAAAAATAAAAACAAAGAATTTCTTTAATAAATTATCATACTACCTCCGTCCCACAAAGATAGTATGGTTTAACTTTCACATAGTTTAAGAAATTATAATTAATATTATTGGAAAAGTAAATTTTAAGTGTATTTTTTCAAATATATCCTTGCATTAAATAGTGCTAACTAATAATAATATATATTAAACAAGGGTACAATTGGAAAATTGAAGAAATTAAATACAAACAAAATAAAAAGTGGCCTATATTTTGAGATGGACAAAAATAGAATACAAGTCTATTTTTGTGGAACAGAGGTAATAGTATATCAAGGGAACTTGTCATCTATTTATAGAAATTTTTTATAGCATGAATATAGAGTCATAAATATTTTAGTGTATTTATGATTTTATATTCATGCTATACAAAATTTTTCTCACTCGTATTTTCCTATTACACTTCACTCCGTAATTATCTACTAGACAACAAATATCAACAACCTATAGAGACACTATGTCATTTATTTAAATTTGACCTATATAAATAAATAATTTATATTTATTAACCTGAAGTATCGAGTTTTCTATACTAGAAAATTAAGGTACTATAATTCTTTGAGAGATTCACTTGATTGTCAACTTTCCTAATTTTAATTACTAATTTATCATATATTAATTAACATTTACAAGTATGTCAACTTCTATAGATAAGAGACCAATTTATCCTTGATAAAATAACGAAGTCGTTGTCGTTATACTCTTATCTATAACAATTTCACTACGGAATATAACAATCTTGAAATCGATGCTAGAGTATTTTTATCATATTATTTTGAAAATTTTGACATTTCTATAAATTATAATTAGGGTTGATTATATATCCTGTAATTTAAATTTAAAACATTGACTATCTAGTAAATTTTTCTAATTTGTTTATGTGACATCTGGCTACGTAGGAATCATTGCAACATACATGAGGCTGCTTCCAAAATTCAGGAAGAGATTTGACTATGCATTCATGGTCTTCATCCTCACCTTCAATCTCGTTGTTGTATCGCCCGTACGGTCGGATACCATCATGGAATTAGTCGTGTCGCGTTTCTCGACTGTCGCCATGGGGTTGGTCATCTGCTTATGTATCAGTATCTTCGTCTTCCCTATGTGGGCAAGTGATGAACTTCATTACTCTATAGCCTCCAAGTTTGAAAAACTTGCCTCCTGTTTTGATGGTAATTAATTTTCATATTAACTCTAGTCAACTTCCATTAATTATTAATTTGAAGGGATGGATCAAATTACTGTTCTATTTGTACGCGGGTTGTCTTAGTTGTATTTGACAGCTAAGAGAACAGGAATTGAGACATTAGACATAGACTGATGTTTCATGTAAGTGATTACCTAATTCGTCTAATAATGTTTGCTTTAATTTTTATAGGTTGCTTTGAGGAATTCCGCAAAACTTCCAATGATGTTGAAAACCCACAAAGCGGCGTTGTTCAAACTTGCAAGTCTGTGTTGCACTCGAAGGCCGTCGAGGAGTCACTGGTACATCTTTCATTAAAAAATCTCGTTCAAAAGTTTAAATCAAACATGTCTTCACTGTTGTATCGGATGAATTGTTCAAAGGGGATCGTTTAATATGTAACCCTAGAAAATTAAGCTTTTCTTATCACATCTAGCCCATTTTTAGTTGTACACAACCAATTCTCCATATATAGTAGCATGTTTGTTACATTTAAATTAATGCATGTTTATTATATAGCACGACATTACTCTAAATTATCTAATTCGTGTGCCACAATACAGAGGTGGAGTCAGAGAGAGAGAGAGAGACATGAGATGACGGCAATAGTCCCAACAACAATTTATATTTTTTTTCGATTTTATACGTAAATTTTGAAAACTTCGTTTAATATTTGCAATGTTTTTCTCGCCTTCGCGAAGTAAATTTTCTAGCTCTACCATTTGTCCCAGGCAAATTTCGCTCGATGGGAACCATGGCATGGAAAGTTTGGAATATTTCATCCATGGAATAAGTATCTAGAAATTGGAGAAATTCTACGAGAGCTAGCTGCGATAATTTTTACTTTATACAAATGTCTTCAATCATTAGAAAAGGTATTTTTATTGTGCTTATTCGAAATTCAAAATGTACAAGAAAGAGATTAAATGGTCGATTTTGTACATGTTCATTTTTCATAAATGACTAGGCTAAGATGATTGAAACTTCCAATGGCCAGGCTTCATCAGGGAAAAGCCATGCAATGAAGGAACCAAGTGAACTTGTGATGCTATCATTAGGATGGATTTTGAGAGAACTTGGAGAAAGTATCAAGGAGATGAAACAATGTCGTGCTAGTGTTTTGATAATTCCAAAATTGCAACCTATGAAGGTGCTATTGGACACAATATATGCACTAGAAGATGACGATGATGAAAAATGGAACATCACTTGTAGTTCATTGTTGATGGAAATTGTTGATAAAATGGAGTCATTGGTGAAACAAGTAGAGGGACTTGAGGAACTAGCAAAATTCCAAACCAAGAAGTTGGATGTATGAATAAAATTGTGTTGTACTTTACGACGCATTTATTGTGTTGTTTCGTTTCTTTTAAGCACAATTTTGGAACGATGAATTTTCAAATTTGACATGATTCTTGGGTATAATGCTCAGATTAATGGTAACACTCAGATTCCAAAACAATTAAAGAACCAAAGTAAAGCAGAGGAAAATTAAAACAAAGAACACGTGAATTTTTTGGCGGAAACCCTAGAGGATCGATAAATATATATTCCGTGCGGAACTTGATCCTGATGTTGCTCAAAATTCCACTAGTAACTGAGATAAAAAACAAAACTTCTCCTTGGACTAAATATCACATGAAATTGAGTGAAAAATCTCCAAAAAAAAAAAAAAACACATTCACTCGAACTAAACAACAACCATCACCCTTTTAATACACGAAAGAAGAAAGGAAAGGGAAAAGCAAGTACAAGTCAAACTAATAGACTACATTTATTTGCTGAAATATTGAAGGACTAAAATGCAAAATTATTGAAAAAGAAGGACTGAAATGCAAATACCCCCCCAAAAGTTGGAGCGCGATGGAAATCCATTAAACCCAACTTGAAAGTGAGTGTGGAGAAGTGTGTCCCGGTCAAAGATTTTGTAAATATGTCTGCAAGTTGAGCCTTTGGATGGAATATGTTGGGGTAGTATGAAATCGGCCTTATATTGATTCCTCACCACATGGCACTCTATATCCAGATGCTTAGTGCATTTGTGAAATACCGGATTGGCAGTAATGTATATGCAGTACAGCCTTATTGTCATACCATAAAGGAATAAGATGAGGGATGGAAATATCAAGATCTTGAAGGATGAAAGCTAACCATTGCAACTTACAAATTGTTGCTGCTAAGCTTCTATATTCTACTTCAGCCGAAAATCATGGCACAGTGGTTTGTTTTTGGTTTTCCAGGAAACCAAAGCTTCTCAAGAAAAATGCAAAAGCCTGTAATTCATTGATTTTCTTGTGTCTATGCAAGCTGCCCAATCTGCATCACTATAGCTATTTAATTTTAGTTCACCTGTGGAGAGATAGAATAAACCTTTGGAAGGACAGCCTTTGAGATACTTAAAAACATGTAGGGCTGTTTCCCAATGTGGCTTACAGGGTTTATTCAGAAACTGACTAAGCTATTGCACTATAAAGGTGACATCTGGCCTAGTAAGGTTTAGATATAGCAGCCTCCCAACTAATCTTCGATAGGGTCTTGGTCTGAAAATGGATCTCTTGATACATGATTGAGTTTGGCCCATTGTGGCAGTGGTGTGTGAGTAGGCTTAGCACCTTTGAGCCCTGTATCTGTAAGCATATCTAGGATATACTTCCTCTGATTTAGATAAGTGCCTTCTCAGCCCTGGCCAATTCAATTTCCAAGAAATATCGTGGAACTCCTAGGTCTTTGATAGTAAATAGCTCACGAAGATAGACTTTCACCTCTTTAATCAAGTAAATACTAGCCCTTGTAATTAATGCATCATCTACATAGATCAAAAGAGCAAGGAAACAATATGTTGTCCCTTTAACAAAAAGACAGTGATCATGGGTAGACTTCCTAAAGCAAAAAGCTTGCAATTTAGCACAAAATATTGTGTTCCATTGTCAAGAAGCTTGCTTGAGGCCATAGAGACTTCGTTTAAGCTTGCAAACCTATCCTTCTTGAGCCTTATTGTAATCCTCAAGAGGCTGCATATATACCTCCTCATCAATATGAACCTGATTACTCAATGCTAAAGCCTTTTGGTTGTCTGTGTTATGCACCTAATGTCACACCTCATAAAATCAAATTTGATGCTCGAGCCCATAAATGCATTTTTATAGATTATAGTTCAGGCTAAAAGGGAGTACTCTATATTTTGTGCTAATACCATGAGCAAACTCAAATTGGAAGTAATTTTCACCTAATCTACCGTTTATTCAATCAATAATAGCATAAGTGTTTTTCACTTTATATGCAATGAACCAGCCAGTTGATACATGTATATAAGTTGAGCCAAAAACGAAAGAAGAAATGAAAGGGAAAAGCAAGTTCAAGTCAAACTAATTGACTACATTTATTTGCTGAAATATTAAAGGACTAAAATGCAAAATTACTAAAAACAGAAGGACTGAAATGCAAATAACAAACTAACACCGAGGTTTTCCATATCTCCCAAAGAAAACAAAAAGAAAGTGTAAAAATCAGAAGGCTGTAGTAGATTAAGGTTTGAGATCTCAAACGAAGGAGAGAAATGGAGAAATAGAAGTAGCATCGGAAATGGGTTTGGTGAGCTTCTCCAACAATACCGCAAATCGACTCCAAAACTGTGGTTGGTGAATAGTGCAACTCCCAACCCAAAATTTGGGGTTTCACTATTCACACTCAATCCCAAATTTGGGGTTGGTGCGTTGTTTACAAGACTGCCATTCTTCTATTTACTATCATGTCATTCTGTAATTTTTTAAACTTCATGTTAAATTTAGTTTACTTAATTATTTATTTAATCAATTATTAATAATAACAATAACAATAATAATTGCTTTCAAATAATAATATAATAATAATAATAATTTTTTACGTTCAAAATAATATTTTTAATTAGATAAATTTGACTCATTAACTACTGGTTTAAATTAAATTAAACTAATTAAATAGATAAGCTATATGTAAATAATTTTTAGAGTGATTCTACATGTATATTTTAAATTGACATTTTATCTGGCATAGTAGATTTTCATGTTTTCATTGGATGATCAAAATGTTTGTTAAGCGATAAGCATATAGGCTCATCTCCATCACCCAATAAAAAAATGATAGTTCGGAATGTAAGATTACAAATAATTAATATATATATATATATATACATACATACATATATAATTTAGTGTACCCCAAACTTGGGGTAAACCACAGGACATGCTCAATATAAGCTGTAATTTGTATAAAACACTAAGGTGTCGTTCTGTCTGTTTTGTATTTTCTATTTTCATTTTCGAAAATATTTTGGTATTTTCTGTTTTCAATTATTATTTTGAGAAAATTCAAAATGCGTTTAGTTTGTTGTTTTGAAAAATTATTTTTGAGAAGAGAAAATGGAAAACGTATTTGGTTTATATTTTTACAAAAATACAATTTGATATAGTTAAAATTGCAAAAAGGCTCTCAAACTTTTCAAAATTTGCAAACAAACCCTCATTTACACCACCCCATCCCACCAGCCGACCTCATGGTGGTTCTCAAATGAAGAATCACTATGCGCGGTGGAGAACCACTGCGAAGGTGGTTCTCCACTGCGCATAGTGGTTCTCTACCAGAGAACTACCGTCGCGGTGATTCTCAGTGGAGAACTACCAGATCTGATGGTTTGATTTTTCCGACGGTGGTCGGGGACTGAAATGTACGAAAAATAAAATTTAGAACTCAAATGTAATAAATATAAAGTTTAAAATCCGAAAATGTTTTCCTTGTTTTTAACATTTAACACAGGAAACGCCAAAAACGTTAAAACGACGTTTTTCGTGTTTTCTATACAAATCTTGAAAACGGTTTCGAAAATGGATTTTCCAAAACAATAAACAGAACGGGTTTTCAACATTTTCGAAAATAGAAAATAGAAAACATGTTGAAAACGACAAACAGAACGCACCTTAAAGATTCTGGAATCACGGTTTTACTTCTCCCCCAACAAAAGTTCATATATGGAAATTATTGGAAAGGATTAAAGATAAATGTGCTTGCAAATCGAAATTAAATAGAGCTCCTAAATTTGACTGCAAGATCCACACCAATCTCCACCAACAAGATTTGTCAATCTCGATTAAGCAGCTCAGGCCTGCCCATCTAAGAATGAGCCCAACAAGGCAAGCTATTTAAAAAGCTGTCCACTGTGTTTGCGGGCAAGGTTACTAGGTCGATATTAAAATCTATGAAACCCAGCCCAATACTAGGCCTATATGGGTCATGCCCATGTGGGCTATGGGTTGTTGAGAAGTCCATTTAGACCCCATTTGAGTCAGTGACCTCATATTGTTAATAATTTAATTTCTTTAAATCTTCTTTGTTACTACAATGTGCAGAGAAGTTGAATTGGAATCTTGTTTTGATCACCGATGGAATGGAGGTTTTCTCTCTTACAAGGATAGAAAAGGAACATATAGGTAAGTTTCTCCGTCATGCCGTTTTCACCTTCGTCACTTCCTCCTACCCAATTTCTTGCATCTGTTTTTCGAAATTTACATAAATCATGCTGTCGGAATTACCGCTACAGAAGCAATATACTAGTAATAATATTCAGATAACATCAAAATAAGTTCGCAATGGATGCACATTATTATACTAATAATACATTATTAGTATGTGACTAGCGCTTGTTGCCATAATTGTTAGCAAAATGATTTAAATTAACTAATAACTTTGATAATGTGGTGATAATTTTGATAGTGGTGAGTGTGAATACAAAGATGAAGTGTCAAATCAATAGCACTAAATTTGTCAATTCTATAAATGAAAGTGAATAATGATGTCGTGGATATGTTAATTGGACATGTGACCAGTGGTGTAGCTAGGATTTATGGGTTGCGGGGGCAAAATCTGGGGCCAATGGGGATAGGCTTGTTGGGAGCAACCCCTTGAAATTTTTTATATATTTATAAAGGACAATTTAGTTGCTAAACATTAATGTCGAAGCACAAAATTTATACCAAATTAATTTTGATTGTATACTTACATATACAAAGCATCACATAGAATATTATAAGGGTATTGCAAATAATTTAGTTATTTTCAAAATTAATTTGATATATATTACCATATCGAATATTGTAATATTTAATTTAGTCCCACAAATGATTATAGCATGCTTTTGCCACTTCATACATGAAACGATCGAAGTTATTATTGCATAAATTCGTGGACAAAAAGTTACATTTTTTTATTTCGTTTTAAATTCCAACTCAGTTATATTCCGATAGAAATTGTTTTGTGCTAACAAAAATTAAATTACATGAAAATCCAAATGAAAAAAATAACATAATAAGAGTTGTAAGTAAAACTCGTCCACCAAGAATCGAACCCAAGTCCTATCCATGTGCGCCAAAAAGCCCAACCAGTTTACCATCTCAGCACAAGAAACAGCACAAGAAACTTTTTAGATTTATATATTTGATTAGGGAAATGATAGAGGACCAAATATTGGTGCACCCGCTAACGTCGCAGGGCAACTATCATCCCTGTAGCTCTGCCCCTACATGTGACCTTCGTCGGTCGCTATATTAGGTTGATGGACTCTTATGAATTCAATGACGCTAAAATGCACATGAGATTTTTTGAACAGCCAAGATTGAGACAACAAAGTGGCAACTGATTTTGTTAAATAAAATAATGGAGGAAGAAGGCGATGAGAGTTCTAGATAAATTTGCAACTGAATGAAATAAAATATAAGATTTTGATCCAGTTCCAATACCGAAATTTTGTTATACTTCCAGCGTTTGACAGGTACTGTCTCATGCTTCCATGTGACTATCCAACCCCATTTATCAGTCTTCCTACTACGGTGTAGTAGTGCCAGAACGCGTCATGTCAGCACTAAAGCTATACGGGACTAGAAGGAGCTGATAAAATATAATCCTAAAATTCATGCCTGAAGATGTTTGTTGAGCTTGATGAATTGAAACTTTTGAGAGATATAGAATAATCGGGGGTCGTTATTAGCTATTAAAAATGTGTGGATTTAGATAAATTGAAAAAATAACAAAAAATCCAAATTAGAGATTATTATCTATACTAATATCTATCTGTATCTCTATCTATACTTACCATATAAAAAGTCGCTTGACATGAAAATCATTTTTAGGACAATAATACCCTCAAAGACTTTCAATATTTTTATTTTATTTTTTATTTTATCCCTACATTAAATTTCACTGAATTTTAGTTCAATGCATAGGAAGCTAAAGGTTTCATATGCATATACTTGACTCAAACTACATGTTCACTATTTATTGTTGATTTATATTTTCAATGTAGATACATTTCCAGTTATGTTTTTACACTTTATTGTATTTCATACTCAAAGTTATTTATAATTATTTATCTTTAACATATTTAAATGAAAGTTAAATTAAATGAATTGATTATTAATTTAAATATATGTGCATTACGTGATAAAGCAGTGAGCAAACTTTTATCACTCAGTGACATGCTCCTTAGAAATATAAATTAACAATATCTCTCTAGAAGTATTGAACGATAAAACTTGGCCACTGATTTATGCCTTTTGTACATATCATTTTTTGCGAGAAGTGGACCATTATTTGTATAGTAAAGCAGAAAAAATTATCCCTAGGAGGGTCTTTTATGACAGGGAGAACCCATTAATTGTATTAAAAAAAAAAAAAAAAAGCTCTTCTCCGACTTAGTTTGACTGATTCAAATTCCTCTTACATAGCTTTTGATAAAATTTTTGTTGGTTGTTTTATAAACTTGAGCAAGATCACAAAATAAAGTGTAGAGGTGCGTTACGTGGTAGAGCAATGAGCAAATTTTTATCACTCAATGAAGAAGTTACACATTCAATGAAGAAGTTACACGTTCACATATTACTTAAAAATATAAATTAACAATGTTTCTCTAGAAGTATTGAACAATAAAATTTGGCCACTATTTATTCCTTGTCTACATATGATCATTTTTTTGGAGAGTGAACCATTATTTGTGTAGTAAAGCAGAAAAAACTATCCCTATGAGGGTCTTTCATGACGGGGAGGACCTGTTAATTGTATGGAAAAAAAGCTCTTCTCCGACTTAGCTAGCTTGACTGATTCAAATTCTTCTTATATAGCTTTTGGTAAAATTTTTGTTGTTTGTTTTCTAAACTTTAGCGAGATCAAAAAATAAATTGTAGTGGATGTGAGTTATCTTTACAGTAATTTTTATTCAAAATTTGAATATATTTGTTCAAGTTTGATTTTTAATTTCCTTACACTAATGATGTTGCATTTTCATATTGAATAATTTGACAATGTTGGAAAAGATAGAGATGCATACAATAAATAAGTAATTCCTATTATTCAAATTTATTTAAATAATACTTTAAAAAAAAGGTACACTTATTAATCAATATTATCGGGACACACTTATTAATTAATATTATCGAGACACCTCATTAAGCAGCACAGAAAAGATGATAGAGGTTGTTAAAATAATAAACATAAAAGAAGAATAGATTTTTATCTATAAACAATTTATATGCATGTGCAAAATAATAATTATTTTATTAATTGAATACTTAACGATAACATTTTTAAAACACTTAATTAAGTTCGAAATAACGTGCATCGCATGTTCTGCTATGACTAATTATTTAAAATATGTGCTCAACGTAAAGCATTTGATTATGGTTCCTTCTTCTTCTTCTTCTCTCTCTCTCTCTAAAAATCGCTAAGCGCTCACCTCACATGGTGCATGGGCCGACTTGTTGGTTTGGGTCAAGCCTGGTACACTCTGTGGCACGTAGAGGTGGACAGAAAAATCGAAATCGAACGGAAAAAATCAGAACCAAATGGTTCTTTTAAAAAAAATTAAGAACCAAAACCGAATATTTGGGAATTGAAAACCGGACGGATCCTCTTCAATAACCTAAAACCGAGCCGAAATCGAGTAATCTTGTTTCAAAAATTAAATCCACATACATTTTCTAGTAAACAAATTGTCATGTAAATATTTTTATCCTCAATGCAATGCATATATGATATAAAACAAATATATATTTGAAAAACGAAACAAATAAAGTATTGTACTTGGAAGTTAATCATATTAAGTTCCGAATGAATTCTCTTAAATACTTTTTCACCCTTATTTATGACGGTAGTTTATATTTTCATGAGAATTTGACAATAAAATAATAAACACTAAAATGCTTGGAACCGAACCGGAACCGAATGAAATGGAACCCAAACGGTTATCTTGCTCCAAAAGAATCCAGAGGTTTCATTTTTTATAGAACCAAACCCGAAACGCCCACCCCTAGTGGCACGGCATTCAAACCCACCAAGCATATTTCCAATCTTCTTCCCTGCGACTTGCACATCATATATTTCAATTGCCCATAAGAAAAAGACTGATTTATCAACACCAATAAGAATCAAGATACTCCTACATACCTTATGTGGATAAGATACGGAATTATAGATCATTGAAACATCTGCCACTGAGTTGTCCATTCTCACTAAAACATCATTAGAGCATCTTTAATGCATAAGTGGATGTGGTAGGATGTGGACGTAGATTGTAGGAGAGAGATAGAGAGATGGTGACTATGTTAATTGTAAATGAACGGAAAAAAGTATAGGGAAAAGAGGATAAAGTGAAAAAGATCAGAGATACAAAAATAAATTCAAAAATAATAATAAACTATTGGTAAAAAATGTTTAGATCGGAGTTCATTTGTAGACATTGCATGAGAATGCGGACAAAATTGAAAAACAAGTGAGGTAAAAGTGCTAAAAGTGATACAGAATTAAAAAAAATATAAAAATATGTGGGACCCTAACAACTTTTGCGTGTCACTCTCTTTCTTAAATGGACTTTGTGAATGGGCCCATGCATTAAAGATGGACATCTTCTATAACCGACCCCATAGATCAATGCAGTTCAAGAGCTCCACAATGAATAGATTAGATTAATTTAGCTAGCCATATAGAGGGAAAAAAAACACACAACGATTAATTGACATGTTAACAAGTTAAATTTAGTTAGAGCGTCTCCAATGCTCAATATCTTAACAATATCTAGAAGTAGAGAAAGATAGACACAATTTTAATTTTGTGTGCCCCCATACTTTTTTTATTTTATTTTTAGCTTTCAATTTTTCAAAATCACTTTTATTTCCTTTACTCTACTTTTCCTCACTTTTTTTTCTCCCTTCCCGTGTTATATCCAAAATCATATATCCATCTACGTATCCTCCACTATTATTTTATTACTATTTTTAAATTTACTTTTATCTCTCTCTTTTTTTTTTAAACATTTTCCTCTCTTTTTTTCCTGCACTCATTTCCATTTCACTCATTTAAAATAATTATCTTCTCTCTATCTCTCCCATTCACATCATCCCATGCATCCACATTTGTATTGAAGATGTTCTTAGTATTTTACATCTACAATAGATATGTTAAATTTAACTATCAAAAGCATGTGTTAATATTTTACAAAACAAAAGAGAGAACAATTAACGCTATAGTAAAAGAAAGTATTTTTCTTAGATATAAATGTGACATGCCATCTGTTAAAGTATTAGTTAAAATTAACAAGCTAGAAAGTTAATATGTGAGGAAAAAAATATTCTTTTAGCATGCATGTTAACACACTCATTGTAAATATAAATTTTAACAATTAACTAACTTGTTAACCTAACATCTGAGTTAACACATCCATTGTGGATGCTCTTAAGAAAGCTACTCCCTCCGTCCCACTAATATAGACATATTTTCCATATCCGTTTTTCCCAAATTATAGTCTTATTTCTATTTTGAGATTATCATTACTTCTTTAGTTGTCTAAAATACTCTTATTTAAAATAGTTGGCATACTAAACATCAAAATAGGTATTCCATCTTGTAAGATTTTTAAATGTTTACGCTATTGTTTGACTATTCAATGTAAGGGTAGAATATAAAGAATATAGAAATCTTTTATAATTCCAACAATATTTAAGATGTTTTCTTAATATATATGAAAAATATTAGATACCTATCTTAGTGGACCATCTGACAAAGATAGAACTCTACTTTAATTTTTTACACATATTAATAAAATTGTAAATTTATGTTGTCAGAAATGTAAACTAGGGGATGATAGGAAATGAAGAAATGTAAATTATAATTGATAGTTTTATTAATAACAATGTATATAAGCGCCTACCTTGTGATTTTTATACCTGAGGCAATAAATAAATTAAACACCTTAGAAAGTAAGGGTCTAGTATAAAGGGATTTTTTTTTTTCTAATAATGGAGCTACGAGTATTAACTAGCATGCGAAATTTTAAAAGAAGTTATTGTTTCATTAGTATTTGTATTAGCTCCATCACTATAACAATAAAAAATGCATTCAATAAGGTCACATTCGTATAATCTCATAGAGCACGTATTCATATAAACCATCAAAGACGCATTCATTTTTAATAATTTAATAAATGAGAAAAAGTAAAATCATTGCTTATAAGACACGGATAATAATTTTTCGATCTTAATCTCAAAATGTAATTTCTAATATTCTAACAAAAGAGCATTTGCATTAATTTCTACAAGATCCAAGAACTGTAATATAATTTATAATCCCTTTACAATATATCGACAAGAATTGTTAAGTTTTCATAATGTAAGAGCCTACAATTGAAAGAAGGGAACCGAACAACATACCACAACTATTAACGAAGCAACAACAACTGGAGTCCAAGAATGAAATGGAAATGTCCTCGCCGATAGCACCAAGTACGATCTATGACAAGGGGTACAACCGTAACGAGTTAATAGGTTATTAGTTTAGACACTTAATAATAATAATAATAATAATAATAATAATAATTATTATTATTATTATTATTATTATTATTATGACTTGTGTAAGTTGAGATTTATAATAATAATAATAATAATAATAATAATAATAATAATAATAATAATAATAATGCCCCCATGCAACATGAGGCTAACGACCGGCTTTGTGGGATGTTATAAAAAGTGGTATATATTTGGGACTTATAAAGAAGAAAAATAAGTTCACTTTTGTGGGATGGAGAGAGTGATATATACACTTTATTTTTAAAACATATAATATATAATTAAAATTTACTTTTCTAACAAGATTAAAAGTAAAAGTCATAGTATTATAATTTCTTCTTCAAATTAGGAATATACCACAGGTGGTTGAAAATAAGTATTAAAAAATAATTTTTTGAATGAAAAATATTAATATGTCAAAAAAAGGTAATAATTTCAAAAATAACTAGCAAAACGAGCTCAAAATTTTAGGAGCCATAAAAATGGAGTACCAATAATTAAAGGGAATCTATCATTAAAATGAAAGAGATGCATCCAAGAAAAGCTGTCTTAGAAATTTTGATTGCTTCCCAACTGCCTTTGTGTCCACTTTGGAGGACAAAAAAGTCGGAAATGGTGCAAATGGAAAATATTTCCTAATTTTATTTTTTTAAAAAAAGAAAAAGCTTCTCTCCAATTTTAATTTTCCAACGAAAAATATATTAAAACACCTCTAAAAGGCTTATAGATACCAAAGTATCTATTTTCATTTTAACATGTGTGAGATAGTTAATCTACTAGCTTTATTGGCACGAATTATTTAAAAAATTATTTTTCTCTACTATCTTAATCACGTATTACATTGGATTTACCAAATTTATTATATTTTTAAATTATTTTCTTTACTTGTTAACTATACATGCATCTGGACATTATTTTTCTGTAATTTCTATCAATAAGAATTATTTTCTACGGATATATACGACATTTTCAATGAAGAACTAATTGAATCAAGGGATCTAACAAATTAATTAAAAATAATTTAAATGAATAATTTACTGACCTATGATAATACGTGTCCATTTGGATTTTGGATCACATATATACAAGGTAGAAAATGGGATGGCATTATATCACTGTTCCACCAATCTTTTCTCGTCAAAAGTTAAGGTGCCCGATAAAATATGAAAATGCTTTTCATATGTTGCTATTTCCACGTGTATGGAATACAACTATGAAAGGTACAAATCTAAATTAAAATTTGGGTACAGAAAGAAACTTTTTTATGAAAAAGTCAATTTTCTTTCTTTTTTTAAAATTTCATCGACAATAATTCTAGACTGATATTGTTAATTGATATTTGTAGATGACAATCATATATTAGTTGTTTATTCAATGATAAAGTGCTACCCATGTTTTTTCTGTCATTTAAAACACATTTGTATACACAAATAAAGAACTAATACATCAACTAAATGTGCCATTTGATAATGTCAAATTTACATGTCCCGGTAGAACTACTCATTTGAACAATTACAAGGTACAATAGATTTTACTTTCGTCGACAAGAGTAATAAATAGTTTTTTACACTTATTATGGTAATTTACAATTGAAGTTTACTCCAAAAATTCAATAAAATATAATTTTTAGTTAGAAAAATCTAGAAGGAAAGCAGATTAATGTTTGTTTTCATTTAAACTTTCTTTTACTTAAAAGTAAATTTTTACTATTTAATAAAAATCAAACATTAATATTACTAACATATGTCATATCATTAATGTTCATTCATTTTATCTATGGGTCTTGTGATCTCCACTATTATTTAATTTAATTTTTTATTTTTGAAAACTTCGAAATTGACATTGAAAATCCTAAGTTGCTTAGGGGGGCGTTTTGTTTGTTTTGTATTTTCTATTTTCATTTTCGAAAATGTGTTGGTGTTTTCTGTTTTCAATTGTTGTTTTCAGAAAATAGAAAATGACTTTGGTTTGTTGTTTTGAAAAAATTATTTTTGAGAAGAGAAAATAGAAAACGTGTTTGGTGTATACTTTTAAAAAAATACAATTTGGTATAATAAAAATTATAAAAAGGTCCCTAAACTTTTCAACATATAAAAAAGGTCCCCATCTTCTTCATCAACCCTACCCCCACCCCACCCTACCCCACGCCCACTTTCTTCCTCCCTTTGCAGTCGCCGGCAACATCGCCGGCGACTGCTAACCACCTGCGACAGGTGGTTCTCCACCTAATAACCACCGCGATGGTGGTTCTCAGGTGGAGAACCACCAGATCTGGTGGTTTGACTTTTTTTCGGTGGTGCCGGCGGTGGTCGTTGGTGGTTTGACTAAAATATACAAAAATGAAAATTTGGGACTCAAATGTAATAAATGTAAAGTTTAAAATCCAAAAACGCGGTTTCCTTATTTTCAACATTTAACACAGAAAACGCCGAAAACGTTAAAAAGACATTTTCGTATTTTCTATACAAATCTTGAAAACGATTTCGAAAACGTATTTTCGAAAACAATGAACAGAACGCGTTTTCAACATTTTCGAACGTATTTTCAAATCTTGAAATAGGCATCCCACTGCTCTCATAGCTTCTTGTATTCGCCTAAGCCACCAACAAATTTTCACCTCCCGTGTAGGTCTCTTCCTGTTGGAGTTTCATCTCTAGTGGACGGGACTCATCTCGGAGAACCTTTGATGGTTGTTTTTAGAAAGAATAGGTGTGGATGAGCTGAATCTCGAAAGCTTGCAAAGGACTATGGTGTTATGTACTTGGACAAGTCAAGAGAACATTCAATATTCTAGCCCAATTTTTCCTCTGTGTATGGAGCCTAGTTTAGCTTCTCCTTATTGTGATTTAACAGGACTTGATGTCTTGTAAGACAAGATAGCCTAAGTTCAATGAATCACAGTATTATCCTACATTAAAAATATAATAATTAACCATAGGATAAGATAAAATACAAAACAAGTAAGTTTAAATACAAGATAGATTATTAAAATCTTAATAAAATCCATAGATTATTATCACTATCATAGAAATTCAACATAACAAACACGTGATAAAATCAAGTCCCACAAATATTAGTTAAACTAATTCAATTCAATTCAATTAATTTAATTAATGACATGGAAAAATAAAATAGCCAACAATTAAAATAAAATTTAATTAAAATTAAAGTAACAGACATTTATTTTTTTGAAAATAGAAATTGACTCAAACACACTACCATTATAGTTTGAAATTAATATATTACCAGTATTTGAACAATTTTTATGTTCACTTGTGAAGCAGTGGCGTAGCCCGAATTCGAACTCAGTGCGGTCCAAACTTGTTTGCACCAGAAAATAAAACATACTTTATGATAAAAACAAATATAAATATCATATTTTACAATTGTTCTTTACGAATTTTCATATTTTGAAATCGTTTTACAATAATTTCATTATTAATTTTTGAAAATGCCTCTCTCTCTACATAAATAACTATGCTATTATTCATCCATTCATCACCCATTCGATTACGCAATTTGTCATTCACGAAATTCATTACAGAAAACCAAATTCAATCTCAACTTCAAGCCTTCAACCATAATGCCATTTCATAAACCTTTTCAATTTCACTTATCAAACAAATTTGGGGCTTTTCCACATTTGAGCCTTGAACAAAATTAGGGCTTTTCTAAGTTCTAACTAGACTTATTTTAATTCGTTATTCATCAAAAATCGATTCATTCAATTGGATATGTAAATTCTAATATTCTAAGTTTCAAACAATTACAAATGGATATTGAAACAATTATAAATAAAATTAACCAATAAACCAAATTCAATCCCAACTTCAAGCCTTCAACCACAACAAATTTCATGAACCTTTTCAATTTCACTTATCAAACAAAATTGAGGCTTTTCCACATTTGAGTTTGGAACAACATTAGGGCTTTTCTAAGTTCTAACTAATTAGCTATTTAGTTTATTTCAATTTATTATTCATCAATAATCAATTCATTCAATTGGATATCTAAATTCTAATATTCTAATTTTCAAACAATTAGTCAATTACAAATAGACATGTCAAATCGGCTCGCTCGACTCGCCAGCTTGTGTTCGGGCTCGTTTACTGCACAAGCCGAGCCGAGCTCGGCTCGCCGGTGCCGTGTTCGTGCTCGGCTCGAGCTCATGAGCTCGCCAAGCCCGAGCCAAGCCGCTCGCCAAGCAAGTGGCTCGGCTCGCTTGGCGAGCTCGCTAGTCCGAGCTGATCGGCTCAGCTTAGCTCGTTGGCTTTTCTTTTTTTTTCCTTCCTTCCTTCTTTTAAAGAGGGTTTAGGGTTTAGGCCTAAACCCTAAACCCCCTCTTTTTTTATTTTTTTTAAGTGATGTATGGGGTTTTTTAAGTGTTTAGGGTTAAATATATTCGGCGACGCTTGGCTCGATTTTTTTTTCCGAAATTCTACGTTGGAGTTTTTAAAGTTTAAACATATTCGGTAATTCAACTATCGAATATTTGAATCGTATGCAAATAAATTAATAAATGAAAATATGAAATGATTGAATGAACCAAAAGTACAAAACGTCCAAAAGGTATATAAAAAAATAACAAACATTCTAAATTTTATTCGAAAAATTCTTATTATATAAAAAATACAATAATACATTGTACAAAAATCCTCCTCCTTTATTCGAGCTTCGGACCGAGGCGGAGTTAAAATTATTCACGACTTATATAGTACGTGAATAATTTTTATAATAAAGAAAGAATGAAAAAATGCATAAAAAAAAAAAATTGAATTGAAATTAAAATAATCTTACATATCTATGTGAAGCTCAAAGTACTCATTTCATCGGCTACCATTTGCTCCCATTCATTTTGTATTCGAATGGCCGTATCTTTCCAATCCTTGACACACATCAATGACTCAAATATATCCGCATTCAATTTACACCGCTTGTCGCTCATAACTCGACCACCGATACTAAATGCCGACTCAGATGCAACCGTAGAAACGGGCGGAGTTAAAACGTCACGTGCCACTTTTGATAAGACGGGATATTGTGACTCGTTTTGTCTCCACCATTGGAGCAAATTGAAATTTGCCAGATCGGATTTAGTACAAAGTAAAAGAAAGTCAAAAACAAAATAACGAATTAACTCAATAGGAGTAGAAGAATCTTGATTTAATAGAGTACTCCCTGAACTACTAGTTTCCCATGTGTTATCATCTCTTTGTAACAAAATGGCCCAAGAAGAACCCATTGAGTATTCGGCCACCTCCTCCGCCATCATTCGGTGACCACTTGTACCGGATGAAATCATGTTTGCATAGTGATTGTAAAGAAGAATCATAAAAGATTTCAAATCATAACTAATAACAACATTTATATCCATTCCCATATTTATTGTAATTGATTTCAACAATTTATAAGCTCCTTTTAAATTAATCCTCGGATCCACTACCGCACCAAGGGCGTACAATAGTGGGATCTTATCATAATATTTTTGAATTTTTTCCTCCATAGAAGGAATAAAATTTCCAAAAATTGGGTGAGTGCTATATTTTCGCAAATATAAAGTAATTTCGTTAAGAGCAAACAAAACAACTGAAGATGTGGGTGAGTATACGGCCGAGCATTTCACCGTGGCTTCATAAAAAACTGCGAAAACTTCATGCACTCTTTAGAAATTTCCCAATCAGTAATAGTTAAATCATCTCCTTCAAATCCATTGGCACGATTATTCCAAAATTCCGTTATAATATGTTCATAACCATCACATGAATGAATCATTAAATAAGTAGAATTCCATCTAACAGGCATATCCGCACCGAAAGTTTTAGGGGCTAAATTCATTTCAATACATAAATTTTCAAAATCTTGTTTTTTACGAATCCCTGAAGAAATGTGGAGTATAGCAGTACGTATTTTATCTATCATTGGACGGAAA
Source organism: Jasminum sambac (assembly GCA_018223645.1). Lineage (NCBI taxonomy): Eukaryota > Viridiplantae > Streptophyta > Magnoliopsida > Lamiales > Oleaceae > Jasminum > Jasminum sambac. Next base: position 31,335,369 of record CP073652.1, read on the forward strand.
TCATCCGAAGCACATTTAACAATCAAGTTAATTATATGACAAACACAACGTACATGAAACAATTCTCCATCAAAAGCAGGATTAATGTAAGGCTTCAACTTCTTAATAACACCATCACTAACTTTGGCATTATCTAAAGTGAAACTCCTAACCTTCTCAAGTATGCCATATTCCATTAGTATATCATATATGATACGAGCTATATTACTTGCATTATGAGGATACTCAATAATTTTAAAAGCAATAATTTTTTTATGCAATATCCAATTTTCATCAATGTAATGTGCAGTAGCAGATAAGTATCCTCTATTATTGCCACCGCTCCATAAATCATGAGTAAAACTAATAACACCGTTAAATTGACTCATACCTTATATTAATTGATCTTTTAGATTTTCATATTTAGTAATAACATCAGTACGTGCGGTATTTCAAGTTACATTTTTGTACCTTGATTGAAGATATTCTTGTATAAATTTTGTGAGATGTGGATTTTCAACAAAATTTAGTGGTAGCTCGGGGGCGGCAAGTAGGGCGACCATTCCTTTACTTGTTCTTTCCGGATCATAACTCCAAAAATTTAAACCGGATGAAGTTTCTCTTTCACCACCGGCTCCAATTTGTAGTTGTGTTTGCTGTGAATTACTTCCAGCTCGAGCAAGACACTTACGAGAATGTCGAGAATACTGAGTAGTAGCACCACCTACCGTAAATCCAAATTTTTTACCACAATAATTACATACGAAAAATGTAGCGGATTCTCCATTTTCGTTCCTTTCGACTTTTTTGGTGAAATGATTCTAACAATCAGACGTGGTGGTTCTTCGTCGAGAACCTCTTTCCCGTGGGGTAGAAGTTGTATTTTGATCATCGATTGATTTATTTGAATCAACATGAATTGGCTCGGATTGTTGGGATTGACTGTATGCATCCATTTCGTAGAACAGAAACATAGGCTATTTGGATAGATAAATGTGATAAGTAATAAGTGATAACTGATAAAATGAAAGAATATAAATATATAATAGATATTGAAATTGTTTGATGTATATAAGAGTAGAATTTCATAGCAACTAGCAAGAAATATATAGACAGCAATTGAGCAAATTATGGAGAATTTCGTAGAAAAAGTTTATAGAGAGAATGAGAGAATAGAGATAGAATTTGTTGTGAAAATCTAATTCCAAACACCCCTATTTATACACATTTACGATGGCATTTTGGTAATTATCTAAAAAAATTTTGAATTTTGAATTCAAAATTCAAATTTTGAATTTTAAATTCAAATAAAAAAAAGTTGGCTGCCTTAATTAGCTGCGAAAAGGCAGCTTAAAGCTGCCTTTTGGCAGCTTAAAGGACCGAGCAGGCGAGCTGCTCGGCTCGCCTGCTCGGTCGACGAGCCGCTCGCTCGAGCCAACTCGCGAGCTGGCTCGAGAACGGCTCGCTACAGGAACCGAACCGACTCAGTTCGGCTCGGTTCCTGCAAATCGGTTCGTGCTCGTGGCTCGGGCTCGCCTGCGACTCGCGAACCATTTCGACTCGTGAGCCAAATTGTCATGTCTAATTACAAATTGATATTGAAACAATTATAAATAGACATACTATGATAATAACAATACCAAATTAACCAAAAACTAGGGTTAAATGTCTGAATTGAATTTCACTTACCAAGCAATTGAAGCAAAATAGGCAATAGAAGCAAAGCAATACGCCAACACCCTTATACCCAAGCCCCAGCTATGGAACTGCCCAAGGTAGCCGGTCTGCATACTGCACGACTGCACCACTAAAGTGGACGGAGGTCGTGGGTCGCCAATGAGAAGTCGAGAAGACGAGAACAAAGGTCGAGGTCTTGCATCTGGCGAGTTGGCGAGAAGGAGAAGTCGAGAACGAGTCAACCAGTGAACGAGAGTCGAGGGAGAAATCGAGAACTGAGATACGCTAGGAAAGAGGTGAGGAATTGTCGAACTGAGGAAGAGAAGTCCGGTTGAATGATTTATGATTGAATCGGGCTGGACTGATGGACATGGAAGGCTGGCAGACTGCTAGACTCGACTGAAATGGGTTTCAATATTTTTTTTTGGGCCAGAGAGTTCAGGCCCAATTTTTTTCACCCAGAATCCAGTGCGATCCATGGACCACACTGGCCCAAAGGAAGCTCCGCCTATGTCGTGAAGCATAAAATTGATAGCGTTTTATATCTTAACTTATTAAATGAGGATGGAGTTATACCAGGACAACCACTTGAGCCACGTCTGGCTGAGGAGGCGGATTATCGATAGGGGGCTAGCTTGCTTCCACTGGCGGCAGGATTCAAATCAGTGAAAAAGCACTTCCGAGAGTAATTTTGTTCGAACTCCACGGGAAGGATGAAAAATAAAAATAATGAATCAAAAAATATGAAATTTTTTCGCACCGTATCATTCTATTCGGCATAAGCTTCAATATGAATATAATCTTGATTTATAAATTTCAACTATATTAAAAGTTACTTATTTAACAGAAAAATAAACTAATAATTGGTAAAAATAAGTAATTTTTAATATAGTCAAAATTTATATATTAAAATTATACTTATGTTGAAATTCTTGTAAAGTAGAATAATACGGCGTGAAATTTTTTTATATTTTTTGGACTCATTACATATATTTTTTATCCTCTGTAGGGAAGGTAATGTGTCTTGGAAGGTGAACAAAGTCGTGCTCCGTTTATAAAGGGCTTCCAAAAAAAAAAAAAGTTGATATATGGTTGACATTTTAATATTATTAACATTCTTCTTGTTTATGACAATCAACTAATCCACGTTTTGCACAAACAAGGGCACAGTCGAAAAACTATCATTTTTTTTTAAAAAAATATTTGAATAGTTTTTTATCTTCTACTTGTGCGTGTGAATGTATTAATTGAACATAGACAAAGAGGGTATTAGCAGATGAGTTTTAATGTATTTTTATGAGTAAAAAGAGAGAGAATGAGTGAAGTTGAATGATGGAGATTTAATGGATGTAAAGATATATGAATGTGATTTATTTGACCAAATTTAAAATTTAAAAAAAATACATTAAAATACATTTTGGATTTCATGTTGACACATTCAAATAGTCAAATAAGTGATCTGTGATTTGAAGTGCTTAAGTAACTGTATTATAAGATAATATATATTAATAAAAGGTGTTACATATACTATATTGTATCCAATTGTCGACAGACTTTTGTCAACTTCTTAGGAGTACCTGACAATTGCTTCAAATTGATTAATTATTGATAAACTTTTGTCCTTTATTGATGATTGCCTAGGGGAAATTGACGCATTTGTTAAAAAACCTTATCAGAATGTGCATTTGGTTCGTTTTCAAAAAGATATCGTATTTGGTTTAAAAAAACTTTGGTATACATGTGATCAATTTGGATAAAAATCCGTCCATTAAATTATTAATTAAAATCAAATTTTGAAAAACTGGGTTCGTGTTTGATCAATTTGACTAGAGAAAAATTACACAAAAGATCCCAAACTTTAGATATTATTATAATTAAATCTCAAAATTTTGAAAAATATATTTTTAATCCCAATTTTTAGTTAAATTGAATAATTTTACAGTTTATTTTTTCTATGAGTGCTTATTTTATTTGGTTCATAGTTAATTTTATTAAATTAATTTGATATTGATTAAATAGGTTTTATCAAAAAATTTTAATACAGTAACATTTGTTCGTATTAATATAATATCACAAATTTCAAAAATTTTCTTTAACATCAGAGACACGCATATTTTAATTTTTAGCAACAATTAATAATAAATATAATTATTGTATCTAAATAAAATTTTATTCGGAATATATCACTGTAAAAAAATATACTAAATATGAAGAATTAATCACAAAAAGTTTAAAAAATCAAGAATAAAAAACCCACCCCACCCCCCAAAACCCACCACAAAGGTGGTGGTGGTAGTTTTGCCACCATCCCCAGATCTCGAATCTGGTGGAACCACCAGATGGTTTTGCCACCGCTGCCACCACCACCACCATCACCCTGATGTGGATTTTGGGGGGTGGATCTTTTTTTTTTTTTTTGATTTTTTGATTTGATTTTTTATTTTACTTTTTGTGATCAATTCTTTATATTTGAAATATTTTTTACAGTGATATATTTTTAATAAAATTTTATTTAGACATACCAATTGCATTTTTTATTAACTGTTGCTTAAAATGAAAATATGTGTGTATGTAATGTTAAACAAAATTTTCAAAAGACCATCAGTAGTAGTGGTGGTTTCGGGGGAGAGTTTTTTTATTTTTGATTTTACTTTTTGTGATTGATTCTTTGTATTTGGAATATTTTTTTACAGTGATATATTTCTAATAAAATTTTACTTACTTACAACAATTATATTTATTATTAACTGTTGCTTAAAATTAAAATATGCGCGTCTCTGATGCTAAAGAAAATTTTCGAAAGTTGTGATATTATATTAATAGGAACAAATGCTACTATATTGAAATTTTTTTATAAAAATTATTTAATCAGCATCAAATTAATTCAATAAAATTAATTATGGACCAAATAAACGCCCATAGAAAAAATAAAAGGTGAAATTGTATCATTTAAATAAAAATTGGGATTAAAGTATGCATTTTTCAAACTTTGGCACTTGATTGTAAGAATACGTAAAGTTTGTGACTTTTTGTGCAATTTATCTCAAATTAAATTTACCAAACTCGTACCCAATTTTTCAAAAGTTGACTTTGACTAACGATTTGATTGACGGATTCTATCCAAATGGACCAAACTCGAACCAAAGTTTTTTGGACCAAATGTGCCACCTTTTTTTAAAACGAACCAAATAAGCACTCAAGTAAGTTTTTTTTGGGGCCAAATGCGTCAATTTCCCATTGTCATTACAATATATTTTCATTAATAAATTGCAATTTTATTTATTAATAAACAACATTTTGTTCTTCCTTTATTACTTATTGTCCTTACAATATATTTTCATTAATAAACACATTTTAGTTGTGGTCAAAATTTAATTTAAGGTTTAAGGAGGGTTCGAACAAGTAGTATAGTGATTAAGACGCTCGTGTCTCAGGGGAGAGCTGGTTTTGAACCGCCCCGCCCCCCCCCCCGGGGGCCAAAAAAAGAAAACGAAAAAAAACAAAAAGAGGGAAGAATAGAAATTTAATTTAATAGCCGTGTGATAGATATAGAATTTGACAAAGAAAATATTTTATACTTTCGCGATTGACGAAAACATTATTATATATCCGTTTATGGGAGAATTTACAATAAATTTGACTTAAATTGTGTGTTAGGACGTTGTACTTACCCAATGTTTTCATTGAAAATTTGTACACAAAACACAAAGTAGAAAATCTGCTATTTAAATTATTTTCCCATTCTACCAAATTTAAACACGACCTGTATAAATTCTAGATCAAGCTATACGGCTATGCAAGGTAGCAACATAATTGATAATCTTAAGTAAAAAGGTGCATAGCACATGATGCACTTATTCATGGACCCTTTTCAACTTTTTGAAGGTTAGCTTAGATACACGAGGAATATGCCATGTGTACGTGCAAGGTTACGCTTTTTTTTTTTTTTTCTTTTGAAATGACATGTAAGGTTAAGATAGTCGCTTGATACATCAAAATCTTTTAAAATGATTACATATTAAGAGTGTGAGATAATAATAATAGAAAGATCTCACCTGATATAATTTTGATTTTTTTAATAAGATATGATTTTGTTTATATTTGGCAAATAAGGCTAATAAGTTAGCTGACAGTTGAAAAGCTAATTGATAACTGAAAGTTGATTTGGAACTTATAATTGATGATTGATGACTGAAAAATTAGCTCATATAAATAGAACTGTTTGAAAAAACTAATTGAAAAGTTAGCTAAAAAATATAACAGTACACAAAATGATATATTTAAAATAATTTTTAAAAAATAAATGAGATTTAAAATGGAATAAAAACGAAAAGCTCATGGAGCTTATTTGAAACGCTTGTTAAAAAAAATATTTGAGATAAACTCTAACTTTTCAAATAAATTCCTCCAACCAAGCTTATTTAAATACAAGGAGCTTATAAACTTTTTAAATAAGTTATAAACTATGTTATTGTACTTACCAGTCATACACTTTGATACTTTAGACTTTATATAAAATGTAAGTTATTCTATATGGACATTTTATGTTAATATTTTAAAGCGATATTATAATGTGTTGTTTATTCATTGAATGATGAATATGTGCGTTAAGTGATAAGCGCACACATATATATACACTTCTTCATCACCCCAATAAAAAAAATGACACATTATAATTAATGTCACTCAAATATATCAATTTACAATGTCTGGTGAGAATTATTCAAAATGTAAACTTGTTTGTAGAAAGGATCAGTGTATCTATCATTATACACACTAAATTATGTCTTTTGTTAATGATTGTTCTTGCTTTATATTAAGCCACACTCGCAGGTTTGGGGTGTGCTCCGATGATATTCTTGAAAAAAAATTAAAAAAATAATTTTTTAAATTGAAGACCGGTGGGGTGATGAGATATGTAGATAATATTTATCTGAAATGTGTGACTAATATTGCAATTTATTTTTTTAGGCGTATTACAGTTTAATTTTAAATGAGTAATTAAAAATTAATTTTTAGATAAAAATAAAATAAAAACAAACAAGTGATTAATCTGTTCCATTCAGCATCCGCTTATTTACTTACTATTTTTTTGAAACACATGCTTACTTATGATGAACAATGGAGGTATGGTCGCATTTTGATGAGCAATATGAACAATGTCTCTTCACAGTAATAGTCATCAATTTTATTTTTTTTTGAATACTTAGTCATCAATTTTTAGAGAGCAGCATTGTTCTTAAAAAATAAAAATAAATTCTTTCAATTGTTCTTAAAAAAAAATAAATTCTTTCAAAAATAAATAAATAATTAAATAAAATTAGAAAGCAGCAAGTTACAAGAAAATTGCGCACATGTTTTCTACGTGGATATGAATACCTGCATCTTTTCTAGAGTCTAGTCTAATCTAATTCTCGGTCTGAAATGGTGACTGTTGAGTAACAATTTTCATGTCTGCTAATAGTACGGCTTTAAAATAAAATAAAATAAAATAAAATAAAATAAAAATCGTGCTAGTTTATTAAAAACACGTGCAAAACGGGTCAATTGGAAATTACTTTAATGAACTTGATTGGTTGTCGTATTATTTCCTCAATCTTATGCGAGAATATAATACCGAGAAATAATGTCGTCCGGTGTGAATATAATACTGTGAAATAATGTCGTCTGGTGTGAATATAATACCGTGAAATAATGTCGTCCGGTGTGAATATAATACTATGAAATAATATCGTCCGGTGTAAATATAATACCGTGAAATAATGTCGTTCGGTGTGAATATAATAATAAAATAATGCTAATCGTAATTATTAACGTCTTGGATTTCTTGAATACATTATACATCTTCACCACGCGTACGCCCATTTCCCTTTTGTCCTTTTGCCTTTTTCTTTACACAATTCTAGAATATTTTATATCCATGCAAAATAATGCTTACTCTCTCAATTATTGCTATGCGATCTTATCAACACGATTCAGACTCTGTGTTGAAGAGATATTATCATGTCATTATCGGTGGACGACGTAGCATTTAACATAATTCATACAATTCCAAAAAAATATGTCTAGTATTTCGGGACCACCTATTTTGTTTATTTGTCGCAACTAAATCACTCTCTGATGTACTAAGGGCCATATGATTTACTTAATTATCGAGTCATTGATATGCAGTCATGATCTCCTGCCAATATTGTTGGTAGGAGATCATGCCAACACCCTAATTTTTTGGAGGAAAAAATATGGCACATGAGCTTCCTACTATCAGGGGTAATTATGTATTATTCATCTCACTTAATATAAATGTTAAATTTTTTTTTAATTTCTTGGAGTAATACGCGTAAGCGTTAATCACCCTATTGGCGTAAAGCCAATGAGATTAACGAAGATGTCTTGCGCTTTGATATATAAGAGAGTGGTTGAATTTATTTATTATTTTTTTCCACAAGTTTGAGGCATTGCGCATAGGGCTTACAAAAAGGCGCAAAAGGAATGTACGCGACTGGGATGCCTGACAAGGGCTTTGTTCAAGTTCCCACAACGGGAACGTTCCCGAGTGAGAGGAAAATATTTTTAAAAAAAGCCCCCCCCCCCTCCCCCCCAAATTTCAGGGGGGGCTGTGAGATTGGGTACGGTACCCGTGATGGGTACCGGATCATGAAGGTTCCTGACAATTGTGTCATTCATTTGTGTAGATTGTCTTTACTATGTGACAGTCAAACTAGTAATATGTAATTTTTGTTTTTGTATCAAATTACTTTATTATAGAAGTTAACATAACTGAAGACTTGTCACGATTGTACGAAGCTCACATTTTCTTCTGCGTTAATTGTGGAGATGTAAGCTGCTTAGAAAAAGGAAAGCAAACCAAAGAAAAGTCTCAAATGTTTTGAATTGAGAATAATTTTTTGTACACATATTCATGTTAGCATAGTTATTAAAATATATTTTTTCTTCTATTTTTTAAAATTTAAATTTAGTCAAACAAATTACATCCACAAATCTTATACGGTCCACTTATACTATTAAATCTCAATTATCCAACTTCACTAATTTTCTCTTCTTATTCATAAAAATACATTATAATTTATTTTTTCACATATTATTTTTTAATTGGCAATAACATAGCACATTGGGTCATAAGCACATGTGCACTTTTTTCATTATTCAACGAAGCACCACATTATAATATCACTTTAAAATATTGGTTTAAAAAGTCTATCTAAAGTTATTCTTTGAGATGTCTCGTTTATTTAACAATGTTGTCACCTTTAAAAAATGATGGAAAAATAAAGTTACATATTTCGGAATGGGCTCTCGATCTGGTGCCCACATACTTGATCATTTGCCTTTCAGAATATTCATTAAAATATTAAAAGGAGTATCTTCTTTTCAAAAATACAAAAGAGTCTCTTATTTATGTCTTATGGTTTGATGTTCACATGTAGTAGGATAATAGGCAAGTGTTTCTCCACCGTCAAGAGGAACACGTATTGATCATCCGATCACATATAGACACTTAATCATTTGCGTACACGTTCACATGTGGGCATCTTTCAGATGATGGATAAGTATTCTCCCACTATCAGGGATTACAAGTATTGATCATAGGGATACATATATGGGCACCAAATCATTTGTATCTTATTTGTAGGACAATTAATATATACACCAAACCATTATGGAAGTCTACATCAATGAAAAGGAACAACATTGTAGTGTGGTCCGGTGGAAGATTCAAATTAGGTGGAAAACGGAAAGGACGTAACATTGGATTCGTTTTCTAGTGGAATCAAATAAATCTTTCTTTTTTCGAAAAAATTACAAAATTACACAATTGATTGAGGGTGATGTTATTTGTATGACTTATATATTGGCAATACATAGCGTGACAAAATTCCTACTATCTGTGTTTTTTTTTTTTTGTTTGGTGGGACAATATGATAGGCATGTGGGGTTAAACTCTTGACTAAGGGTGTGAAAAATCCGATACAAAACTACATATTGATTGTGTGCTCTTTGAGGAACATGAAATCGTACATTAATGATACTCCCTCCATCCATACAGGCAGGCTCACTTTCACTTTCATGAGGATGAAGAAAAGTACAATTAATATTATTAAAAAAATAAAGCTTAATTGTATTTTTTGAATATGCTCATATATTAAATTATATTAATGTATTTTCATTAATAATAACAATGACTCACTTTGACTTTTATTTACAATTATTACCTCGAATTAAAATGCAATTTTTTGTAAATAAAGAAAATATTATTTTTATAGAATGTGTGGTTAAAGTGGATATTAAAAAGAATAATTATTAGGCAGTGTAATTATATTGCTACTACAAAATTTATTCTGAATACTACAAATTAAATATCTTTTTGGATTTCCTTAAATGCCTTTAACTAAATTTACATTAATATCCTCCCTTTTAACACGTTTAAATAAATTTTCTTATGTGCACACCACCATCAAATTAAATCCTTCTAACTTTTTAATTTTTTAGTCGCTCTCGACTTCATCGTCTTCAGAATATTAGTGAAGCTAGTGTTTAATGTTCATCCAAATATTTATCATCAAACTATGAAAAACTTGAGAAATTAAACAATGATCTCAAGAAACCCTTCCATGGTATGAACCCTAGTCGACGAAAACAAAGACTCATCGTTTTTCAACGGGAAGACGAAGAAGAAGACAAAATCAGAGACCAATGTAATCCATGACAACTGGGGACGAAGTGACTACATATAGTTTCTGAATTTTTTTTTTTGGCATGAATATTGTCAGTGAATTATGGAAATTTTTAAGGCTTATGCATTTAGATTTATCTTTGGATCAAAGGGATCTGGGCCACAATCATTTGAATTTTATTTCATATATATGATAATATATGAATGAGATAGGTATCGATTGAGAAACCACCAACGCACCTCACATAATCCAGCATGCGCCACATCTTATTTCAATTTTTTGTTTTTGTTATATTTTTCTGCTCCATTTTTTCGCAGTATTTAATTATCAAATTGAAACGTACAACTTTTTATGAGTTGTGGAGTGTTTTAAGCGATTGAGAACAGTGTTAATGTGAAATTAATGATTGGAAAGATCCAAAAGCCGAAGGAGTGGGAGAGTATATGTATAATTGCAAATCCAAGAGGAATGGTAACGATCGGTGCATACGGTGGATACCTTACAGTCTTCTGATCGGAAAAAATCGTGGGAATAGGGTGAGGTCCTACTCTCGAAGATTATGTATTATTCATCTAACTTAACGTAAATACTAAAAAAAAAAAAAAAATTTTGCTCGATGACGTGGCGCCACCAAGTAGTGCCACGTGGCGTGGGTTTCATACCCACGTGGGTATCCGATCAAACGCACCAAGGGGACTGTGTATACTTGTATGTAATGTGTATTTATATGTTCTATTATTATAGATTGGTTAAAGATGTAATTTTGATATGGTGTTATTAGTGATTTTCTATTTTAGCGCATGTTTTTCTACGTGTTTTTACACATTTTTACACATTCTTTTCAATCCCACTAATTCTCTCTCATATTTCACATCCACATATCTCGTGGGATCTACTTGTACTATAAAAATCTCCACTATTCAACTCCACTCATTTTCTCTCCTATATCACATAAAACACATAAAAATCTATTTTTGCACACACACTAACACCCGATTGTTTGTGGTGAAACTAAAATGTGGTGTGGTAAATATATTTTTTAGTAGTAATATAATTATCCATAATTATTAGCAAAAGATGATTTAAATAAGTCTTTAATATTATCTATCTTACACCGTTCAAAAAATATTATCTATCTTACAAATTAAAGTATATATGATTTCTACAGTTTATATTTTGGTACCACTGTGGGTACCTTATGGTACTCATAGTTGGGAAAAAAAATTGTAGGGGTCTGGTGAAGCCTTCCACCATCAAGGAGCAGTTATGTATTATTCATCTAACTTAATAAAAAAATTTAATTTTTTTTGGTATGATGATGTGGTGCCCTGTGAGGACATTACATGGCTTGAGTTTGATACCCACATAGATACCAGATCAAACGCGATGATTTCTAATACCTTAATAAAAAATTTTTAGAAAAAAACACCACCACCATCATTGAAAAGAACTCCAAGCATATATTATTGCGTGCAAAACAGTTGAAAAAACTTACGGATAATAATGGTTGCCAGAAAGTGCTCCACTAGGTGACTCATTATCGGACAGTAAAGTGTACGAAGTGCTCTAAGAGCATCTTCAATGCATGTTAATGGATGATATGGATGAGAGAAATAGAGAGAAGATAATATTTTAATTGAAAAGAAAAATAAAGAAATATAGGGAAAAAGAGAGAGAAAAGTGGAAAAGATAAGAGACGTATAAACAAATTGAAAAATAAACAAAATAATGGAGAATGTAAAGTTGAATGTGAAAATATAAAAACGGCAAGGGAATTTATGCACAAAAAATCTAGAAAAGTGAAGGAAAAGTGAAGAAAGAAAAGAAAATATCAATTTTTTGTATGTTTTTATGTTTCCTCATCATCACAAATAGAGGATGTGGAGATAACACACCGTGGAGATCCTCTAATAAGTGTGTGTGAGGCCCCAAATTTTTATAAATTTTGAAACATTTTAATTTATTTTCAATTTGGCCAAATCAGTCGCATCTACATATTTTGTAGGATCTACATATACTATAAAAATCTTCACCATTCAACTTTACTCATTCTCTTCCCTATTTTACATCAAAATTTAGAACCTAACACACACTAAAATTATATATAAGAAACAATAAAAGATGAGCCCACCACTTTCTACTTCCTAATCTTTATTTTTTCACTCTTTTCCTACTTTTTCTTTATCATTTCATCTTTATTTTTTTCACTATTTTCCTACATTTTCTTCTTCATCCGTACAACTTCCAAAATCTGCATTCAATTCACATCTTCTACTATTATTTTTTCATTATTTTTGAATTTATTTATATCTCTCTATTTTCTTTTCACTGTTCCTGTGGTTCTTCTTGCACTTCTTTCTTTTTCTTTTCAATTAAAATAATCACATTCTCTCCATCTCTTTCATCATAACATCACAATCCATACCTCAATCTATACCTCCAACCCATGGTTGTATGATGGTGCTCTTCCCTCTTGTCTTGTCAACTAGGCTTTACAACAAATTAAGAAAAAAGTTTATTGGTTTATTGAATATACAGTATTACTACTTTTAAGTCATAGTGATAGTTTGGGATGAAATTTTTATTCATTTTAATGTATTTTTTTTAATTTGAATTTGGTCAAATAATTATATTTATATATTCATCTATTATACAAATCTTCACAATTCAACTCTACTTATTGTCTCTCCCATTTAACATAAAAATGCAAACAAAATCGTAAAAATTTGTATCCTAACATGGGCATAGCCTTGCTTAGTAGTGATGTGTAAATCGTTATTCATTAGTATTGTAGTTTCTGTCTTACACGTACAAAATGAAACTTGGAGGATGACACTTACAAGCCACAATGAGTATCCAAAATTAGTCCACATTTGCAATCTAATTTTTTGTCGACTAGTCTCGCTAAATCAAAATAGTCAATATGCACAAGTAATAATATTAAATTATTTTAATTGGATAAACTAATTAAAGAATAAAAATAAGAAAGCAAATTTGTAAGCTCTTCTAAACTTGCGCAAAGAATATAAAGATACGCTTCATTGTTGTGCAGAATGTCACTCCCAATCCAGTGCTCACATGGATCTTAATAATGAGCATGCCCAACCCCCCCCCCCCCCCCCGGCACCATCAGGGGAAAGCACATATTGATCACTCGATTATATATGAATACTTTAAAATGCCCACATATATGCATTTGATCATTTATAATACAGAGGTATGTAAGACTAGGATCTCAAGGTTGAAGTGCATCCTTGCATCAACGCACGGAAGTTTGTGCGTTCAAATAGTCATAAATGAGATTCCTTTCAGAACTATTTCGTGGAACTGAATTAAAAATCAACAAACTGATCAAAGCAATGTTTATACGATTTTTATAGAATGAGATATAAATAACTATATTTTTGTAAGGAGTATCGTATTGATATACACATTTACACGGAGTGATATATACAGTATGTTAAAATTAAAAGCTTGGTAGGCAACTATTTTCAAATATTTTTACCACTTTTTTATCCATTATTTCTTTACCCTAAATCAATCACATCCACATATCCCATCACATCCACAAATCTCAACCACTCAATTCCACTCATTCTCTCTCCTCTTTTACATTAAAATCCATTAAAAACATTTATAAACTATTCCCTATCACCCCTATAAATATCTCATTTAGTTACGAGTAACCTTATTTAGTTACAAAATTTTGATGTTGATATAAATATAATTCTAAGTGTAAGCATTTATATACGGTAGTGTTTTACTCTACATAATATATACATACCAATGTTTTTAAGCCCGATTCGATCATCGATCTGGACGAAGGACTGGGTCAAGGGTCAGAGGGTCGATTCGGAGTCGACTCGGGATCGACCCGGTGATTAAAATAATATTGAATAAATAAATAAAATATAAAAATATCATAAAATAAAAGAAAATACAAAAATACTGATTAAACCCGATCTCAGGTCAAACGGGTCAAGGATTTTCCCTGGTGTTTGACGAATTTGATCGATGCGGGTTTTAGAGGTCACTCGGCCAAATTTTTTGGTCGAGCTGCTGGTTTCCTGATCCAATCGATCAAATCGGGTCTAAAAACACCGATACATACGCTGATTAAAAAAAAGTACTAAAGTCCAATCATAATAATGCATACTCCCTCCGTCCCAATTATATAGGGCTCGTTGACTTTTCACACATATTAAGAATTGTATGGGAAAAGTAAAGAATACAAATGATTTTTCTACTTTGCCCTCATTAATAAGTTAAAAAATTATTGGAACTAACAAAAGATTTTAAAGTTTTCAAATTAAATAAGGGTATCATAGTAAAAAAATATGAAAGTTCCTATATAATTGGAACATCCAAAAAAGGAATAAAACCCTATATAATTGGGACGGAGGGAGTATAATTTTGTCCTTGGGTCATGATTGTCCTTTCAATATATGTTCATGTACGCGTGTGGTATGCTAATTTTGACACGTTTTAATTAGCAACTTAGCTATGATGCGTGCATCTATGCTACACACTAAATTTAGCAATTTAGCTATGATGCGTGCATCTCTGCTACACACTAAATTTAGCAATTTAGTGTTGACACGTTTGTTTTTTATCTCTTCATTAATGTTGTCACATTGCACTAGGACAAGGATATTTTCATTCTCATCATTTTATAATATATAATAATTAGTGCGAAAACATATAATAAGGGAAAACATATAATTCACGACGTGGCTTGATATGCTGCATTAAGCGTGTGTTCGTGTGTGTTTATTTTTATCTAAAATTTTGCTAAAAGTGGAGTGTAGTGGCGGGGACCACGAGATGTGGATAATAATAAATGATGATGTGAAATGTGTGGTTGATATTGATGTTTGACTTTGACTTTTAGTAGTAGGTAATTTTTAGGTGAAAATAAGTAGAAACGAACACACGCTAATTTTAACGTAAGGTGACCGTTATCCCTCACTGTTTTAACATTATGATGATGGTGGTATTGAATCATTCAAATTTGTTAATTTAATATATTTGACAAAAATATATTAAACAATGTTTATCCCTCATTATTTTAAAGCATATCAAATCAGTAATATTTGATATTGATTAATTTTATTTTTTCATACTACAGTTTTTAACTGATCTATTATTATTAGTGTTTTCACCCGCGCGTTATACGGGGAGATATATGGGGAGACATATACCCAAGATACGATTTAGAACCCGTGTTAGAAAAAAATACAAAAGATTTTTTAAAATTTTGGACAGAGGTTCCCTTCATATTTCATATAAATTCATCATATTAACACTTATAGCAAAAGCACAAAAATTAAGCAACTAATATAGCGGAGTTAATAATTTCATTAGATATATATTCACTCTAAATTACCCATGCAATGCATTGGATTTTATTTTTCAATTTGTAATCTTAAAATTAAATACAATTATTTTGTTTTTGGATAAAGTAGAGAATATTTTCACATTTAAATAATCGATAAAATGTAAAAACCATGAATCATTCACTTGGAATAAAAAATTACAGAGAAAAGGCAGTTCAAAACAGGGTAGGAGATGACGATTAAGTCAAAGCAATTAAAGAACATGCGAAATACCCCAGCTGATTAGGAGATGATGATAAGAGTAGATTGAGGATTGGTGATTATCAATAAGAATTGATTTTCAAAAAATAAATTTGTTGATTTGTATAGATCTGTTTTACCTAGATTTATAGTGATGATGATACTAAAAATACTAAAAAAAGGAAACAAACAAAAGGATAAAAAAGTAAATGAGAAAAGGGGAAATGAAAATATAAAATGAATTATTTAATTCTGAAAAGTGAAACTTTAAGCGGGAAAATGATCTCATTTTATTAATATATAGATAATCAAAGTTTTGAGCTTTACCTGCAAAGTGCTTCAATATTTAATTTTTTTTAACATATGATTGTCATTTGCAAAATAATTTTGCTACTTGAAGAACTTGCACTTAGGTGGATCCAGTCCGTTTGCATTCATATTTTCATGTGAAATAAGAGAGAGAGAATAATTGAAGTTAAATGGTAGATATTATTTAAAAGAGAATGAACTAAAATGAGAAGAATAATATATAGCGCAATCGTGTTTTTAACACATCAAATTATCTTTTACATCAAAAGAGCTCTTCATATAAAATAATTTTCCTTAGCATGTTCACATAGGAGTAGGAGATCAAAAATCACTAATGGTATAATAACAAGGGGCTTATAAATTTATTTATAAGTTTTATAAGATACCTTTAATACTTTTTAATATCATTTTATAAAAGACACAAATTATGAATTATTATATGCAAATAATAGTTGGAAAAATTAGTGATGATAAAGGTTAATACAAAGTGAATATACATACAAACTAAGTGCTGCAAAAGACGGACAGACCCGTAATTAGGAACATCAACGAACCTAGCCTGACCGAGCCTAGGCTCAAAATTTTGAGCTTGAGATTAGCTCGGTTCAATCATACGAGTTTTTTTCGAGCCTGAGCCGACTTGATTAGATAAAAAAGAATTGAGGTTCGTGCTCGAGCTCAAGGTTGGGTTTCAACTGAGCCCAAGTCGAGCCGACCCGAGCAGGGTCCCTTTTTATTTTTTTATTTTTACCTCCCCTATTTTTGTCATCATTCTTAATGAAATTATCAATAAAGTATTTTTCAAATACAAAAGCGATTAAAAATCATCTACCAAATCGTTGAGTTAGTCATATTATTTTAATTTTGGAATGGATAAGACCCTGTAGGCATGCAGGCTACATGCAATATATTCTCAATTTGAGATTCTCAAAGATCAAAGAGTGCTATCATTTTAATTTCAACAAGCATTTAAATATATATATATATATATATATATATATATATATATATATATTCTTTTAGGTTTTATATGTGACTGACTTCTTGTTGAATAATATGTATATCATTTCATAATAATAATAATAATATATACGTGCATATGAATTTACCCGTATATATATTATGCACTGATCATTTAGATTCACTAATATTTTATGTATAATATATATTCACCCTATATTTATATGAAATATGAATATATAGTTAGAATTAAAAATATATTAATATCTATACATAATATTATTTTCAATAATTCTACACGGATATTCTAATTTGACATTTTTAATTAACACGGTTACTTATCATACATTCATTGGATATGGATAAGTAAATTAAAATAATAAATTACGTGCACATATATTTATCACTCAATAAAAGACTAATACGTCACCGTATCAATTAAAAATATCAAGTAACAATATCTGCAGCAATGTTATGGTGCCAGCGATTTGGCACCCAATATATCCCAATAAGAGACATCCCCCGGAAGCCCCCCACATTCAAGGGGATGTCTCTGTACTGGGTGCCAGCACGCTAGCACCATAAAATCCTCGACAATATCTACCTGGATTATTCTATTATTTTGGATTTTCTACCAAATTAATATGTCCTCACGCTAATCACGAGGCATAGGTACGTAATCCACCCTATCCAAGAATCTTTGCCAACGCAGAGATTTGGAAGGTTTACGCCTGTAGCTGGTACAAGCATATCCTTGATTTAGGCTGTAGGAATAATTCAAGCGACTCGGTTACCCCGTACACGAGCTGAGTTGGCTCATGAACATACGAATCTGGCCGGATTTTTGGACCAGCTCGCAAAAGTTCTGCCTGTCTATGAGTTTTGCAAGCCGAATCTGGTTCGATTCGATTCGATTTTAAATTTCGAAGCTTGTCTCAAGTAAAGTAGGCTACGAGTGAAGTTGAGTTTGAAGTTTTATGCATGCCGAGATTGAGTTCTCGGGCCGTCCCGCTCATTTGGCTTTTCTATGTACGATTTAGGCTTTACAATAAATGCATTCAATTAAATTAAATTAACGAGAAATAAAAATTATAGGTTTAGAAAATATTAATTGTATATATATATTCATAATATCGAGTACATTATCACTATTTATAAGTAATATTCATCAATCGATAAAGATGTAGTGCTTTAAAATTAACTATTATTGTAATCTCCTTGTTACGCTATTACGTACATTATAAATCTTGGTGAACAACTTCCTATTTATACAACGTACAATCATTGTGATTAATTGAGGTTACAAAGATAACATATAAAGTATTCTGCAAAAATGGCGATACATTTCCAATATGATTATTTTGTTCCTAAAGTGTATATTATTATTGTTATTAATTTATATCACTACAATTGTCACACCAGAGAGGTATTTGTAGAAAGTGTGATGCGCTTGTTTTGTAACAATATTGTCAACCAGATAAGTTTAGAGGTATATCGTAAGCCATGTTAAGGAACACCCGGGTGTTCCGTAGCTTACGGAAAACCCAGGGCATTTACGGTCCCGTCCGGCCTCCGTTTTGAAATCTGCAAATTTCGCTAGATTCAGTACGATGAGGTGGAGCTCCAGCAATTTGGAAATTTTTTTTCGACACTGTGGCGACCAGTGGTGGTCGATCAAAGTTTTTTACCAAAATTTGGCCAAATTTTAGCCAAAAACTTTGCCCGGTGGCTATGGTATCGAAATTTTTTTTTCCAAATTGCTCGAACTCCGTCTCGTCATACCGAATATGGACAAATTTTCGGATTTCAAATCGGAGAACCGACCGGCCGGTAAATGGCCCGGGTCCCGGGTGTTCTTGATCATTTTGAGGTATACCGTACTTCAATAATAAAATAAGGAGGGTATACAATTAACCATGAAGTAAGGAAATTGTCTAATAATAAGAGGATGTAATGAAAATTATGAGTAACATTTAAATGAATTAGTTACAAATCTAATCAATTAGCATTGTATTAGATTAATCATAGTGTATATTTAACTTTAAAATAACGGATGAAATAAAACGTCGTCAATTATAGTCACGCTGACTTATTAAATGCTACTAAGAAAATCATGATTTGGAGTCTCTTCCTCTAGATAAGAAAATGAGACATCATTAGTGACACCTCAGTGACACTTCTCAGTATTAGTAGAAAAAAGACTTGAAACAATAAAATCGACATATGACTATCATAGGATTGAAGAAATGTGAGAATTAATGAGTATTGGATTTGATCAGGTGCCCATAGTGGGTACCGTATGGTACCCATAGTGGGCACGTAGCGCCACGTCATCACACCACAATTATTATTATTATTTTTTTTTTTTTTTTTTTGTATCTACGTTAAATTAGATGAATAATACATAACTGCCCCCTTATGGTGGGGGCCTCACCCGACCCCTATAATTTTTTTTCCCCGACTGTGGGTACCGGATCGTATCTGTAATGAGTATCGCTAATATAATTTTTAACGGGGTCCAGATTACCTATATATAACTATCATAGGATGCCTTGAAAATATACGCACTACTCTGTCTTTTTGTCAGCAATTTTTCAAGGATACCGAATTTCATATCATAGGACCCGTTGAAAATGTGACTCTTTGTCAGCAATTTTTCAAGGATACTAAATTTTATCAATTATGTTGAGTAGAAGTTGGGGATGAAATATTATTATCGTTACATTACAAGAAACTGAGCCTCAGGCTATCCCTATAGGTTTATGCTTATAGACTTTTAAAGGCGATATAACAGTATGTTGTTCCTATAGATTTGCAGGCACAAACCCATAGGAGCGATAGGCCGTCCCTAAAGGCCTTTTTCTGGCAGCGTTGATTAGTACGGTAATATTCATATATTAGGGTAGTAGAATAGTTTTATTGTAGTCAATGGATTGTGATTTATGTGCGTTGAAAGGGAATAGATGATGAAGTTTATGTTGCATTAAATATCAAAAAATATATAGCGTCATAAAGTTTTGCATCGTTTCTTAGATGTACACATAGCATCTCATAATAACTCTTCCTCGTATAGAAGGAGATCATTACTATTATCTTATTATACTCTATGTGATAATATAA
Organism: Jasminum sambac; assembly: GCA_018223645.1. Lineage (NCBI taxonomy): Eukaryota > Viridiplantae > Streptophyta > Magnoliopsida > Lamiales > Oleaceae > Jasminum > Jasminum sambac. Next base: position 31,355,683 of record CP073652.1, read on the forward strand.
TTAATTACACTATGGTAGGTAATGTTGTTTCCTTTTCACACCTCTAGAGGCTTGCATGTATGAGTTGCGGTGTGGGACATGGTCACATAGATAAAGTTTTCACAATGCCCTGGACGGTGTGTGAGAAATCACTATAAATAGACCAACTCCCACTACTTTCCAAGTGCACTACAGATTAAGTCTAAAAATCATAATTTGCAACAATGGATACGCAAAACAATTTAATGGTGATTAGTCACGCCGATGGATCACCACTAACTGTCTCTGGTGGTCAGTTTTCTGGATACACCCAAGCTAAGGTCAAACGCTCTGATTTTCCTGAAGATTTCGCATTTGGTTCATCCACTTCAGCTTATCAGGTAGATATATCGTACTTGATAATCTGAACCAATACTAACCACCTAGACATAAGGGGCATACTGTTTATCAAATTTTTTGTGCTAAAAATAAAATTTCTTGTAGTGACTTAGTATCTCATATTGTTGATCGAGTGCTTGTTACAATATGGCTATGCATTGCAGATTGAAGGTGCATGGAATGAAGGAGGAAAAGGGATGAGCATCTGGGATGTGTTCACACGAAAGGAACCAGGTGCGTGTGGGTCTTTCATGCAATCTGCTCATATGTTTGTGTGTAATACATGTTAGTTACTGAGAAACGCTCGTTGAATTTATAGGTTCTATTAACGGTGGTGGCAATGGGTGTGTTGCTATTGATCATTACAAGATGTTCAAGGTACATTTCAAAACTTGTGGGGCTAAACGCACCCCCACTTTTAGTAAATACACCCCCCAAATAAATTTCATTCCCATTTTACCAAAAAAAAAAAAAAAAGGATAGAAGAAGCTTTGCTACCGGAAATGATCGCAATTGAGGGGGGAGATCCCCCATTTGCAGCAAAAAAGATGGGGGTTCTCCCCCTTTGTTGGCTGCTATTTTTGGGAGCAATTGTTATCAGAAATGGTAGCAACGACGCTGGTAAAAATTTTATTTATTCATTTTTTTTGTTCGATCCTGGTTGGTCGAATAGCTTTGGGGCTATTCGGCCAGCAGAACAGCCCCAAGACTATTTGGCACAGAACAACCACTACTGGCCGAACCAAAAAAAAAAAAAAAAGTAAATTTGGAATAGAATTTGTTTGGATGGTGTATTAAGCAAAATTGGGGGTGCAAATAACCACACCCTTTAAAAATTGTTCAGAAGGCGTTGCCGTCTAGACAATTTTACTAAAGTCTTTTTAAACATATTTCCTAATATTTAATTGTATTACAGGATGATGTGATTTTGATGAAGAAAATAGGAATGAATTCGTACCGATTTTCAATTGCATGGACTAGGGTCTTGCCAGGTACGTTAGTGAAAAATTGGACTGGCGGAATTTTGTGCATCGTTTTGTGAGGTTCCATTAAATCCCAAGGTCCCTCCCCTCGAATTTTGATGTTTTCTAAGCATTTGTGTTTCAGGAGGAAACCTATACACAGGAGTAAACAGAGAAGGAATCAAGTTCTACAGTGACCTTATTGATGCACTCTTGGCTGCAGGTTAAACTCCTAGTATTTGACTTTTAATTATTTAATTTGCATATATCGTAAGTGAAGTTAAGTTCAAATTTAGTAGGTATGATTTTCTAAAATCATTTTCTTTTTTATCTTAATCATGCACAACATAAAGATATTAATAATAATTTCAAATAACTCCTAACTATCTTTGCATAGGTATCCAGCCATATGTGACTCTCTTTCACTGGGATGTGCCACAATGTTTGGAAGAAGATTATGGTGGCTTCTTAAGTGACAGAATAGTGTAAGTTAAAAAAAAAAATTATTATTTTTTTTTTGTGAGTACAAATTTGGGATCATAGGGTTGGGGTGGGGTGTCTCGAACCCGGGACAAACCACTGAAGGGGTGCCTTCCCACTAGATCAAATCCCATAGATAAAAAAATGTTATTCTTAGAAAAATGGACTTTATGTATACGAACGTTTCTAATGATATTTTGATATATTGTCTCATTTTGTGTATGTGTAATATAGGAACGATTTTGGTGAATTTGCTGAGCTTTGCTTTTGGGAATTCGGTGATCGAGTGAAATATTGGATCACACTGAATGAGCCATATTCCTTTGCCTCTATGGGATACGCTAGTGGCGCTTGGCCCCCCTGTCGCGGTAAAGCTCCAACCACTCCACAGGAGCATCGATGGCATTCTTGTATGCATAGAGGTGCTGCCCGAACTCATACTCGAAGGCATGAAAATCCTGGAATAGAGCCCTATGTTGTGGGACACCATTTGATTCTCTCTCATGCAAAAGCAGTTGATATATATAGGAGAAGATATCAGGTTTTGACTTGCTAATTTCACAAGTAATATATTCATTAATATGTGTTTATGGTAATCTATGATATAGTTAAAAGAATTGGATATTTACGCTCACAGGAAAGTCAAGGAGGTAAGATAGGAATGACAAATTGCGTTCAATGGTTCGAGCCTTTAACCGACTCTCAAGAAGATCGGGATGCTGCTTCTAGGGCATTTGATTTTATGCTTGGATGGTAATTCAATATTATATCTTGAGAACAAATATGCAAAATTAATTCTTTGTTCCATTATGATTTTGTGTCAATGGTGTTATATATTGTCTAATTTGTTTTGAAGTTTAATTTGACAAGCAGCTAGAGTGAATAGTTAAATTTTTCAACAAACACTAATTATAATGTACATTTTTCATTTTTATTTTTTTGTGTTTTGAAGGTTTTTTGAACCAATAGTAACCGGAGACTATCCAGAAAGCATGATAGCAAATGTGGGAGACCGTCTACCAAAATTTACAGATGAGCAGGAGAAGCTAGTGAAAGGATCATACGACTTTTTAGGCGTAAACTATTACACTGCTGTTTATGCTTCAAATAATCCAGTACCACCAAAAAGTGATAGTTACTTGACTGATTCCCGCTTTACTATGTCGAGTAAGTACTAAGATTTTTTACGTACGGATAGGCGTGGTAACTATCATCGCCAAACTTATTACACACTAAAATTACATTACATGATACTAATAAATTCTCATTCTCTTCTTAATTTAGCTGAACGTAATGGGGTGCCAATTGGCCCACAGGTATGCCCCTAACTCTTGCCTTTTCTTAGAAAGAAAAGAATCGAAAGCACCATATAATTAATGTTTAAAAGGGCATTGAATGATCTATAAAGTAATTAAAATATTTTCTTTTTTATCAGGCCGGTTCTCCTTGGTTGCACGTAGTTCCGTGGGGATTTCCACAAACTCATGCTTGACCTAAAAAAGAGATATAATGATCCAGTGATTTACATTACAGAGAATGGTAAACTACTGTGTTCAATTCATATTTATAACTACGTAGAACAAGAAATATTAATGTAATGTTGACTTATGAAATAATTTGTCGGAAATAATATTTTGGCGATATTTGTAGGGATGGATGAAAAGAACGACATTTCGAAGATTTGTATAGATGTTCTCAACGATAAGATGAGGGTTAACTATCTCCAAGAACATATCTACAACCTTAAGAAAGCAATGAAGTAATTAATTAATTGTAATGAATTTATTAATTTATACCATATAATATGTCACCCTAAATGTACTAAAGATTTTACTTTGTTTTTCATCAGCCAAGGCGTTAACGTCAAGGGTTACTTCGTATGGTCTTTGTTCGACAATTTTGAATGGACCGACGGATTCTCGGTTCGATTTGGCCTTGTATATGTCGACTACTCCAACGGCCGTTACACAAGGTTGCCGAAGAGCTCCGCGATATGGTACAAGAGTTTCCTTACCAAGAAGGAAGAGGCTCCAGAGGAGAAAGATGCCGAGAAACCTGAGCGCCGTAAGAGACTGAAAACTGGCTGATTGAGTTCATCGTATGGTTACGATTAGTAAATTTCCTCTTTATTTAGAATAAAGCTGTATGGTTGCCGGCTTGTTGTCTTCTAGTTCGTTTCTCTCTCTCTCTCTTTTTTTTTTTTTTTTTTGGCCATGAGTTGTACGTGTTATCATCATGTTTATTTAATAAAAGGTGCTGGCTGATGAGGCAAGTACTTTGTTTTATTTGGGCAGTAAAAGCGAGGTATTTAGGGCTTAAGGTTCTATTTAGTTTATATATTTGAGTTTCATCTATTATTATATTCTCTTTAATTTCATATATAAAAAATTTTAATATTTCAATTTCTCTAATTAAAGGAAAGCAATGAAAGGGGCAAAAAATAAACAAAAACATAATAATAATAACAATAATGATGATGATGATGATAATAATAACAACAATAACAACAACAGAGATTTCGATCTCCATTTTACATTTAATTTTGATTTGATTTTACTGAACTCGCACCGAGATGGCACCAGTGACCAGTATATTTGTACTCGGGTTGTCATTTGTCAATGGATTGGATTTTCATCCGAATACAATCGAAGCAAGCGAAATTAATAGGAGATCAAGGTTTCAATATATCCGATGACTCGAAAAGATCTAAACCTAATAATCTGTTAAATAAATTGAGCAAACATGGATAGAGGTAGTTTGAGAAAATCCGAATCCAATAATCGACTTTCCTCCATCGAGGACGTCTATCGATCATAACCCAACATTACATGCCATCTTCCTTATAGAAACCTTTAACTCATCTACTGCAAAGTCGTTGTCTATTTTTCTATAAAGATTTTTGTCTGTTCAGGATCAATACGGATTCTTTCAAATTGTTTTCGATCTTTACATGATGAATCGGCTTTCTGTATGATGGACATTCCCTTTTCCCCCCTTTAGACTTTAGCTGTTACAAAGATTTGTTCTGTTACAATACATCGTAACGCCATTAGTCTGACGCAACTTCTTTAACAATCGTTGTCAACAAAAATTCTTTCTGCCAGTCTCCATAGTCAATGCAATTGCTAATTTTTGTTGGGTTCTTAACAATGTCAGTCAATTTCTTCTTTTATCCATCTTTCCTCTCCGCATTCTCACAATTTTTCCATGTATGCATTTCAGGAAGAACATGTGTTGGATAATGCAAAAATAAGGTAAAATGAACTTGTTGACAAATATCAGGTATTCCGATTGTATCATGCCATCGCATGGTTACAAAATGCCGGACGACGGCATGATGCAACTATTATTTTTAAATAAAAAAAATATTTTCTGAAAACGAAACGCGACCATTATATTCTCTTTGTAATTCATGCAAAACCATTACATACTCTTGTAATCACTTACACACTTGTGCAATTCACTACACATACTTTGTAATTCATTACACACCATTTGTAATCCATTACGCTTTGTTGTAGTGGATGACACATTTGTAATCCTTTACACTCTATTGTAATCTATTACGCACTCTCCATAATGGGTTTAGAGTTAGAATGTTAGATAAATAAAATTAAAATCTTTAAAAAAAAGATCCAAAGGCATCGCATAGATTTTACACCATGTGATCATGGTTTGCATGCATCAGATCGCATGGTAGAAATTTGAGTTGAAACTCAGATTTCAATTGCACGATCTCATGATGCAAAATCCATGAAATTGTGCACACATGAAACACGCGAATCTTGCAAAAATACCTGATTTTTGTTATTAACTTAATTTTACCTTGTTTATTAATTATGCAAAAGAATGGTTTTACCTAATTTCCTCATGTGTCAGCGAAAAAAGCAAAGAGCCCATATTAGTGTTACGTGCTCTTGGTCCTATAACTCCCTGGATGGGCCTTAGTTTTTAAAAATCCATCACGGCCCATTATGCCACTTCAACTGCCTGGGCTCTGGTCCTTTATTGATTTAGGCTTCTTGCATTCACTGGAGAGCTGGGATCTGGGATCGTATATACCTCCCCGTTCCATAAAGATTGTCCCATTTTCTATTTTGCCCGTTGCAAAATACAGTTTCATTTCTATCATTACTTTTTAAGTTTCCTTATATATATGCTCCTATTAATGTCCATCATTGTAAACATACAAGAACCATAAAAATGGAATAATAAATAAATGCATCAGTATATTAGGAAATATGTTTTAAAATATTACTTTTTCAAGGTCATTAATTGAAATTTCTTAATCAGATCTTTTTAGAAATGAAAATGGGACTATCTTTGCCGGACGGAGGGAGTCCTAGCTAATTAGTTACGGTCAAATGCATAAATACCCTATATTACATATCAAAAATGATTTTTACGACAAAATTTTTAAAAACTGAAATTTACTACATTTTCAAAGTATAATAATGTCATACTCTCAAAATATCACAACCTGATACTTTATAATTTTTATGATACTTTATAAAATATAAAGTATCACACTATGAAACTTTCTCATTCACCACCGTCACTCACTGCCGACACCACCTTTGCATCCCCAGCAAATAGTGCAAGTGGTGGCGGCGGCGTGGCGATGACTGTGGTGGCAACTCGATGGTTCAAATTATCATATTATGATACTTGGAAATAGTAGTATTTTTCTTTTTTAAAAATTGAAAAATAGCAGTAAAATTCAGTTTGAAAATATAATTGTGGTGTTGGTGCATTTAGTCCAATTAGTCAATGGTTAAAATGATCTGATCTATAATAATGGTTAAAAAATAGACTAATTTAGAAAATAGCGTTATTTCTATAGTGTCCCTTAAAGATGGATGATTTAGTGGTCATTCAGTTATGGTTTGATGAAAATTCACAAGCGTCCCTTGTTAGCCTTAAGGGTTATAGGAATGGTTCTTGAAATTGTTTCTTCACACACTACACATCCAATCTTACACATTTTTACTATACCACTCTGGCATCTAAGCATTAAATAAAGAGTAAGGCCCTCTCGGCACTCTTGTAATACAAGTAAGAACTAGTTATACGTCCATGTGATCTACTGGATTTTAGATCTCTAAAAAATTATTTAAAATTTAATAAATAATTTTCGAATTCATAGACGGCAAAATAATAAAATTTAGTTCACGTTGTCACCCCGTGTTCCCAATGGGGTGGGATGTGTAGGAATAAATTGCTCCTTAAATCCCGGATCTATCGTGTTGAATTATTGAGAATATATATAAACTGAAGAGGAAGCGTACCTGAATCAGCCATTGCTTACAGTATTGGAATCACGTGATTTTGATCTTCCAAGTCAACAAGCGGCTCTATATTTCTCTCTGATGATGGAGAGTCAGAAAAGAATGAACAACACACTTGTGACGTAGGCATATGCATATATATATTTATGACTACTGCTAACCTAATTCAGTCCATCATAGAATTAGGAACCCTGGGCGTAGTATCTACACATATAAAGCCCATACTTTAATTGATGCATAAAAGCCCAATATTCGAAACCGTATTAGATCACTTTAAACGGGCTTAATCGAATATGATAGCCTTTAATTAATACACAATAATTACATATATTAGCCCACATGTTCGATTAAAACCTTACAATCTCCCACTTGGGCTATATATGTCACCTTATAATTGTGTATAACCTTATGAGTACTCAGAATTTTGCTATCATTACCGAATGCATCCCCAAACAATCCGGTCCATCAATTATATCAATTTAGGATCAAAGCGGTCTTCGTTACACATAGATAGATAACTGAACCCATCAATGGTCACATAAACCAATATAATTGAATGACATGGATCAAGTATGGATGTGTAGCATGGAAATTTCATAACGTGATGCAAAACATGCCTATTTCCAACTGGTCCACCTTTATACCTTAGTGAGATCGTTTCAAACGAGTTCAGAGATAACAACAAAATAAGACTTTAACTTTATAATCGAAATAACTGTATCCATAAACTTTATCCAAAACGACAGTATATGTGTCTAATATGAAAAACACAAAATACAGACTCCCACTGAAACTATAAATCCTCAAGAGACATCACACCCATATGAGCAGTGTGCTCGTGAAAGACCTTGGGTGTTAATCCCTTAGTGAGCGGATCCGCAATCATGGAGTTTGTTCCAATGTGCTCTATTGACACCTGTCCACTCTGAACTCTTTCTTTAACAGCTAGGAACTTGATCTCTACATGTTTTGACTTCGTTGAGCTCCTATTGTTATTGGAATATAGCACTGCAGATTTATTGTCACAAAATAACTTAAGTGGTCTTTCGATACTATCCACAACGCGCTACCCAGTGACAAAATTTCACAGCCATATTTCATGATTTGATGCCTCATAACATGCTATAAACTCCACTTCCATGGTGGAGGTAGCTATCAGTGTCTACTTGGTACTCTTCCAGGAGATAACACCTCCACCAAGCAGGTAGATATAGCCTGAAGTGGATCTCCTACTATCTTGGCATCCCACGAAATCGGAGTTAGAATAACCAACGATCTCCAACTGATCCGATCTCCTATACGTGAGCATGTAATCCTTTGTTCTCTGTAAGTACCGCATGACCCGTTTGGCTGCTTTCCAATGATCCATTCCCGGGTTACTTAAATACCTCCCTAACATCCCAACAATGTACGCAATATCTGGACGCGTATAAATCTGAGCATACATCAGACTCCCTACTGCTGATGAATAAGGAATCTTCCGCATCTCTTTAATTTCCAAGTCATTTTTGGGGCATTGACTTAAACTGAGCTTGTCTCATTTTGCCACAGGGGTATCGCCTGGTTTACAATCCTGCATGCCAAACCTTTTAAGTACCCTTTTGATGTAACTCTTTTGTGATAATCCAAGAATACCCCGAGAGCGATCTCGATGTATTTGGATTCCTAATACAAAAGAGGCATTACCAAGGTCTTTCATCTCAAAATGCTTTGCTAGAAATCTCTTGGTTTCGTGCAGTAAGCCTACATCATTGCTGGCAAGCAGTATGTCATCAACATATAAAACCAGAAAAATACACTTACCCCAACTGAACTTGCGGTATATACAATCATCGGCCAGATTCATCTCAAAACCGAATGAGGTGATTACTTGATGAAATTTGTAATACCATTGTCGAGACGCCTGTTTGAGTCCATAGATGGATTTCTTTAATTTGCAAACCATTTGCTTCACATCACCTGATACAAAGTTCTCTGGTTGCACCATATAAATCGTCTCATCAATGTCACCATTGAGGAACGCTGTCTTAACATCCATCTGATGTAACTCAAGATCAAAATATGCCACTAATGCCATTATAACCCTGAAAGAGTCTTTCGAGGAAATCGGAGAGAAAGTCTCTTTATAATCGATGCCTTCTTTCTGTGTAAAGCCCTTCGCGACAAGACGAGCTTTATACCTCTCTACATCGCCTTTCGAATCCCTCTTGGTCTTAAATATCAATTTGCAACCAATGGGTTTCGCACCTTCAGGCAATGGAACGATGTCCCATACGTTGTTGTCTTTCATAGACTTTATCTCTTCATTCATGGCATCGAGCCACTTTTGAGAGTTAGAACTTTCCATGGCTTGAAGGAAGTTGATAGGATCATCTTCCACCACTCCAACGTCAACGTCAACCTCATGTTCTTGGAGAAAAGCAATGTAATCATCTGAAATTGCACTTCTCCCCTCTCTAGTGGATCTTCTTAATGGCATGGGTTCTTGAGGTTGTAGAGTTTGTTCTCTTGGAGATAACATGACATTGTCTTGATCCGAAGTTGCTTCTTGAACAACGTCAGGGATAGGAACCTGATCCTGATCATTGTCAATAGCAATTGGAGGAATTTCAACATCTTCCTCCTCAAAGACAAAGTCTGTGACCCTTTCTCCCCCCGCAAACTCGACATCCTCAAAGAACCGAGCATTCCCTGTCTCAAAAATTGTCTTGGTTGTGGGATCATAAAACTTGTAGCCCCTGGACCGTTCAGAATATCCAATGAAATAACAACTGACAGTCCTTGCGTCCAGTTTCTTTTCATTTGGCCTATAAGGCCTTGCCTCAGTTGGACACCTCCAAATGTGTAAGTGCTTCAAACTAAGCATCTTACCCGTCCAAAGCTCATATGGGGTTTTATTAGTTGCCTTAGTTGGAACTCTGTTGAGTAGATATGCTACGGTCTTTAATGCTTCTCCCCAGAGTGGTTGTGGCAAGGTAGAATGAGTGATCATACTCCTCACCATGTCCTTAAGCGTTCTATGTCGTCGCTTAGCAACACCATTCATAGTGGGTGAACTAGGTATGATGTACTGTGGGACGATACCGCATTCCTCTAGGAATTTAACAAATGGTCCTGGATGTTGTTCACCTAAACCGTCATATCTACCATAGTATTCACCACCACGGTCAGATCTGACGCTTTTAATCCTTTTGCTGAGTTGGTTCTCAACTTGAGCTTTAAAATTTTTGAACACGTCCATGGATTGTGATTTTTCATGAATGAGATATATATAGCCATATCTTGAAAAGTCATCTATGAACGTTATGAAATATTGTTGATCATTCCAAGAAATTGTAGGGAACGGTCCACAAATATCCATATGTATAAGTTCTAAGACGTCTGAAGTCCTATTGGCTTGATATCTCCGTTTATTGGTTTGTTTTCCCTTTATCTGATTAACACACATGTCAAAATCAGAAATCAAGGGAATCGAGAATTTGGCCGGACACAAGTCTCTCAATTCTCCGTCTGGAGATGTGACCTAATCTCTTGTGCCACAATGAGGCCGAATTCTCACAGGTTAATTTACGCTTTACACATCGAGTACTTATATGCAATGATTCATTAAAGGAGGCAATTGTATCAATTAAATAAAAATTATCGTAACCTGACAGAGAACCGGCACCAACCAATTTTGAATCAAGAAACAAACTAAATTTTCCATTTCCAAATGAACAAGAATAACCAAATTTGTCCAAAGTAGAAATAGAAATTAAATTTCGTCTAAAAGACGGCACAACGAATTTCTCATCAAGATCCAAATAAAATCCAGTCCTCAACAATAATCTAAATTTTCCTATTGCATCTACTTCCACCATCTTGCCATCGTCAACGTAGATGTATCTTTCACCATCACTTGGATTTTGCAACTCGTAGCCTGCAGATAGACACAGTGATGTGGGTTGTTGCACCCGAATCAATCCACCATGTGTGTCTAGGTACTAAAGTTAAATTAACCTCAGAACAAACCAAATGAAGAAGAAGGTTAGCCAAGAGTGTACTGGTTTCAGCCTTTTCATTCCTTGCAAACCTCTTCTCGAGATCCACAAGGAAACCCTTAGCCGATCACCGATCGGATATGGTGCCCGAAATGCTTTAGAATAGCATTGCATGACCATTAGACTTATGCGGTTCGATCGTTCCCACCTTTCCATCTCCCTCTTTTCATCAGAGGTACTCTTATCAGTAAGTGCGGTAGGTTGATCGACCCGCAAAGTAAGGTCCAGATCCATCACTCCGAGAACAATCAATACGTTCTCTTGCCATGCTTTGAAATTCGTGCCATTGAGCATTGGAATGGAATTGATGTTAGCAGAGATATTAGAAGCAGAACCTGAAACTGAATAGAGAACAATTAAAATGGCTCACATGAATGATTTTTAGTATGTAAATAATAATTTTCAAATAGTGGTAGGGCCCATCACAAGATGCCTAGCACAACATCAATATTTAATCTTTGGATAAAAATATTGATTTGTAAGTGGCACTCTTGGTGTAGTGATCAAACACCGGCAATAAGACATGTCAATCAATAAACCTTTCTTTGGACCGATTTATTGATCACACGTTAAACCAAATAATCGCCGTATGATTATCACCACAGCTGCGCATGTAATTCAGCCAAATATTAACCTTCCTTTGGGCCGATCAATATTTGCACGAATTATACACACACAAATACCTTTTAATATTCTAAGTTGATTAATTTCCACAATAGAGGTTGCTTTGGCAACTTGTTGCTTCAATCAATTCACTTTCGAATGCTATACCTCTTCAAAAGAGTCTTCAGTACCAAAATTTGAGAAAATAATAATAAATTTTGCATACATGAGCCTTTTGGGAACTTTAAGGGTCTAATAAGTTAATAATTCAGAACTTTGGGGGTCAAAATTAAGAATTTTGAAACTTAAGGGGCTTGAAATTGAAATTTTAGAAACTTTATTGGCCAAAAATTAAAAAATTCCATACTTTGAGGACCAATTTATTTAATTTTAAAACTTTGGGGACTTTAATTGCAAGATTTGAAACTTAAACGGCCCAAAATGGAATAATTTCCAAACTTTAGGGACTGAATTATTAATCTTATAACTTATAGGGCTCAAATTAACTATTTTAAAACTTCTGGGACTGAAACGGACGAATCTGGAAGTTGGTGGGGACTGAAATCAATGGATTTAGAACCGCTGGGACTGAGACCGCCTAAACGGAATTGACTGGACCAACTTATACGCACCAATAAACAGCAGGGACTTGGATAGCAAATAACGTAAAACCACAGAAATTGCAACTGAGGTCCTCGCATGCGTCGAATTCTCACCCGAAGTCCCTGCGTCTGCAACCGACGAAACCCTAGCCGCCCACGCCGATATACGCCGCTGCAAACTCCGGCGAAGGCGGCGGCTTCCTCCCGCCGACCACCCAAGATCGAAAAACCCTTCCTTTTTATTTGTTAAAATTTTCAGTTTGAAAAACGAAAATTCGAACTGAAAATTCGATCCGAAGGATAAACGAGGTCGACTGGATCAGAGGATTAAATCCATAATCTCCCAAATGGTGGCTCAAGCATATACACATATGTACAGCAACAATACATTCGAGCATGGTGATTACCAACGTATAACCAATACAAATATACACAATCCCAGTCTGTATATACACGCATATATTCATATTATAGCCTTTTTTTTTCTTAAAGGATTCGAATTTGACTGGATGCATATATATATACATATTGCAGCAACTACCAAGAACCCGAGCACATGAATCACGAATGGCGAATAAGGTTGCATATATGCACAATTATCGAGACAGCTTAATCGACCATTACACGCACACAATTGCACATTTACTACTCTTTTTAATTCCAAACGTGTACGTGTATTCATATATACGAAATTCCCAAAGAAATAATATCATAAATCGATATATCTCAATAATCCAACAACGATAATGGGCTCGATACCACTTGTAGGAATAAATTGCTCCTTAAATCCCGGATCTATCGTGTTGAATTATTGAGAGTATATATAAACTGAAGCGGAAGCGTACCTGAATCAGTCATTGCTTACAGTATTGGAATCCCGTGGTTTTGATCTTCCAAGTCAACAAGCGGCTCTATATTTCTCTCTGATGATGGAGAGTCAGAAAAGAATGAACAACACACTTGTGCAGGAATATGTATATATATTTATGACGGATGCTAACCTAATTCATCATCATAGAATTAGGAGCGCGCCAAGATCTACATATAAAGTTCATACTTTAATTGATGCATAAGCGATATTCGAAATCGTATTAGATCACTTTAAACGGGCTTAACAGAATATGATAGCCTTTAATTAATACACAATAATTACATATATTAGCCCACATGTTCGATTAAAACCTTACAGGATGAAGCAAGTTTTTTGCCTCGCTAGTATGGCGGAGCGGCGGATGGAAATCCCTCTCCTGTCCATGCCACACCCGATTTTATGTCTTTATTTAATTAACTTTTGAAATTAATAATATTATTATTGAGAAAATATTAATGAAAATGGAAAAACAAAAATGATAGTGGGCTGTTAGCGGGATTTTTTTGGCCCTCACATCATTGCCTTCTGGGCACGTCCTAGTTTTTTTTTTCTTTTTTTGTTTGTATGCCTATGTATTATGCCTATGTATTAGCGTGGTCACAGAAGTGTCGTATTCTTCGATTTTGATATGTGTATTAGCGTGGTCACACACACATTGTATTGTTCGATTTACACTGTCAAATTTTAAAATGCTAATGCAAGTGCAATAGGAAAATATCCATTCATCTACAATATTTTAAAAGTGACTCTTCTTTACCCAACATCCAGCATCTTTTACGGGCTCGACAAACTATACCATTTCTTCAAAAGAATTAGTAAAATAAAATGAGAAAATAGAAAATAATAATACGGTGCATACCAATATAATTTTAGAGTTACTTGTAAGTTTTCGTAAGTTTTCTATAATAAATGTAGCAATACAGTAAACACTAAATGACACATCCATTTGGCATGAGTCAAATAGTAAATTGAGATCAATATGAGAATCCAAATCTTCCCTCTTCATCTCATCATCATAAAATACTCACAAGTGGATAGATTGGAGCACACGTCCTTCCCCAGTCATCATCAGGGGAACACGTGTTGGAAATCTGCCCACTTGTGGACAAGTGGGCATTGGAGCAGTAGCGTACATTAATGTTACCAACATTTGCATATTAACAGCTTAGGATAAAGAAGCATATTGCTATATTAGCTGATGATTACTGATTTCCCAGTGCACTATTGAATAGAGGAGAATGTAATCAAAATGTATATGTCTAATCACTTGAATCAACATTTGAATCCAAATTTAGATCAATCAACCACGTAAATTCTGTTGGAAGAAAGGAAATTTACCGGAATAAGTGAGAAAAGTACAAATTATCAATCGCTAAAGAAAACCACACACGACCTCCGATTAATTAGAAATAGGTGGCATGTATTACGGTCGTGATCAACCAAGGAAAGATATGTGGCCTCACGTTCTTTTTCCAAAATCTTGCTGGACACATTTTGGGATAGGTATGGTATCGGCTTAAACGGATAGGTGGCTAAGGCGGCTTATGAATAGTATTCTTTCAAAGTGACTCTTTTATATGAGTTTGATTAGGTGATGTGGCGTTGATGTGGTGCTGATGTGGCAGTGCCACGTAGCGACCCATCCATTTTATGGATGGATCACTAATGTGGCCGTGACCTGGCGTTGTCACGTCAGCGTCATCGCGGGAAAATTTTCCAAACTACTAGAGGCATAAACGGCTAGCTGGCTTAGGCGGCTTATGAATAGTATTTTTCAAAATGACTCTTTTATATGAGTTTGATTTGGTGATGTGGCATTGACCTGGTGCTGTTACGTCAGCGTCGTCGTTGGAAAATTTTCCGGACTCCTAGAGCTTTCCCTCGCTGTGCTGGTTTTTGATTTAATCTCGATTTTCCCAACAAATATCATATGTAATCGGAATCGACGATCAAAAGGTGGTCATGTAAGATGCTAGGCACTAGTGAGAGCACTTGAACAATCCTGCTTTTATATAATAGGGATATATTATATATTGATAGTTCTTTTTTTTATTGTTAATAAAAAACTAATGAAATAAAACTATAGTTACCCAATACGTTTATCAATATATATTAATAAAATTGGAAAAGAAATATTATTGCTACCGTTTTTATGGCATAGTAATTATTTTAAAAGTTTTAAAATGGCATGTGGACTTCTAGAGTCCATTTCCGACCACAATTCAACTTACAAAATATCCACATTTCTTTTACACAAGTTAGAACACTAAAAATTTCATGTAACAAAATAAGTTGATGAAAATCAAAATTAGCATAATTAAAAATTAGTTTAAATATGAATTCGTGTTCTAAAAATTATTCAACTAATAAAATTATACACGCATCGAAAAAATAAAAATGACAATTTAATAACTTACTCAAAATTAAGTTAACAATAAGTCTGTAATTACGTGATGAAAAAGTAGTACCCTAAGCTATAAAGTGCTTCGATGAATAAGTACAAACTTATGTCTTTTGTAATGATTGTTCTTCGCTTCTTGCTAGATGTGTTCACACGCTAGCATTTTGTGATCGAATAAATTTTTTCTAATATTATTTTTTTTTTCTAAATTGAGTATTAGTCAAAATAATGCAATACTTATGTTTAAAGAAGTTCATTAATGAACATAAATGATGCACATCTAAATGCATTGATAAATTCATTTCTTCCCTAAAACACGTGGGTACCTGAACAAATCGGCCCTAAAACATAACTAAAAGTTTCCATAATGACAACCAACTCGACAAAATGACAAAAATTCAATTACTTAGGCTTTTGCGTGACATTCAAATGTTAATTCGACCAAAAGGCACAAATTTATTTTCGATACCTTGAATATTTAATCTACACAATTAATTAGAATGCAAGAAACACACTTACAGAAAAAGATATTACTATCTAAAAATAATCACGCTTGGAAAAACACCATTTTATTATGTCTCATGTATTTGCCTTGCACAATTATTTTTAAAAATAATGGTAAAAACTTTTAATAGCAATAGGGATATCATTTGTGCGAAAATGTTCTCATCCGCCCGGGCGTTCCGTAGCTTACGGTCCGCCCGGGCGATTTTCTCCCTCGTCCGGACTCAGTTTGAAATCCGAAAATTTTGTTGGATTCATCACGATGAGACGGAGCTCCAGCAATTTGGAAAAAAAATTTTGGATACCGTGGTGACCGGTCAAAGATCAGTCAAAGTTTTTGGCCAAAAATTTTGACTGATCTTTGACCGGTTACCACGGGTCGCCACGGTGTCCAAAATTTTTTTTCCAAATTGCTGAAGCTCCGTCTCGTCGTGATGAATCCAACAAAATTTTCGGATTTCAAAATGGAGTCCGGACGAGGGAAAAAATCGCCCGGAGTGACCGTAAGCTACGGAACACCCGGGCGGATGAGAACATTCCTGATCATTTGTGCAAACCAATGGAAATGTATTAATTGATACAAATAGCTTTTAATGGAAAACTTTGGATATCTTTGAGTAGTTACCCCGTTTCCGATTTTATCTTCTCAGTATATATGCATCTTTATAATATAAAAAGTTGAACCCCCAGTGTGTGTTTTTACACACAGTTTCCCGCCTAGAGAATTTTTTTTTTTTTTTTAATTTGTGTTTCTTCGTTAGCGTGAACCTCTAGCTAGATTTGAATTAATGCACACACGCTTAATTCTCTGTTTGGAAATTCTATCAATCTGAAATCATGCAAATATAATTGACTTTATAAAATGGAAATCATGTGTAGCTAATTAATTGTCACACATTTGACACATATAAAATTGGAAACCACGTCCAGTAATTAATGTCAACCTCATATCCAATCTTGAATTTTCCCAAGTTAGATCAATTACAGCAATTGAGGATCAACTATTGTCTGTGGTTAATACATATACTTCAATTATTGAGTGAATACGCAAAATCTGTACGTGTAGTTGCTTAGAGACCATCCTCACATCATCAACTCTTGTGATTAATCCAGCGTTCATTAATAGCTTGGTTTAATCCCACATCTCGGGAAAAAGTAGGAATTTTTTGTAGTAATCATGTTGTTCGAAATTATGAATTGGGTTTTTTGATTAGTCGTGTAAGTAGAAGTAAGAAATGTGTTACCTTCTTATTAAGTGCAAAACGGAAATGGAGAATCACAAGGCCTAAGAATAGGCTAGCCAACTTCAGTATTAAGGGGTTTGTTCGAAATTTGCTCCAACGAAACGGAAAATGTGGATCACTATAAGAAAAATTGCGTGGTAAGCAGCTGTTGTCGTGGTGTTCGAAGGTGTTTGTCTTCTCCGCCATGGATTAAATCTAGGTTTAAACGATGGTGCAGATTGTGGGATTTCAAAAATATATTTTGATAGGTCGGATTTGAGGCGTAGTTGCACCATGAGCAACCGATGCCAGTTGAAAATTTTCGCCGCTGCAGAGTGATTGGAGGCGGCGGCATTGTCATCAAGGAGCATTTATGGTTTGCCGGAGGATGGGTGAAAAGTCTAAAAAAGGAAGGTTCAAGATCTGAGAGATCCGGGTCGTGGGTTGATGGGTCGGTTTTGCAGTACGATCTGAACCAAGTAATTCATTTTTTTAAAGGAATATATATATTCCTTTTTGAAGAATTTGTATGTATTTGTAGTTCTATGTTAACCTATTGAATACAAAATTATATGAAGGATCACGAACTTTAGACAATCGTTTTTTTTAATACAGTAAACAAATTTATTAGTGTTAATTTTTGAAATAAAAGTCTTACATTAAAAATTAAAATATCAATGACTAAATTATGAAAAAGATGTTTGTTTCGAGTAATTTTTTTAATTAAAAACGTCTATCAAAAATTTTTATTTAGATATGTATTGATAATAGAAGGTGTTTCGGATCGGGTGGTGCAAATGGGATGATGCTATTATTAGTGTCAATAAACCAATTGTATGTTTGACTCTTTTAATTGAATTGAACTCTATACATCCATGTTCTTTTTTAGCGAAATTTTTTTCCTGTATGTAATTTTAAATGGCTTTTAATTTTTAATACATTAGATGATAGCTTTTTTTTCTACTTTTTTGAATTTTAAAAAATTAAAAGGTTTTTTTTTTTAATTAAAGGGCTTGCATACCGGGGCGTGTAATAGATTGAGTCGCATTAACGGGCCTCCAAAAGGGTTGTGTAATTGGGCAGGAACATCAATGTTAGCTGGGCATATTTAATAGATTTTTTATTACACATTTTTCATTTGTTTTAACTTTTTTTCTTATTTTTACTTTTTTCAAATGTATTTTCCAATTTAAATAGGATAATGTATAATATTAAAATTATATATATATTTTCCTCTAAAAAGGAAGGTTCAAGATCTGAGAGATCCGGGTCGTGGGTTGATGGGTCGGTTTTGCAGTACGATCTGAACCAAGTAATTCATTTTTTTAAAGGAATATATATATTCCTTTTTGAAGAATTTGTATGTATTTGTAGTTCTATGTTAACCTATTGAATACAAAATTATATGAAGGATCACGAACTTTAGACAATCGTTTTTTTTAATACAGTAAACAAATTTATTAGTGTTAATTTTTGAAATAAAAGTCTTCTGTTAAAAATTAAAATATCAATGACTAAATTATGAAAAGATGTTTGTTTCGAGTAATTTTTTTAATTAAAAACGTCTATCAAAAATTTTTATTTAGATATGTATTGATAATAGAAGGTGTTTCGGATCGGGTGGTGCAAATGGGATGATGCTATTATTAGTGTCAATAAACCAATTGTATGTTTGACTCTTTTAATTGAATTGAACTCTATACATCCATGTTCTTTTTTTTTTTAGCGAAATTTTTTTCCTGTATGTAATTTTAAATGGCTTTTAATTTTTAATACATTAGATGATAGCTTTTTTTTCTACTTTTTTGAATTTTAAAAAATTAAAAGGTTTTTTTTTTTAATTAAAGGGCTTGCATACCGGGGCGTGTAATAGATTGAGTCGCATTAACGGGCCTCCAAAAGGGTTGTGTAATTGGGCAGGAACATCAATGTTAGCTGGGCATATTTAATAGATTTTTTATTACACATTTTTCATTTGTTTTAACTTTTTTTCTTATTTTTACTTTTTTCAAATGTATTTTCCAATTTAAATAGGATAATGTATAATATTAAAATTATATATATATTTTCCTCTAAAAAGGAAGGTTCAAGATCTGAGAGATCCGGGTCGTGGGTTGATGGGTCGGTTTTGCAGTACGATCTGAACCAAGTAATTCATTTTTTTAAAGGAATATATATATTCCTTTTTGAAGAATTTGTATGTATTTGTAGTTCTATGTTAACCTATTGAATACAAAATTATATGAAGGATCACGAACTTTAGACAATCGTTTTTTTTAATACAGTAAACAAATTTATTAGTGTTAATTTTTGAAATAAAAGTCTTATGTTAAAAATTAAAATATCAATGACTAAATTATGAAAAGATGTTTGTTTCGAGTAATTTTTTTAATTAAAAACGTCTATCAAAAATTTTTATTTAGATATGTATTGATAATAGAAGGTGTTTAGGATCGAGAGTGGTGCAAATGGGATGATGCTATTATTAGTGTCAATAAACCAATTGTATGTTTGACTCTTTTAATTGAATTGAACTCTATACATCCGTGTTCTTTTTTTTTTAGCGAAAATTTTTTCCTGTATGTAATTTTAAATGGCTTTTAATTTTTAATACATTAGATGATAGCTTTTTTTTCTACTTTTTTGAATTTTAAAAAATTAAAAGGTTTTTTTTTTAATTAAAGGGCTTGCATACCGGGGCGTGTAATAGATTGAGTCGCATTAACGGGCCTCCAAAAGGGTTGTGTAATTGGGCAGGAACATCAATGTTAGCTGGGCATATTTAATAGATTTTTTATTACACATTTTTCATTTGTTTTAACTTTTTTTCTTATTTTTACTTTTTTCAAATGTATTTTCCAATTTAAATAGGATAATGTATAATATTAAAATTATATATATATTTTTCAAATTTTTTTATTCTTTAAAAAATTAAAAAATAAAGGTTTTCAATTTTTACCTTTTTAAGAATTTCAAAAAGGATGATATATGGCTTAAAAAGTAGCATATAAAAAATAAAAGAATTAAATGTTATTACATGTGAATTTTTTCCATTTTCGTTAAAATACAAAAATAAAAAAAAATTGTTGCTTATTATTCAAAACGTATGTATATATGTTCTAATATTTAATCCAAAACATAGGGCTTCGTATATTTTTAATCAAACAAATTTTTTGCTTTATTTTTTGAAAAGACGTTTTCCAATTTTTAAAAAATAATAATAAATATCTTCTTATTTACTAAAAGTATATATATTTATTGGAATTTTTTTACTATATATATTTTCGTATGTATTTATATATATATATATACTAGGGTGGAAATCAACGTGCGATGCACGTTGGGCCAAATGTGTGCAAGTTAGCGTAATTAAAGTTTACACTGAGATAACAAAGTCTAGGGAGGTTGTACAACAATCTATTATTCAACCTGAGTTTAACTACAGACATTGTAAAATCAAATTGAATTCCCATAAAGGGGACATTAAATGTTAGGGCTGAGAATGAGCAATTGAAACGGCATGATTTTATAGCTCTGCAAATAGAGAAATATGTGTACAATTAACTAATAAATGACCTAATACACAATCCCCATGAGGCGGCACTCAATTACTTCGAAGTTTCAAAACAGAACAAAAAATTTAGCTTGGAAAAGTCATTGTGATCCCAATTGAATAAACTATCAGAATAACTAAGGTTGTTAAGATTGATGACAATCTCAAATTCAGAATAACTACAAACTTACATTTGTTGTGGTGTTCTTGGAATAAAGAGCTTCAGAATCAACTTGATGGATTATGAATTTAAGAACAAACACAGGTTTGGATGAACAAAATTAGAACTATAGAAACAGTACCTTCAAAGCGACGGAAACGAATTCCAAGTCAGCGCCTTTCCTCCTTGTACCAGATAGCTTGAACAGGTTCATAGTACCATGAGGAAATTTAATTAGTATAGTATATTTAATTAATTAAGATCTTTATGAGTGATTATATACAGCATAGAAGACCCAAGTGTTCATTTGCTCATGTTATCTTTAATTTCAGATAAAATATCAATACTAAAAATACACCAAAAAAAGGATAATAAGCACGAATATCACATCAAGAAAAATGCATCTCAAAATTTACCTATGTTCAGGGCTGGCAAATGAATTTCATAGCAGAACGAACGCACACGTAAATAGAGTAGAAAACAGGTTGAGCGATGTGCGAGATTCGTCAATTAAAGTTCTAGCAATTAAATTTACCTTTGCTTCTAAGGGATGTTCTATAGCAATTTCTTTTGTTTCTAACCATGAAGCTATGTAGATCTGAAAATAGAACAAGCTTCGATCAGTCAATACATAGCGGTAGATCATGGAAAACAGATTGGTTGAAAAGGAATGTCATGAGTATTGAACACATAGAAATTGTTGTTGATTATATAATGGAGAAGGAGAAAATAGTCTTACATATTCTACTACGTAATTCTACATATGTAAAACCCCTTCATTCATACTAAGAATACTATTGGGCAAATCTTTTAAATAGAAGTGTTTTATTCAGAATAATCATCAATATAGTGTTAAATATTTGACCATAAATACAAACTCAGGCAAAAATGAGTACCAGATGAACTTGCATTAGCTTCAACATGTTCCCTTTTGATACACTGAGAATGCTCCTGTCCAAAATACCATCAACCAAATGACATGAAAGAGAAAGACAAAGCAGAAGGTAGTATGCATAATCTAAATTAAGGAACAATGAAAATATCCAAACTTAAATGACAACATAGTAAAGAAATAAGCACAAACTCAAAAACTTGCAAATGATATGCAAGAAAACAATAACATTAAAACAGGAAAGAAAATAACTAAACCTAAAAATATACATGTACTGATTATTACCATAAAGTATTCTAAAAGACCCAAGAGAATTACAAGTAGAAAATGAATAGTTAAAAAGAGAACAAAGTTCTAATTAGCAGCCTCAAAAGGTCTTTAAATTAAAAAAAGAAAGGTAATGAGTCAAATTAACAGAAACATGCTAAACTTTCTAACGAGAACCCTCGCGCTTTCATGAATGCTGTAGGAAAAATTGTGCATAAGTGCAGCCAAAGTCTCCAAGCAGTATAGTTGGGCCTGACCAATTTAATCAGCCCTCGAGACCAACAGATAAGATTGCCAGTAAAATAAACACGAAAATACAGTGAGATAAGCTGTCTAAGTATACTAAAGAAGCAACAAAGTACAAGAAGATGTGAAGGAAAATTCGTCCACATCTTCATCCCTATTGACTCTTGGACTTCCTAAAAAAATAAATTAAGTAATTAACCTTGTCGCTAATAAGATTGCTAAAAACGTAAAGAAAGTGAGAAGAAGCATCTATAAAGTTACCTTTTATGCACTTCTATATGGTTTTGGATTGAGGAAAAAATATGAGGCAATAGTCGGCATATTACCATTCTTTTGCTTTCGGGTTACACTTGACTCTTGAGTAAGATAATATCATTGATCTACAGAAGAAAGAGAAAATTTTAATGTTTTACGAAACAAATACATAAAAGAGAGACAAGAAGCTTAAAATCAAAGCCTAGAGTAAAGTTGTATAATTTCTAGAACGATATACAATACAAGACATGCTAACTACAATGGAGGTAAACAATATTGAGCGTAGAATGATATTAATGAATGAGTGCCAAACAGAAATAAAAGAATGATAGCATCTTTTAACATGCAAAAAAGACATCAAGCATACCAACAATAAACATAACACTTGCACTAAGAGAAAAGGCATACGCATATATGCTAGCAATAACAAATAAACGAAAACAAAAGAATAATGACAACAATCTTTCAACAAACAAAATGCAGATATTGATCCAATGTGGAGCGAGACAATGTAAAGAAAAAGAAACCATAATTTCAATTACAAAAATAACTTGTAAATTTCTAATATAAATGGAAAAGAAGAATATTCAAAAGTACACAAAAATGAGTTTTGATTCCATAGTTGAAACCAAGGGTTCCCATATATGAAATCAAAATCAACATGGATTAACAACAAAGTGAGTTAAAGTCAATAGATTAATGCAACTTCATATATCTAGTCTAGTTCAATTTGCTGAAAATGTTGAGCAGAGTAAACATACAAGAATTTTCAAGGGGCAAATAAGTCGATCTAACAAAATAATCCTTATCCTTATACAACAAAAGGACCTTAATAAAGCAAGATCACTATTAAATTTTACAGTGGAAATAGTTCCCAAATTCCAATAATCCTCAAGATGAAGAAAGCATCTTGCAAGAGAAGATCAGGATGGGTTTTAAGCAGGAAGAAATGAAGAACAAACAAACATTAAGGAATCATAGGAAACATGAAATTACATCAAACAAAAATTTTAAGGAAACCCCATGAAATATTATGAAACAACAGACAAGTTCAAAGAATAAAAAAAAAACTCTACAGATCCTCAACCAAGAAACGCAAATCGCCGTTAAATATGGTGAAAGTTCTCTCCTTTCATGGTTCCTTTCTCTCAGGCATTTCATCATCTAACACAAATATGGTGAAACCTTCTCCTTTTCTGGTTCTTTTCTCTCAGGCATTTCATCATATAATAGATAAGCAACAAATCACAAATGGTGCAACCAAACTAAGCGCAACCACAGTAAATAAAAGGGGGAAAATAAACATACCTTTTGGAACACACACGAGCTCGAGCAAAAATTAAAACTTTCAAAACATCACCGAGATGAAAATTAGTGAAATCCTTCGGAAGAACTAAAATAGTTCGAACCACCGATTTTTTGTACTTTACTTTATTAAAATCTAAGTAAATAACATAGAGGTTAGAGGGCAAACGAAACTAAATAAACCCAGATGTAAAAAGGAGTGAAATTTTACATTCGTAGATGTAGAGAAATCGTTATAAAAGAACAAAAACAGCTAATGGAAAAAAAAGGATCGAAAGCACTAATTATAATCACAAACTTACAGAGAGACGGAGAACCAAGACCTGGGTAATTACCAGCTGCCACAGATGAGGAAGGTGAAGATCTAGGTGACCGATTGGACGAAATTATTTGAATTACCCGTGAAGACGAACAGTCAGCGCTAAATTTGTTGGCGTAAAAGACGAAAGCTATGATTCTGGGAGAACAAGATAAGCATAGAGTCGAGTACCCGTCGCCAGCCGAAGAGAACACCAAACGACGGTGATTGCAGTCACTGAATCGTGTTTGATTTCGGCAGAGAAGCAAATTAGAGAGAGAAAGGCTGAAATGAGAGAGATGGAGAAACGCTGTTGTTTTTTGGGACGCGTAAGGAGAAAAGGGAAATGGGTCGGGCCAGGTCCGCGAGGATTTGACGGGTCTCTACAGTGAATTGAGGGCCGAAAACGACGCCATTTCGAAGTTTACATGTATGAACCGACGTCGTGTTTGGAACGTCGTAATGAACAGTATTAATCGTATTCCCTCTTATAAGATATGTATTGATATATATATATATATACCTTTTGAATAACATAATAATAATTTTTTATTTTATTTTCTTTTTAAAGTTTTGAATAACCAAATGTTTTTAAAAAAGTGTTTTCCTTTTTTCCTTTTTATAAATTTTAATATATTTGTGGTTTAAAATGAAGTCCTATTAGATGTAATTATGTAAAATTTAAAGACGGCTTTTCTTTTTTTTTTTTTTTTTTTTGTTCTTGAAGATTCTTCAATTTAATATTTGTTTATTTATGTAGATGTTAATGTTTCGTGTATTGGATGTTTAGAGGATGCTTTAATTACTATAATCGTTTATTTTTTTGCTTGTTATAATTTTTAGTTATTAGATATAGTTACATAGCAATATTATATAGAATTTTATTTTATCTATTATATGATTAAAGAATATATTGTTTATGTTAATCAAGCTGGTAGAGATATTATTTATTTTAATCTTAGATTAACTATTTTTTCGTTTAAACCATGTGACGTAGAGAACATTGGGTCTCAACAAATACGTCCCTCAAACTCTCTTATGGAAATAAATGAATATGCGAATTCGCAATGTTGATCTATTTCTCTAAATCAAAATCATTCTATTTGGAGTCCATCTAACATGTTACATTATAACGATTGTTTTAAATTGATTGTCGAACAATATTGTTTAATTATATTTTATACCTAAAAAGATGTCTTAAATATTTTATATTGATTGTTCAATAACATTTCTTCATTATTTTTATTATATTTTCAACTAATGGGTGTTACTTAAGGAGATTTTTCTTAGTATATCTACCAAACACGTTTTTTAGAATAATTTCATCCCGTGCAATGCACGGGTTGGAGACTAGTATATTAAATGTTTCTTCCTTCCAAAGAAAAAAAAATTAAATTGTGGAAACTAACATTAAAATTTTTTTTAAAAATGCGTGCAATTTTAGCTGGTGTAAACAGAATAATTATTTCCAATTTTTCAAAGTTATACACTTAGCAGAAATTAGGATGCCCTTGGCCCATCCGCATATTTTTTTGTTTTACGCCCCGTAACTCTTCCTCAGCCAGGCTTGGGCAGAATAGCAGAGCAAGTACAAGTATTAGTAGCATAACAAAAATGCCTTCCTCGTTCATTGATTGATTTGTGCTAATGTTAATTCAAATTTAATTATTTCTAAGGGGTTTTGCCTAGTGGTGAGGTACCTCCTTACTTGTTTGTTCCTGGTTTGAAACAACACACTCCACCCATATGATCTCCAATTTATACTAAAAAAATAATCAGTACTGTATGAATAAAAATACCTCGATTTTCCTTTCTCGCATATATTTAATGCTTCCTTCTTAAAAAAAAAAATCAATTGTTGAAACACAACAATTATTTCGAATTTGCCTAAATTAAACATTTAAAAATAAAAATTATATTTAATACATTTTACAAAACGATTTTTTTAAGCAAAGTAGAAGTTCCAAGTTGGCACTTTCCAACATGGCACTTCTACTTTTATTAATAGTATGATTTGTAAATATATTAAATCAGTAACATTTGACACTTATACTTGCTTCATCCCATTGAGATAAACTTATTTTTTTATTTATCCATCCCAAAATATAAGTCATTCTTTATTGGAATGTATCTAGTTTTTCCAATTTCTAATGCCATCGTATCCGATGTGCATTATTATTAATAAAAGTAGATTATCATCTTTGAATATATATAAGGATATAGTTTTCTACAGTATAAAAACAAATTTTTTTTTCACTAACATTATCTTACAATTTCTTAATTAATTTGTACTAGTATAAAACGCATACGTTCCACGTGGTATATGTTTTGATGAATTAATGATGTTAGGATATTTTTTATTCAAATATTTCAACTTCTTTTATTTATCGAAGGAAAAGAAAACTTTTAAAAAAATGATATATACTAAGCCCGAGTTTCCCACTACATAAATATAATTCAATCATATAAGTGATGAGTTTGGATTGATATTAAAATAATCAGATCTATTATTAAAAAAAATCTCAATACACCAAAAAATATATTGTAGTTGAAGTTGATTGAAATACAAAGAGACAGTTGAATTAATAACAAACATGTGAGAAGAAGATTTAAACAGCCAAAATTGTTCCTTAGAGAATTGACAGACGGGAAAAAGTATACCACAAACTCTTAGGGTGTGTTTGATTGCAAAGCCGGAAAATGGTTAAAAGGAAAATATTTTCCGGGTAAATGAATTCCGGGAAAAGGTTTTCCAGGGAAATGGTAATTGTAGGTGTTTGATTGGGTTAATTTGAAAGTTGGAAAATGATGTTATTTTCCTTATTTTTGAGGTTTTTTTTTAATAAAATTTGATCATTTTCCTTATCTTTATGGTTAAAATAAATTGTCTATTAAAAAAGAAAAAAAGTGTCAAACTTTTTAGGAAAAACAAAACCACCTTCACCCAAGGAAAAGCGTTTTCCTCCAAAAGCAAGGAAAAGAACGGAAATCGAGAAAAAGTTGGAAAACGTTTTCCAGAAAAAAAGTGCAATCAAACGGCTAAGGATGGAAAAAAAAGTCGGAAAATGAGTTTTCTTGGAAAAAATTGGTTGAATCAAACACACCCTTAGTTTGATTTCGGTTCCTGAAATTGACAAATAAATGCTTCTCCTTTTAAAATTTTTCTAGCAATGTTACTCAAAATCAAAATATTGATTCAAAAATGAAAAAAAAAGCGCATATAAAGACAACTTTTAATAGAATAACAGTTATATTATTTTGAAAATTCGAAGAGATGCAAAATTTAATGTTATAGCTAAAATTATTATTTAACTAGTAAGCAATGGTGAATAAAGAATTTTAAACCAAAAGTCAAGGATAAAATTATCCGAAAATGTTTTATTAAATGGAAAAAAATTAGAATCTAAAATATTCAGCAAAATTTTAATATGGTGAATAAAACTTATATCATTTTGAAAATTCGAACTTATGCAAACGGTTAAATATTATATCGAAAATTATTATTTATTTATTATGTGATGGTGAAAAAGGAATTAAAAAAAAATCAAGGACAATATTGTCCAAAATTTTCTTTAATTATAAAGAAAAAAAAATTGAGAATCTAAAAACAATGAAATCGTAATAAGGCCAATAACACTTCTCTCATTTTGGATTTGAAGAGAAACAAATTGTCAAATAACATAGCAAACATTTTTATTATTATTTTTATTGTTGTTGTTGTTCACGTCAAATAGCTACATAAGGAATTTCAAAAGAAAATTTATGGAAAAATTGTTCCAAAATGGTTTACTAAAATGAAAAAAAAGAATCTAAAAACAACAAAATTTTAATACGAGAATAAGACCTATATAATATTTTGAAAAATGGAAGAGACATAAAAATATAAAATGTAAAATGTTGTGGCTAAATATTGATTTATTAAGTGATAGTGTGTAAGGAATTTCAAAAAAATTCAAAACAAAATTGTCCGCAACTTTTAAGACACTTCTAATAGATAAAAATCAAACTAGCCACCCAATTTTAATGGAACCGGGGAGCCAGTAGAATCATAACCAGTCATGTTTCTCAATATGTCCGAAAAATATCTTGTAAGACAACATACATGCTTGTTCGTCGGCGTGAATCGAATATTTAATGGACGTTTAGAATATTTTTGGTGATAGTATGACTAATGAGCAATGAGACGGAGATTAATACCGACACCAATGGGGACGACCATGAGGACACGAGTTGAGACTCGAGACCAAGACAGGATAAGGATGATGATTATGAGTTTTGTCTCTTTACCTACCTCATTTAAGTTAAATCTTAATATGGTGAATAAAACTTATATCATTTCGAAAATTCGAACTTACACAAACGGCTAAATATTGTATCTAAAATTATTATTTATTTATTATGTGATGCAAAAAAGTAATTAAAAAAAAGATCAGGGACAATATTGTTCAAAATTTTCTTTTATTGAT
Organism: Jasminum sambac; assembly: GCA_018223645.1. Classification (NCBI taxonomy): domain Eukaryota; kingdom Viridiplantae; phylum Streptophyta; class Magnoliopsida; order Lamiales; family Oleaceae; genus Jasminum; species Jasminum sambac. Next base: position 31,384,456 of record CP073652.1, read on the forward strand.
ATGAAAAAAAATTGAGAATCTAAAAACAATGAAATCGTAAGAAGGCCAATAACACTTCTCTGATTTTGGATTCGAAGAGAAACAAATTGTTAAATAACATAGCAAAAAAATAATAATAATAATAATTATTATTATTATTATTGTTGGTGGTGGTGTTGTTGTTCTCATTATTATTAACTCGTGGTAAATAACTAAATAAGGAATTTCAAAAGAAAATTTGGAAAAACTTGTCCAAAAATGGTTTACTAAAATGGAAAAAAAAAGGAATCTAAAAATAAAAAAATTTTAAGACTTATAATATTTTGAAAAATCGATGAAATTAGAGAAGGTGCATTAAAAAATATATTAAAAAATTATTAAATCAATGTATGAGTAGTTGAAAAGAATAACGGAACAAAATTAATTTGATATAATTTGATGTGAATGGAACAAGCTCTGAATTTTATGTGTTCGATTTCCCTCTATCCCGACTATCCCGACTTTCCCAACCATTTTTTTTTTTTTTTGAGAGACGACTTTCTCAACTAGTTAGTAGAGAAATAGGTACAATCAAGTGGGCAAATGGGTTATGGGTTTGAGTATTAATTATTCAGGTGCAAATGGAGTAAAGGATCAATTCTTAATGAAAATAGAAAGGTCCAAAATATTGAAAGTAGAAAGGCCCATATTCCTTCATCTTTTTCACCCCGTTGCTATGTATTTCACAAAATGAGAGTTGCTTCAGCAACAATTTCCAGTTGCTAGCAAAAAAATGGACACTACCTTGATTTGTTTATCTACCTCAAATTCCATTCTCCCTAGCCCCAAAAATTGACAGAAAAAAAAAAGATCCAAAATTCAGTGTCGTCCATCGACCTCACTGCCATTAAACTGGTTCTGCCAGTGCTTACAATACATTTATATAAGAGTGATTTTGTTCACCCTCCACAAGGAAGATGAAAAATGACAATAATGAGTCAAAAAATATGAAATTTTTTTCACTCCGTATTATTCTATTCGACAAGAGCTTCAATATAAATATAGTCATGATCTAAAAATTTTGACTATATTAAAAGTTACTTATTTAACAGAAAAATAAGGTTATTATTGGTAAAAATAAGTAATTTTTAATATAGTCAAAATTTATACATCAACTCTAAACTTATGTTGAAACTCTTGTCGGGGTAGATTAATACGGCGTGATTTTTTTTTATATTTCTTGGACTCATTACATATATTTTTTGTCCTCCACAAGGAAAGTAATGTGTTTTGGAGGGTGAACAAAATAATGCTCCATTTATAAAGGGTCAAGTTCCAAAAAAAAAAAAAAAAGTTGTTATTGTTATAAAAGTATAGAAACAATAGAGAGAATTTAGAGAGAATGAATTCCAAGGAATTCTCAGGAATGAATTTCATTAATAACTGAAGCCCTATTTATAGGAAAACTTCGAATGGCACAATCGTAATTACATAATTTCATCAAGGGTATAATAGTCATTCACATATAATAATTACATCTTTTACCAAATTATTCCTCCACCAAATTATTCCTCCACCAAATTATTCCTCATAATTCATAACCACCACATTATTCTCAATTATTCATAACACCTAATAATTATTCTTCAATTATTATTCATAACACTCTTGAATGACTATTAATACAAATGTCTTCCGGACTGTTTGGAGAAAAAACCCAGTGGGAAAAAACTTCCAAACCGATTGCGGGATAGCTTGGAGTGGTTATATCTTTGCTTCATCAAAACATTGCTCCCCACGATGTCTATCACCATATGAGTATTCACGCTTGCCTCGTTAAAACCTTGTCAAGAAAACCCGATTGGGAAAAACTTGATCGAAGGAAAAAAGTACACCGCTCCGCTTGATTTCATATCTTGAGAATCGATATCTTTACTTACGGTAAATGATTTCAATATCATCATCGTTTGGATCTAAAGCATTAGCTCCATTATAACTTGATCCAATAGATACATCAGTATCAATTTTTCCTATCGTTCTCAATATACCATGAATATGCCTCGTTAAAACCTTATTAGGAAAAACCCTGGGAAAAACCCTAATGAAGGAAAAAGAGTACATTATTCACGTGAATACGCCTTTAAAGTTGCCTCATTAAAAACCTTGCTAGGAAAACCCAATGGGATAAAACCTCACTCGAGGAAAAAGAGTGCAACGCGTATTTTATACAAGTATCTTTGCAAGCATTTCAAAATCTTTCATACATTTGTATGAGTATCATATACATTGGTTTTATACTCTTCTGTTCATTTAGAGTGCATCAATTTTCTTACACAACTACAAAGCATTCACCATGAACACATGTCTCCAAACACACAATTTAAAGCATATAAATTCATAGTAAAAACATGTAAACATATAAGTAAACCTTCATAACTAACTAACACTTAAAATATATCATTTAACATTTAATACTCATTCAATAGGTTATTTCATTCCCAGGGGCTTAGCTCCCCTTTAGGGTACTCATAAACACGGGTTTAGCTCATCCGATCCTTTAATTTCCTTTCTGAGTACTACACACACGATCATAATTTAACTTTCATGAGCATGCAACATATAATGACCACCATGCTTATCTTTAAACTTGAGCACTAGTCATCATCATCTCATCATCTCGTAAGTTAAGGATTTCACATTCACCATTTATCATCTTCAATATATCTCAATATTTTCATTATCATTGATCATATGTAGCGCTACATTTTCATATCGTGTCGACACTCTTCAATTTCATTTCTTTCCCCATATCGACATAACTTATCGAGATATCTCTTTATCAATCCTCTTGTAGGATTACACAATATATTTATGTCTATATACCCTTCAAGAGCATATGCCTCCGTTATTAAGACCATCTTTTATAATTTGCTTTGATATATATGTTTGGGGAAATATCAACGCTTCTAGCGTGCTAACTTATCAAAGCATCGTAGGCGATATATGTGATTGTTCATAGCCTTTCATGCATCTTTGAACTTCAAGTTCAGATTTCAATTTCGAGGATATAACATGATGCATTTCACATATTATTTTCAACCTTTAATACTCCCTCATGCTTTGAGAAAATTTAGAACACCAAAACTCATATAGTTGGTATGATTTTAATCATATATGTTCTCATCATTCAAATTTTTAATATGGGAATTTAGACCGTTTGCATTCTATTCTCGATATCGGCAATTTATTTGAGGACTTTAAATAATTTGCCATATAATATCCCACTTGATGCAAGATACTAAATCCTTGAGGATTTATTCAAATCATTGGGATATATATATATATTTACTAGCTTTATCATTAAATCGAAAATCATGCTCATCAGTGAGCAAATATTTAAATAAATTTCAAATTACGAATCATATACACATGTGACTATCTAGTGGATCCATATCATAATATCTAGTAGTCCACATGGAGGATGAGTGGGCCCATACTTCTCATCCTTTATTCCGTATATATTTGGGATTTATTCCCAATATTGGCAAGTAATGATTTCATCATTTATCGAGAACAATCATTGAAGAATTCTTTTAATTTTTCACTTGAAATATTGATTTCAATAATTATTTAAACCGATGGTCAATCAGGTTTTGCAAATGAGTATTATTGAACTTCTAGTTCAAGAAATTCTTATATCGATTTCACTAGTATCGTATAGTGCTCAATATGATTTATCATAGAAATAATTCACCGACATATTCCATCATCTTTTGGTGACATTATTGTCTACTACATCGCTCAAACACTGAAAGTTACAAATTTATACGCATCACATCCGCTATTATTTAATTCAAATCGTAGCTCTTACGCTTCATATTATTTATTTAAAATCGAGTCTTATTTCATACGCGTCGTATTATTCTATAAATAAATCATCAAAATTATTGTAAAATTCATCCTAACAAGGATCTATACATTATAATGGATCATATGCTCTCAAATCTTCGAAAATACTATCCATCACTACCGATCAAAATCCTAAGAAGGATTTATCGATGTAAATTTGGAAAGATTAAGAATGCTAATGAATAAGGGTATCCCACAAGATATCCGATGCTTGATTGAAGCAAAGGTTCGATTATCTGGTGAGGTTTCAATTCCTTCTAAATACATGCTTGGTATGGGTAAAAGTAGTTTTTCAAAGAAACGGAGAGCAAAAGATTAGAGGATGCTACAAGTGTGCTCGGTGGACATGTGACACTCGATGTAAATCATGGGGTACTTGTCCGTAAATCGAGAAGATAAAATAGCATTCATTAAGGATGGATTGAGTAAGGAGCCTTTGGATGATATTCAACAGGCTCTTGAGACACACCCTAGTGGACAAGTACAAGGTGAGCTAATGGCCTTATGGGCCAAATTCAAAGATCAACAAACGTTCTACATGTCTTGAAAAACTTACTTTAGAAGATCCTGTTTGTAAATTTAGTAGAAAATTTTAGCATAATGATTTTCCCATATTTATGTAAGAAAGCTCGGTGTAATAACAAAGATCAATATATTTCTTGTAATTGTAAATATTGTTTTTCGATTTTAAGATATATATATATATATGTATATATATTATTTTTCAATCACCGACAGATATATGTCATTTTCACTTAAAAAAAATTTTCTGCATTTTTTCTCTTTCATATTTGTCAAAAAGTAAATAGTGCACTCAATTATTGGTTTGAAATTTTTCTTTAAATAGAGGATTCATATATCTCTCATGTTCATACATTAAAAGTATAGTGCAAAAAGAGATAGGAGTACTGAGATGGATATGGAGATTTTAGAATCATCTCATACAAGTCGACTTTACCTCGCCATATTAAAACCGTATGTATTCTTGGTGGATCTAAGCTGGTAGGCCATATCCAATATGTGGATATGGCAAACCGACTTTGTAAAAGAGTTAGGGAGACAAGAAATCAATATACTATACGGAGGAACCAACAATAAACTTTTAGCTAGACTTATAATGGCGCACAATCATGGGGAATAAGAGTTTCGAGCGTAATACCTTTCCATCTAGTTGGATCTAATACTCGAATTGGAGCAGTTCTACCATGGGTCAAGCGGGTTGGGGCTACAGCGCAATCCATCCACAACTGCATGATGTATATGATGAATAATAGTGATGCTTTCATTGTCCTTCGGTGGCTACAACACACCTGGAGGAAATATTCAATATAGCCTCGTTGGCACGTGGAATTTTCATGTCAAACCAATAGGTTTGTTGAATATTAATAATTTCTTTGATGGCTTACTAGCGTTTCTAGATCGGGGTGTAAATAATAAGTTTATCTCTCATTCAATGAGAAAAATACTTATTTACGCTGATCGCTGATGAACTACTCATCAAATTTCATGCATATGTTCAAGAATCATGGAAGCCCAGTCCGTCGATCGCATCAACGTGTCAAGCGAAAAAGAAATTCGGATCCTTTAAATATTTCATTATGAATCCTAATGTTGATGGTGGCGAGTTACAGAGTATTTATACTCTCGAGACGCATCCTCATTTATGGATTCAAGATGTATTTTCTTTTTGCATTTCTATATTTTCGAGTGTTTAATGCCGCCTTTTGATATTCTCAATATATTCCACTTAATTTGTTTGTACTTCTTCCTGAGTAATAATAATAATATCATATTGGCTTTATTCAAATACAGAAATCTAGTGATTTTGCTTCTTCAAGAGCATTTTATTCTCATATTAATACAATCTCATATCATCGATGAGATTACTTCATATAATCTCTCCATGCGATATATTTTCTTTGATTTATCAACATGGGATCTATTGAGCATTTTATTTTCATCTATTTATCCAATGGTAACTTCAAGTACCACTTGTTCAATTTTCTCCATTAATATTCGATATATATGGGGAAGTAATTTTATTCTCATCGTCTACTACTTCGAGAGTATGATTAGAATATTTGATCAACTACTTCTTCTAGAGTAGGATTCGTTATAACCAATCGTGTAGTATTACCCACCACATTGGAAATATGCACACCAATCGTGTGGTATTACCCACCACATTGGAAATATACTCAAACTATAAAGTGCATAAATTTAAATTGTAGAAATTAAATTTCCTCCAATAGGTGGTCGAACCTACCTTATGGGAATTATTGCAATAAATATAAATTTACGGAATTTAAATAGCAAGAATTAAATTGCATAATATTTAACTACTTCTTCAGGAGTAGGATCTGCTTAGTAGAAGGTATTACCCATCACTTAGCATATAAAGTGCAGAAATATATAAAACCTTCCGTTTAGTTACGGTTGAACCCATCATCAAGTAGGAGGTATTGCAAAGAATTAAATTACAAGAAATAAAGTCACGAATTAAATATTGAATCGCTTCTACGGGAGCAAATTTGTTCTTCTAGAACAAATACTCATTACTTCTACAAGAGCACACTTATCCTTCTGAATAAGTACATTATGTAATTGAACTCTTCGAGTTAAAATAATATTCGATCTTTTAACTCAAATGGACTTCAATCCATTTTATATAATCAATGGATTTAGAATTTCTTCATGAATATTCTATCCATTTTTCACTGTCGTCAAAATTAGGCCTCCGCTTTTACCCTAAGGGTAAAATTGTCCATTCAATTAAGTAAAGGTAAAATTGTCAAAAATATTTTATCAATGTTTTACGATTGGAAAATTATCTCCTTTCTACTTCAATTTATCAATATCAAAATATTCAAGGACTATTTTGTAACTTTTTCAAAAGTTAGATCTTGATTTACAAATTTTGAAAGTTTACCTTATCAATATTGGTGTCAAATCGAAGATCTCGTTAAATCGAGTATAATGGAGTCGATAAAATTTGATTTTGATAATGTATGCTCCTTATATCTCGATAAAGCGGATGTTATAGTTTAATATATTATTATATTATAAAATAATATACATACCTTTTTCTTCAATTATTTTTCACCTCCAAAATCCATGTGTTCTAATTGCAATCATGGAGAAACAAGATTGTACAACAAGTTTTGCAATCTTGTATTCATCATTCTTCAATGTGAAGCCCGATTATCGAATAATGACTTTTCTATTGTGAAAAGAAAATGTTTCTTTATGCGAAGCAATGAATCCAATATGAGACCGACAAATGCTTGAGTGCTTGAAGAGAGATTTCTCAGAGAAAATTGAGTATTTCAATTTGTAATAATCCAGCCGATACTGGAAGATCATCTATAAGATGCAATGTAGAGCATACTTCCTTCATATTACTCAAGCGGCTAGAGACTGTCTTGATAACGTGTTATAAAAGTATAGAAACAATAGAGAGAATTTAGAGAATGAATTCCAAGGAATTCTCAGGAATGAATTTCATTAATAATCAAGCCCTATTTATAGGAAAACTTCGAATGGCACAATCGTAATTACATAATTTCATCAAGGGTATAATAGTCATTCACATATAATAATTACATCTTTTACCAAATTATTCCTCCACCAAATTATTCCTCCACCAAATTATTCCTCATAATTCATAACCACCACATTATTCTCAATTATTCATAACACCTAATAATTATTCTTCAATTATTATTCATAACAGTTATTGTTGTGATTGACATTTTAATGTTGTTAACATTCTTGCTGTTGTTTATGACAATCAATAATCCGCGTTTTGCGGAAACAAGTGTACGGTTGAAAAACTATCATTTTTGTTATAATATTGTGCATGAGCTCCTCGAGGGAGTAAATTATTATATTTTAATTTATGTGAATGACTATTATGCCCCTGATGAAATTATGTAATTACGATTGTACCATTCGAAGTTTTCCTATAAATAGGGCTTCAGTTATTAATGAAATTCATTCCTGTGAATTCCTTAGAATTCATTCTCTCTAAACTCTCTCTATTATTTCTATACTTTTATAACACGTTATCAGCACGAGTCTCTAACCCTTTGAGTAATATGAAAGAAGTATGCTTTCTGATTGCATCTTATAGATGATCTTCTCAGATCGTAAACCTGGATTATTACAATTTGAAATACTCAATTTTCTATAAAATCTCTCTCTGTCCCACTCTCTCTCTAAAGTTACAAGCACACCACAAATTGTTATAAAATACCTATTCCTACAGATCACAATACCAATGTCAATTAGTGGAATTTTCCAAGCCAAACACGACGAATACGGGTTTCAAAAATTAAGTGACAAAATGGAAGCAAAAGGACGGAGAGGTATATATTATATATATTATATTATTATTTTATAATATAATAATATATAAAACTATAACATTCGTTTTCTCGAGATATAAGGAGCATATATTATCAAAATCAAATTTTCTCGACTCCATTATACTCGATTCAACGAGATCTTCGATTTGACACCAATATTGATAAGGTAAATTTTCAAAAATTTACAAATCAGTACCCCAACTTTTAAAAAAGTTACAAAAGGGTCCTTGGACTTGTGAATATTTACGTATTAGTGCTTATAATGTCAAAACTTTATAAAGAGACATGTGCAGCGCCACGCACTTGCCAGGCGGCACTGCCGCCGGCAACTGGTAGCGGTTGGCAGCAGCCGAGTATGTATTAATGTTATATAAAGAAATATGTGTAGCGTCACGCACCTGCTAGCAAGATCACGCAGAATCGTAGCGCTGACAAAGCGTTGGATATTTCGATTTACGACCGTTTATTTTGACGATAATTATATTTTGAAGAAATAGTTAGAACAAATTTTCTTCTATAGATATTTAAGTCTCGCACTTTATTTATTGCAATTTAAATACTGCAATACCTCCTACCTAATGATGGGTTCAACCATCACTAAACGGAAGATTTTATATATTTATGCAATTTATATGCTAAGTGAAGGGTAATACCTTCTACTAAGTAGACCCTACTCCCGAAGAAGTAGTTAATCATTATGCATTTTAATTCTGGCAATTTAAATTCCGCAAATTTATATTTATTGCAATAATTCCCATAAGGTAGGTTCGACCACCTATTGGAGGAAATTTAATTTCGCAATTTAAATTTACGCACTTTAAATTTCGTGATATATTTCAATGTGGTGAGTTATATCACACGATTGGTATGCATATTTTCAATGTGGTGGGTTATACCACACGTTACTTAATGCTTATTACAAATGTGGTTGGATTAAACCCCACAATTGGATAACTGATTTATATATGTTCGATATGAATATTCTATTGATATTAAAGAAGAGATTTGAGCAAGTGATGCGAAATTTACCGTTGTATGTATTGATGAAGTGAAATTGCTCAAAGAATCCCATTGTGATAAAAGAGAAAGAAAATATATCTGTGGTGAAAAATCTCATTATGAGATTAGTATATTGTGATATGATGAGAAATGCTCTTAAAGAAGCATTTAATAAAGGAATGTCTACTTTCCACGCCTATTGAATATTGATGGAGAAAATTGAGTAAGTGGTACTGAAGTTACCATTGGATAAATAGATGAAAGTAAAATGCTCAATAGATCCCATGTTGATAAATCAAAGAAAATATATCGCATGGAAAGATTATATGAAGTAATCTCATCGATGATATGAGATTGTATTAATATGAGAATAAAATGCTCTTGAAGAAGCATAATCACTAGATTTTGTATTTGAATAAAGCCAATATGATATTATTATTATTACTCCGTAAGAAGTACAAAACAAATGTAGAAGTGGAACATATTGAGAATATCAAAGATGGCAATAGACACTCGAAAATATAAAAATGCGAAAAGAAAATACATATTGAACCCATAAATGAAGGGTGCTTTGAGAGTATAAATACTCAGTAATTACGCCACCCTCAACATCGTGGTTCATAATGAGATATTTAAAGGATCCGAATTTCTTTTCGCTTGACACCGGGTCCTGTGACCGACTGGATCTGGGCTTCCACAGATTCTTGAACATATGCATGAAATTTGATGAGTAGTTCATCAACAAGATTCTAGCGTAAATAAGTATTTTTCTCATTGAATGAGAGATAAACTTATTATCTACACTCACGATCTAGGAGCAGCTAGTAAGCCATCAAAGAAATGGTTAATATTCAACAAACCTATTGGTTTGACATGAAAGTTCCACTGTACAACGAGGCTATATTGAATATTTCCTCCAGTGTGTTGTAGCCGCCTGGAAGGACAATGAAAGCATCACTATTATTCATCATATACATCATGCAGTTGTGGATGGATTGCGCTTGTAGCACCAACCCTGCTGGACCCATGGTAGAACTGCTCCAATTCAGTATTAGATCCAACTAAATGGAAAAGTATTACACTCAAAACTCTTATTCCCCATGATGATGCGGCCATTATAAGTCTAGCTAAAAGTTTGTTGTTGGTTCCTCCATATAGTATATTGATTTCTTGTCTCCCTAACTCTTTTATGAGTCGGTTTGCCATATCCACATATTGGATATGGCCTACCAATTTAGATCCACCAAGAACACATACGGTTTTAATCAAGAGGTAAAGGCCGACTTGTATGAGATGATTCTAAAATCTCCATATCCATCTCTACTCCTATCTCTTTTTGCACTATACTTTTAATGTATGAACATGAGAGATATATGAATCCTCTATTTAAAGAAAAATTTTCAAACCAATAATTGATTCTACTATTTACTTTTTGACAAATATGAAAGAGGAAAAGGCGTAAAAATTTTAGTGAAATGACATATACCTGTCGGTGATTGAAAAATAATATATATATACATATATATATATATTAAAATTGAAAAACGATATTTACAAATAAAAGAAATATATTGATCTTTGTTATTACACCAAGTTTTCTTACATAAATATGGGAAAATCATTATACTAAATTTTTCTACTAAATTTACAAACAGGATCTTCTAAAGTAAGTTTTTCAAGATCAGAACGCATTTGTTGATCTTTGAATTTGGCCCATAAGGCCATTAGCTCACATTGTGCGTGTCCACTAGGATGTGTCTCAAGAGCCCGTTGAATATCATCCAAAGGCTCCTTACTCAATCCATCTTTAATGAATGCTATTTTATCTTTCTTCTTACTGACAAGTACCCCACAGATTTACATCGAGTGTCACATGTCCACCGAGCACACTTGTAGCATCCTCCTAATCTTTGCTCTCCGCTTCTTTGAAAAACTACTTTTACCCATACAGGCATGTATTTAGAAGGAATTGAAACCTCACCGATAATCGAACCTTTGCTTCAATCAACCATCGGATATCTTGTGGATACCCTTATTCATTAGCATCCTCAACCTTTCAAGCCTACTTCGATAAATCTTTTTAGGATTTTGACTCAGTAGTGATGGATAGTAATTTCAAGATTTGAGAGCAAATTATCCATTATTATATATGGACCATTATTATGGTGAATACTGTAAGTGCCCTGATAATTTATAAACGCCAGATGAGGTAAGGCTCCGCGTTGGAACAAGATTTAAACATGAAGCGTATGTGCTAAGATTCCACGCTTGAACAAAGTGATGTGTAATAATGCTACCGAAACATGATGGAATATGTCGGTGAGCTATACATATGATGAAAGTAATAAATCATGTTGAGCACTATCACGATACTAGTGAAATCGATATAAGAATTTCTTTGAACTAAAAGTTCAATAATATTCGCTTGCGTAACCTGATCGACCATCCCGCTTAAATAATTATTGAAATCAATATTTCAAGTGAAGAATTAAAAGAATTCTTCAATGATTGTTCTCGATAAATGATGAAATCATTACTAGCCAATATTGAAATAAATTCCAAATATATCCGGAATAAAGGATGAGAAATATGGGCCCACTCATCCTCCATGTGGACTACTAGATATTATGATATGGATCCACTAGATAGTCACATGTGTATATATGATTCGTAATTTGAAATTTACTGAAATATTTGCTCACTGTATGAGCATGATTTCCAGATTTAATGATAAAGCTAGTAAATGTATATCCCAATACTTGAATAAATCCTGAAGGATTGAGTATGCATACAAGTGGGATATTATGTGGCAAATTATTTAAAGTCCTCCAATAAATTGCCAATATCGAGAATAGAATGCAAACTATATAAATTCTCATATTAATTTGAATGATGAGAACATATATGAGTTTTAGTGTTCTAAATTTTCTTAGCATGAGGGGGAGTATTAAAGGTGAAAATGATATGTGAAATGCATCATACTATATCCTCACAATTAAAATATGAACTTGAAGTTCAAAGATGTATAAAAGATGCTATGAACAATCACATATATCGCTTAAGATGCTTTGATAAGTTAGCACGCTGTAAGCGTTGATATTATGAGATTTCCCAATCATATATATCGAAGCAAATTATTAAGGATGGTCTTAATAACAGAGGCATATACTCTTGAAGAGTATATAGACATAACTATATTGTGTAATCCTACAAGAGGATTGATAATGAGATATCTCGATAAGTTATGTCAATATGGGGAAAGAAATAAAATTGAAAGTGTCGACACACTATGAAAAGATAGCGCTACATACTATCAATAATAGTGAGGATATTAAAATCCATCGAAATGTCGATGTCTAAATATATGCCCTTATGATTAAAGTGTTCATGCACGGGTTTAATGAGAAATGAGAATGAAACTCTTGAAGAGGTTTCAAATGTATTATTGTATCGCTAGATGCAACGGCTCAAAATATCTATATTGATATTGTTGAGAAATTCATATGTTGTACTTTTTCCTTGATTGATGTTTTGTCCCAAAAGCGGGTTTTTCTCAAACAAGGTTTTTAATGAGGCAGCCCAATCTCAACTACTATGAAATCTCCGTAAGAGATTTAGGTATATATCTCGATATAGTGAGAAAATGAGATCGTTCGTTGATTGCATATATACACTAAATATAACATGATATTGTATAACATCTAAAATTTCATTCACGTGGAAATGAATGAAGAGTATGAACCAATGTATATGATACTCATACAAATCTATGAAATATTTTGAAATGCTTGCAGCATACTTGTATAAAATACGCGTTGCACTCTTTTTCCCTTGACTGAGGTTTTATCCCATTGGATTTTCCTAGCAAGGTTTTTAATGAGGCAACATTAAATGCGTATTCACATGAATAATGTACTCTTTTCCTTCATTAGGATTTTTCCCACACGTTTTTCACAATAAAGGTTTTAACGCAGGCATATTCATGGTATATTGAGGACGACAAGAGAAATCGGCACAGTGTATCTATTGGATCAAGTTATAATAAAGACAATGATTTAGATCCAAATAATGATGATAATGAAATCCTTTACCAGAAGTAAGGATATCCGTCCTCAAGATATGAAATCGATGGAGTAGTCATTTTTTCCTTCGATCAAGTTTTTTCCCACTGGTTTTCTTGACAAGGTTTTAACGAGCGACGTAAATACTCCTATACCAATAGACATCAGGGGGAGCAATGTTTTGATGAAGCAGTATATAACCATTCCAAGCTATCTTGCAATCGATTTGGAAGTTTTTTCCCACTGGGTTTTTGTCCAAACAAATTTAGAAGACATTTGTATTAATAGTCGTTCGAGTGTTATAATATTGTGCATGAGCTCCTCGAGGGAGTAAATTATTATATTTTAATTTATGTGAACGACTATTACGCCTCGATTAAATTATGTAATTACGATTATGCATTCAAGTTTCCTATAAATAGAGAGGCTTATTAATGAATTCATTCCTAATTCCTTGTAATTCATTCTCTCTAAACTCTCTCTATTATTTCTATACTTTTATAACAATTTTTTATTTTTTATTTTTAATTTTTCCTTTTGTTTTTGCGGGATGGTTATCTTCAACTTTTTGTGTATGAATGTATTAATTGAATATAGACATATATAGTCAAATAAGTGATCTATCATTGAAGTGTTTAAGTAACGGTATTATATTATAATATAATTTATTCAAAAAAAAAATAATATAATATATATTAAAAAAGTGTGTTTCATATACCAAATTGTATCCAACTGTCGATAGACTTCCGTCAACTTGCTCACAAACAGAAATGCATACGCAGGCTAATTTTGGAGCACCTGATGACCTGAGAAAATTGATCACTTAAGTTTGATTGGCCCATTTTTCCCCGAAAAATGCCATTTTCCAGTCTCTTTTCCCTCTTTAGGCTGTTTGTTTTTTTTTTTTCCCAGAAAAACATTTTCCAACTTTTCTCAAAATCCATTCTTTTCCTTGGTTTTGAGGAAAACATTTTCTTTGGAGGGATGTGGCTTTTATTTTCCGAGAAAATTTTGATTCTTTTTTTTTAAAATATAATTTTTTTAACCATAAAGATAAGGAAAATGATCAAATTTTATGAAAAAAACACAAAAAAGGAAAAAAATAATATTTTCTAACTTACAAATTAATGCAATCAAACACGTACAACTACCATTTCCCCTGAAAAATTATTTCCCGAAATTCATTTACTCGAAAAACGTTTTCCTTCCAACCATTTTCTCTCTTTGCAACCAAACACACCCTTATTGATAAACTTTTGTGTCTTTATCAATGATTGTCCTTACAATATATTTTCATCAATAAATTGTAGTTTTATCTATTAATCGACACATTTTAGCAGTCCTAATCCCCTCCCCACGGTGGGAAGGGTATGTTGTCCACATTTGGGTGAAAAAAATTCGTGGGGGGCGCATCGGCCCCCCACTAACAGGGGGACAGTGATATATTATTCATTTAATTTAACGTAGATACAAAAAAAATATTTAAAAATTTTTTTTTGATGATGTGGCCCCCTTGGGAGGGCGCCACGTGGTGTGGGCACCTCCCCAAGTGGGGAGGAGAACAAATCCACACATTTTAGTTGTGGTAGAAATTTAATTTAATGTGTAAGGAGGGTTCGACAAGTGGTACAGTAGTTAAGACTTTTGCATTTCATGCGAGGGGCCTGGTTTTGAACCTTATCCCCCACCCCGATGTTCTCCCCTAACACCGCCCACGCCGCCACCTTTCCCATGGTCCAAAAAAACAAAAATGAAATTTAATTTAAGGGTTGTGTGATAGATACAGAATTTGAAAAAGAAAATATTTTCTACTTTCATGAATGATGATGAAAACATTATTATGGGAGAATTTACAATAAATTTGACTTAACTTGTGTGTTAAGAGATGTTGTTCTTTTTCATTGAAAACGTGTATACAAAACACAAAGTAGAAAATCTTCTACTACCCAGTGGAACACGACCTGTATAAATTCTAGATCAAGCTATTCCAGGTAGAAATATAATTGACAATCTTAAGTAACAGATGCATAGCACATGATGCAATTATTGATGGACCTTCTTTCAACTTTTTGAAGGTTAGATGGGATCAAAGATGATCAAGTGCACCCGGGAGTTTTGTAACGACAAAACTCCTGAGGTGTTTTACGGGCCATACGACATCCATTTTGAAATTCGAGACCAGATCTAGAATCAATACGGTGAGGGAGAGTTCCAGCAATTCAGAAAATTTTTCTGCGACATCGTGGCCATCGGTGGCGGCCGGTCAAAGTTTTTTGCTATTATTTGGCCCCAAATTATAGCAAAAAACTTTGACCGGCCGCCCCCGATGACCACGATATCACCGGAAAATTTTTTGAATTGCTGGAGCTCTCCCCTCTCGTCGTGTTGATTCTAGATCTAATCTCGAATTTCAAAGTGGAGGTCGTATGGACCCATAAAATACTCCGGGAGTTCCGTAGTTACAAAACTCCCAAGTGCATTGCTGGGGATAGGATATATGTGGAATATGCTATGTATACATGTAAAGGTTAAGCTAGTTGTGTGATATATCAGAATCTTTAAGAATGAGTATATATTAGGAGTGTGAGATAATAATGATAGGAAGATCTCGCCTTATATAGTTTTTATTTTTTTTAGTAAGATATAATTTTGGTTATGTTTGGCAAACAAAGCTGATAAGTTAATTGATAGTTGAAAAGTTAATTGATGGCTGAAAAGTTGATTCGGAGCTTATAGTTGATGGCTAATAGCTAAAAAACTAGCTGATATAAATAGAACTGTTTGACAAAACCAGTTGAAAAGATAGCTTAAAAATACAATATTACACAAAATGACATATTTAAAATAATTTTAAAAAATAAAGGAGATTAAATATGGAATAAAAAGCAAAAAACTCATGGAGTTTATTTGAAACGTTTGTAAAATAAATATTTAAGATAAACTCTAACTTCTAAAATAAGTTCCTCCAACCAAACTTATTTGAGGCCTTGTTCTTTGTGGTATAAATTTTATTTATTCGATTTACATCTAGATTGTATGGTTGAAAATGAGATATGGTGTATTAAAAAATATAAAATAATTATGTGTGTGGTTGAAAAGGAGGAGAGAGAAAAAAATTTTGAATTTTATGGTGGAAAGATTTTGAAAAGAACAAGGCCTGAATACAAGGAACTTTTAAGCTTTTTAAATAAATTATAAACTAGTTTACTGTGTTTGCCAAACATACACTTTGATACTTTATAATTTATATAAAATGTAAGTGATTCTACATGGACATTTTATGTTAATATTTTACGGTGATATCGTGATGTGTCATTTATTCATTGGATGATGAATATGTACATTAAGGTCATCTCCAATGCAAAGATCAATTGCAACTTTGCATTCTGGAGAGAGGGTCCCACATTTTTTCCCAATTTTTTCTTTTCTTTAATCACTTTTATCTCGTTTTACTCACTTGTTCTCCTGTTTTTCTTCCTCAATTCCCATATCATGTTTAGAAATGGACACTCATCTAGAATTTTTACACTATTATTTTATTATTATTTTTGAATTTGTTTCTATCTCTCTCATCTTTTTTACTTTTCCTATCTTTTTTCGTATACTTCTTTCTATTTATATTCAAATAAAATAATCATTTTCTCTCTATCTCTCATCTCCTCACATCATTTCGCAATCCATATTTACATTGGAGATGACCTAAGTGATAAGCACAAGTGCACTTCTTCATCATCTAATAAAAAGAATGGCACATCATTGTGTCACTCAAATATATCAATTTACAATGTCTGTTTAGAATTGTTCAAAATGTGAACTTGTTTGTAGAAGTATCAGTGTATCTATCGTTATTACACACTAAATTATGTCTTTTGTTAATTCTTGTTCTTTCTTTATATTAAGCCACACTTGTAGGTTTGGGGTGTACTCCGATGACATTCTTGAAAAAAATTTTAAAAAAAGAATAATTGTTTTAATTTTTTCGATTGAAGACCGATGGGATGATGAGATATGTATATAATAATTATTATTTATTTGAAATATGTGATTAATATTAGACTTTAACTTTCTTTAGGCATATTACAATTTAATTTTAAATGAGCAATTAAAAATTAATTTTTAGATAGTACAAAGCAAAAAGAAGCAAGTGATTAATCTGTTAAATTCAGCATCCGCTTATTTACTTATTTTTTTGAAACACATGCAGCATTGTTCTTAAAAAATAAAATTAAATAAAATTAAAAAGCAGCAAGTTACAAGAAAATTTCGCTCATGTTTTCTACGTGGATATGAATACCTGTCACGCTGTCAAAGGCAAATGGACCATCTGCTGACTAGCACCTTCTCTATAGTCTAGTCTAATCTAACTCGCGTTGTGAAATGGTGATTGAGTAACAATTATCATGTCTGCAGTCTGCTAATAGTGCGCCTTAAAAAATAAAAAATAAAAAATAAACGTGCAAGTTTATTAAAAACACGTGCTACACGGGTTAATTAGAAATTGCTTTAAAAGGGTGATAGAGAATTATTCAAAAAAAAAAAAGGTAATAGGGAATAGATTATAATATTTTTTAAAGATTTTTAATGTAAAAGAAGAGAAAGAATCAATGGAATTGAGTGGTTGAGATTTGTGGATGTGATGAGATATATGGATACGATTAATTTAGAAAAAGAAAAAAATGGATAAAAAATAGAAAAAATGGTTGGCTAACGGAGGCTTAATAAAATAATGCTTATCAAAAGTCTTGGATTTCTGGAATACAGTATACATCTTCACCACGCGTACACCAATTTTCCTTTTTTCCTTTTGTCTTTTTCTTTACACAATTCTTGAATATTTTATATCCATGCAAAATTTACTCTGTCAATTATTGCTATCCGATCTTATCAACGCGATTCATGCTTTGTGATGAAGAGATATTATCATGTCATGATCGGTGGACAACATAGCATTTGACAAATTCGTATGGTTCGGAAAATGTCTAGTATTTTACGTACTCCCGTTCTGTTGTCAACACTCCCATTTTTGGGAGGAAAAAAAAGATAGAGGTTGGAAAGCCATGTCGAGGCGATTATGTATCGTTCATCTCACTCGGCAGCGTAGATCTCAAAAAATTTAAAAAATATTTCAAAAAAATTTGTTGGTGGTGACGACAGTATGCGCGTCACACATGTTAGCAGCAATGCCAATATGTTGGCATTAGATCATTCACCGTATTTTAGGACCACCTACTTTATTTATTTTAGGACCACCTACTTTATTTATTTGTCGCAATCAATGTTAGGATCGGTTGTGGAACTGGGCATACAATTACAACTGAAGTAGAAATGAGAAAAATAAGTAACACCGGATTTTTACGAAACCCCAAATTAATTCAAGTGAAACCACAAGAAATTGGGTAGGCGATTTCACTATCGACAAAAGGATTACAATAACTTCTCTCTAAATATAAGGAGAGCACAATTGACGATAACCTCTCTCTTATAATAGGAGAAAACACACCGTCACAAATAAAGGGAATAACACGAAAAATTTAGGAGAAACTCACTATCTTTTTCTCTCTAATTTTTCTCTCTATTCATCTCTATATGAGATTGCTCTCTCTTTGTGGGATTACATCTCAAGAATGGGATTATAGAATAACGAAGGAATGACCTCAATTTATAGGAGATTTTGATGGTAATCTTGTAATAATTAGTATTTATTAAATGCTAATTAACCAATAATTTCCAACCACTTCACTAATTGGCAATCACTCCACGCATTTTCTTGAGCCAACCACTCCAATTTGTCTCCCACTTGTCTCCACCATTTGACACTCTTTTGACAATTGAGTCACCTTTGTCTCCACTATCCAACAATTAAATCACTGACTTGTATATTGGGGATCATTTAATTATAACCCCTTATACAAAGATGATTAATATGCATTGATAAGAGAGTAGTTGAATTTATATGTCGCAATTAAATCACTGACTTGTATATTGGGGATCATTTAATTATAACCCCTTATACAAAGACGATTAATATGCATTGATAAGAGAGTCGTTGAATTTATTTATTATTTTTTCCCTCAAGTTTGAGGCATTGAGCATAGGGCTTACCAACAGAAGCAAAAGGTACTACACTAGCACTACCAGTCTGGGATTCCTGACAATTGTGTCATTCACATAATTTTTTCCGTCGACTGTCTTTACCATTTGACGGTGAAACTAGTACGTGATTGAAGTTAATTTTGACATGTGTTAATTAGTAATTTAGCTATGATACGTACATCTATACTATATATAGTTACCTATTGTGACGGGAGTCCGATGGAGATCTGGTCAGTAGAATTTTTAAACAATCACGTTACGGTGACATATCAAATGTTATAAAGAGTATCATAATATAATAAAATAATTTTAATATTTTTTATTTCAATTATCAATACAATATTCATTAATGACAATATTGAAATTTTATTAATATTATGTCATCAATGATGTCAAGGCTCTATCACTCTAATATTATCTATTTTAAAAACGTGTTGGCTACGATATTTGCATCCATAGCGTTGACACTTGTGTTTTTATCTCTCCACTAATTCACGACGTGGCTTGATATGCTGCATTAATTTTAACGTGAGGTGACTATTATCCCTCATTAGTTTAATATTATGATGATATGGAATCTTAGGGTGCGTTACGCTTTCTTAGTTTTTCAGTTTTATTTTTATTTTGAAAATGTTGAAACGCTGCGTTACATTATTGTTTTCGAAAATACGTTTTCGAAATCGTTTTCAAAATTTGTATAGAAAACACGAAAACGTTTTTTTAACGTTTTCGGCGTTTTTTGTGTTAAATGTTGAAAATAAGGAAAACGCGTTTTCGAATTTTAAATTTTATATTTATTTACATTTTAAACAATTATAAACCAAATACATTTTCTATTTTCTCTTCTCAAAAATAATTTTTTCAAAAAACAAACCAAACGCATTTTCAATTTTCTGAAAACAGCAATTGAAAACAGAAAATATCAAAATATTTTCGAAAACGAAAATAAAATACAAAACAAACAGAACGCCCCTTACTTTTTATACTACAGTTTTTGGCTGATGTATTATTATAATCAAAGTTTATCTTATTATTTCAAAGCATATCAAATCATTAACATTTGATATTGATTAATCTTATTTTTTATACTACACTTCTTAACTGATCTATTGTTATTAAAATAATCAAAGCTTTCAGCTTTACCTGCAAAATGCTTCAATATTTAAATTTTTTTTTACACATGACCTCATTTTCAAAATAATTTTCCTACTTGAATAGTTTGCCATTTAGGTAGACAATGCCCCATTTGCATTCACATTTTTATATGACATATGAGTGAGAGAATGATTGAAGTTAAATGATGAACATTTATGTAGTATATACAAGTCACACGAGATATGTAGAGATGATTGATGATTGGTTTCACCAACTTCAAATCCAAAAGAGAATGAACTAAAATGAGAAGAATAATATATAACGCAATCCTATTTTTAGCACATCAAATTATCTTTTACATCAAAAGAGCTCTTCAAATAAAATAATTTTTCTTAACATATTCACATATGAGTCGAAAATCACTAAAGGTAAAAATAGTGAGGGGCTTATAATTTTATTAATAAGTTTTATGAGATACCTTCAATACTTTTTAATATCATTTTATAAAAGACACAAATTATGAATTATTATATGCAAATATAGTTGGGAAAATTAGTGATGATAAAGGTTGTTACAAAGTGAACATACATACAAACTAGTGCTGCAAAAGACGTACAGACCCGTAATTAGGAACGTCAACAAACCTAGCCAGACTGAGCCTAAGCTCAAAATTTTTGAGCTCGAGCTCAATCATACGAGTGTTTTTTCACGAGCCCCAGCCGATTCGATTTGATAATAATAATAATAATAATAAGGCTCGCTCGAGCTCAAGGTCGGGTTTGAAAAACGATTAAAAATCATCTACCAAATTGCTGAGTTAATTTACCCGTATATATATAAGATGCAGTGATCATTTAGATACACTGATATTTTATGTATAATAGACACCCTATATTTTATATGAAATCTGAATATATAGTTAAAAATATATAAATATCTATACATAATATTGTTTTCAATAATTCTATACAGACATTCTAATTTGATATTTTTAATTGATACGGTTACTTGTCATACATTCATTTGATATGGATAAATGAATTAAAATGATAAATCACATTGATTTATATTTATCACTCAATTATTCTATTATTATTTTGGATTTTCTACCTACGTGTCAGCAAATTAATATGTCCGCACGCTAACCACGAGGACACAAGTACATAATCCATCTTGTCCAAGAATCTCTGCCAATGCAGAGATTTGGAAGGTTTACGCCTGTAGCTGGTACCAGCATATCCTTGATTTAGGCTGTAGGAATAATTCAAGCAACTCGGTTACCCCGACACGAGCTGAGCTGGCTCGTGAACATACAAATCGGGCCATATTTTTGGACCGGCCCGCAAAAGTTGTACCCGTCTATGAGTTTTGCGAGCCGAATCGGGTCGGGCTCGGTTTTAAATTTCAAAGCTCGTCTCGGGTCAAGTAGGCTACAAGTGAAGTCGAGTTTGAAGTTTTATGCATGCCGAGATTGAGTTCTCTGGCCGTCTCACTCATTGACGTTTCTATGTACGATTTAGGCTTTACAATAAATGAATTAAATTAAATTAAAGAAAAATAAAAATTATAGGTTTAGAAAATATTAATTGTATATATTCATAATATCGAGTACATTATCACTATTTATAGGTAGTATTGATCAATCGATAAAGATGTAATCTCCATGTTACACTACTATGTACATGATAAATCTTGGCGAACACATTCCTGTTTATACAACGTACAATCATTGTGATGAATTGAGGTTATAAAGATAACATATAAAGTATTCTGCAAAAATGACGATACATTTTCAATATGATTATTTTGTTCCTAAAATTAATGTATATTATTATTGTTGTTAATTTATATCACTACAATTGTCACCAGAGAGGTATTTGTAGAAAGTGTGGTTCACGTGTTTGTAACAATATTGTCAACCAGATAAGTTCAGAGGTATACCGTACTTCAATAATAAAATAAGAAGTGCATACAATTAACCATGAAATAAGGAAATTGTCTAATCATGGTGACTTTAAAATTACGGATGAAATAAAACGTCATCAATTATAGTCACGCTGACGTATTGAATGCTACTAAGAAAATCATGCTTCGGAGTCTCTCCATCCATATAAGAAAATAAGAAATCATTTGTGACACCTCTGTGATGCTTCTCAGCATTAGTAGAAAAAATACATGTAGCAATAAAATGTACGTATTGCTAATGTCATTTCACTATAGGAAACTTGGTATTTAGAGACGATCCCGTCGCATAGCTCTCGCAGAGTAATAGGAGTGGCGTCAGTTATTATTCTATTGCTCGCATGCGCAGTATATCACGCTTATTCTTTCATGTGCAGTATATTATCGCTATTCGCTTCTACAAAGACGCAGACTATAAGTGACGACTGTCGTCCTTAAAAGTTCTGTT
The DNA here is from genome assembly GCA_018223645.1 of Jasminum sambac. NCBI lineage: Eukaryota > Viridiplantae > Streptophyta > Magnoliopsida > Lamiales > Oleaceae > Jasminum > Jasminum sambac. Next base: position 31,407,348 of record CP073652.1, read on the forward strand.
TTTTGGTAGTGTTTTTAACGGAGTCTGGATTACCTATATATGACTATCATAGGATGTCTAGAAAATATATGCACTCTTTATCTTTTTGTCAGCAATTTTTCAAGGATACCGAATTTTATATCATAGGACCCATTGAAAATATGACTCTTTGGTTGCAATTTTTCAAGGATACTAAAATCTAAATTTTATCAATTATTTTGATTAGACAACGTGGGGATGAAATATTATTGTTATTGAACTACAAGAAACTGAGCCTCAAGCCATCCTATGGGTTAAATGCTCACGTAGACCTTTAGGCGATATAATAGTATCAGCATTCCTATAGCTCACAGACGAACCTATACGCCGATGTTCGCTCATAAAGACCTTATTTCTTGTAGTGTTGTTTAGTTTTTTAATATTCATATATTAGTGTAGTAGAATAATTTTATTGTACTCAATGGATTGCGATTTATGTGCATAGAAAGGGAATAGATGATAAAGTTTTTGTTGCATTAAACATAAAAAAAAAAATATAGCGTCATAAAATTTTGCATCGTTTCTCAAATGTACACGTAGTATCGCATGGTAACTCCTTCCCTCATGTAGGGGAGGAGAACATTACTCTTTTCTTATTACACCATGTGTGATAATATAATTAATTACACTATGGTAGGTAATATTGTTTCCTTTTCACACTTCTAGAGGCTTGCATATATTAGTCGCGGTGTGGGACATGGTCACATAGATAAAATTTTCACATGCTCTATACTGTGTGTTTGAAATCACTATAAATAGACCAACTCCCACTACTTCCAAGTGCACTACAAATTAAGTCTAAAAATCATAATTTGCAACAATGGATATCGAAAACAACTTAATGGTGATTAGTAGCACCGATGGATCACCACTAAGTTTCTCTAGTAGTCAGTTTTCTGGATACACCCAAGCTAAGGTCAAACGCTCTGATTTTCCTGAAAATTTTGCATTTGGCGCAGCCACTTCAGCTTATCAGGTAGATATATCGTACTTGATAATCTGAGCCAATACTAACCACCTAGACATAAGGGGCATACTGTTTATCAAATTTTTGGTGCTGAAAATAAAATTTCTTGTAGTGGCTTAGTGTCTCATATTATTGATCGAGTGCTTGTTACAATATGGCTATACATTGTAGATCGAAGGTGCATGGCATGAAGGAGGAAAAGGTATGAGCATCTGGGATGTGTTCACACAAAAGGAACCAGGTGTGTCTATGTTTTTCATTCAATCTGCACATATGTTTGTGTGTAATACATGTTTGTTACTGAGAAGTGATCGTTGAATTGATAGGTTCGATTGACGGTGGTGGCAATGGGTGTGTTGCTATTGATCATCACAAGATGTTCAGGGTACATTTCGGGTGGGGCTAAATGCACCCCCATTTTTTTGTAAATGCACCCTCCAAATAAATTTCATTCCCATTTCTCCTTTCACAAAAAATAAAAATAAAAACATAAAGACAAAAAATAGAAGAAGCTTTGCTACTAGAAATGGCAACAATTGAGGGGGGAGATCCCTTATCTTCGCGGCGAAAAAGATGGGGGTTCTCCCTTCTTTTTTGGATGCCATTTCCAACAGCAATTTCTGCCGGAAATTGCAGCAAAGATGCCTGTAAAAATTTTATTTATTTATTTATTTTGTTTAGGCCCGGTTGGTCGAAGAGCCTTGGGGCTGTCTTGCCAACAAAATAGCCCCGAAGGCTGTTTGGCGCCCAAAAGCCACTACTAGCTGAACACACAAAAAAAAAAAAAAAAGAGTAAAATTGGAATAGAATTTGTTTGGGTGGTGTATTAAGCAAAATTGGGGGTGCAAATAGCCGCACCCTTTAAAAAGTGTTCAGAAGGCGTTGCCTTCTAGACGATTTTACTAAAGTCTTTCAAAATGTATTTCCTAATATTTAATTTTATTACAGGATGATGTGGCTCTGATGAAGAAAATAGGAATGAATTCGTACCGATTTTCAATTGCATGGACTAGGGTCTTGCCGGGTACGTTAGTGAAAAATTAGACTGGCGGAATTTTGTGCATCATTTTGTGATGTTCCATTAAATCTCAAGTGTTTTTTTCCCGCCTATAATTTTGATGTTTTCTAAGCATTTGTGTTTCAGGAGGAAGGCTATGCACAGGAGTAAGCAAAGACGGAATCAGGTTCTACAGTGATCTTATTGATGCACTCTTGCGTGCAGGTTAAACTCCTAGCATTTGACTCTTAATTATTTAATTTGCATATATCGTAAGTGAAGTTAAGTTCAAATTTAGTAGGCACGATTTTATAAAATCATTTTTCTTTTTTATCTTACACAATCATGCACAATATAAAGATATTAATAATAATTTCAAATAACTCCTGACTATATTTGCATAGGTATCGAGCCATATGTGACTATCTTTCACTGGGACGTACCACAATGTTTGGAAGAAGATTATGGTGGCTTCTTAAGTGAAAAAATAGTGTAAGTTAAAAAAAAAAAATTCGACTGCAAATTTGGGATCATAGGGGTGGGTTGTCTTGAATCCGGGACAAACCGGTAAAGGGGTACCTTCCCACTAGACCAAACCCCATTAGACCCAAAAAAAAATGTTATTCTTAGAAAAATGGGTCAATGTAGACAAACTTTTTTAATGATATTTTGATATATTGTCCCATTTTGTGTGTGTGTGTAATATAGGAAGGATTTTTGTGAATTTGCTGAGCTTTGCTTTTGGGAATTCGGTGATCGAGTGAAATACTGGATCACACTGAACGAGCCATATTCCTTTGCCTCTATGGGATACGCTACTGGCGCTTGGCCCCCTTGTCGTGGTAAAGCTCCAACTACTCCACACGAGCATCGAAGGCATTCTTGTATGCATAGAGGTGCTGCCCGAACTCATACTCGAAGGCATGAAAATCCTGGAGTAGAGCCCTATATTGTGGGACACAATTTGATTCTTTCTCATGCACAAGCAGTTGATATATATAGGAGAAGATATCAGGTTTTGACACGCTAATTTCACAAGTAATATATTCATTAATCTGTGTTTATGGTAATCTTTGATATAGTTAAAAGAATTGTATATTTGCATTCATAGGAAACTCAAGGAGGTAAGATAGGGATGACGAATTGCATTCAATGGTTCGAGCCTTTAACCAACTCTCAAGAAGATCGGGACGCTGCTTCTAGGGCATTTGATTTTATGCTTGGATGGTATTTCAATATATATATATATATATATATATATATATCTTGAGAACACTATGCAAAAATAATTCTTTGTTCCATTATGATTTTGTGCTAATGGTGTAATTTTCTAATTTGTTTTGAAGTTTAATTTGACAAGCAGAGTGAATAGTTAAATTTTTCGGCAAACACTGTTCTTTTTTTCATTTTTGTTTTGAAGGTTTGTTGAACCAATGGTAACTGGAGACTATCCAGAAAGCATGATAGCAAATGTGGGAGACCGTCTGCCAAAATTTACAGAAAAGCAGGAGAAGCTAGTGAAAGGATCATACGACTTTTTAGGCATAAACTATTACACTGCTATTTATGCCTCAAATAATCCAATACCCCCAAAAACTGATAATTACTTGACTGATTCCCGATGTATTCTGTCACGTAAGTATTAAGACTTTTTACGGATAGGTGTAATAACTATCATCGCCAAACGTATTACACAATGAAAATTACATTACATGATACTAAATTCTCATTCTCTTCTTTAGCTGACCGTAATGGGGTGCCAATTGGCGCACAGGTATTCCCCTAACTCTTGCCCTTTTCTTAAAAAGAAAAGAATCAAAAGCACCATATAATTAATGTTTAAAAAGGGAATTGAATGATCTATAAAGTAATTAAAATATTTTCTTTTTTATCAGGCCGGTTCTCCTTGGTTGCACGTAGTCCCGTGGGGATTGTACAAACTCATGCTTGACCTAAAAAAGAGATATAATGATCCAGTGATTTACATTACAGAGAATGGTAAATTGCGGTGTTCAATTCATATTTATAACTACATAGAACAAGATATATTGTAACGTTTTCTTATAAAATTAATAATTTCTTGGAAATAATATTTTGTAGGGGTGGATGAAAAGAACGACGTTTCGAAGACTTGTCTAGATGCTCTCACCGATGAGATGAGGGTTAAATATCTCCAAGAACATCTCTACAACCTTAAGCAAGCAATGAAGTAATTAATTTTAATGAATTTACTTACACCATATAATGTCCCCCTAAATGTACTAAAGATTTTACATTTTTTTCCATCAGCCACGGCGTTAACGTGAAGGGTTACTTCGTATGGTCTTTGTTCGACAATTTTGAATGGACCGATGGATACTCGGTTAGATTTGGCATTATATATGTCGACTACGTCAACGGCCGTTACACAAGGTTGCCGAAGAGCTCGGCGATATGGTACAAGAATTTCCTCGCCAAGAAGGAAGTGGCAGCTCCAGCGGAGAAAGATGTTGAGAAACCTGATCGCCGTAAGAGACTGAAAACTGGCTGATTTAGTTGGTCGTTACAATTAGTAAATTTCCTCTTTATTTGGAATAAAGCACATTGTTGCAGGCTTGTTGTCTTCTAGTTCGTTTCTTTTTTTTTTTTTCCTTCCTTTTCCATGAGTTGTACGTGTTATCATCATCATGTTTATTGAATAAAAGCTGCTGGCTGACGAGGCTGGTACTTTGTTTTAATTTGGGCAGTAAAAGCGACGTGTTTAGGGTTCTATCTAGTTTATATTATAATAATAATAATAGAGATTTCCATCTCCATCTTACATGTATTTTTGATTTGATTTTATTCAACTCACACAAAGATGGCACCAGTCTATTTGGGACTCGGGTTGTCAATCAGTCAATGGATTGGATTTTGATATGAAACAATCCGAAGCCGATGAAATTACTAGGAGATCAAGGTTGCAATCCAATAACTCGAAAAGATCCAAATATAATAATCTGTTAAATAAATTGAGCAAATATGGATAGAGGTAATTTGAGCAAATCCGAATCCAATAATCAACTTCCTTCCACCGAGGACGTCTACTGATCATAACCCAACATTACACGCCATCTTCCCCACCAAAACCTTAAACTCGTCTACTGCAACGTCATTGCCTATTTTGCTCTAAAGATTTTTGTCTGTGCAACATCAAATCATCAATATGGATTGTTTCAAATTGCTTTCGATTTTTATATGATGAATCAGCTTTCTGTATGATGAATATTCCTTTTTTTTTTTTCTGCTTTAGACTTTCAGTTGTCACAAAGATTTGTTCTGTTACAATACATCGCAACGCCATTAGTCTGCCGCAAGTTCTTTAACAATCGTTGTCCACAAAAATTCTTTCTGCCAATCTCCATAGTCAGTGTCAGTCAATTTCTTCTTTTGTCCATCTTTCCTCTCCGCATTCTCACATTTTTCCATGTATGCATTTCAGGAAGAACATGTGTTGGATAATGCAAAAATAAGGTAAAATGAACTTATTGACAAATATAAGGTATTCCAATCGTATCATGCCATCGCATGGTTACAAAATGCCGTACGACCGCATGATGCAACTATTATTTTGTAAATAAAAAAATATTTTCCGAAACGAAATGCGACCATTATATTCTCTCTGTAATTCATACAAGACCACACTTACACACTTGTGTAATGCATTACACATACTTTGTAATTCATTACACACCATTTCTAATTCATTACATTTCATTTGTAATCCATTACACATTGTTGTAGTGGATGACACACATATGTAATCCTTTACACTCTATTGTAATCTATTACACACTCTCCATAATGGGTTCAGAGTTAGAAAATTAGATAAATAAAATTAAAAACTTAAAAAAAAAAAGGGTCTGAAGGCATCGCACAAATTTGACACTATGTGATCATGGTTTGCATGCATCCGATCGCATGGTAGAAATTTGAGTTGAAACTCAGATTTCAATTGCGCGATCTCATGATGCAAAATCCATGCAATTGGGCACACATGAAACAGGCGAATCTTCTTGCGAAAATACCTGATTTTAGTTATTAACTTAATTTTACCTTGTTTATTAATTATTATGCAAAAGAATGGTTTAACCTAATTTCCTCATGCGTCAGCGCAAAAGGCAAAGAGCCCATATTAGTGTTATATGCTCTTGGTCTAGTTTTTAAAAATCCATCACGGCCCATTATGCCACTTCAACTGCTTGGGCTATGGTCTTTTATTGATTTAGGGGTGGGAGTATTCACACCCCAAAGTTTGCGTTGTACACCCCAAAAAATCAACTTTTCCCATTTTACCCTTTCAAATTTACAAAAAAATTGAAACGAAGAAGAAGAGGCTGCCATTGTGGCAGCCTCTTTTGCTGTCGGAAGTCTTCTTCTCGCTATGACTCTTTTGGGAGGGGGGGGGATCCCTTCTCGTTTCCCCTCCATTTGGCTGCCATTTCCGGCAGCCATTACTACCGCAAATTGCAACAGTTCTTTTTTTTTTTTTTTCATTCTACCAACCAGGGCCGAACAGCTTGAGTGGTTTGGCAGGCCGAACTACTTTGAAGCTATTTGACCGTCTCTTCCGAACCTTTTTTTTTAAGTATTTTTGTGGGGGTATTTTTGGAAAAGTTTATTTTTTGGGGGTGTTCTCAGCATTTTTATGGGTGTGAATAGTCCGTCCCTTGATTTAGCCTTCTTGCAATCACTAGAGAGCTGGGATCAAGGATCGTATATACTTCCCCGTCCCGTAAAGTTCTCATTTTTCTACTTTTGCGCGTTCCAAAATACAGTCCCGTTTCTATCATTACTTTTTAAGTTTCCTTATATATATATGCTCCTATTAATGTCCATCGTTGTAAACGTACAAGAACCATAAAAGTGAAATAATAAATAAATGCATGAGTATATCAGGAAATATGTTTTAAAATATTACTTTTTCAAGATCATTAATTGAAATTTCTTAATCGATCTTTTAGAATTGAAAATTGGACTATCTTTGCGGGACGGAGGGAGTACTAGCTAACAAATGCATAAATACTCTATATTACATATCAAAAATGACTTTTACGACAAAATTTTTAAAAACTGAAATTTAATACATTTTTAAAGTATCATAATGTCATACTCTCAAAATATCACAATGTGATACTTTATATTATTTTTATGATACTTCATAAAATATAAAGTATCACACTATGAAACTTTCTCATTCACCACCTCACTCACAGACACCACCTCCGTGTCCCCATCAAACAATGCAAGTAGCGGTGGCGTGGCGGTGACCATGGTGGCGACTCGGTGGCTCAAAGTATCATATTATGATAATTGGAAATAGTAGTATTTTTCTTTTTTATTTTTAATTAAGAAATAGTAGTAAAATTCAGTTTGAAAATGTAATTGTGGTGTTGGTGCATTTATTCCAATTGGTCAATGGTTAAAATGATCTGATCTATAATAATGGTTAAAAAATAGACTAATTTACAAAATAGCGTTATGTCTATAGTGTCCCTTAAAGATGGATGATTTAGTGATGATTCAGTTATGGTTTGATGAAAATTCACGAGTGTGCCTTGTTAGCCTTAAGGGATATAGCCTAATAGGAATGGTACTTGAAATTGTTTCTTCACACACTACACATCCAATCTTACACATTTTTACGACACCACTCTGGCTCTCGGCACTCTTTTAATGCAAGTAAGAACCAGTTATACGTCCGTGCGATCTACGGGATTTGCGATCTCTAAAAAATTATGTAAAATTTAATAAATAATTTTCTAATTCATATATGGAAAAATAACAAAATTTAGTTCAAGTTGTCACCCCGTGTTCCCAATGGGGTGGGGATGAAGCGAGTTTTTTGCCTCGCTAGTAGGGCGGAGCGGGGATGGAAATCCCTCGCCTGTCGACGCCACACCTGGTTTTATGTCTTTATTTCATTAATTATTGAAATTAATAATATTATTATTGAGAAAATATTAATGAAAATGGAAAAAATGATAATGGGCTGTTAGCGGGATTTTTTTGGCCCACACATCATTGCCTTCTGGGCGCGTCCTAGTTCTTTTTTTCTTTTTTTTTGTTTGTATGTCTATGTATTAGCGTGGTCGCAGAAGTGTTGTATTCTTCGATTTTGATATGTGTATTAGCGTGGTCACACACACATTGTATTGTAGAATGCTAATGCAAGTGCAAGAGGAAATGCTAATGCAAGTGGTGTATTCTTCGATTTTGATATTGTTCGATTTACACTGTCAAATTTTAAAATGCTAATGCAAGTGCAAGAGGAAAATATCCATTCATCTACAATATTTTAAAAGTGACTCTTCTTTACCCAGCATCCAGCATCTTTTACGGGCTAATAATGTCAAGCGACATCATAACTTGACAAACTATACAATTTCTTCAAAAGAATTAGTTAAATAAAATGAGAAAATAGAAAATAATAATACGGTGCACACCAATATAATTTTAGAGTTACTTGTAAGTTTTCGTAAGTTTTCTATAATAAATGCAGCAATACAATAAACATTAAATGACACATCCATTTGGCATGAGTCAAATAGTCAATTGAGATCAATATGAGAATCCAAATCTTCCCTCTTCATATTGATCGCTGGTATATGAGAGAGCTGGTTCATCTCATCATGATAAAATACTCACAAGTAGATAGATTGGAGCACGCGTCCTTCCCCAGTCATCATCAGGGGAACACGTGTTGGAAATCTGCCCACTTGTGGACAAGTGGGCATTGGAGCGGTAACGTACATTAATGTTGCCAACATTTGCATATTAACAGCTTAGGATAAAGAAGCATATTGCTATATTAGCTGATGATTACTGATTTCCCAGTTCACTATTGAATAGAAGAGAATGTAAGCAACAGGTATATCTCTAATCACTTGCATAAGCACTTGAAACCAATTTTAGATCATTCAACCACGTAAAATCGGTGGAAGAAAGGAAATTTACCGGAATAAGTGAGAAAAGTACAAATTATCAAATTATCAATCGCTAAAGAAAACCACACACGACCTCCGATTAGAAATAGATGGTGCGTATTACGGTCGAGATCAACCAAGGAAAGATTTGTGGCCTCACGTTCTTTTTCCGAAATCTTGCTAGACACATTTTTGAGATAGGTATGGTATCAGGTTAAACGGCTAGGTGGCTAAGGCAGCTTATGAATAGTATTTTTTCAAAGTGACTCTTTTATATGAGTTTGATTAGGTGATGTGGCGCTGATGTGGCAGCGCCACGTTGCGACCCATCCATTTTATGGATGGATCACTAATGTGGCACTGACCTAGCGTTGTCATGTCAGCGTCGTTGCCGGAAAATTTTCCAGACTACTAGAGGCATAAACGGCTAAGTGGCTTAGGCGGTTTATGAATAGTATTTTTTCAAAATGTCTCTTTTATATGAGTTTGATTTGGTGATGTGGCGCTCATGTGGCAGCACCACGTCAGCAATCCATCCATTTTATGGATGAATCACTGATATGGCACTGTCACGTCAGCTTCGTCGTCGGAAAATTTTCTAGACTACTAGAACTTTGCCTCGCCGTGCTGATTTTTTATTTAATCTCGGTTTTCCCAATAAATATCGTATGTGATCGAATCGGCGATTCAAAAGTTGATCACGTAAGATGCTAGTACCATATAATGGCACTAGCGGCTACTTGAACAATCCTGCTTTATATAATAGGGATACATCATCAGGGGTGTTCAAAAACACCCGGGAGTTTTTTAACTACGAAGCTCCCGAGTGTTTTACGGGTCCATACGATCTCCGTTTTTAAATTCGAGACCGGATCCAGATTCAGCATGATGAGACGAAGCTCCAGTAATTTTTTTAAAATTTTTACGATCCCGTTGGATGTCGTGGTGATCGGTCAACTTTTTGGCCAAAATTTTGGCTAAAAAGTTGGCCAAAAAGTTGACCGGCCCCCACGGCATCCAATGGGATCGCAAAAATTTTGAAAAAATTATTGGAGCTCCATCTCGTCTTGAATCAATCTCAATTTAAAAGCAGTCGTATGGACATGAAACACCCAGAGTTTCGTGGTTAAAAAACTCCCGGGTGTTTTTGAACACCACTGATACATCATATATTGATTGTTCTTTTTTTTTATTATTATTAATAAAAAACTAATGAAATAAAACTATAGTTACCTAGTACGTTTATCAATATATATATTAATAAAACTATAAAAGAAATATTATTGGTACCACTTTTATGGCATAGTAATTATTTTAAAGTTTTTAAAACGGCTTGTGGACTTCTAGAGTCCATTTCTGACCCCAATTCAACTTACAAAATATCCACATCTTTTTTTTACACAAGTTAGAACACTAAAAATTTCATGTAACAAAATAAGTTGATGAAAATCAAATAAGTTGATGAAAATCAAAATTAACCTAATTAAAAATTAGTTTAATTATGAATTCGTGTTCTAAAAATTATTCAACTAATAAAATTATACATGCATCGAAAAAATAAAAATGACAATTTAATAACTTACTCAAAAATAAGTTAACAACGAGTCTGTAATTACACGATGAAAAAGTAGTACCATAAGCTATAACGTGCTTCGTGTTGTAAAACATAGGCGTGCACCGAAAGAGAAAAAGAAAAAGATAAAGTGTAATGATTATGTTTTATTGTGTGAATGACTATTGTATATTAGATCAATATTTGTAATATGATGTGCCCCAATATTTTCCTATAAATATGGGTCATTTGTAATGAATTCAATAACGAGAATTGAAATGAAAACTCTCTCGTTCACAACACGTTATCAGCACGAAGCTCTACACTTAGCTTCTGTAACAACGAAATTTAATATCTATGATTTCCACTAACCGGTTGTCATCATTCATCATCATTTTTGGGAGAACTTTATCTCAAATACATCAATTCTTGAGCTCTCTCTTCTCTTCACGAACTAAATACAACAATTCTTGAGCCCTCTCTTCTCTCCACTAACTAAATCTCTTCTTCTCCATTTCTACTCAAAGAATTTCTCTTAATATCTGCTTATAAGTAATTATTAGTTGCTTTTGCTTTTCAAAGAATTATAGGATCTGGGTTTTGAATATTTTTTTGGTGCGCCTACAAGTTAATTCAAAGAAAAAAAAGTTGATTACATACAAATGATGGCTCTTACTTCTTTGCAAGTTTGCATGGATTCATCTGATTGGTAGCAGACCATGAATGGTGGTGGTGGAGCTTTGACTATTGGATTTTTCCTCGCCATTACTTACCGTCCAATGGCATTTTAGTTAGAATCGCAGACGTAGTGGTTTGCTTCTCTTTGCTTTCTCTCTCTCTGTCTCTCACACACACATAAAATAACATAGACATTATTTTGTATGTTTATGGTCCTTTAGGTGCTTAATAGCTCACATGCACTAAGGAAATGTCACATATAAATTTTCTCATATATATCAAAATCAAATGAAACATTATAGACGATAATAAAGATAGGTAAATGGGCCATGCAATTTATTATTAAATTATATGATTTCATACTATTTGCTAATTACGGTGTTGGACATCACATGCAATAATAGAGACAAAGTAGGCCACGTATTGAATTATGGCATATTTATGGACTACATTGTTTCTGGAATCGATGAGGATGATACTTTGATTGTCATGACACATATATATATATATATATATATATATATATATATAATACGTTAAAGCTATAACATTCGTTTCTTGAGATATACAGGCAATACATTATCAAAATTAATTTTTCTAATTCCATTATACTCGATTTAATGAGAGCTTCGATTTGACACTAATATTGATAAGATAATAACTCGTTTTGAAATATGTTATTATTAAACTTTCATAATTTGCAAGGTAATACCCCAATTTTGAAAAAGTTACAATATAGTCCTGGAACGTATTGATATTTACAAATTGAAGTGGAAATGAAATAATTTTCTGATAGTATAATATCGCTAGAACATTTACGATAATTTTACCTTTGCGGATTGGAATGGACAATTTTACCTTTGCGGACTGGAGTTGATAATTTTACCTCTGCGGACTGGAATGGACAATTTCCATATGGTAGGTTCTACCACCTATTGGAATCTAAATTTACATTTATTACTATAATTTACATATGGTCAAGGTTATACTACTATTGAAATTTAAATTTAAATTTATATTTATTTGCGATAATTCCCATACTGAGAGTTCTACCACCTATTGGGGAGAATTTAATTTCTATTATTTATGTTTTTATACTTCAAATGTGGTGGGTTATACCACACAGTTAGAATATATATTACCAATGTGGTTGGATTAAACCCCACGATTGGTACTAAATAATAGTGACCGATTTACATATAGTTGACAAGAATGTTATATTGATATTAACAAAGAGATCTGAGCAAATGATGATATATGTGTTGATAAATTGCTCAAAGAATCCCATGGTAATGAAAGTGAAAGAAAATATACCATGATAAAAAATTTCATTATGAGATTAGTTTATTGTGATATATCAATAAGAAAATATACCATGGTGAAAAACCTCAACAATATTATGAGATTAGTATATTATATCGATATGATAAGAAATGCTCAAAGAAGCATTTGATAAAGATCCCAATTAACAGATCAAAGGAAATATATCGTATCGTGGGATCATATGAAACAATCTCATCGGTGATATGAGATCGTATTGATATGAGAAGAAAATGATATTGAAGAAATACATGTCACAAATATTATATTGATGGTGCAATAGATTCCTATATTCGAATAAAACCAACATGATATTATTATTATTGCTCTAGAAGATGCCCAAAATAAGTTAAAGAAGAATATATTGAGAATATCAAAGGGTGGCAATAAACACTTGAAGATATAAAAATACAAAAAGAAAATACATATTGAACTCCAGTAAATGAGGGATGCGTCTCGAGAGTATAAATACTCCGTAACTCTGCCACCCCTAACATTCGGATTCATAATGAAAGATCCAAAGGATCTCTTTTCCGCTTGACACCAATGGTCTGTAATCGACGGGTTTCAGCTTCCACAGATTCTTGAACATATGATTGAATCTTGATGAGTAGATCAAAGAACCGTATTAGCGAGAAACAAGTATATTTCTCGCTGAACGAGAAATAAATTTATATTCTACACCCTGATTTAGAAATTCTAGCAAACCATCAAAGAAATAATTAATATTCAACAAACCTATGGGTTTGGTATGAAAGTTCCACTGTGCCCATGATGCTATGTTGAATATTTCCTCCAAAGGTGTTATAGCCGCTGGAAGGACAATAAAAGCATCACTATTGTTCATCATGTACATCATGCGATCATGAATAGACTGCGTTTTTAGCATCACCAAATTGAACCCATGATTATCTTTGGATCCAATACGATTGCTAGCTCCAACTTGATGAAAAGGTAATACGCTGACACTCTTATCCCCCATAATTGTGCGGCCATTGTAAGACTCTTTAAAAGCTTGGTATTGGTCCCTCCATACAGTATATTGATGTTTTGTTTCCCTAATTCCTTTATAAGTTGGTTTGCCATATCTATATATTGGATATCACCTATCAGTCTAGATCCACCAAGAACACATACAGATCTTAATCGTGTGAGGTGAAGATTGATTTGCATGAGATGATTCTAAAATTCCCATCGCCATCTCCTTCTCCATCTCTCTCTCTACACTAAAGTTTCAATGTATGAATGAGAGATCGTGAATCCCTCTATTTAAAGATAAATTTTCAAACCAATAAGTGATTTTACTATTTACCTTTTGACAATATGAGAAAAGAAAACGATGAAAAATATCAGTGAAATGACATACACTTTCGGTGATTGAAATCTATATATAAATATATTTATTTACATACATATATATATTTCGAAAAAAAAAAAACGCTATTTACAATTACGCGAAATACATCGATCTACGCCAAAATTTTTCACAATTACGAGAAAATCATAATACTAAATTTTTCTACTAAATTTACAAATAGGATCTTTTAAAGTAAGATTTTCGAGACTGTACCGTTCTTGTTCATCTTTAAATTTGGCCCATAAGGCCATAAGCTCACCTTGTACGTGTCCACTAGGATGTGTCTCAAGAGCCTGTTGAATATCATCCAAAGACTCCTTACTCAATCCATCCTTAATGAATGCTATTTTATCCTCTCGGTTTTTGGACAAGTACCCCACAGATTTACATCGAGTGTCACAAGTCCACCGAGCACATTTATAACATCCTCCTAACCTTTTTGCTCTCCGTTTCTTCGAAAAACTACTTTTACCCATTCCAGGCATGTATTTAGAAGGAATCGAAATCTCACCAGATAATCGGACCTTTGCTTCAATCAACCACCGAATATCTTGTGGTATGCCCTTATTCATTAGTATCCTTAATCTTTCGAGTCTACATAGATAAATTCTCTTTAGAATTTTGATCGTGATGAGGATAGTATTTTCGAAGATTTGAGAGCGTATGATCCATTATAATACTCGGACCCTTGTTGGGGTAAATATTATAAGCGTCCGGATGACTTATAAACCCGTATGAGGTACGATTCCGCGTTTGAACAGTACCATGATATGAAACGTATGGGTTAAGATTCAACGCTGGAACAGTAATGCGGGTAATAATGGCACCGAAAGATGATGGGATATGTCGGTGAGCCATAGATATGATAAAAGTGATAAATCATGTTGAGCACTATATAGATCCCGGTTCGATTGATGTAAATAATTTATTGAAATCAAGAACCTAAGAATTTTTCAAATGATTGTTCTCGATAAATGATGAAATCATTACTAGCCAATGATTTGGAATAAATTTAAAATATATTTGGAACATATATATGGGATGAGATATATGGGCCCACTCACCCTTCATGTGGACTACTAATAATATGATATGGATCCATTTGTGTAGTCACATGTGTATATAGTAATAGAAAATTCTACGAAATGATTTGCTCATGATAAGAGCACGAGTTCCAGATCGAATGATAAAGCTAGTGAGTGTATATCCAAAATAATTTGAATAAGGCCGTAAATAATTGGA
Organism: Jasminum sambac; assembly: GCA_018223645.1. Lineage (NCBI taxonomy): Eukaryota > Viridiplantae > Streptophyta > Magnoliopsida > Lamiales > Oleaceae > Jasminum > Jasminum sambac. The sequence continues at coordinate 31,422,423 of CP073652.1, forward strand.
TATGCATGATACGAGTGGGATAGAATTGGCAAAATATTTAAAGTCCTCCAATCGATTTGCCAAAATCGAGAACAAAATATAGAATGAAAAATTCCCCCATTAAAACTAAATATTGAGAATATATATGATGAAAAGTATACAAATTGTGTCGAGTTTAGTTGTTTGCATGAGGGGGAGTATTAATAGTTTGGAAATAATATATGAAATGTATCATGAATTTGAAATTCAAATATGAATCAAACGATCTCATATACCAATTATATATGTTTTGATAAATTAGCAAGCTCGAAGTATTGATATTATTTAAATAAAAGTTCCCCAAATATGTATATCAAAGCAAATGATAGAAGGTGATTTTTGATAAAGGAGGCATACACTTTGAAGAGAATATAGACTCAAGTATATTGTGCAATTCTAAAAGAGGATTGATAATGAGAAATCTCAATAAGTTATATTGTTATGGGGAAAGAAATGAAAATGGAAAGTGTCGACACAATATGAAAATGTAGCGCTACATACGATCAACGATAATGAGGATATTGAGATATATTGAAGAATAATATTGAAATATACATATCACGGGCTTGATAAGAAAATTGAACTATTAAAAGGATAACATTGCTTGTAATAGCTTAAAGCAATGATATTGTTGTACGTTGTACTCTTTTCCTTGTTTGAGGTTTTTATCCCAAATGGTTTTTCCTAAACAAGGTTTTTAATGAGGCAAATTTAATCACAACTAATAGAAGATCTCGAGAGAAGATTTGGATATATATATGTCGATACAGATGAGAATGTAAGATCGAGATTGTCGATTGCAAATAAGCACCGATTATGACACAGTGATAAATATGATACTTACCTGAAGGATTTTGATTTAAACATACTTGTACAAACTACGCGTTGCACTCTTTTTCCCTTGATTAAGGTTTTATCCCATCTGGTTTTCCTACCAAGGTTTTTAATGAGGCAACGTTTATGACGATGGCTTATAAATCTTCCGTCAAAGGTGAGTGTATCGGCCCCAAGATACGGAATCAAATGGAGTAGTCAGACTTTTTCCTCCGATCAAGTTTTTCCCATCGGTTTTCTTGACCAGGTTTTAATGAAGGCAACGATATCGATTTTATAAAATGATCATCATCGTGGGGAGCAACTTACCATTTACTCGTCAGCCAGGTTTTGTCCTACTAAGGTTTTCCTGAAGCAGTATATGATCACTCAACTCTACCGACATCAATTTAGAAGTTTTTCTCCCATTGGATTTTTCTTCAAATAAGTTTAAAGACAATTGTATAAATAGTCATTCAAGGGGGAGTGTTGTAAAACATAGGCGTGCACCGAAAGAGAAAAAGAAAAAGATAAAGTGTAATGATTATGTTTTATTGTGTGAATGACTATTGTATATTAGATCAATATTTGTAATACGATGTGCCCCAATATTTTCCTATAAATAGGGGTCATTTGTAATGAATTCAATAACGAGAATTGAAATGAAAACTCTCTCGTTCACAACACTTCGATGAATATGTACAAACTTATGTCTTTTGTAATGATTGTTCTTGGCTTCTTGCTATATGTGTTCACACGCTGCATTTTGTGATCGAATAAATTTTTTATAATATTAATTTTTTTTTCTAAATTGAGTATTAGTTAAAATAATGCAATGATTACGTTCAAAGAAGTTCATTAATGAACATAAATTACGCATATCTAAGGGCATTGACAAATTCATTTTCTTCCCTAGAACACCTGGGTACCTGTACAAGTCGGCCCTAAAGCATAACTATTCCATAATGTCAACCAATTGGACAAAATGAAAAAAATTCAATTACTTAGGCTTTTGCATGACATTCAAATGTTAATTTGACCAAAAGGTACAAATTTATTTTCGATACCTTGAACATTTAACCTACACAATTAATTAGAATGCAAGAAACACACTTATAGAAAAAGATATTACTATCTAAAAATAATCACTCTTGAAAAAACACCATTTTATTATGTCGCAAGCATTTGCCTTGCACAATTATTTTTAAAAAAATGGTAATAGCAGTAGGAATATCATTTGTGCAAAGCAATGGAAATGTATTAATTGATACAAATAGCTTTCAATGGAAAACTTTGGATACCCCTTGTCCGATTTTATTTTCTCAGTATACGCATATATTAAATGTTTCTTCCTTCCAAAAAAAAAAATTCAATTGTGGAAACTAACATTAAAATTTTTTTCAAAAAAGCGTGCAATTTTAGTTGGTGTAAACAGAATAATTATTTCCAATTTGTCTAAGTTATACATTTAGCAGAAATTGTATTTACCACGTTTTCGTTGCTTGATTTGTTCTAATGTTAATTCAAATTTAATTATTTCTAATGGGTTTTGCCTAGTGGTGAGATAACTCCTTACCGGTTTGTCCCTGGTTGGAGACAAAACACTCCACCCCTATGATCCCCAATTTGTACTTAAAAATAATCAGTACTATATGAATAAAAATACCTCGATTTTCCTTTCTCGCATATATTTAATGCTTCCTTCTTAAAAAAAAAAAATCAATTGTTGAAGCACAACGATTATTTCAAATTTGCCTAAATTATACATTTAAAAATAAAAATTATATTTAATACGTTTTGCAAAACGATTTTTTTTTTCAGCAAAGTAGAAGTTCCAAGTTGGCACTTTCCAACATGGCACTTCTACTTTTATTAATAGTATGATTTCTTTTTTTTTTTTGAAATGGTGCTATTCATTCATTCAAATTGGTAAATTACATCGAAGCAATACAAATTCAAAACCGCTAAAAACCAAAAAGGATGAATCTGCGAACAAACTCACAGCACCCATGTTAAGAGCATGAAACGGTAAAATACCCACAAATATGAAAAACTTAAAGTGACCTAGAATATCCATGCCTCCGGATTTGTAACGTTGACGCCCAAATTTTGGTTGAATCAATGATGACTCGAAGCTGATGTACCAGTCTTAATCACACGAGAAACAGTACCGCACAAGACGATGAAAAACTAAACGCCGTTACAAGACGACGAAAATCATAATTACAAAAAGAAAAAACTCAGATCTATGTGGACAAACCACTTATTAGAATAGTATGATTTCTAAATATATTAAATCAGTAACATTTGACACTTATACTTGCTTTGTCCCATTGAGATAAACTTATTTTTTTATTTATCCATCCCAAAATATAAGTCATTCTTTATTGGAGTGTATCTAGTTTTTTCAATTTCTAATGCCATTGTATCCGATGTGCATTATCTTCCTTCTATTAAAAGGGGTCATCCAATGTAAAATATTTTATACCCAAAATGCCCTTCTCATCCCTAGACAATTACGATGTCCTCAATTATTATTTTGTACCTCAATCATGTTATGAATATAATAATAATATTAATATAATATAATTAATGAGGGAAGTGAGGGAAATAAATTATTATATTTTATTTATGTAAATGACTATTATACCCTTGATGAAATTATGTAATTACGATTGTGCCATTCGAAGTTTCCCTATAAATAGGGCTTCAGTTATTAATGAAATTCATTCCTGTGAATTCCTTAGAATTCATTCTCTCTAAACTCTCTCTATTATTTCTATACTTTTATAATACGTTATCAGCACGAGTCTCTAACCCTTTGAGTAATATGAAAGAAGTATGCTCACAGATTGCATCTTATAGATGATCTTCTCAGACGTAAACCTGGATTATTACAATTTGAAATACTCAATTTTCTATAAAATCTCTCTCTGTCCCATTCTCTCTCTAAAGTAGACAAGCACACCACAGCCTCCGTTATAAAATATCTATTCCTACAGAGCAGTCACAATACCAATGTCAATTAGTGGAATTTTCCAAGCCAAACACGACGAATACTGGTTTCAAAGATTAAGTGACAAAATGCAAGCAAAAAGATTTAAAGGTATATATTATATATATTATATTATTATTTTATAATATAATAATATATTAAACTATAACATTCGTTTTATCGAGATATAAGGAGCATACATTATCAAAATCAAATTTTCTCGACTCCATTATACTCGATTTAACGAGATCTTCGATTTGACACCAATATTGATAAGGTAAACTTTTAAAAATTTACAAATCAGTACCCCAACTTTTGAAAAAGTTACAAAAGGGTCCTTGGACTTGTGAATATTTACGTATTAATGCTTATAATGTCAAAACTTTATAAAGAAATATGTATAACGCCACGCACTTGCCAGGCGGCACTGCCGCCGGCAACTGGTAGCGGTTGGCAGTAGCCGAGTATGTATTAATGTTTTATAAAGAAATATGTGTAGCACCACGCACCTGCCAGGCGGCACTGCCGCCGGCAACTGGTAGCGGTTGGCAGCAGCAGATATTTCGATTTACGGCCGTTTACTTTGACAATAATTATATTTTGAAGAAATAGTTAGAACAAATTTGATTCTATAGATATTTAAGTCTCGCACTTTATTTATTACAATTTAAATATTGCAATACCTCCTACCTGATGATGGGTTCAACCATCACTAAACGGAAGATTTTATATATTTATGCAATTTATATGCTAAGTGAAGGGTAATACCTTCTACTAAGTAGACCCTACTCCCGAAGAAGTAGTTAATCATTATGCATTTTAATTCTGGCAATTTAAATTCCGTAAATTTATATTTATTGCAATAATTCTCATAAGGTAGGTTCGACCACCTATTGGAGGAAATTAATTTCTGCAATTTAAATTTACGCACTTTAAATTTCGCATATATTTCCAATGTGGTGAGTTATATCACACGATTGGTATGCATATTTTCAATGTGGTGGGTTATACCACATGTTTAGAATACTTATTACAAATGTGGTTGGATTAAACCCCACAATTGAATAACTGATTTATATATATTCGATATGAATATTCTATTGATATTAAAGAAGGGATTTGAGCAAGTGATGCCGAATTTCTGGTTGTATGTATTGATGAAGCAGAAATTGCTCAAAGAATCCCATTGTGATAAAAGAGAAAGAAAATATACTGTGGTGAAAAATCTCATTATGAGATTAGTATATTGTGATATGATGAGAAATGCTCTTAAAGAAGCATTTAATAAAGGAATGTTCACTTTCCACGTCTATGAATATTGATGGATAAAATTGAGTAAGTGGTACCTGAAGTTACCATTGGATAAATAGATGAAAGTAAAATGCTCAATAGATCCCATGTTGATAAATCAAAGAAAATATATCGCATGGAAAGATTATATGAAGTAATCTCATCGATGATATGAGATTGTATTAATATGAGAATAAAATGCTCTTGAAGAAGCATAATCACTAAGATTTCAGTATTTAAATAAAGCCAACATGATATTATTATTATTACTCCGTAAGAAGTACAAACAAATCGAAGTGGAACATATTGAGAATATCAAAGATGGCAATAAACACTTTCGAAAATATAAAAATGCGAAAAGAAAATACATATTGAACCCATAAATGAAGGGTGCGTTTAGAGTATAAATACTCGTAATCGCCACCCTCAACATCGTGGTTCATAATGAGATATTTAAAGGATCCGAATTTCTTTTTAAAGCTTGACACCGATGATGCGTGGCCAGCGGATCTGAGCTTCACAGATTCTTGAACATATGCATGAAATTTGATGAGTAGTTCATCAGCATTAGCGAAATAAGTATTTTTCTCATTGAATGAGAGATAAACTTATTATCTACACTCGATCTAGGAACGCTAGTAAGCCATCAAAGAAATGGTTAATATTCAACAAACCTATTGGTTTGACATGAAAGTTCCACGTGCCAACGAGGCTATATTGAATATTTCCTCCAAAGTGTGTTGTAGCGCGGAAAGACAATGAATGCATCACTATTATTCATCATATACATCATGCGGTGGATGGATTGCGCTTGTAACACCAACCCCGCTGACCCATGGTAGAACGGCTCTAATTCGAGTATTAGATCCAACTAGATGGAAAGGTATTACACTCGAAACTCTTATTCCCCATGATTGTGCCATTATAAGTCTAGCTAAAAGTTTGTTGTTGGTTCCTCCGTATAGTATATTGATTTCTTGTCTCCCTAACTCTTTATTTAGTCGGTTTGCCATATCCACGTATTGGATATGACCTACCAATTTAGATCCACCAAGAATACATACGGTTTTAATCAAGGTAAAGGTGACTTGTATGAGATGATTCTAAAATCTCCATATCCATCTCTACTCCTATCTCTCTTTTTGCACTATACTTTTAATGTATGAACATGAGAGATATATGAATCTCTCTATTTAAAGAAAAATTTTCAAACCAATAATTGATTGTACTATTTACTTTTGACAAATATGAAAGAGAAAAAGCGAGAAAAATTTTAGTGAAATGACATATACAGTTTATGATTGAAAAATAATATATATATACATATATATATCTTAAAAATTGAAAAACAATATTTACAATTACAAGAAAAACATTGATCTTCGTTATTACACCGAGCTTCCTTACATTAATATAAGAAAAATTATTATACTAAATTTTTCTACTAAATTTACAAACCTGGATCTTTTAAAGTAAGTATTTCAAGGCTATAAAGTGTTTGTTGATCTTTAAATTTGGCCCATAAGGCCATCAACTCACATTGTACGTGTTCACTAGGATGTGTCTCAAGAGCCTGTTGAATATCATCCAAAGGCTCCTTACTCAATCCATCCTTAATGAATGCTATCTTATCTTCTCGGTTACTAGACACGCATTCACAGTTTACATCGAGTGTCACATGTCCACCGAGCACATTTGTAGCACCCTCCTAATCTTTTTGCTCTCCGTTTCTTTGAAAAACTACTTTTACCCATACCAAGCATGTATTTAGAAGGAATCGAAACCTCACCAGATAATCGAACATTTGCTTCAATTAAACATCGAACATCTCCTGGGATGCCCTTATTCATTAGCATCCTCAACCTTTCGAGTCTACCTCGATAAATTCTTTTTAGAATTTTGATTGGTAATGATGGATAGTATTTTCGAAGATTTGAGAGCATATGATCCATTATAAGATATGGACTCTTATTAGGATGAATTTTGCAATAATTTTGATGATCTATTTATAGAATAATACGACGGGTATGAGATACGACTCCGCGTTAAAATAGTAACATGAAACGTATGAGGTACGACTCTGTAAAGCGTAAGAGCTAAGACTCCGCAGTTGAACAGATGCCAGATATGATGCGTATGAACTGTAAATCCGTGTTTTGTACAAGTAGACAATAATTCCACGAAACATGATGGAATATGTCGGTGAGCTATACATATGATGAAAGTAATAAATCATGTTGAGCACTATACGCATACTAGTGAAATCGATATAAGAATTTCTTGAACTAAAAGTTCAATAATACTCGTTGCGAACTGGGTGACCATCCCGGTTTAAATAATTATTGAAATCAATATTTCAAGTGAAGAATTAAAAGAATTCTTCAATGATTATTCTCGATAAATGATGAAATCATTACTAGCCAATATTGGGAATAAATCTCAAATATATCCGAATAAAGGATGAGAAATATGGGCCCACTCATCCTCCATGTGGACTACTAGATATTATGATATGGATCCACTAGATAGTCACATGTGTATATGATTCGTAATTTGAAATTTATTTAAATATTTGCTCACGGTATGAGCATGATTTCAGATTTAATGATAAAGCTAGTAAATGTATATCCCAATACTTGAATAAATCACTCAAGGATTGAGTATGCATACAAGTGGGATATTATGTGGCAAATTATTTAAAGTCCTCCAATAAATTGTCAATATCGAGAATAGAATGCAAACTATATAAATTCTCATATTAATTTGAACGATAAGAACATATATGAGTTTTAGTGTTCTAAATTTTCTTAGCATGAGGGAGTATTAAAGAATGAAAATGATATGTGAAATGCATCATACTATATCCTCACAATTAAAATATGAACTTGAAGTTCAAAGATGTATAAAAGATGCTATGAATAATCACATATATCGCTTAAGATGCTTTGATAAGTTAGCACGCTTTAAGCGTTGATATTATGAGATTTCCCCAATCATATATATCGAAGCAAATTATTAAAGATGGTCTTAATAACGGAGGCATATACTCTTGAAGAGTATATAGACATAACTATATTGTGTAATCCTACAAGAGGATTGATAATGAGATATCTCGATAAGTTATGTCGATATGGGGAAAGAAATAAAATTGAAAGTGTCGACACACTATGAAAAGATAGCGCTACATACTATCAATGATAATGAGGATATTAAAATCCATCGAAAATGCCAATGCTGAAATATATTCCCTTATGACGAAGGTGTTCATGCACGGGTTTAATGAGAAATGAGAATGAAACTCTTGAAGAGGTTTCAAATGTATTATTGTATCAGTGCATGCAACGGCTCAAAATATCTATATTGATATTGTTGAGAAATTCATATGCTGTACTCTTTTCCTTAATTGATGTTTTTGTCCCAAAGGGGTTTTTCTCAAATAAGGTTTTTAATGAGGCAGCCCAATCTCAACTAATATGAAATCTCCAGAAGAGATTTAGGTATATATCTCGATATAGTGAGAAAATGAGATCGAAGCTGTTAATTGCATATATGCACTGAATATAACATGATATTGTATAACATTTAAAATTTCATTCACGTGGAGATGAATGAAGAATATCAACCAATGTATATGATACTCATACAAATCTATGAAAGATTTTGAAATGCTTAAAAGATACTTGTATAAAATACGCGTTGAACTCTTTTTCCTTGACTGAGGTTTTATCCCATTGGGTTTTCCTAGCAAGGTTTTTAATGAGGCAACATTAAAGGCGTATTCACATGAATAATGTACTCTTTTTCCTTCATTATGATTTTTCCCATTGAGTTTTTCCTAATAAGGTTTTAACGAGGCATATTCATGGTATATTGAGGACAACAAGAGAAATCGACACAGTGTATCTATTGGATCAAGTTATAATAGAGACAATGCTTTAGATCCAAACAATGATGATATTGAAATCCTTTACCGTAAGTAAGGATATCGGTCCTCAAGATATGAAATCAGATGAATAGCTGTACTCTTTTTCCTTCGATCAAGTTTTTTCCCCTTTGGGTTTTCTTGACAAGGTTTTAACGAGGCAAAGACGTGAATACTCTTATACCGTTGATAGATATCGGGAGCAATGTTTTGATGAAGCGAGATATAACCACTCCAAGCTATCCTCGCAATCGGTTTGGAAGTTTTTTCCCACTGGATTTTTCTCCAAACAAGTTTAGAAGACATTTGTATTAATAGTCATTCAAGGGGGAGTGTTATGAATATAATAATAATATTAATATAATATAATTAATGAGGGAAGTGAGGGAAATAAATTATTATATTTTATTTATGTGAATGACTATTATACCCTTGATGAAATTATGTAATTACGATTGTGCCATTCGAAGTTTCCCTATAAATAGGGCTTCAGTTATTAATGAAATTCATTCCTGTGAATTCCTTAGAATTCATTCTCTCTAAACTCTCTCTATTATTTCTATACTTTTATAACAAATCATTATTAGTGGCAAACGTTTTGACAAAATAAAGAGTAACAATAAAATTTTAAAAATATTAATTTATACATGTATATTTACTAGCAATCATGATTTGTAGTGTAACTTTGTCCTTTACAATGTATCAATTTTAGATGTCTCAAGTCAATTTAGGGTCGATACATTCAAAAAATAGTCTGTGATGATTAAGTTAATAAACCACACAATAATGCTTAGAAATTAATAATTTTGTGTGATACGCATAATATTTTTCACTATGACCAATATCGTTAACTAAATCATTATTAGTTTAATTAATGTCTTTTCGTATTTCAATTACAATAAACTAACTATATGCTCTTTTAACTTGGAAATTTAGAAATTTGATCTAAAAATTGTACTCACATATTTCTCTTTGTTAATGGCCGTCATTATTAATATTAATTCTATTAAAAGGGGCCATCCAATGTAAAATATTTTGTACGCAAAATGTCCTTCTCATTCTTAGACAATTACGATGCCCTCAATTATTATTTTGTACGTCAATTATTATTAGTGACAAACGTTTTGATAAAATAAAGAGTAATAGTAACATTTTGAAAATATTAATTTATACATGTATATTTAACTTGTTTACTAGTAATCATGATTTGTAGTGTGACTTTGTCTTTTGCAATGTGTCAATTTTAGAGCTCTCCAGTCAACTTAGGGTCGATAGACTCAAAAAATAGTATGTGATGATTAAGTTAATTAACCACACAATAATGCTTAGAAATTAGTAATTTCGTGTAATACGCATAATATTTTTTACTATTACCAATATCGTTAACTAAATCATTATTAGTTTAATTAATGTCTTTTCGTATTTCAATTACAATAAACTAACTATATGCTCTTTTAACTTGGAAATTTAGAAATTTGATCTAAAAATTGTACTCACATATTTCTCTTTGTCAATGGTCGTCATTATTAATATTATGCTTAAAATAATTCAAATAGGACCTGAATTATTGCCTTAATTTGTTATATTATCAAAGATTAAAAATGGGCTATAGTTAAAATTTTCACATTTGTGCAATGTAATTTCGGTCACGTTTGAATCTAGTTACATCCACGTAAATATGTTTAAATTTTAATAAGAGAATCCAAAATCTTTTTAAAAAATGTTCTACATTATAGAGGTGTTTAACACAATAATTGAAAATTTCACTTCTCTTCTCTTTCGTCCTACCCCTTCATACTCATTTTTTATAATACCATACTTATATATTTGTACAATTCGTAATTTCAAAATAACGTTTAACTACCACGTGCAACGCACGTGTCTCCTGCTAGTTATTAATAAAAGTAGATTATCATCTTTTAATATATATAAGGATATAGTTTTCAACAGTATAAAAACAAAATTTATTTTTTCACTAATATTATCTTACAATTTCTTAAGTAATTTGTACTAGTATAAAATGCATGCGTTCCACGTGGTGTATATATTATGATAAATTGATGATGTTAGGATATTTGTTATTCAAATATTTCAACTCCTTTTATTTATCGAAGGAAAAGAAAACTTAAAAAAATGATATATACTAAGCCCGAGTTTCCCACTACATAAATCTATAATTCAATCATATAAGTGATGACTTTGGATTGATACTAAAATAATCAGATCTATTGCTAAAAAAAATCTCAATACACCAAAAAATATATTGTAGTTGAAGTTGATTGAAATACAAAGAGACAGTTGAATTAATAACAAACATGTGAGAAGAAGATTTAAACAGCCAAAATTGTTATTCAAAAAAAAAAGCCAAAATTGTTCCTGAGAGAATTGACAGACGGGAAAAATTATACCACAAACTCTTATTGATTTCGGTTCCTGATATTGACAAATAAATGCTTCTCCTTTTAAAAATTTTCTAGCAATGTTACGTTGGAAATTTATTTCCAATAATAATTTGTGGGCAACATATTAATATTAATTATATTAGTTATTCAATTTAAGTAGGCTAAAATTAAGTGATCTAATTAAGAGAAGCCTATAAACTACAGAATTTGATGTGGACCGAATAAGTAGAGACCAATAAGGGTCCGGTTAGTCTTTATGGGAGACTCCAATCAGTCGCTATATATAGACACCTCTGGTCATGGTCTCCAATACACCAAATCGCATATAGTTTCTCTTCTCCCTATGTAAAAGGAAACGTCCGTCCCATATTCGTAATAAGGAGATTTGGTTGAGTAAGGCCATTGCACCACTACCTAGTTTTGTTTTACAGTTGTTCTAATCTAGAATTCCGCATCAAGTTTGACGATTGCTGTAACGGATCCAGGTATGTTTTACGGTTATTAATCTCGATAATTTGACATGATGATCTTGGGTGATTTAATTACTATATGTAATTAAATATTAAAGTAAAATCTAACATGTTACTCAAAATCAAAATATTGATTTAAAATGAAAAAAAAAAGCGCATCAAAAGACAACTTTTAATAGAATAACAGTTATATTATTTTGAAAATTTGAAGAGATGCAAAATTTAATGTTATAGCGAAAATTATTGTTTAACTATTAAGCAAAGGTGAATAAAGAATTTTAAAACAAAATTCAAGGATAAAATTATCCAAAAATGTTTTATTAAATGGAAAAAAATTAGAATATAAAATATTCAGCAAAATTTTAATATGGTGAATAAAACTTATATCATTTCGAAAATTTGAACTTATGGAAAGGGTTAAATATTATATCTAAAATTATTATTTATTTATTATGTGCCTGTGAAAAAGGAATTAGAAAAAAGATCAGGGACAATGTTGTCCAAATTGTTCTTTTATTGATATGAAAAAAAAATTGAGAATCTAAAAACAATGAAATTGTAATAAGGCCAATAACACTTCTCTCATTTTGGATTCGAAGAGCAACAAATTGTCAAATAACATAGTAAAAATTATTATTATTATTATTATTGTTGTTGTTCACGTCAAATAACTAAATAAGGAATTTCAAAAGAAAATTTATGGAAAAATTGTCCCAAAATGGTTTACTAAAATGAAAAAACAAAAATGGAATCTAAAAACAACAAAATTTTAATCCGAGAATAAGGCTTATAATATTTTGAAAAATGGAAGAGACATAAAAATATAAAATGTAAAATGTTATGGCTAAATATTGATTTATTAAGTGATAGAGAGTAAGGAATTTCAAAAAAAATTTCAAAACAAAATTGTCCGCAATTTTTAAGACACTTCTAATAGATAAAAATCAAACTAGCTACCCAATATTAATGGAACCGGGGAGCCAATAGAATCATAACCAATCATGTTTCTCGATATGTCCGAAAAATATCTTGTAAGACAACATACATGCATGTTCGTCGGTGTGAATTGAATATTTAATGGACGTTTAGAATATTTCCGGTGGTAGTATGACTAATGAGTAATGAGACAGAGATTAATACTGACACCAATGAGACTCGAGACCAAGATAGGAGAAGGATGATGATTGATTTTGAGTTTTGTCTCCTTACCCACCTCATTTAAGTTAAATCAAAGTTTATATTTAGTAAAATTTTAATATGGTGGATAAAACTTATATCATTTCGAAAATTCAAACTTACACAAACTGTTAAATATTGTTTCTAAAATTATTATTTATTTATTATGTCACGGTGAAAAAGGAATTAAAAAAAAAAAAGATCACGGACAATATTGTTCAAAATTTTATTTTATTGATATGAAAAAAAATTGAGAATCTTAAAACAATGAAATCATAATAAGGCCAATAACACTTCTCTCATTTCGGATTCGAGGAGAAACAAATTGTTAAATAACATAACATAGGGGTGTTAGGTTGGACAAATTTGGTTTGGCCAAACTAAGATTAGTTGAGAATTATTAGATTATTATGTTTAATTGTTTCTTCAGTTTCTCGCTAAATTGGAATCGTGTAATAGAGAAGTATAGTATTTATCAACTTTCTTCAGTTTCTTGCTAATTAGACCATGTTTCCCAATAGGAATTCATTTTTCCATGGAATTAGACAAAGGATATGTTTGGTAAGCCAAATAAACTAACTAATAGTTTATTCAGGAGCTTATAAATTTCTACCAATTAAATAAGCTCCCTTTGGTTTGAGGAGATTATTTGAAAAGCTTCTAAAAAAAGCTTTTCAAAGAAGGTCATGAGCTTTTTACTTTTTATTCCATTTTTTACCCTACAATTTTCTATAAATATATTTTAAACATATCTTTTTGTATAATTTTCTATTTATGAGCCAGCTTATCAGTTATTTTACCAAATATTTTTGGGTATGTTTGGCAAGCCAAATAAGTTAGTTTATAGCTTATTCAGGAGCTAATAAGCTTTTACTAATTAAATAAGTTTCGTTTGGTTGAAAGGGCTTATTTGAAAAGTTCGAGCTTTTTTGAAAAACTTTTTTTACTAGCTTTTCAAATAAGCTCATGAGCTTTTTGCTTTTTATTCCATTTTTTACTCCTAAAATTTTCTAGAAATATATTTTAAACATATCTTTTTGTACAATTTTCTATTTATGAGCCAGCTTATCAGTTATTTTACCAAACATTTTTATTTATATCAGCTAGCTTATCAGCTATAAGCTAGCTTATCAATTATAAGTTAGCTTCTTAGCTAATTCTACCAAATATCCCGTTTATTTATCTATCAGCTATAAAGTATAAGCTATCAGCTTTAAATTAGCTTTGTTGGGGAACTAGGACGCTGCTAATTCCGCCCAAGATCAGTGGGACACAAAAATATATGCGACTGAGAAAATAATGGACACTAAAATAAGCACAAATATGAAACACCGAGATTTAACGTGGTTCTACTAAACCGCCACGCCCACTGACCCACACCAATATATTTCACTATCTCAAAAGGAGGAGTACAAAAAATACCACACTGTATTTTTCTCTACCTACACAAAGGTTTTATCACTCTACTCACTTTTATCTCTCGTGTATAGCTTCTACACTGAAGCTCTCTCTCTACACAAGATCTCTCTCTTTTCTCTCTACACAAGATGTTTTGTGTTTTTGGTGGTGTGATTGAAGTTGCAAAATGCCTCGTATTTATAGGGAGCGATTGGAGAAGAATGGAATTGTTGCACCTAATCCTCACACGATTGTCAAACAATGCATGCATTCCATCCACCTAACTCACCTAATTCTTGACTTTGAACCTGCAACTTCTTCAAATCTTGTGTGCCACCAACCCACTAACAATCTCCCACTTGAAGACTGATTTCAATCTGTCTTCACAATCTTGCTTCACCTTAGAACATCTCATTTTGCAGCTTCGTGAAAAATACGATGTGGGTCACCACCTCTGTCTTCATTGCAGAAGACCAACTGAAGCTGAGCATAGCTCCAGTTTTTCCTTGGTTACTGTCTTCGTCATCATGTCGGCTGGATTCTTGCTGCCTTGAATCTTTTCAAGCGTCAACACTCCATCTTCCAAAAGTGACCTGATGAAATGATAACGGAGTCCAATATGTTTGGTCCTCGAATGAAATGCCGAATTCTTTGCCAGATGTATCGCACTCTGACTATCACTGCGCAAGACATTCTTCTCCTGCTCGAAACCCAATTACGCCAACAAACGCTTGTAACCATATCATCTCTTTGCTAGCCTCGATTCTTGCCACGTGCTCTTACGTAGTTGATAACGCAACAATCTTACTAGATTCGCGAAATCCAACTAGCATGCTAGCACCAACCGTGAAAGACATAACCGAGTGCTTCTTCTGCGATCTACCTCACCAGCAAAATCTGCATCTACGAAACCTCGTAGTTTCACTTCGCCTCGTCTAAAGCATAAGCATTTCTCAGTAGTTCCCCGTAGATATCTCAATATCCACTTTACTGCATCCCAATGCTGCTTTTCAGGATTTGCCATATATCTGCTCACAACTCCCACTGCATGAGCAATATCTGGTCTGGTACAAACCATGGCATACATCAAACTTTCAATGGCTGAGGCATATGGAATTTTAGCCATGAAGTTTCTCTCCTCTTCTGTCTTAGGAGGCTGGTGGTTGGATGAGGCGGAAATGATTAAGCTAATGGCGTCTTGTTGGCTTTGCCTTTGCTCATGTTGAACCTTTGTAGGATTTAATCAATATACTTGGCCTGCGACAACTGCAAAACACCTTTTTGCTTGTCTCTGCAAATTCTCATCCCTAGAATTTGCTTTGCTTCACCCAAGTCCTTCATTTCGAATTCCGCCGATAGTTGCTTCTTCAACTTCTTGATCTCGTCCATGTCCGAGCCGGCTACTAACATGTCATCGACATAAAGTAGCAAAATGATATAGCTGGACTCGAAACTCTTGAAGTAGCAACAATGGTCGACATTACACTTCATGTAGCCATTTTTCTGCATAAATCAGTCAAACTTCTTGTACCCTTTGTCTGGCGCTTGCTTTAAGCGTATAGGCTCTTCTTCAATTTGCATATCGCCTTCTCCTTTCCTTTCTTGCGAGAAGCCTTCCGGTTCTTTGCATATAGATTTCCTCCTCTAAGTCACCATGGAGGAAAGCGGTTTTCACATCTAATCGCGCTCAAGTGCAAGCCTTCCATTGCAACAATGCTCAACAACGATCGAATTGTTGTCGACTTCTGGCTGGCGAAAATATCTCTGTGTAGTCAATTCCTTCTTTCTGTTGGAAACCTTTGACTACCAATCTCGCCTTATACCTTTTCGAACCATCATGTTCTTCTTTGATTCTGTACACCCATTTATTGTTGAGAGCTTTCTTGCCTCTGGGCAACTCAACTAGTTCCCACGTCTGGTTGGAGATGAGAGACTTTATCTCATCTTTCATTGCAAACTCCCACTTAACAGAATCTCCCACCTGACATGCCTCGTCATAGCATTCAGGTTCACCGGCGTCAGTGAGCAACATATAGTTCATGTACTTTCGATTCGGAACATGAGGTCGACTTGACCTCCTCACAATGGGAATTGGAGCTAGAGACTGTGGTGAATCAGCCTCCGAGACGGGCTCCTCTGTCTGCAGACTCTCATCTGTCTGCTTCGACATACTGCCTTCTGGAGTATCATCCGGAACAACATATGTTGGATCATCATGGTTTGTGTCATTGGACTGCATTACATTTCTGTCCTTGTACATCACCTTTTCATTGAATATGACATCCCGCTCGATGAGCTTTTTGTTACGTCATCCCAAAAGCGGTGCAGAACTAGTCTCCACCATATCCAACGAAAGTACACTTTAGTGATTTTGAGTCCAACTTACTCCTAGCATTATCACTAATGTGCACATACGCGACACAACCGAATACTTTCAAATGAGAAAGTTTCACTTCTTTCCGCTCCAAACTTCTTCCGGTATCTGTACTCCAATGGTACCGACGGTCCACGATTAACTAGGTATGCCGCCCGTATTGTGACTTCCGCCCAAAGCTGTTTTGGCGGGGCGCATGTATTCTCATGCTTCGCTCTTTCGTCAACGTCCGATTCATGCGTTACGCAACTCCATTACATTGCGGTGTTCCTGGCAACGTTCTCTCCAACTTGATGCCATTTTGGTAACAAAATTTCTTGAACGCATCAAATTTTCGTACTCTCCACCATTGTCGATCTCAACTTCTTTACTATAAACCCGGTTTCATTCTCCACCATGGCCTTCCACTTCTTGAACGCCGAACACATCGGATTTGTGTGTCAAGAAGTAAACCCACACCTTTCTCGAGTGGTCATCAATAAAAGTCACAAAGTATGACTTTCCGCCAATCGATGAAGCTGGCTGTTGGACCCCACACATCCGTGGACAAGTTCAAGCTTCTCTTTCTTTAGAGTTCTCGCCACTTGTATTGAAACTCACCCGTTTCGCTTCCCAAAAATACAACTTTCGCAAAGTCTAAATCAATAGATCAAGCCCTGGTAGTTTCCTTTTGCATGCATGTACTTGAGCCCTTTCTGGCTCATATGCCCAAGTCTTTGGTGCCACAAGTTAGCATCCTTGCTATCAGCAACTGCAATTGTCATACACGCATTCGCCGTCGTGTATAGGGTGCCACTATCCTTGCCACGTGCGATTATCATGGCCCCCTTGGTGATTTTCCAACTATCATCAGAGAAGCTTGTGTCACATCCTTCTCTCGACAACTGCTTGACGGAGATCAAATTTTTCCTCAACTCTGGAATATGTCTCACGTCCTTCAATTTCCATACAGATCCATTGACATTGATCTATACTTCTCCTATGCCTACCACGCTGCAAGGATGATCGTCTCCGAGATATACTTCTCCGAAGTTTCCCGACACATAATTTGCGAAAAAGTGTCGATTTGCGGTGGCATGGAACGATGCTCCAGAGTCTATTACCCAATAGTCAGACTTCTTCTCCATGGAGCATATCAACGCATCACACGTTTCTTCGGTCACGACATTGACCTCGGTCTTGTTCTCCGTTTCCTTTGGAGCTGCCCTACACTGATTTTTGTAGTGCCCAACCTGACCGCAATTCCAACATTCAACAGACTTTGACTTGTTGGAATTTATGTGATTTTTGGATCTCGGTCTGCCATTCCTCGACTTGCTCAGTCACGCGTGCCCTCTCGTTTGAACTTACGCCTCTGCTATCTACATTGAAAGCGGCCGGAAGTTGAAGCGCATCTGTCTCCAGGATCTCCTCGGTCAAGATCATGCTCACAACGTCATCGAACTTCACTTCGACTTACCGACTCGAGCCTCGATGGTCGCGATCGTGCCATTCCACTCTCAGGCAACTGCCCAAGAATTAATAGAGCTCGAACCTCATCACTAAAAGTGATTTCCACCGTGGTCAATTGGTCTACTACCTCATTGAATTCGTTGAGGTGTTCTCCAAATCTCCGCTTCTGTCATTTTCATATTGAACAATTGCTTGATCAAATGAACTTTATTTCTTTGTCAGCAGACTACTGTTCATACATGCTTTGGATAGAGTCGCCATGAGACGCCGTTGTCTTCTCATTTTAATGTTGAAAGCGACCGACTTTGATAGGGTCAATCTAATTGCGCCGAGTGCTTTTCGATCAAGCACCTCCCACTCGTCGTCTTTCTCGCCTTACCGCTTTTCTTTCAACGGCTTATATAGGTCCTTCTGATACAAATAGTCCTCCATTTGCATTTTCCAATATCCAAAATTTTGCCATCAAATTTCTCAATTTTGGAAATTCTCTCGTCTGTCGCCATTACTCCCACTCGAGACAAAATGTGATTTTTCGAGAAATCGTTTCTGATGTGGAAGATCAGTCTACGCTGCAACCACAGAGCATACTAAGAATTTCAAGAGATATCACGAACGAAGCTCTGATACCAGTTGTTGGGGAACTAGGACGCTGCTAATTCCGCTCAAGATCAGTGGGACACAAAAATATATCGGCGAGAAAATAATGGACACTAAAATAAGCACAAATATGAAACACCGAGATTTAACGTGGTTCGCCAAGCGCCACGCCCACGGACCCACACCAATATATTTCACTATCTCAAAGGAGTACAAAAATACCACATCTGTATTTTCTCTACCTATACAAAGGTTTTATCACTCTACTCACTTTTATCTCTCAAGTGTATAAATTTCTACACCGCCTCTCTCTACACAAGATCTCTCTCTTTTCTCTCTACACAAGATGTTTTGTGTTTTTGGTGGTGTGATTGAAGTTGCAAAATGCCTCGTATTTATAGGGAGCGATTGGAGAAGAATGGAGTTGTTGCACCTAATCCTCACACGATTGTCAAACAATGCATGCATTCCATCCACCTAACTCACCTAATTCTTGACTTTGAACCTGCAACTTCTTCAAATCTTGTGTGCCACCAACCCACTAACAAGCTTATCAGCTACAAGCGAGTTTATTAGTTATAAGCTAGCTAGCTTATCAGCTAATTCTACCAAACATACCCAAAATGTAACTTTAGGTGGTTGTATCATAAAATTTAAATTTCATTTCTATCTTTGTATCAAGCAAAAATTGGGAAAATTTTAATGGAAAATA
Source organism: Jasminum sambac (assembly GCA_018223645.1). Classification (NCBI taxonomy): domain Eukaryota; kingdom Viridiplantae; phylum Streptophyta; class Magnoliopsida; order Lamiales; family Oleaceae; genus Jasminum; species Jasminum sambac. The sequence continues at coordinate 31,442,042 of CP073652.1, forward strand.
TTTTCCTTTTCCACCAAATTCCATGGAATCAAACATATACGTCGCCCCTAAAGATTCAGTTTTTTGTAATGTATAGAAACTATACAATTGAAAAAAAAAGATATTATCTATATAGTACTTTTTTAATTAAAAAATGTCATATATCTCAAATATATTCATAACAATAACATATTAACAAACAAAATAATAACTTCCGACATGTCAAACAATGTGCAACGGGGGTTATATCAAAAGAAGATGAGAAACTCAAGAACGGATTGACTTTTAAGTTAATTAATTGGAGCAATTTGTAAGGAAACCTCACTAAAGTGGCATGTACAACATGAGTTGCACGTGTTTGTAACAGGATTTTTTTTTTTAAAAAAAAATAATAGATTAATCAAAAAGTGTTGGATAAAATATAGCTAGCAAAGATCAGTTTAAACCATAGTTAACACTTTTTTCTGATTAAATTAAATTTTTGCCCTAGTGATGCATGGTAAAGTTATTTGTGACTGATTTTTATAACAATTTATGAAATTTTGTTAGTTGTAAAATTAAATCAAATATAAAAGTAAACTAAAAATAACATTTGAAAAATATAGTCAACAAAGTTAGCATATGAAACAATAAATTTTAATTAAGAACCCAAACATATTAATAAGATGATTTTGTATTGAAAAATTTCCGTACTCAACGTCTACAACTTTAGTTTTTGATATAAAGTTTAGCTCGTATTTATGGCTTGTGCTCTTGACATCTTGATCGTTGTATTGTTATATTCGCAACTTGTATTGTTAATTTTATTTCATATTATTCTATCCAAGGACAATATTCTAAAAATCTCAAAGAAGATTAAATATATAAATATTTTCTTAAATTGTTTATAAAATTCACATACACATAAAATGGGATTCTTTTATCCATAAAATGGTAATTAATCAAATCAAAATTGCTAAAATTATTTTTTTAAAAAAACAAAAAAAAAAAAGAGCTTTTATACACAAAATATGGTAAACTTGCATTCATAAAACGCGGGTTTGATTCAATAAATGAGACAGGTAATTAAGCACAGACCTCGTGATCCTTATCCTCATCCCGTCTCCGTCAAAGCTCGTATCCTTGTCACCATTATATTCTTCGTCTCATTAGTCAGTATTCTCTGTCAATATATATATGACAGTATATATATAAGTTAAACCGTACGTAATTGGAAAACTTGTGTGGAGTTCATTACACTAATCTGCAACTCGTGTTGCATGTTAATTACCTTACATGATATTTTTTAGACATATTGAGAAATATGAATCACATGATTAGGTATGATTCTATTCGTCCACTGACTACTGGCTCCCTCCCTTCTAAAACTGGCTTATACTTGTGTAACTATTCTTATCGTTAATATTTAACATTTTGTCTCTTTCATTTTCAAAAATAATAATATAAGTTTAATTCTCAAAATAATATTCTTTGCTGATTTTAGATTCTCAATTTTTTTAATTTTCAATAAAACATTTTGTATAATTTTATCCTTGAATTTTTTTTTTGAAATTATTTATCCGCCATTTCTTAATAAACAAATAATAATTTTAGCTATAACATTAAATTTTGCATCTCTTCGAATTTTCAAAATAATATACTCCCTCCGTCCCAAGTATATATTCCACTTTACCTTTTTACGAATATTAAAAATTTTATTGGAAAAACATATTTTGTAATTTGTAATCCGCATTCCTAATTTTTATCCATATTTAATGAGAAAAATTGGAAATTGATGACTAAAATTATTAAGCATTGAATATGAGTATATTAGTAAAATAATGTAAATTAAACCTCTTAATATGGAAAGATGACTATATATATTTGAGACACCCCAAAAGGGAAATATAGATTATATATTTGGGACGAAGGGAGTTACTTTTATTCGATTAAAATATTTTTTTACATACTCATTTTTTTTTCAATTTAAATTAATAATTTGATTTTGAGTAACATTGCTCGGAAAATTTTAAAGGGGGCGGCGTTATTTGTCACTATCACGGAGGAAAATCAAACGAAGAGTTTGTGGTTTACTTTTTTCCGTCTGTCGATTCTCTAAGGAAGAATTTTGGCTGTTTAAATCTTCTTCTCACGTGATTATTATGATTGAATAAAATCTACCAGACTACCACTCAATTTTAAAAAAATAGTGTCAGAAAAATAATTTTATTCAATCACGTTCTAAATGCAATGTGTGTACATATATAGCAAGAAGCCAAGAACAATCATTAACAAAAGACATAAGTTTGTACATATTCCTCGAAGCACTTTATAGCTTATGGCACTACTTTTTCGTCACTAACATACTTGTACATACAAGAATCAAGCAAAACCATGTTTTTATGTTTGGAAATTTAAAAATCATGCAAAACCTACTTATTTGTAAAAATCCTGCATCCGTACACATTTCTCTATCGAAATACGAAATCCTCGATCGCACAAATTTTCTGAGGGATCCAGTGCCGTACATGAGATTTAGGGACCCTGAATCAAAACATAAGTAATGTGCCCTAAGTATTGTATTTACTCAAATTCTATTTTGAATACTACTATATAGTATCAATGGTGCACAGTAATAATTTTTATTTTTTCATGTAAAACAACAAACAATATTCTAAAATGTTCTCATCAAATAATAAAATTAGAAATACGCTAAATAATTACCTTAATATAATCACGTAAAATACTCATCTTTAGAATAAAACTTATTCTTTTATTAATTTTATAAAATTTTTATTGACATAATACCTTTTGAAGCACCATTTTTCTCTTCTTTTTTTTTTTAGTAGGAAACACCAAAAAAATTTAATTAAAAAAATATGAAATATAAATGCTATTTAAGCAATTTAATCACAAAGATTGAAAATTATTAAAATGAGAAAGCAAAAATTAAAATATAAATCAAATATTTGTTAAGATATGACACAAGTAGACACAAAAAATTATATAAATTCCAAATTTATTTAATTGATAAATTGAGAAATAGAAATTAAAACAAATTAATTTTTTTAGCTGAATTAAAACAAATTAATAAGTTAACTTAAAATAAATTTTAACAGAAAAATTGGGGAAAACATGGCTTAATGATCGAACCCAAGTGCTTAAGTAACTTAGGCAACCAAAAGGCAAGCAAAAGGCAAGCAAAACCACCTGGCCAACCAGCTACACTATTAACAAGTTGTTACAACCATAGATAAAATGACGTATAACGATTTTGGGCACCCCAAAAATTCCCAAAATTTTGTGCCCTAAGACGATGGACTCGCCGCACTCAATTAGGTTCAGCCATGGGGAGAGATTGTGCGATGTAAATCTGGACAATGCCCAATTATAGTTGTCAATCCCTTACACAAAATGTGTAATGTGTGTTATGGTTATGTAATAATTGTGTAATATGTGTAATATTACATAAAGTGTGTAATGAATGTCAAATATTATAGAAAGTATGTACTGGATGTGAAATATATTACACAAAGTGTATAATGTGTGTGTAACAGTTGTGTAATGGTTGTAATGGTCCTAATTGATTTGTCATTGTTTCAGGCATAGAATTCGCATATGGTTTCTGTTTCAGACTTATAATATATGTTTTTTTGCATGTTTTCGATGAGCCCGTCCCAACCACTTGTTTTGTTGATAAAAATATGGATTTTTTTCTCATTTTAACTTCCCTTTGTGAGTTATCATCAGTTATTCGAAATTTTGAAAAAATAAATAAATTTGTAAAATGCGATTGCATGGATTTGTCCCATGCGATCGAATGGCAAAAAAAATTCAAAAATTGTGTTGCGTGATCGCATGTTCGAGCCACGCGATTCTGCGACCGGCGAGTTGAACCCAAAAAACAAGATTTTTGTAATTATTTTGACTTCCCCTTGTTTTTGAAATATTAAGGGATTTTGGCGCAAATAGTCCCAAAAAACTAGTCATATTGCAGATTTAGTCCCAAATAATAAAAGGTAGCGCAAATGGTCCTAAAAAAAACTTTGGTGCGCAAATAGTCCATTTGGATGGAATCCGTCCGTTTAACCGTTAGTCAAAGTCAACTGCTGAAAACTTGGGTGCGCATTTGGTCCATTTCATTTGAAATAAATTGCACAAAAGGTCCTAACTTTAGATATTGTTATAATCAAGTCCAAAAGTTTGAAAAATGTATACTTTAGTCCCAAATTTAGTTAAATTGTATAATCTTTTATATTTTATTTTTTCTATGGGTGCTTATTTGGTCCATAATTAATTTTATTGAATTAAAATTAGTCCCAAATTTAGTTAAATTGTATAATGATTTATAATAAATATAATTATTGTACCTATATAAAATTATTATTATGAATATAAAATTATTATATTTATTATTAGTTATTAGTTAAAATCAAAATGTAGCATCTATAATGCTAAAGAAAATTTTATAAGTTGTGATACTATATTAATACGAACAAATGCTCTTGTATTGAAATTTTTGATAAAAACCATTTAATCGCTATCAAATTAATTCAATAAAATTAATTCTACGGACCAAATAAGCACCCATAGAAAAAAAAATAAGGGTCTATGGGTACTTATTTGGTCCGTAATTAATTTTATTGAATTAATTTGATACCGATTAAATGATTTTTATAAAAAAATTTCAACACAGTAGCATTTGTTCGTATTAATATAGTATCACAATTTTCAAAATTTTCTTTAGCATTAGAGAGATGCATATTTTGATTTTTTAACTAATAGCTAATAATAAATATAATAATTTTATATTCATAATAATAATTTTATATAGGTACAATAATTATATTTATTATAAGTCATTATACAATTTAACTAAATTTGGGACTAATTTTAATTCAATAAAATTAATTACTGGACCAAATAATCACCCATAGAAAAATAAAATATAAAAGATTATACAATTTAACTAAATTTGGGACTAAAGTATACATTTTTCAAACTTTGAACTTGATTGTAACAATATCTAAAATTAGGACCTTTGTGCAATTTATTTCAAATGAAAATTGACCAAATCGCCGCACTCCAAGCCAAAGAATGATTTTATTGACTAATCTAAGAAACTGATTTGATTCCATCCAACATGTACTATCATTTGAAAGACCAAAATTTTTTTTTTCATTTCAAGGCTTACCTTTTATTATTTTACTAAATCAGAATATAACTAATTTTTTGATTATTTATACAAAATCCCAAATATTAAACATAAAATTTGGTAGAAGTGTAAAGATTTCCAGCAAAAATGGAGAAGAGATTAGTCTATTTGGGCTTATTTATTGATCATTGCTTGGCCCATATTGGTATTGTGTAGTCTTGGTCCTGGAACTCTCATTATAGGCCTTATTTTTTGAAGATCCATCTAAGCCTATTACACCACTTCAATTGCTTGGAGCGTTGATACGATCCGACCGAAGCATCGAAAAATCATTAGATCTAACTCCAGAATTGAAGAAATCTGACCTAGTGAATGAACCAACAAACCATGATCTCGAATCTCGCCACAAGAATTTTGACACAATTATTGATAAAGAAAACAATTTCTGAATAAAAAAATTAAACACGGGAAAATTAATTCTCACACAACATTCCCTAAAACTTAACTTAAACATTTTTTTTTAAAGTTACAAGATAAGGTATTTATAGATAAATTTAATCATACCTGACTTGGTGACAAGACTCAATAGCATGCCTAAAATACGAAAATAATTAACAAAAATAAAGAAAAGGGGAAAATCATGAAAATTCACGAATTGTCTAGTTTTGCATGCACGATCTTTCAGTATTTTAGTCATAACTTTTTCTTCCGAACTCCGATTGAACTGATTAATAGTACGTTGGAACCCATACGAAATGGCTTCAATTCTTCAACAATAGAATTTAAACTTCAACTTTTATCTCTTCCAAAACTTTGCTCCTTTGTACCACATTGACCCTCAAACTTTAATTCTTGATCAATTTGGCCTCGAAATGTGTTTCTTTGACATTCTTAACGTTCATCTTCACCCAGTTTAAACATAAGAGGATCTTGGATCATATCAAGTGTGGTCCTCGATTGATGGGAAAATTACATCTAACACGGTTTTTAGGAAAAAAATTTTACCAAAATACATTATCAACTTTTTTCTTAAAAAAAAAGAAAAAAAAAAAAAAGAAAAAGAATACAGTCTTCTTGCACAATCACGAGAGTTTATAGTTTTCTTCTTTTTTTTTTTTTTTGGTTATTTTTTTGTGTGACTTTTTAAAACCTATTTTGGCACCTTTTGTTATTATCTATGAAAATCCCACCCTCCACGTATCGTCCAGCTCAGCCCTAATTGGTGACGTGATGCCTAGGATGGACCACCAATCAGCAAGCTGCACGGAGTGCTTCACTTCCACACGTGTAGTGCCCTCCCCAACTCTAATTGTTTTTCCTTAATTCGGCCACGTGTAGTCTTCAACCATTGAAAGAATCCTAGTTGGAAAAGGAATGTAGCGGCCATCGAATCCTAGGAAATCAAGTCACAATCTTTGAGGAAATCTGGAAGGATCTTGAATCTCAACATGGAAAAGATTCTTCTCCAAGACGTTTCCTTTTATACCTCAAATCCTAGCTCATGGTACTCTCTATGTAAAGGAATGTAACTCACAGGTAAATGGCACGATAGGCTTATCTGTCTAATTCTTGCATGCATTATACGCCCACCACATTCCATATCTAAACTCCTTCCCTGCTGCTTCGCAAAGTACTGCTCGCACAAAACCCTTCAATGCTAATGAGTTATTCTTCCATTTCAAAGGCAGTGACTTGACTGTCGGAATACTAACAGTCATTGGCCCCTTTCTCTTCTGTGATCTTGGTGCCTTATTGTTGTGGTTGAGTGTATAAGGACAAGCAACGTATGGCAAGCATAGACTGAGAGATTTATTGGTGTTCCGGATGGCATCATCCAGTAACAGCCGTCAACATTTTTCTTGTTTGTTACCTTTTTGTATGTTTGTAACATTTTTGTTTTTTTTTTTTTTTTGTGTGTATAACTTTCTAAAACTCGTTTTGTCACTTTTTAAACTATTAGTTACTTTTTTGTTGTTTGGTGACTTTTTAAACACATTTTGACTCTTTTCTAAATCCTTTTTTGTCACTTTTTTTAAAGCCCACTATGACTTTTGTAATGTGACTTTTTAAATATTTGTCACTTTTCAAATGTATTTGTGAATTTTTGTATTCGTGTGTGGCGTTTTCTATTGAGTTTTATGAATTTTTTGTGTGACATTTTAAAATCGATTTGTCACGTTTTTAGAACCCGTGTCAACATGCAAGCAAAAAGACTGCAATTGCACGGGCCAACTGTTTGAACCATGTGATCACAAATTTAAAATCTCTCGATCGCACTGTGATTGCATAATTCATCCGTATTTTTCAAATTTCAAATCCTAAATAGGATACTTGTGTATAAAGATCCAATTTTAGCTTCTTGCAAATGAGCCTTGCATTCGCTGGACGGCTGGGATCCTTACCTTTGGTGAAGGGTATATTCACAAGTCATTCAAGTGCATGTAATCTTTATAAAATTTAAAATTCGCAAAAAGAACGAAGGATTTTGTTAGTTTTAAACAAATTGAAAACAACTTGAAACAATAGGAAAATAAGTTTAAAAAGAACGAAACCGTATAAATTAGTAAACCTTGAAAAGAGCAAAATTAGTAGAAAGATGAAAACGAACGTAAAAATAAGAAGCTTAAAATTGCTCTTTTTCTTACTCTTTAAATAACCGAAAATCATCATTAGTCTCATCAAATTACCGTATTGCGCTAGAGTTTCATTTTAAAAACATATCATATAGTGCTTCTTAACTCGAATTGAACTTGAAGTTTGCCACTTATTATTTTGCGAATTTTTATTCACTCTCTCATATCACACAATTGCCATATCATTTGTTGTAAATTACAATTTTTCTTACATAACAAAAATTGTTTTGTTATAAACTACACGCCTTATCCAATCATGTACCGAACAAATTTTTATCTTGATGTTCTTGATAACGCATTGATATTAATAACTCGGTTAACAAACTTGTTTCCAACTCCATATATGGTCGTCTCGTTATCTCCGTAGCTGATGAAGAGGAAAAGAATATGCCAAAATTGGTGATGCCAAATAACTTGGCCGGGTCCGGTTCAGTTAGTCAGAACCGGACATCATCATCGGACTGCACGACCTTGGCGGTCCCAGATATGGTCCCATATGAGCCCATAATTTTGTCCTCTTCATTGGCGGCCTCTATCTTTTTTTTCCTCCCGAAAATGGGGGTGTTGGCAACTTATTTGGCAACAGAACACATTATAAATCTATTCATAGTACTATTCATATACACCTAGTTCAATTGGATAAACAACAAATTGCGGCTGCCTAATTAATTCTTATTTTAAATTAATTTTGAGAAAATTTATGAGTATTGGATTACATTGAACTCAACAAATTGCGCAACACATGATACGTTTTATGAGACTTGAAATCCCCATATTTTTCCAAATCAAAACTACCTCATACGCAAATGCACTGACAGATCGGCTTTCTCTACCAATTACCGACGGTTTTAACCCGGGCCGACTCCGTTCTATCCCCGAGTTCATATTTTCATGTTCCAAAAGAAAATCTCTACTTAAAGGCTTGGTTAAAGGTGTGAGTGGGGTAGCCGGTCAAGGCCGGTCTAACTTCTCACTCTCAGCGCAGGTTAGCAACACCGTCTCTTCTCCTAACTTATTTGCGCTTTGTCCGTCCGGTTCACCCTCAGCTCCAGGTTTGGTGTTCTTGGGTACCAGTGGGCCATACTATTTTTATCCCCAAATTGACCTCTCAAAATTTCTTATTTACACTCCACTCCTATTTAGTCCGATGAGAAGTAATCTAGAAGTTTACGGGTACCCCTCGACCGCTTATTTCATTGGTGTGACTTCGATAAAAGTCAACGGAAAAGTCGTACCATTTGACTATAGTCTTCTACATATCAACACAAACGGTCATGGTGGGACCAAATTGAGCACCGTAACTCCCTTCACTATACTACGTACATCCTATGATTTTCAAACACTTTATTGAAACATTCTTAAATGAATCTACTAAGCTCAACCTCACCATAACAGAACAAGTAAAACCGTTCAATGTGTGTTATAATGCAGACGACGTTCGTGAAACGCATCTAGGACCCAGTTTTGCAACTGTTGATTTTGTAATGCAAAGCGATGATGTGTTTTGGAGAATCTTTGATGGTCAGGATTGTCCGTGAAGACATCGACGTTTGGTGTCTAGGGTTTTTGGATGGTGGGGCCGACATGACTGCAGGGGTTGTGATTGGAGGCCATCAAATGCAGGACAATTTGCATCAATTTGATCTTGACAACAATGGACTAGGATTTTAGTTCTTCAGTTTTAGCACATGGTACAATGTGTGCAAACTTCAATTTCACAGCAAATAATAACTTGGGGTGAGCGATTGCACTCACTTCGATAATATTGTTGGATATGCAAAATATTTTATGAGTTTTAGTAAATTTCTAGTTTTTTATTTCCTATATGAATTTCATTTTTTTAATCCCATTTTCTGAAGTTGTACTATCTGCTTGTTTGATTTTCTTCTTTAGTAACTATTTTTAATTATTCTGAGTCCCCGAGTACGCTTCAATTTGATTCAGATATTGTTAGGATGTGTATTTTTATGTGTTTTTATGTGATATAAGAGAGATAATAAGTGGAATTGAATGGTGGAGGTTTGTGTAATACATGTAGGTCCCACGAAATTTGTGTATAAAAATATGTTAAAACTTGTATCAAAGTGATGCAATGTAGCTATGTTTGTTTTACCAACCAAATGATCGGATGTTTTTCTATTGTGAGTGTACGCTATCTTCATGTTTGCGTTTTAGGCAAGGTTTTGCAATCTCTCTCATTAATTGTAACGAAATAAAGTATAAATTATTATAGATGTAAAAAAAAAGGTTAACGATGTAAATGTTTGTGGGACGGATTGAATTTTTAGAGAAAAACATGGTCGGTCGTTACATAATTCACTAGAATTAATGAGATTATTATAATAATATATCATTATAATATATTATTGTAAAAATCATTTTATGAATCTGACTGCTATTTTGATGAAAAATGAAGACCATGTGTTGCACGATGAGTACATAAACCGGGATATTGAAAGCGGCATGCTTGAAGTCAAGGCTCCAAAAAGCGTAAGGCGTGATAAAGCGGTAAACCCACACTTCACGCTTTTTTCGTGCTTAAGCGCGCTTTTTCACGTTTTGTCACGCTTTTTCGAGCTTTTGTGTGCTTTCTATCGAAACTTTTTACTTCATGCTCACGCTTAATCGCACTTTATGTGAACTTTATGTCACTTTTTAGAACACTACTTGAAGCCACAATTCCAACAAATGTTTACATGCCAAAAACGATGACTGATATTAAGGCATGATGGGCATATCCCATGATCAATGTTGATTTCGCTCTACATGATTCGCTAATTGAAAGATTTTTATTTTAATTTCTATTTACTTGAAAGTGGTCTCAAATGGTGTAGTTAATGTTCTATTACTGGTGGTTACATGTCATAAATTAATTTTTAAAGAACCATAAAAAAATGATAATGAAAACAGGCAGAGAAGATTATATTGAATAACTATAAAATATTTATAATGACTAATAAATACGTCCAACATTCTTTCAAAATCTGGACATTATCCATGACATTGTCAATTTTTTATTTTTCCAAGTCAGTCTCATGTTGTACGTGTCACTTACTATACAAGGGTATGTATCTATACAAGTATAAGAATCTCTAATTATGGTAAAATCTTGGAGACAAAGTAAAAGCCAAATAAAGAAAATACTAAACAAGGAAAATACAGTCTTGGAAACTAAAGTCATCGATAGGAAGCTTCTAAACTAGCTAGGTCCTTCTCTTGGTTGTATGATTGACTAGTTTCAGTTCTATGGTTCGGTTCGTCATGATATTCTTCAACATGCTCCCGCAAGATGATGATGGATCTAGCAGACACATCAATCTTGGAGCGAATCATTTACTTGATGCATACGAGAGAGACAGAGAGAGAGAGAGAGACTAACAACAAGAAGAGGAAAAGATGACTGACAAGATCAAAACTCGTTGGAGTTTGGTGGTTGACAATAGTAGACATGAATTGCTTGTTTGAACTTAATTGGACGATTGAAGGGAATAAATAAAATGGGATAATTAACATCGAAAGAAGGTTGGATAGAAACATTTTGCTCGTTGGAGCGTTTATTTGCTTTGTGAGAGACATGAGAGAGAATAGATGTTTGTGGTTGACGGATTGTGAGAGAATTGTAAGCCTGAATCACTCATTGGAGCTTTGTAAAGAATTAAACAAAGAAAACACATAAGAGAGAGACGAATAGAGGAGATTGGATATTGACATGAATCGGGTTGGAGAGAGACAGACACGATGTTAGTGTCATGTGATGGTGGCCCATTAACATAAAGAAAACAAGCCCAATGTCTTTTGTGCTGGACCAATTTGAATGACCCTGTCTGAGGCCCAATTTAAGAGTCAAAAGCTTCTGACACAAGCTTGTCCATTGGGATTGTTTTTTGACCGAGATTGATACGCGGGGGGCTCGATTAATTCAGCAGCTTGGTCATTTTCTTCTCGGTTGAAAACTCCCCATTTTTCAGCCGCTTCTTTTATGGTCTCAAAAACTCCATAGATCTAGCTTTGCATTCTTCTTCCTTGGTGATTTACTTAGTGTTTTTCACAACTTAATACAGGAAAATGTTTATTCTAGTCTAGATCTCTTTTCGTGTAGAGTTTTGAGCGTTTTCTTTGCGAAAACAGATTGTAAAACGAGATGTGTTCTCGATATTTATTTTGAACGTGATTGTAAACTTTTATTTCATTTTTAATGAGAGTAATGCGTTTAAATTTGGGTTTAGAGTCGATCTTCACCCTACACACGAAAAATAAAAACATTGACGGTGAGATGAAGAGAATCGGAGAAGAAACCTAGGATCAACTCGTGGGAGCTTTTCAATGCTCTAATACCATGATAAATTTAAGAGAACTTGATAGAGAGAAGAAGATTGAAGAACATAATTGAAGAAACCATATAGAAAATAATAATCAACCACAATATTCACAATATACAAGGTATATATTTATACAAGTACAAGAATTTATAATTATGGTAAAATCTTGGAGACTATATGGTAAAATCTTGGAGACGTAAACAATAATGATCCAGTGCACCCGGATGTATCATAGTTATGGCACTCTCGGCTGTTTTTTTGGTCACATACGATCTTTATTGGAAAAATTGAGGTCAGATCTAGAATCAGCACGGTAAGGCAAAGCTCCAACAGTTGAAAATTTTTCTGGTGATATCGTTGGCTACCAATCAAAGTTTTTACCAGAACTTTGACAGGCGGCCAAAAACTTCAACCGACGCCAACGGCATCGCTGGAAAATTTTCCACATTGCTGGAGTTTAGCGTCGCTGTGCTAATTTTGGATCTAATTTCGATTTTCCCAATAGAAATCGTATATGACTGGAAAATACTCAAGAGTGTCATAACTATGAGAAACCGGGATGTGCTCTAAATAAGAAAAATACAAAGTCTTTGAGACTAAGTCATCGATAGGAAGCTTCTAGGCTAGCCAAATCCTTCTCTTGGCCGTATGATTGACTAGTTTCAGTTGTATGGTTTGATTCGTCATAATATTCCTCAACAGAGATTTTTTTTTTTTTTTAAATGCATTCTTAATTAGTAACATGACTCCCATTTTTATTTAAAAAAAAAAAGCCATTATGCTCCGTACAAGTAGTTGATTGAGTTGATGATCAACTGTGTTACTTAAGTATTTCAATCCACGAACAATTGAAGAATCACTAGTGATTGAAGAATTCAAAATTTCATATTGGAGTGGAGGTTGCGAATAGTTGAATCACATACGGGTTTGAAAATGTATTCAATTGCAAGTAAAGTCTACCACGTAAGTAATTAGAGGAGTTCAGGTTGCAAATGAAAATTTGTCCCGTGAGTTACAACTAGCGTGGTTGCTCTCTTGAACACACATGTACACGCCCTGACGTAGCGTCCTCACAGGATGGCACATCATCCAACTTGTTTGTAAAAAAATTTTAGTATCTACATTAGGTCAGATGAATAATACATAACTACCCCCTGAAAGTGGGGGCTGGTGGAAGCCACAGGAATTTTTTCATAGACGTGTGCGTATGCTCCATGCACACACAGTGTACAAGGGAGCATAATTATTACAACTCGATACTAGTTCCACTCTCGTGCAATGAACGGAAAATTGTGATATTTAAAACATTAATATTAATGTAATTAATAAAATTTAATTTATGCACTTTAGTACTAAAATAACAAAAACGTAAAGAAATACAATATATTTTAATATTTATTAACGGGAAAATATCCAATAAATACAAGTCAAAGTCGATTTTTACTTGTTAAATAAATATCTTATTTCTTAACCACTAATTACAACTTATAAAAAATGATTTATTAATTATTCTTTTTAAGTATTTATGGATATTTTTACCACCTTCCTTCTTTTTTCACACTTTAATTTTCCTTCTATCTTTTAAATTGCACAGCAGGTTCTCCAACTTTCAAATTTTACATTTTAGCCCTCAACTTCCTAGCTGTTTTTCAAAAATACCCCAAAATATTTGCACCTAAGGTCCTATATCTTTCGGATTATTTTATTTTGGTCCTCAAACTTTTGAATTTTTAACACTTTTAGTCCTTTGTGCTCTTTTCTTTCTTATTTTCGTCCACATTTAGGAAATTCACCTACAAATACAATATTTAAAATAACATAAATAAGTAAATTTTTCATCGTGATAAAAAAAATATTGTAACTATAAAGATAACATTATACTTCATTTAATACTCTTGATAGCAATTCATAAACATCAATGGACGTACAAATATTATCTTCCTAAGTAACATAGATTACCACACCAAGTAGTACACATTACCTACCCCGATAATCTTGATAAATATCCAACTTCTCGCTTCACTCATCTCTCAATTTTTCTCTCCAGATTACCACCCTAGGTAATCTTGAAAAATATTCAACTCCTCGTTTCCTTCGTCTCTCACTTTCTCCTCCAGATTATACCTTAGTCATCTTAGGGATGGCAAATGAGACGAATCGAGCCGCTCAACTAGTCAAACACGACATCGAGTTCTACTCATTACCAAGCTCGGCTCGGCTCGTGATCAAATTCTTGAGCTCGGATTCAACTCAGCTCGTTCGGCTCACGAGCAAAACCTGCGTAGTCCACGAATGGCTCGGCTCGGCACTTTTTTTACAATTTCAAATGTTCAATCACTTAAGTAACTTTCTTTTTGAATAATTACTTAAGTAACTTAAATTAATTAGCATGACATGTCCATATTGGTTAAAAGTAGACATTGATTAATTAAAAGTAGATACGACAAAACTAGAAAAAAGTTGAAATGAAAATAATTTTCCAATTAAAAACTTTAAAATTCCAACGTATTAAAATTTGACGAGCTCACGAACCGATCCACGAACTTTACGAGCCGAACCCGAACTGTCAATTTTCCAATTTTTTGGCTCGGTCCAAGTCCAAGTCTGTGTTTTGACGAGCCGAATCTGAACTTTTGACGAGCCGAACCGAATGAATACACGAGTTCACAAACTATCCAACTGATTTGCCATCCCTAAGTAATCTCGACAAATATTCAACTTTTTGCTTCCATCGCCTCCCGACTTGGTCTCTCTGCCCACTTTCTTTCTTTAGATTATCATAACCGATAATCTACATATTATTACCAATATATTACCATTTTAAACCAATTTGAAATACTATCGGGGCAATAATCTAGATTATCGAGGATGATAATCTAAAGAGAAAGTCATATAGTGAAAAAAATTGGAGATGGAAGATGGAAAAATTTACGCTAAAAGCTTTAATTGTTTTGCATATTCTATAATATGAAATAGAACCTTCATAGCTCTAAATATATCCATATAAAGTTAAAGGTTGACTCATGAATTGGATCTCTTTGAAAAAGTTCAATGGAGCAACCTCATAATTGCTAAAATTTTGATGTTTTAGTGTTCTAATTATGATTATCATGGTGGCTAATATTGTTACTGCGGTGAGTAATATTATTATAGGGGAAGATAATATTATCGAATCTTCTATGATGAAGAATATGCAATAATTTAATTGCAAGCTTGCCTTTTTTTAAAAAATTTCAGGTCAAGTGGTTGCTTCACACCATTTATATTATTTTTGAAATGTTGCAATATATTCAAAGCAGCCAATTTGAGAAAATGCTTTTGATTTCATACTCAAGAGACATAGTTCTGCATCCTCAGGGGCCAACAGGGGAATTAATATTTTTTCTATACTATTCAATACTGTAATTCTTGATTCAGTTATAGAATTTATTTGTCAAATTTTTAGAATTTTGAGATTTGGAGGAATAATTATATACTGATTTCTTATGTGCTTTTATCCTGTGTACACCACTTCCAAATGTATAAATCCCTATTTGATATCCATTAAAAAAATTTATGAAGGCCGTGATTATATGGTAATTTGTAATTGTATATATTTGGATAAATCTTATTTGATTTTCATTACAAAATTTCCATAGATATTGATAATATGCTGATTTTTAATAGTATTTTTATATATAGGCACTTAAATATGGATAATAGTGATAACATTCCTTTATATTTTTTGGGAAATATTGTCAGTTCGTTATATTACCGAGTTAAGTAATATTATTATTAGGGTATGCAATATTATTATCAAGGTTAAGTAATATTTTCTGTATGTAGAAAGAGAAACTCATCGATGGGGGAATAGAGAAGTTGAATGTCAATCGAGATTAATTGTGATAGTAATATGATTACTGATGAGGTAATCTGGAGAGGGAAAGTCAGAGATGACGGGAGGGAACAGGTGAATGTTGATCGAGATTAGCTGGGGGCGGTAATTTAGAGAGAGAAAGTGTGTAGAGAAAAAAAGTCGGAGATAAGGAAGCGAGGAGTTGAACGTTGATTGAGATTACTTTGGGCGGTAATTTAGAGAGAGAAAGTACATAGAAAGAGAAATTCGAAAAAAGGAACGCAGAAGTTGAATATTGATCTAGATTACCTAAAACGTCAATCTAGAGAGAGAAATTGTGCAGAGAGAGAAAGTCGGAGATGAGGGAAGCGAGAAGTTGAATGTTGATTAAGATTACCTTGGGCGGTTGTAACGACCAAATTCCTCTCTTTTGTATTAATAAAATAATACAATAAGAATCGAATTCTTACAAATTGAAAATATGGAGAATTTGTAGTGGATTGACTCCCTTACCTTGACTGATCCTCTGATTAACGATCTACTAGCTGGAGAAGAGGGACCACATGGCTTGATGCTATGCTACAAAAGATTTAATTGCTGACGGTGTGGATTTATTATAGAGTTTGGCTTTCTGTGAAGAACTGAAAAGGATTTAACCCTCTTCTTCTTTGTTTCTTCCTTTGCTTGAGTTTGAATCGAGGAACTGAAGAGATGTTTATATCTTTTCTTCTTCCTTTCTGCTTGACCTTGGTTTGGTTTTGGAAAACTGAAGAGTGTTTTCTTTTATTCTCCTTTCTTCTTCTTGTATTTGGTTTGGTACTTGAGTTGGTGCAGCTCTCCTCTTTTTGACCATTGTTAGGGTTTCTACAATAGGGTTAGTGGCCTATTTATATGCGCATTTGAATAACCCTTGTAACCACTTAAGAATTATCCAACTGATTGGAATAAAATTCCTTTGAAAATTTACTAATATCTTAACCTATTTAATTGATTTATATAAATATAATATTTCGATTATATTTAACAAAATCAAATAAAATATTAAAAAAAGTAAGATGAGCCTCATGGGCTTTTAAATTGAAATTAGGCTTTTATAGACATTTGGACTTTAAAAAGTTTAATGGATTCATAGATCAAAATTAACCTGGTCCAATGCATTTACTGGGCTAATTAAAATCAATCCAGTCTAAATAATTTATTCATTTTTAAAATTTTAATGTCTACAAATGCCCCCTCAAGATTTATCAACTTATTATGTACTAAATAAATAATTGGTAAATCTTGAATTTTAATTTTAGAATTTTATTAAATTTTAATTTAATCTTGAATTTTGCTAAAGGTAGAAATATATTTTTTTTCCAATCTTGAATTTCACTCAAGGTTAAAAGAGATTTTTTTTTACCCTTGAATTTTGCTCAAACTAAAAGGAACTTTTTTTAAATGTCGAATTTTGGTCAAGAAAATTTTTTTTCAACGATCATGTGACAAATGGGTGTCACTAACCTATATCCATTATCTCACGTTGGAGTTGATAGGTTGTTAAACCCATGCATGAATCTTCTCGTTCTTATCCCACAAAAGTTGCTTGTGTGTTAAGTGTGAGGATAATGACGTCATGACGAAGAGTTCTTTTGCACACTAAAGTCGAATTTCTAGGCCTGTAAGAACTCAAGAACCATATTAGCACGGATGCCTTATTATCCTTTAAACTTAGAGCATCTTCAATGGGCAGTGATATTAAGGGATGATGTGGAGGAGAGAGATAGAGAGAAGATGACTAGGTGGATTGACAAGAGAATAGAGGATGTGTAATGTAAAATAAAGGGAAAAGTGAAAAAGTATGAGAGATGTAGAAACAAATTCAAAAATAATAATAAAATAATAGTGGAAGATGTGAAGTTGAGCTTCTAGATATAGAAGTGGCACGGGAATTTATGGTGAAAAAGTGGAGAAAAAGTAGGGAAAGTGAGAAAAAGAGAAAAAATGTGGGACTCGTAATTCTGTTATGTTCCTTTGACAGCAATGGACGACTATCGACTTTGAATGTGAACGGCCCAAAATTCTCTTATGTTCCTTTGATGGGAAACCGATTGCAATGAAGAAGACCTCCAAGAAACCGTTAGTATATTAACCAAGAAAGGATAACGAAAAGGGTAGTGACGTCTTCACATTTTACTTTCTTTCCCTAGCCTCATCGTTTTTTTCCCTCTCTTGGATCGAGAATGGGAACATTGGCAGCTAGGTTCTGATTTCGTTAGGTTCTGGGTGTTTGAAGTTGAATGGGTGATGAATTATAAGTGGTTTAATGCACATGTTTATTGTGGCCGTTTAAATCTCGATCGTAGTTATGGAGCCAAGGATATTCCTAAGACACAAGTTAATCACATGGGACTTCTATGCTTGCAATTTGGATAGTAGTAGGACTTTGCCATGCAATGCAATTTTGTCATTATCCTTGCATTTATCGACTTCGTCATTGTCCTATGCAAAGCCGGATTGTTACCTAATTAAAGACTAAAGAGTTTGATACTTTGATTATTCCTGTGGGATTGATTTGGGATAGTCACGATCCAAGTCATTGATGCAGTATTTAGATAAAGCCAAATTCTAAGACATGCCAAGACTGGGTCCAGGTGAAGGCTAATCCAAATTGATATGATCAAAGTCGAAATTAATGAGAAGGAGAATTGTTGCTCGTGTCAAGTTCCTCGATGTATCGACCGCGCTTTGATTAATTAGCCCGAGTTAACTTAAGGAATTGCTATTAAATTTGGTCTTGTGGGTTTGGGAATTTTGAAATCCATTAGCTAGGGAGTGACATGAAATAAGTCTTTTCGTCATCATCCAGGATGCATGTCAAGCTGGCATGCGATTGATCGAGATGCTTTAAGTTTAAAGGATAATAAGGCCTCAGTGCTAATATGGTTCTTGAGTTCTTACAGGCCTAGAAATTCGACTTTAGTGTGCAAAAGAACTCTTCGTGCTGACGTCATTATCCTCACAATTAACACACAAGCAACTTTTATGGGATAAGAACGAGAATAAGAACCAGGAGATTCATGCATGGGTTTAACAGCCTATCAACTCCAATGTGAGATAATGGATATAGGTTAGTGACACTCGTTTGTCACATCATCGTTGAAAAAAAAAATTTCTTGAGCAAAATTCGAGATTTAAAAAAAATATCCTTTTAGGTTGAGCGAAATTCAAGGTTAAAAAAAAAAATCTATTTTAACCTTGAGTGAAATTCAAGATTGGAGAAAAAATATATTTCTATCATCAGCAAAATTCAAGATTAAATTAAATTTAATAAAATTTTAAAATCAAAATTCAAGATTTATCAATTATTTATTTAGTATATAATAAATTGATAAATTTTGAGGGGGCATTTATAGACATTAAAATTTTAAAAATGAATAAATTATTTGAACTGGATCGATTTTAATTAGCCCACTAAGTGCATTGGACCAAGTTAATTTTGATCTATTAATCCATTAAACTTTTTAAAGTCCAAATGTCTATAAATGCCCAATTTCAATTTAAAATCCCATGAGGCCCATCCTACTTTTTTAACATTTTATTTGATTTTATTAAATATAATCGAAATATTATATTTATATAAATCAATTAAATAGGTTAAGATAATTAGTAAATTTTTCAAAAGAATTTTATTTAAATCAGTTGGATAATTCTTAAGTGGTTACGAGGGTTATTCAAATGTGCCTATAAATAGGCCACTAACCCTATTGTAGAAACCCTAACAAGGGTCAAAAAGAGGAGAGTTGCACCAATTCAAGCACCAAGCCAAATACAAGAAAAGAAAGGAGAAGAGAAAACACTCTTTAGTTCTCCAAAACCAAACCAATATCAAGCAGAAAGGAAAAAGAAGAGATATAAACATTTCTTCAATTCTTCGATTCAAGCTCAAATAAAGGAAGAAACGAAGAACAAGAGGGTTAAATCCTCTTCAGTTCTTCACAGCAAAGCCAAACTCTACAACAAATCCACACCATCAGCAATCAAATCTTTTGGAGTATAGGATCAAGTCACGTGGCCGCTCTTCTCCAGCTAGTAGATCGTTAATCAGAGAATCACTCAAGTCAAGGGAGTCAATCCACTACAATTTCTCCACATTTTCAATTTGTAACAATTCGATTCTTATTGTATTATTTTCTTAATACAAAAGAGAGGAATTTGTTCGTTACGTACAGTCACGCTTCACTATGCATCGCGCTTTGTCAAGCATCTATCGCGCTTTGTCATGCATCTATCATGCTTTTATCACGTATTTATGAGCTTTGGCACACCTAAGCTCAATGCTTGACATCAACGCTTTTTCGCGCCTTACGCTTTTTAGAATTTCAGACTCATAGACAAACAGCAAATGTTGAGCTTTAAGCTAATACGTCAAAACTCAGATGGTGATGGTGACAGATATATGTATCATATACCTCAAATTTTTGACATTGTTAGCCTGTTAGCTCAGTTGGTTAGAGCATCATGCTAATAATGCGAAGGTCCCAAGTTAGAGAGCGACATGGGCCATCTTTTTTTCTAATAACGCGAGGGACGTCGTAGGACCTGCATGGCCATTTTGTTTTCTTATGCTATTCTTTTTCTTTAAACCTCCAATAACAGCATGGGTCATTTTTGTTATCCTTAAGATGTTCTTTTCCTTTAAACGCTCCAATAATAGAAAGATAAGAGATTCTCTTCCTTTAAACGTTCCAATAAGAGAAAGAAACGTCAACATTCATGGCACATATTCCGCAGTCATTGGAGCTAGAAAAAAGAAAAAAAGAAAAAAAAAACCGTGGTTTGTGGAAGCTATTCTTTTATGTTTGTCTACTGAGAATGACAAATCAAGTTTAAAGGAAGTTTTGATTTGTGAATTTGATTTACGATGATGCTATAGGGATATAGAGAATTATATAAAGAGTTACATAATCAGGTAAAATAATTGTGTTACCTTTACTCTTTTTATACAATATAAAATAAGGGTAAAATAAGACATTCACTTTGAATATGTCACATGTTATACCAATCATTATGGATATTTAGCTTTATCCTTTGACTTAACGTAATTAATTGTTATTTAACGAACATCTTCACACAAAATGATTGAAGACCAAGTAATCAAAACTTCCATTCACAAAAATACATAAAAATAAAATTTCAATCCCTACATGTGCAGACAATCACATATGCAGGACAATTCTGTACTGCTTGCATACTGATTTTAACATATTTTTATGAATAAGAAAAAAGAAAATAAGCGGAGTTGAATTATAGAAATTTAATAATACAAGTGGACCCTACGAGATATGTAAATATAATTTATTTGATCAAATTTGGATTTTTTAAAAAATGAGAAAATAGGAAGAAAAATTAGTGTGCAAACACATGCTATGGATTCACAAAAGGGAAGTATAGCATATGTTTTTTTTTTTTTCAAAAAAAAAAAAAAAAAAGAACTCGAAGTGAAGGAGGTAACTCCGACAAATTCGGTTGTGCTCTTTCTTTCATCGAACTCGCCGACCAAGTAGTTAAGGAATTGTTAGATGATGAATAATATAACTAAGCAATAATCAATCGTACTATAGCAGTACTAGAGAAATCTCTTTCAGATCTTTATGACTGTTGGTGGCTCCATCAATCGACTAACAAGATCAACTCCTATATTTGTCGATTTGACTATATTTGTCAATTTGGTAGGGAAAATTTTTATTAAGGCTCGATACCGTTCCTAAAAAAAATTAAAAATAATAAAAGAGAAGAAAAGACTCGTGACAATAATTATCAAATCAATTTAGTGATAATTTGTTGTCGATAATTATGAATTTTTATAAATCCCAAGTTAATTGTTGGCGATAATTATGAATATAATTTAATAATGATACGCATTATCCCAAATATTATCTAATATTAGATTCTTGTAACTAAAATTCCTATTTAATTCGTGATTACATTTCCTTACTTATCCAAATTCTTTTTTTTTAATTTTATTTTACAGTTTATTTTATGCATGGTATTTTTATTTAATTATTATCTGGTCCACTTTTTTTTCTCAAATACGGATAACTATGCATAGTACTTATATTGGCAAAGGATAATACTAGAGCGATATAGCCTTGGATATAATTGATGATATAATATTAATAAAATTCTCATATCTATATCTATCTATATATTAATAAAATGAGATTAATTTCCCGCTCAATTTTATAATTTTCAAAATTAAAAAATACTATTTTATTTATATTTTCTACTCAAGCACAAATACCTAATTTTCAATCCATGGATAATCTCCCGTTATTATCACCCCTCATCTTTTGATAGAATCACTCATTATCCATCCAATCCGGGTTATTATCATGTGTGATTTTTTTAAATCTCCTATCCATATCTTTTTACCATGAAAAAAGGAAAATATGTTATTATAATTTTTATTTTACACATATTTTAAATTATAACTTGACCATAAATCTCCCCGTCCAATGCACGGGAGAAAATACTAGTTACCATTAATGAATGATTATATTAATAATTGATAATTGATAATTGATATAAAATATATTAAAGTTATTTTATTTCATTATTATTGCATTCTTTATGGTATTTGGTATAATACTGTAGCGTAATAGATTTGCAAAATCGCCTGTCTATTTTTCAGAGAATAAAAAAAGTTAGGCATTTTGTTTAAATTGCGGAAATGCAAAGTGAGTCCAGTCTCGGCACGGCAGTCCGTTACCTCGACAAGTTAAATACGGGCTAGTCCATCGATTGTGTACTTTATTTTATTATTTAATTTTCAAATTCCTTTTTTTTTTTTTGAATAATAATTTTACAATTCCTTATTTTTAAAAAATTGTAGACATAAATTTTTATTCGTATTTAATTTTAACTCAGACTCCGTTAAATATTGTCGGTGATCGATGACACGCCTAAAAAATGAGAACAGGGCTTTTTTTTTTTTTTTGAAATGTTTAAAAACATAATGTGAAGTAGAAGTTAGAAAGCCTGCTCGACCCAAAAGCTTCTTTTTCCTCAAAATTGGGTTAACAAACAGAACTACGAGTTCGAACAGAAATGGTTCAACTTGTTGACATGTGTAACGCTCAATTAATTAATTGTTCTTTCAGTGGATATAACGCAAAAAAGGAGGTTGATAAAGTTTAATTTAAATAATTATAATGAATAGTTGGATGTGATTGTAGTGCATAAATTGCGATTTGACAGGACATCACATATCATGCGCACGCAGTGGTTATGGACATTAATCAACTCGACTTTACAAGTTTACATTTATACTTGGGGCTTGTTCTTTTCATGATAATTCTTCATTAAGGGTGTGTTTGATTGGCCAAATTTGATATTAAAAAATATCACATTAAAAAGATATTTTTTCATTTAGTTGTTTGATTGTACTATTTTTCAACGAAATATTTTCCATATATAACCAATTTACGATCATTTTATGCATGAAAGAGACATTTTTATGGTAAATTATTTCTAACTTCCCCAAATAGGGGTGGGAGTCGGTCAGTTCGGTAAGTTTTTTCACCAAAATCGAAACCGACCGACCACGGTTGGTTTTTTTCTATTTTTTCTAAATTCAACCGAACCGACTGGCTCGGTTCGGTAATCGAGTTAGTTCGGTCGATTTTTTCCATTTTTTTCGATTTTTTCTATTTTTTTCTTCTTCTATTTCTTTTTTTTTTAAAAAAAAACTTATCAGTTTTTCACCAAACCGAAACCCAACCAACCGCCAAAAAAAGGAACCGAACCGACCCGATACTGGCGGTTTCGATCAGTTTAGTGATTTGACGATTGAAAATGCCCACCCTACCCCCAAGGAAAATATTTTCCTTGCAAGATGGAAAATATTTTCTTTTCCACCATTGGCCAATCAAACACATCCTAATTTTCGTTAATTTTTTTCTTTCATCACTTTTACCTATTTATATAATTATTTTATATTTTTAATATATTTTTCTCAATTTTCAACCACATATCTAATACGTCGTTCGAGTAAATCTATATTTTCACTCATCATAGTGAAAAGAACAAGCCCGAATCATTGAAATTAAAGAAATCGAAACAAAAATAGAAAATAATGAAAAGAAATTAAAAAATTTTACTAGATAGTCAAGATTTTAAATTTAAATTATAGGGTAATCAATTATAATTTTAATTTATAGAAATGTCAAATTTTGAAGGATGATGTGACAAAAATATACCTATAACGATTTCAAGATCGTTATATTTCAGTAATGAAATCGTTATAGGTAAGAGCATAAAAATAACGAAATCATCATTTTACAAAGGATAAATTGGTTTCTCATTTATAAAAATTGACATCCTTGTGAATAGTAATTAATATATGATAAATCAATAGTTCAAATTGATAAGTTAATAATTAAAATTGACAGTCAAATAAATCTCTTGAGAAATTATAATGATCAACAAAACGTAAAATGTGACCAAGCTCATATCAAAGCGAATCCAAGCTTGATACTACCAACTCAGAACTCAAATTTTCACACCACTGAATGTCCAATTCAAACTCGACACAAACAATCAAGTAAATCTCTCGAAAAATTATAATGATCAATAAAATGTAAGATGTGACCAAGCTCATATCAAAGTGAATCCAAGGTTGATACTACCCACTCAAAACTCAAATTTTCACATCAATGAAGCTCCAATTCAAACTTGACACGAACAATCTAGTAAATCCCTCAAGAAATTATAATGGTCAATAAAATGTAAGATGTGACCAAGCTCATATCAAAGTGAATCCAAGCTTGATACTACCACTCAAAACTCAAATTTTCACATCAATGAAGCTCCAATTCAAACTTGACACGAAACAAAACAATGTTTAGTTATCACATCAGTGTTGATTTTAATGATATATTTTTCTTCTAATTTTTTGAAGTACCCAATGATATATTTTTCTTAATATATGTATTTTTAAAATTTATTTTAATTGTACATCAATGTACATCAAACATTGAACATTTGTTAGGCTTTCACTTCTGAAGACATCGTCTGATAAGACCATTTTGACCCTAGGCATGTTCGGCCCTAGATGCAGCCTGGCATGTCTCCCCAACTTGGGCGTGTTCTATTCAACATTATTTCATCAAATTAATTTTTTTGTTCTACCGTTCCGTTTAATCATCTATATATTAATTTGATAATTATTTATATATTTTGAGATAATTTCTCAAATTTTCAAGCACACATTTTTCACCAAATTTAATTTCACTATGGGCTTGTTCTATACACAATATTTTTTTTTATTCGAGCGACGTGTTAGGTGTATGATTGAAAAATTAGAAAAAAATATATTAAAAAATATAAAATAATTATATAAGTGGTTAAAAATAATGAGAAAAAAATGTCAGTAGATGTTGATTGTGTATAAAACAAGCCCTAAGTTGAATAGGACTAGCCCTTGATCGTCTAATGTCGAGCCCAATTTCATCATAATTTCCTCTTTCACTATTTAACACTTTTGTGAGTCAAATAGTCAACATTATTAATCTTTGAATGAGAAGTATAGACGATGGAGTCGTCTGTATATATACTGTGTTCTAGATATTGTTTATTTATTAAAGTACTGCATAGACATTTTGAGCAGGGCTAATCTTAAGAGTTAGGATGCACGGGGAAAAACTTTAGAAAATAAAATCTTGCGGCCCTTTCCTTGTTTTGGCTCTTTTTTTTTTTTTTCCCTAGTTCTTCAATTCGAATTTTTAAATCTTTGACGTAAGATTTTATAATTTGTGCTCCTATTGTTCTTATTTTCAAAAAAGAATTGTCGGTGCTAGAGGCATCAGTTGTCGTTACCTCGTCGTCATAGTAAGAGTGACTCTAATTTTGCGGCCATAAAATAGTATTTTCATGGTTCACAAAACTCATTGAGATCCGCATATATAAACGTGACAACAGCTATTGGCAGGTTGTACATTTTTTTATTGATAGCGTGAGTCAAGAAATGTGAACTTGGAGAGAATTTTAAATTCGATAATTCAAAGAATTATACTTTTTGTTTGAAAAAAAAAATTGAAAAAATTGTTGTCGATGCATGGGTAAACAACAGGAAAATCAATTATGAGAAAATGAATAATGGGATGATGTAACGATGCATGAACTTGAAATAATTTGATTTGAAGTGATATGATGCTAATCGTATAAAACGGGAAGGTGGGTCCTACGAGCTCAAGCAGAAAGCAACTCAAGACTGTCCTAAAAAAGCATACATATCCACAGTCTATTTATCCAATGTATGGCTAATAATTTATAGTTTTTTTTTTTGACCGGGGCGAATAATTTATATTAAGAGAGTTTTCAATTTGGACTTTGATGAATTTTAGAAGCGCATATATTATGGATTGAGGTTACATCTCTAATAAAAGTTAATTCATTACCCAATAATTTCTCTATCTAATGATTTACGTACCATATCATCGTAGTTTGCCTCCAATCAATAACTCATCTATCCAACTTTGTCCTTAAGGCCCATTTGTTCCACTAGGTTAGGATTATTGCCTTACATGGACATAACCGTCTTCACTGCATCTCGACCACCTGCCTTACATGGATAGAATCGCCTTAGGAAATTACCATGGAATTTTTCTTGGCCCCACGATCCACCTCGAAGCCCACCAACTTCGAGGTTCGATCCCAAAAGATTAACTCATTAGGTGAAGTAATTCAATCTCTTACAAATCAATCACTTAACTCATATTTAATCAATATAGGACTTTGTTCGCATTTTCCCAACAGCATATAATTTTAAGTTTTTTCAATTTAAAATTTTATTAATTCTGTAAAAACCCAATATTTCAATTTAGAATTTAATCGATTTCATATAATATATCAGTGTTCTCAATCATTTCTGGATTTTCATGGATTTCATAACCAGTGGATTTTTATAAATTTCTATGCATTGTGAGTAAAAAAATATCAATAAAATTTATCAATTAATTAATGAAATCCATTAAAATGTGATTGGGAATATTGGAATCCTATGGAATTCATTAAATTCTATATTACAGATGCCTACTTTTAATAAAATCAATAGAATTCTAAATTGGGCACGCTTAAAGTTATTTAGATTTCTAAAATCCATCAAAATCTAAGTTGAGAATGTTCCGAAATTTCATATTGTAGACACCTAACAAAATTTTACTAAAATCTATTAAAATCTACTAAAATCGTGAAATAAAAATTCATTAGATCTGAGTGATTTTGTGAAATCTAATTAAAATAGTAAATGACAATTCATAAGTTTAAAAATCCACTAAATTCCATGTAGAGAACACCTTTTAAATTAGCATTAAAAATTAATTACTATTTTTAACAACACAACGATATTCAATATTATCTATTAGTCATACATTGCATTCCTTTGCTAATATTTTTCTTGCTTTTTGTCTTTATTATTAATTTGCAGATTTTTCAAACGAAAGTGTTTTTTATTAGTCAAATATCATGTAGTCATGTATTTTATAACCAATGGTTATTTGGGGAAGAAAAGCCAAAATGATTGTTTCCTTTAATTAATTTATTTATAATAGTTATCATCTTACCTCAAATTTGGTTAAGGTTTTATTTAAATTGTTCAAGTTACTTTTTATTCGTATATTTCATGGACCGTATATATAATTAGTATGTAACACGTGCATTGCATGTGATATTGTAATGGTGTCTAAATTTCTATGCAAAAAAATTTTTATATATAAAAGATACAAATTAATAAATATCACACAATTAGTTGTGATTATATAGTTCAAAAAAAAAAGTCCACAAAAATCTTCCAGAGTATTTATATTGAATAATATAACTCAATAAATCTAATATTGCATATTCAAAACTTTACTTTCTTATTGTTGTGTCCATTAGAGCAAAAATTAGTTTTTTAAAATCGAATCTCTTTTATTATTTTACAAAATACTAACAATGTCAAAAGTAATAGTTGTTATACTCAAAAAAAAAATATACTAATAGTTGTTTACCTCCATCCTCTAATATCAAAAGGTCAATTATATTGTTCACATTAAAAATAAACAAATAAAATTCAATTGTTTAAACATATACAAAATTTGAAATATTAAACATAGAATTATTGTACACTCGAAAAAAATGACATCAAAATCTATTTTAAAATTAACGATTAATTTTTCTTTGCCATGACCATATGCATGAAAGCTTACATTTCTAATGAAGTTGCATAAGTTCTTCAACTTTTTGGCTGGATAATAAGGATTAAGTCTTTGCTAATATAAAACAATACCAAATGAGCATTGTTAAGTTCCATTATCGCTTATTTGCTCAAAAAATTTAAGGTGAATTTTTTTAAATATGCCCAAAGAGAGGCCGTACTTTTTGTTCAAAAAGGGAGCTAAGAAAAAATAAACATCATACTTTCTTTTCAATCTAGTATTCATGGAAAAGACTATCACCATGTTTCGCATAGCAATTAGCATCAATCAGTGTACTAAATACTATGCATATGAAAATGAACGGGTGTGGAGTAATTAAATAGTGTTGTGATGACAATTTAATAATAATATTTAATAGTAGGGAAGTTATAATATTAATTGAAGGCTAAATTTGGATTAATGCATACAAAAATAGTAAGGGTATTAGAGTCCAAAAATATTTTACACTACATTTACACTATTATATACTAGGTATGAACACATGCATTGCACGTGATTTTGTAATATTATTTTGAATAATTAATTTTAGATGTGATTGAGCAAGATTATATTTCTAATCCAATAAAAATGAATATTAAAACTCACGTTTGTTTTGTACTCAGTAAATAAAAAATTTTAAAAACTCATGTTTGTTGGAGGATATATTTAAGTGAAGTTACTCATATTTATCATAAGTTAGATTTGTGCAAAGAGCTTTACAAATGATAAAGTTTTTGTCCATGAGCCGTTTAGCTTCACTTTGTTGTATGACCTATATATAAGTCACAATTGATTTGGATAATGATATCAAATGTAGCTACATGAAACCCTTATTGATACTTTTATTTTATTTTATCTCAGTCGGTATATATGTAAAAAATATATTTGTAGGTATGAACTGATCTTCATATGATCCTATAAATTATTTTGTCTTATTAGAGTCAAAATTTAATGCATATTTTGAAGAGTGAATAATGGAACATGTAAAAAGTGAATAATGTAGCGTAATTCTTACACCAAAATGCTAGTAACTTTAACTTTCTCTCCTTTGTTATTCAAATTGAGGTTGGGAACATAGTTGTTAGTTATTCATCGTGCTATTTGTATAGGTTCAATACAATTGAATTGTGGTTTAATTTAATTTTTAGACTTTTTATATTCCATGAATTGAATTAATGATTTTTATTAAAAAAGTCAATGACATTGTTGGTATAACGGAAAAGTTACAAGGATAGAAACGTTCAAAAATATTTTTCCATTATAGCCACTATTATAAGAGGGGGGATTAGTGATGATAATCATGTTTTACACTTATTTTCATATGTTCATAATTTATATGTTTATATACACTTTGTTGGTATATTTAAGTACATGATATCGTGAAGTTGCTATCAATTCATAGAGATTATACCATGTTTTTTTTCATTTCGGTGTTACGTTCAAAGTTTATTTAGTTCAATTTTTTCTTACAAATTAAATTAACCAATCATTATTTTAAACTCGTGACAGTTTATTTTATGAGATTTTGATCTCACAAAATGGTGCCAACTTTGGAATTTATCCCAATATAATCGATCACTAGCTAAATGACTATTTAGTTAGGGTAATTGGCACAACAAAGATTTAGGGTGTGTTTGATTGAAACAATTTACATGCAAAATGTCAAATCGTGGAAAACATTTTCCTACTTTTGTTGTTTGATTGCAACATGTAAAATGCATTTGTTTTACAAGGTACAATCACTTCAAGCACAATTTTGGCCAAATGCATGTAAAATGTTTTCCTATGGGTTTAGGTGGGAAAACATTTTACATGTAAAATGCTTTTCATGTAAAATATTTTCTTCCAATTACATATTTTGAAAATCTCGACATTTAAGAACATATTTTCAATTTTGGCTCTATAGATTACTTATATTCACACTACAAAATATGTTATTTACACCATATTTTAATTATACGAAAATGTCTTCAACCTTATTTATAACAACAATTATGCCTCAAATTTTTTGTTACTTTTATGTAATTAATTTCTAATAATTAGCTTAATTACTTAGTACGTAAATATTAGTTTATATTTAAATATTGTGCTAGCACCGTTTGAAATTAAAAGCAATATTCTTGTTTTATGTCCATTATTTATATATATTTAAAATTGTCATGAATAAATGAGTAATTTAGGGCTTGTTTGATTGGGTATAAAGTTGATGTGCGCGGTATTTCGTGTAAAAATGTGTGGTTAATATTATTTTGGGAAATATGTGTGTGGTTGAAAATGAGTATGAGGTTATACGGAATTGCGTGCGTATAAATTTGTTGTGAAAAGAACAAGCCTTAAAGTCTAAATAAATAAATTTTCACAAAAAAAATCTGTCCAGACCAAATTACAATTAGTGAAAGATTAAAAATAATATGAAGGAGAAAATGACATCTAGAACTAAATTAACATTGAAAACCTTTAAAATAATTCCCTAAAGTGTGGTGTACTAAATAATATCTATATCATGAATATAATTAGCTTATACAAATAAGAATGCTTGAGGATAAAATGACAACATTGTCCTTCTTCATAATTCAAATAAAATATGAAACAATTAATTTGAACACAATTTTTTCTAAACATGTGTTGATTAATCCTAAATGTAACTAAAAATTTTTATTATAACTTTAACTTTTCTTATATTTTGTTTTGGCCCATAAATTAATAAATAAAGAAATTTGGTCCGCTTGGGTGATTTAAATTGAATTCTAATTTAATTTATTAAAAATTTAATAAGTATAATAACGAATGAAAGGATGTCAAATTAAAAAATATTAGCACGTGTTTACGTTAATTTTTTTTATCTTATAAAATTATTTATCATAGAAGTACATAGTAGACCAAGTGGTATTTTTGATATATTAACTAATAATTCAAAACTAATACTATTATTAGAGTTATCTGTAAATTTGGTTGATTGCAGTATTTCAGTGGAACTAAAAGTAATTTTTGACCAAATATATACACAATCAAACTATTTAACAACAAACGGAAAAATAGAAAAAAGAGATCAAAGATTATGACTTATTGATGTCTATATAAAAGGGACCAGTGTAATCTTTTCTTCATCACTTTTGAATTATCGATAAAATTCCTGAGGTTTTTACTCTCAATTCTTGGTGGATACCATGGTCCTTTAACTTTAAGGGTTGTCACTGGAATTCACTTGTTTTGTGTTGTGTCAAAAATATAAGGCAAATGTAAGTAGAAATGAAAACTTCTTAGAGGCATTTAGGATCAATTTGCACATATTAAAGGTCTTGTGTTCAATGGAATTGTTCTATATTTTATTTGAATTAAAAAAAGGGAAATATTATTTATCTATTTTCAAAAATCCTTGTTGTGTGACTAAAATTAAAAATAGATTTTTAAAATAGATTTTCAATACGCATCAATCCTAAAGAGTGATCTTTAGTGTGCGAATTACAGAATTAGTGATTTAGTAATTGTAACTCGACCTAATTAAAGCCCTACAAAACTAATGTTTGAAGTGTTTGCGTACTTCCTTAATTTTAACTATTTTCTAACGTCCAATTACAAATCGACAACCATAAGAACCAGAGAATAATTACAAACCCTTTATTATGTGATTGATAAGAGCTCCACTAAAGCCATGATAGAGTATAAAAATGTTCAAAAACTAGTGCAAAATGAGTAATGCTATTTGTATAGTACTCATTTTGACATTTATACTTACATTCATATATAAGGTTACGGAATTCTACAAAACGAAACGTCCATATCATAATGTTATTTCACCTCACAAAACTTTGATGCTTCACATTTATATAAAGAAGGTTGTAAGAATATAAATATACTAGTAGCATTTTTCTGTCAAAATATATAAGTATAATTCTACAGGTTGCAAAAATTAGTTTCTTCCCTTTCATTAGGATTAATTTCATACGAGTGAAGAAAATGTAATTATTAAGTATTAATATTGTTAAAATAGTAAAATTTACTTGTACCTTTATAATTTGCATGTCTCTATATTATTAAGTATAATAAGTCATTTTGATTAGTATAATTTGCATGTCTCTTTATAATATATATTAATAAAGAAATTAAAAATTTTAATATACACACATTATAATCAATGTTCAAAAAGTGTAAAACGTGATTAAGATTCAATGTGAAGGTCAAATTTTGAAATTAATATCATTATAAGCATATGCTATCTGAGAAATGCATAAAAAATCTTAACACGTATGAAGCGGCAAGGTCAAGTTTTCATCTTAAGTGTCTCCTAAGCAAGTTTTAAACGAGTTTTCTAGAACACGACTTATAAGGAATGTGCGTGATGTGTGTGGTAAGCAACCTCAAGCCTTGGAAGTCTATGCACACCTAGGCGAAGCTTAGGCGCGAGTAAAAAGGTGTTTAATTTTTAATTTTTATTTTTTTAGTTTAGTTATTCTAGAGTGATAAATAAATAAAAATGCATATTTTAGAAAAATTATACAAACTTTGACATATACATTTTTAGGTTTTCTAACAAATATACAGGTTCTAAATTATTAAAAATAATAAATACTTTGCAAAAATAGTAAAATACTTATCAATTTCTACGATTATGTTACAATTCAACAATTCGATACTCATGTTTAAGTAAAATTTGACTATAGGCTTAAATTGCTTAGCGTATATTTGATTGGTGATAAAGTTATTTTTCTTGATGTACATGTTGAATATGTGGTTGAAATTTGGGGAAAGTATATTAAATAATTGAGTGAGTGGTTGAAAATGATAAGAGAAAAAGTTGATAAAATTTATGTTGAATTATGTTGAGTAGAACAAGGCCTAGTCGGAGTCTTGCAGAAGGCAATTGTATTAAATCACAAAAGAATGGAGTACATGGGCAATTACGGTACGGTAAAATTAAAACCTATTTGTCTCCTTTAATACCTATATTATAATTTTTATAAACACAATTAAGGCCTTATTCTTTTGGGGACTTAACTTCTCCGCACGCAAATCTATAAACCTCATACTCATTTTCAATCACACACATATTTTCCAAAATAATATCAACCACACATTTTTACACGGAATATCGCGTACATTAACTTTATACCCAATCAAACATACCCTTAATTTAATTGTCCGATGCGAGAAGCACGTTACTAGAATATGAGTTAGGCAGTTAACTCAATGAAAACACGAGTGTTTTTTCCTCCCTAGGCACGCTTTAAGTCGCTGACTTAAAGTTGACTACTTGTTTTCTCGCGTCTTGCTACACCTTGCATATATAGTAAGTGAAAAATTGGATAGGATTAAAAAAATGAATGACCCATATTTGAGATTGATAAATTAAAAAAATTGGTTATTTTTATGAGACCGAAAAGTTATTTTATACACATTACATAACCTTAAAAATAATTTTTATTCTGTAACCTCTATTTTCATTGATAGTAGGTAGTGTAATGATTGGTAAGTAGTGCGATGATTTCCTGCTTGGATGGAAAGAAAAATTGGACAGGACGTCTTTACAAGCACACTTGAAATGATTGGTTAATTGTTACACTTTAAAATTATTCTCGTTGATAAGAAATGTAAACCGGCGCTAAATTCAAGTCATCCAAAATATAAAATGATTGTTCAGAAGGATAGACTATGAAAGTGACGGTTTATTAAAATGTTATAAAATTGAATTAATAGCAAAAAAATAAATTTTATTTTATAAAATTTTTTGACATGTTACATAAATATAATCATGTGTATAAACATATAAATACAAGTAAGGAATCCTCTATGAGTCGTTCCAATCTCACTTTTAGCTGTAAAATTTATCAGATTTATGACAAATTATCTTACGTTTAAAATTATTTTTTTGCCATACATAACCTTCGAAAAAGATTATTTTCAACCTTAAAATTTACTAAACAAGCACCTAAAAATTAATTACATTTCTTTTCTACAAATTTATTTATGTTGTTAAAAAAAATGGCTGGAAAAGATTAGAGAAATTCCATTTAGTTGGTGACAACCACGAAGGGAAAATATATTATTCAATCTTGTCACCAAGTTGAGCAGCGAACCAGATCTCAATTGCTATTTTTTGGACCAATAAAAAATAATTAATGCAATTATTCCCATTTCCATTTTGAGAATCATTCGATGGATAACTTATGGCAACTTTAAGGTTGGGGAAAAGATAGCTGGCATTAATATTTTATTCCATCCCATTACCTAAAAAAATTACCTATATATGATGATAAACATGTATATACATACATAAACACACATATTTGCAGCGAGTGTTATAGCGAAATTGATTATAAATTATTTTTTTCAAAATTTTGACGTGTAAAATCGTCATAAATACCTGTTTAATTATTTGGAAGAAATTTCAAAAACAAATAATTTTTAAATGTGTAGTTAAAAAGGGAAATAAATATTTTTTTTCCTTAATAAGTTATCATGTCATCAATGTAAATGGCAAATAATATTTGAGAACAAGTTATTAAAAATTCCATTCCAAACAAGATATTGGGCATAATTAATTAATGTACTTAAAAAACAAATAAATCAGCTATCTCAAATAACAAATTTAAGAAATTTAAGAAGGAAAAAAAAAATTATGTTATGATGTACGATAGTTAGATGAAAAGTAGATAGCTAGGTCACATGTCCAAACCAAAAGAAGAAAAAACAAGATAAAATAGATAAGGAGGTACAACTTCGTCAAATATATTCTTCTTGAATTTATAATATGTTAACCAATCAGCTTCCCTTTCAATGAGAATGTTCTAGTCCGAGCGCTCACGCCCTAAGTTAAGTCATGAGCACTTGATTAATTCGTAATTTTTCTAGAAATCAAGCGCTCGCG
The DNA here is from genome assembly GCA_018223645.1 of Jasminum sambac. Taxonomy (NCBI): domain Eukaryota; kingdom Viridiplantae; phylum Streptophyta; class Magnoliopsida; order Lamiales; family Oleaceae; genus Jasminum; species Jasminum sambac. The sequence continues at coordinate 31,477,022 of CP073652.1, forward strand.
CCGTAATTATCCGACTAGATCATTAATTACTGTCCCTTAGCTTTCAAATATATATGTGTGTGTGTGTTAAGCATCAAAACTCTCTTCGACTTCATAAGAGAATTTTCTATAGAAAAATCACACCACATAGAAGTGCGTAACCTTTTTATCGAGTATATTATCTCTTCTAGTACAACAATTGAACAGACACATCTTTGAGTACTATTGATGTGGCAAAATTAAAATTGTCATCTAAGTCAGTGTGAGATTTTCCACCTAGCTCCTTGATAGGGTGTGACCGAGTCCCTTTCAAATTAACTATTCCACATACTTAATTACCTAATCTCAATTACATTGTACGATCATCTAATTATTATTGAAACTAATTTTCTAGCTTCCCATTCATGACCTATTTTGTCTTGTCTTAGACACAACCGACTATAAATACCCCATCCATTTTCTCATTTGGTTGCATGTATTCATTCACCCCCTATGCCTTTTACAATTCTCTCTCACATGCATGATCATACATTTTTCCCCAACAAAATATTTTAATTTTTGTGCCTTTTAAGATAGATTTTAATAATCCAAAATTTTGTGTCAAACGTTTTCAAGTCCCCGATTTTGGGATTTCGCTAAAATAATCTTTTGCCTACTCCCTTATTGAGAAAATACTTAATTTTTCTATTATTATTATTTTTATTTCTTATATAAATATTAAGAATGAGAATGTCACTATCTGTGTGCAAACAAACCCCATTTTTGCTGCAAATTCCTCAAGCTTGGAAAGTCAACTGTCGCCGCCCACCTAAGGAGAAGGTGGTGGTGGTCATGGGAGCCACCGGGACCGGAAAATCTCGACTGTCGATTGACATCGCCACACAATTTCCGGCCGAGATAGTTAACTCAGACAAAATGCAAGTATACAAAGGTTTGGACATAACAACGAACAAGATTACTCGAGAAGAGTGTTGTGGGGTACCCCACCACCTACTAGGAGTAGTAGATCCTAACATGGATTTCAATGCTACAAACTTTTCTACCATGGCTTCCCATGCAATAAAATGCGTAGTCGAGAATCGAAAGCTTCCAATCGTCGTTGGAGGCTCGAATTCATTCATCGAGGCGCTCATTGATAACGATGAAAAATTTCGTTCCAGGTACGAATGTTGCTTCCTCTGGGTGGACGTGTCTATGCCAGTGCTCGACTCATTCTTGTCGGATCGAGTTGATCGAATGGTGGAAAAGGGAATGGTAGATGAAGTAAGAAACATGTTTACATCAAATGGGGACTACTCAAGAGGGATCAGGAGAGCAATTGGAGTCCCCGAATTGGACCGTTACTTTACGGTGGAATCATCCTCGGACGACAAAACTCGTGCTAGACTACTTGGAGAAGCAATAAACATGATAAAGTCCAACACGAGCAAATTGGCATGTCGCCAAGTGGAGAAAATATATCGATTGAGAGACGTTAAGGGATGGAAAATGCATCGGATTGATGCGACCGATGTGTTTAGAAAACGAGGCAGAGAAGCTGACGAGGCGTGGGAGAAACTCGTGGCAGGGCCGAGCATGGCGATAGTAAGTCGATTCCTACTCAATTTTGATCCTATGGAGTATAGGACGTTGAGGGCAATGAGAGCTCCAACGATCGAGACCGGAGTAGTAGCTGCGACCCACTAGATAGCTACTTTCAATTTTGTATTAGAAGACCTATATATAATACTCGACAATATAATAAATAAAAACTTCAGAGATTAGAAGTGATGTAATTTCCACATAGGCACACGGTGATTGGATAGTATCGATCAATGATCACATCCATTACTAATGTGATATGTATCCAGTAAGTATAATAAATCGTGTCTATGTTAAAGCCATTCTCTACCGTACTATGTGGTACTGGGTTACAGTATCCATGGTACTGATCCTTTTGTCAATGTCTTACCTTAAAATTTTGTCCTTCCTTGTGTAGTGATTTGTTGCAGCTCTTTAGGCCATCAAATAATTGTGGTGGAATTTTGGATGGGTACACTAATTAACACTAGCTAGCTAGTACATCGAGACATGATGTTATGAACCTTATCTTTAGCGTTGGAATTTTCTGTTCTTTTCGCCAACTGCAGATGCTTCATTTCTATTTGCCAAACTTTTTAAAAATCAGAAATGATGGTTATTTGTATCAACATTATTGTTCAACTATTTACACACACACCCACACACACACTTGATGTGGAGATTATTAATTTATTAATTTATTGTTCAAACATTGAGACACACATGTGAAATAGTTCCTCATAACACCATGGCTCAATGTTGTACCATTTTAATGATAAAACATCTTTAATTCTTAATGATAAAAAGGCTAATCGATACAATAAAAATCCAACTTTTAGGGTCGCTACGTATCAAAGACTAATATATCTATGCGCCCGTAACACTCCCAAAAAAAAAAAAAAAAAATTGTGCCCGTAAACTCGTAAAATTTGCTGGATTGCAATTCAATATTATTATTATTAAAACTAAAAGTAATTTTTTTTTATCAATGTACACAATCAAACCATCTGAAGAAACCCGTTTAACGCCCCATCTACTAGGAAATCACCTAGCTTTCTGCCGACAGTCTCGCGACTCTCGCCGAAAGAAACTAAGGAGATTTCTCTGGTACGGTCACCCGTGCGAACCAGGGGATTGGGTTGAGTGGGGACAGTTTTACTGGATTAAGTAGTTTGGCTCTCATTCCCAAAAAATAAAAATAAAATAAAATAATAAAATAAAATAATAATAATAATAATAATAATTAAGTAGTTCGGTTGGCATACACTATTTGGTCAAAAGTTACTTTTAGTTTTACCGTATTAAATTCAACCAAATTTATGGATACATGTAATAATGTTTCAAATGATTTTTTTTTTAATTGATATTAGTTTCAAATGATTGGCTAAAATAAAAAATATTACCACTTTATCTAGTACTCCTATATGAGAAATTACCTCTTTTTTTAAAACAAAAATTATCCTGACCACATGTTAATAATATTTTAATCTCACGATTTTCTTTCTTCATTACTGTATTTATTTTTTTAATTAATTGAATAAAAATATCATCATTTAAGAATAGAAAAATCAATGCAAACTATTTAAGGGAGCCACTTTTTTTATTTTTAAATTAAGTTATGGACCAAAGCTATAGAATATAAGAAATGTAAAAGTTGAAATGAAAATTTTTTTAGAAACATTTAGGATCAAGTTGCTCATATTAAAAAGTTTGGTATTGAATTGAATTGCTACCTATTTTATTTGAATTATATGAATGATAAGATTGTCATATTATCCTCAAAAATCCGAGCTGTGTAGCCAAAGTTGAAACTACGTCTTCAGGCGAACTATTTTCTTTCTCTATCTAATTTTTCCTATCACATTTTCTTTAAAGTGAAAGACTATATAAGGGTCAAGTTTTTTGGTTAACTAGCACAAACATGACCTACCGTTTGCAGTTGTTGAATTTTGAAGACCCATTTTAAGAATTGTATTATTTTAGTCCCTATTTTCATATATTTTAGCAAACTCGAGACATTTGATACAGAAAAGGTGAAATTACCCCACTAGCTTTCTAGTTCAAATAAATTAATGCAACTATCATTGAATAAAAAACTTCTAAATATGCGTCAATTCGTCATAATTTTTTTAAAAGTTAAAATTTTAGATTTAAGTTTTGATATATTTTTATTTAATTTGGACTCATTTTTAAATAAATTAGCGTATTTACTCCTAAATAAATAATTTTTATCATAGTTTTTTATAATAAGCAGAACATGTTCGAGTTGACACTATATATTTTCGAAGCTTCTTCTAGCAACTGACAGAGTCAAATTTCGACAATCGTTCAAAATTGATGTTGCGATTATGTGTTTCTATATATAATTTGTAGTTCAATATTATTATTGAAAAATTAACTTCTACAAAATCTACGCAAAACGAAACAAAATAAATAAATACTACCTCCGTCCCAAAAATATAGTCACTATTTCCTTTTTTGTCCGTCCCAAAATATAGGTCATATTCCTTTTAAAGATGTAGTTAAAATATTATTTGTCTTTTATGTCCTCATTTAATATATATTGATATCATCAAAGTAGACTAGTTGAAATAAAATATCTAATAAATGAAAGGATATATTGGAAAAATAATCTTGAATTGTACTTTTCCAATACCATTAATTGCATTTTTCTTAATCTGTGTGAATATAAGAAAATGGCTATAATTTTGGGACGGAGGTGGTAAAAAGTAATGACAACCGCAACCCACCCACAATTCCAATGCCCTAAAGGAATTTAAACCGATCGACCTTTTTCATTAAAACTCATTCTCTATTCTCCTTGAAATTATCCACACACAAATTGTTGTGGTCACTGTTGAATTCTTGACAATAGTAGAAGACTCTACTTGATGCTATCTTGATCTAACAACTCTGTTTAGAAAAAATACAATAATAGACTAAGGCGCCACTTCGGATTTGAACGAGGAAATAACAAAAAGTATCGTTTTTAGATATCTCAATTAATCAAATTCAAAGTCAAAACAAGTGTATCCAAATAAACAAAAGAAGAATACGACTGAGATTTTGTGGCGAAACAATTTATTTTATGTCAAAATGTTTAATATTCGAAACATTTTCACTAATTATCCATAGCATTCCCAATCAAGTATCCACATGCGGGTACCTAATTGGGAGTGCATGTTACCAGTTACCCACATAAGGAATAGAATAATTGACAGAAAGATATTATAATCATAAATAAAATAAAATAAAATAAGATAAGAGGAGTGGCCGACCCAAATCTCTTCTCCTTCACTCCTTAAATATATAAACTATATGGAAGCACACTAACGATCTCCTATCAACAAATTGGCACTTTATGGTGCAAACTTTAATTTCCAGATGCCACCATCCCCTTGAATGAGAGTGGGACCCACACCCGTGTTGCACTAATACCCACCTGCCACATGGTATATTAGCACATTACAGTGCCAACATGCTGGTAGGAGAATGGGAGCGTATGGAATCATGTATCTTAAACCGAAGTTGTCGTTGATAGGCAAAAATGGTGAGGTTGACCAACAGTAGTTTGACCTCATCTTCTTCAGTTTCTTCGTTGCCTCGGTGTGGCAAGCAGAAATTGCTTCCAAAATCGATAGGATAGTCACACACTAATTTTTCCTAAGGTGCAATTTAGTCCTTGAAACGACAATTTTAGTTGCTTTCAAACATGCATAAATTCCAATATAAAAACTTGGAATATAAGCTTGAAAGTGAAACTCTTGATTCACTTATCTTTTTAATGATAAAGAGTTTGATCATGGAAAGTCTTCAAATTAATTCGATAATTTATTTTACATACGGATACAGACTTTTTAATTCGTTTCTTTTCATGTTTTCATATTAATATGTTCTTGATCTTCTCTATTTGTCTTCATTCTTAGGTTTTTACCTAAATATAAACAAATATGAGCATAGTTTTTTTAAGAATATTTAAGGTTGTTTGTTAAAACAATATTAGAATAATTAATTTTTTTTAAGGGTAAATTTATTGAATAATCAAATTAGAAGAAAGAACCTCCCAAATAAAAAAATGGGGTTTGTCAGCAACTTGATTAGCCGATCTTCGAACCCAATTAAATATGACGTTTGGCATCTCGTGAGTTTGAAGACGACACTCTTCAATTAACATTCCGGCATAGGAATTGTCGATATTGTTATTTTGAAGAGGATTGAAAACCAATTGAGCATCCATCTCGATCGATCGAGGCAAGTGTATAAAGTACACTTGTCTATTGACATGCATGGTCAGGAGACGTCATCTTTCTCACAACGGTTACATAGAATTATGAATGACATTTTTTGTGGAGCTCTAGAAACAACTGCACGATGGAATGAAAATAACAAATGGCAAGAAATAGTGTCATCCATTCATTTCTCGTCGCATAAAATTAGAAATCGTTCAAGCGAATCAAATGTACGAAATAATATAAGTCGCAAAACTGAAGTATTGTTTTGTTGTCTCTTAACAAGTCACTACACCTTGTTTAGAATAGTTAACATTTGTTCATAAGTATCTTAGCAGCAGACTCATAGAATGTGATACAGAAATTGGGACGTTGAGGATTTTGATTGTGTTTGATGTGAGCTTTCATTAGCTGTTGGGGCCTTTTTTTGGGTGATACTATTTGGGATAGGATTTTTGAGATATTGGATGCTGCTCATAGTGTGTTGACTGGGAAATTTCCTACTTTATAATTTTTTATTAATGAGTTACCGGTTTGATTGCATTGTCAAAGTGGCGGTTTGATTGGTGTTGATGGAGTGTGACATTCCCATTATTAAAGATGGAAATGCTATCTACTTTTCAGATTTATCTCATTCGATGTATCATTGAAAGATATTTTTGCTATTAGCGTGGCCCTTATTAGGTCTATTAGCATATTATAGACTTATAACTAATTTTGTTGGACTTGTCAGCTCATTGTAGTTGATTTGGTTTGTTGATCGAGCTAGTTTTGGTATTGGAACCGTGGTTGTGATATGTGGAAGCAGGGATGGTGCTTTGATAATTACTTTGGCGAGTTTGTTAGTTTATTAGCTAATTTTACTGGATCTGTTGTCTTATGTAGCTAACTTACTACTTTGGCCCGTGATTGAGTTTCTTGACATATTTTGGTTGAGTAGTCGACCTCATGGCTTTCAGATTTCGAGTCATTTTTTGGAAGAGGTTATGGAATTCTCTTTTGTGTGTCTCCAAGTTGGATTTGGTCTAAGACGACCAAACTCCAACTTGAGGGCGATGTTGAAATATTCAATAATTTAGTCCTTCAAGTGTTCGAGTTCGTTAAAGTTATGATTTTACTAGTCAACAATTAGTTTGGTTTGTTTTAGAATTTGTTTTGAATTGTTATCGGAAAGATTTAGAATTATTTGTGAGCTCTAGATGTAGAACACTATATATTCTATGAGATAACAGAATCCATCTTGATCCTTATCTATTTATTGATTTTATTCGTCCTATCATTCTTTGGTTTTAACCAACGTCAAGATAAGCGTTAATAAAATCAAATTAATATTGTTAAAAAAATAAAACTACATATTCAAAAAAAATAATAATAAAACTAATATTTTCAAGTATAACGTTTGACCTAATATAATAATAATATATGAAAATACTATGAAGTGAGACAATAATAATAAACACTTTTTCTATTAAAAAAATAATAATAATGAAGACTGTTCAATTTTACCGGTATTACATTTGTATCAACCATTATGTGTGTGAGTGAGTAGAAACCTTATGGTAAATTTTACTGGTATTACATTTGTATCAATCAAATTAAGAATTTAATTACTGCGCGATTTTCGGTTCTGATTTGATTTAATCGGGTAACTAGGTTCTTCTCTCTTCTTTCTCATTTGCGTAGTAAAATCTAGAACTCACAAGACACGAGAAAAAAAATACTAAATAAATAAATATTGGGAAATTTTGCATGCCTTTAAAAAAAATGAATTTTTTTTCAATTGATATTAGTTTCAAATGGACTTGGGAAAGGCCTGCTGGTAGCGGCTACAAGCTCAATGTGGATGCTTCATGCAAGGAACGTGAATCCTTCTTTGGCATAGGTGCGGTGATTCGAGGCGCCATGGGTGTTGTTGTTGGGTGCATGGCGTGCCCACTTGAAGGCTGTCCACCAAGCGAAATGGCAGAGAGTCTTGCACTCCTTGAAGGACTACGTTTTGCAGCACAAAGTGGGATGTGTCTTGAAGCTGTGGAATCGGACTGCTTGCCATTACTCCAAAGCTTATGTTCATTTACCGACACTCATCCTTCTTATCAAATTTTGTATGATATTAGAGAACTATTAGAAAAGTTGGGAATTGATTCTTGTAACCACATCTGTCGTGAGGCAAATATGGCTGCCCATTCTCTTGCTACCATGGCACGTGGTGAGCATTTCCATTGTAATACGGTGGACTGGACACCGATTTTCTTGAGCACAGTTGTTCGCCGTGATATTCAATAAACAACATTTCCGTTTCAAAAAATAAAAAATACCACTTTGTCTATTGCTCCTATATGAAATGACTGTATTTTTTCTAAACAAAAATTATCCTGACCACATGCTAATAATATTTTAATCTCACGATTTTCTTTCTTCATCACGCTATTTATTTTTTTTAATTAATTGAATTAAAATATCATCATTTAAAAAAAGAAAAATCAATGAAAATTACTTAAGGGAACCACATTTTTTTAATTAATTTATGGACCAAAATTAGAATATAAGAAATGTAAAAGTTGAAATGACAATTTTTTTAGCAACATTTAGAACCAATTTGCTAACATTAAAAAGTTTGGTATTAAATTGAATTGCTGCATATTTTATTTGAATTATTATACGGAATGGTAATATTGTCATATTATCCTCAAAAATCCTAATTGTGTAGCCAAAGTTGAAACTCTGTCTTTAAATATAGGATTTTCAAAATATGTTCCCGATACATAGCGACCTTCAAGGTTGAGTCCTTGCTATGCCAGTTAGCCAATGAGAAAAATGCTAGCTATACAACTTTTAGCCACCAACTCGACTTCTCCTAAAACTAAATAAATAAATAAATACACATGAACTATTTTCTTTCAAATAAATAAATAAATACACATGACCTATTTTCTTTCTCTATTTAATTTTTCCCTCAATTCCAATACCTAAAGGAATTTAAACCAATCGACCTTTGTCACTAAAACTTATTCTCTATTCTCCTTGCAATTATCCATACAAACTGTTGTGGTCACTATCGAATTCTCAGCAATAGTAGAAGACTCTACTTGACGCAATTTTGATCTAACAACTCTGTTTAGAAAAAATACAGTAATAGACTAAGGCGCCACTTCGAACTTGAACGAGGAAATAACAAAAAGTAACGTTTTTAGATATCTCAATTAATCAAATTCAAGGAAAAATTCTAGTACTCCTAGAATATCAAACACTCGGTAGTACTTCAAACCAATAACAACTGTCCACCTACACATAAGGAATGACATTATTTATTAAATTGTGCCCCCCTATGTGCAGATAAGCAGCTCTCATTGTTTTGGAGTACCGAGTTGAGTACTCCATGAGTACTTCCCAAATTCAAAGTCAAAACAAGTGTATCCAGATAAACAAAAGAAGCACTTTAAGGAATGAAGACTATCGAGACTTCATGGTGAAACAATTTATTTTATGTCAAAATGTTTAATATTCGAAACATTTCCATAAATTCCCGATCAAGTATCCACATGCGGGGTACCTAATAGGAAGTGTTACCCAGAGAAAGAACAGAATAATTGAGGGAAAGATAAAGACGAAGAAGAATAAGGGGGAAAAAAATGGGGAGTGGCGGACCCAATTCTCTTCCCTTTCGCTCCCTAAATAAACTCTATGGAATCATCATGTATCTTAAACCGAAGTCGTCGTTGATTGCGAAGCATTAAAAGGGGCAAAAATGGTGAGGTTGACCAGCAGTAGTGTGACTTTACCTTCTTCAGTTCTTTGTTGCCTCGGTGTGGCAATCAGAAATTGCTTCCAAAATCGATAGTATTGCCACGCACTAAATTTTTCCTAAAGCGCAATTTAGTCCTTTGCTCATCTTGAAACGACAATTTTAGTTGCTTTCAAACATGCATAAATTCCAATATAAAAACTTGGAATATAAACATGAAACTAATGATGAAGAGTTTGATCATTGAAAGTCTTCTAATTAATTCGATTATTTATTTTAGATATGGATACACACTTTTTAATTCGTCTCTTTTCATATTTTTATATTAATATATCTTCTTGGTCTTCTCTATTTGTCTTCACTCTTAGGTTTTTACCTAAATAAGGCCTTGTTCTATCGAATATAAAAATTATCAATTTTTTCTCTCTTTTCATTTTCAACCACTTATTCAATTATTTAATATATTTTTCTTAAATTTCAACCACAAATTCAACACGTAAATCGAAAAAAGAAACTTTATCTCCCATAGAACAAGGCCTAAAATTGAAATATAAACAAATATGAGCATAGTTTTAGTAGAATAATTAGCTTTTGTGGGGTTCTTTTTTTTTTTATTACAATAATCACTACAAGAATTTGACTTTTAGGGGCGACATGTCGTTCCTATAGCTTCGTCCATGTAGATAATTAGGGACAACATAAAGAATATTAGGGGTAACATAATATTATGTCGCCCCTAATGATTTACAGGAACGAAGTTATAGGGACGACCTGTCGTCCCTAAATGCCCAATTTTTAGTAGTGAATAGAATAATTAAGTTAGTTTGAAAGGCAAGTGTATAAAGTACACTTGTCGATTGAGATGCATGTTCAGGCGTCATCTTTCTCACAACGGTTACATAGAATTATGAATGACATTTTTTGTTGAGCTCTCGAAACAACTGCACTTGTCCATTTAAAGTAACCTCGATCCATGGAAAGAAAATAACAAATGGCAATAAATAGTGTCACCCATTCGTTTCTCGTCACATAAATTAAAATTAGAAATCGTTTTAGAGAATCAAATGTACGGAATAATATAAGTGACTAGCAAAACTCAATAAGTATGGCTTGGTTGTCTGTTAACAAGTCACTGCACCTTTTTTAGAATAGTTAACATTTAATCATAAATGTGTTAGCAGACTCATAGAATGTGATACAGAAATTGGGACGTTTGAGGATTTTAATTGTGTCTGATGTGAGCTTTCATTAGCTGTTGGGGCCTTTTTTTGGGTGATACTATTTGGGATAGGATTTTTGAGCAATTGGATGCTGCTCATAGTGTGTTGAGTGGGAAATTTCCTACTTTATAATTTTTTATTAATGAGTCACCGGTTTGGTTGCGTTGTCAAAATGACGGTCTAATTGGTGTTGATGGAGTGTGACATTCCCATTATTAAAGATGGAGATATTATCTGCTTTTCAGATTTAGCTCATTCGATGTACCATTGAAATGTATTTTTGTTGTTAGTGTGGCTCTTATTGGGCCTATTGGCATATTATAGACTTATAGCTAATTTTATTGAACGTGTCAACTCATTGTAGTTGATTTGGTTTGTTGATCGAGCTAGTTTTGGTAGTGGAACCGTGGTTGTGATATGTGGAAGCACGGATGGTGCTTCGATAATGACTTTGGCGAGTTTGTTAGTTTATTAGCTAAATTTACTGGATTTGTTGCCTTATGTAGCTGACTTACTAGCCCGTGATTGAGTTTCTTGACATATTTTGGTTGAGTCGACCTTATGGCTTTCAGATTTGGAGTAATTTTTTGGAAGAGATTATGGAATTCCCTTGTGTGTCTCTCTTGTCCAAGTTGGATTTGGTCTAAGATGACCAAACTCCAACTTGAAGGAGGATGTTGCAATATTCAATAATTTAGTCATTAAGCGTTCAAGTTAGAAAGTTATGATTTTTTTACCAAGTTTGTTAAAGTTATGATTTTACTAGTTAGCAATTAGTTTGGTTTGTTTTAGAGTTTGTTTCGAATTATTATCGGAAAGATTTCGAATTCTTTGTGAGCTCCAGATGTAGAACACTATCTATTCTATGAGATAAAAGAATCCATCTTGATCCTTATTTATTTTATTATTCACCGGTTCATCTTATTCTACAAAGTTTGATATTCAATTATCATCTAATTCTTTAATTTTAACCAACTTCAAGATAAGCATTAATAACATAACATCAAATTAATATTGTTCAAAAAAAAAATAACTAATATTATTCCACTGACTATTTTGTTTTCTTGAACTTTGGCTAAAAAATTTAGCAATGTGTTATGGATTTCAATCTCATTCCTACCGTGGGGAGGATATGGGGACTCATCCCCGTAATTGGTGGGGGCCCGATGGAACCGTCGTCCCTTACCAATGAGTGGAGAGTAGACCATTTTCCTACACTATACATAGGTCAACAATATTTATTTAAATTGTCCACGAGTCTCAGAAATTGAATAATGCTAAATAAAATGGCACGGGAGGTGGAATATTTTCAAACATAATGTTTGACCTAATATAATATAATATATGAAAATACTATAGAGCAAGATGATGATGATGATGATGATGACAATAATAATAATAATAATAATAATAATAATAATAATAATAATAATAATAACACTTTTTCTATTAAAAAAAATAATGATAATAATGAAGACTTCTTCAATTTTATCGGGATTACATTTGTATCAACCATTGTTTGTTTGTAGCGGTGGGCATGAAACCCGCAAACCCGGCAAACAGACCTGACCCACCCGATTCGGGTCGGGTCGAGTCGGGTTTTTTGGCAAATTGGGTCGGGTTTCGGCTTGTAGAAACCAAACCGAAAACCTGACTCGGTTTTAAAAAAAAAAAAAAAAAGAACCGGAAAAACCGGCAAACCGAACCGAACCATCGGTTCGGTTCGATTTGGATTATTCCAACCAGAATTTTGGCTGGTCGGTTTCGGGTCGTGCCCTAACCCGACCTGCCCGACCCGATGCCCAGCCCTATTTGTTTGAGTAGAAACTTTGATTGTAAATTTTGCCCCGGTGGATACGCATAAATACTCCATATGTACTCGGTGTCGGTCAAATTCTGTTGGCACCGTATTCATACAAGAATATAAACCGGCTGACGCCGTGAGGCGCAGGACTCGCTCCTCTTGATTTTATCGTGAGAATTAACTGCGCGATTTTCAGTTCTGATTTGATTGGATCGGGTGAGTAGGTTCTTCTCTCTTCTTTCTCATTTGCGCAGTAAAATCTAGAACTCGCAGAACATGAGGAAAAAAAATACTAAATGAATAAATATTGGGAAAGTTTTGTATCCATATTTTTTCTTCTTTCGAATTTCGATTCCATTTTACAAGAGCGAAGACAGGCTTCTTATTTCAATCTTGATGGATGTGATTGCTATATTTTATGCCTATTCTTCTTTTGTTGACTGATTTATCCAGTATCTGTATGTACTCTTACGGGTTAGGGTTTTTGAAGATTTTGCACGTTGTTTGAGTGCTTTGTGTAAACTTGCATATTGTTTTTATCTAACGACTAAGTCAATTTTGAGAAATAATTGTGTGTTTTGAAAAAATTGGGTTATTTCTTGAAATGCAGAATTGATTTGTAGAATTTCAAATGGGGGTCAAGGAAGTATATGAGGCATTGGAGGACATTTTCCCGCAGGTAATTGGGGGTTTGTCAGTAATAATCTGTCTATATTTTTCTGTGTCATTTATATTTTCTTCCTTATTAAGGGCTTCGAAGAAATAGGTTCATTTATTGGAGTTCTAGTCAACCAAAACTATGGTGTTTGTAGATATTGTACTTGTGCATAGCATAGTTGGGTTGTAGCGTAAGTTCAATGACAATTTTGTTATGTGAAGATGTGCATTATATGCATAAAAATGGTAGTCTTCATAAAACCCTTTAAGAATGATGTATTCAAAAGAAAATATGAGATTGGCCTTCACTTCCAATGCCGATAAGAAGGGGAATTTTTAAAATTTCGATGGCCAACAGGTCATACATGTTGCATTCTCTGTTTTCTTTATTCTTTTGCACTGAGGAACGAATTAAAATTTATGTCATCAAAGACAAGGGATTCCACATAAGCCACATCTTGATGCCTTTTTCTGTTCTGTTTTGGGGGCAGATTGATCCTCGGCTTCTTAGGGCTGTTTCCCTTGACCATAGCCAGGATGTCGAAGCTGCTATCAATGCAGTTCTTGAGGAGATTATCCCATTTTTCACAGAAAGATCTAGCCAAAGTTGTCAATCCAGTGAGAACAAGAATTTTGCTGGATCTAAAGGTAACAGTTTTCTTGAATTAAATGCTCAAGATTGGATGCAGAAGGCTTACTGCTCTGTTAATTTCGATGTTTTATGTGGACCCACCACTGTCTCACTTTGTTGATTATATAACAGCTCATACAGATTTCATTCCAACTCCTGGGATTGGAGGAGTTCAGCAATCACTTCATGATGCAAATGATGAACATGATGATCCTTTAAGTGACACACATAGTGGTAACCAAGAAGGAGATGGTAGGAAACCCTGCTTGAAATCATCAGAGCATTGTGAGAAAAGTAGCTCCAGAATCAGTACTGACGAGTTTTCTCACATTGAACCAGTTACTGTGATTGATAGAACCGGAGAAAATTCTAATCATATTGAGATATTGAATCTTATCGAAATCGAGGAAACGGTTTCAACTGGAAAACATCCAGAAAGCAGCACTGAAACTGTATCTAATCAGAGTCCAACTTTCAAAGACATGAATCATGTGCCTACCTGTGAAGAGTTTGATGTGCCCTTAGGTAGTGAGTCTAATGTGGCAATCCATGAGGAAAATCATCAGGGAAAATTTTGTGCAAGTGGGAAATCATTAGAGATGGATAGTTTTGTGGAACAGCCTTCTGTTCAAGATATAACTATGAGCACATCAAGCAGTGCACAATCAGAAATCGTACCTGAATTGCAAGAAACTCATGTAGAGAAACTGGATGCATGTTTTTTGACTGATGCTACTTCTAAGATAGAATCTACTGATGAAATGGTTGGTGTTGAAGATGGGTCTACCTTGAGTGCCAGTGTGTCTCAATCTGGACAAATCTGTGTTATTGATCTTGTCGAGGATGCCATTGCAGATGCTAGAAATAACAAGGTATCAGCAATGTCAAAGTCTTATGTTTACGAATTACTAATCAAAGTCAAAGCACAAGGAAGCATTCAAATATTGCATGAGATATTCTCTACTCCTTCATAATTGCTGATGCTTTCTGTTATAACTTATATATGACTGTCTAAATTTAAATTTTGGTGAATTAGGATGATTCCTTCTCGATAATTTAGTCATTATTCCGTTAAGTATCTTCTCTTAGCATTGAAATTTAATGTTACTTGTCGATAAGAAATTAAATTTGTGTTCCACAAGGTACCTTCAATCACACATTCAACAGTTGTATTATACGGACGTAAAGTGTGGGAGACTGGATTCTTACAAAAAAAAAAAAAAAGGCGAATGAAAATTAATTGAACTAACATTGAGCTCCATGAAATGTGTTGCAAATAATAATCCTTTGAGACTTGAATGTGAATTGCTCCCCACTAGGGTAAAGGAAAAAAGTGGGTATACTTCTTGTTTTATCTGACTGTATAATATATATGGTGCAGAAAACCTTGTTTTCTGCGATGGAGTCTGTTATCAGCATGATGAAGGAAGTAGAACTTAAAGAGAAAACTGCAGCACAAACCAAAAAGGAAGCTGCCAAGGGTGGTGCTGATATGTTGGATAAGGTTGAAGAGCTTAGACAAATGATCCTATGTGCAAAGGAGGCAAATGACATGGTTCTGCTTTTATTTCAGCCATTATTATTTCTTGCTTATATCTATCTAGGAACTTGAGGGTGACAGAAGTATGGAATTCCTTTCTCTTGTTTGCAGCACGCTGGAGAAGTATATGGTGAGAAAGCCATCCTATCTACCGAGGTCAAAGAGCTTCAATCTCGTGTTCGCACTTTGTCAGACGAAAGAGACAAATCTCTTGCAACTCTTGACAAGGTGATTTCTTTCTTCGCTCTTCTAACTCCAACATAGCACCTTTTTTTTTTTCTTTTTCATTTTGCACACCCAAGATTTAACATCTGTTCTGAAGACAGACATTCTATTTTTGAAATTGTATTTTCTTCTTGGTTTGTGCAGGAAGGAATAATTGTGATAACTTCTTTTCTTTCTTTTTTACATATTTGTAAAATAATAATAAAATGACAATAATTACTTCGCATTCTTCTTTCGTCTATCAACATTGTGATATAGTGATGTACAAAGTTAATGAATAAGAGTCAAAGAAAGGAGAAGGAAAGGAAAAAGAGGAGAGCGGAAGAATAACATGAAGAGAGAAAGATTTGTTGGGGGGTAAGTTGAGGGATCAACCATGCTAAATACCATTGTTAAAATATTGACGGCTGAAGTTTATTAAAACTATTAATAGAACTTCCATAACCTTTCATCCACTATCTAGTTTTCACCTATAGTGAGTTAATATTTTTTGTGTACCTGATTTGGGATGCAGCTGCAGTGTCTGTTCCTTATCTAATTAGCTCCACTTATAATGTCCTCTTAGCTATAAAAGTTTAGTTTCTGGACATCACACCACTATGTTATGTAACATGTCAATGTTGATCCCTTCATTAGTATGCAACAATATATAAGTCCTTTGAGGCTTAATTGCCATATCAATTTTCTTACGCAAACATTTACCTGCAGATGCGGCAAACTTTGGAGATGCGATTAGCAGCAGCTGAGAATATGATAAAGTCTGCGGAGCAGGAAAGGGTAGAAAAGGAGAATTCGGCGCGAAAATTACTTTCTGAGCAGGAATTGGAAATGGAAAAGGTGGTACAGGAGTCGAAAAAATTGAAGCAACAGGCAGAAGAGAACGCCAAGGTAGTGATGCTGATCAGAAATAATTGTTACCATAGCGAGTTTATTTTCCGAGAAATTAATGCATCATCTTTGACTGATTCATTTTTGTTATTTGATTGTTGTTTTTGTATTGTATTGCAGTTGAGGGAATTTCTTGTGGACCGTGGTCGTGTTGTAGATACGCTGCAGTAAGTCATATGAGCTTCTGTTGCTATATTTCCTTTCTCTTCTACTTGATTGTTAAGTTAAATGAATGGATTCTGCTTATGAATAACATCAGGATTATATCTGATTCTCTCTTTTCTTTTCCTCTCTTGCAGAGGAGAAATGGCTGTTATACGTCAGGACGTGAGGCTGCTAAAAGAGAAGTTGGATGAGCGTGTTCCATTTAGCAAATCACTTTCTTCCAGCCAGACGAGCTTTATTATGGCTTCTTCATCTACCTCATCTTTGAAAACCTTAGTTCCTGATCAACTTGAACGACTAGAGAAGAGAGATCCAGAGCCTTGTCCTGATGAGCAGGTATCTGAAAAGGAAGTGTCCAATGATGATACCAAGGAACGTATAGACGAGGAATGGGAAATTTTTGAGAATCTCTAAGCTGAAGTGTGAGTATATATTTTCTGAGTACAGTTAAATGACGTACATGATCTTAAATTCATCTCATATACAATGTATTGGCTTCGTCTGAATTTTGTACGCATTTTAGATTGAACATTTGAACAGTTAGCATGTTTGGTAGGTTGGACTCAACGGCACTAGACACGGTTAGAAAGAAAATGAGTTTTATAATCTTGTCTCTTCTTGCGTCGATATTTTGCAGCACTAGATGTACATCCCTAGAATTTAAATAATCGATATTTTGAACTTGGATGGAATCTTGATGTTTTTTCCTTGCTACGGGTGCAATGAGATACACAACAGATACACTTCGCCTAATGGATGGGGTGCCATCCTCTTCTTTCTCTGTGTGTGAAAGAATTTCAGGGGAAAGTAGTAATAAAATGAGAGGAAATAAAATAAAAAGCTACTTATATTAATGGGATTTATATAAAAATTTTTGAACGCCTTGTTTTATTTAAAGCTATTCAGTAGTCAGTGCTATCTAATCTAGCTTACTTGTACTACTGGAACACCGTATGTTGAATACTATTCATGCGAACAGAGCAGCAACACAATACATCTCCGTATGATATAAAGCCGAGCCTTCTGCGCCCTTAGTTGCTTTGAACAACGTTGCACTGGTCGAAGTCTAGTGCTTCTGAACGAAAACGAACTTGGTGCCATGTCTTTTTTTTTTTTCAGAAGTTGGGTTATTGTTATAAGTTGTTTGTGAAATGAAGGCTCCATTATATAAGGGACGAAAGTAGAGATTTCAGAATTGAAGTATGTGGTGAATGGAGATTGATGGTCCCTCGGTAGGGCCAAAATTTGAGGTTCATTCACTTCATTGAAATAACTAGACTAACATGACAAAGCAGTACTTGTAGCAGGTTGTCTCCTGCACAACCCCACTCGAAAATTGACGTGTTATCAACTTTCAACGTACACACTTGGAGAGCCTTGATATTTGATCACTTCGGCTACGAGATCACTCATGAAGGGGAGACAACGGTCAATTTTCAATAATGGTTGTGATGTTCAGTGTTAGTAATATCAACTGTGTTAGCCAACTGTATCGACAACTGTTTATTAACTGCTATAGAAGATAGCGTGATTAAAATTTATCTGACTACTATTTTCTCTAATGAGGAGTTGCCACGTCAATGCTAACGTGCTGTCAATGGTTATCCCTCTACATGACTAGATGCCCTCATTGCATTAAGTAATCAAGATGGAATTTGGAAAAGTAGTTACCATTCATCTTTGGAAAATTAATTTTTGAAATCAAAAGTAAATTTTTTGAAACTACAAAAGATAATTAGTTATTCAACGAAATAGAAATAAAGTACGTTACCCAATCCCCACTCGCATCGTTAAAGTTACGGTTGTCAAGATACCTTTGTCCATCTCATTGTCATCCAAAATTAATTTCTTTTAACTATAATGTTATGAGCAACATCGTAATTTTTGGCAAGTAAGCACGGTTCGTGGCAAGTATGCACGATTGTGTTATGGGAAGTATATGCTTTTGAAAAATTGATTCTATCGCATGACAAAATCTGACTCACAATAAACTGCAATTTGCTAATTGTTTATCCAGTTGAGTGACAAGAGTGAGTATATAGATATATGAACCAAGATCACCATTCACCGAGTTATATCTCTTGGGAAATATAACAAGTTTTCTTAACAAGTGGTATCAGAGCTAACAGTTCAAGTTTGGGAGTATGGTCAAATTTGAGGCGGAGCGTTTTGACATGAAAAACAATTTCAATATTTGGCAGAGTATGGTGGAAGATCTTCTTGTGCAACAAGGGCTTTATAAGGTGTCAAAGGACAAGAAGCCATAAGGGACAAAAGATGCCGATTGGGAAGAATTGCAGGTAAAGACAGTCAGTACCCTTTGGTTGGCTCTTGCACCTGAGGTAAAGTACAATGTTTTAATTTGAATGAAAAATCGCCTTCTAAATTGTGGAAAATACTAGAAGATCTGTGTATGTCCTGTCCAAGTCCCTAATGAATAGGTTATATTTGAAAAAACAACTATATGAGTTAAAGATGAAAGAGAGTGATGATAGTAGGGACCACTTCAGTAAATTTAATAAGTGCTTGACTGGCTTATTAAATGGGAATGTAGAAATTGAGGACGAAGGTAAGGAGATAATTTTGTTGTCTTCCTAACCTAAGTCGTATGAGACATTGTTGACCACACTCTTAGTTGGGAAAATCACTTTGATTGTGAATGTGGTTTCAACTGCTCTGTTAGAGACCGACCACATCAAGAAAGGTAAGCGAGTGTTCTTGACAACTAGTGAAGATAGAGGTGGTAGAGGTCAATCACGAGGAAGACATTCTAGTCAAAAGGATCGTTCTCAATCCCGTTCAAGGAGAGATGTCGAGTGTTATTATTACCACAAGAAGGGGCACATTAGAAGAGATTGTGAAGAGTTGACAAGACATCTTGAGATGAAAAGAAAAGGTAAAGGGGTTGTAGCGGCTGTTGATCCTACAAATCTAGTGGAACAGAATCTAGTGATTGAAGACGATGTGTTATGCGTTGTTGACTACGACAGTCATCTTAATAGTTGGTTCTTGGACTCTGGATGTTTCTACCACATGTATCCAAACAGAAATTGGTTTGAAGATTATAAGGCATGTGGTGAGCGTTTTGTATTTGCGATGATGATTCAGAACCTTGAAGTTAAGGGTTCAGGCCCGGTGAAGGTGAGAATGTTTGATGGAGTTGTGAGATTGATAAGTGGTGTCTTACACGTGCCAAGATTGAAAAGGAGTTTAATATCTTTGGGAGCATTAGACACTCTAGGTTATGAATATGCATCAAAAGGTGGAGTAATGACAGTAAAGAAGAATTCAGTGCCAATGATGAGAGCTGAGAAAATTGGTAATCTATACAAGTTGATAGAGAAGACTGTTTTAGGTGGAGCTACCAAATTGGAGTCACACCGAGTAAAGTCTTCTATTATTGTTGAGAGTTTCGAGGCTGCCAACACGAGTTCTGTGGCTACTGGCAAGAAGAATGAAGAGCGAAGTTCAAAGGCGTCAAAGACAAAGGTCAAGTTCAACGTGTCTTTGAATTCGGTTCACTTTTGTTCAGTCTAATTTGATGAGAAAATAAGGTGGCACCTACTAATAAAGAGGTGCATATTTGAGATGTGATTGATGATTTAATTATTTTAAATTAAGGTGGAGATTTTTAAAATAATTAAAGTATTTGAAGAGAAAAATAAAATATTGGGCTTTGGCCTATTAGGGCATGACAACAAAGCAAGGAGTTGTATTTTTTCCTTGGGAGTATTCGTCCAGAAAAATTCAAAGAGTAGAGACGTGCGGGAAAGACAAGCTCAAGCGAGAGAGGTGATATGAGAAAGAAATAGAAAGAAAATTAGAGATAGAAAGGAAAAAGTATTGTGTTTTTTTATCGTCTAATTTTTTTGTGGAGAAGTTTAGTGGGTGAAGAAAATTGTAGCATATTTTTCTTCATCAATAAAGGTGTTCTTCTTCAGTGATTGTTGGCGATCAGCTGAATCACGTTAAATTATTGTATTCTTTATTTTTCTTTCATTCGTGGTGTTGGTTATTATTTTTGCTGCCCAAGTTTCGGTGGAAAAATCTGTCATATTTCCCAACAATATGATCACATATGGACTTCAATCTTGAATGGCAATATGGTAATTTTCATCCTTATCTTTAAAAAGATCAAGATAGGGGCCCCATGATAGAATCTTGATAATCTATGTCGAAATGTTGCACTAGTAAAGTGCTTATCTAGGTGAGTGGCAAAGTGATGTGATGAGACACGAGTTTGAAGTAACATAGCTATGACAGATAGTGCACGTGGAAAAAGTCCAGGAGCAACACAATCTAGTTTGTGTAATGTCGTCTCCCTTCTACTTTTTACTCCCTCCATCCCCACCTCACCCCACAACCTAGCTTTCAACAAAAGTTTTTGGTGTTTTGCTTGTTTCTATTAGGCAAATTCTTATTCAATTATACCTCGTACACTAGCTCCCTGATTGAGAATTTTTATCGTTTCTTTAATTACTTATTAGCAATGTCACTTGAACATTAATTCACACGAGAAAGAAATAAAGAAAGATGTTTACCTGTCAAAATCAGAAGAAATGAAAAAATGGCTATATAAAAACACCTCATGATACAAAATTTTGACATATCACAACGATGTTAACAATTGTGTCAATCACTATATTCAAAAAATTTATTCAAATATCTAATCTCTTGACAAATAAAAATGAGAGGAATGTTTTTGTACCCAAGCAAGCATTTCTTCATGTCACATCATAACCCACTATTATGCAATCGACACATCTTGTGATCCCCAACCACCCCCCCAAAACCCGGCCCCCAAAAATACCTTTTTAGATGAAAAAGTTTACCCGGATGCTAAAATCGCTCTCGCAAAAGGGTGGAACTATTCACACCTCAACCATTACTTATCATAATCCAAAAATACCTACCTTCCCCAAAATACCCCAATTTACATTTAAAAAATTAAAAAAAAAAAAAAAAGGAAGAAGTTCGGCGAAACATGGGCGAAATGCTTTGAAGCTGTTCGGTAGGACAACCATAGCCGAACAACTTCAATGTTTTTCAGCCATGGTTGGGCAAAAAAACAAAAAAAAATCCTTCAAGTTCATGTTACCGCCATCATCCAACTCCAACCACCATTTCTTCCACCAACGACCACCAATACCGGAAATCGAATTCTTCTTCTTTCTTTTCTTTCTTTTTTTTGCTTTTTTCATTTTTTTTCCTCCACCGGAGTACCAAATATGGTTCTCCAGTGAAAATGGCTCTCCACCAAAAATGGCTGTGGAGAACCAGCACGTGGAGAACCAGTTTTCGTTCTCCCCGATGGGAGAACCAGTAATGGTGGGGTGGGGGTGGAGCCGGGGTGGGTGGTAGGTGGTTTTTTTTTTTTTTTAATGAAAACAAGGGTCTTTTGGAAAACGGGATTTTTTTTTTTGGGCTGTGAATACTCCCACCCCTCACAAAAACACAATGCACAACAGCTACTTCAACACAGCATTTGTCATCCAAACTTGAAAAATGGTTCAATCGTGCATAAAATTAATGATTCATGATATATTATCGAATAAATCACTCTATCATAACTCATAAGCAGGGGAAGTGAAACAACTTAGCAAATGTACAGAGGCAAGGCATGACATCTTTACACTGACACTATTGAACAGGAAAACAGGAAGGCGAGGTGGGGAATAAAGCACTCACTAACCAAATCCTAAAAAAATGTTATGTCAACCCTACAACAAGACTACAATAAATATTGTTACACTGAACAAAATTTTATAGATTCTGAAAAAGGAAATTTGTAACTAAAAGTACATAAAATGTCAACAGCCTAGGGGTCTATCACATCTCCCACCAAACTGAATCAATCTTTGCACCCGCCAACGCAGAACGAATCATAAAATGCTTATATACAGTTGCATGACGAGCTTGCACTATCTTCCTTCGGCCATAGCAGTATCATGTTTTTAACAAATGGTGAATTTGTCAACAATGAGATTATTTCTCACACACACAATGGCACCCAGATGGAGAAAATGTTTATTTATCCCTAAGAATCACATCCCACAAATTCAATAAATGGGTAAAAGAATTTCTTCTAAAACAGATATAGGAAGATGATGAAGTAACATACCAGTTTGATGATACTGTTTTGTCAGATGGCTCGTCTTGGTCTCCAAAAGTCAGGACCTGAAACACCAAAAATGAATCAAACGCAACACTAAATAGTATATAAGAAACTCCAGCTATGTAAACGTACTTGTAGGCACAAGTATACAATAACTATATCAATCAATAGGCAAATATTGGACCATTAAAAATTTAAAAAAATAAAAATAAAAAGAAATTTAATTTGCAAGTAGGAATAAAAAAGGATAACAGGGTATCATAAATAGTTAACATCTTTAGGGGCGAAATTTAATGTTTTGGATTTACACGTTGAATGTGTGGTTGGAATTTGGGAAAAATGTATTAAATAATTGAATGAGTGGTTGAAAATGATGAGAGATAAAAAGTCGATAAAACTTGTGTAATGTAGAACAAGGCCAAAGTAACAATCAGATTATAAGACTAATATTAATCCCCAGTTAAAACTATAGAAGTCTAATGCAAATGCATCATTGAGCAATGAGCAACCATTTACGTATACGTGTTTCAACTTGAAAAGGTCAAAAAGAACAATCAAATAAAAGAAAACAAATATACCACTAATATACCACCTAAAAACTTGCAACTTCACTAGTGACACGGAATCCCGTCAGCTGTTGAACTAGATACTATATCATGAGCTATCTCTTCTGTTGTTTTCTTCCATATCTCGAATTATTTTTTTATTTTTTTATTGTTTTGTATGCACTGGACACGTCAAAAATATAACTTGAACTTTTTCATGGATCCAAGTATAGCCAGATGGCCCCATATTACACACCAACTTCAATGCGATTCTACATGCAATGAGTTTAAATTAATCTGCAGATATTTGACAAGGTAAAATCCATTTCCTGTCAACAGACTGGGTAACAAAAACAAACCTCTGCTTGCCACAGGAATTGGACCTTCAGAATGTTGTCTGTAAGGAATAAATTGCCTCTGATTCATTGGCTGGGGAGGGCCCACCCACCCATTGTTAGGCAAGGGTGGCTCACAAGGCGGACCTGCGTAAGAAATAGGTGGACGAGGCCTGCCACCTTCAGGATAGCATGGACCTAGAAGACATTAGAAGACTCTGATTAACAAAATCCGAGCATATATAATCTGATGCTAAAGCTGATCCAAGGAAACAGGGAGAAAACTTTATTCACCAGACACAGAAGGCATCGGAGGCCTCCAGCACTCTCCAATATTATCACATGGAGGATACTTCATTCTGTCGTGATCTCTATAAAAATTACCATTTCCAGCGTTCTGCGAATGGAATCTGTTATTATAGGAAGGGTGTGAGACATCCCTCCGGGGCACTCGTTGATCTTGGACATATGAGAACTGATTCGTCGGAGAAGGGTGAGGCGGACGGAGATGAAAACCCTTGTTAAAAGCGCCATCAGCTGGCGAAATGGTATGAGAAGCTCGGGCAGATTGATGTGAGCCAGGTTGACTGTCAAAAGGGCGTGAATTGTTGAAGTCCGGTACCCTTGGCATTTGAGCTTCAAAACTTCTACTATGACGACCATGATGATGTATGGCATCTGAGGTTGGTCGATTAGTATTTGGCATAATGGGATGCTTCGCAAGAGGTTCATGGTTGCTTTCAGTCTTCTGCATGTCCCATAGATCAAATCGGGAATTAGAATAGTTACAATTATAATGTGAAGAAATATCAAATCCAGGACAAGAACAGACCTGCAAACTCGGACGACCCTTCCAGTCTGAACCATGAGAAACAGAATCAGGCAATGCAGGAGGTAAAGCTGGAGGAAGGGGAGACCTGGACAGAGAAGGAGAGGGTGGTATGTCTTTGCAGGATGGAGGAGCAAATGGAGCCCCAAAATGACTTTCAGATTGATGAATTGACATCTGTTCACTACCTAATCCAGCAGTATTGCTGATGGTAGTCATTTCAGTTTCACAGGAGGGAGCCACATCCTCCATTTCAAGCTCCCCATCGACATCTTCCAAAATGTGTCTACGCTTCTCAACTGCAGGTGGCGGATTACTTTGTTCGTCAACATTTTCGGCATCACGCTCAGGAGTGACAGCCTCAAAATTTTCTCCATCAGAATCACTTCCTCCATCTTCATCTCGTAACATTGGAGGCATGCAAAAACCAGGCATCTGAAAGCTTGAATTGCTGCATCATGAGGTTAAACTAATCACCGATGCTATTCAAAAGTCAAAAAGTGCACCTTTAAATTGTAGTGACGCGTGATATGGTCGGGATGGAAGGCATGAAAAATTACCTTCCATACTCATCAACAGGCATATCCTGCATTTGTCTGATAGGATCATCAAAAGCCCTTTCATTTCTCAAAAGCCGGCGGGAGGATGCCCCATTAAGATATGAACTACAGATGGCATCAAGGTCCTGGATATGGTGGCGAATTATGGGTTCTGGAAGAATCTTCCTCTCATGCCACACTCTCAGAACCTATTTAGCAAACAACAGAGAGAGATGAACTCTGAGCTCCACAGAACAGAATATTGCAAAACACCATTTGACAATTTACAAATGTTTCGTGAGAAAATAGTACACTCAGTGGAATAAATAGCTCCAGAATACAAAATAGTGCATCAAAGTAAGTAACAAAAAGTTCAAGATGTAGTTTCATATAATTCAAGATCACCATAAAACATGCCTTGCAAAATAAAGAATGTTCTTGCATTGCGAAGTTGTGGTAATGAAACGTCAACTTTAACTTTGATTTGTTAAAGTTATTGCTGGTGAATAAAGCAACCAACAGTTCAGGAAAGAGAAACATCAAATATACAAGAATACTTCTACTTTGTGAAAGCTAGTCATTTGTCATGGACTATGGCTAGTGACAGCCATCAGCAATATGAATATGCAGGACTTCCATTTATGTGTCTGGTGAAGCCAAAAATAGAATCAGAAAAGAGACATTTTATTACTTACTTTCAAACACTGCCTATGATTTTCATGAGAACTACCAGGAGGAGCAGCAGCCAACAATAGACGTGGCAGAAGTGGTTGGATAGCTGAGGGATATATACCACCATCACCTGTGAATTCAGATGCAGTTTCACCATAATTAGTCCATGTCTAAAACAATGTGAAAAGCATTTTTCAGCTGAGGATAAGCCTATCATAACAACAAGAAAAAACTACCTGAATATGGTTACACAGGTATTACCTTTCATGCCTCGAGAGCATTGCGTGATAGAATCAATAAGGAAAAACAAATCCACTCTTCTGGAATAACTTGACTCATGTTCCAAACTTTGGGC
Source organism: Jasminum sambac (assembly GCA_018223645.1). Lineage (NCBI taxonomy): Eukaryota > Viridiplantae > Streptophyta > Magnoliopsida > Lamiales > Oleaceae > Jasminum > Jasminum sambac. The sequence continues at coordinate 31,503,052 of CP073652.1, forward strand.
CAGAATTTCCATCACCTAACAGAAGACAAAGGTCAGTTCTAAAGAAAATTTTAGCACACAACAGTCGAACTCTCATTTGCAACTAGGAAGCAATTGATCCAAGAAACAAATCGCTTGAAAAAATAAAATAGATTGGCGCAGCACTAAGCACCCGGTAGAATTCACATTTTTATGCATGTTTATGTGAAATAGGAGAGAGAACAAGTGGAGTTGGGTGGTGTAGATTTGTCTAGCGCAAGTAGGTCCCACGAGATATGTAGTGGTGATTGGTTTGACCAAATTCAAATTTAAAAGAAAATGAATTAAAATGAAAAGAATAACATGCACCAAATCCAAAGGGAAGCCTATTCAAGGTGTTATTACCATCTTGAGTCAGTTTGGTCCGAGTGATGTCTGCCCATTTCTCAACTAGATAATAATGCATCCTAGGTGGACAAGTAGCTTGGAGAACAGATCCTTAAGAATACTATAGCCTCCCCCTTTTCCCCCTTTCTTTTCGACAAATGATCCTATATAGTCAAAAAACATTTTAAAGTATGAATGTTTCAATCATCATCACATCCAATTAATAGATATGAAACCATAAATGTACATTTATTATCTTACATTTTCTCAAAGAGAGCAAGCAAGCAAGAGAAGCCCACTATGCTACATACTTTTTAGGGGAAACATAGGTAAACAAACACACAGTACCGATACACAAAGAAAAGGTAATGTATTACAGCTAAGAGGAACTATTTTCCAAGCTAGCTTTATTGCTTTCGCTGCCTAGAACACCAGAAAAGATAGGTTTCATGGGTATGCATCGAGTATCACACGCATCCAAAAGTCAAACTACAGAAAAGCGAGGTGGCATTCAAAAAGAAGGGCTTTTCACATCCAAATTATACACAAGATTCTTTAGGATTTAAAACCAGGGAGAATTCTACCTTGGTGGCAAAACCAAATTTTGCACAATCAATTGCTATGCGTGTTGCCCGACCTATGCTTTCTTTTGTCCTCGACAATGATCCAAGAATGGTTTCGAAGGATGACAAGGCATTATTAGCTTCTCCTTTGCTGCTAGACTTGCCAGCTAGTTTAGCTTTGTCCAGAAGCAAAGAAACATCAGGGCTACAACTGTTTCTTTCAAGACAGTTATTCTTTTCCAGTGAAGACATGTTCTGCATGGATGAACTAGGCGGAGATGTGCGTCCAAAAGAATCCAGATCAGTCGGCGGTGAAGAATTCTGAGTGAACGGAACAGTTTTGTCATCCAGGGGATCATCTAAAGAAGAACTAGAACGAGATAATTGTTGATTACAGCTATTGTTCATAGCCTCCACAGGAATAGCAAGAGGATCCTTTGATGCTGATTCTTCTTCTTTAACAAACTCAGGCCTGCAGAAGTACAACGTAAACTAAGTAAGGAAGCAAGGTACAGAAAAAGAGACAAATGTGAGAGACCAATCCGCCACATCTTATAGCTTACGTTTTCTTCCCTCGATCTGTTACAGCCAATAAAAGGTTTCGCGAGTCAGATAACTTCTCAACTTCACCACATCCCTTGTCCAGACGCATAGCGGTGTCATTTTGTGGTGAACCTGTGGCAATTTCTTTCCCCAAGGGAGGATCTGAACTCCGGGTAATATCATCAGGGGACCACTTCAAAGATTCAGCAAACTCAGAACACTCAGTTTCATGGTGATCTGCAGAACTACTAGTGCAGTCCACAAGAGCACCTTTTTCCCCAGAACTAGGTGAAGTCTTATCAACATCACCACACCCCTCGTCCAGATGCATAGTGGTGTCATTTAGTAGTGAACCTATGGCAATTTCTTTCCCCAAGATAGGATCTGAACTCCGGGTAATCTCATCACGGGACCCATTCAAAGATTTAGCTAACTCAGAACACTCAGTTTCGTGGTGATCTGCAGAACTACTAGTCAAGTCCACATGAGCATGTTTTTCCCCAGACCTAGGTGAAGTCTTACCAATTTCACCACACCCCTTGTCCAGATGCATAGCAGTGTCATGTTCTGGTGAACCTATGGCAATTTCTTTCCCCAAGAGAGGATCTGAACTCTGGGTAATATCATCATGACACCCCTTCAACGATTTGCCTAACTCGGAACACTCAGTTTCAGGGTGATCAGTAGAACTACCAGTGCAGTCCACGTGATCATGTTTTTCACCAGAACTAGGCGAATGTGGTTTTAGATTTGGCTCCACAAAGTTGGTTTCTGCACTCTGATCATGCACGGAATCATTCAGATGTTTAGCACCAGCACCTTCCACTGTTAGTGCTACGTGGTGATGTTTAGCATCAACTTCTACTGTTACCGATACAGGTTGGATCTCTGCGCTACTTGCCATTGACAAATTAGGGCAGTCCCTAGGTGAACTACTACAATATCCATTTGCAGATGCATTGACCATCAACAAACCACACTCTGAAACTGTCACTGTCTGACAATCTTCAGCTGCATTAGCTGACATGGCCTCTAATGCACGGTGCAGCCGTTTAGATGGAGGTAAGGCAGCTTCACCATCAACAAGATTCTTTCCGGATCCCCAACCCTGAGGCTTCCTAGAAAGACTTCCGTCAAATGCACAGAGATTGTCGGAGTCTCCTTCAACATAAACATGCTGGCTAGCAGCAGAACCATCTTCCTTGGAATTCAACAGCCCAGAGGACTGCATTGTCAGGCTTTTGGATGCATCCAATGATTGATCCTCCATACACACTAAAGAACCTGGCTCCTTCCCAGAGGGCGATGGTCTGCCCATACGAACCCTGGCTCTTTTCACAAGCGGCAGGTGCTCATCACCATCTTCCTTTATACATTTTTCAGCTGATTTCCCATCATTAACAGTGAAAGCTTGTTCGGCTTTATGCGCCTCAACCTCAGTAATTACTTTGTCCAATTTAGCTGCCAAGTCAGCTGTATCATTGCTGTGTCTTTTCCGATTTGGCTTCCTTTTCTTTTTTATGATGATCGTATTAGTTTGAAAGTCAAGCCTATCACTTAACTCAATTACCCCTTCGCAGTTTTCCTTAAGAGGCTCAGGTTGCTCCGGCGTGCAACCAGAGTCTAAAGTACTGCATTCGTCGCAACTAAGGTTATCAGATTCTGTCACAGTATCAGACTCGTTCTCATCATCACTATCATTTGATACAAATGCAGGTGAGTGTTTCTCATGTCCATTAGTACCATCAGGCAACTTCATAATCCTTTTACTTCTTCTCAGAGATGTATCCTGTAGTTTATTAGAAACACCACGCCGGGAACTCCTAGTATTATTGCTTGAAGGCAATGTTACGTCTTGGGGATCGATCCTTGATGAGCCTCTAGACTTTCGTGCAGATGTTCTCCGCTCTGAGACACCTTTCTCTGGCCGACTAACTTCAGCTTTACTTCTCGTAGAGCAAGTGGTTGACGAAGGCTTATCTGTGGCCGTACAATTAGCATCAGGATCATCCAATTGCATGTCCTCATCATGCATGCCATCTGCTGCTGCTGCAGCTACAGCTGCTTCAGTTAAAAAGTTCAGATCATGAGTCGCTTCTGAAGAAATGGGTGTCTTTAGATACGACTTAAGGGTAACCGTGGCAGTTTCGTCCTTTGACCCCAATTTGATCACAGATTCTGCAGAATCATCTTCTTTCATTGTGCTGGATACATTGGTACAATTAGCACTGATTTCTGGGCTCTCTTTCTTCAGTTTATCAAAGCAATCAATGATCTCATTCAGTGCACGAACGAAATCGGCGCCTTTACCATGACGCCTGATCAAAAGAGACTCTTTCTTCTCTTCTGTAAATTCTTCAACGTCTACAGGATTGCAGAAGCCACTGAATAAAAAGACAAAATTCTTAGTGAAAACGAGACCAAAGAATCTTGTACACCGGAGTATATAAAGTGCAGTAGGAGAAAGAATGGGGTCTTATGCACCGGATCAGTAAAGCAGAACATTATGTAGCAAATTACACAGAGAAGTTGAGCAGCAGGCAAATAAGTGGCAAATCATGATAAATTTTGAACCAGCTGATCTTAAAAGCTTAAATGGGTAAGTTGCTCCAAATGTATATTATTTAACTATCATCTTCTATTCAACGCACCCCCTCATGTGTGGGCAGGATTCAGTTGTTTACCCATCATCAAAACCTATCAAAGCCTAACACATGGAGAACTTACTTAAATGGGTGGTGATGAAATTCGAACTCACGAGCTTTGTGTGCTTTGATACCACGTTGAACCACTTGATCTAAAAACTTAAGCTAGTAGATCGCTGTAAATACACATTATTTAACTATTATCTTCAACAATAATAGTGGACAGCAACAAACAGTCCCTAACCTGGGGGGCAATGAAGATCAAATCAGCTTTGCCTCTGCCAAGGACAAACATTTCAGTCTCATCTAAAGGTCAAGCATTGAACGTTACAAAGTTTTATGGTTACAACTCAGGGGTAGAACATGGCAAAAGAGCTCACACTAATGCTAAATGATAAAGATGAAGACAACAGCAAAGTTATCTTAATGGCCAAGCCAGAAAAGAAATTTTAAATTTTAAATAATAATAATAATAATAAATTAAAAAAAAGGAATCAGGAAGACTCAATTCTTCACTGTTGCATGATCTAGAAAGAAACCCCAAAATGCTGCTATGACCATGTTCCAATCGCACTCAATTATTCACTGTTGCATGATCGAGAAAGAAACCCCAAAATGCTGCTATGACCATGCTCCAACCGCCCTATTTCACATAGGGTCCGAGTGAAAGGATCCATGTTTTAATACAAGTTCAGCTAAGTTCCGACCCACGTCTAAGCTCGTAGAAAACACAAACAGCAGCATATTGAAGCAAATCCATTATAGAAAAGTAAAACCTTTATTAAATATTTACGTACTTCTATCTGTTAGGTCTTAAATTCAAAAAGAGAGAAAAAACACCAATCACAACGACAAAAAGGCATCTCAACTTATCATTTGCCCAGTAGCTTTAGATGAACACATAAAGTGCAGATCATTTTACAAATCAGGTTTGCAGTGAACTCAGAGATCCAGATCATAAATTTATCACCTATGACCCTTAACGTACACGAGGCATCATGGAAATCTAAATATCTTTTTCAGATTTCCAGTGAAGTGAAATTGCTTATTGCAGGAAGCTAAGTCGAACTGCCATGCTCATCTAAATCAAAGAAGATAAGCTGGCACTCGCTATCACCCAAACAAGGTATATTGCTCGGACTCGGGGTACAGGTATCGGATATGGGTGCGTGTCTTAGAAGCCGGATTCTTCTTGAAAAATTAGGATATGGGGATACACCTGAAAATGATCTTAAGATACAAGTACAGGGATACGTTGTGGGCATATTTGTATATGAATATTTATTTAAAAATCATAAAAATTATTGCAAAAGGAAACTAATAACAATAAATCATTTTAAATAGTTGAATTGTCATGCAGAAAGCCAGAAACTCTAAAATTTAATTCCAAAATAAATTCTGTAAGAAAGTTAATCTTTTTACAAAGTGAAGGATTTTTAAAAGGAGAAGATTGGCACGAAACTAGAAACCCACATAACATTTTTCACTCAAAAAAACCACCAATTTTAGTGATATCAGCCGGAACAGTCACTTAACAAAAGCCATCAATATTTAATGATATCAACCCAAGCCCAATTGAAACTTGAACACGTCTTCTTCCCCATTCTAAGAAGCACAAAAAGCCAGGCAAATCTGCAATCATGAAACCAAAAAGGGAACAGGAATGCCACTTCACAAAAACCTAAAAGTCAGGTTCATGCAACAAAGTAGCACATCTTCATGAAACCAATAGAGCAACAGCCATCTTCTCCAGAGCGATAGTCATCTTCACCATACCAACACCCTTGCCCGAACGAAAATTAAATCATCCGAACCGTGTCCCGTGCCAGTATCCATGTTGTGTGTGTCAACACACATGTGGCTCCATTTCCGGCAAGTTCAAGCATCATAGCAAACAAGTAAACACACATCAAACACATTTTCTAAAGAAACAAGTATTTTGTTCTCTTTAGTAAGTCTTCTGCAAGTAAGCAACAAAAAAAATTGATGTACGAAGTTCACCATAAATACAAATGGCAGCATGTTACAATGTTAACCATAGTACTAATGATATAAAGAAATAAAGTAGAATTCAGATAAAGGAAGTAAGTGATCAATAAGAAGGCCATAAGCTCAACAGGCATCAGGAGATTCAGGCACATCATTAATATCAAGCCGTGAATAGCAATTTTGCTGGACTAAAGACTAAAATGGAATTTTACTACAGTATCTTTAGAAAGAGTGAGGTGAGATGCACAAGCTAACAAGTCTGTTTGCCTACATGGCAGGACTTGACATAATAATGCTAATCAGCCAAACTACGCATTAAGAAGTCAAGTTGTAAATGGTCGAGAAGACAAACAAAACTATTAGTTATTTGAAATTAAACAAATGTTCCATAAATACATCTTTTAGATCCCTAACCGTGAGCAACTTTGCCACGCCAAGTGCAAGAAGCCCCAGAACACTTTATTATTTCTCACCTTTTGATAAAATTGAATATTTCTTCATTCCATGATGCAATGTAAAAATTAAAAGCAACTACAGCCTGATCGGAGTTTGAATGTTGACACTTGTGCTGCGGACTAGAACCTCCATTCTTCATATTTGGATACACAAGAAAGTAAGCACTTGGGTTCTTAATTAAAAAAGGAAAAAAAAAATGCAGGTCTCCACTTGACATGGTTTCTTATCATGAGAGTCATTAGTTTTAACTTTTTAATTTCAAAAACGTTCCATTTACTTATCAAGTCAAACTTTGGATCCAAACTATTATAGTCTTTGCCACCATTCAAACACTACTACTCACTATTATCCAAACTAATATGGTCCACAATTCAAACTAAAAAGTATTTTTTGACAAAAAGAAAACATATCCATTCACAAGCTAGGCGTATAATTCGCCTTGTTTCTACTTCACTACTTCCATAAATCTCATCTTGAACTGTTGGATTCTTTACACTACCACCACTTCACCCACTATCCCTCCTTCAAAACTCCCCCTTTAAGCAGGAATTCTGACATATGAAACAAGTAGGCAAAAATAGTAATATTTCTTATCTTCAGTCTGCCAACAGAGTTCAGCTAGCTATATACATGATATTCCTTGTATGGGTATGGTCAGTGAAGATTTTATATTTGCAGTGCAATACACCAGGATAAGAATGTCGCGAGATTGTCTGGAGAATTATTTCAACTTCACTACTTCCATATATTTTAACTACAAAACACGCTAAGGTTGTGCATACGTACATTGCATATAAACAAATTGAAAACCAAGATTTGCTCCACTTGGGGGCACTTTCCAAATAAAAATTTGTAATAAAATTGGCTAACCCTAAGCTCCTGAGGCAGTGACCTCAAAAAGGAAACCGCATGATTCAATGCCCCAAGGAGGAAAAGGCACAACTCAATTCCTCCTTTTCAAACAACACACGTAATTATCCGGATAACAACATAAAAAGACTCATAAGCGAAATAGTTGAAATCCTAACAAAATAACTCAAAAAAATATGCAAAATCCATGCTCGTAACAATAAAGAAAAATAGCATTCACACGAGCCTACACAAAAGAAAGAGCACTCCCTGATTAGAGAAGTCCAATGATCAAATGTTAGGGCTTGTTTGATACAACTTAAAAAAATAATAATAATAAAATACAATAAATAATGAAATAAATAAGTATTTTCTCTCATCATTTTCAATCATTAATTATATTGATTTGACATTTTTTATATTTTTTAATACACTTTACTTCTCAACCACATATCTAAAAATCATTTTTTCAATGATCTCTATGAGACATACCCTTATTCTTTATCATACCTAAACCAATTGGAAGCTACTAAGCCTCCTCTCACACACGCATATGTCATCTATAAAGGAAACTTTATTAGGTCTTGCAAAATGTGGAATCAATAGTAATGGCAAAAGTGCAGGTGAACTTTTTTTTTCCTTTTCTAATGCTTGACTTCGACTGTTTATTAACTATATATAGACTGTGCACCAATTTTCTTTCCTTTTTTAATGCTTGACTTTGACTGTTTATTAGCTATTTATACAGTTTACCAAAAACCAGCAGTGAACCAATGTGTAAAAGTCTAATTAACAAAATACATTTACGATAAAATATCAGAAGATTAAATCACAAATCAATTTTTATTTTCCATATGAAAGAAAAAGTAAGGATCGCCAGGGAAATTGAGAGACATGAGAAAGAAAAAGGATATTTAATTTGATGAAATTTAATGTGAACAGAACAAGCCCTCAATCTTCTTTACTAGAATCATGAAATTTTTGGTCTTTTCTAGTCAATAACAATGATGGCTTCGAATAGTAACAAATGATTTGCTCTCTCATAATGAAGAGAAGCAATTTACGCCCACCCTAAATACTAGGCCATTCCAGAAGAAAACCAATTTTAGTTGCAAATATTAACTCACTGTGTTAGTTAAGCCTTTTGCATGAGAATGTTTTTCCTTGATTAGAACATTAGCCTAAGGTGGAACATTTAAGACAGAGTCAAAAGAGGTTCAAACAGTTTGACCTTCTCATGGTATATAAATATAACATCTACCATAATCTTTATCTACAATAAAAATTGAAAATAATTCATACTTCGGGAGTATTTACCATCAAACTTGCCAAAGATACCCACTAGCTTATGCATAAAAATACAAACTTTTTTTTTAATAAGCAACAACAAATTTTGTTTCGAAAAACAGCCTAAAAAAGATACAACAAAAAAGGTGGTTGAGCTTTCCACCTAGAAAGACATAACAAAACTAAAAATGCTTTAAGAGCCAGCCATTCAAAGTTAAGCTAAGATGGACACAACAATACATAATGCGCTAAATGGGTCAAGTCCAAACAAATAATTATCTAGGTCACCAAAAGTCCCGACGGCTCTAACCCAAAGACCAGTGAAGAAAATGATACTATCCCAAATATCATCCACTGATTTCTCCATATTATCGAAAATTCTTCAATTTCTCTCCATCCACGTACTCCAAGCTGTAGCACACACGATCAACCTCCATAACTCTTTCTTTTGCTTCCTATTTCCCCCAAAAGACCACTTAGTGAGGATCACATCTGCCCATCTTTTTGGTAGAGGGTGCCCATCTTTTTGGTAGATTGCCTATTATGCCAAACATGTGCAAAATTCTGCCCAAAATCTCTCTAGCAAACTCACAATGAATTAAGATATGATCTATGCTTTCATTCTCCTTATTACACATTATGCAATATAAGGAGGATATAGACAAAAAAGGTCTCTTCAATTGCAACAAATCACAAATGCTAACCTTCTCTAAAGAAATCAACCAAGCAAAAACTTTGACTTTTGAGGGTACCACTCCCTTCCAAATGAACTTGAATTGAGGGAAATTTTGTTCTTAGGATGATTGACAAACGATATTCCAGAAGGATTTACACAAGAAAAAACCAGAGGATTGACCCCTCCAAATTCTTCTGTCCGGAGTATTTTTATTCAAGAAGCATAAAAATACAACCTGAAACCTGATTTACTACTTCTCCACTCTTGTATTCATTAGTAACTATCCTATTTCATTACGAACTTTATGGTATAAGTATGACAAAGACTAATATTTCTAATAACATAGAGAACTCATTTGAGTATCCAGTAACAGTGATACCTTTTTTTTTGTTTATAGGAAACTGTGAATTTTATTAAAACAAAAAATTACAAGAGATACAAACTAAAAAAAGTGGAGTCGTCATCCCAGTAACAGTGATACTGGAAGTACCCTCCTTACAATATCACTTTCTAAGCATTTGTTGATCTTCCATTGCAATCTCATTTTCTACACAACCAATGTAATTGTAATATTGACCACGCATTTGAAAGTACTAGTCATCAACACCCACACATTTTGCAGGAATAACCACCATTTTCCTACTAAGGCCTTGTTCTATACACATTAATTTGTGTTTACTCGAATTTCATGTAGAATGGGTGGTTGAAATTTGGAGAAGATGCATTAAAAAATGTAAATAAATTGTCAAACCAATGTTTGGATGGTGGAAAAGGATGAGAGAGAAAGTAGATTTAAGTTTTTGAAACTTAATGTGTATAGAACAAGGCCCAAAGAGGCTAAAGTTAACCCGAACCCTAATTCTTCTTCCCTCTCTATTACAAACCCAGTCAACACAAAAGATTCCAAATATGACCAACGAGACACTTTGATTTTACGAGATTACAACATAGTATATACACAAGTAAATTCATCCTTAAGTTCTAATACATCAGTAAACAAACCGATTTAATCAATCCATACAAATCACAAGCCCGATTAAAATATTACCAACCACCATGGATATAGACAATGCAACCAACTAGAAATATTGGTTCGATAAATTGTATCATTGCAATCTTACTAAAGACAATGCCTAAGAAAAAACATAATCAATACATTAACACTCTTAATTTTAGTATTCATACGAAAGAAAATCTCAGGCAACATGGGAATAAACGCAAACGACAAGAAATCAATACATTATCCTCCAAAGTACACGTCCACTATAGACTGTTACATTCCAATATATTCGCAAGAACTGATCTAATCGATCCTCCATTTTTACGAATTTACCTTAAAATTACAACATTTCACTGAGGAAGCAGAAAAGACAAACCCTTATATTGCTTGTGTTTCTATTTATGGAACTATTGAGCCTCAAATTCCAAAAGAACACACCAATGCCAGTTTAGGGCCCAAATCTTAAACATTATAACAAAATAACAAGTTCACAAGATCTCAAATTTTGTCATTACTGGCCTTCAAGATGCAAACTTAAAATAAAAAAAAAACCAATTACTATACCTTTTGGTACATAGCTAGAACCAAAACCATCTCAGCTAATTAACAACACTAAATAATGATATGTTGCCACAACATTTAACCTTTCCAAAATAACTAATGTTTTACAAATTCCCTTCTATAGATGAACCTGTACTAGAGCATGACCCATGTAAGCAACAAAATATGTCAATTACTATAACAGATAGAGGAAAACAAAAAACCACTTTTTTTTAGCATTTTTGGAAATTGATGGGACACACAATCTATGATCAAAGTTCTTCAACTGCTTCAGCCATCAAGGATGCAATTAGTTTAATCCGTAACATAATTCCATGCAAATAAATCGACAAGCAAAGCACAAAATATTTAATTGATAAATAGTCCAAGAGAAACTAACAAGGGTACTCACATTTGTCCAGTCCCGAAGAAATAGACAAACACTTTTCTCCAATCAGCCGATTGGTCCCATTTACCTGGTTCACTCACCTGCAATTACAAAAGAAAAGAACGTTGGTGAAATCCACCACTAGACTAATCAGGATAAATATCCCCAACATGTTTCAATAGCTAAATTTGGTGTCACCCTGCAAAAATAGCATAGACGTAACCCCAGGCCAGTCATGAGACAGGATAAGCACAGTCATATAAATATACTGACAAATTTCAAAGAATAATTCACATGTCATCTCATTGCAATTTGTCACAAGGAAATGCTATTGTTTTCTAGAAAATATCTAGTACATATGCATTTGTTTGAGCGTTTATACACCAGTGCAAAGAATCAACCATCTTACAAGAAAAATTACTGTTTAGGAAGATGCGCCCAAAGTGCCATTGAGAGGCTCACGCCTCGTTTTTCTTTCCTTCACAGGCATATTATTGCCAGCTTTAGCCTTGCAGTGTATTTCTACAACCTACATGTTTCACAAATAATCTATTCTCTTTTTTTTCTACACAATATACATCAATGGGGAAGCAAATAATTAAGGAGAAGACAACCTGTCAAGTGGAAGATGATAACAAAAAATTTCAGTGCTGAGGCTAGCAATAATCAAATATGTCAATGATTCTTTTTAAAATACTGCCTATAGTGATGATATAAGAACATACTGGTTGTTTATACTTCTATTTTATTACCATTCTGATACATTATCAATTTTTCCAACCAGAGATTATTGCATCTCCACCAGAGATTCAAAATGAAGGTAATAACCTGCACAAGTCAGTAAGAAATTTGCTCTCTATAGCCAGATCCATCAAGGAGTGCACATATACTAAGGCAGTCGAAAATATAAACCTTAAGGATAAGAAATCAGAAATATAAGAAAAGCAGTCTCCCATTTAATTCAAATATTTAAGCAGCAGTACCACATTTTTATAGTATAGATATAGATTTGCGGTACAAAAATTAAGCATGTATTAAAGAAGCATGATTTTTTTTTTTTTACACAAACCTCGAGGACAAACAATTATCAACTTTGTCATTTTGTCTAATATAACCATACGTTATTTCTTAATTTTCAAATGCAAACAACATGCTTGCACACACAAGTACTAAGGACTGAAATTTATGTAGTGTCGAAGACAGATCCACAACTAACAAAAGACTAAGAACTGTTAAAATCTAAGAAAAACTGCATGCCCTACGAATTCTATAATTCAGCCGAACTAGGTAGAAAAAAACAAGTACTTGGCATAGAAAGATTTATGGGCAATACCATAGCAGGCCAGGCCGGAAATCCTTTCACCTTTGCAAGCACAAGATCACCGACTTTCCACTGTCGGCGATCGGCAGCAGCAGCCGCCTTGCTGGAACCTTTCCTCCGGCTCGGCGCCATAAAATTCCGCAAAAACTCACCACTGGTCGTCAAATTGAAGTCATGGGCTCCACAGAAACAGCGATTTCGCGGCACAATGTTTCAAGGTTTGCGACACCGAAATTGACCACTTCAGAAATAGAAAGACCACACTTTCTCTCTTTCCCAACAAGCAATTGTGCATAAAAGCACCACGGCATTGAAAGATGAAATGAGAGGAGGAAAAACCTTTAGGGGAACGCTAACTTTCCACAATTTATTATATCCTATATATCTGCAAGTATGTAGCGCCAGATAGAGTTAGCACAAAACCCTGATGTGGTGTGGGGGTCGACGGTGTGAGGGGGTGGGGGTGTTGTTCTGTGTGGAGAAAAGCTGTGTAGAAATGGAAAAATCCCAATTATGACAGTGAAATAGGTTTTGAAGAGGAGAGCGGGCTACCTTACGCCGGCTGTGTGTAGGTTAAGTGCGGATGAGACACGCGTTTTACCATACACACAGAAGCACGTGAACAACCAACCCCACTCGTGTTTATGTGACTTGCCTGCTATTGGCCCAATTTTGTATAATTGGACTATCGTATTATGGGCTTGTTCTATACTCTTGGCCCATGCACACTAAGGGCTTGTCCGTTAGGAAAAATGTATATTTTATCCGAATTACGCGTTAGATTTATAATTGAAAATTATAAAAAATATACTAGTATACAGTGCATTGGTAGATCGAGTGAAGGCTGCTGCGGTGGCAGTGGAGGACGAGGAGAAGGGAGGTTGAGGCAGGGTGGAGGAGGAGAAGGTGAGAAAGAGAAGCAGAGAGAGCGGAGAACCAGAGAGAGCGGAGCGAGCGTGATTATGAAAACGGAATGACAAACACTTAGACAATTAATTCCATTTTTATGCTAGTGGGGGAGAAAGACTTGTTTCGCTCGTGATTAAAAAACATAAAATAATTATATGAGTGGTTGAAAATAATAAGAGAAAAAAAGTTAGTTGATACTAGTGAAAAGTAATGGTGTAAAGTTTTCATCTTATCTTTTGCTTTGGATTATGAGGCTTCTAGTTTTTGTCTGTAAATCCATTTTTGAACAAAGGGAAAGACAAGGAAATTTTAGGATGACAGTCAGTAAGTGAACACAATGCTCGTTTGGAAATTTATTTCCGCTAAAGATATCATTTTTATCACGATTAACTTATGGGTGCATTTTTAATTAATCAATACTATGGCAATGACCCAGGAAACCATTGGACCGCTAGACTCGACACTCGGAGTCAGAAAATGGCAGGAGACTTGAGTTATTTTGACATCTAATAATTATCCAGTTACACTACACCAGTATACTTAACTACTTCCTATTTAAGTACTCAAATTAAGAGTTCGTCCCGATAGTGAAACAATCTAGTACTTGGTTAGACTGTTTAGGAGTACTACACGTAATTTCAGAGTACTTGGCAAATCCTTAGCACTGCACTTGGTAGACGCGGGTACCCCAACATTCTCGACGTTTCTCGGCGATGAGGGAGTATCATCTTGTGTGGAGTTTGGCAGAGATATTGGCCTTAAGGTAAACTCTATCAGAGCGGATTCATCTCCTCGTGTCCGAGCTATTCTTGAGCCGCACCATGGTGTAGCTTACTCTCACAGTCACTTCATGGAGTGCATGGGATCGCATCCATCAAACACATCAAACAATCGACTAACTGGGTCGCTCACAAAGTAAGTAAGTAAGTTAGCCCTTAGAAAAGTCGATTATATGCACGGTGAGGAATTTCCTCCTAATTCCATGCATCCATTGCGATTAATATGATAAGTTTTCAAATCTTAAATGTAAATGAATACCTTCATCGATCACACCATCAACCCGATGAAAAATGTAGAAATCATCCTACTTATATGTCAAACACGAAACTTCGAAAAGCCTTCTTGCATTGGTATGTTAAGTAACCAGTAACATCTTTCATATCCCTCAAATATATGAGCCACACACAGAACAATAAGAATACAGACACAGGACTACATCAAATTTTACACCCGCGTCAACCCAGCAGGCAACACAGCTGTGGCCGGAAAAATATTGTCAAGTAGACCTAAACAAGGCATAGCTATTTTTTCCTACCTGCATCAAGGGCAAAACGGTAAAATAGCAACTCCAACTACACTCTTTGCTTCACACGACGCCCATTGGTATCAGTTCCGTCTAGGACACCTTCAATCCCTTGCTTGCAAACATCAAGAGAGTGCTCGTTGATCTTCGCGACATACTCTAACAATTCAGTCAGCACATGAGGACAGCTTTCTCTCAGGTATTCAAAACCATCTGTCTGCATAACAGCTGCATCCAAGAAGTTTCAACTCATGAGTGACAGAAAATTTCCCTAGATTTGACTACAATATAATAATTAAAATGGAGTGATGGTGAAGTGTGAAGTACTAATGGGTCCCACATAATATGTCCCATTCAATTTCGAATGCAAAATGCATTTCAAATGTGAATGTGACCACTGAACACCCTTATGGCCACAGATGTTAATATTATCTGTAATTGTTAATCTATCCACAGCAACTACCTAGCAACTAGCAGCTAGAAAACCAAATCGAAGGCAAAAGTTACCTCTGAGATTTGAAGGCAAGGCAACAAACTTGAGACAGACAGATTTCAACTGGAAACAATGGTGTTGTTCTGCCAGTGCTAGTGTCGTTGCAACAGTATTTATAGCAACATCCTCGCAGAGAATATCTTCACAGAGCAACCTAAGCCTATCTAATCCATATCGATCAGCAGCTGCAAGCAGATGCTGTGACATCAAGGTCGATGCCCATGTCGAGTTCCAACCAGTAAGCTCCACCATGTCCGGCAGGGCATCCCAATATATAAAATGAAGAAGAGCCTACAAGGAACTTGAAATGGGTCAAATGGGCAACAAATTGCATAGCCAAGAACCAACGAAATCTAAAGCATATAGGATGCAACAAACTTTTAACAGAATCATACAACCCACCCCAACCCCGCCCGCCAATCTGAGATCATCTAACCCACGAGAGAAGTTGATGAAATCTTCAAAAAACAAAAGTGCAACATATAGTGATGAAAAGAGATTTGCTTCTTTCATATTTTAACATCAGTAATCACGCACGGCAACACAATAACCAATAACCAATTTGGGCCCATTCATAAGATGCATAATATCATGTACTCCACATGATGCATAGTCAGAATGAGAATGATAGCACAGAATTGTCATTGTGCATTTTAGGATTATTAAGATGGACAAGAAAACCCTGATTAAAAGTACTGTAACTGAAACAAGCATCTCAACTTAAACAAATTTAAATCAATTCATTGCAAGTAGAACACCCTCAATAAGAATAATGTTATTACTTTGACCACATATCCGTGGTCAACAAGAATTACCATTTTTGAATACTGTAAAATATGAATTAGCTTTTTTGTGAAATAGACCACAAAAACATTGCAGTTACAGAATCATCAAGCAAACTGACAAATAGTAATTAGAGAGTATTAAAATGAAATCAGTAGTAAATCATCAAGCAAGGTAAAGCACAAAAACAAAAAGACCTTAAAAACCGGTGCCTCCATGTCTTCTATCTTTATACACTCTGTGTTTTGATCCTTCATCGGACCATATAACTGAGCTCTGAATACTGGAGAACGAGCTGCAAGTACCAACTTATGACCAGAAAAAGTTTCTCCGTTAACTTCAAAATTTACATCGGTTCCTTTTCCACTTTCCAGCAGCTGTCCAAAATGCTGACTGATGTCTGATGGGGGTACCAGTATGGAGTATATCTTAGGTCCCTCTGTGCGAGACCTAACAACACCAACACAGCACTGAACTTTAAGGCAATCATCTTTCAGGTAGTTTGATGATTCCAGAGCATTTCTTTTGTAAAACCGTTTATACCCCCTACAGAATCCAGAGAAACTAAATTACTTTACAGAATATTATGTTCAAATAATTCATCCTACCGAATGACATGGACACAGACTGATGATGTTGCATAGACCTATGGAATCACAAACAAGAATTGGAGAATTCAAATTCATGGATAAGTTTATTGCTGTTAAATGCACAAGACCACCTTCTAGAAAAGTTGCTTAAAAAATATTGTCTTTTGCACCTTTTAATATTATTATCCCACAATAACCAACACGATCTGACCTATGCGCATGTTAACCTATTTATTTTTACAAATTCTTTTGGAAATTTGAATTTAATCAAACTAATCACATGGACTATGTGGAGAGAGATGGTGTGTTGGGGGTGATTTTAATGTAGTGAGATACCCTTCAGAGAAGTTGAATTGAGTTAGATCCACAAGAAGCATGAGGAATTTTGACAGCTTCATAAAGGACACGGACTTGAAGGACTTGAGGCTCCTTAATTCGGATTTCACTTGGTCTAACATGAGAGAAAGATTGGCTAGTTCTAGATTAGACTGGTTTCTTTTCACGGAAGGTTGGGAAAGCATGTTTGAGGAGGCTAGACAAGAAGCCCTAGTTAGAGTAACATCTGATCATTGTCCCATTGTACTTGATACAAATAGATTCAAATGGGGACCCATTCCGTTTCGGTTTGAGAACATGTGGTTGAGAGACAAGGATTTTAAAAAGAATTGGAAGGAATGGTGGGGGAAGTGTGAAGTTGAGGGCTGGGCAGGGTTCAAATTCATGGGAAAACTAAAATTGATGAAGGAGGACTTGAAGAAATGGAATAAAGAAGAATTTGGAGATATAAGAACGGAGAAAAAGGCAATCAAGAATAGGATTGAGGAAATTGACAAGGAGGATGTGAGAAATAACATAAGGGAAGATGAAAGAATCGAAAGAAGGAAATTGAGACGACAACTGGCAGAATTGATCATTAGAGAAGAGACCTCCTGGAATCAAAAAGCAAAAACAAAAGGGGTTAAGGAATGGGATAGCAACACCAAATTGTTTCATAGAATCGCGAGCGGAAGAAAGACAAATAATTTGATCAACAAATTGGAGAGTAGAAATGGGACAATTTTACACACCGAGGAGGACATAGAAAAGGAAATCATAGATTTTTTTGAGAATTTATTCAAAAAGAAGCAGGGAGTAAGCTTTGGCATTGAAGGCTTAGAGTGGGCAAGTATAGGTGAGGGTTATAAGTCAAAGTTGGAGGAACCATTTCAAGAAGAAGAGGTAAAAAATGCCCTTTTCAGCTGTGAAGGAGATAAAGCACCGGGGCCGGATGGTTTCACAATGGAGGCTTTGAAGGAAGGTTGGGATGTTATTAAGGAAGATTTGATGGAGGTGTTTAAGGAATTCTATGAGAATGGCATCGTGAATGCTAGGGTGAATGAAACCATTATTTGCCTCATCCCAAAGAAATTGAGCTCGGTCTCCATAAAAGATTACCGGCCGATCAGCTTGGTATCTTCCTTATACAAGATTGTGGCCAAAGTCCTTGCTTTGAGATTAAGAGAAGTCTTAAAGGACACAATCTAGGCTGCACAATGTGCTTTTGTGAAAGGAAAACATATTTTAGACTTGGTATTGGTGGAAAATGAGATTGTAGAGGAGTATAGGTCGAAAAAGAAAGACGGTGTGGTGATCAAAATCGATTTTGAAAAAGCTTATGACCACGTAAGCTGGGAATTTCTTGATTTTGTGCTAGATAAGAAGGGCTTTGGAGAGAAATGGAGGAAATGGATTTGGGGCTGCCTATCTTCGGCAAATTTTTCGGTTATGATAAATGGGAAGCCGAGGGGCAAATTTGGAGCATCAAGAGGGTTGAGGCAAGGCGATCCTCTATCGCCTTTTTTATTCATTTTAGTAGGGGATGTGCTTAGTAGATTAGTCAATAGGGCGTGTGAAAAGGAGCTGATAGAAGGATTCAAGATAGGTAGAAATAATGTGAGGGTGTCACACCTCCAATTTGCAGATGATAGTATCTTTTTCCTGGAGAATCGAGATGAAAGCATTGATAATCTCATGAAAATCTTGGACATTTTTTCAAGAAGTGCAGGTTTAAAACTAAACATGGCCAAGAGCAAGGTGGTAGGACTAAATCTAGAGGAGGAAAGGATTGGAAACATAGCTAATAGATTGGGGTGTGAAAAGGGGCTTGGCCATTGAGTTATCTTGGACTTCCGCTCGGAGGAAATCCAAGTGCAAGGTCCTTTTGGGAACCGGTGATTGAAAGAATTGCTAAGAGATTAGAAGGTTGGCATAAAGGTTGCCTATCTAGAGGTGGGAGACTCGTGCTCTTGCAATCAGTCTTGGGGAGTATTCCCACATATTACATGTCTATTTTCAAAATGCCGATGAAAGTGATTAAGGTAATTGAGAAGATGATGAGAGACTTTTTTTGGGAAGGTAAAGGGGAGAGTCATAGTGATCACTTGGTGAATTGGAACGTTGTCACGAAACTTAAGCCTTTTGGTGGTTTGGGGATTGGGAATTTGCATTTGAAGAATCTGGCTTTGTTGGGCAAGTGGCTTTGGCGTTTTCCCATTGAAACGGATTCGCTCTGGCATACGGTTATTCTTAGTCGTTATGGTCTACACTCAAACGGATGGGATGCAAATTGGGAAGTTAACTCCACTCTCCGGGCACCATGGAAGTCTATTTCAAAAATTTGGGATCAATTCATGGAAAACACCAAATTTGTGGTAGGAAAGGGTGATAAAATTCGGTTTTGGCAAGACAAATGGACGGGTGCTCATACTCTCCAAGAGTTGTTCCCTAGCCTATTTCGATTGGCAATTTTTAAAGAGGCGGTTATTTGCAATGTTGCTGATTTTTCGACTCCATCTAACCTATTTTGGAATATTGAGTTCCTTCGTAACTTTAGGGATAGAGAGATTGATGAATTCACTTCTCTTCTGCGCACCCTTGAAACTTCCAAAATTGATCCTTCTACTCCGGACAAAAGAATTTGGAGAGGTCAATCCTCCGGTTCTTTCTCGTGTAAATCTTTCTTGAATATCCTTTGTCGACCATCCCAAGAACAAAATTTCCCTCAATTCAAGTTCATTTGGAAAGGAATGGTACCCTCAAAAGTCAAAGTTTTTGCTTGGTTGGTTTCTTTAGGGAAGGTTAACACTTGTGATTTGTTACAATTGAAGAGGCCTTTTTTGTCTATATCCCCCTCATATTGTATTATGTGTAAGAAGGATAATGAGAGCATTGATCATGTCTTAATTCATTGCGAGTTCGCTAGAGTGGTATGGAGCAGAATTTTACACATGTTTGGCGCAGTTGGCCCTCTACCAAAAAGATGGGCAGATTTGATCCTCACCAAGTGGTTTTTTGGGGGAAATGGGAAGCAAAAGAAAGAGTTATGGAGGCTGATTGTGTGTGCTGCAGCTTGGACTATCTGGATGGAGAGGAATAGAAGAATTTTCGATAATATGGAGAAATCAGTGGAGGATATTTGGGATAGTGTTATTTTCTTCACAGGTCTTTGCCGCTAGGACATTTAATGACCTAGATAACTACTTGTTTCGACTTGACCCATTTAGCGCATTATGTACTGTTTTGTCCAACTTAGATTAACTTTGTATAGCCGGCTGTTTAAAGCTTTTTTTGTCTTGTTAGGGGTGGAAGGCTCAACCACCTTTTTGTTGTATCTTTTTTGACTGTTTTTAGCAATAAAATCTGCTATTTCTTATCAAAAAAAAAATCACATCCACATATCTCATGTGACCTACATGTACTACACAAATCTCCACCATTCAATTCAACTCCACTCATTCTATCTTTTATTTCACATAAAAATCTATTTTAATTTATATACTAACACGCGCTATATTTATCTCCGAGGACAGACTAGGACACCCCTAATTCACTAGCCTGTCATTCAACGACATTAAGTCTCAGGAGATCCATTATTTGAGGCCAGCAGACAGTACATAACTACTTCAATGTCAGCAAGATGACAAACGCAAAGTATAAAAATAAACAATATGCCTCATGAGTGAATCCTCCATTACTAGCAGAGCTGTTTCATCAACCCTTCTCAAAAAGAAAAATTTCAGAGAACAAATACATGGCTGGTGAAACCATGACCATCAATATCAGCTACATTCGCTTCATCACTCATTATTTACCCTCTACTGCTTGTATTGTGTAGATCTTACTCAGTGTTCACCATAATTTACAGTCTACAATTGGGAAGAACAATAAGATCAAATGAAAGAACCAAAAATAAATAAACCGAAGAAAAAGAACTTTGACTAATTGTTGGATTCTTTCTCAATTTCTTCCCCAAATCAAACAACATAAAAGAAAGAAGGCAGATGACGGAGCAATTAAAAGAAACCAATTGAATTATTTATACAGATACAACACTCTTAATTGAAACCAAGACTTAAATATTTCAATTCAAGCGCAATAACTAAACGAAAACTCACCACATGCTCCCTTGGTATTTTAGGGTGTAAGGCCCACTCTCTAACTCCCTTCCGAAATGGCTGTGCACCTTATGCCTCTCCTGTCCACTCTGATCCAATAGAGTCAATTCAAATAGCGCCCTCACGTCCGTACCCTCACTCGCAAGGGCAATAAACAGCGAAACATATGTTGCATTGTCCTCCATGCTCTTCCCGTCAGGGTAAAAATAGATCGCCCAAGAATACCCTCCAACCATAAACGTATCAGACGCTACGTACTTCCCAATTCCAATACCTTTTGACAAAGAATAGCCACTGATCTTAAAATCATGCGAGCCATTCACCGTCTCCGTAAGCGACGTCGACGTCGTTACCGACGGCGGCGCAGGAATCGCCGCCGAAGATGATGGCTTGGCTGTCTCCGTGTAAACCCTGCCCATTCTCACCATAACAACAAACAATTTTTCTCCCTCAGTCTTCGAATCAGAATTCAAACATATGAAACAAGAATTAAATCGAATCGAAACAAAATTCCCGGTATAGATCAGAAATAAAATTGTTAACGGAGGTTAACACACAACACAAGGCAATAAAATCTGCGGAACAAGGTTTTAGAATGAACTGAAATCGATCAGAATTTTTTTTCTAGGGTTTTGAGGCCTGGAACTCGGCACCTTCCCGGAGAGAGAAAATTGTAGAGAGGGGGGAAGTGAAAGAGACAGGACGAATGATATTTATGATTGTGTTAAGGTAAATTATGCAAAAAGTCCTCAACCTTTACGTGGAATTTCACTTTCATCCCAAAAATTTTATTCTCAATGCCACGAACCTGTCCCTTGAAAAAATATACATGCATTATTCTTTAAATGAGAAAATTACTTTTAAAAAGCATGGTAGGGAGGCATTTTTAAAGTTTTTTATCACTTTTTATCATTTTTTTATATATTCTTTCTTTACCCTAAATCAATCACATTCACATATCACATCATATCTACAAATCTCCACCATTAACTCCATTCATTCTCTCTCATCTTTTACATTAAAAATCTTTAAAACTCATTAAAAATCAATCCGTATCCATCTTTTACATTAAAAATCTTTAAAACTCATTAAAAATCAATCCGTATCACCCTTAAAATATAATAAACAAAAAGCACATAGAGGATATGTTCGATATAGAACTAGTATATAGCTTTTGAGCGGTGGAATCCGACCATAAAAGAAAACTTACCGCATTGTTGTGGAAGACTGAAGGTTGAATAAATGATTTTGCAGAAAAATTATAGTCATTTTAGAAAGTTTTGATGAAGGTTTTGGTTTGAGGGGATACATGTATATATATTTAATTTTCTGGTTCATGCATAGAAAACACTCCCTCCAATCGAATGATTATCAATTATTTAAAAATTAGATTTTAAATGTATGGTTGAAGAGTAAATAAGATATTGTATAAAATATAGAAAAAATTATTAAATTAAGGTACGAGTGATTAAAAATAATTTAAAAGAAAACTTTAATTTAATTTTATGTCAAACCAACACATAGTTTAATTTAAAAGGAAAACTATAAAAATCATTTTTTCCCTTGTAAACTCACACTTAGCACTTTTTTGTGCCTGCACCATTTCAAAGAATAATAAATATAATAAAACTTAAATTTAAAATAATATTTATCTTTTTGAGTGTATTCGAAGTTCAAATTTTATTTTTATCTTACTTATTATATTTCGTTTGTTTGAAGCCTTGATATAGAACCCAACTAGTATATGTGTGAGATTTTCGGAGAAATAATATAGAAGACAAACTTTTTCTTCTTAAATTCTAGAAATACCAAGTTCTCGATATGTATAAAAATGAGGAGAACACAAAGAAATAGGGGGTGTGGAGAAATTACACGATGTCTCTTAATAATATAGGTTTTGTCTCGATTAGTTCAATAATTTATTTTTTTTAATTGGTGTGGCTTATTTTCGAACCCCCTTGTCCAAAAATAGAGTTGAAAAGGAATTTGCAAATAAATATAAACATTTGGAACCCCTCTGTGCAATTTACCCTTGTATGAATAATGTATGTGGTGTTCTTCAACCAAAAAACAAAAAACAAAAAAACAAAAAAACAAAAAGTATGTGGTGAAAAATTAGTAGCTGCCAAGGGGTAATAGAATACACCCATGCTTTAAACATTCTTTTTGTACAAATAATTGTACAAATAGGTTTACAAATAGTACAGGAACCAAAATCTTTTTTTTTTTTTATACGTTACATCACTTAAAAAATTAACCATCCTAAATGATCATATCTCCATATATGTATATGTATATGTAAAGGGTATTTTCCAAATTCTTTGGGAGATTAGAGCAAAATGTTTTCAGTTCCACTGGAACTTCGAGTCTTCAACAGCCTTTTATTATCAACACACACCCAAACGTTCCGAAGTTTAGCGTGTGAGACAAAAAAATGGTGTTATTTTATTTTGTTCATTGCATCTAAATAAATTAATTAAATTCAAATTTAAAACACATTTTATTTCTCATTGTCAAAAATAATTATTTACGAAAAAATGAAAAAATAGTTTAATTTGAATTTTTTGAAAAATGACAAATTGATATCATAAAAATTGGTAAAAATTTGTATAATTTGATCCTTATTTTCAACCTACTCCCAAAACCCCCCATCACCTTACCCCACTCTGCCACCATTTATCAATGGACTCCGCCTTTTCCCCGATTGGTCTGCAGCCACGAACCATCCAGATTTGGCTTGCAACAAACCTAGTACACATTTTTAGGATTTAAATTTTAATTCATTTTTTCACATTTTAATCAATTATCTTTTAAATTTGAATTTAATCAAACAAATCAAATCCACATATCTCATGGGACCTATACGTACTATACAAATTTCCACCATTTAATTTTACTTAGTATCTCTCATATTTCACATGAAAATGCACAAATATTTATAAAAAATTGAATCCTAACATATACGCATCCAGTCTTGGAACCAAATTTGTGGCTAGTTCGCCGAACCAGAGAGTTTTGTTCACCGACAAACTAGAGAGCTTCTGATTTGCCATTGTAGTGAACAAAATATTTTAGTTCGCCCGTGGTGAACTAGTAGCTTTTAGTTTGCCAACAAATCAGTAGTTGCTAATTTTTCGGCAAACCAAAAATTGGATATGGTTTGCGACTCAAGATTGAATCTAGTCCTTGCATTGGTGAAGCACATTTTTCGTCTTGGTCCACACTAGCAAGGACCGTGATGGGGAAACGTGAGGTGGCGATGATAGGCAGTGATGGGCAATTGTCTTGAACCAAAATGAAGATTGAAAGAAAAATTGAAAGTTTCATGCAATTCACGTAACCTTTAAAATCTAGAGTTTCCAAAAGCATCAAAATAAACGTATTTTCATTGTTAAAAAAAAAAAAAAACAAAACAAAACAAAATAGCAATGGAAATCGAGCCCAACATTTTCGAAGTTATTATCGAATTTGCAAGCACTGTGTTTCTGTCTATGTCAAATGTATGAATCACACCTTTCTTTATATCAGTTGACATTTGTTGTTCTAAGCTCTATGTTCCTTCTATTGTTATCAATATATATTTTTAACACCCAACACATTTATCATCTTGAATTATTCACAGGCCATGTTAGTAAACAGGGAGTTTGAGCTAGAACAAGTAATCTGAAATACAACCTGGACTTTCCCCCTCCTACATAAACTAGTTTTGGAATAGCTTATTCATTGCACCAGAAATATAATCTGAAAATTTCAATCATAAGAATACCAGTTGTGTTGAACGTTATAATATGAGGACACGGTAGAGAATGACTCCAGGTATAATGGCATGTTTGACAAAGCTTCGTTTTATGTTTCTAAAGTGATCACAAGTTATGGAAGGCATGTGTTAGGTAGAAGATGATAAGTGCATATAAGCAGTGGATCCTACAAAATGTGTTGATAGTGCATCTAATTATCTCTTTCAATATCTTCACATTATATTCTCAATTTTAAACATAATCAGAATCAAACTTTAATCTCAACCATATATTAAAAAATAAAAGCTATACATTTCGTAGTCTCTAGCACCATTCGTACTAAAAAGTAACTAAAACATTTACCAAACCCAACCCATTAGCGCAAGAGTAATGTTGGGTGAGAGCAAGATTTGGGTTTTTCCTCCCAACAATCTCAAATAATGTACAAAATTAAAGTGGGAAAAACTCAAACTCAATGGGAATTCTATAAACAAGAGCTAAATTTAGCCCCTCTTTTATATAAAACCAACCCCCACCCCCAAAAAAAAAACCCCTATGGAATCAATAGATGAAGGCCATGTGGAATATTTCTTATTAAATTTATTTATTTATTAAGTCGTAGAAAATTATACTTTTAGAAATGAAAAATGCAACTATGCACAAATAAAATAATATAGTATCTTCAATTTTGAAATTAAATATATATAAAAAAATTAAATCAAAATAGAAAAATCAAAATTTTAATTATTTCCTCTCTAGTTAATGGTCATTACTTGCTAATTGAAATAATAATGCATCAACATATCAATAAATTTGAAGATAAATTTGAAGCTAACGTACCCAAAATACTAAGCTCAAAATTTCCCCCCAAGATTGTTCACCTATACATTATTTCAAAATAGCCTTTTTCCCCCCGATTTTTTCCTCTTGGGCTTTTTCCCCAATATTAATCTTGCTCTTGGCTTGAAATTAAAAGGTCACCTACACATTCTACAATATCTCCGTCATCGTTCATGCTAATAAGTAATAAGAACATTTACTGAAACTAAGCCCATTAGCTCGAAACTAGTAGTCCCCTGGCCTAGACAAAACAGTTTGAGGCAACTTATTACTAGTGACATCAAGTATCAGCCAATCACCTGTATCATAATTACACTTTCTTGCTCAGAGGCTAATGTTACAAGGGTTACCCCTTTCTTGTCCGCAAATTAAAGCTACAACTAATTATCATCTATACATTTCGTAGCCACCATCCCTAAACAAGCACTTTCTCACTATATAAAAAATGCGCCACACCCAGCTAAATTGAAGATAACTAATTCAATAGAAAAGTTTCTCGACAAGAGACACTAGCTGATCCTTGTTGGATATCTACGTGTCGTGTTTCACATTATGTCGAAGAACGCTAATGTTGTCACTGTCCTACCATCAGTAGAAACTGTAAAAAGCACAGTACGAAAAATTAGTACCAGTGAGTTTTTGGGGTATCAGAAGAAAAATAATTCGATAGAAATACAAAAGCATTGGCAAAAGTGACTAACAATAGTGATCCTTAAACCCTTAAACATTCAATTTCTTGAAAATTAGATTGTAAGTGCCTCAACACAGCAAAATATATGCAATCGCAGCACTTGACGGATGCATCACTGAGGGAGATAAAGTAAATTCCGTGGAGAGTCCATTTAATAACATTCATGAATAGGCCTAAATCAAATCCAGTTTAAATGTAGGATTAGTCTAATGTATGGACCAAAATAGTACTCTACTATAGTACAGTGCTACTAGTAGATAATCACATAATTTTGTATCTACATCTATGGCTTTCCTTCTAATAGTTTCAATTTGATGAAATGCGAGAAGTATTCTGTAATACATTTCTACTCATCCTAAACCATGGATAGAACTGACTCTAATTCACTAAGAATTTAATACAAACAAGAAATTCTTTAGCAGATATGACTTCAAAATTAGCCACAGTTCTGCAGGTGTAAGCTACTTCTTTATCCAGTCAGCCCTTGTGATCAAACAAAAATTAAGTCACATGTTATGCACGAATCTTTGAAAGCAATCCATATAAAGAAACAAACACAATTTTGCTTCAGACATGCTACATGGCATACAGACAAGTATAGACTGGATATTATGGGGTTTCCTAAAAACAACTGAAACACAAGATTGATCAGATGTGCTTGATGGTCCTGGCTCCTAACTGCATCATAATACAATAATGTATTCAAAATTGTATGGTGCCCTATAGAGCACATTAGATGAAAGTGGCACCGAACATTTGCTGTTAGATGTAGAGTTTAACAAGGCACAAATATAAAATACATCAGCTGGCAACAAAAGGAACTGATCTGACCTTCCTTCAAAACTTCTCTAATCTTAATGATATGAAATATCTTTCATAAACGAAGTCTGAAGACAGCAGAGATAGAACTGTAAGCTTTGTACATCATCCAGTGCCAAACATAACTATGTCAACACTGCTCTAAATGCATCGAAAGACTGGATGTTACACTAATGGCCTTTCTATGTCAGCACTTGTCTCACAACTCCTCAATGCCAACCTTCCCTTTGTAGAAATCATAGAGTTTAGGTACTTGTTTCTCATATTTGGTCACAAATCTTTTCAAGAACCTTTCCTCATTGGCCGCCAAAAGAGAACTTAATTTAACATCTTTCTTTTTAATCAAGTTCCTCGAGATCAAAAACTGCAAGATAGAGCACCTAGGAATTATCCTTTTCTCCAAATTAAAGAAAAGAAGCATTGGACAAGAAACAATCACTTTGGACTCCCAACCCATCTTGTTAACAAGATAGTCGACTGTTTTAGATATCTTACGCTCAGACAAGAGCATGCAAATCGGCTGTTTTCTAAATGCCATGTTTATGTCGTCCTCCGACCAACCTAATTTCCTGTAAGTATTGAAACTACGAGCCCATATCCTTTTATTGCTTTCCCCAGAAATTGCATGTATTGCCATCACAAATACTGATTTCAACGGATTGAATCCCATTTCCAACACTGCAGAAACAGAAGCTCTAAACTCATCATGTTTTTGTACTATGGTCTCTGGATTGAATGCCAATAACATTACAATGCAGGATAAAGGGACATTTAGTTCCTTCAAAACAGTAATATTTGGAGAAATATTCTTCCAAGGATCCTCCATAATAATCCATGCTCTTACCTTCAGAGTAGCAGATACCCTTTCATCAGTAAAAAGCACACTCTTGAGATAATTATAGTTGGGAATAATTCGATTCTTCAAGCTTGTAACCAATAAATCAGGGTCTCTCGAGATGATTCTTACAAGGTAAGCATTTGAAACACCAATAGATTTAAAAAATTCAAGCTTGGGCAAATAGAATTTCTCAGGATTGTTTAAAAGAAGCTTAGGTCTTCTCCCCACAATAGAAGCAATCTGGGCACTACTAAATCCACGTTCCTTTAAAAAGGTGAGAACCGAATCTGGTCTCTTCGGGGTTTCAAATTGCACTTTCTCGGATGCAGAGATAGCCTTCTCTCGAGACAGCCCACAGGAATTTATCAAATAAGAAACCTTATACGAACTCTCTCTGGCTAATTTTTCCGTAAATTCAGATTTCCCTCTAGGTGCAGAAATTGCAGTTCCGGAGTCCAAATCGAGTGAGCTAACATCCGCTACGCTAGTGAAATTAAAAAAGAACGGATTTCTACGGCATTCTAATAAATTAGAATTAGAAATCAAACCCTCTTTGTGAAGAAACTGAAGCAATCCAGCTGAATCTGTAGCGAGTTTCTTCAACAGTATCCTTTCACCATAACGATACACCGAAAACATTGCTGGTAGAAAAAAAAAACGAATGAAGAATCTCACTGGTGCCTCAGATTGTTGACTTTGTTCAGTTTGAGAACTGTATATCTGCCTCAGAGCATCTCCCCTATCCCAGTAGCACCGATTTCAAAACTAGGGCATATTTGGATCGGTAAATTCGCGTGCATAATGGGGAACGGGAAAGGCCAGACAAGAGGTTTCCCTGGTCGCAATTAGGGTGGTGTTGATTGTAAAATGGGAAAATTGGTTGGAAGCAAAACTTTCGAGTAAATAAATTTTGGGGAAAGATTTTTCAGAGAAAACGGTAGTTATAAGCGTTTGATTTGATTAATTTGAAAGTTGAAAAATAGTGTTATTTTCCTTATTTTTATGCTTTTTTCCATAAAATTTGATTATTTTTCTTATCTTTATGGTTAAAGTAAATTATCTATAAAAAAATCAAAAAAGAGGTAAACTTTTCCCGGAAAATAAAAATCACCTCCTCTAAGGAAAATATTTTCCTCCAAAATAAGGAAATGTGTGAATTTCTAGAAAAGCTGAAAAACGTTTTTCAAGAAAAACATGACAATCAAACAGTCAACTAAGAAAAAAATTGGAAAACGACTTTTCTCTGGGAAATACACGTGAATCAAACATACCCTTAGGGTGTTAGGAAACAACGGTGATCCCTACGCCCACTTTTTTAATATCATACACCCACAATTTATGCAGCTGACAAATATACCCTTATAAGTTGATTGGGAACGGGCGAACACTTCAACGAAATATCGATCATCGGTGGACGAGTAGGTATATGCATGCTAGGCTAAGGATGGCCGAGCGTGCAATGGATGGCCGAGCATGTCCATGCAAGCTCGGCCGTGCTTGGCCATTGTATGCCTTTCCATTCTTGGGCAAGCATGCCATTCTTCTCCTTTTTTTTCTCAGATTAATAATAATGATTTTTTTTTAGATAATAATCATGTATTAATAATATTAATAATCGTGTGTTAAAAAAATTTATAGAATAAGAAAAATAATTGATAAATTAATTAAAAATTACTAACAAATAAGAAAAACTAATTTTAAGCAAATTAAAATCACCATAGGCATACTCGGGTGATAAAATAAAATTAAAAACAAATAAACAAAAAAACTTAAATTACTCCAAAAATAGAAAAACGCTGATTTCGCTGCCTAAACATGCTCAGATGCACAAAATCCATCGTATGTCATCTCATGTTTCTTCCCCAAATCAAAAAATAATATCAAAAAAATATTAATTACATTATATTATGAATTAAAAAAAAAAGAAGGATAACCAAGGATGGCTCACATGGATGCTCGACCATGGATTAATAATTATTACTACTAAATATAAATAATTATTATCATAAATAAATAATTAGTATTATTAACACGTCATTATTATTAAATATAAACTAATTATATTATCAATTTTTAAAAAATAAAAAAAATGCCATTTTGGACGTCACCGAGGGTGGCCGGAAGATCCAAAAGGAAGCTCGGCCGAGGAAGGCCAAGCATCTAAAATCCCTCATTTCTGATGTGCAGTATTAGACAAGAAACAATAAAATGCTTAGTGGAAAAAGAAGTGGTTGTGAGGGATTAAAAATGTGGGTGTGACTCGGATAGGCATTTCTTCGTGCGTGGGTAGTAGACTGGTAGTAGAAAGGAATGCAGAAATGAGAACGAGCTCCATTCGCGCTTCATGTTTACGAGACTTTTATTTTTATTTATTTTTTACTTTTTTTATTGACCAAATCAATAGCAAAAAGAATTCCTTTTAGCTTTTTTTTTTTTTTTGGTCAAATACTAGTTCAGTATTTTGTGGCAAACATATTCATTTCGTCACCTTAATTGAGACCCTAATTTGAATTCAGAGCATTTAGGGTTTGAAATTCGAATTTCCATAAGTCTTAATTTTACTATTTGCCTCTCTATTTTATTTTTCAATTTCACTCGTGATTTCTCAATACAATTGCTTTCTAATTTTGGTTTTTAATTGCAAACTCAACTTACCGGAATATTTTTCGAATTTTTAAAGAAGTTTGAGAAATGTGATACAACTTTTTCTAGGAAATCACCACATTTTTAATTACTTATTTCTTCTAACAATTTTCTTATATTAATAAATTTTCATATTTTTTAGAGCAAGCTCTTAAACCTATCTTAGGATTTATTAGTTTCCTTAAAGCTAGGACATATTTATGTTAGTTAGCGTAAGAAAATGACCCAACTTGAAGTGGAAAGTGCTACGGCCTCCGTCCCACAAAAAAAGTTTGATTTACGGTATATTTGGTAAAATTAACTGATAAGATAGCTATATAAATAAAAAATATTTGGCAAAATAATTGATAAGTTGCGTCACAAATAGAAAATTACACAAAAGAATATATTTAAAATATATTTCTAAAAAATTATATGGGTAAAAAGAAAAGAATAAAAACTGAAAATTCCATGAGTTTATTTGAAAAGTTAGTAAATAAGCTTTTTAAATAAGTTCAAACTTTTCAAATAAGTTCGATTTTTTCAAATAAACTCCTCCAATCAAACGAAATTTATTTATTTAGTAGGAGCTTATAAACTCCTGAATAAATAATAAGCTAGCTTATTTGGCCTTCTAAATATACCACTAACTTTCACATAATTTAAAAAACTACAATTAGTATTGTTCGAAGGGTAGCTATATATACACAGACAATTTTTGTTGGATGTACCACAATATTATTACAACAAACATCCTTAATTTCCTTTTAGCTTGTCACTCTCATCCTTTAATCTTTTTCATCAAAATCCTATCATCAACCTTCTTCTAATTCATACAAATTATTCGGAATGCAAGTTTCTAATCATAAATTAGTCAAGGGAGTATAATTATGCTTATTTTATGCATTGCAATTTTAAAAAATAAAAATGAATAACAAAAATTAAATTTTACAAAATATTTCTATCTCAATTGAATGTATATTCACAAAATATTTAGAGAATAATTATGATTTGAGGCATGATATGCTTATTTAATTGAAGTTTAAAAATAAAAATATGAACGAGAAAAGATTGAGGGCATAAACATAAAAAAAGAGTGAAAATTGAGTTGTTTCATTACGATTTAAATGTGGTGTAAGTATTAAAAAGAGTGGTGTGAATATAATTATCCTTGTTTGAAAAGTAAATTTTAATCGTATTTTTTTAAATATACTTTTGCATTAAATAATTCTAATATATTTTTATTAATAATAATGTATGTAAAATAAGGGCATAATTGAAAAATAAAAAAAATTAAATGTATGCAAAATGAAAAGTAACCTATATTTTGATACAAACGAAAATGGAATACAAGCTATCTTTGTGGGACGGAGGGAGTGTTTCTTTTTAGTCATACGATATGCAAAGGTCCCCACATCCAACTAGACCCTAATTGGTCTCTACTTATTTGACCCACATCCAACTCTGTAGTCTATAGGTTTCCTTTAGTTAGATCACTTAATTTAGCCTATTAAAAAACGAATAACTAATATAATAATAGTAATATGTTGCCCACAAAATAATTATTAGAAATAAATTCCAACAATATGGCGTCGTCACAGATCCCCACGTGGGCGTACGTATGTACCCCCATGCAAACCTGATCAGAAGCGGAAAATATAAATGGCGCAACAACATATTTACTCCATTCCAAAAAAAAAACCAAAAAAAAAAAAAAAAAATTAGTATCCAAGTAACTCTTGTTACAAGTTATTAACTTGCTTGGCACACATTTTAAAAAACCGTCTTCTTTACAACACTTTCAACTACTGAGTACTATTTTATTGATGTCATAACTTTTCCAAACTTTTTTAGTATTTTAGCTTTGTTTATTAATGTCACAAGGCTGTGTTTAATTGCAACACTGGAATGAGTGGGAAAATGATTAATTCTCATACAAATGTAAATTGGGAGATGATATAAAGAGAGACAGAAAGAAAATAATTATGTTAACTGATTAAAGAAGAATGAAAGGAGATGTAGAAAAAAAGTGGAAAAGGTGAAAAAAAAAGGTAGGAGATGGAAATAAATTAAATAATAATAATAAAATAGTACTGTACAAAATTCTAAATGGATGTTACTTCTAGATATGGCACAAGAGTTTATATAGAAAAAATAGTAAAAAAGTGAAGTAAATGAACGAAAAGAAATAGGACCCACAAATAATTCTTGTGTCTATCTCTTTTTAGAATGGTAATTCACAATGGACATTGGAAAATGCTTAAAGGCCACACACTTTTGTGTGTGGTAAATACCACACTCTAATAGAATGTAGAATAAAATTACCATCGTACCCCCCTTGATTTTTTTGGGAGGGGGTGCACCCTTATTAGAGTGTAGCATTTGCCACATACAAAAGTGTGTGGACTAATAGTATGGTCCATGGACATTTGCATAATTGCATTAGAGATGCCTAAGGAACTGAACTAACAAGAATATATTTTCGTGGAAAATGACAAATAACTCTACTTAATTATTGAATTGATCAGATTGAGAATGAATTAAAACGTGTAAAAGTTTGATGCCTATGACATTCCCATTATGTGTCTTGAACATGTACTAATTTTCTTTGTTTTGGTGTTTGATTACGATCCTTCTAATAGAAATTGGTTTATTTATTTACTACCTTTCATTGTTGTTGATTTTTTTTTTTATATGGTTGATTAAATTTCATCAAACAAAGTTCAGATGCCTTGATCATTTCACTTGTAAATGACCACATCATTCAAATACTTGGAGGATAACTTGTAAATGATGACCTCATTGAAATACCAGGAAGATAACATGTCACCTAACCATTTAAGCAAATATTATACAACACATATTGTCGCAGCCGTCTGTAAAACCCGTTATTATTTCAACAATTATGAACGAGTGATTATCTAAAACTCAACGTACCTGAGATTGTAAGTACACAAAATTTAGCCATGTCAAAATATGTCGATCCACTTAAATTTACACAATGGAGCTAAGTAGTTTTCCATCAAGGTGGAAAAATAGGCTAAAAGACAGACATGTGTTACTATATAAATACTAACATTGTACACAAACTCACACAACAGATGAAAGCCTGACGATGGACTATATAAATACTAACATTGTGTTACGATGGACTACGCAACAGATGAAAGCCTTACTTACATTGTACACAAACTCACACAAAAGTCTTCCATCTGTGAAGCTCATTAACATCCTAGAGGTAGTTGGACTAGGATCTGTGTCCTGATTTGCTGTGTCAATCTCATTCGCAATCTTGTCAACTGATAAAGATGAATTAAAAAGTAGAAGGTAGAAGTAGAAGGTAGTCATATGAGCATATTATGACAAAGTTTAGTAATTGGGAAAATTTATCAACAGATCCAGATTTCTAATGCTTATAGGTATCTGAATCCTCTTTGGATCAAAATGTGCAGAGATTGCATATGAACAAGTTGTTTTAATTCTTGAAGCTACACATTTGATAATAGAGTTTAGGATTATCACCCTTCTATTTACTCTAGCATAATAATATTCACAATCAAATCTTCCCATCTATTCTCAAGTGAGATAAAATCTACAGGCACCTCAATCATCATTAAATCTTGAACCATAAATAAAATTCGGGAAAACGCAAAACCACAAATTTTCCTTTAATATCTCTTTCCACAATTTTTCCTTTAATATCTATTTGAATCTGTTTCAAATGCTTCTAAAAGCTACAGCCTACAAGCATTGGTAAATTGTTTGATAGTTGTAGTGCCTCGAGTTCTAACTATTTAGAACACCACGTCATTCTTCTAACCACTTTGAATTTAAAAGACAACTATTTTTAACAGAAAATCAAAATTCTCATAATATTAGTTAATAATCAAATGTTGACTTTTCAAACTTTGAAACAAGCTAATACAGAAACAAATTAATGAAATAATAATAAAACAAATAGTTTAATGTCTCAACATAAAATAATAGAAATACGCAATCTTAAATGCAGTCCCTTTCCGGTACCATCGAGTGTTTCGTATCTTATAGAACGCTCGGGCCATTTTGATGGCCCGTTTGACCTCCGTTTTGAAATCCGGGACCAGATCTAGAATCAGCACTGCGAGAGTGAGTTCTAGGAATTTTTCGAATTTTTTCCGGCGACTCCATAGCGGCCGTGATCGCCGGTCAAAGTTTAACAACATTTTTTGGGCAAAAAATATTGTTAAACTTTGACCGGCGGTCACGGCCGTTACGGGTCGCCGGAGAAAAAATTCGGAAAATTCCTGGAACTCATTCTCACCGTGCTGATTCTAGATCTGGTCCCGAATTTCAAAACGGAGGTCGAACGGGCCATCAAAATGGCCCGAGTGTTCCATAGTTAAAAACCGCTCAATGGTGCTTGAAATTCTTCCATCTTAAATGAGGTCTCAATAAACACTTTATTAGTCCACCGCCCAATGCCATGTCATCAATTCCTCAATCGGCAAATGTTTGGTTAAAAAAAAATAAGTATTTCATGGAAATACTCAACAGGTCTCGCATATGATAATAATCCCGTATTACATATAAACACGTGATCATGTAATCCAAGCTATAAATTCGGCGAAGAAGTAATAATAAATAAAGGTTCAAGTATTGGGCCTGTGTGCTGGGTATTGAGCCAAGAGGAGCTGGGCCTGACTTAGTGCTGATTTAGTTACTGGACTTATGCTGCTAACCCAAGGAGACCTTTTGGACTTGCCTATATAGAGGTTACTGGCTCATTTGGACGAGAGAGAGAGAGAGAGAGAGAGATTAGGGGCTAGTAGGGTTGGCAAACGAGCCGAGCCGAGCGGCTCGGCTCGTCAAAATCATGTTCGAACTCGGCTCGTTTCCGAGCTCGGTTCGGCTCGTTTGGGTAACGAGCCGAGCCGGACTCGGCTCGTTACCCATGCCCTCGGCTCGGGTTTCGCTCGAGCTCGTGTAGCTCACGAGCCGAACACGAGCCGAGCCGAGCTGCTCGCGGGCTAGTTTTTTTTTTTTTTTTTTAAACACAATTTCCAGTATTTAATTACTTAAGTAATTTTCTTTTTTGAATAATTACTTAAATAACTTAGTAATTTAAATTAATTAGCATAACTTGTCCACATTTGTTAAAACTAAATATTGATTAATTAAAAAGTGAAGACGACAAAATTAGAAAAGAGTCGAAATGAAAATAATTTTTCGATTAAAAAATTTAAAATTGCAGTGCATTAAAATTTAACGAGCTCACGAGCCGGTCCACGAACTTTACGAGCCGAACCCGAACTGTCCATTTCTCAATTTTTCGGCTCGGTCCAAGTCCAAGTCCGTGTTTTGACGAGCCGAACCCGAAGTTTTGACGAGCCGAACCGAGCCGAATATACGAGCTCACGAACTGTCCAACTCGTTTGCCACCCCTAGGGGCTAGGCTTTCTGGTTGCATAGTGTCTTCGTGTGTATTCTCTCTGTAAATCGATGTAAAGCGTTTCTTCTTCCTATTTTCTTGAGTGCAGATTAGGGAAGAGAGAATAGCTTGCTATTGCTTGAGAAGTAATGTTATTATCTTCGATTGTGAGAGAGAGAGACGAGTCAAATATTGTAACCGAGCCTTGGCCATCGTTTTTGGACTCTTTTAGTGGATTGGAGCGAGAACCACCATGGTGTGGATGCTCAACGGGGGAGTAGGCCATTGGCCGAACCTTCAGGGTCGAGGACTGAAATTCTTGGTGTTCCTCTATTTATTTTTCTGTTTTTACGCTTATTATCATCAATTAATTTTCTCGTGCTTGAACATAAAGCACATAATTCATAGAAATACGCACCACATGCAAATACATAATAATAATTAATCACCTATGTGCATTTTTTGAAAATAAAATTATTTGTAGATAGAGAT
This sequence comes from Jasminum sambac, assembly GCA_018223645.1. Classification (NCBI taxonomy): domain Eukaryota; kingdom Viridiplantae; phylum Streptophyta; class Magnoliopsida; order Lamiales; family Oleaceae; genus Jasminum; species Jasminum sambac. The sequence goes on from CP073652.1 coordinate 31,539,611, forward strand.
CTACCTCAAGTTTGGGAGTTTGAGCCGTAGAACTGCAAATCTCTAGGGTTGTCGCGTCTCGTGTTGTTCTAAAATAATTCAATAGACTCTAATTAGCCTCGTGGACGAATTAAGGCCTCTAAATAAAAGAGATAATAATTAAATAGGGATTAAATCGACTAGATATAAACTTTAGGGACTGATTTGTAAAATCAAAGAATTATGGGGATTATTTTGAAAGTCAAACAAAAGTTGTAGGGTCAAATGAGCAATTGACCAGATTTGAAAACTCTTGGACTTGATTGAAAATAAACAAAAGTTGGGGATCTCTTAGATAAATAATATATAGGGACTAACTTGAAGATCGAATGAAAGTCGTAGGACTTAGTTGATGATTGACCAAATCTAATTTTGACCAAACTAAAGGACTTAAATTGACTTTTTGAAAAACAAGTGGATCTAGTAAACAATATAATAAGAGTGACTAAAATAATTAGGACAAAAAATTCTAAGGACTAGGGTGTAAATAAAGTAAATAAATCAAGTTTTCAGTAGGAATGGCAAAATTACCCAGTGGAACCGAAACTCGCGGGTACCCGCCCCGAGTAAATGGGTATTAGGGGTGGGTATGGGTCTCATTTTGGACCCGAAATAGTTTTAGGGGCGGGTTTGGGGCAGCATGTGCCCGCCCCTAGACCCAATTTTTTTTAATAATATATTATGTAAAATTTAGACCTGTGAGGACTAGAACCTATGCGCTGCCATAGTTGATGCTTTTGCTATTTTTCCCCTAACCACTACAGCAACACTAGTTTTTGGATTTATCTTGCTTTCATATAATAATATACAAAATAAGACGCTAAATAAACTAAAAAAATTAAAAACCTAATTATAGCCTATCGCAGCAGCAGCGGAGCAGCCATATGAAATCAGCGAAAATAAATACAAAGTGCCGCATTCTTCAAGAATTCAACCATAATTCTTCATTAAGCTTAATATTATTTTTCTTCATACAATAATTGGTATTTTCTACTCACAATATTAACGATTTGGGGACTACAATCAACTACAATCAATATATTTTTGGAAGAACCTGTGCTGCCTAGGTCTAGTAATTTTGATATATTAAATTGGTGGAATTCAAGCAAATACCCTACTTTAGCAATTCTTGCAAAAGATATTCTGGTCATTCCTGTTTCTACCATTGCTTCTAAGTCTGCATTTAGTACAAGTGGTAGATTTATAAGTCCTCACAGAAGTAGACTTCATCCGAAGACTTTGGAGGCTTTGATGTGTGCTCAAAACTGGTTATGGGCTGACATTCATGGTAAGATAATATATATATATATATATATATATATATATATAGCATTTTTCAATTGTCATATTCATTATTCTAGTTCTCTCATTTTAGTTAACAAATTTTATTTTATTGTTAGAAAAAACGACCCAACTATATCATATGCCGGAGCTTGTTCCACCGTTACTGAAGCAGAAGTTGAAAACGAGGTAGATTTTCTTTATTTAAATTCTGTGATGCACAATATTTCCATCATTTTTTACAATTATATTTAATAATATTGTGTTTTTTGCTCATTACATAGGAATCATCTATTACTAACGGTTCAATTGATGGTGAATATTGAAGAATGAAGATGGAATAATAAACGAGTAGAGATATTATGCCGCTGTCAACTTTTATTATATTTGAACTATTTCAATTATATATTTGTCGAACAATTTATTTTTATTGGTTATATGATGTGTTTTTACTTACTGAGACTCAACAAAAAGTACAAATGAGTTATTTTAATGTATTTTAAAATATATAAATGTATTTAGTCTTCTTCTAATATTCTTGTAGGAAAATTTGATTTTAAAAAATCAAACCAATTTAGGCAAAAAAAGAAGATAAAAAATGTAAATTTTTTTTAATGACAAATGAGATTTAAGGTAAAAAAAAAAGTTTGTGGGTTTGACGTTGGACCCGATCCGTCCCTAGACCCGCCTTGCCCCGCTCTGCCCCGCGAATTGGCGGGTCGGATCGACCCTATACTTCGTGGGTCTAGGGGCGGGTATTGGCCGCCCCGCCCCAGAACCGACCCGTTGCCATTCCTAGTTTTCAGCTTCCTTTCTCCATTCAAACAAGAATTCAGCGAGGGAAAAGAAAGAAAAGGGAGTCCCGGCTACTGCTTCTTGCTTCTTGTTTCTCTTCGACCATGGCTCGCTGCCAAGAGAGACAATGAGAGAAAGAGAGGGAGCGACGAGATGGAGATGGAACTCAAGAGATGGGAAAGAGATCGAGCTGGTAAGAAACGAGGACAGAGAAGCAACTACGGTGAAGACGGAGGCGTGAGTAGCGGCGATACTGACAGTGGAAGTTGCAGTAAATCCCTCACACTCTTTCACCTTGACTTCTCCTATTCTACTTTCTCCTATTCTCGGTAAGCTTTTGAGATCCTTTTTTTTTTTTTTTTTTTTTTTTTGGAGGGGGAAGGGGGTGGTAAAACTTATCAAGCTAGTAAGGTAGGATTGTAGTGAATGACAAACTCGATTTTAAGGGTTGTCTAAATAGGAGTCAGATGGTAGTAATTAAGGAAAGTAAAATAATTTGAATGAGGAAGATAGAATAATCTAAGGGTGTGTTTGATTGTTTTCTTAGAAATCATTTTTCTTCATTTGGTTTTCCTAGAAAATATTTTCCTATCTCTATATTGGATTGAATTTTCTAGGAAAATGGCTCATTTTGTGAATAAAAGAATTGTACATGGGAAATATTTTCCATCAAAAAATTTCCTATTAAACACTAAAGTAAGAAAACTTTTTCTTTGATTTAACATTTTCCTATAAAATTTTAGTGAATCAAACACACCCTAAATTATGGCAAGTTCTTGTGTACCAAGCTAGGTTTTTGATTTAGGTTTCTGGTTTCTGATTTAGGGCTAGGATTTAAAACCCGAATTAGGGTTTTAAAATTGGGGGGATAAATTAAAATTAGGGTTTAATTAAATTGACGAGAAATGGGGAAAAAGTTGGTTAAAACTAATTTTTCATGTTAAATTTTTTGGATCGCTGCAATAGCAGCTTAGCACATTGCAATCTCAAACTAATCTACATCGTAAATTAGCCAGTTATTTCATTTAACAACCAAAGGTTGGTTATATTAATATATACTTCTTGCCTATTTACATGCCAGAAATTAAGAAACTACAAAAAATTAATGACGGTAAGCAAAACAACAGCACCGTAACACAGAAATACGGTCCTCTAATAAAGTAGTGAAGTTTAGCTAATCTTGAATTGCTATAAACCCATGCCCAGGGGAAAAACAAAATATCAATTGCAGATTATATCTTATAACATAAAGAATATGTTTGAGTTATCTCAATTTGCGAGCAGTCCTTGGCAGGGAGACAAGCAATGTATATCCTCCACCCACTTACAATTCAAATCAAATAAGGCTACCCATGAAAGTGGAAAAAGAAAGATTTATGAAATATATGCAATCTTCACAAGTAAAAGATGAAACAGTACGAAATACAATAGACCAACACTGTTGCTGTTACCTATCCAAAACAACAAAGATGATAGAACACTACCTTAGAAAGAATCATTTAAGGAAGAAAGAGTAATTCTTTTTGAAACGTACACAAAGATATGTGACTTTAAAATATCAAAATCGAAATGTTCTCGTCGAATTATTTAAATTTAAATACAAGTGGTCTTACCCCGTAGTGTTAAATTATAAATTCAATTGGTCTGTTTATCTAGTAGAAAATCATGGCAGCAAAAACAAGTAAGGTTTTGAAACACAGCTACAGAGGGAAGTAACCCCCAAAGTCCTTTTTGTGTCAAGAAAACATGCAATCACCCCAAAATACAGGTCTTGTTTCTGCTAATTAGCCCCCCTTTTTTTCCACGTGAACTTTTTGAGAACAACACATTGCAGTGACATCATTGCTGGAGACAAAATTAATTATAAGGGACAGTGACGCTGACGCTGTGCATGTTAGAGCATCTCCCATGGGAACATCAATTGGGGTCTTTGTGTATAGTGACAGGGGCAGAGCCAGGATTTGTGTCGGGGTGGCAAAATTTTTCAAAAAGGTAGACATTAATGCACGCAATTGGAAGGGGTGGTAGGGTCGTTTCTTGGGGGCTCAAAGGCAAAGCACGATGACAAATTTTTTTCTTTTTCACATTTTGAAGTTATTTCATGTTTTTTTTTTAAACAAAGAATTCCTATTATTATTATTATTATTATTATTTTGAAGAGATGAGTTTTATTCATTCATAGCAAAGAAAGCATAAGAATGGAGTACATCAATAATCTTGTAGGGGGGAAGAGAGAACCAATCAATAGAACCTAGCAAAGATCTACTCAATCTAGCAAGTTTGTGAGCCGTCTCATTAGCACTTCATCGCACACACGAGAACGAAACATTTCGCAAATTAGAGGCAAGTGACAAACAATGTTCAGCAATGGTTCCAAAATATGATATGTCCTCGTCCTTTCCAGTCAAAGCTCGGTACACAAGCTCGGCATCGGTTTCAACAATAACATGGTGAACATTATTCAGTTTGGCCCAACTTAAAGCTTTCCTCACCCCTAGTACGAGGTTCCAAATAGCCATGATGGACAACCAGGCGAGCTCCCACAAATTCAGCAGAATGATCCCTTATAACCAGTCCAAGGACTGTGCGATTGAGATTGGTTTTGATAAACAGCAGCGTCAACATTGATTTTGGTGATACTATTTGGACCAACTGAGAGGGGTAGAGGATGCTGTGGTCTGTCTAGCGAATTGGTTAGCCTATTTCCATTGAAGCAAAAAGGACCGACCATATGAGATTTCGCTTTCTACACCACCTCATTCCGATTATGCCAAAGAGCCCGACAAATTGTGATAAGCAGCTCCATCTTAGAAAACGACAAGGAAAGCCTCGGTTCGAAATTGTTATTGCAATTACTCCGCATCCCCAATTGCAAAGTTTCCCACACACGTTTGGCAAACTGGCAATAGACAAGGCAATGAAAAACGGTTTCACCTTCGACTAGGCAGTTGGGACACTGAGCATCAATCAATGGAAAAAAGTTTGCCAATCTTTATCGATCGTGTATAAGGGAAAGGTTTGTAGTAGTATAGACAACTACAGTAAGGTTTGTACTAATAATAGTACCTACCATGTTTCTTTGTTTTCTTTTCCTGCTAAGCTTCATGTCACGTCTACATGAAATGAAAGCCAATCAATGGAAAAGTTCTAATCTTTCCAAGTCATCATTGAGACAAACAATGCAATAATAAATCAATCAAACACCGCATCAAGCGAATCTCGGCATATAATTAATCAAACTATGCATAGAGAGTAAAGCAGCAAAAAGAGTTAAACATGTGCCAATCACAATACATAAATAGCTATTCCTAACATATAATAATTATAAGAGTAGTGTAAGAATTAATGAAGTCCCGATGATGCTATGTTGTTCCAGTTTTGCTGATAACTCGATGTGTTCTCAATTGCTGATGAAATTCTCTGCTCAATGGACGCAACCAGTTCTGGGTGTGTTTCACGCAGATGAGCTATACGCAATATAGTGTAGGTATATAGTGGCCACTCTACAAGGCGGTCGACATACTGTTCTAGTGCCTTGGTTCCAAACACGTACATCTGTGCATGTTGTAAGACCATTGGTCAGCATCTATCAACGAAACAACATCATGGCAAAAAAGTGCAGAAATACAAACTTTTGAATCTGCTGGTCTTAGCAGTGCAACCAAAACAGCTCGCAAAGCACCTCCAAGTGTCACTTCTTTATTTGGAACTCCAAGTGTCAGTTTAGTTATGACGTGATGCTTAATGAGCGATCCTAAACACACAAGTATAAACCATGGCATCAGTATTTTAAACTTACATTTTTACTTCAAAACCAAATTCTTCGAATCACAAATGTGATGACTGCTAGAAAAAAGAGATTTCAATTCAATGAACAAAATTACCAAGAGGTACATAATAGCAAGGTAACAAACATAAGTAGCTGAGTTTGAAGATACGGATTTTACAATCCTAAGTTCAAAACTGATCAAATATTTCAATCAAACTAGTAAGAAAATATTTCTTACTAAAATTGGCGTTGCTCCATATATCTAAAAATATTAGCTGCTTATACATTTGGCTTCAACTCCCATCTCCTAATAAATAACTTTAGCAACAAAACTAATGAAAGCAACTATCCGATTGAAAATGAATAACAACAACAAGAAGAATAGGTCATTAAGCAAGGTAGGTCAAGAACAGTACAATCACAAAATCTATCAATCTCACACTGTATAGCTCATTAATCTTTTTGCTCTACCAGCAAAGAAAATGCCAAAAAATGACAAACGTAAAGTAATTCATACATAGATAAAATTCTGTCAAGGGCTTACCAAAAAGAACTGCAGCGATGTGGAGCTGCTTTGCAGGGTACTTGGAGAAGAACCTGTAATCCTTAAAAAAATTGACAATCATGTACTCCAATATTGAATGTTCCCTGTCAAAATGTGCAAACTTATGAACTCAATATCTTAAATTAACTCAAACTTTAATTGCACATAAAAGCTGAATCAGAGGGCAGGGATAGCATGCACGTCTAGTTTTATCCGCAGTTAAAAGACAGGGCATGATTTGAGATGAAAGTCAATGAAAAAGGAAAATAAAACCCATAAAACCAATGACCCGTATATATCACACAAGGAGGACTCACAATAACACACTCATCAAAAAGTTACAGCGATATTTGATGCGCATAATTATAAACAATAAAAACGGCGTGAGAAAGGGCATACCGCTTCTCTGAAGAATTTTTAAAACGAACGAGTGTTTGAATCATAGTATCAACCGTCAGCTGACCAGAAAACAATTGACGAAAGTACGAGTCTGCTTCTGCCTCAATGTCCTTAGGAAAACAATCAGAAGTTTTTGAGTCAACAACGTCACCATTCTTAAGTGCCGTAGTAGTTTGCAAATCTTCGATCCCCTCTGATAGTGCCGGAATGAGATTGTAGGACCTGCAAAACAAAGATTCAAGATGCACCAATGTAATGATGGCAATCATTTAATTTAACAGAATATGCAAGTGGAAACAGTTTGAATCAAATGCAATTCACAACAAGGAGTTTAGGAATGCTTAAATTCCAAATTCAAACTCCACTAACATAATGGATATGGGGTTCACAACAAACTATGATTAAGCCAATGGAATACTATATGGAAGTTATTTATTACACACAAAATAACAATTTAACGGTGTGTTTGATTCACCGACCTTAAGGGATAGCATGCTATGTTGTTCCCATTTGGATTGTTTTGGTGATAACTTGACATTCTCTCCAACTGTGATAACAAAAAGTAGTCACTCGATGTGTCCTGAACTGCTGATGAAATTCTCTGCTCAATGGATGCAACAAGTTCTGGGTGTGTTTCACGCAGATGAGCTATACGCAATATAATGTAGGTATATAGTGGCCACTCTACAAGGCGGTCGACATACTGTTCTAGTGCCTTGGTTCCAAACACGAACATCTGCATGTTGTAAGGCCATTGGTCAACGTCTATCAAGCAAAACAACATCATGGCAAAAAACAAAAGCGCAGAAATACAAACTTTTGGATTTGCTGGTTTTAGCAGTGCAACCAAAACAGCTCGCAAAGCACCTCCAAGTGTCACTTCTTTGTTTGGAACTCCACGTGTCAGTTTAGTTATGACGTGATGCTTAATAAGCGATCCTAAACACACAAGTATAAACTATGGCATCAGTATTTTAAACTTATATTTTCACTTCAAAACCAAATTCCTCAAATCACAAATGTGACTTATCACCAGAAAAAAGAGATTTCAATTCAATGAACAAAATCACCAAGAGGTACATAATAACAAGGTAACAAACATAAGTAGCTGAGTTTGAAGATATGGACTTTACAATCCTAAGTTCTAAACTGATCAAATATTTCAATCAAACTAGCAATAAAATATTTCTCACTAAAATTGGTGTTGCTCCATATATCTAAAAATATTAGCTGATTTTACATTTGGCTGCAACTCCCATCTCCTAATAAATAACTTTAGCTCAACCATGTAAACCAAACGAATGAAAGCTTATCCAATTGAAAATGAATAGCAACAACAACAACAAGAGGAGTTGGAAACCCTAGTTGTCATAAGCATAGCTGCATAGTACTTAGTGAAAATGTAAGATTGTTTCAAGCAAGATAGGTCAAGACCATTACAATCACAAAATCTATCAATCTCACACTGCATAGCTCATTAATCTTTTTGCTCTACCAGCAAAGAAAATGCCAAAAAATGACAAACATAAAGTAATTCATACATAGATAAAATTCTTTTAAGGGCTTACCAAAAAGAACTGCAGCGATGTGGAGCTGCTTTGCAGGGTACTTGGAGAAGAACCTGTAATCCTTAAAAAAATTGACAATCATGTACTCCAATATTGAATGTTCCCTGTCAAAATGTGCAAACTTATGAACTCAATATCTTAAATTAACTCAAACTTTAATTGCACATAAAAGCTGAATCATAGGGCAGGGATAGCATGCACGTCTAGTTTTATCCGCAGTTAAACGACAGGGCATGATTTGAGATGAAGGTCAATGAAAAAGGAAAATAAAACCCATAAAACCAATGACCCGTATATATCACACAAGGAGGGCTCACAATAACACACTCATGAAAAAGTTACAGCGATAAATGATGCGCATAATTATAAACAATAAAAACAGCTTGAGAAAGGGAATACCGCTTCTCTGAAGAATTTTTAAAACGAACAAGTGTTTGAATCATAGTATCAACCGTCAGCTGACCAGAAAACAATTGACGAAAGTACGAGTCTGCTTCTGCCTCAATGTCCTTAGGACAACAATCAGAAGTTTTTGAGTCAACAACGTCACCATTCTTAAGTGCCGTAGTAGTTTGCAAATCTTCCATCCCCTCTGATAGTGCCGGAATGAGATTGTAGGACCTGCAAAACAAAGATTCAAGATGCACTAATGTAATGATGGTAATCATTTAATTTAACAGATTATGCAAGTGGAAACAGTTTGAATCAAATTCAATTCACAACAAAAAGTTTAGGAATGTTTAAATTCCAAATTCAAACTCCACTAACATATGGATATGGGTTTCACAACAAACTATGATTAAGCCAATGGAACACTATATGGAAGTTATTTATTACGCACAAAACAACAATTTATGGGTGTGTTTGATTCACCGACCATAAGGGCGGTGATTTCTCCATCAAGGACACAAAACCTCATGCAGACAAAAACTCCGGCATGAACAATCTCTAGAAATCACCAAAATCCTCAATATCTCACTCAAAACTCTTCCCTTTATCACTCCAGATTCCTATTGCTTCAACATTTGGTTACATGGATACCAAAAACTCAAACTGAACCCTCAATCGGCTCCAGGGGAGAGATTAGATTAGGCTCACAGAGAACTACCACCATTGTATTACGCCCGGAATTCTCGAAAAAGTCTCCCCCGAAATTGCCCACAATTCAACGAATAAGGTTAATTTCATTAATTTTGGTCCAATTTCGATTCAAATTGCAGTTTTTTTATTTTTTATTTTTTATTTTTTATTTTTTTATTTTTTATCGTGCAGCAATCTGTATGCCGATTCACTGCAATTTTTAGCTACATGTGATTCACTGCAATTTTTAGCTACATGTGAGTTCACACGTCGCTAAAAATGGGATGAAGTTCGCTACAATCCAGCCCCATTTTTTAGCAGGGTGGAATACTTTCCTAGGAAAAGGTCTTCCTTTTCCACCCAAATTTTCTCACACACCCTAATTGATTAAACAATTGTCGAACACCTCCGACAACTAATTACATAAACAATTGGAAGGTCATGTGGCCTTTGGAGATTCCTCTTGTCAGCAGTGATTTGAATACAAAGCATATAAAACAATAGAATTAAGAATCAAAAAGAAGACGACGACGAGAAACATCAAAGGTGTCAACGACCCCCGGAAGAGAGAGAAAAACCAGGTACCTTTGTGAACGGGGAGCCGGACTGGCGGAGGCTGGCGGTCGGCTAATCAAGGGTAAGGCAGATGTGAAAGACAACTTGGTAAAGGGGAATGAATAATGTGTGTCAATACTACATTATTTATTTATTTATAGTAATAAGTAGGAGAAATCTAACTCGAGTAGAAACTAATAAAAGTTAAAATTCTATTCCTGATCAACAAAGGAAATTGATTTGAATCATGCTACAAGTGCATACATAATTTGTGTGGTAATTTACCACACCCTAATAGGGGTGTGGATCCCCCAACATTCAGGGAGGGTATTTTGGTCTTTTCGTATTTTGTGTATTAGGGTGTGATAGTGTGTGAATAATTGTGTGTGTACTTGAAGTATTTTTCAATTAATTTTGGGTATATTTAATTGGTGATAAAATTAATATGAATATAATTTTATATAAAATGTATGATTAATATTATATTAAAAAATATATATGTATTACGTATATATAATTTTGTGTCGAAAAGAATAACGCCTTAATCTAATAAACCTAATGCACGTGAAAATTCTATTTGCACGAGGAAAGTTGTACGAAAAAGATAAGAAAAATCTTGTACAAAATTAAAATTGCTATGGGCATGGTGTGATTGGCTGGGAAGTGCGTGGTGCAACTGCACAGCTATATGGAGATGTGGTCGCACCGTACTTCCAGAACATGATGGAATGCTGGAAACATTCAATGAGGCCGCCCCACGGTTCGGAATCGGAATCGGAATCGTGCTGAATTGGAACCGTCCGTTCACTATTTTTATCTTCTTTTTTTTTTTAATATACCCTTAGCCCTTAGTTTTTTTTTTGTTAGTTAAAAGTCAAAGTGATTCTAGAGTTTATTTTGATAATTATTTAGAAGATTGCTCTTATGATGAAATTCGAAGGAATTTTCTATTTGACAATTCTTTCTAATTTTATCTTCATATCCTATTTAACGTAGAAGATCATTGTTAGTGTTGGTGTGTTTGAATTTTTTCGATTTTTTTGAATTTTTCCCAATTTTCTTATATTTTTTAAAAATATAAAAATAAAAATTTTCATCGGGAAATTTTTTTTTCCAACTCCCCCCACCCCAAGAGCTTTCCCCCGGAGAAAAAATAACTGCAAAATTCATCACCAATAATTCTAGAGAAAAATGAACAGAAACAATTAGGGGACGTTCTGTTTGTTTTGTATTTTCTGTTTCCATTTTCGAAAATATTTTGGTGTTTTCTGTTTTCAGTTATTGTTTTGAGAAAATTGAAAATGCGTTTGGTTTGTTGTTTTGAAAAATTATTTTTGAAAAGAGAAAATAGAAAATGTGTTTGGATTATACTTTTTAAAAAATACAATTTCGTCTAATAAAAATCACAAAATAGTCCTTAAACTTTCAACATCTACAAACAAGCCCTCATCTTCACCAACCTATCCCCACCCACCCTACCCCCGACTCCATCAGCTTCCCCCTCAGTTTGCAGTCGCCGACAACCTCGCCGGCGACCGATGACCACCTGCGAAGGTGGAGAGCCACCTTCGCAAGTGGTCGGGGGTGGTTCTCCACCCTTGAGAAGGTGGAGAACCACGATCCGATGGTGGTTCTCCACCTTCGCAGGTGGAGAACCACCGCCGTTCTCTACCTGCGAAGGTGGAGAACCACCTGCGCAGGTGGTTCTCCACGGGAGAACCACTGTTGCAGTGGTTCTCCGGTGGAGAACCACCAGATCTGGTGGTTTGACCTTTTTTCGGCGGTGGTCGTCAGTGGTAGTTTGGACTAAAATATACAAAAATGAAAATTTGGGATTCAAATGTAATAAAAGTAAAGTTTAAAATCCGAAAACGCGTTTTCCTTGTTTTCGACATTTAACATAGGAAACGCCGAAAACGTTAAAAAGACGTTTTCGAGTTTTCTAAATAAATCTTGAAAATATTTTTGAAAATGTGTTTTCGAAAATAACGAACAGAACGCGTTTTCAGTATTTTCGAAAATAGAAAATAGAAAACGGCCTGAAAACAACAAACAGAACGCACCCTTATCATCCCACAACCCCCCAAGGATATCCACTGCTGTCAGTAGACAATAATAATCAAATAATTACACTAGAATATTTTTTATAACAATTAGAAATTATATATATATTTTTATAAATTACGGTTCCGGTTCTAAAAAATTGAAACCGAGCCGGAACTATACGGAACGCAGTTCCGAAATCAAAATCGATGTCGGTTCGGTTTTGACTGCTTCTAAATAGGCCGATTTCGGTTTGGAACCGGAACAGTGTCCGGGTCTAGCCCCATGTAATGCAAAGCGACCTCACCTTGATGTTACACGGGTTTTTTCTTTTTTTTTTTTTTACTTTAATAATAATTTCCTTTAACATATTATATTAACTAACATTTTTCACCCGTGTATGTTGTAGGAGAGTGAATTTTCCAAAAAATATTAATTTGGGAGATAGATTAATACTCAAACCAAAGAAAATATCTTTCCTTGTAATTCACTTTGCCACATCTCAAACAGGGACAGTCATGTAGTTCGCTTGGCCTGAATTGAACCAAAGCCAATCCTTCCTTTGGGCGTTGAGGGACTCGCCTTAGGCTCCCCAGCGCAATTCGGGCAAGGCGATGAGTAATTAATTATAAATATATATATATATATATATATATATATATATATATATGAAGCCCAGAATTGAGAAACACAATCTAAGAATTCAAAAGAACCTTGCTCTGGTCTTTGTTAGATATTTTCTTAAATTTATTTTTAATTCGGTCTTGTTGCAAATGACTTGCCGCTTCGACGTTTGTTTGCCATTCTACGACGGGGGTCGAGGGGGCAGCGCCCCTCGTGGGGGCTCGAGGGCAACGCCCCTGAAAGGTAAACGGAAATTTTGATTACTGAGTGAAAGGTTGTTCATTCGAAAAGTTGTATCTATATAATTACCAAACACACCGTTTCGTTCGAAAGACACCTCTATCCGTTTGAAGAGGTGCGTCCCTTCCCAATAGGCATAACTACGCTTATATATATCCTTTCATTTTTGGTCATTTGACATAATCCGAATTCATAACATCACGCATTTATACAATCTGCATTGGTTTCATCCGTTTTCCTTTTCGAAGTTTTCTCTTGGTTTGATCAAATGCGTCACTGTTTGAATTAAACGAAGAACTCCATTGTATCCTGACAGAGATTTTCTCGAGCCTGAAGTGACGTTGGAAAAGGGGAGAAATATCTCTTAAAAAACAGCGACGTAACGTGCCTTGGAGTTATTTCTTTGATTATTTACCCACAATTCTTCAACAGTCGTGACTCTCCAATCCTGAATAATCAATTAATCGGAATTGATTTTCCGTCAGCTTGTAGTGGCTGCCATGTCCTCATCGTGACTCGTCCGTCAATTCTCACATTTTCCCTTTGATAATTGGTATCCGTATGTTTCTATTTCTCAATTTTCCACTATCAATTTATGATAAACAATTCTCAGACTCAAATGCCATTACCATACGGCAATTCCCTTGTTGTTCTTGAATGTTTTCCTGTTGCTGTTAATTCTTGTCGTCGCCTAATCAATAATTGGTAGTTCAGCAAATTGAAATAGCAAGTCTTTTCTCTCTTTTTTTTTTCCTTCCCCCTTTTGGCAATAGGCAGTCGGGTCTTGATTTCTTGAAGGTTCGTATAACTCTGAAGTGTTGTAATATAGTTAAAACACTTACACCGATTCGAGAATTTTGACCATTGGTATAAATATATTATTATTTATAATAATATCTATAATCTATAATATATATAAGTAGAGGTGTATTGTATTGTTATTTTTTGATAGTGATTTTAGGACATGGTTAATTCCCGTTTTAGTTGTTTTAGGACAAAAATAATTATTTTTATATTGACGTTCCTATGATTGAATGCTACGTGTCTATGTAGTTTTAAGTATCAGTAGATAATGGGAGGAGTTGATTTTTCAAACGATTTTTTAATTTACGTCAACAAATGTGTACGTCCTAATTTTTTGCTCTAACTTCTTCATTTGAACAATTCAAATAGCATTTTATTTTAATATAATCTTAATCAATAATAATTATGTAATATACTAAGATGATAAGTTTTACACAAATGAATAATATGATACAATAAATATCTTTAAATAATATTTGAATATGGAAACAATATTTTTCATTTTCGGTCGGATTAATTCATAAATTCTACACAATAAATATTGAAAAATAAAATAAATTTATTATGGAGAAAAGGTTTTAACAATGTCGCTACTAATTTTTAAATTTCCTTACTATAATTTAATTAAAGTATTTATACATGATTTGATGAATAGAAACTAATTATGGCCTGAGTTATATAAATCAATTATTACAAGATAAAAATTATTATGTTACTTAAATATTTTTAATCGATTATTATAAATTTAAATTATTATAGTATTCTAAATGATGACCAATAATGATGTGTCTATTAATCAATTTAGAACATTGTTATAATTCTTAAATAAGTTGAAGTAATGGTGTACAAACACAATGTTAGCATTATGCATTAATAATCAATCATTGTAATTTAATTTTTTTGTAATCATATATGATATTAATTGCTCTTTTGGTGGAAAAAATTAATCAACAAGTCTTTTTATTTTTTTACGTATTTTACAAAATTTTACTTTCTTTTTAGCATCTTTAAAAATTATATATGTTATAGATCTTTTAAAAATTTTAAATATCAACTGATTTTTCACATTTGAATCACAAATTTCCTTGATTCACCTTGAATCAAGCTATATTTTCAATATCTTATTATTTTTTATTAGTGATTAGTGGTCGTGTATTGCATGGGTGTCAAGAAGGAAATAAAAAATTAAAACTAAGTTGATGCTAAAATAATTTTAGAATGTTGGGAGTAAAAATGTATGAGATTGTTTGTCCTTATTAGCTGCTACTGAGTTTGTTTACTATTTAGTTCATGTAAATTCTTTACATTGTTATTTCAGAATTAATGCGTCATAAAAATATTTACTTTTGACAATTTCCTCCTTACGAAATTGCCATGTTGTGACCAATATTTTATGGAAAATGATAGTTTGGTTATCCCCTTTGTTTTTTTTGGAGACCGGAAGGTCCTAGACTCATAAACATCTACCCTTCGTTTTTTCTTTAGTTCTTTTTATTTGTTTTATTTTTTATTTTTTGAATTTTTGGGAAAAAACTCTCTTTTTTCGTAGTGACATATTTTTTGTCAAAATTAAGAAAAGGTTTATGAAATTAATTTTCTAGCTTTCAGCGCATGACCTCAAATAGTGAAAAATAAAGCATAATTTAAGTTAATTATAAAAGAGACAATAAAATAATGAATTATAAGTTAAATTAATTGAAAAGAAAAAAATAAAATCAAGAAATTTAAATTTGGTATGAGACGTAGTGCCTTGGGTTGGTGCAAATGATGCACGAAAATGGTTTCTGTTGTAATACATACATATTATCTCTTTTGCAAATTCGCTACAATTAATAGTAGTTGATGATGCGACAGAATTATAAATTGACATTGATTTTAAATAATTTTTAATTTTATATATATTTCTATTTTGACCTATATTTCTTCAACGGTATAGGATCACCATTGTCGTTTACGTACTTTATGTGTTTGTTTTGAATTACTTTTATGTTTTAATTCAACATTTTCTTGACCTTATTTTTAAATTATTTAATTTTCAGCTGTACATTGTGCTAATTTGTTGATATGTACATGTTTTACATTGTTAAAGTATTATTAGAACTTAAAAACTATAATTTATTATATTAAATTGTAATTCATTTAAAACTAATGTCATTTAAATACTTATCGAATTGTAATTTTAATTATTACAATTTATATTATTTATCTTTTACACATCACACAATTTATTAAATTAATCTCTCACCATTTATTTTTAATCATTTTAATTGTGAACACATTGTAAACCTAATATAGAAATATTTTAATAATATATACTACCAAATTGTAACAAACATTATGCTACTACCAATTAAACAAAATTGTAAATCATGTCTGAAATAATTTATTATCTACTTAACACAGTTTTACTACCGTGCAACGCATGTTCGTAAAAACTAGTAATATAAATAAACCTTCTATATTTTGTTAAATTAAAAAAAATCAAAACGTTGTTTTTATTAAATATTAAAGCTATAAATAGAAATGGATAGTGGATGTTTATTAACAAATCACGACTTCTATTTTCTCCATCGGTAATGTTTCTATTTTGAGGTAAGCAATAGTTTATCATTACCCAAGAAACTGTTGAAAATGAATGTGGTATTGTTGGTTTATATGAATATTTGTAAAATAGCAATACCCACTTTGGATACCTATCCATCATATCTACTATGTAAATAACTATTTTGCCCTTAAGTGTATTGTAATTTACATATTTACTGTAACGCCCCCACTAGTTTACCATACATATTACGTCATAAAGACGCCATTCTTCACGTGATGTGTACGGAATTTTCATTAGCCTTATTGCTTCGTACACAAATGTACATAACATAGTGGACCCTAGGGGTGACGTTACTCGTGAACATCATACAAACGAAGCCCTGATTTCGTACTTCTTTTGCGTAATAACATGATCAAAGGGTTCCGAATTTACATTTAACATGTGGTTGGATCTTTCAATTCCCTTTTCCCTCACACGTCGTCACATAATGGCTTGAGGGACTTTTCACCAACTTCCACGCCTATAATATGTGTCATACCTTCACAGAAGTATAAACGAATACTTAATGAGTCATAAAGACTCAGTAGATAATAGATGCAAAGTAATGAATGAATGTACGTGTCACATTCTTTTGTTTCTTTCATAGGGGCCCTGTTGCTAATCAGGTACTTACATTGGCGCCACTTAAAACATAGGTTCGGCCTCATAATACATTTGGGGCTTAGATCCCCCATTAAGGCAGCATATCGGGGCTTAGGTCCCCGCGGGGCTTAGATCATCCGTTCGGCCAAGACATTTTCATTGGTAAATACGTGATAAGCAACTTTATATGCACATGCGTTTATGACATGATCGTGTGTAGAACTTACCTTGAAACCTTGTTATCTTTCTTATCTAACTCATCGTTATCAACACATGTCACATACACAAGGCTTCACAATCACAAGGCGATTACAAATAGATAACAATACACACTCAATGTAAAGGGCATTCCACATATCATCTATCGTAATGCACTTATTTCATGATCACATAAGGTTCCACGCGCATTCAAATCATACCCTCATCATATATAGGCCTATGATACTTCATATAGAATGGCACTCATTATAGATAACATGCTTAAGCCAAGCTCATCACGTAAGGCATAGCTTCCTTTAGTTTCCCTACATATTGGTTGCCTTTCAACCTAGTTTCCTAGCTTCCGTTTAACTACACAATTCACGGGAATAGGCATGAACGATCACATAAATCACATGAACATATACATATCATTCACATTTCACAGCATAATCATAAAGGAAAGCTAAAGGATCCTAACATGCTTTTCGTTCATATAAACATCATAAACATGTCCAATTCATGATCAATTCCATCACAAGCATGTATTTACTTTATAACATATATAAAACATCTATTACCCACCTTTGGATGCCAAGAAATCAAGCAAAGTCGTGAGCAAAGCTTCCTCCATCACTTCCCCTTCTTTTCATCTTACATTTCTTCATCTTCTTTGCATGACTTTGATGGTAAATATGTATCATATGAATTCATAACATGAATTGGGAGTTTTGGGGTTGTTCTTGGTTGCATACTGAGTTAGGGGCCGAATTAGATGGATAAACATCAAGAAATGGCCGAACGTTTCTGCCGACTTAAAATTACGATCGTAACTTCCAAATTTACGGCCGTAACTCATAGTTTACGGCCATATCCAATTTTATTACGGCCGTACCAAACTTTTTGAAAGTTTTGGTTCTTATTTCCTTTAACCATTTACGGGCCTATCTCCATAACTTACGGCCGTAACTCCAATCATTCGGTTGTATCACTTCTTTATATAGCTGTAACAAACTCTCTGTAAATCTTTCACTTCTTTCGCTTGACTGTTATGGCCGTATCCTATAACCTTACGGCCGTAACTCACCATATTACGACCGTAACCCAACATTATACGGCCGTAAATAACTCTATAAAAACCTTGGCATTTCTTGTCTTTGAGAGTTTACGGCCGTATCCAATAACATTTACGGTCGTAACCTTACTGTTACGGCCGTAACCCGTAAATTTACGGTTGTAACTCTGACTCTGCTGAAATTTTTCATTTTTCATGCTTTCGAAGGTCATTTCGGATTTCAGGGCATCACAAATACTTGTAAACGTGCCGTAAACATAACATAGACATATTCATCACATCGACATAACATAGACATATTCATCACATCGAAGTACAAACATATCATTTCACATCATATATGGAATCACATACGGAATCATATACGTATTCGGGACAATTTCGATCGGGGTGTTACATTTACCACCACTTTGTGACTCTATAAATAGGGGGTTCATTCTCTCACTCATCACTAATAAAATCTCTCATTTTCCTTTCAAAATCTTCATCTTATTTCCTCTATCTTCTCATAAACTCTTATATTATTCTCTTAAATCTATTGGTTTTATAACACATTATTTGCACAACTATTTTGCCCTGAATATATACCCAACCAAACAGTAATATAACAGCTTATTTTGAATAAAGGTATCTATTCAAATATATAGAAGTCCTTATAATTTAATTTTTGTATTTCAAGTGGTGAGTTGAGCCACCAAATGAATATATATATATACACTTTATATTAAATGAATAGTTTTACTACCATATGGGACGGTTTTGGAGATTCTCTTATTGGTGAAGAATTTATTTATGAATTACTTATCCTCAGTGGTGGGTTAAGCTATCAAATAATTTAATTATTTTACAATTCAAATATTTAAATACCCCATTTTCATAATGAGTACAACTATCACAAATTGGATAGTTTTATGAATTTCTACATCTTTGTATACTGCTATTTACCACACCTAAAGGAGGCACTGCCACCTAGTGGAGGTTAAACTATTTATGCAGTTTATATTGACTAGTTGGAAACCCATGCGTTGCATGGGGGGCTAATTACACTAATTGGATTTTTCGAATTTTTTTGAGTGCAGTTGTTAACATCACAAGATTTAAGAGGATAATGTTCTCTCTTGTGAAAAAATTCAGTAGAGTTTCGCTTGTATTTGGTGTAAATCCGACTCATAAATATTGGTAGAAATTAATTTGTAACAATCAATACAAACATAAAAATACAAAAATTTGTATGAAAAACATAGTTTTACATTAGTATCGAACAATAATAACATTCAAGCATTATCCATTTCAGGTACATGGAGAACAATACCTAGTATACTATAACTTTCATAAATTCATTGGCATTGAAAGCGCAACGGGCAGTATGTTTTAGCTAGTCTTTTCACGATAGCTTCCTTGTCACGCGTGGCATAAGGTATCAATCTGCGATATGTACATGTCAAGATCTCAGCACACTCAAT
Organism: Jasminum sambac; assembly: GCA_018223645.1. NCBI lineage: Eukaryota > Viridiplantae > Streptophyta > Magnoliopsida > Lamiales > Oleaceae > Jasminum > Jasminum sambac. The sequence goes on from CP073652.1 coordinate 31,559,254, forward strand.
GTCCTCATCTGTATTAGACCCAAGATTCTCCAATCAAAACGGATACAAAAATAATACAACAAAATGAATACTTCAAAATCTTACGTACCATCAGGCATGTGGCAATCCATCTCATCTCCGGATGATTCAGTTCCCAGTTCAGGCGATTCATTAACTAAATATTTAAAAACAAATAAATTTATTAATGTTCACGTGAAAAGAACATGACATTGGCACTGAAATATGAAACAACATAAGATGCTTGAATTTAAGATCAACTAATACATGTCAAAGTTACTATAATTAACTTTAACACTTACCATTATCAGTAGGTTCGTGTCTATCATTGTTGCCATGCACGTTGCTCAGACCAGCACCATCTCTTCCATCGAGGGTTCTCTAGCAGAAGATGAATTACTAGCCACATATCTGCTGGTATTAATGAATACTCCTCGATTGCAATTGTCATTCACAGGACAATTGTTTCGAGATTGGTCCACTAGGACACAAAAACAATTTATACATGTTAAATTCTTGTGCCAACAATGAATGTCATTTAAATTTTTCATTGGAAATTGGGAATTTGAGATAAGAACATTACTGTGACTATCTATAAAAGTGACAAAGTAAAAAACTTGATGACTAAAGATTTTCTTCGGAAATTAGTAACAATAACAGCACTGCCAAATCGTGTATTGAATAGATTAAAAAAAAAAGGAATCTATTTAGTCATAAAAATAGTAATTTTCCCTTAAAAATGTAAACAAATTCTATTACTTACATGTGGATTTTCCAGCATGTGGCTCAACAACTATGTCTTGTTTGCAACATTAATAGTAGAATGGCGCGCTACTGAATCACGGGTGACATTACCCAAACCTTCATTTTCTTCGATCACTGCAATAACATGAATTTAAAAAAGGAAAAAAAAAGGATAAGAAAAGCTATTATTAGTATAAACTAGCTGTTTCACCCGTGCGTTGCACGGGAGATAAAATTTTCAACTAATAACGTTATTGATGGATGTTAATAATATTAACATAAAATCTAAAAAAATAATTGAAATAAAAAATGAGTTACAGCAATAAACTTAAAGAATTTAACTTGAAACAATTCTATCAAAATTTCGGTAGAATTTCCCCTATATTTCATACTAATCTATCGTACAAATATGTAAAGAGCAACTCACGAAAATCCACACAACTTAATTTACTATTCTCCATAGAATAGTAACTTAATTAGCATTTATACCCGTGCTTTTCATGGGATGATAATTCGTGGCAGCAATTGTTATAATAGATTACATTTTGCTCATTGTAAGATTAATCTACTTATGTAAACCCAAAATAAAATGACATTAAATGTTATAGTTATTAAAATAACCATACTAAAATAACTCTAATAACATTCAGTAGAAAGCTCATAATTTTTTCTTTAAAATTGTTTTACATTTTATTATATGCAATTATAAATTTTGAGAGATATTAATTATTATACATCGATTATGATGTATGTTATTAATAATTAATATGTAAATAATGATTTTTAAATTTTAATTATGAAATAGAATCAAGAGTATAAAGATATATTATAAAAACAACAATGTAGCGATGCAGTCATACCTACACTCTGTACATTCTTGCCATATTTGAGAAACACTTATCCTGCGTTCAATTACCCATCCTCATTTACTCACAAAATTTGACGCAGATGATATAAGAATTACAAACTTCCATGCCCGAGTCCTCGCCCTTCGCTAGAAAATTCTCATCCGTGTCAATGTGCCATCGTAATAGTTTAATCCAAAATTTTTTGTTTAAACATTTTATTTCTTTAATAAATACATTCTAAATATATTAAACACATATATTAACATATTAGGTATAAACTTGCTAATTTAACATATTCGACATATTAAATATTGAATGATTTGATATAACATTTAAATTAATTTCGATAAGACAAATAAATTGAAATATATGTGATTAATACTTAAAATATACAATCTAGCGATTATCTTAAAAATAAAATAAAACATCAACGAAAATTGATATAAAATAAATAATTAAAGTAAGTAGGATTCTTAATATTTATTTTAGGAAGAAATTTAGATAAATATTTAATATAGTTGAAAGCCAATTAAAATAATTCAATTGAGTCTTACAATTTCAACAATTGATTGAGTGATAGCAATTATTTAATAAGAATTCTTGGGATTTATTCTGAGAAGCGAAAGCGATATATTGAACCAAAGGATTATTATATAATTTTTGGTTGAGTAGTATCAAAATAGAAAATCATTACTATTTGAATACCTATTTTCTGAGATTATTACTTAAAAAAAGAAAAAAATGGAGCAGATCCTTTTGAAACACCAGTAATTATACAAAAAAATATTAGTATTTTGTAAATCAGTAGCTGCTTCAAAAGAAATATCATGAAAATACAAAACATATGAGAATAAAAAAGCATATTTTCAAAAAAAAAAAATATCTTGAAAAAGTAAATAAAGTTAATTAGGGACTAATGATCACTCGAATTACTTTACAATAAGATATAATACCCTAATTGTAAGAATCCTAAATCTTATAAGTTAGCTTAACTTTATTTTAAAATGCATAAAGGTAAATTAATTTACGTAAGCACATTTTTCCAATGCAGTAACAATCTAATTAATTTTAATTATTTTTCATTTTTTGAAATAATTATGTTTCCCCATTTTTAGCAATTTAATTAATTTTGATTAATTTTAAATCTAATAAAACTATCTCAATTTTTATCCAATGAAAATATATCCAATAAAATCGAGAAATATAATTAATTGTAATTAATTGTAGTATAATTAATTCTAATAAAATCTTGTTTTTAGCTAATTTTTATAGAAATAATTTATTATTTCTAAATAATTAGTATTTTAACCTTAATTTTAAGAATTGTATGAATATAATTTTAAAGATATTTTACAATTAAAAAGATATCTTGCATGTAAAAGATGTCTTTCATTTTAGGAAAATCTAGCCAACCATGGAAATGTAACTAATTATAATTATTATTTATCTTTTCATTAATGTTATATTTCTATTTTAGCAATATAATTAATTTTGATTAATTTTTTCCAACAAAATTAAGCGTCAATTTTTGCCAATTGAAACCAAATCCAATTAAATTGTACAATATTATTAATTTTAATTAATTGTAATATAATTATTTTTAATTAATTTTTATTTTTAGCAAATTATTTATGAAAAGAATTCATTATTTCTGATAATCGTTTTTAATATCATTATTTACTTTCTGATAAGATTTAATACCCCAATTCTAAGAATAAAAAATCTTATAGGTGTTAACTTAACTTTATGTTAAAATACATAAAAAGATAAATTAATTTCGTAGAATATTTTTCTTTCATGTAGCAATGTAATTAATTTTAATTATTTTTCATTTTTTGAAATAAAGTTATGTTTCTATTTTAGGAAAATTAGGAAAAATCTAATCTACAATGGCAGTCTAATTAATTTTAATCGTTATTTATTTTTTAATTAATGTCATTTTTCTGTTTTGGAAATATAATTATTTTTTATTAATTTTCGTCAAACGAAACCATGTCAATTTTTGCCTACTAAAACCAAGTCCAATTAAATCTTAACAGTAGTATTAATTTTAATTAATTTTAATAGTATTAATTTTAATTAATTGTAATAGAATTCGTTTTAACTAATTATTATTTTTAGCTAATTATTTATGAAAGGAATTAATTATTTATAAAATAACTATTTTACTATCATCACTTTTAAGAATTGTATGAATTTAATGTTGAAGAAATCTTGTAATTTAAAAGATATATTACAATTTAAAGGTTTTTTTTCCTTTTTTTAGGGAAAACCCCCCCAGCAATTTAATGATTTCTTTCATTTTTTAAATTAAATATATTTTTCCTTTTAACAATGTAATTAATTTTTATCAATCTTTGCCCACTAAACCCATGTCTAGCTAAATATTGACAATAGAATTAATTGTTTTAATTAATAATAGTTTAAATAATCATAGTTAATTTTTACATTTAATTTAATTATTTTTAAAAAATAATTAGTTCCAAAATAATTGGCTTGATAACCATAATTTTAAAAATTATTTGAACCCAATTTAAAAAATATCTTCTGATTGAAAAAGATATCTTGGAATTTAAAAGATATAAATATATATTCAATAAATTGATCTTATACATTTATTTTAATATTTTAATTTAAAATTAAATAAATTGTAATTTTTATCCCATCAAAATTAAATTTTAGTAGAAATCACTAATTTTAATTAATTTTCATTCATTAGCTAATTATTATTTTTAAAAATAATAAATTATTTCTAAAATTAATAAAAGGTCCAAGCTAAGTTTTTTAATTTTCATGTTACATATTTATTTCAATTTTTATGTAAAAATTTAATAAATTGTAATTTTTCATCACACAAAAAATTAAATTTCATAGAAATCGCTAATTTTAATTAACTTTTATTCTTTAGCTTATAATTTATAAAAATAATTGATTGTTTCTAAAACTAATTATTGGGTCAACCTAATTTTTAAATTTTTAGCACGCATTGGGGATCATAGTAGTGAATTTAGTCTCAAACTTGAGCAATTTTTGGTAAGGTTTTTTTAATTTTTGTGTAAAACTTTATTGAATCGTAATTTTGTAGTGTAAAAAAATTGAATCTTGAAGTAGGATTGTTAATTTTAATTATTTTTTGTTTCTTAGTTAATTATTTACAAAAATAATTAATTAATTCTAATCTTATTTTTAATTTTAATGTTAAACCTTTATTTGAATTTTTATGCAAAAATTTAATCAATGGTAATTTTTATGGCATAAAAATTAAATCTTAGTAAAACTGTTAATTTTAAATAATTTTATTTTTAAATACAAAAATTATGAAAAAACAATCGATTAAAAATTTATTCCAATTTTCTAACACCCGTATATTATCCAAACACATAAATATATATTAATTGAAGATTTGATAGAAAAATAGAAAAAAATTGAAATTTGTAATATTTGAAAGAAAAATATATAATACTTTTCCCAATAAACTAAATTACAACTAATAATACTTGAAGCTAATGAGGTAGCAAATTAAATTTGTAATTTGTTATTGAAGTTTGGATGTTAAAGTGCAAAATAATGAAATATCTTATTATATTTGAATTTTCGCACAAACATCAATTAAGTGTTGTAACAAATTATCAAAATTTTTAATCTTATTACATCAGTGATCATTAATCTATATTAATATCAATTTATATTTAAGTTGGGTACTAATTTATATATTTGGGGTTAATTTTAATTTTTTAAAATAAAAATTTATATATTGATAGTATACTTGTTTTAAAGCTATCATCAAGTCGAGCAAAATACAATCACAAAATTATGTTTTATCATTAGAAAAAAAGGAAATGATAGAGAGAATATTTAGATATTATGAGATGGGGGTAAAGTAGGGTAGAAATAATTAAATAAAATCTCTATACATTAATATTAATATATTAGGAAAAAAATAAAAAGAGAGTTGGATATGGATTAGGAAAGAAAAATAAAAGAGAGTTTATTTTAAAGCGGGAAAATGGATTACGACAATAAAAAATATAATAAGAAAAAGCTTAATTTTCTATATATATATAAATTATTCTATATATAGATAGAAATTTATATTAGGCAAATTCAATAAGCGGGAAAAATTAGGAATGTTTTTTGGAGGGAAAAAAGGCTGCTTTTATATATATATAGATTACAACAATCAAATGACATACAATAGTTTCATACCTAATCAATCAATAAATAAAAACAATTAAGTAATTTATGTTTATAATCACATACCCCTATTGATGTCTGTTAATTCCATTCAACCATTGGAAGACAATATCCAATCAAATCAACCGTATATCCAACTCACACTGCGTGAATTTTCTCCTTGAGATGTATGCGATTTTTTGGGTTGTGACTCAATTAAATCTGATAACAAAAATATATTGGTAATATTTTTTGCTTCGGTTTGTGCCGTATACAGTAGAGCAACTCATTTTTTAACCTCGCGACTCTTTGCCAAAAGCCTAATTTTTATTGACGGCTGAGATAAAAAAGAACCAAAAAATCCAAAAAAAAAATTGCTTATTTAAAGTGTGAAATAATATGAGTTTTGGTCAATGAAAAATTTAGCGAACAATGATAAGACTGTGAAATTGCCAAATGGCGTGTTTAATGGATTCGAATTATTAAAAAGAAAAAAAAGCATTACTTGGGGAGTTTTCATTTATTTGGTTAAATTTGCTCCGACCTGTGTTATGTGTTGTAGAACGGCGCATTGTTGAATCATGTGAATCTTTGTCCAAATCCTGATTTGTAATGGCGGCTGCGATCAGAAGAACAAAAAATATAATAATAATAATAATAATAATAATAATAATAATAATAATAATAATAATAAGTTAAGTGCAAAAAACAGTAAGCCCGTGTAGAACTGGCATATTAGTGTATTTGATGAAAAAATCGACAAAGAACACACCTCAATTAAGGTTATAGAGTAATAGCAATTTCTAATATGTCTAAGGCACATATATATAGATTAAACGATGAAAAAGTTAAAAAATAATTTAAAAATAAATAAATAGATTTTAACGAATTGATCGAGTGTTATTTCCTTTAAATATTTCTAAAGGATGTATGATAACTAAAATGATAAAAGGATAATTAAAAACAAAAAAAATCCATTACTAATTCCAAATGTGAAAGAGCAAGAGATTTGCCATTACTCACTACATCTCTAAAGAGCATTTTTTCCGCCTAAATACATCATCAATGTTTCCTGCCTATTGAATTTGTCTAATATAATCCTCTATCTATATATAGAATAATTTATATATAGAAAATGTGATTTTTTTCTTATTATATTTTTTATTGCCTTAAATCCATTTTCCTATTTAAAACAAACTCTCTTTTTATTTTTTTCTTTCCTAATCCATATCCAACTTTTTTTTATTTTTTTCTTTCCTAATATATTAATATTAATGCATATAGATTTTATTTGATTATTTCTACCCTACTTTACCTAATCTCATAATATCTAAATACTCTCCTTCTATTATTTTCTCTCCTTTTTTTTCATCTTCTACCTATATATATATAAAAAAATCATGATTCTATTTTGTTTGACTTGATGAGAGCTTTAAAACAAGTATACTATCAATATATAAATTTTTATTTTTTAAAAAAATTGAAAATTACCTCAAATATATAAATTAGTATCCAACTTAAATACAAGTGGATATTAATATAGATTAATGACTATAGACGTAATGAGATTGAAAAAATATTAAATATTTTTATAAATAACTAGCTAAGAAACAAAAATTAATTGAAATTAACAATCCAGCTAGGATTCAATTTTTGTGATGCAAAATTACGATTAATTAAAGTTTTACAGAAAAATAAAAAGTAACTTATCGGCAGTTGGCCCAAGTTCGAGAGACTATCCCGCCACTATAATCCCCCATTCTTACTAAAACTTTAAAAATTAGGGTGGACCCATTATTTATTTTAGAAACAATCAATCATTTTTATAAATCATTAGTTAAGAAACAAAAATTAATTAAAATTAGCAATTCCTCTAATATTTAATTTTTGTGTGACGAAAAATTACAATTCATTAAATTTTTACATAGAAATTAAAACAAATGTGTAACATGAAAATTCAAAACTTAGATGGACCCTTTAATTAATTTTAGAAAGAATTCACTATTTTTAAAATAATAATTAGCTAATAAATGAAAATTAATTAAAATTACCAATTTGGATAAAATTTAATTTTGGTGTGATTAAAAATTACAATTCATTTAATTTTTACATACAAATTAAAAGAAATGTGTAACATTAATTTTGTTTAATTAATCATTCAATTGTAATATTAGTTAATTTTTTAATTAATTGAATCTATATCTATATCTTTTAAATTCCCAGATATCTTTTCAATTATAAAATATCTTTAAGATTATATTCATATAATTCTTAAAATTATGGCTATCAAGCAAATTATTTTGGAAATAATTATTTTTTAGAAATAATTAATTTAAACAAAAAATTAAGTAAAATTATTTATACTATAATTAATTAAAATAATAAATTCTATTGCTAATATTTAGTTGGACATGACTTTAGTGGATAGCACTTAATTAAAATTAATTACATTGTGAAAAAGAGAAATATAATTCCTTAAAAAAAAAATCATTAGATTGCTATGAGTTTCCCTAAAAACTGAAAAAAAAAATCTTTTAAATTGTAATATAGCTTTTAAATTGGAAGCTTTGTTCAAAATTAGATTCATACACTTCTTAAAAGTGCAAAAATGAAAATAATTATTTTAGAAATAATTAATTCTTTTCATAAATAATTAGCTAAAAATAAAATTAATTAAAACTAATTATATTACAATTAATAAAAATTAATAATACTATTACGATTTAATTTGACTTGGTTTCAATGGATGAAAATGGTATTAATTAAAAAATAAATAATATTTAAAACTAATTAGATTGTAATGGTTAACTAGAATTTTCTTGAAAAATGAAAGACATCTTTTGATATACAAGATATATTTTTAATTATGAAATATCTTTAAAATTAAATTCATACGATTCTTAAAAATACGGCTAAAAAACTAATTATTTTAGAAATAATTCACTAAAAATAAGAATTAATTATGTTATAATTAATTATATTAGATTTAATTGGATATATTTTCATTGGATGAAAATTGAGATAGTTTTATTAGACGAAAATTAATCAAAATTAATTAGATTGCTACGGGGAAGAAAAATGTACTTCCGAAATTAATTTATCTTTTTACGGAATTTAAAATAAAGTTAAGTTAACACTTATAAGATTTTGGATTCTTAGAATTGGGGTGTTATGTCTTATTGTAGAGTAAATTAACTGATCGTTAGTCCCTAAATAACTTTATTTACTTTTTAAGTATCATGCTTTTTTCAAAATATGCCTTTCTTTTGATTTTCATATGTTTTTGTACTTTCTATAATATTTCATTTGAGTTACAGTTGGTGACAAAATATTAATATTTCTTTTTGTATAATTAAGGGTGTTTCAAAGGATCTACTTTTTTTTTTTTTTTAAGTAACAAGCTCCAAAATTATATATTCAAATAGTAATTATTTTTCTATTTTGACACTACGCGAACCAATAATTATATAATAGTTCTTTGGTTCAATCTATCGCTTTCACTAGAGAATAAGTCCGAAAATTCTTATTAAATAATTGGCTATCGACTCAATCAATTATTGGAATTATACAACTCAATTAGAATATTTTAACCTACTTTCGACTATGTTAAATATTTATCTAAGTTTCTATCTCCAAAATAAATATTAAGAATCCTAACTACTTTGAATTATTTAATTTATATCGAATTTATCCAGTTGAGACTTTATTGAATTTTTAAGTATCATAAATTGGGATGTATATTATAAATATTAATCATATATATTTCAATTTATTTATCTTATCCAAATTAATTTAAATTTTATATCAAATCATTCAATATTTAATATGTCGAATATGTTAAATTAGTGAGCTTATACCTAATATGTTAATATATGTGCTTAAAATGTATTTATTGAAGAAATAAAATGTCAATAACACATATATTAAAAAGTAGAAATAAAAGCTTTCGATTAAACCATCACGATAATGCGGGGACAGGGAATGGAAGTTCCCATCATATTGTAATTCTTTTATAATCCTCACTTGGCCTAGATTAAATGAGAATGACCCGGAATGAGGATAAGTGTTTCCCTGCATATCAGAAACGAGGTGTTAGGGTCTGTCGAACTATACTCGCTGCATTGTTATTTTTATAATATATCTCTATGTTGATTATATTTTATAATTAAAATTTAAAAATCATTATTTACCTACTAAATGTTAATAAAATATATCACACTGATATATAATTAATATCTCCCAGAATTTATAATTGCATATAACGGAATGTAAAATAATTTTAAAGAAAAAATTATGATCTCTACAAATGTTAGTAGAGTTATTTTAGTATGGTGATTTTAATAGCTATAACATTTAATGTTATTTTATTCTGAGTTTACATTAGTAGATTAATCCTGCAATGAGTAAAATCTGATATATTATCACGATCTCTACCACGAATTGTTGATGTGCAAAGTAGGGGTGCAAATGCTAATTAAGTTACTATTCTTTGGAAAATAGTAAATTAAGTTGTATGGATTTTCATGAGTTGTTCCTTGTGTATTTGTAGCATGGTTAGTACGAAATATAGAAAAAACTCTATTGAAATTTTTATAGAATTATTTCGCGTTAAATTACTTAAGTTTATTGTTATAATTCATTCTTTATTTTAATTTTTTTTAGGTTTTATGTTAATATTATTAATATCTATCAATACCGTTATTTGTTGAAAAATTTATCCCCCGTGCAACGCATGGGTGAAACAGCTAGTATTTATTATTTGACGTTGATTTACGTCAAACGTATAAGTTTTTTTTTTTGAAAAAAAAAATTCAACAAATTGAGTATGTTTTCTTGGACTAAAAAAGAACATAAAAATTGATACCATTAGTAATATTCGTCAACGGTACCACACGACGGCTCTAGATAACACTCCTTCAAATAAACCTGAACTTGACACAAATTAAAGGAATTAACCATAAACCTGACTCACATTACATGTCCAACAAAGTAAATAATGCATCTAAAAGAAATTTCATATAATTTTTCAGATAGATAATAATTAGAGAACAAAGAAAATAATACATAAACGCGATTAATCGAAGCGCCTGCAAATAGACTACTAAAATCGGTGAAAAATCGCAACTGAAGTCTAATAGGTGAAAAATGCAAGCAGTTCATAGACATGAATCATGAACTTTAACCTGGTACTTCATTAAGCTCGTGAGACCTAAAGAAGCATCCATCTATGAAAATGCAGAACATAAACTGAATTTGGCTTAAAAGATGGTAACCCAAGCAGCCAAACTCAACATCCATCAATCATGTTCTCATTGATAGCGCGCACAAGTATTCTTTACTAAATTAGAAAAATATAAGCTAATATGTACAGAGAAGCAAATAGAGGATAGTTTTAAACCTCAAAGCTATGTTGTCATTCAATCTTGCAAGCGATAGCCTCAGTTAACTCTAGAAAACGAAATTAACTAAATATGCAAGGGAAATGAGCTTGAGAGTTGGAATAGAAAACCCAAACAAAAAAGGAAAAAGAAGAGAGCAATGGAGAAATCAAACCTTCGAAGAACCCTAATAACATTCCACACCAATCTTCGACGTAGCTGGCATTGCGTACAGGAAAAGGAAATCTAGAGTAGAAAAGGAAGCAGTTCGATCAGAAAAGTCGAGAAACCAAGATGTCTAAAACAAAAGCAAAATCGCCAGAAAAAGTGTAGTCAAAGAATGAAATCAACCAAGTAGGGGTGGGCAAAAAACCCATAGCCCATGGTTTAAACCAGCCCAAACCAACCCAAATTAACTTGGGTTGGTTTAAAACTTTCATAAAGTTAAATTGGTTTTAAACCAATTGGTTAAAATAATGATATTGGTCTAGATTGGGTTTACACCAAAAAGGGCAAACCAAACCAATGCTCACCCCTACAACCAAGGCAATATGAAGCTAAGAATCAAACCTTAAATCTCTTTGTCTGTAGCACACTAAGACCTCCAATCAACTAATTAGAAGGTCGGAATGCTAGGCAAAACCCAGATCTAACTCGACAAGGCTCGCATCCCCTATTGGGAAAGGAAATCTAGGGAAGAAGGAGAATGAATAGCGCCGATGAGAAGAGAGGAAAGGGAAAACACTGTGGAGTCGGATGCAAAAGTGAACGAAAGAAGCATCTGGGTCGGGTCCCAGGTCCGCGAGTTGCATTTCGGGTCAAATAAGGAAGTGTCCGCAAAAACGACGCGGTTTCTCATAAAACGATGTCTTTTTGCGTTGCATATATTCAAAACGATGTCGTTTTCAAACGGTCGTAGGAATAGTAAAACCTAGAGTGGGACTTATAAGATAGTACTGATATTATTATTATTATTATTATTATTATTATTATTATTATTATTATTATTATTATTTGTTATTATTATTTTTTACTCAAATTTTTGTGAAACTAATATTAATTCTTGATTATTTACCATCATCTAAAAAATTTTGCTCAAACTTAATTATAAATAGAATTCGAAATAGTTCATTTAGTTATATATAAATTTATATATATATATATATATATAATATAATTTTTAATATTTTTAAATTTCATATTATCAAATAAAATGTATTCCGAATAATCGAATCGTGGTTGCTTAGAACATAAATAAATTATAAAATATTTTGAAAAAAGACATATTAAGGTGCGCTTTCTAATGGTAAAACTTTTCTCTTATCAATATATATAATCGATCTCAATTCGACTCGCTATCTTCATCTTCACCTTTTACTAAAATGAAGAACGAAAAATATTCAAAATAGATTGTATAAATTTCATGACAATTATTTAACAACACAAATATAAGTTTTATACATATCAATAATATCATATATGGATAAAATGTCATAAACTATAGAGATCAAACAATACTTTATGAATTTTAAAATTCATTTTAGAATTGTAATGTGTAAGGTAAAAAGGCTAAATATCATATATAGAGATTTTTTTTTTATTATTGTACTATTTTTAGTTAACTATTAATTTTCGTAAAGCACTTATAAATTTTAGTAGTTATTATATTTTAAGGGGGCACATTTTATAATTTTCGCATCAGACTCCGAAAATTACAGGACCGGCACTGTGTAGAGAACCATGAGGATTAGGTTCTTTCTACGGCTGCCGATTTTCTCGTGTCTTCTACAAACAATTGACTTAATACGTTGACATGCCCAGAATTTTGTAGAATTAATGGTTTTTTTTTATTTTTTTGTAGAATTAATGGTTTTTGAATGTCAAGTTGTGGTACTTTTTTTTTTCTTTTTTCATTTTTCTAGTTCAGATTGTAAGGTATCATTGGCTGATGTGTAAAAATTATAAGGGCACAAGCCTATCCAATTTATCTTATTTTAACTTGGTTGAAAGAACTTCCAGCAATAATAATAATAATAATAATAACAATAATAATAATAAATAAAATAAATGATGGCATAAAATACTATAGCACAAGACTCGGAAAAACTGAAACTTTTTAAAGCGCCATTCTTGTGCTTTTTAGAGCTCTAAGAACGCCTAAATTAAACCTTAAGTTGGCAAAAAAATCGTCCCTAAGGCGAACGACTATGTTGCTTGAAAGTAGGACTGACCATGGCACTTTTTGATAATCCTAAAGTGCCATTAATTATGCACAAGTGATTACATCAATTGATGACTCTCTATCATGAATATATTGCGAACATTTAGTGACACTCATGCCCTCCTGTGCAGGATAGCATGCACACACCTGATATGGCGCCCACACACCTGATGTGGCGCCGGTGCCACATCAGTTGTGTGCATGCGACCTTGCACACACTGTGCAGGAGAACATGCGGTCATTTAGTAATAAGGGATTTTTTGTAATTTTATTTTGGGTGCAACTAAATGCACCCACCAAATTACTGAGTACACCCACTTTTGCCCGAATTTCCAGTTATACCCTCGTAATATATATATTTTGGGTGTTCGCTCCCATCAACATGAACACCCACATAATTAAAGGAAGAATAATAGATGAAAAATTTTTACTATCATTTTTTGTTAAAATTTTTTGGAATCACTTTGACGAGTAATTTCAAAATTTATTTTAAGTGTTTTGTAACCACTCAAAGTTTTTTTTTTTTTAATAATTGTATTCAACACTAACCGGATAAAGCAAATTACTATATCATCAAAAAAATTTCAAAATTTATCCTTAAAGTGATTGCAAAAAACTTAAAAGAAACTTGGAAATTACTCGTCAAAGTGGTTGCAAAAAATTTGAACAAAAATCATAGCAAAAATTGCACCCACGAACAAAAAGTCAGATAAAAATTATTCATTTTTTGTTCAATTTTTTTCTTTTTTTAAAATTTTTCGCTGCATTCACAGCGAACCCATTGGAAGGGAAAAGAAAAAGAGGAGGAGGAAGTGCACGTAGTATGGATATATTAGTCTTTTTATTTTTTTTTGAAAAAAAGGTGGGGTAAACTCAGTAATATGCGGGGTGCATTTAGCCGCACCCTTTTATTTTTCTGGGAAGAAAGCAATGGCTAATGAGGAGTGTCAAGCACTCAAAATTTGAAGGGTGCTAAAATTTTTTGTCCAGGGACAAGAAATCGAAATCTTTTTTTGGTAAAACTGTTTGCATTCTAGGCATGTACCATCGCATGAAAATGGTTGCTAAAATCACCACACATTTCAAAGAATTCACAACTATTACTCATTCACCCCTACTTATATATTTGTGTCCAATATTAATTTAAACAACTGATAATTTCTCCAAGATGAAAAACTAATTCATATTTGTGTCTTGAAGAAGTAAAATAAGGGGATTGCAATGTACATATAGCTATGCCTAAGTTGATTACACAGCATATGAGAATTATCGCATCTTATTAAATTCAAGTCTGATTATCACTTATTATAAAAACCCTTTACATGTCAGATATTTGATGATAAAATTAAATCTGACCGGAGTTCGAGTCGTGTCCAAAGCTAATAATCCGAAGCATCTTCTTTTTCTCATTGGATGATCATCACCAAATAAGAACATTGGCCTCGTTGTAAAGGCAAGAATTTTGTATTATACTTTGTTGGATTGTTAGAATTCCTTGGGAATTTTAAAGGTTTGCAAAATCTCAAACGGTGCGTCTGAACAAACAAACGCCAATCTACAGAACGGGTGCAGCGCTTCTCAATGAACGCACCTCTGCGTGAAAGTTCATCCATCTCTATAAATGGAGGCCGACCTCGATCAACTTCAACAAAAAAGAAGACTGCACTTAATAAATACGCCAGAATCAGAAATCAAGTGCGAAGATTTTTGGTTAGATTGTTGAATCCTGATAGCATACGTCTGTAGAACTACACTCACAAAGAGTATGGACGAAATTCTGTTATAGGAAATAGCATTTGCTAGCCTCAATCTGTTTGTATTCAATTCTTTGTTCAATTCATATAAATTCGAAATATATTAATTTATATTCTGTTCTCGAGTTTTGATTCATTGGTCATTTGCTAATCGTGTTCTAACATGCTTTTGGGCACACATGTCAATCAATTTGTGTTGTATTTCCAACCAACGAGATATGCAGATGCCATCCTAGACTAAACAATTGCAAAATCATCATCTTCTATTGGCCCTCTTTCTTTCGGCCGTTGTTTGTTGAGGTCTACCCTTCAAGGTTCGCCAAACTACTATAATGGTATTTAAAATAACACCATCTTGCTAAATGGGTATTTAAAATAACGCAGACGACACTAAAGCATTTAAAATTAAACATTCGCGCACATCGACCCCAAAATTGTAGTAATGTCACCGGCTTTATTTTAAATACCATTCTGGTAAGTTAGTATTATTTTAAATACCAATGTAATAGTTTGGCGCTTCAAAGGTTAAACATTATCCTTAAATTGAAGAAAATGATTTTTCTTTTAATTCCTTGGCAAACAAGTCACAAATTTTGGATAGCCCACATTTGATACCTACATAGGCGCTTCGGCCAAGAATTATGTTCTGGTAAGAATATGTAATAGTACTTATTTCATCACTATCGATATATGAGAAACATAGAACATAGAAAGGTAGAATATAAAAGTGATCTAATGTTTATATAAATATAGTTTTTTATTTTTTTGGAAACGATATAAATATTAGTTTGTTGCATTTATGAATACATGTCATTTTGATATTAGATCACGTTAAGGTAATTAATTATATTATATCAGAGTGATGTATCTAATACCAAAATAATATATTCTGTAAATACAATAATCATGTGAATATATAAATATTAGATCAACACTGACTCTTACGTATAGATTACTTTTCAAAGTCGGACAACAAAATTAAAGTACTAGTAGTGTTGAAGATTCCGGATCTTTCGTGGCATTAACATTTTTTCAAATCCACCCAAAGAAACTTTTGAGTCGTAACTTTCAAAATCACTACAAATCATATCACACCACTTTCTGCAAATAATTTTCCATTTTGTCCTCCCTCTTTTGGATTGAGTTACGTGAATTAAACTGGAGAAGAAACCACCAATTGGACAACACCAACCGGTCCTCCACCATTGAACTAATAATAATAGTATAATACATTTTCTTTTCCATTTCATTTTGTCTAAATAATAGGAATGTGTTGGGAAAATTATCCAAAATCGTGGATATAATTTCTTTCTTTCTTTTTTTCTTTTTTTTCCCCCCTCTTTCAAAGAAAACTACTTTATTATGATAAAACATAATTTTCATTTTGAAATACAACAACATGAATTATGATTGTGATATATAAAAATTCTACGGAAAAATATTTTCATCACTACTATTTTGTTTCACGGGATTTTGGCATATTACCTTACCATATTTCCTACATTACATTTCAAATATCTCTAGCTTCTAGCTCAAACTAACTGTGTCCGAAGGTCAAGTTGGCAAAAAGTCGTCCCTAAAATGTTACTGGTAAGTACAACCATGATTGAAATTCCAATGTTGCCATTAAACCTATTCCAATTTACTCATAATACCTTGAAATTTTTGATGACAAAGTTGGAATTTCAATCGGCGTTGTTAATCTAGTTGTTGTATTATCCAAAAATACAAGGTGTGGTACCTCACATGAAGGTGTGGCTCCCCAGGTCGCTAGGGATACTCTCGACTCACACCCCCAATCTGACAAACAAGCAACCAAACAACTCAAGAAATAATACTACATTACACGGGCATAATTTATCTTATTTTTAAGTTAGGTAGGTATAAGTTAATCCTTGTTTAACAAAGGTGTCCTGATGAAACAGTAAATGGGATTTTTATTTTTAAAGGAAATTATTATGGTTAAAAAGAAAAAGCCCACAAAATCCCTGGCCTTGACAGCTTGCCTTCTTGTAATGTAGTTTGTGGACCCAAGCAGCTTTCAGTTATACCCTGCAAAGAACTATGAACAGAAGCATAGGTAAATGCTATCAGTAGACCTCAAACAAGTAAACTATCGATATCTAGTGATATATTAACATTTAAGCACGTATAAATAGAATGCAACACTGCCTAAACACCACGTGCGGAACTATTTGAAACCATCTTTCAATGAACAAAATAAATGGCTAAAAAATTAACAGTTCCCAACGTCAAAGCGACAGCCATAAAACATTGGAATGAAGAAGACAGCGTCCTAACAAGTGTACGGCAGTAATGGGGTAAAGATGCTTAATCAAACCCAATCATAATTCTTTGAAAGAAACTCGACTGCAGTTGACTTATGCCTGGTCAATAGTATTAGTTCCTGGAACAAAGCAGAAAAAGATGTGAGTAGAATTATGGTACTCCTAGACAGATGTTATGATGAAAAGGAAATAGCAGAAAATCAGTATCTCAAGTCAATATGGGTGGGGGTGGGGGTGGGGATAGGGGCGGGGACCGGGGGTTGAGTTGAAATATAAAAGATGCTATGGCTCGCCGATATGTGGTTGAAGATGACTTTTTGAGACAAAACTGTTTCTGGAGAGCACTAATTTGCTCTGTAGGACAAGTAAAGCAGAACTATATGCATTCACAATACAGTCGATTCTTAGGATTAACAGATAAGTGAACGGAAACAATTACAGAACTAAATGCTATTCTTCAGATAAGGCAGGACAGCTGAGATAACTACTCAGAATGTCCTAAATAAATAGTCAATTGGTAAGTAGATTCAGAACTTCCTAGTGTCTCACTTTTGTGAGATATTTAGCAACACCAAAAGCGTACAATTCATTGTGATTCAAGGACATTGGAGAACCTCGACATATGCAGTGAGTATATGACATTAATCATGCTCCCTAACAAAGGTGGAATCAGCGAAAGAGTCTCTTAAAATAAAAATGAGAGGTTGTAACAAGAATCTCACAGGTCGACAACTAAATAGAGCCCTCCCCTGCCCAACCATCCTTTTCTCTTTTCTACATCTGAGCAAAAGGTCACGGTAAAATACAACCAATAAATTTTAAACAAAGGATTTCATAGATGGTTGAATATGGTACTTCAATAACAAGATTCCAAATTTCATTAGTATCAAAGTTTTATTCAAACATCATCTAACAATTATTCAGACTCCCGGAAGAGACTTGATTCGAGATTCATCGTTCGATGGAACGATAAACCAGTCATCAAAAGATATCCAATCATTAAAAGGAATTGGAACAGTCTCTGGAACTTCAAGAGCAGCAATTGGAACATGCAAATTTGTTGTATTTGGACTTGAAGCTTCAGCACCAGCAACACAGACTTCAGGAATTGGAACATGCACATCTTTTGTATTTGGACTTGAAGCTTCAGCACCAGCAACACAGACTTCAGGAATTGGAACATGCACATCTTTTGTATTCGGACTTAAAGCTTCAGCAACACAGACTTCAGGAATTGGAACATGCACATCTTTTGTATTTGGACTTGAAGCTTCAGCACCAGTAACACAGACTTCAGGAATTGGAACACGCACATCTTTTGTATTCGGACTTGAAGCTTCAGCGCCAGCAACACAGACTTCAGGATTTGGAACACGTACATCTTTTGTATTCAGACTTGAAGCCTCAGCAACAGAGATTTCAGCTCCAATTATGCCAGATCCAGGTCCAGTTGATTCATCAGATCGCGAGCACTTCACGCATACATTACATGTTAATTATAAAACACAAAATTAAATATAAAACACACCTTCGAAAATACTTTTCAATCCTTGGGATCGAGAACACACCTCCTCGCCTTCAAAAATACATTTCAATCCATCCGATCCACAACCTCCATTCTGCTCCTATTTTATTAGATTATAATCATAATAATGAGATTGTGATACAATGTAAATAAAATTATTACACTAATACAATAGATTATACCTGATTGCGAGAATGCAGAATCACGAAGCCTAGACTGATTACGATTACAACCGCCAGGGTTTTTAGAAATCCCATTCCGCCCAAAGTTTTCGTTCTCAGATTTTTACTTGCTAAATTTGTGAATTCTGATTTTCTAACATAATATTTATACTCTTTAACCTTTAGTTAAGGGTATTTGCTGCAAATAGCCCCTGACCTTTTGCCTTTTGTGCAAATGGCCCCTAGTTATTGCTAGAAAATTGATTCCAACTTTATGGACTTTAATTATTATATATATTATAATTATATTAAATGCATGTATCATCTGTGCTCAGGTCCGACAAAAAGGAGAGGTTAGATTAAGTAAAATTTGAGGACATTAAATGTATTTTCTAAAATGTGGTGCGGCAAATGAAAAGTTTAATGAAAATATGATTACTTTTTTAATAAGTATAAGTGTTGACGAATTGAGGGTAAATAATCAAAGAAATAACTCTAAGGCACGTTACGTCGTTATTTTTTAAGAGATATTCTCCCCTTTTCCAACGTCACTTCGGGCGCGAGAAAATCTCTATCAAGATACAATGGAGTTCTTCGTTTGATTCAAACAGTGACTCGTTTGATCAAACCGAAGAGAAAACTCGAAAAGAAAACTGATGATACCAAAATACAGATTGTATGAATGCGTAATGTTATTAATTCGGATATCTCAAATGACATGAAACGAAGTATATATATAAGCGTAGTTATGCCTGTTGGGAAGGGACGCACCTCTTCAAATGGATAGAGGTGTCTTTCAAACGAAGCGGTGTGTCGGTAATTATACAGACACAACTTTTCGAATGAACAACCCTTCCACTCAACAATCGAAATAAATTTGAGAAAATATCTAAAAATAAGTATACATGAAAACTTTATATTTGAATTGAATACACATGAAAACTTTATATATGCTTGTTTAATAATTAAATTTGAATTTTATATAATAATTTGAAGTAGTGATAAACCCAATTGCCATAACAAATTATTGAGACACAAAGGGCAACCAAATTCGGGACATAGAAGTACAAGCTACTATAAAATTGGTAAATAAAATTGTGGAATCATTCTTATCAACTTTTGTTAAAGATTAATTTTTTAAATAAGATTATAATAATAGTGGAATTTGGAGATGTACATACCAATAGTGTTCAAACACTAGCGGTAGCGTAACTTCATTCGCAAGCCGTTCAGTCCGACCTCCACTGCAAATCCGGGATCGATCTAGATTATCACGCCAGAGGATCTCGGTAATTTTCAAAATTTTTGCGACATCGTTGATGTTGGATGCCGGTCAACTTTTTGGCCAATTTTTAGGCTAAAAATTGGCCAACAAGTTTGACCGGCCCCACGGCATCCAACAGTGTCGCAAAAATTTTGAAAAAATTACCGGAGATCCGTCTTGGCGTGATGAATCTAGATCCGATCTCGGATTTCAAATCGGAGGTCGGACGGAGCTAGAAACGGCCCCGGTAGCGCCGTAGTTACGGCGCTACCGCTAGTGTTTGAACACTATTGATGTACATACATATACATATATTAATAAGTAGGCATAGTAATTTTTGTTGAATAGTAAAAAATAATTTTAAAGTAAGACAACTACAGACTTGGCATGATGAATTGTGCAAACCGGCAAACGCATGATTCACACTCTTTAGAGCATCTCTGGCCGCGAGTTAATTAGGTGTAAAATTGGAAAATGGAATACCAAAACTGATGCAACTGAGCAGCAAATTGAGATACAAAAGGAAATTTGGATGGATTTACCCCTCGTGAATGTATTGTAATATCTTTGTTTTCTTTTGTATCCCTTGTTAATGTACTATTTATAATTTCTAGAGTATCACTTGAAGACCGATAAATAGAGTAGAATTCCAATGACACAAATTTTTTATGCAAAAATGTACCGAAATAGAGTAAGTGAATGCTCATCGTGTCATTTGTATAACTCATATCCTCAACCGTAAAAAAATTATGATATCTACGTCCGTAGCGATTTTTTTATGTCAAATAATGAGGTAATAATCACATGTATTTTAAAATGAGTCAAAATACTAGTAATTAGACATATTTGATTTTAGGCAAAAACTCAAACCTCCTATATCCAATAAATAGAAGTATTTTGCATACTAGTTTTCGTGTTAAAATCAACGCGACACGAACTGAGGAGTTTATTGAGAGCTAATATATTTATAACGCTAATGCTCTATTGCCCACTATTGGATGCGCTCGACTGTGCGCCACGTCACTAGTGGGCATCATATATTGCCCACTAGTGAGCAATAGAGCAAAACTGATATTCATCGCTAAGGCTTTATTGCCCGGCCACTAGTACTAATAGATCATGTTATTTATTTATTTATTTTTTTGGAAGTGATAGATCATGTTAATTGGTAACTCAAATTACAATACTAATGACTAATCGATGTTGAAGATTCGAAATATATCATTATTAATCAATATTACTGATAAATAATATTATTGGATATTTATTTTTAGAGGAAAGCCCAATAATGAATTGTTCTTGGGTTTTTTACACTAATAGAAATGTTTGTGTTTAATTGTTCAAAAATAAGGTAAATCCAACTTAATTACTCGTTAGATATAAACATTGAGGGAGAATTAGTAAAATCCGATATTTTTGGGCCATTAGGTATTAACTACTTCGGTTGGCAAACATAGTAAAAATGTAAGAGACACAATATCAAATGAATTTACCATCTGGGTTCAGGTGGTGGCGCCTAGGAGCCATTTGCAGCAGGTCCACGTTCAAATCTTCATGAACGGAAATTTTTGCCTTCTATTTTCCCCCCTATAATTCTTTCTATATATTTGTTTTCTTCCTTTTTTTTTGGGGTTTCTTCCTATAATTTGAAAATACCTGACAAACAATGAATACTAATATCAGCGAACTGTAAAAATAGCACCTTGAAGAAGCTTGCGTCCATTTTTTAGCCTAATTGGTGGATATAAGTCCTAGTTTTAGGCCTCGTTTGATTCACAATAATTTTTATCGATTTTTTTTTTCATCTTTTTCAACCACATATACATTGAATTAATAATTATTTTATATTTTTTAATAGACCATCTCTCATTTTTAATCACATAACCTACACACAATTCAAATAACATCAATTTTATTGTGAATCAAACAAGCCTTTAGGATCGCTATAGAATGAGAAAACGTATTTAAATATTGGCCTAAAAAGGTCAAGGATATTTATAAAATATATAAAGTTTGTTAAGATGATGGAATGAGTAATTCAAGAAAATGCCAAAATGGTGAAATGATTTTCGACAAAAAAAACTCACACCAAGCAGGTTTTGTGATTTGCCTCAACACAATTCAATATAAATTTTATTAATTTTTTTGCCATTCATTATTTATAACAACTCATTTAATTATTTATTTATTTATTTAATATACTTTCCTGAAATTTCAACTATATATTCAATACGTATATAAAAAAAATTTATTAACTTTATCACCAATTAAAAATTAGTAATAATATTAAATTACATCAATACAGTAAGTTCGATATTTCCCATTCTTTTCTATTACCGCACATGAAGAGAAATCCCAACTGAAACCAGCGAAACCTCTTCAGTCCTCTGTGGCCTTTCCCATTTCTCATTATGCGCACGATTTGCCCTAGTTTTGAAATTGGTGCTACTGCGGCAGATATGCAGTTCTCAATCTGAATAAATTCCGTACTCTGAGGCACAAGTGAGACTTTTCATTCGATTTTCTACTGGCAATGCTTTCGGTGTGTTGTTGCTATGGTAAAAGGATCCCGTTGAAGAAACTCGCTACAGATTCAGCTATATCGCTTCACAAAGACGGTTTGATTTCTAATTTTAATTTGTTAGAATGCCATAGATATCCATTCTTTGTTAATTTCTCAAGCGCTCTCGATTTAGACTCCAGACCTGCAATTTCTGCACCTAAAAGGCAATCTAGATTTGCGGTAAAATTAGCGAACGAGAAAGATAGTTCGCATACGGTTTCTTATTTGATTAATTCCTGCGGGCTGTCTCCAGAAAAAGGCTCTCTGCATCCGAGAAAGTGCATTTTGAAACCCCAAAGAAACCAGATTAGGTTCTTACCTTTTTAAAGGAATATGGATTTAGTCGTACCCAGATTGCTTCTATTGTGTGGCAAAGGCCTAAACTTCTTTTACAGAATCCTGAGAAAACCTATTTGCCCAGGCTTCAATTTTTTAAATCTACTGGTGTTTCAAAGGCTTGGCTTGTAAGAATCGTCCCGAGAGACCCTGATTTATTGCTTACAAGCTTGAAGAATCGAATTATTCCCAACTATAATTATCTCAAGAGTGTGCTTTTTACTGATGAAAATGTGTGTGCTACTCTCAAAGTAAGAGCATCGGTTTTTATGGCGGATCCTCCAAAGAAAATTTCTCCAAATATTACTGTTTTGAAGGAACTCAATGTCCCCCTATCCTCCATTGTAATGTTATGGCATTCTATGCGGATGCCATAGTACAAAACCATGAGGAATTTAGAACCTCTGTTTCTGAGGTGTTGGAAATGGGATTCAATCCTTCGAAATCAGTGTTGTGATGGCACTACATGCAATTTCGGGAGAAAGCAATAAAAGGATATGGGCTCGTAATTTCAAGACTTATAGGAAGTTGGGTTGGTCGAAGGACAACATAAACATGGCATTTAGAAAACATCCGACTTGCATGCTCCTGTGCGAGCGTAATATATCTAAAACGATAGACTATTTTGTTAACAAGATGGGGTGGGAGTCCAAAGTGATTGTTTCTTATCCAGCAGTGCTTCTCTGCTATAGTTTGGAGAAAAGGATAATTCCTAGGTGCTCTACCTTGCAGTTTTTGATCTCCAGGAACTTGATTAATAAGAAAGACGTTACATTATCTGGTGACGGTCAAAGAGGAAAGGTTCTTGAAAAGTTTTGTAACCAAATATGAGATGCAAGTGCCTAAACACTACGATTTCTACGAAGGGAAGGTTGGCATTGAGGAATTGTGAGACATATAAGGGCTGATTAGTGTAACGTCTTAGTTTTATCTGTTGCTTTGGATTATGAGGCTTCTAGTTTTTGTCTGTAAATCCGTTTTTGAACCAGGGAATGACAAGCTGAGTGTTCATTCAGATGGTTAGTGAATTAGAGACAATCTTGTAGCTGTAGAAGTTGTGAGAAGTCACTTTAATCTCCACAAACATCTATAAATAGGAGTACTTGGGATTTATCTTGGGGATTAAACTCTATGCAACTGAAGTACTCCTAATATGTACAAAAGCACGACGAGGGATTTCACCTGTTGATATGCATGTCGTCTTTCTCATTTTACTCTTTATATCTGATTCAGTGCAACTTAATTAGGTGTTTAAATTGGGGTGTCAACATTTCTAATCCAACTTCATGTCATACTTTTTCTGTTTTCATCATATTGTTTTATTTGTTTGTTAAACCGGTTAAAGGGGAGCTTGGATTTTGAGCAGGCAAGCATTTCTTTTGATCATCATTTTGGTTGTACTGTTAATGAGCATGCCGTAATTTCATGCATTTGATTTTTTATTTGATTTTTATTTTATGTCTTTTTTAGTTTTTTATTTATTTTTTCATGACTCAAGTTGCCTGAAATGTTCCAACTCAAAATCCTTGGTAGTAATACTAGGTTGAAATTACAGTTTAACATATAGGTTGAAAAAAATATGAGTGTTACAATTTTTATTTTTCATTAGTCACATACACTCAATTCAACAATCACTACGCTTGTGGGTGCATTAAAATTCGAAAAATTAGGATTATTTTTCAATCACTCGCCTCTTTCATGATGCCAATCTGAAGTTTTGGGCTCGAGGATGTACAACTAGGAAGGATGTTGCTTAGGGCTTGTTCTATACACAATATTTTTTATTTGTTGGAATGATGTGTTAGATGTGTGATTGAAAATTGTGAAAAATAGATTAAAAAATATAAAGTAAGCGTATGAATGATTGAAAATAATGAGAGAGAAAAAGGTCGTGAAAATTTATTGTGTACAGAATAAGCCCCCTTAATTTCTTCAACTCTATCATCTTCATCTTTCAAGATCTTTGTGTATTAAATTCTGCATAATTGTCACTCCCGTTATCCGTACTACCAGTACTAGATGTGCCAATTAATCATAAATATCTACATTGTCAAGTTGATGAGTGAACGAACATGATTCTAATTAGAGATTTAAGTTCTAAGGGTGATTCTAAATGCACCTACTATTTTACTTACTACACCCACCCACAAAATTTTGCCAATTTTACCCTCTTTTTTTGGCTGTTTGGCATGTGCACGTTGAAACACATGCAAGGCTGTTTGGCTTGCACAGGCCGAACAGCCTAAATTTTTTTTTTAAAAATAATAATAATAACTAAAACGGGGATAGCTTTTTCAAGCTGCCATTTCTGGTAGCACAACATTTGCGACCGAAAATGGTAGTAGATTCCGGTAGCAAGCTTTTGCTGGCATTTCCTACAATATTTGCTATTGGAAATTGCAGTTTCTTCAAACTATCATGGCAGCAGCTTCTTCCCCGTTCTCTCTCTCTCTCTCTCTCTCTCTCTCTCTCGTTTGACTGAAGGGTGAAGGGTAAAAAGGAAAGTGGTTGGAAATGGAGTGTACCAAGTTAAAAAAAAAATTGGGTGCATTTAGAATTGCCCAAGTTCTAATTGTAAATAAAATTCATTCAAGATATTGATTGAAAAATAATAATGCGAAGCTAAAAGGTAAAAAGAAAGTTAAAAAACTACTCCCTCCGTCCCGATTATATGGTCCATCTTTTCTTTTTCGTTTGTCCCAATTATACGGTCTTGTTTTCATATTATGAAATTTGTTTTGTATTACTTTACAAATATATATTTATTTAATATTATAGTTGTAATTATTAATTTAAAAATTAGTCATTTAACAAGGGTAAATTAGGAATACAATTCACAAAATTTACTTTTCCAATCACATTTTTAATCCTTATGAAAATGCAAAATAGATCATATAATTGGGATGCAAAGGAGTAAAAAAGTTTGAAAAAGTTAGGGCATCAATAAAATAGTAAGTGGTTGAGAGTTGTAAAGAATGTGGTTTTTAAAATGTGTGCCAAGCAAGTTAACTTGTAACAAGAGTTGTACAGTAAATATGCAATAATGATCTCGTTCTCATATGGGGAGGGGTTATTTTCCGCATCTACTATATATTAGCAGATAAGGAGAACATATTAACAGAAATTGTGCCCTACTATTGATGTGTTCTCCTCATCTACTGACACATGACAAATGGGGAGAATAACTCATCCCCACGTGGGGAGGAAATCATTACTCAGTACATATGTTGTTGTGTCATTTATATTTTCTGGACAAAATTGTGTGCGACCAAGTAATAAAATGCATGTCAGGTATTAAACTATTGGTAGAAATGACCTTTGCATATCGTATGACTAAAAACAAACACTCCCTTCGTCCACAAAGATATGTTTGTATTTCATTTTCGTTCGTATCAAATATAAGCTATTTTCCATTTTATATGCATTTAATTTTTTGAATTATTCAATCATACCCTTATTTTACATATATTATTAATAATAAAAATGCATTAGTATTATTTAGCGCATGTTCTCCTACTCATTTTTACACATTTTTATATTATCCATTTCGTGGGATCTATCTGTACTACACAAATCTCCACCATTCAATTCCACTTTTTCTCTCTCATATATCACATAAAAACACATAAAAATATATAAAAATTCACATCCTAACACGCGCTAAGCGCGTAAGGATATATTTGAAAAAATACGATTAAAATTTATTTTTTCAATAATATTAATTATAAATTTTTAAATTATGTAAAAATTAAACCAAACCTATTTTTGTGGGATAGAAGGACTTGCACTTTTCACTTAAAATTGGGTCATTTTCTTATGTTAATGGGCATAAATATGTCCCAGCGTTAAGGAAACTACTAGATCGGAAGATAAGTTCAAAAACTTGATCGAAAAAATAACAAAAATTATGAATATAAGAAAATTGTTAGAGGAAATAAGTAATTAAAAATATGGTGATTTCCTAGAAAAAGTTGTACCACATTTCTCAAAGCTCTTTAACAACTCGAAAAATATTCGAGTAAGTTGAGTTAGCAATTAAAAAAAAAAAAGAAGTAATAGTAATAATATTGAGAAATCATGGATGAAATTAAAAAATAAAATAGAGAGGGCAATAGTAAAAGACTTATGGAGATTCGAATTTCAAACCCTAAATCCTCTGAATTCAAATTAGGGTCTCGATTGAGGACATTTATCAACGATGAGTTGGTAGTTAATGACGCTATATTGGTGTAAGGTGACGAAATAAATATATTTGCCCCAAAATACTGAAGTAGTATTTGACCCCCCAAAAAAATAAAAAAAAATGTCGTAAAGATGAATCATGAATGTGGGTCGTTCTCATTTCTCCGTTCCTTTCTACTACCAGTCTACCACCCACTCACGAAGAAACGTCTATGGACTAGAGTAATTTTCTAAAACCCTAATTGAGACCGGCGAAACCTCTTCTCTGGCCTTTCCCGTTCCTCATTATGCACACGAATTTACCAATCCAAATATGCCGTAGTTTTGAAATCGGTGCCACTGGGATAGGGGAGATGCTCTGCGGCAGATATACAGTTCTGAATCTGAACAAACTCCACAATCTGAGGCACAAGTGAGATTCTTCATTCGTTTTTTTCTACCAGCAATGTTTTCGGTGTATCGTTATGGTAAAAGGATACTGTTGAAGAAACTCGCTACAGATTCAGCTGGATTGCTTCAGTTTCTTCACAAAGAGGGTTTGATTTCTAATTCTAATTTATTAGAATGCCGTAGAAATCCGTTCTTTTTTAATTTCACTAGCGTAGCGGATGTTAGCTCACTCGATTTGGACTCCGGAACTGCAATTTCTGCACCTAGAGGGAAATCTGAATTTACGGAAAAATTAGCTAGAGAGAGTTCGTATAAGGTTTCTTATTTGATAAATTCCTGTGGGCTGTCTCGAGAGGAGGCTATCTCTGCATCCGAGAAAGTGCATTTTGAAACCCCGAAGAGACCAGATTCGGTTCTCACCTTTTTAAAGGAACGTGGATTTAGTAGTGCCCAGATTGCTTCTATTGTGAAGAGAAGACCTAAGCTTCTTTTAAACAATCCTGAGAAATTCTATTTGCCCAAGCTTGAATTTTTTAAATCTACTGGTGTTTCAAATGCTTACCTTGTAAGAATCATCTCGAGAGACCCTGATTTATTGGTTACAAGCTTGAAGAATCGAATTATTCCCAACTATAATTATCTCAAGAGTGTGCTTTTTACTGATGAAAGAGTATCTGCTACTCTGAAGGTAAGAGCATGGATTATTATGGAGGATCCTTCGAAGAATATTTCTCCAAATATTACTGTTTTGAAGGAACTAAATGTCCCTTTATCCTGCATTGTAATGTTATTGGCATTCCATCCAGAGACCATAGTACAAAAACATGATGAGTTTAGAGCTTCTGTTTCTGCAGTGTTGGAAATGGGATTCAATCCGTTGAAATCAGTATTTGTGATGGCAATACATGCATTTTCTGGGGAAAGCAATAAAAGGATATGGGCTCGTAGTTTCAGTACTTATAGGAAATTAGGTTGGTCAGAGGACGACATAAACATGGCATTTAGAAAACAGCCGATTTGCATGCTCTTGTCTGAGCGTAAGATATCTAAAACAGTTGACTATCTTGTTAACAAGATGGGTTGGGAGTCCAAAGTGATTGTTTCTTGTCCAATGCTTCTTTTCTTTAATTTGGAGAAAAGGATAATTCCTAGGTGCTCTATCTTGCAGTTTTTGATCTCTAGGAACTTGATTAACAAGAAAGATGTTAAATTAAGTTCTCTTTTGGCGGTCAATGAGGAAAGGTTCTTGAAAAGATTTGTGACCAAATATGAGAAACAAGTACCTAAACTCTATGATTTCTACAAAGGGAAGGTTGGCATTGAGGAGTTGTGAGATAAGTGCTGACATAGAAAGGCCGTTAGTGTAGCATCCAGTCTTTCGATGCATTTAGAGCAGTGTTGACATAGTTATGTTTGGCATTGGATGATCTACAAAGCTTACAGTTCTATCTCTGCTGTCTTCAGACTTCGTTTATGAAAGATATTTCATATCTTTGAGATTAGAGAAGTTTTGAGGGAAGGTCAGATCAGTTCCTTTTGTTGCCAGCTGATATATTTTATATTTGTGTCTTGTTAAACTCTACATCTAACAGCAAATGTTCGGTGCCACTTTCATCTAATGTGTTCTATAGGGCACCATACAATTTTGAATACATTATTGTATTATGATGCAGTTAGGAGCCAGGACCATCAAGCACATCTGATCAAACTTGCAGGCTAACGGGTGCGAAATCTCGCCAGGTTCATCCCCTTCCTTATGGTTATCTTAAATCCATGAACTTGTGTAGACTAGATGTTTATGAACAGCAGTATTTAATGTTAATCAGTTAATCTGGGCAATTTATTCCCCTGTCAAAAGCATCGTGAGGTGAACTACTCTAGGTTTTTTTCAAAGTTATAAACAATTCTCTGGTGTATTTGTTGTTTATTGATGATTGTTCCATCTTGAGTAGGCATACTTCCCCCTGTTATTGGTCCCACAGTTGAAGAGCTTACGTAGCCATTTCATAATCCTTTACTTCCATTTTGTGTACGAGAAAACAACATCCCCTGCTTAAACCCATAGCCTAAAAAATTCAAACTCTACACTTGTAAAAAACGCCTAATCACATGGGCATTGCTAATTCCAGAAACACTAGTAGTGTATGTGAATCGACCAAATGCTGAAGGCTGAAGCTGAACAATATGAATCATATGGTGGCCTTAGGAGGCTTTTGTGTTGAATGGATAAGAATGTATTTCTGAGGATTACAGTGCTATCTATTTCAGTTCTATATTTGATGCCATAGAAGGTCCATTTTATTATTCGAAAGTGGCCTATTGCCGGCTTATTGTTGAAGCTGGGTTTGAGAAGTGAAATGACCTGTTTCATGTTATATTTTTTATAGGCTGCAGCTTAAGGATACAATACATCGTGGTGAATGCTATCGAAGGATTGTCCATTTGAAAGTGGATCGTACTGTTTGATTCCACTGTCGTGAAGTGGTATATTAGTTCGTAGGTGCGCCTGTTCCTGTCCAAATTCTCTTTGAATTGAATTTCAGTTTTGGAAAGAGGGATGGACTTGATGATTCATCCAATTTTAGCGACACGAGCGACATGTGAACTCGCATGTAGCTAAAAATTGCAGTGAATCGGTATACAGATTGTTGCACAATAAAAAATAAAAAATAAAAAAGTGCAATTTGAATCGAAAATGAGCCAAAATTAATGAACTTAACGTTATTCGTTGAATTGTGGGCAATTTGCGGTGAGACTTTTTCGAGAATTCCGAGCGTAATACAGTGGTGGTAGTTCTTTGTAAGCCTAATCTAATCTCTCCCCGGAGCCGATTGAGGGTTCAGTTTGAGTTTTTGGTGTCCGTGTAAGCAAATGTTGAAGCAATAGGAATCTGGGGTGAAAAGGGAAAGAATTTTGAGAGAGACGTTGAGGATTTTGGTGATTTTTAGAGATTGTTCATGCCAAGAGTGTTTTTGTCTTGTGAAGACAGGCGTGCCCCTGATGGAGAAATCACCGACCGTAAACACACCCTTAAATTGTTATCTTGTGTGTAATAAATGACTTCCATATAGTGTTCCATTGGCTTAATCATAGTTTGTTGTGAACCATGTATCCATATGTATCCATATTAGAACTTTCCATTGTTTGGCTTTCATTTCATGTAGACATGAAGCTGAGCAGGAAAAGAAAGCAAAGAAACATGGTAGGTACACTATTATTAGTACAAACCTTCCTGGAGATGTCTAGACTACTACAAACCTTTCCCTTATACACGACTAATAAAGATTGGCAAACTTTTTTCAGTATTACTTACATGCACGTGTGATATATACATAGCATAATCAACGAGAGAGCAAGCTTTGCAAATACCACTCCACCGTATCCAGGCCGCATAGTTGCTTAACAACAGGCATTATAGCCGGCACTGCCAACTGGAATGTCGAATCAGTATCGTCTAGAGCTCCCCACGATTTTCTCTGTTTTCTGGCCTCCTCAATGGCTGCTCTTGTAGCACAATGCGCTGAAACTGCCAGAAGACCTGGTGGCTCTCCAGAGGCTGCAAAACAAAAGACACTAATATGATGCCATCCGATTGCACCGTTAAGGTGCAAGTCAGCTGGGGCTCCCTGAGCTGTTGGATTGGATTGGGTATCCCCGCCACACAGGGTGAGGGGTTAGGGGGTGGGTGGGTCCCTGCCACTTACTTGCACTAAATCCATATTGTTAACAACATACCCTTGGATGAGAGAACGCGTTTTTGGCGGTGTCCACTGTTTAGGACCTCCACATTGAACTGTTTAGGTACAGTATCGATAGTTGGAATCTTGTACGTCCACGTGCTGTCCGTAACCACCAATCCATCAGCATTAGTAAGGTACTCTTCAACCATAAAGAA
Organism: Jasminum sambac; assembly: GCA_018223645.1. Taxonomy (NCBI): domain Eukaryota; kingdom Viridiplantae; phylum Streptophyta; class Magnoliopsida; order Lamiales; family Oleaceae; genus Jasminum; species Jasminum sambac. Next base: position 31,590,973 of record CP073652.1, read on the forward strand.
GCCAACTCCTTGTACAAAAGACCCCTCAATCTGTAAAATGTAGATTTCACCTTCACTTGTTCTTGTCAATACTTAAATGACGCAAGAACAGAGAATTTGCAAACCTGTCCCAAATCGACAGCAGGATTCAAGCTATTTCCGCAATCATAGACAATATCTGCCCTCAATATCGTTGTCTCTCCTGTCAGAACATTTACCTCAACCTGCAAAAGCCATGGTACCTTACACTTAGCCTTAAGCATCAAATGAGGGCATAAACTGATGAAAAATGAGATAACGTGCACTTCTATATCTGCTAATAGAAAAGAAACAATCCCAACCAAATGAAAACTTTCAAATACTCAAGGAGTACCAACGACAAACAAGATTAACTGGGCCTATGTATCCACTTGTCAGTTTCCAATTGGCGTGGAGTGTTGAACTCGGCACTTATAGAGTACCAGAATTTCATTCACCAACTTACCACCCAGGAAATTCCAAGACAAATCTTGAGTGCCTATCATTAAACATGAAAAAGAAAACTCGGGCTTCAAACAGTTAAATTAATTAACCTCGCTAACAGCAGCACCATAGTTCAAGTATGAAGGAGAATCCGACTCTGGCACGTAGTAAGAACTTGCAGCTAAATTTACCGAATTATTCTCTGCCTGCAGCCAGAAAATAATCATAAATTTCACCAAGTATATTTTATACAATGAAATTATGGAAAAGAATCAGACCTGGAGAATCAGGGAAACCCAATTGACAGAACCTTGTTCTTGCAATTTTTTCTTAAGAGGGGCTAATCTTTCAACCAAAACATTGCAGCATAATCTAACAGCTTCACAACTTGCTTCGGACGTGGTGCTTCCTGCAGTAATCCCTCCTTGTACTAAACTCAAAGTGTCCGCCTGTACAACTCGTACTTTCTCGACCAAATCTTCAGTTCCACCACATTGAATTGCACTAAGAGCGTACGCTGTCACCTGCCTTACCTTCGTCCATAGCCCCTGGCCGATTTCTATACCCCCAACTTCTACAACAATGGATCCATCCCAAAGAATGCTTACTCTTCCCGGCGTTGGTCTTACATACACTTGATACATAATCGGCACTCGAGAAATACCCCTTTTTTTCCATATATTGCACGAATTGAAGTGTTCTATCATTTTGATCCTTTGATCAAAGCTCGACGATCTACCTAATTTATCCCAAATAGTAGGCAAAGTGTACTCTATGGAATCCCCGGCGGCATTCCCATAGAACAATTTAAGGCTTTCGTATGTGTGAAAATTTTTGTTCCTCACAGAATCGACATCAAGTGAAAGAACAGAAGCTACATTTTGGAGTATAGATTCAGCCACAAAAGATGCCTGCACCCCCCCAGGACCTCTCATGGTGGTTTTTCCACAGTGATTTGTCTTGCATAACTTTATATCGAAAGATAGAGCGCCCCAATTGTACCTTTTAAGTGCACCTACCATGTTTTGTGGAATCATTGGGCTTGCATCAATAGTGTTCCCGGCATTCATTAGTATGTCAAGATGCAAAGCTGTGATCTTGCCGTTAGATTTGAATCCAACAGTGTAGGTTATCTCCATTGGATGCCTTCCTCCGGCCATTATCATGTCAGTCTTGCGATCAAGATACACCCTTACGGGACGCCGTAAGCAGTGTGCTGCTAGTGCGCATGCCGTAGCAACCTGCATATGGTTAAGTAGCAAAACTAAAACACAATGATCCTCTCCATATGTGTTAATGTATTGAAACACTTCATCTAAAAAGGTTAATGGCCCATTCTCTTCGTATTTATGAATTCATTCTCTTCACAAAAAATTTTTCTTGTTTTCGAAAAACTATTTTAAAAAATATGAAAGTAAACAAGTTTCCGGCGTTCTGGAAAACTGAAAACTAAAAACAGCAAAGAGAAGATGCCCTGAGTTGTTAGATGACATGAGATCATGGGAGAATATTTTATTTATTCCCGAATTTATCTTCAAAAGTAAAAGGGACGGTGGAAAATGGAGGAATGGAAGACTAAATTGTGTGTTGATATACTCACAGGGATTGATTTGGTTCCCTTTCCACCAAAACCTCCACCGACTCTTCTTGTAATTACACGGATATTATTTTCAGGAATGCCGAGACACCTTGCAATTACACTGTGTGTAGGCTCAGGGCGCTGGCTGGAACTATATACCAGCATGCAGTTGTCTTCATCTGGTATTGCAAGCGCAGTTTGCGTCTCCATATAAAAGTAGTATTGCGACCCAAGTTTAATCTTGATCAAAAATGATAAAAATTCAAACACATTTCAAGCAAAATCATCTAGTGGAGACGAAAAATAGTACAAACTAACCAAAAGTACCTCAGCAGAGAAAATACTGTGATCAGCTTCTGCCATTCCTTTCTGAAAATCACCTACTTCTGCTGGATGCATGCTAGGAGGAACCTCAATAAAACTTGATCTCTCCACGGCCTCTTGAACAGTTAAAATAGGCGGATCTAAACCCTCGGTGTCATACTCAACCAGTGCCAATTTTGCAGCCTCGTCCGCAGACTTCCGTGTCTCTGCAATCTATAGAGAAAATTCCAATCACAGCAATTTCATGTGCACGAACCTCTCGTAGGGCAACATGCCAGTTCTCAAAGCCACTTAAAGTCACTTGATCTAAAAGCTTCAACTGTTAGATCGGGTTACATTTGTATTATTTACTGTTATCTTCAACATGCCCTCACATGTAGGGTTGATTTATTTTGTTCCCATCAAAGCCTAACATGTGCATATTTCATTTAATTAGGCGACTCGGAAACTTCATCCCCGGACCTTTGCTTGCTCTAATACCATGTTAAAGTCACTTCATCTAAAAGCTTATGCAGTTAGATCGGGCTACATCTATGTTATTTATTTATTGCTATCTTCAAAATCAGTCCTAGCAGATTGCTGGGGAGCAAGAAATTACCAGCAAAGCGATGCGATCACCAGCATATCGAGTGAGTTCATCAGCAAATAAAGGATCAAAATCAGAGTTCATCTTGCCTCCCACGTTTTCTCCTCCTTTCGGGATATCTTTATAGGAGATGATAGCAGTTACGCCTTTAGGTAGCGAGTTAGACTTGAATGAGATTCCCTTCACTCGTGCTAAAGGCTTGGTGCTATAGATGAATGCTCCATGTAGACAATTTGGAGGTGATGGAATGTCGTCCACATACATTGCTTCACCTGCACAACTAGCCATAGTAACTATAGAGATACGAGCTCCTTTATTCTTGAATTGAGAAAAAAAAAAAAAAAAAGCTCTTCTATATCCGTGCCTATGGACTAGAACACTGCTTTTTCCTCAGTGAAAACCGACCGCAAAGTTTGAGAAAAAAAAGATTCCTTAGTGAAAACCAAACGCAAAGTTTGAGAAACAAAATAAATAAATAAAAATAAATAAAAAATGAAATTTGAAGAAGACAATAAGAAAGAATTTTGCAAAGAAGCGGATAGACAACATTATAGTCTTTTTTAGCGTCTACAGGGGAGAAAATCTCCTTACAGTCTGTGATTAGTATACATTCTAATCATTTTGAACTAAACCTCAGCACAGGATCAAAGTTTTTTGGCAAGTTTTTGGGAATTATAACAGGAAGCGCCGGCAATTATGATAAATGTCATAAATAAAAGTGAGAAGGGAACAAACAAACCAGAAGCTTGGATGGCAGCGTCGAATTTCACCATTGGTTCACCCACAGGATAATACTCTTCACTAGATTCCATGATCTGTTTTGCGGATGAGAGCAAAGTATCTCTACCATTCTTGCTTTCAAAAAGTTCGTCTTGAATTTTTTCATTCAATTCCGTAGATGAATGAACAGCATAATGAAGATTGGTGAAACTAAAAAGACGCTCCAAAAGAAAGCCAACGGCTAGGCTAGACCTGTAAGCAGCAAATGATGTTCCATCTTCTGGCATTACACAATCTTTAACTAATTTGATTGCTTCATTTAGAACACCAAGACTAAGTACTTTTCCATTCAAATGCTCCTCGACTTTTCTTGCCCTTATAGAATGCTTGACACCATAAGCACCGAAAGCCAATTGGATCTTATTTACTAAAACTCCATGTTTATGGTGAGAAACTTTTGCAAAAAAAGCAGCATTTAAATAAGGTAATGCATTACCAGTTGGCCGAGGTGCAGCTCGAAAGGTTTCAAACAATATGTGATTGAAATCATTTTTATCAGCACTTTTAATTGGTTCCCAATATGGGATATGAACGCTTAGAAGCACTGTACTAGGATCCAATAGCGGCCTCGAAAAGAACTCTTCTAAAGTAATCTTTTCAAGTTTTTGACCCGTCATTATGCTGACACTAGAACTCAATGTCAGAAATAATGTAGAAATATCAGAAGGGAAATAATTCCTCTGTGCCATAACCAAGTTTCCCCCAATACTAGCTGTGTTTCTAATGAAATTCGAAGCGATTTTCTCCATATGTTCAGCAACTTTCTTAAAAACCACTTCTCCACCAGGGCATAATTTGACTGAATTTTCCTCCTTTAAATATGAAATAACTTTGGATATTGACACAGTTGCTCCAAATTCAATCCCCGAGTTATCACTTCGAATTGCAAAAAGCTCAGGGACATACCTCAGATCAATGTATTTATCATACTCTTGTGTTTCATTGTGATAACCCATCCCTGTGTTACCGACAACTAGCTTAATCCTAGTACAGTCTTCATGATGCAATAGATTTTCAAGTTCCTGAATAGACACAGGGCTGTACCAAGAATTCGAACGCATCCTATGATCGTACTTCAAGAATTCGGGATATGTAGAAATATAATCCTTCTGATTAAGGGGGCATTTTTCTTATTTTTTCTTCTTTACCATCTTTATTTTTCCAAAAGAATTGATCCCCAAATCTTCAATGTCAACATCAGAAGCAAAACTTTTGCAGGCATCCGCTATGGGGCGATATCCAGTACACCGGCAAAGATTTCCTGATATGGCCTCTTCTGCTTCAGACATTGTGAGCCTCGAAAACCGAGCTGGAATGAGAGCTGAATAAAGTGACATACAAAAACCAGGAGTGCAAAAGCCACATTGAGAAGCGGCGAATCTTTGATGAATTGGATGGAAACCGTCTTTACTGTTTCCAAGGCCTTCTGTTGTAGTAATTGAGCATCCATTCACACTGCAAAGAAGGGTCAGACATGAACTCACAGTGTAATCTTCAACCTGTTCGGATACAGGGTCAAATTTCGACAGCAGAACAACACAAGCACCGCAGCCACCTGAAAGAGTTGAAATTCACAATATGGTATATCATATTTTGATTTCACAAAGATACCAGATTCTGGTACCAAAGCATTTTCATGGTATATCATCCTAAGCAAACAAATAAATGACAAAAAAAAAAATCCTCAGAATGATTCTGGGCAAAAAATTCACTAAAGTTTGCAACCCCACGTAGAAAAATCATCAACAACAACATATGAAACATATAGCATGAAAAATTTTCAACTATTTCAGGTCTCTATTCGGTGCTCTTGGCGAACGAAAAACAAGATAGAGGTCCCAATTTTCCAAGTAAGTGGGTACTATATCTACTTGTCAGTTTTCATTGACCTTAAAGTGATACTCGTAGAATTTCATTCACGTACCATCGCCACAGCCAAGCTTAACACTCTTGAAACGGGTATGGCAGCGCAGGAACTCCAGCAAAGTAGTACAAGGATCAACATTTGGGACCTCAAATTTCTCTCCGTTTACTGCAAAAATCAGGCGTTCTTGTTTTTCCTCCATATCACTAGATAATGTTTGATCCACAACTTGAGGAGGACAAGAGCATCTCTGTTGTGTTACTGTGTGAGAGAATCTATCCATATTATTAATAAAATGTGGTCACCGCTCACTCTTATAATTTTCAGAATTAAAAAATAATATTTTATTTATATTTACCGACTCAAATCTGAATCACCTAATTTTTAATCCACGATAATCTCAAGATTATTATCACGATCTTTTGTGAATTACTTCCTATCCTCCGTCCAAGTATTATTATCGTGTGTGTGATCTTTTTAAATCTACTCATTCATGCTCTATAAATTAAATCGCATGAAATCGAGAAAAATTTATAGCCAAACGGGGCGAAATAATGTCTTTTATCTTTTTGGCCAAGATGTCTTTTATATAAACCGTCATCTCCTCAAGATGTTATATCACACATTATTTCTGATCCAGTTCTTGGTTTTATTATTTTGTTTCTTATGCTATTTACCATAAAAAAGAAAAATATGTTATTATAATTTTTATTTTACATGTATTTTAAATTATAAGCTTGTATAAATCTCAAGAACAGCCTTGAAGAAAATACTAGTAGATATAAAGAGAAATACAAAAATAACGACTAAAATTGCAGTTTCGGAGGTCTAAACGGCCTCAAATGGTCCCAAAACCTAGGCGTCATGGCATAGCGATGACTGTTGTAGATCTCGTCGAGATGATTTCGGAATGAGTTTATGGGTTGAGAATGAACACTGTATGTGATGAAAGTTATGCCCATTTGAAGTTAGTACGTCTATCCAACTGGGTCTAATCTGTATCAGAAATTAATTTGTGTTTTTTACTTTTGGGGTGTTGGCTAATATAGTAAAAACAATCTTTAATTTAAATTAATTAGAAAAGATACAACAAAATAATGAATTACAATCTAAATTAATTGAAAATCAAACAATAAAATGTTGAAAAAGGGATTTGGTATAAAATGTGGTGACTTGGGTTCGAGATTAGCTTAGGTATAGAATTTGCACGATTTTGGTAAAAGTGGTGCACTAATTATAAAACACAACTTCATCAAAAAACAAAAAGATTCAAGTTTGCATACCGATTTATATTAGAAACCACCTTTGATTTTTATTTTTTATTTTCTTGGAAAGCTTCGTAAAATTTCAATCCATTGTTGTATATTTCATTGTGATTTTGATTGTGGACGTGCTCCCAGACTATGACTTGTTTGATTAGTTGGACGGTAGACTAGAGTATTTGATGACATCAAGGACCTTAGTATTAAATTTACGTGGACAAGTACCAGGTTGTCTTTGCCGATTGGTGTTGATCATCATGCGTACCTTTTTGCTGCAGATTCAGTTGATTAAAAACAAGCATTTGTAGTACACATGATTGAAAGTGCAGGAAGTCACTAACCGAGTACGTACAAGTATTAGTTCATTTAAAAATCTTTGTTATCATGATTTTCTGCTAACATCATATGAATCAGAATCACTGTGGTGCAAGGAAGTAATAAAAGCTAACAAGTGTAAATTAAAAGTCAACTTCTCACATCCACCTGTGATGTCGACTCGATCGCCGTGATGATGATTGACACCAACGAAAGGGGCAAATGGCATGTCATATTTGTTCGTCAAATACATGACCACATCTTATATACATGGCTGTTCTCTACACCTACTATAGGCCCAAAAGACATTCTTTCGGGATCCAAATCAAGACTAAAGAAAAACACCAGCACACTGCGATTACATCTTTGTGAAATAGACTTGAATTGTAGCAGCATCTCCTTCACCTAATCTTAACCGTCTCAGCTTGTCGATGTAGTTTCGACAATCCTTCTCATTAAAAGTCAACTTCTCATATCCACCTGCTTCGACAACTGTACTATTATAACTCTTGTGTAATGGAACTCCAGCAATGTCATTTATCTCGAGTTGTCCTCTCACATGGTCATGTAGTTGTCGATTGCATTTGAACGACCTTGATTTAGAAGGACTAGTTTGATGATTGTGCTCTAGAATCGATTTGGAGATGCGCCAAAAACCAGACAAGTCGGAAGTAGCTATAAGCCTGGCTTTGCGTCTTGTTTGACTGGTTGGTTGGTTGTTTCGCTCGTTGTGTACGTTCGATTCTCTCTAACTATCTGAATGAACTCTTAGTTTGAGTTCTTACAATGTGGAAAGTAGTTGACTTTTTAAGTATATTAATTTGAGGTAGACAATATCATCCAGAGATCGCGAGCTCTAACAATTAGGGTTAATCGATTCGGAAGCTCATGTATGCTCTCAAATCCTAGGAATTAGGAATGCTACGTAAATTGCTGCTGAAGCCATCTTCGGATCTGAAAAGTTCTATCAGATAGCCACAATGCGAGAGGAGTTTGTACATGAGACCTAACTAGTAGTTTTCCATGAAGGTGAAACAAATAGGTCAAAAGACGAGACCCACGTGTCACAAAACAAATACGAACAACAAAGCTAGATGGATTAGGTTTTCCACGACCATAATACACAAAAGATGAAAGCTAAGCCATACTTAAACGGTTGAACCACATTCTAGGCACGAGGAGGTGCTGGAGGATCTTGGCCTAGAAGATCGTACACCAACTTATGCGTTCATCAGTGAAGCTCATGAACATCCTAACTGTTGTTCTATCCAATCGATATGCATGCATGACTTGCATTACTTCTTCATTGCGTAAGCCCATGCTTTGCAACTTCTCCAGAACCAATTGCCAGTTGATGTGATTTAGCATATTCAATATAACTTCAACCTTTATAGCGTTTGCAATCTGTCTCGATGACTCTGCAATGCTAATGAGGGCATTAACATACTCGTCCATAGGTCTCCGCCGAATTTTGTTGGCTCACTTGCGAGAGGCAGTTGGGCTAGGATTTGTGTACTCAGCATGGTTTCACACTTTTGTCATCTGATAAAAGATAAAATTTAAAAATACTCGTTAATATGTATTATGAAAAACTATTGGTTGAAATATAGAAAAGAAAATAAAGAATCTATTTTCCATGCTTAAAAAAAAATAAATAAATAAAAAATACTATGAAAAAGTTCAGATATGGGAAAATCAGTCTTGGTATTTTTCTTAATGTTCATGTCAACTGAACCAGAATTCTTTCCAGCTTTCTGATACTTGATAGGTATAAGAATCCTCTATGGATCCATTTCAAATGCTTCTGAAAACTAAAAGCATTAACACACTGCTTGAGCACTTTTTGATGGCGGCATAGTGAATGTCCATTCTGAAATTGATCTTACATCGTAAATTAGCTAGTTATTCCATCAAACAAGCAAAAGTGAAACGTAATTATATTATAAAAAAATACCGATGCTTATGTCAATAAGCATTATGCATATCATTACCCTGAATCGGGGAGAAGTCAAACCCAGTTACAATATATGACAAAATTCTACAAAACAATATATTAGATGAAGGTGAAATGGAAATTCAATGAGAGGCGTGAGTTCAGTAAGACCTTGTCCCACGATCATCGTTTGCAAAGAAATGGAACTTGTAAGAACTCGGGGCAAAACTTTCCTAACCTCAATAAAATAAAATGTCATAATAAATACAGAAAGTAAATGCATTTAGAGATGAAACTGCAAGCCTAGTTTATCCAGCACAAAAGATAACTAAGTAAGTAGAAGACATTACACTAAAGTCATCACCTATTGAAGCAGGTATACAAGTATATCTCACAAATCACAATTCCTCGACGGAAATCTTCCCCCGGTAGAAATCGTATAGTTTAGGTGCTTGCTTCTCATACTTGGTCACAAAGTTTTTCAAGAAATATTCCTCTCTAGGATACAATATAGAAGTCAATTTTATATCCTTCTTAATCAATTGCTTCGAGATCAAAAACTGGACAATTGAGCACCTAGGAACTATCCTGTTCTCTAAACTGAAGAAGAGAACTACCGGGTATGATGCGATCGTTTTGGAATTCCATCCCATCTTGTTAACCAGAAAGTCCATCGTTTTAGTGATCTTCTTCTCAGACATAATCATGCAATTTGGATGTTTCTTAAATGCCATGTAGATATCATCCTTCGACCAACCCAGTTTACTATAAGTGTCATAACACCGAGCCCATATATTCTTACACGAAATTGCGTGTATTGCCAAAACAAACTGTGTCTTCGAAGGACTAATTCCAATGTCCACTACCCGAGAAACACAACCTCTAAACACATCTCTTCTTTGCAGTAGAGCCTCTGGAAAGTGAGTCAACAACAATATGATACACGATTGTGGGACGTCAAGTTCCTTCAAAAATGTAATATTTGGAACAAGATTTTTTGAAAGAACGTCAAGAAATATCCACGATGAACGCTTCACACATGCTACAACTTTATCATCAGTCAATAGCACACTCTTCAGATAATTATAGCTTGGAATAATATGATTCTCCAAGCTTCTCCACAATACAGTAGGGTCTCTTGAGATGCTACTTCCAAGGTAATCCTTTGTAAATCCGATAGATTTGAAAAATTCAAGCTTGGGCAAAAGGATTTTCTCCGGATTGATTAAAAGAACATTAGGCATTCTTTTGACAAGTTTAGAAATATGGGTACCGCTAAATTCATATTCCTTTAAAAGGGCAATCACAGCATTTGGTCTCTCTGATGTTTCAAAATGCACCTTCTCAGCAACAGAGAGAGCATTTTCTGGAGATAGACCACATGAATTTATCAAATAAGAAATCTCAAACGAACTCTGTCTTGCTAATTTCTTTGTGAATATAGGTTTCTTCTCAGGTGATGCTCTTGAACCCAGATCCACCACGCTAGAGAAATTGATAAAGAACAGATTCCTATGGTATTCGAATAAATTAGGGTTAGAAATCAACCCATCTCTGCGAAGAGAAAGAAGTAATACAGCTGAATCTGTAGCGAGATTCTTCAACAGGACCTTTTGACCATAACGATACGCCGAAAGCATAGCTAAAGCCGTCTGAAAGCAAAGAACGAACGCAAAAACTCAATTGCGAGTCGTACCTCAGATAAACGGAAATGGTCTTCACTGAGTACCCTATTTGCTGAGAATTCAAATGGGCCTCGGATTTAGAATCTTCCAGCCGGCTCTGAGTGTAGATTTCACTGAAAGCAGAAGAAAGCAACCCAGTGCGCGCTTTTCCCCGTGCTATTTCTGTACCAACTGGTAATTAGGATTCAGGGCTTACACAGCATTTGAAGGGGTTTTTGTAAAGGACAATGTTGTGACACCTGAGCTTGTTTCTCCTCGCTGCACGGGATTAAAAGGTGATTGGAAGTGTTTTTTAATGGTTTTTAATGTGAAGGAGGAGAGACAATCAGTGGAATTTAATTTAATGATGGAGATTTGTGGATGTGATTGATTTAGAGTAAAAAAAGAATATATAAAAAATAGAAAAAATGAAAAAATTTTGAAAAATTAGATGTCAATCATTCTTTAACTCACTTTCCCCCACCCCGCCCCTAGGCCCCTGTGGCCCCACTGCATTCAGGTGGGGTGGGGTGCAGGTCTCCTAAATGTGCGCGTAGGAGAAAATTTTGGATGACACCCAACCCTTTGCATAATTGCACGACTAATATTTAGTAACAGCAACAATTTCCTCCTAGGAAATATCAGGAGGTTCAAACACTCGCACCCCTCCCCTGGTCCCACTGCATTCCGGGGGCTTGAGTGGGCTGTGTGTGTTAGAAAATGCTGAAATTTTTTTAACTAGGAAGAGAACATCCTCATATTTAGTAGTACCGCTATCGAGTTTGTTCTCGTCCCAACGTGGACGTTCCAACAGTGTGCTCTCAATTGCAGTGGGACCCGTATGGGGGAGGTGGGGGGCGCTTTTCTTATGCTCTGGGACCAGAAACAAGCTCTTAATTAGATGGTAAAATTCTAAAATACAATTGCAGGGCTAAAAATGAACGATGCCATTATCTTTGTGTTTCAGCTTTGAGTTTTAAAATTTAAAAATATTTTTAGTTTTCTGAGCTCCGTTTTCAAGCATGCCAAAGGCACATTTGGTTTGACATTCTTGAAAACTGTTTTTAAAACATAAAACTGAAAAACACGCTTAGATTCTAACAAAGGCACATTTGGTTTGACATTCTTGAAAACTGTTTTTAAAACATAAAACTGAAAAACACGCTTAGATTCTAATATTTTGAGGAAAACTACTTTTATTGTTTGTAATGAGTTTACACATGGATTAAATTATGAATATTATTGTCTAAGGGGTGTGGCTTAGTGGCAAGACATCCCTTTATATGTTTGTCTCACACTTTCTTTTGCGGGAAAAAATTACAATCTTTCTTGGAGTCTTGAATTGATAATTCGATCTTTCAGACCGTCAGAATTGTCGCGTCGCGTAGCCACAATTTAATAAATAATGTACCCACTGTATGCATGGATGGATCGTTACTGGAGTCTGATGTTAATCTTTCCAAGAAGATCTTTAGGATTTTTCCACTCCTACAATCCTTAATTTGTTCTAAAGAAAATTATAAGTATTATATTAGTTAACATCAAAATAAGAAAGTTGGCGAATACTGTAACATTCTTTCCATTCAAACAATAAAATAGAAAATTTAAATGATTTCGTTAATAATGATAATTGAAAAAAAAAAAGAAGAATAAAAGGATAATTGGTACAAACTACAAAACAGGGGAACTTTAAGCGACAACACAATTCATTCCAACGTATTTCTTGGCAAATAACCCTTCTACCAAATTTGATCGCACCCCACTGGTGGGCACCTGGGCAACTGAATAGTTTCATGAACCATGTAGTTAATTGTAAGCCGGCCGTAAAACCTCATGGAAACGCACAAGGAACAAGATGTTTACAACTTTACATAGATGGGAAAAATGAAAAATAAAAATAAAAATGGATAAAAAATTGTGTTGTCTCACTGCTGTTTAGCCTTTTGATTTACATGCGTTAACCACTTTAACCATCACCCAAATACTCAAAACTTCATGGTTTTGTTCAAGTACCTATAGTGGGTATGTACTCACGCCAAGTGGTGCCATGTCACCCCGACATATTTTTAAAAAAATTTTTTTTTTAGTATCTACGTTAAATAAGATAAATAATGCATAACTGCCCCCTGATGATGGGAAGCCTCACCCGAGCCCCACGAATTTTTTTCCCAATTATGGGTACCTTATGGTAACCACAGTGGGTACCAGATCATGAGTGCAAAACTCTAATATATGTGGAACCAAATTCTTGGCTTTCTTTCCAAAATTCTCAAACTTGCCAACATACCATTTTTTCTGGTGACATAGCTCCGAGTCGCTAAATATAAAGCAACTGAATTTGTGAACCAAGACAACCTGCAAAATCAAAGTAGAAAGCTTCTGACAATGCTTATGAATACCACTCAGGTTCATAATGTCATGAAGCTGAGACTCGTATGGACTGAGAAAGTTCATATCTACAAATCACTGTAAAGAAATTACCATCCTCGTATAGAATGAGAAAGTTTAGCAGCAGCTGTTTTAAGCCTTAAAAGGAATTGATTGTAAAAATCTAGGAAACAGAAGTCAATAGTGTCCAACATGCTCATGAATTACACATTTTCATCCATGAGTGATTTATAGATGAAACCCACAGCCACAGCCACAGCCAGTCAAAATTGACGGCCACAGCCCAATCTAGCGCTAGCCCTTCAAAATCTACCCCAACTTGTGCCCGACAAACCGAATGCTGCTAACCCCATTGATATTATTGACGATGATGAGTTTTTGGCGAAAATGTTATATTCCCAGCGTTATTCTCCCAGCATTTCTCTCAACTACTCACAACCCACTTGCAGGCCCCCCTGAATGCGGTGGGATCGGGGGGCCCGCGCCCACATCTCTCTCACATTTTTTCTCCCAGCGTCTCCCAACGCTCTTAACATAACATTCCCGGAGTTTTTGGACTTGTGGAGGTTTATATTAATGACTTTCCGAACTTTTATTCCTTCTTCTGCCACTTATTTGGCTCATTTAGATGGTAGGCGCTCTATACTCGCTTACATCCCCGTCCCAGGCCGTAGAGCTAATAGCCGAACTGTGATTGATTTTTCCCGCAACAAACAGGGGTCCTGGAAATATCAAACCAAGATTAGAATCAGAGAGCAGATAGGAGGTGGGGGGGACTCTGTACTACTTTGCCGACCCCAACGAGGCGGGAACCACGTTCAGAATGATTTGAGGATTATGTTAATGCCGGGTCTGTACCAGAGGGGGCGGCCAATAATTTGGTATGACTTTTTCCTTTTAAGTCTTTTTTTCGTTAAAAAAGGTAAGGGGAGAAAACACTTAGCGGGTTTTTTTTGGTCCATGTAGAGGCTTGCCAAGTTTTTGCTCCACGGGCCGTAAGTGCTAAGCTCAACTGCATCTTCGTCCTCCCAGATGTTGAATATTATATATGTTGACTTTTGTTAAGGAGGTTTTTCGTTAAAAAAGGTAAGGGGAGAAAACACCTATGGATATATTTTTTTTTTGTCCATGCAGAGGCTTGCCAAGTTTTCACTCCGTGGGCCGTAAATGTTGAGCTCAACTGCATCTTCGTCCTCCCAGATGTTGAATATTATATATGTTGACATTTGTTAAGTAGGTTTTTCGTTAAAACAGGTAAGGGGAGAAAACACTTATGGGTATATTTTTTTTGTCCATGTAGAGGCTTGCCACGTTTTCGCTCCGCAGGCCGTAAGTGCTGAGCTTAACTGCATCTTCGTCCTCCCAAATGTTGAATATTATATATGTTGACTTTTGTTAAGTAAGTTTTCCGTTTCCTCCTCCCAGATCTGGGAGAAATATACCCATAAGTGTTTTCTCCCCTTACCTTTTTTAATGGAAAAAGAACTTAAAAAAGAAAAAATCATACCAAATTATTGGCCGCCCCCTCTAGTACAGACCCGGCATTAACATAATACTCAATCATTCTGAACGTTGTTCCCGCCTCCTATCCGCTCTCTAATTCTGATCTTGGTTTGATATTTTCAATTGTTGCGGGAAAAATCAATCACAATTCGGCTATTAGCTCCACGGCGTGGCACGGGGATGTAAGCAAATATAGAGCGCCTACCATCTAAATGAGCCAAATAAGTGGCTGGCGAGAAGGAATAAAAGTTCGGAAAGTCATTAATATAAACGTCCACAAGTCCTCCGGCCAATTTTGGACGGAGAACATTTTGAATCAAAAACTCATCATCGTCAATAATATCAATGGGGTTAGCAGCGTTCGGTTCGTCGGGCACAAGTTGGGATAGATTTTGAAGGGCTAGCGCTAGATTGGGCTGTGGCCGTGGGTTTTGACTGGCTGGTGCTCCGGACAATTTGTTTTAACCCTTGTATAGAATAAAATAGAGGTTTGGAGGTTAAAGTGATTTATTATGATGTTGGACTGAGGATCGAGCTGTCTTCTCTAAGTCTTACATAACTGAAAGATGTGATGGCCTAACAGTCTAGCGCAGATTGTATATCAACCGAAGATACTGATTAATTAAAAATGCCCCTACGAGTTCATCGTGATAAAAAAGATCTCTTCAGCAGAAATAAATTTCCAGATGAGCATTGTGTTCACATACTGACTGTCATCCTAAATTTCCTCGTCTTTCCCTTGTTCAGAAATGGATTGACCAACAAAAACTAGAAGTCTCATAATCCAAAGCAAAAGATAAGATGAAGACATTAAACTAATCAGCACTTACATATCACAATTCCTCAATGCCAACCTTCCCTCTATAGAAATCATGGAGTTTAGGTACTTGTTTCTCGAATTTAGTCACAAACCTTTTCAAGAACCTTTTCTCATTGATCTCAAAAAGAAAACTTAATGTAACATCTTTTGGATTAATCAAGTTCCTCGAAATCAAAAACTGCAAGGTAGAACACCTAGGAATTATCCTATTCTCCAAATTCAGGAAGAGAAGCGTCGGAGACGATGCAATCATCTTGGACTCACACCCCATCTTTTTAACCAGAAAGTCCACTGTTTTACATATCTTCTCCTTTGGAAGCATCATGCAATGGGGATGTTTCCTAAACGCCATGTAGATGTCATCCTTCGACCAACCCAATTTACTATAAGTCTCATAACACCGAGTCCATGTTGCTTTATTGGAAATTGCATGTAGTGCGAAAGCAAACTCTAATCTGGAAGGGTTGAATCCCATTTCCAACACCTTGGAAACAGAGACTCTAAAC
The DNA here is from genome assembly GCA_018223645.1 of Jasminum sambac. Lineage (NCBI taxonomy): Eukaryota > Viridiplantae > Streptophyta > Magnoliopsida > Lamiales > Oleaceae > Jasminum > Jasminum sambac. Next base: position 31,606,938 of record CP073652.1, read on the forward strand.
TCATCATTTTTTTGTAGCATGACCTTGAAAAATTGCATCATTAACATTGTGATACGAAACTGCGGGACATTAAGTTCCTTCAAAACAGTAATATTTGGAGCAAGATTCTTCGTATAATCCTCCTTAAATAACCGTGATTGCTGCCTCAAAGCAGAACACACATTCTCATCAGTCAACAGCACACCCTTCAGATAATTACAGAGGGGAATAAGAAAATTATTCAAGCTTCTAGTCAATAAAACAGGATCTCTCAAGATGATTGAACGAAGGTCATCCTCCGTAATGCCAAACAACTTGAAAAATTCAATCTTGGGCAAAAGGTTTTTCTCGGGATTGTATAAAAGAAGATCTGGTCTTTTTCTAACAAGAGCAGCAATATGGGGACTACTAAACCCTTGTTTCTTCAAAAGGGCAAGCACAGAATCTGGTCTCTCTGAGGTTCTAAAATCCACTTTCTCAGAAGCAGAGTTAGCCGTCTCTGCAGATAGTCCGCATGAATTTATCAAATAAGAAACAGTAAACGAGTTATCCTTTTCTAATTTAGGTTTCCTTTTAGGTTCAGAAATTGCAGTCGTTGAGCCCATATCCACAAGACTACAGAAATGCATAATTAACCGATTCATATAGCATCTTGATAAAGTAAGACTAAAATCAAATCCATTTGCGTGAAGAAAGGGGAGCGATGCAATGGAACCTGTACAAAGTTTCTTCAACGAGTGGTGTTTGCAATAACGATACAGGGAAATCATAGCTAAAAAACTCACTTCTGCGTAAAGATGTCGATTTGGTTCTTAGCGCAAAAATTGCATCAACAGAGGATCCAAAACTCAAATTCGTTCAGCAGGCTGCCGCAGAGAGGGCGAGATTTCATCAAGAGGAGGAAAAGTGAAGGACGTGGATGGTGAGATTTTCCAGTAGCGCCAATTCCAAAAACCCTTCGAAATTCAGAATCGTAAATTGCATCCGAAGCCAATTTCGCGTCTCAAAACTGAGAAGTTCGATGAGAAGGCCATTTTCGGAATGGTATATTCCTGCTTGTGAGTAATTAAAAGGGAAATAAAATATCCGGATGACGAGGTTTTTTCCCGTGGCAGCGGTGGGACTGGAATCCAATATGTTGATTGAGTTAATTTGCTGCTTGGCAAATGTAGTAAGGCCCGGCCTCCCCCGCGCCAACCTCTTTTCCTATTAATTTCCATTAATTTCTATTAATTTTTTCTTTTTCATCATTTTCAATCATCCATTTAATTATTTTATATTTTTTAATATAATTTTCTCAATTTCAACCACACATCCAACACACAATTCGAGTAATTCAACAAAATATTAGAAAGAACAAGGCCTAAAATTTCCTTTGTTTTCACATTTGATTTGATTTGCTTGTAATTTTTTATTTTCATATTTGATTTGATTTGATTGTAATTTCTACCATACAAATATGTATATGAACATTAAAGTCAATAGTTTAGGTACATGTTTCTCATGCTCGGCCACAAAGTTTTTGACGAAATATTTCCCCGTAGGAATCTTAGAATGTCTAAGATTCCTACGGGTGGGCACGGTTCGGGTCCAATTTTCCTCACCCCATTTTTGTCAGTTTCGGAAAATTGGAATCGAAACCGAACTGACAGTTTGACAGTTCGGTTTGGAAACCGACCTGAACCGGTTTAGTTAGGGTCGATTTGACGGTTTATACCCTTTTTAAAAAAAACTAATCACTTTGCGGGTTGGTACGGGTTGGAATTTTCCAACCCACAAATTGACCCAACGGGGTCTTTCAACCCGATCCGACCCTACCCGAGTCTGGTTGGGTCTGGTCGATCAATTTTTGCGGGTTCTCGGTTGGGTGCCCACTCGAAAGTAGGATACAAAATAGAAGCCAATTTCTGAATTTCACAATCGAGCACCTAGGACAATCCTATTCTCAAGGCTGGAGAAGAGAACTACCGGATACGACCCGATCATTTTTGAATCCCATCCCATCTTGTTAACCAAAAAATCCATAGTTTTAGTGATCTTCTTCTCAGAAAGGAGCATGCAACTCAGGTGTTTCTTAAATGCCATGCAGATATCATCCTCTGACCAACCCAGTTTACTGTAAATCTCATAACACCGACCCCATATTTTCGCTTTACTTGAAAATGGATGTATTGCCAAAACAAACGTGGTATTCACAGGACTAAATCCAATTTCCGACACCCTAGAAACAGAAGCTCTAAACACGTCTGTTTTTTCGATAAGAGACTCCCGAAAATGTGTCAATAAAAAGATGATACAACGTTGTGGGACATCGAGTTCCTTCAAAACCGTAATATTTGGAGCAAGATTCTTCGAAAGATCCTCTAGAAATACCCATGCCCATGCCGTACACCTCACACAAGCTACAACCTTACCATCAGTTAAAAGCACACACTACAGATAATTATAGCTTGGAATAATATGATTCTTCAAGCTTCTCTCTAATACAACAGGGTATCTCGAGATGCTCCTCCCAAGGTAATAACTTGCCGGTGATGGTGATGACCGTGGGTGGAGGTGCCTCTGATGTTATCTAAAGATAAATAATCTAGAGATGGTATTAACTAGTGTACTACTTTTCAGCAGTCACATCCCACTACAGGGTAATATTGATGAAGATGAAGATGGATCAAGCTGAAGATAAGAGCTCCCTTCTGGTGCAGCCTGGCCGAAGTTCCACCTCTCTCACTGTATGTAACCCCCCCCCCTGAAGGGGGGGAGGTGTTTAAAAATCTTCCCGAGGCCGAACCGTAAGATTTCCACTGGAGATAAATGTAGTTTCTTTTCTTTTGATCTGTGAGCAGCAAAAAAATTCATACTGATCACATAACTCTTTGACCAAAAAACATTTCATTAGAACATATAAAAAGTTTCTCCAGGTTTCCAAGGAGGAGATGCTTTTCACATATGCAACTTAGGAGAATCTAACCATATAAACCAAATTGTACAGAAAACAATGACAAATTCAATGAGATTATTTGTAACAGCGAAAAAAGCAAGATTCATTAAGTATCTGCAATTATCACAGGTAAAAGATGCAACCAAACAAAACTACAATTCACCAGCACTTGCAGTAATATATTCCAACCCCAGGCCACAGCAGCTGCAACACAAAATACTACCTCATAGAAAGGAATTCTTTGTAAGAATCATTGAAGGGAAATAGAAATGATTTTACCACTATAAAGAAGTAAAGAACAGCAGTGTTAAACTATGAATACAACTGGTCTGTTTATCCAGTAGAAACTCATGTCAATATAAACAAGTGTAGTTTCGAAACACAACCATAGAGGCAAGCAACCTCCACCTCATCAAACAAAGAGCCAAATGAACAAACAAGCAAAAGAATGGAATAAATTCATATATTAATACACTTGTGTTCATTATTTTTACTGGGTACGACGAGGCAATGCCACAACCAACTTCTTTTCACTTCCAATCCCAACTTTCACACGATTGATCTTTCTACTAAGCCATGCCCCCACAAAGCTCATCGTCGTCTTCGTCATCCAAATTCTTTAATTGTTTATGAATGGCACAACATTAAGCCTTCACAGGTTCATCATCATCCTCAATATCCCAACTCAAAACTTCATCTTTTTTAGCAACACTCAACCTGTTCCTCAACTCAGCTCTGTTTGGGCTTCCACCATGAGTAGTACTTTCTTTCTTTTCATCATGGCCCTCGATATCTTCAATCTCATCCCAATCCAAATCCTCCTCTGCACTAGATTGATGACTTGATACCACACTTTCTTTACCAGCATTCTTCGTTTCACTTTCACCCTTTGACTCCTCATCCACCTTCTCATTTAACTTCACTTTCTCATCATTCTTCTCTTCATCTATTTTTTTAGATTCCACTTTCTCATCATTTCTCACCTCAACAATTTCTTCACACTTCACTTTCTCATCATTCGTGTCCACATTCACAATTGCATAATCTCCTTCCTCCTTATTCTGCAACTCATTGCTAGAACCCTCTTGTTTGTCAACATGGCTCAAATTCTTATCATCGTCAACAGAGACCTCATTTTTCTTTTCATCTTTATCTTCTGTTTTTGCAATATTCTTTTGCTCCCATCCATTATCATCATCATCATCAACATCCCAAGACAAATCCTCATCATCATCAACAGAAATTGCACGCTTCACAAGATTAGCCCTCACCTTCTCTTGCTGCTTGAGCTTATGCACTTTATAGAAATACCTACACCAAAACGTTTCTTCATCAACTGTACTTGGAACGAGCCTTTTGTAAAAGCTATCCAAGATCCCATTTTCTCCAACTAACTCCCCAACTTCATCTCTCTTCTCATCCAATTTAAACTCAGATTTCCATTTCTGATGCTCCTCCAGATCCTCTGGATCTTTGCTGAAAGTGTTCACATCAGATTGAATTACATTCAATTGAGCATCAAAACGGCTATACCTACCTGAGCTCACGGTCTTATTAGTATCAGGCATCTCAGGCTCCCCATCCGATCCAGAAATAACGTTTCCTTGTGAAATCATATCGGCAGTCGATTTGAGCACTCCATCAAGCGCTTGCCCAACGGATTCCAGCGAGCCATGAGCAGCCGACGCGCCAGCTTCAAGCGAAGCCGGTAGTTCCTTCACGGCGCGGCTCGCAACTTCTCGGATGATCTCCGATTCCTTCCTGAGGCCCGATCCGAATTCCCTCAGATCGCGCCTGTATGTCTCCAGCACCGACTCCGATTGAGTCGCGAAAGTCTTAATCAGACCACCAAAACTCCACCCTCCGCCACCAATACCACCGCCACCATTAGATGAAGCAGAATCCGGAGTTTTGGGTGGCGGAGTGATAGGATTCGAATCCTGATCAACACGATCTGGATCCTCGTTTCTCTCCTGTGGCGATTCGGATTTAGGGTCGTGAGGGGTTTCGGGTTCGTCAGGATCCGAATCCTCTAGAATGGATCTGAAGAAATTCATCGTTTGAGTGCGATTAAAATTGAAGGGTGCAGTATGAGGATTCTAGTGATGGAATGAATCTATATTATACACAACGATTTTCAGTTCTTCACAACATACAACTGAAACTCTGAAAGTCTGAAACAGGCAAAAGACTCGTGTGGACAACCCGTTGGGCTGGGCGGAGCTTATTGGGCTATAGGTTCAGAAACATAGGAATGAATGAAGTGTATGTCAGCCCTTTTTGCATCGAACGTTCGAAAGGAACGTTACATCGACCGAGTATCAAAATTCAAAAATAAAGTCATTTAGGCCTTGTTGTCCCAAAAATAACTTTTTATTAATTTCTATTAATTTTTTCTAATTTTTTCTCTCTCATCATTTTTAACCACTGAGAAAATTATTATTTTACACTTTTTAATATATTTTTCATAATTTTCAACCACACATCTAACACGTAATTCGAGTAAATCAATGACATCTTTAAAAGAACAAGGCAACATCTTTAAAAGAACAAGGCCTTGACGAATTACAAGACTAGGTGACACCCAGATTTTATTTGGATGATCTATGAGTACAATTTTTTTTAATTTATAAAAATAGCCTAGTTTTCAAACCGCTTGAGCATGATTTTGGTAACCATCTTAATTTGGCATACTTTTTCACTATTCATCCTTCATCATTAAACCCATGCTTTTCGTGATTTTCTCTTTTTTCGAATCAATGATTTTGATTGGGTTAATTTCATTAACGCTCACATAAGCTTCACTAAAGTCCCAAAATGGTCATTGAAATTTAGAACTTGAAGCACTAGTCACTGAAATTTGTTTATGATTTCACCACCGGTTACGCTTATATGTTTCAAATATTGGATAATGTTTCACCATGATATGTGTACACAAGGATGAAATGGGAACTTTAATGTGAAGTTAGGAACTTAAAGAACCCTTTAAAATCAAATTCGACTTTAACTTTTAACAAGAATGACGACTTAAAACTATAAAAATTAAGAACTGATATTATTTAAAATAACTTTTCAGGTACATGTGACATAAGTTTATCAAAATGATACCACATACTATGCACATGTGTGCAATTAGCATCACAAATCATCAAAGTCTTTTAGAAATAGAATTGGTACCACCACTGAGAGAATAAATAAACTACAGTGACCAACACTGAAACTTTTAACTTCATTAGCCTTTTTCGTAATTTTACTAAAACTACAATTACCAGAAGTGAATTAACCAGCAATATTCATTTGTTTGATGTGTGAGGAAAATAAGATACACGGTTGACAATGACTTTGAGAAAATGAGACAGACTAGTGTCTTTTTCCTTTTTTTTCTTTTTCTTTTTTTTTTCCTGCATCCCTATGAGATGTTTAACCTATATTCGATAGAAGTCATACAAAAAATGATTTATACATATGCCATTGAGAAATGAATAAAATAATTTTAAAAATATAAAAAAATTATCAAATTGATATAAAGACAACACCTTGTTAGTGTATGTATATTTATGAGTATTTATGAGTTTTGATGTGAAATACGAGAGAGAATGAGTGAGATTGAGTGGTGGAGATTTATGTAGTACAGTGGATCCCAGAAAATATATGGATGTAATTGGTTTGACTTTTGATGTAAATGTGTTAAAATGTGTAAAAATTTGTTAAAAGTTGTAGAAGAACAGGGCTTGTTCAAAATCTTGACAAAGAAAAATGATTCTCTGAATAATTCATTGCAAACAAGCTAGTAAGCTCTTGTTCTGACGGGGTTTGAAGCCTTCCAATAATTCATCTAACCATTTGGAACCAATATTCCCATTTTGGTCCGGTCACTGACGATTGTAAAAGCCATATTTTTGTTTTGACAAATGTGAGTTTATCTTGTGTGAGGAGATCTGCAAACCAGGCTGTTCAGTTAGGATTACTAATTCTTTATTAGATTCTAGTGAGTTGATGGATTTTCCACCAACTATTATTCATGATGTATTTATTTTTACACATTTAATGAATAAATTTCCTTCTATCAATATATATATATATATACACACACGATGACAACATGTGAGTAAGGGGTGGGCATGTAAACCGCCAAACCCCCCGAACCACCCAAACCGACCCGCATAGGGTCGGTTTGGACGCAAACCCGTTCGGTTTGCGGTTTGATGGAAAACCAAATCACATACCTATCGGTTTAAAAAAAACACACACACACACACTACCGAAACCACCAAACCGAACTGAACCGAGTCATTCGGTTCAGTTTCGATTCCACCTAACCGAACCACCGGTTCGATTTGATTTGAATTTTTTCAAACCGACCCAAGTCGAGTCGGTGCCCACCCTTACATATGACATTTAATGTCAGTTCATCTACTTGTTTGGTATGATAATTCGGACGGTAAGCAATGGAGCAATTGTCAAACTTGTATGGGATTTATTGAGGATTAATTTAACGTTTTATGCATACATATATGGAATAAAGAATGATTTTTTAATTTTTCTATTTTTTTCTTTTTCAATTTTTATTTTGAGTCTCGGAGTTGGTACATTGCATAATTTGCAGCGTAAAAAGTCAATAATTTTGTTTTACAATACAATATTAATATTACCAAGTGTGGTGTGTAGCGTGTAGTAGTTTATCATTTGGACCTTTATTTTATTTTATTCGCGTCATTTATAATTAAGGACACACTTTATAATTTTTACGTACTTTTTAATTCAAACTGAGAAATTATGAATTCTGTTACAAGTAAGAAAATATCAGTATATAAATTATCTATAAATATTGAAAGTATTTGTGCTTAAAGAAGATCAAAGGGAGATTTTTATAGTAGTAACAGAAATTTTTATAAGGACGCATTTATTTTATTTTTGCAAACAAAATCTTTTACTATCATTTTTCCCTATTAGAGGGAAAATCTGCATTATTCATATCTATATATTAGAACGTGATTATGTGGGTTGTTGTTGATTCTTTTCGATTACTTGACATTTTTTTTCATTATAATTTTTTGATTTATTTTATTGATTCTAACTAATATTTTATTACAAGTATGATTTGATGTTTTAAAATATTATTATCCTCTTATTGTAATTTCACCAAAATTTTATTTCGAATTTCCATTTCAAATCGTGAAAAAGAAAACAAGTACTCAATTGCCAAATATTATAAAGGAGTTTCAATTTGAATAAAGAGTAGAAAATCATCTATTTATGTGATAGTAAAATTATTGTAGCACAGTGTAACGATTATAAAAACTTATAATATAAAAACCTCTAAACGAAAGTCGTATTTTTGTCACGTAACTTAATTGTGATACTCAGCGATTATGTGAAATATTACATTTCGTGAAGCTTTTTCGCTCAATTAACTCATAATAATTAAGTATTAAAGTGATTTTCAGAAAGTCATCATATAAAAATTCTTGCACATATAATCAGTAATAATTTACAACAATTCAAGTTTTTGAAGACAATAAAAAGAATATTGAAGTATTCAGCTTGCCCCTCCTTTGTCTTCAAGACATAATAATATTTTTGTTTTTGTTTTTGTTTCTTTTTTTTTCCCCCTTTTTAGTAGGAAAAAAATAATAATAAAAGACAGAAAAAACCCATAACACGTTTCATTTCTTTGTTTGTTTTTTAAAATAATTTTTTTTAACCTTCTTTTTTCTAAATAAAAATGTGTTGTGTCTCCCTTGAATGTCACACCCTAGCTATATCATCCGTGCTCTCGACTTTCATGTCACTTTTAAACACGTACAAGCATGTTTGATTCGGCTTAAAAGATAGAAAGAAGCAACTCGTTAGCACACTCCTTGATGAAAAGTGAAGAGAAAAATCTTCTTTTGACTTTTAAGCAAAGCCAAGCACGGTTGCTATTCTTCGAACAAATGCTTTGATGGACTATAGAGATCGTACGGGGCCCACAAATGATCGACGTTGCAAGGCTTTCGCGAGTCGAGCCTTAACCACGGCTTGCCCTTGCCACTCCAATGGAGTAGGCTTATCGGTCCGGGATGTAAGCTTCTACACTTGCCTTCAATGTTATCTCCACCTAATCCATGTTGGTTCCATCTATGATGAATTGGCTCGATATTCCCGGCTAGGACGAGCAAAAATGGCGGTAACGAGCCCAAGTGATATATTCTCTTTCGTTTTTGCACGACCATCCAATACTCGACCTTTCGGGTGTATTTCCCTTGTCTCCACTTGTCCATGTCGACCACCATCACGCCCGTGTTGAAATAACATGGTTTACGGCCTCGGAACGTGGTTGACAGGACCGGGTTAGACCAGAACGCGTCAGTGAAATAATTAGTGAAATTCGCGTGACAGTACTCTGGCGCTGCTAACACTTTGTTATTTAAATCAACACTCCATAATTTGACGATATCATCAACCATAACGAGATCGGAGTCTAGATAAATCAGACGCTTGATATCGACCGGCAAGATGTCGGCTAGGTAAATTCTAGCGTAGTTCAACGGTTGATCTAATGCTTGTCTGATCGACTTGGAGATTAAACCGAGGATTCGTCTAGGGTCGAATTTATAGGCTTTGAAATTGAGATAAGGGAAAGTTGATTTGATGCTAGAGAAGACCTCAGGCTCATTTCTCACATAGAGGAAATGGAAGACAACATTTTCAGGGCAAGAGGAGTGTTGCAAGATTGACAAAACAGCAGCCATTGTGCCTCTCAAGTAGCTAGCATCAAGAGTCATAGCAACATGGATGTGGGCTAGGGCGGGGGACCCACACGTATCGCCATTGCGAAAAGCCGGGGCCTCGCGAAAGACTGGGACATTGTCGACCACGACGGAGGGCTTCCGGAAGCGAAGGCTTGTGATGGCAGAGGGGGCAGCGGCGGTGGCGGTGGCGGCAGAAGTGGTGGCAAGGAAGAGAGACAGGAGGCCAAGCAATGGAACAGAAGAAAAGCTCCAGAAGAAGGCCATCCTGGCTCAATGAAATTATTTAGAATGAGAAAAATAAGGGAAAAAAAACAGAAGCAGACATTGGGGGAAGAGAGGTTGAAAATTAGTGGACACAGAGATTTGGGGATTTGTGGGGAAGAGAAATCCTCGGACCATTTCTTTCCTTGTTGAGGAAAACAAGTACACTACACCATGCAATGAATGATTCATTATATTATATTAATGTCAAATATTTTCATTCTAATCTAAACCCAAATGTTATGGAAATTTCAAATGTTTAAGGAAGTCTTGTCTATTAGTAATTAGTAATATGACAAGAGGGAATCAATTGCAAAATCAAAACGGAACCATTTTTCCCCATTTTGTGACTCTCAAATTTTTTGTCTTTCCATACAAGCTTAGATGTGTGTTGTCTCAAATCTTATATGTTTCATGGTCTCATCAATGGAAAACAGATCCATATGCAAAACAAGTGGATGGAATGACAGACATGACGCAAAACGAAAACAAAGACAATTTCAATGAATACCTTTAAAATAAAAGAGACGTAAGAATTCAGTAAAAATCCTGAAATCCACCAAGAATATGAGTTTAAAAAAAAAATCAAAAGATTTTATTGATGATTGAGAGAAATTGAAAAGTTTATATTGAGCATCAATCATACACGAACAAGAAGATTGGAATAAACAAACGAAAGTAATTAAAATCCAAGTGAACTAACTAAAGGAGAGCGAAGAAAATTAAAATCTTAAAACAATCGACTTCTAACCTTAATTAAAATTTATTTTAGTCATACCCCATAACGAAAAAGATGAATTAAGACAACAAATTTGAATTTCTCAATAACCTACCCTCTTTTTCTCAAGACTTATTCTTTACGCAATATTTTTTCACTGACTTCCACTAATTTTTTTTCTCATCATTCTCAATCACTCATACAATTATTTTATATTTTTCAGTATATTTTTTCTAATTTTCAACCATACATCTAACACATTATTCATTTCTCAAAAATAGATTACAGGCAGACGTGGGGGTAGTCATGGACGACCCTGGCCTAGCCCGCTACATTTTAGCCCATTACCTAAGGAAAGTCCATTTAACATGGTTCCAAAATCCCGTCCCGCCTAGTATACCTAATTGAGTCCAGCCCTCCAAAGTCCAATCTCCGTCCTTCGACGTTTGCAGCCGATACTCTGCAGTCCTCCGAACTTCCCACAGCCGGCGTCTTGCCTGAAGTGGCACTGCCCATTACAGTCGCTTCTCAGCCGGAAGTCAGTTTATCTCAGCTCCACCGACCAGAAACCAAAATTTTAGGTGCAAAAATTTCTTCTTTCTCGCTTTTATTGCACTTCAGACTTCAAGTTCCTAATGAATGATTGGGATTAGTGGTTTTTGACTATATGTACATTTAATCTGTCAAAAAAATTGACTGTGCTTATAGTTGATAGTTTTGACTCAATGAATTAATGCTTTAGTTTGTAGTTAGGCTAATGTATTAGTTTCTGATTCTCGTGAGCTTTGTATTTTGATTGATAATTGAATAATTGATAGAGTTGATAATTTGATTTAATTTTAGATTTCGATTCATGATTTATAATGATTAGTGAATAACATAAGTTTGTTAAAATAATTTTGTAATGTTATAATAGTTCAAAGAATCTTGGAATACTATTCAATCTATGGCGTGATAATGTGATTTAGGCCTTGTTCTATCCAACGTATAAATTATCAATTTTTTCTCTGTCTTCATTTTTAATCACTCATTCAATTATTTAATATATTTTTTCCAAATTTTACCCACACATTCAATAGGTAAATTGAAAAAATCAAATTTATCACCAATAGAACAAAGGCCTTAATCTTGAACTAGCTCTTGCTTTTTACTGTAGAATTCAAAAGTAATTGTTATCTTGTTGACATAATGAGAATATGCGATGATTCTAGTTATTGATACATCATATATGAATTTTATGCCTTACCATTTTAGTAGGACAATTTATATTATGAGTTTTTGTTATACATGGAGCCTTTCCTTATGATGAACTTCAAAACTATCACAATGTCCCTCCTGTATAAGGTTCATTCTCTGCTACATCCCTGAACCTGATAATGAATTTGGCCGATAGCCTTTCTTGAGTATTTAGTGCTTGTTTGTGGAGTTAGTTTGGCAACAGAAGAAATCATCTTTTCATTTGTAAAATTGTCAAATTTGATGACATTTTTTGCATAATATGACTAAGGTTTTGTGTTCCTTCCTTTTGAATATTTTGTATCTAAAAATTAACTTTTACTACCAACTCATGGTCAAACTTCAAATACTTGCTTTTCCCGCACAACAGTGAGCAATGAGAGGAGTGCAATTATCGTTAAACAAAACTCAGAAGCTGAGATTAGAGAGAGCTTTGGAACAATTGGAATCTCTCTCCGTGAAATCTAATTCTGATGCGTCGGTCACCGTCGCTGATGACATTTCCGTCAACCACGAAGATGCCATTCTCAAGTAAGCTCACACATTCACAGATAATAATTTTTCCCTTTTATTTTATTTTCTTTTTGCAATTTATTTTCGTATTTTCTAAGAATTAGAAATGAATCTTTTGAGTTCTAGTTTTGATATGTTGGATCGATGAAGGGGACATGGAACCACGGAGTTGGATGGCCGTTTGGTGGCAACACTGTGTGGAGTTGTGGAGCGCGTGAATAAGCTTGTCTATGTTAGGGCTTTGAGGAGCAGGTGTAATTTTTCTTTCATCTAATATCTAATTTTCAGTTTATGAATTTTGTGAAAGTCATTATTATTTTCTGGAAAGTAATATACTCTTTTTTTTCTCCTCTTTTTTCTTTTTCTTTTATTATTTAAATATTGTAGGTACAAGCCTGAGATTGGTGATATCATAGTTGGCCGTGTTATTGAGGTGATAACGAGAGTCCTAAACTTTACTCTACCGATTAAAATACTTCTTGTTTTCTCCGATTTGTCTCTTTTGCGGATGCTGTTATCATTTTTCTGCCGTTTTGTCTCTTTTGCCTTTTTCCGTTTGAACTAGCTGCCTTAAAATTTTCCTCGACTTGTTGGCATAATGTGTAATAGTCTTCCTGTGGTAATAAAGTTTTTGAAACAAGGATTTTTCATTATACTTTAGCCATGGTTATATTATTGTGTTGTTTTTCCATTTTAAAACTCGGGTTTTCTCTGTATGTCAAGGTTGCTCCAAAGCGCTGGAGATTGGAGATCAACTTCAGCCAGGATGCAGTTTTGATGCTTTCTTCTATGAACTTACCTGATGGCATCCAGGTATCTTACAGTAATGTTAGTGATAACTTTAATTGTCAACCATTGGATCAGTAGAGAACATAGTTCTCTGAATGTTTAGTTAGTTCTTCACGTCACATCCTATGGCGTGTCTCTGAGAACTTGTTTGCTACACCTTCCAAAAAATCCATTTTTTCAACCATCATTATCAACTACTCATTTTATTGATTTGCCAACTTTTTCATTCTTCTATAATGCTTTCATTAACTTTTCAACCACATATTCGATACCCGTCTGTCAAAAATCTCCATCAAACATATTGAGGTTGGATCAAATAAGATTAGTGTACTAAAATAATTTGTGCCATTATTGATCCCCTGTGCTATTATTTTACAGAGGCGAAGAACTGCAACCGATGAGCTTAACATGCGCACTATATTTGAAGAAAATGATGTCATCTGTGTACGCTACTCAGCTCTTCTCATTTATTGACCATTGTGGTTGCAATATATCCCTTTTGGTTGGTCAATAGTTAAGGTTTTCGTGGCTTATTAGACTCTTTATGCATGGAATCCCAGCAGATGGACTTAGTTTACACTTTCTTATTCATGCACTACATATCCATTACTCTCTAAGTTCGACATTGAATATATTTGTCTTCCTTGATCCAAAAGGAGGCAACCAAAAGAAAAGAAAAACGCTAATTGAGAGTGTATTAATTCAGGCTGAAGTGCGTGGTTTCCAGCATGACGGTTGTTTACACCTGCAAGCAAGAAGCCAGAAATACGGAAAGGTGTGTGTGTTATTTCATTCATTATAACATTTGAGAAGCAACAGAATACTCTATAAGAGCACATGTGTTACATGAATTATATGATAACTCTACCAATGGCAATTTGAGACTGATTTCTATCCTCACAGCTTGAAAGAGGTCAATTGCTTACAATTCCTCCATACCTCGTGAAGAAGCGCAAGCAACATTTCCACCATTTGGAGCAATATGGAATTGATTTGATTCTTGGTTGTAATGGCTATGTTTGGATTGGGGAACACGTTGAAGTCAAAGATCCCATGTTAGAGGATCTATCAAACAAATCTGAGCAGCAACAAAATGCAGATTCAGAAAATTCAATGAGCTCCTATGAAGTAGAGACTTTTACTCCACTTGAAACCAGGCAAAACATATGCAGGATTGCAAATGCCATCAGAGTGCTCTCTACCTTAGGCTTCATGATTACTGTGGAAGCGGTTACTGCGATAGTAAACCTGAGCACGTCTCTGAACCTGGATATACATGAGATGCTGGGACCCGAGTTTTATGTACTAGTTGCTGAGAAAGAAGCTGAAAGACGAAGCTTATTGGGAAAGAAGAGATGATCATTACAAGATCTTATTTACATCGCATAATTTATATTCTCATACAGTCTACTACTGCGTGTTTGCTATGAGAAAGTGCATTGTTAGCAGTCTTTGGCCTGTTTGGTTGTTACAGGTTGTGACATAGAGTGAGTTGATGTGATCGGTAATTACCTGTAGCTTAAGTTTCAGTAGAAGATCCATCTTGTGTACTATCATTACATGCATTCTTCCATCTGGAGAAATATTTTTGTAATTGGTGATCGAAATATCTTCATATATTCCCCTCTTTTAAGAAGTATTATATGTAAAATTCTATTGAATTTTGTGTTGAAGTTGTTTACCCTAGACACACATCTCCTTCAACTCTCCAAGGAACCTAACAAACAAAAAAATTCCCAGATGACATAAAAAAGTACAAACAAAATTTACTTATTTTTTCTCAACAAATATATTGTTACTCACAATCATCAAGACGTACAGGATCAAATAGGAATTATCAGAATATTCAGCCTTTGAAAGTGCTTATTCTATTTTTTGTGGCGTTGTTCATATTTCACCTTACCATAGGGCACCACGAGGGATATGTTGTTTATCACAATCGTCCACACATGTACATTATCAAAATAGGAATGAAGTCACGAACACAATTCTACCATTAGCAAGTTAAAGCTCATCTTTCACCGGCGAAACCTGGTAACACTTCTCATCCCAAAAACAAGGGAACTTCAATTTGGCTGCCGTGTGTGGCATGAACCAGTCATCATATATGAACCTGAAACCGAGCAGAGACAATTATTATAGTCAGGTGTAGGAAGAAAATCCAATAGTGCAGCAAGAAATGAAATTTCTTGGTGGGTGATAATATTTGAATGCGGTTCAGCATTTTAAGCTTGTGTTATGGCAGTAGATAAGTGTACCAGTGGGAGAGATTTTTGAAAAATGAAATCTTGGAGATGTGGTTGAAAAGCAAAGGATGTTGGAGGAAAATGATTTTTCGAAAAACCTATGCCAAACAAGCTCTAAGTTGCAAAACCGATTATATTAAAACTAAAATGCACTTGATACTCTAGAAACAGCTAACTTACAATTTTATAGGTGGCCGGGATATGATCACTAATACCTGTAGATCCTCACTTTCATTAGTATTCCAAACCTGCAATAGAACAGTCTACAAGGTTAATGATACTCCAAAAGTGATCAACATCAAATTCTGGCATGAGACAAGGCTAATCTAGAACTTGTCTGAGGGTCTCACTATTTGCTAAATGATTATGAAATGTAATGCCTAAATTTACAATGCGAAGAGAGAGAAAGAATAAGAATTATCCCATGGATAAAAGATGACAACGGGATGCATGTGCTCACTAGTTTCTCAAATTCCACCCTAAGTACCAGCCCTAGAGAGCATCTTTTGAATGGAAAGTGCATGTTTCATTGTTTCTTACCCTTCATTACAGAGCTTCAGCTGTCACTGTCATATATTGATTAATTAAAATTATTCTTCAGCAAGTCTCTACAAGCTTCAGTATGTAAGTTTTGTTAGTTCCCATACAAAGAGCATTGCTTGAGTGAATTTTAGCCATGAGGAAAGGAACAACATCAATCAGACACCAGGAATTTATAATTGCACTGCTAACTCGAGTGCTACAGAGCAACTGTATGAATGACACCAGGTATAAAAGAAGCAGAAAGCGAAATGAGCATGCACTAAAGGTAAAGGATGCATTCGGAAAAAAGCACAATACAAGGAATGCCAAATTAAGGAGAAACATGAACTAAGTTATTTAGTGCATAGAGTCAAAGAGATGTGGAAATCTAATAGTCGATAAATCATTCCTCTCTATCTAAGGGGTGATGAAAGATGGATGGCATTTGCCGTATTATATTGCTTTATTAGTTTATCTGATTCCCATGTGTAGAGGTGGAGGTGGGGGAGAGCTGATTATCAGATCCACACGAAAAATGTAGGCATTATCCGCTTTGGTTTCTACTTGAACCCTACCAGAAATAGGTGGATAAACTTCCGTGCCATGGTACATAATTCAATTTTATGTCTGGGGTAACTCTATTGAAGATTAATTCAGACTTTTTTCTTAAATTTGTCAACACAAATCATGAAATGGTGCAAACCAACTCAAGGGTCATTATCACTTTGGAAGAATAATTTCAGCGCTCTAGATGGAGAAATAATACAACATAAATTTAATAGCAGGCAAGAGACTATAATTTATAACCTTCTATATGTTTTAGACATCTGATTTTCAAGAGACAAACTGTGAAGGATTGATTGTGACCGTGCTCCTGATTATGTAATTTATGTTCTCCATTGCCCAGTCAAACATTCCAAAGAGTCTATCCTATATTTATTAAATAATATTTTTTTTAAAGAAGAAGGGAAAAAAAAAAGAAGAAGAAGAAAAAGAAGGAGGAGGAAAAGCTCAGATATTGCAGAAGTTCCTTGTTCCCAATTCATTTGTGGTAATGGAATCAACAGACTGCACTCCTGGTAACCTCAAATGGAAGTATGAAACACTAGAGTAAACAGAATTAGATTTTCATAGTTGACCTCCCATACCATAACACCACAAGTTCAAGCACGGAAAAATGTGATTTTGTCTCCATCTATTTCCCACTTACCCCTACAATTCTTTAACACTCAATGATTGCTGAGATATTTCTCTAATTTATATGTATTCTTCTCGGATGTTAGAGCTATGTAGTGTGTCAAGCAACCTTTTGTGAACAATGGTGTTTGTAAATAGATAGAAATGAGTGGTGAAGAAGTGGGTACCACTAGTTCGTCCCACAAAATATATGGATAAAAAATTGTTTGCATCGTTTATAAATATATTTGTAAACATTCTTATAGACTTGCCAGTTGCCAAACACAACCGTTGCTCCTCACGAGATACGAAAGTTGGGGCTCACGATCAGAAAGTATAAATAGGCACCAGTGACTTTAACATTATGCAAATTTCCCTAATTCAAAGTAATTGATACCGTTATAAATGTAAATCTATTTTATTTATTAAGATGTTGTGTGACAAAGACTTCTCAAGAAGCAAAGTAACCTTTTGGACATGGTGTGGTTGGAATGAGCCTAGGAAAAAGTGATCATTATTTAAGTTTTTTCAAACAAGCTCCGATTTCACGTTATCCCTACAATCTACTTACCTTAGTAGTTCTTTCAGCTCACACTGCATAACATCCAATATATCCGTTCTTTTTCTGCTCTTTGCCACTTTATATGACAAAACTAATCTAAAATCAACAAGAAGGAACACCAGAGGCTATACCTGGTGAACATCATTGACAGGAATTTGAAATGTGCTATTCGAGAAGAATGGAAACTCCTGTGGACTCCCAGGGTATTTTGGATGTGAATTAGTGGCAAGATATAGAATGCCACTTCCCTTGAGCACCACAAAAACTTCCTCGCACGAGTGCCTGTGGATCGGCGTACTAGCTCCCGGAGCAATTGTCTGTAGCCACACCTCAACCTGTCACAAGAGAGACGCAACTCTAATCAATATTTACAGCCATAGGGGGTAATGGGTATCAACAATTACATTACAAGGAAAAAGTAGAATGTGAGAAAATCATGCTATTGTTCATCCTTAGGATTGAATTTCTTTACCTCCTTCAGCCCATGTAAAAGGGAACCAGCAATTGTAATGTGTGACAATCCAGGTACGCCATAACTATCCTGTGCAAGTTCACTTATATTCCTCACTGTTTCCACACCTACACTTCAATGCAAAAATAAGCAACAAATTCCGTTTCTCTTCGTCCGAATTACTCAATAACACCAACTGTTCTATGAAATAACTAACAGGAAATGCAGATTCAGAAATGCGGCTTTGGACATTTGTCAAAAGTACTTGCCTTCGTTCGAACAATCGGAAGCTCCAGCGGTTGCAGAGATTGAAAGCGCAATGAAGAATGTGAAGTAAAGCGGCACCATGTTTTTGTTCGGACAATTTCCTTGCTCTGCATTTGGATATGAATCAAGCAATTGTGCCCACTGCCTAAATGGAACGTCCAGATATGGGCAATTCCGCATAGGGTCACGTAAAATTGGAAATTGTTTCATTTTGGTCTCTTCACTTTATATTTTTTATTTTTCTTTTCTCCTCCTTTTCTTTTTCTTTTTTTTTTTTGAAAAGTTTCTCTTCCATTTTTGTTTGATTGCATTTGTTTTGTTTTCCATAAAAAATATCAAATTTACGGAAAAAAATTCCATTTTGTATGGTTGATTAATAAATGGAAAGAATTGGAATTTCAAGGTACAATGCATCTAAGCTCTGTTTTACCAATTTTCCAAAACAATTCCCACCTCCCTCGATAAAATCCATTTTATGAAATTTCTTTTCTATCTTTTCGCATCAAAGACGCTAGTATTGTAGCATTATTACCTATGCACAAAGAGAAAGTATTTCTTATGCTACAACAATTTATCACAATTAAAGTTGTTCACCTATAAATTATTCATTTAAGTGTGATCCTTTTGCGGAGATAGCAAGTCAATTATAGCAATGTGTAGTTGATAAAGTATACATGTAGATAGAGAGTGGAGCTTGAACTAAGGCATAATATGTAGATCCACTAAGTAGAGACGTTCTATGAGTAAATGGATGTGTTGAGAGTATATTGTTACTTATCTGAAAATAAAAGTAATAAGGATATTTATAGTATGAGTGGTGGTTAGATAAGTGTAAATGCGAGACATGTGTTACTAATTCGTTGGTCTTCGATTTTGTACGAGAATATGGTTATAGTGCCCCGATAGCCAACAACTTTTACCATATTTTACAATTTTTTTCACTTTTTTATCCATTATTTCTTTTGGTCAAATCAATCACATTTATATATCTCATGGAATCCACATATACTATACAAATTTCCACCATTCAACTTTATTTATTCCCTCTTTTCTTTTACATTAAAATTCATAAAAAAATAATTAAAAAATCAAATCCTATCACCCACAATTAGGGCTGGGCATCGGGTCGGCGGGTCGGGTCCAAACCCGACCAGCCGACCCGACCAGATGCCAATCGGTTTGAAGGGTCCCGGCCCGAAACCAACCCGAACTGATTCGGGTCGATTTCAATCGGTTCGGGTTTCGGGTTTTTGGGCATAAATTTTGGATTTTTTCTTTTCTTTTTTTTTTTTTTTTAATTTCCTGAAAACCAATCGGTTTTCGGGTTGGTTCGGGCCAACCCGGAAAACCGACCCGAACCGATTCGGGCCGGTTCGGGCCTGCGGGTTTTCGGGCCAAATGCCCACCACTACCCACAATGTGTAGTAGCCTTGAAACGCCTAGGCACTTATACCCATTAGTGTGATATGACTAGGGCATGGTCCGCATCTCTGTAACACCAATTATATATTGAGTCAATGTCATGTCAACTCCCTGCAAGTTGCAACTATTGTTCATTTGACCGGGCTGCGTTTTGTTTGAGGCACGCTAGGTAGCCTCGGAGGAGGCCATGGTGCCTCGGACTAGGTATGGGGCCTGGGGGCGTAGAGTTCTCTGCCGCGAAGACATAGGCACGTAACACGACTCAGTATCTTAGCCAATACAAAGAGTTCCTAAAGAAAGAACGGCAAAATTGAGAGGCCAATACGAAATAAACTTGTTGGTTGGGGTTACTTCCAATAAAGGTTGTGTTAGCATGGAAACAAAAATGTATTTTAATGCATTTTTTTCAAATTTCAAATTTGGTCAAATAAATCACATCCATATATCTTTTAACTCATTAAATCTCCACCATCCAACTCCACTAATTCTCTCTCTTCCTACTCATAAAAATATATTAAAACTCATCCGCTAACACCCTCAAAGTTTTCCTGGGACAACGTTTATGAATTAGATAAATTTTACCATAGAATTGAATAGTTGTTTTTATTTAAAAAATAAAAATATTACCAAACGTGTAAAAATAGGATACATTTATAATTTTTTTAAAGTAACAATCATTTTAATTAATGTCATTTACAGTCGCACATTTGTGATTTTTACAATTTTTATAATGCAAGCCCATAATGAATCATCACACAATCACCCTGATGAATCCTACACCACAGGCACTATTATCACTATTCATAGCTCCTCATCTACATCCTCATCCTGATCTATGACTAGATTTCACAGCAAATAAGTAGTATACTAGAGTAATCACTCTTTTGGCATGTACATTATCAAAATCAGAATGACCATAATTCTCCTGTAATTAGCAAGTTAAAGCTCGTCTTTCACAGGCGAAACCTGGTAACACTTCTCATCCCAGTAATAAGGGAACTTCAATTTGGCTGCAGTGTGTGGCATGAGCCAATCATCGTATATGAACCTGAAACCAAGCATAGACAATTATTTCAGTCGAGGCTCACGTAGAAGATGGAGCAGTTTTCGCAATCACTAAGGGCCTGGTCCATTGGAGTTATTTGCCACAATGATGTGTGACGCAGTTGATCATTTTAAGCTTGTAGTAAAGTCATTACATCTTAACCAGTTTATGCCCCCGTTCTTCTACATGTTTTTACACGTTTTTAAACATTTTTACACATTCTTTTCAACCCCACTAATTCTCTCTCCTATTTCATATTCACATATCTCATGGTATCTACCTGTACTAAACAAATCTCCACCATGTAACTCCACTTATTCTCTCTCCTATATCACATAAAAACATATAAAAATCATTACATCTTAACCAGTTTATATTTTTTAATACGCTTTCATTACATCTCAATCACGCATTTAAGAATCATTTTTTCAATAATCTATAACAAACATACCCTAAAATTCACTTGATACTCTAGCAACAACTAACTTACACTTTTGCAGGTGGCCGAGATATGATCACTAATACCTGTAGATCCTCACTTTCATTAGTATTCCAGACCTGCAATAGAACATTATACATGGTCAACCATACTCCAAATTTGATCAATATCAGATTCTGCCATGAGACAAGGCAAATCTAGAACTTCGTCAGAATCGGTAAAATGTAATGCCCAAATTCACAATGAGAAGAGCACAAAATAAGAAGAATTATAATTCTCCTGAGACACTCCACATAAATTGAAGTACATGTATATAATAATAATTAAGAAAAACACTGGTTGCCCATCCCTCGTTCTGATTTTCCTCCTTGGTTCAAGTCACTAAACCAAACAAGTTTTCTGGATTCCTTTAGGTTATAATCCAAAACAGGATTGCATATCCTAAAAGTTTCTACAAGCTTAATAAGGTAAGTTTTGTTTGTTTCCATACAAAAATCATCACCTGAGAGAAGTTTAGTCACGAGAAGGCATAACATCAAGTAATTATAATTGCCACTACTATCTCGCATCCTAAAGAGCAACTGCATGAATGACACCGGATATTAAAGGGAGCAGAAAAGGAAATGAGCATGCACTAGAGGGTGTATTCAGGAAAAAGCAGAGTGCAAGCAATGGAAATTTAAGGTGAGCATAAACTAAGTTATTTAGTGCACAGAGACAAAGAGATGTGGAAATCTAATAGTCGATAAATCATTCATGTTGTTCTAAGGGGTGATCACAGATGGATGATATTTGCAGTACTATATTGCTTTATTCAAAAAGTGATCTCTATTATAGTTCTGCCAAACAAGCTCTGATTTACATGTTATCCCTTCAATCTTCTTTCCTTAGACATCCCTTCATAATCATGTCAAGCTGCTTAACATGCAACATATCCATTCCATTTTTTCTCTTTGCCACTTTATAAGTCAAAACTAATCCAAAATGAAGAAGGAAGACCAGGATGTACCTGGTGAGCATCATTGACAGGAATATGAAACGTGCTATTCGAGAAGATTGGAAACTCCTGTGGATTCCCAGGGGTACTTTGAATGCGAATTAGTGGCAAGATAAAGAGTCCCACTTCCCTTGAGCACCACAAAAACTTCCTCGCATGAGTGCCTGTGGATTGGCGTATGAGCTCCTGGAGCAAACGTCTGTAACCACACCTCAACCTGTCACAAGAACGAAGCAACTCTAATCAGTTCATGACAGTCTAATCAGTTATCATGATCCTAGGAAGTTTTCTTTGCAGAGAGAGAAAATGTTGAATGTACATTTGTTTACACCTTCTTGAGACAATCCATCTTCCTTGTTTTACCCAAAAACTCATCATTTTTTTTTCTCGATTTTTCACAGAAAAAAAAAAATCTCATATTCTTATTCGTCAATCTCATTACAACTTGCTGTTCTCCTTAGTTTTGCAAAATTTCAGGTCTTGTAATCCCTTCGATCTATAGATTTCACCACTTCAGCAATCACACAATTCCAACCATTAATTTGTTTCAGGTAACATTCTTACCAGTTCTTGTAAAAATTAACTCAGACAGTCTGATTCCACAGGCAGTATACTAGTTACAGGGGACAAGAAATTACTTTACAGTGAAAAAGTAGAATTTGGAAAAATTAAGCCATTATTCATCCCTAATGATTGAATTTATTTACCTCTTTCAACCCATGTAAAAGGGAACCAGCAATTGTAGTGTGTGACAATCCAGGTCTGCCATAGTTATCCTGAGCAAGTTCACTTATATTCCTCACTGTCTGCACCCCTTCATTTCAATTCACAAATAAGCAACAAATTATTCAGTTTCTCTTCATCCGAATTACTCAATTACCTTTATGAACACAAACTGTTCGACGAATGACTAACAGAAAGCGCAGATTAAGAAATGCATATGTGGACCTTCGTTGGAACAATCGGAAGCTTTAGCAGTTGCAGAGAGTGAAAGCGCAATGAAGAATGTGAAGTAAAGAGCGTCCATGTTTTTGTTCCAAGTTCCAACAGTCTCCTTGCTCTATATTTGGAGAAGGAGGAAGGTTGTGCCCACCGATCAAGTGAAACCTCCAGATATAGGAGACAGACGGGGTGCAAATGGCCCCACCCATAGGAGATTTCGCACGAGGTCACTTAAAATTGGAAATTATTTCATTTTGATCCCTGCGTTTTATATTTTTCTTTTCCAATTTGACTGCAACCTTTGTAGGTTGCAGCATTAAGCATACATATTTATTCTCCAGAAATACAAATATTCTATTCTAAAGCAGACATGGGAAAAAGTTTTTTTTTTTTTTGTTTTTTTTTTGGTAGAAAAAGGAGATTGTTGGATAAGGTTTTTCTTTTCTTTTCTTTCCTTTTTTTTCTAGAAAAGTGAATTTCAGAAAAATGTAAAGTTAAATGATAATAGGATTGCCATTTTAGAAAAAGAAAAGAAAAGATAATAGGATTGCCAAAAAAAATGTAAGAATTAATATTATTAAAATTTATGAAGCAAAAAATGAATGTAAAAAAATTATAAATTATATATTTTGTTAAAAAAGTTTCGAAAGACCGACTCACTATTTTAGCAAAATAAAAAGTTCCTTTCCTAAAAGAAGGAACGGTATTACGAATGGTAGAATTGATTGACCAATAAGAAAAATAATCTCGTTAAGTTGGGGACTCGGGGTTACTTGAACTGGATATTTTTACTATGGAAGTTGTTTGTATTTAAAAATTAAAATTAAAATATTACTAAATGTGTAAGAAATAGAATATATTAAAATTTTGTAAGTATTAAGTCATTTATTTATAATCAAACATAGTGAATTATACAAATTTTTTAATAAAATATTAACTGCAAGTTAACATAAAAAGTTTTCATTACTATTTTCCAAAAAAAGAAGTTTTTGTTACATCAATATTTCTTTTATTGACACCACAAAAACTTGTAGGCCAATGGCTTACATCAGTGCAACATTTCTCAAGCATCAACAGAAGAGGTATTACATTACACAATATACAGAAAATAACACCCACGCATATAATCCATCGTCACGTAAAAATGCTAGTCAACCAAGCCATCCATCTCAGAGAAGTTGCTTGACTACACCACGAGCTCAAAAACATGACCCTGTGTGTATATTCGAGAAGTGGGCAGGAAAGTGGATCGAGAAAGAACTAACTCAACGCGCCCTGTACACATACTACTCTCTCGGTTGTGGCCATCCAAGCTGTACAAAAAGGGGACGATGTAGTTTACATGAAGGCATAATCAGGTCTAAATGCAAAGCACAGAGGAAATGAATACCTTCCATGCATACATCCCGAAAAAGGCTACGGTATCTGCTGACCAGACGACAGCAAATGATTTCCAGAAAAATGGGATTATGACATTAAGCAACGGAATTAGGAGGAAGAGATAATTGAGAGCTTCTTTCTCGTTCTTTGAGCAGTCTCGTGCACGAAGTGAAGGAATAGCTGCAACAGCAAAAGATCAGCCTTATCAGTTGAACATACAGTTCTGTATAAATAAATCTCAGGAGCAAAAGACGTGTAAAAATTAAAATGGTTCTCTAATTTTATGAGGAATATTGCTTGAAAGTGATAATTCCAGTTGCCCAAGGTTTAAGAGGACAACGGTGACACAAATTTTAGCATGATTACTATGTTTTCATTCACAAGTACTGCCTAAATCTTCATCATTGATTTCTATTGTTTATAGAAACTTCCCAAACACGCCCTTAGTCAATCAATATCCGATCAGTAACGTGTGTTGTGCGCAAACAGTAGAAAGTAGCATTTAGTTGTAAAGTTTGTTTTCTTCCAGTTATCCAAGAAATGAGGAACTGCTTACTGAACATCCAAATGGACCACATTCCCATTAGTCTCCATATGTCTGGTTCATTTGATGGGAATAAGAGATTGAAAGAGAGAACTCCACCCAACAACATAGAGGCGTACCCTTGAACCTCAAAAACAGAGTACAAAACAGTTCCAGGTACCGCGGGATTCTTCGTTGCAGTAGAAGCTCTTGGAGCAAAAGTAGCAGCAGTTTTTTGAACCACCTGTGGGAAGTTGGACTTCAATTATTTCATGCAGGAAACTTGATAAAAAAAGAACGAACAGAAATCGGGAATCTATTTCAAGACGAGAAAAAGGATGCATAAAATCAAACTTTCATTTTTCAATGCTTCTCTTGGCAGGCATGACAAAAAATCATGAATGTAAAGTAACGTTATAATGTTAAAATGTACTTCAAATAAAAATAACTCATCAATGTTGGCCTGTATTTCGTATTAAATTTTCTCCTGCTAAAAATCAATTTCTACAACTCAGTCAAAAGCAAACATAAAAATTTACCACACATTCAAATCAAAAGTTTACTCGAATGCATACTTAGTGCATTAACCATTTTGGAGGATGGAACTGAAAGAACCACCTCCAGTACGCAATTTTAGGTTAATCCTATCTTATCATCAACATCAAGCATAAGATTAAAAAATTCCATCTAGATAAAACAAGTTTATGGTTATGAACAGCATTCTGTTCTTGCTTTTTACTTGACCAACAATGTTTATAATGCAAGCCCATAGTGAATCATGATATAATCGCCATTCACCTCAATGAACCGTCCCACAGCCGCTATTATCAGTTTATCACCGACGAGAGGTTTTTCCCTTACAAAGAAAAAGGACTATTACTTTGTCTTTGTGTCTGCCTTCTGCTTCCCTTCAACAAAACTATTCATCTTTCATAGCTCTTCATCTTCATCATCATCCTCAATTTATGATTGGGTTTCACAACGAAAAAACAATATAATAGTATAATCACTCCTTTGGTATGTGTGCAGTTTAGGGTTAGAGCTGCAGTAATATAGTTAACTTTCAACTGTTTCTTTCTCCTTGTTTTTCAAGGACTGAACTAACAATTACTACATAACTCTGGATTTACAATTGCTTTCCATTCAAATTCATGAACGTAAAACTCTTCACAATTCCTGTGAAAAAGCGATATAGTAGATAATTAACTTTCAACTGGTTATTTCTTCTCGTTTTTCAAGAATCAAACTAACAATTAAAATCTAACTGTCGATTTACAATTGCTTTCAATTCAAATCCATTACCGTAAAACTCTTCACAATTCCTCCCCGACATAAAATTCTATTATAAAATTCGAGAAAATCCTAAAAATAGGGAAATTAACACCACCTTTTTAAGATCTTTCTCGAGTGCAGGACTGGTTGAAGTAGATCCAATTGAAACCTTGCTAGCTCCTGCGGTTCCTTGCTCTTGTACTTCTACTCGATTGCCTTCCTGTGCATCCTTGTCTGCGGTCTCTTCTGTCTTCGTATCCACCTCATTTGAACTCGCGCGAATTCTAAAACCGATGCGCGGGGCAGAATTGATCGTCGCAGGGTTTCGGGGAAGCAAAGAGATTGATGAAGATTTGGAAATATGAGAATTACAGAGACACGTTGAGCTTAACGTGCTCATTCTCGTCTCCGCTGTTACTGTGTGGAGTCGAGGAGCAGAGGAGATAACGCACGTAAGGCGAAACGGATGTGGCAGTTGGACGAGGGTAAGCTAATACGACATCGTATTCTCCCAGTCTTCCCTTCCGTTAACGCTAGTAAACACATGACGTGTTAGGAGGCGGAGACTTTCGGCCGGGGAGGGACTATTTACACTTTAGCCAACCCCAAAAATACTAACTTTTTCCAAAAAATACCTAATTTACTTTTCCAAAGAAAAAAAAAAACATTTTGTTCGGCAAGAATTGGTCGGACAGATTTGAAGCTTTCGGCCATCATTGGCTGAACAAAGCGAAAAAATAAAAAATAAAATGGGCTGGCGGTTACTCATTTGCTGTCATTTTCGACAACAATGGCCATCGAAAATGGCAACCAAGACGAGGGGGAGAACCCCCATCTTTTTTGCTGCAAAAAAAGATGGGAATCCTCCCTCAAGCATTGCAATTTCCAGCAGCAAATTTTGGTACCCTATTTCTTCTTCATTTCTTTTCTTCTTCTTGTTCTTTTTTTCTAAGAAATTGGGTAGGGTATTTTGGGAAATGTGGGTATTTTCGGGGTGTGTTCAATAATAGTTGAAGATGTGAATAGTCCCACCCTTTCGCCAAAGAATTTTGCATACTCTATTTTCTAGAAATAGTAAAAAAGCTAAGAGCATCTCCATTGCATGTGGATGTGGGGATGATATTAAGGAACTGTAGATGAGAGAGATAGAGAAAATATGATTATTTTAATTGAAAATAAAATAAAGAATGAAAAGTAAAACAGTAAGAGGAATATATAAATAAATTTAAAAATAATAATAAAATAATAGTGGGGTCCGGAGGATGTGAAGGTAGATGTGAAAATGTAAAAGGAGCATGGGAATTTATTGTGAAAAAATTGTGAAAAAGTGTGAAAATGAGATAAACGTGATTAAAGAAAATAAAATTTTGAATAAATGTGGGACCCACTCTATTGATTGTGTCTACATCTCTCTTCAATCCACATCCATGCTAGAAAGCTCCCAATGGAGATGTTCTAATGGCATCTCAATTGCAAATGCCAAGTGCACATCCTACATGGAGGAGATATATAGGGTGTTAGGATGTGTGTTTTTATGTGATTTGATATGATATAGAAGATGGAATAAATGGAATTGAATGATGGAGATTTGTGTAGTACAGGTAGGTCCCATAAGATTTATGTGTAAAAATATGTAGAAATATATTAAAACTTGTAGGAGAACACGCGCATAGTGACACAAAAAAATTTGTAGGTTCCACATTTTCTTCTCATTTTCTTAATTTTTCCCACTTTTTCTTTATTAATTATTGTCCAACTTTTATATTTCCACATCTAATTTCGCATTCCCAACTATTATTTTATTATTATTATAAAATTTATTTCTATCTCTCTTCTACTTTTTAACTCTTTCCTCTTTTTTTCTATAGTTTTTTTTCTTCAATTAAAATAATTATATGTTCTCTATTTGAAGGTGTTAGCGTGGAGATTTTAATGCATTTTTTTTCAAATTTCAAATTTGGTCAAACAAATCACATCCATATATCTCTCCACTCATTAAATCTCCACCATCAAATTCCACTCATTCTCTCTCTTCCTATTCATAAAAATATATTAAAATTCATCGCTAACACACTCTTTGTCCTCTCCACATTATTCTTTAACATTTAACATTCACATTGGAATGAAAGATATAATAGAATTGTCATTTGTCAACCACAATCCACAAGTCTTTAAATATAAATATTTTACTACTTTGATTTCTATTGTTACATTTTAAATTTTTTAAAAGTTTGAAAAAGGTTTGATAGTCATATATTTTCTCTCTTTATGGAAATTAAAATGTTAGTGACGTGTTGTTTTTAGTTTATACTAGCTGTTTCACCCGTGCGTTGCACGGGAGACAAAATTTTCAAGTGATAACAATATTGATAGATGTTAATAATATTAACATAAAATCTAAAAAAATAATTAAAATAAAGAAGGAGTTACAACAATAAAATTAAATAATTTAACTTGAAACAATTCGATAAAAATTTCGAAAGAGTTTCTTTTATATTTCGTACTAATCCATCCTATCAATATGCAAGGAATAACTTACGAAAATCCACACAATTTAATTTACTATTCTCTATAGAATAGCAACTTAATTAGCATTTACACTCGTGCTTTGCACGGGATAATAATTTGTAGCAGCGATTGTAATAATATATAATATTTTGCTCATTGTAAGATTAATATACTAATATAAATCCAAAATAAAATAACCTTAAATATTATAATTATCAAAATAACTCTACTAACATTAGTAGAGCTCATTGTTTTTCTTTAAAATTGTTTTATATTTTATTATATGCAATTATAAAATTTGAGAGATATTAATTAAACTTTTAATACAAAATTATTCCCCTAGACAAAATTAAACATCAGTATGACGTACGTTATTAAAAATTCATTTGTAAATAATGATTTTTAAGTTTTAATTATGAAATATAATCAGTATAGAGGTATATTATAAAAATAACAATGTAGCGAGTAATGTCCGACAGACCCTAACACCCCGTTCCTACCATGCCAGGAAACACTTATCCTCATCCCGGCCCATCATCATTTATTCTAGGGCAAGCAAGGATGATATGAGAATTACAAACTTCTATTCCCCGTTAGAAAATTCTCATCTCCGTCCACGCCCCCCCCATCATGATGGTTTAATTGAAGACTTTTATTTCGATATTTCATTTCTTCAATAAATACCTTCTAAATATACTAAACACGTTTATTAACATATTAGGTATAAACTTACTAATTTAACATATTCTGCATATTAAATATTGAATTATTTGATATAACATTTAAATTAATTTGGATAAGACAAATAAATTGAAATATATATGATTAATACTTAAAATATACAATCTATTTGATGATATTTAAAAATTAAATAAAATCTCAACTGCCAAAATTCGATATAAAATAAATAATTTAAAGTATGTGGAATTTTTAATATTTATTTAGGAGATAGAAACTTAAATAAATATTTCACATGGTTGAAAGCCAGTTAAAATATTCTAATTGAGTCATGTAATTTCAATAATTGATTGAGTCGATAACCAATTATTTAGCAATAATTCTTGGACTTATTCCTTAGCGAAGAGACAGCTTAAACCAAAGAATTATTATATAATTGTTGGTTCGAGTAGTACCAAAATAAAAAATAATACTATTTGAAAACCTATTTTTGGAGCTTGTTACTTAAAAAAAATGAGTAGATCCTTTGAAACGCCCATAACTATGCAAAAAGAAATATTAATGTTTTGTCATCAATTGTAATTCAAAAGAAATATCATAGAAAATACAAAATCACATGAGAATCAATAGAAAAGCATGTTTTGAAAGAAACATGATAATGAAAAAAGTAAATAAAGTTAATTTATGAACTAATGATCAGTCGACTTACTTTGCAATAAGATGTAAAACCCCAATTATAAGAATCCAGAATCTTATAGGTGTTAACTTAACTTTATTTTAAAATACGTCAAAAAATAAATTAATTTCGTAAGCATATTTTTCTTCCCCGTAGCAATCTAATTAATTTTAAAAATTTTTCATTTTTTGAAATAATTATGTTTCCCCCCTTTCAGTAATTTAATTAATTTTCGTCTAATAAATCTCTCACAATTTTCATCAAATGAAAATATATCCAATTAAATCTAATAAATATAATTAATTGTAATATAATTAATTCTAATTAATTCTTGTTTTTAGCTAATTATTTATAAAAATAATTTATTATTTCAAAATAATTTGTTTTTTAACCACAGTTTTAAGAATTATATGAATCTAATTTTAAAGATATTTTATAAATAAAAAGATATCTTGCATATCAAAAGATGTCTTTCATTTTTTAAGAAAAATCTAGCTAACCACGGTAATCTAATTAATTTTAATTATTATTTATTTTTTAATTAATATTATTTTTCTATTTTAACAATACAATTGATTAATTTTCGTCGAAACCATATCAATTTTCGCCAATTGAAACCAAGTCCAATTAAATAATAATAGTATTACTAATTTTAATTAATGGTATAAGAATTCGTTTTAATTGATTTTCATTTTAGCTAATTATTTATGAAAATAATTAATTATTTCTGAAATTACCATTTTAATATTTACACTTTTAAGAATTGTATAAATCTAATTTTAAAGAAATCTTATAATTTAAAAGATATATTACAATTAAATTTTTTTTTCATTTTTCAGGAAAACCGCTTCAATTTAACATTTTTTTTAAATTAATTATATTTTCTCCTTTAAGAATGTAATTAATTTGGATCAATAGTTATCCACTGAACACATGTGTAGCAAAATATTAGCAATGGAATTTATTATTTTAATTAATTATTGTTTAAATAATTATATTTAATTTTTTATTTAATTTAATTATTTCTAAAAAAATTAATTATTTCCAAAATAATTTGCTTCATAGCCATAATTTTAAGAATTATATGAATCTAATTTTAACAATATCTTATAATTGAAAAGATATCTTGAAATTTAAAAGATATAGATATAGATTCAATTAATTAAAAAATCGATTAATGTTACAATTGAATGATTAATTAAACAAAATAGATGTTGCATGTTTCTTTTAATTTTTATGCAAACATTAAATGAATTATAATTTTTTATCCCACCAAAATTAAATCTTAGCAAAATCGCTAATTTTAATTAATTTTCATTTATTAGCTAATTATTATTTTAAAAAATAATAAATTCATTTTAAAATTAATTAAAGGGTCCAAGCTAAGTTTTAAATTTTCATGTAAAACATTTATTTTAATTTTTATGTAAAAATTTAATGAATTGTAATTTTTCATCACACAACAATTAAATCTTACAAAAATTGGCAATTTTAATTAATATTTGTTCCTTAGCGAATTATTTCTAAAAATAATTGATTGTTTCTAAAATTAATTATTGAGTCCAACCTAATTTTTAAATTTTTTAGTACAAATTCGGAATCGTAGTGGTAGGATTTTGTCTCAAACTCGGGCCAACTGCCAGTAAGTTTCTTTTTATTTTTGTATAAAAATTTAATGAATCTTAATTTTGTTTTTCAAAAAAATTGAATCTTAGTGTTAAATAATTTTATTTTTTTAATACGAAAATTATGAAAAAACAATCACTCAAAAATTCATTTTAATTTCTAGAACACCCATATATTGTTCAAGACATAAACTTATAAATTGAAGATTTGAAAGAAAAAATAAAAAAATTTGAAATTTACTGATTCAAAATCAAATTGAAATTTATCACAAATATATAATATTTGTCAATTTTGTGTAAATACACAAGAAATTGTATTTAAGTACTATATTAATATATAAATTATTATTTTGGCAAGTTAAATATTTATTAGGAAAACAATTATCTAGTTTTAAATATAAAATAAAGCTAGCTTTACCATATATTTGCGAAATAAACAAATTGAAGCATTATTTTTCATTTAATTTATTTTCAAGGTAAATCAAACATGGAATAGAATTAAAAGTTATAACAATTTATACATTTCATTATATTTGAATTTTACACACAAACATCGATTAATTGTCGTAACAAATTATTAATTTATATTTAAGTTGGACACTAATTTATATATTTGTGGTAAATTTTAATTTTTCAAAAAATAAAAATTTATGTATTAATAGCATACTTATTTTAAAGCTCTCATCAAGTCGAGTAAAATAGAATCACAATTTTTTTTTATATGTAGAAAATGAAAAAAAATAGAGAAAATGATAGAGAAAGTATTTAGATATTATGAGATTAGATAAAATAGGGTAGAAATAATAAAATAATATCTATATACATTAATATTAATATATTATTAGGAAGGGAAAAAATGAAGAAAGTTTGATATGGATTCGAAAATAAAAAATAAAAAATAAAAAGAGATTTTTTAAAATGGAAAGATGGATTTAAGACAATAAAAAATATAATAAGAAAAAATCATCATTTTCTATAAATATATAAATTATTCTATATATAGATAGAAGATTATATTAGGAAAGTTTAATAGGTGGAAAAAATTGAAGATGCATTTAGGCGGGGAAAAAAGCTCCTTTTATATATATATAGATTTTGATTATTTTTTACATGTAACATACAATTTTATCTATTTAACCATTTTGAGGACTGGAAATTTTGGTACATAAAGAAAGTCACATTATTCCCTTAATGGTGTTTCCTTACATATAGGAATAAAAAAATCTCCAATGGGAAATGTGAATTAGAGATAACGTGGAAAAGAAATATAGAGAGAATGTGATTATTTTAATTAAAGGTTAATGAAAATAAATGTAGAACAAAAAGGGAATTGATTGGAACTAGAATTGATATTGGAAGGAGTAGAAAAGTTGGAAAATGAATTCCTCTACCCCCGTCAAGGAAAGCATTTTCCTTCAAAACAAAGAAAATAACGAATTTCGAGAAATGTTGAAAAATCAATTTGAGATAACTGAATTGCAATCAAACGACTAAGTGAAAATTTAGTTGGAAAATATTTTCTTTCACCCATTTTCCATGCAATCAAACACATCATAATATTTATTGGTAATGAATATCTAGTATTTGGTACTCTTAGATACTCCGAAAACACTACAAATTTTCTCAACAAGCAAATGATTCATGTCAAGGGGAGCTATACAACAAAATTATATAACAAATTGTGCAACAACACACTTGGTGAGGGTTCCCGCTTCAAAAAAGAATCACATCACTTTAAATCATTGGGTATCAAATTGATCATGTATGTGTGTTGTGCATTTTGTTACACTACTTTATTGTATCGATAGTATAAACCTTTGAAGGATAAGTTTGATATGGATTATTGATGTGCTGTTGAAAATTAACAAAGTTGTATTAAAGAAATATTTAAAAAGTCAAATCAATGTATGAATAATTAAAACTTATGATAGAAACAAATAAATTTAATTTAATGTGTCAAACAGTCCCCAAAACCTATATATATCTAAGCATGTTAAGAGCATCTCTAATGACTTATAAAATCTCAAAATATGATTTCACGTGTCACGTAAAATGCTTATATGGTACATTTAAAAATAGACAATATCTTAGAAATTATCTATTTAACGTTTTGCATTAATTCATTTTATTCGCTCTCTTTTTTAACTAATAATTTCTAAATACATAAGCCATTACATTTTTAATCAACACGCACCATGACATGTATTTTTTTTTTCTTTACTTCTGCACTATTAGTCAGCCAAAATACTTATTTCACGTGGAGTTTTCGGTGGATTAGTTAAATAAAAGAATCTAATTTGACGGAATCTCTGGCAAATGATACGGGAAATCAATACTATGTGGGTTTGAATTAAATAGTGATCAATATTATTAATGTACTACATAAAATCAAGTATTTACATTATTATTTCCCATCATAAATTTTCTAAATACTACATCCGTCCCAAAAATTTAGTTCACCATTCCCTTTTCGCCCGTCTCAAAATATAGACCACATTTATTTTAAAGATATAGTTAAAATATTACTTGTCCTTTATATCATCATTTAATACATATTGTTATCATAAAAATAGTGTAGTTAAAATAAAACATCTAATAAATGAGATGTCATATTAGAAAAATAATCTTTAATTCTAATTTTTCAATACCATTAATTATATTTTTCTTAATTTATGTGAATATAAGAAAATAGTTATAATTTTGGGACGGAGGTAGCTATGGTCCCCAACTTCTGTTGTGAATATAAGAAAATAGTTATATAAGAAAATAGTTATATTTTTCTTAATCTCTTCATCATATGTTTATAGCTGTAGCTATGGTCCCCAACTTCTGTTGTACTTTCATTGTGGTCTGCAAAGTTATTGAAACTTTGCAATTATCTTCAATTCTTCTATCCCTGCATCACCCACTTCATATTTTCAGTTTTCACCTCTAGGAGGCCAAAAATAAAATTAAAAAAATGAAGGATTTTTTTTATTTTAGTATTTGATGGGAAATTTTTTCATGAAAAAATATTTTCCAATAGTTAATTGATGTATAAAATGAACCAATTTTTATGAAAAAATCAAAACCAAGGGAGAAATAGGTAAATTTCGGTGGAAAATCTAAATAAAAAAAACGTTTTGTATCCATTCTAAAAAGAAAGAAAAATGTTTTGTAGAAACATTTTTCCATACAATCAAATATGCCTGGAAAACTAAATTTTATGGACAAGTTTATTTTAATTCGAGAGCTTGTTTGCTTCAACTCATTGAAAAATAATTTTCTCTAACATCATCTTCTACCGTTCACTATATTAATAATTTGACAAAATTTTAAATATTTCTTTAAAATATCTTTAGAATAATTTATTTATTTTGAAACTACACGTCAAAATATAAACAAACCTCGAACCCTTTTGTGCAAAATAAAATTCATTGATTAGGTAAGATACCCGCGTTCACACTTCACAGCTGCCTTTACGGTATATATTTAAATGAATTATAAATTAAATTTATCTTTGTTACTTCAAGAAGAAAAAGAAAAAAAAAATCTTTTTCGTAAATAACAAACTTTTCAAGCTTAGAAAATACTCGTAAATTCCTACATTTTTCACACCCGACGCCCCCGAAAAATTCGACAAGCCGACGTAGAAATTTGTTTCGACGGCTTGATATCTAAATTATCTGTACCTGTTAATACTTGTATGATACAAAGGAACAAAGGGACGGAGCTCTGATCAGAAATTCATAATTCACTGTGTTTCCCCGGAAGATTTCAGGTTGTGGGGACTTGGGTTTTTTATTTCTCTAAATACTTTGAACAGTAATGGCATTATAATTGAAGATTGAACCAAAGATGGCAAGTTTTTTGGCTGATTTTGCATTGCCTCTGCTTCTTTTGGCAGGTACAATTGAGTTTTATATAGAAAAAATGCTTCTCTTTTGCTGCTTCTAATTTGCCCATACCATATTTATATCTAAAGCTCTAGAGCTGTGGGTAATATATCAGTAGAGTGGCTTGGGGGCATATATTGTTAATTGTTTATAAACCAAATTTGTTGTTTTTACTACCGTCATAAACATGAATGATAAATGAAGCTCTGGTATCTCGTTGGCTTGAGATGACTATTCTATGTGTTGCATATTGTCCTATGATTCGATGGAACTGCCACGGAGGTGGAGTCATATTTTATGGTATTTTTCTACAAAATACGTGTACATTTGGGTATATCTTGTAGAAGTCACAGTTATAGTTCTTGTTGTCTCTCTCGTGTATATATCTGTGTGTGTGTGTGTGAAGTCATATGTGTTCCTTTGATAAATTTGTTGTATGCAACTTGCTGTTGGCAATTTCACATGGCAATGATAATCCCTAAAGATGGTAACACTCTCGATGGACTATAATTCAGTTGATGGCTTAAGAGATTACTACGCATTAGAAGAAAAGTAATTTTGTTGAAAATTATAGTTAAATGGTATATAATAGAACCGATTTATGAGCTCAAACCCTTAGATCAAGTAGTTTAACATGATACCAAAGGAGACAAACCCATTTTAAACAAATTGTGTATGTGTTAGGATTTGATGAAAAAAGTAGATTGTGCCTAGTGTGTGTGCGCGTTGATGATAATAGTTAAACAATATGTATTAAAATTGATCTATGAGCTTAAACTTCTAGATCGAGTGGTTTCACTTTGAGGAGAACTTGTGGTTAAAAATACGGAAATTCATGGAGAGATTTGAAAAATAATATTTTTTGTTGCTATGTGTGGTCGAAAATGAGCGAGCTGATCCTTAAAAAAGTTTTTTCAAACAAGCACTTAAAGTTCTAAAAGTTAATGTATAGGTAATGCGTATTTTCAGGGAGGAAAACTAGCTGACATGTTTATTAAAGGATTGACCATTCAGTGTGCTGTCATGTCATAGTGGCTCTCTGTCGCCCTCTTCCATAGATCTTTGTTTACATGATTCATTGCCTCTAAGAACTAGATTTTCCTTCCATCAAGTGTATCTCTATCATGTATGTTTTGGAAGGACTCTCTTAAGCCCGAGTGTTGGTTATACTTGTTGTTATGCCAGTCTATTCTTTCATCTCAAAGTGCATTTCTGGTCATCCCATGGACCTTAGGACTGCTTTGGTTGTGATGGTGTGCTCTTGGGGAGGCTTTTAGTGTTTCTTATGAGTAATTAGCTATTGCAAATAATTTTCCAAAATTTTGAAATTGTGGTAAAAAGTGCTAACAATGTGTGGGCTGAATGAAGTGTGTCGTTAAAAATGTTGTTAAAAAAATTCGTTCAATTTTTAGGTACTTTGTTACTACACCAAACAAGCATTGTGGTAAAAGAGTGCTAAAATTGTGTGGGCTTAATGAAATGTGTGGTTATAAATATAGTTAAAAAGTTCATAGAATTTTTAGCTACTTTGTTACTGCACCAAACAAGCACTCGGTTGTGCAATGTCACTGTGTTGTTATGATTGGTTTGGCATGTGATATGTATCTCTGAAGTGTTCGTGATGGTTATATCACACCAGTCGATGTCATTCTTGCCAACCAACTTCTGTTTCCAAATATGGCTCAGTTGCTGTGTCTTTTATCTCTAGAAGCCCGTTTTGGATCTTCTATTGGCCAACTTTTATTCATTGATCGTAAAGCCTTATGGAGTGCCACATTTTGGTTCTTTAGGGTAAAAACAATTAGAAAAGTTGTGCATAGCCTTATGTTGTGGATCAAAGTTGGAGGCAGCAGAAGATCAATTAGTTCCTAAGCTGAATTTGCTTTCTTCATCACTATCTTAAATTTTGTCAGAGTTTTGAATATTTGCTTGCGAATTCTCTATCCCACTGTGTTTGTCTTAATTACATGTACTCATACTTTTTAATGACAACCAATAACTAACATGATTCTTACATTCACTTAGAGAACTATTGCAATGTTGTTCCGTATGGAAATTACCTTTAGAAACATGATGCATATTTGTTTGGATGTTCATGATGGGCAACTGTTTGACAAAGTATGTTTGTTATTTATATCAATGTTTAGACAGCAACAATTACATCATCTTTTCTCAACATATACTACATAGTTATACTTTCGCATGTTTACCTTTTGTGTTCTTCAGTTCTTGTATCTGTACATCTTTTGCAGCTGGTTTGCTGAATTGGAGTTTGATTTCTCTCATTAATGTGGTGGCTTCTCTTCTACTTCGTTTTACTGCCCCTAAAAGAGGTATACATCAACGTTATTTAGTGAAGTCGAATCAGTCTACATTACATAATGACTTCTTGAGTTTACAATGTTTAAATACTTCATTTATTCATATTCTACTCACTCGGTGGTTGTACCTTGCGATTGCAAGAAAAGCATATTACGAAATTTTGATACATAAAATATTTTACCTAATTGTACACTTTCTTTTCTTTGCAGGTTTTCGATCGCGGGAACAAGTTTTATCTTTATGGTTTATTCTTGGGTATTCAGTTTTTGTAATTATCTCACAAATCATTTTTCTTGTTGTGTGGGCCATTCTGGAAGCGCAAGGGATCTTTGCAGATGTCTGGTGGATAAAGCTTATTGGATTTATGAAGTATGATTTCATAAGTTTCTTCTTATGGCTAATGTTGTATTCATGTATCACACATGACCATCATTTTGCCTTCTGCTAAGTTACTTTTGGGAGGGTTATCTAATAAGTGTACTAACCTAGTTTATTTTTTGCAGGGTCGAGTCCTCGAGATCTCTAACAGTAATCTATTTTTTGATTGTGGAAATATTAGTGGCACTTGTAGCTTTCATTGAAATCCGTGAAAATAAATTTGGTGTGCTAGACTCACGAGATTCATGTTGGGGCTATTTCTCATCAGTTGTTGGACATATAGGTTTGTCTCTACTTGATCTTAATTCCCATTGGTTTTCAGAAAGCATAGAATACGGTTGCTATCTTGCATCTATCCTTGCAATCTGTCATGCATTAATTAACTCTCATTGGTTTTGAGAAAGCATATAAAACTGTCGCTACCTATACATCTTCCTTATTGCACAATCAGAATTACTCAGCATAACATTTAAATGGAAACATGAACTTAGGAGGTATCTGTGTTAAAAGACTCTGAGCTATGTTATTGTTGTGTTGCATCTCTAAGAAAATTGTAACTAATTGCATACCATGTGACATAGAAAACAATTGAACAAAAATGAAACTTTCTGAAGAAGGGGAAGAAAGGGGACGAGAGCGAGGAAGAGAAGAAGAGGGCACACAGAATGGGGAGAGGAATCAGCAGATGGAGGGCAGGCAGAGAAGCAAAATTAAGACATATGTTTGCATTCAATATTCAAGTCTAACTATTACAATACATAACGTCACGGGCTGGCAAATTTAAGTGCAAGCAGCCTTACCGCTCTCTTTTACCCCAGCCAAATTACATCATGTAAGCCTTTCCATAATTGTAGTTGGCTAAGAAACTAAGAGAACAAGGCACGGAGTCTTTCAAGGATACTTAATTAAGTTTGGGAGACTACTTTATATATAACTCCTTAGAATGCTCTAAGGCTTGACTTCCCTACAAATGAAGGAAACACGAAATCGTGGCAACAGACGGTTTGGACTGTTTCGATCATTCGGCGTATAATCACCTTTCAGAATTATTTACAAAGTGCCTACAAAAGTGAGTAAATGCATGATTCTAGATCTATGCACATGTTGTAATCAGTTCTCGCTAAGAAGGTCATGTTTGGCTGTTGTCATTTAGCCCCTTGTAGTGTGTTTGCACTTGGAATTCAGTCACAGCATAGACAATTTGTGCTAATGCCTTGTAGGCTCGACAATAAGCTGCCTTGGTGTATGGTTTCAACTTTCAACTAATCTGACTGGCATGTCTTTTCAACCAGGAATAGATATGAAATTGGGGATTTATACGCACACTCAAACAATTGGTATCAACGTAGTTTTCGTTTTGGAATGATATACAAAATTCTACGTAACTCACCTAATCTGTTACATTAAGCACAGGTCACACATCACTCTGCTTAGTCTGTAAATGGAGGATTTTATTTTAAACCTTTTTAACTGCATATGTCTTCCTCTTTATTGTAATATCTGTGTATTTTCAGTTATCTTGACGTTTTCTTTGTTTTTGTCTGACATGCAAGGTTACCGCCTTAGGTTAGCTTCCTGCTTAGTGCTGCCTGCGGTGCAGTTGGTTGCCGGAATTAGTAATCCATCTTGGCTTTCTTTACCATTTTTCGTTTGCAGCTGTGTCGGTCTTGTCAACTGGTCTTTAACCAGCAACTTTCTTCGGCTTTTCCGGTATTTCTTTGTTTCAGTGTTGCTAATCTCTCTCTAAAAAGTTGTTAATCTCATTTTGATTTCCCGAATGTACAAAACCTGAACAAAGGAATTCAATTTTGGCCAAGTAGTTGCTAAATTCTTCAATGGCTTATGTTTTTATACAAATGGATTGAAGGTGGTGGAAGCTGCTCTTTATGTATGCTGGATTTAGCATTGGCCTGCTCTATGTGTATCAGCTTCCTATTGCGTTCCCGCATATTTTCCATGTGATAGCCGACTTTGTAAGCCTATACAAAATATCTGCTACAACCGACTGGCAGCAAACTTGTTCCTGTATTTCCCTGATGGTGTTCTTCTATATGGTATGGTGTTCTCATCTTAGTGTCAGACCTGAGCTCTTGTTTGTATCGTTGTATTGTTAATCTATCTTGACGCTGCTGGTTTATCCATTCCCCATCAGGTGATAGTAGGATTTATTTGAGTTCATCAGTTTATCTTTCTCTTGCTTATAACTTCTATTTTAGAATAGATTGGAAATTTTCTTAGTCTCGATGAAAGTGAGTTGTGAACAAAGTATGAC
Source organism: Jasminum sambac (assembly GCA_018223645.1). Taxonomy (NCBI): domain Eukaryota; kingdom Viridiplantae; phylum Streptophyta; class Magnoliopsida; order Lamiales; family Oleaceae; genus Jasminum; species Jasminum sambac. The sequence continues at coordinate 31,647,684 of CP073652.1, forward strand.
TTGTCCCAAGAGCCTTTCAAGGTGATAGTAGGATTTATTTGAGTTCATCAGTTTATCTTTCTCTTGCTTATAACTTCTATTTTAGAATAGATTGGAAATTTTCTTAGTCTCGATGAAAGTGAGTTGTGAACAAAGTATGACTTGTCCCAAGAGCCTTCCTTGAAAGTTTCGATATAGAGAGCTTGTCTAGCCTGTATTTTCACACTATCGAAAGTGTATGTTTGAGAAAATATGGAAAAAATGATTTTTTTCCTGTGTGATTGAAAAGTAAAGAGAAGGCTTTAAGAATCTGAAAAACTTGTCACATCAATGAAATGAGCAATTGAAAATGATGTTTGAGAAAAATGATTTTTAAGGTATGATTAAAAATCATACCACCAGTCATACACTTGAAACTCCTACAGGTGGAACCCATTCATAACACCAATCATACACTTGAGTCAACCATCATTCTTGATGCGCCTGATCTCTCTCCAGGACTCTTACCTAAATCACTCCCATTTCACCATTACCTTCACTTGAGCCTGAACCTGCTCAGGACTCTTGCCTGAAATCATTCCCATTCACTGTTACATTGACTTGAGCCTCAACCTGAATATTTGTTGTTATGCATAACCCCAATCTACGTGTTCATATAAGACGGTTCATCATTTATGGTTTTAGATTTGATTGCAACAGGTGGATGGCAATCTATGTTGATAACACAATTTTGTGATAGGCATTCTTTTTAACACTTGAATTATCAAATATCATTGTTTGACTTGTTACCTTCCGCATGTAAATTATTTATCTAAACTGAGATTGAAATTGAAATCAAAATCATTTATATTATGCTGCATTATGTCATATTTTCACTCCCCAAAGATATGGATGATAATCTCATATGTTCAATGCTAACATGTTCACAAAAATATTTAAAGGTACTGTGTACCCCTTATAGACCTCATAGGTAGTTTATGGTGCATTATAGTAGTTAAGCCTCAAAAGATTGTACCAACTAGTTGGACTTTTGCTCTGTGAATCTCATAGGACCTTAAGTAAGAAAATATTGGAGTCGCATGCGATGATCATGATGCAATGCAAAGGAGCTGCGTATTATGCATTATGGAAATTGGAATGTCGAGACCAGTTCAATACAGTTGAGTTCACCAAACAAGCCACTGTTCTTTACAAATCTATCTCACAGTTTAACGGGGTTTTGACTAGTTTGGTAGGGTGTTGACCTTTTCGTCTGCAACCCTTGGAGTTTGACCAGCTTGGAGGAGGGGTTGCCAGTTTTGGGGTTAAACTGTTCCGCTTAATCCAGGTTCAATGACTATGACTTTACTGAATCTGGAAGGCTTATCATTGGTGTGAAACCAACTCATGATGAACTTTTCATATCTTCTTTCTTTCTTTCATTCTCTGCAACTTAAATCATGGAATCATCATTTTCCTGGAAATCGGTGCTCTTCCTTCCCTGTGATTAAAAAATGTGCCGCTTCATCTTGGAAACCTTAGCAAATGCACGCTAGAGGGGGTTTATACAACTCTCCATAACAATCATGAAGTTGGGAGCTATGAATTACTCTGGATTTTTGGTTTGGTGAAGTTATGCTTCCATACTTTAGGTTCAAATTTAAACACCTCTAAAGCCTAAATGTTATTGTGAATTTGAAACCGTGCAGACAAAACTTTTACGCATGTTATGTTCTGGTTTGGTTGGCTTCTGTAATAGCTTTTATATTGACAATGAAATGTGGTTACAGCCTACTCTAGGTCCAAATCACAGATTAAAATATTGATATGTTTGTGTTAGTTCTTGTGTGAAGCTGTATGACTATATTCATAAATTATGAACATTTAAGTGCATCCATCCTTTTAGTAGTTTTGTGTCTCTGTCTCATCACTCCCTGTTATATTCCTCTACTTTATTAAGCTTTTATTGGCATCTCATTGCGTTGTTGTGTTAATTTATTAGTCCTTCTCATTGAAAGTCACCGGTGATCTAAATTTTGATACAGTGCAAAATGGAGAGAATCACCATGATAACAATTTCCTTAAACTTTAGAATTTAATTCTTACATTTTAAAAATAGTGATGTTTCTTGACTAGTTTGGAATCCTTCCATTTTCTTGAATGGATAACTAATGGTTGGGAAATTTTTGTGCAGCTGTCTGGTGTAAAGCACGACTTGGAGGAAATGGAATTTATTATGTCCATGCGGGAAGGCAGCTTGACCGAGCAACTTCTTCCTTCAAGTAATTCCTTTTTTGTACGCACACTGAGGTAACTGCAGCACCTGGGACCTGGCCCATCTATTACGTACCATTTTCATAATAAAGAGAGTTCTTATCAATATACCATATAAAAAGGATGTTATGAACTACGAACCCACAGCAAAAGGTGCAAAATCTCCTGACATTCATCCTGATGAATTAGCTATGAAATTTGTAGGTTTTCAGAACCTAATAAACCCACTCCATTGGCTTATTTAACTGATGAAAAGCATATAATCTGTCTAACTCTCAATCTCAAGAAAAACTGAGATTCTCCTATTCTGTAATTTTTGAAAGATCTCATGCTTTTTGTATTTAATTTTGATCTGATTCTGAAGCAAGAGTGCTGACTAAACCAGAGAAGTAATTTAGTCAGTGTATGGTTGCTTTCAATTCAATGATTTTCCTTTGGTTATCCCTCCATCACAACACGATAAACAAAGTAAAAAGCCCCCTTCCTGTTGAAATCTAGAAACTCGGTTCCTGTGAACTTCCATCAGCATTTCTTTATCACAATAAGAATTATTCCTATGGATTAAGTAACCACCTTATAATAAGAATTTCCTCTGGTGTCCCAATATTACCAATTGTTTAGGTCATCAACCAACAATAAAGGGGAGGGAGGAGGAAGAGAGGCAAGAGAAACTATATTGTTGCAGCATATTAAATCGGGATCTCGCATAAAAGGGATGATATGAATTCTTTCATACCTCACAGCTGGATGATTCTCGTAGGAGGAAGTTACAAAAGAAACATGTATATTAGGACATTAATCCAATAGGAGTTTTCCTACTTTTTGCTATGGCATTATCACCAACCTGACATTAATATATGTCAGATGGTTTTAATTGGGAAGAGTCAGAAACATTTCCTTTTTCACAATATCCATTGTACTAGTTCTTGAGCTGATATTTCACATATGGACGTGTTATATTTACCACACACTTAAACCTTTCCATTTTGCCACCAGTCCTTTTCGATTTTTATAAAGAGACAATGTACTGATTTTCATGCTAAGTAAATCTAATCCTGGGATTTGCAATGAAAATAATTTCTTACATCAAATGTATCTTTATAATAATAATAATAATAATAATAATAGTAGTAGTAGTAGTAGTAGTAGTAGTAGTAGTAGTAGTAGTAGTAGTAAAAGTAAAAATTGTAACAGGTTTCTTTTACAAGTTTGTTGATTATCTTAGTGTTTACAGGTCTGGTGTAAGGCATACCAATGTTTTCTTAAGGGGAGCTGTTTTCAGGATTTTTACCATCAACTGGTTCACGTATGGTTTCCCGGTACATATCCTTAGACTTGAAACTTTTGTTTTGTGGTGAATTTATATACTTGTTTTGTGTGTTTTGACTAGGGAAATATTTAACATGACTTAATTGAGCCATATTATAACATGGACACACAATATAACTCAGAAGGACAGAAGAATGTAGCACGTCAATCTGGTTATTATGGACTAAGTGGTTCTGGTTTTGCAGAAGGTTAAGTTCTCTCATTTTTTGAAGAATCTGAGCGGCTTGTGGTTGAAGACTGGATTTCTAATGTCAGCCTGAAAATAGGGTAGGAGTTGAAATTGAATTTTACAAGGATCTTGAATAGTGTGGAAATTTAGTACTCAATGAAGTGCATTTGTGCAGAAAACCACATGTTCTTATTGATGTAGCTCTTAGTTCTAGATTTCAAGGAAGTAGTTGCTTCTTTCACTGGTAGTATAGCGTTAAACAAACTTGTCTTGATGCAGAGGTTAGAAGAAAGACGATGCAGATTTGCTTAACTTTTCATGACCATTTAGCTGAGGGAAACAGAGAATACAATCAATAGGTTGAAAAGGGAATTGGGAGTGTCTTTTGTTGGACAAGGAGGGAGATTACCTGTTCCATTGAAATCTGTTCTTAGAAAATGACAATGATTAACAAGAGCATTCGAGAGTTTAGAACTAACTATGCAAGCTATACGTTGAACAGGACAGTAATAACACAAGTACTTAAGTAATACTTGGCCCATTCACACACAGAAAAATTGTTGAACCATAGGAGGAAGCAATGTCTCGATCAGTTAAACATTCCATGTTAATCTATATAATATGGAATGACTGTATCATGTCAGTATCATTTTCTACTCAGAATATGATAAATTCTTGTGATTTTCTTAAATAGGTCTTCTCTTTGATACTTTTTAGTTTAATTTTCTACCAGCTGTATGTCCTTGGTTTATAAACATCAACAGTTAACTTGACAGATATCCTTGTTTGCCCTTTCCTATTGGAGCTTCCATTTTGCAAGTATTTGTGCATTTGGGTTACTTGCGTATGTTGGATATGTTATATTTGAGTTTCCATCCTTGTATCGTCTGCACCAACTGAATGGGCTACTTCTCGTCTTCATTCTCTTGTGGGCTGTGAGTACATATATTTTCAATGTGGCTTTTGCATACCTGAACTGGAAACTTGGCAAGGTAAACCTCGTATGAGTTTTCAAGTGGAACTTAATGTTCCCATCTTTGGGGGGAATTTACAACTGGCTTTTCTCTTCACCCAGGACATGGAGATCTGGGAGATGGTTGGGTTGTGGCGTTATCCGATCCCTGGCTTCTTCCTTCTAGCACAGTTTTGTCTTGGAATTCTTGTAGCTCTTGGTAATCTTGTGAACAGTTCTGTTTTCGTTTTCGAGAGGCGCTTATCAAATGAGAATGAAACTGAGGAAGGTAAAGATGCTTACATCAAATTGCAATTCGCCAATTTTAAAATACTTGTTCATGTTTAAATGTATAATAGTACTGCCTTTTGCGTTTCTGCTACGTTTTTAGAGTCTGCACTCTCCGTTTATCCTCGTGACTGGAAGTCCTCCTTCCTACTGGATGTCTTGATTACTTGGCCGTTGACGATACACTGTTAATTACTACAGATATGACTGGCCCAGAATACACTTATATAAGGGAGATGTAGAACAAATAAACTTCTAGATTACTCAGTTAGCTCGTGTAGTTGTGTCAGACTGATAAGTTGTCCATTATTCTTAATATTATGTTTCGGATGAAAATTCATTGTTTGCTCAGATCATCCATCGGTGTTTGGACTTGCCTTGATTAATAGCTATCCTTGCTTCCCATCTTCGTTATACCTTCCTAACTGGATAGACAAGTTTAATAATCAAGTTAGGAGCAACCCAGAACCTTGCAATGGCCTCGGGTAATAGGCTTTTCTGCCTGCAACTTCTCACTCTTGTCATGCATGACCTTCAAATCCATTTCCCTTGGGCCTATCAATTTAGTGTTCTGCTTTGGTTTCAGCTTGCTTATTATCAAATATATTTATCACAGTGAAAGAAGATGCGATAGTCTTGATAGTGGCTACAATTGCTTGGGGGCTGCGCAAATGTTCTCGGCCAATCATGCTTTTGCTGATATTCCTCATCTCGATGAAACCTGGTTTCATCCATGCTGTTTATGGTATGCCAGCTAGAATTGCGTTTTATAAGTTTATGATATTTTCTGCTAATCTGGTGTAACTGCACCGCTTCCAAGCATTTGAGTAGCAAGATATTCAGTGATCCAATAATCTGACTGGCTTTAAATTTCTGTCTTGTATTTCAGTGGTATTCTTTTTGATGTATCTCCTGAGCCATAATATCTGCAAAAGGATGCGTCAGACCCTTATTCTTCTTTGTGAGGCTCATTTCGCGATTTTATACATTTTTCAACTTAATCTGGTGTCACGGAGGTTAGAGCAAAAAGGCTCTTTAAGTATGGAAGTTCTTTCACAGTTAGGTGGGGTCATTGTTGTTCTTATGGTTCTTCTGTTTTGGATATAAATTATAATAAGCACATTGAACACTTATCCTTTCTTTATGAGGGCCTGGCGTATCAGTTTTACTAATTTGCTTAGTTTTTTGAAATGCCTGTAGGTCTTCTTGAAAGTGAAAGTTCTTGGGACTTCCCCGAGATAGCTCTTCTTGCTTGCTTCTGTGCGATTCATAACCATGGCTTTGAACTGTTGTTCTCTTTTTCTGCAATCGTGCAGCGCACACCCTGCCTTCCAATTGGATTTAGCATTCTGAAAGCTGGTCTGAACAAATCTGTTCTTTTGTCAGTTTATGCAGCCTCCAACATCAGGGATGATTCTGAAAATCCTTCTCATGGTAAGATAAAGTGGTCCATGAGCAACTTCACATTTTATCTAACTAGAGGTGGTTAAAACTATATTGAGACCAGAATTCTGGATCTTAAATAGATTTGTTATCAAGTATAATAACCTATAATTATTTCTAGAACAATATTCTTGTCCTTGATTTATTCCTCTTGCTGACAGAAGTATTGGTATCATTCTAGTGCTTTGATTTCAATGTAGGGTTAAATGCTCAATCCTAACTTTCTAATGCGACTTCTATCGATGTTGTATGCTCATATTTGTCCATCTTGTTTCAGAAAGAAAGGTGGCCTTATATCTCAGTTCAATCGGGAAGAAGTTCTTGTGCATGTACAGATCATTTGGAACCTACATTGCTTTTGTGACCATTCTTCTTGCCGTGTACTTAGTGAGACCTAATTACATATCCTTCGGTTACATTTTCCTTCTCCTTTTGTGGATCATCGGTAGACAACTTGTTGAGAAGACAAAAAGGCGCTTATGGTTTCCATTAAAAGCATACACAATTGCAGTGTTCATATTCATTTACAGTTTAAGCATTTTTCCCACCTTAGAGACTTGGATGTCCCGAAAAGTTGATCTTTATACATGCTTTGGCTATAATACTGAAGCTTCCTTATTGGAAAATCTGTGGGAGTCTCTAGCAATCACAATTGTCATGCAACTTTATAGCTACGAGAGAAGACAAAGCAAACACATAAAATCAGAGGATCCGGATCCTTTGGAAATAGGAATTTGTGGGTTCATTAAACGGCTTCTAATTTGGCATAGTCAAAAGATTTTGTTTGTTGTTCTGTTTTATGCATCATTATCGCCAATAAGTGCATTTGGGTTTTTGTATCTTTTGGCCTTGTTATCTGTTCAGCTTTACCGAAAGCATCCAGAATCCCATCCAAATCATTCTTAGTCTACACAGGATTTCTGATCACACTGGAGTACCTCTTTCAGCTATGGGGTAGACAGGCTAAGATGTTCCCTGGGCAGAAACATTACAATTTGTCTCTCTTGCTGGGTTTACAGGTGTATAAACCTGGCTTTTGGGGTCTGGAAGCAGGCTTAAGGGCAAAAGTGCTTGTGGTTGCTGCATGTACCCTTCAGTACAATGTTTTTCATTGGTTGGTGAAAATTCCTAGTTCTCTTTTGAATGAAGGTAGGTCGGGGGAACCTTGCCCTTTGTTTGTCTCGGCAGAAGATATTGTTCCTGTTGTTTCAACTTCCGCTGGGGATGACCACATATTATCAGACTCAAGGACATTGTCTGCACAAAGAATGGGACTGACAAGCAATTCATGGCCATCTTTCAGGCCTGATCTTCATCAATCATCTGATGTTAAAGAAGGTACTGAGGATGCTGAAAAACACTTTTCTGGCTATATCTGGGGCAGCATGAGGGAGACTCACAAGTGGAATAAGAAAAGGGTTTTTTACTTGAGACAGGAGAGATTTGAATTGCAGAAGACAACCCTAAAAGTTTATTTGAAATTTTGGATGGAGAACATGTTCAATCTCTTCGGCCTTGAGATCAACATGATAGCATTACTTCTTGCCAGTTTTGCTTTGCTGAATGCCATTTCTATGTTCTATATTGGATGTCTTGCTGCTTGTATCTTATTAGCTCGTCCCATTATACGCCGACTATGGCCAATATTTGTGGTTCTGTTTGCTTCTATTCTTCTCATTGAATACTTCGCCATGTGGAAGAATATAATCTCTTTGAAACAAACTGCGACCAACACGCATTGTCATGATTGCTGGAGAAGCTCAAACCTATTTTTCCACTTCTGTACAAATTGTTGGCTTGGTATGATTTTTATCATTGTAATTGTTACTACTTGGCAAGCTATGGCTTATTAAATTTTTTATTGGGTATGATTTGCTTACTCAAGGGGAGGCCCTTTAGGTCTATGTAGGACATGTGCCAATAACCTGTGGCGTCCTTTCTTTCATTTATCCTTAATTTTGCGACATCCAATTGTCGGCATATTAACATCAGCCACTGGTATATATCCATCCTAGCATCCTTGCTTCACTATTATAATATTATACACATTTTTTTTACCTATTTCCCGGAAATTCAGTATCATGGACAATACAGTTTTAAATATTTAATAGAGTTGGTCTTTTAACCTCAATCGAGGTCTTCCAAACACACAGATTTCTTGTAGCACTTCAGCAAGCATTTTGGTCCAACCTGGCTTAATCTTGTTCATTGCATTCTCTTCAATTCTTTCTTTGTTGTTAATAATCAAACCCAGCAGAAATTCTTGTGTTGGAGTCTGGCAAATGGCAAAACCTACCCAAATAGGCTAAATGTGAGAACAGTGACAAGTCATCCTTGCTGGTAAAAGCATTGAACAATTAATTGTGAAGATCTTTATGTAAAAATTGTCTATGCTATTCTCAGTAATGTTGTCAAAGGGTCCATAGTACCAGTTCATTCCAGTTTTAGTGAATGCTTCCATTAGTTCCTTGATATATTCCATGATGTTGTAAACTTCCAAAGAGACTTTTTATTCTATTATTATTATTATTATTATTATTATTATTATTATTATTTTGTTTGACATTCCTCTGCCTCTGAACCTTAGGAGTACAGATCATTTGTCTAATTGAAGCTTCTCTGGCATGAGCTGATATTTGGAAGTCAGATTCAATTTCTCTTGTACTCATCTAATGCTCATGTGAATCCTTTTTCTCTGGCAGGGCTTATTGTTGATGATCCTCGAATGCTGATTAGTTATTATGTGGTCTTCATGCTTGCATGTTTTAAACTTCGTGCAGATCATGCATCCGGTTTTTCAGGGTCATTCACATATCGCCAGATGGTTTCACAGCGTAAAAATGCTTTCGTTTGGAGAGATCTTACATTTGAAACAAAAAGCATGTGGACATTTCTCGACTATTTGAGGCTTTACTGCTATTGTCATCTACTGGATCTGGTGCTTGCTTTAATTTTGATTACGGGGACCCTTGAGTATGACATTCTGCACCTAGGTTACCTTGGTTTTGCCCTTATTTTCTTCCGGATGAGGCTTACAATATTAAAGAAGAAAAACAAGATCTTCAAGTTCCTGCGGATGTACAATTTTGCGGTCATAGTTCTCTCCCTTGCTTATCAATCTCCCTTTCTAGGTGATTTTAGTGCAGAGAAGTGCGAAACAATTGACTACATTTATGAGGTGATAGGGTTTTATAAATATGATTATGGTTTTCGTATTACCTCAAGATCTGCATTGGTGGAAATTGTCATTTTTGTTCTAGTATCACTTCAGTCTTATATGTTTTCATCATCAGAATTTGATTACGTCTTCCGATATCTTGAGGCAGAGCAAATTGGTGCAATTGTACGTGAGCAAGAAAAGAAAGCTGCTTGGAAAACTGAACAGTTGCAGCATATTCGTGAAGCAGAGGAGAATAAACATCAGCGTAACTTACAAGTAGAGAAAATGAAGTCTGAGATGCTGAACTTAAGAAGCCAGCTTCATGGTATGAATTCAACTGATTTTTGTGGTGATGCTTCTCCTGTTAGTGAGGGCTTGAGAAGGAGGAAGCATGCTTCATTTAGTCCACACTTGGACACTGACAATCCTGACAAACAGGATGGAAATATCTATTCAGATTCACCTTTACCATTGAACTTGAATGATTCTCCTGGTAGTGTGAGAACCGAAAGTCCATTTGCAATGGACTTAACAAAGCAGCCACTTTATTCCTCAATTTGTGAGATCACAGAACTTGAGGAGGATGCAGATGATAAAGCCTTTGCTGATTCAGACGGAGCAAAGAAAAGTAAAGGACAGTCGCGAGAAAATCCATTAGCTTCAGCTGTACAGTTGATTGGTGATGGGGTTTCCCAAGTACAGTCAATTGGAAATCAGGCAGTTAACAATCTTGTGAGCTTTTTGAACATTGCGCAAGAAGATTCAGATTCAAATGAGCCCTCTTTTGTGGAAGATGGAGAATTTAATGAGAGTGAAATCCAGGACCCTAGAGATGCACACATTTATCGTTCATCTTCTTTGCAGTCTGACAAAAGTAGAACATCGGATTCTGCTAGGCTACAGATTGGGCTGATTCTCCACCATATATGGTCCCAGATGCGATCCAATAATGATGTGGTGTGTTACTGTTGCTTTCTTCTGGTCTTTGTTTGGAACTTTAGTTTACTTTCTATGGTCTACTTGGCTGCGCTTTTCCTCTACGCTCTCTGTGTAAATACTGGGCCAAACTATATCTTCTGGGTTACAATGCTAATTTACACAGAAATTTATATTTTGATTCAGTATTTGTATCAGATCATCATCCAGCATTGTGGTTTCAGCATCCAGTCAGGCCTCCTTCAAGAGTTGGGATTTCCCACAAAAAAGATAGCATCATCATTTGTTATTAGCTTGCTACCTCTATTTCTTGTGTATTTATTTACTCTAATTCAGACTTCAATAACTGCAAAAGATGGTGAATGGTTTTTAGACGGATATGGTAATGGTAAATGGGGTTTACGGAATCGAAAGGAGGTAGGCGGGGGTTCCAGCTGGAGTGATAAAGCAAAGAAGCTTTTCCAAATGATCGAAAATTCAATGAGAAAGATAGTCAGAAGCTGTTCTAGGTACTGGAAATCACTGACACAAGAAGCTGAATCTCCTCCATACTTTGTTCAATTGTCTATGGACGTCCATGCATGGCCAGAGGATGGAATCCAACCAGAGAGGATTGAATCTGGAATAAATCAGCTGCTGCGTCTTGTACATGATGAAAGATGCCAGAATGAAAGCCCTAATCATTGTCCTTGTGCCAGCAAGGTCCAAATTCAAAGCATTGAGAAAAGTAAAGACCCAAATGTGGCCTTGGCTGTTTTTGAGGTGGTATATGCCTCCTCATTGACAGAATGTTCTCAAGCAGAACAATATAACTCTCTAACTCCAGCAGCTGATGTAGCAAAAGAGATCCTTAAAGGAAAACACATGGGCCTTGTTGAAGTCGTCGGATTTCCATATGCCACACTCTCGGTAATTGGAGGCGGAAAAAGAGAAATTGACCTTTATGCATACATCTTTGGGGCTGATTTGGCTGTATTTTTCTTGGTAGCAATTTTCTACCAATCCGTTATTAAAAATAAAAGTGAATTTCTTGAGGTGTATCAGCTTGAGGATCAATTCCCAAAGGAGTTCGTATTTATTCTAATGGTAAGCATATGAGTCTATTATTTTCATTTTGGCCCAATCTTGTGATATTTAGCAGGAAAAACATAAAGGAACACTTTGAATCACATTGGTAAAAATATTGAGCTGAAGAGGATTACGATTCCTTTTAACCCTGGCAATTGAAAATGACTGCTAGTGTGTGGTTTTTTTTTTTTTGAAGGGTGACATGTCTGACTGACTGACTGCCAATTTGTATTGATTTGACAGCGACATGCTTATCTAGTTCCTTGATTACTTTTGAGTTCTCTTTCTGTGCAGGTAATCTTCTTCTTGATAGTGGTTGATCGCGTCATATACCTGTGCTCGTTCGCTACTGGAAAAGTCATCTTTTACCTTTTCAACCTTATCCTTTTTACATATGCCATCACTGAGTATGCTTGGCATTTGGGTACGCAAAACGCTGCTGGTTTGGCCCTTCGTTTAATATATCTGACTAAAGCCGGTTCCTTAGCACTACAAGCCATGCAAATCAGATATGGCGTTCCCCACAAAAGCACTTTGTATCGCCAGTTCCTAACCAGTGAAGTTTCTCGGGTCAATTATCTTGGCTACAGACTCTATCGTGCTTTGCCTTTTCTATATGAACTGCGATGCGTACTTGATTGGTCATGCACGACTACATCATTGACGATGTATGACTGGCTGAAGGTGAGTTCTCAGAGGTTACAACCATTCGGATGTATTAAAAGGCACTCTCTTTCATCACCTAATTATTTTTGTTGCTCAGATGAGATTTTATGAATGCTTTTCAAAATAGTGTTCTGGCCAAATGTGCTTTCTGCCACATTGTAACAGACGTGCAACCTCTGACCATGAGCTAGTTTAGTTTTAGTTTTAGTTTTTGACACCCCAAGATAATCTACCTATGGTAACCCAGAAACTAAATAAAGGTCCTCTGAGACTGACATGGATCTAATCAAATTGGGCTTTGAGTTAGTTTTGATTCCTTAAACTAGAAAAGATAATGTTTTCGCTGCACAAAGGCCTTGTAATGAGAGTTCATCACAAGGTATGATAACTGCAGTTATTCTATATCAACCTAGGAGGAAAAGAAATTTAGCTAGCATATATCCAACCATTATTTGTATTTGGCCTTAAAACAGACCCAAGTGCTGAATATCTGATGCAAGTGGAATCATACTGTTCTCTGCACTCCCAACTTTGGAGAATACACTCCCTGTTTGCTCACATAAATGTATTACTTTTTCTGCAGCAGTTAATCTATCAGCTTTGCGGAGTACACACCCTGTTTGCTCATATAAATGTATTGCTTTTTGTGCATTATTTGATTTTTAAATTGAAACTGAAATTTACACATCCATTTTAGTTGGAGGACATCAATGCAAGCTTGTACCTTGTCAAATGTGATAATGTTCTGAATAGAGCTTCACACAAGCATGGAGAGAGGCAGACAAAGATGACTAAGCTTTGCAATGGCATTTGTCTGTTCTTCGTATTAATTTGTGTTATTTGGGCTCCCATGCTGGTGAGTAACTCATGATATGAAAGTTCTCTACAATAAAATACTAGTTCTCATAGTTTGCGTACAAATTCACGCAAATGCTACAAAAATTATCTTCCTAGTTTTAATTTTTTTTGGTTATAATCTCCTATATTGCTAGTTACGCTTGATTCTTAATTTCTCTTTTTGGTCTTTTCTTTTTATTATTGGTATATCATAGATCATTAGTTTGAGGGGAATGGATCGCCATGAAAGAGAGTGGGTGAGCATTCGCAAGCTAGGGAGGTAGCTTAGGTGTGACGGGGGGATTGGGGAAGTACATGGTCATGATTCTTTTCAAAAAAAGCACTATATAAGTATAAAGCTTATGATAGTATGTTACTGTGAGGTATTATAAATTTTTGAGCATCTTTTGCTCCCTAGACCTGTAATTTATTTGAGTTATACATCTGTGCCTTTTCAGAAATTCATTTGTACATTTCTTCTTCACAATGATTATTTTTGCTACATGTTGACTGCAATAGTAGTTCAGTTTTTCATTTTATATTTTTTCAGAAATTTAATCAATATTGTGATTCAAGAGTGCAACAAGAGTGATTATCAAAGGTGGCAGTTGCTAAAATTCTTTCATGTCCCCGTATCTCAGCCATGCCCCCACTGGGCATGGTGATGAAAATACACACAAATCCTTCGGAGTTATACAGAAAAACACCAGCTGTGGGAGATTTAGAACCAGATACAAGGACTTCTCAATATCATTATCTCAGGATGGCAGCTTTGTCAGGATTATAGAAAGGACTAGGAGAACTGGGTATGATATATCAGTCACTGTGGATGCTGCAATATGGCTACTTGAGGCTATCAAGGTTTTACGCAAAGAGGGAAATACAAAAAACACCAAGAAGCATTTCAGAAACAGCCAGCAGCGTTTATGGATGGAAAACTTCAAGAACATTAGAGGGGATTTCTTAAGGATTTCCACCTTAAGGAATAGCAGGGTGAGGAGTATCATAGTTCCAGCAGAGGAGGAATTAATAGGATGGAGGAACATGGAGGAGAACTTACAGCATGTAATCGGAAGGAAGAATACGCAAGTAAAACACTTCTATCAGCCAAAGCAAATCCCAGCAGTGTATGGGAAGAATTCATGGGCCCACGTGGTTAGAAATGCACATCCAAAGAGGCAGGAGAGGCCAAAGGGACAGAATCCTGTGAGGAGATGGGATCAAGTACCTGAAGGAAGTAATACTTTCAATTCGAAGAACATATCCACTCAGGGTAGATATATGCATCGCAGCAGTTCTGAGAAATGTGATGCCAGGAAAAAGTTCAAGAGAAGTAACCTTGCTGTGTTGCTGTTTAGGGAAGAAAGTCATACCCCTTGGGAAGCAATTCAATATGGATTGTTGGATACTTTGGCGAAGAAATACGAAATAAGTCCACTGTTTGATGACAGAGCAGTGTTATGGTGTTACAGTGAAGAAGAAAGAGACAAGTTGGTCAATATTGGAAAATTAAAAATCCCAGCTGTAACGTCAGTAGTATTCCTTCCATGGAGTTGGAAAAATCAGGAGGACAGCCGGAAAATTGAGTGCAGATACAGCTGGATAGGTGTTGAAGGATTACCTCTGAACATATGGAATGTACATGTATTTAGAGTACTTGGGAACTTATGTGGGGGATTGATTGAGGTCGATAAAGATACAGCAGAAATGAAAGTGTTAACCCATGCTCGTTTGAAGCTGCGAGGGGATCAATATGGTTTTATTCCAGAAACAATCTCATTACCCTATGAAGGCTCGAGGATTGAATTGAAATTCATCAAGTTAAACGATAGAAGATATAGATTTCATGGAATTTTCGACACTTTGTGGCACAAAGAGGAGCTGACGGAGAAGGAAGGTGTAGATTCTGCAACGAATGGTGATTCAGCAGCAGCAGAGGTGGAAGATGATGACGTGGCAGCCTCTAGTCAGCAGGTAGGGCAGGACGTGGCAGAAATCACCAATACTTGCGAGACAAGAGGCAATAATGGAATAAGGAACAAGCAATTCAAACACGTATTTAATACGACAGGTGGGAGTTACGTCGATTCCGGCGTAGCACAGCACTCGAGAGAATCGATTACCAACACAGAGGATAGAATCGAAAGGAATACAATCAGCCTAGGTAAGATATTCAATAGAATTAACGAAGGCCTGACCTTGGGAAGAGCAATTCCATCGCAGCAATTGGGGATTAGGGTTTTTCCCTCGCACGCGACTATTATGAGGGATTCAGTAGTGTCGGGAGGAATACAGCTTTCTCACGTCTCGGGTCGATTACATGAGGGCCCAAAATTAGATTGGATTATTAAGACGGGGCAAACAGATGCTAAGTTGGACTATGGATCAAATAATTTGGGTTTTGAGAAGGCCCAATTACAGGGTACTTTGACTAAGGTGGAGCAGGGAAACCCAAACGAATCTGGGCTATTCTTCTTTCACGGGCTTATTAAAGCTGTTAAACCTAAGGAGAGAGACTTTTTCAGACAAGCGGACATTGTATCTTGGCTAAATTTTAAGGCCCAAAAATCAAACAAAACATCATCGGTATTGATTAAAGATACGGAGGAAGACAATGAGCAGATCGAGCGAGAAGGTAAATTATCTTTCAAAGTCTACTCAAGAAGAAATACCCAACCTAGCACAGTAGACCAATATCGAGTTGATTCGATGGAGGAATTGATACAAGAAGATAACAACCAAAGCGAGAATCTCCAGGAGTTCGCATTCATGGATGATGACGCTGAAATTTGCACTTCGGAAGAAGAGGATGTAGATTCTGTCACATCGGTAGAGGAAATTATGGAAGAATCAGTGGTAAATATCAGAAATCTCTGGGCTGGAGAGGCTGAGGAAATAGCTAGCGTCATAGAGGTCGACGAAGTCATTGAAGAAGATCGGGTGAGGAGCTTGACAGCTACAGTTGAAGACAACGAGGTTTCTAATCGGACAGCTGCAAACTTGGAGGTGAGTGAGCTGAAAAGGAGTTCTCTTTTTGATTCCACGGATAAATTGGGCATGAAGGTGATCACCAAAAAGAGCAGGGAGTTGAAAATTTTGACCTTTAATGTGAACTATGACAAACCTGGGAGTAAGATAGGGGAGATTGGAATACAAAGATGAAGATTCTAACTTGGAATGTAAGGGGAACAGGGTCGGTGGAGAAAAGAAGAGCCATTAAAGCAACCATCTGTAGTTAATCTGATCTAGTCATTCTTCAAGAAATTAAAAGAACAAGTAGACAGAAGATTTATTGGGAGCATTTGGAGGTCTCGTTTTCAAGGAATGGATACTTCTTCCAGCTATTGGGAGATCGGGAGGAACTTTGTACTTTGGGATACCAGGTATATTTCACAAAGAATGATTCACTCGATTGGGGAACACACTATCAGTTCAGATCTAGGCAGAAGGTAAAGAGGTGTGGTGGTTCTCGGGGTTTACTGGACCAAGCTATGTAAATGGTAGATCTGATTTTTGGGATGAGTTGGCTGGATTAAGTTCCATATGTGGAGAGAAGTGGTGTTTGGGGGTGACTTCAATGTAGTCAGAGGGGTTCAAGAGAAATTGAACAGCAGCTCGAATACAAAGAGTATGGCGAAGATGTTTGATGAACTAATCAGGGAATTGAAGTTGATTGATCCCAAACTAAACAAACGAAAATTCACGTGGGTTTAACTTTAGGGTGAATCCTATTTGTAGCAGATTGGACAGATTTCTTTTTACAAGCAACTGGACTGAAATTTACTCCTACACTAGGCAGGAAGTGTTGTCAGAGCTATCTCTGATCATAGCCCGATCATTTTGGACTCAAACCCCTTCAGGCCCTAGCCTTTCGCTTTGACAACATTTGGATGGAGAATAAATTATTTAAATCAGAGTTTGAAAATCAGGAGAAAGGCCAAAGTTGAGGGATGGCCAGGTATAAGTTCATGAGTAAGTTGCAGCAAGTGAAACAGAATATCAAGGTATGGAGTCAACTTGTTTATGGAAATAGACAAGTAATTAAACAAGCTATGGAATATAGGATGGCTACTCTTGATAAATTGGAGGAGGAGGGGATGTGGAACCACCATCTTCAAGAGGAAAGAACCAACATCAGAAAAGAATGGAATCAATTGGTCTTCGAAGAAGAAAGAAGTCTGTGGATGAAATCAAAATGCAAGTGGGCTAAAGAAGGAGATGCTAATTCCAAACTTTTTCACAGTCTATTAAGTGCCCGGAAAGCAAAAAATTTCATTTCAAGGATTGAGAAGGAAGATGGATCTTTTCTGGACAAGGAGGCAGACATAGTAGCTGAAATTCTGAGATTCTTTTCAAGACTGTATACATCAGAGGAGAGAATTTTGGTAGGCATAGAAGGAATCGATTGGCAAAGTATTCCTGATTATATGGCCCAACATCTTGAGAGGCCATTTGAGGAAAATGAGATTAAGAGGGCCCTGTTCGATTGCGATGGAGAGAAAGCTCCAGGTCCAGATGGATTTAGTATGGCTGTGCTTCAAAAGAACTGGAATGTTATTAAGGAAGACTTGATGGAGGTGATGACTGGATTTGCAAAAGATGGTATCATACATGGAAGCACCAATGAAACTTACATTTGTCTTATCCCAAAGAAACTTAACAGCTGCAACGTAAGGGATTATAGACCAATCAGCCTAGTAACGAGCCTGTATTAGATTATTGCTAAAGTCCTATCTCTACGATTGAAAGAAGTCCTTCCAGAAACTATTTCAGAAACACAAGGAGCTTTTGTGGAAGGAAGGCAGATTCTAGACACAATCTTGGTGGCTAATGAAGTGGTTGAAGACTATAAAAGTAAGGGGGAAAAAGTGGAATGGTTTTCAAAATAGACTTTGAGAAGGCATACGATAATATAGAGTGGGATTTTTTTGGATTTGGTTTTGGAGAAAAAGGCTTTGAAATGTGTGGAGAAAATGGATCAAAGGATGCATCTCTCAGTGTCATACTCTATTTTTATCAACGGCAGGCCGAGAGGGAAGTTTAGGGGTTCTAGAGGATTAAGACAAGGAGATCCTCTATCCCCATTTTTGTTCTCCATCAAGGACCGACGCTTTGGGGAAAAATGGTGGATAAGGCTAGAATTTCATCTCTATTTAAAGGCTGTGTCATTGGAAAGGATAAGGTTGTAGTAAGTCACCTTCAATTCGCGGATGACACTATCTTCTTTGTAAATGATGACAAATCCCTTCACGTTTTGATGGACATTTTGCAGATTTTTTGTGGTATATCGGGGCTGAAGATCAATTTGCTTAAGAGCCAATTGTTGGGACTAGACATTGATGGAAATGTGGTGGAACAATGTGCTAAGGAAATTGGTTGTGAAGTAGGACATTGGCCTATAAAGTATTTGGGAATGCCGTTGGGGGGAAATCCGAGAAAATTGTCATTTTGGGAGCCCGTTTTATCTAAATGTGCCAAGCGCTGATAGTTGGAAATGCTCTTTCCTATCTAGAGGTGGAAGATTAACACTCATACAGTCAGTACTTTCAGCCCTTCCAACTTATTATCTTTCGTTATTTAAGATTCCCAAAGCTGTCACAAAATTGTTGGAAAAGATAATGCATGATTTCCTATGGGAAGGAGGTGAACTTGCAGGAAAGGAACACTTAGTAGCATGGGAAACAGTCTGCAAATCCAGATTTCAAGGTGGTTTAGGCATTGGCAACATAGAACTCAGAAACAAGGCTTTCCTAATGAAATGGCTTTGGAGATGTCCTTTGGAAAGCCAAGCATTATGGACCAAAGTCGTTAAAAGTCGGTATGGAGAGGCGGAGAACCTTTGGGATACCAAAAAGGGGGAGAGGATGACTTATAGAAGCCCTTGGAAGGGGATTGCTTCCCTGTATGATGAATTCTTGAATCTGGTCAAATACAAAGTGGGACGGGGAGATAGAATCAGGTTTTGGGAAGATAGATGGCTTGGAGACATTGCCTTTAAAGATAGATTTCCACATTTAGCCAACATATCGATGCTAGAAACAAGTGTATCAAGGAAATATTGAATAGGAACTGTGATCTCGAGATAATCTGAAAATGGTTGGAACCTTTGCTGGAGGAATATATTTGATTGGGAGATTCCCAGCTGTGTGGAATTATTGAGCACTGATAGAACATTTCTCTCTTGTGTGAGGTGCTCAAGATAGCAGTTGGATTCGCATACAAGAGTGGATTATTCTTTGCAAATCAAGCATTCTCTTCATTGACTCTCAAAACCAGAATCCAGAGAAGATTTGGGCAAAAACATTGTGGAAGAGTCTTGCTCCTTCTAGAATTAAAGTCTTTGGATGGCTTATGGCTTTGGGGGAAATTGAATGTACATGAGAACATTCAAAATAGACATCCATATCTAACACTTTGTCCGGGTTGGTGTGTTTGCCTGTAAAAGCAACAGAGAGACAGTCTCTCACTTATTTCTGGAATGTACCATGGTCCAGCTATGGTCCAGACATTACTTCTAACTAGACATTCAATGGTGTATGCCTCAATGTTGTAGTATGCTTCTAGCTAGTAAATTGGGAGGAGGAAAGAGGACTTCAAGAATATGGACAGCATCAATTCTTGCAATCTGCTGGGCTGTTTGGCTAGAAAGAAATAGGAGAATCTTTGAAGGAGTAGAAGAGCCAGTCGAAAGGTTGTGGGATAAGGTTAAGGTTTGGGTTGCAACATGGATATTTCACACTAGAGAATTTGAAGGATTGTCATTCTTGGAGCTTAGCAGAGAATGGAAGAATTTTTGTAATTAGTTTGGATAGGATTTGTACCACTGCTTTCTCAGAGAATTGTGTTGAGATAGCATGGTTGTAACTTTATCTTATATTAATAAATTCGTTTCTTTTTCAAAAAAAAGTGATTCAAGAGTGCAACTTGCTTCGCCTTTGAAGATGCATCTGTCCTCATTTTTTAATCTGTAGGAGTCCTACATCGATTTTGTCTACATTGAGCCTGTGTTCATTTTAACATTTTTGTACTTAAAACTAATTTCTATTACTTAGTTCTAGTGAAGCCTCAATATTGATCACATATCTCGAATCTCAACTCATTATCATCTACACATGTAGTGATCCCTAATACTATCAAATCTAAAAAGCTAATTTTTGGTGAAATAAAAATTTGACCGAGCTCATGCTAATTGTATAATTTAGCAGACTTCTATGCTTAGACACCTTACTTTGTTTGAGCATTGTTCTTTGATATCCTCCCTTAAGTTGCAGGGTAGCTGGTTAGTTGTGTGAAGTAACTGGAAAAGTAAATATGGGTATTGTATTGTAATTCAAGTTAAACTAATAGCTAATTTTATTGCCATACGGCAATTATTTGTATTTGAGGGCTCTAAGTTGCAGAATTGAAAATGATGAAATGATGAAATACTGAAAGTCTGAAACTCTCTCTCCTCCTGACATCGTACCATTAAAAAGTTGGTGGCTGGGTAGAATTGAATTTTCCTATGTGGTATATGCAGAAGAATAGCATAAAACTGAAATTTGGGATAATGTACTTAGTTTGAATACAAGTTCTGCTTTCTTTTGTTAAAGGAATATGTTTTACATAGATGATGCTCTCTTTCAGATGTACAGCAGTGGCAATCCCACAAACATAGCCAATCCAATCAACGATGCTAGTGTTCAGTTTGATATCAGGACAGGGGGTGGAAGGTTAATGCTGTACCAAACAACTCTTTGCCAAAAGTATTCATGGTTTGAGCTCAATTCAAATGCTGATCTTGATCCTTATGATTATTTGGATTCATATAATGTGAATGACATTCAACTGATATGCTGCCAAGCTGATGCAAGTTCTCTCTGGCTTGTCCCTGATTTGGTCCAGAGACGGTTTATCCAGTCTCTTAACAGTAGCATGGACATGAGATTCTCTTGGGTTCTTACAAGAGACAGGCCAAAAGGCAAGGAAACCGTGAAATATGAAAGAAGTCTCAACCCGGAAGATCTTCCTGAGCCGTCACAAGTTGAAGGGGTTTTGAATGGTTCCATGAGCAGCTTTAGGGTTTATAATATTCTTGCAAGGTATTTCCGGGTTACTGGTTCTGGAGAAGTGAGGCCTTTTGAGCAAGTGGTTAGTTTCTGAATCTTCTACATCTTTCTGGTCTTGTTTTCTCTACTCTTGTAAAAGAAGCTACTTCAGCCTGTAGCGATACATATTGTTTAAGATTTGGATGGTTTAAGGTGGCTGAGTGAATTCTCATGGTTCCTGTATCAAATTAATATTTTGCTCAATAATCGTGTTTTCTTCCTTCTTTTTTTGGGGGGGGGCAAGGCCGAAATATGTCCCCAAAGTACATGTGACTTAACTGAAAATGTCTAATTGCATGTAATGTACAGGAAAATGATGTCACCGCAGACCTGATTTTACACCATGAGGGTTCTGAATGGTGGTCCTTCCACGATATCAATTCTTTTCAAGTTAATGGCTGCGACTCGTTCTCTGGGCCTATGGCTATATTTGTGTCAGAGGAAACCCCACGTAAGTATTTTGTAAAAACTTTATTTTCTCTATTTGGATGAGCCATGAAATCACTAAATCTGTAGATCAGAAATGCCACTTTTTAATTATTAATTAACGAGAACCATTTCAGAAGGATTTCTTGGTGAGACTCTCAGCAAATTCAGCATTTGGGGTCTCTACATCACATTTGTACTGGCCGTTGGCCGGTTTATCAGACTGCAGTGTTCTGACTTACGAATGAGAATACCATATGAGAATCTACCTTCATGTGACAGGTAATGCTGATATTTCAAACCAATATTTTAACGACATTTTATTATAAATGAATACTGAAATATACTATGTGTAGTACTAGTGCCTGTGTTTATAAGTAACTCCTGTTTGTGAATGTGTTAAGCATACGAATAGTAAGTTGAATAATGCTGTGAAATTTTCTTAGGAATATTTTGTTGGGATTAATGTTTGACTTTGAGAACTTACAAGTCAGTTTATAAATTTTATCCAAATAGTGTCATGAGCATGAGTGGTCATAATTGAACTTTTGGGAGAACGAGTGGATGAAAAATGGTTGAAGAGGGCAGCCAATTATTTGTCTTGCTGAAAATGAGTGAGGCAAAATCGCTTGTGGAACTAAATAGACCAAGCGAGCTCAATATTTCTTCACTCGTCTCCATTGACTTTATGAAGTTTGCTTCATCAACATACCAAATGTAGTATAATGCTTAAAAAAGAACTATTATTTTCATGTAACAAACATGGATTGAAGGTTTATACAATGACACTGCAGAGTCTTTTATACAATGACACTGCATAGTCTTTCTTTTTCTGATGCTTTTTGTGTGGAAGATCAATCCATTCTTACAACTATCGTACCTTAAGAAGTCTTGATTTCATTTCTGTAGATTGATAGCCATCTGTGAGGATATATATGCTGCAAGGGCAGAAGGGGAGCTTGGAGTCGAAGAGGTCCTCTACTGGACATTAGTAAAGATTTACAGGTCACCGCATATGTTGCTCGAGTATACAAGACCCGACTAGCTTCACTAAAACACGGACCTTTGCTCCTGGACGAACAAATTGGTGACAATAGGATCTACTAACATGCCCACCTGAAGATATGTACACATACCAACAGTGTTCTATTCGATTCTCAGTCCTGCAGTTTCATCGACAAGCTTCTTGACTTGTAATTTTTTTAGGATCTGTGTCAGGAAGTATCTCCAATGCAGGTATGCTTATGTCTGTTGGAACTCGGAGTCGAAATATCCCTTTATTTTTCGAGTATTGAGGAACTGGAAATGTGTAAATATCGTGAAAGAGATGATACCCGCACACAGCCGGCGGCTTCTGTAAGTGTAAAAAGATGCTAGTCTGTGAGTCTTGTTCATTTACACACAATACTTGATATTGTTTGACTCTATACGTGCGTAGATGGAGCTGAAAATGCCCCAAAATCAATTATAGTGATTTTTATTTATTTAAAGTTGTGTGCCTTAAAATGAAAGGGTCTGTGGTCATATCATGTATATTTAATTTGTTGATTTCACACTATTTTATCCATGATTCTTTTACATTGTTGAATGGGAGTATCCAACTTCCTCATTTCGAATACTTGTTCTATAATTTTCTTTTTGTATAGATATATGTGTACAGTTTCGGGTTTGTTACCATTGGCGATGCTAAAAAGCAGTGAAAAAGGTAAACTTAACAATAATGGCAAGTTTTCATAGCAAACTTCTAAGAATAGAATTTACTTTTGAAAATTGTACTTTAAGATAAATTCTACCTTATGAGGACAAAAGTATCCATTTACACTCCTAAAAGTCTACAAAAATAGATACTGCAGATATGGTATATCTTCAATCTGCACGCGGTACTTTGGTAACAGAAAATATACAAAATTTGTAAGAATCATAAATGTCATTACAAATACATAAATAGACAATACTCGCAAGATTACAAAATACAACCTACCGACCTCCAGAACAAGAGATACTCCATTCCAAGACCACAATTGCCCCCACTGTAACTTGTGCATCAAGAAGCCCAAAAATGCAAAGTTTTACCGTGTCCACATTTCACTGCAGGTTGAAGCTGATAAGTTACTTCAAATGGGGTGAAAATATGTTCATCTCTTTGATTTCATCTGACGTTGATATAGAAAATGATGCAATCTGCAATACAATCCACCGAGCTCTTCATTCTGCAATACACTTCTTGTGACAGATCGTATCAAAATAAAGTCGATATAAACTTATTCGATAAGCAATTTAGATAATTAATCATCAAATTCAGAAAAGAGACTAGCTACATACACCAAACAAGGCTTAACTCACAAAATGAGTTAATCCATCTTACTCACAAAATCAGAATCAGATAATTAATTATCAAATTCAGAAAAGGGACTAGCCAACCTTTGCAAGGATGTCCAGCAGTTCATTTCTAACTTTTCGAGCAGACTTCCTGTTTATGGCTATTAACTGAAAAGAAAAATTTAAATTTTGAGTGTTAAAACAAACATGAATAAAATCGAATAACGAAAAAGGAGCATGGATATGAAAGTTAAAAGAATACCGAAATGACATCAAAGGGGAGCAGAGGTTTGGAGGGGCATGGTGGCATTGACTGGGCCAAATTGAGTGGCAGATGAAAATCCCGGAAGATGAGATTTCCAACTTGTAGAGGAC
The DNA here is from genome assembly GCA_018223645.1 of Jasminum sambac. Taxonomy (NCBI): domain Eukaryota; kingdom Viridiplantae; phylum Streptophyta; class Magnoliopsida; order Lamiales; family Oleaceae; genus Jasminum; species Jasminum sambac. The sequence goes on from CP073652.1 coordinate 31,671,971, forward strand.
AAAAACAAAAAGTGAGCTTTAGTAAATTATTACATCATGACGTGGAAGTAAAATACCTTGGAGAAAATTTATGCCCATATCAATTAAGAATATAATTGGAAATTTTAAGCTGTCAATAGAATACATCAAATTAGCTGACTTTTATAAACATAAATAACGTTATCATCCCAGAAATTTGAAGATAACTTATAAGTCAATCAAAAATCATGTTACTAAGCACTTGTTTGGGGAAAAAAAAGAGAGTTGATAATCACTTTTTCTTATTTTCAGCTATACATTCTCCTCAAGAATCACTCTTCTTATCACACAAACAAAAAAAATAAATATATAAATGTCAAACAAGCTATGAACACATTAGCTACAACTAACACATGGAATCCAAACTAGAAATGGAAATTTCAAAACTAAAAATTCTAAAAATTAAACACTTATCTAGTGTCCAAAATCAGAATAAACAATCCAGCAACCCCGATATCTTAAACCCAACAATTAGATAAATATAAATATATTTGGTTCAGCAACGACATGCGTGAAAATATAAGTTGCAGATATGGTCATTGGATCACCTCATTTCATCATATACAAAATGGGCTTTGGAAAAATGTTTTTGCTTAATAAACATATAGAAATGAAGAGTAGAACAGCGGATAATACATGTGGGTCTCAACTCTCATGTAAGGAGTGGTGAAAAGGTGACCATTACAATGCGTTTGAAAACGTGTTTCTCTAAGAACAACTTTGCAAACAAGCCTCGGAGAGTTTGGAATTCTTCTTCATTTTGATATACACCAAACAACCCACAAAAATACATAAAATCATAAATCTGTGCAGTTATTTATCTGAGGGAAATTTAGACTAAAATCGTATAAAATATTTATCCAAGCCAAAGAGAAAAGCGCAATCCTTGCAAATTCACAAAATTTTTCCTATCTATCCAATATTTCTTTCTTTTTTTTTTTTTTTTTTTCTTTGGTTCAGAAAAAAAAAAGCTTAAAACACCATCATCACTGGACAAAGAAAGGGTCTAGATCTTTACCGATGATTTTCACACCAAAAAATGGAGGAGAAAGCACAAAAATCAAATTCCAAACTTGAAAAATTATGATGTTATGTAAGATACGAGCTCTTACAAGATAATTTCATAAAATTTAGAGAGGTTTGTTGATTTTTTATATTTATTTTTTATTTTTTATATTTATTTATTTACTTTTTATTATTATTATTTATTTATTTATTTATCTTTTTTGTAAGATGCAGACAAGACTTCAGCCGTTGAGAAATTGTTGAGGTTATGGGAAACCCTCTGTTTCTCTTTGCATGCGGGAAAATGGAACGAAACAAATCGAAAAAGAAGCAGAATCATTGCTCCACAGTCCTTTCAAACTGGAAAAACCTGCCTAGATTTTTTTAATTATGAATTTCCTAAAGAAATTCAAGAGAATTCTAGAAATAAAAAATAGAGAACTTTGTATATGAGTGTAGATAGAGTGCTTATAGGACAAGCTGTAAGATGATCCCAAAGAAACTGAAGAGAATTCTAGAAAGAGAAGATGGAAAACTCCACAGAAAAGTTTAAAGGGAAATGATTTTCATATAGGATAAGCTGCAAGATGAACAAGTGGGAAGACCAAAAATGAACTATACCTTCTCAAAGTGACGCTTTTAACATGCAATGAAATAGAATATATCAGATTCCCAATTGTTGCAACTTGGAAACATCCACAAGCGAGTTTTCGCGAGTTAGATGTCAAGTATTATGACATACACGAGAGTCGGAAAACTGACGAAAACAAGTTCAGGTCTGGAGGTGGCATGAGTTACATACTAACTTATTTTCACTTGAAGACAAGGTCGGATAAATGCTTCATAAGCTGCCTACTGTCAGACATGGTTTCCTGTTCACTCAAGGTAAAATCATGGAATTCTACAGTTCAAAACTAAGTAACGACGGTCAAATGACACATCTATCTATATTCAAGTCCTCTCGTTTGAATTGACAAGGAATTCTAGTCTAGGTGAGAAATGTGTATGTTAAGTGTAGTTTTTGCCTTCTACTAATACCCAAGAATCCTACGTCAGTTTCTTTGCAATTTGCAGTAATACTAGGAACTACATAACAAACTAGGAAAGGCGTATTATTCATGCACATCCCATTGGCAAAACTGATATTTGTCTTACTATGACCTTCAGATCTTACTCCAGTAATATATTTGCCTGGGGATGATTTCAGGGATTATATTTATTGCTTTTACAGAACATCGGTTTTTCAGCCTGGTTCATTCTTTTTTTTTTAATAAGAAACTGCAACTTTTATTGCGGTCAAGAAGAAATACAACAAAAAAGGTGTTTGAGCCTACCACCCAGCAAGAAAAAACAAAGCAGAAATCAGAAAAATCAGCCTATCAAGGTTAAGCTAAGCTAGACACCAAAGTACAAAGTGAACTAAATGGGTCCAAGCGGAACAAGTAATTATCAAGGTCTCCAAATGTCCCTGCCGCTCTAGCCCAAAGACCAAGGTATGTCTGATAGAGATTTTTGAAAAAAATGATTATTGAACGTGTGGTTCAAAATTCAAAAGTGAGGAAAACTGGAATAATAATAATAATAATAATAATAATAATAATAATAATAATAATAATAAATGAAAAAGAAAAATTGTCAAGTTAGTCAAAGTCAAATGACAGGTTGAAAATAAGAATTGATAAATGATTTTTGGATAAAGATGTCGGAAACAAGCCTTAATTGTTCGATGATTTCCAGTTAGCAAGTCTGTATGACCAAATTTTAATTTTGCATGCTGACTCCTTTAAGAGAAAAACTTACCACATGCAAGTTAAATTGACCGCTTAAGTATTGAACCATGAGAAACTGCAGTCCTCCCACATAAATTAGTGAAGCTTCAACACTAGAGGAAAATGCAAAGTGGCAAACCCGTACACCGTGAAAGTCCATATGAAGAGTACATAATAGAACAGGAAGTAGAGCTGTAGAGGTTCAGAAGCATGGCATGACCATGAAATTCAACTGGATACATGATAAGCATGAATAAGAAATCGACAGAACTAAATTTTAAACATGGAAGAAAGAAGAAAATCTACTTCAATGCCAGAAAAGATACAAGAGTTTCCTGACTACGATTTGGTCAAAATGACAGTCCACTAAACGTAAAATAAGCACATTGTGATCCTTGTTCAACAGAAAACTGTTGCATAAATAGATATTAAGATATTGAATGTGCACCTTGATGTTCCAGTCCTCCTTTCAATGTCGTCGAGTAAACTAGCCCCAAAGACACAGCCAGAGATGGTAAAAAGAATACCTTAACAGCACAGTTCTTGTTCACATGCATTCTCTAGTAGTACAAAAATAAAATATGGAAATCAGGAGGGGCATACAAATAAATCAAATGAAGTTGAACAAGTTAAAGAACAAAACAAAAACAATAAATGCCGATAAACAGAAATGCTCTGACTTTAAAGTTGCCAGCAAAGAAAAATTGTTTACTTACTATAAGTTTCTGGCTAGTTGAACCGTCATCCTCTTTCTTAGCCGCTTGACAATTTCATGAAACACTTCTAAAATCTTCTGGTTATGGAAATAATACTCTTTAAGAAACCCTATAACTTCTATACCAAATTGCTCTCACCAAAGAGAGAGGCAGAGGAGGAGGAGGAGGAGGGAAGAGAGGAGAGAGGGGAGGGGGGGGGGGAGGCGAAGGTCCTTTAATGCTCGATGCTCATTCAGAATCTCACAGGCCTCTACGTTGTCGCTGGATGCACTCAGAAGGTGGATATCAATTATTTTCTGCTATAGACTCAATGCTGCATAAGGCACGAGATCAAAACAATCCACCAACCCGTGTATAAGTTTCAGCTAAGAATAGGTTTAATACTCCAGTTGAACACACCAAACCTATTTGCTTTACCTTAAAATTCTCCATCAGATGATCTAAGTTAAGAATTAATGACTCCAGGGTCAACAAAACTTTGGGGGGATGGAAAGACGAATTTGTAGAATCAAGATTGAATATATCACATGGTAACCTCGGCTTAGGATATCCAACAACTACAAAATAACACCTTGCTAGACTAGAGATAAGTGGCTAAATGAGGTAAGTTTGCTACAACAAAAGGAGTCAGGTACCTGGGATTGTGATCTCCTTATTGGAAAAGGAGAACAAGTACAGTAAAGGTGGTTTCTATAATGCAACCAGTAAGTAGCACTTCCAAGGCTTCCTGTGCTTTGTGGTTACCCTGATGCGAAACTTAATTCATTCTTTAGTGATCAACACATTGGATATGGGAGAGTTCTTGACTTTGTAAAATCAAACAAATAGGGAGTGCAAATGTTGACTAAAGGGATGAGAACAGCAGCACTTGATGAACAAAGAAACAATTACGAAACTACATTCCATCATGAGATAATCTCTTGGCACATCTATGAATAAATCACTACTCTTTTACACAAGAAAAACAAGTCCGTGTCCATTCATTCCTTTATCAAGACGTGCTCATGTTGAGTTCCTGAGGGAAACTTTATATCATATTCAGTGTCTATTCGTGTAGAACATGGAGACTAATTGAAGCATCAGAATAAGAAATTTGCACTACGTTGCAAATTATAACAAAACAGCAGAAACCATCAAAGCAAGTCTCTCCATTTAGATAGTCATTTTTTTACTGTCTCCTACACGATAGAGAACATTTTATACATCAAAATTCAAAACACATGATTGCATTCAATGCATGGGTAGCATCGACAAGCAGGAAGAATGCTGACGATGGTAAACTGCAACATGGCAACTAGATTACAGAAGCAACAAGAGATAACATCAAGAAAGACCAGTCGAAATAGAAAGTATAATTAGGTAAGTTCTTGATATAGCTACTAGAATTATTATACTGGTTCGAATTTTCATTTACTGCCACCACTTGATTCCTCTTTTGGGGAACTGGCTTTCACCTTTGCAGCATTTGCTTCTACCTTTGGGGCATTAACAGGAACAGTGTCTGACATGACTTTTGGGACGGAGAAACTGAAATCTGACAGAGACAAATGTTCGTACTCTGGATTTTGCTTCAGAAATAATGCAACTTCAGGACCTGCCCTCAATTTCTTTCCATTTGGAGCAAGGTAGTAGCAATCAAGTTTTGAAAAATCTTTCCTCAGCACAAGTCCTCTTTTGAATCCTGCAGGAGTTTTTGGCAGATTTGGCTTGTCAACAACCCATATACGTGAGTTATCATACTCCAAATCACCAGGATCGTTGCAAGAGACATTGGCCCTTTTACTGCAAACAAATGGTTCTTCAACAAATTTTGTTCTGATTTCCTCATACTCTTCTTGGGTTGGTATCCTCCTCCACTTGTGGCAGTCCCGGCATTGCACACTCCATACATTAATGGAGTTGCGAGGTGCCACCGGGCGAGGCGTCCCTGAACGCTGAAACAAGAAAGATGATGTCATTTCAGTGCAAAGTCTCAGCAAATATAAATGGACGAAAGAGAATTCATAAATTTGTAGCAATCGGAAATATGATGTGAAAACCCATCCATTGTTAGAAATTGCCAACCAATAAAAAAAGATTTTGAAACAAAACACTAAATGGAAGATCTCTTCTGGAATCACTTTGCCTGAAACAAAAAAAAAAAAAAAGCAACAAAAATGTAGATTTCTGATACATACAACACAGTTTGAGGGAAATGCCTAGGGTTCAGAATTCAGAAGCACGACCCCATTAAACAAAACCAACCATAATAAATAAATCAGACAACCAAGACATTGAGACTAAAAGCCCTAATAATGATAATTCGTTCCATACACAGAGACACACACAACATTGAATTCACATTATCATATATTCCTGTAAGATAAAATTAGGACAAACAAATTCCTAGGGTTTAAAACAAGACCCACAAACCCACCAACGAAAATAAAACGAAACGAGATTCTTAGACGATGATCTCTTCAGAAATTACAAGCACTGTCAGATCAACAGAAAAATATTAAAGAATGCAAATTTCCTTAACGGTTCATTACAATTTACATATGTACAACACATAGGTTTGATGTGCTCTAAATGAACGAGAGTACCTTCATCGGTGTTTTCTCGGCCTTGATCTTCATCGTCTCTTCTCTTACGATCAGTGTACTTTCCTTCTCTCGTCACTCACTAAACTCGCATTCAAAGGCGTTGTGTAGAGCTATTTGTAACGGCCCGGCCGTTCGGCGCCCCAAGAACACGCGAGATCACCCGCATGCACCCGAGGCCAGCCTTACCCCAACCCTGGACCAGCAAGCTTGCCACACGCAACATAATACTTTGGGAAAGAAATACGAGTATCGCATAATCCCATAATCATGTCGCCGATTCGGTATATGCGCCACCAATCTGGCACGCCAACTCCTGCGCGCCGGGGTGAAGCGCCTAGGTCCGTGACAAGCTCCCCACCCAATCCGCTAACGCCTCGTGGCGGACGAGAGAACTCGCTTCCACGCGCATTTCCCCCATTGAGAGCAAAAATTCCACGCACAAATGCGGCACCACCTCCTCGATGGACAGGCTCCCCACGTTGCGCCCTTGCGCACAGCCCGCAGTGCTCCATGCACCTACCGCCTCGACACCAACCTTCACCCTATGCCCCCTGGCATTAGTACCTCAGTTGGACGGCACCTCACGCCGCTGCGCCCTGCACGCATGTCGAGCCTCCTCAGTAGCTCTCTTTCATTTCCACTGCGCTTTCACGAGCTTGCAGAGGGTCAAACCATCACAAAGCCTATCTCGTACCATCAATATCCCAAAGCTTTCCATCAATTCGATGCTTGCTAATCCAACCAACATGCACAGTGGCCGCACAACCCCAAAGATCACATTCGATGGAACACTACGCCGGAACCTCCCGCAATTTCCTAACGCAAATGGCCCAACGGCTTTGCTCGATACCAAGTGTAACGGCGGCCGTTCGGCGCCCAAGAACACGCGAGATCACCCGCGCATGCACGGCCGCCTTACCCCAACCCCTGGACGAAGTTCGCCACACGCAACATAATACTTTGGGAAAGAAATACGAGTATACCTGCACAATAATCCCATAATCAGCACAGTTCAGGTATATAGGCCACCAATCTCGCACATGTCAACCCTGCTGCGCCTCAGGGGTGGGGCACGAACGCTAGGTCCGTGACATATTGCTCGGGTAGGAGAAGAACCGTTATATAGGAAATGTTTGCACTGTCAGGGAGTCCAACTTACTATAAATTGCTAAGCAGTATCCCAGGTTCTAGTTGTGGCTTTATTGGCCCCTGCTTTTATATTTAGGTGCGGCCAAACCCACCCCATTTTTTTACTCTCTACACCCACCCTTTCTTAATGCTCAAACAAACGGGCAAAAATACCCTTTTCCCAACACCAGCCGAACAGCCATAGGGCTGTTCTTATTTATATTTGGTCACTGCTAGCCGAACACAACAATAGCCTAACCAACTCCTAAAAAAAATTATTGTAACTTTTGTTGTCATTTCCAACAATAAAGTTATTGCCATTTCAGGCAACAATTGCTATAAAAAATGGAAGCTTCTTCTCCGGCAAAGCTTCGTGTGCTTTTTTATTTTTTTCTTGTGGATCAAATGATAGAATTGTCCATTTGTCTAATTTTGAAAAAGGGGTGGGCATAGAAATTAAAAAATGAGGTGTGTTTAGCCGCACCTTTTATATATTGGCGGTGTAATGCGACCTTATGGGATCATCAAACGACGATTTCTTGAACACGGGCTCTCTATCAAAGAAAAGTCGGAGAGAACAAATTTAAGTATGCGAAAGTCATTGGGCGTACTTTGGTCAGGTAAGTTTGACAAGGCAACGGTGGGTGAAGAAAGCTATTTATACAAACAGACAAGAAATATACAAACAATGACACAAAAAATGACATGATTATTTTATAATGGTTGATTTTTTAAGTGATGTGGCGTGTGAAACAATATATTCTTGCCATGTATTGGTAATGTTTAAGTATTCCTGGGTGTGTTGTAGTTGTGGCATTCCAGGGGTATTTTCCAATCACATATAATTATCGTTTTAAAAACTGAGACTAGATTCAGATCCAGTATGGTGATGCGGAGTTTCAACAATTTGAAAAAAATTTTGATGCCACCGTTGGCCTTCAGTAGCTGCCGATCAAAGTTTTTTGCCATAAGTTGCCCAAATTATGACAAAAAACTTTGACCGGCGGCCACTATTTACAAGTTTGTTTATACGAGTAGCAAAGTCTATCACATGAATGATATATTTTCAGCACTGATATGGCGTCTCTTGGTGCTGCCACTCGGCAGCAGAGGGTCTGGTAAGTGGACCCTGCTACCATATGGTAGCAAAGAACAACCGTCACATCAAGTATTGGAATGATGGAATTTTAACAAAGAGCTTGTTCTTTCCAAATTTTTACAACAAAAAAATTTTTTCTCTCCCATTTTCAACCACACAGATTCTCCAATACAATATTAACCACACATTTTCTACGGAATATCGTGCCCAGCAAATTACCAACCGACCGAACAAGTTAAAAATGTCCACATTGGGAATGTATCATTTTCGAATTCTATGATCAAGGAGAAATGAACATAGAAAGTGGGAGGAACTTGAGATATCCGAATATCTGATGAAAATGTCCTTTTTTTCCCCTCTTTTGTCTTTCCTTTTTCTATTTAACAAAAGAGACTCCTTATATGCAACGATTATAAATTCCATACACCGTGCAATAAATAAGTACACATCTACAAACAAACGTCAAGGCTGGTGTCGTCATCATCTACATGTGTCGCCATGCAAAATGTATAATCGCCAATGTGGACAATAAGATTGTGGTCACAACACAAATTGCTAAGCTAAAGCCTAAACAAGCAAAAAGTTTTGCACTTTTTATTAATGTGATGTGATTGTGTAAAAGCATTTTATGTTTATGTAGTTTCTCCCTCAGATGAAGAAAACGCATTCTTATCATGCTAATAATATCATTAGAACATTAATTCACCCATACTGCATTTGGACATTGCATCACTTTATTACTATAAAATAAAAATCACAATAGATTGTGATATTTAAAATTCATTTCTAGGATTGCCTACAGACTTCGCAAACTCACAGCGCCGTGTTTAATTGTAGTGGCACACTTCAATGTCCATCACAAAGTATAGGATCAATTGAAAATATTTCACATCCAATACTCTTGTGCATATCACTTAAAAATACACTGTAATGAGATTATATAGCAGAATTTTCGTCGTGCATTATTTTTGTCGCAAACGTGATCAATACATGCATATGGAGTAAACACTATTGACTTGAGATAATACTCGTAATTCATAAAGAGCAAAACTTTTCACATATATTATTTTCGTAATGACCATGTACCAAACATGCACATGAAATTCTAATGGGATATCAGATCACATATTGTTACATGTACGTACATTCACCCTGCATGTATATTGTCGAAGCGTTCAGCACACATTATATGCATGAGTGATAATCATTGTTACCTATATCGTGTCATGTATGCTTGTATCATATATACATGACGAATGAAGTACGCATAGCACAATTCAAAAGGTCTACTCTCATTTAGTCTAGTTTACTTACCTTTTGGTGTGTATAGATGCACATCCAAAAGGTGCTAGTATTTGAAAGGAGATTTTGATCAAATAAACTCATAATTTGAAAATCAATTTCACTTGTGGAATTTTTATTAATCAAATAGGTTGTAGTTCGCCCCCAAAAACCCCAACCCACAGAAAAGTTTCGGAAGCCCAAAATTGCTTAACATACACCTAATTTTACTACCAAAAATATGACTTTTAGAAATGGCAATTATTCCTGCAACCTCGTACTTCTAAAGTAACAAAAATGACATATTCATGTCTGTAGAGTAATAGTAGTGATGTCATTTGTATTGCTCTACAAACACGGCTTTAGGGATGATTGGACTACTCATAAATGTCCCGTTTCTTGTAGAGTGTGTTTGATTGCACAAAAGTTTTCCTGGAAAATGAGTTTTCCAATTTTTTTTCCAGCTTTGGGTGTTTGATTGGTTTTTTTTCCAGGAAAACGTTTTCCAGCTTTCCTCGAAATCCGCACTTTTCCTTGTTTTTTTTTCCTTGGGGGGAGGTGGTTTTTGTTTTCCGAGAAAAGTTTGATACTTTTTTTTTTTTTTAATGGAAAATTTAATGTAACCATAAAGATAAGGAAAATGATCAAATTTCATTAAAAAAACTGAAAAATAAGGAAAATAGCATCATTTTCCAACTTTCAAATTAACCCAATCAAACACCTACAACTACCATTTCGCTGGAAAATCTTTTCCCGGAATTCATTTACCCGGAAAGCATTTTCCTTCTAACCATTTTCCGGGTTTACAATCAAACACACCCGTAGTGTTTCAGTGTCCGATTCATTTCAACAACACTATTTTACCTAGAAGTACGTATAATAGTTATTTGTTCCTTAAAATTTACTTTAATTTTAAAAAAAATCAAATCCATTATTTGTCCTCAAAGCTTTTATTTTCAAATCAATTTCTTTTTCGTTTTATCATTATTCTTTCATTTTTCTCACTTCTTCTCTATTTTTTCGTCATCACTTCTTGTGATATGTTTATACTTTCACACCCAACCTCACATCTTTTATTATTATTTTATTAATTTTAAAAATTTAGTTGTAAATCTCTCATCTTTTACACACGTCTCTATCCTTTTCAATTCACACCTTTCCATTCCCTTCAATTAAAATAATTATTTTCTCCACATATCTCTCTCACACCATTTCCAATTTGCATTGTGCATTTGAGATGCTCTAAGGTTCACGGAAGCACAAAAGAGCCATATATCTCTGGTTTTTTTTTTTTTTTAATAATTGGGAGGGTATTTTGGAAAGATTGAACTAATGGAGTGTGCTAACTAAAGAATGGCATGTGAATAACACCACTCAATGGTCACGTTATCTTTTACATGATTCTATTTTAGCATTGTCTTTTATGTATCTTTTTTAAATAGTATTTTCTTTATTTTATTTAGTGTGGTACATCTCGTAATAAACAAACGGGGTGGTGTAATTGACAAAAGAATTGGGGATATAAATTCAAAAACGACCAAAGATCATGGACATGGTTACAAACAAATTTTTCGCAGCGCACGGAATTTACCCTAATTCAATTCACCCCGGTTGCTACCGTTTTACTGTTTCCAATTGCACTTCGACGCAGGATCTGTGATTTTGTAGAAACCTTCAAAAACCCTAATTTCACATAAATTACAAATCCAGAATATGAATAAATTCTTCATATTTCTAATCCTGCGTTGACGAATTGAGTGTGGGCAGTATTCCTGCTTGCTCAAATGGAAAATTTCCTCCGCGGATGCCGGAAAAGTATTCCTTGTTCATTCAAAACCTTTTCAGTCATCACAAAGCCCTCAATCCAAGAACCTTTTGTCCGAAATTATTGTAATTCTAATCAGACAGTATGGTCAGATATCATAACGCTGTTTTCTGACAAGTGGAACAGTGATTCTACTTATACAAATGTGAAGCAAGAGTTGAAGGACAAGGTTTCAAAATTGAGACACGAGATTTTGATGCAAAACGATGATGTGAAGAAGATAGGGCAAGTGTTGCAAGATAATGGGCTCGAGTTATTTAGGAGTTATTCAGATGGATCCGCTGTAGTGGAGCTCTATTCTCAACTAAAGCCTTCGCCCCATTTAGCTTTGGAGGTTCTCTGTTTCACTTTTTTATGCTTCTTTTGTTAATATTAGTGAGTATTTACTATATGGAATGATGGTTTAATTGGTTTTAGTTTTACTATGTTCTTTGCTTGATTGCAAATTTTGTCATTGATTGATGAATTTATTAATTAGTAACAGAAATTTGCCACATGAAATGCTTGCTGGCAGATTTTGAACTGGCGAAGGAAGCAATTGGATTATGCGTCACCTATGACGGTCGAGGAGTATGCAAAGGGAATTACTATTGCTGGTAGATCAAAGAATGTTGATCTTGCAATCGAGCTTTTTAATGAGGCTGCCAAGAAACAGCTAAAATCAACACCTATATACAACGCACTCATGATGACTTACACATATAATGGTTTGGCCATGAAATGTCAGTCATTGTTTAGGCAGCTGAAGAAGGAAGCCACTTGTGCACCAACAATCGTAACATACAACATTCTTATTTCCACTTTTGGCCGTTTGATGCTTGTAGATCACATGAAGGAAACCCTTAGAGAGATAAAGGAGTTACATCTCTCCCCAAATATCAATACATACAATAACTTAATTGCTGGATATGTTACAGCATGGATGTGGGATGAAATGGAGAAGACTTACAGGATCATGACGGCAAGTGATGTCAAGCCTGATCTGACCACCAATTTGCTGATGCTTCGAGGATATGCACACAGTGGTCAGCTCGAAAAGATGGAACAGGTGTATGAGATTGTAAGAGAGCATGTCAATCAGAAGGAAATTCCATTGATTAGAGCCATGATATGTGCATATTGTAAGAGTTCCGGTGTTAATAGAGTTAAGAGGATCGAGGAATTGATGAAACTAATACCAGAAAATGATTATAGACCTTGGTTAAATGTGCTCTTGATTTGTGTTTATGCCAAAGAGGATTTATTGGAGAGAATGGAAAATCAAATCCACGAGGCTTTTGAACATAATGCCTCCATCACAACAGCGGGCACGATGCGATGCATTATTGCCAGTTATTTCCGACACAATGCTGTGGACAAGCTTGCTGATTTTGTGAGGCATGCAGAGTCTGCAGGTTGGAAAATCTGTCGTTCTCTTTATCATTGCAAGATGGTTATGTATTCAGAGCAGATGCGCCTTGCGGAAATGGAAAGGGTTCTTGATGAAATGGATAGAGTGAATTTGGACTGCACAAAGAAAACACTTGTGATACTGAAAAAGGCCTATTTCAGGTGGGGTCAAGTAAGTAAACTTGAGCAGGTGTTAGGGATGATGTGCAAGCATGGATACAGAATTTCTTTGGACGCTTGAAGCTCTTAGAAATCCTTCCATTGAACAACACATGTTGAAATTCTTAGGACCACTTAAGCCAGTAGTAGTCCATTGATCATTCTGTCGGAGAGATGAATCACAGGTTTCATCAAATCTGAAGGTAATTTTCTCCTCTGTAATCCTACCATATTTAGTTGCGTCTTGTAGTTTGTCAAGTGAAGTGTTCATTAGCTTTAAGACGGTTTAATGCCCATATACTGGGGGATGCATGATAATATACTGGTGTTATTTCATGAGATTGCAGCAACTGATTATGGTACATACCTACAAAAGGGACCCTCATCAACTCATATGTCCAAAAGGGACCCTCATCAACTCATATCTCTTTAGTGTCAACGCTGACAATTTGTTTCTTGGCTATCCAAATTTATATGAAGACTATATATGCGTGTATCTTGCTATCTTGAAACTTTCAGGATAGATAGTCCTGTTACTTTTAAATAAACAATGTCAATCTCGTGAAGCGGTTTAAGATATATTTTTTAATGTCTCTGTCTGGAAATCTCTCTCTCGTTTCCTTTCTTTTTTTTATTTATTTTTTATTTTTTTGCTTTGTAAATTCATTATTAGGTTATCTGCTACAGAAGTTTAGCTCCACACTGTGCCCCTGTTAACGGTAATAGTTGGTACTACAATATCATCTCTGACAGATTATAACATTTTTAACAAATGACATATCAGGTCTGTTTAAAAGTGGGAATCTGTAGTTGATGGTGCCTAATGTGGATGGAAATCCACTAAGCAATCCTGCTTTTGGTTGATAATGAGTGAGTTTCGAGTTGGTCCATCGCAGCTGTTTTGAGTTTACATATGCTAAGTGATGAGTGTTTTTTTGATAAACAACTTGTATGGAGAGATCTTATTCTTGTATTGAGGGTTGTTAAAGATCACCAACAATCGCACACGTTAAGATTCAGTTTTTCATAAAAGATCACGCCCTTCTTTTCACTAATCAAACATCAGATAAAAAGAGAGATCATAAAACACCTGCACTTGGCGACTTGCTCACCCCATCACATTTAACAACTAACATTAAATTATGAGAAACAAAGCAAATAGGGAGGGGGAGAGTTGGGGAAGTGTTTTTGTGTGTGTGTGTGTGTGTGTTTTTTTTTTTTTTGGGGGGCGGGGCACTGATATTGGTACATACTGCATACTTTGAGTATTAACTGTCTCGTCTTATTGTCCATTCTCTCTAGTTTAACACGTTGGGCAAGAGGCTCTGCAATTTAGTAGGTAGAGGATTCTTGACTTAATGTTGCATAAACGATGCCTGATTCTCATAAATGATGAAACAGCTTGTGTCTCTGTTTGCACCACATCAAGGTTTTAACTGTCTCATACTGTCTCTTCTTATTGTCCATTCTCTCTAGTGTAACGCGTTGGGTAAGAGGTTCTGCAATTTAGTAGGAAGAGGATTCTTAACTTAATGTTGCATGAACGATGTCTGGTTCTCATAAATGATGAAACAGCTCGTGCCTCTATTTGCACCACATCAAGGTTTTCCCGTTATTACATGAACTCGATTGAATCCATGCTTGGTACACTATGAGTTAGGCGTGTCCATGTATCCTAGATTTATAGACCTCTTGCTCCATAACTTCTAAGGACTGTACGTGATACAATAGTGATTTAATTGACTACCAAACCAGTTTGTTATGTTTTCAAGTTGCCAATAGGAGTTAAAGCAGTATTATGATAGCTTCAAAAATAATGGTCACCTAGCATTTTCAAAAGTTTTAAGACTAGAATACTGATAAAACTAATGTTCTAGCTAGATGATTAATTTCCCCACACGGATGATTTAGCGAGGATTACAGTGTCAAATTTCTCAATTTCTTTAACAAAACGTTTTATAACATGGGCACTCCCAAAATTAATTTTATTTTTTGCTGCTTTTCCGTGGAGCATAGAACACAGAAATGTGATCTTTGGATGTGAAGAAACACAGATATGAACTCCAGAGGTTCTTGTATTGTACTCAG
This sequence comes from Jasminum sambac, assembly GCA_018223645.1. Taxonomy (NCBI): domain Eukaryota; kingdom Viridiplantae; phylum Streptophyta; class Magnoliopsida; order Lamiales; family Oleaceae; genus Jasminum; species Jasminum sambac. The sequence goes on from CP073652.1 coordinate 31,687,033, forward strand.
TGTTTTAAGGGACAAGATTTTGTCTATTGAAGATATCAATCACAAGGATTCGTGACAATTGGCTGCTCCATATCTCTATCATGCGTCATGTGCTTTGCTGATACTGTAGATTATGATATTCTGGATGCTACATTTTTAGTGTTGGTAATTATTCTTACAAAGTTTACGAATTCGTGTACTGAATTAGAGTATATAATGGGTTCACTAATCTTTCAATTGTTATGCAGAACTGACTGCTGAGCTTAAGCTGGACCTCAAATCTAACTCTGCTAATTCGATGACACTGTGGTAGTTGCATGGAGAGCTCTCTTTTATTTGTTTATTGACTAGAGTTGCTGTGGACAAAGATTGCTGATTTCAGAGTATATGAAGCTATTCTTGGAGACATCAAGCTGGAGTCAAAGTGGTATGTTTTGTGTATGTTGTATACAAAACCTTCATCATAGGATTCAGAGCGACAAATGTGGTTCACATTCAATAAATAAAAAGTAACCTTAGGTTTCTTAAAACATTCATAGAATGCCCGCATGTTTATTTTCAGGATTGCCCACTAATATGACTTGTTTAAGCTCTCCTATTGGTTTATATTGCTAAATGTGCAGCTGGTGGCTGCGGTGAGCTAATTTAGCGAGGAAGTAAAGTAACCTCAAGCCCTTTTCATTAGACTTGCTGAGATATTTCCACAGCAATACTGACTGTAAGAGAGAATAGTAGCATACCGACACATCTATTTAATACAAAACCAAAATTTCTTGTTGATAGTATATTCTATTATTATGTTATACATGGATTCAATTAGTCAAATTTGTCCTTAATTATAATGTTTATGATCATATCATGATACATTAATGCTGTTTAAGATTCATCGGTGAGGGGCTGTGATAGTCAGGTAGGATATTATCGACAATACTAGCATATCATAGTAGGCAGACATTTTAGATTTGTGTGTTACATTTTTCTAGCATGCCGTAAGTGAAATTCTGAGTCTTAGTGTTTGAAGTTTCGAGCAAGGGCCTTATGCTTATTAGATAATAAAGATATAACTAAATTATTTTTTAGCCTTTTCTGTTAGTGAAAGGGCTTGTTGGGAATTTTTTATTTGAGGCCTATGAGAATGTAGAGCCTATTCTCTTTATCACTACATCGAAAGAAATTTTTTTAGGTTGAATAAGTAGCCTGACGTTGTTGTTCTTATAAAAGTTTTAACTTTAAATGAATAATGGAAATTAATTATTAATTATGTAGTAGAAAAAGGTTAAATTGAACATGCGTTGAATGTGCTACCTAAAGTTGGCATCAACTTGTCGTACTAATTCTGGTTCAAAAATCTTGACCCATAAATAAATTAAAAAAACAAAAAGGAAAAGAAAAGAAAGTTATTGGGTTGTGCAGGTGTTTCTTGAAGAAACATTTAATCAGCATATGGTCAGGTCAGTAGATATTTACTAATGTAAATTTTATTTGAATCTATCTTGGGTAAAACTGCTCAACATTTCTTTAGATTCCAATTTGGGCAGAATATATAATAGTAAATAAAGTACTCCAAAATAGAAAGTGAAGCGCTTGTTTTAAAATAGAAAGCACATTGTGTTTAAACTTTAAACAGAGCCTTCGTTCGATCACCATCATGGTGACTGTTGTAGAGTTGCGAATATATTTGTTTATTTACTTTTTTTTAATGAATTTGAATAAATTTGTTAAAAGTTATTTTTCAATGATTTTTATGTGAAAATTTTATATTGCAAACGCTGGTGATTCAGCCCCCTCGCCTGCTCATTGTCCGGGGGGCTGAGTCACAACGCTTGCAACATAAAGAAGCCGGAGTTTTATGTGCAACTTATTGATCTTGGACAAGTTGCCTCATGCGTCAACATATTTCTTAAAATTAACAACTAGTTTTAGACATACAATAACATTCGAGGAAATCTAACGAGTGTCAATGAGACATATATCTATCAAGTTATAAACGACTTACAACCTCACCATTTCTTGCCCTTTCTTGTTTGATTGTATATGAATTGTACCAGCAAAGTACTTGGTATTTTCCAAAAATTAGATTCATCTTGCACAACTATGAGGAAATAAAAAAAAAAAAGAAATTTTAAAAAAAAAAAAAAAAGAAAAAAAAAAGAGCAGCTTGCTTTCTCTCTGCTTCTCTCTCTTCCCCGCCGGCTCAACCACCCCTCCGGTGGCATAAAGGAGTGGTGCGACCGAAGCCCATATCGATGTCAATGCAAATGCAAATATTACCTGAGCCACAGTCCAGACCAACATGATATCATTCAACTTGTCACCAATCTCTAATTCTCGCGATAAACACCTTGTTCGACATGTTTAATGAATCTTCCACTTCCACTCCGGCTTGACATGGCGTCAAGTGTAGCTTAATCATCCGGTGGCGTTTACTTGGAGAAATTAGATATTGGTGAGATGATGAACACGCAATATCATGTTGGTATATATGGACCGTGGCTCATGTGATATTTGCATGCATGGATCATTGGATCGGGATATGGGTTTAGTTGCATCACTCGTTTATGCCACTAGAGGGGATGGCTAAGGGGAGAGAGAGCATGACGTCCTATAAAGAGTTAACCTTTTTAGATAATTGGACAACTATATTTATAGATTTTGAAAAATCATGGATAAATGTCAAATTTGCGAAAATCCTATCACACTTATCACATTTAAACTTTAATCATCATCAAGTTCTCATCTACCTCTTATCTACAATCTTAAAATACAACTATATTTATTATATTATAGGTTTTCAAAAATCATGGATAAATGTCGATCTTGTGAAAATCCTATCACCACTTATCACATAAATTTTAATTCTCATCTATCTCTTATCTACAGTCTCCCTCATGTTAATATATATATGTATATATAATTAATAAAATTCGAAATTAGATGACCATTTTTCCAATCAATTATACATCGACAATATTCATACAATGAAACCGAATAGGGATTTAAAGTCCGAAACCCAAGGTCAAGTGCCCCAAAAGGGGAGTGAGTTCCCGCAGGTCATTTCTCTTATGAGGCAAGTCGTTCTAGTGTTTTAGAGCACAATAAGTCGTTGCTTTTGAACTTTCTTAGTAGTATCCATAAATTTTTAAAGAATGCCTTAGCATTTCATTTCTATCTACAACATAAAAATGTTAAATTGGAAATGTGACTACGCCGAACTTAAAAAATTTCAAGTTATCAATGTTTTTATGTGACAATAGAAATAGCTTCGAATTTCTCTATGCACACATGTCATTAAGGTATTTATTATGTATGAAAATGTTATAAAACACCCCAGTGTGTCGTAGTTTCAGGACACCCGGAGTGTTTTCCTTGTCCATACGACATCTGTTTTGAAATCCGAAATCAGCTCTAGATTCAGTACGACGAGGCGGAGCTCCAGCAATTCGAAAAATTTTCTGGCGACACCCGTAGCAGGCGTGGTGGCCAGTCAAGGTTTTTTTGCCATAATTTGTCCATACCATAACTACGGCACATCCAGGGGTGCCAGATCATCCCTGTTATTATGTAATAGTAATGACGAATTTTTGATATACAATCATGGTTTACTTAATCATTATGTTATTTCCTTTTTCTCCACCCTTCTATTTAAAAGTGCTTTTTATTTTTTATACAAAATTAAGAGCACCCATCCGGGAGAAATTCACATATTGGGTAATGCGCATCTCTTGACATCCCTAGACCCTAATCAAACGACGAGAGTTTTTGGGCGTGAAGCCGACAGCAAAATTGGATGATAAAACAAATAAATAATAAAATAAAATAAATAAAATAAAATAAAATAAAATAAAATGTATAAGGTTGTCGTCTTCAATTCTTTTCATGAAATTTTAATGTTTTGATCATTTGACGGTGTTTGTAAGTGCCAATGTTACTTCCTAATAAGTTGGCGGAGCAATAAAGCAATTCACCTTTGTAGAGGTCTTTAGCTCAAAACTCGTATGTCATTCATTATTTCAAAAATCATTTTTTTTCTAACATCAATTTCAATTTTCAACCATATATTTTATTGATTTAAGACCTTTTCATATTTTCTGATATTTTTACTTTACATCTTCGATAACGCAAAAATCATTTTCTCATAATCTTTACCAAACATGCTTTACCGGTGCCTTTCCGACAAGTCCAAAATCTATCCATCTATCAACCAAACCACGAGGAAGTGCTGCAGATAACAATGATGTAATACACGCTTTGTAGAGCTTATTGTACTTATGAAACACATATTACTTTGATACTGAATGAATGATGTGCAAATGATTACAACATGATAATTATATCCAATGCAAGATGCCAAGATGTCATGTGCCCTTTGGATACAATAACCGTGTGGCAATGGATCGGATTCGGATCGGCCTAATCCAAATCCAAATCCAAATAAAAAACCCCGATCCAAATCCAAATTCCTCGGATCAGATTCGGATCGGATTAAGAAAAAAATCCAAATATGATCCATATTGGTATATGTCTTTATAAAAAAATAAAAAATAATAAAAATAAAATAAAATAAATAAAAAATAAAAAATCAATTCGGATCGGATCAGACCGATCCACGGATCTTCGGATCGGCAAAAAATTGCTCCATTCGGATCGGGTATCCATCGAATTTGGATCGGATCCGATTTTTCTGCCATCACTAACCGTGATCAATACTGCATCAGCATGAACACTAGAGATATATACCAAAGTACAAAATACATGACCAAAAATAGAAACACTTGCCATAACCAAACATAGAGAAACACTTGCCTTTTCAGGTCAATACCATATATAGGATTACCATTTTACCACTTTTTCCCACTTTTTTATCCATTCTTTCTTTTAATTAAAACCAATTCCATCCACATATTTCGTAGAACTTACATGTACTACACAAATCTCCACCATTCAACTCCACTCATTTTCTCTCCTCTTTTACATGAAAAAGCATAAAAAATTCAATCTATCACCCCCATAAACACCCATCAAAAATTACGCCAAAAGCCAAAAAAGGAAAAGCAGCATAACAACTAAAATTTCCACGTAAAACTACTTTCGATTGATTGCACGACCACGAGTTACTAAAACTGCATTACAGATAAGCCATCTTCACATCAAATGATGCCTAAGTGATTATATCGGGCCAATGTAGTCATATCCAATGTCGTCTTTTGGACACAACAACAGTGTGTCTGTAGATATTACATTAGCATCAGTGCTAGGGATATATACCAAAGGAGCTTGCTTCCGGTACCCGTGTAGGGTACCATAGCCGATAGAGACAAAAAAAATTAAAAAAATGTATGGGCCCCCGCATTCCCGATGGTACCCTACACGGGTACCAGATCAAATGGATATACCAAAGTACATATACATGACCAGAAATAAGGATACTTGCCTTTCAGCTCAGTACCATATAAACACCATCAGAAAGAAAGCCAAAAAGCCAAAAAAAGAAAAGCAGTTTCCTTCCCCAAAAATGGAAAAGCAGTTTCCATATGAACGCTGAAATTTCCATGTAAGCCTAAGTAGGTACTTTCTCTCTATTAGACGATGAGTAGTTACTTATACTGCATTACAAACAATCAACCTTGACCATGACCACAAAGGCAATGATTTGCGTTAAGATTCAAGAAATAGAAAACAAGTGGAATATTGAGATTCTATTACGTATACATAGCAACGTATAATTGAAGTTAAATTAAATATGTACTACCAGTTAGGGAGAGGGTGGATGGATGAAGCTCTTGATCTCATCCATGAGGCAGTGGAAATGTTCGTTATTCGGTAAGAAGTAGAACCCGATTGTCGCCTTTTCAAGAAAGAGAAGTTTCACTTCGTGCCCACATTTCTCGAGCCCTTTAACATAATCCAATTGCCAATCTTGAACAAGATCCAACCCGGCTACAACAACAAGGCTCTTCGGAAACTGAAGTCCCTCAATGTTTTTACCCCTCGGCCCGAATATGTTAGAGGCGGGATGGTCTCTATCTTCTCCTTCCGGCAAAAAGGCTCGCCAATACCAGTCCCGATCTTGTACGGTTACAAAGTATTTTCTATCCAATCTTTTCTCAGACTCCTTTCTCTCTTGCCCACCAAACATAGGGTGGAGAAGAATATTGCCCAATACTTCAACCCCCTCCTCAGCCGCCCGACTGGCCACATGGTGTGCTATATTCCCACCCGAGCTATCTCCCGCCAAATATACATTCACCTTCAATTCTTTCCCTTCTTTCCCACTTCTTAACCATGGTCTAGAGTGGACCCACTTAAGAGAATTCCATCCATCGTCATAAGCACATGGATATCGATTTTCAGGAGACCGGCGATAATTCACCGACACAACAGCCGCCTTGCAAATATTGACAAGGCGACGACAAAATGTGTCATAAATAGCACTATTAGCCGATGAATGAGTGAAGCTTCCCCCATGGAAGAAGAGAATGACAGGAATAGTTTCATTAGTAGTCAATGGCTTCTCAACTTCTACTATCCCCCATTGAGCCTCGTTCTCACGGGAAGACAAGTAAACCCGGTTGAAGAGGCTCGTTGATCGATCTACAACATCGAAAGAGTAAACCCCGTCTACAGGATTCGCATTGGCAGGGACTTTTCGATCAAGAAACTCAGCCAAATCACGGTTAAATGTGCCGTCTGGACGACGAAGCATGTTGTAAGCAAGCTTGAAATTGGATATTAGAATCCATGTGTTTAGCGGAACCACCCTCTGCAAAAGAGTGTTTCAAGTTCTCAAAACATGTTCATCTGTAAATCATCCAATTGGAGTATTGAAGCACAAAACAAGGTGGAAAATGTAATGGCTTGTTTGGAAAAGCTTTTTTGAGAAGAAAAGCTACTGTTTTCTAATAATGTATAGCTGAAAATGACCATAGCAAAAATTGATTTAAATTCATCTTGCCAGTAGAGCTAGTCACAGTAAAGGAATATTCTGACAGCAAATTCAGAAATAAGAAGAGAGAAATGGGGGAAATCATGAACAAAAATTTCACACAAATCAGGCACTCTTTCTCAACAAATCACAACAATCACCAACAAAAATCTCAAACCGATAACATCAATTAGCCAAAATCAGAGAAATCATGAACAAAAATCCCCAAATATTTTCAACCCCAATAATGAAACTAATATCGAACGATTACCTTCGATTCACTAACGTTTACTTCATCGCTGCTGGACATGAGGAGTGAGTAATTTCGAGAAGTACAAACTTTTAAAATCTCAAAGGATTACGCTGATCTCTGGGAAAAGCCTTTGACTACTATTCATAATGCTCCAAGAATTTTCCGGGTTCTATTTATCCTGATCGAAAATACGTGGGCTAATGAACGAAAAGATCAAGAAACACTGAACAAAATCATCAAAACATACAAAAATGATCGAAAATACTGACGTAAATAAATTAATTAAAGATAAAGAAGGGGGGCGGTGTGGAAACTGAGAGAGAGAAATGGGGGAATAGAGTCAAAGGTATACGAATGAGACGACAAAAGGAACGGCTGATATCGACTGATGGGAAGGCCCCCACTTCCCGTAATATTTATTATTTACACTCAATTTTTCCTTTTTTCCATTTCTGGAGCAATATCTTCCTACGAGTAATGCTCTGTTATCCATTTGACGGAATTTATCCGATTTTGTCGTTAATCAAGTTAAATTTTATTATTTGTCGTTGTTTTTGTAATTTAATTTAAGATAAATATAATTATTATACTAAATAAAATTTTTTACGAATATATCACTGTAACAATATATCGAACATAAAGAATTAATAAAATCAAATAAAAATTAAAAAAACAACCCCACCTTCACCCAACCCGGCCCCTCCAAAAACCACCACCATCGTGGTGGTGGTGAAACCATCACCGGATCTGATGGTTGTTTCACCACCAAAGCCACAAGTAGGTGGTGGCCTGTTGGTGGCTTCGAAGCCACTAGTAGGTGGCGATGGTGAAACCACCACCACCACCACCACTATGGGGGTGATTTTTTTTGGGGAGGGGGGGAGGCAGTTTGGAGGTGGGGTGGATTTTTTTTTCCTTTAAAATTTTTAAAATTTTTATTTGACTTTATTAATTTTTTACGTTCGGTATATCTTTACCTTGATATATTCGTACAAAATTTTATTTAGTACAACAATTATTTATCTCAAGTTAAATTGCAAAAACGACGATAAATAGTAAAATTTGACTTAACTATTAGCAAAATTGGATTGATTCCGTCCAAATGGACCAATCACGAGCCAAAATTTTTTTTTTTAACCAATCGCGCCACTTTTTTTACTAATCTCATAAAATGCTCTATTTTTTTAGGAGTGGGAAAAAAAAGGAACCGAACGGGTAGAACTGAACCGAACCCGGAACGCACACCCCTAATTTTTTTGGACTTTTTGCTTCAATTTTCGAAGAACTGAAACGAAATCGAAGAATATACTAAGGAAAAACCATAAAATAAATAAAGAATACGACAAAATTGAAAATATTATTATTTTAATAAGATTCTACCTAATAAATGAATAAAATAATTAAAATTTTGAAAATATTATTGTTTTATTCAAGATTCAGTTGGCAAGGAAAAAAAAGAGCTAAATAGGCAAAAGTCGAGTTGTAAATACTAATGATTCTACCTAATAAATGAATAAAATAATTAAAATTTTGAAAATATTATTGTTTTATCCAATATTCCCTGGCAACAAGAAAAAGAGCTAAATAGGCAAAAGTCGAGTTTTAAATACTAATGTGTCACCTGAGCTTTTTAAATACCAAATTGTTAAAAGTGTGTTTTTTAATACCAATGTGTTAGTTTGGCCTATATTATATTATCTTTAAAATCAATGGCTGCTTAATTAAGGATGGCAAAATAACTCGATGGTGACCGCGGATCGGCGAGGAAAGTTCGGGTCAACTCATTTGACTCGCGACGGGTGGCGGGTTGGGTTTGGGTCTATGGTGGACCCAACCCGAGCTGGCTTTTTTTTTTTTTGCTGCTCTTTCTAATTTAAGAAATCGAAGGTCCAAATTGTTACATTTATTATATTATAATAGATTTGGAGAAAGTAGCTATTGGGAGGATAAATTAAACATTGTTCTTATAGAATTGACTAATTAGACTCTCAAAATGTTAATTGAGTTGAAAGATGAATCTTTGGATATGTCCATGCGTCCAAGTTGCATTTTAGTTAGGTGGAACATGTGAGTTTTGACAAATTTACAAGCATTTTTCACTATTACTTTTTCTTTTATACTATATTATTTACTCTTACGTATATTTTTATTTCTAGTACATTTTTATTTCTAATAATACAATATATATTTATTGTGTATGGAGATATGTATATTTTACCAACCAAAAAAAAATAAATTTACTCGAGTCAATAAGTTGACTAGCGAGGACTTGACCCAAACCTGATTATTCACGGGTCGGGTTCAAGTTGAGAAAATTTTCGTTGGTCGACCACGGAATTGACTTACCCGACCCAAACTTGACCCGTTGCCATCCCTAACACTGTTATATCATTATATGTCAATTTCAATATCATTTATGTTAAAGTAGTTTTATTGTTATATGACAAGTACAAGTCAACGATGTCTTGATTCAGTGTTGGACTACACAAGGTTTTGAAGGGAAAGTTGAACTCGCTGAGAAGACAAATTTTATCGGAAATGATGATGGTTCTACTAAATCCGTAAGAATGATGAAGATTGGAATAACTGGATTTGAAAGCGACAAATATGATACGTTTCAATCTCGCCAAAACCTCCAAGTGAATATTCATGGAATATCTTTGGCAAAAATGTTTTGGGAAAGACTTATTAGCGCCACAAGGACCTAACGTTTGAACTCGCTGCGCACTAAGGACCTGTATTTTTTTTCTTGGCAATTCAGTACTAAAATTTAATTTTCGTTGCACCGTAAGGATCTCCGTTGGATTGTGCCGTTAAATCCATTGCATATGCAACTCACATGCATTTTTTAAGGTCAAATTGGTCATAAACTTTGGATATTATTATAATTAAGTCCCAAAGTTTGAAAAACATGTACTTTAATCCCAAAATTTAATTAAATTATGGCTTATTAAATTATTAAATTACACAATTATGCATTTTATTTATTTTTTTCCCATTGGTACGTATTTGATCAGTAATTAATTTTATTGAATTAATTTGATACTAATCAAATAATTTTTGTTAAAAATTTTCAATACAATAGTATTCGTTCGTATAAATATAACATCACAATTTTCCAAAATTTTCTTTCACATTAAAAACACACACATTTAATAATAAATATAATTATTGTACATGCATAAAATTTTATTTGGAATAATAAATACTGAAAAAACTATCAAATACAAAAAATTATTCAAATCAAATAAAAAATACAAAAAAAGAAAAAATTTAAATTTTTTTTCTAGCATTAGAGAATTTTCTGTAGCATTAGAAACACACACATTTTGATTTTAAATAGTAATTATTATACCTACGTAAAATTTTATCTATAATATATTACTGTAAAAAAATATCCAATACAAAAAATTAATCAAATCAAATAATTTTTAAAAATAAAAAATACCTATCCCACCCACCCTCCCGGATCCCCTCCCCGCCCAACACCACCACCACCACCACACTGGTGGAGGAAAAGATTTATGACAATCCAGTTTCTTTTCTTTTCATTTTTTTGAAAAGAAAAGAAACTGGATTTGAATTTTAATATTCATCCACATATATAGTTTAGACAAAAAATCCAAAATGGAGGAAAAGATTTATGACAATCCAGTTTCTTTTCTTTTCATTTTTTTGAAAAATATCGATTCGGGGGAATTTGCCCCCAAGGCTTATGTGTGATGTCTTTCACTCGTCTCTAAAACTCGAGGGTCTTGACTCTTGATAGTCCTTGCAAAACCCAGGCAATTGACATTCGTATGAAAAACGGTGTCTTATATTGGAATTTGGAAAATAGTGATATGATACAATGACATTGGTTATTAGTTATGTGGTATTCATATGCTTTTTTTTTTTTTTTTTTTTAAGAGCAGTCAAAATAGTAAATGGACACTTTAAATTTAAGACCATAAAAATAGTCATATAAATGTTAGAGGACTAATTACATTTATATGACAAGAATTACACTCCTTTACTTCATTTTTCAAATCTTAAAAGTTAATTACAACATATGTAATGGTTCCTAGACCTTTTAAGCCTTAGAAATCATTATACATGAGTGGATCAACAAAGTTTGCAAGATTTCCAAGCCATGCAAGGCCCATTATACACGAGTTCAAGGTCAAGCTTGGAGTTCAAATTGTAACTTCGACTTCTTTGAATGATTGACACTAAATCATACTAATTAATAATTAACTTTCCACTTGACTTCTACTAAATATCACCTAATTAGAGTCCATACTAAAATTCGTTTCAAGAGCAAATTGGGATTTCCACCTGGAAAGGTTAATTACTCCAAATTAATTCATATCTTGAAATCAAGATCAAAAGAGTTCAAAACCCTAGCCATGCGAATGGTCAAGGTTTCGGGTCCTCATGGATCTTTCAAGATCTTAATTTCTCAAATTATTTCTTCAATCTAGTGATAGATTACATGGAGATCAAGAATTTTATGTAGTAATTTCAACATATCTCAACAAAATCCTTGGAATAAAATGAGAGCATAGCCACGAGTAAGAAAGAATACACGTCTAGAATTTGCATGTAAAAAACCTAGTTGTGCAACCAAATTTGAAAAGAAATCTTTAAAGATCAAGTTTTTAAAATTTGGTTTTTGATACGTAATAATCTTAAAATACTAACTCCACGTTGTAAGCCATTTCAAATACTCATGCATTTATTTAAAAAAAAAAAACCCGCATAGCGATTTGGTAATTTTTTATATAATAGAAAAACTTTATATCTTGAACAATGAAAAAGTAAACTAAATTAAATTAAATTAAATTAAATTTGTAATAAACATCAAACACTCACGAAAATAGTCGTAATTTTCAAGTATTTGTGTGAAAAATTCGTACTAGGTCGAAAACCAGTAAAGCGGGAAACCATGTTTGGCATTGCCACGTTGTCAATCCAATACGAGCTACGCCGACCAATGAGTGAACGCCTATTGACCCAGAGGAAATCAAAGGCAAAATTCAAAACCATAATCCGCGTGAAACATACATCAGCCAATCAGAAGCGAGAGATTTCCCACCCAATTTCCCCCCTATATATAAACTCACACTCTCCTCTCTCATTTCAAATTTCAAAAGCCTGTAAACAATTCGACAGATGCTCATTAACCTAATCGCCATGGGTGCAAAAACTGCCGAGACCAAGTCAACCGCCGGCCGTGGGAAGCCGAGATCCAAGTCTGTATCGAGATCTTCTAAGGCTGGTCTTCAATTCCCCGTTGGCCGAATCGCCCGTTTTCTGAAAAAGGCTCGATATGCTGAACGGGTCGGATCCGGGTCACCCGTCTACCTCTCTGCTGTTCTCGAGTATCTCGCTGCTGAGGTTTGTAATTACACTTAATTAAAGCTAATTCTGTTCGATTTGCGTTTTACTGTTCATCGGTTTTGATGATTTGGGGATTTGATTTTCAGTTACTAGAGCTTGCTGGAAATGCTGCGAGAGACAACAAGAAGAATCGGATAATTCCAAGGCATATCCAGTTGGCTGTGAGGAATGATGAAGAGTTGAGCAAGTTGTTGGGAGCAGTTACGATTGCAAGTGGAGGTGTTTTACCTAAAATTCATCAGACGCTTCTGCCGAAGAAGAATGCTTCAGGCAAGGGGAAGGGTGAAATTGGCTCTGTTTCTCAGGAATTTTAGGGTTCTTGATTTTCAATATATTTGGTTGTGTTGGGTTCAAAATAGGTGATTGATTTTGTTTCTGTGATGTACTAGTATATTTTTGGGCTTATTGGTGGTGATGTTGATATGGTAGTAATTAAACTATGAAGTGAAATTTGATTAGTTTGAGAGAAGTATTGAATTCTGCTTCAGAATGATTTGAAGTTTTAAATATTACTCTGGAATATTATTTACTTCCCTTGTTTCGTGTAAATTATCATTACCTTCATTGCTTTGTGGATTTATTCACACCTTCATACTTGTGCATTAGGTTATTTTTGCCACTTCTTTTTTCAATTTTGTTTCCCCATTAATGTCTTGATGTGTTATTGATTTTAAGTTATTGAAAGTTAAAATTGAAAAACTATCTCACATGCTCATTGTTGGATTCATCAACGCTTTGAATATCCCTTTGTAGGCATTATGTCATCATTTATTCATTTTTTTTTTTTTTTTTTTAAAATAAATGTCAATAGACTTGCTAAGTGAAATTCAACATTTTGTCATCCGTTAGTTCTTGTGTAAGCCAATGTGAAGTTGGGCGTAGTAGGCATTAGTTTTACAACGAAGGCCCTTATGTTGACTTTTGTTTGTTTGACGAAGATGACTGTGGTGTTGTCAAATAATGTAGGCTTTGATTGCGTAATTCATAAACGTTGGAGATAATCAAAGATTTTAACGAAGAAATGCGAATGATTTATTGTAGACGAATGTGTGAAATTGGAAGAAAGAATGGGTGAGGCTAAATGCATTCCCATTGTTTACTAATAGCATCCCAATTTTAATATATTTTAATGTATTGTTTTCAAAATTTAAATTTGGTCAAATAAATCACATTCATATATTTCTTCACTCATTAAGCCCCCATCTCTTCTACAATTTTTAACAAATTTTTACAAATTTTAACACATTCACATCAAAAGTCAAACCAATTACATCCACATATTTTATGGGACCCACGGTACTACATAAATCTCCATCACTCAATCTCACTTATTCTCTCTCCTATTTCACATCAAAACTCATAAATATACATACACTAATAAGGTGTAAATCTCCATCATCCAGCTCCAATCATGGATGTGATAGGAAGAGAGAGAATGAGTAGAGTTGGACGGTGGAGATGAGTGGAAAAATATATAGATGTGATTTGTTTGATTAAATTTGAAATTTAAAAAAAATATATTAAAATACATTAAAAATTATCATGCTAACACTCTCTAAGTACACTCATTTCCCAAAATATCTTTAATTTGTTATTCGACAAAAAAAAAAAAAAAAAGAAAAATAAAGATGAGAAACAATGACGAAGAAACTGCTAGCCAAGGAAAAAATTGGCATTTTCCTGTAGCATTTGCCGTGGGAAATGGTGGTAGTTTGCTTTCGGTTAACTTTTTTTTTTCCTCTGTTGTTCGTTTTGCATTGGCTGAACAACATGACGAACGACCCTTAGGCTATTTCGCTAGTTACCGCTGAGCGCAATAAAAAAATAATAATAATAAAAAAGAAAGTGTGTTTAGAATGGATAAAATTATCATTTTGTTTTAAATTTTAAATGAAGGGAGTGTACTCAGTAAAGAAAGGGGTATATTTAATGTCACCTAAAAAAAAATGGTTAAATATATATATATGAATTACACAAGACTAGTGAAAGATGTTACTTCAAAAAATTTAAAAAATTGAAAGATGCGGATATTTTACATTTAAAAGTAAATCAAAATTAAAACCGCGAGAAGTTTCTTTTTCGCGCCATTTGTTTCCTAACCAGGCTGGCGATCCGCACTCACCGACATTTTGACCAATCAAAATCCTCCATTCCGCTCCACATTCCAACATCAAATAAAACCCCCACAAAAGCGAAAATTCATCATTTCTCTCCACAGTCTTCTAGGGTTTCTTCTCTCCCCCAATCTCACACTCACAGTAGCAACAATGAGCTCCTCCGATAAGGCTTCAACCAAGGGCGGCAGAGGAAGATCAACGTCGTCGAAATCTGTCTCTCGCTCCCACAAGGCTGGTCTCCAGTTCCCCGTCGGCAGAATCGCACGATTCCTCAAAGCCGGAAAGTACGCCGAGCGTGTTGGCGCAGGTGCGCCGGTTTACCTCGCCGCCGTCCTTGAATATCTCGCCGCTGAGGTGAGTTTTTTATTCTAATCGATTTCTCCGTTTTCGATTCTGTTGATCTCTCTGATGTTTCGGTTTTTAGATTTGAATAGTGAGATTTGAATTGATTATCTCGATTTAGGTTTTGGAGCTTGCGGGAAATGCAGCGAGGGATAATAAGAAGAACAGAGTTGTTCCGAGGCATATACAATTGGCGGTGAGGAATGATGAGGAGTTGAGCAAGCTGTTGGGGAATGTGACGATCGCGAATGGTGGTGTTTTGCCTAATATTCATCAGAATCTGTTGCCGAAAAAGGCTGGTGGAAGGGACAAGGAAATTGGCTCAGCATCGCAGGAATTCTAGGGTTTGTCCTCCCCCATTTAGGTTATTAGTTCGGCTTGGTCTATGGATGTATATGGCTATGGGTCTGATTGGATCAATTGTTTTGTTAATGACTTAATGTGATCTTTGATCCACGTGAACCCCAAATTTTGGTTTGAATTGAAGATTCAAAAATTCTCTAAGTTCAATTTTCGCATGAATATTTCAATCATCCATAGCTTCATTGCCCAATGCTTCAATTGATCTTTGATGGATTGTCTTCTAAAACTCAAAAAAAAAAAAAAAAAAAAAAAAGAGCGAGAGGAAAATCAAACATCAAGTAAAAAAACAGTGTTTCTTGCTTCTTAGCTGATTGGTAAATTGTAAATCATAGTATTCTCTTTGGCGAGGCCTAAACATTATGGCTCTGTCATTCGAATGGTGAGTGAAAATATAATTCATCCTGCATCTGAAAAGTGACATTGGGTGCCAGATAAGGTGAAGATGATCCGAAAATCAGCTCGTGATTTTAGTTTCAGAATCTCTAAATGGTTCTAAAGATGGTCAGTAGATGGTACATAAGAAGACTCCAGGCCACCAGTGTTGCTTTGTGTCAGCATTAATAATGTCAAAGATTCTATTAGTAGTTTAGTACCATGAGAATTGAGAAGTAAATAGTCAATTAGAATATTTATTCACCAAAGCCTCCAAATACACCAAACCAAATTGTTATATGATATTCCAACTTCTTGCATCAACACAACTGTACTGAGAAAATTACCATTCACAAATTGTCATATAATATTCCAATGACGTGCATGAAATACTTCTTTCTTGGGTTGTCCGAGACAACAATTCTGATAAATTTAAATTACAATCCACCATTTTTACATTATAGGATGCAACTACGAACAATTAAGAAAATTTGCAAACTGTGTATTGATTATTTACGAAGAAAAATTGCAGTACATCTCATAAAATGTATGGATAATAAATAACAGTTTTGTTCCAATACCAACTATTGGCATGCCCACACTCTAAAAAAAAATTTGTGGGGTCCATATGGATCCTTTCACCATCAGGGGACAGTTATGTATTATTCATTTCACATCACGGAGATACCAAAAAATTAAAAAAAAAAAAATTTCACCGGATGACGTGGTGCCTTGTGAGGGTGTGGGCATGCCCACAGGTGAACAAAGGGGTAATAAATAAATAGCAATGTCAAGTTAAGATTAATAATTGATTGCGACTAATTTTACAAATGGTTTATAATTACCTGCCAAATGGGTTGGGTTGTAACCATGATCCACGCCACTAATGGCCACAAGCAGTCCTCCCTCTTTTCAAATACATCAAAAGATGGTTTTTGAGAAAACGCAAATTTTGGTTTTTTAATCGGTACATTAGAAATGCTCTAATTTTGTATTAATGCAATGTCATCTCTGGCCTTGCTCTGTTACGGGCAAAGACATCCGCACATGATAGTACCACACTACCACTCCCAAATTTCCTCTTTACGTGGGGATGTCTTATAGCCTTCGCAGATTGTTAGAACTTTTAATCTCATCTGACTGTATATGTTATACTATTCTACATGAAAACTTGTAAATTTGCTGTTTGGAACTTTTGGGCTATTCAAACTATTCGCGTCCAGACGTTTTAGTTGGGGTGTCTTACTATACTTTATTCACTATAATTGTTTATTTTCCATCCCACATCGAGAACAAGTCAAATAAACAAACAAATGAGCAGGTATAAAGCAGCAGCTCATCCTCTAGTCCAACCACGCAGCCGTGTGGTGAGCACAGAGCGAACTATTCTTTCGCCTTTTACTAAAGAATACCGTGTGCTTGCCGCTAATAGCGGCATACGCCAATCTTTGGAGGGGTCTCTCTCGCTCGGGATTGCCCCCAACCAATTCTAGTTCAAAGTTTTTCCTCCATTGACACTGGTTTCGCTCTTTTATAGTTGTCATTGTGCCACTTTCTAGTTTATATGCTAAGTTTGATCCAGTTTGGTTTCTTAAAATACCTCGTAAGTAGAGGTACAGTATGTTAGTATCCATTAACTACTCCCTATATTGAGCTCTACATAGACAAGGAGTTCAACATAAGTAATATGTATTACAAGGTTACCTCCTAGTGCATAATAGAGACATTCAAGTGATAAAATACAGAGCGGTTTTTCCACCACTCAATAAAGGTGCGTGTTACTTAAAAATATAAATTAACAATATCCCCTCATAAAGGTGCGTGTTACTTAAAAATATAAATTAACAATATCCCCTCAAAATTATTGTAACGGATTTGGATAGAACAATTGAATGCGCAATGCATTGGTGGGAAAAGACGCGAAATCACAGCCTCCTGCATTGGAATCATTAGAATCAGGCACCCGACGTATTTAGCTCATATTACCGTAGTGAATTCACCCACCTTCTTCCCCTTCACTTGTTTGCCAACCCTCAAAGCAAGATTATTGCGATTGTGTGAAAATTAATGATGTCACGCCATAGCTGGAAGCCTGGAAGTGCACTGCTGCAGTCTTGTCCGCAACCAATGCCGAGCATGTCTTGTTTTGCAGTTCGAATGTTACCCTGCCTCTATCCAATAGTCTCATTTTGATTAATTTAACTATGAGCCAAAACGAAGATATGTAAATAGTTAAAGTTAAAATCGTACAATTTAAGACATTTTTTAACTAATAATCAAAGGACTTGTACAAATTTTGGATTCTATATGGCAATTTAATGAATCAAGGGACTTGATTTTAATTTTTTAAGTTACAGTTTAAGTTGCAAAATAAGAACATATTTGATTTATTAATAAAATGTTTAAATATCTTACATTTACCATTCTTTTATTAAATAAAAAACGAAAATTTTATATTTGTCCGGCGGCACTACTATTTCTAAAGATTGGGGGTTTACTGGGTTAGATTTAAAAATTGGATACCAAAGTGTAAACGAAATGAAAGATTGAGGACCATTCACATAATTCACACTTCAACCCATCCCACATCGAAAACAAAGGAAAGAAACAAACAAGGGGGCTGAAATAAAAGCAGCAGCTAATCCACTTCTCAAACCACGCAGCCGTGCGGTGGGCACAGAGCGAACTATTCTTTCGCCTTTTACTAAAGAATACCGTGTGCTCGCCGCTTACAGCGGCATACGCCATTTTTTGGAGGGGTCTTTCCCGTTCGGGATTGCCCCAACCAATCTTAGTTTTAAGGTTTTTGTTTAATAAGAGAAGATGTTGTCGATCAAAAAACACGGTAATTTGAAGTGTTTATGGCAAAAAGTCGATGATGAAAATGAATGCTGAGGTTGGTTGAACTGGTTTATAAGGTCCGTTAGTTTGGGTTGTTTCAATTAGTGTTGTTTCGCCAGATTGGTAAACTCAATTATATTGATCTGAGACTGGTTTGATTCAACTTGGTCTTAGCCTGGTCTAAGAGACTCCTTCGATTTTGATTAGTTTCTCAATTCTTGGGACCCACTATTTTCCTTAGAATTTGAAAATATTTTGTTAGATCTTTACAAATAAAAGTCGATAGCTATTCATTCGTACATCCCTGTTTTCTCCTTCATGCATCGATCGCATGGGCTCTGGTGATCGAGTCAAACGACGCCATGTGTGCTTGAACAAAGAAAGAATTTGAGGGGTGGGAAGGACGGGGAGCATTGAGCCGGAGAGGTTCGTTTAATTGCCTCTCGGAGGGCTAGTGCCTCGGAATGTGTACTGAGAAGTGAGAAGTCCCCCAGGTAGAGGCTCCTCTGTGAGTAGGCATGTAAGATTTCATTTTCCATCTTTTTTACAATAAAGTGAAAACTGCGATTCAAGAGCTGAAAAGAATGAAAACATTTCCGGGATATGCAGTTTCTCTTCATAAACCATTACTAGAATTCAGTACATGAACAAAGATTTCAATATGCTCGAAGAAACAAAGAACTACTGAAAACAAAACACCTGATAAATTGATGCAGAATAGGCAAAAGAGGATGATGAAACTACACAAACTTGTTCAAACTGAGTGAACAAATCTTAAACCAAGGGTACAACTCAACATTCAATGCATTGGTGGGAAAACACGCGAGTGGGGAGAAATCACAGCCTCTTGCACGTACTTCTTGGAATCATTAGAATCAGGAACCCAACGTATTTCACTCATATTAGGCGTCTCAACAAAAGCCATAGTGAATTCACCCACTTTCTGCACTATCCCTCGTTTGCCAGCTCTTAAAACAAGATTATTCCGATTGTATGAAAATATGCCACTGGTTAAAAGAATGATGTCACCTGGCTCAAATGCAGCGCACTCATCACCCCATAGCTGGAAGTGCACTGCTGCAGTCTCGTCTGCCACCAATGCCAAGCAAGTCTTGTTTTGTCCTTCAAAGGTTACCCTGCCTTTATCCAATAGCATGAATTTTGTGTTTATGTTGTTCTGTGCTGCAGGTGCAATGTCCTTCAAAAGTTGAAAGTCTTTCACAGGTTCCATGATATGTGTCGATCCTCCTGCTATGATGAGCAAAGTGGAATGGGGTTGAAGATCATTTTCTCATTCAAACATTTCAACAAACACTTTGTATGCAACCCCTTTGCCACTTATTTCAAAATACAGTTCACGTACTGAAGCCTAAATATTTGTGATCAAATTACAGAGAAACGTTTAATTCAAATGCTGAAAAGCTAATACCTTCACAGTATGAAATTTAGTTGTTGAATAGGAAGAAAAATGGAGTTGAAATAGTATATACAGAGGTAATTTCATCTGAATTGTATTCCAACTGCAGGACTCAACTCAAACTCAATCAAATGCAGTCTTGCAATTTCATGTCAATTCATGTTTCAAAATCTTCGATCACGTTGTAATCATCTGCAATTTTTTCGTCATTATTGATTTGTTGATTTGTGTTTCCTACTTTGAGCCTCTATATACGAGTGGCTCATATCTGCAGATCTGCCTTAGATGATCATTTGATCATCGTCCACAAATTAATCCGATCAATTACAGAACAGATGATCATCAAATCGTTTCCCTGTCACTGAATCAAATTCTGCAACTCAGCCGAAAGACTATAGATACGCTAAAATTCGCTTTATAAACCACAAAGATAATTCGACTGTAAGATAAACAACTTCACTTACTTGGAGAAGAGAACAATGTAGTCGGAGGATTCGATTGTAAACGATAGAGTCGAATTTGATGCTTTCAAATCTCCGGTCTCCGGTGAACTCTCCGGTGGTTTGCGCTGTGGCAGCTTCAGAGAGGTGAATGTGTTGGAGTAACAAAGATGAGGTAAGAATTAGAAGAAGCTGGATGGGCAATTTTGTCTCTTCGCAAGAATATTTGAGGGCAATATTGTAAGTTTAAGTTCGGTCAGCAAGTAAAAAACAGTACCCCGTTTTTATTCATTTCGATTTCGAAAACCCTAAACCCTAATCCTTTCTTCTCATTCAATCTCCATCAATGGCGGAAGATGGGTCGAAAATCTCCATAGCGAAGGCCTTCCCTGTGAAGCCAAAGCTTCGACCCACGGCGAATAAGAACACACCTACTCCAGAATCCAGATACTGGAAATCCTTCAAAATTCCCAAGGACATCGAGTTCACTCCATCAAAATCTGTAATTTATCCTATAACTTCGATTGCGTTCTCCCCAGTCGCTCCTCATGATTTCGCCGCCACCCATTCCGCGAATATCTCCATCTTCTCGGGCAACACCCTCGAGCAAAAGTCTACAATCGCCTCTGCTTTCGCCGATTCAGCTACTTCCGCCACCTACCGTTGTGATGGGAAGCTTCTCGCCTCCGGAGACTTGACCGGGACAGTTCATGTTTTCGACGCGAAGTCCAGGACTCATCTCCGTCGTTTGAAGGGTCATTCAGCGGCGGCGCGTCTTGTGCGCTACCCTCGCGCCGACGATAAGTTCCATTTATTCTCCGGTGGTGATGATTCTGTTGTGAAGTATTGGGATGTTACTACTGAGACTTCTGTGTTTGATCTTCTAGGCCATAAGGATTACGTTCGATGCGGCGATGCATCACCTGCGAGTGCAGATATGTTCGCATCAGGATCCTATGATCACAAGGTAAGGATTTGGGACATTAGGGTTTCAAACTCAGCATCTGTTATGGAATTAGACCATGAAAAGCCTGTTGAAAGTGTAATTTACTTGCCATCTGGGGGATTAATTGCTACTGCAGGGGGTAATTTTGTGAAGATATGGGATGTAATTGGAGGTGGAAAATTGCTGTATTCGATGGAAAGTCATAACAAAACTGTAACTTCACTGTGTGTGGGAAAAATTGGGAAAGCAACTGGAGAAGAAGCTCAACAGTACAGAATCCTTAGTGTTTCTTTAGATGGTTATATGAAGGTTTTGGATTATGCAAAGTTCAAGATTACTCATTCAATGAGGTACCCAAATCCTCTTTTATCAATTGGATTCTCACCAGATTGTTCAACCCGGGTTATCGGGACTTCAAATGGGAGTTTCTATATTGGAACAAGGAAGAAAAATGATGAAAATGATCCCCCACAAGATGTTGTAGGATTTGGACATGTAGATGTTGAACCAGAGAGAAGGGTATTAAGGCCTAGTTATTTTAGATACTTCTATAGGGGCAAAATAACGAAGCCTTCAGAAGGGGATTACTTGATTACAAGGCCGAAGAAAGTGAAGATCGCTGAGCATGATAAGTTGTTGAAGAAGTTTAGGCATAAGGACGCTTTAGTGGCTGCTTTGAGTGGAAAGAATCCAGAGAATGTGGTGGCTGTTATGGAGGAGTTAGTGGCTAGAAAGAAGTTGCTTAAATGTGTATCTAATTTAGATGAAGACGAGCTTGGGTTGTTATTGGGGTTTTTGCAGAAGTACTCAACAATGCCAAGATATGCTGGGTTCTTGATGAGGTTGACAGACAAGGTTGTTGACATACGAGCTGATGATATAAAGTCGTCTGACCGATTGAGAGGTGTTATTAGGAATTTGAAGCGTGATGTTGGAGAGGAGATTAGGATACAACAATGTATGCAAGAAATACAGGGTATAATCTCTCCAATGCTTAGGATTGCTGCAAGGAGGTGAAATTTATGCAGTCTCTATCTATTATTCGGCAATTGTGTTACGCTGAACGATTTTGGAATTTACTTATGTTAGTTTGATTGTTTTGTTGTTTTACTTATGTCATAGTCATTATCTTGGCTAGAATTTTGTCTGTCGACTTATCTTGATCGTTTACACACATTGTTGTAGGAAGTATTTTATACGACCCTGCGTGCAAGAAGTATATTTGTAGCTTGGAGTTGATGTTTACCTTTGAGCGTGCATTGAGATGATAATATGATTTGGTTAAGAGCAGTGGTATTGCCTACTCCATGGCTGTGAAATTAGAGATTCATTTTGTTTATCTGCTCCTTTTTTTGACCGTCATCGGTTAATTTTTGTCTGTTTAACAAAATGTTTATATTGTGTGATGTGCATATAATCAGATTCATATTTGAACCTCGAGAAATTAAAGAGGATTACCATTACATCCCCAAAAGTACGTTTTCTCAATGAATCGTCTTGGCGCAATACATGAACTATCGTTTCGGTCAATGCAGTTTTAAGAATCGTTTATAAATTTTAGCCTTTGCCTTAACTTGGTTCAATTAGCACTTGGGTGCTGCTAGATGCACCCCTTGAACAAAATCCATTCCAATTTTATCCTTTTTTTTTTTTTTTTTTTGTGTGTTTGGCCACTGCTGGCCGAACACCAGTTTGGTCCTTGAGGGTGTTCGGCTACCAGTGGCTGAACAGTCTTGGAAAAAAAATAAATAAATAAATAATTTTTATCGGCATGTTTGTTGTCATTTTCGATAGTAATTGTTGTCGAAAATGGTAGCCAAAAAAGGGGGGAGAACCCCCCACCCAAAAAAAGTTGTAGCAAAAAAGGGGAGATTTTCCCCCCTCAATTGCTTTAATTTCCGGTAGCATTCGTTACCTGAAACTGCAGCAGTTTGCTATCACTTCTAGGAGCAAAATGCAATCGAAATTGCCATTTTTGGTAGCAAGTTTTTTTTTTTTTTTTTTGAAAACATAAAATGGGAATGAAATTTATTTGGGGTGTGTTTAGAAAAAATAGAGATGCATTTAGCCTCACCCTTAGCATTTACACATTATATTTTGCACATTTCATATTCCCGTCGCTAAACTAAAAATTTAGCTTCCAACTGGAGAAAAAAAAAAAAAGGGTTTACCCTAGCACGTTATTAGCGTTTATTTTCATATTTTTGACATAATAATCAGGATTCTTGATGCAAAAAGGGACATACATGTCTTTGTAATTCATCATTAAAATAAATCTAATTATAATTAAATGCAGAATTTCTTAAAATATACAAATTGACTTTTATTATTCAGTTAAAGTCAAACTTCAACATTAATCATATATCCAAAAGAATTACACGTTGTTTTTCACATTTCTACGAGTGTCATTACCATTTGATTTGAAAAGTTTTGTTTTAGCAAAATAGAAATGTACTTGAAAATATTATTAAAACTCGTTGCCCCTTATAACTGGCTTGTATCATATAGAAATTGCACGAATAGTTTATAAGAACTTTTATAAAACTCTCCAAAGAACAAAACTGCTCCAAACATTGAGGTATCTAAAGATATTACTAGTCACTCGATGCTCCTGAAGTGTGAAGAACACTATTCATCAATCAATGAGGAAACATCGCTGATAATATGATTGTCATTATTATTATTAACAAATAACATTACCTGATTCAAAAAATAAAAAATGACATTACTCTTTTTCTTTCTTTTTTTTTCTAGTTACAATTTTCCCTTTCGTTTCGACTTCAATTCAGCAATGCTTAAGTTCGAAAATTAAATTCACATTCGATATTTGTTTCCCTTGTTATCGTATAGTCACACATTTTTTAACCATTTATTTTCTTATTGCTTTTACATCATATATAATAAACAATGTCATCGGTTTAAACTTTAAACCTCACTTAGCCATTTATTCACAATTTATGCTTTTTAAAACGCTCATTAAAATGAACTCTTCTACGGCCACTAATTTGCTTGCTATTATTCATTTTCAATAAATTCTGTAATTCACATAAAACATAAAATTGTAATTGCTGTTGCTTTTTAGTCGGAGTATTTTACTTTATTTCCCATCCCACATCGACAACCAAGGATACAAACCAACAAGAGGGCAAGTATAAAACCAGCAGCTAACGAGCTGCATAAACCACGCAGCCATGCGGTGAGCACAGAGCGAACTATTCTTTCGCCTTTTACTAAAGAATACCGTGTGCTCGCCGCTAATAGTGGCATACGCCAATTTTTGGAGGGGTCTCTCCCACTCGGGATTGGCCCCAACCAATTCTAGTTTCAACATTTTTCATTTGAAGAGGAGATGCGGGTTAAGCGTTTGGCGGGCAGGCCATGTGTTCATTGAAGTCTGATAGAATGTAATTCAAAGCGCTTTGAAGTTTTCAATAGCCATCGTAATTTTGAGCCTGTTTCAAGATTCTTTTGATGCAAGGATTCAATTTGTCAAAAACTAGTTTGATTCTCAATTAGGTGTTGGTTGGTTCAATTTGTCAAAAACTGGTTTGGGTTTTGTTGATTCAACTGGGTTTTGTCCGATTGATTCAATTTGTCGAAAACTGGTTTTGATTCAGTTCGATTCATTTAGGTTTCAATTATATTTCCTCGGATACAATTAGGTTGTTGGACAACTGCTTTGATTCAATGAAGTTTCGTTTGATTCAGTTAGGTTGCCGAAAAATTGTCATTCCCGTTCTTATCACTCATCAACACCCCCATTTAAAATGAGCTATTCCATAACCCTACTGATTTTTGAGCTAGTATTCATTTTCAACAAATCTTGTAGTACTACACATACAACACATTGTTACTTTCTAGCGGTTGAGAGGCCAAGAAGCGTACATGAATTACAATCCGCAACATATCTACCAGTTTGCTTCCCTTCAGTACAAAAATACGTAACCATCTCAGGTGGTGGCACCAATACTGTGCTGGGCTTGGAGTTGATTCCAAAAAAAGGGAGAAGAAACTGACATAAACAGCAAAAATATAAGCCCGTCTAAGATCAACCAATATTGTTCATTTGTGCAAAATCTTTAAAAAGTCGATGCCTGCATTTTGGGAAACGAAACAAGTCATTACCGTAGTATACAGTTCAGAAGCAAGCAAACATTTGAGAAGTCGAAAAGCAATATTACACCCAAGAGTATAAACTTCAAACAAGAAAGGAATTTAGCTTAGGAACCTCGGTCCATCTTGCCTTCAGTTCAGCAAGACAAACTCTAAATGCTTTTACATTTCACAAATTGCCAACTAGTTTAAGTAGTACAGGGGATAGATAGATCATTATAACCATTTTATTTTATTTTTTATTTTTTATTTTTAAGGCATCTTTTGGTGCTTCGGCATCTTACGGTTTTTCATAACACAAATTGCCAACTAGTTGGAATTCACAAACTAAAGATGTTTTCCGAAAAGCAAAATCCAAGAACTACTAGCTATCTGGTTTTGCTGCTATACTGACCTCTCGTATTCCAGTTTCTGGATTACAATTGCATTCAGCAAAAGCTCTGAACTGTAGACAGAAGCTCCTGCAGATGAGCAAGTAATATAATGTCACAGGTGGTTCAAGAAAGAAGTGTGTTGCTCAAAGGAAGGTATACCAACATGAAGTAACCAACCTCTCTCAAGAAATGGCACACACATTTTATAATCCTCTTCACTAGAGAGAATTAAGAAGTCGGCTGGAATTATATGATCCTTTCTTTTGGTACTTTGAATGTTTTGGACTACCTGAGGGACATTTCAATGAAAAAAGATTCACTGTTTATCATAAGATTCATAGTATTCTGTGCAATCAGATTGACTTTGAGAATCAATTAAATCTTTCTGAAGAACTGCAATGCATGAGAAAGTGTCGCAAATGATGCTTTATTCTTGTCTTCTGTATGTCCCTTATCAAGTGATATCCTAAAAAGGGTCAAGTTCTATTTCCTACTTTATGCAGAACAGGGTGCATATTTTGAACCTTGTTAATGGTCATGATTTATGATATATTACAGAAACTGGAACGAAAGAGAATGCCACAGATATGTACCTGTCCGTGAACTGCCTTCACCAAGCAACATATCACATCTATATTAGGCTGAACATTTGGAGTAATGAAGACTCTTCTGCCCTGTTAAGTTGATTGGAGAAAAGTAAACTTCAAAGAACTTATTTTAGGGGAATGCAAAACCTTCTGAGCAACAATGAATTTCTGTCCCGATTTCAAACATGGGTTACCTCTAGAAGGGGATGTTGGCGGGCACGAGTCAGTGAAACAGGCATTTGGAATCCAATTTCCTTTTCCTTTTTCTCATCCCTTAAAATGTAACTTCTCTCGTCAATTAAATAGCCAGCTTGTCCACAGCTCTCGAGCCATAAGTGTGTCACCACTGGTTTGCCAAGAGCAATGGCTTCCAACATGTTCTTAGTTCTCATAAATCTATCAGTCACAAAATGAGTAGCATCTGAGCAACATGATGCGATTGAAAAGCCTAATCGTGCTGCAATCTGCCAGAAAAATTAATCAGTAGGTACATGACTTTTGATCAATTATAACATCCTACAAGAATTCTGAGTACACGGCTAATGCATACCTTTCTCTGCTTCTTGAGTATAGCTGCCTCCAAGTTCTGGCTGAACAAGATGCAAGCCTTTGTTGAAACTCTGCATCTTCTTAAATCTTTTCCCAAAAAATCAGGTAGAGATTCCACGTATCCCAATCTCACAAGTTCTTTCATTAGCGTCGGTCTAGAGGGCTATGGCATGATTGCTTTATTTTCTTGCTACGCTCATACACTTTAAGAACCTTAGAATTTCTATGTGATGATGCATCCAACTTCAAGAACCCTGAAGAACCAGTGCAGGGCGTGGAAAACCCACCATCCAGCTTACTAGATTGCTTTGACATCATGGAGTTGACCGGGACCTGTACCTCTGTGCTGGAATATTCAGAGTTATCCTGTCTTGTAGAACTTCCAAAATGGTTTCTTTCTGATGAAAATTGAGATTTTCGGGAATATACTGAAAGTCCCACTACTTTCTTGCATGCCTTGTCATTCACTGTATGACTTCTATTCTCACTTTTCTCATCAACTCCTATGCCCAGTGGATGCTGATTATTATTTGAGTGGCGGGGAATATAATGATTACGTGTTCTTTTCTGTCTAGGATAAATCCACGGATTTAGTTCTAATGGATTTCTATCAGTCAAAGCGAGGTCCAATTTATTTTCTTGCTTCTTGGGGTGTATTGTATCCTGGACACATGAAGCAGAGTCCAACTCCAAATATTTCCTTCTATCTCCAATCCTACGCGGATCTTCAAGAAAGCTATTCATATTTCTTCTTCGCAGAGGGGCATTGGATTTCATAATATCATTTGTCCTCTCTTCAGAAACATCAATTATATCCTTAGCCTTTCCCAAAGAAATTGCTGATGAATGATGCTCATTCTCCTGTGCAGCATGTGAAGTATTACCAAATTTGTCTTTTGAACATTGGTTGTCTGAGTTACATCTAACAGACTCAAACAATACCTTTTCTTTTTGAACCCCTTTTCCTGTAAATCCATCTTCCTTCTTTTGCAATAAGCCCTTCTCAGTCGATTGCTCATTCATGATCAGATTTTCCTTTAGTGTCCCACGTAGGCCTTTGAAGTGCTCATTAAGCAAGCAAGATACATTGGCTTTTACCGTTCTAGTAGATCTCACACGCTTAGTTTTCTTTACTTTTTCTGCTGAACCTAATATGGCCCTTTGAAGATTGGTGCAATCTTTTGATTCATGCTTCTCGTTTGTACCTTTAGAAGAGTTCAAAGATATGTCGTCAAAACCTTGATGAGTTAAATCAGCGTTACATATGGGAGGAGGAGCAAATATTAATGCTTCCATAGCTTCAGCAGCCATTTGAGTGTCAAAACCAACATCAAACATGTCTGATGTATCCCTTTCATCGCCAACCTTTTGTACCTGTTGCTCCAATTGCCCAGTACGAAACTGTTCATTCAACTCTGTAAAATTATATTCAATTGTCACTCCAGAGTCAGACGCTACTCTGTTGGATTCATTGAGGCAGCTTGACTTCATAGCTCCCAATTTGTTCTCATTTTGCTGTCCAGCAAAGTCAAAAGTCACTAAGTCTATACCAGTGGATCCAAGGCCAACTCTCCTCGCCAAACTTCTAGTCCCATTTGACCTTGAAGATGTAGGTGATTTTACCCTCTTAGTCTTTCTAGTCAAAACATTTTCAAAGTAGTTCAAATCACTAGTTGACAGATAGTGATCGACAAAATCTAATGCCCTAGCTTGTGAGAGTTCTGCTGGTTCTGGAGAGTCCACATAGTTAGACCTATCACACCCGCGCTCATAAATTACATCCTTTTCTATGTCCGTGTCAATAGACTTATCTGACGAAAGCTTTTGCTCATCATGCCCAAATTCAGACAGACTTTCCCTCACAATATTCCTCAACTCTTGGTTGTGATATTCGTTTGCGTCAGCAGAAATTGATTTTCGGCTTGCTATGCTGGATATCACATTGTTACTAGTATTAGCTTGTTCTGGATATCCAAGATCAGCATCAACAGAAGAAGAACCAGCATCCCTTTCTTCATCACATCCATTTCTTTTACCCGAATCAACTTGCTGAAATGAATTTGCAGAGACTCGACTTCTCAGCCTCCTAAAACAACCTGAAAGACAGGAAAAGTATTGATCCAAATCAAGTTCATCAAAGTTTGAGATGTCAAAGAACACTTCATTTTCACATACACGTAGTCAATAGCCAATTAATATCAATGCATCATTTTATATCAGTATTGATCAAATTTCATGGTTAAAAATGCTCAGAGTTGCACAATGATCTAGCTTAAAGCACCAATACATTAACATTGCACAAGGCATAAGTACCGTCATGATACGAAGACTCGACACAGTTAAACTTGTTAGCTTACAATATTCATAGTGAAATGATCTATATGGTACTTTTACACGAACATATTCCAATTTATCCACGATTAAGCAATGCAAATTAAAGGAAAAACTATATTAGATATATTTGCCACACTTGTCTCATTTTTCTCATGACATCATTTTCAACCGCTCATCAATAATTGACAACTTTATCAAATTCTTTAAAACTGCTTTTCACTTTCCAACCACAATCATCCTCTTCAAATCCTCCTCTAAACACACATTTAACTTTCTTAGAACATGTGCACCAAGGAATCGCTTATGTTCTTAACACATCATTTTCAAATCCAAAAAGCAAATGGCTTTGTTTACCAGGTGTAGATTGCTTTCTTTTAACCCCATTCACACCATTCATGTGCCCTCCTTCGTCGTCACTGTCAAGCACCACTTGTTTCTCTACTTCAGCCCGAGTTTCAAAATTTTCAAGCGAATCAGGTGTATCCAAAACCTCAGTATCAGCGTTCAAAAATCCAGCTTCTGACACAGGACTCCCCAACCTAACGGTGTCATCTGAAGGAACAGTATATTGATACTCATCCTCCATCCCCAACTACAACCTACTTTTTTCCTCTTCCTGCATCAAATAAAGTTTATCTCATCAACAGAATCTCAACTAAAACATACAAAAAAAATTAAAACATTACATCGATTTTTTCCATTTGGGATAAAATATAAAATAAAATCATTCAACAAGCTAGAAATGCAAATGATCATCATAATCGCAGCCAAAATCTCAGTTTTACTTCGTGAAGAAATGAGCGACGGAAAACTTCCTAGGGAAGGGGATTATTCATATACAACTAGAAACAAAATATTAACAGATTATCAGCAGAAAAATAGATCATTTACCGCAGGATTGCACGATGAAGAATCAGCAATTTAACTTTTATATCTTCGACGATTTGATTGAATTGTACGGACAAGTTTGGAAGTATGAATAGTGATTAGTGGGAAATGAAATGATTAGCAGACACAGAGAAATCAAAAATGAAAGAAGATTATTTCGGAAGTTTTGGAGGGAAGGTATAAAATTTATTCTATATTCTTCATATTTCTTTATGGAGATATTGTGAAGCAACTGGGCATTTGGTCTAGTGGTATGATTCTCGCTTAGGGTGCGAGAGGTCCCGAGTTCAATTCTCGGAATGCCCCTCCTCTTGTATTTTTCGCTTTTATTTCCATGTTTTGTGTTTTGTTGGCTTCTTGTATGAAATGAAAAATTAACATGAAGTAGATCGGAGAGTTACAAAAAATATATAAATTTTCTCCTGCGATTTGAAACGTTTCTAATTTGATAATTTTGGTAAAAATGTCCAACTTTGACAGTGCACTATCTAAATTACCACAAAACATGATAAGAAATTATAATGTCTTTCTAGCCATTTTTGTAAATATAAATATTATGATCTATAAATATATTTCTCAATATATTTAAATATGGAAAATGTTATTCAAAGTATCATTCTCCAAAATTTGTAGATGTATTTTACGACACTATGTAATTTGTTAGACGCTCATTACTTCCATCAAGAATAATTGTTTTAGGTTAGATATGTAGTGAAAAGTCTGTTTATAAAAATAGTTGATGATAATGATTTGTTGTGGTACATTTCTATTTACACACAGAAAATATTATGCGTATTTGTGGATCCAGTAAGTAATTAATAGAGAGTGCAATGAATGAACACATTATTCCTTAATCATATATGAGAATGCGATGTGTGAATATGAACGTAAAATGATATCGACAAAGGTATAACCCATGATGTTAAAAGTAATTTATATAGTCATGTGTGAGTCTTGTTAAATCATAAATGCCAGCCAACTAACCCTGATTTAAAAATAAGACATTTGATGATATCCTTTTATATATGATAATGATGAAATAGAACAACAAGAGAAACATTTTAAATAAGAAACCACAAAAATCATAAAAAGTTTATTCCTTGGTAAAAAATGGAAAGAGAATGGATCTCGACTTTAGAAAATACAATTTAGACATTCGAGATGTCACGCTTGATGTTTTATCGTTGTAATTCTTGGCACTTCAAGTAGTGAAATTCAAGAATGACAAATGTTGTTATTAGACAGATCAATCAAAAAATGAAGAAAACGAACACTTTAACAAATGCAATTTAACTGTTTTTAAAATTGCCATTGTAAATTTTGACATTTCTTGTAATTCCCCCCGGATTGAAACATAGTTCTATACATTTTGAGGGTCTCTGCTGGATCCAAAAGGTTTATTATTAGAAAAATAAAGAAAACAAAGAAACGCGCACAAACGCAACAGAAAAGAAAAAGGAAGAAAATAGAGAATGTAGAAAAAGGACAGAAAACCATAAAGGAAAACGCAATTAGTGGGGGCATTCCGAGAATCGAACTCGGGACCTCTCGCACCCAAAGCGAGAATCATACCACTAGACCAAATGCCCAGTTTTGCTACTTTTTGTCTGCCATTATTAATAATCACAGCAGAATCTCACTTAACAACTTCTTCAAAAAGACTTCGTTGTCCAAAATCACAATAAACGATAGTCAACAGGAAGATATCGGAGGAAATAAGTAGTAACTACAAGGACAAGAAAATATGAAAATGGAAGCTTGACCATGCAAAAATATGTTGTACTCGACCTCGAAAGTCGCACATGTCTATATTATCGAATTAATAGTCTTTTGGACTCAGTAAATTTCAATATTAACTCCATCTGCATAACGCAGGACGAAAATCCACAATAAGAAACAATGAACTTTGAGGAAAATTTTGCAATTGAAACTAGGTCTTTGATTTAAAGTTGGAGAATGATTCAAGTGTAGTCTTCCTCCAATTTCTACATCAACATATATATAGAGACCAAACACGATTGTTACGATCCATTCGAGGAGAAATATGATATAATGCAAACTCCAACTTCGAAGAGTCAAACTATACGATTGAATAATAGTACTACAATTAAGCCACCTTCATCTTGATATGCTCCTTGGTAGTCACTACATGCTACATTAGATCATCAAAATTGCTCTAGCACAATCTTGCGCATGAAATCCTCCGGTGCTAGAAAAGCGAAAAATACAAGTCGAAAGAGTTAGCGAAATTAATCTACGATCAAATCATGGTAATAGATTACAATTTTTTTCCACTTTTATACTAAACAAGATGAGAAAGAGTAGATAGTAGTAGTACCTAATCCACCAGTGAACAACTTGAACTGGCCAACAGCTTGTCTAATGAACATCTCAACACCACTCACCACTACAGCCCCAACCTCTGCAGCCTCTTGCAATAGTCGAGTGTTTCGAGGTGTATAAACCGCGTCAAAGACTAATTCGTATGATCTCAATGCCACCTAAAGAGTAAAGAAGGATTTCACTGATATCAAAGATGGTTAAACAAGACATAAATATTTTATGGGGAAATATAGAAAACTTAATACTAGTAACTAAACGTGTTTTCTAACAGTTTAAGATTTTAGATATGACAGTTTGACTGGTGATTTGTGATAGACGGAGGGCAAGAGGAGGAACCTTAGGAACTGGAGTTTGATCTACATTCGGCTCCATTCCCACGATTGAAGCATTTACAAGAATCATTCCCTTCTCGGCACAAAATTCTTTTAAGCTATCGTATGGAAGAGCTTCACCCGATACTGCCTTGGCAAGAGCTTTTGCTCTCTCTTTTCAAAACATGTGGTTAAAAATGAGTGTAAGAAACAGCGATCATTCAAAAAGTTTTGTCAAACAAGCACTTACTTTAAGAAACCGAGATAGTGTTTTACCAAAATTTCGGTTAAAAATAACAAGCCTTGCCCCTCTGCTTTTGGCACCAAATGCTATTGCTCGTCCAGCACCGCCGGCTCCAACCAAGACAATTAATTTCCCCGAAATTGGCGAAACATGTGATTCATGTCCATTTGCAACTTGTCGTTCTGATTTCCCACAATATAATAATTGTTTAAATGTCTTATCCAATCTAGCATACCAAACATTTCTTAATTATCTTAGAATCATGTTACATACAAGCCATTAATGCTACAATCAATAAACAAACTCACAGCTACAAAAGCTACGCGTGTGTGACTACACACACATAAAATTATTTCCTACACATGATTGGTATGGATAGAAGTATCACTATTTCCACTTGACTTTTCACTTAGACAGCATACTAAGAACCCACATTTTGTACATATCATTCTTCATAGTATGTAAGAAGCATATAGTTGATTTTTTACCTCTAAATGCATCTTCAATAGCAGTTATGCAAGCCTCGCAATCCGTATTATAACCAACCAACTTCCCATCACTAGGCCTCCGAACGATAGTGTTCACCGCTCCTATGGACTGATCAAGAAAGCAACACAATTACATACAAGCTAGTGCATGTCTTCCCAAAAACTCTCTCGCTTTCGTGCTAAGAAGTATCTAAATCAAATTGCAAAAAATTGCATACCCGAGCAAGGGGATGAACTTCATCGCAAAACCTTACCGCTGCCTCCTTGTGGGGTATTCCAACACTGTAAATTCCATAAGACAGAGAAATTCACACATAAGTACTTCAATGCAACCCCAAGGGTATATCCCAAATTCCAACCTTTTTGCATACACATACATGATTGATGTTCTTAATGCTCATCAATAAACAAAGTTGAGAGTACCTAAAACCGGTGAAATCATAGCACGAGTAAACTCTGAAGAACTCCCCGACATTATCGACTAGAAGAGGAACATAAATCCCGTTATACCCAATATGTCGAAACGCAGGATTATGAAGAAGAGGGCCTTTGCTATGTCCTACAGGATTTGAGACTACCCCAAAAACTTTTGTGTCTGAGTTCACATATTCTAA
This sequence comes from Jasminum sambac, assembly GCA_018223645.1. Lineage (NCBI taxonomy): Eukaryota > Viridiplantae > Streptophyta > Magnoliopsida > Lamiales > Oleaceae > Jasminum > Jasminum sambac. The sequence goes on from CP073652.1 coordinate 31,721,252, forward strand.
CTTGTAGACTTGTTTGATGCTGGCTAAAGATGGCAATCCAGGTATGATTTTGTCTCCTATGGATCCCCACACTAAGAAGCCGCCATATTTTGGACCCAATAGTTGGCTTATAAGTCCTCTATCTCCCACTGCCCTTGCAATTAGTGGCACCTGCATGCATGTAAACCTTTTTGGATACATCAATCAATTATTATAAATACATAAAATTAATAAAATCTATTTGTACCGATGAAATCCATATAGAACTGTTGTGACAAATCGCTGATTTACTCAATTGTATTGTCACAACAATTCTGCAAACATTCCGTATAGATTTTACCTGCACAAACAACATAGTCCATAAAAAATATCTTATTTTATCTCAATTAAGATACTCGATAATCTAGAAAACGGAGATATTTATAATGTAATAGTATTTATCAGTCGAGCGTACCTGACAATGGGTGAGGACGCGGAATATTGGTGCTACATCTGTAATATAAGACACATCAACCACAAGTTTGATAACATCAGCTCCAGTAGATTGTAGGTTTATAATCAAGTTGCCAAGATTTTCTGTTGTTGGAACCTCTCCATTGAGATAGCCTGAGACTATTATTTTTGTGTTTGATCTTTTTCTCATAAATTCATCAATCACTGCTTTGCTTGCCACCTGATCACATGTAAACATATTTCAAAGATCACTTTTTAAACCTAGTTTCGACCACAAATCTTATAAATAAAAACTATTTTGCAAGTTTTTTCATGATTGCTTTACTTTTTAACAACAGATTCTTAAAAAATCATTCTTCTTCTACGACAACGCTCGCTCTTACTCAGGACATGTTTTTCAAACATAAAATGTACTCTCTCCATCCCACAAAGATAAGGTTACTGCTATTTTCACAAAGATCATGAAAACATTAATTAATGTTATTGAAAAAGTAAAATGTGAGAATATTTTTCTAATATATCCTTCAATTTGCTAATTATTACACTTTAATAATTTTATTTTGTTAATAACAATGCTCATTAAACTGCAGCAATGATCTAGTGCCATCATGGTATCAGAAGTGGCAAGATGCCTGACTCCGCTTAATACCAGACCAAATCTGAATTAAGACGAGGAAAGCTCAGTAATTTTAAAATTTTCCGGCGATACCGTGTGGGCCGTGGTGGTCGGTCAAAGTTTGGCCAAAACATGGCCAAAATATGGCCAAACTTTGACCCGCCACCACGGCCCACACGGTGTCGCCGAAAAATTTTAAAAATTACTGGAGCTTCCCCTTACCCTACTGATTCTAGATCTGATCCCGAATTTTAAAACGGAGGTCGAACGAGGCTAGAAAATACCCCATGGACCGTAGTACAATACGACAGACTTCGATCATTTTCGCATTAAACAGGGGTATATAAAGAATTTAATATTTCAACTAGTCCATTTAAGCAAAATGGACTATCTTTATATGACAGGTCAATGTAGAATACAAGCCTATCTTTGCGGGAAGGAGAGAGTAAAATTTTAAAGTTTTATTTAGTAAAATAAGCAACTTCAAGGAAAATTTGCTATATGGACTAACCTGGAGGTCAATTTCGACAAATTCCACCTCGACCTCAAGGGCCAACTTGAGGATTTGCAAGCATCTGCAAGGATTTGTGGGGCCACTGGGCCTGAGACAAAACCAATATTTTCAATTCAGTCCAAGATTAACGTTTTCCCGCAAAAAGTTACCGTTAAGGGGCGAGCGGTTGGGACGTTCGGTGGACGGTGGTGAGTGAGAGTATAATAACTGAAGAAATGGAATTTAGACCTCTAGTGGTTTGTTCATAGAAAGTGTAACATGAAATGAAATTTAATAGAAGATTTGCTATACGTCGCGTGTGTTCGTGTGTATTTATTTTTATCTAAAATTTTGTTAAAAGTGGAGTGTAGTGGTGGGGACCACGAGATGTGTGGATAATACTGAGTGATGATGTGAAATGTGTGGTTGATATTGATGTTTGGACTTTGACTTTAGTAGTAGATAATTTTTAGGTGAAAATAAGTGGAAACGAACACAGGTGTAAAGTGGTAGGATTGACCAATTAGATTGCGAGACTTTTGATACGTAATCAAGTTTTAGCTCATTGTGGGCCCCGCCAAACTCGAGGTTGATAGTCGATTTGTCTCATTAACATCACAATACATGATGCACGTATAGTAATATTCTATTGAAACTTAAATTTTAAATTAACTTACATTTTTGTTATCATGCGCTATAACTAATTGTTGCCAAATTTTCGGTAACTAGTGCAAAAGTTGATACCAATTCGGTTCTCCGGAATTTCGTGTTCATAATTCTTACGAGTGCACATACTTCATTATTATGTTCTACCCATCGCACCATTAGTTGGACTAATAATGATTCATTATCATTACACGTCATATTATATGACATCATGTGAGCATCTCGATATGATTTAATTGTCTTATGAGCATGACTAAACTAGAGCCCATGAGGTGATGTAATACCTACGTGAGTATGACTTATTGTGCCTACGAAAACACGTCACCTCTATATTGTATTGGACGTGATTGCCACAATATCGTCTAATGTCAAAATTGTGTGTTATGTCGATGCAGTAAGCCTGCATCTGCATGCGCAGTAGATTACATTTGATACATATGGAGCCACAACTTTATCAAGCCACAATTCATAATTCTGAGGTAGCAATGTGGCATGAGGTCGCACGAGGTAACATAGCTAATATTTCTGAATCTAATTGAATACAAAAATATTAATGGTGAACTCAAATACTTTCTCTGAAACAATTTGTGCAATTATTTCAAATAACACATCCAATGAAACTTTTGTGTCTAGTAACATTATCATCTGACATATCTCAAAAGAATTTGTCTATGTGCATTTCAACCTTATGTTGCCTAAAATTTACTTTTTCCACTTAACGTCAATCACACGTTTAAAGTCAAGTCAATCACACGTTTAAAATCAAGTTATGCATTTCGTAATTTCTACTAGTACTTGAATTATTAAAAAATAATAAAATATAAATTCTTTCAGTTGTTTCTAATGATTTATTTACTGGCGAATATTGATTACAAAATACTGAACCTTTTACCTTCTCAGTTCACCAAAAACAAATGGTTTTAAAGTATTCGACTCAATTCTCCTAAATAATAAACCGCTTCAATTCAATTACTACTAGACTCTTTGTCCAATAACTATAATAAAATCGCCTCAAGTTAAAAATGTTTATAAACACTATCACTTTTTAGCTCGACCAATCATGCTTACTCAAGAAAGCCACACAAACGAAGCAAAGAAATTGTCTAGAGTACCTGAAGGAGACAATTGAAGGTAAAAGCCTATGTTTAAAGAGTTGTTCAATCTCTGAAATGTGGGAGAAAGACATGGATCCAATACAAAGCTCAACAATATCTGCTCCTTGTTTCTTAGCCAACTCCATAGAAGCCACCATTTCTTCCTTCGTCTGACATTCCAATGGTGTGCAAACCAACAACTCACTCCTAAAACCCATAACTATAGAAAGAGAAATAGAACGAGGAGAAGAGGAAAATTTGGTTCATCTGTAATTCGCTGAGAGAATATGAAGTCAAGCATGTGAAGTCATGCAAGTAGAGCAAATGTAAGATGCAGTCGGGTTGCTCATGCAACACATCTCTCTGTCTATAAGAGAGATGTTGTATTATATTTGTCAAAATAAGTAACTTTAGAATAAGTTGCTCTAGAAGAACAAGCAGCCTACCTTGTCAGCCAATATAGTCTTTTTTTCATGTATACTGAGCACACTGAAGTCATGACATTTTGTCCACACACTCATAGTTGAAGTTAGTTGTGCAATGAATATGAACCTGGGAATTGAAGCATCACTAATAAGCATGACAAAAGCATGCCACATGTCACTGTAAAATAAGAAAAGAGAATATATAGCATGTAATGTTGTTTATCACAGCTTGTCAATGCTGTAATGTGACATCAGACGACAAATCAACTAGTTAATGCCATATCATCGATGATTGATAAACACGTATTTTGGATAACAAATGATTAACATTTTTAACAAACGCCATCTGTGCATCTAAGAACTGTACTCGACAAAGTTGCACAATGTAATATAGTAATATACATCTGACTCCCATATTTATGAGATCATAAAAATCAAGCCATGAACTAACTATGGGAGTCGAAGGTTCCAAACCTTTGCAAAGTCGAGCAACTACTAGAGGGTCTCTATCCGCTGAATAATAAGATTCACTGCAGCATTTGCCGAGGAAAATGCTCCATGGAAGCTTTCTTGATAGGATATGGATTCCAATTCTAGTGCCATCCTTAACAAAATCTCTCCCAGATCAGTTTGTTTTTCGACCAGTGATTTGTAGAAGGAGGTTGCAGCGATGTTACTTATGTCTACATTAGTTGGTTCTGGACAATACTCGTCGTCCAACCATTTGTGTAGAGTCGCTCTTAGCCATTGTGATTCCTGCAGTTATGATACAAGCAGAATGAAATTAACATAGAAAATGAGTTTAAGCTCGTAAGTAGAGAATAGAAAGAGATTATTCCCTTTCATCAAGAAAATTCTTGGTTAAGATCTGGTTTAGTACCAGATGCTCAGCCACTGAAAGTACAAGGCAGGAAAGAAAATAGAAAAACAGACTAGAAACTAACTCAAACAAATAAAACCTCAAATTTTTAGACTCTGACATCACAGGACAACATTGATGACTAAGTTCAGCTGAGGACAAGAAATATAATATTTGTACATCCTCCCTTGAGTTGGAGGTTGGTGGACATAAGTCAAGCCCAACTTGGACAAGAAGGAAGTAAATAGAGGTGTAGTTAAGGACTTGGTGAGACGATCCGTCAGTTGGTTCTTTGAATTATCAAGCACAAGGTGACAATCAATTTCCGAGTGCTTCTTACTTTCGTGAAAAACTAGGTTCATGTGAGGTTAATGTGTAGAGTAGCTTGATTGTCACATCAAAGAGGAACGGGTGCCGATAAAGGTATGCCAAAAATCCTTCAATAAGTCGGAGGTCGATTGCAGCTCACAAACCGTAGGACCAGCGATACTCACCCTCTGCAGAGACAGCTCTCTGTTTCTTTCTTTTCCAGGATATCATAGCATCATCTAGGAAAATGCAATACCCAATGATGGGTCTCCTAGTATCAGCACAACATTCCCAATCTGCATCAAAATATGCTTGAAGAGAATGAAGTAGATGATTGAAAGAAAAAAAATTTTGAAAGGAGAACCTTTCAAATATTTAAGAATGTCTGAAGCTACAGACACGTGAGCTTGTGTAGGTCCATGGCCAAATTGAGATATGGACATCTGGCCTCATAAAGCACAAATATGGAAGGTGCCCAATAGGCACCAAGAAGCCCAGCAGTCTTCAGCATAGCCAGAATATATTTATGCTGATTGTTGTAAGTTCAACTTCAGCATCATGCTATTTCCAACCCAAGGAAATACTTAGCATATCCAAATTCCTTATTGGTGAATGTTGAATGCAAAAATTTCTTAACAGCAAGCATCGCTGTCTTATTTGTCCTAGTTACCAAGACATCATGAACACAAACAAGGCTAAGAGAACTTTTCTGAGTGCTTCAAGAACAAACAACTCTCATGGCCAAATTTCTTAATGATCAAAATCCTTTAACTGAGAGCTGAATTCAAGGTTCCATTGCCTGGAGGCCTGCTTGAACCTTAAATTTAGCAGATCAATGTGCAAAATTGGCCAGGCTGTGCCTTATCATGAACTTCTGGAGGTATCATGTAGAAAAGCATTGCTAATGTCTAACTGATGAATAGGCGAGTTCTTAGATGCAACTATGGCCAAAAATAATCTGACCGTGGTTGCTTTTGCCAATTCTCCTCTATTTGATTATATCAATAGGCCACAAGTCTGTGCCATTTGGTTTCAATTTAATGCTGTATGTTCATTTGGATTCTACCGCCTTTTTCCCCTTGCGTAAGTCAGTGAGCTCCCAATTCTAATTATTTTCTAGAGCTTGCATTTCATCATTCACGACCTTAACCTAATTTATGTAAGTACTAGCCTGTGTTTAGGAACTTGGTTCTTGGATGCTATTGATGTTCGCAAGAGAACTCATCTATGCACTCGAAAATATGGTCAATGCAAGTAGGGAAATATAGTTGGTGTGCATTCTTGTGCAGTGAATGAGAGTTGATTGTAGAGTGTATTTGTTGCCAAACCGAGAAAATTGTAATGTGAATAATATGGTGCTTTCCTATACCAATGACATAGCAAATGAAATCATTGGTATGTGATTAAAGCAATCCAAATTTTAACACACGGCATATACTAACCAGTAACCACAAAACAGGATTACCGCTACTCATTATATTATTTCTGTAAAACTTAAAGCCACAACATCACTTCATGACTAATTATGACATGCATTGTAAGTTGGGCAAAACAGAATGAAATAGAACACCTAAAAATTTTTATCAACCAACTCTTTCAATTAATCTCGTCTGTTCAATATACCAGCAAACAAAGAAATTACTTAAACTCTTAAAGGCCAATGAATTAACCCATTACTGAACACATTAGCAGTAATAGTAGTAAGTAAAACGCAACAAATGCTGTAAAAAATTAGAAAGAAAACGAAGTACCTCTAACGCTTTAGAGGGTTCACACCAATGATTTGGAACCTGGAGGTCTTGAAGAGAACTCTGCTGATCTTCACTACCATTGCTCTGCGTGCTTGGGTAAGAAAGAACTTTCGGAATCGCGGCAAACGGAGCCTGACATTGCTGAAAGCAGAAAAACCGAAAATCGAGATTTTGAGTACGAATCTCGCCAGTTTTAGTCGTTCCAGTTTTCCTAATTGGTGTAATTGAAGATGGGACATTGAAAATTAGGGTTCCCATTTGTTTGGTAATTGGGGGTTTCCACTAATTTGTGCTGAGATTGACAAACGGAGTAACGGACACTGTCAGTCCCGGGAAAATTTGGGGGCAAATCAATGCACTTCAACCGCCACAGTTTCGGAATCTTATGCGAACATTCCAACCCCCCCCCCCCCCCGGGGGACTCTCTTTCATTTTCTTGTTTATTAGTTTTTTTGCCCCTCACATTTTCTGCGATGTTCAAGAATGACTCAAATTCAAATTGAATTTTCTTTGTGATTCACAATTGAATATTAAGGGCTTGTTTTATATATATTAAGGCCTTATTTGATTGGGGGTTTAGTTGTTCCGCGTGGTATTCCGTGTAAAAATGTGTGGTTAATATTATTTTGGGAAATATGTGTGTGGATTGAAAATGAGTATGAGGTATACTTGATCATACGTCTTGGATTTGCTAACACCAAATGTAATAGAGCGCCTAAATTTCAAAAACTCAAATTCAATTTTTCTTTCTCATTTGTTTTCACCATCCAAATATTAATTTGATAAGTTTTTTATATTTTTTAATATATTTTCTTCAAATTTTAACCTCAAACTCTATACGAAATTCAAATAAATAAAATTTAATCTTTATAGAACAAGGCTTAAGCGCACTTAATATTTGGCCCATTGGGGTAGAACCATGAATTTGGGTTCCACCCTCTACTACAAAGTCAAATAGTCTTGAGAGCTAAAAATTCTTTTTTTAATTATTATTATTATTATTATTATTATTATTATTATTATTAAGATTTGGGGCATAAAAAGTAGCTCATGTATTGGCTAAAAAGTCTAAAATTCACGATAATCATTGTATTTGGCACGAGCCTCCTCCATGGTTAGGAGCTCATCTTATGGTGGATTCATTAGCCTTTGATTAAATAAAATTCCTTTTCAAAAAAGAAAAAGGGTAGAAGATGACCTAAATTTTGGCCCGTGTTTTACCATTTTCCCTTCTCTTTTTCTATTTTCCCCTTTCGACCATTTATTTTATTTTTAAATAGTGAGGGGGTTTGAATGTACAAATTTGGAGAGTCAAATCTACTCTTTTTAATTTAATGGTCACATATTTCAAAACTCTTTTCTTAATTCAAACAAATAACAATTAATTTTGTTAGTTAAAGACAATTAAAATAATAAATATTACTTAAAAATAAAAGATCATAATAATTGCTTCTTGATATAAGCAAAAGAAAGAGTATAGAAAAGAGAGGAGGTTGGAGCGAATTAAAATGTTCCCACTCTAATGTAAAATATGCCATTTAAAAAAAACTAGTGCATAACACGTGTGTTACACATGATTTTTTAATATTATTATAAGACTATTATATGGATTGCAATCTTAGGGAAAGATATATGTTAGCACTTGACAGACATAGTCAATTATCATCACAATGCTCAAAAATGTTAACTGAGGAATGTAGTAGCTATTCAACTCCTTCCAAAATGACTAAATTTAGGGGTAAGGACAAAAATAGCAAGTTCCTTTTTGGTAATTCCATTTTTGTCAATTTTTTCCTAAAAGCCACAAATAGCATAAGTTTCAAATTAGATGGTCCAATCTACCCTTCAATGCACGATTCATGACTCGGCCACGTACTATTGTTTATGACTCGGCTCCTTGCTACTATTCTTCTTCTCTAAACCCACATGTCAAAAAAATCGAGCTATCAACAGTGCCATTTTTCTTCCTTGCTACTATTCTTCTTTTTCTTCTTCTTCCTTGCTATAGCCATTTCTTACCCCCAACCACCATAGCTCGTCTCCACCTCCAACCATCGGATTGGGATACCATGGATTTGTTCTCCATTTTCTCTAAATCATGGAGGACAAAAATCAGATCTAGTCCTTGAGAGATTAGGTCCTTAGTTCGTCATGGTGGTTCACTGGCAAAGGTTCAGCAAGAAATTAAAAAAATGATCGGCAAGAGAAAGTAACTAGAAAAGACGAATCAATCGCACTGAAAAAATGAACAGTCACTGGTTCCTATATCCTATAATATAGGATATAGGCATTTTTTTTTAAAATTTCAGTAAAATTAAGTTTAAGTTAGCGAAAGGGTATTTTGGTCTGTCTATGATGAAAATTCTATCATTTGTGTCTTTGTTAAAAGTAACTTGCTAAATTTGGCTTTTTATTTTTAAAGTATGCCATTCTTGGGATTCTTTCCTAAATTTATTGATGGTCTGATCCAAGAGGAAATAACCAAGTTATAATCCATTCGTGCCAAAGAACTAAGACGTATAATATGTAACAAACACCAAAAATCACTGAAAAAGGATACATAGAGCGTGTTTAAAAAGTACAATAAAAAAAAACTATGAAATATGAGTGGGATGAACCAAATACCTTAATAAACATAACAATTGAGAAACCACGAATTGGATTATCTTTAAGGGCTCCTTTCATGGGGTGCGAAAAAAAAATCAACTTATTCCCATATTTACTTACTATCTTTAACTATTTCAGAAAAATATTATATTAACAATTAACTTATCAATTCAAATAATAATTTAACAACTTAACGATTAATTTAACAAATTAGGGAAAAAATTAGTAGAAACTAGGGCAAAACTAGGATAAAAAAAATTATGGCAAAATTAAAAAATCGCCACCGCTACCGCCATGCCCACCTAACCCTACTAGTACAAAATCGACATTGGATGTCGCCCATTAAGTAGCGTTTTTATAGAAAAACGCCACCCAAAATTATTAGTGGCAATATGGTAATATTATTTTGAACATAGGGTGACGGTTGTAAGAAAAAACCGCCACCCAAAATATATATATTTAAAAAAAAAACTTATTTTTAACAATAGGTGGCGGTTCTTTGCAAGAACCGCCACCCATTATTCAGAGAACGGGTGGCGGTTCTTGCGAAGAACCGCCACCTATTGTTTAAAATATTTTCTTTCGTTAAAAATAATATAATTTTTTGTTTGGGTGGCGGTTCTTATTGAACAACCGCCACCCAATATCCTAATTCAAAAAACCAGATCTAGATCTAGATTTGGCATATGTCTCATCACCTCCTTGGAACAACCGCACCCTCTTCTCTCTCTCTCTCTCTCTCCTCTTTCAGTCCATTCAATGGAGAAAAATGAAAACCCCCCAAATCCAATAATTCAAGAACTAGCATTCATCAACAATAAAAAGTGGAAGGGCCTAGATCCAGCAAGTGAAGAAACGTCCCGCAATCCATGTCGAAGAAACGTCCCAGATCTAGCAAGTGGAAGAACCAGCCTTCATCAACCTGAAATTATTGCATTGGAAGAAGCGTTGAAGAAGAATCAATACAAATGTGTAATTATTACGTTGGAAGAAATGTCCAAGACCCACTTTGCCTAAATTTCCACTAGGTTTGCATTTTCTCAATTTTTAAGTTTTTTTTCCCGATTGTTCTAATTTATTTGGGAATTTGCATATTAAGTTTAAGTTTAGATTTGATTGAAGAAGAGATTTGATTCAAATGTGTAATTGTTGGCTCTTTGTAGTTGTTTTGGTGTATTTGATTCTTGCAAAGGCTCAAGAAGAAACAGATAATTGAGAACGAAGCAAACCCACTTTGCATAATTTTTCATTTAATTGTTTATTTGTTTTGTATCTAAGACCGATCTGGTGGTTTGTGCATGTTCATCTGAATTTTTTGAATTTTTTTTTTATTTTAAAAGTGGAGTTTAGGTGGCGGTTCTTAACATTAGAACCGCCACCCAAAGTTTTTTTTTTAAAAAAATTGAATTACAAGGGGTGACGGTTCTTGGATTAACAACCGCCACCCTTTGTCATTTTGGGTGGCGTTTATGGAACCGCCACCCATTGTTGCAACATTGGGTGTTGCTAGTTCGGGTGGCATTCCAAGAACCGCCACCCATTCCCATTTACAACCGCCACCCTTTTCCCCATATTGTACTAGTGCCCTTTGTTCATTGACGACTGCCGACGACCACCAGCAAATTGTTGGTGGTCGCGCGGAGGCAACGAGAGGAGGGTAGGGGCTGAGGTGAGTATTAGAAGAAATAGAAGAGAGAAAACTGGGGCTAGAGTTAGGGTTTTTACACTAGAAGTATTTTAAAAATATATTTAAAAGAGTAATTATTTTATGAAATTGTGAGTTTTTTTCGTATTTTGTGTAATTTCCTCTATCTATATAATATATAAAAACAGAAGTGATTTTAGTGTTTTTCCCGCCTAAAATTCCTCTTCACAAGTCCCAATGCTCTCTTTACACATCTCTCTCCTTTCATTTTTTTAATATTTAATGGCTACACAGTTACATTTATAGCAGCCGTGTAGTATTTTTGACCAAGGAGGCCAATTGCTCCCTTGGTCACAACACTGCCATTAAGGCAGCGCTGTTGGTGCATGGCCAGGGGTCAATTCCCTGATCATGCGCGTTAATTATTATTATTTTTTTCCATTTTTTCTTTTTTGGGTATTTTCTTTTCTTTTTTTCTCTCTTTTTCTTTATCTTTTCCTTTCTTTTTAAGTGGAGAAAAGTCCCACATCGAAAATTTATAAAATGATATAGGATTTCTTATCTATAAAAGGAGATTAAATTTTTTATTATGACAATGATTTGGGCCTGAGCAATCGGGCTCATACATGCAAGTATTAAAAAGTTGTTCTAAAATATATTTCAATATTATTTTATTTTTATATTTATTTTTCTTTTTTTACCCTTTCTTTCTAAACGGGATGATTTGGGTCTTAATAATCGGGCATATATATAGAAGTATTAAAAAGTTTTGTAAAATTTGTAAAAATATTTCAATATAATTTTATTATTTTATTTTCATTTTTCTTTTTTTTCTCTCTTTCTTTATCTTTTCCTTTTTTCTTAAGTGGAGAAGAATCCCACATCGAAAATTTATGAAATGATATAGAATTTCTTATCTATAAAAGGAGGTTAAATTTCTTATTACGGCAATGATTTGGATTTGAGCAATCGGGTTCATACATGCAAGTATTAAAAATTTATTCTAAAATATATTTCAATATTATTTTATTTTTATATTTATTTTTCTTTTTTTTACCATTTCTTTTTAAATGGGATGATTTGAGTCTTAATAATCGGGGCATATATATAAAAGTATTAAAAAGTTTTGTAAAAATATTTCAATATAATTTTATTATTTTATTTTCATTTATCTTTTTTTTCTTTTTCTTTATCTTTTCCTTTCTTTTTAAGTGGAGAAGAATCCCACATCGAAAATTTATGAAATGATATATCATTTCTTATCTATAAAAGGAGGTTAAATTTCTTATTACAGCAATGATTTGGGCCTGAGCAATCGGGCTCATACATGCAAATATTAAAAAGTTGTTATAAAATATATTTCAATATTATTTTATTTTTATATTTATTTTTCTTTTTTTACGCTTTCTTTCTAAACGGGATGATTTGGGTTTTATAATCGGGCATATATATAGAAGTATTAAAAAGTTTTGTAAAAATATTTCAATATAATTTTATTATTTTATTTTCATTTATCTTTTTATTTTTATTTTTGTCCATTTATGGGTTTTTTTTTAAAAAAATCGTATTTCTTATTTTTTTTCTCTTTTCTTTCTTTTTAAGTGGGAGAAAAATACCATATCAAAAGTTAATTAAAATAATGAGGGATTTCTTATCTATAAAAGGAGGTTAAGTTCCTTAATGTGGCAATGATTTGGGCCTTAATAGTTGGGTCTATATATACAATGTATTAAAAGTTTTTTGAAAAGTTTTAAATTTTATTTTATTTTATTTATTATTATTATTATTATTATTATTTTACTGTTCATTTTTCCATTTTCTTTCTAAGGGGAATAAGAGTCCCCACATCAAAAGTTGATAAAAGGAGAATAAAAAAAACTATCATATTATTATTACAACATTGGAACTGTGGTTTGTGGAAATTTTCTTAAAGCATATTTTATCTTCACATTTAAGTTATAGTATCAAAATTAAATTATTAATACATTTTGTTGGAGAATTACCAACTTGCTTCTTTTTAAAATATTTTTTTGCTTCTCTAAAATTAAATTATTATTTGTATTGCATTTATTTAAAAAAATAATATATTATATACATTTATGAGCACATGCTCTTCGTTACTAACAATTACTTAAATTTATTGATGATTTTTTTAAAAAAAAATTCTATTTTTCTTGGTTTTTTCTTTTTCCTTTCTTACTTCCTCAGTGGACGAAGAGTTACACATTGAAAGTTTAATAAAATGAGGAGAGGTTGGGTGCCTTTATGTAACAATGATTTTGGCATTAGTAATCGGGTCTATATATAAGTACTAAAAAAATTGATAATATTTTGATATTATTTTATTTTTATTTTTTTCCTTTTATTCGTTTCTTTAAATTGTATTTTTCTTAATTATTTTTTAAGCGGTCCATATGAATCCCACATCAAAACTTGATAAAGAAGATGGAATATATATTTTGGCCTATAAAAGATTGAGTTTTATTTATTCAGGTGGAGTAATCATTGAGCCTTAGCAATTGAGCTTATATTTATGTAAATCAATCATTGAGGATTAGCAATTAGTTTTGGTGATAATTTGTAATAAGATAATGCGATTAAATTACTTTTATTTCATGATTAAGAAAAATACGTTTTTAGACGGTAAGAGATTCCCGTGCATCTCACGGGTAATAGACTAGTCTTCTTCAAAACATCAGTTTTCTACTACGCAAATATACTTTACACTCTTCTTAGCATATAGGTTGGATTATATCCTCACCAATGACAATCTGAGCTAGAGCACAACATTTATTTTACTGCCTTTAAAAACAACTCACTTTTTTAGGCATAAAGCCGACTTACTTGGTAAATTAGAAAAAGGGAAAATTTGATAATATTATTTCCAAAATTAGCAAATAGAAAAGTCTTGGAACACAAAGTAGAAAATACATTTACATACAGGTAGAAACTATTTGAAGCTTCTTGAACAAGGGAAAAAACGGAAAAAGAGAAGGAAAATTATACAAGTGAAGAAACGAATTGAAGTGTGATTTTAGATTGATGGAGAAGTGATTTGAGCAACGAAAGCTTGTGAAATTTTTGAGTTGAGGTCTTGAGGATATGCTTGTGTAATTCCTTCGATAAAATAGCCAAAAATAAATTCTTATCATCCCACTTTACCTAAGCCCCATTACAACCTAATGTAAGACCCTTACTTGGACTCAAACCATTGGTGGTGCCAATATGATATATTAGCAAGCTTATGGTAAGGATATTATATGTTTTAACTTGAGAGTTTATTTTGTGACACCCTAAACACTTCGAGCGTATTGAATGAATGATATGAGAGAGTATTAAATCCCACTATACTTGGATTTTGAGAAATAATTGAAGTGATTGGTCATTTGTGTAGGTTGCTGGGAATTTACTCTATTTCATATTGGTTCTTTATTGTGTTAAGATTTAAAGGGTGTTGGGTTCCATTTTTTACCAATTTTTACTACTTTTTTATTCATTTTTTCTTTTGATCAAACCAATCACATACACATATCTAATAGGACATATATGTATTATATAAATTTCCACCATTCAACTCCATTCATTCTTTCTTCTCTTTTACATAAAAATTCATTAAAAATCATTAAAAAAAATACAATCCTATCGCCCTATTAAATCTTTTGAGGCGTGATAGTTTGGATTGTAAAAACATGGGTATAGGTAGATGAAGGAAGGACAATGGGAGCAATTGATAACTTGAACTATTGTATGCTTAAGGGTGAGCATTGTTTAGGTGTAGGGGAATTTGATAGAATACATAAAATTTATATAAATTTCATATTTAGTCCCATTTTGACTTTTACAATATTAATGTAGTTCTTAATTTTGATTGTGTTTTACGTCTTATGGTTTAGGTGTAAAGGAACTAGATCAAATTGAACTCAATTGCACAAATTTTGGAAAGGACAAAGGAAGCTCAAGGAGTGAACACTTCATAGGAGGACTAATTTTTAAGGCGTGGCTATGCCTCACTAATCAAAGCTACCAAAGATTCATGGATGAGACTTCTTGAAAATGAAGAGTTGGAGGACTACAAGAAAACCTTATTTAATTATACTTATTCCCAAAATGAATTGAAATATTTAATTGATAGGGACCACTTATATAGTTAGTAGAGTCTTTGTATTTTTGCAAGGATTATAGCACGTGTTCTCCTACAAGTTTTTACATATTTTTATACACAAATCTTGTGGAACCTACTTGTATTATACAAATCTCCACCATTCAATTCCACTCATTCTCTCTCCTATATCATATTAAATCACATAAAAACATACAACCTAACACCCTTTACACGTGCTATAATTACTATATTAGAATTGGGAAACTAGATCTCTTCATTTTCTTCTCTCTTTTATTTCTTACTTAATTAGAACTCTCTATATCTCCCTGTATCTCCCCTAGCATAAGAAGAAGCACCGGTTATTTCCTCGACACAAAAACTCACATTTTCATTTCTCTCTCACACTACACATTTTCATTCCCTTCGTCTCTTCCTTAGGATTTTCATCATCTATTCCATGGATTGCTAATTTCAGTTGCAGTGCAAGGATAATCGAACTTTAATTCTTCTAAAAAAATAAAAAAAGGATACATTGTCTAGGTTGGAAGCCTTTACATTACAATACTGATCGCCCTCAAATCAAGAACTTTACAAAGGAATAGAATCTTTCCTTACTTAGATTCAAGAACACAAACTCATAGAAAGAAAATAAAAGTAACATATAGGATGTCTAGAGAGAGAATAAAGTTGGTAGAATGAGGGATATTAGGGTTCACTAAAGGGTTCATTATAACCCATGTCTCCAATAGCATCCATGATCAGATGGTCCAAGATATGCCACATGTCTCCATCTCCAACGTAGATGATCATTAAGACAGAAAATACGACTTAAGCCAGCAATAAATGTGAGTAATGAACAGCACCATCTCACATCATCAACTTCTATACTCAATTTCTACAGCTTTCATATATTGATCATATGGGATAATAAATTGAAATGTGCTTCTCCTGCATATCAAATATGTACTACCAGTAAAAGAAACAATTGCATCCTATTTGATCTCCAACTTATATATGTTCAACAATAATTGCTTACCAAGGATAATAATGCACGGTAAACAAGTTCCCTGTAGAAATCGCATTGAAGGCACCAACTAGGATGCCATGTTTGATATTTTGACTGGATAATAGAGATGATGAAATGTTGTTTTGGGGCTTTATTACACGATGAATTCCAATAAAGAGTTTGCCAATTCTACTCCTGTAAAACAATTTTTTTATGAGTACACACGTCTAGAAGACAAGATAGAGAGTGCAGAAGAAGAGAACCGTAAAAATATGCCAGTATCTCCTGGAACAAGGTTCTTTGAATTCACGAAGGTACCCCAATCACCAATGAGCAAGTGCTGCTTTGGCTCACCTATTATATTTACAAGGGGTGCAAAAAAGGATTAGTTAAAAAATATTCAACCATCCTTTCAAGTATCGTGCTAATTGTCAATTTGGCTTACATGATATATATAGGAGAAAACTTACGATTGAAAATGAGATTTTAAGAAATAGTTTTTGAAGAACTTTTCTTGAGGCACACACAAATTAGAGTATGGCAAATGCCACACTCTAATAGGGGCATGCCCCCCCCCCCCCCGGGCTTTCGGGAGGCATTATGATCATTCCCTATTTAAGTTATTAGGGTGCGGCAAAAGTGTGGCAACAATTTATGTGTACACCTAGAATTTTCCTTTTTTTGAAACATGGGCTCTAAACAACCACTGTGAGATTTATGTTTCGGATAAGAAGGGTCGACTAATTGACTATTTGACTCTGCATTACTTTCATAAAAGGTTCATTTCACAATTAATGTCATAATGGGCATGTTCTGATGCCAAGAAGTACGTGATGGAAATGCCACTCTTTCCCCATTCAAATCCGTGACAACAAGGTCCTGTGAAGGCTGATGCTGAATCATGTCCTACAAGAAAAAAATTGCCCATAAGTTATGCAAAGAAGAAATTTAGTCTTCACATTTGACAACAACACACACATAACAAAGAGTATCGATGATCTAAGAGTAATGCTATTTAGTGTATGTTTGTTATACATGTAAAAAAATATATATATATATATATATATGTGGTACGATATACCATTATTCAAGATTAAATAGTTAATGGTTTGATTATGACTGAGATTATTTAAGCAAAAAATTTAATGAAACATAGTTCACTATACATATATAACATAACAGTAGGTGCTTTATGGAGAAAAGTGTCCAAGACTAACCAAATGAGGAAAGAATTGGGTAGCATCTCTTCTTGGTATGGAGAATCCGCCATGGGCACTCACATCAGATGCAGTAATTAAGCTTCTTCGTGAAGCATATACAATCCTCCCCATTAATAAATAAGTTATTTTTGTCCTCAAAACTTCTTTTTCCTATCTGGAAATATCCAAACGATCCTATTAGAATGACATATTTCGTATAGGGGTCACTAAATAAGAAGCAAATGGAAAAATAAAAGCTTGTTTGACAATTCTTAAATAAAACCCATTTATTTTAAACTCATTCATTTTGAACCACACATTCTCAATTGTAAAATATCCTTTACATTTCTCCTTAATAGCTTTTCACTTTTCAATTGCACATTCTCCAAAAAAAAAAAAAAAGCATTCTCAAACAAACTGTAAATTAATTAATGACAAAAAATGATTATATGTTCATAGATAGTGGTGATTAATGGGTAGAATCAATTTCATATGTCATTGCATTGATTTAACATCTCGTACTGAAGTAATATGCGCAATCACTTCGTCTGTGTTGGGATCGGCCTGCAAATTAGTGATTGGTTAAATAAAGATTATATATAAGAATAAGAAGACTTCTGAAAGTCTGTTTGACAACTAGTTTCTTAAACTACTTTTCTATAATATATGTGATTTTATCTAAAAATATATCTTGAGCCCATTTATTTCAACATTCATAATTTGCTTTCTATGACTTATTTTTTAAAAATATGACTTCACATTATAATTCTAAATAGATATTTTAAATTGGCTTTCTTTATTTCACTTCTTTTATTGGGTGATTAAAAATGTACATGTGCTTATAACTTAATCCACTTGTTCATCGTTCAATTGAAAAAAAAAATCAAAATATCAACTTAAAATGTATATGTAACTTCTTTACCTCACTTAGGGTGTGTTTGATAGGATTCCGGGAAAGGGAATTCCAGGAAAACGTTTTCCTGGAAAACGGATTCCTACCTTTTCCTTAGATTGAGTTTTCCAGGAAAACTATGATTTTTGTGCTTTAAACGCTTGTACTTGGAAAACGTTTTCCTGGAAAAAAAAAACCAATCAAACACCCAAAGTTGGAAAAAATGGTTGGAAAACTCGTTTTCCAGGAAAATTTTTATGCCATCAAACACACCTTTACATTCATGTCTCAAAATTTATCTATACATTCATTTAAGTATTTGACTATCACCCACTCCGATGCTTCCATGGCAGTGCCACTATTGACCAGCACTGAAGATCTCCCCAAAGCCAACGACCTCTGGCAATGAATCATTGATCACGAGATCTAGTTGTTAAACTACTAGATCTGGTGATTTGATTACCAAATTTGATGGTTTGACAAATAGATCTAGCTATCAAACTACCAATTTTTTTGGGGTTTGGTGGTTCACAACCACCACAACAATCACTATTAGTGGTGGTCATGACTTGGTGCTTTGCACTATCATTACCAGAAGTCTTTGGCGAACCCGGAAGATAAAGGTGGGGTGGGATGGGGTTAGGGTAGTGGGTTGAAGATGAGGATGAACTTGAATAATTTGAAATTTTTAGGACATCTATATAATTTTTATTGTATCAAATTATCATTTTTCAAAAAGTTCAGACTAAATGAATTTTTATGTTCGTCTCTTCTCAAACATCGTTTTTCTCACAAATAAAACACATGTTTAATTTCCCCTGAAAAAACACACACATTTTTTATTTTCTTAAAAGAGCCATTCAAAACAGAAAACACAAAAACATTTTCAAGCCTCAAAACAAAAAATTAAAAACAAACAAAATGCATGTCATGCTTTTCTCCGCGAAGGTAAGAATAATAAAAAATAGAAAATAAATTAAACTATTGAAGATGGTTGCTTTTAATAGTTACCTTTGGGTTTACTGATTTGGTTTTGTTCATAGCACTGATCATCTATCTTAGCTTCAATTTCATTTTTTACGCCAAAAGAGCCTTTACCATTAGGGTTAGAAGCCATTTTTTTTTTTTTTTATGTGTGTGACAATATAGAATTCTTTCTCTATATATGTTTTGAGTATATGTTTTCTATGGGGGAAGGGCGTCTATTTATAAGGATGGGTTAGGTAGGTGGTGATGAGTTTTGGTATCACGATATACTCGTTTAGTTAAATATTACTCAGCTTTTGGAAAAAAAACTATTTTGTACATAATGGTTGACATAATTATTTGCATTTGCCGTTGTGGAGCATGACGTGGTAAAATGTGAAAGTTCGATGCTCATTAATGACTTTGCAAATTTACGCCACATATTAGTGTGTAAACTATTATATCATCAATTATGTACATATAACACGACTCCTTGACCTTTTGACACTACCCTGATGATCTTTTCTACCATTTAGTGTTGGATTTTACACTCAACTCTACTTTTATATTCGAGTAGTACTACACTCGTGCGATGCACAGAAATAATTAAATTTATATACAATAAATAATTGATATAACATTATATTTATAAATATATTGAATAGAAATATTCAATTATATAATCGATGTAATTTATGCATAGGAGATTGTAAAATTGTAAATAATTATTGAAATCTATAACATTATATATTATAGTCAATGCAAAAATACGAAATAAATTCACAATTGTAAATTAAAAAATTCACGTTCATCGCATAATTAAGAAATTTATCAAAACGTATAACTTTAATTCTAATTATTGTGCATCGCATTGTACAACAGTGCTCTTTGAGATTAATTAATTATAAACGAATAATTGGGAATGAATATATAAAAATTCTTTGATTATCAAAACTTATCTTTCTCGTTGGTACAAATGAAATTTATATTGAATATCTTTTTTCTTTCTGAAATTGATATGACGCACTTTAAATTTTATGATTTTGTGCGTTCTTTTAGTGATTAGTTGTAATTGTTATTTAATTTTAGCTATATTATATAAAAAGGTATTATTCTTAATGTTATATAACTTAAATTTGCAGTAATACCAATAATTTTCTACATCTATATAATTCATTTGATTTCTTTCCATTTACGTAAATTGTATTTTAATTTTAGAAAGAAAACCTTTTTAGTTTTAATTTTATATACTAAGAAAAGGAAAAGCACGTGCAATACAAAATTCAGTTAGTGATTATATCACATTAGCCGCATTAAAAATGAAAAACATCAATTTGGCACTGTCCGTAGAGCATCCACCAAACGTGACGCTTTAATTATAATAATATAAAGATTAATAAATTACTATTTACTTAAAAAATAGATAAATTATTAAATATAAATCCAGTTATAATTTTAATTACTCATTATTTGATTATAAAAAAGTAAGAAAATACCCACTATTTTTTAATAGTCCAATTCACGTAACCAGGCAAAACTATCAAAACTTATAATTTTAACACGATAAAAATAAATAAATAATATTTATTATTATTTAATATTTTGTATTATAACTTTAAAAAAATAAAGTTATATTTAAATTCTTTCCAAAACTAATTTTTTTCTCATTAAATATTTGCTTTAAATATTTGTTTATTTTTAATTATGACTAATTAATATTGGATTATTTCCAAACTAATTTTATAATTTTTAAAAATATTTAATGTGTGCATTGTTGGCATCTTTTCGAACATAACATTCCAGTTTTTTTAATATAGAGATGTACACCTCACACTTGTACAATGCATTTTGTTTGTACCATTAAATTTCCTTACTTTATTCTTATACAAGCCACTTGTGAGTTTCACATATGTGTTATCTACTTCATCCATCCCACAAAGATAGGTTTAGTTACTATTTTCACCCGTCTTAAAAAGATAGTCATATTTCCATATTGAGCATGCCTTTAATTTTTTTATTTCTATAGATGCCCCTTATTAATATACTTTAACTAGTATTTCTCCCGTGCGATGCACGGGACGCTTAAAACAATTTTTTTAATGGTTTACTTACATAAAATAATAATAATACAAACCAAAAATAAAGAAATATATATAATATTATAGACTTTAATAATATTTTTCAAATTTTGATCCGAACTATTTGTTACAAATATCATATTAGTTATTGTAATTATATTGATTATTATTTTAGGTAATAACAAAATATTTGAAATCA
The DNA here is from genome assembly GCA_018223645.1 of Jasminum sambac. Taxonomy (NCBI): domain Eukaryota; kingdom Viridiplantae; phylum Streptophyta; class Magnoliopsida; order Lamiales; family Oleaceae; genus Jasminum; species Jasminum sambac. The sequence goes on from CP073652.1 coordinate 31,742,591, forward strand.
AAATTTAGACAATACTTATTTGAATAAAAATAAATAATCCTATTAAAAATTTTTCCAAAATTTTATCATCAACCCAATTCCAGTAGCTAAGCCATGATGACTTTTTTGAACACGAATTTTAGAATACTGAGTGTTGGAGAATTTATGCGATGAGGATTGTATATTGTATGAAATAATAAGATCTTTATACAACAAATTTATAGATGAAACTTTTAGTATATTGCTTTTTCGATAACAAAAATTTGTTTAAAATAATTGAGAAAAAAATTTTAAAAATGACTAATTTTTTCAATACTAAATATTAAAAAAATTGAAAATTTAATTTGAAAATAAAAAGATGATTAAATGATAATTTTGACAATTATTTTTTTAAGTGGCTTGCGAAATAATAAAATGGGATATGAAAGTTATCATTTTCTATTTTTTTCTAATTAATTAATTATTCATTAAAAATTTACTTATTTCACTACTCACTATTTGATCTTAAAACAATTACTCAGTACTTGAACCACTTCATGCATATTACCTATGAAAACTATTTAAAACTACCCTTGTAATATGGTAAAAATAAAAAAAAAAGTCAATTTTTTAGATATGTAAAAAGGTTTTTCCTAAAATAGAAAACAACAGCTTACATGGCACTGTGCCAATGTGGCGCTTCAATTTTTGTTAATAAAATATATATATACACACACACACACACACATATATATATATATATATATATATATAATGCGAAAATGATAATTAAAATGCAATATCCAAAAATTAAAATACTTATAGAAAATATTAATTCTCATTTTCTGAATGAATTTAACAGATATTATAAGTTGTAACTTTAATCTCTTATCACATTTTTATTAATGTATGCAACACTAAATATAAATTAATTAAAAAATTGGAATACATATAAACAAATATATATTTTAAAAAGTAAAATAAGAAAAACAGCACCAAATAAGGAAAATAGAATAAATTAAATAATAATATAATAAAAGTAATTAATTCTTTTAAAAAGCTAAACATGACATTGCTACCTAAATATTTTGCCTAGGCAGATTTTTTAATTTTATATATAGTTTTTTTGAAAGGATATATAGTTAGATATATTAAAATGTAGATAAAAGTTAAAATGTAATATTCGGAAACTAAAATGTATATAAAAAATCAATTCTCATTTTTAGAAATAATTCAGTTGTCATTGTCATTTGTGACTTTGATCGTATATCATATTTTCATTAATAGTTGCATTCATTTTCGCTTTAGAAAAATTTTTATGTATAATTCAAAAATTAAAATTTATATAAAAAATTAAAATTAAAATGTATATAAAAAATAAAATAGGGAAACATATACTAAATAAGGAAGGAAATTAAGTTAAATAAGAAAAACAAAATAATAAATATGTACATTTAATGTTTGTTTCCTAAATAGGATTTTATTTTTTTAATTTTAATTAAAATGTGTAACTTAAGACCTTTATAAACATGACGTAGTGTCTAGTTGGTACTTTAGGATTTCTAATATAAAGATATTACTCTACATCAATTACCTATGCATAATAATTAATGATATATAAGGATATGAATGGAAAAATAAGATAAAATTTAATGTTTCAATTAATTTAACCACTATTTTCTTAATGTGTGTGAAAATAACTATAAGACTATTTTTTTGGGATAGAAGGATTACATACTAATTTCTGACTACAATTTTACACATACATTGATGTTGTTTGCTTCAAATTTTTCCTCTAAAAAATTTCTCATATCATCTAGCCAAATTTTCATTTTGATTACACATGTAAAACAATTACTCATTAATATTTATAGAGTTTCAAAGTCTCACAAAAATCAGAAATAATAAGTAATATCCTATCAAATAAAATGTTATGCGAATACTACGTATGTGTAGAATTCAACCTTTATTTATAACACACTGTGGAACTGATCGCTCAAAATGACCTATGTTTGTTATTGCAGTTTGAAAACATATCCTATTTTAATACAAATGAATTTGGGAAAGTGAATAATACAAATGAATTTCCTATTTTACCTTTATTAATGATTCTAAAAAGTTATTGAAACTATAATAATAATAAAAAAAACTTTAAGACATGCAAATTAAATAAGGGCGGCCTATAAGTGGGATAGATGAAATATATTCAACTTTTAATATTTTGGTGTTATTTAAACCTTTCTTTGTGAAACTATGACTTTTGCACCTGATAGTCAACTTTGTCAAAGAAGAGAGAAGGAAATATGTTTTGTGGATAGTGAAAAGTCAAGAAAAATAAAGTTATATAAAGGCCTTGTTCTTTTGGTTACAAAATTATATGAATATAATTTTGTGTATTCACATACATATTTTTAATATAATATTAATCACATATTTTATATAAAATTGTATATATATTAACTTTATTATCAATCAAATATATCCAAAATCAATTATCAAATCAATTGAATGGATAATTAAAAAGAATATATATATATATATATATATATATATGTATATTAACTCCAGGAAACAAATCCTAACTCCTTATTTATTTATTTTTCTAAAAATAAATTCCTAACTCCTAATTATTTTTTTTGAAAAAATACACATAATACATGCAGACAATATAAGATCTAATATGCTAATGCCAGTATTCAAAATTATGGCAATTTTGAGTGCTACGAAATCAGGTATATACCACATATTTATTGAGTAAACGATGTGAAATACAAATCAGAGATTGCACAACATAAACGCAACATATAGCTTATCTACATTACTTAAACTATTTTTTTTCTTTAAGACCTTGATTATCTAATACTATCTCCGTCCCATAAATATAGCTCATTTTCAATTTCATACATAGATTAAAAAAAATACAATTAATAGTATTGAAAAAGTAAAATTTAAGCTTATTTTCCTAATACGCCATTTCATTTATTGGGTATTTTATTTCAATTAATATATTTTAGTAATAACAATATATATTAAATGAGGGCATATAAGACAACTAATATTTTTACTATATCTTTAAAAGGAATGTGATTTATATTTTGAGACGGACGAAAAAGGAATAATGGATTATATTTATGGGACGGAAGCAGTAATTTTTTTATTATAAATATGCATTTAATAAAGCCCGATAGGATCCGGATCCCCTAGAATCCAACCCGATAAGACAATGAAAGCGACGAGTTCGACACTATTACGAGTGAGCGGACAAACCCAAGTCCAAAACCAGCAGCAGAGAGATAAGTTCACATCTAAACCCAATTCCTAACAAGCATTTGCCTTTACTCTCTCTACAATTTCCACAACCTTCACGTGAATTAACTCTAATTATCCCAATTTCGTTTCACGCCTTGAGATCAAATTCCTTGTTTCTTCTTTAAGAAACAATCGTTGTCCGTATAAAAGTAATTATAATTCCCAAGACATGCGGAGAAAGTACCGGTTCTAAGTTTTCTCAGTTATGTATAGATCTGTAACGCTCAATGGTTGTTCCTGGAATAATGATTTTGATGTTGTGGGACTGTCGAGCTTTCTCTGATCTTAGTTGATTTCATGTATTTATGAGAATTTTTGTGGAAGATTGGAGCTTCAGTTTTGGGATTGTGCGTGAACATTTCTTACGATCTGTCCATATCACGTAGTTAATGGCACTTTCGAGAGTAGCTCTCTACTTCTTTTTCTGGGTATGGCAGCTCAGTTTCGGTGTGTTAGTGTTGTAAGAGAAGATTTGGAGTGTGCATATTGGTTAGTGAGATCCATTTCATTTAGGATTACTATTGACAGTATATAGTTTGGAGGTCCTACTAGTGTAAGTAAAATTATGTCATTTAAGAGTATACTTCAGGATATGAGGGGGGAATTTGGAAGCATGTCTAGGAAAGGATTTGATGTGAAGTTTGGATATGGTTTGAGGTCAAGGTCTCACCGTGTAGTTCAGGATAGTTTGATGACATCATCAGATGCTATGAAACAGAGTTGTTGGGCTAATATGCCACCCGAGCTCTTGAGGGACGTGTTGATGCGGATTGAGGAGTCGGAGTGTACATGGCCACCAAGAAAGAATGTGGTAGCTTGTGCTGGTGTTTGTCGGAGCTGGAGAGAAATCATGAAGGAAATTGTTGGTACCCTTGAAGTCTCTAGCAAGTTAACTTTCCCCATTTCTTTAAAGCAGGTTCGGTTCCATTTGTGCTTTTAGACTATTCTTGTTTCTAGCATCACCAAGGATTCTTCTTTGCTACATTCAATAGATAGTTCAGCCAAACCACATTAAGTGGACCAGTTGATATTTTGTGGTGTCATTTCTCTATTTATGTGCAAGAACTTGCTTGAATATATTTGTGATGTGAAATGGGAAGTGAATTCTTTTGTTATAAGGAATTTGCTCATGTTTATTTAGCATATGCTGGCTATAGTAGCACATTCCAGAGAACCACCTTTTATTCACACGCATTTACCCAAACAAGTCTCCTCCACAAGTCATTGTTTATAAACATGTTTTATGGGCATCTCATAAACATGTTTTATGGGCATCTTGTTAGCCATTTCTTTTTTCATTGAAATGATTTTAGAAATGGTAGGAGTAGGGGTTTTTTATGTACCATTCTATTTTGCCACCTTTTTGTCACGATAAAAAATTAGAGTTTGTTGGTCTTCCTATTTGGAGGTACGATTTGATTTATTTTATCTTTTTTTTTTCTTTTATGAGAATGTGTGGTAAAAAAGTTGTTGACTAGTTTGAGAAGTTTTGGGTTCCGTCAAATTCGTGGTTCGAAATGAATATAGGAGAAATACAATGTCGAAATGGCAGGACTGAACAAGCCCTGTTTCCTTGTGGGCCTATGAGCTAGCAAAGGTGATAGAACATGAGGAACAATAATGAGACTTGAGGCAGAGAGAGGTAATGGGAGAAAATATACAGAGTTCAGAGGAAGAAAGCTGAATAGCCAAGTCAAATTATTACGATGATCAATGCATAAAGTTCCTTTATGGAGTCTTTAAACTGGTGTAATTGGAGTGGAAAACATCTAATAAAATCCTAGGAAATCTATAAAGTAAAACCCGAAATGAAGTCAAGCTATAAAACTAAAATAAGCTAATGTAAATCAAAATATGTGTTTCTAAGAACAAAGAATTCATTTTGTTATTATGTATTGTGTCCTTTCTCAGTCAAAAAGTCTTCCACATCTTGTTCTGGTCAAGAAATTTATTTGCAGCATGGCATGATTTTAATTATTCTGCTGAATGTTTCACTCAAGCAACAAGCTTTCTTTGTATACTACACTAAAAAGGTGTGTGTAAATTTGTTGAAGGAATCTTGAAAGCTCGCTGAAATTAGGCACTTGAGTACTTGACAGACTTTCAAATTTTTGTAAATACAGCAAATGACAATCTAAGCCGTATTCTCTATAAATTTCAAGTTGAATGTGTGAATCGTGTTTCTTGATAGAGCAATGCAATCAGGTGATCTCGGTAAATATGTATGCTATATCTTTCCTTATATGATTTGTTCGAAACTATTCATCCTTCATACGCGACCTTGTTGCTACCAATCAAACCTATAATTACCTTAAGTTCTTTTGATTTGGTACAGATTCCTAGATATTACACTGCAAACATCCTTGTATTCTGGCTTTTTTTTGTTTTTTGTTCGTTGAAGAATCACCATTTTTGTTGACAGTTTTCTGCACTATATCTTTGCTTGTCTACTGTTTATCTTTTATCCCTTCAAACTAGGCTAGTTCAGTCAGTTGGAAGAACTTTTATCATCTGTGGGTGAGACAATTTCTATCTCTGACCAATTTATTGAAGTTCAATGGTGAGAACATTAAAGGAACGGATTCAAATAGGCTTCAACTTGAGCTTGGTAGTGTATCTACACATTTATTTTATTTTTCGGAGCTAGGTTGCTAGTAAAAAGGGTTACCTTGAAACCTTTTACCTGTTATTTTTCCTTCTCTTACCGTTGTTGTTTTTATTTCAATTTTTAATATCCATTCAAGCTCAGTTTCTTTAGTACACTTGAACTGCTTCAATTAGTTCAACAAAAGCTCATGAGCTTTGATGTTCTAGCTAGAGCATGTTTGGCGATGAGTTTCTAAAACTATTTCCGTTTCTGTATCTTTTTCTAAATCATTTTTTATCCACACACATTTTTCAAAACCACTTTTTCACCACTTATTTTTCACTTTTTAAAGCCGCTTCTTAAAAATTCACCCAAGGAAACATGTTAGGTATAACTCTGAGCATGTTTGCCGTGAGTTTCCGTAAGTAAGGAAAAAATTGCCAGACATTTCTGCTCATTCATTATCTCTGTTGTACGAGTCTTCATTTCACATCGATTTAAAGTCTAATTTGGCAGCCCATTTATTTTGTGTTCCTTCTTTTGTCATGCATCACTAAGAAATGAAGAGTTTAGGAATTTGTCATCTTAGGATTTGTTGTTTTCTGATTGTTTTCAATTTTCAGTTTCTCAAAACGAAGAACACTGAAAACTTGTTTGTTTTCATAATTTTGTTAACTGAATTTCGAAATAAGCTTTTTATTGTTTCAAGTGTTTTTAATAAGAATGTGTCAATATGTTAAAATGCCGGGAGACTAATCTTGTTTATCTTTTCAACCAAATTTGAAAACTTAAATCGAACTCAAAATTGAAAATTGAAACACAAATAGTACACACTTTAGTTTCTCAACTTGTGTAATTGGAAATCAACCCAAAGTTGGGTACGACTTTTACTCCAACAAGATGACCTAGACCTGTTCTGTAGAAATCCGACTTTGCTAAGCATGGTCAGCCGTTCCTAAGCATTTTGGTTTTACTCCATATGATCAAAACAAGAAGACACATGTGGTTTCATCCCCATACTTGTCAATCTATCTAAACATTCCTTTTTCCTTTTCTTCTTTATACCTTGAATAGTCGACATCTAGCATGATTCTTTATACCTTGAATAGTCGACATCTAGGCATCTAGCATGATAAGGCCTTTGTGCATGTGTAATGAAAGTGACTTGATTCAAATCTTTTCATGTCTAGAAATGTGAGATACAAATTTTAAATCATTTTAAAACAAATACTTAGCAACAAAAACAATACAAAACATCCTCTATTGGTTTAAAGAATCCGTAGATCTTCATTTGTAAGAAAAACCCTTGAATTTCCTAGAAAGAAATTGGAGTTTCGCAGTCCCATTTGGAGTTTCGCATTATAATTTCTGCTGCAGAATTTACTAATCGGTGTATTCAGGTTGTTATCATTTCCTCTTTCTTTGTGGTGCATACTGACAAATCAATGATTGTTCTTTCTACAGCCTGGTCCGAGAAACGCCCTAATTCAGTGTTTCATAAAGCGGGATCGTAATAACCAAACATATCGCCTTTACCTCAATTTGAATCAAGGTGAATTCTCATTTCATTTCACACTTATATTTTTCTAATTAACAATTTAATCATTAATTTAGAATATCAAGCTCCACCAGTTAACACCTAATTTTCATTTTGCACCCATTTTTTTCTGTTGGCAGCTTCTAATGATGACGGGAAATTCCTACTTGTTGCTCGAAGATGTAGACGACCAACATACACAGATTACATAATATCCCTGAATGCTGACAGCGTGTCAAAGAGTAGCAGTACCTACATCGGGAAGTTAAGGTACATCAACTTGTATTTCGTCATTAATGTATTACCAGATTTATATTTCATAATATTTCAACAATGGCAGATCTAATTTTTTGGGAACCAAGTTCGTAATCTATGATGCACAGCCATCAATTGCTGGAGCTAGAGTAACTAAATCCCGCTCCACAAGGTTAATTGGAATGAGACAGGTCTCTCCGAGAGTCCCTGCTGGCAACTATCCTGTGGCACACATTTCTTATGAGTTGAACGTCTTGGGTTCTAGGTGAGAAAATTGTCCCTTTGGCATGATTATCTTACGTTTGGCATTGCTGAATCTCTCTTTGTTTCAACTTGTTTCCACTTACTCAGTGAAAATGAAACTTCAACGTTAACCACACATTCAAAACAAATGTCATCCATACATTTCATGGGACCCACCACTATTCATTACTTTAGATCTTAGTGAAATAAGATGGATCCCAATGCACACTAAATGAAACTAGAATCTACTAGCGTGCTGAAGTTCTTTAATTTTGAAAAGGATTGAGCAGTTCCCATCTTTTTCTGTTGATGAATGTTGCTTGGTATGTGTTGCTCTTGTATTATGCCCATATAATATCCAGGGTCTGATAGGGTTCCAAAAGATGAGAAGGGTATCAACATTTCGAATAAGATCATAACATTATAAGATAATCTCGGTGTGTGGGAAATCAAGATCATAAGATCATATTGTTTAGCAAGAATTTTGATATATATATATATATATATACATATATTTTTTTTTTAAACCCTAATTGAGTGTATATTGTGGATGTAGGGGTCCAAGGCGAATGCAGTGTGTCATGGATGCTATACCTGCTTCTTCTGTTGAGCCAGGAGGCATGGCTCCAACACAATCTGAATTTCTGACCGGAAACTTAGATTCCTTCCCGTCCATCCCATTTTTCAGATCAAAATCAACTCGTTCGTATAGTTTCCCCTCTGGATCTTTGTCACCCGAAAGAGATGAAAGGCTATTTTTGAAAAACAAGGCTCCTAGATGGCACGAGCAACTCCAATGTTGGTGTCTCAATTTCAATGGACGTGTGACAGTTGCCTCTGTAAAGAACTTTCAGCTCGTTGTATCTATTAGGGACGGATCTGGTGGTCAACAAGAGCTCGAGAATGTTATTCTCCAATTCGGGAAGGTGGGAAAGGACGTGTTCACCATGGACTATCAATATCCAATTTCTGCTTTCCAGGCTTTCGCCATTTGTCTCAGCAGCTTTGATACCAAAATTGCCTGTGAATGACACCACCAGGTTTTTATGCTTATATCCTTAATGCCTATGTCTAAATTGGAAAAAAGGCGAAATTTGCTACGTGGTTCTATAGATACTCGTTGTCATATGATTGATGAGTATGAACTTGTTTGAGAAAAGTATTTTCATAACCACCTTTTGTTACACTTAGTTTTAAACCCACATAAATGTTAATTTTCATGCTTCTCTATAAAACTTTCTTCTGAACAGGGCTTTGTTGAACAAGCTCTAAATAGTGAAATAGTACTAAGCAAATAGTTTCTAATAGGAGATGAATCTTATTGTCCCCAACTTAAAAATGCTTTTAAAAATGTGGCAAGGTGTTTCGTAAGTATTTTTAGGAGACAGTTTCTATGAAGTCGAAAATAAGTGGTTTCAAGATAGCGTGCAGATAAAATGTGGTTGGAGAATTGTACTGGCTGCCAAACATACTATTAAAAATAGTCGTGACAGACATAATGCAGATGCTGTCTCATTTATTAACTATGTAGCTCAAAATCAATTGATAAAAGCATTTTCATCCTCGGAATGCTTTTCAATTTATTGATCTATTATTTTGAACACTGCAGGTCCAGCTTTGGAGGCAATATGAGGTGCATGAATTGATACCGGCAACTGTCAGCTGCTTCGTCCCGTCTAATGTGCGGCTCGTTAACGTTGGGGTTACTCTTGGTTTTCTTTCTTTTTTTGGTGTGCTTGTTGGTACTTGTTGGTTTTTCATTTTTGCTCCTGTATATAGCTGCTTGTATGATTGAGATATCTGGGCTGTGTGATTTAGAGCCTTGTTCTTCTCTGACATTTGTTATTTCGAATTTGGTTTCTGAAAATGTTAAACTCAATGAGTTAATAGTTGTGTTGAACTAAGGATTTGTACCATCTTATTCGAGAAAGACCGAGAAAATCATCACTTTTTATCTCAAACCAATTTTATGTTGTGAGAGTTTCCTTTCTTGTATGTGTCAGAGGGGCTAGTGCTCACCCACCCACGTTGTGGGCATGATAAAATGCCCATAATGTGTACAAATTTTAGATATGCTGTCCCTCAATGCTGATATGTACCCTCTTACTATCATGGGGAACACCTGTCCAAAATCGACACGTACATTGTGGGCATTTTACTGCCTGCAGCATGGGTGAGAGAGCTCGGATATTGCAAGAGGTGGTGAATGATCTAATGCCAACATGTTGGCAACATATGCAAGAGGTGGTGAATGATCTAATGCCAACATGTTGGCAACATAACATGTTGGCAACTTATGTTGCCAACATGTGTGACGTGACGCCCTCACAGGGCGCTACGTCACCGGCCAAAATTTTTTTTTAAAAATATATTTTTTAATTTTTTTTGGAATCTACGTCAAGTGAGATGTATAATACATAACTGTCCCCTGATGGTGGGAGGTCTCACCCTCTATCTTTTTTTCCCTCCCGAAAATGGGGGTGTTGGCAACAGAACGGGAGTATGCAAGAGGTATGTCATTTGAACAATTTTAGTTGTAAAATTTTTGACATTAAGTAATGTGAGCCTTGTAACGCTAGATGTTGTCATTATTATAGGATATTGCTGTATTGTCAAAAGATTGTCTATTAAAACTTTACTGGCGTCTTTTTTGTTATATGAAAATTTCCGAGTGATACAATTTGAATCATACCTTGAGTTGGATGGGTAAAATTAGCTGCCACTAGCCCCTTGGTTTGACATAGACTATTGGAAGGTTTGATATAGGTTATTGGAAGAATAATTTTTGAATTACCATTACGAAGTATGCAGAATATTTTAGACAAATTATCATAGTACAATGAGTAGTTAAAAATGATCTTTTAGGCCATCTCCAATATAATCTGAATGTTAAAGGATGATGTAGAAAATAGAGATTGGGAGTAGATTATTTTAATTGTAGTTAATAGGGTAATAGTAGAGAAGGTATGATTTTAGTAACTACGAAAAACAAGTGGGGGCAAAGTTAGGTAATTAAGGGAGAAGTAATTAAAGAAAAAGAGGATTAAAAGTGCGGGACTACCAAAAACTGTGTGCTTCTCATGAATAGAAAGTGAGATATTAACATCAACATTGGATATGCTCCAAAATAAGTTGTGTCAAACATTCCATGTCCCACCACCTTTTTCCAAAATAATAAATTGTATAAAAAAAAAAATTGTGGCACATTATAACTTGTTAGCTAAATTCAACAAGAAAATGGTAAGAGAGACAACTTGTGTCTAACAAAATGTGCCTTTAATTGTGACTAGACATGTCAAACAAGCTCGGCTTGCCTAAGGTTTGTTCGAATTCGGCTTGTTCTTGAGGCAAAGCGCTCGCTCAAGCTCGCAAGCCAAGCGAGATCGAACCGAGCGACTCACCAATAATAGTGTTCGAGCTTGGCAAGCCCAACCGGCTCGGCAAGCCCAAGGCGAGCTCGCAAGCTTTTCTGGCTCGCGAGCTTTTTTAACATGTCTAATTATGACATTTGTGAATCATTTTTCCTTTTAATCTAATGAAATGTTGTTAAATTTAGCACAACTAAGTATTAATTACATAATATGTTAATGAATCAATTTAACTTACTTTGTGTGATTAAACAAATTTATCACATCCACTAGGGTCAATACCGCTTAACTACACAAATGACCAAGAATACCATCTAGAACTACTTAACATAAGACAGCTTTGGCACCAGAGAATTGATTCCCTTCCATGTGGGAGGGCTTTCCACGCCACATTAGATGGAACCTTAAATCAGGTCCCACTTGAGCGCCCTCCAATAAGGGGGAGACATGTGGGATCAATTTTCTTTGGCACCATGTTCCATAAAAATCACATTACATACACAGCTTTCTTTTTTTTGAAACTACATTACAGTTAAGAAAAGAAAGATAACATTTACATTCACAAAATAACAGCTCCAAATGGGTCAACAATGAATCAATGGGATCAAGGAGAATGTGAATCTAAATTCAAAAATTTCTAGAAACAATCTGCAGTTGCGATCATGTGACCAATATACAGATTCATTCAAAGGTCAATTGTAATCAGTGATGAGATTGGAAACTGATAAAAGCAAAGAAGATAAAAATTGAATCCAGCAACATGTGACTAGAAACAACAATCGATCAACAAATAACCAATTCAAAAAATCATTATCATTAAATATAAATGTCAGAAAATAGCAATAGAAATAATAATAAAAGCCTCAGATTAGCATTTTGGCACATTCAGCATAGCAACAACAGCCCACGGTACTCACCGTGGATGCGCAAATAAGCTGTTGCAGCTCCGGCCAATACTTCGTCATCACCGGCAAATCAACGATCACAAGAATTGTAAACTTAATAGAAAATAATAAAATTTTATAGATAGATTCTTATAATCAAACCCAATTTTTTATCCGTCTCTGAGAAAAATTAAAACATTTATCGAATTAGGGCACCGGCGATGGCTTTACTATGTAGGGTTTGTTTGTTTGTTTAAATAATAAGCCGATAAGTCGAATGTGTAAGTTAATGGGCTTATGTTCTTCGGGCCTTATAGGGCTGAAAGCCTCGTCTAGGCCTTTTTTTCAGTAGTAGAGCCCATTGCTATTTCCAAATACAACAAAGTTTTTTTTTGAAGCACCAAATACAACAAAGTTGAGCACTATTGATTTTGGCCCCTTTGTTCAGGTGCCCGTTGCAGGCACGTACCCGATAGAGAGTGTCGGGAAGGTGCCCGAAACGGGCACGTGAACAAACCCTTTGATTTTGGTAACTTTCTTGAATTCTTTTGGCCCCTTATTTATAGAATTGACCCCTCCTTCTCCCCTCTATATTTTTCCCCACCACTAATAATGCTCTAACACAGCCAAAATTTCACTTGGGAATACCTGCTCGTAGTATGCTTGACAATTCTTGTTGTTAAGGCTGTAGATGAGGAATGATTGAGTTGCTAGATTGTTTTGTTTCAATCTCTAGATGCCTTCTACCTCTTAGAAGTTAGAACCACGTCAATATATCGGTTTTTTTTTTTTTTATTTGAAATATAGTCGTTGATCTGTGTCTTGCTTCGTTCTCAAGACTTTGTTGGTCAACCCATGGATGAATGAAATTCTTGTTAATTGATAATCGAACAGAATCAAAGAGGACATCTTGCGCAAAGTAGCAAAAGAAGCAAGAGCAGGATTGTTTTTAAAATTTGAGTTATTATTTGGTCTAGATTACCTTACAACCAAAAAACGATACTGAACATTCTTCCCGATAATTGTGTATGCTTCGCTGTCTAATTATAGCCTTTTATTTAATTCTCGCCTCTTTATTACTTCGTATGAGTCTTTTTCTATGTTATTCTAGAATGCGGTGCTTGCTATATTGTTGCTTATTCTTTATTGATTGGATAGGTACACTGGAAAACTTGCTGCAGTGTGTTTAACAAGTTGATGAAGAACGAATCAGGAAGGTTGTTGATTGTTATTGCAAATGTCTTGTTAATCTAGTATTTTCTTTTGAAAAATTTCAACGCAAATTTCTGGTCTGGAGTATCCGACTAGAAAGCACTGTAGCATCAGGCATTACTGGTATAGTGCTTAATCAAGTATGCTCAGAAGAGTACAACTTTGACAGAACTAAATGTGCAGAAAATATGCTTGGAGATGACCTATCTATAATATATAAAAAGCTTTTCCACCAAAGTAAATTTTCCTGCCAAAAACCCAAATTCACGTTTCCTTAATAAATGTTTATAAAAAAGGCAGTGCAATAATTTTTTTATATTTTTAAATTTTAAAATATTTAAAAATAGAAATACAATAAAAAAAACTATCATTTGGTTATGGCAATTATTAATATTTAATTTAGAACAAAGTGAATAAAATAAAAATACAAAAAAATAAATTGGATTGTTTGTTTTATCTTTAAAGAAATCAAATTCACCATTCATTTTTAAAATTTCATTTATAATTTTTTAATTAAATTCATATTTTTAATATAGAGATAATTTTTTTTGGGAAATTGAACACTAAATAAATTAATTTAGGAATTAATATATCACACAATTAATTACAGATCAAGTTAGTTAAATCTTTTTGGATTGTAAAAATATTTATATATTTTTAAGGTCTTCCAAAAATAAAATTCTTAGCTTTTTTAAACAATAAAATCCCATAGTCACCCCATAATGTATGCTTAATACGAGTTTAAAGTATACTTTTGTGGCTTTAAGTAATCAATAAGATTATTTATTGTATTTTTGTTACTAAAGTTTATACAATATATATTTTTTATAATATTCAAAATACAAATACAATAAAAAATCAACAATCAATTTTTTAGAACTATTATTAATTTTAATTTAGAACAACATGAATAAAATGAAAATCCAAAAAAAAAGAAATTGGATTATTAGTTTAAGTAAATCAAATTCACCTCTGATTTTTTAAATTCCATTTATAAATTTTTATTAAATTCATATTTTTAATATAGAAATACATTTTTTTGAAACCGAACACTAAATAAATTAATAAAATTTATGAATTTTTTATTTTAATTTCATTAGATAAAAGATATATTAATTATTAAGAATACAATTTAGGAATTAATATATCACATAGTTAATTTTATGTCGAGTTAATTAAATCTTTTTGAGTTTGAAAGTTCTCCAAAATAAAATTTTCAACTTTTCTCCAAAAATTTAACAAATGGATAATTTTTTACACTATTGAAAGAGATAAATGTTCCAGGTCAGATAATTATGAGAGAAAAATGTGTGTATTACTCTATAAAATACGAATCATTATGCATCTAGAAGTTATAACCAATGGCTACTTGGAAAAATTGGTAATCAATTTTTCTTTAGTTTAATAATAAATTTTAGTTTATTTTTAAGTAATAATAATAAAAAATAAAAATCTCATATTGGTCTCATAATGCCCTCCTAAAGTGAGGTTAAAGTCCACTTTTGTGGTTCTAAGCGATGAACAAAATTGTTAACCATATTTTTCCTACAAAAGCTTATACAATATGAAAAAACTTCTAGGATGTTAAAAATAAAAATATAATAAAAAATCAAATATCATTTTTTTAGAAGAGCTGTTAATTTTTTATTTAATATAATATGAATAAAAACAAAAGAAATCAAATTATTGCATTTAAAAAAAGTAATTATTATTTTTTAAGAAATCACATTTAATTGAATTGGATAAATATAGGAAAGTCATTTTAGTGGGTATAAGTAAAATATGTTGGGTAAATTAAATGAGTCATAATTAGTGTTTTTGTGTAAGAAATTGGTGTTTAACTTTCATGTAATTGAAAAGGTGTGTTTGACTCATTTAACTGCTTTGAGTGATGTATTTTATTACATTTGAGATGATGAATGGTTTATGTATAAGTGTAGCAGATGTTAAAAATTTGTTAGTAGGTTATTGACGTATAAATTTTATGGCATATTTTTTGAATATCGTTTTTAATCTTTTTTTATTTAAAAGGTTTTTTATTCTTAAAAAATAAAGAATTTATTTCATTCATAAAAATTATATTGTATGTTTGCTTTTTATTTGTTTCTTAATATAAAAAGGTGGATGGAAAATGTAATACTTGATTAAAAATTAAGAATAAAAAAACTTACAAGCAATGACAATCAACATGAGTTAGGGGCAATCATTTTCTAATATTCGTATTTATTTGATAAGGTCCCTATTCAACTATAGACAATTATATGCTATTGTCTCCAAAGTTACGAATGGTAGCAAATTGAAAATTTTGATTTGTGACAATAATTGTCAACATGAAAACTCAACAATAAATGTGGGTGTTTAAAATGTGTTTCAAAATTCAGAGTGAATTTTTTATTTATAATATTTATTTAGTTCAGATGCATACTGCCACATCATTCAACTAACCATAATCACCGATTCAAATGCACTTTAATCTAATGCGTATTATGCTAAAATTGTTTTATTTCGATTGTAACACAATATTATTCAACTATATATTTATATCAAATGTGAAACATGTCTTAAATATTTTACATTAATTGTCTAATAATATATCTTTATTTTTATTATCACAATTATATTTAAATCTATTGTATTTTGCATCTATAAAACGTGCTCTTTTAGAAAATTTTCGTCCTGTGCAACGCACGGGTTGAATACTAGTATGAAAACAGTGACAATAAAGCCAGAGGGGTCCATCACACATGTCACCCATCGGGCCATACGTGGGCAATGGATCTTTTGCGTTCTTTTAGTCTATGTTGCTCTGACACGGATACGAGTGTCGGGTACGGGTACGGATCCGAGTGTCGGATCCTTTGTCTTCCAAAACTTAGGATACGGGGACATGACTAAAAGGTGTCCAAAATTTGGACACGGATATGGGTACCCGGCGAATGAATAAAAATTTATTTACAAAATTAATATATAAGTTATTTTAATGTATAAGTTATTTTATTGATCTAAAATTATTTTATTTGCTTATTTTAATTATAATTATTTACAACCAAAAAATGTGATTTAAATAGTATGTATAAGAATGTAAAAGGTAATCGAATAATATCTATGAGAATTTAAAAGTTTAACTAATAATTTTTAAAGTCCAATTAATTACTCAAGCGCATTTATTCATTACTCACAAGTCCATTTTAAAAGCGAATTGATTACTCAAGGCCAATTCATTACTCAAGCCCATCTCGCCAATTGATTACTCAAGCCCAACTCACAGTCCATTTAATTAGCTGAGAGCTAAAGGCCAATCTCACAACAAATGACCAAAGCCTCGTTTCAATTATTCGTCGTCTTCGTCGTCTCTTCACTTTAGAACTCAGTTCACTTTCGCATCTGAGAACTCAGTCAACTCACGCAGTCTCGCCAGACGCCATTTTTGCTCTTCTTCTTCAAGCCCTAGCCGACTGAAGGTATGTCTCTTTCCCCATCATCTTGTCGACTTATTCTTCTTCCTTGAGTTCTTGTCCACTGTTTGCCGCGTCTTCTTTGAAAATGGAGTGTCCGACGCCGCATCCGTGTCGTGTCGTGTCGACACGGGTACGACGGCTTGAGAGACGTGTTGGACCAACATAGCTTTTAGTTGATCATATTGTTCAGAAATATGTTGTGCAGACACAAGTTTGAAATTAGTATATATTTATTATACTGATGGCCAAAAGATGGAAAATCGATGATGCTATTGTAATGGAGATGGGATTCCAAAATGCTATTATCATTGGTTCTGTCTCGTAGAATGCCTCTTTTGAATATGTACTTCCCAAACTTCCCAACCATAAAGGAACAGGAAGGAAGATAAATATAGATTATTTACTATCTCTGTTACAATACTTTGTGTCATTTTTCTGTGCATATGTACTATTCATTTAATCAGAAGTACTCACTTATGTTACTTACTGATGTTAACTTATTCTAGGCCTTGACATCAAATGCTAAGGAGGCTCTTCTAAGCAAGAATCTGGTATGTTCGTGTTATTTATCGGCAAGTGTCACTTTTTAAAATCTAGACCTCGGTAATGCGCTATGGATTGAGTATTTAAGTGTTAGTTGTTAGTCATTCTCAGAACCTATGTGTCCAGAGCTTAAGGATCAGTGTTTGTGTTAAGTAGGCCTTGCTACGTTCTGATCTTCCATTCTACATGGTCCCATTTTCCATGAATCTGACCTTTAAGAAACCAGAGGTTTGTATATCTCTCTACACATCGGATGAAATTTCATGTTTCTTGGTATTCTCTTTGAGGGTCGTATCGCTTCTGAATGGCTTAGTCAACTATGAAATTTTTGGCTTAATGTTTTTGCATGAGGGTTGATACTTGGTTGGTTAATGACATAGGTTGGTCCAAGGAAAAAGACTTGTGAGAAGGGAGGGAGAGTCAAATCTCATTAATTCTCCAAGTCTTAGTCGTAGGGCGGTTCTGTCTATGCAACTAGAAACATGTGGCCGTGTTTTCTTTGATGAGCTTCGGATGCAGGGCACTCGAATGGTATCTACAATGTCCATGCCAATGGTACAAAATAGCTATGTTCAATATTGTATACTCTGATGATATATTGGCTTCTAAATGACACAGCTGACAGCTTGACAAGGTTTTACAAATTTTTCACATTTTTATACATTCTTTTCAATTCTACTCATTATTTCATATCTGATATGCACATATCTCGTGGGACTTACTTATACTACACAAATCTCCACAATTCAACTCCACTCATTCTCTCTTTTATATCACATTAAAACTCATAAAAATCCATTTTTATACATACGCCAACACCCTTACAGTTTTTGATATCCCGTGAACGCACTCCAGGGGATGGCAAGTTCGTTAAGATTGTTTTAGCATATTTGTTCGAGGTCAGGCTGAATAAAAATATGTGTATCACAGCCTTCTTGGACATGTTAGGCAGATTTTTTCTGGTTGGATGAGATGATGGTGGTTTTTAAAGATGCAAAGTTGCGAAGCCCATGGATGTGGAATATCGTTCTAAAGTACTATTTTTTGTGGAGGAGGTATGATGAGGGGTTTGACTTGTTTAGGGAGATGACATTGAATGGCGCCCGTTTGACCGAACACACATTTGGGATAGTTTTAGATGCATATGTCGACTTTCCTGATAAGTTTGGAATACTTGATTTATTTAACATGATGGAATACTATAAGGTGACTCCAAATATCAAGTATTTTAGCATTGCTATGAATATAATATGCAAAAAGGGGCAGGTGAGATATGCATATGATGTTGTTAGAAGAATGCCAGAAACAGACCACGTTGTATGGCGTACCTTGATACACGGATGTGCAGGTGATTATGAATCGGGAGAGATTGCCATAAGCAATCTAAGAAAGTTGGGGAATTTGCATCACCACACAATAGCTAACTACTACAAAATGCAAGAAGAATATGAGCTTGCCCGTGTTGAGTTTGCTGCGGCTCTAAAGAAAGAAAGAAAGCGAACATGCGGGCGAATCCTGGTTTGACTATCTTGTATGATCAATTTCTGGACCTTATGTTTATAGAATGAAGGTTTCAGTTTCGCCCGCATGTTCGTTTTCTTTCTTTCTTTAGAGCCGCAGCAAACTCGACACGAGCAAGCTCATATTCTTCTTGCATTTTGTAGTAGTTAGCTATTGCATGGTGATCTGAGGAACGCAAATTTTCCAACTTTTTTAGATTGCGTATGGCAATCTCTCCCCGATTCATAATCACCGGCACATCCGTGTATCAATGTACGCCATACAACGTGGTCTATTTCTGGCATTCTTGTAATAACTGTTAGTAGGTTGGTGGCACACAAAGAAGGAAAAAAAGGAAGGTCAAAAGAATAGGCTCACAATGGGAACACATGAAGGTTTGGCAAGAAAAAAAACAATGGTAGGTTTCCTTGAATTTCAATAAAAGTAGGTGCCAACAACCCCCAAGTTTTCCTATAAATACAAGGCACATTGTAGCTTCAAAAACACCACTTGAAAGCCAAGAATACCTTCTTGTGTAGAGAGAAAGAGAGAGCTTCAGTGTAGAAGCTATACACGAGAGATAAAAGTGAGTGGAGTGTTAAAGCCTTTGCGTAGGCAGAGAAAAATACAGTGTGGTATTTTTTGTACTCATTTTTGTGATAGTGAAATATATCGGTGTGGGTCCGTGGACGTAGGCAGTTTGGCCGAACCACGTTAAATCTCGGTGTTCCATTTTTGTGCTTATTTTAGCGTCCATTATTTTCTCAGTTGCATATTATTTTTGTGTCCCACTGATCTTGGCGAATTAGCAAAGCGCTGGTTCCCCAACAACCAGTATCGTAGCTTCGTCAGTGATATCTCTTGAAATTCTTAGTATGCTCTGTGGTTGCAGCGTAGACTGATCTTCCACATCAGAAACGATTTCTCGAAAAATCACATTTGTTCGAGTGGGAGTAATGGCGACAGACGAGAGAATTTCCAAATTGATAAATTTGATGGCAAAAATTTTGGATATTGGAAAATGCAAATGGAGGACTATTTGTATCGAAGGACCTATATAAGCCGTTAAAAAGAAAAGCCGTAAGGCGAGAAAGACGACGAGTGGGAGGTGCTTGATCGAAAAGCACTTGGCGCAATTAGATTGACCACTATCAAAGTCGGTCGCTTTCAACATTAAAAATGAGAAGACAACGGCGCTCTCATGGCAGCTCTATCCAAGATGTATGAACAAATTGCGTCATAAAGAAATAAAGTTCATTTGATCAAGAAATTGTTCAATATGAAGATGATGGAAAGCGGAGATTTGGAGAACACCTCAACGAATTCAATGAGGTAGTAGACCAATTGACCACGGTGGAAATCACTTTTAGTGATGAGGTTCGAGCTCTATTAATTCTTGGCGCTTGCACGAGAGTTGGAATGGCACGATCACAACGATCAACGGCCGGCGATGAAGTCGAAATTGAAGTTCGATGATGTTGTAAGCATGATCTTGGCTGAGGAGATCCGGAGACGGGGCCAGATGCGCTTCCAACTTCCTGGCCGCTTTCAATGTAGATAGCAGAGGCGTAAGTTCAAACAGAGGGCACGGGCGCGACGGAGCAAGTCGAGGAATGGCGGCGAGATCCAAAAATCACGTAAATTCCAACAAATGCATTGAATGTTGGAATTGCGGTCAGTTGGGCACTACAAAAATCGGTGTAGAGGCGGCTCCAAAGGAAACGGAGAACAAGACCGAGGTCAATGTCGTGACCAAGAAACGCGTGGATGCGTTGATATGTTCCATGGAGAAGAAGACCGATTATTGGGTAATAGACTCGAGCATCGCTCCATGCTGACCGCAAATCGACACTTTTTACAAATTATGTCGGGAAACTTCTGAGAAGTATATCTCGAGACGATCATCCTTGCAGCGTGGTGGGCATAGGAGAAGTACAGATCAATGTTAATGGATCTGTATGGAAATTAAAGGACGTGAGACATATTCCAGAATTGAGGAAAAATTTGATCTCTGTCAAACAATTGTCGAGAGAAGGATGTGACACAAGCTTCTCTGGTGATAATTGGAAAATCACCAAGGGGCCATGATAATCGCGCGTGGCAAGGATAGTGGCACCCTATACACGACGGCGAATGCGTGTATGACAATCGCAGTTGCTGATAGCAAAGATGCGAACTTGTGGCACCAAAGACTTGGGCATATGAGCCAGAAAGGGCTCAAGTACATGCATGCAAAAGGGAAACTACCAGGGCTTGATCTATTGATTTAGACTTTTGCGAAAGTTGTATTTTCTAGAAGCGAAGCGGGTGAGTTTCAATACAAGTGGCGTAACTCTAAAGAAAGAGAAGTTGAACTTGTCCACACGGATGTGTGGGGTCCAGCCAACAGTTTCATCGATTGGCGGAAAGTCATACTTCGTGACTTTCATTGATGACCACTCGAAAGGTGTGGGTTTACTTCTTAAGACACAAATCCGATGTGTTCGAGCGTGCTCAAGAAGTGGAAGGCCATGGTGGAGAATGAAACTGGTTTCATGAAAGTAAAGAAGTTGAGATCGACAATGGTGGAAATCTGAAAATTTGGCGTTCAAGAAATTTTGTTACCAAAATGGTATCAAGTTGGAGAGAACGTTGCCTGGGAACACCGCAATGTAATGGAGTTGCGAGCATGAATCGAACGTTGACAGAAAGAGCTAGAAGCATGAGGATACATGCAGGACTGCCAAAACAGTTTTGGGCGGAAGCTGTCAATACGGCGGCATACCTAGTTAATCGTGGACCGTCGGTACCATTGGAGTACAGAATACCGGAAGAAGTATGGAGCGGGAAAGAAGTGAAACTTTCTCATTTGAAAGTATTCGGTTGTGTCGCGTATGTGCACATTAGTGATAACGCCAGACTAAGTTAGATTCCAAATCACTAAAGTGTACTTTTCGTTGGATATGGTGGAGACGAGTTCGGGTACCGCTTTGGGATGACCGAACAAAAACTCATCGAAGCTTGGGATGTCATATTCAATGAAAAGGTGATGTACAAGGGCAATGCGATTGATCCAATGACACAACAAACGATGATCCAACATATGTTGTTCCGGACGACACTCCAGAAGGAAGTACGTCAAAGCAGACAGATGAGGGTCTGCAGACAGAGGAGCCCATCTCGGAGGTCGATTCACCACGCTCTCTCCAAATTCCCATTGTGAGGAGGTCAAGTCGACCTCATGTTCGAATCGGAGTACATGAACTACATGTTGCTCATCGACGCCGGTGAACTCGAATGTTATGACGAGGCATGTCGTGGGAGATTCATTAAGTGGGAGCTTGCAATGAAAGATGAGATAAAGTCTCTCATCTCCAACCAGGCGTGGGAACTAGTCAATTGCCCGTAGGAAGAAAGCTCTCAACAATAAATGGGTGTCTGAGAATCAAAGAAGAACATGATGGTTCAAAGAGGTACAAAGCGAGATTGGTAGTCAAAGGTTTCCCAGAAGAAGGAATTGACTACACGGAGATATTTTCGCCATTGTGAAGCTAACAACAATTCGATCAGTGTTGAGCATTGTTGCCGGAGGGCTTGCACTTGAGCGATTAGGCGTGAAAACCGCTTTCCTCCATGGTGATTTAGAGGAGGAAATCTATATGCAAAAAGAAATCCGGAAGGCTTCTCAAATAAAGGAAAAGAGAAGTTGGTATGCAAATTGAAGAAGAGCCTATACGGCTTAAAGCAAGCGCCTAGACAAAGGTACAAGAAGTTTGTGGATTTATGCGAGAAAAATGGCTACATGAAGTGTAATGCTGACCATTGTTGCTACTTTCAAAGTGCTTCGAGTCCAATTTATATCATTTTGCTACTTTATATCGATGACATGTTAGTAGCCCGCTCGGACATGGATGAGATGAAGAAGTTGAAGAAGCAACTATCGGTGGAATTTGAAATGAAGGACTTGGGAGAAGCAAAGCAAATTCTAGGGATGAGAATTTGTAGAGACAAGCAAAAGGTGTTTTTGCGGTTGTCGCAGGCCAAGTATATTGATCAAATCCGCAAAGGTTCAACATGAGCGAGCAAAGCCGGGCCAAGACGCCATTAGCGAATCATTTTCGTCTATCCAACGACCGATCTCTAAGACAGAAGAGAGAAACTTCATGGCTAAAATTCCATATGCCTCGGCCATTGGAAGTTTGATGTATGCCATGGTTTGTACCTGCACCAGATATTGCTCATGCGATGGGAGTTGCGGCGCATATATGGCAAATCCTGAAGCGACATTGGGATGCGATAAAGTGGATATTGAGATATCTACGGGGAACTCATCGATAAATGCTTATACTTTAGGCGGCGACGTGACACTCACGAGGTTTCGAGATGCGCATTTTCTTTGGCGAGTAGATCGCGAAGAAGCACCTACCGTTATGTCTTTACAGCTTGGTGCTACCGCAGCTAGTCGATTTCGCAGATACGTAAGATTGTTGCGTTATCAACTACGTATGCAGCACGCGGCAAGAATCGAGGCCAGCAAAGAGATGATATGGTTACAAGGTTTGTCAGCGACTGTGGGTTTCGAACAGAGCGTAATCGTCTTGCACAGTTGATAGTCGAGTGCGATACATCTGGCAAAGAATTGACATTTCATTCAAGAACCAAACACATTGGGCTCCGTTATCACTTCATCAGATCACTTTTGGAAGATGGAGTATTAAAGCTTGAAAAGATTCAAGGTACCAAAAACCCAGCCGACATGATGACGAAAACAAGAACTAAGGAGAAATTGAGGCGTGCTCACTTGATTGGTCTTCTCGCAATGAAGACAGAGGTGGTGACTCCACATCATATTTTTCACTTAAGCGCAAAATGAGATATCCCAAGGTGAAAGTTGATTGTGAAGACAGATTGAAATCGGTCTTCAAGTGGGAGATTGTTAGTAGGTTGGTGGCACACAAAGAAGGAAAAAGGAAGGTCAAGAATAGGCTCACAATGGGAACACATGAAGGTTTGGCAAGAAAAAAAAACAATGGTAGGTTTCCTTGAATTTCAATAAAAGTAGGTGCCAACAACCCCAAGTTTTCCTATAAATACAAGGCACATTGTAGCTTCAAAAACACCACTTGAAAGCCAAGAATACCTTCTTGTGTAGAGAGAAAGAGAGAGCTTTGTAGAAGCTATACACGAGAGATAAAAGTGAGTGGAGTGTTAAAGCCTTTGCGTGGCGAGAGAAAAATACAAAGTGTGGTATTTTTGTACTCCTCATTTTTGTGATAGTGAAATATATTGGTGTGGGTCCGTGGACTCTGTGCGATTTGGCCGAACCACGTTAAATCTCGGTGTTCCATTTTTGTGCTTATTTTAGCGTCCATTATTTTCTCAGTTGCATATTATTTTTGTGTCCCACTGATCTTGGGCGGAATTAGCAGCGCCTAGTTCCCCAACAATAACATCATATGTATCTCTCCCCTGCCCCATTTTGCATATCATATTCACGACGATGTTAAAATGCTTGATATTTGGAGTCACCCCATAGTGCTTCATTATGTTAAATAAATCCAGTACTCCAAACTTATCGGGAAAGTCCACATATGCATCTAAAACTATTACAAATGCGTGTTCGGTCAAACGGGCACTACTTAATATCATCTCCCTAAAAAAGTCAAACCACTCATCATACCTTCTCCACAGGAAATGGTATTTTAGAACCAAATTCCACATCCATAGGTTTCGCAACTCTGTATCTTTAAAAACCGCTATCATCTCATCTAAATAGAAAAATTTGCCTAACATGTCCAAAAGACTGTGATACGGAACACATTTTTATTCAGCCCGACCTTGAACACATATGCTAAAACAATCTTGACAAACATGTAATCCCCTGGAGTGTGTTCACGGGACATCAAAAATTGTGTCATTTAGTACGAGACAAAGCTCCACTTCCCATTCCTCATAATTTCGTGTGAACTTGGGACATGGTGCCCAGCTAAAACAAGAATAATATAGTTTTAGAAACCAATATATCATCAGAGTATATAATGTTGAACATAACTATTTTGTACCTTTGGACATGGTCATTGTAGATACCATTCGAGTGCCCAGCATCCGAAGCTCATCAAAGAAAAGAGGTGCACATGTTTGTAGTTGCATAGACAGAACCACCTACGACTAAGACTTAACAACAAGAATTGTCAAGCATATTGCAAGAAGGTATTCTCAAGTGAAATTTTGGCTGTGTTAGAGCATTATTAGTGGTGGTGGAAAAATGTATGGGGAAAAGGAGGGGCCAATTCTATAAATAAAGGGCTAAATTTAGCCGCCCCTTCTTTACCTTTTCCAACCCAAATATGAGTTTTTCCAACCCAAACATCCCTCAACATTATTTAGGTGTAGTGGAAGAGGGGGAAAACCCAAATATAGATTTTTTCCCCTAACGCTAATCATGCTCTTTGTAAAAGCAATTCTAGAGACTGGACTCGGAAGAAAGTTCTTTATGGGAAGACTGCGATCAGGCGCTATGCGCAGAGTGGAGCACCCTGTTTCCCTCAGTCTTGACTCATGTGTATGAGAATCTTCCTGAAGAGCTTGAAAACTTGGTGGCCAGGAGTTCTGTGGAGAAGGGGCATTGTGTGGCAATAAAAAATGGGATTGATTCTTTGGACTTTGTTGAGAATGTTTTAGTTCGTTTCAATGGTGCTTGTAGTAAACCTGATAGTGCTTACGAGTTCTTAAAGTCAATGCGTGAGAGGAATCTTGTGGCTTGGCATTCAGTGTTGATTGGGTATGTTATGAGCAGAAAGCTTGAATGGGCATTAACTATTTATAAGGAAATTTTATTGGATGGCTTTAAAGCCGATGAATTTACTTTGGTTTGTGCATTTACTGCTGCTGCTCACACGGTAATGATACATGTTGAGAAGTGGGCTCGTGTATACACATTTAAGTTAGGTTTGGATAATAATTTGCATGTAGCAAATGCAGTGCTTGACTTGTATGCAAAGTGTGATTACCCTCAAATGGCAGAAGATTCGTTTGATAAGTTAGAAAATAGGAATGTGGTGTCATGGAATTGCATGATTGTTGGGATGGCTGTGAATAACTTTAGTAAAGAGCACTTGAGCTTTTGGAGGAATTTGAGAGGGAAAGGGTGGTACCCTAATGAAATCACTTCTGCTGGGGTGTTGTTTGCTTGTCACCTTATACCGTTGGATAAATCAAAAATGTATTTTGAGAGGATGACCAAGGAATTTGGGATCGTGCCTACAATCATACACTATGCTTGCATGGTTGCTTTGTATTGTAAAACTGCTCCGGTGAAACTTGCTTATGAAGTCATTAAGCAAATGCCAATACAACCTTCTGCAATGATTTGGAGAATGATATGAGATAAGTGCGTCCACCCCACTCATGATGCAATAAAATAGATTTCTGGGAATTAAAACCACTCCATTTGCTGCAATAAAAGAGAAACACCGCCCCATGCATGATGCAATAAAAGAGAAACACCGCCCCACACATGATGCAATAGCTGAAGATGAACACCACCCCACGCATGGTGATGCTATAAAAGAGAGTTCTGAGAATGAACTATCTGCCTGCTTTACACTACCTCGGCTTTGAGTTTCTTCTTATCAGTATGTATGTATGTGTATTATTTTTAACTTGTTTGCAGACATTGTAAGTTGAATTTATCTATGCAACTGCTTTATCCTTTCCTACATTTCTGTAACTTTATCTTGATATTATCATCACCAGAAGCCAATACCGTTCAAAGCAGAAATGGAGTTGATGCATGGCCGTAGGAGATCTACTAGCAATCAGTTAGAGTCTCAAATGAAGCACGATGACAGAGTAAGCAAGGTCGCCCGACCCATACACGATGAGAGTAAGCAATTCAAGGTTGTTATGCTATATCCTTGATTAATGCCTATATATCTAAAATGGAAAAAAACCAGAATTGTACTGGTTGCCAGTTGCCAACGCCAAACTTAATATTGAAAATAGCCGTATGTCACCGTAGCACAGATGCTGTCTAATTTATTAACTATGTAGCTCAAGATATTCATTGAGTAAAGCATTTTCATCCTTGGAATGCTTTTGAGTTTAGGCTTATTTTGATGTATTATTTCGAACACTGCAGGTCCAGCTTTAGAGGCAATATGAGGGACATGAATTGATACCCGCAAATGTCAGCAGCTTCATGTTTTTTGCCACTCATTTTTACCTTTACTAATGTCACTGGGTCGTTAACTTATGGCTCGACTCTCAGTTTTCTTTCTTATTTGGGGTACTTGTTGGATTTTCATTTTTGCTCCTGTATATAGTTGCTGCTTGTATGATTGACATATCTGGCCTGTCTGATTTACAATCCTGTTCTTCTCTACCATTTATCATTTGGAGTTCGGTTTCTGAAAATGTTAACTCAGTGGGCTAAAAAAGTTGTGTTGGCTTGAAGATTTGTACCATCTTATATTCTTATTGAAGAAAGATTGAGAAAATCTTCTCTTTTTATCTCTAATCGACGGCTTTACGTTGAGAGAAAGTTTCCTTTCTTGTATGTGCAAGAGTTATGCTATTTATACAATTTTAACCTGACAACTTGATGACAGTTACTATAATTATACTGTTGCTGTACAGGACATCTTTTTCTTATATGGAGATTTCTAAATAGAACATTTTGAATCACTGTGAACTGGATGGGTAAATTTAGCTACCAGTGACCCCATTGGTTTGATAGGGATTATTGAGAAAATGATTTTTTGAACTATAGTTAAGAAGGAAAGAGAATGTTTCGAAAGGATATTAAAAAATTATATAAGTAATATAATTTGTTGTTGAATATAATGGTAGATATATATATATATATATATATATATTGTTTTTTTTTTTTTTTTTGTTGTAAATAAGTTGTATCTAACATTACATCGACAATATACAATACCACCTCCAGAAACGTCAACGATGGTGCCAAGGAGAACGTCAATATGGATTCAAACACTTCTGGTAACAGTCTGCGGTTACAATCTATGTCACCAATATATAGATGCAATCATTTGTTAATTCATGTGATGGATGGATAGTACTTTTATAAGTTTATTGATTGATGGGTAATAATTACATAAGTTCAATAACTAATCGGCCCTATTTTGAAATTTTATTGATAGAAACATGAGACTATTGCTCCAATGCTCACTTGTGGGCATGGTATAATATTCACAAATAGGCAGATTGGAGCACGTGTCGTGAGGGATATGTGTCACGAAGTTGTTCACTTATGTGTATTATATCATCCCCACAAATGAATATTGGAGTATAACTAAGAAACATGAATATAAATTTAGTGATCAGAAAAAATACTTTGCTCTTATTCTCTCTTCTCCTTCCCTCCCGAAGGACAAACCATTCCACATTGAAAGCACATGTAGTTTTTCTTGCATATTAGCGTAGTTTGTAAGTAATGTTACCAACTTTGTTCAAGAACAAGCAGGAGCGTCGTAGTTATGGTGCTCCAGGGTGTCACGTTCCTGCTTGTGCATGAACAGTTTCACGTTAATCTATACATTTTAACACCAAAAATACGACTGAGACATAAGCTTGCCGAATTCAAAGTAAACTAAAGAAGAGTTAATATAGATGTACTACATGTCGAATAATGAGAACCTACAGAGGGTATATTTGGATATTTGGATACTCTTTACTATATTTTTTTTTTTTT
Organism: Jasminum sambac; assembly: GCA_018223645.1. Classification (NCBI taxonomy): domain Eukaryota; kingdom Viridiplantae; phylum Streptophyta; class Magnoliopsida; order Lamiales; family Oleaceae; genus Jasminum; species Jasminum sambac. The sequence goes on from CP073652.1 coordinate 31,771,139, forward strand.
TTTGATTTTGAATAATGGATACTCTTGACTCTGATTACTTTGAAAAGGTAAAATAATTAATAATTCTTTAAAAAAAGAAACATAGTTTGTCGTTATCTCTATTATTCTTCGTTAGCATCCATTTCAAAGTGGAAGATCCTCAAAACTCAAAAAGTAAAATACCTTGAGTTTAGTCATTAGCTTTCTAATCGTTCTTTATGTCTTTGGTGGACATCATTAAGAATTTATAATTAAAGTTTGCTTAAACTTCCACGTTTTGCATCTTCAAATTATTACAACGTTTGTCCCAGATTTTGGCAGGCCTACAAAAATTGACCAAAATTATTAAGTAATCAATCATTGTCGAGCAATAAGAATATTATCTTTACCAATTGACACCTTAATCATGCAATTAGACGTGTAAATAATTCCACTGATTTGACAACTGTTGATCCGAGGATAAACGTAGTGATAGTGATTATCTGTATTTGACAATGTTTTCCAATTAAAATAAAAGTTGTACTAAGCATGAAATTAGGTAAGTTACACAAATTTTGTCATGCATGAAGATATGTCAAAGATTCATCAATCGAATGATCACTTGACTTTTTCGACCTAAATTCAAATTTGAATAGCAAATTTAGTACTTACTTGTATAGCTTTTTGATAAATAAATATTCTAGTATGAGTTCTTATAGAACATAGAATAGAAGTTATTTGTTTTTAAAATTTGAGCTTTTAAAGTAATTTTGAAGCTTAGCTAACATGTCATTACAACTTTTCTAAAGTTGCACATGTTACAAGCACTTGCCAATCCTTAGATTGTGTATTGTTATCACGTATAAAGTGTAGATTGTGTATCGTTATCACGTATCAAGTGATTCTATGCAATTTCATCTTTATCCATGGCCACTCCTATCAAACCTTTTTGGGCTTTGGATTCTTAGCCCTAGCTTAGATCTGCTTTCATTTACATTCACGTAAAAATGCATTTTATTTCTTAAATTTATAAAAATACATTGTGTAAAATAAGAGAGCAGATTAGTGGAGTTAAATTGATATCTTTATTTCTTAAAGATATCAATGGTTGACAGTGAATCATGAGTCACAAGTCTCATCTAAAAATCTCATACACATGTTTTTTTCCTTTTTAAAAAAATAAAATCAAGGATGGTCCAAAGATCACCAAAATCTTTCATGGAAAAAAGCAACTTCTTTTTGGAATTGGAAGAAAAAGGGTGGGTTCATGTTAAATAATTGGATGGCATAGATCAATTTGTGCCAACAAACTTGTTGACCAACTGTATGAAAAGATTGGAAAAGAACTGTAGAAGAAGATTAGAAAAGAGCTTCAAAGTTTTACTAGGCATGCCTTCCTTTCGGAAGTAGACTTTTTGTTACAAATCTAATCTTTTATTATGGGTGCAATGCTGATTTGCCAATATGCCTACCCAGCCAATCAAAATCAAGCTCATGGAACATGGACATTGGACAATAATAAAAAACCTAGGACAACAGAAGTGTGCGTATACGTGTGGAGGAGCTAATCGAATTACTCGATGTTTTTCACATGCTTGATTTGATTATTGATCATTCCAAAACAAAGAACAATAGATTTTCGAAGTTTACTGTAAGTCCAGCTATAACATTAAATGCCAGACTGTCAGTTCTATAACATTAAGATCGAATAGTTCTACTAATTTATACATCATGCTCGTGTGTCAGTTTTTAATATCTAAATGTTACTCGTTAAATGTATCACCCGAAACTATCAAATTTAAATATTATTTTAAGGTCTCAAGTAAGAAATAACAATTTTGCAAACAGTATCCCAATGAGAATGAGTCCATGAGTACTTGAGGAGTACCCGATAATATAATTTTGTTCTAAGAAAGAATTGAAAATAAAAATTTTAAGTACACAATTTGTCCCATCGATAATCTGGTGAATACCATATAGGCATCTACGCTCTAATTATTAATTTATTATGCAATACATGCTAACTTTACTTCCAGGCTTAGAAGAAAGAGACACTTAAAAAATAATTAAAATTATTTTTAAACATCGTATTCTAGTTTTTAAGCAAACTTAGCTTTCTATTCACGTACAGCTAATATTATACTAAATCCCAAGTACAAATGAATCAGTCGCCAAGAATATGAATGAATTAATAGTACGTAATCCCCCCGGCCCCCCTTAGGGGGGGGTTTTTTTGGGGGGGGGGGGGAGACAAATACTCTATAGCGCTAATCAAGTCATGTCACCTTGATTTGTTGTTTAATGACCATTCCAGCTGTGTTTAGTTGTACAAATTTTGTTTATAATTAATTACGTTATACAAATAAATACACATTCCGTCCCATTAAGATAGACACCCATCATTTTTCACACATATTAAGAAAATATCTTAAATATTCTTGGAATTATAAGATATTCATATATTCTTCCAATTTTACCCCTATATTGAATGGTCAAAAAGTAGTGTGAACATGTTTAAATATCTTGGGAGATGAAATATCTATCTTGATGTTTAGTATTCCAATTATCTTAAATATGGGTATTTTGGTATATGGAAAATAAATTATACGTTCAATAAAGAAATTGGACTATAATTTGGGACGAACAAAATAGGAATACTTACCTATCTTAGTGAGACGGAGGGAGTAATATGTCAATTAATCTTGTAAAGGTATTGATCATCTTCATTGATGGGAATAGACATAGAGTTACTGACCTGAAAAAATTAAATTGAAGAAATAACATGAAATGAGGACCTCCCATTCAAATTTTTTGCCAAAAAGAGGAATATAGGCATGCGGCATAGGCATAAGATGAGCTCTAACTTGGACATCATTTCGAAGTGAAGACAAAATGGAGTTCTGAACTCTTCCAAGCTGACACGTCGCGCTATTAACATTAAATTGTTTATTTTTTGTAATTATTTGTAATATAAAATTTGGTATTGATGAGTTAGAAATGACTTAATAAGAGGGTATGAAAGTCGCATCATTTGAATGTAAAACTAGCACCATTTTAAACAATTAGGTTTGATGCTCGGTATGGTTTTTTGTAATTACTAGCAAATAACACGTGCGTTGCACGTAATTTTACAAGTTGGTGTGATTTAGATTATGTAAATTAATTTATTAATAATACAATCAAAATTTGTGATCTCATTATAATTTATTAAAAAATTATATTTGTTACCAATAATTTGAAGTACAGTATAAGAAATTGAATCTTTGAGTGCCACCCTATCGCTTTAGGTTCTAAACATTTAGTGATGACATAATAGTATTTCGTCCCTATAGGTCAGGTCGTCCCTAAATGTCTTATTTCTAGTAGTGATATTAGGGAACAAATATACTGGTATACAATCATGAAAACTTTGTAATTTGATCGATCATGGTAAACTTAATATTTAAATATTTTTTTAGCTTTCATTGAAATAAACATGCTCTTCAAAATAATGGTGTTTTTCTTTTTCTTTTTTTTAAGTATTTCTAATTTGGTAACCATATATTACAACAAAAATCACATTCATTCTTAAAAAATCTCTCCAAAACATATTCTTATATAAAATACAAATACAAGATACAATACATTTTCTTTGTTTCTCAACTATTGTAAATCTATTTTTTCGATAATTCATATTAAACATATCCTAAATACAACATATAAAGACGTTATAAGTTCATATTAATGAGAATATAAAGTGTTTAATTTTATATTATTATTGATAAACATCATTATCATTATTGAAGGACAATAAAATAATTACAAAAACTTAACAAACAATAAATAAGAATAATAATAGATTGTGATAGGCTTGTAAATTTAAAAAAGATGTGAGGGCAACATGGGTATAAAATGTTTCTCCACATATTCACACTTTTAATAGTAGTATAAAACATATCCTAAATACAATACGTAAAGACGTTATAAGTTCATATTAATGAGAAGATAAAGAATTTAATTTTATATTATTATTGATAAACATCATTATCATTATTGAAGGACAATAAAATAATTACAAAAACTTAATAGACAATAAATAAGAATAATAATAGGTTGTGATAAGCTTGTAAATTTAAAAAAGATGTGAGGGCAACATTGGTATAAAATGTTTCTCCACCTATTCTAAACATCATTATCATTATTGAAGGATAATAAAATAATTACAAAAACTTAACAAACAATAAATAAGAATAATAATAGATTGTGATAGGCTTGTAAATTTAAAAAAGATGTGAGAGGCATGGGTATAAAATGTTCTCCACATATTCACACTTTTAATAGTAGTATAAAACATATCCTAAATACAATACGTAAAGACGTTATAAGTTCATATTAATGAGAAGATAAAGAATTTAATTTTATATTATTATTGATAAACATCATTATCATTATTGAAGGACAATAAAATAATTACAAAAACTTAATAGACAATAAATAAGAATAATAATAGGTTGTGATAAGGCATAAATTTAAAAAGACAATAAGAACATCTGGTATAAAATGTTCTCCACCTATTCACACTTTTAATAGTAGTATAGATATAGATTTTTGGAAGCCTTTTTTTTTTTGTTGAATTTTTGACTAGTTCAAACCATACAATATTCAAAATAAATAAATAAAAGCACAAAAAATTTATTTTTTCTTAAAAAACTTGTATCGGATAATGACTAGGCGTTGATCAGTGATTGAACTTCTTAAGTGTGACCTATGTCTATCCAGATATTTTACATCAAAATGTGCCTACTAAATATAAATCTTTCCTTTCAAGGGTATCTATTCAAATTGTGACCGCTGGTATTATAAGGAGCGCAATCTAATAGTTGCAAGCTGCATCAATTCATTTTGTGAATTTCAAAATGTTATAAATAACGGTAATGTTCCGGTGCACCCGGGTAATGTTCCGGTGCACCCGGGTGTGCCATAGCTTATGACACACGCGAGTGATTTTCCCCCTCGTCCGGATTCCATTTTAAAATCCGAAAATTTTGTTGGATTCATCACGACGAGACGGAGCTCCAGCAATTGAAATTCCAATCATTTTCTATTATTTCATCGTTCCACGCACTTCTATTTATATAGCTTGTTTTCTTCCCTTGTCATTAAAATAGTACAAAATAGTTTACATTTTGTTGCTACAAAATAATTTACAATTTGCTATTATAGAGTTCTTCAATTACAAAAAGCAAATTACGCAATTGTTGTATTTTGTAAGATGATTGCCATTCGAGTGATCCAATGAGCTGTGAACACCTATACGAAGTAGTTTTATTGTCTTACAGAAATAGAATCGAACTCTCCTCTCAATCCATCTATTAAATCATGATTCAATTTTTTCTCTATAAGAAAAAATCATTTATCCCATTATCCTAGCATGTATTGATCTTTATTCAACCCTCCAAAAAAAAAAAAGATCATGTATTGATCTACGATAACGGGCACATGTTCGTTTGACATCCATCCTTTATTAATAGTATATATACAACATAGCAAACAAGTACAAGCTATCGAAACACGTAATCCATGTGCCTTAAATACCAACGAACCACCAAGAGTGGAAGCAAAAAAATAACTTTGTTGTACAAACATGGCATCCTAGATGTACAATACAACGAAATTAATAATTACTAGTATCTTATTTTAATTTCTTATATATTCCCAAGAATTCATTTTCCAAAAAATATAAAAATATAAAAATTCCACAGAAAATATACAGCAAAGTTCATGCCATCCCACTCGAGGGGAGGAGAGATTCCCGGAGAACCATGCGTGGGCATAATAATTATTTAAATCTCTGTAATTTATTTCGATTAATAATTAATTAAATCTTGAACTTCCAAAAAATAATTAATTAAATCTTGATCCCATTATCTTACCATTAAACAATCAGCTTTACGTCCATTACAACTCATCACACTAATTACTTGTATTAGTAATTAATTTAACTTGCTGATTTGTTGCTTAATTTATGTCGGTTCTTAATTTTATTTTCTATTGACTATGGAATACTTTTTAATATTTCCGTAAAAATAGAGTAAATAATAATATATTAGCTCGCAGACCCTTAACATTGATTAAGAACTAGGACGCTAGGAGTATATAGATTTGTTTTTTGAGATTTAGTTTTTCGATCTTACACGTTTTAGTAGAAAAGTACGAGAACTCTAAAATTTTCAATTTTTTAGTTATTTCATCCAATTAAAAGATTCACGTAACCAAGCAGACGAAAAATGCAATTGTTGATTTGGATTAGTGAAAGAAAATTAGTAAATTTCTAATGAACTGTAATACATTTGATTTGTAATTTGGATTTCTACTGATTTTTTGATTGGTAGATGTTATGGTGTAATTATAGTGTCGCTCTGAAAGCACATACTACTGTTATAAGTCCCCAAAAAATTTATATATAGACACTTTCGATTGCATAAAAAGTCAAATATACAAAAAAAAATAAGACAGTCAATTTGAACTAGTAAAAGTGAAGCGACAAAATTTCTAATCATTTAATTTTGTTTTTCTAATGAATTGCTAATCAGTGGACTGTCATCACGTAATTTTTATATCGCTCTCAGCACCTAATAATGCTTTTATTTATAGGTCAAAAAGAGGAAAAACAGTATTTTGAAAAAAAAAATTAGAGTTTACATAATTTTTGTGGAGAAAAATAAAATTTGTTCAAGGGATGTTATATTTGTACCGTTGAAACTTTATCTTAGGAATATAACAGCTTTGGACACAAAAAGGGACAGTCCTATGGGCTCCAATACTGTGACAGTGCCAACCCATGATACCATGTCCCTGTCACGGACTGACGATAGTGCCCCTCATTTACTCCAACAACAAATATCATGGTCCACCCCATCATGAGGGTACTTTCGTCATTAATGGCTTGTGATTTTTCTGAAATTTATTAAAGGCTTGTGATAAATTAATAAAAGCATCTATAATGTCAAGTATGATGCTAACGTGGGGACACCTAACCTCTTTAATCCCTTTGCCATGTAAAATTTCTGATTTTTTGCTTTTATCTCTATTTTTTCCCAGTATTCTCAAAAAATGTGTCATTAATTTAGGACTTTTAATTATTAGCTTTGTAAATAATTGAAACATCAAATTCTGTTAAAGATAATTTTCACCTTCGTAGTTAAAAAAGAATTCCTATAATATATGAAAGCCTATTAAGAAAAGTTGTATGTGAAAATGAAAAATATATAAGAACAAAGAGGTGCAATAGTTAATCACAACAAATTTATTTTGGTGAAGGAAATGCCCAAAAGTGAGGTATAAAGATTTTACGCAGATGATCTCTTCCCACCAGAATGGCTTCCAGTGGCTACCAACTCACTCACAGCCCCCCTGAATGCTGTGGGGCCCGAGAGAGGGGGCAGTCACAGCTGGAACATACAAATATTCCAACTACTAAAATCGGAAATGACCTAATAGAATTTAACACATTTATTTACTAGGTTAACTCAAAGAAGTTTTATTCAAATTAAAAACAATCATTAAAATTTAAAACTTAAATTCATATTTGCTTTAAATTTATTGATATTTTGACAAGGATCACTAAGTAAATCGTGGCTAAATTTTTATCTTACGCTTTAGCAAGTGTCACGTCAATTTTTGATTAAATTGTTTTATCATGAGATTGTTGGATGGTTTGTAAATTTGATTCACTTTTAGGTCATAGGTTTTAGATTTCCGTACCTAGTTTAAAATTTTCGTAAAACTTTGGATATCTTTAAATGAAATTAATCATTATTACTTCAATCCTCAAAAGATATCCATTTCAACACAATAAGGTGCTTATCATACTCTTGAATTATAGACAAACATTTAAGAAAGCACATAATCTTGTACATCTCTAAGTGCATGTGACCGTCTCCTTAAAACGACAAAGTGTAAGTACGATGGCTTTTGTCATAAATTGTGCCCGAATGAATGAGCTTCGCCAAATTTGGTTCTCTAAATCTTTTCGCAATAATTTTAGTAACTAATTATGCTTTTTCCAATAATGAACATTTAATTCAGCGCACCCTATCTTTAAGTGGACATATAAACTCAGCGCAATAGATAAGTTAAAAGGGTGAATGAGAGTAAATTAAAAGTGTTTTAAAGTGTTTTAAAGTAAAAGATGAGAGAGAATGAGTGGAGGTGAGTGGTTGAGATGTGTGGATGTGATGAGATATATGGATGTGATTGATTTAGGAGAGAGAAAAAAGTTGAAAAAAATGGTAAAAGTTGGTAAAATGAAGATCCATTCACCCTTTTAAATTAAGGCCTTGTTCTATAAATCATAAAATTCAAAAATTCAAATATATTTTTTCTCTCTTATTACTTTTCACCACCCAAATATTGATTTGATAATTTATTTATATTTTTTAATACATCTTTTCCAAATTTCAACCACTCATTCTATATAAAATTCGAGTAATTTTTACTAATATTAACAAAATTGTGTATAGAATAAATCCTAACTGCACATGTACAACATAATTCGTATTTACAAATATAAAATATTTTATATAATACCAACCGATCAGATAATAGTAGTCGTAATATAAGTCATATGGGTGTGATGACTAACCCATTTTGATATGTAGGACAAGCCAAATTATTAGTTGTCCAAGAAAATTAATTATGAGCTAGACGGGCTGTGGTGTGAATTCTTGATATTGATGTATCAGCCTAGTAGGCAAATTTTGAGTGTTGGGAAATCAATTTGAGAATCCAATACATGCCAATTTTATGAGGTCAATAATGTAAAGGGGGGGATGAAGAAATCATCAAGTGGGGGCACATTATTATTCAATATTCATCCCTTATTACTATACCCCAATAATTATTTTCTTCTATTATTGGCCTTCACTCGCCAAACATCGGCGTGTGTTACACATGATTAATAATTCGATTTTTCCCTTTTTTTTTAACCAATTAGAAGTGAGGGGACATAAATTGCATCCTGGATTTTTTTTTTAAGAATACACGCAATATACCCACACAAAGTACAAAAACTCAGTATATCGGTATTTAAAATCATAACAATTTTAAGTGCTGTAGAACTAGATATATACTATACACACCCATTGAGAAATTGCATTCTAGATATAAGGAATGAGAAACGGATTCGGGTGTTACTAAACCATGTGAGTTTTGGAAATAATTTAAACTTATTTGATATTAGCGTATATTAGTTTTTAGACTTGCATTTACCTTTTTTCTAGAGCTGATCTAGTAATTTGACTAATTTCAGGGTGCACATGGGGGCACTATAGAATTATATTATATAGTAATGGTAAAAAATTAGTGGGGCTCCTGAAGTGATTTTGGGCCTCATATGATCTCCATTTTGAAATTCGAAATCAAATCTAGATTTAGCATGAGGAGGCGGAGCTCTAGCAATTCGGAAAATTGGCCAAAACTTTGACCGGCCACCATGGCTGCCATGGGTGTCGTCGGAAAATTTTTCGAATTGTTGAAACTCCATCTCATTGTATTGAATCTAAATCTAAATCGTCCCGGGAGCAATACAACATTGCGTAGAATTATATGACATATCACATTAATCTGATTGAAGTACCACATCGATCAAGATGCATAATAATACTATTTCCCTCGGAGTGCACCTTATTAATATTTTACTTTTAACTTTACCTTTTCTTTTTAAAAATATTTTTATCCAGGAACAAATATCTACTAAATATCCCTTCGCGCGGTATTCCGTATAAAATATATGGTTAATATTATATTGAAAAATGTGTATATGGTTGAAAAGAGGAGAGAGAAGAGTATGAGATAAAATTTATTCCGAATAGAACAAGGCCTAAAGTAGACATAAGACATTTCTTTGAGGGCGGTAACGATAAATTTTTAATTTTAGTAATTTTTAATGAATGATAATTTATTTATTTTTTTACAGTGGTGGGAATAAATGGGGGGATAGGAATCGAACTCCGACCACATAACTTGAATATAAACTTTTTATCACTGTGTCACACGTTCGTTCCTTAAGCAATGATAATTGGCATTGAAAAATAAATCATTTGGCGGCCGTAATCCGCTCACAATCCCATCCATCAGATCCACCCGTGCATTTAGAATCACAAGATTCCCTCACGAACTGAATTACCAAAATTGCCCTATATTTCCATCTCGCCGCCGGTTCGCCCCGTCCGACAAAAACCCAAAATTTTCCGCCCTCCACCCCGACAGCTGAACCGGAGGACAGTATTTTCTCTACGACACGTGTCGTCATCTTAGACGTTGATGCAAACCGTGGTTAAATCCTAACCTCACCGTCGGGTAACATTAAACTCACGATATAAATGCGAAAAAACCTTATCTCTCTGTACTCACAGTCACTCGCACTTTGCGAATCTTCTCTCTCTTGAAATTTATTAGATCTGCAGTGAAGTTACGCTTTTGACCTCCAATCAGTGAAGAAATTTCAATGGCGTACTCGTTCCCGGAGGAGGTGCTGGAGTACGTGTTTGCGTTCTTGAGCTCCAACAAGGACCGGAACTCGGTTTCATTGGTGTGCAAATCGTGGTACGAGATTGAGAGGTGGTGCCGGCGGCGGATTTTCATCGGAAACTGTTATGCGGTGAGTCCGCAGATCATGATCCGCCGGTTCCCGGAGGTGAGGGCGGTGGAGATCAAGGGGAAGCCGCATTTCGCAGATTTCAATTTGGTGCCGGAGGGGTGGGGTGCTTATGTATACCCCTGGATATCCGCCATGGCTAGGTCTTACCCATGGCTTGAGGAAATCAAGCTCAAGCGGATGGTGGTTACGGATGAGGGCTTGGAGTTGATCTCCAAGTCGTTCAAAAATGTTAATGTTCTGGTGCTCTCTTCGTGTGAAGGGTTCACTACTGATGGGCTTGCCTCCATTGCAGCGAATTGCAGGTAGAAATTTTAATACCTCTGGCTTCGGATCTGTAATTGGGATCCCATGTTACATAAAGTGTGCATTTGTTTGCTTTTTGGTGAACTGTATATTGAAAGGTGAGTTTGAAACTTTGAGTTGATTAAAAGTTCTGGGGAATAATTGAATAAAGTTTGAATTTTTGAGGGTTCCTGCTGAATCTTTGAATTTTTAGTGGGAGACAATGTGTTTATGTTGTTTGATTTATCTTATACATGGCACGTGAGGAATGAATAACGAAACAGCAAAATGGAAAATTTGAATCTTTGAATTCCTCTTTTAGGTCAATGATTTTTCAGGTACTATTTCTTTTCTTCATTGTTCTATTTGTGTGATTTTTCTCCTATGAGCAGAACAACCTGTGAAAAAAAAAAAAAAACTGAAAGGGAGGAATAAGATTCAGTTATCCCATCGACTGTGATCCTACTCATAATTCTGGGTTCTTCTGAGTTCCTCATCTGGAAACGTTGAGCATTGAAAGGAACTTGTTTCCACCATAGATCTTGCTGCAGTTGAAATTCAAATGGCTAAATCATCTACATGTTGAATGTGCCATGTTGCTTTCTTGATATTACATCTTGAATTGTTATTTTGATTGACTTTGCAATGGATTTTCTAGTTTCTTCCTTTCTGTGACTAGGAATGACTCTATGGATTCCCCTTGGTATTCTGTTTAGTTTTTATTAGTGCTAAAAAATTTTTTAGGCTAAAGTTTTTGATCCTTCGATTCTGTTTATTTCGCCATAGCATTTGGTATAATTTAGTGAATCAATCAGTGATTCTTGAACAATCAAATTCCTAAATAAATGGCAACTCCTCTAAAATCCTGAGAGAACATATGCTCCATGATTAAAGTTACAGCATTTCTGAATGTGATTTTAAACTTTATTTTTCAGTGTCACTTTTCACTTTTTCCTCTTCTGAAGGATGTTGCTTTTGTAAAAATGCTACAACTGATCATGTTGAGGATATCCCAGATACTTTGTCATTATGATTATTCTTCCAATCGTGCAATGCAGGAACCTCAGAGAACTAGATTTGAGGGAGAGTGACGTGGAGGACTTAAGTGGACACTGGCTTAGCCATTTCCCAGACAATTTCACCTCACTGGTTTCACTCAACATGTCTTGTTTAGGCTCTGAGGTGAGCTTTTCAGCTCTGGAGCGTCTCGTTGCACGGTGTCCTAATCTAAAAACTCTTCGACTTAACCGTCCCGTCCCCATCGAGAAGCTCCCAAGTCTACTTCGTCGTGCCCCCCAGTTGGTTGAATTCGGTACGGGAGCCTATTCAGCTGAAATTCGAATTGATATCTTCTCAAACCTTCTCGAAGCCTTTTCAAGCTGCAAGAACCTGAAAAGCTTGTCTGGGTTTTGGGATGTGGTTCCAGCTTACCTTCCTGCTATGTATTCTGTGTGCTCAAGACTCACTTCACTCAACTTAAGCTATGCCACTGTCCAAAGCGAAGATCTTATTGAGCTCATTAGTCGTTGTCCCAAGTTAAAGTGCCTATGGGTATGTGATCTTATATTATGTCGTGTCATTGCAATTTCTACATCATTACATCATTAACCTTATTGAAGACATGATTACACAGGTTCTTGATTACATTGAGGATGCTGGATTAAAAGCCCTCTCCGCACATTGCAAGGATCTACATGAACTCAGGGTGTTTCCTTCAGATCCTTACGGGGCAGAGCCAAACGTGTCCTTAACAGAAGAAGGGCTAGTCACGGTCTCAGTTGGTTGCCCTAAGCTCCAATCAGTGCTATACTTCTGCCGACGGATGTCAAATGCTGCATTGATCACCATTGCCAAGAATCGTCCAAACTTTGTCCGTTTCCGTCTATGTATCATTGAGCCTCAAACGCCCGATTACGTAACCCATGAACCACTCGACATTGGTTTTGGAGCCATTGTTGAGCACTGCAAAGAGCTAAGGCGCCTTTCACTCTCGGGTCTTTTAACTGATCGAGTTTTCGAATACATCGGGACCCACGGTAAGAAACTAGAGATGCTTTCTTTAGCCTTTGCTGGGGATAGTGACTTGGGGTTACATCACGTGTTGTTCGGGTGTGAAAGCCTAAGAAAACTGGAGATCAGGGACTGTCCTTTTGGCGGCAAGGCTCTCTTGGCTAATGCTGCTAAGCTAGAGACAATGCGATCCCTTTGGATGTCTTCTTGCTCTGTTAGTTATGGAGCTTGTAAGCTGCTCGGTCAGAAAATGCCTAGGGTTAACGTTGAGGTTATAGACGAGAATGGGCCACCTGAGTCGAGGCCAGAAACCTGTCCTGTTGAGAAACTCTATGTTTACAGGACAGTTGCAGGTGCAAGAGTCGATAAGCCAGATTTTGTTTGGACGATGGATGAAGATGCAGCGTTGGGGTTGTCTTGATTTACACGAGGTAGATACTCTACTCTACGCATTAAGTGCTTACATTTACGAAATGATTTATGTGATTGGATAGCCGGTGTAGTTGGGGATGAATCGTGAGGCTCGGGAGCTCGAAATGCCATGGATTTTACAGTTGGCTGGGCTTACTTACAGCGGTTAACCATTATTAATAAAGAGGCAATATCTCTTGTTGTATCTTGTTGTTTTACAAGTGGTCATGTGTGCTATATATGATCTGACCTATTGATTTTTCAGTCAAGTAATGTCTAATGTGGATTTCGACCTGTTGGATTGTTATTTGCAATAAATTCTCTCATCTTAAGGCGTGTTTCAGTTTAATAATTTTGTCTGATTTAATTGGATGAGACAGTTAAAATGAGATATAAACTGTGAAAGTTTGTTGTTTACGCGTGATATTATTATCGTAATTTATTCATGAGCTGTGATTTGATTTACATAACTCTAATCTTGCTTGTCAAAATTTGTTAATGTTCAAGCTTGTTTCATACAACTTACTGGAAAATTTTTTACTCTACCATTACACATTATGATAATTTTTTTATTTTTTTCAAAATGTCTTGTTTACTTCTCAATATCATGTATAAAAATCAATTTTTCAAAATTAAATAGGAAAACAGTGAATGAACCCAGGCGTTATGAATTTTTCTCCATGAAGAGTGAATAGTGAATGAAGGTTTGGAGGACAAAATTGACAGAAAGTAATGCAACAGAGAAAGGAAAAGGCTGAAAACTGACCTGATAGAATAAAAGTAATAAAAAGTTGGTGAAATGCAAAGCTGCACCTTTGCCTTTGCAGAATGCTGGGGTGGGGTGGGCATGGGGGTGGGGGTGGGGTATGGAGATGGGTAATTCTTTCATCATTTGTGAACAGGATTTCATTGGCCGATGATTCCCAAACATATCCTTATCGACAATTATTTACTGCTACTCTCCCCTTGTTCACTGAAAGACAATAATGCTATTTGATGATTAATAACAAGTACTGACATTTTAATTAATTTGTTATATTCAATTTTATATTTGAGACAATATTTTAAAATGATAATTAATTATTATCAATTAAATATCATACCATCGATAATTTGATAAATAATTGTAATGAATATTAATTTTTTTTTTTAATATTACGTACAAGGTTGAGATACGAGTACGTCTTAAGGACGTTACTAATATTTTGGGTGAAAAATACTAATATTTTGGGTGAAAATACTTCATTCGGATTGGGTTTTTTTCATCTAAATTAATGTAGGAGGGCAAAGGGGAATAGGGAGAATTTGGACATAAAACAGATAAAAGTACATTGAAAATATGGTGCTATCGAAAAAATAGTTATAAAAAAAAGAGAAGTTGAAATTCAGTTTGGAGAAAAAGAAAAAAAAAATTCCACCAAGATTTCTCCCTCAATGCTCCTTATTTTTATTGTTATTTATTTTTTTCATATTATCACCAATGTGCATGGCGCATATGGCTTCGAGACTGAGAGTGCACAATTACGATCTGCGATTTCTAAATGCGTAATACGTAAAAATTTAATTCGACTAAAATTATGTATAAAATTTTTTTTTTTTCTATATAAACTTTCGGAATTTTTTTTGGGTGGGGGGCTACCACCCGTGCCGGCCCCCCCTTAGATCCGCCATTGGTCGGGTAGAATTTATGCCGCGTGGACCTTAAAAAACAAATTTTAATAAAAACCAGATCATAAATGAATGTAATCCCACCAAATATTTCAACGCCATTTGTACACTTCCAATGCCATGTCATCCTTGTGAACCTTGCTCTTTCACAAATTTAACCTTGTGAACGGAGTTGAAAATTTAAATATATTGCAGTGGTTAGCTTTAGGACTTTGACTTTAATGATTTTTATTTTGTAAAATTCGTTAAGATTTTAGCAACCATCGATATCTAAAATTTGAGATAATATTTAGTACTCCCTCCGTCCCACAAAGATAGTCCTATTTTCCTTTTTCATATGTGCCAAAATATAGCCCACTTTCTATTTATGTATATTTAGGTTTTTTATTTTTCCTATTATACCCATATTAAATATGCATTGTTATTAATAAAGATATATTAATATTATTAAATGTAGGGGCATATTTGAAAAATGCAACAAAATTTTACCTTTCCAATAATATTAATTGCATTTTTCTTAAATTGTATGAAAGTCAAAGTGGGACTATTTTTGTGGGACGAAGGGATTTCAAAAGTATACTAAGGTCTAAACTCTATGAATTTTCGGTATTTTAGTCATGAATGTTGATCATTTACGCATTGAGACTATTTTATGTGATTCAAAATAGAACCTAGGTATAGATACCTCTCGATATTTTTAGAGTATTTGTAAATTTTTTCTTAAAATCTCAAGCATTTGGGTTTCGACCTGGCTTTGTGCTTTTCCAAATCATTAGCTGAGACTTCAGTTGTACCAAAAGTGAAAGTAAATACAAGTTTTTTTTTTCCAATTAGAATTAGACGATGTCATGCCCTACAAGTTTGCAACACAAAAACAAGTGTCGTGTTCGAAGGATGGATGCTACCAAACATGGCTCTTGAAGGGAGAATTCAAGAGTACCAAAAATATATTTGTTGTGTTTTTTAGTCTTTTAGAGAATGCTAGAGTACTTTTCTATGCAAGTATCTTATATAGAAAGTTTTGTAGAGAATTTCTTAGGAAGAAAATCTACACCGTGGGGCAATTGATCCCAAACGTCTGTTATACTTGACAATTACTATATATAGGGTCTGCCCATGTGTTTTTATAGGCATCAAGCATCAAGAGTTCTAAGCATAGTTTATAAAGTATTTTTCTGAAGTTTGGGACCCATCCTTTTTCTTATCTTGTGAGAGTCTACTAAGTTAAGTTCGACGGAGGGAACACACATGTATATAATATAATCTTAAGCGTAGTGTATACATCTATTAAATAAGTTACTTGTAACATAAAATGTTATCCTCTCTTTGTTGTACTCTTGTCTAGTTTTCACCACATTGATTTGCAGTAAATTGATTATGAATTGCATTTCTAGTTATAGCTTTTGTTATTACATCAATTTCCAAATAATTTGAAACTAATAAGATATCCACAAACGGCTCATTCTAATAGTGTTGTAGTTCTGGTTAACTTAGAGAACTACTTTTTTCTCCGTCTAGCAAAAGTTATGCTTCGTTTTTTAGACAAAAGGCTCATTCTAGTAGTTTATTCTCTCTGTCCCCCAACTTTTCTAATTTTAGAACTCTCAACAATTTGCTTATACTCACTATCGTCATCTACATTAGCTACAAAACCCTTAAGCAGCTCTTAATCTTCATCCTCGACCCATGTGTGACAACAGTTTGGGTTTCTCCGATATCTGCGTAAGCCCAGTAAATCGATTCTCTATTAAGGTATATAGGAGTTCTTAAAACTTCTCGATAATTTCCTATGTCCTTGACTATTTGAACGTGAATGGTTTGGATCTAAGATTTGATTATGGGTAGATATATAGTCACCATATATAATACTAAATTCACCACGCTATAAATACACCATAATTAGAAACCACTTTAGTATATGCACTACCACTACTTTACCAATATAACCTTAATCTAGTAAAAATAGAATTAATTAATAGACCAAATCTCTTTTGTTATTCTCTATTGAAAAGTTGTTTTTCAACCTTCTTCAGCTGTAATGGCAAGAAGGAAAAAGCTCTATACCATTGGAATGGAAAGAAAGAGAAAGCTCTGTTCCCGTGGAGTTATTAATAATATGATGGAGAATAAATATATTATAATGGTTGAACTCTTGCAATATGGACCTTCGTTATATGCTTAGCCTATTTTCCAGTTACTCCAATTACATTATAGTCAGATTTCTATGACCCTTATAAATATAGCGTTCATTATTTGTTTTTGAGATTTTGATTATTGAATGAATTGATATATTTTTTCTTTTGGCCTTATTTCTCTTGGATCTTCTTCTTCTCTTCTTGTTCATTATCCATCATACATCAATCAGATATCAGAGCTTTGTCTTTTCCTCTAACCAAACAAAGCACATTGAATTTTCTTCTCGGCACTCCAACACAAAACTTTCATCTCACAATAGTGTTGAGTTCTGTCGTCCCAGCTTCTTCATTCGAACCTCATAATTCTAGCAAGTAGTGGTACCAAAAAAAAAATGAACGTTTGTACAACTTTTAAGTTTTCCTCTCTAGCTTTCGAAGGTCTACTCTCCATTTTCTTGTTCAAAAAAAAAAAAAAAGTTACATACACGAACCGGAATATTTCTTGTGCAACAAGAGAGTTGGAAAGATTTTTGGAATTACAAAGAATTGGGCCACATAACATCAAGCAAACCTAGCCCACCACACCCAGGACCACTCGGTGGCCCACATCATTAGCCCATAATTAGCTTTCCTCATAATTAGCCCACACTGACCAACCCCATCTAATTAAACACACCCAGCAAATTAACTTCCTCTTCACCTAATTCTCTCTGCAATTCTCAATTATACCAAGTTCCCACTAATCCACCCCACCACCACTCGCCGTTTCAATGCCAAGCGGTGGATACATGGTTTCAATTGAGGATTGCTACGGTGTGGTCCTTAAAAGGTACACAATTCTCCTATTCTTAAAATTTTCACATTTATTTAGTGTTATGGCTTTAGTTTTTAAACTTTCCCTTCTTTATTAATTGTTAAAAAAAATTATTTTTTACTTTTCTTTCTCGGATTTAAATCTATTTTTATATTTTAGTTCTTTCACCTTTAATTTTATTATTCTCTGTTCCAAAAAAAAAAAAAAAGAATTTAAAAGAGACACAATAGAAAAATGTTGACTACTAAAGAATTGACACAATCCCACATTGCTCAACAACGAACCTTTCATGTCTTATCCCTTGACGTGATAGCTCTTAAGTCTGACATGGCCGATGTTAAACTCTATATCCAAACTCTAACTGCACACTTTACCAAAAACCCTGGCAAACGCCCTATTAATGATACTTCTAACTTTGCCACGATAACTCAACCTCTCCACCCTGCCCCCTCTACAAGAAATTTGGTAAACAAATTGTTGCAAAAGTGTATGCTTAAATCCCATTCTTCATTGGCACCACCAGCGGGTTTTGTGCAATGTCCTATTTCATCTCCAGTAACCACACCTGTCGAGGAACAACCTGAGTAATTTTCGAATAAGTCATCACTTTTACCCATCATTCCGGACCTTATTGCCTCAATACCTCAATTGTTATCACCATCTCCCTTGTGTGAGTTTTCTTTCAACTTTTCCCTTCCTTCAGGTGCTACATTATTTTTTAGGGCAATTGTTCGCTTACATACTTTTCCTATTGATATTCGACTATTGCATACCAATTTTTGTCATATTGTGGCATCTCTTCCTATTCACGTAGCTGAGATAGAACGAAGGGTCCTGCTAGTTAATGAACATTACGTGCTTGTTTTCGCGATTCACTATCACCTCACATACTTCCATGGAGATTTTCACGCATTATCCCGTGTTTCTTTTATACGCTGTCCTAGGCATATTAAGAACACATCCTTGAATTCTTCTCTTCAACATTACTTTTTTGACTGGCCATCACACTTAAATAGAAGATATATTTTCAATGTAGCAAAATTGTTACCTTCTTGGGGCTCCCTACAATTGCGGTTTTTGTCAATGCATTCAACCAATTGTTACTTTCCGAAATTTCTCATCCATCTTTGGTCAAATAGAAAGATCATCCCCCGTGGCTCGCTTATGTCTTTACAGATATTTTGAGTAAGATCGCCCTCCTTGGCGGGCCGGTTACCTTGTCGGAGTCGAGTTCTCTCCACTGGGGAGAAATGATGGAGAATAAATATATAATAATAGTTGAACTCTTGCTATATGGGCCTTCATTATGCATTTAGCCTGTTTTCAAGTTGCTCTAATTACATTATAGTAGGATTTCTATGACCCTTGTAAATGGAGTTCATTATTTGTTTTCCACATTTTGATTATTGGATGAATTGATATAATTTCTCGTTTGACCTTATTTCTCTTGGATCTTCTTCTCTTCTTAGTTGTTCATTATTCATCCTCCATCATAATACCAACAAGAAATTAATGGATAGGATGTGGTTCAAGTGTAAGTTTATGCAATTTAAAATTATGCATTATGAATTTAATTGACAATTGAAGAAGTCGGGTTCAATTGTTAATTTGGTGTTCGTTATTTGAGGGTCCTTATACATGCATCCTTCATTCCTTCCGTTGAAGATGCAGTCGGGTTCATTATTTTAGGGTTCTTACTTAGGCTTCTTTTCCCCCTTTTAACCCCTTTGTGGTGTATTCTATATGATAGTGTTTATATTTGTCATTTTATTTATGACATTATTTGTAATTAAAAATTATAGTTAAAAATGTGGTGCGGTTAGTAATAATCATAGCGCATTAAGGTCATTCTTCTTGTGCTTAATCTATATCTATATAATATATAAAAACAGAAGTGATTTTGGTGTTTTTCCCGCCTAAAACTCCTCTTCACAAATCCCAATGCCCTCTCTACACATCTCTCTCCTTTTATTTTTTTATATTTAATATTTAATGGTTACACAGCTGCATTTATAGCAGTCGTGTAGTATTTTTGACTAAGGAGATCAATTGCTCCCTTGGTCACAACGCAAGATAAAGGCGCGTGGGATCAATTCCTTGACCACAGACATTGTTTTTTTTTGTTTTTCCATTTTTTCTTTTTGGGCCTTTTCTTTTCTTTTCATTTTTTCTCTCTTTCTTTATCTTTTCCTTTCTTTTTAAGTTGAGAAGAATCCCATATTGAAAATTTATGAAATGATATAGGATTTCTTATCTATAAAAGGAGGTTAAATTTCTTATTACTAATGATTTGGGCTTTGAGCAATGCTCATACATGAAACTATTAAAAAGTTGTTCTAAAATATATTTCAATATTATTTTATTTTTAGATTTATTTTTCTTTTTTTACCCTTTCTTTCTAAACGGGATGATTTGGGTCTTAATAATCGGACATATATATAGAAGTATTAAAAAGTTTTGTAAAAATATTTCAATATAATTTTATTATTTTATTTTCATTTTGCTTTTTTTTCTCTCTTTCTTTATCTTTTCCTTTCTTTTTAAGTGTAGAAGAATCCCACATTGAAAATTTATGAAATAATATAGGATTTCTTATCTATAATAAAAGGAGGTTAAATTTCTTATTACGGCAATGATTTGGGCTGAGCAATTGCTCATACATGCAAGTATTAAAAAGTTATTCTAAAATATATTTCAATATTATTTTATTTTTATTTTTCTTTTTCTTTTTTTACCCTTTCTTTCTAAATGGGATAATTTGGATCTTAATAATCAGGCATATATATATATATATATATATATATAAGTATTAAAAAGTTTTGTAAAAATATTTCAATATAATTTTATTATTTTATTTTCATTTATCTTTTTATTTTTATTTTTCTCAGATCTTTGTTTTTTTTTTTTTTTTAAGTGGAGAAGAATCTCACATCAAAAATTTATGAAATGATATAGGATTTCTTATCTATTAAAGGAAGTTAAATTTCTTATTACTAAGAATGATTTGGGTCCTGAGCAATCGCTCATGCATGCAAGTATTAAAAGTTGTTCTAAAATATATTTCAATATTATTGCATTTTTATATTTATATTTATTTTTTACCCTTTCTTTCTAAACTAATGATTTGGGTCTTAATAATCAGGCATATATATAGAAGTATTAAAGTTTTATAAAAATATTTCAATATAATTTTATTATTTTATTTTCATTTATCTTTTTATTTTTTCTTTTTTGTCCTTTTATGGGTTTTTAAAAATCGTATTTCTTATTTTTTCTCTTTTCTTTCTTTTTAAGTGGGAGAAAAATACCACATCAAAAGTTAATAAAATAATGAGGGATTTCTCATCTATAAAAGGAGGTTAAGTTCCTGAATGTGGCAATGATTTGGGCCTTAATAATTGGGTCTATATATACAATGTATTAAAAAGTTTTTTGAAAAATTTTCAATTTTATTTTATTTTATTTATGATTATTATTATTTTATTGTTCATTTTTCCATTTTCTTTCTAAGGGGAAGAAGAGTCCCCACATCAAAAGTTGATAAAAGGAGAATAAAAAAAGCTATCATATTATTATTACAACATTGGAACTGCGGTTTGTGGAAATTTTCTTAAACATATTTTATCTTCACATTTAAGTTATAGTGTCAAAATTAAATTATTAATACATTTTGTTGGAGAATTACCGACTTGCTTCTTTTTAAAATATTTTTTTGCTTCTCTAAAATTAAATTATTATTTATATTGCATTTATTTTAAAAAATAATATATTATATACATTTATGAGCACATGCTCTTCGTTACTAACAGTTACTTAAATTTATTGATTATTTTTAGAAAAAATTTCGCTTTTCTTGGTTTCTTTTTCCTTTCTTACTTTCTAAGTGGAAGAAGAGTTACAGATTGAAAGTTTAATAAATGAGGAGATGTTGGGTGCCTTTATGTAACAATGATTTTGGCATTAGTAATCGGGTCTATATATAAGTACTAAAAAAATTGATAATATTTCGATATTATTTTATTTTTATTTTTTTCCTTTTATTCGTTTCTTTAAATTGTATTTTTCTTAATTATTTTTTAAGCTGTCCATATGAATCCCACATCAAAACTTGATAAAGAAGATAGAATTTTTTCGCTTATAAAAGATTGAGTTTTGTTTATTCAGGTGGAGTAATCATTGAGCCTTAGCAATTGAGCTTATATTTATGTAAATCAATCATTGGGGATTAGCAATTAGTTTTGGTGATAATTTGTAATAAGATAATGCGATTAAATTACTTTTATTTCATGATTTTCATATTTTATATTTTAATTCATATTTTTTATAATTAAGAAAAATACGTCTTTAGATAGTAAAAGATTCCCGTGCATCGCACGGGTAATAGACTAGTTTTTCCCAATTAGTGAAGCGGAAGCCATGAAAAACACTTTTCGATGTTTTTTTTTTTCCCGGCTATTTGATGCTTGGTTTCTGGATTGACCATATGCAAGTAATTTTAGGGCTTGGGGATTGTGAATGGATTTGCCATTTATGTTCATAGAGCTAGGAGTAAAAAACATTCATCATAACTAGGCAACGAAGTGAGAGACAAGGAAAATAATTTTGGTTAAAATTAGAATTTTGGAGTTTTTAATATGTGAAGTATTGAGATCCCAAAACACCCAATCTTGAATAATTAGAATTTTTGCCCAAAAAGTTTAGAATATGGAGTTTTGTTACCAAAGAAGGAAAGTGGCAACCGAAAAGGCATCAAATATTCGAATCAAAATTTTAAAGGAATATTTGCATGAATAATAATTAATGTCAATCCAATTTCAACTATACGTTAGTGCTTGCACGAGGACAAGAAAGTTCTTGCACGATACCACATTGAATTTGTATTAGTGGTGAATTATCTTGCTCGATCCATCCATTTGAAATGTCTTGATTTTCTTGTCAAAATGTTTTTTAGAAAACATTCATAAAAATCAAATTTATACTACCTAGTAAATTGATCGATAAAAATTACATAATATTTAAAATTTTGAGAAAGACAGATTTGGGGCTGGCCCCATAAATCACAACCATTTTTGTCAATGGAGAATTTGAAATAGAGTTGGATTTGTTGAAGAAAAGTTTACAACATTTTCCTAATTGACAACTAGCTAGTACATAAAATATTGTTATTTAACTAGTGAGGGATACTAATAACTTTATTCTTCTCTAAAGTTTGCAATGATATTAAATTTGGATGCCCTAATCAACCATGTCACGATTCCATGCCCTATATATATAGCACACTTTTAATTAGTTGTGCTTCATTTTCTTCGATGCTAGCTAGGCAGCAGTTGCACTTGTATCGAATTTCAAAGTGCCGTATCACTGCCAATTATTATGCTAAGTACTTCCTCACTCACATTTCGAAGGAGCCATGGCATGAGTAATCCATCATTGTTGACCCAAGTAGCAGAGTTTGGATTGTAGGATCAAGATTATTCATAGTTAGCAGTTTGCAATGTTTGAATAGTTGAAACTGTGGATAAAGATAGATTATTACGAATAGGGGCGAAGCCACCGTGTAGCTAGTGCGGTCACGTGACCGCATTGGACTTTTGAAAGTTTTGGGCTGGGATCCATTGCCTTGCTGACTTGCTGTCACTGGACCAGAGAGAGACGAGTTATAGAGAAGACGAAGAAGACAATGGAATGCATTGGGGTTTGGATCTAAAATAGGCATTGGGCTTCAAGTTAATTTAAGATAGATAGGCCTTTAAAGAAAGAAGAATTATGGGCTTTACAAATTAGCCAACCCAATTAATAATGTTAATAGCCCAACTAAGTCTAGCACCCTTGGTTATTGTATTTGCCCCTCAACCTATGCGTGGTTATTGGTTAATTTAGATTTAACTTATTTTTCAATTCACTTGGTACCTTTTTGGTTAATTATTTGTTTAAGACATTTGGGGTTTAGTTAATTACTTGATTAGTTAGTTTTATATTAAAATTGAGAATTTGAATTGTCTATATTTGATAAATTATAAAGTGTGTGATTCTATAATTTGTATTTTGTTAGTTAAGTATGTATGTTTCGTTCTATTTTTGTATTTATGTAAATATATTTATGTAAATATACGATTTTAGTTTGAAATTTAATATTTTTCATAGGTAAATTTTTTATATGATAATGGGCCCCACCTAAAAAAATTGAGCTATCATAAATGACTCCCTAACTATTCATATCGGGCTTCGCCAGTGATCGCACTGAACCAGATTCCTGGCTACACCTCTAATTACGAACAAAATCAAGAATCATTGCTTTGCCGGAGAATTAAAAAAAAAAAAAGAAAAACAAAGATCATTGAAGGTTTTTTTTTTTTTTAAAGGAAACAATCGTTTCTGTTAATTAGACTCGACAAATAATTTCTAGTAATTGATGGGTCTTTTTAAGTGTCATCTTGTATGTAGGTAAATATCAAATAAAAAATTTTTTAAAAGAAAATATCAAATAAATATCACTACTTATGAATAACTCTACTCTAATGCTAGAATATTATAATCCATAAGAAGTTAAGGACCAACCATTTATCACACGAACTTTGATGAAGTAAGACATTTATTATACAAAAACCAAAACTTATGGATGCTCGGATCCTCTTGCACCTATTCATTAAATTATTAATATTTTTAGCTTTTCTTGTCATGCTAATTTTTCCTACTGTATTTTAATTTTTTTTTTGACCACACAATCTAAGATGAATTACCTCTTATTTTATTTTTTTTTAATTTTATTTTTAGTTGTTACATTTTTCAACCTCACGTCTGGTAATTACTTCCCGTAGCTGCACGAAAATATTAGCGCGATTATTAAAGCATTTTGAGAGGAAAATGTGTGTTTAAAACATAAGAAATTCTATGCGAGCGTCAGATTTTTTTTTTCTGCAGTTAAAAATATCTCAAAAGGCATTTGCAAATATGATTTTGTCAAGATGGATGTCACAAAAGTTTCCTCTTGCCATTTCACAACATTTCTCATTACACAAGTGTGAAGTGAGACAAGTCGGACCCTTTCTGGGCCTCTCAACTCTGGTAGCCTATGGGCCAGCACAACTTTCATTTTTTTTATTGGGCCGACCGGTGTTAAGCAAAAAAAAAAAGTGTGACGTGTGATAAAATGTGCATATATCCACGTAGACTTGTCATGTAAGCCACATCATGACTTGACACAGAACAAAAAAAAAAAAATAAGAAAGGAGTGACAAAATTAGGAAGCCCTTAATCACAATTTACAAGGTAATTAAAGAGCTCTTAGCAAGAGATAACTAGAACCATATAGCCTTAGCATTTATGAGCATTTGCTTTAGAGACCCATCAACATGGAAAGAGATGACGTCAGTGGCGGAGCCAACATAAACGCCGCCTATGAACACCGCCGGCACAGCCGGGCTGCAACCTAAGCCTCGCAAAGCCAACTCCATTTCGCGACCTCTTATTTCTTTATCGAGTTCGTGCACCGCGGGACTTGCACCCAATTCATAGAACAATTGCTTTATGCTATAGCACATGCAACAAGAACTCTTTGTGAAGATCACTGCAGCTTTCTTTGAAGCCAAATCTCTTATTCTATCCATTTTCAAACCCTAAGAAAGGGGGTAAATTGGTAAAATGGATCGATAACTTGCTTGAAAGATGAAGTTGGATGTTAATTTTGGTGTTTTCTTGGTGTAATTGTGTGAGATTGTGTGTAATTTGAGCTTTCATCATCGTTATTTATAAAGGTAGTTGACAGTTATGGATTACATTGTTTGTCCGAAAGTGAAAAGCTAGAAATATTCTTGTATATAAAAGTGAAAAGAGAAAGTAGGTTTTTGTCTCTTGGTAAGATGAATTATATTTTCTATTATTGCAATATTGAAGTAGGTTTTTGTCTCTTGGTAAGATGAATTATATTTTCTAGTATTGCAATATTGCATACCAAACATGATTCAACAACATGTAAAATAATTTTGACGAATTTTCTAGTATTGCAATATTACAATAAAAATGTCTCCATCATGTACGTTTCAAAAATTTTCTAGTATTGCAATATTTTTTTTTTTTTGAGTAATTCTAGTATTGCAATATTACACATAATTCAAATAGTCAAATCAAAATCACGAATTTGAATGCTTCAAAAAATATCACAAATTTAAATAAACTATCATTTTATACTAAAGTAAAATTATATACTCCCTCTATCTTATTTTGATAAGCATATTTTTCATTTTGGTCTATCCCAAATTAATTTATAGATAAGTTTCCATTGTGAGAATTTAATTTATGTTTTACTTCACTTAAATACCCATACTTATTAGGTAGTTTGTTAGTATATTTATTTATGGAGACATCATTTTAGGAAGATTACAGAAAAAATTTATATTCTTAACTTTAATAATTGTGTCTTATTAATTTGTGTGAAAAAGCAAACATGCCTATTAAAATGAAATGGTGAGAGTATTAAGAAACTACACATTAATTTATTATCTGCACATTTCATAATATCTACAAATCAATTTTTGTTACAATTTCATTCTTGTCATTTCATTTGGACAATAATTAAGTGGGGGAGGGACCTTGGGATATATTCTTTTGGTAGAAAAATATGGTGCTTGCTATAAATGCGATAAAAAATGTTAAAAATATATGTAGGATATGTTTGGTAGAACATGCTGATAAGTTAGTTGATTTAAATATTAATGTTTGGTAAAATCAAGCTGAAAATGTAGGTCATAAATATAAAATGATCCAAAATGACATATTTAAAATAATAACATTTCTTTTTTTACAAAAATAAAATATAAAAAATAGAATAAAAATAAAAAAGCCCATGAATTTATTTAAAAAACTAATAAAAAAGGCTTTTCAAATAAATTTAATTTTTCAAATAAGCTATTCTAACCAAACATAACTTATTTGAACAATAGGAGCTTATAAGCTCTCTAAATAAGCTATACGCTAGCTTATTGTGTTTATCAAACAGACCCATAATTTATTGTGGATTTGACACATCAAAAGATAAATCCTTTAAAAAAACCCATATAAAAGGATAAATGGTGATATTCTCGAGAATCGATTGCAATGTCAACTCCTAGAGAAGCAAGAGGATTAGGTTCTTTCTATGGCTGCTGATTTTCTCGTGTCTTCTACAAACAATACATTGACATGCACACGCATAATTTTGGATGCTCAAGTTACCACCTGGGTGGTTTTGGAATGTCAAGTTGTGGTACTTTTTTTTCTAGTTGTGGTTGTAAGGAATCATTGGCTGATGTGTAAAAATTATAAGGGCACAAGCCTATCCAATTTATTCTCATTTTAACTTGGTTGAAAGAACTTCCAAGAAGGGGAAAAAAAAAGATGGCATAAAATTCTATAGCACAAGACTCGGAAAAACTGAAACATTTTTCAGCTCCATTCTTGTGCTTTTCAGAGCTCGAAGAGCATCTAAATTAAACCTTAATTAAGTTGGTAAAAAGTCTTCCCTTTCAAATGAGCGCTTAAGGCAGACGATTCCATTGCTTGGAGGTAGGATCGGTTATGACACTATTTGATAATCCTGACGCACCATAAAACCAATTAGCATTGAACATTTATATATGCACATGTGATTACATTAATGACCCTCCATGAATATGTTGCAAAGATTTAGTAATGAGGATTTTCTTTTTTTTGTGCCCCGGAACCGAGAGAGGCGGGCGGGCGGAAGGGAGAGTAATGAGAAGTGTAAAATACTTAAAATTTGAAGGGTACTAAAATTTTTGTCAGACAAGAAATCGAAATCTGTTTTTGGTAAAACTGTTTGCATTCTAGGCATATATCATCGCATGAAAATGGTGGTTAAAATCAATGCACATTTCAAAGAATTCACGAATATTATTCATTCACCGCGACTTATTTCTGCCCCATAATAATTTAAACAACTTATAATTTCTCTTTTGGATGAGCAACTGATTCATATTTGTGTCTCAAACAAGTAAAATCAGTGCATTATTACAATATATTATACAGAATATGAGAATCATCGCATACCTCATATTTAAATTCAAGTCTCATTATCGCTTATATTATAAAAACTCTTTACATATCAAATATTTGATAATAAAATTAAAGCTGACCAGATTTCGAGTCGTGTCCAAACCTAATAATCCGAAGCATCTTCTTTTTCTCATTGGATGATCATTACCAAATAAGAATATTGGCCTCATCGTAAAGGCAAGAATTTGTATTATGCTTTTGGTCACACGTGTCAATCAATATACATTGTATTTCCAACCAAGGAGACATGCAGATGCCATCCTTGTCTAAACAATATATTACAAAATCATCATCTTCTCGTGGCCCTCTTTTGGCCATTGTTTGTTGAGGTCTACCCTTCAAACGTTAAACAACGTTATCAACTTTCATTATAATATGATGCCAATAGGATGTGAATGCATACCTCACTTTACAAGATTTTAAAGTTCACAATATGTTGTTTATTTGTTTTAGTAGTTTTTTTTTTTTTAACTCTGATAATTAATGAGGTAATTTTCGTAGAATATGTTGTCTCTACGCTAGCTGACCCGATGTCTATTCGCCTCGTTATGTCACATCAAGAATTTGAATGAAAGGAAGAAACATAATCTTGTTGTGTATTTAATTTAATTGTGCTTTTAGATTTGAATCATATTTTAGAAAATAAAATAATACTAAAAAAAGTTAAGTATGTTTGCCTTACTAAGGTTCTCGATGGGGGGCAGGAGGAGGAGGTTGTCACCTCATATACCCTATTATATACCCACCATATTGCCATAAAGATAAAATTTATTTTGATAAAAAAAAAGAAAAAAAGGCACAAGAGAAAAGGTAAATATACTATATCCAAATGGCAACTAAGTTTCATTACCCGAAAAAAAAATAAAAAATAAAAAATACCAAGGTAATTTTGGTCATGTCATTGATCAAAAAAATATAATATTGTGACTTTTTTTATGCGCAAGCGCATAAGAAAGTTTATAAAATGTAGCTATTTTATGTATCTAGTTTTTCAAATGATATGATGTATGAAAAAATAGATTTTCGCATATTTTGTTATAAAACCTGTTAATGCACATAGCAAACTTGTCAATTGCTATCATCTAGGGTAATTGACTAATTGGTGTGAAATGTTTATATTTTTCAACCATACTGTGTAAATAGTTTACGCCTTTAAAATCTCAATATTATTGTTCTCGAATAGACATTTTTTATGTTGTACATCGTTTATATCTTTTTTTCCTTGTAAAAGTCTAATACGAATTTATATATGTCCTTCGAAAATTTTTAAGAAGGACGAAGGGAAAGGAGCTTTCTTTTAAAATATTGGTTAAAAAAACGTTAAGTCTTGTGTATGTCTTTCATTTTTTTTTAAATGAGATTCACGTGCACTTTAAAACAATATTCGAAAATCTTGTTACAACATTTTTAAAAATTTTATACTCCAACATTTTTAAAAAAATTTTACACCATTCTCTATTATTATAAATATTATTACAAAGTGCATTAGCTTTGTTTATAGGCAGTAGTAAAAATCTTCCATAAATCACATTAAAAATAACTTTTCCAATTTCCTATAATAGTAAGGCATATATTCCAAAAGATAAAAAGACGAATCTTGAATCTACTCGTATTATCTAGAAGCTAAGAAAGTAGTAAAAAGGTTTGATCTCTTTATCATGAGACCGACCACGCTAAAAATCGCTAACTTTTATTAGTGCTAATTTCAATTTTTTAGGCAATGATGGCCCACATTCGATACCTATTACCTATACTACGCATCTTGGGCCAAGAATTATGTTAAAAAATGGTGCGAATATGTAATAGTACTTGTTTCGTCACCATCGATATATGAGAAACTGAGAATATAGAAAGGTAAAAATGTGAAAATGATCCTATGTCTATATAAATTGTGGATGTTCTCCTGCCAATAAATTGGCAGGAAAATATGCCAATAGGTGGGTGGTGCCCTCGTAGGGTGTCACATTACCATCTTTTTTGTATTTTTAAATCTTTTTTATTTAGTATTTAGGTTAAGTAAAATGAATAATAAATAATTGTCCCCCGATGATGGGGTATAAATATAATTTGTTATATTTATGAGATATATGTTATTTTGATATTAAATCATTTTAAGATAATTATATCATATCATAATAATGTATCTAATAGCAAATATATCCTATAAATATAATAATTATGTGTACACGTAAATATTATATCTGAACCCAAATAAAGGGTGATTGGGGTTAATTTTTATTGATTTTTAAATATTTTTAATGTAAAAGATATGAGAAAATGAGTGTAATTGAATGGTGGAGATTTGTATACGTGATGTGATATGTGGATATGATTGATTTAGGATAAAAAATAAATAAATAAAAAATGGTAAAAAATTTAAAAATTGATTCCCTACAATGCTAATAGACTGCTTTTCAAAGTCTGAAGACAAAAGTACAAGTGGTGTTGAAGATTCTGGACCTTTCGCAGCATTAGCATTTTTATTCAAACTCATCCAAAGAAACTATTTGAGTTGTAACTTTCTTCACCATTTTGCCCCCCCTCCCCCCGCGCATGAAGTTGTATTCCCAGCGCTGGGAGAAATTTTTTCTCCCAGAAATTTCTCCCAGCACTGGGACCCACCACACACAGCCCCCCGAGGGCGGGGGGGCCCGCGGGGGGGCTCCCATTTGGCCCGTGCTGGGAAGCTATGCGCCTCGCAGCGCTGGCAACAGAAACAAGCTCTTTTTCCCCCTCTTTTGGATCGACTTAAACGGGAGAAGGATCCACCAATTGGATAACACCAAGTGGCTCTCCACCATTGAGTTAATAATATATTTTCTTTTCTATTTCATTTTGTCTAAATAAAAAGAATGTATTGGAGAATGAGTCAACTCTATAAATTCGAAATTGTGGATAGAATCATGATGAGACTTTATTTTGTTGAAAATAAAAATTTAGCTCGAGTATTAACGAAGTGAAAATATAAAAAGCTAAATGACTCAACTGCATAATTAAAAATGATAAATTGAAAAAAAGTGATTTTTCTTTTAATTCCCAGCAAACAAGTCGTAAATTACGGATACCAGAAAAAATAAATGTTAGTGGCGCCAAAAATAAAACTCATCGCTGATCCTCAACCACATGAACACGTGGCAGTGAACCACGCCCTACGCTATCCCCTACCGCACCCCCGACTTCTGAAATTCAAATCATCTTCTTCATTACTTCTACTCGGATGGCTTCTTCACCAGCGGCAGCGGCTCCGACGGCCGCGTTTTCTCTCGGACTGAGAGGCCACAACAGAACCGGAGAATTCGAAGCACAAAATCTGCTAAGAATACAACGAAATCCGAATCGAAACTTTAGGGTTTACGCAGTTCAAGGTTCGAACAAACGCGAACGAGCTCCTCCAGGAGTCGATACGCGAATTCATTGGGAGAATGAAGATGAAGGATGGCTAGGAGAAGATAATTCCACAACAGAGCAACAATCCAAAGATGATGAAAATCTTCTGAGAGATCGATTCGCTTATTTGCTCGACAGTTCATCTGATTCTCATTACCAGTAGGTTTTCGTTATCCCCAATTTCTTCGTTCTAATTTGGTTTTATTGAACTAGTAAATAATCAATTGTCATTGTTATCAAATCCACAGCTTCTTAGGAGTAGCTGCGAATGCAGATCTGGAAGAGATAAAATCCGCATATCGAAGGCTGTCAAAGGAGTACCACCCAGACACAACAGAGCTTCCTCTGAAAACAGCATCAGAAAAATTCATGAAGTTGAAAGAAATCTATGATGTTCTAAGCAATGACGAAAAACGCAAGTTCTACGATTGGTCGCTTGCTCAAGAGGCAGCCAGTAAAGAAGCTGAGAAGATGAAGATGAAGCTGGAAGATCCATACATGCAAGATGTAGAGAATTGGGAATCTAGACCAGATATGGTGGATCGTTTGGGAGGAAGAAATATGGAGTTGAGTGATCAAGCTAAATCTGCTTTGACTTTTGATTTCTTGATTATTATTTTCTCTGTTTGTTGTATTATATATGCTGCCTTCTTCAAAGAACCATACTGATACAACAATATATATAATTGCATATAACTCCAGTTTCTTGTTATTCGGTTTGAATAGTTAGTTTTTATCAAAATAAAAACGTGCATATGATGTAATGCAAAATATGAACAAATTATTCATAACAATGTTGAATTACATTTCAGACAGAATTGATGAGCATTTAATCAATCTTTTTTTCCCTTTTCTTTTCTTGTGCTTCTATACGTCCTCGAATGGTGATGATCTCATTTAACAGCTCAATTTTACCAACGCCCAGTTTCTACCCTGCAACACATTCATCCTGCATCTACCGAAATAAATAAGTAGGAACACAAACAATACAGATAATAAAATGCGTTGATTTTTGATATGTTTGATTAATATTGAACTTTGACTTTGACTGAGCAGTAAAAGTAAAAACAAACAGAGGCTAAGTAAAGACCTGGCATTTCAGCATACGACGTGGATGGATTGTATCTACCGGTTTCCATTGGATGATCGAATTTGCAAGATCGCCCGAATTTGCAGTGTCCCTTCTGCAAGTAAAAAGAGCAGGCCTGGGTACCCTGATCACGGAAACTAAAATGGGTGAAAATTGTGATGAAAAATAGATTCTTGATCGATCCGTTTAAGTTTTATCTTCAAAAGGTGCGTTAAAAAGAAACTTACACAAACACAATACCCCCAACAAGGCAGTAATTAATAAGCACAAGTATGCATTTATAGAGAAAATATGGCAAACAACTTTTTATCTTATCCAACCATGCTCCTCTGGTTGACATGATGAACATCAAACTTCAATACTAAGTACTATCTATAGTCCAAACCGTCTGTTCGAGGTTGTTTGGTGTTTAACGAAAAAACACTGTTTAAGATTGGCAGTCTTAAAATCAGATTCCAAGGAATAGGGATGCAAGAATATAGGATGTTTCCCACTATAATGTGAAAAGGACTAAGTAATCTCATATCTATATTAAAAAGCGGGATCTAGTTGGTACTTTGATGCCTAAAAAAATCATAACTATGAAAGAAAAGGCGATACATACCGGACGTAGAGGTAGGCCCAATGGGCTAAGAGCACAATCCATATTTGAAACCACCCAATTTGACGGATGGTTATACCTACAAGATGATCCATATTTACAACCCCCAGTTTTCATGTAGTATTTGCAGTCAGGCTTGCCGGGTCTTTCAGGTAACGACTGGCGTTCCAATGTTTGAACGGTCAAAGGTGCAGCAGAAGGTGGTGACTGAGTATAAGCCCCCGTAAAGCTGGGTATTGAAGAAGCTAACTGTGGCATTCCATATACAGATGCTGTTCCAACTGAGGGTTGAGCGCCCGGCGATGGTGCAGGGCTAACCGATCCCTGCAAGTTTGAACCAATACTACTTTAGAGAGATGGGACCCACAACTTTTCAATTTTCCATCCCCAGAATCTAAACCAAACAAGTAGTAAAGATGAATAGGTAGGATGTGGGAATGCAAGTTTATCAACTAAGAGCTTGTTTGATCTAGATCTTTTTAAAGATGGGACCCACAACGTTTCTCCCCGATAAAATGATTTTCCTTCCCCAAATAAATAAAGTAAGGACACTAAAAGTGAGTAGGATGTGCATATGAAGACTTGTTGAATGAGAGCTTGTTTGGTACTTATCTCTTAGGGCAATGAGACCCACGAATTTTCCGGCTTTTCAACAACACAATTGCTGGAAAATTAATTTTTCGTCTCTAAATATATAAACCAAACAAGCCCTAAACACAAACAGGGGTTACCGAGTAAGGACTCCAGTTTGGCATGTGAACAACTCCAGGATGAAGCAACATGGGAGCATAAGCACCGGGCACATATGATCCAGTCAATAGAGGCGGCCTTGCAACCCTATAAGCAGTCGATGAGCTATCATATTGCTCAGAAGGAGCAGAAGGAGGCTGCACTGTCGGATAAAATGGACGTGCAGATGCTGGCATTGATAAACCAGCTGGTTGAGGATGATTGAATTTACATGTTCTACCGAATTTGCACTGCCCCTTTTGCAAATAGTAGGAGCATTCTTGCTCACCCTGCCACAAAGGATAATAATATCACAATTACAATGACAATGACAATCCTCAGAACTTGAATCTATAATTATATATGTGTATTCTGTGTATTGACCCAAGAATTACCGGTCGTAATGGATATCCATAAATATTTAGAGGGACGTTGGTCAAAGATCCACCAGCATTTTTTGGGTGATTGAACTTGCAAGATTGACCAAATTTACAAGTCCCTGTCCTTAAATAATACTGCAAATTAAGCACAAGCATTACATCGTAGAAGCCTATTCCAATTTACTCATAATACCCTGCAAATTAAGCACGATTGAAATTCCAACTTTGCCCTTAAACCTATTCCAAGTTACTCATAATACCCTGAAATTTTTGCGGACAAAGTTGGAATTTCAATCAGCATTGTTGATCTAGTTGTTGTACTAGTAGCATTATCGAAAAACACAAGGTGTGGTACCTGACATGAAGGCTCCCCGGGTCGCTCGGGATACTCTCGACTCACACCCCCAATCTGATAAATAAACAAGCAACCAAACAACTCAATAAACAATACTACACTACACGGGCATAAAGAAAGAGTGTAATGAAGAATCCCCAAATTGATTACAATTACAATGGCTGCAAAAATTACGTAATTTAATTTGACAATTACAGCCAATAGAAAGTGAGGAAGAAAACAACGAGGAACGTGATCAAAGGCATACCGAGGTTCCACGATCACGGGGATGATTAAACCGGCACCTCGGGCCATACCCACAGGACCCGGTTCTCAAATAGTACCCACAATCGGCCGCACCGGGCCGCTCCGGGTACACTTCCCGGTCCCACAAACCCAACGGTCGCATCGGTTCTAAACAGACAAACCGGAAAGGCATTATTCGGAAACCCTTTGAAACCCTAACATTTTCACAATGCACGTAAACGAAACGACGAAGAAACAAGAACCGGCTTAAAATTCTCACCTTCTAAACCCGGTTCTTGCCCAGCCGGAGTCCATTCCACCTGTTGCTGACCCGATTCTGAACCGCTTATCCGACCGTACAACTCCATTCTCTGTTTCGCAATAGCTCTCAAATCACTTCGCAGAAATCGCTAAACCGCTGAAAAAAAGGGGCGCAATAATCAAATATTCCTTCTTCCTTAAACGACACGAAAAAATTCGATGATCTTGTAAATATTTGTTTAACTACTACGTACGGGGGGAAGAAGGGTTTTTCGGGTTGTCCGAGAGAGATTTTTCTACAGTGTGATTTGAGTGAGAGAGACTAGGTGCGTGTGTAATGTTTGTACGGCCTGGTATTTAAGCACTTCTCACTTTACTTTTTGAACTACTACTATTTCTCTCTCTCTCTATACATACATCATATAGATAGAAGTTTCTCTCTCTAGAATTGCGTCAGTTTTGCAAGGTACCCGCCAAAGGTGTGGAAGAAAGGGAAGGCTACGCATTAAATAAAAAGGCACCCTGGAAATTGCTTTTCGTTTAAACGGGCTTTTGGAATCTCGGCCCGCAACCGACACTGTAATAGTAAATTACTTAATGGACCCTGCATTTAAGGCTATAGTTGGAAAAGTTACAAAGGGTATTTTGGAGATTACGTTATTGTTTTTTGTCCTTACGGTTTTTATCGACATTGAAAAGTTGGAGGTAGTAGGTGCATTGATTAGGCTTATAGGGGTATGGTCCTAGGGGCGTCAAATTTCGTGGGTAAGTTTGTTTGCACTTAGGTCCCTCAACTATGGCCTAATAGTGTAAAGCCACTCAACACGTTTGAAAGTCACCTCTACGTACATTTGATCTTGGGTTGACACGTTGTTTTGTGAAATTGTCAAAGGGATGCTCGATAACAAAAATACACAAACCTTATAATATAATATTGTATGTATGTCGGTGTTGAAGACAAATATAGAATTTGGAATTTATTGGGTCATATTTCTTTTACACATCGTTATTTATTTTTATCTATTTTTTTATATTTAAAATTGATCAAATTAATCACATCCACATATATCGTGGTATTTACATGTATTATATGAATTTTCACTATTCAATTCCACTTGTTCTCTCTCCTATTTCACATAAAAATTTATATATAAAAAAAAATCAATCCTACCATGGGTTTGATTGAAGACATTGTTAGAACTTGATCTTATCGCAGATTAATATTTAATAATATTCAAAGATAGCTAATATGGGAATAAATCTCATATACGACAAATACAGATAAACACAAGGATACTTATTACAACGGACCCTACTAATTTCTTGCAACATAAAATTTATTTATTTATAATAAAATGTAATATCTATTAAAATTTCCATCCCATTTTAAATTCTACCAATTCACCATTTAATCACAAGTTCAAAACAACGAAAATTTCCTAAAAAGAATCTTAACCTTATATTACATAGTTATCAACTTACAAATGTTAGAACCAATGCCTCTCAAAATATTCTAAATATGTTTATTCAATTCGAAGAACCTAAAAATCTCTATCACCAATTTAATCCAATTGGCTACATATTAACTACCAAACAAACTTGCTAACAAAACAATATACAATTACATTGAACTACCACCGACTTTTATAGGAATTGGAAAAGGACGGGGAAGAAATGAGAATTGGAAAAGGATGAGGATGAAATGATAAAATGAAGAAGCAAAAGACAAAACAAATGAGTGGAAATTTACATTTTCGAAGAGTCTAATATATGCACTCAAGATCAAGTGTCCACTACCGTGCCTACACGCTCATGTTAGCATGTACAAAACTATGGACTACTTCAATTTAAAATCACACATTGCTATGGCGATACGACTTGAAGATGTAGGCACGTTACCGTGAGTTATAATCTATGTTTGAGTTGGAATTGTGGAATTAAGTGAGATACATAATGGGAAAATAAATTGGGGCATGGGAACAATTGATATAAACTCCAAAGAGTAGTTAAAAAATAAATAAATAAATAAATAAATAAAATAATAATAATAATAAAGAAAAAAAATCTAACCGAGTGACCAAGGTCCACTGCCCCCACAGGGACTCCAGCTAGCTCCATGCCTCCGCAACTTGTCTAGTTCATTGTTTGATTTTAATCATACTTCAAATTAAAGAAGAGTACGACATTTTATCAATTTATGAACTATAATAATATATAAAAATTATTATAAATCTATCTCTCTCTCTCATAAAGTAACAAAAATAAAATGATTTCAGTGTGAACTAATTAAAACGCAATAAAAGCGGGAAATTTTGCATGCCTAAATATTAATTTTAATCGGCAATGTCTTAAATCGTGGATGAGCCATGAAATGTGTCAAATCAAAAAGTGTGATTCTCATCTTAAATATCTTTGGAGCGTTTTTTAATGTACCAATAAGTGAAGATCACATAAATATAAGCGTTACATGATTAACTATGCTTCAAACTTTTATAGTTAAAATTATGGTTGAGAGAGTAAATGTAAAGTGCAATCTTTTTTCTTGCTAAGGTTTTGTTCCACAAATTTTTTGGGCAAAGTTTTTAATTGGATAACTTTTGGTAGCATATTAAAAAGAACAATGCGCTACTTTCTCTACACGTTCTTTTGGATTGAGGTTTAAACAAGATTTTTTTTTTTTTTTAAGGAAAGACATTGAAATAAAAGTGGTATAATTTAGATGCCGATAATCTCTATATATCACATTGTACATGTCTTGGTTACATGTATAACCCCACAATTATGAGATATACTTTTTATCATATTATCACATCACTAATGTCTGAAGATTGTGAGTACAACAGTTGACCTAAGCAATTATATCAATTATCAATCAATTTATCAATTCATATGCCAATTGAACAATTAACACATGCAATAATAACTTAAAGAAATAAATAAAGCGACAAACAACATCGATATGATGATAGAGAAAAGCCCGTTGAAGAGCTCTTCAAACTGTAAAAACCTCCGGGCGAACTCGCCACAAAAACCTAGTAGAAAAAAGTTTATACTTACAAACAATCAATGCTAACCTAGCTTGATCCTAACTTGTAAACCCCGACGAACCTTGTCACATTGTTCGTATCGCACCTTCGGAAACTCAGATGCCTTTTTCCTCACTGGTGGATCTTCAACCACGCTCAAACTCTAGCCACCTCACCAATCTTCAGAACTCTAAAGGCAATATGGAAGAAGATTTGGATTGTTGGTGTTTATGAAAATATATTGCTAATCTAACAATTGAAATAATAAAAAGTAATAGCAATATAATGTTTAGAGTGCTTTGATATGGATTCTTTGATGCAAAAGGTCTCCAAAATCGTGTTATAGAACTCACTACAAAACTCATCTAATATAGGTTCAAAACTGTGCAGAAATAGGCAAGAAATGCGAATTGTTGGTGTTTATGAAAATATATTACTAATCTAACAATTGAAATAATAAAAAGTAATAGCAATATAATGTTTAGAGTGCTTTGATATGGATTCTTTGATGCAAAAGGTCTCCAAAATCGTGTTATAGAACTCACTACAAAACTCATCTAATATAGGTTCAAAACGTGGCAGAAATAGGCAAGAAATGCGAAATTGAGCCGGGTCATCGAATGGGCCGCTCGAGTGGCCTTGGATCCGCTCGAGCTATTCTTGAGCGGTTCTCGAGCGGCACAGCTCTGCTCAATCTACTCGGGCGAATTTCAAGCCGTCCCAATTTTGATTGATCTTCTTGAACAGTTGTTAAGCAGATTTATGCATAGGTACTTCGAATCTTATCCATATGCTCGAGTCCTAAACTACTTAATGAGTTAAAATGAACTTACAACTCAATAGGTTTGATTTTCGTATACAAACACGTCAATTACAAGATCCCTAGCAATGTTATTATGTCATTTAATGAAAAATTTGCTTTACTTATCTCGTTGGAAGATAAGAAATTTATAGTCCTATAGAACTATATATATGAAAGTAAAATTTGTATATTACAAACTGAACCGGATATACTCAAGCACCCTATATTCAATCAAAAATAGCTGAACAACGGCATAGGAGCAAGTATACTCATTTTCCTATATCGACGAAGAAATCATATATAAACTTCAGAAAAAATGATGACACTGGTATACACAATAAGTGATATATTTATTCAATATAACCTTTATTTACAAAGATTAGTGGAACAGCCATGCTTATTTTCCTCATTTCAGATTTTGTCATAATACTCTATAACCTGTAAATATCATTTGAAACCTGTAAATATGGGCCTATTGAGAGTTAAAGCACGCACAATTCGATCATTTCTCTCTGTTATCCTTTTTACTTTTTTGATGTTTCTTTTTCATATATAAAATTTTTCGTACACATTTAGTCGAATCAAATAACTTCTAGGGAAATGTTATAAGTGCACCTAAAATGTATATACAAAACGTCCATATATTAATATAGAGATGTAGTCCCGCCATAGAATGCGGAATAAAATGGTAATTTCATGTCACACTCTGGAGCAAGTTATTTGCACTAAATCTCATGTAAACAACTAATGTGAGACGATTGGGCCTACACGATAAGTTGGGAAGTAATTGATGTGGCATATCAGATTGCGTTATATTAGTTGCTCACACAAGATCTAGTGCAAACAACTTAGACCAGATCGAGAGTAATACCTAAGCATACAAATTTGTGTGCAGTCACAACATTTTTCTAAATTTTGTTTTCAGAAACCCAAAAAATCAGAAATGGAAAAGAATAAAAAAAATTAAAATTAAAAAAACCATCTCCCACCCCCCAAAACAACCACCACCAAGGCAGTGGTGGTTGTTCCTTGGTGGTGGTTGTTTTGGGGGTGGGGTAAGGTGGGTCGAGTGAGGGTTTTTTGATTTAAAAAAAATTTGATAATCTTATAGTTGATTTTATTAATTCTTTATATTCGGTATATATTTTTACAGTGATATATTCA
This sequence comes from Jasminum sambac, assembly GCA_018223645.1. Classification (NCBI taxonomy): domain Eukaryota; kingdom Viridiplantae; phylum Streptophyta; class Magnoliopsida; order Lamiales; family Oleaceae; genus Jasminum; species Jasminum sambac. The sequence continues at coordinate 31,811,126 of CP073652.1, forward strand.
TAATAAAATTTTATTTAGGTACAACAATTACATTAGTGTTAACTTTTGCTTAAAATCAAAATCTGTGCATCTGTAATGCTAAGGAAATTTTCCACCAAAGTTATGATATTTATGTAAGCAAATGCTATTGTAGTGAAATTTTTTTATGAAAACTATTTAATCAGAATGGACCAAATAAGCGTCCATAAAAAAAAAAAAGATAAAATTGTATAATTTAGCTAAAATTTGGGTTTTATTAAAAATAAATAAATAAAACTTGGGATTAAAGTATATATGAAACTTTAATTCTTTTTATTTCATTTTGCTATTATTATCATTAATTAATTAATTAATTATTACCTTTTCTTTTCTTTTCTTTTTCTTTTTTAAGAACCAAACTTTGAATTGTTTGGGTGAGGCTAAATGCAACCATCACGTACACCCTTTTTTCCCTCAATCTTTCCATTCTATCCTCATCCCAAGAAAACAAAAACAAAAACAAAAAAAAAAACAAAACAAAAACAAAACAAACAAACAAGGAAAGAAAGGCGGAAGACGAAGAACCGATGGAGAAGAAGAAGCTTTGTTGCAATGAATCTAATAAATTGGTGAGTTTTAAAATTCCTTTACTGACATATTAATGGCGAGATTTGGTTCATTTTGAACACATTTTTTTAATATAATTGTGTTCGGCCTATTGTGCATGAGGATAGAATAGAGAGATTCGAGAAAATGGGTGTACTCAATAAACAATAAAAGGAATGGGAGCAATCAGCCTCACTGGTTATACAACTTGTAAAAAAAAAACAAATCTTTTTTTACCAAATTTTTTAAAAGTTTCCCATTTCTGGACTGCATCAAACGGGCCGACCCGGATCGTCGGCGGAACAAATTTTTGCGTCAAAATCCTCCCTGAACGGCTGAACCCTCCTCTTCAAGTCCTTGTCCATCGACCGGCATCCGCCATCGACAGACCTCGCATCTGATGAACAATTCCTGAGAGAAGTTAATAAGAGAATCCATGGATTTATCCATCTCACAGAGTATAAGTTAGAAATAATTGAAGCACAGATCAGTGCGCTTAAGTACGGGTAAGTAATCCGTTAATCCATGCCGTAATCTTCATGAGACATGATTGTATTTCAGCAAGGAACGATGTTTAATTTGCTTTATACAACAGTATTCCCAGTCTGTAGGAATTTGGGTAATTCATGCTTGTACAAATCCCCATTGGATATTTCTCTTCGCAATTTATCTGCTTCTTCCATTATTAAGCCGTATAAAGTTAAACATTTTCGAACATTTTTCGAAAACTATGGATTTAGTGATGCTCAGATCTCGAAACTTGCCGCCAGAGAACATATTTTAAAATACAGTCTCCAGAACGTCTTTTTGCCTAAACTCAAATTCCTTCTCTCCATTGGAGTCTCGAGTGCTGACCTGCCAAAAGTTATTATGCAGAATACTGCTTTGTTGGCAACCAGCCTTGATAGACAGCTTATCCCTTGTTATAATTTTCTTAAGAAATTAGTGAATTCTGATGGAGATATTGTTCGGATAGTAAAACGAAGCCCTAGAATTTTCTCTTGCAATTTGAAAGTAATTGTGCCCAATCTTGAACTATTAAGAGAAGCTGGTGTACCAGAGAGCTCTATCTCATACCTGTTAACTCACAATCCTCATTCAGTTCAAATGAAATGTGATAAGTTTAAGAGAAGTGTAGATAGAGTAATTAGACTGGGATTTGACCCCTCGAGGGTGGTGTTTGTTCGTGCAGTTCATGTGTTGTGTGAAACCAGTGATAAGGCGTGGGAGAACAGAATGAAGGTTTATGGTAGTTTTGGTTTGTCGAATACTGAGATTCTCTCGGCTTTCAAATCTCATCCTCTGTGTATGACGTTGTCAGAGGAAAAAATTAGGAGGGCGATGCAGTTTTATGTAAACGAGATGAGCTTGTCTCCAGCCGAGGTTGCACAATCCTCAGTCATCCTGTTTTACAACTTTGAGAGAAGGATCAGTCCTCGTTTTCGTGTGATTAAGATATTGATGGAGAAGGGTTTGGTGAAGAAAATTTCTTTAGTAACCCGATTGTCAATGACTGATGAGAATTTCAAAAAGAGGTTTTTGCACAGCTATGAGAATGTTTTGCCCGAAATCATGGATATTTATCGTACTGGACAGATCCACGATTAGTATTTGTGGTGGCATTTCTTGTTGAACCAGTTAACTCGATCTAATGGCTGGTCGCCAAAACAACCAATAGATTGTATCTTTTCCCACCTAATTCCCTCGTGGCAACTCTTATCTTTTAGGAGATCGTTCCTCCAAAATTCAAGAAGTTTTATCGTGGTTAACACTTCATTATGGTACTGCTTGACCGGAAATCTGTTCTTTAACTTTCTTGGATGAAATGCTTGAGGTTAGTATCTTGTTCCATTCCATACTGGAATATTGTAGATTTTGCTTACTCCATGATTTTCAAGTGGTTACGTGTTTAACTTTGTTTGATTCTTGATGATATATATTTACAGCTCAGGTAGCAGCTTTTGTCTAATAGACTAATACATGTAGACAATGTGTGGTTTCCTTCAGGGATCATCTTTTTAACTGAAACTCTTTCAATATTATTTGAACTCTGGGGCTGAATGTTGTCGATTTTTATTAATATCTGCTATTACTCTCAATGTTCTGACTTCCATCAGGTGTTCTTAAGCTTGTTAGTGTAATATGAAATCTCATTAATGGCTATCGCTGAGCCTTTCGATAGCTTAATAGCTATCGCAGGCAAATGAATCGTGGTTTGGTGCCTTCGTCCCCTTAGTTTGTATGTTAAAAGAGAAATTCCATTGGAAGATCAACCAAATATTATATAATTTGTTCAACTCAATCAAACTCATAATATCATTTTTTTTTATATAAAGCTTGAGTGTTGGAAAATAATGTATTTGTACCTTCATATGACTGAACATGGGGTTGCATCATGTTTAAGGTGGTATTAGATTGGACATTAGTTTGATGCTGTCTTAGGTTTAATTGCGCTTTGATTGGATAATTAGTTTGATTCTGTCTAACATGAAATTGGGCCTTCACTGGTTCATTGGCCATCGGTCGAATGATGGATGGGTATTTTTTGAAACATATATTGTGTAATGTGTCTTTGTGTTCTCTTTTGTGCAATTTGATTGAAGTAGTGATTTGAGCTCACAGTTTTAGCCTTCTGTCTTGATTCCTCCACAATTTTCAAATACGGTCAGATTCTATAGGATTTGGTATGAAAAAAAAAAATCGATAATAAAATAAACGAATAAGTGGATTAAATGATAAGCAAATGTGTACTTTTTCATGACCCAATAAAAGGAATGACACGTTAGAATGTGAGAGAATATTAATAAATGCTTTATGAGATTTATTAATATTATCATTATCAATTAACATACAATTAATTAACTTATTTAAGTATCGTATTAAGAGAGAAGAAATGATTCTTTTAACTCTAATTTGAGTTTTGATTTGGGGTTTTTCACAATAATACAAAATTTTATGTATGATATTTCACAAATAACGGAAATTTAATATAATTAGACGCTTAACACAAAGATTAACCTGAAATTAGACAAATCCTTCATTCTTGGACTGCCTGCGTCAAACTTCACCAGGTATTTTCCATTGTTTTGTGATCTGCTTGAAGCAATGGCCTTTGTCAGCTCTTTGACTTTCTCTTTGATCATCCATAAGTAACAATTCAGGCAAAAATCAACTTTTCATCACTCTATACTAGTAACCTTCTCAAACTTTCTTCCTAGTCTCCTCTCTCTCTCTCTCTCTCTCTCTCTCTCTCTCTCTCTCTCTCTCTCTTTGTTCAACTTGTAGAAAATTATCTGTTTATTCAATTTTGGGTATTTAGTTTTACGAGGTTCACAAGTAATATTTGTCCAATAGATGTGAACACAACTTTGACAGGGATCAAACATCCCCCAGTTTCAGTTATTTGTTTTGCATGCTTAACAGAAGTAAATTATAGTCGGTCCAGTAATTTTGAATGCTTTTACTTATGAATTGCAAAGAATGTGTAATTCATTCGTATGAATTATGTTACACATTAGACATGAATTACATATAATGTGTAATTATTCATTTCACATTATTATTTGTTGTCTCAATTCTCAAATGTAGTACAAAACTTTAACATTTAGTTTCTTTAACATTTACTTTTTAAAATTTTTTATCTCTCTTTCACACAAAATGTTTATTGCATTACACGTCTTACACAAAGCGTAATGCACTTATGCACTGATGAATAAAAACTGTAATTACACATAATGTGTAATTCATTGCACATTAGTTATAGAGTGTGTAATTTTTTAGTTTGTATTCTATTACACATTACAAATAAATACACAGAATATGTAATTATTCATATTATGTCATTCTTTCCTACCTCAAACATAGTGAAGAAGTTTAACATTAAGTCTCTTTAACATTTACTTTTTAAAAAATTCTAATCTATTTCACACAAAATTTTGTGTGTAGTTTAATATATATCCCTTACATATAAAGTGTAATGCACTAATGAATACAAAATACTAATTACACGAAAGGTGTAATTCAGTACACATAAGTTATACAGAATGTATAGTTCATTAGTCTGTATTCTATTACACATGACAAATGAATTACAAAGAATGTGTAATTATTCCTATCACTTCATTCTTTCTTGCTTCATACGTAGTGCAAAAGTTTAAAATTTAGTTTCTTGAACATCTACTTTTTAAAGAACTATTATCTCTTTTTCACACAAAATGTGTAGTGCATTACACGTGCCTTACACAAAATGAAATGCACTAATAAATAAAAACATTAATTACATAGAATGTGTGCTTCATTAGTTTATATTCTATTATACATTATAAATGAATTACACGGAATGTGTAGTTATTCATATCATATCATTCTTTCTGGTCTCAAATATAATGCACAAATTCAACATTGAAATTTTTTAATATTTACTTTTCAAATTATTATCTCTTTCACACAAAATTTTCTAGTGCATTACACATGCCTTATACATAAAATATAATTCCCCAATAAATTAAACATTTATCACACAAAATGTGTAATTCATTAATGTGGATTACATAATAAGAAATGAATTGCACTGTGGTTGAACCAGGCACAGAGATCAAGTTGAGGTTTCAAAGTTGGAGCAATATTCCTGGGAATTCCTGGTTCTACAATGAAGTGCTCCTTTTGGCACTTGAATTGAGATCTTGATTTAAATTTAGCTACTTTCAACTCTGTAAGATTTTCAATTGGATTGAGCAAATTGTGTTGGTGGTTATTTTTGTCCCAAACATTACCTTCAGATTTAAGTTTTTGCATTTCTTCATTACGATCATAGAATTGCACAAAACTATTGTTTATTGATTTTGAATCTGCAGAATTCATTTGTTCTGGGCATCCTTCGTCCTCCAATTCATCATTCCTATAATCATTGAGATTCCACATCAACTATCATAAATGTCATAGTAATAGAAACCAGGTTCCTCTAGTTTCATCTCACCTTCTTCGCATCAAGAACTCAATTTTTATATCTGTAATTTTGTGGCTAGGATCTGGTGCTCCATGCTATTGAGTCGTCTTCATAGCGCAAACCCAACATGCTTGGTGTTATGTTTCGATCGTCACCTCTTCCACCTTAGAAATTGAATCGCTTAGAAAAAAGGTTGGGCAAACTAATTAACCTGCCATTACCATATTTAAGTAATTAACTTGATTTTGCAGGATTTTTGAATTGTCAAAGATAAACCCCCCATTACTCCTAATTTCCTCATGATGGATTGACAAATAAGGGGATCCACGGTAGTAAAATTATAGTCCCAGGATCTCATTACCATTGAATTGACCCTGAAAAGTTGTTTTGATTAATTTAGTTTCTAGCTTTGCAATTAGTATTTTTCTTTTGTTCGTAGTCTCTCAAACATTTGTGTTTTCAAATGAAGTGCAAGTTGATAATTTCGGTACTTAAAATAATTCCTCGTAAGAACAATATGGCCAGACTCAGATCTACTTTTATTGCTTGTTATGATCCGTGCACTTGCATATATATCTTAATTTTTAGTGAACGTATGCTCAGGGAGGTGAATCCAGGTGTGACCAAGATATTCCAGTTACGATTCTCATCCCATTGCTGAAATTTACAACAATATGAGGCGTCCACATTGAGGATGGTTTTACATGGGTGACACAATTGAGAAGATGAATGCTAGGTTATCAAAATCTATCTGTGACACATGATTGCCTGCCCGCTAAATTTAACAAGTTGTGAAGCCGCAACTTAGGTTCAACAAAATGTATTTTTGTCGCTCGTTTTTGGTAGTCTAACGAAATGTCAACACTAGTGTGTTTGTTAAATTTAACACATCCAAACACTGACTGACACGCCCCACCCCAAATTATCTCTAATAACTTGACACGTAACATGCGCGGACAATGGAAGCCAACCTAATACTAGACTCCACCGCCAAGGCAAGCTGATTTGATATGAAACTATAATTTCTCTGTACTAAAATGAATTTATAATAATTTTTACAGGGTTTTCTCAGCAAATTTGAATACCCAACCTAAAAGTATTTAACATCATCAACTGTAGAAATCATATGAAAATAAATTAACTATGGTCGCTCATGAAATGGATTCACCAACTACTGAAATTGGAAAATGGGACTATTTCTAACACATTTTGCTAAAGCAAATGCCAAATGAAAATATGCATGTATTGACTTGTTAACATGGTGGTAGGCTCGAACTCCACAGGCAATCTAACAATGCTCAAACTCGATCCTTCCTATAAGAAAAACATTTGAAAATATATGAGCTGATAACCTAGTGAGTGGATAATTTCGCAATTACGTATACGTAGTTTTCCATATCATTTATTTTTGAAAACGTGTTTAACTTGATATGATATAGCTAGAATTTAAAAGTTGAGAATTTGAAATGAGCGTTACAAACATATTTCTGAGTTTGAAATCTGGGTATACATAATACTAAAACTTGCATATTCTAAAATACTGGTGATAGTGCTAAAACCATATAAATCTTTATGGCAACATTGCTAAGAATACTGTAAACTGTAGTCTGAGAATTTAAGTCTGAATCATATAATAATTTCTAAATGTTGTATATTAATTTTTAAAGCTAAATATGCATAGATACTGAAAATCACACTAAAAGTACCAACGAGCAGTAGTACACTTGTGCAGGGTAATCTCGATGCACAATGCGAACTTACTCAAAAGCTGAACTGATAAATAAATAACTGGTCATACGTGCGCACAGCAAGCCCCAAAGGCTAAGCACCCCCATACACGGCCCAAAGCCTATGTGTGTACGAAAGTGGATCCCAAAGATCTCTGTAATTCTAGTCATGCACCGTGGAATATATCACAATAGTGAAGAGCTGGTAAAACAAACAAAGTACTTGTGGTGGTTTTAAAATAAATTTTAAATCATAATTTTATAAGGATTGATGAATAACATAGCATAAGCATTTTCTAAAATCTCATTCAAAACAATTCTAACTAGAATAAACATAGTAATAGATTCCATAGCATTGTAAGAGTAAAAACTATTCAAACATTTAAAACACGAAATCTTTAAAAATATAATTTTTCACTCACAGAACTGCTAACTGCACTTAATTTAGCTGATAGGCTTATCCAACGATCTCGTCACCACTTGAAATAACGAGGATCCAATCTGTTCAATATTTCATACTCATGCTTCAACCAATTTAATGAACAATTTCCAAAGTTTCTAATTCATTTTCCATGTTCTAAAAGTAGTCCGCTTTGTCTAATCTCACCCCAACATCATATTACTACTCTAAATTCATTATATCTTATCTTTATCCACAATAATCATATAGTTTCCATAAAAATCAGCAACTTTATTTATATCTCAAAACCCAATCTTAATACCATTTAATCACTATTTTTCAATGTAACTATTTCGTCAATGAAATCATACCCAAATACCATTTTAAGACTATTAAAACCGTGTTGACTTTCTACTACATAAAAATTTTAGCAACCACTCATAAAGTATTCCCCCATTTTCCTTATAAATGCTAATAATCTCAACTTCAACTTCATCCACAATTAATCTCATGTAATCCATGTATAACTATATCGTAAAAACAATTAATGATTTTTAAATTTTAATTATGAAATATAATCATCATAGAGATATATTATAAAAATAACAATATAGTGAATACAGTCCGACAGATCCTAACACCCATTCCTACCACGCCGAGAAACACATATCCTCGTTCATGTCCATCCTCATTTACTCTAGCCGAGGAGGATGATGTAAGAATTACAATAGAATGGGAACTTCCATTCCCCGTCCCCGTCCCTCTAGAAAATTCTCATTCTCGTCCACGTCTCATCGTAATGGTTTAATCGAAGACTTTTATTTATACTTTTTAACATATTTGTTACCTATATTTTATTTCTTAAATAAATACCTTCTAAATAAATTAAACACGTATATTAACATATTAGGTATAAACTCACTAATTTAACATATTCGGCATATTAAATATTGAATGATTCGATATAAAATTTGAATTAATTTGGGTCAGATCAATAAATTGAAATATATATGATTAATACTTAAAATATACAACCTAATTGATGATATTCAAAAAATAAATAAAATCTCAATTGGCAAAATTTGGTATTAAATAAATAATTCAAAGTAGGTAGGATTCTTAATATTTATTTAAGAGATAGAAACTTAGATAAATATATAACATAGTTGAAAGCTAGTTAAAATATTCTAATTGAGTCAGTATAATTCCAATAATTGATTGAGTCGATAGCCAATTGTTTAGTAAGAATTCTTGGACATATTCCTAGTAAAAGTAATATATTGAAGTAAAGAATTATTATATAATTGTTGGTTCCATCGGTGTCAAAATAAAAATATATATTACTATTTGAGGACCTATTTTTGGAGCTTGTTACTTAAAAGATATATATATTCAATTAATTAAAAATTCGTTTAAGAATTATATGAATCTAAGTTTAAAACAATGCCAAAAGAATTCTCAATCAAAATGGCACCACTCAATATCATCTGTTTAAGCAGGTAAAAGCTATCATTATACCTCTTCATCTTGAAAAGATGATGTTAGATGAAAATTATGTTCCATTTGTGAGTTATTAGTAGTTTTCAAAATTTTGAAAAAAAAAATTATACCATGTGGCCGCACGTGGCATCGCATGGCACAAACTTTTTCGAGATTTGCATTATGCGATCACACGATATGCTCGTGAGCTTGTTGACCGAACCATAATATAAGATTTTTGGAATTCTTTTTATTCTTCCTTATTTTTAAAATATCAAATCTAAACTTCTATATATAAAATTGTAAAGAATTCGATTTGGAATCCCTCTACCATTTTTATTTTATAAATAAAAATATCATGGTACATGTAAGGAGGGGGTCATCTATGATCCACCCACGCTCTGAGGACTCATCAGTGGCATCCTCAACACCGATAAAGAGCCAAACCCTACGTTAAAAAAAAATTAGAAGCTAATTGAATTATTGTTTATTCTTTCATAGATAGAATAGGTCCATTGCATCATGCATTTCTATCCTCGATAGAAAGATATAATAACATTCGAGAGGTAAGGCTCATTACGTTCCCCTCTCATTATGTAAATTTCGTTTTTTATTTATAATATCGTACCTCGAGCTTGGATTTTAGAGCCAAGGTGCTTTCCTCACCCCTTCCCTCGCCGAAAAAAAAAAGAACCTGTAAGGAGAGGACATATACTTGATCTCTAAAATAATTTGAGCACGTGTCCAAAAACCAGTAAATAAAGATGTACTACCTCCCCAATAATGAATAGGACGCAAAAGTAAAAAGAAAGACTAACTATGACTCTTTGATGGAACATACAAAGGCAAAAATATAGATTAAAGACCCTTAATCAAAGGAAAAGATTAAATATAAGGGAAATATTGTAATGCCCCCTCTAGTTTCATACCCCAACTTAGCATATATTGCACACACATAACACATTTAACGTCCGTTCGACACATGTATTCATTCATAATACTTACGAATCAACTCACTAATTATTGTATTAATATTTTAGAGAACTAGAGACAACGTCACCCATCTACATTTGTACCCCATATCACGAGTTCACGGTTTTCAACCACACGATAAACGCCATAAGTACAAGATAGCAACATCTTACAAAACGATTTGTATATACATCGATATAACAACTTTCAAAATACCTACATGAACTCAAAAGATTTCGGTTCCAAAATAATCACTGAGCATAGGGCCGTGTCTTCCCATCTCGTCACACATCATTTCTTCAACGACTCTTTACCGTCTCCAACGACCTGCTTCCCACGTTCAACGTTATCTGTTAAATAGGAAAAAAAAGGAACATAATGAGTCATAAGGACTCAATGGGCAATATGTGTGTATGCATATAGGAGATACTCACAACTTTGGATTAGGTTGCTCATCATGAGTTTACATTGGTTCCACACTTCGATACGGCCCCATATTACATTTCGTTTGGGGTTTAAATTCCCCATTTGCCATCTTATCATATCTTTGGGGCGTTCCCCATTTGGCCGTCTTATCCTTCGTATACATGTAGACTCACAATTGGCAACCTTATACGTACAGGTCTATATTATAGTTTATGCAGGCATATCCAATTAATCCAACCATATATAATGCCGAATACATAAGGAAAACACAATTCTAAGGATAGATACAACCTTTGTACATCCACCACCTTTATACATACCCTACAATAACTAAAAACATAGAAGACATATTGAGGCATGCTAAATCTTAGATATCAAGGGTTTGTAGCTTACTTCCTACAAGTAATTATTATTACTACCTAATTCTAACATTTCTAATTCTAACACTCCTCCAAGGCATAAGGTATGATATTCAACCATAAACCTAGTCATAAACATATATAACATTACCTTACCTTTTAACACACCAAACAAATGTCTATTACCCACCTTATAGTTGATGTATGCAACCAACAAGCTTCCTCCAATTTTCCTCCTCCTTGCTTCACTTCCTCTCTAACTTCAATTCCCAAAATAAGGTTGAATAATGGTACAAATAGATAACCAAGGGAAATACAAAAGTGGAAGGCTTAGAGACGACTTGAAGGTATTCTTGGGGTGTATTATGCAAGTTAGGGTCGGGTTTGGGTAATATATAACCAATACATAACCAAGAAACCTTAAAATAATGTTTTGACCGATTTAAAATTACGGTCGTACATATTAAAATTACGCTCGTAAATTAGCAAATTATGGTCGTAATCCATTTTACTTACGGCCGTAACATGAGCATACAGCCATATCAAAATATCATACGGCGGTGTCAAAAGCTCTGCACAATTACTCTGTCCTTCATGCCCAAAGTTTACGGCCGTAAAATACAACATACAGTAGTATCAAACTATTATACGACCATACCAAACTCTCTGAAAATTTCTGCTCTTCCCTGCCTCATCATTACAACCATATCAAAATATTTTACGACCGTAAATCCTTTTTTTTCTCTGAAATGCCGAAAATCTTTTCTACAACATGAACCCTTCACTTTCTTAGCCACCATACACTCATACACCAGTTATATGCCTGGCATAGATGGATCATTCATAATCATCGTCACAAAGCAAACATATTTATAATCATCTACAAAAATCACAGAACAATCATGTGCGAATCGAATAAGGTGTTACAAATATTGTTAATCAATGTTTTATATAAGTGATGCGAGCTTGACCATTGATGGACGCTCATTGAAGGAGTTGCTCAATCTCTTGATCATTGCTATAATTGCTCGAACATTGAAAAATACCTATCTAGAGGTTCGATTATTTTTATGTTTTCACTCTACTAAATAAGAGAAAAAAAGAAAGAATAAAACTGAATTCGTTAATATATATTAGTAGAAGAGAGAATTAGTTGAACGGAGAAGCACCCTCAAGTTTACATCCTCATTCTGTGTGGATTCGATATCACAAGTCATATTATTTCTACTTTTTCGGGAAAATCGATTTTCCCAACACCTTATGGCACGAGCTGGTGACAGCCATGCACCTCCTGGTATCCGCATTCCCAAAGGCACCCCTCTCTTTCAAGAGGATTCGCGACATATCAAGCCCTGGTAAGGTTCTGATGGAAAAGGGGAAGGAAGCGAGATATACCCGACCTGATCAAGGAAACCCACACCTTTTTGGGATCCCTGTCAATATCAAAATGCTGGTTGAGATCCTCTTAGATGTCGTGGTACCCGCTGCCCACCCTTGCTCATCTGCTTTGAGAACCCTGTGAACGGAAAGTGGGCGAAAGAGAAGAAGGTCCTCATATGGAGTCCTACACTTACTTGAGCAGTGCGGGAGACTACAGAATGGGTTGATTAAACTCCCCTGTGGTCGGCAAAATATAACTCACATACATATAGCAAACAAGAGAGAATAAAACTACTTGTCAATTTGAGTGATTCAAATTCGGTTTTGAGTGATTTACTTCGTGTCAATTTTTTGGGGTCATTCATACTAAAATTTCAGATTCTTAGCATCTCTTATCATTATCAGAGACACCTCACATTGTACTTCATAGTCCCGTTTCATTGCTCACAATCCACAGTGGGTACCATAACGGTACCCACAATGGCTTGGATCAACAACACGTGTAGGAAACGGAACAGTAGCCTGGTACCTCATACTCATCTTTCAAAGGTGATTTTTGTGAAGGTTTTTGGAGGCTCTGCCGTTGGTTATCCAAATTGCATAAAGCATCTCATAATATTAAGATTATATTTTTTAAAATGGATTATATACTTTAAAAAAATTACATTGGTTGACATAATAGGCATATTATGTTATTTTATTTTATTCATGACATCATTTTTTTATTGGTAATTATTATGCATATCACTTTGCATTATATCAACTATTATGTTATCTATTATGATTATTTAGCATTTTTCAAAACTTTGTAACTTAGTGCTTCATTAAATATTACATATTTAGCAATTAGGCATTTAAAATTTTTTGAACCTCCAATTTATTTTGCTTTGATGCAAGAATTAGATTAAAATTCTCAATTACATTAAGAAACTTAAGATTTTCTTTCTTCTTCTTCTCCTTTTTTTTTTTTTTTTTGAATAAAAGAAACTTAAGATTTTCTGGACCGTTACACCATAAGTCCATAACCTAGAAATATAACATTAAGAATATTTTAATTTATAATATATTTGTAAACACATTTAATTTTATTTTGAAAATTAGCATTTTCCACATTACAAGCTGAGTAATCCATTTTAAAGGGTGAATGAGAATAAATTAAAAGTGTTTTAAAATGTTTTAAAATATTTTAAAGTAAAAGAGGAAAGAGAATGAGTGGAAATGAGTGGTTGAGATTTATGGATGTGATGAAATATGTGGATGTGATTGATTTAGGAGAGAGAAAAAAGTTAAAAAAACGAAAAAAATGATAAAAAATGGTAAAAAATGGGAAAAGTAAGATTCATTCATGCTTTTAACCTATATATACATTACACGCTTTTGGATGGTGGGCCGAACAAAGCCTTCAAGTGAAACTGACTGTATATCCCCTAAAACCCTTCTCCAACCTCTTGCCCGTCGACCGGCGCCGCTCCGCCAACGATCGCCTCCCCGGACGGCCATCTCCGCAAGCAAATGCTAAATATACGCAGTCGCGCTACAGAGGAACACAAAGTCATCATTCTCTTTCAGAGTCAAAGTGTGTGAATTCTCGAAGATCTGTTTCCACAGAGCACATTACAGAGACATATGTACTCGTCAGGAAAGGTGAGTTGCTCAATTGGCTTATATTCATCAGCCGTGTTAGCATTATAGCAAGGAACGATGGTTAGTATAGTTTATAGAACCTTATTCACATTGCGTAGACCGTTGGGAGATTCGTGCTTGTACAAACCATCGGTGGATGTTTTTCTTCGTAATTTTTCTTCTACTCCTGTGATTACATCGGAAAGATTCCAAAGATTCCGTTCCGTTTTTGAAAATTACGGATTTAGTGATAGCCAAATTGGCAGACTTTCTCAGGTACTGCCGAGTATCTTCTCTTGCAATCTCGAGACAAATATTTCGCCTAAACTCAAATTCCTTTCATCTATAGGACTCTTGTCTTCTGATATGCCAAAGATTGTAATGCTTAACCCTGCATTGTTAGCTGGCAGTATTGAGAAACAACTTATTCCTTGTTATAATTTTCTTAAGTCGTTAGTGGATTCTGATGAAGATATTGTTCGGATTCTGAAGCGTAGTCCTAGAATTTTATCTTGCAATTTGAAAATAATGGAGCCCAATCTAGAGCTATTGGGAGAAGTTGGAGTACCAAAGACCCACATCTCACACATGATAACTCACTTCCCTCATTCAGTGCAAATGAAACGTGATAAGTTTCAGAGGAGTGTAGATAGATCAATTAAAATGGGATTTGACCCTTCGAAGAAGATATTCATTCTTGCGGTTCATGTGTTGTCTGAAGTTAGTGAGCAAGCTTGGGATAATAGATTCAAGATCTATAGGAGTTTCGGTTTGTCAGATTCTGACATTTTATCAGCCTTCAGAACACACCCCAATTGTATGAAGTTATCCGAGGAAAAAATTACGAGGGCGATAGAGTTTTACATAAATGAGATGAGCTGGTCTCCTTCCAATTTCCCTCGATCCCCATATGTCATCTTTTACAACATGGAGAGAAGGATTGTCCCTCGGTGTCGTGTGGTTAAGATGTTGATGGAGAAGGGTTTGGTGAAGACATGTTCTTTACCAAACCTTCTGGCAATAACTGATCAGAATTTCCTTAAAAAGTTTGTGCTGAAGTATAAGAATGATTTGCCAGACATTATGGATCTTATCTTGCTGGACAAGTCTCGTGAAAGCATAGTTGGTACCTGTTTGAAATAAAGGTATTGCAATTCATGACCCCTTTAGTTTGGTTTTGTAATCTGTAACCTGTTAAACAGTTTTTTGATTAGGCATTTTGTAGTAATTTATTTTGAAAGGTAAACAATTGCTATGAGTAGCTTCTGACAGAGCAAAGCTTGATTTCAACTTTTCGCTTCTTCTTAGGAAAGGAATGAAGCGAGCGTGTGGGAAATTCGTAAAAGCTTTAGCTTTGTTAACTCTTCATTATGGTATAACTTTACATGGTATCTTCTTTTTGTTGGTGGTGAAATTAAGGAAAGAACTTCAACTTGCTTCTCCATTGTTTATGGTGCATGATGATTTCATTGAATTCTACTAAAAAGACTGTGTTGCATGGCAAAAAAAATTTTAACTAGGGGAAGTGCTTCAAACAAAGAGCGAATTGGAAAAAAGAAAATAATGGAGAAAAAACAGTGAGATGTGGTCATTTTAGGAGTTTGAAGTGATGTGGTGCATACAGCCGTAAGCAAATAGATCCCTATCAAATGTGTTGTTAGTAAGCTTGTTTACGTACTTGTTTGCGGAAAGTCTGATTGTATACTTGTTTATAGAAGTAGCAATTTTTTTTTTCTACTGGTAATGAAAGCTGAATGCAATACTCTTTGAAATCAAGAAATTAATTACAGTTCTATTGCCTTGTCTTAATGAGCAGTTAATTGAGAAAGTCATGTGTATGTTTATGACTCTGGTTTTTATGATTGTGGTGACATCCTACTGAATGCATGCATCACCTATGAAACCTTTATTTCCTGATATTAATTGAAATATTCAACCACCGTTTATTTATACAAATATTTGGATTTTTCTTGTGCCCAACACTTGTAGAAGGCCGTATCGAATATTTACATTTATATGTTACCTTGGAAACTTCCATGCCTGTGTCGGGTAGGACAATGCTTCAGTATTGGCATGCGTGTTTATCATTGTCAAATCGTAAAATTTGAGGGATTGAAATTTTGTTTTCAAATTGTAAAATATGTTTTCTAGAGATTTTTTGTGGTGAAGTGTGCTTGATAAGTAAGAAAAAGTTAGGGGTTTCATAGCACGTGTCGTTAAAAATGAGCTTTAAGTAAAATGATTTTTCAAAAAGCTCTACCAAACTGGGAATATTGAGTTTGCAATTCTTGGCTAGAATTCTTTGGATTGCTTAGTGTGTGATGGATGATGAGATTGGCAGAGTGGTTTATCTTCGTATACAGGTACTACTAGAAATAGCAAAAGAGAGATAAATTGGGCTGTCAATCATTGATGATATAGGTGGTATGAAGTCATAGCCCCTGAGGTCACTATTAATGTTGGGGGAATGTAGGGGAGAAAATGGAAAGGTGGGAAAGGAAGAGCGTCGCCCGCTTGCGGGGGCGGGGGCCGCCCTTTTATATTTTCGGCCCCAAATTCGGACGTCTTTTTATTCTCCTCGCCCATATTTTGGGTTTGTGGAAATTTTGCCGGTGAAATTCACCTTATTCAGCTATTCCTGAAGTGTCGTGACGACATCAATTCGTTGGGTAGTGACACCCATTGGTTGGGGATTGCACCACATGTAATGATGCTTTCACCCTACCAAAATTTCTTTAACTATGGCAACGTTGCATACAACATAATCGACTACCCAATTAACGTCGACAATAATCAACATTACGATTTACAACACTTTACCTAATAACAAAATTTCTTTTATTTCAATATCAAACTTGTAAAGGAAAGGTAAAAGTTTCGATTGAATCCCTTCGTCTAGGAAATCAACATTGAAAAGTAGATACAGTGAAGAATGTGGTAGATATTTTTCGTCAAGAATAGGTTGTAAACAGCAAGAAACAAAAAGTAGAGAAGCAGGTAGCACCTGTAGGTTTTGCAAAATATGTGAATAAAATAGGTATGATCTTTGATATTATGTATTTAAACATATTTATAAATCTATAGCAGGCTAAAGAGGAGAATTGCCAATTTCATAATCACGTTAAACACATTCAATATGGACGTGTTAACATAATAAATTAGATAAAAACCTCTTTTGTTAACCTTTCTTTTTCTCGAAATCTAACTTGTGTAGATCATAAGTATTTTTGAATTAAATAACTGTGATTTGAGTCACAGTTTGTGGTCCTAAGTAAGTAATTAATGTCCTCTTTACTTGATAAGAGGAAAAGGGGATTGTTTACTTGTTTGGACCACAATCACTCACCATAGATGTTCCGTTGCACAGTGATTTCAGTACAGTCAAAACAATATTATTGGTGAATTTATAGTTGTTTAGAAACATGGATTTTGATTGTTGGGAATATTTAATTAAAAGCAAAAAAAGGATATATTCTTGAAGAAATATATGACCAAAAAAATGGAGGAATTCTATAAAGTGGAAGGGGATCTTGATTACTTTGATACTTTAAAATTTTGATTCATTTACTTTTGCACCGGCTATTCTCATGTGGTGGAGCCGTACGTGGAGGTCATTTCGTTAAGTGTTTGACAAAGATTTGTTTTGTGTTTTCGGTTTTCAGACTTATTTACATAACTCTAAGGAGGATTCAGAATTTTTAACCGGGGGAGCCGTTATACAGAAAAAAAAAAAAATCAATTCACCGAAAATCATGTGTAAAATTTTTTTTCTATATAAATTTTGTAGTTTTTTGGGGGTTGGGGGGCTACAACCCGTGTGAGCCCCCCCTTAGATCTGCCTGTGCATAACTCTTAAGATGCAATTTCAAGTTTTAATAATACATACATAATTTTTTACTATTTAAATGTGTATAGTTTGTTCTTAACAAACAAGTCTTCGACTCTACCTTATGCTTGTTTTAGTGGTATACGTAGATTTTTGTAAATCATACAACTTCTTCATTTTTAATTTTACTTCATCTGTCTTAGTTTCTTTATACATGTACACATATGTATATATAGTCATAAGAAGTTGTGGTGGAAATATATTTGAATTATATATTTTTAAATAATTATTCGATAGAACTCTAGTGAAATTAAGTTGCTTCAAAATATAATCAAGAAATCATAATTTTCTTCACTTGCAAACATTCTTGTTTTACTCTTATAATTTCACACTTTTTTTTTTTTTTTGGCGTACCTAAAACTCTAAAACGCCCCTATTTATACTTTGTAGGGGAATCTTATTCAACCTTTCCATGAAACCCACATATATAAATATTCAAGAATGCAAGAAACATATGTAATTTAATTGCTTAATTGATATGACTTTAAATGAAAAACTATTTTTATCTCTTATCATTTTCAATTATCCATTATTTTTCTAATACATTCTTTTACTTTTCAACTACACATCTAAAGATTATTTTTTCAATAATCTATATTAATTACTATCGAACATTCGCCAGGTATAAGAAATTTGATTTGTGTTCTTTAAACATATTTGTATAATAGATTCATATATACTTCTTTCTTCAAACATCAGCCTAGTAAATTTCAGTGGTGTTCATGATTTTGAGCTTAGATCTATTAATTATTCTGTATATTTTTGTTTCTAACGGTGGTTCCATTCCACTAAAGTAGTCTGTATGATTGAACTAGTACACTTAAGCCTTGTTCTATTTGGTGTTAACCAAATTCGCACGCAATTCCGTATACCTCATACTCATTTTCAACCACACACACATTTCCCAAAATAATATTAACCACACATTTTTACACGGAATACCGCGCGGAATAACTAAACCCCCAATCAAACAAGGCCTTAATTGTGTTAATTAAGTACTGTTTTGATATAATAGAACAACAAAAGAAACAAGACATGAAATAACAAATGTTGACTCCAAATTTTTGTTCAAGATTCAAGGTAACAAGTGACAAAAAAAAAAAAAAAGTTCAAATTGAATTCCAACACTATCAAATATTACCAACAAAAGCAGACAAACTTATGAGTAGACTTATTTTGAGGTTTTTTAGTGCTTTAACCGATAATCTCAGATGAATTATAAGTCCATTTCACATTTCTGGGTTGATATATATGTGGTTAATTATCAGACTATGACATATAATTAATTAAGTAATTAAATCTCTCCACCAATAATTAGGACTCCTAATTTAGAATATATTACTCAGTTTCATGTCCTAATTGCCTTCCTAATTATCCAAAAACATGGACCAGCTTTTAAGTCATATGGATGACAGGTTTTCAGTCTACTTTGGACCTAAAATTCATTAAATATATATCAAAATTTAGGAGCTATCTCAAATACTTTATGTGAGTAATACTACTTCTACACATATATTTATATATAGAATCACAATCATGTGAAATTTCGAACTCTTGTGAAGTGAAATATGTACGACTGTACAACTAATAAATTTTATTTTTATGAAACCGAAAATTCCATGTAAGAAATTAACTCTAGCAACCTCGTGAAAGTTTTTCGAAATTCAAAGATAGTGAACATGATTTCTCTAGCGTTTCCTAGTACTGGGTAAGAGAATCTAGGAATCTCATTCTCGAAATTAAGGTCTTGTTCTTCTTGGTATTAACTTTATCCGCACGCAATTCCGTATACCTCATACTCATTTTCAACCACATACACATTTTTCAATACAATATTAACCACACATTTTACACGAATACCGGCGCAGAACAACTAAATCCCCAAAAGAACAAAGAATTCAAACACAGTAGATAAGATGTCTCTTATGTTATCTGATATTGCGTTTAGAAAACCTAATAACATAGATATAGTGGACAAAAGAGATCAAATATTGAAATTAATTAAAGAGCATATACATATATTTAGTAAGGGAATCTATGTTTCTTTAACATATATAACTTGAAGACAACTTAACTTGAAGACAACTTAACTAATTGTCGTTAACTCCATCAGCTAGTCCTTAGATTACCTTTTATGTGAGTACAAATTCCTCGAAGGGATCAATTTCCACAAATTTATACAAAATTATGTCAGAATTGTTACAGATTAGGTATGTATAGTGTGGTTTGGTTACTCATGATAGTGAGGCTTTCTAAAAGGGTGTTAGGATGTGTGTTTTTATGTGTTTTTATGTGATTTGATATGATATAGGAGAGAGAATGAGTGGAATTGAATGGTGGAGATTCGGGAGTTACAGATAAATCCCACTAGATTTGTGTGTAAAAATATTTTAAAACTTATAGGAGAACACGGGCTAACTCTACGACATATACGAATATCACTAGGAGTAAGCTTGAAAGAATGTTTACATTAGAGAAGGGGTTTTGATCAAGATGAAAATCTATTTCTGCCCATATATGACACTGACCACGTCTAATTATTGGAAATTTAGCTAGCAGTGACACTTAGATTTAGATGGTCGACATTTATAAGTTTGGATGATTGAATCGTCACGAAGTTTTTCATTGTATAAAACTGATATGACGCCCACTATTAGTTAATGTGCTTCTGTCAAATGACAACGTACAAACACTTTAACGATTAAAAAGCACATATTATTTAATGATGAATAATACATTATGATCACTAATTAATATGTGGAAAATGTTATATGTACATGACACATATACTCCCATACACAATATATATATAAGAAAAAGATAAGTAGTTACTCCACAACAAATAGTATACAAACATATATGTACAATTATACATGTGTGTAGTTCGTTTTAGGTTTTGTTTGGTAGCAAGCACACTCCAAGAACAATATATATTTAAGCATAAACAGTGAAATTCATGACTCAGAGCTTTAAAGATTAATGGCCAAGTTAGGATATGAGTTGGGGGGGACCATATGACCTAATCAATTTTTTGAGCATTTTTTCTTCATGATTTAGGGTTTTGGACTGCTCCCATTAATGACCATACAAATTAATATTTCAAAACTACAGAAAAGTGACCTAACTCCTACTGTAAATGGAATTTTGTCTGCCACTGCACCCCCACACCCCCCAAAAATCCCCCACCCCACCCCACCCCACCCCATGGATTTTGAGTCTTTGACTATGCTAGAGGCATCTTCAGATGATGGACACGTTATGCTGAACTTTATATTTTATTTTATTAAATTAGATCACCATATATAATGTCCTATTCCATTAAAAATTTTGAAGAATATTTTTCTATAATTTCATGTATGTATGAGGTGGCTAATTAATTACAGATTATTTCTGTCACATAAAGATATATTCATTTTAACTTTCACACAAATTTAAAAAAAAAAAAGTGTAGTTAATATTATTGGAAAAGTAAAATTTAGTTGAAATTTTTTTCTCAAATATGCTATTATATTAAATGATGATAATATATTTTTATTAATGTCAATGCACATTAATAAGGGTATAAGAGAAAAAATAAAAAATTAAATAAATAAAAATAGAAAGTGGGCTATATTTTTTGGGACGGAAAAAATAATGGGCCTATTTTTAAAGAACGGAGGGAGTACTA
The DNA here is from genome assembly GCA_018223645.1 of Jasminum sambac. Lineage (NCBI taxonomy): Eukaryota > Viridiplantae > Streptophyta > Magnoliopsida > Lamiales > Oleaceae > Jasminum > Jasminum sambac. The sequence continues at coordinate 31,832,554 of CP073652.1, forward strand.
GAGCATAAAAATCAAATTCATGAAAATTGTGTACTTGTCAAACTTTGGAAAATGAATTTATTTTCTCCGTGAAATGGCAGTTTAAACAACTAGTACATCACTTCTTCGTAGTAGAATCAAATAGTATAAAACAATTTTTCGTGCAAAATCAAGGAGAAGATTGATATATATATATATATATATATATATATATATGGGGGCTGAAATTGAGAAATGGGGATTTTTTTAGAAGACTGAAAACTGATGGACGTGTGACATTTTTTAAACTCTTTGTGTTCCTCATTAATTAAGTGGGGCTTGAAAACGAAAGCAACTTCCTATATCAATAAGTGGCTTTTTATAAACTTTTAAAAGAGGTGGTTCAGTAAAAATATAATTCAAATATCAATAAGTACTACTCGTCTATATAGAGGCACGAAGATAGACATAAGCAACGTGTCTATGATTTAGAGGATCAAGATTTTCTCTATATAGAAACATGGTTGATAATTCAAAAGCCTTCAACTATAACATCTACGCAACTCAAGATCATCATCTTCATCATCACCATCATCATCATCAAGCTACTACTAGTCATGATCACTCATCAGCAGATGAAAACCATGGCACCATCAAGCTGGAGCAAGATCGGCTGTTACCCATAGCAAACGTCGGCCGGATAATGAAACAAATCCTTCCACCGAACGCGAAAATCTCGAAAGAAGCTAAAGAAACCATGCAAGAATGTGTATCAGAGTTCATCAGTTTTGTGACAGGGGAAGCATCTGATAAATGCCATAAAGAGAAGAGAAAAACAGTTAATGGAGATGATATTTGTTGGGCTTTGGGGACTTTAGGGTTTGATGATTATGCTGAGTCACTCAAGAGGTATTTGCATAAGTATAGAGAAGCTGAAGGAGAGAGGACTAATCAGAACAAGACTGCAAGTAATGAAGAAAGGGAGTAATAGTACAGAACTTGAGGTGAAATCGCTGTAAAGAAATCTGCAGTTCTAACCACACCCCACCCCACCCCACCCCACCCAACCCACATCCAATGTCATGGTGTAATGAAGCATATATTAATATGAGTAGAAGTATGCACCAAACTGATAGAATTAGGTTATGGGATTTGTGCTATATATGCAGAAATTAACTATACTGTGAGATTAATTTTCGCTGTTTCTTATAACTCTTTTTCTTCTTGCAGGGATCTCTATAGAATATTGTTAGATCTATGGCTACATATTTTTCTGTTCTTTTAACAAATTTAGGTGCTTTTCTCTTTCCTTTCTCTAATTTCAATTCTGAGTTGTGAATCCATTCTCAGTCTATTATTTTCATACAAGAATTACGAATTTTTTTTCGTTTTCAACATCTTAACTTGTTTTCGCTCAAACTGTTCAAAACAATGAAAAATCATCTTAAATCTTTCTTTTTTTAAAATTTTATTTTTTATTTTTTATTTTTTTTGTTTTCTAGCAAAATTTTTTGATAGTTTTTGAAAATGGATTTTCGAAAGTATGAGTAAATTAATTAATTTTCAGTTTATTGAAAAACCGAAAAAGATGGACCGACCGCATCGAAGAGAACATACTAATAATTAGTGACTAGCATTGTCTGGAAACTGATTTAGGGGATTTGACTTTTGTGCTACAGAGCTCTTAGATTGAGGGATCTATATATACTCTTTATGTTTCTCTGCAATAATTTACATTAGGGTTTTATATGTGGAGTTATAGTGGTTTAATTTTTTAGGGTTTTGATTCAATTTTAAGCAACATGAATTATGTTGAAGGTGATATAGTTGGTCCAAGATTGATCATCATCATCATCAAGAAGTTATAAAGAAGAGTACTGTAACTCTGTAAGCCTCCTTGTCTTCTTCCATCATTCCAATAAAATTAATTCAAATTGATAATCTTGATTTATAATTTGTTTCATTTTGTTTATAATATATATGTATGTGCTGGATTAATTTTGGTTTATTCATATAAGAGTAGTGTTGGTACATATATGATTGAATGACCTGGGCTTTACTACTTCTATTGGCTCTTCCTTTTCTTAATTATTAGGTAAGATCAATATATGCTATAATTAATCTGAATATATATGTTATGTATATTTCAAATTTTCAATTCATATTGAAAATTATTTCAATAGGTACATCAACATATCTATATACAATCTGGAGATTTCAGAATAGGGCATCCCATTGAACTGAAATTGAATATATCGAGGCAGAAAACAAACACTTAATTGGGCAAACTAAGCTATTGGTTGTTCTCTTAGCTAGGCTTTCACAAGAGTGCCATAATTAGAGAGTATAAGCTGAGGTGTGATTGACAAGCAGTGAGATAGAACTAATTGATCTATCAATATCTGAAATTAATCTTATATTTTGAACATGGGTAGAGATTGTAAATTAAAATAATTTTAAATGTGTGGTTAAAAATGAAAAGAATTAGTGTAAAAAAATGAAATCATTATAAGAAAAAATATTTTTAGTTTAAGCTGTTTTAATATCTGTAGAACATAGCTTTGTTAATGTCAATTAAATTCCATACGATTGATGACCAAAGTGGTCATGATAGATATCATTATTTTTAACTTATTACACTGTTATATCACTTCTGTGTTGCAATATGTTTATATAATTGATTTCAATTGTAATGGTGGCACGAAGGCTATGATTACTATAGTCTACACGATCACCTAGAATCCTCAATTTAATTTTTTTTGTTGATCAAAAAAGACTCCAAACATCAAACTCATAAGCAAAATCCAACAATATCGAGTTTCATTTAGAATCCTCAATACCTCAAAGTCAATCTTGATCAAGTGCGCACGTAATTGGATTCATATGCTTACACCATGCCATACATGTTATGCACGTTAAATTATACGAAACCTTGTCTTAAAATAAAAAGTTTGTGAGAGAATTTGTTTTATAACTTGGTTATACACAAAAAGTGGAACCTGATGGGGTATGGCCGACTATAGTTCTGGGCATCCAAACTAACGAACCAACTAAACCTATCAACTCGGGTTGATTCGGTTTCAACTGTCGGTTGATTGGTTCTTCGGTTGGAAATTTTCAACCAAAAATCCCTTTTAGAAAAACCGTCTAGCATCGAGTACCTATACAATATACATACATGCATGTAATTTGTATTTATAATATTTTTCTCACTCTTACAAAATAAATTTTCTAATTCTACTATATATATAAACACAATTATTGCATATATGTAAAGGTCAGTAAATAGTAATGTGTGACCTAGCTAGGAAAAGTAATAAATTCTTTTAGCTAGGCTGTATGAGATGTATACATTTAAACCTCAAAAGGCACAAAACATATCCAAACCCTAGATGCCAAAAACACGACTTTGTTGGTCGAGAAATGCTTGGTTTGTCGTGAGACAACTTGGTCCCTATCAACATATTATATAATAATTTTATCTCAAAGCGGAATATTGGACAGTGAATCATATCCTTCCCACAAGTTTGGATACTGACTGATTTAATTGTCTAGGAAAATGATAGCCTTTTATTTTCATCAAACATAACTGACAAAGAAAGAAATAATATATATATATATATAAAATGATCTCCTCCCCATATGGGGAGGTTCCCCACGCCCACATACCTCCCGATTGAAGGGGGGCTTCAAGTGGGATCCTCACTTGAGGCCCAATTAGGGGGCACATGTAGGCGTGGAGAGGATCATTCCTCATATATATATATATATATATATATATATATCACAATCGATTTCATCGTTTCTCTTAATTCTACTTTGTTTTCTTATTTCGTTAAACGAATTAATTTCGGTGACTTATGAAAATATATATATATTAATTATATGCATGACATGGTAAAAAAATATTGAAATTAAGATAGAAATAAGCTCCAACACTTGGCAAATATATATATAATGGTGAAAGGGCAGTAAAACTACATGAAGGACCATGGGAATAAGAGTAAACAAGTTAATTATTCAATATCAATCTCTTTAAATAAATTATTCATTACATTTCACGGTGACTATTATCAGAATATATCCACTATATAATGTCCAATGTGTCGTACAAATTAATAGAATTGTATTTGTTTTTATATTTACAGATAGGCATGGTTTCTCGGTTTCTCTTTCTCCAATGGTGCAATTTATAATTAATTATTGGAGCTTAACTTATGTGTAATATGTTAACTCTAAAAAACTAACAAATAAAAAGAAAAAGGAGAGGGAAAACAATTATAGCAACCACTTGCTACCTTTTGAAAAACGTTACTTCATGGCTTAATAAAACTAGTGTTTCTATCCGTGCATTGCACGGGGTAACATATGTCCTAGATATTTAGAGTATTGAAACATCTTTGCGAATCTTTGGATGATTATCATATACCGTTATAAACTGCAATTGTTTCCGAATAAAGACATATCCGAGTACTCTAAGAAGTATTTTTGTTGCTTGCATGAGGGTTGAGTTCGAATTCTAGAAGAGGAATGGAAGATTAATTTGTAGATTTGTGATTATCCGTTTATGATTACAGAATAAAAAATTAATTTTTTAATTCAAAAAAATAAGGGAATATTGATTTGCAGATTTGTGATAATCTATTTATGATTGCAAAATAAAAAATTGATTTTTTAATTCAGAAAAATAGGTGAAAGTAGAGAGAAAATGTGTTGGTTTTATTAATATATAGATTTCAATAGGATTGTGACACAGAACCTCAATGTAAATCAATGATAAACCATGTATGATATGAATGAAACATTACTCTTTTATTTCAATTAATTGATCAATACTGACATATTATACTTTTGTTTCAACTAATTATAACATATAATTATATATGTATCCGACTCATTAATTATTAATTGTCATGTCTCACATCTTTCTCAATCTAGACATTATCAAAGAATCTAGTTTGAATTTTGCTATGTCAAACCCATAATGAATATATAATCGACCATTAGAGAAAAATTTCTGACTTACATTGTAAATTAATGATATAGCTCTTTTCTGAAAAGAATAGGAAAGCCAATTAAGATCCTTTTAAGTCTCATTTCTTTTCCTTTAGTTTTGACTTTTGAGCAATGGAGACTCTAGGGTGTTAGGATGTGTGTAAAAATAAATTTTTATATGTTTTTATGTGATACAAGAGAAAGAATTAGTAAAGTTGAATGGTGGAAATTTGTATAGTACAGGTAAGTCTCACAAGATAAGTGGATGTAAAATAGAAGAGAGGATTAATGGGATTGAAAAGAATGTGCAAAAATATATAAAACCATGCAAAAATGTATAGAAAAAGGGGGGCTTAGAGCACATCTCCGGCAACCACTTTATTTTTAAAGAACATCTTTACTTTTAAAAAATATCTTCACATTATAAAGAATATATTTTAATTTAGAAAAGAAAAATTCTAATTAACTACAACAAATTCGTTTCTTTATTTTGCTTATACCAATAAATAACTGTTGCATTCTTTTATTTTTAATAAATATATTTATAATTTTAATTATCTTTGACAAATAATATTTAGAGTTTGTTTGATTGGTTGGTAATTTGTTGGGCACGATATTCCGTAGAAAATGTGTGGTTAATATTATATTAGAGAATGTGTGTGTGGTTGAAAAAATGAGAAAGAAATTTTTTTTTTCTTTACTCATGAACCAAACAAGCCCTTAGTTGTGGTTTTAGCAAAATCATCAATAAGAGTATGAAGGTATATGACCATTGAATAATAAAGATTTGACTCTGATTCTCTAAATTTGAAAAATCAAACTCTCTCTCTATTTCAAAATGTAAAAGTGGAGCGGTAAAACCGCTCACTTGCCCGGACCTCGGTCCCTGTTCAATTCCTACCCCCACCCTTGTGCTCCCTTCTTCCCCAATTTCCCCTTGTAAAAAAAAAAACAAAAACAAAAAACAAAAAAAACTCAATTTTAATGTTTTATTTTTTATAATAAAGAGTATTTTTCATATAAAAATTCTATTCGAGCATCTTGAATGCTAAATGTGTAGCCCTTGTTTAGAAGTAAAGGGAAGGAGACACATTTTTCTTGTGGGTCCTATGGATTTTTTATTTATTTTTATTTTTACTTTTTAAATCACTTTTTCTTCACTTTTTCTATCTCATTTCTTGAGCCATGTTCAAAATCAAACATCAATCTACATATCTTCCACTATTATTTTATTATTATTATTGAATTTGTGTTCATATCTCTCGTCTTTTTTTACTTTTCTCTCACTCTTTCCTTTACACTCATCTCCATTTCACTCGCTTGCATTGAAGATGCCCTTAGGCCATCTCCAATGGAGCATGAATTGCATTGGATGCACAGTAGAGAGAGGAGAGAGAAAGGAAGAAAAAATTATTTTATATTAAAATAAATAGAAAAAAATGCAAGGAAAAAAGAAAGGAAAAAGTAAAAAGAAAAAAGAAGAAGAGATGAATTAAAAAATAATAATAAAATAGTAGTAGAAGAATTATGGACGTGCATCTATATCCGAACGTGGTACGAATATCTATAAAGAAAAGTAGCGGAAAGTGAAATAATTGAGATAAAAAAATTTTAAAAAGTGGATCGCTCTCTCTTTTTTCCCTTCCTATCTCTCTCCTCTCTCTCTCTACGGTCGTCGCATGGGTACAATTCATGGGAGCATTGGAGATGGCCTAATTAGAAATGCTCTTAGGTCTCAAAAATTGGAAATGTTAGACATGCCATTTTCAAAATAGTAACTTATTAACCCGATACCATCACTACCCGCTTTGATATTCAATTGGACAGTTCCGGCCTGAAAACCCGACCCACTTTGGCACAAGTGAAGTGATTATTAAAGTTCTTTTAAATTATCTAAAACTCAAAAGTAGTTCAGATACAACAGCTTCTCCCAATTCTTGTGTAAACAAAATTAGCACCATCTATATTTGAAAATTCTGGTGCTCAAAATGGGGAGAAGTCCGAAGGACTCGACTCATATTAAATCTTTATCTGCCGATTCACTTCCATGTGGCTCACCTTTCGCAATGGCCACAAATACATAATAGTACAGAAACTCCAACTTCCAGCTTATGACAAAATCCAGCTGCACAACTTTCAAGTTTACGTTCTTTTCACTGTTCTCTGGGGCCGACAAAAGATTGGATTTTCAAGCAGTTCTTTAGCAGAAGGTCGTCGAGTTGGATCAGGATCCATCATCACCTAAATAGATTGACAAATATGACGAGTTATTACTAATAAATCACAAACTACTTTCTAACTACAACGTGGAATGCCTTTTTCTAGCTTCATAATAATAATAATAATAATAATAATAATAATAATAATAAAGGATGCAACAAAAACCTCTGATCACAGAACAATGTGGGCATGTGCTGTAAAGAGAAGCCATTTACCTTCAGTAAGTTTTGGAATTGCAATGAATGACCAGGAAGAAGAGGCAGTTTTCTTTCTCTAAGATTTAGAAAATGAGGGCCCGATACAGGCAAAGGTACTCCTCTGACAAGCTCAAAGATAGAAACCCCTAGGGAGAATATATCTACTTTGTCAAGATGTTCATACTCATCATTGAGAATTTCTTGGGGCATATAGCGAGCATCCCCTTCTTCAACTGGGAGGCTTCCATCAACAAGAGTTGCACAACCGAAATCACCAAGCTTATAAACTCCGTCTTTGACATAAATATTATCTGGCTTGACATCTAAATGTGCCATACCCTTCTCGTGTATAAATTGCAATGCCTTGGCTATCTGGAAATTTGAGAAGTTTTATAGCCAAAAGTTAATTGAGATGGATAGACTTCATTTTGTAAAATTTTGAAATATGTGAGTAGCAACCAAGTGCAATTTCCGACATTCTACAGACTGACATGCATTTCCTGTAGCATTGTTCTCGTGATTCATTGAGCAATTGGCAGGTTTAAAAAAAATTAAAAAAAAACCCTCAAAATCTCATGCCCAATTCATTGCAAATTTTAAAGTCAACTTGAAAAAGATGATTGTTACATTACAAGATTAGTAGCACTGAGATTTTTATGGAAGTGCAGATGCAGATATGAAAGGTTGACACCTCAAGAGTTTTTCTGCAAATTATTATTCCTCATTATGAATCATTAAATTATAGGCTAACTGCATCCCATCACTCTCTGCTTCCATTTTAACAATCTTGTGTTGCAGGCAAGGGTTTAAGTTACATACTTTGGAAGCTTAGTAAAATCAGATGCTTCATAGTTCAACCTTGCATTCCAATATTTTTAGCCATGTTATTTATTATTTATAGTGAGTCAATGCAATACAGCAGCAATAATTACTATCCTACCCATTTCATTGTAAAATGATATCAGTGATTCAGTGTTGAGGATATTCTAGGACATGTGATGCATTTTAAAATTATTCACCTGATGCAATGCTTCTAAACATTCTTCCTCTGTTGATAATTTGGAGGCTTTGCTGATAGAAAGGCTGTGATCACATAGCTCCATTTGAATGTAAAGTTGCTCATTTTCAAACCAAGATGAGTAGTAGCCAACAATGTTTTGATGAGTCCCTGTAAAAATACAACACTTTGAGAACAATTGTTTCCCTTTTCAGATAGACAGTAAGCAAAGATGGGTATGCAGGCAGACCTAAAGACGCCAAAGCTTGAACTTCCATTAAAGCCTTGCTCCTGGAAAAATGAAGATATTAGCAACAGGATAAAAGAGAATGAGCCAATAATTGAGTTTCCGAAAAGGAACAAGCTACCTTTCTCTATCATGATGTAATTGCTTCAAGCTATGCTTCACTGCATACATGCAGCCATCAAGTCTTTTCAGGACTTTGAAAACACAACTGAAGTTTCCCCTGCCAATTTGCTGGAGAAGGCACAAATGAATCAAAACAAAGCACTCAAAAGAAAATGGTGCTCAACACTTAATATCAAGAAGCAATTCTCAGTTTCATAGTGTACCTCAGTACCTCTATTTCATGAAAATCTGTCCGGTAGCGTGAAAGGCCATCACCACCAATACCAACAGGATAAAAACCTGCATTCCAGTAACACATGTTTGTAACTTGTAAGGATCGAAGAAAAACTAGAAGGGTTTAATGACTAGTACATAGATGCTCTCTTTAAAGGCCAATATGGTATCTCAAAAAATGGCTCATCAACCAATATAAGTGCTTTCCATAAAACAATCAAATTCTTCCCTAAACTGAAAAGTTTGCAGTTCAACAAATAAGGTTCACCTGCACATTTTGATCTCTGATTCCCAACAGGATCTATATCTATTTGTGATGCATTCTTAAGGTATGGGTTCTTCAGACAAGGCGGAGGCATGACCCGACACCTTAAAGCCACCGCAGATTGTGAAACATAACTGTGCTTCTTCTCCCCTTGAACTGGTTTTTCTGTCTTCACTTCAGCTATTCCAATTGTATCTTTTTCGAGTTCTACCAACTCTTGATGGATGGAACTGTTGTACCCAGAGAACGTCACCTTGTCATCATCTGCTATCATAAAGTATGAGCATCAAAAACTGCAGAGGGTGACCAAAATCTTTAAAATAACAAACATAACAGCCCCATTTGTTAGAATAATTAACAAACATAATAAATGAATGCTGAGCAAACGTCTCCCGTAGCAGCTAAAAAACATATGACCAATTACAATTTCTCTCTTGTTTCTTTCACTGTCGAGGGCTTGTTTGTAGCTTGATTGCAGTGGCACATAAACTTGGTATTCTTAGGGAAAAGTTGTTCTCTCAGATTTTATTTTACAACCTGCAACTAGCAGGCCTTGGCATTTACCTATGCTATAGCACTTCTATACACAACAATGACACCAAGCATGAAGTCCGCATTGTGTAAATTAAAAAATTACTGGGGGAACAAAGTATAGTTGGTTTGGGAGAAGCTTTTGAGAAAATAATATTCAAACATGTACTAAGAAATAAATAAAATATTTAAAAAGTATAACAAAAAAAAAAAAAAGTTGTCACCTCACCCAAATTTGTAATTGAAGACGAGTTTGTCAAAAAAATAATTTTGGAAATATTTGAAAAGAAACAGCAAAGGGAAAGTTACTGATAGCAAATGGACGACAAAACAGCTCCCAAATATGGCCACAAATTGAGATCTAGTGGGGCTATTAGTTGAGTGTCCCATTGTACAGCCTTGTGTAAAATCTTCATCTTTAGTCCTTGTCTTTTCATTTACTCACGAATGAACTTACAAGAGATGTCCAAGATGAGGCCTCTTGATGTATTAGTTTGTTTATTTGTTTACAGCAAACTTTTACTTAATCACTTTAAGATGACTAAACTACAAAACACACATAATATCCAATTGCTGACAATAGAAATAAAGATGATGTTGGTGTCAAAATAGAGAGGATCGTGTTGTCCCAGTGAGTGACACTTTAGATCCTCAGCTCAACTAATCAGTAAGGAGAAAAAGCTTGAACGGGATGCAGTGCAAAAGATTGGATTGCATTGACCATACAAGGAAGCCAAGAAGTGCCACGTGAAACCTATGTAACTAAAAAGTACCTGTGGAGTTAAAAGAAAATTTTACAGAACAATTACAAGAAGAGAGATCCTTGATGAAGCTAGTGTTCAGCTCTTAAACAACACAATCTGAATAAGATGAGTGTCACGCCATGCTAAAATGAATCTACAGGGCTGCTATGAACAAGATAAGAAATATGGATTTCTTTCTGGATGGAGTTTGAAATAATTTTTAAAAACCAAATAAAACTATGACATGTGTCTCATATAGACCTAGAAAAGCTCCCAAACTCCAATTTATCAGAAATGCGATGTGAAACCATGAGTATAAAAGCTAACAAGATGGAGCATGGTGTATCCTTGGATCATTTGCTTCCTTGATCAAACAAACATGTAACCTCGCCCTTATCAAGGAGAATATGAATAACAAAAAGAATTCCGAATGGATCCAGAACATATCAGTTTGAGCTTTGAAGCTATTATGAGTGAGTAACAATGGCTTGACTATTTTAAAGTAGTTTAATAGACCACTAAGACATGCCAACTTTAAATTATATACTCTCGTGTTAGTTTCCTCGAAAGTTCTAAGAACACTATGTACTACATAGCAATTGTAAACCTATGTTAAGAGTAACAAAATGTTCTGTGGAAGTAATAGTACCATAGCATTAGCAAAATGGACACATAATATGAAATATATATATAAGAAGCTGTCTAACACAATGCTTTTAGTTGCTCAAAGTTCAAAGTCCAAAAGGTTCGAGGTTATGACAAAGGCTGTTTCTGATTTAAAATCACAAATTCAATCCTGTGTTCTTAGCCTCATTTTTCTAACCTGGCTATCATAATTTCAGGAAGTTAATTCATCAGGTCATTGCATCACTTTTAGGTAATTTTGAAAAGATATGAGTATGTTCTTATGGCTTTTAATCTTCTCCAAACATCCCAAAGAAAAGTTAGTCGTTCCAAAATACATCATCACTTTCCCTGGATGTCCCCCTTTTTCCTTTTTTTCCTTTATATTTGAATGTGTGGACCTTTTCACTCGACGTTGACACTAATTAAGAAGTAAGATATCTTTCAGCATATTTCACAAAATAATTGCACAGGCATATAAGAGAACTTAATAACCGGTTTTCACGTCAAGGGCCCAACTAGAGTTCTTGAAAAATCTAAGCTTTTGGCGCATGAAGCATACAACTGAATCAATTGCAAGAATAGTAGTCTTGTAATGTTACCAAGTCTTGGCTTTTTGCTCCACACAGTTTTAATTTTCTCTGGTGAATCAGGACATTGAACATTTTCCTGCAAAAGAAATTCCCAATACATTAAGCACATAAATTATTGAACCAGATGTCCTTTTACCTCCAAATACCAACTATGTTCATCATCTCACCTTCTTCCAGTCGAAATTGACTGGCACAGCAGGCATCTCAGGCGTAATATAATCAGGAGTACTGCATTGAAATTAAAAATAAAACAATCGCTTATTAAAGGGGGTAAAACAACACGACCAAAACAATATCATTTTCTAATTAAAATCCAAAATTCAAATTTTCACCAGAAGAAATCTTGACTCAGGATGAAATCCTTGTCACCAGCATCCAAATCCTGGGACAGAGATTCAACAGCTGACGGAATAGCTTCGGTGTCGAGAAGATTCTGCAGTTGAGACGATTTCTGTTGCAGAGGCAAATTCAGAGAAACTCGATCCAGCTGAACAGTAAAGTGATTAGCTAATGACCCCTTCATTATTGTGCCACAATTCTTCTTTGTCAAATTCTTGTTCCTAGTGCTCCTCCTTAGGGTTTTTCTCTTCATCAACCAAAATGTTTCACCAGTTTCTCTCTCTAGCTTGCCATCATCAGATTTTCTGGTTCTCATGTTGGATTTTGTAATTTCTAGAAGTGGGTGAAAAGGTGGCCGAGTGGAGATTCAAATTTGCGCGGGTTGGGGAAATTTTGGGGATGGTCTGCTGATGTTGGGTCTAACGGCTTATCCTGTATGCCCTCATTACAATGGTTTGATGATTTACCGGAGGAATCGTGCGACGGAAGCTAATACAGGTGTATTGTGTAAGGAATGCTCATGAGACACGCGTAAAGGATACGTCTTATTGAATTTTTTTTTCTATGCTTAGGGTGTGTTTGATTGCACATGGTGGAAAAGAAAATATTTTCCCACTTTCATGGAAAATTTTTTCTTGGGGCGAGATGGATTTTCTTTTCCATGGAAAATGGCCAAAACATGCTTTGAACTATTGTACCTAGAAAATATTTGCCATGGAAAATTTGTCAATCAAACAACCAAGTGAGAAAATTTTTTCCATGATGGGACATTTTCCATGGAAAATGGTGTCAATCAAACACACCCTTAATTCAAAAGTAAATAGTAAAATACTCCTATGTATACATCACGCGGATGTTCTACTGCCAACAAGTTAGCAGGAGAATATGCCAATAGGTGATGTGGCCCTCTCATAGGGCGCCATGTCACCTTTTTTTTTTATCTACATCAATTGATATGAATAATACATAACTGCCCACTGATTATGGGAGCCTCGTGTTGGCTCCACAAATTTTTCTCCAAAAGAGGGGGTTCTTGGTGCCATATCCTACCAACGAAGTTGGCAGGAGATCATTACTAGTATATAAGCCCGAATGGATACAACTTTTATCAAATTTTATTACTTTTTATCACTTTTTTTCACTTTTTTCTCTCTCCTAAATCAATCACATCCACATATCTCATCACATCCATAAATCTCAACCACTCACCTCTACTCATTCTCTCTCTTCTTTCACATTAAAATCCATTAAAAATCATTAAAAGTTACTCTCATTCACCCTTTTATATCAATGTAATATGCGCCTATTAGTATATAAATTAAAATTGATTTTTATAGATTTTGAAGTGAAATAAAAGAGATAATGAGTGGAGTTAAATGATGGAGATTTATATAGTACGTGTAGGTCCTATTAGATATGTGGATGTGATTAGTTTGATTAAATTCAAATTTAAAAAAAATGTATAAAAATTTGTAAAAATGAATAGATTAACGGGGGCATAATTAAAAAGTTTCCTAAGAGATTATTCAACGAAATCTCCTAATTTGAAAAATTTTGAGTACTTTCGAAGCATTAAAGACTCGACGCTATAAATAAGAGACCACAATAAATAATACTAACTATTTATGTGTAGATAGACAATTAAAATTGGCACACTTAAGCACGAGTATGTACTCTTGTAATATTTGAATTATTTTCATCTTAAAAAGTGATTTTGTTTAGATGTCAAGATAAAAAATAAAATATTTTACAAATTATACTTTTTTTCTAGGGTGTGTTTGATAGAGATTGAGGAAGAAACAACTATTAGATTTATGATTAAGAAGTAGAGAAATTGTTTCTAAAAAATTTTTTAAAAAATGTGAAATCAACATAATAAATGTGATTGAAAATAATGAGAGTGCAATGATTTTTCCATTTAAAATTGAACCAAGCATGAAGGTGATTATGGTGTCAATTGAAGCTTTCTAGTAGATTTCCAAACGACTAAGCGCGTGTTAGTGTATGTGTACAAATTGATTTTTATGTGATATAGGAGAGAGAATGAGTGAAGTTGAATGGTGAATATTTGTGTAGTACAAGTAGGTCTTACCAGATATGTGGATGTGAAATAGGAGAAAAAATAAGTTGAATTAAAAAAAATGTGAAAATGTGTAAAAACACATATACTAATGGGGGCTTATATGGCTATGGTATAATGGTATAGAATCCTTGGGCAACTGGCACCTAGAGGCGGTAGCGAGGGATTGGTGTTATACACCAATGTTGCGGTACAGCAGAGTGAAGCGTGGGTTGGACTTGGTGTTGTGCTTTGATGGGAGGATGGTACTATGGAGACGGCATTTGCGTTGCGTCCGTGCAACTTCGTTTCAATCGCGGCAGCTAACCTTTGGCAATCAAGGAAAGCCTTCTATTTGTGTGTGACTAGTAGTTGCAGGTCAAGTGTGTGGAATGTGACACAATGCGAGTTGTTCAGAGTTTGGTGTCTCTTGGGCCTTTCTTGTCTCTTTACCACGTAGATAAGGATATTCGTAGTTCATTTTTTAGTGGTCAGTGTGCCTCTTATTGTTATAATTCACAGTTATGAAATATGATAGCTCACACCTTGGCTACTAATGGTTTCCAATTTATTAGTGATTGTTTTTTGACTAATTGTATTCAATGACTTATTGTTCCTTGTGAAGAATAGGGAGTCATATTATTAATACAGTTAAACCTCGGTAAAGTAATGTTTAATAAAGTAATAACTTTGATTATATAATAATTTATTTCGGTCCTAACTTGAGCTAATGGACTAAAGTAATAACCTCGCTTAATGTATTAAGTAATAAAAAATTTTGAATCCTTATAGGCCCAATAAAAATATAAAGTAATAATTAGCGATGATTTGTGCCAATTTGTACCTTTAACATGTTCACTTTATCTTGCCTTTGAAGAAACCACTCATACAAACTTTCTCTAGATCAAGGTATTTTGCCGATTTGTACCTTTTAACATCGCTATTTTTAATTACATTTGACAAATATTTCGATGCCCTTTTGAGAGTGTTCGATATTATTGATTGACTAATAATCAAATCAAACTTTTGTTGCACCCATGCTTGCATATCGTTTTGGCTAATAGTTGGATTATCTTTCTTATGCCCACATATTGCACTCCTCGTTTTATTGTTTAAAATTGATTTTTTTACTTCTTTCAAATGATGAGAAGCGATTGGAGGGGAAACAAAATATTGTGTTTGCTTGGACTATGTCTTCCAAACATCTAGTTTTTATAGGTAAAGACTAAACATTTTCATTTGTTATGCACGTATGTGAACTTAGTTTTTAGAGACACTAAGTTTCATTAAAACTTCTAAGCTTCCCTTGATTCAAATAATACTTTGATTAGTGTCTTTTCATTTTTCTTACCACATACAATGTACATATTTTATATTGAAAAGCTCTCTCTAAAATAATAAATATTTATTTATCAATAAATGAATAATTTATTCATTTATTGATAAATAAATAACCTCGCTAAATGAATATTTTTTTTCGGTCTCGAGGATATTACTTTATCGAGGTTTAACTGTAATAAATCACTCAATCGCTCAAAAAGGGAATTACAATCCAAATTAGAAAAATTGGTTGTGAGAGAATTTTACACACGACAATAACTAAAGTTCTTTCGCTTCGATCTCTTTGCGACAAAAAGAGTAAAATGAATGGACATTCAATTTTTCTTTCCCTTTCATCTTTACTCTTTGCGACAAAGAGAGTAAAATAAATGGACATTCAATTTTAATCTAAGCAGTGGTTGAAATACAAGGGAGGGATTATTCACACCCCGTCTTTTCCTAAATACACTCCAAAAATATTTATATCCCCAAACTACCCTTCTAATTAATAATACTTAAAAAAAAAATAGAAGAAGAAGACGGAAGAGAAAGCGCATGCCATTTCCGACAACACTGCTGTCAGAAATTGCATTAGAAGCTATTGCAATTCTATTGTAATTTCCAGTAGTGGTGTTGCCGGAAACTACAGCAAAAAAGAGGGGCCCCCTCCAATTTCCGCCAGCATTTTCGCCGTTTTCACCCCCTTTTTTGGGGTTCGTTTTGCCAACCATGGCCGAACAGCTTCCAAGTTGTTCGACTGCCAAACAGTTTGGAAGCTATTCGACCATGGTTGCCCAATAGCGATGGAGTTGTTTGGCCATCTCCGATCGAACAAAATATTTTTTTAAAAATATTTTGGGAGAATATTTTTAAAAAAGTTAATATTTAAAGCAAATTAATATTTTAGGGTGTACTCAGCACGAAGGGGTGTAAATAATCCCTCGCTACGAACAATAGTTAG
Organism: Jasminum sambac; assembly: GCA_018223645.1. Lineage (NCBI taxonomy): Eukaryota > Viridiplantae > Streptophyta > Magnoliopsida > Lamiales > Oleaceae > Jasminum > Jasminum sambac. Next base: position 31,848,939 of record CP073652.1, read on the forward strand.
AATATTTCCAAAAACTATAGTTAGAAAAACTCAGCGCGTGTTCTCAAATTTTAACATATTTTTATACACAAATTTCTTGGGACCTACCTATATTGCACAAATCTCCATCATTTAAGCGTGTGTTCGTTTCCACTTATTTTCACCTAAAAATTACCTACTACTAAAAATCAAAGCCAAATATCAATATCAACCACACCTTTCACATCATCACTCATTATTATCCACATATCTCGTAATCCCCACCACTATACTCCACTTTTAATAAAATTTTAGGCAAAAATAAGTAGACCCACCACACACACACGCTAAATCAAATCACGAAAAACCTGTGTCACGGGACTTCAGCCATCAAAACCCGCAGCACGCCGTCTTCTTCCCGCGCTTCTCAGTCGGAGCAAGGAAGCTGAACATTTTATGCTTCCTTTATCTTTATATCACACCTTCTTCCTCAATCAGACTGCACTAATGTTGAGGAATACCAGCATCTCGGTTTGTAATCTTCATTTCATTTCCCAAATTAGCGATTCACATTGCAAATTTTATGATTCTTTCTCCCATTTTATCCAGCCAATAATAATGACATTGGAATTTCTAATTCGACTCTACAATTTGGAACTAACTCGCAGGATAACATTGATTCTGATCAGAGTATTTCTGGTAGACTAACCTTTTCCTGTGTAAATTTAATTAAGAAGTGACTTCTGTTAGGGTTTCCAGTTGAATAATTATTATCTTTAATGGTGTAACAGAAGAGGAGGAAAATTTGCAGGGCGACTGGTCAGAAAATTGTATTTCATTGGGCGGTCCTATTGATAACAAGGTGAACACTCTTCCTATTGACAGTGAGTTTTATAGGAAATAGCAACTTGAGACTGGATAGCCGAATCCTGCATTTTTATTTTTCTAAAATGATAAATATCAAATTGGCTAACTTTACGATATTGAAACTTGAATGCGAAGCTTTTGTATACTTCCTTGTGCTATAGAGTGTAAACCAATGTTTGCATTTGCAGGGGGGAATACAAGTTCTCTCACAGTTTGAGAAACTAAGAGGTATTCATGTAATTAATTTATTATGTACACAATTTCAAATGTATTACTACTACTTTCATGAGCATAGTACACGTTTAGAGCTTGTTTGATACTCGTTGTCTCGAGAATCATTTTTCCTAACAACAATTTCAACCACTCATTTGATTGAGTTGACAACTTTTCATATTTTTTAATACTTCGACTTTAATTTTCAACCATATATTCAAAAATCATTTTCTCAAAAATCTCTGCAAAACATACTCTTACTTTGAAAACTGACAATCACAGTGTGTCGCTGCAGATTCGTACCAACTTGAGCCAACAGAAAAGGTGTCCACTTCATCGTGTGAGGTATTAATCAACTCTTATGGATAAACTTCTCTAACTTGTCAAATTTAGCTGAGCTCCTGCAAAGATCAAATCAGTTCATTAAAAATTGGAAAATCAGATTAGTGGAATAGAAGGTTAAAGGAAACATTCTTTCACTAAATCAACCCTGTCCCGCCATACAAAAAACTCTTCTTGATGATCTTTTGTCCAAATGTATTAAGTTGTCATAGTTGTTATGGTTCCTAACAAAGTGATAATATTAATATGTTCTTGTGGAGGATTATTTTTATTTTTATAATGTTGGGGAGGGGGAGCTAAAAGTTATCTCGTTTGAAGTTTGAACTGTGTTGGAGATTACAATATGTATGTTAAGAATTATTTATTTTTTCTTTTTTTCCTTTTTTATTTAAATAATATATCATGAATATGTGGTCTTAATAAAAAATTTACTTTTATTGAATGGTAGAACTGAAGTTCTTTTAAAAATGAAGTTGAAAGAAATGCAAGCATAATGCATAACTGCAATAAATATTGGCAGGTTTGAACTTACGTGACTTTCGTCTTCAATCATTTTGTTAGCAGTGGGAAGTAGGTTTCTGTGCTGATGATGAAGTTGAAGATCCTGTCTTCAATGATGAGGATGGTTCCATCCATCATCCAAGAACCTCTGTTCGCTACACGAGGGAAAAAACTTCCTACTTACCAACTGTGGCAGCAAAATCTAACTCTGATGAAGAAATTACTTCTGATGATGAGGTGCGCACTAATATGATACTTTACTAACTTCATAGCTGTTGTACCCAAGTGCAGTCCATTCTTATAATATCCTTCACCAAGCTCTGCCCTTAATCCTGCTGTTTGCACTTCTAGAAAGTTAGCCTTCATCATATGTTGGGAAGCATAAAAAATGATGTTGGTGGCATATGGCCAGAAGCAAGCCGAGAAGCCGAGGCATTAGTTCGCTTGTATGAAAACTCTGGCTGTTCCTCGTCTAGTGGCGCCTCTGTGAAAGAAACCAAATCCTTTAAAGGTATCACCTACCTCTCACCTTTCTCAAATATTTTGGTAAGTTAGTTTCTTGCATCTGTCAACTGCCTCATTTCAATGTCCGCACTTATCGATTAAATCTCTCACACTTGTTCAACCATTGCTCCTTACCTGACAAGCACAGGAAGAGAGAGAATAAAGCAATATCAGAGGAGTGTTTGCCTGACTATCATATATAGAGTTGTTTTCTTTTGGGTATCAGCCTATATTTAAACAGAAAATATATTTAAATTCCGCTCCCTTGCAGATGGCTTTAACTCTAAAGTTGTTCTTCTGTTGGTCTAGAGGACTAACCAAACTTACTCAAAAGATCTTGTTGAACACTGCAGTTGGTGGCAAGAACAAAGCCAAGCCCAAATTTTCTTTTGCTTTCCAGTCACGCAAGGAAAATCTACCTTCATCTGTCTGCCGTAATAATGAGAATGGGACTTCTTTGGACAAATTTCCATTAGCAGATCAACCTGCAGACAGAGATATGAACCAACCAATTTATGGTGCCTGTTCGGATTTCCATGGACAAGATGCAAAACAGACAATGATTCATCAAGTATCATCAGAGGTGGCCCTCAACTGTGGTTCTAAAGAACATTCCATGGCTGAATTTCTAGACTGCTTCAAGGAGAGGGGTGTTCTGCTCCAAGGAAGTTCTGAAATGGTTGGTTTTCTTCTTTAACTTTCTTTTTTTTCTTAGTTTTGTATTGAAGGTTTACTATTATATTTTATCTAGGATGCTGGGGAAAGGGGAAGAACCCTGCAGAATGTCCTAGCTGGAAATACATTCCCATTGGGTGGTGGAAGCATGGATGACGATGACCTACCTGAAGCTTTGGATAATAGATCATCCAGTGACGATGAGGTATTTCCTTGGTGTTCCATTGACTGATTTGTATATTTGAAACACTTTGCTGACCCATGTGTTTCAGGAGAACCCTCAACGGGCAAAGCAAGGTCTTCCTTCCAGGACCATGGTAGATCAATTCCAGGAAGCCTTTGGAACTGTTCCTTCAAGTGATGAGAGACCACACTTAGCACTGCCTAGACCATTGGGGTGGGTAATGGGGCTAAATCTTGCATATTAGCTGAAGAACGATGATAATATGCTGCTACTTTGAGTTAGAATCTCACTCTTAATTGACAAATTGCAGTGGCGGATTATTTGCAAGGTTGCAGCTAGTAATTCAGACTGAGAAGGAAACAGATTCTGAATACTTGAATAATTTATGCTCAGAAGTCAGTTCTAAGGGTAAACTAAACTTAACAATATATGCACAATCCCTTAAACAGTCTGCTTGCATGTGAGGCCATTTATTTTTGGAACTTTTTGTTTTGCAGGTGAAAGAGATTTCATCGATGTAAGAATTCTGTCGAAGTCTTTGGAAGCGAAGCTTACTGTTTGTTCTTGCACTTTCATCAGAGATGGAGAGGTGCGCACACCAAGAAAACAACATACAAATAAATATGACGCCACTTGCATTTTAGAGATATTTGGGAATGCCATAAGTTCTTTTTGAAACTTTTCAGTTTTTGAGATCGAAGCCCGTAGAACTGTGAAGTTCTATGGTCTCTTTACTGTCTGAGACTGCTGATGTGCATAATTGAATGAAGTTCGAAGTTGACTTGTGAATATTCTTAGCTCCTAGTCATATTTGTGAGAAATTCTGTGCGAATTGAGTGTGTAGGTCCCAAACTTATGATGGTCTGAAATCTTGTATCTTTCTATGCATAAGGCACTAAGTTGTGCTTTATAAGAAACTGAATTTTTGTCAGCTAATAGTGTGATTGAAATTTTCTGAGGTTTCCACATACTACAAAATATCGAATTTGGAGTGTGGAAAATATAATGGGTGTAACTGGAGTGTGATTTTTTATTTGCATCTTTATTGTATACACTCCTTTATGGTGGCAGAGAATCATCCCATGTTTTGTTTTGCTTCTGCAGAGCTCCAACTGGGAGAACAACCAGCAATTGAAGGGCAGGGAAAGGACTTTGACTATCCTTTTCAACTCAAGAATATGCAGTGATATTGAACTTGAAGTTGGCAATCTCATTCGCGTACACTCCCCTTGGTATGACCTGCATGAGTTTTTGATTTTTTTTTACTAATTTGAGGTACAGGAAAATGAGTCTTATTGCACCAATGGCAGGGATTAAGTAAATTGATCAATTGTCGTGAAATCCACCTATTTTGTTTTACAATTTTGTTTCAAGTTCCATCTTCTATTGATGGAATTGTTAGCACTTGAAATTTTCTTCACCGGCAAATACTTTTGCAATATGCAACAGGATAGGGTTGCTAATACTGATTCTTAGGGCTTGTTTGATAAAACTTTAAACTAAAAATTAGTTTTCTCTCCCACCATTTTCAACCACTCATGACATCAATTTGAGTATCAATTTTTTAATACATTTTCTTTACATCTCCACCATACAACTAGAAGTCATGTTTCCAATAATCTATATGATACATACCCTCAAACTAAGTGGTCAAATTATATCACCGTGCCTTGGTTTGGTAAATATGCACACAACTATGACATGACAAAGACAAATTTGTCAGGTCAACATACTTTGGGTTGAGAATGAACAGAAAACCCGTTGCAGTGTCGTACATTATTGAATTTATTAATGAAGATTTACTTCTTGGGCCAGGTCTCTGGTATAAATCCTGGATGGTCTGGCCTATGTGAAAGAATAGAAGCATTTTACCACTGCAGGAATGCTCCACTCGGCTGGGAATTCTATCTTGGTTGGTTGATGATCCCTACGTGTGAGATTTTCTCACCATTAAACTTTCATTCCTTTGAATCCGATGAATTCATTTGAGTTCTTGAATGACCTCCTTCCATAAGTACCTTTGAGAAATACATGGAGATTTAGTTAGCATGTGGACCAATTACCAACTAGTAATCCATGTTGGACACAACATGAACACTCAAACTCATAGCACAGCCACTGTCTTTGTCAGGATCCAAGGGAGGGAGGGAGGGGGGCAGGGGAGGGTATGCACTCACGGGGCATCCAGTTACCATGGCTACCTTTCTATAGAATAATTACTGTGTCGATTAACATGGCATTTGCTTTACGTCTTAACAAAAAATATGACTTTTTCTGCTCATTGCATTTGAATTTGCTTTTATTTTACTGCAACCATCAAATTGGGGGAGCTCTTCTTTTGATAGACTTTTGATCGTCTAACTAATATTGCTACTGTTAGTATTCTTCCACCCCAGTTTTGTGTGGACCGTGTAGCTTTTGAAATTATAAGCCGTGGTTAAAAATTTGGAGAAAATTCGTTGGTCAATTGACATGTGGTTGGACATGAAGTTGAACGAGCTTATGATTTCAAAAAAGCTGGACCAACTGCAAGCTGGCTTGTATCTTCTTGACTTCTTCTCCATGTCTTTCACATTCATTTATGATTAAATAATTCTACCTTGAAAGAAGACTAACTTCATCCAGATCGTACACATGAAAATTTATCTCCATGACATGGTTTATCTCAAAAGATTTTGTTCACAGAATGTTGACTATTAGGAATCAAAAATATTAACTATGGCCATGTAATGATAACAGCTCACAGAGGAACAAACCATCAGAGCAACTCCAATGCTACTTTCCACACTACAATGTCTACTAAGAGAGCGAAAGACACATTTTTTCTTATGGGTCCCATATTTTTTTTATTTTTAATTTTTTTAGATCACTTTTCTCTCAATTATGAATTGTCCCACTTTTTCCTCACTTTTTCTTTATCGCTTCCTGTCGTTTCCAAAATCACACATTCATCTACACACTTTCTACTACTTTCTACTGTTATTCTATTATTATTTTGAAATTTGTTTTTATTTCTTTCCTCATTTTCACTTTTCCCTCTCATTTTTCCCGATCCTCCTTTCCAGTCAACTTCTATTAAAATAATCATTTTATCTTTATCTCTATCCTCCACACCATTTTTGAAACCCACTTTAGCATTGGATCACCAATGACTCTAAACATTTTTCATCAATGACTGTTCATTTGAGGTGAGTGTATTTAGCAATTGGGGTGTACAAGTGATAATCCAATTTCATGAAATACGAATTCTTGGCGTAATAATCATCTTAGCTCTATCTCTCTCAAATTTTCATCAGCTTGTATTTTCGATTTCTTGTAAACATTACCAATGACTGTTTATTGCAGTTGTGTCTATGTTATAGTACAAATAATTAAGCCATGCTTGTCTGTACCTTCAACCCCTTGGGTCACATTTTGTGTCCTCTTCTGGTTCAGGAAGAAGGTGCAGGTGAAAGAGAGAGGTGAAGTGATTTTATGCACGTACTTTTCCCAGGTCCAGCCTATGGAGTGATCAAAATTTGGTTATTTCTCCACGCGGATAGGATGTAGGTGCAGCAGATTGCTGTAAGTATCTGTTCAATATATAGATTCTTTCGGATGAAAAAGGGTTTTGCCTAGAAGAAATGTGTGGTTCAAAAGTAAAATGATTCATGCGTTACAATCTATCTATGTCTAAAACGAGATTTTGAGAAAATGCTTTTTAGAAAAAAAATAATAATAATAATTCAAACAAGCACCCTCTTCTTTTTTTTTTTTTTGTTTTTGGACATAGGTTTTGACTATTGTTTGTAGGTAAAGTGTTACTATTGTTTGTAGGTAAAGTGTTTTCATACTCCCCAAGTCTCCCACGTCCCATGCAATTTTTGATATCACTTATTCACATACACATTAGCAATTTAAATATAGTCTACCTTTTTTTTTCCTTTTTCCCCCACATCACGTCATCTTCTAAGTAGACGATTACTATGATTTTACATTATTTGTTCGTCACTCTATTTGTTACCTTGTTTGTTAATGTAGTATTTCACTATTGGATATCGCTTAGCACTTGGTTTGTGTTTAGATAAACATGTTAAAAAGTTACTCTTTAATTTAAATATTATTATTTGGATCGCAAAGCAAAACATGCAAATAATAATTAGCACCAGTCTTAAGTATGTGATTAAAATTAAAAATTCACTTTAATTAGAATCCTTCTTTGGAGCATATATGATTTGAAATTTTATTATAAAGCAAAAATATAATGTCTGTTATGAATAATAATTGAAGAATAATTATTATGTGTTATGAATAATTGAGAATAATGTGGTGGTTATGAATTATGAGGAATAATTTGGTGGAGGAATAATTTGGTAAAAGATGTAATTATTATATGTGAATGACTATTATACCCTTGATGAAATTATGTAATTACGATTGTGTCATTCAAGCTTTCCTATAAATAGAGGCTTGATTATTAATGAAATTCATTCCGAGAATTCCTTCAATTCATTCTCTCTAAATTCTCTCTATTGCTTTATACTTTTATAATACGTTATCAAGACTAGCCTCTACCATTTGAGTAATATGAAAGAAGATGCTCTACAACAGATTGCATCTTATAGATGATCTTCATGTCGAACCTGATTATTACGAATGAATTAATTCATCCTCATCAATCCTAAATAACTCTCTCTTTGCAAATACATCATCAAACTTCCTTTGTTCATATTCCTCTCCCACAATTCCTCATTCTACACAACCCGCTCGAGATTGCCTGAAATCCCAAAATTGGAAGAATGGAGTCAAAGAATTTTCCGATCACGTAAATGGATTGCAAGTAAATCTCATCCATTAATAATAAGAGAAAGGAAAAAGGTAAATCATATGATTTTATAATATAATAATATATTAAACTATAACATCTGCTTTATCGAGATATAAGGAGCATACATTATCAAAATCAAATTTTCTCGACTCCATTATACTCGATTTAACGAGAGCTTCGATTTGACACCAATATTGACAGGTAATAACTCGCTTTGAAATATGTTATTATCAAACTTTCAAAATTTACAAATCAAGACACTAACTTTTGAAAGTTACAAAATAGTCCTTGAATATTTTGATATTGATAAATTAAAGTAGAAAGGAGATAATTTTCCAATCAGTAAAACATTGATAAAATATTTTTGACAATTTTACCTGCTATTTAATTGAATGGACAATTTTACCCTTAGGTAAACCGACCTAATTTTGACGACAAATAAAAATGGATAGAATATTCATGAAGAAATTCTAAATCCATTGATTATATAAAATGGCAGTCCATTTGAGCTTAAAAGATCGAATATTATTTTAACTAGAAGAGTTCAATTACATAATGTACTTATTCTGTAAGGATAAGTGTGTTCAGAAGAATGAGATTTGTTCTGTAAGAACAAATTTGCTCCGCAGAAGCGATTCAATATTTAATTCTCGCACTTTATTTCTGCAATTTAATTACATCGCAATACCTCCTACTTGATGATGGGTTCAACCGTCACTAAACGAAGGTTTTATATATTTCTGCACTTTATATGCTAAGTGATGGGTAATACCTTCTACTAGCAGATCCTACTCCTGAAGAAGTAGTTAAATATTATGCAATTTAATTCTTGCTATTTAAATTCGTAAATTTATATTTATTGCAATAATTCCCATAAGGTAGGTTCGACCACCTATTGGAGGAAATTTAATTTCTGCAATTTAAATTTATGCACTTTATAGTTTGAGTATATTTCCAATGTGGTGGGTAATACCACACGATTGGTGTGCATATTTCCAATGTAGTGGGTTATACTACACGATTGGTTATAACGAATCCTACTCGAGAAGAAGTAGTTGATCAAATATTCTAATCATACTCTCAAGTAGTAGACGATGAGAATAAAATTATTTCCATATATACCGAATATTAATGGAGAAAATTGAGTAAGTGGTACTTGAAGTCACCATTGGATAAATAGATGAAAATAAAATGCTCAATAGATCCCATGTTGATAAATCAAAGAAAATATATCGCATGGAGAGATTATATGAAGTAATCTCATCGATGATATGAGATTGTATTAATATGAGAATAAAATGCTCTTGAAGAAGCAAAATCACTAGATTTCAGATTTGAATAAAGCCAATATGATATTATTATTATTACTCGTAAGAAGTACAAAAGCAGTAAGTGGAACATATTGAGAATATCAAAAGATGGCATTAAACACTCGAAAATATAGAAATGCAAAAGAATATACATATCAATCCATAAATGAGGGATGCGCCTCGAGTATAAATACTCGTAATTCGCCACCATCAACATTAGGATTCATAATGAAATATTTAAAGGATCCGAATTTCTTTTCGCTTGACACCAGTGGTCCAGACCGACGGATCTCGGCTTCCGCATTCTTGAACATATGCATGAAATTTGATGAGTAGTTCATCAACAAAGATTAGCGTAAATAAGTATTTTTCTCACGAATGAGAGATAAACTTATTATTTACACCTCGATCTAGAAACGCTAGTAAGCTATCAAAGAAATTATTAATATTCAACAAACCTATTGGTTTGACATGAAAATTCCATCGCGCCAACGGCGCTATATTGAATATTTCCTCCAGGTGTGTTGTAGCCACCTGGAAGGACAATGAAAGCATCACTATTATTCATCATATACATCATGCAGTTGTGGATGGATTGGCGCCATAGCCCCAACCTGGCTGACTCCATGGTAGAACTGCTCCACCGAGTATTAGATCCAACTAGATGGAAATGTATTACACTCAAACTCTTATTCCCAATGATTGTGCGGTCATTATAAGTCTAGTTAAAAGTTTGTTGTTGGTTCCTCCAGTATAGTATATTGATTTCTTGTCTCCTAACTCTTTTACAAGTCGGTTTGCCATATCCACATATTGGATATGGCCTACCGCTAGATCCACCAAGAATACATACGGTTTTAATTTGGCGAGGTAAAGACTGACTTGTATGAGATGATCTCTAAAATCTCCATATCCATCTCTACTCCGATCTCTCTTTGCACTCTACTTTTAATGTATTGAACATGAGAGATATATGAATCCTCTATTTAAAGAAAAATTTTCAAACCAATAATTGAGTGCACTATTTACTTTTTTGACAAATATGAAAGAGAAAAAAAGCGTAAATTTTTTTAAAGTGAAAATGACATATATCTGCTTGATTGAAAAATAATATATATATACATATATATATCTTAAAATCGAAAAACAATATTTACAATTACAAGAAAAACATTGATCTTCGTTATTACACCGAGCTTCCTTATATTAATATGAGAAAATTATTATACTAAAATTTTCTACTAAATTTACAAACAGGATCTTCTAAAGTAAGTTTTTCAAGATCAGAAAGCGTTTGTTGATCTTTGAATTTGGCTCATAAGGCCATTAGCTCACCTTGTGCGTGTCCATTAGGATGTGTCTCAAGAGCGCATTGAATATCATCCAAAGGCTCCTTACTCAATCCATCCTTAATGAATGCTATTTTATCTTCTCGATTTCTGACAAGTACCCCAGATTTACATCGAAAGTGTCACATGTCCACCGAGCACATTTGTAGCATCTTCCTAATCTTTTTGCTCTCCGTTTCTTTGAAAAACTACTTTTACCCATACCAGGCATGTATTTAGAAGGAATTGAAACCTCACCAGATAATCGAACCTTTGCTTCAATCAAGTATCGGATATCTTGTGGGATACCCTTATTCATTAGCATCCTTAATCTTTCCAAATTTACATCGATAAATCCTTTTTAGGATTTTGATCAGAGTGATGGATAGTATTTTCAAGATTTGAGAGCATATGATCCATTATAATGTATAGACCCTTGTTAGGATGAATTTTGCAATAATTTTGATGATTTATTTATAGAATAATACGACGCGTATGAAATAAGACTCGATTTTAAATAAATAATATGAAGCGTAAGAGCTACGATTTCGAATTAAATAATAGCCTGATGTGATGCGTATGAGTCAGAACTCCTGTTTGAACAAAGAGTAGTAGACAATAATGTCACCAAAAGATGATGGAATTTGTCGGTGAATTATTTCTATGATAAATCATATTGAGCACTATACGATACTAGTGAAATCGATATAAGAATTTCTTGAACTAGAAGTTCAATAATACTGCTTGCAAACCACTCACCATCCCGGTTTAAATAATTATTGAAATCAATATTTCAAGTGAAGAATTAAAGGAATTCTTCAATGATTGTTCTCGATAAATGATGAAATCATTACTACCAATATTGAATAAATCCCAAATATATCCGGAATAAAGGATGAGAAATATGGGCCCACTCATCCTCCATGTGGACTACTAGATATTATGATATGGATCCACTAGATAGTCACATGTGTATATGATTCGTAATTTGAAATTTACGAAATATTTGCTCACGGTATGAGCATGATTTTCAGATTTAATGATAAAGCAGTAAACGTATATCTCAATACTTGAATAAATCCTGAAGGATTTGAGTATGATACAAGTGGGATATTATATGGCAAATTATTTAAAGTCCTCAAATAAATTGCCGATATCGAGAATAGAATGCAAACGGTCTAAATTCCCATATTAAGGTTGAATGATGAGAACATATATGATTAAAATCATACCAACTGTATGAGTTTTGGTGTTCTAAATTTTCTCGCATGAGGGGAGTATTAAAGGTTGAAAATAATATGTGAAATGCATCATGTTATATCCTCGAAATTGAAATACTAACTTGAAGTTCAAAGATGCATGAAAGGCTATGAACAATCACATATATCAGCTTAAGATGCTTTGATAAGTTAGCACGCCGTAAGCGTTGATATTATGAGATTTCAAACATATATATCAAAGCAAATTATAAAAGATGGTCTTAATAACTGAGGCATATGCTTTTGAAGAGTATATAGACATAACTATATTGTGTAATCCAACAAGAGGATTGATAATGAGATATCTCGATAAGTTATGTCGATATGGGGAAAGAAATGAAATTGAAATGTGTCGACACCTGGTATGAAAATGTAGCGCTACATATATGATCAATGATAATGAAAATATTGAGATATATTGAAGATGATAAATGGTGAATGTGAAATCCTTAACTTATGAGATGATGAGATGATGATGACTAGTACTCAAGTTTAAAGATAAGCATGGTGGTCATTATATGTTGCATGCTCATGAAAGTTAAATTACCGATCGTGTGTGTAATCGAAAAGGAAATTAAATGATCGGATGAGCTAAACCCGTGTTTATGAGTACCCTAAAGGGTGAGCTAAGCCCTCAGGAATGAAATAACCTATTAAGTGAGTATTAAATGTTAAATGATATATTTTAAGTGTTAGTTAGTTATGAAGGTTTACTTATATGTTTACATGTTTTTACGATGAATTTATATGCTTTAAATTGTGTATTTGGAGACATGTGTTCATGGTGAATGTTTTGTAGTTGTGTAAGAAAATTGATGCACTCTAAATGAACGTAAGGTATAAAATCAATGTATATGATACTCATACAAATGTATGAAGGATTTTGAAATGCTGCGTAAAGATACTTCAGATAAAATACGCGTTGCGCACTTTTTCCCTCGACTGAGGTTTTATCCCATTGGGTTTTCCTAGCAAGGTTTTTAATGAGGCAACTTTAAAGGCGTATTCACATGAATAATGTACTCTTTTTCCTTCATTAGGGTTTTCCACTGGGTTTTTCCTAATAAGGTTTTAACGAGGCATATTCATGGTATATTGAACGATATGAGAAATTGATACAAACAGATCTATTGGATCGAAGTTATAATGGAGCTAATGCTTTAGATCCAAACGATGATGATATTGAAATCATTTTCCATAAGTAAAGATATCGGTTCTCAAGATATTGAAATCAAAACTGAATACACTTTTTCCTTCGATCAAGTTTTTTCCCACCGGTTTTCTTGACAAGGTTTTAGCGAGGCGAAGACGCGAATACTATACGCCACGATAAGACATCGAGGAGAGCAATGTTTTGATGAAGCAGATATAACCACCAAGCCATCCCTCGCAATCGATCAAGTTTTTTTCCCACCTGCTTTCTCCAAACAGTCCCGTAATATATTTGTATTAATAAATTACCGTTCAGAGTGCGATGAATAATAATTGAAGAATAATTATTATGTGTTATGAATAATTGAGAATAATGTGGTGGTTATGAATTATGAGGAATAATTTGGTGGAGGAATAATTTGGTAAAAGATGTAATTATTATATGTGAATGACTATTATACCCTTGATGAAATTACGTAATTACGATTGTCTTATCTCAAGTTTCCTATAAATAGAGCTCAGTTATTAATGAAATTCATTCCCGAGAATTCCTTCGAATTCATTCTCTCTAAATTCTCTCTATTGTTTCTATACTTTTATAACAATGTCTTACATAACTTAGGCACAACTACAACTTGCGGCATCACCAGCCGACACTTTTTCTTAACGGGGGATATTTACACAACTATAGTTACGACAAGAATTCATATTTCATCACAAGAGCTGATGAAAACTGCAAGACAGTGCGATTTTTGGAAAAATTTCGATAGTGTAGAAATGGGTCAGCCAAACAGCATATAATCGAAGCTCGCATGGGAATATAAAAGGAGTCGTCTTGCATTACGTGTCTTCAAAGCAACGCATCAATACCATTACCAAATTGCCCTCAATCATATCACTAATTAGTAATTATAGTAAGGGATTTTGGTATGAAATAGTCACAAAAAAGCTAGTCGTATTCTTGATTTGAGTCAAATAATAAAGGTAGCGTATGAATGGTCAAAAAAAAACTTTGGTCTTGCAAATGGTCCAAATGGACCATGTTGTCTTTCCGCCAATTTTCTTTATTTGTCGCTTTTGTCCAGGATATTTTGGTCAAAAACATTAGAAAAAATTACACAAATGGTCCTCATCTTTGTGGGTTATTAAAATCAGTCACCAAGTTTTTAATTTTGTTGCATTAGTCAAATTTTAATTAAATTATATAATTTTATATTTTACCTTTTTGTAGATGCAATTTGGTCATGAATAATTTTATCGAATCAATTTGACACTAATTAGATAATTTTATCGAAAATCTTCAACGTAATAACATTTATTTATGTTTTCTTTTGTGTTAGATATGCGTATATTTTGATTTTAATCAATCGATTAACGATAAATATAATTATTGTATCTTCTTAAAATTTTTAGTATCATTATACTCGTAAAAATAAAAATATAACTAATATAAAATAAAATAAATATATACGCACATTTTGATTTCGAAAAACAGATATAAATGAATTATCAGCAAATAAAATTTTATTAAATATATCTACGTAGAAAAATATCTGATACAAACAATTAATCAAATAAAAATAAAAAATAAAAATCCCAAACCACCACTCCACTCACCACTTTCAACCCCACCCCCATCTCAAACCACCACCACCATCTGGTGGTGGTAGATGGTGCCACCACCACCAGTGGTGGTGGTTGAATCATCAGCTGGTGGTGGCGCCAAGCCACCACCAAATGATGGTGGTGGGGGTGTGGGGTGGGTGGTGGTGGTTTTGGGATTTTATTTTTTTATTTTTATTTGATTTAATTAATCGTTTGTATCCGATATTTTTCTTACATGTATATATTTCTAATAAAATTTTATTTAGGTACAACAATTCATTTATATCTGCTTTTTAAATCAAATGTGCACGTATGTATTTTATTTTATTTTTTATATTCGTTATATTTTATTTTTCTGATAGTACGATACTAAAATTTTAAGAAGATACAATAATTATATTTATGTTAATCGATCGATTAAAATCAAAATATACGATATCTAACACAAAAGAAAACATAAATAAATGTTATTACGTTGAAGATTTTCGATAAAATTATCTAATTAGTGTCAAATTGATTCGATAAAATTATTTATGACCAAATTCGTGATCTACTTAAAAAGGTAAAATATAAAATTATATAATTTAATTAAAATTTGGACTAATGCAACAAAATTAAAAACTTTAGGACTGATTTTAATAACCCACAAAGATGAGGACCATTTTGTAATTTTTTCTAATGTTTTGACCAAAATATCCCCACAAAATGACAAAATAAAGAAATCGACGAAGGCATGAAATCTGGCCCATTTTGACCATTTCAAGACCAAAGTTTTTTTTTGTGACCATTCATGCCACCTTTTATTATTCGACTAAACCAAGAATACGACTAGTTTTTTAGGACTATTTGCGCCAAAATCCCTTATAGTAATAATAAAATGCATGCCCTTGTACGACTCTAAAAGAGGAAAATTATAATTGGGACCCCAAGCTTTCACAATATAGTACAGAGGTCTTCCGATAAATTCGTTTGACACATTGTCAGAACTTCTAATTTTGCTCACGGTTTATTAGTCATTTGCGTCAATCTCAAAATTTGTTCAAATGGCGAGATCGGCAAAATTTACTGTTTGTTTGTCGATGAAAGAGAGGGTTCCTTATTTCCAATTGTTGGAGATGCACTGATGCAAGAATTTTTAATCACTTAGCCTTTAGGTGAAAAATGACTCAACTCGAGGGGGGATGTGGGGCGAAAACA
This sequence comes from Jasminum sambac, assembly GCA_018223645.1. Taxonomy (NCBI): domain Eukaryota; kingdom Viridiplantae; phylum Streptophyta; class Magnoliopsida; order Lamiales; family Oleaceae; genus Jasminum; species Jasminum sambac. The sequence goes on from CP073652.1 coordinate 31,864,841, forward strand.
TACGAAAATGGGTTAATTTGGTAGGTCACACTAAATAAGCATAACTTGTATTAATGAGGTCCAATCCAATTAATATTGTCGATGACTTAGAAAAGATTTGTAACTTGTAACATGTAATCAGTCAAAAATCTGTTATCTAATTCTTAGTTAAATGATGGTCATATTGATGGTAAAAATGAAGGCTTAACTAATTGTTCAAAATAATTTTTCCGAGCATATAAATTTCATTATTTCATATACTTTTCATCATTTTAAAGATGACTGGCATATATATGAGAGAAAAATATCAGGTTATAGAATGTAATTGCTAGCCTTTTAATCTAAGAATATGTTTAAAATTCAATTTTTGTTTTCTCAGCTTATCTAATTGTACATTTTATTGGATCCATAACTTTTCATACAGACCAATTTTTAACGACAAATTCATTCAAAATTAATTATTATTTATTTAAAATCTAAATGTGTCTTTTTTTCAAAAAAAAAAAATTCTAAATGTGTCTCGATAAAGAAAAAGACCACATTTAATTATTCGAATGTGAATTAATTGTTAACTTTTTCTCTTGCAAAATTCTTGTCCGTGAGCGGTTAAGTTCAATTGCCATACCTAAACAACTGACTCTTTATCTTCTTCATATTTGTAAGTAAAATGTCTATATAAACTAATGTAAATATTTTTTTTTTTTTTTGAAAATACTAATGTAAATATTTTGATTCTGAAGAATGTTTCAGCAATAAATATGTGATAAAAAACTGAATAAGGACCTAAATGTTGTGTGATTCTGAATTTTGAGGACCATAACTGTAATTCTTGCTACAATGCATTTTCCTCTTTTCTTAAGTAGGTCGGGAATGTAAATTTGACCCAATAATCTTCACTCCCGGAGTGTTCTCATCCTGTCATCCATTCTTTAACCGTTCTAAACCCAATAATTCCACCCATATCCCTTCTTCGTCGTCTTCCCCATGGCAGCTATACCCCATCCAAACCCTAGCCCTAACACGAACCAGAGTTTCCTCTCCCCGATGCTGCAGCCTTACCTCGAGCAGCAGCAACAATTTCCGCCGGACCCACCGGATGAAGAAACTGCCAACGAAACCGATAGCGAGAGACATTTGTCTTTTACTAATAATTCGATTGCCTCAAATCCGGGTTCCAATCCGGGTATGATTAATCAGGCGACTCCGGCTCTCCTCCACGTATCGTTCAATCAGGACTACGGCTGCTTTGCCGCCGGTACCGATCGTGGTTTTCGTATATACAATTGCGATCCATTTCGCGAGATATTTCGACGAGATTTTGATGGGAATGGTGGAATCGGAGCTGTTGAGATGCTGTTTCGCTGTAATATTCTTGCACTTGTCGGCGGTGGTGAATCGCCGCAGTATCCGCTTAATAAGGTTATGATCTGGGATGATCATCAGAGTCGGTGTATTGGCGAGCTCTCGTTTAGGTCGGAGGTTCGTGGCGTTCGATTGAGGAGGGATAGGATTGTGGTGGTCCTCGAGCAGAAGATTTTTGTGTACAATTTTGCGGATTTGAAGCTTTTGCATCAGATTGAGACTATTGCCAACCCTAAGGGGCTATGTGCAGTGTCTCACGTTTCTGGATCGTTTGTTTTGGTGTGTCCAGGGCTGCAGAAGGGTCAGGTTAGGGTGGAGCATTATGCCTCGAAGAGGACTAAGTTTATCATGGCTCATGATTCGAGGATTGCCTGCTTTACGCTTTCACAAGACGGGAATTTGCTTGCCACTGCCAGCACAAAGGGGACCCTGGTTCGAATTTTCAATACACATGATGGAACCTTAATACAGGAGGTAACCTTTTCTTTCACAAGTCTCATGTTGCTGTTTCTTTAGTAATTATATGTCCTTAAAGTTTCAATTGTTGTGGTGGCTTTAATTTCGGCTATAGATTTGTTTGAGAAGACTTGTTGCTGCAGAAAATGGACTCTTAGGTACACAAGATATACGTAAAAAATGATGAAGTTTATTTTGGGGGAACCAGAGCAATTGTTCTCGTGATGAAATGGTTTTGTAAGATGGTCATTTCAAGTACATAGTCTAATCTTATGCCTATGATTTCTAGCATCCAAGGAGCAAAAATATAGCCAAAAGAGAGGAGTTCGTCTTAGTTTTAACTTTCATCTTCGGACTCTCTAGATTCTTCTTTTTGCTTGGAAATTAACTATGCTTGGAAGGGTTTGTTGGATATTCTGCTAATTATGAGCTTATCAGCTTTAAATTGTAATTGGAGGGAGCAAGATTGTGCTTTGATAAATTACTATTAGTTATCAAGCTTGCATTGTTTGATTGATTATCTTAAACTTCAAATTGGGGTGCTGACCACGGTTGGTTCTCATTCTGGTAAGTGGTAAACCAAATTCTTTTTGTGGTCTTGGAGTTGGTATCTTTAGAAAAGAACTAAATCGAATTTGAACCATTGAGTCAGAGGTTGCTTCCTGATGAATTGCGATTTAGTAATAGTTTCAAGCTAATCCGTGTCATATTCTCCATATTGTAGATAGGCAGTGCTAGTGCCATATCCTGTCGAAGAGTGAATGCAAGGTGTTCCAAGATCAACTGATATACTCTGACATGTTAATATTTTTTTTACTGCCCCAATTGATGTATAGGGCTTATGGAATCTAATAGTTTTTTTAATAACGTCTGATGCATCTAAGGATGGCTATGTTTTCTGATGGTTTATCACGATGTTTTTCAAAAAGCTATAGAAAGAAGTGGGAGAGGGGGTAGTGGGTCTTGGTATGGCACACACACTAATGCTGCTTCTGTTAACATAGGATCAAGTTTGCATGTCGATGTGCAGCTCCCATCTGATTATCAGAGAACATAACTGCTGGTTTTAACTTTTGGAAGAGGCTGTTTTGTGAAGTGGAAGGCATGATTTTGATGATATCAATAAATCCTTCTCCTTTTGTCCCCTTCATTTGTACTCCGAGGAGTACAAGTGAGATTTCCGTTTGCTGATGTTCTATTTTCTAATTATTTATTGTTTGTTAAGGTTTTCAATGTAGATCTCCTAGATCCTTGCAACCAAGGCTTTGCCATTCATTAGTTGCTCTTTTACTCATGCGTTGTTTAAAACTTACGCCTGTGTCTGTTTTATATTTGATGAAATCCATGGGCAACTAGTTGAATAGGAACAATCTTTCTAAATTGCTTTTCTGTTCTGCAAGTATTTGGAATGTGTCTCCCACAATGAGACAAATTGTACCCTTTTTATTGAAATGCATCTGTACTTGATCAAATTGTGCATTCGTGATATAAATATCTGAACAAAGCCCTTGGAAATGTTATGCAGGTGAGGAGGGGTGCAGACCGAGCAGAAATATACAGCCTAGCATTTTCACCTACAGCCCATTGGCTGGCAGTGTCTAGTGATAAGGGCACCGTTCATGTTTTCAGCCTTAAAGTTGATGCTGAAAACCGTGCAAATGTCAGGTCAAGCAGTCCTCCAGATTCGAAATCTGCCGTGACGTCACCAAGTTCATCGCTCTCTTTCATTAAAGGTAAAGCATGTGGCTCAAGTAAGCTGAAAGTGCTCTCTCCTTATCTATCAGTGCATTTAAAGTGGGCTGAAACTGCTATCTCCTTATCAGTCATTGCATCTGATGATCTGAGGTAGAATGATGTCATTATTGCTGAATAAACAGACACTGCATGGATTAGTTTTAGAGGCCGTCAATCAACCAATGAAGTGGGATGATACAACCACTTTGCATCCTCTATTTATATGATGTAGGAATAAGATAGAAATAGGTTTGAATGTGTAATAGACTATAACCATTAAAAGGAGAAGTTACAGTGAGCGATGAAACGAATTACAATAGTCTGCCAAGGTTTAGGAGCTGCGACTAGTTCCCAGTTTCATGCCATTTTTCTGCCTAGTGCATAGAAATTACACTGAACAATGACACAGGTTTACAATAGATGGCACACTTTTGAGAGCTGCCCCTCCTTCCAATTTAATGCCATTTTCCTGCATGATGATGAAAATATCTCCTCCCCAGTCTATATTGTGTAGCCACACATATTTTGCATCTTACCCAAACCCTTTAACAGAATAACTTGCTGGTCGCTGTCACGGTAAACTCAAAATAGCCTTGTAAATTGTAATAAAGAAATATTAGGCCAACCAATCATATGAGATGGGATACGTAATAACTACTTGGAGAATGGGAAAGATAATTTCTCACAATCAGGACATATTGATGGAATTGAAAATATTCGTCTTGCATATCGGATTTGTCGGGCCTAGAACTTTGTTTGCCCTCTCGAATTTTGGTCCTTCCTATTCCTGTTGGCCTTTGTTCTTTAAATTGTGTTTTCATTTCGGCAGGAGTACTCCCCAAGTATTTCAGCTCTGAATGGTCAGTGGCTCAGTTTCGTTTAATTGAAGGTGCTCAATATATTGTTGCATTTGGTCATCAAAAGAATACGGTTGTAATTCTTGGCATGGATGGAAGGTCAGTTAACGCCACCATATTCATGTGTTTTCTATTGTTCGAAATTTCCTTTTCAAGCTCCACCTTACATGTCAGCATGTACTGATATATAAATCATTGGTTGGTTGTTGAAATTGAATGGCAGTTTTTATCGGTGCCAGTTCGACCCAGCAACTGGTGGAGAGATGACCCAACTGGAATATCACAACTTCCTAAAGCCTGATGAAGCTTTCTAGCCGAATTCTGGATAAATACTACAAACCTGTCTGAAGCCCTAGATACACAGTATTTATGTCTTTCTGTAGTTATCCTTTTCCCCTGCTAGTTTCTTGAACCACTACGCTGTAAATATCTGAGTGTAAAATGTAAATTTAACCAACATTCTCGAACTGGGCAGTCCATTATCTATTTTAAATATATGTATAAAAAATGGTTTAAAAAAATCTGATTTCAGTGTGTGCGGTTGAAGATAAGTGGAAACGAACACACGCTTAGTATCGAGAGTATTCAAGATTCGGTATTTCTTTCCGAAAAATAGGTTGGGTACTTCCAATCAATAAAATATTAGCTATTTATCTATAAGATGGCAAAATTCAATGAAGGCCATGACAGTCCTATGTGAAGTGGTGGTTATTTAGAAGGGTGTGACTATTCACACCAACACATTTCTAAACGCACCCCAAAAAAATTTCATTTTCTTGAAATACCCTTAGTTAAGAAAATGTATACATCAAAGATGTTTGGTTAGATGTAGCTGAATATCTTCAAAGCATGGTCGAATAGAAAGAAATAATAATAATAATAATCATCTTCCTCTATTTTTTTCCCTCGTCATTTGATTCTCCACATTGGAGAACGAGATCTGGTTCTCCTCTCCATCGTGGAGAACCAGTCTCGGTTCTCCCTAATCGGAGAACCAGAAAGAAAGGGGAAAGGAGGTTGGTTTATTATTATTATTATTATTTTATTGAAAATAAGGATATTTTGGGAAAATGGGACTTTTTTTTAAGTGTGTTTAGAAATGCGTGGGGTGTAAATAATCCCACCCTTTTGAGAATTGAAACTCAGAGTTGAAGTTTGATACATGAACTTGGTGTGAACACAATTATGCATGAATTGTACAAGATATTGCTTCCAGATTTTGTACATGCAATTAATGACAAGTTGAGAAAGAGCTGACATAGTGGCTCCAAATTGCATTACATCAATTGCTTGTGCAAAAATTGCTTGCACCCCATTAGGAGTTACCATAATTATGGTATATGTCTTTTTACAATTCCACGGAAAATTTTCAAGTATTCTTATGGCTTGTATTTAGTATTTACATCTCATATTTACATCTCATCATTTTCAACTGTTTATACATTGATTTGAAAATTATTTTGCATATTTTAATACACCTCTAATGTTGAACCATGCCTCCACCAAATTTAATTAATTTGAATAGAACAAGCCCTTGGCAACAATATGTTGTTCATCAGTCAGGCTAAACACTCGAGATCATTGTCATGATGTTCCACTTCAATCATGCTGCTACCAAAATCCTTATGAAAGCCTCGCTGTCTCATCAATTCTCTAACCTTCTCTACATCATCCCATCTTCCTATTTCCGCATACAAGTTACCTAACACAACATAATACCCCGAATTCCCTGGGTCCATCTCCGCAAGCTTCCAAGCGGCAAGCTCGCTCAACTCAAACCCCCCATGAGCTCTCCCACCAGCAAGCAAAGCTCCCCAGACACTCTCACTAGGCTTGAAACCCATCCCTCTAGTCACCCTCAAAGCCTCTTCTAATAACCCCGACCGTGCTAACAAATCAATCATACAAGCATAATGTTTCACACCAGGAGAAAACCCATACCTCCTTTTGATCAACGAAGAAAATACTTCTTGTCCAATCCGAACTAAACCCGAATGCACACACCCACAGAGCACCGCAATCAAAGTCACCTCATCTGGTGTAAACCCTTCTCTCTCCATCCTCAAGAACCACCTCACTGCCTCTTTGCCACTCTTGGTCATTGCTATCCCTTTGATAACCACATTCCATGTGAACACATTCTTTTCCACCATTTGTTCGAAAACAAGCAAGCCCAACTCAATTCTCCCACATTTTCCATACATGTCAATCAAAGAAGTCCCCAAGATCACGTCCAACTCCCATGCGTTCATCTCTATATATTCGTGTATCCAAACGCCCAGATCCAATCCTCCAATGCCAGCACACGCGGCTAAAGCGTTAACCATGGTGACGCGATTAGGCGCCACTTGTTCACTTCTCATTCGCTCAAACACAACCAAGGCGTCTACATGCTTCCCAGCTTTGGTATACCCTTTGATCGTCACAGTCCATGACACAACATCTCTCAGAGGCATTTCATCGAACAGTTTTGAACATAAACTCATATCCCCACATGATGCATACAAATCCAACAATGCATTGCCCACATAGATATCTCCCAAGTGACCCCATCTCGCTATCTGGCAATGCACCATTTCCCCCTCTTTCAGCAACCCCAAATCCGCCAGCGACTTGAGGAGAAAAGGGAAAGTGTAATTATTTACAGCAATGGAGTTCCTCTGCATGTGTGAGTAAATGAGCAACGAATCTTTTGGAGTCTTGGAATGGGAAAAGGCTTTGAGGAGGGTGTTGTATGTGAAGGTAGGGTGTTTGGTTGTGCCGGTTACGTAGAGGGGGAATGCGGCGGAGGTGAGGAGGTTTAAGGAGTTGCAAGCGGTGATGAAGCGGTGGGCCACGGTGGTATTGGAGTGGAGATTATGGAGGATTAACTGAGCTTGAATTTGGTGGAGATGGACAGGGCATAGCGAAGAGGAGGTTAAGAGATGGAGGATTCTGGCTGCTTTTGGGATCATTTATCTATGATTGTGAAAGATCATAACCATGGATCCGGAGGGAATTGAACTTGCTCACCTTCTGTTTATAACCTGGATTTTTTGTGCAAAAGAAATGAATGCTAAAAGAAAAATGTGGGGGAAAAGGAATATAAAACGAAAATATGTGAAGAAATGCGCATCCGGGGAATCGAACCCCGGTCAGTACCGTGGGAGGGTACTATGATACCACTACACTAGATGCGCTTGTTGTTCTACCCGTTGTTGCTCTAGAAATATGTAGATTTCTTAGTTCCTTGGAATTTAAAAATTTTTAACCAATAAACTCTTTTCATTTCTCAGAATTATTTTGGTTACATTGAAAATCACTTTCTTCTCGCACTAATTTTTAACCATACAATAAAAATTTATTTTTCATGTGTTTTTCATTACCTTCTTTATCTTCTAACACCAAAGTCTTCTTCATGTCACTTTTTTCTCAAACTAACTTTGCCATTGGTTCGACTGGACGTGCAGTGTATACCTACTTCATCATAATGTTGTAATTTTCAGAGCCTTATTCCTCAATTTATGAAAAGTTTTTGTATTGTTTGATTTCTGCGTCTATAGTTTTCAATCTCTCACAAGTAACGATGCACTCATATGATCTTATGATTAACTAAGAGCATCGCTAGCAAACTCTTTAAACAAATAATCCTTTATAATTTAAAGAGTTAAGTCTTAAAATTTTACTCAAATAATTTCTTTAAATTAACAATTTCATTTACAGAGTGAGTTTGACTCTCCAAATTTAGAGAGCCAAACTCATTCTTTATAATTGAATGACTACATGTTTCAGAGTCCTACTACCTGAACAATATAATCTATAATTAATTTTATTGGTTGTTAATACTTTAAATTATTATTATTAATTAAAATTGGGATAAAACAATAAATTTTTTTTGAAAAGCGTAAAATAAAGAGTTAAAATTAGAGAGCTTGTCGAAGCATTTAAAAATTGTTACACCTTAAATTTAAAGATGCTCTTTATTTAATGGATTAAATTAAAGAGACTGTTGGAGATGCTCTAACTACACAACACTAAAAATAGTCATTGAGATGCAAAAAATAACTTTTATTCTTTAGTTGTCTTTTAATTATTACGATTTTGTCATAATTTATCTTAAAAATCAATGAACAAATATTGTTGATTTACCCATTCAAAAAAATAAACTAAAAAATGGTTGATTTACATTTTTATTCTTCCCAATCCATGCGTTAAAGAAGATTTAGGGTGTGTTTGATTGTACAAGGAATTGGAGAGATACAAATATTTCCATAGAAAACCAATTCTTTGTAATTGTTTTCTTACCTCTACACTAGATTTTGTTTTGTATGTAATTAAGCCTAAAGTGTGCTTTAGGGAACTGCACATGAAAAATATTTTACTTAAAAAATATTTGCATCAAACACATAAATGGGAAAATAATTTCCTTAATCTGACATTTTCCAAGCAAATTCTAACTAATCAAACACACCCTTAGCGTTCTTTTCATTTCCGCAACTCCACAATTCTATTTGACACATTCACATAATTGTATACACTTTATTGTGGAACATTGATGTATGTAATGGATCTGCCAAGATTCAAACCCACGACTTCCACCTTGATATGGTGTTATAACCAATTTCACCACCCCTCCAAGCTTATATTTTCATTGTAGATATTCACACCCATTCCTTGGGGATCTTCAGCCCATGTTTGCATTCACATTTGAAAGCGAATGGGGAATATAATGATAAAAAATGAGTGGTAGAGAAGCATGTAGCACTCATGAATTCTTCAAAATATGTAAATAGAATTGATTCTAACCTATTTAGTATCGAATATGAATGCTACACTAACTTGGGATTAACATCGAGATTGACATCCTCCTCACATAATAGGTGCAACCACTCATTAATGCCCTACCACTCTCATGTGGAGAAGATGTCAAACAACTGAGTATGGCAACGAAGTATTGAATAGCAAAGCAATCAAAATGAATGTGAGTCAACTGATGCTTCTGCAGATCTTGATGCCGAGCCACACACTGAGCATGTTTGGGAAATATTTACAAAACAGAACCTTTTATATATAACTGGACAGAACATGCAATAAAGCTGGCAACATAAACATAGATATATATAAAACAAAGAAAGCTGAACAACATTAAGGATAATAATTCAAAAGTAATATAAATTTAGATTTTGTAGTGCTGACGGCAAACAGGCATGTATAGATCTGCACCGCCAATGAGCTCTCTCTGCGTCTCCTCTGTTTTCCTCAAAGTGAAAAATGCCTTTTTTCCACATAACTCGCAACGTGCTGTCAACTTTGTTACACTATCAGCAAGTGCAATTACTTCAACCACTGACCCAAAACTTCTCCTGCGCAAATTCAACACTTAGAGCTTGTTTGGTAAAGATTATTCAAAGTCATTTTTTTCTATCATAAATCTTAACTACTCATTACATCCATTTGACCATTCATATTTTTAGATCATTTTCTATAATCTTTATCAAACATATCCTTAGACTATTAATTTTCAAATTCCAAACACTGTATATATACACTCCTTCCATCCAATAAAGGTAATTTTTTTCCTTCTTCTATCGTATCCCAGATACATTTATACAGATCATGTTTGCATTTAACTTTTTCTTTTACCTATTATGCTCAATAAAAGTACATCATCATCATAATATATTTAAACAAATAAAACTAAAATTTAATTTTCCAAATATATGAATTACAATTTCTTAAAGTACGTGAAACTCAAACCAAACTCATCTTTGGGATGCATAGGGAGTATAATATTAAGATATACCTCATGTAATCTCCATCCAGGCCTGCAACTACAACAATTTTCCCCTCAACGTCAGCCGCATTGCAGCAGAATTCATACAGGTCATCGAAGAATTGAGCTTCATCAATTCCAATTACATCCACCTGTTCAACAACGAATTCATAATCCATTACCAGCAACTAAGAAATCACTTCTATTTATCAATTTATAAAAAGCAAATTACTCTATCATAGGCATCGGATCCAATTTCCTGCTTGAAAGACAAGAGATTCGGCAACGCCCAGCAAGGGAACTTCGTCCCATCGTGAGTCACTACTGCATCTACAGCGTATCGTCTATCCTTACTCGACTTTATCATCGCAACATTTCTACACATTATCAACATCAATTTAAATTTGAAAGGGGAATCACACACACTGTTAGCGATGAAATTCGTGCAGTAATTCAATAGTAAATTAATAACCTGCCAAAGTCAGCTTCAGATCTGACACGGCGAAGCAGAGCAGTAGTTTTACCGGCAAACATGGGGCCAACAATGACGTGAACCTCACCGGATTTAAGAGCGCGATCGGAAGGAGAAGAAGAAGCCGCCATGGATTTGAAGATTAGTTTTGAATCTATTGAATTGCTTGTGAGAAGTGGAGATCGAGGTCACAGGTTAATAATGGTGGAGAAAAGGTTTTTTGGAAATTTGAATGGAGGAGGGAAGTGGAGCGTCTGTTTTTAATTTGTAATTTTCGAGGGACGAATGGAGGGAAAAGCTTGTTCCGTACGATTTGACAAGCTTGTGCCAATATTACCCTCCAAATTGAAAACCAACCCCCGGCACTTTCGGTACCATTTAACTTTCTGAATAAGTTTCCCCCTTTTTTTTCCCTTTTTAAAAAGTTATTCCTGATTTTTTGAATTAGAGTGTTTTTTTACACTTTTTTTCAACTCCACGTGAAAGCCTATTAGTATAGTAATTTTAATTCATTTTAATTTATTTATTTTAAAATTTAAATTTGATCAAATAAATCACATCTACATATTAACTATATTTTTAAATCTCCATCATCTAACACTACTAATTCTCTCTCTTCATACCCATAAAAATACATTTTAATTTATATGCTAACACATATTCTTTTTCCTATTTCACATCAACATATCTAAGTGGACTTACCTGTATTATACAAATCTTCATCATTCAATTCTACTCATTTTCTTTCCTATATCACATAAAAATAGATAAAAATTTACTTTTGCACACATTCTAACACCCAAAAATTTTCAACTATTTTTCACTTTCTCAACATTTGTGACTTTTATAGGAGTATTGTCACTTCTTTTAAAAATATTTGTGATTTTCTGTCATTGTTTATTAATTTTTGTTGCTATTTGTCATTTTATGTGTTTCACTTCACTTTATAACAAGCTCATCACCTTTTTTCAATGATTTATGACCTTTTGAGTCTAAGTCATTTTCAATAAATTTATCAGTTTATACTATCTTTTGAGTTTATTTGTGATTGTTAAAATGGCTAATTTTACAAAACCTCCCAAACATTTCAATTTTATAACAATTTCAATCCCATTCTTTTTTTTTTGTGGTACCCCCAACCTTTGATTTTTTATTACCGGACCCCTCTCCTACTTAACAGAATCCATCCATTTTAACCGTTAACTTTGATGTTTTTGTCTTTCTTGTGGATTTAAGTTGAGGGGTAATGTTGGAAATAATACACGTGTATTTGACACCAAAACGGTAAAATCTATTACAAAAAATTGACTTTCTTGCCCAAAGGCCATAGTGGTCTAGTGGGATGTAACCGAATTTCCCAAACTGTTAGTCAAATATTCAAGCCTTGTACCATAGAAATGTTACTTAATTTCAGTGTAAAATGTATGATTGCAAGTTTTGAAAGTATATTAAATAATTGACTGAGTAATTATAAATGATGAGAGAAAAAAAATTGTGTTTAATAATTATGAAAAGAACAAGCCTTCAATTTCCTTTCCCTTGGTAATGTGAAAAGATAAAAAATAAAAAATTTCCCTCTCAAATTTATAACTTTCTCCTCAAATGAAAAATCTATTAAAAAAATGAAATGCTACTTTTGTCCCGCGGGTAAAATATTTACTCACCAAACTTTCATTTTGGAACTACTTACTCACCAAACTATATAAAGGGTGATTGAGAGTGTTTTTTAACGGTTTTTAATGTAAATGAGGAGAGAGAATGAGTGGAATTTAATGGTGGAGATTTGTGGATGTGACGTGTTGTTGGAAATAATCGCAAGTGCACGATATCGCCACAAAAATAGTAAAGTGGACCTTTTTAGAGTCCGGATTATCGTTCCCACAAAGACTAGTTTACTCAATATCTGTCCAAACTAATCTTAACAAAAGCAAATAAAAATATAAAGAGTAAAGATTGGTTTTTTAGCAATAAGATAATAAAGTACTTGAAAATAAATTGCAAAAATTATAAAGGTTTGTTGAATTAATGGAGAGTAAAGTTGGGAATCCTGATTTATCTTTAGTTGTCCTATTTGATTTCTCCTCTCAATTTCTACACTAAAGTTGTGTTAGATCGAATTCACAAAATTAATTTAATTTACCTCTCTCGAGTTCAAATAAATTCTATTTAATTAAGTCAACTACCATATCTCTATGTATAGTCTTGATAAGCCTTAATTAAATGTATTAACGCACCTAGGAATTCATAAATGTCCACCTGTCACATGGGATCTCAACAATTATAAAAGTCTATCTCTAACTTTTATGTGAATTGCTGGATTTCACTACGTGATCTAAATATTTAACTTACCTCTCGGTTTGTTAAAATTCACAAATCAATGATTTAGTGATCAATTAAATCATGCATTAAGCGTAGAAGTAAAATCAACACATATATTAAAAGGCACGAGAAATTGAGAGTTAAAAATCAAATATTCGAACTAAATTACATCGTTCATCTCAACTAATAAATTTAGTTGTTCATAGTCAATAATAAAGCAAGAAAAGAATTAAAGAAGTTCATCACCAGATCTAGAAGAATAGAAAATAATGCGTTGAACTTCAATCTCCTTTAAATCCTTGCAGTTCTCATCCAACTTCTTATCTCCAAGAACCCCTTTTAACCTCTCTCCAAGCTCTCCTAAAAAACTCATAAAAAACTCTGCCTAATGTTATGGCTTACTTCCCTATTTATAGGCTCAAAATATGACTGAATTTCGTGCATAAGAAGTAGCCAAAACCCACCAAAAACAGGATTCCTAGTTAATTTAGGAAATTCGGGTTTTTCAGGATACGGCCGTATCGTCCAGGTTTTACGGCCGTATCGATGTTTCTGTTAATTTTCTGCTCGCTGTGTGCCCATGTTACGACCGTATGTCTTCTTAGTTACTGCCGTATCGATATCCATACGGCCGGATGTCTCCGTACTTACGACCATATTGTGCTCTCTGGTACTTTTGATTTTTTCTTCCATTCAAGTGTTACGGCCGTACGCCCAGCAGGTTACGGCCGTATCCAAATTGCAGACCAGGGTCCTCTAACTTTCGGCTTTGTCCCTTTTGGTCCCGCTTTCCATTTTTTCACCACTTTTGGTCTTTTTTTTTTGCCTCTTTTCACTTCTTCTTAATGTCGTCCATTCATGTTGGTCTTTTACCTAAAAATAGACAAAATTAAACATAATAAATACTCTAAATTACTTATAAAAACTATAAAATAGACACCAATAAAATACTTATCATGACGTGACGTGTGGATGTGATTGATTTAAAGTAAAGAAAGAATGCATAAAAAAGTGAAAAATGTGAAATTTTTTTTAAAAAACTGATGCCAATCATGCTTATAATGTATACGAACACTCACCCATCTTTATCTCGTGCCATCCTTCCACTACTCCCGACAACTCTGTCCAATAAAATTAAGGGCGTCTTTGATAGGAAAAGATGGACAAGAAAATATTTTTCATATTGCACATAAAATATTTTCTCTAGGGGAGGTGAGAATTGTTTTTTAAGGAAAATAGGTTAAAACATATTTTAAATAGTTGTACATGGAAAATAATTTCCATATAAAATTTTGTAATCAAATAATCAACTTGAAAAATAATTTACAAGATTTTATATTTTCCATGGAAAATTATGATAATCAAATATACTGATGTGAGGAATTAAAATTCACGTGGCAGCCAAATAAGTTGAAAAAACTCCCACCTCAGCTAAAAAAAAAAAAAAAGGAAAAAAGAACAAGACAAACATGTCATTCTTCTCATGATAAAAAATAAGGATCAAACCCACTTACCTACCCAGCCCCAACCCTAATCTCCAAATTGAAAGAGAAATCATACTAGACTGCGCTTGTTCTTTTGAAGTGTTCACACTATTTCGTGTAAAATATATAATTGGTATTATATTGAAAAATATATATGTAATTGAAAATGTGTGTAGGTTATACGAAATTGCCTGAAATCTTGAAAAGAACTAGGCTGGTCTTGTTTATTTTTACCAGAGGTTGGAGTTTTTTACTTAGGGCACGGCTAAATACACCCACCCACTTTACTTTACACACTCATTTTTTACCATATTCCCATCTTACCCTCGCACCCTTTTCCTCCTCTTCCTTCCTTTTCCTCCTTTTCCTTCTTTTCTTTTCTTTTTTTTTTTTTTTTCATATGTTCGCCCCATTGGCGGCGAACAGCCACAATGGGGGCGCGCGAATAGGCAAAAAAATAAAATTTGTATTATTATTTTTTAAAGATTTTTTTAATACTTATATTCGACACTAACCCGATAAAATGTATCAAATAAATTTTGAAATTTATCGCTAAAATGGTTGCAAAAAAAAAGTTAAAAAATTTTAAAATTACTCGATAAAATAGTTGTAAAATATTTGATTTTTTTTAATAATTATATTAGACAACTAAGCTAATTACTATATCATAAAAAAAATTTAAAATTTATCATCAAATTGGTTGTAAAAAAAGGGAAGAATAATGGATAAAAAAATTTTGTTATCATTTTTTGTACAAATTTTTTACAACTATTTTGATAAAAAAAATTTCGAAATTCATTGTCAAATTGAGTGCAAAAATTTTTTAAAAATTTTGAAATTAGTGGTCAATATTTTTTGTACAATTTTTTTTGCAACCATTTTGACAAAAAAGTTTTCGAAATTCATATTTAGACTGAATGCAAAAAACTTAAAAATTTTCTAAAATAGTGATTAAAGTGATTTCAAAAAATTTTAATTTGTTAATAATTGAATTTAACACTAATCGGATAAAATGGTACGACTAATTTTTTATCCATACTTTTTCTTTTCCGAACAAAAAATAATAATTAAAATTAATTATCTATAAATTTTAATTAAATGGGTATTCGCCCAGACCGGAACGAACACCCATGTGCGTGTTGGCTCCAAAGGCAGCGAATTGCGTGTTCGCTACCTTTGGAGCGAACACCCACATGTGTGTTTGCTCCAAATGGAACGAGCACCCTTTTGGGTGTTCGTTCTCGTTCTGGCAAATATATATATATTTTTTTGTCAAATGATAATGGGTTATGTTAGTCTTTTCATTTTTTTTAAAGTGGGTGCATAAAGTACAATGATGGGTTTATTTAGCCGTGCCCTTTTACTTATTTGGCTTCCACGTGGATTTTAATTTGCCACATCGTATTTTCAGTTAATTTTATTTGACGGAATTGTGAAGAGAATTTTTACTCGTTGTGGTGCGGCTTCGCCCCAGTATTCACAACTCCCGCCCAAATCAACGCACTCGCCAGCCGCTGATTTTTCCGGGTGAATTCACCCCACCGACCGCCTACTCACGATCGAATTGAACCTTCTCTACTCACGCTCGGTCCAGTTCCCCGTTCCCCTTTCAAGGTATTTTTAGTTTTGCTCCAATCTTTAAATATTTGTGTTTTTGTTTTATAAATAACTGTATTACTTGATTACTTTACAATGTTTAATGAATTAGTGCTATTGAATTGAATCCAAACAGAGTAATTGTCCTCTCGTATTAATTGTTAAGTATATAATTTAAACAATCAGGGTTTGACTTAGTATTATCTAGTTTAATTCACAGTGTCCTCAACTCGTTAAGTATGGTTTTAGGATTTGGAAATTTAGGTTTGGGTTTGACTCGATGCTTTTGAATTGGATTTAAATAATGTATCTGTGTTATTGACAAAACCGTTAAGTATTAGTTTTTATGTAGAGAGATACATTTTTGTAAGATTAATAACGAAGTTTAATTGTGAACCTGTGAGAACTCGTAATAAACAATCTTTGTTTAGAATTTTTGTCTGCCTAACTGATTGTGTTGATTTTTAAGGGTGATAGGGGTTGGTTTTTAATGGTTTTTAATGTAAAGGAGGAGAGAGAATGAGTGGAATTTAATGGTGGAGATTTGCAGATGTGACGAGATGTGTGGATGTGATTGATTTAGAGTAAAGAAAGAATGTATAAAAAAGTGGTAAAAAGTGGAAAATTTTGGAAAAAATTATTCCCAATCAGGGGCTTTATGTTGTTTATTTTACTAACTTATGGTAGGCTGAGGTTGACAAACCCTGCTAGACCTTAATTTGTCCACAAGTTTCTGGTTAGATATGTTGCAGCTGATTTGCATTCCCATGGTAGTTTGATGTTTTTATGCCGCAGACAGAATTATATATTATAGATTTCCATGATACTAGTGCCATAGAAGTTACCTCATCCGAAAAATAACACGCTGATGATGTTTCATTTCACCCAATGCAACTTCATTTTGTGTGCAAAGATGTGTGGTTGATTGGTTATATAAACAACAAATCTAAGTTTCTACTTCTCTGTTAGCTTTGTTTCTTCTTGATAGGGACTTGTTTAGTATATATATGATAATTTTAAGAAGTATTGTATTATTAAAACGATCTCGCTAAGTGCAATTCAATTGATATGACCATGTTTTCTTGGGCATAAAAGTAAATTATTATTGCTTTAAAGCTTATGCATTTGATTATTGATCTGTGTTGTCTCTAAACTTTGTATATCACCACCAATGAATTAGTGTAACAGTAGAAACATCCGTTCAAGGCACTCATCCTTTCTTCCACTGTGGGTTAAGGTTTTGAAGAAGCTTGTCGTTTCAGTGTCATCACCGACTACCTCATGTTCTACCAAATTTACTCATTTTCACATAAAATTTTTTATGGCATTTTGCATTTTTCTCTTTTCTGTTTGTTTTGGTAATTTTGCTTCTCGATTCATTCAATTAAATCATGAGAGACTCCATTAATATTGTTTTGATGCTGACATTAATCTATCTTATGCCTATGGAGCTCAATAAGCAGAACAAATGGGGATTATAAAAGACAGTTCAATTTCCGGTACTCTACCTAGCAGCAGCTATGCCTTTGCAGTTAATTATCCTGGTTATCCTTCTTCCATGGAACGTGCAGTTGAGACTCTGGGTGGTGTCGAAGTCATTGGCAAGGTATACAGATTGGAATCTATTGTTTTTATTTAGCTATTTTATTGATGATAGTTTTTTCGGATTTGGAATTTATTGAATGCCAATTTTCGATTGGTATAATTTATTCATGTATTTCCTTGAATGAGTCATGCGCCATTCAAACTAATGCACAGCGTTTATAATTCATCTTAAAATTTTAGAGTACTTTTGGGCCCATGGTAATTTTCTGCTGTTGAGGAAATTTGAAAGATGAGAGCGAGCAAACAAAGCTAAGGCAGGTTATAAGAGTATGAAAATTATGAAGTTAGCTGATTGATCAAGTCATACTTTTCCGCCCTCATTTTCTGCATCAAGAAGATTAATTTGTTTTCTGCATTTTCGAGGGAGAGCAAGCAGACCCTTTAAGTGGATAGTGCTTGTACCACAACTTAAATGACCATTTGTTCCATAAGCTTTTGCATGCACTTGTGCACTCTGGCATGAATTTATAATTTCCAGTATGTTGCTATGGTGAGATGTTGCTGTATATTATTCCTTTGTTGCTCTAGTCTTTCTTCTTCTGCATTAGTAGTGACTGACATATGTGGACAACTTGAATTTTCTTCAAGTTGTATTAATCTGCATTCCTGTGTTTTCCAGGTTCGTATGCACAAGTCAAACAAATTGGAGCTATATTTCCGTCCTGGAGATCCATATTCACACCCAGCCTTTGGGGAACTTCAGCCCTGTAGGAATTATCTCTTGAAGATTTGTAAAAGGAAATCTCGAAATGCTGAAACAACTCTGTACAGCAACGAAGTATCTGAACATTCAGCTGATCGAATTACTTTTGAGCAGAATGTTTCCCATGACAACTTAAAAGAAACTGTACAGCAAAGTAATGAAGATGAATGTGAGGCAACTGCTGCTTCTGCAGAACTTTCTGCTGATATTATTGCTGAAGTTTCAGAGGCTTATCATTTTAATGGTTAGATAGATCTATCAGCATGCTTCTGAAGTATTTGTCAACACCTTTAGTTAAAAAGGGAAAAAAAACCCTTATTTATTATCCTCACATTTGTAAGACCCACAGGCCACAAGTATTACCCCCTTTGTTACCTCTCATTTCATGTTTTCATAAATACTACAGTTTATTAGCACCATGCAAACATATGCGACGCTGCATTTTTATGTGGAGGCTTTTTGATGATCTCTTTAATTTTCCTGTAAGGCTGTACTACAGCTGTTTCCATTTTGTACTCACACTTGCTTCGTCTACTGAAGGAATGGTGGATTACCAGCATGTTCTTGCTGTTCATGCTGATGCTGCCCAAAGAAGGAAAAGAAAATGGGTGGAAGTGGAACCGCAGTTTGGTCAGTCTTGTTTCTATGTTGTAGGCTTTTGCATAGGATGAAAATTGTTCCGTGTTTATCTAATTATACTGTTTCTTGTTTATACTACTTGTAGAGAAGGGCGGGCTCATTGATGTTGATCAAGAGGAGTTATTGATGTTAGTGCCACCACTCTTTTCAATAAAGGATGTACCAGAGAAAGTAGCGTAAGATGCTTTAGCATTTCCTTCTCTAGTTACAAGTCTGACTCTCTACATATATCTAAATGGCTGGGTGTTATTCTTACTTCCAGGCAAAAGATAGTCGCACGTTTTACCATGAAAAAGCTTTACTCTTTTTTTTTTTTTTTGGGAGGTAGCTGAAGTTAAAAACCATTGAAGGCGTATATTGATACAATTAAATTCGTGGTTGCATTGGACGAGCCAATCTGGCTCATTTTGTTGCCACCGAACTCAGTACTTCTCTAATTCTCTTTCACCAAGATGCTAGAGTTGCCCATGTAGGGCAGAGCTCCACGCACGAGCCGTCATTATTTTCCTGTAACAAAAACCAGAACTACAAGACTTCGTCTAGAAAATTTAGAAACAGCGTAAAGCAGAAACAAAATTTTTAAAAACTTCAACACATAAAAACAACTACACCCGCGACCCTGGTGGTGTTCAAATGTGGCCTAGCCTATTTTCTCAGCTGGCAAGCAGCCCATGGCCATTGCAACCCCTATATCTAGTCAAGTTCTTACTTTAGTTGGCAAAAGGAAACTACTATGGTCAGTGGCAAAGGCTGAATAATTGCTGCCGATTAGGAGGCCAAATTGTATACAAGAAACATAAGGATCCTAATGAAACTCATAATATTTTCTACATTGTCCTAGTGCAAGATGATAATGGCAAAGGTTATTTGGTCTTTATGGGGGAGGTCTGTTTCTCTTGATTGTTTTGCAGATGGTCATATGGCGATGCGGTATTTGGAATGAGGGATATGTTAAATTTGTCTGAAAACCCTTCTACACCTTTTCTAGTTATCGTAGAATAGAATTTCTTTTGGGACATCTCTACAGACCAAGGTCTACAGGAGCCTTCTTTGGGGTGTTCAAATTTCCAACATAAGTTGAGCAATCAGTTTTAACAAATCTTTTCTATGTTTTATACAAAGGCCATCTTTTTCTAGTTTGTACTTCCATTTTATCAACAAAGGATAATTGTTGTTGTTTCAGAGGAAATCTTGGTAGTCATTTGTAAGCAATCCAGTTGAACAATTTACAGCATACTAAAGTTCTGTAATAAATTTTCCATACGCTTTGTGAATCCCTTTTCCATTGTTAGATTTAGCATCGGACAACTTACTGAAACATATAATTTTTTTTTTGCACGAGTTTTGGCAATTGCTTTTAGCAGCAGGAATAATTCCCTGTCCAGTCATCATTAGCTCATATACATGCAGTTCAAATTTTATGCCAGTGAATATTTTGGCAGCACCGTGAAAGTATGAGATACAAATAGTTACTGCTGAAACTATCATGGACAATACCTTGATACAGTATTTAAGGGTTCCGTGGTTCTTGTAGAATGAATTTCACACTGATAATATGTATGGTTTTAATGGTTGATTGATTGAATTTATTTGTGACTTCTAATGTTGTTCACTAACTCGCAGGTTAAAGCCATCAGGAGATCTCAGCTCGAAAAAGAAACACGAGGGAGTTGTCCAATATCGTTGGGAGGTATGGTGATCTTTTAGAAAAAAACAGCACCTTTTAAGTTCAATATCAATTGATTCTGTTATTTTCTTATACTGAACTTGCATACCTTTTAGTCATTTTTGGGTTTTCTAGTAAGGCACGTCTTCTTCTGTAAAATAAGAATTATGGCATTTTTTTAATTCAGAAAATTGGTATATTTTCATGAAAGGTCACCATTTTTTTTTTTTTTTTAAAATCTGTATCAATTTCTTTCCTATCGTCTTTTCTGTGTCTTTCATCCCCAGCATGTCATTTAGAGCTCGTTTGGTCTAGTTATTTTCACAATCCATCTATTCTTGACCTCATTTTCATGTGCATATGTTATGATACCCATATTCTTTTACACTCTTCAACCCGTTGGCCACTACACATTCTCTCCAAAAAATTCAGTCCATGCCTCTAAGTGGCTAGACCAAACAAGTTATTTTCTAACATTTCATGCCTACTAACAAGGGTTGTAAATTTCACTATTAAGCTGGTAAGAAGACATATAATATCACATTCTGAATAAATTAAAAAATAAAAAATATTATTTAAGATAAAAAGGAACCTGTAAAAAGAAAACAAGAAAAAATAAGCAAATAAAAAAATTTATTGCCTTGTTTGAAGAGTTGTTTTAAAATAAAAATGCTTTTGAACATTTTGTTCTACCCAGGATTTCAACTCTTTCTGTAGGACCATATGTACTCCCACTTTTCCACAACTCAATTTAATCAACAACAACAACAAACTAAGCCTTATTCCCTACAAATAGGGGTCGGCTGTATGGAACCATATGAGAACTACGTCGGATCGTAGGTATGAGTTTTGCTATACCACGCCTTCCTATCCAAAGCTAGTTGCCCATCTACCTGTCCACAACTCAATTTAATATGTTTTTAAATTTTAATTACTTCCCAAACAACCCTTAAAATCGCCATCTTGTTTCCTAACCCCCTACCCCACCTCACTCTGCACTCCTGCCACAAGTCACTACCGTCACCGCAAGTCACTACCTTGCTGGAGAAAACTGAAGAGGCAATCCTCTATGGCTAACATTTGTACCTCCCACATCTCCTCTTGATAATGGTCCCTTCTCTACAAAAATACACAATAGCAAAATTCAGATCTTTCTGGCAAAGAACTCAATTCAGATATCCTTGTATTCAGAGTTGTGTTTTGTTAACTGTCTCCAGAACTCTAAAGTTGCTACTGAAACCGAAGCAATCATGCCAGGAAAACAGGCAATACTTGTGCAAATACTTTAACATCAATGTCAAGATATGAGTCATTGGAAACTGTTCTACTTGGTCCTCCTTTTGAATCCTTATCTAGTTTGTCACCACTGTACTGCTCAATCATCGGGAGAAGATTTCTCAGCGGTTGTCCCATATGCATGATTCTAAATTGTCAAATGCTTCTGAAAAGAACAATCAGCAATCAACTATGCAACATCCAGCATCTCATTAACAATAACAACTTTGTGCTCATTAACAATAAAAACTTAGTGCAGTTTGACATGATAGCATTTGAAAGCAGCCCAAAAGTAAACTTAGGTAGTCAAATAAGTGGGTATCATATCATATCAATACATTTGACTTTTTTAGTCACTCTACTCCATATCCCCTTGCAGTTCACATAGGGATGATAAACAGTTTTGTGTAGATATCATTATTCTAAATCAAAAATTAATCAAGATTTAAAATAATTTGCATAAACAATTCCACGTGCAACAATAATTGAAAGGCATAAGTATGGTGAAAAGTAAAACAAGTCAAAGGCGTAGAAACCTTGACATCTCCAGGCTTCCTTTGAAGCCTCTAGGAAGTTCACAAAATAATTTACCGTGACAGGGAATGATGCAATCTTGAGATATGGAGATCGGTGGGCTACTCAACAAAAATTGTCGAATGAATACACTTGCAAAACATAATGAGAATTTATGAACTAATTATCTGGAATTTGCGATTGTGGGTTTTTCCCTGGGAAAAGAACGGCTGTTGCCAGGAATTCAGGAAGTGCACATGTTAGCCAACTGTAGGGGAATCTGCTCTTTCATTTTTCTGGTACTTTGGGGTGGGGGAAGAATATGGTTCTAGCTTGTTTAAAAACTAAACACTTTTTGACTGCTCATATTGATACGTTTCTAAACCTGTTGTCTATAAACATCTTACAAGACATGCTCTCGGATGAAAATGTAAATCTTGATTCTGCATGCCTTTGAATTGCTTACCTATTGCATACTTCTTAGGCTTGATGGTTTACCACTTGCAAAATTTTCTTTTCTTATGTAGATTTAGTGCTCCCTATTCTTATTTTATTATAAATTTTGATTTCCCAGTGAATGGATTAAGTCTATTAAATTTATAAGATATTTGCCTCTCCTTTGTTTTAAATTTGATTTATCTGCAATGTTTTTCTCATATGATCAATAATATCTGGTGCAAGTGTCATTAGAACTGTCAAATTTATAAGACCGTTATCTAGGTTGCTGTTTGATAATTGACTCTTTAATTTATTTTATGCAGATGGAGATAGAGCCAAGTCTTGCACTTGACTTCAACATCAAAGATATCCTAGTTTAGTATTTGTTTCTTGCTAT
This sequence comes from Jasminum sambac, assembly GCA_018223645.1. Taxonomy (NCBI): domain Eukaryota; kingdom Viridiplantae; phylum Streptophyta; class Magnoliopsida; order Lamiales; family Oleaceae; genus Jasminum; species Jasminum sambac. The sequence goes on from CP073652.1 coordinate 31,888,088, forward strand.
GGCTTTTGTCTTCAATATATATATATTTCAATGGGTAGGGCAGGGTACCTTTAAAAGTAAAAGAAGTCTAACAATAATAACAAAGTAAACCTTAATAAAGACAGGGTTGCCTACGGCTACATCGATTCTTTTGTTATCACATCTACCGAAAGGTCAGTTGAATTCAAATCTCTGCAGTCACATTAATTCAGATTAATTTTGCATTAGATATGATCATTGCCTATTTTTTCCTTGTTTAGAGCTTGTTTGCTTAGACTTTTTCAAAGTTTTAACATCATTTTAACCACTCATTTTCATTCATTTGATATAAAATGTTTAAAACTTTTCTCTATTTTTTGACCATACATTCAAAAATCATGTCTTAAGAAATCTCTACCAAACAAACACGTTGAGCTTGTTTGGTTTATGCAGTTGCACAATCCGTTTCCCCCCAAACTCAATTTTAACCACACATTTTATGGAACTTATAACTTTTCATTCTATTGAACCTCTAGGATATCAATTTCACCACCAAATACCTAGAGGGAACAAGCTCTTAATCATCCTATTATCTTGACAGCAATTCTATATTTTGATCTTCATGCAGTTCATTATTATTGGCCTGTTAAATCCCTTCTGTTTCCTGAATTGGGGTTTCACCATATCATTCCCATCCAAAAGAAAAGAAAAAGGGAAAAGAAAAATACAAATAAAAGGAAGAAAAAAAAAATGTTTTTCATTGGTCTCTTTCTCATTTTAATGATTGAATTATAATTTCACTGTAGATTCATTATTTTGCATTTGAGTAAGGCTTTTGGTATATATTTTTCATTTCCGGTTTATAGATGGAGTAATGACCTGCCCTTATGAACCACCCAGTTCTCTCATCCTCGAGAGATGTAGTATTGATAACTTCCATCTTACTTTTATTTATTTATTTATTTATTTTTCTATTCATCTTGTCTCCAGTTCCTTTTCTAGCTAGCTTAGCTCCTGAATCACTTCAATTGTTCTTTTCATCATGAACCTTCTTACCTCTTATCTTATTCACTCGTGTGTATTTCTGTTTAGTCCTTAATTTTGTCCATGAAAACAGATAATTTTATCCTCAGTAATGTGAATCTACTTACAAAAATTTCTGTCGTAGACAGTGAAGCAATGTTTAGGTATCTTTAGAATTTTATCAAAGTGCACCTTTCGCTTATAATCTTCTTTGTTATTAGAGGAATGGATCAGTTTAGAAGTATATCATATCAATATATTTGGCCTTTTGATCATTTTGAGTTGACAAACATGGGCTTAAAATCTTGTATCTCTGCAGTTTTATAGTGCTTGATTCACAAGACTATTTCCACAATCAATTCATTTTTGTTTTCATTTTCAACCACACATTATAGATATTTTCATATTTTCCTTACTTTTTAATTATGTATATGAAAAAGTCGCTTATCTTTATTACCAAAAAAAAAAAACCACTTTGTCAAACGAGGTAATACACTTGGAAATTATATGAACTCTGCACTTGAAGTAAAGGTAAAAGAGTCCCTGTGTTGGTTTGAACTTTTTCTCCGCTATTAAGAATTCTCTGTTACTATTTTGTTAAAGTCAAACTTCAATCCAATGATTTTCTGCGTTTCCCTTTTCAGAAATAGTTTTTCAAAATGATAGACCGAAAGAGTTTTCAATTTACTCAAAATATTCAAAACACAAAACTGCAAATGTTTGCAAAACTCAAACACAAAGAGAATGTACCTTATATTCAGCAGTGCCTTCTTTTGTTTAAACTTGACATTCTTACAGATTCCCAAGAAAGTAAATTGGGAAAAATATATAGCTCCAGACTCAGATCATTGGAGTTGGCAGACAGCTATATGCGAATTGTTTGACGAGCGTCCAATTTGGATAAAAGATTCGTTGAAAGAACGTTTGTTTGACAGAGGCCTGACTTTCACTTCTCATATGCTCAGGAGGTAGTCTTTTTGTTTGCTGGATGGTTACATATCTTCCGTTTTGTAGATTGTATGTGCTGAAACAAAGAGATTTTACGAAGCTGACTCATTTTTAATGCAGTCCATGTCAATTTTTTCAGACTTCTCTTCAGAGTAGGTTATTACTTTTCTAATGGGCCATTCCGAAAGTTCTGGATCAAAAAAGGATACGACCCTCGTAAGGACCCTGAATCTCGCATGTTAGTGTACTAACCAGATGAACTCTCTCATCTTTTAACTCTGATGCATGTTTCATATTTCATATTTCTGGTGGGGGTGCATACTCCAAATTGCTGGACTGAAATAAGTTTGTCTTGGTAGTTAGAAACAAACTGAAACAGGCCTGTCTTTATTGTGTTTATTGGTAGTTAACTCTATATCTATCATTCAACTCCAACAATAGAGTTTGAAGTTTTGACATCCGTAGCGAGTTTCTGCTTAAATTCCTTTTCCATTTGTTGTACATTACAAAAACTTTTGCTGACGACAACCTTCATTTTAGAAATTTAAAATCCTACTACATGTTCTCTACTATTTTATCACGATAACTTATCCTTTGTTTGATATCAGACGTAAAATCCAAAAATAAGTTTTTTTAAAAAACCTGACCTGGATTGCTTAAAAAAACTGATTTTATGTGGCGCATTTACATAGTTTTTTTTTAACCTCCTTCTATTTTGAATTGAGTGTTGTGAGTAGGAGTTGAGTAGAAGTTGTGTTCATATAGCTTTCAACACACCTTTCTCAAAGATCATTTGAAGACAAGAAAGAGGACATTTAATTCTTGTTTGGTCTAGCTACTTTTAAGAAAATTTGATTTTCAAGAAGAATGTATTCTATGTATAGTTGAAAATGAGTGTGGAAAAAATGAAGTACCTGGATAAAGAAAAAAAGAACTTGTTTTGTCAAGAATGTTCTCATTTTTAGCCTCAATTATTTATTTATTTATTTACAAAAAATCATACTTCACATCCCCATAGCTGTTGGCCCATACATTCAAAAATTACTTTTCAAAAATCCAAACAGCCACTTGGAAATAAGATTAGAAGAAAAATTAATCACTCAGCTCTAAATGTTGTCAGTTGCAAATGTACAAAATTGTTGAGATAGAATTTCTTTTTTGAACATGTTCGTACTAGAGAAACTAATAGCGGTTCTGATGCTAAGAAGAAATTTGTGTTATGTTTTGTTTCATCTCAAAGGTAATGGTAGTTCTGCTATGGTGACTAATGGTTATGTAACATACTAAAAACTCTTTTAATCAAATCGTATTCTTCACTAAAATGTTTATAGTATTATACATAATAATCCTATTCTAACCTCCTTTTCTTTTCTTGAATAGATATCAAAGGATTGATTTTCAGATACCACTGCCCCTACGAAGCAATGTTGGATTTAGGTAAGGACTCGAACAAATTCGTACCTTGTCAATTATTAGTTGTTCTCATGTATCACTCAGAAAAATAAATCAAGATTCACATAGTACCCTCTCCTCTCTCCGTGGGTATTTGAGGTGATAGCAGACAAAAGCCGATTTTTTTTTTTCCTTTTTTTTTTTTTGGGAAAACCAAAAGCCAGATTCAGCCCATGTTACAAACCTCCACTCACTTTCTCTCCTATTTCACATAAAAATTTGAATCATAACGTGGGGTCAATGCATAAAATTTTAATTTTATTTGTACTTCCAATGTTAAAATCTGATTGTATGGTCTGCGATGTGTTATTATCTTTGAAGTAATGAGAAATTACAATGATAAACTTCAAATTATATGTTTTCATCTCCAGATTCCGGTCTACAGTTTCACCAAGCCTTTAACATCAAAGAAGTGTGGTTTTATGTTGATGGTGTAATACTCTGTCACCTGAATCTTACTATCTTCTATTGGCATCTTATTTATTTGATATGATAGTAGAAGCCCTTTAAGAATATGATTGATAACATTTCTGTAGGTGGTATTATGGAATAAGAGAATGATTTTATTGATACTTAATATCATACATCTTTACAATGACCAGAATATATACAATTGCTAGTGATCAAGAAAAAGGAAAGAAAATCAGAAAAAAAGGAAAGAAGAAAAAATAGAATAAAATCCTTACTAATCTGCCTAATTACTACAACATGATTTCAGGGATTTGTTCTAATTATATACCAAAATATTTTAACTATTTCTACACTCCCCCTCAAGTTGGATCATAAATGTTAATCATATCTGTCAAACTAAATAGATTCAATTTAATTCGATCCTCTTCATTGAGATATCAACCTCTTTAAATAGAGTTACAACATACACAACTCAAAACCCTAATGTACAATGGGCCTTAATTAATGGCCTAAATAATAACTAATAGTATATGGGCTCTAATTACAACTAAAGCTCTAATTACAACTAATATACAAGTAGTCAAATATCGTAATATCCCCTCAAATTGATGGAGGGTCCGGAAGCATCAATTTGCCCACTAAGAATCGATGACGCCACGAGATAATGCTTTGGGTGAATACATCACCGCTTGTAACTGCGGTGATGTGAGGAAGATTGATCACATGATGGTGATCAAATGCTTCACGGATAGAATGACAATCAACCCTCAATATGTTTTGTACGCCATGGAAAACAGGATTCTCTCGCAATTTGAATGGCACAGTGTTGTCGGCATGTAGTGGAGTGGAAGAAGATTGAGGAATACCAAGCTCGCTTAACAAACCACTTAAGCCACACAATCTCGAACAAAGGACATGGCACGGTACTCGATTCAAAGAGAGGATTTAGAAACCCGATCTTGTTTCTTACTTTTCCAAGAGATGAGAGCATCCCTGTAATATACACCATCCCAGAATAGACCGACGCCAGATTCGAACAGCCACCAATCGGGCATCACTATAACCCACCAATCGTAATGGATTCATCTTAGGAAAATAACCCACCGCCGTATACCCTTTAAGATAACGAAGAATACGGCAATACAAATGAGAATGCCGAGGGGCCTTCATAAATTGACCGACGGTCGAACGGCAAAAGAAATATCGTCGCTATGATAGTCAAATAATTCAAACTCCCACAAGTTGTCGATATAACAAGGATCTGGTAACACCACCATTTTCTTGACAAAGTTTCAAATTCACTTCCATCAGTGTAAGAACAGATTCCCAGATCGAGACCACTAAAGTGAGAATATCTCTTGGGTGTATTTGTGTTGATGCGTGAGAATACCAAAGGAAGACGAATGAACTTCAAGACCAAGAAAGTAATCAAGGGGAGCCAAGATCTTTCATGTGGAAAGAGGATCAAGATGTCAGCCGGAGTTTGCTAATTGTTTGAACATCAGATCCGTAATGACAATGTCATCCACATAAACTAAGAGCAAGACTATCCTCAGAGGAGTCTTCAGAAAAAGAGAGGAATCATATCACTCGAGTGAAAAGTGAAACCGAGAAGTGTAGCACTTAAATTCTCAAACCAAGCACGGTGCCTGCTTTTAACTGTGATAGAGAGCGTTTTAAGCGACAAACTTCACTCGATTGTGTAAGAAATAGCCCAGGGGTGGGACCATATAAATCTCTTCCTTTAGATCTCCCATGTAAGAAGGCATTCTTACATCCATCCGATGCAATGACCAACCTTTTGGAAGCAGAAATGGCCAAAACAATTCGAATCAGAGTCATCTTAGCAACCGGAGCAAAAGTCTCTTCATAATCAAGTCCATATTCTCGCAATTGCCAAGTGCCACCAACCGAGCTTTATATCTATCAATAGTTCCATCGTGAACGGAGTTTGACCGTATACACCCACTTACAATCGATGAGTTTGACCTCTTCGTATGCGGGACTATATCCCGTGTGATTCTCCGTAAGCGCTCAAGTTCGCTCTTTCATAGCTTGTCGCCAACAAAGCTCACCATCGTCAGAATAAGACTTAGGAATAACAGAGTATCCGTAGTAGCCTGGATTAGCAAGATGAGAATCCATACCGATCCTGGTCGGATATACGAAGTCGCCCTCCGTGGTGCATGTGAACGAATCGACATCGGCTCAGATCTGAAGGGGCGTTGGTACCCGAGAGGACGCTTTGATACACTATTCCTTTCCAACGATCAGCTTGTAGAAGTATCATGATCAAACGAGAAGGGAAGTAATCTACATGGTGGAATAGAGGACTCGGAAGAAATACCGAAGTTTCAAAGAAAATAACATTACGAGAGATGCGAAGTTTATTAGCAATGAATCATAACATATATATCCCTTATGAGAAGTACTGCAGATCTTGAGAAAAGCGCACGTCATTGAGCAAGCGAGTTTGTTTCGTCAGAGGTAAGTGAACAAAATGCATACAACCAAAAATACGAAGAGAATTATAGTCGTGAATGACACCGAACAAACGAGCAATATGGGAGAGTCAAATTGAAGAACTTGAGAAGGCAACCGATTAATCGATAGACCGATGTAGACAACGCGCTTCACCCGTAAACGAGAAGGAATGATGATTCGATCATGAGAGTACGAACTACATCTAAGAGGTGTCGATTCTACGCTCGCTACTCCATTTTGTTGTGAGAATATGGACAAGATCAAGCTGAGACAAAATACCCATAGACGTGAGAAAATTGTGAAACTCGATAGACATGTATTCTCGAATCGATCGTAGATCTTAATCCGAGCAGAAAATCGAGTTTGAACAAGTGCAAGAAATTCTCGAAATTTGGAGAACACTTCAGATTTAGATCAGAGAAAATATATCCAAGTGAAACGACTATAATCATCAATAAAAGTCACAAAATACTTATATTGAGCATGTGAAATAACAGACTAATACCCCAAACATCGGGTATGCACAATCTCAAAACATGCGTACACGACTCCATGAGAAGGAAATGGTAAACATTTACTTTACCCAACTTACAAGTAGTGCAAAATAACCGTATATATATCGAAAAATGAAATTTTATTGCCCAATTGACCGCTTTTGACAAGACGAGATAAAACAACTTGATCGGGATGGCCTAATTTCTTATGCCAAACATCACTATTGCTAATAATACAGAGAACAACCTATTGAATTAAAACCAATTAATCAATTGGAACCGAATTAGAAATGGAGAATTGAAGAGGAAACAGACGTCCCAACTTTAGGCCCCTTCATGATCACCTTCCCCGATGTTTGATCCTCGCACACAACAACCATTACGATCAAAGTGAATTTTGCAATTATTATCCACCAATTGTCCAACGAAATTAAATTTGAAGATAATCGTGGTGAAACGAGGACATTATCAAAGGTATTCCAAGAGACCCGATAGCAAAGAATAGGAATAGTATTACCATTTGCTATTTGAATATGCCGACATCTGTGATACTTACGAATATCAATGCCAAAATAGCGTGATTTCCGCCATATGATTTGAAGTCATTGAATCAACCAACCAAGGGAAGTAACGAGAATGATTCGTGACCTGGATACTAAAAGCGTATAAGGCAGAGACAATCATCCGCTGGACCATTTCGAGTCAAAGGAGATGGACAGCCCCGGGTGGAACAGTGTCATTACGGCATGCGCAGAGTAACATCTAAAGATTAGACCAATGATTTAATTAGAACTCCGCTCTTGTCTATTTTGAGGCCGGATTCGACAATCTTTGATGAGATGCCCTCTTTCTACAAGAATTACGGAACTTCTAGTGCAAAGGTTCAGAATGTGCCCAAACTCCTTACAATGATAGCATTGTATTCAGACATCGTTTTTCCTTTGGCTTGAGCAAAGATAAGCAACATTCATCAGCTCAAAGGAGTCTTGATTAAGATCGATTCGGAAGTTGCTAAACGCCGCTCTTCACGCTAATAGTGCACTTAAACAAGTGTCTAAGGACGGTATAGGATGGCGATTAATTAACCCCACCACGCAGCTTCAAACTCGCTAAGCTTCATCTGAAATTGGTCTTCGCCGCCATCATGAATTTTCTTTAAAGATTCTAATGCCTCGTGGAACCGCTTAAGAAACAATTCCCGTAATATTCACTCCAAAGATTCCAAATCCGTAATAAAACTGGCCGAATAGTGAGATTGCCTTGTCGATAATTAGAAATATCTAACTCCAATCGATATTTTCTAGCAAAGATATCCTGATAATAGACGCCAATATAATCCCACATCTCCTTTGCGCTTGCAAAAGGTCGCAGATCATTTATCATATATGGTTCAATTGAACCAAGCAACCAAGTTATAATCATGGGCATCCTTAATCACCCACTGAGCACGCCTTTAGATCCGTGAGGAGCCTTCAGAAATACCATCTAAGTGACCCCATAAATCTTTTTCCTTTAACATACATTGAGAATTGAAATTCTCTAAATACTATAATTCTTCCGCTTAAAACGAACAATCGAATCTTGTCTTCACCATTTATGTGAAATCGAAAAAATATGCGATGAACGACTGATGAACAAAGGCGCTGGCGAGCAAGATTCGGCGAACAAAGGCGCGATGAAACAAGATTCCGGGCGAACAAAGATTCGGCGAACAAGGCGCTGGCGAACAATAACTCCGGCGAACAAGAATTCCATCAACAAGGCGCTGGCGAATGCAGAATCTGATGAACAAGGCACGATCGTGAAATCGATCAATTCCTGTGAACCTCGGCTCGATACCATGTCAAACTAAATAGATTCAATTTAATTCGACTCTTCATTGAGATATCAACTCTTTAAATAGCTACAACATACACAACTCAAAACCCTAATGTACAATGGGCCTAATTAATGGGCCTAAATAATAACTAATAGTATATGGGCTCTAATTACAACTAAAGCTCTAATTACAACTAATATACAAGTAGTCAAATATCGTAACAATATCCAACTTGCCAATGAAATTGTCAAAGTTTTGTTGTGGAAGTCCTTTGGTGAAGATATCTGCCGTCTGTTCTTCTGTGGGCACGTAAGTTATGCAAACTTGTCCACTTTCAACTTTTTCCTTGATGAAGTGTCTATCCACTTCTACATGCTTGGTCCTATCGTGTTGAACTGGATTAAGAGAGAAGCTAATGGCAGCTTTATTATCACAAAAGAATTTGATTGGATGGTCAAGTTTCACATGCAACTCCTCTAAAAGTTTCCTCAACCAAAGTCCTTCACAAATCCCACGGGCGACTGCTCGAAATTCGGCTTCGGCACTACTTCAAGCCACCATATTCTGTTTCTTACTCCTCCAAGTTACTAAATTTCCCCACACAAATGTACAGTATCCAGTTGTCGACTTCCAATCCTCTATTGATCCAGTCTGCATCAGTGAACACTTCTATTCCGCGTCTTTCATCCTTTTTGAAAAGAAGTCCTCTGCCAGGAGAGCCCTTAAGATATCTGAGAATTCTATGAACTGCTTCAAGATGAACTTCCTTAGGTGCATGCATATGTTGACTCACGACACTAACTACAAATGCAATGTCGGGTCTAGTATGTGAAAGATATATCAATTTTCCGACCAATCTTTGATAACTTTCTTTCTCAACTGATTTTCCACAATTCTCCATTTTCTTCCCGACTTCAATAGGAGTGTCACTCGGTTTACATCCAAGCATCCCGTCTCAGTTAGAAGGTCAAGAACATACTTTCGTTGTGAAATGCTAATACCTTTTCTCGACCGAGCAACTTCCATGCCTAGGAAGTAGCGCATTTGGCCAAGGTCTTTTACCCCAAACTCGGTTGCTAGAACCTTTTTTAACCTTTCTATTTCATCGAGATTATCTCCAGTGAGTATTATGTCATCGACATACACAATCAGTATTGTCTTTAGACCATTGTCCAGTTTGTCGAAAGAACATAATGTGATCTGATTGCCCTTGTTTGTATCCCTGACCCTTTATGACCTTCGCAAATCGCTCAAACCATGCTCGTGGTGATTGTTTTAGGCCATAAAGGGATTTCTTAAGTTTGCAAACCTTATTCTCTTCTCCCTTTCGACTGAATCCAGGCGGAATTTTCATAAACATTTCTTCTTCTAATCTGCCATTGCGGAATGCATTCTTTATATCAAGTTGTTGTAGTGGCCAATCTAAATTTGCTGCCAATGATAGGAGAACTCGAATAGTATTGAGCTTTGCCACTGGTGCAAATGTTTCAGTATAGTCAATGCCGTAAGTCTGAGCAAATCCTTTAGCAACGAGGCGAGCCTTGTATCGCTCAACTAATCCATCAGCTTTGTACTTTACTGTAAAAACCCATTTGCAACCGACAGCTCTTTCCTTTAGGCAAATCTATCACATCCCATGTTCCATTCTTTTCCAAGGCACACATTTCTTCCATTACAGCGGTTCTCCACTTATGATCACTCAATGCCTCATGAATATCTCTTGGAACTTCTGTTTCATCAAGGTTAGAAGTGAAAGTATGGAATGCATGTGATAGTTTTCTATACGATACAAATTTGGAAATAGGATTGAGAGTACATGATCGGGTTGGTTTTCTCAATGCAATTGGTAAATCATCAACATTGGGTGGCTGAGAATTACCTTTGTCAGATGGAGACTCATGGTTTATTGGAGCTATCACGAGGTCCGACTCATTTGGTGCTTCAGATATGAGATCCCTGTGCTTTGGTTTCGGCCTCCGTGAGTATACACGTATCTCCTTGTTTCCTTCCTTCACAGTATCTCCCCCTGAGTTCAAGTTCTCTTCTATTACTAGCACATTGAGATGAGATGGTATGGTTGTAGGATTGGGGATAGGTGTGGTGATTGGATTAGTTTGTGGAAAGAAAAGATTATAATCAAACGTCCTATCCCGATCTTCACTCAAGTTCTCCCCCTGAAAAGTGAATGTTTTAAAGTAAGGTTGTGTCTCAATGAATGTGACATCAAGGCTAACAAACATTTTTTGTGTGGAAGGATCATAGCATCTGTAACCCTTTTGAGTAGGGGAATAACCAATGAAGACACATTTGACAGCTCTAGGATCGAGTTTACCTCGGTTTTTGAATGAATATGGACAAAAGTAGTACATCCAAATACTTTAAGGGAGAGATCGAAGAAAATACGGGAGTTTGGCATGCGATTGATAAGATATGCCAAGGTTAATATAGCATCCCCCCAAAATGATTTGGGCATATTTGTGGTGAACATCAAGGCTCGAGCAACCTCTAAGAGGTGTCTGTTTTTGCGTTCAGCCACTTCATTTTGTTGAGGAGTATAGGCACAAGTGCTTTGATGAATGATTCCATGACGCTGGAGATATTTGCCTAAGACGTTGTTGAAATACTCGGTGCCATTATCGGTCCTCAAAATTTGAATTTGTGTTTGGAATTGAGTTTGAATCAGTGTGTGGAAATTGATGAATATATTGTGAATATCTGATTTGTCTTTGAGGAGATAGACCCAACAAACACGAGTGTGATCATCAATGAATATTACAAACCATTTTGTACTAGTATGATTTGGGATACGAGAGGGTCCCCATAGGTCACTATGAATAATAGTAAATGGTTTAGAGGGTTTATATTGACTTCTCGGGAAAGAAGTACGATGGTGTTTTGTTAATTCACAAAATTCACACTGTAAATCAAATGTTTCTTTATTTGAAAAAATAGATGGTAACAACTGTTTCAGATATGGAAAGTTTGGATGTCCCATCCTAAAATGCCATAACATAATTTCGCCATCTTTAGGAATAGAAGCTGAGCTACAATTCACAACCTGATATTGTGTACTCATGTCGGCTTCCTCAAAGTAGGAGTCCCTCACATTCTTTAGCACTGCCAATCGTCTTGCCCGATGATAGGTCCTGAAAGACACAAGAGGATGGCAAGAAATTAGCAGAGCATTTGGAATGTTTTGTTAATTGGCTCACAGATAACAAATTACAAGATAGTTTTGGGACGTGAAGAACATATTCAAGAGTTATGAATTCAGACAGTCGAATATTTCCTTTTCCTGCAACAGGTGAGAGGGTACCATCGGCAATTTTAACTTTCATATTTCCACTACACGGTGAATATGATGAGAAGAGATGATGAGAGGCAGTCATATGATCAAAGTCCCCTGAATCGATAATCCAAGGGATTTTTATTTTCGATGTAGTATTTAAAGCTGTTAAATAATTACCTCTGTGAGCAAGAGAGCCGGATGAAACGTATGAAGAAGACTGACCAAAATTTTTAAAATTCGCGAACATTGTATAGAGTTGCTTCATTTGTTCGTCATTGAATGCTCCTTGAGGAATAGGACTGTCTCCATTTGGCATCTCAATAGAATTTATCTATAGCAGCTTGATACCCATGATTCTTATGATTTTGTCTCTGTTTCCAATCTGCGGGTTTACCGTGAAGTACCCAACATGTATCTTTTGTGTGGCCATTTTTTCGACAGTGATCACACCAAGGACGCCTCTTTTGTTGATTTGGGTCGATATTAGTTTGAGGCCCACGTGAGGTGTAGGCTGCTCCACCTTGGCCGTTTGATTCATTGGGCCTATTATTTTCACGGCCCATTAAAGCAGGCCTATCAAGCCCACGCGACCCATTAAACTTACGTGACCCGTCTTCTTTCATCATCACTTTTCTTCTCTGTTCTTCACGACGCACTTCTGCGAAGACCTCACGAGTAGATGGGAAAGGTCGTCGGCCAAGAATACGACCCCGTACGTCATCGAGTTCGTGGTTGAGGCCAGCGAGAAATTCAAAGACACGCTCTGATTCGAGTTTCTTTCGATACTGAGCACTGTCCTTAGGGATACTAAGCACTGTCCTTAGGGCATTCCCATTCTTCTTCACTGCTGAGATCGAGCTCTTGCCATAACGCCACCATCTCCATGTAATAATCAGTAGCATCCCTCTCTCCTTGCTTCATCTGCCATAGTCTAGTTTTCAATTCGAAGATCTGAGAAAAATCCTCTTTGTCGGAATAGGTCTGGTGAACAGCGTCCTAGACATCTTTGGCTGTTGGTAAGAACATATAAGTTTTCCCAATGGAGGGTTTCATGGAGTTTACCAACCATGCCGTCACCATGGAGTTCTCAGATCGCCGCTTTTGCAAGGCTGCGGTATTGGTGGGTTGTTTGATTTCTCCAGTGAGGTAACCCAGCCTCCCTTTTCCATCTATTATGAGTTTTACTAATTGGGCCCACTCACGGAAGTTTTTTCCGTTGAGTTTTTGAACCGTAAGCTGGAAGGATGAGCTATCGAGTCCTCCAGTGTACATATTTGACATATCCTCTGTTTCGTTCGAGGTTTCCTCTGTCTTGTTATCAGAGGTTCTCGACCCTGAGTTGTTGACTCTCTCAGTCATTGATGAAGATGAGTATTAGAGCCTAGCTCTGATACCATATGGAATAAGAGAATGATTTTATTGATACTTAATATCATACATCTTTACAATGACCAGAATATATACAATTGCTGGTGATCAAGAAAAAGGAAAGAAAATCAGAAAAAAAGGAAAGAAGAAAAAACAGAATAAAATCCCTACTAATCTGCCTAATTACTACAACATGATTTCAGGGATTTGTTCTAATTATATACCAAAATATTTTGACTATTAGATATTAGTTTTTTCTTATTTCTGTCTTGCTTGGCCAAATTTGTTGTGTCTTCTTTCTACAGACCAAAGCACGGATGGGAAGATATATGCAACTTTCGAGTTTTTCCTTCTAAGTTCCTGGGATTACAACTCTTTGAACTCGAGGATGACTACATTCAGCAGGAAATCAGAAAAAATCCAAGTCGAACAACGTGCAGTGTATGTTAATTCATTTTTGTTTCTAATATTGTTCGCAATGGTTTTTGAGTTTTGATTTTTCTTTTCATTTTTATTTATAATAGCCACTATATATATCTGGACATAAGATTTTAGGACTCCCCCTGCGAAGTTATAAATAAACCATCTACATTTTGGAGTGTGATCCTTAAGGGTATTTAAACCCAAGAGTAAGGATTCATGATGTCAGTCTCAACTATGCCATGCTTTTGGTAACATTTATTTTATTTTATTTTATATTATGCTTAGCTGCTTTAGCATTTTTTAAAATATAAAATCTAATGTGCCTCCTTGGTTCGAGGTTATAATAAACAAAGTTATATATTTAGTCCTACCTGTAATAAAAATGTGAGTTAGCAACCAAAAAAAAATGAAGCGAAAAGATAAATTAGCTATTAGTAGAAGATTCATTTATCATATGTGAAGATTGGATATTAAAATTTGAATAGAATTCTTTACTCATGATCCAGAAATTTACAAGCTGTCATTGGAACCTTAAGCTTTTGTTTGGGTGAACTCCATATTTTATTTTATTTTTTTTTGGGACCCGCGCTAAAACTGATTTTTGGGTTGAAAAGTTGTAGGGGATTCCGATATGTGTAGATAATAATGAGTAGTGATTTGATATGTGTTTAATGTCAAAGTTTGATAGAGCAGTAGAAATTAGTTTTGAGATATAAAAAAACTTAAACCAAACGTAGGCCAAATCCTGCATGCCTCAAATAACTAAGGATATGTTTGATAGAGACTATTGAAAAAGGATTTTTAGATGTGTGGTTGAGAAGTAAACAAGGTGCATTAAAAAATATTTAAAAAAATTAAATCAACGTAATGAGTGGTTAAAGTGATGAGATAATTTTTCTTTATTATTTTTCATTAAGTTGTGTCAAACAAGCCCCAAATTTCTATTGCATTCAATGTATTCTTTTCTTAATCATTTCAGGGTAGAGCATAAATTCTCTTGAGTAGTAGTCAATAAATTAATAACATCTACAACATTATCAAAATGTCCCGTCTTGACTCGGGCAAAGGGATAAATTAATAATTTCGGTAAGTTGATAGGGCCATTCTTTTGTTGAACCGTATGTATCAATCTGATGTCCCAACCATCATGTAAACTAATACTTTGCCACAAAGTAAAAAATTGTTTGTGTTATTTAAAAGAACATAGCTTTAATGTGATAATTGAATGATTTCATTGAATTGATATGATATACTGCATTAATGAATGATATTCATGAAATAATTCAATACAAGCCTTGTATTATGCATTGATTAATGTCCATTTAGTTCATCTATGTTCGTTAATTTAATATTGGATTCTCGGTGTCTCTTTAGTTGACTGGTGTTCGTTAATTGGTTAATCAATATGAATCTCTAAGGCAAAATTATAAATGCGCTTAATAAATTAATAAATGATTAATTTATAATAATAATAATAATAATAATAATAATAATAATAAAAATAATAATTTTGCTTGTTCTCAGTTCTTTTAATTTACGGAGTTTATACTGCAATATTGAATGTACATGCTATGTAATGAAGCTTTAATGAGTGAGCTTTTTAGTTTGACCGGATGAAAGGGAAGTAAAATTTACCATGCTTGCATATATAGTATTAGATTTTGCGATACAAAATCCTTCACAGTATCAACTCGTCGAACATATGCTTTACCGTGAGTTTGTTGAAGGAAAATAATATGCCAGTTTGGATTTCGTGCATACCTTGGCAAAATGCACACATAAAAGTCCATCCATCTGCCATTGTGTAGTTCACTGGATTGTTTCCTTCTGCTTGCTTTTAGGAGTTTGTCAACGTGCAACTTGTTTGCAAACCTTTGAGAAGCCCAATTACTTTTCTTTGTTGGGGAGATTGGATTTTTGCTGAACTTTATTTGCTATCCCTTTCATACTCCTCTGCAATTTTCGTGTTTCCATTTCAGAAGACTATTTCTGTTCTTGTATATATGATATCTTGATTTCAATTTGTTCACAGTTGGAAACTGGCTGGTTTTCACCCCGTGTTATTGAAAGCTTGAGGCTGTGCATTGCTGTGAGGTTTCTGTCAGTTTACTCCAGGGATGGTGCAGAATCCTTGTTGAAATCCTTTTCTAAACGGTTTGAAGAATCCAAGAGAATGGGTATTTTTATGAAAGAGACTAGAGTTGATGAAGAAAGGCAACAAGACGATAAAGGTGTGAATCAATTTATGGGATCAACAGCGATTAATGATCGCTACTTTTTAACTGCACAGAAACATGCTTGTAAAGCTAAATAAATGTTGAGGTCTTTGACAGATGATTGGATTATTTAGATCATGCTATGCTTAGCAAGTTCAATTTAGCTGCAACAAAGATTATTGCTTGTGCTAAAATACAACATTGATTCATCTTGCGTCACAGAAGTCACAGAAGAGCCAGAAAACGAAGGTAAAGAAGCCGATGATGAGGGTGAAGAGGAGGACGATGAAGAAGATGAAAATGAGGATGACAATCTTGGAGAGGGTATGGATGCCGATGAGCCAGTTGACCAGGTCAGTTGAAAAGTATTTTTGTGCCTCGTTTTACATAGTTCTCATATGCCTGCTGTATTTACTTTGTTGGTTCTTCTTTTAGCATTAATGCAGTAACTTGCTTTACTTTCTTGTTTCCAGATCGAGAACACTTCAAAAAATTATCTTCAGGACCTTTTTGGTAGTTTTCCGTTCGGTCAAGAAGATGCGGATACTCATCTTACCGCCGGGGAGTATCAGATATACAGCGATGACAACTATTCTGAAGATGATGATTATTGAAGAATTATTTATCTGTTTACCATCTGCATTTTGTGTTTCATCTTAATGTATATATTTATCTTATATGCTTCAAAAGGGGAGAGCGCTAAGCTGGGCAACCGAATTGTGAATACTAGTTGGGAGAACTAAGTTAACATGCATTTATTTATCGCGCCACCTTAGTTCAGGGTTATGTGATTTTATTTTTCAAAATAAATAACCTCGACCAGTTATCCTTTTTTTCACAGAACATATTTTTGTTCTGTTATTCTGGGTAATGCCATTTTGGTCTTCGCACAATCAGAATGGTGAAGAATGTTGTTCTCATCCACATTAGAGAGGTCAAGAATGGTGAAGATTTTGTTCTCATCCACATTAGAGGTCATTTTTCTTTAACCCTATTTTTTGTTAACTTGATTTCTGTTTATGCTTTTCTGTATCTTATTTTGAGAAAATAACACAGCTGAATAAGTGGCATCAAGTTGTTACACCCAAATGGTTTCCTTCATTCCTCTAGTTGTTACGGTTATTGTGCCAACCGTTGAGATGACTTGTAAGGATTTAACATTTTACACATTTTAATTAGTATTTTTTTTAATTTGAATTTGGTCAAACTAATTACATCCACGTATTTTGTGGGACTTACATGTATTATACAAATTCCTATCATTCAATTTCATCCATTCTCTTATTTCACATAAAAATGTGTAAAAATTTGAATCCTAATATGCACTTATGATTTTAAACACTCACTAGTAAAACACTTTTAACATTTGGAATTTTGAGATCATAACCAGTGAGGGTGCCACCAGTCGACGGGGGATGAAAATTGTATCTTTTTATGAGCATTTTGCTTTTGAGAAATAGTGATTTGTGTACGTATTCAGTGAGGGTTGGGATATATGAGTTTTTCCTTGCCCGTATTGACACGCTAAAAGTTGGACATAGTGGGATCCAATTACTTTTTCGTTCTTCTCTTCTTTTCTTCTGCGATTTAAAGATGGTTGATATAATGCAATATCAATATTGGAAACAAATTATATCACGAGATATAAAATACCAATATTTCATGAGATATTTTCAAAATGTAACTTGTTAGCAAAGATATTTTATGTTTTGTAAAAGCCTGATTGGGAACAAATTTTTTCAAAATTTTTCACTTTTTTTAACTTTTTCTCTCTTCTAAATCAATCACATCCACATATTTCATCACATTTACAAATCTCAACCACAATTTCACTCATTCTCTCTCCCTTTTTATATTAAAAACCTTTAAAAACCATTATAATCTATTCTCAATCAGCTTTTTAATGCTCATCCTTTATTGGAGTTTTCAACGCTCCCATGGTTCAAGAGAATTTCACAATTACAAATGCTGCCGTTTGTGGTCATGATAATGTTAACAATACTATATTTGATTGAAGTTCGTTCTCCTTATTTAATATTGAAATTCTATGAAGCCCAATCTGTTTTATTGCCTTGCCTTCTGGAAAGTAAGCGCATTGAGTTTAATAAATAAAAAATAAAAAAAATAAAAACCTCCAAACATCGTGATTTGCATTATAACATCAAATTATTTGTTATGTGATTTCGAGAAGAATTGACGCTAGTATATTCTTTACTATTGAAATTTGCCAAATGATGATAATTTCTTACTGTTCCTGTGTTACGCATACACCAGCTTTGTTTTCATGCTTACGGCACTTGTGGGGTGTTTTTCAGTCACATACGATATTTATTTTTGAAATTCGATATTAGATCTAAATCTAGCATGGTGAGAGGGAATTCCAACAATTCAAAAAATTTTCCAGTAACACCGTGATCGTCGGTTAAAGTTTTTTGTCATAATTTGATTAAAAACTAAACTTGGAGCACGGTAGGTGAGCATGAGAACAAAGCCATACACATATATAATATATTAGCTCATAAAATGATATTATATATCTGAACCGATATCCTATAAAATCTTAGGAGCATGTTCGATGAAATTTCGTTTATACCAATTTCTGCATGTTTTTTCGATAATTTTCTTTACCTACAAAATTACACACTAAAGAATTATCAATTTTGTTGAATGTATTGATTTTTTTAATTAACAAGTCATATTTTGAAAACGAGATATATCATATGATTCATATCTATACTGCCAGTTATTATTTATGTATAAATTATTTGTGAATTGATGTTAGTATCATTCAGCTAGCAAGGCTTCATGACAAAGCACTAAATATTTGTTATTTAAAAACCATGTCATCAATTTTATAACAAGTCACTGGTTGATAGGTGTTGAAAGATTCAAGCTTTTTTAAGGATTTCAACTTCTTTACAGCAAATTTGCACGCGCTTGAACCGGTAAAAGCAACATTAAACAAATAAGCCCACCGCCAGCAGCCAGTTAATTATTGTCTATAATAATATTTGTAGTAGGTTAATACTAACATACATAATTAATTTATTGTTATAATAATCGGGTCAAATATATTAGGACAACTAATCCGTTGAAGGTTGTTACCATGATTCCAAAATGAACAAATTGCCATTTCTTCTCACCATTTTCCAGTTTTCCAAACTTTGGAAAACAAAGAAAACTTCTTGTCGTTGTATAAATAATATGATTTTATCAATTGTGCCAATTTATTTTCTTGACAAGTCCATTTTACAGACAACCTAACGGGATAAAAATAATAAACTTCTGTCAATCGCTACTATGATATCCTGCCAATATAAAGCAGGGGATGAGTGTGGAATCCATTGTAAATTTCACTAACTTATGCATATATTATATTGACAAGATAACATATCAATAGTTGACATGATTACATTTCAGCATTGTTGTATAGTGTATTTTGTATTAACATGTTCGATTATTAGCCTTTTTGGAAAAAGATTGAACGTAAAAAATTGAAATACTTTAAAAGACTACTCAATTTTCATACTATCAAATAAAATAAATTAGTACATTTATTCTAACTAATTACATGATCTGTCACATGTAGCGATCAAAGTATAAAACTTCAAGACACTAAACATATGTCGTAACACCTACAAGACGTTAGATTTTTGTAAAGTGAAATAATAATAATAATAATACTAATAATAATATGAAATTTTATAGAATTTTAATGCCTCACATAAATATAACGTCACATAAATGTAACTTGGCGATTATACTTGTATGTATCTATAACATTTCTCCTTTTTTTTTTTTTTTTTTTGAGTGTGTGTATAGCATTTCTTGTTTATATGAAGAAATCTTACGACGGTTGAGAAGTGAAAACCTAATCCCCATATTTTAATGGAGAGATCAGTAGCAGATTACAAAATTAACAAGTGGAGTGGCAACCTAGTAAATTCAGAGAATATCAGTCCCAATTTCATAACACCTTACCAGCCCGCTCTATATACTACCATTTCTCGCGAGAACGAAACATCGACAATCAACAAACAACACAAAATGCCTACTTCTCCCTTTCGAGGAGTCACAATCTTCGCCGTGCTGGTGGTGGCTCTGTTAGTGGTCACCGCGGACGCCGGAGGCGACGATTTCAGCTGGATGCCAGTGAAACCACAGTGCGATGGATCAATAGCAGATTGCATCGGTGGAAGTGAGTTCGAAATGGATTCCGAAAGCAATCGGCGCATCCTAGCAACCACCAAGTACATCAGCTACGGCGCGCTGCAAGCCAATACTGTGCCGTGCTCGAGGAGAGGCGCGTCGTACTACAATTGCCGTCCAGGTGCGGAGGCTAATCCGTACACTCGGGGTTGCTCCACCGTCACACGGTGCCGGAGTTAGTTCACGGTTTACCGTCTACCGTCAGGTTTATATATACATCTGTTTGTATCTATAGGAATTGTGTGATCGAGTTTATAATAATTGGTGTTTTTTGTGTTGAATTACCTGATTTGATTATGTACGTAATTAACTTCATTGAAATTGAGGAAAAAAAGGACGAAAAACATTAAACACGGTATGTTCACTTTTCATTTTTTGTTTTAACTCAAATTGTGTTGAAATTATTTATGAATGAAAATTCGTGTACAATTTTGTTTTAGATGATTGTGTTGGTAGCGTTAGAATTCGTTCAAATATCCCAATAAATTGTGTTATAACTAATAGAAATTATATATGTCACAAAATACACAATACTATTAATTTAAACAAAAATAATAAAATTAGATAAGATTCTGTGAAAATGTATGAATATTATGATTGACAGGCCTTGTTCTATTCAACATCAACTAACACAAAATTTATCAACTTTTTCTCTCTCATCATTTACAACCACACATTTAATTATTTAATATATTTTCCTCAAATTTCAACCACACATTCAACACGTATATCAAAAAAATTAACTTTATCACCAATCAAACATACCCTGAATTTGACATAGAGAAAAAGATCCCGACTATATAGGTTTTGCCTGTTGTCAACTTGTTTGGTAACTTATTTAGGTCAAATCATGTGCTTAGTTGTCATTTTTTTTTAACGCTGAAAAAATTAATAAAAATTAAAAAAAAAATACAATCAAAATGTTTCATTATTGAAAGATAGTGTATATATTGGCTTGGAGAATCTACTTATAAAAAAGGAGTGTGTGGAATTGTTGCTTTACTTTCGTAATGCAATTTTATTTTTGACATTATAATTTCATCAATTCAACAAATATTATATTTTTGTAAATATCATAATTTTTGTTCACTTTTTTTTCCTCGTAAATTTCACGAACCCACCAATTTATTAATCTAGAAATCTTTGTGAAAAGATGGCTTGTGGCTTTTCGAAGAGCTTTGATATACGATGGTAAACTGGGAATAAAAAATAGACTCATCATCAACATCAATCATTAAAATCACTGTAAGCCCATCATCATTAGAAAAAGTGTGAGTAGTAATTTGTCCTCGTCCATGCCTCATCACTCATGTGTTGGGCCCTTGTGCCCAAAAAGGGATTAATTGGCTAATCATCGCTTCTTCAATAATTTTAGCTTATTTATAGTGTAACGGGAACTTATTCGTTTGAAGATATTATTAATTTATTTAAATTGTGTATTTAGATGTAAAGTTAAAAATTTAAGAAAACATATTAAAAAATATAAAATAATTATATGAGTTGTTGAAAACAATAAAAGAGAAATTTTTGTAAAAATTAATGAAAAATTATTATAGAGAGAACAAAGCCTAAATAAATAAACAAATATACTTCTACTTTATAAACATATTGAGACATGAGATATTTTATGCCCGTAAGGAGAGGGCGAATCTGCCCGCCCGCTTGGAGGAAAATTTTAATTTATTAATAGATAGTTCGTCATAAGTGCAAATTGACCATTTATAATACTACTTATATTATTGTTGTTTTCTATATTGTTTTTTTTTTCTGTTAATTCTTCTTTCTTTTATTTTATATGTACGTAGTGATTGGACTCGAATTACAAGTTGGCATAGTTGGAAAATTATGAGGACTAAGTTGCAACAATTGGAAGTCATAGACTGAAAATTCGAGAACCAAAATGAGAAAGGGAAAAATTTTGCTAGGCATTGCACTCGGTGGTTACCCGATGTAAACTAGGACCATCACCTCATCCGTTTTTTTTTCTTTCCTTTTTGAATCAAATTCAACAAGAACAAATTTTACAAAATTATATTACACGATTTTGATCGTTAAAAAGAGGCCTTGCGGTTTAGTACAACAAATTCTACACCTTATGTTTGTTTTTATAGAGCTAATTGACTTTGATAAATGATAATAAATAAAGTAAAAATAAATAAATTATATTACACGATTTTGATCATTAAAAAGAGGCCTTGCGGTTTAGTACAACAAATTCTACACCTTATGTTTGTTTTTATAGAGCCAATTGACTTTGATAAATTATAAAATAAGCAAATCCATGTGCAAGTTGGATCAACACAATATAAAATTATGTGAAATTTTTTTGTTTTTAGTCCTGCTATTTACTATAACAGGATGTATTTGTGTAAAATATATGCGAAAGTCTACTAAAAATTTTAGAAATTCTTTTGCACTTATCCCCTTATGTGGATTCTAATTTATTACATGTGTATATGTCTTCCCGTGCAACGCACGGGTAGAAACACTAGTTGACTTTGATAAATGATAATAAATAAATAAAAATGAAAAAAATGAAAATCTAGCATTTAGAGTCGTCAGAGGCGAGGATTTATATTTTTTATCTTGACATTTCGAGATCTATTTTATCTTTGTGTGGAAAACAAGGGTTTCTTTCAATTTTCTGTCCATTTTGACCATTAAATCAAGCATCATGTATAATGCAATCGTGCGTGTTAGCTTACTCATTTTTACAAATTTTTACACATTCTTATATGTTCTTTTCAACTCCAATCATTCTCTCTCATATTTCATATCCACATATCTCGTGGGATCTATCTGTACTATACAAATCTCTACAATTCAACTCGACTCATTCTCTTTCCTGTATCACATCAAAATCCATAAAAATTTATTTTTACACATACACTAACACGCGCATTTAGAGACACAAATTCATAGTCACATTTGTCTTAGCTCCGTTCTTTAATTCTCTGGAATATAATCTGATGGTGAATAAATGGCGGATAGATTAAGGCTATAGATTTATTTGACCAAAGACAATATATTATGAAAGAAAACAACTAAGATGTGCGCTTGTGGTTTAAGGCTTTGATGGTCAAAGCGGATGAGACACAGATAGGAGTTCTTGGTACTTCTTGCTATGTATAGAAATATTAAAATGGGTCTCAAAATGCCAAAACCGAATGGATACGTACTCAATTTGCAGCAATATTAAGTGTCAACCCGGGCCAAATATACATGCACATCTGGTTATAGGACCCGCTGCACTGATTTTGCCAATCACATATGGTAAGTGTACATTTGGATCAATTTCAAAGGAAGACAGCTATACAACATCGGGGGAGCTGGTATGTGGGGTTGAATGGGGCCAGACAGTCACGTGGCAATAAGAGAGATAGCCATGTTAGCTATTATAGCACCATCGCTATCAATAGAACAATTTAAATGAGTGTTTAAAAAAAAAAGATAAAATATAAAAAAAATTTGTCACTAATAATAAAAGTATTTATAGTACTCTATAAGCACTATATTCAGTGGACCTAATTAATGGAGAACCGTCATGCGGATATATGGGGCTGAGCTAATTAATTAATTGGGACCCTTATATTCAAATTTTTTTTTTTTTTTATTGACTAGGAGTGCTGAGTCTTTTGTTCTTTGGATAATTGAAAATTTTTCCATCAAATCACATATGGAAATTGGAAGGGAGTGTACGTACTTTCCGCTCAGTGCCTTAGTCAATGAGAATTGGGCTTGGTTCAGCTCGGATCTTCCCCACTTTTAAGGCCACTAATTGGCTCACGACTCATGGGCCATTGCTGCGTGTCGCCCACAGGCTTGTTCCAGCTCATCCTCCTTTTTTTTTTTTTTTTTCCCTATGTGTCTGGGAATTTCGAAACTTGTTTGTTTAATTAAATTCTATGTGACAAAGATATGTTATGGAAAATATTAACATACTGAACAACACGGAAGATGCTATAATGTTATGTGACTTTAAAGTGATGTTATGCCCCAGCTAGGGAGTAGATTATAATGGTTTTTAAAGTTGTATTATGTAAAAGAGGAGAGAGAATGAGTGGAGTTGAGTGGTTGAGATTTGTGAATGTGATTAGATATGTGGATGTGATTGATTTAGGATAAAGAAATAATGGATAAAAAAGTTGTAAAAAATTATAAAAAGTTGTAATAGTGGTTGGTGAACGGAGGTTATATATATATAACGATGTCAAGTGTATAAGGTCATGCCATTTAAATTGTAACAAACAAGGTGCATTTGTATTGAGGCATTTGGGAGGTTCGGTTTAGCCCCCCTCCAACTAGGTGTTACTTCTTTTTCAATAATAAAATTCCTATTTTGGGTTTGGATTTTCGAATCGAAATAGTTCCATAAAAAAGGAAAAAAAAAAAAAAAAAGGACGTCAAGTGTATAATGCGTGAATTTCTACATCATCAACTAAAATTAGAAGTTATTTAGAGAATAAAATAAAACTTGTTCGAGAAAAATTAGTGAAGATATATAATAGTAACGTATAGCAGTAAAATAAATGGGAAAAAAAAGGGAACTAATGGGCGGGCCCATGAACTTCTCTTGCTGCTGACTCATGTTGGTATGAGCCAATTCACAAGTTTAACAAGCCATCTGAGAAGTTTTCAGATTGGTCCAACTCCAAATCCGTAATCATACAAACCTAGTACAAAAGTTGGGCTGAATTGAACACACGAAATCATAAATTATGTAATGGCTTATTCTATACACAATAATGTGTATTTATTTGAACGGCATAGTAGATGTGCGATTAAAAATTGAAAAAAATATATTAAAAACATAAAATAATTATATGAGTTGTTGAAAATGGTGAAAGAAAAAATGAGTAGAAATTAGTAAAAATTTAGTGTATACAACAATCCCTAAATCACCTGCTTCCAGGAGATGGATTTTTTTAAAATTCTTTTTCTGAGCATGTTAAAAATAAAAATAAAAAAGGATCATTGAGTATGTGTTAGCGTATAAATTAAAATATATTTTTATGAGTAGGAAGAGAGAGAATTAGTGGAGTTGGATGGTAGAGATTTAAAAATAAAATTAATATGTGGGTGTGATTTATTTGACCAAAATTGAATTTTGAAAAAAATAAATTAAAATGGATATGCTAACATGCTCACAAGAGAAGGTGTTAGCACTAAATTTTTAATGCATTTTTTTCAAATTTTAAATTTGGTCAAATAAATCACATTCATATATCTCTCAATTTATTAAATCTTCATCATCCGACTCCACTCATTCTCTCTCTTCCTACTCATAAAAATACATTAAAAATTATCTGCTAATACACTCTGAATGGGAAAAATGAAACAAAGGTTTAAATAAAAAATTTATTTTAGTGAAAAAATTCAAAAATCGAACCAAATGGCAGCATTACGGTGTGTGCATGGGAATTGGACCCATAATGAGTCCCGCTCACATCACGATGGAGTAGGTAGAAGATAAAAAGGGGTCATCAATCTAAAAAGGGATCATCAATCTAAAAGGATGAGAATCTTATGACGGTAACGTGCAGGAGCAGTGCACCGAACCTACAGAATTGTGCCGCTACTCAATCCCTTCCCACCACACCCACGTGCACGTACAAAACTTGAATTTACGACGTGGGACTGGTACTTTTTTTATTGAGAGCCTTTTCGCCCGCACTATATGTTTCAATTTAACCACTATTGCATCCAATTACCTCATTTTCCCATATGAATGGGATATAAATACTCCCTCTATCCCATTTTAATAGGTATTATTTAATTTTCATATAGATTAAAAATTAAAAATTAATATTTATTAAAAAGATAAATTTTGCTTATGTATTTTTCAATATACCATACATAATAAATATAAGTAGATTAAGAAATGAAAAAGTTAAATATATACTAATAAGGAAAATAATTTATATTTTAGGACTGGATGAAAAAAATCAAACCTATCAAAATGGGACAGAAGGAGTTAAAGCCCCGTTAGTGTATGTGTATTTATGGGTATTTATGAGTTTTGATGTGAAATAAGAGAGAGAATAAGTGAGATTGAGTGGTGGAGATTTATGTAGTACAGTGGGTCCCAGAAAATATGTGAATGTAATTAGTTTGACTTTTGATGTGAATGTATTAAAATGTGTAAAAATTATTAAAAGTTGTAAAAGAACGCCTGAAAGTTAACATGGAAGGACATAAAACCAATCATGTAACTTCGGTAAAAAGGATGCATATATGTCTGTTTGTTTGGTGCAAAATTTATAAATGTTAGAACTTAGAAAACATAATTTTAGAAGAAATTTTGGAAAGAATATATCACCTTGTTAGTGTATGTGTATTTATGAGTATTTATGAGTTTTGATGTGAAATAGGAGAAAGAATGAGTGAGATTAAGTGGCGGAGATTTATGTAGTACAGTGGGTCCCAAAAAATATGTGGATGTAATTGGTTTGATTTTTGATGTGAATGTGTTAAAATATGTAAAAATTTGTTAAAAATTGTAAAAGAAACCGGTATGTTATCTACATCTATTTATATCAAGGTTCAAAAAAGGGTAAGGTGTGAAAAATCGTCAACCCCAAACATTTGTGCGTTTAAGAGCATCAATGTGTGATAAAGTGCGATCAATTTGTGATAAAACACAAGGCGTAGCAAAGCATAAAGTCCAAACATTAAGTATAGGTTTAGGCGAACTTTTTAGAACAATAGTTTATATACATAGACAAGTGGAGTCAAAGGAACCAGCATCATGTCTACATTTGTTTAATAAGATAATTTATATGTAATTTTATCCGAACATTAAGCATAAGCTTAGGCAAACTTTTTTTACGATCTCATTAAGTAAATTTTATGAGTCTATCGGACAAACATTTATAGTCATATTAAATAAATAATAAAAATGTAATTTGTGAAAGTATGTACAAAGAAAAAAATAATTTGTAGAGATGAACGCTTGTTTACAAATAATCCATTTTTTTTTCCTTTCTTTATTTCCTTCTTTCCCTTTTTTTAAAAAACTATGTTTTAGAAACACAGATCGAAATTAAAATGTTTGATTAATCAAATTCTCACTTTATAACTAAGGCCTTGTTCTTTTGAAGGATTCGTATATTTTTATGTAAAATATATTATTAATATTATATAAAAAATATGTATAATTAAAATATGTGTAACTTACACGAAAATACGTGAACTCATGAAAAGAACGAGGCCTAAAAGGACCAATATGGTCATATCAGAAATATTAGGGACATTCTGATTACATTTTTAACTTTATTGAAACTAATGGAAAACTCCGCCCACGAGATCTCGGAGGGTTTATAAAAGGGGAGTGGCCGCGATGTTCTGGTTACTCTCAATCTCAATTCCCAAGTTGTGTCACTCCTCTCTCTCAATCTGTCTCTGCAATTCTCAATTGTAAAGCGCATATCCATGGCGGAATCAGAAGCACAAACTCAGATTGAAACGGTATGCAGTATGCAGAAGAATCTACTTTTTTTAATTTCTCTCTAGCCAATTTTTGAATTCATTTTTCGCGTTATAATCAAATATTGTAATCTTCGCCAATAAATTTCGCTTAGAAGTTACAAATCCACAGATTTACGTTAATAGTTGGAAATCCGATCTCCGTTTGTTATCTCTGATAGGTTCAGAAAAATGAAGAGAAGAAACTCAAGTATCTCGATTTGGTGCAAGTTGCTGCAGTGTACGTCGTCGTTTGCGGCTCAGCAATGTACGAATACGCCAAGGAGAATTCCGGTCCACTGAAACCCGGAGTTCAGACGGTCGAAGAGACTGTCAAAACCGTAATCGGACCGGTCTACGAGAAATTCCATGACGTTCCCTTCGAGCTTCTCCAGTTTGTAGATCGCAAGGTTCGAAAACAGTGACTTTAACTCCCGGCGCATGTTATCGTTCCC
Source organism: Jasminum sambac (assembly GCA_018223645.1). NCBI lineage: Eukaryota > Viridiplantae > Streptophyta > Magnoliopsida > Lamiales > Oleaceae > Jasminum > Jasminum sambac. The sequence continues at coordinate 31,916,101 of CP073652.1, forward strand.
AGCGCACGTTATTAAACTGTATCACGTGTTCTGCAGGTGGACGAGTCCATAACCGAGTTGGACCGTCACGTGCCAACTCTACTGAGAGAGCTTGCGTACCATGCTTCTTCGGCGGCTTACAAGGCTCCTGAAGTGGCTCGTGAATTGGCAGCAGAAGTGAAGGAAGATGGCTTGATCGACACAGCGACCAGCATTGCCAAATCACTATACGCCAAATACGAGCCGACAGTTAAGGAGCTTTACACAGAGTACGAGCCAGTAGCCGAGCAGTATGCTGTTTCAGCTTGGCACATGTTTAACCGGCTTCCTTTGTTCCCCCAAGTGGCTGACATCCTGATTCCCACGGCTTCCTATTGGGCCGAGAAATACAATCAAGCCGTGGCTTATGCGGCTGAGAAAGGCTATCCGTTGTCGTATTATCTGCCTTTAGTGCCAATAGCGAGAATCGCGAAAATAATTGAGGGGGCTAAGCACGAGCCGCCTGTTTCGACCAGTGATGAATATGTAGCCGTCTCGCAGTAAAAATTGGGGGTTCTGATTGTACTTTTATGGGAATTTGAGGAGAATATTAGTGTGCTCACCAGAATGGTGCTATTATCGGTTGGTGGAGTTTGTCTGTTGTTTAGTTTGTCGAGTTATTCGACAGGAAAATATTGCTTGGTCTTAAGCTTCTTTCATAAACATTTAAAAAGATTGCATGGTTAAAAATAGTTGAAAATGCATAACATCATCTTTAATGAGAAATTCTCAATGTTAAATTTTGAGATTGTTGAACCAAAATTAATTGAATAACCAAAAAATCAGTGCAAATAAACAACGAAAGTAAAAACACCTATTTAGACAAATGGTTAGGAGGTTTGGCGACTACTTTTAACAACTACAACCTCCCTTTCAGCATCCACCAACTAGTATGCTCCCTTCCATCAAAATGCCCAAAACACAATGTCTTTACAATCTCGAAAGAGAAATCAAGAATCTCTCAAAGCCACTCTCTATCTCTAACGCAATGAACCTCACCTAAAAGGAATATTCACTGATCTACACTAATCCTCACACTGAAAAGGAATTACAGAGAGTAACGAGAACGAAAGCTGAAAAAGGGGTCTAAAAGGAATGTCTCTCTCCAAACCCTAAAAGTGCCTCTTCGAATAGCATAAAAGGGGAAAGAAATCGATTATCACAGATCAAGAGCTAGGAGCCAGCCCCATGCACACATCTGGTGAATAGGGCATCCGAATTTGACCCATTAGGACCATATTTTCCCCTGTTCAATCAAGTCCAACAACTAGGGCCTTGTAATGGCCCGCCTGACTGGTCCCGAATCGTGATGTGAATACGATATGATTCCAAATATATGTCACCGTGATATGAGATGAAATAGCGTGACGATGTTTCGGTATGGCGTTCATGTATATGATATGTTCACGATATGTGTTGACGTTATAGGATATGTCCCGGAATACAACTATGCCGGTTTCGAAAAAAGATGAAAATGGGAAAATTCGCGATAACATGAAGGTTCGGCACGAAATGTCGAGTTTTACGCCAGAATGTCGAGTTACTACCGTGAAGTTCAAAGGTTACTACCAGAATGTTAAATGAATGGAAAATGTCCAAAGCTAGAAGAAATTACGGTCAGATGGTTCGAGAGATACGGCCAGCATGATGGTGTGTTACTACCGTAAGGAATGGAAGTTCTACCGTAAGTTTCCAAGAAGATGAAATATAAAGGGATTTTCTGAGAGTTTATTACTGGCCGTATGATGAGAGATACGTTGGCGATACAATTCTGTTACGCCGTAAGGATATGGGGTTACGTCGAGAAGTCATGGGTTACGCCAGTAAATGTGAAGAAATTACGCACTGCATTATAAGCTCAGCCAGAATGGCTATTTTAGATGATTCTCTTGTCATTTAGCACTATTCATCCAAGCTCGGTTCTAACACTCCCAAAACCCTTCCAAGACCCTCATGAACCCATGGAATCATCTCTCACTCCATATATGACCTATGTAATGCTTGTGTAATCTATGATTACAAGAAGAAAGGAAAGAAGAGAAGGAAGAAGAGGAAAGGAAGGAGGAAGGAAGAAGAGCTTCTCCATGCTTGTTGAGCTTCTTCTATGGTGGGTAATGGTTGCTTTACATGTTTTATGAAGTATATGCATGCTTGTATATGATAGAAACAAGATATGGCATGATTATGATGATTAGAGACCTTAGAGGCATGCTAGGATCTCTTGGCCTTGTGTTATGGTTATGATAGGATGTGATGATGCTATGTGTACGCTTATGTGGCTTATGTGACCTTCGCTGTACAATTTATATGACTTACGTGGCTATAGGAAACGATATGTAATGAACCAAGGAAGTGAAGCCATGTGTAGGAAGCTATAGGTAATGGAACAACTAGAAGGCTGCTTTGATGCGTTCATGTATGATTACGTGGTTCAACGTGGAATATTATGCGTGTTATGTGGCGACGATATGTGATGGACGCTTATATGAATCAACGTGAACCAACGTGGAACACTTTGTAATGTCGTATGCTTTACGTTTGAATGTCGTAAGCCTTATGTGAAGTTAACGTTAATGCACGCGAATATGTAATGCTTTATACTTGTAGTTTCACGATGTGATGATGAAGCCTTGTTTATGGTTTTACGTATGAATGGTGGACGATGTGAAAGAAACAAGGCATAATGGTAAGTGCTACCTATGATCATGTCATGAATGCATACGTAGAATGAAATGCCTATCACGTATTTACAAAATGAAAATGTTTTGGCCTAATCTGGGATCTCGACGCCGCTAGTGGACTTTACGCCCCGATATTTGGGTCTAATCTGGGGACCAATGCCCCAATGGAGATCGATGTCTCCAATGATGTTATGTTATGTTATGGGACCCGCCATATGTTTAAAAATGGCGCCAATGTAAGCACGTGATTCGCAAGAGGGCCCAAATGAACGTAGTGACATGCATTGCATTGCATCTATTATCCACCGAAGTCTTTATGACTCATTATGCGCGTATGTTATATGTTTGGCGTAGGTGATGTGCGTGGAGAGAGTGGGCTAAAAGGTCACTAGACGCTATGATGAGGTGTGTGGGCTAAGAATCAAAAGATCTTGCTATGAGGGTAATGAAACCAAACCCTAGCCTTACGTTATATGCTTGAAAGAAAATGAATTTGGGGTTTCGTGTCTAAATAAATGACTTTGACGCACGCTCTAGTTCCATTATGTTATGAAATAAAAAGAAAACCCGTGTACGGGTCTCAGAAGGTGGCTCTAAGCCCAAAGGTGGCTTTATGTTTATGTTCATGATGCGTGCACGGCACTCGATATGACATCATTTATGACGATATGTATGTGGAACTCGACTTTACGTTTTGGGGCCACAGCGGTTCTGTGGTTCATGAGGCCTGAGTCGGAGTTTTGAAAAAGGGCCCCTAAACTATAAAACCAAGGGGTTTGAGGTTCGAACAGGTGCCTCAATTTTTTTTTTTTTTTTTTTTTAGTCCAACGCACAGATAGCTAAAAAGCCTCGTAAAGAGCATCAAACGAACTCATTGTTTTTCTTCCTTCCTCTTCATCTTTCTCTCCCAATTCATTTTGATTAATTCACATTCACATCGGCTGACTCATTAACTATATTTTCCACATTTTCTTCACCTAATTTTCTATTTTTAAAATTGAAGTACTTGTTAAGATCTCCAACTTGACTTTGCATTAAAATGGCTTCCTTTGCTTTCTTTTTCCTCTTTTGAGCTCCGGAAGAATACTTAGGAGGCATGATATATAATTGCTTTACTATAAATACCAAGAAAAAAGATTAAAAATCAGCATTAAATGAGTTAAACAAATCATTTTGTCAAACAAATTTCAACAATTATTTTACAAATGCAACATATCAAATCCACCGAATACTAATACTGTAATACTATTCTAAAAGTAAATTAAAAAGTGGTCTCTACTAATTTAAAATGGCCCTAAATATTTGAATACATATTGCTAAAAAGAAAAAATGGCCTAAAAATTTGGATTGAATACTTCAATTGTTCTCTTATTATTCTTAAAATTGGGCCTAAAAATTTGGGTTGAATTCAAAATTTGGCCGTTCATTTAAACAAAAAAAATGTAATACTGTGATAGGCTCAGTATAATGGATAAAAATGGCTCCAGGAATGGCGTGCTGAAGAGAGTCGCCTCATTCTGAGAGACCGCCTCACAGTAGAGAGAGACTAAAGGCCCCAATTTTGGTGGCAGCTCATCATTACAAAGAATTTATATAATATCATTTATTTTAATATAATGTCTAGTTTGAAAAGTTATGGTCTATAGTAAATGGTAAACATTACGTATTTGTCTATTTAATTCAATGTTTTGAAATTTACGGTAAACGATGCATGGAAGTAGTTAGATGTCGCATTTTGGTTGACTTTAACTTAATGTATAATTATATTATATTTTGAGAATGTTCATTCCCTGTGAAGAGAGATATAAAGTTAATGAACTTTTAAGATTTTGAAATAAGAACGTAGTGTACGAAGTGGATACCTTGAAAGGAGTGGTTGCACATAAAAACTTAAGGTGTTTGATACAACATCAAATTGGAAAAGGAAAATATTTTTCAATTCCATATAAAATGGAAAATCAATTTTTTACACAATCCTATAGAGATATTTTACATGCATTTAGAGGAAAATGTATTCCAAAGTGTTGTGATTGGAAAACATTTTTTTTAAAAAAATATAAATCTAACGCACTATTATTTCGTACATCCGTAAGTGCTGATATTTGAATTATCATTTGTCTTTTTTCAATTTAATTGTTAGATTACATCTCTTGGACCTTGTTTGTGATAAAATTAGATGCTTTGACTTCCGTTATTATAACTCATAAGCATTTGATTTTGGGTAAATTTCACTTTAACGTTACAAACTTTCAAAGTTAACGCAATTTTGTCCCTATTCTTTTTTCACCATTTTTTATCCTCAAACTTTCATATATTCATACGTTATGCCCGTTCCGTTTAAATTTACATTAAAATGCACATTAATGAGGGGGTGAAATGGGAATGAACTTTTAATAATTCACTATACGTCTCTAAACTTTCAATTTTGACACAATTACCAAAATTGAAAGTTTGGGGACATAGATTGAAATGATAAAATTCCATCTTAAACAAATTTTTTTCATTGGACCTCCTTCTTGAGTTCTTCCTTAACACTTTTATGCCTCCATTGCCACTTATCGACCCAATCCAACTTTGAATTTTTTTCGATTTACCCCATGACATCCAAGTCATAATAGGTTTGCTGGATTGATTCACGGCTCAAGTTAATATTTAATGTCAAATTTTATTTTTTTTCAAATCCATTGAAGGCATTGAGAAATTTATCACAAATGCATATATTAACGGACTAAAGTTGCAACTGGACACCATTACAAAAAAAAAAAAACATTAGATCAAATAATATGGAAAAAAGTGTTTTACAATTATACAGATAACAAATACAAAAACAAGTTTTTATCATAATTTACAACAAACAATTCTAATATGGAAGGAGTATAGTAAACAAAAACAGAAAACCAACAAGGACCCACCTGGGATAATCATAGTGATAGTCAATGAAATATTATAAGTCGTCAATATCGACCCAATTATTGAACTTATTCCCTAGCTAGCGAGAGTGGTAGATTGCACGAAAGAATCATTATATAAATGTTGGTTTGAGTAGTGTCCAAATAAAAAATAGCATTACTATTTGAAAACCGAGTTTTGGAGCTCGTTATTTCAAAAAAGAAAAAGAAAGAAGGAGCAGATCTTTTGAAACAACCTTGATTATATGAAAAGAAATTTTAATATTTTCCCACCAACTATAATTTAAAAGAAACTAGTATCACGCCCGTGCGATGCACGGGAATAATTAAATTTATGTACGATAAATAATTGATATAAAATTATAAATATAAATGTTGAATTACAAAGTTAATTTAATTTATGCATAGGAGATTAATTGCATAATTGTAAATAATGATTAAAATCTATAATATTGTATATTATAATCAATGCAAAAAATACGGAGTAAATTTATAATTGTAAATTATAAAAATTCACGTGTATCACATAATTAAGAAATTTATTAAAACGAATAACCTTAATTTTAATTGCCTTGTATAGCATGCACAACAATACTCGTGGATATTAATTAATTGTAAACGAACCATGGGGAATGAATATATAAAAATTATTTGATTATGAAAACGTGTCTTTCTGGTTTGTACATATCAAATTTATATTGAACACCCTTCTTCTTTCTGAAATGGACATTATGCACTCTAAATTTTATAATTTTATGCGTTCTTTTAGTGATTAGTTGTAATTAATTTTTAATTTTAACTCTATTGTATAAGAAGTATTATAGTTAATTTTAAGTAACTTAAATTTGTAATAATACCGATAATTTCCCGTATTTTACATAATTCATTTGATTTCTTTCAATTTACGTAAAGTGTATGTTAATTGTAGAACGAAAAAATTTTTATTTTTAATTTTATATACTTAGAAAAAGCAAAAAACGTGCAATGCAAAATTCAATTAGTGAGCATATCACATCAACCGTATTAAAAAGGAAAAATATCAATTAATTTTTTTAATTAGAAACTATGTGTCATGTTATTGCGCCAATAAAGCGTTCGCCAAAAGTGATACTTCAATTATAATAATTTAAGGATTAATATATTACTATTTTACTTAAAAATAAATAAATTATTCAACATAAATGCAACTATAATTTTAACCACTCACAATTTAATTTAAAAAATGAAAAAAGTAAAAAAATATCCACTATTTTTTTAACAGGCCAGTTCACGTAACCAAACAAAACTATCAAAACCTATAATTTTATCACGATAAAATTAAATAAAAAATAAAAAATATTTATTATTTAATATTTTGAATTAGACCTTTAAGAAATGAACTTATATTTAAAGTCTTTCCAAAATAATTTTTTCTCATTAAATGTTTGTTTTAAATATTGATTTATTTTCAATTATATTTTTAATTACTACTAATGAATGTTGGTTTATTTCCAAAACTAATTTTATAATTTTTTAAAAAATATTTAATGTGTACCGCGTTGGCATCTTTGCCTACATGACACTTTACAAACTGTAATATAAAGATTAATGATATGATAATATAACAATTCAAAATATAAAGATAAAGATTCATAAATTACTCTTTATTTAAAAATAAATAAATTATTCAGTGCAAATTCAATTATAATTTTAGGGCGCACTATTTGATTTAAGAATAATCTACTATTTATATAATCCAATGCACATTACAAATCAAAACTATCTAAAATTATACTTTTTTAACACAGTGAAAATAAATAAATAAAATACTTATTATTTAATGTTTTCGATTAGAAGTTTGAAAAATGAAATTACATTTAAAGTTTTTCCAAAACTAATTTTTTCTTATTAAATTTTATTTATCACATTTAATGAAAAATTTATGTTTCATTGAAAAATAATTATATTTAAAGATTTTTCCTATTTAAAACTACTAATTAATGTTAGTTTATTTTCAAAAATAGAATTTTCTTTTTTTTAGCTACAAAATTGACTTTTATGATTTTTTTAAAAAAATATTAATGAGTGCCATGTTGGCACTGCTGCCAACGTGACACTTCTCTTTTTATAATACAAAGATATTATAGAGAATATAAAAACATATGAGAACCAAAAGAAAAGTATGTTTCGAAAAAAGAACGCTACTAAAAAAAGCAAATGAAGTTAATTAGGGACTAATAATCAGTCAATTCACTCTACAATAAAATGTGACACCCCAATTTTACGAATCCAAAATCTCATAGGTGTTAATTTAATTTTATTTTAAAATGAAAAAAATAAATTTTGGAAGCACATTTTTCTTCCTCGTAGCAATCTAATTAATTTTAATTAATTTTATTTTTTACAATTAATTATATTTTCCCCTTTTAGCAATTTAATGAATTTTGATTAATTTTTGTCTAATAGAATCATGTCAATTTTCGTCAAATGAAAATGTGTCCAATTAAATATAAGAAGTATAATTAATTTTAATTAATTGTAGTATAATTAATTCTTATTTTTTAGCTGATTGTTTATAAAAATAATTTGATATTTATAATTAATTAATATTTATAATTAATTAGTTTTTTAGCCACGACTTTAAAAATTGTTTGAATCTAATTTTAAAGATATCTTATTATTAAAAAGATATATTGCAAGTCAAAAGACATCTTTCATTTTTTAGGAAAAATCTTGTCAACCATAGCAATTTAATTTATTTTAATTATCATTTGTTTTTTAAAATTAATACTATTTTTCTATTTTAACAATATAATTAATTTTGATTAATTTTCGTCCAATGAAACTGTATCAATTTTCATCAAATGAAATCGAGTCCAATTAAATCTTAATATTACTAATGTTAATTAATTGTAATATAAATAATTTTAATTAATTTTTATTTTAGTTAATTATTTCTTAAATAATCAGCTTAATATCTGCATTTTTAAGAATTGTGTGCATTTAATTTTAAATAGATCTTGGAATTTAAAAGATTTTTTTTTTCATTTTTTTAGTGAAAAACCATAGCAATCTAATGATTTTTAATTTTTTAAAAATTAATTATAATATATTTTTCCCTTTTAGCAATATAATTAATTTTGGTTAATCTTTATCTACTGAATCCATATCCAACTAAATATTAAAAATATAGTGTAGGAATAGAGATAATTAGTGTAGTTGGATGGTGAAAATTTAATAGCACAAATGAACCCTACGAGATATGTGGATGTGATTTATTTGACCAATTTTGAATTTTAAAAAGTAGGAAAAAGAATGTATTTTTATGAGTATAATAACATGTTCATAATTTCTCACCTGAATTAATTCTAATATAAATAACTTTAGTTAATTTTTTATTTAAGCTAATTATTTCTAAAACGAATCAATTATTTCCAATGTAATTAGCTCAATAGCCATAATTTTAAGAATTGCCTTAATCTAATTTTAAAGATATTTTATAATTGAAAAGTTATCTTACAATTTAAATAATATAGATATAGATACATATATAAATTCAATTAATTAAAAAACCCAATTAATGTTACAATTGGACAATTAATTAAAAAAATTGATGTTACATCTTTCTTTTAATTTTTGTGTAAAATTTTAATGAATTGTAATTTTTTATCACACCAAAATAAATCTTAGCGAAATTGCTAATTTTAATTAATTTTTTCTATTAACGAATTTTATTTTGAGAGTAATTAATTATTTCTAAAATCAATTAAAGGGTTCAAGCTATTTTTTTTTCATGTTGCACATATATTTTAATTTTTATGTAAAAATTTAATGAATTGTAACTTTGTATCACAAAAAAATTAAATCTTAGTTAAATTTCCAAGTTTAATTAATTTTATTTTTTAGATAATTATTTATAAAAATAATTGATTATTTCTAAAATTAATTAATGTGTCCAACCTAATTTTTAATTTTTGGTACAAATTGGGGATCGTGGGGGTGTAGCGATGTCTCGAACTCAAGCCAATTGGCGGTAAGCTTATTTTAATTTTTGTGTAAAACTTTAATGAATGGTGATTTTGTGTCTCAAAAAAATAAAATCTCAACAAAATTGTTAATTTTAATTAATTTAAGCATTATTTTCATTTAATTTGTTCTTAAAGTAAATTAAACATGGAATACAACTAAAAGCTAAAGCAACTTGTACATCTCTTTATATATTTGAATTTATTCACAAATATCAGTTAGTTTCATAATAAATTACCACAAATTTTTTATATCATTACGTCATTAGTCATTAGTCTATATTAATATCAATTTATATTTAAGTTGGATACTAATTTTATATATTTGGAGGTGAACTTTAATTTAATTTTTAAAAAAGAAGAATTTATAAATCTCTCATTGAGTAGAACAAAATAGTGTCAATATGTTTTTGTTATAATTAGAAAATAAAAAAATAGAAAATAAAAAGAGAGAGAGAAAATGAAAGAGACGGCATTTTGATGTTATGAGATTGGGTATAAAGAAGTGTAGAAATAACGAAATCAAATCTATATACATTAATATTTCTATATTATTATTAAAGGAGTTGGATATAGATTAGGAGAGAAAAAATAAAAAATAAAAAAATTGGTTTTAAGTGGAAAAACATATTTAATGCAATTAAAAACATAATAAGAAAAAACCTTTATTTTCTATATATATATATATATACATATATATATATATGTATATATATATATATATATATATAATAGATGTCTTTAACATATAATCAATTATTTTTGAATTTACATCTTTGTAGATTTTGGTAAATTTCTTAATTGATAGACATCTTGAAAGACTATGATTTTTTTAAGATCATGTGATTTCTTCTTAAAAGTGTTGATAAATTTGGATTTGGTTGAATTATTGGAAACTTTAAAATTGATAATCATAATTGTAAATTGTGATTTTTGAGATTATGGACTTGATTGAATTTTTTATAAATTTTATAATTTTTCTATTTACACCCCATCTCCAAAATCAAATGTATTTATTTTGACATACTATATTTTGTAGTTTTCGGGATAAATTTTTAATATATTGTTTTAATTTAATTTTACAACAACTAATGGTAAAATTTTACATGAAAAGCATAATCACAATTCACCAATGTTATGATTGAAATTTTTATGAATTTTTATGTGAAATAGAAAATAAAATAACTAGAGTTGAATGCTGTAGATTTGTATAGTATATATATAAATTATGTCAGATCATGTAAATGTGATTGATTTAATTAAATTCAAATTAAAAAAAATTAAAATATGTGAAAATGTATAAAAATTTCAATGATACCATGGGCTTACCTTCGGTGCATGGACAAGGTGAACAAAGTTATTGTGACATGTTATTATTTTTTTATTACGTAAAAACTCCCATAAGCAGGAAGCCAAGGACAGAGTTTTCTCATTTTATTATTAAAAAAATATTACTAGTATTCCGTAAAAACTCCCGTTAGCCGAAAACCCAGAGTTTTTTCCCATTTATTATATTAAAAATGTTTTATTAGAGAGAGAGAGATATATATATATATATATATATGTCTGTATTTCATATCTGACCTTCCGCAATCATTCATTCACCTTCATTTCTGTCTGCATTTTCACCTCTATCTTCCCTGTATTCGTATCTAGATACAACTGTATACCTATATCTTTACAGATTTAGATTCTGGATTTCTGTTTAGAGATAAATTATTATTATTATTATTTTTTTGGCAAAGATTAGATCAGAAAAAAAATGGTTGAGACAAGGCGAAGCTCGTCTTCTTCTAAGCGCGCTCTGTCGTCTCCATCGTCTTCTTTACCCAACGGCAAAAGATCTAAGGTTAGGGTTTTTGGATTTTCAAAATTTTAAAATTTGGGAATTCTTGGTTGTTTCGTGTGAGGTTCGAATGATTTTGAGTTGGTGTTGTTGGTTGGTCTAAGGCGGCAGAGGCTTCATCTTCATCAACAAATGATTCACCTGTGGTGGAGGAAGTGGTAAGTGAGGCTGTGGTGAAGGAATCGACGAGGGATGAGGTCCGATCGGTTGATCTGGCAGACGGTGGCGGTCAGAAGCAGTCGGATGTGGAGAAAGTGGCAGAAGCGGCGGCGGAAGGTAAGCTTTGTATTTTTGGTAGCTTTGATGTAAATTTTTGCTCTTTGACTTGATTTAGTTGCAATTTGTTACGCTTTTTTTTTTGGCGATTTTTAATGTTTGGTATTTATTAGGTGCTTCAATAACTGAAACTGAGAAAGCTAAATTAAACGGGCCAGTCGGGCATCGGGGAAAGAAAGGCCAACTGAAATCACATGGTGGGGATGCATGGGGTAAATTGCTTTCTCAATCATCACAGGTAATTTCATTAATTATATCATTAGTAACTGCATTTTTCTTTGGAAATCAGAATTAGAAGCGATTGAATTTTTTAGTGTATGAGGTTCAACTTTCCTCACAGAATCGGATGTAAAGTGATTGAATTTTTTAGTATACTAGGTTCTACCATGCTGGATGATTTGAGACAATTGGTTCTCTTCTCTCTGCTATTTTCTGAAGTTTCAACTTGCACAAGTGAATGTTAGTGGAATTTGAATAGAGCATCGACGGCAGTCAAAAAGGTTTAGTCTTTAATATAATGGAATATTGCATGAAGCTCCTCTGCTTCATTAATAAAATATATGTTTTCTATCAGTGTGTTGCGATTTAACCATTAGCTAAAGCATTTTGATTGCCTTGACTTCAATTCGGAGGAAAAGGAGATCTCGAGACAATGAATATAATTAATAGAAAATGGAGATTGGATCTTTTTGATGCAGTGCCACGTTTACAAGTTGAATCTTCTAGAACTCTGACTTTACGTGGGAGTGGTTTGTTGCACATCAACTTTAGGAAGCTAGAGCACTCACGGATCTTGTTCAATTTGTATCTCCTATTTTTATTTTTAGCTTTTATTAAGGTCTGAATGTGTTTAAAATAGTTAAGATAACCTGAGAATGTAAAAGCAAGGCAGTCTATTCAAAACGATGCCCAAAAGCTGAGGCCTCCCCAAATCGAACCCTAAAAATTCAAGTTTCTACATAATCTAAAGCAATTCAGGGCCAAGGTCGTCAAAGTTAGTGAACCAAGGCTCTGCTGCACGATTTTGTGCTTTCCTTACTGGTCTAACCCTTTTGTAGGTAATGATTTTTAAATGTCTCCTTTGTATAAGAAAGATAGTTTGCAGATCAATAAATGGAAAGGTCTAGACTGAGAAGTGTAGGCTTCATGGTTTGCATCTTTAGAAGTACACTGGGATTGTTAAAATGTGATCTCTGAGGATCCTAAGGAAAATATCACCTGATGCCAATTCTATGTGAACTGACAAGCTATTGGGTGTGTCAATTTCTGACATGTACGAGACACTGACACACCCTTGGTGCTCCAACTTTGTCCATCAAAACTCCAAACAGAATGGAAGAAATAAAGGAAAATGAACCTATGTAAGTTATAAAATGAAATCTTGATCATGGGAATGAATAGAGTAAGATAATGTAGGGACTTTGATGAACAGAAACATTCCGCTGGTGGCAAAGCGAGAAAAAGAGCCGAGGCTTCTTTTTTCTGAAATGAATGATGAAAGACAAAATTGCCCAAGTGATGTTATAAAGGTCGTATTTGCTTTTGATATTATTAGAGTGCAAAAATGAAGGTTTCAATAGTACATTCAAAAATTAAACACAAAATCCTATGTTTATTATACCAAGTGGACCTTTTTGTCTCTGATCACAACTTCCTGGCTGGATACCATTGTCTCCACGTACAATGTTTTGTTTGTCTATTTATTAAAATAATAGAAAAATTAATAGAAATATCGATGTGTCCCCAACTACTCTTTTGAAAAATATTGTGTTGACATATCCTTTGCCCATTCTCATCCGTGGAACTAAGCTAGGTGGAACAGTAGGGATATCTAAACCCCATGAGTAGATCAATGGATGATCTCATAGAAAGGGTGATTATACCTCCATTCGGTTAAATGTTTCTCTCTTATAGATTCTAGTGATTATACCTCCATTTGGTTAAATGTTTCTCGCTTATAGATTCTAGTGAATGGAGTTAGTATGCTGCTGTGTGTGTATGAATTAGTGATCAATGCCAGTGATGAGCAGACATGAAGCTGCTTTGTACTATGATAGAAGGAAGTATTGCACATTAAGTAGGCAGCTGTGAATGCACAATGGTGATGGGTGCTCGTTGTTGTGTTAAATGTAATCATGATTGTGCATTTCGAAAAGATGGTCTATCTGAAACATGGAAAGGTTATTTTTTACTAAAATGTGTATTATTGTCTCCTTCTATAAATGCACATATTTGTTGTTATGACAAAAAATGTGGTAAACCAACGAGTTACTAAAAAATAATATGAACCATGAAGCAGTATGCATCATTTGTACATTTACATGGGTAGATGATAGTTAGCCTAACCTTTACTTTACCAAGAAACAATATATACATTGAATCCGGAGATCTTTCTGTTGCTATAGGGCCTGACTTTCAGAAGAGAGTATGAACTTTTAGAGGTAAAGTGAATTCTCAAATACACCAATAATTAGTTAATCACAAATTCTCAAATAATAATTAGTTAATCACAACGTTCATGCAGTTAATATACTATATTAGAAATCTTGGAGACTCTAGTCATATTTAGCCATGAGTGATCTAATTGGTGATGGAGACTCGTGCTGTCAATATGTAACACTTTCGACTCTAGTCATATTTAGCCATGAGTGATCTAATTGGTGATGGAGACTCATGCTGTCAATATATAACACTTTCGACTATAATAGAAGTCTTTGAGATTGCAGCTTTCTGAGTTATGGCCCGTATCTCCCCTTGAGTTAAGGTCTGGATCTCGAAGGAGAAAGAGCTCTAAAAGCAGTGTGTCTCAAATATAAATGATTGGCCATTGCGTTGTAAGCTCATAAACTCTAGGTTGCTTGGTAGGAGCAAGTGGAGTATCCTGTGTTCGGTGGTTTCTAGGTACATCAAATGATTAAAGACTCAATCTTTTCTCAATATTATAAATCCATTAAATTTATTGTATCCTCCCAAAGTATCGCTACCTGATAACTTTGTATATTTATTACCACGGAGGTAAGTTTCATCAGGACTATCCATATTTTCTCTAAAAAGAAATATCTGAGTTGTTTGACACTTAAAAAAAAAAAGTGCGTGATAATGGATATATGATTCATGGTCGTGACCCCTCTCGACATGACACAACACGGATACTGAGATGGGGCATGAATGGGACCCTCTATTTTTCAATCAGACACGGTTGGGAAGGACGAAGGTAAGGCCGTTAGGGATGGAGGAGTCACCATTGTTGATGGTTCAAAAACTCAAGGAAGAAGACGAAAAAGCCATAGCTGATTTTGAATTTAGACCTAGTAAAGAAGAATAAGAGATGCACACTTTGGTAGAAGGTGGTGGTACTTTAGGGAAGAAGATATTCGGCGAAAGTGGCTGCTGCTTGAGGCAAGAAGAAGAGGTGCAGAATCAATTAAGTGTTTGTGGGCTTTAGTAAATATAGTGGTGTCTTAGCTCAGCTTTTGTTGGGTTTATAAATTAGTTGGTTGCGTATGTATTAGTTTATATGTACTTTTAGAATAGTCAGTGCCCAAATGATGGAGATGTATGGGTTTATTTGGAGATTCAAAATGATATATTATAATATCTTTTTTGCCAATTTGGCTTCAAACTTAAAATCAATGAATAATGGTAAAAAAAAAAAAAAGAAAAAAAAAAAAAGTTTGTTCCCTGTACTTGTATCCAAAATTTAGATCCTTTTCAACTGTATCCTCATATCCGAAAGATTGAACTCATTGATATGCATCCGTATTTGATACCATTTATCCCAGTCTGAGCAACATAGGTTAATATGTACAAAGTGAAATTGGATGGAGTCATTATCTTTGAATTTGTACATCTCATGCTTATCCACAGACGTTTTGGTCTGCATTTTATTTAACTTTTCTCCATATAATCTGTGAGCAACTCCAGCTACATACTTGTAATTGTTTAATGTTTCTCAGATCTTTAAGTTGTTTTGAGAATTTAAAGTGATGGAGGATACTTATTAGTTCGGCATTGCTCAGATTTTAACATTCTATGTTGTGTTCTAAATGGGCATATGCATTCAATATAATCATTGACCAGATTTTCTATAGCTTGTTAACAAGAATACCTATTATATTTGCTTTTATTTTGTGCTTACCATGATCAGCGTTTGAGTGTTTGAGATCTATCCCCTTCTGACTAAGACTGAAATTAGACTGTGTTACCTCTGAAATTAGGTAGAGAAAGAACCTTGTTGTTTGTCATTTTCCTCGAACTAAGAGAGAGAGAGGTTGGCTTCAGATCTGCAATGAGTAACTGGAAGGATTTAATCATTTGTGAGCTTCCTTCTTTAGATTTGACAATATTCTCTAATGTTAAAAGCTCTAGTTAGAAAAAGCTGTGGCACGCGGACCTTTAAACTCATTTGCTTTGTCTTATGTTATTTTATGTAGTGTTTGGAAGGGTTTCTCTAAAGCCTTAAAACACTTTCCAGAGGTGTCGAAAGTTCTATGTTTTAACTTTTAATTGTTTGAAAAACTAAAATAGAACCAGTTTTGAACAAAGACAACTTAAAAATGTTTTTTAGAGAAGCCCACAATTTACGGAAACTTGTATTTGCATCAATATTAACGAATTGCACATTAACATATTATAAAAATAAGATTTTAACCCAATTGAATAAAAATAAAATGTATACAAAAGCAGTTTATAAATTTAATAGCAAATTATTTTTTCTTTCTTTCTTTTTTTTTTTTTTTGGAAAGCTTTTTAACCAATAGCTACCTTTAAAAATTCTTTCCATGACAACTCCTTATGTAGTTATATGCTTGATGGAGGATTTGACTTTCCTTGTTCAGTCAAGTTTTAGACAACTTGAGGTATTAGTTTGTTTCCTTATTCAGGGTATAAACGCTGTCTTCCTCGCCAATTTTGATGATTAGGTTATTTCACTTTGAATTCAAAAAGACCAAGAAGGGATATGCAGTTCTCTGTTCCTTTTTGTATTTCTGTCTCAATGAGTCATAATATATAATTTCCAACTTGGTATGAGAATAAGTCTTGACTGTTTTGAGTTAAGACTAGAACTTGCCTCCATTCTTTAGCAGGCACCCTTGTGCTGCTCGTCCAGCCAATGTATACAATTTTGTTTGTTGTGTCATAGTGCTGCTTGTCCAGGCACAATATATTATCTTTGGTCGTGTTGAATGGTGATATTTGTTCTGTTTCACTCTTCTTGCCTATCATTTGTATGGGAACTGTGCCCACTAGCTTTGTCTTAGCTCTTTGATTTCATTGCACAATTTTCATTTCGGAGGTTTCCATTGTTTGGTCATTAAGCTATCCTCCCCTGCCCATGGTTTTGGGCTTGTAAAAGGTGTTGACTTTGGTGTTGACTTAATAATTGGATTTTATTATCCGTGTACATTCTTTTTCTGCCAGATGGGCTTCTTCTGATTTTGTTTTTTTATTTCTCTCATTCTCTTTGCCAATGGCTTTCTTAGTTTTGTTTGTCAGAACTCTTAATATGTATTTACCAATTGTAAGGAGGCTTTGGTCCAAGGTCCAACTATCTTTTTGAACCTCCTGTGCATTTGATTTCAACATGCATAATTGAGTGATGAGCAGTAATTTTCTTTGTGGTTCTTTTTTTGTTTCTTGTCCATTCGTGACGCATTTTTGACATTTTACCATTGGACCTCACCTCACTCTCAATTGTATTGTTAAGCAAATTTTGCTGATGTTATTGCTGGACAGTGATAATTTTCACAATTGTGAACGCTTTTGATCAAATAACTTCTTGTCCGCACATTTCACAAGACCCATATGTATTATCTGCTTCTGTACTACTCATTATCATGTTGATGAACAAAAAATATCTAAGAAATACTTACCAGACATTCCCTTATTATGTGTCTTCAGCATGAGCAATTAGCTGACCCTTCTTTAGGACTGACCTATACAAATACAAGCACAAAAATATTAATGAAGTAGCAATGCTCACCTACCTTTTGAAGTAAAATCAATGTAGAAGCTTCAAGTAGCTTTCTAATCAATGAGTTCGTGTTCAAGCCATACTTCTAAGTCTCTTCATCTTTGCTTGAAGTGTTAGTTTAACCTACGGACATCAGAAATTCTACTTATATCAGGCTTTCCTTTAATTGTTGATAGAGAACTTAAGTTAGGATTTTCTTTCAATTTTCTTTTGAACCCTGGTAATGCTATTTTCTACAAAGATTCTCCTTTCGGAAACCTGGATGGTTGCTTGAGAAAATGTCTTCTTAAAATGGTCCTTTTTTCACTTCAGAGGTTTCCAATCCCATTTTAAGGTCACGATGGCCTTTTGAAGATGGAATAAGTATTGTTATGATGTTTGTTGCTCTGCAGTAACACAGCAATGTTTAAATCTTTGAATTTTGATACTCCACTCTGCAGTAACTTAAGATGAGGCAGAGACAGCTGGGGAGATAGGGATGTAGGGAGTAATATAGTGGCTTCCACTACTTTGAATTTTGATACTCCACCCTGCAACTTGTGCAGTAGTTCTATAGCTTGACTTAGATGGTGCCAGGTGCTTAATTTTTCCTGTGATTTCTCCTTCCAGAATCCTCATGTTGTCTTGCATCATCCTATTTTCACCGTTGGACAAGGCAGTCAGTGTGACTTGTGGGTGGGAGATCCTTCTGTTGGTAAATCTTTGTGTAATCTGAAGCATATGGAATCTGAGGTAAGTAATAAATTTTATTTGTTCGAAACAAATTTCATTACCTTCATTGAGAATTCAAGCTCTTTTAATCATTATACTGGCAGTTGTTTTTTCATATCTTTCTTTTAACTATGTCCAGGGTGGAGAGTCGATTACTTTACTTGAAATAACTGGAAAGAAAGGATCTGTCCATGTTAACGGCAAGTCTTGCACTAAAGATTCCAGTATACGACTAAAGGGAGGTGATGAGGTGGTCTTTAGCTCATCTGATAAGCATGCTTATGTATCCTTTGATCCTCATGATTTACTTGTATATGCCATAGTATTATGTGATAGATATTCCATTTCCATTTTGCTACATATAAATATCTTTCAGCTTCCTTCAACGCGCAGAAATTTCCTTAACATTCGGCCAGATTTTCCAACAACTTGTAAACAATAAAGCATCTGTTCCAGATGGCCCACCTTCAGTCAATATATTGGAAGCTCATGGAGGACCAATGGATGGATTACACATTGAGGCAAGATCTGGAGATCCTTCTGCTGTTGCAGTTGCGTCAACATTGGCATCTTTGTCGAATCTCGGGAAGGAATTATCACTTCTTCCTCCATCATCACGGAATGATGAGGATGTACAACAAGGTTCTGAATTGCCATCCGTACCTTCTGCTTGTGAAGCGTTAGATAATGGTGTCCTGGATGCTGACATGAAGGATTCCTCTGACCATAATGACGAGGCTATCATTTCAATGGATGAGAAGACTGCCACTCAATCTCCAGACGTTGCCAATGAAAACATGAATGTTGATGCTGAGTCCGGGAAGGTTGTATGCGAAACGAATGACTTGAGGCAGTATGTACTTCTTGCTGGATCAACAGCTCCTGAGTTGGATAAATATGGTAGTGTTTCAAAATTTCTCAGTGAACATAGGGGAGGTAGAGATAGGCATAAGGATTCTGATCCTCCTATTTCAGTATCAGCAAGGCGTCAGGCATTCAGAGATGGTCTACAACGGGGGATACTTGACTCCAAATCTATTGACGTTTCATTCGAAAATTTTCCTTATTATCTGAGGTACAATTTTCCAAATAGTTTAAGTAGATGGAAGTAGCTCTATTCTCATCTCTATTCTTTCTGCTGTGCTTTACATGCTCAGATAAACTTTTATTTGCCTGAAAAGTCATGTTTAAGTTTGAATGGTAGTGGGGACAACGAAACATGTGTATAATAATTATTAGGAGTATGGAACTTGTAGTTGAAATTTGAGTCTGACTTCGATCTAGTAGTTTTTAGGGAAAAAAAAGTTAAAAAGAACACGAGCTTTGGCAAATTTCAGCAATGACTTTCCCGAATCATTTAGTTTGCCTCTGTTTTTCAAGAAAAGTTGTCTTAACAAGTGTTTGGGTAAACTTTTTGTCACTTAAAACATTAACTTTTTAGGTGAATATTGGTGGGGACCTCGAGATATGCGGATAATTATGAGTGATGATGTGAGATGTGTCGTTGATATTGATATTTGACTTTGACTACTACCAGTAGTTGATTTTTAGGTAAAAAAAGGTTAACACGACCACATGCTTAATAATTTGATAACGTCATCCTCCTCTATTTACTTGCAATGGATGGAATTTCTGTTTATGACATTATGGTTTCTGTTCTCAACTTAGTGTAGGATTTTAGCTAATTTTCTAGGGGTTCTAGAAAAGATTTTGCAAGTGATAGAGTTCAGTGATTTGTGTGTTGCCTTGCAGTGAAACCACAAAGAATGTTCTGATTGCATCGACATATATACATCTGAAGCGCTCTA
The DNA here is from genome assembly GCA_018223645.1 of Jasminum sambac. Taxonomy (NCBI): domain Eukaryota; kingdom Viridiplantae; phylum Streptophyta; class Magnoliopsida; order Lamiales; family Oleaceae; genus Jasminum; species Jasminum sambac. Next base: position 31,936,328 of record CP073652.1, read on the forward strand.
AATTTGTGAAGTTTACGTCCGATCTCCCTACAGTGTGTCCAAGAATCTTATTATCTGGACCTGCAGGTAAATAGCTCCCATCCCTGTTCTGTGTATATGAATACACACATTGCTACTTCGTTTTCCTGTGTGATTCCGCTAGTGACGTTATAACTTCTTCCCTTCATAGGTTCAGAAATATACCAGGAAACATTAACCAAGGCACTCGCCACACACACTGGGGCAAGGCTTCTTATAGTTGATACTATTCTGTTGCCTGGTGTAAGATTCTATTGTAACCCTGTTATACGTGTATATTTGTCTAACTTTGTTCTTCTTCGAGTTAGTTGATTTCTTCTTGTTAATTGATTATACATTTTATCACTTGCTTTTCTAACTATGTTCAGGGACCAACAACAAAGGAAGCTGATTCTGTAAAAGAAATGTTGAAGCCTGAAAGAGCAAGTGTATTTGCTAAACGAGCTGCAGCACTACTCAAGAAACCAACATCAAGTGTGGAGGCTGATATAACTGGAGGATCTACTATGAGTTCTCAAGCTCAACCAAAGCAGGAGACATCTACTGCTTCGTCACAAAATTACACTTTCAAAAAAGGTATTATGTTGTTTACCGTTTTTTACGTTTTCAAGCGTTCATTGGGCTCTGACACGGGATTCAAGACTACTGTTACAGTTCATAAAGGTCTCTTAAACTTTCAAACCATCCAGGGGCCCCTGTAGTTCCCAATAGGATCTTTCAACCCGAACCCCAACCCCAACCTCACACCCCCCCTCCCCCGCGCGGCGGGAGGCTAACACCCCTCCCTGTGTGGGTTGCACTGAAGTAGTCCCGCTGGTTTACCTCAGGATTGTGTTGAATTGGTGCTTCAATGCATTGGCAGGTGACAGGGTGAAATATGTGGGTCCTTTACCATCGGGATTTTCTCCTCAGACGCCAATAAGGTAAGCGTTTTACCCATGTAGGATCAAATTTCCCACATGACAAGTTGGATGCATGTTCTTTTCATAAAATTCTATATGCTATGTCTTCTGATAAAATATATGATCTTTTACCGAACCACTGTTCACCTCCTAAACATGGCAGAAATTTACTGAAATTTTGAAGGGACTTGCGCCCTTCTATATATTGTAGTCCTGGTGCCAGAAACAAGCATCCATAAACTTTCTAAGGACTTATATGGTGTTATTGACTGTTTCAGTTGTTGCTTGTGTCTAACGTGAAATACAGCAGGTTCCTTGTTTTGCCTTATATCTCTCTCAAATAGTATGTATGCATGCTCTCTCCTGCTCTTGTAGAAAAGCATGCATGCACAAATATAGATGTCTACTTGCGTGTAAAGGCAAAATAGTGTGCGGCCTCACTTCTTATGCTAGTGGTCTTAGCTTTTAAGAAGCAAGGAGAAATCTCAATAGACCCATTCAAACTATTTGTTATCATATTATCCCACTAACCCTTTGCTGTTTAGTAGATGTTGCTGTTTTCAACCTCTTTTGATTCTCATGAATACAAGCATGAGTTTGTTCTCAGTTGTTTATCCAAAATAATTGTAAGATTTACATGGGGTTGAGGGTTGATAGATTATGTAACAATACAACTTGAAATATTGAATTTATGATGGTCTGGTTATGCACTGTTCAACTAGAAGAGACCTTTCACCTGTATTGCTTTTGGCTAACTATAGAATGTTGGTTTTCTATACATCACCAATCTATAATCAGTGGATTATCGAAGAAAAGTAGGAAACTGCTTCCCTCGTTAAGTATTGCCCTCTTAAGTTATAATAATGGATGGTTATGATCCTAGTAGGATTTATGGTTCCTGAAATAGCTTTGTCTATCTGTATTGATGCCTACTTAAAGGTGCTTAAAGCAACAAATTTCAGTGTTGACATGCACATGGTTCTTACTTATCAAGAGTCTGGGTTGCTGTCGTATAATAGTTTCCATTAATCTCCCACTATTTGCTTAATTGGGGGATTAATCATTTAAGTGATTTTGCAGTTCAGCCCATTTCATAGACATTGTATTGAATCTGTTCGACGCAGGGGTCCAACACATGGTTATAGAGGCAAGGTGGTACTTGCTTTCGAGGAAAATGGTTCTTCTAAAGTTGGGGTTAGGTTTGACAGAACAATTCCAGAAGGCACTGATCTTGGGGGCGTCTGCGAAGAAGATCATGGTTTCTTTTGTTCAGGTACTTTTCCGGCTTATGCTTCTAAACTTGTGATCAAGTGTCATCAGCTCTGACTATTGGCTTTATTTCTGTGCAGCTAACTTATTACGCCTTGATAGCTCCGCTGCAGATGATGCTGACAAGCTCGCTATTAATGAACTCTTTGAGGTTGATAGCAATTAACGTTAAATGTTATATTTAATGAAAATTTCCAACAATATAATGACTTGCGTATTGTCTATATGTTGCTGATGTGTTGTAATTTTGTAGGTTGCTTCTGTAGAAAGTAAAAGTAGTCCGCTAATTTTGTTTATGAAAGACTTAGAGAAGTCCATGGTTGGAAATCCTGAGGCATATGCAGCCTTCAAAAATAAGCTTGAAACATTGCCTGACAATGTTGTTATTATAGCTTCTCATAGTCAGACAGACAACAGAAAGGAAAAAGTAAGTCTCTCTCTCTCTCTTTTGGTGGGTGGCTTCTTACTCATTTTTCTCAAACTGAAATCTATGATACTTGTGTATTTCAGTCCCATCCTGGTGGATTATTCTTCACAAAATTTGGAAGCAACCAAACCGCATTGCTGGACCTTGCCTTTCCGGTATGTTCAGCTAAATGAATGTGGTCACTGTATCTTAGAACTGATTACGTTTTCATTTGTGTTCTCTCCGTCGCAAAGCCAAAAAAGGCTCCGTGGCCAAAGCAAAACAACATTTGAGTTGAGAATGACTTGCAGTTTTCATAGCCCTTGAATTGAAGTTGTGCTTTTTCTCACTGTTCCTGTTAATTCTTATTTAATATGCAAAATAAGAACCACTGGATGAGCATAAAATGTTATGACGTGGAGAACAAGTAGTGCTTGTTTGGTCCTGCTATTTCTACACTGTTTCTTTCCCAAACTTGTATTCAGTTATGCATTCTAGACCCATAATTTTTCACACATTTGAATCACTTTTCAGCCTCATATATAGTCTCTGATAGCTAGACCAAACAAGCTCGTGTGGTGCTTAATATATATCTGTTTATTGATGAATGTAGTTGTATATGAAGCATCATTATTTCAATGCGTATGGCTTTTTATCAGTTTGCTTATTGATGAATTTGTACTTCTCATGGTCTGTGTTTTTTCCCAAGGAAAACCTAAATTTATTGAACTTACATTTGGATAGGGGTGATAGAATTTTTTCCTCGCTGGATGTACTCAGATAGGTTTCATATAGAACAAATGATTTTAAAGTGTGAATTCACTGACAGGACTGTTGCAATATACTGAACCCTTTGCAGTCTATACACCTTTTCTCCATTGCAGTTATTGATAAGTTTAAATACTAATTTCTGCCTCCTTTGTTATAGGATAATTTTGGTAGGTTACATGATCGAAGTAAAGAAACCCCAAAGACACTGAAGCAGCTTGGTCGTCTTTTCCCGAACAAAGTGACGATACAAATTCCCCAGGATGAAACAGTACTATTGGACTGGAAGCAGCAGTTAGAACGTGATATTGAAACAATGAAATCAGAGTCAAATATTGGTAGCATTCGCACGGTGAGTCTTCTCTACTCATTGAACTACTTTGTACTTTTTGGCTATTTTGTGGGGTTGGTCTTCAGCTGGAAATATGAAATATGAATCGAATATACCCATGTGTTTTAGAACATAGATGCAGCTTTTATATAGGACTAAGTGCTTGTTTGGTCTTGCTATTTGCCTGTTTCTATATTCTCCATTTTTTCTAGAATTCTTGTCAACTATTCATTCTATGATCCCACTACTCACACTTTTCAATACTTTATTTAACAGACTCATGATTCCAAAGAATCAATTCATACCTCTAAATAGTTATACAGAATGTTAGAATATATTTTAGTAATTTGGTTTATTAGTTAAGGGTAGTTTTGTCTATTCCATTGTTAGGGCTACGATTAAGGTTTCGGGCCGTCTTTTCCATTGTTAGGGTTACGTCTAGGGTTTTGAGTCTCTATTTATAGTCGTTTGTATTGCGTTTTATAATCAATCGAAAATGCGAATTCTTAGTATATTTAACATGGTATCAGAGCAAAATTAGATTTGGGCTAGTCGATTGTTGCTTCGGTTCTCCGGCGAGCGGCGTTGTGCCGCTCGTCCGGCAAAGTCTCTTTTGTTTATTTTAGATCTTTCTCTCGTCCGATCATAAGATTTGCCTTTTGTTGGTATGAAATCTATCTTCCGCCCTTTTAGTTTGCATTTACATCTTTTTTCTCGTCCAGTCATAAGATTGTTTGCAGTTTGTATATGTTTGTTGTTTCTCGATCATCTGAACCTCACGCGCCACCTGCCTTTTCTGCCCCTATCACTTTTGTTTTGTGCTTGGAGGCTGTTCGAAGGTCGCAAATATAATTGACCTTTTGATTTGGGTCTTCTCCTTAGCAAAGCTTAGATTTCTTCAACAAGATTTGATGTTCTGTTTATATTCTGCCTTTGTTGGAACAAATTGTGTTTTTGTTGACGAAGAACCTATGTTTGATGAGTTTGAGTTGGATCGGCGTTTTGGGTCGGCGACTAAGTAATGGTAAAGTGGTGGTGGTCGGCTGGCCCTGTGATGAAGTGCGGTTGACTGGTTTTTTGGTTGGCGGTGGAATGTTTAATTTGGTTTTGGAGTTGCGCTAGCAATTGGTAGTGGTGGTGGTTAGTGGCGTCGCTTGGTTGAGTTTAAGATTTTGTTGGTAAAGCAACGAGGAAGATGACTCAGAATCTTCAAATCAGATTCTTCCTTCAAGCATGCTATGGTATTTGCATATTTAGTCCCCAGTTATTTGAGTTTATTTAATTTGGTCCTCATGTTTTATGTTGTTTAAGTTGGTCCTTTCTTCTTAGTTTGGTGAATAATGGTTAAAAAAAAAAAATCCAAATATTTCATGAAGCAATTCCCAAAAGTTGAAATTGGTCCAATCCGTCATGAATTGGCATTTGGTTCTCTCCCCCCTTCTCAATTGGTCAAGTGAAATCTGAATTTGCATTTGGATGTGTAGTGAGATCTGCAATAGGAATTTGACTCTCTTTCCCTCTCTTCTCAACTGGTCCGACGGACATTTGGTTCTTCTCTTCTGTCTTCTAATTTGGTCAGGTGGATTTGGAATTGGCATGTGATTTTCTTCCTCTCTCCTCTCAGTTTGTTTTTGTGAAATATGAAATTTTGCATTTCCGATTGTTGGGTTCGGCTTTCATCAATCTTGGGTTTGTGGGTTTTGACTTTTGCAAGATGATGTTTGGACTGTTGATTCGAATTGTTGGGGATTTTGGTAATGTTTGGATTCTAATTTGATTTGGCTTTCGCAATGAAATATTGTTAGTCGAGCTCATGGACTTGTCAACGTGTCTGAGCCCTACGTGGAGGGGGAGTGCCGAGTGACTCTAGTCCTGACGGAAAGGGAGTGTAATTCGTGCAAGCATAAGCCAGACTTATAATATTAGTCAAGTTTGGAAGATCGCAAGAAGACTGAAGTTTGCATTGTTTTTTGTATTATTGTTTTTCGTATTTTGTAAACTTTTTGGCAAACTCTCGATAGTATCTTGAGTTTGACGGGGGGTGTTAGAATATATTTTAGTAATTTGGTTTATTAGTTAAGGGTAGTTTTGTCTATTCCATTGTTAGGACTACGATTAAAGTTTCGGGCCGTCTTTTCCATTGTTAGGGTTACGTCTAGGGTTTTGAGTCTCTATTTATAGTCGTTTGTATTGCGTTTTATAATCAATCGAATATACGAATTCTTAGTATATTTAACAGAACAAGCTCGAATTCTTAGTATATACGAATTCTTAGTATATCTAGTTATACAGAACAAGCTCGAAGAGTTATATATCGGTGTCGAAGTGGGCAGGCTAAATACATTTCAGTAGGGTAGTTCAACCTATAGTAAGGTGGAGTCTCGTATTCAACGGGATGGTCGTACCTAGCTCAGCCATTATGACACTTAAAGAGTTATCTGATCTTGGGTTTGGTGGGTTTTTGATATGCATTGCCTCATTGGACGTGCACCAGTGTTTCCCCTAGATTCTCATTAGGTTTTTAATATCTCTCTTTTCCTTATCTTTTTCCTTCTCTAGAATTTCTTTCGACTTTATTTATATGGGGAAGGGTCATGATAGGGGTACTGATGAAGTGATTGCTTAATTCAAAAGTAAATGTACTGTTACCGATTTCTTAAGTAGAGTCGATTTCTAGTTCATAATGGAAATTTCAATATTGATCTTGATTCACTGTGATGTTCCTTTCCTTCATGGATTTCAGGTTCTAAATCGAATTGGTCTTGATTGTCCTGATCTTGAAACTTTATGCATCAAAGACCAAGCTTTGACAAGTGAAAGTCAGTCCTCACCACATCCATTGTCAAATTGAGTTCCGTGCACTTTAAATTATTATTATTTTTAATATCCGTTCTGATGGTGGTAGGTGTTGAGAAGATTGTTGGCTGGGCTTTAATTCATCAGTTGATGCACTGTTCTGAAGTACCAGTGGAACAGTCCAAACTCATCATTTCAAGTGAAGAGTGAGTTAATATTGCAATTATTTTACAGTAATACGGTGAGAAGACATAGAATGAAGAGGATTAGGGAGTGGATAGGAAATTACCAATGGCATGGCTAGTTGATGCTGGTGTGGTTTCTTATACTTTTCGTGCCTTTTTTGCAGTATTAGATACGGGCTCAACATTCTTCAGGGCATTCAAAATGAAAACAAGACTCTGAAGAAATCTCTCAAGGTAAAGATTTTCAGTTTTCAGTATTATCGTAAAGTTTCATGTGAGTTTGCAAATTGTTTTGCATTTTGTTTTGTGTGACCTGAGGCACGGACATGATTTCTCGAGTTTCAGGACGTGGTTACTGAGAATGAATTTGAGAAAAGACTTCTTGCTGATGTTATTCCACCTGGTGAAATTGGAGTTACTTTTGATGACATTGGAGCATTGGAAAATGTGAAGGAAACTTTAAAAGAACTGGTTATGCTGCCTCTTCAAAGGCCTGAATTGTTCAGCAAAGGACAGCTGACAAAGGTAGAATGATCCATTTGAGGCAGTTCACCATTTGTCCCCCCTTTTTTAATTATTATTATTGTTATTTTTTTCAGTAGTGCTAACCATATCGTTCTTGGCAGCCTTGCAAGGGGATATTGCTCTTTGGACCTCCTGGTACCGGTAAAACCATGCTTGCAAAAGCTGTTGCAACTGAAGCTGGTGCAAACTTTATTAATATATCCATGTCAAGCATCACATCAAAAGTACATTTTCTTGTTCACCCTTGTGAGTTGGCATTTTTATGATCATTTCACTTTTTGAGCAATGTTCTATTTTCTTGCATCCAGTGGTTTGGTGAAGGAGAGAAATATGTCAAAGCGGTCTTCTCCTTGGCTAGTAAAATATCCCCTAGTGTTATTTTTGTTGATGAGGTTAGTATGTTCTCTCTTAAATTAATCGATGTTTCTCGATTGATTGCTGTTGCTTCCAATTTTTCCATGCTGATGCGTGTTGACTGACACAACAGCCACGCCCTCGCCCCCCCCCCTCCCTCTCACTGTACTTTTATTAATTTTTTGCTTGTGCATTTCATCCCAGTTACGAATTTGGGACTAAAATATACCACAGCAATAAAAGCACTTTCTTGCTCTTTCATATACTAGGGGATCCACTTAGAAAAGGAAGGGGGAGTGTTTTTACTTACTGGGGATGGCTAACATTTTCACTATTGTATTTTGATGTTGTGATGATATGATATCCTGCTGTTTTCAAGTGTTTTTCTTAATGTTTTATCTTAATATTTGAATTCTATAGGTTGACAGTATGTTAGGAAGACGAGAAAACCCTGGTGAACATGAAGCAATGCGCAAAATGAAGAATGAATTTATGGTGAATTGGGATGGATTGCGCACAAAAGATAAGGAACGTGTACTAGTACTTGGAGCAACCAACAGACCTTTTGATCTTGATGAGGCTGTAATTAGAAGGCTTCCAAGGAGGTTTTCCTTCTTCCAAATCCATAGCTTTTGCTTGCCGCACTCATCCCCCCTGAAACCCGACCCAATAATTTTATTGGTATTCTTACAGTTAGGAGTAACTCTCACATGGTCGTTTTGTTTGTGCATAAATGCAGGCTTATGGTGAACTTGCCAGATGCTCAAAACAGGGAGAAAATTTTAAAAGTTATATTGGCCAAGGAAGAGTTGGTTCCAAATGTTGATCTCGATGCAGTTGCTAACATGACTGCAGGGTATTCGGGTAGTGATCTGAAGGTATGTAACCAGTATCTCTTGACTATGTTGAAAATTATTTTTTGTCATCACAATTTCTTTTAATGGCTACCATATTTCTGTTTATATTTTCTTTTTCCAGAATCTGTGTGTGACAGCTGCACATTGCCCAATAAGAGAAATTTTAGAGAAGGAAAAGAAGGTTGGTATACTTTTTATGTGTATTATTTATGCACAGGTTTACACCTAAAGTAGTTTTGGCAAGGAAACATTTACTGGGATTGACTAGATTTGAGCATTTTATTTATGTCTTCTTTTCTTTTGATAGCTTTGTGCTTTGTCAAAATCTTTTCATCTAGTGCATTTTATAATCATGAGGCTAGTTTTATGGGTTGCTTATATTGTGCTAACACTTCATCTGTTGACTTGTAGGAGAAAGCCTTAGCACTGGCAGAGAACAGACCATTGCCTGAATTGCATAACAGTGCAGATATTCGTCCCCTTAGTATGGATGATTTTAAATATGCACACGAACAGGTAAGTTTTTTGTGAAGGAAATGTTGCTCTCTCTCTCTCTCTCTCTCTCTCTCTGTGTGTAAAAAACAGTCCATTGTGATTATTATTCAAATGCAGGTATGCGCAAGTGTGTCATCAGAATCACATAACATGACCGAGCTTCTCCAGTGGAACGAACTCTATGGAGAAGGAGGTTCAAGAAAGAAGGCATCACTTAGCTACTTCATGTAAATGAGGTATTAAAGCTGTATAGTGTTCTCTTACTCAAGCGGTTTCTTTTTTTCCCTATTTGGTGGGATCAGAATAGCTGGTTGCGATGTGTGATCATGGAAATCCAGTTTCAGGTTCGTCTCACCCAAAACCCTCATTTGCGGGACAGGCCCTTCGTGTATCATAATTAAGTTAAATGAGTATGTCACCCCTGACAAGATTAAAAAGTTAGCCCATCAGATAAAAAGTTTTAAAGCCTCTCAAGAATCTTTGTGGGACTCAATTTGTACTTATGGTGCTCTCTTTTGTCTGTGTATACGAGATGTGTGTATACGAGATGTGTAATTTCTGAACATTTTGTACTCATTTACTTTCTGACTACTCTTTTCGTTGTTGTTGTTGGTACTGTCTTACAATGTAAGTAGAGATCGGAATGTAGAGCATTGTTGCTTTAAGTCTTATAATTGTTTATTTATTTTTGATTCTTTTTGCATCTTCTGTACAAAATCATGTGGGTTCGTTTGTCGGGTTGGGGTCGGGTTGAAGTAGGCAATATTCGTTATATTTGCTTCGTCGTATGACCAGATATTCACATTTGAACACACTGATCCTTGGTGAATGGATTATTCATTTTCTTGTATTTCTATTTGTTGTCTTGAAATTTAGTATGCAATGAAATCATCGTTTGGTATAGTTTGGCAATTTTGTTATTATTCAGAAGAGTGGTTTTTTCGTTGGATTTGTTGAAGAGAGACCAAATTGGACATGAAATTTTTGTATGTTATAACCCTAGTTCTAAGATGGACTGCCCAATGGTCAGGAGACTCAGAGCAGCAATGAAGAATGTAGTATCTAATTATATGGATTGAACTTGGCACCTTCCATGCAGTAAATACCGAATAGAGAGCAAGAGAGATGACGTTGCACATGAAGTAAGCTAGTTGGGTTGTAAAAGTGGTCGTGAAAATTTTAGAATTTATAACCTCTTGATGATTAGAGATTCTGTGTCCAGAAGGGTAGTTTTGAAATTTAAAAGCATTATTTTAAAGAGTGGTTTCTGTTCTTTCTTTTTATGTTGCCAGCAGTGTTGGCAACCAGTAGTCAACCCCCCCTTGCGGGGATCACCTCCCCCCCTTGGGCCAGGAGGGGGGGGTTCTTTCTAGTGCAACGGAAGATGGCTGGGTTTTTGTTAGATGTATGTACGTATAACGTATCTGGAGCCAAAAACTTTGACTGGCCACCACTGTTGGCATCGCTGAAAAATTTTTCAAATTGTTGGGAGTTGTCTTGTCGTGTTGGATTTAGATTTGGTCTCGGATTTCAAAATGGAGGTCGTATGTAGTCGTAAATCACCCCGGGAGCGTCGTAATTATGACTCTCCTGGGAGCATGGGAACATGCCTGTATGTGCTTGCCAATATTGGCTCTCCCGGGGGCATGGGAATATGCCTATATGTGCTTGTCAATATTTAATATGCGTTTGTTGATTAGGAAACTCTGAATTATATTCCAATAAGCTCGTTTATTAACAATAATCCATGTGTGGAATGGATAAATTGTTAGTGGATGGAAAAATAATTAAACCCATTAACTAAACGTTTGACTTTTGACTTAAAAGATATATCAATTTAGATGGAGAGACTTGTGTCTTCGGATTGAAAGACATGTTTGTTAGTATTAAAAGACATGCCCATTTGATGAACAAATGTACCTTTTCACGAGTTGTCGCTTTACATCTATAAATATTAAATAGAGATTAAATTGGTGATTTTATAGGAAGAGAGAAAAAACATATTGTGATATGAACAAATTATCTAAATTTCAGATTTATTATTTGTGTTCAAGTTCTTATAGAGTTAATTGTTTCATTCTTCATTGAACTTTGGGTATTGTTTCTCATTACTTACTCTATTTATAAATGTTTTTTATACGTCACTCAATTATTTAATGTTACTTGCCATCCAACACCACCATCAATGACCCAATTAGCTATGGGCATAATTTAACATGTGGCAAATGTTTTTCACACTTGGCAATTTTTTCTATCAAAACATGTGCAACTTATCAAAATAAAATAAACGTGGCTTGCATATTGAGACAAGATTCTAGTAGAAATTTGGGGATTTTCTTAGTCATCTCTTGGAAAGTGTTTGTTCTGTAACACCCCACATGCGTTTAAACCATGATTTAGGTGTTCTTATATGATTTAGATCTACTTTTAGTGCACGAGATGAATATGTGATATGGATGAAGTTTGTTATGAGCGATTTCATAAAGATTTGGAGGTTCATTGAGATTCAAAGCTATACATCTTTGAAGCGATTTTGATTTTGAAGATGACGTCTTCTTAAGATTTGTAGCCCATTGAGTCTAGTTTCCAACAAGTTTTGAATCACCTCATTTGGACATCGGACGCAAAAGTTATGACCAAAACATTGAAGGTCGCCAGAGCAGAAAATTTTCAGCAGAAGTCATTACAGCCGTAATTAAAGGCCATACGGCCGTAATTCTATGTCGGCAAAGTGAGTTTTCTCGACCTTTCTTGATATTTTTGGGTATTTACTTCACTCTAATGTATCCCTATGATCCATAAGACCCCCAAGATCATGCCTAAACTCTCTTTAAGCTCCAAACCAAGAAATAAGTCCATGTAATCTATTTGTAACCTTGATTACAAAAGGAAATGAAGATGAAGGAAGGGAAGGAAAGAGAGGAAGAAGTAAGAATGGTACCCATGGATGTTGAGCTTGATTTCTTTACTATAAGGTGAGTAATAGGTGTATCTTATGTTATAGTATGAATATGGTATGTTGATAGTATGTTTTCATGAGTTTAAGAATAAATATGAGATGATATTCATGTTGTGGCCTTGCTATGCTTAATGTATGAGCTATGTGAAGATATGTGATGATATGATGTGAGTAATAGGTGTTTTATATGTATTATGAATTAGATCTATGAATTAGATGAATGAATGGCAATGATTATGTTATTTGTGAAGCTAGTGAACATGCTAGGATCTTGTAGATTGCTATATGTATGCTTGTGATGTGAGTAATAGATGTAGTTCATGTTAAGGCATAGATGTGTGGCATGTTCTATGAGTTATTGTATGGGAAATAAGATGAAATCCATGAGTATCACTTTGATATGCTTGATATGTAAAGGTATGTGCAAGTATGTGATGTTATAATGTGAATTTAGCATGTTAAGTGTTATTATGTGATAGATATGAAGTAGTACATGAGATATGTGATGATTAAGACCATGTAATGATGCTAGAATGATATGAAAGCTAGGAAATGTGAACGAATGCTAAGTGAATGATTACGTGACGTGTTATGATGATGAATGTAATGTTATATGCAATGACATGATGAAGTTATGTGATATGTAATGATAAGACGAAGTTCATGAGAAAGTATGCTATGTAATGCCCAAGAATGTTATGACTACGATTACAAGTAAAGCATGAATGATGTATGACACGAAGCATGACGTATGTGAAAGAATGTAGTTGCGTATCATGTGTTTATGACGTATGTAGCGCCCCAAGGGTAAAAGAACATTTGGGGGATGGCTTATGATGTTACTGGGGGTCTAAAGCGTAAAAGAACCTTTAGACGACGGCCCATGGCGCCCCAAAGCGTAAAAGAACCTTTGGGGGATGATCATTACGACGGCGCCGCAAAGCGTAAAAGAACCTTTGCGGGACGGCAAATGTTATGATATGACGACGTATTCACATGATTCGCAACTAGGGCCCAAAGAAAGGAAGAAAGAATGTTACACGTGCATTCATGCATTGCATTGCATCTATTGCTCACTGAGGCCTCGTGGCTCATTACATGTACGTTTATGTGTTTGTAATGCAGTTACGTGGGGAGTGGAGAATCCGACCGAGAATGAGGTGTGTGGGAAATGGAAGGATCACGGTCCTGCAGCCCGATTCCGGACGGGTCGTAACATGTTCAATGTGATTACAAAACAGATGCATTTGATTTTGATGAGCTCGAATTGTTTTGACCAATGTTTTAAAACCCGATTCGGCCATCGATCCGGACGGAGGAGCCGGTCAAAGGTTCTATCCGGAGTTAACTTGAGGCCGATCTGGTGATTAAAATAATATTAAATAGAATATAAAAATATCAAAAAATTTCAAAAAATAAAAGAAATACACAAACCCAAATTAAACGTAGTCCTGGGTCAACCGGCCTTTTTTTAACCCGGTTGCGGGTTTCTTGGTCCAATAGGCCAAGTCGGCCAGGTTTAAAAACAATGGTTTTGACAGAAAAAATACTCGTGTGAAAAAAAATTGTCACATATCAAATTCTGTTCATGATTAATTGGGTCGTTGACGAAGTGTCGGATGACAAGTAACTTTGAATATTTGAGGGAAGTATGAAAAATATTTATAAGTTGAGTGAGGAATGAGAAACCACACCCAAAGTTCAATGAGGAATGAAATTCATATGTTTTCCAAATTCCAATTGTGCTTGTTGGAAAACTTTTAATGGCTTGATTAATCCTCAAAGTAAGTTCCTGGTGAAATTCGTAAGCAATCTCAAAGACAAGAGGGGACAATTATCGTTCTAGGACAACGTGCTTGAGCCTCCGATTTCGGGCTTCGGCTCTCGTTGGTGAATTTTCCAACGGAAACAAGCTTCGAAATGCTTTAGTTAGGTTCAAATTTTGAGGGGTTCTTTTTTTAAAAAGGACTCCTAATTTTGCTTTCACGTGAAGTTGCATGGACGTTGGATTGAACATGAAAGATAATAAAATTGTTGTTAATGCATCAATTTTGATTTACATGTAATGATGTAAACAATCATTAGTTTCTTAAATTGACATTGCATGGCCGAGTTTGCTGCAGGAATATTCCGTTCCCGTCGGTGGTTCCTAAAAATAAGGAACCACCGAGTCATTTTGGGGGTCGATTCGATCCCCATTTTGAAATTCGAGATCAGATCTGAAATCAACACTGCGAGGGGGAGTGCCAGGAATTTTCCGAATTTTTTCCGGCGATACCGTAGCCGCCGTGACCACCGGTCAAAGTTTTGGTGATGTTTTTGGGCTACTCCCCCTCGCCGTGTTGATTCCAGATCTAATCCCGAATTTCAAAACGGGGTCGAATCGACCCCCAAAATAGCTCGGTGGTTCCTTATTTTTAGGAACCACCGATGGGAACTTAAAATTCCCAGAGTTTGCTGGGCTTTGAGCACAAGCCAAACTTGGGGTGTGCTTCGTGGCTTCGGTTTTCCCTAGGAATTGTTCCATCAAGAAAATAGCTTTACAAGTTTTGTGTTTCGTGGGAACATTTTTCATGGGAAACAATTTTCATGTACAAGTATCACACACTTTATGACTCTAGTCAGATTTTCATTAAAAAAATGATGATTTCATCATGATAATTCTGGAACAAGCTTTGTTATAATTATGATTTTGGGAAATAAAATGGAATATTATTCTCTCGAGATGTTTCTTTTCTTCCTCGGTCTGAATTTGAGTGGAAGGTGACACGGTCGACAGTTGCTTTCGTCAGAGTGAGCCAGCAATGCATCCAATAGTGTCGCATGCACGCGCTCAATCGGATGTGACAAGCATGTTAGGATGTAAATTTTTATTTATTTTTATCATTTTTTTTAAATTTAAATTTGATCAAATTAATCACATCCATATATTTTGTGGGATCTGCATGTATTACATAAATTTCCACTATCTATAGATTTCTTTTCCTAGTTCACATAAAAATTCAGTCCTAACATAGGGTAATATCCACGATGATCTAATGTTCGAGTGTCATCAGCATTGGTTTAATTCTAAAGTAAACGCGCCTTACGAAATTTGAAAGCAATTATTTTGATATGATATACTCACCTCGACATTATATATTCTTACAAGTTATCCACGAATGTGCATGCACCCATCCACCTATATATAGGCACTGTAATATGTAGGTCTCCATCCACCCATAACGTGCCCACATATGGACAATGAAACAAAACCATATATAATAATACTAGTATTTTTTACCCGTGCGTTGCATGGGGTGATATGTTTAAAATATTAGTAAATCCTACTGATATTAATATTATAAAATCAAAAGACTAATATTTTTTTACCGTGCTCTTACCCAGCATTTACACCCATGGATTTTATGTAATTAGTTTTTTAATAAATAATAATTTTGATAAATATGAATGGAATAATTAATTTATGATTAGTTATCAATTTGTACCGTACTCTTACCTAGCATTTACACCCGTGCATTATATAAGATGATAATTAGTGATAGAGATTATGTTAATATATCACATTTTACTTATGGTAAAATTAAATCTATTAAATATTAAATTAATAAAATTAAATATTATAGTTATCAAAATAAATATAATAAAAAAACTCTATCAATTTTCTTAAAGCCTGTGGTTTTTTTTAAAAAAATTATTCCATATTCTATTATATACAACTCCAAATTTCGAGAGATATTAATTACATACTTGTGTGATGTACGGTATTGACAACGAATATATGAATAATAAAATTTTGGAATTTAATTATGAAATATAACCAATATATATTTATATTATAGAAATGATAATATAGCGGGTACTGACCCCAACACCCTATTTCTACCACCGCTAGGAAACACTTATTATTGCCCCTACCTACTTTCATTTAATCGAATCTGAGCGAGGATATTATAAGAATTGCAACATGATGAAGATTCTCATTCCCCGTCCCCATTCTGCTAAAAAATGCTCATCCCCCGTCCATGTCCTATCATGATCGTTTAATCAAAGATTTTTATTTATATTGTTTAAACGTGTATTAATGACATCTATTTCAATAAATACATTTTAAATATAGTAAACATGTATATTAATATATTCGACATAAACTCACCAATTTAATCTATTCAGCATATTAATATCATTTTTTTATACTCATCAATTTAGATGTTTATTTAAATAATTTAAATTATATAGGTTTCTTAATGTGGTTGATAAAAAAAATCATTGATATTTAATCATATTTTTTTACCATATTTAATGCTATAATCAAATTTAAATTAATTTGAATGAGATAAATAAATTTGAATGAGACAAATGACTTGAAATATATATTATTCATAATTAAAAAAGAAGAGTTAATCGATGATCTTTAAAAATTGAATAAAATCTAGACAAATAAAAATCGTTATAAAATGAATAATTTGAAGTAGTTGGGATTCTTAATATTTATGTAAAAAATAGAATCCTAAATAGATATTTAATATAGTCGAGAGACAATTAAAAAATTCCAATTGAATCGCATAATTTGAATATTTGATTAGGTCGATAGCCAATTATTTATTAAATACGTAATTTACAAAATAAGCAATTTAGGTATTTATTTACGTATCAACTTATTTAATCTTTATTCATTAAATGTGTAATTGAAATATTTATTTACTTATCGCTAAAATTAGACCATTAAATTAAAATTTTTAACATTCGTCAATTTAATTAATACAACTCAATTAATGTAAGTATGATGTGCACAATTAATTGTAATAATAGAGTCAAGAATAAATAAAAATATTGCAATTATAATGTCTCATGGCATTCATGAAAACAAATATTTCACACCAATATACTTAATAGAATCATTGCACTGAATTGAGTAATAAAGAAAAAATATATTTTTTCCTCAAAGTATAATTTTCCATCATACTTGACCAACTATTTGTTTACTTTCACAAAAAAAAAAAAAAATGTTTGTTCCCGATTCTTATAATACTACTCGGAGAGGCGATAAATCAATCCCGTTAAAAATTATTCAAATGTATAACATTACAGAAATATTAATTTATTTTTAACCTTTCATAAATAATTTTTATTCAATGAATAAGAAAATGTCAAGTATTATAGTACACGATATTTAGTAATATTTTGTAACTCAGTTTTTTTACTTTTTTAATTTTTTAATTTACATATTTATCTCTTTAAAAAGGAAAACCTCAAAATTAAGTGAAATTATTTCTTATGAAAATTGCAATTGATTGTAGTAGCGGTGGTAGAACTGATCACAACAATGAGGAAGACGATTCCTTATTTTCAATTTACTTATCATATTCTATATATAATATATAGTTAACTTGAAAAAATATTTTAGAATAAAAGTAAGAAAAAATATTTTTCATAAAATAAGTTTTAATTAATATTTTGAAGAATAATGATATGTAAAGTGTTACATACTAAAATATACGTGGTGTAATTTATCAGTCTCGAAAAGGGGTAATTTCATTTTAGTAAGTAATTTTTTTCCAATTTTTGTTCAACATAAGATGTGTTTTGTTAAGACTTAATGAAATGCACTGTGTAAATATAATAATATCTTAATGTTAGGTAAATTGTAAATACACTAAAACACAAGGTGTATTTAATAAATATTCCTTAAATAAAAATACTTCTTTGGCTCTTATTGATTATCATGATATAAGATACTATCAAGAAAAATTATCTTTTTTGGAACTAAAAAAATAATATCTGAGTATTGTAATAATTTGAACCTTATTATAATTGATATACAATCTTATAATAATTAAGTACGATTAATCAAGTCGTGTGTAAGTAGTATAATTATGTTATATAATCTAAGATAAAAAAAAATTGCTGAATAACTCGAATAAGACTAATTATATTCACGCTATAAAATATATTGAGTACACCATAATTTAATTGTTTGAAAAAGTCTTAATTTTGTTTATGATAACAATTATGTCCTCAAAATGCATGATTAATAATTTTTAGTAATGAACTTACTTTGTACGTGAATATTAATTTATATTTTGACATTTTATTAGAGATATTTAAATTAAAAGAAATATTCACATTTTACGTCCATTATATTTCACAATATTTAAAAGTATGATGAATAAATAAGTAATTTGACGTTTAAATAAATAAATTTTTTTGATAAAAACGATCTTGATAGGAAAAAAAGTTATAATTAGTTAAAGATTAAAAATAATCAATATTGATTGGAAAGTGTTTAGACAAAAACGATCATTATAGCTCAAATTTATAATTAGCTAAAGATTAAAAATAATCAGTATTGATTGGAAAAAAATTAAGGTTGTAATTACATTAAGATGTGAACATTGGGAATATTTAAAATAAATATAATATAAATTATCAATAAAAATGTGTTGTGGCAATATAATTACCCATCGGATTATTTAAAAAATTAAAAAAACTATTTTATAAAATCAAACGATTAAATTTTCATACATTAATTTGAAGCTCCAATTGTCAAGTTTTGAATGTTTGTTGGAAATTTCATTTTAATGATCAATATAAATTAAAATATTTACATAATTATAATATTGATAACTATCTAAAATAGGTAAATATGAAGAACATTAATTATATCTCATTGTATTAGAAATGCTAATTATATGGACTAAAGCGATAGTATATTAAGGGGTAAAAAAATTATAAAGGACATGGGTGGAAACTATAATTAACTGATTAAATAACTAATTTAAAAAATAAATGAATTATTTAAATATATATATATATATATATATATAATATTAGGTCAAATTCATAGGGGAAAAATGATCTGGAATAAAAAAGTGAGTAAAAGTTAGAGAAAATAATGTGTTTAAGTGGAAAAAAAGACTGCTTATATATAATATATATATATATATATATATATTTTTCACAAATTTTTTATCTTATTAATCTATATTAATATCAATTTATATTTATATAGGAAACTAATTTTATATATTTGGGTTAAATTTTCAAATTTTAACAATAAAAATTTATATATTAATACTATACTCGTTTTAAAGCTCTTGTTAAGTCAAATAAAATAAAGTAATAATTTTTATTTTTTAATTTAAATTTATTGTTAGAAAATGGAAAAAAAGAGAGGGAGAGAGAGAATATTTAGATATAATGGGATAGGTAAAGCAAGTTATAGAAATCCCATTAAATATAGAAACTCTATTATTTTAGGAGATTTTCATGTGTAAAATTTTAGAGGATTTAGAAGTTTGTTTTGGTTATAATAATAATATTAAAAAATAAAAAATAAAGATACCAAAAAAGCCTTGATTTTAGGCGGGAAAATATTAAAAAATGAATTAAAAAATAAGGTGAAATATTCTGGTATTATATATATATATATAAGACTTTGCTAAATTTTAATACATTATATAATTATAAACAAAATTATAAATGAATTTTGGATATGTGTTGCACATTCCCTCATGTGGGAGTACTATAACATATCCATATATGGGAAACAGATCAAAACCGATTAAAATGAAACCACCAACAAACTTGTGGCTAGTGTATAATGTAGACGTGCTACTTCACCAAACCATTCAAAATCGTCAAACCTGCCAAAGTAAACTACCCCACTCGCAAGTCGCAACTTGTCTGTGATTCTGTGGAAAGCAATATAAGCATTATTTATATATAGATTTAGGGGTTGCTTGATTGAGGATAAAAGTTATCCGTACGGTATTCCGTGTAAAATGTGTGATTAATATTGTATTGAAAAGTGTGTATGTGGTTGAAAAGAGGAGAGAGAAGAGTGTGGGATAAAAATTATCCTGGATAGAACAATGGCTTATTTATAAATTATGGGCTTGTTCTAATTTTTTTTTTTTTGAATATATGGTTAAATTATGGGCTTGCTCTAATTTCTATACACATAATATATATTTACTTGAACAATGGATTAGATATATAATTAAAAATTAAAAAAAATATATTAAAAAATATAAATTAATTATATGAGTGGTTGAAAATGATAAGAGAAAAAAATAGTAGAAATTAGTTGCAATTTATTATTTATAGAATAAGCCCTATATTTATTTAATGCTTTAAAATTTTAAAATGAGTCATATAATTTTAAAGTGCACATGAATATTGCTTAGAAAATAATCAAAATATGCATAAATTTCACATTTTTGTCTATTAGTTTACGTAATTGAAAATATGAAATACTTTTACTTTCATACAAAAAGCATAATTTAATTCATTTAAACGTTTTATTAAAAAATTAATTTTTGCTACTTTATTAAAATCAAATAGTAGTATCTGTTATACTTCTTATAAAACTATGCATCATTATTTACATATCTTATGGTCATTAGCACCATTCAATTTAAACATTTGGTGTCTACCAGTAAAAATTTACCCAATAGTGGAATTTGTTGCATGAAGAATTCGTTGGAACAAAAAACAAAAACAAAAAAAAGGAAAAAAGAAAAGAAAGAAAGAAAGAAGGAAAAGAGGTTGGAGACGTAAGTTAAGTAAAATTTGAGGCCGTTAAAGGCATTTCCCAAACGGCCTGGTGGCACATGCATTGCATACAGTGTATGTCACATCGAGTATAACATTTCGAATTTTCCCAAATCTTTGACCAGTGGTTACGAGCAGTGATGATATCGTTGGAAAGTTTTTCGAATTACTGGGAATTCTCTCTCGCTATCTTGGACCTAGATCTGGTCTCGAATTTTAAAGCAAAAGTCGTATAATTCATAAGGAACCATTGGTGGTTGCTTAAAAGGATTGGAAAAGTATGATAAAATAGCATAAAAAGATTGGAAAATGATTTGGTGGCACATGCATATAGTGTGTGTCACATCGAGATAATATTTAATAATTAAATTCGAATTTTCCATTATAATATGTAGTAGTAATCAACCCAAATACCCACGCAATTGCCCATAACAAATTATTGAGACACTAGTAGCAACCAATGTATAGATTGACATATAGAAATACAAGTTGTTACGTGCCTACATTTCGGAGGCCACATGAACTAGGAAAAGCACACCACACCTTCTACCGAGGTAACCTCTTCGGAGGATTGTGCCTTTGAGGTAATTGCCGTCGAAGCACTCTAACCTCCCCACCCCGAAGCATCTTTGCTCCTGGAGCACCACTTCAAAGCAAAGTTATTCTAAGCAAAAGATGTCACAGATGTATGAGAATTGATATAACTTCATATAACATTAACATGGATTGATTGATGTTACACTTTGGTGGTTGACAGAGAGTGAGGGTATAACTAAGCCATAATAATTACTAATAAACATGATAATCAAAAAGTCTCCAAATTACTCCATTTTATCTTATTCAATCGAAGATCACACGTGGCGAATAATTAATGCATAACCAAGCACCCGCACACCGTATAAGTACCTTTCATTTCGGAAACAAAGTTAAGCAAAATGGAGCAGTCTCAACTTCAAGGGAGGAGCCATGATTTTTAACCGAGGGATTGTTATATAAAAAAAAAAAAAAAATTGACGAAAATTATGTATATTTTTTTTTTTAATATAAACTTTGTCGGTTTTTTTGTTTTTGGGGGGGGGGGGGGCGGTGGTGGGGTACAACCCGTGTGAGCCCCCCTAGATCTGCCTGTGCTCAACTTTCACTCACTCTCTAGAGCTTCATCTATTGAATGGGTCCTATGTCTTGGTTCAAACTCTACTATCCACTCACATGTATATCTTTAACCATACAAGAACTGTAATTGACTTGATCGTTAGAGTGTGTGCGATCACCGCTCCCCCCACCTTTTAAACGAGAGGAATCCGGTGGTTAAATCCCCTGACGAGTTGTATGCGCGTGCGGGTGGAAAAGGAATAGAGAGGCATAAAGTTAATTGGTGGCCACTTTGTGATCAACACAAGTTACTATAGAAATTGGTAAATAAAATGTGTAGTCATTCTTAAAGATAATAGTAGAATTGAAATATGTGTAGATATTAATAAGTAGTTATCGATAATACAGCTTAATTTTGATCCACGGTTTCAAGTAAAACAAATACTGACTTGGCATAATGAATTATGTAAACGTATAATTCATACCATCTAGTACATCTCTAGCCGCGAGCTAATTTGGTGTGACACTGGAAAATGAAATACCAAAACTGATCCAACTGAACAACAATTAATGGAGAGAGAAATTTGGATTGCTATACCCCTCTTGAATGTATTGTAATGTCTGTGTTTTCCTCTATATCCCTTGTTGATGTGCTGTGTATAATTTTTAGAGTAACAAATAAATAGAATAGAATTCCAATTACACCAATTTTGTGCAAAAAAAAAGGGACCAAAATAGGGTAAGTGTTTGAGAAATGCTTGTCATGTCATTTGTATCACTCATATCCTTTACCTTAAAAAATTATGATATCCATGGCCATTACTAGCAAAATTATTTTTTTTTCATGTCAAATAATAATGTAATAATCACATGGTAGTACATTATAAAATGAGTTGGAGTATTAGTGACTAGCAAGATTGATCCATTCCCATCGGTGGTTTTTTAATCAAGGAACACTAGGGCCATTTTGAGGGTCGAACCAACCCCCATTTTGAAATATGGGACAAGATCTAAAATTAGCACGATGGGGGAAGCTCCAGCAATTTTAAAAATTTTCCGATGATACCGTGGCGGCGAGTGGTGGTCCATCAAAGTTTTATAATAATTTGGCCTTGGATATTGCTAAAACTTTGACTGGCCACCACGGGCCGCCACAGTGTTGTCGAAAAATTTTCAAAATTGCTGGAACTCCCCATCGCCGTGTTGATTCTAAATCTGGTTCCGAATTTCAAAACGGAAGACGGATCGACCCTCAAAATAGCTTGAGCGTTCCTTGGTTAAAAAACTACCGGTGGGAACTTAACTAGCAAGATTGACTTATAGGAAAACTCAATCTCTAATTCACTATAAGTAGAAATACATTTTGCATACTATTTTCTGTGTCGTTAAAATCAGTTTCACATGAATTGAAGACTTTATTAACAACTGATATTATTGGGAAATTGGCGCAAATAATCCAATAAAAATTGATTTAGTGCGCAAATGGTCCAAAATAAAAATAAGTAGTGCAAATGGTCCAGAAAAAGTTGGTTTGTTGCGCAAATGGTCCAAATTGATGGGTTTCACCATTTTTTCATAAGATTTTGCCTATTTTATCTTTTTATAAAAGGGTATTTTGGTCATTTGGTTTAAAATAAATTGCATAAAAAATCCTAAATTTTAAAAATTATTACAATCAAATTTCATGTGTATACTTTAGTCTCAAATTTTTATTAAATTATAAAATTTGGTCCATAATTAATTTTATCGCAAATCTGGTGGTGGCTGCGCAGCCGCCACCGTTTGCTGATCTGGTGGTGGCACCATTACTGGTGGTGACTGTGAAGCCACCACCCTTTGGGGGGGGGGCGGTGGTTGGGTGGGGTGGGTGGCGTGGGTTTTTTTTTCATTTTTTATTTTATTTTTATTGAAAAATATATTTATTTAGTTTCTACACTTTTTTGTTAAATTTAGTGTATTTTCATTAATATCTATAGGATATATTTGTAGCAATCTTATAATTACATTAATTTTTTTTAGAAAAATAAAATATTAATTATTAGTTGTTAGTTCGTATTCAACAAAAACAAATTTTCAAAATTTTACGGAGATGAAGTAAAATTATTTTTCAAACATTAATTAATTACTTATTTCTTTTCTTTCGTATTTGATATAATTTTTACTGTGATATACTCCTACTAATACTTTATGGGAATACATTAATTATAATTATTTTTAACTGTTGGTTCAAATCAAATATGTGTAACTAATTGTTAAATTTCTTTTCGAAAGTTATGATACTAATGCGAACACATTGTGTTGAAAAGTTTTGATAAAAACTATTTAACTAGTATCAAATTTATTCGATAAAATTAATTATGGACCAAAATTTGCAATTTAATAAAAAAATTGGGACTAAAGCATATACGTTTCAAACTTTGGAATTTGATTGTAATAATTTTTAAAACTTAGGACCTTTTATGCAATTTATTTTAAACCAAATGACTAAAATACCTTTTTATAAAAAGACAAAATAGGCAAAATCTCATGAAAAAATGGTAAAAATCATTAATTTGGACCATTTGCGCAACAAACCAACTTTTTCTGGACCATTTTGGCTATTTATTTTTATTTTGAACCATTTGCACACTAAACTAACTTTTATTGGATCATTTGCGCCAATTTCCCTATTTATAAATTATAAATAGTGCTTATAGACTATGTTAGTTGGTTTTATAATACTCCTACTACAATATTAACTGAGATGGAAGACTCAAACATTATTATTAATCGTATTTGCTGATAATTGATAAATAATGTAATTTGATGTTTATTTTTATTTTTTAGGGGAAAACCCAATAACGAAATTTGCCCCTAACTAGACTATAGTATTTGATGCTTGTCGTGGGCACCTTATGGTGCCCACACTTTGGAAAAAAATAAATTTCGTATGAGTCCCATCGGCCCTCAATCATAAGGTGATAATTATGTATTATTCATTTAACTTAACCTATATACGAAAAAAAATTTTAAAATAAGGGCATGTTCTCTTTATCATTTTCCAACTATTTTCTATTTTAAATTTTTGAAAATATCGAAAATGCTTATCTATTTTTGAAAAAATATTTTGAAAAACATGTAAAAAATTTGTATATAAATTGGAAAATGGATAAAAGACGTTTTCCGCGTTTTGGGCCATAAATTGAAAACACCCAAAACGTACCTCTCCAATTTCATCCGATCGTTTGGCTCTCTCTCCCTCGGTTCCTGATTTCGATCTCATCTCAGGGCGATGCTCTCCACACCTCCAAGGCTCCATCTCCATCTCTAGACTATCTCCAGTGCTCTTAGGCCCATCTCAAAGGTACTCCATCTCCATCGATTTCTATGAGTTGCCGTATTTCCAATATTTTCCTTTTGATGGGTAATTTCCATTACTTTATAGTTCGTTATTTGATTCAATTCCAGTACTCTGTTGCAGTAATTGAATACTTGCTTCAATTAGATCCTCTGTATTTATGCTTATCTGGGGTTTTCATTTATTCTGTTTTGGAATTACCTGAAGTAGCTTGACGATAATTTTTTTTTTTTTATTTTATCAAATTCTGGGTTATGCGAATA
The DNA here is from genome assembly GCA_018223645.1 of Jasminum sambac. Taxonomy (NCBI): domain Eukaryota; kingdom Viridiplantae; phylum Streptophyta; class Magnoliopsida; order Lamiales; family Oleaceae; genus Jasminum; species Jasminum sambac. The sequence goes on from CP073652.1 coordinate 31,961,441, forward strand.
TGGGTAATTGACTATTTTCTGCGTGATGAAGTTTAACTTATACGCCTGAAAAATTTATTATGGTATAATTTAGATCTCATGTTCTATTAGTCAATTCTGCAGAGAAATAACGGGATTTGACTGAAAATCAGGGACAGTTACTTAGTTGAAATGAGATTATTTGAGCTGTCGAATCTTGTTAAGTGTGTTCTGTTTCTGTTGTGTTTAGAGGCTTTAATTAAGGTTAGAATTTAAGGTAATTGTAAATCAGAGAAGAAGGTAGACTGAGCTTGAGTAGATGAAAAGTACAAGCAAATGATTGGATAGTGTTCATAAAGAGATAAAAATGAGTACTAGAATTTGGGCAGTACTTATGGTGCAAAATGAGCAGTGAAAGTGGTTTATAATTCATTTTATGATGTCCTGTTTAACAATCTGATATTGTTTGGTCTTTCATTTTATGATGAGTTCTCTTGTGTTTAACAAATTGGGATTAGAGTTTGAGCCATTGTTTAAGGATAATTAAGGTGGTTTAAGCTTCAGTTTGGAATGGCATATCTTAGCCCACTCTTTTACCTGAAATTCTTTTTATTCAGAAATTTTGTTTAGAAAACAAGTTGCCTGTTGAAACATGGTTTTAGCTTTGCTTATTCCAGTACAACTAGTTTTGAAGGTAGTGTTTGTTGTTACCACAAGTGCCAATTTCAATACATATGGAACCTGTGATTGACTCTTTATGTGCTGGGAGTTTGATCTTTACTGAACAAATATGCTGAATTGTTGAATTAAATTATGCAAAAGACGAACGGTTGAGATATTAGGATACTGGCTGTTAGGATTTGATTGTATTAGTGAGGGATTTGGTTGTGCAGTTGGAAAAAGAATATTCCTAGCTCCTGAATCGCTTGTATCTGTGTCTTCTTTTAACTTTAAGGCATACTTGAGATCTCACCATTGATATTTACTTCTTAGGGATTTTACATAAAGAGATACAACTATGTTCTTATCTAAGAGCATCAATGAGAAAACAAAATTTGCATCCAATAATATTAACTGAAAAATTAGTTAGTTGGGGTAAAAATTGAAGTAGTTAATATGGTTATGGAATAGTCTAACAGAAACAGTAGATAAACCAAAAGATGGCATTAGTTTTGAATCAAAATAATTATCATGAAAACACACAGTGGAAGTTAATGTCCTCTTAACCCCAAATATATATTTTTATTTCCTACATTTCATTTAGTAACATTTTCAAATGCTTATTTCCAAGAACTATTATAGAGTTATGATTGATATGTTTCAACTTTTATAAGAAGGTATTAGTACATTTGTTTTGACTGGTATTGGTTTCTCACGAAATTTATTTTAGTATAAAATGGTTCAACTTGCTTCTTGTTTTGGCTTGAAATTTGATTCATTAGCTTCACAGTTAACATATTGTCTAGACAAACTCTGGGTGATTTAATTTATCCTTCATTTAGTATTGATAATTGCGTGAAATCTAAATTATTGGTTCTTCCATATTTTGACTTGTAAACATTCATTGTGTTGCATCCTAAGTGGACAATGGTTTAAGTTAGCCTGAGATCATTCTGTAAAATAGTGTTGTTTCGGCAAAATTTGCAGTTTCCTAACTGGGTTGAAAAAAATTGACCCACAACACACTTGCTGAAGCCAGTTTTGAAATATTAAGGGGTGTCTGACTGAACTTTTAATAGAAGTTTCATTAGATTATGGTAGAAGTTGATGAAAATGGTGGATCAAAGAAAATAAAAGTCGTGGATCTCATAAAATGTGTGGTTAAAAAGTGAAGTTCCACCATTTGATAAAAGTTCGGTGAAATTTTATCAAATGACCACCAAATAAAATATGTAACACTAGTTCTAGTGCTTGATTCACAAAACTATAATGCCCAAAAAGCTAATGTGATCTATAATTATCATTTTTGCTTTATTCTTTTTTTCTTATTCTTTTTTTCACCTCCTTCAACAACATATTATCATTTGTGTTCTTTTTATTTATTTTCAACATAGATAATGGGTGGTCACAGAGGTAAGTTTAAGGAACCAATGTCATGGCCTGATGCGAATGAGAATGCTTTTATCGAATTCTTTACGATAAGGTGAAATCAAGGGTGTTGCAATGCTCTACGTTTACGAAATTTATGAGTGATAGGGCTGCTCATATTTGCAATGATGTTTTGTACAGGATGTCTAGTGGTTACGAGGGCTTCCTTCTCCTTCTAATCCACCAATAAGCCAAGATCCGATTCGTCGATTGTTGGAAAGACCATTGTTTAGAATTCCTTATTTTTCCTAAAATGTTGGTCAGCTATCCCCACTACCATATGAGTTGGTTGGAAAGCAAGGCTTTTCCTCTTCCTCTATTTCGAAAAAAGAGCATATACCGACAAGACCAAGGATAAAGCCTTTAGCTTTCCAAGAAATCCAAGAGCTTGGCTCCTTTGTCTCATTGTCTATCTCCTAATCATTCGATGGCCTAGTGGCTTTGTGGGATTTGAACTCACTCTGTTGGTTAGCTGGGAATGAATGTGACGCTGCACTGACGGCGGCAAAAGGCTGAGATGCCCGTGTATGGAAACCGATAGGCCAAGCCAATCCCGCAAGGGGGAGTGAATGGGACCAATTGCTCTACCGAGAGAAGAAGTGAAAAACCCTACGATTCAGATCAAGTCTTACCGAAATAGGATTTCCTTTTCGTGTGCCCATAACCGTCTTCCAACCAAGAGCCATCACTCATCACTTCCTTCCCTCGACCGGGAGTAGGCTGCCCCAATCGAAGGAAAGAGAGTTTGCAACTTGGGTTGAGAATGGTCTGTTCATGAAACTTCGGGTAGGAGAGGGATGAAGATTAAATAGATGAAGATAGGCGGAGTTCAAATCAAGTTGATAATTTTAGTGGTGATGGTTCAAGTGATGACGATTTTGAGGATGATTGGAGTGGTGATGATTTCTTATGTGAGGATGATACTGATGATTACGTTAAGGATTTAAGGCTGCTTAACGCCTTTGTTGCCAGTGTCAATTGACGTTCTAATTATTCTTATGTTAATTTGCAAAGAACAATTTATTCTTAAAGTAAATGGAAAACTTAAAATAATTTCTTAAATAATTTTTTAATAAATTTATAAGAAATAATTTATTATTCTAACATGAATTTGTAAAATTGCCGTTCTTATCATTCATTAATCAAATTTATTAAATTAATTTTTATTATGAAATGATTTTCTAAAAAGTACAAAGTAAACAAGTTTTGCAATTTTTATTTTCAAAGACAAGTTTTTCAGAATTACAAGAAGAACGCATTTTCAAAAATCTCAAAATAGACTCAAACAGAAAACTCAAAATGAATTTAAAAACGAAAAACAGAAAATAGAAACGCAAAGAGAACGGGGCCTAATTTTATTAACGTTGATGTGGCGCCACTAAATAGCGTCACATCAGTGTGGGTGCGACAATTATGTTGGCAACGTTAGCAAAAGAACGACAGCGTAGATATCCATCACGGTAGAATACAAATTCAAGTCACACTTTGCTTCTTCCTTTTCCCTTTTTTTTCCCTTACCTACCCTTTCAAGCCGACATCTTGTGCTCATATAAATTGGAAGAAGCACAAAAAAGTCAAAAGGATGAAGGGACGAAGAAAATCGTGCGTCAACGTCATCGCCGTTCGTTCATCCTGTTACTCTGATTGATTACCCTGCTACGAGCACTAAGATCTTTGTTATAAATTCTGTAATTTGTCAACAGAAGGAGGACAACTTTCGTTCTCTCAGCGAACAACTTTTCTGTAATTTGTCAACGGAAGGAGGACGAGAATTTCGGAAGATTAAGATTTTAAATCGCAGATTCATTGGATCAGATTTTAAATCTCCATTTCATTTGGTTGACTGAGAGTTTGGAGATTTGGATACTAGCTACCAAAAATCTCGCCAGGTTCATCCCCTTCCTTTTGGCTTTCTCAAATCCATTAATTTGCGTAGCTTGATGTTTATGAACGGTTAGTTTATGTGAATCTAGGCGATATATTGTTATTTTGAAAGCATCGCGGGCTGAATTACTCGAGGTTTTTTCCAAAAATTATAAACAATTCTCTGGTGTATTGGTTGTTTGTTGATGATTGTTCCATCGTCAATGCACACATTTTCCCCTGTAATTACTTTTACAGTTGAAGAGCTTATGAGGAAACAACATGCCTTGCCTAAACCAATCAGCGTATCCTATATCTGCTACCACATGAACAAATTTAAACTGTCACATGTTTAGATGCAGAAAAAGGACAATCTGCATACATACATATAAAAGCACCAATGTGGATGCATCACAGTGCTGTGTTTTTCAATTCTAGATTTGACCTAATGGAAGTTTCATTTTATTTTTCGAAAGTGGCCTATTGGTGTCATATTGTTAAAGTGGGGTTTGAGAAGTGAAATGACCTGTGTCATGTGATGTCTTTGATATGTTGCAGCCTAAGGATACAATATATCATGGTGAATGCCATTGAAGGATTGTCTGTTTGAAAGTGGATCGTACTGTTTGATTCTGCTGTAGTGAAGTGGCATATTAGTTCGTAGTTGCTTCTGTACCTGTTCTTATTCTCTTTGAATTTATTTTCGGTTTCAGATAGGGGGATGGATTTGATGATTCATTCCTCGTCGTTTCTGCTTCCTGAATTTTCGGCATACAATGGCCCCTCTCCATTGTACACACTGGTCGTACTTAACCAACCTCTTCCCAGATTCACTCCCCTGCTTTGGAACCATGGTAAATTGTTAAGTCAATCAGTTTTTTTTTTTACTTTTTAAAAATTTTCAGTTTTGGTCTACTTCATGATGTATTTATGCGAAAGTGGGAAAAACATAGTTTAATAATTCTGTGTAGAACAGCACGACTGCATATTTGTGCAGATGGCGGAGCGAATCGCCTGTATGATGAGCTGCCACAATTGTTTCCTGACGAACAAGCCTTGGCAATTCGAAAAAGGTTTGTTAAAATTGTCTAATACATGATTTATAAATGAATACGTCTTGCACTTGTAGATGAGATGGTTAACATCTGGAGTTAAAATCGATTTTACAAAAAACAGCAGTAAAATAATTCCTTTCTTTACATTAGTAAGTTGATGCAGCTTAAGCTTTTAACCATTCAGATTCGCAAACTAGTTTGCAGTTGCATTATGTGATCATCAGTTATTGTGTATTTAATACATTTGATGCATGCTGCAATATGCTCTAGTAGACTAGCTTTTGTATTTCCCTTTCTCAAAATAATCAGCTGCATGTGAGATATATCTGGTGCACTTTGTATCTTTTTCTTCAGAAGCTCATCAAAATTTAAATTTTGGTGCTAATCATGCAAAATTTTGATGCAAGAATGATAGAAAAATTCTAGATTTACTGATTTTATTGGTTCTGATCCCATGTGCCAAACTTCATGCTTTCACCTAAACATGAAGCTCTTGGAGATGAAATATTTTGAGAATTGTCTACCAATTGAAGCTCGACACCAGTCGCTAGTGGGAATAGGATATAATTAAGGGCTTGTTTGATACACGCTAAATTTAATCACTTGTTTTTTTTTCATCATTTTTAACCACTCATATATTGATTTGACAATTCGTTTTATATTTTTTAATAGTCGTCTTTACATCTCAACCACTCATCTAAAATTTAATTTTTCAATCAACCATATCAACATACCCTAAAACTGATAATATACTAAATGTTCTCAGGGTTTTGAATTAAGATTGGATATATTTGTCTCTTGCAATGCTGTTTCAATTGCTCTGTGGTCTTTGTGTTGATTTTGAAGTCTTAGATTTGATTCGATAAACTTTTTGTGCATATTTTGACGATTGGTCTTTGGCATTTGGAGTCGGCTTTTGGTATCCATATCTTACGCTTTGCCTGAACAAAAGATAAGAATAAAAATGAACAATAGATCTAATATTTGGAATTGTTGACTGTGTTGTTGATCCAGGTATAAGCCAGATGTAATAAAAGGAGACATGGATTCCATTAGAGCAGATGTATTGGAGTTCTACACAGATCTGGTGAGAAAACTGTCTTTTTGTTGTTAAAAGATCAGCTTACGATCTGATGTTATTAATTTTCTGAGCCTAGAGTTCACTCTAGGGAAATGGTTAAACATTCAACTCTATTCTTCAGTATGACCTGCAAAATCATTTTCTGATCTATAGTTTGCTTTTATCAAATGCAGGGGACCAGGCAGTTAGACGCTTCTCATGACCAGGATACCACGGATTTACATAAATGTGTCGCATACATTCGTGACTTGCGAAATCTAGAGAACCAGAATGTATGTATAACATTTAAAATATGTGATAGCCGAATCATTTACATCATCAATACCCAAAGAGTCCGTTTTATGGTTTAACATTATTGTTTTCAATTCCTTTTTAGCGCCCTAAGTCAAATAGCAAATGATTTTCCTTTCGCTTTTTGCACTTAGTTTTTCTCTCTCTCTCTCTCTCTCTAAAACATTCTGATCACTTATGCGTCTGCATAAATTCTAGTTATGCATTCTTGTTGCTGGAGCACTTGGTGGGAGGTTCGATCATGAGATCGGAAATATCAACGTTCTATGTCATTTCTCAACCACCCGAATAATTCTTTTATCAGATGATTGCATAATCCATCTTCTTCCAAGTAGTCATCATCATGAGATCCATATCCAGTCCTCTGTTGAGGGCCCACATTGTGGAATCATCCCCATTGGCATTCCGTCGAAGAGCACAACCACCACTGGGCTTCAGTGGGATCTTTGTGAGTATTTATCATTACATTATCCATTATGAAGACGTTGACATTTAGACAAGTCCAGTCAGTTCCAATAAGATCTCATTCTTGTTTTGCTGCCCTTTCAGCTGATACAGAGATGAAGTTTGGTGGCTTGATCAGTACTTCGAACATTGTAAAAGGGGATATAGTAACCGTCAGATCTGATACCGACCTTCTCTGGACGATATCCATTAAAACGACACAAATAGTCGATATGTACCATTCTACATGAATAATATTGTATCTCGACCCGACAAAATTATGTTACCTTCATCTCCCTCGTAAATTTTTAGTATTTCTTTAGCTCCATTCTTGTTCTAATTTGTGCATAATAGACTTTGATATTCTTTATTCAAAGGAGTCCTTGAGGCTTCTCAGCATCAGAGTGTGTAATTTGTTTCGCAACTTGAAACGGGAGTTATCTGGGAATAAAATTAGCTTTGGTGATTTTTCTTTAAAATCTGGTGTTATGTGAGGTGTATTTTTCTCAAGTGCCCAGAGATGAGAGAGAGAAAAAGAAAAGAAATCTTACCCAATAAGCACAAGTCGGTCTTCGTGGAAAAGTATCTTACCTAAAGGTCACGGATACGATCGATTCTCTCTGATAGGGGTTTATGCTACGGTAGGTCTTTTCCACTCACTGGAGTAATCGCTAACACGAGAAATTGCATCAGATAAACAATTATATAGATTATAAAAAATAAAATGTTTACAGACAGAAATGAAATACGAAAAAATCATGTTTGTGATAAACTATTTTGTTATTTGTTTGGCGTAAGCGAATTCGTTGTAGGACATTGTCAACCATGTGGATGTAATCGATTCATATATTTAAGCTTCGTGTTAATGAATGCTTAATGGTTAAGTGGTTAACTACTAATACGATAAGTGTTTAGTTACGTTTTAAATGTCAATGAGTATTAAATTCACCCAAAAAGTTGCTATTGTTGAAAAGTAAATTATACATGTTTTTCTACCCACGCATGGGTAGGGTAATATGTCCACAAGGGCTTATTTATACAAAATTAAAGTTTCATAGAGAAATACTTATACATGATCAAATTTTGATTATGTACAAGTAGGTCCTTATGGGCATGTTCCCCTACCCACATATGAGTAGGGGAATATTACCGATATTCGGTATGAAAACGATATGTTACCAGCTCAGCAGCTGCAGCTCTGAGATAATTTTTATTGTCCAAGCGCTAATGTGACACGCCAGGTCAACATTGGGACAATAATTTAAAATTATTGTCCCAGTACTATTTATTGTTACAACGCTAATAACATATCAATCATCATCTATATTAAATAGTGGTAATTTATTTTTATCAACAACAAATTCAGTAAATTACATGTATACCTCGATAACTATGGGGTGTACAACCACTTTAAAATAGGAGGGAGGTCTAGAGGACAAACCATTCTTTCCTGCTCATATGCACGGGGGTGATGCGAGATTCGTGACCTCTAAAAATTTATTTCAATTTAATAAATAAAATTTTAATATATACAGATTAACAACAAAATAAAAAAAAATTCTCAATAGAAGTAAAATAATTATTTTATTTTAATTAGCGCACAAAAGTTTTGGGGAGCGTTCTTTTGTTTTTGAATCTTAAATTAACTAAAACCTAAACATATATCTCAATTTTAAAACCTATATGAATCACTATTTTTGATTTTATAACAATACGATAATTAAGTTATATCAATTAAATCTTATATCAATAGCATGATGAATTTTTATCAAAGTATATAAACTTTTGACAACTGCTGGCATGTGACTGCGAATAATGAACATGAAGATCACGATGAAAATTATGGAAACTCACCACCCACCCACTGACACATTAACCATCATTTTTCGGGGGGTCTTTTTTTTTTTTCTAAAGATGGAAATTACCTAAGAGGTCCCTTAGCCTTATCCCAAAGAGTCTAGCCCATTTATTATATTATCAAGCACATTAGCAAATAGCTAGCCCATTCGTGAAGGGTAAGGGCTCGACCCACCTTTGGCACAGGTTGTCCGGCCCAACTCTTGCTAGGCACGTTTCGTTATCCAGCTTCCCGGGGAGGTCCCTTGCCTATGGGAGATGTGAGCTTGTTTATAACACGGTTTCAACTTACTGAGACTAGTTAATACACTGATTTAAAATCTGGAAAAATAAAAACCTAAGGGGGCGTTCTGTTTGTTTTGTATTTTCTATTTTCGTTTTCGAAAATGTTTTGGTGTTTTATGTTTTCAATTGCTGTTTTCAGAAAATTGAAAATGTGTTTGGTTTGTTGTTTTCAAAAAATTATTTTTGAGAAGAGAAAATAGAAAATGTGTTTGGTTTATAATTGTTTAAAATATAATAAATGTAAAGTTTAAAATCCGAAAACGCGTTTTTCTTGTTTTCAATATTTAACACAGAAAATGCCGAAAATATTAAAAAGACGTTTTCGTGTTTTCTATACAAATCTTGAAAACGATTTTGAAAACGTATTTTCGAAAACAATGAACAGAACGCGTTTTCAACATTTTCAAAAACAGAAAACAGAAAATGGGCTGAAAACGGCAAACAGAACGCACCCTAAATTTGGCGTCGCCCGGACTCAAACCGGAGACCTTCAGTGTGTTAGATTGACGTGATAACCAACTACACCACGACACCTTTGATGCAATTTTTCTCGTTTCTTTATTAGTATCAACAGCATGCACTCCTACATCTCTCCATACAAAACGTTGTAAATAATAATAATAAAAAAAATTCTTTTGCCATTCTCTCTTTATGTTTATTTATTTATTTATTTAATATTGTTGGGCAAATTAATAGGAGCTTCTCTAATATTTGACTCTCAATCCCAATTTTTAAATCTGACGAGCATGTGGGGTGATAGAGAATAAATTAAAATGGATTTTAATGTAAAAAAAAGGAGAAAATGAGTGGAGATTTGTTAATGTTATGAGATATGTGGATATGATTGATTTAGGGTTAAAAAAATGGATAAAAAGGTGGTAAAAACAGTTGGCTATCAAGGATTATATAATCTTGAGTTTTCGACTATAAATGTTGGTCATCCAAAATAACATTTAGTTGGTTTTATGTTAGTCGCCATTTTTTTTTTTTTTAATTTCAAAAACCAAGTCAAATTATAAGATTGCCAAGACTTATGTGATCTATGGTATTCAGTCTGTCTCCCCACCCCAAAGGTTTAGGGATCGATTTCCCTTCCCTGACCTTGTAAGGTTGTAATTCAAAAAACTAAATTAAAAAAATCAAATTAAAAGATTAACTCAAATGAAAATCAAGTCCATCTCCATAGAGACCCACCGACCACTCCACCACCATCCATATAAACCTTTCATTGAAACTCATCCCAACCCACCTGAGTCGTTCATGTTCCTGTGCTTAAACTGATTGTGTCATTGTCAACTCCAATATCCATTTTTTTTTACTTGTACTTGAGGTGCATTTAGTGATAAACACATGAACACCTTTTCATCATCCAATAAAAAAAGACACAAACATAAATTTAAAATGTCGATCTAGAATATATTGCTTAACTTGCCTCAAAAGAAAGAAATGAAGCAACTAGTTGGACAAAAAATTCTCCAAGTGCAAAATATGGACCAAAACACGTGCGTCCTCTTCTAGTTCTTTATGGGCATGAACAATTGCAAATCATGTAAACCCTTGGTAACTATAGCATCTCAAACAATAAAAATGTAAAATTAGATTTGAAAATGATAATGAAGAATGTTTATGAAAACTGTTTGATGATCACTTTCAGAGCATCAAAAATTTGAGGGTGGGGGGAATGTAGTCTTGTAGAATTTTTCGGATCCATTCTTTGCGTGATTCATAGATAGATCGATGTTGATCAGTCGAACCACCCAGCACCTTGAGCCCATCAGCAGGATAGATAATTTTTGAATGACCAATTACAATTTTCTCTAAATTGGTTGCGACTCGAAGCACAAGCATAGCTAACTCAACTTCGGACCAATGACCAACACATCCATGCATCTCAAATTCTTTAAGTTGAAGATGACGAAATGCTCCGAGTTTTTCGACAATGTATTGTCTTTCATCCAATGTCATGCCTAAGAACTACAAACCAACAACATTAGTTAACACAATATACGAAAATTGAACATAATATTGTGTTGATATAATTTGAGGAGGCTAATTATTACCACTACAATAAGCTTCCTCAGACAAGGGGAAGCCTTCAAAATATACGAAATCCGAAACAGTTCAAGATTCTTGGAATGAGAATTTATGTACACTCTTAAGGTGTTCAGTCTTCTTAATGCACCAATGTTTTCTGGCAATTCCATTACCTAAATCAAGCCAAACAAACCATCATATAATAATTAGACCACACGTGCATGTATATAATGCATCAATCTTGATCTCGGGCCCAAATTGGGTTTTTTATGGAACCAAAACTGCCGATGTGGATAGGTTGATGTGGTTATCCACATTATCAATTTGGGTTCCATAAAAACCCAATTTGGGCACCAAATCAAGAATGTGTAATGTATTAATATATGCATTAGAACTTACTTGTTTCTCACTTAAATATAGAACTAAGGTCCCAAGCCGAGGAAGAGTTGAAAAGATACTTAGTGCAGTAGGAAATCCGGTGGAGGTGGGCCAAAAGATAACTCTTTTCAGTTGAGGAGCTTTGCTCAAAGAGATGTGTTGAATATCTCCAAAGTACTTAAATGTGGAGAGACTCAAGGAAGATATCACAATAAGCGATGTATTAACACAAGAATTCACTTTCAAATACGTCAGTCGACCCCCAATCTCCAATTTATGCAACCCCAAATCGCAACGTCCCAGCATTAGCTCAATGAGATTTGCACATATACACATGAGATTTCTAACTAATTCTTCACCCATAGTCACATATCGTAACCGGAGAATTTTCAAGCAGCTAAATCCACCAAAGTCACGCGGAGCCTCTATGATACAAGATCGCAAATGCAATCTCTGCAAATTCGTTGACGCGGTGGAGAATAGCTGATGTGGAAATTCGTACTTGTTGGTGGTGGTTACTGGGACAAGTCTAAGTCTAATCTTAACAACTCGTGAATCCACTGCCACTTTGATCCATTTATCAATATGAGATGAATATTTATCAACAAACATAGCCACCTTCAAATAAGCAATAGGTTTCCCTTGGAAAGATTGCATTAGTTGATGGGCTCTTGTAACAAGTATTTCATTTGGCTTTAATTGCTCACCCAAAATGTTAGCATTATCAATGGTTAGTTGAGTCCTCAGTGTCCAAATTAGCCTCCATCTAGAGCAGAGAACGCTTGTTTTTGCTGCATCTTTCAAGCTTAACAATGAAACTATGCGCCCCAAAACACAATTAGGCAGCTCACTGATGAAATCCCTCTCTATCTGTCCAAGTCAACTAATTAAACTCTCAATTTCCGTCTTACAGATATATATAATACAATTCAATAGGACAACAATCCCAATTCACCGAACAAACCACAACAGTATAAATTTAATTACCCACCATTGAACAATCATTAGTAATAATTGATTTTAAATTATTCAATCAAAAGAGGCAATGAATTTACACCAGTGCAATCTAAATAACAGTTGCAATCAACAGTAGTGAGTTTAGACCTCTGTTACTCTGTAAGACGTTAATAATCAACATGGTAGGGTTTAACGAATATATCTACATAAATTAGTTGAAGGAAAAAAAAAAAGGAAATTCGAGAACTGTAGGCTTTTATTTTACCTCCATTGAAATCTCCGTTTAAGGTTTTACCTCCAGTGTCTGGACTCTGGAACCCGACGGAGCACCGGAGCTCATAGCAGTATAAAAGTTACGAGCTCGTTCGGTTTGTATTGTAAACTACTTTTATTTATAGAACTACTTCTTTTTTTTTTTTTCTTTTTTTTTTTAAATACTCTTTTGTTTGGTATACGTTGAAGTAAGTGCACTCGGTTTCGCCAATTATTTTTTATTTTTTATTTTTTGGGAACATAGGGTGAGGATGGGATTCAAAGGGATTGAGCCCTAGGTGCTGGGCTAATCCCTTGATCCCTTTAAACTTTTTTGACAAATTAAAAGTTGAAAATTAATGCTAGCTAAAGTTTTTCATCTTTATATTACAAATATAATTTTTAGTTAGTGATGATAACCACGAATTTCTCTTTCCAAAAATGTCTAGGGAGAGAGTGAAGGGTGTGAAATGTGTTGAGTGAATCTAAAATTGTGGTTGGGGAGGGGGGTTTTGTGTGTATATTTTCTAATTAGTATCAAATTAATTTGATAAAATTAATTATGGACCAAATAGATATATACAAAAAAATAAAAGATAAAATTATTTAATTTAACTAAATTTTTGGAGTGATTTATATATATTTCAAACTTTAAGGCCTAATTGTAATAACCCTGAAGATTGGGATCTTTTTCTGCAATTTATTTTAAATTAAATGACCAAAATGTCCTTGAGGAAGATGACAAAAATCAAGGTTTAACTTGACTAACAGAACAAATAGATGGTTTCCATCTAATTGGGCCAAAAAAGCATAATTTTTTTTCCTGGATCAAATGCGCTACATTTTTTTAAGGGATTTTAGCAAAATAGTCTAAAAAGCCCAGTCGTATTGCGGTTGGTCAGATAATAAAAGGTAGCGAATGGTCGCAAAATAGTGTAGAATGGTCATCCAAATTCTTGCATCTTTTTCCTTCATTTTGTCATTTTTGTCTTGAGGATATTTTGGTCAACATTAGAAAAAATTACACAAATGGTCCTCATCTTTGTGGGTTATTAAAATCAAGTCCTAAAGTTTTTAATTTTGTTGCATTAGTCCAAATTTTAATTAAATTATATAATTTTATATTTTACCTTTTTTAAGTAGATGCAATTTGGTCATAAATAATTTTATCGAATCAATTTGACACTAATTAGATAATTTTATCGAAAATCTTCAACGTAATAACATTTATTTATGTTTTCTTTTGTGTTAGATATGCGTATATTTTGATTTTAATCAATCGTTAACGATAAATATAATTATTGTATCTTCTTAAAATTTTAGTATCATATACTCTTTGTAAAAATAAAAATATAACGAATATAAAATAAAATAAAATACATACGCATTTTGATTTAAAAACAGATATAAATGAATTGTTGTACAAATAAAATTTTATTAGAAATATATCATGTAAGAAAAATATCTGGATACAAACAATTAATTAAATCAAATAAAAATAAAAAATAAAAATCCCAAAACCACCACCTACCCCACCCACTAACCCCACCCCATCCCAAACCACCACCACCATCTGGTGGTGGTAATGGTGCCACCACCGCTTGGTGGTGGCTTTTCACCACCACCAGCAGCGGTGGTCACCACCGGATCAGTGGTGACCACCGGATCGGCTGATGGCGGCACCGCCACTCTGGCGGTGGCATTCGCCACCGACCGATCTGGTGGTCACCACCAGATCTGGTGGTGACCACCAGATCTGATTGGTAAGCCGCCACCACCAACCGGTGGTGGCCGCCACCACCAACCGATGGTGGTGGGGGTTGGGGATGGGGGTGGGGTGGGGGTGGGGTGGGTGGGTGGTGGTTTTGGGATTTTTATTTTTATTTGATTTAATTAATTGTTTGTATCCAGATATTTTTCTTACATGATATATTTCTAATAAAATTTTATTTAGACAACAATTCATTTATATCTGTTTTCAAATCAAAATGTGCACGTATGTATTTTATTTTATTTTTATATTTGTTATATTTTTATTTTTACAAGAGATAATGATACTAAAATTTTAAGAAGATACAATAATTATATTTATCGTTAACGATTGATTAAAATCAAAATATAAGCATATCTAACACAAAAGAAAACATAAATAAATGTTATTACGATTGAAGATTTTCGATAAAATTATCTAATTAGTGTCAAATTGATTCGATAAAATTATTTATGACCACATTCGCATCTACTTAAAAAGGTAAAATATAAAATTATATAATTTAATTAAAATTTGGACTAATGCAACAAAATTAAAAACTTTAGGACTGATTTTAATAACCCACAAAGATGAGGACCATTTGTGTAATTTTTTCTAATGTTTTTGACCAAAATATCCTCAAGACAAAATGACAAAATAAAGAAAATCGATTTAGATGCACAAAATTATCTATTTGACCATTTATGCAAGTTTTTTTTTTTGACCATTTGTACCTTATTATTTTGACTAAAGAATATTTACTAATTTAGACTATTTCATGCTAAAAATCCCTTTTTTTAAAGTGAACCAAATGTACATAAATGGCAACTTTTTGGGATTATTTGCACCAATTTCCCTCAAAAATACTTTTAATAATTTACAATTTTTTAAACAATTTGCACAAAAATCAATATAGGGCAAAGGCTGTATCAATTTGTAGCATAATTGTAAATTGTAGCATGATAACAAAAAATGGTCACAATATAGGGGCTTATTTGATATGAATAAAAATTTTCCCCCTCTTCATTTTTAATCAATATTTATTAATTTGATAATTTTTTATATTTATAATATAGATATTCTTTACTATACATCTAAAACTCTAAACATCGATAGTTTTTGGCTTAATAGCACATTCAGGGCCTAACCTTTTAACTTGGCGCATACTAAAGACCTATTCTTTTTTCTTAGCATTTTCTTTTCCAACCCTGGTTTTATTACGAAATAAGAACTTTTTGGGCAAAAAAAATAATATCACCCTTTTATTTACATTATTTTCATTAAATTAAATAAAATTATTTACAATCAAATCTATAAGTTTTCAATAAGTACAAATTAGTTCCATCTTCAACACATTTTCCTCCTCTATAATCACCACGACATCAGCACTTGCAAAAATTCTGACGAACCCCCAAAATAGATATGATGGTCAAAAACCACCATTTACTAGTGGTTCGAAACCATCAGATCTGGTGGTCAAAAACCACTAGATCTATTTTCGGGGTTTGTCTAAATTTTCGCCGTAGTTGGTGGTGGCGGCGCCGTGGTGGTCGAGATGGAAGAGGAAAATGTGTTGAAGATAGGGACTAGTTTGTACTTACTGAAATGTTACGTACTTGAATGTGAATATTTTTATTTAAATTAATGAAAATAATATAAATAAAAGAGTAATATTATCTTTTTTACTTAAAAAGTCCTTATCCCGCAATAAAATGTTAGGTTAGGGATGAAAATGAAAAAAAAAAGTGATAGGCCCTTAGTGTGTACCGAATTATGTTAAATACCCTTGCCAAACAAAACTTTTGAGGCCTTACTAGCAAAAAATTACATAGGGGTCCTAGACAATTCAAATTACATGAAATGCCCTAAAACTTTTAAATTGTTCATTTGACCATCTTCTTCAACCTCCTATTCCACCCCACCCCATTTTAACACGACTATTCGATCCCCCACCTTGTTGAAAGATTCGAGTTTTTGGAGTAAGGTGGTCACGAACCACCGGATCCGCTGTCTGGTGGTTTCAACCACCATATATGGAGGTTTACATGCAATCATCAATATGCAAGCCAAACTAAGTCACAATTTCTAGAATATCAATATTGTCCAATTGTAGGGAACTTGGAGTTCAAAATCTTTAAAAGCATGGATGAGTTCTCAACAAAGACCTTGAATCCATTCATTTTGTTTCAATAGAACTTTTTAAAATATGGAAAACTACCAGATAGATATTTTTGTTTGGTTGATATGCCACTTGAGTATTAAGAATGTATTCGGCGACACTTAGGCTCATTTTGTAATTTATTTACTTACATAGGTCCTAAAAACTTGCCGGCGGTGGGATATGAAATAAAATATTAATCTCTTGAATTTTTAATCAATTTTACCTTTTTTTTGTATTTTCTAAATCCATTATTATTATTATTATTATTATTATTATTATTATTATTATTATTATTATTATTAGAAAAATTAGAGAAAATAATCCAAAAAATATGGTAACTTTTCGAAAATTTATTTAGCATTAAAGATACCCGAAAAGAAAAGTATCACTAAAAATACGCACATTTTGATTTTAATAGACAACTAATAATAAATATAGTTATTGTATTTAAATTTTATTTATTCAGTCCCAAATTTTAATAAATTGCACAATTTTAACTTTTATTTTTTCTATGAATGCTTATTTGGTCCGTAATTAATTTTATTGAATTAATTTGATATGGATTAAATAGTTTTTATAAAAAAAATTCAATACAATAGCATTTATTCGCATTAATATCGTAATTTTTGAAAATTTTCTTCAATATTAGAGACGCACACATTTTGATTTTAAGTAACAGTTAATAATAAATATAATTATTGTAGCTAAATAAAATTTTATGAAAGATATATCACTATGAAAAACATACCGAATACAAAGAATTAATCAAATCAAATAAAAAAACCCCATCCATTCCCTCCCCACCCCACCTAACCCCTCCCCCCCTCCCAAACGACCACCATCTGATGGTGGCGGCGGCGTTCGAAATCACCAACCACCCCTAGCAAGTGGTTGCTAGTGGTTACGACCACCAGCAACCACCACACCAGCGATTTGGTGCCACCACTGCTGGTGGTGGTTTTGGGGGATAGGTGGGATGGGGTGGGGATGGAGGGAACATTTGTTTTTATTTTATTTTATATTTGATTTGATTAATTTTTTGTATTCATTATGTTTTTTATAGTGATATATTCTTCATAAAATTTTATTTAGCTACAACAATTGTATTTATTATTAATTATTGCTTAAAATTAAAATGTGTGCGTCTCTAATGTTAAAGAAAATTTTTGAAAGTTACGATATTAATGCGAACAAATACTAGTGTATTGAAATTTTTTGATAAAAACTATTTAATCTATATCAAATTAATTTAATAAAATTAATTACGGATCAAATAAGCATTCATAGAATAATAAAAGTTAAAATTGTGCAATTTGTTAAAATTTGGGACTGAAGAAATAAAGTTTAGGTACAATAAATATATTTATTATTAATTGCTTGTTAAAATTAAAATGTGTGCATTTTTAATGCTATTTTTCTTTTCTGGTATCTTTAATGCTAAAGAAATTTTCGAAAGTTATAATATTTTTTGGATTATTTTCGCCAATTTTTCTAATAATAATAATAATAATAATAATAATAATAATAATAATAATGAATTATGGATTTAGAAAATACGAAAAAGCTAAAAAATATTAAAAATTCAAGAAATTAATATTTTATTTCGTATTTCACCACGAGTTTTTAGAACCTATGTGCTCAAATTACAAAATGAACCTAAGTGTCGTTGGAGACCTTCTTAATTCTTAAATGGCATATCAGCCAAACAAAAAATAACTATTTGATAGTTTTCCCCTTTAAAACAACACAAGATCTAGTGGTTCACGTTGAAAAAAGTTTGTGGGCAGCATCAATGACAACTATAGCATTGAGTAGTGGAAACATATAGGGTAATTTTCACAGTTCACTACAACATACATAGCAGTTATTAAAGATGTGGTTTTTTTAATATATTTTTGAATGTCAAAATTTATTTTCCTTTATTTTCGAAATTTTTTCAGACACTTGATCCCCACAATTGAGAGGACAAGTTTAAAAGAAATATAAAAAATAAAATAAAATAAGAAAGTCGAAACCTAGATGAAGTATTCTTATAAATTGGGGCGCCCACCGCAATTTTCTTAAAACAATAAAGCCTCCATTATTCGGAAATTCAAGAGAGAGTTGCCTTTGGGCGTTGGGTCAGGACTCCGGAGATCAAAACCTCGTTTCGATCTCCAGTCATAGCTCTCCCTTCTCGGTACCCCTCATTTGATAATTTCTTTTCATTAGGGTTTAGTAGACTATCTTCGTTTGTAGTTAGGGTTTTGCACTGCTAATGTTCTTATTCTTCTTCTTATTGCAGGTTTCTTCAGGGCAATAGAATTATAATATGGTAAGTCGGTACTTTTTCAATATCCAGATTTATGGTTCGTTTATACTGTGAAAATTTGAATATGTTGCGTAATTGTTAATATTTTTGGCCTTTGATTTTATCTTAGTTGCGTTTTTGGTTTTGCGTTGCAGCTTCCTCTTTCTCTGCTCAAGACAGCCCAAGGCCACCCTATGGTACGACTTATTCTTCTACTCTGTCTTCTTTTTCATTTTGAGGCATCGGAAGATGGATAAAAATTGTGCCGATTGGATTTTACACTATAATTTGGATTTTGAAAATCTGAAATTTGAATGTTTTGCTTGGATTCTTATGAACTATGGTTGTGAGAAATAGTAGCTGCAGTTTGATTTTGGACTGCTGATGCTTATGGTGGTTTGGGTTATTTGTGACAGCTGGTGGAACTGAAAAATGGGGAGACATACAATGGGCATTTGGTTAATTGCGACACTTGGATGAACATTCATCTCCGTGAAGTTATATGTACCTCCAAGGTCTTCATCTTTCAGTTGAATTTATTTTGTACTTGATATGGGTTCGTCCTTTTTCTCTTTTCTTATTATTATGGTTAAAGCTTATGTCTTTTTATTTGTTTTTGATATTACAGGATGGAGATAGGTTCTGGAGGATGCCAGAGTGCTACATCAGGGGGAATACGATTAAGTATCTTCGAGTTCCAGATGAGGTATGCACGAGAACATCTTTCATCTGCAGTTTTTGCTTTATGTTTCACTTGTTCTATCTAGTTTTCAGCTCGTGATTTACTTGGGGCTTGTTTGGAGAGTGCTTAAAAAAGTTTTTGTTTAAGTTTTAACAATAAATAGAACTGAGTGGTAGAAAGTCTGCACATGTGATTCATGCCAAATGAGCGGCAGAAAATTGAGTGGTACAAAGTGTTTATTGTTGTTAAATAAATTTCCAAAACGAGCCTTTAAATTGTTATCTTACCTTCCACCAGTAGAAATTATAGGATTTTGTCCAAGGATCTTATATTGGTCCCTTTATTTGTTGTTTTCTCCTTTTTCTTTCACAGAATAATGTGAATTCTCCCATGTCATAACTGGTAGAGTCGCATTGTGCCTGGTTTATATTTAGTTTATGAAATGTAGTTTTTGTATGTAGACGAACCTTCACATTGTCACTACATGGACACGGTTAGATGTCCTGGTTGACTCCCTACTATAATTTGTGTCAATATGTGGGTGTAGCCTCAGTTCATGAGTAGCTTTGTTCTAGTGTAGTTGCATTGGAAAGGAACCCCTGGTAAGCAGTCGCAGTTGTCATCTTGACATCTCTATTATAATTGATCTATTACTCGCAAATATGAATAAACTTGTCTTCGCTTTCATAAAGCAGGCAACAAGTATTTCGAACTCATTTAGAAGTGGAATTGCTACTTGGATTTCTTTTCCCTAGTATACCCCCAATTCTTACTTCCCACAACGATGACTTGCTTTCCTATCCTATCGCTCCAAATTAATGTTCCATTTGTAAATATGTCCGTATTAATGTTCATTAGCAATCAAAATAAACCATCATCACTTAATACATATTTATATGGAAAAGTGCAAGGAAATTTTACTTTTTCAACAATATTAATTACAATTTTTTTAATCCCTGTGACAATAAACCTATCTTTGTGAGAGAGAGTAAATATGTTAGTATCTTCATTAACACTTGATTATCACATCGATGATATTGAGTTTAATTTACCAGTGTTCAGTATAGAGAGGTTGATAAATGCTTGCTAGAACTTAGTTACAATGAATAAATTTAGGTTTAACTGGCATTAGTCGGATATCAAAGCCTAAATTTCCTCTTCTTCCCCAGCTTTTCTTGTTGTAAAATTAATTTGCAATGTGTAGCGAATAGATGCTCTCACTTCTCTTTAAATACATCAGTTGGTGCTGAGAGCTAACATGATGCACAATATTCTTGCAAGGTTCTAGAAATGCATTGAACTTGTGAAAATACTTAATGATTGCATGTTTTAGTTTTTAGTTTATAGTTCCTCAGCAATCTCTCTTAATTATTATCATTTACGGCTATTTTGACTTCTGATGTTGCAATGAAGTGGCAAAACTTACATTTTCTTTAACATCTCTTATTTATATGACTAAGCAACATTGACTTATTAAAATTTTCCTTAATTCAGGTAATTGATAAAGTTCAAGAAGAGACGAAAAGTCGTTCAGGTACTTATCTCCCTACTTCTCTCTTGCCTCAGTCTTTCCATTGATTTAAGATCTGAATATTTATCAAGCACTCAATATCATCTTATCCTTTTTAGGTCATCTCTGATGTAGGACTTTGTTTTTTCAATCATCTTCTGACGTTAATTTATTATCCTTGCCTTGGACACCCAGATAGGAAGCCACCTGGAGTAGGGCGTGGAAGAGGTAGAGGTAGGGAGGATGGCCCAAAACCAAAAGGTAGTGGTCGTGGCATGGAAGATGGAGCTGCTAGAGGCATGGTTGGAGGCCGTGGAAGAGGTGGCCCTGGAGGAAAGGCTGGTGGAAGCAGAGGTAGATAGTCGTTTTGAATTTATTAAAGCTTGAAGCCTTAGTAGATTTAGCATATCCTAACTATATGTAGTTGCTTAACTTCAACTATGTGGTAATGTTTTTGCGACTTTCTTTCTCTTTCAATTTTTTCAAAATAAAATAAGCTTTATGGTATTGTCTCCTATGGCAGGTGGAGGGCGAGGCCGAGGATATGAGGGATAGAGGTGTCTGACGACGGGTCATCTGCCATTTTTGAGAGGCTACCCCCTTCTCTTACATGATAGATCAGTGCAAACAAGGCATTCCTATACTTAAGGTTGGTATGTTTAACATGGAGAGACATGCCACTGTAAACATCCCACAGCCATATCTATTTAGGTAATGTTTGACTCGGATTTTTGAACGGATTTTGGAATGTATTTGTAAGGATAATCTTGCAACTTTTTAGTACATTAGTATTAAGACGAAAGAATGGAGTTTGAATCAGGAAATTCAATGCAAGTGTCTTTATTGGTTTCATGCTTGTGTTGTGACATGTACAATCGGCGTTGAATGCTGATTTAGGTGATGATGTGCCCTATGTAGTCGGTATTTGGTATTGATTATTCTATCGGAAATGAACTGATGATACTTCAAGAACATATTGTTTATGTAGAGAGCAACTGATCAAAGACAGATAAACAAAGCAATTTTGTTCAAAGTTTTCACACTTGAAACTGAAGTCTGATAGTCCATAAATCATCCGCTGAGGGATAATAATTTCACTCAAAAGTCAAACCAACCTCAATCCCATTAGCATGTTCAGTACAACACAGGAAAATTTTCAATACGCCAATCACATCTAATAAAGGTTTCAAGGTTTCAGTACAAATAGAACCTGTTCAGTCCTCAAGCAAACACACATTAACTCTGTTTTAATGACTAAAAATACCACTCTATTCTAAGCACAGAGAGTTATGAAGTCTGGGCTGATTCCGCTTTCGAGTCAGAAGCTTCACCTTCTGCCTTGTCGTCGGTCTTCCCTTCAGGCCTTTCAACATCTACCTCTGCAAATCAAATGGGGGTAAAAACATCAAAATCAAATCTAGTTGAGCCCAAAAGCAATGAAATCTTTCAGAAAGATTTCAGTAGTCGCTTCAAATGGTAATTTAGTCCTCTTTTCTTAAGGTAGTGGAGGAGAAAAAGGAGTCGATCCAGATTTTATAGATTTTCTTCTGCTCTTTTGATGTGATTTCAATATGCTCTAGTCCATACGACTCAAAACCCCTTTTTTTTTTCTTTGGGGGAAGGAAAATTTTATTAAGAACCATCAAAAAGAGAGGCATACGACTCAAACTTATGAAACAAGCAATAAGTATAAGTCGCTTCAGCCATAGAATTATCTAGAATTTGTTCCAAATTGAATTTTACCTTCATCTTCACTATCGTCGAAGTCATCCCCCATGGCATCATCTCCAAGGCCACCCATGTCACCAAATTTCTGTAGAAATGCATCAAAATGGGACAAATACATTAGAAGGCATCCATGATAAGGAACATCCTTATATTTTATTCTAATGAAGAGGTCCTCACCGAGAAATCCATTCCACCCATATCAAAATCAGCAGGACCTGATCAATGTGAGAATCAATCCAAAATATCAGCCAAAACTGATTACCTTTTTCTAATCAAAGTTCTAAGGAGGAGTAGAAAACATAGAACGTCGAACATACCAGTATCATCATCTTCATCCACCCATTTATCCCAATCTACTTTCACATAGTGAGGCACCTTCTCATCTGCACGCAATAACTTCGTCCACCATTTCTTCTCTGCTTTCTCCAAAACGCAAAATATATTTCTCACCCCTATGTTTATTTTGCTCTCCTGTGGCCCAGAAAGCATAAAATATGAGATAAGATCTAAAAAAAGAAAAACAAACTTTTGCATCTACTTATCAACCGTGATCCAAGGACTGTTTAGCAAGAGAATCAATTTCAAGCATAAAAGTTGGTCTACGATCTGCAGCTAAAATTTTAATAGATGTAGCTGAAAACTTAAAATGTATGGGCCAAGTCAAAAGCCTCTCACCTCTACGTTAACTTTGTCGTGAAGATTTAGTTTCAGTTCATAGAGATTGTTATCTGTCCCAGCCGTAGCAGAGAATGTAAAAACCCCCTCTGGATCAACATTGACCTTTGGATTTTTAGCATCTGGCAGTAGCACAGTAAGATAGACCAAATCCTCCCTTTCGGCCCACTTCACCTCTGGATGTCGACTAAAACATGGTAATCATTTTGGTTAGTAATCCCATTAAGAAAGTTGTGGTCAAAGTAATCGATGAAGATGGCAATGAGTGTGTGTTGTCAGCCATACTTACATTCATTCAACAATGAAATGAAAAAAGTCTACAAAAACACAGAATTAACTTCAGAATAGGTCAAGGGAAAACCTAATTTCTGCCATCATTCAGGCAGATAAATACGATTGGAAAAGAATTTCTTATTTGGGGTGGGGGGGTGTTAACTCTTAAAATTCAAGTTCAGCCTAGAGTGGCAGCTTTTGGGTGGCCAGAAGCTAGTCAAAAACCCCTTGGGGATAATACCGCTCTGGTTCAGTGGCTCAGTGCAAAAAATAAGAATGGGAAGGTTTTGTGTACAAACAGGGTAATGACAGCCTGTCTCGATACCTCTACACATAATTTATCAACAAAGACTAATAAATTCACGTGGGTAACAAAATAAGCATAAAGCATGATAACAAATAAATTATACGTGAGCTCAAAACAAGTTAACATCGCGTTCAACTAGGCCAAACAAAAATAGACTCCTAATCCCTAAGCTCCAGCACATTGGAAGTGCAACCAGATACTTTCTTCAAGCTCCACCAGAAGAATGAAACAAAGAATATTACTTCTAATACAAAATCGTTCATTCACCAAGTAAGCAATTGAATGATTCCTCCTAGTCCTAGACAAGTGTGAAAGAATAACTGGTACTCAAAACTAGAATGCTTATCTTAAAAGACAGACATGTAGAGGTTGAAATCTAACTTAGCTGTTAGACAACTGATCTGCCAATCAGAATATGCGATATACCTTGTTGGCACAAATATGGTGTTTCAAAGTACCGGTTCCAATGCGCACGTCACATCAGACTGAACCAAGTTGATGGTAAATTAACAACCTGACCTTTGCTATAAAGCTTAATAACACGAGGACCGTGTCTTATGAATTATCTTAATATTTGATTAGTAAAGATATTCTAGACAATTGATTTCTAAACATCTGATTAGAAAGTAGAGCAAATGTATGGGAACGGCGAAAGTGTGTTTAAAATCTATGTCACATCAGTTAAGACATGCAGCCCAAATATGATTTTGGGAAAGACAAATTTTCAAGAATCATTGCAAGCAAGCTATTAATCTGTCACCAGATAATGGCAAGAATTTTAGGTTTGCTTCTGATACTCCATATCACCTAAATCTCAATTGATAAAATTTTCAAAAAAAAAAAAAAAACTCTGTAACGTGTGAGGAATCTCCAAACCTCCAACTCTTAAACCATCAATAAAAGAAAAAGTCACACAAAAATTGCAGCTGAACAAAAACCTAAACACATGTTCACCCCAAATTCATTTCCAAGCAACGAATTAACTATTAAGCAACAAAAAATGGAACTACCAAAACATTTACTTGAGCTAAAAGAAAACTACTCCCCTCTAACTGGAGCTTATTAACATTTCCGCTTCCTATCTTACATACAAAATGGTTAAATAGCCATACACAATGTTAAAAGCAGAAAAATATTTGCAAAAATCTTCAAAATGTATTAAAGCATAAATTTCAAGTTCGTCACATACAATGTACTTCGAATGTTATGCTACGAATTTGTGAATACTACTATATCGCACAGTAAAAATATACTATAAAATTGCAGAAATTAGCAAGACATATATATTTGGAATAGATTTAGCTGGGGGGGAGGGGGTGATTGTACCTCATAATGGAATCTAGCGAGTGGAAGTGAGGATACAGAAAACCTAGAAATTGCAGATTAGCAGGTGCAAATGGTAAGATGTTGTCTGCCCAATTGAGTAATTGTACCACCATTAGAGGATATTTTTATTGAGCTGCAAAACCTCGTGGAAGATTCGAGCGACTTCGACGAAATGGGCCGCAAATAATCAGCCCATTGTTAATCTAGTGTGGATTTGGCCCATTGGTGAAATTTGCGACGTTTGGTTTGAAGAAACTTTCATTCTCCGTTTTAATTTTTCAACGAGTATCAAATTCAATTAAACTTGTCAACGAGTATCAAATTCAATTTGAGTAATTTTCAAGTACCAGTTCGTGAGTACGTTGCACATAATATGTAAATGATGAAGGATATACTGATATACATAGTATTTTTTAAATAGTAAAATTCTTTAAAAATTTAAAAATAGTTGAAGTAATTGAGTAAAACTAGAAAGTTGATTGAAAGAATATCGGAGTGTTTCTTTCTTTTATATTAATTTTTTATAATCACTGATAAGTGAAGTGGTAATTTTTCATTGGTTGATCATATGGTATTTAGGTGGATGTTCTGCTTGGCGCTTTATGATGTCAATAATTCCACGTATCACCATCCCCTTGAATGAAGGGGGACCCATACCCATGTTGGATTAATATATGGGTCATGGTATATTGGCGCCTTAATATATTGGTAGGAGAACGAGAGCGATAGTGTTTATGTATTCATATCTTATGGATACTAGACCACTAATCTATACTAATGTCACATTGATAATGATGGCCTTTAGATTTAGGTTTCAATAATAATCGATTCCTTCTTGGTTCTTGCTATTTTTCTTATTTTTCATGTTAGAGTAAAAGAAATACGTTCGAAACATATTATCCAAAACATGTTCTATCGAATTAAGAAATTGATTTTTTTTTTAAGGAAAGGAAATCAATTATTAATATAATAATAATTTAAAGACGAATTGGCTTCCCGTTGTAGTACCTTGTTATGACTTCAAGAGAGGTAGATACGAAACCCGATTGATGACAGTGAAATATTGCACATAACTTAAAATAAAATAGATGAAAAAGGGAGGCCGCAAAAAAATAGACTTCTAGAAAAAAATTTAAGGAGAAATGTGGAAATCAATAGATTTTTCAAGATGGATAATTATATGTACACATTATTATTATTATTATTATTATTATTATTATTATTATTATTATTATTATTATTATTATTATTATGACAAAGTCAAGGGGAATGTAGGGGCAGGGGAGTCGAATTCTAAACTTAGAGAATAGGAGACGAACTCTATATGACACTAGACCACATGAGCATTGTCATAATTATTACTAATCATACCACATTTTTAATTATAATTCTTAATTACAAAGAAAGTCGTAAATAAAATCAAATATAGAGACACCCATATAAAATATACCACTTAAAAAGGGGAAAAAGGGACGTAACATACATTGGACGCCATAAACATAAAACAGACATCATATAAAACCTAAATTATTGAATTATACCATGATTAAGAACCCTAAAATAATAATAGTAAAAAACACAAAGAACCCTACATAAGTTTGTTCAAATTAGTCTTACAACTACAACCTGTAATCTTTGGTATCTTTCATCAATGAAGAGATTCATGTATGCTTAGTACAGTTATAAATACTCATAACTGTAAATCCGAAATGTTGGTGACAATCAATTTGATATTGCAAAGTGCAAACTTTGATGTGCAATTAATGCACCAACAAATTAATTGAAGGACATACACGCCAAATAAATTGAACACATAAGATATTAAGATCAGGAAGAGTGGTGTACAGTTTGTGAGCATCACCTTAGTCGGTAGCTAGGGTTATATTTGTCAAAATAATAGCGGCGTGTTTATTAAAATGTTAATTTTAAGTGAGTGCAAGTACAAAGTGGTGTAGTAATTATAAAATGTGAAGTCAATATATTTTGACCTTTCAAGATGTCCACGGTGTACGTACTCTTTTATATTAGACACCGAACTAATGTTTATTTAAAGATTGGCATCAACTTTTTTAATTTTTTATATATTCTTTCTTTACTCTAAATCAATCACATTCATATATTATGTCACATCCACAAATCTCCACCATTAAATTCCACTCATTCTCTCTCCTCATTTACATTAAAAACCATTAAAACTTTGACCGGCTATCACGGGCCTCCACGATATCGCCGGAAAATTTTCAAAATTACTGGAGCTCACACTCGTCGTGCTAATTTCAGATCGATTTTGAATTTCAAAATGGATATCGGATCGGGTCTGAAAATACCATCGATAACTTTTGGGAGAAATTTGATCAATTTTTCGATGAACTAGATAAAAATGACAAATTTTTGAAAAGGCTTAAAATAGATATGCATTACAGCATAAACATTTTCTCACCTCGTTGCACAACTTTCCAAAGGGTCATGATTATTATTCTTTTCAGAAATTGTTCAAGTTATATTCACATTAGTAGCTTGTTAGCGTATTGTTTTAAATATTTTAAACACTTTTTATTATTTTTTTATCCATTCTTTCTTTACCATAAATCAATCACATCCACATATCTCATCACATCCACAAATCTCAATCATTCACCTCCACTCATTCTCTCTCATCTTTTATATTAAAAATTTTTAAAAACTTTTATAAATTCTCCCTATCACCCTATGGATAGAGATTGTTGAGATTTTTTTTTTTATTGCTATTGGGGCGTGGTTGCCCACATGGAATTTAAAATTTTATTTTATTTTTTTGGGATGCGACGTGGAATAAGTCGTAGTGAGGCTTGAAATTTGACTTTTCCAACTAGGATGGCGCCTGTGGTAGAAGAACAAGGGAGGTTATTTTTTCTTATTAATTTGAGTCACGATTTGTGTTTGTGTGGCTATGAATAGTCACGTATAAGAATATTATTAATATTCTTCATTATTACCTACACGTTTTATAAATTCTACAGTTATCCAGCTCAAAATCATAGTTTTTAACAAGTAAAATTTATTCGAACACATAATAATAATAATAATAATAATAATAATAATAATAATCTTTATTCTTTTAAAATGAGTCATCCAATGTAAATCATTTTACATCTAAAATACCCTTCTCATCCATAGACAATTACATTATTCTCAATTATTATTGTGTACCTCAATTATTAATACTGATGATAGTTTTAAAGAGTAATAATGACATTTTAAAAATATTTATACATGTATATTTAAATTGTTTACTTGCAATCTTGATTTGTAGTGTGACTTTGTCTTTTGCAATGTGTCAGTTTCGGAGGTCTCAAGTCAACGTTGGATGGACATACTCAAAAAATAGCTTGTGATTATTAAGTTAATGAACCACACAACAATACTTAGAAATTAGTAATTTCATGTGATACGCACAATATTTTTCACTATTACCAATATCGTTAACTAAATCATTGCAATTTTTCGCTCCATCTTTGCATGTCCGCTTTATTAGTTTAATTAATGTCTTTTCGTATTTCAATTACAATAAACTAACTATATGTTCTTTTAATTACTAGGAAATTTAAAAATTTGTATTCACAAATTTCTCTTTGTCAATTATCGTCATTATTAATATTATGCTTAAAATAATTGAAATAGGACCCGAATTATTGCTTTAATTTGTTATACTATCAAAGATTGAAAATTGCCTATAGTTAAATTAAAATTTCACATTTGCGGAATGTAATTTCGGTCACGTTTGAAGTTAGCTACATCGACATAAATAGAATTAAGTTTTAACAATAGAATCCAAAATCTTTAAAAAAAATATTATATATTATAGTGGTGTTCAATACAACAATAAAAAATTTCACTTCTCTTCTCTTTTATTCTAATCCCTCACTTTTTATAATATAATAATGCTCATATATTTATACAATTTATATTTATAATAATTTTAAAATAACATTTAGGCCTTATTTGATTGGGGGTTTAGTTGCTCCGCGCGGTATTCCATGTAAAAATGTGTGGTTAATATTATTTTGGGAAATGTGTGTGTGATTGAAAATAAGTATGAGGTATACGAAATTGCATGCGAATTTGATTAATACCAAATAGAACAAGGCTTTAACTACCATATACAACGCATGTACGTGTCTCCTTAAAGACCCACTAAATTTCTTCCTAAAACAAAAGTTATCATCATAATAATAAAAATAATAAAGGACCCACTAAATTTCTTCCTAAAGTAAAAGTTATCATAACCTAATATATTTTCGTTGCATTTTCCACTTGTCTTTTCACGTCGCTTTCTTTTTTCAATCATCGTCTTGCCTTTTCCATTTTATAATAATAAAACGTAGGATGTTTTATGTCAAAACAAGGAGAATTTCGTATTGCACAAGCATAAATCAAATGTAAGTACTTACTGGTCAAAAAATATATGTCGTGTATTTTCAAACCATGGTTCTACACGTCGATCGATAGATGAATACTTTGAAGGTGTTAGCATGGAAATTTAAATGCATTTTAATGTATTTTTTTCAAATTTTAAATTTGGTCAAACAAATCACATCCATATATTTCTCCACTCATTAAATCTCCACCATCCAACTCTACTCATTCTCTCTCTTCATACTCATAAAAATACATTAAAATTCATCAGTTAACACACTCTTTATATTGTTCAAGATAGCTTTTGTCTTTCATTTTTTCTTTTTTTCAATACATTCTGGTTCTATGGACGATATACAAAATTTGGTTGAATGACGTATTAAATGTATGATTAAAATTTTAAAAAAATATATTAAAATATATAAAATAATTATACGTATGATTGAAAATAATGAAAGAGAAAAAAATAATTATATGGATGATTGAAAATAATGAAAGAGAAAAAAGTTAGTGAAAATTGGTAGAAATTTATTGTGTATAGAAGATGCCCATAGATTAATGAAATAGTGGTCTAGATTGTTTTCTATGCAAATAGGGCCACATGTATGTTATTTCACCATAATAACTTTAGTTCTTTCTTGTTTGGTGTAACATTTTTTTAGGTAAAATAATTTTTATTTTATAAGAAAATGTGTGATTAAAATAATATTTTCTTCTTTTTGAGAATTTTTAAAAAGTGAAACCGAACAGGAACTTAAAATATCCTTTTATGTCTACGGCAAATATTCCGTTACTCACATGTGTACACCACACATGGATGAATCATGGATGCTTGACATGTGTCTCCCACAATGGTAGGGGAGGGATGACGTTCATCCACCCATATGTGGAAGTATAGAATTATATGAGCATCGAAACAAAACTCCATGTAGCAATCCTTGCAAAAGGCAAATAGTTGTGCACTTGTGTTAGAATACTGTCCATCCATACATGGGCTTATGTGATTTATTCAATTATTATCTTCTTTTGTTTTTTTTGTTTTTAATGTAATTCAATTATCTTCTTAGAAAAAGGAAAAAGAAAATCAATTTTTGATATAGAGAAAGAACGATTCCCGTTGGCCCATAAAATCGGCTGTCCTAACCTTTTTATTTCACATGTTTAGGTTCGTGGCATGTTTCATGTTTGTGCCAAAAATTAGCAATTGAGAGACTTTATGGAAAGCAAAGTTGGACATGATATGATTAGCTAATTAGCTTTGCTAAAGATAATCATCTAAAGTTGATTATGTTAATAAAGATCAAATGCATACACTGTGTAACTGTGTATGTAACGGTTGATGACTGATTACGATTAATCTGATATTCTTATTTGAATAAATATATAATAAACAGTAGTTGATAGTTAATGATAATCTATAGTGTTTGTATACAAAATTGCGTATGCTTATAGGCTTATAGCTTACCACTTCTTTTCTTTCTCAGTTGAAATTAATGCGCTTTTCACTAAGGGTGTGTTTGATTGCATGGAATTGAGTGGAAAATGAAAATATTTTCTATGAAAATTTTTCCATTTTGTATTTGATACAAAGATGAAAATTAAATTTAAATTTCATGGTACAAGTATTTTAAACTTGTTTTTTACTAATTTCATGGAAAATGATTCCTTGGGAGTGGCGTGGTTTTTGTTTTCCATGTTACATGGAAAATAATTTCATTTTCATCTTTTCTAATCAAACACACCGTAAACAATTTTCACAGCATAAAACTAGTTATTAGAACATGAGTACAAGAAGAAAATCCGCGCAAAGAGAAAGTATCATATACTCCCTCAGTCCCACTAAGATAGGCTTGTATTCCATTTTCGTTTGTTCCAAATTATAGTCCACTTTTCTCATTGAAAATATGGTTTATTTTTTAGTTGACTAAAGTTCTCCTATTTAATATATTGAAATACTAAAAATCAACTAACCATTCCATCTCCTAAAGATATTAACAATGTTCACACTACTTTTTTGTCAATTAATGCAAGGGTAAAATAGGAATAATATAGAAATATTTTATAATTCCAACAATATTTAAGATGTTTCCTTAATATGTGTGAAAAATGGTAGGTGCTTATCTTAATGGGACGGGGGGAATATATGATTACGCATTTAGATTTTGTGGTTACCCCGTGACACTGAAAATCTTGTTAGTTAAGTATGTATAACTTGTTTTTCCTTTATTCGCAATGACAAAGTTAAAGAGAATCCAATTGCTTCGAAGATGTTTTGCTCTTATAAAAAAGACGACTATGCTACACTGCCACTATGAATTACATAAAGAATAATATAATAAGATACAATGACTTTGCTTACCCTTACTTTTGTTTCAAGAATTAACTTTCATTAATGACAAAAAAGACTTTTGCCTCTATTATATCACTTTTTATGGCAAAAATCATGAAGGTCTAGCATTATCCTAAAAAATATAATAGTCCCTTTGTCCCATTTTAATAGACATGATTTGACTTTCATACGGATTAAGAATTTGAAATTAATATTTGTGGGAAAGGTAAATTTTACTTGTATATTTCTCATTATACCTCTATATTAAATATGACAATTTACTTTTATTAATAATCATGCATAACAAATAGGTGTAGATTAGGACATTAAGAAGTTAAATTTATACTAATAAGGAAAGTAGTCTATATTTTGGAATAAACGAAAAAGGAAATCAAGTCTATCGAAATGGGATAGAGGGAGCAACTTGTTACCGTGAAATTTAGGACGTTGGCACTAGAAATCAGTGTTCTAAAAAACACGCATCGGCGACTTCTAGGGGCGAAGCACTACAAAAATGCGCCGCTTATGCTCTAGTCGGTAAAAAAGTGATCAACGATTTCTGTTGACCCCCTAGGCGCCACTAGGTGTGCTTAGGCAGATCCTAGGCACCACTAGGCAAGTGCCTAGGCTCTGCCGAGGCGCGCCTTATTACGCCTTTTTCTTTTTGGGGACGCTACTTACTACTTACCCCATATGAATTAGGGCCAACATCCCAAGCCCAGCATAAAAATAATAAGACAAAGTCTTATCGCAAATCAAAAGGCAAAACCCCGATCAAGAGTTAGATAAGATTTGAAAAATGATGCTATCTTGATCATGCAATTAGTAATTGCTAATTATTTTGTGATGTAGAGATTTGATACTCTTTTTTTGTTGGGATGTATCCAGAGGCGGGCAGAGATTTCAGAGGCCCTATGCGAAATTTTTTGGGTATATCAATACTAGAATTAAATTTATATATAACGAAAAAAAAATAAAAATGAATCCATAAAAGACACTAGAACATTCACTATATTTCACACCAAATTTACTCTTTTAACAGTTTTAGATAAAAAAATCCATAATCAAACTCTTAATATCAACTTGTTTCAATGTCTTATTCAATGGATTTTATCAAATTTTGATTTTGTTTCAACGTTTAACATCAAATTTGAGCTTTGGAGCCTTTTATATTACACAAGAGAAAAAAATTGGGTATTTTGAATTTTTTTGGGGGGCCTTAGGCGGTCTGCTTTGCCTATAGCTCGGGCCGCCTCTTGATGTGTCATATCTGAAATTATGAAATACTTAATCCCTATAAATCTATAAAGTATGGACTATGAACTATGCATATTTTGATTTTTGCCATTTTAAAATATTAAAATCGTGTTGTAAATTTGTGAAATCATAAAGTAGATATAATATTTACGATGTTAGATGTATTTTCCAACTTAGAATCTACATTATTTCAATTATTTAATAATTTAGAATGATTGAAAATAAAAAAATAAAGAAATGCATTTTAACATCTAAGCGCTACCAATACTCGCTTAAACTTCTAACGCTCGAAGTTTCGAGTTCACGCTTTTCCAAGCTTTATGCTTTTCCAAGCTTCACGCTTCTCCAAACTTCACGCTTTTTAGAACACTGCTAGAAATGATAGATTTTCAGAAATATAAATGTCACAAAAGAAAATGGCCCTTTTGCTTTTAATTGGTTAACAATTTAAGGACTAAATATGCAATTTTACCAATAAACAAACAAACAAAAAAGCAGGGGTGACGATATAAAAAATTCGGAATGCATTTTAACAATTTGTCTTTTTGGCAGTACACATCGTCATGCCAGCGTGAAAACTATTTATTAACGGTTCGTGTTTTTTTACCAAATTACATTGGATCCAACAATAATCCAACTACATGGGGCCAATTTGCAAAACCTGACAAAGACTCACGAGAGTCGTGCGTGTTTGAAAAGGTTGTTTTTAAAAAAGTGATTGGTATGATTGGAGAATTTGAGCTAATCCGCTCTCACAGTTGAGTCACAAGAATCTCTAGAAGGACATACATATAAATATATATATATACACAGTCTCATTTTCTGTTATTTTAATTTAATTATTTTATTTAGTTAAAACAACCTACATATATAATCAAATATATGAATTTAGTAACTCAAAATTATTTTAATTAAATGTGTCTGTCTAAAAAACAGTAAATGAGACAACATAAAATACTGCATAACATAGTGCTATGTTTGATGTTTTGAAATGTCATGCTCATCTATATGAGCTACCTCATTACTACATTACTTTGTCACAGTATATCCCAACCTTGAAACTTAGGGTATATTTAATACAATTTTAAACGAAAAAACTATTTTTCTCTCTTTGTATTTTTCAATCACTCGTGATTACATCGATTTGATATTTTTTTCCCTATGTTTTTAATTAATTTTTATTTCTCAATTACACATATAAAAATTATTTTTTAAAAATTTTTATTAGACATAACCTTAATTTTGTGATTGCAACTCTGCCGAAAAAAGTGTACTATAAAAATAATTGTCATGTCACATGTCCATCATATATTTGAAGGGTAAGATTCGAAGAAAAGGCCTAACTAGCACATTCTAGTTTGTGAAAGAGCAAAAAACAAGGACATGTTATGAGTGTCGTCACATTAAATAATGCTGTCGTCACATTAATAAATGCAGAACGTTTCTGCAACATAGTGGTTGATGCATAAGTTGCATCTTAACGCCCTAAGTTTTGTAACAGTGACAATAGAATCAATTAATCAAGCAAGTCTTCTTCACATTAAAAAGTTGCTTATCTTAGTCTAAAGGGCAACGTCATATGTGTCATCTCGTTTATTACAAGATTTATTGTCCATTCTCAATAAAAGAGACGATAAAATAGACATTTCATCATTTATCTGTGTAATGCAATATATTACATTATTATAAATAGAATAGTACAAATGACCTTTTCTTAACCTTTCTTATGTCCCCGGTTAAAAAAACAAAAAACAAAAAAGAAAAGAAAAGAAAGTTTGAATGGAATATATAACAAACATCCTTTTATTTTTAAATAGAAAAATCATTTATCCGAAAAGTAAAATATGTTCACCATCACGCTTGACTAAACATAATCAAAAGTAATTTTTTATCTTTGAGTGAAGGAAATTAATTCTTTCAAAAGTAAACGTTGTTGCTTGTTTGATGTTGATTTTTATAGTGAAAATCGATTATTGCAGTTTTTCTTTTGTGCGTTTTATTTAAATATAAAAATCTTGTAAATTTTATATCATCTATATTATTTACAAAGGATAAATCTTATAGATCCTAAAATAAATACTCCCACTATTGTATAAAGACAAACTAATTTTTTTACTTTCATATAGAATATAGAATAAGAAAGTAAGAAATTGTAAGTAATATTGTCGGAAAAAATAAATTTTATTTATATTTTCTAAATATATCTTACATTAAATAATTATTATATTTTATTTTTATGAATAATTAATATACCTTAAGCGAAAACGCTAAAAATAATAATTCAACAATTGGATATATAAGAAAATCAAAAAGTGATTTATGATTGAAATATACTCAAATATATAATAATAAAATAAAAATAAGAAAAACGAGCATAATACGTACGGCTAAGAACAAGTTTGTAATCCAAGAAAATCTAGCGGTTTTATCCAAAGAAGACATCTCATTTCATGGGTCCATGCTAATGACAAACGCACAGACTAGAGATCATAGGGTCAAGTCAATCACGGCACCAGATCCCCATTCATTCACTACACTGGTCTAATTTCGTGCTGTCATCCATGACGTGAGCAAATTTTCAAGGTGCACGTGCTC
Organism: Jasminum sambac; assembly: GCA_018223645.1. Taxonomy (NCBI): domain Eukaryota; kingdom Viridiplantae; phylum Streptophyta; class Magnoliopsida; order Lamiales; family Oleaceae; genus Jasminum; species Jasminum sambac. The sequence goes on from CP073652.1 coordinate 31,997,262, forward strand.
CGTGCCGAAACGATAAATATTTTATTTTAGTACTTCTCCCCGTACAAAAGAATCCGTCTTTTAAAGTATTTATTTACAAACAAGGGACTGACAATTAACAAATAAATTAAGTAAATGATGTGATATTTTTATGTGTAAGTTGGAAATTTTAATTGGTACAAATAAGTGGGAATATATATTTTAAAAATAACGAAAATGTTTTCTGAAATAGATGGATTATGTCTAAATAAGAAAATTATGGAAGTTTAAAACTTTTAACTTCAGTTATTGAAGTAAAGACTTTTGCCAATGAGATAGTGAAAAATTATAAAAAGCTATGTGAAATTGATATTTTTAGGCGAATTCTTTAATATGTCAATTATTCATTAGAACATATACAATGGCTCGTCTATTCTAAAAAATTTAGTTTCATAGGTATAAAAATAATTTATATGGTGGATTTAGAAATGGATAATGTCTAACATTCTGTCTAGATGTAGACAGTGTACTATATAATGTCTATTTAATATTTTCCATTACTTATTTCCCTTCTTTCGCTTCTTAGTTATATAACTGATGTACACAAAAACATTAGTTCTTAAATCTATTACATTCACCATTTGAGACGTTTTCTTTTTCATTTCTTTTCTATTTGCCACATTAATAAGAATTCACATTACACCATTTAAGATGCTCTTAAGCGATGAAGAATTGTCTATTAAAATTATTCTTTTATTAATTCGATGGATTTATCACACGTTATATTTAAGCTCTATATTGCATAATTTTCCAAATAGAAATATGTACTTAACTTTGACATCTACTTTTGTAGATTTATGAGAGTGACTATTTGTGAATGTTAAATGTTCAATGCTGAAATTTTCAAACATCAGTATCTACGTTGTAATTTTGAAGAAATTTCAGTGATTTTCACTTAAATTCACTTGATAATAACTTAGCTGGTAAGAAATGCCTAGTAGGAATAAGAAAATAGAAGAAGTGGGACAAGGAAAATAAATAAATAAATGTGTTCAAATCAACTTGTGATAGGTTAAGTTCAATTCCATTGACGATAGTTGCTAACATGACAAGTTATATGTGCAAGTTATATGATGTTAGGTACGTAGGTTGTTGATCCAGGGTATGTTCGATACTGAGAATAAAAATAATTATTAAATATATAGTTGAAAAATAAAAAAAAAATTATCAAATTAATGTAATTGATGTAATAAGTGAACCTAAATAAAAAATAAATTAATTTTAAAGTAAATTGTAATCAAACATGCTCTTATTGTGAAGTGAGAGAGGGAGACAAGAAGAGATGAAACCAACGTGTTGGGGCAAATTTTGAAAATGTAAATTATAAGTTTGATTAGTCATAGTCAGTATAAGTAGCTCTCATATTTAAAAATAATAAAGTGATATAATAATTTTTTATTGTTGGATTTATTTTAAAAAGCAAATGAAAAACTTTGAAGTAAGTTTTATTACCATGGGGCAGATATGACTCTTATCTCTAGGAGAGATTTCACCCAAAAAAAAAAAAATGATTATGCAGTTAAAAATTGAAAAAATTTAAAAATTCGAAAAGAAGTTATCACACGGGGAGGCGAGTGATTAAAAATAATGTTATAAATTTTTTTCCCAAATAACTTGCGATAAATAAGTTCTAAATTGCGATAAATAATGTTAACCAGGTAGTCCTATAGATGAGCCAATTGGGTCCACCAGAAAGGAGCTAGTTGACCGTGTCAGAAATTGAGCCACCCAAATTTGACTCACTCTACGCTTGGCATATTTACAAACATATATATGGTTTAGGTAAATGTTAAATTTTCTCTTTTAATCATTTTCAATTATGAATATATATATATATTTTAACAATTTTTAATATTAACCATCAGAATTCGCCCGATAGTCAGAATCTTTCCTAATTAATAGGAGGTTTAAGGTTCGAATCCTATAAATATTATTAATAATACTGTATTTACACTCTATGTGATATTTATAGTTTATATACTCTTATGTGGTGGTTTGTTTATTTCGTTTGTATATATTATTTAATTATTATCATATTGTGGTTATGAAGCCATGATATGAATCCTCAAATTCGTTCTCCACGAGCCTCAAATCGAGATTGGAATGGATTGTGTTTCAAATGGTTTAATGATATATTTTGAAGTAATATGTCTAGCTTACAATGTACCATTAAAAAAATAATTTTTTATATTTTAAAATTCTCGACCATATATACAAAAATCAATTATTTCAATAATATCTGTCAAATATACCCTAAAAAGTCTCAAAAATAAAATTTATAGAAGCAAAAATCTCGAATATCCAATGCCGTAAAGAACTCACGACATCTCAAGACTGGTTAGGTACACATGCATTGATGCATGCAACTTCACGGCGATGGATATATTATACACTCTATCTACGTCAGGTACAATTGTCAAAAAGATAAAATATTTAAAATATATCTATAATTAGAAAATATGTCGTAATAAAACTTTTACAAAATTATATGCTTCATTTTAACAATAAGATATTTTTTTAAATACTAATTTTTTGAAAGAATATACACAACCTAGGCATATAGAGGAACATTAAAATAAATATAATATAAACAAGGAAAAATGTCAGGGCACCAACCACAATTGATCATTGCAGCGAAGAAAAGCAACGAAACTAAATGAATTAATTACTATAATAATTTATTGTGACACACCTGTCCATTCACCACTGTCATTTGCAGATTTATGGCATTTTGTTTAATTATTATTACCATCTACTAGTATTTACTACATGTTATAATTACAATTATTATTACTATTGCTTATATATATATATATATATATATATATATTCTCATCCAGTGGCAGCCAGCAATATGTTTTGGCAGAAATATACGCTGCCAATGCATTCGTCCCAAGGCAGCTGAATCTTGTCTGATAGTGTTTTGTCATAAACAAAGGGCAGGCAAGTTTCTCTTCCTTCAACCGCATCCTCATTCTGCACTCTGTTTTCCTACCTTGCTCCACCTCTCGTTTTTGCAGAAACCGCTAAATAATCCAACAGAAATCTAAATTATCAACGGCTGAAAATCAAAGATTTATCATCGCTGTGTTTTTCTTCTTCTTCAAGGCCCAGAAAAGGAAGGAGGTAAAGTGTTTGTGTTTTTAACTCACTGAATCAAGAGTTTTCAAGTCATGCATGTTTCTTTTTCATCTGAAGAAGATTCTTTTTTTCTTTTTCTTTTTTTCTGTGAATTGAGAAAAAGGGATCTTTTTTGTTTGAAGTTTTGGTTATGGTGAAGTGGAGCAGGTGACCTTTTGAATCAATAATCTATTTTTAGTGTACCTATTTGCTCGTTTTGAATTCCCATTCCATTGTAGTGGGCTTCAATCGGCATTTATTCGACCTTTTTGCAACGCCTTTTCCTTGTCTAATGATTATTAAATATTAATGGATATTAGATTATGATTATTTAATGAAATAAATATGTCGACTGCTGACTGATATTTAGTGCTCAATTATGTTTGATTAAGCCTTGTTTTTTAGTACTGATTTGATGTTTTTGCTGATTTCAGAGAGCAGAAAGTGGGATTTCTTGACAACCCAGCATAGGAGAGTAACAAATTTTTGAGAGAGAGAAAAAAAAAAAAAAGAAGGAAGATTGTGAGGAAAATCATGTCTTCAGCTTCTTGGATTACAGCAGTTTCATGTTCTGTGGATGAGGACTTCTCAATTTCCCCTGTTCTTCAATGGCTAAGATTCATTTTCCTTTCTCCTTGTTGTCAAAGGCTCATTTTAATCTCTATAGATGCTCTGTTCTTGCTTGTTTTGCTCGTATTCGCAATTCAAAAGCTGTATTCAAGATTGACCTCGACCGGGACCCGCCATTCTCCCTCCGAAATCAATAAGCCTCTCATTGCTAACAATGGGGGTGTAGTGAAGACTAATTTCTGGTTTTATCTCTGTCTCATTACAACAGCTGTTTTGGCCCTTTCTTCAACTGTTTTATGCATTTTGGCCTTCATTCGAAGCCCTAAATTGCAGTGGAATATCGTAAACGGACTATTCTGGCTATTTCAAGCGGTAACTCATTTAGCAATCACCATTTTAGTCGCCCATGAGAAGAGGTTCAAAGCTGTTACCCACCCTTGGACGCTTAGAATATATTGGATTGTAGAGTGTGTGATTTTAGCTTTGTTCTTTGCTTTAGGTGTCGTCCGGTTGGTTTCTTTTCAAGAAACTGGGTCGACCCTGCAGTTGGATGATATAATTTTGATCATTTTCTTCCCTCTGTCGATCGTTCTTTTGGTGATTGGAGTTAAAGGATCTACCGGAATATTAGTACTGAGGGAGGATGATGATAAAGCATCATATGAACCTCTTCTTGATAAATCGAATGTGAGTGGATATGCTAATGCATCTATATTTTCTCTACTGGTTTGGCATTGGTTGAATCCCCTTTTAAATAAAGGCTACAAATCACCTCTTAGAATTGAAGACGTACCTAGCCTTTCGCCAGAACACAGAGCCGAGCGAATGTCGGTTCTGTTCGAACAAAACTGGCCAAAACCGGAAGACAACTCAAAACACCCCGTCGTGAAAACCTTAATCCGATGCTTCTGGAAGCATCTTTTATTCACAGCTTCACTGGCCATTGTGAGACTGTGTGTTATGTACGTGGGGCCCACTCTCATCCAACGGTTTGTTGATGTCACGGCCGGAAAAGGGAGTTCGCCAAATGAAGGATATTATCTTGTACTCATCCTCTTACTCTCCAAATTCTTTGAAGTTTTAAGCTCACATCACTTCAACTTCCATTCTCAAAAACTCGGGATGCTTATCCGGTCGACACTTATTACTTCGTTATACAAGAAAGGTTTGAGACTATCGTGCTCGGCCAGACAATCTCATGGAGTTGGGCAAATAGTGAACTACATGGCGGTCGATGCTCAGCAGCTTTCTGATATGATGCTTCAACTACACTTTGTATGGCTTACGCCCGTGCAAATCACAGTGGCTATAGTTATTCTATACCAATTCATCGGCGTTTCAACTTTTGTTGCTCTATTTGGACTTGCTTTGGTGATCTTGTTTGTAGCAATGGGTACTAAACGAAACAATATGTTCCAATTTAACATCATGAAGAATCGTGATTCGAGAATGAAAGCCACAAACGAGATGCTTAGTTACATGCGCGTGATTAAATTCCAAGCATGGGAAGAACATTTCAACAAGAGAATTCAATCTTTTCGTGAGTCTGAATATGGTTGGCTATGCAAGTTTATGTGTTCTATATCAGCAAATATTATTCTCCTCTGGAGCACTCCATTGCTTATTGCTACCCTGACGTTTGGGAGTTCGATTTTGCTCGGGATGCCTCTAGCGGTAGGGACGGTTTTCACCACGACATCACTGTTAAGGATGTTGCAAGAGCCAATAAGGACGTTCCCACAGGCAATGATCTCACTTTCACAAGCTATAATTTCTCTTCAAAGGTTGGATAGATTTATGACCAGTCAAGAGTTGGTTGACAAAGCGGTCGAGAGAGTCGAGGGGTGTGATGGAGATATAGCTGTCGAGGTGAAAGACGGGACTTTTAGCTGGGACGATGAGGATGGGGAAGAAGTTGTTAAGAATTTAAATTTCAAGATTAGAAAAGGGGAACTTGCAGCAATAGTCGGGACCGTGGGGTCTGGGAAGTCCTCTGTTCTTGCGGCCATTCTTGGCGAGATGAAAAAATTATTTGGCAAGGTATACCATTTCATATCTGATACTCACAAATTTCGATTCTTGATTTCTTTTTCTTTTATTATTATTGTTTTTTTTTATATTTATTTATTTTCTTTTTTGGGTGGAACATGACAGGTTAGAGTGTGTGGTAGCACGGCATATGTTGCGCAAACATCATGGATACAAAACGGGACGATACAAGAAAACATCCTTTTTGGCTTGCCGATGATAAGGGAAAGGTACATGGAAGTTATAAGAGTTTGCTCTTTGGAGAAAGACTTGGAAATGATGGAGTTTGGAGATCAGACTGAAATTGGAGAGCGCGGTATAAATTTAAGTGGCGGCCAAAAGCAGAGGATTCAACTCGCCCGAGCAGTTTATCAAGATTGTGATATTTATCTACTCGACGATGTATTTAGTGCCGTTGATGCTCACACAGGGTCCGACATATTTAAGGTGATATTAGCTTTACTTCTTGTCGATTCTGCATTTTTCATAATTTTAACAGTTTGACGTATTTTTACTGAAAATACCGATTTGAGTTTTCTTCTTTTCAAAAATGGGTTCAAAAAATATGAAAGTAAACAGGTTGTGAGTGTTTTGAAAAGTCTAAAATTGAAAACGACCTCAAAACAATAAAGTGGTCATAGAATATTTTTAGTTTCAAATTTTTAGGATGTATTGTAATGTGGGGCATATTCGACTGGTCTCTTTTGCAGGAATGTGTGAGAGGAGCTCTTAAAGATAAGACTGTTATCCTCGTTACTCATCAAGTCGACTTCCTGCATAATGTTGACAGGATATTAGTGAGTATAACTTTTACAAGTTCGTTTATTTTTTTGTAATTTTAAATCGTAATGAGTTTTAATCCATTAAAACCAGGTCATGAGAGATGGGATGATAGTTCAATCAGGGAAGTACAACGATTTGCTCGAATTTGGCTTGGATTTCAAAGCTTTAGTAACTGCCCACGAGACCTCTATGGAACTCGTAGACGTCGAAAACGCAACTGAAAAAGCCTCCCCCACTATATCGGCTCAAAAATCCTTTAAACTAAGGGAAGAAAATGGCGAAAATCACCCCGAACAACCAACCAACCAAAACCAAGGTAGTTCTAAGCTTATCAAAGATGAGGAGAGAGAAATAGGTAAAGTCAGCTTAAGAGTCTACAAACTATATTGCACCGAGTCGTTCGGGTGGTGGGGAGTAGTGGCAATTTTGTTCTTTTCGTTGACATGGCAAGGCTCTTTAATGGCAAGTGATTACTGGTTGGCCTATGAAACTTCGCCAAAACGAGCTGCATTTTTCAACCCTTCGTTTTTCATCGAGATATATGCTATGATTGCCGGAGTTTCTTTGGTACTTATTCTTGTTAGGATCTTGTTAGCAACAGTTATGGGACTTAAGACATCTCAAATTTTCTTCAAACAAATCCTTAGTAGTATCCTTCATGCCCCCATGTCGTTTTTCGACACTACGCCTTCCGGAAGAATTCTTAGTCGGGTAAAATTTTCTGACCTTTTATTTTTTTATTTGATTTTTTTATTTTTTGCTCTTACTTATAGATGTCATTCTATTGGTGTAGGCTTCGACTGATCAAACCAACGTTGATATTTTCATTCCATTCTTTATGAGCATCACTGTTGCGATGTACGTAACACTTCTTAGTGTCATCATTATCACTTGTCAATACACTTGGCCAACTGTGATCTTTTTGATTCCCCTCGGCTGGCTGAATATTTGGTATCGGGTATGCGCCTTTTCTGGTACTTCACCCTTATCAGGTTTTATGTGAAGCTAAGACTTCTTTACCAAACGATAGGTTAGGGTAACTTTTTTTTTTTTTTTTTTTTGCCAAAAAAAAAAAAAAAGAAGAAAAAAACTGATGTTTTAGATTGAATAATGATGGCGATTGCCGGATATATGAATATAATAAGTATTGAAATGAGAAGTATGGTTAATACGGTAGTCTAACTTTAATTAAGTGCCATATGTTAACCAACATTTATTTTCTTATTTTGGTGTTTAGGGATACTATCTTGCTACATCTCGGGAATTGACAAGGCTCGACTCTATAACAAAAGCACCCGTGATTCACCATTTCTCGGAAACCATTACCGGTGTGATGACGATTCGTTGTTTTAGGAAACAGGAAATGTTTTCCAAAGAAAATATCAAGCGTGTGAATGCAAATTTGAGTATGGACTTTCACAATAATGGATCCAATGAATGGTTGGGCTTTCGTTTGGAACTGATAGGATGTTTCGTCCTCTGCATATCGGCGTTGTTTATGATAGTTCTACCCAGCAATATTATCAAACCAGGTTTGAATATTTCAATATCTGAATAGTGGTGGGGCCCATAAAAATGTGGCAATGATATTGAACAATGGTTTGAGATGTGTGGTTAAAATTATAGTTTGACTTTAACTGATTAGTAAAACTTAATTTTCACGTAGAAAAAAGCTCGAGTTGAACTGAGCTTTGATTATTTTTTCAGAGAATGTTGGCTTGTCTCTCTCATATGGGTTGTCACTCAACTCCGTGCTGTATTATGCGGTATACTTCAGTTGCTTTTTGGAAAATAAGATGGTTTCAGTCGAGAGGATAAAGCAATTTACCGTTATACCCTCCGAAGCTGAATGGCATAAAAAGGACCTCCTTCCTCCACCGAATTGGCCTACTCATGGCAATGTTGAGCTCAAAGACGTGCTGGTAACATCTTACATAGAATATTTTCAATCAGATGCATTTATTATTATTATTATTATTATTATTATTATTATTATTTAAATAATTGGACTTGATGTTGAACAGGTTAGGTACCGGCCAGACACACCGTTAGTCCTGAAAGGACTTACTCTAACCATAAGTGGAGGTGAAAAAATTGGCGTAGTCGGTCGTACGGGGGGTGGGAAGTCCACTTTGATCCAGGTTTTGTTTAGGTTGGTCGAGCCGTCGGGGGGAAAAATAATTATCGACGGCATTGACATCTCAGTGCTCGGTCTTCATGATCTTAGGTCACGCTTTGGAATCATTCCTCAAGAGCCTGTTCTTTTCGAAGGAACCGTGAGAAGCAATGTGGACCCCATTGGCCAATATTCAGACGAAGACATATGGAAGGTGATATTATTGTCGATGAGAATTTCCTCTGTTTGGTTTCTTTATGTGCCTTTTTGTAATTTGGGGACTATTCTTTAACAGAGTCTCGAACGCTGCCAATTGAAGGATGTCGTGGCTGCAAAACCTGGAAAACTTGATTCTGCAGGTACATTTTAATTTCTTCTGTTGGACAAATCTACTTTTAGAATGACTTGTTTTACGCTCGTTTTCAGTCCAAAGGATATTTCACAGAGAAAAATTTACTTTTTGGCTTGTCCACAAATTTTTTTCTTTACATTTTAACTACTCATTCTCCTGGAAAATTATGGAAAATTCACTTTTTTTTTTTCTTGTGAAAAAGCACCATCAACCAAGCTCTTTTGGCAGAGGTTCTACTATTGCTTGCCAAAAGATTGGCTTCAGAGTCCTATAGGACCTTTTTGGCTTTTCAGAAGTCATACTAAATAGACCCTAAATTTTATATAATCAATCGCCTAAAAGCACATAAATTCTCAATTCTTAACCTGTGGTGTTCCTCAGTGGTTGATAGCGGCGACAACTGGAGTGTTGGGCAGAGACAACTTTTGTGCTTGGGACGGGTGATGCTAAAACGAAGCCGACTCTTGTTTATGGATGAAGCAACTGCTTCAGTCGACTCTCAGACAGATGGAGTGATTCAGAAAATCATCCGCGAGGACTTTGCATCATGCACAATCATAAGCATTGCTCATAGAATACCGACTGTGATGGACTGTGATCGGGTTTTGGTGATAGATGCTGGTGAGTATCGCCTTTTGTTTCGTTAAGTTAAAATCTTGTTCATTGTAAAGTTTAGTCGTCTTTTTGAACATTCAAAAGTAATCTAATGATTACGTTGCACTGGATTATCCTGTCTACTACAGGACACTTGTCACCTCGGCATTGGATGATGCTGTGGTGACAACTGTACTATACATAAGATAAATTGCGTCATTAGATGACTATGTTTGCAGTGTTTGTAGTATATTGGTGTGAAAAGCATCTTATGATGTTCTTGGTAGAATTAGGAAATTAAACTCATGTTGATTGTGGAGAGTCTTGCTTATGTTTCTTTTGTTGTGTCACAATAGGAAGGGCCAAAGAGTTCGACAAGCCATCTCGTTTGCTTGAGAGGCATTCGCTCTTTGGAGCATTGGTTCAAGAGTATGCTAATCGATCTTCAGAACTCTGAATGCTCGACTGAAAGTCTCTTGGTGATTGCCGTAAAGCTATACAAGTGAGCTTTTGGGAAAAGTTCAAATCCAGCAAGGGTTTAGCCACATTTCAAGAGGATGATGGGAAAGGGCGTCTTACGCGATGAGATAATTGTGCAAGTCGGAAACAAGTACATGAATGGAGATTTTGCAATAGGTTGTTAATAATTTGATGTAATATATGTTGTTCATCATGCATGTATAACTGATTATGATTCAATATTATTCTTCCAATAAGGATTATTTATTTATTTATTTATTTTTGGGTTCCTGTAGTGTTTCTTCACAAAGATGCTCCTTTGAGTTTTGTTTGGTCCATTCATTATTTGGCAATTTTGAGACATGGAGATGATGTGTTGGAAAGTGATGTATGATTCAATAGAAATGTTGTGAGCCTTGATTTTGAGAAAATAGCGTAATCGGAAAATTTTTCGAACTGTTAAAGTTTTGTTTTGTCATGAGTTACGGGCGCGGTTTTGATTTTTCGGAGTCGCGTATAATCGGAAAATACTCGAAAGTTCCATAATCATGGCACACCCGGGTGTTTTTGAACATTCCTGATGTATAGTAGAAATGATTTTGATTTTTGAAGAATATTGGACAAAGATTGACAAGATGGCAAATTGAGGAGGGTGAGCTGGAATTTGAAATATTGCTCTAAGAGTAATTTATTTAAATTCGACACTTTTAAATGATACAGTTGATGGGAGATATTTTCACTTAACAATGTCTTGCTGGTTATCTATTTTGGAAAGACGGAGTAGGATTTAAGTATTTTAACTAGTTTAAGAGAAATTAGTTTACATGAACTGATAACATTTGTTTAGTAGGCTAGTAACTTTTTACTTTTGTTTACTCTTTTGGTTTACATTTTTGCTTGTTCAAATCATTGTTTTATGCTTCTTGGTACAAGACTTGACATGAGGTCATGAGGACGGACATTGGTGTGTTGTATTTTTCAGGCAGTAGTGAGAAGTTTTATTTTAGGTGTTTTATGGAGTTGTTATCAGGCTTGTGCTATAGATGTATAATATATTTGAAAACAAAATCACAATAGAAAGAAAATTGACATTAAAATGTGAGTATAACAATCAACAAATGCTATAAATAGATACAAGAATTCCATAGCATTGGGGAGAATACCATGGAACCTATAGATAGGATTTCACGAATGTTACAAATTTTAATAGCCCTTAAAACGTTATGGTAGGCTAAGGGAATTTAAAAATATCGTGTGCAATAGGATTCCAAAGAATGCTATGAAACACAACAGATACTTAGATAGCATTCTTAAAATCTATATTGTACAAGGGCTCAGTCATATATTGACAGATTTCACCATGATATGAGATAGTCTGAAGATTTCGATACGCAGTCTTCCTAAAAAAAGTAATATTAAAAACAAAAGAAAATCCATGAAAACATAAATTAAAAGATAAAAGTCATAAAATCCACAAGAGAAAAGATGTGGGCGGGGACCATTGAAAAACACAAAATCTATGACAAATTATTATAGAAATAAAAAAGGGAAAATTTGTTTATTTAAAAGATAAAAATAATAAAGTCTGCACACTCTCTCTGAGAAAAAGAACTAGTGACGTACACGTTAAAATTGACCAACTCACGCCAGTGCACTAGACGGGAACTCCATTTTTTAAAAAATATTAAATTCATAACTATCCTAACTTTATTCTTCTTGCATATCAAAAGGGGCGCATTTTTCACTTAAAAATTGTGTGCGAAGAATAACCCTAAAATTCTAATTTCTCCAATGGGTTATTATAAATTAAATTGTGGCCAAATAGAGGCCGTCAATGCGAGAGAAAAAAATTAAAAAAAAAAATTGTAAAACGAGATAATTGTGATAGAGATGTCTTATTTTATAAATTTTGACACATCATAATCGTGTTGATCACATATCATTCTATTTTGATAAACACGACTTTTCTATAAGATTAGTTTTACTTATATACTTATTTATTTTGACGAGAAAAATATAGGGGTGCAGTGTGATTTGAATCCTGATCACGTACCAAGGATTTGGGGTCTCAACCACTGCATTACATTCGAACCACACTTATATACTTATTTTAAACACATATTTTCATTAAAAAAGACAATATGTTTTGCATTTCTCAATAATATTTTCTCACTTTTTAACCACGCGTCTATTTGTTGTGACTTTATTTGAAGCACTTGACATTTCGAGTAGCTCATGACGACCTCTGAGTGGACTCTCGGATTAGACATGTTAAAATGGGCGGATCAAGTCAATCCAGCCCACTAATCTTCCAAGATCAGGCCGACCCGTCAAGTTATCCAGCGGGCCCATTTGAGCTTCTGGACTATGCTGAGTTTTTTGGGAACTAACCCGAAACCCGTTCCTGGCCTAGTTACACGCTGACCCGCCCACAGAACCATCTATTTTCTTTCAATTATTGACTTGGGTTTTAGCGCAAAAAAAATCCAATGCCCACATGAATCTATTGAGTTGAATTTAAAATGTTATTTACAGCTAAGCGTTGAGTTGGTTAGTGTAGACATGACAAATTGTTTTCACTTATATTTTAAAATACGATAAATTAACTACATGAAAATGAAAAATTTAAGACTATATTTTACTATATATCTTCCCGTGACCGTTTCAAACATTCAAGGTTGTGTGACATCCCAATCTCATATCATATTTTCTAAGCAAATCACCATACCGTATATGTCTTTTCAAAATATTGACCACAATAAAAGCAATATTAATGTTGGAAAAAAAACCCAAAATAAAAAATCAATGAAAAAAAACCCTTATCAATCCCTCCTTTAAAAGTGCCGATAAGTTGCAAAACATTTGCTTCCCAAATTAGCCTTCCAAATCCCAACTATTTACAAGTGATGCTGGACATTCCTAATTCTCAATTGCACGCCTTGTCATCCGTGTAGAGTTTCATCTTCCCCGACCGTTACTCCTTCGCACGTAATCTACCTCTCCAATGCGAAACACCCCCAGCGCATGCTTAAGTTCCGAAGATTAACGGATTTGTTCAATTAATTTCTCAACCAGGCATCGTCCAGTATTTATTTTCAAATTTGTGGCTGCCCAACTGTGTTGCTGTACATCTGCAAGCATTTTTGTGTGGGATAACACAAATTGAAGACGAGTTGAGCCGAACTTCCTTTGTGTTTCTGAGTGGATTGAGGTTCGGAATTGATAATTTATTCAGATTATTACATGTTATGCTCTGCGTATATTTTCTCTTATGCTGAAGAAAGCTCTATGGGTTTGTTTTGGTAGGGATTTTCTTAACATGTATGGCGTGGTTGATTCAATTGAAATTGGGGTTGACTTTTCGCAAAAAATAAAATAAAATCTCATCTGAGAATTGATAATTTCTTCCATGTTCTATCTAATTAGAATGATTCTGTTCGACTTCTCTCACAAAAAAAAAAAAGAATGATTCTGTTAGACATCAGGTTTGTAAATTGATTGAATGGTTTTTTGGGTATCAGTTTGATGCGAGTCGCCAAGGGCTTTGCAATGGAGATTTATCTACCATATATTATTATTTTTGTGTTCCGCTATTCTAAAATTGAAATAGTCTCAGTTTGATGTAAGTCTTCAAGGGCTTTGCAATGGAGATTTATCTAGCATAGATAGACGTATGTTGAAGCAAAGTGTACAATACGTGTGTTAAATCATTGTTTTCCATTTAAATTAATTTTACGTGGCTTTTTCGGATTTGATGAATGTACATTCCTTAAATAGATTTTTGTTCGTTTACCACATCTAATTAATGGACGGAGGTAGGTGTCAAGAACGAAGTTCAAAAGAGATTGTCCGCCAAATGATCCAAGATGCATGTTGGGCCTTTGGAGGGTAAGGCTTTGTTGGGTGCAAGGTGCTTCAACTGGGAAGTCTTTTTTTTGCATTCATTTTGTAGCATGTTCTTAAGGTTAATTTATCCCGACTGTTATGGTTTTGTTGGTATTTTGTGGATTTTTCAAACTTCAATTTTAATACTATACTTTCGTCTTGCACTTTTACATCTGATTTTGTTTCGTTTGAAACTTTGAATTATTACTTAGTTTTATAAAGTGCATAATATAATAGTAATAAATAAATAAAGTGTCTTAAAAAAAGGTTACTACCTAGTGCTTAAGTCCAACATAACCTCCCTTTCTTTGATTCATAAGTCGAATAATCAATTGCCTTAAGCACGGCAACATCAGCTTCAACAACACATGTATCATTAACAAGATACAAAGAAGTGAAACCCCAATCACTCTCCATTTAAATGAATTGATGCTATGTGTTTTTAGGATCACAATAATAGAGTGAATAATCCACAACACTAATTTCATGTTACAACTATGGTAAATTGTTGACGTGTGTCTGTACAATTTATATAAAAAGAAGAAAAGGGTTATCATTTCATGCACATTATCATCATCCAATGAAAATGTGTTATACTTTAGTTAAGATTGTCGATTTCAAATTTCTACTTAGAATTACTCATTAGATGATAATTACGAGTGGATTAGATAATAATCGTGAGACTTCTAAACTATTTTGTTTGTTATTGTTTTGAATATTTATCAAATTTTTACAAGTCATTCAAAATTTCTTGTGTTTTAAGGTAATTTTTTAAACCTCCTCTCTTTATGGGATTGCTATTTTGAAGATATATTGTGAGTTAAAATTGGGACCTTGTTCTTTGCCTAAACTAGATTGTTAACCTTACACAGCATTTATGGTAAACTAACTCTTTTGAAGGAACAAAAGTGTCAGACTTAATCCTCATGGTAAATGAGGACTGAATAGTTGTTCAAATTTTATAAATTATTTGACCATTTTATTTATTTATTTTCAGTTCTTAGTTAATATAATTTTGGGGACAATTGTAAAATCCTCCAATGGGTCGTCAATAGTTTCCAAGCCTAGGGCTCCTAATTTTGTATGTCATACATTGTTAGTCAAATGTGATTTATAAAGGATGGATTTATTATTTGCAGTTACCATGTCGGTCGACGAGACATCTCACATCATTATGAAAGATCTTGAGTTGGTCAAGAAGGATTGGACAGTAAAAGCACAAGTGATTTAAGGCTATTGCTTCACGTCCTTATATGGCTTGAGGACTGAGGAGATGGCCCGAGAACTCGTTGTGGTTCTAGGAAAGTTGAAGAATGCTGGGATTGAATACAATTGGCTTGAGGAGCATATATTTGAAGGCAATATTTATAGTTGGAGACACTTACTTGAGCTTGTACACATATTGAGTGACATCTGTTTTAGTGAGGATTATTTAGGAGGACTCATTACTTGGCATCCAAAGATTTTCTCCGAGAGACCAGGCCACTTAACCTATTCTTTGATTGGGTTCTTATTGAATTTTGGATGCACAAGGAATGAGTTAAGCACTGAATTTTTGCAGCTTCCCAAGATATCAGCAGAAACGTTTGCTACTAATTTGTTGCATTGCTATCATGTTTCTTGTTCAAATAGAAATCAATGTTGAAGATATTGGGAGGATTGTTCATTCTGATCCTGTACCGCTCGAGTTTGTTATGTCAAGAAAGTTAATAGGTCACTACTTGGTTATTCATTTCGTACAATAAGTTGCTCACTTATAATCCATTGTCCATTGTTATGTTACCTTATCCAGGATACTACTTTCATTGCTGTTATTCCTTATTTATTTTTTTGCACCATATTCTAAGATGCTTTCAGCAAACTTCATTCTAATGTATATATATTATATATCTTTATCTTTCGTAATATCGAACATATAATAGTTTCGGAATAATGTTCAAAAACCACGTGCAAAGCACGTGTTTCCAACTAGTCTCAAAAGGGGAAGGAAAAATTTTAACATCAATGGTTATATCTATGAAAAATGGGTCAATTTTGACTCCCTATTTACATTTTTCCCTTAAGAGCACGATTAATATTGGGTGAAAAAATCCAAATTTGAGATTTTTCACCAAATATTTGGATTTTTTTTTCACCCAACAAACCAAATAATGCATACGAAGGAGGGGTGGAAAAACCCTTTGTGGGGAGAATTGGGTATTTAGTGCTCATTTTTACCCAATTCCCACTCAATTTTCATGACCCACATAAACTTATGACTCAATTAATTTTTGCCAAGTGTCACTATTTGTGGGGCTAAATTACAACATATTTCTTTAATTATTTAATACTTAGAAAAAATACACATTATTAGAAATAAAAATGCTAATTTGGTAGAATAAATATAAAAATAAAAATAAAAATTATTATTATTGTTGTCATCGTTGTTGTTGTAATGTTGTTGTTGTTTAACCACTAAAATGAGTTTTGCACATTATTTCAGATTTCCCCCAAATTTTTTCCCTCATACATTATTTGAGAATAACTTTTTTTTTCCTCATTTTTTCCCTTAGCCTTTTCCCCCAATATTAATATTGTGCTAAAAAGGTAATTATTTTCCCAATTCCCCTTTATATTATTTGGTTCAAAGGGAATCCCTTACATTATTTGGTGAAAGTTGAACAAAGATAAACAAATCCATCTTTAATAATGCTCTAACGCAATTTCAGTGCAAAAATCTGAAATTTTACCAAGTTTGACCGTTGAAAACACGTTAGAATTGAATCAAAAGTTTTATATCATTACATTACTTCCAAAAGTAATTTAATAACCATTTCATTTACATTATTAGTAGTATTAAGCGGTAAGATGCTTCACCTATAACCTTTAGGTCGTGGGTTCGAGTCATGTGAGGGGTAGGTGGGGAACCACTGTTGATTCTCCTAACGTGAGTGTGGAAAAAATTATTTACATTATTAGTGGTTATCTGAGATTGCGATGGGCAAGAAGATTCATGGCAAATAGCTAAACCTTTAGGGATTTGTGGCGATGGAGTCCTAAATCTTTGATTTTTAAGGGTGAAGTCCTAACGTGTTCAAAGGTTAGCGTCAGGTATCTTTCTATTAGAAAAATTGTCGATGTGATAATCAATTGGTTAAATTTTTTGTAATATGACATTGCTACACTTATTTTCACTTAAATAAATAATACTTTCGCTTAAATAAATGAAAGTAAGAAAAGAAAAAAAACACACAATATGAGAAAATAAATAAATAAAGCAATTGACATATAACCGTAATGAGTGATTCAAAATGAAAATAGACAAATATGATTTCTTGATAAAATTGTATAAAACAATAGATTTTCTTCAATTTGTGTGAAAAAACAAGCAAAATTATAAAAATGTATCAAAGGAAGGATATAAGTAACATTAGAAGCAGGTGAAAAAATAAATTTAATTTAATCAAATTTAATGTGAATAGAACAAGGTGAATTTTATTTTCTTCTCTGTCCCATCTCGGAACAACATCCCATTAAGCACTCCAAGGACTAGACTGCCAAAAAATCTTTATCCCCTCAAATTAAATACGGCATTTTTAATAATAAATAAATAAAAATAATTACATCACATTTAAACCAATAATTATCTCATAAACTACATGTGACTCTAAAGTTAGACAATCTAGGCGACCACCTAGGATTTCCAATTTAAAAAAATTTTTATTAATACAAAAATAACCTCCACGCATCAATCAAATTCATAGAAAAAATGGCACAAATGATCAAATTTTGCATAAATCTCCCACCATCTTAGGGCCGTCATGACATAAATTACTTAGTATTATGTCAATTTTCTTATGTTCCATTATGTTCGCCTAGCTCAATTTATTCATTTTAGTTATCCCTATGTGATTATTTAACTAACTATTAAATGTACAATTTCAAGATCATGTTCTCATCTGACGTGAAGGACCCGATTTCATATTCAATTATGAGTCATAATCTACTATTTATTGTCAAATGTGAAGTGAATTTTGATCGTTCTTTACTAATACAAAGTTGAGGATTCCACCATCAAATGTTTCCACTCAACCTTCTAATTGGATAATTCTTTTTCTTGCGTGCTCACTGCGATAGCCATCATGAAGTCTTATAAATAAAGTATATCCCCCGCACCCCCACCCCCACCCCCAACTCCAACCCCACCCCCACCCACCAAAAAAAAGACGAATAACGCTTTTTTGAGAGAAAAGTGTTGCTATGAGAATCTTTCAAAAAATGTGCGGAGGAACATGATGTAGGAGTATGTCTGTATGTGAGGTTAGCGCGTTTGTTTCCCTGTCCACTGTGGACATGTCCATACCCCACATGACGCTCTCATAGGGCGCCACATTATCGGGTAAATTTTTTTTAAATTTTTTTATATCTACGTTAGATGAGATGAATAATACATAACTGTCCTCTGATGGTGAGGGGGTTCGTGTGGATCCCACGAATTTTTTTCCGGAGTATGAGCATGCCAACTATTGGCATTGAAACAAAACTGGTGAGGTTAGTTGGGAATTTTATTTATTTATTTATTTTTTCTCATAGTCTCATTACCCTTTCTAAAAATTTAATTTTTAACAAAATAGAAATTTGCCCATTTCACACTTTAATCCAAAAGTTCCAAAGCACTCCCAAAAGCAACAAATTATTCATTATGGGGCCAAATACTTCCTCATTCATTAGTAGTGCACAAAATATAATATTAAAAATTTGATTACTTTTGATTGGGGACTTGTCACGAAATCTTAAATTCATTAAGAAATACTCACTAATTATCTTAAACATATGATATTAAAATTGGCGCAATAACAAATTACAATATCACAAGTGTCATCATCATTCATCAAAATGCAGTTGAGATGGTTGTGGTAAAAATTTCATGCTATATATATAACTAAGAGCTTTTTTTTTAAATCTTAGTCATCAGTATAACATTGTCACAAAAATTTAAAAATTACGTTTAAACATGTGACATTACTACATTGTTGCTGTGTATGACGTGATGGAACAAAATACATTAAGACCATACAAGATGCAATAATATAATATAATAATAAGTTGTTTTATTTAGAATAGTGTTTAAATTTTAGATTTTTACAATCCTAATTGAACTTCTACATAAAATAGTGAAACGGTGAAAAAAATAAAGTTTAGGTCGACCGTAACCAAGCTTCGGGTTATGCATCAATGTCTTATGTCTAGACGGGTTTTCTTCTTTTGAAACAAAGATCTAAAATCATCCATGGAAAGATATAAAGGCTTGTTTGATATGATGACCTTTTTAATTTTTTCTTCCTGAATTCATTTTCAACCCAGATTGTTTTTGAACATTTTAACTACATTTTTATGATGGATTTTCTCTGCAAAATTGTTTTAAAAATTCCATTACAAACAAGCACTTAATGATGAATTTATAATTATTGGATGGGTGAGTTATACAAATCGTTTCCAATTTTCAAGTTCATTGGCACTTGGATCATCAATGCCTTTTCTGGATCAAGGAGACCCCGACTTTTGAAAACTAGGCGTCATCCATCCAAATTATAAATTTTTTAGTAATATTCTCCCGAATGAAAAAAATTACCCTAAGATCTAATCTAAATAAATCAAACTTAAGTGCATAAATTCTAAATTCTAAATAAAAAGAAAAGGAAATGTTCTCCTAAAACCTTACACTTTGCCACCATGGGCACTTATGATGACTCCAACTCCTCCTAGAGAAAATATAATAAAAACAAAATTAAAATGCTTCCAAGTCAATTAAGATTCTCAAAAAGATAAGTTATTGTTTTAAAGTTTTTTATTATATTTCTTCTAATATGAGATCCTCAAAGAAGAAATCGACTTTTTTTTTTCATTTTATGTATAAAATATGTAAATTATGTGCTTTTAGTTATTTAGATCTCAAGGGTAATTTTATTGATTTAATAATTTTTATAGTATTTTTGCTTTACATTTTAACTACACATTTAAAAATTATTTTTTCAAAAATCTCTAACAACAATTGTACTACTCTTTATAAATTTAGGGAGATGTTATAATTTATAAATTGTAAGTATACATATAAATCTTCCTATACTTATTGAAAAGTATCACTCCCTAGTATAATTTTGTAAGAGATTTGAATGGCAGTCTCATTCCACGCTTAATTAAAATATAAATAAGTATGTGTTATGTGTATACACACGTTATTTTCCATAATTTTTTAGAACAATTGTGTGCCGACACTTCATTTTCCATAAATAAATATATATATATATTTTCCATATGTCTATTTCATTATTTAAATAAATATCATAATTTTTTAGAACAATTGTGTGCATATACTTCATTTTTCATAAATTTATTATATATATGTCTATTTCATTATTTAAATAAATATCCGTTATGTGTGTACACAAGCTATTTGTCATAATTTTTTAGAACAATTGTGTGTATATACTTTATTTTTCATAAAGTTATGCATCTGTTTATTTCATTATTTAAATAAATAAATATTTGTTATGTGTATACACACGCTATTTTTCATAATTTTTAAAAATAATTTTGTGTATACACCTCATTTTCCATAAATTTATATATACATGTCTATTTCATTACTTCGTCAAACCTCATTTCATTTTCCATAAATTTACATATATATGTCTATTTCATTACTTTGTCAAACCTGAAATGGTCACTTCGAACCCGTTACTGTAAAGGCGCAAACTTCTCGATTTGGCAACGTGAATTGGGTATTTCACTCTCTTGTTTTACACGTCATCGGCATCCATCAGGTGTCGTCTGTGAAGATAGACAGCGCACTTCCGATAAACATCTTTATAAAGAAAAAGAAAATTACAGATCAGATTCACACGCAGAATCTCAAGAGGGTTTTTTTCCGTAGAAGAAATAAGAAAAATTGGAGGCATTTTATTTTTGTCTGTAATGTTCAGAAGAATGATCGAAAAATGAAGTTTTGCAAGAAATACGAGGAGTACATGCAGGGACAGGGGCAGAAGAAATTGCCCGGTGTTGGTTTCAAAAAGCTCAAAAAAATCTTGAAACGATGCAGAAAAGAGGTTCGTTTATATGGCGATGGGGTTCCTCATGACGCCTCCACTTGCCCACACCATTGCCCAGGTGGGTGGGTGTGTGTGTGTGTTTTTTTTTAAATGATTATGTGATGATTTCTTATTGGGTCTTCATTCAATTACAGAATTTGATTCCTTCTTATTGTTATGATTTTGGGTTTTGAAGGACTGATTGAATTTGAACGCTAATTTTTTGAATTGAGTTTTGAATTCTTGATTCAATTGCAGAATTGATTGTCTGATTTTCGCAATTTTGGGATTTGGAGGAGTGATTATATGCTCATCTCTCATCAGCTCTCTCTCTCTCTCTGTATATACCACTTCTGAATGTGTATATCCCTATTTGATTTCCATTACAAAATTTTCTGTAGGCAGTGATTATATGCTGATTTGTAATTTTATATATTTGTACAAATCCTGTCTGATTTTCATTACAAAATTCTGGAGGCAATAATAATATGCTGATTTGTAATTGTGCATTTATGTATAGGCACTTGCATATGTATAAATCCCTGTTTGATTTTCATGATTTTGGGTTTTGGGGGAGTGATTATAAGCTGTTTTTGATGTCTCTGGCTTTTCACTTAACCAGTAAATTTTGCTTGTGGAGTAAAGATACTCCTCTTGAATATGTAATTTGAGCCTTTTAACCCAAACAATTGCTTCTTCATTATTCTGATTTGGATTCTGATGTGTGTTTTAGTCTGCGATGGGACCTTTTTCCCTTCACTTTGTAAGGAGATGTCCGAGGTGGTTGGTTCATTCAACAAACGCGCCCAGAGGTTGCTTGATCTTCACCTGGCAACAGGTTTCGACAAGTGCTTTATTTGGATGAAAGGTAAATCACAAGGAAATCATGCAGCACTTATTCAAGAAGGTCGAGACCTAGTCACATACGCTCTCATTAACGCCATTGCTGTTCGTAAAATACTCAAGAAATACGATAAGGTACTTTTGCTAACACTCCCCGTCGAGCATAAGCACAACATGTTCATAGGATAATCCTCCCACAACTAACGTGACATTAATGTGACACAATGACAGTATCAGAATATAAATAATGATGTGACAGTGTTATGTCAGCTCTAGGGGATGAGTTGTCCAGCCCTACACCATTTATTGTATTTCATTAAATACTTTTTTTTCTTCTTTTGTATTGAATATAGATTCACTTCTCTAAGCAAGGCCAGGCATTCAAGTCTCAAGCCCAGAGTATGCGAATTGAGATCCTTCAATCTCCCTGGCTGTGTGAGCTTATGGCTTTTCACATAAACTTGAGAGAGACAAATTCGAAGAAGAAAAAGGCTCATGCACTTTTTGATGGGTGTTCTCTTGTATTTAATGACGGGAAACCATCTCTCTCTTGCGAGCTCTTTGATTCGATCAAGATTGACATTGACTTGACTTGTTCTATATGCTTGGTAAGTGCTTGAATCTTGTTACAAAGTACTATTAGTCACATCATTTTGATTTCATCTCAAACTTTATGCTAAGTTTCGAAAAGATACACGAAGTTGCCAAGTAGAATTGAGAAGAGAAAAAGGAGAATAACTTGGAACCCAATTATATCCAGTTGGGCCAGTCCATGTGGAGTATGGCCCATTGGCCTCTCGACGTTGTCAGGCCCATGTCAAATCACTTACAATCCACATTAGGACTCACAAGTAGTACTCATTTCTCGGCCTTTTTATTCATTTATTTATTTATTTATTTTTTTATACCTTTGTATCCCCTGTTTGCATTTTGGAAGTATTGCTTGGAAACATGTAGGGAAATAGAAGAGTGTGCAAATATAGAAATTTTATTATTTTTGATGCAGAATTTCAATTTTATCATCTACTTACAAGGTATCTCTCTGTACTCGAGCTTAACAATGTGTTTCTAACAGGATACAGTGTTTGATCCAGTATCTCTTACTTGTGGTCACATCTTCTGCTCCATGTGTGCATGCAAAGCTGCATCAGTGACCATAGTCGACGGGTTGCAGGCAGCAAATCCCAAGGAAAAATGTCCAATATGTCGAGCAGTGAGTTCTTACCATTCCATCCCGGCCAAATTTTATATTCAAATTTTTAACGCACGAGGTGGAACTTTGACTACATCGACTAGAAACCTCGCTTAAATTTATGTGTTTTATTTTGTTACAATTAAATTTTAGGCTAAATAATGTTGGGGACTACCAGATATATCATACGTGGATAATAATAAACAGTGATTTTTAGGTAGAAAAGGTTAACACCGACATAGGCTAAGTTGAACACAGTGGCAAAAAAGGTTTCATGTTCAGACGAGAATGGTACCAAACCACCACTAAGATTGACGATCTTCATCCATGTCATCTCTAATCAGCCATATTGTTCATTGATTAATTTCAGGCAGGGGTATACGAAGGCGCTGTGCATTTAGAGGAGCTACACATTCTTTTGAACAGAAGGTGAACTTATTATATTCTAGTAACGCCGGGTTTGATAGGGAGCATTGTGAAGTACTGGACCGTATTAAGGGCTCGTTTGGAAAGTTTTATTTAAGCAAAAATATTTCGAGACACTTTGTAGTAACTACTTTTTCACCTCTTGGTACCAACGTATACTATCTTTTCTTCGATCACTCATTTCTCTACGTACGTTTTTTTAATAAGAACGTTTTGAAACATTTTCGAAACGAGAATTAAAGAGGCAGTCGCTAAAATCTTGTATTACATTTCACATTGTCAAGTCCAATGCTACATACTGTGTACCTAACTTGTACCATGTGTAAAACAGCTGCCCCGAGTATTGGGAGGAACGCCGGAAAACTGAAAAAACGGAGAGAGTTCAGCAAGCAAAGGAGCACTGGGAATCGCAATGCCGGTTATTTATGGGTATTTGAGCACAAAATGGTGTTTGATTTTCCTTTTACCATTGATTTCTGTGTGCACTGTAATGATTGTTAAAAAGGGCGTTATCTTGTGGAGTTGTCGCCTTTGTTCACGTTCCCGTCTCGGGACCGTGTCTGAGAGAGAGGAGACCCCCCGAATGCGGGGTGGGGGGTGGGGCCCACACACCCCTCTCTCTATCGGGTTTTTCCTGAGACGGGAACGAGAACAAGCTTTATTGTTCATAACTAGTTATGGCTTGAAAATCTTCGGCAAACTTTATTGTAAACCAGTGTTTATCCACAATAATGCTTTTATTTTGGGTTTATTGATACAATCAGGATCCAACGTTTTAATTTGCTGCACACTAAAGATTTATCCTTTTTTCTTGGCATTTTGGTCCTCAACCTAATGTTTTCTTATAAGATAAAGACTTTTAAGCTAAAAAGACAATAATACCATGTTATTTACATTAAATGAACTAAAAATATTTACAATCGAATTCATAATCTTTCAACAAATACAAACTAGTGCTCATCTTCAATACATTCAGCATTCTCCTATGGATTGACATAATTAATTAATTAATTAGTTAAATAATTAATAATAATCATAATAATAATAATTGCTTTTTGTTGGGCATGAATAATTAATAATTAATTAAGTTTTTATGATCAAAATAATATTTTTAATTAGATACTCATTAACTACTAATTTAAATTAAATTAGTATCACCACCGTGCGATGCACGAGAATAATTAAATTTATATACAATAAATAACTGATATAACATTATAAATATATTGAATATAAATATTGAATTATATAATTGATGTAATTTATGCATATGAGATGACATAATTGTAAACAATTATTGAAATCTATAATATTGTATATTTATATAGTTAATGAAAAAAATGTCAATTAAATTCATAATTGTAAATTAAAAAAAATTCACGTGCATCTCATAATTAAGAAATTTATCAAAACGTATACCTTTAATTCTAATTGTCGTATACCACATTACACAACAATGCTCATGGAGATTTATTAATTGTAAACAAAGCATTGGAATGAATATATAAAAATTTTTTGATTATCAAAAGTGTTTTTCTTGTCGGTATATATTAAATTTATATTGAACACCCCTTTTCTTTCTGAAATGGACATTACGCACTCTAAACTCTAACTGTAATTGCTACTTAAATTTAGCTCTATTATATAAGAGGTATTATGTTTAATTTTATATAACTTAAATTTGTAATAATACTGATAATTTTCTGCATCTACATAATTCATTTGATTTTTTCTATTTACGTAAATTTTATTTTAAATTTAGAAAGAAAAACTTTTTATTTTTAATTTTATATACTTAGAAAAGGCAAAACGCGTGCAATGCAAAATTCAGTTAGTGAGCATATCACATCAGCAATATTAAACAAGAAAAACATTAATTAACTTTTATAATTAGAAACCGTGTATCATGTTGGCACTGCCAATAGGGTATCCTTCAAACGTAACACTTCAATCATAATAATATAAAGATTAATAAATTGCTATTTATTTAAAAATAAATAAATTATTCAACATAAATCCAATTATAATTATAGCTCCTCACTATTTGATTTTAATAAATAAAAAATACTCACTATTTTTGAATAGTGCAATTCACATAACCAAGTAAAACTATCAAAATTTACAATTTTAACATGATGAAAATAAATAAAAAATATTTATTATTTAATATTTTGAATTAGAACTTTAAAAAATAAAGTTATATTTAAAGTCTTTCCAAAACCAATTTTTTCTCATTAAATATTTGTTTTAAATATTGGTTTATTTTCAATTATGTTTTTAATTACTAATAATTATTGTTGGTTTATTTCTAAAACCAATATTTTTAATTTTTAAAAAATATTTAATGTGTACCACGTTGGCATCTTTGCCTACGTGGTATTTCACAAATTATAATATAAAAGATTATACTAATTAAATACATAAATATTAAGTAAATAATTATTTTTGGAAAGTATCTAAATATATAATTTGGATAAACCATTGGACTGAAATTGTGATTTGTTACCCCAAATTTGGGGTCAACCGTTGGAGTTGCAATGACTTGCAATTGGAACCCGAATAGACTAGATATGGACAATCGTTGTAAAGAGAAGTAAATAAATGTTTTAAAAACTTATCGAAAGGGTTGACACTCGACAGTGAAGGTGGATAGAAATTTGCTTTTTGAATAGATATTTGTCAGAGGGAATGATAAAAATGGTAGTCTCCTTTTTTATAGACCCGCTCATGCCAAGTTAAATTTCCGAAAGAAAAATTTAGCAACATTTTCATTTTGATCTCCCAAAAATGCCATTCCTTGTACTATTGATAAGTCAACCAGCTATCTAGAATTGTACGTCAGCATTTTTTTCGTTTCTAGCTTGTCAACATCAATTGCATTAAATGCTTAGAGCATCTTCAATGCCAATGTGAATATGGATGTGTACAAGATGAGAGATATAAATACGAATTTTTAAGTGGGTCCCACGTGTTTTCCTATTTTTTCAATTTGCATTTTTTAAAATCACTTTTATCACTTTTTTCTCACATTTTCTTCTTCGATTCCCATGCAATATCCACAAATGAACATCCATCTAGACTTTTTACGCTACTATTTTATTATTATTGAATTTGTTTCTATCTTTCTTATCTTTTTCACTTATCTTTTTTTTTTTCCTTATACTTCTTTTCATTCTTTTTTCAATTAAAATAATTAGCACCTCTCTATCTCTCTCCTCCAATCCATATCTACATTGGCATTGAAGACGTTCTCTTATTCCCTTTTCTTGCAAGGTCTCCTTCTTGTTCCTTATACACCAACCCAACTAGCTGTAATTCTTGAACAGTGGCTTGATGAAGCTCGACCTAGCTACTGTTCACTCCGTACAATTACGTAGGCCTCCATTATAAGATTGGGCCTTCTTCAAGTTCTTTCACCATTTTTAACACATAAACAATAGAATGATTTGTAATGCATTTATTGCATTTTTCATGTCATTGGCAAGGGTGTTAGTTACATTACATTATTTGTTCTGATAATGGAGTAGGACTAAAGTTGGACAAGTCGCCGATGAAGATAAACTAGTTTTCGGAGAAAATAAATGGTAATCGGTTTCAATATTCTATAATATAAAATACAGACATCTTCTAAAATTTTAATAAAAAATTTCGGTGACTACCACACTGTCAAGCTCTCCGACGACTGCAATATACTAGCAAAAGATGTGCATCAGATTCTAAGAACACAATCTAGATACATCCTGAAATTGAATTTTGAATTTTCAAGACCGAGTATGAGCTGAAAGTCCTTTAAAAAAATAAAAAAAGAAATAAATAAATAAACTATTTGAAAGATTGAAGGATAGATATAATTTTGTATATCCTATGTGTGAATGAAGAAAATAGAATTTTCTGTATATTGTATTGAATCCTTGAAAGACATATACAATGTGTATATATACAATATAAACTCCAAAGAAGTTACCTAACTCAATATGGAAGGAAATCAATAATTCCTATAATACAGAGATTACAATCAATTGAGTATACACAAATCTAAAATTTGATTGATACCAAATCTTTAACACCCCCCTAAGTTTGAGCATGGATGTCAAGCATGTTCAACTTGCTTATTAGATCTTTGAAGACCTTTCCTCCCAAAGGTTTTGTGAAGGTATCAGCTAGTTGGAGAGATGATGGGACGAATTTGGTTACAATCTGACCTGCTTGAATCTTTTCTCTCACAACATGGCAGTCAAGTTCAATATGCTTTGTACGCTCATGATAAACCGGGTTGGAAGCAATATGGATTGCTGCTTGATTGTCGCAGAATAGTGCGGAAGGTTCTAAAGTCAATTGCAAGTCATTAAACAAAAATCTAAGCCATGTCAATTCACACGTTGCAGCAGCCATAGACCGGTACTTAGCTTCTGAGGAAGATCTGGACACTGTCTTTTGTTTCTTTGTCTTCCAAGAAATTAGAGAGTCCCCAAGGAATACACAATATCCAGAAGTAGATCTCCTTGTCATTGGACAGTTTGCCCAATTTGCATCACAATATGCTTTCAAAGTTAGTGAACTATTCGAGGATAACAATAAACCAAGACCTGGACTGCCCTTTAAATATCTAACAATACGAAGAGCAGCATCCCAGTGAGGCTTTCGTGGAGCATGCATAAATTGACTCAAAATGTTCACAGAATAGGTGATATCTGGTCTAGTGATTGTGAGATAAATCAATCGTCCTATCAATCTTCTATAACGAGAAGGGTTAAGTAAAAGTTCACCTTGAGAGTCTGTGAGTTTTAAATTTTGCTCCATAGGAAATTCAACCGGTTGTACTCCAAGGAAACCCACGCTGCCTAAAATTTCCAAAGTATACTTTCGTTGTGATATAACAATGCCAGCTTTCGATCTTGCCACTTCCAAACCAAGAAAATACTTTAGATATCCAAGATCTTTTATGTGAAATTGTTGATGAAGAAAGGCTTTGATATCCTGAATAGCCTTTTCATTATTCCCTGTAATAATCATGTCATCCACATAAATAAGAACAAGCTGTTAGGATGAATCCCTTTTGAACAAATAACGAGTGATCACAATGAGATTGAAGAAATCCAACCTTTTTGATGACTTGTGAAAACTTAGAAAACCAATTTAAGTGGCGCTTGCTTTAGACCATAAAGAGACTTGTGCAGTCGACATACAAGGTTCTCCCCCTGTCGACAAAGGCCTGGTGGTGGAGTCATATAGACTTCTTCATGCAAGTCACCATGAAGGAAAGCATTGTGTA
Organism: Jasminum sambac; assembly: GCA_018223645.1. Lineage (NCBI taxonomy): Eukaryota > Viridiplantae > Streptophyta > Magnoliopsida > Lamiales > Oleaceae > Jasminum > Jasminum sambac. The sequence goes on from CP073652.1 coordinate 32,025,990, forward strand.
CATCCATCCTAAATAAAGGCCAATTTCGAGCGACCAAAGCAAGAAGGCATCTCACAAGAGTTAATTTAGCAACAGAGCAAATGTTTCATGATAATCGAGACCCTCTGCTTGACTAAAGCCCTTAGCTACCAAACGAGCTTTATAGCTGTTCTATAGTGCCATCGAGTGATACTTGATACGATAAATCCACTTTACGACCAATGGGTCGATGTCCTTGAGGAAGAGAAACAAGAGACCAGTGCACGTTGTTTTGCAAGAGCATCTAGTTCTGTTGCATGGCTTTACGCCACTTTGGGTTTTGAATAGCGCCGTATATGTAGTTGGTTCAAGAGTACTAGATATTGTGTTGACAAATGATTTATGGGATGATGATAGTAAGTCATAACAAAGAAATTTCGCCAAGGGATAGCGAGTACTTTGCCTTGAAGAGGACAATGGACCTGGAGTTGCAGCAGAAGAGGAAATAACTTGTCCACAATGAAAATCTCTGAGCAATATTGATGGTTGTCGAATACGCTCACTCCGACGAGGTTCATGTAAATGGGAGGCAGATTGAGAAGGGGATGGGAACTGAGTAGGAAGAGATTGCGGTGTGGTGGAAGGTGATAAAGGAGATGTATTTGGTGAGTGATGGATGTCATTAGATGGAGGAGTGATTGGCGGTGAAGGAGTACCTGAATCGGGGGCAAATAATGGTAGAGTGAGGAGAGGTATAGTTGCTGATTGTGTCTCATTGGGAGAAGTAGCATAGGGAAAAGTCGTTTCATGGAAAACGATATCACGGCTCGAGAATATTTTACGTGTGTCAAGGTCATAAACAAGGTAAGCCTTTTGTCCTAAAGGATAGCCGACAAAGATACAGCGACGAGCACGAGGTGAGAATTTGGTTATAGGTTGAAGGTTGGTGGCATAACAAAGACAACCGAATACACGTAAATGTGCGTAATCTGGAGGCTTATTGTAAAGAAGTTCGTAAGGAGTTTTGTGGTGGAGAATTGGTGTAGGAAGTCGATTAATAAGGTAAGTGGCAGTGAGAAGACTTTCACCCCAGAATTGAACTGGAAGATTCGCTTGAAATCGTAAAGCACGTCCTGCATTAAGTAGGTGACGATGTTTACGTTCAACAACACCATTTTGTTGAGGCGTTGAAGGTGACGAGGTTTGGAGTAAAATCCCAAGATTAGAAAAGAAAGACTTCATTGAGATAAATTCTGAGCCATTATCACTTCGAACGCATTTAACTTGACACCTGAATTGGGTGTTAACATATGTGATGAATGATTTTAGTAAACTTTGTGTTTCAGATTTGAATTTCATGAAGAATATCCATGTGTAGCGAGTGTAATCATCTACGATAGTTAAGAAATAATGTGCACCCGAATGAGTAGGTGTACGATGAGGTCCCCAAATATCACAATGAATAATATCAAAAGAATACATAGTTTGTATCGAACTTAAAGGAAATGATAGCCGTGTTTGTTTAGCTAAAGGACAAACTTCACACACATGCTGGGAATCGACTTTAAAGGAAGGAATTCTTTTCCCAATGATTTCTGATGGAGCTTTGGAAGGATGTCCCAGCCGGTTATGCCAAGTAGTGAAAGATGGAGATGAGACGTGACAAGATATTGGTGCTACTGACAGAGATGATTTAGGATATGGAACAAGATAATATAGTCCCTTATGCTGTTTCCCCAGGCCAATCATCTTCTTCGAAGCAAGGTCCTGCAGTATACAAAAAGTTGGAAAGAATTGGATTGAACAATTCAAGGAAGATGTTAGTTTCTTGTGGAAAGAAGATTAACATGAAAAGAAGGAACACACAGAACGTTTTCAACATGCAAATTCTGTGAAAAATGTGCTGTACCAACACCAGTTATTTTAGAGCTAGAGCCATTTGGTAAGGAAACTTCAGCAGATAAAGGAGTCTCATTGGTTATTGAGGAAGCTATATGATTTGTGGCACCACTGTCAATAATCCAACTGTTTATTTTGGAGTGTTGTAAGCTAGATGTGGAGCAAAAAGGTGGAGTAATACCTGTATAGTTTGCCGAAGGAAGATTTTTTTCTTTTTGGAGGAAAGCCTTTATTTGAGTGAGTTCTTCCGGGGTGAATTGCAGAGCCGTGTCAGAAGTTTTGGCAATGTGAGAGGGTTCTGTTGTTGTTTGGTTAGCAACAACACTTTTACGCCGATTAGGTGGATGAATGTCTTTTCCATGAAATTTGTGGCCAACTGGAAATCCAATCAAATAATAGCACCTTTCAACAGTATGATTTGTGCCATCACAGTAAGTGCACAAAAGTGGTTTCCTGGTCTCTTGAGATTTCGAGATAGACGACGTTCGCGGATGAGAGTTCATTTGTTGCTTAGTATTAGATCGAAACTTGGCATTCATGGCTTGAATTTGATCTGTAGCATTGTGTTCAACAAGCTCTCGTTGTTTCACTTCTTCACAGAGAAGAGAGTAAGCCTTTCTGACAGTAGGTAAAGGCTGCATCAACATAATTTGTCCTCTCACAACAGCATATGAATCGTTCAATCCCATAAGAAATTGTACCAGCCTAGTTTTTTCTTCTTTTTCATTCAATATTTTAAGACCTCCACAAGTGCAAGGAATAGATGTATTACAGACCTTTAACTCATCCCAAAAAGTTTTCATCTTTGTGTAGTATGTGAAAATAGAATCTTGGTTTTGTTTTAACTCAACAATGGATCTTTGAGTTTGATAGAGATGAGTGAAATCACCTTGTGAGAAACGTTCTTGCAGATCAATCCAAATTTCAGAAGGTGTCTCAACATAGAGGGCACTGTTGGCAAGATCTTGGCTTAATGAGTTGAATATCCAGGACAGAACCATATCATTGCAGCGTTGCCATGCATCATACCGTGGATCAGTTTCATCGGGTGTTTGAATCGTTCCTTTTATGAAGCCAAGTTTGTTTTTAGCCCCAAGACTCACCAGCATTGATCGTCTCCACATAGCATAATTGGTTCCATCTAGTACTTTTGGAACAAGAGTCATCCCTGGATGATCAGAGGGATGAAGAAAAAGGGGATCTGATGAATCTGTGGGTAGTGTCGACATGGCGGGTTTGATCGACTTGGGAGACGTAGCAGCAGATGTTGAGTTTGAATTGGACATGATAGAAGTGTTTGACATAAGCGTTGAATTAGCGCTCTGATACCATGAAAGATTGAAGGATAGATATAATTTTGTATATCCTATGTGTGAATGAAGAAAATAGAATTTTCTGTATATTGTATTGAATCCTTGAAAGACATATACAATGTGTATATATACAATATAAACTCCAAAGAAGTTACCTAACTCAATATGGAAGGAAATCAATAATTCCTATAATACAGAGATTACAATCAATTGAGTATACACAAATCTAAAATTTGATTGATACCAAATCTTTAACACTATTTACTCATGTTGTAAGTTGGAGGTGGTCATGTTCATGTTTTGATTAGAGTCAGAAAAGCCTGTTTTGACGGGAGAAGATTGTTGTAGGAGTGAGAAGGAAGATCGAAGGATTGTATCACCTTCAAAGTCTAACAATGGTCTCCTTTTGTCGATTAAGGGGCCAAGTCTATTGCACAATATAATGAGGGGTATTTTTGTCCAGCCAAGATAAGAATCTTGCTAATATTGTCCATTTGAAAAAATATTTGATGTATTTAACTTTATATTTCAAAGCATGACATTCTTGGTATTTTTTCTATTTATTAAGTGTGAAGTCACACACTGTTACAAAGCTACAACACACAAACAAATAGTTGTATTGTAGTGACAAAATACTGCCATCAAGCAATGGACAAAATTATGGCCGGGCATGTCAACCGGAAAACCGACCAATAGACCGCATTGAGTTGGTTCGGTTCGATTTTTTTGGTCGGTCGGTTCGGTTTTGGTTTGGTTTGGTTTATTCCAAATCGAAAAACAGCATATCCACATTCAATCCAATTTTAGCTTCTTCATATAATATTTAGCATGTATTCGTGTGCACTTATTTTTGTCTAAAGATTGACTAAAATGGATAGATAGCGGCGGGGACCGTGATATGTATGGATATTAATGAATGATGATATGAGATATGTTGTTGATATTAATGTTTGACTTTGATTTTTAGTAGTAAATGATTTTTAGATAAAAAAAGATAATAACGAACATATGCGTAGACCTATGAAATAAATCGATCTTCTGGAATGCATTCAATTGAACACTCTGGGACCCTGCGCTTTACAAACCCGTCAAATGAAAACACCCTTCATCATCAGCAAGCGTAGTGTTCAAACAACGGTAGCAATCTTGTTTATGCTCCATTCCAAGGCCATGTCATTTGCACAAGGAAATATTTCTGGAGTTTCGTGCATAAGTCCATACTAGAATCAAAACTGAAGAACATAATTTGCAATTATAATGTCTATCCTCTTAGCACCCCAATAGAATCATAATCAATATTGGTTGAAAAGCTAAGGGAAGCCATGAGCTTTCCGGAAACTAGGCAAATTGTTTAAACCAAAACATATGTACTATCAACTAGCATAGAATACAAAATGTTGGTTTTCTACACAAGTCAGCGCGCGCACACACACACATATATATTCACAAGGAATGTACAATTTGTCACTAATAAAAGCATTGGCAATGCATTCTTTTCAATGTAATCTGCATCCGTTTCAACATTGAAACCAAATTTTCAACTGTACCTACAGAAATTGAGCATCAAGATGTATCATCAGAAAATAGGAAATGAATGTCGTAAACATTTCTATTATGAGACTTTATGAATGTGAAGTCTTCTAAGCATCAAACTATGTTTATTGTTGGAAGCACATGTAGCAAAAAGGCAGCCTACGTAATATGAAAAGAGGTTAATTGGAGGATTGTAATAAATATCCTCATCTGTGTTTCTTTTAGGAATGATGCCAGGATCTCTCTGATTCTAACATTGAACTAGATGGATCTTTCTTTGATGACTTTGGTTTTACGGCAGATGAATTTACTTTGGTGTGTGTTTATTACTATTGCTCACACGGCAATGATACATGCTGAGAGGTGGGCTCGTGTATACATGTTTAAGCTAGGTTTGGATAAAAATTTGCATATATATAGCACATGCAGTGCTTTATAGCTGTGAATAATTTTAGTAGACCTTCATTCTATAAGCATATAAGGTTGAAGTTGTCTGTACCAGGACCGGCCCACATGCCTGCAACATCCTTTCTTCTTAGACTCCTTCAAACTTGGCACGCGCAAGCTCGTATTTTCCTTCCATGCGGTAATGGTGAGCAGGAAGCAAATTCCATAATTTTCTGATAAAAATTCCCTAATCTTTCCCAAACATAAAGTCATTGGCATAGGTGCAGCCAGATATCAACGTACAACATACAACGTGATCATTGATCAACCTCTGGCCTTTTTTGATAACATCATATGCCCCTTGCAACTATTGCCGTTTGCATAGAATATTGACCAATATACTATAGTTTTTGATATTGGGCGTAACCCCATACGGTGCCATCATATTAAACACATGCACTGCACCATCATGATTGGAGAGGTCTACGTATGCGTTCAACACTACACAAATGTATGCTTCGTCAACATCACACCACTCCCTATCATGTGCCTAAACAATTCAAATAAATCGTCGTATCTCCTCACCAATAAATGATGCTGTAAAACAATATGCCACATCTGCAGGTACTGTTCCTTGACATCATAAAAAACTTCCATCATCTCCTCAATCCCTCGGACCCTTCCTAACATGTGAAGGTAGGCGACAATACAATGAACTTCTTTGTCAAGGCCCACCTTGAACATGTATCCAAAAACTACCTCATCATATACACCATCTACCTCCCGACCAGAAAGGGAGTTCAACAATCCCTTCACTCCAAAGGAATCCAACTTTCACTTTCCTTTCTTCGGAATTTTCCGTGAATTTTGGATGTGGCGCCCGTCTAAAATAAGAAGAAGAAAGATTTAGAAAATAATATATATTACAAACATTTAATATTTAACATATCTATTTTTTACCTTTGGCCATGGACAATGTAGAATACATTTGAGTGCCCTGCATCCTGTTGAAGAAAAAGTAACCAATTGTTACTTTATGCGAACGATGGTGCAAAGGCCCGATGGCTATACGGCGAATTTTTTTATAGATTCTTGATGAATTTTTTATTTTTCATTTTAAGTAAATTTTTTTTCCTACACCATCGGGCCTTTGCACCATCGTTCGCATAAAGTAACAATAGGTTACTTTTTCTTGACTAGGATGCAAGGCATTCAAATGTATTCTACATTGTCTATGGCCAAAGGTAAAAAATAGATGTGTTAAATATTAAATGTTCATAATATATATTATTTTTTAAATCTCTCTTCTTCTTATTTTAGACGGGCGCCACATCCAAAATTCACGGAAAATTCTGAATAAAGGGAAGTGAAAGTTGGATTCCTTTGGAGTGAAGGGATTGTTGAACTCCCTTTCTGGTCAGGAGATAGATGGTGTATATGGTGAGGTAGTTTTCGGATACATGTTCAAGGTGGGCCTTGACAAAGAAATTCATTGTATGGTCACCTACCTTCACATGTTAGGAAGAATCCAAGGGATTGAGGAGATGATGCAAGTTTTTTTATGATGTCAAGGAACAGCACCTGCGGATGTGGAATGTTGTTTTACAGCATCATTTATTGGTGAGGAGGTAAAACAATTTATTTGAGTTGTTTAAGCACATGATAAGGAGTGGTGTGATGTTGACGGAGCATACATTTGGTATAGTGTTGAACACATACGTAGACCTCCCCAATCATGATGGCGCAGTGCATGTGTTTAATATGATGACGCAGTATGGGGTTACGCCCAATATCAAAAGCTATAGTATATTGGTGGATATTCTGTGCAACGGGCAAGAGTTGCAAGAGGCATATGATGTTATCAAAAAAAGGCCAGAGGTTGATCACATTGTATGGTGTACGTTGATATCCGGCTGCACCTATGCCAATGACTTTATTTTGGGAAAGATTAGGGAATTTTTATCAGAAAATTAGGGAATTTGCTTCCTGCTCACCATTACCGCATGGAAGGAAAATACGAGCTTGCGCGTGCCAAGCTTGAAGAGTCTAAGAAGAAAGGATGTTGCAGGCATGTGGGCCGGTCCTAGTTCAGACAACTTCGACCTTATATGCTTATAGAATGAAGGTCTACTAAAATTATTCACAGCTATAAAGCACTGCATTTGCTATATATATGCAAATTTTTATCTAAACCTAGCTTATAGAATGAAGATCTACTAAAATTTTTATCGCACACTGCATGTTTTGGACTTCCTTTTTGCTCAAATCACTCCTTGTGAAAGTCAAGGGAAAATTAGTAAAATGGTCTCCTTTCCCTAACCCGTTCCCTGAACCTCTCCCCGCCCGTACAATTTTTGGAAAACAATTGGCTCCGCTTGTTGTTTGATTACTTTTCTCCGTTCAACAAAGGTAGTTGTTTTCACATATATTAAGAACTAGTTTTGCACCCGTACATGGTACGGACAACAATAGAAAAAAATACAATAACAAATAATATTAATACGAAAAAATATAAAAAAAAAAAAAGTAAAGTATGCATAATATTTTGACTCTTCGAACATAGAACAGTTACATTTTACAAATTGCAACGTGACTATAGTGACTATAAATTTCGGAACACCTCTTTCAACACAACATTCAATGTCGTGTTATTTGGCTTGTGTTCCTCGCCACAAATAAGAATCATTATACCACTCCAACTCATGACTCTAATAATTCGTACAACTGATCGTGACCGAAAATCAATTTTTATAGGAAAAGTCCCACATTAGAAATGTATTATCCTTGACTTTTGTTGATAGTCATAGCATAAGAAAGGTTAAGTAGGAATTCTCTTCTACTGAACTTGAAAGGTAGCTTCAGATCTCACGGAGTAGAGACATCGCAGGAATGAAAACCTTGTCGTTTGCACGACCTTCCGATAGAATTTCTAATTCTTTATAGAAATATATTATATTGGAAACATCATTAGAAAAAAGAAATAATAAATTAAGCATGCATAATTTATTATCAAATTCATGAACACATCCTCGAACATATGGTTAATTGCTGCAAATTCATGAACACGTCCTTGAATATTTTTTAACATTCGTTGTTAAAAAAAAAGCATTTGTAACTTTTCAATAAATCAATTAATTCGCGTCTAACTTCTTAATTAAAAAGTCATATTTGCCTTCACACATATTATAACGTCATACGTCATAAGGTCAGAAAATTATAATTCATTAAAAGTATGTAATGATTAAAAGAAAAAAAGTGTTGCAAATGAAATCACAATGGTTAATGAATTAATCATCCATATATACACAACCTTTAAATTAGGCATTTGAAGAGTAGCATAATTTTTTTTTTTTGTTTTAAAAAAAAGGGTTCCAAATAGACTTGTCAATTCGAGCGGCTCGGCTCGCTTCGGCTCGCCAGCACGTGTTCGGGCTCGGCTCGGGCTCGTTTATGTACGAACCCGAGTCGAGCTCGGCTCGCCGTCACCTTGCTCGTGCTCGGCTCGCGAGCTCGAGCCGCTCGGCTCGCCTGGCGAGCTCGGCTCGACTCGTGTTTTTTTTTTCTCTCTCCTCTATGGTTTAAGGTTTAGGGTTTAGGGTTTAGGGTTCCCTAAACCCTAAACCCTTTTTTTTTTTTTATAAAGTAATGGTGTTACATGGGGTTTTTTTTAGTGTTTAGGGGTAAATAACTAAATATATATTCGGCGAAATTCGGCTTGATTTTTTTTCCCTAAATTCTACTTTGGGGTTTTAAAGTTTAAACATATTTGATAATTCGACTATCGAATATTTGAATTCGTATGCAAATAAATTAATAAATGAAAATATGAAATAATGGAATGAATCAAAACGTCTAAAAGGTATATAAAAAATTAACAAATTTATTCGAAAAATTCTATTATATATATAAAAAATAATACATTGTACAAAAACTCTCCTCCTTTATCCGGGCTTGGGACCGGCTATCAATTAGATATGCGGAGTTAAAATTATTCACGACTTATATAGTACGTGAATAATTTTTATAATAAAAAAGAATGAAAAAATGCATAAAAATTTAAAATTGAATTGAAATTAAAATAATCTTACATATCTATATAAAACTCAAAGTGCTCATTTCATCGGCTACCCTTTGCTCCCATTCATTTTGTATTCGAATGGCCGCATCTTCCCAATCCTTGACACACATCAATGACTCAAATATATCTGCATTCAATTTACATCGCTCGTCGCTCATAACTCGACCACCGACACTAAATGCCGACTCAGATGCAACCGTAGAAGCGGGCGGAGTTAAAATGTCACGTGCCACTTTTGATAAGACGGGATATTGTGACTCGTTTTGTCTCCACCATTGGAACAAATCGAAATTTGCCAGATCGAATTTAGTACAAAGTGAAAGAAAGTCAAAAGCAAAATAACGATTCAACTCAATAGGAGTAAAAGAATCTTGATTTAATAGAGTACTCCCTGAACTACTAGCTTCCCATGTGTTTTCATCACTCTGTAACAAAATGGCCCAAGAAGAACCCATTGAGTACTCGGCCACCTCCTCCGCCATCATACGGTGACCATTTGTACCGGATGGAATCATATTTGCATAGTGATTATAAAGAAGAATCATAAAAGATTTCAAATCATAAGTAATAACAATATTTATATCCATTTCCATGTTTGTTGTAATTGATTTCAACAACTTATAAGCTCCTTTTAAATTAATTCTCAGATCCACTATCGCACCAAGGGCATACAATAGTGGAATCTTATCATAATATTTTTGAAATTTTTCCACCATAGAAGGAATAGAATTTCCAAAAATATGGTGAGTTTTATATTTTCGCAAACATAAAGTAATTTCGTTAAGAGCAAACAAAACAACTGAAGATGTGGGTGAGTATACAGCCGAGCATTTCACCGTTGCCTCATAAAAAACCTGCAAAAACTTCATGCACTCTTTAGAAATTTCCCAATCAGTAATAGTTAAATCATCTCCTTCAAGTCCAGTGACACGATTATTCCAAAATTCTGTTATAACATGTTCATAACCAACACATGAACGAATCATTAAACAAGTAGAATTTCATCTAATAGGCATATCCGCACCGAAAGTCTTTGGGGCTAAATTCATTTCAATACATAAATTTTCAAAATCTTGTTTTCTACGAGTCCCTGAAGAAATGTGGAGTATAGCACTACGAATTTTATCTATCATAGGACGGATATCATCCAAAGCACATTTAACAATTAAGTTAATAATATGACAAACACAACGTACATGAAACAATTCTCCATCAAAATCAGGATTAATGTAAGACTTCAACTTCCTAATAACACCATCATTAACTTTGGCATTATCTAAAATGAAACTCCTAACCTTATCAAGGATGTCATATTCCATTAGTATATCATATATGATACGGGCTATATTACTTGCATTATGAGGATGCTCAATAATTTTAAAAGCAATAATTTTTTTATGCAATATCCAATTTTCATCAATGTAATGTGCAGTAGCAGATAAGTATCCTCTATTATTTCCACCGCTCCACAAATCATGAGTAAAACTAATAACACCGTTAAATTGACGCATACCTTGTATTAATTGATCTTTAAGGTTTTCATATTTAGCAATAACATCAGCACGTGCAGTATTTCGAGTTGCGTTTTGGTACCTTGGTTGAAGACATTCTTGTATGAATTTTGTGAGATGTGGATTTTCGACAAAATTTAGTGGTAGCTCGGCGGCGGCAAGTAGGACGGCCATTCCTTTACGTATTCTATCCGGATCATAACTCCAAAAATTTAACCCGGATGAAGTCTCTCCTTCACCACTGGCTCTAAATTGTAGTTGTGTTTGCTGTGAATTACTTCCAGCTCGAGCAAGACACTTACGAGCATGTCGAGAATATTGAGTAGTAGCACCACCTACCGTAAATCCAAATTTTTTACCACAATATTTACATACAACAAATGTAACGGATTCTCCATTTTCGTTGATTTCGACTGATCTGGTAAAATGATTCCAACAATCGGATGTGGTGGCTCTTCGTCGAGAACCTCTTTCCCGTGGGGTAGAATTTGTATTTTGATCATCGATTGGATTATTTGAATCAACATTAATTGGCTTGGATTGTTGGGATTGACTGTATGAATCCATCTCGTAGAAATGTAGAATAAAAATATAGGCTATTTGGATAGATAAATGTGATAAGTAATAAGTGATAATTGATAAAATGAAAGAATATAAATATATAAAAGATATTGGAATTGTTTGATTTATATAAGAGTGGAATTTCGTAGCAACTAGCAAGAAATATATAGAGATTTAGAGAGCAATTGAGCAAATTATAGAGAATTTCGTAGTATAAGAGAATGAGAGAATAGATATAGAATTTGTTGTGAAATCTAATTCCAAACACCCCTATTTATACACATTTACGATGGCATTTCGATAATTATCTGAAAAAATTTTAAATTTTGAATTCAAAATTCAAAATTTGAATTTGAATTTTTTTTTTTAAATGCAGCGGTGCTGCAAAAGGCAGCACCGCTGCCTTTAATGCTACCAAAAGGCAGCTGAAAAGCTGCCTTTTGGCAGCCTTTTTGACCGAGCAGGCGAGCCGAGCTCGCCTGCTCGGTCATCGAGCCGCTCGCGAGCCGGCTCGCCAAGCGGCTCGCTACAGGAACCGAGCCGCTCGGCTCGACTCGGTTCCTGTCGGGGGCGTTCGGGCTCGTGGCTCAGGCGAGCCCGAGCCACGGCTCTCGAGCCAAATTGCCAAGTCTAGGTCCAAAAGAATAGTCACTAAAACATAAACAATTGACTTAATTCTAAATTTTGATCAGTGCACCTATAGTTGTATGGAAGTGTTCTTATTAAAGCTGCAATCCATGCCAAGTTTTTTAGTACACGGCTAAGTAAAGACTATATAATAGGATGTATAAAAAAATTACAACAAAACCAAAAGGCAATTCTATTGAACAATATGCTTATAAAATTGAGTTTTGGAAAACTTATTTGAAGACAACATTTAACATGTAAACATATCATGATCTTCACCTTTATAACATCATGATGCTTCAAAAAAAAAATTAACTTTTGTATAAATATCAAGGTATGTTAATTCATGTAATATGATATCAACTCAGTCGAATCAAAAGGAAAAAAAATTGCCAATAAATTTCGAGAATTTTTTTTTTGTATAAGTTCATAATCAATATAACATATATATTTAATAAAGCACTTATTCATCTTCTCATTATATTACTTTCATTCACTTATGTATTAAGATTGAATTATTATTACATTACTTTTAATTTTTTTATGTGGATAGAAATTAATTCACAATTTTGTGATATTGGAATCATGAAAAGGTAGAGATTTGTCGTGATTTTAAGCCCACAAGATCACCAAAAGCATAGCAGTAAAAGGAATCGAACAAGAATAAAAGAACACAACGATATGTTTTTGCTAAAAGGCCCGGAAGTTTACCTAATGCAATGGCTACTTCTCCCGTTGAGTATCCACTAAGGAATAGCTCTAAAATCCACTAGAAAGATCAAAATCACAGTTACAAATGCCTCAAAACAACCCGCCTTCTTCACCACTACAAAAGCTCCAACAATATGAGACTAATCCTAATCAATACACAAGAGTATTTAGGTCTAAAGCGAAAGAGACAAGAAGAGAATGAGAGTAGAGACAGGAGGATGATCGCAAGAGAATGACCATCGGCATTTCTTTTTAGAATGGCTCTTCGAACAACCCAGCCCAAGATATTAGCAACAAATTGGACCATCAAATTAGCTGGATAGGTGAATATCAAGTCAGCTAAGTCAATCCATCGCTAACTAACCTTATTAGGATACGATAGGCCCAAAAGGAAAGCAAACCCAACATTCTCCATCTTTGCTGAATCTTTGCAGGGCTATGATTTTTTCCATTTCTTATGTGGATTTCAGAACTAGCTCCCTTAGCTTCCTTTGCTTCACCTGAGAACAAAACTAGTTAATTCCAATATTTAGGATTGATAAACAATCCTTAAATTTATTCAAAGGTAGAACTTTTGTTCCCAAATCTGCAGGATTAACTTGAGTAGGAATTTTAACAAGTTTAATTTCACCCTTTTCCACCATATCTCTTATATAATGGAATTTAACATCAACATGTTTTGTACAATTTTGAAAAATAGGATTTCTACTCAAGTATATTGCAGATTGGATATCTGAAGAAATAGAGATAGCAGGGATAGGATAACCAATTTCATTCAATAAGCCTTTAAGCCAAACTCCTTCTTTAACAGCATCACAAGCTGCTATATATTCTACCTCAATTGAGGATATGGCTACAATCTTTTGTAGCTATGCTTTCCAATTGATACACCTATTGCAGAGAGTGTAATAATAAGACAAAGTAGACCTGCGCTTATCAAGATCTCCCTCAAAGTCAGAGTCAGCGTAACCCTTAAGATGTACACCATTAGAATGCTAAGTATAGAGTACACCATAGCTATAAATGCCAACCAAATATCTAAGCATCTATTGTAAATCATAACAATGAGTTTCACCAGGATTAGACATATATTTGCTTAAAACATTTGTACCATAAGCCAAATCAGGTCTACTACTAATCATTAAGTACATAACAGATCCAATACAATTGGCATAAAGAACATCTCTCATTTTAGCAAATTCATCTTCAGTTTTAGGACAACAATCAAGTGATAGCTTAAAGTGATTTGCAAGAGACAATGAAATAGATTTAGCATCAAATATATTGAACTTATGCAATATCCTTTTGACATACTCAGTTTGATGCAAAAACAGAGTCCTCATGATCTATTTCTATCAATTTGTATCCCAAGAATTCTTTTTGCTACACTTAAGTCCTTCATCTCAAATTCAGAACTCAAACACTGCTTAATGTGATCAATTTTATGCTGAACAAGATAAGAAATGAGCATATCATCAATATATAGTAACAAAAATATAGGGCAAGCAGTGTTACAGTTTTCAAAGAACAAGCAAGTATCATACTGCCTTTTTACAAATCCTAAACTTTGGATATAAGAGTCAAATCTCTTATATCAGTGCCTTGGGGCTTGTTTGAGCCCATATAAAGATTTATGCAATAATCATACTTTACCAATATCAGAAGAATCAAAACCAGAGGCTTGAGCCATGAAAATCTTTTCTTCTAAATCACCATAGAGAAAAGCTATTTTTACATCCATTTGCTAAAGTTCCCAGTTAAACTGGTCCACCAAAGATAAAAAAATCCTTATGGTAGTATATTTGTCAACAAGCAAAAAATCTCATTGAAATCAATTCCTTCTTTTTGTGAAAAACCTTTAGCAACAAGTCTAGCTTTAAACTTTTTCTATGTTCACCTTCATCTTTGATTTTGAAAAGCTATTTGCAATCAATTGTCTTTTTATCTTTTGGTTTTTCAACAAGAATCCAGGTTTTGTTTTTATAGAGAGAGTTCAATTCATCTTTCATAGCCTCCACCCAAGATTTAGCACCACTACAAGGGATAGCTTCCTCAAAGGTTGAAGGCTCATAGCCAACAAGATCATCAGCAACATTAAATGAAACAAAGTCATTCAATATGGAAGAAGGTAGTCTAGTCCTTCTTCCTCTATCCCTAGTAAGCATATAATCATCAACTTTATAGGGATGAACATCAGTATATGTGCCATTACTAGCAATAGGATTAGAATCATCAACAGAATCTGATGAAGAATATTCTGAGCTAGAGCTTTCACGCTCTTGTTGATCCTCCACCTCAATAGGTGTATTTCCAACTGTAGCAGTGTTGATAGGTAACAAAACACTCTTTTTAGCTGTCTCAGATTCAGTTTTATTAGGCATTTTAACACAAGGCAAAAAATCTTCATTAAAAACAACATTCTTGCTAACTATTACTTTAAAACCAAATGTTTCTTTCACCCACAACCTCTACCTTTTTGATTCTTCATCGTAACCAAGAAAAACACATTTCAAAGACCTGGAATCAAGTTTTCCTTCATCCTGATATGCATAAGTAGCACTTCCAAACACTTTGAGTTTAGAATAATCAACAAGCTATTTGGTCCAAAAAAATTCAGGGGTATTAAAATTCTTAAAACTGTTAGGATTTCTATTTAAAAGATAGGCAGCTGTTTTCACAACTTCACCCTAGAAAAGTTTAGGAATATTAGCAGTCAAAAGCATATATCTTACTTTTTCCAAAAGAGTTCTATTAAACCTTTTTGCAATACCATTTTGTTGTGGTGTATAAGCCACAATTTTGTGTCTGAATACACCACACTCTTTACAAAAATTATCAAATTCATAATTACAAAATTCAAGTCTATTGTCAGTTCTTAGAACCTTAATCATCTTATCATTTTGGTTCTCAATCAAAGTTTTCCAAATTTTGAAAACAAAAAGAGTATCAGATTTATTTTTCGGCAAATAAACCCATATTTTCCTTGAAAAATGATCAACGATTAACAAATAAAACCTGAAACCAGTAAAAGTAGTCATTGAAGCTGGTCCCCAAAGATCAGCATGAATGTACTCGAGTATATTGGATGACTTGTGTGTCCCTTTTTAAAAAGGCAACCTATGTTGCTCTCCAGTTAAACATCCTTCACAAAACTCCAAAATTTCAATTTTATCTTTGCCAAAAACACCAAGTTTGTTCAAAAATTGCAAACCTTTATTACTAATGTGACCAAGTCTTTTATGCCACAACATAGTCATATCACATATAGAATAAAGCAAAGATTGAGCATGCAAGGACACAGGAGCAACAAAAACATGAAAAATTTCATTTTTCTTAGATGATTGATATGTGTGTGTTTTATATGCTTTTTATCCCCCTCCCCTCCCCAAAAAGGGATTGAATATAATTCGTTTATATGCTTTTGTATGATTTTTGTTGTTTCGAATGAGCATTACTTTTCTTTTCTTTTCTTTGTTTGTGGTGTGTAGGTGTTTTAGGAGCTAAAAGTTGATGAATCACCGCCAACGAGAAGAACCTGAGATACAAGAGTATGAGGATGGAAAAATGGAAGAAAAAATCATTTTTCAAATCACTGGAGAATGGACAAAATCAGATGACTGCACGGCCCCCCTATGCGACTCAGCACGGACTTGTGCGATGGCAGTATGGGCTTGTGCTACTCAGCACGGCCCATGTGATGGGATTTTTAGGTCTGCATGATTTCTGGGCATTTTAGGCTTAGAATTTTATTATAAATAGCATTCTAAGGCCCATAAACAAGGAAGAAGACCTAGTTAGGCATTAGACCTAGTTTAGAACTCTCTTGTGGAGGCTAGAAATGTTTCTTTTTGTAAATTCAATCCAGCATTTCTTAATTGAAGATTAAAATCATTGTTCTTGAATTCAAGATTATATTCCAGCGTCATCCAAGCTATTGTGGAGTAGTTCTTATTGGTAAACTTTTATTTCTGGCAATTAAATTCCATTAATCAAGTTTATTGTTTTCCATATGAATTGCATTCAATTAATTGCTTTAACCATGTCAATCTGTATCATGCATGAGTAATTGAATTTTGGGGATTAGGGTTCATACACCCTAATTGCAATGAATATGTGATTTGAATTGGTTATTAGTGTGAATGATTAAATTAGGGGTTCTATGCTATAATCCTTAATAATTGATGTCGGTATAGCACTCATCCAATTTCAATTCATTGTACGATGAGTCAAACATCGAGAGATGATTTCTCCTTGTGGACCCCCAAGCGTAGATACGGCTGGTCTTTGATCACAAAAGCGACCTAGACAACTATAGAGACCTTCTAAGCTTTTAGAAAAGTTAGAAACGAGTTTTTCAACTCTAATTTTGTCTTTCACACCCGTATTTGTCTCTAAGAAAAATTTTTCATTGTCAATTAGAGTACACAACATCCTATCCCCCGTTTTTAATATTGAGATTTATATCACTTTATTCACTTGCGCTGTTTAATTGTTTAGTTATTTTTATTAAGAGTAGTTTCCATTCATTTCACCATCAAAACTCGACCGATTTAACTAATTAATTAGTGAAAGAAGAGTGGACATCCCTTAACCTCCATGTAAGACGACCCCATGAGTACAACGAAACCGTATACTTGTAGAATTTTTCACTATCAATGATGTAATAGTATCAAAACCATTTTTGGAAATTTTCATCATACCAGGATTTTCATCACCATTCATCTAGATATATCAACTGAAAATAAATCCCAGAAGCAACCTCTTGAGGTACTGAGGACAGGGAGCCTCCCAGATATTGATGTCCTCTACTGGACCAGTCGAGGGAGAACCACTGGTCAGTAAACCCTAGAAATACCCTTTAACAGTATATAAAGAGAGTAAATGGATAAAGGTTACCCAACATTGAAACCCTAAGAAAACCAAAATACCCATCGGACCTTCGCCATAAACTAGAAACCAAATTGCCACTAAGGCTTGGAGGTTCACAGATCGATGAATTTCCAAATAACCACTGTAATTTTGGAAGGCGCTAATACCACTGTTGTGATTTTAAACCTACAAGATCACCAAAAACACAGCAGTAAAGAGAATTGAACAAGAACAAAAGAACACAGTGATATGTTTTTGCCAAACAGCCCAGAAGTTCACCCAATGCAATGGCTACTTCTCCCGTTGAGTATCCCCTAAGGAATAGCTCTAAAATCCACTAAAAAGATCAAAATCACAGTTACAAATGCCTTGAAACAACCCTCATTCTTCACCACTACAAAAGCCCCAACAATATGAGAATAATCCTAACCAATACACAAGAGTATTTAAGTTTACAGCGAAAGGGACAAGAAAAGAATGAGAGTAGAGACGAGAGGATCATCTTAAGAGAATGAGCATCGGCATTTCTTTTTATAATGGCTCTTCCAACAACCCAGCCCAAGCTATTAGCAACAAATTGGATAGTCAAATCCGCTGGATAGGTGAAGATCAAGTTGGCCAAGTCAATCCATAGCTAACCAACCTTATCACGATAGGACAGACCCAAAAGTGAAGCAAACCCAACAAGAATAAAAACAATATTGTATTACCCATCTAATTTATGTACACCAAAAAATGAAACAAAATTACTAAAAAAAATAAAAATTGAACATAGTAAATAAAGAGAATGAATATCAATTAAAAAAAATCATTTTTCATATACACCGGAATAATGATTTGACCAATAAATAATATAAATGGACAACAATAACATTTCATTTAAAAAAAAAGCAAAAAAATTAACTTAAGTGTGATCCAAACGTGCACCCATACCAGAAAGCCAAAAATATCTAGATGAGATGAATCACATTTTGTACACAAAGTCGCAGACCCAAAGCCATTACCCATTTCCCATTGCAAACCGAACCTTAAAACTTTGAGAGCACTTCAGAAACCGAGAACCTTTGCAACCAGGTTGTCGACGCACTTGCTTCCGAGGGCCTATTGCAGCAGCGGTACGTAGAGTACAAGTCACATCAGTTGCCTGCTCCGACTAGAGCTCTCCTACACATGGATCGTCATGGATTTCCCTCCGTCCTGGGCTTTAAGGGCACAGTTCTTTGCTTGCGCTTTCTTTTGGCTCTCTTTTTCGATTTTTTCATTATTTTGTACAGGGAGGTAGTACCTCCTTATTTATTTTTTTTATTCTTTTATTCGATATTGTCAGGGAGATAGTATCTCCTCATTTACTACTTTTCACATACTCTATGTATTTCATTGTTTGAAGGTCAGTTTAAGCCTCTCTCCACATACGAGTTTAGTTGGTACTTTGCTAAAAAAAAAAAACCGAGAACCATTGCAAACCAAACCCTAAAACTTTGACATGAGCACTTCAGAAATCGAGAAGCTCTATACGTATAAATCGATGACCATATTTCTGGTGGTAATCTTCAAGCCAAAACAAAATTCCTATTAGGAATAGGATTTAGAATATTTAAACATCGAAGAAGGAAAAGGAGTCCAATTCAGATAAGGGTTGTGAGATCTCTTATAGAAAGAAAGGGACTCCAATTCCAAATAGAATTTGGGGAATTTCATGTATAAATATCGGTATGAGCCCCAATTGTGACATGTGCCCAAAAAGTTGAGTGGGGAGAGAAATTAGAAAGAGAAAGGAAGAGTGTTGTTCTTTTCTTGTCTAATTTTGTGTGCCAAAGAAGGGGTGCCAGGAGTTGAGCGAGAGAGAAAAGGTGGCGCGTGCCTTCGGGCACGTGCATGGTGCGAGAGTCTCTTTTGTTTGTGCGTGGTGTTGAGACGAACTGCACATGGACAGTAATTGAGGATTAAACTGTCATGGTGAATTGCGTCGTCGATCGTGGTTGAAGGAAATTAAAGAGATCGAAAGAAAACGGTACGAACGGAGGTGTTGCGTACATTGTTCTTTGACTGCTCTAGTTTAGTTTTAAAGAGAGAGTTTGTGTAGAGAAGTTGAGAGGGTAACAAAAAATTGTAAGAGAGGTTTTTTCATCAATAAAAGTGTTCTTCTCCCGTGGTCGTTGGCGGTCTGTCGAGCCACGTTAATTATTAGTATTTTTATTGTTCTGCGTTTGTTTGTATTTTTTCGATGTGCTGTTTCGGGGGAAATCTGTTATATTTTCCAATAAGTGGTATCAAAGTTTTAAGTGAAAAAAAAAAGTATTTTTCCCAACAAATGGTATCAGAGCTTTAAGTGGGAAAAAATGTGTTTTTCCCAACAATTCCTATTTCAAACACCTCAAACTTAGATATCAAGTTCAAATTACCTACGCTTAAAAAAAGCACTTCAGAAATCGAGAACCTCCATACGCATAAATCGACGGGCATATTTTTGGTGGTAATCTTCAAGCCAAAACACAATTCCTATTTCAAACACCTCAAACTTAGATATCAAATTCAAATCATCTACGCTTAAAAAAAAAAAAAATCAAATCATCTAAAATTATCTTTAAAAAAAATGCTCCGATTGAAAGTGATATGTCGCATATGTCGTCCCCAATCACGCTGAACTACATCGTCATTATGGTTGAAACTCCAATAGAGATTTAACCACGATTGCAATGAAAATCAATAGCAAGATTGCAGGGTTAAAAAGACAAGGAAGAATTGTATAACATGATTGTTCATATTGCTAATGAAGATGGAAGTGTGATCTATTCAATGGAACGAAACGTATTTATAAGAATTCCACCGATTAACATGTGTAGCTTCATTTTTGCAATTTAAATTTAATTAGTACTTTATTATTTTTAATTTTCGTTTGTTAATTAAGAATCACCAATTGATAGATGCTTTCCTTAATTAACTGAAAACAACAACTATTATTATTGAGAATCACCAATCTTTAGACCTGAAAAAAATCACCAATGTCTATTAAGAATTACCAATTGAGAGATATTCCTTAACAGAATATTTCCCCGATTCAAGGACTCATCGATTGAGAGAAAACAAAAATACTGTTTTCTTTTAATTAATTATTATATTAAATGTTAAATTAATTAAATTAACACATTTACGAAATTAATAGATAATTTATTATTTTATTATTTTTATTATTATTTTATAAATACTATAAAACATTGTTTCCCTTAGTAGAAACGGACTGTACCTAAAATATTGTTTCCCTTTAACAATCCCTAATCGATGGATCTATACCCAACAGAATATTTTTAATTATTGTTTTCTTTTAATACTTCTCTAATTGATGTACTAACATTTGACAGAAAAATCATTCCTTATATATCTCATTAATCTCAAACTTTTCACGCATTTATATGCTGTCAATTAGGAATCACCAATATTAGGCTTTCATTTGGAATACAGTCACCAGTCAGTCAGTGATCACAATCGCTAATCAATGAAAAATGCTTGGAGTCTACACACAAAAGTTTGTGGACTCTATCACGCTCTAATAGGATATAATGGAAAATTATCATACTATTCCCCTAAATGAGGGGGCCCACACCCCTATTAGAGTGTGGTCTTTGTCCACACACAAAGCGTGTGGACTTCTAACATCTCCCCTAATCAATTAATGATTGTGAATCAAGGGTGTTAGGATGTATGTAAAAATGGATTTTTATGTGTTTTTATGTGATATATAAGAGAGAGAATGAGTGGAGTTAAATGGTGGAGATTTGTATAGTATAAGTAAGTCCCACGAGATATATGGATGTGAAATAAGAGAGAGAATTAGTGGGGTTGAAAAAAATGTGTAAAAATGTATGAAAACATGTAAAAATATGTAAAAGAACAGGGCAGGTGCAGTGCGTGGACTTCTTCTTTTAAAGATATAAAGGTATGGTGGTTAATTAAACTAAAACATTAAATTTTATATTATTTGTCCATATATATCCTTATGTGCAATTAATTGTTTGATAATACTTCAACGCATAAATAGCTAAAAGTATATTAATTACGGGCATAAGTGGAAATGAAAAATTAAAAACATGCTAAATATGATTGGTGGACTATTTTTTTGGAACGGATAAAAATAGTGTACCGGACTGTGTTTGTGGGACAGAGGATTATTATTATTATTATTATTATTATTATTATTATTATTATGGACACAATAAATTTCAATTAACTTCCATTAATTTTTCTTTCTCATTATTTTCAACCGCTCATACAATTACTTTATATTTTTTAATATATTTTCTCTCATTTTCAACTGCACATCTAACATGTCGTTTGAGTAAATAAAAAATATTGTGTATAGAACAAAACCTTAGTATACTCCTTTTCCACAGTGGAATCCGACCAAAAGTGAAAGTATGGTAGAAAAGAAAAATAAGGGGGTGTTCTCAATGTGAAATTGTATGGATTTTTTTTGGTTTTATAGATTTTTATGAATTTCATGGATTTTAATAGAATTCCACAAGAATCCTTCGATTCTTATGGAATTCTATGTCACTAAATTTTGTAAATTTTCATGGATTTTAGTAGAATTTATTATATATTTTTTTCATCATTAGAGGAGAATAATCAAGGGCGTGGAAGGTTCATTTGGATGGTTGTTACTAGACCATAAAAAAAATGTAAAAAACAAAATGTCATTAAAAGTTGAGCGACGTATTGAAAAATCACAAGTTTCAATTTATTTGGACTTACTAACAATTGGATTATTAACAATTATGAAATTATCAATATTATACTACATCTCGTCCATTAAATTTTACTTTTATAGATTGGATATCATATGATTTTTCAAAAATTAGAGCAATGAACAATAAATAAATATGTGTTATCGTTATAATATATATATATATATTGTATATTTACACAAGCTAATTCTGATGCAATTGTTTTGAAATTGGAATGGTAATGGAAAACATATTTTTCCAATTTATGATTATAAATTTTAGTTGATTATGTTGGTCTAAAACACTTTTTGGAGAAAAAATGAAAATTCGTGAATTCCATAAGAATCCGAGGGTGGGAGGTAGGATTTTGAGAAGAATATTGTTAGTGTAGTTTTAACTTAAAAATCTATAAAAATCAATAGAATTCCACAATTTAATGAAATCCACCAAATTCCATGAAGATTGAGAACCCTGGATTTTTATGAAATCCACAAAATTATAAATTTAGAACACTGGATTTGTATAGATTCACAGAATTCCAAACTGAGAAGACTTTGAATTATATGGATTTCCGAATTCTATAAAATTCCATATTGAGAACATCCTCCTAAAATAAATTATCTGGTTCGAAAGTGTCAAATTTTGAAGGACTATTATTATTATTATTATTATTATTATTATTATTATTATTATTATGAAAGTTTGAAAGGCCACGTTAGAATAGTATCACGTTAGCAGTGCCAGCATGGAGCATATTTATTAGGGAAAAAAAAAAAAGAATAGTAAACCAATCAGTTCTCTCTCTCTCTCTTGACAACACACAAATGGAGGAAAGGTCGAATAAAAGTAGTGTCAAGGAGCATTTTCAGGCAATCTAACCTTCATTCTTAAATTCAGATCACTGATACGTTTTCATACGTTTAGACAGATAACACAGAAAACAACGGTGACTATTCTCTTGCATCTTGATTTCGTCAATAGATATCCATACTACAATATCAAAATCAATAGATAGATATCCACAATATGATGTCAAAATCGATGGACAGATATCCCATACTACAACATCAAAACCGAACACATGGTTCTAAGTTCTAAAACAAGTGACATCACTCTCAAGAGCCAACTATTAAGGGGTTCTTATCTTCTTTGTACAAATGATATCTTTTGCATAGTTTCTCCAGAGTCGCCACTGAATGCTGCATCTTGTTTAACTTGATATCCATGAACATGCTCTGCAACACAAGAAAACTCGGTAGACATAAAAATTGAACTGAAGTAGTCAATGATTCTCGAGAGTTTAATCTTTTACTATACCTGATAATCATCTCCGTATTTTTGCACCAGTCGGCCAACATGAATTCTTTGGATTTTTGTCAGTGGTTGAAGAGGTGCATGATTTCCATCTCTCCGTCTCTTGCCAAGGGCAGCCTTTAAATCTGTAAATTCCACAGAAATGATGCCATCAGTGGGAAAACATCTAAGTTGACTTGTTTTGATTAGTAATGCAACTAGAAATTAGCAGTTCTGCTTAAATGACAAATCCTATCCAGTAATTAATGAAAGCCATATCAGTGAGCTGAGCGTGCAAAAAAAGATAATTTGATTCCAAAGTATGGAAAAATATCTAGTACGCCTAGTGCATGAAAACTCAATGCTCTTGACCACTAAAGACTAACCACCTGCTCATAGGAGACCACAATTAACTACATAATGTCATCCCATAAATGATCAAGTGTTGGTTGGACAAGAGTATCGAGTATAGTTACCAAGACACTAAATTTTTGTCCCTGTGATAGACGAAGAATAAGCACAAAGGGAATAAAATTTAAAGACAAATAGGTGGAAGAATTAGCAGACCACCGTCTTTTCCGCATCAAACAAAACGAATTCACTAGAATAATTACACTGTTGGAATCTCACATTTCATCAAACACCAAGTCGACTATGAAATTGTTATAACCAACTAATCACTTTTTTGGACAAACTCGTGGAACAAGTAAATAATCATAAGGAATTTTAAAGCAGATTTCCAATACTTTTGCAACTCAATATGATAATTGGGAAGTGACTAATCTGACACCAAAGGAACCTCCTAAATTATAACTTTAATACTCATTTACTAGCATGTGACACATAAAACAAGAGCTTAGTGTCAATGGAAGTTTGGAGGGAAAAAAAAGAAAAAAAAAGGTCGCCGGTCTCAGTTCAAACATGCATGAAAGTGGGACTCAAAACAGTTGCGACTTCGTTTAGAGGTTTGGTTACAATGCAAAATCAGCAACATATGGTAGAGAATATACAATCATATGTTGAGGTTGCGCAACAGAAAATGTATTCTTTGTTTCTTGAATGCTTTAAATCACAGATTGGTGCTGCGCACAGCTGTCTCGTACAATAATAAATTTGTTGATCAAGATCAACAAATGCCTCAACTTTGGACAAGTATTCAAGGACATTTAAACAAACCAGATTCCAACATCTGCACAATTCCATGATAAGTTGCTTTTGCAGACATGTTCAGGACTCATACCAGGCATCAATGTCAAGGATGCCATTGGTCAAGCTGAACCCATACAAGAACAAACATGTTTCAGATAAAACAGGATAAGTGCAACTTATAGGTTACAATTTTTCTAAACAAGAATCAATTTGAAAGTCAAATAACAGATGAAACCCAACCAAATAGAGTCAGTTAAGAAACTTTCTACAGATAATTTGTTTTAGATTGCAATAAGTGATTGCCCAAAGCCAAGCAGCATCGACAAATCTGGACACACCCACAATAATCTATACAATGCTTGGTGCAAACAAATCATTGCACAGTTCAACATCATCAACGAAATTCACGGCTTCAACCTACCAAACAGTTTCCTAAAGTGAAACTAATGAATTAAATAAATATATAAAAAATAAAAATTAACGGTTTCTCCAGCTTAGGCATTAAATCTGCATTTTTCTGATTCATCACTAGGTGAAAAAGCAATGACTAAGATGAAATTAATCAATTTTCAATCAGAAAAAGGTTCCAAGTTGACAAGGAACCGAAAGAGATATGTCCGAGGCATTATAGGGAAAAAATAGAAACTGACCATCTTCTTCAAGTTCGCTACCGGAATCAGGGGAATCAAACTCATCCGCGGCTTCGGCTTGTGCGGCAGGAACCTGGAGGGCGTCGCTCTCGACCAAGTGAGGGGTGCGAGAGCGAACTCCTAGCAGATTAGGGTTCGAAACGACACCAAAGGTCTTGTAATTCTCGATTACGCTGCCCTTATCGTCCCATTTTGAATTGGGATCCAACAGCGTCTTCAATTTCGGTGGAAGATGGAATGCCGGTTTGAATACTTGAGGGTTTTTCTTCGGCAGTCCCACTCGTACCTTTGGCTTCGAGCGTTTATACTTTCTTCTCGATCCCCCCATTCCCCCGCTATCTCCCGTGCTCCAATTAGGGTTCTGAGAGGAGAGGGCTCAGATTTAGGGTTTAAGATACTACTATTTACTATTTGAGATACTAGTATACCCCTTATGTGCGGTAAAATCCAACCGTGGATTCAAAACGAGTGAACTACGAACTCTCCACCCTGGAAGTCAAGTCGTCCAATACGTTTGGCACTAATTTCGGAAACACTTCAGAAAATGAGTGAACTTCAACCAATTAAATAATGGAGATTTGTATAGTATATATAGGTCATGCGAAATCTATGAATGTAATTTATTTGACTAAATTTAAAATGAATAAAAAAGTGAAAAAATGGAAAAATTTTGAGGCA
Organism: Jasminum sambac; assembly: GCA_018223645.1. Lineage (NCBI taxonomy): Eukaryota > Viridiplantae > Streptophyta > Magnoliopsida > Lamiales > Oleaceae > Jasminum > Jasminum sambac. Next base: position 32,051,928 of record CP073652.1, read on the forward strand.
ATCATGCCCAGTTGTGAGCATTGTCAAATTCAAGGCCACACCGTAGCAAAGATTCCTCGGCAATTATTGCAACTAATGACTCTTCATACTTGAGGCCCTCTTTCTCATGATCACAAATAAGCTCTCACTGCCATTCGTAATTCATCAGTAACATAAGTTTATAGTAAGTTCTGCTGAGATCACAGATATCTTTCACAGATTATAGACAATTGAAAGAAACGATAGATTGGAAATTTGAAGTCGTTTGGTATCTTGGTACTAAGGGAGCGATAGGATTGGATTTTTTATTTTTTTATTTTTATGTAAAAGATGAGAGAGAATGAGTGGAGTTGAATTTTGGCGATTTAGATAGTAAATGTAGGTCAACACGAGATATGTGGATGTGATTGGTTTGATCAAAAGAAAAAATGGATAAAAAGTGAAAAAAAATTGTATAAAATGGAGGCTATCACATGCTAATTGCGATGTTATATTAGTGAATAAATATCACCACATAGATAGGGTAAACAGTGAAAGAGAATAGAGAATAGGGTATGGCTACATGCACCCCCTCATTTCCTAAGTACACCCATCTTTTATAATTTTCCCATCATACTTTCGCACCACTTTTCTTTTCTTTTTTTTTTTAAAGCTTGTTCACCCTGTTGAAGGTGAATAGGATAATTCCTGTTTGCACTCAATATGGCGAATAGCCATAAGGCATGTTCGCGCTCATGGCTGTTCGCCCTCAACATGGAGAACTAGCAAAAAAAAAAAAAGAAAGAAAGAACTACCGATATGAAAAATTTTTACTATTATTATTTGTTCAAATTTTTTTCAACCACTCAAAAATTTTTTTAATAATTGTATTCAATACTAACCGAATAAAAGCTTGTCAAATAAATTTTGAAATTCATCGTCAAAATAATTGCAAAAAACAAATTTCAAAATTATCGTGAAAGTGATTGCAAAAAATTTGAACGAAAATGATAACAAAAGTTGCATCCACAAAGAAAAATTAGAGAAAAATTATTCATTTTTGTTTTAATTTTTTTTAAAAAATACTTATTTGCTATGTTCGCAGCGAACAAGCATTTAAAAAAAAAAAAAAAAAACAGAAGGAGGGGTGCACTCAGTAGGATATATTAGTCTTTTTGCCTTTTTTTTTAAACTAGTGTTTCTACCCGTGCGTTGCACGAGGAAACATATATTTAAGATATAATTTAATTAGAATCCGTAGGTATATTTTGTATTCTGCAAACTTTTTTTTAAAAAAAAAAAAATCGCACCCGAAGGCGGAAAGGAGGATAGTGATAAACGGTATTGGGTTTGTGATAAGGGAATGATGGGATCTGTAGAAATCTAAATAGGTAAATATCAAGATTATTATCCTTTGCGTGGGAACATAATTTTTTTATTAATTATTTAATTCAGAAAATAGGTAGAATGAGCGGGAAAATGTGCTGGTTTTATATATATATAGATGGTTGCACTCACCATTTAACCCCTCTTCAAATCTCAATAGTCAGTGCAACTAATAAGGAGGGAAAAAGTGGAATGATATTTACAAGCATGAATACTAGGGATCCATGTGTCCTAAATGATGCAATAGAAAGCAATCCACATAATCTAGAAAAATGATGTTCCAGATTTTCCATATTAGTTGCGAAATTCTAATAAGCTTCAATATGATGTCTGAAAATGAAATTCCTCATAGAGCATAAGTGTAACGCCCCAAATTCTAAGAACTCGAAATATTAATTCTTTCTCTAAAATGTTTCAATTTTTTTTAAAATAATAATAATAATAATAAACGTGGAAAAATAACAAATAATTAAGATGTGGAAATTCATTTACAATATCAAACACATTAGAGTATTTTGTATCTGTTCAATCTCTAATAACTTAAAACATCTAAAGTAAAGTACTAAATAGTTCAAAGCATTTGAAATAACACACTTCAATAAGTCAAGTTTATTCAAAATAACAAGGCTTATTAGCACCATCAGGACCCGAAGTTTGAACTCACTGAGCACTACGGACCTATGCTTTTTTTTCTTGGCAATTCAGTACCCAAACTCGATATTTGCTGCGCCGTAAGAATCTCTGTTAGCTTCATACCGTTAAGCCATCTCATGTGCATCTCACATGCGATTTTTCAAGGCCAAAATGATCCAAAATTTTGGGTATTATTACAATCAAGTCCCAAATTTTGAAAAATATATACTTTAATCCCAAATTTATGTAAATTGTACAATTTTAAATTTTATTTTTTCCATTGGTACTAATTTGATCAATAATTAATTTTATTGAATTAATTTGATGCTAATTAAATAGTTTTTATCAAAGTTCATATAAATATAATATCACAACTTTCCAAAAAAAATTTTCACATTAGACACCCGCACATTTAACAATAAATATAATTATTGTATATACATAAATTTTATTAGGCATACATTACTGTAAAAAAAAATATCAAATACAAAGAATTAATTAAATCAAATAAAATACAAAATACAAAAAAAATTAGAAAGTTTTATTTACTATTAGAGACACACACATTTTAATTTTAAAGAATAATTAATATAATAGAATGTAATTATTGTACCAACATAAAATTTTATCAGTAATATATTACTGTAAAAAAATATATTGAACACAAAAAATTAATCAAATTAAATAACTTTTTTAACTGTGCTTAACTTTTTTTTTTTTTTTTGAGAAGCATAGGCAAGCGCTTGGTAAATTTACAACCAAATAAAAAAAAAAAAAAAGAAAAAATGATTATTCGAGAAGTAGTAGGATTCCATAATAGGTTTTGAGAAGTAGCAGAAAAAGTAATTGCTTGCATTCTTTTAACTTTTCCAATTAACAACAATTAAAATGATGAATTCAACTCCAAAAAGATGGAAAACAACGACGAATTTTTTACCAATGTTAATTTAATATATCAATATAGTATTTTTTGTGAAAGTATTACATGATATCACGTATTATTTTATAAATGAAAAAAAGAAATTAAAGATATCATATAACATATAATAATAAAAAAATACATTAATAAAATTCATGTATTTTTTAGTAATCATAGACTAACACATCAATAAATCAGCTAAATTTACTAAATACTAGAAAATTGTTTTTGGATTATACAACAATTTTAATCATAAGTTCGCCAAATATATTAATTTTTCCGACAACCTTTTTTTATTCAGCACAGTAGAATTTGCTTCTTTGAGAAACTAAGCCTCATTAACTTCCAAAATGTGCCTCTTATGCAAATTGAATAGTTTATTAAACTGACTTATTTGGAACCTTAGAAACGGGATAATATTATGGGTACGTCTGAATACACCCATTGTTTTATTCTATGCACCCATTAAATTTTTTTCTCAAAAATACCCCTTACTGAAATTATTATTTTACCCTTTTATTTAAAAAATTAAAAAGTTATCATAAAATCATCAAACCCTATTGCCAACTCCGCCATTGCCTTCGCCATTGTTCACAGATTCTCGCCATTCTTCAAGCTACATCTCTCAACTTGCTTATCAACCATTCCATTTATCCAAACTTTTTTCTTCTCAAAGATAATGGATGAGATCTACATAAAAAATGAGATCTCTATTTACCCTTTTTTCTTCTCGCCATTATTGAACCACATTGTTCACAAAGAAGGCTATTCGCCTCACAAGGAAGGCTGTTCGCCCCAATGGGGGCGAACACAAGGGGCTGTGTTCCCCCCCATTGGGGCGAACGCAAGGGCATATGTTCGCCCCCAACACAAGGGGCTGTGTTCGCCCTCATTGGAGCTAACACCAACAAACGCAGAGATATGGCAAGGAAAGAAAAATAAAGAAGCTTATTGGAGAGAGAAAGGACAAAGAAGCTTACAAGAGAATTGCAAGAGAAAGAATTAGCATAGAAATGCAAGAGAAAGTAAGAAGAAAAAACAAGAAATAGCCATACCAGATAAAAAGAAGAAGAAAGAAGCCTTACCTATACCAAAGAAGAAGAAAGAAATAGCTTTACCAGATAAATGGCAGAGAGAAAGAAACAAGAAGAAAGAAGCGTGAATTTTAGGTGAAGGGTAAAATTGGAAGAGGTGGGTGTATAAAGTAATTGAAATAAATTTTTAGTTGATGTATTTAGTAAAATGGGTGCATGGAATAAATTCATGGGTGTATTTAGCCTCACCCTAATATTATTCTTGCCTAAATCAGGCAAAAGATGGTAAGAATCCTTCTGGAAAAGGAAAACTAAGGTGCGTTCTCTTTGTTGTTTTCAACCCGTTTTCTGTTTTCAGTTTTCGAAAATATTGAAAACGCGTTCTGTTCATTGTTTTTGAAAATCCATTTTCGAAAACGTTTTCAAGATTTGTATAGGAAACACAAAAACGTCTTTTGAACGTTTTCGGCGTTTTCAGTGTTAAATGTCGAAAATAAGGAAAACGTGTTTTCGGATTTTAAACTTTACATTTATTATATTTCAGTCCCAAATTTTATTTTTTATACGTTTCAATCCCCGATCACCACCGACCACCTCCGACCACCGCCGACCACCGTCGACCACCGCCAACCGCCGCGGCCAATCGCCGCCGCCAACGTCCGGCCACCAGATCTGGTGGTCCAACCACCATTGATGGTGGTTGAAACCACCTGTGCAGGTGGTCGCGAACCACCTGCTGGTGGTTCGCGACCACCAGCAGGTGATTCTCGACCATCTGCTGGTGGTGCAAACCACCAAGAGTTGGTGGTTCGCACCACCACGGTCGCCGGCGACTGGTTGAAGAGAGAGAGGGAGCGTGGGGGGTGGGTGGGGTGGGGTGGGATGGGGTGAAGATGAGGGCTTGTTTAAATATTTTGAATAGTTTGAGGACATTTTTGTAATTTTTATTATACCAATTTATATTTTTTAAAAAATATAAACTAAACACATTTTTTATTTTCTCTTCTCAAAAATAATTTTTCAAAACAACAAATTAAACGCATTTTCAATTTTCTCAAAATAAAAATTGAAAATAGAAAACACCAAAATATTTTCGAAAATGAAAACAGAAAATACAAATGAAACGGAACGGCCTGTCAGGAATCCTTACTCTTTTCTACTTGGGAAATTTTTTCGCCTTATATATGAGACCTGAGTGATGAGAACGTAATTCCATCCTCTTCGCCGCCGGAAAGTTCAAATTAGGTCGGCGAGGAAAAAAGAAAAAGGATATCTACGGTCTCAACTCTCATGTCTTCATCCCAAATTACGGTAATTTTCCTCTGTAAGTTTCTATGGTGTTTCATCTCTGTATTTGCGTTAATGCGTGCAATTAGGTTAATTAGTAATTGAATTTTAATTTTATGGAAAAAGTTTTTGATTGGGAAAAAGTTTTTGATTGTTCTTTTGCTCCACTTTTGCAGGTTATCCTAGAGAAACTAGCCGATCATGCAGTCAAGAACAAAACCATGCGGGTACTTACATTTTGCCCCTCTCTATTATACAAGAACAGAATGTAAAAGAGCCACAAATTACCGATTGGATTTCATCCCTCAAAGAAGCAGCTCTAACAGCAGAGTATTTGCTCCTACTAGTTATATTTGCCCATCACAATTTTGTGAAAACTAATCAATAACATTAGTATCCAATGAATAGAAGAGAAGAGAAGAGAAAAGAGAAAGAAATAATAGGAAGAATTCATTGACGGCTAAAACAATGAGTAGGGTTTACAACTATATATACATATGTCAACAATAAAATTACCATACTAAACTACAACATAATGAATAATAACAAATAATAATAATAACTAATAACTCTAACATCCCCCCGCAAACTCACGATGTGACAGCAGAATGAGAGTTTGTCACAAGAAACGGAAGCTGGAACGGAATGAGCCTTAGTAGCAAGTCAATGAATAAGTGAGAGAGGAGATAAATGGCAAGGCAAGAGTCCCTTGTCAGTGATGACGAACAAAGTGACAATCAATCTCAATATGTTTGTGCGCCATGAAACACAGAGTTATGGGAGATCCGAATGGCACTTTTATTATCACAAGACATAGGAGTAGGAGAAGAGAACTCAACACCCATATCGCCAAGTAGCCAACGCAACCAAACAATCTCAAGAAGGGTAGAGGCCATAGCACGCAGATTTCGCTTCCGTGAGAGGAGCGCTAAAACAACAAAGTGTGCTTCTTGCTCTTCCACGAATAAGAGAGTCACCTAAGAAGAGGCAAAAGCCGTGGTGGACTTACGATCGTGGCGATTACCCGCCCAATCAAGATCGTAATACGCACTTGAGCTCAAGAGAAGAGGTCGAAGGAAAAAGAAGACTCAAAACAGAACCACGAAGATATCGCAAAATACGCACAACAAAGATACCAAGAGTCAGAGTAGGAGCAAGAGACATAATCGACTAACTACATGCACAAAGATACGCAATATCGTGGATTTGTAATGGTAAGATAAACAAGAGAACCAACAACGGTGCGACATACAACGGATCACCAAACTAACTCCATCTGGTAGGAGAATAACGAGCATTAGTCTCAATGGGACTATCAACCGCCTTGGCATCGCGAAGCGGCACGCCGCAAGAATATCAAAGAGATACTTAGACCGAGAAAGCATATAACCCCCGGACGAAGAAGCAACCTCAATTCCCAAAAAGTAGGATAGTGGGCCCAAATCCTTCATCTCAAAAAGACGAGCTAGGTCGCATTAAATCAAGGCGATCCCTACAACATCATCACCAAGAAGGACTCATGTCATCAACATATAACAAAAAGAAGAATACGCCCCAAGGAGGTGCACCAAGTAAAGAGGGCGAGTCGTGATGACTAGACACAAAACCAAGAGATAAAAGAGTAGTGGAGAATCGCTCAAACCAGGCACGAGGAGCTTGTTTGAGACCGTAGAGTGCCTTTTGAGCTTACAAACATAGCCAGGAGAATGAGGAACACCAGAGGAGGGGTTATATAAACTTCTTCGTGAAGAATCCCATTCAAGAATGCATTTTTAACATCCATTTGAGAAAGATTCCATCGATTTAACAGAGGCAACAAAGAATAAGAGCACTGACAAGTGGGTCATCTTGGCAATCAGCAAAGTTTCCTCATAATCTGCATCTGGCAAACCCTTTAGCAACCAAGCGAGCCTTGTAACGCTCAATAGTGCCATCGACTTAGTTTTAATCTTATACACCCAACGAACTAATAGCATGTTTACCTGAGGTAAAGGACCAATTCCTAAGTATCCGCCTTATGTAAAGGGCCAAATGAGTTCATCGCCCATAGCCTCACAAAGAGGATCTCAGAGTCGCTTTATAAGATGAAGGTTCAGAGAGTTTGTGAAGAGAAGATAAGAAACAACAAAGATTCTTAGTAGCAAGAGTAATCAAAATCGTAATTGAGTGGACTTACGGATACAAGCGGATATCGAAAGGCTGGGGTGCTGTGATGGAGATAGCTGATCCTCAGCCGAGATGATGATGGAGACTGTGATAGGAGAAGGAGATGGAACACCAAGATGACGCATGTGTACCGGCAGTAGGGGAAGAGGGAGACGAGGAATAGACATGGGTTGACTGTATCATCATCTAAAGGGATCTACACCGACAAGATCGGACTTTCTCACGGAGGTGTATTATCAAAGAAGCGAGAAGAAAGGAATGTGTTCAAGAAACATTACATGACGAGACACATATAATTTTTGTCCAATGGGATCAAACAAATGATAACCCTTTGTCCATTACCGTGAACCTAAGAAAACACATATAGCAGCGAGAAGTCAATTTACTACGCTCAACTGTAGGGACTAAGGACAAAAACAAGTGCATCCAAAAACTCTAAGGAAGAATAATCGAGAATACCCAAATAAGGTTTCAAATGGCGACAATCCAAGTATATAAGAGGATGGGATTCGATTAATTAAATGAATAAGCAAAGAAGAGATGCCTCTCCCAAAACTCACCGGGCACTTTGGAAGATAAAAGAAGAGAACGGTTGTTTCAAGAATATGTCTACCATGTTTACCAAAGAACACCATTTTGGCCGAGGAGTGTCAAGACATGAAGTTTGGAAAGTAGTGTCGCCCTCAACAAGTAACTCGTGAAAGGCAAAGAAAGGTATATTCACCACCCAGATCACACCTAAAACACTTAATTATAGCAGAGAGTGTCGTTTTGACAAGCATACTAAAAGAGCTGTGAAACATCAATAAAATCGAACGCTTTTTCATAAGATATATCCAACAATAACGACTATAATCATCAATGAACGAGACATAATATCTAGATCCCCCTTTAGTGGAAACAGAGCAGTGGCCCCACACATCCGAATGCACCAAATCAAAAGGTGCAAGTGAACGAGAAGTACTACGAGAAAATGGTAAAGGTAAAAACTTGGCAAATTTGCAACCACTACAATCAAATGTCATGAGTATCTAAGTCTCCTAAACAACCTTTAGAAACTAAGAACTTTAAACGACTAGTCGATACATGTCCAAGGCGCGAAAAGTGCCACAAATAGAATTGAGAAGAAGAAGAATTCAATTGAAAAGATGAAAGATCAACACCGAGGCCGCAACATGCGGTTCCGCAGTGTCCAAAACATAAAGCCCTCCTTTCTTCCCTATGGCCTATCCCAATCGCCTTCTCCGAGACCTGATCCTACATATAACAAGCAGAGGAAAAGTTAACCAAATATCCGTAATCACATAATTGACCCGGTCGATACTAGATTCAAAGTAAGGTCAGAACACAACAAACATTGGAAAGAGACAAGCTAGAAGTGTGAATAGAACCAACACCACTTAAAGGTAATGGGGTGCCATTAGCAAGAATAATGTAAGTAGATGCGGGAAGAACATATAAGGAATCAAAGAGAGCGAATTGGAGGACATATGTTTGAAGCACCGAAGTCAAGGATCCAAGGTGAAAAGGTACCTGACCGATTATGTGATGACAAACCTCAGCATACGATGCCGTATATGGCACGTGGTCATGGTGGCTAAGAACTTCAAACCGCCACTAAGATCGCATAATTGAGAATCAAAGCACGGTGGTGGTCCAAGTATAGAAGAGCTTATGGATGGTACAACGCCATTATATTGGCATGTGGACGAGAAAATCGCCGCGACGACGATTTAGTCAAGTGAGGATTGTTGCTTCAACAACTTAGGACACCGAGCCCTCCAATGTCCTTTGCTTACAAAAGTCGTGATGTATCATATGGAACCTTAGCATGCCCCTTTACTCCGATTTTATGAGAAGATACAGCCTTAACATCGAAGTCCCCGAATGAGGTAAAGACACCCTCGGTGGAAAGGGACTTCAATCGAAGTTTCTTCAAGAAACTCACTAACAAATGTAATCCACAGATGGAAGAGGAGAACGATGTAAAATAGAGCTCCTGAGTCCTCAAAATCATCTAGCAAGGCCATCAAAAATCGACCAATCGCTGTTCCTCTCTATAGGTAATGTAATCATCAGATTTCTTCAACCCAACAAAGTTCTGGTAAGAGCCAATTCATCCCAAATTGCCGCTATAGTCAGAGTAGAACTCCAAAACGCCATACCTTTGATGCAAGGCTCAATATCATTCTCCAACCTGATAGCGCTTCGCAAAATTAGTTTTAGTGTACGCTTTTGTAAATGATCCCAAACTTCCTTCGGCTGCCTCATACTTAGCCAACCTCAATCCCTATACTATGAGATCCACTGAGTTGTTAATCCACGAAGAATTTTCGGAGTTATTTGCATCCCAGCTATATCATTTCCGCCTCATAATCATCATCGGTACTTTCGGTTTGACAACCGTGCCACTAACATAACCCCATAGCTTGCCCTAAGAAAGTGCTTCATTACATGATTCCAATGAGAATAGTTCTTTCCATCTAATCGAACACTAATCGCTGGAGAGAATCATCGACGCCATAATGAAATAGATCACTTAACGACAACAATAAGTAACCCCAAACACAAGCAACACAACCTCAAAAGTAACCCCAAACAAATTTCCCTCGTAATGCAATTACAACTCGTCAGAATAAGAAGTCCCAAACGAATCGGCATTACAATTACACCGGTAATTCACGCATCCGCGACTCAATCCGAACCCCAAATGAAAACTAATCAAAGAGTAAGAAAGTACGAGAGAGGCGATCACAACCACGAAAGAACGCCGCCGAGGTCGACGACGCGCACACGTCAGCTGGGCCCAAAGCGGTTGTCGAACAAGACTTTTCGCAGCGGCGCGTGGATTCCACACGCCAACGACGCAACGCCGCCGTCAGATCCGAATATGGTCTTGGTTTGTCAAAATAATGGCCGGAGGTGGTTCAAATATCAAGTCAAAGTCATGGATCAAGTCAAATTCGAAGTGGCAAGGGAGAAGAAGGAAGATCCAAGGCTGCTAGGGTTGATTAACCAATTTAACGCCAATTACTACCACACAATAGCTCGATACCATGTGAAAACTAATCAATAACATTAGTGTATCCAATGAATAGAAGAGAAGAGAAGAGAAAAGAGAAAGAAACAATAGGAAGAATTCATTGACGGCTAAAACAATGAGTAGGGTTTACAACTATATATACATATGTCAACAATAAAATTACCATACTAAACTACAACATAATGAATAATAACAAATAATAATAATAACTAATAACTCTAACAAATTTATCATTTGAGTTAGGTTATGATACTTTGAATGCTCAAAATTACTTAGAAAGTGTTGCTGAGAAGGGACTATATGCAAAATTAATGAAGTTTGGAGAAAGAAAATCTAGCTCTTATGTAAATGGAAAAGCAGTTATTGGAAGAGAGGAGGATAAAAAGAAGATAAAGCAAAGGTTATTTCAGTCTTCTGAAACACCGATCGGAAGAAATGAATCTGTTATATCAATAATTGGTCCTCCCGGGTTTGGAAAAACCACTATTGCCAAGTTAATTTATGTGATTATCAAGTAAGGAAGAATTTTGAATTGAGAATTTGGATATCTGCACTGCCTAATTTTGAAGGCAAAACGATAAGTAGAACGATAATTGAGGCATTAACTGAGACCAAATGTGAGCTGGAGGCCTTGGCTACTTTGCATTCGATGGCGAGGAAATTATTTAGGAACAAAACTTTTCTTCTTGTGCTTGATGATGTATGGACTGTAGATGTAGATGTAGATGAGTGGGATATAGTACATTCCCTGTCATGAGGTGGTCGAAGTAAGCTTCTTGTCACCACTTGCAGTTCAAAAAGTTGCTATTTATATCGGCAATTCTTATACTTCTCATCGGCTGAAGGGATTGTCTACTGACGATTGTTGGGATATATTTCGAAAGAGTTCTTTTTCTAGTGAAATCGAAGAAAATAAATATTCGAACCTTCAAAAGATCGGGAAAGAACTTGTTCTGAAATGTGGGGCAGTGGGGGTGTTCCTTTGGCTGCAAAGATTCTTGGTGATCTCATGCTCTCCAAGAGAGAGGAGAGTGAGTGGCTACATGTGTTGAAGTGTGATCTTTGGGATTTGGAGGCTTACAAAAGGAAATTTTTACCAGTTCTGTTTTTATCTCATATGAATCTACCATTACATGTGAAAGAATGCTTTACATTCTGCTCGGCACTTCCGAAGAACTATGAAATCCAAAAGGATGAACTAATCCATATGCGGATGGACTATGACCTAATTCCTCAAGATCGAGTCTTTCGGCTTGAAGTTATTGGGGATCAGTATTTCGATGAATTGCTATGGATGTTTGTGCTTGAACATGTCAAGGAATGTGAAAGTGGATACGTAATTATTTCAGAGAAAATAATTACAACTATCCAATTGGAAGAGAAGACCTCTACCAAGTCACATGGATGAGGTAGTGAGATCCTTCTTCAACTCATTTCAGTGGCTCAATGGATTGAAGAAGAATTAGACCAAAAGGGACGAAATTGTCATTTCCAAATTTGACGCCATAATGCGTCTATTTTTGTATCTCAACAAGACGAGTGCAACTCACCACTCTGTCAATGAATTGACACCGATGTCTTGGACTCCCAAAATACATGATGATTTATTTTTGTTGCTTGGAAGTACATTGAGCAACATCGAAATTAAGATGAGCTCTGCAAAGTGAATATATTTAATCTACAATTTGGAAGCTTATTTTTATCTAAGTTTACCTCCAAGAGAAAAACTGTTAAAATCAGAAATGAAAGTAAAGTGAATGATTTATGATAAAAATGAATTGAAGTGGTTGAAAATAATTGAAGTGGAAAATTAAATTTGATTAATATTGCGTCAATCAAGCTCTTATATAAAGAAATTAAACGAACACAAACTGCGAATATGCAAACTTTTTTACTTAATAGGTTTCCGTATTTTTCAAATGTTAAAGGAAAATCTGGTATTTAATGAGTATCAAAACTCAATTGGCTAAAATACCACATTGGTATTTAAAAAATTACACTTTTGTCAATTTTGAATTTTTAATATCACACATTGGTATTTTAAACTAAATTTTGCTCACTTAAGTACATATCCCTTTGTCTTGGAATCATGAATAAAATAATATTATTTTGCATTTTTCATATTTTCCCACCATTTTCTGAATTTCTTTAAAAGAAAAAAAAAAGTGCATGTTTGGAAGTTCGAAGTTGGACTGTAATTATGACTCAAACATGCACATTTAAAGATTTTATTTTATTATTTTTTATTTTTAACCTTGAAATATTAAGTCTCGATCCTAATGTTACCAAACTATCAATGTTTTCTCGGCCAAGAAGTGAGAGTTCAAGTTAGAATTTGCGGACGAACTTTGCCACTAAACTAAACAAAAAAGTGTATTCTAAACCTCTATAAACTTCAAAAGACAAATAGCAAATCAAAACCGAATTTATCCACAAAATCTAAAATTTTTGACAAATAAATACTTGCACTTTTTTTTTTTAATTTTTTTTTAAAATCTATGGTCGATTTAAAGATTGTGGTTGTTATCATTCACCACAAAAGAACAACTCTATCACAAAAGTCCCTAAAGCCCAATTCTACAAACACGACAAGTCCTTCCTAAAATCACAAATTAAGAAATATTTTCTAAGCATGTAAAAATAGGCCATTGTCTTTCGATAAAGTTTTATTTAACTTTGATTGACTGCGCGATTTAAGTAGTTTTTTTTTTTTTTTTTTATGAGGAATTGATATTGTCCAACCGGATGATTTTAGATGCAAAGAATTTAAATTTTGCATGTTATTCTTCTCATTTTAATTTAAATTTTAATTTAATCAAACCAATCACATCCACATATCTTGTGGAATCTACATATACTATAAATCTCCACCGTTCAACTTCGTTTACTTTCTCTCTTATTTCACATAAAAATGTGAATAATAATGGGTAATGATAACGACCTCAAGAAGTTTCAGACAACACCCAATTGCAATTTACCCTCCAGTAAACGATTGGTTCTTTGTTATTTATTTATTTATTGGAAAAATTATGCCACTCGTCCCTATTCTATTGTTTGAGTAGTAAATTTCTCCTCAGCCTTATTATTATTATTATTATTATTATTATTATTATTATTATTATTTGGTTAATGTTTTTTGAAACGAACTTGTCCTCAACCTTTAGAAAACAACAATTCAATTATTAAACTTTTATTACATTTATTATATCTGTCAATTCTGAAATCTCAACTATGGCTTATGAGAGAGTTAAATTTGATTTCTGCTACATCTTTACATGCATGTGACGACGATATTGTTGTTAGCACTTCGTCTTCACATAATCACATCAGGCATTATAATTGAAAATTTATTTAATAAAATGAAATAGATTTATGGAAATTTTGAGGAAAAGAAAGCGTGTGAGTTTCTACCTTTTTTGTGCGATGTTTTCTTGTAGATTGTCGTAATTGAATGCTTAATTAACAACATTTAGACATGTTCACAATTTCAAAGAACAAAAAAGGAAACGGAAAAAAAAAAAAAGAACATTTAGACATGTTTGTGACCTATATATGACTTCCACAAAGTCGAAAATAGCTAGACTACTGATATATAAATTAGAACCATTAAAGAGTATGAACTAAGTACTAATGAGAATTGGGGAATCAAATATCAAATATATAGAGGAATGGTGGAATTGCATTCCCATGCTTCTCATCATTGGGTTTTTTCTCCAAATCAACTCAGATAATTGTAGCTAGGTTTATTTTCGTAGAGTAACTAAGGTAGTGTACTTTGATAGAGATTATTGAAAAAATAATTTTTAGATATGTGAGTGAAAAGTATGAAAACCGTATTATAAATATATATTAAAAAAATTAATTATCAAATCACTATATATCATGAATTGTTAAAAATAATTAGAGAAAAATTAATTTTAGACATAAAGTTGTATCAAATTAACAACCCCAAAATTTGAGTCGATAAGGGATGACAACATTCGAAATCCATGTTTTAATGGAGAGCTAGGTTTGAAAAGTGATCAAATCAAACATCTTCGGTCGTTTATAGCTTGTTGAAACATTGACATCGCAGAGAAATGTTCAAATGGATTTTGATTAATAGAAAGTGATACAACACAAGAATTCAAGTGAAATCCTTTTCAAATACAAATTTGGAATTCTTCAAACGGCATAAGAAATTTTAAAAATGTTCTAAACATCAGGAAAAATAAATTCACCATTTTATATAATTTTATTTATTTTCAACCAAATACCATTTTAGTGCCAAATATGGGAAGTGTTTTAATGAAGTTTTCTTTGAAGAAAATTAATTTTTTTGGGAGAATATGTGGTTAAACAGTAAGAAATTTTTTAAAAAAATATGAAAAATAACTTTTATAGAAAGTATGTGGTTAAAACAAGCATAAGCAAGAGTAATTTTTAAACAAAAAATTGTGACAGTAAAGTTAGAAATGCTACTTGTTGACACAATTATGATATGTCTCCACTACAATTTAGGGATGGCAAAACAACCCGAAAAACCCAAAACCGCAGATATCGGAATTGATGGGTACCCGTCACGGATATGGTTTTCGAGATGAAAACCCGAAGTGGATATGATTTTAGAGGCGTACCCGAACCCGAACCGAATATCCGTAATTTTTTATTTTTATTTTTTTTTAATTTGGATTTTATTGCACTAAATATAGAAAAGAAATCACATTACAAGTTCAATCAGAGATCTTGAAGTTGAAATTACAATAATTCTATTGATGAGCTTAACATCTCTCACAGTTTCACTAGTGACAATATATTTGGTCGTTGACTAAGTCAATTCAAAATTGTCTACTGTTCCAATAAGCAATTTGAAATTTTGAATCCATGCCTCTTGGCTTTTGTTGCCATATCCGGTCACATATTATCCATTCTTACTAAATCCCTTAAGCAGCTATTTGATTTAGTTCAATGGTTCTTAGCTTTAAATCCCTCTAACAGGGGCTTTGCTAGTATGGGCAGTTTGTAAAGGTCAAAATTCTACAATCTACAGTCACATCTTTTGAGGTTCAATAAGGATTAGTTTCCTCTTATGAACTCATCAGTCATCCCACTAATAATACACAATGGTAGGTTACAGTGGAAAGTTACAGTGGAAAAAAAAAGGGAAAAAAAAAAGAAGAAGACACGGGTACCCGAATGGGTTTGAAAACCAATCCGAAAGAATACCCAAACCGAATGATCGCGGTTCAAATATGGATATGGATATGGATATGGATATGGGGTTGGGACCTTGGTTCGGATATGGGTATGATCGACCCGAACCAAACCCGACCCATTGCCATCTCTACTATAATTCTCTAACTTTACCAGATTTTGATATATCACATTATGTTGACAACTGTGTCAATCATTTATCATTTTAAGTAGCACTATTCACGTTACAAAAACACTTCGCCATTTAAGTTTGATATTACATATGACATGCGCATTATAACGTCTTAAATTTTTGTTTCAATAATAAGAGGATGAAATTAAGCTACTGAGAGGGTTGGGATCTCAATGTGCCTTCTCTAATTTCACTAATTAAACCACTCTTAGTTTTCCCCTTCAAAAAACCGGCGTACCAAAGCCCAGAAAGCTTTTGATATCTTTTGAGGTCTTTGTCGTCCAAATCTACGTAGTAAATGCCAAAGCCCGAGCTATAGCCCAACAATAGCTCAAGACAGTCCAAGAAGGTCCATTGAAAATAACCTTTCACGTTGGATCCATTCCTTCGAGCATTTCATTATAAAAGTCAAGAAGACAAATCACACATCAATGAGAGATGCAAAAAATCTTACTAAAAAGAAGTTCACATATACTCCATTGAATCAATAATAAGTCCTAGCATTTCAATATTGAAAGATTTTAATGGTTTGAAGTATTATTTGATCTTGAACATGCTTCACGCGGATGTCAAATGCCATATGAGACTAAGTGATATAAACAACAGCGCCTGAAGTCTCCAATTTAAAATTTCTTTCTTGATATAAGAAGGGACTCAATCGTCAAATTCATATTATTATTAAGTTTTGTTTAGAACTCTCAATATTTTATTTAGGATCAGTCTTGAATTTTACACATACACAATTTCATAAATGATATAAATGACGATTAATGTTCACTTGATGCTATACCATGTTGAGCCTTGGCATTTTAGCTTTCAATATATATGGGAGACGTACGTATGTTTATTTAAATTTAAGGTACATCTCACAAGACATTAATATAACATGTAGATATTTATAAATATTGCAATTAAAATATGCATCGACTTCACTACACTCACATATAGTGTATATTCTACACAATGTGGTGGTTGTTTTATAAACAAGTTGGCGACAAAGACTATGCTTGTTAATTGTTAGAACTTTTTGCTAGTTAATAGATAATTTACTATTCAGTCAAAATCAAACATCACTCTTAACTATATATCTCCACTACTCATTATTCTTAATTTATCTCATAATCTCCACTATAATTCAATGTAAAAAACAAAATTTTCGCGAAATAAAAATTTAACCGAACATACCCTAAAGAGAGATATTGAAGACCTAAAAAGTACTCACCTCAATGCATCAAGCACACTTCCAATGTAAGCATTCAAATATTCAACTCGCGGTGTGTCCTTCAGAGTTCCATTACGTCGCGTCATCTGACCTGCAAAAGTAACTCGAATTGGGATTTTCTAAACTAAATTGCCTCGTCTCGTTAATAGCAAAAAGTTTTACCGTTTTCATGGACGTAAACAGGTAAATTTCCATAAACTTGTTTTAGGTACTCCAGCATTCGATAAAGACCCCAAGGCAACAAGGGATACTTAGCCCCAAAAGGAAAAAAGAAAAAAATAAAAACCACATACATTTTAGATCAAATCATTAGTTAAGGAAAAATGTACATAACAAAGTTGTTTAGAATCACCTGATCTCGCGTGTCACCCCATTTCTCTACAGCAACCCCAAAACAAGACATGATTAGAAAGACCGATCCTTTTATCTTGGGGAAAGACCATGAATTAAAGCTAAATTTAAAGAATGGTACTTTTATCAACAGTGCTGATTGGTTGGTATTTTGGTGTTCATATCCTTAAACTTATAGACACTCCAAGACCAACTAATATTAACATTACTGTGTAACTGTGAATTCATCAGCACACAACATTCAAACCTAAATCATGGAAGTGTATACCAATTATCTGTGCAGCCATATCAGCGGTAAATCCACGGTTATTCTTTTTAAGGGTGCTTGGGTCGTCCTTAACAAATGCTGTCGTGTAGTGGTTCACTCCTATGAAGTCAATTGAACCCTTGATTTGCTCGGATTCGAGTCTTGTAAAGGTTGGAATTCTTGTTCCAGCATTTTTCTTTACTATTTCAGGATAGTCTCCAAAAATTAGAGGATCCATTAACCTGCACCACACCTTGAATAGTAAGTGTAATGTTCGTTTCACTTTCTTCTACGGCCAGGTCAGAATCAAAATTCAATGTTAACCATATATTTGTACATACTACTCATTATTAACAACATTTTAGCAACTATTAGGGATTCAAACTTACCACCCTATAAAAAAATCTTTAGCTCGTTGAGTTGCAATTATATCCTCTTCCGCATTGGAGTAGGGTTCAAACCAGATACTATATGTGTTAAATCCCAAGTAACCTTTTTGAATGGCCTGTATTTGAATGCATTAGTCCCGTAATTATATTAACACATACATAAATGATGAAATGATAATACTCACAGTCACATACGATGTTATCAGCACCGGTATTAATTTTACAATAAAAACCAACATATCAATTCATCGGTGGATAATAAATACAAAACAAATTCTAATGCATTTCTTATTGATAATTATATTAATTCGTCATGTCACTTGGTGCCTAGCAACTAAAGAGCATTGGATAATCCTCATTAAACCATTCTTCTTGCGAAGTAGTCAAACTTAGTGGACAAAGGAAGATTACTAAGTATCGAGTATGTACTGTACCTTGTATTTCGCCCTATATAGTCTCACGACAGCCGAATGTGCAAGCAAGATATTATGCCCCACAATGTATGTTTCAATCGATGCATTACCCGTAGCGCAACTTGTTCTGTTTGAACAACGACCGGGGGCAATGATTCCTTGTTCGTAACCACCCAAGGCAAAAATGTTGGCCTCGTTAACGGGTGTCCAATACAAAACCCGGTCGCCAAATTCCCGAAAGCACACGTCTGCAAATGCCGTAAAGTCCTTCCTGTGATCACAAAGATAAGCTTGATTTTGAGTTTCAATTTTTTCAATTTCGAGTTTTTAATGTATATTTATATTTATATTTTTTTTTTTTTTGAGTGAAGAGAGAAAATAATACGTTTTTTTGCCGTGTTTTCACTTAAAATACTTAGATATAAGTAGTTGTACATTTTTTTGAAGAAATTTCTTTGTTTTAAAAAATGCACTCTTGAAAGATTGAAGTATTTTGGAAATAAAAAATGAAAATAGAAAAGAGAACAAGCACTAAAATTATACTATTAACAAAACTTACACGATCTTTCTACTAAGCCATCCTCCATACTCGTCTTGGAGTGCTTGTGGCAGATCGATATGATGTAACGTAGCATGTGGTTGAATTCCTACAGGAGTAAATTGTTTCAAAACCGAAAGCACAGAGAGACAAATTTTAGAGTGGGACTATTGACACCCCAAAAATTCCTAAACACATCCCAAAAAAAACCCACCTTCCCAAAAATATCCTCCCGCTTCTTAACACACACACACACACAAAAAAGAAGAAGAAGACCAGTGCGTTTCCGATGCCATTTCCGGTAGCAAAATGCTGTTGGCGATTGTAGCAATCATGGCTGAGTAGCTTTGAAGCTATTCGGCCAACCATGGCCGAATAGCTAATCGGTGGCCGAACAACTTCAAAGTTGTTCGGCCATGTCCGGCCAAACCATTTTTTTTCTTTTAAAGTAAATTGGGGGTATTTTAGGGAAGTTTTTTGGGGTGTATTCAGAAATTTTTGGGGTGTCAATAGTCCCACTCCAAATTTTAGTCGACTTTACAATAGATCCCATTTCCTTGAAGATGGAACGTAAAATTACCATTGCTTATGAGTTGATCAATGAGATTGTTGTAGTATTGTAACCCTTTTTGGTTGATAGGTCCTCTTCCATCTGTCAAGACAATTAAGCTAAGTAGTGACAATGTGTGAGTATATAATTTAAGAATGAAACTAAAGATCCTTGTATCTTTCTAGGATTATTATTTAATGTGTACAATTTTGACTGACAAGTACTATTGTAACTTTATAAATTTTTATTTTAGAGATGTTCTAATATATGAAATAACAAGATTCTCCACGTATATATACAATTGTTGTCAATCTGATTATTATAAAAAAAAAAAAAAAGTTATACAAGTAATAAAGCCCAAACGTGTCCTTGTAATACATATGACAAACGTACTAGGTATAAGCCTCGACCATGATATGGAGAATCTAAATGCTTCCAAATTTGTCTCGACCATCAGTTGGACATCATCCTGCAAGTCTCAAACGCGGTTTAAATTTTATTACAAAAAATGTAATGCATTTAAAACATATATGCCTTGTATTTGTGATAGCCGTCACAAGCCACGTCTCCGTTGGCTCCCTTTGTATGGCCTGAAATAACGAATTTTCAATCTCAGACACAAAACGGATAGTAAAATGGTGTATGTACGTACTAGGATAACGAGAACTAGAGTACTTAATTACCAGAATGAGCAAAAGTGTCCCAAATACTAGGAGTTCTCCCATCCTCCAATGCTGCGCCCTCGTACTTTTTTTGATACGATTAAGGAAGAAACATTTTGTGATCAATTTGTTAATGCCAAAGTATAATATCTCAACGTTTAATTTCTACTAATTTTAAGTTGACATAGGCGATTCTCTAGTAATTTAAGTTGTTCTTTCTAAGAATATTACTAAACGAATATGTTGTTTCTATTGGAGATCCCATCCCTCATATAGAGGGACGGATCCAGGATTGGAGATCTAGGTGGACTATCATTCTTCACAATAAAATTTTCAGCGTAAAGAAGAGAAAATTTAAATAGAAAATATAATGGACAACCATTTTCAAAAATAAAATAAAATAAAATTTACAGGTGGTCAATTTAATTTTTTCAAATTTTCAAAATTTTCAAATTGTATAACTATTTTGCATTCCATCTTAATCCCTACCGATGTTATAGTTAGAATTCGATTGTTTATTGGCTGCACAAACTATCAACAGCAGAAAGTTCACGGGGGAAGCAGGACTATAGGAGCTATTGTCTAGGAAATGTCTCAAACAATGGAAAGCAAACCCATTTTAAAAAAATAAATAAATAAATAAATTTGGATGCATAGCCATATGCTGCCTCCGTCTCTGCCCATATATAGGACGAGTAGAGGTGACACTGACTCTGTCATGTCAAATAGAGGTGATGGTCGCAACGCCACATCATTACCTCCAACGGACATGGTACTACGGCAGTGCTATTTCACTTGCGTTGCACATCTCGACGTGCTTGTTTTGAGGGGAGAAAAATATTTCACAAAAAGTGTGGATACTAATTGGCAAAATTTTGAATGCGCGGTTAAAATTGAACGGCAGAAAATAACTCATGAGGCAAGAAACTGTTAGAATGAACTCAAGCTAATATAATTAGACAATCGCTTCAAAAATTTATCCATCAAGTTACCACACATAATTAAGACTAAAAAAAGGGTAATCTGTGTGTTCAATCAATTTATACAGTGAAACAAAAAGGGAAGAGAAGAAGTGCAACTAACTTGATAAGCAGAAGTGCCAGAACCGAAAACAAAGTCCGCCGGGAAATCTGTTCTCCTGTATTGATCGCCGCCATAAACCACCGCCGTCCTTGAATGAACCACCAGAAAAAGCAAACAGAAACTGCAGCTTAGTTTAAGCATATTTTTACTAACTCCTGTAGTATGCGTACCCACCTTACAGTGGAATACTGGAACTGATCATTTATTGATAAATAAATAAATATTGATAAGTAAATAATAAATAAATAAAGTAACATCATTGACGCATTAGAATGCTTATTTAAATTAAACATTTTGTTTTTGCCTGAAAGCGTTCTTTTTTGAAGTCAGCGTTTATGCACAACCAACAAGATATGCACGTAGGAAGCGACTTCGACATTTGTTTTCTTTAAGAAAAAAACCCCAAAAAAAAACAAAACAAAAAAAAAAACAAAACATAAATAAATAAATAAATAAATGAAGAATTTTAAGTCCCTGATGTGTATGATTGGATGGTCGTCTTCGTCGTTCCAACTGGACGTGTTTGTTTCTAAAGTATCGCCTCGCAGACGTGTTTCTTGACGCTATCCTTAACTGTGATTTTTATTTTTATTTTTTTCCCTTTACCCTTTATATTCATTTTTGTGAATCAAAATTACGAAATTTGACTTCAACTGAACAGTAGCAATTAGCCAATTATTTTAAGAAAACAAACACAGGCGATGCATAGGCAAAATTTTACTTCTCAAATTTCCATATTTTTCAAATATTAAACTCAAGAATATGGTATTTAATGAGTGTAGAGACTCGATGGTCATGGTTAATGTAATGTGAAATTTACGCATGCATTAAGTAATTGGAACTTGCCGTTTAATTATGATCCGAACATGCATACAAATATTAGTTTCTTATTAACTTTAAATATCACTTTAGTCACGGTATCCTTTTTTACGTGATGTGTGAGTGCATGTCACTTTGTTGTTTCCGTATTCAATTTTTCATCTCCCTAATCTCTTGTCGCTTCTGATAGAATTATATGAACAAATTAAATTGAAAGTTACCCAAAGACAAATAGCAAGTCAAAATTAAATTAAAAAAATCTAGCCTTTTTGGGCAAAGATAGTTGCAACTTGTGAACCACATATTCGATTCCATTTAAAGAATGATTGTAAACATTGACGACAAAAAAAAACCTACTCACCCAATCACCAAAACTCCCTATACCCTAAAGCCAAGCATTTCAAAATAGGAAAAAGATAACGATTGGTAAGGTTTATTAGGGTTATAAGGGTTGGTTTTAATGATTTTTAATGTAAAAGAAGAGAGAAAATGAGTGGAGTTGAATGGTAGAGATTTATAGATGTGATGTGATATGTGGATATGATTGATTTGGGATAAAGAAAAAAATTGATAAAAAAAAGTGGTAAAAATTTATGGTGGAGATTTAATGAAAATAATCGATTTGGTCCAACTAGAGGACTTTCGATACACAAGTTTGAAGGTTCAGAACTTAATTGTAACTAGTTCGAAAAGTTCAGAACTCCTACCATAATTTATTCTTCAGTAAATAATTATTTACTATTATATCATCATTTTTAACAAATAATTAGTGAATGATGCGACAATCTTGCGTCATCTAAACGACACGAGACTGTCATATCATTAGGAGTATATTTTATCTTATGGACGAGAGATTATTCCTCTTGCTAATCGTATGTGAAATTCATGTAAGTTTTGCAAGAGATTGTTAGATTGATTAGGTCATTAGAATCATTGACTTTTATAAAGAGTGTAAACTGCAATCAATAATGAGAACTGGGGAATCAAATCGCGTAATGGTGGAATCTTATTCGCTTGCTTTTCTCATCTCTGGATTTTTCTGGAAACCAACTTGGATAATTCTAGTTTAGGCTTATTTTGGTAGAGTAATTCAATTTGGAGAGGGTAATATATGACCTAATAATTGAAAGGGTGGGGTCCCAGAATGTCTCAAAAGTCAAAACCAAGCCGTGTGCCAGGAGGCATTTCCTTCTTTTTTCTTTTTCTTTTTTTTTTCCTCCTCACTTGGGAAAAAAAAAAACTGCCGGGGTGGGGTTGGTTAGAGTGTACCAACCAGGAGCCTATTTATTCATTTACACAAGTCTAAAATGAAAACCCCACCAACTAATTAGTGGTACTTACGGTTTTCGTCTCTCTAGTTTCCAAGGGTGTGAGGCAACTCTTTTAAAATATTTTTACCATTTTTTTATTCGTTTTTTCTTTACTTCTAATGAATCATATCCACATATCACATTATATCCATAAATCTCCACCATTCAACTCCACTCATTCTCTCCTCTTTTATATTAAAAACTTTTAAAAACCATTAAAAACCAACCCTTATCACCCTATCTATCTAAAATACAACAACTAGGTTATGAATTAATAAACTCCTTGCTACTGTACAGTTCGACCTTGATCATATTGGTTGCTGTTGGCGTGGCCATTTCCACTTAGTTCTTAGACTTCAGATGTTGCTTTGGAGAAACGATCAGATCCCCACAGCGGGGATGTGTCGTCCCCTGATCGGTGGGGGAATCGTAGCCCACCCGCCCCCCACCAATCAGAGGGGGACACATTAGCACAATGGGGATCATAAGATCCCCACTGTGGGGATCCGATCAAATCCATGTTGTTTTGTTTAATAGTTTTGGCATGTCATTAAGTTCACTTTTTTAATGGTAAGCTCTTATCTTATGAAAAATTAACAAATCTTGTCAAAATGGTAAAAAAAAAATATTATAATGCACAATTCTTGAATCTAGTAGAAATCAATAATGCAAATGCTCGTTTGTAGAATATATTAGAAATTATATTTTGAGATTGAGAAATTATTGTCCATATATCTTGTAATTAAGCAATGACTTTACTTTTTCTCATTTATTAAGTTATTAAAAATGAATGTGACTGTTATAAAAGTATAGAAATAATAGAGAGAATTTAGAGAGAATGAATTATAAGGAATTCACAGGAATGAATTTCATTAATAATCAAGTATATTTATAGGGAAATTTCGAATGGCACAATCGTAATTACATAATTTCATCAAGGGTATAATAGTCATTCACATAAATAAAATATAATAATTTATTTCCTCACTTCCCTCATTAATTATATTATATTAATATTATTATTATATTCATAACACTTCGAACGACTGTTAATACAAATGTCTTCTAAACTTGTTTGGAGAAAAACCAGTGGGAAAAAACTTCCAAACCGATTGCAGGATGCTTGGAGTGGTTATATAACGCTTCATCGTAAAACATTGCTCCCGATATCTATCAACGGTATAAGAGTATTCACGTCTTTCGCCTGCTAAAACCTTGTCAAGAAAACCCAGTGGGAAAAAACTTGATCGAAGGAAAAGAAAGATGCAATTCTACTGTCGATTTCATATCTTGAGGGACCGATATCGCTTACTTACGGTAAAGGATTTCAATATCATCATTGTTTGGATCTAAAGCATTGTCTCTATTATAACTTGATCCAATGATACACTGCCGATTTCTCTTATTTGTCTCAATATACTATCTGTGAATATCGCCGTTAAAATCTTATTAGGAAAAACCCAGTGGGAAAAATCCTAATGAAGGAAAAGAGTATTATTCATGTAATACGCTTTAATGTTACCTCATTAAAAACGCTAGGAAAACCCAATGGGATAAAACCGATCAAGGAAAAAGAGTGCAACGCGTATTTTATACAAGTATCTTAAGCATTTCAAAATATTTCATAGATTTGTATGAGTATCATATACATTGGTTCATACTCTCTTCATTCATTTCCACGTGAATGAAATTTTAGATGTTATACAACATCATGTTATATTTAGTGTATATATGCAATCAACAGCTTGACTTGATCTCATTTTCTCACTATATCGAGATATATACCTAAATCTCTTCCGGAGATTTCATAGTAGTTGAGATTGGCCGCTTCATTAAAAACCTTGTTTGAGAAAAACCCGCTTTGGAACAAAAACATCAATCAAGGAAAAGATACAGATATGAATTTCTCAACAATATCAATGTAGATATTTTGAGCCGTTGCATCTGTTGATACAATAATACATTTGAAACCTCTTCAAGAGTTTCATTCTCATTTCTCATTAAACCCGTGCATGAACACTTTAATCATAAGGGCATATATTTCAAAGATCGGTATTTTTCGATGGATTTTAATATCCTCACTATTATTGATAGTATGTAACGCTATCTTTCATAATGTACGACACTTTCAATTTTATTTGTTTCCATATCGACATAACTTATCGAGATATCTCATTATCAATTCTCTTGTAGGATTACACAATATAGTTATGTCTATATACTCTTCAAGAGTATATGCCTCGTTATTAAGACCATCTTTAATAATTTGCTTCTGATATATATGATTGGGAAATCTCATAATATCAACGCTCGTGTGCTAACTTATCAAAGCATCTTAGCGATATATGTGATTGTTCATAGCATCTTTTTATACATCTTTGAACTTCAAGTTCATATTTTAATTGAGGATATAGATGATGCATTTCACATATCATTTTGACCTTTAATACTCCCCCTCATGCTAAGAAAATTTAGAACACTAAAACTCATATATGTTCTCATCATTCAACCTTAATATGGGAATTTATATGGTTGCATTCTATTCTCGATATTGACAATTTATTGGAGGACTTTAAATAATTTGCCACATAATATCCTTAATTTGTATGCATACTCAATCCTTCAAGGATTTATTCAAGTATTGAGATATACATTTACTAGCTTTATCATTAAATTTGAAATCATGCTCATATCAGTGAGCAAATATTTCAGAAATTTCAAATTACGAATCATATACACATGTGACTATCTAGTGGATCCATATCATAATATCTAGTAGTCCACATGGAGGATGAGTGGGCCCATATTTCTCATCCTTTATTCGGATATATTTGGGATTTATTCTCAATATTGGCTAGTAATGATTTCATCATTTATCGAGAACAATCATTGAAGAATTCTTTTAATTCTTCACTTGAAATATTGATTTCAATAATTATTTAAAGCAGGGATGGTCAATTACTTAAGCGAAGTATTATTGAACTTTTAGTTCAGTAAATTCTTATATCGATTTCACTAGTATCTGTATAGTGCTCAACATGATTTATTACTTTCATCATATGTATAGCTCACCGACATATTCCATCATGTTTCGGTGGAATTATTGTCTACTCTTTGTACAAACAGTTCTGATTACAGCTCATACGCATCACATCCTGGCTATTGTTCAATCTGCGAGTCTTAACTCTTACGCTTTGCAGTCGTGCCTCATAATGCTTCATGTTACTATTTAAACGCCGAGTCGTGATCTCATACCCACGTATTATTCTATAAATAGATCATCAAAATTATTGCAAAATTCATCCTAATAAGAGTCCATATCTTATAATGGATCATATGCTCTCAAATCTTCGAAAATACTATCCATCATTACCGATCAAAATTCTAAAAGAATTTATCGAGGTAGACTCGAAAAGGTTGAGGATGCTAATGAATAAGGGCATCCCAGAGATGTTCGATGTTTAATTGAAGCAAATGTTCGATTATCTGGTGAGGTTTCGATTCCTTCTAAATACATGCCTGGTATGGGTAAAAGTAGTTTTTCAAAGAAGCGGAGAGCAAAGGTGGAGGGTGCTACAAATGTGCTCGGTGGACATGTAACACTCGATGTAAATCGCTGCGTGTCTAGCTTCCGAGAAGATAAGATAGCATTCATTAAGGATGGATTGAGTAAGAGCCTTTGGATGATAGTCAATGAGGCTCTTGAGACACATCCTAGTGGACACGCATAAGGTGAGTGATGGCCTTATGGGCCAAATTCAAAAATGAACAATCACGTTATAGTCTTGAAAAACTTACTTTAGAAGATCCTGCTTGTAAATTTAGTAGAAAAATTTAGTATAATAATTTTCTCATATTAATGTAAAGGAAGTTCGGTGTAATAACGAAGATCAATGTTTTCTTGTAATTGTAAATATTTTTTCAATTTTTAAGATATATATATATGTATATATATATATATTATTTTTCAATCAGATAGGTATATGTCATTTCACTAAAAATTTTCTGCCTTTCTCTTTCATATTTGTCAAAAGTAAATAGTACAATCAATTATTGGTTTGAAAATTTTTCTTTAAATAGAGGATTCATATATCTCTCATATTCATACATTAAAAAGTATAGTACAAAAAGAGAGATAGGAGTAGAGATGGATATGGAGATTTTAGAATCATCTCATACAAGTCACCTTTACTCGCATGATTAAAACCGTATGTATTCTTGGTGGATCTAATTGGTAGGTCATATCCAATACATGGATATGGCAAACCGACTGTTAAAGAGTTAGGGAGACAAGAAATCAATATACTATATGGAGAAACCAACAACAAACTTTTAGCTAGACTTATAATGGCAGCATCATCATGGGGAATAAGAGTTTGAGTGTAATACCTTTCCATTTAGTTGGATCTAATACTCGAATTGGAGCCAGTTCTACCATGGGTCAGCGAGGTTTGGTGCTACAAGCGCAATCCATCCACAACCGCAGATGATGTATATGATGAATAATAAGTGATGCTTTCATTGTCTTTCCAGTGGCGGCTACAACACACCGAGGAAATATTCACATAAGCGCTCGTTGGTACAAGTGGAACTTTCATGTCAAACCAATAGGTTTGTTGAATATTAACAATTTCTTTGATGACTTACTATGCCTAGATCGTAGTGTAGATAATAAGTTTTTATCTCTCATTTAATGCAGAAAAATACTTATTTCTCGCTAGATCAGCTGATGAACTACTTATCAAATTTCATGCATATGTTCAAGAATCATGGAAGCCGGGTCCAGTCGGTCACAGACCATTGTCAGCGAAAAAGAAATTGATCCTTTAAATATCTCACATGAACCCCGATGTTGAGGGTAAGGCGAGTTTTGAGTATTTATACTCTCGAAAAGCACCCTTCATTTATGGGTTCAATATGTATTTTCTTTTCGCATTTTTATATTTTCAAGTGTTTATTGCCATCTTTGATATTCTCAATATGTTCCACTTCTTTGTTTTTTCCGTGAGTAATAATAATAATATCATATTGGCTTTATTCAAATACAGTCTAGTGATTATGCTTCTTCAAGAGCATTTATTCTCATATAAATACAATCTCATATCATCGATGAGATTACTTCATATAATCTCTCCATGCGATATATTTTCTTTGATTTATCAACATGGGATCTATTGAGCATTTTATTTATCCAATGGTAACTGCAGGATACCACTTACTCAATTTTCTCCATCAATATTCAATAGGCGTGGAAAGTGAACATTCCTTTATTAAATGCTTCTTTAAGAGCATTCTCATCATATTACAATATACTAATCTCATAATGAGATTTTTCACCACGATATATTTTCTTTTCTCTTTTATCACAATGGGATTATTCTTTGAGCAATTTCATTTCATCAATACATACAACTGCAAATTCACATCACTTGCTCAAATCCCTTCTTTAATATCAATAGAATATTCATATCGAACATATATAAATCAGTATCCAATTGTAGTTTAATCCAACCACATTTGTAATAAGTATTCTAAGCGTGTGGTATATCCCACCACATTGAAAATATTCATACCAATCGTGTGATATAACTCACCACATTGAAATATATCAAATTTAAAGTCATTAAATTTAAATTGCAGAAATTAAATTTCCTCCAATAGGTGGTCGAACCTCTTATGGGAATTATTGCAATAAATATAAATTTCACTAATTTAAATCGCGAGAATTAAATTGCATAACATTTCTTTACTTCTTGGGGGAGTAAGTCTGCTAGTAGAAGGTATTACTTTTCACTTGGCGATATAAAGTATAAATATATAAAATCTTCCATTTAGTGATGGTTGAACCCATCATCGCAGAGGTATTGCGAAGATTTAAATTGCAATAAATAAAGTCTTCTTAAATATCTATAGAATCAAATTTGTTCTAACTATTTCTTCAAAATATAATTATTGTCAAAGTAAGCAGTAAATAATCGAATATCTGGCTCACGCATTAGCGGATTCTCACCAAGTGCGCCTGGCGCTACACATATTTCTTTATAAAGTTTTGACATTATAAGCGATTAATCGTAAATATTCACAAGTCTAAGGACCCTTTTTGTAACTTTTTCAAAAGTGCTGATTTGTAAATTTTGAAAGTTTACCTTATCAATATTGATGTCGAATCAAGATCTCGTTAAATCGAGTATAATGGAGCTCGATAAAATTTGATTTTGATAATGTATGCTCCTTATATCTCGAGAAAACGAATGTTATAGCTTAATATATTATTATATTATAAAATAATATCATATATATATATACCTCCGTCCTCACATCCTCAATATCCATGCAGCTTCACTTTGTCTACATCCATGTTTGACTCAAATTGGGGCAATTCAATTCGACATCGATCTTGCTGGTGTTCGATTATTTCTAAGGCGAAGAAAGAGAATTGATGTATAATTGTATAGGATTGATTATAATATAGAATTCAGAGATATTAGGAAGAATTAATTCATTGGTAATAATCCAGGTTTCACGTCATCGGCAAGATGCTATAAGATCTGCAGAAGCATACTCCTTCATATTACTCTTCGGTTGGTTAGAAGCTCATCTTTGATAACGTGTTATAAAGATATGAAAATAATAGAGAGAATTTAGAAGAATGAATTATAAGGAACGAATGAATTTCATTAATAATGAGCCTCTATTTATAGGAAGCTTGAATGGCCTTGATCGTAATTACGTAATTTCATCATATAATAGTCTATTCACATAAATAAAATATAATAATTTATTTCCCTCACTTCCCTCATTAATTATATTATATTAATATTATTATTATATTCATAACTGTGACATTACTTCCAAAAAAAAAATGAATGTGACATTATTGGATTGTATGAATGTGATTTTGTTAAGTTTATATGAATACCTATTCGCATAGGTATATTACTGAAGTTGTTTTATAGTGTTTCACGAATAGAATAATAAATTTATTTTAAAATTCACATGCGAATTATTAATTATAGATCCATTATTAATATATATATATATATATATATATATATATCACCTTACACCAAGCCCCTCATTATCTAGGGCGCTTAATTTATATGTCACTCGGTAAAAAAGAAGACACTAAAATAAAACATATGTGGTCCTTTATAGCTTGTTGAAACATTGACATCTATTCACAGGGAGTGTTCAAATGAATTTTGATTAATTCATGAAATAATGATGCAAGACAAATAAAGATTCAAGCGTAATCCTTTCAAATGGAAAGATGATTTTGGAATCCTTCAAACGACCAAAAATGTTTTAAACGTTATGAAACTAGTTAGGGGCTGTTCTTTTGGATATAAAAGTTATCTAAAAGATTTCTGTCTCTTCTTTCCAACCACCCATACACTTTCCAATAAAATATTAACCATATATTTTACACGGAATACCGCGCGTAGTAAAATTATCCCAAAATAAGTCTAAACTTAGAAAGTGACCCAAAATTCCTCGAAATGATGAAAGTAGACAAAATAAAATTGAAAATTTTTTTCCCTTATATCTTAAGCTCAATCTTAAATGGTCGAAACTCATCGTATCAAACAGCAAAGTTGAGAATTTGCTTCAAAATCAGACTCGAACATCAAATTTACAGTTTAATGTGTATCCCCTTTTTATTAATCATTACTTTTTCTTCTTTATTCTTTTTTCTTAATTTCACAATAAAGAATAATGTAAAAAAGTTCTTAGTAACATTTTTATCTTCTTTTTGTTCAACTTTTCATGAAAAAGCTAATTATTTACAAAAGTTTGTAAAAAGTTTTAAAATTTATAATTAAATATTTCATATCTACTCCTTACTTTAATAACTTGATATATGTTTTGACATATTAATTAAACATGTGCTAGTTTTTTTAATTTTTCTCATTAAATTCTATCAAAATATTGTGAAATCTCTATTTGTAACAATTATGTATTTTTGTAATTAAAAAATTATTATCTTTTTATGAAAATATTATATAGAAAATAATTAATTATTACTAATTTCTGCTTTTGAAACGATAGTAATTTAATGAGAAAAGATAATAAAAGTCTAATCTCAATAAGTTTAATAATATTTATTTTTTGAAATGAAAATCTATATTATCAAATGAATTCTAAAGAAATCCAGTAAAAGTTTCGAAACAAAAAGTCCTTTTAGATTCATTGAAAAGATTTTTATGAATTTGGTGGAAATCCGTAGAAGTCTATGAAAAATCAATAAAATTCCATTAAATTTCATAAAAGTCATTCAATTTAAAAATCTATTAAAATCCTTACAAATCCAAACTAAATACAACCCCTTACACATCTTTCTAAAATTTCATGAGGGTGAAATTGAGATAAGTAGAAAGGATGGAGGCACATCATGTAACTCAGTTATTTCTTCTTGCTTTGTTCGTTTCATACTTTCATATTAGCACTGTTTGTTGGTAATAATTCAAACGGGGCTGAGGAAATACAAGACAAAGACATCGGCGACTAAAGCGACCAGCACTGCCATAGTTGACGTTCAATTTTCATAAAACTATCTTTCACCATTATATGTTCTAAAAAGCATAAAATATGGTTAAACATCAAGTTAAACTTTGAATTTTCACAAATTTAAGCATGTATAATTTTACATTGAACGAAATACATGCAGACATAAAAAAGCGACGTTGTCAAGGTTGATGTCTAAAAAGCACAAGACTAAGCAACAAGTCAAACTTTGAATTTTTACAAGTTTAACCAAATATAAATTTACAAGCATAGCAAAGCAAAAAGCATAACAAAATGTCAAAGTCAAGACATCTATTAAACGAGGTCAAAATGGACTTTTTTAATAATAGAACTCTCACCACAACTACCTTCTCCAGTGAGGTTCTTACTATTGTGATGATCGCTTGATTCAACCACAGTCAACCACCCTTTCAAGCCCGTGCTTAAAGTGGGCGATTTCCGTGTTCATTTAATTTATTTCTGTCTAGAAACTCACTTCTATTACCAGGTCAAAGTTTAATTTCAATATTAGCCATCCTCGTATACGAAACGAATATTCATGTGTCTCATTAATATTCAACCTAAAAATTTAATTTCATCCAAAAACATGCTTAAGAGGGCAGACATGAGCTTTAGAAAATTATTTGCAGCCAACTTGCATCTCTCTCAGTGCTTATCAGATTGTATTAAATAGAACCCACAAAATTTTAACAGCGCTATGTCAACACTCACACTCAACTCATTGAGGTGCAACCCTTAAGGCATAAGCATCATGCAGCTAAGGTCTGCTCCCTAGTCTTGCCTTTTGAGAGGCACTCTTTTAACTTGGCTTTCAAAGCTGATTTTATTCGTAACCTAACAGCCCAACTAAAACATAGAGAAAAGAATAGGAGATCACATAACAGTATAACTAAATAGCTAGGATGTTTGGACTCGCCAGAAGAGGTGCCGCACCCATGTCGACACGAAATGACATGGCGAAAACTTTGACTTTGACAAAAAAACTTTGATTTTGAACAAATGGCGCCACTGGAAAATTTTCCGAACTATTGGAGTTTCGTCTCGCCATGCTAGTTCTAGATCTAGTCTCGATTTTTCCAATGGGCATCGTATGTGACCAAAAATATCTAAATGACACACCCGAGTGTTTTGAAACATTCCTAATTAATAGATAGACAATTGTAGAAATTGTATACACTACTATTACGAGAACTAGAACTTTCTATTCATTAGCAAAGAGTGTCAAGGGTTGAAAAGTTATTTACGATACATAATCACCTTTCATATGATTTTCTTTGTGACAAGGAAAAATAAAATGCCTATCTTCACTTAAATTTTTTTTTAAAAAAACACTCCTCATTTGATTCATACAAAAACTCTTCAATCTCTTTAATTTTACCAGTCAAATTATCTGTACCATTAAAATTCACTATAAAAAAGTGACATACAGAACTATAGTAATTATTTATAATAGGAGGAATGATCGGGGTACCCACATAGGGAAAAAATTGGTGTGGCCGCCACTAGCCTTCACTATCAGGAAGCAGTTATATATTATTCATCTAACCTAATATAGATACTAAAAAAATTTTTAAAAAAAAAATTTGGGTGATGTGACACCCTATTGCGTGGGTATCGTACCCATGTGCGTACCCAATCAAAACCATTTACAATAGAAATAAAGTTGGGTGTATACACAAAATGTGTACGGCAAACCACTATACTCTAATAGAGTATGGTAGAAAATTATCATATTGCCCTTTAAATGTGGGAGGACCCACACCCCTATCAAAATATGATAATTTATCACAGAAAATATATGTGTACACCAAACATCTCCCTTAGATTACATATCCCTTACAAATTTATTGTGTATACAGATACGGAGACAGATATATATATATTTTTTCAAAATTACTAATGTATTTTATTCGAATTTCAGTTTGGATTCCACGCGGATAAATAATAAAAATAAAAAATAAAAACGATTCCCTAGGAAAAAAAATCTATACCACGAGGGATAGCGCTTGGAGTGGTGTGTG
This sequence comes from Jasminum sambac, assembly GCA_018223645.1. Lineage (NCBI taxonomy): Eukaryota > Viridiplantae > Streptophyta > Magnoliopsida > Lamiales > Oleaceae > Jasminum > Jasminum sambac. The sequence continues at coordinate 32,085,850 of CP073652.1, forward strand.
GGCCATTGCCGCATATGCCTTCGTGCTTGAAATCTGCGGGTCGTTGTCGTTCAAAGGTATGGTGTATCTGTATGCTAGAATTCTAGTTCATCATCGGAAAAAATCAGAAAACCTAAATCAATGGATACAATGATCAATATCAGTAAATATTTGTACGATGATCCAATGTCACATGGATCCATAGAATCACGTCACCCGGTAGAATCCTGTGCATACCAGTTGCAGAGCTGGAGACCCTTTCAGTTCCCCAATGGAAAAGCCCTAGAATCCGATTCCGCTAAACCCTACTCCGGGTATACGGGTCCCCAAGGAAGAGACCATGCCGGTCTGATCGGACTACGTCGTTTTCCATTAGCTCAATTCTCGACATGTCGAAGCTTAGCCTTTTTGACGACGACAAGCCGCCACTTAAGGCGGCTCACAAGCGGTGGTTCGATCGGAAGCGTCGCCGTAAGGGGTCGAGGTCTCTATCGGGGAGAAGCAGCGATCGAAGCGGGACTCGCAGGCGGTGCTGCTCGGTGGGGACCTCTAGGGCTTACGGGACTGCTTCAGATCATCCTATGGTGACGGGAGGGACTGATTCGAGCGGGGAGCTGTTTGTGAACGGTGGAGGGGACGCTAATTGGGCATCTGATGTGAGTGAAGCTGCGAAGAATCCGAGGAGAGAGAGGGAGAGCAGATGGAGTGGCGAAAGGGAGAACGTGAGTAGTGGGTATGGGCAATTAGGTAATTTTGATAGCCAGGGGAATGAATCTGGGTACGGGAGTGAGCCAGGGTATCGGGGTGATGTGGAGCTTGGATATGGGGATGAGGTTGATGAGGAAGAGGATGATTCAAGACTTCTGTTTTGGGGTGAAGAATTTGAAGGTACTTCATTCTGAGTAACTACTAACTCCTGCTTATGCAGGATTTTGGGATTTTCATTCACTTGAGATATTATTATTATTATAACTTGCAGTGTGAAATTTCCTGCCTTTTAGTTGCATTGATTTTAAGTATATCACTTCACTGAATTTTGTACGACCATTAGCATTGAATTTTGAAAGTAATGCAGTTAACTATATTTCTTCGTTGTGTAACCTTTTTCTGAGTTCTATCTGTATGGGGAGCTAGATTTGGTCTGTGTAGTTCACTAGTTCTGGCCTTAATTTTGATGCTAATGTAACAGAGAGTAGCGCATGGTGGGGAATAATAAGTTAGGAGTATAGACAAACAAATGCAATTGAACTGCTTCTCCAAGTGGTTCTCATGGTAATTAAGCTTTCTTAGCACATCTTCATGGAAGACAACCATGAATTTTGTGGTGTTGGACTTTGGTGGATATTTTCTTGGAAGATTATGCAGTTTTTGTTTAAATTTTCATTTTTATGTCTTATTTGGTATTTTTTGTTTCTGAATGTTTGTAATTTGTTTCTGAATGTTTGTTGTCATCTTTGTATGGTTGCTTAGTAGTAGTTCCAGCAAGAAAAATGTTATTGGGGACAAGAGGCCTGATTGGGAACACTTTTTTCCAAATTTTTCCACTTTTTTCAACTTTTTTCTTTATCCTAAATCAATCACATCCACATATCTCATCACATCCACAAATCTCAACCACTCAACCCCACTCATTCTCTCTCCCCTTTTACATTAAAAACCTTTAAAAACCATTATAATCTATTCCCTATCACCCTTAAGAAGTACTAATACAATTAAAGGAGAGTAATACCAGGAAATGAAGATTGGGGATAGGGAAAACTGAGTGCAGGATATTATTATCTTGGTAGTGCATTAGGTTGTTCTGTCTTCTACCTTTCCTATAGCAGATTAGTTCCATGTTTAAATTTCATAAGTCAGCGTATATGGTTGGGATGTGGCTTTTCTACAACATAAGTGTGTTAATAAACCAAATGTATGTTCTCAAATGTGAAAAAGAAGTATATGCTATATTTTACTGCCATGAGTTTCCAAATGTTACTGAAAGACTATCTGTCTGAGTACAATTATATGATTATATCCAATAGTTGCAATTTGATTAACTAGTGAATACTCTACAATTTTTGTTGAGTGCTCTCCTTGTCGAGGCATTGGATCTTACCTCTGAGTTTAACTTTTCTAATGACTATTTAACCAACATCTTGGGGTTCTGATGGTTGATAGACCAAGTTAGAGTTTTGGAAACAAACAAATTGTTGCCCAATGCTATACTTTAGATTAGCGGCTTGTTTGGTAAATGTTAAGTAATGTTTTTTTAAAAAAACCTTTCACTTGAGTTGTGGAGAAGTGGTAGTAATAGTGCTGGTGCATGTAGGCATGATTCTGGAAGTAGGAATTTAGTTGAGGTTTATGTGATTAGATGAGAGGTTCTCCTTAGAGAGAAAAATTGGAGATATATGAACCTGTCGAAAGTTCATCACTTCTATTTCATTATAACCCCAAAAGTACTCATTATACAATCAGATTCTACCTAAGAATCATCTACTACTAATTGGTCGAAGTCAAAACATTAATATCGACCACACATCTCATATCATTACTCAATATTATCCATGCATCTCGTGGATCCCACTGCTACCTAATGTAAAAATTTAGTTTTTAGTAAGGATAAAAGTTTACCCAAACACGGAAAGTGGTCTAATATATATATATATATTTATAGTAGACCACTGCTACCTAATGTAAAAATTTAGTTTTTAGTAAGGATAAAAGTTTACCCAAACACGGAAAGTGGTCTAATATATATATATATTTATATTAAACACGACTTACAGAAGAAGCCTTAAGCATTTTCCACTTATTTTATAGACACCAATCAGATTGGGTAGATCTATATAGGTTACTTCCAATAGTTTTGAAGGGTTTAAAGGAAACACAAAAATCAAAACAGAGTATTACTGGATGGAGTGCTTTCCTGGTTAAATATCTGTCTTTCTGGCACTGATTATTCATGCCTCTATTGCTGATGTGTTCCTTCTACTCTATTTACAGATTCTGGTTCAAAAACGAAGAGTGTGGGTCAGAGCTCATTGCAGAAAGCCCATCACAGGTGTCGACGTAAGAAACATGATTTGAGAATGGTCGATGTCATGAAGTAGCTCACCTTTTTCATGATCGTGGAGTCGTTTCACTTTTATGCTTTTGGTATATATCTGGAAGAACAAGGACGCGAAACAGCAGACTCATGTTGGGCATTATGCCTTGGATAAGCTCTTTCAGTTTGTTGTATTCCATGTACATCTGTGGCACTTGGAGGATTTTCACGCTGCATAATGGTATTTTGCCAAAGAGGCTGTGCCATATGCATTTAGTTTGATGCTTGGTCCTGCAAAAATGATAGTTGTTGTGATATGTATATTTGGTTGAATGACTTGACGAGTCCCTTTTTTGAATTTGGTGAGGGATTTTGGTAATGGGAAAGTGTATTTAATTTACAATGTTCTTACAAATGCTGTGGTATTATTGTAAATGACTTTCAAGTATTATATATGATCATGGATTTAGCCTCATTTGGTATGTTGAATGTATTGGACAGGTAGTCTTCTGTGTTTTTTGATAAAAAAAAATTATTATTACTAGTTAATTAAAATTAAACCTTTAATGTTAACAACAGTTGTTAACTTCTATCCATTTTTACCCAAATTCACACAATCTGTTGAAACTCAAAAGTAATTTCATAACCCAAGAAGAAAGAGAAACCTCTTGCTAAACCATGTAAACCAAAAGCGAGGAGAGGAGATTTACGTAGTACACGACTAAGGATTATTTGTAGACAAAGATCCCAAAGGCAACCAAATTTAGTCCTACAAGATGAGGAAATCCTTGGACCTTAATTTAACCAAAAGTACATCTTCTACAGAAATATACAGGACCTTGTTTACATAATCAGCTCAGCAGCCCCACGCACAAACACACGCAGTGACGCAATCATCAAGCAATAATCTGAAAATGACTCTAGAAGAAGGTTCCTGTAGCACACATTCGAAATCCCAGTGTAAATTGGCTGTGATTACACAATCTTACCAAACCATCAAAACAATCTCCAAAATTCCCTGACGAACAGAATAAAACCCATTAGTATCAATCAGAGAACTTGGTCATTGAGAGCACTGCAGTTTTCAGACTTCGGAAGTTTGATAAATTTGATAATCAAATTTTCAAAATTGAATTTGAGTGGTTTCCAATATAGATCACTGAACTTCGAAAAGAAAAGCTTGTATCTGTATTACCAAAATCCAATAAATAAGATTGGGAAGATCAAGATGCAGCCGATGTAGTCAATCACAAGAGTTGGCAAATAGAGCAAACACCATCATCATTGAAGAATTGAAAGTGTTGGGCGAGGTCTGACAACATTTAGCACGCCTGTAGCAGTTGTCTGTCAACAATAATGTAAAGAAATTAAATCATTCTATTAGGATGGACAAGATTGTCTATTAAGACTTGAAAACAATTTAATAAATTCACCTCAAAGAAAGAGTTGAAGTTGAGACGCAGAAGAAAGCGCCTAAGAAACGGGGCTCTCTGACTCCCAGCAATCCTGCTATTGCGGAGTATGGTATATAACGAATTCGAGTTTTTATTGAATTCCTGTGAGAATCAAATGGAACATATAAGCTACTAGTCAAATGATTTGAATGAAGATAGTGAGAATTCATTAGTCTATCACATGTGACTTTATATACGATCGTACATGTGGTTCTTTGCACTACTACTTCCCCACCACTCCATTTATCCTTATTTATAAACACCTTAACAAACGTACTCTCCAATAAATTTTCTTACATATATTATAAGACCAACATATTTACAATTAGAAAATTACCTCAGCTATGCGCTCCAGGTCGGCGGTATTTTCATTGTTCTCTTGGTTTTCAATCTTCCAGCAAAATTGCAAGCAAAGTTTCATTATGCCGTCCAGTATACGGGACACAGAACCAATGTCCAAGAAAGATTGTGAAATTAGTGCAGATAAGTACCTGCAGGCATATCATCCATAAATCCTATTGCCCCCTTTTCCAGTTAAGCAACAGAAAATAGACTCAGTACTTAATGCATTTAATAATCACCACTTATTTTTCTGAACCCAGGATGTTACAGTATTAATGTAGAAATTAGAAATTGCGATTTATTTGGCACAGCCATTTTTAAACTAATTCTGGTGGGTTTGGAATCCCTACATAGAGGATGCCACATAACCTAGAAGGTTTGAATCAGAATTGGAACTCTAACATCCAGTAAATAACAATTGCCACAACTGACAAATCATGGAGAAAGCAAGAGCTGGTCATATAGCATGAAATCTATCATTTTACTTACTCTTGATGATAATCAACCAGTTCTGTAAAATCACGAGAATTTTGTATGTGAGTTTGCAAAACATTCCACTGAGATTCTATTACATCCACCTGGGAAATCAAAAAAGAGGCATTTCATTGATCTGAAGAATTCTTAAACAGGCACATGTAAAAACTAAAAAGAACAATAGAAATATAGAATACATATCAGTAAATCAGAATGTAATTTTTTTCTGCATAGCTATTATATTTATGGCCGAAATATCATGGCATATCACTGACATTGATTGTTAACCATATTACCGTGTATTCACACGTTTAAAGGAAATGTGTTTGGAAAGAAATGGATTGTGAAAACAGCTAGATCAAAGACACTGCTGACACTTTTTGATTCCACATGGACTACAGAATCATACACAGACAAGGATGGACCTAATCATGATAACATTACAGTTCTCTAGTTTCTGTGTCACATGAGAACAGTAGCTGCATCAGCTAACCAGTTACAATCAAAGTTAAAATTTCTGCAATAAGTTACCTGGATATAGAACTGAAGATTCCTGATCAGGAAGGCCATGTGTTCTCTAACGCGCCACATTGGTCTAAACCTCTGCCTTCTCTGTGGAGATAAGTTACTGTTGTTGCAGTTATTGTGTCGTCTAGCAAAATCAGAGTGGTCTTGATGCATTGCAGAAGCCCATGACTTTTCCAATTCCATTTGTGTCCTTTTCAGACGGAGTAAATACTGGAATATCCTAAGATACCTGCAAGAAACAAGTTTCAGACAGAGTACGTCACCCACTTAAAAATCACTCTTAATGCTGTATAATGAGGAAAAGACACGAGATTTCAATTTGTAAGTATTGGTAGTTTATATGATATTGTTTGTTAAAACATTTTCAATTTGTTTGGCAAAAGGGAGGCTGGGGACGAATTGAATGCTTACTTAGAGAGCACTTCCTGTGTAAAGAACAACTGCAAGGGCCAGTCAATGGAATATTCAAGAGCAATGCCATCCCAACCGTCAAGGGATGTCTCCAAGGAAGTGTCTGATTGGACACTAGAGTCACCATCAACATAACCTTTTACTTTTGGCAACTCAACTTGGGAGGATTTAAGCGTGATTCCACGCATCCTAGAAAAGATATAATAGGATAAAAATAAAAGCTATTCTGACAACTTGCACTCCCAATTGAACGTTAGGAAAACAGAAGTGATTCATACCGCAAAGACACTCTTGGAAAGTATCTGTCCTCTTCACCAATAGTCTTTATTGCAGCCTGAATCAGATATACTAGTATCAATACTTGCACAACTTTTGGAATATACATAAGGTCAGCAAAGAAAAGAGAAACAAAAATGGACCTGATCATTATTTTATCCACGCCATCACGGCAGAACAAATGAAGGAAAGAGGTATAACAAGAAATTGTCCCCAAGTTTTTTTGACACAGGTAAATGAAAGAACTTTCAGGTTACAAGATTTATTATTACACTATTTAGTTGTGAGCTGATTAGAAGGGCACCTATAAATATCATTTTTTTCATTTACAAATTGTGGGAATCGCTAAACATTACCTGTTGAAAAGGAACCATAAGATCAGCTTCAGCAGTTGACTGTCGAGGTGGTAAACGCATAAGCTGCCGACTATCCTCAAGAAAACTCTGTCATATAACATCATATTCAACATTTTACATACTCAGTCACTCAAAGATAATGTAATGAGAACATATTGTAGGGGGCATGACAGCACCCTTTCAACGCAACAGAACGATTTTTCCCATTTTATAAATTTAAATTAAGGGCTGACACAATAAAAAAACTTTATTGCACATGTTCAGAAGTAATGACGATCCCAAACCCTTTGTAGCAAAAACCTCAGTTGAAAGAAAGAGTTTGCCAGGACACAGTTAGCTTCTTATCTTGATATATGATTGCCAGACAAATCATGTATCCTAGAGGCAATAATGAATTAATAAGAATCTCTTTAAGTCATGTACGAACTGTTTCCGAGGGGATCAGGTCTAATAAACACAACGTCCAGTGTCATATATCCATGCCTGAAAAAAGTCGCCTTTGGCTAGGAGGAAATAATCTTTAAGAGCCTTCAAGTGACCATTCAAGTCGGCGCGAACAACCACAAGCTGCAGAGATGGAAAAAATCAATAAATGTATTTCCTTTAGAAAGCAAGAGCTATTAATTTTTGCAGTGGTTACCTGCCAAAGATGACTTGCTGCAATTGCCTTTATAGAGGCAACAGCAGTCTCAAATGATCTTTTATGGAACTCAGATGACTCCTGCACACGACGAGAGTGTCAAGAATTGATACCAAGCTCCCTTTTTCATTGATAGTTGCTTGTCAATAAATAGAGAATAGAGTTACAACCCTAATTTACAATGGGCCCTAACTACATAAGATATCTAAACGACTATGGGCTCTAATACAACTAGGTTAAAATATAACTATACAACTAGTTATACAATAAAGTATACAGTGTCATCCCCCCTCAAATTGATGCGGGAGGGTCCGAGAGCATCAATTTGCCCACTAGAAACTGATGACGTTGACGAGATAATGCCTTGGTGAACACATCAGCTGTTTGGAGCTCAGTGGCAACGTGAGGAAGATCGATCACGCGTTGGTCAAATGCTGCACGAATAGAATGACAATCAACTTCAATATGCTTGGTACGTTCGTGGAAAACAGGGTTCGCGGCAATTTGAATGGCACTAGTGTTATCGGCATGCATGGGAGTGGGAGAAAATTGGGGAATACCAAGTTCGCCTAACAAACCACGAAGCCACACAATCTCAGAACAGGCTGAGGACATAGCACGGTACTCTGATTCAGTGGAGGATTTAGAAATCCGATCTTGTTTCTTGCTTTTCCAAGAGATAAGGGCATCACCCAGAAACATACACCAGCCCGTGAATCGAAGGCCACAGATCGAAACAAAACACCCAATGCATCACTATACCCCACCAATTGTAGAGGATTCTTCTGAGCGAAAAATAATCCCCGACCAGAAGTACCCTTAAGATAACGAAGAATACGGCGAACTGCTGCTAAATGAGTACGGCGAGGGGCCTTCATAAACTGACTGACTTGCTGAACAGAAAAAGAAATATCCGGGCGTGTAATCGTCAAATAATTCAAACTCCCAACAATTTGCCGATATAACAATGGATCAGACAACAATTCACCATCCTCTTGGCTAAGCTTTAAATTAACCTCCATTGGAGTAAGAACGGAATTTGCAGACTCGAGACCAGCCAAGGTGAGAATATCCCGAGTGTATTTGTGCCGATGCGTAAGAGTACCGTGGAAGAGGAATGAACCTCAAGACCAAGAAAATAACGAAGCGGCCCAAGATCCTTCATGTGAAAAAGAAGACTAAAGGTCTTGGAGTGACCTAATCGACCGAGCATCGATCCGGAATAACAATGTCATCCACATAGACCAAGAGAATCACAAGCCCAGTAGCAGTCGTCTTAAGAAAAAGAGACGAATCATATTGGCTCTGAGTGAAGTGGAAATCGAGGAGTGTGGCACGAAATTTCTCAAACCAGGCACGGGGTGCCTGTTTTAACCCGTATAGGGAACGCTTCAAGCGACAAACTTCAGTAGATGGGGTAAGAAATAACCCCGGAGGTGGGGCCATATAAATCTCTTCTTTCAAATCTCCATGCAAAAAGGCATTCTTTACATCCATCTGGTGCAAATCCCAACCTCGAGAAGCAGAGATGGCCAAAACAGCCCGAACAGTAGTCATTTTCGCAACAGGAGCGAAAGTCTCTTCATAATCAAGCCCATATTCTTGACAATTCCCAAGAGCGACCAAACGAGCTTTGTATCTGTCAATAGTGCCATCAGAACGGAGTTTAACTGCATATACCCACTTACAACCAATAAGTTTGACTCCATCAGGACGAGGGACCAAATCCCAAGTGTGATTCTCCATAAGTGCCTGAAGTTCTTCTTCCATAGCTTGCTGCCAACAAGCCTGACTAGCAGCCTGTGAATATGATCGAGGAATAACAGGAGCATCTCCAATGGCCGAATTAGCAGTATGAGAGAATCCATATCTATCTGGTGGCCGGGATATACGAGAAGTCCTTCGGGGTGCAGTTGGAGGAGAATCAGACAGCGGTTTAGGGCGGGAGGGGGCGTTGGTAGGCGAGGAGGACGTCTTTGATACACGATTCCTTTCCAACGATCCACTATAGATGTGTCATGATCAAACGTAGGAAGGGAAGTAGGCTCGGACGATGGAGGAACATGGGACTGAAAAAAATATTGCTGCTCAAAGAAAACAACATTTCGAGAGACGCGAAGTTTATTGGAAACAGAATCATAACACACATAACCCTTATGAGAGGCACTGTACCCCAGAAACGCACACCGGGTCGCTTGAGCACTGAGTTTGTTCCGTTCGATAGGAGGTAAATGAACAAAACACACGCAGCCAAACGTACGAAGAGAATTATAGTCGGGAACAACACCAAAGAGACGATAATATGGGGAGTCAAACTTAAGTGTTTGAGAAGGCAACCGATTAATCAGATAGACCGATGTAGACAATGCTTCTACCCAGAAACGAGGAGGGACAGATGAGTCAAGCAATAAAGTACGAACTACACCTAAAAGATGACGATTCTTACGCTCTGCTATTCCATTTTGTTGTGGAGAATATGGGCAAGATCGTTGGGACAAAATACCCATAGATTTGAGGAAAGTCTGAAATTCACTAGACATGTATTCACCCCCTGAATCAGAGCGTAATATCTTAACTTGAGCAGAAAATTGAGTCCGAACAAGGGCAAGAAAGTCTTGGAATTTGGAGAATACTTCAGATTTGGAGCAAAGAAAATATATCCAAGTGAAACGACTGTAATCATCAATAAAGGTGACAAAGTACTTATATTGAGCATGTGAAATAACAGGACTAATACCCCAGACATCGGTATGCACAATCTCAAAACATACAGAAGCACGACTCCCATGAGAATGAAATGGTAAACATTTACTCTTACCCAATTTACAAGTGGCGCAATCAAAAGATATATCAGAAAATGAAATTTTATTGCCCAAACAACCAGTTTTGACAAGATGAGATAAAACAACTGTATTTGGATGGCCTAATTTCTTATGCCAAACATCAATATTGCTAACAATAGCTGAACAACCTACTGACGGGAAACTAGAATTAGAAATGGAGAACTGAAGCGGAAATAGACGCCCAACTTTAGGCCCCTTCGCAATCACCTTCCCCGATGTTTGATCCTGCACACAACAGCCATTACGATCAAAGTGAATCTCACAATTATTGTCCACCAATTGTCCAACAGAAATTAAATTCGAAGATAACTTTGGAGAAACAAGAACATGATCAAAGGAGGCCCCAAGAGATCCAACAGCAGTAATAGGAAGAGTATTACCATTAGCTATCTGAATAAGTTGATTACCCGAATACTTATGAACATCATGTAAACGGGATTCTGTCATATGATTTGAGGCCGCGAATCAACCAACCAAGGAGAAGTAAGGGAATGATTCGCACCTTGCATATTCAAGCGGATAAATTTGAGACAATCATCTGTTGGACCATTTCTTGCGTCAAAGTGGATGAAGAGCTGGGTGGAACAGACTGGTGTGGTGAATGCTCAGAAGTAACATCGGCGAGATTGGACTGGATGACAGAATTAGAACTTTGCCCCTGTCTATTTTGCGGTCGTATGCGACAATCTTTGATAAGATGCCCCTCTTTCTTACAGAGAGTTACGAACCGTTTAGTGCATTGCTTTGCAATGTGCCCAAACTCCTTACACCGATAGCATTGGATTTGTGCGTGGGTTCTTCCTTTCGTTTGAGCCGTATAAGCAACATTCATCAGCTCAGAGAAAGATCTTGATTAAGACTTATCTGAGTCGCCAGACGTTGTTCTTCACGTAATAACTCACTCAAGCATGTGTCTAAGGACGGAATAGGATGTCGATTGATTAAGCCACCACGTGCAGTCTCAAATTTTGGGCGAAGCTTCATCAAAAATTGATCACGCTGGCTGTCAGCATGGATTTTCTGTAAAGATGCTAAAGCTTCTTGTGGAACTGTAGAAAACACAATTCCAGAATATTCACTCCAAAGATTTCAAAATCCAGAATAAAACTGTTGAATAGTGAGATTTCCCTGTTTGTAATTAGAAATATCCAACTCCAATTGATATTTCCGAGCAGTGTTATCCTGATAATAGACTCTACGAATGTAGTCCCACATATCTTTGGCAGTTCCAAATGGTCGAAGATCATTTATCATATATGGTTCAATTGAACCAAGTAACCAGGTTATTATCTGAGCGTCTTTGGTCACCCACTGAATATGCTCCTTTGGATCAGTAGGAGCCTTAGTAGAACCATCTAAATGACCCCATAAACCCTTTCCCTTAACATACATTGAGAATTGAAATTCCCAAACTCCGTAATTCTTCCCATCAAAACGAACAATAGAAATCTTATCGTCACCCATCATATAATCACCAAGCAAAGCACAATAACAAATCCGAATTTCAACTTTCCACACCAAAATAATCCAAAAACAACCTTTCCACACCAAAATAATCCAAAAACAACTCCTTGAACTGGAAGCACAGTACAAACCGAGACTAAAACAGCCTTTACGTCACAAACAGATCACAAATGGGCTAACCTAGTACTAGCCGAAGGTCAAGCAGGTCTGGACGAGCAGCTTGATGTTCGCCGATATGTCGCCGGAGGTTACACGCGCTGTCACGCGCCGACGGAAGCGAAACTGGGCCGAGAGATGGGCACGCGCGTGTGAGCGCGTGGGTCGACGGCTGCCGGCGAAATTCCGGCGATGAGGAGGCGCTGAGGTTGCGAGTCTACCTGTGGTACCAGATCCTTGATCGGATACCTGGATGTGGCTCAGTGTAATTTTCAGCCCTGCGGCTAGGGTTCTATGAAGGGTTACTGTGACTTTTCAGCTAGGGTTCTTGTGAAGACACAAGTCGATCGTCAAACGCGATCAAACAAGAAGGATTGGCTCTGATAACATGTCAAGAATTGATACCAAGCTCCCTTTTTCATTGATAGTTGCTTGTCAATAAATAGAGAATAGAGTTACAACCCTAATTTACAATGGGCCCTAACTACATAAGATATCTAAACGACTATGGGCTCTAATACAACTAGGTTAAAATATAACTATACAACTAGTTATACAATAAAGTATACAGTGTCAGAGAGAACCAAATCATCCAAGAAACAGAACTAGAATGTTGACAACAAAAATACCCAATGAAAAACACTAATAAAGACTTCAGCACTTCGGAAAACGGATCAGTCAACGGAAGGTTTTGCTGCACTTCAAACTACGTACGTCATAACAGAAAAGAATAGAGAAACTTCAATTCATTAAAAAATTACAGAACATAAACTATGCACTAATATCCAAGTTTAGCTTAGGTGAAAACCTTCAAGTCCTGAAGCATAGCCTCAATCTTGCCAGCTTCAGGCTGCGGAAGTAATTCTTCAGCAATCAATGTGGTGCCGACGGGGGAGTCTTTCTGCGAAAGAGGTCGTCCATATCCTTGAATTTTTTGTGATCCTCTAGGAATCTGCTGATGAGACGGTGCATCGTGGAACTGGAAGGAAGGACTTGGATTCCGAAGAACCCTGATAGCTTTGCCAGCAAACAGAATAGATTCAGCAACATGCATTGGAATGTATTCTGGAAGCATATCCTACAAAATGAAATAAATTGGGATGTAATAGTTTCTACTTGAAAATTCAGTCGACAAAGGCACACAGAATTGTGAAGGTGATTATGAATCAACCAAAGAGCAAAACCCATCACAAAGTCCATTGCTTTAACTTGGTTGTTGTTTATTTTATCGCAACAAAAGAATATATCAAAGGGGAGCAAATAGCAAACAAGCAACGGACCATATCAGTGATAGACTGATAGTTAAGTACCTAAGTCTATCCAAGCTGCATGTGATGAAAATTACTAAATAGTCCACTGTCCAATGTTAAGATTGAGGCTATATTTCTTACTCCCTCTACTTCTCTATAATGTGTATAAGTTATTCAGATATTGGGTCATATGGCAACAAATGAGAAAATGTTAACTTTGGCCCATCAAAACCCGATGTAACAATACTTGTTGATGAAAACCCACGAGTTACACGTTACTGATGGAAAATCTGTTGCACACGAGATTCTTCAATGAGAATGTTATCATCCAATATTGGTCCAGGTCATCATTGAAAGATGACCATGAAAGAGAATAAGTCAACATTAGCCACAACCATTAGACCAGAATACTAGCCAGCAGCAATACAGTCACAGAATCAGGATACGCCCATAAAGACAGTAGAATCAACATCATCCAACACCACAGTAACAATGGGAAAGCAACAACAGAGATAAGAGAACAAGATTAACATACGAGAGAAATATGGAATCCCAAGTGCCAATCAGTAAGAGATATGTCATTAGTTGACATGCAGGCCAACTTCTCGAGTGTATCTGAAGGTGAGTCGTGTTCTGAATCTCTATCCTCTTGCCTGCTAATGAAAAGAAATAATTCCAATTTTTTTAGGCAACCATTATGTTATTTAAAAATAAATTTAAAAAAAAAAAACACTTCAATACTATCTATCTATTTACAACCTGGACTTCATTTTTAAGTCCCAAGTGAGCTTATACTATAATGAAAATCAGGGTCCTCCCCCTGCTCATGGTCTTGATTGGTCCCAACAATTCTCCAGGTTACACAAAATTTATTTTTTTGAAAAAAAAAAATAAAAAATTCAAAGAAGAAGAAAATGAATGAAGATAAAAACATAAAGCACTCAAAAAATCAATACCTGCTAATGAAAAATTCTCCGTACTGGTCATGAAGAATCCCATAAACCATCCAAGATGCAAGTTGATTGTACATGACCTGATGTCCATGCCACAAAAGCCTGATTGACGAGGAAATATTCATGCTTTTTATAGTCCAAGTCCACAGAAAATCGTCTCCACATATATTATTAACAAACATTTCACAGTCATTTTGTTATTATCCAAGAATAGATAAAATGGAACAGCACCTATTAGTTTTTCAAGAATAAACATATATCAGGACAGTGTTCCAGCTAATGAAAAGGAAAGAATCACACTTTCATTCATATCAAACAACTTTTGCAATTTCTTTATTCTAGCATAAATAATTTGAATGAAATCCTCTTTCTGGTCCAACAACTCAACTTGATTAACAGATTTTTGGCTTGGAAACTATCCTAAACCTAGGTTTCCTTAACTGGAAAAACACCTTGTTCGTATTAAAATACAGTAGTAACCTAATGCATACCTCTGGATGCATGTCTGCAATTCGGGAACCCCGCAATGGCATCGTTTGTGCAAAATGTTGAGAAGTCTTCCCCCACTGATACCATCACGTTCGATCTCCAGAATGAGTTCGTAAAGTGGTGGCAACAGAACAAAGAACTGCGACAGATATTCGCAAGTTAGTATAGAACAAAACTATAAACACCTGCAGAACAAAATCTGAGGAAACTATATCATTATCATTAAATACGATAAAAAATAATGCAACTTAGCAACAAATAAGCTATAAATTCCAGCATCACTTAAAAGAGCAAGCAAATCTACCAACAAGTGCAGTGAATAAATACTTGATTCTGATAGTTTTCAGTAACATCTATTTTACACAGACATGTTACATCCAACATGACTCAGCCTGATGCATCAAACTATTCTAAACAAATTTAGTTGCTGCAACGATAATTTTTCAGGACTCTGTATCTAATGACTAGATCTTTAGTCACCATAAAAGGCCAGACGGTATTGCACAAACAATCTCTCCCTTCCTACCTTTTCTACTAGAATGGTATCACTGTTATCAAACAGACCCTCAGTAATTATGCAAGACATATCTATATGATAAATACGTAGAAAATATCTAACCTTGTTGAGTCCTTGTGTAACAGTTGCCAAGATAGGAAGAGAATCCGATAACAACTTCTGCTCAATATGTAAAACAGCAGACCTGTACAGTGAAAGCACCTCCACAATCCCATTAGCAAGGGCCCTACGATAAACACTCTGCTTCGTCTTCTCCCCTTTCAATAATTCAGAATTTCTCAATATTGGCGACCCTTGTGAAGACCTAATCCAACTCAAATTTCGACATTTCGAAGCAAAACGATCCAATTCCCTGTAATAGAACCCTAGCGTAATGATTCTCTCAATAACTTCCCTGCAATCAACCAAACCCAAACTAAAGTAAATAAATGGAAATAATCACTTCCTTACAAATTTAGTTCATTTACAAAATCATTGTACAATCGACGAAAAGTTAAATGAAAAGTAGTATGCAAAACGTGAAATTAAAGTAATAGAATCCTTCGAATCATATACTTATCACTGGGCTGAATGAAAGACAGATCGGGAGCGAGTTTGAAGGTGGGTTCTCCAGCAAGCGGCGCGTCTGGGGATAGATCAACTCGAAGTGATTGTTGGTGCTCCCTTTCATCGATTATAAGATCTCCGGTGTAACCAAGCAACGCCAGTAACAATTCGTGCAGCATGATTTCAACAATCTCGAGATCAAAAAATGGCGGATTTTCAGTGTAATTTTGGTTAAAATCTTCACAACGGACATGTAGGATTGGGGAAGTAGATGACACTTGCAGACGGCGGGAGCTCACTATTTATTGGGTAAAAAAATTCAAACAAAAATTTCTTCTCAAGAGTTCAGTTTTCTTATAATAATAATAATAATAATAATAAAATAATAATAAAAGAAAAGAATTTCATTTTTTTAATATTTAGTAAAATGGATAAGGAAGTATTTTTATGGAAAACCCAAGAACAATTGGACAGATGAATTTTTGAAGGTGAAAATAGTCATTTTACTTTTTCCTTTTCATGCCCCTTCCCTCCAGCTCTAATGCTAACATGAGTAGATGGTCGACACATATCTCCGTACACCCTTACTGAAAAATGAGTATGAAATAAGTAATGTTCTGAAAAGGGAAATTGCGACTAAGAGATGATGACAACTTTCAAACTTTTAGTTTTTTACGAGTTTAAGTGGATCTAAAGTAAATGAATTGAAAATGATTAAAAAAAGTTTAAAGAAAGAACCAAAATTCCCGTTTGTATATAACAAAAGCGAGTTTGAAAGGAGCTTTTATAATAGTGAAAATAAGTGATTTTGTCAAGAGTGCTCTTAGGCTCCTAATGTATGTTTACAAAAGATTTTGGAAAAATAAATTTTAAATATATTATTGAAAAATAAACATAAATATAAAAAATATTATCACATCAATGAAATAACTTTGTCATTTTGTACTTTATGAGAAAAAAACCTCAATAATATTATAAGAAAATATATTTTATGGTCAAATTCTATCGCAAATAAGCTCTATTTTAATAAACAAGGACTTCTTTGATATAATTTTAAATAAAAAATTATTTTTTCACTCATCATTTTCAATTACTCTCCATATGAATGAAATAATTTTTCATTTTTCTTTTTATTAGTTTTTTTTTGAATATTTTTTTCTATTTTTGATATATTGTCTAAAATTCATTACTTTAAAATCTTTTAACAAACAGTCGCCTGGTCTCAAAAATCATTTTTGCCCAACATAGTTTCGATTGGGGCGGGGTTCGCCACCATGACGCTGTTAATTGAAATTTCTCGTAATTGAGTAATTCATCGCGATTGAATCCATTTGAACTATAACTAGGATCAGGAAATCGTCTCTTTCCACCACTCTGTACACAACGCTGTTAACCTTAACGCTGTTGCTTCTTCCGTTTGGAGTAAGGGGAACCTCGCAGAATCTGATTTCAGAATATATACTCATTTTCAAATCTTCAGTGAGTTTACGATTTACCTTCTACTACCAAAATATCGTTAACTTTAGAAGTTTAAATTAAGCTGGATTCCATTACCATATGTGGGGTAAGGGTGTGCATATGCTGGGGGTCCCTTTCTGTTTTGAATCTTGCTTCTCTTGGTTCTCATTACTTTTGACAGTGCACTTCACCTGTTTGTTAAAATGTCTAACTCATTTCTCTACTACTATTTTGATTCTCATGGACTATGTTGTCAATTTTGAACCCTTCTTTTTCTCCAGTGTAATAACTAATAACCCATTATATGTGTCCGTTGAAAGTTGCCCTACCTTCTTTGCATCAATATGGATTCAATCAAAACCGTATTGTTCTTCGTGTTACTACTGTAGCTAATCGATTTTGCACTGTATTTTTCAGTCTGTGATTTCAAATTAATAATTTTGTGAAGATTGACATGGCTGAAAGACAATTGAATGAGCCACAGCATGCCACTGATGCACAATTGCAGTCTCCTGCTGTAACAAAGGAGGATATGATCTCTTACGTGGTAGCATTGGAGGCTGCTTTGCTACCATGCTTACCTGCCAGAGAACTTCAAGCAATCGACCGTTCGCCCCATCCCTCTCATCAAAGTAAGTTACCACCTTTCTGTTATTTCTTAGTACTACTGCAAATTGGTACAAATTTCACTGCATAAAGCCTGGTATACGCTAAAAGTTATCTTCTTGATCCGGCTTCTGGCTGGGGATTTCGAGGGTGAAGCTTTTGGGGCAAATTTACTTCACATGATGTTTTAGATACGCATTATTTGGATAGTTTAGCATATTAGGCAACCCATTTTCCCTTAAAATTGTTGTTCATGTGGTCGGTGGCAATCACTTAATGAACTCGGAACTTGGGATTTGATTGCATTAGTTCTTCAAATTAAATCTAAGTGAGGTTTTGTACCTAAATGTAGTGGATGTATCTAAAGTTGCTTATTTTCTAAAAACTGACTTTTTAGATTAGTAATGGTGAGTAGTTATTTTGAATGTGTGATTAAGTACTCATATTTGATGTTGTGCTGAGTTAATTTTTAGATAGGAAAAAGTTAAAATGGACACAAGCTAAATTTACAATAATTATTAATCCACATTTCTGCTTATGAGCTGTTGATATTGATATTAAGAGAACTTCTAAGCTACTCTGGAAGTTGTTTTAATTTGTCTGCAACCTCATTGTAATTTGTCTGTTAGTAATTTGTAATTTGCGGTTGATTGTCTCATAGCATGTAATTTCAGCTATATGGTCCTTCTTTTGGTCGTTTTTTCTTTAAAAGAGAAAAGAAACACAAAACGAAAGACATAACATCAGTGGTTGCTTCAGTTGATGTAGAGAGACATGCTAGAGATTTTATGGAGGCTGCCAAAAAACTTCAGCTCTATTTTATTGGTTTACAACGTGAGGATCTGCCAACCAGAGTAGAAACCCTTCAGAAGGTAAACTGCAGATAATATCAAATTGAGGCAATTACGTCTCCTTTAGAAAACTTATTTAACTACTTTTTCTTTGTTTCATGTTCAACCACACGGGTCTGCAAAATTATACTAATTTTTACGTTTTTCCATAGAGCGCCATACTTATTTCTCATTTGAGCCTTATCAGACAAGCTCTTGATGTCATGTTCTCTGCAGGAGATTACTATGATGGAAGAAGAGTTGAAAGTAAAGACTGAGCTTATTAACAAGCAAGAGAAACTGATTCAAGGGTGGAGGGAGGAGTTGAAGGAGCAACTTCACAAACACAAAACAGAGTTGGAGAGGGTTTAACTAGATAGAAGCATCTGTGCTAATAGAGCTGCTGATTTCTAAGTGCATAACTTAGTCCCCTTGTTTTTCACAACTCAAAAATGATTATCTGTTAGAGAATCCATACATAGTAAACTGATTTTGGGTCAATATTTATGGTTGAAAGTTTTGATTCGATCATCTCCGCAAGTTTGGCAATTGAAACTGGTGTTCCATCTTGTTCCTTTCCTAACTTCGGCAAAGATTTTTAGGTGTTTTCAAAGCTTTAAAGCATCGTCTTTTTCATTAACTCAATAGGTGATGGAATCCACCCTGCTCTTAGAATATGTAGAATAAGCATTCTTCTATTTATGTTACTCAATTCTAACATAATTCAAAACCAACAAATGTATATTAAAATGGCAATCATGTGCTCGTACATAATTTATGAGTGGAAAAGCCTGCAACACTTTGGAACAAGAAAAACGCAAAATACTATCTTATCAACCGTTAACATGATATTTCGCCAACCGTTAGTATGACATCCTACTGAAGCAAGACATAGGTCTTGTTTGATTCACATTAAATTTCAAAAAAAAAAAAAATCTTTCTTATTTTTCAACCCCACACATAATTATTTTACATTTTTTAATATATTATCTCTCATTTTCAGCTATATAATCTGCATACAATTTGAAAATTCAAATTCTAATGTGAATCAAACAAGGCCATAGAATGGCTGTTGAGTTCATGTCGGCCTATTAATTCATGTCTTATATTGGCAAAATAGCATACGGTCGGCAAGAGAGATCATCTCTATAACAGAAAGTAATGACTAAGCATTGTAATAACCGACGGAAGAAACGTTTAGAAGATCCGGATGAATTCCCCAAGCTGCCCAACGGGCTATAGCACAAGCAAAAAGACTTCCAAAAGTACAACAAAAGGGTGGATAGAAATCCAGTTTTCCGAAGATAAATAATTATACTAAAACAACAGAAGTAATGTTCTGCTGTCCAGAATTAATATAAATTAAATGTGCAGAAAAACCACTCTCGCTAGAGCAAAAGCATTAAGTGTACAAAGCCACCGCCTACTTCTTTGCGTACGTAATCAACATAGGATTATCTTGGGTAATCTTAAATCCCTGAAGTCCTTGCATTGATACCGTTGATTGCATCTCATTCTCGTACTCTACAAAAGCAATTCCGGGTTTTGCTTCCACCATTCTAACTTCTTTGAATCCAGGATATTGGCAGAAAAGCATTTGCAACATCATTGGTGTCGTCTGGTGAGGAAGATTCTGAACAAATAGAATGTTATTTGGCGGAGCAGGAGCCTCCTGGACAGCAGCTTTAGCGCCCATATATGGTATTTGAGACAGCTGAAACATAATGGAATATTCTCGATGATTTTGAAGAAAAATAAATTGTACAATCTTGACCAAACAATCTTTAGAGTATGCACATGAAATATTGGGCATTTTAAAATTGAACAAACTTCATTTAGATAAAATTTTGAATTTTGGGAGGTTATTAAGCAATATGCTTACAGGAGGAGCTGCACCATAAGCACCACCATAGGCAGGATTTGAAGCATCATGTTGCTCCTTTTTCTTTCTCCCTGTACCAGAAGAGAAAATTATAGTCAAAGAGTGGGAACTTATAAATGTGAACAGTTCATGAACCACATGCAAAATAGATCTCATGTAGCCCTTTATTCTGTGTAGTACTCTTCTCAAATATAATAAATGCTGATTCTATGTCCTTAATCAAGAAAATTGAGTTCAGGAAAATTTATGCTTTTTTTTTTGATAAGAAACGAAAGATTGTATTGCACATTAGCTCGGAATATACAATATAAGTGGATAAGAAATTCACCCAAAAAAAACACCAAGCGTATCAATATAAAATCTATCAATAATACTATACAATGTTACAAAATTAATTGACGGGGTTTAAACTAAATAAATATTTATCAGTGTCACAAAATATTCCCGCTGCTCTAGCCCAAAGTCCCATGTAGAATAATATGTTATCCCAAACATCATCTGCCGACCTTTCCAAGCAGTGGAATATCCTTCTATTCATTTCATTCCATAATACCCAACCTGCTGCCATGACAATTAGTTTCCAAATCTCCTTTTTAAGTTTCCTATTCCCGCCAAATGACCACTTGATAAGAATCAAATCTGCCCACCTTCTTGGCAAAGCACTCGAAACATCAAATATGTGCAAAATTCTACTCCAAATCCTTCTGGCTAAATCGCAATGTATAAGGACATGATTAATGGTTTCATTATCCTTCCTACACATGACACAAAAAAATGGAGAAATGCACAAAAAAGGTCTTTTCAATTGCAGCAAATCACAAGTATTGACATTTCCCAAAGATTCTAACCAAGCAAAAACTTTCACTTTTGAAGGCATCACACCCTTCCATATGAATTTGATTTGTGGGAAGAATGAATCACATAAAGGTTGACAAAGAACATTGAAAAAAGATTTACATGAAAAGTAACCAGAGGGATGAGCTTTCCAAATTCTTTTATCCGGTACCATAGGATCAAGTTTTGTGGCATCAAGTATGTTGAGGAGAGAGGTGAAATCATCGATGTCTCTGTCGCTGAAGTTCCTAAGAAATTCAAGATTCCAACTGGGGTTGGATGGGGAGGGGAAGGATATAATTTCCTTAATCAGAGAACTTTTACTAGTCGATAACCGAAATAGGTGAGGAAATAGATCTTGAAGAGTTTGATTACCCACCCATTTGTATAACCAAAATCGGACTTTATCACTCTTTCCAACCACTAATTTGGTACACTCTGTAAATTTACCCCAGACTTTTGCAATGGATTTCCACGGTGCCGACGGGTGGAATTAACGTCAATATTAGCGTCCCAACCATTAGAATGTAAGCCATACCTACTAGTGATAACTGAATGCCAAAGTGAATCCGATTTTATAGGGAATCGCCAAAGCCATTTGCCTAACAGAGCCAAGTTCTTCAAGTTTAGATGACCAACCCCTAAGCCCCCATATTGCTTTGGTTGTGTGACAATATCCCATCTAACCAAATGATCACTGTGACTCTCCCCTTTACCTTCCCAGAAGAAATCCCTCATCATTTTCTGAATCACCTTAATCACTTTCGTCGGCATCTTGAAGATCGACATGTAGTATGTAGATACACCCTAGCACTGCTTACAGAAGCACAAGTCTCCCTCTTCTTGATAAGCAACCTTTGTGACATCCTACCAATTTCCTAGCAATTCTTTCAACTACCGGATCCCAGAAAGAGAATTTCTTAGGATTGGCCCCTAGATGTACACCAAGGTAGTTGAGTGGCCACACCCCCTTATCACAGCCCACCCATCTAGCAACATCATAAATCCTTTCCCCGCTATGTTAGTACCAACGACTATGCTTTTAGTCATATTTAATTTCAAACCTGAAGTTTTCGAGTATATGTCCAAGATTGCCATAAGATTTCTGATACTCTCATCCTCGTTTTCTAAGAAAAAACGCTATCATCCGCAAATTGGAGATGAGAAACCCTCACCTTATTTTTACCAATGATTAAACCTTTCATCACACGCCTTCTTTATCAGTCTACTCAAAACATCCCCCAGTAAAATGAATAGAAAAGGTGAGAGAGGATCCCCTTGCCTCAGTCCTCTTGAAGCTTCAAACTTACCTCTCGGTTTACCATTAATCATCACCGAAAAATTTGTCGACGATAGACATCCTCGTATCCATTTTCTCCACCTATCTCCAAACCCTTTTTTCCCTAAAACAAAGTCTAAGAACTCCCAACTAACATGATCGTAAGCTTTCTCAAAATCAATCTTAACGATCACTCCTTTCTTCTTCATTCTATACTCCTCTACGAAATCTTTAGGAAAATTTATGTTGTGGGCCGTGATAGGGTAAAATTTTAAATCTTGAAGCATTCCCCCATCTCTGCACTATTTATAAGATTACAATTTACAAATTTATGCCTAAGCAATAAAATAGGGATCTACAGGCCCTTGTATGTTGGTAATCTGTTAACATTTGTATACATGTTCATGACACGATAACTTAGGCAGAGCCACATAAATGTCATGTGTGGCAAAAAATAAAAATAAAAATAAGCTCATTCCACTGTGCCTACACATTTAAAAATATTGCACCCACACACTTAGCGTACGAGAATGCAGGCCAGAGTCAAATTGAAGCAAAACCCAAGATCACTTGAATTAATTCATAAATCAATTAGGAACAATGTGATTTCCCATTCTATTATTGGTTTTAGCTAGTTAACAGAGTAGTATTCTGTTATCAAATTACTTCATCACTCTAAATGTCAACAAACAACTCTGCTATAGCTGGAATCATGTCAAACTAGCAAAGCTGAATATTGTTGCCATCTGTAGATTATCAATCACGTTTCACCGTCAGAAAGGTACGGAACGTTCCCCCATCCTAGTAGATAAATAAACTAATTATATTGCTGAAAGAAACAAAGGCTTCGAGTAGATAGCATCATCAATACTACTTCAGCAAATCCATAACCTCCACATGCATTTTCCTAGAGGCCCAGCAAAGAGGCACTTTCAGTTAATACAGTTTTTCGCATCACCAAACAATAACATTCTCCAAGCCAATAGGCACATAGGAAAAAAATAAACAAGCAATAACTAGATAAATAAGTAAATAAAGGAGTGCCAGTGTTTAAATGCATTCAATAATCGATTGATATCATTTCAGCCATTCCACATTTTTTATAGTGTTGATGATAGCAAATAACACATGTCCGTTTTTTCCCTGAAGATAGTGCCATAATTTCTTTATCAATTTGATTGGTGATATGCACCAAAGAAAGATGTTTTACCTCTGTCATCGTGCTTTTTCCTTTTTTCTCGAGGCACAAAAGTACCGTCCGCCTTCGCTATAACATCAGATTTAGTCTTTGCATATTGTATTCGCTGTGACAAACATGCAGGGAAAACAATATGTTTTTTAAGTACAGAAAAAAGAGGCCATAGGCATGTAAACCAATATTATGTGAGACAAGAAACAAAAGTTTTGTTACACATCCAGATCAATGCAGTAAAAATGACCAACAATGGAAATTTCTATTTCAACATTTTGTAAAACTGGAGGCTGTTAAAGGAGTTCCCATAGTATAATTTAATATCACTACAAGAGATGGCCTCTCATTTGTGGTAGAAGCCTACAACCACATAAGACAGACAAATAATACCACAGAGATGCACTGTACAAGAAGAGATGCACTGTACAAGAAGACAGGACCCTGCAGATAACAGATGTACAAAGTCTTTAGAAGAATTTATCTGTTCAAATATAAATACATTAGCTGTTACTAAGAATTCAGTTTCCTCAGTCAGCCTTGTCAAGGACCTACCGGAGCCACTTTAGCCTTAAAGGAAGCTCTTCTTCTACTCAACCCCATAAGAAATTACTCCAAAGTCAAACAACCAACTCAAATCCTTAAAGGAAGCTCTTCTTCTACTCAACCCCATAAGAAATTACTCCAAAGTCAAACAACCAACTCAAATCCTTTCTTCTGATTGGCAGTCCCACATTGTTAATTTACACAACCTCCTCTAGGTGTTCCGTCGATACAAGCTCGAAAACCTTTGCTATCGAGGGTATCCACCATCCAGTGACCTCCTTTTAAAATGTCTAAATCTTTATCTGTTTCCCCTAATTACTTTCACTATGGACTCATAGTCCAGAAACATAAATGAGTTCTTTTCTTATCTATCCATTTTTGCTTTGATAATGCATAGCTGCAACCAAAAATAAAAAATAAAAGAAGGAAAAAGCACCTCAATAAAGACCTTCCTCTTTTCCATGGCCTTAGGGTCGCTCACAATTTTCCATATCTTAGAAGGGATCTTGCACCATATATCTATGCAACTTACATATCCTTTTTATAGAATACATAACATGCCATACATTAGCAAGAGTTGGAGGCACAATAAGGTCATTGTGGTTCTTAACTCGCACCAAATACACAATAACCGAGACACGTAATGAGCATCATGTAAGCAAAATTTAGTAGAGTGATAAAATTTAGTAGTAATTATTAATTATTAGTTTCTGGCGCGGAGGGAGTTTTGCTCATCACTTTGGCTTTGCTTGCCTGATAATGAGTAATATTGCGATAAGCTAGCATGTAAAACTATCATCAACTACAAACCAAAGTCATATCCAGGAAACCATAATATTCGGTTAGCAGCAAACACACACCATTGAGCTCAAGTTTGAATAAGAGCATTCCTAATGTGGGGGGCAAAAAACCCAAATATAGGTTTTTCCATAACTTCCCCACAAAGCCAAATAGCATGAGGGGGTAAAAACCATTTTTAATGAATGTGAAGGGGGAAAAACCTAAAAGAAAGGCCAAATTGGGCCCCTGTTTTACCTTTTCCCACCCTCCTTCTCCCATTTTCTCTTCCCCCCACATTTTTCCCCCTCACATTAGAATTGCCCTAATCTACCAAACAAACATTCAGGTCAACTTGTGAAACCAAGCTATTAAATTCTCAAAATTAATTAATAAAATAAAATATCACCTACAAAAAGGAGAAATATCAAATGCAGGAACATCCTACCATGGGCTTGTCATAGAACGGGAATCCCTGCATCTGTCGGAGTGCATTTGTGGCCGAAGAAACCTCTTCAAAAACCACCCAAGCTTGCCCCTTATGTTTTAGGGTTTTGAATGCTAAAACCTCCAGAATTTTCCCAAATTGCGAAAACACAGCGTGAAGCGATTTCTTCAACTCTATACAGAAATAACCAATCCATGAAGTACTACGTGGGAAAATACTAGCAAAAAGGAATTCACTTCAATCTAATTGCATCTAAAAAAGTATTGTAAACGTAGAAGTGTAGATGATACCGTCGAGCTTAATTTTCTCGTTGAGGTTATTGATGTAAATAGTCATGTTGGCAGGAACGTCGCCGCCTGTGGGGGTTACCTCCGCCATGGCCGCTGCTTTTCGTCTTCTTTTCCGGTGAAACCAACGGGAAGGTTCGCACTTCGAACTGAATTCGAGCGGCGAAATTTACAGGCGATTGGCTTTTGAAGGTACTGGATCCGGGATTAAATTGGGCCGCCTTGTATGGGCCCTGATAAAGTTCGATATTGGTGAACTTATAAAATTGTCCGTTTGTCACGGATAGCACTAGCCATAGCCATGTTTCTATTTATGATGATCATTGTTATTTGGATAATTATATTACTATTATACATTTTAATTGACACACCATATTCTAACTATTTTAAAGGTTCTCAATGTTTACTTCTTAATGTAACTACAGTTTTAACTTTTTCTCCTTCAATTATTATTTTTAATCTTTCACTAATTGTAAATTTGGTTTATATAAATCGCTTTTTGAAAAAAAAATTATCTATTTAGATGTCAAATTACTTGTCTATCCAGAAAAATTTTAAATAATTTAAAATATAATGAGCAAAAATATGAATATTTCTTTTAATTTCAAACAAAGTTAACAATATCTAAGTATAAACTAATATTGACATACAAAGAAAGTTAATTATTAAAAATTAATTACAAAAAATGTAACAAAAATTTTGAGGACATAATTGTTATTGTAAACAAAGTTGAAAATCTGCGTGGAATTAAAATGTGGTGTGTCTAATATATTTTGTAGTGTGAATATAATAATTAATTTGTTGTTTTTTGAACTTTTTGAAGGGTGTTATTTTTTTAGCTTAAATTTTTTTTTTCACCTAGTATAGGAGAAGCTTTAATGTCAATTGAAATGAAAAATTAAAGAGTTTAAAAGGAAGAAAATAGAATTTCGGAGGATGAACGGAGAAAGAGAGTTTGTTTTGCTAAGAGTGACTAGTCAAAGTTATAGGTATAGTAGAAAATGCCGATTTTTGTTTGGTATGCGTATCACTTCGTAAAAATGCTTTCGTTGAGATGTTATGTGATTGAAAAATAAGACAATGCTATATATTGTATTTACTTGTTTGTGTATTGTTGCGTCTATTTAGACACAATGATGAAGATATAATACTATATAGTGGTTTTTTTTTTTTGTAAGAGAATAGTGAATCGCAAAATACAATAATGTACACTACATCATATCTCGCGTTTTGTCACGGTTTTAAACCGGGACAATTTGAATTTGTCACGGCTTAAAACCGTGACAAAAATCACCGTGACCAAGTGGTTGTCACGGTTTATAACCGTGACCAATTGGTGGCTAACTCCTTTTTTTTTTTGGTAATGAGACGGCAACATCAAGGTTTCTGAGAGTTAATTTAACAAATATTACATACTAGATTATAAAACCATTCAATCAAAACTTCCAAATCTAACCATTTTGTAGAATTAACAAACATACAAGATTAATATGAATGTTACATAAACATTTATATATATATATATATATATATATATATATATATAACATTAATTGTGCTACACCATTTTAACATACAAAGAGGGACATATCATAATTTTCCATTAATATGAATGTTGTAACACTATAGATACATAAACATTTATATAGGCTAAAGTGTCATATGGGTATTTTTTTAGGGGTGATTGCCATATTGGTATTTTTTTTAGCTCCGGGAGAATTGGTATTTTAAGTAACTCCGATGCGCATATAGACCCAAATCGTCGCCGGAATGAATTTTCAATAATAAAAAATTAATTTTCTAATTTAAAATACAATAAAAAAATCATTTATTCAAAAATAATAATAATATCTTAATTAATAATAATAATAATAATATAATACCTTAATTAATATCTTAATCATATTAATCAAATCAAATTAAAAATTAAAAAAAAGGACCCACCCCACCCACGCCACCTACCCCCAAGCCACCACCACCACGGTGGTGGTGGTGTTGGCGAAACCACCCGGCTGGTGGTTTTTCAACCACCAGATGGTGGTTTCTTTGGTGGTCGAAACCACCGATTCTTTGGTGGTTTTGACCACCGCACCACCAGATCTGGTGGTTCTTTGGTGGTTTCGACCACCAACCACCAATCGTAGTGATTCTTTGGTGGTTTTGACCACCAAACCACTGATGGTGGTTTCTTTGGTGGTCGAAACCACGGCGACCGTTTCTTTGGTGGTAGTGGTTTTGGCCACCGTGGCCACCACCACCACCAGCGTGGTGGTGGTGGTTTGAGAGGTAGGTGGCGTGGGTGGGGTGGGGTGGAGTCCTTTTTTAATTTTTATTTGATTTGATTAATTTTTTGTATTCGGTATGTTTTTCTGATAGCATATTCCTTATAAAATTTATTTAGCTACAAAAATTGCATCTATTATTAATTATTGCTTAAAATTAAAATGTGTGCGTCTCTAATGTTAAAGAAAATTTTCAAAAGTTATGATATTAATGTAAGCAAATATTACTGTATTGAAAGTTTTTTACAAACACTATTTAATCGATATCAAATTAATTCAATAAAATTAATTATGGACCAAATAAATATTTATAGAAAAAATAAAAATTTAAATTGTGCAATTTATTAAAATTTGAGATTGAAGAAATAAAATTTAGGTATAATAATTATATTTATTATTAATTATCTGTTAAAATTAAAATGTGCGCCTTTTTAGTGCTACTTTTTTTTCCGGTATCTGTAATGCTGAAGAAATTTTCAAAAAGTTATCATATTTTTTGGATTATTTTCTCTATTTTTATAATAATAATAATAATAATAATAATAATAATAATAATAATAATAATTTTTGAATGTCGCCGGAGTTGTGGCGGCGGCGCCGGGCGGTGGCGTGGTGGTGGAGAAGGTGGAGATATAATTAAGTTTTGTTTGTTTATTTATATTATTATTATATTATTATTATTATTAATTAAGATATGAAAATGAATAAAAAAATATAAAAAGATTTTTATTGTATTTTAAATTATGAAATTAATTTTTTATTCCAGAAAATTCAATCCGGCAACGATTTGGGTCGATATGCTCATCGGAGTTACTTAAAATACTAATCTGGCACCGGAGCTTAAAAAATACCAATATGGCAATCACCCCCTAGAAAAAATACCTATATGGCACTTTAGCCCATTTATATATAACATTAATTGTACTACATTTTAACATACAAGAAGGATAGATAACCGATTGTCAAACCAAAAGCAATCTTCGAAGTTACGGCTCAAACAATCTTCCAAGCTTCTCACAGAGGCATTCAAATGCAAGTAAAGAACCTTCTCTTCTTTTGGCACAATTTCGGCAATGTGAAGATCAGAAAATAGTAAATATCCAGGGATGAATTTTGAAGCTGAACCCAAGCTCTTCCCTTTTTTCTGAGAGAGAGAGAGAGAGAGATGAATATTTAGTGACTAGTTGGTGAAGCTGCATGCATAACTAGAATCATCAAAAATGGCATCCATAAATCCAAACTGTAAAAATTTGTTTCATAAACAATAAGACACTAGATGAAAGTTAAATGATCTATAAGCTATGTTCAAATGTCATTTGGTCTAATAAAAAACTCTTTATTGGTTCAATTTAATTTATTCTTACACTTTGTTGTACACCTGATTTCAAGAAGATTATGCTACTCTATCGGCATTTACGGGCTCTAACAACTCATGTTTTCGTGTTTAACCCTTTTTAGTTTTTTCTATTAATAATTGTGAAAGAAAGAGAATAACGATAGTTAATAATGGACATAGAAACTATTTGAGACTATCTAATGAAAAATGATTCCATAAAATTCTAACAAAAGAAGATTCAAATTTGATCGATACAAAAGGTGAGATTTTATCCAACTGACTAGGAATCAGAAAATTAGTTCACTAATACATGGACATAGCTTACACATCTCCTACAATTAGTCAACATAGATCATTCTTGTCATCACTGATATAAACAATTGACAGATGAAAGTTTAGCCAATTACATCTGAAGAAACCAACACTTTAAATTGCATATAAATCTTAAATATTTGACATGACCCCATTTGCAGCAGAAATTACAAAAAATGCGAGAAGATAATACAAGTTTACCTTCACATAGTGTAGTTATAGAATTAAGGCTTGTATACAATGGGATTTATGCTTTCAAAGGTTAATACCACATTAGCCACACATTGTTTGTGACTAACATGCTTATGGGAGAATGAAAAAAGTCGTATACTGCAAAGTACTATCCCTATTAAAGTAAACTGCAAAAGATGCAAAAATACACAAAAGATAATAGCTAGATAAACAAATAAATTATTCTAATTAACATGAATCTCTAATATTTTTTTTTTCAAATAGGCATTATAAAAAATAAAGGAAATGATAGTAAGTAGTAATTAGTATGTGAAGGTAAACTTGTAAGCAAATGGGACTCTCCGTGAGGTATTCTCAAAATTTCAACAAAAGCAACTGCTAAAAGTAATAATAAAGCTATAAGCTATTATCTTGTTCTATTAGGATAATTTTTATCACTCTTCTCTCTCCCTTTTTCAACCACATACATATTTTTCAATACAATATTAACCACACATTTTACACGGAATACCGCGCGGATAACTTTTACCCCAAACCAAACAACCCCTTAATAACCCCAATATCCAACAAAAATAAGTCAAAACAAAGCGTTCGTAAGTAAATGGGACTCTCCGTAATTACTTACTTGATAAAGTGGTCATAAGCAAATGGGACTCTCCGTCTCTTCCCAGAAATTTGAACAAGATAAAGAAAAGAAACACATAAGGCATTAAATAAGCACTACCTTAAAGTTCGATGATATTCCGTTCACTTTCTTATGATCTTAGACTTGATTATTTTCACTCAAATGCCCATTTAACCTTCTTCATCAACCGGAAAACAAGAGAACAAAAATGATAAGAAAAAGATGACACAATATGAACAAAAAAAGATAGAACAAACATTAAGTGCTAATTTTTGACTAAAGTTAATTAAACATGTATTTTTTCCTTTTTTCACTTTTCCAATTCTAAGAAACTCACTTTTAATAATGTATTATGCCGTAACAAGTTTTAACAATGTCTCCCAAATAATTCTTCTTTAATTTTTTCACTCTTAATTAATCGTGCATAATCTAATTGTATTAGTGCTTAATTTACCCCGAAAAATATTTTAGTGTAATGTACTTTACTCCGCGTGTCTCTACAAAAATTTTAATTAGTACGTGGAGCATTGAGTATGTACTATTTCTTACAAACCGTATTTTAGTCACATTTTCTCAAAATAAAATAATGTAATTGATATTGATAGGTATCTAATACTACACCATATTAGAGATAGATTTTTATATTTTCCGTAGGTTTATTCTCTACATTTTAACAATGTATAGTAGCAAGATATACTTGTTCCCTTCAAAAAACAAATTTTCACATATACACATCTCTTGGAAAATTTCTTTTTCAACCAAACATTCTACACCATATCAAGAAGTGAAAATATAAATATTACTGCCAAAAATTCTAGTTTTATTGCCAAAAATATTATTGCCAAAAATATAAACATTCTAGTTTTATTCTATAAATATTATTGCCAAAAATTCTACACCATATCAAGAAGTGAAAATATAAATATATGTATAGCTACAAAGAATTCATACAACACCATTTCTAATGCCTAATTTGCATTCCATTCAAAAGCTAAAGTATAAGAGAATTCAAAAGCTAAAGCATAAGAGAATTCAAAATAAATATATGTTAACAAACAAATAAATCATCAAGAACACATTTTAGCTTCCTTCATTTTAGCTTCCTCCACGAACAAATAAATTCTTACCTTGAAATTGAAGACAATATTGAGAGTACACTTGAGCCAAAATGTTTATTTTCAGGTCGAATTCAACTTGTAAGAGTGATTTTCGCCATTTTAATGGTGGATTTAGGGTTTAGAAATTTGGGGATCTTGGCTTGCTTCTTTGGGAATTAAGCTAGCTCTTTGTTTTGCTTCCTTACAGTTCTTACCCTTTCACCCGAAATGAGTTTGACTTTTAATTTTTTTTTTCAATATTCGCCGATTGAACCGTGACAATCGGCGAGCGGTTCAAAACCGTGACGATGGGAAAAAAAAAAAAGGTCGTCACGGTTTTAAACCGTGACAATCAGCGAAAAATGTAGTAACGGTTTAAAACCGTGACACCTTGAAATGTTATTGCGTGACAAATTCTTATTTTTGGTGTAGTGGTACATATGGCATGCATTGTGCTTGGATAAATAAATAATGGCATTAGAAATGTTGAATATTGATACACAAGAGAATTATACTATATTGACTTTCGATTTGAGCTTCTATTTTAAGTATGTTAGGTTGGAAAATTTTATCCATTTTTATCAATTCTTTCTAAATTTGATTTTAGTCAAGCTAATTATATTTACATATCTCGTTGGACGTACATGTACTATAGAAATCTCTATCATTCAACTCTAGTTATCAATTCTTTCTAAATTTGATTTTGGTCAAACTAATTATATTCACATATCTCGTTAGATTAGGAATCTCTATCATTCAACTCTAGTTATTCTCTCTCCTATTTTATATAAAAATATATAAATTCATTAAAAAAATAACCCTATCATGGGCTTTGTTGTTTATTTTTTTTATCTTTTTAACCGCTTGTTTTATGCAAGCATACACCTAGAAATCTAGTATTGACCGAAGACATAAGAGATATCTTTAAGAATCAAATTTATTAATTTTAGATATTATATATTAAAAATTTGGGATAATGCGATCCAATAATATTTAGAGATCAATTTCTATTGAGTAGTCTAAAAAGACAAATGATTCTTCTACACTACTACCAACTATTAGCTAGTTAACGTTTTTCTCTTTTCTAACATAAATAAATAATGCACGTCATTACATTCAATAATAATAATAATAATAATAATAATAATAATAATAATAGTAATAATAATAATAATAATAATAATAATAATAATAATGCATGTCATAAACTTAATTTGTTTTATTAAATACTATTAACCAGGCACATTCTTTCATACATAATCTATTTTCATTAAAATATCAATTATAACTCGATGTAACCCACGACCATTTATTGTGAGAAATAAATCTTAACTGTATTAATCAAAATGCCTAAATTGTGTAAATTGTTAACATATTATGGATTCACGTTGAATGTTATGTTCCTCTTATTTTATTATTTATTTAATTTTGAAATAACGTAGAATGTATTGTTAGTTAACACTCATACGGTCATATTTAATCAAACGATAATCCATTTTTCAAAGTATCTACATTATTTGGATATATTCTTAATTAATATTACAAATGAAAACATGAATTATGTATTATCTGACATGGGCATGGGTGACAATTACCCCTACAATATTCTAAAATTTCTTTTTTTTTCTGAATAATAAAATTTCTTTGATTGTATAAGTAAGTTTTGAAATTTCATTAACTTAGGTAATATATACCATCTTGTTATAAATGTCAATGTTAAAAAAAAATTTAAATTTTCCATTACATATTAGATCACTTCTGAATGATTAAGTCCATCCCCAGGGTGATTGGACCGCTGGTAACATTCAGTGAACCTTGAAAAAAAAAAATTATAATAAATACGAAACATGTAGTTAGCGGTTTTATAGAATATGCATACGTATTTGTATTTCTGTTGTAGTTTTGCAAGTTGTATGATTGGTCATGTTGGAACTTGGAAGATAACATAACACACTAAAAAAGGTAGAATTAATTGGAGAAATAAAACATAAGGCGCTGCTGCGGTTTTATAAAAGAGCTGCTGAATGTGCCACACTTCTTTTGCAGGTTGTAGGACGAAAATGATACATTCCTAGAACTTTGTTAAAGTTTGAGCCCTTGATGTGACAGTATGATCCACTTACCAGTCCCCCCCTGATGCTGCATGACAGTATCAAGACGCGTCATGTCAGTATGATCCACTTACCAGTCCCCCCTTACTATCATGTGGCAGTATGATCCACTTACCAGTCCCCCCTGCTGCTGCATGACAGTATCAAGATGCGTCATGTCAATATTGGAATTTTAACAAAGTTCGAGTGCTATGAATAATGTTCCTTACTATCATGTGGCAGTATGATCCACTTACCAGCCCCCCTGCTGCTGCATGACAGTATCAAGACGCGTCATGTCAGCATTGGAATTTTAACAAAGTTCGAGCGCTATGAATAATGTTATTCTTGAGTCGTAGGATTAATGATGTGTGATATCTCCGCACACATCATTATTTCTACAATATTTTCAATTTTCAAGAATGAATTTAATTACATTTATTGTTCATATTGCTAAAATTGAAGCTTTACATATTGCTAAAATTGAAGCTTTAAAGAAAATATACACTCACCAAACAATTGAGAACAAAAAAATTATTGATTATTTATAATAAAAAAATTATTGATAATTTTACTATATTAATTATTTGTTTGTGTGGCATGGCTTCTAGGGTAGAATCTTATTCCTTGAAGAAGATAAACAAGGTGGTGGGTGGAAGGTTTCTATGATCAAAATGTTTTTATACATAAAAAAACAATAAAGGTTGAAGAAGTAAGTAAAAATTTGTAATTCCTTATAAATATGTGGATGAAAGGTGATTTAATATTTGAAAGTTATTTAAAATAAATTATAATCATGCCAAGCGATTTAGTCTCTGTCTAGTATAGACTTTTGAATATATAGTTAAAAAATCGATTTAAAAAATTAAAAATATAAAGAAAATATCAAACCAATAAAAAAATAAGATGAAAAATATTATTTCAAGAAATGCAATGCAATGCAATGTATCAATAATGCATAATTACTATCAACTTTTTCACTAATCATCTATTCCTGTTTGTAAACATTTTTTCATAAAAAATTGTCAAAGACACTTCTTTTTGGTTGTTTCACACTCTAAGATTAGAGTTAATATTGTGAATCAAATACATCAATTAGTACAAGAATGTTATTTTTTTGTGTGTTGCACTTGTAAATTACGGATGTCTCGTCTAGTTTGATCAATTAAATAACATTACTTCAACATAGATAAGTGATCGATGTTTAGGGACGGTCTTATAGTTCACTAAGGTTGAGTCGAACTTCCAAAAATGGGTCCCTTTTATTTGTTTGTTTATTTATTTATTGTAAAACTAATATAAAACGACATGAGACTCAACTAGAGTTACATTAAGAATTAGTCAAACACACAATAATTAGCCAACAAAGAATATAAAAAATTTAATCAGAACTCCAACACAAAGTAAAAAAGGAAAAGAACTCAGCCAAAGCGAACACATATAATCCATGGGCCTCAAAATAAATAAACGTTGACAAAAAAAGGGCTTAAATTTCTTTTTTTTTTTTTTTAAATGCCTATAAGTTTGGATTCAATACTTGAATCGATCCACCGTTTTACTTAAAAATGGATCTACTAGTTTGTAATAAGTTTAAATTTGGGCCTTTTAATTATAAATAAAAAAAATCATAACACAAAGTTGGACCTTATGTATAATTGACTAAAATAGGCCCTCCTAAGGGTCAGACCTGAGTCGATCGACTCACTCGATCCAAAATAGGACCACCTCTGTCAATGTTAAGTATCAAGATAGCTATTTATGTAATACTATACCACTTTTATATCGGTGAAAGACACTGAAAGTGACTAGTTAGAAAAAATTACGTAGCAATTAATTATACACCTAATTTTATTTTTTATTATTGTTTTGAGAAATTATACTCCTAAATCCTAATTAATCCGCGTTAACGTTAGAGATGCAGGACTGTTGTTGACTTTGCGTCTCGTCTCATATTTCGAAGTTACGAGATTACTTGACCGCGTAAATGACTTGTTAAACCATAGCTGTAAAGTGGGATTTGACTACGAGTCCACGAACGTTAGAACTTAGAACGTGCCTCTCTTCTCTTCACGCCTATAAATAAGCCCACTTCTCCTCTGCAGCTTCACAAACCCTACTAAACCATTTCTATTTCTAATTCTCCCTAAAAAAAATCCCTTTAAATTCTTAAATCTTAATACATATACACATTCACATATTTAATCGAGAATGGCTTCATGTTTCTGCAGTGCTAAGATCGTCTCCTCTTTCATCGCCGATGCAGTCTCCCCTGTTATCACCAGGTACGTTACTATTCGATTAAATGCTTCAAATAAAACAGAGGATTATACATTTATACTGTACCAACGGCATCGTTTTGTCGTGGAATAATTGGCGGATTAGTTTGAATAATTGTATGGATTTTTGTACAGGAGGGGATATGCGGCGGCTTCACAGGCGGCGGCGGCGGCGGGGGGGACCAGCGTGAGAGGAGGAGCGGCTCCGAATATGATGCTGACGAAGGGAATTGATGAATCGGAAAAGACTTCATGGGTACCCGACCCGGTTACCGGATACTACCGGCCGGAGAATCAAGCAGAGGCGATTGACGCCGCGGAGTTGAGGGCGCTGCTGTTGAAGAACACCAACAGACGCCAATGAATCCAAAATATCGATTTCAATCTGATTTTTGGCTCCATTTATGATCAATTTAACACTGGGATCAATTTTAGGGCGCAGTTTATCTCGAAAGAATTTGCAGAAAACTGTTATTCAGTCGGATATGCATTGAGTCGTTAATTAGATAGCAAAATCTTCTATTGTTTGATAATAGAAGATTATTTTCGTTCTCTCTCCTGTTTTCTTTCCCTTTTTTTTTTTTTTTGGTGGAATTGTGGGTTTTAAGCTTGTTATTATTCATCTCAATTCTGGGAACGAAATGAAGGATGAATTTATTAAGAACAATAATTAATCAAAATAAAATTAACAAGAAAAGCTGCACCATTCGCTTAAATAAAATTATAACCGTTTTACTACAACAATTTCTTTAAGAATAAGAAATTTATGATAAAGCTACCAACTTCCGCACTAATTTTTTTTTTTAATGTCTATATATATAGATCTCTCCCTATTTATTTATTATTCCGTCTTTGTTTTTAACGTCATATATATATATATATATATATATATATATATATATTATTCATAGTCGACAAAAAAAAAGATCATATATATATAATTAAAATGGGGAGTATCTTTTATTTTTTGTAAGGTAACCTAAAGTATGTTGTGAGAGAGCCGAACATTGTCTTTACAATAATTGAACCAATAAAAAGTTGGGCCACTAATTTATTCGTAAATAGTAAGGTACACAAATAATACTCAACCATCAAGTATTTGTAAATTGCAATAAGATACACTACTAATATTTTCGGTGTTACAACCTGTCTTCATGAGAACTTGATTATTTAAAGAACTCAACTGCAATTATTATGTTAGACTTCACACGCTTTTTTTTTTTTCTATTGAAAAAAATTTCAAATAGATATTAATTCATCATATTATTCTTCTTTTATTAGATTAGTAATAGAAAAAAAAACATGTAATTCACAAGAAAAGTAATTGAAATGTAACTTTTCCATGGATAACACTATTTCAGGAACCTGGTATTGTTCTAATGCTAGCAGTGGTGATATAGTTACGGTACCACCACTAACATATGAGTTCCGTTTTAAAATAAAAGACTAGATTTGGGTCCAGTCAAGGGGGAGCTCCAATAATTCGGAAAAATTTCTGACGATGCTATAGCTATTACATGCTTCTTTTTTTTTGTCTATTGAACAAATTTTTCAAATGGATATTAATTCATCATATTATTTTTCTTTTACAAGATCAAATTATTAATAAAAAAAAATGTAATTCACAAGAAAAGTAATTGAAATTTCGAGCGTGTTAGTTTATGTGTAAAAATGGATTGTTATAAATTTTAATGTGATATAGGAGAGAGAATAAATGGAGTTAAATTATGAAATTTTGTATGGTACAGGTACGTCATGAGATATATGGATGTGAAATATATGAGAGAGAATGAGTTGCAAGCTGAAAAGAATGTATAAAAATATATAAAAATTATTAAAATCTATATACTAACACACGCGAAATGTAACTTTGACATGGATAACGCTATTTCTGGAAGCTTAGACAATCAAAAGTCCCAATTTATCAGTTGGGAATCACAATGTAAAGAATCTAAAAAGTTTGGTCACTATTTACACAATTTACTTCATAAATAGTGAGACGAAATTTTATTAATAGAAAATAATATTAGCAATCATACCTGAAGTTAAACTTATTAACTTTTTATTATTATTTAACCTGTCACGATTCTCTCATCATTCGCTTCTACATGGAATAATAATACAAATCTGGATTCTTTTCGGTGTCTTGAAATCGACAACCAGCAATCTTAGCCGGTCGCTGCTGATTAGTGGAATATCAAATGATTAAATAGATGTTAGCATAGTAATTAAAATACATTCTTTCTCTTATTTTTTAAAATTCAAATTTGATCAAATAAATCACATTCATATATTTAAGTGAGATTAAACATCTTATTAAATCTCATGTCCATTCAATTCATTATATTCTCTCTTCTCTTCGTAAAAATATATTATTATCTTTTTACTAACACCCTCTTAAATAAACAATTAATAAATATAATGGATTACCTAGCAAGAAGTTAGGTCAGATATGCCAAATATTCCCCCAAGTAGATGCATAAATGCATTATGCTAATTATAGACCATTTTCAATAAAAAGAGAGGTGCATGCGTGTCCCTTTCTTGTTGAAGGGTTCCATTTGGCAATTGGCCTAATTTATTTACTTGTTCAACAAGATAAAGATCTCTGAATATTCCAATTGCTCCACGGGGAACAAATGCCCCTTCAAATTTCAATAAAGGAGAATCCCTATGAATTATGATGAGAGAGAGAATAAGCATTGATCACATGCTTTATGAGGCAAAACATTAATGATATTTTTTATCACTGTTTGTTGATTATCAGTAATGTAGTTGTAAATTGATAATATGATATTCTGAATTTAAAATTTAAGTATAAGAAAATAAAAGGAGGAAAAGTAAGAAATAAATTCAAAAATAATAATAAGTGTTGATGAATTCTGGACGTGCGTCTATTTCTAGACATAGTGCGAGAATCTATGAAAAAAAGTGAAATAATTGAAATAAAAATGATTTTAAAATTTTAAAATTAAAAAAAATGTGGGCCCCTCTCTTTTTTTTTTCTTCATGTCTCTCTCTATAGCGCATGGGTGCAATGGATGGCCTCCATTGGAGATGGCCTTAGAAACTTCCCTTCTTCTTCCCATCCCTCGTGGTCGTGGGCCAAACCATCAAGGAGACGAGTCTAACTGCACTATTGCTAGGATCTCCATCCCATTGCCCTTATTGCTACCGTAACGCGCTCAACTGAGAACCCATCATCTCCAAAACTCCAAAAGCATTAGTCAGGACTATTACAATTTCTGTGTTCAGTGAGTAACACTCCTAATACACGTGTCTACATAGAGTTATATCATATAAAGTGAACTGCCCGTGTCATTGTCATCGCATTTAACAAGATTTTGACATATCACATGAGTGTAACCTTCATGTAGACCCTTGTAGGACTCAACTCACTCAAGTATACTCCGTGTTTCTTGTACAACAATTCACAATAACTTGACTCCAAAATCAAGCTACCTCAGAAATTCAGAAAGATAAATGACCGCAGGGGAGAGGCTCCATGATAGAGACACCAACTAAAAGAAGGGAAAAAGAAAGGGAGCAAATGGCCTTTGGCCCTTTGTAAGGAAACCCACTTTTGCCATGGAAGAGAAGATGGCAGAAGGTGATGCCGTGATGGTGGCACCATGTGAGAATTTGAAAATTGCAGCACCAAAGTGTCAGGCGGTGGGAATGGTTACATGTTCAAAGAAAGGCAAATGTCCACATGCCTATTTTCCACCAGTGAATCAATATGTCATGCTATTGGTACCCAGCATAATAGGAGCACAGAAGCTCACTAATATTAAAGCTTCTTCAGTCTTCCATTTATAATAGGTACCTGTCGTTGATCAAAATCTGACCACATTATGGGAGAAATAATTCTTCCCACGTACCTCAAAAGAAAGCTAACACTACAACACAACTTGAAATGCTTGTCAACACACGGTTAAATCGCAAAATTAGCATCACTTGGTTGTCTCATCCAATTAAAACATCCCACGTCATTGAATTAATACACTTGATTGTGCAAGTTGGTTGTTTAGATTGGAAGCCAAGGGGAGATGAATTAGAACATCGTATGTAAAAAATGTATGCTCATTTAGAGGGAATGTATCATAGAACTTTCAACTTTACAAGGAGGACTAATAGTTCAAGATATCAGATCTCACAGCTCTGCGCAATCCGCAGAGTGCAAAAGACTAAGAATTTAGAAAGATTACTCTGTCAAATAACAAAATCAGTGGAACTTTACAAATAAGACCTCAAGGCATCGGGAATATCCATTTCATTACACAACCATTGCCACTAACATGATGTCCAAATGTTTTCAGCAAGCAGAATATTTAGATATCTAATTTCTAGTGCAATCCTGTCTTTGACTCCATAGATACATAACACCCAATATAATCATGTCTCCGTGGAGAATTGCTCTGGAGACATCAAATGGCAGCTAAACAAAACCCATGTTTTTTTCACCACGAGCGTTGATAGAAATCCCACCCCCCACAAAGAAAACTTCATATTTAGAAATTTAAGCAAATGCAATTTCAGATTTCACCACCATGATACAAAACTCCCTCAAGAAACACATAGAACTCCTTAAGGATCCAAGCGCAGATATGCTGTGTCCATTTTCCTCGTGGCGGTCTCATCCAATCAAAACAACCAACATCATTGAAATTGAATTATCAAGTGCGTATGGAGCCTTTTGATTGGATGTTGTTTCTACAAAGCTGGACTCCTTAAGAGTCCCACGAAATATTCCAAGGTCACATTCTCAAGAGATCACACTGATACGACAGAGGAGTACTAACATGTTTTACTTGTTTATCTAACCACACTGATCTTATCTAATCTGCAAAGATATTGCCAAGTTGTTTTCAGGTTGCTTTTAGTTTTCAATTTTTAAAACTTCCCGATACAGTGAAAACTTGTTCACTTCCATTCCATATTTTCAAAAACAGTGAATTTTTTTAAAAGAGAAGTCAACCGAAATTTTTTTAGTGTGTTATCAGTGAAATCATTGACGTGGTGCAAAAGCGAAAAATCCATCATTTTCTTCAACAACTTGTACAAAAATTAAGAGTTGAAAATGAATTCAAAACTCAAGATTGAAGCACTATGGCACAACAACTGTGCAAAATTTCAAGACTAAGCAACTCGAAGATACTAAACGCCCTCTATCAACAATCTCGGCTACCAGGGTTAATAATGCATTGAAGAAACAACAATCATAGGACACCATTGTATAAACATAACCATTTACAGATGAGATATCAAAGAAAATTTCTGCATTATCAGAGCTCTGAACGTGTAGAGAATTCAAAAGTACAGGAATAAGTAGCTGCAAATTTAACTGATGCAGGAAAAAGGTAAAATGCTCGAGAAAGGGAAACCCTAAAACCAACTAACCTCTGCTAGATAGAAGAAACAAAGGGATTACTTCTAAAACCCTTTGTCTGCCGATTCTCAGAGATAGTTTTGCAATTAAATCCGCATCCACATCGTGGACTCTCGCAGAAATTCTCTATCCCAAATTCAGCAGATGTAATTCCAACTGAGAAATGGAGATTTCCCCCTTTCTCCTCACCTCAACGATGTTGACCCAAAGGAAAAGGATTTTGACGCTGACTCCAGAAAGATTAGTCAACTTGTCTTTGGAGATGTACCCACTAATCTTCGACTTGTACCTCAATTGATACGAACCTTGCAAGGCGAAACTACACGAACCATTGAAATACGCATTGAATTTTCCGGTGGAGCGATCGATTTCATAGCTGGTGACGCCCTGCGGAAGGATGCCGACCGGAAAGTCGTACGACTGAAGGACATCGTACGCCGTCAGAGAAGTGGATGCGCCGCCGACTGTGGAGGCCAGTAACGGCGCTGTGGCGGTGAGAAAGAGGGAGACAAAAATGAAGATTCGCTGTGTCGTTGACATATTTGCTTTCACGACTTGCGATACCGAATTTTTGTGGGTTGAATGAAGAAAGAAAATGAGAGATGCGATTCTACGAGTGTTTTTATGGGAGGGAGCGGCTTATGCACCCGGTCCATTAATAAGTGCATCCATTAAAAAAAAAGGGATTTTTGGCATGAATAATTAAAATTAGTCGTATTGCGGTTAGTCGCGAATAATAAAAGGTAAGCATGAGTAATTAAAAAAAAACTTTGGTGTATGAATAATTAGATTTGGATGGAATCCGTCAGTTTAACTTAGTTAGTCAGTCATTCTTTGAAAACTTGGGTGCGTATTTGGTCGTTTCATTTGAAATAAATTACATAAAGTCTAACTTTAGATATTATTACATTCAAGTCAAAAGTTTGAAAAATGTATACTTTAGTCCCAAATTTAATTAAATTGTATAATCTTTTATATTTTATTTTTACATGGGTCTTTATTTGATCTGTAATTAATTTTATTGAATTAAAATTAGTCCCAAATTTAGTTAAATTGTATAATAATTTATAATAAATATAATTATTGTACCTATATAAAATTATTATTATGAATATAAAATTATTATATTTATTATTATTTATTAGTTAAAATCAAAATGTAATGCATCTACAATCTTTAAAGAAAATTTTAGAAAGTTGTGATACTATATTAATCTGAATAAATCTTCTTGTGTTAAAATTTTTGA
The DNA here is from genome assembly GCA_018223645.1 of Jasminum sambac. Taxonomy (NCBI): domain Eukaryota; kingdom Viridiplantae; phylum Streptophyta; class Magnoliopsida; order Lamiales; family Oleaceae; genus Jasminum; species Jasminum sambac. The sequence continues at coordinate 32,128,540 of CP073652.1, forward strand.
TAAAAACCATTTAATCGGTATCAAATTAATTAATTAAAATTAATTCTGACCAAATAAACACCCATAGACCCTTATTTTTTCTATGGGTGCTTATTTAATCAAGTAATTAATTTTATTGAATGGTGATACCAATTAAATAGTTTTTATCAAAAATTCAACACGATAGCATTTTGTATTAATATAGTATCACAACTTTCAAAATTTTCTTTAGCATTAGAAGATCTTGTTTTGATTTTAACAATAGCTAATAATAAATATAATAATTTTATATTCATAATAATAATTTTATATAAATACAATAATTATATTTATTATAAATCATTATACAATTTAACTAAATTTGAGACTAAATTTGAGACTAATTTTAATTCCAGTAAATTAATTACGGACCAAATAAGCACCCATAGAAAAAATAAAATATAAGATTATACAATTTAACTAAATTTGAGACTAAAGTATACATTTTCAAACTTTTGGACTTGTGTAACAATATCTAAAGTTATGACCTTTGTGCAATTTATTTCAAATGAAATGGATAAATCTTGTGCTGTTTTAATGACTTGATTAAAGGCGGATTCCATCCAAAATGGACCATTCTTGCATCCAAAATTTTTTGGACCATTTCTTACTTTTATTATTTGGATTAAATCTACTGATATAACATTTTTGAAATTATTTAAAATCCCCAAAAAAACAAAATAAAGTCAAAAAGATATGCCTGCATTTCTTTCTTCTTCTTTTCTTTTTTCTTTTCCATTTGTTTTTCCTTAGGAATGTTCGCTCTAAAGAGATGCCCTCGTTTCTTTCTTCTTCTTTTCCTTTTTCTTTTTTTAAGAATGTTCGCTCTAAAGATAGCAAACAAGCAACAGCTAGCTTTGCCTTGTTCACTGTGAATGCAGCGAATATTAAAAAAAAAAATATGAGTAATTTTTATTTGATTTTTCATTTCTAGATGTAATTTTTATTATAATTTTTTGTTCAAATTTTTTACAGTCACTTTGATGAGTAATTTTAAAATTTTTTTCAATCATTTTGACCAATGAATTTCGAAATTTTTTTAATGAAAGTAATTGATTTTATCCGGTTAGTGTTCAATAGAATTACTAAAATATTCAATTTTCTTGCTACCACTTCGACTACTAACTTCAAATTTTTTGCAACCTCTTTGACGAATTTCAAAATTTTTTTGATGATATAATAATTAGTTTTGCAATCGCTTTGACAATGAATTTCAAAAATTTTTATGATATAATAATTACTTTTATCCGATTAGTATTAAATATAATTATTAAAAAAAATTTTGAGTAATTGTAAAAACTTTCAACAAAAAATGATATTAAAAATAGTTGAAATATAATGCAGAAGCGAAAGTTGTATAATAAATTGGTATGAAAAATTAGGTTACAATCACTCCTTTATATAGGAGAAGAAACTTATCTAAACTAGGAAAGTAGATAAACTAGAATCAATTAAAAAGATAACATTCCAAAAATAACTAGAATCCTAAAATAGTTAAAATACTTTCCAACACTCCCCCTCAAGTTGATGCATCTACACAACATCAACTTGGACAGTAATGTATGGAATAAGGAATTGTAGACCGGTAGGATGACCGGACTACTTGTGATCGGTTGTCAACTCTGATTACACTCCACTTCAAATGGTAGTCAATTCTGCTTGCAACTCCAAGTAGCAAAACCTCCCCACTTTCTTCCAATTCCAAATAATCCAGTTGGCCTCCTAGCATAGATGAGAATTGCCTAGTCCTTCCATATCCGAGTGGAGGCCTAGGTCCACCTAAGAAAGTTAGGGTAAATGTAGAAACCCATGATCTGTCGATCCCCATGGAGCACCAAAAAGACTGAGTCAACTAAAGTGAAATGTTGCACAGTTCTGCGAGAGGTCACCGGAAGTCTTTGACAGTCACGTAAATCTTCCAACGCACCAAAATGGCTAGTCAACCAAGAAGGATTGGTTACTTAGCTCTGAATAGGCCGTTGCAGGTTATAAACTCTAATATGGCAATTTAAGGGTTTGAACGTCAAATGCAAAAACCCGATCATAAAATAACCCAAGAGTAGTCCTGATCAAAAGTAGCATCCCAAAGCATAATCACAAAGATTGGGACCTTAAAGAGATCATCTAGACAATCAGAGGATGAACTAAAGGATCAATTTGCGAGAATTATAAACTGACAAATAATTCTCCAAAAGTTCAGGAACCAATTTGCCATTTTACAAAATTCGAAAAGCGGGCTGAATTGGCTGATAGTTGAAGGACCGAAAAATAATTGGATAGTGGACACTCTCACAATGGACCGAATCATAACACCAACCCAATAAATAAGCTCCAACAAACTCCAAACGAAAAAGCCCAATCACCATCTTAAGCCTCAATAATAGCCCAAAAAATAACATTAAACCCATCACCAAATATCTGCAGCACAAAAATAACAGCCCATAGTAACTCATCCAATAGAACTCAACCTCTTAACAAAAACCAACCAAGCCCAAACAAAGCCAAGCTCCAACAACGACCCAAAACTCAATATCGGCCCCAGCGTCAAGCAAGTCGATTACACTTCCAGGAGTCCACGGCCAGTAAATTGAAAGCGAGCCCAAACTTCGGCACTACGCAATCGACCTCCTGACAAGGGTCAAACAATCTTTGGAAAAGGGAGAAAAACAAAGAAAACTTCAAGCTTTCCTAGGGTTCGAACCTATTTCGGAAATCTTGACCAATATTGGTGCAATTCCACCTAAGCGAGTTGATAAGCTGTATTGCGGTGAGGCGAGTTGGCCGATGTTGGAAAATAGGTTTTTCGACCAGGGGCGCCGTCAGCGCCAGCAACGGTGAAGGAATAGATTGCCTTTTACTGCGGCGTGTCACTCCTACCAGCGCTTACGGTCAGCGGGACTTCCGGCCGGTGATCGGCGGGAGGCGGCGATGGCGATGGAGGTGTGTGGTTGTGGAGTCGGATCAAGAAAGGGTTGCGGCTAGGGTTTTAAATTTGGGATTTGAATTTTAGGGCTTTCAATTTGGAATTCTAATTTTCAGATCCAATCTTGAAACCCTAATAATGGGTAGAGGGTAATTTCACCGGAAAAATTCAGGGACGGGACCGGACGAGCGGCCAATGGCCGCCCACCGGATAACCAAGATCTGAAAACCTTAAGCTCTGATACCAAGTTGAAATATAATGCAGAAGCGAAAGTTGTATAATAAATTGGTATGAAAAATTAGGTTACAATCACTCCTTTATATAGGAGGAGAAACTTATCTAAACTAGGAAAGTAGATAAATTAGAATCAATTAAAAAGATAACATTCTAAAAATAACTAGAATCCTAAAATAGTTAAAATACTTTCCAACAAAAATTTTTTTATCCGTAATTTTTTCTTTTTTTTTTTTAATTATGTGATGTTCGCTCCAAATGGGGCGAACATCCAACAGTGTTCATTTGTATCGTGGCGAACACTGGAATTGTTAAGCCATACGGCGAACGTGTTTTGTTTTTTTTTTTCATTTTTTATGTTGAAGAGTAAATTTGGAATATTGTAAAAAATTGGTGTATTTAGAAATCACATGAGTGTATTTAGCCGTAGCCATTATGGAATTTCAATACGGGTCAATTGGATGAATCATTTTTCGTCAGCGAAATCCCAAAAATCGGAGTATTTTCTTGAATTTACTGACCAAATCGAATATCCAAACGGAACTTTTCTGCTGCTATCCATCACCCCTTCATTATTTTTATGATCATTTATTTATTTAGATAACTAGTATCCCAAAAGATCTTCGGCCAATAAGATGATGTAGTGCTCTCACAGAGCGCCATATTATCGGTAAATTTTTTTAAAATTTTTTTTAGCATTTATATTAAGTGAGTTGAATAATACATAATTGCGTCCTGATGAGGGCTTATATAGGCCTCATATTTTTTCCCCCAAAAATTGGGGTGTTGGCATGATCTCCTATCTCTCAACATTGTTGGCAGGAGATTATGAGCGTAGCTAGTATATCGTTTTATTGTAGTGGATTTATCCATAGAATTTGGGAAAAATAAGAAGATAAAGAAGATGTAAATAATTTTGATATATTAGATAATGATTTTGAAAAATTTTTGCAAATTTTGTAAGAAATCCTCGCGGTCGCAGTATATAACATTCATTTCTATCTCACAGATAAATTTCCTACTATTGTGATAAAAATACATATAAATAGGGCGAAATAACTAACAAATGAAAAAGTTAGATACATCTTCAATAAACTAATATGATAAGTGGACTATAATTTAAAATAAAGAAAGGCTTGTTCTATATATAATGAAAAAGATTTACTCGAATTACGTATTAGATGGGTGGTTGAAAATTACAAAAAATATAATAAAAAATATAAAGTAATTGTATGACTGATTGAAAATAATGAGAGAAAAAATTAATGAAAATTAGTAAAAATTTATTGTATATAGAAAAAATCCAAAATAAGTTCATTCCTATAAGTGAAACTTAACTCATTAAAAGTTGAGAAGTTGATCTATTAATCATTTCCAATGGGGATGTGAATTATATGATGATGTGAATGGGGGAGATTGAGATAATACGATTATTTTAATTTGAGAGGAATGGAAAGATGTGTTGGAAAAAAGAAAGTGAAAAATTAAAATGAGAAATATAGAAACAAATTTAAAAAATAATAATAAAATAATAGTGGAAAAATTTTCGATTGGTGTTTAGAAATAGTCTTGGTACGAGGAATTTATATAGAAAAAGTGAAGAAAAAGAGAGGTAAATGAGAGAAAAGTAATTAAGGAGAATATAAAATTAAAAAAATATGGATATGGACCCATCCACAATTTTTGTGAGTATGTCTTTCTAAAATGGAGATTGACAATTGATGTGCTCGTTAGAGATGGCCTAAGAGCAACTCCAACGCATATGTTGATGTGAAGGATGCGATGTGAAGAAGAGAAATAGAAAAATTATTATTTTAATTAGAGTGAAATGGAAAAGAAGATAAAGAAAAAAAATAGGGAAATGAAAATGAGGAGAGAAATAAATAAATATAAAAATAATAATAAAATAATAGTAAAAGGTGCATAGATGAATGTGTGATTTTAGAAATGACAAGAGGAAGCGATGAAAAAAAGTAAAGAAATATGGGGTAAATGAGGGAAATGCAATTTAAAAAAGGTGAAAATTAGAAAAAAAAAATGTCGGATTCACACAATTTTATGCATCTCTGTCTTCTTTAAACATTCAAAATGAACTTTTGTACTGGAGATGTTCTAATATGTGGAAATTGGAAGTTCATTTTTCAATACTGATAATATGAGATGCCAAGTAGAGATCTCTAGCAATGAATTAAGCGTAGATACATGATCAATCCATTTTATATAAACTTTGTTTGTTTTTTCATATGATTTTTTTTTTTTTTTGAATGGTACTTTTTTCATATGATTTAATTAATAATATTATCAGGAAAATAAATTCTGCAATATCTTTTTTTAGTTTACTTTTATTTAATGATGAGTATATGTATAATATAGTAGTAAATGGTTAAATTAGTTACTAACTAATAATAGAATAAAGGTATACTAATTGTTCGTACCGGAAATTTGTGTTCTAGAAGAAAGAGGCTCGAGCTGGTCCGAACAAGCTCTTTCTTTTTGGGAATGTCGAATTTCTAAGGTGTTCCATTCCAGGGAGTCATGGACCTCTACAAAAAAGGCGATGAGTGGTTGCTTGTCACTGCTTCATTACAAGAGTAAGCTCGGGAAAAATGTATAATTGCAAGAGTAAATATCTGAGAGAAAGATGGAGAAAGAGTTGTGTGAATGCACCTTCGAATGAGTCATGATGTTTATGAGGGAGTTTGTCTACCGATATGAGTAGGGAATGCGACTTGCAATATGCTTCTAGCTCTGATGAATTTGAGCAGAAGTTGAAGTCATCGTTTAGCTAGAGTTGTCATGTATATTGAATCTCTTATCTGTAGGTTTCTAGGGCGGGTGGAATTGTGAGTGGGACCTGCGTTTGATTTTTGTCATCTTTCTTAAGCAGATCAAGTTGGATCCGAGAGTAAAATTTAGATCGGAGCTAGGACCATTTAAGAAGAGAGATCGAGCTACAAGCTCAACCCCACGGGGGAGAGGATCGAGCATGCTTGGGCCGAGCTTGGGATCTACTCAATGAGGGGTCGTGGGTCAGTCGTGCTCGAATCGGATGTTGATGCGGACTCGATTTGAAACGCAAGTAAAATTGTCCGATTATTTGACGCTCAACAATTCGGGTCGTTCCACATTTGTTATGATTGACCAATAAATAAACAAAAAATACTACTCAAATAAAAATGGGCTACATAAAGATGCACTCCTACTCTAATGTCCACATGTGGGCGGATGAGGGACACTTGTCTGAAATCTACCTGCATGTGGCAATTTTAATATGCCCTTGTATGGGCATTAGAGCACTAGACCATAAAAATGATAAGAAAAATGAAAAAGGTAACCTACATAAATGGAACGAAAAGTGTCACCTGTTTCCCAAACCTGAGGTATGTTGCAGTGATTTGAGATAGAGATGCGAGTGAGATCTTCAAATGTACAAAGGAGATTTTGAGATAAAATTTGTATATGAACTTTGCTGCAATTTCTCATTTATATGGCCCAAGCAAGAGCGGATCTAGGAATTTTATGACCCAAGCAAGTGCGAATCTAGGAATTTTAATAGCAAGGGTTGGAACATACAAAATATCAAAACAATTAAGAGTCCATGTAATTTATAAAAACAAAAATCTTAATTAATTAATTAATTATCTTTTTTTTTTGGGGGTGGGGGAGTGTTTGATCCACACGTTCCGTGCCTAATCCGCCATGGACACAATTGTTTCTAGAAAAATTAGTAGTAGGGATGACCATGGATTTTCCTAGGCAACATGAACTTCATTAATAATGACCAAGATTTAATCCGTTGAAATGAGCCAGATCACCTTCGGAATGCACTCCAACTACTTGTAAGAAGGCGACCACTCATCCCCTTCCAGAACAAGAATTAATTTTGGAATAGCACAGCAGAAAAAGGTGTATCTGTAATGATGAGAAAAATGTCCCGTAAAAGAAGGCAATCCATTTATAATAGTCACAATGACATTCCCAATCGAATAGGAGCCCAACTCATAGAAAAGTCATGATGCGACCAAAAGTTCGAGAGTCTTTATGTCTTTGTCGGAGTAGCAATCTAGTGGATGTCGTGATTCATAGCCTTAGAAGAACTCTTTAGATCACGTAAATCAAGTCTTTTTAAAAAACTTGCGTGAACAGCATAGAGAGAGCTCAATAGACCAATCCTAGGGTCAAAGGGTTAAAGGGCCAACTGCGGAATGGTCAGCGATGCGAGGCAAAGGTCCCGTAATTTCTAATTTTATACTTGTAATAGTGACGGATCTCATAAAATGTGTAGGTATCTTTATTATAATTAACCTTGAAGTTAGACTTTGGAAAGATGGTAGAAGCCCAAACTAAATCAGAGGAAGAAGTTGGAAAAGCCACATAAGAGAACTTTTGAATGGCCCTACTGCTGGTCCAACAAAGCAGGCCCAAAAACCAAGCTGGCGGCCCAATTTGTTGAAGATTGTTGTGTGCAATCCTAAACCTTCAACATATCATTTTGTCATTTGGTTTTGCTTCCGCTAATTTGGTTGTCAATTGGTTTTGCTTTCACTAATTCGTAACCATATAAAACCCCAAAATTTTTTCCATGAATTTTCATAAAGGGTGTGTTTGATTCATTTTTTTTTCTAGGAAAAAATTATTTTTCAACTTTTTTTCCTTTGTTGCCTGTTTGATTCTTGTTTTTAAAGCGTTTTCCAATTTTTCAAAATCGTGGCTTTTCCTTATTTTGGAAAAAAATATTTTCCTTGGAGGGAGATGTAGTTTTCGTTTTAGGAAAAGTTTACGTCTTTTTTTTATGGATAATTTATTTTAGCCATAAAGATAAGAAAAATAATCAAATTTCATTTTAAAAAAGAACGAAAACAAGGAAAATAACTGCTGGTATTTTCAATTTTCAAATTAATCCGATCAATAGCACTGATTCTGAATTTCACTGGAAAACCTTTTCGGAACATTTATTTTGAAACATTTCATTAACCATTTTAGAACTTTTCTGATCAAACACACCCAAAATTCTTTATTTTTAAGTAAGCATTTGGCCAGAAGGATCAATCTTTTTCTAAAGAGGTATGTGATTGATCATATTTTTCCCAAAAAGTGTCAAATTTGAGAAATTATTTTCCATCTTTTCAGGAATGATATATTTGCAGCACACGTCCTGGCATTGCCACGCAACAACAGAGATGTTGGTAAATAGATCATGCCGCCACGTCAAGTTCTAGTGCTAAAAATGTATCATTTTTGTCCATCTTTTATTATTTAATTGCAAGTTAGAAAATGAAATAATTTTTCATGGTACAATCACTTTAAGGGTGCGTTTGATTGAAGTGCATGTAAATGGTTTCCATGGAAAACCAATTACATCTTACCTGTAAAATATTTTTGGAATTACAAGCTTAGTTTTCATTTGCCTGTAAAATGGTCAAAAACATGTTTTAAAGTGTTTTAAAGTCTTGGAAGGTGATGTTTTTGTTTTCCAATCGACATAGAAAATGTTTCCCCTTTTATCTTTGCCTATCAAATACACCCTTACCCAACATTAGCCTGATATGCAGTGCTCTTTTGATGATATGTTGTTGTAACAAAACCTTTTAAGAAAATCTTCATCTCCTTAAAGACAATTAATTATCATCGGATTTGATCCGATTGCGTACAATGGGCAATATTACGGCGCCCACAATGCAGGATCGCTGACACATGCCCCTTGATGGTGGGGGACCCATAATTAGGAACACGTGTCACAATCGGCCCATTGTGGGTACTGTTACAGTGCCAATTGTAAGCAACGGATCATAACCGTAATTATCATTTACAATTTTCTATTAAGATCTATGTAGGTATAGCGATGTTGTCACTATACACATAGTGATACTAATCACAATGTTATCGGAAGAAATTATAATCGATAACATGCATTATTCACATGTAAAAACATATCTAGGACATTTCCAAATTAGAAAATGTATTTCACATGATTTATAAAGCGTTTGTACGCATATTTGTAACTTGTAAGAGAGAGTTACACATGCATTGTTCAAATGTAAAAACATATATAGGAAAATTACAAATTAGAAAAATTACAGAGTAGCATTCATACATTTGTAGAATTCACAAATACCATTAGCTATTTCTCACGACTTATTTCTTTTTGTTTCTAAAATTATCTAGACGCATGTTATCGGCTTATTTCTCTATACTGAGTTCACTGTCATTTTCGACGGAGCACTGGTGGATTGTAATGACCAAATTCAGAAATGAATTCTTTATATATTATGAATTTCTTAGGTTTGTACAGAAGATTCACCATGTCCCTTTGATTTGTCAGTTCTTATCTTTTTTGTAACTGGCCTGCTAGCTTACTCATTTTTATAAGGTTTTACATATTTTTTAAAATTGAATTTGGTCAGTGTCAGCGTCACGTATCTGCAAGTGGAGCACTACATATCTTACTTAAAAAATCTTGATATTATTCAATTCGTTCATAACATTTCGTCAAAATCCACAAAAATCCATTTTAATTTATACACCAACTCGGCAGTCTTGGGGATAACTCGGCTACTCCTGGTGTCTAGTCCACATGACCACATAGAATTGATCTAGTGCTCACCTGGCAGGATGGAGCTGCCACAGCCCCCGCCACCCCCAATGCACCCCAAGCATGTATTATGGCACTAACGAAAACACTAGATCCAGCTGCTAGTCCACGAGGCTTCGTTCAGTGCTTTTTTGAAATTCTCTCTTTAAATTTCAAGCTCATCAATACATTACTTAAAACTTGGCGTTTTTCATTTAACGATTCTTATCAGCAAATAATAATAATAATAATAAAATTATTTTTATTCCAATAACCTATAGCCTATAGGAGGAAATCATTACTCTTACGTCATAAAACATAAAATAGCAAAATACCTTCTTTATTTTATTATCCCGGGTAAACAAAGTACAACTACTCTAGCATACTCATCGTACTAATCATGCTCAGTATTATTATACATATAAAAACCATTCGAAATGTTTAATAAATTTTTACTGCTGCCTAATTAGATCTAATTCGGAGAACCAAACACGCACTTACCTGAGAACTTCGATCTGAATCTCACGACGAGAACGCGAGTCTCTTGAAGATTAACTCCATAGCCTTTTCCTTTTTCGCTCCAAATCGATCAACGTTCACACAGTCAAATCCACAACCACATTGGGGACTCTCATCAAAACTATCAACCGGAAAATCAGCAGAGGCAATTCCAACTGATAACTCCAAGTCATCGCCATCGCGAGTAACCTCCACAATATTCACCCAGAAAAACAGTACTTTCACTTGAATCCCCCTCAGATCCTTAATCCTGTCCTTCGATATAGTCCCCGTGATTGTCGTCTTGTATCTGAGGTTGTACCCGTTGATCGTGAAACTGCAAGTTTTGTTCAAGTAAACAGTGAATTTTCCGGTGGATTTGTCAAGTTCGTAGCTGGTGACGACTCCTTTTGGAAGAAGACCGACCGGGAAGTTGTACTCCTGTAACGCCTCGTACACCGTCTGCTCGTCGTCGCCGGCGACGTGCGACGGAGAGAGAAGGGCGAGAGAGAGGATGAGGAGGCACCTGATTATTGGAGAAGACATCGGTTAAGGATGAGGTCGGTACAGGGATAGGACAGTGAAGTTACGCGTTGGGCGTGTCTATGTGAGAAAAGGATAAAAAGGTCGATGGATTTTATAGACTCGAGGGTTTTCGAGTTTCGAACCTTTTATGGTAGGTGGACTGAACTGCCACGTTGTGCAGGTGGGGAGATGCGTGTGTACATACTAGCATACCTCTATCGAGCGAGGAATCCAATCTGGGGAGAAAGCTCATCTCGTGATCGAAGAATTGGATGTTAAATCAATGATTTAGAGAGGAATTAGAGAAATTTTGGAAAATTTTGATGAAGATTTTAGTTTTATCCCTTTGATCAGGTAATAAATATCTACATAGCTAGGTTACATAAAGCTCATTATCAAAAAATATCAATTAGTGCACGCATTATTATACTTGCAAGCTCACGTGTTAGCTTGTGGGTTAAAATTGAAACTCTGGATCATTTCAATTTTAACCAGCACACATTAATTAGTAGACACGTTATCATATTCATCAGTAGACACTTGATTATTTATATATTCAGTAAATATTTTTTAAAAATTAGAGTATTATTATTGAACGTGTGATAGAAAAGTGAAAATAAAATAAAATGTAAAAATAAAAAATTGATAAAATCATCCGAGTGAGTAGTTGAAGGTTAAAAACTTTAAAATGAAAAAAAAAAAAATGACTTTTGATCAAAGGTTTAGCAAACAAGCTCGAGGAGGGGTGTCCAAATATACCGGGTGTTAGGCAACGCTTTTTAAAAATTTTATCGACTTTTTCTTGTTTTTATCAATTCTTTCTTTCTTTAAATCGATCGTATCCATTATATCGCATCAGCGTCGCGAAATCTCGCGAATTCATCTCTTCATTCTCTCTCATCCTTTGCATTCAAGCAATTTAAGCCAAGCACTTATCACGAATAATAATATTCTATTCTCAAACCAAGGCACGTGCACCAAGGCGGCTTCACCTAACCCTGGGATGATGGGGAAGAAATAATTTTCACGCGTCTTTAAACTTTTTTACTGGTATTCTTCTAAAAAAATTACTAGTTAATTCATTAATTCTTATGCTTATTTTACAGTGACTTTCATTGAAGATGGGGACAATTGAACTCGACAATGGTAGATAATTTGGTTGACTTGCAATTGTAAGAGATGACGCTAATTTGCGATATTGAAATGTATTTTGTTATGGTTGGTAGTGGTGTCAACTATCGACAATTCTTTGATGCTGCTGGTCTTTTGGGAAGTGGTGGTGGTTTATTTATTTTCTTCAGGTGATGGTTTTCTAGGAGCTGTAATTTCTTTGCCATGGTGCTCCAGTAATAGCATCTACTGCGACACTGTAACAATGTGTGGTATGTGTCTATGTGATGATGATGTGGTGTCAATGAAGAGATGCGACATAATGTTGCATCACGAGTGAAGAGTGAAGAGTTATGACCTAGAGGTGCAATGCTGGAAAGATGCGTAAATCTGTAACTCAAGGTTAAGTGAATAATACAGAGTCATAAAAATGTTTGGAACAACCCATCTTCACAAATTTGGACGTGGTGGCGTTCTCAAACTCTTCACCACTATCCATTTGGAAAGAATCGCAGAATCGCAATTTGTTAGGATTGATTCAAGATAAACTCTCAGGACTACAATTGTTGGTAAAATTATGATCTATATTGGTGAAATTCCAATATTTACGAGTCACCCAAATAACAAAGGACCACGAACCATAGTGTTACCATCTCAAGTAGAAATTCATCGGGCCACTCGGTGAAATGCTAGTTGCCAAACACACTCTTTTCGTACTATCATCTAAAGCTCAAATTGGTGTTCAATAGTCATGTTATCTTGCCTACAGTAGGCACCAGATCGAGATTGTAAAAGTAAAGTTCCAACCACTTGAAGTGGATTTTAATGCGAACTACACACTACGGTATGTTCTATAATGTTTTTAATGCGAACTACAAATTGGTGTTCAATCGGCGTGTTATTTTAGTCAAGTTGTCCATGCACCAGTTTGTTCAACTTAGAGGTTGTTCTACCAACTCGTTAACCTCAGTCTCGACTTCCAACAATGCTCAAGGACTTTTCTTATAGATTCTCTTCACAAAAGTACAGTATATGCCACTGTGATCTTACTGAGGTGTGACACATTGAATCTCATAGTTGCCATGGTCTTCCCTATCAGAAGCCAGCATCCTGCTGTTATGCGTGCAATAACTTTGAAAAATGCTACTCATTATTATTTACACGTTTTATATGGTAAGATAATAAGTAACTTTTTAGCGAAAAAAGAGAGGAAGAAAATTTACCTGAACATAAGACTAGACAGACACCGTCGAAATGAAGAATGGAAAGTTAATACCAGACTGATAATCTCAAAGCTCCACCAAAGTGCTTCAAAACATGGGGTTATTTCGGTCTTTGTCTTTCTCAATTGAGATTTCCACTTCCACTAGTTCCCTAGATATACGTCCAACCTAAAATCTTAGAATTAATACCGCTGGCAAAGAGTGATGACAATTTTAACCAGATGGGGATTTCTAGAGTTGGGTAACTTGGCACTGAGACAACTTGGCAATTTCTTCGTGCTTCTAATGGCAAATAACTAATCGATCGCTTAACCATAGCAAGGGGATAATTTCCACACAGTAAAGCGCCAAAATAGTTCAATAACAATATCATCCGCCTAAAACTATAGCAATCTTCACCAATCATGACCACATAACTCATTACATTTCCAAGTAATGGTCAATCAGGCGATAATCCTAGGTGATTTCCAGTGAAGTAAAAGTCAACCCAACAATGATACTAGGTTGTTTCCAATTGGTTGGAGTTCGCCTCGTATCCTTCAATTTTTTGTAGCTTTCCTTTTTTTTTTTTTTGATAACCGAGGGTATCAGGGCCCCCACTAATCACGAGGCCCTGGCGCTTCGATCAGGAGATGCCCCAATGGCCCAAGAAGGAGGGAATCAAACCTAAGATGCGCGTCTAACCACGCTTCACAAGCCCGCCCTAACTGCTATGCCCTAGTAGCTTTCCTTTTATCATGCTACTTCATCTGTGATTAGAGCTATTCCCTTTTTAACTACAAAGTTATACTTGATTTCTTGCTATTGAGTAACACCATCGACCAGAAGTACAAAAGATCAGAAAATAGTTGAGGACAAAGTGCATGACAAGAGAATCGTGAAGAAAGAAATAATGGAAACCCTAGACACCAAATAAGTATCACAATGGATGAGCAATGGAAACGTAAGCAGTCAATGATACCTATAATAAGCCCTTGCACTGCATCAATTGTGAATGAGTTGATATCCAAGCTACCCGATCAGCTTGTATTCATCAGTCTCAGACGTTTGTTAAATATCCTATCATATCACACTTCCAAAAAAGGTAAAAGATGAAGGTTACAGAATACTTGTCAACATTATACATTGAAGAATCGACTACAGAATACATGTGCGCGGTATGAGATTAATACAAAGAAAAACGACAGATAATATTTGTAATGAAAATCTATTAAGTAATCAACCAACTAGAGCAATAACATAATAGATGGCACGTACAGAACTTTGGTGATTTCAGTTGACGTCCTTGAGTCTTTTTATCAATGTATCCAGAGATTTCTTCTTAGGATTTTGCTTAGCTCCTCTTGTCCCAAAGGATCCAAAGAGCCGATCGGATTGGTCCTTTAACTTTTCTGAAATGGTCACAACTTTCCGGTGGTCCAGGGCATTATAGCTTCTCTCTCTAATTACTGCATTCAAAAAATTCTCGGGATGATTGCTTAAAAGCAAATTAATCATTTGCCTCGACTCAACAAGTGCTGATTTCAACTGATTTGCATCTGCCTCAGATAAAAGAGGAGCTTGATTCTCAGCAAATGATTCCAACAGTCGAATATCCACATCAAGCCCCATTATGGCATTCACATTGAACCTTTTAACTGTTTCTCCATGTAAAGCCCCAACAATCATCTCCGATATGTGGGAAAGAACATCTTGCAAAACCCTTCTAAGAACCTGAACTGGCAGAATTTGCTGGGCAGTGGAAACCAATGTTTCCAAGAAGATAATTACCTCATTCACATACTCATTACCACCCTGCAGAGGTTCATCAGGCATCCAATTCACATTCTCAATCAATGACAAAAACCCATCAACCTTTTGTTTTAATAAGCCAGAGAGCATCTCTTCAGCTGCATCACGAGATTTGGTCAGCGGAAATGGCCTCCTTCCTCTTTCAGCCATCCTCAAGGGAATCCCTGAAAGCTGAGCAGCATGCCGAAAGAAGAAATCACAAGCACGTTCAAACACCGCCATATTTGCCGCCATCTGCATAGCCTGAGTAACACCACTCAAAGAACCGTTAATAACTCTCAATAATGCCACATCCAAGACCTCACTCAACAGCCTATCCAAGTACTTCTTGATCACATCATAGAACTCAAGCTGCCCACCATGTGACATGAAACTCACAGAATCCTCGATAAATGATCGCACAATTCTACAACAGTCAGGGACTGTAGACGAAAATGGTGCTACAAATGGAAACGCAGGCATGATATTCGAAGTCTGTAATTGAAATGAAAGCACATTCATTGAATACTCATACTCCTTTTTCATATACATCTGATCAAACTTATCAGCTGCAAGCGCCTCAGCTATCTGCTTTCGACAATCAGATAACAGCAATTCATGGTACTTGTCACGATGCTTGCTCAATACATCGAGCAGAGCATCAATGGGGAACCCATATCTACGCATTGTGACACCAAGCAAACTCACATAATCCTTGATCAACAACAAATGATTAGCAGTATGCATCCTAGAAAACTGGTCCTCTAACACTGAACACATTTTACTCACAGCAGTGTCCCACAGATTTTCCACCTCCATTTTTGATATCAAACCTCCACCAGTCCTAAGAACCCGGTCCTCAACTATAAAAAACCCAGCAATTTGCGCAAAGAACGTCTGATGAGACTCCAAAAAGGGAGTCATCGAAGATACCTGAAAATCTGAAGTCAATTGAAGCTTTCTGTTTTCAAAATAATACTTCTGGAATCTAGCTTCGAGACCAAGAGTTTGGTGCATGTGATAAGCCCTATATAACGGCGTCAAATCAAAGCAATCCTCGCCCGATTCTTCCATTCCACTGTTTCCATCATCATCGTCTTCGAGAGCATAAACGCAGTCTCTTAGGCTGAGTCGGCTCTGTTCCTCGGCTTGGCGCTGTTTGATTCTCAACTCCTCTTCTCTCTGGCGAGCGGCGGAGGCTTGCCCGATGGCAACCTGACCTAAGTTTCGACTAACAGTACGGATCTCCACCAACCAATCCCCAAACTCCTTGCTGACCTTCCGCTCTATGTGACTCCGGATCTCCGGGATCTGCTTCTCCATCATTCTTCTCAAAGTAGACGACGGCGTTTTGTCCAGAAAATCCCTCTCAATTGAGTCCAAACACTTCAAGGCCATGTAGAAGTTGCCTTTGCTTAGATGAAAATTCGCCCGCGAGCAAAGTTCCATCAACTGAACACAAATGTTGAGGGATCGTATGGCGAGGGCTATGTTCCTGCACTTGCTTCTGGCTTCGACAAACGAATCTAGCGAAGTCAAAAGAGGAACAGCGACGGATTGGAGCTTGGCGTTGGAGTCATAGAGGGAGGACTTTAGAGAATCGACATCGGAGAGGAGAGATCGGAGATCATCAACGGCCATGATGAAGTCCTGATAGTGGGCGCGACAGACGTCTTCAATCTCCGATTCCTTGGATCGACGGAAGTGCTCAAGGTAGCGGAGGAGCATCTCCGGCTTTCCGGTGGCGAAAGCCTTGCGGATAAAGGGACCTAGGTCCTCGACGTTGCAGATGGCTGCGGAGAGAAGCAGCTGATCCTGCTTGTCTCCGGTGTCTCCGTTCTCCGTAACCGCCGGAACCACCTTCCGGCGCATCTTCGTTGTGTTCATGGCACGATTGCGATAATTTTGACAGAGAGTCGGTGGCGGCCTTTTCGCCTTTCTGACAGTTAACGCTGAATAAACGGAGGGGATTTAGAGGAATAGGACTGTTTGCCTAAGCATAAAACCCACTCTTTACTTGCTTATTCAAAAATAAAAAATAAAAAATCCCACTCCGACGTTATAATTGTTATGAATATTATATGTATATGAATATTATATGTATTAATGAGGGGAATGAGGGGATGATTTTATTATATTTTATTTATGTGAATAGCCATTATCTCTTGATGAAATTATGTAATTACGATTATGCGAATTCAGTTTCACTATAAATAGAGCAGTTGTTAATAAAATTCTGCTTAGATTTCTATAGAATTAAATTCTCTCTAAACTCTCTCTCTTTTCTATAGTTTTATAACACGTTATCGTACGATTCTCTAACCTTAAGTAATATGAAAGAAGTATCTTTCTACGATTGCATCTTATAGATGATGTACATGTCGAGCTGGATTATTACAATTTGAAATACTCAATTTTCTACAAATTCTCTCTCTACTCCATTCTCTCTAAAGTAGATAAAGCACTTATTCTCTAGTGAATATATACCCAACCAAGCGGTAATATAACAATTCATTACGAACAGTGCGTATTGGTTCATAGAAATCCTTATAATTTACTTCAAATGGTGGGATTAACCACCAAATGAAAAATATCCACACTCTTTATATTAGATAAATAGTTTTACCACCATGAGGGACTGGTCTAAGAGATTCTTTATTGATGAAGAATTTATTTATGAATTACTAACTGTTAGACTAAGTTATCAAATAGTTTAATTATCTTACAATTCAAATATTGACATACCCATTTTTGTGATAAGTACAACTATCATAAATTGGGTGGTTGCATGAATTCTTACATCTTTTTGTACTAATATTTACCACACTCAAAGGAGGCGTTCTTGCTTTAGTGGAGGTTTAACTATTTATACAGTTTATATTAATTAAATTAATTGAGACTATACTATTTGTGTTACATTTTATTACATGTATCTAATATGGTATTCTACCGCATAATACTACATGATTAATAAATAATTAATCATACATGAAAATGATAAATAAGAAAATATTTTTCTTCTTCAAAATCACTATTAATCTATCCTACTTTTATTAATTATTACTAAACAATATTATATCAACCTACTTTTAAGAGTAATCAAATATATAATGGCAATTATTTTGTCTAGTTAGTTAATATAATAACAATAATTTTTATCTAGTTAATTGATGTTCTAACTTATTTTTAATTATTTTATAGTATGGCATCAAATATTACAAAGTTAGAGTTTGCGGCACTCGATATTACTGGAAAGAATTATCTATCATGGATTCTTGATGCCAAAATGCATTTAAATGCCAAATGCCTCGGAGATACAATTAAAGAAGGAAATGAAACATCAAAAAAGGACAAGGCAAATGCTATGATCTTTATTCGTCATCATCTTGATGAAGCATTAAAAAATGAATATCTTACAGTTGAAGATCCTTCGGAACTCTGGGAAAATTTAAAAGAAAGATATGATCACCAGAAAACTGTAATCCTCCCCAAAGCTCGTTTCGATTGGTTACATTTAAGGTTGCAAGATTTTAAATCAGTGAATGAATATAACTCCGCAATGTTCAAAATCACTTCTACATTAAAATTATGCGGAGAAACAATTACGGATGATGATATGTTAGAGAAAACATTCTCTACTTTTCATGCCTCAAATGTAGTCTTGCAACAACAATATAGGGAACGGGGCTTTAAAAAATATTCAGAGTTGATATCTTGCTTACTTGTAGCCGAACAGAATAACGAGTTGTTATTGAAAAATCATGAATCTCGTCCAACGGGATCTTTACCAATACCTGAAGTAAACAACATGGCGTCTACAAGCCGTGGACAAGGATACAATAAGGCGAGGATACAATTTTGGCAATACTGAGGCCGAGGTCGAGGCCGTGGTCGAGGACGAAATTTTTCATGGCATAAAAGTGGTTATGAAAATTTCCCAAAATTCAAGAAGGCAAATAATCATGGTGAAAGAAGGAAATCTCTACAAAAGAAATGTGAATGAATATGGTGAAAGAAGGGGAAATCTCTATAAGAGAAATGTGAATGAATCAACAAGGGAGCGGATAATTCGTGCCATAGATGCGGCATGAAAGGTCAACTTTGGGCAAAAGTCTGTCGATTGCTAAACACCTTGTTGATTTATATCAAGCATCTAAAAGGGAGAAAGGAAATAATATTGAGACCAATTTCTCATATAAGGAAGAAATTCCACTCTTGGAGCCATCAATAGCGACACATCTTGAAGTTGCAGATTTTTACGAACCAAATGAGAATTGATATTTCTTTACAATATTATAATAGTTGTAGTTTCTATTTGTATTTGTATGAAAGATAATAATGGGTATTGTGAGTTTGTGTAATAAATAATGATGTATAATATGTGTGTGGTAGTGTGGATGTGTATGTTTGTAAAATATTATGTTCTAATTTTATATAAATAAAATACTTCATTCTAAAATTAATTATTTCTTTTGAAGGAAAATATTGGTAGCCTTTTGAGTGACTCCAAAGTCATGGATGAAGAAATCTGTTTAGCAGATAGTGCTTCTACACACTCCATATTAAGAAATAAAAAGTATTTTGCGAACTTGACCACGATGAAGAATGATGTAATAACTTGATGTCAGGTTAGTGACAATTATTGAAGGCTCTGGAAGAGCAAATGTCATATTGAAAGGGGGAACACAAATTATTATCAATAATGCCTTGTTCGCCCCTAAATCAAAAAGGAATCTATTGAGTTTTAAAGATATACGGAGTAATGGATACCATATTGAGACAGCAAAAGAAAATAATACAGAATATCTATATATAACTACTATGATTTCCAAAAGGAAACATGTGCTAGAAAAAATGCCCGCATACTCTTCAGGTCTGTACTATACCAATATTAGTACAATTGAAGTACATGTTACATCTAGCCGGAAGATTGAAAATTCAACCGATTTTAATATTTGGCATGACCGTTTAGGTCATCTGGCTCGACAATGATGAGGAGAATAATTGAAAATTCAAGCGGACATTCTCACGAAAAGTCAAAAGATTCTCCAATCTAGTGAATTTTCGTGTCTTTGCATGTTCTCGAGGAAAATTGATTATGAGACCATCACTAGTTAAAGTCGAAATGAATCTCCAACATTTACGGAGCGGATACAAGGTGATATATGTGGACCTATTCACCGCCATGCGGACCATTCCAGATATTTTATGGTTTTAATAGATGCCTCCACAAAATGGTCCCATGTATGCTTGTTATCCACTCGAAATATGGCATTTTGAGATTGCTCGCACAAATTATAAGGTTCTGAGCACATTTTCCAGATTATCCAATCAAAACAATCCATTGGATAATGCTAGTGAATTTACATCACATGCTTTTAATGATTATTGTATGTCAATTGGAATAAAAGTTGAACATCCAGTTCCTATGTTCATACTCAAAATGGTCTAGTGAATCATTTATTAAAAACCTCCAACTAATTGCTAGACCATTACTCATGAGGACAAAACTCCCAATTTCGCATGGGGATATGCTATTTTACATGCAATGAACTTGTGCAGTTAAGACCAACGTCCAATAATCAATTCTCCCCATTACAATTGGTATCGAAAAAAGGAGCCTAATGTTTCTCATTTGAAAATATTTGGTTGTGCGATATATGTACCCATTACTCCTCCACAACGCGTACTAAGATGGGACCTCAAAGAAGATTGGGAATATATATTGGTTTTGAATCTCCATCTATAATTAAATATCTTGAACCCAAAGCAGGAAATATTTTTAATGCACGTTTTGCGATTGTCGATTTGATGAAACAAGATTCCCACCTTTAGGGGAGAAGATAAAAAGTTGGAGAAGGAAGTGACATATAAAAAGGTTGGAAAAGGAAGTGACATGGAATACTACAACATTATCCAACCTAGATCCTCGCCTTTGGGACATGCGAGCAAGAAGTTCAAAAGATAATTTACTTACAAGGAACAGCGGATCGATTGCCGAGGAAGCTTTTACACAGGCGCTAAAGGAATAACTAAGTCACATATTCCAGTTGAGAATACTCCTATGCGAATTGAGATTCCAAAACAAACTGAAATCGCAAATGAATCAAGAACAAAATTAAAGCGTGGAAGGCCCATCGGATCAAAAGACAAAAATCCTCGAAAAAAGAGGAGAGCAAATGCTCAAAATAATTGCAGTAAGGAGGCAGAAGATATAAATGAATCATTAGATGCAATCGAGCAAGAACCTCCTGAGAAGGTTCAGGTACCTGAAAATGATGAAATTAACGATGAAATCTCTATGAACTATGCTTTCACAAAAAGGAGATGGAATAGAAAAGGAACGATCGTCAATAATGCATTTGCATATAATGTAGCACTTGATATAATCAATGAAGTTGAAGATATTGAACCACAATCTGTTGATGAATGTCGACGAAGAGATGATTGGTTAAAATGGAAAGAGGCCATTCAAGCAGAACTAGATTCGTTAGAAAAACGTAATGTTTTCGGACCTATAATGCAAACACCAAAGGGGTCAAACCAAGAGGGTATAAATGGGTATTCGATGCAGCGAAATGAGAAGAATGAAGTAGTGAGATATAAAGCACGATTGGTTGCCTGAGGATTTTCGCAAAGAGGCAGGAATTGACTATGAAGAAACATACTCCCCTGTAATGGATGCAATTACTTTTCGATATCTTGTCAGTTTAACTGCACATGAGAAGCTTAATATGAGGCTAATGGATGTAGTTACTGCCTACTTATATGGCATAATCGACAATGATATCTATATGAAACTCCACTGAAGGGTCGAGATTGCACAAGCACATAATTGAATGATCGTGAAATTTATTCGATAAAACTCGAGAGATCATTATATGGATTGAAACAATGCAGGCGTATGTGGTATAATCGCCTAAGTGAATATCTTCAGAAAGAAGGATACAAAAACAATCATATATGTCCATGCGTCTTTATAAAAAGGTCAATTTCAGGATTTGTCATTATTGCTGTATATGTAGATGATCTAAACATTATCGGGACAAATGAAGAGATTCCAAAAACAGTTGATTATTTAAAAGCGAGTCGAGATGAAAGATCTTGGAAGAACTAAGTTTTGCCTTGGCTTGCAAATTGAACATTTAAAAGATGGGATATTCTTACACCAGTCTACATATCTGAGAAAAAGGTCCTTAGCGATTTTATATGGATAAAGCACACCCACTAAGTACCCCAATGAGTGTTCGGTCTCTTGATGTGAAAAAGGATCCTTTTAGACCTCGAGAGGAAAATGAAATTGTGCTTTGGTCCTCGACGTACCATATCTTAGTGCAATAGGTGCACTATTATATCTTGCTAATAATACAAGACCGGATATATCTTTTGCGGTAAATCTATTGGCAAGATATAGTTACGCTTCCAACACAGAGGCAATCGAATGGAATCAAACATGTGTTCCGCTACCTTCGAGGAACAGTTGATATGGGCCTATTTTACTCAAACAAAACTAAATCAATTAGTTGGTTATCTTTGATGCAGATATTTATCGATCCACATAGAGCAAAATCTCAAAGCAGGTTATCTATTTACATGCGGAGGAACTGCAATATCATGGCGGTCGATCAAGCAAACACTCACGACCACGTCTTCAAACCATGCGAGAATTGATAGCAATATATGAAGCAAGTCGAGAATGCGTATGGTTGAAATCAATGATACAACATATTCGAAAAGAGTGTGGTTTATCCTCTATTACAACCAATCCAATCATTATGTATGAGGACAATACGACTTGCATAACTCAACTAAAGGATGGATACATTAAAGGCGACGGGGCCGAAACACATTTCACCAAAGTTCTTTTCACTCATGAACTTGATAAGAATAATGAAATTGATGTACAACAAATTCGTTCCAAGGATAATCTTGCGGATCTATTGACCGAAAGCATTGCCAACGCAACATTTGAAGGATTGGTGCACAATATTGGGTTGCGAAGATTTAAAGATATCAAGTGATATTACATTGATGAGGAGCATTTTCTTGCTGTACTCTTTTCCTTCGTCCGGTTTTATCCCATAGGGTTTCTTGTGGCAAGGTTTTAACAGCGCCCTAATACTCCTATACTGTTGATAGAAATGAGGGGGAGCAATATTTTGGCAAAACACTACATAACCACTCCAAGTTTTTCTATAATCAGTTTAGAAGATAATTTCACAAATAGTCATTCAAGGGGGAGTGTTATGAATATTATATGTATATGAATATTATATGTATTAATGAGGGGAATGAGGGGATGATTTTATTATATTTTATTTATGTGAATGACTATTATACCCTTGATGAAATTATGTAATTACGATTGTACCATTCAAAGTTTCCCTATAAATAGGGCTTCAGTTGTTAATAAAATTTACCCCTTAGATTTCTATAGAATTCATTCTCTCTAAACTCTCTCTACTTTTCTATAGTTTTATAACAATAATCATTTTTTATTGATTTCTATTGATTATTATCGAACATTTATAAAAGTTGTTTATTTTGACCAGTCATGACCAAGCGGAATATGATTTTATTTGTGGCGACAGTGAGGAAAATTTACAATCAAAATTCTTGAAATTAAAAAATATTTTCACAAATCTTTCGAATAAAAATTACAAAACGTCTAACTTTACATTTTACATCTTGTTTGCGTTTTTAATTTTTGCAAATTAAATCACCTAACACTTGAAAATATTATTAAGTAAAGTTTATCTTTCCTATTTACACAATCAAATTGTTGGTTAAATTTATTACTTCAAAAAATATGCATAGAAGAGTAAATAAACTTAAATAATAACAAAAAATTTATTTTTTACACATAAAATTGGTTGAGATTAGAATGTAATAATAATAATAATAATAATAATAATAATAATAATAATAATTATTATTATTATTATTATTATTATTATTATTATTATTAAAGTATAAGGTGAGAACTATAAAGATAAGGTGGTGCCTTGAACCTAAGTTAAACATGGATGAGGGGTTGAAAATGTAAAATGCGAAAAACAAGAACTTTTGCAAATAATTTTTGAAGTGAACCATATAATCATAATTAGTTATTGAAAGTTTTTTGACTATGTTAATGAAAGTTGAGTATTATCAAAGTTGAGATCTTCAATTTAAAATCTATATCGCATATATATATATTGTTATAAAAGTATAGAAACAATAGAGAGAATTTAGAGAGAATGAATTCTAAGGAATTCTCAGGAATGAATTTCATTAATAACTGAAGCCCTATTTATAGGAAAACTTCGAATGGCACAATCGTAATTACATAATTTCATCAAGGGTATAATAGTCATTCACATATAATAATTACATCTTTTACCAAATTATTCCTCCACCAAATTATTCCTCCACCAAATTATTCCTCATAATTCATAACCACCAAATTATTCTCAATTATTCATAACACTCCCCCTTGAATGACTATTAATACAAATGTCTTCTGGACCTGTTTGGAGAAAAACCCAGTGGGAAAAAACTTCCAAACCGATTGCAGGATAGCTTTGAGTGGTTATATACTGCTTCATCAAAATATTGCTCCCCCTGATGTCTATCAGCGGCATATGAGTATTCACGTGCTGCCTCGTTAAAACCTTGTCAAGAAAACCCATGGGGAAAAACTTGATCGAAGGAAAAGAGTCACAATTGCTCCGTTCGATTTCATATCTTGAGAACTGATATCTTTACTTCTGGTAAATGATTTCAATATCATCATCGTTTGGATCTAAATCATTAGCTCCATTATAACTTGATCCAATAGATACACTGTATCAATTTCTCCTATCGTTCTCAATATACCATGAATATGCCTCGTTAAAACCTTATTAGGAAAAACCCAGTGGGAAAAGGCCTAATGAAGGAAAAAGAGTACATTATTCATGTGAATACGCCTTTAAAGTTGCCTCATTAAAAACCTTGCTAGGAAAACCCAATGGGATAAAACCTCAGTCAAGGGAAAAAGAGTGCAACGCGTATTTTATACAAGTATGCTGCAAGCATTTCAAAATCTTTCATACATTTATATGAGTATCATATACATTGGTTTTATACTCTTCGTTCGTTTAGAGTGCATCAATTTTCTTACACAACTACAAAACATTTACCATGAACACATGTCTCCAAATACACAATTTAAAGCATATAAATTCATCGTAAAAACATGTAAACATATAAGTAAACCTTCATAACTAACTAACACTTAAAATATGTCATTTAACATTTAATACTCACTTAATAGGTTATTTCATTCCCAGGGGCTTAGTTCACCCTTTAGGGTACTCATAAACAGGTTTAACTCATCCGATCCTTTAATTTCCTTTTCTTCTACACACGATCGGTAATTTAACTTTCATGAGCATGCAACATATAATGACCACCATGCTTATCTTTAAACTTGAGCAATAGTCATCATCATCTCATCATCTCATAAGTTAAAGATTTCACATTCACCATTTATCATCTTCAATATATCTCAATATTTTCATTATCATTGATCATATGTAGCGCTACATTTTCATATCGTGTCGACACATTTCAATTTCATTTCTTTCCCCATATCGACATAACTTATCGAGATATCTCATTATCAATCCTCTTGTAGGATTACACAATATAGTTATGTCTATATACTCTTCAAGAGCATATGCCTCCGTTATTAAGACCATCTTTTATAATTTGCTTTGATATATATGTTTGGGGAAATATCAACGCTTCTGGCGTGCTAACTTATCAAAGCATCGTAGCTGATATATGTGATTGTTCATAGCCTTTCATGCATCTTTGAACTTCAAGTTCAGTATTTCAATTTGAGGATATAACATGATGCATTTCACATATTATTTTCAACCTTTAATACTCCTCATGCTTTGAGAAAATTTAGAACACCAAAACTCATACAGTTGGTATGATTTTTAATCATATATGTTCTCATCATTCAGCCTTAATATGGGAATTTAGACCGTTTGCATTCTATTCTCGATATCGGCAATTTATTTGAGGACTTTAAATAATTTGCCATATAATATCCCACTTGTATGCATACTCAAATCCTTGAGGTGATTTATTCAAGTATTGGGATATACATTTACTAGCTTTATCATTAAATCTAAAAATCATGCTCATACAGTGAGCAAATATTTAAATAAATTTCAAATTACGAATCATATACACATGTGACTATCTAGTGGATCCATATCATAATATCTAGTAGTCCACATGGAGGATGAGTGGGCCCATACTTCTCATCCTTTATTCCGGATATATTTGGGATTTATTCCTCAATATTGGCTAGTAATGATTTCATCATTTATCGAGAACAATCATTGAAGAATTCTTTTAATTCTTCACTTGAAATATTGATTTCAATAATTATTTAAACCGGGATGGTCGATCAGGTTTTGCAAGCGAGTATTATTGAACTTCTAGTTCAAGAAATTCTTATATCGATTTCACTGGTATCTCAGATAGTGCTCAATATGATTTATCATAGAAATAATTCACCGAGCATATTCCATCATCTTTTGGTGACATTATTGTCTACTCTTTATTCAAACAGATTCTGACTCATACGCATCACATCCTGCTATTATTAATTCAAATCGTAGCTCTTACGCTTCATATTATTTATTTAAAATCTGAGTCTTATTTCATACGCGTCGTATTATTCTATAAATAAATCATCAAAATTATTACAAAATTCATCCTAACAAGGATCTATACATTATAATGGATCATATGCTCTCAAATCTTGAAAATACTATCCATCACTACCGATTAAAATCTTAAAAGGATTTATCGATGTAATTGAAAGATTAAGGATGCTAATGAATAAGGGTATCCCACAAGATATCCGATGCTTGATTGAAGCAAAGGTTCGATTATCTGGTGAGGTTTCAATTCCTTCTAAATACATGCAGTATGGGTAAAAGTAGTTTTTCAAAGAAGCGGAGAGCAAAAAGATTAGGAGGATGCTACAAGTGTGCTCGGTGGACATGTGACACTCGATGTAAATCATGTAGGGTACTTGTCCAAATCGAGAAGATAAAATAGCATTCATTAAGGATGGATTGAGTAAGGAGCCTTTGGATGATATTCAACAAGGCTTTGAGACACATCCTAGTGGACACGCATTACAAAGGTGAGCTAATGGCCTTATGGGCCAAATTCAAAGATCAACAAACGCGTTACATGATCTTGAAAAACTTACTTTAGAAGATCCTGTTTGTAAATTTAGTAGAAAATTTTAGTATAATAATTTTCTCATATTAATATAAGGAAGCTCGGTGTAATAACGAAGATCAATGTTTTTCTTGTAATTGTAAATATTGTTTTTCGATTTTAAGATATATATATATATGTATATATATATTATTTTTCAATCACCGACAGATATATGTCATTTTCACTTTTAAAAAAAAAATTCTGCATTTTTTCTTTCATATTTGTCAAAAAGTAAATAGTGCACTCAATTATTGGTTTGAAAATTTTTCTTTAAATAGAGGGATTCATATATCTATCATTCATTCGTTGAAAGAGAAAGATAGAGGTGGAGATGGAGATATCAAAATCATCTCATGTAAGTCAATCTTTACCTCGCCAGGTAAAAACTATATGTGTTTTTGGTGGCTCCAGACTAGTAGGTCATATCCAATATGTGGATATGGCAGACCAACTTGTAAGGGAGTTAGGGAAACAAAATATCAATATACTATATGGAGGGACTAATAACAAACTATTAAGGAGTCTTACGATGGCCGCACAATTATGGGGGATAAGAGTGTCAAGTATAATACCTTTTCATCGAATTGGAGGCAGTAATCGAATTGGAGTTAGAAATGTCATTAGTCCAACTGGATTGATGCTACAAACACAATCCATCCATGATGCTGATGTACATGATGAGCAATAGTGATGCTTTTATTATTCTTCCAGCGCTATAACACGCCGGAGGAAATATTCAATATAGCGTCATTTGCCGCAAAGGAATTTTCATACCAAACCCATAGGTTTGTTGAATATTAATTATTTCTTCGATGGTTTGCTAGGATTTCTAGATCAGAGTGTAGAACATAAATTTATTTCTCGTTCAGCAAGAAATATACTTGTTTCTGCTAATACAGTTGCTGATCTACTCATCAAGATTCAATCATATGTTCAAAAATCTATGGAAGCTGAAACCCATCGGTCACAGATCATCGGTGTCAAGCGAAAAAGAGATCCTTTGGATCTTTCATTTTGAACCCGAATGTTCTGGTGGCGAGTTACTTTAGTATTTATACTCTCGAGACGCATCCCTCATTTATGGGTTCAATACATATTTTCTTTTCGTATTTCTATATTTTCGAGTGTTTATTGCCATCTTTGATATTCTCAATATGTTCCACTTCGGCTGTTTTGTACTTCTTCTAGAGTAATAATAATAATATCATATTGGCTTTATTCAAATACGATATCTAGTGATTTTGCTTCTTCAAGAGCATTTTATTCTCATATTAATACAATCTCATATCATCGATGAGATTACTTCATATAAGCTTTCCATGCGATATATTTTCTTTGATTTATCAACATGGGATCTATTGAGCATTTTACTTTCATCTATTTATCCAATGGTAACTCCAAGTACCACTTGCTCAATTTTCTCCATTAATATTCGGTATATATGGAGAAGTAATTTTATTCTCATCGTCTCTTTGCTTGAGAGTATGATTAGAATATTTGATCAACTACTTCTTCCTGTAGGATTAGATTATAACCAATCGTGTAGTATAACCCACCACATTGAAATATGCACACCAATCGTGTGGTATTACCCACCACATTGGAAATATACTCAAACTATAAAGTGCATAAATTTAAATTGCGTAAATTAAATTTCCTCCAATAGGTGGTCGAACCTATCTTATGGGAATTATTGCAATAAATATAAATTTACGAATTTAAATAGTAAGAATTAAATTGCATAATATTTAACTACTTCTTCAGGAGTATGATCTGCTTAGTAGAAGGTATTACCCATCACTTAGCATATAAAGTGCAGAAATATATAAAACCTTCCGTTTAGTGACGGTTGAACCCATCATCAAGTAGGAGGTATTGCAGTAATTAAATTGCAGTAAATAAAGTCTGAGAATTAAATATTGAACTTATCACGGGAGCAAATTTGTTCTTCTAGAACAAATACTCATTACTTCTACAAGAGCACATTTATCCTTTTAGAATAAGTATATTATGTAATTAAACTTTTCGGGAGTTAAAATAATATTCCGATCTTTTAACTCAAATGGACTTTAAGCCATTTTATATAATAAATGGATTTAGAATTTCTTCATGAATATTCTATCCATTTTTCACTGTCGTCAAAATTAGGTCGGTTTTACCCTAAGGGTAAAATTGTCCATTCCAATTAAATAAAGGTAAAATTGTCAAAAATATTTTATCAATATTTTACGATTGGAAAATTATCTCCTTTCTATTTCAATTTATCAATATCAAAATGTTCAAGGACTATTTTGTAACTTTTTCAAAAGTTGGTGTACTTATTTGTAAATTTTGAAAGTTTGATAATAACATATTTCAAAACGAGTTATTACTCTATCAATGTTGGTGTCAAATCGAAGCTCTCGTTAAATCGAGTATAATGGAGTCGAGAAAATTTGATTTTGATAATGCATGCTCCTTATATCTCGAGAAAACGAATATTATAGTTTAATATATTATTATATTATAAAGTAATATAATATATATACCTTTTCATTTTTCTTAGGGAGAACCAATTGAACATGCACGTATTTCCTCCATTTGCCAATTCTTGAATTGCCCACAACTCTTTATCTACTGCGTAAATGTTTTCATGAGTGATTGAGAAGATAGAAAGAGTGAGGCGTGAGAAAGTGGGAAAAAGATAAGAGAGAAAAGAAAGATAAGTATTGATTGGAGATGGATTAGGTTATTTATAATAATTCGGTTTCGATACGTAAGATCATCTATAAGATGCAACTCAGAAAGCATACTCCCTTCATATTACTCAAAATGGCTGTAGATCTCTACGATAACGTGTTATAAAAGTATAGAAACAATAGAGAGAATTTAGAGAATGAATTCTAAGGAATTCTCGTGAATGAATTTCATTAATAACTCAGCTCTATTTATAGGAAAACTTGAATTAAGCACAATCGTAATTACATAATTTCATCAAGGGTATAATAGTCATTCACATATAATAATTACATCTTTTACCAAATTATTCCTCCACCAAATTATTCCTCCACCAAATTATTCCTCATAATTCATAACCACCAAATTATTCTCAATTATTCATAACATATATATATATATATAGATATTTAAATGTCAAATTTTCACAAAAGAAAAGGATGAAGGTAAGAATTAGAAAAGAAGCAGACATAAAAGAGAGAAAAATGATTTTTTTTAATTAATGAGTTAAAAGACAAATAAGGAAGGGTTATTTTCACAAATGGACCCCAAACTATCTATTTTATTATAATTTCAACCCCTTTTTTTTCGCTTTCCTACACCTCCAAACTATGAGAAATTTTCGGTCACAGACCCCATTGACGTTTTTCCATCCAATTCTCCGTTAGATTTCCCTATTTTGTCATTTAGGGCCATTTTTTGTCCTTTAGTGCAATGGCAAAATGGTCCGGGGGCCTGTAGTGAAAATACAAATACTTTGGGGTCCTGTAGTGAAAATATCAATAATTAACTTTAATTTAATAGTAAAATAGTTAAATTAATTTTAATTCGAAAATACCAAGTTAATATAATATCAACTGCACTATCCAGTGTGCCGCCGACTGCGATTCTAATCCAAAATAACCCTAGTAATAAAGTAGCTCAAACGGTCAAAAAATTTTGGTGTGCGTTTGGTGCCAAATTTTATTTAAATTTTAGCTTTTATTTTTTCTATGAATACTTATTTTATCCGTAATTAATTTTATTGGATTAGTTTCATACTGGTTAAATAGTTTTTACAATATATACCGCAGGTAATAAATATATATAAATTAATAAATGTAATTATTATACATAAATAAAATTTTATTAGGAAAATAACCCGTGTAAAAAATGGCAAAAGTACTATATAAGTATTTTTTGTTGGGCATTATTGTCACTTAGGTATTAAAACTTTTTCCAGAGTTGTATTACGAATATATCATTGTAAAAAAATATATTAAATGTGGAGAAATTAAAAACTTTTAAAATTTTTAAAAAAGGAAAAAACCCTACCCCAGCCGGCCCACCCCCTGCCCGTCCCCACCTCGTGAGTGCTCCACAGGAGGCGGTTCCCCCTGAAAATGAAAGCCACTGGCGATTCCTAATAAAATTTTATTTATGTATAATAATTACATTTATTAATTTATATATATATTTATTACCTGCGGTATATATTGTAAAAACTATTTAATCAGTATGAAACTAATCCAATAAAATTAATTACGGATAAAATAAGTATCCATAGAAAAAATAAAATCTAAAATTTAAATAAAATTTGGCACCAAACGCACACCAAAATTTTTTGACTGTTTGAGCTACTTTATTACTAGGGTTATTTTGGATTAGAATCGCAGTAGGCGGCACACTGGATAGTGCAGTCGATATTATATTAACTTGGTATTTTCGAATTAAAATTAATTTAACTATTTTACTATTAAATTAAAGTTAATTATTGATATTTTCACTACAGGACCCCAAATTATTGGTATTTTCACTACAGGCCCCCGGACCATTTTGCCCTTGCACTAAAGGACAAAAAAGGGTCACTAAAAGACAAAATAGGGATATCTAACGGAGGAATTGGATGGAAAACGTTAATGGGGTCCTGTGGTGACAATTTCTCATAGTTTTGGTGGGGAGGAGTAGGAAGGCGAAAAAAAATAATGGGGTTGGAATTGTAACAAAATAGATAGTTTGGGGTCCATTTGCGAAAATAACCCAATAAGGAATTAAAAATGTGTATAAGGACAATGACCCATGGCCTTTTACACTAGCTTAAGTATTCTCGACTTCGAGTCGGGCTAGCTTAAATATTGCCCTAGCCTGTGCGAGGGTTTCTAGTTTGATCTGGTGTTCGTTCATAGTGTAATACCAATCCCTGGATCAAAAAAAGTTGATACCGGCCGCGTGTATATGACAAATCAGTTAGACCGTTGTTTTTCTTCTACGATTCTCTTGGAATTTTATTTTATTATTAATTTTTTTTGGGAAGATTTTTTATTTTTATTTTTATTTTTTTTAACTTTTTGAAGACAATGTTTCGTGGAGAAGTGAAGAAGTTTTTATCATTTTTTAAAAATATATTTGTGATTAAAAGCAAGTAAATTTTATCAATAGCAAAAATTGTTTGATCTACTTGAAAGTGAGGGGATCACTGTTTAGCAAAAATATGTTGTTGAATAGCAGTTTAAGAATATGCTCGACGGATATATTATAGAAAAAATGATTTTGCAAATGTGTGCTAGAAAATGTTTATAATTTTTTTTTAATGACAAATCAATGTAATAACTAATTGAAAATAACGGCGAAGTCTTTTTCTTTTTCCTTTTTTTTACGGGGAATAAATTGTATGAAACAAGTTTAAAAACTAAGAATTTATGATTTCACCATAGAGTTTAGCATACCACCACCTCAATAGTTGGATTTAGGGCAAGAAATTATTTTTGTGCATCTGCATTTTTAATCACTCATTACATTAATTTGATAAAATTTATATATATTTTTAAAAATATTTTTCGTACTTTCTCAACTATACATCCAAAAATCAGCGTCTATCAAACACAGCCTTAGAGATTGTACATAGTCCAACCTTATGTAGCAATACCAACCTCAACTATCCAACCCAAGGCGGATGGCAGAACAAATTCATGTGTTTCGAAACTCCAAATATTGCGTCAGCATGATTATACTGATAAATATTTGAGAATTCCATTGTACAATAATTGTAGCAGATAAAAAGAATTGTTACTAGCAAAACAAATATTGTCACATTAAGGTGATGCACTTCTCTACTTCAATGAAGAACAGCAGTAGCCAATGCTCTAGTTCACTTCTACGAACTTTTACCCTTGATCGGTTGATGAGAATTCCATTGCAACAACATCCATATTATCGATGTCCCTGAAAATACATGAAATGGCACCAACTTATTAGATTGACAACATGCATTATAATGCACGGTAGAGACGTCATCAAGATGAAAATACGAACAATGGTAAACCATTTTCCACTTAAAAGCTAACATTTTAGATGAACAGTGGTGGGACCACAAGATGTGTGGATAATGATGAGTGATGATATGAGACGTGTAATTGATATTGATGTATAACTTTGGCTAATAGTAGATGTTGATTTTTAGGTAGAAAAAGTTAACACGAACAGAGGCTTAGTTTTTAGCTTTACCCGCAAAAATGCCAACAGTTATTAGATTCTTGAGAGCCATAGTGCGGTAAATGAGGAACTCGGTCAAGAAATGGCCAAAAGCGTAGATGAAGGATAAGAAGGTTGTGAAATACAGAGGCTTGTTGTCAAGGTTGAATGCACATAAAATGCATAGAGTGCAAGTCAACAATGTCCAAACTCCAAATGTCCGCCCATGAACTTCAGTCACTACAAAATATAAGGGAAAAGCTTCATTAGGAAAATTTTCAAGATAGATGATATGGAGAAATGAATAGAGAAATCCACATATAGATTGATAGATTGATCATTGCAAATAACCATTTATGAAACAAACAAGCATGTAATGCAAGGGTGGATTCATTCACTTGTGAACCTCGCTGTATATTATTTCATACCTCCCAATGATTGATAGGAGTGGTTCTTGTCCTTACATTAGCATGAATGTGCAATGAACTCAAGTATCAAAGTTTCATAACATGTACTTAAGTTAAGATACAGAATGTTGATTACAACTTTGAGGGTTTGAAGAAAGAACTCCATATGATTAACCATTTTAGTAAAACCCAATTGATCTCATACCCAATGATCAAAACTTCTTTGGAAGCATAAAAATCATTACACATATTTACTAGTTCTGCCCGATGAAATACATTCTAGCTAAACTTTTACTTTCCCAAGATTTCTCCCCCAATATATTCGATCGACTTTCAAAGCAAGTTTTTTTTCAATTGCCAGTTTGTTTCTGCACCTGTATTTAAAGAAGAATGCACACATCTTGAACATATGCATTCGATAACTCAATACAGTGGAATTACGTGGCCTCAACACAGTGGAATTAGGTGGCCCCAACAAAATGTGCAAACAAAAGAGAACTGTGCTGAAGCAAATCATACACGTTAGGTAACTCAAAATTGCAATATTCTCCAGCTGGGGAGGAATTCATACCATAAAACAATGAAGATGTCTTTTGGATAACATTTTCCCAGCATGCAAGGGCAAGCACGCATGTAAAAAATAAATGCATATTTTTGTCAATAAACGCATAGTTCACTTGTGGTACAGCATGAAACCTGTTGATTCTCATAATGATACGATATAGCCAAACTTACATTCTTGGTTAGGTTTTGCCTATGATTTGCTTCTCATATGCAAGGCATCTGACTTTTTTAGCCCTCTTTTTCTATGCAATGCGGCTGTTTTCTACAATCATCAGGCTCGCTTGGTCTAATAATTC
Source organism: Jasminum sambac (assembly GCA_018223645.1). Taxonomy (NCBI): domain Eukaryota; kingdom Viridiplantae; phylum Streptophyta; class Magnoliopsida; order Lamiales; family Oleaceae; genus Jasminum; species Jasminum sambac. The sequence goes on from CP073652.1 coordinate 32,163,123, forward strand.
ATTTTCAGTCAAGGGATAGACTTGTAGGATTTCCTAATCCTTCACAAAGTAGGAGGAATAAAAGATTGTAACCATCTTGTTAGACTAGCAGGATTCCTACTTCTTGACAAAGCAGGAAAAATGTGCATCTGAATAATTCAGAAAAAGGACAATAAAAGATTGTTAAAATCTTGTTAGACTAGCAGGATTCCTAATTGTTGACAAAGCAGGACAAATGTACATCTCCAATAAGGTTCAAGTGGTTTCATTGCCACAGTTGGAACCCACCAAAAATGAATACCCCGGGGCGCTTGTTGTGGGAGAGAAGGTTTTCAAACTCTGACATGCAAATCGTAGTGTTTGGGTGATTCATCCATGGAGGCACTTTTCGGAGAATTCACTATTCTTTTCTCTGTGTTCGTGCTTTTCTATAAAGCCCCCCGAGAACTCAGAACTTCCTTCTAATTGTTTCACTTAGATCTTCTTATAAGAGTATATTGGTTCTAAGCAATTCCTCCACATTCACGAGTCAAAGGTCACCTGATTATTAGTCCAATACGAGTGTTGAACCAGTATAAACTATGTCCAAACCTTGATCCCCTGACATAAATTTCCTCGTTATTTTTAGTCTGCATTGCCTCTGGCCACGTTTTAATAGGATAACAAATATAAGACCAAGACTTTCATCATTTATAGTTTACTGAGCATCGAAGGTTTTTATCTGGGTTTTCATGCACTGGTTTCGTTGTTTTGGTATCAAGAACCAACTAACATAAAGTGCAGCAGAATAGAAAAGAAATTGGTGATGAAAGTTGAACTATTAATTAGGCTTTATCAGTTTGTCCTAAACCAAACTTCATGCCCTGCACGTCTTAGATTTCTTATTTCCACTTACGGGTGGAGTCCTTTTTGATATCGGTTTTGATTCCAAGCTGGGTTGTATTCAGAGCTTTTATTCAATTTCATCCGATCAAGTTCTTATGGTGAAACAATGTATTAATTTAAGTTGAGTCCTTTTCTAATCGAATATCTAGGTTATAAATTGTTGCAGCTCAAACAGATCTACAGTCTGATCCAACAGCAGAAAAAGGAATATCTTTAGTTATGAAAAGTATCCCTCCACCTGTGGTTTCATCTTACATCCATCTTAGATGATAACGACATTGCATTTGCCAATTGCATATTAGAGGATTTCTAATCTGGGGGCCAAAAAACCCAACTATGGGTTAGGGGTAAAAACCCATTTTGGCCCTCACATTAGAGCACTTCTAATGTGGGAGTGAAAAATGGAGGATAGGGGAAAAAAGCTAAAACAGGGGCCAAATTAGCCTTTTTCCCACAAAATCCATCAAAAAATTGGTTTTTGACCCAACTTTAGGTTTCTACCCACACTTAACCGCACAATTCTATTCACTGAAAAAGTAAAAATTGAAAATCTCTGAAAGTTAACTTGTGTTTCAATGTATAAAGGGAGCTAAATGGTAATAAATCATGAATATTCCATAACAGTCTCTCCTAGGGCAACCGTAGGACAATTCATCATATTTGGGATCTCTAATAACAGTGTCAAAAAACGAATTACACCAAAAAGGAGAGAAAACTAAAAGCGATGTGTAGCGTGAAAAAATAATGAAATGTAAATGCGCACATACTTGGTGTTCGGGAGAAAACGGCAACGCGAAGTGCCCAAATGTCGAAGAACCCGAACCATACTGATGCTAATCGAAGTGAACCCACCACCATCAACCACCATCCAAGTAGCTCCATCTTCTTCCTCACCGCCACGTTTCAACTGTGAATCTAGCGGCTCAACTAACAATTTGCCGTGAGCCCGTGTTTGTTTTACACCCTCCTCCGTCCTGTAGGCTTAAGTGATTGAATTTATTTATTTATATTTTTTTTTGTGGACGAAAAGTGATTGAATTGAAAAGCAAAGAAAATGGGCAAAATGATTGTCACAAATAAGTGAAATGAGTAAATATTTTTATTTTTCTAATTTTCTTTAGGGGTTTTATGGCCCGGGGCGGGGGTTTGGTGAAATTTACAGTTTCACAAAAAATTTTCTTTTTCAATCTTTTTTAACTACTCATTTAATCAATTTTGACAATTATTTTATTTTTTCATATTATTTTCTTTCTCCTTCAACTACAAATTCAAAGTTATTTTAATTTTAATCTATAATAATCTCTATGAAACATAACCTAATTGAAAATGCTACTTCAAAAATATTTTTATTAGTATCTTTTTTTTAAAAAAAAACAATAAAAACAAGTTAATTAGAAAAAACTATGTAAAATGCATAAAAAACTAAACTATGTTATAAAATCAATTATGGTTAATTGTCTGATTGGGCACGGGTTTATTGTATTTAATTAATACACGTCATCGCAGTATTAGGTGTAAATTGGATAATGTTAAAGTGATTATATCATGCACCCAATTCTGAGGTACATGTGTTAAGTGGGCACTACAAGCCTGTACTCAATGGGCTTCTCTCCCATTGCTGTCAATCAACCTTCGATGAAAAGAATCAATCATGAACCACTGGCATCTATTGGTTCTAGTCGCAGAATCTGGTCCTAGCTGCAACTAGGACCAAATTAATCATGGTCGTCGGTAGTCAGACTACTTTAGTTTTGGTTATGATAGCCAGAAATAACAAGGGCGATGGCTTCGTCATACTTGGCGGTAATGTTCTGCCCTGATGATGATGATGATGATTATTATTATTATTGGTCCTAATTTGTTAACTTCATTGTTAAATTGTTATTTTAAACTATCAATTTATTAATTTCAATTGATGATTTTTGAATTAAGTTACGTTGGTAAATAAATATGAAAGTAATGAAGTTTTTTTGCACCTTTCAAAAGTAAGGTGTTAATGAGCCGAGCCGGCTCGAGAGCTCGGGGGCTTGGCTCGACGTGGCTCATGGCTCATTTTAAATGGGGCTACAAGCCGAATTGAGCTTTTAAAATGGGAAGTGAGTTGGCTTAGGCTAGGCAAACTTTGGCAGCCCAACTTGGAATTTTGGCTCAACTCGTACTTTTATAAGTTGGAAAACTAGTATTTCGTTAATCATTTTCAACAATAAAATATATAGTAAAATTTAAATTTTTTTTGTTAGTTGTACGTTTGACAATCATATGAATTTCACTACTTTCTTCTATCAAGGTAAAACAATCATCCATTTTCAAAATTTAAACATTTAATATTAACGATTAACCTACAAATATGGATACTTTCTACTTTTTGCACATTTTTTGAATTCTTGAAACTGTCTAAATTCTTTATGTAAAGGTGAAAAAAAAAAAGGGAGCGAGCCTGAGCCGGACTGGCTCGGTTGAGGTTCGGGGTCAAGCAAACCAAGCCTCATCTCGGCTCGGGCTTGACAAAATGCTCGTTCAAAACAAGGCGAGCCGAGGCAGAGCCAAAGTCCTGCCTCGTTGACATCCCCGCATCAAAGAAGCTTAAGGGTGTGTTTGATTCAACCAATTTTTTCCAGGGAAAACTTATTTCCGGCTTTTTTTTCCATCCTTGGCCGTTTGATTGCACTTTTTTTCCTGGAAAATGTTTTCCAACTTTTTCTCGATTTCCGTTCTTTTCCTTATTTTAGAGGAAAACGTTTTCCTTGGGGTGGAGGTGGTTTTTGTTTTCCGGGAAAAGTTTGACACTTTTTTTTCTTTTTTTTTTAATAGACAATTTATTTTAACCATAAAGATAAGGAAAATGATCAAATTTTATTAAAAAAAACCTCAAAAATAAGGAAAATAACATCATTTTCCAATTTTCAAATTAACCCAATCAAACACCTACAATTGTCATTTCTCTGGAAAACCTTTTCCCGGAATTCATTTACCCGGAAAACGTTTTCCCCTTCTAACCATTTTCCGGCTTTGCAATCATACACACCATAACAAATTATTAAAGGAAATCAAGATTGGGCCGATGACCTATAGTATCGGGCCTACAATGGGCCGTAGATGTGATGTTTCACATGGACCGCACAACATGCTTAGGGTTTTGGTCCCTTAAGGTCCGTAATACTGCACCTTGCCTTCTCCTTTAATTACACTACAAAAACCTAACCGCTTCATTTGTCTCCTGAAAATTGAATAGAGGTCTCGTGGACGCGGCGGAGATCGGCGGCGGCAGGAGCAGCAGCAATGGTACTATGCCAATTTTGTTATATCTATCTGAATGTAATTCTAGAGAACGTCTAATCAATTTTTTCCTCTTTTTCTCTTTTTCGATTAAGGGTATTGATTTGGTGGCCGGAGGTAAGAGCAAGAAGACCAAGAGAACTGCACCTAAATCTAATGATATTTACCTCAAGCTCCTCGTCAAGGTTTATCACTTCCTTCATTTCATTTGTATGCTTTTATAATTTTATTTTGAGCAGAAAATTCAGACGAGGAATAGGATTTTGCAGCAAATAACCTGACTGTATATTTGTGTGTTAATGACGTCGCAGTTGTACCGATTTTTGGTGAGGAGGACGGGGAGCAAGTTCAATGCGGTGGTGCTGAAGAGGTTGTTCATGAGCAAGGTCAACAAGGCCCCGCTGTCTCTTTCTCGCCTCATTACATTCATGAAGGGAAAGGTAATACTAACTCATTCTTTTCTTTCATTTTTTGTTTTGTTTTTGTGGTATAATTTACAGAAAGCAAAATTTTTCTGTTGTATCGATAATTCTTGGTGCAAATATTCGTGATGATCTCCAAGATTTTAATTGTGAAATTTATGTTAATTCGATTAGCAGGAGGAATGAATATGATTGACTATTACTTACATTGCCATTAGAAATTTGATCCCAGAGCTCATCAATCGTAATTGCTGGAAATTGAGTAATAAATTGATTTAACTGTGGCTCGAAAGAGTTTTTACTTTATGTTTTAAACCTTGTTAAGTGTTTTCTAGCAAAACATGCTGGTGGGAACACACCCTAGTCATGTCGATATACTTTTTGATGCAATAAAGATTAACAACTTAACATATTTGCTCGTAAGACGGTCAGATCTACAGTATTTTTGTAATGTAGGTATATCTTTTTTGTTTCATTGTTTATTATTTTCTACAAGCATGGACATAGTCCTACGTTCTTCGAATTTCGTAAGTTTTGTGTCTCTCAGAACTGGAACAGATAGGTGTAACTACATTGCACGAATGCCTTGCTTATTGCAATTTTCTTTTGATAAACCTTGACAATGTATGTTTTTAATGTTCACTAGGAGGACAAAACTGCAGTGCTCATCGGGACTGTCACTGATGACATCAGGGCTTACGAAGTCCCAGCACTTAAGGTCACTGCTCTGAGGTTCACTGAGAGGGCAAGGGCTAGGATCGAGAAGGCTGGTGGAGAATGTTTGACCTTTGACCAGCTTGCTCTCAGAGCTCCTCTAGGCCAGAATACGGTAAAGTCTTTTTAACTCTTTTCACGGTATTGATATAGAAGTACATCAAATTTCTGAAATATCCGAGGTTTTTTCCCCTCTTTCTTTTTCTGTTGAAATTGGGACCTTTGCATAAAGACTGGTGAACTTTCTGTTTTATCTTGAATGTTGATAATAATTCTGGACTTGTTTTGCTATAAGCAACACAAGGGCATCTTCATGTAAACTGAAAATTGTGAGTAGATATCATTTATCTCATTTACCTTTGCGTAATGACTGATGAGATATCTTTTATTACTTAACGCATTTTTGCAAATAACTGTACATCGGAGTTGCCTTTCAACCTGGTCGAATTTGCTAAACATGCCACTTGAATGCAGGTACTTCTAAGAGGTCCCACAAAATCTCGTGAAGCAGTGAAGCACTTTGGTCCAGCCCCGGGTGTTCCACACAGCCATACCAAGCCTTACGTGCGGGCCAAGGGAAGGAAATTTGAGAGAGCTAGAGGAAGAAGAAACAGCCGAGGATTCAAGGTTTAATTTGCTTAACATGTTGTTGCCAGGTTGATTGGCAGATTTTACATTTATCAGTTTTGGTGCAAAAGATTTTGTTATCGTCCCAGTCCCAGTTGTGTTTTCTTGATGAAAATCTCGGATTCAAAAGGAGTAAACAACTCCCCTTTTAATGTAACTGGATATTTACCTTTGCACACCCTTTATTGACATTTACTATTTTGATTATTTTGTTTTGGCGAGCAAAATGCTTCCACTAGTACTAATTTGGAGCATGTGTGCGTGCAAGAATTTAAGGGCGTCGTGCACAAATACATTTGTTGTGATCTTACTGGCTGATTGGCAAAAAAGACTATAAATTAGGTTTGTCAATATAAGTACTTTTGTTTGACTTTAGCATTTTGTTCATTAATTCCGCATTTATTGGCAATTGGATCACGCTTCTTTTTCTTTTTTGAACGTGGATAGCGCTTAATTATAAAAAAAATTATAATTTTTTTATAATATAATTAAGAATGAGCGTTGTAAAATTTTTTAGATATGAGATATAGAAAATGAATGTTGCTCACGATATTTGTAAAATATGACTTCATCTTGTGCTAGTACAATAATAATTTTAGAAAGGAAATGTTAGTAAAATAAAATTATATAATTTTTACTTTATTATTATTTTTTGTACTTTTTTTTTTATTTTTTTGTTCCTGAGACGTTTAGGACTCATCCATTCATCCAATAATTTGACTCAACCTTTAAAAAATCAAAAATTACAAAATCATATGTAACAGAAAAATGAATCTTGCAGCGCAGCTATTCGTTCTCAGCCTTCTCTTTCCAGTTGCTGTTATGCCTGGCACTAGCGGCCATCGGGTTACTTAAGTGTAACGTGGATGCTTCACTAACACCCTCATTTGGGACGTTGGGGTTTAGGAATGGCTATGCGCAGTCCAATTCTCAGAATTTTGACACCCGACGTGAATTTTACAAAAAAAAAAAATTTCTCCCCTCTTCTTTACTTGTTTCAACCAATTTTTACTATTTTTTTCTTCCAATTTTTAAATTTTCAACTTAAAATTTTAAATTGGAGCCCTTATTCCTCTTTATTTTAAATGAAAAATTTTCCAACACCTGAAGCACCGGCTTGCTTCTCCTTGAAGCGGGATCGGCTCTGGTTATTTGGGACGATACGGGTCGAGTTACCTTGAGTCGATTGCTCTCGATTACAGGTTATTTTGTGCCTAAGGAAGCTAAAGTGTTGGGTTTATTTCATTCCATTAGTTGGTTTCGTGAATCGCAGCTTTCCAATGATATATTTGAGATAGATGCCAAGTAGGTTGTGGATGTAGTTTGTTCTCATTCAGTGGATATCACTGAATTTGGTTCATTGGTTGAGAATTGTCGCCAACTACTCCGTCTAGAACAGAGCTTTTCAATCTTATGTTAGACGACAAACAAATGTGATCGGTTATGCACTTGCTCAAGAGGCCCGTTTACATACTTATTCTATTGTTTTTAGTAATATTCTGAATTGTATTGCCGATAGGCATATGGTTTGCTCCATTCATTAATCAAGTTTCGGTTGTAAAAAATAAAAAAATAAAATTTCTTGTAACAATTTATAGTTGAAAATAAGTTAAAATCATCTCTTCGGATGAATTTTAAGTTTAAACCATGGTCAAAAAGCTAGATCTGCTTCCGTGCACATTGTGTGGGCAGGAGGTTTGTGCACACTTTAGTAATAAAATTCGTGGGAGTTATATAAGTCTTTCACTATAAGAGAATAATTATATATTATTTATTTCACATAATATAAATATTAAAAAAAAATTTGATGTAAGGGTGCCACATCATAACATCCACAACTTCTTCTGCACACGGCGTGCACATGGCGTGTGGACGAGAGCGGCCGCAGGTAAAAAGCACCGACATCATACACTGTTTGAAAACGTCACTCCATCGAAGGGAGCCTTCGAAGACCAAAAACAATCAGCCACGTGTACGTTACTCCATTCTCATCACCACCATCCCTCAAACCGATGCCCACTACCTCCACCTCGGAAGCCCAAAAACACAGCAACAATGGACAAAATCCAACACAAAACAATCAACGCAAACGCAATAAACATCCACGTCGCAGAAATCGGCGAAGGTCTATTCCTCCACGGTTTCCCCGAGCTCTGGTACTCATGGCGTCACCAAATGATCTCCCTCTCTTCCAGCGGATACCGCGCCATCGCACCCGATCTCCGCGGCTACGGTGACACCGACGCGCCGCCGTCCGCTGCCAGCTACACCGCGTTTCACGTAGTAGGTGATTTAGTGGGTGTGCTCGATGCTCTAGGGCTGGACCGGGTTTTCCTGGTGGGCCAGGACTGGGGGGCTCTTATAGCCTGGTACTTTTGCCTTTTCCTGCCGGACCGGATTAAGGCTTTGGTGAATTTGAGCGTTGTGTTACATCTGAGAAATCCGAGGAGGAAGCCTGTTGAATCTATGCGTGCTATTTTTGGAGATGATTACTATATTTGCAGATTTCAGGTAATTTCGTTTCATAAATTATCCATATTAATTCTCTGGTTTTTTTTTTTTTAATGTCAATTTTGGCTTTCTTAATGTAAAAATTGAATTTCTTGCCTAAAGTTTCTTAATTTTTATCTATTCATCGGGTCTAAATTACTTCCTGATTCCAATTATATATAGGTCCAGTTATTCGTTTCTTATATATGCCTCTCGACAGCGTAGTTTGTTTTATCATTTCCTCAGATGTTCCTATCCAGTGTACATGTTGTAACTAATAAAAATAAATTATAATATTTAATACATAGATATTTTGGCAAAATACTTATAAACTCTGCTTTTCTAATGCTTCCTTGGTTCTACAACCCTGTCCCTAATCTGACTTTCACCTCCATGAATTTGTAAATGTACGGTTGAAAGGGTATATTTTAGTTGCCTACTTTTAAATATACATACCTAAATGAGGATAGTGGACATTTATCAATGGCAATGTATATTAAATACATGCATAATTAAAAAGTTAAGGAATTAAATATACTAATAAGAAAGTAACCTATAGTTTGAACGATGCTAATCTTTATTCAACATAGAGACTAGGGATTAATAGTATGCGAGAGTTTTTTTTAAGGGCGTGACTATTCACACTCCAACATCAACATTTATTAAACACACCCTATTGCTAAACACACCCCACCCAAAAATTCAAAAAACTCCAAATTGCTGAACATAGCCCACCCACTCACTAAATCCACTCTTCAACTTAAAATATATATATATATAAAGAAGGAAATTTAAACCCTACCCACCCCCACCCGAAACTGGTATATTCATTCTTGGATGATATGAGTGTACAAGCTTGGTATAAACGGGTCAAAAAATTGAGCGAACATCATCATCAATTTCGGCCAACACATCAAATGAACTTAGCAGGGAAATCATATAGCAAACAATTGAGAGAGACATTGAGTTGAATTTGTTAATTTATCTCTATTTCTTTGGATAGTTTCCTTGTTTGGCTTCAATGGTGGAGCCAGCCACTTGAAATCGAAGGGGGCACAGTTGAAGTCTTAAAAAAAATTATATAAATATTTTATTCTAAGTACTCCGTGTTTGTTTTCGTATGTTGATAACGTTCCATAATTACATAATTTTTTTTATAGTGTCAAGTAATTTTATTTTATTCACATGCCTCAAAAATCATATATACTATATTAAAAGAAAGGTATTCTTGCTGAACAAGATTCTTCTTTTCCCGCCTAAACCCCTACTGTATATTTATTTATTTATTTATTTATTTATTTCGTGTAATTATTGGTATAAGAAAACGCGTTGTTGATTATCACTGCAATAATTACCTGTTTGAGCGTTCTTACTGATCCAATCTCATTTTTATTCTCATTAATTAATACTCTGTGCATGAAATATGTTGTCCAACTGGAAATTAATTATTTACAGCATAGGTAAATGTAACCTTCCACCAGAAATATGGTGTCCAACTGGAAATTAATTATTCACTGCATAGGTAAATGTAACCTTCCACCTGAATGTGTACCTCTTTTGAAAAGTAGGGATGCTTTTCAATTTTAAATACAAACAATCTGAAATTAATTTTACACCTGTATCTCCAACGCACGAGACTCAATAGTAACTTCAACAAGAATTGAAAATTCGAGAGAATATTAAAAGCCTGTTGCGTTTTTGTGTCAATAAATGGTCAAGTACTACTTGCTTTGCCACATTTGGCCATACCACAACTTTAGCCAATGACTATTTACTGCCTCTGGTGGCCTCCTACTCATATTGCTTTTGTTCTTTCTGCAACGAGAAATGAAGTGAAGAACACAAAAATTTCAAGCTCAACCCGAGCATTCAATTTTCAACCATTTTATACATTCTCGATATCAATTAATGGCGCTATCTGATTGTAAATGACAATAGTTTACTACAATGGCTTTTGTTTTCAAAATAAAATATAGAAATCACGTCTTCGAAATTCTTCAGTTCGCTAAAATTTATCTATCCTTGGTGTTGACAGGTGAAGATATCTACATTTGGAAATATCACAAGAAGGTATTATTTATTCCTTCGATTCCTATTTAATAAATTACAACACAATTGCCTTTATTTCCTGAAATTTATATTTTTTCCTTATTTTTTACTGTTTTAAATTTCTTCTAACAAATCCTAATCATTCTTTTCAGCTTTGCAAAATTTCACCTATGGAGAAACAGTTAGTAGCATTTTGGTGTTGACTTGAACGGTAAATTATATTACTCTACTTGATTTTGATTATTGTAGTGGACATAATATATTTTTTTCTTTACGGTTTTAGGTCTCTTTTAACAAATCCAATTTATACTGCTTTTCATTTCAATTTTAAGTCTCTTTTAACAAATCCTACTTATAATGCTTTTGATTTCAACACTAAGTTTTATGACACATTAAATTTGGTTTTGTAGTTGGAAGCAAATGTTCCTTCAAAGTCAACACGGTTCAAGCTTGACGAGATTCCTTCAAAGGCTACGCAATTCAAGCTTATCAAGATTCATTTTCGCAATATACAATTAAGTTAAAATTTCAAGACCAACACAACAATGGTCGAAAACGTGTTAATGATCAAATTAAGTCATCAAATGGTAATGACATGCATTTTTATTTTTCGTATTTTAGCATAAAAACTTAAATGTAGATATACTACTGTCAAATTAACATTCCATGTAGGGCATGCTTTGTGTGTGTGATTGTTTACATTTTCATGGACAATGTTATTCTCCAATCAATATTCCTGCTTTGCCCATCAAACACATTTTGAATTTCATGGAATTGGAATTCAACTAATCTAGGCCAAATTTGATTTACTTGCTGTTCAACTAATTTAGGCCTAATAGTAATTTTAATTAATAACAATCTTAACGATTTACTTGCTGTTTAATCTAAGGCTTGATTTTTTTAAGACTGAATTTATCTATGCTGCCAGGTAAAGTTTTGGATCTTATTGCCATTGCACGATGCCTTCAGACCTTTAGGCCTTCAATATAAACAAATTATGTCTTCGTTTGGATGTAACAATTAATTTCTTTAATTTTTTTGCCTTTATAATATGTCTATTTAAGAGTAATTAAATTTTGGTTGAACAAACTATTTGAAATTATGTCATATCGAATAGATGAACACACCAAAAACACAAAAATTTACTAATAAAATAGCTCAACCAAATAATAAAAATAAAATTTCGAGATCATAAAAAGTTATATATCTGTTATCTTGAATTTTATATTTAATACGTACAAACTCAACAAATAAGACATACCTTTCGCTTTGTTGTGAACTATTATTTTCCGAAGTAAGAGAATATTCAACTCTGAAGTATATCTACCTCCTTCGTTGTTTTTCTTCTGAGATTCCACCTCTAAAAGACATCGAGTTGTAAGATGCAAAACCCGGATCTGTAGAAGAAAACATATGCGGCTGTTATCTTTTTGTCAAAGCTAATCAAAATGAATTTTCAATTTCTATTCAGAAACCCAAACTATTACAGGCTTAGATATGATTTTTTCCACCAAAACATTGATAATTTCTACAAATTGTGGCTAGATCTGAGTGGAGGGTTGAAGAAGAATGTAGATGGGGCTTGAGAGTATTGTAGAGAATCTGCGGGCAGGGATTATGCAGTTTGGAAATATGTTACAATGACTAATGAGGTTTAAATGGGTCTATTGTAGTTTAAGTGGGCCGATTGTGGGATATTGTCTGTGGTAGAATTCAATTGCATATGGCTGATTTGGACTGAAACATTTATATTTGTATACAACTTACATGCACTTTTTTTTTTTTTTTTTTTTGGTTTTTGATAGATTCAATTTTTATTTAAAGTTGTAATTTGTCTTAGTATAATAGATAGTGTTATTCTATGGAAAAGGTGTATATGATACATGAGCAAATGTTAATCTAATTTTGCTTTTTCAAAATGTTACAATTTAAATGGTTTTGGCCATATCTCAAAATTTTCTTTTGAAATGCATATACTATGCATTGGAGGAGGGATGGTCGATCCTCAAACTAATAGCAATTCGTAGGAGCTACGAGGGGCTTTTTTTTTTTTTTAAATGAATTTGCTTCGGCAAAGAAGTTTGTTATTATTACAATGCAAAGAAATTTGAACTAAACCAAAACAAAAGAAGCCAAATCATAAAAAGTAAGCTTTAGACGCAAAATTCAACAATAAAAAGAATCAAAGCCTAACTTTTCTAAGGTGGTGGATTCCCTCTTGATCATTTCTAATGATAACTATAATAACTCTATTAAGATCCGAAGGCTCATAGACAATAACATCGGGATGGTCATGGCCTTTGTTCGCAAACCAATCGACAGCCATATTCGTCTCTCACAAAATATGAATCGCAAATGATGTATATATTTTCTCAATCGAAATGTAAATATATTCTGTGTTGATTATAAAATTATATGATTACATTGCTTTTCAAATATATAAATAAAACAACATATACATATTTTGTACGCCAAATTTGGTAAAATTCATATATAATTTATAAATTTACATAGTGTATTCTCTAACATAAGGATACACTTTTGTATTTAAAAAATGATAATTAAAATTTTAAAATTTTAAAATTGTTACTTCAAATTTTTTATGTCACATCTTTTAATCGTTAATGATTACATGGTTTCTATGAATGATTCATAGGGAAGGATTTATTTGAGTTCGAATTCAATATGTAGATGAGATAGATGTGTTTTTTTTTCCCCTGAGGAGTTACATTCGATGGAATTCTTGAATAGCATAAGACGTTCGGGTGTGCCTAACCATAAGTTGAAGTTCAAGGTAAGTGTTCCGGTTATGTTATTGAGAAATATTGATCATATCGCGAGATTGTGTAATGGAACGAGGTTAATTGATAATTTTGAGACTTGGAGTTTATGTTATGGAGGCACAGATTTTGACCGGAAATAATGCCAGTCAATGAAAAGAAAGTTGTCGCCTTTTAAATAATTGATTCCCGTGCAACGCACGGGTACGATTACTAGTCAAAACACTAAATGAGACAAATTGATAGTGTTAAAGTCCAAAATTGAGGTTGACACACAGATTGATTCTTGAGGTAGAAGTTTAGATGTTCGGAACTATTTACCAAAGTTTGAATTTGGAACTTACAGTTTAGTGTGAGATGTTTCTGTAAAAGAAAAATGTGGATCGGTGGTGTCACGTGACCCTTCATAATCCCTCCTCCGCCCGCCTCTATTTGGTTTGGTTTTAGTTTTGCTCGTTTTGAGCAAATTTTCAAAACTAAGGTTGGTTGTTGTTATAGCATATGATTGATGGTTTTTTTTTCTCTTTTTGATTGGCTGATCTGCTCGAGGTTGGGTGACACAACCCCTTGGCTGTTCGCCCAACCTCGGCTCTAGTTGGCCGAACAAAGCGAACCTACAGGGCCGAACCTATAGGGTTATGTTCAGCCAACGTTGGCAGAACGGAGCTCACAGAAAATTCAACCATATTGTCGGAAATATGATTTTTAGGGAAAGTAAATGGCGGAAACCACTTACATTTCAATTGAGGAACACATTTCCATGATCCATTGTGAGTGTAGAGGTACAATTTGAAGAGAAGATATATGAATGAGTTGAGGTTAAAATTTGGGAGTGTCGAGAGTTTTGGGGTGTGTTTAGAAAATTATATAAGAAACAGTATGAGAAGGTGGGGGTTGGATGGATTTTTTTTTTCTTTTTAGATTGTAAGGGGGTATTTTTGTCATTTTAATTGGGGCTGTTTTTGTCCAAATCTTAAGTGGTATGTGCTTGTTTAGCGGGTGTTAGTGTATGTGTAAAAATGAGTTTTATGTGTTTAGAATGAGTGAAGTTGAATTGTGGAGATTTGTGTAATGTAGGTAGGTCCTACGAGATATGTGGATGTGAAACAGGAGAGAGAATTAGTGAGATTGAGAAGAATGTGTAAAAATACGTAAAAGAACACGCGTTTATTTTGGAGTATGAATAGCCACCCCCGCTTTTTAATCTGTATAAAATTCAAGACAAATCTATTTGATTTAGTGATTTAAATTAAATGAAATAATAAACTGGACATATTAGGATTGGGTGCTGAGTGTTGGGGCTGTTTATTGGACAGAGACAAAGGCGGGATAGGATTGTTGGATGAGATCACCTGTTTGTGTTTGTGCCTCCCGATTTGGAAAATGTACGACTGTTGAACCATGCAGTGCAGAGAGTCCATTCAGCTTTGGGCTTTTAGCACGTGGCTTCCATTTAAGAGGCATCTATTTTTAGAGCATCTCCATGGCATAATTTCCCCGTATTTTCTATTTTTGTCTACGTGGCGGAGAAATAGAGACATACCAAAAAATTACGGGTCCCACATTTTTTTCTCTTTTTATCACTTTCCCCACTTTTTCTCACTTTTTCATCATAAATTCCCTGCCACTCTACACATCTAGATGTTCAACTTCACATCCTCCACTATTATTTTATTATTATTTTTGAATTTGTTTCTACATCTCTCATACTTTTTCACTTTTCCCCTCTTTTTTTACACTACACATCCTCTATTCTCTTTTCAATCCACCTAATCATCTTTTCTCTATTTCTCTCCTCCACATTATCCCTTAACATCAGTACCCATTGAAGATGCTCTTAGTAGTTAGACGTAGAGATCATTGACCATCTTGAAAAATCTCTAACGAGATCAAAGAAGGTTGAGTTCAGTAATTGCGGTCAGTCACATTAACTGCTTGTCCAATTGATTTTCAGGTAGACTTACATATTCCCTTTCGTTAGAAAATGATATAATGATGGAATCACCTTTCATTATGTTTAATTATGTTTGTTTACAAACAAAACATTTTTTGTTATCTGAGGAAGATGCACCCAGTCAATCATACTACTTAAAAATGTCAAAGTTGAACCTCGAGGAAAATTCCAAGTCCATGTAATTTCCTTGTGCTCCTACGGGTGGATAGCCATTTTTAGGGGTTTGTCACTCCTTGTGATTCTTTTTATCGTATCTTTTATAACAAATAGTATATTCACATTTTCTCTTAACTTTCTTTACTACTTTTATTGCAAGAACGATTTTTCTCGTGAATTTGTCAGTCAACCCCGTGAGGTTGTCTTTCTACATTGAACTTCCTTCTCGTATTGTTGTGAAATTAGCCGATTTGTTAAACCCGGAGAAGTGGAAGAGGAGTTTGCTCGTGTTGACACTGCAAGATTGATCAAGAAATCCAGCTCCACTTTGTGCTCCTAAAAGTGTAGGCTGTGGGGGCTCTCCTCGTTCTCCTATTACGATGCCATCTTCGTTATCAGAAGACGACGTCAACTATTACACTAGCAAGTTCAACCAACAAGCTTTTACTGGTGGATTGAACTACTATCGAGCAATGGATCTGTAAGTTCTAAATGAATTTTTTCTCTCAAGTGTACAAAAGTTATCTACTGCTCACGTGGATACTGAATTTGTTGTGTTCCCAAAACACGTGTCACCTCAACATTGAAGGTGATGCCATCGTGTCAAAGTGATAACCTCAACATCATCCAATATCGAGGTGACATATATCATTTGAATACAATAATAAGTTGTAACCATGCAGAGATTAGATCATCTTTACTAAAGTGTAATATTTTCACTCTTAATATTGATGCAGGAATTGGGAGCTCACAACACCATGGACAGGGGTGCAAATAACAGTTCCGGTTAAGTTCATCGTCGGAGATCTTGACCTGACATATAATAGCCTGGGCGTGAAGGAATACATACAGAAAGGTGGGTTCAAACAACAGGTGCCGTTTCTACAGGAAGTAATTGTCATGGAAGGCGTAGCTCACTTTCTTAACCAAGAGAAACCAGACGAAATCAGTTCACACATTTACGATTTCATAAAAAGGTTCTGATCGATCATATTGACTATCGTCCCAGGGGGAAAAATATTATGTATTTGCAAATTTAAATGTTACACTCTATGCTAATGTGAATTCAATTCTAACATGGGATCAAAATGCATAAAGATGATGTCCTACCTGTTGCTGGGTCTACCCACTAGTGTGGGAGATTTGAAAATAATTAAAAACAGTTTCAAATCTCCCAGAGTGGGTGGGATACAAAGATCATAACTAATCAAAATCTGTCTTGATCACATAAACATGCCCAAATCATATCAATTGCACTGGATGGTCTAGAAAGTCAGATTTGTACTATTGAGTGCCAAACTTTGCCACAATTCGCATTTATACGCGTGACGTGTCATTAAACAATTTTCAAACATGTCATAAATATTTTAAAGGACACAGAACCTTAGTTGAAAATAGGAAATTAAGCCTCAGGTACATTAGACATAGGCTGAATTACTGATACTGAAAGAATGGAAAGAAGATAACATGAAGGTTATCAAAACTTCTCGATGAAGTCGTAAATATGTTTACTTACTTCCTCGGGTTTCTCTTGGTTGAGAAAATGTGCAACCCCTTCAAGCACGACCACTTCTTGAAGATAGGGGACGTCTTTCTTGAACCCGCCATTGTGTATGTAGTCCTTGACACCAGGAACGTGGTATGTAATATCGAGATCACCGATGATGAATTTCACCGGCACTTGTAATTTCGATCCTGTCCATGGTGCTAAAAGCTCCCAGGTTCTGCAGTAATCATTACACTCAAAATGTAATGGTGGGACATAAACATTTAGGGGCATTTCTGGGACAAGGACGAATAAGGGGAGAATGGATGAGAAATACTTACAAGTCAAATGCTCGATAGTAATTTAACCCTCCAGTAAACCCAGTTTTTGCGAATTTGGTGGCGTAATAGTTGATGTCTTCCTCGGTGAGCCATGAGGGCAATGTTGATGGAGCCATAAAAAGTGCCTTGAGGCCTATATCTTTCGGTACAATTATCGGTCGTCCACCTCGGAATGAAAAGAGTGACTTCGTTATTTGTGTTGCATCTGCTGATGCAAATGCCTCTTCTGCTTCCCCTGGTTCCTAGATCATTACATAATATTCAATTTGATTAAGATAATCTGCACTACACCCTAAATTAAAAATCAAATGATGAGAATTCATAATCAGCTAGATTTTCACAAAAATCACTTCTCCCTAGATCCATTTTTGATCATGCATTCTATATGCCCACACTTTTCTTCATTACAAATGGAGATAACACTGATCAATTAAAGAGAAATTCACCCACTACAGTGTTCTAGTTTGTAATGCCAAAAAATTTCCTTTCTACCAGCCGATGTTCAAAAAAATTTGAAAAAACAGGTCCCCTAAATCTTACAACTACCACATTGGGCATTCAATACCTCAAGAATTATGCTTAAAGTCCACACACACGTGTGTGTGGCAAATATCACGCTCACAAAAGTGTGTGTACTTGTAGCATTGTTCATACCCAAAGTAATCCCCTCCTCGGGGAGGGGATCAATCCTCTGTTCATTCCTCAATAATTTGAATTTCTACAACACATCTCTAATTTCTTACAACTAGTATCTAATCACCGAAACCAATAACTTCAAATAAAGTGCTTCGCGTGTATAAAAGTTACAACTACCAGTTGACTTAGCTGACCAAGAGGTTAACAAGGATCACTCAGAATGCTTCCCTAATTGTCTACATATTCGGATGCTTACAGAGACTGCTGAATGCCAGAATTTTCGCGGAAATTCTCTCTCACCGGAAGAGTAAGAGATAACGTGAATTTGAGTTTTATGCCTGATATTTGATAATTCTGTTTGCCAAAAGCAGATCTCAGTTCCTAAATTACATCATACATGTATGTATAATTGTATACTGTGAGTATGCAAACATACCTGAAACCTGCACATGTAGAAATCGTCACCCAGAAGAGATCTATATTTTTGAATATACGAGACCGAAGGATCCCTCGGATGAAACTGGACGCTCGTATTGACCAAAGCCTTAATCCGATCTGGCCGGAGCAAGCAGAACCACCACGCAATCAACGCGCCCCAGTCGTGCGCCACTAGGAAAACCTGCTCGAGTGCTAAAGCGTCCAGCAGCGCCACCAAGTCGCCGACGATGTGGAACGCCGTGTAGCTGGATGCAGAAGCCGGCGCGTCGGTGTCACCGTAGCCGCGGAGGTCGGGGGCGATTGTCCGGTAACCTTTGGAGGAGAGATATAGCATCTGGTGGCGCCAAGAGTACCATAGCTCCGGGAAACCGTGGAGGAAAAGCACTGCAGGCGCCGGAGATTCTCCGATCTCCGCCACGTGCATATTGATTCCATTCACACTCAGGTTCCTGTGAACAATTTTGTCCATTGCTTGATAGCAGTAGTTTTTCTCACTACAATACAACGGCTTGTTTGTGCTTTGTAGCTTTATACACATTGGGGTTGTTCTATCCGGCATAAATTAATACAAATTTTCTCAAAATTTTTTTCTCTCATCATTTACAACCACACATTTAATTATTTAATATATTTTTCTCAAATCTCAACCACACATTCAATACGTATAACAAAAAAATTAATTATATCATAAATCAAACACACCCTTAGGCCTTGTTCTATTTGGTGTTAACCAAATCCGCACGCAATTCCGTATACCTCATACTCATTTTCAACCACACACACATTTCCCAAAATAATATTAACCACACATTTTTACACGGAATACCGCGCGGAACAACTAAACCCCCAATCAAACAAGGCCTTAATGTTTGAAATAATTTTCTATCTACAGTTGGTCAACAAGTACACATTTATTCCAAAGGCAATTTTCTATCCACCTCCACTGTCAAGTGTCAACCCTTTCGATAGGTTTTTAAAACCTCTATGCTTCTCTTTACAACGATTGTGCATATCTTGTCTATTTGGGTTCCAATTTCAAGTCATTGCAACTCCAACGGTTGACCCGAAATTTGGGGTAACAAATCACATTTTCACTCCAATGGTCTACCCAAATTATTTACATACTTTCAAAAAATAATTATTTACATAATATTTACCTATTCAACTAGTATAATTTAATTTAAATTAGTAGTTAACAAGTCGAATTTATCTAATTAAAAACATTATTTTGATCATAAAAACTTAATTAATTATTAATCATTCATGTCCAACAAGAAGCAATTATTATTATTATGATTGTTATTATTAATTATTTAACTAACTAATTAATTATGGAAAATAGATTTAACACAAAATAAAAAATCAAACAATGGCATAATGGTAATTAGATGAATGGCAATATTGTAAATAACGCACCAATCCCAAATTTGGGTTGCAGTGTTCACCAACCCTAAATTTGGGATTGGTGTGGAGTAACCACTAAAGCATGAAATTAGTGTTGGCAATGGATCGGGTTCGGATCGGATCTGTCAAATCCAAATCCAAATCCAAATCAAAGACCCCGATCCAAATTCAAATCTAAATCCAAATTCCTCGGATCGGATCGGATCAAGAAAAAAAATCCAAATATGATCCATATTGGTATAGGCTTTTATAAAAAAATAAAAAATAAAAATCAATTCGGATTGGATCGGATCGGATTAGGCCGATCCAAATCCAAATCCAAATCCGTCTCGGATCGGCCAATCCACGGATCAATGATCCACGGATCTTCGAATCGGTAAAAAATTGCTCCATTCTGATCAGGTATCCATCGAATTTGAATCGGATCGGATTTTTCGAAATACTCCAAATTTTGGGGTTTAGGGGTACCAATGGAGATGGTCTCAATTGATAATTGAATACTTATTGACCAAAAATGAGATGAAAGTTACCGATGGCTATAGAACCTTGACATGAAAGTTACCGATGGCTATAGAACCTTGAATTAGGTATTGGGGTTGGGTAATTTTTGTTGATGATAGCAAGTTTGATGCTCCAATATATCTCCAGTCAAGTCGCTATTATATTGTGTTGTATATGTCATTTTAGCTTTACCTGAATGATGAGAGTGTAAACTACATTAAATAAAGATATAATTAAAAATTAAGGAATTAAATATATACATAGAAGAAAGTAACATATAGTTTGAGATTAATAGAAAAAGAAAACGAGGCTAATCTTTATTCAATATAGGGACTACGGATTAATGGGTTCGGCTAAATACAACCCAGTGCCCCCCAACACTTCAACACCCTTTTGAAAAAAACTTCAGTAATTAACTTCCTTACTTCCACCCCTTCTTCTTCCTTTTTCCCCTTCTCTCTTTCCTCTTCACACCCCCCTCAAGAAAAAAAAAGGAAAAAAAAGAAAATGAAACAAAGAACAACGAAGAAGGTAGCCTTCTATTGCCATTACCGGTAGCAATTATTGTCGAAATGGCAACCCTAATTTTTAATGGTGGTTTCGGTCATCATTGAGTTAAATTAAGAGAGAGAGAGAGAGAGAGAAAAGAACAAGAATGAAGAAGAACCCTACAAAACTTTTCAAAAAAGAAAAAAAACTTTGGCAATCATTAATGGCTGCCGAAGAAACATACAGAAAAGGAATAAAAAAAGAAGTTCGACCGCAATGGGTCGAACACCCATTTTTCTTTTTCATTTTTTCCCCTTCTTCCTTCATTTCTTTTTTTATTTATTTTTACTTATTTATTGTTATGTGTTTGGGGGTGTGAAGAGTATGAAAAAGAAAAAAAAGAAAAAGAGGGTAAATAAGTAATTGCATGAGAATCTTTAAAGAAAGGGGATGTAGGAGTAAGTATGGGGGTATGTTTGGTCGATCCTGGGATTAATACTACGTGAGATTTTTTTAATCTGTATAAAAATCAAAACAAATCTATTTGATTTAGTGATTTAAATTAAGGAATTAATAATAAACTGGAAAATTTGGGATTGGGTGCTGAGTGCTGGGCTATTTTCTTTGGACAGAAACAAAGGCGGGATAAGATTGCATGAGATCACCTGTCTGTGTTTGTGCCTCCCGATTTGGAAAACGTACGACTGTTGAATCATGCAGTGCTCGGAATCCATTCAGTTTTATGCTTTCTAGTACGTGGTTTCCATTTGAGAGGCATCTATTTTTAGTTGTTAGACGTAGAGATCATTGATTCTTAACCATCTTGAAAAATCTCTAACGAGATCAGAGAAGGCCGAGTTCAATAATTGCAGTCAGTCACATTAACTGCTTGTCCAATTGATTTTCGGATAGACTTGCATGTTCCCTTTCGTTATCAAAATGATATAATGATGGAATCACCTTTCATTATGCTTAATTATGTTTGTTTACAAACAAAACGCTTTTTGTTATCCAAGGAAGAAGCACCCGGTCAATCATACTACTTAAAAATATCAATTTTGAATGTCGACGTTGAAAATTCCAAGTCCCTGTAATTTCCTTGTGCTTCTATGGGTGGATGCCCTTTTCGGGGTTCATCACTCCTTGGGATTATTTTTATAATATATTTTATAAAGAATATTATATTCACATTTTCTCATAACTTTCTATACTATGGTTGTAAGAATGATTTTATTCGTGAATTTGTCACTCAACCCGTGAGGTTGTCTTTCTACATTGAACTTCCTTCTCATATTGTTGTCAAATTAGCCGATTTGTTAATTCTCCTGTAGGAACCTAGAAAAGTGGAAGAGGAGTTTGCTCGTGTTAACACTCCAAGATTGATCAAGAAATTTGTAACATCAAGAAATCCAGCTCCACTTTGTGTTCCTAAAAGTGTAGGCTTTGGGGGCTCTCCTCATTCTCCTATTACGATGCCATCTTGGCCATCGAAAGATGACGTCAACTATTACACCACCAAGTTCAACCAAAAAGGCTTAAATGAATTTTTTCTCTTTATTACTAAAAACATCTCAAGTGTATAAAAGTGATCTAATGCTCACGTGTGTACTAAATTTGTTGTGTTCCCAAGACATGTGTCACCTCGACATTGAAGGTGATGACATCATCTTAAAGTGATAACCTCAGCATGATCCAATATCAAGGTAACATGTATCTTTTGAATACAATAACAGGCTCTACCCATGCAGAGATTAAATCATCCTTACTATAGTGTAACATTTTCACCTTTACTGATGCAGGAATTGGGAGCTCACAGTACCATGGACCGGGTGCAAATAACAGGTCCCGTGAAGTTCATCGTGGGTGATCTTGACCTGACATATAATAGCCGAGCGTGAAGGAATATATACGTAAAGGTGGGTTCAAACGACAAGTGCCATTTCTACAGGAAATAGTTGTCATGGAAGGCATAACTCACTTTCTTAACCAAGAGAAACCACACGAAATCAGTTCATACGTTTACGATTTCATAAAAAAGTTTCGATATATCCTATTGACTATCGTCCTAGGGGAAAAAACATACAAATTTAAGTGTTACACTTTATGGTAATGTGAATTCAATTCGAACATGATATCAAAATCTGTGAAGATGATGTCCTACCCGTTGGTGGGTGTGAGATTTCACCCACCAGCGTGGGAGATTTGAAAATAATTAAAAATAGTTTCAAATCTCCCACACTAATGAGTGGGAATGTGGAATACCAAGATCATAATTAATCACAATCTTGCTTTATAATGGATTCATGACATGCATATACCCAAATCATATCAATTGCACTGGATGGTCTAGAAAGTCGGACATGTACCATCGAGTGCCGAACTTTTTCACAATTCACATTTACACGTGTCATTAAACACTTGTCAAACATGTCATAAATATTTTACAGGACATTAGTTGAAAATAGGAAATTATGCCTCAAGTGCATTAGACACAGGCTGACTTATTCATACTGAAAGAGTGGAAAGAAGATAACATGAAGGTTATCAAAACTTCTGGATGAAGTCATAAATATGTTCACTTACTTCCTTGGGTTTCTCTTGGTTGAGAAAATGTGCAACCCCTTCAATCACGACCACTTCTTGAAGATAGGGGACGTCTTTCTTGAACCCGCCATTGTGTATATAGTCCTTGACACCGGGAACGTGATAGGTTATATCGAGATCACTCATGATGAATTTCACAGGTACTTGTAATTTCGATCCTGTCCATGGTGCTAAAAGCTCCCAGGTTCTGCAGTAATCATTACACTGAAAATGTAATGGTGGGACATAAACATTTAGGGGCATTTCTGGGGCAAGGACGAATAAGGGGTGAATGGATGAGAAATACTTACAAGTCAAGTGCACGATAGTAATTTAACCCTCCAGTAAACCCGGTTTTTTCAAATTTGGTGGCGTAATAGTTGATGTCTTCCTCGGTGAGCCATGAGGGCAATATTGATGGAGCCATAAAAAGTGCCTTGACGCCTATA
Organism: Jasminum sambac; assembly: GCA_018223645.1. Taxonomy (NCBI): domain Eukaryota; kingdom Viridiplantae; phylum Streptophyta; class Magnoliopsida; order Lamiales; family Oleaceae; genus Jasminum; species Jasminum sambac. The sequence continues at coordinate 32,186,782 of CP073652.1, forward strand.
TCTTTAGGTACAATCATTGGTTGTTCACCTCGGGATGAAAAGAGTGTCATTACTTGTGTCATTACTTGTGTTGCATCTGCTGATGCAAATGCCTCTTCTGCTTCCCCTGGTTCCTAGATCATTACATAATATTCTATTTGATTAAGGTAATCTGCAATACACCCTAAGTTAAAAATCAGATAATAATGAGAATCCATAATCAGTAACTAGTTTAGATTTCCAGCTCCTCGGGTCTAGATTTTCACAAAAATCAGTTCTGCCTAGATCAATTTTTGATCAAACATTCTATAGGCCCACACTTTTCTTCGTTCACGTTTTAAGTTTTAATCATTTTTCAATATCTAAAAAGTCAACTCGCGCTAAACAAGCACTTCATTACAGATGGAGATTACGTTTTGATCAATTAAAGAGAAACGCAGCCACCTCAATGTTAGGCGCGTGTTAATGTATGTGTAAAAATGGATTTAAATGAATTTTTATGTGATATAAGAGAAAGTGAATGGAGTTGAATGGTGGAGATTTATATAATACAAGTAGATCCCACAAGATATGTATCTGAAATAAAAGAGAGAATGAGTGGAGTTGAAAAAATGTATAAAAATATGTAAAAATTTCTTAAAATCTATAGACTAACGCGCTCTAGTTTGACAAAACTCATCTCCAAAATCTTATAACTACCATATTGGGCATTCAATACCTTAATAATTTGAATTTCTACAACAACTCCCTAATTTCTCACAACTAGTATCTAACCATTGAAACCATTAACTTCAAATAAAGTGACTTGACGTGTATAAAAGTCACAAGTACTAGTTGACTTAGCTGACCAAGAGGTTAACAAGGATCACTGAAAGTGCTTCCCTAATTATCTACAAATAATTTCTATGATGATTTCATCATATTTGATAATTCTGTTCGGTAAAGCAGATCTTAGTTCCTAAATTACGTCGTTCATGTATGTATAATTGTATACTGTGAGTATGCAAACATACCTGAAACCTGCAAACGTAGAAATCGTCACCCAGAAGAGATCTATATTTTTGAATAAACGAGACCGAAGGGTCCCTCGGATGAAACTGGACGCTCATATTGACCAAAGCCTTAATCCGATCTGGCCGGAACAAGCAGAACCACCACGCAATCAATGCGCCCCAGTCGTGTGCCACCAGGAAAACCTGCTCGAGTGCTAAAGCGTCCAACAGCGCCACCAAGTCGCCGACGATGTGGAACGCCGTGTAGCTGGATGCAGAAGCCGGCGCGTCGGTGTCACCGTAGCCGCGGAGGTCGGGGGCGATTGTCCGGTAACCTTTGGACGAGAGATATAGCATCTGGTGGCGCCAAGAGTACCATAGCTCGGGGAAACCGTGGAGGAAAAGCACTGCAGGCGCCGGAGCTTCTCCGATCTCTGCCACGTGCATATTGATTCCGTTTACACTCAGGTTCCTGTGCACAATTTTGTCCATTGCTTGATAGCCGTATTTTTCTCACTACAATACAATACAACGGCTTGTTTGTGCTCTTTAGCTTTATACACATTTAATATTTAAAACAATTTTCTATCTACAATAGGTTAACATTTACACATTTATTCAAAAAGCAATTTTCTATCTACCTCCACTGCCAAGTGTCAACCCTTTCGATGAGTTTTTAAAACATTTTATTTAGGGTGTCTTTGATTCCACCTTTTTGTGAGGAAAATTCGTTTTTCAACTTTTTTTTTAACCTTAGGCCGTTTGATTGCACTTTTTTTCTTGAAAAAGATTTTTCAGTTTTTTCTCGATTTCCATTCTTTTTCTTGTTTTGAAGGAAAATATTTTCCCTGGGGAGTGGTATTTATTTTCTGAGAAAAGTTTGGCTTTTTTTTTTAATGGACAATTTACTTTAACCATAAAAATAAAGAAAATAATTAAATTTCATTAAAAAATACACAAAAATAAAGAAAATAACATCATTTTTCAACTTTCAAATTAATCCAATCAAACACCTACAACTATTATTTTCCCAAAAAACTTTTTCCCGGAATTCATTTATCGGAAAACGTTTTCATTTGAACCATTTTGCGAGTTTGCAATCAAACACACCCTTACTTCTCTTTACAATGATTGTGCAGATCTTGTCTATTTTGGTTCCAATTTCAAGTCACTGCAACTCCAACGGTTCATATGTCGAATTTATCTAATTAAAATATTATTTTGATAATAAAAACTTAATTAATTGTTAATTATTCATGGCCAACAAGAAACAATTATTATTATTATTATGATTATTATTAATTATTTAACTAATTAATTAATTACATAAAATAGATTTAACACAATTAAAAATCAAATAATGGCATAATGGCAATTAAATGAATGGCAATATTTTGTAAATAAAGCACCAATCCCAAATCCGGGTCGCACTGTTTGGGATTGGTTTGGAGTACCATTGAAGCACAAAATACTCCAAATTTGTGGTTTAGATGGTGTTAGCGTATAAATTATAATGTATTTTTATGAATAGAAATAGAGAGAATATGTGGAGTTGAATGGTGGAAATTTAATAATACAAGTAGATCCTACGAGATATGTGAATGTAATTTATTTGACTAAATTTAAATTTTGAAAAGTATGAGAAATAATGCATTTATAGTAGTATGCTAACATGGCTTTAGTGGCACGTTGGAGATGGTCTCTGTTGATAATTGAATGCTCATCGACCAAAATTGAGATGAAAGTCATCGATAGCTATAGAACCTTGAATTACGTATTGGGGTTGGCAAGTTCGATGATCCACTCGTTGATATACCTCTAGTCAAATCGCCATTATGTGTCGTTTCTGTATATTTTAGACAATTGTGAGACATCAAAAAGTTGCTAGAAAAAAATGACAGTTATTGCAATTCTAACAGTTAAATTAATTGCCTAAAATTTATAATAAAAATATTTGGATGTAGGAGATACAGAACGAAAACAAAATAACTTGTGCACATGGTTTACATGTATATAAATGGATGTTATAGTAAGTAAGAGCATTTTTAATATTGGGGGAGAAAAACTCAAATTTGGATTTTTATCCCCTCTCTTACAATACCAAATAGCAGCTTTGGTTTAAAATCATCGGACATTATAACTACAGACCATCGATGTCATTTTGAGGTATGGCACCATCGATGTTATTTTGAAGTCGATTCGACATTTTTGAAATTCGGGAGATCTAGAATCGATCGCGATAGAGAGTCTGAGAATTTTCAATTTTTTCCCGGATATCGGCTGACCGCCGGTCAAAGTTTGGGTCAAAGTTTTGGCCCAAAAATATTGTAAAAACTTTGACCGGTAATCACGACGGCCACCATATCGAAAATTCAAAATCTCTCAGACTCCCATCACTCTTAATTCTAGATCTGGTTCGAATTTCAAACTGGTCGAATCGACCCCCAAAATGGCCCATCGATGATTTTGGAAAAGAATTAACCAAATAGCCCCCAGGGCTAAAGACCATATTACGTTGAGTTTGGGGGGGAATTTGGCCACTCCTCTAGCTTTTCCCCCCTCATTTTTCCCCATTTTCCTTTTTTCCCTATATTCTCCACACCCACATTAAAAATGCTCTAGCATTGATATTCTGTATAAGCTAATGTCGTAGTTTTAGATTCTATTCAATTCAATATTGGAACATCCACGTGAAGCGAGTAAATAATTCAACCCAAAATTTGGGGTATTTTTCTTTCCGACCTACCCTAAAGCCAACCCCAAATTTAGGGTTGGAGAATAGTGCTTCCCCTAATTAAGTAGATATGTAGTATGTAATCAATTTTTAAGATTACATATAATTTTAAAAAAATGTAATTCAGTTTGCTTCAAATTTGGAGTAAAGTTTACCATCGGAATTGCATACTTGAAAGAAAGGTGAAATCGAAAAATTTATTGTAATTCATTGACTTCTAATTTGTTCAAAATTTAAGATCACTATTCACTAATGTGATTATAAAATCTCGTTTTACAGTAATCACCATCTGGTCCCTTGGAAAGATATGCAACGTGCTTCAGGTGGTCCATGGCCTCAATTCCAATGATCACCTCTCGTCTAATACAGCTATCTTTGATGATATTAGATTATTCATGATTTTCGGCGAGTGTTATTCGTGTTGTCACGTTCCTAGAAATAGGAATATGGCGGCCCATACTTTGGCCGCCTTTGCTTCTAGTGCCTTGTTGGACTTTCTTTGGATCGATTGTATTCCCCTCTTACTTTTCTCCCATATTCGGAAGGTCGTGATATGAAATTTCAATTTCCATATAAAAAATAAAATAAAATCTCTTTAGGAAAAAGAGAGAGAGAGAAAACTCCTTGAGTTAACTACAATAGCACATTTCAATCATAGTGAAAATATGATTTCACGTCCCTCATGACCTTACAAGCCACACCTCAACCCGATTAACGCGATAATGGATGAACCAAATGAAAATAAACAAAATAAATAATCTTCAATCACTAGATTCGATCAAATTAAGGAATGTGGGGTTCCAAAAATAGTATATAATCATGTTAAGAACAAAAGTTTTACTGCAATTCATAAGGCATTGGCAAATAAAGAGTTTCTCATCCTTCTAAACATAAAAAATTGTCCCACATAAATAAATTTTCAGGGCCACTATGGCTGTGCCAAGAGAATTTTGGCTAACAACATGTATTCTCTTTGGTCTAGCCTTGTTCACAGTCGGGGTGGAGTCTGTCCCCCTCGGGAGTGGGTCCCGTGGCGTTGTTGAAGCCACAATTTTTGACGTTATGAAGTATGGGGCTAAGGCTAATGGCAGGTTCGATAATGCTAAGGTGAAACATCTAAAAAGTCTACGAATTTCAAGAAAATCCAAAAAAAAAAAAAAAAAAGAAAAAGAAAATTCAATTCAATTCATATTCTATTTTTATTATTATTTCTCTAGTAGCGTAAGAATGGATTAGGGATTAATCCGCAACATCTTCAACAATTTTAAGGAGAGAAATTTGAAAAATTCACGAATTTCAAGAAAATTCATACGTTATTTTCTCTTATAAGAAGGGAATACGGCTTAATATTTAACATCTTCCATGATGCTCAAGTCCAAACGTCTAGAAAATCTAAAGGTTTGGACAAATTTGGTATTTGCTTTACTTATTTTTGTCACAAGATGGATTAGGGTTTGATCTTTAACATTTTCGATAGTGCTAATGTCAGAGACCTAAAAATTCTGAAAGTTCTGAGAAAACTCATGTCTGTCTTTTTTTTTTTTTTTTTTCCACCCAGAAGAAGGGATTAATTAGGGGCTTAATTTGTGCCATATTTTTAGGCATTCATCGATACTTGGAAAGCCGCGTGCCAATCGACAGGACTAGCAAAGGTTGTTATTCCAAAGGGAGAGTTTGTGGCTGGAGAAGTAATCTTCCAAGGGCCATGCACTGCTCAAAAACCCATGACCATTGAAATCCAAGGCAATGTATTGGCAACAACAGACCTGAGCTCTTTCACTTCTGGCGAATGGATCACACTCGACAAAATCGATGGCCTTGTAATCACCGGCGGAGGAACAATCAACGGTCGGGGGAAATCCGCGTGGCAGTACAACGGGGGCCACGACGGCCCTCCTCTTCCAGTTGTAAGACCACAACATCTAAAAGTTTAATTAGGCTATTAGAAAATCAATGAATCTAGCTAACTTTATTCTTTAACATGTCCATTCATATGCATTACAATCCACATTCATTTTTTTTCCTTTCTTTTTTTCTTTTTCTCAATTGTCGTACAAGGTAAAACACATGCACAAATTTTGAAGTAGTTGCATTCGTAAATCAAATTGCAAGTAAATTATGTTATTTTGGTGTAGTCTCTCGTGTTTGAGAAGGTGAACAACTCGGAAATGCACAACGTGAATTTCGTCGACAGTATGGGTTTTCATTCTAAGGTTACTGACAGTAGCAACATTAGAATATCACATCTCAATATATCTGCCCCCGGTGACAGTCCAAACACAGATGGCATCCACATTAGTAGCTCTAGTAATGTCAATGTGACCGACTCCGTCATCGGAACAGGTGATGATTGCGTCTCCATCGGGCACGGCTCCACCACCATCCTCGTCTCCAGAATTACTTGTGGCCCAGGACATGGCATCAGGTCATTCCATGTATCCTTTAAACTTCGAGACGATACGAATTATTTTACATTTTATCAATACAATACAATGGACATTATTCATGGTGGACACCTGATGCGTAGATCATATCATTACTTATGCGACACCCATGAAAGTAATAATCATATATAAGTATAATGGTATGTTGCACACCATTTTAATAGAGTCGATTGACGTGTTTTGTTTGTTGTACGGGTTGTAGTGTTGGTAGCCTTGGAAAGCGTGAAGAGGAAACCGATGTGATGGGGATTAGTGTCATCAATTGCACCCTTAAGGGGACTACAAACGGCGCAAGAATCAAAACCTACCATGCCTCTCCATCGATCGAAGCTTCTGGCATCGTCTACAAAGATATAGTCATGACTGATGTTCAAAATCCCATCATCATCGATCAACATTACAACTCCAAGAAAAACTCAGAGGTTAGTAAGACATTACTCGTAAACAATAAGAAGCAAATATTTTACTCTATAAATCGATAATCAAAGTGTCACCTCTTCATCATGTGTATAAGTAACGGTGACTCTATTTCTCGGCTTTTTTCTTTCTGAGCCTCTGATCATTAATTAGCAACTAGCAACTATAATAAGGTTGTCACATTCTATTAAAAAAAAAAACGGTTGTCACATCCGGGGCAGGGAAGAAAAGTACATTCACAAACTTTCACAAATTTCCTCTATGCCCTTCCTCTCAAAGACACATTCTCTCTCTCTCTCTCGTGTTTAGCTCATGGTTAAGTTCATCCCTATTCATTTATTACAGTTATGTTCCAATGCCCACTAGTGGGAAAAATGTTTGGGTTACAAGAGCTCGCTTTGTGAAATTATGTATTATTCATCTAACTTAACGTAGATTCTAAAAAAAAAAAAAAATTTTAAAAAAAAAAAATTTGCACGACGTGGCGCTTCACGTCGCGCGATGAGCATGATCACCTTGCGCAGCGCAGGTGATCATTACGCCATTTATTATCTATACATTTTATGGGACTGACCTATATTATTCTTCTTAGTAAATTGTTTACTTTTAAATTTTTTTAAAAAAAAAATTTGTTTTTTGGCAGCAATCGAAGGTGAAGATAAGCGACGTTCACTTTGAAAACATAAAGGGAACAACGGTTTCACCAATTCCAGTGGCTCTAAACTGCAGTGCAGCAGCTCCTTGTGAAGGTGTTGAATTGGCTGATATTGATTTAGCTCCTTCTGGTTCGGTTGGTTCGCTTACCTCAGCATGTGCCAATGCTAAATTGGTCTTAAAAGGAAAAAGAATCCCTCCAGGCTGTGAATAAATTTTCCAGCAAATTGTACCCAAAAAAATGAAAAAAAAGAAGAAAATTAAAAATTTAAAAAAGCGAAAAATTGTTCGATATGATATTTGCCAATTGAAAATATTTTTTGCATTCTCCTAAATTTTTACTTTTGCGATCATCAAGAGTGAAATCTCTCCAACACTTCCACTGTACTTTAAACTAATCAACATTAATCACCTATACATAAATTCTATATTATTTAATAAAATAATATGCCTCAAATGAATTGATTATCGATATTTAACTGTCGAATAGTAATAAAGGATAGCACAAATTTTTCCTACTAAGAGCAACTCCAATAGTCTCTTTATATTTAAAGAGTATCTTTTAAGAAATAAAGAGTATTTTATTAATTTAGAGAGTGAGTTTTTTTATATGTTCCAACACACTCTTTATATTTGTAGAGTAAAAGTATTGAAATTTTGCAATTGATCTCAAAATTTGTAAAAAGTCAATAAATAAATATATCTAGAGGTGAATCGTTAAATGGGTAAATATAAAACCAAATAAAGAATATATCTAGAGGTGAATGCATTAAATGGGTAAATACAAACCAAATAAAGAGTGAGTTTGGCTCTCCAAATTTGAAGAGCCAAACCTACTCTCTAAACTAAAAAGCTAATTTAAAGAGGCTGTTGGAGTATGATTTTAAAACCATAATCTTTAAATTAAAGAGTATTTTAAGTTTAAAGAGTGTGCTGGAGATGCTCTAAGTGGTTGTTTGTTTTAAGGGATGGTGAGTTCAGGTTATGTACGACATTGTTGTAAAGCATGCGTCACCTAATTTCCGACTTTGATGAGTACTTGCTTGGTCAAATTATTTTTTTTAATTCAATTTTTTTTTAACTTCTTTCAATTACACATCACACATAACTCGCACTTTTCAAGAAAAAACTATCCACCCTCATACGCATCGAAGACTCCTACTCTGCATAAAAGGGGCAGGTGTTTTCCAATCACATATGACCATCATTGGGAAAATGGAGGCCAAATCAGAACTAACATTGCGAGATGCAGTTTCAATAGTTCAGAAACTTTTCTGGTGATGCTGTTGTCCGGTAGTCAAAGTTCAGGGATCATCGAAAAATTTTTCGAATTAGTGGAGCTTCGCATCGCCGTCATGATTCTAGATGTGATCTCAATTTTCCTAGCGGATATCGTATGTGACTGGAAAGACACTAGCAGGTGTTTTGGAACATTACTAATCATGTGTAAACATTGGTCAATTTGAAAATAGAGACCATATCACGATAATGACTAACTGTGATCTTATTGTCATACCATTACAAAAGTGGTATTATCTAATTACTTCCCCAGCAAAGATCTATCACGCTGATAAAAATTATATTCTATATTTGAATTTTTTTTTTTTGCACATTCTATATTTGAAATTCAAAACAACAATTATTGATAGTTTTCTAATCACGCTTGACGTAAAAGATTCAATGCCAACATACTAACAACTTAAATAAATTGTCAATATATTAGCTGATGATTGACACACTGCCATCCCCTAATGGTTGGGAGCACATATCAATCATCTATCAATATAGTGTGACAACTTAAACATTGGATCATTATTGTCAAACTTGATGTAAATTTGCGTAAGTCAAGGAAAAGATGTGATTTTTCCTTGTTCTAACTTTTCTTTTTCCTTTTTTTTTTAAATAAACTTTTCGTTTTCTTCTTTGTATTTTGGGGTATGTTTGATTGATGATAAAGTTGATATACATGTAATTCCATATAAAATATATAATTAATATTATATTGAAAAATATGTGTTTAATTACACGAAATTACGTATATATAACTTTGTGATGAAAACAACTAGGCGTTGAACCTAAAAGAATAAATTACTAATGTCGAGTTTATCCAACTAGAGCACAGCTAGAACATTCGATTTCTGGTTCAAAGTATCCAAGGGGGACTCCCCTATATATACTGCAAAACCCCTCATCAGACAGCTCATAAAATTCAATTCCCATATCGATTTTCAAAACCTCTCTCACATACTATTGACAATCCATTTCTGCATATTGCTTTCTTCTTGTTTCAATTTCTACTTTACCATTCATTCAGAGAATTCTCAATCCAAATCCATTTTCAAAACCTTCTTCTACATTTCAAGAATGTGCAACGGTGCAGTACTTGGCAACCTCATTCACCGCACCGGCAGCCGTCGCGTGACCTCCGCCGATTTCTGGCCGTCCTGCTCCTCCTCTGGCGAAGATGGCACCACCTCTCTCACGAGCTCTCATTCTCAATCCAACAAAGGTAAGATATGAGATATGGGAACCAGTGCCTTTTATATGCTATTGTGCGTGTGTATTTACTGAGGAGTTTTAACGAACAGGACGAACAGGTGATGAGCGTGTTGTGGAACCGGCAAAGGCAAAAAGGCAGAGGAAAAATTTGTACAGGGGAATAAGGCAGAGACCATGGGGCAAATGGGCGGCGGAGATCCGTGACCCGAGGAAAGGCGTTCGGGTTTGGCTGGGGACTTTTAATACGGCTGAAGAAGCCGCCATGGCTTACGATATGGAAGCTCGTAAAATCCGGGGGAAAAAGGCGAAATTGAATTTCCCCACCTTGGAAGATGATAATAATAATTGCAGCAGATTCAACCCCAAGCCTCGTAATGATGAACATGAACTGCACAATCGCTTGGAGTTATCGAATAATAGGTTTTCTTCAGTGATCAGGGCGGAGCCTGGTGGTTGTAAACGGAAAGCAATTGAGGAGGCAGATGATGCTGCGGCGGCGAAGGATGAAGTGCAGAAGCTGAGCGAGGATCTCCAGGCGTATGAGAACTACATGAAGTTCTATGAGATTCCGTATCTCGACGGGCAGTCTGCGGTGGCGCCACCTAATCTGGCTCAGGAGACGGTGGTGGGCGGTGGTTCTGTGAATCTCTGGAGCTTTGATGATGTCAGTCCTTTCTGAGACTGACGTAGATTCCAATTCGGTTTATTGTCAAAAAAAAAAAAAAAAAAAAAAACAATTCGGTTTAACTGATTTTATTATTTAGTGGTTAAATTTGGGATTAAGAGAGTTTTGTCTGTTGTGGATTTTAAGTGAAATTCAAGTTTTATTTTATTATATAAGTGAAATTACAATTTTTCGGCCATTAATTATTTTAGCCTTTTTTTCTTTTTTGCATTTTTTGATTTTTTTAAAAAAACTTAAAAACGAGGGATTACATTGAGCATATAATTTTTTCAGAATGGTAACGAATGAAAAATTTAGTTGTACAATTTTCAGAAAAAAAATTAAATTAAAAATTCAATAACTGAGAAAAATGAAAAACTATATTTAGCGGATCCGAAGTCGCGGCGACATATGAACAAAACCCGAGCTTTTCGTAGATTAATAATGCCAAAAAGCTTCTGTTTACTTCATGTTGTTGCTTGCTTGGCTGTTGCGAGTTGTGGATTAATTTGCTCAAATAAATTATATTTGTTTCTTTTTTAATATACTATACAGATTTCTCACATTTACTTTCATAAATCTTCTCTATATTTCAAATTTGAATTGAATTGAATATTAATAATACGAATGTTAATTTTAATTTGCTCGAATGAATTATATTTGTATATCTCTTAAAATTCATGTATATTATACAGAATTCTAACACTTATTTTTATAAATTCTCTATTAAATTATATTTGTATATCTCTTAAAATTCACATATACTTTCAGATTTCTAACACTTACACTTATTTTCACAAATTCTCTCTATAGTGTATTTTAAATTTGAATTTGACTGTAATATTGCAAGGGGACTCCACTCATAATTAGCGCTGAAGGGGGATTTTCCGCTTTTGAGAGAATGTGAAAAAAAAAACAAAAATTGTTACAAACCACTTATGCCATATAATATATAAAATTATTAGTCTAAGCCTTATGAATCTATTTTTAAAATGTATATTTTTTTTTGAATGATTTTTAAAATGTATATTATGTCATATGAACATTTTAAAATTTTAATCAATCAAGCAATAGGGTGGGCATCGGGTCGGGTTTGGGCCCGACCCGAAAACCGACCCGATGCCAATCGGTTTGAAGGGTCCCGGCCATAAAAATCGAACCGATGGGCTTGTTTCTCGGCCCGAAACCGACCCGAACCGATTCGGGTCAGTTTCAATCGGTTCGGGTTTCGGGTTTTTGGGCATAAATTTTGGATTTTTTCTTTTTTTTTTTTTTATTTCCTAAAAACCGATCGGTTTTCGGGTTTGTTCGGGCCAACCCGAAAACCGACCCGATGGTCCGGAAAACCGACCCGAACTGATTCGGGCCGGTTCGGGCCTACGGGTTTTCGGGGCCAAATGCCCCGGCTAATCAGCAATGTCGAATTTTTTCCGTTCCTTTTTCTTTTCCTGGAAAATTATATTGTAATGATAATTTATTTATTTTTCTGTTTCCTATTAGGAGTGTATTAGTATATAAATTAAAAAATATTTTTATAAATAGAGAGAGAGAAAATTAATAGAGATTTATAGATACAGTTGATATATAAATATGATTTATTTAATTAAATTTAAATTTTAAAAAATAAATTAAAATTACTATGCTAACACGGTGTAAGAATTCACGTGGAAAAGCCCACTAGAGTTACGACGGATTCTGAACTCTGAACGCATTTGACTCAACGCGGGAGTCAAAAAGTGCGGGCCTTGTGGCAGTCAAAAGGGCAAAACATTTTGCTTGCAAGTTGTGAGTTTGGGGCACGCAAAAGCGTGCAAAATTCCACGGGCGCCGCTGCTTGTTTTTGATACTTGAGACTTGAGAGAAATAAATTGGCGCCAACGGCTTTTCTAACATGTAGTAGTACAATGCCTCGGTACAAAACAAGTACTCCCTCCGTCCCATTTTGATAGGCATGGTTTGACTTTTACACGGATTAAGAATTTGAAATTAATATTTATTGAAAAGGTAAATTTTACTTATATATTTCTTTAATATACCCTATATTAAATATAACAATTTACTTTTATTGATAACCATGCATAATAAATAGGGGTAGATTAGGAAATGAAGAAATTAAATTTATACCAACAAGGAAAGTAGTTTATATTTTGGGACGGATGAAAAAGGAAAACAAGCCTATCAAAATGGGACGGAGGGAGTACTACCATTCTTCCTCTTTCCTTTATTTACTCCCTCCCCCACAAAAATAAATTTATTTTCTTTTTCATTCATTTTAAAATAGTCTATTTTGTATTTCTATGTTTTTTATTTTTTGACATATTTTTATTTAATATTAATAAAAAATATTATCATTATTTAATATGAGGGCATATTTTAAAAAATTAAATTTTACTTTTTCAATAATATTAATTATACTTTTTTAATCCGTGTGAAAATCAAACTGAACCTATATTTATGTGACGATGGGAGTATTTATTTATTTAATGAAGAAGTACCATATGTCCGGTTGATTGTTATTGTGGAATTTTAATTTTAATTTTTAAATTAATTTTACATTTGATAGAAAATAATTTTTTAATGTATAATTGAGAAGTGAGGAAAATTATAGAAAAAATAACAAAATAAGCAAATGATTTACAGAATGTGGTAATTGATAAATGATTTTCGTTTAAAACTGTAACAAAGAGACTCTAAATAAAAACCTACATTGTAAGATATGTAGATAATAATGATGAGTATTGATTTAAGATGTTAAAGAGCATCTCCAATGCAACCATATACTGGAAATATGGATAGAGATGAGGTGGATGAAAGAGATAGAGAGATTGCAATTATTTTAATTGAAATTAAATAGAAAAAATGTAGAAAAAAAGAGTGAAAAAATAAAAAGAAGAGAGATAGAGATTAATTCGAAAATAATAATAAAATAATATAATAGTTGAAGATGCGTAGATGGATGTGTATTTTTTGAAGTGGTACAGACTGCAAGGAACAAAAAGTGAAGTAAAATAGAGAAAAGTTGTTCAAAAAATAGAAAGTTGGAAGAAGTTATTTTAAAGATGGAAAAATTATTTTAAAAATATGGTAATCGCGCCATGCTAAAGCTGTGTGAAAGCCCATATTATGTCTGGGCAATTACTCACCGAGTAATGATGCCTGCTATTTTTCCATCTCTTTGTACTTTTTGAATTTTTTCAACTATTTGTGACTTTCACCTATGATAACTGATAATAATTCATTTTTCAAAAATTAAATATTATTAAAGTTTTAGTGTTGTTTATATGAAAGTGTTTCTTTAATAACTAATTTAACACAAGAAATTTGTGGAGTTAATTTGCAAATCAAGAATACTCAATTTTATTTTTAAATCAAGATTACTCAATTTTAAGTTATTAAAGAGGAATTAATCGTTTTTTGGTTCCTCATTTTCGATTTCAGTTCCTGACATTTTTATTAGAATCTATTCTTTGGTTGTATTCTGGTTCTGTTGGCCCATTTTCGGGTTTTTTTTTTTTTGTCTACCCCTACTTAATTCTATCAAATCAATTCTCCTCTAAGGCCATCCCCAATGCAAAGGTGAATTGGAGATGATGTGGAGGAAAGAGATAGAGAGAATAATTATTTCGAAAATGATAAATGTAGGTATAGGGTTAGGTAATGGTTTAGGTAAAGTGATTTTTTGGACAAAATTACCCTTGCCCCCCTGAATGTGGGGTGGGCATAAGGGGTAATTTTGTCTAAAAAATCATTTTACCTAAACAATTACCTAACCCTATACCTGCCCCTATCATTGCTCTAATTATTTTATTTCAAAATAAATAAATGGAAGAAAATATAGGGAAAAATGGAGGAAAAATAAAAATGAGGAAAGAGATAGAAATAAATTTAAAAATAATAATAAAATAATAATGGAGAAAATAGACGGGCGTCTATATCTGAACGTGGCACGGGATTTTATGTACGAAAAGTGAGAAAAAATTGAATAATTGATAGAAAAGTGATTAAAAAAAGAAAAAGAAAATTCAAATGTGCAAAAATCGGGACCCACCTACATCTCTTGTGTCATTCTCTCTCATGGGTTGAAAATGGTATAGACCTCTTGCATTGGAGATGGCCTAAAGTGGACACTTTTTCCTAGAATTAGATGGGATTGATTGCTTTCGTTTGGATCTCTTAAACATATGATTCCAATCCGGCACCCGACGTTTAGATTCCATTAGTTCAGTATTGGTTCTCAATACCTATGAAATAACCAACGATTTTCTCGATTCCCAAACTTTTATTGTATTTTTGTAAATTACAAAAACAATGATGCTCATTTATTTATTTTAATACCAATTATCCCAATTTATAGCATCAAAACATTTCTCACTAAAACAAAGGGAAAAAACTATCGAAAATGATGAAGATCAATATGTCATCACTTCTAAAGAAATTTGGCCCCAAAAGCAATAAATTTTATTTTAAACCTAGAACAAATTTATCTACGAGACACACAAACTACAACAATTACATCTTTATAAATTACAACAATTGCATCTTTACAACGAAATAATTTCTGAAGTGTAAACTTTAATATAATTTAAATCCTAACCGAACCAACATCCCTGATTCGGTTCCAGATCTGAAACCTTGTGATGGGTCCAGCGCCGATAAATCATATGTGGTTTACTGAAATTTCATGGCAAACCACATATGATTTACATGTGGTTTAATGTTAAAGCACGGTACTGGTACTTTATTAAGGTTAAATCGAACCAAACCATTCAGTTTGATTTTGGTTCAATTCTATTCTACTTGACAAATTTCCGTTGGGTGACAATTTGATCCTATTCCCTTCGAAATTAGGGTTTGGGCATGGCTTGGGTCGGGTCGGTTTTTAGTCAAATCCAAAACCAACCCAATCAATTTCGATTTGAAAAAATCAAACTCAAAACCAACCTAATGGTTTGCAATCCCAACCCACCTAATTTGGTTTGGATTTGTTTGGTTTGTTTGGTTTGGTCTTGAGCCAAAATAGATTTAATTAAGCTAAAATTTTACCTAAATATAAGGCCACAAACCCACAAATATAAGATAGACAAATACAATAGACATATTAAATCACATACCAACTTTGTTTTTAGTACTAAACAAAAACTATGTAGTGTATATAGACATAAATGGATATGTTTCTTGCTTCCAATTTACAAATAATTTGATATTGGGATTAAATTTTTCTTCTTTTAAAAAAATATTTTTAATTATTGGGTTGTATTTATGAGGATTTTGAGTAATACCCACAAATCAAACAAACACAATATTTTAATGGACATTACATATCAGATCCAACTCAATAGAAGTTAAAACCAACCCAATCCAATCGATTTGGTTTGGATTGGTCAACATCGGTGGATTGGATTGGTTTTTGTCCGCCCCTCGTCCAAATCGTACGGACCCTCGCCTAACCCTTTTCGTCGAAAATTTTCCAAATATCATCCAACGGCTGTTTTTCAAAGTTGGGAACTCAACCGAAATGAAAGACTGCTGATGAACAAATGAGTCAAAAGGCAGGGGACTCCAATTTATTATCGACTCACCTATATTGAAGACGAAACAGTGTGAATATCTGCAGTTTGCAAAGCTGAAACAACGATGTCTAGGTATGACGAAAACTGCGAGAGGCTGGTGGGAGCTGTGCTGCGGCGAGAGTACGATCGGCAAGTGGCACTCGCGGATTCGAGAAGCACAAGCTTCAGTTCGATTTCAATAGCATGGGATTTTGACGAACTATCATTGAGTTTCCGAAGAGAAGAAGAAGAAGATGTTGAAAACGGAAGAAGAATCGATTCCAGTAAAAGTTCTTCAAGAGGTGAATAAGTAGATCGATTTTTAGTTTTTAATTTGGAATTCCAGCATTCAAAAGTAAGGAAAGAGTATTGGTTTATATTTTTTCTCCTCAGATCACCGAATTCACCAAGGGCAAGTTAGAAGATCCAATTATTTTCAGCTTAAATTTCGAGCGTTAAGATTTTTATCCTCAGATCAGCCCATTCACCAAACGCCAGCAAGAGGACCAAATTATTTTCAGGTTAAATTCCAGCATTAAGATTCGAGTGGAATTGATTTAAGGGGATATGCTGTCTTAATTTATTATATGTTGTTGAAGTTGATCTGGGATTTTTTTGCGTGAAGGAACCACAGGGATATGATTGAGTGCAAAGCGAATCTTCAGAGAGCTCAGGAAGATGCTGAAGGATCCTCTTCCCAATCTCAGTGCTGGTATATTAATTCAGAATGCTGGTTTCTTTTGCTTGTGGCTATTTTTATTTTATTTTCATATACAAACTTATTTGCAGACACGCTCACTTTGTACATTCTTTTTCAATATACTTTTATCCAGAGACTACAACATCTCTTGAAATTGCTGCTATCACTCATTTCCGTAGTTTGTAATAGTCTACAAATATGGCTCATGCTGTGGATTGACGCCACCCGTCCCCCGCCATTAAGGGGTAGGTGTGTGTGGACACGTGTCAATCATCCAGAGCATGTGTGCACCATAAGGTGCCAGCTAGTTGACATTAGAGCAAAAAGTGTTACAGTATATAACAAATAACATGATGTTTTCTAGCATAGGTGAACGTAGGACATTAGGAGCGTGATGCTCATTTTACTTGGCCATGGTCACATTTTTTGAAGTTACAACTTTGATGACGTATTTCCTTTTAGGTCAGAGCAATCAGGACCGTTGAGCTTGCTGTTCAATTTGGAACGTTCAATAGGGGTATAAAAGGGGCACATTTGATTTTTTGGGAACCAGTTCTCTCTCATTCTATGGCTTTTCCTCTCTTTTCTCACATACTGTGTGATCCAGAAACAATTCTCTCAAATGTAACTCTTATTAGTGAATCTTTGAGTTTTTCAATGTGGTCTTAGTGATGGTGGTCAATCCCTGACTGTCCAAGTGTTTGAGGGGGAATTGGATTTTCTTTGGCCCATTGAAATTTATTTGTCAATTTTCTGCAATTTTTGTTGCTCTTAGCCTTGTTTGAGGGCAAAAATCACGACTGTGCAGGCATGAAATTTGTGTTTTTTGCGTGACTTGGCAACTTTATTTGTAACCACGGAAAATTATAAGGTTTATCACATTTCACAGTTTTCAACTATTTTTCGACAACACATTGGCTTCGAACATCAATTTTTACAAACAAACTAGCTAGACCGATGACTTATACTCACTTTTCTGGGTGTGCACTCGGTGAAGGACAATAGTTGATAAATATATGAGGAGGCTAAACATGTCAGCGAGCATACTTTTTACCTTTGGTGTCGGATTCTACATAATGCACCATAAGTTTCATTTTTTTTTTTTTTTGTGTTGCTTATTTTCTTTTACAACGATCATAAATTTCAGGTCCTGCTAGCGACGACCTTTTCCATTGGCAAGCTACATTTATGGGCCCAGTGGATAGTCCATATGCCAACGAAGTTTTCCTACTTAAGATTCATTTTAAGAGGGTTATCCGATCAAGGCACCTAAAGTATTCCCAGGATAAATAATATCTAGTCGTAGTTCTATATCACATTCATTCCTTATATTCAGCATTAATCCAATGTAACGAGTTTCAAATTTTTAATTCACAATAAAAGTTTTCATTCTTATGGATCATTTTGCAGATTGCTTTTATTACAAAAGTTTTCCAACCAAACATAAACAGCAACAGGAGAATATGCCCTGCAATGTCTCAGACAGCGTCTTGGTGGTTTGGCCTAGGAATTTCGAAGGTTTGCTTTCTAAAGCTCTCTTAGAAAATGTGTATCTCTGGTGTGATAACATAATGGATGACATAAAGCATGACACATTATACACTTGACGACAACATCTTTTTTCCTTATCACATTTGTCACTTAGCATTTTGTTGACCTTTGTGTCATCCATTGTGTCCCCTCAGCATTTTTCATCTAGCAGTTGTTCGCTACTTGTTAAAGTTGTATCTTACTGCATTTCAATCTGCAGCCTCCAACAAGTTAGATAAAATATTGGTGAAAGACTTGTGTAGCAAGTAGGGTCGCAGGTGTTCAAATTAATCACTTGTAGAAACAATGGAAAAAATCTCTATCAAAATCGAAAATTTATTTTCGTCAACAACATAATAATGTGGGAGAGAGCGGGCCATGATTGGGGAAGGTAGCATCATTTTTGTTGGAAATTTTTTAGTAGGATGCTGTGTGTTTTGCCAAGGATCTCTTTTTTCTTCTCCTTTTTTTTATTTTTTATTTTTTTTTTCTTAAAGTAAATGTGTACGTACGAAATGATGATAGAGTGTTCAAGAGAAGAATGGAATTGAGTAGAAAGCAAATGGTTTGTGTGGAAAGACGATCACTTTTAGTGCTATTGTAATGCTCACACGGGCATGTAGTTGTTGTGCCACAAAACACATGTTTTCTCATATTTGGACGTGATCATCTTGGAATCATCCAATGTCGAGATGACATATTTCTTGTAAACTATGCCTATGTAACATTAAATCAATTTTAGATCATTCAAGTGTTCTTTAACTGCAATGACTTAATCGTACAAATTAAACATTCTGATGGCGTTTAATTGTTTGGTTTCCAATTTCAGATGTTACTTATTATTTCTTCTCTATTGGCTGATCCGGTGCCTGATGATCCTTTGGTGCCTGAGATTGCTCACTTGTACATGACCAACAAGAACAAATATGAAGGCATTGCAAGGAGTTGGACTGAGAAGTATGCCATGAGCAACTAGTAGCTTGTGTCTTTTTGATTCTATATGTATAATTTTGTTCAATCCACAAACTTGGAAGGATTAGTGGTTGCTTTGTATAGATATTTGAAGACAATTTTGGAATGTGTGATTGAAAGTAAATGAAATTTTTAAAAGATATAGAAAAATTATCACATTGGCTATTTGTACGTTTTTAACTTGTATGTTTCGAAATGTTTCATTTGTCCACAGTTCCACTTGTTTATACACTAATATCCAAAAGGTCTTTACAATACATCATAACAAGCTGAAATTACAAGTAAAACTTGCGCAACTAATGTTCAACTTGTTTAACTCAAGAAACCTTTCCATTTTTCAACTTTTAACCCCAAAACGTATAATTTGCGGAAAAAGATAATTGGGGAGAAAGAGAAAGACAATAGTACACTTTTTTTTTCTTTTCATTATAGAGAGCTTTTAGATAAATTGTACGTGTGTTACTAACTTTAAATTATAACTACGTGATTATTGTACTTAGACTCGTGTTACCCGTTCATCATTGAGACAGAATCGTTAGTTTTCCTTGATAGGATTGCTAATGTGAAAGACACATTTCATACATGGTATTATATGTTCCCTTAACTCCCCAAGTAAAGCAAAATATAGAAACTATCATTGAATCACTAACATGCCTCTTAATAAAGAAACACAACCAATACTCTACCTAAATTTAAAAAGTGAATGACGTTCAAAGAATTTAAGTTGAACGACATTACAAAGATTTGGAAACCGAGCTTAAAGAAACTGTCATTAGAATAAATAAATGAGATGACGAACAAGTTGACAAAATACATATGTATTGTAATCTTCTTTTTTCACAAATTATATCATCTTCAAAATCAACAATGATGCCTTCTAAATCGTTTGTTTGGCAATTTGTTTTCAAGTAGCACAATACATATTTTGATTATATCATCTTCAAAATCAACAATGATGCCTTCTCTCGTCCAATACACACCCACAATCCACATCCCAATGGAGATGTTCTTAGAATTTTTTCGATCCCATCATTCAATTTCAGCCAGATTTTATAGTTAACACAATATGCATCCCCAATGTAATGGTATAGATTTGACATGATGTGGAGAGGAGAGAAGATGATTATTTTATATTTGGAGAGAAAGAGATAAAGGTATAGAAAAAAAGGGGAGAAAAGTGAAAAAGAAAAGAGAAGTAAAAACAAATTCGAAAAATAATGATAATCTAATAGTAGATGATAGTTAAATAACTCTCTAGATGTAGAAGAATGTGGGAAACGATAATTCAAAAATGTGTAAATAATCTTAAAAATTAAAAATTCAAAGAAAATTAAAAAAGTACATGGGCGAAGTCAAATTCTAATAATGACCTCTTTTTCACAGAGTGCGCCTAAATTTGTGCATTGGAAATGCCCCAATGTAAGCAATGGCGTGACAGTTGTTAGCTGCTGGTAATGTTATGTTAAGAGCGCTGGGAAACGTTCGGAGAAAAAATGTGAGAGAGATACTGAGAGAAATGCTGAGAGAATAAAGTTGGGAACATAACATTTTCGTGTTAGCTGCACACATTTGAGGGAATATTAGCGGCAAAAAGAGGTATTTTTTGCGAATTGGACGTTGATTCCAATTGTCCAATTTGAAAATAAGCTACGGCTCTAGCTGGCAACGGAAAGAAATTTCTGCGTTTTGCATTGCACATTGTACATACCGAAATTTATTATTTTTATTGACGATTGAACAATGTAGCGTATGAATATTTGGGGTTGTCAAAGGTGAACACAGAGATGTCCAGGTATGACGAGAACTGGGAGAGGCTGGTCGGAGCTGTGTTCCGGCGAGAGCACGATCGGGAGTTGGCACGATCGGATTCGGCCAGCACTAGCTTCAGTTCGATTTCAATATCATCGGATTTTGACGAACTATCATTGAGTTCCCGAAGAGAAGAAGACGACGTTGAAAGCGGACGAAGAATCGATTCAAGTAATAGTTCTTCTCGAGGTGAATAATTAGGTTCCCTTTTAGTTTTTTATTTCAAATTCAAGCATCTGAAAGTAAGGAAAAAGTATTGGTTTATATTTTTTTCTCCTCAGATCACCCCATTCACCAGACGCCAGAAAGAGGACTCAATTATTTTCAGGTTAAAATTCGAGCACTAAGATACTGGAATTGATTTCGCGGGCTTCTTTTTTCATTTTTCTATATAATTTTATACTATGTTTTTGAAGTGGATCTGGGTTGTTTTTGCGTGAATGAACTACAGGGATCGGCGAGTGCAAAGCGTCTCCTGAAGGAGCTCAAGGATATTCGCAAGGATCCTCCTTCCACTCTCAGTGCTGGTATATTAGTTTATTAATCTCTGTAAATCTTTCAGTGTGCCATTTATTTTCCCTTTTGGGGATGGGATTAATGTTTAGGAATTCTTTATGGAGGATCTTTGAGCCCCAATGGTGTGAGTATGGATTATGTGAAGCTTATCCGAGAAAAATAAAAAATAAAAAAAGTTCTAGATCCACTCATCCTTCTTGCACTTGACTCATCGATTATGATCAATTTTCCATGGAAATATTACTTAAGACACAATGACTACGTAATTTTGGGAGTTAAAATAGTTTAATATGGAGCAAATATATATTAATTTTTAATTTAAAAATTAGGAAAGAGGTAGGATGTATTAATTATGTGGAGTGTGAATGTAGCTATTGAATATAACTTTTAGACGGGAAAACATAATGCCATGTGGATTACAAACACACATTGCCATTGGAGATGCCCTTTGTAGTATGTTTGGCATTCATTTATAAACTGCAAACTTATTTATAAATTATAATCGTCACAAACTTATTTATAAACAAACTGTACATTTTTCCTTTTCAGTCACTTTTTATGGTGACACATTCGCTACAAATACTATTCTATCACTCATTTACCAAGTTTATAAGTACTTACCTACTAAGAACTATTTGCCAAACATGCTCTTATTTTCAGAACATAGATTCTAGTTTTCTTTTTTAATGTATGTATAGTACTTGAGATAGCAGTATGTTGATTGTTGACACTAGATTTCAGATCACAACTGACTTACAAGGGATATTTTCAATTGCAAAGTGGGTTTTCCCTAGCCAAACTTTCCATATTCTCTAATTCCTATTTAGGCATTCTTAGGTTCAATTTTACAACTATTTTACTGCTTTCAAAGTCAGTGCAATGTCTTTGACTAGAAATGCAAGTTGCGATGACCAAATGCAATGCTCAGGATTTATAAGGATATGGCTTTACTTGTTCTCTTTTCCGTGTATCTTTTGTTTAAGCAATGCACCATAAGCTTTGTTTATTTCATGTGTAGCTTATTTTTTATTTTCAAATGAGAAAAAAAATTTCAGGCCCTGTTTCCGACAACTTGTTTTATTGGCAAGCTACAATTGTGGGTCCCGTGGACAGTCCATATGCAGGTGGAGTTTTCCTACTGAAGATTCAATTTCCAGAGGGTTACCCGTTCAAGGCACCTAAGGTTCTGAGGACTAGTAATATGTAGTCGTAGTGTTGTAGTTTTTGTATCCCATTAATTCTTCATCCTGAGCACTTAATCCGACATGCCTCATTTTAATTCACAATAAAAGCTTTCGTTCTTATTGATCATTTTGCAGATTGCTTTTATTACAAAAGTTTTCCACCCGAATATAAACAGCAATGGGAGAATATGTCCTGCAATATTTGAGACAGGGTCTTGGTGGCCTGTCCTAATAATTGAGCAGGTTTGCTTCTAAAGCTCTCCTTATAAAATGTGAATCTCTGCTGTGACAACATAGGGGATGAAGTAAAGCTTGACGCATTATACACTTGGCAGCATCTTGTTTTTACTTATCACATTGGCCACTTACCATTTTGTCCACCTTTGTGTAAGCCATTATGTCCCCTCAGCATTTTTCGTCTAGCATAGTTTCTCTACCTGTTAAAGATGTATATTGCTGCATTTCAATCAGCGGCCTGCAACAAGATTTTTGGTGAAAGACTTGTGTAGGGTGGCACATGTTCAAATTAATCACTCATAGAAATACTGCAAAAAATCTCTATCAAAGTCATAAATTTATTTTCGTCAACAAAAGCATAAGGTGGAAGAGAGAGCTGGCCATGATTGGGGAAGGTAGCATCATTTTTTGGGGAAATTTTTGAGTAGGATACTGTGTATTTTGTTGAGGTCTTTATTTTAGAGCATCTCCAATGCAACAATATCGATGTGGCAAAAGACATTGATATTATATTAAAAAGTTCTCCAATGCAACAATTTTTATTTTGTAAATATGTCAAATTATTATTGGTTTCTAGAAAAAAGAAAGAGGGAGAGAAATGTGTTGATTGGAGTGAGGTTATTAAATTAATGGTAGAAGGTGTCAAAGACAATGTCTAGAACTATACATTGTGCTAGACGCCTTCTAGAATTAATTGTGCCACAAAAACACTTTTTGACCGCTTGCGAAGAAAAATGCTAGACATTCTTCATTGACATTATTGCGTCGGAGATGCTCGCAGTTACGAAAGTGGATGTGCATGTGAGAACTAAGAAATGATTAGAGTGGGGAAGAGAACAATGGAATTGAGCAGAGAAGAAATGATTAGAGTGGGGAAGAGAACAATGGAATTGAGCAGAGAGCAAAGGGGTTGTGTGGGAATATGATCATTTTTACTTCTGATGTGACGCCGACGTGGGGACATGGTTATTGTGGTCATAGGTAGGGCACATGTTACCTCAGTATTTGATGTGAGATGATGTGAAGATAACATATGTCTTATAAACTCGATAAACTCTGTGTACGGGGCATTAAATCACTGTTGGATCATTTTCATCTTTTTGGCCTACCCGTGGTTTTAATTGCGATGACTGTAATAGGTCCAAATCAACGTTCTAATGGAGTTGAATTGTGGGTTTGCAATTGGTAGGTGTTACTTATTATTTCTGCTCTATTGGCTGATCCGGTCGTTGATGATCCTTTGGTGCCTGAGATTGCTCACTTGTACATGACCAACAAGAAGAAGTATGAAGCCATTGCAAGGAGTTGGACTCAGAAATATGCCATGATCTATTAGTAGCTCGGCCTTTTTACGCTGTGAATGATGTGATTTTCTTTACTTCGCGGAAAGGAGAAAAATAGGTGATCTGCTTTGAAAATGTGTGTTGGTTTGTGGATAATGTTTTCAACAATTAATATGGTAATTAATGAGCTCTTAATTAACATTGTCTTTAATTGGATTTCATTATGTTCTAGTAATAAATATTCATTCATTGCCACTAAGATGGGTTTGCTTTTTTTATTCATCGACTGATCTACTCTGAACAGAAATGATCTCCTGCCCACTTTGTGGACATGGAGCATGCCCACGCATGGTGAATTTTGGGGGAAAAAAATGTGGGGCCTACATGAGCCCCCGCCATCAGGGGGGCTGTTATGTATTATTCATCTTACTTAACGTAGATTCGAAAAAAAAATTGGGCAACGTGGCACCCTCACGGCGTGCCACGTCGCCATGTTGGCATGCTCCCTGCCCACGCTGATCATTAGGCCTACTCTGAAATAGGTCAAGTTCCTTCTTGGTATGTTTAATTTCCTCTTTCCTAAAATGTCATTATGTAACCTGCTATTCATGTTTCCCTTAACCTTCCATTAATTGATACAATAAGTTTTAAAAATTTACTTAAAATATCAATTTGCAAAATTATCTGACCTCCATATTAAAAAAAAGGAAAAATATTATAGATACAAGAATTCAAATGAACGTTTGTTTTCCAGATCCGAGTAAGTTAAAATATATTTTGTTAAAAACTATTGGTAGAAAATAATTTTCTAGATAATCCTCCCAAACAAGCTCTCCGATGATGATGATGAAGGTGATTATTATTATTTATACAATAATTTGTAATGAAAAAATAATAAAGTGAAACAAACCAATATTCCTTTATATATGTGATACTAAAAGCTTTAATTTTCTTTAATTTTAACTTTTTTATTATTATTTTGAATGAGTGCTTTAATATTTTATTACGGTACAAAGTGTAATATATATTTAATTTATTATCAATAAAATATTTAAATAAAAAATAAGGACATTCAAAGCCCATCAATCAACACAAATTGATTTTTCAAAAAAAAGGAAAAGAAAAGAAAATATTTAGATAAAAAAGACAGATTTTAATTTAATAAATTTTACAAATAATGGAATATGTATTAATTAAATAATACCTAAATTAATAAAAATAATAATAATAATAATAATAATAATAATAATAATAATAAAGTTTACTTTCATTTTTCGTTCTCATTCTTTGAGTGTGGAAAAGGACAAAAAATGATGATTTAAAGGTGAAATAGATAAAATTTGGAACTAACGACAAATAGGGCATATTTTTGAAAAAAATGCGATCCAACAAGTCAAAAAAGCAAAAAAAAAAAAAAGAAGAAGAAGAAATAAACTCGTTTCAAAATACAAAAAATGATGAGAACGAAAAGTGAAAAACCCTCAAATAAAAAAAGGTTTAATAGCTCAATCAGGACCCAATGTTTATGCTTGCTACGCACTAAGGACCTGAACTTTTTTTCTTGACATTTTCATACCCTAACTAACGTTTCCTTGTGCCGTAAGAACTTTTGATATTTATATCTTTCAATTTCCACGAACCACTAGGACATGGTTCGACACGTTGGGCCGTCTCGGCCGTGAACTACCACTATTGGGTGCGACTCGTCATAGGTAACAATTTTATTAACTTGCACAACCTTTAATTCAACTCCTAAAGTATTCAAATCGAGGAGCAAAGTTCAATTTTTGTGCAAATTTGAGGTTTTTGATTGGAAAACTATTTGCAAATTGACTTTTTTGGGGTTATAATACATCATGAGAGGATGATGCAGATCCATTTTGAGCCACCAAGTTGGAGGAAAAATGGGGCAATTCATTGTTAGCCCGAAACCTAGAGTTTATGTAATTATTTGTGATTATGCTCAATCTATGAATACCCATCTAAAATCGAGTTTGGGGATGATTAATACGACTAGGGGCGCTCACTTCTAGGGTGAGAAGTTGGGTGGAAGTGGTCGGAATCATAGAATTGGTGTTTGGTGCCAAAAATGTTGGTTTTTGTGTTTTGGCTTGGGGGATGGTCTTGCAATTGTAGGTGGCGGTTGTGGTGGCCGGCGAGGGTTGGAGAGGGGTGGAGGAGTTAGGGGGTAGTGGTGGAGTGGTGGCGATGGTGGAGATGCGACGGTGATGGTGGTGGTAGAGTTTCATGGAAGATGAGGACTAAGTTGTATGTTTCTAAAATATTATATACTGAATTGTAAATAAATTTATTTAATTTTATTTAATTAAAAGGGTATTAATTTTTTTACTATGAAAAGTCTTTATGGAGCAAAGGAAACGTTAATTAGGGGAAGAAAATACCAAAGAAAAAATTCACGTTATAAACGTTGGGTCGCTATTAAGGCCAAAAAAAAAAAAAAAGTCGTCTTAAAATTGCACTATTTCGCCTAGCGTTTTTGTTTCTGGTTGAAGATCGCACACAATTTTTCCACAGAACTAATGAGTGAGTTGAGCACTAGGTGGCTCCGTCGAACAAATTTCCATAGCAAAATTGTCAACTACCGAGTATATTGACTTCTACACGCCATTGATTATCAACAGTGCGAATATCTGGAGTTGTGAAAGCTGAATGGGGATGTCTAGGTATGACGAAGACTGGGAGCGGCTCGTCGGAGCTATGTTCCGGCGAGAGCACAATCGGGAAGTGGCACCCCCGGTTTCGGCCAGCAATAGTTTTAGTTCGAGTTCAGTATCATCGGATTTTGACGAACTATCGTTGAGTTTCAGAAGAGAAGAACACGGTGAAAATGTACGGATAAATTCAACGATTGATTCGGGTAATAGTTCTTCCTCCTCGATATCTGCAGATGGATAAAAAGATTTACCTCATAATTTTGGATTTCAAATTCGAGCATTCAAAGTGTAAGGAAGAGAATTGATTTATACTTTTCCACTTTCCTTCTCCGATCACGCGATTCACCAAACGCCTACAGGTGGACTCAATTGTTATCCGGTTAAAATTCGAGCCCTAAGATTCTTGTGGAATTGATTTCACCAGCTTTGTTTTTATTGATTTCTATGTTTTTGAGGTGAATCTGGGTTGTTTTTGCGTGAATGAACCACAGGGATCGGGGAGTGCAAAGAGAATCCTGAGGGAGCTCAGGGAAATCTGGAATGATCCTCCTGCCGGCTTCAGTGCTGGTAAACAAGAAATCCCCAAAATTTTAATAATAAATACTGATTAAGGAAAAGAATGGAGAGAAGGGGACGAAAGGCAATTATGATCTAGTGCTTCATTGGCACGGGTTTATTATGCCCACTTAACACGTGTCATGTAATCATCACCTCGACATTATTCAACATATATCCAATATAGGATGACATGTGTTAAATGTGTTGAAGTGGGCGAAATAAACCCGTGCCCAATTGAGCACTAGATATTTTCTATCGCAAAGCCAGTTTTCCTGTAGCCAAACTTTCCGAACTCTAAGTCCTATATATGCTTTATTAGGTTCAGTTTTGATAGCTTTTTAATGTTTTGGTAACTAGTGTAATGGGTTTTGACTAGAAACAACATTTTGAATGCCCAAATTCACGTTTCGTGGAAAATTTCAGTTTTCAGAATTGTAACCAACTTATAGAATGGTGGGGGCCAATGTTGTGATGTCAACTGATCACCTCAGTATCATTCCTTTTGATAACCCCTTTGCGAATGCCTTAGTGAAGTATTACCAGGATATAATTTTCTTTCTTGTTTCTTCCCTTTAATGAAGATCTATCTAAACATGTTTGCAAGTATACTCTTTAAGTTTTACCTTTTTTAGTATTAGATTATCCATGATGCACAATAGTTTCATTTTACTTTTCCTGTTGCTTATTTGCTTTTTAAATGCGCATAAATTTCAGGTCCTGTTGCCGATCACTTGTTCCACTGGTCTGGTGTTATCATTTGTCCTCGCGGCAACCCATATGCAGGTGGAGTTTTCCTGCTTAAAATGCACTTTCGACCGGGTTACCCTTTTCTTCCCCGACCCTAAGGTATTCTCAGGATAAACAACATCTAATTGTAATTCTATATATCCCATTAGTTCCTGATATTGAGCATTTAATCCCACATACCTCATGTCAATTCATTGTGGAAGTTTTGATTCTTACTAATCATTTTACAGATTTGCTTTTAGAACAAAGTTTTGAATTTCCACCCAAATATAGACACCAATGGTGGAATTGAATATGCCCCGCAATGTTAGGGGAGGAGTGGAGTCCTGCCCAAAGAATTCCCAAGGTTAGTTTCTCTGATGCTCCCTCCATAGGAAGTGAATCTCTTAGCTATACAATGATAGTGATACATGACTTCAAACGATTTTGCCACATCACTTAGTTGTCAATAAATTGCCAATTAGAGTTGAACAAGAAGCATCGTTACTCTAATCATATATACCTGTTGAAATGGTATATTACTGCATTTGGATTCCCAGCCTTTGAATACTTGGTAGATATTCATATTAATCATTCAAGAAACTATACAATATCTTGCTTAAAATAGTAAATTTATTTTCCACTTGCCACAAAATTTATAAAGGTGAAGAGAACTGGCCATGATTGGGAAGGTAGCAATTGGTTTTGGCAGAAATTGGGGTGGAGTAGGACTCTGTGGTGTACAATGTATTTCATTTAGATGTCTGGCTGGGTTCTTTATTTTGGTTGCAAAAGTGAATGCGTGAATAGAAAATGAGAATAATAATGTTGAAGAGAAAGTGGACTTGGGGACGGATAGATGGTCATGTTTACCTTTTTTCCTTGTACGAGTGTTCTTTAACTAATTAACTGCAATGACTCAATTGGACGAGTTCAACATTCTAACAAAGTTGAATTGTTTGGTTTCCAATTTTACGTGTTCCTTATCATTTCTACTTTGTTGGCTGATCCGAATGTTGAGGATCCTTCTGTGCCTGAGATTGCTCATTTGTACATGACAGACGAGAAAGGATATGAAGCCATTGCAAGGAGTTGGACTGAGAAGTATGCCATGAGCTATTAGTAGCTTGGTCTTTCTTGAAAATTTTATTAAAAAAATGTCAAATAAATGTATGAGCGGTTGAAAATGGTAAGAGAAAAATTGGAAAAAATAAGTTAAATTTAATTTATATCAATCAAGGCCTTAATAATACTAGACCTGCACTATTTAATAATGGTTGAAACCAAATCATTTGCAAAGCACATGTTCAAAAACTAATTATTCAAAGTTTGATGATGTTCTGTTTTTCTTATTTGCAAGTCTCTTAATTATTTTAGTAAGCCGTGCTCGTGTCACTATACTTTGGGGTCAATCGTAAGCCCTTGTCATTATATTTTCATGATTGTTTGTATTTTCATGATTGTTTGTAAGTTCTCGTCAACTATATTTCGAGGTCAATCATAAGCCCTCGCCATTATACTTTTCGAGGCTATTCATAAGCGCTCACCAACTACATATCACGGGCGTTTCACAAACTCCATCTCTTGGGAGTCACCTCACGTTGTTGGAGCTACCCACAAGTTCTTTTGACCATATTCTAAGGTTATTCGTAAGTCCTGACTCTTCGGGTCAACGCTCATACTTCAGATGCAATTTGTAAGCCCATGCCATTGATTACTCTCAAATTTTAGCATGTACATAAATGAACAACTCCAAATTATGTGGCATAAATGTGGGAGACGATGGAGCCACAATAGTCAACTAAAGACATTGACAACTTGAGTTGGATTGGTTAACCTATATCATGCTTATTGGACCGTGACATAGTGCATTTGCCCATTTCAACCCCACACATTCTCTTATGTATAGATTATAGGTAAGTTCATTCTCCAGAGTGTATGAAATTGAATCCCTAGTAACTCCCTTTCTCTCATTTTTCTCTTTGCACTCCAAAATCCTTTTAGATGTTAATTTGACCATTGGAGTGCTTACGATCGCCTGAATTTCGCCTTTGATGTAGTTATGGCTTCTAACCAGTGTTTCATATGCAAGAATGTGTAGACAATAGGGGTATGAGTTGGAAATTTTGTTGACCCCATCATTCAACCAGATTTTATAGTGGACACAATATACATGTAAGCACATCTCCAATGCATTGGTGTGGATTTGAAATGATGTGAAGGAGAGAGAAGATAATTATTTTATATTTCAAAGGAAAGATAAGAAAGTGTATGGAAAAAAGGAGGGCAAATTGAAAAAGAGGAGAAAAGTATAAACAAATTCAAAAATAATGATAATATAAAAGTGGACGATTTGGAGACAGATGTTCAAATGTAGAAAGAATGTGGGAAATGATGATTCAAAAATAAGGGAAAAGTGATTTTCAAATATAGAAAATTCAAAACAAATTGAAAAAGTACAAGACCCGCAACAATTTCTTATGCTTCTCTCTTTCCTATATAGACTGTGTCTAAATTTTAGACATTGGAAATGCTCTAATGTAAACAATGATGCGACATTTCTTAGCACTCATTTGACAGAATCGGACTTGAAGAAGGGTGAGGCTAAATGCACCCAGTGTTTTTACTGAGTGCCCCTCCCATTCCACAACCTTCCCATTTTGCCCTTCTACCAAAAACAAAAAAACAAAAACAAAAACAAAACAAAAAAGGGGGAAGAAGATGAAACTGCACCCCTCATTTCACACGAGCTTCTTCAAGCTTGAAGTTGCCATTAATGGCAACGCACCAAAAAAAAAAAAAAGCTTTTGCAAGCTTAAAGCTGCCATTAATGGCAATTCACGAAAAAAAAAGAACTTCTTCAAGCTTGAAGTTACCATTAATGGCAGCTTCAGCTTCTTCAAGCTGCCATTAATGGTCGCTTCTTCCCTCCACTTTTCTTTTTTTTTTTTTTTTTTTAGTTTTCCAGGTGTTCGACCAACACTAGCCGAATGCCATCAAGGCCGAGCACCATTGACAGCACAGCAAAGGTGTTCGGCCTGAACAGGCCGAACCTAAAAAAAAAAAACAACAACAAAGGACAAAATGGAAATAATTTGATAGATGGGTGTGCTCAATAAATTTGGAGTGTGCATTTAGCCTCTTGAAGAAAGAGTTTTGCACAAAATATTAAGGGTGTATTTGATTGACCAAATTTTCCATGGAAAAATATCCCATCAAAGAAAATATTTTTCCATTTGGTTGTTTGATTGCATTATTTCCATGGAAAATATTTTCCATGGAAAATAATGTACAACTATTTTATGCATGAATTGGGCATTTTCCATGGCAAATTAATTCTAGGTCCCCCAAAATAATATATTTTCCTTGCAAAATGGAAAATATTTTCTTTTCAACCCTTGGCGAATCAAACACACCCTAACGGTATTTTGCGAATTGGCCGTTTGCTCCGATTATCCAATTTGAAAATAAGCTAGGGAACTAGTAGGCAACGGCAAAGAAATTTCTGTGTATTGCATTGCACATAGTACACACCGAAATTTATTATTTTTATTACCGCCAATTACATTACATTGGCTTCTCCACCTTATCGACGATTGAAGTATACGAATATTTGCTGAATGAACACAGGGATGTCTAGGTATGACGAGAACTGGGAGAGGCTGGTCGGAGCTGTGTTCCGGCGAGAGCACGACCGGGAAGTGGCACGATCGGATTCGGCCAGCACTAGCTTCAGTTCGATTTCAACATCATCAGATTTTGACGAACTATCTCGGAGTTTCCGAAGAGAAGAAGAGCTCGGTGGAATGGACGAAGAAATTCAACAATTGATTCGAGTAATAGTTCTTCCTCGTCGACGACCGGTTTAATCTCTGTCTTCTCAGATCACCCCATCCACCGGAGGCAGCAAAGAGGGACCCAATTCTTTTCAGGTTAAAGCTCGATACTTGTGGAATCGATTTCACGAGCTTCATTTTTCTAATTGATCTGGGTTGTGTTTGCGTGAATTAACTACAGGGATCGGGGAATGCAAGGCGGATCCTGAAGGAGCTCAAGGATCTTCGCAAAGATCCTCCTGCCACTCTTAGTGCTGGTATATATTACTTCATAATTCATAATTTCCAAGCCTAAAACCAGAACCCCCAATATATAATAATAAAAACAAGAAAGGGATGACAATTTTTCTGTGTTCCTTTCCCGTGGTTTCTTTTGCTTGTGGCTATTTTCAGTTTCTTTAAATCTGTATAGTTGTGCCATTTATTTTCCATTTGGAAGGGGATTAATGTTGAGGGTTCGATCAAATTGCCTAAACTAAAATCTATTAGTTCAAATATGTCGCAAACAAAAAATATTACCTCTAAAAATTTTGTAATCGAACTAAAATTCCCCTTTTCGATTAAACATATGATATTTTCTTATCAGGCCAAGTACAATTGAATCTCTGAATCTAATCATCTCAATAAACACTCATCGGGGATTGGTAAACGTTCGAGATAGATCATAGTGATCCACACAATTATGTGTTAAAATGAGAATAGAAGAAAACTATCAATGAGATGATACTTGTCTAAATAAAAACTGTCGAGAATTGTAAACTATCAAATTTGTTGATTGAGAGTATATCATCTAGACATCCACATGTTCGATATATAAAATGTCTAGATGGTATACTTTTACTAGATAGTTTAAGTATGCATCTAGTACAATTGGGGGGAGGGTAAATTCAATTTTTGGGAGGCGAAATTACAAGTATTTATTGTGTTGATAGTGGTAAGACAAGAGGTATAATTAATGAGGTGAGAGAGGACAAGGGGGCATTATAGTACAAATACATTAAAATCAGACAATTTGGTCATTAATATTATTTTGGGATATTCTTGGTATTAGGTATTTTATAATTAAACATTTTAGTAAAAAAAATTCATTAATGTTTAGAAATTCTTTGTACCTTTTGGCATCGGATTATACATAATGAGTCATAAGTTTCGTTTATTTCATGTGTTGCTTATTTTTGCTTTTCCAATGAGAAAATAACTTCAGGTCCTGTGGCCGATGACTTGTCTCGTTGGCAAGCTACAATTATGGGTCCTGTGGACAGTCCATTTGCCAACGGAGTTTTCCTGCTTAAGATTCATATGCCAGTGAATTACCCAATGGTGGCACCTAAGGTTTTAATTTCTAAGGATTAAGAATATGTAGTTGTAGTTTTTGTATTCTAAGGATTCCCTCCAACGTACCTCATTTTAATTCACAATGCAAATTCTCATTAATCGTATCATCGTATGGATCATTTTGCAGATTGCTTTTATTACAAAAATTTTCCACCCAAATATAAACAGCCATGGGACAATATGTCCTGCAATGTTTGAGCCACGGTCTTGGTGCCCTGCCCTATCAATTTCCAAGGTTTGTTTTCTAAGCCCCTCTTTATAAAGAGCGAATCTCTAGTCAGTTATGGTGCGATAACATAATGGATGGCATAAAGCTTGACACATTGTACACTTGTTAGCTTTTTGATTTTGCCACACTAAACATCACCTGTAAGGCTATAACTCGGTCTTTATTCTATCTATGAAAGTGAATGCGTACGTAGGAAATGATTGTAATGCTGATGTAATGCTGCCGTGGGCACATTATTGTTGCCACAAAATACATGTCATTCCAGCATTGACGTCATCACTTTGACATCATTCAATGTTGGGGAGAAATATGTCTTGTGAGCCCAATAAACCTAGGATTGGCAACGGGTTGGTTCGGTGGCGGTTCGGCTCGAACCGTGAACCGAACCGGCGGTCAAAATCCGTAACTATAATCGAATTGAACCGTTGGTGTTTCGGTTCGGAACCCCGAACCGTTTTCGAAACTTTTTTCTTTTTGGTTTGTTTTTAAATTTCTATAATAAAAATATAAAAACAAACCAATTTCATGGAGTAAGATTCGAACTCGAGCATTTTGGTTGCAAAACGCCACGGTTAACCAACTCAGCTAACCAACAACTTGTGAAAACAATTGTACAATTTAGTAATTATCGTCACCTGTAGGCTATAGCTTCGTCTATGCTAGCGAGTAAACGGTTCAGTTTGTTTTTACTCGAACCGTAACAAAGCTGAACCGAACCGGTCGAGAAAATAGAAAACCACATTTGTCCTAACGACTCATCGGGTTGGTTTTTTCCGCCCCGTTCGGTTCGAGTAACCACGGTTTTCGGTTTTTACAGTTTTTTTTGCCATCCCTAAATAAACCATATATTCATGGCATTAAAACACTCCTGGATATTTTTTTTCACTTTTGGTCCACCGTTGTTCTTTAATTGTAGTGACTCACTGTACTACATAAATCTCCACCATTCAATTCCACTCTCTCTCTCTCATATTTCACATCAAAACTCATAAATACTCATAAATACACATACACTAACACCTTGAAAAATCAATATTCTGATGGTGTTGAATTTGTTGGGTTTCCAATTTCAGGCATTACTTGTGATTAGTTCTTTGTTGGCTGATCCGGTGGTTGATGATCCTTTCGTGCCTGAGATTGCTCATTTGTACATGACAAACAAGAACAAGTATGAAGCCACTGCTAGGAGTTGGACTCAGAAGTATGCCATGGGCTATTAGTAGCTTTGGCCTTTTCTACTTTGTGTATGATATGATGATTTTCTTTAATTCGAAAATTGGATGGACAAGCAGGTCATATACGTTGCTCTAAGTTAGTGTTTTTATTAATATAAGCTTTTCATGATACTGTGCCACTAAAATAGGTTCGTTTTCCTACAGGTCAGTGTGTTTAATGTGCTATAATAATCATTTAATATTTGGATATATTAGAATGAAATACAGGTAAATTTTATTCTTCCAACAAAAGTAATTATAATTTCTTTAGCCTGTGTAAAAAATAAAATGAGTATTATTAATGCAATAGAGGGAGTAATTTTATGTGCTTAATTAAAATTAGTTTTTTTGAAAAACATTAAAGTGTGTGTTTCAACGTATTTTAGTGGCGGCAAATACCCGTGCGATCTATTATGTGCTTTATTTTATTTATTTATTTATTTTTTGCTTCTTCCTTCTCCAAAAATTCTTCTCCGATACTGCAATGATTTCAGTAGATGATTAGAGTGAGGGTGAAATCTTTGTGATCCAAGTCGATTAGTGATTGTCTTGGTCTTTGATTTGTCATGAAGTTGTTAAAGTTTTTAATTTCCAGAGTTTTTTGATCGATTGAACAATCTTTCTTGGAAGAAAGGGAATTTACTGGAACGAATCCCTCTTCAGCCTCAAATGGAATTAACAAGAGACGACTGAAGTTCACTGTAGACAGTTACTTATGGGTGACCACCCTTTTTTCCATTCGACTTTAAAATATTAAGACATGAACTTTACATTTGAAATCCGTTGAACAATTAGCGAAATATGTAAATCATTTTTGTTCTGTTCCCCACACAGGCACGTACCCATGCCCACACCCACGTGGGGAACTCTGGTGATGCCACGTCACCAGAGAATTTTTAAATTTTTTTTTTTATATATTTACGTTAATTGAGATGAATAATATATAATCGTTTATTCTTTGATGGTGGCCATCGACCCCACAATTTTTTCTTTGTGGGTATCATAAAATTATGGGCATCATATCATATCTGATATGTAAATACTGTTGTAATATTATACGAATGAATGTTGCAATATTATACGAATGAATGCAAAAGTAATGCAAAAATTTTCCAACAAATAATCATGACGGGCATCTACTTAAGCCAATCAGCACCAATGTCTAGCAAAGAGCACAACTTTTGTAGCAATGGAAAGATGTAAACACAAATACAGCAAATGATACTCGTGGAATCGATCCCAAAATAATGCTAAAGATACAACAAATTTGGTACAATAAGCCGCTAATAGAGAGGTGGAGAAAATGCCATTTCTACCCTCTCTTATATTGTGGGGTCCGCCCCCTCTATTAGTGGTTGCACCACTTGTTATACCAATATTGTTGTACTTTCAGTATTGTTTATCGATCCTAATATGATTCTCATCAATTTTACAGTGCATGAGGCAGCAAAAAAGGGACTTGTACCCCAGCAAATGAGTTCTTAAGGCAAATCATAATTAGGTTTCGACTTCAACATATACAATGGATGGTAGAATTTAAGTTAATTGTACACAATTTGAAATTCCGAGCCCCAGGCCCCCAACCTATTATTTTTGAAACACAATTTGAGTGTTTGCAACTGAGAAGTGCAAGCTTAAATATTTTCAAACAAATTATGATTGCTACTCATCACAAATGGCATCAAGCTATGATCATCAATTTCATTTGTACATATTTGGTAATGATGGTAAAGAAGTCCATACTAACTCACTCTCCGGCAGATCATTAAAAAGGGAAAAAAGTAGTTTCTAAACTGTGGCTTTGAGATATGAAACTCAATGATGAGAATACAGCAAAACTGCTAAAATTTTAGCCATCAACACCAGTACGCACAATGGAGGAGTCAATTTCATGATCAATTCATGGCGTCCCTAAATGGAACCATAGGAATAGAAGGGGGAAAATTGTTAGTTATTATTGGAAGTAATTGTTCAAGGAACATCATAAATACTTATAACAGGTAAAGCTCACCTGTCATTACGACTGCCTTTGTGTAGCAAAATTTACAGGTCGAAATTTTAATCACATGACAAAACCACGTCATTTTGTCCTGATTTTTAGACAAGATGGTATCGTTTTCATTTTGTCGTCTTGCATAGTAAATTCTCATTCAGCCTCATTTGGTTAGTAAGGAGATAAGGATACTAGCATAAGATTTGGATTTCATTTTGAACTTTGTATGGAAGGAGGAGTTCTCCCTATAGTCATGGAAAAATGTATATTGTTGTCCGTCTTTTCGTTATTCCGTCTTCAATTTCTCCAATTGATTTTCTCAGACCTTTCATCTTCCCCAATTAATTTTCTCAAATCTTAGAATCGGCTTCCACCACAAAACAGGTATGCTAGTACTAGTTAAAAATTGCTTGAGTGATACCATTGAAACACATTGATTAACAAAACTGTTGATACACAGTATGATTTGCTACAATCCTATGGGTTGATAATAGTGGAGTAATGATCTCCGACCCACACACCCACATAACCACGCCCAGAAAAAAATTCGTGCCCTCCACCATTATGGGGCAATTATGTATTGTTCATCCAACTTAACGTAGATACTAAAAAAAATTGGTGACGGGCACGGATCAAATCCGTGAGCATGTGGGCAATAGATCATCAGTGAATAATAGTGTTTGATCCTCTCACTTTGAAGCAAGATTTTGATAGATGATAATTGCCTCTATTGCAATACCAATTATATATGGATTTGAACTTCTGCCTACGTGAGTATATACCTCTGCCGACATGGCATCTTATAGCGGAGCTACGTCATCCTTAAAAAAAAATTGTTTATAGTATTTACGTTGGATCGAATAAATAATATGATGGTGGAGCGCCAATCGTTGGGGGAGAATTATTCAAATAAAAATATTCTATTCAAATAAAAATAGTCTTGAAAATGCACTAATTCGCCCCGCGTTTTTGTTTCAGGTTGAAGATCAAACACACAGAACTGATGAGTTCAGCACAAGATGGCTGCGTCAAACAAATCTCCATACCTAAAATGTCAACCACCAAGTATATTGACTTCTACACGCCATTGATTATCAACAGTGCGAGTATTTGAATCTGTGAAAGCTGAACGGAGATGTCTAGGTATGACGAGAACTGGGAAAGGCTCGTCGGAGCTGTGTTCCGGCGAGAGCACGATCGGGCAGTGGCACGCCTGGATTCGGCCAGCACTAGCTTTAGTTCGATTTCAGTATCATCCGATTTTGACGAACTATCGTTGAGTTTCAGACGAGAAGAACAACTTGTCGAAAATAGACGGAGAAATTCAACAATTGATTCGAGTAATCATTCTTCCTCCTCGATCTCTTAATTTTAGATTTCAGATTCCATCATTCGAAACCTAAGGAAGACTGTTGATTTATATTTTTCCTCCTCAGATCACCCGATTCACCGAACGACAGTAACAGGCCTCAATTTTGTTCAGGTTAAAATTCGAGCATTTAGATTGTGGAATTGATTTCGCTAGCTTTGTTTTTATTAACTTCTATGTTTTTGAGGTGGGTCTGTGTTGGTTTTGGGTGAATGAACCACAGAGATCCGCGGCTGAAAGGTGGATCTTCAGGGAGCTCATGAAGATGCTCAAGGATCCTGTTCCCGATCTCAGTGCCGGTAAAACAAGAAATCCCCAAAAACACTAATAATAAATTATTTATTTAAAAATAAAATAAAATAAAAAAGAAGAAGAACACGAGAGGGATGAAAATTTTCCCCAATTTCTGCAACAGGTTTCTTTTGTGTGCCATATGTTTTCCTTCTCTACGGGATTGATATACTAAGAAATTATCATAGAGTAGCTCTCATAGTATGTAAATGTTTGACAATTATAACTCCAAGTCACTTTTCATCTAGGACAAAATCATAATGCGTTATCAAATCACTTTTGACAATAAAATAAACCTGTTATTCTGTTAACAAACTATTTGCCAGACAAGTTTCATTTACTTTTTCTATTGCTTATTTGCTTTTCCTATGAGCACAAATTTCAGGTCCTGTTGCAAACGACTTGTTCCATTGGCAAGCTGCAATTATGGGTCCTCAGGAGAGTCCTTATGCCAACGGAGTTTTCCTACTTACAATTCATTTTCCGCCGGATTACCCTTTTCGTCCCCCTAAGGTATTGTCACGATAAACAATATCTAATCGTTATTCTATATCAATTAGTTCCTCGTATTAAGCATTTAATCTAACACACTTCATTTTAATTCATTGTGGAGGTTTTCATTCTTATTGATCATTTTACAGATTGCTTTTAGAACAAAAGTTTTCCACCCAAATATAAACACCAATGGGAGAATATGCCCTGCAATGTTTGAGTCGGATCAGTGGAGTCCTATCCTAAGCATTTCCAAGGTTAGTTTTCCCAATACTCCCTCTATTGGAAGTGAATCTCAAGTGGGCAAAATCATATATACCTGATGCAAGTTTACCTTACTGCATTTGTAGACCCAGCCTTTAATTTATCTAACACTTGGGTCCTCAACCTTCCTAGTTTACCGGTGGCTAGCAACAAGTTATATTTTTGTTGAAGGACTCTTAAGGGGTTTCAGATATTCATATTAATCATTCACTAAGCTATAAAAAATCCTATTTAAACTTGTAAATTTATTTTCTAATTGGCCACAAAATATATAAAGGGGAAGAGAGCTAGAACTTTTTGGTGTACTGTGTATTTCGTTTAGATGCTTGAGCTCTTTACTTGAGTCACAAAGTGAATGAATGAGTAGAAAATGAGAATAGTGTTGAAGAGAAAATGGACTTGGGGAGAGAGCAAATCGGTTGCATGGAGAAATAGTATTGGTCATATTTCATTTTTCGGTGCACAAGTGTTCTTTAATTGTAATGACTTAATCGTACAAATTAAACATTCTAACGGCATTTAATTGTTTGGTTTCCAATTTCAGATGTTACTTATTATTTCTTCTCTATTGGCTGATCCGGTGCCTGATGATCCTTTGGTGCCTGAGATTGCTCACTTGTACATGACCAACAAGAACAAATATGAAGCCATTGCAAGGAGTTGGACTGAGAAGTATGCCATGAGCAACTAGTAGCTTGTGTCTTTTCGATTCTATATGTATAATTTTGTTCAATCCACAAACTTGGAAGGACTAGTGGTTGCTTTGTATAGATATTCGAAGACAATTTTCGAATGTGTGATGGAAAGTAAATAAATGAAATTTTTAAAAGATACGGAAAAATTATCACATTGGCTAGTTGTACGTTTTTAACTTGTATGTTCCGAAATGTTTCATTTGTCCACAGTTCCACTTGTTTATACACTAATCCCAAAAAGGTGTTTACAATACATCATAACAAGTTAAAAGCACAAGCAAAACTTGCACAACTAATGTACAACTTGTTTAACTCAAGAAACCTTTCCATTTTTCAACTTTTAACCCCAAAACACATAATTCGCGGCAAAAGATAATTTGGGAGAAATAGAAAAGATAAATAATACACACTTTTTTTCTTTTCACGATAGAGTTTTTAGATAAATCATACATGTGGATATTGAACTTTATTCTTGGTTACTAACTTAAAATTATAAATACGTGATTATTGTACTTAGACGTGTGTTACCCATTCATCATTGAGACAAAAGCCGTTAGTTTTCCTTGACAGGATTGCTTGTGTGAAAGACACATTTCATTCATACATGGTATTATATGTTCCCTTAACTCGCCAAGTGAAGCAAAATATAGAAACTATCACTGAATCACTAACATGCCTCTTAATAAAGAAACACAAACAATAGCCCCAAGAAAGCTCAGTGATCGGGGTAGTCTGAGTTAGTACCAGGCGAGGTTGAGTCATAGTAGCGCAGCTGTGGGGATTTTCACTCCTTTGGGGGTGGTCCTCAGGG
The DNA here is from genome assembly GCA_018223645.1 of Jasminum sambac. Taxonomy (NCBI): domain Eukaryota; kingdom Viridiplantae; phylum Streptophyta; class Magnoliopsida; order Lamiales; family Oleaceae; genus Jasminum; species Jasminum sambac. The sequence goes on from CP073652.1 coordinate 32,227,433, forward strand.
CACGACGCCTCCACTACGCCGATCACGAAAGACTGACGATTTACCTCCTTCACGATGCTGGGGCCGAGGCGGAGGCCGGTCGTGTCCGCAATTACACCTTTTGGTACCAAGAAGCACAAACAATACTCTACCTAAATTTAAAAAGAGAATGATGTTCAAAGAATTTTAGTTGAACGATCTTACAAAGATTTGGAAAAAGAGCTTAAAGAAACTGTCATTAGAATAAATAAAGAAGATGACAAACAAGTTGATAAAATACATATGTATTGTAATCTTCTTTTTTCACAAATTATATCATCTTCAAAATCAACAATGATGCCTTCTAAATCGTTTGTTTGGCCATTTGTTTTCAAGTAGCATTTCGCAGAGCATAATCAAAAAAATACAATTTCTTATTAATTTCTCCTTCTTATTAATTTCTCCCTTGAAACATTTTTTTCTTTTTCTTTTTTAACGATTGTGACATAAATGTGGGAGACGAATGACGATGGAGCTATGATAGTCAACTAAGACATTGACAACGTCTTCTTAAAAAAAAAAAAAAAAAAAAAAAAAAAAAAAAAAAAAAAAAAAGACATTGACAACGTGAGTTGGATTTATTAACCTAGATATCATATGCTTATTGGGCCGTGACAGAGTGCATTTGCCCATTTCAAACCCCACACTTTCCCTATGTACAGATTATAGGCAAGTTAATTCTCCACGGTTTGAATCCCTAGTAACTCACTTTCCTTCATTTTCTCTTCGTACTCCAAAATGTGACCGGATGATCAATACATGTCCCCCCTATGATGGGAGGGGGCAACACTTGCCCATCATCCGACCTCATATGGGTACTGGATTGAAAGCGTAATTTGACCATTGGCGTGCTTATGATCACCAAAACTAACCTTAAGTTGTGGTTTCTAACTAGTATTTCATATGCAAGATGCATGAGATAATAGAGGTATGAGATGGAACTTGGAGCATTTCCACTGTAAATGTTTAGTCTGAATGTGCATTTTTAGAGAGAGACACAACGCAGAATTGAGAGTGGGTCCCACATGTCCCTTTTTTAATCATTTTTCTCTCATTTTCTTCACTTTTTCTCCACTTTTTCCTCGTTTCCCATGTCATGTCTACATTTCCACGTCAATCTACACATCCTCCACTTTTATTTTATTATTATTTTTAAATTTATTTTTATCTCTCTCATCTTTTTCACATTTCTCTCATTTTTTTCTCCACGTCTTCTATTTATTTTTAATTACATTAGTCCGTTATTCTCTCTCTCTCCTCCAATACTCACCCACAATCCACATCCCAATGGAGATGTTCTTAGCATTTTGTCGACCCCATCATTCAATTTCAGCTAGATTTTATAGTTAACACAATATGCGTGTAAGAGCATCTCCAATGTAATGGTGTGGATTTGAGATGATGTAGAGGAGAAAGAAGATCATTATTTTATATTTGAAGAGAGATACAAAAAAATGTGTAGATAAAACGGGAGAAATGTGGAAAAGAGAAGAGAAGTAAAAACAAATTCGAAAAATAATGATAATTTAATAGCAAACGATAGTTAAACAAATGTCTAGATGTAGAAAGAATGTGGGAAATGATAATTCAAAAATGCGAAAATAATCTTTAAAATAAAAAATTCAAAGAAAATTTAAAAAGTACTAGAGCCAAATCAAATTCTAATCTCTCTCTCTTTTTCATATGGAGAAAGCCTAAATTTGTGCATTGGAAATGCCCCAATGTAACCAATGGCGCGACATTTGTTAGCAGCACTCGTTTGATGGAATATTAGCGCGAATTGGACGTTTACTCCAATTGTTCAATTTGAGAATAAGCTATGGCTCTAGCTGGCAACGGCGAAGAAATTTCTGCGTATTACATTGCACTGCACATAGTAAATACCGAAATTTATTATTTTTATTTACTAAGACAATTACACTACATTGACGATTGAACAATGAAGTGTGTGAATATTTGCGGTTGTCAAAGCTGAACACAGAGATGTCTAGGTATGACGAGAACTGGGAGAGGCTGGTCGGAGCTGTGTTCCGGCGAGAGCACGATCGGGAAGTGGCACGATCGGATTCAGCGAGCACTAGCTTCAGTTCGATTTCAATATCATCGGATATTGACGAACTGTCGTTGAGTTTCAGAATAGATGAACAACTTGTTGAAAATGGACGGAGAAATTCAACAATTGATTCGAGAAATCATTCATCCTCCTCGACTGCTGATTTATATTTTTCCTCCTCAGATCGCCCCTTTCACCAAACGCCAATAATAGGTCTCAATGATTATCAGGTCAAAATTCGAGCCTTAAGATTCTTGTGGAATTGATTTCAATAGCTCTGTTTTAATTAATTTCTATGTTTTTGGGGTGGATCTGTGTTGTTTTTTCGTGAAGGAACCGCAGGCATCTTGGGCTGAAAGGTGGCTCTTAAAGGAGCTCAAGAACATGCTCAAGGATCCTATTCCCGGTTTCAGTGCTGGTAACAACAAGGATTATACATAATGCACCATAAACTTCATTTACCTTTTGTCTTGCTTATATCTTTTCTAATGAGCATAAATTTCAGGTCCTGTTGCAGGCAACTTGTTCCACTGGCAGGCTGCAATTGTGGGTCCTCAGGACAGTCCTTATGCCAACGGAATTTTCCTACTTACAATTCATTTTCCACGGGATTACCCTTTTCGTCCTCCTAACATATTCTCAGGATAAACAATATCTAATCGTTAATCTATATCAATTAGTTCCTTGTATTGAGCATTTAATCTAATACACTTCATTTTAACTCATTGTGGAAGTTTTCATTCTTATTGATCATTTTACAGTACACTTTTAGAACAAAAGTTTTCCATCCGAATATAAATTACAATGGGAGAATATGCCCTGCAATCTTTTGGTATGAGTGGAGTCCCATCCTGCTCGTTTCTAAGGTTAGTTTTTCCAATGCTCCCTCTATTGGAAGTGAATCTCTAATGGGCAAAATCATAGATACCTCATGAAAGTTTACCTTACTACATTTGTAGACCCAGCCTTTAATTTAATTCTCTAACACTTGGGTCCTCAACCCTTCTAGTTTACCGGTGGACAGCAACAAGTCATATTTTTGTTGAAGGACTCTAAGGGGTTGCAGATATTCATATTAATTAGTCACTAAGCTATAAAAAGTCTGATTTAAAATTGTAAATTTATTTTCTAATTTGCCACGAAATATATAAAGGTGAAGAGAGTTAGAACTCTGTGGTGCACTATGTATTTCATTTAGATACTTGAGCTCTTTACTCGAGTTACGAAAGTGAATGAATGCGTAGAAAATGAGAACAGTGTTGAAGAGAAAATGGACTTCGGGGGAGAGCAAATCGGTTGCATGGAGAGATAGTATTGGTCATATTTTGATTTTTCCGTGCACAAGTGTTCTTTAACTGCAATGATTTAATCGTACAAATTAAACATTCTAACGGCGTTTAATTGTTTGGTTTCCAATTTCAGATGCTACTTATTATTTCTTGTCTATTGGCTGATCCGGTGCCTGATGATCCTTTGGTGCCTGAGATTGCTCACTTGTAAATGACCAACAAGAACAAATATGAAGCCATTGCAAGGAGTTGGACTGAGAAGTATGCCATGAGCAACTAGTAGCTTGTGTCTTTTTGATTCTATATGTATCATTTTGTTCAATCCACAAACTTGGAAGGATTAGTGGTTGCTTTGTATAGATATTTGAAGACAATTTTGGAATGTGTGATTGAAAGTAAATGAAATTTTTAAAAGATACAGAAAAATTATCACATTGGCTATTTGTACGTTTTTAACTTGTATGTTTCGAAATGTTTCATTTGTCCACAGTTCCACTTGTTTATACACTAATATCAAAAAGGTGTTTAAAATACATCATAACAAGCTGAAAGCACAAGTAAAACTTGCACAACTAATGTACAACTTGTTTAACTCAAGAAACCTTTCCATTTTTCAACTTTTAACCCCAAAACGTATAATTCGCAGAAAAAGATAATTGGGGAGAAAGAGAAAAGACAATAGTACACTTTTTTTTTCTTTTCATTATAGAGAGCTTTTAGATAAATCGTACGTGTGTTACTAACTTTAAATTATAACTGCGTGATTATTGTACTTAGACTCGTGTTACCCGTTCATCATTGAGACAGAAGTCGTTAGTTTTCCTTGATAGGATTGCTAATGTGAAAGACACATTTCATACATGGTATTATATGTTCCCTTAACTTCCCAAGTAAAGCAAAATATAGAAACTATCATTGAATCACTAACATGCCTCTTAATAAAGAAACACAACCAATACTCTACCTAATTTTAAAGAGTGAATGACGTTCAAAGAATTTAAGTTGAACGACATTACAAAGATTTGGAAACCGAGCTTAAAGAAACTGTCATTAGAATAAATAAATAAGATGACGAACATGCAAGTTGACAAAATACATATGTATTGTAATCTTCTTTTTTTCACAAATTATATCATCTTCAAAATCAACAATGATACCTTTTAAATCGTTTGTTTGGCAATTTGTTTTCAAGTAGCATTTCGCAGAGCATAATCAGAAAAAGACACTTTTGTATTAATTTCTCCCTTGAAACTTCTTTTTCTTTTTCTTTTTTAATGATTGTGACATAAATGTGGGAGACGATGGAGCTATGATAGTCAACTACGACATTGACAACATGAGTTTGATTGATTAACCTACATATCATGCTTAATTGGCTGTGACAGAGTGCATTTGCCCATTTCAACCCCCACACATTCTCCATGTATAGATTATAGGCAAGTCAGTTCTCCGCGGTTTGAATCCCTAGTAACTCACTTTCCCTCATTTTCTCTTTGTACTCCAAAATCCTTTCAGCTGCTAATTTGACTCGTAAAAAATCAAGTGCTTACATGTGGCTGGTTGATCAATCCGTGTCCCCCCTGATGGTGGGAGGGGGGAATACCTGCCCATCATCCGACCTCATATGCGTACTAGATCCAAACCATAATTTAACCATTGGAGTGCTTATGATCACTAGAACTAACCTTTTGCTTTAGTTGTGGCTTCTAACCAGTGTTTCATATGCAAGAATGCATAGATAATAGGGCATGAGTTGGAACTTGGAGCATCTCCATTGTAAATGTCTACTCTGAATTTGTATTTTTAGAGAGAGACAAACGCAAGAATTGAGAGTGGGTCCCACATTTCCCTTTTTTCAATCATTTTTCTCTCATTTTCTTTACTTTCCCATGTCATGTTTACATTTCCACGTCAATCTACACATCCTCCACTACTATTTTATTATTATTATTAAATTTATTTTTATTTCTCTCTTCTTTTTCATATTTCCCTCATTTTTTTTACACACCTTCTATTTATTTTTAATTAAAATAGTCATTTATTCTCTATCTCTCTCGTCCAATACACACCCACAATCCACATCCCAATGGAGATGTTCTTAGAATTTTTTCGATCCCATCATTCAATTTCAGCCAGATTTTATAGTTAACACAATATGCATCCCCAATGTAATGGTATAGATTTGACATGATGTGGAGAGGAGAGAAGATTATTATTTTATATTTGGAGAGAAAGAGATAAAGGTATAGAAAAAAAAGGGAGAAAAGTGAAAAAGAGAAGAGAACTAAAAACAAATTCGAAAAATAATGATAATCTAATAGTAGACGGTATTTAAATTGTTAATGTTAGCATTATTATTTGGTTATTATTATTATTATTATTCATTATGTTATTTTTATAAGTTAGGTATTGTTGACATGTATATATATAGGAAAACCCTACTTGTTGTAATAGGTCTTGAATGAAATTCGTTTTGTTTCTCCCTTCTTCCTCTTCTCTTATCATCTGTTCTTTGAATATACGAATACTACTGATTATTTCACATGGTATCAGAGCCTTTGTGGTAGTATTTGACGTTAGGATTCTTGAATTCACGCACGAAAAACCCTAGCCGCCTTGAATTCCTTCTTTCTTCTCTAGCCGAGGACTTTGACTCAAGATTCGAACCACTTCCAGAACCCTTTTTGACAAACCAAGACCATATTCGGTGCCCAGGCGTCAGTCTTCCTTCCGGGAGGCGTGTAGTACCACGCGCCACTTGGCATCGGAAGTTCTTGACGGCCGCGGCTTGGGAGGCGGCGTGGAAGCGCGTCGAGCATCGTCGGCGGAGTTCTTTTCGTGGTTGTGATCGCTCTCTCTCTAGTTTCTAAATCGTGGTCAATTTCACGTTTGGTGTTCGGATCGAGTCACGATGCGTGATTACTGATCGGATTTGGGCTCTTTGTTGCAGATCGGATTACGGCCGGCCGTGTAATTGCATTACAGTGGTTTGTTCGGGATTACAACTGCCTTGTAATTGGATTACTCTTTGTTGCAGATCGGATTACAGCGAGCGTGTAATTGCATTACAGGATCAGATTACAGCGGGCGTGTAATTGCATTACAGGGTTTGTTTGGGCGTGTAATTGCATTACAGCTGCCTTGTAATTGCATTACAGGGGTTTGGCTGAGGTTCCTTTACTTGTGGTTACTTTTTGTGCTCCGGTTGTTGCGTGTTCTCTCTCGTTATGGCGTCCGATGATTCTCTCCAAGCGAGGTGTTCGATTGAATGGAAAGAATTATTCCCATTGGAACCATGTAATGAAGCACTTTTGAAGGGCAAGAAGTTATGGGGTTATGTTAGTGGTACGGTTGTCAAACCCGAAAATGCGATGATGATTATGATACAACGATAGACAATTGGGATGCAAACAATTGAAAATTCTTACGTGGGTCAATAATTGCATTGATCATAGTATAGGGGTTCGATTGGCAAAGTATGAGACAAATGAAGGAAGTTTGGGACCATTTACAAAATTGTACACTAAGACTAATTTTGCAAAGCGCTATCGGTTGGAGAATGATATTCGAGCATTACAACAAAAGAATATGAGCTGCTACGAGTTTTATACGGCTATGACGGCAATTTGGGACGAGTTGGCTCTTCATCGAACTGCGCAGGTTAAAGAACTCGATGATTACATTACCTATAGAGAGGAGCAACGATTGGTGCGATTCTTGATGGCATTGCGCAGTTGATTTTGAGGGACTCAGGGCTCTATTTTACATCGTTCTCCTCTTCCATCTGTGGATTACATTTGTTAGTGAGCTAGTTCTTGAGGAGACCCGATTGAAGTCTCTTTCCACCGAGGTGTCTTTACCTCATTCGGGACTTCAAGATTGGCCGTATCTTCTACGCAAAACCTGAGCAAGGGGCATGCTAAGGTTCCATATGATACGTGCGACTTTTGTAAGCAAAAAAGGACATTGGAGGCTCAATGTCCTAAGTTGTTGAAGCAACAATCCTCGCTGCCGCAGCGCTTTTCTCGTCCACATGCCAATATAATGGCAATTGTACCATCGACCAGACTCTTCTATACTTGGACCACCACCGCTGCCTGATTCTCAATTGTCCGATCTTAGTGAGCGCTTTGAAGTTCTTAGCCACACCCACCGCCATGTCAAGATCGCATGCGTGTTTGTCATCACATAATCAGTCAGGTACCTTTTCACCTTGGATCCTTGACTCAGGTGCTTCCAAACATATGTCCTCCAATTTCGCTCTCTTTGATTCATTATGTTCTTCCCCCTCCTCTACTTCTGTTATTACTGCTAATGGCACCTCATTACCTTTAGCTGGTGTTGGCTCTATTCACACTTCTAACTTGTCTCTTTCCAATGTTTGTTGTGTTCCTGGCCTTACTTTGAATCTCGTATCTGTCGGTCAATTATGTGATTACGGATATTTGGTTAACTTTTCCTCCATCGCTTGTTATGTACAGATCCACAGTCTCTAAGGCGATTGGGATAGGCCATAGGAAGAAAGGAGGGCTTTATGTTTTGGACACTCTGGAACCCACGCATGTTGCAGCCTCTGGTGTTGACCTTTCATCTTTTCAATTGAATTCTTCTTCTTCTCAATTCTATTTGTGGCACTCTCGCCTTGGACATGTGTCAGCTAGTCGTTTAACATTCTTAGTTTCTAAAGGTTGTTTAGGAGACTTAGATATTCATGACATTTCAGATTGTAGTGGTTGCAAACTTGCCAAGTTTTCTGCTTTACCATTTTCTCGTAGTCCTTCTCGTTCGCTTGCACCTTTTGATTTGGTTCACTCAGATGTGTGGGGCCCGGCTCCTGTTTCCACTAAAGGAGGGTCTAGATATTATGTCTCGTTCATTGATGATTATAGTCGTTATTGTTGGATATATCTTATGAAAAGACGTTCTGATTTTGTTGATGTTTACCGCTCTTTTCGTATGCTTGTTAAAACACAACACTCTGCTATAATTAAGTGTTTTAGGTGTGATTTGGGTGGTGAATATACCTCGACTTCCTTTCACGAGTTACTCGTTGAGGACGGCACAACTTTTCAAACTTCATGTACTGATACTCCTCAGCAAAATGGTGTTGCTGAGCGCAAACATAGGCACATTCTTGACACAGCACGTTCTCTTCTTCTATCTTCCAAAGTGCCCAGTGAGTTTTGGGGAGAGGCATCTCTTACTGCTGTCCATTTAATTAATCGAATCCCATCCTCTTATACATCTGGATTGTCGCCATTTGAAACTTTATTTGGGTATTCTCCTGATTATTCTTCCTTGAGAGTTTTTGGATGCACTTGCTTTGTCCTTCGTCCTACAGTTGAACGTAGTAAATTGACTTCTCGCTCTGCTATATGTGTTTTCTTAGGCTACGGTGATGGTCAAAAGGGTTATCGCTGTTTTGATCCCATTGGACAAAAATTATATGTGTCTCGTCATGTAGTGTTTCTTGAACACATTCCCTTCTTCTCGCTTGCTGATAATACACCTCCCGTGAGAAAGTCCGATCTTGTCAGTATAGATCCCTTTGCAGATGATGATACCAGTCAACCCACGTCTATTCCCCCATCTTCCTCTTCCCCTACTGCAGGTACACATGCGTCGTCGCCGGGTGTTCCATCTCCTTCTCCTATGCTGTCTCCATCATCATCTCAGGCTGAGGATCCGCCATCTCCACCACCACCACCACCCCCAGCGCCTCGAAATCCACCCCGTATCCGTAAGTCCACTCAATTACCTGATTTCGATTACTCTTGCTACTCCGAATCTTTTTGTTGTTTCTTATCTTCTCTTCACAAACTCTCTGAACCTTCCTCTTATAAAGAAGCAGCTGCAGATCCCCTTTGGCAACAGGCTATGGCTGATGAACTCATTGCTTTATATAAGACTGATACTTGGGAATTGGTCCCTTTACCCTCAGGTAAGCATGCTATTGGTTCTCGTTGGGTGTATAAGATTAAAACTAAATCTGATGGCACTGTTGAGTGTTACAAGACTCGCTTGGTTGCTAAAGGGTTTGCCCAGGAGTACGGCTTGGATTATGAGGAAACTTTTGCCCCAGTTGCCAAGATGACCACTGTACGTGCTCTTATTGCCGTTGCCTCTGTCCGTCAATGGAATCTTTGTCAAATGGATGTTAAAAATGCCTTCTTAAATGGAATTCTTCACGAAGAAGTTTATATGACCCCTCCTCCTGGTGTTCCTCATTCTCCTGGCTATGTTTGTAAGCTTAAAAAGGCACTCTACGGTTTGAAACAAGTTCCTCGTGCCTGGTTTGAGCGATTCTCCACTTCTCTTTTATCTCTTGGCTTTGTGTCTAGTCATCACGACTCCGCCCTCTTTACTCGGTCCACTTCAGCAGGACGCATTCTTCTTTTGTTATATGTTGATGACATGATCCTTACTGGTGATGACGTTGTAGGGATCGCCGATTTGAAAATTGCACTGACTCGTCTCTTTGAGATGAAGGATTTAGGACCACTATCTTACTTTTTGGGAATTGAGGTTGCTTCTTCCCCCAAGGGTTATATGCTTTCTCAGCCCAAGTATACTGCTGATATTATTTAGCGTGCCCGCCTCACTGATGACAAAACAGTTGATAGTCCCATTGAAACTAATGCTCGTTATTCTCCTACAGATGGCATACCGTTGGCTGATCCCACGTTGTATCGCACCGTTGTTGGTTCTCTTGTTTATCTTACCATTACACGTCCTGACATTGCGTATGCTGTGCATATAGTTAGTCAGTATGTCTCTGCTCCTACTACTGACTCACCGTCCATTGTGCGTATTTTGCGATATCTTCGTGGTTCCTGTTTTCAGAGTCTTCTTTTTCCTTCGACCTCTTCTCTTGAGCTTCGTGCCTATTCCGATGCTGATTGGGCAGGTAACCCTTCTGATCGTAAGTCCACCACCGGCTTTTGCATCTTCTTAGGTGACTCTCTTATTTCGTGGAAGAGCAAGAAACAACCTGTTGTTTCGCGCTCCTCTACGGAAGAAGAATATCGTGCTATGGCATCTACCACTGCTGAGATTGTTTGGCTGCGTTGGTTACTTCCTGATATGGGTGTTCAGTTCTCTTCTCCTACTCCTATGTACTGCGATAATAAAAGCGCCATTCAGATCTCCCACAATTCTGTGTTTCATGAGCGCACCAAACATGTTGAGATTGATTGTCACTTTGTTCGTCATCACCTACAGCAAGGGACTCTTGCCTTGCCCTTTATCTCCTCCTCACTTCAGCTCGCTGATTTCTTTACTAAGGCTCATTCCGTTCCGCGCTTCCGTTTCTTGCTTGCCAAACTCTCGCTGCTGTCTGCTGTCACATCGTGAGTTTGCGGGGGGATGTTAATGTTAGCATTATTATTTGGTTATTATTATTATTATTATTCATTATGTTATTTTTATAAGTTAGGTATTGTTGACATGTATATATATAGGAAAACCCTACTTGTTGTAATAGGTCTTGAATGAAATTCGTTTTGTTTCTCCCTTCTTCCTCTTCTCTTATCATCTGTTCTTTGAATATACGAATACTACTGATTATTTCACATAAATAACTATCTAGATGTAGAAAGGATGTGGGAGACGATAATTCAAAAATGTGTAAATCATCTTAAAAATTAAAAATTCAAAGAAAATTAAAAAAGTACATGGGCGAAGTCAAATTCTAATAATTATCTCTTTTTCATAGAGAGTGCCTAAATTTGTTTATTGGAAATGCCCCAACGTAAGCAATGGCGCGACAGTTGTCAGCAGCACACATTTGACGGAATATTAGCGGCAAAAAAAAAAGGTATTTTGCGAATTGGACGTTGATTCCAATTGTCCAATTTGAAAATAAGCTACGGCTCTAGCTGGCAACGGCAAAGAAATTTCTGCGTATTGCATTGCACATTGTACATACCGAAATTTATTATTTTTATTGACGATTGAACAATGAAGTGTATGAATATCTGCGGTTGTCAAAGCTGAACACAAAGATGTCTAGGTATGACGAGAACTGGGAGAGGCTGGTCGGAGCGGTGTTCCGGCGAGAGCGCGATCGGGAATTGGCACGATCGGATTCTGCCAGCACTAGCTTCAGTTCGATTTCAACATCATCGGATTTTGACGAACTATCGTTGAGTTTCCGAAGAGAAGAAGAAGAAGAACACGGTGAAAATGGACGGAGAATTTCAACAATTGATTCGAGTAATCACTCTTCCTCCTCAGATCTTCCGTTTCACCAAAAGCCAATAAGAGGTCTCAATGATTATCAGGTTAAAATCCGAGCCTTAATATTCTTGTGGAATTGATTTCGCTAGCTTTGTTTTTACTAATTTCTATGTTTTTGAGGGATTTGTTTTGTTTTTGCGTGAATGAACCGCAGGCATCCCATGCTGAAAAGTGGATATTAAGGGAGCTCAAGTACATGCTTAAGGACCCTATTCCCGGTTTCAGTGCTGGTACGTTAAGAATTCACTGTAATAGAGGAGCTTTTGTAGGATGTAAATGTTTGACAATTATAACTACAAGTCAATTTTCATCTACGCATGCACACTCTCTAAAACATTGATATACATCACTCATCAACAGAGTTTAAAATCCCATTCAAACAAAATAAACTTGTTTTGTTAACAAACTATTTGCCAGACAGGCTCTTTACATTTTGAATGCCCGAAATCAATAGCGTATCGAGGCAAATTTCATTGTTTGAAAATTTCAACTTATACAGTACTGAAAGCTAATTAATGTTGTGACTTTTCTTTCTTGTTTCTTCCCTTCAATGAGGATCTATCTGAACTTTGCAAGTATATTCTTAAGCTTTACCTTTTGTGTATTGGATTGGGTGCGGCTAAACACACCCCACAAATTACTCTCCGCACCCACTGATCAAAATATCCACTACAAATGTCCAAAACACCCCCTGTTGAAGACATGGCCGAACATTGTTGTTGATGTTCGGCCAACATCAACAATTTTTTTGTTATTAATTATTAATTAATTAATTAATTAATTAATTATTTATTTATTTATGATAATTATTATTATTTATATTTAATGGTAGTAATTATTTATAATAGTTATTTATACGTATTGATAAATTTTATACTTATATACTTACTATAAAAATAGTAGTTGTAACTCTAAAAATTATTGCAATTTGTATTAATTAAATATAATAATTTTTATTTAATGTTTTGGTTCAATTCTTGGTCATGTAATTAATTAGTTATTATTTTGTATTACAGTGTTGATTTATTCTCGTGGAAGACCAATAACTAATGAACCAAAACACCAATATAATAAAAATGAAATCATGATGAATTTTTTTGAAAATATTTAAGACTAACTTGCATATATTACAAAATTTTATATTCATCGTCTCAATGCATATTGAAAACAAACATCGATCATCTACGGTGCCTTCTTTTGAAAGCTATTGTTTCGGCATTAATAAGTTAACACGCAATACGAAATAATAGCCAATTAATTACATAACCAAAAATTGAAGTAAAAAAATTATATGAAAATTATTATATTTAATTAATATTAATTACAATAATTTTTAGAATTATAATTATTATTTTTATTTTATATTAAGTCTGAATATAAAATTTATTAATATGGATAAATAACTATTATAAATAATTATTATCATAAATAATTAATTAATATAATTAACTATTAATTAATTAATTAATTAATTACTAACAAAAAAAATTGGTGATGTTGGCCAACATGGCTGAACATCACAATTGATGTTTGGCCACGTTTGGCCGACCATCACCGCATGATGTTCAACTGTCTTCGGCCGAACATCAACTGTGTTGTTCGGCTACGTTTGGCCGAACTTCACAATTGGTTTTTGGCCATTTCATGGAATTGGAGTGTATTTAGTGGGGGCATTTTTCATATTTACCGTGGTACTATTTTGACCGGTGGATGTATTGAGTAAGTTATGGGGTGTGTTTAGCCGCACCATATTCGATTATACATAATGCACCATAAACTTCATTTACCTTTTGTCTTGCTTATTTCTTTTCTAATGAGCATAAATTTCAGGTCCTATTGCCGGCAACTTGTTCCATTGGCAGGCTGCAATTGTGGGTCCTCAGGACAGTCCTTATGCCAACGGAGTTTTCCTACTTACAATTCATTTTCCACAGGATTACCCTTTTCTTCCCCCTAAGGTATTCTCAGGATAAATAATATCTAATCGTTATTCTATATCAATTAGTTCCTCGAATTGAGCATTTAATCTAATACACTTCATTTTAACTCATTGCGGAAGTTTTCATTCTTATTGATCATTTTACAGTACGCTTTTAGAACAAAAGTTTTCCACCCGAATATAAATTCTGATGGGAGAATATGCCCTGCAATCTTTGGGTATCAGTGGAGTCCTATCCTGTTTGTTTCCAAGGTTAGTTTTTCCAATGCTCCCACTATTGGAAGTGAATCCCTAATGGGAAAAATTATATATACCTGATGAAAGTTTACCTTACTTCATTTGTAGACCAAGCCTTTAATTTCTCCAACACTTGGGTCCTCAGCCCCTCTTAGTTTACCCGTGGACAGCAACAAGTAATATTTTTGTTGAAGGACTCGAAGGGGTTGCAGATATTCATATTAATCATTCACTCAGCTATAAAAAGTTTTATTTAAAACTGTAAATTTATTTTTTAATTTGCCACGAAATATATAAAGGTGAAGAAAGCTAGAACTCTATGATGTACTGTGTATTTCGTTTAGATACTTGAGCTCTTTACTTGAGTTATGAAAGCGAATGAATGCGTAGAAAATGAGAATAGTGTTGAAGAGAAAATGGACTTGGGGGGAGAACACATGGGTTGCACAGAGTAATGGTATTGGACATATTTATTTTTTCTGTGTACAAATGTTCTTTAACTGCAATGACTCAACCGTACAAATTAAACATTCTAACGGACTTTAATTGTTTGGTTTCCAATTTCAGGTGTTACTTATTATTTCTGCTTTATTGGCTGATCCGGTGCCTGATGATCCTTTGGTGCCTAAGATTGCTCACTTGTACAAGACCAACAAAAACAAATATGAAGCCATTGCAAGGAGTTGGACTGAGAAGTATGCCATCAGCTACTAGTAGCTTGTGTGTTATCGATTCTATATGTATGATTTTGTTCAATCCACAAACTTGGAAGGACTAGTGGTTGCTTTGTATAGATATTCAAAGATAATTTTGAATGTGATTGAAAGTAAATGAAGTTTTTAAAACATATGGAAAAATTATTGCATTGGCTACTTGTATACCTTTAATTTTAAACTTGTCTGTTCCGAAATATTTCATTTGTCCACATTTCCGCTTGTTTATACGCTAGTACCAAAAAGATGTTTACAATACATCATAACAAGCTAAAAGCACAAGTAAAACTTGCACAACTAATGTACAACTCGTTTAACTCAAGAAACCTTTCCATTTTCCAACTTTTAACCCCAAAACATATAATTCACGGAAAAGATAATCTAGGGAGAAAGAGAAAAGATAATGATATACTTTTTTTTTTCTTTTCACAACAGCGTTTTTAGATAAATCGTATGTGTGGATATTGAACTTTATTCTTGGTTACTAACTTTAAATTATAACTTAAGTGATTATTGTACTTAGACTCGTGTTACCCGCTCATCATTGAGACAGAAGTAGTTAGTTTGCCTTCACGGAATTGCTAATATTGTCAAAGACACATTTCATACATGGTATTATATGTTCCCTTAACTCGCCAAGTAAAGCAAAATATACCTACTATCACTGAATCACTAACATGCCTCTCAGTAAAGAAATGCAACCACTACTCTACCTAAATTTAAAAAGTGAATGGCGTTCAAAGAATTTAAGTGGAACGATATTACAGAGATTTGGAAAAAGAGCTTAAAGAAACTATTATTAGAATAAATAAGATGACAATCAAGTTAACAAAATATATAATGTTTTTTTTAAGGCATATACATATGTGTTATAATCTTCCTCTTTCCCAAATCATATCATTTTCAAAATCAACAATGATATCTTCTAAATCATTTGTTTGTCAATTTGTTTTCAAGTAGCATTTCTCGGAGCATAATCATAAAAATACACTTTCGTATTAATTTCTTGCTTGAAACATTTTTTTTTTTATTTTCCTTTTTTTAATGATTGTGACATAAATGTGGGAGATGATGGAGCTATGATTGTCAACTAAGACACTGACAGCATGAGTTGAATTGATTAACCTATATATCATGCTTATTGGGCGGTGACATAGTGCATTTGCCCATTTCAACCCCCACGCATTCTCCATGTATAGATTATAGGCAAGTTCATTCTCCACATTGTATGAAATTGAATCCCTAGTAACTCGCTTTCCCTCATTTTCTCTTTGTACTCCAAAATCGTTTTAGCTATTAATTTGACACGTAAATAATCTGGTGCCCACATGTCTCCCCCTGATGGTGGGCGAACACTTGTCTATCATCCGACCTCATGTGGGCACCTTGAGCACTGGATCAAAAGCGTAATTTGACCATTGGAGTGCGTATGATCACCAGAACTAACCTTTTACTTTAGTTGTGGCTTCTAACCGATGTTTCATATGCAAGAATACATAGATAACAAGGGTATGAGTTGGAACTTAGAGCATCTCTATTGTAAATGTCTACTTTGGAGGTATATTTTCAGAGAGAGACACACACAAGAATTGAGAGTGGGTCCCACATTTCCCCCCTTTTTAATCCTTTTTCTCCATTTTTCCCCTTACTTCTCCTATTATATCATATTTCCACATCCAACTACACATTCTCCACTATTATTTTATAATTTATTTTTATCTCTCTCATCTTTTTCATATTTCTCTCATTTTTCTACACATATTCTCCTCCAATACACATCCACAATCCACATCCCAATGGAAAATGCTCTTAGAATTTTGTCAATCCCATCATTCAATTTCAGCCAGATTTTATAGTTAACACAATATGTGTGTGTAAGAGCATCTCTAATGCAATAGTGTGGATTTGAGATTATGAGGAGGAGAAATAAGATGATTATTTTATATTTAAAGAGAAAGAGAAAAAAGTATAGAAAGAGAGGGGGAAAAGTGAAAAAGAGAAGAGAAGTAAAAATAAATTTGAAAAATAATGATAATTTAATAGTAGACGATATTTTAAAACAAATATCTAGAATTCTAGATGTCAAAAAACGTGGGAAATGATCATTCAAAAATGCGTAAATAATCTTAAAAATAAAGAATTCAAAGAACATTAAAAAAGTACGACTCGGAAGTCAAATTCTAATATTCTCTCTTTTTCGCATAGACAAAGTCTAAATTTGTGCATTGGAAATGCCCCAATGTAAGCAATGGCGCGACATTTGTTAGCGGCACTCACTTGGCGGAATATTAAGCGGCAAAAAGGTGTTTTGCGAATTGGACGTTGACTCCAATTGTCCAATTCGAAAGTAAGCGCAAAGAAATTTCTGCGTATTGCTTTGCACAGAGTACATACCGAAATTTATTATTTTTATTTACTCAGCCATTTACATTGACGATTGAACAATGAAGTGTATGAATATTTGCGGTTGTCAAAGCTAAACACAGAGATGTCTAGGTATGACGAGAACTGGGAGAGGCTGGTCGGAGCTGTGTTCCGGCGAGAGCACGATCGGGAAGTGGCGCTATCGGATTCGGCCAGCACTAGCTTCAGTTCGATTTCCATATCATCGGATTTTGACGAACTATCGTTGAGTTTCAGAATAGATGAACAACTTGTTGAAAATGGACGGAGAAATTCAACAATTGATTCGAGTAATCATTCTTCCTCCTCGACTGCTGATTTATATTTTTCCTCCTCAGATCGCCCCTTTCACCAAACGCCAATAATAGGTCTCAATGATTATAAGGTTAAAATTCGAGCCTTAAGATTCTTGTGGAATTGATTTCACTAGCTTTGTTTTTATTAATTTCTATGTTTTTGGGGGTGGATCTGTGTTGCTTTTACGTGAATGAACCGCAGGCATCTGGTGCTGAAAAGTGGCTCTTCAAGGAGCTCAGGAAAATGCTCAAGGATCCTGTTCCCGGTTTCAGTGCTGGTAACAACAAACCTCCCAAAAAATTAATAATAAATATATATTTTTTTTTTTTTAAAATGAAGGAGAATGATTGACGTTAAGAAATCAGTGTACTAGAGGAGCTTTTGTAGGATGTAAATGTTTGACAATTATAACTACAAGTCACTTTTCATCCATGCACACTCTCGAAAACATTGATTTATCAAGTTTAAAATCCCATTCCAACAAAATAAACCTGTTTTGTTAACAAACTATTTGCTAGACAGGCTCTTGACATTTTGAATGCCCGAAATCACTAGAGTATCGAGGCAAATTTCAGTGTCTGAAAATTTCGACTTATACACAAGTGGAAGCTAATCTTGTGATATCAACTGATCACCTCGGTATCATTCCTTTGGATTACCCTTTTGTTAATACACCTCAGTGAAGGATTTACCAGGATATGACTTTTCTTTCTTGTTTCTTCCCTTCAATGACAACCTATCTGAACTTTGCAAAAGTATACTCTTAAGCTTTACCTTTTGGGTTTTGGATTATACATAATGCACCATAAACTTCATTTACCTCTCGTGTTGCTTATTGCTTTTCTAATGAGCATAAATTTCAGGTCCTGTTGCAGGCAACTTGTTCCATTGGCAGGCTGCAATTGAAGGTCCTCAGGGCAGTCCTTATGCCAATGGAGTTTTTCTACTTACAATTCATTTTCCACGGGATTACCCTTTTCTTCCTCCTAAGGTATTCTCAGGATAAACAATATCTAATCATCATTATTTATCAATTAGTTCCTTGTATTGAGCATTTAATCTAATACACTTCATTTTCATTCATTGTGGAAGTTTTCATTCTTATTGATCATTTTACAGTACGCTTTTAGAACAAAAGTTTTCCACCCGAATATAAACGCCGATGGGATAATATGCCCTGCAATCTTTGAGTCGGATCAGTGGAGTCCCATCCTGCTCATTTCTAAGGTTAGTTTTTCCAATGCTCTCTCTATTGGAAGTGAATCTTTAACGGGCAAAATCATAGATACTTCATGAAAGTTTACCTTACTACATTTGTAGACCCAGCCTTTAATTTAATTCTCTAACACTTGGGTCCTCAACCCTTCTAGTTTACCGGTGGACAGCAACAAGTTATATTTTTGTTGAAGGACTCTAAGGGGTTGCAGATATTCATATTAATCATTCACAAAACTATAAAAAATCTTATTTAAAATTGTAAATTTATTTTCTAATTTTCCACCAAATATATAAAGGTGAAGAGAGCTAGAACTCTCTGGTGTACCATGTATTTCGTTTAGATACTTGAGCTCTTTACTTGAGTTACGAAAGTGAATGAGTGAGTAGAAAATGAGAATAGTGTTCAAGAGAAAACGGACTCGGGGAGAGAGCAAATGGGTGGAGGAGAGAAATAGTATTGGTCATGGTTCTTTTTTCTGTGGACAAGTGTCTTTTAACAGTAATAATTCAATTGTACTAATTAAACATTCTAATGGAGTTGAATCGTTCGGTTTCCAATTTTAGGTGTTACTAATTATTTCCGCTTTGTTGGCTGATCCGGACCCTGATGATCCTTTGGTGCCTGAGATTGCTCACTTGTACATAACCAACAAGAACCAATATGAAGCCATTGCAAGGAGTTGGACTGAGAAGTATGCCATGTGCTCCTAGTAGCTTGGTCTTTTTGATTCTATTTTAAGATGATTTTTGAATATGTAATTGAAAAATTATCACATTGGTTATATGTTTTTAACTTGTATGTTTCAAAATGTTTCACCTGTCCACATTTCCACTTGTTTATACACTAATACCAAAAAGGCGTTTACAACACATCATAACAAGCTAACATTGCTAGTAAAACTCGCACAAAACTCGTTCAATTAGTTTGCCTTGACGGAATTGCTAATGTGAAAGACACATTTCATGCATGGTATTATATGTTCCCTCAACTCACCAAGTAAAGCAAAATACGTCCACTATCATTGAATCACTAACATGCCTCTTAAAACTTAATAAAGAAACACAACCAATTCTCTACCTAAATAAAAAAATGAATGACGTTCAAAGAATTTAAGTTGAAAAATATTACAATGGTTTTGAAAAAGAGCTTAAAGAAAATGTTATTATAATAAATAAGATAATAAACAAGTTGAGAAAATACATATGTGTCGTAATCTTCTTTTTTAAGTTGATGCCTTAAGACTTAGAGGTTTCAAGTTCAATTTCTCCTAAAAGCAAATTTTACTATCTCCATTTACGAGGATTATAGTACCCTGGTATGGGGATATAGTGGTAGAGGGTTATACTACCCCGATAAGAAGTTCTATTGCGTAATGTACTTCAATTGAACTGTGTTTGTATGCGTTTTGTACCACGATACGTAGATTATCCAAAAAAAAACAAAAACAATGATATCTTCTCAATTATTTATTTGTCAATCTTTTTTAAGTGGCATTTCCCAAAGCATAATCATAAAAAGACACTTTTGTTTTAATTTTCCACTTGAAACTTCATTTTCCGTTTTTTTTTTTTGTGACAAAGAATTTCTCACTCAATAAATGTTAATAAAATCCCTATACTAACCTGTAGCTTATAAATTCCGGGTCCCAGCCCATAAATGTGCTGATTCGTTACTTCGGTCTTCGGGTTTGAGGCTGCCAGTTCGCCCAATAACCAAAAGCCCAAATTACAAAACAATGCAGAAATGGTTATCTGATAATAATGACATAAACCCTAGAGCAATCGAGTGACGTATAAAAGCTTCTGGTCACCTGGCTGCATTTCCTTACCTAGAGAGAGAGAGGGGGGGTGGAGAGGTAGAGAGAGGAAATGGTGTCGCTGAAGCTACAGAAGCGGCTCGCCGCCAGTGTCCTGAAGTGCGGCAAAGGAAAGGTCTGGCTTGACCCTAATGAAGTTGATGAACTCTACAAGGCCAATTCCCGTACGCTTTCGACTCTCTATCAATCACAAATACACGAAAATATATATACTTGTATATGCTTATCGTATGTACTGTTTGGCTTCAGTTCGTGAAGATCTGATTGATTTGATTTGCTTAATTGCTTCTTGGTGATCGTGTTTGGTGATTTATTTTTTCGTTTTTCTGTTATCCTTCTTTATTCTACAGCAAGAAGTTATTTTCTCAATTTAATGATATTGTTAATTTAATGTCAGACGTGGTTTTGTTTCTATGTGTTGATGGAGAATTGCGGTCGATGGTTTGAACTTTGAACTTTGAATACACGTTCATTTCCCCTGTTTGAGATTAGCATTTTTTTAAAAAAATATTCAGAAATGATAGGAAAGAATAAGGTAAATAGGCCTCCGATTATATGTTTTGGAGACTAATGCTGAAAGGGGAAGTAAAAAGAACTAAAAAGGAGTTTGCCTCTTTGGACACTGCCAATGTAAGGGGAACCGAAGCTGGCGGACCCCTTATTTGCTTAAGTGATCAACCAAACTTGACTTCTTGGTCCCTCAGATTTTTGGCCCTCAGAAGTTGCCACTTTTCCAATTGGTCGCCCTGACTTGCTGTGCTAAAATTTGTTCCCTTGTGTCTTGCCAAAACAGGACCAAAATTTTAGGTAATCTTGGCAAAAGGCGACAAAAAAGTTGCAATTTCTGTTTAAAGAAAGCAAAACCAATCTTGATTTAAATTACTAGTTTATTGTTTGTTTATTTCCGTTCCAGAGATATAAGTTTTTTTTTTCCCAAATTATTTGCATTGTTTATCGATTTGTATATTGTTAATGTTTGCCTGCTTTTGAAATCTTAAATAATTGAATAGAAGTTTCTACTGATAGTGTAATAGTCGTGAAGGATGAGATTTGAAAAGGATCTGAAATGAAATCTTGGTTGCTCTACTGCGACACTGTGTCTGGCATAGGAATAAAATGTACAGGACTTGTAGCTAAATGCAGAGTTTCAGTTTATTGACTTGTTGTGCATTGCTTCTGAGTTTGGATATTGATATACATTATAATTAGCATATATTGTATTAGCGGTGATAATGGTATTGCTATTTTGAATCCCCTAAATGCAGGACAAAACATTAGGAAATTGGTTAAGGATGGTTTCATCATCAGGAAGCCAACCAAGATCCACTCTCGGTCTCGTGCTCGCCGAATGAAAGAGGCCAAGAGAAAGGGACGGCACTCTGGATATGGTACTGTCTGCTGATTATGAGAATTTTTAAGTTCAGGATTATTGGTTGTTTGAACTTGAGTTTTCTGTACTCCAGCAACTATATGTTTCTACGCGTTTGTAGTTTTAGCCAATACATGGAGATATCCATTATGTTAAATTAAACAAACCTCTATTCTTTTGTTGAAATATAAAGCTGAAGTAGCAGTCTTTATATTTTAAAAATCCTTTGTTGGTGTAACTTTGATTGAAAGTTTGATTGCTGGAAAATCATCGACCATAACGAGGTTACATATTTATGGGAAGCAGTATGCATGTGTATCTGTTTTCACAAACTCTCACCGACCGCCTTGTCCTTTCGAATTCTCTCATTTTTCTTCCAAAATTTTGCGTGTGTTCGCGTCTAGTTTTTTTGGTCTAAAAATTTGCTAAAAGTTGAGTTTTTTTATGGATAGTGGTGGGGACCATAAGATATGTGGATAATAATGAGTGATAATATGAAATATATGGTTGATATTGATCTCTGACTTTGACTTTTTAGTAGTAGGTGATTTTTAGGTGAAAATAAGTGGAAATGAACACATGCTTTGCCTTATTTTGGTCAAAACTTTCATTCCAATTAACTCGCAATACCGTACGGTTGGAAAGTGCTGTGCTAGTTTAGTATTTTTGTATTTTGCTTTCATGCATTGCTGTTCGTATCAGTTCCCTTGGCTACTTGTTTGGAAGGAAAGATCCCTAGTTCAATTCTGAATAAGCTTCCACACAATTGCAGGTAAGCGGAAGGGTACTAGGGAGGCCAGATTACCCACCAAGGTGCTCTGGATGCGGAGGATGAGAGTCCTCAGGCGCTTGCTTCGTAAGTACAGGGAATCAAAGAAGATTGACAAGCACATGTATCATGACATGTACATGAAGGTGAAGGGTAACGTTTTCAAGAACAAACGTGTTCTCATGGAGAGTATCCACAAGTCTAAGGCTGAGAAGGCCAGAGAGAAGACCTTGTCTGACCAGTTTGAGGCTAAGAGAGCGAAGAACAAGGCTAGTAGGGAAAGAAAGTTTGCAAGAAGGGAGGAACGTCTTGCTCAGGTAATTTGTCTGCCCATTTTTTTTTTTAACTTATTTGTTCTGGTATTTGAGCTTTGTTCTTACTTTGTTAGCCCTTGTTAGGTGAAACTTTTAACCAATATGTTACTTTTTCTTTCTTTTTTATTTTTCATTTTTATTTTTATAGCTTGAATGGTACTTGAATGATGGAGGGACCAGAAATGTGTGGATAATAAATAAATAGTGTTCGATGTGCATTTACTTTAGTATAAAAAATAGAGAAGTTACACATAAACACGTACTTAATTGTTGCACATCGCCTTTGCTTTTTCTATTTCAGGGGCCAGGAGAGAGGGCACAACCAGTTTCTGTTGCAGCCTCTGCATCCCAGCCAGCTCAGTAAGTGACTTCTAATCATGCTGCAATCATTCATCTATTTGTTTGAATTTTGCTTACTTTTTGTTACTTTTTCAATGCAGGGGAAGTAAGAAAGCTAAGAAGTGAAGTATTAATCATGGCAACTCTTAAAGATTGGTGGTTTTATAGCTTCTCACTAATTCTGTTTGTTTTTGCTCATTTTATTTATCTTTCGATGAAACAGTGTTTTCTTTATCTAGATGAAAGGAGTATTCAAATAAATGACTCTCGTCGTATTTTGATTTAGTCGCTCTCTCTATACTTTCTCGGTATTTGGTTCCTTGCATACTTTGGAAGTTGGATCTCTTTTTATTCTGTGATTGATGCTGGCCTGCCCAAGAGGGAAACCCAAATTCCTACAAGATAGAATAGCTGTCTTTGGATGCAACATAATGAGACTAAAATAGGTTTACCTTGAATTGCAATGGGTGTTGAGTTCAGGAAACTGAAAGGGATGATAACAGTTTTGGGTTTGATAGTCTAGTTCGTGGTTAGGGGAATTTGGCTGGTGTTGAGCTCTTGGTACATCTTAGGACCATTTGTTGAAGAAATGCAGGGGTGCTTTGTTATTGTTTTAGATGTATGGTTCAAAATGTATGGTCTAAATGTCCAATTAAAATTGAGTTTTGGGAATAGCAAGATGGAAAGTAGTTGGAATCAAAGAAGAACAAGTGTCGGTGAAGGCAACTTGAAAGAGGGGTAATGTTATATCGACTCGTTATACAAGTCCGGTGAACTATCCCCTCACAAAAAATGGAGGGAAAAATGGTCATTTCATTCTCGTTGTGGAGTGCAGGGTACTCATTTAGCACTTGTCATTGAAAGAGAATAACGGTTTGGACTTGTTTACATGGCGGTTCTAGAGGACGTATGAGTTTTGCTTTAAGGTTTCATCTACCTCCTTTACTTGCCGAAGTTCTTGAGGAATCCAAACATAAAATCACTCTTGTCAGCTCGAAGTTTAGGCATCATATATCGTCATGCTATGCGCTTTATCACGTATTTACCGTATTTTTATCACACAGTAGTGGGTCTAGGCTCAATGTTTGAGTTCGATATTTTTTCACGCATTAAACACCCTTCTTTGTATAAGTAAATTGCTGAATGTTGGTTGTCTTGCAATGCGATGAGTTTGCAAGGCATCAAAATGACAATTGCATCATACCCAGAGAACCAAGACTTCCTAAGATTTACATCAGAAGATTTTCAAAACTTCCATGATGGCCAATCGTAGAAATTTGTGTTAGAGGACGCATTATTTATTTCTTTACTAGGAAATAGTTACTGTTTGGTCTATTTTCCTTTTTGATTTACCGCAAAGTGGAGCTAAGATGAAGAACCTGTGGCCATACAATGGCTCAGACCGTATTTAACAAAGGTTAAAAAATGATTTCCTTTTTATTCATCTTTAGCGGGCTGTCACGACCCGAAGCTTTTGGGAAAATTCTAGAGACGAGTTTCACTAAAATACCGTAAAATTTTCTAGATGTCTTCCACATAACATGTAGATAATTCTAGGTCCCTTTATCTAGAATTATGTAAAGTATAAAGTATTGTAAATATCCTATATATTTTAAGGGAAAATTGTAGAGTATTCTGAAAGCACGATATTAGCCGTTAGATCGAAAGGATCACCACCGTCCATTTGAGGAGGTGGAAGTATAAATAGGGATATGGAGTTCATTTGTAACCATCCAAGAACTCGTAAAGCTCTCTTGTAGTAGAAAGTATTCTTCTCAAAGTTTCAAATGTTTCAGTTCGCATTTGTTTCTTTAAGTTCTCATCACTTAATAACTTTATTCGGAAAGTTGACTTCGTGTTAAGTTTTGCACGAGGGAGACGTTTGAAGCACTAAGGTCGCGCGTAACTTGTGTTGAAACAACAAGTGCGTGACAGTGCGCACCCATAAAAATATTTGTATCTTTTTATGCTGTTTTAAATTACACATCGTTATAGTTTCACTTTTTCTCACATTTTCTTCACATTCTCGTTGACAATTTCTATAATCACATTCGACTTGACACTTTCTAGTGATTTTCATGTACGAGTAACCGTAATTATAACCGCGCACGTCACCAGATGACACTCAACATTTTGAGATTCAAAATTTGTTTTTACGTACACTGAGCGCAGTCATAAATAATATTTTAACATATCGATTGGAGAAGATATCACACACAATGAATAATATTCTAAATCATTAAGTATCTGGATGATGCTTTCAACCGGATATTTGATGATATGATAGGTTTCACAAATGAAATGAATAAGCTTCTCAAATCATCAAATGAGGAGATGACAAGTATTCAGTTTGTTCCCTTGATGAAAATCATTATGGTCTGATAACTAAACCAAGTATCAAGTTCTCACTCATTAAAGTAGAACCCAAATCAACATGGCTTCGCCCCAAAAAAAAAAATACTAAACAAGACATTGTAGTCATTAGAATAGAATCCACACAAACTAATTAACTCAATTCCAACCCGTTCAAAGTATGTTGCCTCGCAGCATAAAGATTTGCTTATAAGACCATATAACTCATGGCTCATGCTACATATATTCAAGATGATCCTTGTATAATTACCATGGATTTCTCAGAGAATCTAAGGACATAACAGAAGAGCATAACTCATAGCTCATGCTATTGGTAGATTTTTTCCCTGAGTTTTTCACCCAACACTAATATTGCTCGTAGAGCATTTCTAGTGGAGGGATGGAAAACCCAAAATTTGGATTTTTCACCCCTTCTTCCACAAAGCCAAATAACGTAATTCCCGATAGGGATAATAAAGGCGGGACAAATATTTGTTTCCCTATCTGTTTTTAATATCGGGTTTTCATCCTAGGAATCCATTACACACCCACTGTTAGTTTGCCAAATATTTGTTTCATGCTCGGTTCAATAACTCTACTCAACCTTTGATTACCGAGTACAAAATTCATAATTTCTTGCTCATCCATTACCTAATTTTCCATTTACATTGGCAACTCGGATTCACGTTTACCTCTTTCAAAAATTTTTAGGGCTTGTTCGGGGGGTTCAGTGGGATGCCGGAAATTGTAGCGGCGATGACGGAGATGGCGGCGGCAGTGATGAGCGCAGATGAACACGGAATAAAATGGGCAACCAACGGTTCATTCGTTTTTTGAATTTACCGACGTTTCATTCTTGAATTGGGATTTAGCAGCTTGTAGGGTTAAAGAACTTTTCGTAGCATTGGTACTTACCAGATGACGAGTGAGGACTAGCCTGGAACTGACCTGGGATTGCGGGTTCCATTTATCTAGCGCTTAAGCGGGTGTTAGCTACCAATTTTGACAAATTTTTATAAATTTTAATGTGAAATAGGAGAGAGAATGAGAAGTTGAATGATTAAAATTGATCCTAAGACACATAGGTAGATGTTATTGGTTTGATCAAATTGAAAATGAATTAAAATGTGTAAAAATTTATCAAAATTTGTGGTCTAGCACACGCTTAGCATCTGAATTGGAGATATGAATTGGAGAATGGTGTAGAAGAAAGAGATAAAGAGAAGATGATTATTCCCTTCCTCTTATTTTGATAAGCATATTTTTTATTTTTCTCTATCCCAAATTATATGCAAGTTTCTATAGTGATAATTTAATTTATGTTCCACTTGATTTAAATACTCATATTTATTGATAGTTTGTTAATATATCTATTTATGGAGAGATATTTTAGGAAGATTGTAAAAAAATTTTACATTCTCAATTATAATAATTGTATCTTATTAATTTTTGTGAAAAAGCAAATGTGCCTAACAAAATGGAACGAACGGAATATTTTAATTGAAAAGAGAATAGAAGACGTGTAGTGAAAAAAAAGGAAAAATAAAAAAGTAGGAAAGATGTAGAAACAAAGTCAAAAATAATAATAAAATAATAGCGGAGAATGTGAAGGTGGCAGTGAAAATGTAGAAGTGACACGTGAATTTATGGGGAAAAAATGGGAAAAAAGCGAGGAAAGTGAGACAAAGAAAAGAGAATGTGGGACCTATATTTTTTTGTGTCTATTTCTTTGCCACATGGGATTGCCAATTGACATTTGCAATGGATGTAGTCTCCACATCCTTTATTTTTGCTTATGTGGATGAAAGATAAAGACACACAAAAATAAAGTCACATTTTCTTCTATTTTTCTCTCTTTTCTCCATAAATTCCCGCGCGACCTTCTACATCTAGAAGTCCACATTCACATCTTTCACTATTATTTTATTATTTTTTTGAATTTGTTTCTATATCTATCATATTTTTTATTTTTCCTCTCTTTTTCACTATACATCCTCTATTCTCTTTTCAATTAAAATAATAATATTCTCTCTATCTCTCTCCTCCACATCATCCCTTAATATCACATTAGCAATGGAGATGCTCTTTAAAGCATCTTTATTACAAACTTGAATTGGGCATCTAACGTGACATGGAGAATATGACACAAAAAAAATATATTATTGAATTCTATACATTAACAATCCATTAGGTATTTCAAAAACAAAAAAAAAATCCATTATTTAATTCTATACATTAACAATCCATTAGGTATTTCAAAAAAAAAAATCCATTATTATTATTATTATTATTATTATTATTATTATTATTATTATTATTATTATTTTGGGTTATGAACAAACCCATTATACAAGATTTTGTGCGTTCATTAAAATAATAATAATAATAATAATAATAATAATAATAATAATAATAATAATAATAATAATAATAATAATTTTGTGCACATTAATTACTCCCCATGAAAAAAATACTAAATTACTCGACACGTGGATTATTAAGGATATCCATGACACATTCCACTGCAAAATACTATAATTAGTCGGTACAGCAATAAACATATGAGGAAATTATGCTAAAATGTTATGAATAATAATTGAAGTGTTATGAATAATTGAGAATAATTTGGTGGTTATGAATTATGAGGAATAATTTGGTGGAGGAATAATTTGGTAGATGTGAATTATTATATGTGAACGACTATTATACCTCATTTAAATTACGTGAATTACGATCATCGCTTATCTTCAAGCTTCTCCTATAACAGTGCTCAGCTATTAAAAATTCATTCCCGAGAATTCCTTAATTCATTCTTCTAAATTCTCTATCGCTTTATACTTTATAACACGTTATCAAGACGAGTCTCTAGCCCTTTGAGTAATATATAGTTAAGATGCTTCTACAGCCAGATCTTATGGGATGATCTTATTGATCGAAACCTGATTATTACCAATGAATTAATCTCATCCTCATCAATCCTAAATAACTCTCTCTTGCAAATACATCATCAAAAATTCCTTTTTGTCATATTCTTCTCCCACAATTCCTCATTCTACACAACCCGCTTTGAGATATGTCAAATTCCAAAATTGGAAGAATGGAGTCCAAAGAATTTTTCCGATCACGTAAATGGATTGCAAGTAATCTCATCCATGGAATAATTAGAGAAAGGGAAAAAGGTAAATCATATGATTTTATAATATAATAATATATTAAACTATAACATATCGCTTTATCGAGATATAAGGAGTATACATTATCAAAATCAAATTTTTCTCGACTCCATTATACTCGATTTAACGAGCTCGATTCGACACCAACATTGATAGGGTAATAACTCGCTTTAAATATGTTATTATCAAACTTTCAAAATTTACAAATCAAGATACACCAACTTTTGAAAAGTTACAAAATAGTCATTGAATATTTTGATATTGATAAATTGAAGTAGAGAGGAGATAATTTTTCCAATCGTGAAATATTGATAAAATATTTTGACAATTTTACCTTATGAATTGAATGGACAATTTTACCCTTTAGGATAAAACCACCTAATTTTTGATAATGAAGGAAAAATGGATAGAATATTCATGAAGAAATTCTAAATCCATTGATTATATAAAAATGGCTTTGAAGTCCATTTGAGTTAAAAGATCAAATATTAATGTAACTCAAGAGTTCAATTACATAACGTACTTATTCTGTATGATAAGTGTGCTCTTGTAGAGTAATGAGTATTTGTTCTGTAAGAACAAATTTGCTCCCCGTAGAAGCTAGCTCAATATTTAATTTTCGGACTTTATTTATTGCAATTTAATTACTGCAATACCTCCTACTTGATGATGGGTTCAAACCGTCACTAAACTAAGGTTTTATATATTTCTACACTTTATATATGCTAAGTGATGGGTAATACCTTCTACTAGCAGTATCCTACCCTGAAGAAGTAGTTAAATATTATGCAATTTAATTCTTGCTATTTAAATCTTAGATTTATATTTATTGCAATAATTCCCCATAAGGTAGGTTCACCACCTATTGGAGGAAATTTAATTTGCAATTTAAATTTATGCACTTTATAGTTTGAGTATATTTCAATGTGTTGCAATACCACACGATTGGTGTGCATATTTCCAATGTGGTGGGTTATACTACACGATTGGTTATAACTAATCCTACTCCTGTATTAGAAGTAGTTGATCAAATATTCTAATCATACTCTCAAGAAGCAGACGGTATGAGAATAAAATTACTTTTCTTATATACCTAATACGAATATGAATGGAAAATTGAGCAAGTGGTACTTGGAAGCTACCATTGGATAAATAGACGAAAGTAAAAATGTCAATAGATCCCATGTTGATAAATCAAAGATAATATATCGCATGGAGAAATTATATGAAGTAATCTCATCGATGATATGAGATTGTATTAATATGAGAATAAAATGCTTCTTGAAGAAGCATAATCACTAGATTTGTATTTGAATAAAGCCAATATGATATTATTATTACCCGTAAGAAGTACAAAAATAATGTAGTGCAACATATTGAGAATATCAAAAGATGGCATTAAACACTAAAATATAGAAATGCAAAAAGAATATACATATCAATCCATAAATGAGGATGCCTCGAGAGTATAAATACTCGTGAGAACTCGCCACTATCAACATTAGGATTCATAATGAAATATTTAAAGGATCCGACTTTTTCGCTTGACACCAAAGTGGTCCGTGATCGACGGACCTGGCTTCCACAGATTCTTGAACATATGCATGAAATTTGATGAGTAGTTCATCAACAAGACTAGCAGAATAAGTATTTTTCTCATAATGAGAGATAAACTTATTATTTACACCGATCTAGAAACGCAGTAAGCCATCAAAGAAATTATTAATATTCAACAAACCTATTGGTTTGACATGAAAGTTCCACTCGTACAACGAGGCTATATTGAATATTTCCTCCAGCTGTTTGTAGCTACCGAAGGACAAATGAAAGCATCACTATTATTCATCATATACATCATGCGCCTGTGGATGGATTGCGCTTGTAGCCCCAACCCTGGGACCCATGGTAGAACTAGCTCCAATTCGAGTATTAGATCCAACTAGATGGAAAGGTATTACGCCAAACTCTTATTCCCATGATTGTGCGCCATTATAAGTCTAGCTAAAAGTTTGTTGTTGGTTCCTCCGATAGTATATTGATTTCTTGTCTCACTAACTTTATTTAAGTTGGTTTGCCATATCCACATATCGGATATGGTCACTACGCTAGATCCACCAAGAATACATACTGCTTAATATGGCAGGTAAAAGTCGACTTGTATGAGATGATTCTAAAATCTCCACATCCATCTCTTACTCCTATCTCTCTTTTTGCACTATATTTTCAACATGAGAGATATATGAATCCTCTATTTAAAGAAAAATTTTAAAACCAATAATTGAGTGCACTATTTACTTTTGACAAATATGAAAGAGAAAAAGGCGTAAATTTTTCTTTAGTGATATGACATATAGTCATGATTGAAAAATAATATATATCTTAAAATTGAAAAAACGATATTTACATAAATAAAAGAAATATATTGATCTTTGTTATTACACGAGCTTTCTTACATAAATATGGGAAAATCATTATGCTAAATTTTTCTATTAAATTTACAAACAGGATCTTCTAAAGTAAGTTTTTCAAGACTGTAACGCGCTTGTTGATCTTTGAATTTGGCCCATAAGGCCATTAGCTCACCTTGCACGTGTCCACTAGGATGTGTCTCAAGAGCCCTGAATATCATCCAAAGGCTCCTTACTCAATCCATCCTTAATGAATGCTATTTTATCTTCGATTTCTGACAAGTACCCCCAGATTTACATCGAAAGTGTCACATGTCCACCAGCACACTTGTAGCATCCTCCTAATCTTTTGCTCTCCGCTTCTTTGAAAACTACTTTTACCCATACCGTGACATGTATTTAGAAGGAATTGAAACCTCACCAGATAATCGAACCTTTGTTTCAATCAAGTATTTGGATATCTTGTGGGATACTCCTTATTCATTAGCATCCTTAATCTTTCCAAATTTACACGATAAATCCTTTTAGGATTTTGATCGGTAGTGATGGATAGTATTTTCAAGATTTGAGAGCATATGATCCATTATAATGTATAGACCCTTGTTAGATGAATTTTGCAATAATTTTGATGATTTATTTATAGAATAATACGATTATGAAATAAGACTCGATTTTAAATAAAGCGTAAGAGCTACGATTTTCGAATTAAATAATAGCTTCTGATGTGATGTATGAGTCAGAATCTGTTTGAACAAATAGTAGACAATAATGTCACCAAAAGATGATGGAATATGTCGGTGAATTGTTTCTATGATAAATCATGTTGAGCACTATACAGATACTAGTGAAATCGATGAGTAAGAATTTCATCAACTAGAAGTTCAATAATATTACTTGCAAAACCATCGACTCATCCCGCTTAAATAATTATTAATTATTTCATGAAGAATTAAAAGAATTCTTCAATGATTGTTCTTTATAAAATGATGAAATCATTACTAGCCAATACTGGGAATAAATCCTAAATATATCCTGGGAATAAAGGATGAGAATATATGGGCCTGATCTATCCTCCATGACTACTAGATATTATGATATGGATCCACTAGATAATAGTCACATGTGTATATGATTCATTTATTTACGAAATATTTGCTCATGAGATATTGATTTTCAGATTTAATGATAAAGCTAGTAATGTATATCCATACTTGAATAAATCGAAGGATTTGAGTATGCGATACAAGTGGGGATATTATATGGCAAATTATTTAAAGTCCTCAAATAAATTGCCGATATCGAATAGAATGCAAACGGTCTAAATTCTTATTAAGGCGAATGATGAGAACATATATGATTAAAAATCATACCAATCATGAGTTTTGGTGTTCTAAATTTTCAAGATGAGGGGAGTATTAAAGGTTGAAAATGATATGTGAAATGCATCATGTTATATCCTCACAATTAAAATATGAACTTGAAGTTCAAAGATGCATAAAAGATGCTATGAACAATCACATATATCGCTAAGATGCTTTGATAAGTTAGCACGCCTAAGCGTTGATATTATGAGATTTCAAACATATATATCAAAGCAAATTATAAAAGATGGTCTTAATAACGGAGGCATATGTCTTGAAGAGTATATAGACATAACTATATTGTGTAATCCTACAAGAGGATTGATAATGAGATATCTCGATAAGTTATGTCGATATGGGGAAAGAAATGAAATTGAAAAGTGTCGACACGATATGAAATGTAGCGCTACATATGATCAATGATAATGAAAATATTGAGATATATTGAAGATGATAAATGGTGAATGTGAAATCCTTAACTTATGAGATGATGAGATGATGATGACTAATGCTCAAGTTTAAAGATAAGCATGGTGGTCATTATATGTTGCATGCTCAGAAAGTTAAATTACCGATCGCAGGTGTAGTGCCGAAAAGGAAATTAAAGGATCGGATGAGCTAAACCCTGTTTATGAGTACCCTAAAGGGTGAATCCAAGCCCCCTGAATGAAATAACCTATTAGTGAGTATTAAATATTAAATGATATATTTTAAATGTTAGTTAGTTATGAAGGTTTATATATATGTTTACATGTTTTACAATGAATTTATATGCTTTAAATTGTGTATTTGGAGACATGTGTTCATGGTGAATGTTTTGTAGTTGTGTAAGAAAATTGATGCACTCTAAATGAACGAAGAGTATAAAATCAATGTATATGATACTCATACAAATGTATGAAAGATTTTGAAATGCTTGCAAGATACTTGTATAAAATACGCGCTGCACTCTTTTTTCCCTTGATCGAGGTTTTATCCCATTGGGTTTTCTAGCAAGGTTTTTAATGAGGCAATTTAAAGCAGTATTCACATGAATAATGTACTTTTTCCTTCATTAGGTTTTTCCCACCCGCTTTTTCCTAATAAGGTTTTAACAGACATATTCATGGTATATTGAGAACGATAGAGAAATTGATAGCCAGATCTATTGGATCAAGTTATAATGGAGCTAATGCTTTAGATCCAAACGATGATGATATTGAAATCATTTACCGTAAGTAAAAGATATCGCTCAAGATATGAAATCAAATCCGAGCAATTTTTTTCCTTCGATCGTTTTTTTCCCACGTTTTCTTGACAAAGGTTTTAACGAGGCAAAGACGTGAATACTCATATGCCGATAGACATCAGGGGAGCAATGTTTTGATGAAATGATATAACCACCCAGCTATCCCGCAATCGCTTTGGAAGTTTTTTCCCACTCGGTTTTTCTCCAAACAAAGTCCAAGACATTTGTATTAATAGTCATTCAAGGGGAGTGTTATGAATAATAATTGAAGTGTTATGAATAATTGAGAATAATTTGGTGGTTATGAATTATGAGGAATAATTTGGTGGAGGAATAATTTGGTAAAAGATGTAATTATTATATGTGAATGACTATTATACCCTTGATGAAATTATGTAATTACGACAGTTATTCAAGTTTTCCTATAACATAGGCTCAAGATATTAATGAAATTCATTCCTGAGAATTCCTTAGAATTCATTCTCTCTAAATTCTCTCTATTGTTTCTATACTTTTATAACATAAAACACATTTTAAGTTTGTCTAATTTAAAAACAAGTTAAAATGAAATTATTTATAAAAATCAGATAATCGGGCGCCCAAGATTCCGCTCTTCAGGTACTCGCGATTGCATGTATTTATACAATGCGATTGTGCAATCGAAATTGGATCGGTCCAGATTTCAACCATGCAATCATATGGGATTTTAAAAACTACAAATAAAAAAATTCGTTTTTATTTAATTTGTAACTCAGAATTCATTACAAATTGTGTGCAACAAATTACAATTGAAATGTAAAAAATTACACGTGTTTGTAATTTATTATAAATTACAAATGATGTGTAATAAATTACAAAGAATGTGTAATTTATTACAAAGAATTCATATTTCTAATATAATTTGTGTGTCATTTATCATAGAATTTGCATTTCTACTATTAGTTCGTGTAATTTTTTGTTTTTTGGCATAGAATATGCATATGATGTTCGTTCTGACGAATAATATATATTTTTCCAGTTTCTCAACAAGCCAGGTGCAACAAGCTGCTTTGTTGCTGCAAATGTGACCTTTTTTTCTTTTTTTTTTTTTTTTTTTTCACGTTTTAGCTTATGTTTGTTATTGGCAATTTTCACAAATTTTGAAAAAAAAAAAAAAAAGGTATCATGGGATTGCATGACATTTGTACCATTGATGATTTTACTAGGCGATTGCATAGCACAATCGAGTAGCTCGTATTTATAATTAAGTTCATTTTACCTAATTTTTGAATTATGCATCTTCAATCTTTATAAAATTGAAACGATCCCCTAAAGATATTAAACATCTATGCGTGACACGTGATGTTAAGACAATAATTAAGAGTCTAGAGTGATAATTAACTCAATTAGCACAATTTGCTGTCTAACTATTCTCTAATTAAAGTAACAAAAATTTACTAAGTGGTGTACCGAGTGACTATAACGCACAGAAGGATTATACTAGGCGTACACTTGGTGTAAAGGGATGGACTAAAGGCACCCCCAAGTCTTCCTAGCACACCCCACTACTAAGCACAGCCCACCAAAAAATACTAAAATTTCAACATTATTAAGCACACCCCAATTGCATATCAATTTTACCCTTAGTATTTATTTAAAAAAAAAAAAAAAAAAAACCTTCCCCATCCCACCCCACATCCTTTCTTATACATTATTTTTCCTCACTCAAATTTGGAGCTCTAAGTTTCACAATGGATTATGAAATGATATCTTCTTCACCAATACAAGTGGTCTCTAACCTGTATTATCCCGAAAAATCTCATTTGTTGCTTCGTTTTTTGGGGCCACATTAAATTTTTTTGCAAATTTGTTCGCCATTGGTTAGCTGAACAAACAATTGCTTGTTTGCTTGTTCATCCAACGTTGGCCGAATGAGCAACTACTCGTTCGGGTAATGTTGGATGAACGAGCAACCGGTCGTTCATCCAGTGTTGGATGAACGACCACTTGCTCATTCATCCGCCGTGGCGACCCGATGAGCACTAACGTGATCCGGATATATTGTCCGTCGGAGGCATTCGTCCAGAGGTGAATCATCGGCGGGCCATCTGCACGACGTAGACGTCGTTGAAAGACAATGATGTTGTATTTTGTTTAGAATGATGCACTACTTGTATTGCTCTACATTTGTTCGGAGTCCTTTATCGTTTATTTATTGTATTTTGGATCGTTGATTGTTTTTTATTTCGCTTGTTGCACCAGCCATTTGAACTATATAACATATGGCGTCCTAAATTAGTGTCAACTATCAATCAAAACATTACATGTATTAGCATAGTTTAATACGATACTTGCCTCGGTAGATTGCGTATTTAAATCTTATAAGGCACACAAAGTGTAAGCTCGTGGCACCAAATTCAAATACAATGGCAACCCCAACAAACCAAAGCTGAGGAATTGCTACTGTTCATCCAACATTGGATGAATGAGCAATTGGTCGTTCATCCAATGCTAGATGAACCACCAGTTCCTCATTCATACAATGTTGAATGAACGATCAGTTGCTTGTTCATCCAACATTGGCCGAACGAACGAAGGTGGTTCATCCAATGTTGGCTGAACAAGATGATGCTTGTTCAGTCCTGGTTGGCCGAACAGGGAACGCTAGAAACACGAAATAGGGTCACGAAAAAGAAGCAAAATGAGATTTTCCGGCACAATAAAGAGCAAAGACCTATATTGCTTAAGAATATGTCATTTTCTATGATCCATTGTGAATATAGACCCCAAAATTTAGCAAGTGAAGGTGAGTGTGTTTAGGGTGATGTTGAAATTGTTGAGTTTGGAGTTTGTGTAGAATGGGAGGGAAAATGATGTATAAGAATGTGGGGTGGTACAAGGTGAGGTGGGTTTATTTATTTATTTTAATTACGAAGGGTATTTTGGGTATTTGGTATGAGGGTATTTTTGTCCTAAAAAATTGGGGTGTGCTAAGTATTTTTATGGGTGCCTTTAGTCCCACCCTGGTGTAAACCCTCTAGAACAAGATAAAATACCAATTTTGTCCCCTATGTTGGTTACAGTGAGCCATTTCAGACCCTACAAAAATGAGCACAGACTTGACATGCTCCCAACTGAATCCCCATTGGCAGGCTACGGAGAGAGTCTGAATTAGGGCGTGCAGTCACTACAATATCTCACTAATGAACTTTTGGCTTCTCAGTTCTTAAAAAAATGACTGAAGCTAGTCCGAAAGCACGTTTGTTCAACGGACAAATACAAAATCACATTTAAAAGTGGAAACTATAAGCTAGTAGGACTGACCAATCATCAGTCTAAAAGAGTATTGGTTCAATGGAAAAATACAAAATCACCTAGGACACGCTTCATCCCAGTATGAATAAATGCATCTTATTCAAGTTACCATTGAAACCTGAAATTATAAGCTAGTTGGACGGACCAATCATCTTCTCAGGAACAACAAGCTGGTCGAATTCTTCACTGGTTAGAACTCCAAGTTTTAAGGCAGCTTCCTGCACAATTAAATATCATGGTCAAATACACATGCTCACAAATTGAGCCTTTGTTCGTGTTAACTTTTCTCGACTTAGGAATCAACTTCGCTTAAGGTCAAACTAACACATCTTACAAACGTTTAATTATTATCCACGTCTCGTGGTCGAATACTGTTTGACCTAAAATCTCAGTTTTTAGCAAAAGAAAAGTTGACTTGAACATGTGCTAAGTGTTCGTGTAGAGCATGAGATTGCTGAAATACATGAGTGCTGCACAGAAATAATGAAACTACAAGAACTGGTGAAGCAAAGAGAACATGGTTAGTGTGAAAAATGTATAAAGAAGCAAGAAGCCGAGGTCTGTAGTTAATCTCATATGCAATACTGAACACATTTGGAGAATGTAATGAACAAAGTTCGGACTTTTTTTCTTTCTTTCTTAGTAAAGTCCGTTGTGTTTTCATTCTCGCTACCTGATGTTCTAAGGCACCAAAAAATGACAAGTAATCAATACATACATAATTTAGAAGCAAAAGAAATACCTTCAAGGTACGTCCCTCCTTGTGGGCTGTCTTGGCAACTGATGCTGCATTGTCATAACCTATTTTCTATGACCAAATAGCAGTAAGCACAGTTAATGAGGAAGAAGAGATACACTAGAGATTGTGAAAATTAGAAGGTAGGTAGAAACTTACTGGGTTAAGAGATGTGACAAGCATGAGAGACTGCAAGATTTTTTAAAACACCAAAATATCAATTAGATTAGGGTGTTTCAATCTATTAAATTTAATGGAGATTTGAATGTGCGCTCTCCATAGTGGCTTACCTCATGCAATAGCTTAGATATTCTCTCTCTGTTTGCTTGAATTCCCCTTGCACAATTCTTTTCAAATGAAGCAGATGCATCTCCTAGCAATCTTAGTGACTGAGAAACAAAATAAAATATTGGAGAAGAGAAATGGTTTTCCCAGAGCAAATCTTTTAATGAGAGAGAGAGAGAGAGCACAGAATTGAGAGTTTTTGAAAATATAAGTTGCCCAAATATCTAAGTTACAGAGATGAGTCCAGAATACAAAAGGACCAGATCAAAGAAGACCTGGACATGATCACAAGATTATGCATTGACCATATATTCTCGCTCATGACTTCTCAAATGTAAGTTTGAGAGACAAAACCCTTTTTTTTTTTTTTGAGAGAGAGAGAGAGAGAATAAGTTAAACTAACGAGAATTACATATTCTTTGATCTGGATAATTTGCACCCTTATTCAATAAGATTCACCTATGGCTAATTCAAGATACTATTATAATGCATATATACTCTGCACCAATATGTTATTGCAATAATTATCACATGAGATAAACTTGAAGCATACATGTAAAACATTGGTGGCAATCATTGGCTTAAATACATTTAGTTCAAAATGGCCATTTGAGCCACCGACTGTAACTGCGACGTGATTTCCCATAACCTGGAAGGCATAAAAAATAGAACTCAGGGAATCAGCATTGGCACTCAATAATAATAGCTAGTTTGGTAAGGTCAGGCCAGTATAAAGGAAGAAAAAGATCCAGTTAACAAACACTATAGCTCTATAAGCCTGCCACGTTAGACCAAGAAACCTCTTAAAATCTATAAATGGCATCTAGTTATTCTAATCTAGAAGTACCTGAGCGCAGACCATTGTCAGAGCCTCACACTGAGTAGGATTCACTTTGCCCTGTAATTTAACATTATTTGAGAAACGAGCAGTTATTTGTAGAGCTTGTTTGACAGAGCCTTTCAAAACATCATTTTTTCTTACTCGGGTTTTCAACCATAGTTTATCAAAAGTTTTTTTTTTTTTAACCACGTATCCTCCAAAAAAAACTGAAATAAGTATTGTAAGATTCTCTAGTATATACTCTATGCATAAATGTAATGAGCGAAAAATTTACCGGCATGATACTGCTACCAGGTTCATTTTCAGGAAGAATGAGTTCTCCTAGACCACAACGTGGACCACTGGATAAAAGAGGGAGTGAGAACTTCCAGAATCAGTCCGATCACCAAAAAATAACAACAAAGTCTATATTTCATATACCTTCCTAAGAAACGGATATCATTTGCTATTTTCATGAGAGAAGCAGCAATTGTATTTAATGCTCCACTGGTTTCAACAAATGCATCATGTGCAGCCTATCAGAATCACAAATGTTGCCAAGTTTCAAAAATAATTAGCCAAAACAGATGTGCAATACATCTTATAGAGCCCAGACAGGATTTTCCAGAGAGAAGTACTGCAGTCAATAGAAATTAATTACAGAATAAAACACCAACAAACATCTCGCTGTCAGAGGCTTTTCATGTGAGCAAACACAAGCAAATTTCCGAAATGGAGATTACCAGAGCTTCGAATTTGTTTTCAGCAGTCACAAATGGTAACTTGGTTTCCTCTGCGACGGCAGCGGCAATTTTTTGATCAAACCTGAAACAAAAGTCAACGATTGACGTGAGAAACTATGATCAACTACACTATAATATTAATGATAATAACCAAGAGGAAATAGAAACCAATAATTTTCAAACAATTCCAGATATGTCTGACTAAAACATGCGACAAAGTACTGGATTTGTTACCCTTTCTTTGTGTTCAATCCGGTCCCCACAGCAGTGCCCCCCTGTGCAAGCTGCAGATATATCTCCAAACTCTCAGCAATCCAGGGAGACAGGAAAAGAAGGAAAGTTAGAAGGTAACTAAGGTAACAAGTGCAACCTGATACATACGAGGAAGGGTGCACATGATTCGATCAATTCCATACTTTACCTGCAAGAGTAGCAAATATCTTTATCTATTCACAGGAAAATTATTGAGCGATCTTCGCTACTCTACGAAAATAAATCCATAATGCCATAAGGATCATCTTGCAAGGGAATTGGCTAAAGAGCTTACTTGTGTGGTATAGCCACTGAACTCTTGTCCAAGTATCAAAGGAGTTGCATCTTGTGTGTGCGTACGACCAATTTTAACAATGTCGTTGAATTCGACAGACTGAGGCAAATCACACAACAGATCAAGTCATAAATATACAGGTAACACAGCAAACTATTAATAGAAATGTGTCCAATGATGAGAAAAATTATGAACGCACATGAAGGAAAATCTGAAAATAAAAGCTCAAAGAGGATGGACAAAACGTGTAATGAGCACACATCTATTCAGATGAAAAACTCAACAAAAGAACTATTAACACGGTGATTAATGAAGGGACAAGACAAAGTGTCCTATATCAGGCACGACAAAAAATAAAACAGATGTCAAGATAAAAACCCAAAATAAAAATAAAAATAAAAATAAATAATATTTAAGAAATAAATAAATAAAATAAAATAAATAAAAATCTGGTCAAAACCTAAATAACTCCAAAGTTGTTTCTGTTTGTATGGTAAAGAGTTCATTTTGCTACTAAGTCATTGCCTACCATCCATGTGGCATAATGATAAACTGCGACATGACCTGATAATGAGGAAATATAGTGATTTGTGGCAAAAACAAAGAAGGGTTGGGGGGGGGGGGGTGGGGTGTGATTGGGTGTTGTGGTAATTGAAGGAGGAGGACAATGAGGTGATCTGATGGAGGAGTGCTACAGAAATTGAAGTCTTGCTCAACATGTGAAGCCATATGTAAATAACTTCTATGGGTGGAAACTTCGCATAACAGTGATAATCACAAAGCCAACCAATTAGTTTGAACTTTGAAGCTCTTTCAAAACACAGCATCCAGGTAATCCTACATCTTGGTTCACAGAATTACGACCATTGCACATCTCTGGAATCTGATTGAAATTGCAACATTGAAAGCCATAGGACTAAAGCATAGAGTGTTGGTGAACAAACCAAAAGGTGGTGCCCACCTAATAGGCTAATACCAGCAAATGCAACAGATGCAGAGTGGTTGCACCTGATATACC
This sequence comes from Jasminum sambac, assembly GCA_018223645.1. NCBI lineage: Eukaryota > Viridiplantae > Streptophyta > Magnoliopsida > Lamiales > Oleaceae > Jasminum > Jasminum sambac. The sequence goes on from CP073652.1 coordinate 32,268,411, forward strand.
CCTAAATTTAATTGTCAGTTCATTATGTTTCATAGCCAAATGATATTATAAATCACTCATTTACTTATGAACCATCACTTTGGAAACCATATTTTATCAGCTAAGCAAATATTTGGAAACATAAAATAAAGAAGCATTAATGCTAAACAAATTAATGGCTTAATGGGATAGCACACCCAAAAATTTTGTGGATTACTTACATTTTTAAAAAGATTTAGGGATCATTGTGCCAAAAACAGCTACACTGACACTAAGGTCTTGTTCTATTCAAATTCAATTACTTTAAGATGTGTGGTTGAAAATTGAAGAAAGGGTATTAAAAATATAAAGAAATTGTCAAATCAATATATGAGTGGTTGAAAAGGATGAGAGACAAAAAGTCAATTTAGTTTGGGAAAAAAAAAAAAGAACTAAAGCATAATTAAAACAAACTAGGTGATTTCCAGAATTATTTCAGTTCCAGTTCGCATTACGTACTTGCTTGTGTATTGTTATTACCAACCCTACGGCTTAGGCAGTTGGTGAAAGTGCACTTGTAACAAGTAGAAGGTCGCAGGATGAATTTTCCATTTGCGTGGAGACTTGGTTACAAAAATAACTTTTATTAGGCCTAAAAATAACTTTTGTTAGGCCCAATTTATGAGTTTTAAAGAATAGAAAACTCTAACATCCCTAATTTCCTCAAATTTTGTGCACTGACGAAAGAAAGAGAACATAAGAAACAGACACATCAATTGTCACATGGAAAAATTTAACATGATAATCATGTATCAAACCTTTGAATGTAGTGTCTTGTGTAACTGTTCCAATTTTGGTATAAATCTTGAATTTATTTCCATAGCCGCTGCAATATGCATTACCTATGCACATGACAAGGGGAAATCAATAACCAGTAATCAATCAAATAACTGGCTTGAGATCAGATGAATGGTTATTTGAGGGAACTTGACAACAGTCTCCACAAGAAACTTACAGTGGGAAATGTGTCATTAGAAGATTGTGATCGGTTCACGTGGTCATTTGGATGCACAAACTTTTCACCCCGCTTGTGACCCAAAATTTCAGCTGCCCTATTTGCAATAACCTTTGAAATGATGGGAACAACATTAAAGCATAAAATAACATTACATGATCACATCATATATTAAAAAGAGAAAATGGCTATAATTCGTCAAAGTCAAGATATGTGATCTTAGAAAGAAATTTGCAGCACGTGCAAATGAGATGTGCTAAACTGAGGGGAAAGGAAATCAATTTATGTTGAGCAATGGATCCTAGATGCTTGCCCATAAATTGATGAGAAACAACTGTCAAAGACAGAATTAAGATATCTAAAAACCTTTGTTCAGAGATCAATAGTTTGACATTCAACTCAAAGGCCATAAGACCAAGTCGGCTCCTTCCCCCAATCGCTAGAGGCCAAGGTTGCCACTCCTCTCTGCCATCTTAAAATGTGAACTTGATGTTTTCAAGAAAGAAATAACCCATGTAATGTATAAGAGCTAAACACAATATTTGCTTTTAAAGTACACATTTTCCCTCAATTTTACCACGCCAACCTTCTAGCCAAATGAGATTGTGTTGCAAGCTAACTGACAGGCATACATAAAAAAAATGTAATCGGGCAATTACTGAAAAACATATAAAAAGGAACAGACTGTAATGTCCAGATACTTTATAAACTTTGAAGTACCTCATTAGCATTCATGTTACTTTGAGTACCACTGCCTGTTTGCCAGACCACCAATGGGAAATGATCATTTAGCTTTCCCTCAGCAACTTCTTTGGCAGCTTGCATAATTGCTTTTCCTATCAATGGATCAAGCCCGTAGTCCATGTTCACCTGCAAATTATGATAATTACCAACAAGATGGCCATTCAATTAAAGAGAGTTGATTCTTGAATTGTGAATGCATTTGCAGAAAAGAAATTTAATGAGAAATTGTTACAATGCACTTTCCTAGATATGAGGTTGCGCGGGTGGAATAAAGCTTCTTTTATTTAAGTTTTAAAAGTCTCTCTTTTTCTCTGCATTTGCTACACTACATGCATTGCATTCGGGCAGTGGATTGGACAGAAGACAAAAATATAAACATGGAAGATTGGATAGTTATGAGTTATGACCTCATAAAACACATAAAGACAATGACTAGAACAATGATCCACTCGATATTGTTGGAGAAAACTGACTTAATTTGTAATATCCTACCTTTGCAGCACACCTTTTAAGAATCCCAAATGCACGTATAATTGGTTCTGGCATTCTTTCACGCTCACCTCCGATATCAAAGTTTTGCAAAGACCTTTGGGTTTGAGCGCCCCATAATCTGAGGTAAAACAAAATGGAACAATGTCCAATAATCATAAACTCAACGAGAACAAGCAACCTTGATTCAAGGGCAGTTAAGCCATAAAAAGTTTTGATCCATTTATTTTATGTCTCATCACAAGTCAATGTTCTCACCTTCTTCCATAAATGAATTCTAAGTTGATTAACATTGCTCATTGCATTGTCAATTAGTAACAGAACTTATCTCATCATGCTCTGTTCCTGTTGTTTTACATTTAGCTGTGTTTCTTCAATTCACCCGTTACACAAAATTTTAGAAGATACTTGATCACAAGCTATCCTAGTATACTTCCTAAGAAGGATTGTTAACAAATTTGCCACCATTTTCAAAATTGAGAAAAAATGAAAATTCGAAGAAATGTAGCTGAAAATAAATGAATATGAAAAGTATAGAGAGACAGAGAGAGAGAGAGAGAGAGAGAGAGAGAGAGTACAGACTTGTCCGAGGGAACGTTAATCGGACCAAAAGTGTCTCTTTCCTCTCTGAAGGACGATGAATGCAGTCTGGAGCTTGCTGCAGTAGAGCGCGGCGACTCCGCCATTAACGACGTCGTCGACGATCGTCTTGATAATCGACGGAAAGCTATACACACCGCCATTAAGGAAATCAATGGAGGTTTCCGGTGAATCAGAAATTTGAAATCAAAGGAGATTGTTGTGAGATATATGATCTGCGAGTTTGATTTTAGTTACAATATGAGTGCGCAGCCATTTTAGCTTATAGTCTAGCAAACCGGACTTTTCATTTTCAGTGTCAAAATGGTAATTTGATGGATTATTTATTTATTTATTATTATTATTTTTTTGTACTTTACAATATTTTGTATTCACATCGTTGAATATTTTTCTTTGTGGTTTTTATTCTTAACTTTGGATTAATTATCAAATCTCGTAGGGTGTGTTTGATTGGAACTATTTTTCATGAAAGATGCTATTTTCCACTTCAATTTTTCGTATATCAATCAAATATAATTTTATTTTCTATAAAAAATAAATTTCACCCACTCACAAAAAATACCTATTTTCCATGGTAGCAAGGAAAATATTTTTTCATGGCTAGAGGTGGAAAAACATTTTCCATAGAAAATAGTTTCCAGTCCCACTTTTTTCTTCCAATCAAATACACCCGTGTTGTATCTGAATTTTATTTGAAAATTTTAGTCATAAAAATATTCAAGATATTTTAAATAAACAAAAACTAACATTCATAAAAGTACGTTGCTACGTTCTCTTATTACTTCAGATTCTCCAAACAAAATTGATGAAAATAGAAACCATTATTAAGAATAAGATGGGATAACTATCGAGAAATTTGAGAAAAATTACAATGAAGAATACTAGGGATGTAAGTGTTATAAGTAAAGAGACTCACAACAAGTAATGAACTTTATGGTTGATTTTAATATCTTATAGTTAATAATATCGAGGCAATGGGATATAATCTTATAAAATATTAATCATATAATAATTAATAAATTATCATTTCACAAGATTTTAATACATCACTTCGATGTTAAATATGAAATGCAGGAAGTATTATTTTGAATGAAATACATCTTCAAAATGATGGGAAAATTTCGATTTAAAAATATATATTGACCAAAATTTAAATAATAAATAATAAATAATTGAAGAGAAAAGGAATATATATATATATATATATATATATTAAAAATAAATGGATCAACAAACGGGATGTCTAGCTCAACAACTGGTGCTGTCCTGCATAAAAAAATGGCTGAACGCGAGACGAATCGAATACTTGAATTTCTATAATTTTAAACAAAGATGGAGCAATCTCATTGCAATCTTTACTGGTCTTTTACTTAAATAATAATAATAATAATAAATAAATAAAAATTATTCCACTCACAAAATCTTGTTGCAAGAATTGTGTTGCTTCGCTTAAACAATTGACAATTGCTTGTCGAAATAGCCACCACAACGAACAGTGCTAAGCCCAGCTTTGCAATATTAGTTCTTCTCTTAGATTTTCTTTTTCATGAGCCAGTATTTTAAATTTGTTGGTATGCATTACACGATTTTATCACTGTGAGATAGTTTTGGTATTATTTGTGAAATGAAGGATATATATATATATATATATATATATATATGAATGATAAGAGAATATTTATATGTATATGGCTTTCAAGATTTGTACTCACAAGAAATTAGAGCCACCACGAAAACAACCAGGAAGGAGCCACAATTTTAGATAACAACATAACAAATGTTTGACATGTTAAATAGAATTTTGAGATAGTATTAATTACTAGTTATTAGACATCAAATTGTATCACTATAGCTTAGCAAGTTGTACTTAATTAATTGGGCAAGTCATACTTGTACTTTTTCTTCTCGTCCTTTTCGGTTACTATAGTTATGACTAATAACCTAGTTGCCCGTTGATATTAACACAAGTTGAATATGCGAAGATATTATTCTCTCCATATGGGGATATGATAATTTTTTATTGGTTCTGAAATAATATAATAGCCCCACATAAAATCTGATTGATCATCATAAGCGATGGGGAGATGTTATTATCTTCATATAGGGAGGGGATCAAGACTCCAACGTATATAAAAAATGATCTCCTCCCCATGTGGGGATATATTATTCTCCCCACATGGGAATATGACAATTTTTTATTAGTTCTGAAATGATATGGCGGCCCTACATGTAAAATCTGATTGGCCCATATAAGCGATGGGGAGATGTTATTCTCCCGTAACATCTCCCCATATGGGGAGGGGATCAAGACTCCAAAGTATATCAAAAATGATCTCTTTCCCATGTGGGGATATATTATTCCCCCCACATGGGGATATGACAAATTTTTATTGGTTCTGAAATGATACGGCGGCCCCACATATAAAATTTGATTTATCCACATACGCGATGTGGAGATGTTATTCTCCCCATATGAGGAGGGGATCAAGACTCCAAAGTATATAAAAAATAATCTTCTCCCCATGTGGGGATATATTATTCTCCCCACATGGGGATATGACAATTTTTATTAGTTCTAAAATGATATGGCGACCCCACATATAAAATCTGATTGGTCCACATAAGTGATGGGGAGATGTTAATCTCCCCATATCGGGAGGGGATCAAGACTCTAAAGTATAGACTCGTTATAACATAATGTAATTCAATGAAGTAACTTCATTTTTCTCGAGCTCAGTAGCTATGTTTTATCTCTCTAAAGCTTTCAGCTATTATCCGTAATAAAATGGGAGCGTGCAATTCTTTATTGCGACAACCAAGCAACACTTCACATTGCTGTCAATCCCATGTACCATGACGGACTAAGTATATCGAGATCGACTGCCATCGGGGGCAGAGGTGGGTTCTTTATGATTGGTGGGCTGACATAGAATTTGTTGCAAAAACAAATTCAATATGCGCTGATCAAAAACACAAAAAATAAGAGCATGTACAATTTAAATTGGCATTGTTACAATATAATATATTGACTTACAAGTCAATATCCAAAAAATTTTGCTCAACTCGAGGTGGAATTGACATTGAAATGAGAATTTCAAGAGGAATAGTTGGACCACTTGAAAGATCCATTGTTGTATTTTTTTTCTTAAAGTAGTGAGATGTATTTGTGTTATTCATTCTAATAACAAAAAATAATATCAATTCCAACTTCGAAATCATTTCGCATTTAACAAATGGACGAATATGAAATATCAATTTCAATTCAATTGAACTCTCAATTTACAAGTCACAACACACGTCTAAATACTCAATCTCAATTCCAAAATTATAATTTATAAAATAATTAGACTGGCTAACATACATAAGTTTTCAATTTCTAATCAATTTTGAATTTCGAGTTCCAAATTTAACAAACAATAAGTTTCAATTACAAATTTAGAACTTAAAGTAGGAAATGCATAAATAGATTAAATTTATACTTTATAGTATATTGTCCATACGAATTAATATATATTGTTTCGCCAAAAAAAAAATTTGTGGAGCGTGTTATTTTATTTTAGAAAAACTAGAAGTAAAAAATTTAGTATCCAACTTATGCACATTATAACAAAACTGATGGAAGAAAATGAGATAAAAACAATAAAAAGAAAAAAGAATATTTCCAAATAATTTTTACTTACTCTATTCGGTAAATATATGGGAAAAAGAAAAAGAAATGTAGAATAAAGGAAAAAACAAAGATGTTAAAAAAAATGTGGAGAAAAGGAAAGCACAAAGTCAATGCCAAGATTTGAAGCAATAATCTTGGTCATAAAACTCAAAATTTCGACCACCAAACCATCAATGCTGAATTGAAAATTAAGTAAAGCTGAAAGTTATATATTTTCTCTAGTAGGCTACAGCCGACTCTAGCCCTTGGCTACCTGCGCCCCTGACTACCATTTTGATAAGAGAGAAGATCCAAGTTGGTACAATCAAAACTTCGCATGTACCTACTGACCACCAAGTTGTAGACGTGCTAACTAAAGCTATACATCCGTCACAATACAAGATACTCGCCAAGATGGGCTTGGACAAGATATACCTCCCATCTTGAGAGGGGTATTAGACCTCAAATTGTACCACTATAGCTTAGCAAGTTTTACTTGGTTAGTTGGGCAAGTCGTACCTTTTCATCTCTTCCTTGTCTATTACTGCAGTTAGGATTAATAAGCAAGTTGTTAGCGGCCATTAACACAAATTGTATAAAGGCATAGACTCCTTGTAATATAATGCAATTTAATGAAGTGAATTTATTTTTCTCCCGAGCTCAGTAACTTTGTCTTTCTTTATCTCTCTAAAGCTTTTAGATATTACTTGTAAAACTAGTATTATACAAATTCATTTCCAACTATAAATAGCAAGGGTTGTGTACTTGTGTTACAAACCCAGTGTTGGGAGGCATTTTATCCTCCCAACAAGACACAGCCCCCTCCTTCAGGCCCCACTGCATTCAAGGGGGATTGTGAGTGTTGGGAAAAACTTAATGTTGGATTTGTAACAATTTCGTAAATAGTAATTGTTATTAAATTAGCATATTTATAATAACATGAATAGCAGATTGATCGAATCCACAAAAAAAAAAAAAAAAAAAAATTGCGTAAACATGTATAGCATGAATTACACACTACAAGAAAACATGGAACTTATATGTTTACCAAACAAACATAAACTTGCGTTGGTATTATTTTTCGTCATAGTATTAATATTTATATAGGGTATTTTAACAAAGTATTTTTGCTATCATTTCATTTTTATAACATTTTTCAGTCGTTACGAGATCAATCTAATTGTATTAAAATGCACTTTTTAGAATTAATGTCAACCAAACAAGTACCGTTAAAATTTCTTTTCATTTGTTATTACTTTTTGAGATATGTGAAGCCGTTAAATTGTATTATCTATTGTTAGATAGATCAAAATAATTCAAAATAACTACGAGACAGCATTTAGTTTCTCTCGATTCAAAGTTTGTACCGATCAGCTCCACGTAAACAGAAGCATGTTATAGAGAAATATTAGTATAATTTCTCACCTTTACTACCACAAGACTATTCAAAATACTTAATCTTGATTTCGCTCTTTCTAATTTTCTCTTTTTTTTTTCAACAAACAAAAATATCTAGATTAAAAAAAAAAAAAATCACATGGGAAACCCAAGGGAAGGGTGCTTTTATAGGAGAGGAATCCGCCACAGATCAATGGATACTTTAAATTTAGAGAGCCACGTAAGTAATTGTAGACTATTAATGTATAAACATGTAAAATAGATAGCATTCAAGATCTACAAGACATGTAAAAATTTGGCCATTTACAAGTCACCGCGGACATTTCATTAGGTAATATGAGTAGCAAATATAACAATTAGAAGAATATAACAATTAGAAGAACATTTTCCTAGCACAAAAGTTGTCACCTCCTCACCTGACTTGTTTTGTTAAAATTAGCTAGCTAGCAAATCAATAAGCACTACAAAAAAATCGTTGAAGACATCCACTTACACATTTATGCTAATGATTAGACACCCACGTGGGTTTGGTACCCACACCATGTGGCTTCTTCTGGTGGCGCCAAGTCATCAATCCAAAATTTCTTTTGGTATATACGTTAAGTTAAATGAATAATACATAACTGCCCCCCCGATGGTGGGGGGCCTCACCCGACCTCTATGAATTTTTTTCCCCCGACTGTGGGTATCATAAGGTATCCACAATGGATACCAGAAAATCACTCTACACATTTGTTGTAGATAAAATTTTGACATTTGAGTAATACACCCGGCCTGCTAACATGTCATTTAAAGTAACAATTTTAAAATTGTAATCAATATATGGGGAAGTCTTAAATTGTAATTAATCTATAGAGATAATAAGGTGAGATGATCTAGATTGTTTTAAAGTTGTAATCCATATTCTAGCTAGTGTCAACGTTCAAGTATCTCACACGTCTCTCCCAAATGTATTTAATTAAAGTGTCTTAATTAAAGTGTATATCTCTCAATATAAGATAATTTTAAAGAAAAATCAGAGCGGTATAAACTTTAGTATCATAATGCTCGTGAGGAATCAACATAGACAAAGTATGGAGCATGAACTATATGAGCACAAAGCTAATTTTCCTTGAAAATACCTAGCAAGAATCTTTATCAAGAGGGCTCAACAATTTATTTCAAAAATACCCCAGCATGCATTATATATATGGAGGTCGATCTATGATCACCCATCTTAGCTTTGCTGATGGTATTCTCATCTTCACCAATGGACAAAAGCAACATGTTGAGTGCTATTTCAATGCATTCCTATGGGGTGATGACTGAATCTCTAAGAAATTACACTGGACAACACGGGATAAGGTTTGCTTCCCGACCATTGAAACCACCATTAGAAGAAGATTTCGCATACATATGCCAAGTAAGTGTCAATGTTGCCGTAAATAAGAATCGATTGAGCACACCTTCCTCCGTAGTTCGAAGGCCAGACATAATATGGGAACATTTCTTCAGTATTAAGACCCCCTCTTGTTCTGTATTGCCTTTTACATATTAATAAAATTTCTATCAAAAATTTATATTTTCGAGTCAAGATAATTCGGAAAAAAATGTATGTGTGGAAGAGATTGAAAAAAACTTTTTAAGTGTGTGGTTAAAAGTGAATGAATGCTTAGAAAAATAAAAAAAAATTATCAAATCAATCAAAAATATAATTAAGAAATTATACAAAGAAAAATCATTTCTCCGCAATATTTTGGTTATAGGCTATGAAATTTACTGCAAAAAAATAATATACTAATCTAAAATGAAAATACTCCGCCACCATTTTGACGATTAATAATATCGACAAGCAGGGATAACCATCAATTGTTGTCAACTAATAATAATGTAATAACTAATTTATCATCTTAAATCTTATATTAAAATAACAATTAAAACAACAAATCAATTTATATCAACGTGAAAAACAGGGGAATAATAGAAGATTGATTGTGGAATTGGGTAACGTAGAGACAGGATAGGTCACCAGAAAGAGACACGAGAAACAAAATTCTTTAACTCGCAACAGTTACAAAACTTTCGACCCCACACTCCATGCCAGGCCTGCGTTCAACTAAAAAACTAAAAATCCTGCGAGCTCATCGAGGCTCAACTAATCAACAGGTAGGATTTTGTTTCCTACTGTTCTTTACTGTGGGCACTGCAGTAATACCCGTTTCACATAAATCGCAATTCACAGGTAGTGATTTTGTGGTTTCCAATCATGGAATTTAATCCATAAGCAAGTGTAATTCTTGATTCACTTACCGAAATTGTTTGATTTTTCGTACTCGCCTCACTTTCCCTAATTTAATTTAATTTACTTCACCTGGAAGATCTTCACTTCACTTCACTTTCAATTTTTTTTTCCTTTTAATTATTTTTTGAGAATTTTAAGCTTATTGTTTATCTGTGTAAATTGGTATAGCTCACTGTTTCCGTTGTTGTTCTACCCAGTTTACTGTGTAGCTGAAGGTTTCTGGAGGTGTGACTGGTGAGTTTGACTCAGAGAGAAGAGAAAAGCTATGAAGAAGCTAGTAAGTATGTTGGTAATTTTGTGAATTTCATTGATCATTTGTATCTTCAATGTAATAATTTCTGGATTAAAATGAATTTTTATTTCTTTTCTATTTTTGTTCTAGTCATGAGTGTTTTTCCTCTATTTATTTGGTATCTTCCTATTTAGGCCCTGTATTGTTATGCTTTGTTTGGTAAGATGTACTTGATGGTACTGTAAAAATGAGAGCTGAAGTGTCTTCCTCTAGTTACCATCAAGTTTTATCAAGACTGTGTACCAAACATGCACATACTAGCTACCTTTGCATAAATATTCATATATCTTTTCATGTGAGAGACAACTAGTTAATGACAACTAGTTAATGAAAACTAGTTGTAAGGCCTTTTTAGTTAATCAAAGGTTGTGTTTTTCCCAATGAAATGAATTGTTTGTCTTGTGTTTATACTGCAAGAGAAAGCAGTCATTTGTACTCTCTCCCATGAATGTTGGTATGTATGTTCTAAGATACGGAGGTTGTCGTTTGTGTATCTTGTCGTACGGCCTTGTAATGCCATATTACAACATCGTTTACATGTTTAGTATTTAATCCAGGGCTATCCAGATGTTGTCTCTATTTGGAACTGTCATTTAACCTTTTCTTTCTGTCTTCATTCTTTTAAGGTGGTTCTGCTTTTGCTCATAACATTGAGTTACGCCGTGGAATACAATGGAGTATGCAATTTTATGCAGCCATTGACACCTAGACCTCATACCGTTTCCGTTTTGGAATTTGGTGCTGTTGGAGATGGAAAAACATTAAATACCTTAGCATTCCAAAATGCTATTTTCTATACACAGTCCTTTGCCGACAAAGGTGGGGCCCAGCTTTATGTACCTGCCGGAAGGTGGCTTACTGGAAGCATCAACCTTACTAGTCATATGACGCTTTTCTTGGAAAAAGATGCCGTTATTCTGGGCTCTGAGGTTATCATTCTACTACTAGTAAAGAAAGCTTATCATGTTTCTTTTGTATTGTTAGATTATGAAGATTAGTCTAGTCACCACGTATGATTGGACGAGCTTAAAAGTTACCTAAAAGTAGGTTCTGAAGAATTTTTTTTCATCCAAATTTTATGGGCTTAAGAACAAAGAACTTCTTTTTTATATCACTTTGTTTTTGGGCTTAAATTTGAATATCTAAATTTATATCTCCTCGCTTTTGTAGGATCAGAGTTCCTGGTATGTAGTGGAGCCTTTACCGTCGTACGGACGAGGTATTGAGGTACAGGATAGAAGATATGGCAGCTTGATTATTGGAAATAATTTAACCGATGTTGTAATAACAGGTAATTATTGCTCAAGCAACTCAGCAAATCTCCCTGTTTTTCCCGTTTATCGCTTAGTTTGATATTCTCGTTCTTGAGCAAATTTCCATTCGCTCTACCTACCATACAGGAAACAATGGAACAATTGATGGCCAGGGCTCTGTTTGGTGGAAGCAATTCACTTCTCATTCACTGAATTACAGCCGACCACATTTAGTGGAATTCGTTGATTCGAACAGCATTGTTATCTCAAACTTAACCTTCTTAGACGCACCTGCTTGGAATATTCACCAAGCTTATTGCAGGTAACTTTGTTGGATTTCCTTATTTTATCTTCTTTAAATTCCATTCAAAGCTTAACTCTCAAATATTGCTTGCGTTCGGCTGAATTTCGACTTGGCCCAAATATTACTTCTAAAATTTGAACGGTAGTAGATACTAACGACCAAGATAATGTCTGGAAAACAATGAGTAATGATCTCCTCCCGCAAATGTGAGGAGGATGGGAAACGTGGCACTTCCACGTCAGCGAAGGCTAATGATGTGGCAATCAAAGCTGACGTGGTAGTGCTATGTTGGCTTGGGATATGCCTTATTCTAATAAATATTAGGTTTGAATGTACGGTTGATATTGGTTGATTTGACTTTGACTTTGACTTTACTTTGACTGAACAGAAACGTGCTAGTTCAGAATGTAACAGTTTATTCCCCACCAGATGCTCCATACACTAGCGGGATAGTCCCAGGTCTGTCAAAATCTTTATCATGAATAATCACGTGCTTATTTCAAAATCTTCTAGTATTCACATCAATATATTTATTTTTTCACCAGTCCTATTGCACAAGAAAAGCCAATCCTCGTCTAATATTTTCCAACACTGTTGCATTCAGATTCTTCAGAGCATGTTTGCATTGAGAATAGCAGCATTAGCATGGGTCATGATGCTATCGCACTCAAAAGTGGTTGGGACGAATATGGAATTGCATATGGGAAGCCGACCTCAAATATTCACGTTCGTCATGTTCGTCTGCGTTCTTCTTCCGGATCAGCAATTGCTTTTGGTAGCGAAATGTCAGGCGGCATATCTAATATATTGCTTGAGCACCTTTATTTGCATGACTCCCCAACAGGCATTGGGCTTAAAACAGCTAGAGGCCGAGGTGGCTATATTAAAGGCGTGTATGTTTCAGACGTGCTAATGGAAAATGTTCAACGAGGAATAAAGGCAACGGGTCAGTGCAAATCACACCCAGACGACAGGTTCAATCTTGAGGCATTGCCAGTGGTAAGTGGGATTACTTTTAAGGAAGTCTTTGGTGTGAATATATCGACAGCCGGGATATTTTATGGAATCAGTGAATCTCCTTTCACTTCCATTTGTTTGTCAAATGTTTCTTTCTTGGTTACTTCAGACTTCTCCGTGTCGTGGTTGTGCTCAAACGTGTTTGGTTCGTCTAGCAATGTGTCACCTGAACCTTGTCCAGAGTTGAAGAGCTCGTTTACGAGTTTGTCTGCTAATTGTTTCTTCGTCTCTCATCCGAATACTGAAGTTTCAGTTTCATGATATACAGTGCTCCATATTTATATGTCTCTGTACAGAATTGGGGTTTTTCTTTTTCTTTCTTTCTTTTTTTTAATTATTTTTTGTGTGTGTGTGAAGAGTTTTGCGATAGATATTGAGTTTAAATTACCAGTCCAGCTTTCACATTGTAAGTTATTGTATTGTATATTGCTGCAAAATTGATGGTTTAATATGAAAGGTTTTCTTGATTGGAAATGATGTAGTTGGCATTTGACAAGTTTTTTTCCAGTCGAACAGCGCTAAATAGCCTACCGCTAACATGTTCTTTTCCTTCTTCGGTTTATGAAATTGATCTGCTATCTGATACAAGCAGCAGTAATGGATCCCGCCTGCTTTTAGGGTCCATTACTACTGACTATCGTCCGACACAAAGAGTAGCTCTGATCCTACTTGCTCGTAAGACCTACCAATACTCAGCAATATATTAAACCCGTATTGGTATAATCTACTAAGGTGTGTTTGGAGAGTATAATGGAAAACCGAAAAGCTCGAACGCTTTCTCCAAATCCAGTAATCGAAAATACAAGGTTTTATCACATTATATCAATACACGCAACTGGTATAGTTGCTACATTTGCACATATCATCTATGGAGATGAAAGATGACACTTCCAAAAAATGACCAAAAAAAAAAAAAAAGAATGAAAAAATCTACATGTATCCTCTGTTTCACATCCTCTATGACAAGTGAAAAAAGAGAGAGAGACTTCGAAAGATGGCACTCAACAGATTTCCTACTTTCTATTGCCAGTTTTTCGTTTAACTTCAGTAGTCTGCCTTCCAATCTTCTGAGGTGGATGACCAGCCCGGTTTGCCACCTTTCGTGATGGCGATGCCCCAAATCTTGGAATCATCGTCCTGCAATAAACAGTCAACCAAATATGCGTTTATGCATTTTCTAACAAGCTCTAAAAGTTTAAGCTTCATTAAACAGTCGAGCAAGAAACTTTCAGGTCGTGTTACCTCAAATCTGGGCTTTTGGCTGGTTTCAAATCGGCCTTTTGGATCTTAGTCCCAACACCATTGGTGAAGCTGCCAAGCTTGGAGTGGTTGAACTGCCATAGCAAATCTGGTTCAGACGAGTCGCTAGTTCCAGCATCAAGCTCATCCATGTCGTCAGTTGCAGCAATGTCCAACTGATTACCTGATGGAAAGAGATTAACTGATTTCTCTGGGTATAACTTAGAAGAATCCGAAAGATATTGCTGATAGAAGACATCAGATATGCTGCCTGTTGGGTTTCCTACTCCACAAATGGTATCTTGTTTGTTCACCATGACCTTGTCAACCCAATCACCTGAGCTAATTTCTCGATCATCTTCCCCAAAGTTTTGACAAGGGCTGCTTACTGGTGGCCATGGAGGTGAATTCCCGAGTAGCTCGTCAAGATCAAAGCTTTGGCGCTTTTGCCTTGGGGAAGAATTGCTGTGGACCTGTGATATTAGTCGGGACGAAGCTAGTAAATCAAGATTCTTGAAAAGAACACAAAATTGAAACTAGTATTGGAGAAGGACAGAATCAAGCTTCTCTCAGGTTAAACTCTTGGAGAAGGACACAGCCTAAGTAAACTCTAAAAGCATATTTGATCAAAGCAGTTGAATGAACATAAATCAATAGGCTATGGGCCTATGGCGTTGCTTCTAATGAAACTTGGTGATATATAAGTCATACGTCCATAAAAATCTCGACCGATATTGAAATGCCCTTACAGTGTAATTTACCTCGATGTTCCCAACGTCTTCCATTGGTTTTCTGAGGGCACTAGGTGACTGCATGCCCAAGTTTCTAGTTTGTTGAAAAGTTGGTTGCTGCATAGATGCTGGTTCTCCTTTCCTTACTAAGGCAGCCTTCAGACTGGTAATCTATCAAGATAGCTTAACTTCAGAGGCTTAACTATGATTTCAAAATCCGAGCGTTAAAAATTATAGTGCCATACACACCTCTTCTTTCAGCTCTTTAACATCTGTAGAATCCTTATTCACTCGAGCAGCACCAAGTTCAACCGTTGCAACACGCTCAGCAAAT
The DNA here is from genome assembly GCA_018223645.1 of Jasminum sambac. NCBI lineage: Eukaryota > Viridiplantae > Streptophyta > Magnoliopsida > Lamiales > Oleaceae > Jasminum > Jasminum sambac. The sequence goes on from CP073652.1 coordinate 32,283,715, forward strand.
TTGAGTGTGCTAATGGTTTCTCCTACAGCATCAGGCTCGGGGCTTATATGAACAAACATAAGTGTCTTCGCTTGTCCCCCTGAAATGAATCATCAAATTGTATTTAGAAATATAATATTGAAACAAGAGAAATCTAATGCTTGATATTGTTTATTCTTACCGAGTGAGTCCTGGAGGAGTTGTGTGAGTTTACTGTTTCTATAGGGTACGTGTGAATTCTTCTGTGCAAGAGAGGCTATCACATCGCCCAGTGCAGAGAGAGATTTATTAATGTGTTGTGCCTCTTTTAGTCGATCTCCGGTAACTTCAGATTTGTCAACTCTTTCACTTCCAGCCAGATCAACTAGATGCATGCAACCTCTAAGAATTACTCCAGAGATCAAGTCTCGTCCTTGGACGTGAACAGTTAAGCAACTGCAATATTAAGACCCCGTTAGCATACTTGTAAAAATGAGTTTTAATGCATTTTTTTCAAATTTCAAATTTGGTCAAACAAATCACATCCATATATCTCTCAACTCATTAAATCTCCACCATCCAACTCCACTCATTCTCTCTCTTCCTACTCATAAAAATACATTAAAACTCATCCGCTAACACCCTCTAAATATACAAAAGTCAGCATAACCTAAAAAAGTCAAACTTTATAGTTACAACACTTGTCTTCACCTGTGAGACCGACTACTACGGTCATTTAGGGCCGTTGCTCCCACTACACGGTTCCTTTGTCCAAGGTTCATAAGGTCTATAACATCAGCAGTCGAAGAGACATGAACCAAGCTTGCATCTGGTACACTCAGTCCTGATTGTGAACTATTACGAATTTCTAATGTGATCATCATTAAAGAATACAATGAATGCTATGGCAAGAAGTAGAAATTAAAGTTTATTATTCACAACATGAAGTATAATAGAATCATTTTAAAGGATATCTTTTGTTCAAGCCATCAGTAACAAGAAGATCTCTAACTTGCTCATTATATATCTCGATCATTTGGACAGACACGTCATAGCGGAATGTATCCTTTCTTTGACGTGCAAGTAGGAACAAATCACTTAAGGCCCTGTAATTTACTCCTTGAGTTTGCTCATTAAGATCCTTAGGCCCTGTCTGGAAACAAATAAGGAAGTCAAAATTTTTGTTTCTTTGGATGTAAATCAAAACTTGTCAACATAATTTAACAGAGACTTAAATTCTATGTATTACCATGGTGTAAGTTTTCCCTGATCCCGTCTGACCATAAGCAAATATGCATACATTGTAACCATCAAGGACCGATCGAATCAATGGTTGAGTATCCAAGAAAACTTCCTCTATTACAGAGAAGAAAAAAAAATAATAAAAATAACATTATAACCCATGTAATGAATTTCCTGAACTGTTAAGCATATGAAAACCTCTAAGTTGCTGGTTGACAAACCTTGAGATGCAGAAGGCCCGAATACTTTATTAAAAGTGAAGGATTTGCATCCTTTTCCATTCTTTGCAGGAGTGCTTATTGTAATAGTTCCTTCCTCAATGTGATCTACAGTGCTGAAGTAATTCACTTGCCCTGGAAGGAATGGCCTTACACGACAATAAACTCTAATATTTCCTGGTTGAAGAAAAATAGCAGCATTATGCTCCAAGGAACTCAAATACAAGGCAACAAATTGAGAGGACTTGTGAGTGCACAATAATATACCTTTTAGATCCTGGACTTGGTTATATAGTTTCCGGTTTTCCTCAAGAACTTTATGGTATCCAGAAGCAGCATGAGCAAGTCCATGAATATGGTGGCCTGTAAAGGAAATAAACTCATAAGGATGATTGGAGGAAATTTTGAACTACAGGCCATGAACTTCTACAGTCCTAAATCTTACCAATGTTATGAATTTCTTCATGGAACTTCATTTGCATGAACTGCATACCAGCTTTTGTAGTGGAAAGAGTTTGCTTCAATACCTATTCATGTCTCCATCAAGAATTAGTCCTACCAAAAGGAGATAGTGAATTTGTTTAAGGTGATGGTAAGGATTTTAGTCTCTCTTGGTTTTTACCTTGATTTCTTTTTGCTGTTGGTCCACTATCACTCTCTGCTTTTCTAATCTTCTTTCAGATTCTTCATCGGCAACATAGTTTGTATGAGTTACATCATCCGTCTTTAGGGTCGATCCCTTCTTGTTTTCAATATGATTGTTTAATTGTAATAAAAGAAATACAAGAGCTTTAGTACAGAGAAAGGATTGAATTTCTTGGCTGCATCTAATACAGATAAAATACCTTGACACTAAATGAAGAAGGCTTCAATACAGTTTTGGCCCCATGGGAAACATTCAAATCATTTGAAGTTGCTTTTCTCTGGAGGATAAAACATGCAAAAAGACGAGAATTCTGTGAGTTTTCTAAAAGTAATATCAATATATTTCCTCGTGCAGAGATAATAACGTTAATATAAATTCTCAAAAACGAGATGCAGACTAGTTCATGTCATGAATACTGAACAGAATGAATAGAGTACCAACTCAGTTTGGCTTGTAAACCGGTGCTCAAACTCCTTGACAACCTTATTTAGTATAGACTCTAGAAGCTGTACAACAAGTAGTTGAAAATGAAATGCGTTAGATAAGAGGAAAAAAATGATTACTGCTAAAGTCTAAATTCCAAACATCATACTAGTATATGCACTAATAGTTACTACATGAAAAGAGTTACTTTTTCGAAGTCATTTGCACTTACATCTGGAACTTCTTCAGGCTTCTTGTTTGCAAAGATTGCACGAACATGTGTACTAAATGAAGAACTGGGCTGTGAATATAATGAAAAATAATTCATTTTATGAATTAATGGTCCAAGGGTGATAAAGATAGAGCTTCTACCCCAGTTATTGGTATCCTTACCGTTTTGCTAGATTCCATATCAGGGCAGGCACCATTCAAAGATTTCTCGTTTACTGACAAACTCCTTGAAAGAGAAGTCGTGAATGGCTCTGAATTTTTGCGAACAAACTGCTTTCCAGTTGCAGCTGTTTTTACATTTCCACCAAATTTCCAGACCCCATTACTTCCTGCCTGTTTATACTCACTATAGGATTTCAGAGCCAATACACAATTTACAATCCTTGATGATTTCCCTCCCTGAAAACGACAAACAGTTATGAAATTTTATCTGACACAGGTCCGTAGCACAATTTCAGAGCGTAATTTCGATTAACATTTATCTGTGATGCCATTAATTGCAATTCGACTCCTTATCTGTAGAATGTAATGAACTAGTAAATAATCTTACTTGTTCAAGATCAGAAGCCTCAAATGTAGGAATCCCCAACTCTTGTATGGCTACAAGAAAATTTCTCACATTCTCAAAATACTGAAATGCAGATAATGCAGCACCATCAGGTATAAGTGCAGCATCGCACGGACTTTCAACAACCTGAACCATCAAGGTAAATCAAGATTGCAGAAAAAATTTCAGTTAAATAGCCAATGATGAAAGGGAGGGGAAAACAACTGAATTCACCTTCTGTACAGCTCCAGGCTGAATTTTGTTTACTGCATTACATAGAATAATCCCGCTTCTCAAACCAAGCCGAAATTCTTCTTCTGAAGGCTCGGCTGGTAAGTCTTTTGCACCTACAACTCCTACAATTTTTCTCAACCATGCTGCAGCTTCATATCTTCTCATCGCTACATTTTCAGAAATAATGCTCATTACTCAAAATTTAATTCCTCCAAAGTGAGAGGAAAAGGAAGGAGATATGAAAAGAAAGAAATGGGGAGGGGGAAACCAGAGAAGATTGATCAAAATTGTGAACTATGAATACTCCAAGAAATGAATCTTCGCATAGATGGACTATATCGATCGCATCGAAACTTGATCACATAATCAACATTCAGATTAATCACAAAGCCAACCAGAGACCATCCGATGATTATAAATTAGCGAATTACAGTTTAAATCAGAAAAATTGGAGAAGAACTGTTACTTCAATTTTCTTTCAATCCTAAGCACCAAATTGTTTAAACAATTAACTATCCTAAACTACTAAATTCAACCATCAATTATCATTACGAAATTGAAATTGCCCAAAAAATAAGCTAACTAAGGAGTTTAAAATTCAAAATTCAAAATGAAATTTAAAAATTAGCTGAAAATGAATTGCTAAATTACCAGCTTCCTCAGCTCTCCGAGCATCCAAATCGAGATCTCTAGACCCATTTCCATGCTGTTGAAGGACATCCTCCACCAATGACGCCGCTGAAAATGACAATCCACCTTCCACTGCCGCCATGGCGATCACCAATAATTCTCTTCAGTCGAATTTTATCCTTCCACCATACACCAAATTCCTCCGATGCAACAAATCAATTACGAAAAAACAGCCAATTAAACAAGATCCTCCTTAGGTCTTCAATCAGTTGAGAGGAATATACAACAAATAGATATATACAGATATATTCACATAGATGCACAGAGAGGACGCCTTTTTCTCTCTCTTCAACACTACAGTTCAGCAATGGCCATGCTCATTGCAATTCTTCACTTTTTCGCTCTCTCTCACACACTCACAGGGTCTCTCTGTGAGAAAGAAAAGCTTCTTCTGTGCTTTATACTACTGCTGCTGTTGAGTATATAAGTGGAGGCTTACTTTTGAAAAATCTCTCTGTAGTCTGCCCCAAGCCACATGACTCCAAGCCTCGCTCCGAGCCTCCAGGCTTGGCGTCGAACAGCGAGGTTGTACTCTCTCTTTTTTATTCTTTGCTTTGGTGATTCGTCATGTACAATCCTCCAATGCGGCGAAATAGGAAATAGAATATCTCCCTATTACTACTTTTCCTTTTTCCTTTTTTTAATTAATCTGCCCTCCCTAGTCATTAACATTTTTTATTTTAATAAATATATAAAAAAATTTAATACGCATTTTTATTATTTTCTTTAATTTTGTCTAAATAAAGAATCTCTTTGATGTTCATTTAAAATTGAATAATGCATTAAATATGCAAATAAATTCACCCCAATCACTTTAGATTATGGGGAGTTTTTTAAACACTTTTTTGGTAAGTGACATTGGAAAGAATTAGACAACTCAAATTTCTCATGATTATATTAATGAGGATAACAAATCAAATACACTATATGAATAGTAAGTAATGAACAAAATTTTAATGCCATTCATTATTATTATTATTCAATTTTACTTTGTCTTGTTAAATGTTAAGGTCGCAAGATTTTTCTAAAACAAATTAATTCTTGTCTGATAAACATTTTCCTTTTTGTTCATATTCAATCACATTTCATTATTTTGTAATAAAAATACTTTTTTTTTATTTTTTTTAGTAATATCCTTTACTTTTTAATTGCAGACTTTGTAAAGATTTACATTTTTCCAAAAAAAAAAAATTGTGAAAAAGGCCTTACATTTGACACAAAATTAGAATGAAGTGGACCTTTTGTTAGATGATGGAAAAAGGGGAATGTTTTTTATTTTGGGTAAGCAAGGTGGGTGAACTCTTCAGTTAGTTTAGAAGTCCCAATCTTGGGCAGATGCCCGCTATGGGGAAAGAATCCAATGAAAAATGGGATATTTGGCCAAGGTTAAAATATTTGCTTATAAGTAAGGTTAAGGGTAATTAAGTAAAAATAACCACTTATCTCCTTTTTTTTTTTTTAAGTACAAATTGGGTATCATAGGGGTGGAATGTGATATCTCAAACCCGAAATAAGCCGATAAGGGGGTGTCTTACCACTAGGCAAAATCTTTTGGACAACCACTTATCTCCTTAAATAATAGTGTGCTCTAGTTTCTCTCATTTACAAGTGAAAAAATACGTCCAAATATTTGAGGGGAAAACGATTACTTATAAGTCAATTGCTCTCTTAAATGAATTATTATCAGATTGATCAAGTTATAGGAAAACATGAAAAAATGCAATTTAAATTTCCATGAGATGAAATGAGAAAAAATAAATATTTCTTGTTTTGAAAGCATCTTATTATTTTGAAAATGTTATAAGCAATATGAAAACCATTCTTGAATTATGAAACATGTGGTCGGAGAAGCGAGTATTAGAAAATGTAGATTACAAACACACCCTTAACTTTATACGGACACCATAATTTATTATATGTTTTGAATGAGATATACTTTCTGCTTATGTGAAATTGATTTATGCTACTTTTCATCAAGCACCCACTCTATATAATGAATAATAATATTTTACTTTGAGATAATTAATAAATATAAAAGCTTCAAATGCTTGCATATACTAGTAAATTTTCATGCAAATCACTCTTAAAGGGACACATTTATTTGCATATTAAAGGCACAAATCACATACCATCAATGGAATTTTTTTTTGTTAATTTCGACGTGAAATTTATTTCCATATTAAAGGCACATATTGCATACCATTATTGGAAATTTTTTTGTGAATATCGAAAGTCGAAATTATCATAGCACCAAATAAAGTATGCCAATCTTCGTTGGTTCAGTATTGTCTTAGATGTTAACTTTATGTCTATCCTTCTATGTGCTTGTTTGGTAAACTAACCATTCATATATAAACAACATATCTTAATCGTACGTCTTACAAGGATTTTCTATTTCTTTTTTTTTTTTTTAATTCTCATTGGCTATTATGGAGGGGAAGCCAAAGGAAGGGACTCTTCACAAAAATTAGAATAATAGTTTATCCCTCCAATTTCAAATTCAAAATTTGAAGATACAGTTGGTTGGTGTGATGGGTTTGTCCTCATATTTTATTATGTAGTCCAATATTGGACATTACTGGTTTTTTCAAAGTACTAGATGCTTATTTTCAAATTAAGAAGATAGTAATAATACTTCTAATTTTGGAGGATTGGCCCTTTCACAAAAAAATAAAATAAAATAAAATAAAATATAAAAAAATGGAGGATTGCCTAAAGAAATCCTCATGTGATTGCTTTGACAAATCTACCCTTATTTTTTTCTTCCCTTTGACTATTTTTTTGGGTTCCCTTTGAATTTATTATTATTATTATTATTATTTAACAGAATTACAATCGCCTTTGAATATTTTATACAATGAGTAAGTCCAACATATTGGATTTTTAATTAAAAGAAAAATAAATATACTTTATTATTCAGCGATTATTATATGGCAAAATTATTTTTAAAAATGATATTTTAAACGGAACATGTGATTGAAAATGTCAAAAAATGCGAAATATGATTTTTTTAAATTATAAATATATGATTGCAAATAATTTTGCCAAGCATAGTCCTGTATCACTGTCCAATCTCCCTTTTTCTTTTTTTCTTTTTTTTTCCTTTTTTAAATGTTGCATACAAAACATTTTGTTTATACGTATTTCTCTCGTATAATGTATAAAAGCATAACCTACGCAAGCAATTAGCATACTGAAGACACGTGTCAAGCAAAAATCTATCTAGCGAAACATTCTTAACAAGATAAAACATGGAAAAGCCTTTCGCCCACCACCAATCTTTTTCCCTTATTTTAACACGGTGACACCTCTCTTTGCTTGCATCATAAAAATACTTGGCTTTTTCCACTTTCATTTTTTTTTTTTGTTTGAGATGTTGTGCTTGCTTATTTTTTCTATACATAAAATAATAAAGGGCATAAACCAACCAAACCTATCTGAACTGGACCTATTCGAGTTAGTTTGAGAACCAAACCGCGAAACCACGGTTCAATTTCGATGTGAAGGATCCCAAACCGACCCGATGCCCACTCCAAGTGATTCATATATGTATTAGTCTTGATTTCTTTCTCAACACACACTTAGTAGTGTTAGGGATAAGCGAACGAAATCGCACATCGGCTAAATATGGGTTAAGTAATGGGTTTATAAAGGATTTGGTTACTTTACCCAATTGTTTAATCTTTTGGGATGGAACCTCAATTTCTAAAAGTGGTATCAGAGCCCGGGCTCATATTTAGCCACGTGTACGCGTGAGACAATTCCATTACGAAGTTGGTGGGTTCCGAGGTGGATCATGAGGCCAAAAAAAAAATCCATGGTCGGTTCCTAAGGTCGTTGTGTCCATGTAAGGCGATGATGGTCGACACGCAGTGGAAGTGTTAGGTCTTGATAGAGCATGTGGATTAGCTCTTAAGGCTATTGTGCCACATAAGGCGATGACCGGGCCGCAGTGGTGGAGTTGGACCTTAAGGAGAAAGTTGGATATGTTGGCTATTGATTAAAGTAGAGCAAGTTAATATGGTACTTCGTTCGAGAGGGGGATTATCAGGGATAAGCGAACGAAATCCCACATTGGCTAAATATGGGTTAAGTAATGGGTTTATAAGAGATTGGGTTACTTCACCCAATTGGTTAATTTTTTGGAATGAAACCTCAATTTCTAATAAGTAGTGGTGGATTTTTTAACACACAAAAGTTAACTTATGTTGTTCAACATTATTGGCAAAATAATTTTAGGAACTGTGTATAATAATAATAATCAATTTTGTATATTGGTCAATGTGATATTTTCAAATTATTGTTATTATTTTTTTTTATTTTTACTAGTTAAGTTTGTTTGATATAAGTTGGATTGAAGAAGATAAAAATAGCTAATCTTGAGAAAACAAGTAGATAATGATATCTATTCACCGTTTGTTGAATTCATGGACTCGTCAAAAAGTAACATTTATAATTTTCTTGATCATGTAGAGTATGCAAAAAGACATTAAGTTATATACTATTTGAACAAAGCGCATACTAACGAAATAGGACCAACGAGGCCGTGAAAACCTTCAAAAATTTGCATTGACTGTTTCAAAGAGTATTCAAGAACTTATAAATAGAATAACAATATTAGCTAAATAAACCCATAAAATCGAAAATAAAATGGTCCAAGCATAGCAGAAATTTCACGATGAAGTAAACTGTGTTGATACGAGTTTGATGGTTCACACCAAAATTACACAACAGTGCATATATTTCAAATACATAAAGTGATCTAATGTCTGTATCGATATAATTTATGTCTACAAAATACGTTGGCTATTTAATAATGTCGAGTTCATTACATTCAATATTAAAGTGACATGTGTTCTATTGAAACAGCAGTTATATATCTACACAAATATTACATCAATACTATTAAGACACATACGTCGACATGGCATTACATATCCTTTGTTGTCCACGTCCACGAACAATAATACATTTAAAAATTAACCAAATGTCCCATCCTTGATAGCATAAGTAGGCAACGCATCATTTTCGAGTAATAATATATTGTTGAAAAACGTCTACCTTTGAATTTGGTGTCATTGTATCTCATGATCAAATATTTAACCAAACGACACAACTAAACTTTGGGCTTCGAATCCAAGTGAAACTTTTTACCGAACATTTTTCTTTCTTTGAGTCAAAGTACATTATTCTTAACAGAAATAAACCGTCCGAGGTTAGCACTTAGAAGCGTCAGAATGTTTGGAGTCTACATGACTAATCTTAATTTAAAAATTGGTGAAAAAGAAATTTTGTTTTCCCCGGAATTTATCAATTTTCATTGGTCATAAGTTCAATTTGTTTTTATCTAGCTTTAAAAATCTTGTTAGTGAATAATATAAAAACTATAAGAAATAAAAGTTATCGGCATTACAGACGTTGATAATGAAAATAGAAAAATTGATGATTATAAAGAATTAACTCTCCGTCTTCACAACTGATAAATTCATCAAATATGGATCATATTTACGATTAAATAGCATAAAATGAACGATTGTTATTTAAAAAAATCTAATAAGTTGCATAATTCAAAGATGAGTCTTAAGTTTTCACCGACACCTCAACACCACATAACTAACTTTCTAATTAACCATCATTCAACCACCATGGTTAGCTCTCGCTATGTTAACTTTTCCATTCCACTATCACATGCAATTTTTACGGGTGTGAGTGGGAGATTTTAGGTGGAGAGAACTGGCGCGTAATAACTTTTTTGTATTTAAAAGATGTTATTTTTATAATTTGTAAAAGAAATTATAGTCTTTAAATTGAATTATAAGAAGTATCATCATACATTTTCAGTTTACCCTTTTTTTATCACTTTTAATATTTGTTGATATCGTAATAAATACAAATATGTAAAATTCACAATAAGGAGTAATGTCAAAATATCACATCCTTTGATGGAATAAAATAATTATTATCAGCATTATTATTTTGATATTTTAATAGCACCCTCTAAAATTAAACCAAAGGGTGTCTTCGTCCATTTGTCATTCAGGTGCTTATCTAACGTTCGAAAATTTCAAATTGGTGGTTCGGTGCCGAAGCTGCTAGGTCCATATTCGCGTGGTCGGCTGGTCCCACGGAGAGCGTAGTGTTGCGGCCCCATATTATGTCAATAAATAAATCAATATATATATATATATATATATATATTATATTACATCAAAACAATTTAAATTTTAGATTTAACCCCTAGAAAAATATAAAAATGAAGACAAAATTAAATTGAAATTTCCTATACATGCCTTATTAAGTTATTATATATACAAGCAAAAGTGTAATGAAATTTTGAATAGAACTTCTTAGGCCTTGTTTTTTTGGACATTAACTTGTACGCACGCAATTCCGTACAAGTTCACACACATTTTCAACCACACACATATTTTTCAATACAATCTCAACCACATACTCCCTCCGTCCCACTAAGATAGACAAGTATTCATATTTTGTCCGTCCCAAATTATAATCCAATTTTCTTATTGAATGTATAATTTATTTTCCATGTACTAAAATACCCCTATGTAAGATAATTGGAATACTAAATATCAAGATAGATATTTCATCTCCCAAGATATTTAAACATGTTCACACTACTTTTTGACCATTCAATATAGGGGTAAAATTGGAAGAATATGTGAATATCTTATAATTCCAAGAACATTTAAGATATTTTCTTAATATGTGTGAAAAATGGTGGGTGCCTATCTTAGTGGGACGGAGGGAGTATTTTATACGGAATACCGCGCATGATAATTTCATCACCAATCAAACATACCCTTGATTTGTCTCAAATTTTACACTTTCTCTCATTGTATATGCTCGTCCTCCTATAAAAATAGATTTATATACATTTTTTATGGCCAAAATTATTTTGCATTTTCTTATAGAGGGCATATTTAGATTAAATATATTTTTTACCACTTAAGACTAAACTTATTTTTTCAATATTTATTTTTGACAATCACTTAATTAAATTGACAATTGTTTTAATTTTTTCTACCAATTCTCTCAATTTTTAGCCTTACATTCAAAACTGATTTAATCCATAATATCTATCAAACATATATATTTAATATTTATATTTTCTAATATGATTACTTAATTTGCTTTATAATTAACCAAAATAAATTTACCATCTTTCTTAATTCAAACTTACATTTAATTTAATGATGTAAGTAATGCAAAAATAAACTAGGTCAAGCCTATGTACAATTTGGTAATTCATTTTGTTTTCTAATATTCTCCCATTTAACATGTATCGCAAAAACTGTTTGAAATTATGAATTATGTTTCACAATATAAAGTTCGATAATTTATTCTTGTTGCAACATTGTTCGCAGTTGAAAGTTATCTAGTAGGTAAATAGGTTATTGAGTATATAAATTGGCAAATTAAAGTAAGGGTATACTAAAAGAGTGTCTATTAAGTTCACTTTTTCAGTTACATTAATTACAATCTTTAATTTGGGTAAAGAAAACGGAAGAATATAATATTGTCTTTGTGTTACATTCTTATCACTCCCTCGGTCCTATTTACATCTATTTGTTTGGTTCCATGAGAATTAAGAATATTATAAGAAAAGCAAATTATGAAAATAAATTTTCTAATTTATCTTTGGGATAGTTCCAAAAATGGTCAGGTAATGTCTTGTCACTTCAAATATATCTAATTTTGATAATTGATGCAAAAATGTCGAATTTTACCACTACAATGTCTAAGTAGTTCTATGACATCATATGATTTTGAAATGTCTTTCGAGTCATTTGGAAATATCGAGATTATTATATGTCAATATATCTCTTGACATTATTTAAATGTCGAGAATGTTATATTGAAACGCCGTTCTCTACAATTTTGTAAATGTATTTTTCGATATTGTATAATTTTACATTGTCAAATATAAATGTTAGATTAGACAGTTATTACTTTCATCGAGAACTTTTTTGTTCTTTTTTTTAGTTGCATGTCTTTAAAGATAGTTGATGGTAATGATTTTGTAGTGATAGATTTTTATTACACACAAACAACATTGTGTAGTTACAAATTTACCAGATAATTAAGATTGCATTGGGTGAAGATGGTATTCTTTAATTGCCTATGAGGATGTGATGTGTGGACATTAACACAAATAATATCGACAAAAGAATTATCGAAAGATAATAAAAGTGGTTTATATAATCAAGTGTGATCGTTATTAAATGTCAGCCAACTAAAATGCATTAATGAAATAGACAATTTGATGATATTATTTTACATTTAATTAGACCTGTAGAATCTCGATAATTTGGACATCTAAAACTTCAAGATTGACATTTGTAATTCTTGACATTTTATGTGTCGAAAGTTAAGACTAACAAATGTTGCCATATGGGCAAAGTGGTCCAAAAATGAAAAATGGTCATTTTTGCAAATGCAATAAACTTTTGCCATTTTTAAAATTGGCATTATAAATTTGGACTTTTTTTGCAATTTCCACTTTATCTTTCTTAATGTTGCATAAAATTGTTAGAAGTAGGAAATGAATTTAAGAGTGTGCAAACAAAATTAAATGAAGATATATATACTAGTAAATGAACAAAATATTCAATATAGAGACATGTATACAAATTGAATAAATCAACTTGAACACGGTGATTGACATAATTGTAATGTATCAAAATTCTGTGAAGTGGAATATTTTTATCGCTATTATCTCACTTCATAAGATTATGATACATTACATTGTATTATTACTTATTGTATTGAATTGGATTATTCACTTAGGACAATAAATCAAAAAGAAAACATAGTAACTTATATAAATGAGATTATTATGAGAAGATCGAGTACCGGCCTATATTTGATTACTTCACTTCTTAATTATAATGTATCGTTACTTTTTCGTTCTTTCTTTCTTTCTTTCTTTCTTATTTATTGCCTAGTTGTCATCCACATGAAATTTACAATAATTTTACTTGAGAAATATTTTAAGATGGAAAATTTACTTTGGGGAAGAATCCACAAGTGTAATAAAAAAATGTGTTGTAATTGATAATTCTATATACACCTTTCAACTTCAGCTTATTACAGAAATATTGTTGTTTGCTTTTTTTATTTTTAATTTTTGTTATTTGTTTTTGTATTTAGGACAAACTTTTTAACAAAATGTGTTAGTTTATGCATAGACTTTGTTACGTTTTTTGTTTACATAACATGATGTGTTGTACTTGTGAAATTATTTAATAGAATTTGTGCAATTTTGTAACACTCAAGTTGTAATTGTTTCGATGATTTTAGAGTGGTAGGGGGAAATTAAAATTAAAATACCATTTAATTGATCATTCCCTCTTTTGTAAATTATTATGAGTCGATAATAATTTATCGAGCAAACTTGACGAATATTTAAAAATACATGTTAATATTTCATGTATCATTTCTTCCTACAATGAGAAATCATTAGGATTGAGGTGATGAATTCAATATTTGAATTCTATAATTTTATCCTCACAATGGTTGCCTATGGTTTAATTAATTTGAGTTCTTTTATTGAGAATCACTCAATTCTGTTTTGGATTAATGCTTAAAGTCGAACTATGATAGCGCAATGAAGGGGTATAATATTTATTGAGATAGTGCATTATAATTATTACATGCTAATAATTATTCTTTATTTTTAAACAAAATGAAAAAAAATAAAGAAAATCTACTCGTCCTCGATTACAATAATGAACTAGTACATTAGAAACTTTGGATGAAAAAGTAACTATCTTTTTATCCCCGGCTTTTCACTGTCAAAAGAAATAATAATTTTGCTAGAACTACAAGATAATAATAATTTTTATTATATTTTTTGAGATTCTACAGGGTTCAAAGAATAAATTTAAATCTGTCATCCTGCTCCTGTGTGTCCTTATATATATAATCAATTCAATCCAAATAATCATACAACATTAATTTTGTATATATATGAACTATATTACTTACATTTCAACAATTTTATAATCACTTCGATTGTATATAAGATATCTAGCTACTAACTTTATGTGAATGCTTATTAACAAATTTTATTTGTGCCTTTATTTTAATGACTTTGACCCATTCAATGTTTCTATATTTACTAATGTTTATTTTCAAGGCTGCACTTTACAAATTTTTCAACTAATAACATTATTGATAGATGTTAATAATATTAACATAAAATCCAAAAAAATAATTAAAATAAAGAATGAGTTACAACAATAAAATTAAAGAATTTAGCTTGAAACAATTCTATAAAAATTTCAATAGAGTTTCCTATATATTTCGTGATTAATCCATCGCAAATATGTAAGAAACAACTCGCTTAAAATCCATTAATAACTTAATTTACTATTCTCATAATAGAACTTAATTAATCATTTATACTGCGCTTGCATCTTACTTTACAGATTCATAGAGCGCTTGTGATAATATATTACATTTTGCTTATTTCAAGATTAATCTACTAATGTAAACCCAAAATAAAATAATATTAAATATTATATTTATCAAAATAACCATACTAAAATAACTATACTAACATTCGTAGAGCTCATTGTTTTTCTTTAAAATTATTTTACATTTTATTATATGCAATTATAAATTCTCGAGAAATATTAATTATTATACATCGTATATTAAAGTATTAAAAATTACTATGTAAATAATAATTTTTAAATGTTAATTAGATATATAATCGTGATAAAGATATATTATAAAAATAATAATTGAAATGAAGACAAATCCATTGCACTCTAAACTATTTCTTCCATGTTGGGAAACACTTATCTTCGCTCCACCCATCTTCATTTACTCTAGGTTGAACGCTGATATAGCACTACACTTTCATTCCCCATCCTCGTCTGCCCCGCCACTAAAAATTCTCATCCCCGCCCACACACCTATCACGATTGTTTAATCTAAGACTTTTGTTTTGACATTTTATTTCTTTAATAAATACCTTCTAATCTAAATATATTAAACACGATATTAACCTATTAGGTATAAACTTACTAATTTAACATATTCCATATTAAATATTGAATAATTTGGTATAACATTTAAATTAATTTGGATATGATAAATAAATCTAAATATATAAGATTAATACTTAAAATATACAATCTAACTGATTATACTTAAAAATAAAATAAAATATCAACAGAAGAAATTCGTATAAAAATAAATAATTCAAAGTAGGTAGATTCTTAATATTTTTTGAGATGAAAACTTAGATAAATATTTAACATAGTGAAAGCCAATTAAAATATTCTAATTGAGTAAATATAATTCAAATAACTGATTGAGTCGATAACCAATTGTTTAATAAGTTAATTTTAAACTTATTCCCTAAGCAAATAAGGATTCAACCTGTTAATTATTATATAATTGTTTGGTTAAAGTAGTGTCAAATAAAAATCATTACTATTCAATACCTATTTTTGGAAATACACTTAAAAAAGAAAAAGAAAAAAGGAAAGCAAATCCTTTGAAACACACGCAATTATACAAAAAATATTAATATTTTCACCAATCAGAATCTAAAAGAAATATCATAAATTACAAAACATACGAAAATCAAAAAGAAAAGCATATTTTGAAAAACGATAATCAGTAAATAAAGTTAATTAGGAACTAATGATCACTCAAATTACTTTACAAAGAAGATGTAATGCAATTTTAAAAATCCAAAATCTTACAAAAGTTAACTTAACTTTATTTTTAAAATACATCAAAGATAAAATAATTCTCAGAAGACATTTTCCTTCCTCAGAATAATCTAATTATTTTTTATTATTTTATATTTTTAAATAATTATGTTTCTCCATATTTAGTAATTTATTTAATTTTGATTAATTTTCGTCTAATAAAACTATCTCTTTTTTTCAATGAAAATATATCCAATAAAATTCTAAGAAATAATTAATTGTAATTAATATAATTAATTCTTGTTTTTACCAAATTTTTTATAGAAATAATTTATTATTTATAAATAATTAGTTTTTTTACCGCAATTTTAAGAATTGTATGAATATAATTTTAATGATATTTTATAATTAAAAAGATATCTTGCATGTTGAAAGATGTCTTTCATTTTTTAGGAAAAATCTAGTTAACCATGGAAATCTAACTACTTTTAATTATTATTTATTTTTTCATGAGAACGTTATGTTTCTATTTTTTTGTAATATAATTAATTTTGATTAATTTTTGGTCCAACGATGTCAATTTTCACTTATTAAAATCAAGTCCAATTAAATTATAATAGTATTATTAATTTTAATTGATTGTAATAGAATTATTTGTAATTAATTTTCATTTTAGCTTATTATTTATGAAAAGAATTAATTATTTTGCAATAATCATTTTAATATCGGCCAAACTTACTTTTACGATAAGATGTAACACTCCAATTCTAAGAATAAAAAAATCTTATAGGCTAACTTAACCTCATTTTTAAAATACGTAAAAGAAAAATTATTTTTGTAAGCACATTTTTCTTCCCTCAGCAATATAATTAATTTTAATTATTTTTTCATTTTGTGAAATAATTATATTTCTCCTTTTTAGTAATTTAATTAATTTTGATTAATTTTAGTCTAATAAAAGCCTCTCAATTTTCATCCAATGAAAATCTATCAAATTAAATCTAAAAAAATATAATTAATTGTAATATAATTAATTCTTTTGTTTTAGCTAATTATTTATAAAAATAATTTATTATTTCTAAATAATTAATTTTTAGCCATGCTTTAAGAATTATATGAATCTAATTTTAAAGATATTTTATAGTTAAAAGATATCAAGTATGTCAAAAGATACCTTTCATTTTTTACTTAAAATTAGGAAAAATCTAGTAAACCATAGCAATCTAATTGAATTTAATTGTTATTTATTTTTTAATTAATGCCATTTTTCTATTTTGGCAATATAATTAATTTTTATTAATTTTTGTCCAACGAAACCATGTCAATTTTCGTCCATTGAAATCAAGTCCAATTAAATCGTAACAGTATTATTAATTTTAATGAATTGTAATAGAATTAGTTTTAATTAATTATTATTTTTTGCTAATTATTTATGAAAATAATTAATTATTTCTAAAAGAAACATTTTAATATCATCACTTTTAAGAATTGCATGAATTTAGTTTTGAAGAAATCTTATAATTTAAAAGATATATTACAATTTAAAGGATTTATTTTTCATTTTTTAGGAAAAACCCGCAACAATTTAATGATTTTTTTAAATTAATTATATTTTCCCTTTTAACAATGTAATTAATTTTGATCAATCTTTGTCCACTAAACTCATGTCTAGCTAAATATTTGCAATATAATTTATTATTTTAATTAATAATAGTTTAAATAGTTATATTAAATTTTGTATTTAAGTTAATTATTTCTAAAAATACTTTTTCCAAAATAATTTGCTTGATAACCATAATTTAAGAATTATATGAATCTAATTTTAAAATATCTTATAATAGAAAAGACATCTTAGAATTTAAAGATATAAATATATATTCAATTAATTAAAAAATCAATTAATGTTACAATTGAATGATTAATTGAAAATTGATGTTATAATGCTTCTTTTAATTCTTATGTAAAAATTAAATGAATTATAATTTTTATCCAATCAAAATTAAATCTTAGTGAAATCGCTAATTTTAATTAATTTTCATTTATTAGATAATTATTATTTTTAAAATAATAAATTCTTTCTAAAATTAATAAAAGGGTCCAACGTAGTTATAAATTTTCATGTTACACATTTATTTTAATTTTTATGTAAAAATTTCATGAATTTTAATTTTTCATCACACAAAAATTAAATTTTATAGAAATCACTAATTTTGATTAACTTTTTATTCTTTAGCTAATTATTTATAAAAATGATTGATTGTTTCTAAAATTGATTATTGGGTCCAACCTAATTTTTAAATTTTTTTAGTACAAATTGGGATTATAGTGGTGGAATTTGTCTCAAATCCTTGGGCCAATTGCTAGTGAGTTTTTTTAAAATTTTGGGTAAAACTTTAATGAATCGTAATTTTGTATTGCAAAAAAATTGAATCTTAGCACGATTATTAATTTTAATTAATTTTTGTTTCTTAGCTAATTATTTTAAAATAATTAATTATTTCTAAAATTAATTAAGTATGTGTCCGATCTTATTTTTTTATTTTAATGTTAAACCTTTATTTGAATTTTGTGTGAAAATTTAATCAATGGTAATTTTGTATGGCATAAAAATTAAATGTTAGTGAAACTGCTAATTTTAAATAATTTTATTTTTTAAATACAAAAATTATGAAAAAACGATCAATTAAAAATTCATTCCAATTCTTGAAACACCCTTATATTTTTGAACACATAAACATATAAATTAAAGATTTGTACTAAAAATAAAGGAAAATTGAAATTTGTAATATTTGAAAAGAAAAAATATATAATATTTGTCCAGTAAACTAAATTATAATTGATAATAATGTAAGCTAATGTGAGGTAAAATTAAATTTGTAATTTGTTATTGAAGCTTGATGTTAAAGTGCAAATATAATGAGACATTTCATTATATTTGAATTTTACTTAACAAATATCAATTAAGTGTGTGAACAAATTATCAAAATTTTTTTAATGTTATTACATCGAAGTCATTAATTTATATTAATATCAATTTATATTTAAGCTTAGACACTAATTTATATGTTTACGAAATTTTAATATTTTTAAAAATAAAAATTTATATATTGATAGATACTTGTTTTAAAGTTTTCAAGTTTTAAAGAAAAATAAATTACAAATTATTATTTTATATGTAGAAAATAAAAAAGAAGAGGAAATGATGGAAAGAGTATTTAGATATTATGAGATTGGGTAAAATAGGGTAGAAATAATTAAATAAAATATATATACATTAATATTAATATATTATTAGGGTAAAAAAAATAAAAGAGAGTTGGATATATATTAATATATTAGGGTAAAAAAATAAAAGAGAGTTGGATATAGATTAGGCAAGAAAAAATAAAAATAGAGTTTGTTGAAACCTAAAAACTGGATGTAATGACAACAAAAAAATATAATAAGAAAAACCTCATTTTCCATATATATAAATTATTCTATATATGACAGTTTATATTAGAAAGAATTCAAAGTGAAAATTAATAAATAGATTTTTTTCCTTTTCTTCACGCATTTTACATTATCTTTTTCCGTAAATTCTGATCATTGGTCATGAAGATTGAGCGGGAAAAGAATAAAAAAATCAATTAAAAACATTTTTTGTCCAATTCTTTTTCTATATTATAGATTTCATAAAGGTATTACTATAAAATATAGTAATAAAATAAAATAAAATAACACAAATAAATGTATTGTTCACACGATTTTTCCTTTATTATATTATAGTAGTAAAAGCGCAAAGGATAATAGGCCTAAAGTTTTGGGCCAATTATGATTTCTTTTTATTGATTTATCTTTTCTAAGTCACCTTTCTATATTTTGCGAAAAATGAGCCACACCCATGTGTGTTGTCGTTTTGACATAATTATTGTTCGCTCCCTTTTGTCTCTTGCCGTTACTATGAAGGGAACATTAGTATGAAATTGTTCAATTGCTGCATGAATCCTACTTGAAAATTTCCGTCATTATGCTATTCAGATCAAAATTAAACTTCAAGATTAATTATACATTCAAAAAAAATATTTATTATCTATATATTTTATAATTTCCATCATTATTCAAACTTAAAAATAACTTTTGAATAAAATAAATGTTTACTTGAACATGTTATAAGTGGCAGGTGAAATTAAACTGTATTCATTGAAGTCCAAATATTCATTGTAATAAATTTACTCGAATATGACTTTACAATTAGGCGAATGCAAATTTGACCACATAATGGTCCAAATAATGTTAAATAGTCACATGGGGCACAGTTCCGATGAGCATAACAACAAACTATTGGTGTCGTTGTCTTTTAACAGTTAGTGTCTTTGCACTAACTGGTGCGCAAAAACATGAATTAATAAAACACTGTCACACCCCAATCGTCAACGTGCTTTAATGGTTCATAAGGGCATGTGCTATTTTTATTGAGTTTAAACACGCTTAAATTATTGTGATGCATAGCTCTAAAAATATAGGAACTCCAAGTGTCAAGATCACAACATTGGTCTTCTTTTTCACTAGACAAATACTTTAATAAAATTCCTAAAAGTTAACACATATTCTATAGAACATTTTAAAGTAAGAGTGACCACACAAAAAAATTGTCACCCATGTTATGGTAGCCTTTTTGCATATCAATGGTGAAAATTGCTTAGAGGCAAATTTGGTTCCCTATTCAAGTTGGTTAGGTGTCAAATTCCTTTGTAATCCAAGTAATGTTTTATATAGTAGCCAGCATTTGTGGATAAAAGATCACAAGTATGCTTGCATTTATACACACATTTAACAACTGAGGTGTTCCGGTTTTAAATTTTGAATTTATTTTCGTTTTCTACTTTAAAAAAGGATTTTGAAAACTATAATGTGTTTTTTGGATTTTTTTATATTTTAATTAATGTGCTTTGAGTGAAAATACTGAAAATTGTAAAAAGGGCAAAAAAAGAGTTGTTTTGATTTTCCTTTACCAATTTATCTATTTGGTCTTAAATATGTGTCATGGAAAAATATGAAAGTTGACTGCAACGAAGAAAAAGACGAATTGTGCCCTCAAATGAATAAAAATATTGTCCGGTCCCTCACTGACTTTTGAGTCCACAATCATAATTCATTTTACTCTTTTTAAGAATTGTTTTCACCCTTCTTTGACACTAATATTTTACCATCCATCACCACCCAATAAGTGCTTGACATTGCGAAGGCCCAAGTGGTTAATGATTCTTGTCCATACATAAAACTAACTATTTGATTTATATATAAGCGATTTAATATCGATTTATCACTTCGGTATAATTTTGGGTATAATTTAGTATGTTTGTAACATATATGTTACTTCAATGCAGAGGCTGAGAATATGATCATATTTAATTTCGAAGTAACATGTGTCACGTAGACATAACAATCGAATATCCATATAGACACCATATCATCATCATCGCCGACTAAATATTTGATTGAATGTCATAGAAAACTTTGAAGTTTGAGCCCTTAGAAGTCCCCATTTACATTTTTTTAATATAAAATAATATGAGGTTTTTATGACACTATATTTTTCTTAAGAACTAAATCTACCTTTTTTTTTTAATTTATAAGAATAAAGTATACCCAATGACTTAAAGAAAACAAAAGGGGCAAAATCATGACTGTCTTTGTTGATTTTTCAATTGTGCAGGGGTCCATGGAACAACTAGCCATTGCCTATGCATCATGAAAGCGTTGCACTCCTATCCTATGGCTTTAACTTTTACAACCCACCAAACTATGATGAAGAGAAAGGTATCATTTCTATCTCCGATTTCTTTTGTGTCATCAATTGATTCTACACTTCTATGCTACCAAAGACGATTATATATATGCTTGGATCTATAGTTTGTACAAACAATTGTTAATTAAATTATATGATAAGTAATTTTGGGATAATTAGTCGATAAACATTTTATGTAATTATAAACGTGAGTTTTACTGTTTGAGCGATTTTAATCAAAGGATGGTTGATCAATGACAATATGACATTACCAAGGCTTTCCAAATCACGATGATTTTATAGCATTTCAGTCTGTTGTACACAAGTACAGAAAAAACTGAAATATCGAAATATGACTGTATAATTTCTTTTTGTAATTTAAAATTTTAACCCGACTTTTCAATGCATGACGAAAAATTAAGCAGGATCCTATTACTCTTGAAAATAGAATTTAGCATACATTATCATAGAATTTGGAAATTAATTAATTTAGAATTTCTTGCTTTTTCTTTTTCCTCTCTTTTTGGGGTAATTGTAATGCCTCAATGTGGTGAGGTGGGGGTGGCACATGCCCCCCACCTCATGTGAAAAAGTGTAGCCATTGGGCAAGATTTGACCTGGGATTAATCAAGTCATTTTGGCATCTTGTGGTTACATAGATTTTCGTTTGGTGCCGGCCGTTTCCAATGCATGGTGAATTGCACCCCCCATGAACAGTAGTCGACAGTAGAGAGAGTATGACACTGACCAATTAGGTGGATCTAAATTTGTGCGCGCATGGCTTTTCTTTTTCTTTTTTTCCATCACTTTTTTTTTATCAATTATTCCATTTTTATCCACTTTTTCGTCTAGATTTCCGTAGCTCGTCCAGATATAAACATCCGTCTAGAATTATTTCACTACTATTTTATTATTATTTTTAAATTATTTCTATTTCTCTCCTCTTTTTCACTTTTTTCTCTCTTTTTCCCTACACTTCTTTCTATTCATTTTCAAATAAAATAATTATCTTCTCTTCTCTCTATCTCTCTCCTACACTCTTTCCTCCATATCATCTACAATCCATACTCTCATTGGAGATGACTTATAATTTCTTTATGCATAAAATGTACAATTTTGTCTTTTAAAATGCCCATGTGATAATTGTGATATTATATGTTATCGGCGTTGGGACAATTTTTATTATTTCAATGATGATGTGGCATGGCGGCAAGGTAGGATTGGACTCATTGGGACATTTTAAGTAATGCAAGTCCAATCCCAACACGCCGCATCAATATTGTGACAATAAAAATTATCTTAGCACTGGTAACATATCAATTTCGGGCTTGTATTCTATAACACAATAAATTTTTACTAACTTCCACTAACTTTTTTCTCTCTCATCATTTTCAACCACTTATATAATTATTTTATATTTTTAATATATTTTTTCTAATTTTCAATCACACATCTAACACATCATTTAAATAAATCCCCGATATTATGGAGTATGGAGCAAGCCTTCAGTGATCATTGCTGTCAATTTATTAAAAAAATTTATGTCACTTGAATTTTAATATATATCGAAGTATATCTGATTATTTATAGATAGTGAAAACTCGTGTTCATTAACACTGATTAGGGTGCACAACATTATTCATTTAGACTTGAGATATTTTTATTATATTTATTGTTTTTAATAAAAAAGCAACCTGAAAGTGCTAATTCATGTGAATTTCCGAAGGAGATAGAAGAGTATTCGCGTTGAACATATTAGAAGTGGTCAATACTAAAACTTGAAAAGGCTACACCTTATTTAATCACATATATTTTAATATAGATAAATAACTGAGAAATCCCACACGCGGTTATGCATGCATGATTAAAAATTAATCAATACACATAAATTCAATTCCGCCAATATTTATCACATTGCTGATCCCAAAGCTAGGGTAAAGGAAGAGGGTTGTGATAGGTTGGCAACTAGCATAAAACTGTGTCAAATCTATAAAATGGAACCAAATAAAAAATACGTTGGGGCGTTCCCTACTAAGCAATGCGCTACACTGGACACCGAGTGTAATGACAAATGGGCGATGGTGCGGGCAAGGGCATTCTCCCGAAGCGTCGCGTCACATCGGCACCCGAGTGTGGCGAAAAATAGGCAAGGGTCTCATGCATTCAAGAACGTGCGCGAGTAAAGAAGTTAGTCCATAAGGATAAGGTTCGCTTAGCCTCCTGGAACATAGGATCTTTGATCGGTAGACTAGCGGAAATAGAAATATATATATATATATTTTTTTGCAATAGAATATTAATCTCCTAACATATCAAAATGTGTATTAATCTCCCAAAACGTCTATATATGTATTTGAAAAAACAATCCAGACTTGTGATAGAATTTTATTGATCACAAAAAATAAATCAAACCTAAATGGAGGGTGAGCAAAGCCTGACCTCCCATATTATGCCTACATACAAACGCACATTTTGACACCTAAAATGATGCATATATGATAAGCATGAGAAGCACTGCTTCTCTAACAAGGGAAAGAGCGCAACCTACTCTACGATCTTACTAATAGTAGTTCATTTTGACAACTTTGATTACATTGGTTCTGTTTATAAATAGGTTCATTAAATTATTTATTAGCTCTAAAATTAAGTATTTAAAATAATTTATAAAGATTATGAGATCTTTGTAGATAATATTGTTGTTTTAATTTGATTTATTTTATATCCAAAATAGTTACCAAATCTTAATACCCATCTTTGTGCAAAGCTCATCTTTATCTTTACCTTCCCCATTTTACTAACTATTATAATTCTTACAATTAGTAAAATTATAATTCTTACAATTAGTAAATAGTTGAAAATTAAAAAAAAATAAAAATTGAGATTGCATATCTTAATTTTCTTCTCAACATGAAAAGCTTAATAATAATAATAATAATAATAATAACAATAATAATAATAATCTATATTTTACAAATTTTTTATGTATTATTTTTAGTTTACAAATTAATCCCATTGTTAACTACTACTCTATATTTTATATATTATTTTAGTTTACTTTTGTATTTAATTTAATTTGATAACTAAAATTTTTTTAATTATTATGAAAATCAAAATCAGGAATAAAATTTCAGTACAACGCACGAGTAAAAATCTAATTAATCAAGTAAATTTTTATGTGATACAAGCAAACTTTCCTAATTCAATATATCATAATCATATATATCAAGTGGCACTGACTATCCACATATGCGATAAATTATAGTCTAATTTCCTTATTGAATGTATAATTTATTTTCCATGTACTAAAATACCCCTATTTAAGATAATTGGAATATTAAACATCAAGATAGATATTTCATTTTCCAAGATATTTAAATATGTTCATACTACTTTTTGACCATTCAATATAGGGGTAAAATTGGAAGAATATATGAATATCTTATAATTCCAAGAGGATTTAAGATGTTTTCTTAATATGTGTAAAAAATGATGGGTGCCTATCTTAGTGAGACGGATGGAGTATATCAAGTGGCACTGACTATCCACATAGTGGGACACCCAGGTTGTCTGTAATTATGACATAAAAATTAAATTCACAAAAAATTGTTAGCCTAATGAGCTGTCTGCCTTTAATTATTAGGTTTAATCTGGCATTGGGAATGCCCACGACATTACCACTCTAATCCCATAGCTTTTCGAGGCTTTAATTTTTGTTAATTACTAGTAGTAGTAATTACATCATTAATTTACTAATGATACAAGAATACATATTCCTAAGTTGGCCCTTTTGTTGATACAAGGAAAAGGTACTATCATAGTCCCATCATAAAGTGTGTTTTTTAGATATTAGCAGATTAGACAATTTAGCGTCCATATGGTCCAAAAACTCGTATTATTGTTGTTAAGAGATAATCTCATGTTGAAATATTATATTATGAAATAAGAAAAATAGTGTAAAAGCAATTTTTAATTTGATTGTTGATTTTCAAAAAATAAAGTGAAATTAAGAAAATAAATGGAATTAGTCTCGATGGAAATGAGTTGGGAGATCAATCGCCCAAGTAACATTACAATTGTATTGGAATTCATTACACTTGTAATGAAATCCATTACAAGTGCAATGAAATCCATTACAAGTGCAATGAAATCTTGTTTTGTAAGTACCCCACTAAATAAATAAATAATATTCTCACCATCCCAATTAGATAATTTTTTTATTTTTCCTTTTTTTTTTTCCGTTTTCGTACGAATTAAAAATATCATTGAAAAAGTAAATTATATTGGTTGCTTACTTTATCCGTGTTCAATGAGTCTAAAAAATTATTAGAATTATCAAAATATTTAAGTTGTGCAAATTAGATGATGTTATAACAATAGATGAATAGGAAGATGCTATATAATTGGGACCAACAAAAACATAAAAGAGGTTTATATAATTGGAGCGGATGAAGCATATGTAAAGTATTGGACTACTGCTCATACTAAGATCGATAGTTTAAACTAAAACATTTAATTCTCCATACATAGATGCTCCTACATTAGACGTTTTAAGACCATTGTAGATGCTCTGAGATTAGACAATTTAGCGTCCATTTGATCCAAAAATTCGTATTATTGGTGTTAAGAGATAATCTTATGTCGAAATATTATAAAATAAATAACATATAGTGTAAAAGTAATTTTTGATTGCTGATTATCAAAAAATAAAGTGAAATTAAGAAAATAAATGGTTTAGTCTCGATGGAAACGAGTTGGGCGATCAGTCACCCAAGTAACATTGCAATTGTATGGGAATTCATTGCACTTGCAATGAAATCCGTTACGGGTGCAACAAAATTGTTTCATGTAATACTACAGCTTATTCGATCAGATTAAAATTAAAAAATTAGTGCATGTGTCACAATCCGATAAAAAGAAGATAGAATGATAGTAATATTTCACTCTACAGTATTGGGACACCTTGATTCAATTAATTATATATGACTAGCATGGCGTGGTTGTGAAACCAAATGGACGTGACACCACAAACGCTGTTTGAACTCCCACGTTTTCTTGGCAGGACAACCCATTAAGTTGATATGACACATACTGTGATGGGCTAACAATTCAGTCCTAGGCTTTAAGGGCCCAAGTATGTCTGAGGCCCAAATTTGCCCACAACTCCATTCACCACTGTAGAAAGTACACTGACACTGGCTGGTCCGATGCCTTGGGTCAAAGTCCGAGCCCACAAAAATTACACCCAAATGCGAAATACTTGTTTGCGCCCACATTCAATTCTCAGTATTAACACGAGAAAACAAAAATTAAGTAATAATGAAAAAGTTGGAAATTGAGACAGAGATTTTTGGTCCCGATCGATTGCCCACTTGTGGGCACGCTATGGGTACTACATGTCCTCTCCCACCATTAGGGGGGAGACGTGCCGCTTATTCGCCCATGTATGGACACTGTAGTATGGCCACATGTAGGAAATAGATCAAAACCGGAAAACTTCTATCTAACAAACGTTTACGTACATGCAAACTGTTTTATCATCAAAATAATTATAACAACGATTACAAAGAACTTGTATAGCATATTTCAAAAGAAAAGAACTTGCCATTGACGTGGCTCCCTCACCCTGTTGGCAGCTTATGCTGCCAATATATTGACATTGGATCATTGGCGTCGGTTAAATATGGGATAAAAAATGAGTTTATAAGAAATTTGACTACTCCTCCTAATAGGTTATCTTTTTGGGATCAAACTTCAATCCCTAACAGTATATTAATTATAAAATTAAGGGTTGTTCATTGTTGTCTCCTCTAAATCAAAGAACTCATTTTCTTTTATGTTGCGTAAAATTTATATTTATGCCCTTGAAGATCCTAAAAGTCTTTTATAACTTATAAGATAATAAGCGATTGTAAAGTTCACATTATGGACGCATCGACGTCCACGTTTGAAGCATAGAGCTTATCTTAAAACATCATCTATAATTTTTAGACTAGTAAATTCAAGATAATAATTGCTTAATTATCATAAAATATTCTAAAGATAATAAACATCATCTCGTAGAGTTCCTTTTTTTATTTTTTATTTTTCAAGCTCCATATTTTGACAGTAGAGCTTGCAGGGGATCCTCTCAATTAGAAAGATTCATCGAGTTCTCTATTTACCACATAAACTTAGAATAGAGTAATAATATAACTATATAAGAATTTATGTACCCCACTTTGTGGATACGTTGACCTCCAAATGACGAGCAAAAGTTCATGTCAAAAAAACGTCATGGACTCGTGAACTCAATAATATCTACAATGGATAAATTAAACTGTGACAAAGTCTTCTGGAGATTGAAAGCAACATTTAGCGTGGAGCTCATTTTAAGAACACGCAGAGGTCACTTTAATTGCATGTAGGCTTCCTAGTGAAAAGATAGGGGTTCGTGTTCTATAAACAACTAACAACTTGTGGACACAAAATAATGAGGAGGGCCCAACTGAAAGGAGATGGAGACCTAACCTCAAAGGTCCACAATTGAGGGAGAGAATCCAAGAAGATGAAACTTAAGCCCAAAAATCCCATAAAGTAGAAACGGAGAACATGAATGAGAGAACACTCAAAACGTTGACCAAGATTTGTCCAAATAAGACGAGTAGTGCAGGGCGAGCGAATGGTATTCGAGAAGTCTCGAGGAAGTTATCTCTTTCTCTCCATATTTCACCACATCATTAATGAGAACAGTTAACATTGGAGAGGGGGATGCATGTATTGAATTAATGGCGGTTTGGAGAGCTCAAAGGACGTGGGTATAGTGGCGGTCAATTGAAAAGTCATTGGAACCATACAAGAGTATAAAGGCAAGAAATCAAGATAGAAGAGGGACCAATCAATCCAAAGTACTCTAAGTAAAGAATAAGTAGTTTACTTCTTGACATTTTGTCTTTTAAAATTCCAATGTTTAGATTGTTCTTTTGGATCTGTGTCCCTTAGAAGCAAATGTAATTTCTCAGTACATTCCAATAACCAACACATTTCATTGGGATTTTTCTCAAAAGGTTTTTCGTCCCTCATCATAGTCGTTTGAGCTTAACTAATTGTTCAGTATTGCGTATAATTAACGCAAAGTGAGAAACACAACTCAAAGCTTCAAGGGCCACGAAGGGTGGGGGGGACTACACATAGCTCAAACCCATCCGTGGTCCACCCAACATTAGTTTTTTTTTTTTTTTTTTTTATAAATTTCAGTTAGTAATCTAACTCACTAATCTTGTACTAGCATTGAGCTAGCAATCTAATTGTTATTTCTATTCTTTTTGTCCCTTTTAATTTGTCAAGAACTTAAGAATGTTGAGTTTGAATTTCAATGTAAATCGTAGAAGTCCTTCTAGATTAGTTTATTTTCTATTTTGTAATATTGATATAACTTTTAATTGAATCAACTTGTGTTGAATTGAGCAAAAGTTAATAAAGTTTGTGTATGTGAATGGAAAGATATTACGATATTGATTCATAGCTTTTAACATCGAATTTTTGATGTATTGTAGCAAGACTTCAAGTTATATCTTTATCAATTGAAAATTCTCGCTATTTATCACTCAAACAAATAAAATTAGGGATTTTTGCGCAAATGGTTCCAAAAGATTGGCCATATTGCAGATTTAGTCCCAAATAATAAAAAATAGCGCAAATGATCCCAAAAAAAATTTTTGGTGCGCAAATGGTCCATTTGGATGGAATCCGTCCATTTAACCATTAATCAAAGTCAACTGTTGAAAACTTAGGTACGCATTTAGTCCATTTCATTTGAAATAAATTGCAGAAAAGGTCCTAACTTTAGATATTATTACAATAAAGTCACAAAGTTTAAAAAATATATGATTTAATCCCAAATTTAGTTAAATTGTATAATTTTATATTTTATTTTTTTTATGAGTGCTTATTTGGTCCGTAATTAATTTTATTGAATTAATTTGATACCGATTAAATGGTTTTTATCAAAAAATTTCAACGCAGTAGCATTTGTTCGTATTAATATAGTATCACAACTTTCAAAAATTTTCTTTAGCATTAGAGACGCGCACATTTTGATTTTATATTCCTAATAAAATTTTATATAGGTACAATAATTATATTTATTATTAGCTGTTGGTTAAAATCAAAATATGCGCGTCTCTAATGCTAAAGAAAATTTTCGAAAGTTGTGATATTATATTAATACTACCAAAAGCTACTGTGTTGAAAATTTTTGATAAAAACTATTTAATCGATATCAAATTAATTTAATAAAATTAATTACGGACCAAATAAGCATCCATAGAAAAAATAAAATATAAAATTATACAATTTAACTAAATTTGGGACTAAAGTATATTTTGGGACTTAATTGTAATAATATTTAAAGTTATGACCTTTTGTACAATTTATTTCAAATGAAATTGGTCAAATGCGCACCTAAGTTTTTAACAGTTGACTTTGATTAACGATTAAATGGACGGATTTCATCCAAATGGACCATTTACGCACCAAAATTTTTTTGAACCATTTGCGCTACCTTTTATTATTTGGGGTTAAATCTACAATATGATTAGTTTTTTGGAATCATTTGCGCCAAAATCCCATAAAATTATCTTCAAAGCAATATATATGGGCCAAATGAAGTTTGGGCCAGCAACTTCTACAGCTAAGTGTGGGCTTGCTCCTTTTGAACCAGATTTGGGTTCTCAACTGGACTCCGTTTTTGTGATTTTGTCTTTATAATTTTGTTCGAAAATAAAAATCTACACATATAATTGTTTTGCAAATAATGTGGACAGTAATCTTTTAATATCATAAATTTTTAAAGACAACAAATATCATCTTGCAGAATTTCTTGTGAATATAGGTAGAGTTCACTTTAATCGTGTATACCTCTTAATTAGAAGTCTAGACTTCTTACTCTATTTCCATGATGTTACCATAATATTTGGTAACTTTTTTATTTATCCTCAATAACATGACCACAAATGCACTCACAATTATTATTATTATTATTATTATTATTATTATTATTATTAGTGAGTACTTTTTTTATATTTTATATAAAGTATAGGCCAGTTTTTAAATAAAAACTTTTGTCTATACACATGTTTTTGCGATCCATTCAATTGTAATTTATTGAAATGTCAAACAACAATAATAATAATCGACAATTATAAGGAGGTTTTCTCCCATACACTCACAATATATATATATATATATTATTGTCGATTCTTTCGTCATCACTTTTATTTTCTTCAATTATTGTCTTGTTTAGTTATTTTTCTCATATGTTGCATTTAGTTTCCACTGTGAAGAAGCAGCATACTAATTTTTATAAATAAAATTAAAACTATAACCACTATACATATTTGATATTAGCCAAACTTAGCAAAGTTTTGAATGATACAAATCGTGATTAGAAATTAAAAATTACATTTATCTCAATATCTAATTCGGAACTGTAAAGAGATTTTCTCCTCTATAAGAATATAAAAAAGAATATGTTTGTTACTCATTCCGTCTTCATCTTCTCATCCTCTTCACTCTCTCCAATTTATTTCATCTCTCTTTGAAATTTACACCTACTCTATGATCATAAACACCGCTACAGAAGCGGTGTACTAGTTACAAGAAATATGAAAAAAAGTAAAAATAAAAAAAATAAAAATAAAAATAAAAAGAAAAGAAAAATTGGACTTTATAGGGTGCGTTCTGTTTGTCGTTTTCAGCCTGTTTTCTGTTTCCGAAAACGTTGAAAACGCGTTCTATTCATCGTTTTCAAAAATACGTTTTCGAAATCGTTTTCAAGACTTGTATAGAAAACACGAAAATGTCTTTTTAACGTTTTCGGCATTTTCTGTGTTAAATATTGAAAATAAGGAAAACACGTTTTCAGATTTTAAACCTTACATTTATTATATTTTAAACAAGTATAAACCAAACACGTTTTCTATTTTCTCTTCTCAAAAATAATTTTTTCAAAACAACAAATCAAACGCATTTTCAATTTTCTAAAAACAACAATTAAAAATAAAAAATACCAAAATATTTTCGAAAAATAAAAACAAAAATACAAATCAAACAGAACGCGCCCGTAATGTTTCCTTTCACCGTTTCACATCTGTAAGCCCACGGGGAACCCAAATAACATTAGGAAGAAACCAAACAACGCGCACGCACACAGTTGAAACCTTCCATTTCTTCCTCAAGACGAATTTGCAAACAGACCCTTTGAAAAACCTCCAAAAACCCTAATTACTGCAATCCCAAATTCACTTAATTCGATCTCAT
Source organism: Jasminum sambac (assembly GCA_018223645.1). NCBI lineage: Eukaryota > Viridiplantae > Streptophyta > Magnoliopsida > Lamiales > Oleaceae > Jasminum > Jasminum sambac. The sequence goes on from CP073652.1 coordinate 32,315,660, forward strand.
TTTGCTGATATTTTTCATTCCTCGTATATCAATTACTGACGGATTCCCCAAGTCGAAGTACTCGTGCAAGTGGAGAAGGCATACAATCATTCACAGACACAGGATTTGATTCAATTGAATTGAGTATAATGTCAGGTTCTGGAGGCTTCGCTGTTTCGCGGAGCCATGGTGGCGACAGGTTCTACAACCCGCCGGCTGTACGAAGGCACCAGCAGATGCTGTTGCAGCAGCAGCAACAACAGCAGCAGCAGTTGATGCAGACGCAGCAGGCATTACAACAACAGCAACAGCAGCAGCACCAGTTTCCGAGGGCGCCGGTGAAGTCGGAATCTTCTTCGGCCGCCGCGGCTGAGGCCGGGAATCGGAGTGAGTCAGATGATTCAACGACCGCATTGTCCAGGCCGTCTTCTGTCTGCTCATCTTCTCCCCCCAGACCGATGCAGGAGAATGTTACCAACTTGGATCGGTTGATGGAATCTGTTACTCCATTCATTCCTGCTCAGAGCTTCTCTGAGGTATTTTAGAATTGGGTTTTTTGTGGCTCAGTTTTGTTTGCAGTAAATTGCATGTAAGAACAGAAATGGAGTAATTCCCAGATTATGATTTAATATTAATCTAGATTATTAGAAGTGCTTGTTTTTGCACATGAGAGGAGCCAATTTCAAGGGTCTATATCCAGAATCAAGCTTACTTCATTTGCTTTAACTTTAAATGGAACAGAGTCGGTGAGGTCCTTGACGATATGATAGCATCACTTGATAAATGGTCGGTCTTGAATGCCAGTTTTTGCCCTTTCCAAAATCAGATTAATTACACCTGTGAGATCAGATTTTTCTCAGTTGCTTCATAAGAATAATATTTGTTATTAGTTGCATTTGTTAAAATTTGAATACTTTAAAGATTATGAAATTTTTCCTCTTGAAAAGATTTTGAGAAACTGTGTTCTTTGATTTTCAGTTGGTCTTAAGGACTTATAGAGTTAGTTTCCTACAACTTTGAAAGATTTGTGAAAAGAATAGTATCTCAAAGGTTGTCAGTTTAGTAGTTGCAGTGGTTTTTAAAAGATCTTATGAGAAATGAAGCTCTTAAAAGTTTGTTAATTCATGGAAGATTCTGTTTTGCAGGTGAGAGTAAGGGGCAGGAAAACACGGGAAGCAGAGTCCCACGCATTTTATAGCTTGGAGGACCTCTGGGAATCTTTTCGTGAATGGAGTGTGTATGGAGCTGGTGTACGTTTGGTGTTAAATGGGAAAGACCCAATTACACAATATTATGTCCCATACTTGTCAGGCATACAGTTGTACATAGACGCGTCGAAGCCTCCTCCGCGTCTCAGGTGAGACTTGATAATTTTGATCTTTGTTTGTATTTATTAATTTTAGTTTGATTTAATAAGCTGTATATGTTGTCATCAATTATTTGTTTTTTAGCAAGGTTTGATTGGCTAGTGTCTTATCTGTTATAGTTGTTTCTGTCATGCGTACCAAAACTAGTTGGATCACGGAACATCTTTCAAATCTCACTTCCTTCTTTGATCCCAACCGAATACCAATTTCTTTCCACCAAGCTAGTGTACCAGTGGGTCGTTGAGGGATGCTGCAGTACTCACACACTCCAGCTACACAGAGAAAAAGAAATGAATTGTGAACTGGCCCAAACAACATTCCATTTGACCAGATTTCATTTTGAACAAATGTGGCCTTCTAACAATAAACCAAAAAATTGCAGTTTCCCCTTGGTCTAATGGAGCACAAAACCCAAACAATGATTCATTTGTGGAAATAAGGGATTTGGCAATACGTTGATTCTTTTACCTCGTCATATTTCATATAGGTAATATGACAAGGCATTGAGCAGTGCAAACTGTTCCCTTTTACAGTTCACGCATTTGATATTTGTTAATGATGACTAGCTTGGAGCTGCTGCTTGACTTATACCACTTGGATCACCCCTAAGGCTTGTACTTTTTACTATCTCCAAATTCATTAGCTAAAGCCCGAAGTAATTCTGAAGGCAGGGCTGTAGAGACAGCCAAGATTGCACGGGAGCAGCCACTTCTAGTTTTTACATCCATAGTTGCCCTCCCTATTAGACACTTTCTGCCACCCTATATAATCAACTAAAGTGTGCCTTATAGCACTGTCTACATTTCTAGTTTTCTACCTTATGGGTCTAAAAGGAAGTTGATATTCCAAAGCGGTCTTCAGGCAATTCTATATTATTTAATCATTTCATATAGGTTGTCTGAGAAGGCATTCAGCGGGCCAAAACTGTCATCTTTTGCAGTTCACTCATTCAATATTTTGTTAATGATGATTCTCTCCAAGTAGCTGCTTGACTTCTTGCACTGCTTTTTTGTGGACTACCCTTAGGTTGGTTATTTTTTACCATCTCCAAGTTCACCAGTGAAGCCCCTGAATAATTTTGGAGGTGGTGCTGTAGAGAGAGGCATAGAGGTTTTCAGTGAAGCAGCCACATCTAGTATTTCCAACCATAGCTGTCATCCCTCTTAGACCCTTTCTGCCACCATACATAGTCAACTGAAGTGTGCCCTTGTAGGAGCAACACTGCCTGCATTTCTACCGTAAGGATCTGAAAGGCAGTTGATCTTCCAGGTGGTTTTTAGGTAGTTAAATATTATTTAGTCTTTTCAGATAGGTTATTTCAAAAGGCATTCAGCAGTGGAAACTGTCTTTTACAGTTCACTTGTTCAATATTTTGTTAATGGTGATTCTCTCCAACCGGCTGCTTTAATTCTTGCACTGTTTTTCCGTGGACTGACCTATTGGTTTGCTCCTTTTTACTATCTCCAGATTCACTAGCTAAACCACCTAAATAATCTTTGGAGTTAGGGCTGTAAAGCAGCCAAGATGTATGCATAGAAGTAGCCACTTCTAGTTTTTAAAGTGTCTCCTTAGAAGACACTGCCAACATTTCTACCACGAAAGATTGAAAGGAAGTTCATATTCAAAAGCGGATGTTTAGGTAGTTAAATATTATTTAGTCCTTGTTTGATAAAGCCATTTCCACGATCCTTTTTCTTGCACTCACTTTCAACCACATACACTACAAAGAAGATTAATTTTATTCATTTTTTTCTACAAACTTTCTTACTTTTTGTATATTTCTACATATATAAATTACAAAATTATATGCCTTTTTAACCACTATAAACTTGCTTATTTTTTAACCACACTTTTTCCCAAAAAACGTCATTTGTCTCTTGCCAAGTGCCAGATAGCTCAGATGCACTTTCAAGCTTACAGTCAGGACTGTTGATCATTAGTGATCCGAGTTTCTCTGTATGCTGCTAAGCAGAGTGTGATATGAAGAATGGGTTTTAACTCAACAAAAGTGCTGGAGATGAATATTCGTATGCTGTTTCTGGCACCAGCATTTATCTCCTTCTAATTTCTTGAGGATGTGAGCAGTAAACCCAGGCTTATACTGGTGTTGATGTCACCTTTCTGTCTACTCATTCTTTTTCTTTTTATTTCTTTGGATTGTTGACGAGTTGGTGTTAAAGTTGCATATTTATTCAATAGAAGCACATTATTCTTGCTTTAATATTTGCATCTTTTAAATTCCAAGTATACTTGAGTTTACTAAAACAAGAGTAAGGTAGATGCCAAGACTTTGTGGAATTTTTAAGAGGTCTCACCAATTTGTTTGGACATGCTAGAACCCTTTTTCTTTTTCAGTGGGATTTAATGTGTCTATTATACATTTATATGCTATATTCAATAACTTATGTTTGTCCTTTTTGTGTTCTGCCTCTCCTTGTTTCCTTTAAGATGAATGTTTGAAAATGCTCCAGCAAGTGAATCTAAGGGTTTGTTTGGAAAGTTGTTTTTAAATGAATACGTTTGTACTAACCAATATTCCGCTACTCATTTCATGGGGAGCAACTTGTAATATCACTTTTCCGCCACTCATTTCTATACAATTTTAAATCATTTCCGGACAAGTCCTCTGTTGGGTGATCGTTTTTGCTTTACGTTAAGTATAGCATCATTATTCAGCAAAAGCTGATTACTTTTTTTCTTTCAATAGAAACACATTGCCATACTATTCTTTGGGCTGATATATTTTGCTTTCTATTATTATTATTATTATTATTATTATTATTATTATTATTATTGTTTCTTCTTTTTTTGCGCACAAATATGAAGCATTTAAGAGGCTGGCTACTTGTTTTCTTCACTAAACATTGTACTATTGTGTTCTTTTTCTGTTCTCGTCTAGGAGGTCTGGTGCGGAGAGTGATGCTGAGTCATCTAGGGAGACAAGTAGTGCTGGCAGCAGCGATTGTGAAGCAGATAAGCGATCCAAATCCTCTGTGGATGGATATCGGAATCATCAGAATACCCAGCAACTTAATAGGTTGTCAGTGAGAGATACGTCTGTCAAAAGTTCAGCTAGCGATGAAGCTGAAGTTTCCAACTTGCGTGGATTACTCTTGTTTGAATATTTAGAACAAGACCAACCACATCTCCGCAAACCATTGACTGACAAGGTAAATTAACTTCGAGATTTAAAATATTGAATTAATTGCTATTGATTTCTCTGTGATGGCAAAGGACCCAGTTGAATATCTTCTGTCACACCTGCAGATTTCTGTTCTCGCATCCCAATTTCCAGAGCTGAAACAATGTAGGAGCTGTGATCTACTCCCATCAAGTTGGATATCTGTAGCTTGGTATATTTTTTACTTGCTATTATATTACAGCTCTTTAGTTGTTTTGATTGAGATGTTTGCAATTCTTACCATCTTCTTCTTTATAAACAAATATATTGTAGGTATCCAATTTATAGAATACCAATGAGCCCGACTCTAAAGGATCTGGATGCTTCTTTTTTGACCTTCCATTCCTTGTCAACACTATCAAAAAGTACTCTCTCTCTTTCTCTCTCTCTCTCTCTCTCTGTGTTTTTGGTTTGTGCACCCATCCGGGTTGACCATGTCTTGATTGTTCTTTCATTTTAATTGTACAGATAACTTTCCACCTCAGTTTCATGCTGCAAGTACTAGGAAAGTCCGTGGAAACCTCGACCCATATCCTAATATTTCTTTACCGGTCTTTGGCCTGGCTTCCTACAAGTTGAAAGGTTCACTTTTGAGTCCTGCTGGCCCACACGAATGCGACCAAGAGAACTCTCTTCTGCAATCTGCCGACAGTTGGCTTCGACAATTGCAGGTGAACCACCCCGATTACCAATTTTTCCGCACTCACTCTTCTCAGCGAAGATGATGAGGCCTGAGATTTCTTGATTGTCCCATATAGTGGGCAGAGCGGCAATTTTGGTAAAAGGATTTTTTGAAGCTAAATTGCTAAAGTAAAAAACTACCCATCTACCAATTACCCTGGTGAAAGATTGTGCAGTAACATTTAAGCTCTGTTCGCTTTTTATTTGTGTACAATTCTTTCAAAGGCGTTCTTACCAAAAGCGTAAGATAAATCAAGCAGCATCAGGCGGTGGCTGTATCCATGCTTGATAAAATTGATCGTTTTTAACATGGGATACTGGGTGTTGTGCTCTTGTTTTGCTGCTTGAAGAAACAGAAAATGATCCGATCAGGTAATCTCGTATTGACCTCATCATTTTGTTGTAAAGTGGTGTAGGAGTAGTTGATGTTGGTATATTAGTTAAATGGCTGGTTATGGATTCAGTAGTTGGATGTCCCCAACTGCAAGCTGATGATGATGAAAACATGAGCCATCTATAGTCTTTACTTCCAGAATGAATGTATAAAACCTATATCAACTTAAGAGCTGTCATAAAATGTTCTTAAAGATTTTCAGAGTTTACCTTAGAGTCCTTTGATTTCATTGCATTGTTATGTTCTCTATGCGTTATGCAGATTGCCAAATTCTGAGGTAGCCCTCTGAGATAATATGATCAGTTGAACTGTTGGTTTCTGAAGATTTTGAGTTTTCACAGATTTTGTAGACCTTGTCGTACATGTAGCATTCACTTATCCATGGCTTATTCTGTTTCTATTTGTTTATATTCACTTGTGAAACATAATTTTAGTATTTGGGTTGGCACGAGGGAAGGAAGGGTTTTTGGTGATCAGGAAGGAGGAGAGAAATGTTACAGCTGCATCCTCGTTTATCATTTAGTTGAGAACTAGACGGTGTATGTGTATCACGTTTTTGTGGAATCATATGCCACCATTATTGTGCCATCGCTATACATAATTGTGACACGTTATCTGGTTGTCAACTAAGTGATAAATCAAGATATACATGTAGCATGATTCATGAATGATGTTTGGAAGGAGGCGAGGAAAGGGAGTCTCCACTAAACATGGTGGTGAGAGGTGTTGACCCTGTTGGGAAGGTTATTAAGGTGCGATTGTGGTGGATTTGTGGTGGTGTTGGGCTAAAGGGTGGAAAGTAGAGAGGGAAATGTTACTTGGAATTGGGTATTGAGAGTCTTGAGAATTTTCAATGGTTTGTCTGGATTGGGGCTTTATATGTGTAGTGACAAACGAGAAGGGAGGAGATAAAAAAGAGATTTATTTATTTATTTATTTATTTATTTTTTTTTATTATTATTATTATTATTATTATTATTATTATTATTATTATTATTATTATTATTATTATTTTGTTCTGGAAAAAGAGAAATTTAAGTTAAAAATGCTAAAAATGTGGGGAACCAAAGGGGGCGGAGAAATTATCTAAAAAACAATTATAAAATAGTAGGGGATGATGTGAATCGATTTTGGAAGGGATGTGGGAAAAAGTTGAGAAATTTTGAAAAGAAGCGAGTAAAGAGAGAAAAGTTATTATAAAATAAAAAATAAAAAATGGACTTATCTATCCTTTTGTCATTCACGCCCAGATGATGCATGGAGATTCTCTGCAGCATAGCATATCCACCAGTAGGAAAAGTTGTTGCATAGACACGTGCAAGACTTTTGACCATTCATTAATCCTTTGATACAATTTTATAACTGCCAGACAGCCTCTTTAAATTCTCTGTTGTCATTTACTCCCACTTGTTGTAATATATATATATTTTTTTCAAATCTATTTATTTTTATAGGCCAAAATACCATATTGGTATTAAAAAAACACATTTTTACGATTTGGTATTTAAAAAAGCCCCGGTGACATATTGGTATTAAAAACTCGACTTTTGTGCACATTGGCATTTTTTTCTCACCGGCGGCGGAATCTGTAATAAAATAATAATATTTTTTAATTTTTGATTTTTTAATTATTTTTTTGGGGGAATCTTTATTAAAATAATAATATTTTCAATTTTGAGTATTTCTTATTCATTTTATGATGTTTAGATCTTATTCTTTTGGGAAGAAATTTTATCCGCACGATATTTCTTATAAAATGTGTGGTTAATATTATATTGGAAAATGTGTGTGACTGAAAATGTGTATATAATTATTCAAAATTACGTGCAAATAAAAATTATCCCAATAACAAAATTTTGGACGGAATTCATCCAATTTTACGGTTAGTCAAATCAAATTTTGTTATTTTGTTGTACCCAAATAAATTTTTATTACGAATAGATCAGTGTAAAATTATACCGAACACAAAATATCAATAAAAATAATTAAAAAAAAAAAGACCAAACCCACCCCCAACCCCACCAGATCTGGTGGTGGTTCTACCACCACGATTTGGGGGTGGGTGGGTTTGGTCTTTTTTTTTTAAATTTTAATTTTATTGATATTTTGTGTTTGGTATAATTTTACACTGATCTATTCGTAATAAAAATTTATTTAGATTTGATTTGACTAACCGTAAAATTGGATGGATTTCGTCCAAAAAATTTTTTGGAATAATTTTTATTTGCACGTAATTTCGAATAATTATATATACATTTTCAATCACACACATTTTCCAATATAGTATTAACCACACATTTTATAAGAAATATCGTGCGGATAAAATTTCTACCCAAAAGAATAAGATCTAAACATCATAAAATGAATAAGAAATACTCAAAATTGAAAATATTATTATTTTAATAAAGATTCCCCAAAAATAATTAAAAAATCAAAAATCAAAATATTATTATTTTATTACAGATTTCGCCGCCGGTGAGAAAAAAAAGGCCAATGTGCGCAAAAGTCGAGTTTTTAATGCCAATATGTCGCCAGCGCTTTTTTAAATACCAAATCGTCAAAAGTGTGGTTTTTAATACCAATATGGTATTTTGGCCTATTTTTATACGTCGTCACCATGATTGACGAACATCCTTCCATGTAATTTCAAACCCAAGCACCTATGCACAAAGGCACAAGCCGCGTTCTCACTCTAACCAATTGGTATTCACTGCACAAAGATTTTGACAATTTGCAATGTTGCTGAGTTTGTCATGTTTGTCTTGTGGTTATTTAATTGGGGATAAAAGTTATTCGCGCGGTATTTCGTATAAAATGTGCAGTTAATATTGTATTGAAAAGTGTGTATGTGGTTGAAAATAGGAGAGAGAAGAGTGTGGGATAAAAATTATCCTGGATAGAACAAGGGCTTAATTGTACAAGAACACTCATGTTCTCCTTGTGGGATATTTAGTGTTGGTGTTGATCAGTAAGATCTCTTTATGTGAATGGCCGTCATCCTGACTAATGAGGTATTTCCGCATTGACGATGAGGAGAATGAAATCTCCCCGTATGGAGAATAGAACAAGAATCTATTCAAGAAATTATTTCTCCTAATTAAGGTGAAAATATATACTCTTAACAGAATATGATCATTTCACCTCACTATTTCTTTTTTACTAGTATTACACCTGTGTGATGTACGAGGAGATTATGAACTATTTGAAATAACGTTAAAACTACGAATTAAACAATGAAAATATATGAAAATATTTTGATTCCCGATCATATTTTTGTAAAAGAAATCACATGTGGTTTATTATAAATACGTGTAATTTTTGTTATAAACCATATGTGGTTTACTGTGCGGATATGACCGGCAGAGGTTCCAAAAAATAGCTACGGAAATGTATTAAAGTTTGAATTAAATAAAAAAATTTATTTTTTGATCATTGAATCCCCAATACACATTACTCGTAAAAGCTATTTAAAATTATCATTTAATATGGTAAAAATAAATAAAAATATTTTTTATTTAATATTTTTAAATCAATAAAAATAATTTATTTAAACAAAAAATTGCTGCCAAAGTGACGTTGTACCGAGTCGACATTCGAACTTCTATTAATTATATATATATATATATATATATATATATCAAAAATTAAAATGTATATAAAAAAATTAATTTTTATTTTTTAAAATAATTCAAGTGCCATTGTAATTTACAACTTTGACTTTGTAATACCATATTTTCATTAATACTTGTATATAGTTCATTTTAAATTATATTTATAATTCGCAAATTAAAATTTATATAAAAAATTAAAATTTACATAAAAATAAAATAAGGAAAAAATAGTAAATAAAGAAAGTAAAATAAATTAAATAAGAAAAACAAAATAATAAATGTATATTTAATATTTTTTTTCAAAATAAAACTTTCTTTTTTAGTTTTAAATAAGTACGTGCCAACTTGGCACTATCAATTTGGCATAGTGTCTAGTTGGCACTCCAGTTTTTTTAATATAAGAATTGCTAAACTATTTATTTTCCTTTTCCTTTTATTCTAAAATACTTTCTACTTTTGATAAATTTGATCAATTCCAACAATGCCCCACTTGACCGAAATTCTTTACATCTCCCGTTAAAATTGTATTACTGAAATCCAAATCTACACCATCCGTTTGTCTTGATAACCATTGCTCCAAATCAGTGTGATGCGAACACTGCAACTCTACGTTGATAGTACTAATCAATACAACTTGATTGGTACCACGCTTTTTGTTGTGAAATTTTACGCCCTGTTATCTTTGCTGTTTTGGGGATATTTTCTATTTTCAAAGTTTCAAAACAATGAAAATGTGTTCTCTTGCATGTTTTCAAGAACGTATCTTCGAAAACAATTAAAAAGTCTGTAAAGAAAATTCAAAATGAAAAAAGTTGATTTGGGCTTTTTCGGCGTTAAAAATTTATAACATTCAAAACGCATTTTTTGATATTAGATTAACATTCGGTGCCACCACTTAGGTCCTCGTTGGAGCCCGCGAGGACCATCTTTTGGTTCAGGCACTGCTGACCCAGATGAGGTCATTGGCACTCGAACCAGAAGCTTTGTGGTTCGCCATTAATGGTGTACTAGTTCACTGGCAAACCTAGTTCGTCAGTCACCAATTTCGCTCGTGCCGTGAGAGAGGAGGAAAGAAGGGGAAATTGATGGAGATGGTGACTAAACTGTATAATTTTAAAAATTGAAGACTATTATACAATTTTTAGTATATCCATTTTTTATTATTAAAGGCGTTTTCTAATTTTCTCATGTCAAAAATAGTTTTTGAAAATGACAACAGTTTTCTCAAAGCAAAATGAAAACTCAAAAACAAAATTGGAACGCAAAGGGAATCCAACCTTAATTTTTCCTCCCATAAGCAGCAGAAACAAATAAATAAATAAATAAATAATAACAAAATAACACGACTATGACAACAAAGAGAACAAAAATTATCAAATGATCCTATGAACTATATGTGAATATCAAGAAGAATAATGATATATGTACTATCGTGATTAACCTTCTGGTCGATATCAAAGTTGTATCATAATCCTATGAAATAATGATATAATAATGCTTATATATTATCATTTCAAAGGTTTGTGACACGTGACTTCAATATTAACCACTTGATTAAACGTTAGGTGCATGAAAACATTACCCAATCAAGAAATGAAGCTTGAGGGCTGAAAATAGGGGGCACAGGAGGAAGGGTACTAGAGATTTTTGACACATTTCCTACTCAATTAAAACCCACATTTGGAGCAATCGCATTACACCAAAAAAAAAAAAAAAAAAAGAAAGAAAAAAAGAAATTCCGCCGTTTCACGCGAAATCCACCTAAAATTATCATTTTGCACTAGAAGAGGGAAAATGTTTCAGATATCTTGGGTTGCTGTTTTTTCAGAAGGATTGGACCAAAACCTCAATCCAACAAAGATTTGATGCTAGTTGACTCCAAATTCCCTTACATTTCGTGAGTTGTTTTCACGGATAGGCGTTGATGTGATATTGACTAAGATGTTATTTTACCTATTACATTTAAGATAATAATAAAGATAATAAATCAATTATTAACAATAAGTGATGAGGAATTTACCTTTATACTATAATGTAAGTGTGTAACATTTCTATTTGTAAGTGACCAACATTTCGCATAATCAGAAATACTAAGGGATACTGAAGACACCTTTTTCCCCAAACGTCAACAAATTTGGCATAGCCTTTTGAAAGTCACTTTCTTATTTAACATCATTTTTGCTAAGCCATTTAACTTATGTCACAACTTTTTCGTATTGTTTAAAACTTTCTAGCCGCACGTTCAAAATTACATTTTCAAAAAAATCTGCAACTAACAAACAGTAGTTTTCCATGTCATTGGGGGATGAAAAGTTGTAACCGGCTAATTTTTCATCGGAGTAGAGTCGGTTTGAGTTTGCAACTTCGAATAGACGCAAAGATATTCACCGTCTAATACTCGACTAATCAATATCAAATCTCAACTCAAGGATGAAAATAATTCCTTTTCACTGAATGAAAAGCCTAGGAAATTCAAAGTAGCATCATCATCAGCGTTGAAACAGGTCCAAAAATGTATAAATAAAGATGATTATAAAATCCTATAACAACAGTACACTGACCATTCACCTCTTCACCACTATACACAATGGCTCCAATAGCTAGCATTTTCTAATTCCTCACCGGCACAGTTAGCATGCAGAATCGATCATTTGGCTGCTTCTTGGTTCTCTCGATACCTAATACTCAAAGAATGCAAAGGTCAGGATTGCCATGCGGGCCATACGTCATCGCACATGGTGGACATTAATAATCCTTGTACAAATTCGTGTTTGCTAGCCTTCTCTTGACCACCATCTGTCGACAGAGATGGTTGTACGCTGCAATGAAAACATTATAGGACTGATTAGATATATCATTTATTCAAATGGTAGAAAAATCGTGAACTCTACTCTCTGGTTCAAAATAGATATTTTATGCCTCTACAATTCTATAGGAATATCCACAATCTTAGAAGCATGGTACGAAAAGGTGATAATAGATTAATAGGTACTGATGCGGTTTTGGTTCGTGAGGTGAGGCGTAAGCCTCAACACCAGCATAAAAAAATAAAATAAGACAGCCTATTTAATGAATAAAAGTCAACTTCAATACAAATAGTCCATGAAAAGTTGAAAACATAAAATAACGAAGTTGGCAACACAAAGTTGAAACTCAGAACTCCGTATATTCGACATAAAAACCAGTTCTTGGTGTTTCATCTTTCATGTAAATGAAATGGAGTAGACGAAGGCAAAAAAAAAATGGCAACAGACTATCAGAGAAGAGAAAAAGCAAGAGTGTTTTAGACAAAAGAAAAAAAGGTAAAATACCTCAGCCGATGAGTCAGTCAGTAGTAATATTAACTGTTATAAGTTATAACAAAGGTTCTAAAGGCACGAGGCGTGGCAAGGCGACGAGACCAAGCCTCAAGCCTTGGAAGCCTAGGCGTGAAAAGGCGTTTTCAATTTTTCATTTTTATTTTAATTATTCTAGAGTGATAAGTAAATATAATAATGTATATTTACAAATTTTCATATGAAAAATCAACATACTTTTCAATTACAAAATCAACATACTTTTCAATTTTTGAATAAAAATATATAGTTTAAAGTTTTAATAACTACATGTACAAATAGTTGACGGGGATACTAATGAGATGCAAACTAAAAAATTTAAACAATACATTGCCATTTATATTATGAGACAAGAATGGAATTATTTGAATCGTAGAAGAATGGTTTGTCATCTTCTTTCTTTAACCCATTATCTTCTATGTTTTTTGGAGTCGGGAGTCTTCTTTCAGAAATTTTTGAATTATAATAAAATAAATTTAATTTGCAAAGTCTAATAAGATATGATGCCTTTATTGGATTTATGGCATTAATGGCTCTTTAATTTTATCATAAATGTTAATTTTTTTGTCCAATTTAAAAAATAATACCTTGTTAAAAAAAGGCGCGAGCCTAGGCGTGCCTTTTTACGCTTTTTCGCACCTTTTGACAGTCAACTCAAAGTTGATCGCCTTTTTCCTCGCTTAGGAGGTATGCGAGGTGTTTCTAAAATGCCTCACGCCTAGGTGGCGCCTTTTAGAACACTGGTTATAACCCATATAATTCTACAATTTCTCAATCGAATGGTGAAGAGTATAGATTAACACAATCCACCAGTCCTAAATGGAGTCTTTTTCTCAGTATGTAAACTGAGTGAAACTTACCTAGTAAAATGCACCTAGTACATATGTGATGAAGTCAATGATTAACACTATCATTAATTTATTATTATGTGCCATTGGCTCAATCAGAGCTTTTCCCATGCTTCTATCTAGAATGTCCCTATGCTAAATACTGGTGTTGGTCCACAAAAATACTGGTAATAGCTCACAATTCCAGCATGCGTATAATTTTCACTGACCCACGACGACCCTTCAAAATGTTTTTACACTTAGTTTAGATAACTCAAGAAATTCCACGTGTATAACTAATCAAGCATAAAAGATTACCATTTCTAACTAATCAAGCATAAGAGATTACCAATTCTTATTTCACAACTTCTCCACATCACATGTTCCTCAAAAGTAGCTAAAAATTTCCCCATGTATGAAATAGGGCCCAGAAACACTTTTTATAAACCATGCTGACTACAACAGTGTGGAAGCCAGCCATGCTAATTAGCTCAGAAAATTGAAGCATCTAACCTTTGCTTACCCAACTACCATCAAACTGGGTGCTGCCAAAATCAACACCAACTTTATTGCCTAACCAAAATACCATCATTTCCATGCACCACTGTGAACAATTGACCAGTGAAAGAGCATAGTGGCCGAGGTTTCCACTTTTATCTGTCAGTTCTGGTGAGTTAGGTGTAAAAGGGGTCTTTGAGCATGATAAATATGGCGTGGTTTGGTACTCGAATGGCAATGGTAGTGGGGAGAGTCCTCATTGGAATTTAACTGTTTGTCTGGAAGAGATTTTGAAGAAAATAATTTTTGAGTGTGATTGAAAAGCAAAGAATTTTTTTTTTTAACTATAAAAATTTTATCACATCAATAAATTTTGGTGATTGAAATGACATAGGGAATAAATGATTTATGAGAAAAATCTATGCCAGGTATAGCCACTTCTCTCTTTTTCTGGTGAGGATAGTACTCTCAAGTACATAGTTGGTATGGAGCTGGTTGTTTTTGTGTTGTCTTTTTCATTGAATATTTCCTATTTTTATTAATATGATTCAGTTGTTAAGTTGATTAAGTCCAAAGCTTCGGCCAGAGAACTAGCAAAATGTACCTAGGGTATATCATAAGAGCTACTGAAAATTACTGGTCAACTAATGTTTTCCATTCAATTCAATGCCTACAATTTGAACAGAATCACATATGCATACTCAAACGCATCTCCAAACCTGTACCGCGAGAATTCTTTGATGAAGGAAATTAAGCTGAGGAGAAAAACAACAATACGCTAAACAGATATTTAAGAGATGTAGGTGAAATATGATGGTTGGGATAGGGATAGTCAGTCTTAAGGGACGAAAGTGTTTCAGCATTATGGATTTAGCTCGGCAGGAGGAGGTTTATAAAGCAACAACCTGGTGACGGCTTTATGGCCAGGGTTGACCGGATAAGAGAAGTAGGTGGGCTTTAGGACTTAAGTACTTGGCATTGTTATGGGTGAAGGAAGAAGAAAGACGAGATATTCCAGCAGGGAGGCAGATGTTTTAGGTATGGTATGGGATGGGATGGGATGGGTGTTAGTACAGTAAAGACTAAATATTGGGGTGGACTGGGAGAAGTGAGCTCTTATAATTTGTCTTTGGAGTTTCTCCACTGGTTCCTCTTCGATTTTCTTTATTCATTTGCTTATCACCCAATGAGAGGAAAAATATACAAGTTGAACAGTCAACACGAACACTTCCTCAAAAGCAGGACACTAATTTTCTAAAGCATTAATCTCCGATTGATCTGAACAAGCTGCATGAAAGTTCTACCGACAGTAGCCACATCAATTGCATATATAACTAGCACATACTTTAAACTCCATCCAACTAAATTTATGATTTCCCATCCAAACTGCTCACCTAAGTTAAACAACTCTACTTACTGAAATTTTGTTGCATTGGGTATGTGGAATATAAATAAGATCAGCACTCTGAGAACATTTAAAATCATGGAACAAACAGTCTATAATTTCGGGAAGAGAAACTTAGAAAGTCCTTTTTTCAGCAATCAGAAGACCAAGAAAAAGTGAAAAAAAAAAAAGCAGCTTTTATTTTTAGGTTCTACAATTTTTATTATACCAATGAACTTAGAAGGAAAATTAGGACCTCCTAGCAAAACATTAACACATTCCAAAGAGTAATAATAATAATAACTACTTATCAACCATTGCAGACATCTATAATCTTACACAGATGAAGGAATGCAACTGGCCACAAAGATGCTCATATATAAAAAATTTGAACATCTTTGAAACTAGTCAGCTAAGTTGCATCGACATACAATTTTTCAGCAAAACGTAGACAATCCCCAATTTTCTTTAAAGATTCTTCATTTATATAATATAATATTTAGTTGTAGATTCTTAGCATTGACTTTGTTTTCTTGCTAAAAGACTTAAAGACTGTATATGTTATATTATAATATCTTTGAGTTAAACCAATAAATTACTATTGTCTAAGAAAGAAAAATGATTTACAGAGTGTGTCCATGCAAACACAGCTTGCCAATTTGTCCTCTACAAATTTCCAATCAAATATTTAATTTATCCAATCTGCTTTCCATTACTTCTACAGCTAGATAAAAGCATTTGTGATATCAGAACCTGAGTGAGGATGCACTTAACCTATGATATGCTGGAGGTTAGGAATGTATCTGAAAGTCGATTTTGTGTTTTTTTTCTTCCCCAATCTGGAGAAAGAAAAAATTACAGCTGCTTGTGACAGGTAAATCATTCAGAAGTACCCCCAAAGGGCAAATAAGGAAACAGCTTTGGTAAGGCTTGAGATTACCAGTTGAATTTCGTTCTAAAAAATGTGCACATAATTTGGAAATGCTGGAAATACTGAGCACGGTTTTCCATTTGCATACCTTTCTAACGAATTGTCATCTGAGCTTTTCCCTGATGAGCTTGCCTCAGTAGATGAAGTAGCTCGTGCACTTTCAGCTTTATTAGAAGGTTGTATGTTTTCAACCTTCTTAGAAGGTTTTGAATTATTATGAACAAATGATAAAAGCATTGAATCAGCTACCACATCAGAAGAAGAATCAACGGTGGAAGATTTCTTGAGACATTGTACACGTTTCTCCTGCAACTCTTTCCTCAACATGGATATGGCTGAACGAGAGTGAGAACTGCGGTGTCGCTTAATGCAGAGAACTTAAGCTTAGGTCAAGGGAAACACAAGCACACTCACAATACACATACTTACACAGAAATAAAATAAGTGCCTTTATGAATCAGCAAACACAATTAGACAAATGTAATTCAACCAATAAAACTGAAGGATATTTTTAAAATTTTCTCATGCTGCGTGATTACATGGGAGACCATTTTTGTTCCCACCTTTGCAACGCAAACAGGGCAGATCTGCAAACAAAAACATCCTTGTGAGCAATGCATTAAGTGCTCTCAGTAAGCTAAAGCAGAATACAAAAATGCCAGTCTTACGTGATATGGCCAATGCTTTTCATTCTTTAGTTTTGTTAAATCAATATTTTTTTTCCTTTGTTTGTGAGCAGGTCTAAATGAACCTTATTTTCGGACATGTGGATGGAACAGACACAATGCAAGAATTTTTTTATAAGAAAAATTCAATAAGGTTTATCTCGTGCATACACCATCGTTGGTTTTCTATACAACTTATTGATCCTATGATCAGAGCTAAGAGCCATTATGTAAGTGGACTTCAAATTAGGAAGTAATACTTAAAACAGATTTCTACTCTTTCGAATTTCACCAAAATGCTTTGAATTCCATCCTTCAAACAATGAGAAAGATTTGCAGCTAGTCCCAACACTAAACTAGACCATTCTCATAACATTGAACTAAATCCACAACATTTTAATCCCCTTGTAAGTCTAGCAATAACAGTAAAAAAGAGGTTCTTTTTAGGTTGATACATTGATCATATTGGGTTAAAGTCACAAGCTTTTATTATAGCTCAAGTGATGTAATGCTAGGTAATCATATTCAACCCCAAACTGACAGACATATATACATATATATAGCCATTAGATCAGGACTCATAGTTACAGTTTGATTTGCTAGTTCTTCCAACTAAATGAGTTGCATATAGCACAGTAAAAAAGTATCCTCTCCATCCGAATGAACATAGTAATGAATAAACAAGTAAATAAAATTACCCCATGCTTAACCTCCATCCAATGTTCAGAATCAATGTGGCAGCACAATCCAAGGACATCTAAATCCTCGAAGCAAAACGGGCACGCCAATTCGTCCGTCCTATCATCGATGACGTCATGGTGGACATCATCATCTTCGTATTCTTCTTCCGTATCTTCATCGTCATAATACACATCTATTGAAACAATCAAAACTAATCAAATTCACCTCACAGGAAAAAATCTCCGAAAAATTGAACAAGATATTCTGGTATTCAGTATCGACGCAAGTGTATATACGGACCTATATTTTGTTTGGAAAACGAAGAAAGCGCGGCTTCCAAATCCTTACAAAATCGATCGCCCATTTAATTATTGTTCGGATTAAAACTGTACACAATAAAATGATAAAAGACGGCGAAGTGATGGAGAAGAGTGTGTGTGTGTGAGAGAGAGAAGGAGAGAGAAATTTTAGCAGGGTTTTCTTTATGGCGAAGGGATTAATGAATCCCTCTTTCCATATGTATTTGCAGTAATGGAAGTCCACGCGGAGAACGGGAGTGGGGAAGACGGGAACCCGGTCGAAAAGCAAGGGGTAAAACCGTAAAAGGAAAATTATAGGTAATTTACCAACACATTCATTTTTATTTTTCTTTTTCTTTTGCTTTTTCTTTTCTTTTTCTTTTTTCTTTTTTTTTTTGGTATGTGATAATAATAACTAAATATACCGCTTTTTACAGTGGAATCTGACTATAAGGTAAGAATCAATTGGGAAAAAATAAAGATGGACGAATGGAAGGACAGACCATATATATTTTTGTGATTGTAGGAAAGAAAATCTTCTTAAAGTCAATAATAATAATAATAATAATAATAATAATAATAATAATAATATTTGTGACAACTTCTCAATTATCAATGATGTGATAATTAATCAACAGAAATTATTCTGTCATTTTGAATGTTATTTTAAATCCTAAAATATGAAAGTCCAATTTAAGGTAATTATACTAGTATTTATTGCCGCTTTTTGTAGTTAATACATTTCAATTTTCATATCTTTATATATAGAAAAGAAGAAGTCTCTAAATTGCGTTTTCTCTAAATTGCGTTTTCCCACTAATCAATTTTCATATCTTTATTTATTGACTTTATAACAATCACTAATTGATTAGTGATTGTATTTCAAATGGAAGCCTAATTTTTTATTTTAGTGATTCTACTAGCTGTTTCACCCGTGCGTTGCACGGGGGCATAATTTTTTAGCTAATAATAGTATTAATATGTGTTAGTCATATTAACATAAGAAAAAAATAAAATAAATAATGAGTCGCAATAATAAATTTAATTAATATAACTAATGAAATAATTTTTGGAAAATTTCGACAAAGTTTCCCTCTATTTTATACCAATTCATCTTGCAAATAATTGGGGAAAACTCACCAAAAAACACAAATTTAATTTACAACACTCTTAAAACATCAACAATTAAAGCAATCCAAACATAACACCATCAATAATAGTCAACAATAACACACAAGACAAAAAATAGAAACGTCTTCATGTTTAGACAAAAAGGATGAATCTTGACTCAAATATAAGTCACATCTATAATTATCACATAGAATATAAAAATTTGTATTATTATACAATTGAACTGTATTAAAATAATAAATAAATTTTAGATGAATGGAACATCTCTGACATTACTTTTACACAAATACTGGCACTTTATCATAAAAAACATATAAAAATATTAGAAATAACACCATATTTCAGATATAATCAACAAAACTCACTAAAATTGAAATTTTCGACAGCTAAGTACGTTGAGTTACCTTTTTGAAATGCAATGCCACTAATGCATACGCCGATGCTTTGTTCCCCACGCCCGGATGGTACCCACGCCACGTGGCGTGAGGGCCCCACGTAACCCAAAATTTTTTACAAATTTTTTTGAGTATCTACGTTAGATTAAATGAATAATACATAACTGCCCCCTGATAGTGGGAACCGATGGGGCCATGAGTATTTTTTTCAGGCGTAAGTACGGGATCTCCTAATGCATAAATGGTACATATAATTAATTTGTATAATTCGGCCATATTTGTGATGGGAACATTATATCTAGATTTTTTTAAGAGTGAACATTATACCTAGATATATCTATAAGGGTACAAACACAATAATATATAAATACAATCCTTCACTTAACATATCAAACCATGAATGACATAAAGGATTTGTGTAAAAAACAAATAAAGTTAACAATGTACCTGATGCGATTAGTAAGTATGAAACTATAAGTTTAAACAATTCTTTATAGATGACATTTGTGGTCATGATAGTTGGACGGCCATCATCATCATATATCACAAACTTTAAACCCTTCCAATGTGCCACCCTCGGAACTGCAATATACCCTTCCAATTCAAACCTTAACTGTTCCACCCGTGTGTTGTGCAGGGAACAAAATTTTTAATATCTATTTTTTCCATATATATTGATTGAATATTGTATTATCATAGGAATTAGAATATAAGAACAACTAATAATCACCTAAAAGCCTATTTCTCTACCTTATTATGATTTGATTCATACTTTAAAATTGTACTAACTCTATATGAATTAGAAAAAGAAAAAGAATAAAATATAATGTAATTTATCTCATTCCAAATTAATCCATTACAAAGATGATGATGTAAGTACTCATAAGATAATTACAATTTTAAATCTAATCTTTGGCACAAAAAATTAACATTCCACAGAAAAAAAAGTGCGAAGAAAGTACAATCAATCAACGAATTCACCTTTACAATTTAAAAAATTGCGTTGACTCAACCAAAAGGTATAAAAAATTAATGATACAGAAAAATATCATTACGAAGAAATAATAATTATTTTAACAATTTATCCCAAATAATCCATCAAAGTGAGCCAATTCATATTTTAATTTATTTGATACTTGTAAATAGTAATTATTGCATTCCAAATTAATCCACTGCAAAAAAAAAAAAATTATTGGATTTTTGCAATTGTGACGAATTATGTGAATTAAAAATTTTAATCAACCATACAAAAAAGTATAATTAATTTTCACAATGAACATATTGGCATAAAAACTAAATGATCTAAAGCAAAACAATTAATAGTGTGAAGAAAGTACAATCAATCCACGGATTTATCTTAACAGTTTAAAATATTGTGTTGACTTGTATTAATGGTTTAAAAAATTGATAATACAAAAAAAGGAAAAAAAATTATTATTGCGGAGAAACTATAATTATTTTTTTACGCGAAGTGAGTTCGGTACTCTTTTATTGAAACTATCTTTCATTACTGAAAAGCATTTTCTTTGTAGGCCAAAAAAAATGATCTACGAAAAAAATTTAATAGTGCCAAGAAAGTATGATCAATCAACAGATATACTTTTAATATTAAAAAAATCATATAGTTCCATCCTGATGGTATAAAAATTAATTAAAAAAAAGAGAATATAATTTCCCAGTGTGAAGAAAGAAATAATTGTTTCAAAGTTGCCAAAAACAATCCATCGAATTGGGTCGTTTAATATTTTAATTTATTTTATACTTAAAAACAGTAATAGTTGCATTACAAATTAATCTATTGGATTTTTACAATTACAGTGAATTATGTGAACTAAAAATATTAATCAATCATACAAAAGAAGTATAAAAACTTCACAATGAATATATTGGCATAAAAACCAAATGATGTAAGGAAAAAAAATTAATAGTGTGAGGAAAGTACGATCAATCCATCGACTTGCATAAACAATTCAAAATATTGTATCAACTCCTACTAATGGTTTAACAAAATTGATCATATAAAAAATAAAAAAGGAAAAGCTTTAATAGTGTGAGTCCAACACTCTTTTGATTGGAACTCTTTCACTTTTGAAAAGCATTTTGTGGACACAAAAAATAAATAATCTAAGAGGAAAATTTAATTGTGTAAAAAAAGTACGATCAATCCATAAATTTACTCTTACTATTTTAAAAATTGGTCATCTCAACCTAATGGTATAAGAAATGAATGGGGGAAAAAAGAGAGAAAAAATAAGTTATCGCTTTGAAGAAAAGAGTAATTGTTGCAACGATTTACCGGAAGCACTCCATCAAATTGGATTGATTCATATTTTAATTTATTTTATACTTGTAAACAACAATAGTTGCATTACAAATTAATTTATTGGAAAAAATTATAAACTATATTTAACTTTCTAATTGTAACAAATTATGTGAACACCATAAAATTGATGAGAACTACTACCTCCGTCCCACAAAGATAGGCTTGTATTCTATTTTTGTCCGGCCCAAAATATAGGCCACTTTCTATTTTATTTGCATTTAATTTCTTCTATTTTCAAATTGTACCTTTATTTAATATACATTGTTATTACTAATGCAATGGCATATTTAAAAAAACATAACTAAAATTTACTTTTCCAATAATATTAATTGCAATTTTTTAAACCATGTGAAGGTCAAACTAAGCCTATCTTTGTGGGACGGAGGTAGTATAATTCAAATTCGATATAAACTATTGAAATGCAATAATAGTTCTCAAAACTGATTGACTACTAATTAAATCCAATAACAAAACCATCAAGACTAATCTAAAATCCATTTAAAAGATATACCGTTGAAATGCAATATTAAAACACGTTGTCCATTAATTATTTCAACTAAAGGATATGTATAATTTGAAAGATATAGATATAGGGCTTGTTCGGTTGGATAGAATTTTTCCATGCACGATATTCCGTATAAAATGTGTGGTTAATATTATATTGGAGAATGTGTGTGTGGTTGAAAAGAGAAGAGAGAAATTTTTTTTTCTCTACTTACCAACCGAACAAGCTCATAGATTCCATTAATTAAAAATATTGGATTAATGTTACAACTGAATGATTATCTAAAAAAAATTAATGTTACATGTTTCTTTTAGTTTTTGTGTACAAATTTGATGAGTTGTAATTTTTTATCACGTCAAAATAAAATCGTAAAAACTTGCTAATTTTAATTAATTTTCATTTTTTAGCTAATTTTATTTTTGAAAATAATTAATTATTTCTAAAACTGACTAAAGGGACCGATCTCAACATGTTATAAGTTGCTTTTAATTTTTATGTAAAATTTTAGTGACTTTTAATTTTATATCACACAAAAATTAAATCTTAGTGAAATTACTGATTTACATTAATTTCCATTTCTTAGCTAATTATTTATCAAAATCAATATTTAGGAAATTTAACTGAACCGGCAAGTTCAACCATCTATCGGTCCGAAATTCGATGCGATTATAGTTTAAAATCGGACTATTAGAAAATTGGTCAAAAATCGATCAACCGATCAGTTCAACCGATTTAATCGGTGACCCGGTAACGGTTCAACAGGTTTTTTATTTTTTATTTTTAGTTTTATTGCTTTTAATTTATTTTTTAATTTTTTTATTTAAAAACGGTTTGACCCGGTCCAACCATTTGACCCTTGAACCGTTGCCTTCTTCGAATTGCTAACATTGATAAAATTAATTGATTTTAAAAAATTAATTAGTGGATCAAATCAAATTTTTAAATTTTAATGTTATACTTTTCTTTTAATTTTGTGTAAAAATTTAATAAATGCTAATTTTTTTATCACACAATAATCAAATGTTACTGAAATTATTAATTGTTATATTAATTTTATTTTCTTAAGAATTAATTTCCATCTCATAGTTAATTATTTATAAAAAGTCTATTGTTCTGTATATAAATATAAATCTTTAGATTTAAATTAGAAAGATATAATAAAATAATAATTATCAATACTTATGCAAGGAAACAAAATCTAGATTTAATATTTAGCATTTAATATAAATAATAATTTATTAATTTTTTTGTTAAGATTGATTATAACTTAGTAAAAAAGGAAAAAATCAAAAGATAAAAAATATACAGAAGATAAGTTCAAATCGGTGGAGATTTGAAAAAATCTAATTTTGGCGAGGTTAAGATTCAATATAAATAATGATTAGTTAATTGATTATTTGAGATTAATTATTAATTATTAAACAAAAGGAAAAAATTAAAAGACAAAAAAAGACTTTATTTTAGGTGGGAAAACTAATTAATCTAATTAAAAAAAAAGCTGAAATTTCCCTACTTTTCTATATATATAGATTTCTTTCTTTCTTTTTTGTTTTTGAAAAAACGTGCATAGTTATTGAAACTTGGGAAATATGCATTGTCCATACATAAAATACTGAATTTATGTAAATTTACGGAAATTATTATGTAAATAGTAAAATTTTTTGAATAGTAAATAGTATTTATTGTTCAAACTATTACTGTATTGAACTATGTAATTAAAATATGTCTATTGGTAATAATTTGAATAGATAATTAGGGTAAGAAAGAATTATTTCTGGTAACAATTAAATAAGATAATTATTTAGACATAATTATTCATTTCAATTATTCAAATTTCATTTACCATTAGAAAATAATATGGAACTAAGATATATATATATATATATATATATATATATATATCTTACCAAAACAATTAGAATATATGATTAGGGTAAGTATGGTATTTTCCACCTAAATCAAGAGCACTCGTATGGTGATCCTCATAATAATTTAATTTAATAATTTCAAAATTTATTTATGAAGTGGTAAAAGAATATTTTTAAATATAGATATAGATCACTAATTTGTTAGATATAGATTGGTGATTGTTTATCATCAATTAATTAATTAATAATTAATAATTATTGTTATCTATTAATTAAGGGAATAATGATCAATACCAATTAACTGATGAGCACAGAATTTTCAAAAAAAAAAAAAGTCGACTAAAAACGCCGAAACTCAAAAAACGCGTGTTTAAAATTCTTATAAATAAGCTTCACACTCCATTGAGCAGGACATGCTTCCATTTGCATTCGTAATACGAGCAAATCTACTTAAGGTAAATGGATTGTACCTGATCAAAAAGATAGAAATGGGAACATGTTTGGTGTTCATTGATGAACGGGGTAGTTTACTAATTTTTTTAAATTTTTAAAATTTTTGTTAGGCATGTACCCTAACTAATACTCTGATTATTTTCAACTTGGAAACCAAGGTGAGAAGATTCAAGCCACAATAAACAAGTACTTGATTGCTACGTTTGATGAACAGATCGAATTGATGAGTAGTGTTCATGTACAATGATGAATGTCGGAATATAATACATCGAAGATGAGAGGAGATGATGATTTAACGGAAGTTCAATGTCAGCTGGAATTTTTGAGAATGAATACGGGTCTTGGAAAAGTTGGGGCATTCAAAGTAGTCCATTAGTCATAAATTTTTGTAGCTGTTTTTTTTTTTCCTTAAATTTTTTCATGGAATTTGTATTGACCATTTAACTTGGTGGTCCATTGGGGTTAAAAATATTTTTGCTGCATTTTTTTTTCTTTTTTCTTTTTGTATTCGTCGCAATTGTTATAATTGGTGTTAATAATTATGATATGTAATTTATAGTTAACTCCATTGTGGTGTAATCCAATGTCTGTTTTTGATATGTTATATATGTATAGCTTAATCTAATTTACTTCGAGAATGAATTTAATTCTTATTATTGTTTGTAGTAAATTAATGCCTATTTGATTATGTATAATATTTGTAATTTAACTAATTGTTGTATGCTTTTATCTCAACTTTATGTAATTAAAAACATTTCGTGAGATGCAATTGCAATAAAAATACTTCTCTTTAGCGATGACTATAATAGAAAAAAATTCATATATTTTTTTTTGAATTTTCATTTTCATTTTTTTTATGATGTCAGTCAATTGCATAATTTAAATGTTGTATATATGTTGGTGATTATCCATTGTGATTTCTATTTGTGGTCTTTTTAAAATAATTACATGTATTATATTGGTTTTAACACTAAATATTTTATCCTAGGTATAATAATAATGTTAAAATGTGTGCAAAGTCAAATTTTATTTTCTAAGTTAAAATTTAGACGCAAACTAATTGTATTTCTATATATATCAAAATTTTTAAAAGTAATTACATTTTTTATATTAAGTTTGACAATAAATATTATAACAATACAAGTATAATGATGTTATAATGTGTGCAAAGCGAAATGTGAATTTCTAAATAAAAATTTAGACACAAACTAATTAATTTCTATTTGAGAAATTTTCTTGCGATGGTATCTTTTAATTCCATCAAATTCGAGGTTAATTTTCAAGTTTAGTAAAAAACAAATTCCATTGATTGTTTCATACTTTCATATAGTATAACTATCAATAAAAGCCAAGGACAATCCATTTCCGATTTGGGTCTTTTTTTGAAAATACCAATTTTTGCTCATGGTAAGTTGTATGTTTCAATTTCTAGGGTCACATATCGGGATGGACTGAAAATTCTTATTGTGATGCAGAAGGCACGCAAGAAAACTAACTCAACAATTAAAATTTTATTCTAAGCGTTGTTCTGAAATTTTTAGTTGCCATTTGAATTTATGATTTGTAATTATTTTAATTTCATAGCCTCAATAATACCTTTTTTTACTAAAGCCATTTGCTATTACAAATTTGTTTATAATTGTTCATGCATCGTACGGGTGCAATACTAGTAAATAATAATGAATACATCACGGCTGTTTACTAGATATCAGTAATGTGATAATTAATTGACAATAACTGATTTATCAGCTTAAATATAAGATTTAAGATAACAAAGTAATTAATGCATATTGATGCATCACTGCTTAATAATAATTTTTCAAAAATAATTATTATCTATATCTATATTATATTAATAAAATGAGATCATTTTCCCTCCAAAAGTTTTATTTTTATGAATTAAAAAAATAAAATTTAATTGTAAAAGGATAATCACAAATTTGCAACTCAATCTTTCCTTCCTCTTCTAGAATTCGAACTCTTATATATCTCCCATATAATATGAAGTCATTTTTCCGCGAAAATTTTTATTTTCTGAATTAAAAAAATAAAATTTAATTGCAAAATCACACTTCAGATAATCACAAATCTTCAACTCAATCTTCCATTCCTCTTCTAGAATTCGATCTCTTATATAGAAAATACTAGTTATTTTTAATTTAAATAAATAAAAAATATAAGAGAACCAATAAACGGAAAATGATGATGAACCAAAATATGAGCCAGAGTTGGCAATAATATTCTTAATTTCTAAAAGTCTTCCTTTTCGCATTAGTCAAAATGGTCTTTTCAATTTTAATTAATCATTAAAACTAATAATGGATTAATATTCAATTGCACAGTGTCATCTCTAATAATAATAATAATAATAATAATAATAATAATAATAATAATAATAATAATAATAATAAGAAAAGTGTCGATCCTGCAATGAGTGAATACTTGAGTAATTAGAAGTTAAATAAATTTCTGACCATGTCAACACACCCTAAAAATTTTGCCTGATCGTTTTTATTTAATTTTTAGTTTACTTTATATATATATATATTTTTTTTCTTGACTTCTAGTGGAACCAGTAACTGAATAAAAACAAACTAGGAACTGGGACTCCAAATTCTGCTAGGATTTGCCCACTTGTAATGTAATGAGAAAAATAAACGATGAAAAAGGAAAATTCATATCACTTTCTTCAGTTACCAACTACTCATATACAGTCAACTCTCAATTTGCCAGATAGTAAGCATAATGGATAAATATGTATTGGACTTTGGAAAACTTCAGTGTTAGGATGCAGGTACTTTTACTTTAATATAGAATTTTAGGTTTTGTTTTACATAAATTCGGTAATGACAAATTAATTATGTGCTTAACTAAAAGATTAGAGATAAATTACAGAAATCAGGACAAATTGAACCGGTGGAGTCAATTATTTCGGCTGCTAGTCAGAATAAGTTAAAAGACACAAAATTCGTACAATGTGATAGTTGGTTGTAGCGGGCAGGGGTCTGTTGATACAGGTTTGAGGTCCAAGGTTTAATCATCACGGGATGCATGTTTCCTTATGAATTTTTTTTTTCCATTTCCCTATAATTCTTATTATATTTTGTTGTTTTTATTTTAATTTTTTTTATCATTTCTGCTTACAATTTCATATCTTAACTTTCTAATTTAATTAATTAATATTTTTTATATATTTTCATTTTTAATTTAATTTTTGTGTAACTATTACACATTAGTTACACAGAATGTGTAATTTATTGGTCTGTATTCTATTACATATTACAAATGAGTTACACAAAATGTGTAATTATTCATATCATATCACATTATTTTTTATTGTGCCAAACATAGTGCAAAATGTTAACATTTTTCTAACTGATAGGCGTAATACACACGCACAAATATACTCCGCAAGTGTACGGGCCGTACAAGTAATAAAGTGGACTCTAGGAGTCCGGATATCGATCCCACAGGGAAAGGTATTTGTAGTTGAGTTACTAATTCTAGCAAAGAGAAAACTATACACAAGAACACACAATTAAAAGAAGGAAAACCAACTATACTAATCTATACTACGAAGGCAATAAAGGAAAGCAAGTAAAATGGGCATGATAGGGAATGAAACTCGGGTCAAGAGATAGTTGGGAATCATGAGTTCAATCAACCGTAGCTCAATCAAATCAACATCTAATGCAATACAATGTTCATCCTCTATGTTAGACCCGACCTCCTCATATAGGTAGCTCCGCTCTCGCATGTCAAACTACCCCTAATCAATTGATTCAACCTACTACATCTCTGTGTTGATTGAAGATCAATCAATTGCATTAGGTTTCGTGAGAGTAGCTCAAAGGATCACCTAGGGTTAGAGGTATATTTCTATCCTCTACAAGAACCTAGGGCGGTCGTTTCCATGGTCCAAAATGTGCCCCTTCTCTCGAATATTGACACAAGTTACAAATACATAAATTCGGTGATCAATTGAATCATGGAAATAGCCCAAAAACAACCACACATGAGATAAACAATTCAACTTCAAAACCATAAACATATCATTGATCAAAGCTAGGTTAAATTCATCAATCATCCCAACCACAATATTTAGCTCATATGATAGGAAATCATTAATACATATACAATCAATACAAAGGAAAGCAAATGAAAGAGCAAAACAAAGATTATAGACAATCTCCCTTTTGAAGAGTGAAGTCTTGTTCCTCCAAGCTATCCAACTTCTCTTGATTTCCTAGCTTCCAACACCAAGCAATCAATCCCCAATCACACCCCTAACCTAAAGAAGAGAAAGAAAGAAAAGAAAAGAAGAAGAAAAGAGAAGAACAAAGAAAGAAACATAGCTAAACTTAACTAACCTAAGCTAAAACATGGATGGATTAAAGATGATGATATATCTGATTTTGGGGATGAAAAATGGTGTATAAAGGCCCCAAATTCATGTACAAATGATCCCCAAAAGGTCCCCAAGTCGAGAGAAAAGAAGGGAGAAAATCGGCCAAAACAGGGGAAATCCGAAATTGCTGGTTCTGGTGTTTTTACGGCCATATTTAAAATTTTACGGCCGTATTTTCCCTTTTACGGCGTATATTTACTTGGTACGACCGTAATTAACTCTCTGCATGAAATTGGTCAGTTTTCTGATAATGTACGGCCGTAAACCATAAGTTACGGCCGTACACATACGAGTTACGGCCGTACAAATTTTTTGCACTCGCAGGCTTCAGTATTTAGACCATAACTTTTAATACCGATGTCCGATTGAGCCGATTCAAGTTGCGTTGGAAACTAGACTCGATGATCTACAACTCTCTAGTTTATTGTTTTCTCCAAATCAACTTGTATCTGTATCAAAAGTGCTCATCTTCTTCAAACATCCTGCATTTTTTGTCATTGATCTTCGTCCGGCCATATCTTTTGATCTGGAACTCAGAATTGCGATCCATAAAAAGTTACGGACTCCACTTTCCGTGTTCTTTCATGTGAGCTCGAGAAACTCGGCCAATAAGATCTTTACCGAAATTGCACCCGAAGTCCTCCAATTTTGAAATAGTTGCGTTTTAATTCCCGTCTTCAGGTTTTTCGACACTTTTAGTCGTTTTTCCTCCTTTTAGTCTCGTTTTCCTCCACAATGGGGAATAATACCTAAAAACACAATAATTACACATATATAAGTAGATATCTGCTCCAAATGAATGTAAAGAGATATAAATAAGTGTACAAAATACACACTTATCACTAACCTTTACTTTTTTTTTTCCAATTATTATATATCCTTCACACAAAATGTCTAATGCAGTACATATTGATTACACATAATGTGTAATACACTAATAAATTAATTCATAACTATAGATTGTATTGGAAATGAGGGAAATTAAACTCGTACTTCTTTTTTGTTGTAATATATTCCATGAATTAACTAGAAGCTAACTAGTAATGAACAGTAAATTACATGCATCGTTTCACCACTAAAAGCTAAATTTAACATTTATTTTCTTTAACATTTACTTTTTTTAGAATTCTTATTTCTCTTTCACACAAAATAGATAGTATATTCACTTCAAAGAGGAAAAAAAATAGATAGTATATTACACATGCCTTACACACAAAGTGTAATATGCTATTGAACAAAACATTAACTATACAAAATGTGTAATACATTAGTTTGTATTCTCTTACATATTACAAATGAATTACATCTAATGTGTAATTATTCATAAAACATCATTTTTTTTCCTGGTTCAAACATAGTGCAGAAGTTTAATATTCAATTTCTTTAGCATTTACTTTGTTGAAATTCTTATCTTTGATTAATATAAAATGTGTAGTGAACTAACACATGCTTTACAGATAAAGTGTAATGCACCAATAAATAAAATATTAATTACACAAAATGTGTTATTCATTACATATTAATTACATACAATGTGTAATTCATTAGTATGCATTTTATATAAGTGTAATTCATTATACACTTATATTTTCATAGAAATAAACACTTCTATTTTTCTAGTCATGCGATAGCTCGAAATCTCGATCGAAACTCATGTCCAGTTTTTGCTAAGGCAACTCTTTGGTAAATAGTGTCTCAATAACAATTTTTTTGTTCATTAATGGTAGCAAATAAGCTAACAGGGGTATTTTCACCTCTAGAGAAGAAAGCATGTATTTTAGATCATCAATATGGAAAAAGTACAAACAAATTGTATCAATATAACATTATTCAAAAACCCTTTTATCAATACTAGCTAGACATCTATTGAGATTTTTAGTGCTTTATACGTGAACAAGAAAAGCAATGAGACAAACATTGATAATGAAGAAGGAAAAGCAGAGCACCTCAGAAATTTGCAAACCCACACTGCTATCACAAGATAAAGTCTCCCCACTTTTGACCTCTCTCATTGTAAATATTGAAAGTGTTTCCATTAAAATGAAAGATGATGAAAGCAAGATTATACTCATGGAAGGAAATAGTGTTTTTACCACAAATCGCCATTTTCAGACTAAGCGCGGGAGCCAGCTATGCTAATGGAGCCTATACTGTAATCTGTAGTCAAAGATGGAGCAAGGAAGAGGGTGTGCGTTGGACTAGAAATTGAACCGAGATAGCCTTATTTTAATAATTAAGTTCATTTACCAAGATTTTTGAATTATGAAAGATAAATGCCCCATTAGTAGGGGTGGGTGTCGGTCGATTCGATCGGTTTTTCCACTCTAACTACAACTGACCGACCACGGTTGGTTTTTTTTAACAAAATCGAACCAACCAGCTCGGTTCGGTAAACCAAAACTGACCGAACCGACTAACCGAGTCGGTTCGGTCGGCTTTCTCGGTTTTTTGGGGTTTTTTCAGTTTTTTTCTTTTAAAAAAAAGATCGATTTTTCAGTTTGGTGAAAACCGAACCAAAAACAGAACAGACCGCCAAAAAAAACCAAATCAAACCGACCCGATGAGGTCGGGTTTCGCGGTTCGATTGTTGAAATGCCCAACCCTACTTGCATCCTAGAGGAAATTAGGGCTAATGGTCCATTAGCCCTAATTTCCTCTAGGATGCAAGCGTATAGATAGTCCAATGGATCAAAAAGGTAAACTTGGGCCCAAGGAAGATAGTTCAGGGCACTCTCATTTGTCACTCTATTATGTTATCGGACCTCCAAGGTAGTAGAAGAGCATCTTGAAACAATCCTACTCTTTCATATCTAAAAATGACTCCTAAAAATGGTATATATTCTTTAAAAAAACAACAAAAAATGAAACTAATTACTCGTGAGAAATTGACATCAAATATTGTATTTATATTTGGGGAATCTTGTTATTTGGAGAAGTAAAAAATAGTTAATCATTGCTAGAAGTAATGCTAACCTTCGACATTTGAATATCAACAACCAAATATTGTTACTTACATTTGGGGATTGTTATGCTAACCCTTCGATATTTGAATACCAACGACCAAAATATTGTTACTTATGTTTGGGGATTGTTAGAAGCGATGCTAAATGTTAAGAAGAATCGAATGGGCCAACTCGAACTCAACCAGAAAAAATATTGATAAAAAATAAGTCTACCTTGAATACTCACTTTCGTCTTTAACGACCAAAATTGTAGGACTTTATTCAACTTGAATACTTCTATTTCATTTTCATCCTAAAAAAAGACTTCAATAACTAGAATTGTGAGAATTGTGATGCTTTACCTAATAAGGGAGCCCTTCAATTCTATTTCATTTTCATCCTGAAAAAAGACTTCAATATCTTGAATTGTGGGGCTTTACCTAATACAGGAACCCATGAAAAAAGACTTCAATAACTAAAATTGTGGGGCTTTACCTAATACAAGAACCCCGACAGCCAAGGGCAAGCCAAGACTGAGGAGGGGGTTTGGAAATAGTTTTCAACTAGCAATAGACGCGCCTCGATTAGAACCTCACTAACTGAGTCATTGCCCCAAGCGTAAAGATGGCTATTATAAGTTTGAAACCTGCAATAAGTACGCTCATTTCAACCTTTTCTTTTTAGGTACATCCGATGTGGGATATATTTATTTCTAATGGACTCTCATTTGGATTGAATTAGTGGGCCTTGAATTAGTAGGCCTCAACTAAAATAATACTTATTTTCTGGAAGAACGTCACTTAAACAATTTTATGCTCAATATATCTTAATAAAAATTGTATCCAGTAATAAAATCTAATAACTAGAAGAATGTTTAAAAACATTACCGATTTGATGGGGGAAAAAAAACAGCGTTACCGATATATGTGTGGGAGTGTTCAAGTTGTTTACATTTATTCGAATTTATATTCAGTATATTGAATTATTTTGATTTTATCTTGATGACAATTCACATATTGAATTGATAGCATCGGGTTTGAACTGAAGAATAAAAAGAAGTTAAATCTCAACTTAGTCAAATATTGTAGAAGAGAAATGTTGGTGATAACTTGTAAAAAGTGGTCGGGTTTTTGTCTTCGTCGATCACTCCGTTGTGAGATCAAATCAGCAGTTAATTAAAGAGAACGAAAACATATAATTGTATAGACTTATATGATATTAAATTAAATTGCACGAAAAAATACAACAAACTATCTATCGAATGCCATTTTCTGGAGTGAGTGCTCCCCAACCTCCCTAATTATTCCGGGTATCTTTTACAGAATTGACATTAGATTAGTGGGCAAGGCCTTCAATGGTAAATTTTTAGACTTTTTCACCATTTCACAATCTCGGGCAAGTGTCCATCATATGTGACCTGATGAAGGAGAAGTATCCCCCACCATCAATGGCACTAATGATCTCTTCCCATGTGGGGAGGAATTATTCTCTCCATCTCGTCATGTGTTAGCAGATGGGGAGAACACATCAACAATGGAGCTCAGTTCCTAATGATATGTTTCTCCCATCTGCTGACACACTTGCCTCCCCACATGGATAGAAGATCATTAATGCTATCAAGGGAACACTTATTAATCACCCGATCACATGTGGATCATCTTAAGATGGACAAATACAATAACACTTCTAAATGTAAATCATCCTGTTTTTTGTTTTTGTTTGTTTGTTTGTTTGTTTGTTTGTTTTTTTTTTGTTTTCCAAGGAATGTAAAGCATCCTCTCATTCAGTGTGACATAACATAGTTAAGCATTGTGTTCCAGATTGTTGGGTTGCTCCAAAGACATTTTTGTGGAAGAAATGTTATAAATGAAAGAATAATGTTATTTATCAGTATCATTAATTAGATAGGCAATTATATAATATTTTAATATTTAATTAACATATAGTTCTTACATATTAGTATCGTAAAATAATGATGTTTTCCTGTGAGCAAATGAAAAACAATTTCCCCTTGTGGTCGGTGGCATTCACCGCGACCAAGAGAGGTGGCGCCGCTCCCGCCGACGTCCTCATTTCCACATCATTATTATTATTACATCCATCCCAAATGAAACCCGTGGACCGTATGTAACATCACATTTCTTCCACTTCTCATAAGATTTATCAAAAAAGGTCCCAAAAGACAAAACAAAAACAAACACCTAGCATTACTCAAAACTATCACTTACCTATCATGTCATATCATAGATTCATAGTTCACATTGGACAATGAAATTAAGCCGTGGCCAATAATTGTAGGGGCAGGAACTATCTCAGGAAATGGTTCAGGAAAGGCGCCCACAAGTACCAAAATACCCTTAATGGAGGAAAAATAATAGAAGAGGAACAAAACACCAGTCAAAGGCCAAAACACTCACCCGGGTTTCATTCGAACGAGAGGGAGAGGGAGAGGGAGAGGGTCTTTCTTCCACCTTCTTGTCCGAAAAATTGCATCTCGAACAACGCTTCGACGGCGATTTTGAAATTGTTCGTACCAGATCTGCGAAGGCGAAGGTGAAACCAGGTCTGCACGAAGAAGAAGGTACAATTTTGGGCAAAAAATACGAAGAAGAAGGTACAATTTTGGCCCAAACTCGTTCGAAAAATTTGAAATTTTGTTGGATAATCAGCATGAAAACACGTTCGAAGATGGAAAATCCTTGAAATTTCCAAAAAATTTTGAAATTTGAAAATCTGTCCAATTTTTTTTTTTTAATTTTCTCGATTTTTTTGAAGGTAATTCGTAGGCTTCGAAATTGACAGTAGCTTGCAAAAGAGAGAGCTATTGAATTTTGGGGAAAAAAACCCACTCGTTCGCATTTTCTCTTTTTTTTCGTAGAGTCTCAGCATGAGTACAAGATGGAAAATCGCTTGGAACATTTTGAACTGTCAAAATTCTGTCTTCGTTTCTGCCCCCTTTTTTTTATTTTGTCTGCATTTTTTGTTGTCTAAATTTTTTGTTCGCAAATTGTAGGGGCATACCTGCAATCTATCTGCTCGACTGGGTACGAAATGGAAGAGATTGGAATGAAGTTCCCGAGTACAGAAGCAGTATATGACTTCTACAGAAACTATGCATATCATGAAGGTTTTCCGATAAGGATTGGGAGCTCGATGGATTGTCTAATTTGTACTTGTTTTTGAATTTCTGCAGGTTTGATGGAGATGGGTGCATATCTCCATAGTATTATTTGTACCTAGTTTACGTTGTCTTAATGCTTGGTTATTTCGATACTCACTAGAATCAAAATCTACTAGGTTTTGGGAACCCAATATTTATGGATACATGTTGAATGTTTGAGACTCTCTAGGATTTTGTTGCTGTTGTTGAGAGAGGTTGTCATTATGCAATTAATTAGTATCTCCAAGTGTGTATCCATATAATGATAAAACTTATTGCCCATATTCAAGTTGTTGAGCAGTATGTGTTTTGGTGTGTATGTATGGATGTTACCATTTAGTTGTTTGCATGATTGGGTCTATTTTCTTGTTTATGTTAGCTTCATGGACTTATAAATGTTAAAAAGAGGAAACGACACACAGAAATGGTACAAGAGAGTATTAACATGCTTAAAGATAAAATCCCTCACAAACGTGATTGAAGAGATTAATTTTCGTTATTATTTTGGCACCAAAAGTCAAAACAAATTAAGGAACCACAAAGAATAAAAATAAAAGAGATGTGGCCCAATAGTTTTAAACATTGCATCCCTACTTGCAACTTCATAATTGTTCTAACAATCACAAATGTCATAGAAAAGCTCAAATAAGAGAGCATTACACACACTTTTTAATTCTCACAAAGCTACAGTGCATAAACATACTTATTACATTACGTTAAACCATTTATATGGTCATTGCCTCTTGTGAAACGTAAACTCATACACCTTAAGTCCAACATCTACGTTCGTTGTCTCCGAAATACGTGCGCATCTATCCATCATGGCTAAGAGTGTGTCCATCTGGTTTTGACTATTAAAGTGCTCAGTGATATTCTCTGTATTGGTCGACTCCCCTTCTTCTTCTTCATAGTCAGGGTTTTCCCTTTTTGGAGGGCCAACCAGTTTCACTCCCATTTTACACCTGACGATATAGATAAATACAATTATATCTTTCACTCCCAATGAGCATGCAGTTGTTTTATTAAATTTTTTCACTCCCAACAATTGATCCATTCCTAGGCACAACACCATTTTTCATTCCTAGGCACAACACCATTTTTCCACAAAATCTCATTTTCACGACCATTAATCTAACATTAGATACGAAATACATGGCTTTTGCCTAACCTATACAAGCACTTAATTGTGCATTTTGACAAAAGAGAGTAAATTAACATATAACATGAAATTTTGCATCACCACCACCATCCTTTAAATCTTTCAGCGTTTAGGATTCTATATGTATCAATCTCTGTGGGTATCAAAATTTGGTTTCTGCATAATTTGACCAAAAATTGGTCACATACAAACATGCAATTTGACTTCTGCCCATACAAGTTAGAGATATTGACTAATTCCCTTAGAGACATTGATTAATTGCCTTATAGATACTGATTAAACACAGAAGTAAAGGGCAGAAACGAACACAGATAGATAGCATACCTTCCTATTTGATAAGAAAAAATTGAACACGGAAACGAACACAGATACCTTTCGACGCCTACAACTTCGATCAAAAAAACCCCTACAATTAATAAAAAAATCGGAAAATTTTGATATTTGCCTTATAGATACTAATTAATTGCAAAATTTGGACAAAATTTTTTTTTAAAAAAATGGCATAAAAGAAGACAACTTGGTTTTCGTCCATCTGAGTTTCGAAGAAAAAAATTGAGAACATCGAGAAAATTCGAACAACTGCCGAAAAAATTTCAGAAAATGCGAACAACTGGGTTTCGAAGCGTACCTTCTTTTGCAAGCTACTGTCAATTTCGAAGCCTACGAATTACCTTCAAAAAAATCGAGAAAATTAAAAAAAAAAAATTGGACAGATTTTCAAATTTCAAAATTTTTTGGAAATTTCAAGGATTTTCCATCTTCGAACGTGTTTTCATGCTGATTATCCAACAAAATTTCAAATTTTTCGAACGAGTTTGGGCCAAAATTGTACCTTCTTCTTCGTATTTTTTGCCCAAAATTGTACCTTCTTCTTCGTGCAGACCTGGTTTCACCTTCGCCTTCGCAGATCTGGTACGAACAATTTCAAAATCGCCGTCGAAGCGTTGTTCGAGATGCAATTTTTCGGACAAGAAGGTGGAAGAAAGACCCTCTCCCTCTCCCTCTCCCTCTCCCTCTCGTTCGAATGAAACCCGGGTGAGTGTTTTGGCCTTTGACTGGTGTTTTGTTCCTCTTCTATTATTTTTCCTCCATTAAGGGTATTTTGGTACTTGTGGGCGCCTTTCCTGAACCATTTCCTGAGATAGTTCCTGCCCCTACAATTATTGAGCCGTGGCAGCTCTTGGACAACATGCAATCCGGCAATATCCACCCATCTGACAAGTGTCTCCTTCGTTGCCTAATAAGCCTCATTGCAAATATACTCCTTTCGGGATAATAAATATATCGCATTTGTTCACCTATTAACAGTTAGCATGTCCACGCTCCCACGTGATGCCGTCATAAGGCACCACGTTATCCGGCAAAATTTTTTTATTATTTTTTTTTATATTTACATTAGATGAGATAAATAATACATAATCAAGCTCATTACGTGAATTGCATTTAACCCCACAATTTTTTTTTTTTTCCGAACGCGAAGATACCAATCGCTGACATCGAATACGATCAGAATATATACTAAAGTTTTATTGTGTGATATATTACTAAATACTCACCTAATTTCATTCAAATTAACCGTTCAGATCAATTAGACGTTTTTAATAGTAGGGATTATAGTAGGGCTTGAAGTGGATCACATAACACATAAAACAAGATAAACGCATTTTTAATAATCTGAAATGCCTATTTTTTGAACTCATCTAATAAGAACGTAGTTTTTCTTCTACTACATTTGTGATGTGGACGCAACTTAAGCTCCCATGTAAGCCAAAAGTAAGTGTTTCCCATGTAGGACGACATCTGTGAATTCAATCAAGTTTGAACATGTGACAGATGTCTTATGAGTGTCAAACGGTCAACATTGAACAAAGTTTAAATAGCGCTCAGGACTATTCCAAATCATAGTCCAATGAGTTTACAGTTACAATGCAGACTTCTTCTAGTGATTATTTTACCCATGTGTTTCACTTTATGGTGTTTATATATCGCCGGATGATCAACACGAGTCCCTTCTGATGAATAGGGAGATACTTATTTATCATCTAACCCAGTGGCATAATTAGGGGGTTAGACTGAGCTGTAGCCCAGTCCTAACTCGAGCCTACTCTTGGTGTAGGAATGTCCAACGTAGTTATATTACACACATATTTTTATATATATATATATATATATATATATATATATAAAGTTCTCCATGTAACACAAGCAACTCATTTCCTTAGTCGCTGTTTAGGTGTAGGAATTTTGTTTTCATGCCAGGGGCAGGGGATCAATTCCCATGTCCATCCTTTTAGTCATTTATTATTATTTGGAATTGGAAAATCCCTTCTTCTCTAAAGTGGTTTTCTTTTCTTTTCTTTTCTTTTTTTCCTTTTGTTGTTTTTCCCTTTTTTCGCTTTTCTTTTATTTTATTTTATGTAATTATTATTACATTACATGAATTTTAGTTAATATGAAATTGCAATTTAACTTTCTCACTCAATTACTAATTAAATTAAACACGTTAATTACTTTTTCTCGCTTTTTTAGTCAAAAACTTCACTCCCATATTTCTGTAAGTCTGTTTATCTAACTTTTGAAATCAATAACTTAGATTTTGTAAAAATATATCGGTAAGCTAATTTATGAGTCATAATTGTTCCCATTTACACTTTGGGTTCAATCCATTTGTATGTTATATATATATCGAATACATCTTTTATCGTTGTTGATTTAATTTTTTTATTAGCCTGTTGTTTATTTGCAATGACTTCATTCATTAAATCGTCCACATCCGACAACAAAGACTAGCGTAGCATCAAATAAAAAAAATTTATTTTATGGGAAACTTATGGAGAATTTTTCATTTTCAAGTGGTTCTTTGTGCTGCTATTTGCGAACGAGAATCTTGATTCTTGATATACTAGTTTCGGTGACAAATGAGAAAATTTATAGTGTTTTTATTATTTTTCTATATACTATTAATATTATTTCTTTTTATATCAATAGTTGTTGGTGATATCAATTCTCAACAAATTTAAAGACGAATTTATCAAATGAGAATATGCAATCAGATTAGATATATATATATATATATATATTTTCATCTTGGTTATAGCTGAATCTTACGCAAAAATCACCGGGATCCACTCTAATAAGTACATTTATTACTATACGAATAAAATTTGTCGCACTTTACCCCCGACCTTATTTCGGGCTACGCCCCATTCTAACCACAAGTGAACACTATAAGACACCCACATATGACCAATGGATCATGACTAGTGTTTCACATACATGCTTAAACTATGAGCAAGGCAATAAACAATTTTTTTAGCTAGACAATTATGATTACTATTTGTTAACAAAATATCCCCCCCGAGAAGGAGTTGTGAAGATTGCAGAGATGACGCAATCAAGTGCTTAATTTAACCATCACACTTAGCCTACTTATTTGCACAAATTTCTACAAATTCTTTTTGAAATTTAAATTTGGCTAAACTAATTACATCTCATGAGATTTACATATATTGTACAAATCTGCACTATTCGACTCCACTTATTCTCTCTCCCATTTCATATCAAAATCCATAAAAATCCATTTTAATTTATACACTAACACACGCTTAAAAGTCATTACATGCTGATACAATGTGTCATACTCCAATTGAACCACCTACGTAGTACGTAGAAGAGTTAAGGCCAGTTCTAAATCCAAATGAACAATGATATACTGCCACAGAAGACAATGTTCGCCGAAGACATTAATAAAAATACTACTTGAAAAACAATTTAGATAATTCCATTTTTCTTTTAGGGTTTGATAAGAATGAGTTTTGGACCGATTGATACCGTCGCCATACTTTGACAGAGACACCAAATTTTGACAAGGACGGAAAATCATCGTGTCATCCGATATACCCAAAAAATGCAAAAAGTTGCGCACCATCCTGCCAAAGGACATGTGGTCGACCACTATTTGCATAAGAAAATTTCCGTAGTGATCAACAAATAATAAGATTGCACAACCATAATCTCTATGGACCCACCCACAAAGTTGAGGCTAGCAAGGTGTCACATATTCCCTCAATCATATACAAATGAAAAAAAGGTGCAAAACAAATGTGTATAATAAAATTTTTAAAAAGTACAAAAGAAAATTTTTATTAATTGAAATGGGACCTAGTAAACCGACAAAAATCAGGTATTTATTTTTATCTTCGCTTGTTTATTAACGAAATTGCAATGGAGGTCCGAAAGCTAGAAAGTTCGAACAGATCGATCCCAATAGACTCAACTTTCTGTTTTCACCTTCTAAGAGTGAAAAAAAAAAAAATGGTTCAGTTCCACTTTGAAATGCCTTGCTACGAAGTTAAAATGACAAACACCTCCCTCCGAAGATGGAAGATTATG
The DNA here is from genome assembly GCA_018223645.1 of Jasminum sambac. NCBI lineage: Eukaryota > Viridiplantae > Streptophyta > Magnoliopsida > Lamiales > Oleaceae > Jasminum > Jasminum sambac. The sequence continues at coordinate 32,356,229 of CP073652.1, forward strand.
GCTGGTTTCCGGTCTGTATCATTGGATACACAATGACGCTTTCAAATTAACTTTTACCATTCACTCAAAGTCAAAATATGGTATAACTCACAAAAGTTTTTGTTACTATCTCATAATTCTCACTAGTACTCGATTACAAAATTTACTTTGTGGTGAAACAAAAATTTACTTTGTCACATGGTTTGAGATGCATACTAATACATATTAACGAGGAGAGCTAAACTTCAAAAGAAAGATTGCTGAACTTCAAATTTAACCACGCATTCTTATCCGCTATTATTCTTAATACATTTCATTATCTTCACCGTTATTTAAACTAAAAAACTACTCATTTTTAGACAAATAAATGAAATCTCACCTGAACACAATCTAAAAGCCGAAGACCACATTTGTCAACCCCGTGTAAGTTTAAACCTCTGAGTGCAAAATTTAATTTTAAAGTTTATATATATATATATATATTGAAGATGAAGATATATTGAAGATAACAAATAAAATAATACTCCCTCAATCTCACAAAAATAAGCTTATTTTCTTTTTCATCCATCCCAAAATATAGACTATTTTCTATTTATATTTATTTAATTTAATTTTTTCATTTTTCCTATTATAACTTTATTTAATGTGTATTATTATTAGTAAAAATATGTTATCATCATTTAGTATAATGGTATATTCGAAAAAATAAAGCTAAAATTTACTTGTCCAACAATATTAATTACGATTTTTTAACCCGTACCTATCTTTATAGGACAGAGGGAGTACATAATTAGTTACAACTAACTGCCTCATCAATAGATAAAGCGATAAACCATGACATTGAATACAAAGTATCATTAATCATAGTAATGATTCGATTGTCACATGTGGGCATTTCAAAATGTCTGTATGTGGACTGACACTCACTCTCACATGAGATGGTGAGGGTGGAAGTGCGTATCAATTATCGGCTCATATGTAGACATCTTAAGGTGTCCACTTGTGAGCATGTAATCCTCAAGGGTCATTAATCATTCATTAGAATCATTACTATTACGGTAAGTACTCTGATTAATCCCCGTATTGAAACAACTGAGAATTAATCAAGAGGTAATTTACTCAATTGTCCACACTCTAAACCACCTACTCCATTCATCGGATTAACGTTTATTCTACTGTCGGTAGTGCGTTTTCAATGTTCTAATTGAAAACTCTAACAGACTGAACTTTGCCACATAAGCTAGCAATTCAATAAATTAATTATATCCCCATTTTAACTTTTTTATTTTTCAGGCGAAACAGAACAATCGAATAAAATACAAATTCGCCTGATATTATCATCTAATTAAAATAAACAAAAATCAAGAAAATTAAAAACAAAAAATAATGAAAACGCAGAAGTCAATTTACCGGTGGAGAGCTATCGGAGCTGAGTTTTACACGTGACCGTATAAATCATAAGGGGCCCACACCGAGTCCAGCGGGCATGGCTGCTTCGAGTCGAGCCGAAGCCACGGCTTGCCGCTGCCACTCCAGTGGAGGAGGCTAACCGGCCCTGGGTGGAGATCCCGGCAGCTTCCCTTCACATTATCACCGCCCAAGCCGTGCTGATTCCACCGGTGTTCGATCGGCGCCACGTGTCCGGCGAACACCAGGAGATACGGCGGCAGCGAGCCGAGCTCGTAGATCCGGCTGGGACTGGTCTTCTGTATCTCCATCCACCGCTCAATCCGCCGCGTGTACCCAAATCGCCTCCATTTCAACAGATCTATCACCATCACTCCAGTATTGAAGTAGCACGGTTTTCTGCCGGAGAACACGCCGGGAAATCGCCGGTCCGACCAGAAATACTCGGTGAAGTATTTCGTTAAATTCGCATGACAATATTCGGGTGCTCCAATGGTCTTCTTCCCCAAGCTCGTCATCCAAAGCTTCGAAATATCATCAACCACTATCAGATCCGAATCAAGGTAAATCACTCGTCTAACACATGGCTCCAGAAGTTCTGCTAAATAATTTCTGGCATAGTTCAGCGGTTGTTCGAGCGCTTGCCGTACAGAGGTGGAGATCAGGCTACGCACACGCTCTGGATCGAAGAAATACACTTTAAACTTCAATTCCGGAAAAGTGGATCGGACTAGGGTTTCCAGACCCGGTTCAGAAACTAGAAAATGGAAGAACACACTCTGCGGACACTTTGAATGCTGAAGAATCGAATGAACGGCAGCAATTGAGCCCCGAAGATATTCAACATCAAGAGTAATCGCAACGTGTACAAGCGAGGGATCGCACAAACCGGATTTCCCCAATGTTAATGAGCGGCATTCATCGGCATTGTGGAATACATCGGCTTTTCTGAAAGCGAATCTGTTAACAGAATTTGTAGATTCAATCGGAGCGTTTAATCTGACGTAAGAATCGGTTTGAGACGATTTAATCGCTTCCGCCGGAGGAAATGACTGAAGAGAAGGAGAGAGTACAATCATCACCATTGCTGCAGAGAAAAACCCAGACAACCTTGCAATCCACAGCATTTTTCCCCTATACAGAAATCTCCGATTCCTTTTTCGTTTTCTCAATTTCAGATCAAAGCGATTGGAGGAAATCGAAGAGATTATGAATGCTAGGGTTTCTCTAAGGTCCGCCAGAGTGAATTGCGAGATTTCCAGTGAAAAATTCCCAATCAGCATAACAACTATCACGTTTTTCCTTAACGAATTTCTTTTCTCTCTAATGGGATTCCATCAGAGAGAGGATAACAAAAAGAAAAACGAAGACGAAGATCAATCCATAAACAGCATCAAAATGGAGGTGGAGAAGTAATCCGTGGGTCGTAGTTTATAGGCGGCGCCACCGTCAGCCACAGTCTCCCTCCACCGCCCTCTACTATTTTTTTATTTTTTATTTAAAATTTATTTTTCTCGCTCTAGGAGAAGAAATGGTGAAGAAACAAGTAGAAAGAAGAAGAAAGATAAAGAGGGTAAAGAGTTTTGGAGATTGGGTTTTTATTTATTTTTTAATTATTAATTAATAATGTGTATTTTATTGGTTGAAATTTTGCACCATAGTAATCCACGTAACCCACGCCCGAAAAATCCTAAATTTAAATATTTAGCAAATATTGCACGTTTGCTCCTCGAATTGTTGATGCATGATTAAACTAAGTCCCTAATCTTTCAAAAAAGAATCATTTAAAACTTCTTTGATGCAATTTATTCGAAAATCACTTTTTCTACTTTTATTTTCAACTTTTTATTTTATTCATTTGAGAACATTTTTATGCTGTTAGACACAAATTCAATAATTATTTTTTTCAATAATCTCTATTAAACAAATCCTCAAATTTAGAAAATAACCAAATTTAATAATATAATTTTATATTTATTATCTCCCATCTATCTGATTTTGAACACATATTTACATGTGCACTTGTTAAGTTGTTATGCCATTGTGAATGTTTTGAAAAAAAAGTTGAAACAAAAATAACTAGTGTATTCAGTGAGTTTCTACGGTTTTATAATGCTCCTAGGTCTAATGAACATAAAGATACAACGGAAAACATTGTTAAAAATTTACAAAACACACAGTACCAGTCCTGTGATTCTAGGGCCTGAGGTGAACATTATAAAATATGCCTCATGTAATATAATTATTAAAATTTATAAGTCTCTTACAAAAATTAATAGTTAACTAAAAATATAATAGTAATAGAAATTGAAAAGAAAAATCCATATCTCACCACATTTCACATTATAATCTAATAAAAATTTTGAAATTTAATATTTCTCATTTTGCTAAAGAAGGAAAAATATTAATCAAATTTTCAATAATTTCGGTTTTATATCAATGCAACTCAAAATTCTAAAATGAAATTTAAAATCCAAGAAGTATTATTTGATCTTTATAGTTTAGGACATTTTGTCCATATGTGATATTGTATTTTTGAAAACAATCCATATATAATATTATTTTTTAGTATAAATTGAGGATCGTAAGGGTGAGGTGGTGTCTCGAACTTGGAACAAATCGATAAGGGGGTGTTTTTCCAATAGGCTAAGCCCATTGGATTCCATATATAATATTGTTGATATATACATAATTCATATTTTTATTGTTAAATAATTGTTATAAAGTTTAGATGATCTATTTTGAATTTTTTCATCATTTATTTTAGTAAAAAGTTGGGTTGAAGGAACTTAAGATCAATTATATTGATAAGAGAGTGCTTTCACTATTAGAAGATGTGTCATGTCATTTTTCAAATTTTTTTATAGCTTATTTATATTCTGAAGTAACAAAATAAGATTGTTTGAAAAATATTTTAAATGATAATAATAATATGAAATTTAAGAGTGTTAGAAATAATATATGCATAAAACTAAAGGAGGTATTGCAAATTTTATTCATAGGTATTACAAATATTTTATATGATGCTAAATGTTAAAGAATTAATATAGTTTTACACTTTTTTTTTTTTTGGAAGGAATAGTTTTACAAAATTTTAAATAAACAAAATGAAAACACCAATACTGGGGATTTGAACTTAAGCCTCTGATGATTAGAATAAATTCATAACAACCAACCCACCAAGTCACTCGTTCAATCAATGGTGGTCATATTATGTTATAATATCAACTAAATTGTTACGTATGAAAATAGAGGGGAAAATAAAAAAATTGCCCCCTCCAATTTTGAGCTTGAGGTGATGGTGTCACTCGCCCAAGCCAAAATTGGCTCTACAAACACATTGAAGTCACTCGTTAAATCAATGGTGGTCATATTGTTTTATAATATCAACTAGATTGTTACGTATGAAAATAGATGGGAAAATAAAAAAATCGCCCCCTCCAATTTTGAGCTTGAGGTGATGGTGTTACTCGCCCAAGCCAAAACGGCTCTACAAACACATTGAACATACATGGAGATTCCAAAAATACCAGAATAAGTTTTGTTTCAAATTCTTGAATTTTCATAATTGCCATTAATTACTATTATAATCGTTGCTAGAACGGAAATAGAATGGGATAATTCGCCTTTGGGATGAGAATTAATACAAGGCACAATAATGAAGTTAAGTAACGATGTTGAATATATCTCCTCCTCCTCCACTCCACCCTCCCCCTCCGCCCCACCCACCCCAAAAAAAGTGACGATGTAGAATTTCCACTGTTATAAAAGTATAGAAACAATAGAGAGAATTTAAAAGAATGAATTCTAAGGAATTCTCGTGAATGAATTTCATTAATAATCAAGCTCTATTTATAGTGAAAAACTTCGAATTAAGACAATCGTAATTACATAATTTCATCAAGGGTATAATAGTCATTCACATATAATAATTACATCGCTTACCAAATTATTCCTCCACCAAATTATTCCTTATAATTCATAACCACCAAATTATTCTCAATTATTCATAACACTTCCTTGAATGACTATTAATACAAATGTCTTCTAGACTGCTTTGAGAAAAACCCAAATGAAAAAACTTCCAAACCGATTGCAGGATAGCTTGGAGAAGTTATATATCGCTTCATCAAAACATTGCTCCCCTTATGTCTACCAAATGTATAGGAGTATTCATGTGTCACCGTTAAAACCTTGTCAAGAAAACCCGGTGGGAAAAACTTGATCGAAGGAAAAAGAGTACAAATGCTTCCATTTGATTTCATATCTTGAGAACTGATATCTTTACTTGTAAATGATTTCAATATCATCATCGTTTGGATCTTAAAGCATTAGCTCCATTATAACTTGATCCAATAGATACATCAGATCAATTTTTCCTATCATTCTCAATATACCATGAATATGCCTCGTTAAAACCTTATTAGGAAAAAAAAACCCAAAGTGGGAAAAACCCTAATGAAGGAAAAAGAGTACATTATTCATGTGAATACGCCTTTAAAGTTGCCTCATTAAAAACCTTGTTAGGAAAACCCAATGGGATAAAACCTCACTAAGGGAAAAAGAGTGCAACGCCAGTATTTTATACAAGTATGTAAAGCATTTCAAAAATCTTTCATACATTTGTATGAGTATCATATACATTGATTTTATACTCTTCTGCTCATTTAGAATGCATCAATTTTCGTACACAACTACAAAACATTCACCATGAACACATGTCTCCAAACACACAATTTAAAGCATATAAATTCATAGTAAAAACATGTAAACATATAAGTAAACCTTCATAACTAACTAACACTTAAAATATATCATTTAACATTTAATACTCACTTAATAGGTTATTTCATTCCCAGGGGCTTAGCTCACCCTTTAGGGTACTCATAAACACGAGCTTAGCTCACCCGATCCTTTAATTTCCTTTTCGATACTACACACACGATCGGTAATTTAACTTTCATGAGCATGCAACATATAATGACCACCATGCTTATCTTTAAACTTGAACACTAGTCATCATCATCTCATCATCTCATAAGTTAAGGATTTCACATTCACCATTTATCATCTTCAATATATCTCAATATTTTCATTATCATTGATCATATGTAGCGCTACATTTTCATATCGTGTCGACACATTTCAATTTCATTTCTTTCCCCATATCGACATAATTTATCGAGATATCTCATTATCAATCCTCTTGTAAGATTACACAATATAATTATGTCTATATACTCTTCAAGAGCATACGCCTCCGTTATTAAGACCATCTTTTATAATTTGCTTTGATATATATGATTGGGGAAATATCAAGGCTTCTAGCGTGCTAACTTATCAAAGCATCGTAGCTGATATATGTGATTGTTCATAGCTTTTCATGCATCTTTGAACTTCAAGTTCGTATTTCAATTTCGAGGATATAACATGATGCATTTCACATATTATTTTCAACCTTTAATACTCCCCCTCATGCTGAGAAAATTTAGAACACCAAAACTCATACAGCTTGGTATGATTTTAATCATATATGTTCTCATCATTCAAATTTTTAATATGGGAATTTAGACCGCTTGCATTCTATTCTCGATATTGGCAATTTATTTGAGGACTTTAAATAATTTGCCATATAATATCCCACTTGTATGCATACTCAAATCCTTCAGGATTTATTCAAGTATTGGGATATACATTTACTAGCTTTATCATTAAATCAAAATCATGCTCATACTGTGAGCAAATATTTCGTAAATTTCAAATTACTTAATCATATACACATGTGACTATCTAGTGGATCCATATCATAATATCTAGTAGTCCACATGGAGGATGAGTGGGCCCATACTTCTCATCCTTTATTCCAGATATATTTGGGATTTATTCCCAATATTGGCTAGTAATGATTTCATCATTTATCGAGAACAATCATTGAAGAATTCTTTTAATTCTTCACTTGAAATATTGATTTCAATAATTATTTAAATCGGGATGGTCAGTCCGGTTTTGCAAACGAGTATTATTGAACTTTTAGTTCAGTAAATTCTTATATCGATTTCACTAGTATCTCAGATAGTGCTCAATATGATTTAGCATAGAAACAATTCACCGACATATTCCATCATCTTTTAGTGACATTATTGTCTACTCATGCTCAAACACCAGTTACACCATACGCATCACATCCGCTATTATTTAATTCCGAAATCGTAGCTCTTACACTTCATATTATTTATTTAAAATCGAGTCTTATTTCATACGCGTCGTATTATTCTATAAATAAATCATCAAAATTATTGCAAAATTCATCCTAACAAGGGTCTATACATTATAATGGATCATATGGTCTCAAATCTTCGAAAATACTATCCATCACTACCGATCAAAATCCTAAAAAGGATTTATCGATGTAGGCTGGAAAGATTAAGGATGCTAATGAATAAGGGTATCCCACAAGATATCCGATACTTGATTGAAGCAAATGTTCGATTATCTGGTGAGGTTTCAATTCCCTTTAAATACATGCCTGGTATGGGTAAAAGTAGTTTTTCAAAGAAACGGAGAGCAAAAAGATTAGGAGGATGCTACAAGTGTGCTCGATGGACATGTGACACTCGATGTAAATGCAGGGGTACTTGTCCGTAGAAACCGGAAGATAAAATAGCATTCATTAAGGATGGATTGAGTAAGGAGCCTTTGGATGATATTCAACAGCTCTTGAGACACATCCTAGTGGACATGTACAAGGTGAGCTAATGGCCTTATGGGCCAAATTCAAAGATCAACAAAGCAGCGTTACTGGTCTTGAAAAACTTATTTTAGAAGATCCTGCTTGTAAATTTAGTAGAAAATTTTAGTATAATAATTTTCTCATATTAATATAAGGAAGCTCGGTGTAATAACGAAGATCAATGTTTTTCTTGTAATTGTAAATATTGTTTTTCGATTTTAAGATATATATATGTATATATATATTATTTTTCAATCACCGATGATATATGTCATTTTCACTTAAAAATTTTTCTGCATTTTTTCTCTTTCATATTTGTCAAAAAGTAAATAGTGCACTCAATTATTGGTTTGAAAATTTTTCTTTAAATAGAGGGATTCATATATCTCTCATGCTCATACATTAAAAGTATAGTGTAAAAAGAGAGATAGGAGTAGAGATGGATATGGAGATTTTAGAATCATCTCATACAAGTCACCTTTACCTCGCCAGATTAAAAACCGTATGTATTCTTGGTGGATCTAACGTAGGCCATATCCAATATGTGGATATGGCAAACCGACTCGCAAAAGAGTTAAGGAGACAAGAAATCAATATACTATACTGAGGAACCAACAACAAACTTTTTAGCTAGACTTATAATGGCCGCACAATCATGGGGAATAAGAGTTTGAGTGTAATACCTTTCCATCTAGTTGGATCTAATACTCAATTGGAGCCGTTCTACCATGGGTCCAGCAGGTTGGTGCTACAAGCGCAATCTATCCACAACCGCATGATATATATGATGAATAATAGTGATGCTTTCATTGTCTTTCCAAAGCGCTACAACACATCGGAGGAAATATTCAATATAGCCTCGTTGGCACGATGGAACTTTCATGTCAAACCAATAGGTTTGTTGAATATTAACAATTTCTTTGATGGCTTACTTAGCGTTTCTAGATCGGGGTGTAAATAATAAGTTTATCTCTCATTCAATGAGAAAAATACTTATCTCTCGCTAGTACTTGTTGATGAACTACTCATCAAATTTCATGCATATGTTCAAGAATCAGGAAGCCCAGTCCGCTTCGGTCCACAATCATCGTGTCAAAGTAAAAGAAATTGAATCCTTTAAATATTTCATTATGAATCCTAATGTTGATGGTGGCAGAGTTACTTTGAGTATTTATACTCTCGAGACGCATCCCTCATTTATGGATTCAGTATGTATTTTCTTTTAGTATTTCTATATTTTCGAGTGTTTACTGTCATCTTTGATATATGTTCCACTTCGGCTGTTTTGTACTTCTTCTGGAGTAATAATAATAATATCATATTGGCTTTATTCAGATACAGAAATCTAGTGATTATGCTTCTTCAAGAGCATTTTATTCTCATATTCATACAATCTCATATCATCGATGAGATTACTTCATATAATCTCTCCATGCGATATATTTTCTTTGATTTATCAACATGGGGTCTATTGAGCATTTTACTTTCATCTATTTATCCAATGGTAACTTCAAGTACCACTTGTTCAATTTTCTCCATTAATATTCGGTATATATGGAGAAGTAATTTTATTCTCATCGTCTACTTCTTCGAGAGTAAGATTAGAATATTTGATCAACTACTTCTTCAGGAGTAGGATTCATTATAACCAATCGTGTAGTATAACCCACCACATTGGAAATATGTACACCGATCGTGTGGTATTACCCACCACATTGGAAATATACTCAAACTATAAAGTGCATAAATTTAAATTGTAGAAATTAAATTTCCTCCAATAGGTGGTCGAACCTACCTTATGGGAATTATTGCAATAAATATAAATTTACTAATTTAAATAGCAAGAATTAAATTGCATAATGTTTAACTACTTCTTCAGAGGAGGATCTCGCTAGTAGAAGGTATTACCCATCACTTAGCATATAAAGTGCGTAAATATATAAAACCTTCCGCTTAGTGACGGTTGAACCCATCATCAAGTAGGAGGTATTGCAAAGAATTAAATTAAAAGAAATAAAGTGCGAGAATTAAATATTGAATCGCTTCTATTTGAAGGCATTTGTTCTTCTAGAACAAATACTCATTACTTCTACAAGAGCACACTTATCCTTCTAGAATAAGTACATTATGTAATTGAACTCTTGAGTTACATTAATATTTCGATCTTTTAACTCAAAATGGATTTCAAGCCATTTTATATAATTAATGGATTTAGAATTTCTTCATGAATATTCTATCCATTTTTTCACTGTCGTCAAAATTAGGTCGGTTTTACCCTAAGGGTAAAATTGTCCATTCCAATTCGCAAAGGTGAAATTGTCAAAAATATTTTATCAATGTTTTACGATTGAAAATTATCTCTTTTCTACTTCAATTTATCAATATCAAAATGTTCAAGGACTATTTTGTAACTTTTTCAAAAATTGGGGTACTGTTTTGCAAAATTTTGAAAGTTTACCTTATCAATATTAGTGTCAAATCGAAGCTCTCGTTAAATCGAGTATAATGGAGTCGAGAAAATTTGATTTTGATAACGTTTTGCTCCTATATCTCGAGAAAACGAATATTATAGTTTAATATATTATTATATTATAAAGTAATATAATATATATATATACCTTTTCCTTTTCTTTCAGAAGAATTGAACACGCACGTATTTCCTCCATTTGCCAATTCTTGAATTGCCCATAATGCAATAATCATCATTAAGCCAAAATATAATATTATTAAACTATAATTAAACACCAGAGATGAGAGAAAAGTTATGAATGTTGCGTCTTTGAAGAAAGAGAACTGAGATAGTGAGAGAAGAGGAAGAAGAATAATGGAGATCTCTCGAATGAAGATGATTTTGAGAGGAGAGAATCTTGATCCGTAGAATTGTTCTCGTGAGCATAGTTTTAGAGACAATTAACTGACTAATATTAAGGTTTCTGCAGTATGCTCATCAATAGATGCAATCATAGAAGCATACTCCTTCATATTACTCAAATGGCTAGAGACTCGTGCTGATAACGTGTTATAAAAGTATAGAAACAATAGAGAGAATTTAAAGATAATGAATTCTAAGGAATTCTCAGGAATGAATTTCATTAATAACTGAAACCCTATTTATAGGAAAACTTCGAATGGCATAATCGTAATTACATAATTTCATCAAGGGTATAATAGTCATTCACATATAATAATTACATCTTTTACCAAATTATTCCTCCACCAAATTATTCCTCATAATTCATAACCACCAAATTATTCTCAATTATTCATAACACAGCTGTATTTTTGTGCCTTGCTTCCATAAAAACAAACACATCTGCGTCATATACGTGGCTTCTTGACAACTCATGTAAAAGACTTCTTATTTTAGTATAACTAGTGTTGCACTTGTCCAATGCAAGGAGATAATTAAAATGGTATATTTATATAAAATAATATTATAAAAAATTTATTATTTATAAATTAATGACAAAAATGGAAATATATATGAAATAATAAAATGGATTTCAATAATGTTCTAAAATTTTTTTATTGGAATCGTTATCATGTATTGGAATAAAAAATTAAATACATTGAAGAAATCAGAATAATAAAATATTTACACCACCCTTACTTCATAATTTGGCAATAGTAAAATAAAATAATTTATATTAAAATGCAACACGAAGTGAATGATTAGATGAATTAATAAGTATTAAAAACGATTTATATTAACTTTCTCAGTTATTATTGGTTTTTTTCTTATTAAAAATAATAATAATAACTAAGAAAATTTTTATTTTAAAATAAACCCAAAGAAAAATTAGTCATTTAAATAACACTAGTAAAATAATATTAACTAACTTACCATAAATTTTATGTTATATCTCATTCAAAAAATTTTAAGAAAAAATAACGTTAAGTAAAATAACATTTAATCTACATAATTGATCAGTAGTTAAAACGTAAGAAACCATTTATAAGAAAAAATAGACTGTCTAAAAATACTCAAGTTAAAATAAAATTTGTTCTCTACAAACAATAATAATAATAATAATAATATTATTATTATTATTATTATTAAGTTAAATATAATTATCACCATAATTACCATAATACAATTACCAAAATTACCACACAACAATTACCATAATAATAATAATAATAATAATAATAATTATTATTATTATTATTATTATTATTATTATTATTATTAATTACCATAATAAAACTACCATAATTACTATAATACAATGATCAAAATTACCATAATATAATTACCATAATTATCATAAAAATACTTTTTGCAGGAAAACACTTTGCAGAGATGTTTCTTATATATATATATATATATATATATATATTAGGGGATAATTAAGATGCTTTATTTACATAAATTAATATTTGTACAAAACAAAAATAACAAAGCATATATAATATTATACTAGTATTTCCCCCGTGCAATGCACGGGACGGTTAAAACAATTTTTTTAATGGTTTACTTACATAAAATAATAATAATACAAACCAAAAATAAAGAAATATATATAATATTATCGACTTTAATAATATTTTACAAATTTTGATCCTAACTATTTGTTACAAATATCATATCAGTTATTGTAATTATATTGATTATTATTTTAGGTAATAACAAAATATTTGAAATCAAAATTTAGACAATACTTATTTGAACAAAAATAAATAATCCTATTAAAAATTTTTCCAAAATTTTATCATCAACGCAATTCCAAAGAGCTAAGCCATGATGACTTTTTTTGAACACTTAATTTTAGAATACCGAGTGTTGGAGAATTTATGATGAGGATTGTATATTGTATGAAATAATAAGATCTTTATACAACAAATTTATAGGTGAAACTTTTAGTATATTGCTTTTTCGATAACAAAAATTTGTTTAAAATAATTGAGAAAAAATTTTTAAAAATGACTAATTTTTTCAATACTAAATATTAAAAAAATTGAAAATTTAATTTGAAAATAAAAAGATGATTAAATGATAATTTTGACAATTATTTTTAAGTGGCTTTGCTAAATAATAAAATGGGATATGAAAGTTATCATTTTCTATTTTTTTCTAATTAATTAATTATTCATTAAAAATTTACTTATTTCACTACTCACTATTTGATCTTAAAACAATTACTCAGTACTTGAACCACTTCATGCATATTACCTATGAAAACTATTTAAAACTACCCTTGTAATATGGTAAAAATTAAAAAAAAAAGTCAATTTTTTAGATATGTAAAAAGGTTTTTCCTAAAATAGAAAACAATAGCTTACATGGCACTGTGCCAATGTGGCGCTTCAATTTTTGTTAATAATATATATATATATATATATATATACACACATATATATATATAATGTGAAAATGATAATTAAAATGCAATATCCAAAAATTAAAATACATATAGAAAATATTAATTCTCATTTTCTGAATGAATTTAACAGATATTATAAGTTGTAACTTTAATCTCTTATCACATTTTTATTAATGCATGCAACACTAAATATAAATTAATTAAAAATTTGGAATACATATAGACAAATATATATTTTAAAAAGTAAAATAAGAAAAACAGCACCAAATAAGGAAAATAGAATAAATTAAATAATAATATAATAAAAGTAATTAATTCTTTAAAAAGCTAAACATGACATTGCTACCTAAATATTTTGCCTAGGCAGATTTTTTAATTTTATATATAGTTTTTTTTTTTTGAAAGGATATATAGTTAGATATATTAAAATGTAGATAAAAAGTTAAAATGTAATATTCGGAAACTAAAATGTATATAAAAAATCAATTCTCATTTTTAGAAATAATTCAGTTGTCATTGTCATTTGTGACTTTGATCGTATATCATATTTTCATTAATAGTTGCATTCATTTTCGCTTTAGAAAAATTTTTATGTATAATTCAAAAATTAAAATTTATATAAAAAATTAAAATTAAAATGTATATAAAAAATAAAATAGGGAAACATATACTAAATAAGGAAAGGAAATTAAGTTAAATAAGAAAAATAAAATAATAAATATGTACATTTAATGTTTGTTTCCTAAATAGGATTTTACTTTTTTAATTTTAATTAAAATGTGCCAACTTGGCACTGCCAACATGACGCAATGTCTAGTTGGCACTTTAGGATTTCTAATATAAAGATATTTTCATAATTTTTTTTATAAATTTAACCATTAACCATTATTTTGTAAGAAAAATGTAATATTAATTATCGTAATTGATAATTTAGGCAAAGTAAATATTTATTATTGATTTTTCTATTCAATTGTGTTTTTTTTTAGTTTTTTATTTAAGAAAAGATTTGTAATTGCACCATGAATGAGATCTTTATGTTAATTAGTATAATATATTAACATTTCCCATTAGTATAATGTTAAATTATTCATGTTTTCCTATTCACATTTACTATCAATCGTTCAATGAGTAATTTTATACGTGTTCGATTTATGCTAATTAGTATAATTAATGCAATAATAATCTAAGAACATTAACTATAAATCATGATTCGTGAATGTCCATATTTTTTCATTTTATGCTAACAATCGTAATTAATACGTGTCATATCCTAAAAACTTTCCTTTTTACAGTGTACGCGTTTTCCAAAAATATATTTTTTTCTTTTTAAAAAAATTACAGCATAAACACGCCACATTGGCATTGTCTAAGTGACTCTTCATCTTTTATTAATACTAGTTATCACGCCCGTGCGATGCACGGGAATAATTAAATTTATGTACGATAAATAATTGATATAAAATTATAAATATAAATGTTGAATTACAGAATTAATGTAATTTATGCATAGGAAATTGCATAATTGTAAATAATTATTAAAATCTATAATATTGTATATTATAATCAATGCAAAAAGTATGGAGTATATTTACAATTGTAAATTATAAAAATTCACGTGTATCACATAATTAAGAAATTTATCAAAACGTATAACCTTAATTCTAATTGCCTTGTATAGCATGCACAACAATGATCGTGGAGATTAATTAATTGTAAACGAACCATAGGGAATGAATATATAAAAACTCTTTGATTATCAAAACGCTGTCTTTCTGGTTTTACATATCAAATTTATATTGAACACCTTTTCTTCTTTTAAATGGACATTATGCACTCTAAATTTTATGATTTTATGCGTTCTTTTGAGTGATTAGTTGTAATTAATTTTTAATTTTAACTCTATTGTATAAGAAATATTATAGTTAATTTTAAGTAACTTAAATTTGTAATAATACCGATAATTTTCTGTATTTACATAATTCATTTGATTTCTTTCCATTTACGTAAAGTGTATGTTAATTGTAGAAACAAAAACTTTTTATTTTTAATTTTATATACTTAGAAAAGGCAAAAAATATACGTACAATACAAAATTCAATTAGTGAGCATATCACATCAACTGTATTAAAAAGAAAAAATATCAATTAATTTTTTTAATTAGAAACTATGTGTCATGTTGGCACTACCAATAAGGCGTTCATCAAAAGTTGCACTTCAATTATAATAATTCAAGGATTAATATATTACTATTTTACTTAAAAATAAATAAATTATTCAATATAAATGCAGCTATAATTTTAACCACTTACAATTTAATTTAAAAAAGGAAAAAAGTAAAAATATCCACTATTTTTTTAACATGCCAGTTCACGTAACCGAACAAAACTATCAAAACCTATAATTTTATCACGATAAAATTAAATAAAAAATAAAAAATATTTATTATTTAATATTTTGAATTCAACCTTTAAAAAATGAACTTCTCCAAAATAAATTTTTCTTATTAAATGTTTGTTTTAAATATTGGTTTATTTTCAATTATATTTTTAATTACTACTAATGAATGTTGGTTTATTTTCATAACTAATTTTATAATTTTTAAAAAAATATTTAATGTATCTTTGCGTTGGCATCTTTGCCTACATGACACTTTACAAACTGTAATATAAAGATTAATGATATGATAATAATATAACAATTCAAAATATAAAGATAAAGATTCTTATATTACTCTTTATTTAAAAATAAATAAATTATTCAGTGCAAATTCAATTATAATTTTAGCACGCACTATTTGATTTAAGAATAATCTATTATTTATATAATCCAATGCACATTACAAATCAAAACTATCTAAAAGTCTAATTTTTTTAACACGGTGAAAATAAATAAATAAAATACTTATTATTTAATATTTTCGATTAGAAGTTTGAAAAATGAAATTACATTTAAAGTTTTTCCAAAACTAATTTTTTCTTATTAAATTTTATTTATCACATTTAATGAAAAATTTATGTTTCATTAAAAAATAAAAAATAATTATATTTAAAGAATTTTCCTATTTAAAACTACTAATTAATGTTAGTGTATTTCCAAAAATAAAATTTTCTTTTTTTTAGCTACAAAATTGACTTTTATGATTTTTTTAAAAAATATTAATGAGTGCCATGTTGGCACTATTGCCAACATGGCACTTATCTTTTTATAATATAAAGATTAGATTAGATTAGGTACTTTGACAAAAAAATAAAAAATAAATAAAATATCTACTAGGATCGCAATAGAACTACATGTTAGTATAAATACCCTCATATTATTAAACGTAAAGTAAATGCATATTACTTTTCCTTTTTTTTTTTTATTGGACCACACTGGGGCGATAATGGGATTTGATTAGGGACTTTCCTGATAAAGGATTGAGCTCTTGACCACTGGGTCAGCCATTTGATCCCGCAAATGCGTATAACTTAATATTATTGTTTTAGTGATTTGCATATTGACAGAATATTCAAGTAATTCAAGCAACGTGTGATATGATAAAAATTACACGTATTCAAATTTTCTTTCTAAAAATTACATGTATTCAAATTTTCTTTCTATTTTTTGTATAAACGATGATTAATATATATAAATAATGACATGGCAAATTTCTATTTTTTTAATAAAAGATAATTAATATATCTAAATAATGGCATGTCAAATTTCTTTTTCTATATACTTGAATGAGGAAGGGGCAACAATAATTATTCTAAACTATTCTTTTTCCATGTATGTATATAATTTGCAATAATTACTACACGCACGCATTCATGAGAATAATAAGTCAATCTAATGAATGCTCATTAGTATACATATTAAAATACATCATTTTCCTACTTTTTGATATTCAAATATAGTCAAATAAATCACATCCATATATTTCGTAGGATCCGCTTGTATTATTAAATCTTCGCTATCCAACTCCATTAACTCTCTCTTTCTACTTATAAAAATATATTTTAATTTACATGCTAACATAGGCTTAATATCTTTCTAAGTTTTTTTTTTTTTTACCTTTTCCCTAACAACTCATGCCACGTTGGCATTGTCCAACATTGTTCTATAACTTGTATTGATAGTTAGCTAGATATACCTATCTAATGATATATAAAAATAAAAGGGTCACATAAGTAAAATGGCTATGTCGGCAGTGTTATGTTTGACATTGTTTTTAGGGATTAATTGTTTTTATTATTTAATTTATTATACTTTGTTTATTTGGTGTTGTTTTCCTTATTTTATTTTTTATATGTATTTTAATTTTTGAATTAATTTATATAATTCTTTTATATTTAGGGATGGTTCTTTCCATCACATTTTTTCTCAGTAACTTACATTAATTTTTTTCTCTCTTATCATTTTCAACCATTCATATAATTATTTTATATTTTTTAATATATTTTTTCTCAAATTTCAATCACACATCTAACACGTTTTTTAAGTAAATCTATATTTTCAACAAAGTTCTTTCAAATTTTTTTCTCTTTTATCATTTTCAACCATTCATATAATTATTTTATATTTTTTAACATATTTTTCTCAATTTTCAATCACACATCTAATACGTTTTTTCGAATAAATCTATTTTTTCAAAAAGTTCTTCCAAAGAACAAGCTCTTAGTGTTGCATGCATTAATGAAATTGTAATAAGAGATCAAAATTACAACTTACAATATCTATTAAATTAATTTTGAAAATGAGAATTAACATTTTCTATATACATTTCAATGTTTGGATATTACATTTTAATTATTTATTTTTAAATTAATTATATATATCTTAATATAATAATAAGAGGAGTGCCACCTAGACAAAGTGTCTAGGTGGCAGTGCCATGTTTGGTTTAGTTTTTAGGATTAATTATTTTTCTTATTCAATTTATTTTTCTTTCCTTATTTAGTATTGTTTTCCTTATTTAATTTTTTATATATTTTATTATTTTCATGTGTAGTCTATTTTTCAAATTAATTTATAAATTCTTTTACTTCTTCTATATTTAGTGTTGCATCATTCATGTAAATGTGATATAAGATAAAAGTTGTAATTTACAATACTTATTAAATTAATTCTGAAAATGAGAATTATCATTTTCTATATACATTTTAATTTTTGGATATTACATTTTAGTTGTTTTATACACATTTGAGTTTTGAAACCTATATATTATAAGACTTGAAATGCCAACTAGATACTTTGCTTGTAGTATTTTTTTAAAAAAAGAATATTCTTTAGGGTTTTATCGATTCACCAAGTGATATTACTTATTTATTTTTTTCTAAATCTAGCATATTGTATAATCCCTTTTGAGTCTTATTTGGATCGTTCTCTCTCTCTCTCTATATATATATATATCATTTATATGTATGTATAGGCTGACCGTAAGATTATTTTTAGTCTTATTTGAAATAACTTTCATCATTTTTATTGAAATAAGTATATTATCTAAATTTTGTTCCCAAATATTACATTCTTACTTAAAATCATTAATTATGATAATTGATATGATATTTTTTCTTACAAGATAATAATTCGGGCCAAAATATATAGATCGTTAGTGAAATCTAAAATATTAGATATTTTTTTATTAAATATTCATAAAAAATAATTTTCTTATTTTATAATATTATTTTATGTAAATATACCATTTAAATCGTCACGTGCATCGCACGTGGGTAATGCTAGTATATACATATATATCCAAATAAAAGTTGAAGTGCCAATTTGGCACAGTACCACATAAGCAGTGGTTTTATGTTTTAGAAAAAGCCTTTTTATATGTTTAAAAAATTAAATAAAAAATCTCATTTTTTATTGTTACCATGTAAAAAGGATAGTTTTAGATAGTTTTCATGGGTGATATGCATTGGTCGGGTCAAATAGTAGGTGATTTATTCAAGATCAAATAGTGAGTAGTTAGATGATTAAATTGATAATGAATAATTAATTAATTATACAAGAAATAGAAAACAAAAGCTTTCATGTCCCATTTCATAATTTCGAAAGCTACTTAAAAAAATAGTTGTTAAAATTATCATTTAACCATGTCTTCATTTTTTGTCCAAAAAAATTACAGGCATCAATTTTATTTTATTTTTATATTTAGTATGGTATGCATTAGTGCTTTTTAAAATTTTTTTCTCAACTATCCTTCACAAATTTTTGTTACTGAAGAATCAATATGTAGAGTTTTACATATAAGTATTTTGTATAGAGATATTATCATTTCATATAATATAATACACAATTCACATCATATAAATTCTCAAAAACTTAATATTCAAAAATCCGTGTCCAAAAATATTGTTGTAGCTCAGCTATTTGAATAATGTTGATGATAAAAATTTTGGCAAAAATTTTGATATGAGCATTTCTTTTTGTTCAAATAAGTATTGTTTAAATTTTGGTCTCAAATATTATATTATTACCTAAAAGCACCAAAATTTGTAAGCCATTATTGAAATCTATAGTATTATATATTTTTTGTTATTTTTGTTTTGTATTAATGTTATTTTTCGTAAATAAATAATTTTAATCGCCTCGTGCATCGCACTGAGAAACTACTAGTATATTTAGTATTCTTTCTTATGCTATGTTTGACATATATTGTTGAAGAAATGAAGAATAATTTTTAAATGGATAGTTGAGAAGTAAAAATGAATATTAAAAATATTAAAAACTGTTATATCAATATAATGACTGGTTGAAAATAATGATAAAAAAAATAATGTTTTGATTTAAATTGTGTCAAATAGACCCCCTGAATTGCTACTGAACTTTGCTATTTTGCTTTTATATTTAGACTTTGATATCTATTTATATGCAATAGCACCACTGATTTGTTATCTACAATAAACGGAGGAGCTTTATTCCGAATCATACCATCTTACGTTGTAAGTTCATACAAGATGTTCAATATTAATACCGAATTATCTCTTATCGATCATACATATAAGTATTCTATGTACAATCTGATATAGTAAATTCATATGAGAAGTATAACATAATCAAGTATAACATAATATGCTATTAAGTGAGAAGTTCAATAAGAAATGTCTGTCTTTTTCAGTTGCATATAATAGTTGTCTTAATTTATTGAAATTTCATTGAGGGTTCCCTATTTTAACTTTTTATGTGACAATTTCTTTAAGGGTTCTCCTTTCTTTAAAAAAAAAAAATATTTATGCACAATTTCATTATGATTTTTTTTAATATTTATACAGTATATCAAGTGAACAAAAATCATAATATGTCAAATGGTTGAAATAATTTGTAGATTCACATCGGTAAACGTTTTGTCAATAATAATACTCCTAGTTAGTTTAAATCAGGACGCTTAACCAATTCTTCTTACCCGAAGAACAAGATAAAGATGAGCCAATATAATTCATTGACCAAGTATTAATATCATCTACCAACTAATTTTATTTGCAATTTTTAACTATCGTGACATTTTATATCCATTTCCCGTTTACTTTAAAAACACAATTACAATAATACATAGTCAAAATAATTTACTGTGAAGGGCATGGAATGTGTATCAATTAAATAACGCTTTCTTGCACTGGATCAACCTGCCACAGGGTTTAAAAATTCTAATAATTGAGCTAAAAAACGTTGAAAGCCTAACATCTTTATTTGTATATGATGTGCGTCGGAGTCAGAGATATCTAATACACGTTTACATATAGGACCTTGCTACATCACCATAATAGATGCAATAATGGTTGACATAATGGACATATGGCATGATCTTATAATTTCAACTACTCCATCACTTTTAGATGGATGGTTATTAAATATGTCAACTGTTATTATGTCAACCATTATGACATTCATTATGGCAGTCTAACATTTCCCTTACATATATTAGTCTTAAAATGACAATTGTATAAGACATATCTCATAAATATTATCATTTAATATATGACACTCAGACATAAATAACGATGGACAATAAAAGTGAAACTGTTAATATTAGAGAGAGTTTTGGATACCACATCATATGGAAACGGGAAATGTTGATACAAACGTACGATATGCGTCACTTGTATTTAAGATAAGATGGACTAGTATGTGTGGTCATCTTCTTAGATTCTATAATGAAAATGCCAATAAGTTGAAGCTAGAGACAAAATTAGATGAACGTGAAAAGTTCGCATAGTCAATATAATTTTTCAAATTGTTGAAAAAGACATGGGAAATATTTAATCCGCATATAATCTTTCAAATTGTTGAAAAAGACATGGGAAATATTTAATTTGCATATAACAAAAATGATCTAAAATACCTGGATGTTCCGTAGTTATGGAACTTCTGGGGTATTTTATTGGTTTATAGCCTTCATTTTCAAATTCAAATCGAATCTGGTCAAATACGAGGCTCGAATACAAAGAATTGAAAAATTTTCCGACGATACCCGTGGCCGCCGTAGCCCAGTCAAATTGTTTGGCCATAATTTGGATGTGTTAATGACCAATGAAAAGGAAACACGTGGAGGTTCTTATACTCATCCTGTTGTCACATTAGTGTTCCTCCTGTTTTTCTTTCTGGTTTTTAATTGGATCTCATGCAAGTGTAATCCGATCATTTCACGAACAAAACCGCAAAATATGAGGAGGTGACTTTGCCTTGTTAATAAAATAACTTGTATATGGGTGCGCCAATATTGCTCCAAAACCATCGTTGTGTCATAATATGGCACCATCGAATGATGTAGCGTCGCATTGGTGCCAATTTGAATGTGGTGCCGATGTGGCGTGCGCCACGTCAGTGGTCACTTGCCACATCGGTATCATATCACATGACATCACCTGGTGGTGGTTTGAGAATGGAGCGAGTGTTCACGTAGTCATCAGGAGAATACTGAGGTCTTGTTCGATGTATAATAAATTTTTATTAATTTCAATTAATTTTTTTCCTCGTTGTTTGCAGCCATTTATATAATTATTTTATATTTTTAATATATTTTTTTAATTTCCAAACACACCATTCAAATAAATATCTATTATTGTGCATAAAACAAACGCCGACTGAATATTTTTCTTCAAGGTTTGGATCTTATGGTGGCAGTAACAGGTGCAGTCATCGTGAAGCGTGTGCCTCGATACCATCAAAAGACCCCAAACACTCCGTACATCGCACACTGCCATCGCCAGCCTGGTCGCTACTCTCCACTTTGACCATTTTATTGATTAAAATTTCGAAACTATTTAAAAAGTTTGTAATTTTTGGATGTTGAATATTATATTACTTATTACTTGTTTTATAAGACAAATATTACTATACACATTCTTCTTAATAAATTAAGGGTGTTTTTGATTCATCTCAAATTTCCTAGAAAATATCAAATCAAAAAATATTTTCCATATTTTGTGTTTGATAGAAAAATTTTTCTTAGAAAACATTTTCTAGGTACAATCCAACAATGCATGTTTTACCTCAAATTCTTGGAAAATTGAATATAGTGAAGAGTAGGGGTGGGCATCGGGTCGGTCGGGTCGGGTTGGGGCCCGACCCGAAACCGACCCCATTTGAATCGGTTTACATTGTTGAAAATCGAAAACCGAACCGAGGTTCGGTTCGGGGGCCCGAAACCGACCCGACTCGGGTCGGGTCGGGTCGGTTACTGCGCAAAATTTAATTTTTTTTTGCAACCCGTTCGATTTTCGGGTTGGGTTTGTCCAACCCGAAAACCGACCCGAATCACTGTTCAAACCGACCCGAACCGACTCGGGTCAGTTTGGGTCGGGTTGGGTCGTCGGGTTGCGGTTCATTTGCCCACTCCTAATGAAGAGGTAGGAAAATGTTTTCTTAGAATTTGTATTCCATGGAAAATATTTTCTAACTTGCAATCAAACACACCCTAATTTTCTTTGAGGACCAAAAAAACAAAAAAAAAAAATCTTCGTCTAAAACTAGATAAGACTCGCTTTAACATAATATATATGTGATGGTCACCTTTGCAAGCCCAGCCCTTTAAGAACTGCTTACCTAA
Organism: Jasminum sambac; assembly: GCA_018223645.1. NCBI lineage: Eukaryota > Viridiplantae > Streptophyta > Magnoliopsida > Lamiales > Oleaceae > Jasminum > Jasminum sambac. Next base: position 32,379,702 of record CP073652.1, read on the forward strand.
TAGGTTTCTCCATTCAGTGCATATTTGATTTAGATTGATTGTGGCGGTAAGAATTTAGAAAAGTGATTGAAGGGATTATCATACAAATGTATAATTGTCTATATTAATAAATAAATACGTTATTACAATACAACATATATCAACTTGTAAGATGACAAATAATTGACGCATTGCTAAATATTTGAAAATTAAAGTAGGGGATTCGAAGTTAACTTGAAGGAGTAAAGAGTATTTGTACCTTATATATATACTAATGTTTCTACTTCAATGTCTTCATCTTTATAATATGTGAAATTTGCATTTTATTGAGCACAAAATCAAAATGACAATGCTCTTAACCAGATTATTATTGCCATAACAAGATTTATGCTCTGAAAGCAATCTCTGTTTGGCACAATCTAAAAAACAATAGCTAGTTAGCATTTACTATGGCACACTCTGGTGTTTTGAAACAAAGCTATTCAACATAATTATGTCCCACCAACATATTTGCAATACATAAAGTCTAGCATAATTAATAGCATTCTTGTAATCTCTATAAGACTCAAGAAGAGAATTCAATAAAGAAATTAAAAATTGTTTGATTTTCGTCAGATGTTTATACTTTATACAAGTACAGGAGATTGAGTTGATTTCTCCATTTTTTCTTTTTTTGGTCTCAAAATTGTTTTCCTAATCTTAGCTAACAGTCATTTCAAATATTGTAAATCATCAAATGAGGTTGGTTTTTTTTTTTCCACGTGATGTTAAGAAATAGCAATTCAAACATTCTAAATCTAACTAATTACCTAATCTATGAGATTTGTTGTCAATTCAAAATGTTTACAAAATCTAAATGGAAAACTAACAAAGATAATTACATTAATATAGAAGTAAATAAATAATAAATTAATTAATCCAATGGGCCCCTAAAGATAGAGTTCCTATGGAGAATCCAATGTTGTTTGTTGAAGAGGGCTTGGCCAGAACTTCGACTAATGGGTCCTTTAAGGACTTGATACTTGATCGCTAATAAAATGAGAATCAATTGCAACACCTTCAAACACAAGATTAGTGACATTCAACATTCAGTGGGAGTATCCGTCGATACGAATCCGAAAGGAAATGTAGATGTCGTCGGCTCATTGCAATGGTGAAAAGTTTGGCCATCGTCATATTTGTGCATAGGGATGGCAACGGTTCGGTTCGGGTTCGGTTCGGCCCGAACAGTGAACCGAACCGCCGGGTAAAAACCATAACCAAAACCGAACCGAACCGTTGGTGTTTCGGTTCGGTTCGGTTCGGTCGGGTTTCGGTTCTGTTCGGTCATCGGAGTTTGATCATAGGGGATGTATGTCATGGCTACGATTTCGTTTGCATTCTCTTCTCGCTTTAATTACTTATTGATTACTTATTATTGACAGTTAATTATTTGCATTATGAATTTCTATTTTCAAGCGCTAGACTAGCTTAAATTGATCGAGATAGTACAAAATGAATACCAATTGGACCATGAAATGAATATACTAATGAGTATTTGAATGTTTTTGGTTAACAATACCATTGAACCTTTTCTTGAACAGATTAACATTGAATTTTATATTTAATTAAATAACAATAATAATAAAAAAAGTTAAAACTAATACACACAAACATTTCAGTTTAATTTGATTATAAATACTGAAAAATTAAATATTCTAAATTAAAACCAGTTCACTATCCATCTTCATTGGCTGATAGTTAGCCATCAACTTTTAAAGATGCATGACAAACAATTGCAATCCATCCACGCAAATGAGAATAACAACCTCCTAAACTAGTAGTTACAAGTCACAAAGTGATAACAACATTGAAATACAAGTAATAAATAACACATGTCATGTTTGGTTACAAGGCGCAAATCAAACAAGCTAGTGGAAGGTTTATTGTATTGTGTATTCACAAGGATCTTTAAAATGAGTCATTACTTCATTGGGAACTTTTTGATGCCCAAAATTTCCCAAATTACGTCCAATGGTAGGGGCTAATTTGATTGTTTGTGAATCTTCAACCACCATTTAGTATTAGCTGAAAACTTTAAGGCCAAAATTCAATTGGTCTTATTTCCAAAATGCTAGCTATTACTTTGAACAATAGTAGAGACCATAAAACATGCGAATAATAATTGTTTTGTATTTGTAGTTAAAATTAAAATTTGAGTGTGACTGAATTGTAGGGGTTAAATTTTTAGTGAATAAAACTAAAGAAAAGCACCTTTATATTTCCTCTTGTGATAGAAAAAGAAAATTGTCAAACAGTCATAGCTTGTGACTATGCATCTATCCATGCCTTAATAAAATTTTTATTACTAAAAAAAATTGACCTAAAGACTTGAGAACCAATAAGCCAGGAAGAAGAGTGTTTTAATTATTTTTTTTAATTTTTTCCTATTTCATAAATGGACATTAAATGATTGATTCAATTTCTAGTTCTATTACTAGTATGGGAATATAACTACCAAATGCCAAATAATACTTCAATGATGTGCCTAAAGTTAAGAGAGGAACATATGGAGCCAGGGGATGAATAAGTGGTTATCAATATATTATTTTGCCATACATATATTATTTTTCTCATATAATACATTAAGTTGATTATTTGGTAGCTACTTAATTTGGAGTAAAGTTGACACTTTAAAAGCATATTTTAAAAAAATAAAGAACTTTATAAAAGAAACATAAAAATATTATTTTTATATAACGCATGCAGTCAAAAATAAGTGTAAGAAAATGAAAATTATTTATAAAATATTTTTTCCAAACAAGTAAAATTCTATTAGTTTTTATGCCTAGAAGTTTGTATATATATGAAGATTGAAGAGTATTTTATTTTATTTTATTTTTGAAAAAAGATCGAAGAGTATTTTATAAAGTATATATTGAATATTTCAAGACCTTCATATATAGCTTTAAAACTCAGATTGAATACACTTTATCTTTTAATTATTTAAAGTCATTTAAAATCTTTAGAACTTAATGAATATCTTTCTTAGTTTTGAGACTGAAATTACACATTTTGAATCATTGTCAAAGAAATTACACTTTGAATCCACAATCTTTGAATTCTCAATCTTTAATTTTGGGAAAAAATCAATTTAATTGACCATTGCTGAAATCATTAGTAATTTGATTACCACAACTCGTAAGAATGAAACTTCAGCAATTGTTTGACACTTTTGTATAACTTCAATGTTATGTCATTTGGTGAAATTAGTCCTTTAGATATATCATAAATTAAGTATTTCTATAAGAATAATAATATTTATTGTCGCCACTTATGAATCATCAGCATCAATTGGTCGCCATTAATTGATTTTTCATTTTAAATATTATTTTAAATGTAAAATTTAAGATGACAAATTAATTAATATCATATCACCGCTTAAATAGTACTCTTTCTATAGTCCATCATGATAATTACAAAAATAAATCCACTAAATCATGTTTTGGTTTAGCAAATATATCATAGTATTTGAAGGATCCAATTTTTATTAAAATTACCAAAATATTTATATGTAATAAACAATGATTACTATAATTCTTTTCTCACAATTAGAGGAAGGAAATGCTATAAAAGGATGCACATAGCCATTAACCATCGCATAAATTAAAGAAACAAGTTATTCTATGATTTTCCTTTCAAAATACTGAAAAGAATGTCTCGTCAAGTTCCTTATCCTCCTTGTATGAGTTATGGCTGCTCTAAGAATGCGTGTTGTGCTAAAGGTAAAGGTCACGTCCTTATATCTCACGCATAAACTTTCAAATAACTTGAATTTTAACAATTGGATTATATTACTACAACAAATTGGGCCTTTAGGGAAGACCTGTCGTCCCCATAATCTCGTGCTTTTAGAATATTAGGGGCGATATGACAGTATTTCGTCTCTAATTAATGCTCTAAAGGCACGAAGCTATAGAGACGACACGAGACTATAGGGACAGTAAACCATCTCTAAAGATCCAATTTTTTTGCAGCTCTTTCTCAGTGTTTAGCATATCCTGTTTTATTTTATTTTATTTTTTATTTTTTAATTTTCGCCCCTTTGTGACTAAGTTCATGTGCAATTTGTTATGATATTTCGATACAGTGCACAAAGGGTACAAAGAGAAGTGGCCTGAAGCAGTTGGAATGGATGCAAAACAAGCTAAGAGCATAATTGAAAAAGATAACCCACTGGTGACGGGCGTGATTTCTGAAAATGTGATCTTTGTGCTACCAGACATATGTTGTAACCGAGTTTATGTTTTCGTGGACAAGCAAGGCAAAGTTATGTTCCCGCCAATTGTCGGTTAAAAGGAGATGGAAAGTCAAACTATCTTTCAATAAAAATAAAGAATAATAAATAAACAATAATAAGTTTGAAAATGTCTCCTTTCTTTTGATAGTTTCAAATTGTTGGTTACGTGTTGTTGGTTACGCTTCCATACTTGGTCATTCCGACAATTAAAGGGAATTTAACTAGCCTAAAATAATCTAAAACATTTAATATTTGTGGCAGATTAATTGAAAAAAAAAAAAAAACTCAGTCGAAATTAAATTTAATATCAACCAAATATTTCAATTTACCATTCATTATTATTCACATCGGCAAACCGGTGATTGGGAAGCGGAGTAGGGATGGAGTCACAATGGCATGGGGTGGTTGGGGACTAAAATAAAAATAGAAATAAAAGTTAAGACTTGAATATAGTTATTGTAAAAATTCAAAACCCGAAAGCGCAGCAAATAATAAAAAGTATTTTAAATGGTGGATCATGAAATGAATAGATAGTAATGAGTAGTTGTTTTAAATGTTTAGTTAACAATAACATTGAATTGTTTCTTGAATAGATTAACATCGAATTTTATCTTTAATTAAATAATAAAAAACTAAATTTAAAAAATGGATAAAACCAACACACACTAACGTTTCAGTTTCATACTCCCTTCGTCCTGCAAAAAGTCCTATTTTCATTTTTCACAAAATTAAGGTATTCAATTATTGATCTTTGAAAAATAATACTTTAGAACATAATTCCTAATATACTCTTACATTTATTTATTATTCAACTTTAATAGTTCTTGTATATTGATAACGATGCACATTAAATAGGAGCATATAGGAAAACTAATAAATTAAATATAGAAATGAGACTATATTTTGGGACATACTAAAATAGAAAATTGGATTATCTTTTCGGGACGGAGGGAGTATTAAATACCTAAAAAATATTCTAAAACCAGTCCATTATCCCTCTTGGCTTCAGTGGCTGATATTTAGCTATCAACTTTTAAAGATGACAGGCAATTGCAATCCATCCTTCACGCAAATGAGAATAACAAACCTCCTAAACTAGTAGTTACAAATCACAAAGTGATAACAACATTAATAAACAACACATGTAATTTTTGGATACAAGACAAATCAAACAAAGCTATTGGAAGGTAAATTGTATTGTGCATTCACAATCTCTTTCAAATGAGTCATCGCCAATTGAGTCATTGCTTCATTGGAAACTTTGTTGATGCACAAATTTTCCCAAATTATGTCCAATGGCATCGACTAATTTGGTCGTTTGTGAATCTTCAACCACCATTTAGTATTAGCTAAAAACTTTAGGGCCACAATTCGATTGGTCTTACTTCCAAAATGTTAGCTATTACTTTGAACAACATCAGAAACCACAAAATCTGCGAATAATGATAATTGTTTTGTCTCTGTAGTTAAATTAAAATTCACTTATGATTGAATTGTAGGAGTGAAATTTTTAATGAATAAAACTAAAGCTAAGCACCTTTACATTTCCTCCATGTTGGAAAAAGAAAATTCTCAAATGATGGCAGCGTGTGGCTATGCGTCTATGTTTTAATAAAAATTTTATTACTTGAACAAGATTGACCTAAAGACTTTCGAACCAATAAGCCAGGAACAAGAGTTTTTATTGATTATTTTTTTACTTTTTCCTAATTCATAAATGCACATTAAATGATTAATTCAATTTCTAGTTCCACCACTAGTATGAAATATAACTACCAAATACCAATAATACTTCAATGATGTGCATAAAGTGAAGAGGGGCCACATATGGAGCGAGGGAATGAAATCAATGAATAAGTGGCTATCAATAAATTATTTTAGGGGCATTAGCAAGTTTGTGCAAATTTTTATTTGTAATAGCATGAAAGTCAAAAAAAATTCTAAATTGCAAGACTAACAAGTCAACTTTTATCATGCCCAATTTAACCTTACCCATATGCAAGAGGCGGCTATCAGGTTGGCATGGATGAGTACCAATCTTTAATGCATGTCCAATCCCACCCATGTATGCATTAAATGGAGTACTCATGACCAAGAAACCCAATTTTTCCCTCCATGTAATAAGTGGTGCCAAACACAGCCTAATATATCTCTCTTCTTCTCCAAAGCCTTGGCCGAACTTCAGTGTGCAATTAATCTCCATTAATGCTCCAAATAGTTCCATCAATGAAAGACATTTACTACGGTGGTATTATCTAGAGCAAGAAAATTCGTGGCATTCAATGTCTAAGTATTGCAATTAGTTTTCTTGAGCATTAAATTATGGGATTTTTTTTTAGATAATTGTCATCTTAGTGGTATGATACCCTAAATCGGCAATCGAGATTTTACTTCAATATGTATACTTGAAATTGGGCATTTGCATGTTTTATTTGGTGTTGTATATTATATTTTTGTGTTTTAATGCTTGTACAAAATTGAACGATTCGTCGAACAATCGAAGCAAATTTTAGAGTGAAATCCACATAGGCGATGATCCATTGAATAATAGTATGAATGATGCATTGTTAGAAAGACCTATAACGAAATGAAAATGAACAAATTATATTTAACATTTTGAAGGTAATCGCGATCATCTCTCGAGGAAAGTCATTTGAACATCCATTTATAGGAAAGTAGCGTGACTGAGCCTTTTTCCAGTTACTGGGTAGTTAAGGAAACCATAACTCGTTGCCGTTAAAAATTCGGTCTCGTATAACATACCATATGTTGCCTCGTTAATGATATAGTCCACGTTTCGCAATCTTTTGGTCGAAACGAATTACATGGTGACAACATTATGACAATATCATGAATGACACTCCTTTGTGAAAGGGTACAGCCAAATGATACAAGTGGCGGATTAGGATCTTTAAAAATTTAGCTAGCGTGTGCAGAACGACTATGACGATGTCAGAATTGGGGAACTTCGACGTACATTGGTATATACTCTAAGGTATAGAGTACTAAGCATGTTACCATGACAATGCATGGATGAGTAGGCGGTGCTAAGAACTGATACTATGAAGCAAATGCTTAGAGTTTACTTTGTTTTGTATGTATCTTTTATGCTGCATATTGTTTCTTCGTTCCAACTGTAGTAATTGACTCGCGGTTAGATTTACTGATTTTATGTATTTCCTCGTTTACAGCGACAAGCTTGCATCGTTATATCATATCCTTGGTCCTACCCCTCGTGGAATACAATGGCCTCCAAGAATTGAAAAAAGCATCGGTGAACTCACAATCCCTAACTCCTATGGTAGATCTAAATAGCTCACGAGCTTTTTCATCCCGATTGCGCAAAGTTCACATTGCCAAATTCATATCCTGAGTTTTAATTTGCATCTAATAAAATAGTGTGCGTACTGACGCAGTCCATTCCGTCTTCCCTCCATCAATGTCTTTCACCATTTTAAGCGAAACGGAATTAGGGTCAACGGCAAACAAATAGCTGTCCAATAAGACGTTCATTAGCAGTCAAGGATTGTTGCAAATGAACATTCCAATATAATTTCCCCTTATTTATGGCTATGCAAAATGAAATTTTCCTTCATCCAAGTCAACATCCAATCCACAAATACTTTGTAACCTATGTTCATTACAAACTACCTATATAACTACTTCACTTTGAAATCTTGCTATGCTAAGACATTAAACACCCCTCATGAAAACGTGGAAAGTTTCTCTTGTAGGTAGTGATTGTAGCTCATCCATACCACATCATTTAGGATATAACAAATATAGCACAAGCAATTCGAACCACAGCAATGCACTTTAAATATAACACATTGCAGTTTCACTACTTCACCAATTCAATACTCTATAACGTAGAGTATAGAACACCTGCATTTTTGCCAATTACAGCAGGGAACCAAGTCCCTGCCACTAAAACAATTAGAGCATGCACATCCAAACAAACAATTAACGTATAACAATAAGCAAGAGAGCAGCCAACATACTAAGTCTACGGAATATTGACTGTGAAATAGATGAGCAAACATATAAGGCCACGCTAAGGAACCACTCAAAAAATTCGAAAATTTTTTCATTAAAAACAATTTACTACTACAACATCAAAAAATATTCATTTCCACCTGCAACTAATTCTCTTATAGGGTCCCCTTCTGCAAGAAATAGAATTTCTCACCAATTACAAACCATCCCACACGGAAACGAAGTCTAACAACGCAGCCTAATCACAAAAATCTGAAACAAATTTTGTACTCTATGACATAGAGTATGGGACACTTATATATGAAACAATTAAGTAGGAAAACCAAGTCCCCGCCACGAAAACCATGCGTGGATAGTTATTCGAAGCCTTTGTTGAATATTCCTGCCATAGCTGGGGGATGGATTCATACACCCATATCTGCCATTTCAATTAAACCAACAATTACTATGGGCATAAACTACTACGTAAAACAAAGGAACGAAAAGGTTATCATAACACCCAAAGTAACGAACAAAGCAGTCGATATTATTATATAAACTTTAAATGATAAAAGCATATTAATGTTTTCATGGTAATAGAGAGGAAAACCGAATTTTTGGCGCAAACTTACATGGTTGTCGTTGCAAACGGATTTTTTTGGCCCGAAATTGTTTGGCGTAACTGATTGAGTCGAAGCATACAACTCTCTCTTTAGGTAATACACACTTTTCTCATTGGAAATCAACCCCAGGCCGCTGGAGATAACAATTTTCCCTTGAATTGTTGGTCCAATTTTCAGAGGGAGAGAGGGAGAACTTTTGGGGTTTCACTTTTGCAGACACAGGGAGATGGGTTGTGCAAATGGACAACACAATTCAAAGTCAGATGTGAACCCGTCTTGTCAAATCAATAAGTATTCAGACGATGGGGCTTTCCTTGGGGGTGTTTTGGTCATTCAAAAATAATACCTGTTAATATTGCAAATATAAATATTAGTTGTTAATCTAATATTTATATAGTTAAATGCTGACAATGTTGCTAATATTTCATTATTATTTTATGGGCCATACATATATTATTATTTACTCATTAAATAAATTAAGTTGATTACTTGGGGTATAGCTACTTTGGAGTAAAATTGATGCTTTAAAAGATTTTTTTAAAAAAAGAACTTTATATTTAAAAGAATATTAAAAAAGAACTTTATAAAAGAAACATAAAAATTTTATTTTTTATTTAATGCATGCAGTCAATAATAATAATAAGTGTAAGAAAATGAAGATTATTTATAAAATAGTTTTTCCAAACAAGGACAATTGTTGGATATGTGTCGTTGGTTACGCTTCCATACTTGGTCATTCCGACAATGAAGGGAATTTGAGTGGCCTAAAATAATCTAAATATTTAATATTTGTGGCAGATTAATTGAAATGAAAGCAAAAAAACTTGGTCAAAAGTTAAATTTAATATCAACCATATATTTTACCTCACTATTTATGAGTATCCACATTGGCAAACCGGTGATTGGGAAGCGGAGTAGGAGTGGAGTCACAATGGCATGGGGTGGTCGGGGACTAAAATAAAAATAGAAATAAAAGTTAGGACTTGAATATAATTATTGTAAAAATTCAAAACCCCAAAGCCCATTTTTTATGTTTTTAATTTTTAACGAGTTTACTTTAAAAATTTAACCTTCTTTTTTTCTCCCAAAAACACAAAAGAGGAGACATTTCGCTTTGTAGAAAAAAACAGCCGAAGCAACAAAGGGAAACATTGCTTAAGTTTTGTTGTTGAATAATGATAAAATAGCTAGTGATCCAATGCCAACATAATTAGCAAATTATGGTGACAATTATATCCTGATCGTCGATACGTGTCTACACACCCACCTATCCCCAAATGCTGGGGGCATGGGCACCCATCCAACACATAGTTGACATCTTATGATGCCAACTAATTGACATTGGATCGGTTCCAATGATAAAATTCATAAGATGAGTAGATATACTTTAAGGAGGAAAAATATCAAAGAGCCTTGGGCGTTAAAGTAGCTTCTGATCGCCGAGGCGATTTCTCCTCGTCCGATTTCAGTTTTGAAATCAAGAAAATTTTGTTGGATTCATCACGACGAGACGGAGCTCCAGCAATTTGGAAAAAAAATTTTGGATACCGTGGAGGCCCGTGGTGACCGGTCAAAGATCGGTCAATGTTTTTAGCAAATTTTTGGCCAAAAACATGGACCGATCTTTGACCCATCACCACGGGCTGCCACGGTGTCCAAAATTATTTTTTCAAATTGCCGGATCTCCGTCTCGTCGTGATGAATCCAACAAAATTTTCGGATTTTAAAACGGAGTCCTGATTTGAGAGAAAATCGCTCTCACGATCAGTAGCACGCCCGGGCGTTCTTGATCACTCCTGACTTTAAGGATTATGCCATGTGTACACGTGTACACCTTATAATTAAGGGCATGACCATTTTTTATCCTCTTTATTGGTGGTGTCTAATCCGTTGTAGTACTTGAAAAATAATTCACTACAGAACTTGAAAAAAAAATAAAATGTTGGTGGTCTAATGCTCTATTTTTTATTGTATACATTGCATGGTCAATATTTTAATTATTTAGTTAATATTAAAATTTAATTTCAATTGAATAATAGAAATTAAATTAATATATAAAAAATAGTAAAAATGAACAAATACTTGGGGCTAATTAGACCATTGTTTAATACATAAATTAATTTTTTTCGCTTTCATTATTTCCAACCTCTTATATATTGATGATTTGAATTTTTTTAATATTTTTAATGCATCTTTTTATTTTTCAACCATATACATTTGAAAAATAAATAAATAAAATTTGATTTAATTTGTACCAAACAATTGGATGAATTTCTCAATTAAAGGCAAGTTTAAACAAAACTCTCTCTCACTATTTTTTTTTTAAAGAGAAATAAGATTTTTCATTCATTGAACCAGCAAGAAGTACATTTGAAATAAACAACAGCGAAAAATAAGCCCATTCAACAGCATCAAAAAGAGAACTAGTGGCCTTAGCTAGTGTGTGAGCAACTTAGTTCACCAATCTCCTTACCCTATTGAATTTAAGATTCAGGAAGCCTCGTGCAAAGAGCCGACACTCTTCAATGAACATGGCAAACTAGGAGTTATGGTCTTCATTATTTTGAAGGACTAAAAGAGCAACCATCTCAACAACTTGGACCTCCGGAAATCTATCCTTAAGCCAAGAAAGGGCCTTACGAACGACTAAGGCTTCGGCGATAAACGGATCTGTATTACCTGACACCGGTACAATTTTAGCAGCAACAAAGGAACCCAAGTCATCGTGAATCACATGACCAATACCAACTTTCCCTTGAGTACATTAATTTGGTAATTTTTTGACATCTATCAATATATATTTTCCTTGCCCATCAACCACCGTGTAAAAATAATTTTTTCCACAATACATTCCCTTAGTACAAATCTCTTGATAAAGTTCTTTCCTCAAGTTATTCCGATTGTTCCCCAAAAGTAAGGGTGATTTAAGCACTATACATGACAATAAAAGAAAAAGAACTTGAAAGTGACATGAAAACCGTAGGAATTAATGTCACCTAAAAACATGATTAAACAATCATTGTTAGTCATCACTAGATTAATACTTATAATTAAATTAAATCATACATATCATTAAAAAAAAAAAAAAAAAGATTAGGGTTAACATGATCAAGAACAATTAGTAGGAGAAACTAAAAGCTAAAAAGCACATAACCGGAGGGAAGGGGAATAATAACTAGGTTACATTTTCCTATGGCTTTCGAATTTCCCAATTGCTCGAAAACTGTGCCGTCACTACAAACACGATTTCTATCCTAACTGCACTAAGCGTAGACAGACCCACAGGAGAGAGTCATCAAAAGTATAGCCGCTTGTTCTTCTTCTCTCAATTTGCTCATCAGTTTTCCTGATCTCTGCAGTATCACTTCACTCCCAAATGACATAAATCGCATTTTCAAAATCTCTCTAATCTCGTTACTTCTACCGGCGCTGTTCCTTTTCTTCTTCTTTCCGGTTCGTGCAGTTTCCAATCCCATTAATTGCCTCCTCTTCTTATTGTACTTTATCCCACAAGCATTACATAATGACTGAAAATCAACAAAATCCACATAAAAAATTAAGCAATTAAACTCAAAATTAATCAAATTTAGTAAAAATAGGAACAAAATAAGTAAATTTTTCATTACCTTAGGGCCAGATGGACCGCCTCTCCAGAGCGGAGTTTTCGAAGTATGGCATAAACTGCAAGTTTTCATGTGATTTGAAAGGCTTTTATCCTCTACATCGGGCGTCTGTGGACCAAAAACGAGATTAGTGTTAGCATTGAAGATTTGATCACAGATCAGCAGCAAAATCATGATCATCATACTCCTTACCTTCTCCTCTTTCAGATCCATATCATCAATGAGATTAAATCAACTCGGAGAGATCGAAGAACACACACTGACAGGTGTACAGTGTGTAAACAGTAAACACCACTACTGTGTACTCTCAGTGGATGTGATTGTGAATAAATTATTCAATGGACAACAGAATCAAAACTTCGTGAAGAAAAACAAAAAATAAAAAATCTAGAGAGAGATCAGAGAAGAGTACTGGCTTTAGTGATCACAGGTTCTAGAGAGAGAAATTAGTGTGAGCCGTTATGTGTGCGTTGTGTGTGCAGATTTTAGGGCTTTATTATATGAGGTGAGAAGATATGATGGAAGAGGGAGCCAAACAAGGAAGCTGATGGACACTGGTCAGCCGTACACGAAACCCTAGCGAGCGCTATATTTCATGTGAAATTACTTAAAGAGCCCTTCATTTTTGAATTCCCAACAGGGCATTCTTGGCCGTTGATCTTTCATCTACCCAATGAGTCATCATTTTCTGATCTCTCTTGCTTCTGATGAGTCACCTGGTTACACATGGAATTTAATTTGATTAATATTTTGTTTATTATTGAAGGATGTCAATTAGGGTTGTCCATAGAATTAAGGAGTTGGCCGAATGCTCAAGGATTCAACTTATCGGGAAGGTTCTAGCCTCTAGGTTTGAATCTCCAACATCTCCCCCCCCCCCCCCCTTACGTTTCAATAAAAAGAAAAGGGGGTTGAAGCGAGTCGAGTTCGGGGTGGGTCGGCGGATCAATTAGCCACCCAGTAAGCATTTTTCGACCAATTTCCGTCCCATGACCCATCAACAAATGGGGTGGGGCTGGTCATGGACAGGCTCAATTCGGACTGTCGTCCCGTTTAGTTGAATTTCCTTTTTAATAAAATAAGATGGAAATTGTTTGGGTTGGGACCGTGGCCAGTGAGAGTGGGTTCATGGATTTTAAAAATTAAAGTCTTCTACTAGCTTTAGAATAAATCGGTCAAAACAAATAAATAAAGTAAACAAGGGACAGTCAGGTCAGGGCAACATCTGCAACGGGGCAAATTTAATTCCCAAACCTTCCCCGTCAACCCACAAGTTAGCAAAAATCTGACCAATTTGGGAACGTGTCAATTTCTCTGCCGTCCGTCATCAATATTTATTCACGGCTTTTGATGTGCCAAAATTTATTTTTAGTTGTCACAATGTTTTTTATTTTTCTAAAATCATTCTTATAGGAGTATTAGAAAACGTGGTGTTTTCAATTTTAACTATTTATTTAAAACTAATTTATTATTAGATGTATTTTTAATTTTGGTTGATTGTAATTCAATATCATTATTAGAACCAAGACACAATGTGACTGCGTGCTAATATTTTAGTTCCACATTTTTTTAATTTATTAATGTGTTTATTTTATTTTCAAGATATAAAATAAAAATGCTGTGATTTTGAAAAAGAAAATTAATGATTAGTCATGTGTATTAAATTTATTCTTAAATCAACTTATAGTCCAAAACAAAAGTATAAGAAAAGTGAAATCTGAAATAAAAACATTTAGAACAAATTTGCACGCATTAAAAGTTTGGTATTCAATTTTTTATATATTTTATTTTATTTGAATTCAAATGAAGAGGCAATATTGTCTTTTTATCTTTAAAAGTCCCATTTTGTAGCAAAATCTAAAATTTATCTTGAAATATCAAGATCTTCAAAATAAATGATCGGTAAGTAGTGACTCTAAAGCTTAAGTCTTTGTTGTGTGAATTAATAATTATTTTATATTAAATTAAGATTAAAATAGATTAAATACTCCTTTCGTCCTACAAAGATAGTTCTTTTTTTATTTTCTTTTATCTCAAAATATAGTTATATTTTCATAATTAATTCTTTTATTTTTATATATATCCCTATTTAATATACATTGTTATTAATGGATAAGAACTGTTAAAGTGGAACAATAAATAAATGAAATATATAGTATATATATTCTAAAATATTATTTTTTCAAAATAATTAATTAAAATTTTTTAATTTTTATAAAAATAAAAATTGAATTATCTTTTCGAAATGGAAGAAGTAGTAGTTAGTCATTATTTTATTTTATAGTAATGATTAAATAGTATAAAGGATCAAAAATCTTTTATTTTTTGTGATAGATTTGGAGGACCGAACAAAAAGTAAAAATGAGTCAAATTTGACTCTACCTTTACTTGTTCCCTCTCTCGTTTGACTTTTTTTCCCTCATGCTAAAAATTCTCCAACTATAATTCAAATGAATTTGTAATCAACATTTTATTGATGACAGCATTATTAATGTAGCAGAAGCAATAGATTCGATATTGACAGCCTAGAACTATGCCTCCCGGATTTGAGTTGACCACCTTGTTAGATGTCACGCTCAAAAGTCACTGCACTCGCCATGCTATGATGCTATTTGACCAGCTAGCTTATTTTTAAATTAAGCATGTGTTCGTTTTTACTTATTTTCACATAAAAATCACATACTATTAAAGGTCAAAGTCAAACATCAATATCAACCACACATTTCACATCATCACTCATTATCATCCACACATCTTGTGGTCCCAGCCACTAACTCTACTTTTAGCAAAATTTTAGACAAAAATAAATACACACGAACACACGCTAAATATATAATGAAATGAATTTCTTCTACATCAATCTCTTGCATGCAATCTTATTCCCCTGCCTATGGGGTGCATGCTCACACTGACGTAGTCATCATATCGGATTGATATGGTAGTCATATTAAATGCGTGCCAAATTAGGGGACGTCTTGATTTGGCACGCGCTGACTTGGAGGTTGACTTGGCCTCCATGTCAGTTGTGGGCACGACTTCCCTGCCCAAAATGTGGGAAGGGGAGCAATGACGCTTTTACGTGTTATTTTATAAATATAAGACATGAATGTGTAGGATCTATTGTAGACCATTCAGCCACCTCAGCTTTAGTACAAATTTTAGTTATTGATGGTTCTATGTAATTTTTTTAACCATTTATTGAGGACCACGATATAAACTAGCCTACTACCTCCAAATTCTCAAGAATGATACTACACAACCGTCTAGAGTAGCGCAACCCTAGTAACTTAGGGTATGTTTGATTGGTGATAAAGTTGATATGCACGCAATTTCGTATAAAATGTGTGATTAATTTGTATTAAAAAATATGTAGTTGAAAATATATGTGTGGTTACACGAAAATAGGTGCATATAACTTTGTGAATAAAAGAACAAGGCCTTAAAAAAGACTTTATTTGGCAGTTGATTAGTTAAAAATAATAATAAATTAAAACCTACATCCAAATAAAAATGAACAAAAAATGTGTTGTGTATTCATTTTAATTTTTCACTATTTTTCATCATCAAATTTTAATATGAATCACACATCGTGTGATCGCTCTGACATAAGGATGTTAACAAGCTCAACTAGACAATGTCGAACTCATTTTAAAAATAAGTCTCTCCTCACTCTCGATCCTAACCTAAGTTGAGCTGAGCCCAAGTCCGTGCCAGCAGTATAATATTTTTTTTTCAAAAAAATTGGAAAATATATAAAAACTAGTCAGAGTATCTACATTTATAGGCAAATTGTTGTTGTTTAATTTTTAGATTTTGAACATCGGCAATTGCTTTGCTTTGATAAAGGAAATAAATTTATATTGTGATTGAACATAAAGACTTACAAAAATTAATAATTTAATACATTTACTATTTAAAGTAACCAAAAAAATTTTAAACGTTGTGAGTCTAGCTATTAGCACGCAAAAGTGAGCGTCAAGCGTGATTTCGTAGCCGACGAGCTTTGTCTAGCCCACTTGGTTCCAATTTTTAAGCCCCGACTCGATCTGTGGCCCGTTTAAGGCAAGACACCAGTCAATGCGATTCCGAACTTTTCTGGCATTGAGTTTGAGTTTTTCGAGCCAATTCAACTCATTGGCATTTCTACTTACTAACAAGAATGTTCAAGCATCATCGAGCGTTTCGTATCTTACGGAACGCTCGGGTCATTTTGATGGTCCGTTCGATCTCCATTTTGAAATCCGGAACCAGATCTAGAATCAACGCGGCGAGAGTGAGTTCCAGGAATTTTCTGAATTTTTTCCCGCGACTCCGTAGTGGCCGTAACCGCCGGTCAAAATTTTAAAAATATTTTTGGCTAAAAATATGCCAAAACTTTGACCGGTGGTTACGGCGGCTATGGTGTCGCCGAAAAAAATTCGGAAAATTCCTGGCACTCTCGCCATCTTGATTCAGATCCTGGTCCGGATTTCAAACTAGGTCGAACAGCCATCAAAATGGCGTTCCATACTTAAAAATCGTTCGATGGGACCGGAACGTTCCTGTACTAATTAAATTAAAAAGTTAATTTTCAAAAAATATATATATACATATTCCCTCCGACAATTTTCTTTTCTCTCTCTTTTTCCCTTTGTGTATTTTTTCAGAAAGGTTCAAGCACCATCGATGGTGCCGTAATTATGGCACCATCGATGTCCTTTTGGGGGTCGATTCCACTGTTTTTTCAGAAGATCTAGAATCAGACGACGAGGAAGTGTCGTGAATTTTCCAATTTTTCGGACTCAGAGTCGTTGATCGCCGGGTCAGTTTTGATTACATTTTTGGACCCAAAAAATGTAATCAAAACTTTGACCGGCGATCACTACGCTGAAACTATGAAAAATCTCACCCAGACTTCGTCATACGATTCTGATCCGATCTCGATTTAAAACGTGATCAATCGACCCCCAAAATAACATCGATGGTGCCGTAATTACAGCACCATCAATGGTGCTTGAACCTTTCTGGTGTTTTTTTGTTAAATCAATAATTTTTATACAATTGACCTATTAAAAGGCCAAGCATGTCAGTATGTCGCAAAAGATCGGTGACATAAAGCTGTTGAAAAAGCCAAAATCCTGCTCATCATGTTCTGTTTGGTTTCTCCGGCAGGTTGTCTTGAACGCCAAACAGGGTGCAAAGCAAAGCTATTCTTTACGGTAAGTCAATGTTTGGATCTAATTAACCTTATTTTAATACGAGGAAAAATAAAGAGGCCACACTTTTTTGTCTGGACAGTACCCACCAATAATTCAAAATTATGTAATTACTTTTCGATTTCTTTTTTGAGCAAATTTCTCCATCGAGTTGCAAGTTGTTAGTACTTAGTAGTGAGGACATCCGACAGTTGTTTCTGTTTTTTCCTGTCCAATTTCTGCCTTTTTTTTTTTAAAGAATAAATGGCGTCTGATGCAAATCTAGCCAATCTGGCCTATGTTTCGCACGTCTGACTTAGACCTTGTTTGTCAAAACTTATCAAAATAATTTTCACAAATATTATTTTTAACAATTCATTTTTTTTTAAATCAGGATTTTTAACCATTCATTTAAATAATGTGATAATAAACATTTAATATATAGCACTATTAAACATATATAAGAATTAGGGATGTTGGCTCGATGACATAGTCTGCATTGATATAATTGTAACAACCACAATAGAGGTTGAAGAAAATGTCAGAAATTAGGAATCCTAGCAATATTAGTATTACGAGATAATAATTTGTGAGATCAAGGGATTGACCCCGCGGTTAAGGGCTCCTCACTGAGAAAGTCCAGGATTCGAATCCAATTCCGCCCGATATCCCCCAATTTTTAATTCAATTAGATAATTAATTATTTTGTTATTAATAACTTAATAACATATTAAGAAAAAAAAATCAACGGATATTATCCTCATGCCGTGATTTGAATTGAGTTGATGTAGCCAAATAAGGAAGAGAATGATATATCCCTTTGTAGGCAGGAAACCAAAGGCTTTACACAATGTGCCCACATGATCGCTCATTTTCCCTTTTCGATGAAATCACTAGGAGATTAGTTTGAGAATTGAAAAATTAAGAAATCCCTTTTCGACAAATTAAGAAAATGTGCATTTTCCCGTGATATGTAGAGTTTTAGTGACTGTGAAGTTGCTACTCATCTTTTGCAATTTATGGAAAGTGCAACTTTGCAACTTTGGGGTGTTATCTACAGGGATAATGGTGTCGCATGTTTCTTCAGTGTAATTGATTGATTTGGGTTTGAGAGCCTGTGAACATGTATTGTGATATAAGATCGCGTTTCTTGGGGTTATTTGTTGTACCCGTCGCGAACCTTGTTCTATAAACTTCTTTGATGATGGATTTGAGCTAATTCTTTATGGATGCTCAATGGTGGATGTAGGGCGATGGCTTCGACCTTACAAGTTGTTTTGTATTCTTGGATTTTTATGTTTCGACGGTGATTTACTTGATTCTTATAGTGACAAATTGAGTAAGGAAATTAGAATACAATTGAAGATGAAATAGAAATTATAAATTGAAACCTTGCGTAGATATAAGGTATAAACGATAAATTGTACATGGAAGAATATTAGATTAATAGAATTAGAGTATGAAATTGCAAATTGTTTCATGATGTAAAGGAGTGAAGAGGCTAAGTATTTACCGAGATAAAAATACAAATAAAAACTCAAATGATGACATCACCATTTGAGTCAGATGACGAAACTCTAATGATCAAGTCACGTTTTTATTCAACTTCCAACAGTCGCATCATCATCTGAGAATTGAGATTAAATTAACGGTGAGCTTGAGAGTTTTTTTTTTTTTGAGAAAAGGGCCAGCTTGAGAGTTGGCTACAAGCTCATTTGTGAAACCAAACTCAAACAATTCAGGAATCCTTTTTTTTTGGGTTGGGGGCCACTTGTGAAGAGGGGGCAAATACAACTTCGTGCTTATACGAGCTAAAGAAGAGTTTGAACAAAGTTGAATATACAAACTTACGAACTATTAAGTTCAACTATCACCCCTACATTGCAGGTTACTCAGTGACGGATTCAGGATTTATTATAGGACCTAACTGAACTTAATAAGAGTTCGTAAGAGAGTTGGGCGGGGTAGCGGCCCAGGGTTTTCCCTTGTTTTTTCCGTATAAAACTTATTTACATAATATTATTAAAAATTACGATTTGTTGGATTGATTTTGCGAAATAGAAGCACACTAACATGATATAAAAAATTTGACTTGATTTGATTGTTTTGGTGTATGATAATTTTAAATTAATTTGGTTTACAACATTGGTTTTGTTTCGTTTCTTATAGTACTAATAATTTGGCCTTCTTTAGCATCCACTCACATGTGCATGCTAATAATTATAGCAAGATTTTCAAAAAATTTGATGTTCTAAAATAATATATACCTGAGGATAATATTACCTAACTCTTTTAACAATGTAGGATTATATAAAAATAACATTTTTTTTAAGTAAATTGAAAATTTTCCAAAATTTTTGAAATAAAAAATTACCAAATCAAGAAGTTGGGACACAATTGTTTAAATTAAGAAAAACTACAAAAGAACATAGCTTGCATCAGTAGGGTTTTGAACCGGAACCTGATGCTTATAAAATCTCTCACCTAGTTGCAATTTGTGATAATTGGTGAACAATTCAATCCTAATCCCATAACTGCACCTAACTACAGCGTAGTCTAGCTCCCATTTAGGGTGTGTGTGATTGGGTAGTTTTTTTCTTGGAAAAACTAATTTTTTCACTTTTCCCGATTTGGTCTGTTTGATTATATCTTTTTTTTCAGGAAAAATATTTTCCAGTTTTCTCGAAATACGTTCTTTTCCTTACCTTGGTGAAAAACGTTTTCCTTTTGGGGGGGGGGCGAGGAGGTTTTTGATTTTCTGGAAAAGTTTACTCTTTTTTTTTTAAAGGACAATTTGCTTTAACCGTAAAGATAAGAAAAATGATCAAATTTCATGAAAAAAGTACAAAAACAAAGAAAACAACAATATTTTCCAACTTACAAATTAATATAATCAAACACCTACAATTACCATTTTCCTTGGAAAATATTTTCTTGGAATTCATTTACTCGAAAATCGTTTTCCTTCCAAACTTTTTCCGGCTTTCTAATCAAACACATCCTTAGATCCGTTCTTGAGGATACTAGTACACGTGTCGTAGTTTTATCTAATCATAGTTTTATCTAATTACAGATCAAAACTTAAAGGAGTACACACTAGATAGTTCGATATGTTTAAAGGACTGAGAGGATTTGGAGATTTAGATACAAAATAAAGTAAATTGATGACTAATCTAACTATATATAAATATAAAAGAGCCACATAGGTAAAGTGTTTAGGTGGTAGTGCAACATTTGGTTCCATTGCATTTTAGTGCCTAATTGCTTTCATTATTTAATTTAATCTACTTTTCTTAATTTACTTTTTATATGTATTATATTTTATTTATATGTACTCTAATTCTAATTTTTGAATTAATTTAGATTTTTTAATTCTTTTATATTTGGTGTTGCACGTGTTAATAAAAATGTGATAAGATTTTCTGTTTTAGAAAAAACCTTTATACATATTTAAAGAATTAGATAAAGAAAAAAACCTCTTTTTTATTTTTACCCTTTTAAAATGATAGTTTTAAATAATTTTCATGGATAATATTCATTGAGCGGTTTAAATAGTAGATAATTTTTTTAATATCAAAAAGTGAATAGTTAAATAATTAAATTTATAATAAATAATTAATTAATTAGAAAAGAAATAGAAAATTACAAATTTCATGTCTCATTTCGTCATTTCGCAAGCTAATTAAAAAAATAATTGTTAAAATTATCATTCAATCATCTCTCAATTTTTGTAAAAAAAAGTTAAAAGGATGAAAAATTAATTTTTTATTTCTTTTATATTTTGTATTTGCATTTTTCATTTCATGCCTTAGTGATTTTTAAAAATTTTTTCTTAATTATTCTGCATAAATTTTTGTTACCGAAAAATCAATACGTAGAGTTTTACCTATAAATATTTTGTATAGATAATCTTATCATTTCATAGAGTACACAATCCACATTCCATAAATTCTCCAAAACTTGGGTGTTCTGTTTGTTTTGTATTTTTTGTTTTCATTTTCGAAAATATTTTGGTATTTTCTGTTTTCAATTGGTATTTTGGGAAAATTGAAAATGCGTTTAGTTTATTGTTTCGAAAAATTATTTTTGAAAAGAGAAAATAGAAAACGTGTTTGGTTTATACTTTTAGAAATACAATAACTTAATAAAATAAAAATTGCAAAAAGATCCCTAAACTTTTTAAATTAACAAAAAAGTCCCCATCTTCATCACCCACCCCATCTCTCTCTCACTTTACAGTCGTTGATGACAGAGGGTGATTCCAACCACCATTTCGTGGTGGTTGGCACCACCCACCTATTGGTGGTTCGCGACCACCTTTGAGGTGGTTCAACCACCATTAATGGTGGTGGAACCACCTCAGATGGTGGTCGAACCACTTCTACAGGTGGTCGTGAACCACCATGGTCCGATCACCACATTTGGTGGCGAAACCACCAGTTGGCCACCAGATATAGTGGCTCCGGTGGTCAAACCACCAGATCTGTTGGTTTGACCGTAAGATCTGATGGTTTGATTTTTTTTCGGTGGCGGTCGTCATCGGTGGTCGTTGGTGGTTGGACTAAAATATACGAAAATGAAAAATTGGGACTCAAATGTAATAAATGTAAAGTTTAAAATCTGAAAATTTATTTTTCTTGTTTTCGACATTTAACACAGAAAACGCTGAAAACATTAAAAAGACGTATTCGTATTTTCTATATGAATCTTGAAAACAATTTCGAAAATGTATTTTCGAAAACAATGAATAGAACGCGTTTTCAATGTTTTCGAAAATAGAAAACAAAAAACTGGTTGAATATGACAAACAGAACGGCCCATAATATTCAAATATCTGTTTTCAAAAATTCGAATGACGTTGATGATAAAAATTTGGAAAAATTTTTACTATGAGCATTTCTTTTTGTTCAAAAAAGGATTGTTTAGATTTTGATCCCAAATATTTTGTTATTACCTAAAATCATCAACTATGATAACTGATATGACCTTTTTTCTTACAAGATAAAAGTTGAAATCAAAATTTGTTAATCGTTATTGAAATTTATAATATCATATTATATATGCTTTGTTATTTTTGTTTTATATTAATATTATTTTATGTAAATAACTCATCTTAAAGTGTCCCATGCATCGCACGGGAGAAATACTAGTAAATTATAAGAACTATCGTATATTTATATCAATATTAATGTATTTACTCATTATATATATATATATATATATATATTTAAATTCAAGTTTATAATTTTTCTTGTCCAAAACATTATACAAGTAACAATAGGTTCGCCTATAATTTTTATCCAGTTACAAAAAAACACCAAAACATAGTTGGCCCTAGACCCGGCACCGTAATCATAATTTCAATAGATTTATTTATTTTCTTTTTAAAAAGCACTAAGCCCGAAAATCCAAGTTCAGGCGCCATTTTTTCTAATTACCCAAATCAATAAATAAATGCGGGAAAATTTCAATTAAACACAAATATGCCGCCAAAATCTCCCTATATTCCCCTTTTCCTCCCTCCAGCTTCACCGAGTTACTTGTTACAGTCTAAGGTAAATCTGCGAATCTGTAATTTTTTTCTTCATTCCAATTTTATTCAGTTTACTATATTATACTCCAATTTCCATATTCTCTTTTTGCCCATTGACTTGTTTGCTTGTGCCACTTTTGACTTGTCTGATTTTAAACATTGAAGGTAAATCTTCGCTGATCAATCTTCGTTTTACGGCTGTAAATTTTCTAATTCTCTAGTATTTTGATTCGGTAAAGGTATCTACTCAATTACATGTTTGGTTTTATGTTCGTGGAATGAGAAAAATATTTCTACTAGTAGAATCTGTACTTGAAAATAAGCATAAAAATGTGAACTTTTATTTGTTATTTGCTTATTTTATTTATTTTATTTATTTATTGAGTGAATGTTTCAGATTCTATATAATGGAGCACGAGCAACCTCCCGCCAAGAAATTAAAGAGCATACTTTCCTTCTTCAAACCAATAGATGAATCCAACCAAAACACTTCAATTGTACCCTTCAAGAAAAACACTTCAATTGTAAGTGTGCAATCCCCTCCAATTCCAAACAACCAATCTATCGTAATGGAACGAGATCCTGGAAAAAGAAAGAAGATATCCCAGTATCCTCTTAACCTACGGGACAAGGTTAGACGGGCATATATAAAAGTGGGCCCGTATCAACCGATACTTAAAGACTACCCAAAGAAAATGTGTGGGGAGAACACTCGTAAATTCCAATCTTGTTGGTTCAAGAAATATCCTTGGTTGGAGTATTCACCTACGACAGATAAAGCATATTGCTTTCCTTGTTTCTTGTTTTTCAATGATCGCCATGGCCACAACACTTCGGCATTGGTTGATACTGGCTTTAGCAATTGGAAGAGAGCGAATGGGAAAGATGGTGCGTTAGTTGGTCATGTTGGTAGGAAGGCTTCTTCGTCTCATGTCAAGTGCGCGATAAGTGTTGAGAATTTGATGACTAAGATGATATATGTTGACAAGGAAATGTGTGCGCCGAAGGAGGAAGTCGAGACTATTAAGTTGTCGGGTGGGCTAGGAAACAATTGATAAGCTAACCGTTAACAAGTATTTTGAGCAATGAAACATGTGAAGAAGGTGATGGATACATGAAGGATGGTTTTCTCTTGCGCATTCTTTGTTGAACAGAAATTTGCTCTAAGGGTAGTGGTTTTGAGGTTTTCACAATTGATGTATATCACTGAATTTCCAAATTGTGCCGCTTCAAATGGCTGTAAAGCAGTCTTTTACGAAGACAGTTGCAGAATCTACGCCTATGTACAATGTTGTTTTCAAGCAATCTTTACTGAGACGATTGCAGAATTTACAGCTGCATTCTTTTTACTGTTTTCAAATTTACTAAAACACATTCTCTTTTTTGAAAACGCATTTTCAACAGCTACGACGACAATTTGTAAAGAAAACTCAACACACCTTCAATGCTATCGAGGCCTTTTTTTGTGTGTGTGTGTTTGTATGTGGTGTCAGATGTTGAATGACATCAAAATTGCGTTTTTAGATTTTGAATTTTACACTAGTTACAACCCTCAATTTTTACTGGTGCATTTCAGTTCTGGGCTCTGACGACTTTCAGAGAGAACCATCATATCCAGTGTCCAGACCACCAGATCTGGCACTGGTGGTCTCATAACCACCAAACGGTGGTGCAGTAGCCATTTGGTAGTTACGCAACCACATCTCCACCGAGTACACCGGCAAACCAGTTGACATTCGGGAGAGAGGACTGAGGAGTGGGGTGATAAAGGTCAAATTCAACAATTCGAAAATTTTGGAACCTCTGTTATTTTTATGTTATCAATTTACCTTTTTGAAAAAATATAGATCAACACGTTTCTATTTTTCTTTTCAAATATAATTTCAACATTACCAAACCAAAGATGCTTTCAAATAACCACCGATTGCACGAATATGTTTTCAGACCTCGAAGCTCAAAACAAACAGATTGCACCCTAACTGTTTCCACAAGCCAGAACCCAACCAAGCAAAACACAATGGTTGTTTTAGAAAGATGGCCTATGGATCAAGACAATTAGTTAATCAAACAAGCAAAATTGAAGAAGAAATAACGGCTCTACGAACTAACCTGAATCCAGCAGTATCAGTGTCTACAGTGAGACTCGATGGCGAAACTAATCCGCATTGAATATGACAGTAAATTATGAACTCAAGAAAAAATGTACTAGTAAATTCACAAGAATTACATATATATGACACTTTTTTCCCCTTTATTTGGTCCAACAAAACACAAAAGACCGCTTTCAAATTTCCACATAGTATAATCGATACGTATGATGACATTTTCCTCCGTATAGGAAAAACAAATAAACAAGACAGATCCGAAAGTGAAAAAATAAGGACTCTGTATTGTTCGAAGTGTTTTGATTTGCAATCAAGAACAAGTGCTACCATATCTAACCTGGCTGACGATACGACTCTGACCCACTTCATTATTCGGCCACCACACTACCAAACATACTTTTGACTGCATCTCCTTAACCACAATCTGCAACCCGACACGCAAATATTACGGACAGATGGCCCGCCCGACTCTGAACAAAAGCTTCGCCAGCCAGATCCATAGCGCTTGCAATGGCGTAAGAAATGTCCTGCAACATTTCCAACAATGAGTTCTCATAGTTGATTTACAAATTTGCAAAAATAGCTTGTTCGATAGAACTTCTCGAGCAAAAGGAAATATTTTTGAAAGAATGAGGTTGAAGATAATTTTTGACAACCATACTCTACGTTTCAAGAAAATATGCCATCAAGAATCACGGACAAAACTAGCTTCAACTTGTATGGCTTCAAAATTTAATTCAAGGCACTTAACATCAAATGCCCCAAGACCAACAGTAGGTTTTCATTGCAAGCACATATTGGTGCCTAAATATATGTACACCCAATAATCATATACAGGAATTCGGCACAGGAGAAGAAACACCACAAAAGTATATGACAAAGAATTGAAAAAACAGTAGTTCAAAAACACAGCAATCATGAACACAATCTTGAGCATGCCTGGATAAGCTTATAAAAGTGAGTAGAACTGACTTTACAGTAAAATTTTGAGTTCAAACATGTTCAAGTGGAAGAAGTTCTTGTGGAGAAAAGAAGGAATAAGTTAGTTAATTTGCCCTTAGAAGAGGGTTTAGTTTCAGAATACGTATCAAATTCAACGTCGACCAACAAATGTTTGCATTTGTTCTTATTATTATTATTATTATTATTATTATTTTTTTTTTTTTGGGTTCCAAATCTTAGTTAATTTGCCGTTAGAAGGGGGGTTAGTTTCAAAATAAGTATCAAATTCAACGTCGACCAACAAATGTTTGCATTTATTATTATTATTATTATTATTATTATTATTATTATTATTATTATTATTATTTTTGGGTTCCAAATCTTACTTACAGTAATCTTTTGTACTTCGAAAGCATGAAGACATACAACGCTACAAAGTTGCACAGACCATAAATAAAGAGCGATCACACACTATACCTTCAACCGAATTTGAAGCCGCCAGGTGGAACTGGAAGTTCACCTCCGAAGTTGAATCCAGCCTGTGCATTATCACCAGAAGGCAGCTGCTCATCCTCTTCTTCCAACCAATATGTTTCAAGTATCTTCACAGCTTTCTCGTATATCTCATTGTTGTCATGACTCTGGAGGTTCTCAATCTTCTCTAGACCCTCAGCATCATCGATCATTTGAGCAAACAGATTCACATCTTGGGTGTTACCTTGGTTCTTCTCAGCTTCTCCAACCTTCAATATGTTCTCAAGACCTTCCAAACAGACTGTGACAATCCTTGGATCAGGGCAAACTAGAAGATCGCATAATGGCTTTATACAACCCTCGTGCACCAAGAACCTGCACCGAGTTTAAGCATTTATATTGAAACCGAAAATATAATAGCATGTTTGACGGGATCCTGGTAGTTGCATAGAAGTATACTTGATTTGCTCATGAGTTCCCCCTGATGTGGCATTTGAAATAGCCCAAGCAGCCTCTTTCTTGATCTCAAATTCCGCATTTTGAAGCAGTTGAACAAGAGGTGAAATGATTCCAGCTTCGATTACAGCCTGCGTATTCAGATGACATAACCTCAGCATCCAGTATGTTAAAAGATAAATGCAAGACTTGGGAAAAAGGAGAATTACAAATGGCTCCTTCCATTAAAACGAATCTTATGACAGCATTACAACAAGAATATGATGAACATCTTTAAACAAAGCATCAAAAGGAAAATGTTAGTCTTGACACTGGAAGCATTAATTTGAAATTAATAATATTATTTATTCAAGACACACAGTAATAAATCAATCAATCAAGAAAGAAAAAATAGAGAGTAATAGATCAATAATTAAAGACAAAGTTGCATAGTAATTCACAGACCTGAATCTGATCCTTATTTCCTGCAGTGATGTTTGAAATGGTCCAACACGCTTCCTTCTTGATGCTTTTCTTATAATTTTGAGTTAACAAGTTAAGCAAACAAGGAAGAGCCCGATTCTCAATAATAACCTGAGCATTGTTAAACAGAAGTTAGTTTGAGAAAAAAGACAAAGCTGCTTACATTCTTAAACAGTAGGATTCTGATGGAACTCAAGAAGTGGCAGATTCAAGCTCAAAGAAATCTCCTATATGGAAGGTCTATGCCAGACAGAAACATGGGGGGGGGTTAGTAGCAGTAGTTATTAAATACAGTTATGTGTTTTTCATGGGACAGTCATGTAGGAACAGTTACTGTATTCCCAGTATAATTATGTAAAGTGTGTTACTAGGACAGTTATGGTGTGTATTTGGCAATTTGAGACAGAGTTTTCCTCTGCAGGAGTTCTTATAACTCTGGGACAACATTTGCGGTAGTTTCTCCTTTAAATAGTGTGTTCTAAATCACTAACTTAATTGGTCTTCTATCAGATTCAAATTCTTATTGAAGTTCCATTTGGAAGTCAGTCAACTCTAAATGGAGTCATGGAAAGGTTTAAATGGATTTCTGACGCGTAGTTCAAGAACGACAAAGGATATCATGATTCAGAAATCACGAGTCCTCAAATTGATAACAGATGCCTAGAAAGAAATGAATTATCATAAACAGTAAAGACACATTTATTTATTTATTTATCTAGACCAGTTCTCATATTTCCATCAAAGGTATCATCATATGACGTATTTGAATCAAGAATTCCAGTATAGGAAACCACTGCAGAAAGCAAACTGGAATTCCGTCATTCAACTTAAAATGGAAACCACGAGATTCCTAACTAACTACAAGGGTGGTCAAACATTTAAATCGGCATAGGAACATGGAAACCCTTTAAGAATGAAGACTACTAGGCAAGAAACCCATGTCATTACTGTGTAAATTCAGTGTGTACAACTAAGACACAACAATAAAAAGTAGGTAGCTTCTGTTAAACATTCAGTGCTTATTCTTACACTGGTTTCCAACCACACACTACCAAGGGAGGGGGGAGGGAGAAGGTGGGGAGGGGGAGCGAGATTTTGTCAGAGACACAGCTCATAATAAAGATAACAAAGAAATGCCACATATAGACCTTCGTTAAACAAGCAAAGGTATTAAAGTAAGAACTTAGAGACCACCGACTACATAAGACAAGAAATAAGAGATCACTACTACGGTCACTTCGTAAGATAATTAAAACTCCATGAGAGGAACAGATCATATGCACAATAACAATGCATCAAGTACTCATATATATCACACGCACTAGAAACAGCTAACATAATGAATGCATATCACCCTCCTACCTAATGAAGATTGAAGACAGTAAAAGTAATAGCCAGAACACATTTCTTTCACTTCCCTTGTTTAACAAATAAATCTTCCATACCGCTGTGAGAGCATTTTTTGCTATGCTTAAAAAGTTAATTGAATGAGAAAATATGCGTGCGCATGCAGACACACATATCTCTATTCATTCATTGTTATGCTTGATTATATATCTCTTGGTCATAGTCATTTTGACACAAGGAGGGTCTTATTGTCAATAAATAAGTTTTCACCATACACCTAAAAGTAAAAAAGTTAAAAAACAATGAGTGTGCATGTTTTGGTCAAAGTAGGGAAATATGTAGCTTATTTAGAAACTGAGGCAGGTCTTACTCAAATTTTTTCTATTAAAAAGTTCAAAACCAAACATGTGGTGAAACAAAATTTGGTTAAAATGAAGTTGATCGGTTATGCAGACTAGAAAATATGCACTAGAAGACATCCGATTCTAAAGAAGCAACCTTAAAGACCTGACATGGTTCTTCAACGCCTCCCCTAATCCACCAAAAGAAAAATAAATAAATGAATGAATAAAATCATCTTCCACCAGGTATATGCTCATAATGTTGTACGTATAAACGTACTCTTCGTATTTCCACATCCTACTAATTTAATAAGGTACCCGTAACATGTTGAATTTGTAATGCCTTTGGATTGTACATTGGTAGTGCTTCATCTATTATAAGCACCATATATCATAGATATGACAAAAGCACAATGATTGTATAGCAACAAGATAATAAGCATGATAGGGAACAATTTTTTCCAATTTTTTCCACTTTTTAGCCCTTTTTTATACCATTCTTTCTCTACCCTAAATCAATCACATCCACAAATCTCCACCATTAAACTCCACTTATTGTCTCTCCTCCTTTACATTAAAAATCATTAAAAACCATTAAAAACCAACCCCTATCACCCTTAATACTTGGAAAAATGAATGCATATTAACTAACATCGTTCAACGCAATGCATTTTGGAACGTTGTCAGATTTTTTCAATATGTACCATAATGTGTGATTGTACATACATATTCAACCATAAACAACTTTTTCTGCCTCATAGGTCACCACTACATAAGTATGTAGAGTATCATATAATAACTACTAATAGACCAGATGGCATGTGCACATATTATGTAAACACATAGTAGATTGTGGAGACCATGGAAGGTAATCAACAAATTTTCCTACCATGTAATAATGTGTTTGACAGGAAATTCTCTAGTAAAGAGAAAGTACAAGACCCAGCCAGATACCTGAGTCTGAAGATCATCTCCAGTCACAATATTACCAACAGTGCGCAAGGCAGGAATCAACACAGAAGGCGAAGGATGTCTACAAACCACAAGGAACCAAATAAGCACAGCTATAAACTTCAATGAACAAAAATTAAGTCACCATATGAATTCCACGAAATATAGATGTGAAAAATAAGAATGATATCAAATAGATTTGTCACTGACAGTAAAAGCTCAACCAAACGTTGGCAAACACCAGCTTCGATCACTGCTTGGATTTTATCATTTGTCCCATCAGATAGATATGATAGTGCCCAACATGCATCAGTAAGGACTTCCTCATCATTAGTGTGTATCAGATGCGCAAGAGCAAGGAGTGCAGGTTTCACCTGTTTATTAATTTTCAGACAAAGTTACTTCAACATAAAATGACCAAGCAGTATTGATATGCATCAAGACCAAGCAGTATTGATATGCATCAAAACCAAACAGAAAAGCAACAATAAAATAAACCTGCTCAAACTGAGGCTGTGGCTTTCCTCGACAAAAGTTTGACAATGTCCATGTGGCATTTCGCAACATGGACAGTTTTGCTTTGTCATTAAATTGTGCCAGCAATGGCATTAACGCTCCATAACTAAGGACAAGATCACGGCATTTTGGAGAGTCACCAGCAACATTACCTAATGCCCAAACTGCCTACATAAAGTAGTTGAAGCTGAAGTCAATAACAGCCAAAAATTAAAAATAAAAACCGAAGCACAGTTCCGTTCTGTTATTTCCAACCCCTACCTGTTCACGAACATCATCGCTAGGAGAACTAAGAAGTCTCACAAAAATAGGGACTGCACCATGATCAATGACAACCTTGGTGTTATCAGATGTCCCAGATGCAATGTTTGTAAGAGCCCAAGCTGCCTCAAACTAGAAAAGAGAATGAATCAGTGCGTGATGTTAAAACACATTAGGAGTTGAAGCACTAGAAATAAACTAGCAGAAACATTTTACTAGCATAAATTTAAACCTGAAGCTGAGGATAATCATCCCTTGCAAGAAACTCTACAAATCGAGGAACAACTCCAGACTGTATTACTTCCTCAATTGGTGGATTTCTCTCTGTGGTTACAAGTTGATTAAATGAAGCAGAATCAGCTGAAAGAAATAATAATAAAACAAGCAGTAATAAGATCAATTTCAAATTAAATAGATTTCACGAAGAAATTAATCAATTACCGATTGAAAGAAGCTTGCGAAACTGAGTTGTTGCCTCCAGTTGCAGTGAACCGTCATCTGACCAAACGCCAGAGATCATATCCGGGAGACTTTCTAACTGAAACAATGGAAAATGTAAATCCAACAGCAAAAACTGAAGTCCAACTATTCCATCTAGATCATCATGTTTTCATAATTAACATGGACTGCATATTTCGATCTAAAAGCATAATTAACAAAAACATCGACCGCCCAAGCCGAATTCCTAAATGTTCGAGAATCAGCTATAACTGTGAAACGAAATCTCATCAAATCCCAGTAGATCAAAGCTATCCGGTATTCAAACAGGCAGAAGAGTCAATCCAAACGTGTTTTCACCTTCTTATCCACCTGCTGAGGGATATTGGCGGTGGGTTGAAACTGTTGTGCTTGAAGGCCTTCACGACGCTTCTTCAGCAAGTTCTCCTCCCGTCGGTTCTTCCGGATCTCCACCATGTTGTCCTCCCTCCGCCGCCGCCCCTCCTCGGCGTCCACCGCCACCTTGTACTTGCTCCGACGGACCTCTGTCCTTGCGTTCGGTCTCAACGACATCGTTTCCGCGATTCAAAAAGTCAGAAAACCTTAATCGAACAATTAATTCAGTTTTTTATGTACGTATTCAGGTATCGAAATATCTTTGATACTGACGAGAGAGAGAGAGAGAGAGAGAGAGAGAGAGGCCTTTAGAAAGAGAAATAAAGGTTTTTGAATGATTGTGGTATGGGCCGACGACCCGATTGCTATCAAACTTCAACAACCGCCTCATAAGAAATGGACATGCTTTTCGTCATATTTATCTCAATGCCACTTAAATTTAAATTCTCAGGGAAATTGGATTTAGGGCGTGTTTGATTGGAACAATTTTTTAGGAAAAAATTAATTTTTCCTCCATTTTCATTTTTTTTTTGGTTATTTGATTGTATTTTTTTTCTTGAAAAACTTTTTCTAAATTTTCTTGAAATTTATTATTTTTCTTATTTTGGTGGAAAATATTTTCCTGGTGGAGGGTTTTGGGTTTTTTTGGGGGGTTTGCCTTTTTTTTTGAATCTTTAATTATAAAAATAAGAAAAATGATCAAATTTCATAAAAAAAATACAAAAACAAGGAAAAAAACACTATATTCCAACTTGTAAATTAATGTAATCAAACACCTACAACTATCATTTTTTCTGAAAAATATTTTCTCGAAATTCATTTACCCGAAAATATATTTTCCTTTAAACCATTTTCCGGTTTTGCAATCAAATACACCCTTAGTAGTTTGTTTGTCTGTTTCGCAACATTGATCTAGTACCGGTGCTGTGTTATGGTGCACCATATTCGCGTGCTCTTGTTGGTTTTGTTTGATATGGATTATTAAAGAAATGATTTTTATGAAGGTTTTCAAAAATATATAATAATTTTTAGAATTAATATAATGTGTGGTGTAAAACGTTGATGATTTTTAAATAAGTAAGTCGTATTAAATAAGTAGTGTTGGCCTTGATAATCTGGGGGCTCTAGGCAAAAGTGCTTGCTGAGGCCTTTTATCAGAGCTTTAACAGACACCTAAGCTATTACAATTAGCATATCGTGAAAAGTGATTTTTAGTAACATTGTATGTTGCAATCCATTTTACCTCTATTTTAGGACATCTATATATTATATAAAATAAGATTTAATTGGCAGTTATTTAATTGTAAAACAGTTACTCAGACAAATTTTCTGTTGCTGCATAGCTGGTCCAATTATATATTTCCACGTGGCATTCTCTCAATCAACTGCACAAGCATTTATCACGTTACATAATTTTGCAAATTTGGAAAACAGGAGTCCCAGTTTTTGCCTTAACCACCCACCTTTATATACTACCTTACCACAATCTCGCTATTTCTCTATCTCTCTCTCCCCTCTCCCGATCCCTCTCCCTCTTTCTTTTTAGAGTTTGTCTTCCTCCATTTCTACTCCTTAATTAAAGAAGGCCGTTAAATAGAATACAATTCTTTCATTCAATACCACCGCAAATTTCCCCGTTGATTTGATCGAGTTTGACATTCTGGTGAGTCGGTTCCTACGTTCTTGCTGATCTTTTTCTGGACTTTCACTGCTTCAATACTTATTCAAATTATGTACCCGCATTCATTAACTAATGTTCTTTTAATTGTCTTGGTAATTCTATTGGGTGCATATAAATCAATAATTTTTGAAATTTTTAATGTTATTTTTACTTTAGGACATGGGTGAAACAATCGTTCTGCACTGTTGCAAGGTAGGGTTCTAAAGATTGTCGGGTTTCTGAGCTTGGGTCCAAATCAGAGATGTTGTCAATTAAGCTTCAGAGCTGTAAATCATTCTTTTTAAGTTTGGGCAGTTCTTGATTATCCATTTTATAAGCTTTAGAGACGTTGTCAATTGTGGTTATTTTTGTAGATTTCACTATTACTCATCTTTATTTCGTTCAAAGCATATATATGTGTGTCTATATATATATATATATATATATATATATATATATTTTAATGGGTATTCTTCATTTTTAGGCAAGGTCAAGAAAGGTCACCAAGAAGTGACAGTGATGAAGATTTCGATTCTGAGATAGAGAATTCTTTCTTATGGGTCTTCACAATGGCTACAGATGATAATCGAAGTTAGTTTCTATTCTCTATTTTGTTATTGAGTTATGGAACCTGATAAAGGGAACTTTTATTTTTAATGTTTTTAATTCAATTAGCTGCTAAATGGTTCACTCGAATTTATTCGAACTAATTCTTGCAAATTGCAATCTTGATTTAGTTTTTTGGATGTATTAATTGGTAGAATATTATGACAGTTATTATCATGTGTTCCTTAGATCATCCCTAAATTATCTTATTTGTCTAATTCATTTTAGAATCTCTAATCACTATTGGATTTAATGGATGATGAATGGTTGTGTTGATCCAAAGTTGAGTGAATGATGATGTACATTTTAAAGTATAGCGAGTAGAGATACAAGTTGAAAGTTTGGTGAGTGATTATTAATTTAACCCTTTGAATATTCAAGCTTTTAAAATTTGTATATTTTAATGGGTGAATTGTTATTTTAAGTTCCAAGTAATCAAATGTGTTTGTATAATTATTCTATTAAGACCTTTGATGCAAATATTACCATAACCGATGCCAAACCTGGGGCGATTGAAATGATCATTATAATAGCTGGGACACCCAAGCACACCAGTGTAGCACAGAATCTAATTTGAGCATTTGTAGTAAGCGAAATTGAAAAATCTTAAGTCATTGATAGAGGTTCTTCTTTACTAGATGAGTGCAAATTGGAAATGCTTTACCTAGGTGAAGAGCTCATATTACTTGCTTTGAAACTGCCTTCTCGACCTCAAGTTTTAGTCTAGAAGATCCCAACACATTTGCTGTCAGAATTCATAGAATGTTGAAGCTAGCCGAGATTAAGCATTGATGGAGACATGAGGGGGTGATGATGCTGACATGCCCACACTTGAGGAAACTGGTAATATAGAGAGCAAGATGAAAGATATTGGGCACTTGAGGAAACTGGTAGTGAAGAGAACAAGATGGAGGATATCGACTAAGATGTTACTTGAATGCTTAGTCTTGTCTTTCGCTTTATTTGTGTCTTGGAGGAGCAATAGATGAAGCGTGGAGTGTTACCTCCCATTTTTGTTTTCATGTAAATGTTTGAAACGATGTAAGCTGATAATGAAAGTCATGTTTTTGTCAGTACTTTGCACATTCTGAGATCTCTTTGTATTGGAAATTTTAATTGACGATTTCAAATAGCAAAATAAACCCTCCCGTTTCTACTAAAAGAAAAAGAATAAAAATAAAAGATGAGCTCTCAATGTAGTGTTTGTTTACTATCTAATATTATATTAACGCTTGGATTTCTCTCTTTCTTTTTTGGATCTTTTTTTTTTTTTTGTCTTAACTCTATTTTTCAATTGTATAGACACTACCACAACATATAAATGGTATTTTCTGAATGTATAGTTAATATTGAAGTTTGACTTGAATTTGAATGTATAATTTTTACTATTTTAAAAATTTCTCATTTTATAAGTAAATAAGTAACTTATCACTAAAAATAAGTAATTTTTAAAATAATAAAAATTATATATCAAACCTATACTCATATTAAAGCTTTCAATCAATAGAATAATATGGAGCAGAAAGTTTCAAAAATTTCAATTATTTGTCCCTCAAATCGACCCTTCAAAAGGAGGGTAATAAACAAAATTGTTCTCCATGCTTTATGGAGGTTATATAAAAGAAGACGTGCATGTTATAAATAATCTATATTATATTGAAACAATTAGCAATAAAGGTGACACTTGGCAGAAAATAAATGGCACAACACATGCTTAACTAAAACTTTATCCTAATGACTGTTTTTAAACAGCAAAGTGCAAGTATTATCATGAAAACACAACCTCCACAGTGTGAACACCCAACTAACTTCAGTTCAATGACATATAATATTAATTTGATACAGAGCTCCCTGGTTTTCTCATTTGTTTCAATAGAAACATATTTGTAAAGATTTTTCTAGCATGAGGCCCACACAACTGTCGGAAAAGAATTAGTGATCTATCTAAACCCCAACTTTCATGCATTATCGAAATAAAAAAGGATTTCACTCATTCTCTTAAGTTTCTGAAATTCCATGAATTAGCTCCCCTGAAGTAAAACTCATCTTTCATTTCCTTTGTGTCAGTCAAGTACAAACAAAAGCTTCTTTTTAGATTAATTTCCATCCATTTTGTGCAAAAAGAAAATCTATATTGATGTGAATCGCGTGTTACATAATTTTTTCATTCTCTATAACACAAATTCTAGTTTACACAGTTTTACTTCCGTGCAACGCACAGGTGTGAAAACTAGTTATTGACCAATGATACAGTTTTTATAGACTTCAATTTGGAGAATCTACTTTCTGTAGAAGCAATTATAGCTGATATAGTTAATAATAGTAGCCGCTCATCAAATTTAGTAGTAACCCATGTCATGCTTATAAACGTGTTCAACTTTGTTTCATGATTTCTTCAAACAATCATCATATATAAATTGTCTAAGTTAATTAAACATGACAAATGATTCACCTTTGTCAAAAGTTAAACAATTATTAAGCCAACCTTTCTTTTTGGGCTTGAAGGGGTCACCTAAACCATTTATACTTAGAACCATCCCTGTAAACAAGTTCTAATTCTAGAACAAGTTCTAATTCAAAAGTTTGGGTAATTCTAGAAAACAGAAGTATATTTTGAGTGACATAGCAGGCGACGTGTCTCTTTATTAAACAATCAAGAAGTGCATTACGTAATAAAACGACATGCATATCTCTTCATCAGTGAATGATGATACAGCAAAAAAATCATTTTGATAAATTAGTGATCAAAACTTCGAGTTATCCAACAGCGTGTATGCATGACCTAGGGAACTAGAAAAGTTTGTATAACTTAATTGCCTTGTGACGACAAACCCAAAAAATGGGGAAATGGTAAAGGAAAATTCGTTCTTTATCGTCTAGATACTAATAGAGAGGGTTTATATATAGGGCAATAGGTGCAAATAGGATCTGCTATACTTTGAGGTTCTTATTTTACATTTTCCTGGCATATTAAGACTACGGAGACAAAAATAACAAAATTACACTTTTTCTAATTCAGATAAATAAATTCAATTATTATAATTGAATAGGAAACTTTTTTTTTTTTAATACAATAAGAAGCTTTTAAAAAATTGAAAATTGTCATAATTTTTCTTCAATATATTTGATAGAGATTATTGAATATGTCAAATTAACGTACCAAGTAGTCAAAATAGCATGTTTTGTCCCAATTAAATAATTTTCATCTCTCTCTTTTTTTTTTTTTAATATTACCACGTATTTGGATTAATACTAAAATCTTCTTTTAGTATTGGACATCGTAAAATTTTTATTTTAACCAACTAATAATAAAATAGCAATATATTATTAATATTAAATAAAAACATAAGCAAAATCTAGTGACATTTTTATGAATTACCATATATTAAACAAAACTCTTGTCAGGTTTGAGAAAATGAAAATTCAAGTGACATAATTATCAAGGCAACTAGGGAAGCCTATATATACTATTAATCTCCCAACGATAAATTCCGTTTGCGTTAATTAGCCTGCGTGACAATTAATTACCCCTACATTTCACATCATATATGGATTAGAAAACATAAAATACAATGCTGCGAGTGTGTTTCGATTGGCTTGAAAGTGAGTCAAACTGAGTTTCAAGTAAAATCCCGAGTCCAAACATGTTCCGCGTGAAAGCAGTTTGGGCAATTAGGATATTATCACTCACAGTAAAAGCTCAACCAAATGAGGGCAAAAACCAGCCCCGATCACAGCTTGGATTTGATTATTTGGCCCAGTAGATAGATAATAGAGTGCAATGCATATATTGTAAGGGAGAGTCTCATCATCTTCTTCAATCAGATGAGCAAGAGCAAGGAAGGCAGGTTTTACCTGCTCATAAATTTCAGACAGAATTTGCTAACATTATGAACGTCCAGCGTAATTGAAATGAACCCAAATTGAACATAGAATATTGCAATTAGAGGAAAAACCTGCTCGAAATCATCAAGAGGCTCTCTTGACAAAAACAGTAACAATATGAACGCTTCCATTTGCAGCATGGATAGAGTTGTTTCATCATTAATCAAGCACAAGATCATGAAATTTTGGTGAATGAAGGGTAACATTTGCCAAGGTATGAACTGCCTACACAAAGCCATAAGAACCCAGAAAAGTAAACGAAGAAGTCAGGATTTTTTTTTTTTTTTTTCTTAGGATTTGAAGAACAAAATCCCTAGGGATTAGTTGACTTGGTTGTTACTAAAGAGAAAGAATTAGGATAAACATCCCAGATCTCATTAGTTTTAAATTCCTTGCATTTATCTCTAGTTTGGATTAT
This sequence comes from Jasminum sambac, assembly GCA_018223645.1. NCBI lineage: Eukaryota > Viridiplantae > Streptophyta > Magnoliopsida > Lamiales > Oleaceae > Jasminum > Jasminum sambac. The sequence goes on from CP073652.1 coordinate 32,418,146, forward strand.
GTTTGCTTTAATGAAGGAGAATTTATATGACTGCTTGTAGTCATCATCTCCTATTTATATTGTTCAACATCTCAAGTGAAAAATAAGAAAAACAAAAATAATTTTTTTCTCAACAATATTTAGTTTAGTTTTCATCAATTTATCCAACTTGGAACCAACGCATCCATAGCAAAATATGCTAATTTGTGAATATGAGGTTACATCCACGTGTAGTAAAGTGAGATGATAGTGAGATAGAGGTTTCACCTTGGAGACATAAACTACGATGCACCTTGGAGATAAAAATATGTAATGCAGCAAGTTGTTAAAGTGGAAGTTGCACTTTTTGTTAAGAAAAACACTCATTTTTCTGTTTTAACTAATTGAAGCTCGATAATGGATACAATCAGTTACATCCGTTAGATATTGACAATTTAGCAACTTCCTTTGTAGAAAATTATGGAAATTCATTCCTTCTAGTGCTATTAACTTTAAGGGCTTGTTCTATACATTAAATTTGATAAAATTAAAGTTAGTTGTAGCTGTATAGTTCAGAATTAGAGATGGAGTGTTAAAATATAAAGAAATTGTTAAATTAATATATGAGTGGTTGAAAAGAATGAGAGAGAAAAAATCAAATTTGATGAAACTCAATGCGTATACATAGAACAAGCCCTAAAACTCTTGATGGAATATGGATGAAAAGGCCCATTGAGTAATATTGATTACTCTCATTTGAGAATTTAAGTTGTTCCATCGGAATCATGACAATCCACAATGCTCCATGATGCTGCTGCCCATTTTGGATTGGCTTTGCACTATAATGTATATTGATTTAGGTTATAGACTTTCCTTGTATGGAATTTCCTTAGATAGGTTTTCTATTCCTATATATGTATACATTGTACCCATACGATTAATGAGAAACTGAGAGAATTCCTTCATCAATTACATGGTATCAGAGCCCTACGGTTCATACCAGGTCTTAGTCTCACTTTTGCCTTCGAACTCCAGCCAATTGAATCTGAATTTGGGTCGAGTTCTTTAGGGTTCGAGTCACTTGTTCCAAATCGAGTTGGTGGAGTAAGTTTTTGATTCCTTGGTCGCTTGAATCAGAACCGCCGACGGCCGATTAGGTGGCTAGTGAAATCTGGGTGCCGGAAACCTAGCCCGTAAGCCATGCGCGCCGTCAGAAGGGTTCGTCGTTTATTGCTGTTGTCGGCGCGTGGGAACGCATCTGTCGCCGTGGTTTGCTTGCCTGAGACAGCCTAAGTGCCCTCTAGGTGGGTGTATATGTTTAAAATATATTTCTAAAAAATTGTAAGGGTAGAAAATTGAATAAAAAACGAAAAGCTCATGAGTTTATTTGAAAAGTTAGTAAAAAAAACTTTTCAAATAAGCCCGAGCTTTTCAAATAAACTCCTTCAACACAACAGGGCTTATTTAATTAGTAAGGGTTTATAAGCTCCTGAATAAGCTATAAGCTACCTTATTTAGCTTACCAAATATAACCTAGGTAAAGAATGATTAATATATAAAGTAATGGATAATTAATTGTGTAATTAATTGTCCAGTTAGTTGTACAAGTATTTTATATGCCCCAATTTTGTAGGTAAAATTCAACAATATATTTGAATAGAGAAAGTATTTATTAAATCATTTATTGTAAAAGATAGCTAGTATGACTTTTCAAAGTTAAAATTATACTACTATAGTAAATGTTGTAACATAATTGCCAACCCCATCTCATTGCCACGTCAACTGAATGAAATCTCTCACTCTATGGTCTTGTGTAAAGCCTTTCCGCCCATTATTGATCTTCATTCTATTCTAAGTGAGCAGGTCGAAAGCAGTTGAGGTGATAGCAAAAGTAAGCAGGGAAGCAGAAGCAAGAGGTCTTCAAATCACTTTTGTGTAAAAATGATTTTCGGTAGCATTTCATTGGTCTCTAAGGCAAAGTCTCGCTTAATCGTTCATCGATCTTTTCTTCTTTCTTCAAGCGGTCTGTAGCTGGTAGCGACATGAGGAAAAGGTCCGGAATGGTCTATTTTATTTGCTAAATCGCGAGTTTAAGGGGTTAGTAGTGTTGGATGGAAATCTTTGTATTTATCTCTTTTTGTATTCATCTTGTAGAACCTACAACTTTCATTGTATAAATAATTCATCAAGTAGTGAAATTGTTTAGGCTTCCTCCACATGATCTTGAGTCTACAAGTTTTGGGTGCATATGATCTTATTAAGGTGGACTAATTCTTATTCAACTTGTTTAGTTGACAGACTACTAACTTAATGTAGAAGATCATATGAGCAAGGGAGACGAGTTCACAAGCTAACGGATGGAATACATTGTTATAGTCAAACATGTCTCTGTAATTCTATAATTTGTACTATATTACAACACTCTATTTCAATAAGAATTCTAAGCTCCTTCTGGGTTCAAAAAAGGAAAAAAAAAAAAAATGAAAAATAAAAAAAGGTTCCTCCAACGAGCATTGCATCGTCTAGTGTCTCATCTCCCCTTCCTCCATTTTTGTTTGTTCTCAAATTTTCACATTTTGTAGATCATCATTCATTTCTAGTGCTCGTGTAGATGACTTGTCAACATTAAGCATCAAGATTTCGATGACCACGTGCATCCCCAATTTAGCCCAAATTTTTAATTCAATGAACAACTAACCCCTAACGTGTTGTATACCATCTTTCACCATTTATTGCAAACTACCAAATGACATTACACAAAAAAAAAAAAAAAAAAATAATACCTTCAAAACCGTACTAAAAGGAGTGAAACAGAATTACGTAATTAATGGACTCCATGCAAGACTTTCACTTGCAACATCTTTATTGCAATTCATTGACGTCTTCAAAGCTTGGTACAGCGATGCATTTAATTACTCGTGTGGTAAATGCCGAGAGTTTTGGTGGATTTTCGGGAAGAAATTAGGGGTTCAATTTGTTCATAAATGCAGGCCATTAATTGCAAGCCATTAAACCAAACGGAGGTAAATAGATAGGGAAGTGTTTGGGTGATGTTGTATGGTGGCTTCTGATGGGAGTAGATGTCAGAGGGTGGGTTGTACGAGAAAGATATTTGGTAGACTAAATGCATGGGCGAGAATGTTATGTTAAGAGCGCTAGGAAACGCTGGGAGAAAAAATGTGAGAGAGATGTGGCGCGGGCCCCCCGGCCCCCACCGCATTCGGCCGCAAGTGGGATGTGAGTAGTTGGGAGAAATGTTGGGAGAATAACGCTTTAATATAACATTTTAGAATGCATGGGTAGCCATCTTGTGTCCAGGGGCAGATTTGTCCATCCATCCTTAAATATTGACATTCTTGTAAATCCATTAAGTGTATATTTACTCAGTAATTAATATGTTTAAATTTGATGATTTCGTAAATCACTCTTTCAATTATCCATCTTGCTCGGCTCGTGAGTCTCGGATTTGAGGAGAAGTCTCGCCATTTTTTCTCCTTCTTCTTCAAGCCACCAGGTATGTCTCCTTCTTCCCTTACTGGATTACTGGATTACAGCATCCATCTTCTTATTCTCCTCCCCTTCGAAGCCCCGCGTCTTCGTTCATGCCGTGGCTGATTGAAAAGTAGAGGATCCGACCGCGGATACGTGTCGTGTCCCCTGCTGCGTCGTACGGTGGCCCAAGAGACGGGTTCGCGCCCTAAAGCATCCAAAACAAGACGTTCGAGCAGCCGAGAAACACCTTCGAACCCCTGCATATTTAGATGACATACATTAAGCAATATAGAAACAGAATTACAAATGGCTCAATTATCAAAACAAAAGAACTACTACCAGATGAAAATAAATAAATAAATAAATAGGTGAAAATCTTTGAACGTCAGTACCATAGAAATCTCAATTTACTCACCTTTTTAATATTGTTCAGCTGCTCATTCTGTTTGCGTCCTACAGTGGTCAGAGAGACGAGCTCGATAGCATCTCGACACAGACGTTGAAGATCCAAAAGAAATCCAATGTCCTGCATATTTAGATGACATACATTAAGCAATATAGGGTATGTTTGATTGGTGATAAAATTGATATGCATGCAATTCCATATAAAATGTGTGGTGAATATTATATTGAAAAATATGTGTGGTTGAAAATGTGTGTGATTACACGGAATTGCGTGCATATAATTTTAAGACCAAAAGAACAATGCCATAGAAACATAACTACAAATGGCTCAATTATGAAAACAAAAGAACTACTACCAGATGAACATAAATAAATAAATAAATAAATAAATAAATAAGGTGAAAATCTTTGAACATCAGTACCATAGAAATCTCAATTTACTCACTTCAATATTGTTCTGCTGCTCATCCTGTTTGCGTCCTACAGTGGTCAGAGAGAAGAGCTCGATAGCATCTCGCCACAGACGTAGAAGATCCAAAAGTCCGGTGTCCTGCATATTTAGATGACATACATTAAGCAATATAGGGTATGTTTGATTGGTAATAAAATTGATATCACGCAATTCCATATAAAATGTGTGGTTAATATTATATTGAAAAATATGTGTGTGGTTGAAAATGTGTGTGTGATTACACGGAATTATATAATTTTACGACCAAAACAACAATGCCATAGAAACATAACTACAAATGGCTCAATTATGAAAACAAAAGAACTACTACCAGATGAACATAAATAAATAAATAAATAAATAAATAAATAAAAAGGTGAAAATCTTTGAACATCAGTACCATAGAAATCTCAGTTTACTCACCATTTTAATATTCTTCTGCTGCTTATCCTGTTTGAGCTCCATAGCAACTCCATGCAGCTGAAGAAGACGTGGAATAATTCCAGTGATCTCCATATTTAGATGACATACATTAAGCAATATAGAAACAGAACTACAAATGGCTCAGTTATCAAAACAAAAGAACTACTACCAGATGAAAATAAATAAATAAATAAATGAAAAAAAAGGTGAAAATCTTTGAACATCAGCACCATAGACATCTCAATTTGCTCACAAATACCTCTGGCAACTTATATCCATAATTTTCACTCTTCTCAACCGGATTATAGCTAATACGAGCTTCAGAATCGTCGCTTGTCTTCTGCTGCTCATCCTGTTTGTGTTTCCAGTATGTTTCAAGTATCTTCACAGCCTTCTCGTTTATTTCACTGTTGCGATGACTCTGTATGTTCTCAATCTGCTCTAGACCCTCAGCATCTTTAATCACGTGAGTGAATCACATCTTCTTCATCTGCGGTGTCATCTTCACTGTTACCTTGGCTACTCTCAGCTTCTCTGACCTTGTCTCCGGCTTCCAGTAGGATCTCAAGGCCTTCCAAACACATCATGATAATCTTTTTGTGGTGGAATCTGACCTTAAGAAGACTGCACAATGGCTTTATAAAACCCTCGTACATCTTGAACCTGCCACCAAGATAAAGCATTAATATTTGACCAGCTATAACTACTATGCTGCCTTTTGTGGTGGAATCTGGAATCTGACCTTAGGAAGCAATTATTGATAAGAATGTTAACTACAGATTAATGGTCGAAATCCATGCAATTGTGATAGTGGCAGAACTGTTCTAGAGAATTGAAGGGATTACTACAAAATTAAGGAGAATAATATATTGTGATGAGATTGATGAACTAGAATCTTAAATTTCTGTGGAAAACTGAAAAAAATTGATAAGTTTTTTGGTGAAACAAGGAAAAAGAAGATTTTCTTATGAAGGTGGACAGAGACGATCATTTGATATTTGTCCGTCCCCCTACAGACAAAACTCTCTAAGATTAATAATAATAATAATCATCATACTAATAATAATAATAAGAAAATAGTTGAGAGGAATTTACTTCATGCGCTCATCAGTTGCCAGAAACTTGCCGGACTGCATAATCAAAGCACTGGTTTCTTTTATCATAACTATAACTTTTTCAAGCCATTGGAAAAGAAGTGAAGAGATTCCAAAGCCCTGCATATTTAGATCACATGCATAAGCATTAGAGAAACAGAATTACAAATGGCTCAATTATGAAACCAAAAGAACTACTATCAGACGAAAATAAATAAAATGAAGAAAAATGGTGAAAACCTTTGAACATCAGCACTAACTATGAGAATCTCAATTTACTCACCTCTTTGATATTACCTTCCCCTTGCAACCAAAATTAAAAAAATAAAGTACATAAAAGTTTTTTTTTTTATATTTATCGCAAGGCATTAATTACGAGTGAATAGAGTAATACTACAGAGGAAAAAGGAATTCCATAGCAGTTCGAACGCCTGAACAGCTCAACTTGATCCTTTTGCTGTTTGTTTTTATGTTTGCAATTGTCCAACAAGCCATCATCTTGAATTTGTTCACATAATTTTGTGTCAAAAAGTTAAGTGACCATCCTCTACTTTTTTCTCTCAAACACACTTTCAGCCACATATTTCACAATTTCTAATCACTTTTCACCCCGATATTTCCCCATGCACTCCCAAAGTAGCTACACCAAACAGGAAGAAGGTAAGGCGGAGACCAAATATTAATGATAACTTGGAAATCATTTAACAGAAGCAACTTCGTAAAGATATGCTCAAAGAGTATAAGCGTTGATTTTTCCAGATGATACCACAACATATGGTTGTGTAAATGAATTCAATGGACCTATGATGATTGTGCGTAGTTCAAGAACAAACAGTAAACTTACATTTCAACACAAGATCAAGACCATTTTTCAAATTCTCAATTGAAATAGGATAGGATGAGGGACATGTCTTCAAATCAAGAGCTTGCATATGCACAACTACTATGAAAACAAAATTAGATATGAATTAAAATGAAAACAAAACAAAAACTACTAAGAGAACCACTACAGGGGGCTTCTGAAACATATAGATTGAAAGATGGAAAAAAACAGAGACGATTAAGAAAAAAGAAGGAACAGTGGCATGGTATTTAAGTATTGTTTCTGTAACCAGCACAAAAAATCACAAGTTGGCAATTTGGCATTATTGAGCATCTTTGCATCCGACAGAGATATGAGCAAATTATTTGCTGTCACCATACTTATTACAAATATATGATTTTCTCTCTTGCAGTTGTGCATCTTTGACAAAAATTTACCAATTTTCATACCACATGGCAGACAAATTATATATCCTAAAGGAAGTTTCGTAGTTAAAGTGAAACAACGTTCACTAATTCAGGTTAGCTGATACCTGTAGCTGCATATAATCTCCATATATAATAATACGACCAACAGCATACATGGCATCATGGGCAACAATATCCGAAGGATGTCTAAATATAAAACACAAGAAACAATATAAGAAACCTATGAAGTTCGATACAAAGCTAAAATAGCAAATGAAATCTCACTATGATGAACGTGAAAAATAAGGAATAATATAGTCAATTAGGATATTAGCACTGACTGTAAAAGCTTAACCAAATGAAGGCAAAAACCAGCATCGATCACAGCTTGGATTTGATTATTTGGCCCATTACATAGCGCCCAAAGAGCGCAGCATACATTGTGAAGGATATCCTCATCGGTTTCTCGAATCAGACGAACAAGAGCAAGGAAGGCAGGTTTTACCTGCTCATAATTTTCAGACGGAATTTGCTAAAACTATGAAGGTCCGGCGGCATTGAAATGCACCCAAATTGAACATAGAATTGCAATTAGAGGACAAACCTGCTCGAACTGAGCAAGAGGATCTCCCGACAAAAGAAGTGACAATATCCATGTTACATTTTGCAGCATGGATAGAGTTGCTTCATCATTAATTTCTGCCAATATGGGCATCAATGCTCCATAATCAAGCACGAGATCACGATATTTTGGTGAATGGAGGGTAACATTTCCCAAGGCACGAATTGCCTACATAAAGCCAAAAGAACCCAAAAAAGTAAAATGAAAAGGTTAGTATTTTGTAGGATTTGAAAAATAAAATCCCTCATTTGTAGGGATTAGTTGACTGGTTGTTAATAAAAAAATAAGGATAAGCATCCCAGGTCTCATTAGTTTTAAATTCCTCGCATTTATCTCTAGTTTGCAAGATTATGTTTCCTTTTATGAGGGAGATTATGTGACTGCTTGTAGTCATCATCTCCTATTTATCCAGTTCTAAATCTTAAGCGAAAAATAAGAAAAACGGAAATGTTTTCCTTCTCAACAATATTTAGTCTTCATCAATTTATACAAGTTGGAACAAATGTATCCATAGCAAAATATGCCACTTGAAAATACAAGATTACATTGATGTGATACAAGATTACATTGATGTGTAGCATCAAAGTCATGTAACTTGAGATAATAATGATAGAGAGGTTTCACCTTGGAAATAAACTGTATAATGCAACAAGTAGTTAAAGTGCAAGTGTGTAAGTTGCACTTCTTGTTAAGAAAGACACTCATTTTTCTGTTTTAACTAATTGAAGCTCGATAATGGATACAATCAGTTGAATCGGTTAGGTGCTAAAGATTTAGAGACTTCCTTTGGAGAAAATTACAGAAATTCATTCCTTCTAGTGCTATTAAAGTTAAAACTCTTGATGAAATATGGATGAAAAAGTCCATCCATTACTTTCATTTGAGAGTTTACAGGTGTGCCATCGGAACCATGACAATCCACCACGCTCCACCATCCGTGCCACTCGATTGCAACCTAGAAACATCGTGCCTTCTCTGATACCATTGTTATGACCCCTCGGGTACAACTCACTTTCAAAAGCTGTTCATTAGGGGAGGGTGCCCAACAAGTTATAAATCGCACCCCCAAAACCAATACGTTTGACATGATGATGAAGACATGAAGTAAAGAAGCCTCATTCTCTTGCTGATTACGGACTAGTAACAGATAGAGATAACACACATCAGATTTCCTATTAGATATAATCAAGAATATGTGGCTTCATATTCTTTGTATACAATTTTAGATACCATCAATAATGAACTATTCTGAATATGCCATTTGCGGTAAACACTCAAGAGTGGATAACTGCAAAGGAAGAAGAATCCTCATCAATGAAAAACAAAACATGGATTCTGGTAGATTGGAAAGAAGGTAAATAGGTAATAGACTGGAAGTGGATTTCCAAAATCAAGTTAGGTGAAACAAAATATCATATTAGATTCAAAGTCAAGTTAGTTGCGAAAGGTCCATCTCTAAGACTGTGAATTTGTTCACGATGGTGAAGTTTACATCTAAATATTCAAAAAATGTGAAATTTTTTCATGCCGTATTTCACTATTAATCAAGAGCTTCAATATGAATATAATCTTGATATATAATTTGTCTTATCTTGAAAGTTACTTGTTTGACCTAAATAAGCAACTTATCATTAAAAATAAGTAACTTTTATGGTAGCGAAAATTATATATCAAGACCATTCTCATGTTGAAAAACTCTAAATAAATAGTGTAATATGGAACAAAAAAAGTTCACATTTTTTGAATATTTAGACGTCACCCTCTACATGAGGGTCACCATAACCTTCATTTTGCGAGGGTGATTCACACTCTATCACAAAAAGGGGTAGACTATGATAGTTTCTCTGGTGGTAACATATACCATATACTATTAGTAGAACAATACTTGCATTAGTTACTCACTTCAATTGGAAACTTGAACAAATGGATGCGAAAAGAGTTTTTGTAAATGAAGATATGGAAGAGGAGGTTCATATGGTTCAGCCTAAAGGTATTGTGAAAATGGCAAAAAGAACATAAGGTTAGTTTGCTAAACAGAATCTTCATATGGCCTAAACCCAGAAATTGTACATAAAATTTAATTCTTTCTCAATTTTGGCTCTCAGAGGATCATCTTTGTCAGTTTCCTTTATTTAAGAACTGAGCTTACCAGAAACACTTTGTATTAGTTTTGTACGTGGATTATATGTTACTTGAATGTTCTAGCATGAAAGGTATAACTGATATAAAGCTTAGCTTCACAAAAAGTTGGGGTGAAAGATTTGGGGTCTGTCAGAAAGATTTTCAGGATGAAAATAGAAGTCAAAATACTTAACTTCTGAGTTGCTCTATATTAATAAAATACTTTGAAGATTTTCTTTATCTGAAGTGAAACCTTCTACTTTATAGCAAAAATCGTTTTAAACTCTCAACTGATTGTTGTCCTAAAACTGAATCTGTGAAGAAATTATTCATAGATTGAAGATCCTGTAAAAGATGAAGGAAAAAAAAAAAAGCAAATTAGTTTGAAAATGCCGTAAAAGATGAAGAACTAACTCCGTTAGCTTAGCTCACCACGTTACACATGTCCTCACTGAACATTCCAGAGTATTCCATTGTTGGAACCGCCATGCAACAAATCTAACAAATTGCAACAAACTATTACTAATGGTGTAAAACTATCAACTATGACCAACTAAGTATTAATCTATTTAAGAAGTATAATTAGAAACTAAAGTATCAAATATCTCAACCCCCGCTCCTCCCCTCTTCAAGTTAGAGTTTGGTGAGGCCAATCAAACCCAACTTGGACAAGAGAGAAACTGTGGGAAAACATGACTTGCACGTGTATAATTTTCTATGTTTAGGAGATTTGTATCATATATAGTTTTCTATATTTAGGAGATTTGAATCCTTAGAATTAGGTAGATTGATTAGTTTCCTATTTTATTAGAATATCCCATAAATCATGGGATATACTATAGCCTAGTTTCCTTTTCTATTGCTAGGATTATTGTATATAAGCTAGTCCGAGGTGTCAAACGGGCCGAGCCCATTAAAATTGAGCTCGAGTATGGCTGAGGCTCGGCTTGTGTCCCAAACAAGAGGCCCGGGTTCGGCTGAGGCCTATTTGGCCCAAGAGCCGAACCCGAGTTGTCCACAGGCAAGTCCAATCCCCGTGGATAATTTCAATTCTTTTTTTTTTTTTTTTTAAGTTTTATAATTTTTAGATTTTGGGCCCATCAATTGAAAATGGAGCCCAATGTATTATTGGCTATGCTTTGTGTTGGGTGAATGATCATATAGAAAACAAACCACAATGCAAGAATAAATTTAATTTGACGAAATTCAATGTGAATCAAACAAGCCCTAAGCATCATCTATTTAAGAAGTAACATCTTAAGAATCAAATATCTCAACAATCTGAAAGGTAAATAATGAATAAAGATCCATATGCTAATGCTATTGGGTTTGTGATGTAGGTTACGATTTGTACTAGACCTGAACTAGCGCATTTATTTAGTGTTTTCGGAAGATAATGGATGAGGAGAAAGGCCTACACTCTATTTGCATCATAGTGGAGATAAACTGCGGTACAAAAAGTGGTTGAAAAGTTTTGCACTTTTTGTTAAGAAACGCATTCATTTTTCTGTTTTAACTAATAAAATCTTGGGTTGTTGATACAACCAATTACCTCCTCGGATGATAAAGATTCAGAAACTTCCTTTGGGTGCAACTCTGGAAAATTGCCAATATAAAAGGGTGGGCTACCACTAGGGTTAGGCGCACTTCTGTCCTTTCCCTCCTTTGCTTTTTCTTTTTCTCTATAAACTAAAGAAAGTTTCGTTGCAAGTCCTCTGTTAATTTCTTGATTGAGATTAAAGGGGTTCTCTATGTAGGTATACAAGACAAGTTGTATATGGTGGTCGATCTTTGTAAAATGTGATTGACTTTGCTATGATTCAATCAAAGGGAGGCAAGGAGGGTGTATGGATCCTCCTCCACATAATGGAAAGACAACGGGAATGTATAACAAGAAATTTTCTGAAACATCAGTGAAACAAATTTTTTGTTGGTTCCTTTGGAAGATTTTATCTTGTAGAAGTTACTAGAAATGGTTCTAGGAACTACACTCCACGTGATTTTCACGTCTCATGTGGGTGTAATCTCTGTTTCTAAGTAAAATTAAGTAACACTGCAAGACGCTGTAATGCTATTTATATCACTTACATGCCAACGAACATCACTGTTGGAGCAAATAATAAGTCTCACCAAAATCGGAACAGCTCCATGATCAACGACAACCTTGGTGTTTCCAGACGTCCTGGATGTAATCATTACCAGAGCCCATGCCGCCTCCAACTACAAAATGAGCAAATGAGATACCAACTTAGTAGTTTAAACACAAGAAAATAACATGAAGAAGCAATTATTTAAAGCTGTAGCGGTGGGTAACGGTCTCTTTCAAGAAACTCTATAAAACGAGGAACAATTCCAGAGTGTATTACTTCCTATTGTTCTGCTGAAATGAATTAATCAAAAGCTAACCGAATCAATCAGGTTAAAGAAAGGGAAAAAGTCTAAAAATAAATAAATAAAATAATATTGGCATCAAAAAATATAATTAATTAATTACTTATTGAAAGAAGTTTGAGAAACAGCACTATAGTATCGAGTTGCAGCATGTATGTTGCAGTTCTTGAGTCACAGGCATCTGGAAGTGCCTAGATTAACAGTTGGTCATCAGTCAAGAAGCACTCGAAGCAACAGAACAAAATTTGAAGTTGGCAAGAAATATAATAGTGCTTGATTGATAAATCTTTTTCAGAACCTCTCTCAACTTTAACTGCTACATCGCTACCCAACCCTCCCCCCACACACCTCTCTCAACTTTAAATGCTACGTCGCTACCCATCCAAACAAACCCCCCCCCAAAAGAACCAAAACAAAGGGAAAAAGAGAAAAAAGGCACGCTCCTTGTGGCTGCTTGTTGAGATGTAATATTGTGTTGAGAATTATGGCATAGCGCACATGGTTAGAGAATTGAATTTGTTTGCCATCTATAAAAGTGAGTAATTTTCGAGACAATATGAGACTTAAAAGAAGTTTTGAGATGTATGGAGATAAGTATGACCTGATAAATTGAAAGAAATGGTAGAAGTGGAAGTGTTACATACATTATATTTTTTACCTTGTGTAGGGAGATGGATCGTTTTTAACAAGTACTGTTGGTACAACACCTGCCTGTTCGCGAACATCGTCGCTAGGAGAACTAAGAAGGCTGACCAAAACAGGAATTGCACCATGGTCAATCAGAACCTTGATGTATTCAGAGCTTCCCGTTGAAAGACTTACTAGGGCATTTACTGCCTTACCCTGGAATGGCTCAATGTACATAGCAGTAGAAACACGTGAAATAAACGACAAGAAGCAATTACTAAAAGCGAAAAAAAAAAAAAAAAAAAACCTGAAGCTGCGGGTGATCACTTGCAAGAAATTTAATGAGACTAGGAACAAGTGCAGACTGTATTGCTTCCTCAATTGGATGAATTTGGACTGTCCGATGTTAACAGATAAATCCCGCAGATGACCATGAAAAAATAAACAACATATAAATGATTGTTCTGCTGTTAAGATGGAAAGCCAAGCTTTATTATTGGAAACAAATTATTAATCTAATAAGAATTAAGACAAGGGTGTAAACAAGATGCAAGATTATTATAAATTAATTGGTATGACAAAGGTAAATTTATTAATTACCAGCTGAAAGAGTTTCACAAAACTGAGTTGTGGCCTTGAGTTGCAGCGTGTAGTCATTTGAACCAGCTGCAGATACCGCTTCAGCCACAGCTTCCTTTACCTGTGGCTGTTAGATTGTATTCTGATAATTAGGGTTTAGTGTGGCGCCAACCCAATACGATAATCAGAATATTATATATATGCCAGATAAATGAATGAAAAACACAACATTTTCACAAATCTCTTTTTAATCTCACACGTGTATCGAGCAATAGTGAGAAAATTCTTGGGACATTTTGGTTGTGTTTCATTCCAACCATCATTTTTTCATCACAAACCCTAAAGCATTTATTGTTCATCTTGATATCGTTTCATTAGTACTGTTCACGCATCACTGTTCACTGCGCTACTGTTCATCGCGGCACTGTTGACTGCGCTACTGTTCATCGGGCACTATTCACTGCGCTACTGTTCATCGCGACATTATTCACTGTGGGTACTGTTCATCGAAATTTATAATTAAAAAAAAAAACACACACAAACCCTAGCAACTACAAAGCTTCTTCTTTTTTGGTATTCTTGTGGTATTTCACGGCGGCCTTAGTTAAAGGAGTGTATCCCCCTCGCTCTCACTCACATAAATTTGGTCATACGGTGGATCGATGCTACCAACTTCATGGCCGACCTTGTAAGAGAAGCAAGCAACTTTTGTCTTTCACCTTGGGAAATCCAACTGGGAGCTCCGTTGCCCACATCTCACAATCATTGCCTTGGCCCTTGGGTGCTTGATTCGGTGCCTCACGATCATATGCAGTAATAAAAATTTATTTTCCATATTTCTTACTCAAACATTTCTTCCACTATTACCTTAGCCGATGGCTCTCAAATTAAGATTAAAGGCATTGGCCAAGTAAGACTCTCACACTCATTATCATTAGATTCTGGCTATCTTGTCCCAAATTGTCCTTTTAATTTAGTCTCTATTAGAAGTTAACCCAAAAACTACATTATTCTACTTTCATGGCTAATTCGGTTCTTGTCCGTGATCGAACATCGGGAGTACAATTGAGTAGTATGGTATCATGGTTATATTACCTTACGCCATCGCCATCGCCATCACCGGCCACCTATCACATGTATTGCACCGATTCACCTTCCATCCTTCATCACCGCTTGGGCCATCATAGCCTCACGAAATTACAAAAGATGGTGCCAAATCTTACAGTCAATCTACTTTAGAGTGCGAGTCCTCCACTGGGAAAACATGTTAGCAGCTCTTTCCCGGCCGTGCCAATAAACAAGCGAGTCACCCTTTGCCTTGGTTCATTGATATTTGGGGTCCCCTGCGTGTCGAGTCCACCTTGGGGTTTAGTTACTTCGTAACGCTTGTTGATGATTTCTCTCGCTGCACCTGGCTATTTTCGATGAAAAGCCGCTTCCGAGTTATTCTCATCTTCCAAACATTTTGTTCGGGTTAAAACCCAATTTGGTACTACAATCCGTGTTCTCCGTAGTGACAATGCACGCGAGTATTTCTCTACTTCGTTCCAAACATTTATGGCATCTCGTATCATTCATCATCACCGCCTTGGCGCTTATACTCCTCAACAAAATGGGGTGGCGAGCGAAAAACAGACACTTGGTCGAGACACTCGCACTCTCCTAATACATACTCACGTTCCACTTCGCTTTTGAGGAGATCTGTTGTTCTTACCGTGATGCTATCTAATTAATCGCATGCCGTCCTCCGTCTTACGTAATCGGGTCTCCATCAGATGATGTTTCACTCGATCACTTTACTCGCTCCTCCTCGTATTTGGGTGCACTTGTTTGTTCATAACCTCACCCTGGAACGATAAGTTGCAGCCAAAGCACTCAAGTGTGTCTTTTTGGGTTACTCTCGCTTGCGTAAAGGTTACCGTTGCTTTCTCCGACCTACTTGGCGATACCTTGTCTCTCGCAGACGCCACCTTCTTTGAGATGACACCCTATTTTCCTTCCACACACATGCCTCGACCTCTCACATGTTTTACGACACCGTCCTCCTCTCCCAAATATCTCGGCTACTAATTCTCCTTCTCCAGATATCTCGCCCTCGATTGTATAGCACCTCCTGGCTGCACTCACCGCCTCCTCTAATCACTTACCATCGCCGCCTCGACCCTCTAATCAACTTCCCATCGAGCCATCGCCGAACTCTAGTTCAGACACCCACATCTTTGCCTGCACACCAGCCTGATCCTTCTCCGTCACCCGAGCCGCATCGCTCGCCCTTCGGACTCACCTTCTACTCCGGTTGCACCTTCATCCGATCTTGCTCTGATCGCCCCATCACCGAGCTTAAAGGTATTCGTTCTACTCGTAATCCCTATCCTATTTACAATTTTGTCGCTTATCAACGCTTATCTCCATCATATACCGCCTTTGTGTCGCCTTTGTCTTCTCGCTTATTCCTAAATCATTCAAGGCAGGCTCTTTCACACCCAGGTTGGCGTCAGGCCATGGTTGATGAGATGTCCGCCTCGCATACCATCGCACTGGGATTTGGTGCCTCTTCCTCTTGGTAAATCTACCGGTTGTCGCTGGTCTATACCATCAAAGTTGGCCCCGATGGCGGTGGTATCGAGCCACCTTCTCCCTGGTTGCTAAAATGTCCTCGCCTGCCTCCTATCAATTGTTGCCATGCGTCATTGGCCTCTATCACCGGATGTTAAGAATGCCTTTCTTCATGGTGACTTAAGCGAAGAGGTTTATATGGAGCAACCACCGGGTTTGTTGCTCGTGTGGGGAGTCCGGATTGGTATGTCGACTTCGCCGCTTCCCTCTATGGATTGAAACAATCACCGCGAGCTTGGTTTGGGCGTTTAGTTCCATCGCCCAAACGTTTGGCATGACTAGTGAGCACGACCATCTCAAGATTTTATCACACGCCTCCGATTGTTGCATCTATTTGGTTGTTTATGTGGATGATATCGTTATCACCGGGAATGACCAAGAAGGCATACAAAGGCTAAAGCACCATCTCCTCCATCATTTTCGTACTAAAGACATGGGGAAACTCGGATATTTCTAGATAGAGGTTGCTCGGTCCCAACAGGTGTTCTTATCTCCCAACTTAAATATGCCCTCGACATTTTGGAAGAGACAGCATGTTGAATTGCAAACCAAAGAGAAACCCCAATGGATCCAAAATGTCAAGCTCCTTCCTTGTCGTGGGGAGCCCTTATCGATCCTAGCAAATACCGGAGACTTATTGGGAAACTTAATTATCTCACCGTGACATCGCCCCGATATCTCATTCGCTTGTGGAGTGTTTTGAGTCGGTTCTTAGTGCTCCGTGATAGTCATTGGGATCTTTCGCTATTCGTGTTTTGAAGTACATCAAGAAAGCACCGTAAAGGCTACTATATGAAGATAAAGGGCATACCGAAGTGGTTGGATATTCAGATGCCGATTGGGCGAATTTACATGATAGACACTCAACCACCGGATATTGTGTCTTTGTTGGAGGAAATTTGGTGTCTTGGAAGAGTAAGAAGGCCGCTTGTTGCTCTATCTAACCAGAGGCGAGAATCTGGGCTATGGCTAAAGTTACGTGTGAGCTTATGTGGTCAAGCAATACTGTGAGCTAAGATTTATGGAGGTCAAGAAATGAAATTGATATGTGATAACCAAGCCGCTTCTCCACATTGCCCAATCCCTCTTTCATGAGAGAACTAAGCACATCGAGATTGGATTGTCATTTCATTCGAGAGAAGATCCTTTCAGGGATATTGCTACTAGTCATGTTCGATCAAATGACCAACTAGCTGATATATTCACTAAGTCTCTCGGGGGTCCTCGAGTCAATTATATTTGTAACAAGCTTGGAACCTACAATTTGTATGCTCTAGCTTGAGGGGGAGTGTTAGATTGTATTCTGATAATTAGGGTTTAGTGTGGGCCTAACCCAATATGATAATTGTAAATATTATATATATGCCTTTGTATAATGAATGAAAACACAACATTTTCACAAATCTCTTTTAATCTCACAGTGGCAATTGGATAAAATCGTTAATCAAGTTTCTATAACAGTTTCTATGCCTCAAGCATGATGGACTAATTCTCTATAGTAAATTTGCTGCATTTATTCGCAAGAACCAGTTCAGTAGTCGATAAGCACACTTTCCTATTCAGATTTTGTTAGGGGGTAGAAAGGTGACCATAAGCAACAGACGATACATTCAATGTAAGATGTTGAAGTATAGTTATTTAGGTTTTACATTATATTCTCAGTCTCTGTGCACAAGATAAGTATATTTCTTCTCATACCTTCTAATTATTATAGGCTGCATTAAGAATGTATGGCTCAAGGAAGGATTTGTTACCTTTTCACGAATGTTACTGTAGATGTTACTGACTCGAACTTGAAGGATGTCATTGCCCAACTTCTCTTGTTCTTCTTTTATCTAATTTGCCGAAGTCACAACTGAAGGGCTAGCATCATCCAACTCAATCATTCGAAGAGTGTTTACATCTCCAATGCTACGAGGGATCTCCTCTAGTTTGTCACAGTGAAAAATTTGTAGGATCTCGAGTCTTTCGAAATTAGTGTAGTCGGTTTTCCATCGCACTAGATTCATGGAGTGAAGTAGGAGAAACTTAAGCTTGCAAAATTCTCCTTCAGTTGACTCCCATTCTGGTCCATCAAAGACATTGTTTCGAAGTTTAAGAACTTCAAGATTAGGCATTGAACCTACAGCTGTCATATACGTCCAAGGGAGATTTCCGCCGGCTAAACATAACTTTCTGACTGTGGTCGGGAAAGTGAAAGGGAAAAAATACAAGAGGTTCACTTCTAAATGACCTCCATCTTCAGGCAACCATTTCAGGCTCTCGAGTTTAGGAAGATGGACAAGATAATCAAGAGAAAACCGCGCCCCTCGACCAATACAGATCCCCAACTTGTTTAAACGTGGAACTCTCTTGAAAACCTCCTTGGTACAGCTGGCACTACTCAATTTTGAAAGTGTTAGAAGATTCCCTAGAACTAAATTCTCCTCTGTAGGGCATGGCAAATAACACTTGTTGACCAAAAGATGCCTTAATTGTGGCATCCTCCATATTTCCCGTGGTTGATGTACTTCATCACAATCTATAATTAATGTCTGTAGATACCAAATTACACCAGGTAGTATTTTAGGTATGAAAATTGTCCCTTTGAAGAAGGAAGAAAGGTACCTTGAGTGAACTAATTTTACCACTCCATAAGGGAAACCAGATTCACATGCCACAAAATCTAATACCCTAATCAGTGGAAAATGTACTTTGGCACCTCCATTTCCAAAAATCTCCCCAGCAAAAATGGGGTAGAGAATAGAACGCACCCTAGCCAAGGATCCCTTGGACTCATTGACATCTGAATTGTTACTTTTTGATGATTCTTCCCCAAGAACATCTAGTGGAATACATAAGCGACGTGAACACTTCATTCCTGACGCAAAAATTTTGACATCGTTATTTGTGACACGAAAAAAATTCTCCTCCTGGGCCTTTTTTATGCAGAGTTCCCTCAACATATCATGGATGCTGCAAGTTTTGATCTTTCCATTTGACTTTTTATCACAAATCAAAATAAGATTTCGGGAAATTAGATCCTCAGACATTCCTTTGCCACTTGCTCCAAGGTTTTACCTTCAATTGGTTTCAGAAATCCCTCTGCAACCCACAGCTTGATGATCTTGGAGACACGGATTTTCTCATCTTCTCGAAAAACTCCCATATAAAGAAAACACGCTTTGAGATGATGAGGCAAGTAATCATAACTTAAAGATAGTATTTCTAAGCAGTGTGCTGGTGTTGCATTTATGACTGACTTGACATTTTCCACAACATATTCCCAGTGCTCTCTCGTCTTGGCGGCATTTGATAGGTAGCCACCGATCACCACAAGGGAAAGAGGAAGTCCTTTGCAATTCTCTGCAATCTCCTTTCCAGCTTCTTCCAGTTCATGAGGGCAAGTATCCTTCCCAAATGCCTCCTGGTGAAGTAGATTCCAACTGTCAGTCTTGTTCAGAAATTGCATATGATGGGGAGAGCTGTGACGGCTTATATAGTTAACCACACTTGACACCCTTGTTGTCAACAAGATCCGACTCCCAGTCCCATCATTTGGAAATATCCTGCTCAAAGAATCCCAAGCCTCATTATTCCAAACATCATCCAGCACGACAAGGTACCTCCTACCCTTCAAACTTCTATATAGATATTCACTTAATTCTTCAATACTCTTCTCTTTATGCATTTCAGCACCGAGGTTATTCATTGAATCCAGAAGACTCAGCAAGACTTCTCGCTCACGAAATTCTTGAGAAATTGATGCCCAAGCATGAATGTGAAAATGATGTTTAATAAATGGCTAGTGATCATAAACATTTCTAGCAAGAGTGGTTTTGCCAATAACTGGGATGATTTGGCGAGTAGTCTGATATCCAGTTAGACGATCCATTATTTCAATCAAATCATTATCAAGTCCTACCATACCTTTATTGTTGCCACTGGAAGCAAGTCTTGATGGACCGGGTGGCAGATATGTGGTGGCCAGCAGTTCCTTGAGGATAGAAATCTTTATCTTAATTGAATCAATTACAATTCCTACTTTCTCAAAGTTCCTATAGAAAATTGCATCTCTTCTTTGTCTATCTCTCCTTTGTCTTTCTTGAAAACCTTCCTCATTGAAATTGAAATTGAAATTGAAATTCTTCCATATGTACGACTTGATGATATCTTCAGATTTGCAGGCTACATCTCGAATTTGACTTTCCAAACATCGTATTTCTTCGCTCCTTTTCTGCCAAGAAGCATCCAGAAAGTCCAGCAAGGAACTCAACTTTCCCTGGAGAGACTTAACTTGTTGCTCCTGAAGAGGAGTCCTGTGTTCTTCTATATATGGATGTGAGATCTGCTCCAGAATCTGACTAAGAGATAGCACTGCAGCATAAGCCATTTTTTAATCCCAAACACCAAATTTTGGACAAAAAAAAGAATCACACGGCAACAATTTATTGTGATCACTGCTCAAAAACACCAGGGAGAGATTAAACTGCATTTTTTTCTCTCCCAATCGCATTCACCGTTGTTTCTCTCTTTCTTTTCACTCTACTATTCACAATGACGACCGCAAACGCTTCTATCATGGAGATACGCTTCTATATTTAGATACTTGGTTTTGTTATTTCCAATTCGACGCAGAGAGACAAGAATGTGGAGACTGCAGAGAGAAACCATGCCACCATGGAGAGAGACTAGAGAGAGAGAGAGAGAGAGGCGCGTCTAAGAGAAAGAGGGTAGGGAGCGGGTTGAATTTGACGATGTTGTGACGAAATCCTACAACAGTGATGCCATTTAGTTTCTGTTAAAATGCAGTTGAATTTGTTTGCTTAGACTCGAGCTTTTCCATGATTAGCATTTTGGATCTATTTGTAAATCTCTATTTATTATGAGATTTCCTGGTTTTGTGACAAAATCCATATGCAAGATAGTGTGGGAGGAGCCATCAGAGTTAATTTTTATTGCTTAAGAATACACTATTGAAGCCTCCAAAAGGATATAGTAATTGCTTGGAGTGTATTTTGTTTGAGGGAGAAAGTTGACCTTAGGACTAAAGCTGATCAAATTGGATGCTAGCCTAGAGAATATGGCCTAAATGCACGCTTGTATTGGGGATTACATGAAGGAAACTTCTGTTGACTCCCATTTAATCAAGGACATTGTATCTAAGTTAATATTGAGTTATAAGTAGACAATGTTACGATAGAAATGAGCATACAAGGAGATATTTGTTGAAGAAAAATATTAAGACAACCCAAATGTAGTGACTCAAGGTTAAGCACTAAATTGCACGATTTTAGTATCGCAACTTGACTACCGTGTTATATTGTCTTTGATAAGAGTATGCCAAATGTAGGTCATTCACGACTGATGCAACAATGGAGCTAGGAAAACCCGTAAGAGAAACAAGATAAAAAAACAGTCTATATGAAAGTTCTTACCGAATTTGCACAAAGCTCCAATACAATATAACACCAAGTAGATTACATTAAGCCATAATACGATCATTCCTTCTTATTGCGAAATGTAAACTCGTATATTTTAAGCGAGACATCGATGTTCTTTGTTTCCGAAATCTCTGAGCATTTTTCCAACATCGCTGAGAGATCGTCCATCTTGTTTAGCTTATTAAAGTCGTCTACAAGCTTCTCTGCGTTGCTTGATTCTCCTTTGTAGTCGGGGATCTCCCTTCTTTGGAGGGCCGCCACATTCATTAACGATTTTCCTTGAGCAAGTGTAGAATAGATTCCTTTTATGTGGGGAGTCCCTCTCAACCATGAAACAATGCCTCCAACCAGTCTGACATTCCGGAGGGCTTACCTTGTCATTACAATTCTTTGTTTCGTGACTACGTGAACAACAATGTAGACTCATACCTTTATTTTTCAATCCCATTTTGGACCTGCAAAAACTAATAATATCTTCAACCCACAAAATTATACAATAGGTGAAATTAGTGATGATAACTGAGATTAGCGATGGCAAATAAAGCTACTGCATATATAGAGTCATATAACTATAACTATATAGTTATATAACTATATATGAGTTACTCAATTTTGATACTGAGTCAGCAATTCTAATACAACATCATTTATGTACTATGTACTGATTATGAAACATACATGCTTCTAATGATTAGAGGCTGAATCATACCATGAAAGTATGAACTTTCGGGCATAAATTGGCAACAATTCTCAATACCTCAAAAGTATGAACTTAAAGTTCTTACTTTCGGGCATGCGTTGGCAACAATTCTCAATGCCTTAAAAATGATTAGAGGCAAAATCCATCTCATCACATAAAATTCTTCAAGCAGTTAGCATTGTTCCCTTCAACATCTAATGCAGAAAATTGGTTTATACACAAATGGTTCCCCTCAGAATAACGGCCCCGCAAAAATTGTTCCCTTCATATCAAGGATAAAAGAATTCTAGAGCAGCCTAGCAATTAATGCAAATGGTCCATACTAATTCATGTTTTCCACTATATACCCAACATGTAATATGAAATACCTAAAAGCACCACTACAATCCAGAGGAGTTCATTTTTCTTTAGGCGACCAATTTCGCGCAAAGGGCAAAAATCAGCTTTCAACATCTAAAGCAGAAAATTATCTTCTGCCAAGAATAATGCCAATTTCTATGCCAAAAAGAAAATTTCGCCCGAAATAATCCCAACAAGAAAATTTCGCCAGAAATAATCCCAATAAGAAAATTATTTTTTGCCTTACCCGAAATTTCGCCCCAACCTGTTCGAACGCTGACTTTCTCCTTTAGATAGAGTTGATTTTGCCCTATTCCAACGCTGATTTTGAACGCCGATGTTGCTGATTTCATAACGTCTTTTATGAACGCTGATTTCGCTGATTTTGAACGGAGGGGTCTGCTGATTTTCGAACGACGGAAGGAGGGACTGGAGGGTTTCGCTTTCGAACGACGGGAAGAGGGAGTGGAGGGTTTTGCTGATATTCGATTTCGATTTTGAACGAGGAGTTTGCTGACCTTCGAATTCGAACGAGTGGGGAAGATAATTGGGGATTGGGGATTTTAGAAGCGGCAAGGGATTTTTGGAAGGAGAGGATTTCTTTTGTTTTCACTCTGTTCGGATGGTGTTTTCCATGTGAAACAGGGCCATCTGACCATGTGTGTTGCATTCTCTCTCCTAAACGAGGGTAAAATTGTAAATTCAATCTTGTCAATAGTTGTTCGTACACCACATGTTTGTATTATTGAATTGAGAATGAAACATTGAAGCCAGATAATTGAACAGACAAAACCATATTAACGGTCACAAATACACAGACACCATCTTCTCCAACAAATGGCTACCATAAGACCCCTTTATCCGCTCTCTTCTCCACTCAAACAAACCATTCAAATTTCCTCTTCAACTCCATGGATTTGCTGCAAATCAACCTCGGACTCTCCTGTTTCTTTCCTACAGTTTCATACAGTACAACAGGAATTAAGAAAAGTTGCTGCTAAAGTCGCATTCGACCCTTCTGGGAACTATGATCTCTCCCTATTTGACGATGAAAATGGTAATGTCCGTCCTTACAGCATTTTCTCAATATATATATATATATATATTTAATTTTTTATTTTTTTCATTGTAAGGATATCAAAATTGAGATGGTAGCCAACTTAAGGAACAAGACTTGGTTTGTTTTGGATATAGAATTTGGTTAATTTATTATTACTGATACGAAAAATACAGAAAAGAAGAAAGCACCACCACCGATGCCCCCAACAGAAGGGCGGTATGAAGTAGTAATCAACAATGATATCATTCGTAGACTCGACTTAGCCCCATTTGAGAGTGCAACAGGAATAATGGGTGAGGAAAATAAATAAAAAAAGGTACCTTTTAATTTCATATAATCATAAGGATATTAATTAATTTGAATGATGATTGATTGATCTGGTAGAAAAAGCAAATCCAAAGGAGTACTTGGAACGTACAATTGGGTTTACGATCAACTATAGTAGAGAAGATGAACATGATCCAAGAGAGCTATCAGAGTTTCCTGATATAAGGCTATGGTTCGTTCGACTCGATGCTCAATATCCATGGCTCCCTGTCGTGTTGGACTGGCGAGCAGGGGAGCTCGCTCGTTATGCAGCCATGTTGGTGCCTCACCAGGTAATTAAAAAAAAAATGGCTTTTTAGATGAGACTATTTTATTTTATTTTATTTTTTAATGATGGCGAATGGACAGATAAATATGAGAATGGGAGTGGTATTCAACCCGGAGGCACTAGAATTATTCGTTATGAAAAAAGTATTCATTGTAAACAATTGGTTGAAGGAAAATGAAATTCCAATGCCAAGATTAAAGACAAAAGACATGGCAAGAATGCTTGGATTTGGGATAGGAGATGAACTCTTTGATTTCATTGATAACCAACTCCCACCTACCTAATTCATCAAAGAGTACTCAACCATGTATACCAACCTACATGCATAAGAGTTGTACTCACATTTTGTCCATCATCGATTGTTTGGTATTGATATCAAATGATCTGGTTAAATATGCATCAAAAAATTGGTTGATTTTGTATTATTGTCGAAATGGTTCATGTGCTCACCAACCGCAGACTTGAAAGGTACAAAATATGTAAGCATCAAATATATATCATGCCAATAAAACATTTCTTTGATGTGAGTTCCGCTCTTGCAATTCAAAATCCCCCCAACCCAAAACCAAAACAAAGGGAAAAAGAGAAAAAAGGCACGTTCCCCGTGGCTGCTTGTTGAGATGTAATATTGTGTTGAAAATTATGGCATAGCGCACATGGTCAGAGAATGGAATCTGTTTGCCATCTATAAAAGTGAGTAATTTTCGAGACAATATGAGACTTAAAAGAAGTTTTGAGATGTATGGAGATAATTATAACATGATAAATTGAAAGAAATTAATGGTAGAAGTGGAAGTGTTACATATATACATTATACTTTTTACCTTTTTGTTTAGGGAGATGGATCGTTTTTAACGAGTACTATTGGTACAACACCTACCTGTCCGTGCACAAGATAAGTATATTTAGGTTTTACATTATATTCTCAGTCTCTGTGCACAAGATAAGTATATTTCTTCTCATACCTTATAAGTATTATAGGCTGCATTATGTATGGTATGGCTCAAGGAAGGATTTGTTACCTTTTCACGGATGTTACTGTAGATGTTACTGACTCGAACTTGAAGGCTGTCATTGCTCAAGTTCTCTTGTTCTTCTTTTATCTGATTTGCCGAAGTCACAACTGAAGGGCTAGCATCATCCAACTCAATCATTCGAAGAGTGGTTACATCTCCAATGCTACAAGGGATCTCCTCTAGTTTGTCACAGTGAAAAATTTTGTAGGATCTCAAGTCTTTGGAAATTAGTGTGGTCGGTAAGAATTAGTTAAACACATACTAAGGCCATCTCCAATGGGGGCAGTCCATTGCCCCCATCTACAGTGCCGTGTCAGGAGAGAGAGATAAGAGAGAGATAGGAACAAGAGGTGTAAGTGGGTCCCGGATTTTACACATGTGGCTTTTCTTTCTTTTTTTTCATCACTTTTTTATCAATTATCCCACTTTTCATCCACTTTTTCTTCATAGATACCCGTGCCCCGTCTAGATTTGGACCTCCATCTAGAATTATTCCACTATTATTTTATTATTATTTTTGAATTATTTCTATCTCTCTCGTACTTTTTCACTTTTCTCGCTCTTTTTCCCTACATTTCTTCCTATTCACTTTTAAATAAAATAATCATCTTCTTTCTATCTCTCTCCTCCACTCTCTCCTCCACATCATCTACAATCCACATCTCCATTGGAGATGACCTAAAAGGAAGAAGAACAGTGAAGGAGGTGTGAAGTGTAAGAAAGGGAGGAGGAAAAAAAAAAGGAAGAAGAAGAAGGGTGTAGGAAGGTAATTGCATGAGAATTTTTTTTTAAAAGGGGGTGTAGAAGTAGGGGACGGGGTGTGTTTAGCTGCACCCTTTACAATGGATCCCACAAAAATCTTTGCACTTTTTCAAAGTTTTAAGTTTACTATTACAAAAATCATGCAAACTGAAAACACTTATTAAAATTTTTGGTTTTTCGGCTCAGACGGGCGTGCATTATACTAAAAATCAGCCAAGCATTATAATAGCTTGAACCCATGATTCAACCTGCTCAAATAGCGAAAATAAAATAAAATGACGAAGCATTAAAGTTACAGGAACTGAATGCAAATATTAATTAGCCACAGTAAGAATTAGTTAAACACATACTAATAAGCCAACCAAAAATATAAAAAACTTGAATTTATCTATTATTTTACTTAAAATGGGCATACAATTTATAATGAATTTTCAATTTGGGCCATTTAATTTATTAACAAAAAAAAATTTACACATCTGAGCCCCCAAGTATAACGACTGAAAATGGGTCCCCCCAAAGGTCGGGCATGAGTCGGTCGACTCACTCGACTCAAAGTAGGACCGCCTCTGTTTATGGGCAAGAAAAGGTGGCATATTCAGAAACAAAGTAGCAATTAGTTTAAGCTTACTTCAAAAAGGAGTTGAGAATCTCCGCCACCCTAACAGCGGCAGAGAAGTGGTGGCGCCCTCATTTACGGCGAGCGTCAACTGTCCTTCAACCAAAATCCGGTAATCCACGTCAAAATGCGCCGCCCTTCTTCCCTCTGGTTCAAGTTGCCAAACATTCCTTGTATTAATCCGCACGTACATAGATTTCGATTTTGAGTTAAACGATGATCAAGAGATCGAGGATCTATTACGATGATGTCTCAAGAAAAAGTTTCTTAAAGGGAGTAGAAGATCAAGAAGATGATGATCATGGGATTGTCATCGACGAGGTTTGTGAGGAGATTTATGGGCCATCCGATGAAGGGATTGATTTGAAAGCGGAGCAATTTATAGCTAAATTCTATGAGCAAATAAAGATGCAAAGACATATATCATATTTACAATATAGTGAATACATGCATAATGGTGATTCAAGTTGATGAATTTATATGGTTATGACTTACGAAAATGTAATTGGACTTGTCCACTCCACTCCCAATACGCATTATATTGTAGTGTTCTTGTAGTAGCATTGGGTTTGATTCAGTCCATTATATATTGAATGCATACTATAATGCAACTCGATCGGAACACTTTAATTTGGTTTATATAACACCTCAATTAATAGGTCACGCCACTTCCAAATACACCATAGTGTGCATCCTGAAATGGACTGAATTAATAGCGTTGGTAGCGTGTATCGTTGACACATTATCTATATGGTAAGTTTTTAAATTGTCCTAATTATTTACCCAAGCTAAGTAATAATATGTTGTTATATAGGCGGTGTCCACCATAACTTATATTCATCCCATGGATATCTGAAGTTATGCGAACTTAACATGTAACGCACTAAGTAGACTCATGTCGGTGTTGTCGACATTTATGTACGTATAATGAGAAACAACGTTATTCTTTTTCTCAGATCAATAAACTCCAAGAAACTAGTGCAACGAGTCGATGAGGAAGCGTGCACTTTGACAATTTCACGCGTGACAATATATATGATCGGTAAATTGTGTGTGTTCAGTTACATATTTATTCGTCTAAAAATATACGGTGTTTGTTCCACAAAGATAGCTCATTAGTTATTTTTGTTGGGAAAAAATTGGAAACGATATTGCTAAACAAATTCGTACATGAATATGAAACAACCCATAACATATAATTACATAATAAAATTGGATATAGATACAAAACCGGTGAGTCGAGACTTGTGTTTCACACAATTTTCTTAAAGCAGATTCGCCCTCGCCGCGCCATCAAGAGTGTTTGCCTCCTAGGATACAACGACTCGAACTGCGTTCGCGTTGCAGCAGAACTGAATGCAGTGTTGAAACTTTGTCACCAAAGAGGAAGTGGACGAGTGAGAACTTGGACGTAGAGTGAGGAAAGGGATGATGAAAGCTTGTCTTCTGTTGTGTTTTGTGACTGTAGGGGACTGCGGATTTTATAGGCGAATGGAGCTACTATCGTTTAATTCTCTATTAAATTTTGTAACCTCCCACTACCTTTTAATTCTTTATTAAATTTTGTAATCTCCCACTCATTAATTAACACCATAGGAATTACAAGATTCAATTAGCCCTTACGAAATTCAATTGACAATTTCTAGCCAAGTTTAGTGTAACATTAGTGTACACTAGTTGAGCTATGCTGTGGAGATCGGTCCGTAATTTCCATTGCTACAATTGGTTATACTTTACAAAGTGTTAACTATATTTAAGTTAAACCGATTTCACTTCTTTCCCCAATGTGGAATTGGACCCACTTCTCAACAACATTTGAATTTCCATTCACCTATTTCCTAACAATTTTCACGCGTATTAAGAAAATAATAATTAATTAAGTTGAAACATTAAATTTTATATTATTTTTCCATATATACCTTTATATATCATTACTTGTCTGAAAATACTTTAAATCCACAGGTAGTTGAAGATATATTAATTAGGGGTATAGGTGAAATTGAAAAATTAAAGACATATTAAATGTCGCTAGTGGACTATCTTAACTTTTGGGACCGATAAAAATAATTCTGGATTATCTTTGTGAGATCGACGGTTCTGAGTACATATTTTTTAGTTCAACAATAAGGAGACCATGGAAATTTGTGGCTAACAATTAATAGTATGTTTGATTGTATGAACGTGTGGTTGAGACTGAAATTTAACTTTAATTCAATAGCACTAAAAGATAAATTTTAAGTAAAAGAAATTTAAATGATTACTTCAAATTGAAAAAAAATCACACTATAATAAGAAAATTATTTTTAGACTATTTTATCTAGAAAAACTCTTGAGAAAGCGGTAAAGCGAAAATGTTTCTATAAACATTATATATATGGCTAAAATACCAAATTGGTATTTAAAAAAATATACTTTCGACGATTTGGTATTTTAAAAAATTTTTGCGACAAATTGGCACTTAAAAATCGAGATTCCGACAAATTGGTATTTAAAAATCGAGATTCCGACAATTAAGTATTTTTTGTTGGCCGGCGGTGGAATCTCGATTAAAATAATAATATTTTTAATTTTTTTGTATTTTTTATTCATTTTCGTATTTTTTATATAATTTTTGTATTTTTTTAATTCATTTTCATTTCTTGATTAATAATAATATTATAAATAAATAAATAAAATAAAAAATAAAAGAAAATTGACACAAATGGTTCAGAAAAAGTTGATTCAGTTCGATTTTCGTCCAAAATAAAATTTTATGTTGATACAATAATTTTATGTAGGTCCAAAAGAAAATTGACGCAAATATTCCAATAAAATTTTATGTTGGTACAATAATTAAAATATATGTGTCTTTTTTATTTTATTATTTTTTTATATTGTTTATATTTTTTACAGTGATATATTCGTATCAAGAATTTATGTAGGTATAATAATTATATTTAGTATTAACTGTAGGTTATAATCAAAATGTGCTCTTCTTTAATGCTAAAGAAAATTTTTAAACGTTATTATATTTATCGTTAACCATTCGGCGGGTGCGGTTTTTATTTATTTTTATTTAGTGTATTATTTTTTTATATTTGGTATATTTTTATAGTGATACACTCTTACTAAAATGTTACGAAGATACAATAATAATATTTATTGTTAATTATTGGTTAAAATTAAAATGTGCTCGTATCTAACTGAATCAACTTTTTCTTGACCATTTGTGTCAATTTCCTTTTGTTTTTTATTTTATTTTTTTATTTATTTATAATTTTATTATTAATCAAGAAATGAAAATGAATTAAAAAAATATAGAAATTATATAAAAAATACGAAAATGAACAAAAAATACAAAAAATTGAAAATATTATTATTTTAATTGAGATTTCACCGCCGGCTAACGGAAAATACTTAATTGTCGGAATCTCGATTTTTAAATACCAATTTGTCGGAATCTCAATTTTTAAATATCGATTTGTCGCAAAAATTTTTTAAAATACCAAATCGTCGAAAGTGTATATTTTTAAATACCAATTTGGTATTTTAGCCATATATATTGATATTTTACTGTTTTTCCACAGGCATGCAGGACAACATTTTTATTGTGATGAGCACGTTGCATCTCAATTTCTAGTGTTTCAAAGTCGAAAATGCATGTGAAATTGTTCAAAAATCAGTGTTGGTTTTTGTTAAAAACCCAACATTAACGTGGCAATCATGGAGTTTATGCACAGTACCACAAATGGAAAGGAGAATAATTTGGAGGACTATTTTTATAAATTAACTAGCTCCTCGTTGATTGCCACGTCAAAATCAACGCTGGTGTTTGCACATCCGTGAAAATGCACATAATACATCAAAGGTCGATAAAAGTAGAATATATATATATATATATATATATATATATATATATATATATATATATAATTCAATTTTTAGGTGAATGTTTACATATTTATTGTGCTTATATGATACATTTCTTAGACTATTGGACATTGCTGTGAGAAGCTGTGAATGTTAAGGTGATTCTTTAATACAAGGATAATCAGATGTAATGTCGAAATAACCTGTGTCCGTTAAATGCAATAAACCGGAATCAGTCTTGCTAATCAAATAAAAATAATGGTCCCTTTCATCAGTTTAATTTTTTTTCTAGTTTCTTAGTTGGCAAAGTTTGACATATTTATACAATAATTTATAATGGTGCAAATTTCTTGGTTGTTTCCAGTTAATTGGGTAACAGGATATCAAGCTAAGCAACGTTCTAATTGAAACTGCTCTTAGGATTCTCTTTCTTCTTTGGAAGTATTATATTACAAATTAATTTAATAACAATTAATAATATAATTAAACAGGGAAGTCCTCCAAAATAACAGCTATAATCTTTCTTGAAAACCCATAAAAAAACTGTCGGGCCAAAAAAAATATTTTTAAAGAACTGTCGGGCCAAAAATTATTAGGGGATCCGCTGCTACGAATATAGTGATAATGAATAAGAATTGCTCATTGTGTCTTTGACAGAGATTTTAATTTGGAGAAAATATAATTATTGAATACCGGTAGAAAAGTAAGAAATTTAAAAAGAAAAAAAGTAAGAAGTTCAAAACAATGCAAAAAATTGTCACGTTATTTAAATTTACTTCAAAGAAAATTAAATTAATAGTTGAAAATAATTGCTTGATGAAAGAAATAAGTTTTTTGAAAAAATCGTGACAAACGTAAAGTAATTGCTTGTAATTTTTAATTGGAAAAGATATTTGTGCAATCTATGGGTGTTAGCACCCACTTTTTAATGCATTTTTTTTTTCAAATTTCAAATTTGTTCAAACAAATCACATTCATATATCTCTCCACTCAATAAATCTTCACCATCCAATTCCATTCATTCTCTCTCATCCTACTCATAAAAATACATTAAAACTCATCCGCTAAATTATTCAGCGTCACTACTCCTTGGCGGGAAAGAAAAAAACTACCGTCCACCTTTTTCTTGCAAAAAATTGAGAAAATAATCACTTTTATATATACTGAATGTCAAAAAAAAACATTTTTTGAAGCGGTACTAAATGTCAATTTTACAAACGTGTTATTAGCGTACTTTGAATTATTTAAGAGTTGACTAAAAATAATCCTTCTTATGTGCAAATGAACACGGTCTAAAAAATTGCATTTCTTTCTAGGAAAATTTTTTATTAATATGAGAAATTTTCTACGGAAAACATTTTCACATTATTATTCAAAAATTTTCCACCATCTATGGAATTGAAATTTTCCATATGAAATGAACCAAATTGTGCATTGTAGAATTGTACCTAAAAAAGCATCTTCCGTATAAAATTTCTCTTGGAAAATATTCTCTTTCATTTGACATTTTCCACAAAAAAAATCCGTTCATCAAACACAACCGGTGGGTCAGTGACAATTTGGATAACATGCCGATCCTATTGTCCACTCTCGGACGATGTACTATTTGATACTCAATGTCTTTCAATGAATACTATCACCTGATAAAATCACATGTACTATCACACATTATACATTACCTGTCATTTTTAATTTCGATATAATTTGCATTAACTTTTTTCCTACCTGAAATTTTTACTATTACTCGGTCAAAGAAAAAGTCAAATTTCAATTTTTACTCTAACATTTCAAATCATTATTTATTATTATTGGTATATTTGTGATCTTTGTCACATTCAACTTACAAAATTAATTTTTATCAAATAAATTTTTTTCCAGAAATTCAAATATTGAAAAAGAGATCTCTTATTTTCATTAATAATAATAATAATAATAATAATAATAATAATAATAATAATAATAATAATAATATTGTACTTGGTATACGGCCTTAATTTCTGGGATATTGAGGCCATTGGAGTATCGTGATAGCAACGTTTCCACCAAAACCCAACAAAAATTTTGTCGGCTGGACAAAGGGAAGTCCCCATCTCTAATCATTGTTATAGTTTATTATAATTATAATGCCTATAGTACCCTTTTCATACGCCTACGTCAATATCAAAATTAAATAAAAAATTAGAAAAATGCCCGCAAATATTCTAAGGCCTTGTTTGATTGGGGGTTTAATTATTCCGCGCGGTATTCCGAAAAATGTGTGATTAATATTATTTTGAGAAATATGTGTGTGGTTGAAAATGAGTATGAGGTATACGGAATTGCGTGCGGATTTGGTTAACACCAAATAGAACAAGGCCTAAGGGTTTTCTTTATTCACACGATCACGCTACGGTGACATACTAAATGTCATAAAGAATACCATAATAGAATAAAATGACTTCAATGTCTTTTAAAGCAATATCAATTCAGCCATTCATTAATGGCAAGATAGAAATTTTACTATTATTATGTCACTAATTATGTTAATGGTTATGACATTTTAGCATTATCCTTATTCACAAATTCTATTTTTGATTGCTGGTGCACACCACCTTGGCTGTTCATGTATTCATTTGGGCATTTTTCACCATTAGTCCCAATTTATTATCCGAGCGATAAATTAGTAGCTATTAATTTTTTAACAAAAAGTAAATCGTCAGTCAAAAACTTTTATAGGTAGGCGATACATCCTAAGAACAAACGGTAACAAAATTTTCATATTGCCCCCAACGAAGTATATCTAAATTCAGAAAAACAAAATTTAGTTTCATAAAGTAGGACAAATAAGATTCATGGTAAAAGTTGCTTTTTATTATGCTAATTGTCGACTAGTCAATTTACCCACTCAATTCAAAATGGTCACAAACATGTTATTATGAATTTACAAAATGAATTCTTCAACCTTTTCTACCAATTTTTTTTGTAATATGCCAATCTTTCTTTTCACTACTCACGTAGTAGACGAACATCTTTGTCGAGTGGAAGTGAGAAACCAATGCATGTTTCCACTTTTATCCTTCTTCACAAGGTTGATTTTGTTATTATAATTTTTTCATCACAAAGTTGGTTTTGTCACTATTTTTTGTGAGACTTCTAATTATATGGTTTTTCTAGTCAAATACAAATTATTTTTATATTTTATAATCTCACATTATTTTTTAGCTGCGCATTCTCTAAAGTTGTTAAGAAATCTTGTCAAACTAGGTGTAAAAATATTCTATTCTTGAACTTATTTTACAACTAAAGAAAAATATCAATGACCGAACTTTCCATTTTGAATTTATTAGTGTAGCAACTTACCCTCGAACATTAAAACACGGACAAGTAGTGAAATTTTCCCTTAATTATTTCTCTTGAATTCTTTCAGGGGTATTTTAGTAACACAACACAGCCACTGGCCGCGTACAGCCTAGGTTCACCGCCAACAGGTGCGCGCACACACTTTTCCCCACATAACCACCCACGCCGTGGACCCCACCTACCCCACACCCCCACACCGCGTACACGCATATCAAAAAATTCATTTCCCATATAAATACACACCCTTCACCAGCCTCTAATCTTCATCAAAACAGAACAATATTCAAAAAGTTTACAATTTCTCCAAAATTTCCCCATTTCTTATAAAAAGTTACAATCTTGAATGTATCTTCAACAAAATCTGAAAATGCAGAAAAAGGGTTCATCAAATTGCGGTCGCAGAGCATGGAATATCCTCCGATTAGCCCTTTTATGGGCAAGAAAGGGTGGCATATTAAAAAACAAAGTCGCCATTAGTTTAAGCTTACTTCAAAAGGGTGTCAAGAGTCTCCGCCACCCTCACGGCGGTGGAAGTGGCGGCGCTCTCATTTACGGCGATCGTCAACTCTCCTTCGACGAAACTCCGGTCATCCACATCAAAATGCACCGTCCTTCTTCCCTCCGGTTCAAGATGCCAAACATTCCTTGCATCAATCCACATGTAGATTTCAATTACGATTTCGATGATCATTACAATGAGGAGCCCAGAAAGAGTTTCTTGAAGGGTTTTGAAGATCATCGTGATGATGATGATGATCAAGAAGATCACGGGATTGATGAGGTTTGTGAGGAGATTTATGGGCCATCCGATGAAGGGATTGATGTGAAAGCGGAGGAGTTCATAGCAAATTTCTATAGGCAGATGAAGATGCAAAGACAGATATCATATTTGGAATACAACTAGACTACTAGAGTACTGTTTTCTGTGGTGGAATTTGATCATACTGATAATTTTTCCGGTAAAATCAAGAAGATTGAAGAATTATTTGGTTCATTCGAGCACGAGACTGAATTTATCAACAAGGCAAAAATGAACAATCATTTTATTTTTTCCTTCTTATGGAGAAAATGTCCTTAACAATCGATGATGAGACGCGCGACAGAGACGATTGACGGAGAACGTGACTTGAGCAGTCTACTGATTTCATGTGTTTTGTAATTTTTTGTTTGGCGACAAGCGTAGAAGAGTGTATGGGCTGCTATTTTTGTAGATACTTGAGATTTGAGTACTATAATTTATTTATGTACGCTTGGCATAATAGAACTGGAAATTCGTTTTGGTTCGATTATATTTTATATGATTGACAATAAAATGACAAACTAATCAAGAAAATAATTAACGTTTGAGGCCATCTTTATATTATTAATCTTGCAGTGCCAATTGGGCACTGCAAGCCACGCTGGAAATTGACATTAAAAAAAATAAAATGAATAATTGAAAAATGAATTAATTAGAAATTGAATTGATACAAGGCAATGAATTAATTGCTGCGGCTCATTCATTCTTTAATTGGAAAATGAATTAATTGGAAATTGAATTGATACATGGCAATGAATAAATACACGGCAATTGATTCTTAATTGTTCATTCATTCTGTAATTGGAAAATGAATTAATTGGAAATTGAATTGATACAGGGAAATAAATTAATACACGACAATCACTACTAGAAAGTGCGCCAATAGCGACGGAAATTTACCAACGGAAAGTTTCCGTCGCTATTAGCGATGGATTACCGATGAAAATTTAGGTTTACCGACGGAATAAAATTCTGACTTTTCATCAATTTTTTCGGAAGTGTTGAAAATTAATTACCGATGGATTTACCTACAAAAACTATCCATTGATATAGTTCCGTAGGTAAATCCGTTGGTAAATTGTAAAATAGAAAAAATAAAAATTACAAAAATTTTACCGACAGAAATTTCCGTTGGTGACATCTAATTTTTTTAAAAATGAGATTTTTTTAAAGATTTACTAACGGATTTTGTCGTTGGTGATTCCGTTGATAATAACAGCCTACATTCCTACAATACTTTTTTGGCCCAATAAAAATGTCTTGGGCCCTGAATTGAACTAATTTCAATAATAATTTATTATTCACAAAACTTTAGAAAGGACCTATTCAATGGACAAAGATTAATCAAAATTATTTATATTGATAAAGGGTAAAAGCATAATTTATTTAAAAAAAATAGCTAAAATTTATTTAATTCCCACGGTCGATAAGATTTTCCCCAAAAAATTAAAGAAATATTTTAAATTACAATGCATCTTTTTAAATTATAAGATATCTTTAAAATTATATTCATACAAATCCCAAAAGTACATGTATTAAACTAATTACAGTTCTTAAAAAAATAATTATTATAGAAATAATAATTTGAAAATATAAATCAATCGTCTTTCAATTAGTTAAAATTTATGACGTTGCTAAGATTTAATTAATTAGGTATGTTTCCTGAAGTGGGCAAAGATTAATCAAAACTAATTATATTTTTCAAATGAAAAAAGTATAATTAATTTAAAAAATAAAAAATAGTTAAAATTCATTAGATTGCCACGGTTTAAAAGATTTCTCTTGAAAAAAAAATGAACGATATATTTTAAATTGCATGATATCTTTTAAATTACATACTAAATTAATTATTTTTCAACTAATTATATAAAAATAAAATTTAATTATGTTGAAAGTATTAAATTTATTTATACTGTGTTCTAAAATTTAATTGGACTCAATTTCACTATATGAAAATTCACACGGTTTCATCTATATCTATATTTTATATAAAGAAAAGTAGGGAATTTTCGTCCTATTTTTTAATTTATGAAATTAGTTTTCCCGTCCATTCTCTCAAAACTCCATTTCTTATTATTTTAATATTTAATTGATAATTTTTTTTATATATAACCAAAGTCTCGATTTTTCCAAATATCGAAATTAGATTTCCTCAAATCATCTAATCTCTCTCTCTCTCTCTATATATATGAAAATCACGTTTCTTCCCCTTCACAACTTATTTTTTAAATTATTTTTAATTTAAGTTGTACATATTTTCCCGACACTTCTTTTTTTTTTTTTTAAGTTAACTTTTTTAACGGAAAATAATATGCGGCATTCTCAATACAAAGAGGGAATCATTCCCACATAGACCCCATCACATGCTTCACAGAAATTTTAGGGGGCGTTCTGTTTGTTTTGTATTTTCTATTTTCGTTTTCGAAAATGTTTTGGTGTTTTCTGTTTTCAATTGCTGTTTTCAGAAAATTGAAAATGCGTTTGATTTGTTGTTTTGAAAAAATTATTTTTGAGAAGAGAAAATAGAAAATGTGTTTGGTTTATAATTATTTAAAATATGATAAATGTAAAGTTTAAAATCCGAAAACGCGTTTTCCTTATTTTCAACATTGAATACAGAAAATGCCGAAAACGTTAAAAAGATATTTTCGTGTTTTCTATACAAATCTTGAAAGCGATTTCGAAAACGTATTTTCGAAAACAATGAACATAACGCGTTTTCAACATTTTCGAAAACAGAAAACGGGCTGAAAATGGCAAACAGAACGCACCCTTAGATTTTTGGTGTGTTTGATTTGCATATAAATTGCAGGTAAATGTCAGATTATGCAATTTATTTTACACCTTTGTTGCTTGATTGCATATTGTAAAAAGAAATAGTTTTACAAGGTACAATTATCTTAAGCACGATTTAGGTCAATTAAAAGAAATTATTTTCTTAGGGGGTTAGATAGTTTTTGGTTTACCCGGCAAATATTTTCCAAGTAAATGTTTTACAACTTGCAATCAAACACATCCTTAGTGTTTTTCCGTCCTTAATTAATTAAGCATTACTTTAGAACTTCAAGATTGTTAATTATTATATTGAATATTTTTATATTTATCTGTATTTCTATTATTTTCAATAGTTAATTAAAATTACTGGTAATAAATTTTTTATCAAGCCTTCGCGTTTCCTTTCTATGCACTGATCTTCAAAATCCAAAATTATTTTACTAATTTTCTTCTCCAATTTCCCCTCT
Organism: Jasminum sambac; assembly: GCA_018223645.1. Lineage (NCBI taxonomy): Eukaryota > Viridiplantae > Streptophyta > Magnoliopsida > Lamiales > Oleaceae > Jasminum > Jasminum sambac. The sequence continues at coordinate 32,455,895 of CP073652.1, forward strand.
TATCAATTCAATTCTAGCCTTAATTGATCAATTGATATGTACAACTCTTACAAATCACTTCATTCGTTGAAAAAAAAAACGTAGAATTGTCTCTGATCGCTGTTACAATAGAACCATGACAATGCATCAAGCCAATGAAAAGTACTGCTTAAACCCACCGCAAACTGCAATAGTGAACTGTCAATACTATCTCTAGTTATACTAACAAAACACTGAAACAAAAAATAAAATAAAATAAATCGACCTTTTGTCTTGATTCACGCACAAATGATCACTTTTTTTTATCTGTATTGCACGGATAAAGATGTCAATTAACTGATTGTATTTAATCCTTAGTTTCATATATAGTAGTTCTTTCTCTGTGTGATGCACAAAACTTATACATGCACAATTGTTTCATTAGTAATTTATAAAAGGATAAATTGCATCGAGGGTCGTTAACTTTTGCAGGTGTTCAGATGGATCCTTTGAATCTCATTGGTGAATTGTCAACTTCACAGTGGATGCTACTAAGGGTGTGTTTGATTGGAACAATTTACATGTAAAATGTCAAATTGTGGAAAACATTTTCCTGCTTTTGTTGTTTGATTGCAACATATAAAATGCATTTGTTTTACAAAGTACAATCACTTCATGCACCATTTTGGCCAAATGCATTTGTTTCGGGTCTTTCTTCTGTAAATCTCTTTTTTTTTGTTTGACATAAACTTTCTGTTTTTTTAATTCCTTATTAATTAAAACTTTCTAATTAAGACAATGCATTAGATTTTGAGTTTTTTTTTAAAATTAATTATTTATTCCAACTATGCTCTTAAAAAATTAATCATTAATTTGAATAAATATTATATAATTAATCAGTTCTTATTTCTCATTGATTGATAATTATTAATGAAAAAGTTAACTCAGAGCACGTAAGATTGGTAATTAAGAGAAACTAAGCTTGCAGCGGGATGTTGTTGATGCCAAAGAGGTCCGAGGGTTCACCGACCTCATTGAATGTTCTTGTATAATATTTATATTAGAGTACCATGTGTATGAGTACTGACATTTGCGATTTATTGCAATTCATCTTTCTTTACTATTGAATTTGAAATATGGCCAATTTTGATTGTAATATAAAAATTAATAATTATTTTGTAATATAATAAAAATTTATTAAATCTTTATTTATTAAAACTACTATTCCATTATTTATTATTGAATTAATGTGATTAAAGTCAATAAATAAATAATAATTTTTCTCCACTATCATTTTCCATCAGATTGACTCGATGAATTTTTTTAATTTTATCTTTATTTTTAACCACAAATTGAACATTAATTTTTTTTTTAATATCTATCATACCCTTCTCAAATAATGTAATACAAATAACGAGCTTCATTATAATAAAGGTAAATTAATACAAACAATAATTATTTTATAAATTAACTGCACGAATTAATTTATACATTTTTTTTTCATTTTTATAAATGCATTTCCTTCCAGCTATATCAATTCTTCATTTTGTGATAAATAAATGCCCCCGGACTTGTCACTTAATATATTTTCATCATTTAATAAAAATATTACAAATTTATCATGCCATTAAAAATATCAATTTCAAAATTACTCAAATTTTATTTACAAAATTTTAGTTTAAGAAAAAAAAAAGAACATTTTCGTTTTCCTTCCAAAAAATTGAAACACGCGCTCAATTTTTTGGTCTCCCGCTCGTCTAATACACCCTAAGTTACATTGCAACTCACTCAAATTCATACCCCTCAGTTGCCGTCCCTCTCCAACTCTGCCGTATCCCTGTCTCGGAGTCTATCTCTCTCTCTCTAATTCTTCTCAAGTCCGATCCGAAAACCCCATATCGGTCACTTGCTCCCCTACGCCAGAAAATGATTTTGCTCACCTGGTTTTGCCGTGTCATACGCGCTCTCTCTCCTTTTGGGCTGCACTTCTGCTTCTGGACTTCTGTCATCGCCTCTGTTCGAAGTTCGCCGGAAGAACTCGACTCCCGCAGTGAGGTAACTAGTGTTTGTCAATTGCCGTCTTGTATTTTGTAAGTCCTATGTCCTAGCCTCTGCCTTGGAATGTGGAATGTGAAATGTGGTGGTTTTGGCACTTGGAAATTAATTAGTATGTCGGAATGTAGAGTGTGGTTGTGGAATTTGGAATGTGATTGTGGAACAATGAAATTGGTTGTGGACATTTGAATGTTTCTCGAACAATGAAATTGATTAAGTTTAGTTTATTATTACCTTATGTTTGGATTTAGACATACAGGGGTTGATTTAATTAGCTTAGTTTGTTGGTTGTTTCTTTTTATTTATGGTTTATTTAATTATGTTAGTTTAGTTTTGTACTGAAATTGATTCAAGTAGCATACGAGATGCATTCAAGATGGTTATTTCCCTTGACACTTAAGTTGCCTCCCCTTTATGTTTTCAAGATGGAAATGAAGACAACGTCAGAGAAATGCTCTGTATGAAAAAGAGTGTTTCAAGTGCAAGGATTAAAAGACTCAAGGTCAAATGGGAGTAGCAAAAGTCGAAGGCCCTGTTCTTTTTGTTGTTTTCCACTTCTTTTCAGTTTTTGAAATATTGAAAACATGTTCACTCACTCTCTTTTGAAAATGTATTTTGAAAAACAGGTAAAAAAATTTGGTAATATCATCTCTTTCTGGTAAGATCCAATTGCCCCAACATCTCAATGCGAAGGTCACCAGGTAAGATCCTTTAGTAGTATGATATCTCTTTCTTGATGGTTCTATTTTGAGTTAGGGCTGCAGAGAGTTGGATTTTTGTTTCATTTCTGGTAGGTCTCAATTCTTGTTGCAAAAGGGCTTCAAAGGTTGAGGGATTGATGGAGGTACAATTTTGAAGCCTTCTTGGTTGTTTGTATGGAACATCTTTTGCAATCATGTGAATGTTCCAGGTTGTTGTGCTTGTAATTACTCTAATTTTTTTTTTTTTTTTTTTGTGTGTGTCAATCACTATGTATGTTTATAAAAGATTTTAGCTTCGGTTGGAGCATATTAGGTATGGGAAAAGATATTAGTTATGGGGAAAGAAGAGCTTTAACCTCTTTTAAGCAGCTTACACTAGAGCAAAGGACTCATCTAAGTTAATAACATCATTTGTGGGCAAGACTACTCTTGTTAGAAACATAGCAAAGGATTCATCTAAGTTAATAACATCATTTGTGGACAAGACCACTCTTGCTAAAAACATACTTTCATTAAAGCTCTAAGGTTGATTGTGCTAGGCTTACAAGATGCATTAAAGATACTTATTTCCCTTGACACTCAAGTTGCCTCCACTATGTGTTTTTAAGTATATGTTTAATCCTTAACTAATTTTGGTTTCATTAGAAGATTGAATAGCTACAGAATAATATTCTACGTGGCAGCATCATTATTGCATTGAGTAACTCAATCACCATATGCTACTTCATATGATCCTATATAGCTAGCACGTTTTCCATTGACATTTTGGATGTCGGTACAACATCATAAGAATTGAAAGTTGCTTCTACTCTTCTTTTTTTTTTTTTTTTCCTGAATCCATTGTTGATAGATTCTTGTTGCCTCAGAAATATGAGAGTTAATGAGTTAAACTTGTAATGATTTTGACAAAAATAAAAAATATGTAGCTTGAGATATAAACTTGATTTAGGTTCTTAATAATTTTATCTTATAAATTGCAAATATAGGGCCTGGGACACATGATGAAATGTTTCGTCAAGCAAATGGAGCGACCAAGAAGAATTGCTCATTGTGTTGCAAAGAGTGCTTCAAGAATGTGCCGATGTTCTATTTTCATCCGAGCTTAAAGCTGAAGAAGCAATTTTCATTTGAGCGAGGGATATGAACTTTTGTGAGCATTGTTTCATGATGATGTGAAAGAGAAGACAAGTAGCATTGTAGATTCAATTTGTTTTATTTTAGTTTTGTAATTTGGCGGTAGGTATTAGTGTATTTTTTCAACATTGAAATTAAGAAATGAAGTAATTCTTTTTTGTGATATATATATGTTTTAGTTTGTGTATATTAGGTAACTTTAAAATTTTATGAGTTTACATGCAATTTAGATAAATATAATAACAGTTAATTTCTTTTTATTTTTTAATTGTGACTCAAATTAGCAACGGAAACACCATTGGTATTTGGTAATTCCTTTGGAAACTTGCTAATTTTACCGTCGGAAGTAGCAATGGGAATTTTCGTCTGTAAATTCTGACGGAATATTTTCGTTGGTAAACTTGTAGGTGGTGTCTTCTATTGAAATCCGTCGGTGTTTCCGACAAATAAAAGTCCGTCGCTAATTCCATTAGTAATTACCGACGGATATGTGGTCCGTTGGAAAAATTACCTACGCCACCTATAGCTACGTAAGATTTCGTCGGTGATATTCCGTTGGTGAGTGAGGTTACCAACGGAAAATTAGCCTTCACCAACGGATTTTTCCGTCGGTGAAGCCGCACTTTCTAGTAGTGAATTGATTCTTAATTGTTCATTCATTCTGTAATTGGAAAATGAATTAATAATGTATCTGGACCGAATTCACACTGATTATTCAAGAATTGTTTTCAAGTATAAATATATATCTTCTCAGATGGCATAAAGCTGTGCAAAAAACAATTCATACACCATCAAAATAACTAGAAACCAGAATTTGAAAGAAAAAAAATGACTACTTGGTTGAGCCCCATCAAAGAAATCAATGACAAAAAATCAGAATGGGGAATTCGGGTCTACATCGCCAGAAAATGGACTTTGCAGTTCAAACAAGCCGGTGGAAAACCAGGAAGCACGATGGAACTGCTCTTCATTGACGAGGAAGTAAGACAATTACCTTATTTGTATATGCGTTGTATAAACTATACCATTTTTTTTAAATGTTGTATGTAGTATCTAACAAATTTACTACTTTCTTTGGTTTAAGGGATCACGAGGTAAATCATACATTCATGACATTATTAGAACCATTTTTATATCATTAACTAATCCTTCCATGCTTGACATAAGGTTATACATCCCTGAAGACTACCTACTCAAGCAAACTGATTACGTTCCGAGGGAGATCCTCCAATGGTTCATCAATTGCCTCACGATGTAAAAAACTTACAATTGTCTCTCTTAGGTAATCATGAAAACTTGACTATAAACCTAATTATTTATTTTTTTAACAAATAATGCCGGACAATTTAGCAATGGATTACCAATAGGTAAAAGCTACACTTCTTTTTTATATTTCTATTTTTACGTGATATTTTTATTATTTAATTTGTTAATAGTCTAAGTTTATAACAATAAATTCTAAACCTATACTCCATATCGACGGCTATATCTATTCGGACTACTTGATAGTGCCTCAATAATTCAATATCAAAAGCCTAACTATACACAAATACAAGTTATGGGGCAGCCTATAAACTGAAGCTCACAAGTCTAAACATACACACTGAAAAATTGGAAGGCAGTCCATTTGTTAACTATATATAAAAAGAGACGAACATAAAATTAATACATGGGCTATAGGCATACCTTCCAAAGCAAGTGTAGCATGTAGACAGTTTTGCCTAATCTCACTTGTCATTCCATCTACACACAAAAGAAATAATTAGGTTCGTAAAAACCATACAAATCACTGTAAATTATACATATTTATAAAGAAAATTAACTTCAATTTCCTTTTATTTGCAAACTATAGCCTTCAAGTGATTCGTCCTTTTGACTGAGTAGCACCTTAAAGTTGAAGGTGGACTATTTTCCACATATTGGAAAATATTTATAATGTCGCAAAAATAATAAATTACAAGCTCTTTTTTTTTCATGTTCTTACATCGGTCAACACCCTTACATAACTTATTAAAGATTACATCAAACCAAAGACTTAATCAAAGAAAAAAGTAAATGTTTCATGTAAATAAATTCTTTGGTGTTGCAAAGTTTATTTTACTATCATCTGCTTTCAATCGATTGTTTATGATGTAGTTCGAGCTTTCTTCACGATGAATGCTTATACATCTGTTGTACCCTGGACATTAGCCATTGAAACTGTTAGTATGACATTTTCTCAGCATATTACTTATTGTATGTATGAAAGTGTAAGTTATATCAAGACAAATTTGTACTTATCTTTGTGACTTTGAAATGTAGTATTTCTACAATACCATTGATTTTGTTGTAGTTAGACTCATGGTTGGCATCTACATAGAAAAAAATTAATTCTTAAAATCGATAAATACAAATATATGTGTGGATCTGTGTGTATGTGTGTGGCTGTAAACACACACATAAAGTAATAAACATATTGACGAAAAAGAACCCAAGCTAAGTAGATGTGAAACTTTGAAAAAAAAAATAACACCCTTTTAATCTAACTTGTGATATGCAAAGAACGATACTTTGCACATTTCAAGGTTTAAAAAATAAATAACTAAATAATTAAAAATTAAGGACCTTTTAATCTTATATGTGATAAGAATATATAGCTTTTAGATCTATGTTAACCTGTAATAGTAAACCGTATATCTGTTAGGGAAATATTTTTTTGGTATATTTTATTTAACCAAAAAAAAGGAAAATCAAGGTAATGCATCCAAGCTAAGCAAAAGAAAAATGTTTGGACACACACAAATTAATAAACATAATGACAAAAAGAAATCCAAGCTAAGCAGATTTGGAGCTTGGAAAAAAAAAACAACCTTTTGATCTAACTTATGACATGCGTGAAAAATATTGAAAAAAAATAATGAATGTAAACCAAAATCAAGAAAACCTATAAATAGTATAAAATTTCTTACCAACTTCATGTTATTCTTAGAGATGAATAGATCTTCAAATCGGCCGATTGTTGATCAGTAGAAATATTCGAACAAATGCATGAAAAATATTGAAAAAAATAATGAATGTAAACCAAAATCAAGAAAACCTATAAATAGTGTAAAATTCCTTACCAACTCCATGTTATTCTTAGAGATGAATAGATCTTTAAATCGGCCGATTATTAGAAGAAAAAGAAGAGAGGGAAAACAATTAATTTAACAAGCGATTTTTTCGTATCGAGAACATGGGGAGGAAAATCAATTTGGAAAAAGAGATGCAGAATGAATATGATGAAACACGAAGTAGAATAAATTCGAGCTTCACAAACTGCGGTTTGCTCGGAGGAAACTTGAACTGGGAAGACTTATGTGCGGCTTGAAACTAGGGCAAGAAGAAATCAAGAAATGGTGAGGAGACTTGATTCGTTCGATTATATCCTGAAGGTTAGGTGGAATGGGTGGTGGGTAATGTATGGGCTTTTTCTGGATTGTTTTAAACCATTGATTATGGTCGGCCCGTTTAGTGTGTATGTGTCGTGTCTTTCATTTTGGTTGAAGATTGGGTTTGATATGGGCTTCATCATTAAGGGAGGATATTAATGAGCCAATTTAATTCGTGCCAAAGAGTTTAGTTTATAATAATATAGTAATACTATATTACTATCTTGGTTTATAATAATGAGTTTATTTTTTTACAATAAACAATAAAATGGCGAATTAATTTAAATTTTGATGAACGTGTTAATTTTAATTAAATTAATCAAATTAAATATATTAGTTCTATTGAATCATTGATAAGATTAAAATTTGTGAAGGGAAATCTATTTAGTTAAATTAGTTGATAATAGGTAGTAGATCTAAATTTTGAATATATATATATATATATATATATATATATGTGATAGTCAGTTGATTTAACTTCTGCATGTCATGAAAGTGTTATTCAAGAATTATTCTCATGCTATGTTTGGTGAAAACATGAAAAGATGAGAACATTTAAAATATTTATTTTCCAAAACAACAACTAATACGCTGAAAAAATCGGAAGCCAACTTATTATCACGAGACTCGGAAGCCATGTTTTGGAGGCTGAAATTTTGTCGGGCACAAATATAGGTTTGAAAGTTATTATTCCAAGAATGTCTTTGACACCATCCGATATGAGATTGCCTGTCAAATTTCAGAGACGTCAGTTCCCAATTATGGTGTCCTATGCCATGACTATTAATAAGAGTCAAGGGCAGTCTCTTTCACGTGTTGGAGTTTTGTTGAAAAAATCGGTATTCAATCATGGTCAGTTGTACGTCGCAGTATCCAGGGTTACAAGTCGAGCAGGATTAAAGGTTTTTGTATGTGACAAAGATGGGAAGCCGAGTAATTCAACGATTAACGTTGTCTACAAAGAAGTATTTCAAAAGTCGTAATTTTTTTATATACTTGAAGTTTTTAGTTTTATATTTTATGTTTAATTGCTTATTTTTTATGTATTTAAAATTTATCAATTTTTACTTTTACATATTAAGTTTTATTAGTAATTTTTAAATTTTATTATAATTAAAATTTACTATCCCCGTGCAACGCACGGGTGTGGTACTAGTTTCATTAAAAAAAGAAAGAAAGAAAGAAAGAAAGAAAACGTTTGAAGCCATAAAATGTGTGCCTCACAAGTTTCTTCATTTTTTTTTTATAGTTTTTGTTGAAAAGGACCGTGTTCTTCACAAGTTGTGTGACATAATATGGATTTAATTTCTTTCTTTTTTTTTTCAGTACTAATATGGAGTTAATTACGAAACAGTTAGCAAGTTTCGATAAAAAATGTTAAGTTACAAACAATTGTTTAATTATACAAAAGAGTATAGGCAAATGTATTGACAGAACCAGAAATTTCAACTCGCGGGGGCCAAAAAAAAAATTCTACACAAAACATAAAAAAAAATTAGATCAATTTCTTGAGGGCGACAAACGGAGTTTTGCATCGTGTCGGGGGCCGACTGCCACCCCCACCCTCCAGCTCTGCGAGTGGGCAAATGCAATTAGTAGATAATGTCGAAGCTCACACACTTTATTTTTATTTTTATTTTTTTAAGACTTGTGAAAAATAGATTACACGTCAAAAGACCAATAACAAACCATGTCCACGTCCATTTCTTTCTTTCTTTTTTTTTTTTTTTCCGGGGAATAAATGTCCATGTCCATGTTTGTGAATATAGAATAAATGGCATTAATATGATATATGTTATGAATAATAATTGAAGAATAATTATTAGGTGTTATGAATAATTGAGAATAATGTGGTGGTTATGAATTATGAGGAATAATTTGGTGGAGGAATAATTTGGTAAAAGATGTAATTATTATATGTGAATGACTATTATACCCTTGATGAAATTATGTAATTACGATTGTGCTTATTCAAGCTTTCCTATAAATAGTGCTCAGCTTATTAATGAAATTCATTCCTGTGAATTCCTTAGAATTCATTCTCTCTAAATTCTCTCTATTGTTTTTATACTTTTATAACACGTTATCAGCACGAGTCTCTAACCCTTTGTGTAATATGAAAGAAGTATGCTCTACAGTTGCATCTTATAGATGATCTTCTGTATCAGAAACTGGATTATTACGAATGAATTAATTCATCCTCATCAATCCTAAATAACTCTCTCTTTGCAAATACATCATTGAAACTTCCCTTTTGTTCATATTCCTCTCCCACAATTCCTCATTCTACACAACCTGCTTGGAGATGTCTGAAATCCCAAAATTGGAAGAATGGAGTCCAAAGAATTTTCCGATCACGTAAATGGATTGCAAGTAAATCTCATCCATGGAATAATTAGAGAAAGGAAAAAAAGGTAAATCATATGATTTTATAATATAATAATATATTAAACTATAATATTCGTTTTCTCGAGATATAAGGAGCATATGTTATCAAAATCAAATTTTCTCGACTCCATTATACTCGATTTAATGAGAGCTTCGATTTGACACCAACATTGATAGGGTAATAACTCGTTTTGAAATATGTTATTATCAAACTTTCAAAATTTACAAATCAGTACACTAACTTTTGAAAAAGTTACAAAATAGTCCTTGAATATTTTGATATTGATAAATTGAAGTAGAAAGAAGATAATTTTCCAATCGTAAAACATTGATAAAATATTTTTGACAATTTTACCTTTACGAATTGGAATGGACAATTTTACCCTTAGGGTAAAATCGACCTAATTTTGACGACAAGGAAAAATGGATAGAATATTCATGAAGAAATTCTAAATCCATTGATTATATAAAATGGCTTGAAGTCCATTTGAGTTAAAAAGATCGGAATATTATTTTAACTCCAAGAGTTTAATTACATAATATACTTATTCTAAAAGGATAAATGTGCTCTTGTAGAAGTAATGAGTATTTGTTCTAGAAGAACAAATTTGCTCCCGTGAGAAGCGCTTCAATATTTAATTCTCGCACTTTATTTACCGCAATTTAATTATCGCAATACCTCCTACTTGATGATGGGTTCAACCGTCACTAAACGGAAGGTTTTATATATTTATGCACTTTATATGCTAAGTGATGGGTAATACCTTCTACTAAGCATCCTACTCAAGAAGTAGTTAAACATTATGCAATTTAATTCTTGCTATTTAAATTCGTGAAATTTATATTTATTGCAATAATTCCCATAAGGTAGGTTCGACCACCTATTGGAGGAAATTTAATTTACAATTTAAATTTATGCACTTTATAGTTTGAGTATATTTCCAATGTGGTGGGTAATACCACACGATTGGTGTGCATATTTCCAATGTGGTGGGTTATACTACACGATTGGTTATAATCTAATCCTACCTGTAAGAAGTAGTTGATCAAATATTCTAATCATACTCTCGAAGTAGTAGACGATGAGAATAAAATTACTTCCCCATATATACCCAATATTAATGGAGAAAATTGAGTAAGTGGTACTTGAAGTTACCATTGGATAAATAGATGAAAATAAAATGCTCAATAGATCCCATGTTGATAAATCAAAGAAAATATATCATGGAGAAATTATATGAAGTAATCTCATCGATGATATGAGATTGTGTTAATATGAGAATAAAATGCTCTTGAAGAAGCATAATCACTAGATTTCTGTATTTGAATAAAGCCAATATGATATTATTATTACTCCAGAAGAAGTACAAAGCAGTAGAAATGGAACATATTGAGAATATCAAAAGATGACATTAAACGCGAAAATATAGAAATGCAAAAGAATATACATACTCAATCCATAAATGAGGGATGCGCTCGAGAGTATAAATACTCGTAACTCGCCACCATCAACATTAGGATTTATAATGAAATATTTAAAGGATCCGAATTTCTTTTTCGCTTGACACCAAGTGGTTTGTGACCGACTTTGACTGGCTTCCACAGATTCTTGAACATATGCATGAAATTTGATGAGTAGTTCATCAACAGCATTTGACAGCAGTAAATAAGTATTTTTCTCATTGAATGAGAGATAAACTTATTATTTACACTCGATCTAGAAACGCTAGTAAGCCATCAAAGAAATTATTAATATTCAACAAACCTATTGGTTTGACATGAAAGTTCCACTGTACAACGAGGCTATATTGAATATTTCCTCCGTGTTGTAGCGCTTTGGAAGGACAATGAAAGCATCACTATTATTCATCATATACATCATGCGCTTGTGGATGGATTGCGCTTGTAGCCCCAACCCCGCTTGGACCCATGGTGGAACCGGCTCCACCCGAGTATTAGATCCAACTAGATGGAAAGGTATTACACTCAAAACTCTTATTCCCCATGATTGTGCAACCACTATAAGTATAGCTAAAAGTTTGTTGTTGGTTCCTTCAGTATAGTATATTGATTTCTTGTCTCCCTAACTCTTTTACAAGTCGGTTTGCCATATCCACATATTGGATATGGCCTACCAGCTTAGATCCACCAAGAATACATACGGTTTTAATCAAGTAGGTAAAGGTGACTTGTATGAGATGATTCTAAAATCTTCATATCCATCTCTACTCCTATCTCTCTTTTTGCACTATACTTTTAATGTATGAACATGAGAGATATATGAATCCCTCTATTTAAAGAAAAATTTTCAAACCAATAATTGAGTGTACTATTTACTTTTTGACAAATATGAAAGAAAAAAAAAAGGCGTAAATTTTTTTAGTGATATGACATATAGTCAGAGATTGAAAAATAATATATATATCTTAAAATTGAAAAACGATATTTACAAATAAAAGAAATATATTGATCTTTGTTTTACACCGAGCTTTCTTACATAAATATGGGAAAATCATTATGCTACTGTTTTGCAACTAAATTTACAAACAGGATCTTCTAAAGTAAGTTTTTCAAGACTGTAACGCGTTTGTTGATCTTTGAATTTGGCCCATAAGGCCATTAGCTCACCTTGTACGTGTCCACTAGGATGTGTCTCAAGAGCCCTGAATATCATCCAAAGGCTCCTTACTCAATCCATCCTTAATGAATGCTATTTTATCTTCTCGATTTGGACAAGTACCCCACAGATTTACATCGAGTGTCACATGTCCACCGAGCACACTTGTAGCATCCTCCTAATCTTTTTGCTCTCTGTTTCTTTGAAAAACTACTTTTACCCATACCAGGCATGTATTTAGAAGGAATTGAAACCTCACCGGATAATCGAACCTTTGCTTCAATCAAGCATCGGATATCTTGTGGGATACCCTTATTCATTAGCATCCCTTAATCTTTCCAAATTCTCACATCGATAAATTCTTTTTAGGATTTTGATCGGTAGTGATGGATAGTATTTTCGAAGATTTGAGAGCATATGATCCATTATAATGTATAGACCCCTGTTAGGATGAATTTTGCAATAATTTTGATGATTTATTTATAGAATAATACGACGCGTATGAAATAAGACTCGATTTTAAATAAAGCGTAAGAGCTACGATTTCGAATTAAATAATAGCCAGGATGTGATGCGTGTATGAGTGTAACTCAGTGTTTGAACAAGATAGTAGACAATAATGTCACCAAAAGATGATGGAATATGTCGGTGAATTGTTTCTATGATAAATCATGTTGAGCACTATACAAATACTAGTGAAATCGATATAAGAATTTACTGAACTAGAAGTTCAATAATACTCGTTTGCAAAACCGGATTGACCATCCCGGTTTAAATAATTATTGAAATCAATATTTCAGGTGAAGAATTAAAGGAATTCTTCAATGATTGTTCTCGATAAATGATGAAATCATTACTAATAATATTGGGAATAAATCCCAAATATATCCTGGAATAAAGGATGAGAAATATGGGCTCACTCATCTCCATGTGGACTACTAGATATTATGATATAGATCCACTAGATAGTCACATGTGTATATGATTAGTAATTTGAAATTTCTGAAATATTTGCTCATGGTATGAGCATGATTTTCAGATTTAATGATAAAGCTAGTAAATGTATATCCCAATACTTGAATAAATCCTGAAGGATTGAGTAGCATACAAGTGGGATATTATATGGCAAATTATTTAAAATCCTCAAATAAATTGCCGATATCGAGAATAGAATGCAAACGGTCTAAATTCCCATATTAAGGCTTCTGAATGATGAGAACATATATGATTAAAATCATACCAATTGTATGAGTTTTGGTGTTCTAAATTTTCTCGGCATGAGGGAGTATTAAAGGTTGAAAATAAATGCATCATGTTATATCCTCGAATTGAAATCTGAACTTGAAGTTCAAAGATGCATGAAAGGCTATGAACAATCACATATATCATTTACGATGCTTTGATAAGTTAGCACGCCCGGAAAGCGTTGATATTTCCCCAATCATATATATCAAAGCAAATTATAAAAGATGGTCTTAATAACAGGAGGCATATGCTCTTGAAGAGTATATAGACATAACTATATTGTGTAATCCTACAAGAGGATTGATAATGAGATATCTCGATAAGTTATGTCGATATGGGGAAAGAAATGAAATTGAAAAGTGTCGACCACGATATGAAAATGTAGCGCTACATATGATCAATGATAATGAAAATATTGAGATATATTGAAGATGATAAGCGGTGAATGTGAAATCCTTAACTTATGAGATGATGAGATGATGATGACTATTGCTCAAGTTTAAAGATAAGCATGGTGGTCATTATATGTTGCATGCTCATGAAAGTTAAATTACCGATCGTGTGTGTAGTAATCAAAAGGAAATTAAAGGATCGAAGGTGAGCTAAGCCCGTGTTTATGAGTACCCTAAAGGGTGAACTAAGCCCCTGGGAATGAAATAACCTATTAAGTGAGTATTAAATGTTAAATGATATATTTTAAGTGTTAGTTAGTTATGAAGGTTTACTTATATGTTTACATGTTTTTACGATGAATTTATATGCTTTAAATTGTGTGTTTGGAGACATGTGTTCATGGTGAATGTTTTGTAGTCGTGTAAGAAAATTGATGCACTCTAAATGAACAAAGAGTATAAAACCAATGTATATGATACTCATACAAATGTATGAAAGATTTTGAAATGCTTGCAGCATACTTGTATAAAATACGCGTTGCACTCTTTTTTCCTTGACTGAGGTTTTATCCCATTGGGTTTTCCTAGCAAGGTTTTTAATGGGGCAACTTTAAAGGCGTATTCACATGAATAATGTACTCTTTTTCCTTCATTAGGGTTTTTCCCACTGAGTTTTTCCTAATAAGGTTTTAACGAGGCATATTCATGGTATATTGAGAACGATAGGAGAAATTGATACAGTTGTATCTATTGGATCAAGTTATAATGGAGCTAATGCTTTAGATCCAAACGATGATGATATTGAAATCATTTACCGTAAGTAAAGATATCACTCAAGATATGAAATCAAACGGAGAAATTGCATCTTTTCCTTCGATCAAGTTTTTTCCCACTGGGTTTTCTTGACAAGGTTTTAACGAGGCAAAGACGTGAATACTCATATGTCACGATAGACATCGTGGGGAGCAATGTTTTGATGAAGCAAAGATATAACCACTTCAAGCCTATCCCGCAGAATCGGTTTGGAAGTTTTTTCCAATCGATTTTTCCAAACAATGCGCCCGTGAAAAACATTCAGATATTAATAGTCATTCAAGTGAGTGTTATGAATAATAATTGAAGAATAATTATTAGGTGTTATGAATAATTGAGAATAATGTGGTGGTTATGAATTATGAGGAATAATTTGGTGGAGGAATAATTTGGTAAAAGATGTAATTATTATATGTGAATGACTATTATACCCTTGATGAAATTATGTAATTACGATTGTGCCATTCGAAGTTTTCCTATAAATAGGGCTTCAGTTATTAATGAAATTCATTCCTGAGAATTCCTTAGAATTCATTCTCTCTAAATTCTCTCTATTGTTTTTATACTTTTATAACAATATATAGTATTAGGCGAGGATAAACCATCCAATACTGATGAGGATATTGAAGTATTTTAAAATCTTGGGAGTTTCGTTTTTCTCATCCTTAACTCCTTAAGGAATATGCAAATTTACTCCAACCTCAATTTGCCAACACACTCCATTACTATTATATTGGATCCTTCTTAATTAGTTTTGCAAAGCAGCAAGCTGCTTCGCCGTGTCAATCAGCCGAGCAAGCCAACTCACGAGCCAGGTTCAGGCTTGGCTCGACGTGGCTCACTTCTTCTTGCGCTTCTCTATGAGCCCAAGTGCAATTTGGGTTCAGCTTCTTTATTTACATTGATGCCCAGCTTGGACTGGAGCTCGGGTTCAACCTGAGTCGAAGACAAGCGGCGTAGTGCCAAGTTCAATTTGTTTTTCCTTTTTCTTTTTAATTTAGAAACTCTTTCTTCTCCTTCGATTTGAGGAAAATTACATTTATCATAAACATAGTTAAATTATACACAAATGACAAATTACGTGTACAATTTTGAAAGTTCGCCAAAAAAGAGAGAGAGAGAGAGTGTGTCACTAGTGAACAAGTACGCTAGAAAGGGCCCGTAAATTCAACTTGGGCCCATAGAAATCAAACGAGATAATCGAACCGGCTCAGCAAATTCAAGTTGGGCCTATAGAAATCGAATGAGATAATCGAACCGGCTCAGCTCATTGATATGTTTAGCTGCTCCTCACAAACAGTACGCTTGACTTAATCCTCTATATTCAAGAAATGCATCAATGGGGGGGAGGTTATTTATTTTTTTATTGATCACGTAATTACCCTTGATTTCAGACTCTTAATTACCCTTTTCAGACTCTTAATGTTTACATAAGATACCTCATTGAGCAAAGGCGGCAATGAGTGACGTGATTGATAGCTAAATTACCTTGGATTTATGATTTTTAATTTCTATTTACATTTAATTTTTTTCTTGGACTTGTTTTTATAATTAAAATATTCACACACCGAGGGTGGACAACTAGCAAATTATTATATCAGTACATGAGCATTTTAACATGTTCATACGTGAGTAGGAGATCAAATTAAAAGTAATTATAAAATTTAAATTCACGACCTTATAAGTTATACATCATATTAATTAGATGTTTAATACAATAGTTAACTAGAAATATGAATTGAGCATGAGTAGGATTAATATGTAAAAATTGGACTCCTAACCTTTAACTTTGTCGATGTGTAATTTAATAAAATCAATCTTTTATGGTAAATTTAATTTGTTGAAGTCAATTTCAATTAAAGTAGTTATAGGAATCACAAATACTCGTGGTTAACTAACTGTTCCTCGTCGTTTTATTAAAAAGAAAAAAAAAAGAAAAAGAAAAAAGAAAAAAGGAAAAGAAAAAAAATTATAACTGTTCATGTCAACTTTATTATTTATAACCATGCGTCCACTTTGTGAGATGCAATAATATATGGCAAATACGAAAAATACTCATTGAAATTATGTTAAAAATTACCAAAAAAAAAAAAAATTGGAATTCATTTTTATAAAAACCAAAAGTAGAAAATTACAATATGAAAGGCCACAAGAAGCCTGAAAACACAAGCATGCATAATCCAACAAACAATTAAAATCAAGAGCAATGTTACCAGCACACCACATGTACTACGTATGAGTCTACCACCCTTTTACAATAAAGGAAAGGTAAAATAGTCATTCACCAATCCTTTGTGTCTAGTGCGGTATATTTCGCAATATAAAAAGTGTACATAAAATATTTTTCTAAAATCAAACAAGAGTGCACAAATTTTTCTAGTCACTCGTTAAACTTTCCATAGATCCATACTCTCCTCTTCTTTTTCCCCAGCATGTTTAGGCAATGTCAGCGTCTTCTTGTCCATGAAATTCATAAACCATAGAGCAGAGGCTTTTGGAAATCTTGTTAAGTGTCCATTCACATAATCTACATAGAAAATACCAAATCTAACACTGTAACCCCGGCCCATTCAAAATTATCAAACATTGACCAAATGTAATAACCCTTCACATCTACGCCGTCGCTGAAAATGATTAAAAAAATGTCAATAATGAATATTTTGAAAAAAATAGTGAAATAATTTCCTTATAAGATTAGATGCACTATTATATATATGATATGACTTACTCCATTGCTTTCTTAACATAGGATAGATGGTCTATATGATAGTTTAACCTCGTCTTATCAAATCGAGCTTCAGAAAATGTTAAAGCCGTATTGTTCGCTTCATCCACCCCTTCAGAAAGTAAGTCATCGAATGTAAATAAAAGAACACGGTAAATATTAAAAAGTTTGTCATCTTGCTTTAGAAAGACAATATATATAAAGTACTTACCATTCTCAGTGATATAGATAATAGGATTATTATATGCTTCCTTCATATGAATCAACAATTTGTAAATTCCATATGGAACAATGCTTAACCAGTCCGAACCACCACCCTGCAATCAACAAGAAAAGCTAAAATATAGTTAACTGCTTTCCATAAATGGGTGAAATTGATTCATTTTTATTTTATAGCATAACTAAAGGGGCCCCCCAAAAAGTTCAAATGCATACCTTTGGACCAATAGGCTTCCCATCACGTTCATCTACAAAAGATGGAGAGCTAGAATGAGCATCGTGCAATAAGGTAAATTTAATTATAACTATACTTGGACAAGATCTTTATACTTACTTGATAGTTTGACATTTTGATCTGTATCGTAACTTAGTTTTGCATCAGTACCCTTAGGATCATTGCTAGCATAAATAGAAGTGTAATAATTTATGCCCAAGAAATTATAAGATCCCTTTACCAACTTTGCTTGTTTTGGTGTGAAACAAGGAAGACGATCTCCAACTAATTTCCTCATTACAGGTGGATAATCACCCGTGAATATTGGCATTACAAACCTAAAAATAGGAAAAGGAGAGTAATATTAAAACTTAATGCTTACACATAAAAATTTAGATTGAGAACTTATTTTATGTCACAACTAAAATTTTACAAATTAAACTGATAAAAAATTACTTGAAAATGAAAAATTGATTGTTTATACAAGAACAAATTAGAGTGAAATCCCCAAAACTTCAGGTAGTAATTTTGAAGGGACTTCCCATCCAAAACTCCACTTATTTTGTTCAACATCCAAAAGCAACCAAAAACCGCTAAAGACCTAATTAGACCTTAATAACTATACAACAGGAAAATACAATTTAAAAATATCAGGATGTTAAACAAATTAAAAATTTTAATTGAATTAGATTTTTCATAAAATTATATTTTTTTCAACATCATTTTTAAATATGTATGTCATTGCCTTGACAATTTTTTTGTACTTTCATTTTTTTAACTGAATATTAAATAATAATAATTATTTTTTTGAAAATTCTCCCCCGGACAAACACCAATACACTGGCTACTTTGTGAAAACATAAAATGAGCAAATTTACTTACCATCCCAACATAAAATCAATTGCCCTTGAAGCAGCCTCTTTATCGTCTGCGGTATCATTTAGTGGCTCAAACCACTGTGACACATTCGTTATTCCTATCTTGCCTCGTTGATGTTTCTGCATTTATGTTTGCTCATTACTATTCATTATTTGGAAAATGTACACAAATTATTATTATTTTTTGGTGATGTTAATATACCAAAAATCCTACCTGATATCTTTGTCTATAAATATCGACAGCTATTGCATGGGAAAGGATCAAATGGTGTGCCACAATATATGGTTCCATGGCCGCATCTCCATGGGAGCAAAGACTTGAAGGCCCCAGTTTGCATCTATGTAGAGGGATAGCTTTTATGGGCTCTAATGAAGTTCGACCTCGAGCAGGTGGAAAAGTACCGAGCACATAACCACTAACAGCAAATGACCATGGTTCATTCAATGTGATCCACTTTTTTACTCGATCCCCGAATTCCCAAAAACAAACCTCGGCAAACTCAGAAAAGTCTTTCCTGTTAATTAGACATAAAAAAGTTATGAATATAAACATAAATGGAAATCACAACGTTTAATTTTCTAATGAAAATATTGCATCAATAGAAATTTTACCTTTTTACAATTTTGTGTCTCTATAATAAAAATATGTAGTGAATCTTTGAATTTAAAAGAAAATAAATAATTTTGATACGTAATGTTTATGAACAGTGATTATGAATAGATGTTACTTGCCATCTCGAGGATATGTGAATCAATAGTGACTTGACATAAAGTATCTTTTAATAATAATTATTATAATCATAAAACCTCAAAAAGTTGGCTAAACGACAGTAGATTCCTGTGAATTTGTTGTATTGTACGTCTTCCACATGTGCCATTTGATCCTTTTAAAGCATGTGCCTTGTACGTCTTCTACACGGTTTTGTTTCGATACTCACAGTGGCTATGTACCCACACCATGTGGCGCCATATCATTCCTCCAAAAATTTTTTAAATGTTTTCTATGATATTTACGTTAAGTTAGATGAATAATACATAATTACCCACTGATGGTGGGGGCTCACCCGACCCTTTATAATTTTTTTTTCCCACTTGTGCGTAATGTAACGTACAAACAAGTGGGTACCAAAACATTATCGGTCTTCTACATGTGCCTCATTAGTCAAGATTCGGTAACTTACACAATTCGAGGACTTAAAAAGCCACCATACTCGTCTTCCAAGCATTGCGGGACATCCCAGTGAAAAATAGTTGCACATGGCTCAATTCCTACGATAAGTGAATAAAAGAATTCAAGATTTTAGCTTTATATTTTCAATTTTTATCATTTGTTTTGAAAAGATAATGTGATGTGTGATCAAAAAATAAAGAAAAAATTAACATTTCAAGAGACTTTCAACATTTTAGCTTTCTATTTGAAATTCCAAATAAGTTATTGATAAAACCTCGTAAGTTTTAACAATTCATCAATGGGCATATGTGGAATTGTTACAATGATAAAATAAACACAAAACTTGTGTTGGAGTATGGTTAACCTTCCGCAAGAAGCGAGTCTATGAGATCGTTGTAATATTGAATTCCTTCATTGTTTATGCCGGCACTTAATCTTCCTCCTAAAATAGGAATAGAGTAAACAAATTTAAATATGACTTCATATAAACATTTCAATTCATATTTGTTTTCTATGAACTAATGCGGAATTGATCATGTTTCATATATACGTACCAGGCAATACTCGAGCCCATGCAATTGAAAATCGATAAGAATCTAATCCAACTCTCTTTATCAAAGCCACATCTTCCTGTGACATTATAGAAAATAATAAAAATTTCCATATAAAGATTATCTCTTCACTAAGTTGCCTTTAAAATTTTCTACAACTTTAATTTGGGATGTGACAAATTAAAAGAAAAAAAATAATAATTGACATGTACCTTGATCTTGTTATATTGATCAATAGTAGTACAAGCATTTGTCCCACCATCAATTTTACCTGCATCTCCAATAAATACACTCATAGAACTTAAATGTAATTGTGTGTAGACATATAAATCCACATAAGTTATTTTATTATTTATTACTTTGGCTTTCTATCCATTCGAAACAATCTACATACATAATTTAAGTATATTAGTTTAGTTACGTGTATTGTCTTTTGATTATGAGAAGAGACAACATAAAAAACAAAAAAATGGGACTGTAGATCTTGACTTGCACACACACCGGGTGTTCTCATGGTGAAGACGTCCCAATTGCTAAGGCTCTTTCCACCTTTCGACCAAGCACCTTCGACCTATAAAGTCCAATTCAATAGTTCCTCAAAATTTATGCACATTTATGTGTTATGATGAAAATATCAAGTAACCTAATCTATATATGACATTTGGACAGGAGTTGATGAACATCGAACTGAGAATAGTTTCTTTGCAACTAACCTGGTAAGCAGACGTTGCAGATCCAAATATAAAATCTTTAGGAAAGTCAGACCGTTTGATCTTAGCTTGAGCATATAACCAGCCCGCTTGATTGTCATCAATAATATCATCCACGACTGTGGATGCATTAGTGCCACCTTTCTCCTCGAGGCTGCTTTGGCTATCCATTACTAGAATTACCAAATATTGTAATGGACACTTAATTTGTGCTATTAAGAAGCTTAAGTGTGTGTGTGTGATTTGAGAGACTGAAAATGTGTTAATTTATAGGGGGATTATAAGTTCATGAAGGAACATTCTACGAAACAACATCTATGTTTTAATATTGTACTAGTGCGTTGTTGCCTCCACGAGCTAGTATGTCTACATTTTTTAAATTGTTCAAAAAGGTAACACAAATGATCCTTTTTATTATTTTTTGTTATGAATAATTGAGAATAATTTGGTGGTTATGAATTATGAGGAATAATTTGGTGGAGGAATAATTTGGTGGAGGAATAATTTGGTAAAGATGTAATTATTATATGTGAAATGTTATACCTCATGAAATTACGTAATTACTGATGTACTATTCAAGTTTTCCTATAAATAGAGGCTTATTAATGAAATTCATTCCCGAGAATTCCTTAGAATTCATTCTCTCTAAATTCTCTCTATTGTTTCTATACTTTTATAACACGTTATCGCACGAAGTCTCTAACCATTTGAGTAATATGAATGAGTATGCCCTACCAGATCTTATGATCTTCAGACGAAACCGAATTATTATAAATAACCTAATCCATCTCCAATCAATACTTATCTTTCTTTCTCTCTTATCTTTTCCCACTTTCTCGCCTCACTCTCTTTCTATCTTCCCAATCACCCATGAGTAAAAACATTTACGCAGAGACAAAGAGTTGTGGGCAATTCAAAACGAATGGAGGAAATATGCAGACGTTCAATTCTTCTCCCTAAGAGAAAAAGGAAAAGGTATATATATTATATTACTTTATAATATAATAATATATTAAACTATAATATCTAAGTTTTCTCGAGATATAAGGAGCATACATTATCAAAATCAAATTTTCTCACTCCATTATACTCGATTTAACGAGCTTCGATTTGACACCAACATTGATAGGTAATAACTCGTTTTGAAATACGTTATTATCAAACTTTCAAAATTTACAAACTAGTACACCAACTTTTGAAAAAGTTATAAAATAGTCCTTGAACATTTTGATATTGATAAATTGAAGTAGAAAGGAGATAATTTTCCAATCGTAAAACATTGATAAAATATTTTTGACAATTTTACCTTTATGATTGAATGGACAATTTTACCCTTAGGTAAACCGACCCTAATTTTGACGATGAAAAATGGATAAAATATTCATGAAGAAATTCTAAATCCATTGATTATATAAAATGGTTTGAAGTCCATTTGAGTTAATAGATCGAATATTAATGTAACTCTCAAGAGTTCAATTACATAATGCACTTATTCTGTAAGGATAAATGCCGCTATCAGTAAGTAATGAGTATTTTTGTTCTGAAGAACAAATCAAGCTCCCTGCAGAAGCTAGCTCAATATTTAATTTTCAGACTTTATTTACCTGTAATTTAATTCATCGCAATACCTCCTACTTGATGATGGGTTCAACTGTCACTAAACGGAAGGTTTTATATTTCTCCACTTTATATGCTAAGTGATGGGTAATACTTTCTACTAGGCATCCTACTCCTCAAGAAAGTAGTTAAATATTATGCAATTTAATTCTTGCTATTTAAATTCCGTGAAATTTATATTTATTGCAATAATTCTATAAGGTAGGTTCGACCTACCTATTGGAGGAAATTTAATTCTACAATTTAAATTTATGCACTTTATAGTTTGAGTATATTTCCAATGTGGTAGGGTAATACCACACGATTGGTGTGCACATTTCAAAGGTGGTGGGTTATACTACGATTGGTTATAACGAATCCTACTCCGTAATAAGTAGTTGATCAAATATTCTAATCATACTCAAGAAGTAGACGACGAGTAATAAAATTACTTCTTTATATATACCTAATATGAATGGAGAAAATTGAGCAAGTGGTACTTGAAGTTACCATTGGATAAATGAGACTAAAGTAAAGTCTTGAATAGATCCCATGTTGATAAATCAAAGAAAATATATCGCATGGAAAGCTTATATGAAGTAATCTTATCGATGATATGAGATTGTATTAATATGAGAATAAAATGCTCTTGAAGAAGCATAATCACTAGATTTCAGATTTGAATAAAGCCAATATGATATTATTATTACTCCGAAGAAGTACAAAAACAAATTGTGGAACATATTGAGAATATCAAAAGATGGCATTAAACACTCGAAAATATAGAAATGCAAAAAGAATATACATAATCAATCCATAAATGAGGGATGCGCTCTGAGAGTATAAATATCGTGAATCTCTGCCACCATCAACATTAGGATTCATAATGAAATATTTAAAGGATCCGAATTTCTTTTTCGCTTGACACCGGGTTCGTGACCGACTGACCTGGGCTTCCACATTCTTGAACATATACGCATGAAATTTGATGAGTAGTTCATCAACAGATTCAGCGTAAATAAGTATTTTCTCAATTGAATGAGAGATAAACTTATTATTTACACCCCGATCTAAACGCTAGTAAGCCATCAAAGAAATTATTATTATTCAACAAACCTATTGGTTTGACATGAAAATTCCATCGTACAACAGGCTATATTGAATATTTCCTCCAGGTTATAGCCGCCTGGAAGAACAATAAAAGCATCACTATTGCTCATCATGTACATCGTGCAAATATGGATGGATTGTGTTTGTAGCATCAATCCGGCTGGACTAATGACATTTCTAACTCCAATTCGATTCATCGCCTCATTCGATGAAAAGGTATTATACTTGACACTCTTATCCCCCATAATTTTAACGCCATCGTGAAGACTCCTTAATAGTTTGTTATTAGTCCCTCCATATAGTATATTGATATTTTGTTTCCTAACTCCCTTACAAGTTGGTCCATATCCACATATTGGATATGACCTACTAGTCCTGAGCCACCAAGAACACATATAGTTTTACCTGCTTGAGGTAAAGATTGACTTACATGAGATGATTTTGATATCTCCATCTCCATCTCTCCACTCTATCTTTCTCTTTCAACGTAATGAATGATAGATATATGAATCCCTCTATTTAAAGAAAAAATTTTCAAACCAATAATTAGTGCACTATTTATTTTTGACAAATATGAAAGAGAAAAAATGCAGTAAAATTTTTAAGTGAAAATGACATATATCTGTTTATGATTGAAAAATAATATATATACATATATATATCTTAAAATCGAAAAACAATATTTACAATTACAAGAAAAACATTGATCTTCAAGTATTACACCGAGCTTCCTTATATTAATATGAGAAAATTATTATACTAAAATTTTCTACTAAATTTACAAACAGGATCTTCTAAAGTAAGTTTTTCAAGACTCAGTAATGCGTTTGTTGATCTTTGAATTTGGCCCATAAGGCCATTAGCTCACCTTGTACGTGTCCACTAGGATGTGTCTCAAGAGCCTTTGGAATATCATCCAAAGGCTCCTTACTCAATCCATCCTTAATAAATGCTATTTTATCTTCTCGTTCGACAAGTACCAATGATTTACATCGAAAGTGTCACATGTCCATCGAGCACATACTTGTAGCATCCTCCTAATCTTTTTTGCTCTCCGCTTTGAAAACTACTTTTACCCATACCAGGCATGTATTTGGGAGGAATTGAAACCTCACTCAGATAATCGAACCTTTGCTTAATCAAGCATCGGATATCTTGTGGGATACCCTTATTCATTAGCATCCTTAATCTTTCCAAATTTACATCGATAAATCCTTTTAGGATTTTGACTCAGAGTGATGGATAGTATTTTCAAGATTTAAGAGCATATGATCCATTATAATGTATAGATCCTTGTTAGGATGAATTTTGCAATAATTTTGATGATTTATTTATAGAATAATACGACGCGTATGAAATAAGACTCAGATTTTAAATAAATAATATGAAGCGTAAGAGCTACGATTTTAATTAAATAATAGCCGGATGTGATGCGTATGAGTCAGAACTCCGTGTTTGAACAAGAGTAGACAATAATGTCACCAAAAGATGATGAAATATGTCGGTGAATTATTTCTATGATAAATCATATTGAGCACTATATGAATACTAGTGAAATCGGAGAGTAAGAATTTACCGAACTAGAAGTTCAATAATACTGCTTGCAAACCTAGTGACCATCCCTAAGGCTTAAATAATTATTGAAATCAATATTTCAAGTGAAAAATTAAAAGAATTCTTCAATGATTGTTCTCGATAAATGATGAAATCATTACTACTAGCCAATATTGGGAATAAATCCCAAATATATCTCTAATAAAGGATGAGAAGTATGGGCTCATTTCATCCTCCATGTGGACTACTAGATATTATGATACTGGATCCACTAGATAAAGTCACATGTGTATATGATTCTAATTTGAAATTTACGAAATATTTGCTCACTCAGTATGAATGATTTTCGTGATTTAATGATAAAGCTAGTAAATGTATATCCCAATACTTGAATAAATCCCAAGGATTTGGTATGCATACAAGTGGGATATTATATGGCAAATTATTTAAAGTCCTCAAATAAATTGCCGATATCGAGAATAGAATGCAAACTGGTCTAAATTCCCTATTAAGGATTTGAATGATGAGAACATATATGATTAAAATCATACCAACTGTATGAGTTTTGGTGTTCTAAATTTTCTCAAAGATGAGGGAGTATTAAAGGTTGAAAATAATATGTGAAATGCATCATGTTATATCATCGAATTGAAATACTGAACTTGAAGTTCAAAGATGCATAAAAGGCTATGAACAATCACATATATTTATACAATGCTTTGATAAGTTAGCACGCTGTAAGCGTTGATATTTTCAAACATATATATCAAAGCAAATTATAAAATATGGTATTAATAACGGAGGCATATGCTCTTGAAGAGTATATAGACATAACTATATTGTGTAATCCTACAAGAGGATTGATAATGAGATATCTCGATAAGTTATGTCGATATGGGGAAAGAAATGAAATTGAAAAGTGTCGACACGATATGAAAATGTAGCGCTACATATGATCAATGATAATGAAAATATTGAGATATATTGAAGATGATAAATGGTGAATGTGAAATCCTTAACTTATGAGATGATGAGATGATGATGACTATTGCTCAAGTTTAAAGATAAGCATGGTGGTCATTATATGTTGCATGCTCATGAAAGTTAAAATTCACCGATCGTGTGTGTAGTAAATTTAAAAGGAAATTAAAGGATCGGATGAGTTAAGCCACGTGTTTATGAGTACCCCAAAGGGTGAACTAAGCCCTCGAATGAAATAACCTATTAAGTGAGTATTAAATGTTAAATGATATATTTTAAGTGTTAGTTAGTTATGAAGGTTTACTTATATTTACATGTTTTTACGATGAATTTATATGCTTTAAATTGTGTATTTGGAGACATATGTTCATGGTGAATGTTTTGTAGTTGTGTAAGAAAATTGATGCACTCTAAATGAACGAAGAGTATAAAACCAATGTATATGATACTCATACAAATGTATGAAAGATTTTGAAAATGCTTGCGGATACTTGTATAAAATACGCGTTGCACTCTTTTTCCCTTTCTTGAGGTTTTATCCCATCGGGTTTTCCTAAGGTTTTTAATGAGACAACTTTAAAGTGCTTATTCACATGAATAATGTACTCTTTTTCCTTCATTAGGTTTTTCCCAATCGGGTTTTTTTCCTAACAAGGTTTTAGCGAGGCATATTCATGGTATATTGAGAACGATAGGAGAAATTGATACAAGGTATCTATTGGATCAAGTTATAATGGAGCTAATGCTTTAGATCCAAACGATGATGATATTGGAAATCATTTACCGTAGTAAAGATATCGTTCTCAAGATATGAAATCAAACTGACGGTAAATGCATTTCTTTTCCTTCGATCAAGTTTTTTCCCACCTGGTTTTCTTGACAAGGTTTTAACGAGGCAAGACATGAATACTCATATGCCGGCCGATAGACATCGTGGGAGCAATGTTTTGATGAAGCAAGATATAATCACTCCAAGCTATCCCGCACCTGCTGGAAGTTTTTTCCACCGGGTTTTCTCCAAACAAAGTCGAAGACATTTGTATTAATAGTCATTCAAGGGGAGTGTTATGAATAATTGAGAATAATTTGGTGGTTATGAATTATGAGGAATAATTTGGTGGAGGAATAATTTGGTAAAAGATGTAATTATTATATGTGAATGACTATTATACCCTTGATGAAATTATGTAATTACGGTTGTACCATTCGAAGTTTTCCTATAAATAGGGCTTCAGTTATTAATGAAATTCATTCCTGAGAATTCCTTAGAATTCATTCTCTCTAAATTCTCTCTATTGTTTCTATACTTTTATAACATTTTTCTTGTTATTATCTCCTTCTTATCTTGATAATCATTTAAAAGTATTGGGAGTTAATTCTACTTAAACTACTTAACATAGAATTTTATTCTAACTTTCATTTATTAATTTGTTACTCAAATATTTCTTTAATACAAAGTTATAATGATCAGTTCTATTGAATAGTGTGCATTGAGGGGTAGGTAAAGGCTTCTATATCGCAATAATGGAATCAAGTTGTAACCTTTACATATTTAAATGTGGACGAGGCGGCCAACTTTTATCCGCTTTCGGATGGATGAATGCTTGCTTCAAACTTTTTCATTTTTAATTTCTAACAATAAATACACTTCTATTATAATATATACCATTACACGCACAAGTTGCTGTGTATCCACTGCCATCGCAAATGATCACCTGCCCATTGCGTGGGCAGGGAGCATACCCACATGGCGACGTGGCGCGCTGTGGGGGCGCCATGTCGCCCAAAAAATTTTTAATTTTTTAAAATCTACGTTAAGTAACATGAATAATACATGTTAGATTGTATTGATTGTGATTATTAGGTTATTAGGATGTAGTGGGCCTAGCCCATTAGAACAATTGTAAATATTATATATATGCCTTCGTATTATGAATGCAAGACAACCTTTTCACACATCTCTATGTATTCTCACATGGTATCAGAGCTCGAGTGAGAAAACACCTAGGGTTTCGTTTGATATTGGTTGTGCTTCATTCCAACCATCCTATTTCTTTTAAAACCCTAGCCGCCACACAAAAACCCTAGCCACCGTGATCAAGCTTCGCTATCTGCGCTTCGACCACAACTCCGATCCCAAAATTGACCACATCGCCGACTCGCCTCGTGCCGCCTTCCATCCGCCGAAAATCATCGCCGTCCGACCAATCACGCGCCCACACGCCGCGAACAAAGACGCTGCAGCCTGGTCTCCGTCGGCGTGGCGGCGGCGTGGAATCTCCTCGGCGAACCTCCGGCTTCCATCGGTCGACTCGTCTCAACCACCGGACTTTAAATGCGGTGTTATTTTAGTCGTATCTCGATCCGTTTGTGGTGTTATCTCAAATTGGTCTCGATGCTTTCGCTTTTGATCGAAGTTTCCTTACAATCACCTGATTGTTTGTTGCTTTCTGCCCGTTTGGTGTTATATTGGTAGTCTTTTGGTGTTGTCTATTTTCTTTGGCCCAATATTCAAATGGCGGCTCAATCTGACACCTCAAAGGATATATCTATGCTTACTTTTTCGTCTACTCCCACAATTTGTGCGGAGAAATTGACTGGATCAGCCAATTATATGACCTGGTCTTCAATCAGTGGAATTGTGGTTCGTTGGTCAAGGTGTTGATGACCATCTGGTTAAGCAACTTAAGGATATCGCTACCAAAGATAAACCGGCGGAAACAAAGTTGACGCTTTCCTTTGTAATCTTCTATGGCGATCCATTGATCGTACTCTTGTTGGTCGCATGATCGGGCATATCGTTCTTGTTTTGATGTTTGGCAGAAGGCGAAGAAGCTTTATTCGAATGATATAAATCGTCTCTATACAGTGGTGTCGGATATGAAGAAAGTTATGCAGCAGGACCAAGATATGCAGACTTATCTGGGACAAATCGAGACTCTTCGATAGGAATTTAATGACATGATGCCCTTTTCTGAGGATGTTGCAAAGCAAGAAGAGCAGCGTGGGACTTTCTTTATGGTTTTGGCATTAGCTGGTCTCAAGGCCCTGGTTGGAGTCCTGCTCGAATCAAATTCTTGCTAGTTCTGGGTTCCACCATGGATACAAGTGTCCAACAGCTGCTTCAGATCTCTCGGCAGCAAACATCTCCGGTGGCTCCACTTTGTTACCCGATTGATTCCACTATTCTTGCCTCTCGGTTTCTAATCGAGAGGAGGGTAGGGGTGCTCGTGGAGGTCGTGGAGGTCGCGGTCGCCCTCAATGCTCTCATTGCCACAAGCTTGGCCATACAGTAGATCGGTGTTACCAGCTTCATGGTCGACCTCCTAAGGTTGCCAATGTCACACAGTATGGTCATTCTGGTGATACTTTGCCTAGCGCGTGTCTGCTTTACGCGCCGAGTATGCCGAACTCTTGAAACTTCGGGAGAGCAAGCAATTATCCTCTGCCACATCGGGTGATCCCATTGAGAACTCTGTTGCCTGCATCACACAGTCATCGCCTCTTGGCCCTTGGGTGCTTGATTCCGGTGCCACAAACCACATGTCTGGTAATAGAAATCTATTTTCCACTATTACTTATTCGAGCGTTCTATCCCCTGTCACCTTAGCCGATGGTTCCCAAACTAAGGTTAAAGGCATTGGCCGAAGTCAAACTCTTTGAGTCATTATTTTTAGATTACGCTCGCTTGTACCAGCATCGCCATTTAATCTTGTATCTCATTAGCAAGTTATGTCAGAACCTACCTTATTCTATTGTTTTCATGGCTAATTCCGTTCTTGTGCAGGATCGGAATACTGGGAGAATGATTGGAGTAGGGCGTGAACGCCACGGGCTATACTACCTTACTCCATCATCGGCTATCACCTGTGCTGCTACTGATCCATCTACCATTCTTCATCATCACCGTTTGGGACATCCTAGCCTATCCAAACTACAAAAGATGGTGCCGAGTCTTCCACGCCTGTCTACTTTAAAGTGTGAGTCATGTCAGTTAGGAAAACATGTTCGTAGTTCCTTTTCGAGTCGTGTCAATAAACAAGCAGCATCTCCTTTTGCTTTAGTTCATTCGGATGTTTGGGGTCCTAGTCGTGTTCACCCACTTTGGGTTTTAGTTATTTTGTTACGCTTGTTGATGATTTCTCCTCGTTGTACTTGGTTATTTTTAATGAAAAATCGTTACGAGTTGTTTTCCATCTTTCAAACGCTTTGTTCTCAAATTAAAACCCAATTTGGCACTACTATTCGTACTCTCCGAGGTGATAACGCACGCGAGTATTTCTCTACACAATTCCAATCGTTTATGGCTTCGCAGGGTATTTTACATCAGTCGTCTTGTGCCCACACTCCGCAGCAAAATGGAGTGGCTGAGCGGAAAAATAGACACCTGATTGAAACTACACGCACCCTCCTTATACACTCTCACGTTCCACTCCGCTTTGGGGGATGTCGTTCTTCTTGCATGCTATCTCATTAATCGCATGCCTTCTTCCACTTTGCGTAATCAGTTCCTCATTTTCTATTATTCCCAAATCAGCCACTATATTCTGTCCCTCCTCGTGTCTTCGGGTGCACATGTTTTGTCCATAACCTTACTCTCGGAAAGGACAAGTTACAAGCTAAAGCACTCAAGTGTGTCTTTTTGGGTTACTCTCGGTTGCAGAAGGGCTATCGCTGTTTCTCTCCTGATCTTCAGCGTTATCTTGTTTCTGCAGATGTCACCTTCTTTGAGACAACACCCTACTTTCCTTCTGTCACACGTACTTCTCATCTATCGGATGTCCTCCCTGACAATAGTACTCCTCTCCTCGATGTCTCATCTATAGAGCCTCATTTACAAGATACCTCCTCTCTTGATCATGTGGCACCTACTGTCGACTCACCGCCTCCTCTAATCACTTACCATCGCCGACCTCGGCCTGCCACTGAGCCGCCACGGGACCCGCTCAGTGTGTCCACCTCTGCTCCGACACCTGAGCCTGTCTCGTGTCCGTCCCCCGAGCCCGTTGTTTCCTCTGGCCCGTCGGATTCGCCTTCTACTCCGGTTGCACCTCCAGATCCCGATCCTGACTTGGATCGTCCCATTGCGGAGCGTAAAGGTACTCGTTCTACTCGTAATCCTTATCCTATATATAATTTTGTCAGTTACCAGTGCTTGTCTCCATCATATAGTGCATTTGTGTCGTCCTTGTCTTCTGTTTCCATACCTAGATCTGTTGCCGAGGCTCTCTCGCATCCAGGGTGGCGTCAGGCTATGGTTGATGAGATGTCTGCGCTGCATAGTACCGGTACATGGGATTTGGTCCCCCTTCCTCCTGGTAAATCTACCGTGGGTTGTCGTTGGGTTTACACGGTCAAAGTTGGTCCTGATGGCAGTATTGACCGGTTGAAAGCCCGTCTTGTTGCGAAAGGCTACACCCAAATCTACGGCCTTGATTATAGTGATACCTTCTCTCCGGTTGCTAAGATGTCCTCCGTTCGTCTCCTCCTCTCTATTGCTGCCATGCGTCACTGGCCTCTTTATCAGTTGGATGTTAAGAATGCCTTTCTTCATGGTGATCTACGTGAAGAGGTCTATATGGAGCAACCACTTGGGTTTGTTGCTCAGGGGGAGTCTGGACTGGTATATCCCCTTCGGCGCTCTCTCTATGGTTTTAAACAATCTCCGCGGGCTTGGTTTGGACGTTTTAGTTCAGTCGTTCAGCAGTTTGGCATGACTCGTAGTGAAGTTGATCATTCGGTATTTTATTACCACTCATCTTCTGATTGTTGCATCTACTTGGTTGTTTATGTGGATGACATTGTCATTCACGGAATGACCAGGAAGGCATCTGAAGGCTAAAACGAGATTTGCTTCATCACTTTGAGACCAAAGATATGGGAAAACTCAAGTACTTTTTGGGAATAGAAGTTGCTCACCCCAACATGGTGTTCTTATTTCTCAAAGAAAGTATGCCCTCGATATTCGAAGAGACAGTATGTCAAAGCGCAAACCTGGCAGTAAAACCCTAATGGATCCGAATGTCAAACTTCTTCCTTGCCAGGAGAGCCCTTATCGGACCCTAGTCGATACCGGAGGCTCATTGGGAAACTTAGCTACCTCACCGTCACTCGTCCGGATATTTCATTCGTCATGAGTGTTTTGAGCCAGTTCCTAAGTGCTCCGTATGACAGTCATTGGGATGCCGCCATTCGTGTTCTGCGTTACATTAAGAAAGCGCCAGGTAAAGGTTTACTTTATGAAGATAAAGGACACACTGAAGTGATTGGATATTCAGATGCTGATTGGGCAGGTAGCCCACACGATAGACACTCGACCACTGGATATTGCGTCTTTGTTGGGGGAAATTTAGTGTCTTGGAGGAGCAAGAAGCAGTCAGTGGTTGCTTTGTCCACAGCTGAGGCCGAATACCGAGCTATGGCTAAGGCTACCTGCGAGCTTGTATGGTTGAAACAATTACTTCAAGAGCTGAGGTTCATAGAGTGCTGGCAAATGAAGTTGATATGTGATAACCAAGCGGCTCTTCACATAGCTTCTAATCCTGTGTTTCATGAGAGGACTAAGCACATTGAGATTGACTGTCATTTTATTCGGGAGAAGATTCTTTCAGGGGATATCGTCACTAATCATGTCAAATCAAATGACCAACTAGCTGATATATTTACTAAGGCACTCGGGGGTTCTCGGGTCAACTATATTTGTAACAAGCTTGGAACTTACAATTTGTATGCTCCAGCTTGAGGGGGAGTGTTAGATTGTATTGATTGTGATTATTGGGTTATTAGGATGTAGTGGGCCTAGCCCATTAGAACAATTGTAAATATTATATATATGCCTTCGTATTATGAATGCAAGACAACCTTTTCACACATCTCTATGTATTCTCACACATAACAGCCCCCTGATGACGGGGGGTTCATGTAGGCCCCACATTTTTTCCCCCAAAATTTACTAAGTGTTGGCATGCTCCATGCCCACATAGTGGGCAGGAGATCATTTCTGCCACTTCCATTCCACCGACTGAATAAGGCCAGATAAATAATACAGGATAGTCCCATAGCTAGGCATAGGCAAATGAAGACGCTTTGGACTTGAGTTTGAGAGGGGCCTAGAATGGTTGATTATTAGTTTTTTTTATTATTATTATTAACTTTGAGTTTATCTTTACAAATTGGGCCTCTAATTGAATTTAAATCAAATACAATTTTACTCTTCTTTATAGTCTAAGAATTTCACGAAGGAGAGGGAGAAAGCGAAATTGAAAATCTAGTCTTCTCAATTCTCATCCAATTGTTATTGCTTTATCGGTTTATTGACTTTCAATTATTCAGTACTATTGTTTTGCCGAGTTTTTGCATTTTTAGCTCGTCAATATATTACATTTTTAGGTTTTATCTACTAAAAATTATGATTAGAGGACCTAAAATATTGATTTTGCTTTCGGCCTCAAAAACTCTAGCTATGGCTCTGTACAGGATCTAGCATCTAGAATATTTTAATTAAGTACTTGAACAAATAAATTAACAAATAATTGGTATAAAAGAGGTGTTTTTTTTTAAGTATTTTTATTTTTAATAATATGATATGTATATAGATTTTATCACTCCTTTTTATAACCTTATTTGTTCAAATTGTATTGCTTTAAGACCTATAATTAAAATATGTTAAATGCTTCATAGGGATATAGAGAGTTACATAAAGAGTAATATAATTAGGTAGAATGATTATGTCACCCTTACTCTTTCTTATAAAATATATCACAATTCATTAAGGGTAAAATAAAATTTTCACCTCTAATATGTCACATATTATGATAAGGATTATGTAGCACATGTCAAACAATACAATTGTAGTATAAACTTGTAATAATTTTATTCGTCGCGATAATAAGGTATATATGGACAATATACTTCAAAACTAATTATATTATATTATACCTAGAATAAGTAATTACGAAATTGCAGCGAAATAAAATAAACTAAAATAATAATAAAAGTAATGTTTTTTCCCGACTTTGCAACCAATTTTTCTTAATTTTTTATTTTTCTAAATTTCAATTGTAGATGTTTTCCCACTTTGCATATTTTTTTAAAAATTTTTAAAGAGAAATTGACACAAACAGTCCAAAAAAGTTGTGCCAACTGCGATTTTGGTACAAAATAAAAAAATATAGCTCGATTGGTCCGAAAAAATTTTGGTATCCAAATGGATGGAATCTGTCTAATCTTGACATTAATTCCTCAATTTTTTACTATTTTGTCTTTTTCGCAAGGGACATTACGACCGTTTCATTTAGGGTAAATTTCTACAAATTAAAAGTCCCAATCTTTGAAGGTTATAATCATAACCTTTGTCAAAAGACCTAATTTGGTAGGATTATAACGTTGAAAAATTATATTTCGGTGATTTTATTGTTATTAATATTTTGTTTTCTGAACCATTGTATTGTTATTATTTAGCTAACTAATGTCACTAAATTAGCCCGAATATTACTCTATCTCCATATTAACTTACTCTTATTATAACAATACATATAATCCGAATTTATTTTATAGGTAAAATAATACATTATACTAATTATCTAGGGCTTGTATGGTTTTGATTTTTACAAAATTGATTCTCACTCAAACTCATTTATGTCTACACATTTATTCATTAAAATAATTTGTATGTAGATTCATAATTTTTAAAAAATTTCAACCACATATTCTCCTAGAAGAAATCACTTTGGACAAAATCAACTCTGAGAAAATCAAAACCATACACCCTCTAAAGTTGTAATATTAGGATTATAAACAATTTGTAATAATTAGTCTTTTAATTCTTTTCATCTTAATTATGTTACTAGCCTAATTTATTTAATTGGTTACCTATTTTGGCTAAAGATTATTATTATATATGTAAAAGTTCGATTTTTTTCCTAAATTATATATTATTATAATATAGGCATTAGTTTTTTTTATTATAGTATTTCAATTAAGAATTCTATATACATTAAATTATTTATTTTATACAAATTAGTATTTTCACCCCCATATTGCACGGGTGATATGCTCAACAAATTTGTAATTCCTAGTAATATAAACAGTACTAAAACCAATTAAAGAAGTACTTGACAAAGTACAATTACTCGGAAGAGATAACCTATATCACACCCTTGCATTTACATCAGTGCGTCGCACGATATGACAATTTGTAGTAGAGATTATAATAATATACCACATTTTGCTCATTGTAAAATTCAATCTATCAAATATAAAGGCAAAATAAAGTCACATTAAATACTATAGTTATTAAAATAACCATACAAAAAAACCCTATTAAATTTCTTGGAACATATATATGGTTTTTTCTTTGAAATTGTTTCATATTCTATCATATGCAATTATAAATTTCAGAAAATATTAATTATACACCCGTGCGACATGCGGTATTGACAATGAATATGTGAATAATAATTTGTAAAATTTCATTGTTAACAGTGTAGCTAGTACAGTTTGGACAAAGGCCAACACCCCATTCCTGTCCCGTTAGCAAACACTTATCCCCATTCCTGCCCCATACTCATTTAGACGAGACCGTGTAAGGATTACGTAAGAATTGCAACAAGATAAGCACTCCCACTCCCCTTCCTCATCCCACTAGAAAATACGCATCCCCATTCATGCCTCATCTTAATCGTTTAATCGGAAACTTTTTTGTACCTTTTAAATATGTGTGTATTAATGAGATCTAATTTGTCAATAAAAATCCTTTAAACCTACTAAACACATATATTAATATATTAAGTATAAACTCACCAATTTAACATATTCAGCATATCAACATATTTTTTTAATTCATCAATTTATATATTTATTGTAAATAATTTAAATTAGATATGATTCTTAGTGTGGTTGACAAAAAAAATCTCACGGATTTTATGTTATTTTGATCAAATATTGAATGATTTAATATCAAATTTGAATTAATTTAGAATTGAATTATATATGATTAGTAATTAAAATAAATGAATTAATCGATGATCATTAAAAATTAAATAAAACCTAAACTGGCACAAATGGGTATGAAATAAATATTTAAATAAATGGGATTCTTAATATTTCTTTAGTAGATAGAAGTCTAAATAAATATTTAACACAGCCGAGAGCTAATTAAAAAATTCTGATTGATTCGCATAATTGCAATCGTTGATTGCGTCGATAACCTATTTTTTCTTGAATACATAATTTACGAAATACGTAATTTAGGTATTTATTTACTTGTCAACTTAGTTAATCTTTATTGATTAAATCCGTATTTTTGAAATCTATTTACCTTTAGTCTGATGGGGACTTATGAGCTTTACCACCCAAAGAAACTAAGTACAAATGCATTCATTAGGCATACAATGAAAATTGTCAACTAAATGCAATCCAAGAGAAGTACTACTTTTCATTACAAGGCTTGAAATAAGAAAATTACAACGAAAAGGAAATTCGTCCAGGCCTAACGTATTTTTCTTGAGCACAATTCAGTTTGATAATGCCTTTAAAAAGATCCGAGATAGTTGAGGGAGAAAAAATGAAGTAACTTAATAAATAGTTATCATATAATCATAAGTGTTAAAATCCAATTCAATCGGATTAACGAAAAGATATTATTTCATCTTACATAATTTCATTTTTTTGTCAGATTAAAACAAATTTATTTAATACATATTGTTTAACGATAATAAATACATTATAAAAAAATAATAAATACACCTTCTACATAGATGGTCGCTTAACGTGCAAGCATGAGCTACGTTAAGTTCTTACTGTCAATTATTATTTTAAGACAATTCACAATCTTAATAAACTTTTAACATCTTCTCTCTACTCCCCTGCTTTCCCTTCTCTCTTCTGCGTGACCATTCATATGCATCATAGGGGGTATTTTTTTGCTTTTTTGGCCTGAAATCACCCTTTTTCATCTCTTTCTATGTATATTATTTTATAAGAGGTAGTCTGTCCACATAGATTTGGGTTTTTCTTCGTGTTTTTGTGATTTTGTTGCCTTAATGATGCATTTAGTTTTTCATCGTCTTGTTGCGGCGTGTTTGTTCGTGTGATTCAAATTGGTGCACTGGCTTCGAATCATCATTGATTCAATCCAAATTTGAGCGTCAACATTGCAGATTCAGAGACATGGGTATTCCGGTCACTTTGACTTTTACACATTTGTTGTCACTTTGTCATTTCATACTATTAACCTGAGTGCTGTGAGTTTGTTCGTAGATTTACCCTTTTTAGTTTTTAACAGTATTGAATCTATGCTGCTTCGATATATTTTGTCAATTTAAATAAATGAATAGTCTCACATTCAAAAAATAAATTAAAAAAAGCTTTTAACAAAACAACACTAATCTACTAAATTAAATTGCATTCTTGACCATATAAATTTCACACGTCATTTTCAAAAATTTCAATAAATTGGTAAGTTTTCAGTTAATGACATTTTTACATTATTATCCATAATCCTATAGTGTCATGCATGTTGGCAGATGCCATGTTGGTAGTGTCAACGTGGCACGCAGTAATATTTAAAAAAATATTATAAAAATTTGTTTTGGAAATAAGCCATAATTTATTAATTATTTCCTTTTTAGTTAATTAAACATGTTTAATAATTCATTGCCATGAAGATAGCACGTGTTTGCTATAATTAGACTATAGGCTATTTAATTTGTGGTGAATTTATTTTGAAAAGTCTATTTAATGTCAAGTAGTTTTTCTTTTCATTCAAGCTATAGAACAAAATTTTCCAACGTACGTTACTATAATTTAATGAGTGTCATAGTTTTTTGCATGACATCTATATTAACTTTAATAAATTTATTAATCTAAGAGAATAAAATATGTGAACTGAATCCTTAAATTTAGTTTACATATTTTATTTAACTAATAAAACAAATTTTGATACTATATACATCATAAGTATTATAAAGGAGGAGTGTGTTCAATTTTTAATTTAACATACTTTTATATTTTTAATAAATTTAATTTTTTGTGAAATTCATTTTCATTTAATTGAAAGTATTTTATTTTTTTTTGTAAATTTTTATATGATCTTATGCAGTTTTATTACTAATAGTTTTTAGGCCTTTTTACTTCAATTTGAAAGGTCCGGATTTGAAGAAATTTATAAAAAAGTAATACCTTTGATAATTACACGCCTTACCTTAAGTTCTTATCCTGTCTAATCAAATTAATAATTGATAATAAAAAAAGTTAAAAATTTATATTAGGTGATAAATTTTAATAATTACAACATTTAGTATGACAAATAATCATTATTTTAATAATACAAATGATAATAGATGCTGTCAATTAATTTAAAACTAATTATTATTTTGTGAGATAAAACGTCTATTAAATTTCTGTTAGATTTTAGGGAAGTCACTTTATTTAAATCTTTATATAGAACTTTAAAAATAAAAATTGAATAACTCTTTCTAATAGTTTTTTAAAAAAAACGTTGTTTTTTATCTTATTATTATTAGTTTAGGAACAAGTTTCTTATAGTAGTTAAAAAATCCAAATTGATCTCACATCACATTTTCATTAATCGGGTTGATATTTTGTTTTTCTTTGGCCATATTATGTGTGTTATTTATAATTATACTTATACTTTTCGCATATTTATTAGAAAGAACCTATTTTTTCCTTATGAACCTAATAATTATTGCTTATTATTTTAATTGATTTGTTTTTTTAAATTTGTATAATATGTGGACATAGGAGATGCATGTCACACATATAAGTATTATCTTTAAATTTGTAAAACATGTGGACATAGGAGATGCAAGTGTTTTTGTTTTTGTTTGTTTGTTTGTTTGTTTTTTTTTTTTTTTATGAACCTAATAATTGTTGCTTATTATTTTAATTGATTTGTTCATGTGGTTTTGTCTCGTATCAATGCTCGTGAGAAAGTTGTTATCCCAAAAATATATTTGACTCCATTTGATGCGAGACTACCTTTTAAGTTTCAGAGACGACAGTTGCGACTGGTTGTGTCATATGCTATGAATATTAACAAAAGTCAAAGACAATTACTTGTACGGTAAAAGACGGTATTCAACCATATATGGAAAAGGACGGTATTCAACCACTGGGGATAGAATTTTATTAATATTAAAAATTAAAGTACAAGTAAGAAGTGGATGCTTAATACCTAACATTCAAATGAAAAACACATTACATCTCGTCCATGACCAACTACCAACTATATTAAATCTAAACTACAATACAAAGCTTAAAGAAATAAAGATCTAAAATGGTAGATTCGCTAACAGTACGAATATTTTCCAAACCATTCTTGTCTAAGTAAACTAAGCTCATAACAACCCCGTTGAAATCATCGGGTTTTAACAATTTGTTGCATTTTTCCACATATCCCATATTAGCAAAACAATCAGCTACGATGTAGCTGCTTCCCTTCAAGCATGAATTGCATCATTATCTTTTCACTGAGTTGATTTTTTGTCAAGTAAGTATTGAAGAGAACATGGTGCCTTTGAAGGATTGGAACAAAACTGAATGGCTCTAGACTTGCTTCCAACTGGTACCCTAGAAGTGTTAATTTAGATTTTATTTAACATTTTAAACTCACCAATCAAGTCATTTATTTTAAGTATTAATCCTAGATATTATAATTGATTTATCTTACGCCGATTTAATTTAAGTTTGATATGAGAAATTATTTAAGATTTGATCAAGATATCATAAAATCTCTGGGATTTTTTATTAATCACATTAAGAATCCTAGCTAATTTAAATTATTTAAAATAAATATCTAAATTTGTGAGTTTAAAAAATATGTTAATATACCAAATATGTTAAATTGGCGTGTTTATGCCGAATATATTAATATACATATTTCGTATGTTTAGTAGAGATTTATTGAAAAAAAATTTGGATGTTATTAATACATATTTTAAAAAAAAGTAAAAATAAAAATCCTTGATTAAATGATAAAGATGATCATGATGGGGTGTGGACGGGGATGGGAATTTCCTTACTGGTCGAGACGGGGGAAATGGGAGTCTCCGCCTTGTTGCAATTCTTATATCATCCTCGATCGACCTCGATTAAATGAGAATGGGGCGTGGATGAGAATAAATGTTTTCTTGTGGGGCAGGAATAAAGGGTTGGAATCTACCGACCTGTACCCAGTACGTTGTCATTCCTGTAAATTAATATATTTATATATTGATTATATTTCACAATCAAATCTTAGAAATCACAATGCAAGTATTCATTTACCAATGCCGTGAATTTCTCATGAAATTTATATTTGTATTATAATGTAGAACAATTTAAAAGAAAAACATAATAGGCTTTATCAAAGTTGGTATAATTCTTTAGTATGATTATTTCATTAACTATATCGTTTAATAAATATTTTATTTTGTATTTATATTTAGTAAATTTAATTTAATTACAAATGAGTAAAAAAATGTGGCATATTGTATCACAATCTCAATCACAGATTGTCACTCCATGCATCGCACGAGAAAGTATAGGTGCATTACGAGTTTAAATCACTCATTAATTGTTTCGAAAAATCCGGTCATTTATATTGTTCATGTTGTGTTACTATTAAAAACAATAATGAATGCTATTGTGTTCAATTTCTTTTGACATTGAGATCTTTTGGGGAGAATTTAAAATTATGTTATGTTCATTTTTATTAATTCCGTCTTGATTATTTAGAGGATGGATTTGCATAAATAGAAAGGAAATTCTATCGAAATTTTTTAAAAATCTTATACATTTTGTTGTTCTTTTACTTTATATTTTCCATAACTATAAAAAAGAACTTTATATTGGATATATTTCCTTGTGCAACACATAGGTGAAATAGCTACTTTTAATTAAAATAGTTACAGGAATCACAAATACTCGTGGTTAACTCTAACTATTCATGTTTGTTCAAAAAAATAAAATAAAATCAATCAATCAATCAATAAAAAGAAACTCCAACTATTGACGTCAACTTTATTATTTATAACGATACGTAGACTTGTGAAATGAAATATTATAGGACAAATACAAAAAGTAATCAATGAAATGTTGTTAAAAAAATAGGAATTTATTTTTATTCAAACAAAAGTAGAAAATTACAATATGAAAGGCCCCAAGAAGAGGGAAAACACGCTCATGCATAATCCAAGAAACAATTAAAATCACACAAGAGCAATGTTATAAGTACACCACATGTCTTACTTACCACACTCTTATAATAAAGGAAAGGCAAAATGGTCATTCACATTTCCTTTGTGTCTGTTGTGGTATATTCCACATTATTAAAGGTGTACATATAACATTTTTCTAAAATCAAACGAGAAGTGCACTAATTATTCAAGTCACTCGTTAACATTTTCGTGGATTCAATACTCTTATCTTCTTTTTCCCAAGCTTGTTTCTGCAATGTAAGCGGCTTCTTATGCATGAAATTCATGAACCATAAAGCAGAGGCTTTTGGAAATCTTGTTAAGTGCCCATTAACATAATCCACGTAGAAAATACCAAATCTAACACTGTATCCCGCAGCCCATTCAAAGTTATCAAACATTGACCAAATGTAGTAAGCCTTCACATCTACACCTTCGCTGAAAATGATAAGAAATCGAAAGTAATGAAAATTTTGAAAAATTTAGTCAAATAATTTCGTTATAAGATTAGATTAACTGTTAGATGATATGACTTACTCCATTGCTTTCTTAACATAAGTTAGATGGTCAATATGATAGTTTAACCTCGTCTTATCGAATTGAGTTTCTGAAAATGTTAAACCCGTATCGTTCACTTCATCCACCCCTTCAGAAAGTAAGTCATCAAGTATAAGTAAAAGAACATGGGAAATATTAAAAGGTTTCTTATATTGCCTTAGAAAGATAATGTATATATATAGATAAACATATTGAATACTTACCATTCTCTGTAATATAGATAATTGGATTATTATATGCTTCCTTTACATGAATCAACAACTTGTAAATTCCATAAGGAACAATATTTAACCAATCCGAACCACCCTGTAATCAACAAAAAAGCTAAAATATAGTCAACTACTTTCTATAAATTGTTGAAATTGATCCATTTATATTTTCTATAACTAAAGGGATTGTCTTTTTTTTTTTTTTTTTAATTTTTTCCCGCCCTCCCTATCTAGGAAAGCCATAAGTTCAAATGCGTACCTTTGGACCAATAGGCTTCCCATCACGTTCATCTACGAAAAGATAAAGAGCTAGAGTAAGCATCGTACAACAAGGTAAATTTGCAACTATACTTGGGCAAGATCTTGATACTTACTTGATAGTCTGACATTTTGATCCGTATCGTAACTTAGTTTTGCATCAGTACTTTTAGGATCATTTCTAACATAAATAGAAGTGTAATAATTTATGCCCAGGAAATTATAGGATCCCTTCACCAACTTAGCTTGTTTTGGTGTGAAACAAGGAAGACGATCTCCAACTAATTTCCTCATTACAGATGGATAATCACCTGTGACTATCGGCACCACAAACCTGAAGACAGGAAAAAGAGAGAAATTAAATATTAAAACTTAATGCTTACACATAAAAATTTTAGATTGAGAGCCTACTCTATGTCAAAACTAAAATTTCAACAAACTGATAAAACGTTATGAAATAGAGTTTATACAAGAAATAATTAGGGTGAATCCCCCAAACTTCATGAAGTAATTTGGAAGGGACTGCCTATCCAAAAATATCAGGATGTTGAACAAATTAAAAATATGAATTGAAATATGATTTTCTGAAATAGATTTTTTTAATTGAATATTCAAAAGTTATTTTTTTCGAAAATTCTCCCCGGGACAAACACCAAGTACATTGGCTACTTGTGAAAATATAAAATGAGCAAATTTAATTACCATCCCAACATAAAATCAATTGCCCTTGAAGCAGCCTCTTTATCGTCTGTGGTATCATTTAGTGGCTCAAACCACTGTGACACATTTGTTATTCCTATCTTGCCTCCTTGATGTTTCTGCATATATGCTTGTTCACTACTATTCATTATTTGGAAAATGTATACAACTTTTCTTTTTGTTTTTTTAATGTTAATAAACCAAAAATGCTACCTGATATCTTTGTCTATAAATATCGACAGCTATTGCATGGGAAAGGATCAAATGGTGTGCCACAATATATGGTTCCGTAGCCGCATCTCCTTGGGAACAAAGACTTGAAGGACCGAGTTTGCATCTATGTAGAGGGATAGCTTTTATGGGATCCAACGAAGTTCGACCTCGAGCAGGTGGAAAAGTGCCAAGCACATAACCACTAATAGCAAAGGACCATGGCTCATTCAATGTGATCCATTTTTTTACTCGATCCCCGAATTCCCAAAAACAAACCTCGGCAAACTCAGAAAAATCTTTCCTGTTAATTATACATTAAAAAAAAAAAAG
Organism: Jasminum sambac; assembly: GCA_018223645.1. Classification (NCBI taxonomy): domain Eukaryota; kingdom Viridiplantae; phylum Streptophyta; class Magnoliopsida; order Lamiales; family Oleaceae; genus Jasminum; species Jasminum sambac. The sequence goes on from CP073652.1 coordinate 32,499,781, forward strand.
AACAAGTTATGAATATAAACATAAATGGTTCACGATGTTCAATTTTCTAATGAAAATATTGCATCAATAGAAATTTTGCGTTTTTACAATTTTGTGTCATGATAATACAAATATGTAATGAATCTTAAAAGAAAATAAATAATTTTGATGTATAAAATTGTTTATAAACAGGGATTATAAGTGATGAAGAAATAGATGTCACTTACATCTCATAAACTTTCTGGTGAATCAATGGCAATGGCCTAAGATAAAGTATCTTTTAATCAATATATTTCTAGTTGTTAGAAATGAGTGCCCAAATGCATGAAACCACGTGTGACTTTCATGTGCCTCTACCGAAACGACATGTGATTTCATGCATTTGAGCACAATAACATATCAAATATTGGGCACCAGATCATTTCTAATATTTATAAATACCTAAAAAAGGTTATCTAAATAATATTAGGTTGGGATCTATTTGTTTTATGTTTTTTGTTTTGAGCAAATTGAAAGTACTTTCGGTTTTATTATTTTGAAAAAACTATTTTTGAAAATAGAAAATAAAAAACATGTTTAGTTTATACTTTTAAAAAAATGATGAATTGGTACAATAAAAATTACAAAAAAGTCCTAAAACCTTTGAATTTGTTCAAAAAGATTCTCATCTTCAACCTTTCACCTAGTTCCTCTCTTCTTTCCCAAGTGTCATCGACAAACCATTGGTTCACCTACAACGTGTATGGGTGCAAACTACCATGAAATGGTGGTTCATAGCACCAGCAGGTGGATGTGAACCATCTGTTGCTGGTTCACAACAACATGTTGGTGATTGAACCACCAATTGGTGGTGGCCGACCACCACCAGAGTTCGACCACCATATCTGGTGGTTTGACAACCAGATTTTCATTTCCCAGCATGATTGGTAGCGATCAGCATTGGTTGGCGGTGGTCAATGCTGGTCGAGGATTGAAGTGTGCAAAAAGTAAAAATTGTAACTTAAATATAACTAATGTAAAGTTTAAAATCCAAAAACTCGTTTTCCTGGTTTTCAACATTTCACATAGAAAACGCAAAAAAGGTTAAAATGTCATTTTTAAGTTTTCTTTACAAATTTTGAAAACGTTTTCAAAAATATGTTTTTGGGAATAATGATAGAACACATTTTTAGTAGTTTAGAAAACTTAAAATAAAAAAGCCCGAAAACGACAAACAGAGCACACTTAGATTGCTATGAATTTGTTGTATTGTCTTCGATATATGCTTTTGAAAGTATGTAAAGAAATGTGCCTCATTAGTGAAGACTCGGTGACTTACACAATTCGAGGACTTAAAAAGCCACCATACTCATCTTCCAGGCATTGCGGGACATCCCAGTGAAAAATAGTTGCACATGGCTCAATTCCTACAATAAGTAAATACAAGAATTCAAGATTTTTTTTTTTTTTTTTTGGTAAAGTGATCTCGCGATCGGCTCAAAAATCCGAAGCCCACAAGATTTTTAGCTTTCTATTTTCAAATTTTAGCGTTTGAAGAGACTTTTCAATGTTTGATAAAAAAATAATGAAAAAGTTAATCATGTATACTTACAAAGAGAGAAAAATTAACTTGTCGATCAAATAAAACATATACACATTGAAAATGGTTTTGCAATTCCAAATAAGTTATTGATGAGAACTCGTAACTTTTACCAATTCGCCAATAGGTAAGTGGGCATATGTGGAATTGTTACAGTGATGAAATAAACACAAAACTTGTGATGGAGTCTAATTAACCTTCGGCGAGAAGCGAGTCTATGAGATGGTTGTAATACTTAATTCCTTCATTGTTTATGCCATCACTTAATCTTCCTCCTAAAATAGCAATAAAGAGTAAACAAATTTAAATATGACTTGATCTACAAATTTCATATTAATTCTTTTTCTACAAACGGATGCAGAAATGATCATGTTCCATATATACATACCAGGCAATACACGAGCCCATGCAATTGAAAATCTATAGGAATCTAATCCCACTCTCTTTATCAAAGCCACGTCTTCCTGCGTGCGACATTAGAGAAAATAATAAAAATATTCAAGTAAAGATTATTTCTTCTCTAAGTTGCCTTTAAAATTTTCTACAACTTTTTGGGATGCCAACATGTACCTTAAACTTATTATATTGATCAATGGCAGTACAAGCATTGGTTCCGTTCTCAATTTTACCTGCATGCATGCATCTCCAATAAACACATTTATGAGAACTTAACATGTTGACTAGACATGCTGAGTTTAGATTGTTATTTTATTTATTTTTTTTTATATCATTGGCAATTCTATCAATTCAAAACAATCCAGTTACATATTCAAATATATTTATTAATTTAATTATTTCAATTGTTTTGATTAGGATGAAACAGCATAGACAATATTGAGACTGTAGATCTTGACTTGCACACACAGGGTGTGCCCAAGATAATAGTTAAGCAATATAAATTAAAATCGAGCTATCAGAACTTTTAAATCATATGATTCCACAAATCTACATAGTATAAGAGCAGGCAATTAAGGTCCTAAATTCGAATCTCATAGCCACCAATTTAAAATAAATTGTGCACGTGTGAAGCTTTATTTAGAAAAAAATAAATCTCACCCACACGTAAAGGGTGTGTTGAAGATAATAATTAAATTATATAAATTGGAACCGATTTATCAGTTTAAATTTTTAGATCACGTAGTTCCACAAGTATTTACAGGGTGTTCTCATGGTGAAGACATCCCAGTTGCTAAGGCTCTTTCCACCTTGCGACCAAGCACCTTCGACCTATAAAGTACAACAAAATAGTTTATCAAAATTTATGCTCATTTAAATGTGCAATAATGAACATATCGAGTAATCTTTTCTATGGACGACATTTGGACACAAGTTGATAAACAATTAATTGAATATTTTCTTTGCTAACCTGGTAGGCAGATGTTGCAGATCCAAATATAAAATCCCTAGGAAAATCAGACCGTTTCAGTTTAGCTTGAACATATCGCCAACCCACTTGATTGTCATCAATAATATCGTCCACGAGCGTGGATGCCTTAGCACCACCTTTCTCCTCGAGGCTGCTTTGGCCATCCATAACTAGAAATCAAATATTGTAATGGACACTTAAATTTGCTATTAAGAAGCTTAAGTGTGTGTGTGTGTGTGATTTGAGTGACTGATCATGTGTCAATTTATAGGGAGATTAGCTCATGATTACGAAACAGAATTTGTGTTTTAATATTGTACTAGTGCGTTGTTGTCTGCACGAGCTGGTACCTTTACGTTTTTAAAATTGTTCGAAAAGGTGACATCAATTATCCTTTTTGTTCTTTTTCTTTGTTATTATCTTCTTCTTATCTTGATAACAATCATTTAAAAGTAGAAAAAATTCCACATATGGGAAGGAAAATTTTTTTGGTAATTTTAAGAAGGAAAAATATATTTGCACCACAATTTTTTATTAACACACCGCATTATATTTATACTCATTTAAAAATTACATTTTAATAAACACGCCACATATATGTTATAAATATAACCCTTGTTATACTTTGTATCAGAAACCCTAGCTCTCTCTTGTACAGAGAGTCCTTTGCCCTCAAAACTTTCTCCCTTCCATCTCCTCTACCAGTGATTTGATTTTCACTGACGATACAAATATTTTATATCCAAATATGAAATTGGGCTATCACGAGGCTTTGAAAAATTAAAAATAATACAAATCTGGATGATGATATATACAATTGTGGTGCAATTGCATTATAATCTACAATTTAGAGTCCTTATGGTGGTGACGATTCATTCAATCTGATACAATTATTTGCAGTTTTCAATTTGTCTCTTTTTTTTTTTTTCTTTTTTTGTCTGTTTTCATTTTTAATGGGATTAAAAACTTGCTGCAGTAGAATTAGACAAATTGATTTTAAAGTAACTTATTTTGATGTGTTTGCTTATTGTGAATCAGAAGGTTTTTTTTTTTTTTAAGCACAAATTGATTTAATTTTTATGTCTGCAATATGCTATTATTTTCTTGTAACTGTATGTATTAAAAGAAGAAGGGAGGGGAATGCACTTTGTTGGAGGCTATTGAGATGATTGGCACACGCAAAAGAAGAGTGTGACAAAATTTTAGCCCTAAAATTTGGGAGGATATTTATGTCATTTTAATTATGATTATTTTAGGAAATGAAAAAAATATTTTTTAAAAAATGTGGTGTGCTTAAGGATATGTTTGGTAAGTTAAATAAGCTAGTTTTAGCTTATTCAGGAGCTTATAAATTTTTACTAATTAAATAAGCTCCGTTTGGTTGGAGGAGCTTTTTTGAAAAGTTCGAATTTATTTGAAAAACTTCTTTTACTAGCTTTTTAAATAAACTCATGAGCTTTTCACTTTTTATTCAGTTTTTACCCCTATAATTTTCTAGAAATATATTTTAAACATATCATTTTATGTAATTTTCTATTTATGAACCAACGTATCAATTATTTTGAAAAATATTTTTATTTATATCAGCTATCAGCTCTCAATCAGCTTATCAGCTAATTTTACCAAACATACCTTTTAATGTTTTTGTGGTATGAATATAATCACCCTTTGACGAATGTTATTTACTTTTACAAAATACAAGGATAGCAAAAATTTCAACATAATTGGACCAAATAACCATTCTTCCTCAATCCCTCCCTCTCCTTTCATCCTTGCAAATTTCTGAGGAAATTTGCAGTGTTTTGACTTTTCCTCTAAGGTCATCTCTAATGAACATGTCCATTCTTAATTTTCATGTAGGAAAGAGAAAGATACAAAAATTTAGGTAGGTCTCATACGTTTCCTATTTTTTTTCTAATTTCAATTTTTTTAAAATCACTTTTTACTCATTTATTCCACCTTTTTCCTACTTTTTTGACATGAATTCCCATACCATGTTTAGAAATAGAAACCCATCTAGAATTCTTCAACTACTATTTTATTTTTTATTTTTTAAATTGATTTCTACATCTTTCATCTTTCTCACTTTTCCCTCTCTTTTTCTCATACATCTCTTTCCTTTCCTCTCCAATTAAAATAATTCTCTCTCTATCTCTCTCCTCCATATCATCATGCAATTCACATCCTCATTGGAGATGGCCTAAGAACACTATTAAGCTTTCTGAGCGACTGCAATAAATATACCATCAAAAGATATCGCACCGAATTCATAGAGAAAAACAAAATCCATCAAAAAAAGAAAGAAAGAAAAATGACGCTGGAGAAGAGGCATATTGCATAAATCCACAATCAGAAATGATGGTCGGCAAGAAATGGAGAAAAATGATCGGAAACGGAGTGGATGGACAAAATAATTGGAGCTCGCCGAAGAAGATGATCAAAGCCATCGGAGAAGATGGCTGGAGCTCACCGGAGAAGGTGACCAGAGATTTGAAGAAGATGACCTTTTTGTAAAGATGAGGGTATCATGAGAAATCAAATGAAATTGTTGCTATTGCTGGGTTTTTTTAAGTAAATTCATTTTTTTGGGTTTTATAAGTTGAAGTTTTCTATTTTTGTCTTTACCTATTAAAAGTATTGTGAGTTAATGTTACTTAAACTACTTAACATAGAATTTTATTCCAATAGTCATTTATAACTAGCACTAATTGTTACTTAAATATTTCTTTATTACAAAGTTATAATGATCAGTTCCACTTGTAGTGCATTGATGGGGTCGATCGATGAAGGCTGCTACATGGCAATGCAATCAAGTAGTAACCTTGACACATTTAAATGTGGACGAGGCGGCCAACTTTTACTCACTTTTGGATGAATATTTGCTTCAAACTTTTTCATTTTTAATTTCTAACAGTTAATACACTTCAATTAATTAAATATATAATGCACAAGGTGCTATATATCCACTGGCATTCACCAAGTGAATTAAGGCCAGGTAAATAATTGGTGCAAAAGAATAGTTTTTTTTTTTTTTTAATCACGTTATTTGTTCAAATAGTATTTCTTCAAGATCTATAATTAAAATATCTCAAATGCATATGTAAATAATACATAGGCACGATGACAGATGGCTATTGAATAAGGTTTACAATAGTACTGACAAGTGAGTTGTTAGGATGAGCTCATGTAGCACGTACATGTCAAAGAATACAATTGCAATATAAACTTCAAATAGAAGACCCTCATGCAATAACACATTCTTTACATAATCAAATAGAAGATGTGGCCAATCCTGATTTGCGGCCACGAACTAGAGTAGTCTTACAACACTGAGTTCGGTCACCGGTGCAAAAGTGTGTTGATAATTAATCCTGTAAGACTTCGTATACATTTATGCAACTAATTAACCAGGTTTTATGTCTATCAAGAACTCCATCTATCTTGTGGTTAACTATGAACACACATTTACATCCCACAACTTACACTTCGACACAAACACATCTCCGAAGTATTATCTTTCTTAATTGCAACAATATCTTCCATTCGAGCTCGAGCCCATATATCATTTGCTAAATGGTGGGAAAAGTGTGAATGAATCTAACATGAGTTAGATATGGTTAAAAGGATGGGTTTATGTGGAATTGAGCTACTGAGCTACTCGTCCTAATAGATTAACCATTTGAGATGAAATCCAAATCCTAGCAGGGGTACTGGTATCAAAGCCAACACCCAGACTTAACCAAGTGGATGCACAAGACAATTCCGATACGAAGTTGGTGGGCTCTGAGGCGATTAGAAGGCCAAGAAAAAATCCACAGTGGGATCCTAAGAAGATTGTGCCAATGTCAGGCTGTGGTCGAGACACAATAGAAGACTCGGGCCTTGATAATTCATTCGAAAAAGTAGATGGCTTTTAAGGCTGTTGTGCTCATGTAAGGTGATAATCCTTCCGCATTGGAAAAAAAGTTGGGTCTTGAGGAGAAATTTGGATAAGTGGGCTATTGAGCCATAATGAAAAGGTACTTCATTCGGGAAGGGCATTGTTGGGGGAAAGTGCAAACGAGTCCCACATCGGGTAGATATGGGTAAAAAGATGGGTTTCTAAGGAATCAAACTACTTCTCTTAATAAGTTAATTTTTTAGGATGAAACCACAATCCGAACACTAAAGTTTTCTATATTTTGCTGGGAATAGACATATGATCACTATAGTTCATAAGATGCATATGATTTATACAATCGTTGTGAAGTCACATGGTTGCTGAGAGGATATTTAGGATGTATTTGGCATAACTGTTATGAATAGAGCTTTTAATAGAATGGCTAGTTTTACATTGTTCACGGTAGGTATTATTACGGTACCCACAATGGACTGAATCAATGATACGTGCCCTCGATAGCAGGGGGCGCATAATTTCCTCACATATATCACTAATCCAAGCCATTGTGGGTGCCGTAACGGCACCCACTGTAGGCAACGGAATGAGACTATTAATAATAGAGCTTTTGCAAAAAAAAAATTTGTTGATTGTTTGGATGTAAACTTATTAAAAAGTAGAGTAATGCTTGGAGTACACACACTTTTTGTGTGGTAAAATACCACACACTAAAAGGGGTATTGCCCCCCCCCCCCCATTCAGGGGGCATTTTGGTCATTTTGTATTTTATATATTAGAGTGTGGTAGTGTGTGGTAGTGGATTTGTGTGTACTTCTAACATTTTTCTAAAAAGTATTTTGATTCATCAAAGGAAATTTTATTATTTTTAATTAAATTTTCATTAAATATTAGTTACAATTTCTTGTAATAGGTAAATTAGAACTTTTTGGAGAAGCGTAAATTTGAGCTTCTCCAAAATAGTATTTAAAGTTGTTTTTTAATCAACAGGTGTTTGTTAAATATATAACCGAACACATATAAACTTAGTTAATTTATACATATTAAATTTTATCAAATTAATTTTTTCTCTCATCTTTTTTAACCACTCATATATTAATTTAACAATTACTTTATATTTTTTAATACCTCTTCATTAATTTTCCACCACATATTCAAAAGCAAATTTAATTTATTCAAATTTAACATTTATAGAACAATTAAAGATTATTGAAAATTTAAAGTATGTGGTTGAAAGTAAAAAAGAATTTTGAAAACTAAAAAAAAAAACTTTTTAAATCAATATAATGAGTGGTTAAAAAAATAGAGGGAAAATGATCCTAACAATATAAAAGCGTGAGTTGTGGGACCCCTAGTCTACCTTATTTTGTCTTGTTGTGATTGGTTTTTTTTTTTTTTTCTTTTCTGTTGGGTGATTTGGTAGTTTTTAGCATATTGGAAAACAAGTCCTTTGTTTCACATTTATCTTTTTCTTCCGTTTTTCAAAATGTTGGCATTATTTTGAAGTTGGAAAATATACAATATGAGTCTTAAAGTGATCAAGATCTCAATGTAAAATTTTTAACACGAGTTAACGATGTAAACTTAATTATAAGCATACCACACATAAAATTGCTTTGAAGATTAAAAAAGAAAATTTCAAATTTTCTTTTTCACTTTCAACAATAACCTAACCTTTAAAAATTAGATCAACCGAGTTCTTAATAAAATCTGTAACTTTTTTATTTTATCTAATTTGGTCTTCAATAATAAATTCAAATCGTATTTTCTCCTATAGCATTATTATTATTTCTAGTTTCACTATCACCATATAACATTCCATTGGAGCTTTATACTCCAAAAGAGTGATTCTTATCATCCATCTTTTTATTTTGTCATTGTGATGAACATCGCATTGGATGACTTTCCTCAATATTTTCTTTTCTTATGCAGTTGAGTCTCGTGTTTTTGCTCTTTACTTTTTTTTTTTTTTTTGTTGATGCATGACGTTATTTTGAGGTTGGAAAATATGTAATATGGGTCTTCGACTAAAATGGTGATAGGTTTCAATTTTTACCACTTTTTACCACTTTATATTCATTTTTATCGATTCTTTCTTTTGATCAAACAAATCACATCCATAAATCTCTTGGGACCTATATGTACTATACAAATCCTCACCATTCAACTCCACTCATTCTCTCTCTTCTTTTACATAAAAATCATAAAAAATACTATCCTATCACTGTATAAATATATCAATGCTAACAGGCCATACATAAATCTAACTTTCACTTACTTTTTTGACTTTTTACCAATAGCCTAATATTTATAAATTAGATCAATGAAATCTTTAATAAAATTTAATCATCTTTTTATTTCATCTAATTTGGTCGTCAATAATATATATTCAAGTCCCAGTTTCACCATTTTATTCTCCATTATGTTAATAAATTGAATTAAGTCGTATTAATTTTACAACTGCAAATTTCAACTAATTCAATCTTTAACCATACAATTTACACAACTCATTTTTTATTTATCTATTTTCAATGTGAAAATTTTGATCATATGGATTAAGTGCATGTTAGTGTGTAAATTTTTATGGATTTTTAGGTAAAATATGAGAGGAAATAAGTGGAGTTAAATTGTGAAAATTTGTGTAGTAAATATAAGTGGTACGAGATATGTGGATGTAATTAGTTTGACCAAATTTAAATTTCAAAAAATAAAATATATATATATATATGTGTGTGTGTGTAAAAATTTATAAAGAAATATATGCTAACATGCACAAATATCCTACAAATATAAAAGAGCAAATTTGTCTTTGATGTAACTTTTTCGTATGATTAGGTGGTTTTGACTCTTAGGCAGATTATGCAAACGAGTTTCAGAATTTATTTCGCCTTTTTGTTATATATTTTAATAATATTGACATTATGTTGATGTCAAAAAGTACGCATCGTTATATTCCAAAAAAAAAAAAAAAAGTATGCATCGTTGGTTTGAAGTTAAAGATCTCAATGCGAAATTTAATATGAGCTTACCAATTAAATCTAATTATAGGTGTACCACTTGTTGGTATTTCAGAGATTAAAGATTAAAATCCCACTTTTGGTTTTTGACTTTTCATCAATAATGTAACATGTGTAAATTATATCAATTATGTCCATGATAGAAACAATAACTTTTTTTGTTTCACCTAATTTGGTGCTTAATAATAAATTCAATCCAACTTCTACTCTATTATTAAATAAGAATCAAATAATAAAATATACGAGTATGTACTTTTTAAATAAATCCAATTAAGTCTCATTTATTTTTACTACAAGTTTCACTTTCTCCAATCTTACCAATTAATACAGTTGAAATTAACTTCTCTTTCATTCTGTTTATTTATTTTCACTGTTATAACTTTAAATATTCACACCATACAAAGTATACGGATTAGAAACCTTAATATCATTTACTCAATAATTAGTTCATCTAATAGTTAAAAACATTCAAGTTGAATTTAGGTTCTTGCGAAATTTCTACTTTAATATTACTTAATTCGTTTTGCTTCAATATTATATACATAGTATCAATCTTTTTTTTTTCTCTCTCTCTTTGTCTTAAATATTTACTTAATTCACTAGAGTTCAATAATGATGAATGTTGAAAATATAAAATATCTACGCTAAGAAATACAAAAGGATGAACCAAAACGTACAATGCACATACCCTTGACCACTAGTTATTGAATAAATTGCATCCAACAAGCTCTTAATTGTATGTTAATAATTTTTCTTTTTCTTTTTCTCCCCACATTCAACTTTTCCACACTATATATGCTTTAGCTAGAAATCCGCAAAACATAGTTGGGTCAATTTTTTTCACTGTCTTACAATCGAGTGCAAATTTATTTATCCTCACAAAATAAGAATTATGGTGACCCTCATTTTGGAAGACGAATTTTGGGTCTAAAAATCTAAAAATTGTGAAATTTTTGTTTGCTCCGTATTACACTTCTAACTGAGAGATTTTAAATGAGTATAGTTTAATATATAATTTTTATTATCTTGAAAATTACTTATTTTAAGAATATATAAACAACAATATTAAAAATATGTAACTTTTAAAACAACAAAAATTATATATGAAAATTATACTCATATCGAAGCCCTTGATTAATAGAGTAATACTGAATAAAAAAATTTATATTTTTTGAATTTTTAGAGGTAAAATTTACCCTCCAAAGTGAGGGTCACCATAACCCTTACAGTGTGAGGGTGAAGAAATTCACACTCCTTGCAATCAAGCCAGTGCAGTTACGTTGATGTCGACTTGGATTTGAGAAGTTAATAGAGTACTTGTCTGGCCAAAAACACTAACTTTGGTGGATTTAACGGTTTTTCTACCTAAAAAATTAACTATTATTATTATTATTTAAAATTAAATATCATTATTAATCACACATCCCACATTATTGTCACTCATTATTATTCATATGTTTTATGATCCACACCACTATTGAACTTAAAAAAATTAACTTTTCACCAAAAAAAAAAAAAAAACCTCTAACCTTTTAATTTACTTTTAGCATATTAAAGGTGGAGTGGTGTGAATTATGTGTCACATCTTTAGGAATAGAGATTATAATATTTTCATAACTATTGAATGACAGATAAGTGTTTCAAGTTTTTTTTTTTATTTTCGTAATTATATGTGTATTTTGATACATATATAAGCGTTACTTTCCTCACTCCTAGGCATTTTAGATCCAACGTACATTATGCAATTACGTATTCTTATATGTTTGATGCACGTCTATCACGAGGAGAACAGGGTAAAACTTTCCATGGGTTGTTAGATTTTCAAATCAATTTTTGATTTTGTTTTCAACATCTGGAATTGCAATGTGGACCTGCCATAGCTAATTATTTTTTGCATTTTATTCATAAATAAAAAGAAATAAAACAACAATTATACATCTATTGTTGAAAATTCCATAGCAAAACAAAAACGTTAATTAAACAAATGTAATTAACTCCGGACAAAGAAAGGCGCTTGGGGCACGGCCCGCAAGGGTAACACCGTGGACTCTCCTCCATTCCCCCCCACGCCCACTAGACTTCCCATCATGTATTAATTATTTAGTTGGGGAAATTGCACTCTACATCCCAAACTTTTGAACAAATTGCAGACATGCCCCTACTTTTCTTGATTGGTGAAATAAAATCTACCCTATTAAAATTGAACACTTAGAGCTCGTCCAATAAATCACTTTTCTTTTTTGAAAAAATGAATTTTTGAATAACATTTGATTAGAAAGCAAGAAAATAGATTGTTCCTTTCTATTCCCAATTTTGAAATTCTCTTATAGTTTCAGCACTGAAGTGGTTCAGCCTAACACTGACACACAATAATAGAAGTCGATAACTGGGTTTAGACACTTAGACAACCATGTGGCAGCAAGGAACCACTCCAAGTTAAGCCCTTAAATTATAACAAAATTCTAGGGTTAGAACTAGATCAAATTTGAGAAAATATATATATGAAAAATTATGAAAATGTATAATTGAAAATAGGTGTAAAACATAATTGATTTTAAAATATTTTAATTATATTGTGTCACAGATTTACCATCTCTTTCTGGAGAATGAATAGACTAGTCATTCAATTTTTAGAATAAAATAAATATTTAAATTTTTTTTAATCAATTTTTAATTCTTGTGTTACATAGGTATATACGTAAAACAATAGGGGCCGTAAAGGGGTTAACAAAATTACGGTATGGACAAAACATAGGACAAAAGAGAAAATATGTAACATTGGCCCTCGTTCTTCTACATGTTTTTACATATTTTTATATATTTTTATACATTCTTTTCAACCCCACTAATTCTCTCTCTTATTTTACATCCACATATTTTGTGGGACCTACCTGTACTACACAAATCTTCACCATTCAACTCCACTCATTCTCTCCTTTGTATCACATAAAAATCCATTTTTACACACATCCTAACACCCTAGTCAGCTCAATGAGTTTAATCACAATTGTACGAAATTTCTAGGAATTAAATGAATGGATTCAAAGTAAGTAATAATGCACGTAAGTTTGTGGAGATTTAATAAAGTGGATCTAGTATTTCTGTTAGTGTCATAATATAGCACTAATTGGATACGTGGTTGACCCCCCTAAATGTGGGGTTGGTGGAGTGGGAGCTTTAAGCGCGCGTTCTTTTACAACTTTTAATAATTTTTATATATTTTAATTCATTCTCATCTAAAGTCAAACCAATTATAGCCACATTTTTTTTGGGATCCACTGTATTATATAAATCTCCACCATTTAACTACACTCATTATCTCTCCTATTACACATTAAAATCTATAAAAGATTGCAAAAACTTGCAACCTAACACCCGCTAGTACCATATTATTATGATATTAGTGGGAGTACTAGATCAAAATGGGGAGATTTAGATATTGGATTTAGTTTATACGATGTATTAAAATCAAATAAAGTGAGTCATCTTCAAAAGGTTATGTAAAGTGAGTTAATCATAATATTAGAGATATTTTAATTCACAAAATATAAATGTTTCACATGAGTATAACTTCTGTATACAATTTGCATTTCTTTATACCAATCTTACAGAAAATGTAAATAATAAAATAGGATTTGAAAATAATGTATGAGAAAAATAATTTTCTCAAAAAGTTATAACAAAGGGGAACATATCCTCTGTCACCTCCCTTGTCATATCACTCAATCTTGGGATGGAGGCTCCTTGATATTTTTGATAAAATGATTTCTTATCTATGTGAGTACATGTTTATCGTATCCATAAAACTCGTAACATCTGGACATTGGCTAATATGAACTTCATTACATTATATTGAAGTGATTGGAAGTAATATTGTGGTGACAAGTATAACACGGCCAAAATAAATCGTACCCACATTGGATCGATCATATATTTTTAGAGCATACAAGATATATAAAATAAAACAAATTGAGTAATCTTATGCATATGAAGCCAAACATATCATCAGTTTTGTAATATTAATTAATTAATTGATATTTTAAACCCTCCATTTAAGATAACATTTACGATAATTGGTTAATTATTACGATAACTGGTTAATTGAATATTATCAGTAATAGGTAATCAATCACGAAAAGTATTATTATTCCAACTCTAATGTGAAAAAATCGTACCATCTGAAACTTAGAGCACGTGCACACCTCGATCATTGTCCTAAAACTAAGCGAATGACAAAGATGGAACGACGACGTGGTGTTTTCAACATTTCTTGTGAAATGCATCATTCTTTTGAATTTCAAACTTCAAACGACGATCAAATTGATAATTAACAAACAATTAACATCAAACATATCGATTTCTTCAAGAAAAAGATAATATCATATGTTGATATGCTCTGTTGTGTTGAAAAGTAAAATAAAAGTCACTTTTTCTGCATGCTATCTACGAAAACTTATAACTTTTAAACTATTTTTTCGTATAGTCAAACATATTCGAAACTGCTTAAAAGTAAGAAAAATTAAGATAGTAGCCAAATTTAAGATAGTAGCCAAGCAACAAGCCCACTACACTTGTCATCACTTTGATCCCAAAGGCATGGGAAATTACAATCTTGTCCTTGTTCGAATTCCATTTTCATATCCCAACCCCATTCCCACTCGATGGAACTTGTCTGAGGAGACCAAACACGCCACCCACCATTCTCTGATTCCTGATTGGTGGATGTCGAACCAAGAATCTGAATCTCACTTTCTCTCTCCTCTGTAATGGCCGTTACACCGTTATTTTCTCCCCTGTTTCATTTGCAGCCAAAATCCGGCTCACATCATCTAAGTTGATGTCATCAAGGCCAAACAAGGCACTATCCAATCCTTCTTCTTCCATTGGAAGTGAATTGGTACTAAAAGAGGTTTCTTTCTCTAGGACTGGAGTACTAGGAATTATTGCCATTGTTTCATTTTCCATCCCATTGTTTTTCTTTGGTTCCCCCATTGATTTTAAAGAATTTGTGCTACTATTGTTCTTGATTGCTGATCGTCCCGCCCAACCGCCTCGTCGCTTTACCACCTTCACCACCTCCGGCAACACAAATTTGGGATCCGGCAAACGGAAACTGTAAAATTTTCGACTCAAATGCGAGTTCCAGTAATTCTTGATCTCGTTGTCTGTTCTACCTGGCAAGTGTCCAGCAATAACGGACCACCTATAAAGGCAAATACTTATAATTGACTTGACATATCTACTTTTAGCTTATGCTTCACATGAAAAAAAAAAAAAGAGCGCATATAGTTGAGAAGGAAAAGAGTGTACTAAGTAAATCTAAAAATATTGTCAAATTAATGGAAGATTGATCGGAGATCGGAAATAATTAGAGAGGTACTTCAAAAATAATAATAACTAGTATTGCGCCCGTGCGATGCACGGGAGTTTTATCTGTAGAAATACTTTTGATAAGAATTTGTAAAAATTTTTTAATTACATGATGGTCAAACCAAAAGGATTAATAGGTATGGATGTCGAAATTAAAACTTTAAAAATATGCCTAAAAAACTTAAAATTTAGAAAACTTATTTAAATACCACATATATATTGAATTGGTATTAATAATAGATATTATCTAAATTGGATATTTGAAAATATTATAAAGTAATTATAAAGTAATATATTTAAAAAGCCCAAGGTCCAAAATACAAGCACCAATTGAAATTAGAACTCATTTTCTAATCATTGAACCCCCAATGCACATTATCCGTAAAAGTTATTTAAAACTATTATTCTAACATGGTAAAAATAAATAAAAAGATTTTTTATTTAATATTTTTAAATAAATAAAAATAATTTTTTAAACAATCGCTGCCGAGGTGATGCTGTACCAAGTTGGCATTCCAACTCCTATTAATTATATATATATATATATATATATAAATTGAAATATATATATAAATAAATATATATATATATAAATTGAAATGTATATATATATTTCAAAAATTAAAATGTATATATAAAAATTGAATACATAATATTAAAAAATTAAAATGTATATAAAAAGTTAATTTTTATTTTTTAAAATAATTTAAGTACCATTATAATTTATAACTTTGACCTTATAATATCACATTTTCATTAATACTTGCATATAGTTCATTTTAAATTATATTTATAATTAACAAATTAAAATTTATGTCAAAAATTAAAATGTACATAAAAAATAAAATAAAAAAATACTAAATAAAGAAAGAAAAATAAATTAAATAAGAAAAATAAAATAATAAATGTCTATTTAATGTTTATTTTTAAAATAAAATTTTCTTTTTTTTGTTTTAAATAAATGAGTGTCAACTTGGCACTGCTAAGTCGTACAGTATCTAGTTGGCACTTTAATTTTTTTAATATAAAGATAATAATAATTAGAGAAAAAAATAAGAAAAAAGAAAGACTAAATTTAATGTGTATCAAATAAGCCCTTAAACATTTAGTTATACCTCCGTTGTCACTTTGTCCCTTGATAATTTAACATAGTGGTGATCAGGGTGGGTACCTTATGGTATACACAGTATTCCACAGTCCCCCTCCCCCAAAAAAAAAAAAATTCGTGTAGGCTCTGCAGGCCCCATATCATCGGGGACAATTATATATTATCCATCTGATCTAACGTAAATATAAAAAAAAATTAAAATTCTTGATCGATAGTGTGACGCCACGCACCATGCGACATGGGTACCATCCCCACCTGGGAACTGAACAAAGCCGTAATTTAACAACTATTAATATGTCTATCATTGAAAATATGACTAATAAATTTTTAATTAATATTATCATTAATTATTCATAATTATTAATTAGTTATGTATGTATTTATTATTATTATCAATGGCCTTTAATTTTTTTTTTGAAGAATGACCTTTAATTTAAATAAGAAGAAATTGTATAAAATTTTGACCAATTTTTTTTTTTTTTACTCGATCGCTTCAAGCCTTGAACTATTTTTCAAAGAGTACATTACTTCTTTGAAAACGTCAGTACTTTCAAAATGCTACACCAAATAAGAGATTTTTTATTTTAACTTCTTTTTTAAGAAACTAACCTGTTACCCAAAGATGCATGTAATTTGATGATGATTTCTTCTTCTTCAGCCGAAATATTGCCTCTCTTCAAATCTGATCTCAAGTAATTGATCCATCTGAGTCTGCAACTCTTTCCACACCTAAGTAAACCTTCAAAAAAGAACAATTACAAAAAGTCAAACGTCAATTGTAACAAATTACAACCTTGTTTATTATACTGTAACGCATTGTAATGCTCGGTACAATCTTGTTTATTGTACTGTAATGCGTTGATTGAGATAGAATTTGAACCCGCATTTTTGGGTAAAGACCTCCATGAGCCTTCACCATTGGCTTGGATGTAATTTTTGAGGATTTCATCTTCTTCATCTGTCCATCTTCCTCTCTTTAGACCCACTTTCTCACAACAGGGTGTTCTTCCCATTTTAGAGTGAGATAGAGAGCACTCCAAAGTTCTCTCTCTAAAAATTACCATGTGATCATCTATGAGGCCTCCTTTTGTACTTATAAAGACAAAAACAAAAAAATGAAAAAAAGGGAGAACCAGTTGACTCAAAAGAGATAAGGACGTGTTTGGATATTTAGCACATGTTAGTCTCTAACTTTTCACGCATTTTTACGTATTTTTATATATTCTTTTTATACTTCAAATTAATCATATTTACATATTTCGTGGGACCTATCTGTACTATACAAATCTCAATCGTTTATCTCCACTATTCTCTCTCTTATATATCACATCAAAATCCATAAATACCCATAAACTAACACGTATTCGACAAGATTAAATAGTAACACAAAAAATAGTCATCTTGAAAGCTAATGTAATGAAATCTCGATCTTGTAACGCTAGAGAGGGGTTATCTATGTATAACCATGTCATCAGATCATTGATATAAGTTGACACGGTTAGTTTACTTGGTTCAACTACTTTCACACGCAATGATCATTTATATTACTATATTCTCAAAATCAATTCTTACGAGCAAATAATTTCGCCAAATGAGGCATAATATCGCAGAATACTATGCACGATGGTGTATATGAATACATACGTAATTACGTACATAAGTACAAGAAATGGAATGTCAGAATTTAGAGTCTAAGTTTGATTGGGGGTTTAGTTGTTCCGTACGGTATTCCGTGCAAAAATATGTGGTTAATATTATTTTGGGAAATGTGTGTGTGGTTGAAAATGAGTATGAGGTATATGGAATTACGTGCGAATTTGGTTAACACTAAATAGAACAATGCCTAAATCTACCGTTCTATTTTCGATCTTTATAATTGTTTCACCCAATTAAAATAACTCATCTAACATATATAGGTTAGTAAATAGCCAAAAATAGGAGATAATAAGTGAGGGATAGGGGTTGAATTTTTTATGGTTTTTAATGAATTTTAATATAAAAGAGGAGAGAGAATGAATGAGATTGAATAGTGGATATTTATATAGTATATATGGGTTCCACGAGATATATGAATGTGATTAATTTAAGATAAAAAATAAATGGATAAAAATAAATAATAAATAATAAATAATAAAAATTGGTAAAAATGATTGCCTAGGCTACGGGTGTTCTCCTACATATTTTTACACACTTTTTTCAATTTACTTATTCTCTCCCTTATTTCACATCCACATATCTCGTGGAACTTACCTATATTATACAAATTCTATCATTTAGTTTCATTCATTTTCTTTCTATATCACATAAAAATATATAAAAATTTATTTTTACACATCCTAACACCCACTAAATTTATATTCTAAACTTTGGAGAGAATTAAATTTTGGTTGAATATTATCAAAAGAAAAGGAGAAAAAGTGTGATGGTTGGTAGAGCCACGTGGGGTGGTGAAGCAAGCATTATCGTGGCCTTACAACCGTCAAGAACCTCGTGATGGGGTTTGCATCTCCCACGTCAGGTATAAATTAAATCCGTCGTACGTCCTTGCCTCTCACCTTTGTCGGTCCAAATCTCACAGAATATTATGTGTCTTTCCGTGGGCCCAATAATTAACCATTGCAGAAACATTCACCACC
Organism: Jasminum sambac; assembly: GCA_018223645.1. Lineage (NCBI taxonomy): Eukaryota > Viridiplantae > Streptophyta > Magnoliopsida > Lamiales > Oleaceae > Jasminum > Jasminum sambac. The sequence goes on from CP073652.1 coordinate 32,518,731, forward strand.
ATTTTGATGAACCAAATTGCTCTCTTCCCAGCGGCCGGACCATAATTATGGTCTGTGGTTTGATTTTCGGATCATCGATCTCAGTTTTAAAATTGAGATTGGATCAGGTTGTGCGGTGAGAGGAGGCAGATTTAGAAAATTTTAAATTTATCAGTGGCGGGGTGGTGGTCGATCAAAGTTTTGGCTTTTTGGCTCAAATAGTGCCCAAAAACTTTGGCCACGATATCAGCCGGAAAATTTTAATTCTTTGGAGCTCCCCTTCACCCAGAATCTAGATCCGTCTCGAACTCAAATGGAGATCGTATGTCGAAAATCAATGATCAGATAACTATGGTCCGTCTAGATCTCTTTATTCCTGTTTTTATGAACTCCATCTACCAGCTCTTCCTCATTCTCAATCAATTAAGCCCCGTTAGTGTATGTATATTTATGAATATTTATGAGTTTTGATATAAAATAGGAGAAAGAATGAGTGGAATTGAGTGGTGGAAATTTATGTAGTATATTGGATCCCAGAAAATATGTGGATGTAATTGGTTTGACTTTTGATGTGAATGTATTAAAATGTATAAAAATTTGTTAAAAATTGTAAAAGAACGGACTGTAATTTGCTCCTCCGTGCGTCAACATTCTTGCTTGCATTTTAATTGTGGATTGGCCGGGAAGCAAAAAATTGGACCAAATCGATGAGGTGACCATGAACTCCAAAGCTATGTGTTTTATCTTATTCACCTTTGTTAATGTAATTAGTTTAATTGGAGCGCGTATCTGTAGTACTATATATAGTCGGTCTGATGAATAAAATAGTTATTTCTGCGTCATGCCTTACCAATTCAATTCTAGCTACCAAAAAAAATAAGGAGACTCTATAAAGTGAAGATCTAGATGACGGTTAGAAGACCCAAAACTCATGTTACTCCTCTCCTCTCTCATACAAAATTTTATCCATCTTCTACACTAGAATTTTCTTCATGTCTTCTATAGATCATTAAGTTTTAATTCTAATTCAAGGATAATCATATTAAATTGTAATTACATATATATATATTGGAATAAAACTAGAACTGATCGGGAACTTATCATGCGTAAGGAGTATTTAATCTACCGTCTATCCATTACTCATTTCACTATCTCATATAGTATATATAGAATAGAGAAAAAATATTCATGTGTAACATAAATAAAAATCAATTCTGATATTATAATTTATAAGATATAAGACTTGAAAATTATAATTAGACAGACGATAATGTTAAAAAATAATGTGTGGGCAAGCAAGGCACTAAAAGATGTACGAAAGAGAAATACGTAGAGATGGCGTCGGGATGACTAGATGACTCCAATCACATCATATATAATTATTTTTGTAAATAAATGAAGGAAAAAATGATCATCAATATTGAAACTGCCTAATCTTGATTTCTCTTCCACAAATCACAAATGGCTGTAGTATCTTACTAATTTGTGTGTGGGATTTTAAAATTTTTTTAGAAAATTATATTTTCTCTCAATTGTTCTTCTTTTCTCTCAATTTCGTAGAATCTCACTCACAAGTAAATGTGATACCACACTTACTGGTGAGTGGAGATCAAGATTACTATCAGTCTATCAAACAAACAAATAGAATCGATTTGGAATTCAAAAAACACGCATGAAATACTTGCCTCTAATATAGAGGGTGATATGATTTTTTTAATGGTTTTTTATGGAATTTAATGTAAAAGAGGAAAGAGAATGTTCAAAGGGGTTTGGTCTAGTCGTAAAGTACTCCCTTATCGGTTTGTCCCGGGTTTGAGACACGATACCCCACTCATATGATCCCCAATTTATATTAAAAAAATAGAAGAGAAAATGAGTGGAGTTTAATGATAAAGATTTGTGTAGTATATATAGGTCCCATGAGATTTGTGGATATGATTGGTATGATCAAAAGAAAAAATAAAAAATGGATAAAAAATGATAAAATTTGATAAAATTTAAATCCTATCACATGCATAACACGTCCTTCTTTAAGCAATAGAGGTGTCTATTTTTAGCAGCAACTTTCTACTCCCAGCGCTGGCATGCGCTGGGAAATTTGTTGTCTCACAATGGGGTGCGGGCCCCACAACCATCAGGGGGCAAAGGTGGGAGCGCTGGGAAATTTGTTGTTCACGGGCCCCACAGCCATCAGGGGGCAAAGGTGGGCTAGGAGAGAGATGGAAGAAGTTGGGACAAAAGAAAGCTGGGAAGAGATCATCTGCACTACTTTTAGATGCCTTTTAAAAGGGGCGAATAGTTTGCGATTAAACGTGTATCAAACAAAAAATCATAAACAAAATTAACTAAAAATTTAAAATTATTTTTGACATTAGTCAAATCTTTTATTTAAAAAGAAAAAAAATATATTCCCGTACACAATGTACGTCACTGCCTAGAAACACTTAATTTAGATGTTTCGTTGAGCTTTAAAAGTCATGGAACGGACACTAGTCTCTAAATCCAAGTATAAAGGTCAAGAAAGAAGAAGGAACAAATAAATAAATAGTAGTGAAAATTATGAAAAATTCAGCACGAATTTTGGCCGATATGTGGCCCACAAGATCGTCTACACTTCTTGCACAGTACCACATCTGTTACCGGCTCGACGCCGCCAGAATAATGAGGTTTCGGTGACCATATGTATTCCAACGATCAAATCTACAAGCACAATAATTTCAAAGTGCAAGAAAATGAGTTAAACAATAGATTTAATTTTTGTGGGAAGGTAGTTAGAGGGTGTCAGCATGAATACATTAATGCATTTTAACGCATTTTTTTAAATTTCAAATTTGGTCAAATAAATCACATTCATACATCTTTCTTTAATTTTGGTTCGTCATTCATCGGATAAAATCGTATCTAGGGGAGTTACGTCCATTCTAACTTAACATATTATTCCATTCAATATTTTTTTGTAGGGTGTGCTATAAAACATCAAGTGTTTTGTGAAATTGTGAATATGGTTTGTAGTATGTCAAGGCTTTAATATGTTTCGGATGTACGAAGACGCTTTTTTGTTTTTTTTTAGAAATACCTCTGCTCGAAAATCCAAGTTCGAGGTATAGTTTTGTTAATGGAAGGATGTAAGAAGGCACATTAATTTGTTATTTATTTATTTTTTATCTGCTTGGACAATAATGCATTTATGAATATCTTGAAAACAAAAAAAAAAAAAAAAAAAAAAAAAAAAAAAAAAAAAAAAAAAAAAAAAAAAAAAAAAAAAAAAAAAAAAAAAAAAAAAAAAAAAAAAAAAAAAAAAAAAAAAAAAAAAAAAAAAAAAAAAAAAAAAAAAAAAAAAAAAAAAAAAAAAAAAAAAAAAAAAAAAAAAAAAAAAAAAAAAAAAAAAAAAAAAAAAAAAAAAAAAAAAAAAAAAAAAAAAAAAAAAAAAAAAAAAAAAAAAAAAAAAAAAAAAAAAAAAAAAAAAAAAAAAAAAAAAAAAAAAAAAAAAAAAAAAAAAAAAAAAAAAAAAAAAAAAAAAAAAAAAAAAAAAAAAAAAAAAAAAAAAAAAAAAAAAAAAAAAAAAAAAAAAAAAAAAAAAAAAAAAAAAAAAAAAAAAAAAAAAAAAAAAAAAAAAAAAAAAAAAAAAAAAAAAAAAAAAAAAAAAAAAAAAAAAAAAAAAAAAAAAAAAAAAAAAAAAAAAAAAAAAAAAAAAAAAAAAAAAAAAAAAAAAAAAAAAAAAAAAAAAAAAAAAAAAAAAAAAAAAAAAAAAAAAAAAAAAAAAAAAAAAAAAAAAAAAAAAAAAAAAAAAAAAAAAAAAAAAAAAAAAAAAAAAAAAAAAAAAAAAAAAAAAAAAAAAAAAAAAAAAAAAAAAAAAAAAAAAAAAAAAAAAAAAAAAAAAAAAAAAAAAAAAAAAAAAAAAAAAAAAAAAAAAAAAAAAAAAAAAAAAAAAAAAAAAAAAAAAAAAAAAAAAAAAAAAAAAAAAAAAAAAAAAAAAAAAAAAAAAAAAAAAAAAAAAAAAAAAAAAAAAAAAAAAAAAAAAAAAAAAAAAAAAAAAAAAAAAAAAAAAAAAAAAAAAAAAAAAAAAAAAAAAAAAAAAAAAAAAAAAAAAAAAAAAAAAAAAAAAAAAAAAAAAAAAAAAAAAAAAAAAAAAAAAAAAAAAAAAAAAAAAAAAAAAAAAAAAAAAAAAAAAAAAAAAAAAAAAAAAAAAAAAAAAAAAAAAAAAAAAAAAAAAAAAAAAAAAAAAAAAAAAAAAAAAAAAAAAAAAAAAAAAAAAAAAAAAAAAAAAAAAAAAAAAAAAAAAAAAAAAAAAAAAAAAAAAAAAAAAAAAAAAAAAAAAAAAAAAAAAAAAAAAAAAAAAAAAAAAAAAAAAAAAAAAAAAAAAAAAAAAAAAAAAAAAAAAAAAAAAAAAAAAAAAAAAAAAAAAAAAAAAAAAAAAAAAAAAAAAAAAAAAAAAAAAAAAAAAAAAAAAAAAAAAAAAAAAAAAAAAAAAAAAAAAAAAAAAAAAAAAAAAAAAAAAAAAAAAAAAAAAAAAAAAAAAAAAAAAAAAAAAAAAAAAAAAAAAAAAAAAAAAAAAAAAAAAAAAAAAAAAAAAAAAAAAAAAAAAAAAAAAAAAAAAAAAAAAAAAAAAAAAAAAAAAAAAAAAAAAAAAAAAAAAAAAAAAAAAAAAAAAAAAAAAAAAAAAAAAAAAAAAAAAAAAAAAAAAAAAAAAAAAAAAAAAAAAAAAAAAAAAAAAAAAAAAAAAAAAAAAAAAAAAAAAAAAAAAAAAAAAAAAAAAAAAAAAAAAAAAAAAAAAAAAAAAAAAAAAAAAAAAAAAAAAAAAAAAAAAAAAAAAAAAAAAAAAAAAAAAAAAAAAAAAAAAAAAAAAAAAAAAAAAAAAAATCTATTGAATAGAGGTCGGTGCCAATGGAAGAAAGGAATCAAGAATCAATTGAGCTGCTCCTTCTGCTTGTCGTTCGAGTGCTTTAAAAAAAACGTATAGCCGCTGCTTCCATAAAAGCTCATCTGATTCCTGAATCTGGTTCGCTTCTCTCCTGAAAACAAAAAAATTGATCCTATTTCAAGCCTTTTCACTTATTTTATTAAGTCTTCCCTTCCATAAATAAGGAAGATGCCCTATGCCCTAAAACAGGCTATTTCATCGTAACTCTATTAAGGGCTAATTCCTAAATTTATTTATTTAGTGTTCAATTTAAAAAAAAAAATCATCTCTATATTAAAAATATGAATTTAATTAAAAAATTATATATGAAATTTAAATTTTTAATTAAAAATTATAAATGAAAATTTTAAAATGAAAGGTGAATTTGATTTCGTTAAAGATAAAACAAACAATCTAATTTATTTTTTTGTATTTTTATTTTATACATATTGTTCTAAATTAAATATTAATAATTATAACAAATTGATAGTTGATTTAATGATTTTTTAAGTGTATTTCTATTTTTAAATATTTTAGAATTTAAAAATATAAAAATATTCTTGTACTGCCTTTTTTATAAACGCTTATTAAGGAAATGCGTGTTTCCTTAATTTTGTAAACGCGTTTCCTTTTTTTATAAACACATGTTTTCTTAATTTATTAATTATTAACTCTTGTTGTGAACTAAAAAAATAAAAATAAAAAAATAATTTGGGTTTTTGGAGGGAAAATTTGTTTTGGTGGAAGAGCTTTTTATAGATTATAGATTATAGATTATAGATTATAGATAGCAGGTGGAAGGCGGCCGGGATGGGACAATGGGCTAGGTTGTGGCCCAATAAGCATTAGTTGAAGTAAATCCAAACCCAACAAACTATTGCGCTATCAGCCGAAGATCTCGGTTGGAAAGCCCGGTGATAATTTGAGCCCAAGAAAGAGACTCGTCACAATGGAGAGGCGAAGGATACGTATCCGAGGTGGAAGAGGCAAACGCCTAATTTCAGAGACTCAGAGAACAGAGAAACCCAAGTATACCCGGGTGTTGGGGCGGAAGAAGCAAGAACCCTAGGTAACGGATATTTTCTTCCATGTCTTACATTAGATTTGCTGTTTCTAGATGGAAATCTTAACCTAGAATCACCGACTATAGTCTTTGTATCTTCGTACGGTTAATTTTTTTCGGAATTGTTATCACTAGACGGTATTTTTCCTCTAGGTACTGATTTTTCCTTAACATTGATGTTTATTGATAAGAGTCTTCCTTATATTTTGTTTATGGCTTCCCAGAAAAAAGTTGTTCCCTAGTGATAAATTTTCTACACGGAAATCTTTGTTGAAGTTTCGCTTTCCCCAAATTTATTTATAGCGTTGCCTTTTGAACTGGATTTATATATATATATATATATATATATATATATATATATAAATACCCAAGTGGTTCCAATCGTGTATATGACAGTGCATATGATATTGTCTGTTGTTTTAATAACACTTCTACTCCATAGTGATTCAGATATTTTTTGACATAATATGTATGCGAGGCAACACTTCTATTCACAAGATCATCAACCACCCCACTTCCGCAACATTATATTTCAACATGTATGCCATTTAATATGTCAGAATAGTATTATTCATCATAATTTTCTTGTTTCCTGAGATAGCAAATTGTCATGGATGCATTTAACCGAAGAACGTTCCCCGATAGCGAGACTGATTTGTGCGACGGAGAAGATGCTGAATATGACTCAAAAGATGAGAGCTTCGCAGGATTGCCTTCTGAATTAGTAATCCTTTACAAGGATATCATGTCCAACCCTCATCCGCTCCTGGTCTCCAATGAGCAGGCGAAGTTTAGCTGCGATCCCAAAGTAATTGCTCCGAGAACTCATGATATTATTCTAAATCCCTGTGAATACGTACATCTTTGCCTGTTGTGTTCTTTTGATTGTACAAAGTTATGTTTTCCTTGGGATGGTCAAAGAATTTTTGGGGGCTTACAACTTGTTTAGTTGACAACATTTTCAAACTAAAAAATGCATGCCCCTTGTCATGTTTTGGTCTTTGACTTTGAGTTTGATGATGCAAATTGGAGCATCGAACACGTTTAGGTCATGTTCCTTTCATCAATTTGCATGCTATTAAGAAGCTACTCGGGGAATGTCCCATTAACACTATGTGCTCCAAGATTTCTGGATGTTGACATAGATATTCCACCTTTAGCTTTATTAAGTGAATGTATGAATTCTTTGGTAGTATGTGTTTATATCATATTTGTGTTTGGATAGAGTATAACTTGTGGAGCTGACCACACACTGCTCCATAATACTCCTTGGAGAAACATTAAGAAACATGGAATATTGATAATCACAAAAAACCTGGGGTGTGGAGAATCCCCCCTCTTCCACCTCCTTTTATAGTGTTCTTAATATACATAGATTCTTGCAGTTGGATAATAAGAAAGTTTAATTCTTCTATGTCAGCATTGGGAATTGAGGCGCTTGCTAGTTGAGAGACTTAACCGCGATTTGGTTGAAGAACTTGACTTTCTTGACCAACTTTTGGAGTATGACATGAGAGACAATCGAAAGTGGTGAGAAACATCCTCGTGAGTGTATTTTATTAGCTTAGTATTTCCACTTTATCAAATTGGTTGGTCTTTTGTTACATGTTTAGAGCTTAAAATCTAATTATTCAGAAACATACATGATGATCACACCAGCTTTGTTGCTTGGACTCTTCACTTTTGAAGAAGTACCCGTGTCGAACAGTCGGATATGGGATAAGGGTATGGGATCCTTCTCGGATCCTTTGAGTAAAAAAATAAAAATAAAAATTTATATCATTCAAATTAATGTTTATTTAAATTTTTATTTCCCAAGAATGCACATAAAACTATCAAATATACATTTCCAAAGTTAAATTTAAGTTTATAATACGGATTCATGTACTTTTTCTAAAATTTAGACCATTTTTAGCCGTGTCGCCTTATCCTAAATTTTTGGCAATGAAGGATTTGACACTCCGATACATACGCATACCCCGAGTCCGAGCATCATAGCATACCAGTTTGTGTTTGATTACTCGAGGGTTCTTAATGTGTTGAAAATTGTGAGCGTAATTACTATATACTTTTTTAGTTTGAAATAGAAAAGATGCTTTTGAGCCTCTTCAATGCAGTTGAAGTTCAGTAGTCCACTTCTGGTTGCATCAAGTTTAATTTTAGTATTTAAATTAAATGTTGTATAACCCACGTAAAATCAGAAATTATCAGCAATTAATGTGCAGATAAGAATCGAAACTAGTCCCGGGTTAGCGTAGTGCAAAACTTGTGGGTCTTAACGAGTAACAACATTCTGTCTGTATCTTGAAGTACAACATAGTTTGTGTAATGTGTACCCAACTAACTTCTTTTTCTCTGATTCTGATGCTGTGTGCATCTTCAAGCCTCGACCGTTGTCATTTTAAGTTATGGTTGGATTCATTTTCAGTGCCCAATCCCATATGTTTATCTATGGATTTCACAAGCATCTTGTATAAGCCAATGCAATATATGTGCAGGCATCATAGGCGGTGGGTAGTCGAGAAGCTTGGAAGGAATGTTGGAAGCAGGGAACTTGAATTCACGGAGAAGATCATATCCAAGGATGCTTACGACTATCACCCTTGGTTGCATAGACAGGTAAATTGGAATTCACCTCAGGTTTAAAGGAGAAGCCATTTTCATTTAAAAAAGGAAAAAAAAAAGGAAAAAAAAATTCAGTTCCTGTCCTTGAGTGCTAGAGTTTATGACTACAGCTCCTTTTGCAGTGGGTTTTTCAAGCTTTTGATGGAGATTGGGAAGATGAACTTGCATATTGCGATAAAATCCTTGGCAAAGACATTTCTAACAACTTTGCTTGGGATCAGGTACTCTTAATAGATTTATTATGACCATAGTCCTTGCAACGCGATTCAATGATAATTGTCATGAGAAGAGGATTATGTGATGTGAAACCTAGCCTTTTGGGCTTCTTTGGTCTGTAAAGTTCTCAAGGGTTTGGAGAAGTGATAAATTTTAAGGAACATCTAAAATAAATAAATTAATAAATACACTTCTAGTACCACACGAGCTCTTAAGAGTTTTTTCCGAGTTTGAGTGTCTATTAGTGGTTCATTCTCTGAGTAGCTTTTGAAGCTTTTAGATCTGATTTTTTATTTTCTTCAACCAGCTTTTGAAGCTTTTACTGTTTGATTTTCTTTGCTAGCTCTTAAAGGTTCTAGATTTCATTTTATGCAGCTCAGTTGCTTCATGATTTTCTTCCACTGTACTTCCATTCCTCCCTTCATCTTTGTGTTTATCCAAACCACCCTTATGTGTACGTTAGTCCTTTCAACCTAAGAAGCATGTTCGAGACTTATGTAAATTTATTGAGAACAACCTTTGTTTCCTCACATCCTTCCCTTGTAATGATCCTAGTTCCGGTATTCGAAATATCTTCCTGCACTTTTAGTTACCCTAGCTGTATGTCGCTTCGTCTATAGTGTGTGGGGGTTTATGTATATTGAATGAGAAACTTGAATAGAGTACAGAAATCGTTTATAGACTTTTTAATTTGAAGTCGAAGCTAAATATATTGTAATCATACATGAAATTTTGGAGGTGTATGGCGGAATGCTTTGATGATAATGTTTCTGGCATAAAATTCTTTTGTCTTATCCCAAGTTAGTTTAGTTTGTGAATCTCTGTTTGCCGTTGACCCTCATCTATATTTTCATCTTCTAGTATGTCAAAATGCGTTATGATCTGATGCTGTGTTTTGTCTTCATTTTCTGAATTATATGTTGTGTGTAGAGATATTTTGTTGTAACAAGATCTAAGATGGCGGTGGACTGGCGGGAGGCCAGGAGGAGTTTGGAAGTTGATTATGCTCTAAAAGCCATTGCTCTCGAACCCGGGAATGATTGCCCCTGGACGTACCTGAGAAACCTATACCGTTTTGACTCGGAATCTTTTGTTGGCGATATGCGGCTACATGAAGCCTGTGTCACTGTTTTGATGGAAGAGGTAAATTACTTAAATGCTCTCGATGAGCATGGTTTCATATTGCCAGCAGCTGATGTGGATCCTGCTCTTTCTAAAAGAGCTTGTAAAAATGCTTTGGACATGGTGTTGGCTCTAAGCAAGACTACTTCGGACATGGTGTCAAAGTCTGACTTCAAAACACGTAGCCACGAATTGACATCTGTGATCCGTGTTGTATGTGATGTGCAGAAGTTTGCTGAGAATAGGGATGTGATCCGAGTGATCCGTGCTTTTCGGGATCTGGGCCCTTATCCGAGAGCTTTTGGTGTTCTGGATCTGAATCCCGCACTTGTCACAATGCGGACTTGATGCATATTCTTCATTGGTCATGATGCAGCCTCGTGAGTTCTCCTATGGAGAAGTAGGTGTACATTTGTTTGGACAATGGATTTGATCTTAGTGATTTTGATCCGGTATTCACGGTGGTGGGTATCACTGCTTCCCTTCTCCTTTAGTTAGCGGAGAACAAAAAGGATTCTATTGTATTTTATAACAAAAGTTCCCTTCGAAGTGAATATTTTGGATATTTAAGATATGGTTGATGTTTGATAGCGATTTTTGTAAAAATGACTTTTATGCATGGTTGAAAATTGGTATAAAATATTAAAAAAAAATTCAAGCCAATTGAATAATTATTCGAAAGTGAAAATTGAAAAAATAATTTTTTGTTTAAAGTTGTAATCAATAAGCTATCAATTAACAATTATAGTATTTTAGTAATTAAGAAGTAAATAATATTATGTTTGTTGTTTGATGTTTTTTTATTTTTATTTATTCATTTATTTATTTTTTTTTAAAGAATTTGTAAGGAGTAAATTCTCGGTTCTAGGAAGCTCGCTTTGTGTTTGCCGTTTCGTCATGCTTTTTAGAATATCGAATAAATCAATTATAAAACCGTTTCTCCTTTAGGGATTTTTATAAGTATATGTATATGCTGTGAAATATTACCTCGTAAGAGAAATATCAACGTAATCTTATGATGCCGATAAACTTTTGCTTGATTTATTCTTAGAGTAAGATTAAGGTAGGGGGAATTTTTATTTTTTTATTTTTACAATAAAAAATCTAAATTTGAGTTTTTCTCCATTGCATGTCAAATAATGTGGTGAAATAAGGGGAATAAACCCAAATTTGAGAGGTTATTATCTAAAGGGTTATTTTCGCATTACACCCCTCCCCCCCAAGAAATTATCTATTCTGATACAATTCTAACCCCATTCTTTTTTTTCGTCCTTCTACCCTCCCAAACTATGAGAAATTATCGCCATAGGACCCCGATAACGTTTTCATTCATTTTCATCATTAAATAACCCTATTTTGTCTTTTAGTGACCCACTTTTTTGTCTTTTAGTGCAAAGGTGGAATGGTCATGGGGATCCTGTGAAACTGATAGTTTGGGGTCCTGTATCGAAAATACCAATAGTTAACTTTAATTTAATAGTAAATTAGTTGAATTAATTTTAATTTGAAAATACCAAGTTAATATAATATTCAAATTAATCTTAAATCTTTCCTATGTATCGACTACGCTTCTAGACCAAAATAATAATAATAATAAGTAGTTCAAATGGTAAAAAAAAAATTGGTGTGCATTTGGTTTCAAATTTTAATTAAATTTTACCTTTTATTTTTTTTATGGATGCTTATTTCATCCGTAATTAATTTTATTGAATTAATTTCATACTGGTTAAATAGTTTTTATAATATATACCGTAAGCAACAGATAACCTTCCCCCCGAAAACATAACCGTTGCTATGGTCTTTCGAAAATTTTCTTTAGTATTAGATACACGCATATTTTGATTTTAAGCAATAGGTAATAATAAAAAATTTACCGAATACAAAGAATTAATCACAAAAGTGGTGGTGGGTTTTTTAGGGTGGGGTGATTTTTTTATTTTCTTTTTTATTTTACTTTTTTGTGATCAATTCTTTGTATTCGGTATATTTTTTTCAGTGATCTATATTTATAATAAAATTTTATTTAGGTACAACAATTACATTTATTATCAACTGTTGCTTAAAATCAAAATATGCTTGTATTTAATACTAAATAAAATTTTTGAAAGACCATAGCAGATGTTGTATTTTCGGGGTATTTTCGGGGAAAGGGTTTTTTTTATTTTTTGTTTTACTTTTTATGATTAATTCTTTATATTTGGTATATTTTTACTGTAATATATTCCTAATAAAATTTTATTTAGGCATAACAATTGCATTTATTAATTATATTACTTACGGTATATATTGTAAAACCTATTTAACCAGTATGAAACTAATTCAATAAAATTAGTTACGGACGAAATAAGTATCAATAGTAGAAGAAGTAAAAGGTAAAATTTAATTAAATTTTGGGACCAAATCCACACAATTTTTTTTAACTATTTGAGCTACTTTTTTATTATTATTTTGGACTCAAAGAGCAGTCGACATTATATTAACTTGGCATTTTCGAATTAAAATTAATTTAGCTAATTTAGGATTAAATTCAAGTTACTTATTGGTATTTTTCGCTACAAGACCTCAAAGTATAAGTTTAACAAAGTTTAACAGGACCCCCCAAAATTTAGAACCATTTTACCCTTACACTACAAAATAAAAAGGGCCACAAAAAGACAAAATATAATAATTTAACGGTGGAATTGGATGAAAACGTTATTGGTGTCCTGCGGTGACAATTTCTCTTAGTTTGGGGGGTAGGAGGACGAACAAAAAGAATGGGATTGGAATTGTATCAAAATCAATAGTTTTTTTTGGGGGTAATGTGAACATAACCCTTATCTAAATTTGGGGTTAGCCCCAAATTCAGGGAATACTCCTCCAACCATCGCTCACATAATTTGATATTAACTAACACTTTAATACTATGATGACAAATTTAGGGTTGGCCATGGGTTGGGTTGGATTTGTGGTTAATTCTCACCCAATCCAATTAAATCGGTTTGGTGAAAAACGAACTCAATCCAACCCACTCAAAGTGTAAAACTAATCCAATCAAACCCAGTTAAAGTTGGTTTGGGTTGGGTTGGTCGATTTGGAATTTGGTTTCATAATAATTTAATATAATTTTTTAGTATTTAAATTAATGTAAAATTAGTTATTAGCTCGATCCAAATCTAGATTGTACATGGACGATTTTGTAAAACAAGTTCCTATTAAAATTTTTTTACTCATTTCCTCATAATTTATTGATTTTTTCAATTTGTATTTTTATTTATATTTAAATTAATTGGTGGGTTGGGTTTAATTGGGTTATCATGTAGAACTCAAACCCAACCCAATCCAATTAAAAAATAAATTTTGAAACCCAACCCAATCCAAAGTAGTAAAAAACTCAATCCAACCCTAGTGGGTTGGATTGGATTGGATGGATTGAACAATTTAGATTGGGTTTTGCCCAACTCTAAAGAAATTTATATTTTTCCCCTTTAATTTTCTCCTAGACATTATTTGAGAATGACATTTTTTCCGTCACTTTTTCCCCCTCGCCTTTTTCACCGGCATATTAAGTTTGCTCGAATTAGCGCTATTTTTCTTGATCTTTAGTTGGGCGGCTTCTTGTGCACGTTTCAGACTTTCAGTGGCCTGTTGACCTTTTTTCCGTCTTTTCTTTTCTTTTTTTTTCTGGTGAGTTTTTATGACGTGAATACGTTGTTATTTCATGTTTAGAGCAAGTTAAGTTTTGAATTATTTTAATAAGATATCCGTCTAATTACAAATGTAAATAAGGGTATTATTATTAGGAAAATTGGTGCAAATGGTCCAAAATTTACATGCAAATTGTACAAATGGTCCCGAAAAATATATTTTTGTTATAAAAGTATAGAAATAATAGAGAATTTAGAGAGAATGAATTCTAAGGAATTCTCAGGAATCAATTTCATTAATAACTGAAACCCTATTTATAGGAAAACTTCGAATGACACAATCGTAATTACATAATTTCATCAAGGGTATAATAGTCATTCACCTAAAATAATTATTCATAACTACCATATTATTCACCAAATTATTCTACCTAATAATTATTCTCCACCAAACAATTATTCATAACAATTATTTATAACACTCCCCATTGAATGACTATTAATACAAATGTCTTCTAAACTTGTTTGAAGAAAAACCCAGTGGGAAAAAACTTCCAAACCGATTTGAAAGATACTTGGAGTGGTCATATACTGCTTCATCAAAACATTGCTCCCCCTGATGTCTGTCAGCGGTATAGGAGTATTCACGTGCTGCCTCATTAAAACTTTGTCAAGAAAACCCAATGGGAAAAACCTTGATCGAAGGAAAAAGAGTACAGCTACTCCATCTGATTTCATATTTTGAGAACGGATATCCTTACTTCTGGTAAAGGATTTCAATATCACCATTGTTTGAATCTAAAGTATTATCTCTATTATAACTTAATCCAATAGATACACTGTGTCGATTTCTCTTGTTGTCCTCAATATACCATGAATATGCCTTATTAAAATTTTATTAGAAAAAATCCAGTAGGAAAAATCCTAATGAAGGAAAAAGACTACAATATTCATGTGAATACGCCATTAAAGTTGCCTCATTAAAAACCTTGTTAGGAAAATCCAGTGGGATAAAACCTCAGTCAAGGGAAAAAGAGTGCAACACGTATTTTATACAAGTATACTTCAAGCATTTCAAAATCTTTCATGGATTTATATCAGTATCATATACATTAGTTGATACGCTTCATTCTTTTCCACGTGAATGAAATTTAAATATCATATAATATCATGTTATATTCAGTGCTTATATGCAATCAACAGCTTCGATCTCATTTTCTCACTATATCGAGATATATACCTAAATCTCTTCTGGAGATTTCATATTAGTTGAGATTGAGCTGTCTCATTAAAAACCTTGTTTGAGAAAAACCCTTTTGGGACAAAAACATCAATCAAGGAAAAGAGTACAGCATATGAATTTCTCAACAATATCAATGTAGATATTTTGAGCCGTTGCATGTACTGATACAATAATACATTTGAAACCACTTCAAGAGTTTCATTCTCATTTCTCATTAAACCCGTACATGAATACATCAATCATAAGGGCATATATTTTAGCATCGGTATTTTCCGATTGATTTCAATATCCTCACTATCATATGTAGCGCTATCTTTTCATACTGTGTCGACACTTTCAATCTTATTCATTTCCCCATATCGACATAACTTATCGAGATATCTCATTATCAATTCTCTTGTAGGATTACATAATATAGTTATGTATATATACTCTTCAAGAGTATATGCCTCCGTTATTAAGACCATCTTTTATAATTTGCTTTGATATATATGATTGTGGAACTCTTATAATATCAACATTTCTAGCAATATTAACTTATCAAAGTATCATAGTTGATATATGTGATTGTTCATAGTCTTTCATGCATCCTTGAACTTCAAGTTCATATTTCAATTGTGAGGACATAGTATGATGCATTTAACATATCATTTTCATCCTTTAATACTCCCCCTCATGCTAAGAAAATTTAGAACACTAAAACTCATATATGTTCTCATCATTCAGCCTTAATATGGGAATTTATATAGTTTACATCCTTGTATGCACATACTCAAATCCTTCAGGGATTTATTCAAATCATTGGGATATATATATTTACTAGCTTTATCATTAAATTTGGAAATCATGCTCATACCGTGAGCAAATCATTTCGTAATCTTCCAATTACGAATCATATACATATGTGACTATCTAGTGGATCCATATCATAATATCTAGTAGTCCATATGGAGGATGAGTGGGCCCATATTTCTCATCCTTTATATATTCCAGATATATTTGAGATTTTATTCCCAATATTGGCCAGTAATTATTTATTGAGAATAATTATTTGAAGAATTCTTCTAATTCTTCACTTGAAATATTGATTTCAATAATTGTTTAAACCGGGATGGTCAATCCGATTTTGCAAACGAGTATTATTGAACTTCTAGTTCAGTAAATTCTTATATCGATTTCACTAGTATCTATATAGTGCTCAACATGATTTATCATAGAAACAATTCACCGACATATTCCATCATCTTGTAGTGATATTATTGTCTATTACTGTTCAAACACGGAGTTACAGCTCATACGCATCACATCTGGCTACTGTTCAACTGTGGAGTCTTAGCTCTTGCGCTTTACAGAGTCGTAACTCATACGCCTCGTATTATTCTATAAATAGATCGTCAAAATTATTGCAAAATTCATCCTAACAAGGGTCTATACATTATAATGGATCACATGCTCTCAAATCTTCGAAAATACTATCCATCACTACCGATCAAAATCCTAAAAAAGGATTTATCGAAGTAGGCTTGAAAGGTTGAGGATGCTAATGAATAAGGGTATCCCACAAGATATCCGATGGTTGATTGAAGCAAATGTTCGATTATCTGGTGAGGTTTCAATTCCTTCTAAATACATGCCTGGTATTGGTAAAAGTAGTTTTTCAAAGAAACGGATAGTAAAAAGATTAGGAGGATGCTACAAGTGTGCTCGGTGGACATGTGACACTCGATGTAAGTCTATGGGGTACTTATCCAGAAATCGAGAAGATAAAATAGCATTTATTAAGGATGGATTAAGTAAGGAGTCATTGGATGATATTCAACTGACTCTTGAGACACATCCTAGTGGATACGTGCATCGTGAGCTTATGGCCTTATGGACCCAATTCAAAGATGAACAAGCACATAATAGCTTAGAAAAACTTATTTCAAAAGATCCTATCTGTAAATTTAGTAGAAAAACTTAGTATAATAATTTTCTCATATTAATATAAGGAAGTTCGGTGTAATAACGAAGATCAATGTTTTTCTTGTAATTGTAAATATATTTTTTTCAATTTTTAAGAGATATATATGTATATATATATTATTTTTCAATCACCGATAGGTATATGTCATTTCACTAAAATTTTTCTACCATTTTCTCTTTCATATTTGTCAAAAAGTAAATAGTACAATCAATTATTGGTTTGAAAATTTATCTTTAAATAGAGGGATTCATATATCTATCATTCATTCGTTGAAAGAGAGAGATAGAGGTGGAGATGGAGATATCATAATCATCTCATGTAAGTCAATCTTTACCTCGTCAGGTAAAAACTATATGTGTTCTTGGTGGCTCCAGACTAGTAGGTCATATCCAATATGTGGATATTGGGCGTGTTGTCGCAGTACGCCAAAATTTATTTTATTTCCTTACTCGGTTTCAAAACTACAAATTAATGTAGAAGTGGTAAGTAAGGGTCGAACCCAAGAGGAACGGTGTTTGATCTAATTGTTTTTATCAATTAATATAGAAAATGGGGGTTTTGTGAAGTTGAATGCAATTCGAAAATAAAATTACAAAATAAAAGAGACGAAAATGAAACAATTGAAGATATATCTAGTTCTCGGGTTCGGTTGTGTCAACATCTTGTGTTTATCTTTCCCATGCAACGTGTACTATCCCTTCTTCAATTTATCAACTCTCAATTAACCAATACGATCTGATTAACGAATTCTTCCTTAAGTGTATTAAATTAAAGTGAGTTCTTTAACTTAACATCTAGCCATTGGATAATCCTAAACAAGTTCTTAGGATTTAATGCAACGCTAGTGTGAAATGAACAAGAAAAATGAGTTGAATTAGATGATCAATTTCACAAACTTGAATTAATACATCTAAGTTGATTTATTAACAAATATGCACGACATTCGTTTGCTACTGTGGATTGGAATCTAGTGACAATTACGGATCAAAAGTTCCAATCCTAGCACATAACTTGAACTTAAAGATTAATTGATTCAATTGGCTAAAGTGAATGCAATAATCACATAAATTCAAAACGGGTTTAAAAGCATAACAAATCAACAAATTGCAGTAGAGGAATAGAGAAAACGTTAGTAAAGAATTAGAAAAGATAACAACATGATAATTGAACACAACGTCCCCCACGAACTAGATAGAGAAGTCTAACTACTCATATTCGCGGGTTTCATACTTTTTAGCGAGTGTTCGCCTTGTATCACAACTGCTATATGATAGATTATACTTCACTATCACAAGTAATATACACAAAATATAGAAAACAAGTAAATAATGCTAAGAATTAAATAGAGAAATCTAACTACTCATATATGCGGGTTAAATACTTATAACGGCGTAACCGCCGTGTATCACCTCTGCAATATATGAGAAATTATCTTTCTCAAAGATGAAAAATAAAATTAGGAAAGAAATTAGAGAAGAAATACTCCGTTAATCATATTCACAGCCGAAGTATCGTCGATTGATTTTTCGAACCTATATTTAGGTTCTTACTTCCGCCGGAATATGAAAAATTAAGAGTTTTCAAGCTACAACTAAGAACAAATGGTGAAGAGAAATTTATTGAGAAGAAAGTTGGAGAGAATCACAAGCTAATTCTCTCTACAAAGTTGTGTGATTCAAGCTTGAAAATGCCTCTATTTATAGGCAAAATATTACACCAAAAAAATATTAAAAAATCATAAAATTCTTCTTTCATGAGTCTATTGTGGTGTGCTCAAGTTGTTTTATCTCTAAGAAGTCAAGAAAACACCAAAAAACATGTTTTATGGTAGGTGGAGTCCGCTGGTCAAAATCTACAGTGGTGTCAGGCGTGACTCGAGTCGCCGCGCGCGCTGACTCGATCACATGCGGCGGTGACTCGAGTCACCCGAGTCACCCAGAAATTTCACACCAAGTCCCTAAACTTTGGAATGTTGTTCATTTGGGTCCTTCCAAAATTGCATTTTGGTCCTTTAACTTTCTGACAAGTTTCACTTTGGTCCTCAGACTTCTAAAAAGTTGCACTTTGGTCCCCAACAGTTTTGGCTTTGACGCTTTTAGTCATTTTTCTTCAAACGACCATAACTTTCACTAGGAAACTCCGATTTGCGATCCGAAAAGAGTGTAGGAATCCTCTTTTGATATTCTTCGACTTTGGCACAAGAAAAATTGTAAAAACAACTTTTCATAAAATTGCATCGGAGGTCCTCCATCTTTGATTCGCTTGCCTTTTTGGTCTCGAGTTTCCGTTTTCATTCGATTTTCATCATTTTTGACTCCTTTTGATTCTTTGTGACCCTAAACACCTCAATAAAGGAAAAACACATAAAACGAAATATATAACATTAATAAAACACACAAATACGTAAAATAGAAGAGTTATTTAAGTGCTTTTCTAGCACTTATCAAACTCCCCCACACTTAGACTGTTGTTCGCCCTCGAACAACAACCATACAACACAAAACAACACAATGATTTTACATGAGATAAACAACTTTAAACATTGAAATCCTTCTACAGATAGTGACTTGCTTAATCAACATTCTCCCGAACCATGAAAATTTTACTTCTTCTCAAATACACAATGGTTTGTGAGTGTGTGCATTTAAGGTTATCATCCCATCACTAACTGGAACCAAATGAAAGCTTACGATGTTATATCCAAATCCTGGTCCGAAGTGGTCAAATATTTCCTTTCATCTCTCGTGATCCCACTCTTATTTTACAATGATTCCCATGGATCCTAAAAATTATTCAGTTCACCAAAAATCATCAACCGTTAGCACTGCAAAGAAAAAAAAGGGCATGGCAGGTGTTTTATCGCAAATATGTCTTCAATTTAAAGAGTGTTTAGATTTGAGCACTTCAAACCACTGAGGGAATTTATTTATCAAACTTCACACTTGGGTAACTATCACATTTCGTGCGATTTTCTTTCTTTTTTTTTTTTTGAAGAATAACAGTTTTGCAATTTTATTTTCAGCTTTTACTCCACAGGTAGCTTTCACACTACCCCTTTCATTGGAGGCAGCCTTCTTCACCCATTCGAGGTGACGGCTTCACACTCTGAGGCAGGTAGCTCTTTCCTGTGGTCCCTCTCCTTATTTCGAACATAAAAGTAAAATTCATTCTCAGCATAAGTCAATACTTTTTCCAAACTTTTTAAACTCTGTCAATAAAAGACACATTTACAAAAAACAGATACCATGAGATTATAACTCCGCCTTACTAACAATTGATGTTTCCAGGTTACTTTGAGCAGGACGAATGGATAGAAAAAAGAAAAGAAAAAAGTTAGTTTACTATGGTCTAGAAAGTTAGAAAAAAATCAACATTTTCAACCTTCAATTTGTGTTCCAGAGAATGAGAGTAAATTACCTATAAATGTGCTCATATAAATTTGCCAGCTGTGCTTGGAGAAGAACAGAACATATTTTTTTTTCGAGATCTTGTAGTTTCAGCTAAGTCACACAAATTAAGTTCAATCATATTCAAAAGTTGCTATCTCATGCAAAATTGTCGACAAAAAAAAAATCACACGCAGACCACAATATGCCACTCCCCCATACTTAAATTCTACATTGTCCCCAATGTAGAAATATAAATACCATGTAAAAGAGAAGAAATTGAAACTCCCCTATGGTAAGCCATGAGTCGTGCCGAGTGGGGATGGTGGTTGCACAATGTAGTGCTTCGTAGGAACAGGTCAACAATCCAAGAGTAAGAGACCTGCAATCAACATATTTACAGAACAAGAAAAACAACAACTGAATTTTGTTTTTTTTTTTTTTTCAATGAAGAAGAGAAATATATACAAAGCGACTTTGGGAGTTGACAACCCTCTGAACATCTTGCAGTAGTATTCACATCAAATTAATGATATGATTCCATCAAGTCTGATCCGCATGGAAACTATCTGAATCAGCATACTCTCTACAAAATAGTTTGACAACCAACCTTAATGAAAAGGTCCTCCATATCGCCACATGACAGATAGGTATGTTTACCATTCAATAAAGAACAGCCCCACAAGAACCAACAAATGGGAGAACGTTTAGAGCAGAACGTCCAACTCAGACACTTCTCAAATGAATGAGACGTAGTTTTACATTTTCGGATGGGTGCTAATGATCACGCTCAAAAAGTTGCTGCTCAATGGTTATGCCATCGAGTTTGGTTTCCAACAGACGTTGTCGTTGTTCCAACAAATTATCAAACTCTCTCACACTGATTGAGAGCTGGTTGTTTCTCCTGATAGACTTTTCGGCCCTGCACCTAATCGGTCCATCCTTGAAGAAAACAACATGTCTATATTGTGAATAAGTTTGATTTCGAGTACAATGAGGTCCCTCTAATAGCTTTCCACATTTAAAGCAACTTTTAAGGCGCTTAGCACGTCGCTTATGCAGCGGTCGGGATGATCCCGCCTTAAGCGATAACGTTCCAAAGGGAACGCTCATACTTGTCAACAAGTCGAACAACGTGAATCTTGATATCAAGAGGCATAGAGAAAGAGTCGAGTACTTGTAGAAGAGCAACAATACGTAGAGGGGATGCCATAGAAAAAAAAATGAAAATTCAAAGGCACTTTGAGGTATCTGCAAAAGACTTGAAAGAAGAAGGTTAATAGAAGAGAATACAGTTCTTTAAGGTCTACTGAAAAAAACCAGTTTAACGCTTTTGGCGCGGGATACATAAACCAATATCCAAGGTGTTTTTTTTCTTTTCTTTTTTTTTTTTATTCTAGAGCGTAACACAGATGTGTTTCCAGAGTTAAACTCCGTATTCTACCATCTGAAGTTAGTTATTCCACATTCATAACCTTAACTCTAAATCCAATCCATTCGGATCTCTGTTCCTTTTGCTTAATTCCTCTGGCCAATTGATGACATGCACTTCTATATGCATTTGTGGTACATAAGATTCTAATTTCTCCAATAATTCCTCAATTGATGGTGTAATAAAAATCATTTTCAAAGTATTAGGAGAAATCAGCTTTTGATGAGCTAAAAATTCGAGAAATGCCAATAAACCATCAAAATGGTTGTCAATGTTTAAAAGACCAATTGGTTTGGAGTGTAGTCTCATCTCGGCCCAAGAAATTATGCAAAAGATTTGTTCCAGAGTTTCGAAACCCCCTGGTATTGCAATGAAAGCATCCGAATACATTATCATTAGTGTTAAGCGTTCAAACAATGATCTAGCATGTACCTCAAAACCAATGGTCTTACCATACGCCTGTTTTAAAGGTGGTACAGTAACGCCAACCACTATAGACCCTCGTACATATGTCGACCGAATTGCACATCCTATCACCACGACAACCTCCTCCGTAGACTAGCTTATTCTTTTGATTTCCAAGGAATGTTCCAGCTGTGACTACTGGTGAGAAAAGTGTCGGTTTTCCGATATTGATTCCAATAAAAGGCTTATGGTTGTCAATTTCCTCTTTGAACTCCCAGTTCCCAGAGAAGTAGTAGCCGCCATAGGTTGTCAACTTTGCACACTAAAAACTGACACAAGAACACAAAAAACAATTAAAAATAACAATATGTACACGTAGTTGTGATTGTGGCTCACATCTTCCTCTGGTTTTACGTCCAGAAACGGCTTAAACGCCTTCTATGAGTCGGGGATAGGCTTCCCATCCGCTTTCTTATAAACCGGCAAACAGGTCTTTAAAGTCAGATTCCCAAGACTATATCGTTCTCGTTCCTTTTTAAATTCACTCCACAGATTGAGAAGTTCGATTTGCACCATTCCACTAGGATGCGTCTCAAGAGTTTGATGGATATCATCCAAAGACTCCTTACTCATGCCATCCTTAATGAAACATATTTTATCTTCTCGATTTGTGGACACAAATCCAATGGAACGGTTACCTGAGTTGCAGGTCCATCGAGTGCATTTATAAGGCCATCTAGCACATTTATAGCACACATTCATTCTTTTTGCCCTTCGTTTCTTGGCAAAATTACTTTTGCCTAACCTGGTGCATATTTAGTACTTAAAGTTGGCATTTCACCTCCTAATCTGACCTTTGCTTCAATCAACCAACGAATGTCCTCAGCATTTCCTTTTCCATCAACATTTTTAACCGTCCCATTCTAGAATAGTAAATCTCTTTCAAAGCATTCAAAGGCAAGGATGATAATACTTGTGGATTTTGGAAAGTTTGGTATCCATTGAAAATGCAAGAGTTTTGAAGAAGTAGAAGAAAAGAGAATGCTTAGGTTGCCTCCTAAGTAGCGCCTTTGTTTATAGTCGCTGGTTCGACTATAAATTTTTTTTTTTTTTTAAGTTACGTAACACACGAAGAAAAAGAAACATCAAGTAATAAGATTAAAACCATCAAAATCAATAAGCATAGTAGATTATCACACTCTTCCATATTTTCAAAGATATTGAAGAAGAAAAAAAAATAAGAAAATTTGAATTACATAATCAATTAATATTAAGAAAAGGCATATATATACAAAAATATCACACACGTCCATACTATAAGAAAAACAAAATAAATAGAAAGACGAAGAAGACGGTGAAGAAGAAAGAAATTACCTAATCATCGCTAGAAAGAAGTACTCACCAAAATGAAGATTGTGGTTGTGGTTTTGAGTGGAGAATGATCTCGATTTATAGTCAAAGTGGGCACTGTTTCAACCGACAATCGTGCATGCAGAGTGTGCTGTAAAGAGTACGTTAGAGTGGGCATCCGAGAAAACGCGTTTGACGGATTTGTCCGTTATCAATAATTAACCCCCACTCTTTCCGTAATTGCTGCTAATCACCGAATTATAGGCTATCACGTCTCTTTTCAAATAATTGAGTCTTCTTTCTACAGTTGTAAAATACTATCTTTCTCAATACGCTAAATAAAAAATTGAGAAATAAAAACAAAAACACGCAAATTCAAAAGAAAAATAAAAATGCGAGAAAATGTTTGGGTTGCCTCCCAAGAAGCGCTTTTGTTTAAAGTCGTTAGCTCGAATAATTTTTTTTTTTTTTTAAAGTTAACTAATAAAAACAACTAAATTGGTGAACCGTCCCCGGCAATGGCGCCAAAAACTTGGGCGTGTTGTCGCAGTACGCCAAAATTTATTTTATTTTCTTACTCGGTTTCAAAACTACAAATTAATGTAGAAGTGGTAAGTAAAGGTCGAACCCAAGAGGAACGGTGTTTGATCTAGTTGTTTTTATCAATTAATATAGAAAATGGGGGTTTTGTGAAGTTGAATGCAATTCGAAAATAAAATTACAAAATAAAAGAGACGAAAATGAAACAATTGAAGATATATCTAGTTCTCGGGTTCGGTTGTGTCAACATCTTGTGTACTATCCCTTCTTCAATTTATCAACTCTCAATTAACCAATACGATCTGATTAACGAATTCTTCCTTAAGTGTATTAAATTAAAGTGAGTTCTTTAACTTAACATCTAGCTATTGGATAATCCTAAACAAGTTCTTAGGATTTAATGCAACGCTAGTGTGAAATGAACAAGAAGAATGAGTTGAATTAGATGATCAATTTCACAAACTTGAATTAATACATCTAAGTTGATTTATTAACAAATATGCACGACATTCGTTTGCTACTGTGGATTGGAATCTAGTGACAATTACGGATCAAAAGTTCCAATCCTAGCACATAACTTGAACTTAAAGATTAATTGATTCAATTGGCCAAAGTGAATGCAATAATCACATAAATTCAAAACGGGTTTAAAAGCATAACAAATCAACAAATTGAAGTAGAGGAATAGAGAAAACGTTAGCAAAGAGTTAGAAAAGATAACAACATGATAATTGAACACAATGTCCCCCTCGAACTAGATAGAGAAGTCTAACTACTCATATTCGCGGGTTTCATACTTTTTAGCGAGTGTTCGCCTTGTATCACCACTGCTATATGATATATTATACTTCACTATCACAAGTAATATACACAAAATATAGAAAACAAGTAAATAATGCTAAGAATTAAATAGAGAAATCTAACTATTCATATATGCGGGTTAAATACTTATAACGGCGTAACCGCCGTGTATCACCTCTGCAATATATGAGAAATTATCTTTTTCAAATATAAAAAATAAAATTAGGAAAGAAACTAGAGAAGAAATACTCCGTTAATCATATTCACGGCCGAAGTATCATCGATTGATTTTTCGAACCTATATTTAGGTTCTTACTCACTTAATATGAAAAACTAAGAGCTTTCAAGCTACAACTAAGAACAAATGATGAAGAGAAATTTATTGAGAAGAAAGTTGGAGAGAATCACAAGCTAATTCTCTCTACAAAGTTGTGTGATTCAAGCTTGAAAATGCCTCTATTTATAGGCAAAATATTACACCAAAAAAATATTAAAAAATCATAAAAGTCTTCCTTCATGAGTCTATTGTGGTGTGCTCAGTTGTTTTATCTCTAAGAAGTCAAGAAAATACCAAAAACACGCTTTATGGTAGGTGGAGTCCATTGGTTAAAATCTGCAGTGTCAGCGTGACTCAGTCGCCGCTGTGACTCGATCACATGCGTGACTCGAGTCACCCGAGTCACCCGTAAATTTCACACCAAGTCCCTAAACTTTGGAATGTTGTTCATTTGGGTCCTTCCAAAATTGCATTTTGGTCCTTTAACTTTCTGACAAGTTTCACTTTGGTCCTCAGACTTCTAAAAAGTTGCACTTTGGTCCCCAACAGTTTTGGCTTTGACGCTTTTAGTCATTTTTCTTCAAACGGCCATAACTTTCACTAGAAACTCCGGATTTGCGATCCGAAAAGAGTGTAGGAATCCTCTTTTGATATTCTTCGACTTTGGCGCAAGAAAAATTGTAAAAACAACTTTTCATAAAATTGCATCGGAGGTCCTCCATCTTTGATTCGCTTGCCTTTTTGGTCTCGAGTTTCCGTTTTCATTCGATTTTCATCCTTTTTGACTCCTTTTGATTCTTTGTGACCCTAAACACCACAATAAAGGAAAAACACATAAAACAAAACATATAACATTAATAAAACACACAAATACGTAAAATATAAGAGTTATTTAAGTGCTTTTCTAGCACTTATCAGATATGGTAGACCAACTTGTAAGGGAGTTAGGGAAACAAAATATCAATATACTATATGGAGGGACTAATAACAAACTATTAAGGAGTCTTACGATGGCCGCACAATCATGGGGGATAAGAGTGTCAAGTATAATACCTTTTCATCGAATTGGAGGCAGTAATCGAATTGGAGTTAGAAATGTCATTAGTCCAACTGGATTGATGCTACAAACACAATCCATCCACGACCGCCTGATGTACATGATGAGCAATAGTGATGCTTTTATTGTCCTTCCAGACGATTATAACACACTGGAGGAAATATTCAATATAGCCTCGTTGGCACAGTGGAACTTTCATGTCAAACCAATAGATTTGTTGAATATTAACAATTTCTTTGATGGCTTACTAGCGTTCCTAGATCAGGGTGTAGATAATAAGTTTATCTCTCATTCAGCGAGAAAAATACTTATTTCTGCTAGTACTGTTGATGAACTACTCATCAAATTTCATGTATATGTTCAAGAATCTGTGGAAGCCCAGATCCATCGGTCACAGATCACTGGTGTCAAACGAAAAAGAAATTCGGATCCTTTAGATATCTCATTATGAACCCTGATGTTGGGGTGGCAGAGTTATGGAGTATTTATACTCTCGAAATGCACCCTTCCTTTATGGGTTCAATATGTATTTTCTTTTCGCATTTCTATATTTTCGAGTGTTTATTGCAATTTTTGATATTCTCAATATGTTCCACTTCGGCTGCTTTGTACTTCTTCTGGAGTAATAATAATAATATCATATTGGCTTTATTCAAATACATAAATCTAGTGATTATACTTCTTCAAGAGCATTTTATTCTCATATTAATACAATCTCATATCATCGATGAGATTACTTCATATAATCTCTCCATGCGATATATTTTGCTTTGATTTATCAACATGAGATCTGTTGAACATTTTACTTTCATCTATTTATCCAATGGTAATTTTTGATACATCTTACTCAATTTTCTCCATCAATATTCGGTAAATATGGAGAATAAATTTTATTCTTATTATCTATTTCTTCAAGAGTAGGATTAGAATGTTTGATCAACTACTTCTTCTGGAGTAAGATTCGTTATAACCAATCGTGTAGTATAACCCACCACATTGGAAATATGCACACCAATCGTGTGGTATTACCCACCACAATGGAAATATACTCAAACTATAAAGTGCATAAAATTAAATTGTAGAAATTAAATTCTCCCCAATAGGTGGTTGAACCTACCACATGGAAATTATCGCAATAAATATAAATTTACGGAATTTAAATTGCGAGAATTAAAATGCATAATGATTAACTACTTCTTCAGGAGTAGGATCTGCTTAGTAGAAGGTATTACCCATCACTTACCATATAAAATGCATAAATATATAAAACCTTCCGTGTAGTGACGGTTGAACCCATCATCAAGTAGGAGGTGTTGCAGTATTTAAATTGCAGTAAATAAAGTGCGATAATTAAATATTAAACTGCTTCTACGGAAGCAGATTTGTTCTTCTAGAACAAATACTCATTACTTCTACAAGAGCACACTTATCCTTTTAGAACAAGTATATTATGTAATTAAACTCTTCGGGAGTTAAAATAATATTTCGATCTTTTAACTCAAATGGACTTCAAGCCATTTTATATAATCAATAGATTTAGAATTTCTTCATGAATATTCTATTCATTTTTCAATGTCGTTAAAATTAGGTTGGTTTTACCCTAAGGTAAAATTGTCCATTCCAATTCGCAAAGGTAAATTGTCAAAAATATTTTATCAATGTTTTACGATTGGAAAATTATCGCATTTCTACTTCAATTTATCAATATCAAAATGTTCAAGGACTATTTTGTAACTTTTTCAAAAATTGGGGTACTGATTTGCAAATTTTTGAAAATTTACCTTATCAATATTGGTGTCAAATTGAAGCTCTCGTTAAATCGAGTATAATGGAGTTGAGAAAAATTGATTTTGATAATGTATGCTCCTTATATCTCGATAAAACGAATGTTATAGTTTAATATATTATTATATTATAAAATAATATAAATACCTTTTTCTTCAATTATTTTTCATCTCCAAAATCCATGTGTTCTAATCGCAATCAGCAGAGAAACAAGATTGTACAACAAGTTTTGCAATCTTGTATTCATCATTCTTCAATGTGAAGCCCGATTATCAGAATGACAGCTTTTCTATTGTGAAAAGAAAAGTGTTTTTTTATGCGAGCAGCGAATCCAATATGAGACCGACAAATGCTTGAGTGCTTAAAGAGAGATTTCGTAGAAAATTGAGTATTTCAATTTGTAATAATCCAGTTTCTGATACAGAAGATCGTCTATAAGATGCAACTATAGAGTATACTTCCTTCATATTACTGAAACGGCTAGAGACCCGTACTGATAACGTGTTATAAAAGTATAGAAACAATAGAGAGAATTTAGAGAGAATGAATTCTAAGGAATTCTCAGGAATCAATTTCATTAATAATTGAAGCTCTATTTATAGAAAAACTTCGAATGGCACAATCGCAATTACATAATTTCATCAAGGGTATAATAGTCATTCACCTAAAATAATTATTCATAACCACCATATTATTCACCAAATTATTCTACCTAATAATTATTCTCCACCAAACAATTATTCATAACAATTATTTATAACAATTTTAGTGATTTGACTTAAAATTGTA
The DNA here is from genome assembly GCA_018223645.1 of Jasminum sambac. Classification (NCBI taxonomy): domain Eukaryota; kingdom Viridiplantae; phylum Streptophyta; class Magnoliopsida; order Lamiales; family Oleaceae; genus Jasminum; species Jasminum sambac. The sequence goes on from CP073652.1 coordinate 32,547,293, forward strand.
CAAATTTACATGTTATTTTGTCTTTTTTTCAATGGATATTTTAGTGATTTGACTTTTAAAAAAATGTATGTATGCTTATTTAATCCACAATTTATTATAATCAAAGTCCTAGATATAGTAAGTGTATACTTTAGTCTAAAATTTTAATTAAATTGCACAATTTTACCTTTTAATTTTTCTATGGGTGCTTATTTGGTCCATAATTTATTTTATTGAAATAATTCGATAACAGTTAAGTAGTTTCTATATAAAAAAAAATTAAACTCAATAGCATTTGTCCGCATTCATATCACAACTTTTTGAAATTTTTTTAGTGTTATAGATGCGCATAATTTCTTTATTATAAAAAAATTTCTTCAATGTTACAGACGCGCACATTTTGATTTTAACCAGCAACTAATAATAAATGTAATTATTCTACATACATAAAATTTTATTAGGAATATACCACTGAAAAAAATATATTGAATACAAAGAATTAATAAAATCAAATAAAAAATAAAAAAATAAAAATAAAAAACAAAACCTTTCCTCTCCCCACCCCTAAGAGCACAATTGGATCTTGTGGTGGTTTCAAAACCACCAGCAACCACTAGATCTTTTGGTTGTTTCGAAACCACCAGCAGCCTGGTGCTGGTGCTCTCGAGGGTAGGGATGGGGTGGGGAAGGCTTTTTCTATTTTTATTTTTTAAATTTTTGATTTGATTTGATTTTATTCATTCTTTGTATCCGATATATTTTTTTATAGTGGTATATTCCTAACAAAATTTTATATCGATATAACAATTACATTTATTATTAGCTATCAATTAAAATCAAAATGTGCGCATTCTTAACGCTGAAGAAAAGTTTTGACAATAAAGAAAATGTGCAGGTCTCTAACGCTAACGAAAATTTTCGAAATATATGATAGAAAAAAATGTAAAATTATGCAATTTAACTAAAATATGGGGCTCAATTTTCAAATAACTATGCATTTGCCATGTTGGCAGCGTCTAGATGGCACGCTTTTTTTTTAACTAATTGACCAAATTTATAATTAAATTAATTGTTCGTTCATTTTTTAACCTAATTGTAAAATTACACAGCCGTTATGGTATAAATTCTGCATAGTTCGTATTGTAATAAGTTAAAAAATGAAAGATTTTTCTATTTTTATGGCACAATTCTATTTAAAAATGAAATTTTAATTGTTTAATAAGAATAATTTTTCATTATGTTGGCACCCTGATGACGTGGCACGAGCGCAGCCCAGGCCCTACGCCCAACACGGACCCCCGCTGACGTGTAGGAGTGCCAGGTCGGCCGGTGACGTGTCCATTGTCCATTGTCCATTGTCCCAAGCCGGTGACTCACCTCACTAGGGAATCGGCAAAGTGTCCCAGTTCAGCAAGGCCGAGCCCGCCTAACTCCGCCTTGGGCCCAGGTCGGCAAATCCGTGGAGAACTGTTCCCATTACGAATGGCCAACCGGCGGGCCGAGGTCAGCTCGGCCATGTACGCGCCCAGCCCCGCCGCTACAGTAGCCGGCAAGAAGGACAATCCACGTGTCACCTGACATCCTGACACCACCTGCAATCGACAGAGCATCTTGTCCCCATTAATGCATTGGCGGCTACACCCAAATTCCGAGGTCAACGCATTAAATGCAAGACGGCTTGCAGGTGCCACAGAGACATCATTACACCTATTCTAGGCCTAGGTCGAGCCGGCGCCATGATGATCTACGGCCCCTACCTGATTTTGCACTATAAATAGAACACTTAGCATTCATTTGACACAAGAGAAATACTCTGAAAACAAGAACTAGCTCGGACACTTCATTGATATATTTTTTACTCCTTCAATTACTACTACTCAGGTCCTGACACCCACCTCAGTTGATAAGTAATTAGTCCTCACTAATTTCGACATCAACAATTGGCGCTAGAGGAAGGGCCTTCCCCTTTGTATTTCAGCAACACATCCCAGCTCTACCAAAGCATACCGATGAGTCACAGCCGGACCGTCCGCACTTGGGTGATCGACAAGATTTCCGACCCCAAAGACGAATACGCCCTTGGTCGAGTGGGCGACCCCAATCGGATGCAGGGCATCGCGCGACCGGCGAGGCCACTCCGGCTGAGGTCCTGAGGCAGCTGGACGACCTCACCCAGCCGTGGGTCGATCTCCAAACAAGAAGTCGGACAAGCACGCCGCCAAGGCGAAGCGCCATATCGCCCTATAGAGGGCGCTACCGATGTCGCGCCAGACGCCGCCTGAGGTTCACCGATCCCTCAAAGACTGACCCGACCACTTCACTACACACCCCGGAGCTCTCAGGTACCAGATCATCCGGAAAGAGGGACAGGGTGAAAACATGCACGGCCCCCCGCCTCCGCCCGGTGCCCCACCTCCGCAGTCCGAGCTCGAGCTCCTACGAAAAAGGGTCGCCGAGCTTGAGGCCCAGGAGAAGGCCCCCAGTCCCTCGGCCGGGGTAGGAAAGACCTCCCCACTGAGCCTTAGGATCCAAGCCGAGCTCATGCCCGCCAAACTGGAGTTACCTCAGCAAGGGAACTACGACGGAGTCAGCGACCCGACGAGCCACGTCGACAGGTACACCGCCTTCATGGAGTTACAGGGGGTGAGCGACCAGCTCATGTGCAAGGCCTTCTCTCTGACTTTAGGGGATAAGGCCATGAAATGATTCAGGAAGCTCCCCCCACAGTCCATAAAGACGTGGGGCGACCTTGCGACCAGGTTCCAGGCAGCTTTTATGGGGTCCCGTCTGAGGTCGACCCCGAAGCAGAGACTAGTAGACGTCAAGCAAGGGAGGGATGAGTCCCTGAAGAACTATGTCGAGCGGTTCAACAACCGATACATCGAGATCGGAAGTGTGTCAGATGGCCTCAGGTACAGGTCTAGATTCCGGTGGTCGTTCCACGAGAACAGTCCAGAGACATATCATCAGTTCCTCAGCAGAGCTGAGTGCCATATCGGGGCTGAGAAGCGTCCGGGGACCTCGAGACAAAGCCCCAGGACCCCCGGCCGGAGAAAGGCAAGGAGAGGGACACAAGCTCGCCCAGCGCCACGCATCAAAGATCGCCCAACGCAGCGCCGAGGTCGCCGACCACCCCCTCAGAGGTTCCGGGGCCTTCCACGTCCTCAACACCGGCCTAGAAGGCGTACTGATGCATGTGAAGGATCGGGGGATCCTACCACCCCCGACGTCGATGAGAACCGCTCTTCAAGCCAGAACCAGGAGAGGTATTGCCGCTACCATAGGTCAGCCGGGCATGACACCGACCATCAGGGACTCAAGAATGAGATTGAGGGCCTGATTCGGCGAGGACAGCTGCGCGAGTTCGTCGCCCCACAACCCAATCACGGCCGACCTCAGCCGGGGGCCCCCCACCGGCCTCCACCGCCTGCGGGGCCACGGAACGAGGTCCATACGTTGGTCATGGGCAGCCAACACTTTGTCGGGTTGAGGAACCAGCGAAAAAGGTTTACGAGGAGGCCCGCGACTGACTACTCGCAGAGGATCAGACCGGCTTCGAGCCCGTCCGAGCCCCAGGAAGAAATCACCTTTACAGAGGCCGACGCAGCTCTCGTCCGCCACCCTCACCAGGACGCCCTGGTCATCAGTGTGGTCCTCAACGGTTCACACGTACACCGGACACTCATCGACAACGGGAGCGGGGTCAACTTGCTATACCTCCGGACCTTACTCCACATAGGCCTCGATAAGCGGCACCTTAGCCCGTGCCCCCTTGGCCCTGTGGTACGAGTCACTGGTCATGCTACTGAGCCAGTCGGGCAAATATCAATGATGGTGGAGCTAGGGGAAAAGCCATGCGTACGGGCTGTCGTAGCCACCTTCATCGTGGTAGACCTCCCAGGCAATTATAATGCCCTCCTAAGTCGGCCCCTCTTGCACCAGCTCAAGGCCTCGACCTCCATTTACCACTATACCATGAAGTTCCCCACGCCAGCAGGGATAGTAACAGTCCGGGGAGATAAGGTCGCAGCCCGACGGTGCGACGTCACCCAGCCCTCCGTCCGAGGTGGGCTCGGGGGACTGGCCGTCGCCATGGCCGAGGTCGAGCTACCCTCATTCCGAACTCGACACTTCTCTGAGCACACAAATGGCTAGAGGCTTATGCTCGAGGTCGACTTGTTGGAGGAAAAGCGAATTGACGCCGACCTGCGCACTGAGCTATACAAACTCCGCAGTGCTCGAAACTTCAACCAAAAAGTAAGGAAGAGAAGCTTCCAGGTGGGAGGAGCCCTGGTTGAGAAATGGGAATGACCCATCGTAGTCCTCAGAGCCCTCTGCAACGGCTCTTACTGCCTCGGGACGGCCGAAGGAGCTGAGCTCCCCCACCCCTGGAACATCGAGCACCTGAAGAAATACTTCCAGTAGCTATCAAGTTGTAAGATGTTTCAAGTTGTAAATGATTGAAAACCGGTTGTAATATCTCTACTCCAGTAAAGAATGGAAGTTTTTCAATTGTTTGAATTTGGTGTTCAGTGACTTAACTATCATGCCTAAGTACGCCGCGGCAGATCCGCCCCCGAAGCGGCCGACCTGCGCGGTCCGGGCTGGGGACAGATCCACCAAGGTGGTAAAAAAAAAATCTAGGTCCGCTACGGCGGACCCACCCCCTGACACAGCTGACCAACGTGGTCCGGCTTGGGGACAGATCCACCGCGATGGCATCCAAACAATAAAAAAAATCTAGGTCCGCTACGGCGGACCCACCCCCTGACACAGCCGACCTACGTGGTCCGGCTTGGGGACAGATCCACCACTGTGGCATCCAAACAATAAAAACAAAGACGGCTCGATCTTGAGCGACCGATCTACGACCATGTATTCCCCACCGTGCTGATTACTTGAATGATTATCGTATGAAATGAGGAGACTGAGCTGGACTCGCCCATTACTAGAATAAAGCAAGTCATCAGGTCGATCACCCCGGCCCACGCCGGTGGATCCGTAACCAACTGAGGCCGACCTGCTAGGTGCGGACTGAGTACGAACCCACAAGGTGGGACCATACACTTATTTAAAATTATATGATTTTTAGGTCTTTATTCCTATGACCCAGTGCGAGGACGATCTAGCTAGAAGAGTCAACCTAGAGCGCGGATGAACAAACAAGCATACATCGCGAGCTATTTAAGAATTGTAAACATTGAACACAAGAAAAAGAGGAGCTGAACTGGAAACGTCATTATAATTACCGAAAATTCGAAGTGGAGTTACAAAATCCCAACTCGTATGGCCGAACTGGGCAATGTTCATTACATTAAAAAAAAAAAGAAAACAACAAATGGGGGAAAATTACAAGTACAAAAAAGAGAAGGAAGCAGTCCTGAGGCCCCTTACCGCCATCGGGCTAGTTCTCCAACAAGCCGTACTGAACCCTGAGCCGTTTGACCTCGTCCAGAGGAAAGCCGACGTCCCACTCCAGATGCTTCTCAGTTATGTCCCCGATGACATCCTCGGCAGTAGCGACGAAGGTTGAGTTCAGCTCAGAGGTATGCTCGTCGGACTGCTTGTAGGACTCGATCACTTCCTCACGAGACGGTTCGGGGGGTCCGGACGTAGCCGCTCTCGCTGCCTCCAGCTCAGTTCGGAGGGACTTGCCCTCCGCAGAATGCGCCCTCTTGGCGTCCTCCAGCTCCTTGACCGCCTCCTTGACCTTCCGCTGGGCCTCCTTGAGTTCAGATCGGGCTTTGGCCGAGCTCGCCCTCGCCTCCACCAGCGCGGAGTCACTCCTTTAGGTTCCCCTGTAGCTCTCGCACCGAAGCCCTCGATTGCTCCTCAGCTCGGATAAGGTGGATCAGAGCTCGACTGCAATGGACGGCCGCACTGAGGGTGTTGTCTGTAGCATCCATCTTGGAGAGGTATTCTTCCTGGGCTGGGGTCCAAGATCTCTCTATGGCGAAGTGAGCATACGCACCCAAGATCGACAGGACTGAGGAGCTCTACGACCTGATTGGCGAATTGGAGCGGTAGAAATCCCGGAGTGGCTTCAGGAGGGTCCCCTTACTCTCAACGTAGGCGGCCTCCTTAGACTCCGAAGTCCCGAGGTAGGGCAGGTCACCCCTCTGAAGTCCGAGGTCCTCACACCCGGGCTCCGCTCTACCCGCACTTGTCATTAGCCCCTTTCGGCGCCGTGATTGGGTGGGCGCACGGACTGAGCTACTGATGAGTTGAGGTTGGAGGTCGGAGGTTGAGAGCCCTGCCCCTCGACTCGAGGCTTCTTGGCAGCTGGGGCAGCGGACTGACGTCCCCTCATTGTTGGTTGAGATGAAGAGTGAGCTGCGAGATCGGAAACAGTTAGCATGAGAAAATGAAGCGAGGTCGGAAGTAAGTAGTGTAGGGCAGTTCGGAATATCACCTGAGGAAGATCGCTGAGGGCGAGCTCGCGAGAGCCGCGAAAGGAATAAGTTCTCTTCGGTGAGTAAGGAATGCCAATCGCGATCCGAGATCGACCTCACGATAGCAGCCCGTTCAGCCCAGCCTTCTACCAGTCTGACCTCTTTGAAATCTGCAAAAGAGAACGAGTTGGCTCAGTTCTGAATAAAATAATGTCGAGATTGAAAGAATAATTACCGAGCTCGTGGTAGTTCACAGGAATGGCGACCTCCCCCTCCCAGTCATCCGGACTGACCAGACACCCCTCTGCCTCTGCTTCCAGGCCTTTACCGAAGTCTGGAAGTCCAGTGATGAAAGCACCCCCGAGTTCGGCCGGATTGAGCAGTAGTACCAGCCCGAATGCTGCCCATCCGACTTGAAGGAGTACCAGTGGTTGAACTCCCACACCGTCAGCTCGCTCAGCCCGGCACGGTACCACAGCACCATCATCCCGAGGACGGTTCTCCACGTGTTAGAGGTGAGCTGAGTGGGCGCCACCCCCCAAACACTGAGAAAGTGCTTCACCGCCCTGGGAAACGGTAGCCTCACCCCGGATTCGAGCAAGGCCTGGCTCACCGCCACGCGGCCTGCGAATGGGCAGTCAGCCCGCTCATCCGCCTCAGGAACGACGAACTTCACCCGAGGTGAGACCAGGTACTGGGGAGTGCAACGAGCTCAGCAGCTCCTCGGTCACCACCGACGCGAACTGGGAGCATCCCCACGGCCTCGACCGATCGCGCTTGGCCGACTTCTTCTTCCTCCTCCTGAGGATGACCGGCGGTGAGGAGACCGGCGCGGATGGGAAGGACGTGCCCACATCGGAGGCCAACTCGGGGACTCCACCGTGGCCCTGACGGTCTGCAAGGATACTGCCTCTAGGACCTGGGGGAGGGCCCTGGAGATCGGTTTCCCATATCGTAATCGTATACTTCCTCTGAACCCGACGACATTTCGAAAAATTGGCTAAGTCTTGAAGTCGGAAATCTCCCTGAACACGAGGACGGTAATGAGCTCAGGATCAGCACGGTTCCGAACTTGGTTTGAGATCGAGAGAGAAATTTTCACAAGTGTCGAGAGCGGAAAAGTGGAAACCGAAGAAATGAGGGGGTATACGATTAGCTAAAAAACTTGATAGTGATAAACCGCAAGTATACGGTGTCGTTGTACTCACGGGTCGTCTCACAGGGAGGCTAAAGGATGTCTACTTTTATTTTGCCAATTGATTAGCTAAACCGTTTGTTTGTTGGTGATTTTGTAATTTACTCTATTATAGACGGAGCTAATTAAGGAAATAAATATCGCAAGCAAGGGATTAATTGGTGTAAATAACTCAATATGATTTTTTTAATGATTAAAAGCGGGAATTAGGGTGTCGTCTATCCTATTGACAATTAACACTTTTCTAAGGGTGAATGTGAGTGTGAATGATTAAATTAGGTTGAGAAACTAAATTCTAACTTCTTTCAAAGCTTAGAAGGTCTCCATGGTCGTCTGGGCCACTGTCGTGATCAGAGACTAGCCATGTCTACGCTAGGGGGTCCAAAGGAGAAATCAACCTATCGGTGCTTAACTCGTTGTACGATGAATTGACACCGGATGAGCGCTATACCGATATCAATCGTTAATAATTCTAGCATAGAAACCCTAATTAAGCCATACATACTAACAACCAGTTCAATGCCATGTTCATTGCAATTAGAAGAGATGAACCCCAATTCCCTAAATTCAACTACTCATGCATGATGTGGATTTGTGTAATTAAAGCGATAGATTGAATACAATTCATGTGGAAAACAATAAACTAGAATAATAGAATTTAATTGCAAGAAATAGAGGTTTACCGACAACAACTACTCCATGAAAGCTAAGAGGAAGGTAGAGTTCAATCTTGGATGCTAAAACAATAGATTTAATCTTCAACTTTTGGATATAGAATTGAAATTGCAGGGAAAGTAAACTAGATCTAGTCTATTCTAATGTCTGCAGCCGTCCTCCCTAAATTCTGGCCTTGGAATGCTATTTAAACTGAAATTCTGAGCTAGACAGGCCCAGATCCGCGCAGCCCTAAAATTCCTCCACAGACAAAGCCGCGGCCGACAGGCAAGGTCGCGCGATGGCGCCCGGGGTGGTGTTGATTGGCACAGGGGCCCGTGCAACTGTCTGCTTGTGCTAATTTTGAGTTATCCAAAAAATGATCTTTTCGCTCCCATTGCTTCGTCCCATATTCTTGTATCTCGGGATCTCCTCGTTGGCGATGATTCATCAACTTTTAACCCCTGAAACACCTACACAACACAAACAAAGCAAAGAAATCAATACCCGTTCCAAAAAACGCATATCATAAGAAAAACACGAAAAGGAGAACTATATTCAACTCAAAACAGGGGCAAAACGGAGGTAAAAAACGTATAAAATATGTGCATATCAAATTCCCCCAAGCTTAGAGCTTTGCTTGTCCCAAGCAAACTTATCAAGAAACCATATTTGATCCCAGCAAGTCTAACTATTCGCCCAAGGACCTCAAGAGAGCAAAACCATTCAAAATGAATTCGTAGGAGTACCATTTAAACCAAACACCATCCAAGCATGCAACGTTGGAAACGCTTCTCAGTACCCCACAAGAACCTTAAAAACAAGTTCCAAGGTCAACCGGTTGATTCTAAGCGTTCGATAAGAGAATGCTAGCATATCAAGACTTCACCATACAAAGAAGAACTCACCTATGTACATCAAACATTCAGTGTGCAGTGCATACAAGTTGAATCGAGAGCAATGAAATAGATCCTTACCAAAAGTTGTCATTTTCGCTCAATCTCTCATGTGTTTGGTGCGGGCATCTATTTCGCTCATTTCCAATCCATTACCATTCCCTACCATAGGCATGCAAGAATTCTAAATCTCCTCTACTCGCGATTACAAGTGCATTCATGAATCAAGAGGTCTTTTCGGGTTGTAATGAAGGTTAGGGCGATGGGTGTGGAAATTGTTAGTGTACGTGGGGCTCAAGAGAGAGAACCAAAGCATACAACTCAAATGAGAGCAACGTCAATACTCTTGAAGCGAATATTCTTCCCTTTCCAAATATACGAGTACTTCTCCCTTTCCCATTTCGGAATTTTATTCATTCCCCCTTTTTTCTTCTTTTTTTTTTTTTTTTGTTTTGTTTTGTTTTGTTTTTTTTTTTTTCTTTTTTTTTTTTTTGCAATAAGGTATTTGACTAGCGGGGGAAGAAACTAGCTTTGTAAATGCCAAAAAGATTGAAAACACTTATCATACCACTTCATAGCATATGCTTCACAACTCTCTAGGCCAAAGAGTGATAAAAAAAGGGGTACGCGGCTTAGAATGAGGGTGAGACGAAGAAATAGGCTTATCGGCTCAACGGGGCTATGAATTGATAAACTTATGCACGGGTGGCCTTTAGTTATGTGGCTAATTCAAATGAATGCCTCTATCATATTCACAATTACACATGTATCAATGTAGACTCGAAAAAGAACGCAAGCAAGTTCTAGAGGGTAATAGTGAATGGAGGACACACTTAAGAAAAGAAATAAAGGACCGGAAGCTAGATGTCGGTCACAAAGGTTCAAAATTCCTTCATCAAGTTATGTCTATCATTGCTCAAAATTCAAAATGATGCACATTCGACGTAATGATTGCGTACACAAATCAGAACTCCTTGGCACAATGAAAATGTTTCCATGTTCGCAAACTCCGCATGTCAAGGACATGAATCCAAATTTTTTTTTCAAAATATCGTTCCATGGGGTCTAAAAGATGATGCTAAGATGAATGCAATGCAAGGATAGAGGTGTGGCATGTTGTCCTGTTTTGCACGGTCCATGCGAACTGACACAAAGGGCCATGCAGTGGTCTGCCCAATTTTTTTTTTTTATTTATTTTTTTTAGAGAAAGGAATATGAAAGGAACTAACGCAGAAGAGATAAATACAACACTAGAAAGCAAGAAACACCATGTTAAAAGTAAAACATCTACCATGTAAAAATGCCCTAAACATAACTAACCTAAACATAAATATACTGTAGAAACTACCACATCCCCCAAGTTTAGACTGAGCATTGTCCTCAATACGGAGGATGTGAAAAGACATAAAAGCAAAAGACAAAAATAAAACTATGGAAAATGAATGGAAAAACACGGGTTGCCTCCCGAGAAGCGCTGGTTTAATGTCCCGCACGACCATGCTACCATTAATGATCAGATTTCCCTCCCCGGGAGAATATCATATAAGAGAATAGTCTCAGACGTACCTGCGTGTTTTCCATTGAAGTAGAGCTTAAGTCGTTGGCCATTTGCCTTGAAACTATCATCATTTTCACAACACACAAGGACTTTATAGGGAAAAACCTTGACTACTTCGTGGACCTCTCGGTGGGGGATGCACTTGTCATGTCATTGCTTAGTGTGGTCTTTGTAAACCTCTTCTAGTGTAACACGATGCATGCAAGGGTCAGGATTTATGCCCGTAAGAACATCAATACTGTATTCAATGGCTTTTTTATGTGCTTTTAAAATATAGAGCATCTTAAAAAGTTGTTCGTCATCTAGGCTAGCATTGATAATCACAGGACATAGCTCATTTTCATCTAAAAATGCATATTTAAAGGAAGGATAAAGGGGTTTCAATTCAATCTTCTGTACCTCATGGCCAAGAGTCGAATCATTGGCCTTACCAGTCAAATTGTTTTCCTCAAGTACATGTTCAAGTTCCTCTTCATCCGCCTCCATAGCAAAAATGTAGGTGAGGTCTCGAGGGGAATGCTCCCTGGATATGCTTTCAACTGCATCAATCAAATAACAGGGGCTTTCGAGCATAGGATTTTTCAAAACATTGGTTAGCATAAAATCGACCTTATCCTCCCCTACACTTAGACTTAGTTTACCGTTCTTAACATCTATGATTGCCCCTGCCGTGGCCAAAAATGGTCTCCCCAGGATGATGGGTATTTGAGAATTTTCGTCCATTTCTAAGACTACAAAGTCTACAGGGATGAAGAATTTCCCTACTCTAACGGGTACGTCCTCGAGAATTCCCACAGGGTACTTAAGTGAACGGTCAGCCATTTGAAGTGTCATGTGTGTGTTTTTCAACTCCCCCATGTTAAGCTTTTGACTAATGGAAAGGGGCATTACACTGACACTGGCACCTAGGTCACACAAGGCTTTTTGAATAGTCATTTGACCGATGGTGCACGGGATTGAGAAACTCCCGGGGTCATTGAGTTTAGGAGGGGACTTATTTTGAAGAAGAGCACTGCACTCTTCGGTAAAAGCAACGGTCTCCACCTCATCAAGATTCCGTTTCTTAGTCAGAATATCTTTTAAAAATTTGGCATAAGATGGCATTTGCGTCATCAGATCAGAAAAAGGGATATTGACTTGGAGTTTTTTCAAAATTTCAAGAAACTTACCAAATTGCTGATCTAGCTTCGTCTTAGCAAATCTTTGTGGATAGGGTAGTCTCGGCTTGTAGGTGGTGGGAGTGATGTTGTTGTTCAAACCTTTTCCTTTTTCTTCCTTACTCTCACTAGTCTCTCCCTCATACTTTTCCTTCACACCTTCAATTCCGATATCGGGGGTCTTTGATTCACTCTCCTATTCGCTTACTTTAGTCTTTGCCTTCTCTTGACTCCTCTTAGGCTCATCTAGCTCTCTTCCACTCCTTAATGTGATAACGTTGCATTGGTCTCTAGGGTTTAGAGGTTGACCTGGTAAAGTACCGGGATTCCTAGTGGTTGAGCTAGCTAGTTGGGCCAACTGATTTTCTAGCATTTTGTTATGGGTGGCTAGGGAGTCAATTTTTGTGTTCAACTGTTGGATGGAGTTATGGACGGTCTCATTTGTCTTAGACTGTGTGGCAATAAAATTTTCCATCAAACTCTCCAAGTTGGACTTTTGCGGTGGTGGTTGTTGTTGGTTAGGTATAGGCTGGAAACCCGGAGGATTGTAGGATTGTGGAGGAGCACCAGGGTTCTTCCAAGAGAAGTTTGGGTGATTCCTCCATCCCGGATTGTAAGTATTGGAGTAGGGGTTACCTTGGGGTCGAGGATTTATTCCTTGGAATGCATTAACTTGTTCCATCGATGCATTTGGAGTGATAGGCGAAGCTAGCTGACATTCATTGGTTAGATGACCCTGCACACCACAAAGCTCACAAAACATGGAAGGAGTAGGAGTAACATGAGAAGAGGAGGTATGCAATTGATCGAATTTTTGTGCTAATACATCAACTTTATTCCCTAAAAGAGATAATACCTCAACGTCATACTTAACTCCCTTCTTGGGTGTGTTTCGCTCGTTGGCCCACTGGTAGTGGTTGAGAGCCATGTTCTAGATAAGCTCGTAGGCCTCATCAAGGCCTTTATTCATCAAAGCCCCTCCTGCAGCTGCATCTATGGAATTTCTAGAGCTGTAGGTCAGCCCATTGTAGAAGGTATGTACGATCAACCACTTCTCTAACCCGTGGTGTGGGCAAAGGCGAGCAGCCTCCTTGAACCTTTCCCAAGCCTCATATAAGGACTCCTCCCGCCGAGCAAAGGTTGTGATTTAGTGTCCGAAGCAATGCTGTTTTAGAAGGTGGAAAATATTTGGATAGAAAGGCTTGTGAAAGTTGAGCCCAAGTAGTCATAGAGCCTGCCAAGTGAATGGAGCCAAGCTCTTGCTTTATCTCTCAATGAAAAAGGAAAAAGTCAAGGCGGATTGCATCGGTGGTGGCCCCATTAATCTTTAGAGTATCACAGTATTCGAGAAATACCTGAATATGGAGGTTGGGGTCCTCGGTTGGAAGTCCACCGAATTGGTTTTGTTGGACCATGGAAAGAAGGGATGGTTTAAGCTCAAAGTTATTGGCAATGACATCGGTCGAGCTATGCTAGATTGTAACCCTAGCGCGTTGGGAGAGGCATAATCCTTAAGAGGCTTGGCAGCATCATTGTTGTTGTCGGCCATTGTGAAGTGAGCTCGTCTTTCCCGAATTTGCCTTCTTAGCTCACGCAAGGTGATGTCAAGATCTTGATCCAAATGCATTACTAAGTTGTGAGGTCAGACCTCCTATGCATGCACAAATATGGCTATTCGGAAACAAACGTTAGTCTGCTCAACAATAATAAAAATCGACGTTCAACAGCAATGAGAACAAACTAAAACGTGAATAAATGAAATGAAATAAAAATTGTTGGTTTCTGTGTTTTCTTTTTTTTAAAAAAAATGATTTAGTCTAATGGATGGCAAAAGATGAAAATATCAACCGTCGCCTCCCCGGCAACGGCGCCAAAAACTTGATAGTGATAAACCGCAAGTATACGGTGTCGTTGTACTCATGGGTCGTCTCACAGGGAGGCTAAAGGATGTCTACTTTTATTTTGCCAATTGATTAGCTAAACCGTTTGTTTGTTGGTGATTTTGTAATTTACTCTATTATAGACAGAGCTAATTAAGGAAATAAATATCGCAAGCAATGGATTAATTGGTGTAAATAACTCAATATGATTTTTTTAATGATTAAAAGCGAGAATTAAGGTGTCGTCTATCCTATTGACAATTAACACTTTTCTAAGGGTGAATGTGAGTGTGAATGATTAAATTAGGTTGAGAAACTAAATTCTAACTTCTTTCAAAGCTTAGAAGGTCTCCATGGTCGTCTGGGCCACTGTCGTGATCAGAGACTAGCCATGTCTACGCTAGGGGGTCCAAAGGAGAAATCAACATATCGGTGCTTGACTCGTTGTACGATGAATTGACACCGGATGAGCGCTATACCGATATCAATCGTTAATAATTCTAGCATAGAAACCCTAATTAAGCCATACATACTAACAACCAGTTCAATGCCATGTTCATTGCAATTAGAAGAGATGAACCCCAATTCCCTAAATTCAACTACTCATGCATGATGTGGATTTGTGTAATTAAAGCGATAGATTGAATACAATTCATGTGGAAAACAATAAACTAGAATAATAGAATTTAATTGCAAGAAATAGAGGTTTACCGACAACAACTACTCCATGAAAGCTAAGAGGAAGGTAGAGTTCAATCTTGGATGCTAAAACAATATATTTAATCATCAACTTTTGGATATAGAATTGAAATTGCAGGGAAAGTAAACTAGATCTAGTCTATTCTAATGTCTGCAGCCGTCCTCCCTAAATTCTGGCCTTGGAATGCTATTTAAACTGAAATTCTGAGCTAGACAGCCCAGATCCGCAGCCCTAAAATTCCGCCAAGACAAAGCCGTGGCCGACACAAGGTCGCGCGATGGCGCCGGTGGTGTTGATTGGCACAGGGCCCGTGGCAACTGCTCGCTTGTGCTAATTTTGAGTTATCCAAAAATGATCTTTTCGCTCCCATTGCTTCGTCCCATATTCTTGTATCTCGGGATCTCCTCGTTGGCGATGATTCATCAACTTTTAACCCCTGAAACACCTACACAACACAAACAAAGCAAAGAAAGCAATTTCCGTTCCAAAAAACGCATATCATAAGAAAAACACGAAAAGGAGAACTATATTCAACTCAAAATAGGGGCAAAACGGGGGTAAAAAACGTATAAAATATGTGCATATCAGGATGACCGGCGGTGAGGAGACCGGCTCGGATGGGAAGGACGTGCCCACATCGGAGGCCAGCTCGGCGGACTCCACCGTGGCCCTGACGGTCTGCAAGGATACTGCCTCTAGGACCTGGGGGAGGGCCCTGGAGATCGGTTTCCCATATCGTAATCGTATACTTCCTCTGAACCCGACGACATTTCGAAAAATTGGCTAAGTCTTGAAGTCGGAAATCTACCTGAACACGAGGACGGTAACGAGCTCAGGATCAGCACGGTTCCGAACTTGGTTTGAGATCGAGAGAGAAATTTTCACAAGTGTCGAGAGCGGAAAAATGGAAACCGAAGAAATGAGGGGGTATATATAGGCAATGACGGCGGAAGGTGAAAAGACGTGATCTCCCCCAATCATCGACCGACACGTGGTCTAGCCTCGCGCCCACGCACACGCCGCGTGTACCAGCCTGTTAAGCGTCAACCCCAACCGAGGTCGGCATTCACGCTGGGGACAATTGTTGGCACCCTGATGACGTGGCACGAGCGCAGCCCAGGCCCTACGCCCAACACGGACCCCCGCTGACGTGTAGGAGTGCCAGGTCGGCCGATGACGTGTCCATTGTCCCAGGTCGGATTGATCCTGGAACTCACCTCACTATGGAATCGGCAAAGTGTCCCAGTTCAGCTCAGCCGAACCCGCCTAACTCCGCCTTGGGCCCAGGTCGGCAAATCCATGGAGAACTGTTCCCATTACGAATGGCCAACCGGCGGGCCGAGGTCAGCTCGGCCTTGTACGCGCCCAGCCCCGCCGCTACAGTAGCCGACAAGAAGGACAATCCACGTGTCACCTGACATCCCGACACCACCTGCAATCGACAGAGCATCTTGTCCCCATTAATGCATTGGCGGCTACACCCAAATTCCGAGATCAACGCATTAAATGCAAGACGGCTTGCATGTGCCACAGAGACATCATTACACCTATTCTGGGCCTAGGTCGAGCCGGCTCCATGATGATCTACGGCCCCCTACCTGATTTTGCACTATAAATAGAACACTTAGCATTCATTTGACACGAGAAATACTCTGAAAATAAGAACTAGCTCGGACACTTCACTGATATATTTTTTACTCCTTCAGTTATTACTACTCAGGTCCTGACACCCACCTCAGTTGATAAGTAATTAGTCCTTACTAATTTCGACATCAACACATTAAAAATGAAATTTTATTATTTTAATTTAATTCTACAGTGCCAACCTGGCACGCGGTATCAATTAAAAAAACTAATTTTTGTTTTCCTTTTTAATAGTGTTGAGTTTTCTCAATAACGAATAGAGTAAGTAATTTGCTTAATAATTGGATTTCGCAATGCAATCGTTTTTGCCTTTTTTAAGTATATAAAATTAAATAATGTGAGTTTTTTTCCTTTTTAAAATGAAAATGCGTTTTATGTAAATGGAAATAAAACAAATGAATTAAATCGTTGCTCAATTTAAAAGTGCTTTTAATTTTAAGTGGTCTTTTTTTATTCCTTAGTTATTTAAGACCTTGTTTGATTGGGGATTTAGTTGTTCCACGCGGTATTCCGTATAAAAATATGTGGTTAATATTATTTTAGAAAATGTGTATGTGGTTGAAAATGAGTATGAGGTATACGGAATTGCGTGCGGATTTGGTTAACACCAAATAGAACAATGCCTTAGATGTGTTTTATATATGAGAATAAAATTGAAAATTTTTGAGTAATCTAAATTTTTCATAATAATAATAATAATATAATAATATAATAATAATAATAAATAGAATGAAAAGGTTGAGAGATGTAGTATTTTTTTAAAAAAGAAAAAGAATATTCTTTAGGATTTCATTGATTTGCTGAGTTATATTTACTTACTTATTTTTCTAAATCTAACATGTGGTATAATCCCTTTTGAGTCTTATTTGGGTTGTTATAACTTAAAGATTTAGGTTATACCACGGTACCACCAATGGATCCAATAGTAACTTATTGTCTTTTGCCAAGCAATTACAGCATCTCCAAAAGATTTTTAATTGAAAGGCACTCTTCAATTTAAAGAGATATTGTTTAAATATTGATTCCAACAAATTCTTTATTATAGTTTTTAAATTTAGAAAGTAGATTTTGGCTCTCCAAATTTAGGGAGCCAAGTTCACTCTTTATTTGATCATTTATTACATTCACACTACTAGTAAATTTTAATTTATCTACTTTTCACAACTATCAAGATTAATTATGAAATTCAATTACAAATATAAAGAACATGTTGGAAAAGGTTAAAAATTTCACTCCCTCAAAAATTCTCTTTATTTTATAAAAATATTTTTTAAAAATAAAGAGGCTCTTGGACATGTTCTTAGCTTTTAATAAATCATCATCTACAAGCTAACTACGACATACCTCTTAACCTACTCATTCAGTCCCACAAAAATAGTTCACTAGTTATTTTCACACATATTAAGAAAATGATAGTTAATTAAGTTGAAATATTAAATTTTATACTAGAATGCATGATTAATTATTTAGAAGTATTTTTAATGCATAAATAGTTGAATATACACATTAACAATTATGATCTAGTGCCTAATTGGACATGAGTTTATTGTGCCCACTTAACACATGTCATCTCAGAATTGGATGTGTGAAATAATCACCTAGATATTATCCAATGCTAAGATAACATGTATTAATTGGACATATTAAATTCGTGCCCAATTGGGCACTAGATCATAATACTACACACTAATTAGGAGCATATATGTTAATGAAAATTAAAGATATATTAAATGTGGCAAGTGAATTATCTTTCTGAGCGGATCAAAATAATTATATTGGACTATATTTGTTGGACCGAAACAGTATTAAATGATTAATTAATCTGTGCACGTGGCTTTGATGCGATTGTCAGTTAGAATTGGACAATCCTCTTTCTCTCTCCTCTCTACTTTGGTCTTTACTGAGTTACTTTCTCCTCTCTGACTCTCTCTCTCTCTCTCTATCCTCCTTGGTGCAGGTTTGATCTAGCACAAGCGAATGTTCCATAGTTATAGAACACTCGCGTCATTTTGAAGCCTTGTCCGACATCCGTTTTGAAATCCGGGATCAGATCTGGAATCAGCACGGCGAGGGGGAGCTCCGGTAATTTTTTCAAAATTTTTGCGACAATATGCGATGCCGTGGGGCCGGTCAAACTTTTCGTCAAATTTATACTATAAATTTGGCGAAAAAGTTTGACCGCCCCACTCAAGATCATGTCGCAAAATTTTGAAAAATTACCGAGCTCCCTCGCGGCCGATTCCGCATCCTGGTCCCGGATTTCAAAACGGAGGTCGGACAAGACTTCAAAATGACGCGAGTGTTCCATAACTATGAAACACTCGCTTGTGCTTGAACATTTTCCCTCCTTGGTGATAAGGTTCAGATCGAACATTATGAATGCACATACTATCAATTTCTTATTATTAAATCGATTCCTCAGCTCTGAATTAGATATTCATCTGATCGTCTTTATTTCGTTTGGCTCCTCAATTTGATTGATTATTAGTCTGTGATTTGGATTGATTTGTGAATTTCCTATTATTAAATAGATAAATAGATTCCTCAGCTCTGAATTAGAGATTCATCTTTATCATTTCATTTGAATCCTTAATTTGATCGTGATTTGGATTGAGTTGTGAATTTCCTACTATTAAATAGATTCCTTAGCTCTGAATTAGAGATTCGTCTTTATCATTTCGTTTGGATCCTAAATTTGATTGAATTAGTCCGTGATTTGGATTGAGTTTTGATCATTTGTTCAAGTGCTGACTAAATTACAGAAAACTATGTTTTCCAACGGTCTAATGGGATCAAGATTTTGTGGGTCTATGTACAATTCATCTAATTAGTATCTTAATCCGTGCCTTGAGTTGTTGAATTATACTTTGAACTTCAGTCTCGATTTAATTTAAGATGAAATATCATTTATTATTTTGGTAGGTTCCTCATTGATAAAATCGAGAAAGTTAAATTCAGTGAAGTTCAATTATTCTCATATTGCAGTATGAGAATTCGATTTCTTCTGGATACGGTTTTAGATTTAATGACTTTACATACATTAGTGGGTTGCTAAGAATGAAGTTACTGCGATTCTACTGTGTAGGTTGAGCTTCAGATTTTGATGGTTTTTAGTTAAGGACAACAGTCAGTGTGTTCCAAATGATTACTACTTCATTCCAGCCTAGGATAAAGGAATTTTAGTAGGTATCATTTTCTTAGAATGCTCTGGTTTTAGTTAGTCCCCTCTAACTAGTATTACTATCAGTTTTAACTATACTAGTTCGGAAATCTCTAGTGAGTCATTAAATAAAAATCTTTACACAAATAATAAACGCATGAATCAAAAATCCCACTTTTGAAAATATTTGCAAAAATTCTATTTCGCAATTGAACCATACGATCGCACGTGCAGGCCGCATGGCACAAAAATAGCGAATCGCACGGTCTTCTTCCATGTGGCGGCACGTACAGCCACATGGCATATATACATATTTTTCGCGAAAAATTTTCGAAAAAGGCAATATCATCACCGGCAAAGCGAGTGGTTGGAATGGGCTCGTCTAGAAAAACATATATCATCCGTTCAAAATGGACACGGTATGCGAATTCTATATCATCCGTCTTACACACCATTTCAGTGTTATACTTCCTACACACAATTTGTAATTTCTTATGAACACTTTATAAGTTGTTACACGCACTTTGTAACATCTTACAAACAATGTGTGAAAAAAAATAATTTGTTAAACACTTTGTAAGTTGTTATACACACTGTGTGTAATATCGTACACACCATTTGTAAGGAAAAATGCTATCGCACAAGCTTACACCATGTGGCCGCATGCACAACCGCATGATTGAAATCTGGGTTTCAACCCAAATTTAAACCAAGCGGTCGCATATGTAGTCTCATGGTGTAAACTTGAAATGTAGGATTTTTGAAAATTCTTACGCAAGTTTCTGGAATTTTTGTAAATACTTTAAAAACGTAGGTTTTTTATTTAATGAAAGTTAACTTGTTATTTCGTGTAATTTCATCAATTAAATATCTGGAATTATTGATCATCAAAACCATCTATTCTTTATTGATCTTATCTAGATTTTAGGTGGGATTTTGATTTTGGAACTTAGAATTTGAATCGGGCACTGGGGATCTACAATTTTTTATTTTTTGGAGAAGAGAGCAGTGTACTTAGTCTCGAGATTGATACGGACCTCGTCGGTCTCGATGCCAACGCAATCCAATCCAGATTGGTTTAGATCCCAACAAAGCCAATCACTGGTCACGATCGAGAACCTGTCGACCTTCTACTCACGAAGTGACAACAATAGGCTGAAACCTATCACCTTCAACTGTGCGTAATAGACAACCGGCATGGGTGAACGCCACAAGAGTTGATCACGCTCTTGATAAATACGATTTGTTCAAAAGAACAACAAGAGAAGATAAATTCTCTCAACAAGCATAAAGCTCTCAAATATCATAATGACCAAAGTTTTTCTTACAATGAGGTTTTTTTGTACATATACGGGTCTTAATTGGAAATAATGATAAAATAATAAAATATCAAAAAAGTAGACACAAAAATGATTAAGTCGGCCAAAATTACGGCCAGAAGTCCTGGTTACTAGTAAATTCGGTTACTACCGTAAGTCCTAAAAGTACGGCCGTAATAAACTCTCTGCCTCAAAACCGTCAAAACTGGATTCTTGGGTTACGGTCGTATGTATGAATGTTACGGCCGTATATCCTTCGTTACGGCCGTATCATTAAATTATACGGCCGTAATTAGCTCTCTGCATATTTTGGCCCAAAAAGTGAAAATTGCCGATACTGGCCAGAAGTATAATCGATGCGGTAGTAAAATTTATGATACGGCCGTATTTTACTCTCTGTAAAATACTGTTCTTCAACCCCATGGGTTACGGCCGTATGGAAACTGGGTTACCGCCGTAAAAATTGGGTTACGGCCGTAAAGTTATGGGGTTACGGCCGTAAATTTGATCTGCCTTTTTCCCTTTGATTTCTAACATCTTCAACCTGTAATTGGAGGACTTCTTTCAACTTATGAACTCCCGTGGACTGGTCCAAGTGTGGAAATGACCTATTCTGGACTTGTTGACATTCGTTTTCGACCCAGGTCATCAAGGCTCGTCCCATTCTTTTGGCTCGACTTCTCGTAATCGGTCCAATCGGCCAATGAGGTGGTTCGTCCGACGTGGAGGCATCCGGGTTCGTATCATCCCCCCTTCTTCAGGTTGATTCGTCCACGAATCAGTGCCTTTATCAAACGAAACAAGATCAGAGACATTAAATGTAGCAGACACATTATACTCACCTGACAGATCGAGTTTGTAGGCGTTGTTGATTCGTTCAACTACTTGAAAAGGCCCGTCACTTCGGGGTAGCAATTTCGAGCGACGTAGTTGCGGGAATCTCTCTTTTCGAAGGTGTAGCCAAACCTAATCTCCCGGTTCAAAAATCATTTCCTTTCGCCCTTTGTTCACCCTAGTCGAGACTTGTTGATTTCTTTTTTCGATCTGTAACTTTACCTTGTCATGCATGGATCGAACAAGCTCGGCTTTTCGTTTGCCATCCAAGCTAACCCTTTCACTCACAGGTAGAGGAATCAAATCTAATGGGGTTAGCGGATTGAAACCGTAAACTACTTCAAAAGGCGAATAAGCAGTTGAAGAATGTTTTGCATGATTATAAGCAAATTCAGCATGTGGTAAACATTCTTCCCATGTCTTAATATTCCGACGAATGACAGCCCGAAGTAATTGTGACAACGTACGGTTTACTACTTCAATTTGACCATCAGTTTGGGGATGACTCATGGTTGAAAATAGCAGTTTGGTACCTAGTTTTCCCCACAAGGTTTTCCAGAAGTAGCTAAGGAATTTGACGTCTCTATCTGACACAATTGTCTTCGGCACTCCATGTAGCCGAACTATCTCACGAAAGAACAAGTCGGCAATATGACTTGCATCATCGGTTTTGTGACATGGTATAAAATGAGTCATTTTACTAAACCGATCAACTACCACAAAAACCGAATCTCTTCCATTTCTAGATCTAAATAACCCCAAGATGAAATCCATAGATATATCTTCCCATGGAGATTGAGGTACGGGAAGGGGAGTGTAAAGCCCTTGGGGAACTACCTTGGATTTGGCCTTTCTACAAGTAATGCAATTCATGCAAATTTTCTCTACGTCTCGTTTCATCTTAGGCTAATAGAAATGATCACGCAAGACTTCAAATGTCTTTTCTACACCGAAATGTCCCATGAGGCTTCCTCCATGAGCCTCTCTCACTAACAACTCTCGTATAGAACTAGAAGGAACACAAAGTTTGCCCTCTCGAAATAAGAACCCCTCTAACCTATAGAACTTTTCAAATCCATTCTTTTCACAAGCAACATAGATACTACTAAAGTCCGGGTCTTTCTCATATAATTCTTTCATTAATTCAAAACCCAACAATTTAGTATCTAGAGTGGTGAGTAAGGTATACCTACGTGATAAAGCATCTGCAACAATGCTCAATAAACTTGTTTACCTTGTTTGTACTTGATCACGTAGGGAAATGTCTCAATAAACTCCATCCACTTAGCATGTCGCTTGTTTAACTTGCCTTGGCTTCTGAGATGTCTTAGTGATTGGTGGTCGGTGTGGATCACAAATTCTTTCGGCCAACGATAGTGTTGCCAATTCTCTAGTGTACGAACCAATGCATAGAGCTCCTTGTCATACGTAGGATAATTGAGGGTGGCACCACTCAATTTCTCGCTAAAGTATGCAATTGGCCTTCGTTCCTGCATCAACACAGCACCAATACCTATGCCCGACGCATCACATTCAATCTCAAAAGCTTTGTTAATGTCGAGAAGAGCAAGTACGGGCGAAGAACACAGTTTTTCCTTAATCATTTGAAAAGCTCGTTCTTGCTCTTTCTCCCATTTCAAAAACGATTTTCTTGATTACTTCAGTTAATGGTGTAGCTAGTGTACTGAAATTAGGCACAAATCGACGATAGAAGCTAGCTAAACCATGAAAACTACGCACATCGGCTATGCTAAATGGAGTAGGCCATTCTTGGATTGCTCGAATCTTTTCTTCATCCACTTCTACTCCCTTAGCACTAACCACATAACCAAGAAAAACAATCCTTTCAAGACAGAAATGACTTTTAGTAGGGTTTGCAAATAGTTTTTCTTTCCTTAGAACTTCTAAAACAAGTCTAAGATGCTTTGCATGATCAGTGAGCTCCCTACAATAAATCAAAATGTCGTCAAAATACACCACTACAAATTTACCAATGAACGCGCGTAACACGTGATTCATTAGTCTCATAAATGTACTTGGTGCATTTGTCAACCCAAACAGCATAACTAACCATTCATATAACCCTTATTTGGTTTTAAACGCCGTTTTCCATTCGTCACCCTCTTTCATTCGAATTTGGTGATAACCGCTTTTTAAATCAATTTTACTAAAGATACTAGCACCATACAGTTCATCAAGCATATCATCAAGTCTAGGTATAGAGTGGCGATATTTTACCGTAATGTTGTTGACGGCACGACAGTCAACACACATTCTCCACGAGCCATCTTTCTTGGGCACGAGCAAGACTGGTACGGCACATGGACTTAGACTCTCTCGGATATACCCTCGACCGAGCAAGTCCTCCACTTGGCGTTGCAACTCCTTTGTTTCCTCGGGGTTACTACGATGGCAGGCGATTGGGAATAGCGGCTCCGGGAACTAGGTCAATTTGATGCTCAATGCCTCGAATCGGTGGCAATCCACTTGGTAATTCTTCTGGAAGGATATCATGGAATTCATGCAAGAGAGAAACAATTGAATTTGGGAGGGAGCCAAGGTTAGAATTGAGCACTCGCCCACTCTCCTTGTACACTAACAAGAGCACTTGTTGGTCCGCCGAAAGAGCCCTCACAATGTCTCTCGGCCTTGCAAAGAAACACTCTTTCTTTTTTCTCATGTTCACTCCTCTCTCCTTTTCCTTCTCATCAGCTTCTTTTTGAGCTTGACTTGATCCTCATACGCTTGTTGCGGTGTCAAAGGAACAAGCACAATTGGTTTCCCATTGAACTTGAAGCTATATCTATTCCGATAGCCATCATATGTCACTCGTCTATCAAATTGTCACGGTCGGCCTAGCAATATGTGTGTAACTTGCATGGGTACTACATCACATCCCACTTCATCCTCATACGTGCCGATCAAGATAGGGATCTTCACTTGCTTGGTAACCCGAACCTCGCCTGTGTCACTAAACCATTGTAACCGATACGGTCTCGGGTGTTTCATCAATGGAAGCCCAACCCTATCGACGAACAGATAACTAGCAACATTGGAGCAACTCCCCCCGTCAATAATCAAACTACATGGTTTGCCCTCCACTAGGCACCGAGTGTGGAAAATGTTCTCCCGCTGAGGAGTCGCGTCATCCACTTTAGCCTTTGTGCTAAGTGCTCGCCGTGTAACTAAAGTCTCGGGGATAGTCATCACATATTGATCATCCGAGTCCTCCTTCTCCTCCTCCACAATTGGAGGGCCTTCTTCCTCATCCTCCGTCTCAATCTCACCATTGTCCCTCACCACCATTGTGCGGCGATTGGGGCACTCCGACGTTATGTGACCTCGTCCTTGACATTTGAAACATTGGATATCTCGATTTCGGGGTGGTAGTGCGCCCATTGGTCTTTTCCCTTTATCCTCCCCCACCGGAGAAGACTTAGGTGGCTCACTCCGCCCTTTCCAAGCCGGCTTTAGAGTTGTAGTCTTGTCACTACTCCATTTCGGTTTCCCAAAGCTATTACTTCCCCCGGCTGGAGGTTTGTTGAAACTCTTCTTCTTCAGTTGCATCTCAACTTTGGCGGCTTTATGAACCAACTCTTGTATATCGGCATAATCATGTAACTCAACAAGATTGGTAATCTCTCGATTCAATCCACTTAGAAACCATGCCATGGTAGCCTCCTCTTCTTCACCTATATCGGCCCTAGTCATAAGAGACTCCATCTCTTGATAATACTCTTCCATGCTTCGTCCCCCTTGAGTTAACGTTTGCAACTTGTTATACAAACTCCAATAATAGTAGGTAGGAACGAACCGCTTTCTCATTATCGTTCTCAACTCATTCCAAGTACTCACCGGAGCTTCCAAATTTCGTCGCCTAGCCGTAGTCGTTTGTTTCCACCAACTAAGAGCATATCCCGTGAATTCTTTCACTAGAAGTAGAACTTTCTTCTCTTCCGGGATTCGATGAAATTGGAATACCAACTCTACTCGGCTTTCCCAATCCAAATAGGCATCCGGGTCGACTTTACCTTGGAATGGAGGCACTTCAACCTTTACATTCTTGACATCACTTTCCTCCTCTCGTAGTCTCTCATTACCTCGACCTCCTCGGCCGCCTCTACCGCCTCTATATATCACCTCATATTCATCCTCATCGCCTTCTTCAAACTCCGGCCTACGAACATTTAACCTAGCTACCGATTGCTCAACATCTTCGTGAATCGCTGACTCAACCGACGCTCCATTGCGGTCATAGAAGCCTGAAGAACTGATTGGATATCATCCAAGGTGGCAGCTTTAGATCCGTGTCCCTCGACTGAACCTGTATCAGACATTGTGTGCAAGTGTGTGCAAGACCTGTAGTGTCCTCTCGTGAATATCACTCGTATATTTCACTCATCACTCTCTCACTCAACACCCAATAATGCACTCACTCTTTTGTTCAATCGAACTCAACGAACTTGATCAAGGTAAGATCGTCTTGTTAGTTCCCCAAAACAATGCCAAAGCAGTTGGTTAGCTAAATTACAACTCGATGACTCAACACAATACAAACTAAATTACAACTTGAGGTAACCCTAGTACAATATAACTCGGCTACAAGATGATGTAACAACCATACAACAATAATACTAAGTGTAGCCAATGTGTAGGCTTTCACTCGTTCAACACAACAAACGGGGCCATTGTTCGTTTTTTTTTTTTTACTTTCGTTTTTTTTTTTTTTACTTTCCTTTTTTTTTTTTTACTTTCGTTTTTTTTTCACTACATACACTTACAACCACAATACCAACACAATACTAAGATTTAAAGGAATTCTAAGCACAAACTCACTTTGCACCAAGAACACCAAGAACACACACTAAAATCCTACACATTTAAAAATTGAAATTCAAGATTCTAATCCGATAACAATAACAAGTATAACAATCTAAGACTTAATAACAAAGGACTTATACTATAAAAACATAAAACAAATGGATAGATACCAGTTGATTAGAATCTGTGCTCTGATACCAACTGATACGGACCTCGTCGGTCTCGATGCCAACGTAACCCAATCCAGATTGGTTTAGATCCCAACAAAGCCAATCACTGGTCACGACGATCGGAACCTGTCAACCTTCTACTCACGAAATGACAACAATAGGTTGAAACCTATCACCTTCAATTGCGCGTAGTAGAGAAAACCCAGGGGTGAACACCACAAGAGTTGATCACGCTCTTGATAAGTTCGATTTGTTCAAAAGAACAAGAGAAGAAAAATTCTCTCAACAAGCATAAAGCTCTCAAATATCATAATGACCAAAGTTTTTCTTACAATGAGGTTTCTTTGTACATATACAGGTCTTAATTGGAAATAATGATAAAATAATAAAATATCCAACAAGTAGACACAAAAACGACTAAGTCGGCCAAAATTACGGCCGTAAAGTCTGTGGTTACGGCCGTAATAAACTCTCTGCCTCAAAACCGTCAAAACTGGATTCTCGGGTTACGGCCGTATGTATGAATGTTACGGCCGTATATCCTTCGTTACGGCCGTATCATTAAATTATACGGCCGTAATTAGCTCTCTGCATATTTTGGCCCAAAAGTGAAAATTGCCGATACGGCCGTAAGTATAATCAAGACGGCCAGAAATTTATGATACTGGCCGCTTTTACAGTACTACTGTATTTTACTCTCTGTAAAATACTGTTCTTCAACCCCATGGGTTACGGCCATATGGAAACTGGGTTACGGCCGTAAAGTTTTGGGGTTACGACCGTAAATTTGATCTGCCTTTTTCCCTTTGATTTCTAACATCTTCAACCTGTAATTGAAGGACTTCTTTCAACTTATGAACTCCCGTGGACTGGTCCAAGTGCGGAAATGACCTATTCTGGACTTGTTGACATTCGTTTTCGACCCAGGTCATCAAGGCTCGTCCCATTCTTTTGGCTCGACTTCTCGTAATCGGCCAATGGGGTGGTTCGTCCGACGTGGAGGCATCCGGGTTCGTATCAGAGATCCTTGGGGACAAGGGTTCAGCTCACGATTGAGTTTTATACATCTCGTTTAAGATGATAGCTGAGACAAGCCAACTAAAGATAGAGTTTGTAAGAAAAAAAATGCTGCCAAACAATACAATTAGGGAAAAAAATAAAGATATTTGATCAATACAGTAAAAAAATACAACCAAGAAAAAAAACTAAAGATAGAGTTTACTCAATTGATCAAATCATGAATCAGCCTATTTTGACTTAGTTTGATTGCTCACCAGATTCGCGCATTTTCATTTTCTTCAGAATACATCTTCTTAAAGTACACATTATAATAGTTGTTATCACTTAAAAATATTTTGGCAACTTCATAAACTTTAATGAAAAGATCAGGGAGTTTGGAGTCGATATACAAATAGAAACCACATTCTACATTATCTGGATCAAAGTTTTCGTATACTTTAATAGCTGCTTTTGACGCTTTCAATATATAATGATACCTATTTCGGATTGCTCCAAGTAACCCAAAAATTTTATCATCATGATCATTGATGTTACCTTTTACATTAGAAATATGTCCCGTCCAAGAGCCATTGCAAACACGTAAGACATTAACGGCTACTTTTAACTGTAGCATTGTATCGTGCTCAGCGTCGATAAAATCGCTTATTTCCTGTATAAAGGTTAACTTCTTTCTGACACCCCAATAAAGGGATGTGGCTTACCTCTTGCGCATCCACTATCTCTTTATCTTCCAGTTTCTTCATTAAATCCTGTGTTTCGAACTCAAATTCCTTCAAATCACATTTTTTAACCAAATAATCAAATATTTTCCCCAACTCCCTTACATTTTCTTGAGACGTAATGGTAGGCCGCACCTTCCGTACCTCTTTTGAGTAATAGTAGTTGACCCCTCCTTTTCTGCCTTATTCTTGCTTGTCTGTAATTCTTTATCTTTTTCCTTTGTACATAACTGGATATCATCAAAAGGGCCAGAAGGTCCATCAAAAGGGCCAGAAGGACCTTCTGGCCTTTTTGATAATATCAAACCATGTACAAAAGAAAAAGATACCTTGTGACCCTTTTGATGATATCAAACCATGTACAAAGGAAAAAGATAAAGAATCACAGACAAGCAAGAATAAGGCAGAAAATGAGGGGTCAGCTACTATTACTCAAAAAAGGTGCAGAAGGTGCGGCCTACCATTACGTCTTAAGACAATGTAAGGGAGTTGGGGAAAATATTTGATTATTTGGTTAAAAAATGTGATTTGAAAGAATTTGAGTTCGAAACAAATGATTTAATGAAGAAACTGAAAGATAAAGAGATAGTGGATGCGCAAGAGGTTTGGGGTGTCAGAAAGAAGTTAACATTTATATGGGACATAAGCGATTTTATCGACGCTGAGCACGACACAACGTTACAATTGAAAGTAGCTATTAATGTGTTACGTGTTTGCAATGGCTCTTGAACGGGACATATCCCAAACGTAAAAGGTAACATCAATGTTCATGATGATAAAATTTCGGGGTTACTTGGAGCAATCCGAAATAGGTATCATCATATACTGAAAGCGTCAAAAGCAACTATTAAAGTATATGAAAGCTTTGACCCAGATGATGTGGAATGTGGTTTCTACTTGTATATCGACTCCAAATTCCATGATCTTTTCATTAAAGTTTATGAAGCTACCAAATTATTTTTAAGTGATAACAACTATTACAATGTGTACTTTAATAAGATGTATTCTGAAGAAAATGGAAATGCGCGAATCTGGTGAGCAATCAAGCTAAGTCAAAATAGGTTGATTCATGATTTGATCAATTGAGTAAACTCTATTTTTAATTTTTTTTTTCTTGGTTGTATTTTTTTGCTGTATTGATCAAATATCTTTATTTTTTTCCCCAATTGTATTGTTTGGCCGCATCTCCTTTTTCTTACAAACTCTATCTTTAGCTTGTCTCAGCTATCATCTTAAACGAGCTGTATAAAACTCAATCGTGAACTGAATCCTTGTCCCCAAGAATCTCAAGACTAAGTACACTGCTCTCTTCTCCAAAATAAAAATAAAAATTATAGAGCCCAGTAGATCCCCAGTACCCGATTCAAATTCCAAGTTCCAAAATCAAAATCCCACCTATAACCTAGACAAGATCAACAAAGCATCGATGGTTTTGATGATCAATAATTCCAGATATTTAATTGAGGAAATTACACGAAACAACAAATTAACTTTCATTAAATAAAAAACCTGCATTTTTAAAGTATTTACAAAAATTCCAAAAACTTGCGTAAAAATCTTCAAAAATCCTACATTTCAAGTTTACACCATGAGGCCACATGTGCGACCGCTTGGTTTAAATTTGGGTTGAAACCCAAATATCAACCATGCGGTTGTGCATGCGGTCACATGGTGTAAGCCTGTGAGATACCCTTTTTCCTTACAAATGGTGTGTACGATATTACACAGTGTGTGTAACAACTTACAAAGTGTTTGTAACAAATTATGCTTCTTCTCACAAATGGTTTGTAAGATGTTACAAAGTGCGTGTAACAACTTACAAAGGGTTTATAAAAAATTACAAATTATGTGTAAGAAGTATAACACTGAAATAGTGTGTAAAACTTTTGTGTAGTGTGCAATCTTACAAAAATTGCTTGATTTCTACTAATAGGTTTTTGTAAGTTTGCAATTTTGGCATAGAATTCGCATACCGTGTCCGTTTTGAACGGATGATATATGTTTTTCACCTTTCTCGACGAGCCAATTTCAACCACTCGCTTTGCCGGTGATGATATTGCCTTTTTCGTAAATTATCAACCATTTTTGAGTAATCGAAAATTTTTCAGGAAAAATATGTATATATGCCATGCGGAAAGAAGGCCGTGTGATTAGCTATTTTTGTGCCATGCGGCTGCACGTGCGGTCGCATGGTTCAATCGCGAAATAGAACTTTTGCAAATATTTTCAAAAGTGGATTTTTTGATTCATGCGTTTTTTATTTGTGTATTTGTGTAAAGATCCCTATTTAATTACTCACTAGAGATTTCCGAACTATCATAATTAAAAATGATAGTAATACTAGTTAGAGGGGGCTAACTAAAACCACAGAATTCTAAGAAAATGATACCTGCTAAAATTCCTTTGTCCTAGACTGGAATGAAGTAGTAACCATTTGGAGCACATTGACTGCTGTCGTTAACTAAAAACCATCAAATCTGAAGCTCAACCTACACAGTAGAATCGCAGTAACTTCATTCTTAGCAACCCACTAATGTATGTAAAGTCAAATTAAATCTAAAATAGTATCCAGAAGAAATCGAATTCTCGTACCGCAATATGAGAATAATCGAACTTCGCTGAAGTTAACTTTCTCAATTTTATTAATGAGGAACCTGCCAAAATAATAAATGATATTTCATCTTAAATTAAACCGACTGAAGTTCAAAGTAAAATCCAACAACTCAAGCTGCGGATGAATTGTACATTACATGGAGCAATAGCCATACCAAGTAGTTATAAACCAAACTCGAGAGAATTTTCTGGAACACAATAGCCATCAGATGACCATTACATGGGGCAAAATGTATATGATATCAATTTTATCAATTTGTCAATAGTATACAACTGGGAAAACTTATTTTTCAAAAATTTTGCATAACCTCTCATTACCATATTTAATGAAAAAGTTAAGAAAGAAAAGAAAAGAATGTTTTCTCTTAATAAAAATGCTTTGCCATACAAGCTCCTACTGGGAAGAGAAAAGGAGATCAAGCTGTCACTACTATTAGATAGTCTAGGATTTATTTTTGTATGATCACATCCATCTCGATAAGTTCTCCACCAAAAAAATTTAAAATTATTTTCTCACACGTCCACAATGCAATTACTTCAACAGAACCGACCATCATGAGGATGCAATTACTTCATACGCCCATTTTTCAACAAAGAATAAAAAAAGGAAAAAGATTACTTTAAAAAAACTAATAAAGGGTGTGTTATCATACTCATAAAAATACATTATTTCTTCTACCTTTTAAAATTCAACTTTTGTCAAACAAATTGCATCCACATATCTTGTAGGGTCTACATGTATTATTAAATCTCCACCATCCAACCCCATTAATTCTCTCACTTCCTACTCATAAAATATATTATAATTTATATGCTAAGACCCACTAACTTCATTACACATTAAAATTTATTTAATTTCACTACATGGGAATGCTATAATGAATTAACATAAATAGATAATACAACTTGACAACAACATAAGAGTAACTTGACCATACCGGATATCAATGTAATCAAAGTAACTTGACCATACCAGACATCTATGCTTATCTCCAGAAATCTGAGGAATTTAGTATGCTTTAAAGCTGCGCCATCAGATTAAGATTAAAATACCATAAAAGAATAAGTCTCAAAATGCTGTCAACTCTACAATTTATAATAACCGAAAATCCTGTACCATCCCAAGGAGACATAAATCGTTAAAATCAATGAATAACAAGAAGAAAGGCAAATGCATTCATTCAAGAGATCTAACAATATATCGCTTCAGGTTATAGAAGGATTGAGCTGAAAGAATAATTACAGTTGGATCCCGCGGGCGGGTGGTCAAGTCATCAGCGGAGGCTTGGAGCTGCTTACTAATATCAAACGCAAACTCACCATGCAATGCCGGTGGTACTGGGGTGCAGTAGAAAAAATAAAATATATTAACAACAATCATATACATGGATTGAGGCACTCAGTAAATTCACAAATCCCACTTGAGAGGTATCGAAAAGTTGCTGATTAGCACGAGTTAACAAAAATTCTAATACGCATAAAATTTTTAGAGGAGAAAATATTAGATAGAAGCTAAGAAAATATAGTAATATTAGAGATAGAAAATGAGAGTCAAGAGATACTTAAAGAAATAAGAGTATTGGATATAAGTTCATTGTCATTTCATAATTCATAATGTATGTACAAAGACCCTTAAATAGATAACTAGATGTGTTAATTCCACTAACTAGCCCACTAACCAAAGAAGAGAAAATGCTACTGCCTACCACTAACTCACACACTAACAACTAATCACCCCTTTATCTTCCTAGCCTAGAATCAAGGAGATACAATTATCCACATGGGAAAATAACTAATTAAATAAATAAACATGTTCAAAATTAATCTTGAATCAATTTGTATGTATCAAATTCTTATTAAAAAAAGAAGAAAAAGAAAAAGGTTCTCAAGTGACATTCCCCGTTAGGGAAAATAACTCTTCCCAAAGGAGTAGTGGTGGCCATTGGTTCGCGTGGGTCGGTTTTCCACCCGAACCGAAACCGACCACCCGAAGTAGGTTTGGCCCAAAAAAGGGAACCGAACAGATTGGTTCGGTTCAGTAAATTGAAACCGATCGAACCGCCTTGGTTCGGTCGGTTTTGTTGGTTTTTTTCGGTTTTGGTCCTTTTTTTTTTGAAAAACAGATCCGTTTACCGCCCAAAAAATCAAACTGAACCGACCCAATGTTTTGGTCTGTTTTTTTTTTTTTTTTTTGAAAAACAGATCCGTTCACCGCACAAAAAATCAAACCGAACCGACCCAATGCAGTCTGTTTTGGTCGGTTTGGCAGTGTTTTTGCCGCGCACTACCCACGATTGGACTATGGAAGATTACCATCAAGAAAAAAAATTTCATGAAAAAACTAAATAAATAAATTTGAAGACTATCACTTGAGGAAGGTTAAGCATCGGAGAGCAACAATTTAAAAAAAAAATGCAGAAAGATTACCCCCAACAAATCGCTTTTTCTACAGGACGAGCGCCGTCAAGAAACAGCAATATTTCAGACAAAAAGTTTATGAAGTCTAGAAATATGAGAATCATCACAACATTCAAATCGAGAGTAGCATAAGCATGTGCAGCCTCTTTATACAAAAATAAAATCTGATACTACCTTCCATGTCGACTTCTCCTCGTAGAAGTAGGGTTAAGAACACGATTCCATCCTCTGGCCGCTTTCTTTCGATCTATCAAGCTCAGGCAAATTTTTTTGCCCTTAAATAGGAAGATTTTAATTGGGCTTGAAGCAAACATTGCACACGGGCCATTTCACGACGAAATCAGGCCTCGTATGGCATTTGAGGCCTCGTTCTTTTGAACGTTTTACACAATTTCATGTAATTTACACATATTTTTAATTATATATATTTTTTAATATAATATAAATCATATATTTTATACGAAATGACGTAAACTCTTCAAAAGAATATGCTCTAAGTTTGACAATTCAAAAATCTGGCAAAATAAAATTAATTAGGGTGTATTTGATTAGAGATTGGAAAATGACTTGGAATTCAAATTTCCATCCCTCCCCCAAAAAAATTCAAATTCCTTGATTTCAAGGAAAATATTTACCTTTTAACTTAAAATGAAAAATAAATTCCAAGAAAAATAAAATGTATTTGATTAAAAAATGAAAAATTTAGATGAAAAATATTTTCCCTCCCATTCTTCACCCCAATCAAACACAACCTTATTGAAATCTTGGCATTCTGGATCAATCTATCTTAGTCCATCTCTCTCTGCGACATCTCTTTCCTGTCTCTATTTTCTCTCAATTTCCAATTACAACCTCAATATATATATATTCGGTCAACTGGAAGGGACCACCTACTTTATTAAAAAATCAAAAAAGACAGAAACGAAGAATGGCGGATGAAAAATTTTTGTTATCATTTTTTGTTTAAATTTTTTGTAACTATTAAAAAAAAATTTTTTAATAATTATATTTAACACTAATGCGATAAAGCCAATTACTGTATTATCAACCAAATTTCGAAATTCATCGTCTCCCACTCACTGTATCATAAAAAAAAATCGAAATTCATCAAACTGATTGTAAGAAACTTAAATAAATTTCAAAATTAGCCGTCAAAGTGGTTGCAAAAAAAAAAAAATGATAACAAAAATTGTATCCACAAACCAAAAATCAAATAAAAATTATTTATTTTTTCTTTTAATTTTTTTCACTCATGTTCGTTGTATTCACAAGAACTAACTTTTGAACAAAAAAAAAAAGGAAAAGAGGATGGGTGTGCTCAGTATGGACATATTGGTCTTTTTGCTTTTTTTTTTTAAAGGTGGGTGAACTTAGTAATTAGATGGGTGTATTTAGCCTGTATCGAAATCGAACCCTTCTAATTGTTTTACTTATTTTTTGGTGCATGGTAGTATTCTTTATAAATAAATAAAAAATGGTGATATGCAATTGATTTTTGAGACTTATGATCTCTTGAAAAATATTGGGGGTTTTTCTTGATTGAGATTACTTCTAATATTTTCAAAGTGAAGGATGAAGAAACTGCTAATTGTTTTACTTATTTTTTGGTGAATGGTAGTATTCTTTGTACATAAATAAAAAAAAATAGTGATATGCAATTGATTTTTGAGACTTATGATCTCTTGAAATATGTTGGGTGTTTTTTTTTTATTGAGATTACTTCTAATATTTTCAGAGCGAATGATGAAGAAACTGATAATGGAGGATTAGTTGATGACATTTTGGTTAAAACTTCATAAGATTTTAGATAAAATTGGGATGAAAGGTACTAGGAAATGGACTGACATTATGTATTACAAAAATGTTCAATACATTATAGATAATTTATAATTAATTGCAAATAATATTTCATTAATTACAAATAATTTGTAATTTTATCTATAATAAATCATAGAAAATAATTTATAAATTTTTTTTTCTTTAAGTATAAGTACAAAAAATTCTTCAAGGTCAAACTTGAGGGGTCACATGACCCCTCAAAACCCCTCTTGAATCCGCCACTATTTGGTGATATATTCACACATATATTTTATAAAACATTCAAGTTACAATGGTCCAAAACGATTCCTGATGTATTCGAACTCTGTAAATATTAAATAAAGTATGTATTTACACTCTTATGTGGTAGTTTAGTGTATCCACCTCTATATGATAGTTTGTTATATTCTCTATTTCGATTATTAGTTCGGTGTCATATGGTGATTATGGAGTTAGGATGTGCTCCCAGATCTAAGTTAAAATTAGAATGGATTTGTCACTGCATTTTAAATAATTTAATGTAATAATCTATTCTAATATAATATATCTACTAGTGTTTTCACCCGCGCGTTGCACGGGGAAACTTCCCAATTATCTCAATTGGCGCTGATTTATGAAGATTTGATCAGCTCAATTTTTGGATCAGTGATGCGAATGGATCTGAGACGTGTTAATTTTCGGATTTTTTGGGTTTATTGAGGAATCAGGAAAGGAGTTGTGAAGATACCAAATTCCAATAGTAAGATTTGAGATGCATTCATTGGTGTTGATAAGGAAAGACGTGTGTGAACTGTTAGTGATAAAGATAAAAAGGAAAGACACGTGTAAGATTTCTTTGATAAAAGATTTGGGCTTATCTCAAAATATATCATTTAATCTTAAAAAATGAATATATATGGAGATTTCTTTGATAAAAGATTTGGGTTTATCTCAAAATATACTATTTAATCTTAAAAAATAAATATATAGAGATTGGGTGGGAAATGAAATTTTTGTAATTAATTTTTTAATTCTAAAAATTGATAGTTTGAGCAGGAAAATGTGCTCATTTTATTAATATACAGATATATATAGATTTTGTAATGTACCATTCAAAAAGAAAAATCTAGATGTAAATGATATTCATTTAATTGAAAATTAATCTCATTATATACAAACTTGAATGGAAAAAATTAACGGGTGGAGCGGAAATGACCCAGCCGCTTTCCAAGGGATTGACGGGTTTATTCTTACGTAAGGGCTACAATTTCTCCATTTTGGCCCATGAATAAGAGAGTCCAACAAATTGTGGGCGTTCGATATTTGAGTTGGGCCTTTCGTGGAAATTAGAACTACAACCCTTTTAAAGATGGGTAATTAACTATATATGCACGCTACAATTCTTTTGTTAAGGCACAACATTCTTTTTTCTTTATTTTATTTTGATGTTTTACAAAGTACAATTTGCATAATAGCATTACAAGAGTGCATGGATATATGTCTTAGAAAATGTTCACATATTGATGTAACAATTTATAATTAGTCCACATTAGTGTGTGGACCATACTCTGAATTACTTGTAATCCACACATTAAGGGCTTGTTTGATTAACATTAACTTTTGATGAATTCAAATTTGGTTTTAGATGTGCGGTTAAGAATTAGAAATAGAGTATTAAAAAATATAAAAATAATTATCAAATCATTAAATGAGTGGTTGAAAATGATGAAAGAAAAATAGTAAATTTCATGTGAATAAAACAAGCCATGATATGATAATTATTTATAAATGGTACACATCAATGTGTGAGTCATGCTACACCATATGCAGACTGCGATACATGTAGGCATTGAAACAAAAATGATAAACATAAAATGACTAAAACTGTAAATGTTGGGACCTGAGTAAAGTCACCCACCCAGGGGATGGATCTAAGGGGGGGTTCAACGTGGTCATAACCCCCCCCCAACCCCCGGATCCAAAAAAAAAAAATCCTAATTTTATATAGAATTTTTTTCAATTATATAATTTTTGTCGAATTAAATTTTTTTCTTTAATGCAATCCCCTCGCTCAAAATCCTAGTTCTGTCTTGTGATCCACCAATAAAAATAGATATTTTTAGTATCCAAATGTGTGACGTTAGCAATGGCGATGGGTTGGGTTTGGCATATCCCACACCCGACCCTTTAGGAATTTGTCAAACCCGTAACCCCTACTTTTCTAAAAGGGGCGGAGTAGGTAAGGGTTGGGTAAGGGTCAGAGCGAGTCAAGGGAAAAACCCATTAACCGACCCTTTAAGATTTTTTTTTTGGAATGATACCCATTAACCGACCGTCTAAGCAATTTTAAAATGCATTTTAATAGGAAGAAGTTCATCTTTTTTTTCTTTTTTTTTAAATTTTTAATAGGAAGTTCATCTTTTAATGACTCATTTTATAAACACAATGCCCTTCAAACCACTTTTTATTTGAACATTTTAAATCAAACCTTTGTCATTTACTTTTATGTTTATTATAAACATGATAAACATTTGGGAAGATGGTCTTAGTCAGTGCACCTTTTAGGAATAACTACTTTGCTGTTGTCCTTAGTCTACTGATACTATGGCAACGGAACTCTTGTTATGAACTTTAGGTTTTCTATTACCTCACCTCTTCAATGACAACCTCGACTAGCCATTCCAGTTGTTCACAATAATATATTTTGTAGAGAAAAGAAAAACAAAAACATTGAGTTTTACTATGACTTTATTTATGAATATATACTACGAAATGTTATCCATTGTGTCGACTTTAAATGTAATAGTCGCACAAACTTCTAAAATGGATGAGCTTTGGAATTAGAATCTATCAATTGCTAATTTTTCAAGTTCAATTGATTGCGTTGAAATTTTAGAAACTTTTCTTTGTAGTAACTTTCAATACTAGCAAAATGTTTTTTTCTTAAGTAGGGACATTTTATTCAACTTATAAGTCAAATCGAAAACGGGCAAGAAAGATAAAATTGAGTTATAAAACCCTCAACAAATGATGAAAACTACATGAAAACAAGAATAATCAAAGTGGGCTGCAGCCTATCTCAGGAGAAAATAAAGTGCCATCTCAAAGCTTGTTTAACTACGGGGAATAGGAGAAGGGAAAAAAAATTACAGGTAAAATGGGGCGGGTCGGGTTTGTCAGATGAAACCCGTCTCCACCCTAATAACCAAATGGGGCGGACAAACAAACCCCATACCCACCCCTAGTGGGGCGGGTACCGGCGGGTTACGGGCTTTGGGTCTAAAAATGCCATCCCCATGTAATATGGCCCTATAGCTCTCTGTTTGTACGAGACGTAACAAGTGGAGTGTCACAAAACTTTGGATACGCATCACACGCGCTCTGTTATTTGCGGACTCAGATGAGCTGCAAAATTCCAACAAAGTGCATAATCCGCCTCAGATCCACGCAGTAGAATACTAAAAGTTTTTTGTTAATAAAAAAGAAGAAAAAGTATATTTGATAGATATTATTCAAAACATGATTTTTTTTTTTTAAATATGCGGTTGACAAGAATGTATTTAAAAAAATTAAAACAAAATCAATCAATATAATGAACGGTGGAAAATTGTGAGAAAGAAATATGTTTTGAGTAAAATTGTATCAAACAAACCGTAAAGTGTTTTTTTTTTCTTTTTTCCTTTTTTTTTAGGAAGTATCTCGGCTCGAAAATTCAAGCTCAAGATACAATTTTATTTAAAATTGAAAAATAACAAGTCCAGAGGGGGACGTGATGAGCCTTACCTCTCAAACGAATTACAATCCCAGGAAAGATTAAATGCATGATGCATGGAATACTACTCCATAAGTACAAATATAAAAGTGGAAAAAATAAAAAAGGAAGGAACTAGTGTCTAGTTGTTCCAATAAAAGGAATGCAATCTTTGTCCGTCCTAAGAATGCCAGTAATCCTCCCCTTCAAATCTTCAGGTCGAGAAAGCATTTAGGCCTAGCTGGATGAATCCTTGTTCTGCAAACCAAGCAGCAGCAGCGTAATTGGCTTTCCTCCAAATGCGCTTTATATTACCACATTGCTGTTCTTTCTTTGGTCAAACTAATCACATCAACATACCTGATGGGACCTACTATACTACATAAATTTTCACCATTCAATTGCACTGGCTCCTTCTCTATTCTATTTCACATTAAAATCTATAAAAATTCAAATCCTATCACACACTACCTTTTTTTTTTTTTTTTTTGGAACAAAATCAGTGATTTTATTCACGAGCTTCATAGGGCGAAACTGTGAAAAGAAGTCGGAAGGCACATCTAGAAAGTCGACAGCATGTTTTGAAATCATTTAAGCTGCTTTGTTTGCATCATACTTTACGAACCAAAAAAAATCTTGAACAAAATAAGCAAATTCGTAATTAGAAATAAGCCGTTTATATATACCTAACAATTATAAACACTAGTAGTCATTTTAATTTTGAAGAACTACATAAACTATCGGTAATGATCTCCTCCCACGGTGGGAGGAGATCACGCCACATTAAATACACATTCTTGATTGGTGGGAGGCCATGTGTGTCCCACCACCGCTTCCCACCAATCACTAAAGCCAGATTATGGGTATGATATCCTCCCCACTGTGGGGAGGAGATCATTACGCCATAACGTGGGGAGGAGATCATTACGCCATAAACTATAGTCCATGAGCTCATATGAACAATAACTTTATGACATTGGATAACCTTCTTAGAGCACCTCCAACGTAGAAGTATAATTTTTCTAAATTTTCCTCCAAAATAGAATAATTGTTACAGTATTTTACCATTTTAATTCCAACCAGCAACTCTAAATTCTCACTTTTCAATATTTCCATTTTCTTTCTTATTTATTAAAAATATATTTCAAATTACAATATCATTCTGCTATTTTTTATTAATTTTCATTTCAACTTTAATTCAAATATATTCAGATTATAGAATGACTGAAATATCGTTACATCCAGATGGAAACTTGAACAACAACGCAAATATGTTTCCAAAGTCGTGCACTGTATAATTATTTATT
This sequence comes from Jasminum sambac, assembly GCA_018223645.1. Classification (NCBI taxonomy): domain Eukaryota; kingdom Viridiplantae; phylum Streptophyta; class Magnoliopsida; order Lamiales; family Oleaceae; genus Jasminum; species Jasminum sambac. The sequence goes on from CP073652.1 coordinate 32,587,277, forward strand.
AAATACATTTGCATTTGAACTCTGTTGGCAAACTGTTCTTGTTTGAGTATTTGAATCTTTTAGACATATATTTTTAAGTGAACCATAAACCACTGTCAAAGGCAGTACGTGACGTGCACGTAAATGGTAACCGATTCATAAATCTATTTCCCCATTCGAGCCAATAATGCGCACCATCATGTTTGCCATAAAAGGTGACATAATAGAGGTAAAAAGTTTTGTTTTGCTATTAATAAAAGTTAATCCTTGAAACAAGAGTAAGGGTAACCAAAATCATTTTATCTTATTATTATATTATTTTTTATGTAATTCCTAATAACAGTGTAGCACGATCGATAGTTTTAATCACTCATTTGATGAATTTAACAATTATTTTCTTTTAATCATTTTCTCCTACTTTAATTCCTCTACATATTGAAGACTACTTTAATCTATAAATCTATAAGCTCTCCATCAAATATGTAGTTAATTATAGTCTTGTTTGGGTGAGAATATATTTCTCTAATTTTTGTCTCAATCACACTTTTTAATTGATACGACATCTTTTTTACACTATATTAAACTAAATTTAATTTCATAGAACTTTTCCAACAGTTCAAAAAGGTTCTTCCCATCCCACTCACCCCCAACCCCCCGCCCCCGCCCCCAAAAAAAAAAAGGCATGCACACACGAACACACACTTATTACCAACGGCCAACGCAATCAATTGTGACCAATTCTTGTTTAAAGTCTAATGTTAGAAGAAATGTCTTCCCACAACTTTAATTAAAAAATCACTTTGCTTTTTTAGTTTTTCAGTTTCAACGACTCATTTAACCTATTGACATGTTTTTTCTATTAATTTTTTCTTGCTTCTCAACTACATATAAGGGTGTGTTTGATTGTAAGTTGTAAAACATTTACTTGAAATTTTTTTTCTGGTAAACAAAAAACTACCTCCTCCCCAAGAAAATACTTTCCTGTAATTGATTCAAATTGTATTTAAAATGATTATATCTTGTAAAACTATTTTCGTTTACAACATGCAATTAAACAACAAGTGCAAAAAAAATTACCTGATTTAACATTTACCTGCAAAAAATATGTCAATCAAACACACCATAAGAATATTTACTAGTGAAAACATAATAATAATAAACTTCTATGAGCACGGCTACAAGTTTCCTTTTCAATTACTATAGTTGACTTTAACCAAAACATGAGTTGCCTAGCAAACATTGTGCTTTTAACTTACAATAAATTTAAAATAAAGTTTTCTAGAACACTTCGTTGTTGCAAGTACTAGAACTAATTTCTCAATTTAACAAATACAATTAATTAGCATCAACTACATGGCGCTAAAACAAAACAACTTATAATTATGCATGGTAAACCATATATGATTGACCTAAAAACATTGACTTAACTAATAACTTGTTTGATTAAAATTAAAGTTTGCACAAAGCGTATCTCACCCTCTCTTAAGCATACCGATTATCAATGCAATCAATCTTGGCCAATCCTTGTTAAAACTTAACTAGTATTCACACCCGTGCAATGCATTGAAAACAATAACATTTTTATATATAGATTTCGCAGCATGAAAAATCGATAGAGCTCATTAATTTAATTAATAAAAGTAGTATTCCGAGGAAAATGTAAGTTATTGTGTAGGAATGAACAAATAACAATTGTCGAAAAAATTAAAATATAGTAGATTTCTGACACAAATTAAAAAATCTATTAATTTCAAATTGAAAAAAAATTAATACAAAATTTGAAATATTTTTCTACGTGAATGATACATTCCAGCGTTGAAAATTTGTTAAAGTTCTAGTGCTGACGTGGCACGTCCTGGATCTACCACACAGTAATGGGGGCTGGTAAGTGAACCATACTACCATATTGTAGTAAGAGAGAGCCATCACGTTGAGCGTTAGAACTTTAATAAAGTTACAGCGCTTGAAATGAATCATTTTCATACTTTCCTATATATAACATTTATTATCACATTTATTGAATTTCCACCTTTACACAACAAAGCATCTTCAAATCGAAGCAACTCGTGACTATAGATATTGCAACATAAAGTTGTCCATGACTAAATTTAGGTCTTTTTAAAAATAGTCCAACATGAGAGATAGTGATTATCGCTACTCTCTTAAATTAGAAATATGAATAGCTATATATAGAATCATGTATAACTAGATATTATAACATTTTAAAAATCCACTGAAGAATCATGTACATTCCCAATTGATATATATTAATTAAATATTGATAATAATAATAATGAACTTAAAATAAACTAATAATGAACTTAAAATAAACAAATAATTACTCTTGTTAAAATGAGAATTCGTTAGACACATTCGACAATCTTTATGTATTTATTTATTTTCAAAACTTAATGTTTAATTGAATAAAATAATCTATAAAAAATTAATTTATCTATTTATGTGAACAAATAATTGGTAAATAGATAATAATGTGTTATCCCATATTTAATTCAATAATTGTTAACTTAACATTTAAAAATTTTAAACGCATGTAAATCTTATATAATAATAATGTGATAAATAATTTTACTTAAAAATAGTTAAAAATTGGTTTAAAAGAAATAATAAGAAGTAATAAAAATAAAAGCAACATAAAGAAATACTACTTTAGATTGTTGAAAGAGACAAATAATTACTTAACTTTGATCCCCTTATAATAAGCTTCATGTAAAAATCATGAATAATGCTATTAGGACTCCTCCCTGACTCCCTCCCTGACTCCATCTCACTTTTGACCAAATCTTGACTAATTAAAAAAATTCAAAATTTGAATATACAACATGCCCATTAATTTGAAATCCCAATTACCAAATGGAAAAATTAGAGCGTTCTAACATTTTGTATTTTACTGTTTTTCGTTTCAAAATGTTTTGTGTTTCTGTTTTCAATTCTTTGTTTTGAAAATTGAAAATGCGTTTGGTTGTTGTTTTGAAAAATTATTTTTGAGAAGAAAATAGAAAATGTGTTTGGTTTATAATTGTTTAAAATGTAATAAATGTAAAGTTTAAAATCAGAAAATCGTTTCGCTGTTTCAACATTTAACACGACAATGAAAATGTTAAAAAGGCGTTTCGTGTTTTCTATCTGAATCTTGAAAACGATTTCAAAACGCGTTTTAAAACAATGAGCGTAACGCGCGTTTGGCACATTTTCAACGAAAGCAAAGTGAAAATGTCAAACAGAACGCACCCAGATTCCCAATTTTGAGCAGAACCTAGAAGACGGCTGAGCAAAGTCCAAAGTTTCGTTCGTTCCTCGGAAAATTCACCGGCCATTCCCCCGCACCGGCGCAGTCACCGACCCCTTTCAACGGTGTTGCAATGTCGGCTACTACCTCCAACATTTGTAAGTTGCTTGAATTTAATTTTGGAAATGAATTTTTTTTTAATCTAAACTTAATAGCATCGTCTCCATGGTATGAACTTTCATCATCTCTCATTCGATTCATTTAAGGGCTGGTCTGGTGCAGATTTTTATGAATATATCTACTTTTTTTTTCCCTCTCAACGCAAACTGTGGCATACTGGTATCTATGAAGATGAAGTTTAGGGGAAGGGGGAGAAAGTGAGACGTGAATAGGAGGAAATGTCTGAGAATTGCTTGCAAATCGTGAACCAATAAGGAAGACAACGAAGATGTTATATCAGTTAGCGCTATATCTCTATATGAATCCATTATCCACAATTTTTACACTTGATAGTAAAGTTTTAACGGAAAAAAAATGATTTTTATTTTAAATCGTATGAAACAAACTCTTGAATTTATATTTGAAGAATAACAAGAAGCATAAGATATATATATGACTTGAATTCTTGAGAAAAAAAAAAGTAATTCAGGGAAACTCCACAAACAAGTTTCAATATTCTGCTGAAAGATCTTATGCTTTTATATATACAATAATCTTTTATTAATTTGTTGTTAATGAAGTGACAGCGTTTGATGAATGTTTGTCTAGAAATGGGAAAAATATGTCACTTCAAGTGTATAATTGAAAATAATATCAGGGAGAATGATTTATGAGACATAAACCAAACATATGCATATGTTAATGAACATTTCTAAGGCGTAAAATTTGGCTAGAAATCTAATGCTGTCTTGAAGCATTCGATTTGGAGATTTCTTCTATGAAAATTTATGTTTTTGAGTGGAAGATGTTAAGATCGGTTGTGTGGGCCACGCAATTCAATCTTGAAATAGAAATGAGAAAAATAAGAAACACTGATTTTATTGGAAAACCCCCAAATTAATTCGGGGAAAAACCACGGCAAACGGTAGAAAGATTTCACTATCGACAAAGGATTACAACAACCTGCTCTAATATAAGGAAAGCGCGATTGGCGATAGCATATACTCTTATAATAGGAGAAAACACACCACAAATAAAGGGAATAACACGAAAAATTTAGGAGAAACTCACTATTTTTTTCTCTCTAATTTTTCTCTCTATTCCTCTCTATATGAGATTGCTCTCTCTTTGTGGGATTACATCTCAAGAATGGGATACATTACATGAATAAAGTATGGCCTTTTATAGAGAATTGAAGGCGGTGGATGATAAGGCGGTTTCCAACTTCAAGCCAACAATATTTGACTTTTCCAAGCCTCCATTCTTGATTAAGCCACCTACCAATTACCACAATTCTCGTTTGTGCGATTTTTTCCTTTGGTCAAAGGTGGCTTTCACCTACCACCTTCAGAAGATTCGATCTCGAGCCAAGCAAGGGATGAATTTCTTTCTTTAACTGCCATAATCTCCATCTTTATTGCCATTGTAGAAGATGATTTTCGTTTTTGCTGGATTTAAGATTTGGATTTGATAGAAATCCTGATAAGTAATTCAAATCTTTATATTTCTTCCAGTTTATTCACATGCTTTATACTGTTAGGTACTTGCTGGCTGTAAATGGAAGTCAAGACGATAATTTTCAGCTTTTACACTGTCAATTACCAAAGCCAAGCCATGAGTAATGTAGACAATAGGCACAATGACAAAAGGATGTAATTTGTTATTATGTTGTGTTTTGATTTGATATGGCTTCTAGCTTTTACTTAGAGTTTGTAGCTTAAATTTGAATGGCGTATTTTTTTTCGTTCGTGTTGTTGGCGAATGATTTGAAAGTGCTTTGTTCAATTTTATTTTGAGTTTGTACTTGATCACAATTTTATCTCGTCTTTGTTACAATTGTAACTTTCTAGTTTCCATGAAGTTGCCCTTCAGTTCAAAAATTAGTTTGTTTAGTCTTTCTTGCGAAATAGACTTTTCTTGAAAAAAATCATACCACTACAAAGATAGGGAAGTGAGAACTTTACTTCTATGGTGGAGTTCCTTACCAAAGTTTCGTTTGTGTTCTTTTTCTAACATGTTGGTTGCTTGACATGTTTACTTTCTTTTTCATTTATGTAAACGCATTATACTCTCTCATCATAAAAACTCGAGCGAGAATTTCGAATAAATTGGTTTCATCAGGCCAAGATCCTCAAAAAATACAGTTTATAACTTAACATTGTTTATTATTAGAAGATAGCATATTAGTCCATCGCTGAGAATTGCATCCAAACTTTAGTAATCTCTCAAGTAATCTGTGACAGTTAAAAATTATCATAAGATATTTTTGTATCACCAAACAATATTTTCGAACTGGCGTTGATTGAAAGGAAGAACAATGATTCACATGGACGATAGGTTTCAAAGTACCAATGCTTAAAGAATTGGAAGGAAGAACAATGATTCACATGGACGATAGGTTTCAAAGTACCAATGCTTAAAGAATTGGACAACATATGACGAAGCAAAGACGAAAACTTTCTAGCACAAAATTGCCTGAAAGATAATTTGAATCGCCCATTGGCATGTGACATGAGATTGTTGCCTTCTACCTAAACATCAAGAAATCAAACACTACCAAATTATCCATGAGCAAGCAAAACCATGCCCACTACACAAACCTATCAATCTAGCACCATAGCCTATTTGACATGTTGGTGGCCGCCGCGGTATCGTGGAAGAGCTACTGGCACTTTTTCTTCACCCTTCTCGATTACAAGTTAAAGTCATGTATTTCCCCTTCATTGTATTTTTTTTTTAATAAAATTCGTATACCTCGTCTTTATCACCAAACACCCAACAACCGGAACTTCATCACCATTCTCTTCTAAAGGTAATTCTTCATTTATTTCTTCATTTTCTCCAAAATAGTTCTAGACAACTAACTCGGTGTCCTCAAGACTTTGTTCATTAGCCAAATCATCCCCCGGTAGTGTATCATCATCAGATAAAACATTCTGGTCACCTAAGAAAAAAGAATGATCAAATAATCAAATCTAAGCTGTAAACAAAAAACCACAAATTTTATTTTTTATTTTTTTAAATGTAAACGAATCATAGTGAATGCACATGACTTTGCATCAATGTCAAATTACTCCTTAGTGCATGGGTAATGGGAAATATGGGATCAGTGGAGATGCTTTCCTCAGCCTTTTATGCACCGAGCAATTAATTCAAATTTACAACTCAAGAAATAATACGTTAATAGCGTGCTTAATGTATTGGATTAAATTATAATATTTTAAGAGAGATACAGAGAATACAGTTAATTCTTTTTTAGTTACTAAAGAAATTTTAATCATATTTCCCAACGCCCAGTGGCAAACAAGAAATTGGACACTTACCTTTGATTGATTTAGATTGTTGAAAGAGACAAATAATTACTTACCTTTGATCCCCTTATAATAGGCTTCATGTAAAAATAATTGAAAAGAATGAAACTTGATGAATATGAGTGATTCCAAAAATTCTAAGAGGTTAAATTTAAAATTTAATAAATTCAGAAAAAAGTTCACACTAAGACAAAATTAACTGCTATATATCTAAAATCTATTTAAAAATTAGTTAGTTATGTCTTAAAACTATTATTTTAATTTTTTTGAATGTAAAACTACTATTTTATTATAAAAGTGGTTCCACTTCTATTTTATATATTATACTAGTATTTACACCCCGTGCATTGTACGGAATAAATTTTTTATAATTGTTTGGTTATAAAATCAAATAAATAATCCATTCATATAAATAAATAAATAATATAAAACACATACGTGATTAATTGTTAATACAAAAATCAAACATAAATTTTTTATATGATGTTATCATATAAGATACAACTATACACACGAACCAAACCTTTTTTTTTTCAGACTCGTGTTACTTTATTTATTGTTCAAATACATTAATTATTATTATTATTATTACGAAAAATCTTTCATGAAAAGAAATTCCATACAATTTAAAAAATGTAAAATTGTGTGGCATACTAAAATTCAAGTTAACAATGCCGGGAAAAAATTTATCTTAATATCAAATTATTATTATTATTATTTTAATATCAAATAATTAATGAATATACACATTCATTGCAATGTCATGTTCACTAATTTTATGTAATATTGCCATATAAATTTTTATTTTAAAAGATAAAATTTTTTAAGAAGTGTATATTTAGATAAAGGAATGAATTATTTTAATTCGTATAATTTTACATGAACTTTTCAAATTTGGAATTAAAAAACACCAATGTACTATCAAAATAATGTAACGTAACTGTACAAATTGGCAGTCACTACAAAATATATTTAGTAAAATATTTATTTATTTTGTGAGTTTGAATTATACTATTATTAAATATTTATAATTTGAAGTGAAATTAAATTTAATTAAAAGTTCCTAGTATCAAAATTCCAGAAGGAAAAAAGAAAATCATGCATCGTCTATCAACTTTGTATAAACAAAAAATATTGAAAAACGATTAAGAAATAATTTAACCTCAATAAAATAATAAATTCATTATAAATTAAACTAATTAGTTTTGTATTTAATTAGTAATATTAATATTAAAATATTTTACAATATCAAAATATTTATAATTATTTTATTTAATCAGTAATTGTTAATATATATATGACATTTATTTATGACACTCATTTTTTTCCTTTTTTTGTTGGCATTCATTAAATATTTGTAGTTGATTCTTAGATTTGGAGCACCTAAAAGAGGAAAAAGTCAAATTAAATTGTAGTGGAATTATTAATTATGTCTAAAATTATAACGGTGGGGATGAGTAGTTACCACAGAATTATTAATTGATGAATTTGAAATTTAATTTTAAAATTCAAAATTCAAAAAGCCCACAAAATGTGTAGTAGTTTCAATATTAATAAACCACCCATATATCTTTTTAAAAAATAAAAATAAATAAACCACCCCTATAAAATCACAACACCTGGCAATAGTAAAAAATAAATAGTTTTTTTATGTCTTAAAACAACTAAAAATAGATTTTTTTGGTCCTGAAATCACTATCAGAAGATAAAAATATCGTACACCTCTACTTTATATAGATATAGATTATAGATATATAGATAGATGTGAGAAGATATATGTCTTGCATTATTTTTAATGATAAATGGAACTCTTCATAAAATTTTAACAGCAACCCGAACAACTTGTTTACTACAACTTTAATCAAAAATTTCTTTTTAAATTTCATTTTTAATGATTAATTTAATCAATTTACAAATTATTTTATTTTATTTTTATTTCTTTTCAACTATAATATTATAATAGAATGACAACTAGTAAAAACATAATAAAACTTCAACGATTATTATACGGGTACAACTTTTATTTTCAGGAATTAACCGCTTAGTTTAATTATGTGTCGCGTCAGTTACTAAGTTTTAATTTTTAAAAGGTGCGGTGTCTAGCATGTATTAATTGTTTTTAACTTAACATAAATAGTCTTCTCGAACACTTTGTTGTTGCAAGTTCTAGCTAGTACTAATTTCTCAATTTAATAAACACGCCAAAATATTTAACTAAACATCAAATCAATTACATGAACTGAAGCAAAACAATTTAAGGCATTGTTCTTTTGGGTATAAAGTTGTTGTGCACGGTATTCCATGTAAAATGTGTGGTTAATATTATATTGGAAAAATGTGTGTGGTTGAAAATAAGAGAGAGAAAAATTTTGGGTTACCTTATACCCAAAATAAGAAGGCCTAATTGCGGTAAACTATATGTGTTGTTTGACATCTTTTTTTTTTTTTTTTTTTTGAATGAGGTGCTTGACATCTTTTCAGTACAAAATTTTTATATCAACTCGATCACTTACCTAGCAGCTTGTTTGATTAAATTTGCAGAATGTGCTCAAAATTCAATCACCATTAAATACTCGCATATGCTTCAATACAATTTTTTCATACATATTTTTTGTCAAGCATCTTTTTCAATATTTTGTTCGATAGAAGATTTAGGAGTACTTCTAGAAAAATGCCTAAAATTTTACTTGTTTGTTCATCAAAATATAAATAAGTAACACATGGAAATATATATTAAAAAAACAATTTAAGTAATGTATTGATTGAAATGATCGCTTAGAAAAACTTTGCGAAATAAGTCGATAATAAGTAATACTTTAATGTGTATTCAAGTAAATCTTTTACGTTCAACCATTCAATGAGTATTTTGATCTTAAAAGTGTGATTAATGATATTGAAACTTAATTTAAACGAATAGCTAAAATTTATTTTTAAGTAGAAAAAGATTTATCACAGTCGAATGGAGTATTTTTCTGATGCTCACACAAAAAAGTCCGTCCTACATTTCGTCATTCCATCGTCAACCTCCATTTTTTCTTCTCGTCTTTTTCTCCATTCTCCTCCTCTACAAAATCTCCAATCTTTCGGTTGGCACCACCGCTAGAACAGTGCACTAGTTTAGCAAATTAGGAAACCTTGCCCTTAAGATAAAAATAAAGGAAAATATACAAGTTTCCTTTTTCTATCGTCTCAATCAAAAGAAGCGTGAAAGAAAGAGAGAAAAAGGTCGTGTAAAGTTAAGTTTGGTCACCTGGATAATGCTAAAATGCCATAGCCATTAACATAATTAGTGACATAATAATAGTAAAATTCCTATCTTGCCATTAATGAATGGCTGAATTGATATTACTTTAAAAGATATTAAAGTCATTTTATTCTATTATGGTATTCTCTATGGCATTTAGTATGTCACCGTAGCGTGATCGTTGGTCACCTATTTTCTGCTTCTACTAACGCCCAAGAAACCTCTCTCTCTCTCTCCCTCTCTCTGTATTGTATTTCCTTTTTCTATCATCTCAATTCAATTCATCACAGCAATAGCCTTGCCAACCTATTAATGGCGATATCACATTGGCGGTTGGCCCCCCACACGCACTGTTTTCTTGAAGCTACATTTTTATTCTACAAATGCATGTAGATCCGTAGAGTTCGATTGTGAAAAACGAAGGATCAAAGAAACAACCCTTTAATTTTTGGGGAAAAGTTTTGACAATGGATACTTTGTGTTTGAAAACGGGGATTCAGGGGATTGCGCCGCCAATAGCCGTCGCGGATATGCGGGGATAGACGTTGTGGCAAGCCATCCTTCTCAGATCAGTGCCGGCGGAAGGCAGTCGGTGGCTGCAGCGGCGGTGCAGCGGAGGAGGTTCCCGTGGGGTTTTACTTCCCGGGACCCACTTAGATCTATTTGGACTTGGGCGGCTTGGGCTAAAAATCGATGCGAGCCGGCGATCGGTGTAGACGACGCCGTTTTGGTCGAGGACAGTGAGGAGAGCAGAACGGAGAGAGAGAAGGGAGAACAAAATGGGAATTGGTTTTCAAGATTTTGCATGTGAGGTCCCTGTGGAGGGAAGTAGATGACAGAGAGCGTAAATTTGTTTAAAATAACAATAACAAAACTGATTTTAAGGCCTTGTTCTATTTGGTGTTAACCAAATCCGCACGCAATTCCGTATACCTCATACTCATTTTCAACCACACACACATTTCCCAAAATAATATTAACCACACATTTTTACACGGAATACCGCGCGGAACAACTAAACCCCCAATCAAACAAGACCTTAAATATAAGAAGATCGAAAACTAAACGAACCATTCAAACACAATGCAATAAAATGACTTTTAAATTTCATTTATTTAATACCATATCCCAACACATATATAAGCTATAAAATTGTCCACAAATATTAAAATGGAAAGATTACCACCTCGAGTAATAAGATTATTACACTCGGTAATCAAATTATTGCTCGATAAATTGAAATTGTCTTATACTATATTGGCATTATTATTTGAATCCGTAGTACGGAAAGGATAATCATTATGCTCAGCTCTGATATTTTCAAAGTGCACCACATTTTTACATCCACAATCATAAGCATATATAAATGATTCTGAGAATGACATAAAACTACACACCATCCCCCTCACAAATGGAGGATTGCGTCAACATAGCCTAAATGGAGACAAGCATCAAGCTAATGTATAATTATTTTCTTGTAGCATTTTCTAAAAATTTAAAATTGATTCTAATCGTATATAGCTATTTTTCATTGAGAATAAGAATATATGAATATGTACACAAAAAATATAAGTTATGACCAAACAAGTGATTACAAGCATTACATAAAATAGAATTCACTTGGGTATACGGATAGGTCATTGTTCATTTCCAACTACCTTCCATCTAAATGCATACACAAATCCATTAGCATCCACATATTTTACCGAAAGAAACAGATGAAGTTAAAAAAGCAGAATATTTTCCAAAAAAAATGTACAGCTTTTAGCGTTAGCAACTGAAATAGAGTATCACTGGATTGAATGGATGATGGATCTAAAAACAAAATTATATTAACAGAGGATACAATCACGCCAAATGCCTTCAGCAATATCAAAAGACAAATCGAATTCTTTTCTTTGAAGCTTTGTTCTAACGGCCATGTGACTGTAAGACTTGAAGTAAAATTCCATTAGATGGAAATGGTTTTGCAGCAAAAGTATTAGATGAACTCCATAACCCATTTGAATGGGAAGAGAGAAGAGAGAGAAAGTGGACTTGGAGGAGAAAAAATCATATTCGATTTGGGGATTTCTAGAATAGAAAAAGTGTCATAAAAATGTGTAATTAAATAAATGGTAAAAGAGTTTATAAAATATTGTAGTTAATGGAAAAAATAAGATGGCCTGTAGTTAGTGGGTAAAGATCGACATTGATATATATTTATTAGGTATTTTCCCAAAAAAGATTTATTTGGAAAATTACGAAACCTTGCCCTTAAATAAATATATTAAAATAAAACGGAAAATATTTAAACGAGACATGTCACATGTGCATACAAACCGGAAAAACGACGTCGGTTGATTTGTCTTCAATGCACGTTCCGCGTAATTGAATTCCAAAAGAAGCGTGAAAGAAAGAAAAAGGCCGTGTAAAGTTTGGTCACCTATTTTCTGCATCTACTAACGCTCAAGAAACATCTCTCTCTCTCTCTCTCTCTCTCTCTCTCCCCCCTTTTCTAGCATCTCAAGACTCAATTCAATTCATCACAGCAATACCCTTAAAAAAATTCAAAGATAGTCCTGTAACTGACAACCAATTACTGGTCATATCACGTTGGCGGTTGGCCCGCTACACACTGTTATTGGAGCTATATTTTTATTCTACAAATGCATGTCGATTCGTGAAGTTTGATTGTGAGAAACAAAGGATCACAGAAATTACAACCCTGTAATTTTTGAGGAAAAGTTTCGACAATGGATGCTTTGTGTTTGAAAACAGGGATTCAGGGGATTGCGCCGCCAATAGCCGTCGCGGGATATGCGGGGATGGACGTTGTGGCAAGCCATCCTTCTCAGATCAGTGCCGGCGGAAGGCCGTCGGAGAAGCAGTCGGTGACTGCGGCGGCGGTGCAGCGGAGGAAGTTCCCGTGGGGTTTTACTTTCCGGGACCCACTTAGATCTATTTGGAATGGTGGGAAAAATCGATGCGAGCCGGCCATCGCTGTAGACGACGCCGTTTTGGTGGAGGAAAATGAGGAGATCAAAACGGAAGAGAGAGAGGGAGAACAAAATGGGAATTGGGTTTTCAAGATTTTGCATGTGAGGTCCCTGTGGAGGGAAGTAGATGACAGAGAGCGTAAATTTGTTGAAGAATTTGGGACTAAACTGGGAGAAGAGGATAACATTGGGGGGCCGAACGGAAATTGCAAGGAACATAGAGAAGAAGGAGCTTTCTGTGAAGAAAATGGAGAATGTGATGTATGTGGGATTGATCAAGAAAATGAAGAGAGATCTGAATTTGATAGAGAATCATTCTCAAAGCTTCTTCAAAAGGTGCCCTTGGGTGAAGCTAGGTTATATGCTCAGATGTCTTATTTGGCAAATTTAGCTTACTCCATTCCTCAAATCAAGGTATGGTTTTCGAGATCGATTTGCTGATACAATTCTTCATTTTTGTTAGTATTAAGAAACTGGGCTTTGTTCCTTGTTCTCCTAGGTTGTAGGTTGACAACTTACATAGGTGACAATCTTGTTATTTCACACGTCATATGATTCTCAAAATCAGCGCCGAAATTGCAGGGTTGATCATGAGATTTAGACAAAACTTGTAGGGACTTGATCATGAGATTTAGACAAAACTTGTAGGGACCTTAGGTAGTCATCTAGATCGCCACTGCAAAGTTGTCAATTGTCAACAGAAGTTGTACAAAGAACACTAAAATCTAAGAAACTATTGTTATGTATTCTTGATGGGCGTGTGTCTTTTTTGTGAGTTTCTATGAAGAGGCTCATTTTACTTTGCGTTGGTGCAGCCCGGTAATCTCTTGAAATATCATGGACTACGATTTGTGACATCTTCACTGGAGAAGAAAAAACAGGCATCGAAAATCGAGGAAAAGAAGGCATTGGATGGAGACGAACAAGAAGAAAAAAAGACTAAAGTAGAAGTTAGTGAGGCGATGGGAAATGAAATGGAAACCGAGGAGAAGAAGAATGCGAATAGAGTTAGTGCATTTGCTGCATACCAAATGGCCGCAGCGGCCGCTTCGTATTTACATTCTCACACAAAGAGCATTCTTCGTTTCAAGTCCTCGAAATCATGCTCAGAGGGAAATCTTGATGGAGAAACTGGTGGAAGAATGGATAATGTTGACATGGTAAATCAAGATGTAGCCTCGTTAGTGGCGACCACTGACTCGGTGACAGCTGTTGTTGCTGCAAAGGAGGAAGTAAAGCAGGCTGTTGCAGACGATCTTAGCTCAACTCGCTCGTCGCCTTGTGATTGGTTTGTATGTGATGATGATGAGAGTGCCACAAGATTCTTTGTCATCCAGGTATGACACACACATAGAAAATCACATGCGCGTACACACACACTCTCACACACTAAATATCGATTACTAATGCTCAAGGTTATGCTGTTTTATGCAGGGATCTGAGTCAATGGCATCGTGGCAAGCAAATCTACTCTTCGAGCCCGTTAGTTTTGAGGTAACTTTTAAATTCCCTTGAAGCTTGCACAAGCTGTTCGATTCTCGATACCTTTAGAGAAGAATTGATTTTTTGGAGAATGTGTGATTAAGAAGTGGTTTTTGAAGTGTGAAAATAGATGGATCAAATAAGCACATAGGTTTCGTGTTTTGCAATTGAAATGGAGCAATATATGCGGAGAATGCTTTGTTAAAAACTAATATTTATTGAATAGTGATACGGACCATATTATAATGAGTATTGATTTAAGATATGTGGTTAATATTAAAGTTTAATTCTGATTGAGTATTAAAAGTTAATTTTTACATAGCACAAAACTAAACAAACATGTGCTTGCTTCTCTTATTAGGGATTGGATGTGCTTGTGCATCGAGGTATATACGAGGCTGCAAAAGGGATGTACGAGCAAATGTTGCCCGAAATTCGTGCCCACCTACAATGCCGTCGGGATAGAGCAAAATTCCGTTTCACCGGACACTCTCTTGGGGGAAGTTTATCGTTGCTTTTAAATCTTATGTTACTTATAAGAGGCGAAGTGCGCTTGTCTTCATTGCTTCCTGTCATAACTTTTGGTGCCCCGTCAATTATGTGTGGGGGGGATCGTCTGTTGCACAACCTTGGATTACCTCAAAGTCATGTTCGAGCAATTACAATGCATAGAGACATTGTTCCTCGAGCTTTCTCTTGCAATTATCCTAATCACGTGGCTAAGTTTCTCAAGGCCGTGAATAAGAACTTCCGTGATCATCCGTGCCTCAATAACGAGGTAATTGGATAGTTCCATTTATTGAGGTTTACGGATTCTCATTAGTTTACGAGCTCTTATTTCAACAATGTTGATCTCCTCCACAAATAATGTGGACAGCAGTTGGGCTTATTTTACATGTTAAGGATTGGGTCCAACTGCTGATGTGCCAGTCTATATCAGCAAATGACGATAAAACTTTTCCCCGCATGGGAGGAGATCAAGACTGGTTATTTCGGTTGACTGGCTTTATTACCTTATAAAAGTAATCAATATAACTTTTATCACTCTGTTTACAGAAGATCTTGTATGCTCCAATGGGGGAGTTCTTACTTCTTCAGCCGGACAAGAACTTCTCTCCAAATCACGAGCTTCTTCCCTCTGGCAGTGGTCTTTATCTCTTGACTTGTCCAGTTTCAAACATAATCGAAGCAGAGAGGCAAATCCGAGAAGCCCAAAAAACATTTTTAAACTCACCCCATCCACTCGAGATATTGAGTGATCGCTCAGCATATGGCTCAGAAGGGACCATCAGACGGGATCACGACGTGAGATCGTACTACTACTGCGTTAGGAATGTGATCCGTCGTGAACTCACCTCCATAAGAAAAGCCCAGAGAAAACAACGCCGGAAAGTTTGGGGGTCAGTTTTCAAACCAAACGGTGTAAATGGGAGTATCATCATTAGCGGGCCTATTGGATCAGGTGATATGGGGCGAGGGCTGTTTAACTTCTCCGGCGTGTTTCAAGCTGGAAAAGAGTCACTAAAACGGTGTGGTCGGCTGGTTGCTTCTCAGCACATGCATTTGCTGGTTGTGCTATTATTGCCAGCCAAGTTGTTGATATTGAGGACCTACGGCTTGATCAATGTTCATTGATGGCTGGGATGATTCTTTTATTACAATGAAATGAAAGCAACTTGAGTTCCCTGATTTTGTTAATGGGGGCTGTTGCAAAATTGATTAGAGAATGACATTATTACAATTACAATCACGAAAAGGTCGATTTACGCAGTTTTTAATGAAGTTTCATGCCGGTAGTCGCTGGACGTGTAATGATATATGATTATTGATTTTTTAATTTTTGTGTGTTTAATTTCGAGTTCATGAAGCCGTGTTTTCTTTCTTAACAACCAGATATCAAATAGTACGGACTTTTTCAAATTGATTGTTAATACATTGAGTTTTGAGCGATATGAAGGAAGTTGAGACTAGGAGGCAGTGCGTACTGTAGCTACCAAAATATCTGCCTAACGTTGGTTAATATACCAACCAATTTTGTGGCATTATATCACTAGGACCCTTTTAAGGAGCCAGGGAAATAATTTTCAACAGTTGGTTATGTCGACCTGATGTCCTAATCAGGTACAGGAAAAAAGTCTTAAAAGAAAATTAGGCCTGTTGCAAATGTCACTTTCAGTTTATTGAAGCATCCGGGCAATTCTCCTCCCAAGCTGGGAGGAATTTTATCATCCCAACAACTCACAGCTCCTGTGGCCCCCTGCATTCAGGAGGGGCTATAAGTGGTGGGAGGATAAACTTTTCGATTGAAGCATTAATTATTCATAAGTGTTAGCATAAAATGTCCACTACATTACTAATTATATATTGGTATTGTTTATGAATAACAACAATCATTGTAACTTAGGCTTTAATATTTCTCAAAAGTTGGGCTATGACGATCATTCCCGCAACTTTTTAAAATTTCTTCAATTTTTATTTTTAAAATTTGAAATTTCACTATATACATGTTATTTGCGCAAACATTTTTCACTCCGGGAAAAGAATTTTCTGACTGTGTCCTTGATAGCAAGATGCACAACAGATATCGGCTTTGGTTGGCTATTGATTTGAAAATAAAGCAATTGGGACCATACTAGTGCCCCATATGGCATATGGCATATGGATTGTGTGTGTGTGTGTGTTTTTATATGTTAAAACTAGAGACCAGAGCGGTTGCATTTAAGAGCTTGCTGAGTTGGCAACAAAATACGGGTCCTATTCCTACCTCAATATTGGCTTAATACATAACTCCCACCTACATCCATCCTTCCAACCACAAAAGCAATTCTAACCACACAAAATTACACCACTAGAAAATTAAACAAACACGTTTTTATTCCAACCACCTGCATTCGCATTTTTATGCATTTTTATGTGAAATATGAGAGATAATGAGTGGAGTTGAATGATGAAGATTGGGGTAGTACATGCCAGTCCCACGAAATATATATATGTGAATGGTTTGACCAAATTCAAATTTAAAAGAGAGTTAACTAAAATGAGAAGAATAACATCCTATTAATCTCCAAGTGCGTTCACGAGGCCTCCAGATTAATAATTTGATTAATCCCGAGAGTATTATTTCATAGGAAACACTTGAATTCTTGATATTTGATGTTTCAATGAACATAGCCAAAAGCATTATTGTCTCAAGATACAGGGATATATAATGAGGTGTACAAGTCTATAATAGCAAAATGCATCATCATCTCCAAATAGAGGGATATCTATTGAGATCTACAAGTCGATTTTACCTGCTAAATACCAAGAATGCACGGCAAGGCTGCCAAAAGACATGATGTTGGCAAGAGAAGATAGTCCATGAATCATCCCGAATTTCTTGTTCATGGATGCTAGTTTGGGATTTTTCTTTGCGACTTCTTGGTTCTTCGTCCACCCAACTTCGTCCCCAATATTTGCTTCTCTCTCCACTTTGTGCCTTTGCTTCATCATCTGTTTCAAACAAATGCAATTATCCATATGGATTGTTCTTGTTGTATTTAAGCATAATGAGTTTGAAAACTTCCTTTATTAGATGAAACAAGCCTCCAAAAAAGAAACAGAAATGGTAAAAAAACTGCTCACAGACACAGTTTGTCCCTCTTCCTGGTACCGAATTGTAACAGTTGAAAAGCAATATTACCAAGGTTCGCAAAATAACATTCTTGGGCCCCAAATAGGTAAAGAAGCATGCCATGATCTTAACTTGATTGCCCAAAACCATCAACATATTTAGTTAGCTAATGAAGTTGAGATTCCAAACTAAAACGCATGACCTAGTATTTCAACTTAACATTCATTGAACTCTTAATCCTCGAATCAAGTCAAAAGTATACATGTATTCCAACAATCTCGTTATTTAGTCAAATTTCCCAAAATTCTTTCAATCATTTTGCTGTAGTTTGATTGCATAATCAGTGCAAACCATATCTCTATGTCTTTCTATTTTTATTCATAAAGGTATACAAACTTCAGGTGGTCTGTGTTCCTGTCAATCTTTGTCTGTATCAGTTATTAGTTTTTACAAAATTACAAAATCTATTTGGAACAATGATCTCAAAATTGCCAGTAGCAGTACTTCCAACAATTAGTCAAAAAAGTTTGTGAATTAGTGAACTTCATACCTCGACGGTCATTGGAGTAAAGACAAAAAGATTGGTGAGATTAAAAGCAAAAGCAGCAAGCAGAAATCCAATCTGATACTTCTCAGTCGCTGTCGAAGTCTTCCATGGATGCAGATAACCAAAAGCGCCCACTGAGACTGCACAACATACCCCCACCATTGAGAAGTATGCTGGAAACATCTTGCTCTGTAAATTCCCAAACTGATGCCTCGGTAAATTCCTACAATGAAGATATCACCACAATTTCATTCCCATCTTCCTCCCGTAATGCAAAGCCCTTATAAGGTCTAGCTAATTTCAACAATTCATTTTTGCCTAAACATTCCACAAAATTCGTAACTTCACAACCATGTTTCCCCCAAAGATCATTTCTTACTTAGTAACAAAACCAAACATCCAAAAAATAACACTTGGCATGACAATGATTTGAGCACGTGTCAAAAAATTCATCTTTTAACCTATTGGGATAAGATTCTTGATATATGAATTGAGTATTATGTTTTGTGCTTCATCAGCATGTCAGCAGGGGTGTAGTTTCCAAGTTAGACTTTCGCATGTATTACCTTTTAACACAAGAAGCTCAAAGGCCCAAAGATTCCTCCATTTGGTAATCACATAAAAATGGTTTGTAAGTTTACTCAACTTCAAACATTTAATTTCAAACCACGCATACAGTGGAGGAGTTAGACCTCCTATCCATGGGTATGCACAAATTATTTTGACACGGGACTACAAGCTAAAATAAGAGCTAGGAAAAGCAGTCATAGACTCACAGTTTTCTATTTTTCATTCGGGTTAGAAAAATGATGAGAGAGAGGCAACAATGTGGAAATGTTTTGGGCAATTATATTTAAATAAAAAAATTTTATAGTTGCATAAAATTTAAAATACCGGTCAGGATCCTAAACCTTTACTTATGGGAGCAATTTTATCCTACATTATTTTGAGCTATATTTTTATCTCTACTTTGATTATAAGGGTGATATTCAAGACTGTTCCAATTATAGAGGAATAAAACTTATGAGTCATACTATGAAGTTATGGGAGAGAGTAATTGAGCGTAGGTTGAGACGCATTGTCCCTATTTCAGATAATCAATTCGGGTTTATGCCGGGTCGATCGACTACAGAAGCAATTCACCTATTGCGACAATTAATGGAGAAGTATAGGGCTAGCAAAAAAGATTTACATATGGTTTTTATCGATCTTGAAAAAGCTTATGATAGAGTACCTAGGGATGTGCTCTGGTGGGTTCTGATAAAGAAGAATGCACCTCTTAAGTACATAAATATAGTCAAGGATATGTATGCGAGGAGTTATTCACTGAATATTAGGACAAAGGCGATGGGATGGTGATAGCTTTCCAATTACGATAGGATTACATCGTGCTCTACACTCAGTCCTCTTTTTGTTTGCTATAGTTATGGATGAGCTTACGAGACATATTCAAAATGAGGTACCATGGTGTATGTTATTTGTACGATATAGTCTTAGTGGATGAAACCGAGGTGAGTATAAATGATCAGTTAGAACTATGGAGACATACTTTAGAGGCTCGTGGTTTTGATTAGCGGATCAAAAGCAGAATATATGGAGTGTTTGTTTAGTGGTAAGCATAGAGTGGATCCTCTTGTGGTGAAATTAGGTAGTGAGGTAAATCAAGAGAGATAGCTTTCGTTATTTAGGATCAGTGGTTCAAACCAATCTTGACATTCGGGATTAATGTTGGATGGATGAAGTGGAGAGGTGCTTACGGGATTTTATGTGATCGTACTATGCCTTTAAAATTAAAGGAAAATTTATAGAAACGGTTGTAAGCAGCGCATTACTTATATGGCGAGTGTTGAAGGCGATTAAGAAGGTAGATGAACACAAATTGAATGTTGCAGAATCATTATCTTTGAGGTGGATGTGTGGTAAGACTAGGAAGGATAAAATTACCAATGAAGATATTAAGTGGTAGATTAGAGTCGCCAGATTGAGTATAAGATGAGGGAGAACCGATTGAGATGGTTTGGACACATCTGCGGAGACCGAGAATGCACCGTGAGAAAGAGTGAGAGTATTAGGGTAGGAAATATAAGGAAAGGTAGAGAGAAGACCGTTACAAACGTGGATGCAAGTCATTAAATGCGGATATGCTTATTAAGCGGTAGATGGGCAACTAGCTTTGGATAGGAAGGCGTGGTATAGCAAAACTCATACCTACGATCCGACGTAGTTCTCATATGGTTCCATACAGCCGACCCCTATCTGTAGGGAATAAGGCTTAGTTTGTTGTTGTTGTTGTTGTTGTTTGATTATATGACACATATTATCTATATTAACATTCTAATAACGAATTTTCGCTACAATATTAATCATAAGGAATCAAAATATATATTTTTTTACTAATCAATATATTAATAATAAAATTTAAATATCACTTATTACCACAAACTTTCATGGTTTGACTGAAAAAAAAAAAAATTAAAATGAAAGTAATGAGGAGTTGAAAATTATATAAGAAAGGGAGTCTAGGGAATACATTTATTGTATTCCTCAGTAGCTCAGTATCGATATATGATGAAGACTCCAGTCGTCGGTTAAATCAAACCTAGGTTTCGGGAGCTGTGGCAGAAGGAAAAAGATGCCGTCTAGCTACCAAGTGGAGTTATCCATTCAATGGGAATCTCTTGAGAGAAGAAATGCTTTTCTCAAAGAGGAAAACGCCTCTCTAAGAGAAAAACTTTGTCTTCTCGACAGGGAAAAGGAGAAAGCCCCATAAAATCCTTTTTTGTTGTTTCAAGTTCTGTCTTTGTTGTTTATAGTTCTGTATAGTGATGAAATTCTTTATCCTATTTGTTTTGTTGACTTGACTTAATTAGTCAAATCCTATCAAATATTTCTATTTATCCTTAGAATTACTCATATATATTCTATGAATTTCATTTCGCACTGGAAACTATTCTAGGAGAAGTTCGAATCCGTTCCGTTCGGATATTGATTAGTCTTGGTTTGACATGGTCGACAAGTTACTTGTTCCCGGAAGAGCAAATATCTCCATTAGCTAAACCCTTTCTTACCCTGCCTTTGGACTCGTATTTTGTTCGTACCCGACACAAACTTTGACCAAAAAACTTAAAAAAAAAAAAAAAAAAAAAAAAAAGACAAAAGGAAATTATAAAAAAAAAAATCACAAATTTTGGGGTATTAACAGGTATTCCTGGGAATACCTCTGCCTCCGCCAGTGCACGCATAGATTGGCAGTCCATAACTACTAATCTCATTTAATTTGCAAGCCTTTTCTGTATAAACCATACATAAATCAATTATAAATTTGTCAATTTAAGCTAGTGAAAACCAGTGAATTTTACCCACGAAGAGCAATGTCAAGAAAGACTGAGAGAGTGCACTGTTATAGGCCTGTTTGAATTTTATTCAGTCTATATTTCTATCAAATATAACCCTAAATAATTCCATATCATTTCCTTCCTCCCATTTCTTTTCAAATATGAACACGAATTATCAGTATAAACTACATTAAAAAAGGAGAGCTGAGATATGTAAACAAATGGTATGCAAAATTGGGGCAAAAGGTAAATCAGTGTAAAATTAACGGGATTTTACTTGAACATGATGATGCCGCCGATGAAGGTGACCCAGAGAGCGGCGCCAAAGGCGGTGGAGAAGCAGAGGAGATGTGCCAGCTTCAAGCAACTGATGAGCCTCGCTGGCTGTAGGCCGTCCGATTTCGATCCAAAAGTTTCAGGCGAAAATACAACTCCAATAGCTAAAAATGTGACCGCTGTCAAAAATCTCGTCATCCACCCCATCTTCTCGTAGGATTTTCCGATTCAATCCTGCGAATTGACGGAACGGATGAATTATAAGGGAAATTTCGAAATGGTAAACCGCAGCAAAATGTTTACTTTTCTATGTTCTGGAAAAGTTTACATTTCATTTTGGTCCAAGTTTATTCAAACCACATATTTTATTATCCATATTCCTAATTTACTTCTCTTTAATGAGTAAAAATTAAAAATTACTATCTCCATCTCATAAATATAGCCCCTTTTACAAATAAATTAAAAAATATATAATTAATAATATTAAAAAAATAAAATTTAAAATTATTTTTCTAATATGTCATCTCATTTATTATATATTTTATTTCGACTATTCTATTTTGATAATAATAATATATATTAAATGAGGATATAAAAGATAAATAATATTTTAACTATATCTTTAAAATGAATGTGGCCTATATTTTGATACGGAAAAAAAAATATTAGATTATATTTTTGAAACGAAAATAATACAATTAAGTATTAAATATGAATGTATTAATAAAATAATATAAATTAGACCTCTTAATATGGGTCATGGGAAGAGGAGTATATATTTGGAATAAAAAAAAACGTGAAATATATATTTGGAATGGAATAAAATAGTAATTAATAAATTAAACAGTATATTATAAAAATATTCTTAAATTTTATTTTTTAAAAAATATTAAATAATTAATATTTTCTTAGTCGTTGCGATAATATCAACAAATCTATCTCGGTGGGGTACAATTTTGACCGAAGTTGCTTTCAAGCCGTAAAGTTTTGATATTTGGGCAAATTCACCAACCCCAACTACCGCCTCCAGAAGATTGACTGGTGGCTGGTGAATGAACAACATACTGTTGCGTATATCGGGACGAGGTACTTGCTAAAATGCGCCTTTTTGATAATTCGCGTGCCTCGCGAGGGATGACATGTGCCGATGTGCGTCGTCTCATTCTGTAGGACCATCGTAGCATTGAAAAGCTTCAAATGAGGGTCAAAATAAAAAAATAAAAAAAAAAAAAGGAAAGGAAAAACTTCAAATGAGGTAAAAGCTATATTTTTGGTTTTTTGGGCCAAAAAAAAAGTGTGATTCTTTCAAAAATTTTGTTTTTAATTAATATTTTAAAAGACGTAAAATATCACTAACTGTGTGAAAAAAATCCCGTTAATATCAATTTTTAAGCTAAATGGATGCAAATTTATAAGTAAAAGCTTATAGAGACATAAAGCGTGCAAAGTGGATTTCCGAATTTGCTTACAATTGAGAATTAAATGTAACGGTGTTTTTGATAGAGATTATAAGGGGGAAAAAAGGAACACAAATACAAATTTTTTTGAACTTTTTAAATAATCCTTACGAAACAAGCTATTGGAAGCTTTTTGAGAGATATGAAAAATAATATTTCCTATAGTAACGCGTTATACATCAGTGTAAAAAGTCCTAGAGTTGAGGAATTGCCATGTGGACACGGCTTTGTTTTATACACATTAAAATTTTATTGATTTTTTCTCACATTATCTTCAACCACTCATATAATTGTTTTATATTTTTTAATATATTTTTTCTAATTTTCGACCACACACTTAATGCATACTTTGACTAAATTTACTTTAATGTGGGGAGAACAAGATCTAAACATATATCACTTTGACATTCACTGTAATGATTTGCGCTTGTTAGCCATTATATTTTTACAAATTTTTATAAATTCTTTTTGAAATTTGAACTAATCACATCCATATATCTCATGGATCTATCTGTACTATACAAATCTCTTCCATTCAACTCCAACTCATTCTCTCTCTTATATCACATCAGAATCTATAAAAACCCAATTTTACACATACGCCACACGCAAACTCAACATAACATAAGCACGTAAACATTATTCAATGCAACATAATTGTAGACACAATAAGTCCTCATCTAAATGGATATTTAGATTGCTTTGAAAATAGTAAAGGTAACTATTGAAAGGAAGTTATCCAACAAGCACTTAGGCCTCATTGTTTGTAGCACAAATATTATTTGTTCGAATTGTATGTAAATTATGTGATTGAAAATGAGAAATAATGTATTAAAAATGTGAAATAATTGGAGGTATGATTGAAAAGAAAAAGAGAGAATTTTTTTTTAATTAGATTGTAAATCAAGCCTAAATCAACATCAACCATTAGTTTTTAACTATACATCCAAACCTACTATGATCAAGAGTTTCACAGTACCATACATGCAAAACTATTATCAACGAGATGTGAAAATGATATAATATTCCCAACTCTAAAACTTTGTTAAAATTCCAATACTTGATATGACAACTGTCCGTTACCAGCCCCCCTGCTACTACATGATAGCACCAAAACGCGTTACATTAGCACTAAAACTTTGTTAAAATTTCAACACTTGAAATATATCATTCCTATACCTCAAGATGTTTCGCGGTCCCAGGGCTATTCATCTATATTACAAATAACTTTAATTTTTAAACAAAAAATATTTACCAAACTCAACGCCATGTATACCAAAAATTAAAGTACATAAACTCAACAACAATGAAGACCCAAGAGTGGTAAAAATTTTACAGAATAGCATACTAATCAAATGTAATCTTGCCTTACAAATTTGAAAGCACCAACATACATATTTTTACCCAGTAACAGGCTGAACAAGACAGAACAAACAATGAATTTTTTTTTATTTTCCTTTTACTGTCTAAAAATTTCCTTCCCCTCTCCTTCAGCTAAAAGAACATTTACCCCCCCACTCGCCCTAATTGATATACTGAGAAACCCACTTAAAGCCATCACCATAGCCCATTTTGCGCACAATGCTGCACATGAATACCTCTAAAGGGCGCACATTTGAATCAGCAAGGTTGACTTTTCCTTTGCCAGTGGTAATACCAGTAAGGCCGAGGTGATAACGCAGCTCGTCTTCTGAGGCAGCGTATGGTATGTCAATCTTGTTTCCCAAGATGAGAAATGGGACGTTGGCAAGGGCCTCATCTGAGAGAAGTGCATCTAGTTCCTTCTTTGATTCTGCAAAACGCTCCTTGTCATAGGCATCGACCAGGTAAACTACAGCGTCAACCTGTAAAACCATAGGACCCACTTGTACTATCATTTTCTAAACAAAAAGGTTTGTAAATACTTCCAGAAAAGACCCAAAATAGCAAATCTTTTACAATTTCCAGATTCAGGATAAAGAAGAAAACTTTTTCGGCCCATCAGTAAAGACATATTCTATTGTGCTCAGGTTTTTTTTTATCATATTCATTTAGAAACTTCAAACAATTGCAGTGATCACCATTTCCGGACAAGCTCGTCTGCGCCAATTATGAAATTAAAGTAGATGCATGTTAGCTTGTATTCGAAGTTATAAACTACCTACAGTTTATGAGGTTTAGATTTTTGAAAAATAGAGTATCTTTGGCATGTTTATAAACCGTTTATAAATATCTTATGTATTCTCAAAAGTCAAAAAACCTTTTATCCTCAGATTTCATAGGACTAACAAACATTACACACTTCTCCTGTTCTCCACACTCATTTCTTTTTGTGTACGAAAAGATTCATTATAAGTAACATCCCAAAAGCACTTTATTTTTCTCCAGATTCATTTTCAACCATGACAAAATTTTCTTTTCTTTTTCTTTTTTAAATACATATTCACGATTGTCAATAACTTTTCTATGTTTTTAGACACATTCAATCAATTCTGCATGATCTCTACCAAACAAGCACTCTAATATTCGGTAAAACCAAGTTCTAAGAGTATGCATGAATATTGAAGTGCAATCAATCACATGAGAATTGAAGAAAACTAACTATATCACAATTGTTTGAAATCTGCAAACAGTTGCACCTCATGAATAACCAAGGTATTGATGAAAATGTTGGACATGTATAGAGTCTGGCCGATTGTCACACAATACCCGTGAAATGCACTCCAAAAGTTGGAATTGGTTAGTCAAGTAACAAACAAAATGTGCAAGATTATATCACAGAAGAAGAGAGGCCCCTATTGTACTCCATAGATCAACAACTAATTTTCGTGAAATCTTTTCCTTGAACCATTGACCTAACGGTGGCTTTACGCAGTTTACTACTTTGCAAAAATAGGAAGTGTTTTATAAGGAGCTTTTCGAGTAATGAAATATCAAATTCTTTGCATAGCACAGAGTCACATAGCCCGACTTCACTTCTAGTCGGCTTAAAATTAGATTAACATTTGAATATGACATCTAAACTGGCTCAGTGCGTAAAATTACAATAAGCATTGGAATATTGGATGATTCACAAAACACATTTTGTACTATTCTTATTATCAATCGAAATATCTGCAAAAACAATTGCAATTCCAAATCAAGCAAATCTATACCCACCTGAGCATAAACTCAATCAACTCGACAATCGAACCCCAAACACATTTCCACAGTAAATCAAACATCAAACCGAGCTAAATATAAGATATAAACGCACGATTAATCATAATCTCACACAATCTAATCACAGAATAGACAAAATCAAATACAGAAAATGAAGCTATATAGATTAATCTGTAGCGAACTCGATTTACCTTCGCATAGTAGTCCTTCCAGACTCTGCGGGCGATCTGATGACCTCCTAAATCAAACGCTTTGAACTTAATTTTCCCAATACTCAGTTCTTCCGATGTCGGATACTGCGTCGGCTGATGCTGCACTAATCTCTGCAGGAATCCAATTTGAGATCCATGTTAAAAAAATTGCTAACAAAATCAAAACAACTTAAAACGATTTCGACCTCTTCAATTGATATATTCAAACAAACAAAACGGAAAACATTCACCTCATCCTTGAGCATGTGAAGAAGAGTGGTTTTGCCGGCATTATCGAGGCCGAGAAACAAGATCTTAGCCTCTTTTTGCCACAATCCGAGTGAAGCCAAGACGCCGTAAAACCAATCCAAAAGGAACATCGTTGTGAAAAATTTGGATTGGGATTTGATAGAAAATAGATCTGGACGGGAGTGGAGAGAGGAAGGGAAGGAAGGGTGGATTTGATGGGGAAAATGGTGAAATTGATGAAAATGAAACTAAATAATGGTTCACGGGTTCATTTGGATTAATTCGTCGGAGAAGAATAATTTTTCACTTGCGGATCTGGTAAACGGAGCGAGAATTTTACCGACTCTGTTTCTTTCCTTTTCCATTTTTATTTTTATGTTTTATTTTTACCATTATTTTTGTTTTACAAGTTACAGTCCCTGATTTTTCTTACTGTTAAAATTTGTAAATTTTTATTCTCAGGGGACCAGTTAAGGAGGATCAAGAATTTTTGGTGCTTCCCAAACACTTTTGTACTCAGTCCACTAAAAATAATCTGTTCACATGTTTATTTTGTCAACTATTTAGTTATAATTTAAAATTTTGATATGAAATATTTTAAAACGTTACATTTACAATGATAATC
Organism: Jasminum sambac; assembly: GCA_018223645.1. Lineage (NCBI taxonomy): Eukaryota > Viridiplantae > Streptophyta > Magnoliopsida > Lamiales > Oleaceae > Jasminum > Jasminum sambac. The sequence goes on from CP073652.1 coordinate 32,615,111, forward strand.
AATTTAGCAATTGACACAACAAGCATATCAGTTGCTAAAAATATATCAAAATTGCACAATCTATATCCACTATCTATTATTTCTAAGAATTACTTTAAAAATTCACGGATGCAGCCATATATTCTTTGTTTTTTTCTTGACTTTTTCTTAAGTTAAGTTTGACTATGAAAATGTTTCTAGAGGGAAAAAATTTTAAAAAGGGTAAAATTCTCAACTTAACATTGTACAAACTCTTATGGGTAAATTTCCACAAATCCAAAAGATTGAGACTTGTAATTTTCTTTTCAAAGTTGTGTCAAAACCAGCACGTCATTATTGAAATATATACTAATTTATTCACCATGTTTGACTACGAATAATGAATATGCAACTATCACACAAGAGAAGGGAAAAAAAAAAATTTTGAATTTAAGAACTTCCATTCAAAGTTCGGAATTACAGGTATGCTCTCGCAACCACGTGGATATGTATTCTTGTTATATAAAAATAATAATAATAATAATAATTTATGGGTTCCACGGATTCTGCACTATCAAGAGATATGTATCATTCATCCGATTTAACGTAGATACTAAAATAAAAAATTTAATAATAACGTGGCACCACCACAAGATGCCACGACATTGTGGGCATATACCTATATGGGTAGGTGATCAAAAGTGTTAGAATTAAAAAGCCATTTTCAATCATCAAATATTTGAAAATAATATTTTGTGTACCGACCCATATATGGGTATATCAATATATCCACACATTGATATTGAAAATTGCAAATGATTCAGAATTTGACCCAGACACTGATTTAAATCACTTAGAGCATTTCCCGTGGATGTGGATTAGGGATATGATGTGAATAAGAGAGATAAAGAGAAAATGATTGTTTTAATAGTAAATGGATGGAAGGTTGTGTAGAGCAAAAAAAAAAAGGAAAAAGTAAAAAGTACGAGAGATGTAGAAAGAAATTTAAAAATAATAATAAAATAATAGTGAAAGATGTGAAGTTGGATATTGATTTTGCATATTGCATGTGAAATCATGACGAAAAAATGGGAAAAAAAGAGAAAAATATAGATTAATAATAGAAAATGGCGGGATCCCTTTTTTTTAATGTGCATCTCTCTTTTCATTTTCACGGACCACATCAGTACCAATCCATGTGAAGCATGGGAAATGCTCTTATAATTCTCTCTACATCAACGTTGGGCATGTTAATACGTGCACCATGGTTAGAAGATTGTTGATTTATTAGTGTACTAGCAGTTGAGTAATGTGGTTAAGGGGCAGCCTAGTTGGCATTGGGCCATGATAGATACCGCAGCGGGAAAGACCCAAATCCGTGTTTGTAAGGCCCGGTCCAATCGTTTTTTGGGAGAATGACTTGCTGAGCTTGCCCGTGGAAAACAGTGATTGTAACTTTGTAAGTCACATTGAGTTACGTAAATTAATGTTTAATATTTGGGCAATACCGTTTATTATTATTCACACACTTCGTAACCTTTATACTATTGTATTTTTTAGCAAATACTAGAGCTTGGCGAACGAGAACTTTTCTTGCCTCGGATTTCTCTATCATTACTTGGCCAAACATTTCTCATGTCATCTAATGCGACATTGATAAAAATTGCATTAATAATATCAATAAAGTTTCTTATAAACTAAATAAGCAGTATCATGAAGTCGAATAAGTGGCAATGTGGTTAAAATATTGGCATTCCAAGTGGAAAATCTGGGTTCGAACTTTATCCCTCACCTATAATTCCTCCCCCACCCCCCACCCCCACCCCCCCCCAGCGCCATGGTGCAAAAATAAATAAACAAACAGTATCACGACGATTTGGTGGCATCAATCTATTCTTCGTTTTAATCTCATTTAATATTGTAATCCACATAAGAAAAGAAAAAAAGAAAAAAAAAAGATTGTAATAGTATCTATTCTAAAAATTTTACTTCGATTTCATTTAATTTCAATTTTTTTAAATATAATTTTACTTTTCAAAATATATACTTGCATCCACTTGAGTTAAACTTAAAACTCGACTTTTCATTTTAGTCACATTTTACATTTTTTTCCATGACACTACTAATAGCATTACACAAAGGGTAGGATTCAATGCATCCCCTTTTATCCCTAAACACACCCCCTTTTCGTCCCATTCCCCATTTTGCACTTAATCCAATATATATATATATATATATATATATATATATGAAGAAGAAGAAGTCAGAAATTGCAACCAAACTGAAGAAGAAGAAGAAGCTACACACAATTTCCGACAACAAATGTTATCGGAAATTGCAGTAAATTGAGGGGGGCCCCTCTTCTTTTTTGTAAGTTGCAACAAAAAAAAGGGGGTTCTTTGCCCTTTTTTGGCTGCTATTTCTTGCAGCAAATATACCAGTAAATTAAATTTTTTCTCTCTGTCAAACACCCATAGTGTTCGGCCAGTTCTCGTCGAACAAGTCTTTTTTTTCTTTTTTGAAATAATTACTTAATTGTCAAAGTTTATCATCTTATTTACTAAAAAATCAGAATTAATTATTAAATTACAACTATACCAACTTTTTGAATTAGAAGGTCTAAAATATCCTTTTGTTTAAATGAAAAAAAAAAAATTCAAACAACCCCTCCCTAAAAAGCCCCCTCCCCCCAAAAAAACCAAGATTCCTGTCGACAAGTGTGGTTCGCTGACGGCAAACCAGAGTTGGTTGTTGGTCAACAAATCAGCAACCTCGATTACCGGTTGTCAACCAGTGACCTCAAGATCTGGTTGCTGGTTGAACTAGCAACTAGTTCTGGTTAGTTGCTAGTTACCGACCAACAACTTTCACTGCTGTGGTTTGGGGGTTGGTTCGTCGGCATCTTCTCAGATCTGATACAATTGGTTTTCAAAATCGAGATCTAATCGTAGAAGATGAAGTCTGTTTGGAATTTTTGCCATTGAAGATGAAGTAGCGCTCGGGAACGAGGATATCCCAGATCCTAGATTCTAGATTATATGATTTATTTTCGTGAGGGTATAATAGTCTATTCAAATTGAAAATATTGACATTCTTATATTTCTAATTAATAATTGATTTAATGATAATTAATATGGTGAAATTTGACAATTAAATCACTCTTTTTTGTTTTCTTTTTTTCTGAGGGTAATAAAATAGGGATTGGGGAAAAAGTGCACATTTAGGGCCACCCTTGCACAAATTATTTGCCTAAGATAACAGCAAGTAAATTAACTTTGCAGCTGAAACCAACATGCTTCCATTATCCTTATGACCTTATCCTTCACTTACCAACCGCATAACTGACTGCCCACGGAAGCTCCATTTCTGACATCAACCCTCGATCTGAATTTACTAGAGATTAAATTGCTATTTATTTGAGAATTTTGGGAAAAATCCCGACTCTTGGAACCCAAATCGCACTGAATTTCGCCCTGAAAATACGACCACAAATGGCAAATTCTTCATCGGGAGCACCAAGTTACACTCTGCCAGTCACCGAAAAACCCGATCGATACGAGGATGATGAAATCAAGGAAAGCAAATGGATGGTAGCTCTTTGTCCGTGTGTATTTTGCTTCATTCTTTTACTGATAGTAGTCTCTGTTGTGCTTATTGTGAAATTCCATTTGTTTTGCCACACCCCTCTTCACTCTCTCCTCTTCAAAAAATATTGCCATTAAAATAGCCCCACTTCCAAAGCTTGCTGTAGTGCTTTAAGGGTCTTTCCTTTTCTTTTCTTTTCCTCCATGATGTTGATAACTTCTTATGTGGGTTCTTAGTGAATTGGTTGGGATCAGAAGTTTGTGTCTGATGTGGATATTAGGGTTTTAGATGAATGTGAGTTGAATTTGAGTCTCTGATCTGGTGATTGAAGCATGGCCTAAAATGCATAGAGCTGTTCTTGAGTAGGAGGGAAGAATGAAGCATCTCACGCTGTATTATAGGATTTAGTTCTTGTTTAGTATAGAAAATATTTCTTCGAGAAAAATGTAGTTTATTGATAAGTTGTTAAGGTAAAAGGAGTTGGGGATTTCACAGAATGGATTGATGTGAATGCGTTTTTGAAACAATGGTTTTTGGAAGAACGGATTTGAAACAAGCACTTAAGGCATAGGTGAAGAATTTAATTGAGTTGTGGAGGAGGGTTGTCACTCAAATCATATTACCAAGTTTTTCAACTTGATTAAGACTAAAGATTCATTTCGTGCAATCTTGATTAGGGACTTTTTTGGAATGAGGGAAGATGAAGGAAGCTGTTGAGTTCTTAAATGAAAACTGGCGCAGGCAAGATGATTCTTGGATGCAGACTTGTTCGATGATGGGATGTGGGAATCAAAAGAAGTTTGGAAATAGCTTATAAACCTGATGTGCATACAGATGTGCAATTCAATGATCAAGATGATGCCACTATGATGTATAACAAGACAATCAATCCGCATGGGCATGTAATTGAAGCCTTTTAACATTTCCAACGCGATCATAGGATTTTTTTCACCGATGGAGAAGAAGTTGCTTCAATGTAATCTCACACTGATTCACTGGATGGCTACAAGGAAGTAAACATACAAGTTTAAACTTGATTTTTTTATTGATGGGCTGATAAGCTACCAGCACCCTGAAATTGGGTTTGAGAGCATCAGAGCAACATCCCAGCCAGCTGATGGCTAGACGTCGAATTTACTTGCTTGGGCAAATGTCATAATGGCCGTCAAAGTGAAGAATGGTCAAGAAACTGTTATCAGCGGTATCTGCTACATAAATACTTTAGCGTCCTTATAATGTAGTATAAGATTTGTCACTGAGAACTCCCATCATGTAATGTCATGTAGCTTTCAAAAGCTGATTTGGTAGTCCATTTCCATTTCTCAAGCAATGAGTAATGAATTCGAATTGGGTTAAAATACCAAATTGGTATTTAAAAAAATACACTTTTGACGATTCAGTATTTTAAAAAATTCCGGCGACAAATTGGTATTTAAAAATCGAGATTCCGATAATTAGGTACTTTTCTCTCACTGGTGATGGAATTGCGAATAAAATAATAATATTTTCAAATCTTCATATTTTAAAATTATTTTCTTTATTTTTTATTTATTTCTGTATTTTTAGTTCATTTTCGTATTACAAAATGTTTAATAATAATAATAATAATAAATAAAGAATAAAATAAAATAATTCAAAAAAAAAAAAACCTAGCGTGGTCCCAAAAAAAAATTGGATCGTGTTTGGTCGTTTTGGATGATTTTCGGCAATTTTCTCCGTTAGTTTTGGCTATTTTATCTTTTTCCCAATGGCATTTTGGTTCATAATTAATTTTATCAAATTTATGAGGTCCATAGTTAATTTTATCAGATTAATGTAATGCTAATTAAATAGTTTTCATTGAAAATTTTTAATACCATAGCATTTGTTCGTATTAATATAGTAACTTTTCACGATACATTAAAGACGTGTATATTTTGATATTAATCAACATTTAATAATAAATGTAATTATTATAACTACATAAAATTCCAGTACGAATGTATCGTTGTAAAAACTTGCCGGATATAAATAAATAATAAAATTCAAAAAAATGATGAAAATTTTCAATACCGTAGCATTTATTCACATTAATATTGTAACATTTCATGATACATTAAAGATGCGCATATTTTGATATTAACCAATAGTTCATAATAAATATAATTATTGTAACTATATAAAATTTTAATATGAATATATCACTCTAAAAAGTTACCGAATATAAATAAATAATGCAATCAAATCAATTTTTTTTAAAAAAAAAAACCTAAATCCACCCCACCCCACCCAAATTCTCGATTGGGTTACCCGAGAGGTTATTTACATTATTATTAATTAGAATTTTAAAAATATAAAAATAAATAAGAAAATAGAGAAAATAATTTTAAAATACGAAAATTTTCAAAATATTATTATTTTAATCGAGATTCCACCGCTGGCGAAAGGAAAATACCTAATTGTCAAAATCTCAATTTTTAAATACCAATTTGTCCCTAAATTTTTTAAAATACCAAATAGTCAAAGTGTTTTTTTAAATACCAATTTGGTATTTTAGCCGAATTGTAATGTAACAATATTACTTGCATGCCATATTATATGAACCCCCGGCCAAGATATGTACATTTGAAATCTCAAGAAAGAACATGCAAATTCAGAAGCTTTTCACCATAATCTATAGTTGAATTGCTTAGGACGACAAAAATTTTCAAGCAATCAAGCTCCCATCTTCTTATTCTTTTAGCAACCGTCACAATGACGTATCTTACTTGTATCAGACAACCATTTGCACACTATAATACACCTTAAGGTGATGTGGTATGTAAGTTGAAGTGCATCATATTGTGCATGCAGCTTCACATATTGTAAACACGGGGAGATGCCCAACTGGTCAGATGAATATAACACAAGTTGAAGTCCACATTTTCAAAAATTGTACTGTAGTATATATAAATGGTTGTAATGACATCAACCTACTTTGTGATCCATTGGTTTCTTACACAACTGTAGTTTCACCTGGATATGAACCCAAAATTGGCTTGACAGAAGTCGAGCCCTCCGTGATTCACAGAGTTTGATTTCCAACAAAAGAGAACAAAATGTGAACATAAATTATAGATTGCCAACAGATCTAAAAACAACAAAACAATCACAGTTCTGAAAATGCTTCCTTGAACCAACTCGATAAACGCTTCATCTTTTTCAGTAACTCTCTATTTATCTCAAAGTAAGACCTAGCATTCGATAGCATCACCTCAGTATCATGCTTTAGTGCCTTGAAGCTCCTGTAGTAGTTGTTTTCTAACCTTAACATGATTATATCAGGAGATAATGGAACTGGGAACCTGCATCCATAAAGTCAAACCACATGTTACCACAAGTGACGAATTCATAATTTTATGTGGATCGAGCTCAATTTTAAACATTTTCATGTAGTATAACTTTTATGTAGAAAAGAGAAGTAAATGCATTATATTGTTCATCAAATTTGCAATTGAAAACAGTATTTAAAACACATTTTGACGATTTCTTTAGCATGTCAATAATGCAAACCAACATTTAGGAATTTAATACAAAAACATCTATGGTTCATACCCATAATTGGAGCAAACCATTTATAAACTAATATGTCAATAACAATAAACCAATTCTAAACACACGCACAAAATGATTTGAACGGGAAAAAAATTCATCCAAACCAGAATTGCTGAATTGCTTGCGGTAGTCAATGATAAGAACAATTTAAGAATTTTTAAAATCTAAATACTTATATTTGGCATGTAAATTACCACTTCAAATTTGAAGTTGAATTAAAACTTGAAGAGACGATACTTAACACACACACAGAGAGAGAGAGAGAGAGAGAGAAGTTGAATTAAAACTTGAAGAGACGATACTTAACAGAAAAAGAGAGAGAGAGAGAGAGAGCCCATGTTAGGATTGAATTTTTTATGTATTTTTATGTGAAATAAGAGAGAGAATGATTGGAGTTGAATGATGGAGATTTGTGTAATTACATATAGGTCCCACAAGATATATGAATGTGATTCGTTTGACCAAATTTAAATTTAGAAAGAATGAGTAAAAATGGATACAAATTTACACCTAACATGGCCTAAATTGAGATACTTGTTTTCAACCAAAAATAAAAAATAAAAATAGAGGATTTTAGTTTTGAGTTTTAACAACTTCTCTTCGTACTGATTACATTTGATTTTTGTGCATGGGGGTGAGGGTAACACACACCCGATGTGGTTAAAGGGTCGTATATAAAATATGTAATGAAAATACCTGTTAATGAACTCCAACTTTTGCGCAATTTCATTCAGTTGTAAAATCCCATATCGGTCCTGCAACATCAGCAACAACAGAGCTATAACTCTTGGTCTATTTTCTACAGCTCAAGAACCACAAGAAAAATTGTTTCCATTTTCTATTGCAGTTCTATTGAAGGGAAAAAAAATGGGCACAGAATTAGGTGAAAGGCAAGAGGAAGACCTTGTCTTTGCTTGCTGAACGTAGTAATCTAGTAAAAGAATACAGGACCTTCTCTGTGCTCTCTAAGTTACTATGAGGTTGTTCACCCTGATTTTCTGGATCATGCAGTTCCCAAGGACTGTGAATATGTGCCTCCTCTGATTCAGTATATAAAACCTCACATCTTTCCCACGGGCTGCCCGGGAAGTCACTAGATTTGTCTTTTATAGAGACAATCCTCCCTTCCCACCAAGCGCCGCCTTCTCCAGTCTCGTTTCTCCACCATACTACACATTTACTCCCAACTGTCCAGTTTCTTTTCATAGCTGCATCGTATCGGTTCCATTCAAGAATAAAATCTGGGAAGTGAGTCAATTCGAGTAGGGTTAGTTGGAATGTCTTGCCAACTACTTTTGAAGAAGTATCTACGAACTTTAGAGTGATTTGACAAGAGCTCTCTCCAGAACCCCCACATGTTGTATACTTGAGGTCTTCAATCGAACAGATTTCAACAGCTTTAATCTTATCCCCATGCTTCATCCAAGGACCTGGTCTTGCACTTCGACTCTTTTCAAGATACTCCTCATGCCCCTGCAGACCAGAAAAAGGACCAAAATTGAATACCCTAAGACTTTCAGTATAAACATAATCTCAGTTTACATTTTCTACCTGTCGCAAGTAAACAACCTCATCACCAAGCTGGGGGATATAGCGGTATCCCTCCTCCTGCTGTGTTAATAGCAGCCAATTTTGTTTTCTTGATGGTGTAAGAGAGTGTGCTCCAGCTAAAACACTTGTGTCTTCTCTGTGGTAATATTCTCTTTTGTTCCGGGAAGACCTCACTTTTACAGTGCATTTTGACATTGACCTCCATTCCTGTGGAGCAAAATATTCAAGATCTTCCATGGAGGGATTTTCTGCGCCTCTTGATGTACCTGGTTGTAGACGGTCCTCGCTCATCTCAAAGTTACGGTAGACAAGATTAGTGGACCTAGATCTACGGACCTCGTCAGTCGCTACATCAGGTAAATCTGTATCTACCTCTTGATTACGGAGGCTAACATCAGAAATTTCAGAGAATCTGTTACCATACAAACAAGACTGTTCCGTCCGCTGGGAAGATTCTTTGGAGAAGATTCTTGGCTGGGAAGAACCTTTGGAGTCTCCAAGAATGTGTTTTGATTTGATTTTTATTATAGTTGGTTTCTGTTTAGGGTTGCTAGAATCATTTACTACTCTACACTGATTTTGATAGTTAGAGACTCCACTGCCTGTGCCTTGATGATCATGTGGAGGCAATGCATTCGACAATGACTTAGCCTCTTGAGCTGATAAGTTTTGATTAACTCTTGCTCCATTCTCATCTGCAGATACATGATCTCCCAACATCATTCCCTTCGATGTCCGTAGTTTGAATTTCCCCCAACTCACACCGCCATCACCACAATTGGATGCCTTCAAACTGTTATCCGCGCTTGCAAGATTGTCAGTTTCTCTAAGTTGGCTTGTATTAAATTCTTCTGATGGTTCCTTATCAGCTATATTTGTGGAAGATGAACTAAGATCTCCCAATCTGAGGTCAATCTGGTTTTGTTCTTCCTGGCTGTTAAGTGGTTTCCTGGTGTTCTCGGGATATACAGGACTCTTAGGATCACGAAGCGAAAATTTCAAAACCAATTTCTTCTTGTTTTCAACATTAACACACGACTGGGGTTGCTTGAGGGGCTTGACTACATCTTCGGTCATCAATCTATTCTGCAAGTTTCCAATTGGTACTTGTCTCTGCATGGCTGAACCTTCAAATGACGACTCGCTATCTGAGGAATCACCTGCTGAACCATCTTCCTCATCTCCATCTGTAGATGTTTCTGTGATCTGAGAAAAATTACTGACTGCATTACGTGCAGCGAGTCGCTGAGGTCTCAATGGCTTTGATTTGGGAGATTTCTTCCTCGAATTAGCCCTCCCACCATTTTTTGATTTTTTATATCGTTTACTTCTGGACTTAGTACCATCTTGCTCGTCTGGAATCCTCTTCTTTATACCCCTACCAGACGTCATTATTGAATCAACCTAAAAAAAGGAAATTTGTTATTTACACAATGCCAACCAAACAGAAAATTGATATTCATGGACTTCAAAGCTTACTTCTACCACAGGTTTCTTCTGCTTTGATCGCCATCTGCGTCTAACCCTGTCTTCACTACACTCTGGATCACTGGACAAGCTATCACTCTGACAGTTTTGTTCATCACTGGAAGATCCTTCAGTAACATTATATTCTGAGTCATTGTCATCATTCATAACATCGATTTCTGGTTCCCAGTACATAGCATCAATAAACTCAGATGGTGGCTCAATCGGTAAGTCCAAGTCTGGCAAAGGCAATATATGGAACTCTTGGCCAATCCCAATATCAGTGCCCACAGCAAATTTAATGGATGAAGGATGCCACTCTATACCCAAAGCACCAAGACGGCGTCGTCGATACATACTCTGGTAAGGTTCTGGATATGGTAGCATGCCTGTGATTCTCCCATTTCATGGGCAAAAGGTGTCCACTGTCAGAGCAGAACATATTTGAAAGGAAATTCTTTAAAGATTAACAGAACCAGAGAACACACACTTGACCAATCACAAAGATATGGATAATTAAATTCATTCCATACTTGAATCACATAGAGGATCTTGAATATTCCTTCGATATGTAGTAAGCTGTGTCTCCTGCATTAGATATGGCACATTTTTGCTATGTTAATGAAGTTATCAATGGTTTGTATGGCGCAGCAATTTAGTTGCAAAAAGATCAAAAACCAAATCATCAAATTAATTAATTTCCAGCAACATGATCGCTACAATGACAAAACTAAATATCGAGGGGGACTAGGGACTGTGGGTTGCATGTACATGCACATCATTTTAGAAGGGTATAATGATCACCTGATCAATTATATTTCCCTGAGTATCCTGGATAAGTGGCCTATAGTCCCCGAGGAAGAACTGTCGGATATATAAATGTGGAGTCAGAGTTCTCATAAGAGACATCTGGAGATAACAACTTGCAACAACCGTGAAGAATAATATTCCATTTACCTGATCATATTTAGCATCCTTCTGAGATTCACCTTGACCAGTGTTTAGAAAATATATCTGTCCTACATCATCTGAAAGCACAATTGACGTCCCGTCCCTGCACAATGGAATTAGGTTTTTTTTTTTTTTTTTTTTTTTTGGGGGGTTGAGAAGGTAATAAATTTAGCGCGTAAGAGAAATACCAAAGTGAAAGTCAAGGGGAAAAAGGGTAAGGGAAAAAATCAGGGAGAAAAAGGTCATTCTCAAATAGTGTAAAGAGAACTAGTGGGGAAGGCCATTCTTGTCCACATGGCATTAAAGTGTTGGTTAATTGTAAAGTATGCGGCCATGTTGGGAGGGGCCTATTCTCCAAAATTTGGATTTGTTTCCCTTAAATTACTGTATTATTTGGCATGCTATGGGGAGAAAAATCTAACTCTGGGGTTTACCCCACGTTGGTTTTCCTCTAATAGAAATTATGAACACAAATGATCATGACCAGTATGGCAGTGGAACAATATATATTGACTGTAGTGACTATGTTCACACCAGACAATTCTGTAGTGACTGTGTTCACACCACACAATTCTATCTCTATGAGCTGAAGATTTGCGGCTCGTTGACTAGTAATATGATAGAGCATTGATACACCAAACATACCAGTGACACACACACACACACACACACACACACACAAAAGGATGGTAGATTGGGGAGAAATCAGTCACAAGGATGTGCCACCCAATAATAGGGTTAGGAAGAAATTCCAGAATCAAGAGATATTAAAGGAGGGAAGAGGAATTGATCTGAGGCATAGAAAAATTCTTAAGTCACTGAGAAGTATCTGGCTTCTCAAATGCCAGTTGTATTTGTTCTGTTTTCTTCTTCTTTCTGTTTCCATATTTTGAGAGCTGCAGATTGCAGTTTTTCTTAAGTAACCTTATTCCTTTCCTTGATTGTTGAGTGTAATTCCAGATTAAAGTGAAGGAATCCAGTTTCATTTATAATGAAGTGGGTTCTTCTTCCCTTGTCAATTCTAAACATCTAATCTGTACCTAAAGTTTATCATAATATAGTATTAAAAGTGAAGGTCTTAAAGACATCACAAACACAGGAAGAAATTCAAATAGGCCAGAACAATCTTTTAAATACAGAAAAAGGTGTAGAATCGCAAATTACTTACTGTGAAAACTTCCCATCAACCAACTTAAAGCGTCCACTAATTTCATAAACTCGAATCGGAGTGCCCTCCCATATCTGGAAACACAAATACGCAATGTATCAGTACATACAGAAAACTGTCATTCCAAAATTATGATTGCTGAAAGATCTTAATCCAAAACTTGAAAAGTAAAAACATCATAATCAGTAACTTACGTCCCACAATATTGTTTTCCCATCATATCCAGCACTCATAGCAATCCTCGGGTTAAAAGGGTGTACATCCAATACGTAAGTCTGTCATATAGAAGCAACCATCAAGCAATAAGCAGGAAAAGCTAAATAATTGTCATTAACTCTCCAAGAGTCTTCACTTAAACAGTAAGCAATGCAGCTTTATGCCATTAAAACTTTGCAGTACCAACCCCTTTCTGTTCAATTTATTGCACTCCCAAGAGGAAAACAACTATCCTGCTACTGTACTACAAGATATATACAGATTCCACAGCAAGTGAAGAACATACCATATTTAGAAGGGAAAGAAACAATAAAAACTTATGACATTCACATGTTGTTTGATAATGAACTATCTGTCCTAAGACATCTTCGAGAGCATCCTAGAAGAATCTTGGGCCTAACTCCTCCTAGCAAAACCGGTTTATTAGAGGAAGATTACTCTCACCTTATTAATTGGATTTTGTATATATCACATGTCGATGTGAAATTCTAACACGCCTCTCACGCACAGCGTAGACTATCACAAACAACCGTGAAAATCGATATTGGGGGCGCCCAACATCACAAAACTAGACCCGACTCTAATACCATTTTAGGAAGGATATTGGGTTAACTCCTCCTAACAAAACCGGTTTGTTAAGAGAAGATTACCCCACCTTATTAATTGAATTTTGTACATTTCACAGGCTGATGTGGGATTCTGACATACATATTACTTAAAAGTCACGACCGGTTAAAGTTTCTTCTGCAAGTGAGAGCTTCCATCAATCCACAAGTGTATCTTATGAATTTGCAGATGTAGGGAAGTTACATTCCAAATAAAGTTTCTAGTTGTCTAGAAATGCATGTTTTTCTAAGGATCTAATTTACTTTTTTTTTTTTTTTTTTTGATAGGAAACCAAGGTTTTTATTTATTATAACAACATCCAAGATATAGACCAACTGAATGGACGAGTCGTCCACACAGGGAGAAGGAAAAATGTAAGAGTCTACAATACAATCAGAAAAACGAAGTAGTGAGATTAAAACTTGCTAGCCGCTAATGTACATAATGAGCTATTAGGATCTAATTTACTTTTCTTTGCATATCAACAAATTCCTTATAATACAATTATTCCATACAATTCTTTTTCTTCACGAATAATTCATGTAATAATTCATGTTTTACCAACATTTTTTTAAAAGGAAACTGAGCATTTTATAATTATCAAAAAACTTCAAACAATACAACAGCAAAAAGTGGAAAAGGCATCCACCTCAAAAAGCAATAACAACATGAAAAGAGTCATAAACAAAGCTATAAACTAAGTGCTGCCTGAAACTATGGTATTAAGGGAACTATTGGGGTCTAAATGGAACAAAAAATTCTTTATATTTCTGGTGGTAGTTTTTGGACTTACCAACAAAATTATTATCAGAGCAAGATTTTGGACTTAGCTCTATGGTGGTAGTTTGCACACATCCTCACAAAAGCAATCAGGAGAATGAAAAATCACCTACCTTAATCTAGAATCCACAACAGAGATGGATTAGCTTGAAAATGTTGCTGACAAAGAACTGCAGAATTTAACAACTATCAATGTTGATCAATTCAACAAGTCCATAATCTCACAACTAGTGGCTAGGGATTTTCCTAGAATCGAAACTAGGATTGAATCTGCACGTGGAACAGAAACAATGCAAATGGAAATTTTCTGTCCAGGCTGATTAATTTCCTCTTCTTCAACCAAATTAGAGGACATTCTTCAACCAAAGGGGCTTGTTTTTGTGTGTGTGTGTGTGTGTGTGTGTGTGTGTGTGTGTGTGAGGTCTTCGATTTGAAAGAATAGATTGAGAAGGACGTTCCAAAAAGAAGAATACGGAATCATTGTACAAAAATGTCATAGGTTAAGGCGAAAATCCTTTTGAAACAGGATGCTGTTTCCCATCATATTAAACAATATGCAATACTTTTTTATCACCTCCCTCCCTAGTCAGAACCGTAACAAACTGACCTAGTGCACATACCATATCGATGTCAAGCAAGATATGTAATGACACTTCAAATCTAGTCGTACAACAATCAAGAATCCTTTTACATTATAAGCTATGTAGAAAAAAACACAAGCTAGGTAAACATAGAGAGCATATAAATTAAACTATATAAAAACTCCAGCATTTTAAGCCTTCAAATAATGAAGCAGGACCATACTTACAGATGCAGTATGACCAGTCAAAGAATGCACCAAACTACCATCACTAGCATTCCAAACGCATATTCTGTTATCTGCAAAATCTCCCTGATTAGCAAAGATTCCAATTTCAAGAAAAAACAGATGACAGAACAACTCTAGCCACAATAAACAAGGCATCATGCTGGAGAGCTTAAACACAGAAAACCTGAAAAACATAAATAATAAAAAATAAAAAAAAAAAAAAAAAGGTAATTAAGGAGAAGGGCAGAGAAGAGTTTCAGGTCAGAAATCCATTGACATCCATGTGCTGAATTCATTATGAAAGACATTGACATTATTGCCATGTCAAAATAAAATGCCCATGTCAGTGCGGGGAAGGATCCTAGATAATATAACTTTCTGTGAGTTGAAGAATCATGTCAACAATTTCAGTGAGTTTTCCAATTTTATCAATGACAGTCATAAATAGTATTCTTCCTATTTTCTAAAATGAAAGATAGATATCTGAGCATGTCTTACTTTGTCCCCACATCCCATTAGCCAAAACTAAACACTAGCATCTGTAGGACAGTAAACAAAGACAAATAATGATGCAGTTTAGTTTAATAGAACAATAAATAATCTCCACCAATGGTGCATTTAGTGACAGCAGTACAACGGTAAACAATCTCCAAAAGGAATAATTGGCCATTGAGAAACATGGAAAACATGGACTGCAATTGATGCTTGGAGAGAACCAACAAACAATGATGAAAAAAGTCTCTCCCTCAGTCATCGTCCATCATGATACTTTTGTTTACAACTTTGAGGGACTAGTATAAACATAGCTTTCAATACCAATGATAGGCAACCAAAAAGATACAAGGGACAGTAAACCAAAAACATGCAGAAAATGACAGTATTTCAACATCAGTAAACCCTCGAACTATTAGGCATATAGCCATGTTTATCTTTAGTGAGAGCCAACATTGCAAAAAGGATGCAGGTTCTAGGTCGATACACCTAATCCTAATCTTGACAGGACAAGTTACATAAGCAAAACATGAAAGTTTCCAACAAACAAGCTGAAGAAGTTGAGAGATACAGAAGGATACAGTAAACTTGTCAATTGAAATGTTTTCATATGAAGAAGAATACCCATGATAGCAGCAAGCACAAAACGATTATCAAGGCTCCACACAATCATATTGACACCACGAGGAGTTGGAAGAAGCCTCTGACGTGGTCCTCCACGAGGAGGTTGCGGAGGCATAGGCGGAGGAGGAACTTTAAGGTGATATGCCCGAGTCCAACGTCCAGCTTTTACCTGGAACTGGAAAATATTCTAAACCATAAGGAAACAAGTGCAGCCACCAAGTAAAAGAACGTTCAATGGAAAAACAGATACTGACTTAGTGCAGTTGTGTGAACCAAGTTCCATTCAAATACTAAGCATTAGCACATTCCAGGACTAAATGAACTCACATGAGATCTACGAGATCTAGGAATCCAAATAATAGCACTGCCATCACGTGAACAGGTAACAATGTTGTCATGACTAAACCTGAGATCATTAAGATACAACTAAGATGAGTCCTTGACAGGAAGAACAGATAAGAAGGCTGTATTACCTGTAACCAGAACAAGAAGTGAAGAGAAACTTTAAAACTGAACACTAACATACCACGAATTTTTGAATTTTGGAATGCTTTCCTCCGTAGGAGGGTCAGATGGCAAACATCGTGAAGCCACAGCACAGCCACTGTACAAGAAGGTGGATGATAAGAATATGAGATAAGTTTCAGGGTTCCAAAGTGATGACATACTAACCTGAACTGTACATAATTGACGTCATTCTCATGGCCTGCTAGTATGTCAATCTCGTGATTAGGTTGTTCTGGATCATCTGAATTAGATTTAACAGCATTCCAAACCTGCTCATGGAAACTCTTTAGAAATCACTTCACTTAAATATAGAGTAATTCTTTGGCAAAGCCAACATAACGAAGTACAAAGTGGAGCATGACATGCTAATACATGTTGGACTTCAGCAATCACACCAAAATAACTAGAATATACAAAGATCTCCAAATAGAGGATGATCTAAATCAATTCATAGACAAATTTCTAGGTTGTTCCAGAACTATGAACATCATTAAGTGATTCCATTTCATCTTTACAGGTATATGCATAAACTTGTACAGCATATATAAAAATAAAAAGCAGATCAAATCATAGCAAAATTTATAAATTCACCCATAAATGTCTGCTAGCAGAATATGCAGAAACCTATATCTATACATAAGGAACAAGTTTTGTTCAGAAGTTGTCACTGCTCATATCCCTAGTTTTGATAATTTCCTCCGCTGCATTTCGTGATAAATAGCATTATTATAAGACACTGTCAATCCTTCGTCCGCTTTTCACTGTCAAGTATTCCAGGCACACTGATGTAATTATTTACTCATTTCTTCATACCCTTGCATAAGTATCAGAGCTGCCAGTGACAAAGACAGTTCCATTAGCATTGTATGCACAACACAAAATTTGAGGAGACTGCAAGCCATTACTTGATGCACTAGCTGATGGCAGACCACTGCTCATCCCTGCACATAGAATTTATGGCATAAATCTGGCAAGCAGTCAATCACACACAATTAGACAATATACAAGTCATCATCTGACCAGCAGTAGCATCATTTGGCTTTGGCAGGTAAACACGGAGACTCATCTGGGACTGTCTCGCATCCCAGATTCGACAAGTTCCATCATCAGATGACCTATTAATGTTAAAGCGTGAGGACAAAGAAAGCAAAATTCATAAAATCATCTAGTTTGTGTACCAAATAATTCAGTTCTGATAAGAGGTCACATCATATTCAACCAAAACTTGATCTCAAAAGTACACAAATCTGAATTAGATCAATAAAGAACTACTTAATTATGAAAATATTACATAACCATGAAACGGAATTTCATGAATATGGAGAGGATCTATATAAGCAGTAGGAGATAATTAGATGAACAAAGAACTACTTAATTATGAAAATATTACATAATCATGAATATGGAGAGAAGCTATATATGCAGTAAGAGAGTAAGAACATTTTACTTTTCATCCATGTATATCATCCCCCCTTTTTTCAACAAAATACGCAATAGTTCGACTGCCAACATCATTGGAACAGAACAACATTGTCAACATATTCAATTGACAGCAACTGATAATGAAAAATTTTACAGGTTCAAAACACGAGGAACCTAAAAATTAGGAGATCTTAATCAGGCCCAATAACTACCAATACAACAATGTCAAAAATGGCTACATCATAGCAGCAGTTGGCTCGTGCAGGAAAATCTGGAACATTCAACAATACACTTTCCAAAAAAAAGAAAAAAAATGACAAAATGTAATAATGGCCAAAAATAACATTCACCTGTGCCTTTTAAATTTCAACTCTAATTGAGAGAGAGAGATGATCCATTTGTAGACATTAATTTAAACTAATAGCTTCAGAATAAATAACCCTTCAATAATAATAATAATAATAATAATAATAATAATAATAATAATATTCTCAGCATTGAGAATTTGTCCAATATACATGCAAATGAGCTTCACGCCATAGCACATCAACAATGCTTTCATTGTTGTTCAGGACCACTACTAGTTAACTAATTTAAACAAAAAAAGAAAAAAGGAACGAAAACCCCCGCAGGCTGATCAATTATTTTGAACTTTTATCACATCTAGTTTTTGAAGATTGGAGTTTATTGCCTAAACATGGAATCAAAGTGATGCAAGCCTTACGATAAAAGATTATAAACAAAGCTAGGTCGTGGACTGAATGCAATGGCAGTCACAGCTCCAGTGTGTCCACGAAGAACAGAAATTGGATACCCATCTGGCAGACGCCACTACAAAAAATGCAGGGTAACTGCTCAGTTCTCAAACAGCAAGCAAGAACAAGCTCATATTTGTTCGCGAGGGAATCTTACAACACGAATGCTGTAGTCATTTGATGCAGAGGCCACTAAAGCATTATTTGAACTAACCGACAAATCAGTAATGTCACCCTGGTAATTGTTTCATCGACAAAAAGTGAAACAACACAGAATTATATTTGACTTATATCCAGATGAAAGATCATAAATTGCATAGACTTTTACACTCTTTTCTAACTTACTTCATGTCCACGGCAACTGGCTAGGCAAAATGCAGTTTCCATTGACCAAATCTTGACCAAACGATCGTCCGATCCAGTAATAACATATCGACCACGGTGATCAAATATTGCTACAAAGTACAGGAATAGCATATATAGCAAAGTTGGTATATGGACATTTCATAACATGAGTAATGTAGGCTTCGTAAACATTGGTACCACAATAAACAGCATTCCGATGCCCTCTGAGTTTCTTCACATTTTGCATCTTTTGCACCATAGTTGATGCCTTAGCAATGGCATAACATGCATTGCGAATAGATGGAGCTCGATGATGTCTTGAAAATCCACCTCCAATTTCCCTCAATCTTAATCCTCTAACCTGATCAGCATGCATATGAGGCCAGCGCAGGTAAGACGGCAAATTCCTCGGTAGCTTGTTTACTTTACTTTGACCTGCATAGAGTATACCAGAACTCAGAAATACACGATCAAAAGATTGGGATAATAACAAATCCAACAATAATTTTGACAAATTAAAACGAGATTTAAAGCTGATACTTGTGGGCACTGGAATTCTATGGCAACTTGAAGACACAATTGAGATGATAAAGGAGTACTCTATCAACACTAGACAACAAGACGGGAAATTTGGACTTCTATAACGAGTTAACTAAATAGAAATTTGGATTTCTATTAGCACAGAAATCGATTTCATTCATGATTATATCATCAGAGATTACACAAAGGAAACTTGAACTGAAATCAGGTTGAAAATCTCCCCTGGAGTTCTTAGTCACAATGTTGTAGTAAAAGGACAATAGCAGATCCAATATACTTCTGAAAGAGACGTCATGATAAAAGTCACACTCAGCATTGTTGGGGTGCATGTACTTGGATCAATGATCATACATTTTATACAGTGATGAATTCATTAAACACATACTAGAATATAATACCCATCAAATCTAATATGCCTGGCACCGGCACTTTGTCCAGCACGAAAGGATTAGGAAGCTGCCGTCAATAAGTTTGTAACTAAGTATTTAATCATCAATGGACAGTTGAAGCCTAGACTCGGGAAGGCATAAATTGTGAATGCCCACATCTCGTGGTGACCAGGAAAAATACAAAGTATCTTTTTCTACTATGCGCTCACGAAGCATGTAAAACCACAAAACTAAGATTGGAAACAATTGAACGACAAAACAACATGCAAAAGTCCTGTGGTATGTCCACCAAAAAAAGCAAGCAGTTTAACAAAAGTAATAGAGCAATTTGCACCGATACAATATCACCACCTCCTTTCTTTCCAGAAATTACATAAATCTCCAAAATGTAGCAAGAACAAATATGCATTTAGCCTTCTGCCCAATGTCTTTATGCTAAATTTGAAACAATTAGTCAATGATATGAAATGTTGGAAAACTATCTTTCCTTTTTCTTTTTCTTTTTCTTTTCCTTTTTTTTTTTTTGGTGAAAAGGAACAAACTTTTGTATTAATTAATGTATTAGTAATTACAAAGGATCAAGATAAGTGATATAAGAAAAACAACAAGAAGAAGACCCCAGTCTAGTACAAACTAAGCCACTCTTAATACAAAAAACTATCTTTCCTTTTTTGATCATTTTGTTACGAAGTCTCTCTTTTTCAAATAAATAAGGCCATTATTGGTGATTAAAGAATACTTGCTTAAACTATTCCACTTCTTTTATATAAGTGACAATATTTTAATAATATGTGAAACATAACTTTTTTATTTAACACTCTTAACTACTAGAACGCCTTGTGTTTATCTCATTTATGATTTCTTTAGGTATGTGCTTTTGTTTTTCCATTAAATACACAACATTAGCATAATATTTTTCTTTGTTGTACACATACAAACACAATAACAAAATAAAGCTGGAGATATATTACGAACTAGCTTAACATAACCACTTCTAACTTCCAACAAATTTTTCTTCATATTGAAATTCTTCTCTTCAAGCATTCAAAATTTAGTGTCCTACTTTTCTGATTAATTGTGAAATATATTTAGAGCTTGTTTTGTAGATCTTAAATTTTGAAGTTCATTTTCAACCACAAATTTCATTCCATCCACCAGTTTTATCAACTTCATTGCTAAAAGTCTAAACAAAGGGGCACCCTCAAGTTTTTGCAGTGATTCATATGTTTTTGTTGATTTTGGGTCTTGGGAGTAAACTCATTTAATATATCAAATAAGCCATACATGTTTTCAAACAATCTATAGTGACGATAGCTTTGAAAGGAAAATCATGTAAAAATTAAGAAAGGAATAAAAAGGAAAACAAAGTCCTCGTAAAAATTCCTATTAGTTCCAAATTTTGCACGAAGACAAGTGAAATGCACCATACAGATTTGTGTGTTTCTATAGCCCCCGTTCACCAACCACTTTTACCACTTTTTACAATTTTTTACAACTTTTTTATCCATTCTTTCTTTATCCTAAATCAATCACATCCACATATCTCATTACATCCACAAATCTCAACCACTCAACTCCACTCATTCTCTCTCCTCTTTTACATAATACAACTTTAAAAACCATTATAATCTACTCCCTAGTGGGGGCATAATTTTGAAAAAAGGAAGAAGGCGTCAAAATAATAGACGGATGACATAAGCGATGCCGCTACTTCAGGCAGTTGTGTTTGAGATCCCAGGCAAAATCAAGAATCGGCATCTAACAAGATAATAAAATGGAACGATTTTCCTTCACAGCAAGTATAGCATGACGACCTACTTATAGAAGTTCCAGATGAAAGAGGAATATGGGCATTATGAAAAGGATTTCCAAAGGATCTAAAACCCCAATCCTTTTGGCTCTTTATAATAAAAGTGGTAAGTGGAAAAGTTACAGAGAATAAATTCAAACCATTTAAATTTACATACTTGACAATAGTGAAAAGGACCCAGTTCCTAGTAACGTAGGAACATCAGCAGCACCTGGGGCAGTTCTTCCAATCCTATCCCTCAGTGGGGGAGACGCAGTCAGCATCAGTTGTTTGAGCAGCTTTACCAAGTGATCCTTTTCGATGTGAGAGTACCTAGTACAGTTTAAAGGTTGTCGTGCTCAAAATACAAGTGCAATGAAATCTGAAAAGGAAATTAACAACGATGCTCATAAATATAATGGGAAAGTTAAAGCATATCCTCTGAGTGAATATAGGACCCACCAATTACAATCACGGAATGAAATTCATTGTCTTCGAGGCGGGGAAAATAATACCAACAAATTTCAAGTTCAAGAGAAAGCAAGACAGTTTCCATTATCTTATACTCTCCGTGTCCCACAAAGATAGGGCTAGTTTGGCTTTCACAAAGATTAAGAAATTTTAATTAATATTTGTTGGAAAAGTAAACTTTAGTTATATTTTTTCAATTATACCCCTACCTTAAATAATGACAACATATTTTCACCAATAACAATGTATATTAAGGCCTTATTCTATGGAAACTTTACTCGATTTCCGTGTGAAATGTATGGTTGTAAGTTGGGGAAAATATGCGCCCGTTCTTTTACAACTTTTAACAAATTTTTACACATTTTAACATATTCACATCAAAAGTTAAACCAATTACATCCACATATTTTCTGGGACCCACTGGACTACATAAATCTCCACCACTCAATCCCACTCATTCTCTCTCCTATTTCACATCAAAACTCATAAATACTCATAAATACACATACACTAACACCTTGTATATTAAATAATTAACTGAATAGTTGTAAATGATGAGAGAGAAAAAAAATTATGTTAGATAATTTTGTAGAGAACAAGCCCTAAATAAGGGCATAATAGAGAAAATGAAGAAATTAAATAGACACAAATAGAAAGTGGTCTATATTCTAGGATGAGCGAAAAAAGAAGACAAGCCTATCTTCATGGGACGGAGGGAGTAGAAGATGGCCAATGTTCTTCAGTTAGACTACTAGGGGAAAATTGTAATTCACCTCAGTAACATCAGCTGTTAATATATGAAACACGTGGCAAGCTATTTATTAAGCATGTGTCCGATTAGATGTTTCTCGGCAGAAAAAATGTTTGTAAAAACATGCACATTACTCTAAACCTAAATCATTTTGATCCACATACATATTCCAAAAACAACTTCCCCGCCACTCATTGGTTCCTATTTATAACATGTTTATAGACACCTGTCAAGCGTGCTCCAAATGATTTTAAAAAGACCACGCAAGGATTAATTCAGATCTTAAGACTAGTATCTATTTTTACCTTCCAACCAAGTCATCATAATTTAGAGGCAAAGAGTTTCCATTGTCATTTCCATCCTCACCAAGTATACGACTTCTTGAACACCAAGCATGATATCTCCTAGGTAAAAGTTTATACTCCAAAAGTTCATCCCAGAGTTTCCCAAATGCTTCTTGGCATGGCCCAGATGATAGAAAATGCATAATTAGAAAATAAACTTCTCTGAGGTCAATATCTACATCTGCTACAGTAGCATCATTTGCAGGATCTTCGTGGTCTTCTGGTTGCACCTTTCTGCATACTTGATTTAGAAAATTAACAGCAGCCATACTCACAGGAGGTGCATGAACCGATGTGCACTTTCTGTTATCCATGAGTTATATGCAAACTGAAGCACAAAAAACATATCTTCAGAGGGATTATTTTATAAATACCGGGATTAATGCTCGACACAGACATCATGAAGATGCAATAACATCTAAGGAAATGATGTCAGCTCGTCAGAAATAGAGACATGAAACCCCAAATAAGATCATCAGGAAATACTAAATTAAAAAGACAAGGAAAAGCATATTCCAAGAGGTTAAGAGCAACTCCAATGCAAATGTCCATCTTGAATGTCCAAAGAGGAGAGATATGGACACAAAAAATTGCATGGGTCCCACATTTTTTCTAATTTTCTCTTTTTTAAAATTACTTTTATTTTATTTACCCTACTTTTTTCTCATTCTTTCTTCCTCGCTTCTCATGCACTTTCCAAAACCACACATTCATCTATACACTTTCTACTATTATTTTATTATTATTTTAAATTTTTTCTATCTCCCTCTTCATTTTCACTTTTTCCTCTCTTTTTTCTCTATCATCCTTTCCACTCTACTTCAATTAAAATAATCTTCTTCTCTCTACCTCTCTCCTCCACATCATCCTAAACATCCAATGTTGCATTTGAAGATGCTCTAAGTAACAGCTTTCTTTTTTCCTCCTTTTTTTTAATTTAAGAAAAAACAACTCTTGTATTAATGAATTAAATAGTTGCAAAGGATCAAAATGAGGGAAAGTAACAACTTTCTTCACGTACTAAACATCTTAAAATTGAGGTAGTGGCTAATAAAGGTAAAATAACTAACAGCCCCTGACCAGTCATTAATGTATATGAACAGCATCGGAGTCTTCAGTTTATTATACCCCACCCACCCACACCCACACACACACATCATCAATCACTAATATATAAAAAGGTGGATGATTGAAAACTTTTGGTTTCCTTATTTTACCCTTACATATATTTTATAATTTCTAATTAGTCCTTACTCATTAATTAATTGATAAAAAAACTCTTCATTTCCCTTCAATTTTCTTTTCTTTCTTTTTCATCTCTCACTTTTTCTTTTGAAAAAATTGGCATCATAATTAAGTGAAAAGTATGCAATCTAGATGTTAAATCAAAGGTCTCAATTTGAAGATAAATCCAAGCTTACTTTCGGCAGCTAATTATGAACATACGATTTTTCGTAGGCACTAAAGACTACAAGTAAAAATTAGTTTCTCTATTCTATATTTCCATTAAAAAACTCAGCCTATGATGTTTCGTTAAATTAAGTCCAAATTATATTTGTAATTTGTCAATTTAATCCCTAAATTTTTTAATCTTTTTTATTTTTTATTGATATCTCTCTTTATTTGATGTTTTCATATTTCAATTTGATTGTCCAACATTCTATACAAAGAGGTAAATCAACAAATGAGTTTAAATGATTTATTATCGGGTCATTACAAATTTTAATGGTACATGTAATTAGTTGCAGAAAGATTGGGATAAAACAAAGTTTCAAATTTGGGATTTTTTCTTTAATGTTAATAACTTCTTACAATCACAGAAGTAATACAATTACTTTCTTAAATTACATTAGACTCAAAGATTAAACATGGTGCATCCAATATTTTAGATTAGTATAATATCATGTATAAAATACGTGTTATAACACCACGTGCAGAGCTCGTGTTTTTAACTAGTATACATATAATTCCTTAATAATCTGGCCTTGGAGATGTGTTACCCCTACAAAGTTAAATAAAAAACAAAAGCAAAAGGTACGTAATAACAATAACAACAAGAGCTAGTCAAGTTTCAGATTGAACATAGAATGCCCGTATAGTCTCATTTGGTTCACATATATTTCATAACAGACCTTAAGATTACTTGCATAGTTTGTGAGTAACTATATCTTATTCACCAACCATACTAACTTCAGTTCTTACAGGTATTACATATTTAAATGAGAAGATGTAGCCATCACATTTTAAATGTATTATAAATTTCAATGAAGAAAACCTGACCTGAATTCAAGTCTACAGTTACATAGTATGCTACATAACATCATACATCCCTTGTATATTCATTAAATACATAACCATGAACCACGTGCATGAGACGTTTGAGCTTGTTTGCTCTGCCTAGTTTTTGTGAATTTTGAGCTTTCAGAAGAATGTCTAGTTGAAAAGTAGTTGACAAGTGTAAAAAGTTACGGGCCTTAATAAATGTGTGGATGAATATGAATTTGAGCAAAAATAAATAGAAAGTAGCAAGGCTAAACAAGATCGAAGTAGGAAGGTCCCGTACGTTAACTAAGAGATTAACTAAAGAGCTTTTGTTTCTTAGCATGTGTCAATTCTCTCAACTAGATACCATCCAAAAACTACATAAAAGGACGTGTCAATTTAGTCACAAACTGCAGGTGCACCTAGATTTGCAGGAGCTCAATAAGTAAATATGAACTCCTGTAATATAAATGCTACAATGAACTAGAGCTAGAAGCTTCTAGAATAACAGATCTTGAAGATAGAGGACCAAACCGACATCAAATCAAATTTGAGGAGAATAACTAACACACTAGATAACAAATGAAAATTCTTATGACAATATGTGCTTGTTTAGTTAAAACTAAAATCTCAATATAATTTGAACAAAGACAAACGTAAACTTAACCACGCATTCATAACCATTCCCACTTACTACTCAATATTGTTTGAAGGCAAAGTCAAATGCTAAATTTAACCACACATTCACAACTATACCCACTTATTATCAATGCAT
This sequence comes from Jasminum sambac, assembly GCA_018223645.1. Classification (NCBI taxonomy): domain Eukaryota; kingdom Viridiplantae; phylum Streptophyta; class Magnoliopsida; order Lamiales; family Oleaceae; genus Jasminum; species Jasminum sambac. The sequence continues at coordinate 32,641,240 of CP073652.1, forward strand.
TTGACAGGAACCACTACTTTCACTGTATAACATTACAATTTTATCAAAACAAGCAATACAAGTTCCCATTTATGTTGTCATATGTGATGGCAAAAGAATACTTATTGCATATTTAGTTGTGGGCCATGGCTGATCAAGGCACAGATATATGCATCATAAGTTCATAACCTATTATATAAATGCAATAGTGCCATAATCAGTTTGGAAACAAAACATGTCCATCGTGTTCAACTTGGAATTATATCTTATGAGATGACGTGTGCATGAGATATTCAATGAAACTGTGAACGTCAATTTGCACTTTGTTATATCAACCTTAACGCCTTCAGCGAATAAACCTCCTAGTTTGTTCGAAGAGGCAAAACACAATAAAGACCTCTAATGGAGTGACTATCAATCTCCAAAAACAACTTCTCAAAGGCTGTGAATTAATAAAACTTCCTACCAAGTTTCTTACTGAACCTAATTAGTTTATTTTGGAAAAATAATGATCAACAAAACATGGACAAATATTTAAAAGGTATCAAATCAGGAAAGTAAAAGTTCAGGCACACGAGACGATTATCATATTCTATTTTATACCTTCTGAATTTTTATTTTTATTTTTTAAAAGAATAAATAAATAAATTTACACCTTAGTTTTCTGAAGGCTTGTGATGACTGATGAGCATGCATCCTAGTTGCATAATAACATGAACCTCTCTAAACATCCACAAATCTTATACTCGACTAACTAAATACAGATGCTTTTGACAACAAAAAACCTGCCAGTTATCAGATACAGCTGAAAAGCTTTCATATCAGGTGTTTCCTACTATTGATGGGAATTTGAACGTAGTCAATAAATAATTCAAGCAACTCAGTTCATAGCATGCTATTGTAAGCATAAATTAAAAACGATGAAGTCCCAATTATGGCAACTAACCACCACCTAGATTCAGCTATTTGGCAGTGGCTACAAGAAGCAAAATTTAATATCCTTGACCTCGTTTAAATATCCCTTTGATGACAGTCCAACCAAATCGTGTTATCGTCAAGCAATAGTGATCAACAACAAACTATGTGACAGTACAGCAACTACTACATTATCGAATGAAGTCGGAATACATTTTCATTCCACCAACAATTCCACAGTGAACCCATTGCACACTCATCAATCCAGAATAGCATTATTAAATCCAATATCATGCTAATCTAGTAATCTTATTATTGCTCTAATCAGCTCCAATACAACAGTCAACCTATCCCAATATCACAGAATTCAAATCAACACCACCCCCCCCCCCCCACCCAAGTTGCATCACTGCCAGCAAGCTGCCACGTATTGGCCCATAACTTTAGGGTTCACGTTTAACAAACTCAAGTAAACTGAGAAGTGAGAACTAAAAACCGACAAATCAAGCAATGTATGTTTTACTAAGCTCCCATAGTTTCTCCAAAACAATAGATTATATGCCAACAAACAAGATTAATGAAACAACATATAGTCAAACAGTACAACGTAAAGATCTAATGAATGAAACACGAGCAAATTAACTAACAGAACCCCTATTCAGTAGCTAACAAACATAAAACGACCTCAACAGGGTCGAGTTCAATACGCAGAAACCAAAGCTGAAAATATGGAAATTCACAAATTGAAAGTCAGTCTTCCAATGAATTTTCGAATCAACATACAGTACGAAAACAGGAATTATTTACCTTTCGGGAATCTTGTTTGACCACTGAAAATAAAAATCTGTAGAAAAAAAAATTTACGAGCATTTGGAACCAAACATTTCTCTGTGGGATTGTTCCTCCTCCGTAACGGTGTTAGAAGAAGGAGGAAAGTGGTTCAAACAGGTAATTTGGGAAATTTGTTCAACAAAAAGGAAAATATTTGGACAAAGCACCGTGTTAGCATACTACCATAAATGCATTATTTCTCATATTTTTCAAAATTTAAATTTGATCAAACAAATTACATCCACATCTCTTGTAGGGTCCACTTGTACTATTAAATCTCCACCATTCAATTTTACCTATTCTCTCTCTTCCTAGTCCTAAAAATACATTATAATTTATACGCTAACACATTGTAAGTGAAATGACCATTTACCATTGGCACCAGCTGGAGTAGGGCTTCTTAATTTGGTTGTAGGAGTAATTTGCTCAGCGTTCTTCAGGGTCATCCTTGTCATTTCACCCCCCTCACAGACAAAAATGATGTATTATCCTTTTTGCAATTTTATTAAATTTTGTTATGAAGAGAAACATCGAGTAATAAGTTCATATAAACAAATAAAAAAAAAAAAAAAGAAAGACAGAGAAACATCGAGTAAGAAGTTCATAGGGGTAAGAAAATGCATTCCATTATTATAGTACCATACAAAATAGTATTATATTAATCTCTCCATCCCATATAAATAACCTTATTTGATTTTTTACAAAAATTAAGAAAAGTATTAGAAAAGTATTAGAAATATGCATTTTACAAAATATATTCCTAATATGTTATTATTTAATTAGTAAAATTTAAAATTAATAATTACAATTAAGTATTAAATAAGAGCATATAAGTAAAATACTCTAAACTAAACTTCTTAAAAAAGAAATAAGCATATATATATTTGGGACATCCAAAAAAATTTTTTTTAAAAAAAAGTCTATATACATGGGACGGAGGGAGTAATAAGTTCGTCTTGATAATAGAATTTATAGTTGTATATAGATTATAAAGTATATTATTGAGTTTTTTATACGGAAAGTATTTATTATAATGCACGTTAAATTTATAAAGACTTGGCAAAAGAGACGCTCTGCATAGGGATGGTAAAAAAATTGTGAAAACCGAAAACCGTGGTTACCCGAACCGAACGGGGCGAAAAAATCGAACCGATGGGTCGATGGGGCAAATATGGTTTGCCATTTTCTTGACCCGAACCGGGGCGGATCGGTTATGGTTCGGGGAAAAAAAAACCGAACCGAACCGTTTACCCGCTAACATGGACGAAGCTATAGGTGTAAGGTCATAATAATTATTAAATCGTGCAATTATATTCACAAGTTGATAGTTAGTCGAGTTGGTTAGTGGCGGCGGCGTCTTGCAATCGAGAAGCCCGAGTTCGAACCCTCCTCCATGCACTTGGTTTAATTATATAGAATTTAAAAAAAAAACGGTTCGAAAACCGTTCGGAATCCCGAACCAAACCGAAACACTAACGGTTCGGTTGGTTATGGTTACGGTTAAAAACCGCCGGTTCAGTTCGTGGTTCGGCCCGAACTGTTCCCGAACCGACCCGTTGCCATCCCTATTTTGAGCGCATTAAGGCAACTTCTGCAAATGAAAGAGATGTGTCAAAAACTGGAGGAAATTTTGAAGGAGGAAGAGAAGAACAATCACGAAGAGGAGAAGAAAAAATTGGAGAAACAAGCTTGTCTAAAAAGAATTATGGGCATTTTCATCATGTAAATTTCTTTGTATTTTGTGAGTGTTATCCATTTTTAAAGGGAAAAAATTTACGCACTTCTACTAAGAATGTCAACACTCTTTGCAATTAGCATCACATTCGTTGTTGAGAATTCCCTTTCAAAATAAGGCTTTTATTGTTTACTTTTTTATGATTATTTTATTTCTTTTTATTTGCCATTGATGTCGATGTGACACACTTCGGAAAGATTGTACCTTGTTGCAATTATCACAAATTAAGCTACAGTAGTTAACTGGATTGATATTTTTGTCCTCTCATTAGTGAAGGATCATTTTGGATAATAATATTTTTTAACAAGGGGATGGTTAGCATTATTTTTTTTTCTTCAAAACAGTATCATACTGAAACAAAATTTGGAATATGTATAAATAGATAGTGAAAGCTCTATTCTTTTAAAAAGTACACTTAGTTGTTCGTTCATACACGTTTAAACTTGAATCGTATGCTCCATACTTCATCATGTCTTGCGTTTTACTACGTATTGACTTAAAGGCGCTTAGAAAAGACGCTTTTTCAAATTTCGCGCTCATTAGAACACAAAATATGAAAGGTATAAGCAGTGTATGTAACGCCCCTCCTAATCAAAGTTCACATAACATCTAAAATACCTCACATAAAAGCGGGCGTACCTTGGAGAGACGGAGAAAACCCACAAGTGTGGGAATGGGAAACCGGGCTCTGATACCACCTGTAACGCCCCTCCTAATTCCGGGTCGGGTCTTAGGTTACTTTTCAACCCGTAACAATACTTATAAAATTTTGTTTCATGCAACCCGGATTTAGAAGTAACGCCACTCATTCTTAGCTTAACGTAATGTTCAAATCAAGAACACACGATGTTGGTTACACGCTACAAAATAGGTTCATCCCATATAATCAAACATAGAGTTCTTAAAACAAGACGTGGAGTTGTCAAAACAAGATACATTTTTCAAGAGGAGACCACGGTCGTACACACATATGGGTTGTAAACCCCGATTCGGCCTCACATTATACACATTGGTGAACACATGACACGCAACATCCACAACATATGCTAATCACGTGCATGCTAACCACTCTATTAAATCAAACATACAATCCCCAAAGAGTTGGGGGAACTTACCTCTTAAAGCATGCAACTCTTCTCATTGCCAACCACCAATACACATAACACAATGGTGCTTAAAAAATATCATCCTAATGCACATAAGTTTCCCCAATACAAAGCACAACACATTTCTAACACAATTTAATTCATAGAAAGAGATATACACTGCACTGGCGGGCTTCAGTATTTTGGTCATAACTTTTGCGTCCGATGTCCAAATGAGGTGATTCAAAGCTTGTTGGAAACTAGACTCAATGGGCTACAAATCGTAAGAAGACATCATCTTCAAAATCCAATTCATTTAAAAGATGTGTTATTTTGAACCTCTATGAACTTTCAAATCTTCATGAAATCGCTTATGACAAACTTCATTCATATCACATATTCGTCACGTTCACTAAAATAGAACTAAATCATATAAGAACACCTAGATCGTGGTCTAAACATGTAGGGTGTTACAGTGTACATAGCAAAAAATAGATACATTTTGTGCCCGTTACCCCTTTTAAAATCATTGGTGAAACTTGAATGTATTGCAACATATCAAATTACAATAAATGACTTTGCGAACTATCCATCTTCACCAACATCATAAACTTCCATGGACACAACAGAGCCACATTGCCACAAGGTAGAATGATACAATAGTAGTTGCAGGTCGATTCTAAAGGTTCCGGCTCCGTTCCGCCACTTGACGAAAACTTTTAGCCCCAAATCCTAGTACTAGTATGACCTAGTTTTTTCTTACTTTGACTCCTTTATTTGTCTTGCCTCTTGAGATTTTGACTTAAAATTTTAAAATTTGTTCTCCTATTTGTCTTGTTTTAAAATACTCTTGAAACGCATGAGACACTTACCTCTTTAGCCTCAAAGAAGGATCGACTGTCTAGTCATGAGTGGTTGTGCATTTGTCTCCTATCAACAACCACGATACATTATCCTTCCAAAATTACTTAATAAAAAACAAACAAGAGAACAACCACGTGTCACTCAATAGGGCGGGCCAATGCATTCTATATGGTACTTTACGCCACAAACATGGCACACTTCATAAATATAGTCCACAGTGAACATAATCGTGATGCATCAATTATTAATAAGACTTGAGTTTCCATATAAATCATATCATTATAATAGGTGCACCTTTGGTAGAGAATAGTATTGACAAAATGGTTTTTGATGGTGTGGTTGTAAAGCAAAGAGAAATTAATAAAAATATATTAAAAATTATTGTCAAATTAATAAAATGAGTGATTGAAAATGAAGTTGGAGAAAAATGATTCTTTCAAAAAGTCGTATCAAACAAGTCCTAACTTATAATAACTAATTTGTTATGTTATATGTGCTCAACATAAGCTAATACACATGATACCATGAAAGCATTTCTAATATTTCGGAATAGCAATATTGGCCAATCGTTTTTATTGATTTATTTATTCTTTTGAGAGCAATATCGGACAATCAAAATTGAATCCCCATATATGGGGGACACTTTTAGTCAAGGTTGACAATGTTAAAAGACTCCCTACCAAGCTTGTTACATTGCACCCGGGTGCATCGTAGTTACGGTGCTTTCAGTGCATTTTACGGGTTTGTATGATTTTCGTTTTGAAATTTAAAACCAAATCTAAAATTAGCACGACGAGGGAGAACTCCAATAATTTTAAAAATTTTCCGACGATACCGTAGCGGTCTGTCAAAGTTTTGGCCAAAAGTTTGACCGGCCACCACTAGCTGCTATGGTGTCACAAAAAATTTTCAAAATTATTGAAACTCCCCTTACCGTGCTAATTCTAGATCTGGTCTCTTACTTTAAAACGGAAATCGTACTTACCCGAAAAATGCCCCGGGAGTACCGTAACTGCGGCACACCCAAGTGCACTTGAACACTATGCGACTCCCTATATATAGATGATGAATGTAGTAACATTTTCAATGCAGGAATAATATGTTGCACCCGGGTGCACCATAATTATGGTGCTCCCGGTGCTTTTACATCTTGTCGGTCCGCTTGAAATCCAGGGATTCAGATTGATGATGGCTGAGCTCCAATTTTAAAAAAATTTCGACACAGTGGCGGTCGGTCAAAATTTTGGCCAAAATTATGGCCAAAACTTTAATCGGCCACCACCGGCCGCCACGGTGTCAAAATTTTTTTTTCAAAATTGTTAGCTTCGCCTGCCGTCAATCTTGATCCGATCCCATTTCAAACGGACACCTGACGAGCTCAGAAAGCACCCGGGAGCACCATAACTATGGTGCACCCAGGTGCACTTGATCAATGGCCATTTTCAATGTAGACATCAACGTATCCTGGTGCGTTAATCTTATATTTTTGTATCTCAACTTTCCATGGTATAAAGATCAAACTGCAATCTATCTAACAAGATACAACTGTACAACATGCCCAGGCTTTTTAAAATTTAGTACTAGAGAAAGAGACTCAATGGACAATGTTTTAACCTAATTTTCTTTCTTAATAAAACCAATTCATTGCAGTACAGTCATACACCTTGAGGTTATTTCCTCTCACATTCAACACGTTAAGATTACTGGTCATATCCAATAGTAAGCAACACAGTTCAAGCATCGATGAAGCGTATGTCAAAAGTGTTAGGATGAATCTGCCACACATTTAAGGCTGCATATTCCTCTAAACATTCCTTCAGCTGGGCTTCACTGTATCCCTGTTCCAACCAAGTCCAAGGTTTAATTTTGATAAACAAATGTCTTATATGCATTATATACACCATCAATATGCGTTAATGAGTGGCCCTTTTTTATTGAACTCAAAATTTTATATTTACGGATATTATCCTGATAAATTTGGGATTATAGTTGAATTCAAGACTAACTGTTTCTAGCTTTGAGAAACTAACCTTTCTTGAAATCCAGTTAAGTGCATGTGCATAGCTGAGGTCCATCTTTTTAGTCCTGGCAGCCTCATCGCGTAGGATTGAGTAAATATCAGAAATCGCATCAAGACCAGATCTCTGGCGATCATCAGAATACAAAGAGAACTTTGACATTTGCATTAATCTAAGTGCCTCGTCAACATCACTCTGAGCAACAGCATCAGAGAACCTGAGTCTTGCAAGTGCCTGCAAAAAGAAAATTAGAAACCATTTCCATTTTCCCCAATTAACAGAAGATTGTCATATGGGATAGTAGTGAGAAGTGAAGTAGAAACTCACAGCTGATATCCTGAGAATGCTGAGCAGAGTTCTAACAGTTGTATAAGAATGGGGAGTGTTTGATCTTGCTTCTTCTTGCCTGATGCTGGAATATGCACTAGCTATATATTCCTCCAGCTCCCTTGGGACAGAGGGGGACAGTTTTCTTGCTGCTGAAATATATGCCCTGTCATCCATGGATAAGAACTGTAATTTTTGTAACTACTCAAATTGTTGATTAATCAGACAGAAAGAAGCAAAACGATTTCCAGTGACAAGCTGAATATATATACATATATATAAAGAAAAATGGAGGAGTTGCAGATTTACCTCAAGACAGAAGGTTCAAGTGGAGTGAACCCAAGAGAGGGGGACTCCTTGTTCTGGTGGACATAGACAACATGTCTAGCCATTTCAAGATCAGTATCCATATCTGCTCGATCTAGGATCAACCACAGAAGATCGAATCTTGAAAGAAGTGCTGGAGGAAGATTGATGTTTTCAGCTGGTGTCCTCCTTAAGTCATATCTTCCCCTTTCACACAGAAGACAGGATACAAAAGTTCATCAGTAAGGTACCAATTGAACAATGTAATCAATACATAGACCAATATTAGAATTTCAAATGAAATAGAAACAATAAAAGATGCATGAAAAGGTACCAAGCAGGATTTGCAGCAGCAAGGACAGCAGTCCGTGCATTCAGGGATGTAGTGATCCCAGCCTTTGCAATGCTAACAGTTTGCTGTTCCATTACTTCATGTATGGCAGTACGATCTGATTCATCCATCTTATCAAACTCATCGATGGCACATATACCCATATCTGCTAGTACCTGATAGAAACAATGAAGATGGTGTCAATTAGAAAATCAAGGAGACAGTATTATGATATTGCATCATAGAAATTAAATTTTTTAAGGTTTGTAGTTAAATTCTTGATTTCTCACCAATGCTCCGCCTTCCAGGACCATTTCACCTGTCACTGGATCCTTCTGAACAGCAGCCGTCAGACCAACTCCACTGCTTCCTTTACCAGTGGTATACATGCCTCTAGGTGCAACATTGATTATGTGCTTGAGAAGCTGACTTTTTGCTACTCCAGGATCACCCATCAAACAGATATGGAGATCTCCTCTAATCTGTAATTTGATGGACGGGCTTCACTAACTCAATCATGGCATAAAAGATTCAAGAAAACTTTTCTCATTTCCCAAGTCAGGGAATCCGGGAAAGAAGATATAATGTTTGCCTAGTGTAGTTACCTTCATCCCATCCTTTAGTTTGCGATGAGGAGCACCAACTAAGAGAAGAAGAAGGGCTTTCTTAATATCTTCGTGCCCAAAAATTTCTGGGGCTAATGACCTCGCCAATTTATTGTAAATATCACCATCTTCAGCTAAGCGTGCAATTTGTTCTTCCTCATCTCCTCTAAGTTCATATCTGCATTCAGAACTGCGGTTAGATTTGCCAAGAAGCTCTTGATTCTGGATCAGATCCTTATTCGAGATTAACTGTATAGTATGTCCATCTGAACAAGAAATAAACAGATTTGGGGATATTTCTCCCCAAAACAAAAAAAAAAAAAAAGATTTAACAAGAAAATCAGGATAGTATCAGTTTTGGTATTTAAAATGCTCTGTATAGGCATAATATAGTTTCTTACCATGCCAATCCTATTGATCTTTTTTCTAGGACACAAATACTTCACTAGATTATTTTAAAGGATGTAGTTTGGATCAATATTAAGCTCTATTTTCTACAGCTGATGCTGATATTAAAAACATTATGGAAAGGATTCCCCAATCCCCAGTCACTCTTTGCCTTGTACAAGTCCCTTTGCCCTTCAGAAAAGACCTCCCAGATAGTTGAATATGCCATTTTTTCCCCTTTATTTCTGAGTCAATGAGTTTCTGTTTCTTTCTTTTTCTTTTTCTTATAAAATTTTTTATAATGTGTGGTAAAAAGGAATGGTAATGGAGAAAAAATGTGAAAAATAATTTTTCTTTAATGGTAATGGAGAAAAAACGTGAAAAATAATTTTTCTTTATAAAGACAGGTTAAAAATGAGGTTAAGAAAAAAAAATTTATTTTCAGCTTTGACTGGTGGTGGTTTAAAACTGTCCTAACAACCTTAATCATGAAAAGATAATTTAGGAGGGAAAAAAGTTCTGATACTTCAAATGAGAAATTATCTTGCACAGCCATTTCCAATAAACAGGAAGATGTTGTTTAATGAAATGCTGCACCTTCAAGTAATAAAACAAAGCATCAATGCTCAAAATGGCAAAGTGGCTTACTCTTCATATTTCTTCTTAAAATGAGTGATAGACATGGCTTCCAAGTATGTATCAGCAATTAAGCCTGCTCGCATCGCTCTAAATCCGGTGTATGGTATTGGAAGAAATATACCTGACAAGTCAACAACATCACCAGGTGACACCTGCCATTTTGAGAACAAGTTAGAATTTAACTCAGCAATTTTACAGGACACTATCAAGCACACATGTAACGGAATCATGCTGAAAGATAAACAGGAGTTGTATAGTGTGATGTTCCTCTTCTTGCAATTACCTCTGATACACCGGAGTTACTTTGCATTTTGGAAACACGAATTTCAATAAATCAATACTTAACACAGAATTTAAAGTGTAATAAAGAATCCATTATCTTCTCTAGTGGAAATATTAGGCAGAAGAACAAAAGTACAACTGCCCATATATACACAAATGATCAGATGGTGCTTTAGAACGATATTCAAATGTCACCAACCTTCCTGGTAAGTTCTCCTCTAAAATGAACAGTCATTGATCGAGGAATGTGACCTTTCGGAACATGTTCGGCTAGCTCTTGAATTTTGGCCTGAAATCAGGGCCAAGTTAATGTAAGGGAACTCCTAAGCATAGAATTGTATTTCATCTTAAATCATTGTAATGGGTTAAAAGTTAAAACCTCCTGAAATTTCAAAAATTTAGATGCTCTGAGCTGTAGAATGAGATTCCCTTTCGCTAAATTTGTTTTGCAGCGACTGGATGGACACTCGAATAAAGGCATAAACACTCGAGCAGTGACCTCCTGTTGATCATATAAATCAAAATTATAACTAAATACATGGAATCAAAGAAATCAAGGATCACAGTAGAGCAGAACATCATTACCTGGTAGATTTCAAATCCACACTCTTCGCATGTATACACAGCTACCTGCATTAACGGTTTGACATCTGAACAACGTGTCACAATTCCAGATATCCTGACAAGATGACCAATATAGGAAGCTTTAACCTCCCTAATTGTGAAAGGCTGCCCTTTTGGAGATGCTCTGATATAGACCTCACTGATTTCCACGAAAAGAAACTGTCAGTGGCCATCAATTTTCGATACACATTCGCTGTTATCATGGTCATTAGAATCCTATGTCATGAATACTTTTAATCCGTTCCTAAAGGCTAACACAACAGTGAAAAATATGGGGGGGGAAAAACAAAAACAGAAAACAGAAAACAAAAAACAGAAAACAAAAAATAAAAAAAAAAAAAGAAGAAGAAAAACGGTTTTTCTTGAAAATCTTACAAGAATCGCCTAATTTCAGCAGGCATCCGCTGCCTTGGGTCAGAACCATCGGCACTCTCACTTGCTTCCTCAGACCTCTGGGTCATGAGAATATCATGATCATCATCTGGAAGAACGTCTGTGGGCTCCGGCAGAAGCTCATCGATGGCATTTGCAAATATTCCAACATATCTTCTAGTATTTTCAGTTACGCGCCTCAAAAATTCTTCGTCCATGTCCTTATACTGGATGTTTTCATAAAAATAAAAATAAAAATAGTAACAAAAACAATAATAACCCAAAATTCGCGATTTGGTTTAAACTTGACCAGATGAGGCAGAAGTTAAAGGCAAAAAAATGTTACATCAATCAAGTCTTCGAGCTCGATCTGGACGGCCTTAGTTGAGCGATTTGCAACATCTTGCTGGAATGAATAAATTGCAAAAAGAAAATAATTAATTCGGATCCCTAGAAATCAGATTTATTTCTCTTTTGCGTTTTGTGTTGTTCTTAATTAAATGAATGCAAGAGATTATAGGAAATGGGGGCAAACTCACGAGAATTTTCATATATTTAGCTTCGCCATTTGCATCCGCAAAGTTCAGAAGAAAATCTTTTGCAATATCTGTGTCCAACAAAAACAGACAATGCCAATGAATAAAATGTAAATTGATCATAGAAACCTTCATACAGAAACAATTAATTAACAAACTTGCCTTGGTCTCTTTTGAAATCAAGGTCGTTCATGGTGTCTCTCCGGGCGGCCCGTGTTGACAGTGTGAGAGAGAGAGATGGAAACTGGCGGCAAAACGAAGACAGAGGATAAGAAAGAAGGATTTGGCGGGAAAGGAGAGAAGAAGTTGCAATAAGGTCCTCTGAGTTTCAACAGAAACCATTGTTGAGCCATAAACTTCAATTTGTCTAAATGAGGTCCCTGAACTTCAGTTTTGCTTCAATTAAACCCCGAAGCCCTTGAACTTTAGGACTTCTTCGAAGAGGTTTTAGACATTTTAGGCTATAAATGCTATCAACTTTTTCATGCTCATTTCATAGGCCCGACATACCCACATTTTGTACTTCATCCGCCCCGATTATATGGTCCATTTTTCCTTTTTGGGATGTTCCAATTATATGATCCACTTTTATATTCATTTACAATTATATCTTTATTTGTTTTTTCCAATACTACTTTTAATACACACTATAAATTAAATAAGGGTATTCTAAAAAATTTATTTGTATAATTGTTATTTCCCATACTATTCTTAATTCGTGTGAAAACACAAAGTAGACCATATAATCGGAACGGAGGAAGTATCTTTTTAATAAAAGTGTTTAAACACAACACACAAAACGATAATTATTATTTCATACTGCGTTAGATATGTAAATTGGATAATTATGTGCTATTATTTGTGCTTACACATCATGATGAAAATTATGTTTTCCATTTTCGTATTTTTCACGTAAAATGTGTAAAAAGATCTCGGTCATATCATCATTTTGAGATTCAAGTTAATGGATATACTACTTTGCCACCAGAGCACAACCATGGCCACGAATTGTAGTTCGCATGTAAGCTTGTAATAAATAGTGATAGTCTTCTTAAAATTTTCGTTTCTTGACTTCGCCAATTTTGAAAGAATTGATGCTCTTCACAACCACATACTTATTAATTATTATACAATTTGTAGGGTTTTTTTTTTTTTTGACAAATGCAATTTGTCGTTAGTATTTTCTTTTTCCTGTTATAAAAGTATAGAAACAATAGAGAGAATTTAGATAGAATGAATTCCAAGGAATTCTCAGGAGTGAATTTCATTAATAACTGAATCCCTATTTATAGGAAAATTTTGAATAGCACAATCGTAATTACATAATTTCATCAAAGGTATAATAGTCATTCACATATAATAATTACATCTTTTACCAAATTATTCCTCCACCAAATTATTCCTCATAATTCATAACCACCACATTATTCTCAATTATTCATAACACCTAATAATTATTCTTCAATTATTATTCATAACACTCGAATTACTATTAATACAAATGTCTTCCTGACCTGTTTAAAACCCAGTGGAAAAACTTCCAAACCGATTGCGTGATAGCCGGAGTGGTTATATCGCTTCATCAAAACATTGCTCGCCTCGATGTCTATCACCAAGATACGAGTATTCACGTATGCCTCGTTAAAACCTTGTCAAGAAAACCTGCAAAGGGAAAAACTTGATCGAAGGAAAAAGAGCATACCGCTTCAGTTGATTTACATTCTTGAATCGATATCTTTACTTCTCAGTAAATGATTTCAATATCATCATCGCTTGGATCTAAAGCATTAGCTCCATTATAACTTGATCCAATAGATACAACGTATCAATTTCTCCTATCGCTCTCAATATACCATAAATATGCTCGTTAAAACCTTATTAGAAACCCAAGGGGAAAACCCTAATGAAGGAAAAAGACATTATTCATGTGAATACGCTTTAAAGTTGCCCCATTAAAAACTCTTGCTAGGAAAAACCTAATGGGATAAAACCCGGTGGGAAAAAGAGTGCAACGCTGTATTTTATACAAGTATGTCGCAAGCATTTCAAAATCTTTCATACATTTGTATGAGTATCATATACATTGGTTTTATACTCTTGCTCATTTAGAGTGCATCAATTTTCTTACACAACTACAAAACATTCTACATGAACACATGTCTCCAAACACACAATTTAAAGCATATAAATTCATAGTAAAACATGTAAACATATAAGTAAACCTTCATAACTAACTAACACTTAAAATATATCATTTAACATTTAATACTCACTTAATAGGTTATTTCATTTCCAGGGGCTTAGCTCACCCTTTAGGGTACTACACACACGATCGGTAATTTAACTTTCATGAGCATGCAACATATAATGACCACCATGCTTATCTTTAAACTTGAGGCACTAGTCATCATCATCTCATCATCTCATAAGTTAAGGATTTCACATTCACCATTTATTATCTTCAATATATCTCAATATTTTCATTATCATTGATCATATGTAGCGCTACATTTTCATATCGTGTCGACACATTTCAATTTCATTTCTTTCCCCATATTGACATAACTTATCGAGATATATCATTATCAATCCTCTTGTAGGATTACACAATATAGTTATGTCTATATACTCTTCAAGAGCATATATGCCTGCTATTAAGCACCATCTTTATAATTTGCTTTGATATATATGATTGGGGAAATATCAACGCTTCAAGCGTGCTAACTTATCAAAGCATCGAGTAAGTATATGTGATTGTTCATAGCCTTTCATGATCTTTGAACTTCAAGTTAGATTTCAATTTCGAGGATATAACATGATGCATTTCATATATTATTTTCAACCTTTAATACTCCTCATGTTGAGAAAATTTAGAACACCAAAACTCATACAGTTGGTATGATTTTTAATCATATATGTTCTCATCATTTAGCCTTAATATGGGAATTCTAGGACCGTTTGCATTTTATTTTCGATATCGGCAATTTATTTGAGAACTTTAAATAATTTGTCATATAACATCCCACTTGTATGCGACTCAAATCCTTCAGGGATTTATTCAAATCATTGGGATATATATATTTACTACTTTTATCATTAAATCAAATCACGTCATACTACGAGCAAATATTTCAGAAATTTCAAAATACTAATCATATACACATGTGACATATCTAGTGGATCCATATCATAATATCTAGTAGTCCATGGAGGATGAGTGGACCCATATTTCTCATCCTTTATTCCGTATATATTTGGGATTTATTTCCAATATTGGCAAGAATGATTTCATCATTTATCGAGAAACAAATCATTGAAGAATTCTTTTTAATTCTTCACTTGAAATATTGATTTCAATAATTTTTAAACCGGGATGGTCATCCGATTTTGCAAACGAGTATTATCAACTTCTAGTTCAAGAAATTTATATCGATTTCACTAAGTATAAGTCAGATAAGGTTCAATATGATTTATCATAGAAACAATTCACCGACATATTCCATCATCTTTTGGTGACATTATTGTCTACCACTATTCAAAACATGAGTTACGGCTCATACGCATCACATCGGCTACCGCTCAACTACTGAGTCTTAGTTCACGCTCAGATATTTATTTAAAAATCGGAGTCTTATTTCATACGCTGATATTCTATAAATAAATCATCAAAATTATTGCAAAATTCATCCTAACAAGGGTCTATACATTATAATGGATCATATGCTCTCAAATCTTGAAATACTATCCATCACCTACCGATCAAAATCCTAAAAGGATTTATCGATGTAGGTCGGAAAGATTAAGGATACTAATGAATAAGGGTGATCCCACAAGATATCCGATACTTGATTGAAGCAAAGGTTCTGATTATCCGTGAGGTTTCAATTCCCTCTAAATACATGCCTGGTATGGGTAAAAGTAGTTTTTCAAAGAAACGGAGAGTAAAAGATTAGGAGGATGCTACAAAGGTGCTCGTGGACATGTGACACACTGATGTAAATCGGGTACTTGTCCGTAAATCGTAGAAGATAAAATAAAGCATTCATTAAGGATGGATTGAGTAAGGAGCCTTTGGATGATATTCAATGCTCTTGAGACACATCCCAGTGGACACGCATATACAGGTGAGCTAATGGCCTTATGGGCCAAATTCAAAGATCAACAAACGCACTAGAGTCTTGAAAAACTTACTTTAGAAGATCCTGCTTGTAAATTTAGTAGAAAATTTTAGTATAATAATTTTCTCATATTAATATAAGGAAGCTCGTGTAATAACGAAGATCAATGTTTTTCTTGTAATTGTAAATATTGTTTTTGATTTTAAGATATATATATGTATATATATATATTATTTTTCAATCACCGACAGATATATGTCATTTCACTTAAAAAATTTTCTCATTTTTTCTCTTTCATATTTGTCAAAAAGTAAATAGTGCACTCCAATTATTGGTTTGAAAATTTTTCTTTAAATAGAGGGATTCATATATCTCTCATGTTCATACATTAAAAGTATAATGCAAAAAGAGATAGGAGTAAAGATGGATATGGAGATTTTAGAATCATCTCATACAAGTGAAACACCTTTTACCTCGCCATATTAAAACCGTATGTATTCTTGGTGGATCTCAATCGTAGGCCATATCCAATATGTGGATATGACAAACCGACTAAGTAAAGAGTTAGGGAGACAAGAAATCAATATACTATGGAGGAACCAACAACAAACTTTTAGCTAGACTTATAATGGCCGCTGACAATCATGGGGAATAAGAGTTTCGAGCGCAATACCTTTCCATCTAGTTGGATCTAATACTAATCGGGTGGAGCCAGCTTCTACCATGGGTCCAGCAGTGGTTGAGCTACAAGCGCAATCCATCCACAACCGCATGATGTATATGATGAATAATAGCGATGCTTTCATTATCCCTTCCGCCGCTACAACACACCTGGAGGAAATATTCAATATAGCCTGGCACAAAGGAACTTTCATGTCAAACCAATAGGTTCGCTTGAATATTAATAATTTCTTTGATGGCTTACTAGCGCTTTCTAGATCGGTGTGTAAATAATAAGTTTATCTCTCTACATGAGAAAATACTTATTTCGCTTCAATGCGTTGATGAACTACTCATCAAATTTCATGCATATGTTCAAGAACTGTAAGTCCGGTCCGTGGTCCATGCCACATCGTGTCAAGCTTAAAAAGAAATTCGATCCTTTAAATATTTCATTATGAATCCTAATGTTGATGGTGTAGTTACGAGTATTTATACTTTCGAGGCATCCTCATTTATGGATTCAATATATATTTTCTTTTAGTATTTCTATATTTTCGAAAGTGTTTATTGTCATCTTTGATATTCTCAATGTCTTTCGATCGCTTGTACTTCTTCCGGAGTAATAATAATAATATCATATTGGCTTTATTCAAATACAGAAATCTAGTGATTATGCTTCTTCAAGCAGCATTTTATTCTCATATTAATACAATCTCATATCATCGATGAGATTATTTCATATAATCTCTCCATGATATATTTTCTTTGATTTATCAACATGGGATCTATTCAAAGATTTTACTTTCGCTTCTATTTATCCAATGGTAACTTCAAGAATTTACCACTTGTCAATTTTCTCCATTCATATTCCATGTGATATATGGAGAAGTAATTTTATTCTCATCGCTTCACTTCTTCGAGAGTATGATTAGAATATTTGATCAACTAATTCTTTCTCGAGTAGGATTCGTTATAACCAATCGTAGTAGTATAACCCACCACATTGGAAATATGTTGTAACGCCCGCCAAATCTCCACGATTTTATATAATTTCGTATGTTTATCGCTTGTGTTTTGGGAATGGGTCGTGATGATGTGAATATGTCGAGATGGTGTTGATGGATATGACATGTTTAGGATGTGTTTTGGGTTGCCCAATGTGTATGTTGAACTAGGTATGGTCGCCGGAATGAGCCTAAGAGAAATGCGTAAAAACCGATTTACGGCATGTTAATTGTATTTACGGCCGTCAAATGTGGTAGTTACGGCCGTAGTCAAGAATGATGGTTAAAGCTGTGATTTTCATTGTCGCGTGACCGAAGTTGCCAAGGCTTGGAGTGTGCCTAGTTACTACTGCAGTAATAATTTATTGAGTTACTACTGCAGATTTTAGGTAGTTACTAGTGAACAGTGGATATTTACTACGTAATTTTAAGTCGGTAGATATGGATTTTTGGTCAAAAAGTCACTTTTCTTTATGGTTACCCTCATTTTCGAGCCAAGCATACATCTAAGACATTTTGAAGGTCCTCCATCTCTAGAAATCCATCCACATATCATACTTGGATCAAGTGTTGGTATAGAAGATCAATCAAGTCCATAAGGAGTAAGGTGAAGAAGCAAGCAAGTCCATCCTCTACCTAGTTTTCCTTGGTGTTCCTATCTTTCTAAGGTGGGTAGTAGAGCACTTAAAAGTATTTTGAGGTAAGATCATGCCCCTAATATTGGTTTGGTTTGCAATAAATAGATAAAGAGGCAAGTGGTAAAGGTAAGATTAAGGATGTTGATGCTTTGGTTGAGTAGATATGACTATAGGGTTGGTATAACATATGATACTCAATTTGGGGTTTGTAGAATCTCGATGTTTAGAACCCATTTTATGATAATATGCATATATGATATTACATGTGTTTATTTATGTGTATACATTGAAGCATGGTCATGCATGAAAAACAAGAAATAGTTTTGCCAATCAAATGTTTATATAATGTCTGCCTGTACAAAGGTTTGAGACAATTGGCCCAAAGGGAAGTCCTCAAAGGATTGGGGTCCACCAATTAAAATACGAATGTATGATCTGCCAATATAAACATATGGTTCGCACGGCCCACGACATTTAATATGTCATGCATTGCATACGATTGTGCTCCCCACTGGGCCCTCGTGGGCTCACGATGTGTTATGTTATGTGATAGGTGACCGTAGTCGAGACCGTGGACTTGGGGACTGGAGGGGAATCTCGAGGACGTGGACGGGAGGGGAAACCAAAGGAAGCTCTCGATCCTCAGATAGGCCGTTTTGAATGTGTCCAATGGCCATGATATCTTGTATTTTGCTTATGTTTTGATGTAAATGTGTAAATAAATACTCATGAGCTTGGACAAGTTAAAGGTTTTGTAACTGCTTAGCTTCAGATTGCTTCACTGCTATGGTTATATACTTATGTTTTAAGAGAGAGCGTTACATATGCACACCAATCGTGTGGTATTACCCACCACATTCGAAATATACTCAAACTATAAAGTTACATAAATTTAAATTGCGAATTAAATTTCATTTCTCCAATAGGTGGTCGAACCTACCTTATGGGAATTATTGCAATAAATATAAATTTACGGAATTTAAATAGCAAGAATTAAATTGCATAATATTTAACTACTTCTTCGTGAGTAGGATCTCGCTAAGTAAGAATGTATTACCCATCACTTCAAAGATATAAAGTGCGAAATATATAAAACCTTCCGCTTAGTGACTGAACCCATCATCAAGTAGGAGGTATTGCAAGTAAAATTAAATTGCAGAGAAATAAAAGTGCAGAATTAAATATTGGAACTCTTACGGGAGCAAATTTGTTTCTGTAACAAATAC
The DNA here is from genome assembly GCA_018223645.1 of Jasminum sambac. Lineage (NCBI taxonomy): Eukaryota > Viridiplantae > Streptophyta > Magnoliopsida > Lamiales > Oleaceae > Jasminum > Jasminum sambac. The sequence goes on from CP073652.1 coordinate 32,660,725, forward strand.
TCATTACTTTACAAAGAAAGACACTTATCCTTCTAGAATAAGTACATTATGTAATTGAACTCTTCTGAGTTAAAATAATATTCCGATCTTTTAACTCAAATGACTTCAAGCCATTTATATAATCAATGGATTTAGAATTTCTTCATGAATATTCTATCCATTTTTCATCGTCAAAATTAGATCGCTTTACCCTAAGGGTAAAATTGTCAATTCCACCGCAAAGGTAAAATTGTCAAAAATATTTTATCAATGTTTTACGATTTGAAAATTATCTCTTTCTATTTCAATTTGTAAATATAAAAATGTTTAAAGGTTATTTTGTAACATTTCAAAAGTTGGTGTCTTGATTTGTAATTTTTGAAAGTTTGATAATAACATATTTCAAACGCAGTTATTACCCTATCAATATTGGTGTCATACACGCTCTCGTTCGTCAGTATATAATGGAGTCGAAAATTTGATTTTGATAATGTATGCCCTTATATCTCGATAAAACGAATGTTATAGTTAATATATTATTATATTATAAAATAATATATAATTATTATATTATAATGGAATATATATACCTACGTCCTTTTCGATTCTCTTCCTTTCTTCACACTCTGCATCGACACTTCCATTTGATTACCTTCCGGGTTGGGCGGACGTGGCAGATCAATGGGATGATTATTATCTACATGATAGCCAAAGGGTTAGTTTCCTCCTCATGTATGCTCTCCAAATTGCTACCACCGCTTTAGCCAGTAATTAGGTAGATTAATTTTGTGGTTGAGGGAATTATCAAGAAGTGGTGATTAAGGTATGGAAGGAAGAAGGAAAAGGGCGTTACATAGTCTTAATCAGTTTATAATCATGGAGCGCCAAAGAAATATTGGCCATAATTTTCTTGTAATAATCCGCTGAGTTACATCACAGAAGATCATCTATAAATCTGACAGAAAGATACTCTTTCATATTACTCAAATGTGTTTGAGACTCGTCGATAACGCGTGTTATAAAAGATAAACAATGTAAGAGAATTTAGAATAAATTCCAATAATTCTCAGGAATGAATTTCATTAATAACTGCCTCTATTTATATGAAAAATTTGAATAAAGACAATCGAATTACATAATTTCATCAAACGTATAATAGTAATTCACATATAATAATTACATCTTTTACCAAATTATTCCTCCACCAAATTATTCCTCATAATTCATAACCACCACATTATTCTCAATTATTCATAACACCTAATAATTATTCTTCAATTATTATTCATAACATTTCCTTTTTTTTTTGTAAAGAATATTATACCTTTTTCTGAAGGAAAATTATTCAAATATTGTGCCTTTAGGAAATTGGATGTAGTCATACCATCTCCAATATCACTATAGAGCCCAGTTATTATTGACCAACTTCATCTCTTTTGTTACTAGAGTTTTCAAAAGAAAATATTAGTGTAACATGTGTGGTATATAATATTGTTTAGCACTAGTCAAATCCAACAAGAAAACGAAAGCTGCATTCCTTTTGTTGTTTTTAACTGTTTTCGATTATATTTTCAACATTTTTACCAAAGTCAAGTTTATCCCAAATTGGATTCAATTATACATTTAGAGAAATCATGATTTTTGTTTACTTTCCAATCAATTTTGAACTGTATATATTCTATAAACCAAAACGAAAAAGTCAATTCCCATATCCAAATATTTACCCAATTAAGCAATAAATTTATCCACTATGAATCAGTGCAAATTTATGACTTGTCTGTCCATACAATAATGTATAGACTAAATGAAATAATAAACTAAATGAAATCATAAAGATCGCATTCATCTTCATCATACTTGTTTTCATACCAATCGACATCTCAACTGCAACGTGCATTGCTTCGCACATTGTTTATTCTCTGTGCTCAAATTTCTACCTGCTTGTTGATCTCAGTACTCCCTCTAAGCGACAAAGAAAACGCTTCAATTGGTCCATCCACCCAAGAAAGAGCCAACAAATAGCCCAAATGACACTTGACATGTGACAAATAGCAACGAAAAACAGACAACTTATAAATTTGACTGGTTCTCTTCAGAAACTGAGCGACATTGCAAAGTCTTTGCTAACTTTGCCTTTACCAGTCTGTCTAAGATGGGAGGTTCCAGAGGAACTGGATCAAGACAACGCTCTGTAGCTGCATCGATTACCTGCTCAACCCAAATACACAATACTTCTCATTTCCAGTTTTGAAAGCTAAACTTTCAGAAATATTCTTCCAAATCAGTGAGAAATATGACCACTGATTATTTGTCATGAAACTTAGCCTATGTTTAAGTAAACTACTTCATACCTAAGATTTAACTTCAATTACTCAGTCAAAGTCAAACATCAATATCAACTACACACATTACATCACCACTCATTGTTATTGATTGATTTCATGATTTCCATCACTATTCGATCTAAAAAGAGTAATTCTCCATGGACATTTGAAATTGACATTCTTAAATCATACATTCGACATGACATATTTTCATTGGATGATAAAAGCGTACATTAAGTGATAAGCACACATATGCACGTCTGCGTCAACAAACGAAGAAGTTGCACTTAAAATATTAATTTAGAATGTCTAGCTAGAATTATTCATCCAAAAATTTAGCCAAAAACACAATTAGATTTTCCTCCAACGTGTGTATGTTGTTTGTCAAAGGGATATTGCTTCATTGGCGCTACCTATAATCAAGGGTAAAGTAGCAAGTTGGTTTGGTGTGATACCTCATCAAGCAGGAAATCAACTGCAGCTTCATCCTCGGCAATATCCTTTAAATTACACTTCAAAAACTGAATGTCCAACTGAATTTGCTGGAATCCACTCCTATTGAATGTCTGTAGTCTAACCAACTCTTGCAAACTCTTTAGAGAAAGTTTTACTATAGTCGTTATGACAGATTCCTGCAAAGTAACAGCTATCATGTATTGCATTTATCTGTGTTCAGATAGAGCTTATTTGTCTAAAGCAAGTATCCAGACCTGTGTGTTTTCTACTTTTGTGAAAATCTCCATTTTTTGCTTGAACAATTTTGCTAGATGTGTCTCCAAAAGCTGGCTTCTGGCCTTCTGAGTATTTGACCGGCTAAACCTACTCTCTCTCATCAATGTACTGCTGTGCGAGGATGTGGTGCTACCGTTGCTGTCAGTGCGATGTTTGTGATTGAACCTGTGGGGCAATATTTGATTGGTCTCGGCCCCTATTGTTTCAAACTAGGATATAAGACCAGTAATGAATCTTTAGTTTTTAACGCGTTTAGTTTGTAATCTTAAATGGCAAAGAAGCATAATTCAAACTATATAAAGAATATTACTAGGAAATTTACATAGAAAATGATATTCTCGTGAAGAAGAAATGAAGAAGAAAATGGAATTACCTCTTGAAGAAGTAGATCCACAAACATATGCACTTCTCGGGGTTCTTTGTGCTATCCGAAGTATGTGAAACAAGATATGAGACCCCAGGGAAAAAGTTGAAGTTACAATTGCAAGATGTGTTTTGAAGTCACAATTTCAAGATGTGTACTAACCTTGACCCAGTTTGGTGCTGTAAACCTCTTCTTTAATATCACCGCTATTCTTTGCGTTCTCATCTTCACATACTGCAAGAAGAGTATGATTAAAATAAGTAGTTAGGTATCATCTCACTGTCTTGTTGACTTCTTTGTTTACCACTGTTTCCTTTTCTGCCGAACAAAAGAATTTTCTCCCCAGGTCTAGCCACAAAAGGGGGTAGCATGCTGTGCCCATAGAAGGCTAAGGCCTTAAAAATGAGCAAAAAAAGTCAATAAATTAGTGATCCTCTTCAGGTCTAAGATGCTTCGCAAAGTAATCATGAGAAAAAGGAAGTGGTGAAGCCTCTAGAAGAACAGTCATTAAATAGGTTACTTGGAGAGGAATATTCATCTTAAAGCTGTTACCTTTGATATCTCATTTTATCTCTAGAGTCAAGACTGCATATAATTGAACTTTATTTTCTTTTCCTATCAGGGACTTGGGGAAGTTAACAATGTTTAGATGTGAGGTGCTGCGAAAAGTGGTTTTGCAAAAAGTGGCAGTCACTAGAGACGTATATAGGCCAGCCCCACCTGGAAAATTTCACTGAAATCTTTGTATTACAAAAAATATAGAATAATAATGAAATGTAGTGAACTGTGCAAAACTTAGAAAGTGACAAGATATTTAAGTTTGTGGAAGCAATGGGATGGTAACATCCTCCTCAGTAAATAGGCCTATTTACACAGTCACAAAATGCTCACAAAAAATGCTACTTAACTCGTTAAAATTGTAGTGTATCAGCCTATATTCTATGATAATGAATAACACAAACAATGATGAGGATGGCAAAAGATCTAATAGTAAATGCTTACAAGGAGCAAGAACATTTCACCATCTGCCCGGAAGGTGGAACAAATTTCTGCAGGAACAAAAGTTGGACCATATTCAATGCCCCAAACACCGTCACCAGAAAAAGAAGATGCTATTTCCTGAAATTTTGCACAAAGAGTTCATAGGATAGCAGATGATTGTGTAACTTATTTAATTTGAAGGTTAAAAACAATTGAGATTTGGTTCCTTGCCTCAGAGATTCTTGGGATGGCACTTCTTTCAATAAAATGGCACAACTGAGCCACCACAAGAACAAGCCCTGCAGGAATTTTGTCACCTGGTACTCCCTCTTTTGGATTTCGATCCTGACTGGCAGAATTACTCTTCCCACAAAGCAAGAGGAAATAGTCATGAACTTTCCTGAAGAAATCTAGAAAAGCTTCTTGAACCCAGTCCATTGCCCGGCGTCTCAACTTCAGTAATAATTCAGTGTTTTCACTGAGAAGGTGATGGAAGTCCTGGAGTCAAAACAAAGTAGACTGTGTAAGTGATGGAGCATTAGAAATGCAGCAACTACAATTATGTGCCACTCATCATCTGGATTAGGAGATAGATCATCATAACAGGCTAATTCAATACCAGACTGGAATAGAAAGAGGGATCTGTCTAGTGTCTATGTGACCTTGAGAATGCTAAATAACATTTTACAGTCAAAAGGAAGGAACAATCTCATATGTCATCCTATAATTTCAGTTACAACTGAACAGACCCATGTATACACAAACTTGAGTGCACGGCCTCTGGAAAGTAAGATTGCAAGGAATTTTAATGTTTTAATACCAAATGTGAGAACTTTATGGTTTTTCAAAAAGCTAATAACACAACGCGACTAAGCAATGCCACATCATACGTAAAGTAGATTGTGTGGCATCTTTATCTTTACCAGTAAGACATCCATACTGCCTTGTATAACTGCCTTTTTGGTGGACTCGAAGGCTGCCTGCAAAGGGTTTCCTTCTTCTGTTCCCAGCTTTTGCATGGCTAGGAATTTTGAGAAAGCATCTACCAGAAAAGAAAAATTAAACAAATAAAATCATGCAAACCTGAATACTTGGAATTCATTTTTTCTTTTTTTTTTTTTTTTTAATAAGAAACTAGTTATATTATTGCCAAAGAAAACAGAATGCTACAAAAAAGCAGGGGGGCAAGCCATCCACCAAAAAAGCAATATTCAATGTCTATTTCCTACTACATACAATGGTACAAAGAGAAATAAGGAATCTTAAACGAAACAAGAAATTTTCTAAATCACAAAAAATCCGGGTTGCTCTAGCCCAAAATCCTGAAAAGTATAATATACTATCCCAAATGTTGTCTAAAGATAGCTCCAAGTTGTCGAAAATCCTTCTATTCCTCTCCATCCATATCACCGAAGCTCCTGCCATTACAAGCAGTTTCTGAAGTTCTTTTTTTTTTTTTGGTTTCCTACTACCTCCAAAAGACCATTTAACAAGAATCAAATCTGACCACTTTCTTGGTAGAGCACTCGATACCTCAAATAGGTGCAAAATCCTACTCCATATCCCCTTAGCAAGCTCACAATGGATTAAGATATGATCGAGGTTTTCATCTTCCTTCCTACACATAATGCAAAATGATGGGGAAATGCACAAAAATCGCCTTCTCAATTGTAGTAAGTCACAAGTATTAACCTTCCCGGAGACACCAACCAAGCAAATACTTTCACTTTTGAAGGCACCACACCCTTCCAAATGAATTTGAATTGGAGAAAATTGGGCACACATGAAGTTTGACAAAGGACATTCACGAAAGATTTGCATGAGAAAGAACCCGAGGGATGACCCTTCAAATTCTTTTATCCGGGATAGAGGGATCAATTTTTGTGGTTTCGAGCATGTTCAAGAGAGAAGTGGAGTCATCAAAATCTATGTCATTAAAATTTCTGTGAAATTCAAGGTTCTAGATTGGATTGGAAAGGGATGAAAAGGAGTTAATGTCACTAATCACTGAATTTTAATTACTCGATAGCCCGAAATTCAAGTGTTTTTAAGAATACTTGGAATTCTTAAAAATAACTTTCAGGTAGAAGCTGCATTCATCTATAAAAAATCAGAGCTATAATCCAAATAGTTGAGCATCTTGACTTTCTCTATATTGAAATAGTCACTAACCTGAAATATCAAGTAAGAGGTGACTTAATGCACTGGTGATATAATCTTTAACAGCAACAAGAGCAGCCTGAAAACAGTAAAAGTTACCGGCAGATCATCCTTGACAAATATGAGTGACGAAGCAATCAAGATCGACACACAGAGGTATTGACATCTGTTTTAGTTGCAGAATCGACAAGGACCTGCACAGTAAAATCAGGAAGGGCGGCACCAGGTAAGACTTCATCAAGTAGGAGCACATCAGCCCAAATGATTCCTACAAAAGAATAAAATTTAGCATTAAATTCATGTTACGAATTTCAAACACAAAATTTATCCTCTGAAGAGACGTATCGGTTGGAAAAACAGTTCTAGATAAAGTAAAATAACAAAGAATAAAGGGCTGCCATGCTATTAAGCAGCTTCTTACATGCTGCACCAGAGCCAGTACATAATAATCAAATAATTGGAAGAAGATCTGCCTTCATCAGTTACTAACATTATCCATTACTGAAATGGAGCACAGGCTACAGGGAAACTCTCATTTGACAAGTGATTTTTATTTAAATTCACTGTTAATTACTAATATATTATCGCAAAATCCTTTTGGTTGATTTGTAAAAATGCACCAATTTAAGAGATACTTCAGTAAGCATGGCCACTATTCTATTGGTGAAGGGTACATAAGTTGATCATGGGACGGCATCATTTTTCCTCTAAACCTAGAAAGGTACATGAGTTGCCGCTGTCAGACACTAGTGTTTTGAATGTCTCGTTAAAACTGGAATATTTGTAGCTCCTTAGTTTCCAGCATCACTGCAGTTTGAAAATCTCAAAATATTCAATCATTTCATCTCTCGCTATGAAAGGATGTAAATCGAACTGGATAAATGTTTAGGATTATTTATCCCTTCAGGTCTCTAGCATTTATCCCCCGAGATGGCTTATTCTGAAGGCAAAAGATCCATTTTACTGATACCATGCAGTCCTTTTCTCCTGATTCTGATTAGTCAATAAAAGCAAGATGATAACTAGCCTGCTTTCTCATTACATCCCTTCTCGGCAAACACATGTCATTCCTACAAGTGAAAAGCTTGTGTTACTTTTGAAGTGGAGGCCACTAGCTTCAAAATGGCACTTGAGTAGTTGGGCGTGATGTTGACAAGAAATTTATGAAAGAATTACAAATAACAGTTTTCATATCCTCTTTCTAATCGAATTCTACTCACTAACCCTGCAATCCCATTGCTCATACTTAGGTAAGATCACACTTGCACCAACCAGCAGTCTTCTGGGTGCACAAAATTATCTTGTTGGACCTAGTTTCTTCCTAAGAGATCTCTCATAGTCATACTCGTCAACTAAGATCCTTTTGCTCCTATCTAATGCCATCGATGGCAAACACTCTGCACAGATCCAAGATGGTCAAAACAACTACCAGAGTAGCCACAGTTTGCTCGCAAAAAGTTCAGTTATGGAAGCAAAATGGTATGGAAAGAAGTTACATGGCTCCAGTTACTGAAAGTAGTATTCTCTCCACCAAGATTACAACAAATGATAAAATTATTAAACCAGGTTAACTTACGAAGGATTGCCAGAAGATCTGCAGAGTGAAGCTTTTTCTTAATTTGTTGGTGAGTGCCTTCAAATTCCCTAATATTTAGGCAAAACCATGTATAGGAAAAAGGTAAGAGCTACACCCTGATCCAATCAAAATAGCAATGTGTACCCTGAAATAAGGAAAGAAAGAGCAGCCATACTTCGCAACAAGGTCTTGCGCAAGTTTGAATAGCTGGGGTTCTGAATGCGAAAAGATGACTCTATAAGCACGAACAGCTTCCGCAAATTCACAAATACAAGCCTGAAAATTAGTTACATTTCATAAATGTTTCAAATGTGATACACCATAAACACAAAACAGAGGAACAAATTTAGTGCTTGTTTGACAAAACTATTTTCAGAATCACTTTTCTTTATGGTTATTTCCAACCCCACAAGCTACAACAAAAATAAAAAATAAAAAAAAAATATTACTTTCACGTTTGTTCGTTAACTTTCTTACTTTTTAATCACACGTTCATCTGAAAAAACAACTTTCTTTCAAAATAGTTTTGGAAAACAAGCTATTAAAATTATTAAAATAAAAATAAAAACTGAATTAGAAAATCTCGGATATGAACTCTGGGATAAACTTGAGAAATAACTGTAAAGTGCCTGAATAGAACATGTGTAGACACCATTCACAAGTGCTCAAACAAATATTCACGCATACAAGTTTTAAATCCAAAAATCAATCTGTATCAGAGCTGTTCCTGCTTTACTTCAAAGGAGAGAGAAAAAATTAAGATTCATTTTGTAACCTCATGAGTAGCAGCAGCAGAACCTGAAACACCGACATTGCCATGGTTAGGAAGTTCATTAACATCTGCTGAAGCATCTTTTAGGTCCGCAGATTCAAGATGCAAATCAGAAAGAAACTGCTCCAACTTCTCAAACAATTTAAGCTTCAGCGTCTCAACCTGTGAAAGGAGGGAAAACTATTATAAGATGATCAATTATATAGGAAACTAACAACAGAGACATGAAAAAGGTTGCATGGAAATGCAAAAGGCTGACTTGAAAACAATATCAGCCAATTACCCTAGGAAGACCACTAATAATCAGAAAGATGCCTCTATTAATACATCATCAGAAAATAAAAGCAAGTAAAATAGTAAATACAGACCGGGAACTTTAACTGATTCAGAAGCATCACAGCTTCGGCTCTTGCTTGTATAGACTGCGAATCTGAGAATACCTTTCTCTGAAAATGATAATAGAAGATATGGAACATCATTCTCACTTATCATTAAGTAGTCATGGATAAGATGCCAATCTCTGAGAATGTTCGGTAGAAATTATTGCGCAAGAGTACGCCTTGTAGTTTTGTTATTTATTTCAGCTGTTGAATTAAAGGCAAAATTTATTTCATATCCTGTGTATCTATCTAGACAGAAGACGGTTTAAACTCCATAATCATCCATATAAACAGGGTTGCAAGTGTCCAGATAATCAATAACAACCAGAAGGTTCTTTCTTCCTCTTAGCCGACACTCTTTTTCGGTTCAATAGAGTATTTTATTCCATGCCACCACCTGACTCACACGGCAAACAATATTGTTTTTGAGTCTCTCGAAACTGATGTGTACAAAATAGACAAAATAAACAAAAACAAGTTTTAGCTGTCCATATTAGGATGATTGCTCACCCATATCGTTTTATGCTTAGAGACCCAACTAACAACAGGTGGTTTTATGTCATTGTAACTTTTTCTCAATTTTTCTTCTTTGGAGGTAATTTATAAATTATAACTGAAATTCGTTCCAATTGGTGGTATTTCACATTTGAATCACAAGCCAAGCCATCAATAGTCTTATTACAATCTCGGTTGATATTCATTTAGACCCTGAGATCTGAATACAATTCAGCTAAATAACTTTGAATAAGGATTCCAGTTTTGAGGATGCCTATTTCAAGAAATGAATGCTGCCGAGAACTAAAACAGAAGAGGTCCTGCCTGGAGATTTTTAATAATTATACCCACTGCTTCTTCTGATGCGCGCTTACAATCCTTAAAGGAAGAGTTCCCGTACCTCTGGTAATAGAGACAATGTATTGGTCAGAAAGAACAAACTGTAATTGGGAAATTAGCGGGTTCGACATCATCAGCACCACCTCTGTGGGCTTAGAAAATGGGTGAAACTTCCCACATGCAGTAAGAAGATAATTACCTTGAAAATTGGCATGGCTCCAGTGTAGAACTTGACAGCGTCAGCATATGCTTCTGATTTGATACACCTATGAAGTCTTGATGGTAGATCATAGATAAACTGCTCTTTTCCACCCAAGATGAGATCTATGTTAACTCATACAGGCAGAATTTACAGGATGTATGAAATCTTTCAATGGTGGAAACAAATCACAAGTGCAAAAGAATGACAATGTTGAAATCTTATTCTCCAATTAAAACTCTTGCTAATCATCTAATTCAGAGAAGCGCATGATAGGAACATAGCTCTATCCTTATTTGATCATAACCATTCGAACTCTCAATGCAAAAGAGAGACCAAAAGAATGATCCACTCAGCATGTTCCGTTTTCCATGTGAGTCACCCTCAGATTATATTGCCAACACTACCAATAAGTTGTCTGTAGAATGATATTTCTCCATGCAGGCAGTTTGACAGATTGGTACTCACTACATTACCTGAACTTTCCGCAGCAGATCGCGCGTGCAATGCAGTTTCTCCACATGCTCCCTCTTTGCAAAAAGAGAAGTGTTTACGCCATCACTCCTAGCTTGCACAGACATTATCTGCAACAATTATGAAGTAATTTCTTTTCAACAAATTTTAATCCACTCTTATTCTTTTCTCAATTTGATTTGAAACAAGTATAGTAACAAAAATTCTTGCCAAACACCTTTTCAGTAAGCTTTTCCATGTTTGCTTCCATACTATTGATATTATTTTTCATCCTAGAAAAACAGTGAAAACAGATGAGATTGACAAGAAATAATTGAATGCACCAAAGTGTCAAACAAGTTTAACTCTCATAGAAAGAGCAAACATTTTCACATAATATTGCTTCATATATTTTGAAGATCAATGATAATGATCCTCTATGAATAAATTTTCAGAATAAATTTTTTGTTCAGTCAGAACCCAAATCATTACTTTCACTACGCTGTAATTACCTTTTGATTGAATCAGTTGCGCTAATGAATTTGTTATAATTCTCGTATACTAACATTTGCAGGTCAGTGTCGAGGTTTTTTATCTCAGAAGCCATTTCGACGTGCTTCGTAAGAAGTTCTTCCAAGTTTGACTTTTGTACCTGAAATGTTAATTCATTCAGATAATTACTAAAAACTAAAAATTACACACACTATGCAATGCTTCACCATCAGCTAACAGGGTTGTCAACTGTCAGAATATTGAATTCACACTAGACTCCAAGACATAGCTGAAAAAAGGAAGCAATTACTGTGTACTAATTCGATTGGAAACTATTCCATACTAAACCACTGAAATCTTTTCTGCTATGCTTTCTCAATAATCTTACGGTGTGAACTTAACAATGAGCATAACTCTTGGATTTAAAGTAAAAGACTGTCAATCAGCTTGCAAAACAGAAACATTTTTTTTTTTTTATACTGAATTACTACAACTCAGACTTACTAAGAGTTAATTTAAATGGCAGAAATTATTCGTTTCCATTAGTGTTGAAAGATCAATAGAACTTCTGCAATCCTTCTTGGACTAGTATTGTTCAATTCCGTTTAATATTACGGTCTTGAATAATATTTCCTTTCAAGTTCCCAGCCAGAGAAATGCCAGTTTTTCATAGTGATTAAGTATTTCAGAGTTATTAAATGTCTTAGACTTTTCCATGGATTTAAGCAAAAATGATATCAACTGATGCTCCCATTATATCAAATCAGAACAATAAAATGAATACATGTCATGCATTGTATCCATTGGACCAGGGTAGAATTTATAAAGTTATGACAAGTCTTTATTGAAAGGCAAATTCCTCAAAATGTGTTCATAATTGGAGGCAGTAGTTATGAATGTTATTTCAAATTAACGTTTCAATTTGATTGAAAATAACAATTGAATTGTAATTTCTTCTCCAATGAGGCTACGAAGTTTCTCAGCTCCAATTCCTTGTTTCCAAGTGACTACTCGTGTCACCCTAATTAACCCATTTGAGATATTATATAGCAGAAATATGCAAGACACGTTCATAATCAACCAATCAGAACTCCACTTTATCAACATTTTGATCTCTAAGAATTAAGAAACCCAAAGAGCCTAGAAATATTATACTCTACTTTACCAACATTTGATGAATGGAATATCGAACGTTGCATGTCGTCATATTCACTAATAAACGGAAAAAAACTGTCCATATGATACCAAACTCACAATCAGTGGCCAGTATTTCGGAAAATTATGAACCTAAATTCTAAAAGTCGCCACTATGAAATATCAAATCGGAAAACAGTGAGGCTTAGAATAATTAAAGTCTATAGTAATTGACCAGATCAGAATTCAAATTGAAGTTAAAATGTGAGGTGGCGTACGAGGAGATTCATGTAGTTATCGGCGTCGAAAGAGGTGGAATTGATGGTGTCGAGGGTGGCGAATCTGGATGACGAAGCTTTTGACGGCGACGATACGGTTGAGAGATCCGGCGAATAGAAGCTCGATAACAGATCTCTCACCCTCCTCGCTTTCTCGTCCAACGGCTCTCCATCTTCCACTCCCATTTTCACGTTTTGGAGCTGTTTTTGTGTATAATGCAATCACCGGTGGCAGCGAGGCTTACTTTCTGGTGGTAGATTGTACGTCGGCGGCATTATGGAGTGACACCTGATCAAGCGTGGCTGTAAGTAACGGTACACAATTTCAGTCTGTTAGCGGAGCAAATCACGCTGACGAGGTAAATACGCACGCTTGGCCAAATTTGCGGGCCCTTTATTATTTATTATTATCTCAGTTGTCCGCTTTTGTTGCCTCCCTTGCTGTCCAATCAATAAAATTATAACATGTGTTTTAAAATTTACATGTTAGTATTTTATAAAATTATAAAAAAATAATTAAACAACACATGTTATAATTTTATTGGCTGGACAGCAAGGGGAACAAGAAAATGGGACAACTGATTTCAATTCCTCTAAATATGAGCTTGTAAATTTTTTGTAAACAATGACACTAATATTCCATCTTCTCATGGTTACTTTAGTCACTGTTTTTATTTTTATTTATTTATTTTTTTTTTTTATTTTTTTGGGAATCTCATGAACTATTCCTTTTGCAAGATTTTGCCTCGGATATTCAAAAGGTTAACTAGAAACCTTTAGCTTATACGACATAGGTTGCTTTAATATGGATTGGAAGGGAACCTAGAAACTCACACATCATAGGTTATTGTTATATGGTACCAACTGTTTTAGATTTTTTCTTCCCCCTGCTAACGAATTTCTTCTCCTTTTCCCCTACCTTTGTAGCTTATGATAATTCGGCCAAGGATCAGGGCGAGACTGGTATTGTTAAACGTGTTATATGCACACAAATCGTGCGATTTTTTAGGCAAGAATTTGGTGAGTAACTCTCTTTCTAATTTGTTCACTAAAAAAAATATCATATCCGTATTCAAGAATCTTTTAATTTTGAAAGCTCATATTTTATCATGTGTGAAGTAATCAAAACTCAATTTAATGAAACTCATAAGTATTTCCCGATATCCCTAAAATTCTCCTCCATCTCAAACTATTACCTAACTTCCAAATTTTCTTATGATTTAACAGTTTTCTGATTTTAACTCTTTGACATGATGTATTGTTACCGAGAAGAGGAGAATAAGTAGTCTATAATATTATTTTATGTCCAAAATTTGAACGAATACATACTACAGTAGACTATAATCTTATATAATTGTCTTAGGAATAAAAAAAAACTTTTATTTAATTGAAGAAATTGATATACAAGTTTTAAATTTTTAAAAATTTAGAAAAAATGTCAGTGATTTATTATCGGAATATTTAATTTCTATGTTCAAAATATTTATGACTTTATTTTTAAAACCCAAAAAATATCATCATTAGAAATCTTAAAAAATTATATAGAAAAACGTGCATCGCACGTTAGTATTGGCTAGTATATGAAAATAGGGCATTATTGATTCAATTAGTATCTTAATGTGACATGTAACTATTTAAATAAGATGCGACATGTAAAATATAGCAAAATACGGCGTATTAATACAATTAGTATAACGTGACACGTAACTGTCTAAAAAAATGTGACATATACCCATGTCAATTAGTATTAATAGATGAATGATTATATTAAGACCAATTGTCAAAAATTTAAGTGTTGCTTACTTTGTATTTCATTTTAAAATTTTGAGTCGTGAATTCACTTTGTTTTTCTCTAGGCCAATGGCCACCTCCAACTGATGGCTGTGGCAATAGAGAGAGATATATGAATAAGAATGTTATTTTATTTAAAAGTGAATGGAAAGAAGTGTAGGGAAAAAATAGAAGAAAAAGTGAAAAAGAGGAGAGAGGTAGAAATAAATTCAAAAATAATAATAAAATAGTAGTAAAAGAATTCTATACGGGTGTCTATTTCTAAACATGATACGGGAATCTATGAAGAAAAAGTAAAAAAATGTAGGATAATTCAAATAAAAGTGATTAAAAAATTTTAAAAATAAAAAACGCGGCCCTCTCCTTTTTTCCCCGTCCTATCTCTCTCTATTGTTACAGCTAGCAATTGAAGGTGGCCATTGGAGATGGCCTAAGGAGATAAGATAATGATGTGTTTTTCTCATTTTTTGCATTTTAACAGATTTTCCTGACGGATTCAAAATGATAAAATATTGTTTGCAGTTTTATTTATAAATTTTTTTTACTTGTTTATAGTAGTGCGTTTCTTAAAGTACGGAAGTAAATACTTATAGTATTTTAAAAAGTTAAGAGAACAGAAAACACAAATACTTCTTCAACTCTCCAAACCCCTTATAATAAAAACGGTTTGGGGTTGATCTTGGTGATCTAATTTTTAATTAGGCCACTATAAACATCGAAAATGTTCTCATCTCAGAAGTTTACTGCTGAGCGATTTCCTTGTCCGACTAGTTTAATCAAATTTTGTTGGATTCATCACGACGAGATTTGAGCTCAAAGCAATTTGGAAAAAATTTTGACACGTGCGATTCCGTGGTGACCGGTCAAAGTTCAGTCAAAGTTTTTGGCCAAAAATTAGCCAAAAATTTTGACTGATATTTGACCAGTCGCCATGGGTCGTCACGGTGTCCAAATTTTTTTCCAATCACTGAAAGCTCGCCTCGCCGTGATGAATCCAACAAAATTTCTGATTTCAAACTGAAACTGACGAGGAGAAATCACGCCTGGCCAGACTGCAGTTTCATTTAAACACCCTGGCATGAGAATATCTCCTAAAACATAGACAATATATTCAAAAATGTCCCACTACACTACTTATTTTACACATCTTATTTTTATATTTTATTGTTGGCTAGCTTTTTGGACATCAACAAACATTGTTAAGCTCCAAAGACGACCACACATAGAATATGTCGAGAATAGTTTCAGTTTTCTTTTAAACATTTTGGAAACATCCTTGGCTTTTCTTTAATTTTTAATTCCCAAAAACCCTGGGAACATCCTTGGCTTTCTTTATTTTTAATTCCCCACAAAAACTCCGGGGCGAAAAAACAAAACACACCCACTTTAGGAAACTGTTTTAGGCTTTTAGCAGAAGGTTTTGTTAGCAAACGAGACTTCTGGAGAGACCCCCTTCTCCCCACTGAACATTTTTTAACATTATTGTAGACTACTGGACGTTTGAAACTTTGAATAATTTGATTGTACTGAAAACACCATTTTTGGACCGAGTAGGAAATGATTTATAAATATCCACATATTTAAATTCTTCGTTATCTTTGTATTCAACGTAATCAATGTGCTAAAAGTCTAAAACATGGTAACTATGTTTCGATAGAGATATTCCCTCTCGAATAACAATCGAATATTCAACTGCCTTTCTTAAATACGTGTTGAAATTATCCAAAATCTTCTAGAAAGCCAAACTTCATTTTTAGACATGTATTTTATTTTATCTATAATCTTTTACAAAAATTTTGTAATAATAATCATTTTTGTTACATTCATATTTAACCACACATGACTTTTTTGTTTAACCTTTCCGATTAACATTTTCACTTTTTAATCATATAGTTAGTATGTTGTTAGATCTTTTCTCTCTTAAAACACTTTGTCAAACAAATACAAAATGTGATTTGAGTAATGTCATTTATAAGGGGTGATGATTAAGGGTATATTTGGTAAGCAAAATAAATTAACTTATACCTTATTCAGAAGCTTATAAGCTCATGCTAATTAAATAAGCTCCGTTTGATTGGATGAACTTATTTGAAAAGCTTTTTTTTATTAGTTTTTCAAATAAGTTCATAAGCTATTCGTTTTTTGTTCCATTTGTTATCTTCACAATTTTCTAGAAATATATTTTAAACATATCATTTTATGTAATTTTGTATTTATGAGCCAACTTATCAGTTATTTTGTCAAATATTTTTATTTATATCAACTAACTTATCAGCTATCAATTATAAGTTATTAACTCTCAATTAGCTTATCAACTATAAATTAGCTTATCAGCTAATTCTACCAAATATATCATAACAAGCGGTGACCTGACTTCAAATGATTTATCATGTTAAATCTTACATTTAAAATAACATTTAAGATGAGAGATTAATTATTGACAACTCGTTGTCATCTCACTAACGACTAATAAACAATCATTATAAATATCATTATTTCATTTTGAAAATGAGTCTCAAATGTGCTCTTAATTTTTTACTTACATTTTTTTAGGTTGCTCCTAATTTTTCACTTGACATTTTTTTAGATTTGTCGACTTTTATTAACTTTATTAGTTAAAAGCTACATCAAACAAACGCTTGCAGATGACTCTAACAGCACGTTAGATTAATTTATTCGTGCAAATAAAATAATTTTTGGGAAAAGTATGTGATTGAAAATTGAAAAATAAAAAAATTTCAATTAAATATAAATAAAAATTAATTAATTACAAACTTCATCAAACAAGTTCAAATGAATCATTGAAAGGCAATGATACTTGTCAACAATGATATTACATTAATTATTTTTCTGTTTTACATCTTATGTGTAAAATAAATAAATAACATTTAGTAACAAATCAATTACTATTAATTATTTAGATTTAAATTTTCATTATCTCTTGAGTATCTATTTTTGTAACAAAATCGTGATGATATTTATCAATTATCAATATATCACTCCTTATTAATCATCACACGTGACGTAACAATTATTATTATTATAAATGAGAAGAATTATCCATTGAAAGATTCCCATTTGCAATCAATGTGCCTCACTAGCTTGACTCCTCGAATTGCACCCCACCCACTAACGTAACCTACCAGCAAGCACTACCTGTCTTCTAGAAAATTAATTTTCTAATTTTCAATTAATTAAAATAATCCAAAAACTCCCCTCTCCCCATCTATAAATACCCCCTTCTCCAGCCCTTATAAACCTTCTTTCGCCGAATTCCGCTCTGTGCTCTGTAGGTACGCATTTCCCCTTTTTTTTTTTTTTGAGTTTTCTTTTTGTTTTCTTTTGGTTTAAATTTCTAGTGTTAATCATTCATTTTCTTGTTTAATTTAGTTTTTTTTCCTTTTTTACTTTGTATTATTTTCTGTTTGTGTTTCTCCCGTTTTGATTATATAGGTCTTGATTGTTTAATTGATTTGTTGATTATTCTCTCTTTTTGTTCGATTTATGAATTAATTGTGTTAATTTGGTGTGTTTTTCCCTTGTTTCTGATTTGCAGATAATCAAATTTCTCAATCCGGTCCCAATAGTAATCTAGGGTTTGTAAATTGTACTGCGGTATATTAGTTTTTGATCATCTTTTTTCCATGAATCTATACTTTTTCCTTCGTGAATCTTTATGACATTCCAAGTCCTAATGCGTAGAATTAGAATTCTGCACTCTTTCTCTGTTGTCTTCCTCTACTGGTTCTATGTGTTTTCATGAATTAGCTCTCATTTGATCCGAAACCAATTTCTCCTTTGAGTTTAAATCCCCAATTTTCTTGTTAAATTTGAACCCCCAAATCAACCAATCAGCCGAACCCTAGGCCGCATAATTGTAACTTCTGATCTCAAGATCAAGCTTATATGGCTACAAAGCAACAACCAACCAGTTCAGGTTCTGATGTGGTGGATCAACGCTATGCCAGCTACGATGAAAGGAAAAGGAAAAGAATGATATCAAATCGGGACTCAGCCCGTAGGTCTCGAATGAAGAAGCAACAACGTCTGGACGAGCTGGTTGCCCAGACGAACCAGCTACAAGAGGAGAACAAGAAGCTTATGCAGATGATAGATAGTGCCTCTCAGCTTTATCTGAACTTTGCCTCTGAGAACAATGTGGTAAGGGCTCAAGTGAGTGAGCTGACAGATAGACTCCACTCTCTGAACTCTGTTCTTCAGATTGCGTCTGAAGTTAGTGGCTTTGCACTTGATATTCCTGAGATTCCAACTGCTTTACTTGAGCCGTGGCAGCTGCCCTGTCCAATGCAGCCCATCCCAGCTTCGGCGGATTTGTTCTAGTATTGATCAATGGCTCAAGAAGGCTTTCAACTATGGGAACTGCTCATGGAGGTTAGCCTCCTGTTTTTCTTTCATTTCTTACCTTGTGATTCAAGGTTGTCCAATCTTCATTATGGAGTCTATTAATATGTAAGTTTATTGTTTAGGGATTCTCGAATTTGATAAGTTTGGGTAGATGATAATCATTAGTCAGTATTGGATAGGATGTTTGAATGTACTAATATGTGTTGATTTTGATGATTTCCATGTCCCTGTTGAATAAAAGTTTTACTTGATGTTACTCTATTTGTTTATTGTATATCCTTGGTTTACTGGCAGCTAGGTAATGTGTGTATACTGCATATTGTCATTCTTGAAGGGTAACTTTGTAGACCTGTGACATACTACTTGATTGATAATGGTAAATTAGGATGCACACGTATTTCGTATGAGTAGTGAATATTGTATCTAAATGCCATTGTATCAATGGATATGTGGCATTTTAACATTGTATCAATGGATACGTGGCATTTTAAATTATCAATTAATGTGGAAGTGTCATGTTCATTATTCTTATCAGTATGGTTTATTACTAGATTTTTTGAATAACAGGTTGAGATGGTTGGACTTGTCTGGATATTGATAAATGCAAGTCATAAATTTAAAAATAAACAATAGTTATTATGAGTGCTGTAATTTTTATGTGACAAGTTTACATGGGGTAATTTGTTTGTTTATTTTGCCAAAAGGATGTCGCCAACGGGGCACATTACTATATTCCCCTTCCCAACCTTACATGATCTTTTGGGTCCATGGCTCTTGTGTTTACGCTTTATATATGACATTGATATCTACACGATGAGTGCATTCATTTAACACTTTGCAGGCGTATTGAGATATTTTGGACATGTCACTTTAACAAAAAGGATGACAATGGAAGTGATCGTATATAAATAGGACAATTGATTGGGGAAATGACAAAGGTATAAGGCATTTTGGAAAGGGATGTTTTAAACATATCTCTCTTGTTTTTGTGGTGCTTTTTCCTCCTCATGATGGGACTAGGTGACATTTTAGATTTTTAAAAATAATTTATTTTTAATGTTTCAAGCAATTTTATTTCATCAAATGTCCATGTGAGGCTCATATGTGGTGCTATTACAAAAATAATACTAGAATACATCGAAGCACTTGTTTGTTTAATTGATTTAGCCGTAAAGTTTTTTTTTTTTTTTTTTGGCCGGGGGATATTCGGGGAGGGGGATAGAATTCGAACTCGGGACCGCGCGAGAGTCTTTACCACTGTGCCACTTGTTCAAATCCCATTTAACCGTAAAGTTGATCTAAATTACTTAACACACTTTTGAAATTATTTAATTTTATAAGCTTAATAGCCTAAATAAATTGATTCTTCAAGTTCATGTATCAGTTAATTTCCAAGATATAACGGAATTTTGTTGAAGCCTCATTATTTCAATTGCTGCTTTCTTGTCGAAGGACCTAGGATCGTCTTAAAATGAATATAATTGATCTACCCAAACAGCCGTTGATCGAATTTGCTTTTGAAGTACGACCATTTCCAGTGTAGAGTATTTTCACTTGTTAATCTTACGCACACCAAAGGGCAGAAAATAATTTCTTAGTCAAAAGAAAGAACGAAGAAACAAGCACTTGGTTTTCTTCAATCTTAAAATGTGTTTATCTTAATTTTAATCGGTAGTGATTTGTTGCCCATTGTGGGCAACATAAGGCCAAATTCATGTCAACATAACACCACATTATCGAAAAAATTTAAAAGCAAAAATTTTTTTTCCTTGATAATAATATATAACCGCCCCTTCATGATTGAAGATCGCACAAACCCCGATAATTTTTTTTCCCAAGTGTGGGCACCGTAAGATGCCAACAGAGGGAGGAGAGCATAACCCTAATTTTCATTCTAGGATATGAACTTCATTACATTGAAAAAGAATACCAAAAAAGCATAACCCTAATTTTCATACTAGGATATGAACTTCATTACATTGAAAAAGAAGACCAAAAAAAAAAAAGAGGCAGACACCGAATTCTGAGAGAATCCGGTTATCGGGCTATGAAAATCACAATTTCTATCCATGAGAATCACAATTTCAATCCCCATTAAACAAGTACTGAGAAAATTGATAATTATCATCAACGTATCGCATAACACCTAGTTGTCAAATCAAAGGAATAATTTTTTTGATAAGTATGAAGAGCACCGTTACAGTTCTTTAATAATGTGACACACAAAACTAAAATAAAATAAAATAAAATAAAATAAAATAAATCTTTAATTATCCAATTAAAATTATCCAAAAAAAAATAAAATTATCCAATTAAAATCAAACCCCGATATCCACTTTATGTATCAAATTGCTATTCTTCATAGTTCATTCTCAACACCTTTCCGAATTCTACCGCTATTTAATATGGTATATGGAAAAGCTGGCTTGAGATAAAAAGTTTCCCCAAAACGGTCCCCAAGAAATAAATAAATAAATAAACAAATCCCCACGCATACGTATTATGTCTATTTCTAGAATTTATTCACTAAATTACGTAAGTAGTAAAAACACTAAACACGTAATCAAGCTCATCGAAATAGTATAGTAACTTGATCGTAATAATCTTCATTAGAAGCACTTCAACTAATTAATTAAACCTTAACAGAGTATGAGAGCATAATTATTACACAGTAAAAATTACTCAATTGTCATAAGTGCGGCACTCATCGGTCTCGGGATTATCCTTGCAATAATTCTCCAACGGATCTGAATCCTTCTTCTTATCCTTCGCGTGGCTCACGGCGGCGCTCAGCTCCTCAACTTCGTCCCACGCGGCGGCGCACTCACCGCTAACAGGATCCTCGGCGCAGGCCTCCTCCGCACTCTTAATGCTCTCCGCCACCTTCTCTGATAAATTATCCGGTGCCGCTGCCGCCACGAGGCGGAGGAATTGAGCGTTGCGGCTCTTCTTCCATGGGAAAGAGTAGCTGCTTATTGGCTTGATCTTAGGCGAATCTGATGCTGCGTTGACGACGAATTTCGGAGTTGAGAGAGATAATCCTGTTATCGTTGCCATTGGGAACTTGACTATAAGTGCTGCGGAGAAATTGGGAGCAAAATAAAAAGTGTGACAGATTTTATGTCGATGAGAAGATATATAATTGATACAGTAATGGTTTATGGACGCAAATTTCTTATCATCTTCCTGCAAATCATGAACTGCCACGTTATACACAAAGTGAGATATTGCGAAAAAATCTCCATTTTATGGACAAATGTGACAGATCTTTGATCTTTCTAGGTCATTTTGTTAATTTAGATTTTTATTTTATTTTTATTTTTGGTAAAAATGTTCTCACCACAATTTGGAACCATCCAAGTATCCAACCAGTTTCTAATTCTTGACACGTCTTTAATTTTGTTGACGATAAAAATTTCGCATGTCGCATCTTTTTGTTAACACATCGCTGCTTCATACGTTGTTTATAAATTATGATACATCGTCAAGCATAAAAGATGGCAGCATTAGTAATGTTTGTATTGCATTATTATTATGTTGAATGTTGACTAAATAAAATAATATTTGAAGAAAATTTCAATTTTAATTTGGCCTCCTGGTTGGAAATAACTTGTCATTGAAGATGTAGAATTCGACTTGGAGTTCAACTCTTATTGGATAATGCTTATCTTGTTGCAAGTTGGATAAAGAGGAGTTTGATTCGGGTTTGAACTCCGACAACCAATTAGTACGCATCTGGCTAGTCTGTGGTTTTTATAGCAAGGCGCGACATCAATCGCTCCTCGGGCAACATGATCCCAAAGAACGAAATTTTTTTTAAACGCACTCTAATTATTAATTACCAGAAAAGATCACATATAAATCGATAAGGCGACATTTATATAAACCGACAAGGCTATATTCATGCAAACCAACCGTGAAAAATTCATATAGGCCGACAAGGCCATATTTATTTTTAATAATTTATTAAATGAGTAATGACAAACTATTGCTTTACTCAAAATAGAGAGACATTACAAAGTATGAAGTAAATGAAAGTGGTGATTTGTAACAAATCCTGTCAATAAACATCTATTATCTATTACAATAATAAGCAAATAATTTATTACTTAAAACTCCATAATAAAGCAATAAAGTATATAAACAAAGCTTCTAAACGAGTCATGAATTTGAATTTGCTTAACAATAGAATACATCATTTAGTCAATACAATAACTAATAGATTAGCATTATACATATACATATAGTCATATACGTATAAATATACATATATTTTCCTATGAATATGCATAAATTTAAGAACACTATGAAATTTAAATTACATATGGAATTATGAATTTATGATAACTATGGGTAAATCTAATCACATTATACAATGACACAAAACATTAAATCATCTATTCGGTGGCTATTCCCAAATCCCAATTTCCGTTGCTCGGCAAGAAAGGATATGAATTATCATCATATGAATTTTAAAATTACAATAAGATTACAAGAACAAAATTAAGATTACAATTTAAAATAAGAACAAGAACAACAAGTGACAAGATTAAGATTAAGATTTAAAGGAATTGAGATTGCCATTTGCAATTGCAACATACTGATATCAAAGGCCAGAGGGGAAATCTGAAAATTCAAAATTAAAAATCTTCTTCTTGCAATTTGTGGCTTAAAATTGGGCTGAATTGGTTGATGTTTGGCTAGTGGCGGTTGGTCGACAAACTACTCCGAGCGATGGAGGCAACACCGCAACAGTCTCAAGCGCAGACATTACATACGGAAGAAAAAATATCTCTGTTGCCGATTGGTGTGGGCTTCTAATTTTTTTTATTGGACAGCTGATGACTCAATGGGTCAACCCAGATTGCGCCCGTGGTGCCTGAGGTGAAGGCCTCAATGGCCTCTACATAAGGACCGGGCCTGTAGGCATGAGTTGTCACTGAGGCGGATATTGTTCGTGTTTATAAATGTGGGGTCTTGGCATTGCAATCCAATATTGTAGAAATTGTTAGTTCTACAATATGGTTATCTTTGCATACTTTGTAGAAAGATAATTTTCTCGTGTCTTCTTGACAGGGATTTTTATTCTACTTTGTTGTGGATTTTTATCCTACTTTTCATACATTTTTTTGTTGGTTTTGATTCAAATGTTTATTTGTACTTTCATTTTTTTATATTTTTTAAGTATTGAGAAAAATATTAGACTATATAGTTGTCAATATATATGTAACAAAACAATAATTTTGAGTGTGGACAATCTTTTCTGTCCAAATTTTAAAAACTATATATGGGCGCTTAGAGCATCTCCAGTGCTCACTCTATTCCTTCAAGATTTAGAGTTTTAGAGGGTTCCTTCAAATCTAAATCTTCTATTTGCACAACCATGTTAAGGAACACTCGGGTGTTTCGTAGCTTATGGAGCACCCGGGGCATTTACGGTCTCGTCCGGCCTCCGTTTTAAAATCCGCGAATTTGACTACATTCAACACGATGAGGCGGAACTTCAGCAATTTCAAAAATATTTTTTGGACATTGTGGCAACTGGTGGCGGCCCGTCAAAGTTTTTGACCAAAATTTAGCCCAAAATTTTGACCGGTCGCCACGGTATTGAATTTTTTTTTCCAAATTCCTGTAGCTCCGCCTCGTCGTATTGAATATGGACAAATTTTTGGATTTCAAATCGAAAAACCGACGGGCCCATAAAAGGTTACGGAACACCCGGGTGTTCTTGATCATTTTCCTCTATTTGCATAGAAAACTTCTAATATTACAAAAAAAAATCTATTCTAGTATTAAAAAAAAAAATACTAAATAAGACTTGACCGTGGTATATCAATATTTCCGATATATATTGTACTCGGCAAATCATTCTAGTTAGCAACTTAAACACAAAATCGTCAAGTCAAGCTAGCTTGTTACTTAAAATTAATTGTTTGAAATATGATTTCTCAAATAAAATAATTAAATGAAAGACTAGGATGGTTCACCAACATTTGGAGCTTGTTTGATTGGTGAGTTATTTTTGTCGCAGACGCAGATCTGCATATTAAAATGCCGCTGCTAATATTAATATTGTATTGGAGAATGTGTGTGTGGTTGAAAAGATGAGAGAATTTTTTTTGTTGGAAAATGATAGAAAGAACAAGCTTTGGTATAAGAATGAATATTAGATAAAGAGGGGATATTGCTTGTGGTCTTGTGGATTGATTGCCATATACATATGTTTTTCAAAAAAAAAAAAAAAAAGAAAAGAAAAAGAATATACATAGAGATTGTTGGTTCAAATTTCTTTCTAATTAGCTTATTTCTTTGCTCACTTTGAATGATTCATTCTCTAGTACTCCCTCCGTCCCACTAAGATAGGCGCCCACCATTTTTCACACATATTAAGAAAACATATTAAATGTTGTTGGAACTATTAAATATTTCCACTGTCTTCCTATTTTATCCTTGTATAAAATAATAAAAAAGTAGTGTGAACATAATTAATATCCTTGAGAAATAAAATATCTAATTGATTTTTAGTATTACAAACAATATTAAATAAGGGTATTTTAGTCAATTAGAAAATAAACCACACTCTCAATAAGGAAAGTTGACTATAATTTGGGACCAAACGCAAATGGAATACAAGCCTATCTTAGTGGGACGGAGGGAGTAAAAAGCATTTATCTATAACTTTCTTATTTTCCTAAACATACATTTTTCTTAAAGAGAATGTATATATATATAAAAATCATTTTTACATTTAAAAATGTAGTTTGGTGATTTCAACATATATTTTGTTAAATAAAGACTCTTGTAAAACCGTCTCTAATTAATTCCTGTATTTGAAATTTTTACAATACATTTTACATAGTCTTGAGATGATTTCCAAATTAGAATTCATCTCTTACCATATAATTGGTAAGAACAATATGTCACATATCATCTAATGTAACAACGTAGACAAAGTACGTGATGATAGAAGAGTTATATTTTTAATCAATAGGTTCACATTCCATTTGGACCTCATCACATATTGTAAGTGGTAAAGCCACTTTCTTTGACAAAGGAAAAGAGAAGGAAAGTCATGAAATGAAGCTACCAACTCCCATCTCCAAAGTCAAGAATGCAAGCTACCAACTCCCATCTCCACGCCTATAAATATAGCCTTTCATTCTTCAAATCCTACACCCAAAAAAAAAGTGAGAGCAATCTCATAAGATATAGAGAGGAATAGAGAGAAAAATTAGAGAAAAAAAGATAGTGAGTTTCTCCTAAATTTTTCGTGTTATTCCCTTAATTTGTGAGGGTGTGTTTTCTCCTATTATAAGAGAGAGTTATTTTCATTTGTACTCTTCTTATATTAGAGAGAAGTTGTTGTAATCCTTTGCTATAGTGAAATCCTTCTACAGTTTGCCCGTGGTTTTTACCTGAATTAATTTGGGGTTTTCCACGAAAACTGGGTGTTTTTCATTTTCTCATTTCTATTTCGGGCTTGTAATTGTTTAGCCAAGGGATTCCACAAAAATCGATCCAACAAGCAGATGTGGTATCGTAGCTTTGGTTGTGATTTTTCATTAAATTCTTAGTATGCTCTGTGGTTGCAAAGATAGACCGATCTTCCACATCGTAAACGATTTTTTGAGAAAATCACTAGATCTATAGCCGAGTTCGTGCTAAGATCGGATCCATTAGTGGAAAAGAGGCACCTATAAAATGGCGATTTAAATATGAAATAGAGAAATTCAATGGAAATAATTTCTCATTGTGGAAAATGAGAATAAAAGCAGTATTGAGAAAAGATAACTGCTTGGCGGCAATTGGAGAAAGGCCCGACGATATCACTGATGATAAATGGAGCGAGATGGATGGCAATGCTATTGCTAATCTACATCTAGCACTAGCCGACGGAGTATTGTCAAGTGTAGCGGAGAAAAAGACGGCAAAAGAGATTTGGGATACTCTCACAAAATTGTACGAGGCCAAATCACTACACAACAAGATCTTCTTGAAGAGGAAGTTATACACCCTTCGGATGATGGAGTCAATTTCGATGACAGACCACATCAACACCCTGAACACTCTATTTTCACAGCTCACAACAATGGGGCATAATATAGAGACGGGTGAACGTGCTGAAATTCTACTTCAGAGTCTACCTGATTCGTATGATCAACTCATCATCAATTTGACCAACAATTTGGAGATACTAGTCTTTGACGATATTGCAAACGGTTCTTGAAGAAGAAAGTCGGGCGCAGAAATAAAGAAGAGTAATTGGGAGCTCACAAGAAGTCGTAAGCTCTAATGGTGACGCAGAGGTAGATCAACTAACGTGGCCCCAGTGGGAGTCAAAATCGAGTAGATCAAAGTCAAGTAAGAAAAATGTCAAGTGTCATCACCGTGGCAGAAGGGGCACTACAAAAGGGAGTGTTGGCAAAAGAAGATTGAGGAAGCAAAGGAAAACGACTGAGACATTAAATGCTCGTGGTTGTGTAGCGAATACATCGGATGAGGGCGAGATATTATACAACCGAAGCAATGACAGCGGTTAAGTTGAAGGCAGTAAGAAGGTTCACCGACGTGAAGTGGCTTTTGGATTCAGGAGCTACATGGCATATGACCCCTAGGAGAGAATGGTTCCACCAATATGAACCTATCTCAGAAGGATCTGTGTTTATGGGTAACGATCATGCCTTGGAGATTGCTGGTATTGGTACCATCAAATTGGTGATGTATGATGGTACTGTTCGCACCATCCAGGAGGTACGACATGTGAAAGGCCTGAAGAAAAATCTATTGTCACTGGGACAATTAGATAGTATTGGGTGTAGTACCCATGTTCGAGATGGGATCATGAAGATTGTTAAAGGCGCGCTTGTGGTGATGAAAGCAGAAAAGATAGCAGCAAATCTGTACATGCTTAAAGGTGAAACACAACAAGAAGGAGAAGCATCAACTGCGAAGGTGAATTCGGGAGAAGACGTGACGATGATGTGGCACCGTAAACTTGGCCACATGTCTGAACGAGGTTTGAAAATTCTCTCGAAGAAAGCTTCTTCCAGGGCTCAAAAAGGTATCTTTACCATTTTGTGAGCATTGTGTTACTAGTAAGCAGCACAGATTGAAATTCAGCAGTTCGACTGCTAGAAGTAAAGCTATACTTGAGTTGGTTCACTCTGACGTTTGGCAAGCACCGGTTGTGTCCCTAGGAGGTGCCAGATACTTTGTATCATTTATTGACGATTACTCCAGGAGATGTTGGGTGTATCTAATTAGAAAGAAGTCAGATGTGTTTGAAGTTTTCAAAATCTTCAAAGCGCGGGTTGAACTTGAATCTGAGAAAAAGATCAAGTGTTTGAGGACAGACAATGGAGGAGAATATACTGGCGATGAATTTGATAACTTCTGTAAACAAGAAGGTATCAAAAGGCAATTTACGGTGGCACACACTCCACAACAAAATGGAGTAGCAGAGCGGATGAACAGAACCTTGTTAGAAAGGACAAGAGCAATGTTGAGAACTGCAGGGTTGGCCAAATCATTTTGGGCTGAAGCAGTCAAGACCGCCTGTTATGTGATCAATCGGTCACCATCAACCGCAATTGATCTAAAGACTCCTATGGAGATGTGGACGGGGAAGCCAGCTGATTATTCTCGTTTGCATACTTTTGGAAGTTCTGTGTATGCTATGTACAACGCCCAAGAAACATCGAAGTTGGATCCGAAATCCAGGAAATGCATTTTCTTGGGATATGCTGATGGTGTAAAGGGGTATCGCCTGTGGGATCCCACTGCCCACAAGGTTATAATCAGTAGGGACGTTGTATTTGCAGAAGATAAGGTGCAAAGTGATGATAGCATTTCAAAGGAGAAACCAGAGACTCATCAGTAGTTCAAGTTGAAGATCAACTAGAACAAGAAGTTCTAGATTCTTCAAGCAAGCACTGCAGCACGAAGAACAAGAGCAAGGCGAAGTTTGTGACTCCACAAGTTAGACGGTCAACTCGGGAGAGAAGAGGACCAGCTTGGCACTCAAATTATATTATGGAGGGTAACATTGCATACTGTCTACTAACAGAGGATGGGGAGCCATCAACTTTCATGGAGGCTATAAAGAGTCAAGATGTTTCTCTGTGGATGACAGCAATGCAAGAAGAAATGGAAGCTCTTCATAAAAATAAAACTTGGGATCTTGTTCCACTACCACATGGAAGGAAAGCCATCGGAAATAAATGGGTCTACAAGATCAAACGAGATGACAATGACCAAGTGGAGCGGTATCGTGCTAGATTGGTAGTGAAAGGATTTGCTCAGAAAGAAGGTATTGATTTCAACGAAATATTTTCTCCTGTTGTTCGACTGACAACAGTTCGAGTGGTTCTGGCGATGTGTGCTACATTTGATTTGTACTTGGAGCAGTTGGATGTGAAAACTGCATTTCTTCATGGAGAACTTGAAGAAGAAATTTATATGCTCCAACCAGATGGTTTCGAAGAAAAAGGAAAAGAGAACTTGGTTTGTAGGTTGAACAAATCTCTATACGGTCTCAAACAGGCGCCGAGATGTTGGTATAAGAGATTTGATTCCTTCATCACGAGCTTTGGATACAACAGATTGAGTGCAGATCCTTGTGTCTATAACAAGAGATTTGGTGATGGTGATTTCATTATTCTACAGTTGTATGTTGACGACATGTTGGTAGCGTGCCCCAACAAAGATCATATTATAGAATTGAAGGCTCAATTGGCTAGGGAGTTTGAAATGAAGGACTTGGGACCAAAGAAACAAGATTCTAGTGATGCAAATTTACCGAGACAAATAATAGGAAGATTTGGCTTTCTCGGAAGAATTACTTGAAGAAAATCTTATGACGTTTCAATATGCAAGATTGTAAGCCAATCTCTACCCCTCTTCTTATTAATCTCAAGTTATCCTCAAGTATGAGTCCTAGCAGTGAAAGCGGAGAGGATGGAGATGTCTCGAGTGCCGTATGCATCAAAGTGGGTAGTTTAATGTTCCCTATGGTTTGTACAAGGCGGACATTGCACAAGCGGTGGGAGCGATTAGTCATTACATGGCGAATCCTGGTAGAGAGCATTGGAATCTGTGAAGAGGATCCCGAGATATATCAAAGGGTACCTCGATGTCGCATTATGTTATGGAGGATCAGACTTTATTGTCAAAGGCTATGTTGATTGATTATGCAGGTGATCTTGATAAAAGCAAATCCACCACAAAGTTATGTGTTTACTCTTGCCGAGGAGCGATGAGTTGGAGTTTCAAACCGCAGTCTATCGTGGCTACGCCAGCGACGGAGGCGAAATACGTGGGCGCCTACACAAGCCAAGAAAGAGACAATATGGTTGCAAATGTTATTGGAAGAGCTTGGGCACAAACATGAGAAAATTGCTCTATTTTGTGACAGTCAGAGCGCTTTGCATTTGGCAAAGAATCCAAAGATTTCATTCAAGGACTAAACACATTCGTGTTCAATATCACTTTGTTCGTGAGAAGGTGGAAGAAGGAAGTGTGGATATTCAAAATCCATACGAAAGACAACTTAGCGGATATGTTAACAAAACCAAATAATGACAAGTTTGTATTGTGTCGATCTTCTATTGGTCTAGCGAGGCGTGAGCAAAGCATGAATATGGCAAGCGTAGAAAGGGTAAAATGATTTCTATGAAAGTGACTTTAAGTGGGAGAATGTAAGTGGTAAAGCCACTTTCTTTGACAAAGGAAAAGAGAAGGAAAGTCATGAAATGAAGCTACCAACTCCCATCTCCAAAGTCAAGAATGCAAGCTACCAACTCCCATCTCCACGCCTATAAATATAGCCTTTCATTCTTCAAATCCTACACCCAAAAAAAAAAAGTGAGAGCAATCTCATAAGATATAGAGAGGAATAGATAGAAAAAATTAGAGAAAAAAAAAAGATAGTGAGTTTCTCCTAAATTTTTCAAGTGTTATTCACTTAATTTGTGAGTGTGTTTTCTCCTATTATAAGAGAGAGTTATTTTCTATTTGTCTTTCTTAGCATATTGCAGTTGTTGTAATCCTTTTTCTTTATAGTGAAATCATCTACCAGTTCTTGCTGCGTGGTTTTTACAGAATTAATTTGGGGGTTTTCCACGTAAAATCTGTGTTTTTTTTCTCATTTCTATTTTAATTTGTAGAATGAGTTCCACAACCGATCCTAACACATATAACAGCGAACTTATCACTTCTAAGTCCCGTGAGGAAAAAAATTAGTTTTATTATTTATTAAAAAAAAAAAAAACCATTACACATTAGAATTCTGACTACAAGATTTTTGGAAATTTCATGCGTAAGTTTACTTCTAGCGCTATGCAAAGGTCGCCAATAGCGTAAATTATGACAATAAAAGATACTACCAATTACCACAAGTTCTTTAAATTTCTTACCCAATCAAAACTGTCTACTTACACAAATATATATATTGATTTGTTGACTTGAATTAAAAGAGATGGAAATTAATCTAGAACCACAATTGAAAATCACTTCAAATACCACGGGAAATTGTATATATTATTTTTAATTAATAAATATTTACGTTATGATATAAAAATTATAATTCAAAGTACTATATAAGATAAAAATAAATAAATAATAATAACCTAGCCATCAATTTTGAACCTTTCCCCCGCGGCATTCATACATCATTCACCCAAGTCAGTGAAAAAAAATAAAGAACGAAATATTGTACTTCACTTCATTTGAATTTTGTCCTCGCAAGCAAACTTGAAAGCTCCTCGCTCCATATAAAAGCCCTTCAAGTACTTCAAATCCAAAACCCCAATCAACTCCCATGGCTTCATATTGCTGTTCCACAAAATTCTTGCACCTCCTCTTTCTCCTCTCCTCAATTCCCTTTGCCCTAATCATCTACTCAGAGATTTCAAACCCCGCAACTCACGTGTTCGAATACCATAGCGCCGGGTGGTTCCGAAAATGTGCCAAGTGGGACGACGAAAACCAGCGATTTGTCGTCTCGTATTTCAATGGTGGGTTTGGGGTGATTCCGGTGCCGGAAAACTATACTCCGGGGATGGTTTTAAAGGAGAGTCCGGTTGTTAGTAACGCCGACTTTGGGAAGAATAAGACGCTAGGGTTTGTCATAGACCGGCCAAGGAACCGCGTCGTGGTCGCTATTGGTGATGCGTCGGATCACCGATATGGTGCGGTGGCGGCTTATGATTTGACCTCGTGGAACCGGATTTTCCACACTAAGCTTAGTGGTCCGGGTGAGTGTCGACTTCCTCCGGTTTAGCGCATGTTGAAATGTTTACTTAAAAGTAGATTAAAAAAAATGTAGTAAAAATAGCAAGACCAAATTTTGAGTATGAGTATGATAGCATAACTTAATAATAGATAGATACAAATGAGTATAGTAGCATTTTTTCAAAAATTTTTTGATTGATGAAAATTTTAAATGGAGTAACTTATTTTATGGTAGGAGTAAATCGTTTAAAAAAAATTTTTCCACCTAAAAAATACCAACTCTTATTGGACCGCCTTTATAGGACTCTCTCTCATTTCATGAAACCATTTAATCTAAAAGTTTAAGCTAATATTATACATTGGTTCAATCAAAAGAGGAAAAGATGCATTGTCTATATAATTGGGACGAATGGAGCAATGCGTTTCATATCACTGCTAGATATTATACTTTTTTTTTTTAATTATTATGCAGAAGAGAGAGCATTTGCGGAAGACTTAGCAGTTGACACAGAGGGCAATGCATACATAACCGATCCATTAGGCAACAAGATATGGAAAGTTGGGGAGAATGGTGAATTTTTGGCCGCAATAAATTAAAAGCCCTCTCTTTATCCCAAAAGAGTGGTACAACAACTTATTCGGACTTAACGGGATCGTCTACCACCCCAACGGATACTTACTAGTCGCACACATGGTATCGGGAAAGTTGTACAAGGTCGAAATTAGGAAAGGAGACGAAGTTAAGTTAGTTAATCTATCTAGAGGTGGTTTATTGAGATTTGCAGATGGTATGGAGTTGTTATCTCCAACGAAGCTCGTGGTGGCTGGATTGACTTCAAGATTGGTCGAGAGCTTCGACGATTGGGAGAGTGCTACTATTGTTAGCCAGTGTCGAGGTGTGACTCATCGTCTTGCGACTGCCCCGACGGTTAAAGATGGCATAGTGTATTTGAACCACATCGTTGGGTTAGGGTATCCTAGGAGAAAACATGTGATTGTTGAGGCCGCATTCTCTACATGAAATTTCACGTTTCATCAGAAAATAAATTTCTAAAAAATGAAAGAGTATATCGAGAAACTTAAATAATTTTATGTTACGTATAAGTAAAAAGTAATAATTTGTTAAAAGATATTTTGTCAATCAAGCATATACAATAGTTAAAAATACACAATTAAAATTTATTGATTTGGAATCCATACAAGTTGTACCATGATATGCAAATATTGACATGATAAGGGTAGCTAGTTAAGTTGTGATTGGCATCTATGGCTGTATTATTCCTCCATGATTAATATCATATATATATATATATATATATGCTTTGAAAACGTAACAAAGCAAAACAAAATAATCCATGCATTCACTTCTCATGAGTCATAACTTAAACTTTTTGATACAAGAGAGTCTTTTTTCTTTTAAACTTTTTATAAATCAAATATATTATCTAGAGAAACAAAATAAAAAATTCTTTCTAAAATTAATGATTTTGATTCACTTGATTTTGATTCACTTGAGACTTGTCGTGTCATATTAGCTAGACTATCTAAATAAGCTAATAAGGTTGAAATTTGAAAACAAATGAGTAATCAAAAAACATGAATGGTATAACGTAAATTGTAATCTAAACATTTTCGGGACATGAGAAATGCATTCTGGAGATATTTTATTCTTAATTGAATGTTTTTTGGGACATGACAACTGCATTGTGGAGATATCAAAGATTTTCAGGACAGTTTAATCGATTAACATATTTTATTCTTAATTAATAATGTTTTTCATTCCAAATTTCATTCAATTTGTTTGGATAACCACGATTACTGCCCAAAAGTCAAACCACATTTTGCCTTCATATTGAGTATGATCTCACTTAGCAGGTGTTAAGATGTGTGTTTTTATATATTTTTATGTCATATAGGAGAGACAGTAAGTGAAATTAAAATGTGGAGATTTGTGTAGTATAGGTAGGTCCTACAAAATTTGTGTGTAAAAATATGTTAAAACTTGTGGAAAACACGCGCTTAAAGCATGATAGGGAACCAATTTTTAAACTTTTTATTATTTTTTACCAATTTTTAAAATTTTTACTATTTTTTTATTCATTCTTTTTTTACCTTAAATTAATCATATCCACATATCACACCACATCCACAAATCATCACCATTCAACTCTACTAATTCTCTCTCTTCTTTTACATTAAAAACTTTTAAAAATCAACCCCTATCACCCTAGACATCCACTTCTCCCTCTTAACTTGGTTCATGTTCAACTTAACTTTTTTCAACCTATAAATTATATTTTACTATTTAGGCAAATCAAATTTTAATACTCAGTTACAGACGAAAGATAATTATTCATTAATATCTATACTATTTTTGATCTTACCATTATTTAACACAAAGAATATTATTTTGTAACAAAATAAAATTTTTCTGAACTCAAGTGTAGTCATTTGACAAATATTCTTTCCATCTAATGTAGATATAAGCCTCGTTGATTTTTTATACAGATTAAACTTTAAATCATATAATGATTTTCCTAACTTTTCTTTATTAATGAGTTTAAAAATTAGTTAAACTATTAATTGACTTTAGGAAGGTGTATTCAATTGAGATTTTGAAAGAATTTTAAAGACTTCCAAGGAATTTTATGAATTTAGAAAAATTTGGGTGTATTTAATTGAAAGTTTTAAAAGTCAATTAAAATCTTAAGATATTAAATATAGATTTTTATGGAGTTTTTAAAAGTCCATTAAAGTTAAACTTGTATTAAATCAAGACTTTTAAAAGTCTTATAAAATTATGAGGTATTAAAATTTATTTACGATGTTTAAAGATTTAGAATTCTCTAGATACTCGTCTTTTGGAACAAAGTATAAACAGAATTTTCCATAAAAAAATTTATCATTCATCCGTGAGATTCTCAATTAAAAGTCTATTAAACTTTTTAGAAATCTAAATTAAATATAGTCTCCTTAGAATGTGCAATCAAATGAAGATATACTAATTGAGAAGAACACTTAAAATAATAATAATAATAAAAATCTATATAATAGGATGGATGAAGTAAACTAGTGCTCTCCTGCCAACATTCTGGGCAGGAGACCATGCTCATGCATGACGTGGCGTCTTCATAGGACGCTATGTCATTCAATTAAATTTTTTTTTAATATTTACGTTAAGTGAAATAAATTATATATAATGACCCCTAATAATAGAGGGCTCGTGTGGGCCCTAGGATTTTTTCCCAATTTTTTCAAGTGTGGGCATTTGCAAACTGGGGAGCAGGCGTGGGATGAAGTATTAGGCAAAACTCAAGAGTGTGCTAATGACAAAAAAGTTGAGTGTCGCTCATGCAATAGCATTGCAGGGCATTTTTGTCATTCCGATAAACGCACGTGACGCACAGCGTAGCGCACGTGGACACGGCCTACCTGCGATTATTGAAATTTTGTCCACCCCACTTTCTTTTTCGGAAGTTACAAGAAAAATTACAAGAAAAAAATAGAATCTCCACCGCTTTGCGATGAGTGATGCTTTACAATGCAAGTTTTAGATTATAAATAAATATTTTAGAGAGAGAAAGAGTGCCTCCATTGAAATGGCGCAAGAAAAGGGGTCCATAATTCCTACTACTCAATAACTGTATTACTTTCTTCAATCCAAAAGTTTGACTACATTCATACAGTTAACAATTTTCTGAAATGGAGAAGCAGAAGAGTTTCTCCATCAAGCCCGTTAGATTCATAGTTTTCTCTTTCACCGTATCCTTTTCTGTAATATTTCTTATATTTTTCTCCACTTGGCTCATCAAATCTACCCCTTCGTCGTTTCAGCAGGACAGTGTACAGGTTTTGGATGATTTGAGCAGAAATTCTTCAGTAGAACCCACTTCTGCAGAAACCCATTTCACTGGAGTTCAATTTGCTTCTGATTCTGCCAGATTTGAAGGTGCCCACAAAAGTAGGGATAGAGAAATTTTCTCTGGTAATTTGTCAATTTTTACTTCAGTTAGTGTTAATCTGTCTTCAAATAAGGGTAATTTGAAAGAGGAACTTGTTAGGGATGATGAATTACAGAAACAGAGTAATGGGGAAGAACGTGTTTCTAAGGATTCGAGTAGGACTAGGATTGAGAAGAAGTTTAAAAAAGTTTGTGATATGACAAAAGGGAGATGGGTTTTTGATGAAACTTATCCCTTATACACAAACAAAACTTGTCCATTCATAGATGAAGGTTTTAATTGTTTGGCAAATGGAAGATTGGATAAAGAGTACATGAAATGGAGATGGCAACCTCTTGATTGTGACCTTCCTAGGTAAGAAACCTCTTAACCTCGTACCCCAACTTGAGACCTCGTACCATCTTGCACTCTCATTCTCCTCCCCATTATGTGGGGTGACTTAATTCTCCCCATTGTTGATGCTGATGTGGACCTCTGAAAACCAATATTCAAGAGTCACATACAGTAATGGGGAGAATAAAGTCTCTCCACATAAAGGGGAATAGAGTGAGAGTGGATTGTTGTAATTTTGGTTGATTGTAATGTAGTTATGATTGTAATGTTGGTATGAAGACAACGATGAAATGATTTTGCTTGTGGGGTTGTTTGGTTGTAGGTTTAATGCGACGAAAATGCTCGAATTGATTAGAGGAAAGAGGCTAGTTTTTGTGGGTGATTCAGTCAACCGAAACCAATGGGAATCAATGTTGTGTCTGTTGATGGAAGGAGTCAAAGATCCAAAGACGGTTTATGAGGCTCGTGGGAGGAAAATAACGAAAGAGAAGGGAAATTATAGTTTCAAGTTTGTGGTGATTCTTGAAAACTCTTTCTTGCTATAGGGTGTTTCGTAAGTTTGCTAATCATCATGTGTACTGTATTTGATTAGAATGTTGAATCTTTTTGTAGGACTATAAGTGTACGGTCGAGTATTATGTAACGCACTTTTTAGTTCACGAGAGTAAGGCGAGAGTAGGCAAGAAAAGGGTGCAAACTTTGCGCATTGATGCTATCGATAAAGGGTCGTCTAGATGGAGAGGAGCTGATATTCTTGTTTTCAATACCGCACATTGGTGGAATCATCACAAAACAAAAGCTGGGTGAGCTTCTTTTTTAATCTAGCCTCGACCGAAAATTCTGTTATTTTATCGCAATGTAGTAATATTTTGACACTTGTTTTCAAATTACTGAAAACAGGATTAATTACTACCAAGAACGTGACCAAGTTTACCCTCGTCTCGATGCTTCAACAGCTTTTCGTAGGGCCTTAACTACGTGGGCATCATGGGTTGATAAATATATCAATCGGCGCAAAACGAAAGTGTTCTTTAGAAGCTCTGCACCTTCTCATTTCAGGTTCGTCTCGAGTCTCGACTGTGAAGACTTTTTCTAAAAGCATGTACCTTTTAGATCCTTACCATGAGTCTATGAGAGCTTCAAAACTTTTACTTACAAGTAAAATGCAAAATAATTAACCATTTTCACCCTTAGAAGTTGAAAATACGAAAGTCATGAAATAGTAGGTTATGTAGACATGTTCGAAACAAAATGTTGCCCTTCTTTTAAGCCAAGCCAAACATCTCTAATGATGAAAATGTGTCTTCAGGTTAATTTTTATTTTAATTTCTCAAAAACTAACTTAGGCCCGATCGTTTTAGAAACCCTAAGATGTTTAGATAATAATGAGTAGTGATTTGAGATGCGTGGTTAATATTAAAGTTTTATTTTGACTTTAATTACTTGAGTAGTAAAAGTTGATTTATGAATAGCGGAGGTTCATGGAACATGGGTGGCCATTGCAAAGAAGCTTCTCGACCGATCAACCAGACTTTTGACAATGGTTACCCAGAGAAAAACATTATTACAGAAGAGATAATACGACAAATGAAGACTCCCGTGATGTTTTTAAATATAACGTGCATGTCAGACTATAGAGTAGACGGTCACCCATCTGTATATGGTCGAAACCCTAATAAGGGCAAGACCGGTATTGAAGATTGCAGCCATTGGTGTCTTCCCGGTGTGCCCGATACTTGGAATCAATTATTGTATTACTACTTGTTACAATCAAGGACAAAATAGTTTTGTATCGTAGTATTTGTGTAACACTAGTTGTGATTGCATTGTTGTATGTTTAAGAGGTGATTACGTGTGCGGTTAGTGGCGTGTAATTGTGTAAATGGGTGGGACCACCATGCCGTGGGACATTGCACTAGACCCGCGTATAGGGGTAAAAATGATATTTTGTATGGTCTTATTTTAGATGGTATATACGATTATACATTGAAATTGGTGTACAAATAGATAAATCCAATCCACAATTCGCAAGTATGGATTAGTGGAATTAATTAGCGTAGGATCAATCTTCCGCTTTTGTTCTATAAGTGAGAAATGTGACGAATTGAAAGCTAAAAAAGAGTGATTAGTCTTCAAGTTTAACTATTTAATCAAAGTTAAATTTTAATTCAACAACTCATCCAATATTAGTAGTGTGTGTTATCATCTGTCCATGTCGTCGACCTACCATGACTAAATAAATGTTTTTAAAAAATAATCGAATTAACTACCCTTGAAATATATGAAATTAATAAATATATATTTTTGACCGTGAAATAAGTGAAATGAAAAACCAAAAATAAATAAATCACTACAAGAGCCATGTCCATTTAAACCTTCTCTTCATTTCTTCGGAATTCACCATGGTCGTCGCCCTCCGCCCGCTGCCACTTCCTCCGTCGTGTCAAAATTGTCACCACCCACATGACACCTTTCACCACCCTAATCATCCCAATCGTCACCGTCACATAATACAGCCACCACCCAACAAAATCCGCCGCCCCAATCTTCAACATCAGCTCCCTCTTCAACGCCGGCACAACCACCAGCGCCTCCACCTCATTCCTCAACGTCCACCACCACAGACCACCGAAGCTAACCGCCATCGCCACCTTCTCCGCCCAACTCCCCTCCCTTGGAACCCCGAAAACCGTGTCGTCCACCACTGGTTTCACTGCCGCTGCAGCCCAAAACGTCATCGTTTCATGCAATCCAAAGAAGAAAATTATTCTACACAGCAAACTCTTCTCTTCCCCGAAACGCAATCCGTCAAAGCCGGCGGCGATGCTCCCTTCGAGTCCCAACGCAACACAAATTTGTAAAATGCAAATGAAAATCCAAGCAGCGTATAAACACGGCCGGAATCCAAAGGCCACCGCGGGCGCTGCCATAGACCGCGGCGGACTATTCAGAAGTGTGAATTTACCGATCAATCCATTTGTAAGAGCTGAAACACTAACGATTGAAACTAGCAGATTGATGATTGTGGGTTTTGTGTATAGAAAAAGTAGAGACAATGGAGAAGTGGGATTTTTTGTTGGATAATTGTCAAAAACTGATAACAAATAACGGGCGGTGGTGAGCCGCGCAAGGAGGAGGAATGAGAGGGGGATGAGGAGGCTGAGAAGGGTGGCGGAAAGGATATGAAAAGCCTCTCTAACGGCGGCGCCACCACTCTTCATTAGTGATACTTTCTTGCCATTTTCTTGACATTTTTCTGAATTTGAATCCATTTAATCCAAAAACAGAAATAATTTCACATGAAATCAAATATCAGTAACAGAGGTATATATTTGAATTTTTTGATCCCCAAGAATAATTAAAAACAATTTGAGAAAGGGAATATAATTAGAGTGGCTCTCACGACCTTTGTTAGTTGACTATAGACATGCATGCTAATTATAGATAAATCATTCTTAAATTAATTACCTACTGCAACATATTTCATATTTTATAGAAAAATACTAACTGACCATAATGAATGAAATAATCGTTGACATAATGCTAAGTTACTCGTGTGATCAAGTGAATTAAAGAATGATGTGTGGAAAAAATAGATATTATCGGGTGTATAATATATTGAACTTTATGTCATTCATTATACTTTTGTATCATAATTGTATTTTATAAATTCTCATGTTTAATTTTAATTTTGAAAGAAAACTACTTTAATAAAATTATTTTCACTTTAAACTGCTTGTACGCATATACAGTGTATGATAATTGGCTATTGATCATTATAACATTATTCACGTAATGTCTAATGAAATACAAACATCGTATAACTTATATCAATGTCGTGTTCATGTCAGACACCTACGCAATGTGTAAAAATACATCCTTTTTAATATTATATATG
Organism: Jasminum sambac; assembly: GCA_018223645.1. Classification (NCBI taxonomy): domain Eukaryota; kingdom Viridiplantae; phylum Streptophyta; class Magnoliopsida; order Lamiales; family Oleaceae; genus Jasminum; species Jasminum sambac. The sequence continues at coordinate 32,700,962 of CP073652.1, forward strand.
TATAGATAGAGTTTATTGTTCATTATATTCAATAAATTGACATTTGGGATCATACAATTATTACAAATGGTAAGAAAAAGTAAAATTGGCAATATGATAATTCTAGTTAGTTTTTATTTGACGTATAATTTAGAGTCTTGATGTTGTCATTGACGTAATGGGTTGTGCAAAGCACATCTGAGTTTTGTCAATAAATTATGTTTTTGTTATAAAAGTATAGAAACAATAGAGAGAATTTAGAGAGAATGAATTCCAAGGAATTCTCAGGAATGAATTTCATTAATAACTGAAGCCCTATTTATAGGAAAACCTTGAATGGCACAGTCGTAATTACATAATTTCATCAAGGGTATAATAGTCATTCACATATAATAATTACATCTTTTACCAAATTATTCCTCCACCAAATTATTCCTCCATCAAATTATTCCTCATAATTCATAACCACCAAATTATTCTCAATTATTCATAACACTTCAATTATTATTCATAACACTCTCGAACGACTATTAATACAAATGTCTTCCTGACTGCTTTGGAGAAAAACCCAGTGGGAAAAAACTTCCAAACCGATTGCGGGATAGCTTGGAGTGGTTATATCTTCTTCATCAAAACATTGCTCCCCACGATGTCTATCGGTGGCATATGAGTATTCACGTCTTTGCCTCGTTAAAACCTTGTCAAGAAAACCCAGTGGGAAAAAACTTGATCGAAGGAAAAGAAATCACAATTTCTCCCGTTTGATTTCATATCTTGAAGCCCGATATCTTTACTTACAGTAAATGATTTCAATATCATCATCGTTTGGATCTAAAGCATTAGCTCCATTATAACTGATCCAATAGATACAATGTATCAATTTCTCATATCGTTCTCAATATACCATGAATATGCCTCGTTAAAACCTTATTAGGAAAAACCCGTGGGAAAAACCTAATGAAGGAAAAAGTACATTATTCATGTGAATACGCCCTTAAAGTTGCCTCATTAAAAACCTTGCTAGGAAAACCCAATGGGATAAAACCTCAGTCAAGGAAAAAGAGTGCAACAGCGTATTTTATACAAGTATCTTTGCAAGCATTTCAAAATCTTTCATACATTTGTATGAGTATCATATACATTGATTTTATACTCTTCGTTCATTTAGAGTGCATCAATTTTCTTACACAACTACAAAACATTCACCATGAACACATGTCTCCAAACACACAATTTAAAGCATATAAATTCATAGTAAAAACATGTAAACATATAAGTAAACCTTCATAACTAACTAACACTTAAAATATATCATTTAACATTTAATACTCACTTAATAGGTTATTTCATTCCCAGGGGCTTAGCTCACCCTTTAGGGTACTCATAAACACAGGTTTAGCTCATCCGATCCTTTAATTTCCTTTTTGGTACTACACACACGATCGGTAATTTAACTTTCATGAGCATGCAACATATAATGACCACCATGCTTATCTTTAAACTTGAGCAATAGTCATCATCATCTCATCATCTCATAAGTTAAGGATTTCACATTCACCATTTATCATCTTCAATATATCTCAATATTTTCATTATCATTGATCATATGTAGCGCTACATTTTCATATCGTGTCGACACTTTTCAATTTCATTTCTTTCCCCATATCGACATAACTTATCGAGATATCTCTTTATCAATCCTCTTTTAGGATTACACAATATAGTTATGTCTATATACTCTTCAAGAGTATATGCCTCCGATTATTAAGACCATCTTTTATAATTTGCTTTGATATATATGTTTGGGGAAATATCAACGCTTCTAGCGTGCTAACTTATCAAAGCATCGTAGGCGATATATGTGATTGTTCATAGCCTTTCATGCATCTTTTGAACTTCAAGTTAGGTATTTCAATTTGAGGATATAACATGATGCATTTCACATATTATTTTCAACCTTTAATACTCCCCTCATCTTTAAGAAAATTTAGAACACCAAAACTCATAGAGTTGGTATGAATTTAATCATATATGTTCTCATCATTCAAATTTTTAATATGGGAATTTAGACCGTTTGCATTCTATTCTCGATATCGGCAATTTATTTGAGGACTTTAAATAATTTGCCATATAATATCCCACTTGTATGCATACTCAAATCCTTCGTGAGATTTATTCAAATCATTGGGATATATATATATTTACTACTTTATCATTAAATCTGAAAATCATGCTCATCTAGTGAGCAAATATTTAAATAAATTTCAAATTACGAATCATATACACATGTGACTATCTAGTGGATCCATATCATAATATCTAGTAGTCCACATGGAGGATGAGTGGGCCCATACTTCTCATCCTTTATTCCAGATATATTTGGGATTTATTCCCAATATTGGCTAGTAATGATTTCATCATTTATCGAGAACAATCATTGAAGAATTCTTTTAATTTTTCACTTGAAATATTGATTTCAATAATTATTTAAACCGGGATGGTCAGTCCGGTTTTGCAAACGAGTATTATTGAACTTCTAGTTCAGTAAATTCTTATATCGATTTCACTAGTATCTGTATAGTGCTCAATATGATTTATCATAGAAATCATTCACCGACATATTCCATCATCTTTTGGTGACATTATTGTCTACTACTGTTCAAACACGGAGTTACAGCTCATACGCATCACATCCGGCTATTATTTAATTCCGAAATCGTAGCTCTTACGCTTCATATTATTTATTTAAAATCGGAGTCTTATTTCATACGCGTCGTATTATTCTATAAATAAATCATCAAAATTATTGCAAAATTCATCCTAACAAGGATCTATACATTATAATGGATCATATGCTCTCAAATCTTCGAAAATACTATCCATCACTACCGATCAAAATCCTAAGAAGGATTTATCGATGTAGGCTGGAAAGATTAAGAATGCTAATGAATAAGGGTATCCCACAAGATATCCGATGCTTGATTGAAGCAAATGTTCGATTATCTGGTGAGGTTTCAATTCCTTCTAAATACATGCCTGGTATGGGTAAAAGTAGTTTTTCAAAGAAACGGAGAGCAAAAAGATTAGGAGGATGCTACAAGTGTGCTCGATGGACATGTGACACTCGATGTAAATCTGTGGGGTACTTGTCCAGAAACCGAGAAGATAAAATAGCATTCATTAAGGATGGATTGAGTAAAGAGCCTTTGGATAATATTCAACAGGCTCTTGAGACACATCCTAGTGGACACGTACAAGGTGAGCTAATGGCCTTATGGGCCAAATTCAAAGATCAACAAACGCATTACTGATCTTGAAAAACTTACTTTAGAAGATCCTGTTTGTAAATTTAGTAGAAAATTTTAGTATAATAATTTTCTCATATTAATATAAGGAAGCTCGGTGTAATAACTAAGATCAATGTTTTTCTTGTAATTGTAAATATTGTTTTTCGATTTTAAGATATATATATATATATATATATTATTTTTCAATCACCAAACAGATATATGTCATTTTCACTTAAAAAAAAATTTACGCATTTTTTCTCTTTCATATTTGTCAAAAAGTAAATAGTGCACTCAATTATTGGTTTGAAAATTTTTCTTTAAATAGAGGATTCATATATCTCTCATGTTCATACATTAAAAGTAGAGTGCAAAACGAGAGATAGGAGTAGAGATGGATATGGAGATTTTAGAATCATCTCATACAAGTCGACGCTTTACCTCTTGCATTAAAACCGTATGTATTCTTGGTGGATCTAAACTGGTAGGCCATATCCAATATGTGGATATGGCAAACCGACTAAATAAAGAGTTAGGGAGACAAGAAATCAATATACTATACTGGAGGAACCAACAACAAACTTTTAGCTAGACTTATAATGGCCGCACAATCATGGGGAATAAGAGTTTGAGTGTAATACCTTTCCATCTAGTTGGATCTAATACTCGAATTGGAGCCGATTCTACCATGGGTCCAGCGAGGGTTGGGGCTACAGCGCAATCCATCCACAACCGCATGATGTATATGATGAATAATAGTGATGCTTTCATTGTCCTTCCAGCGCTACAACACATTTGGAGGAAATATTCAATATAGCCTCGTTGGCACAGTGGAATTTTCATGTCAAACCAATAGGTTTGTTGAATATTAATAATTTCTTTGATGGCTTACTAGCGTTTCTAGATCGAGTGTAAATAATAAGTTTATCTCTCATTCAATGAGAAAAATACTTATTTACGCTAAATGATTGTTGATGAGCTACTCATCAAATTTCATGCATATGTTCAAGAATCTATGGAAGCTCAGTCCGTCGGTCACAAACCACTTTGGTGTCAAGCGAAAAGAAATTCGGATCCTTTAAATATTTCATTATGAATCCTAATGTTGATGGTGGCGAGTTACTGAGTATTTATACTCTCGAGACGCATCCTCATTTATGGATTCAAGATGTATATTCTTTTTACATTTCTATATTTTAGTGTTTAATGTCATCTTTGATATTCTCAATATGTTCCATTTATTTGTTTTGTACTTCTTACGGAGTAATAATAATATCATATTGGCTTTATTCAAATACAGAATCTAGTGATTATGCTTCTTCAAGAGCATTTTATTCTCATATTAATACAATCTCATATCATCGATGAGATTACTTCATATAATTTCTCCATGCGATATATTATCTTTGATTTATCAACATGGGATCTATTGAGCATTTTATTTTCATCTATTTATCCAATGGTGACTTCAAGTACCACTTACTCAATTTTCTCCATTAATATTCGGTATATATGGGGAAGTAATTTTATTCTCATCGTCTACTACTTGAGAGTATGATTAGAATATTTGATCAACTACTTCTATCTCGGGAGTAGGATTAGTTATAACCAATCGTAGTATAACTCATCATATTGAAAATATGCACACCAATCGTGTGGTATTACCCACCACATTGGAAATATACTCAAACTATAAAGTGCATAAATTTAAATTGCAGAAATTAAATTTCCTCCAATAGGTGGTCGAACCTACCTTATGGGAATTATTGCAATAAATATAAATTTACGGAATTTAAATAGCAAGAATTAAATTGCATAATGTTTAACTACTTCTTCAGGAGTAGGATCTCGCTAGTAGAAGGTATTACCCATCACTTAGCATATAAAGTCTTGTAAATATATAAAACCTTCCGCTTAGTGACGGTTGAACCCATCATCAAGTAGGAGGTATTGCAAGAATTAAATTGCAAATGAAATAAAGTGCGAGAATTAAATATTGAACTGCTTCTACGGGAGCAAATTTGTTCTTCTAGAACAAATACTCATTACTTCTACAAGAGCACACTTATCCTTCTAGAATAAGTATATTATGTAATTGAACTCTTCGAGAGTTACATTAATATTTCGATCTATTAACTCAAATGGACTTGAGTCGTAATTAATGGATTTAGAATTTCTTGAGAATATTCTATCAATTTTTGTTTATTATCGTCAAAATTAGGTCGGTCCTTTTTCTGATTACAAGGTAAAATTGTCTATTCCAATCCGCAATGGTTAAATTATCAAACATATTCTATCAATATTATACGATTGGAAAACCGTCTCCTTTTCACTTCCATTTATAAATATCAAAATATTTAATGACTATTTTGTAACATTTCAAAAATTGGTGTACTAATTTGTAAATTTTGAAAGTTTGATAATAACATATTTCAAAACGAGTTATTACCCTATCAATATTGGTGTCAAATCGAAACTCTCGTTAAATCGAGTATAATGGAGTCGAGAAAATTTGATTTTGATCATGTATGCTCCTTATACCTCGAGAAAACGAATGTAATAGTTTAATATATTATTATAATATAATATAATATAATATATATATATTTGTGCTCTGAAATTGTTTTTGCTTACCAGAAGATGCAGAACATTGCGTTCATGTCAATTTGATTTGTATAGATATTTCAATGCTCCACTGAATCAAGCCACAGACAATCATCTTCTCCCATAAGCAACATAAACGTTAATCTACTGTAGATCAACACGGAAGGGTTGATACGTGTTTTCTGAGAACCAATCTTGTCGGCATACCAAACAATGGAATCAGCCAAACGATTTCAGTATCAAATCGGAAGAATGAGAAGAGAAGTGATGAAGTTTATAATCTAACTAATATTAAGGTTTCTGATACAGAAGATCATCTATAAGATGCAACTGTAGAGCATATTCCCTTCATATTAATTAGTGGCTAGAGACTCGTGTTGATAACGTGTTATAAAAGTATAGAAACAGTAGAGAGAATTTAGAGAGAATGAATTCCAAGGAATTCTCAGGAATGAATTTCATTAATAACTGAAGCCCTATTTATAGGAAAACTTCGAATGGCACAATCGTAATTACATAATTTCATCAAGGGTATAATAGTCATTCACATATAATAATTACATCTTTTACCAAATTATTCCTCCACCAAATTATTCCTCCATCAAATTATTCCTCATAATTCATAACTACCAAATTATTCTCAATTATTCATAACACTTCAATTATTATTCATAACAGTTTTAACAATTTAAAACATTAATTGAAAACAAGCTTAATTAAGCTATTGGCAACAACTTTGATCCAAATTTAATTTTTCTTTTCCAATATTTTTTATAACTAAAATATTTCTATCTAGCTAGTAATTATATTACAAAATCCTATTATGTATTGGGCAAATTAACTTCTTTTCCTTCTTTCTTACACTTGAAACCCCCCCCCCCCCACACACAACAAAATAAATAAATAATAATAATAATAACAACAACAACAATAATAAAATAAACAAATAAAAATAAATAACCCCAAATTAACATAGCTAAAGCATTTTTCGAAAGATATTCGAAAGAAAAGTGATTACTATAAAAATATTAGCAATAAAATATATTGCATTGTGTGACAATAATGAGCATAAAAAAATGGATTGTTAGAATAATTAAATAGGTTTGGTAGTTCCTTTTACGACTGTCCCTTTGGCCCAAGAGTTACTTCTCCCATGTCCAATCGAGGAGAGCTAGCTCTAACTAATCGTTGCACAAGCTATAAATCTCAATTTACATTCTAATAATTGTTCGTACAATAGTAAAACACGAAGTGTTAATTTAAGAGTGTGTTTAGAAAAGATGGTTGAAAGAAATGAAATTTCTAATGTACGATTGACGAGAAAAGTTTTTAAAAATATGAAAATATTGTCAAATTAAAAATGATTAGTACTTTAAAATGATATTTGAGAAAAAATAATTTTTGAAATGCCGAATAATTAAAATCATAACGTTCTCTCCTGCATGTATATATTTGTATGTATCATGCTCATTCATCGCCATCAGCAAAACCGACGACTGTATTACGGCACCCACACAACTCGCAAGAGTTCTCCAACGAAGAGAAGGATTGGTGGGAAACTTGACTAAAACAATGTCAACTTTTAAGCTTTATTTTGAAGGGAGAAAAAGCTTTTGGTGTTTCGATTATTTTGGCCATGTAACATATGTTAATTAACTTATGAAGTGTTGTATGTATATAGATATATACTAACGAATAATGCTAGTGATTTGATCATCTTTTACATGCTAAATAAAATTAGCTTCTTAATTTAAAATATTAATTATATTTCATCTTTTTGTTTAATGGGCAACGTAACTTGTAATTTTGTTTCCATTACAGTGGCTACTCTTTGCATTGGTGTTAAATACACGTGTACGTTCTTGACTACTAACATAATGTCAATATTGTTTAATGATATAAGTACGCAATATTGTTACAATAAGCTTAATTTTCATGATAATAAATACAAAAGATACATGATTTGCACTTGTAAGTTTTCTATTAGTGACATTTAAATGTGATGAGAATATAATTTCTCTTTTTAAATTTACCTTATATTTATAATATGGTCATAAATGAAAAAACACAAATGGCCTTCTTTTTTTTTTTTCCCTATTGCTTTTCACACTTATGTGCACTACAAGTGAGATAAATTAATACTCAATTCGTCCCAATTATATAGTTTCATTCTATTTGGTCCTAATTATATTGTCATATTTATTTATTTTTTTATTTACCATCACACCTCACTTAATTTATGCATTTTAACAACATCTGATAATTTCAATTGTTTTCAGATTCATTAAAGAAAGGTAAAGTAGGAAAATTATTTATATTATTTACTTTTTTAAATAGTAACAATATTAATTCGTGTAAACAATAAAAGAAACTTATATAATTGAGATGGGAGGAGCGAAATTTAAAATTTTTTGCTTGATCACATTAACAACTCTTCATTTTACTTTGCAAGTCTCCAAATCCGTGGTTACTACAAGGCAATTAAACATTGCATGAAAACGAGATAGATTATGAAGAATGTAAATCACAGTTCTTCTTTTAAGCAAGCAGCATAGATCGATTTATAATTTGTTTGATATGATTTAATTACTAATTTAAAATCACATTTTCTCACTCATTATTTTTAGCTATTCATACATTGATTTATAATTTTATTTTTTATTTGTTAACACTCTTTTCTTTACTACTCAATCGTATATATAAAACCATTTTTTTTAATAAATATAATATGTATCAAATGTTGGGCTGCCTCAACTGGGTCTGTTCATATTGGGCCTATCTACCCGATAAGGCCTTGACTTGTTCAAACTGGTTGTTGCCGGATTTGGTGGAGGATTCTTTGGGCTTTTTTGAATTAGCTGATCCGTTGGCTGATGATGGGCCTATAAAGAGGAGAGACGCTTGGTTGACACATACCATTCGACTTCTGCCTTCTCTCGCTTGTCTCGCACACTTCTCTTCTCTCAGAAACCCTAGATTTACTTTTGTGTATTTCGATTGGTGTAGTCTCATATTGTTGAGGCTTGTGGTGATAAAAGGAGAGTTGATTCGAGGCTATTGTCACTGTGATTGTTGATCTTGATAGTGGATTTAGAGCTATTCCTCTGTGGATGCTCAACTAGAGACGGCTCCATTCTTGGAGGAACTTCCGCCTTTGTGGCTAAAACAATTCGTGTGTTCTTTATCGCTTTGTGTTCGGCTTGATTATTGCCGTGATTTGGTTGATTTCTGGTTGATTTCACCCCATCAAGTGGTATCGTGAGCAACCCAAATTTACGCTAGTTGTGGCTTGATTGATCTGTCGAACCTTCGAACGGTGGTGGCGATTCGATTTCTGAAAGAACAACCTAGGGTTGTCACTGGTATTCTGGTATTTTCTTCGACTGGTACTCTCTGTATCTGAAACCTAGGGTTTCAGAGTGGGTAAACTCTATTCCCTTATTTACTGTTAATTTGATAATATTTTTGAAGTTAACCCGAGAGGGTATTGACCAGGAGTTCAACCTTGGCTTTTCGATTAATCGATGTCGGATTTGGGGTTCCCCTGCTCTCGAGACCTCGAGTCCGCTTCTAAGCAGTGGGGTTTTAGTATCTATTTGCTGAGAGTTTTTCCGTGTTTGCTTTGCACTCTGTGTAATTGCTACACTAATTGTTCTGTTCTGTTCTGCACTGTGATTGTATTCACCTACTATTAATTGTTCTGTTGTATGCATTCTCTGTTCACTTGCATCTATCTGTCATGTCTTCACTTAAGTTTGAGGTGGAGGTTTGGAATGGTGTGGGTGACTTCAGTTTATGGAAACAGAAAATGCGTGCATTATTATTGCAACAAAAATGTGCTATGGCCATTACTCAAACTTGGCATGCTGAATTCAGTGCATACCGTAGGCAAGAACTTGATGAAACTGCCTGGAGTTCTATTTTTCTGCATTTATCTGATACTGTCATTAGAAAAATAGGAGAAACTGCTTCTGCTCATGCTTTATGGACTAAACTTGACTCTCTATACCTTACCACCACTATGCCAAACAAATGTTTTCTTTTAAAACAATTGTACAATTTTAAGTTTGATACTTCCTTGAATCTTGAAGAAAACATTGATAGATTTAATAAAATTATTAATGATTTGGGAAATTGTGATGAATCTATCTCAGCTGATCAACAAGTAATTGCTTTACTTAATGCTGTTGGTGAAAGGTACAGAGAGGTAAAGAATGCCCTTGAATATGGCAGAGAGAGTGTGAATATTGACACTGTCATCACCTGTCTTAGAAATAAAGAACTTGAATTGAAAAATGATTTAAGAGATTCTAAGACTTCTGAAGGTCTATTTGTTAAAGGCCAAACATCTCATCAGAAGCCTCAGAACTCTAAAAATAAGAAAAAGAAAGGTGATGACAATAGTCAAAAGAAACACAAAAATCAAAATTTGAAAAACAAAAACAAGTCAAAAGAAAGAGAGTGTTTTTACTGCCATAAGAAAGGGCATCTCATTGAAAACTGTTTTAAAAAGATTGCTGATTTTAAAGAAGCTAAGGGTGCTGAGTCTAATAATACTCTTGCTTGTGCAGTGAATGCTGAAAATGATGGTGTAGTGCTTGCTACTACTTTCAGTGATAATTGTTCTGACTGGATACTTGATTCTGGTTGCACTTTTCATCTGTGTCCCATAAAATCTTGGTTTTCAGATTTTAAAGATGTTTTCAGTGGGCAAGTTGTAATGGGTAACAACCAGCCCTGTAAAATCCATGGGATTGGTACAATTCATCTTGAACTTGAAAATTCTAAAGTGTTGACTCTTGAAAATGTTAGATTTGTACCAGATTTACAAAGAAACCTTATTTCAATTGGTGAACTTGATGAACATGGTTTCAAAATATCCCTTACCTTAGGAGTGATGAAAATCTTCAAAGACAATTTTAATATCATCACTTCATACAAGAAAAATGGGATTTTTCATGTTAATGCTGTTCCTACATCCCTATCTTTGCTTCATCGCATGTGATGCAACTATGTTATGGCACAAAGACTTGGTCATATTAGTAACAAAAGCATGCAGCATTTAAACAAACTTGGAGTTTTTGGCAAAGATAATATTGAGGAATTGAAATTCTGTGAAGGATGTTTAATTGGAAAACAACATAGACTGCCTTTTGAAAAAGGAATTCATAAATCATCTCACATACTTGAATATATACATGCTGATTTATGGGGTCCTGCTTCTGTGAGTACCTTCTCTGGTTTTAAATACTTTCTGCTGATTGTTGATGATTTTTCCAGAAAGATTTGGGTTCATTTGTTGAAAAATAAATCTGATACTTTTTCTGTCTTTAAAAACTGGAAAATTTTGATTGAAAATCAAACTGGGAAGAGAATCAAAGCTCTTAGAACTGATAATGGACTGGAATTTTGCAACTATGAGTTTGAAAATTTTTGTAAAAACTGTGGTATATTAAGGCACAAAACAGTGCCTTATACACCACAACAAAATGGTGTTGCTGAAAGGTTCAATAGAACCCTTTTAGAAAAAGTGAGATGTATGCTTTTAAATGCTAACCTTCCAAAAATGTTTTGGGGTGAAGCTGTGAAAACAGCAGCCTATCTTTTGAATAGAAGTCCAAATAGTTCTAAAGATTTTAAAACCCCTGAGTCTTTCTGGACTAAACAGCCTTTGAACTATTCAAAACTAAAAGTTTTTGGATGTGCTGCCTATGCACATCAAAGTGAAGGAAAACTTGATTCCAGATCTATTAAATGTATTTTTCTTGGGTATAGTGAAGAATCAAAAGGTTACAGGCTGTGGGTAAAAGAAACACCAGGTTTCAAAGTTATTATGAGTAGAAATGTCATCTTCAATGAGAATTTGTTGCCTTGTGTGAAGACTGCTGACAAAACTGAGCCTGAAAATGCTAAACAACGTGTACTACTACCTGTTGATAATGGAACAGCCTATCATCCACCTATTGAGGTGGAGCCTCAACCTGAAATCGATCATTCCAGTAATCATCCTCTTCTGATTCTGATGAGAATTCAAATCCCTTTACTGGTAATAATTCAGGTGGTAATACTCAACTCAATGATTATATGCTCACTAGAGACAGAGAAAGAAGGATTAGAACACCTTCTTCTCGAATGAATGATTTTGTTTCATTTAGTATATGTGATGATCTTATTGGTTTTTTGCCTTCAACCTTTGAAGAAGCAAATACTTGTAGTGATGCTAAATCTTGGGTTGAAGCTATGAAAGATGAGTTGACTTCTCTTCATAAAAACAAAACTTGGACTCTTGTTGAAAAACCTAAAGACAAAAAGGTTATTGATTGCAAATGGATTTTTAAAATCAAAGATGAAGGTGAAAATAAGAAAAGATTTAAAGCCCGACTTGTTGCTAAAGGTTTTTCACAGAAAGAGGGCATTGATTTCAATGAGATTTTTCACCAGCTTGCCAAATACACCACTATAAGAGTTTTCTTATCTCTTGTCAATCAATTCAACCTAGAACTTGAACAAATGGATGTGAAAACTGCTTTTCTTTATGGTGATTTGGAAGAAAAGCTATATATGTCACAACCTCCTGGTTTTGAGTCTTCTGGAAAAGTTTGTCTTCTGAAGAAATCTTTATATGGACTTAAAACAAAGTTCCCAAGACAATGGTATAAGAGATTTGACTCTTATATCCAAAGTCTAGGTTTTGAAAAGAGTAAGTTTGATACATGTTTGTTCTATAAAGACTGTAAATCTGCTCGCCCTATTTTCTCTTATCAGTATGTTGATGATATGCTCATTTCATGTTCGATAAATACAAAATTGATCACATTAAGAGTTGCTTAAGCTCAATTTGAAATGAAAGATTTAGGGCTGCAAAAAGGATTTTAGGCATTCAAATTGAAAGAAATGTACGTTAACACACCGCTTTTGCACCAAATCGAGTATGTTAAAAGAATTTTGCAAAAATTTAATATGCCTTGAGTGCTAAACCTTTGTTTCTTTGCCTCTTGCAAATCACTTTAAGCTATCATTGGATTGCTGCCCTAAAATGAAGAAGAACTTGTGAATGAAGCATGTTCCTTATGCTAATCAGTATTGGATCTGTTATGTATCTAATGATTAGTACCAGACTGATTTGGCTTATGGTATAAGTGTTTTAAGCAAATATATGGCCAATCCTGGTGAAATGCATTGGCTTGCTTTACAGTGGATGCTCAGATATTTGGTTGGTACTTATAATCATGGGATTCTTTACACTCAGTCTCCAGATGGTGTAAACCTTAAAGGTTACACTGATTCTGATTTTGCTCGAGACCTTGATAAACGCAGGTCCACTTCTTCATATTTTTATACACTCTGCAAAGTGGGTGTATTAGCCGGAAAGCTCAACTACGTAAAGTTGTGGCTCGCCCTCATCGAGGCGTAATATATTGCAGCCGTGATCTTTGTAAAAGAAGGTGTTTGGCTGAAGGGCTTGTTGAACGAAATTGACTTTCCTATTTTTACTGTTTCTATTTCTTCAGATAACCAATCTGCTATCTATTTGAGTAGGAATCCTGTTTTTCATAACCGTACTAAACATGTTGATGTTAAGTTCCATTATATTAGAGATATGGTTGAAAAAGGTAAAATTAAACTTGTTAAAATTCCTACTCAAGTTAATCCAGCAGATTTGGGAACAAAAGTTTTACCTTTAAATAAGTTTAAAGATTGTCTGTCAATCCTGAATGTGGGTACTAACTAGTTTGTTTTCAGGTGGAGCAAATGAAACAGAGGAAGCCAGTTCTAAATCCACAAAAGATCACAGTCCAAGTTTCAGCAAGGTGGAGATTGTTGGGCTGCCTCAACTGGGTCTGTTCATATTGGGCCTATCTACCCGATAAGGCCTTGACTTGTTCAAACTGGTTGTTGCCGGATTTGGTGGAGGATTCTTTGGGCTTTTTTGAATTAGCTGATCCGTTGGCTGATGATGGGCCTATAAAGAGGGAGAGACGCTTGGTTGACACATACCATTCGACTTCGTCTTCTCTGCTTGTCTCGTACACTTCTCTTCTCTGTAAACCCTAGATTTACTTTTGTGTATTTCGATTGGTGTAGTCTCATATTGTTGAGGCTGTTGTGGTGATAAAAGGAGAGTTGATTCGAGGCTATTGTACTGTGATTGTTGATCTTGATAGTGGATTTAGAGCTATTCCTCTGTGGATGCTCAACGGGAGACGTACTCCATTCTTGGAGGAACTTCCGGGCCTTTGTGGCGAAACAATTCTGTGTGTTCTTTACTGCTTTGTGTTCGGCTTGATTATTGCTGTGATTTGGTTGATTTCTGGGTTGATTTCACCCCATCATCAAACATGCTCTAATTGCCAACAAATTGCATCCAAATTATATATACACTCACGATGTAAAGGAAACAACCCCTTGCGCACGGTACAAAACTTGAACACACTCACAAATGGGGGTGGGCATAGTCGCGATGAGTTGGCTTTTGATATGAACCGAACTTTTTCGGTTCAGAAGAATGAAATCAAAATCGAACCTGAGTTCGGTCTTTTGAGTTCAAAAATGGACCCTAACCATGTGGATTGGACCAGTTATAAGTCGATTAACCAACGATTATAAAATATAAATAGATTTTTTTTTTTTTAATTTTCCCTTTTTTTCCCTTGTAAACCCAATTGGTTTTCAGGTTAGAAAATCACAATCTAGAAGCCGACATAGATTAGTTAAATAACCGACCCAATTCAACACGATCGGGTCAGGTTCGGTTCGGTTCGGTTAGTCGGCTAGTCAGGTTTGACGCCCACTGCCTACTCATGAAGGAGAAGTTAAAAAACAAATAGATCGAACTTTTCACTGAAGAGCTTAGACACGATTGTGCAAAATACGACTATTTCTATTTATTCGCCACGTAAGCATACAAAAAGCAACCAGGAACCTCAAGCCCAAAATTATTGCGGAATATTTCGTAACAAAAGTTGCAAACGAAATGATTATCTTATATCGAAAATAGAATAAAATTAGAAATGGACGTGTGATGGCTACACAAATTAAGTTAGAAATAAATGTATTCTCATCTTACTTTATTTTCTCTAACTACTAGGAGAACACCCGGTGTACAAATATTCACGATATTTATTTGAATAACACTTAAAAATTTCGAATATTCGAAACATGTCTCTATAAAATCTAACTGTATTTGGATGACTACTACTATTGATTAATGCACGATATAGGACACATACATGAACATGTCTATATAAAATCTAAATATATGATAAATTATGGTAACTGAGAAATTGAAACAACCATACAAATAAGAGCGTGTTTGAAAGAGATTATTAGGAAAATCGTTTTTCTTCACGATTATTTATAATTACAATTGTATTGATGTGATCATTTTTATATTTAATTTTTAAATCTTCTTTTCTTATTTCCCAAAACTTTTAACCTACACATGACGCAATAAAAAAATTCTTAAAAATTAACATTTCCAAGACGCATCGTAAATTTGAAAAACTTATTTGAAAACCACGATTATAGTAGAATTTGTTGACTCTCCATATTTGTCACCTCTCGCTATCTTGTGTCCTCTATGACCAGTAAACATGGATATTGCAACTTATAAGATCAAGACCAATAATGTGGGCAAAAATGTAAAGGGAAAAAAGTTAAGGGGAAAAAATCATTCTTAAATGATGTGAGGGAGAAAACTATGGGAAAATAAATTAATTCCAATTAATTGTTAGGCAAATTAATTTTCAAAAATAAAAAGTAAAAAATAAATTTATCACCAAAGTTGAATGAGAGTAGTCTTTTTCTTATCCATGCAACATTGTATTTTTTGTTAAGAGCAAACTTTTTGGTTCATATTGGGTGTGATTATTCTCTAAATTTGGCCCGAAATTTGGAGAATAGCCCTTCAAATTTAGGTTTAGGGTCCTTGAATTTATACATCAGAGCATGTCTATGTCTAGTAAGGGGAAAATCCAAATTTGTGTATGTTTCCCCTTGTTTCCCTACACCTAAATAACAAGGTGTAAAAGCCTAAATTTTGACCCATTTGAGCGGTACTGTTCATGAACCATCGAGCGTTCCTTAACTAAGGAACGCTCGGGCCATTTTGAGGGCCCATTCGATCTCTATTTTGAAATCCGAAATCAGATCTAGAATCTACACGACGAGGGGGAGCTCCAACAATTTTGAAAATTTTTCGGCGATACCGTACGGGCCCGTGGTGGCCGGTCAAAGTTTGGCACATTTTTGGGCAAAAATATTGCCAAAAGTTTGACCGACCACCACGGGCCCATACAGTATCGTCGGAAAATTTTCAAAATTGCTAGAGCTTCCTCTCGTCGTGTAGATTCTAGATCTGATTCTGGATTTAAAAACGGAGATCGAACGGGCCCTCAAAATGGCCTGAGCATTCCTTAATTAAGGAACACTCGAGCGGACTTGAACATTATTGCCCATTTGAGGGGGAAATATGTAAATGAAGGGTCAAATTTGGCCTTTCATTTACCCATTTACCCCTCGTTTTT
Source organism: Jasminum sambac (assembly GCA_018223645.1). NCBI lineage: Eukaryota > Viridiplantae > Streptophyta > Magnoliopsida > Lamiales > Oleaceae > Jasminum > Jasminum sambac. Next base: position 32,717,358 of record CP073652.1, read on the forward strand.
CCCTTTACACTTTTCTCCTTCTATTCCTTCCCCCCTCCCACATCCCACTAAGTTCGTAGAATGGAGCAAAAAGAAGAGAAGGAAGGTTAAATAGAAAAGAATTCTCCCTCAAAGGGGTCAAAATTTAGGTTTTACACTTAGAGCTTGTTCTTTCCATCATTTTCCAACAAAAAATTTTTCTCTCTCCTCTTTTCAACCACACACACATTCTCCAATACAATATTAACCACATATTTTGTACGGAATATCATGCACAACAAATAACTCACCAATCAAACAAGCCCTTAGTATTATTTAGGTATAGGGAAACAAGGAAGAATAAACCAAAATTTAGATTTTCCCCTTATACTAAACAAGCTCTTATTTTGGCATTTTAGCAAGAAAAAGCTAACATTTGAATTTTTTTCCAACCTTTAGCGATAAAGATGAGCACGGGTATCAAAACCCGCGAATAAAGCCATGGAAACAAGTAGGAATAAACCAATTGTACAAAAGTTGCATAAATCGGGTTGAACACCCAAAAGTTGCATTGCGTCTATTTTTTAATAAGGGCAATCAATATCTGTCTAATAATGACACTCTATAAGCACTTTGTAAATTATCTGATTCTCGTGTTACTGGATATCCATCAAATTTCAAGTTAAAACCTGTAACTCATTTCTTGATCCCTTGTAAATTCTAATTGCCACCCTCTGACAAACCTCATCAGTACACATTTAATATAAAATGAATATAAAGAATGCAATCGACAAATCGAACTAAAACACATAAAAAGCTATCCTCAAATCCCATACAAATTGAATTTTATATATTCAAGTATGCCAACATAGTCAATGATGCATGAAAAAAAGAGAGGAAGAAATAAAAACTAATCCATTACAATCAAGATAAAGAAATAGCATATAAACAAATTCGATGAGTGCGGCCTATGTTAACTCGATACATCTTAAAATTAGCTGTCAAAGCATTGTTTTGTGGTCGTGAAGTGAGTTGTTGAGATCAGTGTAGAAATTAACTTGCATATTTGAAGGTCAAAAGTAAGGACGTGTGAGCACTAAGTCGGCTCTCCGAATATTTCCTCCAATTATTTTTTAAATGAGATAAAAAAAATTGCTGCATAAATGTAACCCAAAGCTGGGAGATTTTGCTGAGTAGTTGATAAGGCCTCTTGGGCATATAGGTATACAGTGCTCTGGTCTCGAAATTTTCAGGACCAGCTTTGAGTCATAGTTCGTATCTGTAGGGATAAGTATAATGCTTTATAACGCAAAGTTATAATGCACGTGGTTAGTCTTACGAATATGGTATAGGGCATGGACTATTTCTTTCATCCCATCCTTCATAAGATTGACACGAAGTTCATTTGAGTCCGGTCCAACAGATTTAGAGTTAGATTAGTTTCGAAAGCAATTCGTAGTTACCATATGATATAGTTGTTGTGTTGATATTCTTAACAAATTCTCTACCATAAAATTGGAGTGTATGGGAATGGCGATTTTGTAAAGTCTACACTCTTATAGTGTATTGGTAACATGGTGGAATGCGGCTTGTTTGATGACCAAGTATGCTGGCCATAGATAATACTCCTCTAAACGAAAAACACCATTTTATTGACCTCGTCGTATTGATTGAAACTTGTGTGGCATCTTCATTTAAAAAATTTTGAATTGATGAAGAAGTTGCAATAGTAATTGATTGAGAAATTGGAAATCGGAAAAAAAGGTTTTCGTTTGAGGAGACTAGAATGAACCAGGCCCAATAGTACTGGTTTGTGTCTACCCAATTTTTTTTATTTTTCTTTTTCTCCTTTTCTTTTTTCCTTCTCTCTTATTTTTTATAGTATACTAGAGTGCACAGCACAACTGCATTACATCAATAAACAACAAGGTTCTGCAATGTAGCGATACATATTTTGGGAGAACATTAATTCGAAATTCATAATATAGTGCGATGCTTAAATTATAAGCAAATTTAGGAGGACAAGTTGGTGCCAGTCATTTATGCCATGGGTAAGGGCATTACTAATTCCACAAATACTAGCTATCAATGCACTCTTTTGAGGGTCGTGAAGTGCGTTGTTGAGATCAACATAGAAATTAACTAACATACTTGAAGTCCAAAAGCGAAGATGTGTAAGCAGTGAGTTGGCTCTCCAAACATTCCCTTCAATCATTTTTGAAATGAGACAAAAAAAATATTTATTGCATCTACCCGGTCTACAGGAGCCTGAGCTAGATTATTCCACCGATTGTCATCAAACCCTGTGCAATTGCACCATAAATGCAAACCCAAGCCTGGACATTTTGCTGAATATGTGTTAAGGACTTAGGGGTAGGTAGATATATAGTGCTCCAGTCTTGAAATTTTCAGGATCGGCTTCGAATTGTAGTTCATATCTACTGGGATAAGTATAATACTTGATAATGTACAATGCATATGGTTATTCTTACGAATGTGGTAAAATACATCAGCTATTTCTTTCATCTCATCAATCATAAGATTGATGGGAAGTTCATTTTGAGTTTAGTCTACTAGATTTAGCGTGTGTTAGTCTACAGATTTTAACAATTTTTTATACATTTTTTCAACTTCATTCATTCTCTCTCATATTTCACATCCACATATCTCTGGGACCTATTTGTACCACACAAATCTCCATCATTCAACTCTACCCATTCTCTCTTCTGTATTACATCAAAACCCGTAAAAATTTATTTTTACACATATATTAACACGGGGGTAAATTGCAAGTTTAGTCCCCAACTTTTCCTAAAATTTTCAATTTTTCCCCAACCTTTTTTTTTTGTGTTGAGAGGTCCCCAACCTTTATGCATTATATCCAAATATCTTCATTCCGTCATTCCAGCCGTTAGTTGACTTGTTTTAACCAGTCAGCAGGTTATCCATTAATTTTAGAAAAAGGGTAAACTCATTAATTGCAGATGTGGAAATCCCCTAGAAATGAAGACATCATGGACAAACTCGTGTTTAGAATGTTGAGGTAAAAATGTGCAACCTTTCTGCGTGGAAAATTTGACAGAATTTCTTAGTATTGATTTGTTTCCCAGCATATACACAATCTAAACCCAGCAACAGAACCTATAAACAAACACATCCACCTAAACCAAGTAATAACAACTTGTAAACACACATACAAAGGATAAATTCATTTCAACTAACCAAACAAAAGACTATTACACACCAGTTGCTTAAGTATTGTTTCCGAAAGGGTAAATTACTAGGCACCACCAAAACGATTTCACCATCGAACATTTCCCAACAAAAACCACCACAAAAGACCACGATGGTGCTTAAACATGGTCACCTTTAAGTGTTTGAAACATCAATTTAAGTACGACCATTTACATCAAAAACTGACAAAATAATGGAAGACTCTAGTTAGTTTTCTTCTTCTTGCTGGACTTCTTGGCAAACTTGCATGTGCTCCCATCATTTGATACAGTCTTATTTTTAGCATTCTTCGGGCACATCCTCCTATTATGACCAGGCTGGTTGCACTGCCTACAACGCATTTGCATTCCAAACCTCCGGGCTTTGGTTGAAGTAGTTGGTGCCTCATCTTGTTCTCTCCGCCAAAGTTTTTTTGGTCTACCCGGCTGCTTTTTGTAATGAGGCGGTGTGATTGGATGCCTTCCTTTGTTTGTCCATTGTTCCCAACTTGGCATCGAATTGATAATTGGTGCGTAAAATATGCAAAACATCTCCTTGCTGTAATAGTTGTCCACAAAATCCTCCACTTGTAGTTCGCGAGCATCGATGCAACTAATAGCATGACAACAGGGTAGTCTATTCAATTGCATCTTTCGGCATGAACACGTCCTTGCTTGGAGGTCAACTGCATACGTGCCCCCAAAGCCATGATCAAGTTTGAATTTTAAGTCACCTATATGCACACAATCATTAAATGTTGTTACAATTCTTTTGCCTAAAATGAATGGAAAAAAGATCACAAATGAATAAAAAATAAACAACACAAATGAATGAAAAAAAGAAATGAAATGTTGCATACTCAATGTAGAAACCGTCCCACAAAATTCAGATCCCAAGATCTACTTTTGGTACTGGAAATGAAAATGAATGCAACCATAGGGTACATAATAGCATCCTAATTGATTAATGTCTCATTTTATCTTAGCATAGTTGCTTCAAAAAAGTATCTGGATCTAAATGTTAACATGCGAGAAGAACTTTACATAAGTAAATACATCATTACCTGCCCATCTAGCTTTGCACATCTTTGAGTCACTCCAGTTCTTCTCAATGATCTTCCATATTCTATTTGCAAATGGCTTGGTCCACTTTTGAATTGATAGTTTTTTTGTTGCAAGTCATTGCATAAGATAGTACCCCATCCTCTCAAGACAAGATATTATTGGCTTATCCCTTGCATCTACTATTACCGCATTGAATGACTCACTGACATTGTTCAATAAAATGTCGCAACTCATGAACTCTCGGAAGTGTGACCTACTCAACTTCCATGCTGGTCTCTTAACCAACCAACTATGCGCATTGGACGACTCCAACTTCAACTTTTCCGTCTGCTTTTCAAAATCAGCCAACCTGCTTGCTTAGGCTACCCCCTACAAAGCCAATTTCAAGGCTAAACTCTTGTACCCCTATCTCTTGTAGTTTGCATACAAATGACGAGCATAAAATCGATGCTCGGCGTTCGGAACACAAGTTTGATGTGCATCAACGAGCCCCTTCTGCTTATCCGAGATAAATAACCATCCATGACTATTCCCAACCCCAGCATCCTCAATCAATAGACTCATAAACCAATTCCACGAGTCTTTGCATTCACTATCGATGACTGCATATGCCAACGGGTACATAGCATTCTCGGCATCCAATCCTACTGTGGATAAAATGTGGCCCCCGAAATCACTCTTCAAATGGCAACCATCAAGACCTATAACTCTCCTACATCCCTGCCTAAATCCCTCCTTCAATGTTCCCAAACAAATGCAAACTCTCTCGAACACTCTATTCTCCCCTTCCATTGTGGTACGCATTACGACCATGCTTCCCCGATTAGTCTCCCTCAATTTTTCGATGTAGTCTACAAGTAATTTGAACTGGTCAGCGTTGTTCCCTTGTATCCACGCTTGACACCTATCCCGAACTCTGTAGTACATCCAAACACTAGTAGTCACACCACATTCAACCCTAACTATTTCCTCGAAAACACTAAGAGGCCACCCGGGGTCCTTTCTAAACATCTCTAGGTACTTCCTTAGTAAGTACTTGGCTGTCACAAACTTATTTTTTGTAACCAAAGCACAAGTGTGCTCTTGTTTGAAAGTTTGAATGCCAAAAGATTTATCGTCGGAAAGCACCCGAGGGTACACAGTCCAAAGGCAGCCACCACGATAGTTTGCACGCACTCTGACCGCATCATCTCGTACTATCTTTATTCCACGAGAGTTGTTCACTGAGTATTCTTTAATGGCTTGTTTCAAGATCGTCTTCGAATTGAATCGCATCCCTACATCAACAAACATGGAAACATTCATTTAAACATCATAATTACATAACTATATTAAAAAACTCTTAATAAACATTAATCAATAATAATTACTTTGTTCTGCATGCATCTAAGTAAACAAGTAGTACATGTAGCATTTCGTTTTTAAATTTTAAATTTATCAGCAAATTTGTTCGAACAACTCTAGCAATAATGATAACAAATTTGAACAACATACTATATTGTGAAATAGAAGATACTAAATAAGATAGAGATATAATAATCAAAGTCAAATATCAAATTTATAAGTTGATGTCGAAGTTTCAAATTCCCATCCGTTTGCTTGTTTCCAAATTTGTAAGTAAAGAATAATGATCAAGTCAGAACCTATAAAAAATAACTTGTAACAAAAGATTGAGTCAAAACTCAGAGGCCTTATATGCTTGAGTGTGAAAAAGCAAGATTAGAAAGCTCAATATTCTCCCACACACAAAAATGTCAAAAAACTAAAGGTTAGCAATGACTACCAAGCTTAAATTGAGGGTTTGCCATATCATTAGCCTCGCTGAAGATTGTATCATTCGTATGATCTTCATCATTAGAGAATGAGCGAAGATCGTCCTCAATTATAGAATCGTCTGACGATACCTCCAAATCTTCGTCGGCGTCATATGTGAACAATCGATCAAACGAATTGTTGAGTGGGTCATCTACGACAGCATTCTTCTCTATCTTATAGTCGGGTTCTTCCAACTACGGATCACCATTACCCCCTTATTATCATTCGATTCCTCTTCTTCATGCGGGACAGTTTTTCCAACCTTTTTCACTATATGTATAGGAATTTCTTCTTGCATTGTTGAAGCTCCACTAAGACCAGTTTCGTCATTGATCCCCGTACCGAATCTGAAGTGCTCAAACATGTTTTCATCCGAAGCCAGTCTAATAGCCAAATAGTCCTCAAACATGTTTTCACAAAACAAAACAAACTTTGCACATCATTTTCAGCCATCGTACGATCTTCAATTTTCACGATCTCCGATTCAACATCCGTGGATTTTGGAATTGCATCGCCACTACCACTGCCATTGCTTGTACTACCAAAACTTGCTGCTTCTTCTACAACTGGGACGACAGATGATAGTACCCCATCTATAACATCGTCAACCCCAATTTCTTGAACTTCAACCTCTCTTACATGTTCACTGACCTCATACCATGGTAGCCCCATCTTTTGTGGTGGTAAAGTTAGGATATACACCTCTGCCACCATATACTTTGGAAGATAGTTACACATTTTCAGTATATCAGCATCTTTTATCATCCTTATCAATCCATCACTATGTTTTGTTTTTGGCTCCCTAAATACAAACACTACAAGAGGCACATGTCCTATTGTTTTGGCAAAATATTCCAACTCAAAATACCCAAATATGTCCCAATCACAGTAGTCACTGTAAGATTCTTCACCATGTTCGTACACCATGTTTCCCATCTTTTCAAAAAAAAAACCTCCATGGCAATACTTAAGTGTGAAAAATGATGAATCCTCATCTGTGCAAAAACAAGGGATTAAATGTTAAAACACGTCATTAACTTCAAAATGATGAAACCAGTTGCAAAAAATGGAAAATAAGAAATAATGAAACATTCCTTGAGACAACATCTAAATGAAACATTTTTTTTTTACAGTTCCGGTTCAGTACCTGAATCGGAGCCGTACGAAAGCCGATCCCGGTTGGGATTTGACCGGTTCCAAACTGTCCGGTTTTGATTCGAAATTGGGATCATGGCCGGGTCTAAGGGCAGGGACCAACATTTGGGATCGAAAAGAATTGGTGACTATCACAAACTAGATAGACACCAAAATATTGCGTCTTTCTACTAGCAAGAATTGGTAGACAATGTCTACCAAGCGCCGCATGCTGTTCATCATGGTTATTAATTAATTACTTTTGAAACAAATTCAATCAGTGTCTCTATCAACGTTCACCCGGATCACATCGGTCTTTACATGAAAGACCTGACATCGGAATTGAAGAACATCCACAAGTCTGGTTATGTTCATAATAACTTGGGCAAAAACTGCATGATTATTATAAGAGATGAGGAAGAAAAATGAGAAAAGTGATGAAGATAGGATATCTTGAAGATTGTGTATAAAGCTGTGACCAAGTGCATCGGGCCGACAACTTAAGGAAGTTAGGGGAGCTTTTTACTTATTTTGCCGTTGGATTGAAAGACGATTGGGCTGAAATTTGGGCTAATCAGAGGATGAGAAAGGAAAATATGGTTTTTGAGGAACATATTATGGAACTAATTGATTTACTAGATAGACTGAGAGGTGGAGGTATCCAAAAAGTAGATGACATACTTGGACATCCCTTCTTCTGGACCATTAAGAAGAAGATATATTTTTTACAACACGTCAGCAACTTTCTGCTATCTAAAGATGTCAATGCTAAGATTGTGAAAGGTGTCATTAATGGCTTGAATGTTTTCCGAGGCAATGACTAGATGCATTGTATGCCACATGCTTTAAAAAGGGGAAATAATGGAAAATAGGCCTTATGATTCTAACTAGCGGTGGGCGTTGGTCGGTTCGGTTGGTTTTTCCACCCGAACCGAAACCAACCGACGACGGTCTATTTTTTTTCCAAACTGAACCAAACCAATTCTACCGGCTCGTTACGTTGGTTTTTTAGGTTTTTCTTTTCTTTTTTTTTAAATAAAAATCGATCAGTTTTTCGATTTGGTGAAATCCAAACCAAAAACCGAACAGACTGCAAAAAAAAGACCAAACTGAACCGACCCGATGCAGTCGGTTTCTGTTGGTTTGGCGGTTTGGGAATTTTTTTGCCCAGTTCTAATTCTGACCTATAGGATATCTTTGTTTCATATTTCCTAAGGGCATTTCGCAACAGGTGTCTTCATGTATATGAATCGTCATCAACTACTAAGGCCATGTTGAAACATTATTACAGGACTAGTTCGGACAGCACGGTCTATCTAGTTTTTGAGAAGTTATTTCCCAAACTTCTCATAAAGGTGTATCATGGTGCCAAACTTGAGTTAAGTCGTCAGTCATATTTCTGTGAGTTCTATAATTAGATGGGTTCTATTGAAGGCTTAACTTTGATGAAGATGGCTTCTGTAGAACTCTTAACTATGACTAAGTAAGGTGTCCGAAAGCTGATATCTATGCTTGTTTTCCTCCTTTTAAGAAATTGTGATTTTTGTGTGGGTTTACAATCTATCATATGATTACCAATGTTTAGAAAATCAAACCAGACCGGCTGGTTGAATCGTGAAGTGGTCCAAAACCTGGTCCGGTTATAACTGAAAATCGGACTATTAGAAAATTGATCAACCGTCGGATTCTACCGGTGACCCGGGAGTGGTTCAATCAGTTTTTTTTCTTTTTTTGTTAATTTTATTGATTTTAATTTATTCTTTAATTTTTTAAATTAAAAATAGTTCAACCCTTGTTCAACTTGGTTCAAGCATTTGACCCTTGAACTATAGCATTCTCCGATTCATTGACCAATTCGGTTTCCTAAACATTGGTGATTACTAATTAGGGTCAAACCAATTTCATTGTTTCTACTGAAATAATGTTGAAACTCTAAAATATATCTTTAATATCTGGTGCTATGGATTTTATGTTTGGGATAAATTAAGAAAGGATGTGGTTCCATTACTGTTGTTAATATTTTAAATATTGTGTAGTTTAGTTGAAGACCATGTGATTATTGTTGTTATGATTCTTCTGGAAATTCTTCATGTCAATTTGGTACATTTATTTTGTTGGCTTCATTTTACTTGCTTTCAATTTGGTCATGTAAAATATCTACAAAGGAATGCCATAAACAAAAGATGTTGAGAACTTTATACTTTCAATAAAGATGCTCAAAATCAAAGGCGGAGGGATACACACGCATTTAAATGAAATATAAACACTGGGGAATATATACCTCAAATGAAAACACATTGATCCAAATGCATATCCTGAAGGTATTGCATAATTGTAGTTAACCCTACGTTCATTTGTTACCATAAATACATGGATTGTTGTCCCTCACATCACTTCCACATTATGCTAATACTTCTTTCCTTAACCCATGCCGAATAAGAAACTTCAACTACTTAGCTTGCTGTTGTTACGACCCGAATTTTCGCATATTTTAATTTTAGCTACTGCTTGGTCAAAGCCGCTAATTTTGGGTCAAAGTCAAATTATTAAAGGGGTTTAATTTGGTCTATTAAAAGTTTGTGGATTTAATTGATTAATTGGAAGTTGATGAGTTATTGATGCAATTAAGGGTCAAAGGATCAACTTAAAATAGCTAAACAAAATGAGGGACTTGGGTTGCAATTATATATAATATATATGTACACCACAGTAACCGAACAAGCCTGCGATTCAATTTCTTTCGTGAACTATTCTGTCAAACCAAGAGCCGAGTCAATCGCGTGAGGAAGAAAAAGAAAAAGAGAAAAAGAAAAGAAAAAAAAAAGGGAAAAAGGAAGGAGAAGTAGTGGATTCGTCGTGGTTTCGTGTGGTAAGTGAGTTTCTTCAATTTTATCTCATGGAATTCAAGGTAAATAGTAGAATTAATTCTAGGGTTTTACCAATAGATATTGGGGATTCAAATTTATCATCAATTGGGTAAATGATGTGTTATTAAGATGTTATTTGGCCATAATTAATTATTTTGAAGTGGGATTGATGGTAATTGAGTAGTGGGTGATGAAGTGGATTGGAACCCACCTTACCTAAATGTTGAAAATTTGGGAATTTATTTTGTGATTCAATTGGGTGGTTCCAAACTTCCAATGGCATGAAATATTGTGAAATCGATAAAAGAAGAGGAATGAAGTAATGGAATGGAGTAATTAGGGATTGGTTATGAATGTTACAGCGTAGTATTGAATGTGGATAGGCCTTTGGTTGGTAAACCAAGTGTGTAGATTTTAATTAGAGCATTGTTATTATTTCAGGTGGTGACGAGACGATTGGGAAAGTTTCCAACTAGAAGCGATTAAATGGTAGTTCTGTGAGTGGAAAAAAGTATAGTTTTCATAAAGTAGCATGTTTTAAATCCCAATATGCTTTTAAAGATTATTATGATATATTATTGCGATAAATATTCGGGAAAACGATGGATTTTATTTGTAGCGTTTCTTTAAAAGAAATTGTTATATGATTGTTTTCAAAACCGCCAAAGTACCTTGGTGATCTTTACCCACTCTGCACTGTTGTGATTCGTTCCACAGTGTATGACCAACTTATATAAGTCTTGGGGACCCATCGCTATACACACATAGGTTTAGGGCCGTGTATGGTGGTGTTTAGCCTTTGGGGCTTGCTCTGCGCGCGTATGACCAGGTTATTCAGTTATTAGCTCATGTTAGAGTAATTCACCTTGTGCATCGAAGTTTCTCCGCACATGTGTGTTACTACTCGCTGGTACTTTTGGTGATATTTTCAGTTAAACTGTAACTAAGCAATGGTATCTTTAAACTTAGCTTACAATACTTTGAAAACTTTGGGACCTTGTCAAGTCTCGAATACCAGCTTCTAGCATTAGTTTCATTGATGTGATTCAGCTTTATTTCAGTATTTCACTTGAAAACTTACTTAGCACTTCTTGTAGTATTTTTCAGTTATTCTTATACTTAACAAGTACAACAGTTTCCTCAAAAGCTAGATGATATGGAATACTTTATAAATATATGTTTTCAAACTCATCCACTCATTGGGTTACAAAACTCACCATTTCCCCTAATGTTTTTCTTACCAGGAAGCAGTTGAGCGTGAGCTTGGACCGCATGTTGACCACCACCCTCCTCACATTTCCATTTAGCTAGTAGGTTCATTTATTTATTAGCATGTAGTTAAGACTTTGCATTCAGTTGAGACCAGGTTTTTAAGAATGGATCCATTGGGTTGTTCATTAGTTTATTCATTAATTTGTTTCAATATTATTCTCATTCAAACTTTGGAAAACGATACTGATGTTGGATTACGATGGTCGTAATGGCTTTTTTTTTAAAGATTTCAATGTTCTTTGATTTGAAAGGAGATCTGTATTGTGTTGGGTCGAGTGTTTGGAGATTTGAATGGATCCCTTACAGGTTGGATATGTTCAAAATATAAAGGAAACTCTGTCGAAATTTTCACAAAATACTTTTTATTACTATTTAAATTTAGATAAAATCACGCAGTTACAGGGTAGTTACAGTTTGCCTTAGCGGTGGACTCGGCACTTAGTTGTCATCCATCGTTGGCGCACGCCACGTGTCAGGTTATTAGAGATAATTTGGTGCGGGGCGTGTCAGCTGTAGTAGTCAAATAGTGAAGATAGGTACTACGAGTTCTTCTCCTTGTTATACCCATTCACCATGTTTGTTAAATATTCAGCTATATAAAGTTGGTTGTCTACCACTGCAACAAGTGATTAGAGTTCAGAGTTTTATAGAAGCCATCTAGTTATAGGATTCATGAAAACCATGATTGATGATTTAACATAGTTTTGGCATTATGATACACTTTCATAAGAAGTTGGGAAAGTGGCCTCTCAAAAGCTAAATAGACCCTGCTTTTCGAACTAGTTCTGTCATAACGTTTCAACATGGCCCTAGCAGCTGATACCAATTCCTATATATGAAGACATCTGTTTCTAAATGCTCTTAGCAAATCCGAAACAGATGAGGTATCATATGGTTTAACGTTTTTAGGTTTATTTTCTATTATTTTCTCTTTTAAACCAATTTCCAAATCATACATCTAGTTATTGCCCTTTGAAAACATTCAAACCATCAATGATACATGTCAATGTGCTGGCATTGATATCATTAGACAGAAGTCACTGACATATTGTAAAAATCCTATGTGCTTCTTAATGGTCCAAAAAAGGGATGTGTAAGTATATCATCCGCTTCTCGGATATCCCCATCTCTCAGTTTATCTAGTAAATCAATCACAATATATTTCTTAAAAACCAGATTTTCTCTCTCTCTCATTCTATCTAGCCGAAAGGTCAGCCCAATTGTCATTCAAGCCCATGGCTAAGAAAGTTAAAAGGTCCCTAACTACCTTAAATTGCCGGCACGAGTCACTTGGTCACCACTTTTTATATACCCATCAATATATCCTATCTTCATCACCGACCTCATTTTTTCCCTCATCTTGTACAACAATTATGCTGTTTCGATCCAAGTTCGCACAAACATAACCCAACATGTGGATGTACATTAATGCATATGCTCGATCTTTCATGTAAACCTTGATGTGATCTTGGTGATTGGGCGAATGACGACAGAGATATCATAAATGCAACCCAAAGCTTAGACATTTTGCTGAGTAGTTGTTATAGTGTCATGGGCAAGTAGGTATACAGTGCTCGTGTCTCGAAATTTTCAGGACCGGCTTCAAGTCGTAGTTCGTATATGCGAGGATAAGTATAATACTTGATAATGCAAAGTTACAATGCGGGTAGTTATTCTTATGAATGTTGTAAAGGGCATAGGCTATTTGTTTCTTGCAATCCATCATAAGAGTGACGGGAAGTTTATTTTGAGCAAGCTCTAGTAGATTTAGTGTTTGATTGGTTTTGAAAGGAAATGATTTCGTAGTTACCATACGTTGTAGTTGTACTATTGACATTCTCAACAAATTCTCTACCATAAAACCAGGATGCATATGCCGGGAATGATGGTTTAGTAAAGTCTACCATCTTATAATGTATTCGCAACATGGTAGAATGCGAAATTTAATACAAATTTTGAAAAAATTCCATGTGACCCAATTTAGAACAGTAATGATCGAATGCTCATATGTAGACTATTTAAGGTACCCACACGTGAGGCAATAATTGACACGTACCCCTATCCTCCCAACCATCAAATGGATGGTGGACACGTGTCAATCACCAACCCACACCTGGGCATCGGATCATTGGTGCAATTTAGAGTGCTTTCTTCTTTTCCATAATTGTTTCTATTCTGTATTCCTCCTCTTCAAGTCTTCAAGATGAATCATATGTTCTGACTCTAATTAAAGATTTGTTTGTCCTAACGAGGTCAACTGTCAAATGTGACTTGAACACTGTCATTTTCCAATCAACCATTTTTTTATATGTTCTATAATGCTACCTCCGTTCAACAAAGATATGCTTGTCACGAATTGGAGTCTACTGATGAGATATTAACCTTTTATATATCACATGAAAACTTTCAAGAAAGATCAGTATGATCCTTGGAAAGATGTAGATAACCCGTATGCCTGGTTCCATAGACTAGTACAAAATTAATGTTTTCGACTAATTTTTGTTATTTTACAAAAGTTTTAGACCGATCTTTGTTATTTTACAAAAGTTTTAGACCGATGATTTTTTCTCTTTGTGCAGTGTCTTTGTCAAATATATAGTAAACAATTCAAAAAGTTTAAATTCTGTGATCGAATCCTTGCACACAACCCATTTAATAACTCTCTTTGAATCAGGTAGATCAATATAATTTTAAGAAATTGTCACTTAGCTTGATTGGTCAACGGACTACCAATCCCTTTTTAATTAACTTTTAAAGTACCATTAATTGAACTTAAAGACGAATGGGTATAACATGCTATCCGCCCAAAACATATGTCAATGCGGATGAAACTATGTTTAAGGATATGGAAATTATTTCTCCATACAAATAACGTATATATGTGGAAGTATCTTAGAAGGCTTTACATTTATGATGATGGAACTAACAGTGAATACCTTTACCTTGACAACAACAAGGACATTATGTATAGCCATTCTCTCGCGTCCATTTTGGAAGACCAACTATATGATGCGAGGGCTCTGAGTCATGATAAGGACCAGTTGGAGATAGCTAACTTCAATTCAATAAGTTGCTAGCTTGCTCTTGAATTTTTGAAAGAGCTTGTTAATCTTGGGTTTATACTGTCCCAACATTTGACAAAAGTAGTTGATTCCCTATCTCCCTCCAATGAAGAACTTATCTTTTTCAAATAAGAACAAATTATTGTTACAGTCAACAAAATTTTGAGACGCTTCCATTATTGTAATGTACGTGATGTAGTACACTTTAGCACGGTTGATAAGTGATACTGTGAAGGTTGATAGTGAATTCAAATAGCAAATACCTGAAGGCCTGTTGAAATAACATATAGAGAAACTTGGAGAGTTTCCAAACGTAAACTATAGCTATTTTTGTACCTATTTGTCTGAATTGGTGTCTTACCAAATTGCCTTGGTAAATATAACAATTTGGCAAAGTTTAGATGTGTTTAGGATGTGTGGTTGAGAAAGATAGTGATTAACTCACATTTAATTTGTAGCTAGCTCAATCACATTTTGTGGTAGTATTATACATATATCTTGTTATTGATTGAATGATAAATTTTTAGTAAAGTGCATGATCACTAAAATTAACTACATCCTATGTACAACATTGTTATATGCAATCACCTTTTTTGTTAGTTTTTGAATTTTATTTTGTCATTAATCTCATATTAATTTGGATTTTACTCAACTAAACACATGATTTGAATTTTTGCTTTGTTAATATTTGTACCATGTTTATTAATCAATTTGTTAAGTCGCAATACATAAAACTTCGGTGTTAAGAAAAAGAAAAAAATGCAAACATTGATATAATGGATCAAGAATACAGATGTCTTAATTAGTTACTGAATGTCGCATAACGTCATGTGAATTATTACAAATATTAGTAATTGAGACATGTTTATTTCTTCCTATGAAAAGTAATGTTTCAAACAAGTCACACAAAATATCATGTGCTTGAAATGTATATTTAAGCAAAAAGTAATATTTTCAATAAGTCACAACAAGTTACATTACATTATGTATATTTAAGATAGACAATCACAATGCGTCACAACTCACTGACAATTCACAATGTATTACATATAAAGCCGAAATCCACGTTACATCATAGTTCATATACAAAGTCACGTTACATCACATCGTAAGATACAATTCACACATCACGTCACACCACTAGGTAAGATTAATGCTGACACGATGTCACATTAGGTCATGAGTCCCAAGTTACACACGAAATATGACTATTTGAACACAAAGGCATCACTACATTGTAACATCACAAGTCCTACATGACATCACATTAGGTCATGACTCACAAGTTACACACGAAATATGACTATCTAGACACAATCATCACTACATCGTAACGTTACAAGTGCGACACGACATCACATTATATCATTAGTCATATTGGGGGTTTCAATATTCTTGGTTTTAATCTCTATTTGAGTTACTATATGAATTTATTTTGGCGTCACCCTTTCTCTGCATTATATGGTATTAAAATTTCTATTAATTTAAAACTAATTCTTGTATTATTATTGCATTCAGATGTGGTTTGTTGTTTGTAACTGTCCCGAGACAAAGTTGGAGGATTTGAATAGGATGGAAACAAAGTATGCTAGGTGCGCCATTTGAGAGAAGCCCGAGGAGAATGAATAATATGCTTGGGCATATCTCAGACGCCCTTTCAATAATGACATGATACCAATCAACTTGTACGACCATACTATGGTGTTAGTTTTGGAGAGGAAAGTATCGAATGCAAAATCTCTCAATGGGGATGTTGCTACGATGAATAAAAAAGCATGCATGCGTGCTCTAAAATTGATTTTGGAGCTTATGAACAAAGGTTATAAGCCAAGAAGATGTGTGAAAGGTGTGATTGAGGCTCTATATCCCAAGTTTGGTCACTCGGGTTTAGGATATCCCGATAAAGTTCGTGTAATCTTGGCATCTTTTAATTTGATGGTGGAAAGGCTAACTTGGAAAAGTTGGCTAGCTAATTATATTCGCACTTGTGCTTGAGTTGGTGTATATAATATTTGCAGTAAACTTTGGATTGAATGAATCTTCGTAGATTTTCCTTCTATTCTCTGTCTCTTTTTGTTATAAATTTAGTTTATTTGTTGAATATCGTTTGTTTATTGCAATAATTATTTTTCCGAGTGTCCCATTTTAGCAATCTCTTGCAAAAGAGTGTAATCAATTGACCCTCTCCTAGTTAGTCTATTTTGGATTTTCAAATAAAAATCATTTTTTATTGTTTGCTCAAAGCTAAACATCCATATATTAACTATATACATTTATCTTATATTACTGCTCATTATTATAACCACATACTCACCACTATCAAATTTAAAAGCAACTAGCTAGGTAAAAATTTATAAGAAGACACTAAAAATCACTAGTACAAAAAGGGGATTGGGTGGCGGTTGTTTTAGACTTAGGGTGGCGTTTTTTTGATCGCCACCCAAACCAGCGACACCCAAAGTCGTCGAAAGGGTGGCGGTTGAAAAAACGCTACCCAAAACAGACTTAGGGTGGCGGTTGTTTTTAACAACCGCCACCCTTTATTATTTTTTTTTTAAAAAAAGGACAACGGGTGGCGGTTGTTGGACACAACCGCCACCCGAAGTCGACCTAGGGGTGGCGGTTGTTTCCAACAACCGCCACCCTTTGTGCTTTTTTCTAAAAAAAAAAGCACTTTGGGTGGCGGTTTTGGTGCAAAACCGCCACCCAAAGTCCATGGTTTTTTTTTGTTTTTTTTTTTAGATCTGAGCTATGAAAAATACACGAAATAATTTTTATTCAAAACCAATTGCATTCAATTACAACAAAATGAACAATCTAAGAAGGAAAACACAAAACTATAAGATGAAAAGTTAAAAATTGCGTTTTCAGGCCTTAGACGACCTCAGATCGACCTGAAACATGGGGTCACGGCGATAGCGGTGAGTGTCGTAGATCTCGTCGCGACGATTCCGGAATGTACTCGTGGGCTGAAAACGGACATCGTATGCAAAAGTTATGACCATTTAAAGTTTACATGCTCAAAAACTCGAAAAAATGTATATTAACAATTATACAAAAATAAACGAGATTTACATGACCAAAAGATCAAAGAAGCTTACCTTACTTAAATTATGGCACCAATTTGTGAAGAAACTGATTTCAAACCATGAATATTTGAAGAAATTTCGAAAAATTTTCAAAAGAAAGAAAACTCAGAAGCGGGAATACCAGATCTGATGAGTTGGTGGAATATTTAAAGGGAAAGGGTGGCGGTTATAACAAAAAACCGCCACCCAAAAGTATTTTAATAATAAAAAAATAAAAAAACGGGTGGCGGTTGTTAGCTTACAACCGCCACCCTATGTATTAATTTTTTTTTTTTTTACTCGTTTAGGGTGGCGGTTGTTAACACAACCGCCACCCATTGTACTAATTTTTTTTTTTTTTTTTTTTTACGTTGGTTAAGGGTGGCGGTTGTTAACACAACCGCCACCCGAATTTACTTAGGGTGGCGGTTTTTACACAACCGCCACCCGTTGTTCTTTTTTTTTTTTTTTTTTTAAACGTTGGTTTAGGGTGGCGGATTTTTGCTATAATCGCCACCCTTCTTAATTTCGAGCATCAAGGGTGGCGGTTTCAATGAAAACGCCACCTAATGGGGCGTCACCTAATGTCACTTGTGTACTAGTGAATGTTTCTCATATTTAAAGTTTACACCAAAAATTGGAGTTAACTGGAGTGGAATTGAAATTGCGACTAAAGTTTGGGCTGTGAGATTTTAACATTTACACTTTCGATTGTGGATCTTTAATATACTTCACTTATATATAACGCAACAAAAAAATGATCTGTTCACGATTAAATAAAAATTTGAGTGCCTCTTTAAGGAAAACAATAATAACTTTCAAAAGTTCTTGTGAGAGCACACTGTTGGCAAAGATATTCCCTACAAAATGGGGTCTTAGACTCTTAGTCGGAACTAGTGACACATTCAGTGGCGGAGCCAGGAATTAATTGGACTGGGGGCCAAAAAATTCTAGCGTCAAATATTGAAGGGGGATAGCTCCGTTTCTCAAGATTGAGAATAATTCATTATCTAATATCATTGAAATAAAAAAAAATTACGTTGGTTTAATTTTAATAGAATTACAAATTTCAAATATGTCTATTTTAATTAAGCAAATTTAAGTGTCTAACGAAGAAAAAAATAGACTATATACAATAAATATTTTCATAATTTCAAATCAATTACCTTAATTAATAACGTATATATAAAACTATTTTCAAATTACGTATGTCTAACAAACTAAAATAACTAATAATATTTTTCATAAAGACTAATTGAACAAACATTTGTGTGTGAACACCATTAGATTAGTACTGATGAGGTTCAAGCAATTATTCAAAAATTGTTCACACACAAGCACCTAATTACACGAAAGAAAAAGAAGGGAAAAAAAGAAAAAAATGGGAACAAAGCAAAAAAAAAAAAAAAAAGTGGAGGGTCAGTGGGGTCCTAGGACCCCACAGGCCCCCATGTGGCTCCGCAGCTGGACACATTCGTGAATTATTATAAATATATGTTATATTTAATAAATAATTCATACGGAAAACAAATAAACAGTGTTATACTAAATGCAATCAGTCGAACTACTTTGGTAATGAAATAATATGAATATTTGTTAAAATCTTCCGTGCGAACTAGTGTCACACTCGGGAATTATTATGAATATTTGTTATATTTACTAAATAATTCATATGGACAATGAATAAACAGTGTTATACTAAATGCAATCAATCGAATAACAGTGGTAATGAAATAATATTTAATACCAAACTTGAAAAACTTCCGTGCGACCCACTTTTATGTGAGGCAATCATGGTGCATGATTTACTTCTTGTCTTCCTCTAGTCACCTCACCTCATCTTCTTGTTTTTCGAAACCCTAATTTTGTCATTCAGCCCTTTCAAATTACAAGATAATCACATAGCACTGCTCCTACAACTTTGGGCCGGCTTACATTAAGCAATGAATGAGTGGTCGAAAAGTAGATGAAAGCTAGAGTAGGGACTCGTGAGTGTCATTTAGGATTTTCAGTATTCTCGATTTTAATCTCTATATTTGCAATTAGTGTACGAATTTATTTTGACATCGCCCCTTTTTTTATATATATAGATTATCATGTTTTAAAATTTCTACTTTAAACTAATTATTATTGTATACAGAAGTGGTTCGACGTTACAAGTTATTGTCAAGACGGATAGTTGGAGGATTTGAAGAAGAGGGAAGAAAATTATGCTATGTTCGTAATTAGAGGTGAACCCAAGAATGAATGTCCTTGGACATACCTTAGATGCCTTCACAATGATAACATGCATGGCATCTCTCTCTAAGCACGACTATAGTATCGCGGAAGTTTTGGAGCGCCAAATAGATGATGCAAAATCTCTCGATGAGTCGATGTGGATGTTTCTATGATGAATAAAAGAGGATGCCCTCATGCATGCTCTAAAACTGATCTTGGAGCTTATAAACAATGGTTAATTACAAGCCAAGAAGACGTTTGAACGATGTGAATAAGGCTCTATATCCCAAGTCTATGGAGAAGTTGGCTAATGAAAATATATACGGAGTCGATCTCACATTAATGCTCGTGTTGGTGAACTTAATTTGCACCTTTTCGTTTCGCAATATTTGCTAGTAAACTTTGGAATGAATCCCCACGAACTAATCTTGTTTTCCTCTTTTCTTTGTCTCTCTTCTTATAAATTTAGTGTTGTTTAGTTCTTTGTTTATGTAATTATTGTTGTTCTTAGCGTTCTATTTTAGCATTCTTTTGCAAAAGTTTATGTCTTGTTAAGTCTGTCCCGATCATTTTAAAAAGTGAACGTTTGTTTAAACCTTTTTTCTACTTATATTCTACTAGTCTATCACCCGTGCGATGCACGAGAATTTTCTACTACTTAAAGACATATTTTTCTTAATTATAAAAAATGAATTGAGATATAGAGTATGGAAGTCATGAAATAAAAGTAATTTAATCTCATTATCTTATTACAAATGATCACAAATTTTAAAATTTTCTTATGTCCAACATTGGTGGTTGTGCTCGTGGGAGATTGAAAATATTGATATATGATAAACCTTCAATCCTTATTACATATCAATATTTTTAATCTCCCGCTACTCGCAACTCTAAATATTGCAAGACAATTAATGAAATTGGATTTAAGGGTGAATAACTTTTGAAGAAATTCTTGCATCAAGACTAATAAAATTTGCAAGATAATTAATAGATATATAACAAATTTATTGAAAAATTTGAATAAATTTATTAAACACTAATTAGTTGATTCCCATTTAGATAAGTGTTGTCTCCAGAAAGTATGAAGCACTGAGTGTGAGAAAGTGAACTACATGTTATAGTAATCTTGCGAATACGAAAAATATATAGATAAGCATGAACTTAAAATCGTTAATATTTTTAGACCAAACTTCCTTATTAATATAAAAAAAAATTAGCAAAAATTGCAACAAAAAATTACTTTAGGAACTATAGTTAAAATCAAAATATTGTTCTGTCAAATAAAAAAAATTATATATGACATTTTTAAGTAAAACATTTTTCTAATATTTTTTTATTTTAAATAGATAAGAAGTTTATTTACCACTAATAAAAAAATCCAATTTAATCTCTACAATTAAAAAATTAAGTTATTTTTAGTAAATAAGAATATGTGCTCACAAATGTATATAATATATGATATTTATTTTAAAAATATGTAGTATAAATATTAATTAATTTTAGTGAAGCAAAAACATATTTTAAAAGAAGGAAGCTAGAAATTCTCTAACAAAATGCATCAATAATTAAATTTTAATAATTATAATTTAACTTATAAAATATTTTAAAAAGAATTTTCAAAAACCTTTCCAATGTTGTAATAAAAATATTATAATTTTCAATTACGAATAAAATATTCATTCAACTTTTTCAAAAATCTTTTATATTTGTATATATAAGCCCAATTGTTAAGGCACGATGATTGCTTCGCGTGAAGAAATCAACTTCCACCTTTTATAGGCCAAAAAATTCCATCTTCTCTATCAAGTTTCGATGTGGGATTCATATCTACCTTTTATAAACAAAAAAATTCAATGTTCTTTATCAAGTTTCGATATGGAATTCATAACTCACTTATTCCCACTTAAAAATGAATTAATAAAAAAATTAAGAAATGCATAAAAACCAACTAAAAAAGGAAAAAATTGAAAAATAAAGCATTTAGATCAAAACCAAACAAAAAATCAATCAAAATGAACAAAAGTCATAGAAAAACCGGATAGAAAAGCAGATTTAAACCGATCAAATAAAATAATAATGAAACTTTTTGAAAAAACTTTTTAATATTTGTATATATGAGTCCAATTGCTAAGAAACCAACATTCACATTTTATAAACAAAAAAGTTCCATCTTTTTTATTACGTTTCGATGTGCGTTTCATATCTACCTTTTATAAACCAAAAAATTCCACCCTCTCTATCAAGTTTCAACATGAAATTCATATCCCATTTAGGAATTAAGAAAAAAATAAAAAAAGACATAAAAATCAACTAAAGGGGGGGGGGAATCGAAAAACAAAGCATTTATATCTAAACCGATCAAAAAATAATCAAAACTGGCAAAAATCATAGAAACCCCTATTTAAACTGGTAAAATAAAATAATAATAAAAGTTTTTCAAATTTTTTTTTAATATTTGTATATATAAGCCTAATTGCTAAAGCCCGATGATTGTTCCATATGAAGAAACCAACACCCATCTTTTATAGACCAAAGAATTCAATTTTCTTTATCAAGTTTCGATGTGGGATTTATATCCCACTTAATGGACCAAGTAAAAAAATAATTAATAAAAAAATTCATATCCCACTTAGGAATTAAGAAAAATTTAAAAAGGGCATAAAAATCAACTAAAAAAAAGAAAAAAAAACTGAAAAACAAAGCATTTTGATCTAACCCGACCAAAAAATCAATCAAAACCGGAAAAAATCATAGAAACCACGATTTAAACCGATAAAATAAAATAATAATGAAAATTTTTCAAAAAACTTTTTAATATTTGTATACATAAGCCTAATTGTTAAAGCCCGATGATTGTTCTACATGAAGAAACCAACCTCCACTTTTTATAGACAAAAGAATTCAATTTTCTTTTATTAAGTTTCGATGTGGGATTCATATCCCATTTACATTTAATGGACCAAGTAAAAAAATAATTCAAAAAAAAGGTTTAAAATTGTCCCAAAAAAAAAGAAAAAAAAACATTAATTGCGCATAGTTAGGGAATCGAACCATTACCACTTGTGCGGCACTGCATTTAAGACAGTGCTGCAACCAAGGCAGCCAATTGCCTAATTGTTTAGAATCCCTACACGGCTATATTTATTACAGCCGTGTAAGCCATAAAAGAAAAAAAAAAAAGGCAGCCTAAACGCGTGAAGAGGAACTTTAGGCGGGAAAATAACCTCTGGATTTATATAGTAATAGATTATCCTGGCCTATGTTCATTTTTTCTATTATCCTCGTTGTTGTTGCAAGTGTTTGACAAGAAATTTCGTCACGTGCTTTTTCACGAGTGATGCTATTATGGATTGTGCTAAAATGAAAACGGGATTTTAATTTTAACTGGGCTTCATGTCTCTTGTGACACCGAGGGCCCCATGGCCCACCCTTCCTCCGCCAATGGCAAGAAATATGTCAATATGTAGCATGTTTTTCTCACTCTTTGTAGTATTCCACCTTTGATTTATCTAGGTATGTCTAACGTATTTGTTTTTGTATATACTCTTTAATCAATATATAATTTACCTTTACGATAAAAATAAAAAAAAATATCGGTATGATTATTAACGCAAGTGAAATGAATGGTCATTATTCACATCGTTAAAGTGGAAACAGACGTTTTCTTCACAATTGAGACATAATACGATCATGAGTATTATATTCGAGTTTCGCTTCCCCAATAGAAATTCCATGGTGTACGTGCCCCACTAGAAATTCCTCCTTCTTTCTCTCTTTTTTTTTTCTTTTTTTAAGTCTTGAGCTTTTTAAAAAGGGAGATTGTTTCAAATTCATCCAAATCTTCCAATTAATAATTCTAACTCTGTAATCTCTTCAAACTTCATACCAAAGGCCCAAAATTCTAGTCATTTTCATCAATTCATCGATTATTCCACTTTCTAGTGTTATTCTTCGTCCGAGCTCATTTCTATTCGATTAAAATCATCAATTTTAATCATAAATCACAAATTTTACTTATTATTACCGAAACATTTTGTGATTTCCACTCAATGTTTAAATAATAAATTTAGCTTTTATTAAAACAAAAATAACTTGAATACAACAAAACCCCTCTAGTCTACGATACGTGCCCGCCAACCATGCATGAATGTCTAGCTCCGTCAATGCTTGTTGGAGTCGCACACCTTCATTCATTCATATTTTGTTCGTCATTTAATTCAGCCGCATTAAGTTACTTACGAGGTCGTCACAATACGCAATCAAGTGCAGTCACATTTGTAACTAATGCAATCACATTTTGCATGTGGTCGTTCTATACATATACGTCTTGGTATTGAATGATATATTTTCAATAAAATGCTTAATCACAAAATTAACCACGTCCTATATTGCTTAATCACAAAAACCAACAATGATAAATGGGTACTCATATATACACCACACAAATTTCTTGATACACCACAGTTTATAATAAATTTTTTTTTTTTAAATAGATGGTTAAAATTACTTAAACAACCTCTTAATTATCTTCTCTAATGTCTATGTACACCACAATAAATTCTAACCCCTAATAGCCTGTGTAAAGCAGTAAAGGATTAAGGATTAGTTTCAAATTTCAATTTCAAAGTTTAAAAGTCTTATCCTATGACTTATGAGTTATGATTGAATATTTGTAAGAGTAAGTTCACCCAATTTTTTGCCCAAAAAATTGAGCTTGTGCTTAATTTGATAATGATGAGTAACATGAGTTTGTGAGTTTGTGCTTATTGTTTAATTTGATGAGTTTTTTACTTTGTACCCAATTTTTGTGCCCTAAAAATTGAGTTTTTGAATTTGTGCTTAATACCGTGCGTTTGACTAAAAAAAAATTTTGGGCACGCTGCCCCCGAACCCCCGAAAACCCCCTTGATTCTGCGGTCGAGAAAGTGGAATAATCAAAAAAGTGAAAAAAAAAATCCACCCCACGCCTACCCCCACCCCAAACACCACCACCACCACCGCGCTAGTGGTGGTGGTGGTTCAAAACCACCACAACCGGTGCTTTGAACCACCAGCGTTTGAGGTGGGGTTTTTTTTTTACTTTTTTGATTAATTCTTTGTGGGTTTTTTATTTTTTATTTTTTAATTTTTAAATTTTTTTATTAATTCTTTTTATTCAATATATTTTTTAGTGTAATGTATTCGAATAAAATTTTATGTATGTATAATAATTGCATTTATTATTAATTATTATTTAAATTCAAAATATGTGTCTTTAATGCTAAAAAGATTTTTGAATTCTTTTCCTTTTTTGTATTTTTTATTTCATTTGGTTAATTTTCTGCATTCGATATATTTTTTTGTAGTAATATATTCCTAACAAAATTTTATTTATGTATAATAATTATATTTATTATTAACTGTTGGTTAAAATCAAACTGTGCGAGTCTCCAGTGTTGAAGAAAATTTCGGATATTTGTGATATTATATTAATATGAACAAATACTAATGTGTTGAAAATTTTTGATAAAAACTATTTAATCAGTATCAAATTAATTCAATAAATTTAAATTTAATTAAATTTGGGACTAAAGTATGTATATTTCAAACTTTTAGACTTGATTGTAACAATACCCAAAGTTTTGGACTATTTTCTAATTAAAAAATCGCGCGTGAAATGCGCATGGAGGCATTTAACGGTGAAATATTAACGAAGGTCCTTAACGCGCAGCGGATGTTGAGTTTGAGGATTAAAATGTCAAGAAATAAACCACATGTCCTTAATACGCAACAAGATGAAACGTTGGGTCCTTGTAACGCCAATAAGCCTATTTTATAATAAATTTGCTTTCAAACAATTTTTTTTTGTGGATATTTGGGATTTGATTGAGATTTTTTTAAATAATTTTTAAATGTGTAGTTGAGGTCATGAAAAATAGTATATAAAAGATTAAAAAGAATTAAATATATATATATATTTTTTTTGAATAGGTAAAAAGAATCAAATTAGTTAAATGAGAAATTGAAAATGAGAATTGAAGAAATCAAGAAATAAATTTTGTCTAAAGTTGTACCAAACAAGCTCTTAATTAATGTTATAGTATTTTAGTAAATAAGAAATAAATACTGCTAAATGGCGGAGGAATGTAAGAGATTACTTCAAATGGAGGAGAATTTTTCGATTCTCTACGTTAAGAGACAAACTAATAGTGTCGCTCATGCTTTAGCAAGAGAAGCTCGTTATCAAGCTCATCCTATTACTTGTTTTCATATCCATAATGTTATTATAGACTTTCTTGATTCATTTTGCTCAGATTGTCATTAATAAATTTCTCATCTGAAAAAATAAATAAATAAATAAATACTGCTAAATTTGTAAAATAATGTATGAAATTTTTGAAAATTTTATAAGGGCATTGATTATAAAAAAATGTTTCTCTTTGCGTATTAATTAGCGTGGAATCAGGAATGGAATGTTATATCCTTATATATATATAAGGATATATATATATATCTTTATATTATAAAAACAGGGGAGTGCCACGTTGGCGATTAGTGCCAACGTGGCACTCATTAATATTAAAAAAATAAAAATCAATTTTGTGGTTAAAAAAGGAAATTTATTTTTGAAATAAACCAATATTAATTGGTAGATTTAAATAGGAAAATTCTTTAAATATAATTATTTTTAATGAAACATAAATTTATCATTAAATGTGATAAATAAAATTTAATAAGAAAAAATGGTTTTCAAAAAACTTTAAATGTAATTTCATTTTTCAAATTTCTAATTAAAAACATTAAATAATAAGTAGTTTATTTTCACCGTATTAAAAAATGTTATAGTTTTAGATAGTTTTGATTTATAATGTGCATTGGATTGTTCAAATAATGGATTATTCTTAAATAAAATAGGGTGTGCGAAAATTATAATTGAATTTGCACTGAATAATTTATTTATTTTTAAATAAATTTATTTATTTTTAAATAAAGAGTAATTTATTAATCTTTATCTTTATATTTTGAATTGTTATATTACCATACCATTAATCTTTATTCTATTATAATTTGTGAAATGCCACTAGGCAAAGATGCAAATGTGGCATACATTAAATATTTTAAGAAAATTATAAAATTAGTTTTGGAAATAAACCAACATTAATTAGTAGTAATTAAAAATATAATTGAAAATAACCAATATCTAAAACAAACATCTAATGAGAAAAAATTTATCGTCTGAAGCCAATTCTCGGCGTCAATCGGATCTTTCGCATCCTCAAAGATAGGCGGATTAAGACGACGGAACCGATCGGATGAAAACTCCTTATCCCTATCTTCTCGGGTCTTCTCAACACCCGAAGCACTCACTGAATTGCTTCCGCTAACATTATGATTCCCACTTGTGTCTGTCATCATCTGCTGCATCATTTGGGACTGTTGTTCTACCAATCGAGTCAACCTTTCAATAACTGGTGCCTGATCATCAGCCATCTATCCATCACAACAAGGAAACATCTCAACTCACATCACCCTACTCATCTCCTTCGCATAATACACAGAGCATCATAACATAACATATCATAACAATAAAGTATGCACACATAAAACACATTACCAACCATAACCTGGAGAGGCGAAGGGAGTCCTCAAATGTGTGGAGAAACGAAAAGGAAGCCGGCTCTAATACCATCCTGTAACGCCCGCTCTCAAAACATACGTTTATAACCATAACGATTAGCAACGGAAGCTAAATAGCGTTACAAAACCCTTACTCGGTTTAAGCTCATGAGTACTTATGTACACATTTACATCAAAACGTAAGCAAAATACAAGATATCATGGCCATTGGACACATTTAAAAGCGGCCTATACAGGATCAGGAGCTTCCTTTGGTTTTCCCTCCACGTCACGTCCTCGAGGATTCCCCTCCGTCCCCAAGTCCACGGTCTCGGCTCTGGTCACCTATCACATAACATAACACATCGTGAGCCACGAGGGCCCAGTGGGGAGCACAATCATATGCAATGCATGACATATTCGTAATTGTGGGCCCGTTGCGAACCATATGTTTATATTGGTGCCGTAACATACATTCATACATTAATTGGCCAGACCCCAATCCTTTGAGGGACCTCCATTTGGGCCAATTGTCTCAAACCTTTGTGAGACGAACATGATATAAACATTTGGTTGGCAACCCTATTCCTCGTTTTTCATGCATGACCATGCTTCAATGTATACACATAAATAAACACATGTAATATCATATGCATATTAACATAAAATGGGTTCATAAACATCAAGATCCTACAAACCCCCAAGTTGAGTATCTATATGCTATACCAACTCTATAGTCATATCTACTCAACCAAAGCATCAACATCATCAATCCTACCCTAACAATTGTCTCTTTACCTAGTTATTGCAAACCAACCAACACTAGGGCATGATCTTACCTCAAAACACTTTAAGTGTTCTACTACCCACCTTAGAAAGATATGACCACCAAGGAAAACTAGGTAGAGGATGGACTTGCTTGCTTCTTCACCTTGCTCCTTAAGGACTTGATTGATCTTCTAGGCCAACACTTGATACAAGTATGATATGTGGATGGATTTCTAGAGATGGAGGACCTTCAAAATGTCTTGGATGTATGCTTGGCTCGAAAATGAGGGTAACCACCAAGAAAAGTGACTTTTTGACCAAAAATACACATCTGCCGACTCAAAATTACGGCTGTAAATCTCCATGTTACGGCCGTAAATTCCAAAATTACGGCCGTAACTCAATAAATTACTGGCCAGTAATTCAGGCACGCGACCGCTTCGATCCTGTGACAGCTTCGGATAGAAAATATAATTTTTTATTTTTTAACTTTTCCTCAACGTCACGATCTTTTTAAAATTAGTTGAACCCTAAAACAATGATAAATTGGCTAAGCCCATGATTTCACGGGCAACGCGTACCTAGAATACATCAGTCCATACAGAATGGAGGAGACATGTTCACAATTTGTACCACCAAAAAGCTAAAACCGAGTACTCAGAAAAATAATAATTTAAAACAAAAAATAATTTAATCAATTTTCATATTCATTTTAAAATACACTCTTTTTAATCAATTTTAACATTCATTTTCAAATACTCTACACGAAATTTTAATTGAGACAATATTTTATGGAGTCCCGAAACTTGTTTGTTATGACCTACCCAAAAGGTCATTTTAGTCCAACAATGTGGGGAGGAGTTAATGTGTCAACAATTAACGATATTTGCAAAATCAATAACTGGGCCCCGTTGATGTGTTAAGCTTAATTACTAATACATCCCCATAGAACGTTACTCCATACTCCAGACTTCGCCAAAAATTGTTATATTTACTAAGGCAATTTGGTAAGATACCATCCAGACTTTAGAGCCTAAAAATAGCTGTAATTCATGTTTGGATACTCTTCAAGTTCCTATATATTATTCTAACACTAACAGGTCTCTCCGACTTGCATCTTTTCATGAATTGCCTTGTAGCACTGGAGACTGCAAAGAGGAAGCTTCGTCTTTGAATCCCGGTACCTGTAAGGATTGGTACAAGATGGACCAGCACACTTCTCACGCGGAGGAGGATAGCTGAAAATTCACAGCAGAACCCGGAAAAAAATGAGATTTTTGAGAGCCACATGGATTCTAAAATTTCAAAACGAACACCGAAAACATCATTTCGTAGACAAAATCCAAAGTTCTGTCACTTCTGTGAAACGTATACACTTTTAACCCCTTCCCAAGCTGCTGCAAGCTGTTTACACCAGCTCTGATGTGGCACGATGTGGACCAACCACGCTGCTTCTTACCTTGCAGCACTGTCCAGATCGAGCCACATCAACTGCCTACACAAGATCTGGTGCAGGCAGTTTGCACAAGATCAGGAATAAATTTTAACGTGCTTAATCTGTAGTTTAAGCTTTGCCAAACATGCACCAATTGTCAATGCACAAGTCGTAACGGTTCATACTGATTTAGCATCCAAATGTTCGAGGAAACCAAGAAAGAAAAGCATGTCCGTATTTCAACATTCAGGGGAAACAATTTGTACCTGCAAACCTTGGGTTCGAAAATTTTTGGGAAACCCATATCTCGCGGGAAAGTGACGGTGGTCCCACTTGGACCCATGACCACTCTAATCGTGCTCGACGCTAGCATTTGAGCATTGGCTGCTTTCTCCTGTATTTTTTCCATTCCGCCAAAAGAAAAAGGGATTATCAGTCATTCACATTCATAGCAATAACCGAATGGTGGGCTTCAGAGAAACAGTACCTGTGCTAACTCTTCCTGGCGCCTCTTTACTTTATCTTCTCGCTTCTTCCTACTGGAATCTTGACCGAGTATTTTTCTAATTGCCTCTGCCTACAAACTCCACATTACATGCTTATTTTTTATGTAAATTATATAACTCTTATTAGATGGTAATAAAGTGAGTAGAGAGGAAGGCCAAACCTCTGATTCACGTGCTGCTTTCTCATTTTGCATCTTACGCCTTTGAGCAATCTCGGCTTTCTTCAGCTGTTGTTCCATTTCCGACAATTTCTCCTTTTGTTCTGGAACATACAGAACCAGCAGCGAATGGTTAAAAGAATTGTCAGGCAGGAATATGTTGAACCACTTGATCAAACAACTTGAAGTGTTAATATTATGCATACCATTTAATATTATATTTGATACATCACACCTTATTTCCTCCCTTCTAGGAAGATCATTCCCCTTTTTTGTCTTTATTTTATTTTATTTTTTGCAGTGATACTTGAACACAAATGTTGAAGCATTTGATCGAAAAGCTTAAACTATTAGATCGAGCCAAATGTATATCATTCAATATCTTTATCAAAATGCTAGGAATTTATCAGAAAAGAAAAATGATAGAGGTACTCACTTCGAGGTGGAGCAGGAGGCAGCCCATTAGGGAATTCAACTTGACTAGAACCAGATGCAGAAGAGGCATCCTTGCTTAGTAGTGCCCTCTGGCGCGTAGTGAGAGTAAGTTCCCTCTTGTTTTCAGTTGGTAAATCCAAGAGATCCTTCTTTTGTTTCTTCTTCTTCTTTGCTTCAGCCTCACCATCGGACAGAGATTCTTCCTCCTCCTCGTAATCCATGTTCTCAGCTTTGGATTTCTTAAAATCCCGACTGGGCTTTCCAGAACCTTCTATGTATTCAGATTTCTCATCTTTCCTCTGTTTGTCTTTAAATCCTGATATCCTGGCAGTTTTAAGTTTCTCTAGGTATCGGATCTCATCATCTTCATCGTCTTCATCAAAATCCCCGTCTAAGACACGTTTTTTAGGCATCCTTTTGCTCTTACGAACTGGGTCAGACTTCTCTCCTTCCTTTTCAAAGGCGTTCTTTGTAACCATCCTCCCTTTATCCTCCTTTCCAATGCCAAAACCCCCTCTAGAGGAGCCCTTCGAAGAGGTCCCTTGAACCCCACTTTTCTTATCTGAAGCTGGAGAATGATATTCATCTGAATTTTCCTGAGATAGAGATGTCGAATAAGGAAATAAGCACCCATATCTCACACAACAGTAATTTACATCTTCAAGATTTTTCATGTTTTACATTTTTGGTAAACCAACCAAACAAGGATAAAATAACGCTTCACAAATCACATATTTACAGGCTCTTCTTCAGTAAAGTACAAAATATCTGACATTTCTTGTGGATTAATTCACATAAAGAACGAAGCTGTGGACCATAATAATTGACACAATAACCAAAAGTATGTCAGCCAAGTCGTTTATACATGGGTTCATTTTTTGGTAGGTGCCTATTAAACTAGGTAAATGCGTGGTGAAGTTTTGGTCTACGGAAACGTTTGTGGACAAAAAGTAGTTTAGGGAACATGTGCAAAGTGTTAATCACTCCGATGGGGACATCTTATTCTCCTCATTGCTGACATGGCAATGGAATATTGGTTTTGAGAAAAAAACATCTCTCCATATCGGAGACCTTATTGGTCCACATCAACAATGCAGAGAATGTTTCCCACATGGGGATGAGAACAGGAATATTAATAAGCAAGTTTCTACCCTATAAACAATTGCCAAACATATCATAAAATCCAGTAGTCTCAAAATTTTCAAGATATGAAAAGAAGCAAAAGAGGAAAACCTGAAAGTTGACTTTCAGCCGCTGTCGAGAATCTGCTGATTGATTGGTCTTCCCATTAGAATTAGGATTAGTTTGTATTGTCCGAGTCACACCACCAACCTTCAGCTTAACTTTCTTTAGTTTGTTCTCATTGCCCACTCCATCCCCAAACACACCATTACTGTCCAGGGCACTAGAACTACCATCAGATGTAAGGGAGGGCCTTGATACACACTGATTGAGATTGAACATTTTCCCTTTTGAATTTGCATCACCAATATCGTCACTCGAGATCTTACTAGTGTCGTCTGAAAGAGGCAGTGGCGATATGGGGGATTGATCAGGGAGTGAGTGCGGCTCAGGTCGAGGACGACGTAGAGTTTGACTTCGCTTTTTTCTTATAGCGACATTAACACCGTCAAATTGAGGCGCCCTAAAATGATCCATCGTCTCCAAAGACTCTGAGAAACAACTGCTTATTAATATTCAACGGTGTTAAACATCTACTCCTGCAATCCCATTCACAATAGAATGTCAAACAGAATAGAAACACTCATAAATGGAAGGTATAGAAACAAATCGAATGAAAAAACTTGAGCGCACATAAAGCAAATAAATGTTCCTGTTTATTAATTAACTTATACAAGACAAAATTA
Source organism: Jasminum sambac (assembly GCA_018223645.1). Taxonomy (NCBI): domain Eukaryota; kingdom Viridiplantae; phylum Streptophyta; class Magnoliopsida; order Lamiales; family Oleaceae; genus Jasminum; species Jasminum sambac. The sequence continues at coordinate 32,749,797 of CP073652.1, forward strand.
AGAAGCTAAAAAGCAAATCAATTACACAATGCAACTCACAGCCACTCTGCATTATCAAAAAGGAAAGGCTAAAATTCAACAAATTTCAAATTTTAAAACAAGAACCTATTGAAAATCCAGATAAAAAACTATTCAAAGAATTGTATTATTAGAGCATAAAAAGCCACATAAACTCAATTACCACATTTTGGTGGACCAAGCTGCTGCAGTTTACAGAAGCAAAATAATCCCACATAAAATCAAAATTCACCTGAATCTATGTCATCAAAAGGTTCCATCGAAGATAATCAAACTCGGTCCAACATAAATTCAGAATCCCAATTCCAAACCCGCAACAACAATGCAATTAGGGCAAATAATAAATAAACAAATTTCGCAATCCCTCCACACTGAATTGAGGATCAGCACAAACCATTATGGGAAACCAAGTTCGATTTATAGAAGAATTTCCAAGTTCTTATAAACATCAGTAAAAAAAAACCCAGAAAACGAAATTACCTTGCCAAAAGAAAACAATCCGATAAACTGTTCTCGAAGAAAAGCAGAACAGCGAAAAGAGAGATGGGGAAGAGATTAGAAAAGGAGCGATGCAATTGAGGCAGATATATCGAGTTGGCGAGTAGATACAAATATGTATATAGATAAAAGCGTAAGTATTCTAGAGAGAGGAAGAGAGAAAACGAAGAGGGTTGTTTGGATTCGGGTATTAGGGTTAGAGGTATAGTTGTGGTAAAGGCGACTCAATTTCTTCACCATTTTTTTCACACCTGTTTGTGTGTGATAATTTTTTGTTTGTGTGGGGGATATTTCGACTCGGGTTCTTGACTCGGCCGAGTGCAGACGAATTGACTCAGCCCAACACCCGCCTGTCTCTCTCTTTTTACACATCTTCTTCCTTTCTCTCTCTTATTTTCCCTCTTCTTTCTCTCTTATGCTGCAACTACGTGCGCAGGTTACGGTGGGTGCGCTTATGGCTTATGTTAGCAACTTCTTGTCCCCATGCACGAGAGTGAATGGCACGCGCTCCTAAGCTAAAACATATTTCCTAATGGCACCCAACCTTCCGGAAGTTCAATTTTGCCCATTATTTTTTTGCTTTTATCTGACTGGGCCGGAGTGCTTGACATGCATGTTCAACGCGCCTTGAACATAATTTTCTAGAATCGAGGTCAATGTTTTCCTTTGCTAATACAATCTTTATTTAGATTATACTCAGCACTTGTTCTATTTGGTGTTAACTAAATTCGCACGTAATTTTATATATCTCATCTTCATTTTAATGGCACGCATTTAAAAATAATATTAACTACATATTTTTACACTAATCTGTGAACAATTAAACACGTCAACAAGCGTAAGTCAAATAAAATATAATAATCGAGTAAGCCAATACAAAAGAACGTCTAGAAAATTTTAAATTTTTTAAATAAAAATGGCGACCTATATATGAAAGAAATACTTTACTGGTTTTATAATTATTGCAATTTCAATTATATGAAATTAAACACTTTTGCGTGCGTAAACCTCAAAATCAAAATATAAACTCATTTGTTGTGTATTCAATAGCTTGCTATTTGTACATGTGAAAATGTTATATTAAAGCGTTATTCTCCCAAAGCGTTTAAATTTCTCATGGCCACTGCACACGAATGCGGTGGGGTGAAGCTCACCCACATCTCTCACATTTTTATAAGCGTTTAAAGTATTTCTTATATAACATTAAGTTGTACATAAATTACAAAGATATTAAGGTAAACTAGTGTGTGTTAGCATATAAATTAAAATATATTTTTATGAGTAGAAAGAGGAGAATTAATAGAGTTGGATGGTGGAGATTTAAAAGTACAGTTGATATATGGATGTGATTTGTTTGACCAAATTTAAATTTTAAAATGAATGAATTAAAATGAATTAAAATTTATATGCTAACAAGCCTATTTTTTACCTTAAAATTAAAAAAAAATATTGTCTTATTCACTCCAAGCGATCCATATATCTATAAGCTAAGTTGTTTATTATTTTATTAATACTATTTATCTGTCTTATCACCTTATTTCATATCAGTTATCACATTACGCGTGTGTTCGTTTCCACTTATTTTCACCTAAAAATTATCTACTACTAAAAGTCAAAGTCAAACATCAATATCAACCACACATTTCACATCATCACTCATTATTATCCACACATCTCGTGAGTCCCCACCACTACACTCCACTTTTAGCCAAATTTTAGGCAAAAATAAGACACACGAACACACGCACATTATATAAAAATCATGCTGAGTCCTAAATATAGTAAATTTACAGACGAATTCGGTACCGCTCAATTCATAATCTGAATTTGAAGCCTTTTTCCCCGACTAAGGACCACTAAGAGGGTGTTAGCGGATGAGTTTTAATGTATTTTTATGAGTAGGAAGAGAGAGAATGAGTGGAGTTGGATGGTGGAGATTTAATTAGTGGTGAGATATATGGATGTGATTTGTTTGACCAAATTTAAAATTTGAAAAAGATGCATTAAAATGCATTTTTGATATCATGCTAACACCCTCTAAATTCTTTCAAGGAAAGACTGGGACCCTCAAAGCAATTAGATTTTCAAGATCTACTAGCTAGTATTGCCGTGTTGGCGCCTTTACTCTACTGTAGCTTCGAGTCAACCAATCAAATCAAGTGTTTGTATATTAAATAATAATAACAATAATTAAAAAAAAAAACTGCGAGTGCCATGTCAAATATCTTCACAGGCACACACCATTTGCCGTGATTGCCGTCTAGTGTTTTACGCACATAGAATCAAAATGTCTCACAGGGACCCCACCAGCAAGTGGTGCAGTGGTAAGCACTAGGGGTATCAACCGGGAGGTCGGTGGTTCGAATCCTCCCGGGGGTTTAATAAGGCCGCATTTATTGGGGTTTAATAAGCGCCACACTTGTGTGGGTAAGAGAGGCTGCAGTGCGAGATCTTCTTGCGTGATGTGAGATCTTTTTGCCAGGTTGAGTTCTGGTAGGACCATTCCGGTGTGGCCAGATCATTGGATTTAACCGGGTGAACCATGGGAAAGCGCTGTCACAGGATTAGTCGGTATGGCGCAGGCAGTGGTTATCAAAAAAAAAAAAAAAAAATGTCTCACAGGGCATTTCAGTTGCTCGAATCGGCATAGGAGCAAAATGGCCAATGCGTGGAGTTCGTGAATATTGCCCGCAACATACAACCATTACTACTATCTGTATCGGATAACTGTATTAGACAACAGATCTTTTTCCAATGTTTCGATGTTTGACTGCAATTATTCCATTTGAACAGTGTTAACAACGGAAACGTTTTGGTCAATAAGGTATGGGACATCTAAAGGTCAATGATTTGACTTTGGCCATTTAAGAGTACTAGCGCATTCTTTTTTAGAGCTTGTTCTTTCGATTTTACAACAAAAAAAATTTCTCTTCCCTCTTTTTAATCACACATATTCTCCAATACAATATTAACCACACATTTTTTACGAAATATCTTGCCCAGCAAATTACCAACCAACCGAACAAAGCCTAAGTGCTAAAGATTAAAGAGTTATTGGATAAAGATGATGAATCTGCAGTGGATCAAATTTATAAAGCCTCTGAAATATTTTGGTACGTTTGATAGAGATTATTAAATAAAATGATTTATAAATATATGATTCAAAAAGTAAAGAATGAATTGGGAAGAATATAAAAAGTTTGACAAACCAAGGCAATGAATGATTGAAATGACCATGGACAAAATTATTTTTGAATTAAGTGTGTTTGATTCAACATTATTTACTCGGAAAAAGTGAATTTTCCACCTTTTTTTTTCCACTTTGGTGTTGTTTGATAACATTTTTTCCCCGAAAAATGTTTTCCAACTTTTCTCGAAATCCGTACTTTTTCTTGTTTTTTTCCTTGGGGGGAGATAATTTTTATTTTTCGGGAAAAGTTTGGTATTTTTTTTCTTTTTTTTTTAATAGACAATTTAATTTAACCATAAAGATAATGAAAATGATCAAATTTCATTAAAAAAACTCAAAAATAAGGAAAATAATATTATTTTCCAACTTTCAAATTAACCAAATCAAACACCTACAACTATCATTTCCCTGAAAAGCCTTTTCCCGGAGTTCATTTACCAGGAAAACGTTTCCTTCTAACTATTTTCCAGCTTTACAATCAAACACACCTTAAGTTGTATCAGACAAGCTCTTAATATCAAATTCAATTTCATAGGAGAAATGAATCCAGTCGAGTCAATCTTATGTGCATACATATTTTAAAGAATCAAAATAAATTGAAAGCTCTGATACTAATATCAGTTTCAAGATTTCCCAAAAACCACAAGCTGCAAAAACTAACAATGAAATATGGAAAATGAGAGAAAACAAAAAAACACACAAGCGAAGACAGGTGATGAATGCAGGTGTGACAAATGCCAAAAGAACACCTAATTACTCTACCACAAGGGGCCTTTCTTGGATAGCGTCTATATCCTACCTCATCATATGATGTGAGAAAATGGTAGCAACCCGGCTGGGATTCATTAAATCTTCTCTTTCAGAGTCACTTTCATGATTTCAATTGGTGTTTTAGGCCGATAATGGTCGTCTGTGTCCACCTCTTCAATTTCCTGAATATCATGTCAGTGATACATTAAGCTTATAATTGTTCAGAATTTCACATAACATCGACATGCGAAAGACTTGCTATCAGGTTCTCATATTGATTATATTGATAAGAGCATGAGTAATAACATAAGAAAAAGCAAAGAAGTTTAACCTGTACAACTTCTTCTCCCTTGACGACTCGTCCAAAGACAGTAACTTTCTCATTGAGATCTGCAATTGGCGCAGTTGTAATGAAAAGATTGAATCTGCTTCCGTGTTGGTATTCCTTGGAAGTGCCAAGCATAAAAGCTTCATGCTTCAAGCTGAGTCAAGTATTATAATTTAGTATTCTTCAATAGTGATGCCATACATGTAATGACTTATGGACAGATCATACCTTGAGTAGAGTTGATTATATTGTTTTCCCTTTGAAGTCCAATCTTCAGTTGTATCCACTTCACCTGCTTGGATGACAAAGTTCTTTATTACACTGTTAAAGAGCCTTCCTTTAAAGAGCCCCTTCTTACTGCACATTCATTTTGGTAGTCAATATAACTCGTAAGATTAGAATTCTGTGATTCCTTTTCAGGATATTCCAAGTGCAAGTGATCAGCAAAACTGATATCATAGAAAGCAAGCAACTTGATAGGATCTCTATTGCAATGATCACAGAACAATATTGATCAACCTCCGGAAGTCTAATGGGCGAATAACTTTGTCGTATTTTGATTCATAACAAAATCTTCTTAAGGAGCATGAGCGGTTAACGACAAAGTATGGCAGATTTAAAATTTAAAAATAAGTAAATCATCTTTTCACAGCCTAAAGAGTAAGGCGTGCACACCAGAGGGTGCGTGCAGGTTTTTGAACTAAATGCATGACAATTATGAAACTATAATCCACGGTGTTGCCATTGAAAGAATGTCTGGTTTTTGACTTTTTCATTGGTCAGCACAAATCAACTTAGTCTAAAAGATTGCAGAAGTTTCATCAACAGAAATGAGAAAAATACATGAAGTGGGGAAAAAGTAATAGCTACGCGGTAAAAAGTTAAACCTAAATAAACCAACATTGTCAGACATCAGAGCAATTGATGGATACAGCAGTCCTAATTTGTACCTTGAGTCAATAAATTCTGCAACAACGTCAGGAGAACCTTCATTGTAAAGTTCGACAGTTATTGATCCTCTTGAGGTACTTATCACCTGATAACACATACATGTATGTTAACAAGAGATAACTGAGAGTCTGGGGGCAAATAAAGGATAATAGAGTAACCATAATATATTTGAGGAATCTTGATGCAGTTTCAAATTGTCACCAACCAAAAATTACAAGCCAACGAGGCTACTAAAGCAGAGAATGCCTATAGAATATCTGAAGCTTAGAACATTAGAAAAGTATTCAGTTCTCATAAACAAAATAGTGATTTAGATAATCAGAGCACAAGAGCATATCAAGAAACTGACAGCATATTTGGGTACAACAACTGCCTTTGAATCACCAAACATATTATCATGCTGCAGTAAAGTAAAAAGTGGTAAATCTCATAAGGATACCATACATTGAAAATGAACTGCTGAGAGCTGCATGCACAAAAGAAAGTCATATTTAAAGGGCAGGCATTTAGGTGTGCTGGATAAACCAACATTAAGAGAATGCAAACTAGAAATCTGAGAATTTTGAGGGACAATACGTACCTCTTCTCCTAATGATGCATTCTCCATATGAAATTGCGACCTAAACAGGAATGAGCACCCAAGGGTTACGAACCAGTGCAATTATATCCTCAAAACTTTTATCTTTAGAAGTAAGTAGACGTATACAGAGTTGCATCACAAGTGATGTAACAAAGTTATCTCTGTAGAAGAATTAATCTATGGACATTTCTCGGTCCCTTTACATTCATAAAGAGAATCATGTGTATTAGTCCAGTTTATAAGATAATCTGCAGTTTAACTTTCTAAATTAATCAGAGTGAGAGTGAGGATTAAGAAATTCAAAATATGACTAGTTTTTACTCCAACACTCATAAAATCCATCTTAAATTTTCTAATAATTCATTTAAGCAATTTCCTAAACACTCTAATCGCACTTGAATCAGTGTCTGATTCTATTCACAAAATAAGGCACCCAGTCTGCTCCATGAGCAATTCAAATGAAAGGCAAATACACTGTCAAATTACGTGCACGCAGCAGCAAAGATAACAATAGAGTAGATTCACAAACCTCCGAGACCAGTGTCTGTAGGAAGAGTAAAGAAAAAACCCCACGACAACAACGATCAGGGCAAAAAATAGAATGGTAGTAACACTGATCCTACTCGGCCCCTTCTTCTTTTTACTTTGTTGCAGTAGAGCTTGAGGCTTGATCCGCGCCATAAAGCTTTTGCATAAACTCCAAATCTTAAATCTACAGAAAGACAATCCAAAGAAATTTCATTCACACCTAATCAGATTCAGCTTAGTTCCAGATAAACATTAAAAAAAAATCTCGTTGATCTAGTAACAAAAGCACTTAACGAGAATTCGAATTCGAATTCGAATTAATTAACAAAATGCAAAATATATAGAATTCTAGAAACAATATCAGATTAAAACCCTTTCCGAGCGAGGTATTGTCGAAATTCAATCAATGGTGAATCTGTTGGGCGGTTTATGCCATGAGCCTTTCAATCGCTTTTTCCTTCAGTTTTACTTCAGCGGAGTACTCGAGTTCAAATGCAAGTGAGGGCACTGGGGCCCATTGGCAATGGAATGAAGATGCGGATGAGAGAGATTAAGGGCGTCTTGGGCAATGGAATGAAGATGTGGATGAGAGAGATTAAGGGCGTCTTGAATGCAAAATGTTTATTTTCAATGTGTATTTTAGCTAAGGATAAAGAGAAAATGATTCTTTTAGAGTTTGTTTGATTGGTGAATTATTTATTGTGCACGATATTTCATAGAAAATATGTGATTAATATTGTATTGAAGAATGTGTGTGTGGTTGAAAAGATGAGAAAGAAAATTTTTTTGTTGGAAAATGATGGAAAGAACAAGCTCTTAATAGATAATGAATTAAAAGATCTATTGGAAAAATAAGAGGGAAAAGTGTAAAGGAGGAGAGATAGAAAGAAAATTGAAAATAGTAGTAGAAGATGTATAAATGGATATTTGAAAATAAACCTAACACGGGAAGCGCGGAAGAAAAAATGAGAGAAAATTGATTTAAAAAATAGAAAAATGTGAGACCCACCCAATTTTTTATGTTTACAACTCCCCTATTTAGATATTCAAATGATACATTTGGATTGGAGATGCCCTAAGGGTGATAATTATTTTAATTGAAAAGCAGTGGAAAGAGGTTTAAAAAAAGGAAAAAAGAGAGAAAAATGAAAAGATGGGGAGATGTAGAAATAAATTTAAAATTTTAAGAAAATAGTTGTGAAAGAATTTTAGATAGGTGTCTATTTCTAGATATAGTACGGGAATTCACATAGAAAAAATGGGGTAAATGAGTAAAAATTGATTTAAAAAATAGAAAGCTAGAAAAAAAAAATGAAACATATGAAACCTACCTAAATTTTTGTATCTCTCTCTCATAGACGAAAATTGAAAATGGGCATATGCATTGGAGATGGCCTCCGTTGGTACAAATTTCTTGTGATGCTTAAATTTACTTTTTTCCCCTTTATCGTTCCATTATGTAAATTGTAGAATAGGTCTCCAATATTTCAAAATTGTCAAAATCCTACTAATTCTTTTTTTTTTAGCACTACAAGTCCACAACTTTTCGTTTATTAGCATATAACATTCATTTTGACAAAAATAATGGTTCTTAAATCTTAACGGCATCGCCAATGCACAATGTGCATGGGAAAAGATGTGAAAGAAAGAAATAGAAAGAAAATAATTATTTTAATTACAAAGGAATGGAAAATTGTGCAAAAAATAAAGAAAATGTGAAAAGGAGAGGATAGGTAGAAAGAAATTCAAATTCAAATATAATAATAAAATAATAGGGAAAATGTGATGTCCCATATGAGAATGTAGAAATGGCAAATGTTGTACGTGAGAATGTAGAGGTGCAAGGAAAACGATGAAAGAAATTTTAAAAAGAAAAAATGAGAAATTGATGAAATAAAAGGGGCTATACAAAATGTGTTATGCGTATACACAAAATGTGTGTTGCACATGATATGGAATATTATTTTATGTTTTTTAATTATTAGTATAAATTATCACGAAAACTAAATATGTTCAAAGTAATAAATAAAGTTAAGGGTCAAATGTGTAAGAAAGGAATAAAATGAATAAATTTTGAATCAAAATTAAATAGAGAACTTCATATAAGCATTTTCTTTTTTGAGAATACATAAATGTTTTCTTATAGAACTAAAAAAATCTTCACATAATATTACCATTCTCCATAACATTTTTTCTAATCAAAAGAGACAAATAAAAGAGGATCCTCTGATACTTAATTACACTCATTTAAAATATTTGATGGCTTTCATAATTGATATTGAATAGAGAAATAGAGAAAAAAAGTAAAGGGCAAAACATTCTCCATCTTATATATTAGTCATAGCAATAGTGATTATAGAATAGAATGTAATACTTGAAATTAGAAAATATAAATGTACATATTATTATTATTATTATTATTATTATTATTATTCTTCTTCTTATTCTTCTTCTTCTTCTTCTTCTTCGTCTTCTTCTTTTAGTATTATTCTTCTTCTTCTTCTTCTTCTTCTTCTTCTTCTTTTAGTATTTCATGTGACAGCTCATTTTTGTATATTGTAATTTATTCCACCAATGATAAATGTACTTGTAACTAATTTGGTTGTTACAATAATAAATACTAAAACAAAGTTTGTTGCTTTATGTTCAACAACAAAAAGGAATAAGAGAATTGTACACTTTCTCTCAAGATCAATTTGCAAATACAAAAGTATATGTCCTTTCATTTTGCTAAGTTTCTCTACTATGCACAATATTTTTACACCAAACTGAAAATATTAGTTTGAATAGATGACATAGTTTTGTATTTAATATTGTGGTTAACTTTAAAGTAACCACTATAAAAAATAAATGGGAAAACTACCAGATAGGTATTTTTTATTTGGCCGATATGCCATTTGAGTATTAAGAATGTCTCCGACGACACTTAGGTCTATTTTGCAATTTATTTGAGTACATAGTCCTAAAAACTCACCGGCGGTGAGATGCGGAATAAAATATTAATTTTTGAATTTTTAATCTTTTTTACCTTTTTTGTATTTTCTAATTCCATAATTCATTATTATTATTATTATTATTATTATTATTATTATTATTATTATTATTATTATTATTGATAGAAAACTTGGCAAAAATAATCCAAAAAATATCGTAACTTTTCAAAAATTTCTTTAGCATTAAAAATACCGGAAAAGAAAAGTAGCATTAAAAATGTGCACATTTTGATTTTAACAGACAAATAATAATAAATATAATTATTGTACCTGAATTTTATTTCTTCAGTCCCAAATTTTAATAAATTGCACAATTTTAACTATTATTTTTTCTATGAATGCCTATTTGGTCCGTAATTAATTTTATTGAACTAATTTGATATGGATTAAATAATTTTTATCAAAAAATTTCAATACAATAGCATTTGTTCGCATTAGTATCGTAACTTTCGAAAATTTTCTTTAACATTAGAGACTCACACATTTTGATTTTAAGCAACAGTTAAGAATAAATACAATTGTTATAGCTAAAAAAAAATTTATGAGGAATATGTCACTGTAAAAAATATACCAAATATAAAGAATTAATCAAATCAAATATTAAAAAAAACCCTCTGTCTACCCCACCCCACCCAAACAACCACGATCTGGTGGTGATGATGGTGGTCGAAACCTCCAGATCGCGTGGTTGTTGGTGGTCGAAACCACCAGCTGGTGGTGGTGGTTTGGGGGTGGGGTGGCGAGGGGAGGGGTTTTTTTTTTAATATTTGATTTGATTAATTCTTTGTATTCAGTATATTTTTTACAGTAATATATTTCTCATAAAATTTTATTTAGCTGCAATAATTGTATTTATTATTAACTGTTGTTTAAAATTAAAATGTGTGTGTCTCTAATGTTAAAGAAAATTTTCAAAAGTTATGATATTAATGCGAACAAATGTTATTGTATTGAAATTTTTTTATAAAAATTATTTAATCCGTATCAAATTAATTCAATAAAATTAATTACGGACCAAATATGCATTCATAGAAAAAATTAAAGTTAAAATTGTGCAATTTATTAAAATTTGGGACTGAAGGAATAAAATTTAGGTACAATAATTATATTTATTATTAATTGTCTATTAAAATCAAAATGTACGCATTTTTAATGCTACTTTTATTTTCGGGTCTTTAATGCTAAAGAAATTTTCGAAAAGTTTCGATATTTTTTGGATTATTTTCGCCAATTTTTCTAATAATAATAATAATAATAATAATAATGGATTTAGAAAATTAAAAAAAGGTAAAAAAGATTAAAAATTTAAGAAATTAATATTTTATTTCATATCTCACCGCTAGCTAGTTTTTAGGACCTATGTGCCCAAATAAATTACATAATAGTGGACCTATGTGTCGCAGGAGACATTCTTAATACTCAAGTGGCATATTGGCCAAACAAAAAATACATATCTAGTAGTTTTCCAAAAAATAAATAAACAGAAAATTTAGCAAGGTTGGATTGTATGAGAAACATTTGAGATAAAATTGAATAAATTAATGGACCGTAATAAATATGGTAGAATAAAGACAAAGGGTAATATAGGAATTAAAAGAAAAAGATTTGGACAAATGTGGAATCCAAATGTTTTACGAGGATTCCACATTTTATATATTAGTGATTAGTGTGGAATTCTTCTCCTGCGGCTAGGCCGTATCTATGGCCTCTCACAGGCCATACCACAGCCTCCCTGAATGTAGGAGGCCAGAAGGGGCACTCTTACAGGCTGTAGATACGGCTACGGGGAACGATAAGAAGTCTAGTGATTAGTGATAGTGATTAGTAGTGTTACAACAATCCCCTACAAACTTTAAAACGTTTAAAATAAAATAATATATAGTGACAATGTTATATTGTGTAATAGGCGTATGTATATTTCGATATGAACCTTGCCAAGTGATGACAATATCCGTCTAAGGGAGCCATAGTGGACTAAGACTTGAAGTAGGTCCTTTGTCCAAACTTCAATTGGTCCACGCACAGTATCTGTTGGGAGTTGATTTAAATTAATTAAACTTATTTGGAAAAAAGAAAGAAAATAAAACGGGTTGTGGCAAGTCAATGGGCTTTGGCCCATTAACGTTGCTTGAGAAACAAGGCTGATTAGAGGATATATATATGTAGGCGATGTCCAGCAAGAATAGGGAGAAGTACAGAGCAAGGGACGTCCAGATAGAGAGGCTAGCGTTGTAGGTTATTTGTGAGAAGAAAAATAGAGAGGGTGAGAGGAAAATTAGAGATAGAAAAGAAAAGCGTGTATTCTTTTTATCATCTAATTTTGTGTTTTTGTGTGGAGAAGTCGAGTGGGTGAGGAAAAAAATTGTAGAGTGATTTTTCTTTATCAATAAAGGTTCTTCTCCCGTGGTTATCGGCGGTTAGCTGAGCCACGTTAAATTAATTATTGTATTCTCTATTTTATTCTCGTTTGTGTGTGTTGATTATTTTTCGCTGCGCAAGTTTGGATGGGGAAATTTGTGATATTTCCCAACAGTGGTATCAGAGCTAACGGTTCAAGTCTGGGAGTATGGCTAAATTTGAGGTGGAGCGTTTTGATGGAAAGAATAATTTCAATATTTGGCGTAGTACGGTGGAGGATCTTCTTGTGCGACAATGGCTCTATAAGGCGTTGAAGGATAAGAAGCCAGAAGGGACGAAAGATGCTGATTGGGAAGAATTGCAAGTAAAGACGGTCAGCACCATTCGGTTGGCTCTTACACCTGAGGTAAAGTATAGTGTTTTGAATGAAAAGTCGCCTTCTAAATTGTGGAAAACGCTAGAAGATCTATATATGTCTAAGTCCCTAACGAATAGGTTATATTTGAAGAAGCAATTATTTGAGTTGAAGATGAATGAAAGTGATGATATTAGGGACCACTTGGGTAAATTTAATAAGTGCGTGACCGACTTATTAAATGTTGATGTGGAAATTGAGGACGAAGATGAGGCGATAATTTTGTTGTCTTCATTGGCCAAGCCATATGAGACATTGGTGACCACATTATTGGTTGGCAAGACCACTTTAACGGTGAATGAGGTTTCAACTGCTTTGTTAGAGACTGCTCATATTAAGAAATCAGTTGACATAGATCAGAGTGAGCGAGTGTTCTTGACAATCGCTGAAGAAAGAGGTGGTAGAGGTCAACCGCAAGGAAGAAATTCTGGTCAAAGGGATCGTTCTCAATCTCGTTCAAGGAGAGATATCGAGTGCTATTATTGTCACAAGAAGGGACACATTAGAAGAGATTGTGAGGAATTGACTAGGCATCTCGAGACGAAGAGAAAAAGCAAAGAGGTTGCAGAGGCTGTCGATTCTACAAATGTGTTGGAGCAAAATCTAGCGATTGAAGATTATGTGTTATGTGTTGCTAACTACGATAGTCACATTAATGATTGGTTTTTAGATTCCGGATGTTTCTACCACATGTGCCCCAATAGAGATTGGTTTGAAGATTACAAGGCATGTGGTGAGCGCTATGTGTTTGGGGCTGATGATCAGAAGCTGGAAGTCAAAGGTTCAGGCACGGTGAAGGTGAGAATGTTTAACGAAGTCGTGAGAAGAATAAATGGTGTACTACATGTTCCAAAGTTGAAGAGAAGCTTAATATCTTTGGGAGCACTAGACACGTTGGGTTATGACTATGCTTCAAGAGGTGGAGCAATGACCATGAAGAAGAATTCAGTGTCAATAATGAAAGGTGAAAAGATTGGTAATTTGTACAAGTTGATAGGGAAGACTGTTTTAGGTGGAGCTGCCAGATTGGAGTCGCACCAAGCAAAGTCTTCTACTATTATTGAGAGTTCCAAGCCTGCCAAGAAGAGTTTTGTGGCTGCTGATAAGAAGAATAAAGAGCGAAATTCAAAGACGTTAAAGCCAAAGGTCAAGTTCGACGAGTCTTTGAATTCGATTCACTTTTATTCAGTCTGATGAGAAGAAGATGTGGCACCTACCAGTAAAGGGGTACATGTTGGGAGTGTGATTGGTGATTTAATTATTTTAAATCAAGGTGGAGATTATTGGGAGTTGATTTAAATTAATTAAACTTATTTGGAAAAAGAAAGAAAATAAAACGGGTTGTGGCAAGTCAATGGGCTTTGGCCCATTAACGTTACTTGAGAAACAAGGCTGATTAGAGGATATATATATGTAGGCGATGTCCAGCAAGAATAGGGAGAAGTACAGAGCAAGGGACGTCCAGAGAGAGAGGCTAGCGTTGTAGGTTTTTTGTGAGAAGAAAAATAGAGAGGGTGAGAGGAAAATTAGAGATAGAAAAGAAAAGCGTGTATTCTTTTTATCATCTAATTTTGTGTTTTTGTGTGGAGAAGTCGAGTGGGTGAGGAAAAAAAATTGTAAAGTGATTTTTCTTCATCAATAAAGGTTATTCTCCCGTGGTTGTCGGCGGTTAGCTGAGCCACGTTAAATTAATTATTGTATTCTCTATTTTATTCTCGTTTGTGTGTGTTGATTATTTTTCGCTGCGCAAGTTTGGGTGGGGAAATTTGTGATATTTCCCAACAGTATCAATTTAGACTCAGTTCTTAAATGAATAGTGCTATTGATGGCCATGCGCTCTTATCTTGATTCTAGTAAGAGTCTATAGGGAATAACCCAATCCCATAGCCATAGCCTTATGGCGATTCTCATAGGTGAGTCCTATGAGTCCTCGAAGGTTACGTGTGAGCCCCACCATGCGAGAAATCGCATCTCGATACTCATTTAGGGTTAAACACTTTCTAATGTCAACATAATGTAGCACTATCACCATAGGGATAAACACAAATAATTTACGAGTCACAATAATTAATTGCTATTACGAGTCACGCAGTGCAGGTTATTTCTACCACAATGAACCTTCTTCATGCGATCTCCAATCATGAAGGTGACTCACTTGCATGGTTATTCATTCCTAGGGATGGGCCAAAAAATCGGAACCGAACTGGTAGAACTGGAACAGAATCGAAAGAACCGGAACCGAATGGTTCTTTTAAAAAAAGTCAAGAACCAGAACCGAAATGAAACCCGAACGGGTCATTTCTAAAAACCGGGAACGGGAACCGGAACAGAATAAGAAATAGCACTATTTCTTCCACTTAATTGCCGACTTCTGTGATTTCTTAATAGCAGGAACTTATACATACAAATATATATACATGGGCAATCTTTGCTATTAAGCGAGCAAATCTTTGCTTAATAGCGGCGACAAATGCAACTAAGCGACAAGATTTGCAACCAGAATTTACAATTCTTCTTCTTGCTTAATAACAGGAAATCTCTTTTTTTGTTATATTTATGTTCGAATCAAAATTTTTAATTTTTTCTTGTGCTTTTCGAGTAATAAAAAATGCATCGTAAAATAACCGGAACGAACCGGAACCGAACTGGTACTTCATTTGAAAAGAACCAAACAGTTCCATTTTTCAAGAAACCGGAATTTACGGTCCGGTTCCGGGTAATGAACTACCCGGAACCGAATCTGGAACGCCCCCCCTTGATGATTGATTATGTCCATCTTGGACGTATTTCCTAATACCAGTATTTTTATGATCGATATTTTGAATACGTCGACATTCACAATATTTTTTATGATATTTTGGCATGCCTAGTATTTTCAGGATTTAATGCCAACTGCCAAGAGCTTTTATGAAACCATTGTATCTTGATATACAATAGGAATGTCATATTTGAAATTTCCTCTTATGGCCAGCAGTCTATACACCTACTAGGAACCATTTTTATTTCTTTGAAGTAAATATTGATGGCCAGTAATCTTTATACCTACTAGGAACCATTTTAGTTTATGAAATAAGCTAATAGCCAATGGTCTTTAAACCCATTAAAAGGGTCAGTGGTTTTATCAACCATTAGAAACCCTTTCTTTTCTGTTTTCTTGAATATTTAGTTATTTACCCATGGTATGAATCACAAGAATGACCACTAGCATGTTCACCTACTAGGAGTCACTAGATTATGAGAATGACCAATAGTCTTCCACCTACTAGGAGGCATTCAATTTTTGAAATGAACATTGATGAAAATTGATGGCCAGTAGTCCATATGCCTACTAGAAATCGTTCTCCGTCATGCAATTTTTTTTTAGAAAACTTTGTTTTCTTCAACCCCCACATTGCAAAGATATTAAAGAATTAATTTGTCCTGTCTTTTAAACATTAGTATCGCATAGATACTCATCATATATCAAGTATATTTTCCACATAAAAATTAACATAACCCCACAGTTTCAGAATTTCTAAACTAGTAGAATATTCTCATCAAGAACTAATTTTAAATTTTCCCATTGTGAAGTTATCAATAGAATATAGAAAATCCTTTCTTTTTTTTTTTGTAATTTATTTATAAGAATTTGACACTCTTAGAAAGTTTGGAGTCATCTAATCTCATTATACACGTGTCCAACAAGAATCAAGTTTAGTACTTAACTACCCGAGATAAGAAAAGCATAGAACTACATTCCAAACACTAACCTCGAGGTGCACCCATACCATCTCACTATCAAAAATTAGAAGTGATCATACATCAAGAACCAGTGGCACACGTTAAGACAAATATAATAACAAATGGATATTATTCCTAAAAAACAATTGTTAGTGTCGTTTGAAAACAGACATATACTGAGTTTGAATAAATATGATGCACAGGGCAAAATTTTCACAATGAAGGAATCTAACCATACAATTGCATTTCCCAATCTATAATTCTTCTTGAACTCATATTATTTAGAATTTTAAGTCAATTGGATTTCCCTTGTTCTATGCAAGTCTAATCTAGTCTCTCCCGTTATTGGGTTCATTCTATGCACTAATGCACAAAAGATCAAATACTAGATTACCTTTTGATCCTACGCGAAGGATTACTGAGCCGAAGAAATAATTTAGACAAGTAAAACTGTTAATAGAAACATTTATCTATAACAGTGGAAATAAACTTCAAAATTGAAGTCAAGGATACAAATAATTAGAATTATTTTAAGATTCAGTTCAATACAACACTGTAACTAGTATCATATTAGGAGGGCACTACCAAATGCAAGGTCTTAGTATTTTTCCACACGGTACCATTCAGCAACCTCATGCAATAAAATTTTAAAGCATGGAAAATAACCAGCAATCAATTATGCAACTTTTTTTTTTTTATTAAAGAAGAAAATAAAATTCCACCTTGCAGTGGCGGAGCTACAGTAGGCCCAGTGAGGTCCGTTGCCCTCACTGGGTTTTGGGCTGGTCCAGTGAAAAACTACCCATTGCCCTCACTGAAATTCTGAAGGCCATGAAAATTTGGCCCAAAACATTTTTCTGTAGCCCAAAAGCAAAAGGTAAAGGCCGACTCGCGTCTTTGTTCTCGCTTCTCTCTGCCTCTCTCGTCTCGTTTCTACTCTCTGCCTCTCTCCCCGACTCCCCTCTGCCCTCTCGGTCTCTACTCTCTAGCTCAGTCAACGGTCCGGCGAGGGAATCGGCGACGGCCGATGGCGGCAGCTGCTCAGAGCAGTCACGAGCTCTCCGGCAACACTCGTCACTTGTCCACGGTCCAGTCGACTCGGCGGCGACTCCACAGACTGCTTCGAACCACGGTTGTCAGTTGACCTCGGATTCTCGAACTCGAAGTGAGTTTATAATTCGATTCACTCTTCCCTTTTTATTTAATTATGTGAAATGTTTAATATTTGTATTTTTTTCAGAAAAGCCCTAATTTTTTTACATCTAATTTAGTAATTAGATTTAGGGGTAAATGGGTAATGATTATCTAATTTAGTAATTAGATTTAGGGTTAATGATCATTGTCTATTGATTAATTGAATTAAATCAATTGATAATTGTGTCATACTGTCATTGTTTCATTTGTAGTCTATACCATTTCTTTTCTCTCTCCTGCTCAAGTGAGAGTGCTTTTGTGCTGTATATACATGGAATTTGATGTAATTTGTTTGTCTTGTGTGATATACTCATATTGTTGGCTAGAAATTGATATTCTATCACCAACACATGAGCATCAAGGACATGATTCATATGGTTAGACTGTGGTTGATTAGTGTTAGAGAAAAAGATTCATACCGTTGGTATTAGTTAATCAGAATGTATGTGTGTGTGTATCACAGTGAAGGCAAAGAGTCGTGCTTAAGTGCTTTTATGTATTTGAATTGAAGGTTGAATATTTTGTATGAAAGTTGGAACTCCAGTCGACTCGGCGAGACGGCGACTCCACAGACCATTGAGACTCAGACCACAGACCACAGTTGACCTCAGATTCTCCACTGCATTTGCTTCAATTGCTTGTGAGCTCGGATTCTCGAAGTGAGTTTATTCGATTCACTCTTCCCTTTTATTTAATTATGTAAAATGTTTAATATTTGTATTTTTTGAGAAAAACCCCTAATTTTTTTATATCTAATTTAGTAATTAGATTTAGGGGTAAATGGATAATGATTAAGTAATTAGATTTAGGGTTAATGATTATTGTCTATTGATTAATTGAATTAAATCAATTGATAATTGTGTGATTTGTGTCATTGTTTCATTTGTTTGGAAGTTGGAACTTTCAAGTTTCAACTTTATAGATTGGCATGTTAGCCTTTTAAGTTTTATTGTTTTCGGGTTGTATTTAGTTTGGAACTGTAAAAATGTGTAAAAATGTTGAATAATGTGGAAGAAAATTACCTAGCATAGTAGATGTGGAAGAAAATGATCGAACCTAGCATACTAGCATTACACTCTTGGTGTGATTGCAAGTGGAAGAGGACTTAATCAAGAAACTAGTCTTAAGCGTGCTAGGGATGCACGTTGGGGTTCACATTATAATTCTTTGATTAGAGAACAATTGTAATATACGATATTTGTATTTGTTTCTGTTATTAAAGTGTGTTTAATTTTCTATTTCTTGTATCTGCCCTCACTGATTGGGATTCCAGACTATGCCACTGCCACCTTGTACGGCTAGATCAGAGAGGTCAAAGAGTACTTCCAGCTATGATTCGAACAAGTAGAGCAGTGGTAAAGACGCTCACGTGCCGGGCGAAGGACCTGGGTTCGAATCTTACCCCCTCCCCGATTATCCCTGGTAAAAAAAAAAAAAAAAAAAATGAAGTACTTCCAGCTATAAAGTTTGGAGTTGATTATGTGTGAGAGCGTTCTGCAAAAGCAATTCGTAGATAAAAGTAATACTTTAAAAATTGCAACTTAATTATACATAAACCATTTCAAGGTTAAAATAGATACTATCATTGTCCTTACTTCAAAGTTTTATTAAATAAGTAAGCACCATCTAAAAATGTAAAAATTCACCCACATTTTATTTTAATTTTTTTAGTACTTACTTTATTTTAACACTAAATTATTATAATAAACTAGCAATATTCTTAACAAACCAATAAAAATTTAGAACGATAAGACACTTTCTCTCTACGTGAATTTCTCTCAAAAAGATTGAAGCGGGATTCAAATTCAATCCAAGTTTCAGACATCGACATGGAAAAATATTGTGACTTGTGATATGTGAATCTTAGATGCCTCCACCTTGGATTAAAATACGTAATGTCATTTGTCATAAATTTGAGACTGAACCTCACTTCTCTCTCTCTCATTTGGACAAAATAATACTTTGTTGGGTCTTTACCCTCACAGTCTCTTAAAATCACTTAAACTACTTTTCATATATATATATATATTAAACTACCGGAAGAAATGGTTTCTTCAACTTTCTCCATATGAGCCTAGACGTAATAAAATAATAAGTAATGTGCAGCTTAATAAACTGAGAGTATAGCAAATATATTTGTAAACAATTGAGATAAACGCTTCAGCACAAAGTAAAACACAAATCACGAACGCGGTCACTGGCGGGGCCCGTATTATTTCCAGCGTGTTCAATGGACCTCACTGGACCTTGGACAGGTCCATTAAAATGATTTTTTGGATCGCACTGAAAAGCCCAAAAACGTGGTCCAATAAAAAGAAAAAGGAATTTTTTGAGCCCAAAAAAAAGGAGGGCCTGAATCGCGTGTTCATCTCATCATCTGAGATTGATGCCGTCCTCACGCTCCGACCAGACGCACGGTGCTCCTCTTGGCTTGCCTCCTCCACGACCCGTGGTCGAAGCTCAGCTTGCTAGTCGTTACTCTCGTCTCTCGTTTTGAGTTTAAGTGTTGCAGCTTTTTTAATTTCAAATTTCAAGTGAGTTGAGACCTCTAAACTTTATTTTACTATTCCTTTTTTCCACTTTTTAGGTGTAATATGTTAGCATTTTGAGTAGATAGGAAAAAGGTTAATTTTTTGATGTGTAATTGGTAATTAGGAATTAGGGATAATGGTCAATTGAATTAATAATTATTGAAAGCCCTAATTTTTATGTTTATATTTAGTAGTTTTTCAATGATTTGTGAAAAAAGGGATGAAGAAGAAGTGTTTAATTAACTAATTAGGTGGTTAATGGTTTTCAATTTAGGGCAATAGGTAGCTGCGGATTTGGGACTCTGGGGATATCACGTGGAAGGAAGACCAGAACTAAAGAAACTTGATTGCAGGAAGTGAGGGCTTATTTATTCACAATGAAAATGTGCTTCTAATTCTCCAATTTAAGAGCATTTCTATGTGGCAGCATATTTGGATTCCCATGCAAGCATTAGATAACCCAATGGGGCGACATTTTGATGCTGTCTGCCACTTTTGTTGACAGATCCAAACAACCGCCTAATGAGTGTCTAATGGTTGACATTGAGTGTTTAGTGATGTTCAAAGTTTAGTAAGTTGCTGGTTATAACTTTAGAGTTTGGTGAATATTTATTAGATATGCCTGCACTCAATCCCATTAATTCTTATTCATGCGTTCTTAATTAGTCATGTCTGTCTACCAGTAGCTTTCTGTGGACTTATATGCCTTCAATTATTTCTTGCACAGAGAAATTAGGTCCTAACCTGTTCTTACAAAGAAATAGTTTGATGAATCATTTTGATCACTTTGTTGAAATTTATACATCAGAACATCTTTAGACATGTTTAGATGTGGTTCTGTTACTGATTACTATCAACTTTTTTGTAATATTGTTTGACCCCAACATATATTTTTTTTTTTTGTTTTCAGATTTAGAGTACCATTTTGTAGCCAACTGCGGTAAATTTTTGAACACTCGATTTAGTTAGTTTTCTAAATATGGTTCCCGATGGAAGCAAACCTCAAGCATCAGTTGCTCCACCACATAAACTTGTCGTGCAGAAATTTTCGGAGTCTAGAGCGTCTGAGCTTGAAAGTCTCCACTCAGTAGTTGCAAATCGTCTGAATAATGATTTCCGCTGTCAAAGGAACAAGCGGCGGAGAACCACTGGGCATGATAATCGAGTCGGGAGAAATAGGTTTAGTAAGAAGCAGAGGGTTGGAATACAAGATGCGGCTAAAATGGATACGTCCAAGAATGGTGAGAAGAAGGTTTCGCGTCGCGTCCGAAGGAGGGTAGAATTTAGCAAGAACCCTGAGGGTGGGTTTTCTACTTCAGGGGATGGAATGAAGAGACTGAGAACGCATGTATGGCATGCGAAACGGTTTAAGATGACAAAACTCTGGGGATTCCACGTTCCTCTTGGGCTGCATGGCAGGTAATATGTTACTGCTTTTATATTGCGTATCAATAGAGAAATGGAGATCTGTCCAAGGGGTTGGCCTAGTGGTAAGGTACCCCTTACCGGTTTGTTCCGGGTTCAAGAAACCCCACCACACCCCACCCCACCCCTATGATATCTAATTTGTATTAAAAAAATAAAAAATAAAAAATAGAGAAATGAGATCTTTTATTGGATTATGTGATATTTTCTTTGGTTTTCAATGCAATACTTCACATTTACAAAATGTTATACTGGAAGGGCTGTTTTGATTCACATTAAATTTTATCAAATTACTGTTAGATATGTGATTGAGAATTAGAGAAGACGCATTAAAAAGTATAAAAAGAAATTGTCAAATCAATGTACAAGTAGTTGAAAATGATGGGAGAAAAAGTAAATTTAATTTGATGAACTTTAATGTGAATCGAACAAGCCCGAAGTACTTTCTATGTCTAATCCTTTTTTCTGGTTACAAGTTCTAGAATATTCTTGTTATGAACTAGAAACTATAAATCCATGGTTTACTCAAAAGTAATTTATTGATTTATTGTTTTGTAACGTAGAGGAAGAGGCTCAAGGGCTCTCTTAAAGAAACTAAAGCGTGGAGTGCTTGTGCATGATATGAGCTATTGCAGTGCTATCCAGTTGGACGGTCCAGAGGCAAGCGTCACCGGGCTTTTATTCCTTCCATACAATTTAATTGTAGCACTGTCATTGTCTCTTTTCCTTTATCATCCCAGTGGTCTGATATATAATTTTCTGAGTCTTGCAATGTTTCCAGGACTTGCTACTGTCTGTGCTGAACTCTGTGTTGGTTCCTTTTCCGTCAACACATTCTGAAGATAGATTGCATAATATGCTTTCTGGAAACATCTTTGGAAGTGCCATGGTGGGTTAATCAGCGCCCCCCCCTCCCCCCCTTTTTCCCCCCTTCCCATTGCAAGATTCTGTTATTGGTCAATTATCTAATGTAATGTATATTGATTTAGGTTATAGACTTTCCTTGAATAGGTTTTCTATTCCTATATATGTATACAATGTACCCATATGATTAATTAGAAATTGAGAGAATTCCTTCGTAAATTATATCTAATTTATACATGTCATTTGGCAGCTTCATCACGCTGGGAAACCTTCTTCCCCAACTATTGCTCCAGTCACCTACTTGTGGCGACCTTTAACACAGATTGCTGTTAATACAGAAACCCACGACGTACCCGTGTGCGATGAACCACAGAACAGTGATAGTGGGTCTCCCTTCCGCCAGCTATGGGTGTGGATACACTGTGCAGCTTTTACAGAAGGTTATGACGCTTTAAGATCTGCTTGTGAAAAACAGGTAACATTATAAAAGGCTCTGAATCTTCCACCTTAATATTTACGATATTTTTTATTCAAGTTAAAGATGCTGTATGCGATAAGTACAATGTGCTCAATTTAATGTTTTATTGTTTCTGTAGACATTACTTGCATGGAGAGAGGATTGACGCATTCACGTCTTAAGTTGGTTTTGTTATGTGACTATAACTAGTGGGGAGAATTTTTTAGATTCACAAATTTCAGTTTCAATATCACCACCCTGTCTTTAGGTTCTTATTATCGACAATGAATTCAACTATGTCTACCTCTTTTCTCTGACTACACGTTAAGCACATAAATAATTGATTTAAATAATCAGCTTTCCCATGCGTTTATTTTTTCTAGCATGGGTTGATAAAAGGTTTGAATTTCAGATGGATTTGAGTGATCATTCACTTAAGTGTACCTCTCGGGGGAGTCAGCTTGGACGTTTGGAATTGGTTGGATCAGCCACATTTCAGCTTCTTGGAAAGATACTGCAACCTGCCAATTGGTGAGATGTTTGGCATTGCAACTTGTATCATGGCCGTCATAATGTACATTATCATATGGCATAATGGTGTTTGTTGGCTGCAGTGGCTCTGAGAATTCTTGGTGTTTGAAGAAATGTTCTACTGATGAAGAAGCAGATGAAAATGAATTGAAGAAGACATTTGTCCTCATGAATAAAGAGCAAATTTCATCTTCTGCAATTATTTCTCTTATGGTCAAGGACCCTCGTACGTTGTCCTGGAACGGGATTGAAACTGTCACTGAAGAAAAACTTAAAGTTAAAGAACAAGCAAATAAGTTTCTGCACGAGGACCATAGTGTACATGAGCGTATTGATTTGTGGGATGCCAACAAACGGATATGCCCTCCAGTAGAAGACAGTATCATCTGCATGGAAAAACATCAACGCCGCATGGAATTTATGCGACTTGGCGGTATGCATTTGGGGAATCAAAATGCTTCGACGAAGGAGAATTCTTCTAGATTATGTCCGATCATGCTTCTTAAAAATGAGAACTTTGAGGATTCTGTTGTAAGGTAAATTTGCAAGGATAGTTGGAGGAGTTTCTATTTTCTTCCTGCACAATTGAAAGACTTGTTTTCCAAATGAGTTTCTACCCGGTCCTCCATAGGGGAAAAAGTCCTTATCTGTGTCTACAGTCGAATGCAAAATTCCTAATATATATATTTTTTTGGTTGGGTGCTTCAGAGTTCAGTATACTAGGGGAAGTATTGATTTTCTGTGTCCACAATTCACATGTAAATGCCAGGAAATATCTTAATATCTGATTATCTTTTTTTAAAAATTTATTTCAGGTGGTCTATTATTCTTCCTCTAAGTTGGGTTAAAGTGTTTTGGATTACGTTAATTTCTAGTGGTGCTCATGCCATCGGTCTCAGAGAGAAGCATCAGATTGCCTGCGAAGTAATACCATAGACTTTTGCATAAGTTGAGAGTGTAAGCTTATCAAATACTAACACTGACTTCTTGCCAAATTTGCAGGCTGGGTTACCTTGTTTTCCTCTGGACTTTCCTGATTGCAATGCATACTGTCATTTTATGGCAATGGAAACTGCTGCTTCTGACCAGAAAGCTGAGCTTTGTCCTCCTTCCACAAGGCCCCCAAAAGTTCCAATACCTCCCCCATGGGATTGTGTACGGCTTACTTTGGATGAAGAATCAAGTATAGCTAGAAATTCTCGAAGTCGAGCTGAAGCTCTTAGCGACGAAGATGGTGGCCATGATGTTCCATTTAAATGTTTTGTGGCAAGGACATCTAGCATGTTGAATGAGGTTCTGAATGAACTCAGTGCTAATTGTTTACTTTTATTCCCAAAAATGCTCGATCAGAAGAAATGCACGTACAAGATCATGAAGGAGAAAGAAATTCTTAAACAAGACTCCATTAACTTGGAAGCTTATACTTGCAAAAGACAGTGTTTTCTCCGAGTTCTTCTGCGTTCTTACAAGGAAGGCGTTTTTGAACAAGGAGCAGTGGTTTGTGCGCCCCATATGATGGACTTGTTGACATTGAGGTTGTCTAGAGTTTTCCTTGTACTCGTCGTTTATCCTCTTTCTCGTACTACTTCGTCTTAATCATTTTGAAATGGAAAATCATATTGTGATTCATGCAGATCAATAACTGACAGCAGAGAACTTCAGATACCTCACCATTCATTGCAATCATACTTTGTACAGAAAGAATCTGGAAAATGGGAACTTCAAGTACCCAAGGATCCAGCGGTCCAAGAATCCTTTAGGTGGCCCATTGGTTTTGTTACAACCGGGTTCGTTCAGGGAAGGTAATTGTGGCTTAATCCCATTACTTGACAGACTTATGGTCTCTCACCTTTCAATGGTATAATATAGAGCATGTTTGGCTAAACTTAAAATTAAGTGAAAGTTGAAAGTAAGTTTTGTATATTTCTCTGTTGTTTAACATGCAGCAAGAAGCCAGTGGCAGGGGCTCTATGTGAGGCAACCTTACTGTCTAGGCTCCGAGAGGAACAATGGAAGGCACAACCCGTTAGGCAGAGAAAGGAGGAGATCTATGTTCTTGTCAGGAATTTGAGATCTACAGCTTACAGACTTGCTCTTGCTACCATTGTTCTTGAACAACAGGAGGAAGATGTCAAGTTCATGTGATATTTTCTTAAGCGGAATGAGTCTAGT
The DNA here is from genome assembly GCA_018223645.1 of Jasminum sambac. Classification (NCBI taxonomy): domain Eukaryota; kingdom Viridiplantae; phylum Streptophyta; class Magnoliopsida; order Lamiales; family Oleaceae; genus Jasminum; species Jasminum sambac. Next base: position 32,775,300 of record CP073652.1, read on the forward strand.
TACTGTCGACTATGGGGCTTAGTTGACACACCAGAGAAAAATGCTTCAGGGTATGTCCCGTACATTGGCTGTGAGTTTTGGCATAAAGATGGAGATAATATTAGTTTTCAGTATACATGTTGCCATATTTATCATAGTTTTTTGTATAAATGCATTTTAGATAGTAGTTCCCACGACCTGTGAATCGGGGTGTGAACTTGTTAAGTGATTATACCATCTTTGGCTGACAAGCTTTGTCACTAACAAAGAAATTTTTGAAGAAAATGCGAGTTCTTTAATGATCTTTTGTTTGTATGGTTTGTTCTTTATTGTTTCACGTAAAGTTCTTCAACAAATTCAACCAAAATGTTTCTAAACTACTCAGATGAAATAGTTGAAGAGCAAAATCGTGTTACAGCACCATAAAATACTCTGTTTTCTTTTCTTTATGTAGAAGAATATATGACCCAGGGAAATGGATGGGATTGCATTACATGAATAGCATCTGAGGCTAAGTAGCAATTGGTTTGTTGCTCTAGTTTAATATGAATACAAAGGTTATGCTGAAAATTCGTCAGCGGGCCTGCTGTGAGAAGACATCATTTGTATTATCAATTTCATCATCATCATTTCCAAGATTTAAGGTATTCCGGTACATGGCTATTGCGTTGTTCTGATCAATCATTTCAGCATTGTGATGGTCTACGCCGCCGCCACCACCAATGGTGGTGGTGTTTGTGTCAGGATTCTCCTGCAGCTGCAAGGCAAACTCAAGGTTCCAAAGGACATCCCCCATGCTCGGGCGGTCGGTCCCATGATCTAACAGACATTTCTCGGCTGTGTCGGTGAATTTCTTCAAACATTCAGATACGATTTTGCCCTTTAGCTCAGGGTCGATGATGTCCTCTATAGTGTTGTTTCGCACACAACGTAGGGCCCAATCAGCAAGACTGACTTGTTCCTTAGGCAAGGTTGGGTTTATAGCCGGCCTAGCACAAAGGACCTCGAAAAGAACAACCCCAAATGAGTATACATCGGATTTATCAGTTAATTGTTGTCTTCTGAAATATTCAGGATCCAAGTATCCAAAACTTCCTTTCACCACAGTACTAACATGGCCCTTGTTCATATTGGGACCTGTTTTTGACAACCCAAAATCTGAAACCTTAGCAACCCACTTGTCATCAACAAGAATGTTCGTCGTCTTAACATCTCTGTGAATGATAGTGTACTTTGCCCCTGTATGGAGATAATGAAGTCCCCTAGCTGCACCTATACAAATCTCCAGCCTTTGTTTCCAAGAAAGAGTGATTTTATTTCCCCTTGTAAAGATGTTCCCTTAGTGTCCCCTTTCCCATGTAATCGTAAACCAATATCATTTCCCCGTTATCTTCACAGAACCCGATGAGGGAGACGAGATGTCTGTGTCTCAACCTAGAAAGCATCTCAATTTCTGTCTGGAATTCATGGACACCTTGTTCCGAAGATGGATTTGATCTCTTGATAGCAACTTTAGTATCTCCATCTATCACACCTTTGTATACCTTCCCAAACCCCCCGACTCCAATAACATTGGAGTCGTCGAAGTTCTTAGTGGCGGCTTTTATTTCAGCCAAAGTGAAATAACGACAGTTGCATGCTGCGTCCGAAGAAATCGTCGTGCTGCCATGACTGTTGCTAGAGAGAGAAGTTTTTGTCCCTGATGAAGTACTTGAATTCCAAGAAATTGGCAACCAGCTAGTGGCATCTCCAGGGGCCTTCTGTTTCTTCTTGTTAGCAACAAGACAAAGGGCAGCCGCCACCCCAAAAGCAGCAGCTCCACCGGCAGCTCCGGTGATAAGGGCTGTCGTGGTGGTTGAACTCCCATTATTGAATTCCTTTGGCGCCTCGTGTTGCTCTTGATACTTCCTCATCATATCCGATATCGTCGGATTAGGCCCCGCAAGATTTTTTTTTGCATCACTTAGTTTAAACACCTCCAATCCATTCAAAAGTACATCAATATAGACAGGCTTGTCATCAATATTTGGGTGGAGTGACACCCATATTTCGGGATCACCGTTCTTGCCGCTAACCCTAGTTATATAATCCCTAGCTGTCGGGCTCGCGATAGAATCTTGCCAGGCGAACAGGTCGACCGACATTTCAGCCGTCTGATTGTTAATAAACACGTCGAAAACTCTCTCATTTGTCTTGGTCATTTCAGTGTCACACCAATGTAACCGTACAAGGTACATGAAGTTGGGATCAACTTGAAATGTCCAAGTCAAGTTGAATGCCTTGTTTAAATCAGCATTTGGGCCCATGAAACGAAATGTTGAGTATACATCCAACGGTGCCATATACGATGGTAAGCCTTTATACCCAACTGCCATGTTGGCCTTATTTGAGACCCCCAAGCCACCGCCGAACAAATACGGCGAGTCGTCATACCAACTACGCATTAGTCCGCCAGAGTCATTCGTCGGCGAAATATATTGTCCCCCGACGTTCAAATGGTACAAATTCTCAATGCTCATACCATCCAACGGAATAGTCGTTGCAGCAGACGATTCCCAAGAATTTTCTTGCACTCCCGTCCCGACAACTACCGGGTCCCTGTCGAACAACTCTGGCGCCGAAATTACCTCAATGCCGTTGATAAAAGCAAACGAGTCTGGTTGCTTATCCGATGGCTTGAATGTCACGTCAAGAGTCGACGGCTCTGACTGAGACTCCGGCTGGGCGATAAAATATTCCTTAATGAAATAAGCTTGAGACAATGCTTCAGCTGTTAAATAAGCACTAAAGTTGTTCAACAAGGTGACTCCGCCGGCAATGACACCAAAATAGGACTTTGAAATGTCGAAATTCGGATAAGTCGAGGGGTAAAAATGTAATCGAAGCAAAGTGCGGGTTGTCGCATTACGAACTGGGAGTTTATAGGTCATCTCGGACGTGAAAATTCTAGCCGTCATATACGGGACATCGGAAGCTAACGAAGGATCTTGAATCTCAGCCATGGCTTCCACAGATTTATCAGCATTTGATGACAAGAATTTGTCATCAGGTTCCCAAGCTCTACCATCTGAATCTTTTCCACCATTTTTGGAGCCACAAGCCAAGAGCAACGGATTGGGGGTTTTACTTTCTGCTGAAATATAAATAAGAAAAAGGGCAAATAATAAAGATGACAGCAGAGGTTTCATTTCTGTGTGCATAATGTACGAGGACAAAAAATTGGCGTACAGATGACAAGAACAACAACAACGTTGTTTTGTCTTCCTGTACGCCTGGATTATTAAATGTTTCGACTTGGGTTCTTGATTATTAGTATTATTGTCTTAGAACTATGGATTTGAGTCGAAACATTTCCCGGGATCCATGGGAAAGAATTAGAACAGGGAAGAATAAATGAAAGAAAAGTAAAATGGGATTTTGTTTGTCTTTCTTGGTCCGTATATGATTGGGAAGACTTGTTTGAGAATGAAGGGAGGAGAGAGGATGTAGGAAGGCAAATTTATGGAGTTCCAAAAATGGTGCTCTCTCTCTCTCTCTCTAATCTCCTTCCCCTGTATTGGCATGTTAATTAAGGAACAAAAACAACCCAATGCATGTGTTAAAAGTTTGGTGTTAAGTCACATGTGGTCAAAATTTAAACTACAATGGATATGTTAATGGTTGTGTTAGATGAATCTTTTGTGGCACTTGGTGAGGTCACAATCTGTTTTGATTGAAAATGACGGTGAAAGCAGATTAATTTTTTTAATAAATTGTATTAAACAGGTTCCGAATGCTGTTTATCTGTTGGGTTAAAAATAGTATCGTGACACTTTAATACTTGCAATTTTCCAAGGTTTTATGTACTATTATGGTTGGACATTATAGTACTAATTGATATCGAAGTGTCGAATAATCGTGGTATATTAATATTGTCTATAAATAAAGATACTTGAAAAGAAGTTAGTCGTTGTTTGTTTAAAATTTTTTCTATTAAAAATTTAACTACTAAGGCTTGCTTAATCAAATATCATATCAACTCATATCATCACTCATTATTGAATATAAAAAGTTAGTTTCTAGTTAAAAAATTTTAAACTAGCATACTATTACTTTAAGATAAAAAAATAAAAAAATAAAAAATTGTTGTGCTGTTGAAATCTTTTTTTTTTTTTTTTAAACTTGTATTTTCTTTCACTGTTTAATAGGGAAGGGGAAGAAATGAAAAATAGAAATAAGATAAAAAAGATATACCTAAAAAAAAAAATTAAATGTGTGTTTGATTGCAAAATTTGGAAAATAAGATGAATTTTATTTAAATTGAAAAATAAATACCACCTCTTCTCAAGAATTTATTTTTTATAAAATTGATTAATTTTTTAAAAAATAATTGTAGTATAGAATTTAAATTCCATTTCCAACCGTTGGCTAAAACACAAAATAAGAAAAATAATTTTCTCTTGCACCTAGTCAAACACATCCTAAGGTGATGGCCATTAAGAGAATTTTCGTTTTTCGATGTATTACATGGGTTGCACTAAACAAGCAGAGTCTGGAAATTTTCTCCTCCGTGAAAGTTTACCAGCAACAGTTACTAGCTACATTTGGAATTACAAACCTTTTGATACTTATGGTATGTTTGGTAGAACAAGTTGATAAATTAACTGATAACTGGTAAGTTAGTTTATAATTGATAAGCCAACTGAGAGCTTATGATTTATAGCTTATGGTTGATAGTTGAAAAACTAGCTGATTTAAATATTAGTGTTTGGCAAATTTAGCTGAAAAGTTAAGTCATAAATGTAAAATGACCCAAAAGAAAATATTTAAAATAATAACATTTCTTTTTTACGAAAAAAATTTGTAAAAATAGAATAAAAAATGAAAAGTTCATGAGTTTATTTGAAAAGTTAGTAAAAAATATTTTTTCAAATAAATTCTAACTTTTCAAATAAACTCTTCTAACCAAACATACTTAATTTTGAATAGGAAGAACTTATAAACTCCCCAAATAAGTTATAAGTTAGCTTATTATATTTACCAAGTATATCCTTAAAACGTCTACTATCGAGCAGAGTAAACAATGCCATTTAATTAAGAATGTAAGATATATGTTAAATAAATGATTAATAAATTGATAATTAGTAATATATTACTTTTTTGCTATAAATTCGACGATACAATTTGAAGAATTTTAAAAATTTTATAGATAAATCCATATTTCTTTACGACGAATTTTGTTGAACATGGATCGACCAAAATTTTGCACCTTTTGTGACCGTGAATTTTACAATTACCTAAAACAAAATAACGCATGTTGTGTCCATGTTGTCATGTTGACATTCATGTTGTCTTATAGCATCTCCATTGCATGCGGATGTGGAGAGGACGTTAAGAGATGATGTGGAGGAGAGAGATAGATAGAAAATGATTTTTTTAATTAAAAAGAGAATAGATAATTTGTAGTGAAAAAGAGAGAGAAAAGTGAAAAAATATGAGAGATATAGAAACACATAAAAAAAATAATGATAAAATAATAGTGGAAGATGTCAAGTTGGACTTCTATATGTAGAAGGGACACATGAATTTATGGTAAAAAAGTGGGAAAAAGTAGGAAAAGAGAGAAAAGAGGAAAAAATATGGGATCCACAAGTTTTTTATGTGTCTCCATCCCTCCTCTATATGGGTAAAAATAGAGAATGTGTAGAAGATGTGCAATGGAGATGCTCTCATGAAGTTCTCAAAGATAAGTGTATGTTTTACTTACTTTAAGAACAGCCAAACACGGTCTCTCCACGTACGCGACGAAATAACATAACACTATTGAAAACCATAAACCCTGAAGTCAGTTCTTCGGGTATTATCAAGGCCAAAAATATGCACAATTGAGACTTCAGTGTTCTTCGTGCTTAATACGAGATCGAAAAATTTCAATGGCTTCGATAAATTGCTATTCAGTTGCGGCGTTCTTTATAGTAATACTCACCTACAATTTTCCACTTGCGATTGCTGATTCTATTCAAGGATGTGGCGGATTTGTTGAGGTGCTGACTAAATTACAGAAAACTATGCCTTTTCCGGCCTAATGGGATTGAGATTTAGTGGATCTTTGTACCGTTCAATTGATTAATATCGTAATCGGTTCCTTGTGGTGTTGGGTTTTATTTTGAACGTCACTCTCGGGTTAGTTTAAGATGAAATGTCATTTATTATTTTGTAGGCGAGTTCCTCGTTGATAAAATCAAGGAAGCCAACTTCGGCAAAGTTGGATTATTCTCATATTACGGTACGGGAATTGAGTTTTGTTCTAGATTTATTCTACATAAGATATTGTTAGATTTAATGACTTGTTTATATACATTAGTGGGTGCGACAAGAATAAAGTTACTGAGGTTCTGCTGTGTAGGTTGAGCTTCGGACTGTGGATGGTTTGGTTAAGGACAGCACTCAGTGTGCTCCAAATGGTTACTACTTCATTCCAGTCTACGACAAGGTATTTCACCAGATTTGACTTTGTTAGAATTCTATGGCCTTAGTTCCTGTGAATTAGTATTAGTATTAGTTTTACTGTGCCGTGTGAACTATGAACATCAGAAGTCTCAAGTGAGTAATGAATCGGGTAGTGGGGATATGCTAAGAGCTGTAATTAGTCTTGTGATCCTTGGGAATTGGGTTCAGCCCGCGATTGAGTTTTCTAGTGCTTTTTTAAGATGATAGCTGAAACAAGCCTACTCACTGGATTGAGCTACTTACAGTAACACTAGTTTAGCGCTGTAATTCTATAATTGCTTACTTGAGCTGGTGAAACAAACGGTCAAGACTCTACTCTTCATCCGATCTTGTCTCTTTTGCGTCAGAATTAACTCTGTATTATTGATGCTTAACAAGTCATCATGAGATTATAAATTTGATGGCAGTCAAAAAGGAATCTGTTGCATCATAAGTATGAGAGCTCCTTGTTGAAGTCTCAGCCATTCTAGTAGAGAACTTCTTTTGCAAGCCTTAACCATCATAAATGTGGGATAACATAATGTGTTAATCAAGTATTAAAAATGCACGGTCAACTTGTTGAAGTGAAAGAATGGCTGAAAGGCAAGCTGAAATAACTGATTTTTAACCATGGACTTGGAATTTTTTGATCCATTTGCAAGTTGCTGAGATCAGGGAGTTCATCGTTTCCTGTCTCTGTTAGAATGAACTACACGAGGCATATAGCAAGTGTACTTTGATGCAGTTTCTTTTTGGTAGCTCCTTAAAATTTCTGTAATATCACTTCTCTTTTTTCCCAGTTTGGGACTTTATTTCATTCTTGGGACTTGATTTCATTCTTGGGTGCAGGGTTCTTTTGTGATTAAGATCAAGGGACCCGAGGGATGGACATGGGATCCAGAACAAGTTGAGTATTTGTAGAACATTTCTTTTGAAGGATAACTCTGTTTTTACTTTTTGAGCAAGCAAGTTAATATAATATTTGTTGGTTATCTGGGGAATCTTCACCGATCATGACATTAGAAACTTCTTTTTGTAGGTTCCAGTTGTTGTTGATCACACTGGTTGCAATGCAAATGAAGATATAAACTTTCGATTTACTGGGTATTTAATGAATATTTGTGACATATGAATTTCTTTTGATTGCTGGATTGTTTTCTGTGTAACATTTTGCTGTTGGTTCCTTCTTCACCACCCGTATTAATCACTGCCACTCTGGCACGTAGATGACTGAATCATGGACTTTTGGTTCGGTTCTCAACATCTAATATAGAACTGTAGCTTCATTGAGTGGCTACTTGCAGGTTCACCATAACTGGAAGGGTTGTGGGAGCAGTTGGTGGAGATAGCTGTTCGCATAAAAATGGAGGTCCATCTAATGTAAACGTGGAGCTACTGTCTCCCAGTGGAGATGTTGTGTCTTCAATTTTAACATCATCAGCAGGGAGTTACTCCTTCACAAACATCATTCCAGGTCTCTGGTTACTCTCCCAATTTTATGGTGCATTGTGGCACAAGTTGAATAAGCCATTTTTGGATGTTTATTCCACATACTTGAGCATAAATACTATATTATGATGGAATGGTTAAGTGTATCCGCAAACAAGTCACATCTATTTCCCAGTAGTTCAATCAAATTATAAGTTTGTCAGCGCAACTCTGATTTCTGATGCTTGTTGTACCCCTTTTAGAGTGTTCATTTTCTTAATGGTATCTATTCTTGGAAATAGGAAAATACGCAATACGTGCTTCTCATAGTGATTTGAAGATTGAGGTCAAGGGCTCTACTGAGGTTACAATATTAATCTCCTTCTCACTTTTCCCCCCTTGTTATGTGTCTATATATGTCAGTGTGTGTATTATGTAGACATATATAAATTACATAGATTCACTCACTAAAAATTATATAATTGATTTTTGTTTCTTTTGATATTGCCACACTATGTCCAAAATTTGCAGGTGGATCTAGGGTTTGAAAATGGTGTGGTTGAAGATATTTTCTATGTTTCAGGCTACGATATTCGTGGTTTTGTGGTTGCCCAGGTACATTTTCGCCTCTGAAGAGTGGTTTTCTTTATTTCTTTTTTTCCTTTTCAGATTTGAAGAGAAATTATTTTGACGTAGCTTAATAAGTGCATGTTTGAGCTCTTATGTGGAGATTTTATGCCCTCCCCGACTTGCTCTTGGCTGTTTAGAATGACCCTGTTAAACATCACCTGTTAATAGCTCTACATCTAGAATTCTTATTTCCTTAGTCATTTGCTCTCTTTGCCACTCTGTATGTCACTCTTGCGCCACTAAAGTTATCAATTGCTGAGTGAGTGAAGTCTGCTTATACTGCATGAATTATTAAATTGCACCCTGTTTTATGGGATCTCTGAGTTGTTTCAGATTATGTAATTCGGTGATTTGTTTGTACTCACCACTTCACCAGTGGCCCGAATTCTCCAAGAATTCATTTTGATTGTTCTCTTGTACTATTTGACGTGAATAAATATCTTTTCAATGATAGGCAAATCCCATATTGGGAGTTCATCTTTACTTGTACTCAGAAGATGTCTCAGAGGTGGATTGCCCACATGACTTTGGTAATGCACCCGGACTTGGAAAAGCCCTTTGTCATTCCGTCACGGATGCTGATGGGATGTTCACCTTTAAATCAATACCTTGTGGTACTACTCAATTTCTTGATAATTTACCACTGAGCACCAATGATGTTTGCTGATTTGCTATATTTCCTTCATATTGCAATTGTCTTATGTTTGTCCTTTTTTTTCATTATTTCAAAATTTGATCCTAATTATGGGCCAAGTTTCAAAGTTTTTCGACACCTTGGACCTTTTACTCTTTGTTACATTCTATATGGATTTTGATATAATTTTATCTAGCACAGGTTTAGCGTAGGTTCACCATTCACTAGAACTTGATCTTGGAAATGTACTCCTATAATGCGTCATTGATGCGATCTGAGCATAAATTCAGCTATTGCTTTTATCTTTAGATGCTAAAATGGGCATAGCCTATCTAATTTATTTATTTTATTTTATTTTTTTTGCCTCCTCTAACACGTTTTTCTCCTTGAGTTTTGGTCACCTACTCTCATGAATGGATCTTCCAGGTGTTGACCTTTTTACTTTTGTATTAGATACATTTCAAGTTACAAAATGGAATTGCTGCCCCTTAGTTATCTTTGATTTGACTTACTGCTTAAATAGATGAAAGGATTGGGTTTCCAGATTTTCCTAGTGAAAATTTCTCCTCAAGAGAGCAACTGAATCTCCTTTTCCAAACCCTATAACTATGTTAGTTGGTTAGCTTTTCCAGGACGTACTGAAAGCTGCTGCTTCATAGTATCTGATCTGCTGGAATGCATGATAAAAGACACCACTATTGTTTCTGAAAATCCATGTAATCTTTTCAAGGCATATGGACTGACCGAGTTTAATACCTGCAGGTATCTACAAACTTGTACCTTTCTACAAGGGCGACAACACGGTTTTTGATGTTTCACCTCCTTCCATGTTGGTCTCTCTTTCGCATGATCATACTGTGCTCCCTCAGAAGTTTCAGGTAACATAATGATGGTTTAGCCTCCGGTTGGAACAAATTATAATGTGATTATATTTTCAAGTCGAGTCAAACATTAACACATACCAACATTACAAATTTCTATCAATTGTTATTGACACATTTCGGGGACCCACTACTTTTCCTATTCATAAAGCAATGGAAGTCACTTTATAGTTGCTTGCTAGATGGAGGCTTAAGTAATCTATAAATTGGAATTTCTTTCAAACTGGTTAGTCTTTTTTTGGATATGTTCCCTGTATGTTTCAGTATGCGCTTACATAGTTCTATTGTAATTTGTGATGAACTCTAGTCTAATCCATTTGTTTGCCTTTTGTTGTCAAAATGTTTTATATTTTCGCCCCCTTTGCTTGTGTTCTTTCTTCTACATTTCCTTTTTCCCCATTTACTGTGCTATATATACTCTCTGTGACATTTGAAAAGATCACTTTATGGTTTGCTTAGCTTCTGTCTTACCAATTCACACATGTGCATGCCCTATCCTCAAGATAAATATAGAGGAAATTCTAGCATATATCTGTTTTACAAAGCTTGTGTCTCTTGCATAAACAGATACTTCAAAAACTTAGATGAAATAGCCTTTACAAACATTTTGAAATCACAATTTTGTATTGCTGCTATATTGGCATCTTCTCCACGTACCTTACCTGACCTCCTAACTCCAACCACAGCCTAACATTGCTGCCATCATCACTGTCCAAACGAGGCTACTTTCCTGCAGTGACAATTTATACTCCTTCTCAAAGGGGTATAACAGACAAAAAAGTCAATAGCTATTTCTGCAGATGTTATTGAATATTGCCATTTTTCAATTGCTCTACTAAGTTTGACCATTTATGTGAATTCACCGTGAATAAATTGCTGAATACATCTTGCTTATTTTAACCTAATTTCTTGGTTGTACTCATGCTGTGATTTTTGAACTCATTTCTTTCTAAATTTGTGTATAGTAATCTACTTGTCACGCCACATCAATGTTACCTAGGTTACTGGATTCTCTGTTGGGGGTCGTGTTATTGATGGAAATGGCGATGGAGTTGATGCTGCGAAAATTGTAGTTGATGGTCAGGAAAGGTCAATAACCAATAAAGAAGGATATTACAAACTTGATCAGGTAAATTTATCTTTCTTGCTTATAAGAGCAACATTTACTTCAGTTCGCCACATCTTCAACTTAAAGGTTATCTAATCAGCAGTTTTTAATTCTAAGGGCTTGTTCTATTGGAGAAGGGGTTTTAAAAATATAAAGAACTTGTCAAATAAATGTATGAGTGGTTGAAAAGGATGAGAGAGAAAAAAAAATTTAATTTGATGAAATTTATGTGAATAGAACAAGCTCTAAAAGATGGTCTCCATTGATTATTGTTATTGTTCTTGTTCTTGTTCTTGAGCACTTCCCAATATGTAATCCTAATTTGTAATGAAATTATTAATTTCTCGAGGGCATGAATAGATCACAACAGTCATGCATTTGTTGAAGAATACTAACCACCATTCATGGAAGTCCCTTGTCTTTTAAGAGCTTCAATAAATAATTGTTTCAGTAGTACGAATATCACAACAGGCATGGATTTCTAAATGGTGCTTTATTCCAATTCTTCCCATCTCAGTATCATGCATAATATTGTTCTGTTGGATGGTTGTCTTTTTATACATTAATATGTCATGATGTTGATTCTTTTTTTCCTTTACGGTTAATTGTTTACTGCTGCTAGGTTACATCTAAAAAATACAGGATAGAAGCGAAGAAGGAGCACTACAAGTTTGAAATTCTTAGCGACTTTTTGGTAAGTCAATCTCATAGCTTCTGGCTTGCTAGACTAACTACAAAGTGGGATATTTTAGTTGAATATCTCTTTTCATTTTATAAAGCTTCTCTTTGACCTTCTCTCTGTCCTCTGATATCGAATTAAATTCTTAGGTTTTGCCGAACATGGCTTCAATTTCTGATATAAAAGCAGTATCATATGACATATGCGGCATGGTGCAGACAATAAGTAATGACTACAGGGCTAAGGTACTATCTATGTTTCTCTGCACATTTTCTGAACCAACTTAGGATATCTGAAAAATGACTTCCATTATCTACATCGAGAACATTTTTCATGAGAAGATTAGTTGCCTTCCACATACTCACATTAATGACAGTAACCTTTAACCGTTCTCCATCCTTTTCCATTTTGGTAATGTTTTGTGATTGATGATGTTTTTCAGTGTCCACTATCTGTAGCCTAGTAGAAATGGTCAAATGGATATTGTTCCACTAGAAACTTTGGTAGTTGGGGAAGGAACTAGGTGGTCACCTTGTCGATAATATTTCATGGAAAGGTTTAAAAGATGCAGTTGTCATTCACGAGTGACTGGTGTACTGGGTGGGATTGTGGCAGCTCTTTATAAGCTGTGGTTTGCTGCATTCATAACTAGCCAAGAATCATTGTTGAAACTTCTCTTTTGGAAGTTGAAATTGAGAACTTATCTGATATTATATGCCAAATGCAAATCCCCATAATAGTTAAGGACAAAAGGAATAACTGCCCACTACGAGGATCCATCATAGTGACTGGAAGACAGTTCAAGACCTCCACATGACAACCAAGGACTCTCTCCCCTTTATACTCTAGAGAAAAACCTTCTGCACCTGAAACTTTTGTAGAATAATCCTTATGTTCCTTCCATTTGTTCACCATCTGCTATATGTGCCTTCTTACTAATTGGTGTTGTGCAAGACAGTATGCCCATTCTTCATAGTTAAGAATCTGGATGCATGACATTGTTGGATTACTGAATTTATAACATGGGAAATTTTATTAACTCCGGCACTGAGGCATGGTTATTGGATATTGTTGGCGTCATGAGTGGGAGACTTCTCAGATGATCACAATGGACGATAGGAGGTGTTCATGGGAGGATCAGACTACTTAACTCTGACTTTTTCCAGAGTTATGAGTCTCTGTTCTGAGGTTGGGACACTTCTTGGGTGATGATGAGGGAAATTAGCAGATGCAGCTCTGATGGTCACAACTTACTAGAGGATGGTCCACTCGACTATGCTGATGGAATATTGGTGACATGATTGTTGAATTTTCATTTTGATACTTCTGCAGACACCTTTATCTCCTTAGGCTTTCTTCTTTCACCTTCCTAGTTGTTGCATGGATGCATGTTGCTGAAACAGACAAAGCCTTTGTCCTGATTGCAGGCCATCCTTTAGAGGTATGTAGGATTTCCGACTTAAGTGAACCCACTGGCTTGTTTGGTATAGAGACCATTTGAATGTTGCCCATGATCCACTGATTCTTGCTTCAGAAGGCCTTTCAGTTTCGTAACTTTTGGTACTCTCTATATTATAGCAACCTTTAGCTTGTCGCATTCAGGGCTTGCAAAAATGTACAATCACCAATTAGTCTCCACTAAAAATCCAGCCCTGGTTTTGGAACCGCAAGACTGAAGCTCTTTTTGTATTTGCAAATCCACAAAATCAAATCATCTCCATGAGATTTCTGGCCTTACAATGAGCAACTTTCAGATGCCAATGCCTTCTTTATTTTTTCACCGGGTTGAGGCATGGGAGGAATTGCGGCCCCACCCAGATAGATAATCTCCAATGTAACCTTTTCTGCTTTGTAGACCTTCTCACCTTTCAATGTATTATTAATCCAAGTTCATGGTTAAGTTTCACAATCCTAAGAGCTTAAATTTCCGTTGGATAACCTGAAACACAATGTTTTACAGCCCCACTCCAGTCCCAACATTCTCTTCACTAATCTTAAAGGATTCATAATAAATTGTGAAGGTATGTGAGCTTGCATATAAGAAGCTGTTTTGAGATGAAAATCTATCTATGAGGGTTTGATAGAGAAAAAGGAGAAATTTTGAGGGTTTTATCTTTCACTTTGCAAACCCCATCCCCAGCTTTCAAATTCTGGAATTATGTGGGTAATTACTCTGGCCAAATTTTTACGTAGGCACTTAGAAGTCCCACATTCCCACTCAATCAACCAGTCACTTGCTGCTGCATGTGAATCCACTGGACAAAGCCACAAAAGCCATGATTTTGACTGCACAATTTGCATTTGAGAAATTTGATAACTGATACCTTTTCCATTGGTTCTAAAACTTTTTTGATCTCTTATTATGTTCCATGTGTTTTCTCTTAAGTAATTTAACCATATTTATCCCAGGTGGCATTGACTCATGGACCAGAGAATGTAAAACCCCAAGTGAAACATACTGATAAAACTGGGAAATTTTGCTTTGAGGTAAGTTCATATACATCCGACTATTCTTTATGGAATATTTTCCTTGTGGCATTAGACTGCTAAACCAAATGATACTTGGGCTGTATATATATATATATATATATATATATATATATATGCATAATCCAAGCGCTGTTAGCCACTGAATATGAACATGATAATAATTTTTGCACCAACACCAACGTCCTTCATAACGAGATCAAATCTCAAAGCCAGCATTGTCTAATTGAAAGCCTGATCATTTCATGCATTTAGAATGTTGATTTGTGTCTCAAATATACTCAATAAATCCAGTAGGGTACCTTAAATAGAAAATGAGACCTCCAACTAAACCTTCTTATAGAAACAGATTATTGAACTTTAGCATTTATGCAATTTCCTATTCATTTATCTTATAACTTCTGAAATCTAGTTATTGCACACATTTTAGAAGGGTAGAATCCTTTGCTCTTGAGCTGGTTTATTGTTTAACAATAAAAAATAACCTATAGAAAATCCTTGGAATTAAGGTTTGCAGTTCCTAATTGACCCATAAATTTATCCAGATATTAGTATGTTGTCATTCTATTAGTTTGTCATAGACTCATAGATTTTATGTGGCGTTGCAGGGTTTTTATAAATTGCAAGCATTTTACTTTTAATATCTGCTTACATTTGATATTGTTCGATTTCCGTCATTTGTGTGACATTCAATTTTAATTGCTTGGTCACTCTCCTTTGTTTACAAAAGTTACATGGCTTTGAGGTCTTAATCCTGTTTAGGTTCCATCTGGTGAATACCGCCTTTCTGCTTTCCCAGCAACACAAGATACTGCTCCAGAACTTCTGTTCTCTCCGCCTCACATTGATGTTTCAGTCAACAGTCCTTTACTAGGTGTCAAATTTTATCAGGTGAGAGTTTACAAACTTATTAACTTTAAGAATGCTTGTATTTCTTTGTATAAATATTGAACGTGGTGTCTGCTTTAAATGGTTGAAAATTGTATTTTCTTTATTATCTGTCATGTTATATGTTATCCTGAGGGCTATTAAAGTAGCTAATATTCCTCTTTATATTTGTTACGAGCAATTTGCCTGTCCCTGAATCCTGATTACTCTTGATTTTATTTTATTTCGTGTACTTATTTTAAATTTCAGGCCCAAGTAGATGTCCATGGCTCCGTAGTCTGCAAGGAAAACTGTGGCTCTTCTGTTTCAGTTATGCTTCTAAGAAAGGATGGTAAAACGAAAGAACAAACAACAATTAGTTTGACTGATCAAAGTAGCGAATTTTCATTTTCCAATGTCCTCCCTGGGAAGTACCGCATTGAGGTAATAGTCCGATATCTTATGTGATGAAATATCTATTAGCGTCTTAGTACTTTTTCGATGGCTATATCTTTTCATGGTAACTCCCAGTTGCTTGCATTTTAAGGTTATCTCCACTTCCAGTAAATATTGCCCAGTTATATCCAGTAAAAATATCCTAAAAGTGACTCCATTGCACATATGCCCCCGCCATGAATCATGGTGTCATCTGTAACAATTAGCCATAAAGTTCTAAACAGAAGGCGCACATGCCAAACCAGACATCTGATTATTGTTATTTACTCATCCATTCCTTTGATTTTATCATTTTCCATGAACCTTTTTTCCATTTCTAGGTGAGAAGCCATTCCCCTGTAACTATGTCAGGAGATGAAATATGGTGCTGGGAAGAGAGTGCTATTGATGTGGATGTGGGTGCTGACAATGTTGAAGGGTTTGCCTTTGTACAAAAAGGCTATTTGGTCAGTGTGACTTCCAGCCATGACGTGGATGCTTACCTGAATCAACCAGATGGTTCTCGTTTGACTTTGAAAATTAAGGTTGGCGTGGATCATTTAAATATTGAACTCATAATTCTCTCCCTTTGTCTGAAGCCCTCTTTTATTGTGTTTTCTTTTCAAATTGCAGAAAGGTGCACAACAGATTTGTCTGGGATCTCCTGGTGTGCATGAACTGCACTTAGTAGATTCATGTATTTCCTTTGAGAGCTCCTCCTTGAGAATAGATGCATCTAATCCTCTGGTAGATACTCATTAGTAATAACTTTTTCCTGGCCTTAGTTGGGCATGTATGGCCTTTTGGTATTCTCTATTCCTACTTGGTTTATTATGTTTCTTGTTTTTGCAGCCCATTAATTTAAAAGGAGAGAAATATCTCCTCACTGGAAAGATAAATGTTGATGTCAATTCATTCTTTGGTGATGAGAGTTTACCCAATGACATCCCTGTGGATATTTTTGACAATGAAGGGACTGTTCTTGATGGTACCTCGGCTAGACTTGTCTCCAGTGGAATTGATCAATCAGCCGCTTCTATCTATGAATATTCAGTGTGGGCTAATTTCGGTCAAACACTCATCTTTGTCCTCGAGACATGCGGTATGAACACCAGTCTTATAACTTATATCTCGATGACTCAATGTCTCTTTCGGTTTTGCTTTATTATAGTTGGGAGGTTAAGCCTCGAGGAAAGTTCATCGTGCTTGACGTTGGCTGTGCATTCATGATGTGGCTCATTTCGTTTTTTGAATAATTATCTATTAATTTATTTTGCGGGATAAATTATTAATAGCTTTTAAATCACATTGAAAAAATGTACGAAAAGTCAAGTTAAACACCCCCCCCCCCCCCCCCCCAAAAAAAAACCCCACCCTGCCCCGCGGCGGGTAGTTACTAGTAATTCCATGTATGAGGTTGAAATTGAGGTTGCTCTTGACAGATTGCATAATGGAAGTAAAAATTTTTTGTAGGAAAGGAGTAGAAATGCACCTGAGCTAAGTTAACAAGATATTTTAGGTGCTTTTGAACTTATGACGTCCCGGTATATGCATATTAGTTCATGTTCACTATAACAAGTTGGTTCTTCTTTTTGATTATTGACCTTATTGGCATAGCATTCGACATTAATAATCATATGTCCATGTCCGTGTTTGTATGATGTGTGTTTCTATCTTTATCTATGATTGAATTACACCTTACAGCTATATGGTTTGTGAAGAGTCACTTAAACATAGAGCTATGATGGCTTTATTGCCCTTACCCCCTTTTTTGTTTGCTACAGGACTGACGGGGGAAAGAAAATTTTGTTTTACCCAAGACGACAACTGGTAAGAAATTTTGGGACTCTTTCTTATGTGATCTGTGGCTCTGTTATCAAATGTCAATTTATTTAGATTTTTCACCTTGTTTGATTAGGTTTCAGTGACACAAGATGGTTGCCAATCTCCGATTTCTCCATTTGCTGGACGGTTGGGATTGTATATTGAAGGATCAGTTTCTCCCCCTGTTTCTGATGTTCATATAAGAGTAATTGCTGAGAGAGAGAGCCGAAGCGCTTCACTTAAGCAGGGAGATTTAGCTCTTGAAACTGGTACAGGAACCGATGGTATATTTGTTGCAGGACCTCTATATGATGATATAACATATTCCATTGAGGCATCAAAGGTTTGAAATCTTTACAGAAATAATTAACATATCGTCTACTTTTTACATGATGTTAGAGCAAAACTAATGTGGAACAAAAAAGCTGAGGAGAAAAATGTGAAGGGGAAAAATTCAAGGGGAAAAAGGTCATTCTAAAATAATATCGAGGGGGAAAAATTAGGGGTAAAATGTTAATTTATCCACATGGCATTAAATCGTTGGTTATCATCACATTATGTGGGCCATGTTGGGAGGGGCCATTCTATAAATTTGGGGCAAGAGCAGCCGGGATATTCAGTGGCTTGGAGAATTTTCTGTTTTGATCAAAGTAGCTCCTTATGTACAATAGTGTCTAGCAGGATTTAGTCGCATTACTTTGATTTATGATTGTATTGTATGCTCCCACGGTTTTTATTCTTGCGTGGACGACTCTTCCATTTTTTTTAGTGTTGTAACCTTGGATGAAGTTATTATAAATAAATTGCTTGGTTTCCTATCAAAAAAAATAAATTTGGGGCTAAATTTGGCCCTAGCTTTAGAGAATAGCCCATCAAAATTGGATTTATTGCCCCTATTTGACTACATTATTTGGTAAGCAATGGGGGAAAAACCCAAATTTGGGTTTTTTTCTGCACATTAATTTTGCTCTTAGTCGATATAATAACTTTTAACCAACACCCATCAGGGTGATGCTGCAGTAAGTTTTCCATCGATCTTTTAAGAAAATGTCTTGTTGATATTCCCATACCATACTGCATTGGTGACATGACCTGATCAGTCTATATTGTACAAATTCAGAAGAATTTAATATTTGAAGCTGTTGCCTGAAAAGTTGGTATTAATGTGGGTCTTTACTTTCTGTGGCCAATCATTGGAGCATTCTATTATAGTGTTTACCTTTTCCAAATCATCCTGTTCATATTTCTATTTCTATTTAAAACGATATTTCTATTTCGGTCTTATCTCTGGTGTAACCACCCTCGTGGCATTTTCTTTTTTTTTTTTTTTTTCATTTGGACAAATTTTTCCCAAGCATTACCTCGAATTGTAGTTCATTTACAGTTTGAGCTTTACCAGTAACCATATGACTTTGTTAAGAGAGTTGCTTTGGAGCAGGTTCCTTTGTGACCAAGCTATTAATCTCCCCCCTCTATTTTACAGCACCTTCTACCATGGAAGGTATATGCGACACATGAGTTTGTGTATACCTGGCAAGGGATTTACAAACATTGTTATAAACAGGGTAAACGAGGGGTTTAAAAGTTTGTCTTGGAAGGGGTGTGTGGATAAAAAGTAATTTTTGAAAATGTACACGTTTTTATATACATGTGTTTGTTGTTGTTGTTGTTGTACACGTTTTTATGTACATGTGTTTCTGACGTCAGTATTAAATCTGTACCATATGTGTCTTTACTTTTCCACAGCTGGAAGCCAATTGCTCAGGCATAGGATGCTTATTATCAGAGACCTTGTCATCTGAAAATATACATATGCAAAGCATACAAGATATTGCACGCTAGGGAAACTGTAAAAGAGTTGATCTAAATTTCATTGTCGTTAACATGTAAACTGTCTGAACATTTTTTCTTTCTTGCAGCCTGGTTATCATGTAAAGCCAGTTGGACCACATTCTTTTTCTTGTCAGAAGTTCAGTCAAATCTCCGTGCAGATATATTCTAAAGAAAGCACGGATGAGCCTTTCCCTTCTGTTCTTCTATCATTGAGTGGTGAAGATGGATACCGGAATAATTCAGTAACTGGCGTTGGTGGAGTGTTTTCGTTTGATAACTTGTTTCCAGGAAGTTTCTATCTTCGACCTTTATTGAAGGTACTTTATCTGAAAGGCTTGCAATGCGGTGCTTTCATCACTAACAACTTTTCTCTCTCCCCTTTGGGACTTCAGTGCTCTGCATATATGAGTGAGTTTGGTTCAGATTTTCCAAAAACCATGTTCTTATTTTTAACAAAACATTTCATTGTCTCCATAACTTAGGGTGCGTTTGGTGCACCTAATTTGACTAGAGTTTCTAGTAGTAGAGCTTTTGAAAGTAAAGCTATTTGATAGCAGCAGAGATTTTGTTGAAAAAGCCATTGATCTTTGATTGTTAACTGAGTTAAAAGTTAGAAATTTTATTTTAAAAATTATATGGATGTGTAAATCTTAAATATGTCATCAAATGCAAAATACAATTTTCCATAAAAGAAAAAGCGAAAGCTCAAAGAGAGCTATTTGGAGAAACTCTAATTTTGAGATTCTGCAAAATGGCTATTTTAAGTTTTTTTTTCCTTGTTCGGGAGTGCTTTTATCTTACTTCGGCCAAACAATTAAGATAAAGCAAGACCTCAAAAAGTGGCTTTTTAGGCTTCAAAAATGCCCTTTCAAACACAAATTTAATCTGTCACACACTCCACCTTAGAATGAGTTGGCCCTGACAAAGTGGTTGTAATGGGAGGTCAAAATGGGAGAATCTTTAACCAAATATGATTACATAACTTAGTTTTCCATGTCAAAACATTGAGCTTTTATGGTTGTTTTCCCCATAACACACTTCACTAATTCTTTATCTGAGAAACTTGTGGATTGGGGGATTTTGTGTTATTTATTTTATGCGTGGGTAGATAAGTTTGAATTTTATGGACACAGAATGTGGAGTGAGTGCACATGTGATATCACAGTGGAGAGATGTTATATTATCTATGACTGATATCTTTCCTTTCTTCCAGGAATATGCTTTTTCTCCTCCTGCACAGGCAATTGAACTAGGTTCTGGAGAATCCAGGGAAATTGTCTTTCATGCCACTCGTGTTGCTTATAGGTACAAATCTGTTACTTAAGTAGCGTTATGTTACAGTTACAATGATGTGATGAAGGTTATGGAATTGATTATCAATGCGCTTGAGTTAATTTAGTTCCATGATATCTTTTTCATATCAGCAAGTGTTCATTTCTTCCGTTATGTCTTGTATTCAGCTGTTTCAACACTCAGATTGCTCAATGTCTCTTCATATTATATGGGAAAAGATGCTTCAAGTTTTCCAACTCCGTGCCTCTAGTTATGAGATTGTGGATTCATCTGATTTACTTACTGAGAATATGTTGGTTAATTTTTCTCAAATATAATGGCTTCATGCCCTAACTTCTCATGTGCAAGTCCCCTAATTTCAGTTGTTCCGTATATGCTTAAATGGTTATATCATGTATGCCCCTGTTCATGTAAAACAACCTTTCTTTCACATTTTTATATGGTTAAGCCTCGCTCTCACACACACATGCATGCACACAGGCACTTCATCCCTGCCCATCTGCGTATTTCTTTTGTTTTAAACTGTGTTACTCTTCCTTAACCAGGCTTTAACATGCGAATGATGCTTAAGTCATAACAGGGAAGGCCATAGATGTCGCCTCTCTCTCTCACACACACACACCCGCACACGCACACACAACTTTGCTGCCTTCTGTGGATAAACCATTGGTCTTTTGAGATAATTTGTTGAGAACATCCTTTCAAACTTAATATTTGGTCCTGACTGTAAATCACTTCACTTTCTCAACAGTGCTATTGGCAGAGTAACTCTCTTGTCTGGTCAGCCTGTAGAAGAAATCTCGGTGGAAGCTAGGGCAGAATCAAAAGGATTTTATGAGGAGTCTGTTACAGATTCGTCAGGCAGTTATCGTCTAAGAGGACTCCAACCTGACACAACATATGTAATTAAAGTAGCAAGGAAGGGTGAACTTGATAGAACACTCATTGAACGTGCATCTCCAGAGTCTGTTACAGTTAATGTAAGCTTCTTTTTATATTTCCAAGATGCAAACATGGCAGTGCCGTTGTTTTTTGTCAATACATCAATGATCATCTGCTGACCACACAATTTCCCTGGGTGTTTGCTTGGTTACTTATGCGTGTTCAGTGGTCAAAGAATCATGCACAATGTTTAGCAAATATACCTTTGATATCTCGACTAATTAATATAAATTTCGTTTCTGCTGTTTCCTTACCAAGTCAGATGTGATAACTCGTCGATTGTCCATAACCCAATCCACAACACTATGATTTCAATGAATATGATGTTCATTCGACAAATAGAAATAGTTATTTTACTAAAACAGCGTAGAGGAAATTACCCTTGGTTTCTAAAACATCTCATATTACTTTGTTCAGTTGGCTCTAAAAGAATAATTAGTGGTGGCTCATGATTGCATATTGCCTTACAATGTAGTAAAAGAGAGAAAGGGGTTCATTTTTTGTTTCCTTTTTTCATTGAGGTAGGTCAGTCGTGAGTGTTTTTGGTTTAGGCTCTTTTAAGCTCTGAAATGCTTATCAAATTTGCTAAAAACGGTTTTTTAACAGTAATGTACAAACCTCTGTATCACAGTGGCAGTATTATGTGGTTGGGACATGATTTGCAAAGAGGCTCCTGTTGGGCAATTTTGGTGCATTAAATTAGAAGAGGTGGTTACAAGCATTTCTTTCGAAGGTTGTGCCAAAAATAACATGCCAATTTGTGGTTGACTGATTGATAACAATCTTGTTGCTTGATAATCTAGTCATGAACAAGTCATGAAAGAAGATTGATTTAGCAGACTCCAAAATCACTTGGCACAAGGCTTAGTTTGTTCTTGTTGTCATACTCATGATTAATTCTTTCTGCTGCTTATCACTGACCTGTTCCTGTGCCTGACATGATTAAATATATTCTCTGGCTAACCTTAATATCATATTGCAGTGTCTACCAATGTGTTTTCAAGTTGCTTTTATTTTTGATTGTTCTGTGACCGTTTCTTCCTTGTTTTGAATCTATACATTTGTTGAAACTATTTGTCAGGTCGCTCAAGAGGACATGAAAGGATTAGATTTTGTCGTGTTCGAACAGCCAGAAACCACTATTATAAGCGGCCACGTCGAGGGACAAAAGATAAAGGAGCTGAATCCGCATATCCGGGTGGAAATCAGGTCGGCCAGTGATCCATCAAAGATTGAGTCGATCTTTCCCTTGCCACTTTCGAACTTCTTTCAGGTGAAGGACTTGTCAAAGAGTAAGCACCTTCTTCAGCTCAAATCTTCCATGCCAGGTGCTGCTCATAACTTTGAATCTGAAGTTATTGAGGTCGACTTAGAGAGGCACACTCAAGTTCATATTGGCCCATTAAGCTATAGAATCGAACAGGACATTCATAAACAGGTAATCTATATTTATATTTTTTCAGTATAATTTGGTCAAAGCACTTGCGAAGTCTAGTGCAAGTGAGATATCTGTATTTTTTATTTTTCACCTAATTTCTGAACTAACTTATGACTTTGTTCATCTCAGAAATTGTCGAGTCTCCTACTTAGCAACTTTGGTTGTATACCAATAGCTAGTGTTTATTTGGTGTTAACTTTTTTCTGTGTATACCAATAGCTAGTCTTTATTCGTGTTAACTTTTATCTGCTTAAAAATCAACTTCTGGTAATAGTCTAGGTCAAACATCAGTGTCAACCACACATCTAATATCATCACTCTACACATCCCATGGTCCCCACTTTTGTTCATCTAAAAAGTTAGTTTTTAGGTGAAAAAGAGTTTACCCGAACACAATAAGTATTACGTCTCTTATTTTTCTCTTGTTCTTTTCCTACTTGGAAGTAAGAAAAAAGTCAACACATCCAAGCATGTCAAACAAAAATTATTTGTGCTTTTTCCTGGAGCTTAGCCAAACATGTTCTTACTCCTGTAGTTTCTACAGAAGAGCATTTGAGTTGATAAATGTATAACAGCATTGGCATGTATACTCTTTCTTGGTCTTCAGGAGTTGCCGGATTACGTCTCTTATTTTTCTCTTGTTCTTTTCCTACTTGGAAGTAAGAAAAAAGTCAACACATCTAAGCATGTCGAACAAAAATTATTTGTGCTTTTTCCTGGAGCTTAGCCAAACATGTTCTTACTCCTGTAGTTTCTACAGAAGAGCATTTGAGTTGATAAATGTATAACAGCATTGACATGTATACTCTTTCTTGGTCTTCAGGAGTTGACTCCGGCTCCTGTATACCCTCTAGTTGTTGGAATTTCGGTGATCAGCCTCTTTATTTGCATGCCAAGGTACGATATCCCTTTCTCCTCACAATGATTGTTATTTCTTTTCACATTTTTAGTGCCGATTAAATTCAATAAACTTCACATTTGTAGATTGAAGGATTTATACCAAGTTGTGGTGGGATACATTTTTGGGTCGTCCACAACTGCTGCAAAGAAAGACACCAGAAAGCTGGTCATTAGAAAAAAGACGTACTGAAGACTTGTTTTCGCGTCTTCCGGTAGCTTAGAGGTTAGTTAACACTTAAACAGCTACTACAATATCGTATAAACAGCTTAGTGAAAAAAATTCACAAGCTTCAGCTGCAAGACTTTCCGACTTGTGTTTAGCCCGTAAAGGTATTTTTGTTAGTCACAGAGCCGTAAAATTGATTTTTTTGTTACATCGATAGAACCAGACCAGTGGTTTTGTAACATTGAGTTCCATGATAGTTTGTAGAGCTGGTTATTGTTGATTGTAGTTATACACGTGATTTGAGGACTTCGTATCCTGGTTTAAAGCCTAACAGGCATGTTTTGGTAGACTCCATTAAAAGAAGAAATATTCTCTTCACTTCTCTCTCTACCAATTTTTCTTGGTTGCAGTTCTGGTGCTGGTCTCTCCTCCTCCCCCCCACCCCCAAAAAAAACTAGTGGAATTACATGGTTTCTCATTTGTAACATACTAACATGTCATATGATCAGCGATACATGGATCAATTGTTCCAAGTAAAAACGTGATTTAAACGATGAAATTAAATTTATCATTTTTGGACACTGCAAGGACACTAAACGACAATGTTTAGCACACCATATCCAGCAAGATGGTGTGTTAGATATTGTCTATTTAGCTTCTTGCATCATTTCTTTATTTTCTCTTTTCTTTAGTCAATAGTTGGTATGCACATTAGCTATTTACTTATTCAATCCACATTTCATTGAAGATGTTATCGATTAATGTGTATTTTATTTTATTTGCCTCGTCATCGAGATTCACACTATACCATTGAAGATTCTCTTAGTAATAACATTTTCTAATCAAAGTAATTTGAAATGATATGTGGCCCGACAACTATAATTATCGTGTCAATTTCTATAGCTTGAAAGAAATATATTAGTTGTTGGACAATATGTCACTCAACTCTGAATAAGCAAAGTAACTCCTTTGATTTTTTTGGGGGGGGTGGTGTTGTGGGGTGTTTACAGGAATAATATCAACAACTAAACCCAACTTCTATAACAACGCCACATATCACATACGGCATACCTGTGTACTCGAATATCTGATGATTAGTCTATCAAGATATAGCTTTTGCAACTAAATTTCAGATTCCATGCAACTTTCTCAGGATTCATCTTCTTTTATATTTCTGCATGCATAAAAACATGCATCAAAAAGTTTCTTTTAGCAAAAGGGGGCATGTATGATCTGATCAGATCAGATCAGATTCCATCGATAAAAAAAGTTGTGTTCCTTTATTGATCGATTCAATCTGAAAATATATGTGGGCGTGGTATTAGATTCCATCAACTGTTAGAGGTTTGTGTTGGAAGAATAAGGTTGCATATTCGACGTACTACTTGATATGGAGTAAAAGACAAGCCAATTGTAACACGAAATTTGGTATATTGTGATAGATTTATTCGTTGAATGCTCGAGAGCATCTTCAACCGCACACTAAATTGACGCGAATCATCATAAAATGAAGTTGAAATTGGGATCCAATTGTGTGCATTTTGAAAAAAAAAAATTCCTATATTGCTTCTCGTGTTTCTAATGTAATCTTTTTCATTTCCTTTTGTTTCACTAGGGTTTGGTGACTTATGGGTAGAAGCAAACTCTGCGTTCGCTATTCATTGCATCATATATGGTGGGTATGGACACGCACTCGACAAGTGTTTCACTTCACTGGCGACAACATCTACCATATTTTTCGTGAGAATAATCAAGTTATTGATGGGACTTACGAGGTCCATCACATGACTAGAGCTCTCATACAAATGGATAGCATTTTTGGTTTTATTTCTTTATTCTTTGTATTTCATTTCTTATGTTTTTATTGTTTGGTTATTTATTTTTTTTCAATTTCATATACTCTTTGCTAGGAAGGTAGTACATCCTTGCTTACTGCTTTTATTACATATATTTTGGTTATATAGGAAGTCGGGTCTATGTCTACTCTTGCATGTCCCTTGACTTTTAATACTAATAACTTGACTTTTAATACTAATAAAATGCCGGGGAAATCCCAACTCCCACTATCAAGTCTCAGTGGAAACCTGAAAACGGCAGAGATTCATGGTATTAGTGCCTTATTATATAAAAAAATAGTAATAGAATGTGTAATCAAACAATTTTTGATCTAAAATAATTGTTGAGAAATGAAAACAAAGAGATAATTTTATATTATCTGACAGAGTATTTAAATCCCATTTAATCCAATAATTCAAATAACTCATAATAGGGATGACAAACAAGTCAAGTTGAGTGGTGCGTCATGCTTGTATTACGGGCTTGTTCGTTTCAGTATAACTTCACCCAAACCACCGGTGGACCCTATTTTTTTCCTAATTGGCAAAATGCCCTCCAATCAAAATGCATAGTTTGGTCAAATGTTGCGGTTGGGGTTTCCAATTCCTGAAATGAACAAGCCCTCAGGGTTTTTAGAATTCATATTAGAATGCCACCGATCGAGTTGACCAGCTCCCTATGGGCCGGTCCAAACCCATAATCTCACACTGACTATCATTGGTGTTTGTGTTTGTACTAGTTTCAACTAGAATAAAGATAATATAATAAAAAATAAAAGTAAATATTTCAAACTCGGATATATTGGAAAGAAAAGTTGTATTTCTAATAGACCCCAGAGCTTATCTATTCGATATATTCGACTTATAATAAATTTTATTTATTTCACTTGATCATTACATTTCTTCTCGTTATAACCAATGCTAGCATGTATGGCAATAAGTGTGAGGTTCTAGAAGAAGAAATTTTTATGTTTTCTATTTATATATATAAATTAATCATTTGCTTTTGGCCTATTTAAGTGTTATTCTTGGGAAAATTTGTTTTTGAAAGCATGTGTGGTAGGAAAATAAAGAAAAAGATTGTAAAAATATATAAAAATATTATCAAATCAATGTAATGAATCGTTGAAAATAAGATGGTGCCTTCAAAAAGAAAAATAAAAATGGAAAAAATTGAAAATGGCAAAAAATAATCTTTTTTTTTTTGGGAATAAAATGCATGTATAAAACAAACTCTAAATGTCAAAGGTAAGTTTGACACTTTGAGAAATATTAATAGAAGTTTTGTCATTTGGAAGGATGATACTTATTTTTGCAAGTAAGTTCAAGTTCTCGGGAATCCCGTCATCAAGAAAGAAATGTTGAGCATGGATGAAAGTATAAATGAGTCCAAACATCAGTGACGTTTTGAGCAATTTACCCTATTTTTTTTAACAACGTTGTTATTCATTATTATTATATGAACAGATGTGATATTTAAATGGATTTGACATTTGAGGTTAAGAAAATTCAAATATGAAGTATTCTCATAAAGGAAAATGGGATATTCTAGATCTGTATTTCATTATGTTTACTATTATGATGCCTTTTAGTGCGTGTTCTCCTACAAGTTTTAATACATTCTTACACACAAATCTCGTGGGACCTACCTGTACTACATAAATCTCAATCATTCAATTCCACTGATTCTCTCTACTATATCACATCAAATCACATAAAAACACATAAAAACACACATCCTAACACCCGCCTAGAGTAGAATGGTCCCTCCACTTTATTCCTTAAAGCA
Organism: Jasminum sambac; assembly: GCA_018223645.1. Lineage (NCBI taxonomy): Eukaryota > Viridiplantae > Streptophyta > Magnoliopsida > Lamiales > Oleaceae > Jasminum > Jasminum sambac. The sequence goes on from CP073652.1 coordinate 32,802,916, forward strand.
ATACCATCCTTCCCCCCAATGGATTCCCACGATCGATATGTAATTCCTCAAGAGTACCCTATTCTTTATCATTAGCTTATTTTTCTATTTACTTCAATATTATTTTTTCAAAGTAATAAAAATTGCATATTAGGCGTTTTTTTTTAATAGGAAGATTGATCTTGGTTTCCATTACGTACCTCTAGTTGATTTTGGTTTCCATTACGTACCTCCTCTAGTTGACTTGTTTTCATGAACTCTCAAACGATGCTAAGTACAAAAACAAGTGGAAATTTTTTTAAATCAAATCAATCACAATTTTGATGAAAAAAAAAGATGTAATGTCCTTTTAAAAATCAATCAAATCAATATCCTTTTTTTTTTTTTTAAATGAAGATATTGACGATACACAGAAGATCCTCCAAAGGTAGAGACGTAATTTTATGCAAGTTATTTTAAAATTAACCAATGGAACAATGATATAACAATTTTTAAACATGTGATACAAGCTCACATTGACGCGATTCTTTTAAGATGTTACTTGTATTACCCATGATTCGTCAAATCACTTATTTAAAAGAAACTATTCAAATGAAACTAAAAGCTACGACAAGAAAGTTGATATTAGAAGTTAAGGATTATTTGCCTTTGCTAAAGATAGGAATGGATAAGATATTTTGTTGGATTGAGAGTGGAAAATATAATTGGAAAATGTTTTACATCCAAAATTTTTACGGTGTTTGTTTGCCATATAGAGAATGATAAATATATTTTTCCATATTATAAATAATAAAAATAAGAAATTTTCCTTGATATGAAAAGTAAATTCCATTTCCATCTTATTCATCAAGCACAACTAATTATATATACATTTCTATTAAGAAATGGATAAACTAAATATTATAGTATGGAAATGGAGAATCAAACCCACATTTTATAGGGGATAAAATATTTAATTTGCAGCCAAACAGTACACTTAATAATATAAAAATGCACAAGTTTTACTCTCTTATATTATGGTGCTTTATTTTATTTTTTGGTTCTTATAATTGACCACATATCTAAAAATGCTTTTTAAGTAATTAATAATTTTTTCGAAGAACTTCAAAAGTCACTCAGCGAGTCAGGGTAGACATGCGCTCTATTCCTGTTGCTACTTGGGCTAATTAGCGCCCCCGTCTAACTATGCATAATTTACAACATACTTTTTCAGGGCCAAATATATATATATATATATATATATATATATATATAAACTTGTTTATAATTGTGGTTAACATTTAGTATTATCAAATTAATTAGTTAGGAGAATTAGAAATTTTTCTGAAATTGCAGATTCTAAAGAAGAAAAAGAAAGAAAGAAAAGGTGGCAATTTCAATTTTCATGCATGAGCAAATTGTGACATGCACTCATAATGGATATATTCATACTTACTTGTTTCTATAAGTTTGAATATTCTTTCAGCATAAGAATTTCTCTCCATTGAAGCAACTAGTCATTTGTTTTTCATGTTTTTAGGTTCCCAAAACCAATAATAGTGATAAAAGGAAGTAAAAAGAAAAAATCCCTTGAACTTACTTTTAATCTGATTTTTTTCTGGTACATAAATAATTTTTTCCATTTTCCACCCTATATATATGTCCTCCTCCATTCTCATAGCTTATACACCACCTTCCAAGTTCTCAGCTTATGATTTTCTGCCCAAAAACATAAGCTTCTATTCTTGGTAAATTGTATTCTTGATCCTTGTTTTTTTTTTTTTTTTTTTTAAAATAATTTTCCCCTCTCCTAATTTCAATGGCTCCTCCAAGTGCTCCAAATGATCCCACAAACTCAAGTTTCACTGTCCTTAAACCAAGCAAAAGAGACAATCTTTTCCAACTCTTTGATGACAAGCTTTGTGTGAGAAATGTGCCATTGTTAACTGATGTCCCAAGCAATGTCACCTTCAACAGTTTCTCCTCCATTTGTCACACCTCTGAGGCTCCTCTTTCCGTTGTCCGTCGAGTCGAGTCCCTTTCTTACAAGGGTGGATTCCTGGGATTCAAGAAAGGTGAATCCTCAGATAGGTTGTTGAACTCTTTGGGAAAATTTATGAATAGGGATTTTGTCAGCATTTTCAGGTTCAAAACATGGTGGTCTACTCAATGGGTGGGTAGATCAGGCTCAGATTTACAGATGGAAACACAATGGGCTATGATTAATGTACCTGAGATAAGGTCATATGTTGTAATTATTCCAATAATTGAGGGCAAATTCAGGTCTTGTTTAGAGCCTGGTGTTAATGGACATGCTATGATTTGTGCTGAGAGTGGTTCATCAAAAGTGAAAGCTTCATCTTTTGATGCTATAGCTTACGTACACGTGTCGGAAAATCCGTACACTTTGATGAAAGAGGCTTATAGTGCAGTTAGGGTTCATCTCAATTCATTCAAACTTATTGAAGAAAAATCCCCTCCACCACTAGTGAACAAATTTGGTTGGTGTACTTGGGATGCATTTTACCTAACTGTTGAACCAGCTGGGATTTGGCATGGAGTGAAGGAATTTGCGGATGGTGGGTTTTCGCCTCGTTTCTTGGTCATCGACGATGGATGGCAAAGCATCAACATCGACGGCCAGGATCCTCACGAGGATGCCAAGAACCTCGTTCTTGGTGGGACCCAGATGACCGCTCGTCTCCATAGGTTCGATGAGTGTGAGAAGTTTAGGAAGTACAAAGGTGGATCAATGACCGGCCCTAATCCTCCACCTTTCGACCCAAAGAAGCCTAAGTTGATGATCTCAAAGGCCATCGACCTCGAGATGGCCGAAAAGGCTCGTGATAAGGCAATTCAAGCCGGCAAAAAGGACTTAACTATGTATGAAATTGAGATTGAGAAACATAAAAAGGAGTTGGAGAACATGTTTGGTGGAGACCAAGGGGGAGATGATGGATCAAAAAAAGGATGTTCTAACTGTTCTTGCAAATCAGACAACCTAGGAATGAAGGCTTTTACTAGAGATTTGAAGGCTAATTTCAAAGGATTGGATGATATCTATGTGTGGCATGCTTTGGCTGGTGCTTGGGGTGGGGTGAGACCTGGGGCTACCCGACTTAGTGCTAAGATTGAGCCTTGTAGATTGTCCCCTGGACTTGATGGGACAATGACTGATCTTGCGGTCGTGAAGATCATCGAAGGCTCGATTGGACTTGTACATCCTGATCAAGCTGATGATTTGTATGAAATGATGCATTCTTACCTTGCTGATGTTGGGATTACAGGAGTGAAAGTTGATGTTATGCATGTAAGTTAAATTCACTTCTTGCAACTGTGTGTGTGTTTCTTGATTTGATTTTGGTAAACTGTGTTGATAAAAAAATTCTTAATTCAGACGCTGGAATATGTTTCTGAGGATTATGGAGGTAGAGTGGAGCTTGCAAAGAAGTACTACAAAGGGATGTCAAAATCACTGGCAAAGAACTTCAATGGAACTGGACTTATATCGAGTATGCAGCAATGTAATGACTTCTTCTTGATGGGAACTGAGCAGATATCTTTCGGAAGAGTTGGTAAGAACTAAGTTCTTTCACTTTCTCTTTACTTTGTCTGAGTCGACTATATGAATTCTTTTTTTTTTTTTTTTGTAACTCTGTTCAAGTCATTACTACTCCAATGATCGAACTTCAAGAAACCTTGTATTCTTGCCGCGAAATCTTGGCCTATCTTCAGAGTTTCGTTGCTCAAGACGAACTTTAAAACTCTAAAATCTTGCCCACCCAACCCCTTTTTGTAGTTTGTTGCCTGTTTTTCTCTTCCACCCCCCCGGGGCCAATTTTTTCCTTTTTCTTGACTGACTAAACACAGAAAACTGAAAATGTTTTTAAAACTCAAAACTGAAAACTAAAACACACGGAAGCCATGATTTTGTGTGCGACCGTAGTCATTGACATATATACTCATGGCTTTTCATAACGATTTGACGTGTAGGAGATGACTTCTGGTTCCAAGATCCAAACGGCGACCCAATGGGAGTGTATTGGTTGCAAGGAGTGCATATGATCCATTGTGCCTATAACAGCATGTGGATGGGACAGTTTATTCAGCCAGATTGGGATATGTTTCAATCTGATCATCTTTGTGCAAAATTCCACGCTGGATCAAGGGCTATCTGTGGAGGACCTGTGTATGTTAGTGATTCATTGGGAGGCCATGATTTTGATCTCCTCAAGAAGCTTGTTTTCCCTGATGGTACCATCCCTAAATGCCAATATATGGCTCTCCCAACTAGAGATTGCCTCTTCAAGAACCCACTTTTCGATAGCAAAACCATCCTCAAAATTTGGAACGTCAACAAGGTACGTGTGTAAGGCCAATTCATATAGGAGCTGAAGTATTCTCTCCTATTTAGGGTTTGGGATTTAGGGGTTGTCACCCATTTAACCGAATTATCCACGTTAATGCTTTGATGAAAGAACCGTAAATCCTCATTGCACGTGAGTAGGCGTGTTCGGACATAATATAAAATGATATATATTTGATCCTGATAAAAAATTTAAGCTTTTAGATTAATTGGTTTTAGATGCTCTATGTTTAAATGAATCATCCCCATTTTGATGGAAAAGTCCTAAACCGCCCCTGCACTTGAGTAGACGTGTTGAGGTGTAATATAAAAAGATATACATCTAAGAAAATTTTAAATTTTAAATCAAGTGGTTCAACATATTCATTCATTTATGGTTCTGCAGAGTAATAGTGAGGGTGACTTATTTATCTAATTTGTTTCTTGTTGATAGTATGGAGGAGTTGTTGGTGCATTTAACTGCCAAGGAGCTGGATGGGACCCGAAGGAGCAAAGGATCAAAGGCTATTCACACTGCTACAAGCCAATATCAGGCTCAGTCCATGTGAGTGACATAGAATGGGATCAAAAGAAGGAAGCAACCGAATTAGGAGAAGCTGAAGAATATGCAGTCTATCTCACTGAGGACAAGAAACTATTCACAACAACCACCAACTCCGATGACATCCCAATCGTCATCCAGTCCTCAACTTTCGAGATCTTCACCTTCGTCCCGATCAAGAAACTTGGCCGAGCAGCTAAATTCGCTCCTATCGGGCTAACCAACATGTTCAACTGTGGAGGGTGCATTGAGAAGGTGACCTATAATGGGACTAATGCAGAGATTGAAGTTAAGGGTGGAGGGTATTTCTTGGCTTACTCCAATGTTTCACCTAAGAAATGTTACCTTAATGGCTCAGAAGTTGGATTTGAATGGTCTGAAAATGGGAAATTGGGATTGTTTCTTCCATGGGATGAAGAAACTAGTGGCATTTCCAAGGTCACTTTTGTCTTCTAATGAAAGTTCTATATATGGCCTTCATTAATTATGCCCTATTCCCCATGGGCTATATGGTAATTAACCTAAGAGTCACCATGAGTGGCTACTAAAAATGCTTAAATTAAGTATATTTTTTGTTATTTTAAGTTTCTCCAATGTAATAACCCACAAGGCCGAAGTGCAAGTGGGAAGGATTTTTCAGTTGAAATTGTCTCTTAATTATCTTATATATAAGAAATTTAAACTTTTTAAATACTTGTTTTGGTCCTCAATTTAGTTCCATAGCGTCTCTTAGTTCTTATGTTATATCATATCATATCATATATGAAAAACTCGCTTGGTTTATTTACTATTTACATAAGTGCTTGTTCAATGGAGTTAGTTTCACATTTCTCGAACGTGAAATGATAAATAAGGATAATTTCTTTTTAATCCAAATCTCGTCTCATTTCTCATCTGCTTGGCGTGTCTTACATAATCAAAATAATCAACATACGTAAAATCAACTTTATCAGTTCAATTACGTTGATTATTTTGATTGGATGTGATAATAGAATTTGACTCTTGATCATGAAAATAAACAATTGCGACAACTTAAAAAAAACAAATTCCTTATAGAACTAACTCCATCAGGCACACACTTTATATTTTCCTAGTAACAAATAAAACAAGAGGTTCATCAATTGATATAGTCGAGATGTTAAATAAAATTTTTTGATTGTCTTATTTATTCTTTTCAAATATAAAGTGCCAACATTGCTTTAATTTCTTTATAAAAATTATTCATAGATTAGTTCTCTAAAGAGGTGAAATTCCAAAACATCCGGGTCAAATTAGAAGTATTTCTTTTCCGTAATTCTTCTCCCGCAAATACTCTTACAAATCAAATTGAGTCCCACAACTGGAAACCAAATTACAATACATGACATTGAAGCTTGCATGGACATCACAACGATCCCTGAAACCTCACAAACAAGAAAAATTTTCGGAGAGATTGAGGAAATTGTAGACGAGGTTGAAGAAAGATTCAACTCATTCAAGAACTTCGATATAATCCAGTACCCACCGGAGGATCACCGTTATTTGTTGTACAAGAGAGATTCAAGCAGGGTTCTTTTGGGATCGCCATTTGGGCAAAAGATAGAACAAGAATGGAACTTGCTGAAGAAGAATCTCCCAGATTCAATTTTTGTTAGGGTATATGAATCTAGGGTTGATCTTATGAGAATTGTCATCATAGGACCACCTCGTACTCCCTATCACCATGGTTTATTCTTCTTCGACGCGCTCTTTCCAAGAAACTATCCTGCTAGTCCTCCAAAAGTTCATTACCATTCCTACGAAATTGACGACTTGAACCCAAATCTTCGTCGGGGAGGAAAAGTTTGTCTAAGCATGTTAGAGACGGGGTATGAACGTATGCTACACGAATGGGTATGTAACACACATGAATGGAACCCTAGACAATCTAGTATTCTTAATGTGTTGTATGAAATTCAGGGTTTGATCATGCGTGTGGAACCCTACCCGACCAACGAAAGCAACAAGAGAGCTTTTGAACGAACTTGTGGAATGGTGGTTGAAATTCTTAGAAACCCTCCTATGAATTTTGGTGATTTTGTTAAGGGGTACTTTAGAAGAAGGGCCCATCCAATGTTGTTGAAATTCAGACAAGAATTTGATGGGAACAAGGATGAGAGTATTGTTGAACTGTTTACTAATCTTTATATGGCTTTGGAGATGAATGGAACTTATTGTATGCATCATCTTTGTTTCTTGAAATCAGTAAAGGAGAACAGCGAAGAAGGAAGTACGAAGAAATTGAAGAGGAAGGGAGACGAAGAAAGCATCCTTACGAAGATTGCAAAAGTGTGGCTAAACTGAAATCTGATCGAAAGAGAGGGAAAGTTGTTTTTCCAAATTTTTGCCCTTTTTTTTTAATTAATGTTTATAATATTCAATCAGAATATTTCTTAGTTAATTGTCGAAAAATATCAAATTATCTCTTCCATCATATTTGTCTTTTAGCAATAGTGATGATAACACAATAGTGATCGGATGCGGCGTTGATATTGCTACAGTGTATTACAACATATATCAATCATACTGAAGTGCACATCACACATCATTGCTGGCATATTAGCACCTAAGTGTCTACAACTTACATGGTCGACTGCTTGATCCTTCTTAACTGCTCAAGAAGCATGCTGTTTCTTCATTGATCTCGCTAGTGCAGTTGCCCTCGTGTTTGAGGGTGCATGACAGGGATAATTCAGTCCAAAGTGCAATTATTTCTTCCTTCTCCTTAGTTTTTGATCTACATTGCAAGGCACAAAAATGCTAAACGCCAAACTAAATACTATAGATGAGGCTCGAAAGCTTTTCAAAAGAGAGAGATCACTATCGTATAAAATGCACCATATTAAACTATTGGTAACAACATAAATGGTGTGATCATTATAACTTTTTCCTTTTTTAGAATGTAAAAGACAATCTAATCTCAATCACACGACTCAAATACCCATTATTGATCTATATCTGTAGAACACATACTTTCCTTTTGGAGTTCCCTTTCCCAGTTGAGTGTCTGACAGGTGAGGAAAGGTGGGTGGGTGTCCTCTATTCATCTTATGCTAGTCTTTTACCCTTCCTACCTTACAATCCCAGCACGCCCATCCTACTCGTCTTGCTCGGGAGGCCCCTACTCTTCCACTTTCTCTGCACTTCCAGTCTTCCACCTCCTCTCCCATTTACAATGGGGAGGTAGTCGAAAAAGTTGCTTGTTCAATCGAGGACAAGGGGTCTTATATGAAAAGAAAGAAAACTAACTGGTAGTTAGAAAGGTCATTCGTCCTGAAGCATGATCACACAAGTGTACCCATATAAAGAGGTCCATCACACATTCATGAAGCCTAGACAATATCAGTTTCACCAATGTCACTAGATTCCATCTATATGATTTAACTCCAAATGGGAAGAACATCATATGGCTTGCAAGTGTAATTTGAACCTCTGAACCGAAGCAAGCCAATAAAATGTAAGCATACATATAGGTCAACTAAACCAGGAAGGAAAATGGTAGAAAAAACCGGAGATGAAATTAGTACAAAGTCAAGCACTTCCTTGCCTCCACACCCCAGTTCCATGTTGACCAAAAGAAGAAACGACTGTGGAAGAGGATTTTCCTATACCGTTGGCATACTTCAGTTTGAGCATTATTGTTCACAAGAAAAAGGCAATAAATGTATATTTCCATTTTCAGCCAAAGTTAACAACATAAACAAAATCAGGATAACTCATTGACTCAATTAATTTTCAGAACACAACACAACAATTTCAGTTTTAAATAAAAAAATCAGGAAATATATATATTTAAACAAATAATCAGCACAAACACGTATCCAAACAATTTGAATTAGGAAAGAACACCGAACACGAATAAAATTGTCGAAGGTTGAGCACATTGAGCTTCGCTTACGAGTAAATCAAACTAATTTGGATGGCATTAAAAATCTACTCTTTTGAACACTGAACAAAAGATTGGGAATAGTTGGGTATGGATCAGTGTCCAATTTTGAATTCATTTTCAATTTTCTATTGATGTAAACAGAGAGGGCAATAGTGCGCCTGCATTTTCAACATTTCACCACTTCTTCACTGTAGACAACACTCAAAACGATTAAGAGATATGTCCTTGTTTTTGAAGATGCATTTCCAAAACCATGAAAGTAATCGAATTTTCAGTGTTTTGAAGACTGAACTAAAAGCAGTAAGGAACATGTTATTGGCTATCTTATTTCCAAATATTCCTTTTCAGTTTTCACTTGGAAGTAAATTACTGATCGACAAACCTATCAAGCTTAGCCTAACATAAACCAGATATAAACACATATCTATCATCCACAGATCCAGCGAAACTGATCTATAGCTCACATCGTTATCCTCAGTATTAGAGTATTTGGATTTGCAATTCCTCAAAATCCAAGGCATCGCCACAAGATTCATATCAGTTTTCAATAATTCGAATAATTTATCTGAGGAGATTCGTGAACAGAGGAACTCAATTTATTAAACCAATCGAAATCAAAACGATCAGTACCAGACAAATTTTGCAATAAAACAGATAAACGTAAAACGTAAAAACACCAACCTGATTGATTAAAATTGCTTTCTTTGGAGATCGAGTCATCGAGATTGAGATGAACCAAGGAAAGTCAGAGGGGAAGAATTGGAAAACGAAAAGACAGATTACGAGTTTGTGCGTGAATCTAACGAACAGAGCCAACACCGACTAATAACCAGAAATCAGAAAATCGTTGACTGAAATCACTATCAAATTCCCCCAGATTAATCGGTGTATTCATCGCATTAGATTCACGCACAAACTCGAAATCTGCCGTTTCTGTGTATTGTTGCAGTCACACAGAATCAGTCAGAGGAAACATATGAGAAAAGATTGAATGCTTGGAGCATTTCAGCTGTGTCTGCCTTTGGATCCAATTCCATCCTACGGGACCTAAAAGCCTCATATTATATTCTTTTTCCTTTTAGAATGCACACCGCCACACTCATGCTCGATTGACATCTAGGGTAAGTGGCGCAATATGATGTCGAAATATTAGTGATATGTCATACATTTTTAGTACGGAAATTTTGATAAAATTTAGGTATTGGTATGGCACATTTTGGCACTATCATATAACAATAGGATCCATTTTGCTGCCATATAATACTAAGTGACAGGAGCCTCGATAAGCACTGAAATTTTAACAAAATTTATAAGAATGTATATTTTTGTATTATGATATGTAATTTATATATCAATCAAATTAATTAACAGTGAAGTGCATATAATGTTACTATATTAAAATCTTATTGTTGATGATAGACAAATTTTTATTGTTGATGATAGACAAATTCAAACACACTAGCGTAGACAAGTCCAATTTTGTTTACCCTCCTTTTGGTGGGTAAATTTAGGGGCCACAAATTGAAAATTCTCAAAAAAAAAAAAAAAATTATATTATTCTATTCTTCGAGAGTTTTAATTTGAGTATAATTTTTATATGTAATTTATACTATTTTAAAAAATTATTTATTTTTATGATAAATTACTTATATACTTGTAAAGTAAATAAATTTTAAAATAGTATAAATTATATATTAAAATTATACTCAAATTAAAACTCTGAATGAATAGAATAGAATAATATGAAACAAAAAATTTTAAGAGCTTGTTCTTTTGAGTGTTAAGTTTATCCGCGCGGTATTCCGTGTAAAATATATGGTTAATATTGTATTGGGAGATGTGTGTGTGATTGAAAATGTGTATGTAGTTATACGGAATTACGTGTGGATAAACTTAACACCCAATAGAACAAGCCCCCAGAGATTTTTCAATTTTTTTGGCTCCTCAATTCACCCTCCCGAACAAGGGAAACATAACTGGACTCGGCGCAGGCAATTCACAACTGTACCACCGACACACCGTAATACCGCATGATAGCTTGGGGATTCGAATGCTAAAAATCAAAATGGTTGGAATTTCTTTGCCATTAGACGAGTAGGTTGGGAGCTAATCATGAATGCATTTTGGGTTGAATTTGATTGATTAGACTACACGCTCTCAAAAGGGGCATCACATTTTTTGTTATTTTTCTGTAATATATTTTTATTTTTGATCACACATATTCAAAACAGTCACAAAATTCAATTATTATGGATCAAAAGTAGGATATCCCCGTATTTATAAGCTACTATTTTAATACCCACTTATGGATATAATAAAATATCCAAAAATAGATAAAATTTTAATATGTGTCGCATTTAATGGTAGGGAATACGTACCCCAATCTATATATTTATGATTTATAAATATTTTACTGTTATAAAAGTATAGAAACAATAGAGAGAATTTAGAGAGAATTGAATTGAAGGATTCTCGTGAATGAATTTCATTAATAATCAAAACCCTATTTATAGGAAAAACTTGAATCTGACAATCGTAATTACATAATTTCATCAAGGGTATAATAGTCATTCACATATAATAATTACATCTTTTACCAAATTATTCCTCCACCAAATTATTCCTCATAATTCATAACCACCAAATTATTCTCTATTATTCATAACACCTAATAATTATTCTTCAATTATTATTCATAACACTCTCGAATTCGACTATTAATACAAATGTCTTCCTGACTGCTTTGGAGAAAACCCAGGTGGGAAAAAACTTCCAAACCGATTGCGGGATAAATGGAGTGGTTATATCTCGCTTCATCAAAACATTGCTCCCCACGATGTCTATCAAAGATATGAGTATTCACGTCTTTGCCTCGTTAAAACCTTGTCAAGAAAACCCAGTGGGAAAAACTTGATCGAAGGAAAAAGAGTCAATTTCTTCCATTTGATTTCATATCTTGAGAATCGATATCTTTACTTACGGTAAATGATTTCAATATCATCATCGTTTGGATCTAAAGCATTAGCTCCATTATAACTTGATCCAATAGATACATCTGTATCAATTTTTCCTATCATTCTCAATATACCATGAATATGCCTCGTTAAAACCTTATTAGGAAAAACCCAGGTGGGAAAAACCCCAATGAAGGAAAAAGAGTACATTATTCATGTGAATACGCCTTTAAAGTTGCCTCATTAAAAACCTTGCTAGGAAAACCCAATGGGATAAAACCTCACTAAGGGAAAAAGAGTGCAACAGCGTATTTTATACAAGTATGCTGCAAGCATTTCAAAAATCTTTCATACATTTGTATGAGTATCATATACATTGGTTTTATACTCTTTGTTCATTTAGAGTGCATCAATTTTCTTACACAACTACAAAACATTCACCATGAACACATGTCTCCAAATACACAATTTAAAGCATATAAATTCATCGTAAAAACATGTAAACATATAAGTAAACCTTCATAACTAACTAACACTTAAAATATATCATTTAACATTTAATACTCACTTAATAGGTTATTTCATTCCAGGGCTTAGCTCACCCTTTAGGGTACTCATAAACACGGGCTTAGCTCACCCGATCCTTTAATTTCCTTTTCTGACTACACACACGATCGGTAATTTAACTTTCATGAGCATGCAACATATAATGACCACCATGCTTATCTTTAAACTTGAGCACTAGTCATCATCATCTCATCATCTCATAAGTTAAGGATTTCACATTCACCATTTATCATCTTCAATATATCTCAATATTTTCATTATCATTGATCATATGTAGCGCTACATTTTCATATCGTGTCGACACATTTCAATTTCATTTCTTTCCCCATATCGACATAATTTATCGAGATATCTCATTATCAATTCTCTTGTAGGATTACACAATATAGTTATGTCTATATACTCTTCAAGAGCATATGCCTCCGTTATTAAGACCATCTTTTATAATTTGCTTTGATATATATGTTTGGGGAAATCTCATAATATCAACGCTTCTGGCGTGCTAACTTATCAAAGCATCTTAACTGATATATATGATTGTTCATAGCATCTTTTATGCATCTTTGAACTTCAAGTTCATATTTTAATTTTGAGGATATATCATGATGCATTTCACATATCATTTTCAATCTTTAATACTCCCCCTCATACTGAGAAAATTTAGAACACCAAAACTCATACAGTTGGTATGATTTTAATCATATATGTTCTCATCATTCAACCTTAATATGGGAATTTAGACCGTTTGCATTCTATTCTCGATATCGGCAATTTATTTGAGGACTTTAAATAATTTGCCACATAATATCCCACTTGTATGCGCATACTCAAATCCTTCAGGGATTTATTCAAGTATTGGGATATACATTTACTAGCTTTATCATTAAATCGGAAAATCATGCTCATACCGTGAACAAATATTTCGTAAATTTCAAATTACGAATCATATACACATGTGACTATCTAGTGGATCCATATCATAATATCTAGTAGTCCACATGGAGGATGAGTGGGCTCATACTTCTCATCCTTTATTCCAGATATATTTGGGATTTATTCCCAATATTGGCTAGTAATGATTTCATCATTTATCGAGAACAATCATTGAAGAATTCTTTTAATTCTTCACTTGAAATATTGATTTCAATAATTATTTAAACCGGGATGGTCAGTCCGATTTTGCAAACGAGTATTATTGAACTTCTAGTTCAGTAAATTCTTATATCGATTTCACTAGTATCTGTATAGTGCTCAACATGATTTATCATAGAAATAATTCACCGACATATTCCATCATCTTTTGGTGACATTATTGTCTACTACTATTCAAACACGGAATTACAGCTCATACGCATCACATCCGGCTATTATTTAATTCCGAAATCGTAGCTCTTACGCTTCATATTATTTATTTAAAATTGGAGTCTTATTTCATACGCGTCGTATTATTCTATAAATAAATCATCAAAATTATTGCAAAATTCATCCTAACAAGGGTCTATACATTATAATGGATCATATGCTTTCAAATCTTCGAAAATACTATCCATCACTACCGATCAAAATCCTAAAAAGGATTTATCGATGTAGGCTGGAAAGATTAAGGATGCTAATGAATAAGGGTATCCCACAAGATATCCGATGCTTGATTGAAGCAAAGGTTCGATTATCTGGTGAGGTTTCAATTCCTTCTAAATACATGCCTGGTATGGGTAAAAGTAGTTTTTCAAAGAAACGGAGAGCAAAAAGATTAGGAAGATGCTACAAGTGTGCTCGATGGACATGTGACACTCGATGTAAATCAGTAGGGGTACTTGTTCGAAACCGAGAAGATAAAATAGCATTCATTAAGGATGGATTGAGTAAGGAGCCTTTGGATGATATTCAACAGGCTCTTGAGACACATCCTAGTGGACACGCATACAAGGTGAGCTAATGGCCTTATGGGCCAAATTCAAAGATCAACAAACGTGTTACGCTCTTGAAAAACTTACTTTAGAAGATCCTGCTTTGTAAATTTAGTAGAAAATTTTAGTATAATAATTTTCTCATATTAATATAAGGAAGCTCGTGTAATAACGAAGATCAATGTTTTTCTTGTAATTGTAAATATTGTTTTTCGATTTTAAGATATATATATATGTATATATATATTATTTTTCAATCAAACAGGATATATGTCATTTTCACTTTAAAAAATTTTTTTGCATTTTTTCTCTTTCATATTTGTCAAAAAGTAAATAGTGCACTCAGTTATTGGTTTGAAAATTTTTCTTTAAATAGAGGGATTCATATATCTCTCATGTTCATACATTAAAAGTATAGTGTAAAAAGAGATAGGAGTAGAGATGGATATGGAGATTTTAGAATCATCTCATACAAGTCACCTTTACCTCACTTGATTAAAACCGTATGTATTCTTGGTGGATCTAACTGGTAGGCCATATCCAATATGTGAATATGGCAAACCGACTTGTAAAAGAGTTAGGGAGACAAGAAATCAATATACTATACGGAGGAACCAACAACAAACTTTTAGCTAGACTTATAATGGCTGCACAATCATGGGGAATAAGAGTTTCGAGTGTAATACCTTTCCATCTAGTTGGATCTAATACTCGAATGAGAGCCGATTCTACCATGGGTCCAAAGCAGGTTGGGGCTACAAAGCGCAATCCATCCACAATCGCATGATGTATATGATAAATAATAGTGATGCTTTCATTGTCCTTCCAGTGCTACAACACACTGGAGGAAATATTCAATATAGCCTCGTTGGCAAAGTGGAACTTTCATGTCAAACCAATAGGTTTGTTGAATATTAATAATTTCTTTGATGGCTTACTAGCGTTTCTAGATCGGTGTAAATAATAAGTTTATCTCTCATTCAATGAGAAAAATACTTATTTACGCTAGTAATCTTGTTGATGAACTACTCATCAAATTTCATGCATATGTTCAAGAATACATGGAAGCCTGTGTCCGTCGATCACAGCACATGGTGTCAAGAAAAAGAAATTCGGATCCTTTAAATATTTCATTATGAATCCTAATGTTGATGGTGGCGAGTTACGAGTATTTATACTCTCGACGCATCCCTCATTTATGGATTCAAAGATGTATATTCTTTTGCATTTCTATATTTTCAGTGTTTAATGCCATCTTTTGATATTCTCAATATGTTCCACTTCTATTGCTTTGTACTTCTTCCTGAGTAATAATAATATCATATTGGCTTTATTCAAATACGTAAATCTAGTGATTATGCTTCTTCAAGAGCATTTTCTTCTCATATTAATACAATCTCATATCATCGATGAGATTACTTCATATAATTTCTCCATGCGATATATTTTCTTTGATTTATCAACATGGGATCTATTGAGCATTTTATTTTCATCTATTTATCCAATGGTGACTTCAAGTACCACTTACTCAATTTTCTCCATTAATATTCTAGATATATGGGGAAGTAATTTTATTCTCATCGTCTACTACTTGAGAGTATGATTAGAATATTTGATCAACTACTTCTTCTGAGTAGGATTCGTTATAACCAATCGTAGCATAACCCACCACATTGAAAATATGCACACCAATCGTGTGGTATTACCCACCACATTGGAAATATACTCAAACTATAAAGTGCATAAATTTAAATTGCAATTAAATTTCCTCCAATAGGTGGTCGAACCTACCTTATGGGAATTATTGCAATAAATATAAATTTACTAATTTAAATAGCAAGAATTAAATTGCATAATATTTAACTACTTTGAGTAGGATCTGCCTTAGTAGAAGGTATTACCCATCACTTAGCATATAAAGTACGAAATATATAAAACCTTCCGCTTAGTGACGGTTGAACCCATCATCAAGTAGGAGGTATTGCAAGAATTAAATTGCAAAGAATAAAGTGCGAGAATTAAATATTGAACTGCTTCTCACGGAAGCAAATTTGTTCTTCTAGAACAAATACTCATTACTTCTATAAGAGCACACTTATCCTTCTAGAATAAGTACATTATGTAATTGAACTCTTCGGGAGTTAAAATAATATTCCGATCTTTTAACTCAAATGGACTTCAAGCCATTTTATATAATCAATGGATTTAGAATTTCTTCATGAATATTCTATCCATTTTTCAATCGTCAAAATTAGGTCGGTTTTACCCTAAGGGTAAAATTGTCCATTCCAATTAAGTAAAAGGTAAAATTGTCAAAAATATTTTATCAATGTTTTACGATTGGAAAATTATCTCCTTTCTACTTCAATTTATCAATATCAAAATATTCAATGACTATTTTGTAACTTTTTCAAAAATTGGTGTACTGATTTGTAAATTTTGAAAGTTTGATAATAACATATTTCAAAACGAGTTATTACCCTATCAATGTTTGTGTCAAATCGAAGCTCTCGTTAAATCGAGTATAATGGAGTCGAGAAAATTTGATTTTGATAACGTATGCTCCTTATATCTCGAGAAAACGAATATTATAGTTTAATATATTATTATATTATAAAGTAATATAATATAATATATATACCTTTTCCTTTTTCTTAGGCAGAGCAATTGAACATGCACGTATTTCCTCCATTTGCCAATTCTTGAATTGCCCACAACTCTTTGTCTGCATAAATGTTTTTCTGTGAGTGATTGAGAAGATAGAGAGTGAGGCGTGAGAAAGTGGGAAAAAATAAGAGAGAAAAGAAAGATAAGTATTGATTGGAGATGGATTAGGTTATTTATAATAATTAGGTTTACGTCTGAGAAGATCATCGTTAGATGCAATCAGAAGCATACTTTCATGCTTATTACTCAAATGGTAGAGACTAGTCTTTGATAACGTGTTATAAAAGTATAGAAACAATAGAGAGAATTTAGAGAGAATGAATTCAAGGAATTCTCGTGAATGAATTTCATTAATAATCAAACCCTATTTATAGGAAAACTTGAATGGCACAATCGTAATTACATAATTTCATCAAGGGTATAATAGTCATTCACATATAATAATTACATCTTTTACCAAATTATTCCTCCACCAAATTATTCCTCATAATTCATAACCACCAAATTATTCTCTATTATTCATAACACCTAATAATTATTCTTCAATTATTATTCATAACATTTACTATATTCATAAATAAGTATTGGAGCGGAACCACGTATCTAAATTAAAGTTTTAAAGTGTGGCTAGTTTTGACAAGCAATTACTTTTCCGAACAAACATTTGTTGACTTTTGTTGGACCTGTTTGTATGAAAACATGAAATTGTCCTTGTTTTGGTGTATGGATCTTTCCCCCTCGTTAACAAGGCAAATTTATCATTGAGGCATTAGCAAATATATACAAGTTTAGATTTATATTAGCATGAAAGTCACTGAAAGTTTCAATTTGCAAGACTGATAAAAAAATTTAGAGGATGCCTAAATTACCCTGGAAATTATCCACAATTCATTTCCACTCTATTATCTTCTTTTTCCAATCATCTTCTCCAGCAAATAACAAATTCCGGTCATCTTTCCAGCAAAGTCCAGTTATCATCTCCGGCAAACTCCATTACCGATCATTCTCCTTTTTTTCTCCATTTCCTGCCAAAACACCTCTCATCTTCTTCATAATTATCAGACAAAAAGAAAAAAAATCCGGCGAGTAAAATACGTACACAATCTTCGCCGGAAAAACTAGTTCTTTAAGAAAGCATTTGGTTCTCCACCAGTCGAATGGTTCGGCCATGGAGGCCAAACCAATCGACTAGTTCAAAGGTCATCCATGCATGGAGGCCAGATCTGGCCTCCATCCATAGAGGACCAATCGACTGGTC
The DNA here is from genome assembly GCA_018223645.1 of Jasminum sambac. NCBI lineage: Eukaryota > Viridiplantae > Streptophyta > Magnoliopsida > Lamiales > Oleaceae > Jasminum > Jasminum sambac. The sequence goes on from CP073652.1 coordinate 32,821,041, forward strand.
CTTTCGACTAGTTCGGCCATGAAGGACCTTCGAAGGTCTTCCCTTTCCTCCATCCATGGAGGACCTTTGATGGAGGACGAAGCATTGGTTCTCCGGCTATGGGGAATGGCAGTGGTGGATGGAGGGTTGGGGGTGGTGGTGGGTGGAAGCAATGGAGGATGAAGACGGGGAAGCCGGTGGTGGTGATTGGGGGTTGGTGGAGGTTTTAGTAATTTTCACAAATTGTTTAAAAAAATTGTTAGTCTTGCAAATAGAATTTTTTATTGACTTTTTAGTATTTTGTAAATTATTCCTTGTTATTCTTGCTATTATCTCTTTATCATTTTATTATATCCAAAGTACATCGCCAAACGAACACCTAATTATCGTTCGCCTTTTATTTTACATTTCAGTTTTGAATTTTAAATTGATTTTCAATTTTCTATTCCTGAAGTGAAGAAACGCAGTTTTGTTTTCTAGGGTTTTAATATTTCACTGAAAATGCTCGAATAATCAAATGTCATTTTGCCTTTTGTTTGTAGAACTTTCTAATTCTAATGTTCGAAGTATAGGAGTGCACCAATTTCTACCTTCAAAAGAGTGAAGGAAGAGAGAGAGAGAAGAATGGACAAATTTTTAATATTTAAAAAAGTAGAAGCTAAAAATAACAGAGAAGAGGACATTATTTTCCCAAAAATGGATATCTTATGCTTTCCGAAACGAAAGATAATATCAAACCATAGACAAACATGAGGCCCCATTCAAAATAGATGGTTAAAAGGGTTATGATGCGGATCAGATCCCTCTACTTTAATTTTCAAGAGTTTTTCCTTTTCTATCTTAATCTTAATTAATATAATAATAAGAGAGTGCCACCTAAACAAAGTGTCTAGGTGGCAGTGCCATATTTGGTTTAGTTTTTAGGATTAATTATTTTTCTTATTCAATTTATTTTGCTTTCCTTATTTAGTATTGTTTTCCTTATTTAATTTTTTATATATTTTATTATTTTCATATGTAGTCTGTTTTTCAAATTAACTAGCTGTTTCACCCGTGCGTTGCACGGGAGTATAATTTTTTAGCTAATAACAATATAAATAGATGTTAGTCGTATTAATATAAGACCTTGAAAAAAATAAAATAAATAATGAGTCGTAACAATAAACTTAATTAATATAGCTAATGAAGTAAACTGAGGAAAACTCACCAAAAAAATACCAACTTACTTTACAATACTCTTAAAGACATCAACAATTAAAGCAATCCAAACATAACATCATCAATAATAGTCAACAATGACATACAAGATAAAAAAATAGAAACATCTTCGTCTTTTAATAAAAAATGATGAATGTACTCAAATATAAGGCACGTCCATAATTATTACATAGAATATAAAAATTTGTGTTATTATACAATTAATTGTACTAAACAATAAATAAATTTTTAGATGAGCCGAACATATCTAATATCATTTTTATACAAATACTGGTGCTTTAGCTTAAGAAACCTAGAAAAATGTTAAAAATAATATCATATTTCATATATGATTAATGAAACTTATTAAAGTGTAATTTTCGATCACTAAATATGTTGAGTTACCTTTTCCAAGTACAATACCACTAGTGCATAAATGCTACATGTAATCAATTTGTATAACTCCGACAAATTTATGATGGAGATATTATATCTCGATATATATAAAACCAGACACCATAATATATAAATACAATCATTCACTTTACATATCAAACTACGAATGACATAAAGGTTTTGTGTGAAAAATCAAATAAAGTGAACAACGTACCTGATGCACTTAATAACTATGAAACTATAAGTTTATAACACTTCTTTATAGATGATATTTGCGGTAGTTCTAGTTGGATGATTATCGTCATCATATATTACAAACTTTAAACGCTTCCTATGCTTCACCCTCCGGATTGCAACATACCATTTCTATTCAAACCCTAACTATTTCACCCGTGTATTGTACGGTGGATAAATTTTTCAACATTTATTTTTTTCCATATATATTGATTGAATATTGTATTATCATAAGAATTAGAATATCGAGCATTTAATAATTACCTAAAAGCCATATTTCTCTACCTTATGGTTTGACTCATACTTTAAAATTGTAATAACTCCATGTGAATTAGAATAATAAATATAATGTATTTTATCTCATTCCAAATCAGTCTATTACAAAGATGATAGTGTAACTACTCACAAGATAATTACAATTTTAAATCTAATTTTTGATAATTTAACTCAATAAATATGTACTTTTAGTTTTAAATCTTTCTTTATATATATATATACATACTTATTTATTTATTTAATAATTTATTATGATATAATTACAATAAGAACACATTCATACTCTTAACTTTTTTACTTCAATGTTAAAGTAACTAATAACATCGACTCATGATTGAGGTGTTAATTAGACCAATGAGGCACTAATTTACTAAGTTAACATGTGAATATTTTAGCATAAAAAATAAACATTCCATGGAAAAAAAAATTAAAAGTACGAAAAAATACAATCAATCAACGAATTCACTTTTACAATTTAAAAAATTGTGTCGACTAAACCAAAAGGTGTAAAAAATTAATGATACAAAAAAATAAAAATTTATCAATACGAAGAAATAACAATTATTTTAATAATTTACTGCAAATAATCCATCAAAGTGAGTCAATTCATATTTTAATTTATTTTATGCTTGTAAATAGTAATAAATGCATTACAAATTAATCTACTATAAAAAATTTAGAAAGTTTATTAGATTTTTACAATTGTGACGAATTATATAAATTAAAAATTTTAATCAACCATACAAAATAAGTATAGTTAATTTCACAATGAACATATTAGCATAAAAACTAAATCATCAAAGAAAAAAATTAATAGCTTGAAGAAAGTACGATCAATCCACGATTTATCTTAACGATTTAAAATATCATGTTGACTCGTACTAATGGTCTAAAACTTTGATAATACAAAAAAAGGAAAAAAAATTATTATTGCAAAGAAACTATAATTATTTCTTTACACGAAGCGGATTCGATACTCTTTTGATTGGAATTCTCTTCCACTGCTTAAAAATATTTTCCATGTAGGCACACAAATGGATGATCCAAGAAAAAAAAATTAATAGTGCGAAGAAAGTACAATCGATCCACAAATTTACGTTTAGTATTTAAGAAAATATGTTGTCTCAAGTTAATAGTATAAAAATTAATTAAAAAACAAAGAAAACAATTTACCACTGTGAAGAAAGAAATAATTACTTCAACAAATATTTCAACAATTTGCCGAAAATAATCCATCGAATTAGGTCGATAAATATTTTAATTTATTTTTTACTTGTAAACAGTAATAGTTGTATTATAAATTAATCTAGTGAAAAAAGTTATAACGTATATTGAATTTTTACAATTGCAATCAATTATGTGAACTATAAATATTAATCAACCATACAAAAGAAGTATAATTCACAAGAACATATTGGTATTAAAACCAAATGATTCAAGGACAAAATTAATTGTGTGAGAAAAGTACGATCTATCAACGGACTTACCTTAACAATTCAAAATATTGTATCGACTCCTATTAATGGTTTAAAAAATGGATCATATAAAACACTTTAATGGTGCGAAGAAACTATATATAATTGTTTATTCACAATAAGTGAGTCCAACACATTTTTTATTGGAACTTTCTTTCACCATTGATAAGCATTTTCCATGTGGATCGAATCAAATTTTTAAACTTTAACGTTATACTTTTCTTTTAATTTTGTGTAAAAATTTAATGAATGCTAATTTTGTATCACACAATAATCAAATATGAATGAAATTTTTAATTTTAATAAATTTTATTTTCTCAATAATTAATTTTCATTTCATAGTTAATTATTTATAAAAAGTCTCTTATTAAATATATAGATATAAATTTTTAGATTCAAATTAAAAAAATAGAACAAAATAATAATTATCAATACTTATGTAAGGAAATAAAATTTAGATTTAATATTTGGCATTTAATATAAATAATAACTAATTATACTGCCAATTAAATCTTGGTAGTATAAATAATTTTTATTAATTACAACACAATTCATTTTAATTAATTTTTATTTTTAGCTTATTATTTTGACAATAATTAGTTTAATATGTGTACTTTGAGGAATTGTATGAATATAATTTTAAAGACATCTTATAATTTAAAAAGATGTGTGGTAATTTAAAATATTTCTTTAATTTGTTTGGGAAAATCTTACTGAGCGTAGGAATTAAATGAATTTTAACTATTTTTTAATTAATTATACTTTTCTCCTTTATCAATATAATTAATTTTAGGTAATCTTTGTCCATTGTGACATATTGAATTAAATCTTCGCAACATAATTAATTTTAGCTAATTTCAATAAAATTAATTATAATTAATTTACATTTTTAGCTAATTATTGTTAAAAATAAATATTTTTGTTAAAAAGTATTGATTATTTCTAAAATAATTAGTTTAATCTTTGTTGAGTGAATTTGAAGTTCTTTTTCTTTAAATTAAAAGTGACTTGTAACATTAAAGTTAAAAATTAGATTGGAATACTTTTTTTTTTTGAATGTACTGGAATAACTTATTAAAAGATATCAATTAATTATTTCAACCAAACAGTATCTCCAATTTAAAAGATATTGATTTAGAAATAATTAAAGAATCAATTAATTAAAAATATTGATTAATGTTACAATTAAATGATTAATTAACAAAAATTAATGTAACTTGTTTCTTTTAGTTTTTGTGTACAAATTTGATGAATTGTAATTTTTTATTTTTTGATGAATTGTAATTTTTTATCACACCAAAATAAAATCCTAAAAAATTTCTAATTTTAATTAATTTTCATTTTAGCTAATTTTATTTTTGAAAATAGTTAATTATTACTAAAATTATGTAAAGGGACCAATCTAATCATGCTACAAGGTTCTTTAATTTTTATGTAAAATTTTAACGATTTCTAATTTTGTATTACACAAAAATTAAATCTTAGTGAAATTTCTAATCTGGATGACCTTTGTTCCCCGACTAATTATTCATAAAAATAATTAATTATTTAAAAAATTAATTAGAGAGTTAGATCTAATTTTTAAATTTTAATATTATACTTTTCTTTTTATTTTGTGTAAAAATTCAATGAATTCTAATTTTGTATAGCACGATAATCAAATCTTAGTGAAATTTTTAATTTTAATTAATTTTCATTTCGTAGTCAATTATTTATAAAATGGCCCTTATTCTATATAATATATACATAAATATTTAGATTTAGATTAAAAAAATAAAAATACTTATGCAGAGAAGCTAAATTTAGATTTAATACCTAATAGTTAATATAAATAATTATTGATTAATTAATTTATTTATTAGGATTGATTATTAATTAATAAAAACTAATGATAAAAAACTTATAGAAGATAAGTTCGAATAAGTGGAGGATAGGGATTAACTATTATTAATCAATAAAAAAGGAAAAAATCAAAAGATAAAAATGGAACTTGAGTTTTCCGGGGAAAAGTAATTATTTGAATTAAAAAATCTGAAATTCACTGCTTTTCTTTTTATATAGATATAGATATATACATAAATATTTAGATTAGATTAAAAAAATGAAAATACTTATGCAGAGAAGCCAAATTTAGATTTAATACCTAATAGTTAATATAAATAATTATTGATTAATTTATTTATTTGTTAGGATTGATTATTAATTAATTAAAAACTAACGATAAAAAACTTATAGAAGATAAGTTCGAGTAAGTGGAGGATAAAATTTAATATAGATAATGATTAGTTAATTTGGTAATTAGGGATTAAATTATTAATCAATAAAAAAGGAAAAAATCAAAAGATAAAAAAGGATCTTGATTTTTGGAGGAAAAACTAATTATTTTAATTAAAAAATAGGTTGAAATTCCCTGCTTTTCTTTATATATAGATTTATAAATTCTTTTACTTCTTCTATATTTAGTGTTGCATCATTCATGTAAATGTGATATAAGATAAAAGTTGTAATTTACAATACTTATTAAATTAATTCTGAAAATGAGAATTATCATTTTCTATATACATTTTAATTTTTGGATATTACATTTGAGTTATTTTATATACATTTGGGTTTTGAAACCTATATATTATAAGACTTGAAATGCCAACTAGATACTTTGCTTGTAGTATTTTTTTTAAAAAAGAATATTCTTTAGGGTTTTATCGATTCACCAAGTGATATTACTTATTTATTTTTTTAAATCTGGCATATCAGTATAATCCCTTTTGAGTCTTATTTGGATCGCTCTCTCTCTCTCTCTCTCTCTCTCTCTATATATATATATATATCATTTATATGTATGTATATACTGACCGTAAGATTATTTTTAGTTTTATTTGAAATAACTTTGATCATTTTTATTGAAATAAGTATATTATCAAAATTTTGTTCCCAAATATTACATTCTTACTTAAAATCATTAATTATGATAATTGATATGATATTTTTTCTTACAAGATAATAATTCGGGCCAAAATATATAGATCGTTAGTGAAATCTAAAATATTAGATATTTTTTTATTAAATATTCATAAAAAATAATTTTCTTATTTTATAATATTATTTTATGTAAATATACCATTTAAATTGTCACGTGCATCGCACGTGGGTAATGCTAGTTAAGCTAATAGCGGGAGTGAAAAGTGGAAACCCATTATTACACCATCATTATCGTCAAATTGTCCTTTCCTTGTAGGGAAACTAGCTCACAAAAGCCAACACCTAACTGCTTGACAACCGCAGACATAAAGTTGCCACATCGGTTGTTAGGTGGCCTCTGAATATCACACCATCATACGTGGCGCAACCTGATCAATTTATGCTTTCTTCCATTGCAGAAATGAATGGCAGAGCTAAAAAATTTACTCAGCTAGCAAAAAAAATATTACACACCGTTGCATGTCTCTCTCTCTCTCTCTCTCTATATATAATTAAGAAAATTGTAAAATATTTCAAGGGTAGTCGCCACTGCATACCTCCTCCTCTAGCTCCACGTCTAGCCAGAAAGACTTCGACCTTGTGGTTTTCGAGGACCCAAAACAACATGAATCAAACCGGCCTCAGGTTTTACATTTCATAAATATAATATTCAGATTACACATACATCATCAATGAGCTCTGTTATGAGACATCTAGCAATATGTTAGAAGGACTAACAGACACATTAGGTCAGATGTGAGTGTGGTTTCAAACACCCTTTATTTCATCCAGAGCAAACGCTTGCATCACCAGGGCGACATTCTTCTGCTTCGGGTTCCGGGATATGACATATCCGCCTGTTTATTGACACAAGATAAACTATAGATTTGAACTTTTATATTACTTTTGGTTGGTCGAAGACATTACAACAGCTAAATCATGTCAAAGTATCTTTTCATCACAAATGAAATTCATTTTGTAGCCACTGGCATATTGGCTACAGAGGAATTGCTGCATAATTGTTACCTTTGGACCAATTATTGGCGCACGTTTCAAACCATACTGTCTTCATATATAATATTTTGGCATTTGCTACTTTCATTTCATTGAATGGGCCAGATAACAAGACAAGTAAGAACAAGTCTCTCTAGTTTTATATTTAGGTTGCATATTTGTCCAGGGTTAGAGCAATTGTTTTCTTGTAGTTCCAAGGTGCATAATGGTCTACATCAATTAACATCAAGGTCTCACGTTTTCCTACTTCATCAGCTATCGGCAGATGTAAATGTCAACCATTATGTACAAATAACGTTTTCCTTCCAAAATTATTAATCAAACTAAGACTTAAGGCATAATAGGAATTTGAGTTCACAGGGAAAGAAGTAAATTATTAAACCCTAAATGCTCAGTTTAAAGCCTCAGTCCCACCAAAATTGTATTCAAATAAACTTACAGTGCAGATTCTTACCATTTACATAATCGCTGGCTCGACAACTGGAATTGTGGGTGCTTGTTCGTGGACGCGATTAAGTTCCTGAAAATCCTCAAAGAAATATTCAATCAAATGTGAGTTTTCAGGATCCATCACCAGCATTGGCTCAACATCGGGCTAGTATGTATACTCGATAGTACTTTTAATGCAATGAAATGCGACATGATAAAGAAAAGTCATATAGAAATACGGATGTGATTTTTCTCGAGTAGACACTTTAAAATAGCTTCATCCATTTATTTAAATCATTTCTTTTCCTTCGCCAGATAGTGGGCACAGGAAAAAGGAGTTGGTCCTTGTCCGCCTTCCCATTTCCCAACTTCATATGCTATTTATCTAGAAAACAAAACGGCATCCTTTCCATGGAAAGGAATGCTATTCATTAGTGACTTTGACTGGAGGCAGTTTCTTAGAACTTGTTTGGTCCAAAACTTTTTTTTTTTAATCCAAAGTCATTCTCATCTATGCATTAACGAAACTGACAGTATTTTCCTACTTCTTAACCATAGACTTACCATTTTCCAGAAGTTTAGAAGTTTTCTTTATGTTGTACTTCGTAACCTAACATTCAAAATCATTTCTCAAAATCTATCACAAAAGAATGTAAATGAAAACAAAAACTCTTTCACAAACCACATTCTATCCATGCACATTTCTGCAACTTATTTTCTATCCACGGACATGAGATGTCTACGGAGGACTTTCTCACCACTCATTCACACCCCCCACCCCCCTCCCGGCTTCTTTCAAAAGCACCTTGTCAAGATACTCCTATAAATGTCTATATATATATATATAGAAACTGAAAAAGATCATCCATTAATAGAAGTCAGCTCTGTAAAGAAGGGAGGGCATAAGGCCTATACCACAAACTTGATGATTCTATCTAAACAGGGTAATTCAAATAAAACCTTTTATTTAATAAAAGGCATGTACTAGTGTTAGACAGATTAGATAGCCGAACAAGGGAGAGGCAACCGATATTCAATAGCTAGTAGGAGACACATAATCAACCCTTACGTTACCTGGAACCATGTCGAGGAATCCACCCCCAAGGACTATGCATTTTGAACTTCATTTTAGCACATTAAAAGATGCACAAATATTTACAACTATTAAAATCCCACATCGACCTGTAATATGTACAAGATCCAATATATAAGATGAGGGTAAGATGAGGTAATCCTCCCCTAACAAGCCTGTTTTGTCATGAGGAGTTAGGCCCAATATCCTAAGATGGTATCAAAGTCAAGCCCAATTTTGTGATGTTGGGTACCATCCATATCGATTTTTACAGTTGTATGTCATAGTCACGCTGTGCGTGAGGGAGCGTGTTAGAATCTCATATCGGCCTGTAATATGTACAAGATCCAACATATAAGATGAGGGTAATTCTCCCCTAACAAGCCGATTTTGTTAGGAGGAATTAAACCCAATATCCTAAGAACCACTAGAGGTCATATGGTCCCAAATGTTCCTTGGGTATTTATTTATGTAAGTATACAATCTAGCCAATTACATAATAGGGAAAGCATTGGGTGGAGGGTGGTCAAATGCCAAATGAAACTTCTACTATTTATGATGGAAGTATTTGATTTATCATTGCAAAGTTGATACATTGCTTCATAAGAGCAGATTCTGAAGGACTTCTAAGACAAAGCATTAATGGTGTTCAAACAGGCAATGCACAATTCAAAAAGTTCTGTTTTCTACATCACAATCCTAGCATGCAACAAAAATATATAGCTGTACAGAGTATTAACGTAGGTAATTAATAACTAACCACTGCAGATGACAAAGGTTGCTGAGGTGTTTGAGAATATGGATGTGGTTTATGCTGCTGCACTTGTGTTTGAGATACCTCTGGCGAAGAAAGGACATGCAGTCTTGATTCTTGCTGCTGCTGCTCTTCCAATTTTTCTAGTTCTTGTTCATAATGTGCATATTCATCTGGCTTCTCCCACTACATGTCATATTTGCAGGCATTTATCACCATCTAAAGAGGTAAAAGATCTTATGGAATTGAAACTTTGGATCAGGAATAATATCTTACTCGGCTCTCACATGTTACACAATTATAATAGTACAGATTTCCATCAGGACACACATGCTCACTCCAGTCACAGTCTATCATATGTGTTATCTCACCACTTGAAGTAATTTCATGGGCAGCAGATGCACTGCAGGTGCTTGAAACTGCCAAAGGCTTGCATCCAATTTGTGGAGACTGCAAAATAAATAATTCCTCCGGCATAAATAAGATTATTGCATAGTCACAAAACAAGCCAAAACTTTGGAAGAAAAGAAAATTCCTAAATTATGTGATCCACTTTTCTCATGAAGATAATTTAAAGCGTGATGACAGCTTGTTTACTAGTGAGTAGCTTCCATAAAATATACCTCCAGATAACACAAATCACAGATCCAAGTTTAGTAAACCATATCAAAGAAGTGTGGATACCACAATGACTTACATTGCTAAACAGATCAAATGGCATGCAACTTCTTAGGAGAAAAGGAAACTAAAAAATTGCAACGAGATAAGCTTAGAACTCGACCAATATCATATGAATATGGAATACCAAATTGATATACATCACTAAAATAATCAAACAACTTGGAAGTTCTCAACAGAACGAGGGACTAAACAATTGCCAAACCAGAATCGGCTCGGACCAGGAGTGTTCTTTCTGCTTGGACATCGACCTTAGTAGTAATCGATCATCAATTTATCATTGTTAATCTTGCTGGGAGCAGTGATCAAATACTGTCCTTGTAAGTTACCACGATAAACAGAAGGTACAAGACTGAGATTGTGGTCCAAGTGGTAGATTACGGTCTCACTCCCATTCTGTCGTCTAAGTCATGGTACAAGACTGAGATTGTGGTCCAAGTAGATTACGGTCTCACCCCCATTCTGTCGTCTAAGTCATGGAACTAAACCCAGCTGAAAGTGCAAATCCCAATTCCCGATAAATCCCGATAAATGGTCAGGACGAGTATCGTACAGGATACAAATATGAAAAACAGCCAAGGATGTTGGAGCTAAAAGCATGGATATGGCTCTGGGCAAGTACAAAACTTGGATATGGAATAATAACAATTCTCAAACACAAGATGTATCAGTTAGCTATCTAATCTAAAATGAGAATTTGACTTGCACATAGTACATTTAACAGCGTGGAGAATATATAAAGAAATGGGCACCCCGTGCCCACAGCTTAAGTATGCTAACTCAAGACCATGATGTTACCTCCACAGCACGGATTTCATTAGGCAGCATATGTCCTCGAAATTGATCGCTTTGGTATGGTGGAGGCCTGCGGAAAATGTTGCAAGGAAACAATTGAAGTGCTAACAAAAATAATGGACTCAATGGATCCAAAGACTAGACACCAAAAGCAGCAAAGATTTAATGGCTACACATTCCAATATAATTCATTCTCTGAAAATTCCATTTTCACATCTACCCAAGATATCAAGCATTCGCACCTAGATATATAAAGAAAGAAAAGAAAAAGGATTTCAGAAGACAAGAACCTATAGTCCCCTGCCCTGGGTTTCTTGGGATCCGCAAATCGAACAATTAAAGGCTGATCACATCCCTATATCAGGCAGTATGTTAAGGAATTATTTATGCTAAAATAATATAAATTTACATCCAAGTTTATGAGACTCACTCTCATCACATATCTTCCATGAAATGCCATTATTGCAGCAATTGCCATATCTCGACAAGAAAATTGAACGAATGCACATCCTTGAAAGCAATGAAAAGTTAGTATCAAGGAAAAATTATGAATGATTATCATCCACAAGCGGCGATTCATAGCGTACAGAGGGGGCAATATCTATTCAATTAATGAGAGCACCAGCTGCAGCGGTGAAATAAGTTAAATTTTATGATTATCCTATTGCTGCCAGGATAAAAAGCAGAGAAAATTAGAGGTCATCTTCTCAAACGTAGCTTTGACCTCAGACATTTTCTTCATTAATTTTTAAATAGAGACTAAGGTATGTCTGATAAAGATCATAGAAAAAATAATTTTTGAATGTTTAAAAAATATAAACAAATTGTCAACTTAGTGTAATGAGTGGTTAAAAATGACAGTGGAGAAAAATGAGTTTTTAAATTAGTTGTATCAAACAAGCTCTAAGATCAATAACAAGGTACAAAGTTACAAACCACGGTTTTGCTTGAATTCATCTCGAACAACATAAATGTCTTCAATAGCACCAAACGGGGAAAATATCTGGAAATAAAAGCACCCACTCAGTGCCCAAAATTAACTGACTTGAGAAGTTGGAAATCTACAAAATCAAATCCAACGTAAAGTATATATATATATGACCATAAAAACAGGACATTATATCTGAATGGAATAGTCATGTTTCCTGGTATTGTTCTAGATGATACAGCATTCAGAAAACGGTGATAAACAAACTCAGCAGTTACCAAGAGAAGAATGAACATGAACCGATAATTACAGTCAGACTCGCGAGAAGTACATACAAGTGATGTACTCAAAGTCAAGACATGTAAGGGCCATGTGTAACCCAACTAATGCAGGAAACAAGTACACCACATAAATGACCACAGCAGACGAGAGCTTCCACAGTACATTCACACAAGTGAATAGTGTCGGACGGTGCACATTTCAGCTTGGATTGGCAAACATCAGTACAAATGCATTAACAAGTTACTTACTTCTTCAATGTCCCATTTTGAAGCTTGTTTATTCACACAACCAACATACAACTTGTGCACATTTGAGCCGGAGCTCCCTGAAAAGAGACAAATTAAGCAGAGACTATTAGTATGTCCACAATATCATGGGCCCCATTTTACTAGACATCATATAACTGCATAAGCATTCAAGGAAAAATATCCAATGGAAGGTCAAAGTATGAAAGAATTGCCTCTTTCTGCCACGTCATGGGATCCAAGATTCCAACCTGACAATATGGAACATACAAATTTAATTACTGATCTACAATTATGAGGAGCAATAACAAAAGTGAAGCTATAGTCCAGTTTCTTGCCTCTAAACCCACCAGCATAAATAGTAACTTTACACAAGTCGAGCTTAATCAATATATTTGTGTTAAGAAGTAGGGTTTGACCCAGGTAGCATTGTGTTGGTTAACCAAAATCCAACATGACCCAATTTGATCAGCACGACTCATTTTGTCAGACCAACCTAACCCATTTTGTGGTTATAATCAAACAAACCCAATCCATTTTGTGATTGGAACCATACCAATCCAACCCAATCCATTCTGTGTCTGGTTGAGTTCAGCCGATAATATAAATTTGGTCAAAAATTTATTCTTTCTTTTTTCAGAAGGGACAAAAATTAAATTAATAAAATTTCCTCAATGACAGAGACCTCAAGCAAAATAAATAAATAAATAAATAAAATATTTGTTGAGCCAAAGTAAACTATTCAACTCAACCCAAGCCAATTCGAATAGGGTTTGACTGTGTTGGTTCCATTAACATGATGGGTTGAGTTGGTTTCACAAAATGGATTGAGTTGGCAATTAGTTTGGGTTTGGTTACATTGAAAACCTTAAAACCCAACCTAGTATCCACTACCGACCCCCAGACATGAGCAACACAATTCAATCAAAGAAAGAGGTATACATGAACACAAGAGGATATCAAAGTAAATGAATTTAAAAATAAAAATAATTAAAAAAATAGTGAATGAGTGTAAGGGAAGAATTCGTGCTAAGTAGTCCCCTGCATAACATAATGGGTATCAGGAAAATCAGGATCATGATTAAGCGTGTGTTCGTGTGTATTTATTTTTACCTAAAATTTTACTAAAAGTGGAGTATAGTGGTGGGGACCACAAGATGTGTGGATAATAATAAGTGATGATGTGAAATGTGTGGTTGATATTGATGTTTGACTTTGACTTTTAGTAGTAGATAATTTTTAGATGAAAATAAGTGGAAACGAACACACGCTAAGCCTAAAACCTCAAGAAACCCGTCAAAATCATTACAAGTAAAACAAGACAATTCAGGTGAAGATAATCACCTAGGCGCTCACGTTCACCGTCAGCATATTTAACTTTTATGGGCATTGTCCCCTGGGAGAAACAAAAATAAACACATTCATTATAATGAATAATTACAATTTACTTATATAAGACGCAAAAAACATTCAAGGAGTACACAAAAACCATGACAAAGAAGCAATGAACAAGTTACAGCAAAATTATTAGAAAAATAAAAATAAAAATCCATATATAACTCTATGTTAGTGACAACAGTGCTTTGGGATCAAAAGAACAGGAAAAAACAAAAACGAGCTCTTTGATCTCCAAGGTGGTATCAGCACCGTCTAATAAACCCTCTAACTTCTGTTTTTTCATTCCACCTGCATTAAGAAATGTGGCAGAAAGCCAAGACATGTACTGGAAATACTGACATCCCTCGAGTTTCCACCAAAGAACACAGGCATGTCCTGCTAAAATACACAGATAGACAAAAATGTGGAACACAATTCCGCATCAGAATCTAGAAACAAATGTTGCAGATCTTCATGTACCATCCTGCACATAGCACCATTCCCTAAATTATTATCATTGAAATGGCTCATGGCTGTGTCCAAAGCTAGAAAACAGCCTTTTTCTTTGGGATGGATTCATTTGGCCTCGAGCATTGCACGATATCAAAAAGAATAGAAGAAGGAATTTTCTATTAACTAAATCGCTTCATTACTTTATATTCATTTCTCACCAAAGTTTGAATGATATTGCTTCACAAAAATTTCAAGATGATCATACTTCCCCATCCAGAAAAGCCCTATAAAAGTTAAACTGCACACCACCACCAAACAGAAAAGCTAGCAATATCGTAAGCATCGTGATAACTAGTGGTTCTGGAAAGAAAAGCGAACTCAAAGACTTATCGTCGCACAAAATATCAGCTATATTGCTATTACTCTCCAAGTGCAACCCATTGATTCACTATACTGTTCAAAAGACCCACTCCACAAGGATCTCTTGCCATTTTAATAGAGCATCCATCCCATCTCCATGCCATATTTATCACTAACAATTTCCATCCATTTAACATCTGAACTAGCAAGCATCCATTTCCATTTGTTCAGCGTTGAGTAAAATCACTCACCCCAAAAACCCAAGAACCTTAACTGTATCCCACATATCTGAAAGATATTCTTTCTCACTTTTCTTGCCTTAACAGTATTTATCTGCAATCGTCCAGTCTTCTAGCACCCAAAGTTGGACCAGTGACTGAAGACAAAAAAAATAAAAAGGTAGATAAACTGGAAAGCAATCCTGCAACAAAGTGATTTTGCCCCCTACAGCCTCTTCACATATGGTTTCCAGACGTCACTGATATAATAATTCTCCCAAGGAAAGCAACAGCAATGAAACCATTTGCCAAAACCTACAAACTGAGAACATGACTTACAGCTAAATCTTCATCATGAAGATTGCCAAACCGGTTAATTTTTACTGGTCACTTGAAACAGTTCTTAATCTAGAATCAACAATAATATTAGCAGTTCCTTAGGGACAAAAAAACAGCTTCATGCGCGGTCAAACCAACACTAACTATTCTTATTCGCAAAAGAAGGCATACCTAAGTTCAAAAAGTAGTTCCCTAAACAATCCAATCTTTTCTTATGCTAAAGAAGTAAAGCTTTTTGACTTATATCTTATAAATAAACAAGCCTTTTGTTGCTGGAATTGTCTCCTCAGAAATACTCTTTTAAGACACTGTTTCTTCATTTAGGACAGCACATCAGTCCCTGTCCTAGGCATCTAACCTTCATAGCTATATTGGTGGGGAAAAGAAAGGTAACTTTTCTTACAAGTATGTGACGTGATAACTTACCCCAGGAAAAGTATATTGACCATGTAACCCAGTAATAGCTTGATCAGCCGCCTCCAGTGTCGAATACTTCACAAAGCAGAATTCTGAAGAATATAATAAGCAAGAATATTATTTTCCCGTCTAGTCCTGAGTTGGCAAAGATGAACGCGCCCACAAAAGTATTAACAGAAACATGCTATGAAAATAGATGTCAAACCTACCGCAGCTAAACAAAGTAAAAAACGTGCACATTGACACATTCTCAAAATGCCATCTCCAAAAAAAAAAAAAAAAAGAAAAAAAAGAAGTGTAATAGATAATCAAACTCCACAGAATGTTTCATCAACTATAATCAATGTATTGAGGAAAAGGAAAAATGTGAACGCAGTATATGTTTCAACATGATAGTGATAGTACACTGTTTGTCAACTTTACTGAAAATATAAAGAACAAATCTTCATAGTAAAAAATGTTAGATACCTTGCCGTACGCCATTCCATTTATCATGCATAAGAATAACCTCAAGGACATTCCCATATTCTCCGAACACGGAGCGAATCTGAACAAGAAGTTAGTGATTACCAATAAAATGGGTAGGAACCAGAATATGAGCGAGAAGCAGACCCAAATTTGATTATGTTCATGAAATTTCTTTTGTTTTCTTTTCTAAGAAGTTACTTTTCAGTTTGAATAGGAACCGGAAATGCAACATGTGTGGATAACCATGAAACAAAGTTTGGCTTAGACTGGATACCAAAATCAAATCGAACACAGCCTTGGTTTACAAGTTTGTAATGGTTTGCCATGGAAGACAAGTTTGTAGAGGGAAACCAGCTCCCATCCGTCTGGTGGAGACCAATGCAATTCATATGCATCCTATTAAAAGCTAGCTACATAAGCACTGATCAATGATCGACAAACTGGAAGCTGAAAAGTGCTACATACATCTTGTTCGGTGGTTGTTCTCGGAACTGCTCCAACGAATAGTTTAACAAAATCAACAAAGACTGAGGAAAAAGTGATTACAATAGGTTAAAATTTACTTACTTAAAACCTTATCAATTGAGTAAAACAGCAAAAAATTCCAGTTACCGGATTGAGAAAATGGCCTCTTGTGCCCTGACAGAGGCAAATTGCTGTCATGGTGAACCGGAGTTGGGTAATTTCCTTCGCCGTTAAAGTTGGGGTATATGTGGTCCGCGTCGTGGTGGCGGTTGAAATATTGACGGGCGTCGTGTTGGTGATACTGGACCTGGCGGTGGTGGTGAAAGTCGTCGCCATCGTCGTGGTAGTGGTGGTGATAGGGGTCGTCGTAGGCGGGGCCATACGACGTCGTAGTGTACCCTCCGTATCCGTCATCTCTGTACCTCTCCATCACCTTTTTATTTATTTCGCAAATCCTTCTCGTTTTCCATTGAAGTTAATCGAAGGTGTCGTTAACGGGAAGTTGCACTTGAGGGATTTGTGTTGGGTGGGGCTAAATGCACCCACCCCTTTACAAAATACACCCATTAATTTTCATAATCCCATTTTATCTTCGCTCTTTTTTTTTTTTTTTTTTTTTTTTGCATATTCGCCCCCTTGGGGGCGAACAGTCATAAGACTGTCCGCGCCCAAGAGGGCGAACATCCATTTCCTTGGGGGCGAAAAAAAAAAAAAGTTATTTTTTGAAATTTAAAGTTTTTTTAATAATTATATTTAACAATTTACCGGATACAATTACTGTATTATTCAAAAAATTTTGAAATTCATTATCATTAAAGTGATTGTTAAAAATTTAAAAGAAATTTCCAAATAGAGTTTCTAGAGAGAGAGACTCTCACCCTAGGGTTTCAACTAGGGCCTGACTTTCGTTTCATCAGTTCCTTTGCATGCATTGCCAGCGGCTCAACCGTCATGGAATCAATAGAGAGGTTGTGGAATGATCTCTCTATACATCATGAAGACAACGATGTCCTCGTCATTCAAGAATCTATGGTGGAAAAGCATAGGGAAGAAGCACGATGTGCAGTTGTGGGGAAAATTCTCACATGCACTCCATACCACCGTGAGGCTTTCAAGGCAACAATGAAGGCGATTTGGAAGCCGATGTCCGAGATCTATATCAAGTTTATTGAGGGAGATGTTTTCCTTGTCGAATTTGACGACAAACGAGATCGTCAACGTCTCCTCCAAGCGCAACCATGGAATTTCAATCGGGCGCTATTGGTTTTCACGCCGATTGAAAACTTCGACCCTATAAAATCATATGTTTTCAAACATGTTCCATTCTGGGTCCAGATCTACAATATCCCCTTGGTTCACATGAGGACGGATATGGCAAAATTGATTGGAAATCACATTGGTGTCTTTTTGGATGTAGATGTGGATCGAGGAGGATCATGTCTGGGCAAGTTCTTGAGGATCTGAGTAGAGTTAGATATTTCTAAACCCCTGCGCCGATTTGTGAAAATCCAACTCGGGCAAACGGGGGATCTTACACAGTTAGACCTACGGTATGAGAAACTACCGATGTTCTGCTCGTTTTGTGGGATGCTGGATCATGGTTTCGAGGAGTGTTGTATCGAGGCCCCAAGCCTCCTTCGTAAACGTGAAAATCACCGTTTTGGGGACAATCTCAAGGCTCCAGCCGGCAGTCGAGCACGGTCTAAATACTCCCCTCCGCGCCGACACAGTAGTAAGGATGAAGCTATCAACTCTCGATCGCCGACACACTCCCCACTCCAATCGACTAGCTCTTCACCAACGAAACAACCTCCGACACGTGACAGTCAACCTGAATCTGGTGTACCAACTGGTCGAATGGTGTGTGAGAATAATGGAGAAGATGGAAGCCCAATGGATACTAGTTTTGGCAATAAGGAACTGCCCGTACTTGATGGGGGGAAGACAGTGGCTGATACAGGATCCATGGGGGGACCAGCTGTTCGCCAGAACACTTGGCGACGCCGTCAACATGCCCCCCACGCGACCCAAGCTGTCGATTCATCTGTATTGATATCGAGAGACCACTCCACCCGAAATATTGACCCGAATGTCGGCAATCCAGCCCTTGTTGAGGTGGGACGAGTTTTCACCAGTGTCAAATGCGGAGTGGAGGGTGGCGAAGATGGAGAGGGACAGAAGCTACAATGTAATAAACGGCGCCGCGGTAACTTCGAGATTGAACCAGCTATAGTTGATGAACTGGCGAGCCCTGAGACCGAGGGCCGCCGGGAGCCATGAATTGCCTATTTTGGAATGTTCAGGGTGTGGGGAGCCCTGTAACATTCAACACTATTCGGCAGCTCGTCCGATCTCACTCCCCGAGCCTTGTCTTTCTAGCCGAGACAAGGCTATACGGCTATACGGCTAGCAGCTTTAGACAGAGACTTGGGTTTTCAAATGGTATCACAGTGGATTGTTGTGGACGCAGTGGGGGACTCATGCTCCTATGGAATGATAATGTCAATGTGAATCTCCAATCCTATTCTAACGGGCATATTGATGCTATCATTAATCACGGTGGGGACTTGACTTGGAAGTTTACTGGTTTTTATGGCAACCCCAAACGTGAGCTGCGGCGATTTTCTTGGGACCTTCTACGCAATAATTGCCCATGGTTTTGTGGTGGCGACTTTAACGAGATCTCATCTATTTTTGAAAAGGATGGCGGTGACGATAGACCGCAATCCTACATTGATGCTTTCAATGATGCTCTTCTTGATTGCGAATTGAACAAGGTGCCTTCTTCGGGACCACGCTTTACCTGGACTAATAAACGAGAGGGTGACCAACTTATTCAAGCTCGGCTTGATAAGGTATACTATCATGCAGCGGGTCTAGAGGAGTTTCCGTGCGCCAAAGTCTAACACCTCGAGATGCTGGGGAGTGATCACAGACCCCTATTACTTCTATTAGTGCCGCCTGCTAGCGGCACCGCTCAGGACAATGTGGGGACCGGCTTTCATTTTGAGCCTTTCTGGATCCATGAAGAAACCTATCCCTCCTTTATGGCCGAGCGTTGGCAAGCTAATTCGACCGCAAGGGAACTAAGGTCGGCAATACAAAGTGTGCATGAGGCTCTATTACGATGTGGGAAAGATCTTAAAAGATGGAATTCCAAAACTTTTGGGACATGGCGTAAAAGGTTGAGAGAACTTAAAATACGCCTAGAAGAGTTGTACACTAAACCCGACGTGGGGTGTCACATGCATGAAATCCGAGCTGTTGAGGCTGAAATTTTGAGACTGGAAGAGCGGGAGGAACGTTACTGGAAACAACGGGCGAGAGCTGAATGGCTTAAGGAAGGTGACCAGAACACGAGCTATTTCCACCACAAAGCCTCTAGTCGAAAAAGGAAGAACTCTATTAAGGAAATTCTCAAAGATGATGGGTCTATGGTGCAGGAACCTTTGGATATTGCTGCCGAATTTCAATGATATTATGTGAGCCTATTCTCCTCATCAAAACCTTCTGAATTAGACATTGAACGCGGTGTGGCTGGGATTTCATATACTTTGTCTAAGAATCAAATGGAGATGTTGAACATGCCTTTCACTAGAGACGAAGTCACAGAAGCCATCAAGGCAATTGGGCCAACCAAAGCGCCGGGACCGGATGGATTTCATGCCATTTTTTACCATTATCACTGGGAGATGGTGAGTCCAACAGTTATCAATGCATGCTTACAGTGTCTCAATGATGGTGCCTCCTTGGAGCCTATAAACCAAACTAATTTGGTGCTCATCCCCAAAAAAAACAGTGCAAATCGAGTTACTGATTTCCGGCCGATAAGCTTGTGCAATGTAGTCTATAAGATGGTTGCTAAGGCCATTGCGAATCGGCTCAAAGTGTACTCTCTTCCTTGATTCATGAATCCCAAAGTGCCTTCATTGCAGGGAGGCATATCACAGATAATGCAATGATCGCCTTCGAATGTATGCATGCGCTGAATAGGAGGAACAATGGAGCGCAGAGCTTCATCGTCCTCAAACTTGATATGAGTAAAGCCTATGATCGTGTGGAATGGGTTTTCTTAATCAGGATTATGGAGAAGATGGGGTTTCCTCCTAAATGGCAGCAACTTATTTATGAGTGTATCTCCTCCCCAACCGTTGGTGTGATGATTAATCGACGCTCCTATGGGAGCTTTAAAGCCGGCAGGGGACTACGACAGGGATGCCCACTATCTCTGTATCTTTTTATCATGCTGGCCGAGGCCTTTTCAGGGCTGATTTGTTGCGCCGAGAATGAGGGGTCGATTATGGGTTTTAGATGTTCAAGGCACTCACTGCGTATTAGTCATTTGTTCTTCGCCGACGACGCCCTCATATTTTTTTGTGCAAACAGAGCCGACCCAAAATCATTTTTGAGGATTCTTCATGTGTATGGGCGAGCCTCAGGCCAAGAAGTGAATATGGAGAAATCGGCAATCCAGTTCAGTCCAAACGTGGATAGTGAGACTCGAGATTTTATTGCACAGCTCCTGAATGTAGGAAACTCGGCACTCCCCCATGCGTATTTGGGATTCCCACTTCTCCTGGGGCAGAATAAGAGACGTGTTTTCGAGTCGATCACTGATAAACTTCATAAGCACATGAAAGGATGGAGACATAGCCTTTTCTCGGGTGCAGAGAAAGAAATTCTTTTAAAATCTATCGTACAAGCCATCCCGACATTCTTTATGAGTCGATTCCGATTGCCAAAGTCCACTCTCGACAATATTTGTAAGGCAATGCGGCAATTCTGGTGGGGCGGGGCCACCTCTTCTCGGAAAATTCATTGGGTGAGCTGGGACTTTCTTTGCAAGCTAAAGGTGCATGGCGGACTGGGTTTCCGCCATCTAGAAGCTTTCAATCAAGCCATGCTAGCAAAGCAAGCGTGGAAATTATTCAATGAACCTGATTCTTTACTGGGCAGATTTTTCAAAGGCCGGTATTACCCATCCACGTCATTCCTTTCGGCTGAGAGTAAAAATGGTATTTCATATCTTTGGCGAAGTATCATGTGGGGAAGAGAGCTGCTCCACAAGGGATTACGGTGGTGTGTTGGGAATGGTGAGTCCATTCGAATGTTTAGTGACCGGTGGCTGCCCCGAGACAACGCCCTTCGCCCATACACCACTAATCCCGATCACGAGGCGAGAGTGGCATCTTTGTTTACAGCATCTGGCGCGTGGGACTGCCAAAAAGTTCGGGATCTATTCTGGCCGATGGATGCCAATTGCATTCTCTCAATCCCACTTGGCAACTCCAATGGAGAGGATAGAAGAATTTGGCATTTTGAGAGGAACGGCATTTATTCAGTTAAAAGTGCATATCGGCTATTGACTAATGAGTGCCCAGCGGCGGAATCGACAAGCCGAAGTACGATGATTGAGTGGTGGAACCGTCTTTGGAAGCTCTACCTACCAGGCAAGGTAAAATTTTTTTGGTGGAGGGCCTTTCATGGAACACTGCCAGCTCAAATCCGGCTAATATCAAGAAATATTCAAGCTGAGCCTTGGTGCAATCTATGCGATAGGCCGGAATCTATCCAACATGTTCTGCTTGAGTGTGGCTTCGCGAGGGATATTTGGAAAGAGCTCGGGTTCTAGGGCAGACTAAAAGCCTTTTGTGGGTCTAAATCTATGAGGGACGTTGTGCGCGGGATTATGGAGGAATTCAAAGAAGGCGAGGTCGAGGCAATCATCGTAGCGGCATGGAGTATATGGTTTGAGAGTAATCGAAGGCTACATGGATCCCCACGGTGCTCACGGGAGACAATGGGCACTACCATCAGGGAGCATCTTGAGTTCTTTCTCAGCCGTAAGCAATCAACGACAGCCCCAGCCCGACTAGTGCCGACAAAGTGGACAAAACCAAAGCTTGGAACGCTCAAGATGAACACAGATGCTGCACTAAAAGAAGGTGAGAATCACTTCGGCATCGGAGCCATTATTCGAGATGACCAGGGAATTGTCCGTGGGTGTTTGGCTATGCGTTGGGATGGCTGCCTGACGGTGGAGCAAGCGGAAGGAATAGCCATTCGAGAGGGGCTTCGATTTGCACAAAGACATCAACTGCCGATTGGAAGTGTGGAGTCAGATTGTCAATTGGTCACTCAAAGATTATACTCTCATACACGGTGCCACCCGTTATTGCCGTTCTTCCATGACATTTTGTGCACTTTAGCTTATACGGGTAATGGTTCTTGCAGGCATATCCGGCGTGAAGCTAATATGACTGCCCATACCCTAGCAACGTTAGCTAATTTGTCTGACTTTCAGTGTAATTCAGTGGACTTCTCTCCACTTTGTTTAAGCACTTTTGTGCGCCAGGATATGGAATAAATAGTTGGTTCCCCTTTCAAAAAAAAAAAAAGATTTCCAAATTAATCGTCAAAATGGTTGTAAAAAACTTAAAAATAAATTTCAAAATTATTCATGAAAGTGGTTGTAAAAAATTTGAACAAAAAATCTACGATTGGGCCGGTGCAATTAGTAAGGGTAACATGAAAAAATTTTTAAAAATTACTCATTTTTAGTTTAATTTTTTTTAAATACTTGTTCGCTCTGAACACAGCGAACAAGCTCTGAACACAACGAATGAAAAAAACTTGTTTGCAAACAAACATGAAAAAAAAAGAGAAGAGAGAGGAGAGAGGAGAGAGAAAGAGGGAAGAGAGGGCGAGAGAGAGGGAGACAGAGGAAAGCGGGAAAGAGGGAAGAGAGAGAGGGGAGAGGGAGGGAAAAGGGAGGGTATTTTAGTTATTTTCCTTTTTTTGTTTCTTTTTTATTTTAAAAAATGGGTGTATTTAGTAAAGGGGTGGGTGCATTTAGCCCCACCCTTTGTGTTTGACAAAAATTTTAGGCGATGGCGTCATACTGTTTTTTCGCAATAAAATCCAATTGCGAAATTTAATTTATGTCAAATAAAATAAATAAAGATCCCGTCAAAAATAAATAAATAAATCAGGATAGATTTGACATAAAAAAAATGTCGGACTCTAGCATATTTGTTTTAAAATAAAAATAGTTTATTTTGTTCCATATTCTTGTCATAATAATGTATTTTATATGTGTTCAGAAAAGAGATTAGATAAAGGATATCTTATTAGCGACATATTTAACTATACCACTGAGGTCCACGGGCTTCCACGTGTACTGTTCAAAATAGTATAAGTAATAGTTTGAAAAGGAATAATGCTATATGTACACACTTGTTTTTCACACTCACTTAAATTTCTAATTTGATTTCTCATTTTCATATTAAATCGCCAAATTAGGGATAAGTGTGTATGATAAGTGTGTGACTTGATTTGTTTGTACTTGTAGTATTTTTGGCATGTGAAAATCATGATTGAGAAATGGCCTCCATCATGCACAAAAAAGTACTTATAGTATGTTTGATTAGTGATAAGGTTGATATGCACGTAATTTCGTATAACATGTGTAGTTAATATTGTATTGAAAAATATGTATGTAGTTGAAAATATGTATTTGGTTACACGCAATTACATGCATCTAACTTTGTGACCAAAAGAACAATACCTTAATTTAACAAAATTATATTATCTACATCGCAAGTACATTGTATATGCAGTATTAGTGGTGAAAATACAAAAACATATAAAAATAGTATCATAATTGTAGTCTATAAATATGTGAGAATAAAAACAAAAGGTGAAAATTGAGATTTTTAGCAAGAGATTAATCAAAGTTTCAAACATCGGAAGGAACCAAAGAAAAGGGATATCATATGATGCAAATGATGTAGCTTTTTACATTAGGGAAAAAACTAACCAAACACGCTGTTAACGAAATGTGAATACTAAAAATGGCCTCTTTTAAAGTATCTCCATTACAGGTGGATGTTAAGGTGCGATGTGGAGGAGAGAGATAGATAGAATATGATTATTTTAATTAAAAAAGAATAAAGGATATGTAGTGAAAAAAGAGGGAAAAGTGAAAAAGTAGAAGAGATACTGAATCAAATTCAAAAATAATGATAAAGTATTGGTGGAGGATGTGAAGGTGGCGTTTCTAAAAGTGGAAGGTGGCACGGGAATTTATGCACAAAAGTGAAGAAAAATGAGAAAAAAAGAGAACAAAATGTGGGATCCGCAATTTTTTATGTGTTTCTATCTCTCCTCCACGTAGGGAAAAATAGAGGATGTGTAGAAGTTGTGCAATGGAGATACTCTAATATGTTAGTAGTAATATTGATGCATTGCATTCAAAAAATTAAAAAATAAATCTAATTTTAAACATGTTAACTCAAATATTTTTTGGCACTAAGAGCTTATTTGCTATATTCATTTTCTCAAATATTATTTTTACCAAACATCTTTTCCAACAGCTTAACATTTGCTCAAATTTTTGTATTTTCTAAAATTTCTTTTTATTTTTACACCACATATTAAAACAATCATTTTTTACAAAAAAAAAATCCTAAACATGTTAGGAAGAGGTGAAATTATTATTATTATTATTATTATCCCATAAAATTATTTGCCATGGAACGAGATTGTCAAGAGCAAAGGTTAACATATTTTTATTGGAAAATTGAAAAGTGTAAAAGTTTGCATAATCTCTCGGGTATGCATCATTTTACTTACTAGTTTAGGATAATTAAAATTAATATGAATATAAAAATAAGAAATGTCTCTTCACGCTTAGGCACGTATAAGTTTGTAAGACTTGGGCTCAACATCGTCATCTTGATACACCTTGCACGTTTTAGAACTTTGGCTCCATCGTGTTGTGTCGACTACGTACATAAGTATTTTTGAATTGCATAACTATTTCGCTAATATAACATTGATTAAACAATAAAAATTAGAAAATGTGCATTTTAAATACCTTTCTTCCACCTTACTCTTTTCAGTTTCAATTTCACTGGATATATATTGACTCTCATTCTTTTTTTCAATCCCCAAATTTTCTGTTTGATCAAATCTATCTCCAAATTCTAAACATTTTCTCTTGTTTTAAGTGTTGGTGAATTTGGTAAAAATTAAGGTTGTGTCCCATTTGCATTTCAATATTGAGAGCTAAGGCTTGAAAATGTGTTAGGTTGATATTTTGAAAAACTATTTTTGAAAAGAGAAAATTAAGAAATGTGTTAAGATTTGAGTTTTCATAAAAATGATAAAAAAATATTACATAGAAGTTCTAGACCTTTAAAATTGTGCAATTCGATCCTCGCCTTCAACCTACTACCCAATTACGGAATTACCACCACCCCAACATATTCCCTTGCACTTAACTAGATGGCTAAAATGTTGTCAGTCCGTAAAGACCATGGTGATGGGGAGCAATGATGCTTCTGTGGTGACGGTGGCGAGTGGTGGTTAGAAAATAAATTGAAGACCAAAAGAAAAATTGAGATTTTAATGTAACTAATATAGAATTCAAAATAGAAAAAAAGTCATTTTAGTTGTTTTCTAAACTAACTAAACAAAACTTAAGCTCTCCTTAAAAAAATCAAAACTAAACTAAACCAACAACATTATAATAAGACAAGTCTACTATAAAATAATAATGCAATAAAAAGAACAAACTAGAATTAAAAGATTAAAAAATATAAAAATCAATAATAACTAAGAATGATTGAATCACACCAATTCACCAAGGAGTGGGAGTTGTAAACATACTAGTGACTTTAGGTAGGGGAAGAAGCAACAGTTGAGTAGACGACCAAATGTGCAAGGGAGAGAAGTAGACTTAGAAGTAGAATAGTGAAGCTGAGTAAGGCAAGTTTGTATTTAAGATTTGAAAGTTAGGTCATGATTATAAGTGGGTTTGGGTTCTTTTTTGCCTAAAGGAAAAAACCTAATCTGCATCAGTCTTTCGTCAGGTTTGATTAGTCATAGTAGCTCACCAGCTTGTTTTCTTAATCAACTTGAAATTGTTACAGCTAGAGAAAATGGTTAGTCAAATTTTATTTTCTATATTTTCCTATTGATAAATTTCCTCGAAGTTTCAAAAGTCTACTATTTTTCTTAACCTTCACTAATGGTAATTTGTTTTTTGAGAATTAAGGAATTAATTCCCCCTGGAGACTTATGATAGAGTTTTTTTTGAAACAAGTGATCTCAAATTAGATATATTTACCATTACATGAAAATTGTAAATATCCTCGATATTAACTGAATAGTATTATTGAGACCCATAATACATATCCCTTTCATATTAGGCTCAAAATAAATTCATGATATGTCTTCGTAATAAAATAATTTTCAAACAACAATTAGTTTGACTAATCAAAGTTTCATTTCCAAAAAGAATACATCTTGTCATAGTGCTCATTCAACTCTATAATGACCTAAACAGTCTTTGGCGATCTTACACACTTTCATAAGAAGATTAGGAAAAATGAATTTCAGATATAGATAGAACTCGTGTTCCATATCAAGCATGCCAAGACATGACTACATGGTCCTGGCAGATCCTTCATTTTCAAGTAAATTTACATACTTGTTTTCGATTACTCTTAGCAAATCGAAATGCCATTGTCATGCTCTGGGAATCGAGAGGTAACCAATTTTCGGTATCAACTTTTGCTTGGCTGGCGAGACAATCCAACCAATCATAATTTCAATCATTCACCTTATCAATGTCGTGTCGCAGACTACTGGCATATGCAAAAGTGGATAGAATAAAGTCACTAACTTCTTATTTAAATTCTAATTGTTTCTTGGTACTCCAAAAAAAGGGATGTAGTAGTACCTTATCAGCTGCTTGTATTTCACCATTTCTAACTTTATCTTTCAAATCCAATGCTCTTTTCTTAATTTCAATCCAAATTAGTTTTTTCGATCCATGGGTTAATGCAAGTACTCTCAATCATTTTTGAAGCCCATAACAAAGTAAGCAAAAATGTTCTCCGACTTCTTTAGATTGTCCACACAACTAACTTGGCTCTCACTCACAAATTGCATGCATTCTTTATTATGAGTGATCTTTATTAAGGGCTTCAAATTTTGTCCTTATCCTTTGGCATTAAAATTATTCTATTTCGATTGAGATTCAGGGGTACGTAGTTTAGGTGGTGTATGTACGTCAACGCTGACACCATGTCTCTTAGCCCCCATCTCGATCCGACTAAGGTTAAGTGATAGTTTGGTTGAAGACATCTCGGAAGAAATCAATCAAAATGGACCTTGAGACCTAGCCGCATTGTCCGCCATTTCCTATCTGTAGAAGTTGGGAATGTTGGGGTGCCACCCAACAAAGAAAACAGGCTCTTAGGTTTTGTTTCACATTGAATCTTAAATTACATAAATGTTTTGCATTTCTATTACTATAGCAATCAAACGGATACTTGCAATTTAATTACTTTGTTGTTTGGAATGCGCCAATGAAGGTTAGAAGACCTAATGATTATAACCCATCACTAGTTGCTACTCTTAGGCCTAGCCAGCCTAATCCGAGTCTAAACCGGTAGTTGTTGGGATGACACCTAGACCTGCCAGCAGACTTGAGGGCCCATACCAGATATTTGTGGGTGGTTTGTCATATTGTTTCACAGAAACTAGAAACTTTAAAGGATATGCATTTTTTGTTTACCAGGATTTATCTGTCACTGATATTGCTTGTGCAGCTCTTAATGGGATAAAAATGGGTGACAAAACGCAAATATTTAGGTATGCTAACCAGAGTACAACACAACCTAAACCTGAGCAAAAGAGCATTTTATCGGATGCTTAGCAATAAATTGCATTGCAGATAACAAGTTTCCATATTTGCTACATACTAAGATCCGTATATTGTGCTACCATCTTTAATAATTTATTAGCTCGTCTTGAGTTATTATGATTTTATGAGTCGAAAAATATTTTGCTCTTAATTTGTTGGTTCATCTCCTTTTCTTTTGTAGAGATTTTATAGCCTCGAAGCACTAACATGTGCTTGACACAAGTAGTGGCAAAAGATGAGCTCAAGGATGATGAAGACTACGAAGATATACTGGAAGACATAAGAATTGAGTGTGGGAAATTTGTTGAGTCCCTTCAAGTTAGCTCTTCACAATTTGTGAATTCTCATCGAGTACTTCCAGTTAATATATGGCGCTACTTTTAATTTTCTTTAGCAAGTACTTTGGTGAACATTTTCATCTTGTACCCAAATCCAAACAGTGAACCAACACCAAGTGTCAGGAAGGTTGGTTATTTTCAAACTAAGGCTATATTCCTTTTAACTTTTTTCTAATTGAGAATTTGTTACTATTATGTTGTCAAAGTCAAACATGAGTACAACAAACACCTCAAGCTACTCATTTTTTCAACACATCTCGTAGATACCACCCGTTATTCTACATAAAAAGTTAGTTTTACTAAGTTGAGAATTGCTTGCCCAAAAAAAAAAAAAAAAAAGAATCTTCACACTTTAGAAAATAAGAAACATAACTATGACATATTTTATAACATAATTTTTTTATCCTTTCCTCAAGTGAGCCCAGCATGCTCTAAGATTATATCTGGCTAAGCTTAGAAAGTTTAATTATTAAGTAATTAGAACTGAAATAAGCAAATTATGCAGTTTGTTCACAGTAACTTTTCTGTTTTGCATGATGAAAAATAACCATTACAATTTAAATTGTGACATTGCTTAGCTTTTAGCCAAACCTCCTTTCACCAAGTTACTATTTGGAGTTTAACCATAATCATATCTTAATTAATCTTCTTTCGCATAGGTCTTCTTGGAGTATGCAGATGTTGAAAGTGCTACAAAAGCCCGACAAGGACTCAATAGAAGAAATTTCGGAGGAGACCAAGTCGATCGAGGTTGTGTTTTATCCCGATAACAAATTTTCCGAGGGAGTTTATGATGGCTAATTGTCTTACACTACAAACAGTTATTTATTAAGTTCAATCAGGGTACTTTCATACAGTATTATCCACTGTAAAATAGATTTCTGACTACATGTTGTATTTTCCATTAAACTGAAAAGATAGTGTTATTTTCTTCATCATATGATTCATCGACATAGTTCCTTCCTTTCTTTAATTTCAACTTTATCTTTTCCCAATTTAGTATGTCTCAAATTTGCAGTTCACTTTGAACTTGCCAAAGATACATTTTGCAACTTCAGTCAGTAAGCTTTTGAGGCAAGTTAGCGATAGCGAGAAATGATTCTTTTGATGATATATGATGATGTGATACAATTAAATAGCGATCACTATCAACAGAGTAATGTCATCATTTCAGATGAAGACGTCATATTATTAAATCACCTGGGGATATGTATCCTATGCAAACCCCGTGGCGTAGAAGATCATTTATTTGGGGAAAGCTATCACTTGGATTAAAATTTTCATATGTTGGTTTGCGTTGCTTTGAGCTTGATGGTATATAAATTAGTATTGGTTAGTGGGTAGCATATTAAATTCAATTATATCGGTTATTCAATTAACCTGGCTAAAATTAAGTGGTCTCATTAGGCAAGCTTGTATACTACACAGATTGGTGTAGGCCTAATAGGAAAATTCAAAATTATTTCATCCATGTTTATTCAAATATTGTTGAAGCCCAAACCTAAAGCTCAATTCATTCAGAATCCTTTCATCACCAAATTTGTAATTAAAATCCAATCCCGACGCTCAATTTGAGACGTCCACACTTTTTGAAAAGAGTGTTCTTTTCAAGGACATATAATAAGAACTAGTATCCAACCCGTGCGTTGCACGGGATAAAAATATTTTAAAGAGTACGTCTTATAGGTAGAAAAAATTGATATTTTTAAGTAACACGCATTAGATGCAATTATAATTGAAATGATAAAAAAATATATTGTTTGACAATTAATGTAAAGTATTTAAAACGTATCTCATATTAAATATAAAAATATCGTTGAATAATATTATGTGACAATCAAACTAAAATAGTTATAACGTAAAGAATATTAAATGGAAGTGTATTCGAATGGGTGAATAACATTGTGGAGATACACTCTCCGTGCGATGCATGGGATTTGTTATCTCTAAAAATTTAATAATTCTAATTCTAATTCATATGCAATGCAAATAACAAAATTTAATTTTACGTATGGCCATGTGTCTCGAACAGATAGGAATGAGGTAAGTTTTTTGCTATAACAGTGGAGCGGGGGACAGGAATCTCTCTCCTTTCCTATTCGATGCAAACGTATGGAATATCCTAAGCAATAGAATCTTTGAATCCGTCTCACCTCTCTTAGCTTGCAAGTTTTTAACATTTGAGTGAGACTTGAATTGTGTTGTTTACGCTTTGAACCGTAGAATTACGCACTTTGAACACTTATTTTCTTTCCACACTTCTTACAACTCAAGTACTGCCATTCATTCTTTCATTCAATTTGAAAAAATGATTGCAACAATAAAAAATTTTCCTCTTTCTACGAATAGTCAATTTTCAAATTAATCTTACAATGTTGTACGCATAAGCTTATTAATAAAATAAATAATTCTGAAAACTTATTAATAACTTAACTAAGTTTATTAATTTAAAAACAATTTTCAAAACAATCTTGCATATTTAAGATTTTATATCTTAATTTTAAAAATTGAATAATTCTGAGTTAATTAGTATAATAGATTAACTAAAAATATAATAATATAATTACTTAATTAACTAAAAATATAATAATATAATTACTTAATTAGAAACTAAAAAAATTTTAAAGCTTAATTTTAATGATTGGAAAATCACTTTATTGATTTATAATTTAAAACATTACATTTTTTGAATTTTAGGTGAATAAAATTACCATCGTTTTTTTGTTTCATTTTTCTTACAATATAATACACCACTTTTCTCAATGTTGTAAAAAGAGGAAAACACGCAACATCTAGTACAATGCGCAGTGAAAATATCCACTTTGATCATATCCAAGGACAATACAGTAACTAATTTCGTTAACTACTCAAAGCAACAAAAGTGTTCTTTACTCGCATAATAGGTGCGTATTATGGGGACCACGCTAAGTTTTTTTTTATCATCAATTATGCAAAACTAAGAAGGAAAAATTATTTATTAAAGTAAATGGAATTGGTACAGTAAACGATCTCATTGACTACTCAAAACAACAAAAGTGTGATTTACCCGTACATTAGGTGCGCATTATGGGAACCACCCAAAGTTTTTATCATCAATCAATTATTAAAAACTAAGAAGAAAAATTTATTTAACATTTATTAAAGTAATCGAAAATTAGTTAATGATTCCCAAAGTAGCAATTAGCTACAACTTTCACATTCTTAATATTATTGTTTTATAGAATTATTATACTCTCACTCTCTTTTCGTAACTATCCAATGTGGGACAGTTGATTGTTCTCATTCCTTACTAATGTCCTGGCTTTCCTTATTTGCTTCTTTTTTTTTCCTTTTAGTATTTCTTACCATTTCTCTAACTACTTGTCCCGCGACTTTATTATTATTTTTATGTACATAGTTTTGATGTGGGATTCGAACTGAAATTTTAAATTATTAATTTAATTATGTAGCGTTTAATTTCAAAAGAACATTTATCTCTATATTAAAAATATGAATTCAATTAAAAAATTATGTGATGTGACATATTTGTTTTTTCCAATGGTATAAAAAATTATTCATATACAAAAGAGTCAAATCAACAGGTATAAGATTGTAATTGAAATGTCAACGTAATATTGGATAATCACCATCTTTATTGAAAGTTAGTATTTTCAACTCTTGACACGACAATATATAATTATCCCTATGTCCATTTTTAGATTTATCTAATCATGATTTTTGTACGGAAGCGATTTTTATATTTCCATCTTTTTTTTAAACATAAAACGTGACCTTTTTTTATACTTTGTTATATGCGAAATTTTAATTAATAATAACTTATTTTATGCATGACTTACTAATTAAGCTGATTTTTTAAATCCAATATGACTTTTTCACATGCAACTCCTTTTATTTTGAATAGATATATGTGACTTCAAAATAAATTGTAATTATTAAATTAATTCTTTTAACAAATTAATTTAAAAATAAAATTTATTTACTTTTCTTAAAAATTAATATAAGATTATAACTACAATTGGTTCTAAATTTAGGGTTGAAGACCCTAAATTTAGAACCAAATCCCCCATCTTATTTAATCCTATTGACTATTGGTCAGTCTATAACTATAAATGTATAAACAGGGAGGGGTGTAAGACATCAAATTCATAAACTTCTTCCCATAAATATGAAATCTCATTACTTGCCTTTTTTTACCCGTACATGATTTTCCTTCTTGGTAATATGGAAATATTAGCTTCCCTTTATTGAATAAGAGAACAAAAAAAAAAAAAAAAAAAAAATTTATTCTTTACGCAGAAAGTGTATGTTTTTACAATACGCTTGGGGTCCAACTCTTTTATATATAAAGATTGTGATTTTTTATTAATCAAACTTTTTAATTTTTAATCTACAACTTTTACTTTAAAAAATCACTAATAAATATGTTATTTTAAAAAAACTAAATAAAAGTTTAACCAAATTTTTGTTTGAAATGATTATTATAATTTTCATGATTAATTATATATGTAGAACATGAAATTTTATTTGGCGCTTCTTTCCATTTTTTTATTTTAATAATAAATCGCATTTAATAATATACTGAAGAAAAAGGAAATAATATTTTCCAAATTTAATTTTTTTCTTTTTCAAGATATTCCTACCACATTGGCACTATCAACATAACACTATTCAACTTGGCACTTCTATTTTTATTAATAGTATGATATGAGGTATGATTTCAACCATTGCAATTAGTGTAGAAGATAAACTAAATTCCAGTCATTTTAATTTGTATAGATAATAATTGTATATGAAATCTTATTAGTTAAGTGTTAATCTCTAGAAGATTATAAACTATGTATTCAAAATATACTTAAAACATTAAATCCACGCTAAATTAATTATTTTTCAATTATAAATCTATATTAAATTAATTATTCAAAGGCTAAGTCTGCTTTCCTTACATTCAAAGAAATACATATATCGCTTTTTGTCAATCAATAATCCGAGCTTTTAAAAAAAAATTAATTTTTTTAAGTTAAAAAAAAAGTTTAATGTTGATGATAAGATTCTAATGTATTTCTTCAAACCCTTATATGTTATCATCCCTTGCCTTACATAATAAAAATTAGAGCTTTTACAGAAATTTTAAAAAAATTTATTGCATTGCTTTTTTTATAAATGTTTCTTAAGGAAACACGTGTTTCCTTAATTATAAACGTGTTTTCTTTTTTTTTTATAAACACGTGTGTCCTTAATTGATTAATTGTTAAATCTTATTGTTAACACAAAATAATTAAAAAAAATTTTCCCTAGGCGGGAAACTATGTGTAAAAACACACACTGGTGGATTAGCTTTTATATATTAGTATAGATTCACAAAGACATATAAATTTATTTTATTCGAAAAATGCGTAGTTAATATTGAATTCGAGAAAAAAAGTGACACCTTCAATTGAAATTTTATTTTACCAAATTGTTCACAAAAACTCTTATCTTCTGTAACTGAGGGAGAAAAACTAATATTGATTAATCATTGATGAGCTTCTCATTTCCTAAGAATCAAAGATATTTTCATCTTCACCTTGGTGGTAAATAAAACTCTCGCACAGTGAATATTCAAAGAAATGAACAAAGCTACTAGATCACATACTGGCCCACTACTAAAAATTGGGCCTTTATGGGCGACATGTCATCCCTATAGTTTCGTTCTTATAGATCATTAGGGGCAACATAATATTATGTTGCCCATAATAGTCTTTATGTTGTCCCTAATTATCTATAGGGACGTCAGGTTGCCCCTAAAAGTCAAATTTCTTGTAGTGGCCAATAATTAATAGAAAGTTTCCAACAAATAAAAATAAAGTCTACTAGCATATTGGATATTCAAGCAAACTAACAAAAACAACCGAATCAAGTAATTGCCAATATCCATAGAATGTTAGCGCAAGTATGCCCACTGTATGTACGTACGAAAAAATATTAAAGATTTGAATTTCAAAAATTCAAAAATAATATCAAAACAATAAAATCACTATTTTTAAAACCTCCACCAATCAAATCAAGCTTTCTAAAATAAATTTTTTAAAAGGCAAAAAACATAATAACGTGGATCATATGTTGACCCTAACTAGTTAATACTTAGTATAAAGCGAGGAAAGATTTATAAATATGTGGCGCTTTCAGTAGGATTAAGAAAAATAAAAAATAAAGAAGATTGATATTTTTAGTTTCAGTAAAATGACTTGTGGATGCTATACACTGGTCAAGCCGAACCTAACTCAACTAGCCACCAGAGACTTTCTAGGGACTAAAGAAAGACAATTAACCATACATATAAATGGACGAAAATGCCCCCCACCGAGGGGGTCGAATATGGCTCTTTTTTCCCGCCTTTTTGAAAATCGGAAGAAAATGACCTTAACACTTCTTTTTTTTCTCTCATGTCGACTGACTTTTAGCTATGTTGTTTCTTATTTGTTTTACTGAAAATGAAGTTAATCTTTACTATTCAATCGACCTTTAATATTAATTGTACGTGTCAAATTACTAATTATTATGATTTACACCTCTCGAAATTCCATCAATATTCAATCTAAAAAGTCTTTTCTTTTAACAAAATAAAAGTTCAACTCAATATTAATTATTTTTGTATGTGCAACTAAATAATTCGTTTATAAGTTTCTTTTTTGCTTTCTTAGTTATTATTATAAATAGATGACTGATTGACGGCTGGGATTGGAAGATCACCAATGTGTTTACTTGAAATAATCTATCTGGAGCATGTTTTGTAGAGATTATTATAAATTAAATTGATTTAAAAATATATAGTTGAAAACTAAAAAAGTGGTACAAAAAATAAAATAATCACAAATCTATCAAATCAATTGTTATGAAAATTGAAAAAAAAATTATTTTTTAAGTTACAGCATAATGAAATTGTAGTGCGACCCCGTCTAGAATGTTTGACATGGTACTTTGTCGTACTTGGAATTAAAGTTTGAAACCACATTTGTCAGTTCGAAGAAATTAGAGTACATGCATGAGAGATGGATAAGTAAGTCAGAACATTGTTTGACAAAATCCTTTTAAGAAGAAAAGCAATGAAGAAAAGTTCGTTGCCAAACAGACCTCAGTCCATAAAAATGTTCATCCATGACTTACCGACTCCGGTGAACTTCTTGCCTTATAGTGGCATATAAATTCTAGCGTTCTTTTTCCCTTTATTTTGTTATTTTATTTTCTATTTTAATTACAAAGTTCTAATCAAAGTTTGAAAACCCTAATTTCTCTTGAAGTTATTTCTAAGTCAATCGGTTAAATCTTCAAATTAAATCCCAACACACACTGCACATGTATCACTAATGATCTCACGCGTGATGAGCTATTCTCCCATCCACAATGTCGGTAAGGAACACATCAACAATGAGGCCAAGTTCCTGATTATATCTTCCTCCCATCTGCTGACACATGGCAGATGGGGAAAATAACTCCTCTCCACATATGGAGGAGATCATTAGTGACACATGTATATGACACACAGTCACATATGTATGCGTGTTGTTAGTGGGAAATATTGTTGAACTTGCAATGTACAAACAAGATAGATTCTTTAATAATATATATTATCATAAAAAGGGATTTAACATTTTTTTTAATAGAGGATTTAACATATTTAGAGTATGTTTGATAATATATTTTCTATTTGTAGAAAACACTTTTCAAAAATTGCAAAATGAGTGGTAAAAATGTAATTTTGCAACGGGTGTAGCCGTGTAGATAAAACTTAATTAATGATTAGGATATAACGTACGTGGAAACAGAAACAATTCAAAAGGCGTTCGTTAGATGGGCATAGGGCATATTAGACCCTAACTTTTTGGATTCTAACTAATATTGTTATATTCAAGAAAACTGTCACTTGATAATCTTGATGCAAAGTATTTATTTGTCAACAATCATAAGCATAACTAGTTTTTCTTCTTTGGATTTACTAATTAAACATTTAAACTTTTATTAGGGGTGCGTCGAAATTTCTTAAATTATCATATAAAAGTAAACCCATATTAATCTACACCTGTACTTTAAAGCACTTATCATTTGTATTTTCATATAATAATCTGTTATGTAACTTCCAATAAAAAATGACATTTTAAAAAGATAATATTTTTGTGTACATATACTATTATAAAAAAATGCTAGATCTGTTGTCTTAACATCTTAATTATCATATTCACTCAAAATAATTTTTGTATGGAAGCAAGTGTGTGAATTCAATTGCCTAACTTCTTTTTTTTTATTTAATAACATGATTAAAGAGATAAAAATTAAAATAATAGATCTAAATTAACTCTCTATACTACGGCGTTAGCTTGGTTTTTTATGCATGCCAAAGGGCAATATTGTTTACTCCATTAAAGAATTTGTACTTAAATATCTTAAGACGTGTGATGTGACAAACGGTGACCACGTTATCAAAAATTAGGCATGAAATGACTTGGTAGTTAGAGTAGGAAGCTCAAATGTCTGAGTATTGGTAACAATTCCCCCACCAACTAACATATTCCACTAGGCCATTTTCAATGGAGATGTGAATTGCACTATATATAATACAGAGAATGGAGATAGAAAAATAATTACTTTAATTGGAGAGAAATGAAAAGATATGTAAAAAAAGAGAAAATGTGAAAAAGAGGAGACGTGTAGAAATAAATTTAAAAAATAGTAAAATAATAGTGAAAGAATTCTAGATGGGTGTCTATTTCTAGCAATGGCGCGGGAATTCATATAGAAAAAGTAGAATGAGTAAAAAGTGATTTCAAAAAAATCAAAAATTAGAAAAAAAATAAGAAACATATGGGACCTACCTAAATTTCTGTGTCTTTCTCTCTTCTAAATGAAAATTGGGAATGGACATGTGCATTGGAGGTGGGCTAAGAAATTTTGCTTAAAATTTAATTTTCTTAATTTTTGACTAATCCACTAGGTGGCGGGATTAATTAATTGTGAAAGAAACCAAAATGCTAAACTAACGAAAAGAAAAGAAAAGAAAGCAAATTATTAATAGACTGAAATTTTATTTATTTAATTGTTACTATGTTGTGAAAGGAAACTCGAACACTTCCCAACAACTTTTATCGCACAATAATAATAAATATAGTAATTCGAAAACACAAATTAAAAGAAATAGACAATTGCATGTAGACCATATTTCTTAAACCTTCCGGAGCTTGTTTGATTGTGACTAAATTCTTAAGAATTAGTTAATTGGTTAAATTTTTTTTCAACCTGACATATTTTATAAGACAGTTATTTTCACCTTTTTTTTCCCCTAACTTATTCAGTGTCGTTGAAAATTATTAATTTATTATATATATGATGACGATCTCCATTAGTCACCAGTCAGTGCAATTTTTCCTGGATATATATGATGATGATCTCTATTAGTCGCCAGTCAGTGCATTTTTTTCTATAGAATAGAAAAATATATAAATACGTAGCAGACTTGCCAACAGTCTTCTTGACTTTTAAACTTGATTTGTTAGACTTAATCCAAGGAATTAGGAGAGGTTTCACATTTTATAATAATTAGGAATATTGGTTCTGCCCAGATTTTATAATGTAACAACTAACATGCATACCACAATGTAATAGAACGTTCTCCTAGCTAGTGAGCACCAAGAATTTAAAGAAATTAAAAGTGTCAATTTTTTATATTATGTTAATGCTATTTTTTAACGTCGCTATTTTCGCTGGAGTAACAGTAATTGATACCGAAAATATCATTTGTCAAAAGCAAAAAGTTTTGCAGAAAAAAAAAATTGACAATCATGTTTAATACAGTCAACTTGACTCAACAAAAAGTTTTTATTCTATAGAAGATGTTGTTGGTTTATGGTGATTTATTTGAATGGTGTGTTGAATGTGTGGTTGAAAATAATGAGAGAAAAAGTCAATAGAAATTAATAGAAAAAAGATTGTGTATAAAACAACCCTAATTTGTGAAAAGACGGAAGATAACAAGAGCTTGTTTGATACAACTCTAAGACAAAAATTATTATTTTAATTTTTATTTTCAATTACTCATTGTAATGATTTGAAGATATTTTTTTTATTTTTATACTTTTCTTGCTTTTCAACCACATTCGAAAAATTATTTTTTCTGTCAGAAAAAAGAAAAATTAATTTTTCTTTACTCAAATTTTTAACGAAAGTCTCTATCAAATATACCATAAATAAATAAATAAACAGAGAGAGAGAGAGAGTTATTTTTCGCTTCTACAGGTGGCTGTTTAGTTATTTTGTAAAACTTTTCTAATTAAGTTGTTAATTTTTTTAGTGCCACATAAGCAATATATGCCTATATATAATGACATCTTAATTACGCAAGATGTTGTAACCAATCTGCGATTGCAGACTTGGAGTATTTTCTGCAAATTCTCTCCTTAGTTAATTAACATGGGTGATTGCTATAGTGACACAACAGTGACAACAGTTACTTCACCCTCTTCCCGCTCACCTCCTCCTCCTCCGCCACCAGCGGTGGTCAGCCCTTGCGCTGCATGTAAGATACTACGACGGCGATGTGCAGAAAAATGTGTGTTGGCACCATATTTTCCTCCAAATGATCCAGTCAAGTTCACCACTGCTCACCGTGTTTTTGGGGCTAGCAATATAATCAAGTTCTTGCAGGTTCTCTCTCTCCCTCCTCAAGGATTTTTACCTCAAGTAGACAGTGTCAGTTTGTCAGATAAATGGTGGTGGGGTCCACCACAATGCGTCAGAGAACAATATTGCTATTAGTTAATTTAAAAGAATAAATGACTTGTATACATATGTAATAATATCTGATTTGATTAACGTACAGGAACTACCAGAAGCTCAAAGAGCCGATGCTGTGAGCAGCATGGTTTACGAGGCGAATGCAAGGGTAAGGGATCCGGTGTATGGAAGTGCAGGAGCAATTTCGCAACTCCAAAACCAAGTTAATGAACTCCAGCAACAACTAGCAATGGCACAAGCTGAGCTTGTCAATATGAAATCAGAACAAGCAAACCTTATGGCCCTTATTTGCATGGAAAAATGGCAGAATGTAATCCCTCAACAAAACCATTCAAATGGCAACGACTATCAAACCAATATGAGCTTTCCAGATGAAAATCTTGGATCATTATGGGAGCATGTTTTGACATAATTAATCTTGTATAGCAATATATATATAACTATACCAATAAATTTGGAGAGGGATAATTACAAATTAGAGATAATTAAAATTAAGATGTTCGAAGTTTATTTCTTGACTTGTATTGTACGTCTAAGGACTTGTGCTAATGAAGTTTGAGTTCTCTCTTTTCTTGGACCACGTGTTTTCTAACACATAGTCCGTTTCTTTATATCTGGAAATCGATTATGAGATTCTCAATAAATATGTGATAATATTATTTCTTGTATATAAGTGCTCAATATAATATAATATTGATTAAAAAGATAATTTAATCATAGAATACTGAAAACGTTTCCAAACATCTAATTATTTTTCTTCCCCCCTCCCCCCGGAACCCAAAAAGAAAATTTCAATATTCATGTGAAATTTCATATGTGGGTTACGTACAAAGTATCGTATATAATTGAATAAAATTATGAAGTGAGTTGAAAAGTTCTCCATCAAATGTTGCTACCATTTCATATCGATCGTGAGGGAAGGTGTCCAATCAATCATCTAACCTTGGTTGAATTTTAACAACCTTTCAGCTCACCTAATGTTTTAAGTTAAATTATATTGTCAAATCATTGTACAATTTTTTATTTTTTGAATTTAAACTTTTATTCTTTAAATGATTAAAAAAATCGCTAAACAATGTATTTTTACCAAATAATATAAATTTTAAAAAGTAAATTAACTCATGTTTTAATTCGAGAGTAATCGAGGCTCCCATTCTAGCTAGTTAATAGGACGATAAGAATATCTTCA
This sequence comes from Jasminum sambac, assembly GCA_018223645.1. Lineage (NCBI taxonomy): Eukaryota > Viridiplantae > Streptophyta > Magnoliopsida > Lamiales > Oleaceae > Jasminum > Jasminum sambac. The sequence continues at coordinate 32,861,854 of CP073652.1, forward strand.
ATAACACAATGTGAATTATTAAAAATGTGGCAAGTTAAATACAATTTAAAAGAAGGCACTTTTAAATTATAATAACAAATTGAATAGAGTTTTACATTATTTTCCAATAGTATGCCAAATTTCATTCAAAAAAGAAAAGGCATACCAAATACGGCACAAACATTTTTTCTATTGGATTTTTTACAAAATTTCAAACTTGGTGGGTGAAGGAGTCAAAATTCTACCGCGAATGCTCATTCCACAAATTAGAATATTATTATTACTCCCCAAATACTCCAAGCGTAGTTTATGATTCTCAAAGTGATAGAAAAGTATTATTTTTTTTTATAAATTTGAATAAAAAATTCTTTCTATTTTTTAAATCATACATATTTAACTACTCTTTTATGACTACTAGTACTTATACAAGGCGCGTTACTCATTGTATGGTATGTTAAAAATTAATTTTATTCATCAATACATTATTATTTTTATAAATATATTTGAGATATATGATATTTATAAAAATAATTCTATGAGAAAAGAAGTCTACAAACACAAATGCTAAAATGTCACAGAGGTACCGGTGGGAAACTTGATTGTCCCTTATTCACGTTCACAACTATTTATAATGTATTTTCTTCATTTTAATTTAGTATGTTGAACCCACTACGAAATAGTGTTAATAGGAATGAATTCGATAGGGTGTATGAAATAACATATTTTACCAATCAAACAAACTTAAGGGGGTTGTACAACAGACTACAGAAATATTTTAATTAAGCGTTGTTGGGTCTTAAATTATGTGATTCATAGTATGGTAGAAATAATGTTTATGCGAAAGCAAAATATATTACACGTATAATTAATTTTTTTGTAAATATCAAACGCACTCTAATCCATTAAATCAACTTTTGCTTTTTCAGAGAACAATTAATTCAAATTAGTATATAAGTATACATTAAAAAATAGTTTTTTTGTGTATAATATCCTTTGACTTTTATTTTCAATTTCTTTCTTTTTTTTTTTCAAGAATAGCATTAAGAAGAAGTCAAAAATTTAGTATGACAATTGAGGTGTATAGTTTCAAAAAATTAATGCAACTATAACATTCCTTAAGGTATATAAATCAAATCGATTCAAAAAAAGGATATATAAATCTAATGGGCAAAAAATTAACCACATTAAGAGGAAATGTTAAGGACAAAATATGATTGTGGATGTTTTATATACGGGTAATTATATCAACACCACAGTTTTTGTTTACTACACCACAATTTTTAATTAATACTTTTTTCTAGCTACTTACAAATTTACCACCAAGTTAAATGACTTCATAGTCCATCTCTCCCTCTTTTTTTTTTCCTCTCTCTCAAAATTTTATTATTCAGATCGAACCAAGACAACCTAAAATTTTATGCAACTTTAAAAAAAAAAAGAAGCACAAATTCAGTAAAGAATTCGAAAAAATTACTGTAAACTTCCCTTCCTGCCAAAGCCCCAATGGAAATTTTTCTGAAAAGTCAATTTATTAGAAATCATCTCATTAGAGAGAATCAATTGTTACACTGTTCAACCCTTTACATTTCACAATAATTTGATCCACAGTCAGTTGTGGAAAACGTCATTTTTGGTTCTAGAAGAGGAAAAAATTAACGAGATGGGAGAATCGTACACCATGGAGATTGACCTTTTCTTTTTGTTAATAGGGATATAATTATAAATTTACTGTGGTACATTTATTAAATTTTATATTTTAATAATAGAGGTGTATATATAAAGTGGTGTATGAAATAAAATTGGTGGTGTTAATATATTTACCCTTTGTATACATCCCCGCTTCTATCTATTAGTGATTACTGATGATCATTGATAGTGATGATAAATGATTAAAGCAATAATAATTGAATGATTTTTTTGACAAGCTATTAAGTGAGTTGAATTTCGCATGGAATTAATAAAAGTTTCGAGTAATCAAATGTAACATTCTTTTTATTTTTATCAAATGAATATTAGTTCTATGAATTGTTGAAACTACTAAATGAGGTTTTATGTTCGACAGAAAATCAAATACAATTCATGTTTTAGAAAAGTTATATGTCTTTTCATTTTCAACTTAATTATATGTAGTAAGAAAAATATGTATTAATATCTATCAATTTAATTGTTAATCATTACAACTTAATTATATGTAGTAAGAAAAATATGTAATTGTAGTTAATTTTTTAGTAATATTAATGTTCTGTGTGTTCTTTTAAAAAAAAGAATAACTTTGTGATGTCGATAGGCATTGTGTATTGTGTTCGTGGTATCCATCTTTCGACTTATGTTTCACATCGCTCACTCAATGGGGGGTGTGTGTGTGTGGTATATATATGGTTTTGTGATACTCAAAATTGTCATGGTTTTGAGTATTAGCGTACTAAGTCTTATGTACTTTATGTGCGTGTATTGTGTGTGTTCTTTTTTTTTAAAAAAAAGAAAGAGAATAACTTTGTAATTTGGATAGGCTCATTCAATGGGTGGGGATGTTCGTGTGTGTGGTGTATATTTTGTTTTGCAATATTCAAAATTACCATGGTTTTGAGTATTGACGTGTTGGGTTTCTGTACTTTGTGTGCGTGTATTGTGTGTGTTTTCAAAAAAATATCAATCAATATGTATTAATAATGTATTAATCATTATTAAATAGAGATAAGTACATTAAATGTATTAATAAAAATTAAAAGATTTCCCATTTTTCACAGTTTTTAATATAGTATAATATAATATAATAATAATGATACATAATTCTAAGAACATTTTGACTTATTCATTAAGTAAATGTAGTAAATTTTTTATATTTTTTTCACTAAAGTATATATGGCATTTTTTTAAAACTGAATAAAATTTTTTTAATGGCGAATACACTTCTTTCTGGACAATACTACTATGTTACATTTTGTGTGTAACACAATTTAAAAACACCGATGACTCATCGAGGGAGCGACAAGACTACAAACAAGGAATGTGTAACAACAATGGCCGATAATGTCAGAAGACCAAGCAATCAAAGATATAGGGAGACGAAAGACTAATGGTAGGGTGGAATTCAGACATTATCATGAACTCGAGATTTTCAAGATCATGAAAGCATACCAACCTTCGTCGAGATGGTGATATGCAGAAGATTCTATCTCCAAGCCTTGAGCGAATTCTCAATAATGTTAAAGGAAGGTGCTCAAGAGAAGAAAATTCTAGAGAGTGATGTAGATTAATAATTTGTAAATATTTTAGATATTTTTGGAATAATTATAGAAAATATTGGAGAGTTAATATTAGTCGTTAGATCAAATCGTTCCATATGGTCCATTTGAAGGAAGTGAAAGCATATAAATAGATAAGAGTTGATTTGTATTCCCTAGAAGAATTAAAGGTTGTAAGAGAGCGTAACAGGAGCATAGTCAATCGAGCAAGTCATTGTAATATTAGAGTTTTAATACAAGAAGTTGTATGTATCTTTATTGTCTTATTGATACAATTGCACGAAAACCAATATCGTCGAAGAAGAGGCAAAACACACAGTGAGGGGATCAATATGATTTCCGAGGTGGCTAGCATATCGGTCCAATCGAATCAAAGCATGTCGATTGCTCGACAACACTAGCACATCGGTCTCAATTGAATCAAAGCATATCAGTTGCTTGATAGCACCTCAACCTTAGTTGCTTTTACGGACCGGAGAAAGTGGACAATGTGTGCAATAGGATTAGGTCTCAGTTAATTGCCTTCGAAACGTCTACATATATAAGGGTGATTTTTAATGATTTTTAATGTAAAGGGGAGAGAGAATAAGTGGAATTTAATGGTGGAGATTTGTGGATGTGACGAGATGTGTGAATGTGATTGATTTAGAGTAAAGAAAGAATGTATTAAAAAGTGGTAAAAGTGGAAAAAGTTGGAAAAATTTATTCTCAATCAGGCTATAAACTATCACTTCTCCTTGACAATCACAACGTCACATCAAGGATGCCATGAGAGACAGGTCATCTGCCTTGATATCCATTAACAAGCTCAACTATGTGCACACTAATTTCAACTAAGAAAGTATAAGCTCTACAAAAAGGTAAAAGTAATTTTTGTTCCACATGTTTGGATGTGTATGCATTTTTGCTTACTCCCAAGTAGGAAAAGAAAGGGAAAAACATAAGTGGCGTTAACTAACTATTGTTACACTATCCAACTTATTTTCAATTTCTATCAATAGAAAGATATTGTTCATATTGGTAAAGTTTTAACCTTAAGAGATCATGCTCCGAAATTGCCAAGTACGTGATTCAAAAATTTTTGAGATGAACAATGGTAAGGAAGTTCAGGAATATTAAGGTGAAAAATAAAAACATGTTCAGGACATCTCGAGTTAGAGAATAAGCCAATTGTACTCGACTTTACAAGTGCTTGAAATAAACTATACTAAAAAGATATAGATCACATGTGGGTCATTAGCATAATCAGGACCTATTGTTTGGGGTCAATGCACTTTAAATACCCATTCAGAAAATTAAAGCATTTTGCTCTAGATTTTTACATTTTTTTGGCACTACAAGGACTTTTGGCATTAAAAGAACAAAATTACCCTTCTCACTAGTACATCTATAAGTACATTCAAATAGAATAGTCAATTGAAGCCTTTTCCCACCTAAAGTCGTTGTGCCACATGGAAATTAATAATAATTTTAAATAATTTTTGGCAATTATGTTGCAAACAGATACGTTATGCTATAAGACCGTATTTGCTTGCATCCAAAAATCATTATGCCACCTGGAAATTAATAATCAATAATAATTTTTTTACGTATTTGCTCCAATTCTCAAAATTGTTATTTGTTTGTGTTTGCTTTTTATTTTTGTTTGTTAAATTAAAGTTATCTATATTCTCTTAAATTTATCTCTGAATCAAATGCAAGTATCATCATGTTAGTTCTTCTGTCAATGAGATTGATGAATATTTGATTAGATTGTAGTTAAGTTTTAAATGTCAAACAATTATATCATAAATCTGATTATTACATATATAAAATAATGTACTAATTGTTATCACATGGCCTATTGAATATATTTTACACGTTATAGACTTCTCTAATTAAATTGCACATCTATATTCCTATCCTAAATAAAATTACATGCTTTAAATCTTGCCTTAAATTACATGTTTTGTTTGTTAAATTAAATTTATCTAGATTCTCTTGAATTTATCTCTGAATCAAATACAAGTATCATTGGATTTAATGAATATTTGATTTATTAAGAGATACTTTTATATATACAAATAAAAAAAGATAAATTACACAAAATGTCCCCAATCTTTTGATTGATTCATAGTGCTGTACATTATCGATATCTCAATCTCTTTAAATCGCCAAAGAAAATATAGTTTAATTCACATAATTGGAAAAAAATTATAATTTTATTACCTCAATTTACAATGTATTTTGTCTATATTAACTTCGTGCATCCCACGAGTGAAAATACTAGTAATTGATAAGTGTAATTTATGCACTTATTTAGGCCTCTTAAACTGTATGTTTTTCTCATTTTTAATTAATTTCGCATCTAATTTAGCGATATTTGGCCCTATTTTAGGGAAAACCGAGAATTGAAGAAAATATTACAACTTTGGACAAAAAGGGACACAAATCAAAGTTGGAAGGACTCAATTGGAAGAAATAAAAGTTGGGGGGGTGAAGAAAAATCAAATGGGAGCCAAATTGAAGAAATCAAAAGCTTGTGGACTCAATTGATCAAAGTTGGAAGTTCAGGACTTGCCCTGCAATTAAACTTTGGGGACTAAATTGGAATATGGCAGAAGTTGAAATCTGTTATAACCATGCGGTCGCACGCGCGACCGCATGCCTTTGGAAATTTATAACCATGCCATCGCAGCGATAAAGCATGGTTATATCGTGCAATTTTCTAAAACTTTCCAAACCGAATTGGACCTGGTTTTCTTGGGCTTTCTTACATCTATTAATACAGAACTCGACCTATTTCGGGGGGAGGTGAGAGAACACAGAGGCCACGAAATTGAGAGCAAAAATTAGGGGAATTCTTGAAGAATTGAGGAGGAAGTTCATCATTGAAGATCCAAATCAACTCCTCAAGTTCTACCGGGTTATGGCTTCCTTTTATTGTTTTTATTCTTACTTTTACAACATGTTAGGCTAGATTTTCAGTAGCATTAAGGTTAGATGAAGCTTTTCGATTGATTGTTGTTTTTGGATTATTGAATTGACGTTACGACGTATATTTACCGTTGAGTTTTTAATATTGATTTATTCATTCATAATTGTTTGATCACCGCTATTGAATACTTGTGACTTGTCTTGTGAATCGAGAGATCCTTGATAAGTTAGACCAATATATTAGAAACCATAGGGTCCGATCGGGACGAGAGTACCCGGTGCTTTATGTTACATTCTCACGCTTTTCTTAATGGTCATAATGCATTTGTGTGTGTTGATAAGTACCATAGAGATATAGGTAGTTTGCACGCATGAATAGGTTGAGCTCTACTCGAGAGAGATTGCTCGATAAAATTGGAAAACGGTATTCAAAAGTAAATTACGTTGTCAATTTAATAATCCGGACAATAATTAAAAGAAAAGTGGATTCGAAGCCTTGATGCTTGTTTTTTCTCGTTCTATCAACTTTCGCCATCGTGTTTAGTTCAATTTAATTTTCTAATTCTCACTTTTTATAATTTTAACTTATTTTAATTGTTAGTTTAGTTTTAGTATAAAAATCTAATCTTTGATTAGTTTCGGTTAAGGCTAGCAGAAATTAAACGAATTTACTATCAGTCCTCGTGAGTTCGACACTCTACTTTCCACTTTATTACTTGTTGACGACCCGTGCACTTGCGGTGTGGATTTATAAGCAACAGTAATAATAATAATAATACATAAAAATGAATACAAAACTTTAAGCTTCGCGAAAATGGTGATCTCAAAGTTGATAGAAGAACAATATGATAAGGATTTGAGGGGTTCTCACAATAAACTACTGCACAACAACCTGAAGAAATCGACAAATTGTGCAAGAATGGTGAACTCATCAAGACGGATAAAAGGTCTAAACTCATCAATCACCATCCCAATTTGCTCGAAGTTCTCTTTCTTTCTTGCTAACGTGCTATTCGATCTTGGCCAACGGGGGCGTGCCGATAGAAGAGGCAGTTAAGATTAGCGGGAATGCTTACTAATTAGTCTATATTCTTCATTTTCGTTTATCTTATCCCTTTGAATATGAATATAATTCTTTTCGTAAATAAATAAAAATATTACTACTTCCTTCCGGATTAATTTGTTCCATGATGTTTTTATATATATGGATATGGATTATTGGCATATTTTTATTTTTCAAATTGGTAGCTTGGTACCAATTTCTCGCGCCATCGCGTAACAACATATTTTTCCCCGAAAAATCACCTAAAAGATATTCTTCCAATTTCAAAAGTTATCTAGGGTATGCGAGTGTATGTAGTCCAATTTTCCGTAAATAAATCCTACATCGGCCCCTAGGGTTGAAGCTTCTAGATTGATTTTGATGATAAAGGATAAGAGAACATTAGGCTAAACCATACTTTTATGTTTGAAGTTTCAAAAATCATGAAAAACCAGCTTAATTGCAAAAATTCTACATGAGCGCGCATTTTATTATAAAAATTCGATATGTGCAATTGCGCGGATTTTGCAAGCGATGGTGCAATGTAAATATGGGTGATGCTCATATTTAATTGTCAACCCATTACACAAAGTGTGTAATTTTAAATAAAGTGTGCAATAGTTGTGTAATTATTATGTAATATATTACACAATGTGTTTAATAGGCGAGTAATATTAACAATGTGATGGTTGTGTAATGCATTATCCAAAATATGTAATGAGTGTGTAATATTTGTATAACAATGCGTAATGGTTGTGCAATGATGTGTAATAGTTGTGTAACGATTGAAAATGAGTTTTCATTGTTTTGGTCATATAATTCGTATACGGTGTTTGCTTTGAACGGATAATATATTTATATGTGTGTGTGTGTACACACATGCATTTTTCGATGAACCCGTTCTAACCAGCTACTTTGCCACTATAAATATGGCTTTTCTTGGTATTTTAGCTTCCGTTTGTGAATGTATTATCCTTTCAAAACGGAGATCATATACAAATTCTACCCCCAAAAAAATTTAAACTATTACACACCTATTACATAACTATTGCAAAGTCAATGCACAATCATGACACATCATTACACAAATATTACATACTCATTATACATTGTGTAATTTCACACATATATTGCACACTTTGTGTAATTTCATACATTCATTGTACACGTACCACACACTTTTTGTAATGGATTGACTGTTAAATCTGGGCGTCACCCAGATTTTGTGTCATGTGGCGATCGCATGACACAAAATTTGGCCAACACCCAAGTTTACATTGCACAATCGCACGTGCGATTGCACATACCGAATTTTTGTAATAAACCTCACAGGAATGCAGGATTTTTACAATTAAGTAGGTTTTACATGATTTTTGAAATATTAAGGACATGTTTGATTTACAAACAAATTTTTTAAAAAAATTTGTCTCTCCTAATTTTCAACCACACACACAATTAGTTTACATTTTTTAATACATTATGTCTCATTTTCAAGAACACAATTTACATCCTTACTCAAAATTTGTTGTGAATCAAACATATCCTAAATCTAAAATGCATATTTCGAGTAGTTTCCTCTCGGACAATGATGCACTTTAAGTGGGCCAAGAGACGTGAATAGGTTCAATGGGGCCATCAGGCCCAATAGTGTCAATGGGCTAAGTAATGGGTTGTACGAGAAGCAATGGATCTTCAGCGCGTTTCGGCCCAAGGCGGATCAAACGGGTCGGACCCAAAACAAGCTGTAACTGCTAAACAGGAAAAAGGGCGTCAAAGTGAACTCGATCACAGAGGTACAAATGAGCGGAGCGGTGACGAAGGTAGCTGACGTGGCATTCAAGGCCGGTAGGACCATCGACTGGGAAGGCATGGCCAAGTTGCTGGTCTCTGAAGATGCCCGCAAATAATTCGCCACCCTCCGGCGAGCATTCGATGAAGTGAACACCCATTTGCAGACCAAGTTCAGCCAGGTATTTTTGGCTGAATTACATTTTTTTGTTGCATTCTGAGGTGGATCAATGATGCCATACGGATCTCTGGAGCTGTTTAGATTTGCTTAGGTGGAATGGGATTGAGGCCTTGAATTGACATTCCTGAAATTTTTATCCCAATTTTAAGATTCTCAATTCTAATTCCAATTATTAGACCCCAAGTTTATCTGTGAAAATACAATCTCGTTGTTTCCTTGATAAAATCATGTTGAATTTGACTGGGTAATTTATGACGATGATAATTGAGACAATGTATTTAATCTGATTTTTCAATCAAATTATCACTTGCATTGTTTATGGGTTTCTCTAGTGGCCGGTTAAAATATCAGATATGTGTTTCTCTCTGATGAGATTTTTGTGTTGTGCTTTTAGTATTTACTCTTGCATTTGCTTTCAGTTAAATTACCAAGCTTTGTATTAGATTTATTACATTTCTGTGAATTGAAATGCTATATCTTTTGGATGCATGAGGGATAACTACATTTTTGTTGTTTGGACCTTCCAATTAGAATTAGAATTGGAATACTTTCCTAAACTTGACATGAATTCAGCTTCTCTGCTTTGTTTTCCTTCACTTGGGAGGACCTATATAGCATCAAATACTTTTATTGGAATTTGCCATCTCCATTTTGAGCTCATCTGCGAGTTACGAATAAGGAAGGCATTTTTGTTGTGTCCTTTTATTTGTTTGACTGTAAACCGGGATCAGTCGTGGGATCTGGTAAATGTGACCTCCCATCTGGGAAAGATTCATTTGATTTGTTCAAAGATTCAATGTAATTTCATAATCTGAAAGTGTCATGGATTTTCTGAGGTTTCCTGGTGTATGACGTCGTTAGTATGCAATATGCTGGACTACATAAACTAACCTTTCAACCCCAAATTCATGCAAATTTTGTCTGAAAAGTAAAACAAGAAACAAAATTATTGAAAATGGGAAGAAAAAGGGGCTTTGTTATTGCCAGTGATTGCATTGTGCTATACACTGGTGGCGCGTGTATGTGTGTGGCTATGAAGAAGAGTGGATGTGGGACGAGGAAGAAGCCGGAGGTGGTTGAGAAGATGATGACAGGTGGTTGAGAAGATGATGACACGTGGCAGACGGAAGGAGCGAACTGTTTCTTATTGCGGGATATAAAGCCAGTGGTGAAGGCTGATGCAGGGAATATGAGGGCTGTGAAAATTTATCAAAAGTTCTATGGACATTGGTTTCATTACTGTGAAGCCAAAAAGTTTGTTCTTACCAGTTACCTCAGTATCTTGAATCCAGTTTCATTCTCTTTATTCGCGAAGGTGTTAACTTTATTTTTCAAGTTAAATTAATTAGTTGCCATTTTTATTTTTCCATGTGAATGTAATTAATTAATTGAATTTAATTTGATTAGTTTAATTATATTTTTGGTTGATTTTATCACATAATATCTTTTTAGAATTTTCTAAGGGTAATTATTGATTTTGCACATGTGATAATATCTTGTGGAATCTTAGAATTATGACAGAAGAAAGAGTCCAGCATGGACCCACGCTCTGTTCCACACGTCCACCCGGCAATAGAGTGTGGCATTGTACTTATAGGAGCTGGTACAATTCAAATCGCCTACGCCAACGGAAGTCTAGCGATGAATGCCAAAGTAAGCGAAGGCAATGTGTTTTGTGTTCCGAGATACTTCCCATTTTGTCAAATCGCATCTAGATCGAGCAATTTTGAGTTTTTTGGTTTCACGACATCGGCTCGCGAAAACCGGCCACAGTTCTTAGTGGGGGCGAATTCGTTATTACAGAGCATAAAGGGTAAGAATTGTCAAATGCATTTGGAGTGAGAGAGGAGACGTTGAACGAGATACTCAACTCGCAGAGAGAATCGGTTATCTTGCCACAGGCCTCTGTGGCCACATCGGACGACACGATGGAGGAGACAACGACAGTTGAGGCGGTACCAAGCATGATCAGGAGCTTTGGCAATGTGATGATCATGGGTTTTGATTACTAGGGAAGTTGATGGTATTGGGAATCCAGTTTTGAGTTGACTTTCTTTTCTATCAGCAATTTGATGTTGTTGATGTTGTTCTATTGTCTTCTCTCTCTTTTGAGGTTGCAATAAATTGCACTTGTTTCTGATAGATATACATAATACATGTGTATGGGAAGTGATTTAAAAGAATTTATAGTGTCTTTTTTTTTTTTTTTTGCTGAAAGTGAAATTTATAGTGTGTTTATAAACGAGCTTCTGAAATAGAAATTGCCTATCAACCCAAATTATAAATTAATGTGTTTATGATACATTCAAATTTTTACACTTTTTAATCACTTTTCAACTAGACATTCTCTCCCATATCTGAGCTATTAACTCAATTTCCAATGGATCAAATGGCCACACAAGGATATAATCTCTTCAGTAATTGCAGGTAGATATACATTATTTAGTGCTATGTCTATAATGAAATACTTTTTAGACGAGTTGACTTAACAATTCAATTGATATATATACTGATGACACTAATAGATAGAATTCGTTGAACATGAATTCCTAGCCCTAAGCCATAAGTGGAAAAGAGGTTGGATCCTCCCACCCACGTCTTATCCTTTTGTAATTACCATCCTTGTGTCATTGCCCATGGATTTATTCATTTGTTAATTCTATGTCTCGAATATTAGACAACGTCGTACCTTTCGTGGGTCATAGAGTTGATTTTCAACCAATAATCAGTTGCTATTACATAACATAATAGTCTTTGAAATAGAATTTTCGTATGTGAAAAGAAATTATAATTTTCAGCGTGTTGCTAAAGCTGTGTAGGAAATCGGAGAAGTAAAGTAATGGTCAACATTTTAATCAAGTTTTCGCCATCGAAAATCTTAGACCAATCATGAGATCTTTTGCCCATCATCATTGATATCACCGGATAACTAAACTGCATCGCCAGACAATTGAGAATTGATAACAGCCGATAAATATGACTATGACATTGGGCGATCAAGTGGATAACAAAATGGCCAATTTAGAAACAAAATCATAAAGCAACCGATGACAAAACCTTCGACAGCCAATGATGATTGATATTTCAACTAAGATATCAGCCGATCAGAGTCAACACATAGTCATTAAGGGTTTTCGCTCGCCTCCACTATCATTACCCAATAATAATATTATTCGGCTGATCCTAATCAACAGATGGCCAATTCACCTAAATGGCCAACCAACGCAATACTTATTTTAACTCCGCAACCTATAAATATAGCCACACACAATCAGTACAAGGGAGATCACCATTTTATGCTAAAACACAATTAAAAACTTTTCACTTTAGAGAATCCACTTCACGCTCAAACTATTTCAAAATCGTGATTATCATCATAAAGGGACAATGACTTCTCGAAATAACTCAATATGTATTCATCAAAGAGCTATTCAGAGTGCAGAAAAATCAACAAAGGAAGATTCGACTAAAAATATCAGTGTCATAATATATTATATTATATTATATGCTATGTTGTTTAATAACCAATCAGAAATGTTTCTCAATTTCATGAGCGTCTCTGAAAAACAAAGAGAGAGCCTCTAGAACCTTTTCCAAGTCTGATCTTGTCGTCCACGTATGTAATCTCCAACTTCACTTCACTCTCCCACCATATTTGAATTCCACTCCCCCAATCTTGAGTTCAGGTGCCTCAAACACTACTTGAATCCATTTTCCATCCAAAGCACTTAGTTTCCCTGCAGATCATTAACTTGACAATTCAGTGATTGCATGCATAATACATAACAACTTCAATTCTATATCTATTGATTGGGATGTGGATGCCGCTATCAATTGAAAGAAAGAAAGACAGAAAGAATTTTCTCATCTCAATAAATAATAACCGATAAAAAGTAAAGTAAGGAAAGAAAAAGTTCACCCTTCAATGAAACCTCTCCTCGTAGTAGCCCTAGAAGGGAAAAGGATACTATGTTTCTCACTGTGTCAGGGGCTTCAACAACCTGAATCATTTCATTGGTCTTGAAAAATAGCCGCCCAATTGAGCTCCGATACCCACCACCAGGTGATGTGGGGTTCGAGCAATATAGCACGTCCCACTCTACACGCAATGAGATTGTGGAAGAAAATGATTTCTGAGATAACATATCCTGATTCCTGAGTCAATAGAATGAACAGGCTACTACTCCCAACAATGGGATTTCGTACCTCCAAATATAAGGGGACATTTTACAGGCTCATCAACACAAAACCTTTGCAACTCAGTTGCCACTTCAGCTACTTTTCGGTGTTCATCTCTCGTCAGCAGAACTCCGCGATCTGTTTGCATTACCTACTTAAAGTCATAAATTGAAAGTTGTGTGATGGTCGGGAGTGACAAACCATCTCTATTTATAGAAGCATGGCAGGTGAAAGGATGAAAAATACAACAATCATATCGTTGGAAAATGATTCCAAGCACAAACTCACAAAAGATTAGTAGATATCAAATTTCATAAGGGGCGAAATTTTGAGATCCAGCCATTATTGCTACTAACGCATATTGAAATTTTAAGATAAGTAGCCTGCTATGTAGGAGATGATAATATCAAAATACAGAAACACTGTCCTAACGCTTTATCAAATTAGGTTCTTGTGGAAAAGAAACCATCACACTGTCTTGCTGAAATAGCATAGGAAATGCAACCCTCATAGTAGTTTTGTGCTACTCAAAGAAAAAAAGCATGGTGGCCATATATTTTATTAATTATTGAGTTAAGTAATTAATTCCACATCGGATTCTTTACTTAAATTACCAGGCAACGGAAGCCATACTAAATGAGATATCAACACAATCAATGAAGTCAATGCCATGGTAAAGGAAGCTGTTTCCATTCTTGAGACCATGTCTTGACCGTTTTAGGGGCTGTCTCACTTGTTTGTTGAACACCATCATTGTGGATTTGCGTTTACTGATTCTTTTTGAGCACTCATCTAGATGGCATGCTTACTTTTGGGTGAAGGCAAAAATGCTAAAAAAAAAAAAGCGATATCTTGAAGTTTTCATTCATTGGCTCAGCACTTGATTACATAATTGTTCCATCTCAAGCAGAGATAAATACTCTTCATTGGCATCAGTAGTAATCTGATACTAAGACATATTAAGAGCTTGTTTGGCATGGATTATTGGCAAAATAATTTTTGTCTCACATCATTTTCAACCAATATGTTGTTGGAGAAAATATGCCAATAATCTAATCAACAAGCAACAGAAATTCCCCTTTCACGTCTGATCAAAATAGAAATTCAATCTAAAGGCAAGCAATAGAAATGTGAGAATAAAATGCAAGATAGACACCACAAATTAATGCCAAGGAAAAATCGACCTAACAAACTAACAAATCCACTATCACCAAATAATACTAATACAACATCTTTCTCAAGATTTTTTTCCCTAAATCAAGAGATGAAAACCACACCTTCAAGATACAATCTTGGCATACAATAAATACATCATCTAAACAATTGATAAAATCACAAGACTACAGCCGAGATATATTCAATAGCACCAAAATAACATATAAAACTTGGAAAATCAAGAACTTTTAAGAAGAGAAACCTACAAAGATGACACTATTTTCTTCTCTAGAGGAACAAGATTTAATTCTTCACTCCATTTAAGATTTTGGTGGCATTTTGTAACGAAGAAAGAGCACAGAGCAAGCTCTCTGCCTCTCTTTGGTCACTGCCGCTTTAAAGTGTCTGCTTTCCAATTCAATTGTATGTCCCATCAAAATATCAATAAGTGATCTATGCAATTGGGCTCCAAAGCCCAATTTGAAAATATCCACTAGAAAACATAGCCCATGTAGCCACCAAATTCAAAACCAAATTCGAATTTGAAATACATATTGAATGTTGAAAATGAGTGGTGGTGATTTGTGCAGCACATGTGAGCCTTATAACATATGTGAAAATATGTGGATGTACATAATTTGACCAAATTTTATTTTGAGGCTGAATAGGTTGGCTAACACCCCTTAAGTAGGGGTTGAACCTTTCTTTTCTTTTTCCTTTTTTTTTTTTTTTTGAATTAAGGAAATTTTAAACTTTGACAAACATTTAAAAACTATATTTCGAAAATAGTCATTTCAAGTTATTTACAAAAATCAGGTGATTGATTCACAAAAATTACAAAAATCAGGTGTCTCATTCTATGGTCACGTTTTAAGCACCAAGTTTGGTTCAAGATTCCATTACACGTGTAATGAATTTCATTACACGTCTATCATAATAAACATTACAAATGTGTAATGAACATTACAAATGTGCAATGTCCATTACAATGGATGTGTGATGGATTCAACAGCTGTGACTGACTGAACTGCCGACCCGATTGAATGGCCCTGACCAAGCCGACAACTAGCAACAACAAAAGTAATTACTCATCTACAAGCTACGCCAGAAACAAAATAGATTTGAGAGTTGTTCACCATGCGCTAGATCTCCAGTGAGGAACATACTTATTATTTAAAAAAATTGCAGTGGAAATATTTTGGAGCGTAATAAGGCTTGGCTGTCGCCGGAATCTGTACACAATGATCTGGGATTTCAGTTTAGCTTGTCTAGTTTTCACTTAGATGGTGCCGAAGCACCAGCAGAAAAAAATAGACAGTGTAACATTTTGGAACACAATAAAATAACCTTTTTTTGGCAAGCAAAATCTAGCGAATGCAATGCGGAAGAACCACAGTCAGTGCAGCAATAATGTTGATAGTACCTGATGTTCGAATTTTAAAATTAAAAAACCCCTAGTTTCCAGAACTTTCTCGTTAACATATGTTCAACATCTGTCATGTTACTTGATGCTTAAGATAAAACTGAGGCATCCTAGCTCAGCTGAGCACAGATATAGTATCATGTATGAGAATTCTTAAATCTTAACTTATTTAGAACTTTTGTAGTATTTCAAAAGAAAGGATTTCCGGAGTCTTAAGGAGATTCATGATTGACAAAATGTGAGGTTTGTTCCATTGATGTTCTCAAACTAATAATTTCACCAGCTGTTTTATTTCAATTGCACATTTTGTTAGTCTAGCAAATGAGCTTGTGCTGCAGTAATTTTAAAAAATAGGCACACCATGTCTACCACTTGCATCTTTTTCAATTCATGGAATGAAGACAACCCTAAATAATTAATCCAAGCAATTAAATTCCCTTCGAGGCCCAGTTTCCTCAACGAACTGATAACTCAAAGTTAAAATTCGACATAGGTACCACACCCACACCGCAGTAAACAAAAGAAGAGCTGACCTCAGTACATTGTACATACCACACAACACAACAAAGTCTCATTTCCTGTATTATTTGTTCCATTAATTCTTGTTCAGTTAGATTCCTGTATATTAAACACGGCAACATTCAATTAACACGGCAACATTCAATTCAGTATTGAACAAACATGGTAGTGGTACCTTAGAAACAATGGATGCGATGAGATCATCCGACCCAGTAGGCGCAGTCGATACCGAAGCATAAATTCTTCTACCACGAGACCACCGAGGATTGAGTGGAAAATTCCGGCAATTATAAGTGGAAGAAGAAACTCTAACGATAGGATTCGAAGCAGTAGCAGCAATTGCCATAGCCATCGATGGTAGAGCTAATCATTCCAGGAGGAGTTGATGTGTTTGTAGATTGAATGTGTAAATTGAGACCATGTTGGTGGTCTATTTCTTGCCACGTATTTAGGCATCTTAGTTGCGTGACCACATCGAGGAGAAAGAGGCAACACTATCATTTCAAAGAAAAAAGGACGAGAATAGCAGCGTCGAAATTTGTTGCATCCCATTAAGCAAATACTTGTTAGATTTCCCTGGGTAGCAGATTTTGAAAATGCTAATGGACAAAACTATTTTATCAAAGTAATAAAAGTGTGTTTTAACTTTTAACCGCACACTGCGTCCACATTATAGGGATGACCCTAAATTTTTTTGTCATCAACTATTAACAAAAAATTATTTATTATTTATTAAACTAAATGAAAATTGGTTACCAATTCCCCAAGTAGTGATTAGCTGCAATTTTCGCATGCTTAATATTAGTGTTTTATAGAGTTATACTCTCTTTTCCTAATCATCCAATGTGACAGTTGGTTATTCTCATTCCTCACTGATATGCTAGCTTTCTTTGATTGCTTCTTTTTATTTTTCTTTCTTTTTTTAGTATTTATTACAATTTCTCTAACTATTTGTCTCCACGACCCTATTATTATTTTTGTATTTGAAATTTTAAATTATTAACTTATATTGTGTTCAATTTGAAAAAAGATTTCTCTTTATATTAAAAATATGAACTTAATTAAAAAATTATAGATGAAATTTAAAAGATAAGCGACGAATTTGATTTCTATAAAGATAAAAACCAATAATTAGATTTTACTTTTATATTTTTAATCTATTCATATTTTTTAAAATTAAAATTTAATAATTTTTCTAGAAAATTGACAATTTTTTTGTTTAATTTTTATTTTCAATGATGTAGAATTTTTTCATATTCTATAAACTTTTGTAGGAAAAATACGGTCAATATATAATCTGATTGATCACTGAGAGCTACAAAAATATTCTTTAATCTCATATTGGGGGTACATTATGGGGACTATAAGATTTTCATCTCTTATTATTAATTAAAAATTAAATTACAAATAAAAAATTATTTTTCTTTTGAACTAAAAGGAAATAGGTTATCAGTTCCCCGCAAACAGCCGTTGGCTATAACTTCTACATGTATAATGTATTATTAGTATTTTATAGAGTCATACATCCGCTCTATTATCGTAACTTTGGATGTGAAATATTTGTTTTTTCCAATCATGTAGAAAATTATTTATATTCAAAAGAGTCAAATCAACATATATGATATTATAATTGAAGATATAATTGAAATGTTAGCGTAATATTGTTGGATAATCGCATCTCTATTGCAAGTTAGTATCTTCAACTCTTAACACGATAATATATAAATTTTTTTATGTCTATTTCTAGTTTATCTAATTATGACTTTTTACTGAAGTGATTTTTGTATTTCTGTCTTTAAAAAAAAATCAAATGTGACCTTTTTTTATATTTTCTTATATGTGAAATTTTAATTAATGACGACTTGTTTTATGCATGACATAATAAAACTAAGTTGACTTTGTTAATCCAATCTAACTTTTTTATATGCAACCTTTTTTTAATTTTGAATAGGTATATGTGATTTTTTAATTAATTTTAATTATTAAATTAATTTTGTCAAAAAATTTTAAGATAATTTATTTACTTTTCGTGAAAATTAATATAAGATTACAACTATAATTGATCCAAATTTAAAGACCTTAAATTTAAAACCAAATGGTCTATCTTATCTAATCCTAGTAGATACGGGCCAGTCTACAACTATAAATATACATTAAAAAAAATAAGACATAAAATTCATAAACTTCTTCCCATAAATAAGACATAAAATTCATAAACTTCTTTCCATAAATATGCAGTCTTGTTACTTACCTTTTCTACAGACACATGATTTTCCTTCTTGGTAATATGGAAATATTATATTTCCTTTCCTGAATAAGATCCAAAAAAAATTTTAATTTATGTTTTGGTGGGAAAGTGTGTTTTTATACACACTTGGGGACCAACTTTTATATATAATAAAAATATAGAGATATAGAGATATAGAGATACAATAAAAAAATAATTTATTTTCATACTTTTGCACAGTCTTTCTTTCGGTTTAACCATATGTTCTTTCAAAAAATAAAAAATTTTCTTCTAAAATATGTACATCAAACAAGCCTATGGGGTTTTGCACTAAATTGACAAAAATAAAGAATTGTAAACGTCTAGATTAAGTTGCCCATATTCGACATTTGATCTTTTGTGTGTATCGTATATTGCAAATTGCAACCTAAAGAATCAAGTAGATAGATGTATTACATGAGAAGAAGTTCCAAATATTCCGTTATTTTGTCACATAAACATAAATGCGAGCAACATTTGAGGTAACAGTGGCGGGCACCCAATGATGGTCTACCTCTCATGCTCACGATACACTTGCAGAAAACATTAATATGCTTTTGGATGCCTTTCTTAAACCCCGACATCAACCAACTAATTCTCTATTTCTTCGTATTTTTGTCTTTATTGTCTAAATTTATCATTTCGACTTTCTTGATGACTTACTTTACTACTTGTAGAAAGTAAATTACGAATTTTCTTGGACGTATACATGGTTGTCGTGTACTACATATGCTTTATATGAGATCAAAGTAAGATTATCTACTAGTAATCTTCTTCGTTATAGTGCCTCTGTGTGGACGTAGTAAGAATTAGTCGAGCTATCAGAGCCGGTCCTGAGATTTGGGGGCCCTTAAGCGAAATCCTATAGGAGGCCCTCGGGTCTCGAGCCTCCGGCGTCGATATATATATATATATATATATATATATTTATATATTTATATATTTCTATAATACTATATACCGTAATTTCAAATATAAAAAATATTACTAAACAAAACTTCCAAATTTACAATAATATAACATAAGATGTCAAAAGATTACTTCAAATCTAATCTTCTAGCGTTTTTAGATGAAAAATTAGCAATTAAACTACTACAGTCAATATTTTCTAACATGCACCTTTCAATAGATAACATTGCTAATCCATTCAACCTTTGTTGTGACATTGTTGATCGAAGATAAGACTTTATCAACTTCAACTTTGAGAAGCTTCTTTCAGCAGAGGCAACTGTAACCGGTATAGTCAATAGTATTCTATACGCAATCCAAGCGTTTGGAAAACTACTATCCATCATCTTCAAATAGTCTAACACTTCAATAGGCTTTCCGGTCTCTTTTGGCAAATATTGTAGAATTTTCAACTCGGAAAATAACTCTTTCCCATCAATATCAAAATCTATATCGGTCTTTAGAAAGCCTTCAAGCTTATCACATGAATGTTTCAAAGAATTGTCGTCTGTTGAGCATAACTTCTTTATATCAAATAAAAATCCAAAAGCATCTTCATATATGTGAAGTTGTTCAAACCGACACTTGAGGGATGAAAGAGCTTGATCAACTATATATAAAAAATAATCCACTCTAAAAGATTTTTCAGCTAAATGTGTTATCTCCTCATTGGCAATTTCATCGAATTGTTTCTTTCTACGAATAATACGTTTTTCATGAAATGTAGATTCAATTTCCATTTGAGTAGCAATATCTCTAGCAACAATTATGTCAGATTCAAATCCATTTGCCCTATAATTTTCAAAGAAAGAAATTAGTGCTTTCAACTGACCAATAGCAACATCAACAACCATATCTTCACTTTGCAACATTTTGCTTACTATATTAATAGAAGACAATACATTATGCTAAATAACCATTTCAAACAAGAACTCAAAATCCATAATGTCGGATAACAAACTTTTATCATCTCTAAATGTCTTAGGGTCATCACAAGTCTCCATCAAGTGAAGTAAAGCAAGTTTTATTTGTGGAGCTTGGAATCTTATTGCTTTTATACTTTCAACTCGACTTTCCCAACGTGTTTGTGATAGTGGCTTAAGTGTTAGACCTTTCACATAATCTTGTAAAATTTTCCATCGCTTTGTAGAAGATGAAAACAATATATATAAGCATTGCACAATTCCAAAAAATGATTTAGCCTTTACACAAGAATTAGCCATATCACATAATGCAAGATTAAGACTATGACAACCACATGGTGTGTAAAAAGCTCTTGGGTTTACTTCTAATACTCTTTTTTGAACACCTTTATGTTTTCCTTTCATATTCGAACCATTATCATAACCTTGACCTCGTAAATTGCCTATATCAAGTTCAAGTGTTTGTAAAGTATTTACTAATTCACCAAATAGTCCCTCCTCTGAAGTGTCATCTACCTTAAGGAACTCCAAAAAAAACTCTTCTACTCTTACTGGACTTGATGAGACATCAACACATCTAATAATGAGAGACATTTGTTCTTCATGATTTATATCAGGTGTACAATCAAGTATCACTGAAAAGTATTTGGCTTCTTTAATTTTTTTTATGATTGCACTTTTGGTTTCACTTGCCAACATGAGCATAGCTTTATCAATTGTTAAATTCAATCGTAATAGTCTTTCCAATTCAATCCATTTTTTCATGTTATTCATGTGAAAACTACTTGTTTCATGGCTTTTAATCCTATTAGTAAGATTTTTCTAATCATCAGTGCCTTCAGTAGTTAATTGACTATCATTTGCTTTAAACAATTTGCAGCAGAGGCAAAATACTTTATCTAATGAAATAGAGTAGATCAACCAACTCCTATCACTCTTCTCACCATTTGATAAATATCTAGTGTAATACTTAGAAAAGAAATGCCTATTTTTTGAATTTTTAGGATAACTATCCAAAATCTTCCTAGAAGGGCCATTTTTCACAACAATGTCTATT
The DNA here is from genome assembly GCA_018223645.1 of Jasminum sambac. NCBI lineage: Eukaryota > Viridiplantae > Streptophyta > Magnoliopsida > Lamiales > Oleaceae > Jasminum > Jasminum sambac. The sequence goes on from CP073652.1 coordinate 32,883,475, forward strand.
AGATTTTGATCAATATTTTTCCAATTTCCAGGATCGGTCAAGTCTAAAGGGAAAGGCACACTCTCTGTATCAGTATTATGTCCAATCTGCTCATCTATATCTTCTAAATTTTGATGCTCCTCATCCACATTTTTACCATTTTTCAACTTGTATATTTTCAATTTCTTTATTAGCCCAATCTTTGTCAAATTCTTCGCCAGTCAAATTTGTCGCTGAATTTTCCGTGGAGCCCATGGTCTTATTAATATTACCAATGAGAAATTTGTTCATGGCTCCTACTTGAGATTTAATTAGATCTTCAACTTTTTGTTTCTTTTTTCTTTTCTCATATCCAGATAAATACTTTCTAGTAGACATGGTAAATATCAAACGAATCAATCAATCAATCAAACCAACAAAATCAACATATCCAAAAAAATAACAATTTGAAAGTAATTGAAAATTTGGAACAATAAAACCTGGTTTGTTAGTTCTTGAGAAAATGAAATTCGACTTCGCCTTCAGAGATGTGGATGATGAAGAACTTCAAACAATTGACTTCTACGGTTCTACACCAATTCCGATCTCAGATTTGAGACCGACGACCAACAACAACATAGGAAGTTTATGGGCCTTGCCTTTGAAACGTCAACTTTGGTAGTAGAAATCAAAACACCATTCAGAAAGAAATTATCAAGACTCCAGCGAAATTGGGAAGATTTCAAGAGAAACAAACGGCTACAATTATTAATTCCTTGAATTGTGGAATCATGCGTGATATACTGATATGAGAACTCAAAAAGTCAGAAACAACTGCACTTCATTACAATAAATAGCTAAATAAATAAAATGGACAGATAAAAAATAGGCCCATATAAAATTTTGGGGCCCTAAGCTGCTTAACCTGCTTAGGCCCAGGACCAGCCCTGCATGGCTCGTGTTCAACCATATTTGGTTTAGTCAACATATTTCATTATTATCTACTATTAATAAACGAAAGCAGATGTTTGTTTTTATTTTGAGTGTTCAACCATATTTGATTTAGTCAACATATTTCATTATCTACTATTAATAAACGGAAGCAGATGTTTGTTTTTATTTTGAGTTCATACTTCGTTCTGATTAATTTTCTGCCTTTTGAGTTATGGTCATAAAAATTTATATCATTAGTACAAAATAGGGTTTAGGCGGTGGTGATTTCAAGCTTTAGGTGGGGTTATGTGGAGCTGCCTAATTGGGCATTGTAAGAGATCGTAGGGTTAACCGGTGCCTAAAGTGGAAGAATAGGCCGCGGTCACTTTAATCGCCGCCTAAAGGTTTAATAGGCGGCGGTTATTGACCACCATCTATCCCCTTTTTTTAATTTTTTTTTTATATTTTGCTTTAGGCGATGTCACCATAGCCCTGCCTAAAGCCTATTTTATTTTTTATTTTTTAATGTTTTGGGGTGGCTAGCACTGTTTACTAGGATCATGAATGCACCCATTTGTAATATAAGCCTGTCATTTATGCATAGGCATCTACCACATACACCAACAATTCCCAACAAATGATTCAATTGAAATGGAATGAAATTAACTCACAATCAATGGTAATCTTGCCAATGTAAAATCTTTAAATTATAAATCCTGGCAATGTGGCACATATTAATACTTACTGAAAAGAAAATTATAAAAATAGGTTTTGGAAATAAGCCATAATTTATTAATTGTTTCATTTTTAGTTAAATTAACATGTTTAATAATTCATTGTTATTAAAATTGCACACATTTGCTATAATTAGGTTATATGCTATTTAGGCCTCGTTTGATTCACAATCTAATTCAAAAAAAAAAAAAATCTCTTTCTTCCTTTTCAACCACATACACAATTACTTTACAAATTTAATATATTATCGCTCATTTTCAATCACACAATTTACACGCAAATCGACTAAATAATATTTGTGTTACAAAGAATAGGGTCTTAATTTTTTATGAATCTAATTTGGAAAGTCTATTTAATATCATGCAATTTTTCTTTCATTCAAGCTATAAAATAAAATTTTGCAATATTGCTATAATTTACTAAGTGTCACAATTTTTTGCGTGGCATTCATATTAAATTTAATAAATTTATTAACATAATAAAATAAAATATGTTAACCAAATTCTTAAATTTAGTTTAAATATTTTATTAACCTAATAAAAAAAATTTTGATACTATATACATAAATCTATAAAGGAGGTGAGTGTGGTTAATTTTTAAGCTAACATACTTTTATATTTTTAATAAATTTAATTTTTTGTGAAATTCGATTTCATTTAATTAAAAATATTTTTTATGTAAATTTTTTTTTGTAAATTTTGATATAATTTTATACAGTTTTATTACTGATATTTTTCATGCTTTTTTACTTCAATTTGGAAAGACCATGATTTGAGGAAATGTATAAAAAAAGTAATACATTTGATAATTACACGCCTTACTTTGAGTTCTTATCCATCTAATTAAGTTAATTTGATAGTTAAAAATTTTAAAATTTGTATTAGGTGATAAATTTAAATAATTACAACATTTGGTATCACAAATAATTTACCATTAAATAATCTACAAGAATTAAAACATTTAAAATATTTAGTTTGTTGAACAACAAAACACAAAAATAAAAATGAGCGAACCATTGTTTTAATGATACATTTGATAATAGATGTTGTCAGCAAATTTAAAACTATTTATTATTTTGTGTGAGAAAAAGTCTACTAAATTTCGGTTATATTTTAGGGAAGTCACTTCATTTAAATCTCTATATAAACCTTTAAAAATGAAAATTGAATAATTCTTTCTAATAGTTTTTAAAAAAACATTGTATTTTATCTTATTATTAGTTTAAGAACTAGTTCCTTATAGTAGTTAAAAACCCCACATTGATCTCACGTCACATTTTCATTAATCAGGTTGATCTTTTATTTTTCTTTGGCTATATTATGTGTATGCTATTTTAATTATACCGTGTTTTCGTTTATTTATTAGCAAAGATATATATTTTTCTTTCTTATGAACCCAATAATGATTACTTATAATTTTAATTGATTTGTCTTTAAATTTGCATAATATGTGAACATAGGAGATGCATGTTACACTTATAAGTATTGTCTTTGAATTTGTAAAACATGTAGGCATAGGAGATGCAAGTTTATTTTTTCTTTTTTATGAACCTAGTAATTGTTGCTTATTATTTTAATTGATTTGTCCCTGTGGTTTTGTCAGCATCAGTTGCTGGAGAGAAGTTGTTATCCCAAAAATGTTTTTGACTCTATTTGATGCGAGATTACCTTTCAAATTTCAGAGACAATGTAACACCCCAATCGAATTCATCCCAAATTCGTATATGTTCGTATGTGATTTCGTATACGATTTGAAGTACGGTTTGAAATGATACATGTGTTGTTAGATGATGATTATGTGTGTGATATATTTATGGTATGTTTGGAAAGGTGTCTGATGTATTCGAAACAGGTACGATCGTCAAATTCAGGTCGTAAGGAAAAATGTAGGAAATGGAAATTTATGGCCGTAAATGTTTTGGATACAGCCGTAATTGTTAAGTTACGGCCTTAAGGTTATAGTATACAGCCGTAATTATGTGAACTGGAGAAAGATGGAAATTTTCAGAGACCGAGATACGGTCGTATGTGTGTGAGATCAGGCCGTAAGGTATGATTATACGAGCGTAAATTTGAAAGACAAAGAAATGTGGAAATTTTAAGAACCTGTGACACGGCCGTATGTTTTGTGGGTACGGCTGTAAGTGGAGATTTATGGCTATAAATGTAAGAGTTACGGTCGTAATTTTAAGTCGGCAGAAATGAGCTTTTGACTTTTTCTCTCCATTTCTTGATATATATCCATCCAATCTCGGTTCCAACACACAAAAACACCCTCAAGAACATCTCTAAGTATCCCTAAGCTTCTCAAACCTTGTTTGATATTTTATTACCCATATGTATCCTTATATGCATTATGTTTTGGGGCAAGAAAAGAGAGAAAGGAAAGGGAAGAAAAGAAGGAAGCTACAACCATCCTTATGCTTGTTTTCATCACTTAAAAGTGGGTGTAGATGTAGTTATGTATGTGAAACGATAAGGTAGTTCCATGTGAAGTTAGATTATGCTTTGTGAATGCTTTTATGATTCTATGGTTCAAAAGCTTGAGTTATGTGTTTGGAACTTGAGTTATTCCTTTGTTGAACCTTTGTGCTTAGAAGTTAGTTGGGAAAGAGGTTGAAGTTGGCTTATATGATGTGTTTTGATGATCGTGGCATCCTATCATAATATATGTGCAGAAGCCATGTCTTAATGAAGTGATGTCTTGTTGATGTGATGATTATATATGTGTTTAGAAAGCCTTGGCATCCTATTAGGTTATATGTGAGTAAAGCATGATATGTAATAAGTAATGCTTCGCTAAAACGTTGCCTATATGATTAGAAAGCCCAAGTTCTCCAATGTGGAAGTTTGGGTTATGCGAATCGAAGTATTTGCAACCTATGACATGTTTTGATGAATACGGCATTATGATACACTATATGTGATGATGTTGGCGTTCAAGATTCGTCTGATATAAAGAAAAGAGATAGACGTATGATAAGAATAAGAAAGTAAACATATGCTTATTTGTGATTCGAATGAGTTAAACTTTGATGTGAATGTTAGCTTAAGTTCCTTTGTCTATAAGCTTACCCTGAATCAAAGGAAATATGTGATTGTGCGACATGTTCGAATGATTATATAATACGTTATATGTGATACGGTTAGTATGTCGTAGAGAAATGCCAATGTGTAAGATGTGTATGATGCTAAGACGATTGTGAAGCCTTGCATATGTGATTGTGAAACCTTGCATATGTGATATGAGTCGTTGATGACAAATTTTGTATACGTAAAGTCAAGGCTTGAAGGTAAGATGTTTGCTTATGCACAATACGCCATGAAAGCATATATGTGTGTTGGTTGCCTACCATGTGCTTATGCCTATGTATAAGTTAAGTTAAGAATGTTCTAAAAGGGAGACGTAAGCCCCGAATGTGATATGTTAGCCTGTTGGGGGATCTAAGCCCCGAATATGAGATGAGGCCCGGCCATATATGATACATGATAAGTGGCGTGAGCACATGATTCGCAACGGGGCCCAAAGGAAGAATGTGACATGCATACGATACACATTTGCATTTGCATCTATTTCCCACTTAGTTTTTATGACTCATTATGTGTTTGTTTATGTCTTTGAAGGTTCAAAATATGATAGGTACATGGGAGATGGTGGGAGTCCCTCAAGAATGTGATGTGTGACAGTGTGTGCGTGGAAAAGGAAAACCAGAGATCCTACGGTATATTTTGAATGTAAGTTCGAAATCCCTAGAGTCCTTCGATATGTGAACGAACGTTTTATAAGCAAATCAAATGGTTTTGATAGCAAAACATGAACTCGGGATTTCATATTTCGCATGTATGTGAGTGGCGTTGTTCCTAGTTCTATATGTGAAGTATGAAATGAACTATCGTGCACGATATGATTTATATGTGACGATAAGCTATGTAATATTACTGTGGAACGAGGAGGGGCATTACAGACAACAGTTCTCATTGATTGTGTCATATGCTATGACCATCAACAAAAGTCAAAGGCAATTACTTTTGCATATAGGCCTTTTGTTATAAAAAAAAAAAAAAAAGGTATTCAACCATGGTCAGTTGTACGTTGCAGTATCCAAAGTTATAAATCATACAAGTTCGATGGTTCTTATATATGATAGAGATGGAAAACCAACGAAATCATGGATGAATGTTGTTTACAAAGAAGCATTTCAAATTTTGTAATTTTCTATTTAGTTCAATTCTCATTACATTTCCGCAACCATTTTCTAGAACTCACGCAGATTATACCCCCACGGTAAACCATATATGGTATACAACAAAATCACACATGTTTATGATAAAAAACATGTGGTTACTTTTACATAAACATGCGCTGTTATAAACCCACGGAAGATTGGAACATTTTCATATATTTCAATTGTCTAATTCGTAGTCGTAATCTCCTCGAACTTCATCACGTAATGATGTTGCCTAGTGATGGTATCGTACAATATCTAACATGAACTTCATCACGTAATATCCACATTCATCGCTACCAAGTTGCCACGGACACTAATTTTTACACATATATAATCAATAATTAATATTATTGTTATATAAAACTAAGCACATTGATTGCAACTTTTAATGTATTAAGAAGTTATACCTCAATGTCGTGTCAAGTGAATGTGTTTATGTCTATGTCCGAACGCCTCCACACTGGGCATACAAGTAAAGAATCCTAGGCGTTGAACAAATATGAATACATTATTAACTAAAGTCAGTAAATATGAGTATTCTAAAATTGATTCCTGATAGCAAGTTATAATTGCTTACATTTTCATTAGCAGCTTTAGATCCAAAAATGAAGTGGTGATGTTAGCAATCTTATACAAATCAAAAATCATGGAAAGAAGCATTAGTATATGCTTTTAACTTAACTTTTCTACTAGTAGGACCTCCAATTCTTCCATCTTGAATCTAAAAACCATATTCTACATCATTGAGCCATTGAGGAAAATGGGGATAAACCGAGAGAATTCATTCAATAATAAAGTCTCAAGTATCACAGTGAATAGACACTTATTATAAAGAGTCCAAAGTAAACTTAGGCTTTGTTCTATACACCATAAAATTCAAAAACTCAAATCCTTTTTTTTTTTTGGTCTCATCACTTTTCACCATCCAAATATTGATCTGACAATTTATTTATATTTTTTAATACATCTTTTTAAATTTCAACCATCTATTTTACACAAAATTCAAGTAACTTTTACTAATATTGACAAAATTGTGTATAGAACAAGCCCTTAACTTGGAATGAAAGTAGAGGAAACTAAAACTAAAAAAAAAAACACCCGAGGCTAGAAAATCTGTAATCAGAATACTATTATAAATAAGAAAATGATTAATAAAGTACTCGATCTAACAAGGACTACAATTAGAGAAACTCTAATTAATGCGCTGATGCAAACATATAAAGGCATCATTTGTTGATGCAATTAGCCACAATCAACTATGGTATTTAAATATTTAAATTAACATCCCACAAAAAGTATATTTATTGCCATATCAGCGAAGTTGTAGATTTCTACCTTGGAAAGAAATGCTTCCAGCAACCACGTACTCATAATAGAAAAAACTTGAACTATTGTAGCGACATAACAAATCTAACACAGAGAATGCACCTCAACTCTTGCAAAAACAATATACAAGATCACTTCAATTTAACCCCAACTCAAAATTGATAATCTGACATCAAAATGTTTTCTAAAATGCTTTATCTATTGTTTCACAAAAAATGGCTAGCTACTACATTAGATTTATTAATTATCAATATAGAAAAACAACTAAACACCATACTAAAAGATTAAGTTCTATTCACTTCCAAAATCATTATCAAATGCAACTAGAATTTGAACTTATTGCTCAACAACCGCTGCCTAAAGCCGAAGCCTCCTATACGTAAACTTTAGGCGGCAGTCACCTTAAGGTTAATTCAAACTTTTTTTTTCCATTAATAAGTACTAATTTTTAACTAATTTCTGCCTTTAATTACTAATTTTTCATATATATACTAATTAAAAATGTTCCCTTACAAATTTTATCTTAATTTTTTAAGAATAATAAAAAAATTTATATACTAATTAATTATGAAATAATTTGTCAAAAAAATGGTACCACAATTTTTAAATAATAGTATTAGATAACTAGGTTATTTTTCTACAACACAAAATTTGTACAAAAATAATAAAAAGTTAAAAAATTAAAAAATATTTTAAAAAAGGAAAGGCAGAGCAAAAATCAACCCAAAAATAAAAATATCTTCTATCCTTTCGTACACAAACAATAAGCCTCGAAAAAAAAAACCCTCAAAAAGGAAGAATCTGCATAGAAAAGGAAAAATTCGCGCATTTTGGACCAAATCAAACTCTATAATTATAAATACAATAAATAAATAAATAAAGTGCAAAATACATGTACACATGGTCTAAATATACACAAACAACAACAAGAAATAGTACAAAATCAATAAATAAATAAATAAAACCGCGGAAAAAGAAGAAAAATTAGAAAATTTTCGTCAAAATCAAACATCTTCACTACCTAAGTTGCAATACCCATGGTCTAAAGTGCATATTCATACACAAACAACAATAATGTAGTCACGAATTTGGAAGATCCTAAATATATGGACAAAAACCCTGAATTACAAAAAAAAAAAAAAAAGGAAAAATGCATTATTTTGAAGTTGTCAATAGAAGCCCAACTGAGACCTAGCTCAAACACATGCTTAGAATGCTGAAAGTTTGCTCAAAATTGAAGTGGAAGAGGTTGGAGATGAAGAAAGTCAGGAGAGAGGCAAAGAGCTCGATGTAAGGATGGTAATTACAAAAGGATAATAGTGCTATGTCTATAATGAAATACTTTTTAGACGAGTTGACTTAACAATTCAATTGATATATATACTGATGACACTAATAAATAGAATTCGTTGAACATGAATTCCTAGCCCTAAGCCACTCATTCAAGTACCCTCCAAAGGGGAAAGTTGAACTCTCTTATATCGGGAAGAATTTCTAATACATTGCGCAATTAACTAAATAACATGATCCCAAACTTTATATACAGGTAGTCAGTACTGAATGATGTAAAACATCAAGACCACACTGTGACACACTTTAATGAGAAATGCAATGAATTGATGACAGGGCAAATAAGCAAAACAAAATGACCACGTTTTCCCAACAAGAGATTCTGTAAAATTGTTATAAAAACGATAATGAGCTGCATGGTGTTCATACAAAGCTCGATGCATTTGCATAACATGCTCCTCCGAAAAAAAAAAAAAAAAAAGGGCTAGCTAAGAAAACTAGCTAGCTAAGAAAACTAACATCGTCTACACATATGTGATGCGATATGGTTTCCGTCGCAACTAACTTGGAGTTGGAAGCATCCAGCAAACACACCCCTGTTTTTGACATCATCGAGGGCAAAGATCTTTCGGTAAGAAGTTCCATATCTGCACCAAGATGTTGAAGAAACAATTAACCAGTACACATAGAAATTTCATGTCTTGAATTTATGTATCTGATATCATATTTTCAAAGAATAAAATATGAGTTGTTACTATTTTAACACCGACCATTTACGCAGTGGATATATATCAGTGTACTATTTCACCCGCATTATGGGAGATAACCAGGAAGAAACATATTGAATTGTCCTAATGATTTTTCAATATAACAACATAAATAAAGCCAATAAAATTTACCTATTACATTTGGTTACAGCTCGTCATTATTATCATGTTGTGCTCTTGTAGAGGCTTTTTCTGCTTCTTCTAGAACCCATTCTTTGAGCGACTCAACATCCTTGGGTCCTGTGATATCCAAAGAAGCAGATATATCTGGTAAGTGCAAAATCTTGGGAGTCTCCATTAAAAAAGATAAAACAGAATCAATTAAATGAAAAAGGGGAAGCCGAAAATGATGCAGTATAGTTAAGAATATGGAAAGAGTTTTTGTGCATATCTAGCAATATCATATCAAGCAATATCATTCCCATCAACTAATTAAACATTGTTGTGAAAAGATTCCATTAAATTGACCAAAAATTTGTAGGAGAAATATTTAGCATTCCCTGCCGCTGTCACAAAAATAAAAGTGTATACATGGTATCAAATTTCTAGTCTTCCTTTTGCTTGTCACCTCCTTAATTTTGCATAAAAGTATACAACAGCAAAGACAACGAGAACCAGGGTTATGACCGGGAAATGTGTGATTAATCTTGAAAAGGGTTCCGATTCAGCAATGAAGAGTTCAAGGCATTTGTTGGAACAAGTTCCGGATAGATAAGAGGGGAAAGATAAAAATTAAAAAAAAAAAGGCCAAAAGAATAAATAATTGCGAAACTAGTGACCAAATAGCCAAAAACAGCTCCCTTCAAACTTTTGGTAGTTGAAGCAGTGGCCGCTATGATGCACCGACACATAAATGCCAACGCACAATTTTTTAAACAAGTTGTAACAACACACATTAATTAATTAAGTCTGCGTTCGGGTTCCCAAAGAAATCACCTGCAAATCACCCATTTTCTACCTATTATTGATTCTAACCGTTGGAAAATGAAATTTCCAAATTGCCCTTAGTTATTTACTACAACATTGTCCACTTTGTGAGAGATTCAAATGGGATGAGCTGACAAATGCAAGAATTTTCATGCATGGACCACCATTTTTTCTTTTGTCAAGCATTGCAAGAAAAAGTGAATTGTCAGAAAAAGGGCAATTTTGGTGATGATATTTCAACGGCTGGAATTGAATATTAGGTAGATTTGTAGGTGATTTCTGTGGGAACCCAAACACATGCTAAATGTTTTGTTAAAGCAAATAAACTTCTGTACCCTTGCAGCTTGACATGCATATTAACTTGACATTTAACTTCTTCAACCTCCTTTCCTTTAATCTTCTTCACAGGCATCTCTTCTTCTTGAACCTTCTTAGGAGCCCATTTTTTCTGTCAGTACCTTAATGCTACTAGCGATGTTGTAAATAAATTTCCTGCAAGAGAAGTGTAGGTGTCCACCAGGATGCAATATGGGAATAGTGCATTGGGAGAACTTTGCAGCGTAGTTGAATCAACTATTCAACTTTGCCGATACATTGATGTAGAAATGGTAGGGTAAGATTGTTGATGAACATACTATCAAAGATGCTTTTGGTTGGCAATTTTTACGGTCTACAGGTTTCAGCTTCAATAAATCAGTTCCCTTATAAACTAATTTAAGGCAGTAGGACCCTGAAGAAAGTTATATTCTATGCCGTATGGCGAGGGTCGGTTGAGCTTATTAAGTTTTAAGGAGGAATGGTATTGGGTCCCACAATATGGAACATAACGGGTAGTAGATTAGTGTGTTGTTGGGAATTAATCTTTGGCATGAACTGGATAGAAAAGGGAATTATTAAGAAACTTTACAGCTTACATGAGCAGAGGCTTTGTTTGAGCTCAGCTAGGGAAGCCATTAATGGTGATCATATAAGGTCAAAAAGCATTAACACCACTAGTGTAATAGTGTTTCACCTTTCATTAAATGGGAGAGGATATTAATTTCATCATTGGTGATCAACTACAACAGGCAAAAGCCCAACTTTGGAGCTTTGTATTGTTTGGTATTTGTTGGGTGATGCTAAAATGTCAAAGAGCAGCTGGATAACTTGAATGATTAAAACAAGACAATAAAGCAGTATTTCAAGAGCTGGTGTCTGGTAGTGTTACAGAGGGGTTTCGAAGGACATAGTTGCAGTGTGTCTGTTGATGTAGGGAATTCAAATTCTAAAATAAAAAACACTTTGCATTTAGTATTTGTTTGGGAGAGATTTCTGGAAATTTTAGAAAGTGTGGAGTAGAAGTAAAATTTTCAGAAAGATGAAAGTGTTAAATACGTATTTAAAATAAATTAAATAAATAAATAAAGTCATGTCAATAAAATGGATGGTTGAAAATGATGACAGAAAAAAGTGATTTTTTCCCAGCTCTGCCAAACAAGCTCCTAAGAAGTATGGAAAGATGTCACATCAACAAAAGTTGTGGTAGAAATGATTTTAAATAAAAATAATTTCTGTAAAATATCAGTTCCGAATAGGCTCTTAATCATTTGTTTTCGAGTTCACAGACCATCCAAACTTGTATATACATCTGGTTATATTTCTTGATAGAACCGAGTAAAGCCCTGTACTTTTTTTAATCTATTGTATGCAGCTTTCTGTTTCTAGATTACTATAAATGTTTAGATTCATCAATCATTAAACAGAATTAATATCTATAAAAGGGGAGAGAGAGAGAGAGAGAGAGAGAGTCAGAGAGATCAGGATCGCAGAACCAACTTAAAAATACAAAATGTTTTTCATGCTATATAATAATTTTTAGATGGTCAAGTCTAAGGCTGAGAATCAAGAAAGAAGAAAGTAACAATACGAGAAGAAACTCTCAGGAATGACCACCAGCATACATCCAGTTCTTTTGAGAGTTAGGTAATACCTAAGAATTATCAGAACTCCTTCACCTAAAAGGTTGCAAGCACACTTATGGGCCTCAGGCACTGCTATTTGGTACCAAATTGTCAATATTCATCAAGTACCAAATTGTCAATTTGAGTAGAGTGTTATGAATAACATAATTCTAAAACAGTAAGAGAGATGTCTGAAAGATTAAGGCTGACAGAAACCACATGTATGAAACAGCTTTAGAAATAGAGAGAACAGGCTCAATGTTGAAATTCTTACTTCAATCAACTGATGCGACAGAGAGTTTCTAAACACACAGAAAGCCGGTAAAACGATAGCAAGCAAATGATCCTAGTGGTTTAATGCAATTACAAAACATACAGAAATCAGTTAAAAAAACATAGTAACTGGATGATCATTGTGGCTAAAAAAATAGTTACCTTGGTATTTTGCAACTTCTTCCCCATTGTAGAATAATTTGAACGTAGGGTATGAATGAATATCAACTTTTGAACACACTGGTTTATTTGTTGTGCAGTCGACTTCTCCGATCTCTATTTCATCCTCACCTTCCATTATCGCCCCTAAATCATCCCATAATGTCCCCAAGTTCTTGCTGAAAGAAATTCAACTATTAATCAATAATCCACGAGTATCATATATCTGATTTCTAGAGATGCAAACAATCATGAAACAAAAGTATAAATCATAAAATGGAAAGAAAACAATTACCAATGCTTACACCAAGGGACACAAAACTTCACAAACCATGCTGTATCTTTCTCCTTCACCTATATGAAAGTATGAAACCATATGAGTGACTTCAAATTGTCGAACAACTCATAAATGAGATGCACAAGGTAAACAATTGAAGTGCATTAAATTGATAGAGTGCATTGTTTGTCTCCAAAAATGATTTCTTTCCCAATTCATGCTATTACTATATAATTCCCACCATAGTAATTGCTTGGTTAACCACAGCATTTTGGGTACAATGGCAAAATTTCACACAAGGATAAAACCTTAATTCCCAATCCATAGATGAGATTAGATGTAGATAATTTTTGTTCCATTTCTCGAACTAACTACACAATCAACCATTATCAAGCTCATTTTTCCTTTTACAGAAATAATTAAAAAAAAAACTCTCAATTTCTTGCAGCACGAGATAAACAACCGACTATCATAATAAATTGCTTAACAAACGAAGGAGTAAATACAAACAATCCATATTCAACAATAAATTAAAAATGCATAAAAAATCATAGTCATACACCCTAAACAATATCCTAAACAGAAATATCCTAAACAGAAGTTCGATCCATGATCTATTACTGCAAGAAAAATTACTGAGCAAGCCTTTAATTTTATTTACCTTGTCGTCGAAAGTATCGGTGGCTAGGGTTATAACCTCAGCCTTAGCTGTATAAATATGTAACCAACTCGAGATGAAAATGGATGACAATATGCATAATTGGAGAATATGGAAACGGTGTCTCATCATGGACTCGCCGGAAGATTTAATTATCAGGCTACTTCGCCGGCGACTTGTGTCAACTAATCTAACTGCGCGAAACTCTGTGACTGGGTTGTGCTTCGAAGAAACCCGTGTTAAGCCCGAGAGGTCAGAATTAAAGAAAGTTGTTATGTTACGTTATTTCCCACGAAAAGAATATACTATATTCACTTGTTTTCAGTTTTTCACCTAAGTCTGTATATGCGTATTTTTTTGGGGTGATTAGATTTAGTATTTTTAGGCTCGCCACATTGCTATTTTAAGTAACTCTGATGAGCATATAGACCCAAATCGTCGCCGGAATGAATTTTCAGTAATAAAAAATTAATTTTCTAATTTAAAATACAATAAAAAAATTATTTATTCAAAAATAATAATAATATCTTAATTAATAATAATATAATACCTTAATTAATATCTTAATCATATCTCCACCTTCTCCACCACCACGCCACCGCCGGCGCCGCCACCACAACTCCAACGAAATTCCGGGGACATTCAAAAATGGATCTGGTGGTCGAAAACCACCACCAACTGGTTTATTTATATTATTATTATATTATTATTATTATTAATTAAGATATGAAAATGAATAAAAAAATATAAAAAGATTTTTATTGTATTTTATATTCCAGAAAATTCAATCCGGCAACGATTTGGGTCTATATATCTAGTTACTTAAAATACTACCAATCTGAGCTAAAAAAATACCAAATATGGCGATTACCCCTAAAAATACCTATACTATATTAAATTGCTTTTTCACCCATTGAGTTGTATAGAAAATTTTTATTTTTAAGTTCTGATAATTCAAAATATATTATCATTTAAAGTAGAAATATTTCTGAATAATATAAGTAAATATTATGTTTTAACCAAATTAATTATAATTTCATAATTAAAAATATAAAACTATTTTTATAGAATGAAAGGTGTGTCAATTATTTGACTAGCATAAACTTTTTTCATTGACACAAAATACACAACTAATAATTTGTAAAAGACACATTAGTGCAATGGTTAAGAATACAAATTTCCAGTGACCCAAGTTCGAACCACACCCCATTTCCTATACGCCCCTGTTCAAAACAAAAAAAAAAAAAAAAAAAGACGTGATTTTTTTTTTAATTTCCAAATGTAAAAACTTGTGTGGATATTATTATTTTAAACTTCTTGTAAATCATGGTGTAAAAGAATATGGCAAATTTCTTGTTTGGTATACAATTTTTTTCTCCCTTTTTGTTGCGTGATTTATAAATAAATCTTCAAAGGATAGGAAACATCGATTAAAGATGTCATAGTGGAGTGTAGAGCCTTATCACATGACGAGATAAAATGATCATTTTTTACTCCATTTGAGGGAACGTCCATAACGTGTTTTTCCCTTTTTCTCGATAGTATGCATTGTTTATAAATCATGGTATAAAATTTTGAAAGCGAATAAAAGCACGCTTGTTCCTCTAATCACCTAAGGTAGCTTGAATCACTACTTTGTGTCTATTACTTGTTGATTGTACAAACATGATACAATTACTTGTTGATTGTGAATATTATTCTTTCGATTTTAATACATTCTCTTTTAAAATTGAATTTCATCAAATCAATCGTATCTACATATTTTATGAAAATCATATTATTACATAATTCTCCACCAATCATATTTCAATTCCACTCATTACCTTTCTTATTTCACATGAAAATGCATAAAAATGACACCGTAGTTTACCTGATTTGTAATTTCCATTTTGTACAATCGTGGACTCTATTATACCGAGTACTATGATCTCACCAAATAAGCCGTCAACTGATATTTTATTATTATTATTACTAGTATCACGCCCGTGCGATGCACGGGAACAATTAAATTTATGTATAATAAATAATTGACATAAAATTATAAATATATTGAATATAAATGTTGAATTACATAATTGATGTAATTTATATATAGGAGATTGTATAATTATAAATAATATTAAAATCTATAATATTTTATATTTATATAGTCAATGCAAAAAATGAGGAGGAAATTCACAATTGTAAGTTCAAAAAATTCACGTGGATCGCATAATTAGGAAGTTTATCAACGCATATAACTTTCATTCTAATTGTCGTGTATCTAATTGCATAACAATACTTGTGGAGATTTATTAATTGTAAACGAATCATTGGAATAACTATATAAAAATTTCTTTGATTATCAAAACGTATCTTTCTCGTTAGTAAATATCAAATTTATATTTAATCACCTTTTTTCTTTCTCGAAATGGACATTTCGTACTTTCTAAACTCTAATCAGAATTGTTACTTAATTTTAGCTCTATTGTTTCAAGAAGATTATACTTAATTTTATGTAACATAAATTTATAGTAATACCGATAATGTTCAAGACTGTATAATTTATTTGATTTTTTTCTCTTTACGTAAAAAGTGTTTTAATTTTAGAAAGAAAAATTTTTATTTTTAATTTTATATACTTAGAAAAGGAAATGCATTTAATCTGAAAATTTAGTTAATGAAGATATCACATCGCTTGTATTAAAATCGAAAAATATAAATTAACTTTTAATTAGAAACCGATGTCATGTTGGCCTAATAGGGCATTCGCCAAATATAACACTTCAATTATCATAATATAAAGATTAATAAATTACCATTTATTTAAAAATAAATAAATTATTCGACATAAATCCAGCTTATACTTATAACTACTCACCATTTAATTTTAAAAAATAAAAAGTAAAAAATACCCACTATTTTTGAGCATTCAATTCACATAACCATAGAAACTATCAAAATTAACAATTTTAACACTATAAAAGTAAGCAAAAATATTTATTATTTAATATTTTGAATTAGAATTTAAAAAAATGAAGTTATATTTAAATAAATGCATTCCAACTCTATGACAACGTATACTTCTAAGACTTCACTTTTTCTTGATAGTATAATTTTTAGTAATTAAATGCATTTAGTTCATTTCAACTATATACATAATTCAAAAATTAATATATATATATATATATATATATATATATATATGAGATATCACGCATACACACACATATATATACAAACACACTAAATAAGAAAAAATAAAATTATTAAATGTACATTTAATGTTTGTTTATAGTCATTTTTACTATATATTTATAATAATTAATGAGTGTCGACTTGGAAATAAATAAAAAATAGTAAATATGAAAATGAAAATAAATTAAATAAGAAAATGAAATTATTAAATGACATTTAATGTTTGTTTCTAAATAAGGTTTTTTTATAAAACAAATTAACTAAAGGAGTCTAAACATGTGATGCCACTAAGCAGACTCACTGCTTATAATATAAAGATGTTTTTTTTATTATTATTATTATTTTTTTTAATGCCTGGAGTTCAACTGAAAATACACTGTACTTTATTCTATTCTGAACTTTTCGGTCAAGTTTGCATTATCTTTAAAATTTTACGAACATTGTCGAATCAAACCAGCATCCATACGTGTACAAAATTTAAAAATGAACACATAACCTATCTATAATACTTGCAGAATCTCCAAATTAAGTGATGGATTGCATAATTATTTTCCAGATTGAATAAACTCATCGGTGATGGTTAATCTGCAAATTTCTTACCCTTGGTATATCATCAACCAGCTTGCTTCTCCTTCAAACCAAAACTTGCAGAATAAAAATTTTTAAAATAACAAAATGGTGGCAAAAACATGAGTTTCACCAAGGTAACAAAACTGAAGTTTCTACTCAGTTTCACTATACTTTTACAGCTCCAAAATTTCAAAACAAAATACACTAGTCGTCTTTCATCGATTTGTCTGAAATTTGATGATTTAACATTTTAAACACAGGACAGTATGCATGATATCGGATAATATTAATAAGAACATAAGTATTAGCAGCAAAGAAAGAGTAAACTTGCAATCCATAGCTGAATAAAAACATTATTGCCTCGAAATTCCAGCAAGTAGCCCCACATTAACCAATGAGTTTGAGCTCCCATCCACAAAAAGATGCAGGATAAGCCTTTCCACTTTAGCTTCATATTGCTCCATGGTAAAATTAGAGGTAATAAGCAGAAAAACCAAACAAAGTACTGTGCCGTTATAACCTGTCATGAGATTATGCACACTAAGAGTCTAAGAGGCATCTATAGAGCCCAAAGAAAAGATAAAAATAAGACGATGAGGTGTTGGTCTCTTTGTGTTTCAGTTCTCCAATTGAGTTTTGAATCCATTTTCAGTCATCTGTTTATGGGTGTGTTTTTTTCATTTTCAACATTTTGACGTGATTTTACTTTTCTTTACAGAATATATCCTTATTATCGAAAATGCATTTCCAAAAATATCAAAGTTTCGTAACTTTAATACACTGAAAACGACAAAGAAAACATGCTCTAAAGGGTTAGATGTTCTCATGTACCTTGTTGAATGCTACAAATGTTACCGTTTGCACAAAGAAACAGAAAGGCAAGTCATAAGCAAAGCGGAAGACGAGAGCTAACTGCACAATGATCTGAGGAAGAAATGAGATGAGCTTTTCAAGGATTGAGAACTCCTGCTCATAGTGGAGATATATGTGGTAGAAGTATATAGAGAAGTTATGTCTTGGATCTGTACGTGTGAGATGGTATAGCAGCGCCTCGTTCAAGAAATCCCATCCATAAAAGTCGAAGCACAATCCAGTCAAGATGAAGAAGATAGATCCAGAAACAAGCCCAAACATGAGTCTCCTCCAAGTACAAATGCTTGTCAAAAAGAGTGCAATATGTTGTAAATCAGGAAATCTCGACTGGCTTGAGCTGTGACCTGACTTCAGTCTTCTTGAACTCCAGTCCACAAGGACAGGCTTTTTACCAGGCTGGAAGTGGAGAGGATCAATAACTAATATTATAGGGAGTGCATAAATTATCGGATATATCCTCAGATGAACAACCAGCCCATACCAAAATGCAGCTTGCACCAGCTGATCTGCATCCAAGAGAATGGTGGACATATTAAAAATGCCCAAAAATGATAGAAGTGAATTGGAAACTAAAGCTTTTGCTTAGTTCAAGCTGTAACAAGCAGGTAATAGAGCAGCCATGATGCATGGAATTGTTAAGCGAAAAAGAGTACTCAACACAATTGGATGGAATATATAGAAGTATGCAGCTATAAGGCAGCGTGTAAAGCTTCAATCTTCATAGGCCATATAACTTCGAAGTCAGATAATTAGGGTGGGATAGAGAGAGGATATTGCATAGTGATTTGAAATGTGTGATTACTATTAAATTTGACTTTGACTGAATCGTTACAGATAACTTTTTGATTAAAAAAAAAATTGAAACGAACACAAGCTAAATGGTACCAAACATCTATTCTGTCTGGGGCAGTTATTTAACTGACACAAATTCTAGGAAAACAGATATCTAGAGCAATTAAAAGAAATCTTCTACTAATGAGTAAATAAAATCCAGAGAAATTATACCGTTCATCAGACAGATAATGATCCACAGAATCATGGCACAGACAATCGGCTCACAGTTTCCACGGGTTCCAATGGTGAAGGTGAAAGGATTGAAAAGCCATACCATTGTAGAGAAGGTGCATAGTTTCTCAGGCACCCCTCGTAACTTTAAAATGGTGTGAATAAGCACTCCTACTAGTAGATCTGTCCGTGAATTCAATAGAAAACTGTTATTCTTTGAGCATCCAACATTACGGTACAGTTCAATGTCGTTGAATAAGGCAAGATGGGAAACTAATATGTGATATAACCTACACACATGTATGTGTGAGTGTGAGTGTGAGTGTGCAGGTATCTTTTCACAAGAGATGCTACTGACATGATAGAAAAATGTGGAGTTGATCTGCTCGAGATAACTTCCCATTATCCTCTCTTTCCCTTTTCATTAAAACATATGAAAGCGAGATTCTATATCATTTTTTTTTTTTTTTTTTGATAACCGAGGGTATCGGGGGACCCCGCTTTAACAGTCACCCCACTATTCCCACGACGCCCTGGCGCATCAACCGGGAGACGCCCCAGTGGCCCCAAGAAGTTTTTTTGCTCTCACGGGGAATCGAACCTCGGATTGGTGAGATCCCAAGCACCGCCCTTACCGCTTGAGCAACCCCTTGGGGTTATTCTATATCATTTAATTAGTTCAATATTTTGAGCGCGGAGTACAGGGAAAAAACCAGTATTAGCAGCAAACATTAGTATCTTGCATGGTTGGAGTTCATTAAAGCTCAAAAATAATCTAGATATACCCAGTTCTAATTAATCAACGATTTAACAGTAATGCAGTCCTTTTGCACGGCAAGATATCTGCTCTTACTTTACCTGAGGCTGAGAAAAGAAATTTTCCCCACAGGTGATGAAGAAATGAATTTGGCATGAGAAGAGCAGCAATCAGTGGTGAATAACGGTATGTTGATCTTTCGTAAGGTGATCTTCCAGATGCCATTAAGGCTGCAGCATCGGAGAAGACAAGATAGTCGACATCTGTGTATCTGACCTCCATATGAGTGTCTTGCCACTCCCCGTACAATATTAGGAATACTCGAAGAATTGCTGAGAAAATAAGAAGATACTGGAAATTTATTTTGTCCATTGCCAATATTTTGAAGCTCTTAACAAATGCCTCAGTTCACAGACAATGAAGTTTCTGCTCTAGGTTCCAGTCCAGAATAAAATCGACATAGTTCTTATGTCATGCTGACCACATAAATACATCAACACAGCTGCAGAAGAAGAAAGTCGAAATGGACTTATATATCAGTAAAGTCGGGATAAAAAGAAACGACGGAGAAGCTATTGCAAAATGTGGTACATCTCTAACACAATTGCGCTTTCTTCAACTTCTTTATATGCCCTAGATTAATTTATTTTTCCATAGCTAAACTCAAAAAACACTGTTGAGGTGAGGAATTGAAATTCCACCAAATTGGAAAGGCTTTATTGGCAATTTATGCATAGGTAATAACGCAAGAATTCAGCAACCAAGGAAACATTCAATAACTGCATCTCAGATAAGCAATTACCATTTGAACAATCACTTCACTCTACTCTCTTGCGGACTTGCCTGGTCAATCGGTCGCCCTCTATCTTGCTTGAATATGGCCCTTTCTTATTATTATGCCTTGGGGAGCTCTAAGCAATCAGATAACAAGAGAAGGAAGGTGCTTGACTTTTTCTTTATTGGGCAAGTAAGAGGTACTGAACTTTCTTAGGTGAAAGCGAGAAGGATTCTCTTTTGCTTTGGCTTCTTTCGAGGAAGGAAAACGTGTCAGCTCAGCAACTGATTGAGGATTTTCCTTTTCTTTGCGGCATCCCTGCCGCCTTCTTTCTTTTCAATCTTCTTATACTACCCCCTTTTTCTGATCAAAGCAAGCCAATGTGTGCATTGCTTTGAAATTCCCATTAGATCACTCCAAACAAGATCATGGGTATTACATGATAAGGCTCATTATTGTAGGCTGAATATTTCCAGTAGACTGATTCCACTGACCAGAGTTTTTCTAGTTCACACACAATCACATGGACATGTAAAAAGATTTGTTGAACCAACAAAAATGTAACTCCATCCTTTGTAAATACAGAATTGGACTTGTAATTATTGAGAGAACTTAAACCCAAATTTAACTATTAAGCGCAATAAAAATAGGCCGATAGTAGAAGTAATCGGTGTTTGTTTTCCATTAGACAAGAACAAATGCACAAAGGAGCTCCTGAATATTATACCTTTATCAAGGCCCATCACAAAAAGCATGACTTCATAAAGTAATTTACTCTCTCTCATCACTTATACGTCAAAGTAACCAACCCTTCCAGAGCAAGCCGCCATGACATATAGAAGGAAATGTGGAAAGCATATTGTTAAATGAAATTTAATCTCAGAGACTAAGGTTCCGAGGTTAAACAGACCATATGATTTACTATCCTTCATATCCGAAAGAACGACAAAATCTAGAAAGATAAACCATCAAAAGATTAAGAATCGTGACTAAATCCATCTACTACCCCGTCAGAGGGTCAAATATGATTGTCCAACGAACTAAGCAATAAATGTGACAGGAACTTCTCCCTGTTAAAATCGCCCCTAAGCTATGCAATTTAGTGTAATTACTTAACGTGCCTTTGGTAGTGATTATTGAGCTCAGAATAACAATTAATCGAGAAAAACATACACCCAGGCATATAAAAGAGTTCTCGCCTTTGATTGGTTATTTCTCAGTGTTTGGGAAATGATTGATAGAAATTTCTGTTGTAAGCAATATATTACAGCCAAATGGGAAACGGAATCTTACCTTGCACAACAACGAGGCGTGAAGGATGCACTTCACAGATCCGAGTTACGTGAAAAGTCACAGTGACGAGGGTGTGTGCAGATTTGGGAGGGAGGAGCAAAATGTGACTGAGTGACTACTGGCCTACAGCTCGTGGTTCTATTGCCGTGGGAAGAAATAACAAAACTGGTTTTACCCTGGTTATTATTTCTAAATATAAAAATTAAATTTATGTACAAGAAAAGATTTTGAAAAATTAAAACTAGTATACCGCTTTCTTGCACGGTGAATCCGACCGTAGATCTTACTATAATTGAGGGTGAGTTGAGATAAATGTTTGATGTCGTTTGATGTCGGCTAACGAACATTTCATCTCCATGTTTATGCACTAAGTAGCATACGCAAGAACTCAATAATCTATATTATCCCAGACTCATTGGCTAATACGGGGTCTTTTAAAGACAGGAGACTTACAATTTTATACTTCAATTCGTCGTGAATGTCTCCATCACCTATAACGGCAAATGAAAAACCAGGGATCACTGCATGAATTAACTGTCTACTAATTTTGACAACCTCTCCTTGTGCAAATAAAAAATTAAGCAAATAAGCAGAGCATATCAACACACTCATCTAATTTAAGTATTCCTTATTTCTTTGACAAAATTTCCACCTTCCATCCAAATATTCAATGTTTACTTTTCCGTATAAGACTACAAAGCTACCTAAGGTCATGTCGGGCTTGAGACTGAAATTGAGAACAACACCTCAATGGGACATATTTTATTCAAATCATGTATCTTACTCTTACCTTATGCAATTAACTACCCATAAAATTCCCAAAAAATATTCAGCAACTGATAACGATCAATTGAAGAAGAGAGAGCAATGTTCAATAATTGATAACGATTAATTGAAGAAGAAAGAGCCAATTTGCGTACCAGCAGTTCACTTGCGTGTTTGAAATTGGGCTATTGAAAACTTACTATCTACAAAATTATGAGACACATAGCTTAAGCACTTCCAGGAACTACCAAGAAAGCACCCAATTATTTTAAAAAATAAAAATAAAAAAATGAAAAAGAAAAAGAAAGAGCCGTTGAAGCCCCACTATTATATGGAAATGGTGAAAATGAAGGAAAACAAAGGGATTTCATTTAAAATATCAATTTCTGCATCAAAAGGCAAAACTAGTGATCTTTAGTACTTTCTCATAATCATTCTCCCACTGAATTTAAATTTTCTTAAGCTTCAACCCTTTTCTACAATACATTTCAACTCCGCCAAACATCATTGTACTCCACAAAATATTGTATGAAGCTTCATGTGCTATAGAAGCTTTACGGCATCCTCTTATCTCAACAATGACAAAGAAGAACAAGATCATATACTCAATAACAACATTATCAATGAAATCAAACCCACAAACATTCATCCTACATCATCACTACATCGACAAAGAACATCAAATCGCTGGATTTCACAACAGGACCAATTAAATCGAATCCCTAAAATTTATCAAAACTTCGAAAAAGCAAAAAACTTTATCTCCAAATGGCAGCAGAACACCAATTAACTACCGAAATATGTTCAATCAAAGCCGAGGAACGAATAGGAGAGGGTATAAATGGCTACCTATGAGCAAATTCATGGATCTTCGGACGTTTGGGACTAATCAGCTTGCGCTGAATCTTGAGAGCTAGCTTGTATGTTCATAGGCCGTCCCCAATATGATCTCCCACAGCACCATTTTCGCTCTAGAACTTTCGTTCTCCCTCTCTTTCTGATTCCGTATGTGTGTATATAAGTCTTGGTCTGGGTTTACGGTTAAAAATTGGAGAGGCCGTCAGAGGAAGAGAAAGATCCGAGCAGTAAATTCATGAAAATTGCTGGATTCAGACTAGGTGGAAGAACTGAACGGCAAAATGCTGGATTCGTTCTCCTCTCTTTCTGACATCCAAACGTACATAGTCCTTTTGTGTGCGTGTAGGAGTGAAACTGACCCACGATAGAACAACAGGTAAGCATGTATCGTCACATTACTTTATTTTTGGGTTTTTGTTTTGATTTTCGGTGGATTTCTGAAATTGGGGTTTTTGGGTTGTATGCGTATGGAGGTTGAGAAGGAGAATCCCAGCTGAGAAGGAGATGAAACAAAGAGATGAGTAGCGAGTGAGAGAGTAGCGCGAGAGAGGGGCGTGAGACAGAGACGAGGAGATATTTGAAGACGGGAGGACAAACAAAAATAGCGTGAAGACGGAACACGGACATATCATTTTTGGATCGACCAAGTGACGGAGAAAACCGCCTACGGTCGGTGATTAAAATTTTTTTTATTAAACTTGATTTTTTGGCCTTTTTGGGGGTGGGGGGGGGGAGTAACCAGCAGTTAGTTTGTTTATCTGTATGGGAGGTGAAATGTTTAAAATCACATATTAGGAAATATATTTTAAAATATTAATTTTTCAATATCATTAAGTGAAATTTCTTAAATTTTTGTGAAATTAAAAATGGGTTATGAGACAAGGAGTATTTTTTTTCAAAAATTCAATCTCCTTTCTTACTTCACCTAAAAACTCTCCACTCTTTGATTTAGATAGAAAAATTATTTTTATGATCAAATTCTACTACAAAGAAACGGTATATACTAATTTTTTTTTTTCCTTTTGAAACAACTCGATTGGTATTCAAATAAATTTTTATTTAACTAAAAATTAACTTCTAGGTTGGATAGGGATAGGACAACAAAGTGTACGAATAATAATGATTCATGATTTGAAATTGTGATTGGTATCAATTTTGACTAAAAATAAATTTTAAGCAGGAAAAAAAAGTTAAAATGGACAAAGGCTATGTTTTTAAAAGTTTATCCACCTTCAACCCAAGGATTATAATCATTAGTGAATGTACGCGTTTTTATGCTCGAACAGTTGTTGGCCGACGATTAAGAGCTTGTTTGATTGGGGATAAAATTGATACGCGCGGTATTCCGTGTAAAATGTATAGTTAATATTGTATTGAAAAGTATGTATGTGATTAAAAAAAAGAAGAAGAAAGATGTGGGATAAAAATTATCCCCAATCAAACAAGGCCTAAGATAAAGGGAGATTGTTTGATGGTTCTTTCAAATAGCAAATATTGCTTTTTTCATAAATACGCAATAATCAAAAAGGGTGGCTAATCTCCTATCCACGTGGGTAAGAACTAAGAACCCATGCCCGGAAAAAAATTCATGTCGGCCACCATTAAAGAACAGTAATATATTATTCATCTAACTTAACGTAGATACTAAAAGAACAAAAAAAAAAAAATCCGTGGTGACATCGCCCTGCCACAAGCCCCCACATGGGCGTGGGTATGTGCCCACGTGGGAAGGAGATCAAAACCGTCATCAAAAGAAAAACGAAAGTTCGAATGTGATTTTAAATGGACATTGTTAATGAGCATTTTGTATGTAATTCTGATATATGAGTTTTTCATCAAGTAACGGAGAGCACATACTCCATCATTTAAAACACATTTTCATACCCTATCAATGTTCAACCTAAAAATGTGTACGCTACCAGTGTTACTAAGCATTCAATAAAATCTTCATTCTATCGTAAGATAAACAAACACCCCTTTTGGCGATCACAAAGTAGACTTCCCAAGCTTTAGCCAAACACCATAACTTTAACTTCTGCTACATGTGCTTTTACCTGATTCCTACTTTTGCATCATATATATGCGCACAAAAGCAAGTGAAGCGTACAATAAAAAAGCATAAGGTCGCCCAGAATAACACAGCTCAAGTTCATACACAGAAAGATTGTCCCAGAGGTTTCCCAAGGTTGACAAATAGCAGTTTGTGTTTCAAACATGATATCAAATGAAAACTACGGCAAGTTCAATAAAACCGTTACACATACTGGAACTATGGGCACTACCATGAACCCTCTGCCCCAAGAGTAGGATTCTCAAAAGCAGCGAAATTCCAGTGTGTCTTCAATGCATAGGGTGCAGAAATTGTCACTCCCTCTTCCGTGATCTTTGCAATCTGCATTTAGAAACATTCACCTCATCAGAATGCTTGGCTAAGAGTTAAAGCAAACTTTAGGTTACTTTCTAATAAATTTCTTTTTTCCAATCAAACTATTGAAAGGATTTCCACATTCCTCCTTGCTTGTAAATTTTTTTATTTTTATTTTTTTTTAATAACGGAGGGCATCAGGGGGGCCACCCCCCACTAATCTCACGAGATCCTGGCGCTACGACCGGGAGTCGCCCAAGTAGCCCCAAGAGGCATTGTTTTTACACCGCGGGGAATCAAACCTGAGACCGTGTGCCTAACCACACAATCCCAAGTTCGCCCTTACCGCTACGCCAACCCTTGGGTTCCTCACTTGTAATTTAAACAAGCGCTTATGTTGAAAACAGGAAAAGAGAGGAGGATTCACTTTTAAAACAAGTAACTCGGATATTTTTCAAGTTTGATGAAACTAAAAATAATCTTCTAATCTGACAACAGAAATCTCAATGTAGTAGAAGCCAAGAGCAATTTCAGGACATCAGTCCTTTTTCATAATCTTGTCTATGGACATTCTGCAGATTTTCCTAAACAACTTATTGTCCATACACATTTTCCTAAACATTGATTTATAACTATAAACAAATTGACTAACATACTCGAAAGTTCAAAGAGATAAGCCTATCCTTTCAACAAACTCCACGTTACAATATAGTACAACAAATAGAAAATCAACATCTTTTGTGAGAGAGAGCCAGGAAAGATACAAATCAGAGCATCTTCAATGGGTTCATGGATTCCAATCTATGTGGATTGAATGGGTTCATTGCAATCTAAGTGGCATTAATATCTGATAAATAACCAGTCAAATCTAGAATTACCTCATGAAAGGATACTATTATTACTCTCAGGGTGTGTTTAATACAACATAGAATTTGAAAGGGAAGGTGTTTATACACCCTCCCATCGGAAAATTTCACAAAGAAGTTGGCATAAAATGTGCTTCAAGAAGTTGTGCCTAGAAAACATTTTCCATAGAAAATTTGTGCGCCAAACACAAAGTAGGATAATTTCCATGAAATACATTTTCCTTCACCCAATTCCACCACCCTATCAAACACACAATAAGTATATGTTCGGTTGAGATTTTGAAAACGGATCTTTGAATGTGCACTTGGAAGAGTATACAGAAGTCTAAAAACCAAGAAAAATTTGTCCAAACAATGAGATGAACGAATAACCATGAAATAGATAAGCTAAACAGAAAGAGAAAAAAAAAAATCATTCAATTTCTCTAGAACATTACCAAAATCAATTAAATTGTGGTGTTAACATGTTTAATGTATAGCATAGCCTCCATCTATAGACATAGCTCTTGCCTCCAGATATAGATTGTTTTTGAGAAGTTTCTTAAAAAAAAAAATAGAAACGAGGGGCAGAGAAGTAGGTCCTAGGAAATATATGGATAATAATATTTTGACTTTTGGCCTTTGGGAGTTGTTCCGAACATGTTTATGAACTAACGAATTATGATTATCTAACACACTCAATGTGTTTTTCCCCCTCCCATGTCAACTTCGCAAAGTTGATGCATTAATATTAGACCATTTGAGATAATATTACGTGGACATTGCTTATTTTGCTCAAGTGACAAACTTCGTAAAGCAATCCACAAATGGAGATAACTTTTACCATTACGGATAGTTTTTTGTTACACTGTCTATTTTGCTGGCATGAATAACTATTAAAGCAATCAAATGGCAGATAACCATTGGGGATGCTCTCACAACAGGGAAACTCTCAAAACAACCCCAAAATCTAGCTCGTAATTAAGATTAGAAACGATAAGCATCTACTAGAACTCACAAAATGGTAAAAAAATTCAACACCTCCAATCCAATGCATGAGCACACAGATTAAAAGAAAATGCAGGAAATGATTACCTCCATATACCTTCCCCCATCCCCAGCTTTCTCAGTTGCCCAATTTTGGGAAGCGGCATTCGAGGAATCTAAATTACTAAGACAACCTTAAATTCCTACTTTTTTAATTTTATTCGCATAAGCCATGTATGGAACAAACATAGAGTTTGGCTACGTAGAACATCTAACAGACTAAGAAGGCATATGAAAAGAGATTAGTTTCATGACAAGTTAGTCTTGTATAATTATAATATTTCTAGTTGTTACTTGCTGGAAACTTCCAGAGAGGAGAAAAGGAAGCAGCAAAATCATCGGATATCAAACAGCACAACAGTTATCAAGAACTTGACGAGTATATATGTCAAATGGAGAGAATGATAACCTGAAGCTTGTTGATAGCTGATCTGTCACGATAGAGAAGCACACGCATGCATTTCTCCAGCAAGATGACACCCTCTTCAAAAGTCAAGTTCTCATGCCATTCATCACGGAGAATAGGTCGTGCAAGATGATTACCAAAGCCAGTTGCCACATGGTTGTCCTCATAATGAACACCAATCATACTAACCTGCAAGTTGACATATATTCAAACAAATTTAGCCAGGCCTTCAAAACAAATGAGCTCATGACGGAAAATTCACAAATCACCGAGTAAATATTGAACAAAAACTTACTGTTCCAAGATATTTCTGGCCATTTTTCACTCCTCCAAGCACAAGTGAATTCCAGAGAGGGTTGAACTTATTGCGGCGATTATACATGACCCGGGTTAAGTAGTTGTGTACCTCTTTAGGACCAAAGGAATTGCCATCATCCCACATGTTATCAGACAAGCTATGTCCACAAACCATTAATAGCAAAAGGTCAGAATTTTCACACAGAGTTTCTATAATTCCTTAAGACCAGGGTGTTAATATAACAACAAGTGTGGTAACAACAACATCTGTTAGTAAGCTACAAAAACGCAGTGAGTGCACTTACATAAGATCATCAAGATAACGCATTATTTCCTGAAAATCACTTATTTCACCACTTGCTCCAATGAGAGAATGTTTCCCCACTGGCTTCAATCGTTCAACACTCTTGTAACGCAACGTAGATCCGTAGGAACCTACAAATGAATATCATAAAAACACAAGACTGATATTTGACAAAAACTTAATTGACACATTGAAGATGTGTAACAGCACAAGAAAAGCAAAAGTAACTTCAAAACTCCATGCTGGATAGATGAGGCCAGGAGTGACTTCTTCTCCCCAAGCATTACAATGTCACAATTATCCCAAGTACAGACGCTTGTCTTATCTAAAAACATAAATCAGATATACGGTCAATCAAATTTAGCTCACACAACATGCTTAAATGTGAATTTGCTTTCATTTGCCAGCCTCTGTCCCAACTGGAGAAACTTGCCAATTTTGCATTATTTTCCGATCTTAATCAGCTACAGAAGCATTAGTAGCCTACATCTTGATTACATAACTGTCTTTTTGGGTCAGAGAACATGCTTAACTGTGATTTTATTTCAAACTGACACCTCTTTTCAACAAAACTTGTTGAATTTCGCATTAAGGCAATAACACTCATTTCCGCAATGTAATCTGAATCAGTTCTAACAGAAGCACTAGTAGCCTTCTAGTTAATGCGCCTAAAGCATTACTCGTCATCTCATATGCTATAGTCAACTGGCACATCCTTGCTCAACTTGTATATCTTATTATTATTCTAGCTCTCTTGTGTTGCCACAAATCCATCTTAACTTCTCACATCAACTACACTCAAATCACAAACACCTTTCAATTACCCAATGTTTTTTAGGGACAAAAATTTAGAGCATAATGCAGGGAAACACAATGCCAATATCAAGAAATAAACAATGGAAATCACCAAAGCCAAAAGTTAAAATGTTTCAAGCACAATACGAGCAGATGCATCCATTTCAACTTCGATGACCACCTCATTTGTCGGCTCAGATAATAAAAAGGGTCACACTCTCTGCATTGCTCAATGTTTTTGTCATCTCCACCACTGGGATGCGAAACTATAAGAGTGGCAATAACTACTAATTTTATGAATCGCAGCAATAGATACTTCATAAATGTTGTGGCTTATAGAACTCCAAGGAGACAACAATTGACTTTGTAGAAGATCAATGTCAATGAAAAGGCAGATTATTCCATAACCATGCTCGTGTCTAAATTTATATGTATGTATGCATATACAAGTGCATGCCCTAAAAATTACAGACGATCAATCGCCCAAAGACAGAATTAGTTGTGTATCAAGGATCAGACCTCCCATATCAGCTGCCAACAGTATACCATCCTTGTATTTGATGCCAATCACTGACGTCCCAGTCACGTACGGATACCTACACCACCAAATTACAGGGCATAAAACATTGGGGGAAATGATACCCGGGGTGGGGGGGTGGAGGGAGGACCCACGTGCGTAGAATCAATATATAAAACAGAAAACCGGAAATTTTCTTCCGAAAATGAAATTATAATTTCCACAAACTTAATAAACCGGCTTTCTCAATCTTCAAATCGGTTAGCTAAAAACCTAGTTCCTTCCAATTCCGTCAAAATCAAACTATGAGATCGTCACAGAAGTGCATTTTCATATATGGAACGGCAGAAAAGCATACAGAGTTCTTTGAGAATCTGCTTCAGAGCGAATCAAGCTGTTGGTAGCCGGATTTGAATCGACGGACTGCAAGTAATTTAATCCCAAAACATAATCAAAAACAAAACATCAAATATTTTATATGAAAATTGGAAACACATAATCGAATTAAACTTACGTTCATTCTGCGATGACTATTAATGTGCGTTTGATCGATTTTTAAAGACTTCGAAACAATCGTCTGCTCTCAGTTGAATGACCACTGCTTTCAGCGTGTTTTCGTTTGAACAACTCACGCTTTCCCTTTTCTCAAGAAAACTCCGAGCTAAAGTTCGTGGGCTAATGGGTCTGTATCAAAAACAAAATTTGACAAAAATAGCACTAGAGTTAATCATTTCACTTTTAGCTACACATGGGTACCCATTTTCCTCCCTAAAATTTTAGAGTAAGATTTAATAGAGATTTAAATTTAAAGTTATTTAAAAGTGTGGTTAAGAGCAAAGGAAAGTAGTATAAAAAAATTAAAATATCAATAAAAAAAAGTTGTACAAATTAAAAGTAAAAAAAGTATTTAATATTAAAGAGATGAGATCTTTATCAAACATATTATTAATTAGTTGTTAAGAGTATCCGATATTTATTCAAGAAAAACCAAAAAGAAGATATTTCACAAGTAAAATTTTATTAGAAAAAAAATCACGACTCTTAAATTTTAAGAAATTTTAAAATGTGTGTTTTTAATTTATTTAAGAAAATCAAGTACTTGCAGTTTGGGTATATAACTTAAGGGTTGGGCCAAACACACCCCAATATTTACTCTTCACACCCCTCCCTTTTAAAAATTTAGATAAACGGGCCATACTACGCTTTAATTTTTATTTTATTTTATTTAGTTTGGCCAACAATGGCCAAAGGTGTGTTCGGCCAAATAAAAAATTTACCGAAAATGGTAGCCAAAGTTGCTACCATTAACTACTGTTGAAAATGCCAGCCAAAGAAACTGCCAACTTATTCTCCAACAGCAAAGTTTCTTCATCTTTTTTTCTTTTTAAAGGTAGTATAATCTGTTTGCCCGTGTTTTTAAAAAGGAGGTGTAAAGAGTAAAAAGTAGGCCGTGTTTAACTTGGCCCATAGCTTAAGCACATTGTTGAACCAAATTGACGATTCGGTCATAATCTTTTGATTCCATTACACATTCATAATGGTAGATGAATTGAATCGGACGTTTTAACTGTAAACCTAGACGTGAATTTTAGATGCTAGATATTTATAATTTTTGTAACCTACTTTTTTTCCCAATCAATTTGGAAGAGCTTTCTTTCTAAATTATTATTATTTTATATTTTTTACATATAAAAGGAAAATAAGTGTAAAATATTTTGTTTTTCATTTTACCCTTATATTATACGATATATGAGCTGGTGCCCATATGTGGGCATTGGATCATGAGCCATTTTCTTACATTAACGATCTAGTGGGCACAATACATATTTCCCTCATAGTGAGGAGATATTTGTCCATCATCCGAGCGTATGTCTGCATCAAATTGTGAGTCTATTTTCTTATTAGTAAAAAAAATGTCCATCGTTAATATAAACTAGTATGCCTTTGTAGTGGTAGTTTCGACCGAAGGATTGATAGAGATTTTGAAGAGCATCTGTAAGAGAATAGAGAAGAAGGGGAAGAGAAGAATAAACAATGAAGACGGATTGGCGAACAATAAAGCGGACATTTTCTTTTTTGAACCAACCAGGAAGAAAATTTTCATTTAGTGGAGATTATTATTGTAGCTATTAAATATATTTGAATTGAAAATGATTTTGTAGTACAATCAACACATAATTTTCAAATTAGTCACTTAGACAGCTTAGTCGTGATCCGAGGGTGGTCTTAAGGGTGATTGGGGTTAATTTTTAATGGTTTTTAAAAATTTGTAATATAAAGGAGGAGAGAGAATGAATGGAATTGAGGTGTGTTTGATTGCACATGGTGGGGAATGGATTTTCTTTTCCATGGAAAATGGCCAAAACACGCCAACTATCAGAAAATATTTGCTATAGAAAATTTATTAATCAAACAACCAAGTGAGAAAATTTTTTTCATGATGGGACATTTTCCATGGAAAATGGTGTCAATCAAACACACCCTGAATGGTAGAGATTTATTGATGTGATATGATATATGAGTATGATTGATTTAGAATAAAAAAAAATATATAAAAAAGTGAAAAAAATAGTAAAATTTTAAAAAATTCATCCCCAATCACACATCTTGTCCTTATTGGGCCAAAAAAAAAAAGATGGTCTGTCACAACCTGGCCCCCCATACCTGTATATATGCAATTATGCTTATCCAACCACCGAAAATGTTATGTTGCGAGTATTATTTCTCCCAACCTTCTTCCAACGCCTCACAACCCATTTGCACCCGTTCGGATGCGATGGGGCGGGTGGAGTCCGCGCCCACATCCCTCTCACATTTTCTTTTGCCAGCATTTCCACATTTTTTCTAGCGCTCTTGACTATCATTCCCGATCCAACCACGCCCATAACAATTTTAATGAAACGAAGTTAAAAGCTAGCTAGCACTGGGCGATTCTACACTCTATATTCTCCCGTTCTCCCGTTTCTCACCAGAATCCTAATTTCTCAGTAAAGAAGATGCAGAAATTGTTTGCAGCGAGGTCACTCACTTCTTCACTATTCAAAAGGCAACCCCAACGAGTTATTACTGCTGCGTTTAGTACTTCGCTCCTCTTCGATGATACCCAGAAGCAGGTTTCGTTGGAAAAATTTTAATTGGTATTTATGAATTATGAGTGCGTTTGTGTTTTCGGTGTATTATTTTCATTTGCATGATTGCGTTTTTTATCGTCTAGATATCATCCTCTTATTCAATTTATTGATTCTGTTAATGTTTTTTTGGAACCATTGCTTACTGTTATGATTTACGATGTTTCCTGAAGAATATATGCAGCTCGGTTTGAGATTAGGTTACGGAATTTAGAGTGTACGGAAAGTGATTGATAATGAAAATAGAATAATCTAAGGCCGTGTTTGGAAGCATGAAATTGAGGCGTGCTTACAATCTATTTGTTTCCTAGTTCTTACACTAGTGATCTTCGAGTGGAGGATTCCTTGTTCGATTGAGGATTTTTTGGGTGGCATGGTGGCATTGCAATTAAAATATCTCCATACCGCCGTGTGTACATTTGTCTAAAGAAATTTCAAAACACGGTTTACATTTAAAAAAAAAAAAGAAGTACAAATTAAGAGGCAGGATGGGGACCTTGTTACTGAATGGGATATTTTGCGTCTCTTGAGGAATTTTGAGGGGTGGATGTGGGTTGTTCGAATTTGTTAAATAATCTCAATCAACTAGTCAGATTATGATGGTTTTCACTTCAGTTGCTGTATTCAGAATTAGTGAGTTAAATTTTGATTCTTCTCTCATTGTGGTACCTTTTTATTGTTCATTGTATTGGACAGCATTTTTTGTTTTGACACTCATATTGATGTCATTTCCTCATCTAACATTACAATTGACGACTTCTTTCAATGTGGTGTTTACAGTTTAAGGAAAGCGTAGCTCAGTTTGCTGCAGAGCATATTGCCCCTTATGCCTCAGAAATAGATAGAACCAATTATTTCCCCAAGGTCAACGTAATTGCAGCCTGCTTTTGTTTGACTCATAGTTACATAATTCCAGTTGTGCTTGGTTGCGAAATATAATTTTCTCTTAATATCTTTAAATTTCTTAATTCAGGATGTTAATTTATGGAAGCTGATGGGTGATTTTAGTCTCCATGGAATCACTGCTCCAGGTAGGACCTCTCACCACAGTAATTTGTCAGCTCCGCTATATATTGCTCTAGTTTGTAGTTAAGAACATTATTTTGTACAGAGGCAAATGCAAAAAATTTCATTATTTCAATGCCATAGTTATATTATTCTCCCCAAGACCATGTTTAATCTTTGTTATCTTGGTTTTAGGATTTTTAGCAGAGAAATGCACTTGAAAGTTTTTGTTATTCCTTGTAGTATCTTTCTGGATTTACCTTCGTGCCGATTATGGAATTTCCTAGTTTGCTAAGAATAGTACAAATAGAAAATGCATTCAGCAGACATTATTAGTTCAATTTGGTATATCATTACTCATTGTAGACTATGACGAGGAAGTGTATAGTTGACAGTACATGGAAATTCAAGCCTCTGCACATGGACGTTAACATTGATTCTCCTAGTTATATTTGTTCATTTGCTTTTGTTTTTTTAAGATACATGTAGATTGAAGGAGAAAATATTTGATTCTTAGATGCTTGTTGCAGAAGATACAACTTAAAATATAAACAAAAAAATTACTGGTAAGTTTTTGTTTGGAAGAGGTGTTTAGAAAAATGATTTTTGAATGTGTGGTTAGAAAGTAAAGAAAAGATTTTAAAAATATAAAAAATTTGTCATATCAATAGAAGTTATGGTTGAAAATGATTTTTGATAAATCTCAACAATGCAAGCTCTAAGAAACTGACCAAGATGCAATCAACATGAAATGTGCAGACTTTATCAAGATAAAAGCATTTTAAGGAAGACAATTAGAATTTAGATTTATGATTCAATAGTAACTTTAGATGCTTTCTTTAGTTTATGTCAATCATTATTGAAATGTTTACATTCTTCAACATATATTTTCCTTAGGGATATTTTTGATTTCGTCTTTTTGTTTCTTTCAGAGTTTCAGTGGTCACCTAATGTACACAGCGTCTAGATGCTTATGTTTCTGTTTATAAATTGTGATTAAATCTAACTCATTGAACTTTTGTAGAGGAATATGGAGGAATGGGTTTAGGCTATTTATATCACTGCATAGCCATGGAAGAAATAAGTCGTGCTTCAGGGTCAGTAGCCCTTTCATATGGTGCACATTCTAACCTATGCATTAATCAATTGGTAACTAATTACACTTAAATCTTTATTTTCTTTGACTTGTTTATCGTTACTTATCAAGAACTTCACCAACATTTATCATCTTGCAGGTGAGGCATGGAACCCCTGCTCAGAAACAGAAGTATTTGCCAAAGGTTTCCCTTCCATCAGACTAATTTATCTTTCTAATAAACTTGTTTTAATGGCCTTTTATTGCTCGTATTGAAGATTGCTCATATTGAAGTTTGAACAAAGCATGAAAGGGAAACAAATAGAGTAAAGGAACTCGATAGTTTAATCAGCAAGCTGCATTCTGCAAAAACCAATTGGTTTATTAACATTTTGACTTCTAAATTATTTAACAAGTTATTGTGTTGCTAGAGTTTTGGTCGCTCATTCTATCAATTAGTGTTCTTGATGTACAACACCCCCTCCTCTCACCCCTCTGCCCCCTTCCTACAAAACCTCCCAAGTAATAGCTAACAATCTAATACCCTACAGACAATTTGGTCTAAAATCATAAGCTTGGTAAGCTTAACTTTGGAAGTAGTGGATTCATTTTCCTTATTGGAGGATGACTAACTTCTGCATCTCTCTTGTCCTGTGAAGCTGATCAGTGGAGAGCACGTAGGAGCTCTTGCAATGAGTGAACCTAATGGTAATTCATCTTAAACTTTCTTCATCATGATGAATATCGGACAAAAGTTCCAGGACTTGATTGTTTTTTTTGTGTAACCTTGATAACTTATGTTTCTTATTTAGCTGGCTCGGATGTTGTTAGCATGAAATGCAAAGCTGAGCGTGTTGATGGTGGTTACATTCTGAATGGGAATAAGATGTGGTGCACAAATGGTCCAATTGCCCGGACACTGGTATTGTTCTTGACAGTTAAAAGTTCTATTCATGAATTTTTTTCTCACTGTTGCTCCTTTATCTTTTTGCAACGTATCCATATAGAAGTTAGTAATTAGTATGTTTTTCTTTTGGAGATTATTAGCTGCAAACTAACTTTATAATACTCAGTTTAAGATAAATTTTTATAGCATAATTTACTTATGCAGCAAATCAATAGTATTAACTATTTTGAGATCCACTGCCCAAAAACATGTAATTCAACTTTCTAAGTTCTAGTTCTGCTGCACAATATAGTGTTGCATTGTAACAAGGTAGTAACTATAACTAAACCTTCTTTCTTCCCTTTATTCATCCGTTTGATTGGTGTTATCATCATGTGTCATAATTGGGATTTAGTTTGGATCAGGTTGTCTATGCAAAAACAGACATGGCAGCTGGCTCAAAAGGAATCACAGCCTTCATCATTGAGGAGGGAATGTCAGGGTATGCACTGTTTGCTAAAGATGCGCTCAATACATGCAAATATGCAATTAACTTATAAAAATGCGTCACGGTGATGCTGACATGTGGATCATTTAAGCCAGATGGGATGCCAATCACGCCAAAATTGACTGAGAGCAAAGTCAGCTTGTTCAAAAAGATTTACTGTTATATGACATAAGTTAAATCGTCTTTATAATGTTGTTAGTTCTTGTTTATTTTATCTAAGAGTATGGGGCCTTACCATCTTCTAAAAGTTATTTGTTTAATCAGCTCTTATACTAAGATGATATATAGACACACCAAAGACTAATAATTTGTGTGACCATCTTATTGCAATTTACTAATAATTTGTGTGACCATCTCATTGCAATTTACGTGCCTTCTTTCTTTAATAAGACAAAATTATGGGTACATAACGAAGATGATCTTTCGTTATCCGTCAAGGGCACCATCCATAACTCTTCCTGTTGGCCTATGTATTGAAAGATGTGTAGCCTCACCTTATACCAGAGACAATATGATTATTTTCCAGGCTTATTATCTGTGTTCTGGATATAGGCAATCAAAAAGGTCGTTAAGTATAAGAGCTTGCCAAAGTAAATCATGATGTTCCACAATTTTTAACTGCTTGTCTTTTTCTAATCATGACGAATGCAGATTTAGCACTGCCCAGAAACTAGACAAACTTGGGATGCGAGGAAGTGACACGTAAGTGAGATATTCTCAAGAAGTGCTCTTTTTCTTTGAATTTGTAGAAGGTAGCTTACAGCAGGTTCCACTACATTGTAGATGCGAGCTTGTTTTCGAAAAGTGCTTCGTTCCTGGAGAAAATGTTCTGGGTGAGGAAGGCAAAGGTAACTGCATTACAACTCAATTAGTGAAATAAATGATCACTGCAAAAGGTTCTAGTAGTGATAGATTAATAGATGCAACAAAAAATGACTAAAATACTTTTATATTATCCCCACTAATGGTTAATATTTTCATTTATTTTTTTTGGGGCCAATTTTCTTAATTTTCTTTTTATGCAATGCTGCTGAAAAATTTGAGGTTACAAAGAAGTAACTCAGAACACTAAAGTCTAAAGCTAATAATTACATATTTGAAAGATGTTCTATGCACCTAAGTTGGCTTGAGGCGTATCCTCACCTTGTGAAGGAGTAAGGCTTAGTAAAAGGAGTTGTAACCCTCACCTCAAAAAGTCCTTTTAAACCATGGGCCTTTCGCCAGGCACGCACTTAAAATATCTTACAACTTCTCTATAGACTGAAGACATTAAGATTTTTTCTCGGTGGCACATATATGGTTATATACATAAGGTATCCTCCGTTTATTAAAATAAAGTAACTGGATGTCCAACTCCGGTGGATCATATTCTCCAAAAGTGGGCCCCCAAATTACACATTGAAATTCTTTGATAGTTGCAAATTATCCAACGAGTTGGAACAACAATGGTTGGATAACCAACCCTCCATGAAAGGGGAGAGAAAAAAAAGAGGGGTGTCCAGCGTCGGACCAGATCAAATGCCGGATCCTTTTTATTTTCCTCAAATTGGAATATGCATAAAATTTTCATTTATCAGCAATCTAAGGAAACACTTGAACAGCCAATGCTGAAAGAACCTCACCATGATATCTCATCTGTTTCAGGAGTTTATGTTATGCTATCAGGCCTAGATCTGGAGAGACTTGTTTTGGCAGCAGGCCCTCTTGGACTCATGCAGGCTTGTATGGATGTTGTTCTTCCCTATGTTCGACAGCGAGAACAATTCGGCCAACCCATTGGACAATTTCAACTTATACAGGTTATTTAGAACGCAATAACATAACTATAACATTTATCGTGCTGAGTTTATTCGAATTGATGTCAGGTTGTTATTTGAACCAAAATACAGGGCAAGGTTGCTGACATGTATACTTCATTGCAATCTTCAAGGTAAATTTTTACCTTAGTTTGTTGTTGGATGTAACTGATATTTCTTCTCCAAACCACCTGCACCCAAAACCATAAATAAAAGTTTATTAGGCAACATGTTAAGTTCTAAAAATGTTGCAGGGCATATGTGTATTCCGTTGCAAGGGATTGTGACAGTGGAAAGATCAATCCAAAGGTACGCGCGATATTATGTCTCTATTTTTGTTTTCTATATTGTGTTCTTCTTTGTATAACTTTTACAGCTTCATATGTTCCATTTGCCACTCATATATGTACTTTATATCAGGACTGTGCTGGTGTGATACTAAATGCTGCTGAAAAAGCCACACAAGTTGCTCTTCAGGTGAAATGATCTATATGATATTATTCTTAAGTTACTTTTTCTCCCTATCTTTATCACTTGTCTCTCTTAACATTAGTACATTACACCATTAGCAATGTTATGAGGTTTATTTTTCTGTATAAGGCTATTCAATGTCTTGGTGGAAATGGGTACGTAAATGAATACCCAACTGGACGTCTTCTTCGCGATGCAAAACTATATGAAATAGGAGCTGGCACCAGTGAGATTAGACGGATTATAATTGGTCGAGAACTTTTTAAGGAACAGTGAGGGGGAAGATGCTCAAGCCTTTGCTTTTTGATGTCCTCGTATCGCAGCCATAGGGTGTCGACCCTACAGTTCAACTGTCTGTCAAAAACACATATATGAGCCATTTTCGTGCACATTTTTATTCGCACATGGAGATGAAAATTGATAGGAAACTGGAAATGAAACCTTGAATGGCATTCATCTTTGGCAATAAAATACTGATTCCTGAACTCCACTGCTGCAAAGGATGTGCTCGTACCCTCCTGTTTACGCGGCAAAGCTTGTGTGTGTGTGTGTCTCTCTCTCTCTCTCTCTCTCTTCAATGACTTACTAATTTGTCATTCTCTATCTTGTTTAGGATAAAAATTCTCGTACTGCAAGAATATTGATAACTTGGTATTGCACACCAGTAAGGTGTTCTCCATTTCACGTTTTGTTTTAACATTTTAGCATATTTTACAAAAAACACTCAATGATCAAATGTGATTCGATTTTTGGTATAAAAACTTTTCCTTGTTTCCGAAATTTCCTTTTTAAAGATATAAATAAAAGCAAATAAAATTGTAGTGCTTCTGGAGAATATGAAAACTGCAAATACCTTTTCAATTACACAAAGATTCATATCAGTTCAGATCTTAAATTCCTTAACAAAATACAAAATCCACCGAGAACACATAGACATCCAAACAACGTTAAATACGTTACATAATTTGAAAGCCAAAAACATTCTTATGCTTTGAAAGCCAGAAACATTCTAATGCTATTTGTCATGTAATTGGAAAGTGTTATAATCTATAAATTCACATGCTTGGCCATTTTCCTTCGTCGAAACTTCACCTTCTTCGTCTTATACGCTTGTGGACTCTTTATTTGCACATGCCTTCCCATTTTCCTCACCAGTATTGCTTTGCTCCTTAAGTAGCCCATAGTTAACACACAAGTTTCTCCATTCTTCATCCTCAGATAAGTACCCATGTCGTGCCAGATATTTTTTAAGCTCGACTCGTAGGTTGCGAAAGGGCTAGCAGAAAATTTTCATTATGTAATTCATATAAAGAGAACAATGATGGGCGCATCCAATCCAATGAAACAAATTTAAAAAAAAAAAAAAAAAAAAAAAGCTACTAAAAAGAAGAGAGAGTGCACAAGTGACAATAGGCCTTATAGTTGATTTACCATACATGTTTTCATATCTGCTCGTTCATTCTTTCCAGATAAGAAGCACTATGACACAACATGCGTTTACAAGTATCATGCACGCAATTTTGGTGCTCACCATCTATGTGAAAACAAATCATTGTTCATGTGAACAATCAAGACTACTTCAAAGGCCCGCATGGAGCAATTATATGCCACACCACATAGTATTATCCATACGATAGCACTAAAGAGTAAAGATCACTTTAATGTCTTACATGAATAATGATATGCTGTCACATTGGCAATTAGCATTGTAAGATGTGTCTTATGGCTTATAAAAAGACAATTCTAAATAGCTTAACTTAAAAATACTTTAAAAAAAAAACATACATCGGCAATCCCTTCACGTTGAGTTACTCAATCAAACAACATGAACAAAACAATATATACACCATAGTTAAAATTCAAGAAGATAACAAGACAATGGTGTTACCTCTGCCTTAGACTCGAGGGCCAACCGAAAGAAACCGGCTGAAACAAAGTGCTTCCCAACGGACTCGGCCAATTTGATCTGACCAACCCAGTACAATGAAGTCTCCAACTGATCGCCCTTACATTTGCTACACCTTTCCGCTGTGTGATAAGGCGTGTCCAAAAGCCTAGTCTTTACTCCACAAGGCGTTCTCACTGGTGTTTGAGGCTCCAAAACCTCTGTCCCCACCAAATTCCCTTCGTTCTTAAAATTTCCATTTTCTTGAAAACGCACAGTTTTCTTCCTCAACTGTGTCCCATTCCCCTCAGTAGATTTCTTTTCATTCTTTGATTGGGTTATATGCAATGGTTTTGCGGTCATTTTGAGCACTACCGACGAGGGCTTTTTGATAGGCTTTTCAGGCAGAGGCTTCGAGGTTGTGTTTGGATTTTGAGCAGTTCCAAAGAGTCGTTTTTTCCTAAATCACAACAATCAGTTCTCACACAGACAATATCACAAACACCATGACTGCAGGTGAAGACAAGATGAAAAATTAAAAATGTTACCTCAAAATGGGTGGGCCCTGCTCCTTAGCATGCATCTTTGATGGCTCAGATAATTGTTTGTTCGATTTCAGTTTAGTGACTCGATCCTTGCCTGCAATTATGACTGTATATGTAAGCAATCTTTTTGAAATTGCATAATTCTTCACGTTCCATAGATACAGCTCTAAATACCAAAAATGATTGTATCACAAAAAGGAAACGGAAACAGAGAACCTGGAAATGGTGTAGGATGAGGATCCATTGAGAGATATCAGATCGAATTCTGATTGAATTCTAACAAATTGAAGAAATCAGGTTACTTTTCGATTTGAACTGGCGATTTTGAATTGATTGTAATAACTAATAAGTTTGAAAGTAGCGGGAACGGGTTTGAAGTGTGGTGGTGGGTACTTAAAACGACGCTCCTTTGCATTAACATTTATCACGTTAATTTCAAATGAGTAATTTTCAGTGTAGGTGCCCAACGTTTTTGTTCTTTGACAATTTGGTCCTTAGTTTTGTTACCCCACTAGTTTCACGCAAGTGGTTAGGCATGCGCTGCATCTGATTCTAGGTATGTTCTACACAGATTTAATTTGATTAAATCTCATGCACTTTTTTCAACTTTAATTTCAATCACTCTTTTGATGATTCGACAGTTATTATAATTTTCAATATAACTTTTCTCTACTTTCCACCCACATTCAAGCAATTTGAATTTCTCTCCCAAATTTAATTTCTATAGAACATATCCTAGAGCGGTTTCATCGTACTGTATCCTAATAGGAATTCAATATATGAAAGCAATTGTTCTTCATGCTATTTTGGAATTGAATCATAAACAGTATTCTAAAAAGTGCATTTCAAATTTTACTTAAGCGCAAAGCTTAATTTTATCGCTCTCCACGCTTTACACATTTTTATGTTTTTATTTTGGGCAATTCACGTGTGGGACCTTCTATGCTCTAACACGGGCCATCAAATAAACCAATCATTTAGAATACATTTTAAATGTCTCTATAATTGTGATTGCCTTTGATATACTTTCTTGAATTGTACACAGGTATAAAGTCCTTCTAGAAACGCTTTATTCAAGAAAAATCCCGTGGGGGATTGGACATGTTTTTTTGGAATTGTACACAAGTATAAAGTCCTTCTAGAAATGCTTTATTCAAGAAAAGTCCCATGGGGATTGCCGGATTGGACGTGTTTCTTCATTTCAGGGATAAAATAGGACCGTAGAGTAGTCAATTCTATTCTACCAGACACAGTATTCCGTGTAAAAATGTGTGGTTAATACTCCCTTCGTCTCACTAAGATAGGCAAGTATTCCTATTTTGTCCGTCCCAAATTAGAGTCCAATTTCCTTATTAAATGTATAATTTATTTTCCATGTACTAAAATACCCCTATTTAAGATAATTGGAATACTAAACATCAAGATAGATATTTCATCTTCCAAGATATTTAAACATATTCACACTACTTTTTGACCATTCAATATAGGGGTAAAATTGGAAGAATATATGAATATCTTATAATTCCAAGAACATTTAAGATATTTTCTTAATATGTGTGAAAAATGGTGGGTGCCTATCTTAGTGAGACAGAGGGAGTATTATTTTGGGAGATGTGTGTGGTTGAAAATGAGTATGAGGTTATACGGAATTGCGTGCGATTAAATTTATAGTGGAAAGAACAAGCCCGTCCTACAACACTTTTCTTTTATTAATTTTTTAAGAAATGGAGATGTGGTTTTGGAGAATTTCTCAACATTATTATTATTATTATTATTATTATTATTATTATTATTATTATTATTATTATTATTATGTTCAAAGCCAAGGCAATTGCTGTGGTCCCGATCAACACTTTCTGATTGTGTTTGCTAACTAAAGCAACTAATAAAAGTAAACGTTTATGAGAAGTGATCGTGTGTTCCAGCGATAACAATTCGGTCGAACCTCGGGGCAAGTTTGGGTTTGATTCTCACCCTCACTCCTAAACCAAGATTTCTAGGGCGACCCCCGGGTTCCCCCAAA
Source organism: Jasminum sambac (assembly GCA_018223645.1). Taxonomy (NCBI): domain Eukaryota; kingdom Viridiplantae; phylum Streptophyta; class Magnoliopsida; order Lamiales; family Oleaceae; genus Jasminum; species Jasminum sambac. The sequence goes on from CP073652.1 coordinate 32,926,917, forward strand.
CAAGAGAAAAAGGAAAAGAAAAGTAAACATTCATGTGCTGCACATAGGACGTTGTTAATTTCAGTGGTCACAAATTTGGCTAAAGATAAATCATTCAATACCAAGATATGCATGGTACAACTAGAAACTGTGATTGCATTAGCTACAAAATGTGATTGCACCTGATTACATACACAGCCGGACCTAAATTTCAAAGGGCCCGAAGCGGACTTAAAAAATTAAGCCCGTAATCACCACCCCTATTTAGCTGTTTATTGCATAGTTATTTCTTTAAACTCCACATATCTATATCTATAATATATTAAAAGTCACTTGAGGTGAGAATCATTTTTTGGACCGTTTTACCCTACCTATATTGAATGAATTACGATTATTATACCCCACTACTTAAACGTAGCCATTCGAAGATGAGGACAAAGTTCATGCATGTGTTGTGTTTATAATTCCCATAAATATAATAAAATATATAAGCTTTTGTCATAATTGCACGTTGCCAATTTAAGATTATCATTGATGAAGAGAAAGTTCATGCATATGTGGTGTGTATATAATTCCCAAAAATATATAATAATATATATAAGGATTACACGTTGCCAATCTAAGATGGTCATTGATGAGGAGAAAGTTCATGCATGTGGATTGTATAAATTCCCAAAAAGATAATAATATATATAAGGTTTTGAAGTTCATGCATCGTTTCAATGGTTTTGAAGTGTTTATTTGTATACATGCACATAATTTATTTTTTTATATTTCTTTATGTATACAATTAATATTATTGTGTGTCCCAAAAAAAAAGGAGTTAATATTGAACTTAATGTAATGTAGAACTCAACTATTTAAACCCATCACCCCAAACCATTTCATTTCAAGTGTCCGTCATTTTCACATATTTACGTATAGAAATAAGATAAATTCATATATGATATGATGGAGGCAAAGATTATTCGAGAGCTATTTCCCCGTGAGACAATGTGGTCCATCAAAGTAAAAGTTGTCCGAAAGACTGCAAGAGAGACATATTACAAAGAAGACCGAAAAACTGATGTTTTGAAGCTAATATTAGTTGATAGAGAGGTAAATTTTAGTGTTTATTTTTAAGATTTGTCAATAAATCATTGGTATGTAACATATCACTATTTCGTTATTTTTTTGGTAGGGAACTAAAATACATGCAACGATATTCAATGAGACAATTGACAAATTCTATGACGTTATCGAAAGGGGGAACTGTTACATTATCTGAAATGGCTATGTAAAAGCAAATAGCGATAAGTATGAAAATGTAAATTACAGAATTGAGTTGTCGTTCACGGATAATACCGAGGTTGAAGAAATCAATGAGCGCATTTGTGATGAAATATCAGATCCTTTCGTGACATTTAAGAACGTACCACAAATTTAATCATAACAATAATATTGTTTATATTTTATAAATATATTTTTCTATTAATTTATTGTATGACAAATTTTTTAATTTAGAAGGTATCAATCTATAATACTTTTAAAAAGTTTAAAATAACGTGCAACGCACGTTGATTACAACTAGTATATATAAAAAGAACTTTTTTTTCCCGCCTAAATGCATCACGATTTTTCCCGCCTATTAAATTTGCCTAATATAATCTTCTATCTATTTATAAAATAACTTATATATAGAAAATAAGGCTTTTCTTATTATATTTTTTATTACCATAAATGCATTTTCCAATTTAAGACACACTTTCTTTTTTATTTTTATTTTTTTCTTTTCTAATCCATATCCAACTCTCTTTTATTTATTTTCCTTTCTTAATATATTAATATTAATGTATAATGATTTTATTTGATTATTTCTACTCTACTTTATCTAATCTCATAAAATATAAATACTCTCTCTATCATTTTCTATATTTTTTTCATTTTCTACCTATAAATAAAAAAAAGATTTTATTTTTCTCGACTTGATAAGAGCTTTATAACAAGTATACTATCAATATTTAAATTTTTATTTTTAAAAAAAATTAAAATTTACCACAAATCTATAAATTAATATCTAACTTAAATATAAATTGATATTAATATATATTAATGATTACTGACGTAATGAGATTTAAAAAATTGATAATTTGTTATGACATTTAATTATTTTTATAAATAACTAGCTAAGAAAAAAATTAATTAAAATTAAAAATCCCTCTAAGATTCATTTTTTCTTCGATAAAAAATTACGATTTATTAAAGTATTTCACAAAAACAAAAAGAAACTTATCGGTAGTTGGCCTGAGTTCAAAATAAAATCCCATCACTATAATTTCCAATTTATACTAAAAAATTAAAAAATTAGGTTGGACCCATTAATTAATTTTGAAACAATCAATCATGTTTATAAATAATTACTAAGAAACAAAAATTAATTAAAATTAACACTTTCTCTAAGATTTAATTTTTGTGTGATGAAAAATTACAATTCATTAAATTTTTACATAAAAATTAAAATAAATATGTAGCATGAAAATTTAAAACTTAGCTTGGACCATTTAATTAATTTTAGAAGAATTCATCATTTTTAAAAATAATAATTATCTAATAAATGAAAATTAGTTAAAATTAGCAATTTTGATAAGATTTAATTTTGGTGGGATAAAAACTTACAATTCATTTAATTTTTAAATAAAAATTAAAACAAACGTGTCAGATCGATTTTGTACTGCATTTTATTTTCTAAATAAATATTAAGAATTCTACCTACTTTGAAGTATTTATTTTATACTGCATTTTGCCAGTTGAGATTTTATTTAATTTTTAAGTGTCATCAATTAGATTGTATACTTTATGTATTAATTATATATATATATTATATATATATATATCAATTTACTTATCTTATCCAAAGTAATTTAAATTTTGTATCGAATCATTCAATTTTTAATATGGTGAATATGTTATAATTAGTGAATTTATACCTAATATATTAATATACCTGTTTAGCATATTTAGAAGGTATTTATTGAAGAAATAAAATTTCAGTGATACATATATTAAAATGTAGAAATAAAGATCTTCGATTAAACCATTACGGTGAAGCGTGGATGGGGATGAGAATTTTATAGGGGGACGGGGACGGGGAATGAAAGTTCTCATCCTATTGTAATTCTTATATCATTCTTGTTCGACCTAGACTAAATTATTATTTACACATTAATTGTTAATAACGTACATCACACTAATGTATAATTATTATCTCCCAAAATTTATAATTGTATATAATAGAATGTAAAATAATTTTAGCTCTATGAATATTAGTAGAGTCATTTTAGTATAGTTATTTTGATAATTATAATAGTTAATGTCATTTTATTTTGAGTTTATATTACTAGATTAATTTTGCAATGAGCAAAATGTGATATTTTATCACAATCTCTGCCACGAATTGTTATCCGTGCAAAACACGAGTATAAATGCTAATTAAATTACTATTCTATAGAGAATACAGTAAATTAAGTTGTGTGAATTTTCGTGAGTTGTTTCTCGTATATTTGCAGGATGGATTAGTACAAAGTATAGAGGAAACTCTATCAAAATTTTTATAGAATTGTTTCGAGTTAAATTAATTAAGTTTATTGTTATAACTCATTCTTTATTTTAATTTTTTTTAGATTTTATGTTAATATTATCAACATCTATCACTATCATTATTAGTTAAAAAATTTATCCCCCGTGTAATGCACGGGTGAAACAGTTAGTTCAATAATAAATAAATAAACTTAGAGTGAGTCATATAATCATATGTTTTTCTTTCTTGGTCAATCACAAGCTCGTATTATAGGTGGTATATTTCAAAATATTTTGTTTCACTTGCGGCTTCTTTTTTCTCTATTGCTACACCACTTTTCATCAACATTTAAAACCTTTTTTTTCATCATCGACTCGAAAACTGGTCACAATGATTCTTTTTGCTCGAGTTCAATGAAAAATTCAATCAAATGCAATATATTTCTTGATGAGAATTTAACAAAATGGACCATTGACTCAAAACATTCATTGTTCTTGTTTTTGGTTTTTTAAGATTTCATAAATCACAATTGGCAAGGTTTAGTTTTTCCTAAATTTTCAAGAAGATTATTTTGCCTATATTTTTCCTAAATTTCAATACAACATAAATAAAATAACTCTAACATCAACAATTGGGTATTACTCTAAACTGTTAATCTAATATGTAAATTAGATTGAAGAATTAAAGTGAACAATTAGATAAAGGAAGTGGAAAAATTGGGCCCCTTACAATCTTGGGCCCAAAGGTGTGGTTCCCCCACGGTAAGGCTGTGACCACATGTTGTCATGACCTCGTCAGCAACGCAATACGGCCCAAACAAAACGGGACTCTAACAAACACATCAATGTAATTCTTAACGCAAGTGGAATGAATAGTCATTGTTCACAATTCACAAAATATATTCTCTTCACAATAGAATAGTAGTCAATATGCCGTTTAAAAAAGAAATTCAGGGCTTGAATAGTCAGTGTTCACAATTCACAAAATATAATATTCTCTTCACCAGAGATTAGTAGCCAATAAGCCGTTTATAAAAAAAATTCACGGTCATATTTTTCCATTAATTTTTATTAATTTTTTTTCTCTTATTATTTTCAATCACATATATAATTACTTTACATTTTTTGATATATTTTCCTCAATTTTCAATTACACATCTAACACGACATTCGAGTAAATTAACATTAATCAACATTTTCTATAGAACAAACCCTCAATAATTTGACAACTCGTGTCAAATAAGCGAAGCCACAACTCACAACACACTGAAGACTCACGAGTCATGAAGCCCAATTAAAATATTTTCTATTTAAGCACCATCCAAATTCTAGTAAGTTAAGCTTGATAGAGTTCATGAGAGTCTTCACTTTTTTTGCTCATTTTTATATATTTTTATCTATTCTTTTTAAATTTAAATTTGATCAAACCAATCATATCCGCATATTTCATGGAACCTATATATATTACACAAATTTCAATCATGCAATTCCACCAATTTTCTCTCTTCTTACTTTTAAACAGGCGTGTGTATAAATTTGCAAACATCCGCCCCCACCCAAAAGGAAAATGTATCTCAATTTAAAAAGGGGACCCAAAAAAAAAAAAAAAAAAGAAAAAGAAGAGTCAAATCCAAGTATCCAATCAAAAGTATAGTCCATAAACTCCGAAACACACTCGAAACTTGTTGACTTGTTTTTTTTGGAATAAACACACTTGAAACTTCTATGTAGCACACCGGACCTTTCTGTTGATTTATCATCCAATGGCAAAATATGTTCCCGGACCTACAAAACGATAAATTTTTGAAAATAAATAAATAAATATTTCCTCTATTCCACAAAGATAATTCACTATTCCTTTTCTATCCATCCAAAAATAGTAGTTCACGTTTCTTAGTTAATTTTTGGTTTCCTTATATACCTCTATTTATGTATTGTAATCAACAATAAAGTTGAATAATAATTAAATGCAAGGATAAATTGCGAAAATTATTCTTAAATTATACTTTTCAAGAATATTAATTGAGATTTCTTAATCTGTATCCAAATAAGAAATGGATTATTTTTGTGGATCAGAGGGCAGAGGGCGTAAAATTGAGCAACGCTGCAAGCACCGAAAGGGAACAATAATGAATACAATTTGAATTATGCATGAATATGCTTCAGAGTTTAGTTATATATATATATATATATATATATATATATATATATATATATATATATGATACAAATATTTATGAAAAATAGTGGGAAATTTCTAAGGAATTCGCAAACGTTGTCCATTTTTATTTTCCACATTTATCAAACACACCCTTTATAGCAAAGCCGCAAAGCCAACACTTAAAATATGATATTTGTGGTGTTGGGGGAAAAGACATTTGTCCAACATTGGAAATCATAATAACAATTTCATACGAATAAGGAAATCGTAATTAATATTATTAAAAAAATAAATTTTAATTATATATTTTTAAATATACTTCTATTTTAAATGACGATAACATATTTTTACTAATAATAATACATAAGGGTATAATAGGAAAAATCTTAAAAATTAAATAGATATAAATATAAAGTAACCTATATTTTTTTGAGACAGATGAAAATGAAAACAAACCAATCTTTATGGGATGTGACCACGCGTCGACTTCTATCGTTAGTTGCTATCTCATATATTATACAAATTATATATATAAATCCTTTATTTTTGAGATTGTATTCTTTGATACACAATTTTCCAACATCTATATAAAGGTCCTAAATTTCAAGTTTTTGATCATCCAATAAGAAAGTTTTTTATTCCACACTTTGACCTCATGCTTATTTTATTATTACGTATTCATTAATATTATAGTTTGTGTGTGGACTTGCGTGGTCGAATGCTATTGGTTGGCCGTAGATTTTTGATAAGTCTATGAATCACCTAACATGAATTTGTACATTGTCAACTCCAAAGGAAAAAATACATGGCCACTAGGAAAAACAAGAGAGAACAATAATAAGTCAAGAGTCAACTCTCAATCCTTCCCACTATACTCCGAAAGAAGGTTCTTGGCCAGTCCACATGAAATTTCTTGATCCAATGAATTCTAACTCGTAGTACCCATTTGCATGTTGATACTTTTTCATACGTCCGTTATTTTTTAAAATTTAAATTTGATTAAATAAATTATATTTTCATATTTTATATACAAGATCTACTTATACTATTAAATTTTCATTATTCAATTTTATTTATTCTCTTTCTTCCTATTCATAAAAATATATCAAAATTTATATACAAACGCCCTTCTTAGAATGTTTTTGGCAGCTACTACTACTAATAATAATGAATAGAATAGAATTTTAACTTTTTACCACCCAAAACTATTACATAAATATTTGCAAGTCAATTTCTATCTATTTCATTAATATTATTTGAGTTGCTTAGTGAAAAGCGTATCATTGCGCTACCCAGTGTTTATGTGTTAACGGATCACATAACCCATCATTTGATTCATTTCATTCCTTTAGATTGCAGTTTTGTATATATTACAGAGTAATAAATTTGTGCTCGACACAATTAATGATCGAAAAATTAAATCAGAAGATTGTGATTTGTCAAGATTATGTGAAGTGAGATATTTCCAACATATTATCTCGCTTTTATTTATAGCATGTTAATTAAATTCATCAAAATTGTATCATTGTCAATCACACTAGCTATTAAAATTAATTGTCCTATATTATATTGCACCGATTTTGCTCCAATGCCCACTTGTGAGTATTTTACTATACCCATAAGTGGGTATTGGAGCGGAACTATATATTCCACCTTCTTTAGAAAAGGGTCCAAAGGGAACAAAATCAAAGGCTCTTTTGCTGCAACTTTAAATTTAAAATCATTATTTTTCTCTCTCATCATTTTTAATCATTCATTAACTCGATTTTTTTTTAACTATCTAAATTCAAAAATCCAAAGTTGAGATAGAATTTATTGATCAAAACAAATGTTACAAAGATGAGGGGCTTAAACCCTAACTTCATAATAAATATTACAATGAAAGCAAAACAAAGCCCTATAAGCTAAAAACCAACCTCAACCTAACAGCGTAACATGAGCTCAACTAGACATTAATCTTACATTAGGCATATATCAATTTTATCTAATCTAACAATACGTTGATTTGTTAATCTTTTAATATATATATATATATATATATATATATATATATATATATTTGCTAACTAGAATTTTTTTACTTCTCAACAATACATTTAAAAATTATTTTTCAATAATCTTTATCTAGCATATATACCCTAATTTGTATAACCTGGTTATCACTCCCACATGAAATATATGATTGCAATTCCTCCATAAAACTAGCTATTTTTTTATCACATTAGCTAGTAAATCTTAAGAAGTTTCTTCATTGGACAAATGACAATATAGTCAATCTTATCAAGTACTATCAATCATTGATTATGATATATTTAGTTAGTCCAAAGACAATGGGGAATGGTCGTAGGAGTAATAAATAAAATCATTTTTATTTTCTGGTCTCCACACACAGAGCAGGCCACAAATTAATCCTAATTATAATCCAAAATAGTCAAAGAAATCTTTATATTTTTTAAAATAATTTTATCAAGTCATGCATGAAATTCCCATCTCTTTTACGCAGTCAAAGTCATCAGTCATTTCCATATATACTCAATTTGTGGAAGTATATAGAATTATAAATATCAAATATTATTCCAATTAGAAAATTATGTTCTTATCTATATACATATATAAATTTTGTTCACTCTGCATAGTTCTATAGAGTTGTTCTTCTTCACATACTTTGAGTGAAAGAGAGTTTACCATACGTGTTGGCGGAGGTCGACCGGAATATGGCCGGAGCAGGCGGAGGAAGAACACTGGAAGAAACCCCAACATGGACAGTTGCTGTTGTTTGTTTTGTTTTAGTTGCTATCTCTATTGTAATTGAGTATATCATCCATCTTATTGGAAAGGTACATCTTTTTAGCCATTATTGTATATACAAAGAATAAAATTTTAACTTAATTTTATAACCGTTAATATATATGGGCTGATGCATGCATGCAATAATACTAAATTATGTCTTATAGGAGTTAAAATTTGCTGCTCTATTTCTTGTCTCTTGAATTAGTTGACGCAATTTATTTATTTAATTTGATTGGATGGAAGAGTTAGTGAAATAGAAAATTATCAAAAAAAAAAAAAAATCGTTTGATAGTATGTACGCAGAACATGTCATTTGGATTTTCGAAGTTCTTTTTTCTTCCTTAATACTGTCAAGTAAGAAATACCTAAACTATGTCTTAAAATTAATTGTCCTATATTATATTGCACCGATTTTGCTCCAATGCCCACTTGTGAGTATTTTACTATACCCATAAGTGGGTATTGGAGCGGAACTATATATTCCACCTTCTTTAGAAAAGGGTCCAAAGGGAACAAAATCAAAGGCTCTTTTGCTGCAACTTTAAATTTAAAATCATTATTTTTCTCTCTCATCATTTTTAATCATTCATTAACTCGATTTTTTTTTTAACTATCTAAATTCAAAAATCCAAAGTTGAGATAGAATTTATTGATCAAAACAAATGTTACAAAGATGAGGGGCTTAAACCCTAACTTCATAATAAATATTACAATGAAAGCAAAACAAAGCCCTATAAGCTAAAAACCAACCTCAACCTAACAGCGTAACATGAGCTCAACTAGACATTAATCTTACATTAGGCATATATCAATTTTATCTAATCTAACAATACGTTGATTTGTTAATCTTTTAATATATATATATATATATATATATATATATATATATATATATTTGCTAACTAGAATTTTTTTACTTCTCAACAATACATTTAAAAATTATTTTTCAATAATCTTTATCTAGCATATATACCCTAATTTGTATAACCTGGTTATCACTCCCACATGAAATATATGATTGCAATTCCTCCATAAAACTAGCTATTTCTTTTTATCCGCATTAGCTAGTAAATCTTAAGAAGTTTCTTCATTGGACAAATGACAATATAGTCAATCTTATCAAGTACTATCAATCATTGATTATGATATATTTAGTTAGTCCAAAGACAATGGGGAATGGTCGTACGTAGGAGTAATAAATAAAATCATTTTTATTTTCTGGTCTCCACACACAGAGCAGGCCACAAATTAATCCTAATTATAATCCAAAATAGTCAAAGAAATCTTTATATTTTTTAAAATAATTTTATCAAGTCATGCATGAAATTCCCATCTCTTTTACGCAGTCAAAGTCATCAGTCATTTCCATATATACTCAATTTGTGGAAGTATATAGAATTATAAATATCAAATATTATTCCAATTAGAAAATTATGTTCTTATCTATATACATATATAAATTTTGTTCACTCTGCATAGTTCTATAGAGTTGTTCTTCTTCACATACTTTGAGTGAAAGAGAGTTTACCATACGTGTTGGCGGAGGTCGACCGGAATATGGCCGGAGCAGGCGGAGGAAGAACACTGGAAGAAACCCCAACATGGGCAGTTGCTGTTGTTTGTTTTGTTTTAGTTGCTATCTCTATTGTAATTGAGTATATCATCCATCTTATTGGAAAGGTACATCTTTTTAGCCATTATTGTATATACAAAGAATAAAATTTTAACTTAATTTTATAACCGTTAATATATATGGGCTGATGCATGCATGCAATATATAATACTAAATTATGTCTTATAGGAGTTAAAATTTGCTGCTCTATTTCTTGTCTCTTGAATTAGTTGACGCAATTTATTTATTTAATTTGATTGGATGGAAGAGTTAGTGAAATAGAAAATTATCAAAAAAAAAAAAAAAATCGTTTGATAGTATGTACGCAGAACATGTCATTTGGATTTTCGAAGTTCTTTTTTCTTCCTTAATACTGTCAAGTAAGAAATACCTAAACTATGTTGAACTTTTTTATTTGTAAGCAACTAACAACTTTTCACTCATTTTCTGACTGAATTTTTACTCAAAATTACAGTGGTTGAAGTCAAAACACAAAAATGCTCTTTGTGAAGCACTTGAAAAGGTCAAATCAGGTATTTTTATTTATTTTATGATTTTTTATGTGAGATTTATTCCTTAACATGCTCCAAAGATTATATATGTAATTTATTTTATTTTATTTAAAAAAAAATCTCCTACTGCTATTGGCCGAAAAAGGGGTGGGTCAAGCTCGAGTTCGGCCTTCCTTGGATTCCGCATGCATTTATTTTGATTCTTGATCTGATTAAATAGTTTGTTGGAGTTTAATAAGCTCTGATATATATCATACTGACATGTAAATCTCATTTACTAACTAGATCTAAACCCTTTTTTTTGTTCTCTCTAAAGAGTTGATGCTGCTAGGATTTATATCCTTGTTGCTAACAGTAGGACAAGAGTTAATATCAAGAATATGTATACCCCCTTCCGTTGGAGCAACATGGCATCCTTGCACTAAACAAGAAGAAGGTGAAAAATACAATAAACTCTCACATGACGAAGTGGAACACCGCCGTAAACTTCTCGTCTCCGATGGTGGCGGCATGCGGCGGGTGTTGGCGGCGGTTGGTACCGACAAATGCGCACCTAAGGCATGACTATTAAGTTTAATTTGTTATTACTTCTTATTTTGTTCTGATACCATTGACTCGCCTAAAACTAAAATTGACATAATTATTTGTGTGAATATTTTTGCAGGGCAAAGTTCCTTTAGTGTCTGCAGATGGTATTCATCAGCTACATATTTTCATCTTTGTTTTGGCTGTTTTTCATGTTCTCTATTGTGTACTCACATTGGCCTTGGGAAGAGCTAAGGTAATTAATCAAGTATTTTTTCGAATACGAATAATGCCAAAGGTACAACAAATTTGGTACAACCACTAATTATAGGGGTGGATAAAATATCTGTTCAAACTTACTACCTTTTTTTCTTTTCTTTTCAAAATTTTTTTACTACAATTTACAAGTGGTTCGTAGGGTGGTGTCTCGATAGTCGTTCTATATATTTTGACTATTGTTATCATATTTTAATAATGTATAAAAAATAATTTCTAAATTTTTCTAACGGATTGATATTGCTTACGAAACGACCAAGACGTGTGACATCTACTTTGGACTTATTCTTTGTATTTTTTTAAATTTTTACTAATTTTTTAATCTTTCTCTTTCAGATGAGACGTTGGAAAGCATGGGAAAAGGAAACACAAACGATCGAGTACCAATTTTCACATGGTAAGTAGGTTCATATATAATTCTCTCATATACGAGTCGAATTGTTTTATTTTTTGTCTTCTTATCTGTTTTATCCGATCAAAATTATTTATATATATAATTATTTAATTTAATAATTAACTTATTTTGATTGAATATGACATATATATAGTCAAAGAGACAAAAAATGAGATAACTAATTTAGAGTGTGTTAGCGGATGAGTTTTAATGTATTTTTATGAGTAGGAAGAGAGAGAATGAGTGGAGTTGGATGGTGGAGATTTAATGAGTAGGAAAATAGATGGATGTGATTTGTTTGACCAAATTTGAAATTTGAAAAAAATGCATTAAAATGCATTTTTTGAATTATGCTAACACCCTCTTATACTTCCTATCTAGATACCACATTAGTGTATCGTATGTCTTTGTAGAGTTATTCTAGGGGAACATTTTTTATAAATATTTTTAAATAATATAGTGATATAGTGTTTTATTATTGGGTGATAAAGATGTGTTTTGCAGTGGTTCTTGGGAGATATTGTTTATATGCTTATATGAATATCTAAATAAAATTCCTCTGTATATAGATCCCGAACGATTTAGGTTTGCAAGAGAGACATCATTTGGAAGAAGGCATTTAAGCTTTTGGAGCAAAACACCAATTCTCTTATGGATTGTAAGTAGTTCGTAAATTTATATATAACTAAATCTATGAAAAAAAAATATTTATTTACTAATATTTAGTGTCAAATATCACAAGAAATATAAAAATATATTGGCTTTTTACATTTGGGAGAATGACTAATTTAGTTTTATTTTATTTTTATTATAGGTTTGTTTCTTTAGGCAGTTTGTCAGGTCCGTCCCAAAAGTAGATTATATGACCCTAAGACACGGGTTTATTATGGTAATTTTCTTTATTTCCTTTTGCTCTATTTTTTACATTTGATTGTCGAAATTAATTTTAATTTTTTTGTGATAATTATTTAATTTATTATATTTTTTCTAGGCACATCTAGCACCTCAAAGCCATCAAAAATTTGATTTTCGGGAATACATCAAAAGATCACTAGAAGAGGACTTCAAAGTTGTCGTTGGAATTAGGTTAGTCTCGATAAAACTATTAAATTTTGTCTCCGACACGCATTGTAACAAACGTTACAAATATATGCATACTGCTATGATATAATTAATGGCAACACGACTATCTGTCTTATAGTTGTATTTAATCCTATATATGTTTAATAGTATCATTGACAGATATATTATTTCTTATCGATATTTTATTGATCATTATATGTATATTTCTAGAAACTAGCTTCTCTTCTTCTTTTATATTTTGATTTTTCTTCTTATTGCAGTCCACCAATCTGGTTCATTGCTGTGCTCTTCTTTATCTTCAACACACATGGTGAGTCAACAAGCTTGAGAATTTAAATTATAATCGAATATAATGTCACTAATAAAGAATAATAATTTAAAGTCTATGTTATCTAGATTCTGAATAAAGAATAATGATATTCATTATCATCGTTTATCCATCATCACTAATATTATAAACCACTACCTAAAATTGATTCACCATCTCTCGACTATAAATCTTCAATATAGAATTTAAAATTACTGATAATTAATACATCATCGAAATGATATGTTGCCTGTTGTCGCCAATTTGTTATTGTTAAGTGACAAATATATTAATTTTCCATACCAATCGATAGAAACAAATTGACTATTAAACAACATTACGGTATTTGACAATAGACTGTGAAATCAATCTATAAATATATCGATCTTTACTTAATATTTTTAGTACTTTTCTATCAATTGCGTTCGTTTGGAGAAGTAAATAGTGCTTGTCGATTGTATTAAAAAAAAAAAGAAGATAACTATTTATAAATAATCTAGTTACATTCTTGTCAACTAGCACACTCATTGAGTCATTGTCTCGGGAAATTTCGGTAGACTAAAGTTTTTATATTTTTGTGGACAGGCTGGTATTCATACCTTTGGCTACCGTTTCTCCCATTGATTGTGAGTAGTCAATTTCTTTATACACACCTAATTAAGAGTTGATCACTTTTTATTATTACTAGTATTTTCTCCCGTGCATTGCACGGAGATATGTTGCAGTTTTGTGATTATCCGAAGCGTGATTTTACAATTAAATTTTATTTTTTAAATTCAGAAAAGGAAACTTTTAGCGGAAAAATGACCTCATATTATATGTGAGATATATAAGAGTTCGAATTCTAGAAGAAAAATTAAATATTGAGTTGTAAATTTGTGATTATCCGAAGCGTGATTTTATAATTAAATTTTATTTTTTTAATTCATAAAAATAAAACTTTTGGCGGGAAAATGATCTCATTTTATTAATATATAGATATAGATTTTGATAATAAGGTTAAATTTTGTTGTTTTATCTTTTATATTTTTTTTAATATTCAATTAATTAAAACAGTGTTGTACATCTAATTGAATTAAAATAAAAAAACTCGCGTGATTGTGTGTATGAGTTATTTTCATTAAATGGGACAATAAAAATAAATAAAAAATGAGACAAGATATCTGAACTTTTCGACGATTATCAAAAATAACATACATCTATCTATAACTACAGATCATATTGCTAGTTGGGACCAAGCTACAAGTGATAATAACTAAAATGGGGCTAAGCATTCAAGAGCGAGGCGAGGTCGTCGTTAAGGGCGTACCAGTGGTCAAGCCGGGAGACGACCTTTTCTGGTTCAATCGTCCTCGTCTCATTATTTACCTCATTAATTTTGTTCTTTTTCAGGTAATTAATTTTAATTATTATTAAAATAAAGAAACCCTTGAAATTGTTCTAACGCTGTAATTTATTCCATAATAATTACAGAATGCGTTTCAACTGGCCTTCTTTGCTTGGAGTACAGTAAGTTATCGTTATCGTTAATAATTAATAACTTAATATATGTAATTAATTAAAATAATTTTATTAATTACTTTTAATTAATTATGACAGTATGAATTCGGGTTGAGATCTTGCTTCCATGCACATGTGGAGGATATCATTATTAGAATCTCAATGGGGTTAGCATCTTTTTAATAAATAAGTTAATTTATAATTCAATTAATGTGATTTTGATTAATTCTTTTCTAAATAATAACTAATCAAATTTCAATTGCTAATTTCCAGGGTTCTTATACAGATTATGTGCAGTTATGTCACTCTACCTCTTTATGCCCTTGTAACTCAGGTAAAAACAAATATTAAATTTCTTATTATATAGTAGATGCTTCTAATATATTGTGTTTTCTTTTCTGGCAATGATTGACATAATATCCTGTCAATCAAAAATAGAAATTAATAGGATTTATCATAGACTCCACACTTATTAAATTAATAGGATATTATGTCAATTATTGACATATATAAAAACTGTCCATAGTGTGACAGTACAAATTTAACATTTTTTCGTGCGATATTGACAGATGGGATCAACAATGAAACCAACCATATTCAGTGAAAGGGTAGCAGTGGCTCTTAGAAATTGGCACCATACAGCCAAAAAGCATTTAAAGCAAGCCAAATCAGACCCGACGACATTGGGATCCCCTCGGCCCACGACGCCCACCCATGGCACATCGCCTCTCCATCTCTTGAGTCATTATAGGAGTGAAATTGATATCGACAGACATCAAATTTCTTCACGGAAATCAAACTATGAGACAAGTCATTCAGATACTGAGAGACCGCCTTCTCCCACGAGTTTCTACCGAGGTGGCGGCTCATCAGTACTGAACCATGACATTGAGTTAGGGTCACGGGGTCGAATTGCACCACCGCAAAATCATTATCAATAGGTAAACAAGCCCTTGAAGAAAAGAAAAATATAAGAGAAACATGTTCGTAAAATGTCAAAAGAAATAGGAGGTCAACACGAAGAGGCCTTGTGTATGTCGATAAAGTATGTATACACGCACTAAGTGCGTGTTCTTCTACATGTTTTTACATATTTTTACACATTCTTTTTAACCCCACTAATTCTCTCTCCTATTTCATATTCATATATCTCGTGGGACCTACTTCTACTACACAAATCTCCACCATTCAACTCCACTCATTCTCTCCATATATTACATAAAAACACATAAAAATCTATTTTTACCCACATCCTAACACCGAATGTATACATCGTTCTTATCATTAAGGGGCACAAAGAAAAATTAAAGAACGAGAAGGAAAAGTAGTGAAGTGAAAATTATTACGTTGGTTGAGTGTAGGAGCATTTCAATCAATTTGCAAACTCAAATTATTGCATGGGCTCAACATTGGTACGTATCATTGATTGATTTTCATTGATGGAAACTTCGTTCTTAAGTCTGTTCTAAGCAAATGAAAGTAGAGAAATTCACTACAAAAGGTGATACAAAAGCAATCATTGATGCATGGACATATCTTTTTCTTTAGTATTAATAATTCCTCAAGAACCCCACTTACAATGCATCATGTAATTTTTCCTGTATTTTCAAGCAATGTAACATCCTACATCAAATTCTTTTCACACACAAAAGTTCTGAAACAATGAATTGTAATATTCAAAGTTGATCTAGTATATATTCTCAATATAGACAGAACTTATTATGTTTACAGCTACATATATGATTCAGTATTAGATGCGATCAACTAGACATGATCAATGTATTAATTTCAAAATCATCCAATATTACCAAACTGATATGTACGTATTCCTTGATCACCATAGGTCAATTACCACGCGGACGTTACATCAATTTTCTATATTTTTCTATTGTAATTGGTTATTTACGTGTGAGTGTTAATAAATTGTGGGAATTTTGTAACGTACGTTGATCGTCTACATAATAAGTTAATAGTAAAAATAAAAATAAAATATACTTGTTGAGTAGCTTAAAATGTTAAGGTTTGGCAAATGTATCTCTATTCATGCAATATCTATGTATCAACAACAACATATATAACCGAATCAAAAAACTTCCAAACGGTAAAACAAATATTATTAAAAAAAAAGTGAGAATAAAATAGTTTTTAAACCTTTCGATAACAATCTTGATCCAAATAATATTATTGACGACTAAAGTTGCAACCCCTCACCAAACAATGATTCATCATAATTCCTAACTAAAAATAACACTTCACCTAACAATTATTTCTTTAGTTATCTCTTCCTCACTATAAAACCCTTCTCTTTTCACCTTCAAGAAATCATGAACTCTATACTTCCAACATTTTGAAACTCTATATCTCAAGTGAGAAAAAAAAATTAAAGATAAAAATGGGTTCTTTCTCTTCATCTATCTTCAACTTTCTTCTCTTCCTCCTCCTCCTCGCCTCCACAAAAACCCTAGCCCAGACCCCGGCCGTGGCACCAGCGCCAGCGGGGCCCACAAACATAACGAAAATTCTCGAAAAGGCGGGACAATTTACTACACTTATCCGCCTCATGAAGCTCACACAAGTTAGTGATCAGATAAACACAGGTCTCAACAATTCAAACCAAGGGTTGACTGTATTTGCACCAACCGATAATGCATTTTCTAGCCTCAGCCCAGGAACCCTAAATTCCCTAAGTGATCAACAAAAAGTTTCTTTGTTACAATTTCATATTTTGCCTAGTTTTCTTTCCTCGTCACAGTTCCAAACTGTAAGCAATCCATTGAGGACTCAAGCTGGAGATAATGTCAATGGAGAGTTCCCACTCAATGTCACTACTTCTGGCAATCAAGTCAATGTTTCTACAGGTATATATTTTCTTCTTCCTTTGATCAATTAATTAACACTAAGTTGACTGTTTAGCTGACGTAAAAATTGGACCTAGCTAAAAGGATACAACAATAAATTGCAGATTTGGCGTCCAAGCTGAAAGCTATTATTATATTGTGTTTTCTAGCAATCCAAAATACTGATACTTTAGTGTTATTTCGGTCAATTAGTATTTGATGTCCGTTTTTGTCTTTTTACCAATTTCATATATATGTTTTCTAGGGTTCTTAGTCTATTTAAACAATTTGTCGCTTTGTGATGACAGAGTTCTCTAGTGGATTCTAGTTTCATAGTTCTACAATGATTCGCTTGAATCCTTCTCTTATTGCTAATGTTACTTTTTTAGATAGTAAGTTTTGGGGTGTAAAAGAGTAAATTTTGATAAAATAAGTAGATTAAAAGTAAATTTGACATGTATACAGGTATAACTGATGCCACAGTAGCCAACACAATTTATACAGACAACCAACTGGCAGTATATGAAGTAGACAAAGTACTTCTTCCTTTGAAGATCTTTGCTCCTCCAGCTCCGGCCTCAGCCCCTGCCCCGTCTACAGCAAAGCTTAAGAAGAAGTTGCCGGCGGCCGACAGCCCTGTCGCAGGCGGTGATGCCTCGGCCAACACCTCCGGTGGAGATGTCCTTACCATGCATGGCGTTTTGCAGGTGGTGGTCTTAGCATTTGCCATGGTTGCAACACTTTGGTTATGACAATGACATAATGAGTGCCTTTGAATATATAATTGCCACCTCTCATGCTCAATACAATTTAAATTCAATATTTGTGATTACATTTTTGTAAGGTTGAGACGATTTTGTCCCTTTTTTTCTTACGATTTTTTTTTCTTTGCCGGGTTGGGGGGGCGGGGGTGGTGTTTGTTACATTTGCGTATTTGTGTATCTTGATATTTTGTACCTAAATATTTTGCATCAATTGGTTGCAAAAAATCAATTCATTCATCAACCATTATTGAGTTAATCTGATTTCATCAATTTGGTGACTTTTTCAATATATCGATAAAAATTTATGGGTCTAAATTTTGGCCTACTGGTGACAGTCAAATATCGTTTTAGGTATACACATTTTTAAAAATTAATTTTTTATTTTTATTTTTTAAATACCTTTTAAGGGTACATACTCCGAAATTTTGGTGGATACATTTATGTCCTGACAATGGATCCGAAATCGATAAATTATGTAAAATTTGTTAAAGTTGACCAAAAATAAATCTAATTTAAATTATGACATCTGATTGATTTTGTAACTAACAATTATTAAATTATATTATATATGATATATTTGTACGTTTTATAACTGGAAAATACGAGCACTTAAACACGAAAACAAAAATTGATTTATTTTATTGTTGTAACATTATAATTAACAAGAATACACATTACACCATAATTTTGTATCAGATTAGACTTATTAATTAATCATACATTAATACAGAGATTAATTATAATGAATCAAATTGAAGCAGCAGATGAAGGCCTCTGAAATCTGCAAACTTTGCAAGAAGTTGAATAGAGTGATGGAGTAAGATATTTATCTTCCCCACCCATCATAGACATTGGCACCCCTCTTTTGACTGGACTTACATATCCGGGCCTATATGTTTTTCCGAGAACGCCCTCCACTAAATCAGACAAATTGAAGAACTTAAATTGTGTCTCCAAATGAGCATAAGAATCATCCTTAGGTATTTGATATTTATGAACCTTGTTTTCTTGTTCACCAATGGGGGTCACTCTTATGGCTATTTCCACTAGGCCATCAATTGTCACTGTTATCGTGTTAACATCGTCAGTTCTCTCGATCGTTGTTACTCTTTCTTGACTGTATAGCTTGCGTTCAGCTTCTCCATCTTTGGGAATAACTATTGCATCTCCGTCCCATTTGACGATAAGTGCATCCACTTTGTCGTCCCAATGGGCGACTCTCTTGGCTGCGATGACAAGTGTGTGATAGTCGAACATGATGGAGAGTGCTTGTACCCATGTGAAGTCTCTTGTCCTCCCTACCGGCCTAGTACCAATGAAGTGTGCATTGATATGAAGGTTTTCGTCCGAGACAATGGCAAAGTCGTGTCCTTTTGATCCGTGGAAGTAGAACATGACACCATCGCCTCCAATAAATCGTGGGTCATAGCATAGAGAACCATACCCATTGCATTTAGGCCTTCTCCCTGAAAGAGAAAATTAAATGAGTGACAATGAGACTTAAACTGTGAATTTTAACATCATACTATCTACTATGCTAAACTACCTCGTCTAACAACTCAACATCTCAGGTGGTTCAAGTGTGAACTAAAACACTAAATGATGTAGAAATGATTTAGAAGAAGAGGTTAGCTTACACTTGCAAGTGACTTCACACTTGCTACTACAATTAATAAAACATCCCTTGTTCCTCTTGTTCTTCTTCGGCTTCCTCTGGGGGCACTCAGTGGGGCATGTGAGGGTCTTGTAATGGCAGGCTCCCCGAGCTTTGCAAAAAGCTCGTTCTTGCCCCGTTGCTGGGAGGGCAGGCAAGACGTCATAATTAGTTGAAGCAGCATCATATCGACCTTTTTTACCATTACCGTTGCCATTGTTATTCCCATGATTGCCATTTCCATTGCCATTGCCTGCGTTTCCGTTGCCATTGCCACCGCCAACGTTGCCATTTCCATTGCCACTACCATTCCCTGGGTTGCCATTACCACTACTCGGGGTTCCATTACCATTGCCATTACCATTTCCCTTGTTTCCATTTCCATTGTCATCCCCAGCGTTGCCATTTCCATTGCCGTTGCCCTTGTTGTCATTTCCATTGTGGTTGCCACCATTGTCGTTTCCATTGTTGTTGCCGCTATTGTTGTTGCCATTGTTATTGCCTTGGGCTAAAACAGTGTGGATTTCCATCGAAACGAACAAGAGGAGGATAGACGTTGCAATGCAAAGCCTCCTCATCGCCATGTTTCGAACGTTTTTTGGTACAATTCTTGAATACTTTGTGATTTTATGCCAAGTGATGCTAGTTAAAGAATGGATGAACACAATGAGGGCAGAGAGGGCACTTATAAGTCATAACGAGGAGAAACTTGGCCATGGAGTTTGGCTTAATCCTTGGGAGTTAACTTATTTTGCATGAACAAACAGCTATTAACAGCAATTTTTCATGTGACAATTGGGCTTTGGGTGGGTTGACTAAGAGGGCTTTGAGTACTTTAAGAGAATGAAAAACTAGCATCATGTTGTGCTTGATTTCAGTTTAAGAAACTCCACATTGACTATAGAAACATTCCTTTCAAGATTTCTTGTGGATTCTAGTCATAACAGAACTTGTTTGGTTTAGATTTTTTTTTAAAAAAAGTTATTTTCTTCTCAAAATGAATTTTTACCCACAAGGTTTCTATTGTTGCTATAACAAATTTTTAAGCTTATCTCTATTTTTCAACCCGCTTATTCAAAAATTATTTTTCATTTACAAATCTCTCTTAAAGGAAGATTAAGAGCATCTCCAATGCTCATTTCTATTTTGAATGTCTATATAAGAGAGATATAGACACAAAATTTTAGATGGGTTTCACCTCTTTTTTTTTTTCAATTTTCTCTTTAAAAAAACAATTTTTCATTTATTTTCCTCAATTTTCCCACTTTTTTTGTCATGTTTTCCCTGCCACGTAGACATTTCCACATCCCATGTCATATCTTCCACTATTATTCTATTAGGGTGTGTTTGATTACAAAGCCGAAAAATGGTTGGAAGGAAAATGTTTTTCGGGTAAATGAATTTCGGAAAAAGCTAGGTTTTTCAAGGAAATGGTAGTTGTAGGTGTTTGATTGGATTAATTTGAAAGTTGAAAAATAATGTTGTTTTCCTTATTTTCTTGCATTTTTTCATGAAATTTGATCATTTTCCTTATCTTTACGGTTAAAACAAATAGTCCATAAAAAATCAAAAAAGAGGAAATCTTTTCCCCCCAAAAAAAAATCACCTCCCCCCTGAGGAAAACGTTTTCCTCCAAAACAAGGAAAAGTGCGAATTTCGAGAAAAGTTGGAAAAGGTTTTGGGGAAAAAAAAGACAATCAAACAGCCAACCAAGGAAAAAAAAAGTTGGAAAATAACTTTTTCGGGAAAAAAATACATGAATCAAACACATCCTTATTATTTTTGAATTTTCCACTATCTCTTGATCTCCTCTTTTTACATTTCCCTATGTCTTTGGTCTACACATCTTTCCATTCATTTTCAATTAAAATAATTTTCCATGTCTCTCTCATCCACATCACCGCCCAATTCATATTTGCATTATATTGGAGATGCTCGTAGGGTTGGGCACAGACATGCATGAGCTATGAGGCGCTTCTTCTTGAAAGATGATGGCTCATTCTAAGCACGTCAATCTTTAATAATGAATCCGTGTGCTCATTTGAGTATTAATTTGATTGAATACTTTAATAGACTCTGATAGTATAATAATTGTTTATAATTGAGAAAGATTTTTGACAACCGATTCATGAATATGTGGCTAAAGATTCTTGACAAAACAATGACATCAACAGAAAAGTATTTAGATCATAATTTTGAGGGAAAAAAAATCAATCTTGTTAGGAAACTGTCAAAGGACAATATTTAACATACACCCCCTCGTACCACAGACATAAAACTCTCATAAAATATGAGAGGATAAAAAGTCAATCTGCCTTCCCTTGTGTCTAACACAATACATATAATTTTTTCTATTTTTGTATGTCAATTATTTTATTTATGTTACTTAAAAGCGTGATAAAATATAAAAAGCATAAACGTAAGTGAATGACAAGATCAAGTTTTGACTTTAAACGGGTATAAGTGTATGCTACGTGAAGTAAAAATGTAAAATATGCAAAACAATAAGATCAAATTTCAAGCTTAATTAACCGCCAATTAAGTAAGATCAATGCGAGTTTTTTAGAACAAATTTCTCACCACCTATCAAACAAGTCATCAATCGTACAGTGTGAACGCGTGGGAATCTTAGGAAATACAGTAGAATAAGGCAACGGTAATCTAGGAAAATACATTGCATGTTAAGGAAAGGAGAAGGCCGCAAACAACCAAGAAAGCAGAGCACATGGGCTATGCACTAATGGATCTCCCATTACAGAGTTACCCGGGGAGGTAAACACTGACTTGGGCTCACTTAAAGGCAAAGTCAGGTTCCATTAAGAGTATGTTAGTGTAAATTTTCATTTACGAATTGTGAAAATTATAAGATACATGGATAACAACGAACAACCATCTGAAATACGAGATAGTACTCAAGTATGGACTGAACAAACAATCAATTTGAACCTGACTCGACAAATGGCCCTCGCAAAATTTCTAATTTCTTTT
The DNA here is from genome assembly GCA_018223645.1 of Jasminum sambac. Taxonomy (NCBI): domain Eukaryota; kingdom Viridiplantae; phylum Streptophyta; class Magnoliopsida; order Lamiales; family Oleaceae; genus Jasminum; species Jasminum sambac. Next base: position 32,949,854 of record CP073652.1, read on the forward strand.
AGAGATAAATTTTATTTTCAATTTTAGACAAACAAACGATTACTTTGAATCTAACTTGTTAGATGGTCCTTGTAAAATTTATAAGTTCTTTTAGAAATACGATGAGGTTTTGATTTATACTTTACTCTGGCAAAATTAAACGTCCAAAAATTCATATGCATATATGAAATTAAAACCAACTTCATTTAGAAGTCTCCAATGCATACCATCATTGTTACACTTTCTTACTCTAAAGTCTTGAAAAAAATTGGAATAATTTTGTACAAACTACGGCCAACATTGTTACACTTTCTTACTCTAGTTCATATTTTAAACTCCGTTGAGCCTATAAATACAAGTCTAGTTTCGGGTATGTTTCCCAACTTATACAATTCAGTTCAAATTGAGTTGGGATCAAAGTCCGATTATATTGAGTCTACTGCTAATGTTAAAATTTGACTTTAATTCTAAAATAAACAAAAACTAAGTTGTAAATCATACATTCTCTATGGCGAAGTCTAAAACCCATCTACAAGTCACAATGAACTACCATCAATATAAATAACCACTTTTGACATCACAAATTGCTCATTTCAAAGTCAAAAGCCTTTATAAGATTCTCTGCCACACGATTGGTGCATCAATACGTTTCAACCCTTGCCACACATTCTCGTCTAAGATTCATTTTGTTTAGAATATAACAGTTTGCATCACAAACCTCTACTTCAAGATACACGGTTTCTTGAAAAGCAATGCTAATGCATCGTGGCTGGATCAAAGTGGTTGATGCGGCACCACACAAAATTAAGGCCTTGTTAGATTGGGGGTTTAGTTGTTCCGCGCGGTATTCCGTGTAAAAATGTGTGTTTAATATTATTTTGGGAAATGTGTGTGTGGTTGAAAATGAGTATGAAGTATACAGAATTGCGTGCGAATTTGGTTAACACCAAATAGAACAAGGCCTAAGTGTGAAGACGACACTTTGAATATAAAATTTCTTTTATTTTATACGTAAATTTTAAAATTTTGTTACTGTAATATTTTTACTGCACTCATGCAAAATTTCTGATTCTCCTATAACCCTATATATATATGACAGTATGAGTGACTTCTTTGCAACCCCAATAAGCAACATGGATAAAAAGAGAAGCCAAAAACTCTCAAGATGAATGGACAGATGCAATCGAACAATTTCTTAAAACCACTTCCACCTCTATCAGAATTCCAAAAAGAAAAAAAAAAAAAAAATTAATTATAAGTAAAATCTTTTAACCTTAACCAAACAAACTCTTTAGGAGATCCTATTTCATTGTATTCCATATATAGCCACAACAGAGTGCAGCATTTCACAAGCTCTATACAAAATATTAGAAAGCTAGCAATCTAGCATGGCCTTTCAACCATGGAAGACGTCTACTTGAATGTAAAGAATTTCTATCAGCCAAAACCTGACTTTCCGACTCAAATACCTGCCAAAATACTCATGGCCATATAAAAAAATTAAAAAAAAAAAAAAACAAACAAACAAAACGAAATAATTCTTTGGCAAACAAGCTCTAATAAATGCGTGATAGAGATGAAGAATTTACCCTTGAGACCTGTTGTTATTACTTGTCACTCTTGTTGGTATACAGGAAGGTCGTACATTGGGGGCTTAAGAAACTTTTGATCCCCGTTGGACTGCAAGATAATGCTAGTTGAAGCCTGTTCGCCTATATTAGTCGCCATCTTCAAGAAGTAACTATGCCTGTACAAGAAGGAAATATCAAGATAGGTATTGGTGTAAATTAGCTGTTCAATACATTGGCATAGGACGTATACCATCTAGTGTCGGCTGTCAATTCGGGGTGAAAAGCAGTTGCAAGCAAGTTTCCCTGTTTTACTGCAACAATTACTTTACTCCCTGACCCAGCTTTCTCCTGATTTATTAGTTGAAATGGTTAAATGATCAAGATATGCTTGCTGTAAAAAATATTTATGGCAATCATAAAGAGCCAATCAAAAAGTCGGACAAACTGAAAACATGCCAAACAAACCCAAGTTTTATCGGGATTTTCCTTCAATCCTGGAGTTGTCTCGACTTGCCTCTGTAGGTTTCACTATTACAAAAAAGATTGAAATTTTTATGCCCCCCTCACGCCTCTTACACAGTAAAAAACCAACCCCCTGTAAGCCTTCTAAATATTGTAGAAGTAGGACAGGTTCCAGCATGGTTATTGTCATTCTCCATAAAAGCCAGCAGCATCACAACTTGACAATGTTCTAGGGACTACTTACAGCTTGTTTGACGAAATGGTTTTAACAAGAAAAGTAACTTCTAGAAAAATGTGTGGTTAAAAAGTGAAAATTTTATTGAAAAGTGTGCGAATTTTCTTTTCTTTTCTTTTTTTTTTTTATAATTCTTTTTGGGGTGTGTGCGCGCATGTGTGCGTGCAGTTGAAAGTGAGTGTCTGGACAAGTGATTGTTAAAAGGGTTTTGTCAAACAAGTACTCACTGACAAGTCCATTGAGAAATAATTGATGGCAAGGTGCTTCTTTAGGTATTTAAGAAAATAGTTTCCAACGAGTAAAAGAGGAGTCATACAAAATGGTTTCCACAACTAATTCCCAAACATACTCAGCCTGGTAAACCACTGAAGCATATTCAACCATAAGATAATAATCAGACTAAAACACAAAACCACGAAGCACTTCTTATATCCTAAAGCACAGAGCATACACGACTAAAAAAATCATAAAATTTTTTAAATAAAGCAACATGGCATAAGACGCATATTGGAGAATCCCTGTATGGTTAAAAAATTGAAGAGGTGAAAATGAACCTCAAGGCTTTCAGCAGAAGGATGAGAACGTGCAGCTTTGTCAGATGGAGTGGGAATATCAGCCAAAACTTCTACTTCCGGACCTACTTCAAGGATCCCTGGAGCGCGAATAAAAACCCCACGAAAGCTTGGAGGTCCTCCTTCTTCAGCCGCGATTTTCGGTATCAAAAGCTCCGCCTCAAAGCTTTGAAGCTGGAAAGGTTAGCTTGTTAAGGAAATAGGCTGTAACGAGTTAAAATAAGCCTAAGATCTTGTTTGGTATAGCTTTTTGAGAAAATCATATCATTTTCAACTATTCATTCTTTGATGGGACAAGTTTTTTACATGTTTTTAGAAGTTTAACGACATTCAAAAATCACTTTTTAAAAATCTATACCAAACAAACAATAATAATATGTTCAAGTAAATTTTTTTATTTAAAACTAAATATTAACTTTTAGGAGGTTGAACAGTACCACAAGATGTGTGGATAATAATGAGTCGTAGTGTGAAATCTGTCATTCCTATTGATGTTTGACTTTGACTAGTAGCATAAGCATATTTTAGATAGAAAAAGTTAGGGTGTGTTGGATTGGAAAGGGTGGAAAGGAAATTATTTTCCACCTTACATGGAAAATAAAATCCAGCTTAGAGGCAGATTTTATTTTCCATGCAAAATGAGGCAAAACAAACTTTAGAACGTTTTTGTACCTAGAATTGATTTTCCCGGAAAATTTTGTGTTCCAAACAGCAAACATGGAATTGAATTCCTTTGATGGGACATTTTCCATTCAAATTAGAGGCAATCAAACACACCCTTATAAGCGAAGGGAAGATATATGCACTATTGATTTCATAGGAGAACTACTTTTATATATTGGCGTCTCGTCTTTCTTGGGATACTAGTAATAATATAATTAAGACCGATTGGATGGTCACCTGGCTGCCAAAGAAGTTTCGATGAACCATACAGTCGAGGCCCCCAATCAATTCTTGGCCACCAGCTTTTTGGCCTACAAATGAACACATGGCAAGTTCAAAACTAAACAATAGGTGTATCTCATTATTTAGCCTGTGTTTGTTTTAACTTTTTCTACCCAAAAATTAACTGATACTACTCAATCTAAAATAAATACCAACCATATCTCTCAAATACTTAGTCCTTATTATCCACACTTCCAGTGGCATGGGCGCACCACCGTTAACCTTAAAAATTTAGTTTTTAGCAAGGTAAAAGCTTACGCAAACACATGCTTAGTCTATATTATCTCAAAGTTATATTCAAACGGGGGTCTGATGAATCATGATCGCTAATCAAAGATGGTAAAAGCAACGGGTATTACATCAATAAAAGAACAAATTCATAGAACTTCCTAAGATAACATCAATGGAAAAGGATACCAACCTGTGGCCTTGTTGGCCAAGAAAATAAGGCCTGCACATGTCCCCCAGACCGGTTTCCCCATTTTGACAAACTCCCGTAGAGCAGGAAACTGCAATTGTTACAAAATCTAAGCTCCATAATGTCAACAAAAACCTTCATATAATAGTTACAATCTGCAATGACCTCGATTAACCAATGTTAATTTTCTAAGTTTAGTATAGATAACTACTTTAACATACTAATGCATGCTGCTTTCTACGGGATTATCACCATAAACCATTTCACATGAAAAATATCCACCGTAAATAGCCTATCCAATATCAGAAAAGGATAAAGATCTTGAAACTACTACTTGTTAAGAATCCATGTTCTTCCCTATCACACATCAAATACTTGCAAGTTTTTACCAGTATCCCAAAACACATAAAGTGTGACTAACCGTCAAGCTTTTGAGGTTAAGAAGGTGTAAACATCTGGTCCACAAAGTAAAAGCATAAAAAAGTTAAAGTGTGCAAAAGAATGCCAAGTTTCAAACTTAAGCGGGTTTTTTACATTCAGCATTGAATTCCTAGTTTTGTGAAAAGTTGCTACTGTGTGTTGAAGTAATCAAAAGGAACATACAAGGTTGTGGTACTCAGCAAGCTTAGCCATGGTAGTGCTTTCGCCTCCAGGGATAATGAGGGCATCAACGCTCTGAAGCTGCTCTGGCTTCCTTATCTCAACTCCTTTCACTCCCAGCTTTCTTAAAGCTACAAAATCCCCAAAAACAAAAATACACTCAATATCCATAACAATGAAACTAACAAAGTCCCACATAAAGTGATACAAATCAACGCCACTGTTTGGCACAATTATACACAATTCTTCAAGAACTAGAACCATACCTCGTTCCCATTTCAATTCAAGAGTTCTTACGTGTTTTCCACAACTTTAACCATTCCAAAAATGTACAAAACCCTTTTATTAACAAGAAGAAGAAGATATAGAGAGGGAAGAAGATTGCCTGCTATGTGTTCGTTGAAAGACCCCTGTAAAGCAAGAACTCCAACGGCCATTGTGAACGAAAGTAAAAGCAACGATTTAGAAATTTCAACAAATTCCGAAGGGATTTTTGATTGAAATTATGAGAATCGTGTCCTAGTTTGCTTCACGGGAATAGCAGAAATGGAAGCCGCAAGTAAATTTCTCAGTTCGCCGCCACACGTTGGGCACTCGGATTTGGGTCCCAGGAATCCTCTCCCGCTTCTTTCTGATGTTCTTAGGACCAACACTTTATTGTCACTCAACTTTACAACATGTTCAAATGGGTCACTCAAGGTTATTTGGCGTCAAATTGGTTGCTAAAACCTCTAAATTGTTTTCAATTGCATAGCTCAATTATTTTTCAATATTCAATTTTTTTATTATTACTTTTTAGGGTGGGGAGACCGCGTTATGGGTCCCAGTCTTTCGAACGAACCATGTGCATTCTATTCCTCTAATCCAATCGAGCAATTCGTCCAATTGGCATCAGAATTTTTAATAAGTTTTTGTAATGATTCCAATCGAATCCCACATGATTCTCATTGGAGCATATAACAGGCCAAATCTGAATATATAGGTCATGACGGAACCAAGCATTTGCTACTTTTTAGCCATGGATGTCGCCAATATATATCATTCTCCAAAACGGAAAAAGAAGAGAAAAAAAAAACAAGCTAATAATATTTTCCAAAGAGCATGAGGACAAAAACTACTGTAAAATATCTACAAAGTGTTGTATCCATTTTTATTGCATGGAGGGGCAATGCTCCAAACCGCCATTGATGCTATTAAAATTAGCACTTTCGATCCCCTACGGCCCTACCCATGTGAGTATATTAACTACTATTATTAGCTAATATGTAAACTTAATATTTTGAGGGAGAATAAGGAAAAAAGTTAAAACATACATTTTATGCTGATCATCACGGCATCACTTGTGATTTATGAATAACTTAGGCGCAAGATGAGTTAGAACTTAGAACTGCAAGGCTAAAAAGACAAAACAAACGGAGCAGAGTTTCACATTTCATCCTCAATCTTCAGACAACGTGACAAAATGTCCCTAGCTCTTTTTTCTAACACTAGTTACAAACACGTGCTTCGCATATGATATTATACCAATATTTTTTCACAAAAAATAAAAATTAATTACAATAAATTGAAATAAGAATCAGTACAAGGAAAATAATGAAATATTTGAATGAATGTACCATCACCAAAAAAATCTTAATTCGCAAGTTTATACTGATTTAATAATATTGTTGCTCGCAATTTTCTCATTAATGTGTAATTAGTCCATGTACCATTTAGCAGAAGTTATTAGTCTAATACTCTATTGGTGTATTTAATTATTTAGTGCAAATGTGTAATGTGTAAGTGGTTATTTTCAAATAGTTTTATTCTAATAAGTTTCTTACAAAACAATTTCTAAACGTTGTCCGTATACGTTTTCACATATAATATTCAAATAGAATTTATTTTTATAGATTATTATAATAAACGTCATATCTAACAGGCTATAAATCTACAAGCTTCAAGGCATTAAGGGTATGTTTGATGAGCACAATAAGCTAGTTTATATCTTATTTGGAGAGTTTATAAACTCCTTCTATTTAAATAAACTATATTTGGTTGGAATAGCTTATTTGAAAAGCTTTTTTTTACTAGTTTTTCAAATAACTTATGAGATTTTCATTTCTTATTCCATTTTTACCATTTTCTTTTTTGTTAAAAAAAAAAAGAGAAATTTTATTATTTTAAATATGTCATTTTTTGTGCTTTTTAGCTAATTTTGTCAAATGCTAATATTTAAATCAGCTTGCTTTTTAACTATCAGCCATAAGTTATAAGTCATAAGCTCTTAGTTGGATTATCAGCTGTAAGCTAACTTATCAACTATCAACTACCTTATCAGCAAGCTAATAAACTATCTAGCTTGTTCTACCAAATACACCATAAATCAAACCATTTGACTGGCATGCCTAGCATTTCTTTTGTTGAAAAATTAGACAAACTAACACTTCAAAAGCATTTTAACTAAAATTTATCATTGCATCACACAATGTGATTATTTGTTAGATCTACAATTTGAAGAAATATATAAATGAGAAAAATAACTCATAAATGATAATCAAAATGAAATAACGATAACCGAAGTTTGCCATTGTTAAATTACACAATATGATTGTTTATTAGATTTATAACTTGAAAAAATATATAACTGAGAAAAATAACTGACAAATGATAATAAATGAAACTGTCACTTCTGTAGATAGAATTGATCGAGAATAGAATGTAAAAATAATTAAGAGTTAATTGTTTTTTTTATGAAGTCGGGATATTAATTTGAAATAAATATTAAATTAAACTTGAGGGATTATTGATAAGTTACAAATATAATTTGGAGTTAATTGAAAGAAGTGTAATAGATTGAGTTTTTTATAGAAAATATAAAATGTAAAAAATAAGACTTTTACACATAATCTTTGACGTTTATGATAGACTCTATATTTATAATTAGCTATTAAAACGAAGTCCGTATTAAACTTCAAATTGAGATATTTGATTTAACATCCATATTGCATACTTTTTGACTTAACTATGATGTTGTCTTTTCTAAAGAAAAATGTGAGAGCTATAGTTGAAAAAAAAAATAAAAAATAAAGGAAAATGAAGAGTTTCTTTTTTAATTAATGAATTAAGGATAAATTAGAAATTAAAAATTTATAAAGGCAAAAATAGGAACATCAAAAGTTTCCAACGGATTCACTTTTTTATATATTAGTGATTAGTGATAGTGATAAGTGATTAGTGATAAAGCATTCCAACCTTTTCCATAATTCCAATTGCGTCCCTAACGAGGTAGCTACAAAAAAGTTCACTACTCTAATTAATATCATGATGTGTTACGTCTCTCAAGAGAATGTAGAGTTTAATTATGTTCTTAAAAAATTCGAATAGAATCATCTAAAACGTATATGGGGTTAGATAGAATAGAGGTTGATGCGTGGTCAGTCCTATCTTTAGGCAAAAGAAACGTCCACCTCAAGAGCGCGCTCCTATTTGAAAGGCTGCTTTTTGTCAACCCAAAGGCTAATGAAATAAAAGTTTTTCCTACTAGTGTTTTATGTGTAATAATGTGGAATTATTACAAATACCATAAAAATAAGTCAAAAGTTAAAATTCTAAGTTAGTTCTTTTATTAAGAAGATTTTTTTGGTGAGTGGAGAGACTCAGTGACTAGGAGTGCTTAATTTCAATGCTGTTTTGAACTCTGAAAGTCCCATGACCGAACGGAATTGAGGGGTTCCATAACTTTAGTGTGATCGCTTATTATTATTTACTTCTCATAAAGTTAATTATTGATCCAAGTTTAGTGGAGATAATTATTTTTAAGTGAAGATCAACTTTTATTGGTGCCACAACTTGTCCATGACAATTGTTTTATACCCAATTTTGGGTGACTTTTTATCAATCACATGTCTTGTAGTTTTCTTGTTGGCCAATAAGTGGTTATTTCTTGATTATAAGTTACAACTTTCGAGACTCAAATTAATTTGCTTTCCAAAAGTATTTATCTGATCTGGATACCAAGCCAATGAGACAATGACCCATGGAGCTTAACTGACTCTTTTATGACTTTATATCTTTAACTAATGTCATTATTATATTATATAGTACAATCATCATTGTTAATCCTGCTCAAAATATGACAGTCTATAATTAAGAGTACCACGAGCAAACCGTATTGATTTGAATCAAACTTTATTTCAGAACGAAGAATGACTAGCGTATTCTTGCAAGTGAAATTTTATTGGTCTATTCATAAAGCACAATGGATACTCATTACAGTCCATGATGGAGTGAGACATTTAGCCAAATATTGGTCAAACCACCATTAGAATTTGGTGGGATGACACAACCTTTACCACTCAACCATGGGTTTGAATTCAGATGTTCTCAAATAGAGACAATCGAGACGTTTAGGAGCCGACTAAATATCTCAAACATTGTCAATTGATGCTCAATATATAAGAACAATATGTGATCACTCTCCCTATTCAAGAAGATTTCACTCCCCACACCACGTCTCCCTCTTATTGGAGGGCTCAAGTGGGGGTCACATATAGCATGGGGAGGTGATCAATCCCCATAAGAACAGTACAAGATTGATGCGGTGTTAGAAAACATCATTAGTATTTTCGGATGTCAATATGTTTCTGTTAAAATTGAACGAGATAGATTTTTGTCACTAAAGAAAAATACAGTACGTACAAGTGGGCGACATAATCACACTGTATAACACCAATGACAATAACAATAATAATTTGTAGAGTGGCTGAAAATGGAAAGGGGGTATAAAAGATGTAACGTAAAATCAAGAATGCATGGTCCAGTTATGGATCAATTCATAGGCGATTGAATGACTGGCAAAGAGCAGGTAGAAAGAATGTGGATTGTCAGTCCCTTCTATCTCATTGAACCACCCAACTGACACACTCTAACTCTTTCATTTTCATGGTTGCAGCCCCACGGGCACGTGACATGCGATATTATTTAATATTTATATGAACACAATTTATTATATCTACGAGATGCACATTATTTTGAAATTGTATGTGATCATTTTTATATGACATAATCGGTTAAATAAGTCCTCAGATACCAATTAGCCACCTCGGTATTGGTAAATGTTACCTCATCTGCTCATCATTGAAAGTGATCAACTTAACATGCAATAACCACTTAACAGCATCCATTGTCAATGTAACCACCTTAGCGTTATTCAATGTCGAAGTGATGTGTGTGTTGCCAAAATAATTGTTTTCTATGTCGGTTTTAAATCACTTCTAACACCCACATTATAAAAATAAAAAATTTCTTCCTTTTTAATTTTCGCGAATTTAATTTCCATTTGATAAAATAAAGAAGACCATTACAATTTTTCTATTTTTAACAACACATAGCTTGTTCGGTAGAGCTGTATTTAGGTGTAAAAAATCATTTTTAAGTTGGCCGACATAAACTTCGAGTAGGAAAAGAGCAAAAGGTATTTGACCTTTTTTCTGATTGTTCTTGAAAGTGAATAATCGATTGTGCTATGTTTGCGATAAGATAAGATGAGAAAAGAAACTTAAAAAAGCTATTGATAATCTCCGTCTTGGTAGTGGCGACGAGATTTCGTTCTGCGCCAATACTTGCGTAATTATCTTGACTTGTAAAACCACAACATTTGTTAATGTGGTAAAATAAAATGTAGTTAAACAATAAAAAAGTATTACGAACCACTTATTGTACTCATCTTGACATAGACATATAAATTATGGATCTACAATAGAACAGTTAAATTAAGCACGTGGTTAATTTTTTACTATTTTTTGACGATTAGATTAAAGACAATCTCACGTCATTTATCTTTATCTAATTTCCCTCTCCTTAATTGATTCTTGATTGATGTATTTTCTTTGTTAGTCCCTTCTAATTATTACCATATAGATGGAGTTTATTTTTCGTGATTATATGCGCCAGACGATGCCATTTTGGGCAGAAATTCTACTCTATCTACTATATACTCGTGTGAACTTTGGAGGATTGTCTTTTTTTTTTCGATAGTGAGTTAGTGTGCTTTGGCGTATGTTTAGGTCCCAACGGTTTGAATGACTCTAATTTGTGGAGTGATCCTTCTTTAAAACATCGTCACACTTTGAACATTAACTTACGGATTTGATCACCTACTCACGTGGATAGGTGCCCATGTCGACATGGCACCTTGCGATAGCGCCACATCATTGTTAAAAAAAATTTTTTTAGCATCCACATCAGATCGGATGAATGATATATACCCTATGATGGTGAGGGGCCCGTGGGGGCCTACAAATTTTTTTTTTCAAGTGTGGGTACGTATCCACGTGGATAGAAGAAAATGATTCCGTTAACCTAATCTCATATTCTGCTCCCTAAATCTCAACAATATAATTTTGACATATTGGTTCATGTTGATTGTTGCAAGCAGTATTTCAGCTTGCTATCAAGCTTGAACCTTGCTTTTCTCATTTCTCATTTATTGTTTTTCAAAATTTACATAATTATAATAAAACCTTGATAAATTAATACTGTTAGGACCAAATAAAATTATTATTTTAGCGAAGTTATTAATTTATCAATTAATTAATAATTTATTAATTTATTGAGTATTTTTATATGTTTATTGTAAATTGTACATAATTTATTATTGGAATGTAGCGTCTATAATAAAAATACGTTGGTTCCAACATTTAATAATACTCACAAACAAATGATGATCGCGATCAAATGAAGATAGTTCTGCTTTACAAACCGTTTCTTCAAAAGAGTTAGGCATTTCAAGCAATTGTAACTTTAAATAATTTCGTTGTTCAGAATGAAGAAAATATGTCAAATATAATATGTGCAATGCAAAAAATTAAGGATGAAGTTAAGTTTGAATTGATAACAAAGAAAAATAAAAAAAAACTTTGGACGCATATTTTGTAAAACAGGTGAATTGAGGAAAAAAGAATATTTGTTAATTTAAGTTATGGTTATGAAATTTAATAAATTTCAGCAGTTATTAATTTATATGTTCGTTGGGCTTTAAGGATATCCAAAAAAATTATTATCTTATAAATTTAGTGCAGCTATTAATTTAGTACACATGCCTGAGTTGGGATCGGAGATTTTTATTATTTAATTGAGATTATTAATTTATTGAATATTAATTTATTGAGGTTTTACTGTAGTATTGACATTTAAGTTTTAACTCCTCTATTTCTCCCCAACCTCTGAAGTCTGAATGGACTTCTTAATCCTCGCATTTTATCTTTAAATATATTTTATTAATTTAACATAAATTTTGGACTTCAATTTCCCTAGTAAAAATTTCACCAACAATCTCAATGTTCACTGCCTCCTTAAAATTCCTTAATTTTTAAGTAGACTTCTTGGTTTATTTTATTTGAAATATTTGATTTCGTTTACATATTTTGTCATTCTAACCCAATTTTTGAAATTTTATCTCCCTAGTATTCAAATTTAGGTTGTCCAATAAAGAAAAAACTATGTCCAACCTTTGACACAAAATTTAAAAATTTTTCATTGTCGATTTCAAAATTTTGAAAAGAAAAAGACTATTGTGGCACTAATTTTGTCAAGATATATTTAAGGGGCGTGGCTGCAAATAAAATTTCTTCTCCCCTCACAAAATGCCCCTTTTCTCGGTTTCTTTCCGTCTCTGCTCTCTCTCTCTCTCTCTCTCTCACAAACACAAATCGACCGGCTCCGGTGATGGTGCGAGCTATGATCGGTAGCAGGTAATACTGGACGAGACTGCAAATTTTGCTCAAATCGGATGCATATTTCCGGTGACGGTGTATGGCCGGCCGGTTGCCGTTTACCTTTCGGTAACATTCTAATGATTCCTGAAGCTCGGTTTGGATCCTAATCGATGGATTTCTTTCTGAATCACTTATCTTCTTTGAATTAAAAGTATCACAGCATTATGTTTCTTGTCAGAATTTGAGAAATAAGTTGGAAAATAAATAAAAGAATCTTGCTTTAGTTGAAGAAAATCTGCAAGTTTTAATGTAGTTTTCATTTCTTCTGGCTTTGGGGTGATAAATGTAATTAATCTGCATAGGTTAAATAAAGGTGTTTGTCTGGTGATAGGGGGTGAAGTCGTAGTATTGGAAAATATCGTTTGATTTGATGACTAATGGTTAGGATCGATCAACGCAAAAAGTGTTCTTCAGAGATTGCAAATTGTCTTCTGGATACTGGGATAGGTTGTTCTGATAATCAGGGCTCAAGTTGGGGGAAAAAATGAAAGGGAAAGAAAAAGCAATTCAGCAACATTGTAGTGTAAGATTTTTCCTTCTGTGATTTGATTGATTTCTTAATTATTTCAAGTAGAGTGTGATAATTGGTAGCGTGGATTGCAAAACCAAAGTCAAAAGGGTTGGCAAGTTCTTCCAATAATTCAAATAAAGCATCTTTTAATTGTTTGGAGGAAATGGAAATGGGATCAAAGAGAAAAGTTGATGATCGCCGTTATATTTTTGGATCAAATGATTCTTTTCTTCCCGGTTTGCATGATGACGTTGCTTTAATGTGCCTTGCTAGGGCTCATAGAGCAGATTATCCTTCAATGTCGTGCTTAAATGTGAGGTTTAGTAAGCTAATCAAAAGTGGGTATTTGTATGAGTTGAGGAGGCAATTAGGGATTGTGGAGCATTGGGTTTATATGGTCTGTGATCCAAGGGGATGGGAAGCATTTGACCCCTTTAGGCAGAAGTGGATGAGATTACCAAAAATCCCGTGTGATGAGTGTTTTAATTATGCTGACAAGGAGTCATTAGCAGTGGGAAATGAGTTGCTTGTTTTTGGTCGTGAGTTGTTTGACTTTGCCATTTGGAAATACAGTTTGACTAGTTGTGATTGGGTGAAATGTGAAGGGATGAATCGTCCTCGTTGTTTATTTGCTTCTGGTAGTCTTGGCTCAATTGCTATAATAGCTGGGGGAACTGACAAGAATGGGAATGTGTTGAAATCTGCAGAGCTTTATGATTCTTCGACTGGTAAATGGGAAATATTACCAAGCATGCATTCTCCCCGTAGATTATGCTCTGGGTTTTTCTTGGATGAAAAATTCTATGTGATTGGTGGAATGACCAATCACACTGATTCTTTAACTTGTGGAGAAGAGTTTGATCTTAAATCAAGAAAATGGAGGAAAATTGAGGGCATGTACCCTAATGTCAACAGAGTTGCTCAAGCACCTCCTCTTGTTGCAGTGGTGGACAACCAACTTTATGCAGTCGAATATTTAACAAACATGGTGAACAAGTACAACAAGGAGAAGAACTCGTGGGACCCACTAGGAAGACTTCCCGTCAGGGCCGACTCGTCCAACGGTTGGGGTCTTGCTTTTAAGGCCTGTGGTGGGGCACTTCTTGTTGTGGGTGGTCAAAGGGCACCCGAAGGTGAAGCTATTGTTCTAAATTCTTGGAATCCAAAATCAGGGGTCGAGAATGGGACGTTGGATTGGAGAGTCCTCGGAGTTAAGGAGCATGCTGGTGTCTTTGTTTACAATTGCGCTGTCGTGGGTTGTTGAGGAGCTTTCCAAGGAAAACTAAGAACTAACAGGTTGCAGGTTGCTTCATTATGATTCTGCTCTCAAGATCATTTTACTAGATCTGATTGGTCAAATTTATTATTGTTTGAGTTACTCTCTCTCAAGGGGTTGACATAAAGTGCTGTTTTGGCCTGCAAAAATGTTTCTTTTATTTCATTTTACAGATTTTTGAGTTCCTTTGTTGTTTGAACTTCTAATAAGCTTGTGTTATATCTCAATGATGGAATTTCCCGTTTTCCTTTTTTGGTTATTTTTGAAACTATGTTTCTGTTATCTTCTTGATTCAAAATTCACTGCATGATAACTGCATGTCATCTCTGTCTTGCGATCATACTTCTTTCATCTCTTTGAAATTGCTTTTAAAGTACTGGTCTCGTATACTGCTATTCTTCTCATCGTCACCTCTGTCTTGCGATTGCACTTCTTTCATCTCCGTGAAATTGCCTTTGAAGTACTCATTAAGCAAAAATGTGTAGTCAAAAAAGGGGCAAACATGGGGAGACTCTTGTTACTGCCGCCATAGGGTACAAGAATTGCAGGTTTCATGTTCATATGGACCAGTCCCAGCGGTATGAGGAAGCACAAAGCATGTGGTGTGAAGCCTAAAGTTGCCCATTTTTTTTGCTTATTAGTTGTATTATCGTTTCCCTTTACGTCAATACAATTATTGGCGCGGTCCACGTGCTGATCTTGTGGCTAAAGCCTAAATCTGCGGATCAACTGAGTTGGTTCAGTAGAGCTTTAATTACCAGGATTTTTATTTTATTGTTATTTTTTCCTTATTTGAAAAGTGGCAAACAGGGTAATGCCACTTAAATACGTTGATTGATATAGTTTATATGATGCTATGAATTTTAGGGTGTTAGCATAATTCAAAAAATGCATTTTAATACATTTTTTTCAAATTCAAATTTGGTCAAACAAATCACATCCATCTATTTTTCTACTCATTAAATCTCCACCATCCAACTCCACTCATTCTCTCTCTTCCTACTCATAAAAATACATTAAAACTTATCCGCTAACACACTCTTTATATAATGTGAAATAATGTGAATTGAAATAACAATGATGGAGATATGTCCCTTTATAGGATTTCAACATAATATTTGTACTAATCATTATGTTCAAATGAAATTATTGTAGTTTTCAGTTGAGAAAACGTAATATTTGTACTTAGAGGAGCAAATTAAGTAATGTAGCTTCGAAGAGATGAAAACATTTTGGTTTATAGACAGTACGGGACTTTCAATGTCATGTTGTAAATAGCTTTAGTAGGTTTTCAAGACTCAGCCAAATCCACGAAGAGCAAATTGAAAACCCCAGAAGGAGAAAGATAACATCAATTTGTTCAATTATTCTATAATACAACTAAAATTTACAACGGTCTCCCATACAAAATAAGATATTGTTCAATTTACATTTTACAATACGTTAATGTAGATATTGCAAAGTATTGTCGAAATTATGAATAGCATTGATTTTAAACTCGACATGCTTTTTGACAAGCCAAAAGCCTGAACACTAACAGTCTATTTGTAATTTAATTGAATGGTTTTGATTATTTTGATTGGGCAAGTTCATATTCTATTTATAATTTAATTCAATGATTTTGATTATTTTGGTTGGATCATACAATAACGAAACAAGAAACGAAACAATATATTTAAAGTTTAAACTTGATCATGATGCCCAAAATTAAACAAGAAGGATGTTAGTGTAACTTTTTAAAACTTGAGGAGGTGTTTTTTATGCCATCTTTCTTTTGTTGGCCCCCCACCCCCCTTTTTCAATTGAAAAATAAAAAGGGGGAAAAGTCAAGAAAAAACCACCACTAATCTTCCACCAAGCTTAACCCTATTCAGTCCCCCTCAAGCACAAAAAACAAAACAAAACCATTCAACGTGTGACCCTAAATCACAATGGCGCCCATAAACTCCTCAGACTCACCGATTCCGATCGCAAACGAATCCGGTTCTGATGAGACTCAAATTTACCAATTCAGAAAGCGAAAGAAGAAATCGAACCTAGAGCCGGACCAAGTTGCGGTCGAGTAAAAACAACAATACTCGTTATGGAAAACGAATATGTTCCTCCTTTTGAAGCTTTAAAGGGTCATGCAGTCACAAGGATTCATGCCGCTACTCCCATGGAGAAACAGAGCTCTAGCCTAAACCTAATACATAGATGGGACTCCATGCAGCTAGGGATCCAGCTCACAAGATGGACTTTAAGGTTCAAGGCTTGGCTCAGCTCGTTTTCAACGAACTTTTTCATGAACCCGAGCTGGGCTCGGCTCACTTGCAAAAAATAGCCCCACCTTGAGCTTGATTCAAGCTCAAGCCAAGGCTCGAGCTTGCTTCTTCTTTTTTTTTTTTTTTTTTTTTTTTTTTTTTTTTTATGGAACATGTAGAATTTGGATTAACTTCAAAAATTTGAAAATGTATAAAAATTACAAAATGTAGGTTAAATATTGATGTTCAACGTTAAATTTCAAAAATGAACAATTGTCTTATCTTGATAAAAGAAAGTAATGAAATTTATCCAATGGTTAAACATAAAAACTACAAAAAAACAAAAATTTTACTACATTTATTATTAAAAGTTATTAACAAAATACGAGTTTTTACGAGCCAAGCTATTGAGCTCGCAAAAGTACGATCCAAGCCTAATTTCAGAACCTGTTAACCATAGCTCACCGAGCTTTGCGAGTCAATCTCGCTTCCCATTTTAAAAGCTTGACTTGGCTCGTAGCCCACTTAAAGCGAGCCACGAGCCAAGCCGAGCTCGAATTTTTTCCAAGTTAAGCTTGCTCGAATCGAGCCGGCTCAATTCATGGGTATCCCGACATGCAACCTTTGCCCATCGATTCATCCCAAACGAATATCGGTGAAATGGTGTTTCTACCACCGGCTTGCATTACTAAAGTGTGATTATAAGGGCAAATCCGCAAACACAAGAACCATTAGAGTCATACAACCTATTGTATCCACTCTAAAGATATTGCATTAGTGCTACTTGTGGCTACTAGACCTCTCTGACCCTCACACGATTATCTCCGTTGGCAAAGACGGAAACTCTACCTCTAAAGAGTTGACTTACTTGGACTCTCACTTGTATTCTCACTTCTTTGTTGGTGGTTACAAGTAAATCGGACCTTCTATTTACACTACCACTTCCATGGAATGAATGGTTGAGATCAGCTCTAACGGACGACGTAGATTGTTCCTATAGAATACTAGATGCTATCTTTTAGAATACTCTAGAATTCGGACCCTTCTTACAAGTTCCTGCATGATTCTAGGCGCTTTCTTGGGTTTCCAATAATTGAATCTTCCTAAATGTATGCCATCGACTGAAACCCGTAATTAAACCTCAAAGTTGTCTCGTATGTCTTTGACAATGGCCGCTGCTGACCCCAGTGCACGAACCTTGCCTTCGTCAATGTGACTTAGGCATCGTGCCCCACCTCTTGCGCATCATTGCGCCCATCTTTGGGCAAGTCTAGCAATCCAGCGTCGGCAAAACTTGTATGTGATGA
The DNA here is from genome assembly GCA_018223645.1 of Jasminum sambac. Taxonomy (NCBI): domain Eukaryota; kingdom Viridiplantae; phylum Streptophyta; class Magnoliopsida; order Lamiales; family Oleaceae; genus Jasminum; species Jasminum sambac. The sequence goes on from CP073652.1 coordinate 32,967,730, forward strand.
CAACACGCTGACCTTGTAGCTAAAGCCTAAATTTTCAAAGCAACTGAGCTGGTTTGATTGAGTTTTAAAAGCAAGCATTTGCTCTTTTTTTTTTCTTTTCTTTTTTTTTTTAAAGAAATGACATGCAGTCTAATGCTATTTAAATACAATAATTGTCATAATGACATATTATGATGTATTCAAATTTTGTAAATTGAGACAATAGTAATGAAAGCATATCGTTTAATAGAATTTTGAGACCGCACATTTGTATTAATCATTATATTCAAATAAAATTATTTTTCTGTCGCATTTGAGCAAATGTAATATTTCTCCTTGAGAAATACAAATTGTAATATGGGAACTTTGACGAGGTGAAACATTCTACTTTGCAGATGATACATGCTCCTATCAATTGATATGCTTACGAGATCACGATGGAGATGACTTCAGCAGATTTTCAAGACTCAACCTAGTCTACCTAAAGTAAACTGAAAACAAAAAGGAATAAGGAAAGAACTAAAAAGAACAATGTGGAGAACATTAGTCTATAAACATTTTTTGATAATATATATTTCAAAATAGTTATGTTCAAATACTACACAATATAATTAAAATTTAAAACAATCTTATCTAAGGGTATGTTTGATTGGAGGTTGGAAAGTAGATGAAATTCCAATTCCATGGAAAAATAAATTGTGTTTGATTGAAAAATGAAAATTTTGAGTGGAAAATGTTTCCACCCCAAATCACACACACCCTAAGTGTAAATATATCGTTATTTCCAATAACTTTGGAAGGAATTTGTTAGGAAAATATCAAAAACAGGAATACTTCTCTATAAATTTGCTTTAATAGGTCAATGACAACATCGACATTTTCATAATGTAGGGTGTGTTTGATTGCAAAAGTAGGAAAATAATTTGAATTCTATGTAAGGTAGAAAACAAAAACCACCTCCCCCATGAGAATTCATTTTCCATGGAATTAGACAAAATCTAAAATTAAATGATTGTAGCATAAAACACAAAGTGGGAAAAGTTACATAGAAAATTTTTTCTTTTCCATGCATTTCCACTCAATCAAAAACACCCTTAAAGTATTTTAATTAGATGAGATAATTAAAGAAAAAAAAGAAGAACAGACCTAAACACGATCATGATACTCAAAATAAAACATGAAGGACATTAGTGTAACTTTTTAAAGTTGAGTGTTTTTTTGTTTTTTTTTTTGCTAATTTTTATTAATTATAAAATAAAAAAATAATAACAAGGGAAATTGGCTCAAATGGTCCAAAAAAATGTGCCAATTGCGAGTTTGGTCCCAAAAAAGTATCGGAATTGATTTGAGTAAAAAATTTTGATGCGAATTTGGTCTAAATGGATGGAATTCGTCTATTGTTGTTGTTAATTCCTCCAATTTTGGCAATTTGTTCTTCTTTCAAAAGGGAATTTTGGTCATTTTACGTATGGTAAATTGCACAAACGGTACAAACCTTTGGGGCCTGTTACAATCAAATTCAAAAATTTTAAACACACACACACACATACATATAAATATATATATATATATATATATAGATAGATATATATATATATACATTCTAAAATTTTAGTTAAATTACATAATTTTACCTTTATTTTTTTATATATTTTTTGATCCATAATTAATTTTATCAAATTAATTTGATACTAATTAAATAGTTTTTATTGAAAATTTTCATCGCAGTACAATTTTTTCGCATTAATATCTTAACTTTTTATTTTAACCAATAGTTAATAATAAATGTAATTATTATGCCCATACAATTCTTTAGTAGGAATATATCGCTGTAAAAATATATCAAATGTAAAAATAATAAAATAAAATAAAATACATAAAATAAATAAATAAATACAAAAAAAAAAACCTACAGCCACCCTAAACCCCCACTCTCCAGCCCCAACCCCAGAATGGACAAACCTAGGGGTGTTCCCCATGGTTTCGTCGCCTTCAGTACCCAGCAGATTGATGAACCAGGGGGCGCTCCCCTGGTTTCGTCGCTGTCCCCCTAGTTAGAACACCTCGTAGCTTGTCCATTTGTTGTGTAACCAGCAAAACTATCCACGATGGGTACCTAGCAAATTTGCTGGTTACCTAGCAAATTCACAAACCACGGGTGTTCTTCCTGGTTTCATCGCCTGCTGTCGACTTTGGGGGACGGTGAAGTCGTCGATTGGTGACGAAACCAAAGGAAACACCCCCTGGTTCGTCCATTGTGGGGGTAAGGTTTGGTTGGTGGCCTTTTTTTTTTTTTTTTTAAAATAGTATTTTCATTTTTTTTTTACATTGGGTATATTTTTTTTGTATTTTTTTCGTATTGGGTATATTTTTTTACATTGGATATATTTGTTATACTAATATACGAGCATTAAAATTTTATAGAGGTAGAATAATTACATTTATCATTAATTATTTGTTAAAATCAAAATGTGTGCTCTTCTAATGTTAATTTTTTTTTTAAAGGTAAGATAGTAATGTGACAAAATGGTACCCTGTCGAAAAATTTTGATAAAACTATTTAATTAGTATGAAACTAATTCGATAAAATTAATTATGGACCAAATAAATATATATAAAAATAAAGGTAAAATCATACAATTTAACTAAAATTTTAGACTAATAATATATATATATATATATATATATATAATTTACCGTACATAAAATGACCAAAATGCCTATTTGAAAGAAGACAATATAGCCAAAATTGGAAGAATTAACAACAAAAATAAACGAATTCCATCCATTTGAACCAAATTCGCATCAATTTTTTTTTGTTTGGATCAAGGCGGCCCTTTGGGTACTGAACTCACTGTTAGCACACCTTATTTTGGATCATTTCCCTGAGTTTCCCTAAGAAAAGGAAAAATCGGATCACCAACTGACCACGAACTTAAACCCCTCAATGGTCCCGCCTGGAGTGCACAAGCCTAAACTAAACCGCTCACGAACAAAAACCCTAAATGGCAATGGACTCCGAAGATCATTCAGACTCGCCATCGCCGGTCGATTCCGGTGAAACCACCATGAACGAATCCGTGAAGCGAAAGAGGGAATGCGAGCCGGAGCAGGCTGCGGCTACGCAGAAGCAGCAGCATCCGTTATGGAAAACGAGTCTCTGCTCCTACTTTCGGAGTTCCAACGGGTCGTGTAGTCATGGGGATTCGTGCCGCTACGCCCATGGAGAATCCGAGCTCAGGCCCAGACCCGACAACAGCTGGGACCCGACATCCGAACGGGCAAAGAAGATGGCGAAGAAAGCACCAGATAATGCCAAGTCATTGGAGGTTGAAGGTGGCGTCATGATGACGGATGCATTTGTGAGTGCGCCGGAGGGGGAGGAGTCGTGTTCCTCTGGGCTGTCTAAGTGCTTGGTGAATTTGCCCATGAAGTGGAATTCGGACAAGTTGAGGAATTTTCTTAATGAGCAGGTGCGCTTTGATTTCAATTTAATTAGTTTGCTTTCATTGGAATCATAAGAAGTGATTGGTAAGAGGATGTTTGGCTAACCTTAAAAAGTTCACTTATTACTTATGAGTAAAGACAAGTTAGGACCAAAGTTAATTCCTTTCTATTGATAATTTATTTGATTGTGAAAGAGTTAATTTCAAAATAACTAACTTTTTTAGACCAATGAGTAAAAAACAGCCTTCTAAAAAGGGCGAAGATATTGGACAATACCAAGATAGCTTTTTTATAAGATTGTTTCTGGGCTGAGTGAAATAGTCACCACTCTGTGAATTAGAATGCTGTTTACTCCTCTCTTGCTCATTTTAGTTCTTTACTTTATGGTGGATTTATAGGGCCGCGATGTATGTTGTGTTATTTGATGAAATGCTGTCCCATTTAACAGGGAATTACTTTCGAATCAGCCAAGAAAAAGCCAGGGATGCTTGTTGGATTCGTTACATTTGCAAGTGCAGCACAAGTTAAAACTGCAGTGGAGGTAGTCCCTAGTTTTCATCAAGCTTGGTAAATTCCTTTTGAAAGCTCTAATAAGTTATAAAAGGTCAGTTCACATATTTTAATATTTCAGGACTTGAATGGGAAGTCTGTTGGCAACAATGGTAGGACTATAAAGGTTACTGATGTCATTCCACGCTCTTTTGAGAAGAAAAGTGAAGCGTCTGAGTCGATCGGTGATCAGGGCAACGATCCAGTTAATGCCAGTTTAGCTCTTGATGGATCGGTTTCAATGGGTAGAAGTGTTCGTGAAGTGGTGACGCCTCTTGCTCACATGGCTTATGTGGATCAGCTAGAGAACAAAAAGAACTCTCTAGAGCAAACTCTCAAAAGATTAGTTAGTGACGTCAATACCTCCTTGCTATTATAAGCTACATTATCAATTTACACAAATTAACATTTGGATTTGTACCTTGTAGACTCGAAGTGCGCGTAAAGCTTGTCCAAATGGGGTCTCACTTCCTGAATGGATTCTCAAATCTAGAGAAATAGGTGCTGTTTCAACCATGTAAAGAAGTTGAATAAATATTTGCACCAAAAGTTCTTGGTGTGCCCATGATGTCTAAATAATTTGAAAATTTGCAGGGTTTTTATTACAAAACCTAACTGTGAAATGACTTATTTTCATTTGTAACTTCAGGTGGTCTTCCATGCAAGTTAGAGGGTATAATTGAATCGCCACTTGTCAATGGATACCGAAACAAGTGTGAGTTCTCTGTTGGAAATTCTTTGCAAGGCAGGCCGACTGTGGGTTTCTTACTAGGGAATTTCAGGTAGTTTGCAATAAAACCAGCCACCATTAATAGTTCTTAATATCTCTCTTGGCTTGATAGGTTATTAAAATTGATCAATTACTGTAGGGAAGGTGTCACTGCTATCGAGGAGCCTGTAGACTGTCCAAATGTTTCTAGAATTGCTTGCAAATATGCTGCTATTTTTCAAGAATTTTTACAGCAGTCAGAGATGCCCGTATGGAACAGATTGAATAATACTGGATTCTGGCGCCAGCTTACGGTATACTTGTACAGATTTTGTAAAGATCAAGTGAACTACATTTAAGTTTGTGATTTTGGCATATACAATCTGTGAAATTATTTGAATGATGAACTTAGATAGAAGCCATTGTCTTGTCCAAAGGGAAAACTGAAGGTCACAATGCTTCTTCGCATGACACTTTGATTTTCTGTTTCCCATTAGGTTCGTGAAGGCAGAACACCGAGCAAAGCTGCTGATGTTGAAAATCCCGAGGCTAGCATTTCAGAGGTCTTGCTCATGGTTCAGGTTCATGTCCTATTCCCTCTAGATTGAGTTCTATGTAGCATTATTGGTATGGTCTTATCAATAAATTTAGTTCATGATATAGGACCTAAGCCTCAGTACAGTGGGGAACTTGACTGGGTGGTTGACTAATTGATCATGCATTTATGGCTCTGTTTATGACAAAGGTTAGCACTAAGGGATTTGATGATGGACTAGTAAAAGGTGAATTTGAACGGATGGTTCAAGCATTTACTGCGGGAGCTGCTGTAGAATCTCCGCCGTTGCCTCTAACAGCACTCGTAGTCCAGGTATCAGTCTGTCGACCACAATTACATCTTACCTGATGAAATACCATTCGTTAGTTGTAGCACCTTTGGATTGAGGTTAGGGAATGAGTCTTTCCTAGGCTTCCCATACAGCACATTTGCTTCAGAACTCTGTAGTTTTTACCCTTTCAAAATTTTTGCAACTGGAATTTAGTTTCCCTTTAAGTTGGCCTGGTAATTTTCTGGATCTGTGGTTTCGCATGCAGGACCATACAGGAATATCAAACGTTGCATCACCTGATGCTCCTTTACTATCTCTATCCATAAGCAAAAAGGATTCTGATTCTGGGCAGCAGACAACCAGTGATATCGTGGAACCACGAATTCATGATTACATAAGCAATCTTCGGTTTTCTATATCTCCTACAGCCTTCTTTCAGGTGAGACCATCATGTGTTTCTTATCATTCTATCCCGCTTCCATTCTCTGAGAAAAAGAAGAGCTGTGTGAAAACAAAAATTTTCCATTTTGATAATTGGTTGTCCATTTTATTTCCAATCTCTTCAGGTTAATACCCTTGCAGCTGAGAAGTTGTATTCTCTTGCTGGGGACTGGGCCGGCCTGGGCCCTGACACACTACTTTTTGATGTTTGCTGTGGGACTGGGACAATTGGGCTGACCTTGGCTCATCGTGTTGGTATGGTAATGCTTACAATCCTTTTATTACTTTCTTTAATCCTCATGTTTCATTTCACATGTTCACTCATTGGATAGTTCTGAACATGGAGGCCTGCTCCAGAGAATCAAAGGCTACAACTTCATAAATTTTAAAAGAGAGATTTAATGAGTAATGGGCCGTTAAGTAGGTGGAAAAAACCAAATGCCATCGTGTTTTTATATGGAAAGAGAACCAATTCCAATTTCCATTTTGAAGCCCTTATTGTCGAATGCCTACTTTCTTACTCCAACATTTTGAAGGAAACTCAAAATTTCCTCTGTAGTAGACTCTTTCTTGTGCTCGTTGAGCATATAAACTAGTGCTGGTTTCACCTCCCGTTAAAAAGTATTGAACATGTTGTTGCGGCGCCCAATTTTTACAGTTCATTTTAATTAATTACGATCTATGGAGCACATTAATAAGTCGAGTAGGAAAAAGGATTTTTGGTTTTTTTTTTGTTGGGGAGGTTTTTTTTTTGGGGGCGGATTTGGGGAGGGGAAACCAAAAAACTTATCTGCTACCTCATTTCATATGCCCATGTCATGCATTTACCGTGAGTAGATCGACTAATGTACAAAGATGTGAAGTAGAACATTCTCTGTCCCTCTCATATGTGTGTGTCTAAAAAATGTAAGCAATGTCTGAGCTCCAATTTTCTCAGGTTGTTGGCATCGAAATGAATGCTTCTGCCACTTCAGATGCTAAAAGAAATGCAGAAATGAATGGCATTGAGAACTGCAGATTTGTCTGTGGAAAGGTCGGTTCCCACGCTCTCTATTTTTATTTGTTGTTGCTCCATGGTTAAAAGAAACAAGATGTTTCAAATTCGTTTATAGTCATCTCTCTCTCTCTCTCTCTCTCTCTGTGAAGCATCATGTCCCTATGCATAATATAATACTATGATGTGTTATTATAACGTTATTTTCTGACTTTGCATGTTAATTGCCACATTATCAGGCAGAGGATGTTATGGGTTCTCTACTGAAGGAGTACCTATCCTTACCCGAGAAAGAAGATGGCAATTCTGATAAACCACAAATGACCGAAGATGAAATCAAATCTGCTGAAAGAACAAACAGTTCTGCAGATAGTGCACTTGCCCATGAAGTTAGCTCTTGCACAGAGCCTGAAATTAGCGATAGTCCAAATGGCATTTCAGAAGATCAAAGTCACGTTCAAAAGAATTGCGTGTCACAAGATAGAAATACGATATCGCAGCAATTTAAAAACGTTGTTGCTATAGTGGATCCTCCACGAATGGGACTTCATCCCACTGTAAGCAAATTTATTTATTTATTTATTTATAGCAAATCACGATTACCATGAATTTAAAGAACAACGCCAGGATGGGTACCAGATTAAGTTTCATGGCTTTGTTTTGTTTCATTAATGCAGGTGATCAAGGTTCTAAGGACTCATTCTCGTTTGAGGAGGCTTGTGTAAGTTAACTTACAAGTTATTTTCTCAATGACGTTAATTTATTCTAAGATATAAAAGAACCCTACTTTTCGTTTCTTCAGGTACATTTCCTGTAATCCCGAGAGTTTGGTGGCAAATGCTATTGAACTTTGCACCCCGTCAGCTGATAAAACTGAGAAAGGGAATAATAAAAACAACAGGGGATGGAGAAACATGAGTTCGGCTGGTCTGGCCAGACACAGGGTTAAGTCCATGCCCAATTCCGAGCCTTTTAAGCCCGTTAAGGCAATGGCTGTCGATCTTTTTCCTCACACTTCACATTGTGAGCTGGTGATGCTTCTTGAGAGGTAACGCAGTAATGCATCTAAAACTCATGTTCTCTGGATCTTCATTCTTCTTTATTCCCCAGGGAGATAATTTCTCATTTATTCTCGAATTAAATTTATACTATTTGTTAGGGGCTTGTGAAGTAGGTGTGTTTGTAGGAGCAAAAATGCTTAATTCCTACTTGTAATTCTAAATTTTGAGTCCACAATGCGCAAACCGTTCAATGGCTGGGGAGAGTGATCCAGTAATTTTTGTTTTGACAGTCTTCAAAATTGTTAACCGTATACACGTCTTGCAATTTTGTTTTCTTATATAATTTCAGTTTCTTGCATTGTAATTTTGTTGTGACTTGATCGATTCATTTAGCATGGGTGCATGTTTGGTAGACAGTATCGGATGGCTGTGATCGCTAAATATTAGCTGACTAGATGTTTATATTTTGTTCAATAATAATTATCTCCTCCTTCATTGGGTAAGATAAGCTATCTCCATTACTAACATAGCTATCATAGCAGTGCCATGTTCAGTCGAGCACTTACGTGCCAATGTCATGTAATCATTTTCATCAAATAAATAATGCGGCGGTGCGTATTCAGCTATAGAGAGTGCAATTGTTTCTTGATTTGATTAAAATTGCTGTACAAGAAAAAAAAAAAACGCTATGAATACAAGTTATGACTTATGAAGGAGAGTTCCATCAATTGAGTTAACATATTTTCACCAAAATTAGATGTGCAAAAGTAAATTGCAAGTAACTTAATTTTCTATATCTATAATTAAAAGTGTCCAACTCTTATTAACTACACATGGCAACCAGCAACAAATCCTTAATTCTCCAAACATACTGTAGAGATTTGGGCTCGGATACTCAACTAATGGCTAAGAAATTGTAACTTCTAAAAGTTGGGGACCCACTTAGCACGAGAGCAATAATTGAGGACTAAAACTGCAATTCTTCTTTACAAAATCCGACGTTACGGAGAATACGCGGTTGTTTGTCTCTCATTTCTGTGCTGTTCGCACGGATAGTTGAAAGCAGCAAACAAGGACGCAATTGCAAACAGTAATGAACACAGTCCTTTCAGTAAAATTGACACAGATAAAGCCGCCAATCCTCTTCTTCAACTATATTTTCCAACACTCCGGAGGTAATTTTTCCTATATATTTGCTGAATTACCAGCATTTTTTACTTTATCATCGCCTTATTGGGAAAGGGTATCTGAAATTTGAAAGTGAGAGGTATTTTTCATCTACTTTTTCTGAATTTTTCAAAAACTTTGTGATTTTGGTGTGGGGATTTGGTATTTGAATGTGCCTGTTTAGTGTTTGATGAATTGCTTGTTAGAATATATATCACATTTACAGTGGTGCAGAAGTTGCGGGCTGTGAATATATTTCATAATAGAAGAGGATTTGGAGAGTTGTGTGTAAAGAGGATGGCTTGGAGTTCCGAGAGCAATGGCGTGGAGACTGCTAGAATGGGATTGGTTCGACCAGCGACAGAGGACTATGCTGAAGAGGCGATTGAAGCTGTTAAGGCTGGGAAAGTTATAGCTGTGCCAACTGATACCCTTTATGGCTTTGCTTGTGATGCTTGGTACATTTTCCTCTCATTTGGCTTGTTTTAATCTTCAATATTTGCATACATTATTACTCCTATTGCCTTTGTTTGAAAGGGTTCTTTGAGCTTTGGAAGTTGCTTGTTGATCTTTTAGTTTTCAGAAATCAAATGTCGAAATTGTAATGTTAATACTTTGGTTGAAATCAAATTGTTTTCTGCAGTCAACTGAATTATTGAATGGGGTGAAAATGAAAATTGCGGTACATGTTTTGTATAAACTGCATGAATTTCAATTGAACTAAATTGTAGTAGAAGCATGTTTGGTACTTTGGTCGAGCTGAAGAGAATGTTTGAGAAGTTTTTACGAACGTTTTGGTAAAAAAGCTCATATTGTCAAACTACTTCTTATGCACATGTTTTCCAAGACATGCCCTAATACTAAGTAAAGTTATTTCCTCTTTGAAATTGGCTGGGAAAATTACTATCAAATAAGCTGCATACTTGTTGTTTTGATCCATAAAAATGTAGTTATGTTGAAACTGGCTTGTAAGTAACTTCTTGAGCTTAACCAAACATGTCTTTCAATTTGTGTCTTTGTGGAGCCATGATTTGTATAGCATCTGCTGCATACAATTTATGAATTGGCTGATAAACTCGGTTAAATTTACATATCAATTTCAAGTTTTCAACCACATATTTATTACTTATTATTTTCTGCACATGAGACATCTCATTGGACGCATTACTACTCCTAATCTTATTATTCCCATTTGCATACACCATTTATAAATTTTCCAAACACAAGCAAGGAGATGCATATGTCTAAATATTTTTTTGTATTTTAGGGACACGTGTGAAAAGTTTCACGGTTCCTATGGGAACCAGATGATCTATGGTTTGGTTCCAATTAGAATAATTTTGTTATTTTATAGAATTAGCATAGGAAGTACATTGAGCAAGGGAATTTTAGATAGAGTAATTTGATGGAGGCATCAGTAATTACATATAACATTTCCCCCCTGAAGTCTTCCCTTGGTGCTCGCTCAAATCGAACTTGTGATTTAGTGAAGAACCATATGTCAAACCACATAACATTAGCTCCATTGCCGTCATTTCTCTTGATATTTCAAATAGAAAGGGCAAATTTTGGAGTTCCTCTAATATCTTCTGAGAAAACCTAAGCTTAGATGTTGTCTGCTTTTTATGCGGTGGCACAATACAGCTCAATGGAAGCAGTTAAACAGATATATGAGATCAAAGGCCGTAAATATACAAGTCCTCTCGCGATTTGTGTTGGAGATGTTCAGGACATCCAGCGATTTGCTGTCACAGACCATTTGCCTCACGGGCTGCTCGATTCCCTTCTTCCAGGACCCGTGACAGTGGTGCTAAGACGAGGTTGGTAAACATTTGTTGTTTTAAATAATTTTAGGGCTCGTTTGGTATGCATTAATTTTAATTCACTTTTTTCTGTCTCATTAGTTTCAAACTCTCATACATTGATTTAACAATTTTTATATTTTTAATACATTTTCTCTAATTCTAAACCAAACATCTAAAATTGATTTCTCATTAATGCCTACCACGCGTACACTTAGTGGAAGCTTTTAACATAATTATATCATTGGTAGTTTTGATATTATGCAGGTGAATCGAGTATCCTTGAGAAATCTTTAAACTCGGGACTAGAGAGCATTGGGGTTCGAGTGCCCGACTGTAGGTTCATTAGGGCAATTGCCCGAGGTTCCGGAAGTGCATTGGCCCTTACAAGTGCAAACCTTAGTGGGCAGCCTAGCAGTGTAGATATCAAAGATTTCGAGAACCTTTGGGAGCAATGTGCATATGTTTACAATGGTGGCGTGCTTCCATCAGGCCGTGCAGGATCGACGGTTGTGGATCTTACAAAGATAGGGAAGTACAGGATACTAAGACCCGGGAGGTAAACATTTATATTCTTGATGTTGAAGTCCATATATGTTTTTCCCTTGAATTTTCCTTTCATTTTACAAGGATCGTTTTTAGGTCGTTCTTAGTTTCGTGTTATCAGTTTTTCAAAATATTGAAAACTTGCTTGCTTTAGTATAAAGCACATTAAAAAAAAAATTTTTAAAAAGGAAGCCTTTTATTTTCAGGCAGACCTCAACCAAAATGTTGAAATATAAAAACAAACTATTTTTATCTTTTCATTCTTAAAACACAGAAAACTGAAAATGAATTCAAATATGTCAGTCTGAATGCAAAGACGACAGCACTTCAAAAGAACCGCGATTGCGCGTCTGGCAAGGTTGATTGACTAACATTAGTCAGTATTAAGAATAACGAAAAGGAAGTTAAAAATCTTTAATCTCTTCCTTTATAGAGCATGCTAAGTGATTATAAAATGAGTGGATTTGATTACCATCGAGCACCAAACATGCAAAGTGGTTATACATTTATCTTTGGTATTGGCAGTGCGAAGGAGGAGACAGTTGAAATTCTTGAGAAGCATGCTCTTGTCGAAGACACCATAACCTCTTTACAAGTTCCCTAAATTCGTGTCCATACTGCAGAATGTTCATCTATGCTTTATGGCTTACTTACGTCTACTGCTGTAATGTATGAGTATCTATTTTTCAAATTTTATGCTCCGCATTGCGCGGCTTGCGACATATTACACGGATTATTGATCGTCTGGGGTAAAACGGTCACTCTGCCCCAACATAGCAAGCAAGGACAAAGAAGGGATTCAATGCCATATGTAGATTGAATGATTCTTGTTTTGTTTAGCTTGATCTTTCTGGTATTAATTCTGCAGAGTTGTTACTAGTGGGAATTTAAGCCATAATTTTTTTTTTTTCATTTTGGCTTTTTGATCACATGTTCCAGTCTGAATAACATTTTTATTTGTATGGTTGAAATATCTTTCCAAAAATGCAAGTCGAGCTCAAGTCTCTTAAAAAAGTACTTCTACAGAAAGTGAAAACAGAAGCTATTCCATCGCTAGTGCTCTCCTACCCCTTGATGCCGCCACCCCAACCCCCCGACAGCCCGGGGGGAGGGAGACACTTGTTTCAATATGTCCACTTGTGCATATTTTACCATGGCGCTAGCCATTCTGTATAGAGCCTGCATCCTTCAATGCTCAATAGCATTCAATTAGGATGAAATATTTGGTTTCTCCAAGTCGAGAAAGGCAAAAAGAGGACTAGTTTGAGAAGGAACAAAGTATCAACAGAGTATTTGACTTAAATTCCATTACATTTTCACATTACAGGTGCTATTGGGCAGGGCTCAACAATTGTGGGGTCCATCCACACATGTTGCGCGAGGAGAATAAACAAACATATCTGTTTAATTTGTTTGCTTCCCCATCATTTTTCTTGTATTCGCATGACATTTTTCACAAGAACTGCAACTCTTGTTAATCTTTTACTTGCAAACATCTCTCATTTCCTTTAGAAATGTCACAAGAATCTACCAGAAATATCTTTTTTGCTACAAAATCTATATTGGGAGAGGAATTAAAATTTAAGTTAAGAACTACGCTAATTCTTGCACTAAAGGTGTAATTCTGACACCCCAACCTACTCACCGCCTCGCCACAAGATCGCTAAGGAGTGAATCGTGATCTACGATCGACATAATGGAGCGCTCAAGATTGCATACGCGATCACTTTCAAAGCGATAAAATCCCCACAATACTTTGAAATTAAAATATTAAAAGATTTTATGGTTTTTCATTTATTTTTCGAGCTGTATATGCACTATTTATAGTACCTGTCTCCTTGAAAATGTGTAAACAAAGTTATACATTGGTTTGATTTGAGATATGTGACGAGTTTATGAGGAATTGAACTTCCCCCTAATAGATTAACTTTTTAGAATGAAATCCCAATTTCTAGCATTCTATTTCAAATATACTATACTGGGTTTCAAATGAAATTCATCATCTCCTTTGTCTACTCAACTTTTGGGGAGTCTTATCACTTCTTTTTCTAATTAGAAAATGTATAAAATTTTCAGATATGATAGCATAAAATAGCATTTTCTTTATGAATATAATGGTGTCACTAATTTTCAGCACTGTTGCAAAATGAACACGAAAAAAAAAGTAAAATAAATAAATGGAAAAATAAAGGAAAAAGGAAAAAAAAAAAAAAACATGAAAGTACAAGCAGGGGCCATGCCGCCATGGTGTCGAAAAGCACGTGGAAAAGAGAGTATTAAATGAGCTCGTGACTAACGTGCCTAACTCTATAATAAAACTATTGTGCCTACCAATTAAGCCCTGTTTGGTACACTTTGAGTAAATTTTTATTTTATTAAAAAATATTACTTTCTTATTTGAAAACTAATACGATCGGAAAATGTTTGAATTACAATGGATAGCAGTTTTAAATTTGTAGATGAAACGAAAAATTGATTCCTAGTGATGGTAAAAATAAGATTTTAGTTATTCGGAAAAAAGAAAATAAGATTTTAGTTAAAAAAAAAAAAAAAACAATACAAGCTAAGAGCTTGTTCTAATTACATTCATTTTAACTATATACTCTTATGGCGTTCGTGATTTGCGTATGACAATGATTAACTGTATATATATAAATCAATTCTTACTCCAAAAAATATGAATAAATAATTAAAATTACTCACAAATATCAAATTATTTGATAATCAACGGTATAAAATTTCAAACAACTAAATATATATGCGCATAATACGCCACAAAAAGATTAATTCGTGATCAAATATTTATATTCAATCGATTAGCTCCCTCTTGAATAATGAATCTTACTCTCCTGCTTGAAGTTGGGCCATTGATGACAATTGAAACTTTGACCCATCGCTGCTCGTGATGAGCAAAAGAAGATTTCGCTAGATTTCATATCGCATCCGTTCATAAGTTTCTCTAGCAATGACTCTATTTTACAATGTCATTTTTTTAATTTTTGCACTATTGATTTGAAACTACACACGAGATTGAATTGAGTCTTTTCTATTATTTTTGGACTTTAAGCTAAAGTATTTTGATATTTTAAGAATACTTATTAGTCAACACTCATTTTCTTGGGAATATATTCACATTATTTATTGATAGTAAACCCCGATGCATTAAAAGTTGATATTTATCGATCTCGAATCTCGAATTTTCAAAATCTAAGATTACTATACAGATTTTCAGCTTTGAGAAAACTAATTGAAATCACGTTCGAATTCAATATGTGCTTCCTTAAAAAAAAAAAAAGGAAGGTAACTCATGTAAATAGTGATTCAACATTTCTATAAATATAACAAATTTATTTTTCAATAATCGTACCTACCATATTTCATAGTTAATGAGTCCACATAGAATGAAAATTATATTTGACTAAAATTTTGAACACGATTTTTAAAATATATTCGTGTTGATCATTTTTTTTTTGTCTTTTTGTTAGATTAGTTAATCGTATACGTAATTATTTTATAGCATTACCTAAAATAAATTCAATAAAACTTGCCTACGCAAGCTTAAAAGAAATTTAGACTAAGGGCTTGTTCTTTCCACTATAAATTTAACTGCACGCAATTTCGTATAACCTCATACTCATTTTTAACCACACATTACACGAAATACCGCACTCGTCAACTTAACACCTAATCAAACATACCCTAAATTATTAAATTTAACTAGAAGTCAAACCCCCCTTTGTAGTGTGCCGCGCATGTGCCCCTCGTGGCGCAAAACAATGCACCTAAACTGAATTTTGATTACGTTATTTATTTGCAATTCGATCCCTACAGTTTTAACTATTTGCACAAGTGCTTCACTCAGAATTTAATATTATTTCTTTAGACCCGTTTCTTAGGTAATTGACTGCCACTTCTTTAAATTGACTATTTCTTTCTTTGATCTTTGAAAATTGTCGCTATTCAAACTAAGAACCATAGAGAAATATTGTTCTATTATTCAAACGTAAAGAATGAATCTTTTAAATTATGAAAGAAATTTTGAAAAGTGGGAAGGCCTCAATTAAATAGTAATATGAAGGATGATTTAATGAGTTGATGGACATTTGTATTTAATATTAAATAATATATTAAATTAGATATGATCTTAACTCTCTCTATACATTTATATCATGTTGATAAGTTATAAGAAACACATTATATTATCGTTTTTCTACAAATCCATTATGAATTATTCAAGAAAATTTGGCAAGCACTTGACAATATAAAATGTAAAATATAGAAAAATAATTACTTATCATCTTATTTGATGTAATTTTGTATATTGAGTGTGTAAAATTTTGTTTTTAAGCTTTTTGTTGACTTCATTTAATATCTAAGATCCATTAATTTCATTAATTTCTATAATCGATTATAAAAAAATCACTTTTAGAAAAAAATACGTGCATGCTTGTCTTCACCAATACATTCCTTGCTTCCATCCTCTCAATTTCTTTTAATATATTATGTACTGTTCTATCTAATTTTACATTCAACAACATAACAACGCATTTGAGTCAGATTTATGAGAAAAAAGTATACTAGTTAAAATTCATTAATAAAAATGCCATATATGCTCAATTTTCAATAGGATAACGTTAACATAACTCAACACGTTATCTGAATGGAACCTCAAATTCGATTAAGCCTTTTATTCACTCTCTTATGAAAAAATTTAGACCACTTAAATCTCTCTCTTTCTTTTTTTCTTTCTTTCTTACTTTCTTTCCTCCTCCTCCTCCTTCTTCTTCTTTCTTTTTTTTTTTTTTTCCTGTAATTGTGTTTTTATTTACTCATATTTATTTATTTATTTTTCTCTCTTTGGGTGCCAAGAGATAGTAATGACCTGAAAGATGGGCTAGAATGAAATTATACCAAAATACAGGGGGCCACAAAAATAGGGATTGCTTAGCTGAAAACTGAAGGAATTTATATGGCCGATAATTCAATAAAACGAAAGATTCTGAATATGGCAAATTTGTCAGCTTATCATTTTCAGTAGAATTCACCAATTTTACATATATAATTTTTCTCAATTTCATTCTGAGAGGAGAAGTCTTCTGAAATTCCTTCGACTACCAGTTTTCTCCTCTTCCTCTCTCAATTCTTCTGCTCAAAATTCTTGCAATCGTTTGCTGTAATTGTCTTCCAGGCCCAGATACAGTAAGTGACTCAATGTTGCTACTTTTAGCTCAAAATTTTCTGTGAAATTTTGGAACTCATTTGAAAAACCCCAGAATTAGAAGTTGGGGGGTTTTTGTTTTAGAAAAGTTCGTTGATGATTGTTTGAGGCAGTTCACTGCAGACTGGATTGACGATGATGTTTTTGATTTGCGGTTGACTTTTTTTCTATATTATTATGATACGACCAACCGGAGTGGAAATCAATTGAAATTTTGAAATCGATTATGAATTTGTTTTCGTTTGATTTGTTTCTCGGTTTTTCTGCAGCTAAAGAGGGTATTATGTTGAACTGTAATTGATTAACATATATACTGATTCACTTTCGTGGTTATTGGATTTGAAGGTTGAAATTCGGTGTTGAAAGATGGCGACTGGAGCTGTTCCAGCTTCATTTACAGGCCTAAAGAACAGGGATCGCCATGGTCTCGGGTTTGCGAAAAATATCGAGTTTGTTAAAGTTTCTAACTCACAGAGAGTTAAATTCCGTCGAACAAAGTTTACCGTGATAAAAAATTCACAAAATCCCAGTTCGGAAACGGCCGAGCTTGAGCCTGCTTCTGAGGGAAGTCCATTATTAGGTATTCTTTCTCATCTCTGTGCTCTGCTTATTTTAGGAATTTTCCTTAATGTTTACAAGAAAAACTAGAGGAATTACATCTAACGGTTGATTTTTAGTTTTTACTTGCAAAAATGGAAACTACATGACATAAGCAGTTCATTGTTTTCCTGTTTTCCTTATCCTGTAAATCTGATATGAAATTTCTTGAATGTAGTTCCTAGACAGAAGTACTGTGAATCGATACACAAAACCGTGAGGAGGAAAACCAGCACAGTAATGGTTGGAAATGTAGCTCTTGGTAGTCAGCATCCGATCAGAATTCAAACGATGACCACGACAGATACAAAGGATGTAGCCGGGACAGTCGAGCAGGTTCCACTAGTTTATTTTGATTTTCATTATCCCGTTTTTGCATTTATATTTTCAATATAATAAGCTTGCTTGTTCTCATGTAAACTCTCATATTTACAGGTAATGAGAATAGCTGACAAAGGTGCAGATATCGTTAGAATAACAGTGCAAGGAAAGAGAGAAGCTGATGCATGTTTTGAAATTAAAAATTCACTTGTTCAGAAGAAGTACGTGTTGAGAAATTAGAACTCGATTGAGGTTTATTGAGATTTGAAAGCACGAGGTACTTACAAATTCCTTGATCATGCAGCTATAACATCCCCTTAGTGGCAGACATTCATTTTGCTCCTCCTATTGCACTGCGAGTTGCTGAGTGCTTTGATAAAATTCGCGTGAACCCTGGAAATTTTGGTACTTAAAATTTCCATAAACCCTTCGTTTCTTTTCTTTTCTTTTGTTCCTTTTTTTTGGTTGGGAAAAGGAGATGATTCATTTCGTTACTGTCATTGTTTTCAGCTGACAGGAGGGCTCAGTTTGAGACGCTAGAGTACACTGAAGATGATTATCAGAAGGAACTTGAGCACATTGAGCAGGTTTAGGTTTGCTTCCAAGATTTTATATACTCTCTTCAAACCATTATCAGTGGGGGGAAAATGGGAGAAAAACATTAGATTTACAAGGATCTGGCTTTTCATGGCATCTTATGTATTTTGTTTCTAAATATCAAGGTCTTTACTCCATTGGTCGAGAAATGTAAGAAGTATGGCCGGGCAATGCGCATCGGGACAAACCATGGTAGTCTTTCAGATCGCATAATGAGCTATTATGGAGACTCCCCCAGGGGAATGGTGAGCAAAAATATAAAGAGCTCGATATGGGGATTTTCATTCGTTTTCTTTATATATTCTGATTTGAGTATTTTCATGATCAATTTTCATGTCAATTTGATCATGGAATAGGTTGAATCTGCATTTGAGTATGCTAGGATCTGTCGAAAGCTCAATTTCCACAATTTTGTCTTTTCAATGAAAGCAAGCAACCCTGTTATCATGGTCCAAGCTTACCGTCTTCTTGTAGCTGAGATGAATGTTCTAGGATGGGATTACCCATTACACTTGGGAGTCACTGAAGCTGGTGAGGGTGAAGATGGACGTATGAAATCTGCAATAGGTATTGGGACACTTCTTATGGTATGAACTTTCTCTCTTTTTCTTAAACGTCCCATTTAGCACGTGGAAGTGTACTGTGAGACTCAAGATGCTTATTTATTATGCAGGATGGTTTGGGGGATACTATCAGAGTTTCTCTAACTGAAGCACCAGAAGAGGAGATAGATCCCTGTAGGAGATTGGCTAATCTTGGTATGGAAGCAGCTGAGCTTCAACAAGGAGTGGTAATGGCTGCAACTTAAGCTGGTTATTGGTTTATTAAAACTTATCAGCTAATTCACACCGGCATTTATCAGGAACCGTTTGAAGAGAAGCACAGACGTTACTTTGACTTCCAACGTAGAACTGGTCAATTGCCAGTGCAAAAGGAGGTTAGATTTTACATCTTTAGGAAGTCGGTGATGTGATCATAAGAATTGAAATTATTGGGTCTTTGAACTGATATATGTGTAACTTGTGGTGAAAATAGGGTGAAGAGGTTGATTACAGAGGCGTCCTTCACCGTGATGGCTCTGTCCTCATGTCAGTTTCCCTGGATCAGTTGAAGGTGACACACAAGACTTGTCTTTACGAAGGCTGTATTTATATTGTGTTTTTAGGTTAAAGTGCTTAGAAAAGTGTGTTTCATTTTTGTGTTCACTTTTTTCGGATTACTTTCAATGACTAAATTACTCTATTGCACTCTTCAACCAAACATTCAAAAATCTCGTCCAAACTAATGCTAAGTAATAACTTTGTTATCCATTTTTACCTCTCAGGCACCTGAACTCCTATACAGGTCTTTGGCAGCAAAACTTGTCGTTGGAATGCCATTTAAGGTACAAGTTTGCACAAGTTCGAACTGACTTATCAGTTCAAGAAGTTATTTTAACAAAGTTTCCTACTGCTACAGGATCTAGCTACTGTTGACTCAATCTTACTGAGGGAGCTTCCCTCGGCCGATGATAAAGATGCAGTAAGCCATTTTACTCTTATCATTCATCAAACCGTCCACATTATATGTGATCTATATTGAATTCTTTCCATGTTTGCTACGATGGTAAAATGACTTAATCGTATTGACTATAATTTGACCAGCGACTGGCTCTCAAACGGTTGATAGATGTCAGCATGGGAGTTATAACGCCCTTGTCGGAGCAGCTGACAAAGCCATTACCCTATGCCATGGTCTTAGTAACACCAAAGGAATTATCAAGTGGTGCTCACAAGCTTCTTCCAGAAGGTGACACATTTGATAATTGTTCGAACTTGGAAGTATATACTCCATTATATTCTGAGACGAGATGTGAATATTAATTCTCGTCATCTCATTTCAGGTACACGTTTAGTGGTTTCTGTTCGTGGTGATGAACCTCAAGAAGAGTTAGAAATTCTGAAGAGCATTGATGCAACAATGATTCTTCACAGTTTACCATATGATGAAAAGAAAACTAGCAGAGTTCATGCAGCAAGAAGGTATATAGCTCATCTCCAGTCTCAGAAGCATTGAACTTATCAATATGTTTGGCCATGTTTGAATGCCTATGCTGTAACATTTGCATTGTTAGAAGTCTGTTTGTGTATCCATTTTTTTTTTTTTAGAAATTATCACGGCTCGAAAATCCAAGCCCGCGGTAGAGATTTTATTAAAAATAAAAAACCAGTACACTTAGCTGGAGGGGGATAAGTCCTTACCTCCCAAGATGCCTAATACAAATGCAAACATATTAAACTAAGTGAGATGCAAGGGAGGACTTCTCCCAATCTTAGACAAGCTATAAAGAGATACAACTAATGACAAAAAAAACTTAGAAGGAAAGAGAGGAGTTACAGTCGGAGACTAGGGAGACCTATCCTGTCTAATTTTGCAATAGCCCGTGCTTCTTTGTCAATTTCTTGAGAGCTGAGAACACAACATTTCCGAGCCTTGTACCCAGCATTAGCAAACCAGTCAGCAGGCTTGTTCCCCTCTCTCCATATATGTGATACTTTGAAATTGATTTGCTTAATAAAGGCTTGAATATCCTCTAAAATGTAAGTATAATTCCATGCTCCCAACTGATTAGAGGAAATAAGACGGACAGCTCAGATTCAAGCCAAATGTTTTCAATGTTCTTCTCACAACATAATTTCAATCCAAAAACAATAGCTTTTAGCTCAGCAGCAGTAATAGAACAACAGTCATACAATTCAAAATAGCCCCAGCAAATTTGGCCAGTGTGATCTCTAAGAACCCCACCTCCAGCAGCTTTACCATCGTCCTTAAGAGCACCAGCCGTATTTAATTTGTACCACTGAGGAGGTGGTTTATGCCAATAAACGGCAGTGGGTGCCGGGCTCTTTCTAATGTTTGGTTTATGCATGCAAAGAAGCTGATCTGTGAGGAATAAAACCTTCTTAATAACTTTCTGAACAGACATGATGGAAGCATGATGTTTAGCTTGATTTCTTTCCAGCCACAAAAACCAAAAAGTGGGCGGAGGTATAAGGACCTGATGTAGCGAGTTAGATTTAGAGTTAATGATCCAGTGCATGAGGAGTTGTTGTGGACAAGAATAGACTGATTGAGTAATGTGAAAAGTGGAGTGCATATTAACCACACGTCTTAAATCATTGCTCATTATTATTCACACCTCTTGTGGTCCCCGCTAATTTTCAACGTGAAAATTTAGCTTTTAGCAAAATTGAAGTTCATCTAAACATACCTGTTGATGTGATGATTATAAGTCCTGGCATCTAATTTGACCGATTTGATGATTTCAGGCTTTTCGAGTATCTGTCTGAGAATTCCTTGGAATTTCCCATCATTCATCATATAGAGTTCCCCAGCAAAATTCACAGGTACGTCAGAACAAACATCATTTTCGTTTTGGATGAGACGAACTTTTAGCTCAACCATTGTGCAACTACTGGCAGGGATGACTTGGTCATTGGTGCTGGGACTAACGCAGGATGCCTCCTGGTCGATGGGCTAGGAGATGGTATCCTATTGGAAGCCCCAGGGCAGGACTTTGAGTTCCTTAGAGATACATCTTTCAATTTGCTACAAGGTTGTAGAATGCGAAATACAAAGACGGTAAGGAAATTTGTCTCGTGTTGACCATTGATATAAAAATAAAATTAATATAGTAAAAGGCTCTCTTGACTTATATAAACGGTGAATGACGTTAATTTCAGGAGTACGTCTCGTGCCCATCTTGTGGAAGGACTTTATTTGACCTTCAAGAGGTCAGTGCACAAATAAGAGAGAAGACATCCCACTTGCCTGGTGTTTCGGTAATCACTAGATCTCTATTCGCATTTTTCTCGAACAGTATTAGATAGACCTGAACAGTATAACTATGATAACCTAATGTGTGACGTATTAATGGTTGTCCTTTTATATGCAGATTGCAATCATGGGTTGCATTGTGAATGGCCCGGGAGAAATGGCTGATGCAGATTTTGGGTACGTCGGTGGTGCTCCTGGGAAGATCGACCTCTACGTTGGCAAGGTAAATATGTTGCATTGTAAAACTAAAACGAGAAGAAAAGTGATTTTACAGGAGAATGTGTATTTTAAAAAAATAAGATAAATTATAGAGAAGTGTGAAAAATAATATTTTTGAACTGCTTGTATTGTTTTTCCGTATTGACAAATTTTTACGGTATTCAGACGGTGGTGAAAAGAGGCATAGCTATGGAGCGTGCAACAGATGCATTGATCCAGCTGATTAAAGATCATGACCGTTGGGTGGATCCACCTGCAGAAGAGTAAAATAATTTCGGAGGAAATAAGGTAGCAAAGTAATACTTCTATTGTTGTATTAGAAGATCTGTCTGAAGATTAAGATTAATACATTCTGCAGTAAGTTTGTGTGCAGAAGGGAGTTTGCCATACCTAGGTTATTGTATCAAAAATCTACTATATAAATACAGTCTCTTCTATTATATTTGTTACCTGTATTTTCTAATGTAGTTTATTGTTGAATAAAATAAAATAATCTGCCATAATAACATCTTTATTTATTTATTTATTTTTTCTCTCTAACATAAAATCTGCAAATTATCTAAAAGACTAGAACTGGATTGAAGAACAAGTTTTACAACTGATATTTTTTTTCTTTTCCCTGAAAATTACCCCTACTTTTAGTCTCAGCCGGTCCCAAACAACCCAATTGGATTCTAAAATGGGGGGAAAAAAGGCAAGACAAGAAATAATTCCAAAAAAAAAAAAATGAAAAAAATGAAAATTTAGGAAGAGTGCTCGTAGGTTTGGCGGAGATTTATAGGCTGAATTGCACAGGTCTTTAATCTTTTTAACTTCTACTTAGTGGAATGGAAACCCTGGATTGAGATTACGATAGTTGGGATTCTCACAAATCCATGTCTCTATGAGACGTACTAAATTCACTTGCAAATCTAACATAGACTTTGTGTGGATTCAGGACCACATACATGCCTTACCAGCCCATATTTCTAATGGCCATTTGTCACCACCTATCTAACGAGCCATCATCAATGCTCTTCTGCTAGCTCACAAATTGTCCTTGGACAATTATATAAGAGGTCACAATCATATTAAGAGATGATAATGCTATGACCCTGGAGCAGCGATGTTGAAATCGTGTCACATGAGCAAGGAGAGAAACTAGAGCCTAAAGCGATGAAATGGAAAGAGATCAATTATTGTTGTGGCGTTTACAAACTACATGGCTTTCGATGAAATCGTGTTACGCGAGCAAGGATCATTTGTGAACTATACGGCTCATGATCTAGTGCCTACATGTGGCTGAATGATGGGCAAGTGTCCTCCACTATTAAGGGGATACGTATTGATCATCCAACCTCACGTGAGTACCGCAATGTACCCATAAGTGGGCAATAGATTGTTTGCGTTAACTACAAATACTAATTTACCATCATTTTAGATTCTATGCATGTAAAAATTGTGAGTTTTGAAAAATTCTTTCTAACAAGCACTCAAATCGATTCATGTTCAACTGTGTAAACTCTGTACTAAACTAATGGTTAGTTTTTGAAAGTGTTCGAAAAAGCGTAAAGCATCGTTAAATAGCAAGGTCGAACTTTGAGCTTTAATAGATATAAACAACGTAAGCTATGCAATATAAAGCTTGCAAAGCCACATTATCAACATTTCAATTTAGAAGTTGCCTAAGCAAAAGGGTTGGACTATTCACACCCCGTCAGTTGTTAAACACACATATTTAAAAAAAAAAAAAAATGTTTGGCCATGTCTGGCCGAACACAAAAAAAAAAAAAAAAATCCCAATCATCTTCTCCGATATCCGGCTACCACCATCAACCAACTCCGACCACTATTTCTTCCACCAATGCTAGAGACCTAGTTCTTCCTCTTCTTCCTCTCTCTCCCTTTTTTGTAAATCTAGTTTGGAGAACTACAAATTCTGGTTCTCTGGTGGAGAAACACGGGGGAAGGGAGGGTTGGTTTCTTGTCTTTTCTTTTCGTCTTTTTTTTTTTTAATTAATGAAAGTGAGGGCATTTTGGGAAAATTGGGCTTTTTTGGGTTTGTGTTTGGAAAGTGTCGGTTGTGAATAGTCCCACTCTATGCAAAATCCAAGCGAAAGGCCAAGCCAACTTTCTAGCACACATGTTCTAGACAACCAATTCATACGGCTGAGAACAAATTCAAAACAAAACATACTCCTATCAGATCTATTATTTCTATCATTCAATGTATTGCTTTAACTTCCAAAAAGGGGAAAAAAAATTATAGCGATCCAGATTTTGAATGAATGAATGAACGAACTCGAAGAATCATCGAGTGCATAAAAATCTACATTGACAATGCAAATGAAATATATATACTGTTTATTATTAAGACGCAGAAAAAGAATCAAACAAATGACAACTCATGGTCCAATTCACCAAAATTCTCTCCACAATAATAGCACAAATCTAGAAATGGATCTATGAATGTAAGTATATAACCAAAGAAAACGGGTTTTTGTATAGATACATATATAACTGCAGTTACAGAAATCTCTGATCTCTCCGTATGTGTGTGTGCGGATCTACAGAATTTCTATCCTGGAATCGTACCCAAACTGCGCTCGCCGCACATTCCGCTGCCGCTTCTTGTAAATCAACGCGCCGACCCCAACGATGCACGCGCCGGCGACCACCGCCACAGCAACGCCTGCTTTCTGGCTGCCATTCATTCCGCCAGAGTCCGACTTTGACTCTATGTTAGTCGCATTCATCTCCTCGTGGCTCGCATCGGCTTCTGCGGACGGTGCCGGTGACGGAGAAGGTGAAGGCGTCGGAGCCTTATCGGAAGCAGAAGAATTGTTAACTGCCGGAGATGGTGCTGGAGAGGGAGTTGGAGAGAGATCTGACGGCGGAGGCGCAGGAGGAGAAGAGGTTGAGAGGGGAGGATCTGGAGATGGAGATCGAGATGGAGATTTCGACGCTGTTTCCGGAGATAGAACTGGCGGCGGCGGCGGGAGTGCGTCGGCAGGTGGATTCGGAGATGGACTTGGGGAATTCTTCGGCGGATCTGCG
This sequence comes from Jasminum sambac, assembly GCA_018223645.1. NCBI lineage: Eukaryota > Viridiplantae > Streptophyta > Magnoliopsida > Lamiales > Oleaceae > Jasminum > Jasminum sambac. The sequence goes on from CP073652.1 coordinate 32,992,996, forward strand.
GAGAACACTGGTTGTGTAGAGAAAAGGAATGTGAAGAAGAGAAGGATGGAGAGAGTTGAAATGTTGCTGCTAATCGAAGCCATTACTGACTTTTGGATTGGTTTTTTGAAGATCTGAAAAGAAAAATTGAAGTGACTATTGATCAAATTCCAAAATTACAACAGCAAACTATCAATGGAGAAATGAGATCGTGAGAAGATAATGCAATTGTTTTGTGCAACCCTGAGTGTAGAGATAGAGAGAGAATGAGAAAGAACGTGGGTGAGATAGTGCTTTTGAAGGTGGGGAAGTGGAGAAGACAAGAAGCGGGGTGATTTTTATTTATTTATTTATTTTTTAATTTTTCCGATTAATTAATTGCTTGAGAAAGAAGGGAAGCGGGAAGGAGGTGGGGGAAAAAATGTGAAAAAGACTGATATTTTGGAAAATAAAAAGTTTTTGAATGTAAAAAGAAAAAATAGAAAAAATATAAAGGACAAGTGATTGAAAAGAATACCATAAAACAAAAAAGAATAAAAAAGAATAATTTTTTGGAAAGGGTTTTGACAGGCATTTACAAACTATTTTGTAACAAATTACCCTTTAATTAAATAAAATAGTTTCACAAATAAGAATTTTGATGGAATAATAAAAATTAAATTTAAATAAATAAACACACACTGGGTTTGTAAACTGTTATTCAATAATTACGTTTTTTTGCTCTTTTTTAATTACACATTACCTACAACTTGTCTTGAGCCTTTTTTTTTTAAATACAAGAACAATCAAATTCATAGAAAGAAATTTCAACACGAATATCAATTTTTGCTGAGAGTAGAACCGGTCGGGATCGACCCCGACAGTAACTTTTATTTTTCACGTTAATTTTTGCTCTATTGTTTTGGCTTTTCCTTTACCCTTTTTATTTTTCTGACCAAACTAGGTTACAGGGTAAGTTTCAACGAACAGAAAGGTAAAATCCAATGTGTTGTGACACGCATACTCACATAATGATTGATTTTGGTTTTAATTTTGTTGGTGCATTGTTGTCTGTCTCTCTCCATGTTGAAATCTTAACAACTTCTCCACTATTTGCTTTACTTTGAGCCAACTTTGTTACGACTTACGAGTGGCGCCTACAACTCCATCGCCCTCTTTATATGAAGTCTTGAAGAGATTTTAGTCTCTCAATTGTTGATATGATTTTTGAATATTAATTTTGACAAAGTAAAATTTTTTTACATAGAGAGCTTTTACTAGCTGTAATATCCCTATATGAAAGAAAAATGAGAGTCATTGTACCATACTCGCATCAATTAATATTTAATTTAACATTCTCCACTTCATATCGACTGTGAAACTACTCATCAATGAGGATGACTCCACCACTCCACTCTTACGTGCAAAAAATGTTCACCCTCAAGCCGAAAGTAACTATATCGTTATTGCTGTCTTATTGTTATTATATATTATAAAACCCTTGACAAAAATGTGTGGATATCCTTTTTCTTGTCTCTTAACATGCATAATTAAAAATAAGGGAGATGCTCCCCAGCCCACGCTCTGGGGAGGGGGGCTGCACACAACCAACGTGGCACAACATTGGGCAGCCATGCCAGTGCCACATGGCTGTGTGCATGGCTTCCTATGGGTTGGAGAGCAAAAGCGTTAAAAATAAATAAAACAACAATAATTTTTGAAGAAATCTAGAGTCTACTACTAGAAGAAAGTGCCTGGCATGTGGTAGGGGACTGACTGATGCCACAAATTGAACTCTGAGGACATTCCAGAACCACAACGATCTGGAAAAGGGTTAGTTGCAATCACAACTGTACATAAATAAACATAGATTAGTAGGCTTTTTTATTATTTATAGCTTTCCGTAATGATCAAGGAAGTCTCATAAATAAATGTTAATAAGTTCGGGGGAAAAAAGAAAGAAAGGAAAAAAAAAAGAAGAACTAATAAATTCGGTTCTGGTTTAGATATTCTCCATCTCTATCTCACTATCTCCTCCCCTTTGTATCTACCTTTTTAGCCTGGCAGGTACAACATGGTACATTGCAGTAAAACAACTATCCTTATAGTTCATCCTTCACATCGCTGCTGGAGCTCTTAGTGGCTTGTGTGGCATTCGACTCCTCAGACGCTGAAGTCGAAGCTGGTTTCTCAAGCTTGAAAGGGATTGAGGCATGTTTCTTGAGAAACTTGTACAATGCAACCACTGTTCGATCCACGTCTACAGGAATCTGTTGTGATGAAAAAAACAACATAGCAACATAGTCATAACAAGTCAAAGATTGAAAAATGTAGAAGATTCAGAAATAAGTTTTCAAACACTACTCACAGGATCAGAACTCTTGTTTCCTGCTGGGAAGAAGAGGATTGTTGGGAACCCGTCCGCCTACATGAAAAGGTGCAAATTTTCAGTCTACAAAATGTCTCTTCAACTATAAGCTGTGTTCTGAGAAAGATTGAGAGCTAAAAGGCAATGGATATTGATAAGAGACTTAGAGACATTACAAACCATAAAGCCACATCACCAAGGAGCTTGGTAAAGGTTAAAATGTTTACTTATCTGCAAGTAAATAAGCTGTGTTTTAAGAAAAATAATCTTTTTATTGGTTGAAGTTGCACAATAAGTTACTTGTATGATGGTATAGTAAGTTCTGTTCAAAGTATCCAACTTCTTTCACTAATGTAAGTGAAGCAATATCTCAACACGGTTGATCACAATGATTTGTCATTTTAATTCTTATCTTTGATGTAGGATTCAAAATAACAAATCAATTAATGTCAACATCGCCGATGATTGATAAGCATTGCTTGTGGTAAACATTGCTCGTTTCAAAGATATATTGGGATCTGAGGAAAATTTGCATAACATTACCTTGGCTCTGGGGTGTTCATTTGTGGTTCCATCCATTTTAGCTATAACAAGAGATTCAACGCCTCGCAAGTGCTTGGCGAGCTTGTTGTATGTTGGTTCAAGAGCTTGGCAATGGCCACACCATGGAGCATAAATCTGAAAGAGAATTTGTAACCTTAGTTAGAAATGATGCTCGGAAGAAGATCTAGAAAGACACTTGTACCTTGTGTTTTTATAGACCACAATTATACCTCAAGGAGAACATCTTTAGACTCGTCTAAAACAACTTCATCAAAGTTATCCCCAACGACAATTTTCACATCCCCATCATTCTGTAGTATAACAGAAAAAGTTGGTTGTCATAATCAAATGATAGAATTGACTGTCTAAGAAAAATTCAACTACTTACACTCTCGGGAATTGGATCTGACTTATAGAATGGTTTGACCTTGCCTTCAAGGAAATCCTCTCCAAATGCCTAACGGAGGAGAAATAATCAGAAATCACAAATTCTGAAAAACAAGGTTACACCAGTCAGTTTCAAGTTTCAACCTTGATTTCCTCAAATGTGATTCCCCCCTCAAAAACGTATTTCTTAGGATCATCAATTCCTGTGTATCCCAGAACCTACAAGAAGTAAATCAACAGCTTAGCATCTCACTGCACCGTAAAATAACAGATCTACTGTTCAAAACACATTGAACTTGTGTCAAAAGCAAGCCTTCGAGAAATTTTACTTTTGACTCATTTCCAGTGACTCCAAAATAATCCGCCACGGGCCTTCCAACATCTTCATCGTCCACTTCAATGTGTACAAATAGAAGCTGCATCATGTCAACAGAATGTGTTGAAATGGAGGAAATGATTATATTACGGCAGGGAAAAATGAAATAAGACTAACAAATAATGTTTCATTCAAGTGGAGTCGTGCTTTTCAGCTTCTCTATCATTTGTTGAGTCATATGATAGGAAGATTAGATTTCAATAAATTCAAGCCTTGTTTCTCCCTTTGGTGTTTGGACGAAAAACAACGGAGATGGGAAGCATTTTCGGTAAAACACGAACAACAACATAATAAATGATAAACAGATAACAGTTATGAGTTTATTGGGCATTGTAAATAATGAACAACATAAGATTAAAAATAAGGTAAAACTAAAACCAAAATTAAAAGGTAAACAAAAATGGTACAAAGTGAATCCATCCAGCAGATTCTAAATAACTATGAGACAAGGCCTTTCTTTGAGTTGTTGAGTGTCTGAAAAAGAAATCAACTGTGAATCTCAGAAACCCCAACATGAAGAAGGGGATTCAAGAAACTTCACCACAAATTCCTTTAACCTTCACCTTCTTCTAGCTGTCTTTAGTAAGCGGTTTCAGACACATCTAGGAAACATATGATTTTTATTTCTCAGAGATTTGCTTTCTCGAGTACAGCACCTCTTAAGTGCAAAAATCTGGAATTACATTAAAGGCCATCGTGTACTGTGGGCATACAAGTCAACCGCATTTCTTTAAGGGCAGGAGAGGGGGAGTGGGTGTTGACTTCAACTGGTTTCAGCAATGTTGAGAATTAACGTAAGAGTGAGAGTTTTTGAGATTTAGAATTACCCGACTACTGAAAGGAAGTGAAAAGATACACTGCTATCCACAGTAAGCAATTTCACCAAATAGCAAAATGTTGAAAGCACTTCTACACAAAACCCCACACTCTTTTATTTTCATTCATCAGTATGTTTGCAATGAACTTCTATGGTAGATTCTTCAAATTGATGAGTATACCATCAACCTTAATTGTTTATAATTTTTGCAATTGTAAATACCTTTCCCTTGAAAAGTTTTGCAACTTCTTGGAATGTGGAGATATCCTTTTCCGAATCTTTTGATGTGGTAAATAGCATCATCTGAGAATAGAAAGCATAAAGGACAAGCAAAATCCTCAGCAAGAAGCTCTTCCGCCCACCAAAAAAAAGCCAAAGCTAATTTGAAGTCTAGAACATTCATAGCAATACCTGTTTCTTAATTGGGCTTTCAAAAATCAAAGGTGCACTCTCTCTGGTAAAAGTGGTAACTAGAGGAAGCTTGTTGGCAAAAACGAACTCAGTTATTGCTGACTTTGTGAACTGCCCATCTGAAAGTTCACGTGCAAATATGAGAGAGAGAAAGAGAGAGAGAGAGAGAGCATATACAGGTTGAAACTAACCATAACGGGTCACTTTCTCAGCCTCCTTCTTCAGTAAGACCAAAGCAGGGCGCAGCACATTGGATTCCAAGTGAAACATCTTGGCCACATTTGGGTCTGCAGTTTGGTAAAAATTAACATCGTCATCAAGCTTTGATGCAGCAGTGAGCTCCTCACTCTCAGGGCCCTGTATTTATCAGGGACAAAAGTAAATAAATAAATAAGAAGAAGAAACATCCATTTTCATTATTTAGATGATGGTCCACTTATAAGCCTTCCAAAATTCCTTGGTAATGATTCTCATAATCTTATATAATAGAAGAACCAACAATCACTTGCCATCAATGACAAAAATAAACTGTAGTAACAGAAGCACATATATAGGGTGATAGGGAATACATTATAATGGGTTTTAAAGGTTTTTAATGTAAAAGACAAGAGAGAATGAATGGAGATGAGTGGTTGAGATTTGTGGATGTGATTGATTTAGGAGAGAGAAAAAGTTGAAAAAAGTGTTTTAAACACTTTTAAAAGAGGAGCCTATCACCCCAATAGTATGCCTCACTACCCGTAGGATGCCATGCCTTACAAACCTTTTTCTTCAATACATGACATATAAGATTAATGCTATATGTATCAGTGATGACAATCTATCATGTTCCAATGACATTAATTTTAGACACATAGGTAACTAGTTGCTGCATAATGTGTAGTTGAAAAGTTATGGGTCCAATAGAATGTGTTTGACTCTGAGTTTGGTGTTAGATAGATGAGTACAGCTGTTTCTAGAGTACAAATTGCACAAGTTGGTGCTTCCTCCTTTGGGGAGTGAAAAACGTGCTAGTACCTCATTTCCAAATGTAAAGCTGGGAACTGAGTCTTGATCGGTAGTATATTGACTAGATTTTGTCAAAATCTCAACCAAACAAGAGCTTAACGTGGCAAGACTATGAACTGTTAACGATAGAAAAATTTGGAGTCTATACAACCAGACTGGCATGATTATCTGTTTTATAGAAAAGAAAAGGCTAGAGCAAGTGCACACATACTACTAATGACTCAAGGAAGCCCAAAACAACTCTATTCTCAGAGGTCAATATGTGCTCTGCATCCTCTGTTGTTGTGATGTTGGATATCCCAGGTCCAATTTTCTTCTTAATCCAGGTCACAATGCCATCCCTACATAGAAATGTAGTTTTCTTATCAAATTAAATACGTGAAATTCCAAATAGATAGCTAAAAAAAATCCATTATATTGATATGTTTTGGTACAACAATCATAAGACCCGAGCAAAACACAAAATGTTTCACTTCAATCTCCCACAGTTTCATGTAGAAGGTGAAAATTATTCTGGTGGTAGTATCTGCCTCTTGGGGCTAAGAACCTTTTCAAAATTCAGTTAAGTAACACATCTAATCTGCTATATGCTACCTCGAGTCAAGGGACAGATTTCATCTACTCACTTCAAATTAACTTCAATACACGTGGGTAAAAAAATGGAGCAACACTTCCCATTTGCAGGCCAGTAGCACAATATTCCATTGGCAAACTCAACTATGGCCATCATGAATGACATTACACTCCTCAGAGAAACTACATTTAGCTATTAGATCTAAAATATTTAACCCAATTAAACCCACTTTAGTACTTTACCAAACTTTTGAAGTCTGCAATTTATGATTACTCCAATTCCTTCTAGTTTCTTATGCTGCTTGCTGCATAACTAGAAATATTAGATACTTTATTAACTATTTCTCCTCTAGAATACCACCAGTCTAGGACTACTATTAGTCATCATATACAACTGAAATAGTGGGAAAGAAAAAGGAAAAAGATAAAGATTGAACTGGGAACTCACTTCGTTCGTTGACCAGAATAAGGTTTATGCTCCCCATCAACAAAGAAGTAGAGAGTAGGAAATCCTTGTACTTCATACTGCTCCGCAAGCTCATTCTCCTCCGTCGCATCCACCTTCGCAAGTGTCACATTCTCCGCCTTCAGCTCGGTGGCAGCAGCCGCGTACTCCGGGGCAAGAGCCTTGCAATGCCCGCACCAAGGGGCGTAAAACTCCACCATGACGTGCTTATTATCCTCGACAAAATCACTGAAATTCCTGTCCGTCAAAACGACGACGTCCTTCTCCTCAATTTTGGAAATCACGTCCTCTTCGTCCTCCTCTTGACCAAAGCTCGAAGGGACTTCGAAGTCGTCGTAATTCTCAAAGTCTTCATCTTCATTGTCGGAGTATTCAGGTTCGGCGTCGTAGTGAGTGTGTTGCGACTCGGATGAGACGTCGGCTTCGTCATCTTCGAGGAAACTCAGGTCTTCGTCGTCGTCGGTGGAGGTCGACGAGAAGGTGGGTGTGATGAGAAGGCAGAATAGAAGTAGAGAGACGACCGTGAGGAACAGAGTGAGTCGGCTCGGCATTTTGGGGGTTGAATTGTGTTGACTCGGATCGGAGGAGGGGATTGACTTAGATCTGACTCTGTGATTTGGGTAACACTGCGGAGTATATGAAGACGACGGAGGAGAAGGTACATACGACGCCGTAACAAGCTTGATTTGACATTCGGCAAATTTTAATGTTAGGTTATTTCTAGTAGCAATTTTTTTATTTTTTATTTTTATTTTTTTTATCCACATTAATTGATTTGTTATCAAGAGTATTAGAACAAAATGATTACCGTTAAAGAGTAATTATATGTGAGCACAGATTGATACTCATTAAGAATTCTAATCATACTAGTTGTATTAGTATATCACTGTAATAGTAGTTTCGATGACATGATTGATGTAGATTTTTAAGAGCATATGTAATAAAATAGAAAAGAAAGGGAGAAGAAGGAGAAGCTAGGAATGAATCATGAGAACAGAATGATTGACACACGAATATGCAAATATAGATCAATCATTTTTGGATCAGTGGGAGAAAAAATTACAATTCGATCCGTGATTAAATAGCCATTAATTATTATTATCTAATAAAATAAAATCATAACAATTTCGCATTTTAACTCTCTTGTAAAGTTATTGACAAAGAAAATTCTACTTGAACAAATATGAGGACAAATGGATTGACAAACAAATAATGAAGAAGTGTAATACTTTTTTTTAATTATTTTTAAGATATTTGATGTGTGAAAATTCAGAATTGTCACGTGTATATATTTTAACAACTAGGTAGCCGCTTGATTTATTCATTTAGAACTTTTCGAGTTAGCTTATTATTCAAAAACAATCTCATGAGTAGGTCTTAAAAAGAAAAAAAAAAGAATAAGAGTTTTATGGAAAATGTAAAGACAAACAATTATTTCAATCGTCCATTTCATATACAATAAATAAAAATAAAAGAAGAAGAAGAAGAAAAAAAACTCTCAGGCGATTTAAAAATTATCTTACAACTAGCGAAATATCTCGGGACAATGGTGGGCCGGCATAAGTAGCAAAATTTCAAAATGTTGGTTTAGGTGTCACACGAAGGGGAAAGACTATGCAATTACTGTTGTGTTATTTTTTTTCCCCACTTTCACTAAATAACTTTATTCAGTTTCAGAAGAGTCTTTATTTATTAATAATGATTAGAAACAAATTTTATTCAGTTTCTTCCACTCATCATCTCTCTTTCTAATCATAAAAATACATTAAAACTCATCTACTAACACCCTCTAACTCACCATCGAAGTCATAGGCTGGGACCAATGCATATAATAGCTTGTGAATTGAATCTTTTAAGGGGTGGCTCTAAATACACCATATATTTTAATCCTCACACCTACTATTTTCCGGACTAACCAAAATGCCCCATTTCAAAGTGAATATCGGCCAAGAATGATCGAGTATCAAGGTGGATATTCAGTTACGGATGATCAAATATCAAGTTGGATACTCGACCACAGATGGTCGAGTATCCAACTAGATGGTGGGTCAAGGAGTCGAGTATCCATTTGGACAACCTGTCATCCTTGGCTGACTATTCAGTTGGATACTCGATCATTTCTTACCGATACTTACTTTGAAAAGAGGGCATTTTAGTCGGTCCGAAAAATGATGGGTGGGAATTAAAGAATGGGGTGCATTTAGCGCCACCCTATTTCAAGGGGGGGAGGGGGGAGAAGAGAGAGAGAAAAAAAAGGCAAAGGGTGGGGTTAAATGCACCCACCCCTTTACTAAATACACCAATTAATTTTCATATCCTCATTTTACCCTCGTTCCTTTTCTTTCCTTTTTTTTTTTTTGGCATGTTCGCCCCCAATGGGGCGAACATCCTTAACCCAGAGGGGGCTGTTCGTCCTCTTGGGGGTGAACAGTCATAAGACTGTTAGCCCCCAAGAGGGCGAACATCCATTAAAAATGTTCGCCCCCTTGGGGGCGAACATGCAAAAAAAAAAAAAATTGAAATTTAAAGTTTTTTTAATAATTATATTTAACAATTTATCGGATACAATTACTGTATTATTCAAAAAATTTCAAAATTCATTATAATTAAAGTGATTGTTAAAAATTTTGAATTTTTTAATGATTATATTTAACACTAATATGATAAAGTCAATTACTATATCATCAAAAAGATTTCCAAATTAATCGTCAAAATGGTTGTAAAAAACTTAAAAATAAATTTCAAAATTATTCATGAAAGTGGTTGTAAAAAATTTGAACAAAAAATCTACGATTGGGCCGGTGTAATTAGTAAGGGTAACATGAAATTTTTTTTAAAAATTACTCATTTTTAGTTTATGGCCTTGTTCTATTTGGTATTAACCAAATCCGCACGCAATTCCCTATACCTCATACTCATTTTCAACCACACACACATTTCCCAAACTAATATTAACCACACATTTTTACACGGAATACCGCGCGGAACAACTAAACCCCCAATCAAACAAGGCCTAAATTTTTTTTTAAATACTTATTCGCTCTGAACACAACGAACAAGCTCTGAACACAACGAATGAAAAAAACTTGTTTGCAAACAAACATGAAAAAAAAGAGAAGAGAGCGGAGAGAGGAGAGAGAAAAAGGGGAGAGAGGGAGACAGAGGAGAGCGGGAAAGAGGGAAGAGAGAGAGGGGGAGAGGGAGGGAAAAGTGAGGGTATTTTAGTTATTTTTTTTTGTTTCTTTTTTATTTTCAAAAATGGTAAAAAATGGGTGTATTTAGTAAAGGGGTGGGTCCATTTAGCCCAATTTCAGCCAAAGGCAAAAAGGAAAGAGAGAAAATATAAAATGGTGAGGCTAAATACACCCAGGATTTTACTCTACACACCCATATATTTTGAAAATTCCAAATCTAACCTTACGTATTAAAAAAAAAAAACCATTCGCCGTACGTGGGGCGTTCGCCCCATATGAGTGGGAGTTCGCCCAGTGCTGGGCGAACTCCCACATGGGTGTTCGCCCCCATGTGTGGGCGAACATTTTTTTTAAATAAATAAAAATAAAAAATTTATAAAAGAAAGAAATGAAAAATATTAGACGAAAAAATTGTATATTATTTTTTGTTTAAATTTTTTGTAACCATTTTGATGAATTTAAAATTTTTAAAATTTTTTTTAACCACTCAAAGTTTTTTAATAATTATATTCAACACTAATCGGATAGAGTCAATTATTATATGATAATAAAATATCGAAATTTATCATTATAGTTATAAAAAAAATTTTAAAATTACTTGTCAAAATAATTGTAAAAAATTTAAAATTTTTAATAATTCGATAATAAAGCTAATTACTATATCATAAAAAATTCGAAATTCATCATCAAGATAGTTATAAAAAATTTAAAAGAAATTTTAAAAATATTCGCCAAAGTGGTTGCAAAAAATTTGAATAAAAAATAATGGCAAAAATTACATTCACGAATGAATAATCAGTAATTGATTTTATCTGATTAGCATTGAATGTAATTATTTTTTAATAAAAAATAATAATAAAAATTTCTCGTCCACCATTTTTTATTTTTTTTTTAACCGTGTTCGCTCCATATGGAGCGAACACCCAAATGGATGTTCGCTCCATATATATGGAGCGAACATTGTAAATTTTTTTTTTTTTTAATTTTATTAGTAAGGATAGAATTGAAAAGTTGTCAAATTTTTGGGTGTATTTAGAAATTAGCCGGGTGTTTAGCCTCACCCAATATAAAATTCTTTCCAATCGTTTCCCTCATTTTCCAATCTTCGCTTGAAAATCCACCGTTTTCCCCTCAATTTCTATCATCGGCAATTTTGTTCCCTATTAGATCAGATTAAATCCGCCATGATCAGCGTTCTTGCTCAGGTCTTCTTGATTACGCAATTGAATACAAATTTCTATGTCAATGTATGTTAACTTGTGTTTGTTTATATGTTTCTCTACGCATGTGAATTCAGGAGCGCCTCCTGGGGGCGGCACTTGGGAACCTGTTAGCGGGAGTGGTGATTTTTGAGCAGCGAAAGAGCATATATGCATCCATCTCTCAGACTCAATCGCAGGTTGGTTTTTCATCTCCGGTATTCTTATGCTTGTTATTGACATTGATGTATCTTAATATTGGTCGATGGAAACCTAAGTCCCTATAGATTTTGATAAAAGCTTTCTGTTGGTTGAAATTGCCATGGAAAGTTGGGGTGGCTATTTAATAATTACTATTTGGGTTTATGTTGATATTTGTTAGTTGTCTGGGAATTGAAGACGAACTAATAGATGAAATAGTAGGCGTCAATTTGGTCAAATAATTCTTGGCTCTTGTGTCAAATGCATTTGGACCTTATTAAATGCATTTGAAACATAAATAAAGTTCCCTGGATCTGTTTGGAGATTAAAATTTGTATAATTATAGGAGATACTTGTTTAATGATTTATATTGTCCTCTAAGGCAGAAAAAGATTCAAATAACTTGCAGGCTGCAGACTTTTTACGACTGCATACATTTTAATTGAATCTGAAAACGTATCAAATGAGTAGTTATTACAAATAACAAGGTGCGATAAATCCAGAATTTACTAGACTAGCTAAATACTCGTGCTTTGGAACTTCTTTTTTCCCCCTCTTCAAGTTATTTTTTCTCTATACCACTAACTGCCTGTGAAGGTTAGGAGCAGTCAGCATTACAATTTTCTATAGGTAACATCCCACAAGATTTGTGAGTTACACATTTATCTAATATAGTCCTGTTCAAATGCTCATGGTGCAGCATCTTACATTACTCACCATCAATGTAGTGCTATCACAAGTTTAAATACAGCATTTTGACATGTGGTAGCTTTGCATTGGTGGTGGGCAATGTAAGATGTGTCAACTGTGGGTATTTCAGCTCAAGTCACAATCATATTGGGATTATGTGCTCCGTTTTAAATTTCAGTCTCATTCAAAGATTGATCATGTTTGCACTCGTAGCTTCTTTTCATTTTTTTGGTAGGATGAGGTATGCAATTTTATTTTGGCTCTTAACTTGTTTATGGTATTGCACCTGCAAGTTTTCGTCATAGTTTAATGGAGAATAGATTGCAAAATAAGTGATGCACTTGTTCCCTATATGTAGAGGGCGGAGTTCTATTTTCATTTATGCAGAAATGCGGGTATTTGGTGGGAGAGAGGCAGCCTCAATAAAGTTTTACATTTGCAATCCATTTCCGTTTATATTGTAATCCAATATGGCAATTCATTCTGTTCAAGAAATCCATCTTGTTGTTTTATTCACAAATTCTGAGTTAGACTAAAAGGGTATCAGAGCACTTGCCTCAGGGAATAGCAACGACAGAAATGGAGAGTTGATATCACTCTGATAAACTAGAAGGTTGAGTGGATGTTTGAGAAAATGAGGCAATGGACAACAGTGAGAAGGGAAACACACAGAAGATTTTGCTTGATGAGCTTGATGGATAGGTGTTAGATGTCTGCAGAGTATTTCATTAAGAATTCAATGAGGGAGGAAGAGAAACTAGAGATGGCGGTGTCTTTTTCTAAAGCAGAAGCCCTAAGGTGGTTTAAAAATAGTCGTCAATAGATTCACAACTGGGAGGAAACGAGCTACTGCTAGATTGATCTCAGGTGTAGCTTGAGAGAAGACATCGTAAACCAATTTAAAGGGGCATCATAGCAACTGGCTGATTTCAGATTCGATCTCAAAACCAGAGGTGCTAGCCAAGAACCTAGAGGACTCTTGTAATCCACTTATGCAAGTCCAAATTGGGTTAGCCCCAACATGTGGCAAAGAGTTGTTGACTGATTGTGGACCTAACTTTATTTGCTACCTGCTGTCATTTTATGCCGCACGGGGGGTGGGGAGTGAGGTGGAGTGGGTTTACTGGTTTAGGCTTAAGTTTATACAGTCCACTTTTTGCGTGCACGTTTGTGAAGTGTTTATGGTTAGAGATGAAATGAATAGTGGACAAGTAGATGTGGGCAGAATTTTATGACCTACAAAGAGAAAGTTTGATTTAACTAAAAAGAGTTTTTACCAAAGTGCTTATAAACACTTCCTAAACATGTTATAAGTCTCCTCATATGCCATCCACCAGCAATCCAGATAACACAGTCTGCGAGCTGAAAATTGCTCCGATTTCCAAATTTCGAATTCCTTAACAATGACTAACAGAATTGGAGATTCAATTGAATATGGAAAAGGGATTATGCTACTATTGTGATGACAAAGTAGATGGATCATGGTTGCAAAAATTAAGGGCTACAAGTTTTATAGGTAATGAAGGATTAGACATCGAAAAAATGGGAAAGGGGACAGTGAACAACATAGCCAGTGAAGTGGAGTTTTCCATCAATCTTTTTATCAGTTTTATAATGCCAAGTATGATGGAGCATAAAGGGAGGTAACCCAACAAGCTGTGCCGCTTTTACTTGATTGACCATTGGGCTACCCACAATTTTAGGGCATGCTTGCAATGCGTTTATAAACACTTAGTGATGGAGAAGTGATTTGGAGAAATGTGTGGAGAAAAAGTAGTTTTAAGAAATGTGCAAGTGTTTATCAGGACGTGTTTCTTGAAAGAAACTCTTTGCCCAAACATATGCTCATTCTAGTTGCCCAGGTTCATAATTTGGGAACTCCATTGATGGGCACAATCAGTTATGGGTTTTCAAGGATAACATACTTGTGGTAGTTGGTTGACTGTGTGTATGCCTACTTCTTCAGATTGAAGCTTTTTCAGTTCAACCATGGAGATTGCCTGTGCAATGGAATTGTTTGGCTGTATGGATTCCTAAATTTGTAACAGCCTGGAATTTCACCTTGAGGCATGTTAACTTGTTTTTGTCATTACAATTGTCTAGGTTATACAGGGGAAACTAGAGTGGGGACGTCAGTCATTGCAGATTGCTGGCAATAGCAAAGGGTGGAGGGTAATGTGGGTTAGCCTGTTTTGTTCATCCAGAAAGAGAATCAGGGAATGAACTGGGGGAAAGATCGACCCTCTTGAATGCTTGATCACACTTTGACACTTTGTAATGGCCTCAGCCTCCTCTGCAATTTGACATCAGTTTACATTCAATAAGTACACATACAATTCACTGACTGGGTACCCATTTTCGCTATCCTTTTCTATGACAGTGTGTTTGAACTCTGAAGAATGGATTTTCGTTGTTCATTTATGAAAAGTAATAAACAATTGCAATAGAAGAAAAGTAACAAAACTAATTGAGAGATGGCGGTGGGACGGAAATGATAAATTACTTCTTGGGTAATTTACACGTTAGGTCCTTTACCTTTAGAGAAATCCTCTATCATTCCCCCAAAATTTAACTTTCTGTCACTCTATGTTCCCATTCTTTTCCAAAATCCCCGGATTAGTCTTCTTAACAGAAACTGTCTCTTTTGGCCGTTAAACAGGAGGGTAATATTGTACTTACATTACCTTCATTTCCCTTGTTCTATATTCCCTTTAGCAAAATTTGCAATGAGTGTGGTTGTGAATATGCACCAAAAACAGCCGGTTCTGGCACTAAATGTGGTGGCATCGGTAAACTTCGCCCATGTCGGGATTGATATTTTTAATGAATTTTTATGTATTTTTATGCAAAGTATGAGAGAGAATGAGTGGAGTTGAATGATGGAGATATGTGTAGTACATATATGTCTCAGGAGATATATGGATGTGATTTATTTGAGCAAATTCACATTTTAAAAGAATGAGTAAAAATAAGTAAAAAATAAATAAAAAATTTCATCCTAACATGACTTTAGTCTAGCAATGGTGAATATTTCAGCAAATTTGACAGTGCATGCTCACCGATAACAGCTGGTTTAGGGACTGGAGATTCGGCTGTATAGTTGTCAAACCATTGAGAAATTGCCAATTCAAGAAAAATCAGTAAAATTGCTGGCGATGGTGTCTCTGCATTTCCATTGGAAAATGGGTGTAAAGCGGCACTACCACAGATGGAGTCTCTTGGCATGTTATGAAATCTTGGGAAAATGTGGAATCTTGGAAAACCCATTGGGTTACAGAGGGATTTCTTGATTTTGCTAGCAGGTTTTTGCGAAAAGCGATGATTAAAGGGCTTCTGGAAAGTTCATTTTGGTTTTAGAGCACAATGTAAGAGGTGAATTTCCATGATCCTTACTATGTGTATGTACTTTCTTGGTACTGAAGATTGGTACTGAAGATGGTTGCTGCTGTTTTTTGAAAACCCGAAATCATAGCTTCAATAAGACGTCCATTGTTGTCTCCCGAGATACGTGATACTACTGGGCTAGCTTGCACGGAAACGGACACGGGATACGAAACGGGATACGAAACGAAACGGGGAAACATGATTTTTGAAAAATCTAAGATACGAAACGTTATGGAAACGTTATGTGGTAATTATTTGCTTTTCAATATAATTTCAAAATTCAACCTCCAAAAATTATTTAATATGAAGTAGCTAATCAAGATATCAAAATCAAACAAATTTAATTAAAATTTGAAATTTTAATGACAATTTTTGGATCCAAATTTCACTTTGCTTTTTAGGTTAATTAATAATTAGAGCTAGTTGCCAAGAAGAATTCTATTTAGTTTAGTTTTTTAGGTTAATTACTTAATTAATATTTTTTGTGAACTATAATTAATTTTTCTTTTTTTCTTTTTTTTTTTGAAAAAATCTAAATTTTTGTCGCAAAGTTTCTTAAAAATTTCTATAGAGTATCCATAAAGTTTCCATAGAGTTTCGGAATTTATTAAAAAATAAGAAACTTTTTTAGAGTTTCCGAAATGTTTCCGGAGAGTTTCCGGTGAGTTTCGGTTTCCGAAACGTTTCCGACACGAAACGCTTGTTTTGTAGGAGTTTCCGTGCATCATAGCTACTGGGGTTTCTTGTTTCTACCAATCCTAGGAGGCCCAGACCAAGAATTGTTTCTTCAAGATATTTGTCACCTTCAACTTCCACTTCCTCTTCAATTTCATCCTCATTTTCTGTTGGAAAGTATTTTAGGATTTATTTTATGCCTTGTTTATTTACTTTCCTTGTTTATTTAGTTTCCTAGTTTAGATAGGTTTCTTCTCCTATATAAAGGAGTGATTGTAACATAGTTTTATATACCAATACATTATTAATTTCGCTTCGGCATTATATTTCAACTTGGTATCAGAGCACAGGTTTTTAGATCTTGGTTCTCTAGCGATGGGCCTAGGGCCTGTCCGTCAAGCAAATCTCTAATTTTTCCAGTGCAACTACCCTCTACCTATAATTAGGGTCTCAAGATTGGATCTGAAAAATAGAATTCCAAATTGAAAACCCTAAATTGGAAAAAACCCTATTTCTAAACCCTAGCCGTAGCCCTTTCTCGATATGTGCACATCCACTCATCTGACCGGAGAACTAACTCCACCAGTAGGCTCGCCCTTCGATCGCCTCTCAACCGCTGGAATCTCGCCGGAATCCGTTGACCCACGCGCCCCCACGCGCAGCTCCTTCGGCTTGTGAGCAGACCCTTCTGCCGGCGCGTGAAGGCTCGTGACATCGCCGAAGAGCCACCGGCCACCATCGCCTGACTCGTCTGCCGCCGTGGAAGCTATTTCCGTTATCAATTCCGTGTTCTTTCAGATATTGGAGTGGAATTTCAGATTTGTACGTGATTTTTGGGCTAGGCTTGTTATCTGGGTTTATGAATCAATTACTATTGGAATTTCAAAGTTTTGGCTATTGCAAATCAGGTTATCATTTTTCTGATTGAGCAACTTGAACCCTGAAATTTCTTATTACTATAGTCACTGCAGATTAGGGCTTGCTTTATGTTGGGCTTGATGCTTGGTTTTGGGTTGTATTAATGGGTCTTTTGGTTTGAGTAGCCCTTGGATGACTCCCAAATGTTTTAAATAAGCCCCTTTAGCCTTTTTCAAAACTTTCAGAAAATTGACAAATTGGTCCATGAACTTTTGAGGAATTATTTTTCGGTTTCTAATTCTCGCAAATTGACCCTTTAGTTCATCCTCTCATTGTCTAGATGATCTCTTTAAGGTCCCAATCTTTATGATTATACTTTGGGATGCTACTTTTGATCAGGACTACTCTTGGGGTGTTTTATGATCGGGCTTTTGCATTTGACGTTCAAACCCTCAAATTGCCTTATTAATGATCAACGGCCTACTCAGAGCTAAGTAACCAATCATTTTCGGTTGACTAGCTATCTGGTGCGTTGAGGTATTTACGTGATTGTCAGAGACTTCCGGTGACCTCTCTCAGAACTGTGCCACATTTCAGTTTAGTTGGTTCAATCTTTTTGGTGCTCCATGAGGATCGGCAGGTCATGATTTTCTATATTTAACCCTAGCTTTCTCAGGTTGACCTAGGCCCCCACTTGAATATGGAAGGACCAGGCAATTCTTATCTATGCTAGGGGGAGCACTTAACTACTTGGAATTGGAAGAAAGGGAGAGTTTTTTGCTACTTGGAGTTGCAATTAGAATTGGCTACCATTTGAAGATGGAGTGCAATCAGAGTTGTCAACCAATCACAAGTAGTCGGGCATCCTACCACTCTACAATTCCACGTTCCATGCATTATCGTCCAAGTTGGTGTTGTGTGAATGTATCAACTTGAGGGGGAGTGTTGGAAAGTATTTTAGGATTTATTTTATGCCTTGTTTATTTACTTTCCTTGTTTATTTAGTTTCCTAGTTTATATAGGTTTCTTCTCCTATATAAAGGAGTGATTGTAACCTAGTTTTATATACCAATACATTATTAATTTCGCTTCCGCATTATATTTCAACTTTTTCTCCATCTTCCTCTTCTTCTAGAGAGTATCAATATGCTCTCCTTTCAAGGAACTTGACTTTGGTGACGTTAGGTCCTTCTTTAGGCCCCAAGAGGTCTGTCTCGATGGACCTGCAGTGGACCGTGGCTGCCGGGCCTTTAGTCCCTGATCTAGATTCCAAGCATTGGAATTGGGCTGAAGTTTCATCAGCTGCTAAGCTGTTTGGTACTTTCAGGGGGAGTTTATCGTTCTCTTTAAACGAAGCCTTGAAGCCTTTTTGCTTCCGGTCAGTAAGACTGATGCTGCCTAACGAGCTGATCTTGTAGGATTCCCAAGAAATTCTTCAATAAGATCAAAATGCTATTTACCACTCTGATACAAGAATGTTAACAGCTATTTAAGTTCAGTTGCCAACTGGAAAATACTGTCATAATCATGCTCATATTTCTATATGACGAAGTATAAGAGATTGGAACACCTAAAAAACGAACGGAACAAAGAGATGGAACTTCTTCACTGTGGTTGCTATTTGTTTCGAGTCTCTGAGATTGTCTATGGACAAATTCTGTTGTAAACTGTATTCTCTATTCTTTTTCAATGGGTGCTAGCACCTTTTGGGTGTCGAAGTTAGAGGGATTGTTAAGGTGCAATGGTGCATATTTTGTATAGTTTTATCTCAAATACCCTTTTTTCTTAAATCATTTTCAGCCACACTTTTATGGCACTTCTAAGTTTCCAACTTTTCTACCACTTTTTGACAACACATTTTAAAACAAGGAAAACAAGAAACATTTTCACCCCTAGAAACTATACGAAACAAGGCCAATGTCGAAAATGTAAATTAATCTTGAGAACCCACTAGTGAATATGGGCCTCCAAAGCATGCCTCACTTTTTTGTGCTTCCCTTGTCAATCCTTCTGTTTCCATTTTCACTTTAAAATGTTGAAAGCACCAGTGCTGCATTTCTCAATGCACGCCGTGTCTTAGTTTTGGTATGTGAATGTAACTAGGTAACCCAAAAAATTCCAACATCAGACTTACTAAAAGCAATCTTACTTATTCAGTAGATTGCAACTTGGGCAGACTTGGTGTGTGTGTGCATTAAGCTTACTCTGCTAAAATATTCAGAATCCCATTCTTACTTCGCTTCTAGTTAGGATCATTTACATGATTAGCTGAAATTTATTTTCCTTTCCTGAAAATCGCATATAAAATGTCCAATAATCATTATGGGGGTGAGAAAACAGGAGTAGGTTTAGCGTAACATTTACTCTGTTTTTAAATACAAACCACACCATTATTAGCATGATTGACGAAGTTTTAATCTCTTTTTGAAACATTTTAGAGGAAGTTATTGCAAAAAGTAGTGGGGGAAGTGAATAATAAGTTGTGGTGGTAAATGGAAATACCCTGGGAGAAAAATAAGTATAAAAATAAAAATTGGGCATAATGTTCCTTCCGGTTGAGTCTAATTTTTATCACCTTCTTATTGTAATATTTATCTTTCTCTATATATTCCTAAGCAGTTTCTATTGGACTTTTTGCAGCCACATGAGCCTATCTTTGGAAGAAAGTCCCGTCAAGAGCTTGCACACGTGTGGAACAAGGCAGTCGATAGAACACTAGGATCTGCTATTCAGTCTCTTAGCTCACGTGGATGGTAGAAATGTTGGCATGATATGATGACCTCTTTTAAGAAGGTTAATTTCTTCTTCAAGACCCTTACCAATAGTCTCTCTATTCGTCTCTGTGTGATTCCAAAACATCAGGGTTAAAGTAGTTAGTCATGGTTATCAACATATCCTGTTTCGAAAAGACAAATAGGACCTTTTTGTTGTCAACTGTTGTTGATACTTCTTCGTACTCCACCGTATAATGAAATATTCTTGAAATAACTCTTGTTTTTCCTTCATGATAATCGTGCGGACAATTTTTGCACGAAGTTCATATACGTCTGTTTTCAGTCTCTTATCCCATTATTCCTTTTTTTTTTTCTTTTCTTTTTGCCTTCTAGAATTTTTCGCTTTTCCATCAAATTTCTCTTTCTAATTAATGCTGGAGAAGAACTTTATAGTCAGATTCATTCCACACAAGCGCTATATTAATGTAAATTGTGCTAGGAACAAGGTTTGATGCAATTATGGAGCGAGCATATAACATATATTCCTCACTCATTTCACACACATTGTTTTCTCATCATTCTATTGTCAAGTGTGTTGGGTAATTGATTAATCAAGTAATAATACTCTCATATTGCCTTTCTTCTAATCCCACAGCCTTATCGCCTAACCTTTCGTTACCTCGTGAACCAATGATGTGTTTTGCCAATGGTGTTTCTTTTGTAACAAACAATAGAAAGTACGTCAAGCTTTGAATCACAACCAAACACGGCCTTACCACAATAAGGATCACTTTTAGTACTAATTTGATTTTACTTAAATAACCCTAGGTACTAGGAATTGAACACACACATACATCACCATAAGACTGTCATATTAAGGTAAAAAGAAGCTGATAGAGATGGAGAGCTAAAGAGGGACGAAGGCTTGAAATATGTCCCCACGCCAATGTAGGCACGAATTAGGCTCGAGAGTGCTGATCGGGTGTAGCTCGCCTCAAATTGGAGCGTCTTTTGATAACAACATAGTAAATACCCATTGCAATGAGGCACGCAAAAATGAAAGCAAAAGGAATACTAGCAACGCCACTGGTTGATGAGCTTTGATGTGCAGGAGGAGATTGCACTGCAGTGGTTGCTAGGGGCAAAGACGAGCATTCTGATGAGTCACAAGGATGGTAGTGTGTGTGTGTGTAGTGGGTCGGGGTTAAAAAATACATATGCTTCGGGTGGGATTGCCGCGGGAGTGTTGTTGAAGAGCCCGTGAGTTCGATCTGCGGCGTGGGTGATGGAGAGTGTGGAAAGAATGGTGAAGAGAAGCAAAATTGCCATTGCGGGTGATCGTTGATTTTCAAGCTTTTCTAAAGAAGAGTGATGGAGAAGGATGGTTTGAGTGTGTGTTAACATGGTTCTTTGGTGGTGGTTTTATAATAGGGTATCAAGCAGCGGTTGTTGCTCGGATTTGAATATATATATCTGTCTTAATAATCGAGATGCTTTTTAAATTTGGTAATTATCAGTCTCCGAGAATTTTCACTTATTACGGAAAAGCTAAAAATAAAAAAATAAAAAAATCATTGGATTAAGAGCATTTCCAATGAAGACATTGTCGAAAAATATTGATTTCCCCCCCCGGGGGGGTTGGGGGTTGTGGTTATAACTAATATTTCCCCCGTGCGATCTACGGGTTGTTTTATGATGATTTATTTACATAAAATAATATTAATATAAAATAAAAATAATAAAGACTATAATATTATAAATTTTAATATGAACCATTATCTTGAAAAAAAAAAAAAGCCATATCGGTTCTCGTAATTGATGATTTTAGGTAATAACAAAATATTTGGGATCAAAATTTAAACAATACTTTTTGAATAAATTTTTTTTTTGGTTCAAATTTTTGTTGATGCATGCAATACTAAATATAAATGTTATCACATTTTTTTTTTGATGCATGCAATACTAAATCTAAAAGAATTAAAAAAATTATATAAATTAATTCAAAAATTAGAATTGGAATACATATAAATAAAATATAATATGTATAAAAAGTAAAATAAGGAAAACAACACCAAATAAGAAAAGCAGAATAAATTAAATCATGAAAGCAATTAATCACTAAAACACAATGGAGCCAAACGTGGCACTGCCACCTGAGCACTTGGCCTAGGTGGATCTTTTGATTATATATATAGTTAGATAAAGATGTCATGTAAGTTTTGTGTCTCATTCATCTCATTATCACATCATATAGATAGGTATTAAGAATTAAATTTCCATTAGAGATGCTGTAGGAATAACATGACTGAGGTTGGCTGGAAACTATTTGCTACCCGACATTGGACAGGCAGCAACACGAGTGCCTTTTATCTTGGAGTCCGCCAGTGCTACCACCTACTTCTATGGACTATGGCAACGCAGCAATCCAGGAGAAAAAGCTTGTGAGATTTGTTTTGAGTTGAGATCTCGTCTTATTTATTATCTCTTTGCTTATCTCAATCAATCAAAATAATCAACTTCATTACACGCGAGCTATTTTAATTGGATGAAATAATCAAGAGGATAAAAAATGAGAAATCAAGGGTGAACTCAATTTGCTGACGTCTTCAACTATATATATTATTATTATTATTATTATTATTATTATTTTCACATTCTTTTTAAAAAGTTACAAGTTTGTTTAAAACTTCGTATATTTTTGCATAGTAATATTTTCTACTCGACCATATATATTTGTACAACATTTTTCTTGAGCAAAAAAGGAGGGTGGGGAAGAGAACTTTTTTCAAATTGGCTCTTTAGTTGTTGTCATTTATGTCCCCATTGAAACAATTTTTGTTGTCTATAAAGGAGATTCAAGTATCCGTTCTTACTCAATCTCAACATGATATTGTGTGCCATTGGTCCAAACTTAAAATTATAATAACACCCCTATTGTTTACTTGCATGATCATTAATCATTAATTTATTAAGCTTAAAGGGATAGCAAAAGAGAGAGGCTCTTGACATGCATATCTAACGATTGTAATTATAAAGGGTAACTTTGCATAAAGGGGTAATTACCGCATCCGAAAATGTTATATTAAAGCGTTATTCTAAGATTTCTATACCACAACCCACTTGCAGGCCCACGAATGCGGTGGGTAGAGCCCTCACCCACATCTCTCTCACATTTTTTCTCCCAGCGTTTCCCAGCGCTCTTAACATAACATTCCCGTTACCGCATCAGACGACCTTGTCACTGGTCATGGACATTATCGTGAAGGTGTAAAAAGTTATCGAATTTTTGTTAGAGCGACTATGGCCTTTTAGATTGAGAAAGTTTTAGGCATTAATAGATCCATGATACTTTTAGACTAATAATCTCAGCATTTATCAATATTTCCAAACTTATTACGCATATCAAGGATCAACTCAAGGTCGATCCAAAGGTTAAAATAATATTTAAATACAAAAGTATCGTAAAATTTCAAATTTAAAAACTGCAAAAACTTGCACAAAACCCAGTCTCGAGATGCTTTGGTTTCTTGGGTTAACTCAGTTCTTTTTGGCTGGTTTTGATCCATTAGGGTTTAGGGATCTCTCGACTTGATTTTTCACCCAAGTCATAGGTTTATGAGTTTGGTCTGACAACATTGGTCTTTATACACCTACATAAATTGTTAGATTCAAAATTCAAAGTGTTTTCAATCAATAATTGATTTGTCATATCAATATTTAGCATAAATTATAATTTTATTTATTTTTATTTTTATTTTTGTGGTCACGCCCCATCACGAGCACCCCCCAACCCCTACCCTGGAGCCCTGTGGATGAGGTAAATCGTGGAATGTGCAACGTGGAGCCAAGAATCGAACCTCGTGACTTCACGGGGCATCGCCATCTACAGGTTCGCCCTCTGCCATTGTGCCATATGCCCTGGGGACATAAATTATAATCTACTAGTACAATACTTCAATGAATTATTTCTCTGCTCTTTGTTTCTATATTACTTGACCAGTTGTGTTCTGGTACCCATTGTGGGTACTAGAAACAACCACTGTCCAGGAAAAAAATTCGTGGGACCCGGGTGAGACCCCCCACCGGCAGTTACGTATTATTCATCTGATTTAACGTAGATACAAAAAAAAATTTGTGATGATGTGGCATCTTATAAGGGCGCTACATGGCGTGGATCTTGTACCCACATGGGTGCCAGATCAAACGCGATTACTTGACTATATAACACAACCCTCAATTGCCTGTGGACGAGGTAAATCACGGAATGTGTGACGTAGAGCCAAGAATCAAACCCGTGACTTCATGGGGCATCGCCTTCTACAGGCTCGCCCTTTGCCACTCCGCCATATGCCCCGGGGGCCATAAATTATAATCTACTAGTACAATACTATGAATTATTTCTCTCCTCTTTATTTCTATATGACTTGGCTACATGACACATCCCTATAATATCTTTCGAACCCTTTCTTGAAAAATATATAGTAAAATACCTGAAACAAAAGAGCAAAAGACTTTAACAGAAGAGCAAAAGACTAAAAAATCAAGAAACTATTACACCACTTAACATTTTTCATTTTGGTATTTCAAGATTCTGCTTCGATCCATCGAAACTCGACAAAGTATTATTGATCATCTCATAATTATTTATTGTGGCCAACTACATAAATACAAATTACATTCTGAATATATAAAAACAAACCAACACCAAAGAGGCAAGAAACTTCGGAATTGGAAGACACGACTAGCAAGCTAAGCAACTACCTCTTCGTGACACTTTTATTTTGTATACATAGCTATTCCACTAATTCGAGCCAAATTACATGCATGCACACTACATTTTGCCCTTATAAAAAATTTGGGCTCTAACAAGACTAATTATTTTACCAAATTACAAACTAAAAACTTGGAAATTCGATAGAACAAACTCAATTTATTAAATTCTTGAGTCGACGGCCATCTTTTGCACTGTCTACTACTGCTGCTACTAGTAACAATAATAATAGTAATAATTACAATTACAAGTCAATTATATATATTAATTTTGCAAAATACATTTTCCCCACGATAAATTCAAGGCCATACGATGAAGTCGAACTTCTTTGCTAATCAACTTCTCTGATAACCCATAAAGAAAAAGGCAAAAATTTTGATTGAACCAATTCAAAACAAAGTCACCAATCATTGTATCATCATCATGTCCTTCTGCTACGTCTTCTTTGATTGTCTCAAGTTTTGGTGAATGTGACAATTTTTTATGAACCACTAGAGGCGGCGGTGCAACCTCAAGCCAAGAATCAGTAACCACTCCTCTCGCCATAATTCTCTAGATTGATTTATATATTTTTTGCTCGAATGGAAAGAGGGAAGAGGATAATACAATGAAACAACAAAAATATTTTTTCTTGAATGTATGGAGATGAATTATTTGGAGTTTATATAGGGAACATAGGGAAAAATATCAAACACAAGATTGATGATGGAGGGTGATCGTATGAAATGGCATGGAGTAATAGACGGTACTAAGTAGTACCACGTGGAATAAGTGCAATAAATGATAGAAGTTTGAACAGGTGAAGAATGTGTCCAATTTTGGCTTCTTTTGAATGATTTTCGTCCCTCGAATGATTCTAGAAATATCTTTTTAATTTTAACCATCACATTTAACGGACACGTGGACTTGCATTTGAGGAAGTATAAAAATTCTAATGGAAGATCTTTGTCACATCGATAAACAACGTTAATGAGAAAGTAAAAATTATTAATAACGTATTAATTATAGAGGTAAATGATACAATCACATATCGATTGAGCTAGAGTCAAAGAGACAGAAGGAGAGATACACATAACGGGCACAATCCAATAAATTGATCGCCTTCCATCTATGGCCACTTCTCCGTGGCTATAAATAAAGGAGGCTTTAATGTGATGGTAAAAGTTATTTTTTAAGTTAATTACATTAGCTTCACTCAAATACTTTGGACTCTCGTCCCTTTGTTTCTATCTAATCGCTAACACGCACAATTACTTGGTATTGTAGTTGCTCCATTGATTTCGACAATAAACTTAACCAACAAAGTTGGAATAGTTGCAACGCGATGGAAGATCTATTAGCGTATGAATGGAGCGGTCTATTTCTCACCGTCAACAATGCTGACAAGGCCAATTCTGAGAGTTTCGATATTCAAAGCAAATTCTTAAAAATAGAAAATTTCATCGCAACTCCGCCTCGTTTGGATTGGATGAATTTTCAACTTTTAAAGTTTTGCATTTTGGCCCTCATTTTTCCATTTTGAGCAATATTTTCGTAGCACTCGAGACACCTACCCTTCCCCTCAAAGTGTAATTGGTTCTAAATGTATTTTTTACTACGATTGATAAATTTATATTTAGTCATATAGCATTTACACGAAGCTAGATTCATGGAATTGAAAATTGAATTCACAAGAATCATATAAATTTAACACTTTTAGCGAAGTTTAACAAGTGCTCTACACGTTTTCTTATGTTTGAAAAGAGAACAATTGACTCCAATTCTTGATTTTCGTTGTGGATCCAAAAAGCGTACCCTACCGTGGGTACTAAATTCAGTAACGAACGACACGTTACAAAGTCGTATCGTTAAATGGAAATGAAAGTCGGCCAAAGAAAGAGACTGTGTCTGTCCACAAAGCAAGCGCTGCAGGGCAGGTGGCTGGGAAAATGACCACTGCCCCAATGACCAACGCAAGTCGTTAACCTACATACTAATGATTTTGATGCTTACGGCATGTTTTAGTTGTTTCATTTGAGGTTATTCGCATTATTATCGAATTAAGACAATTAACTTCGAACCGCACAATCTCCTCAACCTACTTAGAACAAAAATCCGCATGTCATTGAGTGCAGTAAAAATTCTCTTACATTCTGTAGAATATGCCAAATTTCCGTTAACAGTCAATTTCCCACTTGTAGGCATTTTTAGGCATGGTAAAATCTTCCACAAATGACACTGAAACATTCCTAGCCAAATTACACCTCACTTTCTTAGATGTACAAGAGTTATTGTTTTAACTTTTCAAATGAAACAAGAAAAATTGAGATTGCGAATGAACTTCAACACTTTATTAACACAATTCACAAAAAGATGTTGGTTTCAAACCATTTTGGTGCACATTTTGTAGTGTCCACCCCGACTCTTGATCTCCTCCCCCATGTGGGGAAATATTATTTTAATATTTCTCTCCACGTGCAGATGTAATAGTTAATTATTAATTTTGAACAGTGAGATATCCCCATGTGAAGAATGAAAGAGACTGTGGAGCAAACTAATGTACAACAAAAATGTTAAAAGGGAAAAATGTGAGGAAAAAATTCATGAGGGAAAAAATTATTCTGAAATAATGTTAAGAGGGAAAAATTAGGATGAAAAATATAAATTTGTCTACATAACATTAAAGTATTGGCTAATATCAAATTAGATAAGCCATGTTGGGAGAGGTCCTTCTATAAATTTGGGGCTAAATTTAGCCCTAACTCTAGAAAATAGATCCTCAAAATTGGGTTTATTGGTCCTATTACACTGTATTATTTTGCATGCAATGGAAGAAAAAAGCCCAAATTTGAGTTTTTTCCTCTATATTAATCTTGCTCATACCAATCCACATCAGCAGTGGGGAGATTTATGTCTCTCCATAAAGGGAGGAGATCATGAGTGGTTCACCCCAACATGATATTTTATGTATCATTACTTTCGTGGGACAATGATCACGATAAGATTTTTTACCTTTCCTAACAAAATATTTTTGTACCGAAAGATCTTTATTTATGGCGAAGTGATAGATGACACAAAAAAAAAATTTGCAGCCAGGTTTGTAGGCTGAATCTCAAAAGGAAAGGTAATAGGCCACAAATTGTGGAAATTTCAAGGGTTGATGTTTGACGCTACAAATCTTTTGGAGACAAATAGAGTTTGTAAAAAACTGTTAGATGTGGCAAAACTTTGAAATTGTAAGGTGAATTTATCCCTACAAGTTTTTTGGAGACAAATGCAGTTCATAGAGAAAGGGGTAGAGGCGACAAATATGCTTTGTCTCCAAAGATCTTAGACCTCATGGCTGAGAGGCTCATATCTCAACCACTATGCTATTTTAATTTCCTGTTATTTATTCTCATTCTCATTGATATAATATAGAAGATATGAGTGCAAATCTTGCAATCAGTTAACTACGAAGTTCAATTAGTCTACAAAAAAATTTGCACACAAAATCATATGACTACAATTCATTTTTTAGGGAAAATGTAACATTTGTTTACAAATGCAGAACAATTGTACAAAACTCATATGCCTCCGAAACCTTTTTTTTTTTTGGTAGGGGATGGATATCTTTTGACTACAAATTATAATTTATTTGTGAAACATTCGTAAGGAAAATCACATGCTTGCAAAGTCGTCATTTTTTTTTTGTTGAAAAATGTAACATTTTGCTACAAATTTTAATTTGTTGGAAAAATTAGATACCTATGAAATCTATTTTTTGCAGGGAAAGATACCATTTAACTACAAATTATAATTTGTCTAGAAAAAATTGTAGGCCTACAAAATCGTATTTTTTGTGGGAAAAGATAAAATTTAGCTCCAAATATTAATTTGTAAGAAACATCATATACTTACAAAATCTATTTTTTGTGGAAAAAGATATCTTCTAACTACAAATTTTAATTTGTCTATGAAAAATTTATAACGAAAATCGTATGCATACAAAATCTTTTTTTTTTTTTGTGGGTTAAGGTAAACTTTGGTTATAAATTTTAATTTATAGGAAAAATTATATGCCTGCACATTATGTCTTTGCACAAATTAAAAATTATATGGCTGGAGTTAATTTCTAAGTTCACTTGACAGTTTCGGACGGATTGGCTCTGTTCCCCACAGTGGGGAACATAAGCCAATCCCCACACTGACGTGGCGCCACAGCACGCAAAAAATTTTTTTAAAAAAAAGTTAAAAAAATTTTTTTTTTGGAATCTACGTTAAGTTAGATGAATAATAAATAACTGCCCCCTAATGGCGGGGGGTCTCACCCGACCTCCAAAATTTTTATTTCCCCGACTGTGGGTACCGTACGGTACCCACAGTGGGTACTAGAGCTGGACCCAAACTCGGAATTTGCTAAAATAGCACCACCACCTCGCGGTCACATATCTAGCCTCTTTCTTTATGTTCTCAGCCAGCATAATAAAACAGGTGCAGTGGAGAGAACCCTCCGTGTGTGCAGCAGCAGCTAACAGATCAATCAAATATAATACAACACAACCAAACATTTTAAACCATGTAACACGGGATCATCTCCATTGCATTACATCTATTCCATCCTACATGGCATAGATGTTAACGCAAGACTCATGACTTATAAGTAGGCGTAGGCTTCTTACTTTCTAAGCATAGTCTCCACCAATCCACAATTCAGGTCTGTTTGGAATAACTTCTATATACGTGGTTTTAGTAACAATGGTTCCTAAGAAAGCCAAAAGCAAATTCTTGGCCTAAAGAGTAACTCCTACAGTTTCAAAAGGCCTGACAAACAACCCTTCTCAACCAAAACCTGTTAAAGATGGAACTTATTGGTTTACCTCACAAGCACAGAAACTCTTAGACCTTCACATTGTGTGACTTACAAGATAAAGTTCTCCAGCTTACTGCATCTGAAAACACACAGTGCAGGACATCATAGCGTGTACTAAGAAGATCGGACTCCAGCACCCAAACTCCAAATACATTACACAATTCAGTTAATATAGATCAAGTAGACTAACACAATTACGTTTAGAAATAAAGTTCACATCTTTAACAAAAAACCAGTCAATTATCTTACTCATTTACGTTCCACTATTCGATTATTTTACAACCACGCATCCTTCTTGGGTTCAAAGCAAACATTCTAGTTACATGCAAGCTTAGGAATTTTCATAACCCTATAGCATATTTTTAAAGCAGCCAATGCTAGTTGGGACACAATTTATGGAGCCCAATGTCCATGGAGTAGCATATAATGCCAAAATAAACTGTCTTTCTTAGCAAATGATTTGAACTTTATTCGGTGCAAAACATCATATGAAAGAGGGAGTAAACATTCAAATTCAGAAAACAAAATCTACAAGAGCCACAGGTAATTAATTGCACCCAACAAAAATGTAAAAAAGAAAAAGAAAGAAACAAATAACTTTAAGCATTTATGGCAAAAATAAGCTTTACTCAAACCACATTGCGTAAATATAACGATAATAATAACCATTCCTAGCACATTTTCCCTCAAAGTTCCATAGTCGAATTTAAAAATTATCCTATAAGACACTGTTTCTTCTACAAAAGAAACTAAAGCACAAGATAAAATAAACTAAAAACAGTATGAAAATGGAGATCCAAAAAACTCAACCTTCTCAGTCTAGTGGAATTTCCACGTCACCATCGGTGATCTCCTGCTGCAAGTCCTTGGGATCCTTCCCATCGACAGTGCATCCAACTGAAACGCACGTGCCTAAAATCTCCTTTACAGTGCCGCTCAAATCCTTCGCCATGGAGCGGTGACTCATCACCTTCGCGATCTCGATGACGTCATCAAGCGATATGTTTCCATTATGCTTGATGTTTTTCGTCTTCTTACGGTCGCGCTCAGGCTCCTTGAGAGCTTTGATGACAAGGGCGGCGGCAGAGGGTACGACGGTGACTTTGGCCTGGCGGTTCTGGACGGTGAGTTTCACAGTCACGCGGAGGCCCTTCCAGTCCTTGGCGGTTTCCTTAGCTATGTCTTCTCCAATTTTCTTCGGGGAGAGACCAAGAGGCCCGATTTTGGGGGCGAGGGAGCTGGCGGCGCCGACTTCACCACCGGTAACTCGGACGAATACGTCAACAACTTGGCTAGGGTCGAACTTCGGCGGCATTTTTGGCGGTGGGTGGTGACTGGTGAGAGGTCAGATCTGAACGGAAGATGACCGGTTATAAAACTAGGGTTTTGAGTTGGGAGGATTATGGGCTAGATCGGCCTTATTGAACGCAAAGGGCTTGGGCTCGATAGTAAAATTGATACAGAGAGCACTAGTTTGGAAACATGTGTTACATGGGCTTCTATGAATTTCAAAGCGTCACTGTTCACATTGACACTTCTCTGTGTTACTTGTTCTTGTTAACTTCGTTGTGTGTTACTTCCGAATGTTACACTCAGGATGTCTCTCAGAGTTAGGGGTTGACAAATTACGGTTCGGTTCGGGTATTGAAAGGATTGGGAATCGAACCAAAAATTTTGGTTCGGTTCGGTTCGGTTCCGATTTTTATTTCAATTCCCGTTCGGTTTTAGCGTCATCGTTTTTATAAAATATAATTAAAAAGTAATAAGTGACACAAATTCGTTTTTTATAAATCAAACACTATTGTAACTTATTGCGAAATTCGTATTAGTGATTGATAATTCTATTAGTCCTCTTGTTTGTTTTCCTTTTTTAACTTGCCACTTTTGTGTAAAAGTTTCTTAACTTTGTCGAATTTTTCAATGATGACTGGCTGGTAAACTAATGCAAGTCGGGAATGACTCTTGTGGTCACTGTGAATGAAAACTACAATAATAAGGTAATTAGTCTATTCATGTTTGAGAGGAGTATACTGATACTATGCGTCAAAAATATTCTTGCATGCAAAAAACCACGTTCTTAATTTCTCAAAACTTTAATGTAATCACTTTCAGACACAGGTGGAAGTTACACCAATAGAAAAATGCATGCAACGAACTTTGGCACTTTGTATTCATAATCAGAGTTCTCATCTTAATCCTTGATATGTATGGTGTTTTGACTTTACACTAATAGAGGGTAAACGGTTTACGGTTCGGTTTTCGGGTATTAACAAAGAACCATTCGATTTTCGGTTCTCTACCTTTCGGTTCCGGTTCGGTTTTATTTCTCAAAAAATTTTTAAATAACCGAACGGTTTCGATTCTTTCGGTTCGGTTTCGGTTCGGGTGGTTCGGTTCCCGTTTTTTTGTCCACCCCTTCTCAGAGTGATTGTTACATCCGAACGTTTAGGGTAGGGGTTGTGGTGGAATGTATAGTTAAAAGTCATAAGGAGTTTATCGAAAAAATGAATGGATGCTTGTGTTTCTGAATTGCGGTTATCTATCAAATATGATCTTTTAAATCTTCTATATATCCTGCCATTAGAGCTATCAAAGTTCCGAAACTGCTCGAAATTGCTCTGGCTTTCTCCAAAAAACTTAATCGGTTTTTGTGGAGCTACGGTTAGGGTTGTGTATGCCATGGTGTTTTTCCTTTTCTCTTGTTTTTTAAATTTTTTGTTTATCGCATATCTTTCAAAAAAATTATTATTTTTAAATAATAGTATTTTTTTGAATTACAAGGGGAGTGCATGAGAGGATAATTGAAACCTTGGCTTAGGGGTGCGAGATTGATCGGAATGCCACTACACCATATGTGTCTCTGTAAAAATAAAAAAAGATAAAAATTATTTATTAATTGTAATGGTGTTTTGTTTTTCAAAAACCATTTTCATAAAATTGTTAAATAACACAGTCTTTTCGATTTTCACTAATTATTTGAGAATAGTGTTTCTTTTAAATGTACATTTTTTAATTTGGTAGATAGTAATTCAGTGTTAGTTTTAGAAGTGAAAATAAACTTAACCACATGCTATATCTGTTTCTTATTTTTTTTCTATAATTTAAATTAAAATATTATCATTTTGAAACAAAAATCAAGAAAACTAATTATATGGATCATAATTTTCTTTTTATGAGTTTATGGATCAAAATAAAAATGTAAGAAAAACAAAAGTTTGAAATGATAATTTTTAGAAACAATAATTAGAACCGATATGCACATATTAAAAAATTTTTGTATTCAATTAAATTAAATCGAAAGATAATATTATCATTTTATGTATAAAAGTCTTTATTGTGTAATCAAAATTGAAAATAAATCCTCAAATACTTAAATCTTTCAAAATAGGTCATTAACCCTCACAGAACCTAAAGGTTGGGTCATTCCTGTGAGCGCCCCTGAAACCCCACCCCACCCCCCCCGCCCACAAAAAAAAAAAAAAAGTGCAGCATCCTTGAATATTTCAACGCGGTAAAAATATTTGACTGTTTTCCTTTGTTTTTTTAATAGAAATTTGACTGTTTCTAAATCTATACTTTTCACTAGCCGCCAGTTTAGCAGTAAACATATTATCAAGGGTTCCTTTTTTTTTTTTTTTTTGTCCTAAATTGTTAAACTGTAATTGCTCAAAGCCTCAAAACTCAACTCAAAGTCAAAAAGAACGGAAAACAGAATGAGAAATAGGATAATTTTCAACTCTGATCCCCACTGTGGGGATCTTATGATCCCCACAGTGGGGATGTGTCGGCCCATGATTGGTGGGGGGATTATGGCCCACTTTCGCCCCCTTGCCAATCAGGGGACACATCCTCACTGTGGGGATCATAAGATCCCCACTGTGGGGAATAGAACAAATCCGTAATTTTCAATGGGGCCATCTCCAACCCTCATCCAAATACCCCCAAATACTCAAGTTCATTTGGCGTGAGTTGTCAGCCTTTCGTTTTGAGAGGAAAAAAAAAAAAAAAGATAAGTAGGGTGAGGCCATGCATTAGAAGCGATTATGTATTATACATCTCGGCAGCGTAGATTCCAAAAAAATTTTGAAAAAAAAATTTTGGTCGGTGGCGTGGTCTTTGAGAAGGCGTCGTCATCATGTGTTGTGACGTAAATTGCCACAACGTGTTGACGATAGATCATTCACCTACCCCCAAAACCACCAAAATGCCACTCGAACCATCTACCAATTTCTTGGGGCAAAATGGAATGTTGAACAGTAACACCTTTAATGATTTTTATTCACCAAATTGCCATTTATCTACACATTTACCTTTTTTCTTTTTTAGGTTTTGTGTGCTTTTTATGATTTTTTTTTTGTTTTTCAAATTTTGCAAAGAATGTTACTGAATTTTTTTTGGCGTTCGTACTGTGGTGCGGTTTTTTTTCTTCTTTTGACAAATCTATTTATACACATTTTTAGCAAATTTAAGAAAACGGTTAATCAAATTATCTTTTTCTTCTATAAACTTAAGCATCTTCCATATTGACATACTTGATTTTAATTGAGTTAGGTAATAAAAACTAATAAAAATGGAAAAATAACCGAACACTACAATTAGAATAAGATAGCACTGTAAAACATAGTCAAGATATTTTAAATTAATTGCAAAAATTAAAATAATTTGTTATTTTAAATTAATTTTACAATTTATTAATTGTAAAACATAATCGAAAATAATGAATTCCAATAAAAAAAATTTGAAAAATAAATAATATAATAATGGAAATTAGATTTGGTGCAAAATATGACGTAATGGATTGGAGATGAATTTACGAAAAAAATCAAAAACAGAGTGATATATAAATCAAAAGAGTGCAAATAGTGTAAAATATTGATAATTTAAATTATCAATATATTACATTGAATTATTATTATATAGACTATAGTCCCCTTTTTCTCCTCAACTTTTCGTCAAACTTCTGTAGCAATCCTTTGTAGATTGTCTTTTCCCGGTGGCTTGACTAGTTTCTAGCCGCTTCTTTTCTTTTTTTTTTTTTTTTTTTTTTTTTTTTTTTGTTTTTTAAGGAAAGTTGAACTTTCCTCTTTTAGCATTTAGCACATGAGGTACATGTACCATTCATTGCACTTGTCTTGATTCTTCCGTAGTCAAAACTATTAGGGTGTGTTTGATTGCATTTTATGGAAAATATTTTTTTCATTTGAATATTTAGAAAATATTTTTTTATCTTCCACTTGGATTAGATTTTCCATTAAAAATGGCTCATTTATGCATAAAATGGTTGTACATGAAAAATATTTTCCTTGAAAAATTTTTCTATCAAACAACAAATTAGGAAATCTTTTTCCTTAATTTGATATTTTCCTAGAAAAGTTTTATCAATCAAACACACCCTTAGTTCTCGTCAATCTTATTATCCATAACAAAGACTTGTTCCACTTGGGGCATTTCCATTGCAATGTGATATTAATGAATGATGTAGAGTATAGAGATAAAGAACAGATGATTAGGTGGATTGAAAAGAGAATAGAGGATGTGTAGTGAAAACGAGAGAGAAAAGTAAAAAAGTATGAGAGATGTAGAAACAAATTTTCAAAAATAATAATAAAATAATAGTGGAGGATGTGAAGTTGGATGTGGGAATGTAGAAGGGGCACGGAAATTTATGCACAAAAAGTGGAGAAAAGTGATATAAATAAGAGAAAAGTGAATTAAAAAAATAGAAAAATGTTAAAAAAATTGGGGCCCATAAAAAAATTGAATCTTTCTCTCTCATATTTGGACGTTGGAAGTGAAGGTCATGCATTGGAGATGCTCTTTTAGGTAGTAAAAGATGACTTCGATTCTCTTCTCATTGGAGAGGATAAGATTTTCCCACAATTAATGTGGCCATAGTCGAATGGTAGAGATTTAATGAGTAGAAAAATATATGAATGTGATTTTTTTGACCAAATTTAAATTTTAAAAATAACGAATTAAAATGCATTATAATGCATCCGCTAACAGGCAAACTCAATGAAACATCTGTAAAGATTCTATATAATAGGAGATATATTTAGTAGGAAGGGCCTTGTTATATTCCCTGCGTTGGGAGAAAAAAATTCTCCCAACGTGGGGCATTTGGCTGCCCCTCCCTCCCCCTCCAACCCCCTGCATTGGGGGGGTTGAGTGTGGGTGGGCTTGCACTGGGAGAAAAAAATTCTTCTAACGCGAGCAACATATCACTAACGTTAGTAGGAATATAGGTCAATCTATGGTGGTGGACCTATGGTCAATGGTGCTCTAGGAGAACACAAACTCTAAATTAGAGACCAGAACCCAACAATAATACTATAGTTATTATTCAATAATAATCAAAGAAA
Source organism: Jasminum sambac (assembly GCA_018223645.1). Lineage (NCBI taxonomy): Eukaryota > Viridiplantae > Streptophyta > Magnoliopsida > Lamiales > Oleaceae > Jasminum > Jasminum sambac. Next base: position 33,028,782 of record CP073652.1, read on the forward strand.
GTAACAATTTAAACTGCCGAACAAAGGGAATTAACAATTTACCAATAAAGAAATAATACAGATCCTTATTGAAATTTGAAATTTTTTTTACTGCAATTTTATCGCTTTTTCAGTCTTTTCTTTGAATAGTTTAGATTTTAAAAACCAACGTCTATCTGACATGTTATATTTTTTAGGACTCCTTGTGATAAGATTATATATATTTAGTTTCTTTGTTTCAGTATGCATAATTCTAGATGGTGTGAAATCAAATTGAAGAGAAATAAAAAGAAAAGTATTTGTCTACTCCAAAAAAATTTCTCCTTAGGTTAATCAAATAAAATAACGGTGGAAATGAAAGCATGAATACGTTCATGAAAACTTAACACATTCGACTATACCAAAAAGGAAAAATCAAAACCGAAGGAAACAAAAAAGGGAAAAAGAAAAGTAGAGAATTCCTCACATTGGGCCTTCAGCCTTCTAGATGTTTTGGATCCAAAAGACAATTATATAGGCTTGTTGATTTTTTCAAGAAATTAAGAAAAATTGTTGAAAAAATAAATTTTGCAACTAGCTTTCAAATCTACCCTCATTTAATGAGCGCTAACTATTTAAAAATAATGGTTATAACTATACAAAGTAAATAAGGTTATTTTCGTAAATGAATAAAAATAGTCATTAATATCAGTGTTTTCAAACCCGGCCTGGCCTGTGGGACAGGGAAACCGGCGACCTAGCCAAAAAAGGGGCCCGGATGACCTCTAAAACCCGAATTGGTCAAACTCGGTCAAAGACCCGGGTTTACCCCGAAAATTCAATCGACCCGGGACTGGGTGTGATCCAAGTTTTTATATTTTCTTTTATTTTATGATTTTTTATATTTTACTTATTTAATATTATTTTAATCACCGAATCAACCCCCGAGTAGACTTGGATCAACCCTCTAAACCTTGACCCAATCCTTTATCCTGATCGAGTTTAAAAACATTCCTTAATATAGAAATAAGAATATATATTGGGAAATGTTAGACTATCATAATAAATATCATAATGGTTGACATAATGGTAGTTGGCATATTTAATAACCGTCCATCTAAAAGTGATGAAATGGTTGAAATTGTAGGATCATGCCACATATATATTATATCAATTATTATGACATCTATTATGGTATTGTAGCATGGTCCATATATATTTGAAACATGTCCAAAAAAAAAGCATGTATATGTGGAACGAAAAGAGTATTAAGGTAATGATACATTGACCGGTATACAAAAATATACGGACTAATGTCTGCAACACAAACAATGGCGCAACATCATATTATTTCTTTTCATTTCTTGACTATTCATGCAACTCAATCAAACATAAAACAAATCTAATAGTACAATTTTTTTAACACTATATTTGACCCTCACAGCCGATGGTTTCCCCAATCTAATAGTACAATTTTTTTATTTCCTCATCTTGTTCGAAATAAGCCATGTCGTTCTCGTCCAAATGCACCCACGCTTCAATTCCATCGCTCTCTTTGGTATCCAACATCACTACAAGGTTGTTAAACGGAATATTTGCTACGCTTGTCCAAATAGGTTTTCCAAAACTAAAATCATTATCATAGAATCCGAACTTAGTCCAGTCGCTAAACCATATACGATTAACGTTTCGGTCATTTAATCTCTCGGTCGCACTTGCGAATGCCCCGAGCAAGATTTCCCGTCCATCTTGGCCCTTTGAGAAGATCTTGGAACAATCCGAAATGGCTTTCCTACAAGCATCACGTAGCAGAGGAAATATTTGTTCAAACTTCAAATTCTTGGTTTCATTTGCACTACATTTCAAGATACCTTGTGATACTAGGTTTCCACAAGAATATTTTGACATAGGTGGGATTGTTCTTTCACGAACGTTAACCGCTTGTGCTATAACAAACACTCGGGATTCTCCAAGTTTTGCACAATCGGAGCGCATGAGAGCTTCTGACAGAAAGGACGAGGCGACCAGAACCTTAGAGGCTGGGCGATCGCATTTCTCGTACAAGTGGCTTACTCTACCCCTTAACTTTTCAATTGTCTTGTTATCAAACAAAACCCTCTTGGTCACAACAGTAGGAACCCTAGAATCTTTTGCAGATCCAAAATTAGGCAATGTTTTATTCTTACTCGGAAAGTGTGACGGGGCATCGAAATTAGGGATGATGGCCGGTTTAGAGAAGTCTCCTCGACTCGCCTTGGCCCACGCGGACAAGAAGGTACCCATTGAAGACCCATCCGCGATTCTATGTGACAAGGATATAGCAATGGCTACTCCACCACATTTAAATTTGTTTATTTGAATAGACAAAATTGGATTGGTAGGTCCATCGACCAAATGAACTGTGGGTGGAAGAAGACCATTTAACTCGGCCGGTTCAACTACTGAGCCGATGATGTCGACTAGATCACTATCAATGTATGCTTCCGTGAATTCAGCGCCTTGGTCGCTACAATCGACCGAGTGATTCTCCTTGCTGAATCGTCCGGCGAACGGATAAAATTGTGGCAAGATTTGAGCCATTGATTTATCCAAGGTGTTAATTACTTGTCCAAGGCGATCACTTGATGGATAGTAGAGAAGTGCAAACGTATTTATAGATGCATTGATCTCATCCATGCATGAAATCTTGTACGTACGGAGATTTTGGGGAGTTGGTGTAATAGGTTTTATGAATCTTCTACTCACAATGTTGATCTTCATGTTTTCTTTAACTTCTCTCTGAAACCTTATACAACTAAACAACCAAAAAAATAAAATGTGTCAGGATGTTGACATGTTGCAATGTATATCAAAATAACATGCTATATGTATAGTCTATACGTAGATCACATAACCCATTTATAATGACAGCAGAATCTCTAAATCATAAGAAGGGTTACACAATCATTTACAAACTCATAAAAAAGTTTGAGATACAGATATCATGTTTACAATTCTAACATGTACATATTGACCGTTTTGAATCGATGATACAACAAAAGAGATATAAATCAAGACAAAAGATCAAGACTTGTGTGTATGCATGTTTGCAAGGATTTGGCAACGGACCGTGCCAACACCCCCTTTGTTAGAGAAAAATGTGGGCCCATACGAACCCCCCGCCATAAGGGGACAGTTATATATTATTCATCTCACTTGACGTAAATTCAAAAAAAAAAATGGAGAATAACGTGGTGCCTTGAGAGGGCGCTACGTCACCCATATTAGCAGCTTACGCTACCAACATGTGGGCAACGGATTATTGGCGTTGCAAGGATATATATATTTTCATATATCACTATTCACCTTAGCAAGCAATAGGGTCGTATGCGAGTTAGGAGTTGATGATAGAAACGAGTGCTATATATAGTGCCATTCGGGGCCGTAAAATTCAGATTCTAATAAACTATGTTGTTCCCATTCAAAAGAAAATAAACTATGTTGTTTAAGAATAAATGTTCGCCGGTCAAAAGAATAAACCTGCGGGTAGAATGACGGAGATGTCCTCCTCTACTACGCATTGCAGATTCTGATGCAAGGGCATTTTCATCTTTCCATTAGTGCAAAGGTTGAACAGTCCACAACGTCGAGCTATGAATAATGAATCGCACAAACGGGGTGTTTCACACGGCATAACAAATATAAAAAACGAATTAATAATTAATAAAATAATACGTGATTGGCTGGCGGATAGCTGATCATTGACAAAGAATTTACCTCCTCCAAATGTGGAAATATCAACTTAATTAAAATTTAAACTACAAATTAAAAAAAAAAATTCAAACTACACGACGTTGAGTTAAATCTTTATTAATTAATTAATATCAACTTTACAGTAATGGGGTAAGCCTTCATCTATCTATTAAATTAAATATATAAAAACAACAATGAATACACTTCTATTTTCCATTTATTCCATCACGTTTCATTGGAGTTTTTTTTAAATAAATTCTCGGTTCATTAAATCATTTATTTTATTTAAGTACAATTTTTATTTTTATTTTTTTTGTGGATTAGATTGGATATATATATATATATATATATATTAAAATTACACCAAATCAAATTATATCTTCAATCTAATACATGAAGACCACAATACAATACAAGAAAAGTACAAATTTGAAAAAATAGAAGTTAAAAAGGTTCAACCAAGTCAAATTGTTGTCAAACTCAATTTGATTACGTGCTTAAAAATATTTATTTATATCTTGAAAATATTTTCTTCAATATTTTTATATAAATAGTTACAGAGTAAATAAATAAACAAATTAAAAACATGTAAATAAGTTTACCAAATTTTGTCTTTTTTTTTTGAAAAGGGAAGAATTATATTGAATTAACTGCTAAAACATCAATAATAAAAGGAGGGGGAATAGACTCCCACCATCCAAAATCAGACATATATAGAATTTGCTGCTCAAGCTAAGCGGTGAGCAACATAATTTACTGATCTCCTAACAAAAAAAAGCTACAATTTTCAATGTTCGTAGCTAAAAACTGACAATCCTGAACAATCAACCCCACATACGAACAATCTGCAGATGGAGATTGGAGTACGTTGACCAATGGAAGAGAATCCAATTCAACAATGACATTGCTAAGGTTGAGATGTTTAATCCAATTGAGAGTCTCACGACACCCAAGAGCTTCGGCGAGTAAAGGATCCAATAGACCATGCAAAATACCATTACAAGCATAAAGCATTTCACCCACATCATTTCTAATAACAAAACCAAAACCACTTTTCCCCAAATCAGTGAACAATGCTGCATCAATGTTACATTTGAGTACCTTGCGGAGGCTTGCTCCAAAGAGAGGCTACTGAGGAATTAAGAACTTCACCATGGCTTTGGACTTTAGCATGAGTAGCTTCCCACTAGGTAAGGAGACCCAAGCTATGGTTGACAACAATTGCATTTGGTTTCGACGACCATTCCACACCCAAAGGATCATTTCTGTTGTTCCAAATACTCCAAAGGATAGTAGCAACCATTCGAATAGTATCAACATCCACCAGATTACAAATGGCACTCCACCAAGAGTTAAAATCATTTCCCAAATAGCTAGCAGCTCCCAAAGACGTGAGTCGCCAAATAGGTTTAGCAGAAGGGCAATTTTGTCTTATTCACGTTAGTGATTCTATGCATTGCACAGGGGCAAACACTGTTTAAGTTAAAAGTTACCTTTTTATAGTAAATATTAGTAGGATTTACGAGTTGTGCAAATATATAATACTGACTGGTGAAGTGAAATGCTATTGATATTAATATCTTATCGTATCTTAATATTATAATATTTGAAGTGCCAACTACATGCTGCACTATGTTCACAGTGCCAAGTTGGCATGCATTTACTTAAAATTAAACAAAGAAAATCCCGTGTCGAGGATAAATATTAAATATACATTTTATTATTTTATTTTTATTATTTAATTTATTTTACTTCCCTTATTTAATATTTTTTTAGTTTATTTTACTTTTTATGTCCATTTTAATTTTTATATAAACTTTAATTTTTGAATTATATATAATTGAAAATGAACTAAATGCACACATTAATGAAAATTTGATATGAGGTCAAAGTCATAAAATATAATGGCAATTGAATTATTTCTAAAAATGAGAATTAACTTTTTCTATATACATTTCAATTATATATATATATATATATTATTACTAATAGAAGTTGAATAGTCAACTTGGTATAGTGCTACGTTGGCAACATTTTTCTCAATAAGAAAAAATTAGTTTTTATTTATTTTACAAAATTAAATAATTTTTTAATTTAATTTTACTATGTTAAAAGGGTAATTTTAAATAATTTTTAAAGTTAATGTACACTAGGGACACAAAATGAGTTTTTTTAACTTCAATTGGTGGCTTTATTTTAAACCTTAAACTTTCTAAACATATTACTTTTTGATTACTTTATAACATTTGTAAATATTTAATTTAGATAACATCTATTATTAATTAGTACTAATTCAATATACATGTAGTCCTTGAAAAAGTTTTTGAAATTTTAAATTGTTTAAGTATGTTTTTAAAGTTTCAATTTAAACACCTATATATATATATATATATATATATATATATATGTTATAAAAGTATAGAAATAATAGAGAGAATTTAGAGAGAATGAATTTTAAGGAATTCACAGGAATGAATTTCATTAATAACTGAAACCCTATTTATAGGAAAATTTGAATGGCACAATCGTAATTGCATAATTTCATCAAGGGTATAATAGTTATTTACATAAAATAATTATTCATAACTACCATATTATTCACCAAATTATTCTACCTAATAATTATTTTCCACCAAACAATTATTCATAACAATTATTTATAACACTCCCCCTTGAATGACTATTAATACAAATGTCTTCTAAACTTGTTTGGAGAAAAACCCAGTGGGAAAAAACTTCCAAACCGATTGCAGGATAGCTTGGAGTGGTTATATACTGTGTAATACCCCGACCGAGTTCGTATACATTTTATTTATAGCGGTACGTGAAATTGTATGGAATTTGTGGGGCCAAGGGTTGGACGAGGGTAAAATAAATAACCGAGTTAGGATGGATCTAGGATGGGAATTACGGCCGTAAATTTTTCTAGATACGGCCGTAAGTCATGTGTTACGGCCGTAAAGGTAGTATGGTACGGCCGTAATTGTTGTGACTAGAATGTATAAGACTTACAGAATGTTAATTACGGCCTTAATAAGTTGGGTTACGGCCGTAAATTTGGAAACTACGGCCGTAAGTAATAAGGCTACGGCCGTAAATATATAAGGTTGGAAATCAGGATTTACAGAGAGTTTTATACGATCGTAAGATTTTGGGATACGACCGTACTTGGGTTGTTACGGCCGTAAAATATGAAATTATAGCCGTAAATTTTATGATTACGGCCGTAACCTAAGTCGGCAGGCTCGATGTTTTTAGACATTCTAGGTCGGTGGGAGTGATATAAATACCTAAAACTTGGTCTAAGGTCACCATAAGACACTAAAAATCATCCCAAAACATTCCCTAAGCCCCCATATTGTACTTAAATCAAATAACTAAGTGAAGCTTCATTTTCTTCAAGGATAAAAGAGGAGAAAAGGAATGAGGGAAGGAGAAGTAAGGTGTAGATAACTTAAGGCTTGATTTTCTTCATCTTGAGGTAGGTGTAGATGCCCTTATGCTTTGTATGATCATTGAATATGCTTATGTTATTGCTTGGCTCTTGCTATATGATTGTTATGCTCGTTATATGATTGTTATGCTAGAAAAGGTTAAGAGAATAATGCCCTTGGTAAGTGATGTTTTATATTGTGTATCTATGAGCTAAGATAACTTGTTTGGTCCCATAATTGCTTATTGCATTGGTTCTTTATTGCCTTGTGGACAAGGGGATGAACATATGTTACGTATGATACTTGATTTTTTTAGATTTGGGGTTGATAGAACAAAGAACCAATGTATATCATAATAGAGCATAACAAGAATTGGTGTTGCCCTCATGTGTGTACAATGTATGAGAAAAGGGGAGAATGGCCTAGACATGCGATTGGAATATTATACGGGGCAAAGTACTACGTCGAAAGGCGGGAGTACCTCTTGAACACCGTAAACGGGGAGCTACGTGCTATACGGGGCAAAGTGCTACTTCTAACGACGGGAGCACCTCTTGAACGCCGTATTACCCCGATTGGACAGGAAAGTAAGGCCATGGAATGAAAAGAAAAGAAATGGTGCCTTTGTATACACATGAGGAGCAACCGGGCCCGATGCATTGCTGCCTTGTATTGCATTAGACATCTACGCCTACTGAGTCTTGTGACTCATATGTGTGTTTGTTTGTGTGTTTATTCTTATCCAGGACGGCACAGTTGAGCAGGAGACGGGGGAGACGAGTCAAGGCCGTGATGTGTGAGATCACGGGAAATCAAAGATCCTGTAGATACTCTGTTTTGTGTCATCTATCTACTTTTGATTTAAGGCTATAACGGTTCGAAAAATGTTTTGAACGCTCGTTTTGTAACTACAAATGGTGTTACAGATGTTTTGAACAGTTGTTTGGGTAAAAAGGTATAGTTTTTGAATTAGCAAGTTTGATAACCACGCAAAAGTTAGTTTTCAGTGACGTCAACCCTAACCGCGTTCATCAATATGACGTCATTATGACGTGAGATTGGGGTGGGCGTTACATACTGCTTCATCAAAACATTGCTCCCCCTGATGTCTACCAGCGGTATAGGAGTATTCACTTGCTGCCTCGTTGAAACCTTGTCAAGAAAACCCAGTGGGAAAAAATTTGATCGAAGGAAAAAGAGCACAGCTACTCCATCTGATTTCATATCTTGAGGACGGATATCTTTACTTCTGGTAAAGGATTTCAATATCATCATTGTTTGGATCTAAAGCATTATCTCTATTATAACTTGATCCAATAGATACACTATGTCGATTTCTCTTGTTGTCCTCAATATACCATGAATATGCCTCATTAAAACCTTATTAGGAAAAATCCAATAGGAAAAACCCTAATGAAGGAAAAAGAGTACAATATTCATGTGAATACGCCATTAAAGTTGCCTCATTAAAAACCTTGCTAGGAAAATCCAGTGGGATAAAACCCCAGTCAAGGGAAAAAGAGTGCAACACGTATTTTATACAAGTATGCTTCAAGCATTTCAAAATCTTTCATGGATTTATATAAGTATCATATACATTAGTTGATACGCTTCATTCATTTCCACGTGAATGAAATTTAGATATCATAGAATATCATGTTATATTCAGTGCTTATATGCAATCAACAGCTTCGATCTCATTTTCTCACTATATCGAGATATATACCTAAATCTCTTATGGAGATTTCATATTAGTTGAGATTGGGCTGCCTCATTAAAAATCTTGTTTGAGAAAAACCATTTTGGGATAAAAACATCAATCAAGGAAAAGAGTACAGCATATGAATTTCTCAACAATATCAATGTAGATATTTTGAGCCGTTGCATGCACTGATACAATAATACATTTGAAACCTCTTCAAGAGTTTCATTCTTATTTTTCATCAAGCCCGTACATGAATACATCAATCATAAGGGCATATATTTTAGCATCGGTATTTTCCGATGGATTTCAATATCGTCACTATCATATGTAGCGCTATCTTTTCATACTGTGTCGACACTTTCAATCTTATTTCTTTCCCCATATCGACATAACTTATCGAGATATCTCATTATCAATCATCTTGTAGGATTACACAATATAGTTATGTCTATATACTCTTCAAGAGCATATGCCTCCGTTATTAAGACCATCTTTTATAATTTGCTTTGATATATATGATTGGGGAAATCTCATAATATCAACGCTTCTGGCGTGCTAACTTATCAAAGCATCTTAACTGATATATGTGATTGTTCATAGCATCTTTTATGCATCTTTGAACTTCAAAATCATATTTTAATTGTGAAGATATATCATGATGCATTTCATATATCATTTTCAACCTTTAATACTCTCCCTCATGCTGAGAAAATTTAGAACACCAAAACACATACAGTTGGTATGATATTAATCATATATGTTCTCATCATTCAGCCTCAATATGGGAATTTAGACAGTTTGCATTCTATTCTCGATATTGGCAATTTATTGGAGGATTTTAAATAATTTGTCACATAATATCCCACTTGTATACGCATACTCAAATCCTTCAGGGATTTATTTAAATCATTAGGATATATATATTTACTAGCTTTATCATTAAATCTGGAAATCATGCTCATACCGTGAGCAAATCATTTCGTAATCTTCCAATTACGAATCATATACACATGTGACTATCTAGTGGATCCATATCATAATATCTAGTAGTCCACATGGAGGATGAGTGGGCCCATATTTCTCATCCTTTATTCCAGATATATTTGGGATTTATTCCCAATATTTGCTAGTAATAATTTCATCATTTATTGAGAACAATCATTGAAGAATTCTTTTAATTCTTCACTTGAAATATTGATTTCAATAATTATTTAAACCGGGATGGTCAGTCCGGTTTTGTAAACGAGTATTATTGAACTTCTAGTTCAGTAAATTCTTATATCGATTTCACTAGTATCTGTATAGTGCTCAATATGATTTATCATAGAAATAATTCACCGACATATTCCATCATCTTTTGGTGACATTATTGTCTACTACTGTTCAAACACGGAGTTACAACTCATACGCATCACATCTGGCTATTATATAATTCCGAAATAGTAGCTCTTACGTTTCATATTATTTATTTAAAATTGGAGTCTTATTTCATACGCGTCGTATTATTCTATAAATAAATCATCAAAATTATTGCAAAATTCATCCTAACAAGGGTCTATACATTATAATGGATCATATGATCTCAAATCTTTGAAAATACTATCCATCACTACCGATTAAAATCTTAAAAAAGATTTATCGATGTAGGCTGGAAAGATTAAGGATGCTAATGAATAAGGGTATCCCACAAGATATCCGATACTTGATTGAAGTAAAGGTTTGATTATCTGGTGAGGTTTCGATTCCTTCTAAATACATGCTTGGTATGGGTAAAAGTAGTTTTTCAAAGAAACGGAAAGCAAAAAGATTAGGAGGATGCTACAAGTGTGCTCGGTGGACATGTGACACTCGATGTAAATCTGTGGGGTACTTGTCCAGAAACCGAAAAGATAAAATAGCATTAATTAAGGATGGATTGAGTAAGGAGCTTTTGGATGATATTCAACAGGCTCTTGAGACATATCCTAGTGGGCATGTACAAGGTGAACTGATGGCTTTATGGGTCAAATTCAAAAATCAACAGGCACTTTATAGTCTTGAAATACTTACTTTAAAAGATCCTGTTTGTAAATTTAGTAAAATAACTTAGTATAATGATTTTCCCATATTTGTATAAGGCAAATTTATGTAATATAGAAGATTAATATTTTTCTTTTATTTGTAAATATTGTTTTTCGATTTTAGATTTTTTTTATTTTCAATCACCGACAGATATGTGTCATTTTCACTTAAATTTTTTCTGCATTTTTCTCTTTCATATTTGTCAAAAAGTAAATAGTGCAATCAATTATTGGTTTGAAAATTTTCCTTTTAAATAGAGGGATTCGTGTCTCTCATGTTCATACATTAAAGGTATAGTGTAAAAAAGAGAGATAGGAGTAGAGATGGATATGGAGATTTTAGAATCATCTCATACAAGTCAGCCTTTACCTCACCAAATTAAAACCGTATGTATTCTTGGTGGATCTAAACTGGTAGGCCATATCCAATATGTGGATATGGCAAACCAACTCGTAAAAGAGTTAGGGAGACAAAAAATCAATATACTATATGGAGGAACCAACAACAAACTTTTAACTAGACTTATAATGGCTGCACCATCATGGGGAATAAGAGTTTCGGGTGGAATACATTTCCATCGAGTTGGATCTAATCTGTGGTGGATCTAGTTCTACCATGGGTTCAGCTGGGTTGGTGCTACAAGCGCAATCCATCCACAACTGCATGATGTATATGATGAACAATAGTGATGCTTTCATTGTCCTTCCAGGCGGCTATAACACACTGGAGGAAATATTCAATATAACATCGTTGGCACAGTGGATCTTTCATGTCAGACCAATAGGTTTTTTGAATATTAATAATTTCTTTGATGGCTTACTAGCGTTTCTAGATCAGGGTGTAAATAATAAGTTTATCTTTCATTCAGCGAGAAAAATACTTATTTACGCTGAATCGTTGATGAACTACTCATCAAATTTCATGCATATGTTCAAGAATCTGTGGAAGCCAGTCAAGTCAGTCACAGACCACTGGTGTCAAGCGAAAAAGAAATTTGGATCCTTTAAATATCTCATTATGAACCCTGATGTTGGGGGTGGCAGAGTTACGGAGTATTTATACTCTCGAAACGCATCCTTCATTTATGGATTCAGTATGTATTTTCTTTTCGCATTTCTATATTTTAGAGTGTTTATTGCCATCTTTGATATTCTCAATATGTTCCACTTCGGCTGTTTTGTACTTCTTCTGGAGTAATAATAATAATATCATATTGGCTTTATTCAAATACAGAAATCTAGTGATTATGCTTCTTCAAGAGCATTTTATTCTCATATTAATATAATCTCATATCATCGATGAGATTATTTCATATAATCTCTCCATGCGATATATTTTCTTTGATTTATCAAGATGGGATCTATTGAGCATTTTACTTTCATCTATTTATCCAATAGTAACTTCAGGTGCCACTTACTCAATTTTTCTCCATTAATATTCGGTAAATATGGAGAATAAATTTTATTCTAATTATCTACTTCTTCAAGAGTAGGATTAGAATGTTTGATCAACTACTTCTTCTGGAATAGGATTCGTTATAACCAATCGTGTAGTATAACCCACCACATTGGAAATATGCACACCAATCGTGTGGTATTACCCACCACATTGGAAATATACTCAAACTATAAAGTGCATAAATTTAAATTTTATAAATTAAATTCTCCCCAATAGGTGGTTGAACATACCACATGGAAATTATCGCAATAAATATAAATTTACGGAATTTAAATTGCGAGAATTAAAATGCATAATGATTAACTACTTCTTCAGGAGTAGGATCTGCTTAGTAGAAGGTATTACCCTTCACTTAGCATATAAAGTGCATAAATATATAAAACCTTCCGTTTAGTGATGGTTGAACCCATCGTCATGTAGGAGGTGTTGTAGTATTTAAATTACAGTAAATAAAGTGCGAGAATTAAATATTGAGCTGCTTCTACGGGAGCAGATTTGTTCTTCTAGAACAAATACTCATTACCTCTACAAGAGCACACTTATCCTTTTAGAACAAATATATTATGTAATTAAACTCTTCGGGAGTTAAAATAATATTTCGATCTTTTAACTCAAATGGACTTCAAGCCATTTTATATAATCAATGGATTTAGAATTTCTTCATGAATATTCTATCCATTTTTCACTGTTGTCAAAATTAGGTCGGTTTTACCCTAAGGGTAAAATTGTCCATTTCAATTCGCAAAGGTAAAATTGTCAAAAATATTTTATCAATGTTTTACGATTTGAAAATTATCTCCTTTCTACTTCAATTTATCAATATCAAAATGTTTAAGGACTATTTTGTAACTTTTTCCAAAGTTGGGGTACTGATTTGCAAATTTTTTGAAAATTTACCTTATCAATATTGGTGTCAAATCGAAGATCTCGTTAGATCGAGTATAATGGAGTCGAGAAAATTTGATTTTGATAATGTATGCTCCTTATATCTCGAGAAAACGAATGTTATAGTTTAATATATTATTATATTATAAAATAATATACATACCTTTTTCTTCAATTATTTTTCACCCCCAAAATCCATGTGTTCTATTCACAACCAGCAGAGAAACAGGATTGTATAGGAAGTTTTTCAATCTTGTATTCATCATTCTTCAATGTGAAGCCTGATTATCAGAATAACAACTTTTCTATTGTGAAAAGGAAATTGTTTCTTTATGTGAGCAGCGAATCCAATATGAGACCGACAAATGCTTGAGTGCTTGAAGAGATATTTCATAGAAAATTGAGTATTTCAATTTGTAATAATCCAGTTTCTGATACAGAAGATCATTTATAAGATGCAACTGTAGAGCATACTTCTTTCATATTACTTAAAGGGTTAGAGACTCGTGCTGATAACGTGTTATAAAAGTATAGAAATAATAGAGAGAATTTAGAGAGAATGAATTCTAAGGAATTCACATGAATGAATTTCATTAATAACTGAAACCCTATTTATAGGAAAACTTCGAATGACACAATCGTAATTATATAATTTCATCAAGAGTATAATAGTTATTCACATAAAATAATTATTCATAACTACCATATTATTCACCAAATTATTCTACCTAATAATTATTTTCCACCAAACAATTATTCATAACAATTATTTATAACAATATATATATATTTAAATGTTATGCATATTGTGTTTTTGCTTTTGGCTTGATCATATAATTCAAAATTTTTTACAAACTTTTATCAAAACCATTTTTACACCTCAAATTAAAGTGCATTGCACGGGGTAGCACTAATTTGATTTTAATAATAGAAGCTAATTTGCAAGTTAAAAAAAAAAAAGAACAAAGGTTGAATTAAAAGTATAACTTACAAGTTATACCATATATCTACAAATGCTATAATTTAATGTCCCTTCAAAAGTATAACTGAAAAGTTATACTATCTACAAATGCTATAATTTAATATCCATTATTTAAATTGCAAATAAAATGTCTTTCCATTTGAAGGCATTCACTGAATCATCAAATTGTATGAGTTAGAGTATCTAAAATGATTTTTAGATGTTGACATTACTCAAGTTTTTTTTTTTTTTTTTTGGAAGTAAACTATTATTCGCTGATGGTAAGCATCATGTGATAGTTGCTCGAGCCTCGATGTTAATTGAATGTTATTTTAAGTGGATTAATTAAACTCTGCACTTACAACTTCAGATGCAATGCTTCTTTCAGGCAATCCTCTCATGGTGCATTTTATCACAACCCACATCCTCACAAGGGAAACATTTTCTTAAAAATAAGGAAACTTGCGGTGAGCTTGTCCGCGTATAAACTACAATATCAACAATTTTGCAACATGCATGCATATATATATATATATATATATATATATATACACAACTAGAATAAGGCTCCTTAGGAATGAACAAATCCGTTCCTAAAGATATCATTTCCGTTGTAGATAGTTATCAGATAGTAGAGGCGGACCCAGTACATAGCGAGTGTGGTCACGTGACCGCACTCAAATTTGGAAGAGAAATTTTATAGCTTTGTTGGGATTTTGCTTCAGCTGACAGTGTGAAGATGTAAGAAGGCGAAGGAGGCAGTCCAGGAAAGAAATTGCTTGAAGGGAAGAAAAAGAGACCTTTAACTTTGGGATTTTTTTTTTTTTAAAGATTTCAGATGAGTGTACGCATGGTTTTGATGGATGGACCATACTACAATACCATAATAGATGTCATAATAATTGACATAATGGATATGTGGCATTATCTTATAATTTCAACCACTCCATCACTTTTAGATGGACGGTTATTAAATATGTCAACTACCATTATATCAACCATTATAATATTCATTATGATAGTCTAGCATTTCCCTTTGAAGGATAGACAAATAGACACGAATTTCAAGAAATTGACTGTGCCAACTACCAACTCTCTCTGTCTCTCTCTCTCCTGGCCATATCTCTCTCCATAATTTGTAAGCTTTTCCTTTTTGGGCATTTGACCAACAACTACACTTATGGAGAAAACTTGCCCATTAAATTGTGCACATCTCTTTTTTTACCATTAACTCATCTTTTACACAATAAGACAAAAATAGAATTTAAAAATCACAAATTTACAATAATGCCACTCTACTAAATAAACATCCAAATTTACAATAGTGTCACTATAATAAAATAAACATTCAAATTTATAACAATGTCACTCTAATAAAATAAAGTAATAAAATAAAATAAACATTCAAATTTACAACAATGCCACTCTAATAAAATAAATATTCAAATTTATAACAATGTCACTCTAATAAAATAAATATTCAAATTTACAACAATGTCACTCTAATAAAATAAACACATTTTTCTCTCTTCAAATTATCATCGCAAATAATCTTGCTCAACATTCAACTTTTCCTTTCCACATTTTTGACTTTCTCACTCTACGCACTTTCTCTCTGATTACCACCACTGGTAATCTAAACCAATATTCAATTTTTCTCTTTCTCCATCTCCGACTTTCTCTATCTATGCACTTTATCTCTCAAGATTACCACCCAAATAATCTCGATCAACATTCAACTTCTCCATTTCCCTATCTCCCACTTTCTCTCTCTATGTGCTTTCTCTCTCTAAATTACCTCACCAGATAATCATGTTACCACCACAAACAATCTCGTTCAACATTCAACTTCTCATTTCCCACATCTTCGACTTTCTTTATCTGCCCATTTTTCTCTCCAGATTATCGCCACATGCGATCTCGATCAACATTTAACTTCTCCATTTTCTTCGTAACTGACCTTTTCTCTACACTCTCTCTCTCCAATTTATCACCACAAATCTCAATCAACATTCAACTTCTCCCTTTCCTCGTCTTTCACTTTCTCTCTTTATACATTTTCTCTGTCCAGGTTACCTCACCATGTAATCAGATTACCACAATAAGTAATCTCAATTAATATTCAAATTCTCCCTCATGCCTATAATTCTCTCCCTCCACGCACTTTCTCCCTCCAGTTACATAGTTCAGATAATGATATTACAACCACAAGTAATCTGGATTAACATCCAATTTATCCCTTCATGACTCCAACTTTTTCTCTACATACTTTCTCTCTTCAAATCACCTCGCTAGGTAACTAGATTGCTATCACAAATAATCTCGATCAATATTCAACTTCTCTATTCCCATCTCCGACTTTCTTTCTCTATGCATATTCTCTCTCTAAATTAACTCGTTGGGTAATCTCATTACCACCACAAGTAATTTCGATCAACAATCAACTTCGCATTTCACGTCTCCAACTTTCTCCCTCTCTGCACTTTCTTTTCTAGATTACTTCGGCAGGTAATCAGATTACCTACCACTAAAATCCAAGCATTCACTGGATGTGTTGATCTTTCTATGTTGGAAATACTATAACCACTCTAATATTATTACCTATCCCGATAATATTATTACCTGTAACAGTAATAATATTACATACCCGAATAATCATAATTAGAATACAAAATCTACAGAGAATTATTTAATTTCTCTTCCATCAATTTCAAACAACTATGTTTTTTCTTAATAATCTCATTTTGAAATATTTGATTTCACTAATAAAATTCATAGACAAACTAGCTAACTAAACACTAGCTAGTCGGTACTTGTATTTGAATATGAAAAGTGATTTCTTTAACATGTGTATTATTAAATAATTTCGACTCTCATCTCAAACCACAGATTGTAAAAATTAGTATGTAAACCTGAAGTTAAATCTCAAATGTCTCATACTAACTCAATAAACTACCACCAATATCACACCAAATAATAATAATAATAATAAAATAAAAACTATAACCAACATCACAATAAAAATAGAATATTGCTTATCCCTATAATTATATTGCATACCATTGCAATAACATTATCAACCATAGTAATGATAATAGAGAGAGAAAGCGAGAGACGATGAAAACGAGACGTTGAATATTTTTAAGATTATCTGGAGTGGTAATCTGGAGAGAAAAATTGAGATACCAGTGAAGCGAGAAGTTGGATATTTATCGAGATTATCAGGTAGGTAATGTATATTATTTGTTGTAATAATCCATAATACTTGAGAAGGTAATATTTGTATGTTCATTGATGTTTATGAATTATTACCAAGAGTATTAAATAAAGTATAAATTTATCCTTATGCTTGAAATATTTTTTTGTATCACGACGATAAATTTATTTATGTTATCTTAGATATTTTATTTATAGATGAATTTCATAAATATAGAAGAAAACAATGAAAAAGATGAGCAAAAAGGACTAAAAGTGTAAAAAATTTAAAAATTTGAGGATCAAAATGAAATAATTCGAAAGATAGAGGACATTGGGTGCAAATATTTTGGGCTATTTTTGAAATAAAATTAAAAAAATTGAGGACCAAAATGTAGAATTTGAAAGTTGGGGGACCTCTTATGTAATTTAAAAGATAGAGAGAAAATAAAAGTGTGGAAAAAGAAATATGGGGGCAAAAAAGTCTATAAATACCTAAAAAGAGTAATTGGTAAAATTACTTTTTGTAAATTGTAGTTAGTGGTTAAGAAATAAGATATGTTGATTTAGTAGGTAAAGACCAACTTTAACCTGTAGTTATTGGATATTTTCTCTTTTTTATTCCTTTTCTTTTATTTTTTGTTTTTAGTTATCCTTTTTTTTTTTTTTAGCAATAATCAAATTTAATTGCTGATTTTCATTGTTAATGTGCTTATTTTAGTAGTGATATATATATATATATATATATATATATATATATACATTTATATTTCTTCTTAGTCCCATTAAAAAATATATATTTCTTCTTATTCATGCAATCAAATACAAATTAAGCTAGGCAATATTTTTCATAACCCAAGACAAAATGACGTTGAAAATGTATTTTACCACACTTTCACAATCCATATACTTTCTCCAAACTAATTGGATAATTTTTATTTCCTCGTCTCGTTCAAAGTAAGCCATGTCGTTCTCGTCTAAATTCACCCACGCTTCAATTCCATCGTTCTCTTTGGTATCCAATATCACGATAAGGTTATTGAACGGAATATTTGCAACACTCGACCAAATAGGTTTCCCAAAACCAAAATCATTATCGTAAAATCCAAACTTAGTCCAATCACTAAACCATAAGAGATTTGAGCTTTCGCCGTTTGATCTCTCGGTTGCAGTCGCAAACACCCCGAGCAAGATGTCTCCTGCATTTTCACCACTTGCGAGGATCTTGGAACAATCCGAAACGGCTTTCTTACAAACATTACTTAGTAGGGGAACTATTTGTTCAAACTCCAAGTCACGGCATTTCAAGATTCCCAGTGATACAAGGTTTCCACAAGAATATTTTGACATGGGTGGGATTGTTCTTTCGCGAATGTTAACCGCTTGCGTTATGACGAAAGCTCGGGATTCTCCAAGTTTCGCACGATCACAGCGCATGAGAGCCTCTGACAGAAAGGACGAGACAACCAGAACCTTAGAGGCTGGACGACCGTTGTTCTCGTACAAGTGACTCGCTCTAGCCCTTAATTTTCCGATCGTCTTGCTATCGAACAAAACCCTCTTTGTCAAGATCGTGGGACCCGTGGTGTCCTTTGTGGATCCACCACCAGGCAAAGTGTTATACTTACCAGGGAAGTGTGACGGGGCATCGAAATTAGGGATGATGGCCGGTTTAGAGTCGTCTCCCCGGCTCGCCTTGGCCCACGCAGACAAGAAGGTAGCCATCGATGTCCCATCCGCAATTCTATGCGACAACGATATAGCAATGGCTACTCCGCCACATTTAAATTTGTTTATTTGGATAGACAAAATCGGATCAGTAGGTCCATCGGTTAAATGAACCGTGGGTGGAAGAAGATCGTTTAACTCAGCCGGTTGAACTCCTGAGCCGATGATGTCGACTAGATCACTATCAACGTGTGCTTCTACCAATTCAGCACCTTGGTCACTACAATCGAGCGAGTGATTCTCCTTGCTGAATCGTCCGGCGAACGGATAAAATTGTGGCAAGATTTGGGCCATTGATTTATCCAAGGTGTTAATTACTTGTCCAAGGCGATCACTTGATGGATAGTAGAGAAGTGCAAACGTATTTATGGATGCATTGATCTCATCCATGCATGAAATCTTGTACGTACGGAGATTTTGAGGAGTTGGAGTAATAGGTTTGATGAATCTTCTATTCACAATGTTCACCTTCATGTTTTCTTCAACTTGATGCTCTCCGAAACCTTATGCAACTAAACAAAAAAAAAAAATTGTATTATTGTATGTTGACATATTGTGATGTAGATCAAAATAAAATGCTATATATACAGTCTATATGATGATCACATAACCCATCTGTAATGACTGTAGAATCTCTAAATCATAAGAAGAGTTACGATGTCATTTACAAACTGTATAAACCCATAAAAAAAAGTTTGAAATATACATATATCACGTTTACAATTCTAATATGTACATATTGACCGTGTTGAATAGAAGATACAATAATAGAGAGATAACTCGAGACAATAGATGAAGACTTGTGTGTACGTAGATTTGCGCGGATGTATATTATATATATCACCACTCACCTTAGCAAGCAATAGTGTATTATGCGAGTTAGTAGTTGATAGAAATGTGGGATACATATATATACATACAGTGTCATTCGCCGTAAAATTCAGATTCTAATAAATTATGTTGTTTAAGGAGAAACATGCTCTCCGGTCAAACGAATAAACCTGGCAGAGTGACGGAGATGTCCTCCTCTACTAGGCGTTGCATATTTGCAGGGTCTGATGGAAGGGCATTTTCGTCTTTCCATAATCGCAGAGGTTGAATAGTCCACAACGTCGGGCTAAAAAATATGAATTAACGAATTAAAAAATATGATTTCGTTTTTAAATAATGAATCGCACACACACTGTGTTTCACACGGCATAAAAAAATATAATAAAACGAATTAGTTAATAAAAAAATACGTGATTGGCTGGTGGGTAGTTGATCGTTGACAAAAGTGAATTTAGCTCGTGCTGGTGTGGTCCGGTAATTTCTAGATAGCCATGGTTTTTTACTGTCTTTCTATTTTTTTTTTATTTAATCCAAATCCACTCACCCTCTCTCTTTTTATATATAAAAATATATTAAAATTTATATGCAAGCACCCTCTTGCGTCTGCTTCAATTAGTACAGCGGCTCGAGTTTCGAGAAGCAAACTGCACAAGTTGAATTCTTTCAAGTTTCAACCGTCATTTTTAGGCCTTTCTTCGTTTCTTTTTATTATTATTCGAATTTGAATATATATTAGTATTTGTTAATTATAAATTATATGATATGATAATATTGATGGTTGATTACGAATTGTAAACGGATTTAATTAGTTTGCTAATTTTCTCAATTGATTAGTAAATTATTTTTGTTAAGTTCAAATGACGAAAGCATTGTGAATAATTTTGTAATTAGTGAATAATTATTATACGCGCACGATCCTAAATCTGTATCTATAAATAGAAGTTTTTTATCCTTATAATTACACACAATTCAATAGTTTTCTCTCCAATTTTCTCTACTTTGCTTCTCTTTATTCACTAAATTATAACACACTATCAACACGATATATTTTCTGATTCAGTAATCTTTCTATTGTGAAAAAGTTTTTTTTTCCCTAAATACTTTTGTCCACTTCTCAAAATTATGTCGCGTTGTGTATTAGTTTGATTATTATTTTTTTTTTTTGCATCCCTTTGATCTGAAATTAGATAATTGGAGCCATGTGTATACTTTGATTTTTGACCAAAAAATAAAAAATAAAAAAACTCTATTGCTGCCAAGTGGATAGATCCATGACCTTGAATTCAAGATTGAAAATTTTTTAAGCTTTACACAAGTATCCAATATTGATAATTGCCGGCCACGTCTTTTCAAAGAAATTTCACAGAGGCTTATGATTTATCGTAAATTCCTTGTTTATCAATATGTTCGATCGGTGCCTCTTCCCAAGAAGGCTCTCTGATATGATTCTTTTATTTCTCGTTCCAAACGGTTTAATATTGGTAGCGATATGATTGTTAGCAACATCTTTCTTTTATTTGAAAAAATTTTAACTGTACATCACATGAGATTTTCGGTTAGGGAACTTGCTATTTCGATTTTAAATATTAATATCTTTGTTATTTGATTTCTATAATAAATATGGAATCAATTTGACAAGTGAAATAATCTATTAGTTCAATGATAATATTATTTGTAATTATGATAATATATTATTTCTAATTTTATCACGGAATTGTCACCAATTAATGGTTAGATCAATTTCAATTTTTTTATTATAGTGGATTTTTTTATTATATCCAATCTTGAAATTGTTGATACATTAGCCTTCCGTGTATATACTAGCGTTTTTCACCCGTGCGTTGTATGGGAGGCTAATGTATCAACAATTTCAGGATTGGATATATATTAATACTATGTTAATAGCACCACCAAGATAATAAATCGAGTACTCGTTAGCACATAAAACTTCTAAATTAATACAAATGATGAGAGAATTTTATAAAAAATTCAGCAGAGTTTCCCTTATATATCGTACAAATCGTTCTTGTAAAATATGCAAAGAACAAATATACAACAACCAAAAAACTTGATTTATAATTCTGCTCAACAACAAACATAATATAAAAACAACACCATCAATGTCAGAATTGAGTCAGTTAAATCTAAATCTCAATGCTAATTTTCCCCAAGAATATCAACTTCATGTTAATTGTCAAATACATCGTAATACGATAATAACATACATTCTTGTATCGAACTTCAAATATACCCAAATGCTCATGGCCTTATATGACAAATTTGTAAAATATGAAGATATAGTATCAAAAGTCAGACATAATCAATCTAACTTGCTCTTGATGGTGGAATTTCCAATAATGAAGCAAGCCTACTTACCGTAGTCCCAACTCATCTAAACTTTCGTAGAGCCAATGATTTTTTCTTTAACATTATTCTATATTCTATTATATACAATTACAAATTTCGAGATGTATTAATTATACTGCCGTGCGATGCATGATACTGATAATGAATATGTGAATAATAATTTTTTAAAATCTAATTATGAAATATAATTAACATATAGATATATTATATAAATGATAATGTAGCGAGTACAGACTCTAATACCATGTTCTTGTTCTCGCTTGGAAACACTTATCCTCACCCCCACAGTATCCTCATTTAATCGAGGCCAACTGAAAATGATATAAGAATTGCAACAGAATGGAGATTCCTATTCCTTGTCCCCGTCCTGTTACAAAATTCTCATTCCCGTCCACGTTCCATCGTGGTCATTTAATTGGATACTTTGACTGCTAGCAGTAACCCCTGTGCGCGGCAGGGAGAGACATATCTATTGATACGTGATTCCCATAAATATAAATAGAATAACATTAATAGTGTTCAAAATGATTACAAAAAATTCACCACAATCTAGAACATTACATGATTTAGGTAACACATATTCAAAATTTGTAAGAATGTTGATAGAATTTCACTTGTATTTCGGATAATTTCATCATATAAATATCTAATAATTTAGGTATTTATTTACTATTTAGTAATGTAATTAATTTTGATTAATTTTTTATTTAATATTTTATCACAAAAAAATTAAATTTTAGCAGAAATTTTTAATTTTAATTCATCTTTATTTTTAATTAATTTTATTTTAAAAATAATTAATTATATCTAAAATTAATTAAAGGGTCCAATCTTTTTTTTTATTTTAATGTTAAATGTTTCTTTCAATTTTTACGCAAAAAATTAAATAATTTAAATTTTGTATCACACCGAAATTAAATCCTAACGAACTTCATAATTTTAATTATTTTTTATTTCTTCGCTCATTATTTGTAAAAATAATTAAGGCTTATTTTCATAAAATCCCAAAATATTTCGAGTTTGTAACAATTGCAATGACATACCCTTTTTTCAATGAGGAACCCTCCAATTTTTAGATTAAGTGTCACTGGACCCCTACTCAGCGTTAAATTAACTTTTTGTCATTTTCTACACTAAAGTTTGGGGGTATAACTTGAAACAATATTTTATTTCACAATTTTAAATCTTTTTAAACTTCACAAATTTTAACATTAATGTACAATTTTGATCTAAATCTTGTTCAACATTACAATTTAAACTTTATTTTACAATTTAATCCTAATTTTTTTTCGTTTACAATTTCAACATTTTTTTGAAAAATTGGCGGAGATGATCCATAAATTTTTCGATTGCTAAGAAATTGGTACGAAATTAAAAAAAAAGGTAGCGCTGTATGAATTCCGTTGAATTAATTAATTAATACTAACTTTATTTGGTCTGCAACTAATTATATTGAATTTATTTGACATCTATTAAATAATTTTTAGCGATAATTTTCAACAGAATAACATACTAATTATATTGAATTTATTTGACACCTATTAAATAATTTTTAGCGATAATTTTCACCAGAATAACATTTCTTCATATTAATATCTAATTTCTAAGAGTTTTCCTTAGCATTCGAGATGTGATCAACTTGGGAAGAAGAAAAAAATAAATGCTTTAGAAATTAATTGGCTTAAAAAATAAACGATAACATTTAAAAAAATATATGGACTCAAGTCAATGGTATTAAAAAATATCGACAACCAATAGGGGAAAAAATAGGGTAAAGAAAATTTTAGTGTAAAGAAAGAACAATTGGCTATCAATGATATAAAAAATTGATGATAGCCAAAAGAGAAAAAAATAATAACGTTAAAGAGGAAGGAAAAATAAATCTTATTGCAAAAAGAGAAAATTGTTTAAAAAATACAAGGCAAAGATCCCCATCGAATTTTTCAATTTATATTTTATCTATTTATTTTATAGAATTTTGAACGAAAATAATTGTATTACAAATTAATTGGGTTGACAAATAATTCAATTCTAAGTTGAGAATGAGTGCTTCCCATAAATAACACCTGTTTAAAAAAGAAAAGATAATCATGTGTGACATATAAAGGTAAAGTCTATTTAAGGAAAAATGCATTAGGCGGGAAAATATAATGACATGGAATTAAATATTACTTAAAAAATTTAGAAAATATGATATTTTGGAGGGAAAAAAGGCTGCTTTTATATATATATATATATATATATAGATATAGATATAGATATATGATTTGGTCTGAAAGTATTTTTTCGTGTATTTCACTCCACATGTGTTTATGTGTATACATGAATAGATAGCCAATATTCGATTCTAATGAATTTTTTATTTCCAATTCCTTATGAGATATTGACAAGGATCATGACATTTTTTCTTAATTGGTTCTCTTTTTAAGATAACTAGCTTTTTATCCTGTGTGTTGCACAAGAAGACATATGCTCAAGATATAATTTAGAACTCGAGGATGGATTTTGCAAGCCGCAAATGTTTTTGGGATAGATCTGGATTGGGATGTATCTGTCTCGATTAACAATGAACATAATTATATTTTTAAAATTAAAAAGTTTAATATAAGTAAAAATATTTGAACATTTGAAAATGAAAAATATTTGAATGCATAAATTATAAGTTCACGAAGAAGTGTCTCACCGTTGTCCCATTCACCATTTGCTAAATAAAAAATTCGATGTAAGAAAAAAATTGCTTCAAGAATCAATTTGTGGGTCTAAAGTCTGACCCGATCAGAATCTTGACCTACCATTCAAACTCCATTCAAACTCCCGGGTCGGAAAACTCTAACAGCTCATAGGTCTAGGGGTGGGTCTTATACATTAATTAGTTTCTTCTTATTTATTATTATTAAAAAATTAAATAAAATAATTCTTTTTTTGAGAGAAAAAATTAAATAAAATAATTCTTTTTTTAAAGAAAAAATTAAATAAAATAATTCTTTTTTTTAAATAAAAATTTTTAAAAATAAAATATTTCTTATTAAATTCTTTTATTTATGTATGTTTATGAAATTTGAACATCAACCTAAATTTTGTAATTTTTATGACATTAACAATAAAATTTTTAATTTTTAAAATAATAAATGACACCAATAAGCTATTAAACCATCTTTAAATTGATCTTTGAATCTAGTGTTTTAATAGTTGTATTGCGAATCGATTCAACTCAATTTTCAATTTTTGCAATTAAATGGCGAAATAAAATTAAATTCGTCAGTCATCGTTCAATTAATTTGTTGTTGTCAAAATAAATTAATAAATCGTTAAATAGAGATTTTAATTGATAATTGATAATTAATAAAGTTTATTATTAGAAACAATATAATATGTTAATTCAAGCACTTAGGTTTATAGATTTTAATACATATGCTATGTTAGTTAGTCGAGTAGAAAAATATTACACTTTCGAGTACATAGGTGTCTAACATAACAATCTTATATCAATCAATAATAAACTTCCATCTAAGAATACTAAAGCATATGCAATGCTTATCACTTTAGAAAATGAATATGCCTCAAATGACAAATATCTGGGAGTTGCAATTAAATTAGACTCCACTAAAATTTCATAACAAATAAGGCCAAATATTTTATACATGTCAATTAAAAAAAATTGAAATTTTGAATATACATATATATATATATATATACACACTTCAGAATCCTCTAAGGGAAAATTTATATAGAAATGTCAATTATATTTGTGAGTTTAGAAAATCAAAAATATTATTTGGAATGTATTTTTACTCATTGAGTGGATAAGAGGGAGTGAGAGAGAGAGGCGGATGTTGATGGATTTTGAGAAATAAAGATAGAGTGATTTTAGGGATGATGAATCAATTTTGAAATAAATAAAATAATAATTATTGCAAATAAAAAGTTGAATGAGAAATATGAATAAAATAATAATTTTTATTTATGAAAATTGCAAGTTTGAACGGAAAATTTTCATTGGTTTATTTAACAATAGATATAGATTATGGCAGTCAATTACATAATAAATGTAAATATGGCAGGCAAATTTTCATAAATCTAGAAACACAATTATGGAATTGAAAATTACATAATTGTTTCTCTTTTTTAAGAGCATGCTTATTCCCCCTACTCTTAATTGGTTCTCTTTTGAAGATAATTGTGGCAATCAATTACAAATTTATCACATTTTCCAAGCAATATTTTAATTTTTTATAGTCTAGGAGATTATTAAGATATACGATTTGTTGGTTGTTAAAGAATCCAAACTCCATCTCCTATAATTCCATTGAGGTTCCTAAAGAAACACAATTTTATCTTATGATATGGTATGGTACGCACAATATATGCAATTCACAGTTTGTGTTTTCTTAAAGAAAAACACAAAATAAATATTCGAAAATGATATTTTGTTGTTGCTCCTGAAGAAGTAATTTTATTTTTTATGCATTATTTAATTATAAACATTGGTTAATTTTTACAATTTCACTATTTACTTTTAGGTAGTAATTTCAATTAAATCAAACCAAGTTGTTGCTCCCAAAGTAGCACAACTAATTATAAATTTTTTGAAAGATATAATATGTTTCTAAAGAGCAATCTGTATTAGATCTAGTTTATTTAATAACTCAATATTCTTGAAGAATATTGAACTATGACTCCCAATGTAACAATAATCTAAATCAATACTATCTACTTTTGAAGAGAATAAGTATTACACATAAATCTTTATAGATTAACAGTCATTGCTCTTCAAGAGCGCGAATTATAAATTTTATGTTGTTACTCCTAAAGAGCATACATGTTAATGCATATTATAAAAAACTATTTTTTAGTTGTTCTTGAAGATCAACTATAGATGCATAAATTATGATCAACTCCAGAAGATCTGTCAGAGATGTTATATTAATGTTTCCGCTAGAAACACGATTTTCCAATTCAAATTAATCCTGAAGATTAATTATTGCAATCTATATGTTAGTTAGTTTGGTTTTTGAATAATCACAATTAATATTCTAGAAGAATATGATTAGCTCTTGCAGAGTCCTACTAATATACAATATCAGTCGTGGTTTTTTTTTAAGGAAACGTGCTATGCTCATATTTTAATAATTATCTTAAATATTAATACCCAATATAATTTGATCTTGAAATGCCTATAACTTAGGATCAGTTTCCAAAAGAAACATGATTCGTTGAACTTTATTAATGATCATAAAGATTAATTCGTTCTAGTTCTTGAAGAACACAACTTGATCTCATCATATTCCAATTGAATATTATGTGCTCCTGAAGAGCCAGATATATGAGATTTGTAATTTGTTCTTTTCCTAAAGAAAAACAAAATAAATTAGTATTCTTGTGGAATATTTGTAACTCCTTAAGAAACAATTCTTTTCTCGATTTGCGCAACTTCAAAACTATTCTTTTGTTCTAAATGAACGGTGCACATTTTGTACAGAAACACATTTTCTATAATAAAAACTTATCGTCATTATTGGATTGGTTGGCAGTAGTCTTAAACTAAGACACAATTGTAGTTAGGAAATTCATCTTTTCGTCTAAAATGAGAAATTGTGCCAATTTCTATTGAGGTAACATTCATATGTTCTTTTGTTCGATTATCTTTGCATCTCCAAATATTAGGCTGTAGTTACAA
This sequence comes from Jasminum sambac, assembly GCA_018223645.1. Classification (NCBI taxonomy): domain Eukaryota; kingdom Viridiplantae; phylum Streptophyta; class Magnoliopsida; order Lamiales; family Oleaceae; genus Jasminum; species Jasminum sambac. Next base: position 33,056,774 of record CP073652.1, read on the forward strand.
ATCTCATATTGTCGCTCCTGAAGAGCACAACAGTGATTATGTATAATTGCTTTTGATGATGTACACTATTGTCTAAATATTCCAGTAGAATTTTAGTGTTATGTGTTCACGAAGAGTATGTAATCTAAATAGTTTGTGAAGGAATACAATCAAATTTTATATTTCAGAAAAATATGATTAGCTCTAGAAGTGACTTGAGATATTAATTATAGTTTCATGAAGAAACTTCAATTATACGATAATCTAGAAGATTATTACAAAGTAGAATAAAATTTTATTGTAGTTCTTGAAGAATTGCTATCTTATATCATACATTCTTGAAAAATGTGATTTGTTTTTTCGTGATTTTCTGAAGAAAATACAATGTTCAATATTGTTAAAGAATGTTTTGATATTGTTCTTGAAGTAGATTTTATTCTAAGAGAACTTTATTCTTGTACTCCTGAAGTAGTAGAAATCTCAAAAAATATCACAAGTGATTCTTTTTTTTTTTTTGCCTGGCATATCACAAGTGATTTGATATCATAATAGGAGTGATATTCCTGAAAGATTTTCAAAGATATTTTGAACCTAATATAATAATAATAATAATAATAATAATAATAATAATATTTGAATTGCCACATTGGCAAAGTGTTTAGAAAGCAGTGCCACATTTGCCATTATTTTTCAAGAGTTAATTAATTATTCTCTTACTTAATTTATTATTATGCTTTCCTTATTTTGTATTATTTTTCTTATTTTACTTTTTTATATGTATTAAATTTTTGAATTAATATATATAATTTTTTTTAATTCTTTTATATTTAGTGCTGCATGCATCACTAAAAATATGATAAAAAGGAATCGTTCAAGTGGCGCAGCGGTACCGTGGCTCACATTCCAGGCTGCGCGCCCGGGCTCGACTCCTACCCCCGCCCCGAATGTTCAAAAAAAAAATATGATAAGAAATCAAAGTTACAACTTACAATACCAATTAAATTAATTCTAAAAATAGAAATTAACTTTTTTATATACATTTTAATTTTTTAATTATGTGTATATATATCTTATCACATTTTTCTAGTGCCAATTAGACACAACGTTATGTTGGCAGTGCCACATGACATGCATTTTCTTTTAAAAAATTAAATTTAGAAATAAATTTTAAATTTGATTTCCATTTTTAATTTCCCCATATTAAAAAAAATGCGGTTTTATACAAATTTAAAAAATTAATTGAGAAATAAATGCTAATTATTTTTTTAAAAATTTTATTTTATGTATAGCACGCGTTTAAATGTATGATTTACTGATTGATGTTGTCTGTTTAAACAAAAAAGAAAAACTCATATTATGTCAGGCGTTTATTTAAACAAAGGAAAGACTTGACTCAAACTAAAAGGGAAAACTCGAATTGAATATGATAAATGAACTATGTTTTGTTTATTAATGTGGTTTTGTATTTGATTTTACTAATTTTGACTAATAGTGGCATAAATAAGAAAGGAAAACTCGAAAAGGAAGCTCGACTTCGATATAGCTCGAATTCAACTTAACATTCATTACATGTATATTATATTAACAAAAAATTTTGACTGGTAGAAATAAAAAGAAAATCTTGAATTTGATATGTTCTTAATTCAATTCAATATTCATTATCAATATATCATAATAACAAATATGCCAGTCTTTGTTAAAAAGGCATGTATTCAGCATAGTTAGTTGTACGTCACAGTATCCAAAGTTACAAATTATACAGGTTTGAAGGTTCTTATATGTAACAGAGATGGAAAGCCAATGAAATCAATGATGAATGTTGTGTATAAAGAAATATTTTAAAATTTGTAATTTTTGATTTACTTCAATTCTCTTTTTGTAAGGTACAAATTACATCAAATCTATATTTGAACGCAAGGATACAAACTCAATTAAAAGTTTATTGAAGGGGACTTGTAGCTGTCTTGCCGACGGAAGAACTATAGTCGTACTCCTATCACAACTCCAACTAGCCTGTGTTCTCCTACAAGGTTTAACATATTTTTACACACAAATCTAGTGAGACCTATCTGTACTACACAAATCTTCACCATTCAATTTTACACATTCTCTCTCCTATATCACATCAAATCACATAAAAATACATAAAAACACACATCCTAACACCCTATATAACTACAATTGCTACTAAGGCCGCCCATATCTAACACGACAAGTAATTAGTGGACTCAAACCTGAGACCTTTAGGTCTCAGAACCTCAGCTTTTGTCCTTTTAACTAATTGGGCAAAGCTCATTTGCAATTAGGGATGGCAAAATGACCCGCGAAATTCGAAAACTGCGGGTACTTGAACTGAATGGGTCGAAAAAACCCGAACCGACAGGTCAGCGGATCGGATATGGTTTTCGATACGAAAATGGGAAGTGGACATGGGTCAGATATGGATTTTAGAGGCGTACCCGGACCCGAACCGAATACCGATATTTTTTTGGCAAAAAAATTTTAATAAATAAAATTATACTATTTTTTATTGGCAAATTTATCTATTTTTATTTTTTAATAAAAACATGTTGGCAATTTTTCCATATAGACGACTTCAGGTGGATGGCCTTAATTTTATAATTAATAGGGATGATAGATTCATATAGTACTCTCGGTTATTATCTTTTCGCTTTATAGTTTGTACGCATCCCACATTCTGCATGTAGACACTATAAAAGAGACTGTGTGAGGTATGAAAAAGCTTATTCTATCCATCAATCCCATTCCCACAATCCCACATCAGTAATTGGCAGAAAAAATATAGAGTTGGTGAACTATAAAATAATTTAACATGCCAGTCGGCTATAAAAGTTGATGGGCTATGGGCTTGTGGCAAGTAGACGAATGGATCGTACACGTTGCAACCGAATATTTAAGTATTTAAAATTTAAAAAAAAACTGAAAACAAGCTTTTTTTTTTAATTTACAATTGATAGTTATATATTAAAAAAAAGGGTAAACAAGTACCGTTCAAGTGCAAAAGCCGACCCAAATGGATGCCCGACCCGAACTGAACTGAATAATCCACGGTTCGGTTCAGTTATGGGTTTGGGTTTGGTATCACGATTCGAGTTCTAGTACGGCCGACCCAAACCGAATCCGACCCGTTGCCAACCCTATTTGCAATTTACTTCAATTTTTAATACATTTATGTTGTCTAATTTATAGTTTTAATTTAATTTTAAATATACTAGCTGTTTCACCCGTGCGTTGCATGGGAGACAAAATTTTCAACTGATAATGATATTGATAGATGTTAATAATATTAACATAAAATCTAAAAAACAATTAAAATAAAGAATGGGTTACAACAATAAACTTAAATAATTTAACTTGAAACAATTCTATAAAAATTTCGAAATAGTATCTTCTATATTTCGTACTAATCCATCCTGCAAGTATGCAAGGAACAACTCACCAAAATCCACACAACTTAATTTACTATTGTTCATAAAATAGTAACTTAATTAGCATTTACACCCGTGCTTTGCACGGGATGATAATTTATAGCAATAATTGTGATAATATATAATTTTTTGCCCATTGCAAGATTAATCCACTGATATAAATTCAAAATAAAATAACATTAAATATTATAGTTATCAAAATAACTCTACCAATATTAGTAGAGCTCATTGTTTTTTTAAAAAAATTGTTTTACATTTTATTATATGCAATTATAAATTTTGGGAGATATTAATTGTACATCAGTATGATGTACATTATTAATAATTAATATGTAAATAATAATTTTTAAATTATAATTATGAAATATAATCAGTATAGATATATTATAAAAATAATGATGTAGTGAGTAATATCCGACAGACCCTAACACACTGTTCCTGCCATGTTGGGAAACAATTATCCTCATTCCAACCCATCCTTATTTACCCTAGGGCGAGCGAGGGTGATATGAGAATTACAAACTTCCATTCCCCGTCCATGTCCCACTAGAAAATTCTCATCCCCGTCCACACCCCATCGTGATAGTTTAATTGAAGACTTTTATTTCGACATTTTATTTCTTCAATAAATACCTTCTAAATATACTAAACACGTGTATTAACATATTAGGTATAAAATTACTAATTTAACATATTCGGCATATTAAAATATTGAATGATTTGATATAACATTTAAATTAATTTGGATAAGACAAATAAATTGAAATATATATGATTAATACTTAAAATATACAATCTATTTGATGATATTTAAAAATTAAAAAAAAATCTCAATTGGAAAAAATTGATATAAAATAAATAATTTAAAGTAGGTAGGATTTTTAATATTTATTTAGGAGATAGAAACTTAGATAAATATTTAACATAATCAAAAGCCAGTTAAAATATTCTAATTGAGTCATATAATTCAAATAATTGATTAAGTCGATAACCAAGTAAGAATTCTTAAACTTATTCCCTAGCAAAAGCGACATATTGAACCGAAGAATTATTATATAATTATTGATTCGAGTAGTGCCAAAAAAAACATAATACTATTCGAAAACTTATTTTTGGAGCTTGTTACTTTTAAAAAAATAAAAAAAATGAGTAGATCCTTTGAAACACTGTAACTATACAAAAAGAAATATTAATGTTTTACCATCAACTGTAACTCAAAAGAAATATCATAGAAAATATAAAAACATATGAGAATTAAAAGAAAAGCATGTTTTGAAAAAAAATGATACTGAAAAGGTAAATAAAGTTAATTAGGGACTAATGATCAGTCGACTTACTTTACAATAAGATATAACAATCCAATTCTAAGAATCCAATATCTCATAGATGTTAACTTAATTTTATTTTAAAATACGTAAAAAGATAAATTAATTTTGTAAGCGCATTATTCTTCCCCGTAGCAATCTAATTAAATTTAATAGTTTTTCATTTTTTGAAATAATTATGTTTCCCCCTTTTAGTAATTTAATTAATTTTGATTAATTTTCATCTAATAAAACTCTCTCATTTTTCATCAAATGAAAATATATCCAATTAAATCTACGAAATATAATTAATTGTAACATAATTAATTCTAATTAATTATTACTTTTAGCTAATTATTTGTAAAAATAAATTATTATTTTTAATAATTTGTTTTTTAATCACAGTTTTAAGAATTGTATGAATTTAATTTTAAAGATATTTTATAATTCAAAAAATATCTTGCATGTCAAAAGATGTCTTTCATTTTTTAGGAAAAATTTAGTTAACCATTGTAATCTAATTAATTTTAATTATTATTTATTTTTTAATTAATGCTATTTTTCTATTTTAACAATACAATTGATTAATTTTTAAATCAAGCGAAATCATGTCAATTTTCGCCCATTGACACCAAGTCCAATTAAATAATAACAGTATTATTAATTTTAATTAATGGTAATAGAATTCGTTTTAATTGATTTTCATTTTAACTAATTATTTATGAAAATAATTAATTATTTATGAAAATAACCATTTTAATTTTTACACTTTTAAAAATTGTATGAACCTAATTTTGAAGAAATCTTGTAATTTAAAAGATATATGACAATTTAAAAGATTTTCTTTTATTTTTTTAGGGAAAACCAGCTTCAATTTAATGATTTTTTTTAAAGTTAATTATATTTCCCCTTTAAGAATGTAATTAATTATCTTTTTTGGATCAATCTTTGTCCACTGAACACGTGTATAACAAAATATTAGCAATGGAATTTATTTTTGCAATTAATTATTGTTTAAATAATTATAGTTAATTTTTTTATTTAATTTAATTATTTCTGAAAAAATTAATTATTTCCAAAATAATTTGCTTCATAGACATAATTCTAAGAATTATATGAATCTAATTTTAAAAATATCTTATAATTAAAGAGATATCCTAAAATTTAAAAGATATAGATATAGATTCAATTAATTAAAAAATAGATTAATGTTACAATTGAATGATTAATTAAACAAAATTGATGTTGCTCGTTTCTTTTAATTTTTATGTAAGCATTAAATGAATTATAATTTTTTATCCCACCAAAATTAAATCTTAGCAACATCGCTAATTTTAATTAATTTTCATTTATTAGCTAATTATTATTTTTAAAAATAATAAATTCTTCCTAAATTTTATTAAAGGGTCCAAGCTAAGTTTTAAATTTTCATATTACACATTTATTTTAATTTTATGTAAAAATTTAATGAATTGTAATTTTTCATCACACAACAATTAAATCTTACAGAAATTGGTATATTTAATTAATTTTTGTCCCTTAGCTAATTATTTATAAAAATGATTGATTGTTTTTTAAATTAATTATTGGGTCCAACCTAATTTTAAATTTTTTTAGTATAGAGTGGGAATCATAGTGGTGGGATTTTGTCTCAAACTCGGGCCAACTGTCCATGAGTTTCTTTTTATTTTTGTGTAAAACTTTAATGAATCGTAATTTCTAAAATTAAGTAATGGGTCTAATCTTATTTTTTTATTTTAATTTTAAACCTTTGTTTGAATTTTTGTGTAAAAATTTAATCAATGAAATTTTGTATGACATAAAAAATAAATCTTAGTGGAAATTGTTAATTTTAAATAATTTTATTTTTTTAAATACGAAAATCATGAAAAAACGATCAGTCAAAAATTCATTCTAATTTCTAGAATACCCTTATATTGTTCAATACATAAACTTATAAATTGAAGATTTGAAAGAAAAAAAATTGAAATTTACTGATTCAAAATAAAATTGAAATTTATCACAAATATATAATATTTGTCGATTTTGTGCAATTACACGAGAAATTGTACTTAAGTACTATATCAATATATAAATTATTATTTTGGAAAATTAAATATTTATTAGGAAAAAAATTATTTAGTTTAAAACATAAAATAAAGCTAGCTTTACCATATATTCTCGAGATAAACAAATTGAAACATGATTTTTCATTTAATTTATTTTCAAAGTAAATCAAACATGGAATAGAATTAAAAGTTAAAACAATTTATACATCTCATTATATTTGAATTTTACGGACAAACATCAATTAAGTGTCTTTAAAATCATCAATTTATGTTTAGGTTGGACGCTAATTTATATATTTGTGGTAACCTTTAATTTTTCAAAAAATAAAAATTTATATATTAATAGTATGCTTATTTTAAAGCTCTCATCAAGTCGAGTAAAATAGAATCACAATTTTTTTTATATGTAGAAAATGAAAAAAAAAAGAGAGAAAATAATAGAGAGAGTGTTTAGATGTTATGAGATTGGATAAAGTATTGTAGAAATAATAAAATACAATCTATATCCATTAATATTAATATATTATGGAGGGAAAAATAAAGAAAGTTGGATATGGATTAGAAAATAAAAATTAAAAAATAAGAAGAGAGTTTTTTTAAATGGGAAGATGGATTTAAGACAAAAAAATTATAATAAGAAAAAATCATCATTTTCTATATATATATATATATATATATATAAATTATTCTATATATAAATAGAAGATTATATTAGGTAAATTTAATAGGCGGGAAAAATGGAGGATGCATTTAGGCTGGAAAAAAGGCTCTTTATAGATATATATAGATTAATCTCTATCCAATGAACTTATGTCCAACTAAATATTAGCAATAGAATTTATTATTTTAATTAATTATAGTACAAATAATTTATTTAATTTTTGTGTTTAAGCTAATTATTTCTAAAAAAATTAATTATTTGCAAAGTAATTTGCTTGATAACTATAATTTAAAAAATTATGTAATCTAATTTTAAAGATATCTTATAATTGAAACGATATCTTGGAATTTAAAAGATCTAGATATAGATTCAATTAATTAAAAAATCGATTAATGTTACAATTGAATGATTATTTTAACAAAATTGATGTTAGATGTTTCTTTTTAATTTTTTTGTAAAAATTAATTAAATTTTAATTTTTTATCACACCAAAATTAAATCTTTGTGAAATTGCTAATTTTAATTAATTTTCATTTATTAGCTAATTAGTATTTTTAAAAATAATGAATTCTTTCTAAAATTAATTAGATGGTCCAAGCTAAGTTTTAATTTTTCGTGTTACACATTTATAAAATAAAGTTAGCTTTAGCATATATTTGCGAGATAAAAAAATTTAGGAATTGTTTTTATTTAATTTATTCTAAGGTAAATCAAATATGGAATAGAATTAAAAGCTAAACTAATTTATACATCTCATTATATTTGAATTTTATGTACAAATATCAGTTAAGTGTCGTAACAAATTATCCATTTTTAATCTCATTATGTCAATAGTCATTAATCTATATTAATATCAATTTATATTTAATTAGACACGAATTTATATATTTTCGGTAAATTTTAATTTTTTAAAAAATAAAAATTTATATATTGATAGTATACTTGTTTTAAAGCTTTTATCAAGTCAAACAAAATAGAATCACAATTTTTTTAAAAAAATTTATAGGTAGAAAATAAAAAAACAAAAGGAGAGAAAATGATAGAGAGAGTATTTAGATATCATGAGATTGGGTAAAGTATGGTAGAAATAGATTAGGAAAGAAAATAACAAAATAAAAAGAGAATTTATTTTAGATAGGAAAACAGATTTAAGACAATAAAAAATATAATAAGAAAAAAGCCTCATTTTCTATATCTATAAATTATTCTATATATAGATCGAAGATTATATTAGGCAAATTTTATAGGCGAAAAAAATTGATGATGCATTTAGGCGGAAAAAATGCTCTTTTTATATATATATAGATTGTAATCTCCACATACAATGTATGGGTGTAGTGTTAGTTAGTATTAAACTTGAAGTGCCATGTCAAACAAATGTCATGTTGGCAATGCGAACTTGGGGCACGTTTTCTATACAAGGAAAAATAATTAATTAAGGAAGATAATTATTCATATTAATTCAACATGTTTTCATTAATTAAGGAAGATAATTATTCACATTTCCTTTAATCAATGAAGATAATTACTCTATCCGTTCAACATATGTAGGCTTGTTTTCCTTTTGTGATGTCTCAAATATGTAGTTTTTTTCTATATTAATGAGTATTTTTTTGTCCATGTACAAAAAATTTTTATTTAATTTTTCTAATTATAATCCATTATATTTTTTACTAACAATATCTTCTAAAATGTGTTTTGACTTATGAATATACAAATGACCAAAAAACAAACAACAATACTAATTAACAAAATTAACGAAAATTAAGAGGAACATGCTAAATATTTTAATATGTATGTATAAACTTGAAGTGTCATGTTGGAAAAATGCCATGTTGGTAGTGCCAATGTGGAGCGCATTTACTTAAAATGGAAAAAAAATCATGTTTTGAACATAAACATTAAATCTACATTTTATTATTTTATTTTATTTATTTTTATTTCCTTATTTTACTTTTTAATATAAACATTTATTTTTATATAAATTTTTATTTTGAAATTATATATATAATATATATAATGCATTAAAATTAAAAATGAACTAAATACAAGCATTAATAAAAATGTGATACGAGGTCAATGTTATGATTTACAATAATAATTAAATTATTTCTGAAAATTAGAAAATTAAATTTTTTATTTACATTTTAAATTTTTAAATATTATATTTTAAATTTGTATATGCATATTATTTTTTCAATTTATATATATATATATATATATATATATCATCTTCTTATTAATAGAAGTTGTTGAAGTGTCAATTTGGCACACTACTGCATTGGAAGAGGTTTTCTGTTTTAGAAAACAAAATCTTTTTTTTATTTATTTGAAGAATTAAATGAATACTTTTTAATTTGTTTTTATTATGTTAAAAGTGTGGTTTTAAATAGTTTTCATGGATAATGTGCATTGTGTATTTCAAATTATGGGTTGTTTTTTTTTAAATCGAATATTGAGCAGTTAAATTATAACTGAATTTATGATGAATAATTAATTATAAAAATAAAACTACAACTTCTATGTCTCATTTTCTCATTTCACAGGCCATTAGGAAAAATAATTATTAAAATTAACAATTATTCATCTCATCATTTTTTCCACAAAATTTGCAAGTTTCAATGATTGTAAAATGAGCTTTGACTTCATCTGGTGCTTCCATTTAGGATTTTATGCGTTCTAGACATATTACTTTATAATGTTTTCAAATATACAATTTAAATAACATTTATTATTAATCAGTGTCAATTCAATATACATGTTGTATTTAAAAAAGTTTTTCAGATTTTAAATTTGTTAGGTATATTTTTAAAGTTTCAATTTCGACATTCACACGTATTTAAATGTTATGCATATTATAATATTGTTTTTTACTTGATTATCATATAATTAAAAAAAGTCCATAAATTCTAATCAAAATCATTTTTATGAATAAAATTCTTGTGAATTACATAATGCAGTACCAGTTAGTATAATTGAAGTACTTCTTGAACTAGAAGTTCAATGATTCATTAAATTCTAAAGAGTTGGAAATTACATGAACAAGAAGTTAAATAATTAATGAAAGCCCTAGAAGTGCTATTTCATGTTAATTATTTTCAATTATATATTGAACCAAAAGTTCAATATCATGAAAATATTTTATTTGGCATGATCGGATAGATCGTCTCGATTTATGAATAATTTAAATATTCATAATGTTTGGAAGAACTTGAAAATTCATCAATTCTCATATGCTTTTTGTTTCTAGGGCAACTTGATTATTATTCGTACAAATTTTTTTTGTTTATGGTTGGAGAAATAACTTTATTGAGTGCCTTAAGTGATTTTCTAAGAGATATAATGAGAACAATGATATAATGAGAACAATCATTTTGCATTTAGTGAAATTGTTATTTTAGAAGCAACAATATTCTTATATATTGTATCAATAGAGTCTTTATACGATACCCCCTATATCTATCCAGTTTATAGTTACAAGTCAGATGTCTTACAATTAGAGCATCTCCAATGCAATAATGTGCACGGTGTGCATGTGGCATAAGAGAGATAGACACATAAAAATTCATACATAAATTTTCTCTTTCTTCATTTTCACAATTTTCTCTATCTTTGGTAACTTTTTCTCCACATTGTGCTTGACACTTTCTACAACTAGACATTATTCTTGACAATGTGGAGCAAAAATTACCAAAAGTGGAGAAAAATATAGAAATCAAGAGAGAGAAATTTGATGTTTTAATTTTTATGTCTCTATCTCTCTCATGCCACGTGTGCACCTTGCACATTATTGCATTGGAGATGCTCTTAGAATTTATAAGTTTAATGTAAATACTAGTTCCACCACACGCACTTAGAAGGATATTAATAATGCCGAAAATATATATTTATAAGGATGATGTGCTGTGACAAGATTTGTCACCTGTCATTTCTGTTAGGCGGTCTTCTCAATATTAGGGAAAGGAATTAATAGTTGGCAACAAAGTTCTAAATGCACATTCTAATCCTCATATGGCATAACGCAAACCTAAAGTTTGCAAGATAGTCTACATTTCAAAATTACTGATTACATAGTTACCAATTGTATATACTTAAGTCATCTATTCCAATTTGGATTGATGTAAGATCCTATAAGAGGATTTGAGAATTATCAATGGCATGCCTAAAGTATAACAATGATTGATTTCAGTATATCCGCAAAAAGAATGTAGAGCAAGTATTCATAATGGTCCTACAAAGGCGTATACCCTAAAAGAGCATGCAGATGTAACTAATTAGAAAATCCCTAAAAAGGTTCAGGTACCTGAAATTTCTAGTATAAAGAGATCTCAATACATAATGGAGCCTATGATGGGATACATTGGAAATGAAGAGAAATAAATGTACACTACACATAGTCATGAGCTCGTTGATAGCAACGATGAGGTATTAAATTTCATTAAAAAAATTATTGACAAAAAATATTGTCCAAAATAGAAGGAAACAATCCAGCAGATTGTTACAATGTCAATAAGTACTGATACTGAGATAGTATTAAATATGTGGTGGATATATACAATCATTAGCTTGCATTCTTTGATTTATCAATAAGTGGGATCAAAATGTATGATTCTCAACTCGATATTTTTTTAGAATGTTACTTTGATGTACCAATGAGTATAGATCAAAAGAGCAACCAAATCTCGGTATATTAGAAAATCAAGCAAATTGGTTAAGAAGTAGATATGAAAATATTCTTACTATAGCATATAATTCCAGAAGCACATAACAATAATACTTGAAGGATAACTATGCCTGAAGAATATAATCCCTAATGACTTACTATGGCTGAAGCATATAGTTAAAATCATGATGGAGATTAAATATGCGTTACACTCTTTTTCTCTTGACTGAGGTTTTTTATGAGATAACTTTGGTAGCATATTCAAAAGAATAATACCTTTTTTTTTCTTAACTTGGATTTTTTCCCATTGGGTTTTTTCTTGGTAAGGTTTTAAAGAGGTATATTCTTTGCATAAATATTTATGGACTACAAGATAATGACCCTCAATATAAGACTTGTAAAGAGTCGATACCATTTGAAATAGAATACATCAAAAATATTGAAGAGCTTGGGGCAACATGGATAATTAAACATGAGAACCGTTGTTGATTGAAGTCAAGGGGAACAGATGTACTCTTTATCCCTTGATCAATTTTTGTTCCACTTGATCTTTTTGACAAGGTTTTAATGAGGTGGCACTTTGACACTCCTAATTTGTTCGGAATTAATTGTACTCTTTTTCTCCTTAGCTTGGTAGATTTTCTCCCATTGAGTTTTTTCCAAACAAGATTTTTGATGAGGCAATTATTGTATAGAATAGTCTTTTGAGGAGGAATGTTATTAATAATTATATAGCTATTGAATGACTATTATATCCCTGCAGCCCTAGATCTTATCTATAAATAGAGGCTTTTGACCCTTATAATAATACACACAATTCTATGATTTTTCTTTCCAACTTTTTTGTACTTCACTTCTGTTTACTCTCTAATTTATTACCGAAAGTCATTTATGTTAGTTTTTTATTTAATTAGTCAAAACTTAAGTAAAGTATAGTTTATAGGTTGAATGTTGACAATTTGACACTAATCATTATTTTTAAAAAAATACGTGTAAAGACCATAATTTTGGTAATTAGTCAAAACTTAAGTAAAGTATAGTTTATAGATTGAATGTTGACAATTTGACACTAATCATTATTAAAAAAATATATGTGCAAAGACCATAATTTTGGTTTTGCACCTTGTGAATTTCAATATTGCTACATACTTTGAATGATTTTTGTTGAGTTATTGGATTTTTGTTGAGTTATTGCCGATATATTAATTTTATGTGATTGTTGTCCTGTCAGCATGTAGATTTTTTCTTGTTGAATTATTGTTGCCTTATACCATATTACTTTTTAATTTTTGAATTTGTGGGTTTATTAAATTTTTAGTTTTTATATACTAAGAATCATGATCACGGGGCGCAATATATAAAATTCGCTTTGCACCTTGTAGAGGCCAAGTTCGGCTCTGCCCATATTTATTATTGGAAATGTTTTATCTTTATTTTTATTTTATTCTATTTGTTTCATCATTGAGAATTCAAATTATATCATTAGAGATGTTCTTATGTTGAATGATAGTAATATATTTTTAGTAATAATAATGTGTATTAAATAAAAATATAATAAGGACATAGAAAAATCTACGCAAATATAAAAAGTGATTTACTACTCTATCTTGTGATGGTTAAAAAGAGAAAGTAAGTCTATTATATTCACGTGGGACGGAGAGAATCAAAGTACCCTATGTTTAAAAAATGAAGTTTTTACTTTTGATTAATCATTAATCAACCACTGTTGACATTGTAAGATGCAATCTACGAGTTTACATATACAAATAGTAATAATTTATAATTTGTTCGTGCAGAAATAATTAAATAGGAGGGAACATGATTGATTTGTCTTGGAAAGAAAGTGATTTGTTTCAAAAGATTGATTTTCTTTAAAACCATATATGCAAAACCCATTTTACAGATAATCTCAATATAATTTCATATTATAAAAGTCAAAGTTTAAGATATTTTTTATATATATATTTTTTGAATACGTAATTTTTTTTATATTTGCTCTATTCAAAGTGGTTGAACTCAGAGATCCTAAGACGTAAAATTTAGTAGTATTTTCTCTCTCTTTTTCCAATTTACCTCAAATTTCTTCTCTTTACAGCATTTCTAATGATATAAAGAAAATTTCAAATTTGGGTTTACTCCCCAATTTTTTATAATACCAAATAATGAGAAGGTGTATAACCCCTCCCCCCCAACCCCCCTCTTCTTTTTGGGGTAGATTTTAGGGGAATAAAGCTAAAAAAAGGGGGCCATGCCTAATTCGATCCCCTCTTTTAGCCTTCAACCACTCAATTTCCCATTTTCCCTTTTTACTTACATTTTCCCCCCACGGTTATAAATACTCTTAGTAATAGTTAAGTACCATTGACTTGGAATTCAAAGTTGAAATATTAGCAAAAAAATCATAAATAATTACATAAATAAATACTAGAATGTCATGCTAAATTTATATTTACAAGACTAGCAATATTATTAAAAAGAAAAAAGGAAAAAAACATTATTGTGCATGGATCGAAATACCCTTCTCTGGCTCTCTATGAGCAGTGGAGATAGGGCGTGGGTAAATTTGATAGTGGATAAATGAATAGTGAATTATGTAGCTGGAGTTTCACCGAAGAAGATAACCAGAGTTTTGCATGAGGAGATGATCGGAAAAGGAAAGAAGGTAGTAGGAGAGAGAAAATGCATTGGATGAGGGCATTTTAGTCATATTTATTTTTTATTGCTATTCTTGCTAATTGAAAATTTTGTTGACTTTCATGCAAAATTAAAACCTTAATTATTGTTATTGATGCCATGGCCCTTGAAAGTTTCTAATTTTCTTATCCTCCTTTTTCTATAATAAATAAATATCTTATAATATTAATTATTATCACTATATTCAAATGTAGAGTCTAACAAAGTTGACATTTCAAATTCCCATTTATTTTATATTTTGTTACCAAAGATTTGGTACATCCTAACATGTTCATTATGATATATCATGAGTGTTACATCAATCAAGTTGGAGTGTTATATGAATTGGGATGTACTACAGAGTGCATTAGATCAACTTCTTTGTTGATAAAAAATGAAATGAAATTACTTCATCTCTCAAAATGAATAATGAAAAATAACAATGAGATGAACTTGTTGGACATGGGTTTGGAGGGAAGCAGTAATTAAATAAACAAAAACTGAAAAATAAAGAACGGTGTGGTAGATTTTCAAAGTTTTCTTGTATAAATTATAACGATAGAGTGATTTTCACACAAAATGGTAACCCTTTCAACTTATCTCACTCCGTATTTGACAAGTCAACCCTTTCAACTTATCTAACTCTATATTAAAAAAAAATAGATAAATAAATAAATAAAACTATGTATTTGTCAAGGTTCTAATCCGATTACTTCAAGTAACTTTCTAACTTCGATTTTCCTAAAATAATTTAAATTTGTACAACATGTACATTCAAATACATCCAACGAATTCCAATATAAAATTATGATAAAAGTTATTCGAGTTTGACGGACATTATCACCAACGCCCCCCCTTTGTCCCTCACAAATCATGTTATTCATTGACGAAGACTAGTTTGCTCTAAGTCGTATAATTATAACTCTCTTCAGTCTTTTTTAACTTTGAATTTTATTTTTTTAAATACTCTATGCATGTCGATTACAACATAAATAAATGGTACCAAATACTTAGTATGTACAAGTGGTACCAAATACCTAAAATACATCGACTACCGTACGTGACTTTTTATTTATAAGTAATTGATATTGTATCGAGCATACTAAACACGGAGTACTACTTTTTTCCATGCCAAGAAAATATATTTGTTTTCACTTTTTATCGGTTCTCAATATGGGTGAAGTTCTATTCTTAAAATATGTGTGGGGAGTCAAATTAAGTGTCTTTATGTTATGCTGTACAAATGGACGACTTACTAGGCTTGTTCTATATACTATTTTTTTTTCACTAATTTTCATTAATTTTTTCTCTCTCATCATTTTCAATCATTCATATAATTATTATATATTTTTAATATATATTCCTAAATTATCAATTATATATCTAACACATATTATTCGAATAAATTAATATACATTAACATTTTCTATAGAACAAGCTTTCAAATATATTGGGACATATAACAGTGGGATTCACTTCCACGACATGAGATTTGTGTAGTTGATGGGTATGGTTCAGTCGTGGGTGATGTGCGTGACTTGGAATTGGAACCGATACGAAGCTGGAATTGGAAATTTATGGAATAAAGTGAGTCAAGCCAAATCTGGAAAATTGTTTCAAAACTCTAATTATTGGGCATGAGCACTTAGAGTAGCTTTTTCTCACTTGCCAAATGCTTTTTTTTTTTTTAAGAAAATCTTTTTAGTGGTTTACACTATTAAAGATATATTTAATAGAGATTATAGAAAAAATAATTTTTATAAGTATAATTGATAAGTAATTAAAAAGTTTTAACAAATAAAAATAAAGTTGCCAAATTAATATAATGTCAAGTCAAAATAGTGGTACAAAAATAATTTTTGTAATTAAAATGTATCAAACAAACACTAAGTTATTGTAATAAAAGAAAATGTTAGATGAACACTATAGTATATTACAAAATTTATTGCTCGCTCACAATAAGAGTCATTTTACCTCATTATATATAGTGTAGTACCAAAATTGCACTCTATAATCTAACTTTTTTCAAGAAAAAGAAACTACAAATCTAGAGTTGGACACCATAAATATCACGCCACTCTCCAGTCAACGCGGTTGGAGAGCTTTGAAATGGCAAAGAAATTTAGGATTTTTTTTTTTTTTAAGATGAAAAAATTGTCACATATATAATAATGAATGGGGGATGTTGGGAGAAAATGAGAAATAATCCAAACAAGCTCTCACCAAAAGGTCAAATTTCCCTAACCTTATTAGGGTTAGTGAAAATCATACGTGCATGGTACGATTGCGTAATGTGAATCCTATTTCAAGTCATTTTATTAACTACTAGTATCACGCCCGTGCGATGCACGAGAATAATTAAATTTATGTGTAATACCCCGCCCGTTTATGCATGTGATTTATGATGTTATGTATGATCATGAGGTGATGAATATGTGTTTGGACTCTTGGTGACTTCGTTGTGATGCTATGTACGGTATTAAGTGTCGAAACCGCCCTCCGAGCAAGTAACGATGCCGCTACAATATTTTTCAGGATCGAGATTTACGGCCGTAAGTTTAAGGTTTACGGCCGTAATTATCGGGTTACGGCCGTAAGTAAAAGAGTTACGGCCGTAATTTGTGGAATGAGAAAATGTGCCAAAATTTACAGAGAAGGAATTACGGCCGTATGACTTAGAGATACGGCCGTATTATTTGGTTACGGCCGTAAGGTTTATGGGTTATGGCCGTAAATTTGGAAGTTACGGCCGTAAAATATCAAGTTACGGCCGTAATTTTAAGTCGGCAGAAACTGTTGGATTGGGTTTTAACACGTTGGCTTGGTCTTTTTCCACCATTTTCAACCCCCAACTCCCCTAAACCCTAGAAAACAAGTCCAAGTGTGATTTCAAGACTTTGGCATGGTATTTGGCTTGTAGATCATTCACCTATTCCTAGTTACTACCTTGGGATCAAGAAGAAAGAAGGAAGAGAAGAGGGAAGGAAGAAGAGGAAGTTCTCCATCCAATCTTCTAGCTTGGGTTCTTGTCTTTTGAGGTAGGATTGAGATAAATTACTCATGTAGGAGGTAAGTAGATACATGAATGATCCTTAGATGGCTATGTGTGCAAGTTCCCTTGGCTAATTTCATAGTTTTGGCAAAGTATGACATGGTTAACTTGCTATAGTGATTCTTCTAGGGTTAGGTGCTTCCTAACCTTGGTTTATGATATGCTTATGTTGCCACATGCTATGATATGAACGTCTCGTCCATGTGCATTCATATGTCATGTGTTTTTGGATTGGATTGCCTATCATGTGTTGCATTAATGTTAATGTTTTCGGCCAAATATGGGGAACCTACGCCCCAACGAATGATACATCGGTCGAATGGGGGACCTACGCCCCAATAACCGATAGTATAGCCTCATGGAGGACCTACGCCCCAATGATGTTACGAGGCCGGCCAAATGTTTATAACGGCGCCAATGCTAACACATGATTCGCAATGGGCCCGAAAGCAATATGTGATGTTCATATACATTGTGTCTTTTCCTACTGAGCCATTATGACTCACGAGTGCTCTTTTCTATGTTTTAGATGATGCTGCGGGTAGGAAGCAAGCTGGAGGTGGCGCAGGGTCCTCTCGCACGTGAGCTTGTCGGCGTGTCGAAATGGGAAGGAAAAAGATTTTGGGATCACGTGTGCATAAGAACACTCTTTTGTCAACTCTTATGTTATAGAACTTTTGTAGCTATCACATTATATATATGTAAATTATCATTTTGGGCCTTCATAAAACATTTGCAAATGTGTTAGCTCGGTGACGTCACGCAGGTAACGCCCTTCCTAGTACGATGCCGCTGGACGTACTGGAGCGGGTGTTACATTATGTACGATAAATAATTGATATAAAATTATAAATATGAATGTTGAATTACATAATCGATGTAATTTATGCATAGGAGATTATATAATTGTAAAAAATTATTAAAATCTATAATATTGTATATTATAGTCAATGCAAAAATTACGAAGTAAATTCACAATTGTAAATTATAAAAATTCACGTGCATCGCATAATTAAGAGGTTATCAAAATGTATAATTTTAATACTAATTACCGTGCCTAGCATTGCACAACAATGCTTGAGAAGATTAATTAATTGTAAATGAACCATTGGGAATGAATATATAAAAATTCTTTGATTATCAAAATATGTCTTTCGTTGGTATCAAATTTATATTGAACACCTTTTTTCTTTTGAAATGGACATTACGCACTCTAAATTTTATGATTTTATACGTTATTTTATTGATTAGCTGTAATTGCTACTTAATTTTAGCTATATTGCATAAGAAGTATTATGCTTAATTTTATGTAACTTAAATTTGTAGTAACACCACCAATTTTCCTCATCTACATAATTTATTTGATTTCTTTTCATTTACATAAACTGTATGTTAATTGTAGAATGAAAACAATTGTATTTGTAATTTTATATACTTAGAAAAGGCAAAAAATATGCAATGCAAAATTCAGTCAGTGAGCATATCACATCAGAAGCATTAAAAACAAAAAATATCATTTAATTTTTTAATTAGAAATAGTATGTCATGTTGGCACTGCCAATAGGGTGTTCACCCAATGTGACACTTCAACTATAATTATATAAAGATTAATAAATTACTATTTTGCTTAAAAATAAATAAATTATTCTACATAAATCCAGTTATAATTTTAACCACCCACTATTTGATTTTCAAAAAGAAAAAAGTAAAAAATTCTCACTATTTTTTAATAGACCAATTCATGTAACCAAACAAAACTATCAAAACCTATAATTTTATCACGATAAAATTAAATAAAAAATTATTATTTAATATTTTAAATTAGAACTTTAACAAAATGAAATTATATATAAAGTCTTTCCAAAAATAAATTTTTTCTTATTAGATGTTTGTTTTAGATATTGGTTATTTTCAATTATATTTTTAATTACTACTAATTAATGTTGGTTTATTTCCAAAACTAATTTTATAATTTTCTTAAAATATTTAATGTATGTCACATTTGCATTTTTGCCTAGTGGCATTTCACAAATTATAATATAATAAAGATTAATGGTGTGGTAATATAACAATTCAAAATATAAAAATAAAGATTAATAAATTGCTCTTTATTTAAAAATAAATAAATTTATTTATAAATAAATAAATTATTCAATGCAAATTCAATTATAATTTTCGCACACCCTATTTTATTTAAGAATAATCTACTATTTGAACAGTCTAATGCACATTATAAATCAAAACTATCAAAAATTATAATATTTTTTAATACGGTGAAAATAAAATACTTATTATTTAATGTTGTTAATTAGAAATTTGAAAAATGAAATTACATTTAAAGTTTTTTGAAAGCCATTTTTTTCTTATTAAATTTTATTTATCACATTTAATGATAAATTTATGTTTCATTAAAAAATAATTATATTTAAAGAATTTTTCCTATTTGAATCTACCAATTAATATTGGTTTATTTCCAAAAATAGAATTTCCTTTTTTTTAACTGCAAAATTGACTTTTATTTTTTTAATATTAATGAGTGCCACGTTGGCACTACTGCCAACGTGGCACTCCTGTTTTTATAATATAACTAGTATTACCACCGTGCGTTGCACGGGATAATTAAAATGATATATTTACATAAAATAATATTATAAAATAAGGCAATAATTTGGTGCGACATATTATTTTATAAAAAAATATTATATCAATTATCGTAATTGGTGATTTTGGAAAAATTTCGATAACATATTTTTTGAACAAAGAAAAAAAACTAAATACTATATTTTATGAGTCATACATAACTATTCAAATACGATTAGCAATGATCTTATAATTAGTCTACGAATCGTATATAAATTTTTGAATATTGAATTGATTTTATATCATATTTAGATCAAATTGAATTATGAATATTGAACTGATTTTGTACATTAAGTAAATAAAAAAAGATTTTTCTCATTTACATTTTTAAATAAATGAAAATGATTTTTTTAAATAGCAAATCGCTGCCAACCTAGCACTATATCAAGTTGACACTATAATTCAAAAACTAAAAAATATATAAAAAATTAAAATATAATATTCAAAAATTAAAATGTATATTGAAAAAGTTAATTATCATTTTTAAAAATATTTAAATTGATATTGCAGTTTATAACTTTAATATCATATCACATTTTCATTAATGCTTGCATTTTTTTTGTTTAGTTTCAATTATATACATAATTGAAAAATTAAAATTTATATAAAAAAATTAAAATAATGAAAAAATACTAAATAAAGAAAATAAATTAAACTAAATAAGAAAAATAAAATAATAAAGTGTGTATTTAATATTTATTTCCAAAATAAGATTTTCCTTTTTTACTTTTAAGTAATTAAATGAGTGCCAACTTGGCACTGCCAACATGGCACAGTGCCTAGTTGGCACTCCTCTTATTATTATATTAAGACTAGTATTACCCCCGTGCATTGTACGGGACGATTAAAATGATATATTTACATAAAATAATATTATAAAATAAGACAATAAATTTGGTGCGAAATATTATCTTACAATAAAAAATATTATATCAATTATCGTAATTGGTGATTTTAGGGAAAAACATAATATTTGGAAAAATTTAGATAATATATTTTTTGAACAAAGAAAAAAAACTAAATACTATGTTTTATGAGTCATACATAACTATTTAAATGTATATTTCAAATACGATTAACAATGATCTTATAGTTAGTTTACAGATACGTATATAAATTTTGTGAATATTGAATTGATTTTATATCATATTTGGCTCGAACTGAATTCTGAATATTGAACGGATTTTGTACAGGGTACGGCTAAATACACCCCATTTTCCTCTCAATACACCCACCATCACACCTCGGACCAAAATACCCTTTTACAGCTTGAAACCGAACATGATGAGGAGTGCTCGGCCAAGGTTGGCGAGAACACCCCCAAGGGTTGCTCGGCCATTAATGGCCAGAAAGCACCCATCTTGATCGACCAGGGAAAAAAAAAGTCGACTCTTCATTTGGCTCGCCATTGCCATGGCAACATCCATGGAAGTATATGTTTTTGCACTTCTTTCCGTGGCATCCATGGATGGTTGCTATGGAAACCTTAAAAAAAAAAAAAAAGCAGGGTTGCGACTTTTTCGATTTTTACGTATTACGAGAGAAGAAGAGGGATAAGGGTATTACTTTCAACTATTGCAAGAGCTTTGGAATCATCGATTTCTCTTGAGGTGGAAGAAGCGGGGCGGAGTTAGGGCTTTCTCCTCACATCCTTGGGAGGCTCGGTAGTCGAAGCCACCGTAGGTGGTGGAGGCTCTGCGCAGGCCTCAGTCTCAGGCACAGGCTCCACTTTCTTTGCTTCCTCCTCTGCCATCACTTCACAAAACTTTACTGTAATAAAATCTTTCCTTAGACTAATAAATTTGGTTGATACAAATGTGTTACTGATGCAATGGCCAGTTCTGGCCGAGCAACAAAAAGGAAAATTGCAGCTATGGCGCTTTTTTTTTGGCTCAGCATAAGCCGGGGAGTCCCATGGTCGCTCGGCGATTTGGCCGGCGACCTTTGGGGTGTTCGGCTGTCTATGGCCGAACACCCCTTGGGGTGTTCCGCCGTCTAAGGCCGAACACCCCTTTGGGTGTTCGACCATCTGTGGCCAAACACCCCTTGCGGTGTTCGCCCGTCTATGGCCGACCACCGCCTTAACTCCCATTTGAAGGGTATTTTTGTACTTCAACGCATATTTTTTGCACTGACGAAAAAAGGTGGGTGTATTGAGTGAAAAATGGGGTGTGTCCAGCCGTACCCTTTTGTACATTAAGTAAATTCAGAAAGGCTTTTCTCATTTACTTTTTTAAATCAATAAAAATAAATTTTTTTTAAATAGTAAATCGCTGCCAACCTAGCACTATACCAAGTTGACACTATAATGAAAAAACTAAAAAATATATAAAAATTAAAGCGTAATATTCAAAAATTAAAATGTATATTAAAAAAGTTAATTACCATTTTTAAAAATAATTCAATTGATATTGCGGTTTGTAACTTTGATAT
This sequence comes from Jasminum sambac, assembly GCA_018223645.1. NCBI lineage: Eukaryota > Viridiplantae > Streptophyta > Magnoliopsida > Lamiales > Oleaceae > Jasminum > Jasminum sambac. Next base: position 33,079,697 of record CP073652.1, read on the forward strand.
AATATCACATTTTTATTAATACTTGCATTTTTTGTTTATTTTCAATTATATACATAATTGAAAAATTAAAATTTATATAAATATTAAAATAAGGAAAAAAATACTAAATAAAGAAAATAAATTAAATTAAATAAGAAAAATAAAATAATAAAGTGTGTATTTAATAATTATTTCCAAAATAAGATTTTTCTTTTTTAATTTTAAGTAATTAAATGAGTGCCAACTTGGCACTGCCAACATGGCACAATGCCTAGTTGGCACTCCTCTTATTATTATATTAAGATAAGATTAAGATAATAATAAAGATGAATATTCATTTATTGTATGATAATATATCCATACCCAGCTGTCAACATTTTAGTCAGAACTCCACTAATTATGCAATATATTATCTTTTGGTAGGTAGTATATTGTTCAACAGCCAGATCTCCTACCAACACCTCTATTTTTTTGGGAAAAAATTATGGGATCCACACGAGCTCCCACTATCAAGGAGCCATTATCTGTTATTCATTTCACTTAATATAGATAATAAAAAAAAATTTTTAAAGGACGATAACGTGATGCCTTGTGAGGGCGCTACGTTACCTTATTAGCATATTCTCCTGCCGCGTATTATTCAAATAAGAACGATTCAATAAAGGGTAAATTGTAGCCGTAGTCTCAAATTTTTAGGGGTATTATGATGAGATCCCCAATTTTCAAAATATTGCACATGGAGTCCCTAATCTATAAAACATTAGCACCAGAGATTTCTCCTTCAAAAAATCCATTATTTTAATTAGTCTTTTTTTTTTGTAAAATGACAAATTGCCCTTTCCACCAATTATTGATATTTACAATTCAATATATAACCTTTAAATATCTGTAAATTAGTTCTACATCTTCTTAAATTTCACATTTTGAGCTTTAATGGGGCCAAAAAGACCAATTGATATAAAGATAACGTGATGTGTAAAAAAAAAAAAAAGATATTGTTGAGTGTGCACATCGTGATACTTTACATGGTCTATAATGTGTTTGTAGCATAACATATTAAACAAATTTGTAACACACTTATGGCTTGTTCTATATATAATATTGAGGATTTATTCGAATGACATGTTATATGTGTGATTGAAAATTGAGAAAAATGTATTAAAAATGTAAAGTAATTATATGTGTAATTAAAAATAATAAGAGAAAAAATTTAATAGAAGTTAATAAAAATTTATTGTGAATAGAACAGCCCTTAATTTAAAAACTTGAATGTTGTTTATATACAATCTTCAAGCCTTAATTTCAAGTTTGGAGGAAATCACGGCAACATACAAGTTGAATTCGGGTCACTAAAAATTTAGGGGACGTTCTATTTGTTTGTATTTTCTATTTTCATTTTCGAAAATATTTTGGTGTTTTCTGTTTTCAATTGGTGTTTTGAGAAAATTGAAATGCGTTTGATTTATTGTTTTGAAAAATTATTTTTGAAAAGAGAAAATAAAAAACGTATTTGGTTTATACATGTAGAACCACCATAAGTTGGTATAATAAAAATTACAAAAAAATCCTTAAACTTTGAAATTTAACAAAAAGGTCCCCATCGCATCACCCACCCCACCCCAACCCAACCCACCCACGCCATCTCTCTCTCTTATAGTTGCCGGCGAAGTTGCTAGCGACTAAGGGTGGTGCGAACCACCATTTTCATGGTGGTTCGCACCACCAGCTGGTGGTCGCGACCACCTCCGAGGTGGTTCGACCACCATTAATGGTGTTCGAACCACCTTCATATGGTGATTCGACCACCTTTATATGGTGGTCGAACCACCATTCGTGGTCAAACCATCAGATCTGATGGTTTGACTTTTTTCCGGCGGTGGTTGGCGGTTGCAGGCGGTGGTTGTTGGTGGTTATGACTAAAATATATAAAAACGAAAAGTTGGGATTCAAATGTAATAAATACAAAGTTTAAAATCCGAAAACGTTAAAAAGACGTTTTCGAATTTTCTATACAAATTTTGAAAATGTTCTCGAAAATAATAAACAGAACGCGTTTTTAGCATTTTCGAAAATAGAAAACAGAAAACGATCCGAAATCAGCAAAGAGAGCGCACCCTTAAAAACTTGAGTGTTATTTATATACAATCTTCAAGCCTTAATTTCAAGTTTGAAGAGAGGAAAACACGGCAACATAGAGGAGGAGTTGAATTAGGGTCACTGAAAATTTGCACGTCTTTGATCATAACGGTAATGTTATTTTTCTCTGAAATCTTTCATTGACAATCAAACAAATTTTTTTTTTTTAATCAAACAAAATTTTTTATATATTCTCCACCAAAACAAGTCAATTTTTGTGGAGAGGTGGGAATTGAAACCCGTGAAATTGAAATTCCTTTTTTTTTTTTTCCACCCTCTAATCAAAGACACCCTTATTATGGCTTTTGAAAAGTCCTAACACTAACATTAACTAAATACAGTCTGGTGCGATGAAAGAAAATTGTGTTCTTAATAATTTATTTTAATATCATAAAATGTGATTAATTTTGCAAGTGCCATAGGGACCAATTTTTACTCCCTTCACACATTTGCTGCCAACTCATTCTTGCTCTTGCATAAAATGTGACGATGAGGATTAAACTGCAAGATGTTCAAAGGTAGGGATACTATGCAACTATTACTCATATTCAAATATACCCCTAAAATTTTTTAACACAATTCATAAATTTGCGTGTACCTTCGAGCACAAGAGACTAGCAAATGGAACAACAAAATCAAAATAACAGCAAAATTTGTGGCTTCCATATCACAAGTTTAAAGTTCTTGACAATTTCAGTAACCACATACATGCAATATTGTCACTATTCTCTTTTAGCAGAGGACAAGTTTTGAGTTGAATCAACATCATTAGTAACACCATCTAGGCCATCAGAAATAGACATATCTGTTGAATATTTCTTTATTCTCAGAGACAAAAAATGCTCGATAAGATCCCGAGAAGGGGAAAGATGTACGACCAGATGTGTGATTTCTGAGAACCAGATGCTGAAGCCACAGCAGTACTGGCGAGGCTGCCAATGCTAGTGTTCTGCAAGATCATCGGTATGCAGCCAATAGCTGTTGGAAGCAAAAAATCTACAAGAAATGAAACCTCTGTTGCAGCCAATGCATAGTTGATGACATACGATGGTACAGGTGAGAAACGCGCAAGAAGAACAAATCTCCATCCATCTCGCTTTACTCCATTGGAAAGCATGTGAAAGTACTTATTGCTTTGAGTCCATTTCACCGCGGAGCTAGAGCTTTTGAAGATTAGCCTGCCATAGATGCAATGTACACACAAATCAACACGTGCATGGATATACAGATAATAACTCCGTGTGTGTGTGTGTGAGAGAGAGAGAGAGACAGACAGAGAGAGAGAGGGAATTGGCAATCAAGACAATGATTTTGCACCGTGGGCAGGGCTTACCCTGCCTTCTGTGGCATTTATGGGGTGGTAGGCGCCACCACTGCCTTTATGGGCAGGGATCTTGCCTTCTTAAGACAACTAGAATGATTTTCTTGTAATTCGTTCTGTTAGTTTAGTAGTTTTCCTTATTTACCAGAAGTTCACCTGCACACCTACAGGAAGAGAGGGATTTTCATTGTAAGAGACTTCGATTATTGAATAAAGACTGGGTTATATCTCTCTAATTCTCACCTCTCTTTATCCTTTTCTTCCTTCTCACTCTCTTCACCTTTCTCCTACAATTATGGTTCTTGTTAAAGACCACCATCATCACATGGCCTACTTAATATCCCCACTGAAATCGAAATTGAATCATGTGCATGTAACTGGGAAAGAAAGAAATATGAATCATCTTTTCCCCCCTGATTTCACTGGAAATATGTTGTATAAAAACTCAAATGTAATATATACAAAGCATTAAAAACTAAGCATATCAATTTTTCAGAAATCACTATATACTGAAAGAGATAATGCATTCAATTTTCACACGAATGTTCATTCTTTCTTGGATAAAGTAGTCGCTCATTCCTACATTTAAAACTGACTTGTGAAGACATAACTTGAAGCGCATAAAAGGCCTTCTGTGTGATATATATGATCACATGATGTATTGATTATGCCATGTGGGAAGGCATAGTAACCAACGAAGCCGCTTGGAAACTCAGGTTTTCACTTGATTTTGTACACAGTTAGAGGGTTTTTTTTTTTTTTTTTGGTAACGTATGCAGTTATGGTTATATATTACCATAGCATTTATTTCTTACAACACATTATAAATGGACCACAAGTAAAACAGGATTTTAATAAGTAAACCAAGATAAATTTACCAATACACCGACCTCAAGTAATGTGAACTCTGGACACCACATTCCCAACCACCCACCCAATGCCACTCCGATTCTCTCCCCATTCCTGGCTGACAAAAACCGAACAAATTCCATTTCCACACCCCTAAACATTATCACCATTTCTGCCCTCCTCACAAATTCCGTAAGAGCAGATTCTATACCACATTTCCTTCTAAGCCTTCTAGCGTTTTCCAGCAGACGTTACAAGATTCTTTGATGCCCCCCTTCCCCTAACCACCGGTTGTGAGCACTCAACTCTTGACTTGACCAAACCAACCCATTAGATTCTCTCACAATAGAAAAACAGCCCAGTGCTAGCTGATAACCTACCATGAGGGCCGTCGAAGAAGATTGCTCTACTCAATAGTCGGTCAGCCTCTATCAATATTCATAGACAGAGATTGGAGGAGGAGGAGGAGCAAAAAAAGCAAGGAAGAAGAAGGAAAAAAAAAAAAACAAAGAGCTACCTTGTTATTTCTTTTTTTCTAGTCCCGACTAAATTCTAATATCCGTGTCTGATTGACATACTTGCAACAGAAACGGTGGCGTTAGCAGAGAAAATGATATAACTCGGGGAAGGGGGGAGTTTAATGGCTCAGCCGTGTAACATTTTCTATTTCTTATGTACATAAAATTTGCAGGAAATACTAATATAGATACTGCCGACTTATCATTACGAATTTCCTAAACCCAATGGCGGCCTTGAGACTAACCGATCTAGGGCCGCTACCCTCAAACTCTTTTTGTTAATACAAAAGAACCCCAAACTTCAAAACTTATATAACCAAGTCTCAATATCAAGTTTTGCACCCTCAGTATTAAGTATCGCCTAGGGCCCCCAACATATCAGGGCCGGTTTACTAAATCCATTACAGATATGGAAACATGAGTCTTCAAAGGGAAGTTTTATCATTGATTGAGATCACATATTCACTGCAAATTGCCAACAGATAGATAAGCGTAATGTGATTTTGAACTAAAAGTCCCACAATAATAACTCCAAAATGGGCTTAGATTTTACAGTATTGAGTATTTCCAATGTTTTCCCTCTCTACTCAAAACAGATTCTCACCCATCAAAACACAACTACAAATAATTCAAAACTCAAAACTGTCAAATAATAACAGAAACAACATAACTGCAAGTAAATAGAATATAAAACATCGCACAGTAAAGATGAACAAAAAACACGATTATCGAAAGCGAGAAATGGAAAGAAAGGACTTGACCTGCCGATCCAAAAGGAGAGTGAAGCCCCAAGGATCTTAGCAGAGAAGACGCACAGCAGCGCAGGGAAGAATCCGAACAGCACGGAAGCACCAGCCTCGAAGAAGACGGCGGAAGGAAGGCAAAGCGCCAGTGTGACAGTGTGGACTCCGACGTAAGCGGGAATCGCCCAGTAACCCAGTCGCTCGGCCATGTCCCCAAACCATTGCATCACAGCTGAGTGTTTGCTTCTGTCAAAACCTAGATGATTCCCCAACCGAGTCCTCATCAACATCGCAACTCCAACTACTGCGATCGCAACTGCTAAGGTCAATCTTCTACCCATTTCTCCTCTTCTTTGTGTGTTACTGGACTTATATTTATATGTATCCCCCTTTTCGCTAAATTCCTGATAGGGATTTGCAGGCTCAGCAGTCAGCACGAAGCAATTGGCCCCAACCGAACCGAGAAGTAGAAGTAAATTGGCTTCTCAAACTCCGCCAACAACGAAACAGATAGAGGTCAAGGGGTGAGGGGACCGGCTCATGTTAATAAGCATGTGTGACCGAATTAGGACTAGTTTGATACAACCGTCTACGAGATAAATCATTTTTCTCTCACACTCCCTCTATTCCAAACAATAATCTAGCAAAACCACCAGTAGGGCTGGGCATCCGAATCGCAAACTGCCAACCCGAATCGACCGGACCCAACCCAACCCAACCCTAGTTGGTTCAGGTCGATTCGGGTTGGAAATTGGGTCGGTTTTCGGGTTGGAAAAATCCAATCCGAAAACCGATCGATTTGTTAAAATTTTTTTTTTTTAAATTTTCCGCAGTACTCCAACCGATCCAAGTCGATTCAGGTCGGTTTCGGTTCGGGCCCGAGCCGACCAGACCCATGCCCATCCCTAACCACCAGTATTGCTATAATATAACACCACATTCAAATTGGTACCGATATGGCACGTCAACAGTCATTGAGTGGCACGTCACGTCCGCACCACATCACTCGGTGGTGCCATAATATGGTACCCCCGGTGGTTTTGCAAAAGGGTTGCCATCCCAAATATATACTCTCCCTTCGTCCTACATATATAAAGACATCTCGAATGTAACAATGTGCACAGTGCACATATAGTATGAGAGATATAGACACATAAAAACTTATACATTAAGTTTCTCTTTCTTCATTTTCACATATTTCTCTATCTTTGGTAACTTTTTTTTCTACATTGTTCTTGACATTTTCTACAATTAGAGATTGCTCTTGACAGTGTGGAGAAAAAATTACCAAAAATAGAGAAAAATATGGAAATCAAAAGAGAGATAATTGATGTTTTAATTTTTATGTCTATATCTTTCTATTTCAAATTTGGGATATTTCCTTTTTGAAATGTCCCAAATATATGGTCTAGATTCTTTATATATTGAAGAGTTTATTTTTATGTGCAAAGACAACCTTATTCAATTTGTTTAGTTATAATCATTATTTTTAAATAGTGTTTATTAAATGAAAGTAGACTAGGAAACTAGTTGCAAAATTTACTTTTCCAACAACTTTCCTTAATTTTTATTAAAAAATCAATAAATCAAGAAATTAGGACGGAGGGGGTATGTTTGTTTTTCTTTTTCAGATGTCCTAATTATAGTCTTATTTCTATATTAAAGTCTATTTTTTGTTCGTTTACCAAAACAACCTTACTCCCTCTGTCCCATTTTGATAGCCATGTTTTGCATTTTAGTCTGTCTCAAATTATAGGAAAGTTTTTATAGTGAAAAACTAATTTATGTTTTATTTGACTTAAAGACCTCTATTTATTAGGAAGTTTGTTAGTATATTTATTTATGGAGATGAAATTTTATGAAGATTGCAGAAAAAATTTGCATTTCCAACTATAATAATTGTTTCTTATTAATCTATGTAAAAAAATAAACATGCCTATTAAAATGAGACGGAATGAGCATTTAATTTATCTATTTATCATCATTATCTTTTAATAATACTCATTAAATGTGGATAACTTAGGAAATTATTATACTTTTCCAAATAACTCTTCTTAATATTTGTGTTAACAAAAAAGCAAAAAAAAAAAAATTGTAAACACGCCATGTGGTAATTGGGACTGAACGATTTTTACCACTTCACTGACAATGAAGCGAGCCGGCGGGACAAATTCGAACTCAACAAAAAATGTCTGGGCCCAACCTCGGGCCGGTTGAAAGGAAATCGAGGAAAAAGGCGTACCATGCGGCTGAAAGCTAGGCCGTGTAATTACATGGGCCTTTAGGCATGCGAGCATGAGCCCCGCAACAATGGGAGCAGAAGCATCTTCGCCGGATAGGCTTTTATAGGTAACCGGGGCTAGAATGCGGATTTTGGCATCTCTTTCTGTTATTTTTGTTAGAGATTTTTGAAAATAAAAAAAAGAAATAAAATTGAATTTGTAATTAAAGAAATTGTTAAATCATCGAAATATATAAGTCGAAAATGATAGTTTTTATATTTTTGTTATTTTTATTTTTTTGTAATCTAGCAAACAAACTGAACCACTGCACTAGTCAGTATTATTTTTAAAACCCAAAAATAAACACAAATTCAGGTTGCCAATAAACAAATATTTTTCGTAGCGAAAAAATAAAAGGTTGGATTACATAAGAAAGCTTTTAATTTCCATTCCTTGTGGGGCATGGTAGGTCTCCGTCTTTTAATTGAACTAGTATCTGACCCGTGCGTTGCACGGGATGAAAATATTCCAAGAGTACGTCATATCTGATGGAAAAAAATAATTTAAGTAACATGCATTAGATGAATTACAGTTGAAATAATTAAAAAGAATAATGTTGGACAATTAATATAAAATATTTAAGATAGAATAAATTTCAGTTCATCGACAGTAAAGCATAGATATGTGTACCTCAACAATCATATTCTTTCCCAATTCTTACACCTCAAGTATTACCAGTCATCCTTCAATTCAATTTGCAAAATGGTTGCAACAATACAAAATGAATTGTAATTATCAAATTAATCCTAAAACATTTTAATTTTTTTTAATAGAATAAATGATTCTGAAAACTGACAATAACTTAATGAAGTTTGTTAATTTAAAAATGATTTCTAAAGCTACCATCCATATTTCGGATTTTATATCTTAATAGTTTATTCTAATCATCTTGTTAATTAATATAGGAAGTGTTAGCATATCCAAAAAAATGCATTTTAATGCATTTTTTTAAAATTTCAAATTTGGTCAAACAAATCACATCCATCTATCTCTCCTATCATTAAATCTCCACCACCCAACTCCACTCATTCTCTCTCTTCATACTCATAAAAATACATTAAAACTCATCCGCTAACACCCTCTATACATTAAAAATACATTAAAACTCATAATAGATTAACTAAAAATATAACAATATAATCTCTTAATTAGATATTAATAATAATTTTTCGGATTATATACATTGTTTTAAATTAAAAAGTTAACAATTGTTCGAAAAAATTTATAATTGATTTCTTATTGTGCTTTCATTTTTAACATCCTAGGAGTTTTTTGAGATGACATAAACTTTTAACGGAAAAGCACAATCAATAATCTTGTTCATTGTCGAGAACCACAAATTCGTACTTTAACCTCATATTAGGCACAAATTATGAGGCCACTATAAGATTTTCATTCATTGTTATTAATTAAAAAATTAAACTAAAGGGAAACCGGTCATTACGGGGCCGACTATGAGATTTTCAGCCATTCAATATTAAATTAAAGCCACTAAAGTGTACGTACTTTAACCTCGAATTTGTCTTGCATTGTGAAACCACTATGGAATTTTCATCCATTATTATTAATTTAAAAATTATTAGTAAACTAAAGGGAAACCGCACCAATTCCCTCAAGTAGCCATTGCCTATAACTTGTAGATATTTAATAATAATTAATATTTTATAGAGTCATACGCACACTCCTTTTTTTTTTTTTTAACTACAAAATGTGGGATTTGTTTTTTAAATAGCATATAAATTATCATATTAGCTAAACTTTTGGAAGGGAAGTTGAGAATTTGATTTTTGAAGGACTTCCAAAATAAATATTTCTCAAACCAGAAAGATTCAATTAACTTGACATGAAGTCAGTTATGTGCTATATTAATTCTTAAAATAGTATTATAATTCTGAATAATTAATATTATGTTTTATCTAAAAAAATAAAAAATCGTGATTTTTTTATATTTGCCGTGTACACATGTTTTCATATGTGTAATTCTACATATATATTAACCCGTATTACCATATTTGTAGATACGTATTACCATATATGGATTCTGCTATATACTAAACCACATAAAAAATTTAATAAAAAATAAGTTCCACGTTTCTTTTAAATTAATTTTTGTTTGAAAAATAAGTAAAGGGCCCAATCTAATTTCTAGTTTTAATGTTACACGTTTATTTTTATTTTTATGGAAAAAATTAATGAATTGTGATTTTTGTATCATAACAAAATTCAATCCTATCGAAATTTATAATTTTAATTAATTTTCATTTATTACCTAATTATTTATAACAATAATTAATTATTTGTAAAATCAATTAATAGGCCCGATCTAATTTTTGTAATCTATACTACTATTAAAAGTCTAGAAATGATGGGAAACATTTTTTTTCCATTTTTACCCGCACATTTTAAATTAAATTACATTTGCATCATACCTTGAAATTATTAAACACCATTTCAATTGCCCTTTTAAATTGTAATTATGCACAATTTTTTATTTTTTAAAAAATATTTTGACACTAACATAAAATGATTTTTTTTTGTCACTCTATTTTCCATTTTCTCATTGCTTGTATTCTTTTTTGGTTTATCATTCATTATTTTTCCTCTAAGTTTTGATGATAGCTTCCAGGGATCGATTTAGGGATTGGGGCAAACATGACTGTAAGCCGTGTCGGCCCAAGTTTTATTTTTATTTTTATTTTTTTTGAAATTTTACATAGAAAAAATTTGTACAATATAATCTTAGTCAGTTAATTATTTTATTTATTACGGACCGTATCATTAAAATTTCTAAATCTGAGTGAAATTATTAATTTTAATTAATTTTTAGTTTCTAATAATAATAATAATAATAATCATCATAGTATTATTATTATTATTATTATTATTATTATTATTATTATTATTATTATTATTATGCGATTTGTCATCTATACTCTAAGTTACACCTTTAAATTTCATTTTATGTATGCCAAATTTATTATTATTTATACATATACACTTTTTCCATATTCCATACATGTATATGTAATTCAACACGATTTTCCTTTTTTATTTTACACGATTTTATTTTTTTATTTTACACAAATTTCCATTTTTATTATACACAATTTTTCTTTCCTGATATATAGCAATGAAAAAAGAAATAAATCTTTTGTTTTAAGGTGAGAAAGTCACAAGAAAAACACACAGTGGATCATTTTTATATATTAGTATAGATTCTATCTAAAATTTATTTGGACTCCGATAGCTCTCTTAGCCTCCTAGGGTGCATTTCCAGTCCGTCTCTAACTTGGATGGACATGCGGGTTCTTTTCTAAGGAAAGCAACTTCTCTAATTCATCTTGACCTGCTTGGTTAATTGCATCGTATACAAGATCGCTATTGAGGATATTAAAGAGTGCTTGGACATATCTACAGCATTTTTATTTATTTTATTTATTTAAGCAATTCCCTGTTTTCTATATATGCTAATGCTAATACTTTCACTCCCATATATTGCACAGAAAGATATATATTCAAGATGTAATTTGAGCATATGTAAGAGAAAAAATGCAAAATATTTTCTAAAATTTTGCAGTAGAGTTTTCCATATATTTCCTCGCTATGTCACTCATACATTACACGGGAAGATATATCCAATATAAAATTACTTTGATAATTTTTTTAGTTACAATACGCCAACACTGTCGTTAAAACGTATCGTTATAATAGGCGTGTGCCTGTAGCTTTACTGCGATTAAATTTTGTTGTCACAATAGGGTTTTCTATTTATTGCAATAACATTTGTCGTCCGTAGTAGTAGATGATATTGTAATGACAAATGTTATTGCAATAGATTGGAAACCCTGTTGCTATGACATCTTCGACAATTACATCTATCATCGCAATATCTGTGTCTAGTATTTTTGTTATCGTAATAAAGATTTTATCGACTGGAAATAATATTCATGCCCCTATCATAATAATTGTTATTATTGATATTTATTATAATTTATTGATTAATTTAATACTTCTATTTTTATATACTAAAAATGAAGATCACATAAATAGATTTTATTTAAAAAAAAAAAGAAATAAGTATAATTGAATATTAAATTTATTTATTTATATATTACAAAAATTGATAAAGATTTAGGTTAAAGATTTTAAGATTGATAGAGATTTAGATTGGAGATTTTAAGATTGATAGAGATTTAAATGAGAAATTTTAAAATTGATAGAGATTTAACTGAGAGATTTTAGGATTAACACAGATTTAGGTGAGAAATTTTAAAAAATAAGAAAGAATGGAAAATGGAAATAAAAATGAATTATTTAATTCTGAAAAATATAAATTTAAAATGAAAAATATCCTGGATTTATTTATGAATAAATATAGATTATATTATTTTCAAAATTAACAATTATTGCAATTCACATCATTTATTCATTAGCACCTTTATCATCTTAATTGTCAACATTGTTATAAAAGTATAGAAACAATAGAGAGAATTTAGAGAGAATGAATTTTAAGGAATTCTCAGGAATAAATTTCATTAATAATCTGCCCTATTTATAGGAAAACTTCGAATGGTACAATCGTAATTACATAATTTCATCAAGGGTATAATAGTCATTCACATATAATAATTACATCTTTTACCAAATTATTCCTCCACCAAATTATTCCTTCACCAAATTATTCCTCATAATTCATAACCACCACATTATTCTCAATTATTCATAACACCTAATAATTATTCTTCAATTATTATTCATAACACTCCCTCAATGACTATTAATACAAATGTCTTCCTGACTGTTTGGAGAAAAACCCAGGTGGAAAAAACTTCCAAACCGATTGCAGGATAGCTTGGAGTGGTTATATACTGCTTCATCAAAACATTGCTCCCACTGATGTCTATCAGCGGCATATGAGTATTCACGTGTTGCCTCGTTAAAACCTTGTCAAGAAAACCCAGTGGGAAAAAACTTGATCGAAGGAAAAAGAGTACAGCTGCTTCGTTTGATTTCATATCTTGAGAACTGATATCTTTACTTCTGGTAAATGATTTCAATATCATCATCGTTTGGATCTAAAGCATTAGCTCCATTATAACTTGATCCAATAGATACACTGTATCAATTTCTCCTATCGTTCTCAATATACCATGAATATGCCTCGTTAAAACCTTATTAGGAAAAACCCAGTGGGAAAAACCCTAATGAAGGAAAAAGAGTACATTATTCATGTGAATACGCCTTTAAAGTTGCCTCATTAAAAACCTTGCTAGGAAAACCCAATGGGATAAAACCTCAATCAAGGGAAAAAGAGTGCAACGCGTATTTTATACAAGTATGCTGCAAGCATTTCAAAATCTTTCATACATTTGTATGAGTATCATATACATTGGTTTTATACTCTTCATTCATTTAGAGTGCATCAATTTTCATACACAACTACAAAACATTCACCATGAACACATGTCTCCAAACACACAATTTAAAGCATATAAATTCATCGTAAAAACATATAAACATATAAGTAAACCTTCATAACTAACTAACATTTAAAATATATCATTTAACATTTAATACTCACTTAATAGGTTATTTCATTCCCAGGGGCTTAGCTCACCCTTTAGGGTACTCATAAACACGGGTTTAGCTCATCCGATCCTTTAATTTCCTTTTCTTACTACACACACGATCGGTAATTTAACTTTCATGAGCATGCAACATATAATGACCACCATGCTTATCTTTAAACTTGAGCACTAGTCATCATCATCTCATCATCTCATAAGTTAAGGATTTCACATTCACCATTTATCATATTCAATATATCTCAATATTTTCATTATCATTGATCATATGTAGCGCTACATTTTCATATCGTGTCGCTACGCTCAATTTCATTTCTTTCCCCATATCGACATAACTTATCGAGATATCTCATTATCAACCCTCTTGTAGGATTTCACAATATAGTTATGTCTATATACTCTTCAAGAGCATATGCCTCAGTTATTAAGACCATCTTTTATAATTTGCTTTGATATATATGATTGGGGAAATATCAACGCTTCTAGCGTGCTAACTTATCAAAGCATCGTGGCGATATATGTGATTGTTCATAGCCTTTCATGCATCTTTGAACTTCAAGTTCAGTATTTCAATTTCGAGGATATAACATGATTCATTTCACATATTATTTTCAACCTTTAATACTCCCTCATCTTTGAGAAAATTTAGAACACCAAAACTCATACAGTTGGTATGATTTTAATCATATATGTTCTCATCATTCAAACCTTAATATGGGAATTTAGACCGTTTGCATTCTATTCTCGATATCGGCAATTTATTTGAGGACTTTAAATAATTTGCCATATAATATCCCACTTGTATCAAGATACTCAAATCCTTCAAGGATTTATTCAAATCATTGGGATATACATTTACTAGCTTTATCATTAAATCTGAAATCATGCTCATACTGTGAGCAAATATTTCAGAATTTCAAATTACGAATCATATACACATGTGACTATCTAGTGGATCCATATCATAATATCTAGTAGTCCACATGGAGGATGAGTGGGTCCATACTTCTCATCCTTTATTCCGAATATTTGGGATTTATTCCCAATATTGGCTAATAATGATTTCATCATTTATCGAGAACAATCATTGAAGAATTCTTTTAATTCTTCACTTGAAATATTGATTTCAATAATTATTTAAACCGGGATGGTCAGTCGGTTTTGCAAGCGAGTATTATTGAACTTCTAGTTCAAGAAATTCTTATATCGATTTCACTAGTATACGTATAGTGCTCAATATGATTTATCATAGAAATAATTCACCGATATATTCCATCATTTTTTGGTGACATTATTGTCTACTATCGCTCAAACACGGAGTTACACTCATACGCATCACATCCGCCTATTATTTAATTCAAATCGTAGCTCTTACGCTTCATATTATTTATTTAAAATCGAGTCTTATTTCATACGCGTCATTATTATTCTATAAATAAATCATCAAAATTATTTCAAAATTCATCCTAACAAGGGTCTATACATTATAATGGATCATATGCTCTCAAATCTTCGAAAATACTATCCATCACTACCGATCAAAATCCTAAAAAGGATTTATCGATGTAGGCTGGAAAGATTAAGGATGCTAATGAATAAGGGTATCCCACAAGATATCCGATACTTGATTGAAGCAAATGTTCGATTATCTGGTGAGGTTTCAATTCCTTCTAAATACATGCCTGGTATGGGTAAAAGTAGTTTTTCAAAGAAACGGAGAGCAAAAAGATTAGGAGGATGCTACAAGTGTGCTCGGTGGACATGTGACACTCGATGTAAATCGTGGGAGTACTTGTCCGTAAATCGAGAAGATAAAATAACATTCATTAAGGATGGATTGAGTAAGGAGCCTTTGGATGATATTCAATGTGCTCTTGAGACACATCCTAGTGGACACGCATACAAGGTGAGCTAATGGCCTTATGGGCCAAATTCAAAGATCAACAAACGCATTACAGTCTTGAAAAACTTACTTTAGAAGATCCTGTTTGTAAATTTAGTAGAAAATTTTAGTATAATGATTTTCCCATATTAATATAAGGAAGCTCGGTGTAATAACGAAAATCAATGTTTTTCTTGTAATTGTAAATATTGTTTTTCGATTTTAAGATATATATATGTATATATATATTATTTTTCAATCACCAACAGATATATGTCATTTTCACTTAAAAAAATTTTTTTGCATTTTTTTTCTCTTTCATATTTGTCAAAAAGTAAATAGTGCACTCAATTATTGGTTTTAAAATTTTTCTTTAAATAGAGGGATTCATATATCTCTCATGTTGAAAATATAGTGCAAAAAGAGAGATAGGAGTAGAGATGGATGTGGAGATTTTAGAATCATCTCATACAAGTCAGCTTTTACCTCGCCATATTAAAAACCGTATGTATTCTTGGTGGATCTAACTGGTAGGCCATATCCAATATGTGGATATGGCAAACCGACTCAGAAAAGAGTTAGGAGACAAGAAATCGATACTATCACGGAGGAACCAACAACAAACTTTTAGCTAGACTTATAATGGCCGCACAATCATGGGGAATAAGAGTTTGAGTGTAATACCTTTCCATCTAGTTGGATCTAATACTCGAATTGGAGCCGTTCTACCATGGGTCCAAAGAGGTTGGTGCTACAAGCGCAATCCATCCACAATCGCATGATGTATATGATGAATAATAGTGATGCTTTCATTGTCCTTCCAAGGCGCTACAACACACCGGAGGAAATATTCAATATAGCCTCGTTGTACAGTGGAATTTTCATGTCAAACCAATAGGTTTGTTGAATATTAATAATTTCTTTGATGGCTTACTAGCGTTTCTAGATAAGGGTGTAAATAATAAGTTTATCTCTCATTCAATGAGAAAAATACTTATTTCGCTAAGATCGTTGATGAACTACTCATCAAATTTCATGCATATGTTCAAGAATCTGTGGAAGCCAGTCCGTTTGGTCACGCATCATCGGTGTCAAGCGAAAAAGAAATTAGGATCCTTTAAATATTTCATTATGAATCCTAATGTTGATGGTGGCGAGTTACGGAGTATTTATACTCTCGAGACGCATCCCTCATTTATGGATTCAAGTGATGTATATTCTTTTGCATTTCTATATTTTCGAGTGTTTAATGCCATCTTTTGATATTCTCAATATGTTCCACTTATTGTTTTGTACTTCTTCCTACGGAGTAATAATAATATCATATTGGTTTTATTCAAATACGTAAATCTAGTGATTATGCTTCTTCAAGAGCATTTTATTCTCATATTAATACAATCTCATATCATCGATGAGATTACTTCATATAATTTCTCCATGCGATATATTATCTTTGATTTATCAACATGGGATCTATTGAGCATTTTATTTTCATCTATTTATCCAATGGTGACTTCAAGTACCACTTACTCAATTTTCTCCATTAATATTCGGTATATATGGGGAAGTAATTTTATTCTCATCGCCTACTACTTGAGTATGATTAGAATATTTGATCAACTACTTCTTCTGGAGTAGGATTCGTTAGAACCAATCGTGTAGTATAACCCACCACATTGGAAATATGCACACCAATCGTGTGGTATTACCCACCACATTGGAAATATACTCAAACTATAAAGTGTATAAATTTAAATTACAGAAATTAAATTTCCTCCAATAGGTGGTCGAACCTACTTTATGGGAATTATTGCAATAAATATAAATTTACGGAATTTAAATAGTAAGAATTAAATTGCATAATATTTAACTACTTCTTCAGAGTAGGATCTCGCTTAGTAGAAGGTATTACCCATCACTTAGCATATAAAGTGCGTAAATATATAAAACCTTCCGTTTAGTGACGGTTGAACCCATCATCAAGTAGGAGGTATTGCAAAGAATTAAATCATGCATAAATAAAGTGCGAGAATTAAATATTGAACTGCTTACGGGAGCAAATTTGTTCTTCTAGAACAAATACTCATTACTTCTACAAGAGACACTTATCCTTCAGAATAAGTACATTATGTAATTGAACTCTTGGAGTTAAAATAATATTCCGATCTTTTAACTCAAATGGATTTCAAACCATTTTATATAATCAATGGATTTAGAATTTCTTCATGAATATTCTATCCATTTTTCATCGTCAAAATTAGGCTCGGTTTTACCCTAAGGGTAAAATTGTCCATTCCAATTGTAAAGGTAAAATTGTCAAAAATATTTTATCAATGTTTCACGATTGGAAAATTATCTCCTTTCTACTTGAATTTATCAATGTCAAAATATTCAAGGACTATTTTGTAACTTTTTCAAAAGTTAGTGTCTTGATTTGTAAATTTTGAAAGTTTGATAATAACATATTTCAAAACGAGTTATTACCCTATCAATGTTGGTGTCAAATCAAGCTCTCGTTAAATCAAATATAATGGAGTCGAGAAAATTTGATTTTGATAACGTATGCTCCTTATATCTCGAGAAAACGAATATTATAGTTTAATATATTATTATATTATAAAGTAATATAATATATATACATTTTCCTTTTCTTTAGAGAGAAGCGATTGAACACGTGTATTTCTCCATTCAATTCTTGGAATTCATACAACTCTTTGTCTGCAGATAAATGTTTTTACGTGAGTGATTGGGAAGATAGAGAGAGTGAGACGTGAGAAAGTGGGAAAAAGATAAGAGAGAAAAGAAAGATAAGTATTGATTGGAGATGGATTAAGTTATTTATAATAATTCGGTTTCGATCTGTAAGATCATCTATAAGATCTGTTGTAGAAAGCATACTCCTTCATATTACTCAAAAAGGTTAGACTCGTCTTGATAACGTGTTATAAAAGTATGAAACAATGTAGAGAATTTAGAGAGAATGAATTCTGAGAATTCTGGGAATAAATTTCATTAATAACTGCACTGTTTATGGAAAAGCTTGAATAGTACAATCGTAATTACGTAATTTCATCAAGGGTATAATAGTCATTCACATATAATAATTACATCTTTTACCAAATTATTCCTCCACCAAATTATTCATCCACCAAATTATTCCTCATAATTCATAACCACCACATTATTCTCAATTATTCATAACACCTAATAATTATTCTTCAATTATTATTCATAACAAACATAGCATTATTAATGATCTTCGATTAAAAAATATAGAGTACGATTCATCCTGCAATTTGTAACAAACTATTATATGAATTACCTATTCACAACCAAAGCATGACATTATTACCCAAAAAAAAATTTTTTTAAAAAAAGCAAAAAAACAAAAACAAAACAAAGCATGACATTCCTTCCCGGGACCTAATTTTCAGAATTGAGAATTTCTTCAGTAGGATTGCGATACTTCCAGCTAATACCACGAAACGAAACGATAAATTGAAAAATCAATTTACTGTCTGTTGAATTGATTAGGACATGAGATTTAAACAACCAGCTGGCACAACCAATCACTATATCCAAAACTCTATCCTAGGCCCCACTTCACGTGCAATCAGATCACGTTCCTTATCCTACGCCACGTGGCTGTGCGAGAAAGCTGATGGACACGTGGTTCCTTTTGTGAGACGCCACAACTCGAGACGTGTACCGGGTGATTGCAGTCTCCCTATGCATCACGACAAAATTGAAATCCACTCGAAAGGGTTTCCCCAAAATGCCCCTTTGAGTCCCCACACTGTTAAATGGTGAAAGGATTAACGGAATGATCCAGATTAGTAGCCTAAATTCGGGTCTTGTAATTAGTGCTCTTAATTCTCAATTAACTAAATCCCAGCGATTTGTTTGATAACTATTAATCGGAGATTTATCCAATACAATTTACGCTGTCTCTTCCTAATAGAGTTTACCAAATTAATAATGCTTTCAGAATTGATGGATAACCACTACTTATATCATATTACCTCCGTCCCATAAATATAACTCCTTTCTATTTTTACAAAAATTAAAAAAAATACAACTAATGGTATTAGAAAAGTAAAATTCAAAATTATTTTCCTAATATACCCCCTCATTTATTAGATGTTTTATTTCAATTATTCTATTTTGATGATAACAATGTACATTAAATAAGGGTATAAAAGATAAGTAATATTTTAATTACATCTTTCAAAAGAATGTAACCTATATCTTGAGACGGACGAAAAATAAATAATGGATTATATTTTTGGGACGGATATAGTATGAGTGAATCATATCGCCTATATCCAAATATGTGTGAAATATGTGATGGAAATGATAAAATCAATAAAATGTACACATATTAAACATGTTCTATTAGCGTGGACTGTTATCCATTACAACCCTTATCCACTGTGGATAATTTTAGTTGCACATTTGGTCGTATAACTATATAATATATCACAAATTTATTTAGTGATGATAAAACGATAAGAGTAATTCTAGCATTTTTTTTTATTTTTAAGTGATATAGTGATGTAATATTTTTATCATTAAGTGATAAAAATATTCTTTAGATATCACATGAACGTTATCATTGTTACTCAATAATAAAACACCACATAACTACATCATTTAAAAATGTGAATAAAAGATGACCTCTTAAATTTTTCAAACGATAATGGTGTGTCACACTACAAAAGTGTTTGCATATAATTTTTAATATATTTTTATTTTTATGAGTATGAAAATAGAGAATAATAAAGTTGAATGGTGAATATTTAATAGTATAGATGGATCATACGAGATATATGAATGCGATTTATTTGATCAAATTTAAATTTTAAAAATTATATAAAATATAAATATAAATTATAATGAATTATAATTCGTATGCAAACATACTTAATTATACTAATAACTACCATCCCTTTGTTGGTGAAGTGTTCGAATCAAATTGCAATCTTAATTTAAAATAATAATGGAGCCTCAACAAATATGGACATCAATTAATACCGCTAGCCTATTAATTACTTACTCTTTCTCAGTTTCTTAATTGACCATTCTAGTTGTACAAATCAGTTGATAGATAATTATACTGTTACGATTTAATACGGTCCCGTGGAATGGTCATAATTCATGAATGACGGTGATATGTGGTTTTATTGAATTATCGCACACTACTACTTGTAAATAACACGTGTTCTCTTACAAATTTTAATATATTTTTACATATTTTTATACACAAATCCCGTGGGACCTGCTTGTACTACATAAATCTCCACCATTCAATTTCACTCATTTTCTCTCATATATCACATAAAAACATACATTCTAACACCCCGTATAGTTATAACTCGAATTGTATAAATAACACAACTCTTTATTAATTGACGGTATTTCAAACTCCTCGTAAAATAGTTCCATCACATAAGAAATTATATTTAAGATTTTATTCTTTTGGTCACAAAGTTATATGCACACAATTCTGTATAATCACACAGACATTTTTCTAATACAATATTAATCACATATATTATAGAAAATTATGTATATATCAATTTTATCACCAATCAAACATACTCTAAAATTGTCACGAAGAAAAGTGAATAAAGCCAGAGTCATAATTTTGAAAGAGAACATATCTTACGTATTCTTACTTCTATATTGAATAATGAAGATATATTCTTACTTTATCGCTTAACGTACTTCACCAGGTGAAAATAGGTCGAGCATCACGGGATATGTCAATTTTAAATATTTATTTAAAATTATTAAATTATAATACACGTGGCAATCTACCATTTGTCCAATTATTTTATAATGTAAAAAATCGAAGTTGCACGGAAATAACTAGAGAGAGAAAGAGATAAAGAAAACTGAACTGTTTTAGAGAGAGAAAGAGAACCTTATCCATTTCAATGCATAAAAGCAGACCAAAAACCCCCCCATTTGCGAAGTACTACTATAACACATTGTATACACATCCATATGCGTCTACGTTCACACAGATTTTGAAGAGAGAACCAGTGACTCTCATCAATGGCGGCATCAAAAGCCTACAGATTCCTTCCTACCGATCAGAAACTCACAGCCGATTCAATGATCTTCGAGTTTGATGAGTCCGATATCTGGCACACAACCGCTCGATCTGTGTCGCCGGAGCTCCGGAAAGCCAGTTCCAGACTCTCTCGAAAGCCGGCGACGGCGGCGAGGGGAGGATCCGTCGCCGGACCGGCATCGCTGCCGGTGAATGTACCGGACTGGTCGAAGATACTGAAGGATGAGTACCGGGACAATCACCGGAGAAACGCTGATGAAGAGGACTTTGACGATGACGACGGGGATTCGGATACTCGGATTCCGCCGCACGAGTTTTTGGCGAGACAAATGGCGAGAACGAGAATTGCTTCCTTCTCGTTGTACGAAGGGGTTGGAAGGACTCTGAAAGGAAGAGATCTTAGTCGAGTTCGTAATGCGATTTGGGAAAAAATTGGATTCGAAGATTGATTTTCAATACTGAGAATGTGCTTTTTGATTTCGTAATTGGTATTATTTTTGCGTTGATTTTGTCATATAATTGGCTTGATTTATCCACATCATTATGCTCTTCATTTTTTTTTTAATTCTCTGGAGAGCCTAGTGGATCATAGTTCATAGCCATGGATATGCTTTGTATACTAACTTTTGAAGAGAAATTAATGAATTTTGACGTGGTTGATTTGATCTCTAATCTCGTGCCCATTCTGTATACTAACTTTTGAAGAGAAATTAATGAATTTTGATGTGGTTGATTTGATCTCTAATCTCGTGCCCATTCTGTTTCTACGGAAACATGTATCTTCTATCAGGAAACAAGAAATTTACAACTGACAAATTTTCTGACATATATATATATATATATATATATATATTTGGCGAAATACTTCAACAATATTTTGCCATTAAATTTCTTATTTTGATGCTTAAGGATTGAAACTTTTTGTGGTGCAACCAATGGCGAAAAAAAAGGCAGTTTAATAGTTTATCCAATTAATCATTATTCAATAAAGTATGTTAAAAAAGTGAGTGGAGTTTTAAACTAAAGTGCAAAAGTGAGTGGTGTCCTCCAGTAATCCAATTCAACTTGTAAACTCGTACACTTTTATACACTAATGATCTCCCATCAATGTATGGCACTATAAGATGTCAATTTTTTCCATATATCACTCTCCTCCTAAATAGAGGGGGTCGACACCAATCTTGATCAATACCTACTGTCACGGACTTAGAGTTTTCGCTAACTCCGTGCGGCCTTCACCCCTCGAACCACCACTGTGATTGCTAGTGAAGCAGCCTTCGACCCTTCGATGCACTACTAAAGTGCTAACTTAAAGGAAAA
Source organism: Jasminum sambac (assembly GCA_018223645.1). Classification (NCBI taxonomy): domain Eukaryota; kingdom Viridiplantae; phylum Streptophyta; class Magnoliopsida; order Lamiales; family Oleaceae; genus Jasminum; species Jasminum sambac. The sequence continues at coordinate 33,102,391 of CP073652.1, forward strand.
CCGTAGTCACAAAGTAGTAGAAAGTATCTACAACCTCTGTATTAACTCCAAAGATGATTCTGACAACAACTCTCGCCGAACTCTCGTACAAGTGTTCCTCACAATCTATACCTCTAGAGATCACTCACAACAATGCTCACTCAAGCTCTCACGCTTGAATCACTCTTCCCTTGGATGGATACAAATGAAGGCCTAACATCTATTTATAGGCAACCACCATCACCTCCTTAGGAATGGATGGTGGAGATCAATCTGTCAATAATGATCGGCGCTCAGAACATCCTGCATCTTCACCATTCCATACACTTCTATGCATTTCCATACATTTCTATACTATACAAAGTATATTCAAGAATGTTCTAGACTTGCCTACCAATGCCTATCTCTTGGAATTCTCTAGAATGCCGACTGCCTCGTTACTTCCCAGAACGTCCTAGAAGCTTCCTCAGTGCTCGACCACGGATCCTTCCAACGCATCGCTCGACCAAGTCCCGTAACCTTCCGGAATCTTCCATTAGCCTCAACGCCTCCTCGGATGATCTCGCCCGCGTCCATGATCGGCCTTTCATACATGCTCCATTTCCTTCGTCCCTATGTGACTTAGGCGTCATGCCCCGATCATGGCTCCGTCCATGCCTTCCTTGCACGCCTCGTGCACCATAGCGTCCATCCTTGAGCAAATTACCCGATCTATTGCTAGTCAAACTCCCGGGGCGTGACACTACGCTCCAGATGATATGTTGATAGTGCCAACATATTGATATTGGAACGGGAACGCACTTTTATATATATATATATATATATATATATTGAATAAACACTTTTATATTTTAGAAAATACATTTTTAAAGTTAGAATTAGATGTTTTGAGTTTTTAAATAAAATGAGTAAAAAATTATTCTTAAAAAAATACATTAACAATATAAAAAATTAATAAATTAATGTAACCAATGGTAAAAGATGATCCATTTACTAGTATTTCATAATTGCAGATGTATGGAAACGGTGTCATTATGAGTCCATCAAATTACAAAAGCAAAATTACAATGGCAGAGAATAAAGGCAACCTAGTGCGTTTCTATTTTAAGCTAAGTGTTGTTCTTGTAATGCACGAAAGTCAAATAATCATTTTTGCACAAGATCGAATTCTGTTTGATTTGAATTGCGTGGGGACCCACTCAACGCAATATTGTCAAGTGTGTAATTGCCATCGACAAGGCAATGGCGTTTTATATGGGTTGGCATGTCGTTTTCGCCTTTCTGTCCCAATCTCTTTTTATGGCGACATGGATGGAATATGAATGTCGACATTGGCAATGTACTAATGTTGCAGTACATGGTGCTATTGTGGTCCAAGTACAATGACAATGGAAGAACCTGTTTGGATATCTTCGTATACCTCAGCACATAAATAAAAAAAAATTATGAAACCCACATATATTTTTGTGTCTCTCTCTTCCTTGCACATTCAAAGTGAAAGCTAGCATTAGAGATGCTCTTAGATAGAGGTAGACAGAAATGTCATTGGGACATTAAATCATTAGTACTCGACGGTTTTCTAATAATAGAGAAAGAAAGTAATGTCATCACAAGATTAAATTATTTGTACTCATATGTTGTTGATTGTATAGATAATATTACCAACAATTAAACCAATACCAAATCAAAGAAAGAAATGTTATCGCGAGATTAAATCTTTTGTACTCATATATTGTTGATTGTGTAGATAATATTGCCAACAATTAAACCAATACCAAATCCCCATAACAATTAACATCATGCTAAGTAGCATGTGTAATGTACATTAATTCCAAAATATGTCTTAACAAAACCATGCTGAGCATGTACTATATCAATTATAGAATTTGCACGTATTCTCCCACAAGTTTTAACACATCTTTATATATTTTTACACACAAATCTCGTGGAACCTACTTGTACTGACACAAATCTTCACCATTCAATTCCACTCATTCTTTCTCTTATATCACAACAAATCACATAAAAATACATAAAAATACACATCCTAACACCCGCTTTATTATGTTCATAATGTAATTGAACGACTCTCCTAACAACATAATAAGATGCCTTCAATCGGGTTTAAATCAACTTCCGTGCATAAATTATCTGCACAGGTAAAATCACTCAGACAATTTAATGGCTATTTGGATATACCCATGCTAAGAATTGAACAACCAAAAAAAAATCATTTCTCTTACATACTTTTATTCATTCATTTTATTTGATTATGACAATTCTTTTATATTCTTTTAGTAAATTTTCATTAACCCTCAATCTAAAAATGATTTTTTCAAATAAATCCCATCAAACACCCTCAGAGTCTCTATTGATCTAATCATATATTTCTGTAACCAACGGAGTTGAGTTTTGGTGAGATGGATTGGTTTGCTATTGCTCCTTTCATCTAAAATCTCTAATACTTCTCACCTTGTTTTCCCCGTCTTTCACAAGTCAAAGTTGGTTCAACCACTGTTGCTCGGTTCAACCTACTCATATTTCCCAATCTAATACTTGGTTGTACCCTTCTTCAACCACACATTTCTATTGAATGTGCGCACACTGAGAAATAGCTGGACCAAACAAACAGAGAGTTATATTCAAAGGCGAAAATTCATGGACAGCGAGCGATGTACAATCAGTTAGTATTATTTTCACACTTCTTAAGTTCTAATTTCATGTTTCATGTCCATTGATAGACCAATTATCATATTACAACATGTTTCATGTCCATTGATAGACCAATTATCATATTACATTATCTCGATATTTCTAATATTTCTCAAGAAAACAACTACGCCTTCATGTCTCCTCTTTCATTACAAGAATGATCCTGCAGCAACCAAAATAAAAATAAGTAAACAGAAAAACAAACAAGCAGCTGAGGCTCTAAATCACAATAGGAATTGACAGAAGAATTTGGAGATATTTAATAAATTATCAACAAATAAACATAACACATGTTCAATTCTTTTTATTAGTTCATCTTCATCCAGGAAATGAGAAATTATAAAATGTCGAAACACTTATTTTGACTGCTCCTCTGGCGGTTAGATTGAATTCAGAAATTTAAGTTAGTACATTGAGGAGCCATGAGATGGTGGCGACAGGAGAGAGCGTGAACATAAAGTAGGTCGATGTTTATTGGATGGAGAACTAGATGAGAAATAGCAAAATCATGAAACAAAAAGGCGACATATAAGGTACATGTTTTCACTTTTCACATACGTAATGGTGAAACTTCCCTATGATATGTGATTATTTTGATGATCAACTTCCCCACAACACAATTCTTGTGTGTAAACAGACACGAGAATATCATGACATTCTAAACATTTTTCTCCTTGAGAAAAAGGATGTTACTTTCACCCTCATCCTAGCATATAAATCTCTACGGTGATGTGGTAGATAGAATTGAACATACAATGTTCCCCATTGAATTGTAACAGGACTAGGTAACACTTTCAGATGATATGGAAAATATCAAACTGTAATCCAGCTATGCACAACATGCTTAGGAGTGGCAGGTAGAAATGAACATAGGATGTATGCCAATGGATTCATAACACAGCTAGATAATGATTGCGAGGATAAATGCAAGGAAATGTGGTACAAGCTGCTAGAAAAATCACACAACAACCCAGCTAGATAAATTTAAAAATGTACTTTATTTGTCAAAAGATACTCTAACTATAAAGAGCGTCTTGGAGATGCTCTTAGAAGAGAGTATAGTTAACATTATAGCTCTAACAACACGGATCCTTGACTATGGCCCATCAGATTCAACATGCTAAACCCAGAAATAAGACCATGCCAGATTCGATCAGAGCATTTGCTTGCTTATAGTCCACTCGGATAGGTTGCTTATCCCGTATGAAGGATAGATAACAATGAAGAATTTATAATACACTATACAATTATACTATTCATTCCACATTTTTCCAACAAAGGAAAGAAAAAAATACTATTCATTTCACATTAATTGTAAGTGTCTTCATGCTTAAGGTCCATCCAACAAAACTTATCATCCCTGCTTTCCATCCAAAAACTCCTTATGAGAGGCTTTCTAGCACATCTGAAAATTTCTCCAGACAACATACAAAAGACTTCGTTTACTATAGTGCTAAAGATGAAAACACACTCGTAATAGAGAGTATTATCCTGGATTACTATTCGTGGATCTCCATTTCAGGGTAAGGATTGGGTTCATAAACTCCAACGAAGAAACTAGAAAGGAAGTCGGCCTTCCATAGGAAATAGTCGGATCTTAGATCGGGTTCATAAACTCCAACGAAGAAACTAGAAAGGAAGTCGGCCTTCCATAGGAAATAGTCGGATCTTAGATCACGTGACAATCTTCTTGAGAATCAAAATTGAAAGAAGTTTACCTAAGATTATCGTCTACACAACTAGTTAGCGTTGAAACCAATTATCATCATATGTGTTTGCCTTGAGGGCCAATCAATTGGTTAGAATCAGAACCATTGAAGAATAAACTTGATTTTCAGCCCAATTTCAATCTCTAAATTTCAGATTATAGTAAACAGAGTTTCCATAAACTGCCAAAATCTAAACTCATAATTAATTAGAAAGCATAAAATCCAAACATCAAAATCACATGAACTCCACAAAAACAATCAAAATACGATAGACCCAAAAAGCACTAACAAGTCCTCTTCAACGAACACATAATCAATTGCGTACGTAAACGGATAGACAGTAGAAGGTTGAAATTACTTGAAGGAGGCGAATTAATCAGTTGTAGTAGAGTTCGAGGCCCATGCCGTCATGAATCTCATAGTCCTTCAAAGTGATATGGTCCTTGTAAACAGTGTACCACTTCTGGATCCTTATCTTGTCGGAGCGCGTCCCAGTCTGCGCCGCCACCAGTTTCTTCAGATCGCCAATCGTATCGTCCTCGTTGCACTTCACCCGGACCTTTTTGCCGAGCCTGTCGTTAAGCACAACCTCGATCATCTTCTCTTCCCCTTTCGACTCCGAACCCTAATTCCCAATCTTTGATTGTACCGCCTTGAATGGATGTAACTGTTCCTTAATAACGAGAGATATATATAGAGGTCTACCGTCTACGACGATTTGGGGGAATCCTAATTTTATAGGATTCTAGAATGTCCTATGGCTATGAGACATTTTTCGGCGTATTTATTTATATTTATAATTTATAATTATAATTATAATTAATAATTGTTGTATTTATGAAAAATCCTATTGTGTAGAGAGACCATCACGAATCACTATTCTATAATGGTGGTTTTTATCAAGTGTCCACATATGGACATTTTACGATATCTATATGTGATCGAATAGATGGGGGCACGTGGCACCTATTCGATATATATTCATATGTGGGCATCAATCGAGACCGTTTATAATGATAGTGTCCGTGTCTCAATAAATAATAATTTTATATATGAATATTTAAAATTGATATTTTTAAATGACTTATTAATATGTCATATTTTCATTGAGGTTCAAAAAATACAATAAGAAATAAGCACACAAGTTCTTCTTTATTAGCTAATTTTAATTCATCAAAATATCACTTAAAAATACTATATAGACACAATTTAATTGTGACACAAGTTGTTACTTGGTACAAATGGCATGGTGCTTAGTAATTATGTTCTGGTTTTTTTGTTGGGAAAAAAAAAAAGAAAAAAACTTTCTAGAATAAGTTTTGCCTACTTATGTCGAAAAAATATCCCTTTTTTATTTTTTATTTTTATTTTTTAAAAAATTTGTGCACTCTGAACATCAATTGTTAATATTGATATTTATTACCTAACTGTCATTTACTAAAAGCGACTAACAAATCTTGTAGAATTTTATTTATTTATTTATTTGAAATAGTAGAATTTATTTTTTAAAATACATTAATAAAAATGACTTGATGAAGCGTAGACTTCCTAATTTAGAGCGTCAGACCTCTTGTTTTAAACATACTAAAATATTAAAATTTCGTCATTATCACTCATTGTGATGATATTGATCGTATTCGACCTCTAATAATTGTATGGTACCAATTGCTTTTATAGTCCTAAAAGCCTGTAAATTCAATAACAAAAACTTGTAGAGCGCAAATAGTAGACAGGTAAACAAGAGTATATGTCTCATGAAGCCAAAAAAGCATCTCTAGAAGAAATCTCAGCACAGAATTTAATCAAATCATGGTAACTCTTCTTTGCCTTGACTCATTTTGCATTTGTTTTTCTCTTGTCAATTCTTCTGAACTTGTGTATATATCACTAAACTGTGTTAATATTACATTTACAGTTTCATTTTTGACGTTCTTTTCCTTGAGAGGAAAATTAAGAGAAGCAATAAGATACCAACTGTGCCTAATGAAAGGATTTTCCATCTCGCGAAACCATAGGAACCTATGTAGGTGCTTTCAAGAAGCATCGCCTGCTGCCTCGTCTGCAGTTAAAAGGCGCATGTGCCCATGTTAGTTACTTATCTTGACTACATAGCTTCAATGTAAAAGTCAAATTCACATATTTTATAGGACCCAGTTACCTATAAGTACTCCACTTCTTCAACACTTGTTTTCATTTATTTATATATTATATTTACTCATGATCCAACACAAGCAGCTTGTATGAGATCTTGTGCAAACAGTTGATGTGTAAGCGCCACATCATAGTGCAAGTTGGGAAGCTTATATATCTATTAACGCAACACCGAAGATCCGATGCCCACACGTGGGCAGATTAAGATCCCACGTGTGGGTATCGGATCATTGCTGATTAACAAAATTGTTTCTAAAAACTTGCCAAACATACTGACGACTAATTGAATGGTCAGTCTGACGTATCAAACATTCAGTAAAGCCTATCTTTGATATAAACAAGTAAAATAAGTTATCAAATGCCGGTGGAAAGCAAAACAAGTTTCGCAAGATGGGGAACTTACTGAATCCACCATTCTCTGTAGAACACGTGCTTGTTGCTTAGCGAAGATGTTCCGCGCATACTTATAAAGCTCCATATCTAAGCTGTTGAGTGATCTAATCTTCTCAAGAAGTACTTCTGGAACCCCCCGACGAGTCTGAAAATTTTCTAAAGGTAACTACATCAGTTCCCAGGCGAGGATTATGAATATGATGACTAGAGTCAAAAGAGCAGTCAGAAAATTGAATGTCTTACGGAATACGCATTCAAGCTGTTATACCTCTTTAGTGAAGTTTGCAGGAGAAATTTGCATCAAAGAATTTACCCGCCTATCTGCTTGGCCTTTCCGTAGGGATGAAATACAGGACTCATATTGTTCCATAAGTTTTTCGACAGTCATCTATTATAGCAACAGAGAGACCTTAGCCGCATGAAAACCACGGAGGGTAAAGTTTCTAGACAGTAGAAGCTCACATTCTTATTTGCTGATTCATTCTTTTTGTAAGTGTGGTTTCTCTGTCAATAAGCAAAAGCAGACATTCATCAATTCAAGTAGTCTATCTGGTAAGTAAAACATAATCAGAAGAAAATATGTTGCACTTCTTACTTGAATATTAGTAGCTGCTTGGGTATGACTAAGCGAGGAGCTCTGTCCTGAGGAAGAAGTGGAACGTGGTCAGCGTCAATAAATCATTTTACATGTTCAGTTAAATTTTTATTTTGCTAAAAAACTAAATTCTTGTTAATTTTTAGCTAGTGCAAATAGAAATGCATAATTGGGTTGTGATTGCTCACCCGAATTGCTGTTATTTGCAGATAACTGAGAAATCACTTGAGCACCAACCACATTTGCAAACATTGTGGCTGATTCTTTGTGGTTCTCGGTAAGTCCAACATACAACATATCGTCCAACCTCTCCTGAAATATTCACAGTGATATATCATGAATGAAACAATGAAATGAACAAATCATGCTATATGTACAAATGGTTGCCACAATGAAACATAACAACACATTCGTGTTATAATCCATTAACATCAAGATTTCAAATGTTTTCCACTTTGCGTGTCACATAAGCAGATGTGAATCATTATGTATACTATCGTGTATAAGTAACCTTTTCCGAAATGAAAAGATAATAATATGAGAAAAAGCATATGATATCCAAAGTTGGACATGATAACAACAGTAGTTACCTTTGCAACTTTAAGCACATATTTACCAAGAGCTGGGTACATGAGTACACAATGGCGCACTTCATGTGATTCTGGTAAATAGGAGTTGTTCGTTAGTCCAGCAATCTGTCAATTAGGGAACTGTTAGTCCACTCACATCAAGACAGGTCAACAATCGAACAACTCAAATGAAACACCACAGCTCATGAACCCACTGTGTTTATCTCTCTTGCCACCTCAACATCCAAGGTTTTATATGATTTGAAGTGGCTTGAATGCTGGAGTGTCATGATTTAATTGGCCAATACTGCCTCATCATGTGCACATCAGAGCATCCAACACAAATATTTATCTTGAACTTGAAGTATAGAAATCAGGATATGAGAAAACCACATTAAAAATCATAATCATGTTCCACCGTAACATCTATCAATCCCATTTTCCATGGAAAATAGAAACCAACTCCCACCTAGTCTTTATTTTCCTTGGAAAATTGCTAAAATAAGCTTTTGGGTATTAAAAAAAACCACTATTGATGGGACATTTTCCATGGCAAAAGAGGCCGATAAAACACACCCACAGGTCTAAATTAGATTACATTACCTGGAAAGTCGCTCCATCATGGACAATCTCCCGGACAATAGGTTCGTCTATGTATTCATGCAATGGCATTAAAATATCTTGCATGTCGTACGAGTTATCAGATGTTGTATTCGTATAAGACAGGCCTTTACGTTTTCTAGCATCTCTCTGCCAGAAAGATTTAAAAAAGAGCATACTTGAGATATGACGTATACTACCTAATGAAAGATATAAATACGCATGAAGGAACCAGAAAAGTTTAGTCGAAGGGCATACTCGAGCAAATAAATCTTCTCTCATCCAAGGAACAAGATATTTCCACGGCCAGATTTCCAAAGTGCTTACTCCAGGAAACTTTGTGCGCGTACGTGTGGCCATTTTACCCACAGAAGTTAAGTTAGGATGCACAAGAAACCTAGCTGCTACCTCCACAGAAAATTCATAAGTGCTAAAGACACGTTCAATGGGGTTCCTTAGTATAGTCACAGCTGAAGTTTTCTCCTTGGGAAGTTTGGACATGATGCTATAGTCATCATGAGTACTTAATAACTGACAGTTTGGTTTTCTGAGAATCGTAAAAAATTAATATCTGAGACATCTTCAGAAAGAAGATACAAGATTAGACTACAATGTTCCATTTAATAATTTGAAATTACCTTGTATCCACCCGTAACTTATCATAAGAACGTGGGCATTCTTGAGAGTTTGAGTACAACTTCCTCAAGAAACTACATAAAAAAGGATTATAAGCATCAGAATAATGCATCTGCAATTAACATTAATTTAATAAGTTAAAACCCCATGTTGGCATAGGAGTTGAGTACTAATATTGATAGAAAGTTACCAATGGAAATATGTGCGTCCTCCTGTTCGAGGTACGTGAAGGAAAAAGAGCAAGTCCCGCAATATATGTTTGTCTTCTTTAAATTGAGAATTAAGAGATGACGACGATGATGCCCAATGCTTGACCGTTTGTTCACACTGATTATACTCCTTGGTAGAGGATGCCTTTGTGCTTAAAGGAACTGAGAAAAGCAAAAATTAGATCAACTACTAGTAGTCTACTATTACTGTAACATCCCAACATTCTTCAGTGTCTAAAAATGCCAATCCAAGAATCCTGCTAGTTCTCGCGGAGACAATACAGGCAAGTAGAGTAATTGCCTAATTTTTTTTGTAGAAAAGGTAAGCGAAAATTTAGCTAATTAGTTATTAGGTCCAAGCAATATCACTTTTCTCATTCAACTTGAGAGAGAGGGGGTGTGTTTCATTTTCTTGTTTTATCTGAAATTGGATTTAGAGAAAGAATTTGTACGCAGAGAATTAAAATTCTGAAATTAACAAAATTCACCACAGCACACACTGAATGTAATATAACTTCCCTTTGTTTCTAAAAAGAAGAAAAAGGCAAAAGCTTACCTGAGAGAATAAGCACCAGAAACAGGCATAAGTTGAAATCAATATTCAAGCGCCTCATCTTCACCTATCAATATGCTATAAAAACAACTGGAGAAAAAAGAGGAACACTTCCATTACCATTAAATTCCAAGAAAAGCCGATAACTCTGAAACATTTATAATACTTGAAATACTGCAAAGTTACAGAGGAACCTTAAAACTGCAATTCCAGAAAGGGAAAAAGAACAAAAAGCACATTAAACATTGATAGTGTATATATATAATATCAAATGAATAAAAAGTAACGTACATATAGAGTCGAGTATCGGGATCTCGTGTTCATAAATTCAATTGCCCACGAATACTGGTGGGCTACCGGTGGACAAACTTCACGATCAGACAAGGGGGACCCACTCCATCCCCCTCCGATCGATAAATATTTCTAGTGCAAATTCAAGATTTCAATTCCATTTATTGTCACGAGAAAAACCGAAATTCTCTCTCTAGAGGCAATTTGACACGCATAACGGCGGGGAAATTAATTGTCAAATTCGGGCATTCAAAGCAAAAGATATGGGTAGAATAGGGAAAGCAGGTGCGCACTCGCATTGGTACTATACGGAAAGGGGCCACTACAAAAAATGACGAGAGAATTGCAAAATGGGCCAAATGTCTTGTCATTTTAAAAATGTTTAATTTCGACAATTATTATTAAAATGTCCAATTTAATCACCAAAGTATCTAACTTATCCTTTTGAAATTATATGACTTCGAAATATCTTTCTAATTATTTGTAAATATCAAGATTATTATTATATGTAGATGTATTTCTTGACATTATTTAAATATCGAGAATGTTATATCAAAATGTCATTCTATATAATTTGTAAATGTATATTTTGGGATATTACGTAATTTTACATTATCTTATATGAATATTATATTCGACGGTTATTTCTTTTATTGAGAACGATTGTTCTATCTCAAATTTTGATATTTTGACCTTAAAAAAAAGCCAGATTTCTCAAACAAACAAATTTTTATGCACATTTGGTCCAAATGGATGGAATCCGTCCACTTTTGCCGTTAATTACTTCAAATTTTGCTATTTTGGCCTTCGCAATAAGTATTTTGGTAATTCAACTTATGGTAAATTGCACAAAAATGTCCCAACTTTTGGAGTTATTACAATCAAGTTCCAAATTTTGAAATACATATAAATTAGTCCAAAATTTTAGTTAAATTGCATAATTTTACTTTTTTTCATATATTCTTATTTGGTCTATAATTAATTTTATAGAATTAATTTGATCCTAATTAGATAGTTTTTCTCATAAATTTTCAATAAAATAGCATTGGTTGGCATTGAAATCATAATTTTTCAAAAATTTCTTTAAACTTAAATATACTCAAATTTTGATTTCAACCAACACTTAACAATAAATATAATTATTGTATCTCTATAAAATTTTAATAGGAGTATAGAGCTATAAAAAATATACTGAATGTAAAGAAGTAATAAAATAAAATACAAAAATAAAAATTCAATTATTTCAAACCATAATTAAAATTATTAAATTTATTTTCAACTAATTTAATCATAGCTAAACAATTTTTATTTCAATAATTTTTCATATATTAACACATATTTGCATTAACAATATGACTTTAAAAAATTCGTATTAAATAAGAACAAATAATATGACCATAAATTATAATATATAATTCATACATTAATGAAGATATATCGAATGTAACAAAAAAATTATAGAAATAAAATAAATAATATTTTTCAAAAAATATAAAAAATGGTACAAAAATATACAACAAAACTGTTTAAAATAAAAAATAAAAAAAAAAAAAAGCAAAGACCCAATAGCCTTCTCAATTGGATGAGTTTCACATATGTAAATTGAATATAATTTATCATAATTATATGGATTATTTTCGCAAAAAGACCCAAAAGTATCCATTTTGTAACAATTTCAGTCACATTCTTTTCTTCCATCTTGTTGGGACCCTTTCTATTTTGTTTTACTGAACGGTCTATTAACGTATTCCATTTATTTTGGACACTAAGTTCACTATTTTTATCCCTTTGTGCACTGAAAGTTTTGAGTCATTTCATGAAAATAACTCAATTGAGTCAATTTTAACTTTAAATGTGTGCAAATTAATCCTACATCTTTCTAAAGCTCACAATTTTAATTTTAATTTTTAAGAAATTGGTGCAAATTGTCTAAAAATATATAATTACTACAAATTTGGTCCGAAACAAAAGTGTGGCATGATTGGTCTAAAAAAATTTTGGTGCCCATTTAATTCAAATTAGTAGAATCCTTATAGTCTTACAATTAATTCCTTTAATTTTTTTCTATTTTCTTTATTTGGTCCATAATCATTTTGATCGAATTAATATAATATTAATTAAATATTTTGATCGAAAATTTTCAACACAACAGTATTTGTTAGCATTAATATCATGCATTTTCAAAATTTTCTTTAATATTAGAAATGCGCATATTTTAATTTTAACTAATAGTTACTGATAAATATAATTAATGTACCTATGTAAACTTTTAGTAGAAATATTTCACTGTAAAAATATAACTAATGTAAAGAAATAATAAAATATAATACAATTTCATCAAAAAAATAAAATACAAAAAATGAAAAGAATAAAATAAAAATTCAAAAACCCCCCACCCCAACAACTCACCCATAACCCACCACATAGGAATCCCACACCACCCCCTGATAGACTGATGCTTACCTGTGTTTTCTTGCTATTGGCGAGCCCACCGGTAGTCGGAAAACCAGGAAAAGCCATGCTAGTCACTGATTTATCGGGTGGGTCTGAATCACAACCCACCCGATTAGTGGGCCATGATTCACAGCCCCACCACAAAAAAAGTCGACCAGATCTTCCCCCGGGTTTTCTCTTGGAGGGCTGTCGGTGACCTCGTGGCCAACGAGAAAACCGGGAGGAAGCTCCCTAGTTGATTTATTAGCGAGTGGGGTGGGGATCTTGTGGGAGTGGGTTGGGGATTGGGTTTTTGAATTTTTGTATTTTATTTTATTTTATTTTTGAAGAAATTATATTTTAGTTTATTATTTTTTTATAGTCGGTACATTTTTATTAGAATTTTATGTAGGTACAATATTATATCTATTATTAATTGTTAATTAAAATCAAAGTGTGATAATTACATTTATTACATTTCTTTTTTGGACCAATTGTACCACTTTTTGTTTTGGACCAAATTCGAAGTAACCACCTTTTTTTGGACCATTTGCTCCAATTTTTTGAAAATTAAAAATTAAAATTAAAACTGTAAACTTTAAAAAGATTTAGGACTAATTTTCACACATTTAAAATTAAAATTGACTCAATTGAATTACTTTTAGAAAAAGAACCCCAAACTTTCATTGAACAAATGGACAAAAATAGTGAATTTAACAATCAAAATGGATGGAATTTGTTAATAGAGGGGTCTAGTGAAATAAAATGGAAAGATTGGGGTCAATGAGAAAACCGGGAGGAAGCTCCCTAGTCGGTTTATTAGGGAATGGGGTGGGCCTCATGTGGGGGTGGGTTGTGGGTTGGGTTTTTGAATTTTTGTATTTTATTTTATTTTATTTTTGACGGAATTGTATTTTAGTTTATTATTTCTTTATAGTCGGTATATTTTTATTAGAATTTTGTATAGGTACAATAATTATATTTATTATTATTTATTAATTAAAATCAAAGTGTGACGATTACATTTATTACATTTCTTTTTTGGATCAATTGTACCACTTTTTTGTTTCGGACCAAATTCGAAGTAACCATTTTTTTTGAGACCATTTGCTTCAATTTTCTGAAAATTAAAATTAAAATTGTAAACTTTAAAAAGACTTAAGATTAATTTGTACATATTTAAAATTAAAATTGACTCAATTGAATTATTTTTAGAAAAATGACCCCAAACTTTCATTGAACAAAAGGACAAAAATAGTGAGCTTAACAGCCACAATGGATGGAATCTGTTTAGAGGAGTCTAGTGAAATAAAATAGAAAGATTGGGATCCTAGCAGGACCAAAAAATCATGGGGATGGAACTATTACAAAATGGATACTTTTGGGTCCTACCGCAAAAATATCACTAATTATTATATCCAGAGGCGGATGTAGGGGGGGCTCCCACGGGCGCTAGCCCCCCCGACCCAAAAAAAATTCGCAAAGTTTCTATAGAAAAAAAAAAAATTTATATAGAAAAAAAAAATTTTATAAATAATTTTCGTCGAATTAAATTTTTCTCAAGATACAAATTTCACTAAAAATCCTAGATCCGCCATTGATTATATCCTTAATTAACCCACTTGTTAGTAGACTGCCCTGGAAGTATGGAACTCTAGTAGTTCCCTCCAACCATCATCGCTCTTTCCCATTCTCTAATTCCCCAAGTCATTTCTCACTCGCATTTTCACTTTTCAGTTCACTGGAAAAAATAATAATAATAATAAATTTAAATATCAGACCTTATAATCACAAGATCTAACCCAATAGACAGGTTTTCAACAAACTCGAAACTTTACAGAAGGATCATATGGTCCATTGCAAAGAAACTATTATGAGTTGGCAGGCTATTGGAATAAAATTCATACATCAGAAGGATCAATTTTTCATTTTTTCTTCGAATGGAGAGCAAATAGAGAAACAATTGTTACCTACTGTATAACTCTTTTTTTTTTTTTTTTTTAATACAAATTGGGGATTATAAGGGTGGGGTGTGGTGTTTTGAACCCGTGACAAACCGATAATGAGACATCTTACCACTAGGTCAAACCCCTTGAACACCTACTATGTAGTCTAGAAGTTTGTTCATGTCAATTGAGAGCAATAGAAAATCACTGTAAATTGTATATTACCAACTGTAAAATCCATATATCAGAACATTTTGCTTTCGCAATTGTATACAATCTATAAGAATTAAAAACCGCAACTCCGCAGAACTTGCCAAGAAACTGAAAGTTTAGGATAGTGCCAATTCGTCAAAGTCGAGAGAAATTAAGCGGGCGTTCTGTTTATTTTGTATTTTCTGTTTTCATTTTCAAAAATATTTTAGTATTTTCTGTTTTCAATTGTTGTTTTGAGAAAATTGAAATAGCGTTTGGTTTGTTGTTTTGAAAAATTATTTTTGAAAAGAAAAAATAAAAAACGTGTTTGGTTTATACTTTTAGGAAAATACAATTTGGTATAATAAAAGTTACAAAAAGGTCCCCAACTTTTTAACATATCAAAAGAGGCCCTCATCTTCTTCATCAACCCTACCCCCACCCCATCTCGTCCCTTCCATGTGCATTCATCGGCGACTGATGAAGGTGGAGAACTATGGTGGTTCTCCACTAGCGAAGGTGGATAACCACCTATGTGTAGGTGGTTCTCCAGTGGTGGTTGAACCACCAGATCCGGTGGTTTGACCACCAGATCTGGTGGTTTGACTTTTCCGGGGGTGCAGACGGTGGTTGGCAATGGTCGGAGATGAAACCGTACGAAATATAAAATTTGGAATTCAAATATAATATATGTAGAGTTTAAAATCTAAAAATGCGTTTTCTTTGTTTTCGACATTTAACATAGAAAACTTGAAAACGTTAAAAAGACATTTTTCTTGTTTTCAATACAAATCTTGAAAACGGTTTCGAAAATATATTTTTGAAAATAATGAATAGAATGTATTTTCAATATTTTCAAAAACAAAAAATAAAAAACGGGTTGAAAACGGCAAACAGAACGCTCCCATCAAGCTAATTTCCTCCAAATTTATTATGCATTAATTTCTCCTTTTGACCCCATCGAGTTAAATTTACTATCACTAGTTAAGGTGATCATTAAATTTGTTATTTTTAAAATTTGAGATAATAAATTAATTACTGTAAATTAGTCGTCACATTATCGATTATAGGTAAGAGGTCAATGTAAATATGACTCAAAGTATTATTATAATAACATTCATATGTGCATCGCTTTGCCACGGTGAAGTCAACCGTAGAATTTGATATTGATAGATTACAAAGTTGAATTGGTAGATTACGAAGTTGAATCTGAAGTGATTTTGCAAATTAGGTAGGATTTTTTTTAGTTTTTGAATTTTGTTGAAGACGAATAGAAACTTTATATTTTGATCCTATAGAAAGACCATCTAAGACCATGATCATCACCATTTACCAGTCCTTAGTGATACGACATTTAGTTGGCATTAATTGATTTTCATTTCAAATTCAATTTTAATTGTAGGATGAAAGATAACAAATCAATTATGTCACACTCCATTGTTTGCCGGCCATTAGTGCTTGTTGAACATCATTACTTATAATCTTGCTCTCAACTCGGCCACTCAACTCGGCTAGTTGACAATCCCTATTTAGAGCATCTCCAATGTATCATGTTTATATCCTATTTTTATGTATGAGAGAGATAGAATCAATTTTTTTTGCGGGTTCCGCATTTTTTTAATTTTCTATTTTTTAAATTACTTTTCCCTCATTTTACTTACTTTTTTCTCATCAAATCCTATGCTATGTCTATATTCAAACACCCATCTATACATTCCTCACTACTATTTTATTATTATTTTTAAATTTTTTTTTTCTACGTCTCTCCTCTTTTTGGCTTTCCCTCTCTTTTTTCTTTGCACATATTTCCATTCATCTCTAATTAAAATAATTATCTTATCTCTCTCTCTTCTCCACATCATCTCCAATCCACATTCATGCATAATCTTGCTTTAAACTTTCAAATTCCTGGTCGATTCGTATCTTATTGAGTTCTGCTCCGTTTACACGGTTTTCTTACAAAATTGTGAATTCAAATAAAATTTCCGTTGAAATGGTCCAGACCATATTTGTTCTCCATTTCAATGTAATCTTTTTAACTAAAATTTTTACTAATAAAACTGGAAAGTTCAATTTTTATGTACAATAAAATGACATCCACTGTTAACAAATCTAATGTAGATATACATTTAGCCCCTAGGCTAACATATCTGATTATTATTTTACACAAGAACTAGTGTAACATCCATGATGCAGTTTTGAGATAATTATCAAGAGACATGATCCGATGTAGGTATGGCAAACTGACCAACAATTGAAAATCGGTTACATTAGAGAAATTTTACTGTTGTAACTGCAGAAAGGAAAGTTTTAGTGGACAACTCAACAAAGTGACAGCACTACATATGGTTAAAAACAGCAGGGAAAACGAAAAATCAATTTACCCCTGAGCCTTACTTACACAAACATCAATGGACGCTTCCAAAAATCTGATTGTATTGTTACACTGGTCATAGAGTGGCTACCCTACAACTACAAGAGGTAAAATACCGTCCCTTAAAAGAATAGGGCTATCAAACATCACTCCAAAGAAGAAAAAGGAAAATACAATATACAAGAAAGCAAGAAGGATATCGTCATGGTTAATTATTTTTGAGCTGTGAAAAATATTTCTTGTCTGCTTGAGCAAGGCGATCCTGAAACATTCTCCACTCGCTTCTGCATCTCTCTCGTACCTGTTAAAGAGAAAAGGGACATTTCAGCTACGCATGCTTGTTTGGCCTTCTAATCCAATGGCATAAAATATGCCACGTCACATGGAGATGATATCTAGTAGAATTATATTACATTATCCTTTTCCTATTGCTTTTTTCCAACCACTTTCTATGACATGCAGAAACAGAACCCCAAAAATGGTAGTTAAGAGAGTTATTGTGTCGTCTGACCAGCACAAGTTTATGACAGAATAACTTGACTCTATGTATCCTGTTAGGACCAACTTCCCTGAAAGGATCTAAAATAATAGATAAATAAATGATCGGGCTGCAAAAAACAATGTTTGTCAGACAATATAAAGAAGTATATATGCTTACCCCTTGCCATGGAGGGCTACCATTGTCAGACCGACCCTGAATGTCCATACAAGGATTTTAATATCAGTTAGGCCATAAAAATTTACCACAAAGAAACAAGCGAAAAAAAAGGACATGCGCAATCTTTTGTTACAGGGGTTTCTTTCTTAAAAAGTGGAGAGATCAGATATAGAGATGGTCACATCAAGAAGTTTCAAAATCGTGTAGGAATGTCCACAAAGCAGGAAAAGAAGAAGAGATGATTATGTAAGAGATGACCGACCTGACTTCCAAGAGATGGAATAACTTGATGCACAATCCATTGTGAATCAACAACACCAATTTTTTCATGTGCAGGCTGCAGGGGCAAAACAAAAATTTAGCAAATTCCTTATTTTTCCAAACAATGACAACACATGTTAACTCTGCAAAATTAAAAATATAATTCCGCAAGCTGTCAATGACTCAATATGCCACAGACCAGAAAGATTTTGAACTCTTCATATGTGGAGTGGAAAACATGTTTTCCGTGATTTCCTAATTATATACTCATTTTTCATTAATACGATAACCTTCTTTCGTCTCATTTTCCTTCACAGGGTAGTTCTTTGTGGTTCTTCCTCCTTTTTTTGCGCACAAAAACATGTGCACGCACACGAAGGCAGGGGAGGAGGGGAGTGTTTGACTAACCTCCACACATCTTCTCAGTGCAAAATCTAATCCCCACCCATGCACCAGATCATTCTGCAAGCAAATAATTAGATAAGTAAGCATTGACTACTATGGGCTGAGAGACAAACAAAAGAGAAGGTTGAGAAGCAGTAGAATGAAGAGATTCAATATAATATAGAAAAAAATGAGCATGTGAAGCAGTATTATATGATCCAAAAACCACATATACCTGGATCATATGCCAAACACACCTCCAAGCTTCACGAGAAAACACTGGCGCCATAATTTCCACAAAGCTGAATGCAAGCAAAAAGATAATGTATAAGTTCATTACTTGACATTTCCGAGTCAGTCAATGTGTATAATATTTGAGTACATGATTAGCATATGCGTGCACATGGTGCACTTGATCATATCAAATCAACAAAACCTTGTAAGTATATCGGTAATGAGATTATGCTGTTTGTTTCACATAATGACACAATCTTCGACTACAGACTCTTACATCTCCATTCTTACAATGTCATAATCATTTTCCTTTTTGGAGATTTACCAAAAAATTAATCTCACTGTGCCCAAACATAAATGTATTAGATTTATTTGCTTTTACCGAAACTAATTCACAAGACATTATTTTATCTTCTCTGTCTACTATCCAAGTGATGTGATAGAATCATATTTCCACTGCCTTCTCGAAAGTCATTAAATAGGTGTCCATCTCAATATTCTGATTTCACTGACAACCTGTATCCATTTGTGCTTCAGCAACACATCCCGGTAAAAATGAAATGAAAATCATTTCTGTTCATATATCCACCATCTTTTACAGAGTGAAGCACATAAAAGCTGTAACCAAGCTTGTCTAGACACTTGTAAAATGAGGACAAAGGTTCACTCGATAATCAAAACCTTAAAGGGTGGACAGAGATGACAAACTGAACTGGTGGCCCTAGAAAGGTTCTTGATATCATTTAAAAAAAAAAACCTCCAATTCCTGTCCACTGTAACACCCACATCAAAAAGGAGGTACTTTTCAAGCACTGATATAACTAACCAAATAAACCCTTGACTTCCAGTACCCCCGGGGAAATCTTTCACATATTAACGGATAAATGGGTAGAGAGAATATACGCTGCACAAGGAGGCAGATGTGGATCACTGCACCAGCCTGGTTTTTCTTCTGTGTCCCTGTTTATCACCATCCAAGAAGACCTATATTAAAAACTTGCACCGACCAAAGAACTTAAATGAGTACTGTATTCATAAATGAAATCTTTTCTTCTCCCACTACAGATCTATGAAAGTATGTACAGCTTTATTTCCTCCTTTTTCTTTCCCCTACTCTTTTAGGGAGTGTGACTATTAATACACCTACTTGTGCACTTCTCTGTCACCTCTCCTCTTTGTCATTTGCCACGTCAGTCCATTATTAGGTTCAAGACCAGGTTGAGAAATCTCCAAACCATGTTTCTTAACCAATTGAATATACCTGCCCAATCGAGAAAGACTAGAATCAGTTCGAAGCAGAAGAACATAATGCAATAAAACATATTGGAAATCATTGGGGAACACAAGAAACAATAATTACTTGTCAGCATTGAAGTGTTCAACTCCAAGATCTTCATCCCAAATGAAAATATAGTCATATGCAGCTACAATATCAGGGTGCAGAAATCTCTTTGCATACCACCTGAAAGAAGAAAAATGAAGGATAATGGAAACGGCATACATATGGAAAGAATGATATATTTATCCAAATATGAGATCACTAATCTGTAGATTTTTCGAAAATTCATATTACATTTTTTTTTTTAAATCTTATTTCTACTTCTTGTGTTAGAAACTGAACTATTTTCCATGAAGTTTGACTAACATGGAACTCTTCTGATTGAGCCACAAAATTATGAAAAACATCCACGGGAATTTATTTCTCCCAAGCAACACAAAATTATGGAAAACACACACAGGAATTTATTTCTCCTAAGCAGCACAAAATTTTGGAAAACAGACACACGAATTTATTTCTCCTAAGCAGCACAAAATTATGAAAAACATCCACACGAATTTATTTCTCCTAAGCGGCCTCGTTACGATGTAAAAATACCTAATAGAAGTCTAGGCATGATGCCAAGATATTACCAAAATTACAACCACAATGGATAAACATGCACAAACTTTTAATTCTTCTGAATGGGTCTCATAATGTCTAATGGTAATGTGCAGAACAACTAAGATCTCAAGCTATAATTGATGAATCTTACCATTTTGTTTGTTTCCTAACACTAACATGTACTGCACGCTGTGACCACTCAAACTGATCCCACTCACTGGTCCGCCCATCATAGTGAAAAAGCATAATTTGGAAATCGTCAGAAAACTACAATAACACATCAAAAGAAATCTCAGAATAAGGTAACCCTATAATCATCTTAATCATAATTAAAAGTATCAAGATGAAAATTAAACATGCTTAACCTTCTTCACAGCTGCATCGATGTTTTTCCTTTGCTCCAAACCAACTGTAAAAGTTACTAGGTACTTTGGCTTCCTTTTCAGATCCTGCAGGTTTGACAGCAGTCTTATGAGCATATTCCAGTACGTTTTTATACAACGTGAAATTTCTTTACATGTCCAAGTCATGCTGTTGAACATACACTATGCCTCCAATCTCCTGATTCTTATTATCACCACAGTGGTGCAGGAGGATTGCATCAGACATGGAAAAGAAAGAAAGAGCAAAACATGGAAGCACATTCTGATATGCATAACCAATGAACATTAACGTCTGAATGGGCAAATATAACTTTGATCTGACCACGCCTCTAAGTAATACGGTAGAATTGTAGTACATAACCATTAAGGGCTTGTTTTATTCACATTAAATTTGATCAAATTAAAATTGTTTTTAAATGTGTGGTAGAGAATCGGAGAAAATTCGTTAATATATATATGTGTGTGTGTGTGCGCGGGCGCGCAAATGGTTGGAAAGGATGAGAAAGGAAAAGTAAATTTAGTTTAGTGAAATTTAATGTGAATAGAACAAGCCCTAAGAATGAGGATTACACGACAGACAGAAACTATTCAAATGATAATGATAATGCCGGTTTCACCTCCTTTTCAAAAAAAAAAAAACCTTACCTCACGAGGTTCACCCCATAATCTTCGCAAATAGAAGTCTGACTCCGCAACTACAATTCCCGGTGGCAAAGACTCTGCACCCCGAGGGTTTGTAGGAACATAGATCTGAGAAGCCAAAGATCGTGACCAAATCAACACAAGTTAAATATCATAACCTTGTCACAAAGATTATACCAACCACAGCAAAGAATGCATCATATCATAGTTAGGAGCTACTGAACTTCAATCCATCATAATAATTTGACTATTGATTAAAGCCAGATAAGGAACATTAGTGAACTTCATTAACTTTCGTTCAGCAAACATGAATCAACAATGAAATAAACATTATTGGTATTCAAGGTAAATAGAGCCTAAAAGTTCCAAATGAAGCAATACAAGAATTCAATGGAAGCAAAGAAGTACCTTAGGTGTTAAGGGAGTGCTACCGGAACCAAGATTTTCAGGAAAACTGCGAGATCTATGGTGATCATCACTGAAGGATATATCGAAAGAGGACATGAAACTTGAAGGTAAATTTATCTGCCCAAAAACAAAATACTAAAATGAGCAAAATATGCCAACATGACCTCTCAAAGCACGTTTAACTCACTTTGTGAACCGATTTACCTTAGTTAAAGAAACTGATGGAAATGAAACACCGATAAAATATCCAAGAAGCATCCCCATAAAAGTCGTTATTATGAGTCGGGCACTATCATTCGACTTCCTAAAAACGCCACTGCATAATAAAGGCAAAAGAACAAATAAGAATAACTTGCTAAGGGCTTCCATTTACTTTCACATCAGGAGGCACAGCCTTACAAACCTGCGGTGTAAGTTTCCCATTGTGATAACAAGTTGCTCAACTCAAAGGTCACGCACTAGGCAGAAACCAATTTCATGAGCAACACTAATGCATCCACCACTTTCCCAAAAGTGAATTTGTACTCACCAAGTAGAAACCCTGTGAACACACATTAACCAAAATAAATAAATTCCAATATTCAACTTCATAATTCTATTTGATCTACTAGTAACTATTCTCAATGGAACTTTTTAAATGGCAGTGTAAATCGTGGCATTACCACATTTCCAAATCTTTACCTTATTCAAAAGACTACTTATTATCTATTTTGCTAGCTGCAGATGTCAGCTGGGAGAGATAATGGATGAACCTAAATCTAGAACAGAACAGTGTTTAACAATCAAGTTGCTTCAAGTAATTGTTTCAACATTTCCAGCTTAGAAACAAGATAATTCCACATTCAATTGTCGATCTGTGAGACACGGTACCTAAAAACCAAGGAACTGGATACCTAGCTGGCATTAACAAGAATTGAAAATAAATTCAAGCAAAAATAAATAAATGCTAAGCATAGAGAATAGGGGGCGAAATCAAAGGGGCTAAATTTGGGCCTGTTTTATCAGACGTCAGACTAAATTCATTGAGGAGGGGAAAACTATTACGGTTTCGTTTCTTTTCAAAACGATCGATCAATACAAACGCGGAACAAATTGAAATAAAAATTAATTAATTAATTTCAGAATGAAATTTAAAGTTTCCAATTTGAACTTGATAGATACGTCAAGAAAGGAGGAATCTAGGGTTTGAGAGGCTTACAGAAGTGACCCAGCGATTGCTCGATGGAGGGAGAAATTGAGAAGAGAAGACGGTCTCGGTCTTTGAGTTCCTGAGAGATCGGTATGAATGTTTGCTGTTATTTTGGGTAAAAATTGAGCTCAAATTAGAGCAGATGAATTCAATTTTGCTTCTACCAAGTTACCCGTTTTAACCTTCTACAATCACAATGTCACAATGATGCTATTTTTATTTTTATTATTTTTTTTTTCCATCCTTTTACTTTAATCAAAACTGTTCCAAAAAAAAAGGTACCCACATCTTCACCGTTTATTTCCATATATATTTTTAAATAAAAACTATTATTAAATAATTTCCAAACATGTCAGCAGAGAGTAATAAGAGTTTACCCAATAATAATATCTATATCTATATAAAAGAAGAAATTTCTGCGGAGGGTCCTACTACAATTTCTCTCCAAAATGTAAAATCATTTTCTTTTTTTAAAAAAAATAAAACCTACTTAAATTATAGGAACGTGGTTTAATTATGGGAACTATAACATATTAATTATGGGAACGCAGTTTCCTATATTTATGAAAATTGTGTTTATTATTATTATTATTATTATTATTATTATTGTTGTTGTTGTTGTTGTTGTTGTTGTTGTTGTTGTTGTTTGATTGTTTGATTTATTTCTATTTAAATTCGATTTCGGAGATAATTTATTTTTATCTTTTATTTTTTAAGTAATTCAAAATTATAAAATTGATTGATAAAGCTCATTTATTTCATATAATCGTAATATTTTTCCATGCTTATATTATTTGGAAGTAGCTTAAATCCTTGATTTTAATTGTGTTTTATATTTTATGGACCAGGTGAAGGAGTCGAATTAAGTTGAAGTTAATTTTAAAAATTTTGAAGAAACAGTGAAGATTAATGAGAAAACAATTAGAAGAGTATCGAGCTTAAAGCGTGATCAAAAATTGACTTTTATATATATATATATATATATATATATATATATATCTGTCTCATATAAGCACGGTTTCCTATTTACTTATTTTTATATTTTACTTTTCTTTAGTTTTTTTTTCAATTCATTCAAGTTTGGACTATAAATATTTGCTTACATAATTTTAAGTTAATTAAATTTTTAACTAAAAATGTATTTTTTTATTAAGTTAAAAAAATTGAAATAATTTGGGTTATATTTTTTTAAAAAATATTAATTAAAATTTTATTTTCACAATTTTAAAATTATATTGCTCAAATAACAATAGGTAATATTAAATTTCTTTAGTAATAGTTTAAATATACATGTATCATATATTAAAAAATAATTTATGTCTTGCCACAACAAATATATGATTTGAGGCACCTCATTTAAAACATGAGAGAAAACTTTTGATTTTATAAAATTATATAAATAAAAACAATAGAAATCACATTGGGATATAATATTTTGGTTTTATTAAATTAAATTTTGATCCCAAATATTCTGTTCATACTTAAAATCATCCAGTATGATAATTGATATAACTTTTTTCTTACAAGCTAATGATTAGGGTCAAAATTTATAATCTAAAATATTTTTTATATATACTTCATTATTTTTATTGTGTATTCATATTAATGTATTTTTTCATTTCATAATATTATTTTATGGAAATATATTATTCTAATCATCCCGTGCATCGCATGGGAGCAATACTAGTTCTTACAAAATGTGGATTGGTAAAGACAATACTTGCATGCATAATTATGGAGCTATGTTACCTGTGTAACTTTAGTCGATAATTTTATTGGCAGGAAGTGAATGTGACAAGATCTCGTAGAGTTATATGTATCAATCATTAAGCTACCATTGTATAGAACCTTTTTGTCGAACATGATTGTCAATCAAATTATTCAAATTGTTAACAAAAGTTGCACTAATATCATCAACGTGCTCTCTCAAATGAGTTATCTATGAATTTCAATTGAATATACTGTTAGATATAAAATTGAAAAACATTGTATTGATTTAAGGGATGATGTATAATATATAAAAGACTTAATATTGTCTAGTACAGTGTATGAGAATCCTCCTGACAAAACTTTTATAAAACATTACTCAATATCTTTGTTTTTAATTCTTAAAGGTAATCATATATTAAAAATAACTATGAACATTTTTTTTTTCAAACAGACCTATACTAAATGAATTTTATGAAGTATACATTCTGTTTGATAGAAATTTTCGGGAAAATGATCTCTCAATATATGCAGTTAAAATGTGAAGAATAGCGGTAAGAAAAAGAAAAATAAAAATAAAAATTGATCAATCAATTAGATGAATAATTAAAAATAAGAGCTGAAAAAACAATATTTATCTAAAGTTTTAGCAAACAACCTCCAAGTGCTGAATTACATTTGAAGCGACAATTGCAGGAGCACAGAGAATTGAGGGACACAAGTTTTGCTGAGAAGTCACTATTACTACATTGCTTGTACCTAACAGAAGATTCTGGAAAATATTGCTTGGTTGTTAGCCTGCTTCCTGGGAGTTATCATTGACAGAACTAGTGTACCTAGGACTGAAACAAGATGTCCATTGTGTGCCAAAAGAGATTTGCTAACTAAAAAATTCCTCAAAACTGCTATATTGCAACCTATAATGTACATTGTATTACACTTTGGAGTGATATAACACATTACACTCCCGATCCAATGCCCAAAGTGCTCATATATGATCAGATGATGGACACATATCCCCTTTGTCTGCGTCATCAGGGGGACACATGTTAATCATCCGATGAACTCGTGTTTTCACGTTGTCTTCGATGAACTACTCAATTAAAGCCTGTTTCACATAATAATAATAATAAACTGCTTTTTTCTACTCCTTTCCTATTATATATTTTTCTAAAGAAATTATTTTTCAAACTTTCCATGATAAACCCCATGAAGAAATATTTAAACAGATGCATATATCCACCAGAAAATAGCCTCATTCAGAGAATCAAATGAGTATTTCAATATATTACATAAAAAATTACTCTAATATTCCCAACAATTATGATACAACTCGCACACTGTTCTTCACCGTAGTTATTTGATGTACTGTTTATAGTTCAATTTGGGTTATCAGTGTACACCCATTTTTACACCAGAGTGTACATGTTTAATAGAAAATAAGGTAAAATACCATATTTACCCCTTAGTATTACCTGTCATACTGAAATTTGAAAAGTTTGCTTCACCTTGGCCGTGGATGTGCAGGGAAAGAACGCGACGGCCTGATAGAAGGCCGAGGAGACGAGCTCCCAAAGAACATAGTTTGTGATCGGTTAAGCATGTTGACCATTGACGGGGTCTGGTAAGCATGCAACAAGCTACTGCTATCTGTCAAATCACCTCTTGCAGTTGCTCTCTGCCATGAATGTGAGCTCAATCCAGCCAAAACATAAGCTCTTCCACTCGTTTCATAAACATGTTGATTAGCCATTCTCTCTTGCATTTCCCGTAATTCCATGTCCAACGCAAGGCACAAATTGTCTCCTGCTCGTGCAGAGACAGTTTCTGATAGTTGTTTACGACAATTCTGTAGGATAGTTATGGCTGAAGCTAAATTGCCCCGTTCAGCAGCAGCTCTAGCTTCTTCCATGGCTTCAGCTGATTGAATCCTGTTTCTTTGCTTGTCTACTTCCAAGGACATCACACCTTGTCCAGTTACTACCCCCCTTTGAATTTTAAGGTCACTTGTAGAAACCTGAGTTACCAACTGGGCCAAAACAGGGTCTTTGTAAATGCAGGAAACCTTTATCAGTGACATCTCATTGTGGTACCCGCTAATAGGAATATCGGTGGTTATAAGAAAATCTCGTTCTTCTTCGGCATAAAGATCTCCGACTTGTATACTGCCCTTTCTTCTATCGGATGCAAGCCCCTGTTTGTAATTTCCAGAATTGATTGAATTGAGCTGTATGACAGGGTCAACACACTCGATTTCAACCTGTAATCCTTGTACAACCACACTTAATAGTCCGCCAATGCATTGAGCAAAGGCGTCTTGAATTGAACTTTCTGTCTCTATGAAAGAAAATGTCCCTCCGGAAGCTTCCGAGATCGAATGCATAGAAACTGAATCATGATCAATGCCAAATCCAAACGCATGCACGGGAATGTGTATGTTAGAAGCACTATTATGATGCATGCAATTTGGGAGTAATGATTGATAATCAATGCTGACATTTGGGGCATTGGAGCTACTCATGCTGCTAAGAGCATACGTGTCTTGTCCATCTGACAATAGTATAATGCTACAAACGGGATTTTTCCACTTGCTGTCGGTTATAACCTTAGCACCCTTCTTAAGGGCATCAACAATGTTTGTCCCACCATTTGATCTTAGAGAATTAACAGCTTGTAAAGCTTCTTGTTTTCCAGTTTCAGTCATTCTACGGAGAGGAAAGAGACGACGAGCTGTGGAGGAGAAGGCAATAACCGAAAGCCTATCAGAAGAGCTGAGATGTTGAATCACAAATCCCATTGCTTGTTTTAGCAATGCAAGCTTGCTACCAGCCATGCTACCACTGACATCAATCACTGAGACAATGTCCACCGGAGCACGAGAAGTTTGACATTGACCAATCCCAGAAAGTTGTGACCTGGTGGTAACTGGAGCTTTCAGATGTACAAGAATGGCAAAATTATTGCGGGATGTGGATTTTGGAACAGAAGAAACCTCTGGATATGTTTTAACCTCAATGACTCCAACAGAATGGTCGTCATCACTATGGGACGAGGGGGTGACATCAGGTAGGTGATTGACAGGTTCATCATCATCGAATACTGTAGGCTCCACGGGAAGAGATGAAGAAACCTGTTGAGTGGGGTCCACTAGTGAAGGAGGCAATCGTCTTATGACGGTCAACCAGGTGTCATCTCGTGGCCAAGAAGTACTGTTTAAGCTCGGCTTTCCATGTGGGTTATCAGTAACAGGATTCTTGAGGGGTATTTCTTTCCATTTGGCTCTGCAAACAGGACAAGTTCGTTTTCCATGTTTTACATTAGTTGTAATACAACGGAAATGGAAGGAGTGCGAGCATTCTGCTGTGAAAATGGCATGGCCATGGCCTGGTTTCATGGGCATCAAACATATTGCACAGACCCTCTGCAATTAAAGATAAAAAATCCAAATCAATAACTTGTCAACAAAATAAGGGCTTATTCAATCGAAGATGTTGTTGGTTTATATTGATTTACTCGAATAACGTGTTAGATATGTGGTTGAAATTTTGGGAAAATATATTAAAAAATGAAAAGTAATTGCATGAGTGGCAAAAAATGATGAGAGAAAAAAACTTAATGAAAGTTAGTGAAAAAAGATGATGTATAGAACAAGCCTAAGTAATGAAGTTTTCAGGCATCAGAAAGGAGTAAAAGGTAAACTTTCTGTTGAATACAATGTCATACTCTTATGTATCGATTAATTAAAAAGACTACAACATTGTCCACACCTTGTAGGACCCTCAGACTTCTTCCCCACTAATTTAATCTGTTTAAAAACTGCCAATATTTTGCCAGTCTATATCACAATTATCCTCAAAAAGGAATCCAACCACTTTATCCCACTCCAATACAATACAAGCCCATCTCAGACAGCTCATATGCATATTTCCATTCACCCATTAACATCATCCCTCTACCCCACATGGCAGGCACACCGTTTCAAACATGTTCATACACCAATCCAATCAGAAAACAAGCATTCACTGAGACTAGCAAGGGCTTATGTATAAACATGATGTTCATAACAAAGTGTGTGTGGATAAAAAGTGATTGACGGAAATTGTAGGTGTTTCTCGAAAGAAACATGTAACCAAGCATACCCCAAGTTTCTGTTGATAAATCTTTCCAGTATGAGCTTTGTAGTCACAACACCAATCCAAATATAATGCTGTGAATTAAACTAATCATTTAATGTCACTAATTGCTGCCTAAACTGGTGTTATAACGTCAATTGTACTAAATAGAAATACTTATTTATTTATTATGAAATCGAAATTACTTGTTTGAATTTATAGAAATCCAATCTAATCCAGAAGTTCTTAGCACTTTCCATCGATATTCTAGAAATCCAACCAAATGAAGATTCAAAATCCACAGGGAATTAAAAGAACACTGGATAAGAAAGAAAGTATCATGCTATTATCTTCCTTCAAATAGAAAATGCTTCAAAAATTATGGAGCAATGAAACCATAACAGTAGCCCAAAGGCTTCATCAAACTGGAAATTCGATTGCTAGTTTCAGGTTTCAATAAATCAAATTGCTAGTATGAACCTTTTGGGCACAAAAAGTCCAAACCATCTCTCTAATTCATAACTTAACAGAACCAATAACTTAAAACAAGATATCAGCGTTCATCGCTACAACAATAATGCCAAAATTCCAGTGAGTGCTCGTCCATTTACAGAATAAACACGCACACACTCACGCATATTTGTATAAATTATGATGTAACTTTTATACCTCGAAAGATTTGGAGGAAGATCGCGTAAGCGTGGTGGAATTTCGCCGCGGCGGCTGCGGAGACAGGGAGGAGAAGTCAGAGAACCTCCCGGCGGACGGAGGCGGCGCTTCCTCGGTCGTCCTCGGCAGGTGAAAACACGTGTTGAGGTTCAACCCGAGAGCCGTCTTAGCTTTCCTCCATTTACTCCCACCCATATTTGATATTTCCCCTAACTTCAGTAATCAATAATTAATAGACATGTACAGAAATAGAAACAGATATGATAAGTGCATTCACACGTAATTCAGAAGTAGGGAGCTGAGCTGAGAAATGCGCTGTCTGTGTATTTATCTGTTATTAATGGTTTATGGGTTATGTCATCTCTATACACGGTATCCAATGGCTTTACGTTTCGAAAAACCATATGTATATGTATATGTAATGTACAGCACAGCAGCTTTCAAGTGTCTACCAACTGTATTTTTTTAGTGCTTGGTCCACCTACCTCACCAAGCAATGCTAGTTGCTAACAAGCGTAGGTAGTAGCAGTGAGTTGAGATTTGCGTTATACTACTGATAGTAGTAACAAGTTGGCAACGGACCGTACCAACACCCACATTTTTGGGGGGAAAAAAGGGGCCCACACGAACTCCCACATCATTAGGAGGCAGTTATGTATTATTCATCTCACTTGACGTAAATTCCAAAACAAATTTTTTTTAAATAAAGATTGACGTAGCGTCATGGCACCCATGCTATACCAACATAGGCAACGGATCATTAGTGCTACTACTAGACTGCTAGCCTACCCTTTTTATGCAATAGAGTTCGATCAGGAAAGAAAGTTTATTTGGTGGTTGATTGTGATGAGAGAAGAGGAAGAAGACGTGTGGAAAATATTGGAGGCTGAATTATTTTTTTGGCCGGAAAGGCCAAGGGATTTGATAAATTTCGGGAGAACTTTGGCTTTTCTTGGAACAGACGTATGTTTTATTTTCTATGGCTTGTGTAGGATACCTTGCTACGGTATGCGAGTCTTGAATTGAAATATTTAGTTGTCCATTTATGTCATCCGTTTTAACTTTAAATCGAATGAAATAGAATTTGAGATAGGAGATCTTGATTGAATGTTAGTAAGGGTACGAATTCAAATTTACTGTGCCATTTTCTTTTCTAGAGTTTCATCAAATTAAAACATTTTATACACACAATCAAGTATATTAATTAAACGATATGATTATTTTGATTGGATAGTACAATCAAGAGAATATAAAATGGAACTACAAGTTTGTGAACTCATTAAAAGTACGACATGTAAGTCATAGTTGAAGATGATATTTTCGGGGAAAAAAAAGGAAAGAAAGAAAGAAATATTTTTGAACATGTAGTTGAAAAATAAAGAAGTTTTATATTCTATAATTTGATAACAGTATCAGTATTATATTCAATCAAACATTTGTCATTTATTGATCAGTATTAATAATAAAAGTATATTTCAAATACACTACACACAAAAACCGTTTAACTTGGTATAGAACTTCATGGATGGCGGCTTCTAGTAGAGACGTGTGAGTGTTTCCAAAAGTTGACCTGAATGCCACGCAAAATCGAATAGACAAATCACAAGATTAGGAAATCATTTCATAAAGAATGAGACTCTCTTGATCATTTTCATCCACAAAAATGTTATGGTTGAATAACAATATTGCCAAGATGCATATTTAACTCTTAAGATATTTTGATCCGTTTCGAAAAAATTCTAGATATTTTGATTGATCACGACACATACTCGTAAATTTTAATAAGAGATTCTCATATGATCACGACATATTTTGAAGTGATGGCCAATCTTAACCATTAAAATCGAAGATAGTATAGTGATTATTAATTGTTCCAAGGTACGTAGGAGTTAGGAAATTAAATACACCATTCTCTACTTTCTTTATCTAAAAAGCAAGAAAATGAAAGTGAATTCAAAATTGAAAATGTAAGAACGACAATTTCATGTTTCTTTGGCAGAGAAATTTAAAATTTATTTTTTAATATGTGATCGAATGGATATAGAAAATAGTGAAAGTGTGTTCAAAAACTTAAGAAATGGTTATTTCTATGAAGTTAATTATAAATTAAAAAAAAACGATAATCTTTTCAAAATACCTCTACCAAACACCAAACAAGTTGTAATCACTTGCACTAATCACCTATTAATTAAGAAAACGAATAATGTTTAGGTCCCAAAGACAACCCACGACCTGTCATTAAGGATTGTGCTGACTTTTAGCAAGACCAATATGTACTTTCGTGGGCTCCATTTGTCTTTCGAATTAATGCTTACACATTGAGCCCTTGTTCTATCCAACACAAAACTCATCAATTTTTTTTCTCTCTTTATTTCCAATCTCTCATTCAATTATTTAATATATTTTTCTCAAATTTCAACCAAAATTCAATACGCAAATCGAAAAAATAAAATTTATCACCCAAAGAACAAAGCCTCATACACTTCTTTTGTTAAAAAGATAAAAAAATTAAATAATATTAAACTGTAAAACTAAGGGAACTGCAATTTTCTAGATGAACGGTACCCATTTTCAAAAGGGTGGAATCTTGGTCATTCAAGAAAAAATGTTAAACAAAAATGCAAATTACGTGAACGGCTAAAAATTAACCGTGTAATTTATCCCATAAACAATTGTAAAGTATTCAAGATTTGTTTAAGAATTTTCAATTAAAAAAGTACAATAGTATTTGTAACAAAAAGTTCGGCTCATCTTCGTGTTGAGATTAAAAATAATAAGACATACATTATTGGAACCGATACAATATCTTCGTGATCACGACTTATTATGTCTACGAGAGAGATGTGATTTCGATATTGAATTAGTCATCCCAGCATGATGTTGTGAAGCCCAAAATTTGCAACACCAATAATTTTTCATTCAGTATGTATTACTTTAAAATATGTAACGGATTTATGTTAGTGCAAAAAAAAAAACAATTTTAAAATATGTAACGGATGAATTCATCTTCTTTTAAATTTTTATGGTTGTTTAGATTCTTTACTTTTCCACCTATGAGAACAAAATTAATGCGGGGAAACACCTAAATTTGGATTTGTTTTCCCCTTATTGGATGTCAAATAAGAGCATTTCTAGTATTAGGGTAGGTTTTTCCACCCCTGCCCTTCAAACTAAAATAATGTGAAGGGGCAAAAATGTATATTTTGTTTGATTTGGAATGGAAAAACCCAATCCTTTGGGGTTTTGTACCTTTATTTTCACTTGTCCCCTTTTCCTTATCACCGTTAGAATTGTCATAATGTAGAAAATAATGGCAATAAATCCAATTTTAAGATGCTATTCTCTAAATTCTCGACATGACCCGCCTAATTTAATATTAAGTTATTAACCAATACTTTAATACTACGTTGACAAATTTATATTTTTTCCCTTTAATATTATTTTAGAATGACTTTTTCCCTTTAAATTCTTCCCTTTCACCTTTTTCCCTCCAATTTTTTTTTTGCTCCACGTTAATTTTGCTCTAAAATTTTTCCTCCTTTAAGGACGGCAGCATTTGTGGCCTCAAAAGGAGTTGAAAGGAGCCATTCTGTGGGGTCCTTTCCAACCTGTTGTTTTCATTCCTCACGTGAAAAACCAGTCCTTATTTAAAATCTATGACCTCTTATTGGTGCAACACAGTTAGTGGAAACTAAGGTAAATGTCATAAATTGTCCATATTTTCAAGTGGGCGGTTGACATTTTAAGTCTACCTTAGCTGGATAATTCTGGGACGAACACTTTCAACACAAAAGTACCACAAAGTTGATTTCAGTGCTTCAAACATGTAAGTTGAGACACGAACGTGCGAGTTCTAGTTGAGAACTAGTGATCAATTTTGACATTTTAGCTTTGACAAATGATATTGATAGCTTTGTCGATGAAATTGATAATTCAAACCCAAAATTGAGTGCCCATATAAACAATTCAAGAAAGTAAAAAGTAAAAATAAAAATAAACACATGAGGTCAAATTGGGACTGCTGCTGACACGCCCTACCCCAAATTATTTCTAATAATTTGGCACGTGGCGTGCGTGAATGATGGATGCTAACCTGACATTGGACCCACCGCTAAGGTCGAATAAAACTTGACATGAAACTATAACTTTCTGCACTAAAATGATTTTATAAAATTTCTGAGAGGGTTCCCTTGGTAAATTCAACTAGCCAACCTGAAAATATATAACAAATACCAAGGCCAAAGCGAATGGAGAGAGATTGAGTCTTGGAAATTATGAACGATTCCACCACAAATGTTTAAGAAATTTTTATATGCCAAAAATGTTACAAATTCTTAAATGAAACATGCATGTATTATATGGTTTAATACGATGGTTGGCTCAAAACTCCATAAGAAATCCAACATATGCTCAAATTCGATCCTTTCCTATAAAAAAAAGTTAGAAAATATGAGCTTATGACTCAATGAGTGGATAAGTTCGCAAATACATGTATATCATCCTTCAATATTACTTATTTTGTGAAAAATCTATTGAACTTGATAACATACTGATATAATTTGAAAATCGAGAATTCTAGGTAAGCTTTACAAACATATTTCCAAGTCTGAAATGAGTTCCAATAATACCCAAGCTGCATATTCTCAAATACTAGCAATCATGCTGAAACCATATAAAATCTTGATAACAGCATTGCTAAAAATACTATAAACAGTAATATGAAAATTGAAGTCTGACTCATCCAACAATATCAAAATGTTGTGAATTGAATTTTAAAACTGAATCTACATAGATATTGAAAATCACACTAAAAGTATCAATGAGGGGTAACACACTCTTGCAGAGTAGTCTCGATGCACAAGGTGAACTTACTCAAAAGCTAAACTGATAATTGCATAACATAGTTATACGCACGCAGAGCAAGCCCAAAGGCTAAACAACACCATAAATTACCCAAAACCTATATATGGTCATGCACTGTTGAACAAATCTCATTAGTGCAGAGTGAATAACATCACATAGCATGGTCATACATTGTGGAACGCAACACATCAGAGCAGAGCGGGTAAAGAATCAAATGGGTACTTTAGTAGTTTTGAGACAGTCATATAATCATTTTAAAAGCTATTTAATAAAACTCATACTTTTCTTAAAAATCAATATTTCATGCGCTTCATAATACTAAAACACATTCAATATTAAAAACATGCTTAAAATAGTTCTAAAACATCTTTAATATTGAAAAGAATATTTTTCCACTCACGAAAACATACTTGATAATTACATAGTCGTTGTTAAAACCATTACTTAATAAAAGCACTCCCTTGAAACATCTATTTAAATCACATATCATAATCAACTTAAATAGCATTTTAATGTTTAAATAATACAATATTTGAAAAATATAATTTTTCCACTTACAAAATTGCTGACTACACTTAATTCAGTTGATAGGCTTGCCTAACAATCTTGTTACCACATGAAATAACGAGGACACAACCTATTCATTATTTCCTGCTCGCACTTCAACCAATGAGTTTAATATACGACTTCCATAGCTTCAACCAAGTAGTCCCCTTTCTCTAAACTAGCCCTAATGCCATATTACTCCTCTAAATTCATCACATCATACCTTAATCCACGATAATAATATAGTTTTCATAAAAATCAGCAACTTTATTCATCTCAAAACCCAATCTTAATACCATTTAATCACTATTTTCCAATGCAACTCTTTCACCAACGAAATCATACACAAATATCATTCTAAGACTATTCAAACCATGTTAACTTACAACTACACAAAAATTTCAGCAACCATTCATAAAGTATTCAATCACTTTTTCTTAGAAATATCAACAATCTCAATTGCTAACTTCTACCCAGATTAATCTTGTGTAATCCATATATACCAACTTCCTAATCTTATTTTAATCTAATAATAAGAGAGTGCCACATAGGCAAAGTGTTTAGATGGCAATGCCATGTTTGGCATTAACTTTTATGGATTAGTTATTTTCTTTATTTAATTTATGTTCCTTTCCTTATTTGATGGTGTTTTCCTTATTTTATATTTTTATATGTATTTCACATTTTTTATACGTATTTTAATTTTCAAATTAATTTCTAAATTTTTAAATTTTTTTATATTTAGTGTTGCATGCATTTTAATTTTTTGGTATTACATTTTAGTTATAATATATATATATATATATATATATAAATAAATATATATATATATATATTCGAATTAATTATGTAGTTGAAGTATCACCTTGGCATAGTGCTACATTGGCAGCGGGAATCTGTTTTAGATTTAAAAAAATTTTCACATATTTAAAAAATCCTCTTTTTTATAGTTAGCACGTTAAGGAGAATGAAATCATCTAACTAAATAATTTTTTTTATTCAATTTGAGTTGCATGTGGTACAACATCAATTCAATATATTCAGAATTCAATTCGAGCCAAATGTGGTACGAAATCAATTCATTGTTAATCATAAAATCATTGTTAATTATATTTGAAATATATTTGAACAGTATGTATATAACTTATAAAACATATTATTTAGGTTTTTTTTTGTTCAAATAAATATTATCTACTCCCTCCGTCCCACTAAGATAGGCACCCACTATTTTTCACACATATTAAGAAAACATCTTAAATGTTCTTGGAATTATAAGATATTCATATATTCTTTCAATTTTACCCCTATATTGAATGGTCAAAAAGTAGTGTGAACATGTTTAAATATCTTGGAAGATGAAATATCTATCTTGATGTTTAGTATTCCAATTATCTTAAATAGGGGTATTTTAGTACATGGAAAATAAATTATACATTCAATAAGGAAATTGGGATTATCTTTGGGACGGACAAAATATGAATACTTGCCTATCTTAGTGGGACGGAGGGAGTAAATTTTCTTACCTCAAATCGTCAATTACGACAATTGATATAACATTTTTCTTACAAAATAATATTACGCACTAAAATTTATAAATCATTGTTGAAATCTATAATATTACATATATTTCAGTATTTTTATTGTATATATTCATAATAATTTATTGCCTCATTTTATAATATTATTTTATGTAAATACACTATCTTAATTATCCCGTATAACGCACGCGGGAGTAATACTAGTAATAATTAATTCCAACTATTTTCAACTTGCCTTGGCAATGTGTCCAGGTGTCAGACTGGCCTCCATGGTTGGCGCACGCCACATGTCAAGGTGATGAAAATTGATATAGGGAGAGAAATCATATTGGTATTGAATGTTATATCAAAATGCATAATAGTGAAGATCATCAAAATTGACCATGAATCGAAGATTGGATTACATTGATAATTTCTACGCGTCCTGAATACTGTAGTTTTATTATTATACTTCAATTTAATCTAAACCAACATTTAACCAAAAGACCATGCTGGTTGTACACCGCCATTCTATCACCTGCTGCAGCACTGCATAAAGTTGTACAATTTTCTAACAGTCCAATCTTCTCTCCCTAAGATCTTCTCTCTCTCTGAGACTTGTCGAGGTAAAACTCCTAAAAATGGACAAAGACGCACTAGTCGAAACCAGGGTTGTGTTGAAAAACGTTATCCATCATGCCATAACCAATATGTGAAGACAGGTGGGGTAGTTGAGGTTAGAGTATCAGTTGCTCCACAATCAATCACTATCACTCCCAGAAATATATCTCCGAATGTCAAAAGACTGGTTCTTTGTAACTGAGTCGTTCCCATCAAAGTCATTTCCTCCATTCATGGGAGCAAAAGCTGCAAGTTTAATGTAAAGAGAATTACTCGCATGGTAATAGCACAATCACTTGTGAATTTATTCCACAGTTATTCGATTTGTGTAATTATCATAAACAAAATGCAGGATTGTAGACAAATGTGAAAAACGATTCTACAACTGACTAATCTGACCTTTTTCTCTCATTCTCCTATCCCTGTCATATTCAAATTTATCACGGATTTGGCCAACTTTTTCCCAGGTATCATCTCTCCCATTCCTCTGAAAACCTTGATCCTGCAGTAAAAGTAGAAGTCATGTTAACGCACAATAAAGGCAATTTGACACGCATAATGCTTCAGCAACTAGTTAACAGGAGAGTTTTGTACAATGCCTCAAAAGAAAAACACATAACTCATATCCTGCACTAGATAGCATTTCCAGTTGCAAAGCGTACAACTGACAAGCCCAATGCACACGTGTGGCCCTGCCGCCAGGGGGTGGGGGTGCAGTGGGATGTAAAAGAAAATGGCTTTGCCTGCTCGAGAAGGGCTTTCTCAGTGGCAATTTCAAGCACACACTCCGTCCAAAGATATATAGTCATATACAATAAATGAATGCTGAAACAGTGTTGACATGGATGATTTATGCTGCATGTATACAGTTTTAACCTATGCCTAAAATTACAAATAAGGTGAATACCATCTGTGGAGGTTGGCACTATCAAAATAAATGAACAAAGTTGGGTATAATGCATGCGTGATTACCGTCATTTGGTCGGGATGGGGTTGGCTTCTCCTGCAACAATATAAACCACCATTTAGTAATGTATTTTTGGTCTAACCAACAAGTAAACTTGACCAATAATGAGAATATGATCGATAGACTACAGAAAATGAAAAGAGATGAGGACAGAAAGTAGAAATCCATGTAGGGATATTCAGTTCTCCAACAAATGAGAGCCAATCAAATTTAAAATTAACCTCGTTTCTCTTGTAAACAGACAATAATCGGCCGTCTCTGTCTATGGGAACTATCTCAAATAAAAATTAGAAAACAGCACAACTTGGCCAAGAATTGCAATAAGAAAATAAACATAAGTAGTCAAACCTAAATGGATTGAAATCCTCATCATCATCTTCAGCAGAATCATAATTTGCATGATCTTGAGCAAGCTTCTTGGAGTAACCCTCATCCCAGTACAACCGCTCCCAGTTCTCCCTCATCTCATTATATAGTTCCATGTATCTTTTGCACCAAGGTTCATGCTCCTTTCAATCGCAACAGTAAGATCAGTTTACAAACAACCAAATGACTTTCCAACGTGAGTTCCAACTCAAGACATTCAGTAAAACAAATATGAATCCAAACAAAAGGAAATGTATGAAGAGCTCAATTCTTTCTTCCTTGTATATTAAAAATGAGAAACTTATTTCTCCAGAGTCGAACTATCTAAAAGTGCATTTGATTTAAGGCAAGTGCCAGTTTGTCGCAATATAACCGTGTCACTTTGCAAGTGAAAACTTCATGGAATTAGACATGCTAAACAAATATAACTCAAACTTCTACTGATCAAGTGTATCTTTCATATAACCCGCTGGATATGGAGGACAGGCCTTGCCATTACTTCGATGATGATCAAATTATTAAATACTCCAACAACTCTATGTAATACGAATTCATAAAATTTTGAACTTCACTGGCCATTAATTTAGAAGAAGCACAAATTATAATCAGATAAACCTAATTTGCACTGCCTCTGTTTCATATCATAAATTATACAAAAATCCTTGACACAACTACTCGCAATAACGCAAACATCAAACAAATAGATTAAGAAGGGACATATTCCGTGTTTTAAAGAAGAGAAATTACGGATTCTTTCAGAACGAGGCGTGTTCGGCGCATGAACTGTTCGCGGAGCTGCTTGCGTCTCTTGTTGGGAATATTTTGTCGAGGAATCACGAATCGTTCTCTAGGAGGCACGTTTTCTCCTATCTCGTGCATCTCACCGTCCACCACCCACCACTCCGACTTATCGTCCGCCTTTTTCAGCAGAGCCGATGGCGAAAATTTGGACCGCCGACGAGTTGGTCCAGAACCGGTGTCGGTCCGCGCGGACCGAAGTTGGAAAACAACAGATTGAAGTGAGGTGAGGACCCGAGCTCTTCTTCCCAACGAGAGCATCGTCAATGGCTGCAATGATACCACAAAAGCGTTCGAGTCTTCAATACATCAAAGGGCAATTTGGTGTCAAGTGAGTCAGTGACAGACCAGTTTGCGATAACGCCATATTTTTCATTTTTTAATTTATTTTTTCTTTTTATTTATTTATTTTGTATCCACAATCCTGTCTTTCATTTTTCATTTTTTTTAATTTATTTTTGTTATAAAAGTATAGAAACAATAGAGAGAATTTAGAGAGAATGAATTCTAAGGAATTCTCAGGAATGAATTTCATTAATAATCGCTCTATTTATGTGAAACTTCGAATTAAGACAATCGTAATTACATAATTTAAATCAGGTATAATACTTCACATATAATAATTACATCTTTTACCAAATTATTCCTCCACCAAATTATTCCTCATAATTCATAACCACCACATTATTCTCAATTATTCATAACACCTAATAATTATTCTTCAATTATTATTCATAACACTCCTCAACGACTATTAATACAAACGCCTTCCTGACCGTTTGGAGAAAAACCCACGAAAAACTTCCAAACCGAGCGGGATAGCTTGGAGTGGTTATATATCGCTTCATCAAAACATTGCTCCACCTGACGCCTATCATGCAGATATGAGATTCACGTCGCTCGCTAAAACCTCACAAGAAAACCCAGGGAAAAAACTTGATCGAAGGAAAAGAGACAATTCTCCGCTTGATTTCATATCTTGAGATCGATATCTTTACTTACGGTAAATGATTTCAATATCATCATCGCTTGGATCTAAAGCATTAGCTCCATTATAACTGATCCAATAGATACTGGCTGTATCAATTTCTCCTATCGTTCTCAATATACCATGAATATGCCTCATTAAAACCTTATTAGGAAAAACCCAGGTGGGAAAAACCCTAATGAAGGAAAAAGTACATTATTCATGTGAATACGCCTTTAAAGTTGCTCTCATTAAAAACCTTGCTAGGAAAACCCAATGGGATAAAACCTCGATCGAGGGAAAAAGAGTGCAACGCGTATTTTATACAAGTATCTTTCAAGCATTTCAAAATCTTTCATACATTTGTATGAGTATCATATACATTGATTTTATACTCTTCTGTTCATTTAGAGTGCATCAATTTTCTTACACAACTACAAAACATTCACCATGAACACATGTCTCCAAATACACAATTTAAAGCATATAAATTCATTGTAAAAACATGTAAACATATAAGTAAACCTTCATAACTAACTAACACTTAAAATATATCATTTAACATTTAATACTCACTTAATAGGTTATTTCATTCCCAGGGCTTAGTTCACCCTTTAGGTACTCATAAACACTGGGTTTAGCTCATCCGATCCTTTAATTTCCTTTTCGGCACTACACACACGATCGGTAATTTAACTTTCATGAGCATGCAACATATAATGACCACCATGCTTATCTTTAAACTTGAGCATTAGTCATCATCATCTCATCATCTCATAAGTTAAGGATTTCACATTCACCATTTATCATCTTCAATATATCTCAATATTTTCATTATCATTGATCATATGTAGCGCTACATTTTCATATCGTGTCGACACTTTTCAATTTCATTTCTTTCCCCATATCGACATAACTTATCGAGATATCTCATTATCAATCCTCTTTTAGGATTACACAATATAGTTATGTCTATATACTCTTCAAGAGTATATGCCTCCGTTATTAAGACCATCTTTTATAATTTGCTTTGATATATATGTTTGGGGAAATATCAACGCTTCTAGCGTCTTTAACTTATCAAAGCATCGTAGGCGATATATGTGATTGTTCATAGCCTTTCATGCATCTTTGAACTTCAAGTTCAGATTTCAATTTAGGATATAACATGATGCATTTCACATATTATTTTCAACCTTTAATACTCCCTCATGCTTTGAGAAAATTTAGAACACCAAAACTTCATATAGTTGGTATGATTTTAATCATATATGTTCTCATCATTCAAATTAATATGGGAATTTAGACCGTTTGCATTCTATTCTCGATATCGGCAATTTATTTGAGGACTTTAAATAATTTGCCATATAATATCCCACTTGTATGCATACTCAAATCCTTCAGGATTTATTCAAATCATTGGGATATATATATATTTACTAGCTTTATCATTAAATCTGAAAATCATGCTCATATCTGGTGAGCAAATATTTCAGAAATTTCAAATTACGAATCATATACACATGTGACTATCTAGTGGATCCATATCATAATATCTAGTAGTCCACATGGAGGATGAGTGGGCCCATACTTCTCATCCTTTAATCCCGGATATATTTGGGATTTATTCCCAATATTGGCTAAGAATGATTTCATCATTTATCGAGAACAATCATTGAAGAATTCTTTTAATTTTCACTTGAAATATTGATTTCAATAATTATTTAAACCGGGATGGTCATCGGTTTTGCAAGCAGTATTATTGAACTTCTAGTTGATAAATTCTTATATCGATTTCACTAGTATCGTATAGTGCTCAATATGATTTATCATAGAAATCATTCACCGACATATTCCATCATCTTTTGGTGACATTATTGTCTACTCTTGTTCAAACACGGAGTTCTGACTCATACGCATCACATCAGGCTATTATTTAATTCGAAATCGTAGCTCTT
The DNA here is from genome assembly GCA_018223645.1 of Jasminum sambac. Lineage (NCBI taxonomy): Eukaryota > Viridiplantae > Streptophyta > Magnoliopsida > Lamiales > Oleaceae > Jasminum > Jasminum sambac. The sequence goes on from CP073652.1 coordinate 33,144,865, forward strand.
ACGCTTCATATTATTTATTTAAAATCGGAGTCTTATTTCATACGCGTCGTATTATTCTATAAATAAATCATCAAAATTATTGCAAAATTCATCCTAACAAGGGCCTATACATTATAATGGATCATATGCTCTCAAATCTTCGAAAATACTATCCATCACTACCGATCAAAATCCTAAAAAGGATTTATCGATGTAAATTTGGAAGATTAAGGATGCTAATGAATAAGGGTATCCCACAAGATATCCGATACTTGATTGAAGCAAAGGTTCGATTATCTGGTGAGGTTTCAATTCCTTCTAAATACATGCCTGGTATGGGTAAAAGTAGTTTTTCAAAGAAACGGAGAGCAAAAAGATTAGGAGGATGCTACAAGTGTGCTCGGTGGACATGTGACACTCGATGTAAATCTGTGGGGTACTTGTCCAGAAATCGAGAAGATAAAATAGCATTCATTAAGGATGGATTGAGTAAGGAGCTTTTGGATGATATTCAACAGGCTCTTGAGACACATCCTAGTGGACACGTACAAGGTGAGCTAATGGCCTTATGGGCCAAATTCAAAGATCAACAAGCGCGTTCTGATCTTGAAAAACTTACTTTAGAAAATCCTGTTTGTAAATTTAGTAGAAAAATTTAGCATAATGATTTTCCCATATTTATGTAAGAAAGCTCGATGTAATAACAAAGATCAATATATTTCTTTTATTTGTAAATATCGTTTTCAATTTTAAGATATATATTATTTTTCAATCAATGACTATATGTCATATCACTAAAGAAAAATTTGCCTTTTTCTCTTTCATATTTGTCAAAAAGTAAATAGTGCACTCAATTATTGGTTTTAAAATTTTTCTTTAAATAGAGGATTCATATATCTCTCATGTTGAAAATATAGTGCAAAAAGAGAGATAGGAGTAGAGATGGATGTGGAGATTTTAGAATCATCTCATACAAGTCGACTTTACCTCGCCATATTAAACCGTATGTATTCTTGGTGGATCTAAGCTGGTAGGCCATATCCAATATGTGGATATGGCAAACCAACTCGTAAAAAGAGTTAGGAGACAAGAAATCAATATACTATACGGAGGAACCAACAACAAACTTTTAGCTAGACTTATAATGGCCGCACAATCATGGGGAATAAGAGTTTGAGCGTAATACCTTTCCATCTAGTTGGATCTAATACTCGGGTGGAGCTAGTTCTACCATGGGTCCAAGAGGTTTGGGCTACAGCGCAATCCATCCACAACGCATGATGTATATGATGAATAATAGTGATGCTTTCATTGTCCTTCAGGCGGCTACAACACCTGGCTGGAGGAAATATTCAATATAGCCTCGTTGTACAGTGGAACTTTCATGTCAAACCAATAGGTTTGTTGAATATTAATAATTTCTTTGATGGCTTACTAGCGTTTCTAGATCGTGGTGTAAATAATAAGTTTATCTCTCATTCAATGAGAAAATACTTATTTCTGCTAAATCTTGTTGATGAACTACTCATCAAATTTCATGCATATGTTCAAGAATCTGTGGAAGCCTGTGTCCGTTGATCACGGATCATGGTGTCAAGCGAAAAAGAAATTCGGATCCTTTAAATATTTCATTATGAATCCTAATGTTGATGGTGGCGAGTTACGGAGTATTTATACTCTCGACGCATCCCTCATTTATGGATTCAAGATGTATATTCTTTTGCATTTCTATATTTTCGAGTGTTTAATGCCATCTTTTGATATTCTCAATATGTTCCACTTCGATCTGCTTTGTACTTCTTCCGGAGTAATAATAATATCATATTGGCTTTATTCAAATACGTAAATCTAGTGATTATGCTTCTTCAAGAGCATTTTATTCTCATATTAATACAATCTCATATCATCGATGAGATTACTTCATATAATTTCTCCATGTATATATTATCTTTGATTTATCAACATGGGATCTATTCAAGATTTTACTTTCGTCTATTTATCCAATGGTAACTTCAAGTACCACTTGCTCAATTTTCTCCATTCGTATTAGGTATATATGAAGAAGTAATTTTATTCTCATCGCCTACTTCTTCGAGAGTATGATTAGAATATTTGATCAACTACTTCTTCCTGAGTAGGATTCGTTATAACCAATCGTGTAGTATAACCCACCACATTGGAAATATGCACACCAATCGTGTGGTATTACCCACCACATTGGAAATATACTCAAACTATAAAGTGCATAAATTTAAATTTAGAAATTAAATTTCCTCCAATAGGTGGTCGAACCTATCTTATGGGAATTATTGCAATAAATATAAATCTACGAATTTAAATAGCAAGAATTAAATTGCATAATATTTAACTACTTCTTCAGAGTAGGATCTGCTAGTAGAAGGTATTACCCATCACTTAGCATATAAAGTGCAGAAATATATAAAACCTTCCGCTTAGTGACGGTTTGAACCCATCATCAAGTAGGAGGTATTGCAGTAATTAAATTGCAGTAAATAAAGTGCGAGAATTAAATATTGAACTGCTTCTACGGAGCAAATTTGTTCTTCTAGAACAAATACTCATTACTTCTACAAGAGCACACTTATCCTTCTAGAATAAGTACATTATGTAATTGAACTCTTCTGAGTTACATTAATATTTCGATCTTTTAACTCAAATGGACTTCAAGCCATTTTATATAATCAATGGATTTAGAATTTCTTCATGAATATTCTATCCATTTTTCACTGTCGTCAAAATTAGGTCGGTTTACCCTAAGGGTAAAATTGTCCATTCCAATTCGCAAAGGTAAAATTGTCAAAAATATTTTATCAATGTTTTACGATTGGAAAATTATCTCCTTTCTACTTCAATTTATCAATATCAAAATATTCAATGACTATTTTGTAACTTTTTCAAAAGTTGGTGTCTTGATTTGTAAATTTTGAAAGTTTGATAATAACATATTTCAAAACGAGTTATTACCCTATCAATGTTGGTGTCAAATCGAAGCTCGTTAAATCGAGTATAATGGAGTCGAGAAAATTTGATTTTGATAATGTATACTCCTTATATCTCGATAAAAGCGAATGTTATAGTTTAATATATTATTATATTATAAAATCATATGATTTACCTTTTTCCCTTTCTCTAATTATTCCATGGATGAGATTTACTTGCAATCCATTTACGTGATCGGAAAATTCTTTGGACTCCATTCTTCCAATTTTTGAATTTGACATCTCAAGCGAGTTGTGTAGAATGAGGAATTGTGGGAGAAGAATATGAACAAAGGGAATTTTCAATGATGTATTTGCAAAGAGAGAGTTATTTAGGATTGATGAGGATGAATTAATTCATTGGTAATAATCCAGGTTTACGATCTGAGAAGATCATCTATAAGATCTGTAGAAAGCATACTTCTTTCATATTACTCAAATTTGAATACTCGTCTTTGATAACGTGTTATAAAAGTATAGAAACAATAGAGAGAATTTAGAGAGAATGAATTCTAAGGAATTCTCAGGAATGAATTTCATTAATAGCTGAGCTCTATTTATAGGAAAAGCTTGAATGGCATAATCGTAATTACATAATTTCATCAGTGTATAATAGTCATTCACATATAATAATTACATCTTTTACCAAATTATTCCTCCACCAAATTATTCCTCCACCAAATTATTCCTCATAATTCATAACCACCACATTATTCTCAATTATTCATAACACCTAATAATTATTCTTCAATTATTATTCATAACAATTTTTTCTTTTTACTCTTTTTTTTTTTTTTTTGGTCTCCACAATCATATCATCCGGTAATGGATCCCTCCGGGAGACTCCCTGCGCCACGTATCCCCCCTGATTGGAGGAAACCTCAAGTGGGATCCTGATTTAAGGCCCTTGCATTAGAAACACCTTATACTCTAAAAACTAACATCAATGTTAATTATATTTTGACAATTCACTAACTACTTTAAAATTTCTTTTTACAATATCAAAAATAATAATATTTTCAGTTACGAGGATTAAACTATCCTATAATATCGATTGTTACCATATTCTTACCATAATAAAACAAAAATTTTGGTTCTTGGAACCCTAAAAAATGATTGGAAAGGAAGTGAAGAATGTGAGTCTTTTGATTTATAGTTTTTTTATACAATAATCTCAGTCAAAAAATTCAAGTCCGGAAACCTTTTTTCATATTATTACAAAAAAAGGGGCGTAACACTAAACTTCCCCATCAAATTTACATGGTAATTAGGCAAGCTTCAAGAGGAGGAAAAGCTAGTAAGCAGCAATAGAATCAACCTCCAAATAAATTCTAAGATAATCAATATTTATGCAAAGTTCAAGAACATATAAGAGCTTGTTTACCACACTTTCAAAAAGTACATACATATTTTTTTTCAACCATTATTTTGAACGAATCAAAGATCCATTTGGTTGATATGACATTTTTTTCATAAGAAACATTTGTTAGTTGTTGATGGCGACATTCAAGGTAAAAGCAATCTCATGCCCATCTTCAATGACGAGTCAAGATTTATGGGTCAATTCCAACCTTTAAACAGTCACACATCCAATTAAAACAACACATTGTATACCTAAATTCTCCTTTAAACAAGAGAGCCTGAAGAAACAAGAACTAGAACCGCAAATCTTAACACAACTCGGACTCGTCCAAGTTACCCGTATAAAAACAAAAATCATTGGTAAATTACCTTTCAACATAAAATAGTGAATATTAGCCAAAACAAGTAAAGTTCAATTCCCCATTACAAAACGCCTTTTTTGACAGTTACACAACGGGTCAAATTACCTTACCGTTGCACAAGAAACTGTCACGTTTGGACTAAGTAAATAACAGCCGTACATCCTACATTATTCTCTAGAGTATCCAACACCTAAAGCCTTCACTTTCAAGCTTATTCTCTAGAATCCTTCCCACCAACAAAGCCAAGATGCAACATTAATCCACCTATATAGACAGTCACGAACCATACGAGCCCCGAAACCCCATCTGAAAACCATGGTCGTGTTGCAATTGTGCACTCTCTGCCGTTCGTCTAAGACCCAATGTGAGAGAAACCGAACCTAGACCCCCAATCTCGAGCCCATTTTGAGGGTATGGCTGAAAACCCATTAAAGATCCATTGAGACTAGATGGAATGGGATAGTCGGCTCTTGAATGATTGTCGACATCCAGATGCATACAATCAGACGAGCTAGATTCCACTTGCTTGTTGAGAGGTGCACTTGCGTTGACGTCGTTTGATTGGATGTTAACTTCGTCTGGTGGTCGCACTCCGGTCGATCCTTTGGTTTCTAGCATGTGGATTTCTTCAACCATCGGTTTCCACACACGAACCCGGGCATTAATAAACCAATTGGACACCTAATTCCATCAAAACTAACACTTTCACAGTACAGAAGTGCGGTTAAAATCTAAAAATAAAAAAGTTGTGGGCCTCACAGAACGTGCGGTTGATTGAATGAAAAATACCTGGTTTCTTGTTAAGCCAGTTTTAGCCGCTAGTAGATGCTTGTCCGTGTCCGTAGGATAGCTACAAAAATATTATTTACTATTCAATATTTGATCAACGTGGGATTTATTGCTTAACAGTCATGACATGTATGTGTGCATCCCAAAGAGCGGGATATATAACAAGAGAGAGACTTACGGGTGAAGGAAATGGTCGAAAAGCCAAGCGCGAAGAACAGACACCGCATGTTCGGGCAGGCCTCTTTGGGGCCTCCATACCCGTTGGGTTTCAAGAAACCCGACATGGCCTCCACCTTTTTGCTTGTCAACGAACCTCAACCTTGTTGTATCAAAATCAGCAACTTTACCATTGCCGACATCATTAGTTGGGGACGAACCATCTTGCCTTGAGCTGCTCTTGAGTTGTTCAGCTATGGCATTCTTTAGACAGCGAAAGTGCCCTGAAATTTTCTTTAGAGCCAAAGAAATGTATGGAATAGCAGCAGTAAGACCCACCACTGACTCGAAGGATGAGAACACCATTTGCATCTGCTGATGATACTGCTTGTACCTTCTTGAAACCTAAAAACAAGAATGGGCAAATTGAGGTCCTTCTATTACAAAAACATGCAATTGATTACGAAAATGTGTGTTAAAACTTTTATTTTGCCAATAGCTACTTTTTTTAGTTTGTATATAATAGTCATTAGAATCAATAAACTTGTGTAATTTAGAATGTTCGGTTGAAATTAATGTTTGACTTTGATTGAATAGTCAAGAAAACTGACCTCATCTTGGAGACGCAACAGTTTAGCCTTCCTTTGTAGATATTCGGGCCAACACGTATTAGTAGAGCTACTTTCACCACCGGGATCATAACCCCTCTCATTCGACCTACGAAACGCGAAGGACGACCCATACGTATCCTCATTGCTTCCTTGATCTACAACATTGTCACCTGAAACCCTAACTTCCCCAAAAGGTTCAGAAACCTCATTCATTTCACTCGGCTTAGGAGTTGCATCACACGAGAACTCTTCCAATAATTGCTGAGCTGGCTTCAAAAATTTCGAAGAACTAAGAATCGTCGCATAGCCGGTGAAAGGCCCAAGAGGACCGATATTACTTTGAGCAAAGCTTGGTTTTCTAGCAACCATATCTTGAGAAGGAAGGGAAAGTTTTGGGACTGACGAAAGTGATAAAGATAGGCCTTGAGTGGTAGAACAGTCATTTCCAACTACCCCATTCTTATGTTCGGTATAGTCTACTTCACTACCCCACTGATGACCAACAGCCCAAGAATTATGGCCAGACGGCATTTCTAGGGCCGTATGAACAACTTCGTGTAGTTCGGTTTGGTAATGTGAATTACCATAATGAACGTCGACTGGGTGCTTTTCAAGATTTTGATAAGGAATTTCATTTGAAGGTCGAACAAAAGATGAATAAGTTTCTCTGTGTCCATTGCAAGGTTTGAAATCTAATATCGATAGAGGCGTGCTACTATTTCTCAAACAACCAGACGGACTCTCGTTTACAAGCATCGTATTTGGATTAGTCGACCAATCACCGCCATTCCAAGAGTTAACATATTGTGGGACCTCATTTGTGGTGGTTGAAGGATTAAACGTCGCTGATGATGATGACATTAGCGAAAATCCCCCATATGAAGCCTCTCCAACACCGGGCTTATCGGCAACTAAAAGCTGCTTATTTTCGGCAAAATTAAGCATCTTGGGGTTAAAATCTGACGGGTGACTACCCACATTATCATCCCTACAACTTCGAAAGTGAATGAAACCGGAGGGCAGAACGTGGTGGATCGGTGATTGTTCGAAATGAGGCGCCTGGTCGGAATCTTGCTGGAATCTTAACTTATTTCGCCGGTTTTTTTGAGCAACGTGTAATTCCGGCCTAAAATTGCTCATATCCATATTTGAGAGAGAGCCTAATTACATCAAACAATAAGAACATTCCCCTGCATGAAATTACATGTCATTAAATCAAGTAATAATTCAACCATTCACACACACAAGCACACACAGGACACAGCAGAGAGTAATTTCTTGCAGTCAAAAACCATACAGTGAGTGCAGTAAATTGACTTGAATTTACAGCTCAACACATGCATATCTCCTACAAAAAGGGATCCTTTATAACTTTAACCAGAGCGGTAAAACAGATTATGGGCCAAAATTGGACAGAAATCACTGTTATTGAATAGCAGAAATACTGTAACAATGCAAATTTTACAAGAAACCCTAAATTTTAGGTCAATGGTTTTACCATTCTATTTACCAAATAGACCTAAAAACCCATAAAAATTGAAACCCACTAGAGGATCCACTTCATGAACTTCAAGAAACTTCACAAACAATCATATACATACTGATCTGAATTAAACAAATCATAATCATAATTTTAAAAAAATACACTTTTTTATTCTCTTCAAGTAAGTAAAGGAAATCTTGGAATTTGCATGAATACGGTGAATTGCTAAGTAAATTCTTGAGATCAAATCCAATAAATAAAACCCAAATAATCAAGGAAATAAGCAGCACAATAAAGCTAACGAATTCGGAAATTTTTATTTTATTACCTCTCTATCATCAAATACAAGTAACCAGATCTTCATAATGAAATAGAAAACCCTTTTGACAGTTATAAGAAGTGTGCAACTTTCCGGCGAGTGCCCGGTGAACTTTCCGGTAAAGCTCCAAACTTTAAGCTTTAACCCCTAGACAAGAATTCGAAGCACTTTCTGAAGAACAAATGAAGTGTCATTTTACACAGTTGCCATCGATTTATGCTTTCAATACTTTTCGTGATTCTCCAAGAAAATGAATGAATTATTGCTCCTCAACTTGGATGTTGAAGATTGAGACACACTCTCTCTCTTCTCCAGCTTTCTCTCTCTATAAATATAACATGCTTTTTCAATATGTCGATATAAAGGCAAGACAATGGTGGTCACTGTCCGGTAATGACAAGTTATCAACCCATAATTAGAATTTCGTACTGAGATTAGAAAGAAATTAGTTTAAAGCGAGGTAATTAGGAAAAGATAATTATTTTCCTCTATAAGAAGATAATAATTACATAAAAGAAAGTATTTTATTTTGCCATAAAATTTTCGCTCTCAATGTTCATGCTTTGAGTCCTCAGTCTTGACAAGCCTTTACCCAAGGAGCTTATGTTTTTCTCTTCTTTCAAAATTACTTTTAACTCAGGATCAATGAAATTGATGTTTTTACCTTTTATATTATATATATATATTTTTGGTTTTCAAAAAAATAATTTTTTTTACTCTAAAAATATTGTACCAAATCAATCAAACCTGCTCGATTATGCGAAGCACACAAAAATATTTAGTTGTCATGAGCCTCTTATATTATTCTTTTTTCGAGAAAAATTGCTTTTGACAATCGCTGATTTAATTGATTTACAATCTTTTAATAGTTTTAAAAATATTTTCTCTACTCTTTTTGTTTTTGTTATAAAAGGTTTGTTTTAATCTTGCTTTCAAACGATTTTATTACTTTGCGCATTTTTTTCCTTTTTTTATAATTTTTATTATGGCCGATGCTCCATGTTAGGATTGAGATTTGTATATATTTGTATATATTTTTATGTGAAATAAGAGAAAAAATAAATAAAATTGAATAGTAGAAATTTGTATAGTACATATAACTCTCATCAGATATGTGAATGTGATTGGTTTAATCAAGTTTAAATTTTAAAAAAAATACATTAAAATGCATAAGAATTTCATTCCCAACATACGCTACGCTTCCATTTATTTAGGTAGATAAGAGAATTTTTAATGTTAGGGTAAAAAAACCGAGAAAAAAAATAATTTGTGGGGGAAAATGTAAGTAAAAATATGTTCTACAAAGAGGAAAAACAATTTTCCACCAATGGGAGCATTCTCATTGAGGTGGAAAAAGCTAAAAGAGTGATCAAATTTGGTCAATCTTTTAGGTTTTTTCATTCTAAAAATTTAATTATATTTCCATTTTTCCCTCTACATTATTTGTTCCTATGGAGTGTAAAAACCTAAATTCGGAATTTTACACCTCAACCGCAGAAATGCTCTAACAAAGTGAACCATACGGCCATGCAAGGAAACAAACAAATATACCAGAACTTGAGCTGCCTTTTGTTTGTTTTAACTTTTAATTTTGTATATACCAGCAAAAAATTATTTTCTAACATTTTAATTGAAGTCAAATACCAGCATATATTACTATTCATCGTTATTATCTATACATTTCGTATTTTTACTATTCTTAAATTAAAAAATTTAACTTTCAACTAAATAAAAATTCACCAGAATATACGACTAGTCAATGATTGTCTTGAATTGAAGCCATAAAAAAGAACCTGCTGCTTAAATATATTTTTGATAATCAAAGAAGTCCATTCAAATGTCTAACGTCATAAAAAACAAACTTTCCAACTTGAAGTTCCTTTCAAAATGACTTTTATACGTTCCTAACACAGGTTAGTTAGAGACACAGATAAAGATAAGAAAATGATAAAATTACTCCATGCCCACCCCACATTCAGGGGAAAAGGGTAATTTTTTATTTTTTTTATTTTTTTCTATGCCTTTACCTTACCCACATTAAGAACGTATAAAATTTGCTTTGAAAATTCGACCATCCAGCCTGTGCTAGTTACGAATTGTGTACAGTCAATGCTTGCTTGCTAGAGTTTAAAATTAGAATTATTTTTCCAGCTATCACTTTCAATTATTTATTTAAGTAATTTGACATTCTTTTTATTTTTAATAAAAATTTTATAAATTGACACATTCAAAAATTCGTACTTCAAAAGTTTCCATCAAATATCCTCTCACTTCTTACCATTATCAAAATAATATAACAATCTTTTTATTAAAAAAAAAAAAATTGTACAATAAGCGCTAAACTTTGGCTGTCGATTAGACGGGAGAGAGAGAACATTTGTAATCCATCCCATAAATGAATAAGACAGGGGGTAAAATAGCATATGATTTCGTCACCTCAGGTTACAGGCATCGGGTAGCGCACCGGCAGATCTTTTGCTTAGTGACAGTAGCTATGTTACCGATTACCGATAAAAATCCGGTCAGTGAAACTGTACGGTAAAGCCTGTCTTTATTCCCAGAAACTTACAAATCTACGCTGCAACTTACGATAACTACAAGTTCAACTGGTAGTCGGTGATATCCTCAACGGGGTCCGGTCTTTCCGTGGAATAATTGTTAAAGTATACACATAAGTGCCTATATAATTATCACATTCTAATAAAATATGACATGAAATGGTTATAATGTCCCGTAAAAGTGGGGGCCCTATACCCTAGGGTGTCGCAAATTATGTGTACTCCAAGCAAATTCCCTTTCTGTGAATGTTCATTGACAAATAAATAATACTTATGGTACACCAAAATATGTACCATAGAATTATCACAACCTTAATAGGGTGTGGGCTATTTTCAGAGGGTATTTTGATAATTTATGATATCAACATATTGATGTGGCGTTAACGTAATTATAGCTTATGCTGTCACATTAGTATATTGACAGCTTACGTTGTCAACATATTAGTACGTGGACATCATTATCGGTCTTTCAAAACTCTGCCAAATATCAATCGTCATACCCAATCGAATAATGGATGGTTAATTTCAATAGTGGTCATTATAGGTTTGTTCTATATACAATCTTTTTCTACTAACTTCTGTTAATATTTTATCTCTTATCATTTTCAACCACTCATATAATTATTTTAGTATATTTTTAATATATTTTCTCCCATATCTAACACGTTATTCGAATAAATCAACATAAATCAATAACATCTGGAACGTGCCCCAAATTTCATTAAAATCGTAAAACGAATGCTAAAATTCCAAATTTTTAATGTTGGTCGCTAAAGTTTTCTTACACTTTAAGGCCTTGTTCTATTTGGTATTAACCAAATCCGCACGCAATTCCGTATACCTCATACTTATTTTCAATCACACACACATTTCCCAAAATAATATTAACCACACATTTTTACACGGAATACCGCGCGGAACAACTAAACCCCCAATCAAACAAGCCCTAAATCTTTAATCGATGGTGACTCTACTATATGCCTAAAAAATTTGGATGATTTTTCAATACTATTGACACAATTATACGCGCTATATATGTAATGGTTTTGATGGACTCATATCACATTCTATTCATAAGTAGCAATAACTGAAAAGCTAGGCCTCGCATTAACTAATTTGTTATATTAAATTCTAAATTTAAAATATAATTTAAAATAATAAATTGGTTTTTGTTACTAACTCTGAGATTATTATGAACTAGTGTTTTCACCCGTGCGCTGCACGGGGAGATGTAAAAAAATGTAATGTTCCATCAAAGTAATTAAATAACAAAAATAAACCCAATGGCCAAGCTTCAAATAAAAAAAAAAATCAAACTGTGAAAACAGAACATAAAAGAATAAAAACAAAACATTCGAATTCATAGAGAAGACTATGTATGCATAGAGAATTGGGTATCCTAATCAGAGATTGGTGCTTATCAATTAGGGGTAGGATTATGCTAAAATTATGGATTATGTATTTTAATTGGAGCTGTGAGATTACGTAAAATTAAGGATAATGCAGAAGGAATGATGTTTAAGCGGGACTTAAAAGAATAAAATAAAATATTAATTATTTAATTCTGAAAAACCAAAGAATGAGCGGGAAACTGATCTCATTTTATTAATATATAGATATAGATATAGATAGTTATGATAAATATAATTATTAATTTAAACAGGATATATTCGGATGTCTAATGTTAGGTTAATTTTATTAACGTTGAATAATTTTTCAGTAAACTTACTAGCCATCGAAGTTCAAAAGTTTTAGCATTAACCACTGAAATTTGTTTATACTTTCACTCTATTATTTTTGTAAAATGTCTAGATGAAGTTTTCCTGCTAATGTACATGTCGATGCATATATACATATATTAAAGTTAATTTAAATCATGTAAACTTAAAAATCATTTTACGTGAAATAGGATTTTATTTTTAGTTGAAGTATAATTTAAAGTTGTAAAAATTTAATTTTAATTTTGTTTCAAATATTTTTTTTTGATAAAATATTATCAGAAAGTAAATTATATAAATAAATTTTGTTATATGTCCTCATTTAATGGGGCATTATGAACTAGTGAATTAATGGTAAAAATTGATTACAAGTATGCAACTTATACAAAGATAATCTTATAAATAACCAAGATAAATGCTACTTAACATAGAAGATACTAATATTTATTTAATTATTTATGTTTTTTAGGGTACAAATTGCATCAAATCATATTCAGATGCAATCATACAAACTTTATTGAAATTTTATTGAAGTGGAAACTACAACTGCCTTACCCGGAAGAATTATAACTGCAATACTACTATAATTCCAACTATAACTACTATTAGTACTAAAGCCGTAGCAGGCTACAACTAAAACGACGCAACATGTAATTGGTACACGGTTGATGGAACTTCATGAAACTGGGTCTTAGGGCCTCAACATTTGTCTTCTTAACCAACGAGACAAACGTCATTGGCAACATATTTATATTTATAAATCAAACAGAGAAGCAAATGCAGCTCGTATATATGGAAACAAATACTGTATTACAGATATTATCTTTTTTTGCAAGGTACATAGAAGAAAAAGATACTTGTCGCTTGTTGAAAATAGATGACCGTTAGGAAACATTCTCGACGATGGGAATATAATTTATCATGGATATGCGACGTATAATCTTTCAATAGTCCTATGAAATTGATAGTCTCGCTCTATCACCCACGTGTAGTGGCGGAGTCAGGATAAAAATTTATTGGGAACACACGGTAACCCAGCGAATTTTTTCAAAAGAAGTGATAATATAATACTAAGAAAATTATTATTGAATGAATTAGTTTTTTTTAGTCTATTATAAGCACAAAACGTACACTTATAATATAATTTTATCATCTGTCATTTACTATCTTTTTCCATATTTTAAAAACCAACTGAAATATATAGCCAAACATTTTCAAAGATGAAACAATCGAAACAATTTTTAATATAGAAAAAAAAGTAAAGTAGAGGTGACCAACAGAAAAAACTTCAGATTTTCTAAGGGCGCTAGACACCGTATAGCTCCACCAATGCTCACATATGGATATTTTACCATATAGAGTGATCAGGGATGGCAAAACCAATGAAACTAAATTGAAAGTCCAATATATTCAGCAAAATAACTACTACAACTACTACATATATAAAGAAAAAGACAAGTACAGAATTAGAGATAATATTGAGAGGTCCATACGAAATCGAAATCTTTGATATAAAAAACAATAATTAACGTCTAATCAAGATGTGGTAGATAGGTTGTTTATATCATGACCCACGTTCACATGGGTTGTTACTCTCAAATCTCCATCATTAGTTAATTAATTACTAAATTCTGTACCCACATCAGCTATAGTTCGTTTGGATCATCTTCAGTGATTTTCTGCTAGGGTGTGGTTGATATCTCACAATTCTCCTAAAAATTATCAAATCAACAAAAATATTTTCCATTTTTTGTATTTGATTGCAAAATTTTCCTAGAAAGTATTTTTTAAGTATAATCCAATAAAATATATTTTATCTCAAATTCTTTTAAAATTGAATCTATTGAATATAGATGGAAAAACCTTTACCTTGAATTTGTCTTCCATAAAAATATTTTTCATTATACAATCAAACACACCTTTAGATAGACGAACCCTTTACATGATATTATGTTTGAAAAACAAACATTCAATTCCAAAAATAATTTTTAATGGTTCTGACTAACCTCAATATAATAATGTGGCTGAAAAATGAAAGAAAATAGTGTAAAAAATAAAATGAGTGATTAAAAATACAAGATGAAAAATTATGTCAATTTTAAGTTATCGCAAACATACTAAAACTTTTAAATTAAACAAGCTTTTAAACTTTTAAATTAATCAAGCTTCCGAATTATTAAACTTTTTTTTAATATTCAAATAACTCAACAAAAATTTTGTTTCTTTTGAAAAATCTGATTATTAAAAATGAAGTCTGATCTTGGTAGTGTACAGAAAAGTTGACCGGTCTAATAAAGAACAATAAATGAATAATAATAATAATAATAATAATACTGCTTAGTACTGTTCTTAAAAGTGGGGCGAGTGAATGATCGAACAGCAAAAGGAACAATAGGTCACAGCCTGACGTCACAACATAGCACCTACTGGATGCCCTCTTTGGGGTACACGATAATAAAACGGGTTATTTTCGCTGTAGGATCCCAAACTATTTATTTTATAATAATTCTAACTTTATTCTTTTTTTCAATGTGAAATCTCCAAATCTTTAATTTTATTGCACTACACCCCCTAGGGAACCCGTCCATTTCAGTTGTTAACTATAGTGTTTTTTGTCTTTTTGTGTATCAAAATTTGGAGAATCAACTTGAAATAATATATATTTCATAATTTTAAATCTTTTTACAATTCACAAGTTTCCACAATGTGCAATACAATTATAAACTTTTTAAACTTCACAATTTTAATTTTAATTTTTTAGTATTTTAAACTTCACCATTTCACAATCATAAACTTCACAATTTCACAATTTCAATATTTTAATTTTTTACAATTTAGAATTAAACACACACACAATTTGATTTCAATAAACAGTTAATAACAAATGTAATATATATAAAATTTTAACAGGAATATATTATTGTAAAAAATATTCCAAATGCAGAAAAATAACAAAATAAAATTAAAGAAATTAAAAAAGAATAAAAAAAAAACAAAAACTCAACCCTGACACCAAACCCCGCATCTAATCGAACCTACCTCCAACCCAACAACCCACCCCACCAACAACAATCTAGGGGCTTTCCCGGGTTTTGTGGCCTACCAACGAAGTCGTCGCCAAGCGACAATCCGCTGTTTATATCATCAATTGATTGTTGGTCAACAAATTAAGAGGAAAGGCCCTCGATTTGCGGGTATTACCAGCAATCTCAGACACAAGGGTTTTCCCCTGGTTGCCAGATCGCAAAGTAACCATCATATTTAGGGTTTTTATTTTCAATTTTTTGTATTTTATTTCACTATTTCTTTGCATTGGGTTATAGTTTTTGCAATGATATACTTCAATTAAAAATTTTGTGGAGATAAAATAATTAAATTTATCATTAATTATTAGTTAAAATCGAAAAGTACGTATCTCTAATGCTAATGAAAAATTTCGAAAATTATGATATTAATGCGAAGAAATATTATTATGTTGAAAATTATTGATAAAAATTATTACTTGGTGTCAAATAAATTCGAAAAAATTAATTATAGGCCAAATAAAATTAGTATCAAATTAATTAATTTGATGAAATTAATATCACGCTATTTTTTTCGTACCAATTTCACAATAATTGTACAAGTTATGGATCATTTCCGCCGATTTTTCAAAAATAATGTTGAAATTATGAAATTAAAAAATTAAGGACTAAATTGCCAACAAATTAAAGTTAAAATTGTGAAATTTAAAAAGATTTAGGATTAAATTACACATTATTAAAGCTTGTGAAAAAGAAATAATGGGATCGTAATTGTTATAAAATGAATACTTTTGGCTCCTACTACAAAAATAACCCTAATAAAATCACGTTATTGTAGGTGGTCCATCATGGTCGCAAAAGATTCAATACTAATATATTGGTAATTTAATTTAAGTTGTCAATATATTGATTGGCGATTAATTTGTGGTCATTCCCCTGATGGTAGGATAGGATTAGGTGGCATATATCAATTATCGACCTATATATTGACAACTTAAGTTACCAACATATTAATATCAAATCATTAGTGCCGTTACGATTTACCTGTATGTTGATTCTAATTTAGAGCTTGTTTAGTGTAGATTTTTAACATTATTATTTTAATTATTACCCATCTTTTATTATGTAATTAGACTTTTTTTAAAAAATTAGTTGTGTCAAACAAACACATAACTTATTGGAAAATTTTTATCAAAGCACCTATACTTACATCTTTCTCCATATTTATTTAACGTGTTTGAATCTTGTAAAGTGGAATAATACTGATATTAATATTTCATTTCACATAATTCTAACATCTCATATGATATAAGATTGGAAGTATATGTAGTGGTATTCTTCTCTCATAATTTGAAAAATAAGGAAAAGAATTGTAAAAACATATTTTTATCGTTTTGAGTATTTTCACCAGGAATATGTCAAAATATTGGACAAATGAAAAACACATAATTCTTTTTAAAATTCTTACATATGAAAATAAAAACTTAGTAAACTGGAATTTATAAATATTGTTAATAGATATTCAAATTTAAAGTGGTTTAAATATGTTATTGGAAATAGAGGAAAGTGGTAACAATTGTCAGATGAATAATTGAAAAATAAAATTTAAAAGGTGTTTTTAATTTTAAAGATATTTTTGTTTTGAATGAATAATTTTAAAGACATTAAATCTATATAAAAAATACTCTGAAACAAAATGATGCGAATTAATGTCATCCTATTTTTCGCATTTCTATATAAATTATTAAAGTTATGGAATCATCTGATTTAAAAGTTTAAACTGATAGATCAGTTGAAATTCATATTATTTAGTTACAAATTTCAATTTATGCACAATTTATTTAAGCCATTATGTACAATTTATTTTTAAATGCACAGCGGTGAAATTCAAATTCAAGATCTTAGCATGCTCTGATATCATGTTAACGTTATGGAACCATATAATTTAAAATTTTAAACTGATAGATTGGTTCAATTCATATTATTTAATTACAATTACAATTGCAATTTCCAACATAAATCTATTAGTTTCTAGACCAATTATTTATTTCCAAGGAATTATTTTCTCGTAGAACATGCCCAACATGCTTTGTGAAACAAGTTTTATAGAAAGTAAAGCTATTTTAGAGTATGTTTGATTGGGGATTGGAAAATAAAATTGAAAAATATTTTTGGTCTAATTTTTTTTTTATGGTATTTGATTGCAATAAGAAAATAAAAAATAATTTTTATATAAGGCGAAAAAATGGAAATTTTTCTTGGAAACAAAAAAAATATTTTCTCATAAATAAAAGTGAAAAAATATTTTCCTGAAAAAGTATTTTCTACTCCCACTTTTTTCCTTCGATCAAACGGACCCTCATTGATTTCTGAATTTAAAAATAATTTGTGTGACAACCTATTCGACGTGATGGGACCTGATCCTGATGGCATGGATTTAACGTGTTACTGTGACCTTCGGTTCATGTATTTATGTTAGTGGATTGCGTTAGTTTGCGTATGCACTCGCACACATTCAGAATCTTCCAAATATCAAATGGAAAATGATATTTCCAATTAGAAAAATGGGCACAAAAAATTATATTGAAAGTAACGTAAGAACATCGTCATTGCAATTCTCAATTGAAGATCTTATGTTACGAAAAGAGATAGACACGGAAAAAATTATGGATCCCATATTTTTCTCTTTTTTCTAACCTTCCTCACTTTTTTTCTATTTTTTTTCCATTTTTTTTCATGAATTTCCATATTACTTCTATGTTCTCACATCCACATTTACATCCTCTACTATTATTTTATTATTATTTTTGAATTTATTTACACATTTCTCATACTTTTTCAATTTTTTCTCCCTTTTTTCATTATATATCTTCTATTTTTTAATTAAAATAATTATTTTTGTTCTATCTCTTTCTTTCACATTATTATTTCCACAATTTACATCCCCAATGGAGATGCACTTACTCTAAGAGCATTTCCATTGCATATTGTCTCCACATCCTTTATTTATGTTGCAGTGTTGGCACCAAAAAAAGTTCATAAATTCTCGTGCTATTTCTACATTTCCACATTCAACTGCATGCCCTCCATTATTATTTTTTTATTATTTTTAAATTTATTTCTACACATCTCTTCTTTTCCTTTTCTTTTTTCTACACTTATTTCTTTTTTTTAATTAAAATAATCATCTTCACTCTATCCATCTCGTCCACATCATCAATTAAGGCCTTGTTCTATTTGGTATTAACCAAATCCGCACGCAATTCCGTATACTTCATACTCATTTTCAACCACACACACATTTCCCAAACTAATATTAACCACATATTTTTACACGGAATACCGCGCAGAACAACTAAACCCCCAATCAAACAAGGCCTAACATTCACAATGCAATGAAAATGCTCTAAGAGGCCTTATTCTTTTGGGAATAAATTTGATATGTATGGTATTTCGTGTAAAATATATAATTAATGTTGTATTAGAAAATATATGTGATTGAAAAAAAGAGACAGAAAAACTTTCGATGTAAAATTATGAAAAGAACGAGACCTAAATTTCTTTAATTAAAAGTGGTATGATGTTATACGTATGTCCCCATAACTGTGGTGAGAAAATAACAGTTTTACCTCGTTTTGCGTCTAGTATGATGAAATATAATATTTTTTTATATACAAATATCTGCGGGCCGAGTCCTTAATTTTCTTTATCTCACAGAGAAACTAGGGTAATATTTTGGTATACTATATGGCTCGCAATCAAGAATTGAAAAATACTTGATACTTTTTGTCTGTATGAGTTTTTTCAGTGCCTTCATGTTGAGTTTAATTACAATTTCCATTTTGATACAAATTTATATTTTTTGGGTGTCGGTTGGAATGTGTTCCCATTTATTAATAGGGTTTTGGTTCACACGACCTCTTGCCTCACATGCATGCAAAAAAGCATTTATAACTAATCGTGCAGGGGATTTTGGTTTACCATTAGGGATTTTGGGTTTTTATTCGTTAACATATGGTTTTGAATTTAGGAATTTTCTCAAAATATTAAACATTTGATTTATAATAATGAAGTCAATCATTCATTTGTTACTTTGTGTGCTTCTCTGTTATTTTTATAGTGGTCTATGAGTTAATTCGAGAAGATAACAGATAGTTTTGAATTTAGGAATTTTCTCGAAATATTAAACATTTGATTTATAATAATGAAGTCAATACTTCATTTGTTACTTTGTGTGCTTCTATGTTATTTTTATAGTGGTCTATGAGTTAATTCGAGAAGGTCAGAGGATCATCAACAATAGACATTTGTCGTTTAAATAAACTTTGGTGATTATCGAGGTTGAAATTTTTGAACTTCAATGACAAAATTCATGTAATCATCAGTAAAATCATGTAATGAACCCAAGTTTTAGATGATCAATTAAAGAATTTTAATGAGAAAAATGCAAAAACTGTTTGTGCCCCCATCACATTGACAATTCATTTGATGAGTGTATATGAGATAATGAACGCTTTACGCAAAGTAGGGTTCTCCATGTTTGTGTGTTTCCAAATTCCATGTTCTGCCATACACAACCACACAATTCGGGTAGCGTTACCAAAATAGATCCCATCATATTTCCTTTTATATATTTTGAATTTATCATTTTGATTTTTGTGCCTTTTTTTTCCTAGTATTTATTGTTTCAATAATAATAAATTTGGAATATACAATTCAGGCAGGTGTTAATCATTCTAGCATAATAATAAACATCAGAATAAAAAAGGGCAATTGTAATTAGTGGTCCAACGCAATGCATACCCACGGCCCACGAAACAAGGTCCTAAAGCCCATTAAGGACTTGGGCAGTTAATAAAGTACTATATTTCTTGTATGTTGACGTGTTCAGCACCTTTGACAGAAATATTTCTAAACCTTGCATTTCTCTGAATCTTTCAATTCGGAGCTCGTGCGCTAGGTAGATATCTTTTACGAAACACAAAATATACGGAGAATAAGATATATTAATTTTAAATATATATAGTTGATTTAAAAGTTTGATTTTGTATAGATAATAAAAATTACTTCTCCGTTCCGACGGCTTGAGCGTTTTGGTCATTTTAGAGAATTTTGGATATGGACATTATGGCGCTTTTTGTTGAATGGTATTTCAAATTACATAAAAAGTCAACAGAATTTGTACATGTCAAAAATATAAAAATCATCCCATAAGCAATTTGATGCTTGAGAAAGCATGGAGGCATTGAAAACACGGTGCTATTTGAAAAAAGAGTGAAAATGTTCCAAAATCAATGTTGATTTTTAATACACAACGAACTTGTGGTTTGAGCTTTTTCGGTTTCATTGTGATTTCGTAAAACCATAACAAAATCTGAAACTACATTTGTTGGTTTTGTATTAAAAAAAATCCGCATTGGTTTTGGAAAAATCATCATATTGAAAGGAATAAATCTATTTAAATCAGGCTTATTCTAGTGCTAATGGTGGTGCCATAGTTATGGCACCACTGCTAATATTTTCGGACACGTACGATTTCCGTTTTAAAATCCTAGATTAGATTTGGATCCAATACGTCGAGGAGAAGCTACGGCAATTCGGAAAAATTTTCAACGACACCATTACGATTGGTGATGGCCAGTAAAAATTTTGGCCATAATTTGAGGAAAAGTTATGGCCAAAACTTTGACTGGCCTCCACCAATTGCCACAGTATCGCCAGAAAATTTTTCGAATTGCTAGAACTCCCCCTCGACGTCTTGGAACAAATCTGATCTCAAATTTCAAAATAGAGATTAAACATATCCGAAAATGCTATCGGTGGTGCCGTAACTATAACACCACCGTTAGCACTAGAACAATACCACTATTTAAACATTTGAAATTGATATATTTAAGTAATATTTCAGTATGTTGCTTTTCTTTGGAATAATAAAAATATACCAATATAATGTTTTTCATTTAACGCATATCTTCATTGTCATTATGTTACAAGTTGACTTTCTAACCTCTTAAGGGTTCCCTTGACATTGAAGGTCTCCATTTATTCACCATCGGAATGATTCAGCGCTCCCGAGAGCACTGTAGTTACGATACTCCTGGGGTATTTTCCAACCATATACGATCTCCATTGAAAAATTCGAGACTAGATCTAGAATCAACACGATGAGAGGAAACTCCAACAATTCAAAAAATTTTCCAACTACATCATGACAACTGAAAGCACCATAACTACAACGTTCCCGGGAACACCGGATCATTGCCGGTTATTCATCAATAATCATTATTTGGAGTTTCTTGTTATTGACCATGCTTGTTATCGCAATTGCAGTTCAACTAATTTTACCATTTAATTTTGTTTATCATAGTATTATTAAAATATTCATCTCCCATTACAGATGAGATACTTTTAATTTTTAGGCTTGTTTTACTGTTATTGGGAGTGTCGTAACTGCAATGCTCCCGTGGCAACTGAATTATGGCAAAAAATTTTGACCGATAGTCACGGCGGTCAACGGTTTTGCCGGAATTTTTTTTTGAATTATTGGAGTTTCACTTCATCGAGCTGAATGTAGATTTAATTTTAGATTTCAAAACGGAATCGTATGTGATCGTAAATCATCGTGCAAGTGCCGTAACTCCCTCCTAGCACTTGATCATCTTTGCTTTAGTTTTACACGAGTCATTTCACGAAATCAAATCAGAATCATAGAAAGTGTCATCGGATCGAGTACAGCTGTATTGTGAAACATTTTGACTTGGTATCATCCTTCAAAGTTTGACGAACACCATTGATAAATATTAAATAGACATCAATTCGGCAGCTGACTCTGACTTTCAAAAACTAAAGCCACTATCAAATAAGTAAATGATTCCTACAAAGAGCTGACTCGCATCGGGTGACATCAATTACACACATTTTTTAGAGCATGTTTATGGCATAAGCTCTATTCTCTCCATAATAATTATTTTATATTTTTTAATATATTTTTCTCAAATTTTAACCACAATCTAATACAATTCGAATAAATCAATAATATTTTCAAAAGAACAACGCCTAAATGGATTTATAATGTCCATGTATAAGAGAAATTGACACAGAAAAATCTTATAGATCCCATATATTTCTATTTTTCTTTTAATTTTATACTCCATCCGTTCTATAAAGATATTTTGATTAGTCTCATAATGATATGTCATTTTCCTTAAATGGATTAGTTAAAATATTAAATTTCTTATATATCCTTATTTAATGTGTATTATTATCAATAAAATAGAATTATTAAAGTGTAATAATTAGTAATTTAAATAATATATTAGCAAAATACTCTTACCTTTTACTATTTCAACAATATACTAATTGATATTTTCTTAACTATGGTGAAAATTCAACTAGTTTATTTTTGTGGGACCTAGTAAGTATTACTTTTACTTCATTTTCCTCATTTTTTCTTTCTTAATTCTCGTGCAATGTCTACAAATAGATACTATTTACATTTGCTATACTCGAAAATGTTATGTTCCCAACATTTTTCTCCCCAAATACAACCCACTGCACTTCAACGCGGTGGGTGAGCCACATCTCTCTCACATTTTTTCTCCCAGCGTTTCCCAACGCTCTTAACATATCATTCTGCTATACTATTATTTTATCATTATTATTTGCAAATTTATTGCTATATTTTACTCTTTTATCCCCCATCTCTTTCCACCATTCTTTCCATTTATTTTCAATTAAATTAATAATTATCACTCTATTTATCTCCTTCAATTCTCATCCACAATCCACATCTCATTAAAAATGCCCTAGCAATCTAATCTTGATTAGGAATGGACAAAAAAAGGGGAACCGAACCGAAAGAATTGGAACCAACGATTCTTAAAAAAAATTAAGAACCGAAACCGAATCGGAATCGAAATGAAAACCGAACGGGTCCTTTCTAAAAATCGGGAACCGGAACCAAAACCGGGACCAGAATGCTAAACGGCTTGCTTAGTAGGAGCAAATCTCTTTTTTATTACTTGAAATTTTTTTTTCTTGTGCTTTTCAAGTAATAAAAAATGCATCGTAAAATAATTGGGCAAATACCCAGGACGAGCAGGACAGATACTTCATTTGAAGAACCGAATTGCTCCATTTTTTCAAGAATCAATTTACTTCGTTCATTCCTGATAATGAAATGCCCACCCCTAATCTCGATGCTAATGTCTAGTTTGGATGTGAAATGTTAAAGAAACTTACATAATGCAATAGAGAGAGTATTTAGTTTCAAATTTAGGGCTTGTTCTTTATATTACTTTTATTGAAAATATAGATTTAAGCCTTTGTTCTCATGTCCACTGTGGGCATGCCCACACCCCCACGTAATATTCTTATAGAACGCCACGTCATTCGGTAAATTTTTTTTTGTATGTACGTTAGATGAAATAAATAATACATAATTATCCCATGATGGTGGGAGATCCGTGGGCATACCAACTGTTGGCATTGGAATAAAATTCTATAGATTTATTTGAACGATATGTAACATGTATGATCGAAAATTAAGAAAAATATGATAAAAATTATAAAGTAATAGTGTAACTGATTGAAAATAATGAGAAAAAAAATTTAGTGAAAAAAATATTGTGTAATAAGAACTATTTTGTATGATTCCAGGAAATAATTTCCCCCTTTTTTTGGGTTGCTACAAAAAAATTTCTCAAAAAATCACTATTTTCCTCAAAATAAAAATTTGTCAATCAGCCGCGGCATAGCGTCTAACTAGCCGAGCTAATCTACCTAGGACCCAAAGAGACCGAAATTTCTGTCGGAAGCTTAAATTTTTCCGACCACTTCGTCGACGCCAAATAGAACTTCGATATTTTCCCCGCCACCCATTTCATCGCCGGCCGATCATCGGGATCCACGTGTACACATTGCAAAGCTACACGTGTCAATTTCTCTGCCACATCTACCGGAAACGAGTCCTTCAACCTCCTATCTATCCACTTTCTCAACCTCATCTCCATCGCTTCACCACCACCGGCGCCGCCGTCCGCCACCGCCTCCTTTGCCGTCTCAATTATCGAAATTCTCTTGTAAATCTTGCTTCCCCTGTCAAATTTGTAAGTCTCCGGCTCTTGGCCAGTCAATAATTCAAGAATCACAACGCCAAATGCGTACACATCGGATTTCTGCGTAGCGATCCCGGTGGCTTTGAACTCTGGCGACATGTAACCTCTTACCCCTTCAAACTGCCTCTCCGATGTCAACTCCGGCAGCCGGTGCTCCTCTGCCGTCTCGCCGCAAAGCTCCGCCGCGCCAAAATGGCAAATCTTCGCATAATAATAAGGCTCTGTTACGATTATCCCGCTGCTTTTCACGTGCTTGTGAACCATATCGATGCTTAATCCAGCTGTATTATGTATATACTCGAGGCCATGTGCTACATCCGTCGCGATTTGCATTCGCGACATCCAAGTCGAAAGCACGGTGAAATCAGGATTCCTAGGGTTCCTCAAGCACGAACTCAAATCAGATCCTGCAACAAAATCGTACACTAGGTAAATATGCTCGCCGGAGATCGAAACGCCGAGGAGTTTGATTATGCTCATGTAGTGGCTCTTGGTAATCACCGACAGTTTCTGTTTCACGGCAGAGAAATCCATGGACTTCCGGAGTTTGCGTTGGAAAATGATGACGTCCTTGCCGTTGAGAACAGAGCGCCACGATTGGGAAGAGGAGGAGGTGGAGGAGTAGCGCTTGGCGAGGAAATTGTTAGTGGCGGAGCGGATGTCGGAGAAGTCGTAAATATGTGCATTTTCCGGCAGCGTATCTCGGAGGCTGGACAAGGAGGTGCGGCTGGAGATGGAGGTGGTGGCGACGGAGGTGTCAAGGCGGTAACCGGAATGAGAACCGGAGATCGAACCGCTGGTTGAAGGATCAAAACCCAAATTTGGGGGTTTTGGTGTTGGTGTTGGTGTTGGTGCGTGTTTCTCCTTCTCCTTTTCCTTTTCCTTTTCCTTTCCCTTTTCTGATTTCGATGATTTTCTCTGAATTCTCGAAGGTGTTCTTCTGGTTGTTTGTCTTTGATTAGGGTTTGCTACTGGTTCTCCTGCGTTGATCGACATTTTCGATCTACACATATGAGAAACTATCAGATAATTTACTGTTCAAATCAGAAGAAAAATGAATGCAATTGGGAATTGATCGATTCATAGAAACTGTTGAGTCAATTCGATAAAAATTATCAGTAAAAAATTTCAGTAATTCACCAATAGAAAAAGGATAGAAGAAGAATTTGGTAACGCATATAATAAATGCAAACAATGGATGATGATTGATGGGGGAGGGGTCTGATTGGATTAAGCCGTTTCGGAAGTAGTACTAATAAGTTTAGACCGCTGTATTATATAAGGCCTCAAAAAAAAAAAAAAAAAAAAAAAAGGAAAAAAGGTTAAGATTATTATATTGGTTTTGGGTGCTTGAGATTGGGACAGGAGTCATCTATCAAACAATTAACTAATCACATGTCCGACGAGCCGAAGTTGACTTGTCTTCCTCTTCCGCACTCATCGCTTTTGGTACTGCATATAAAAATATTAAAAATGTTGTACTTCCTTCGTCTTATTTTAATGAACATATTTATTTTTTTATATATATTAATAAAATATAATAATTATTATAGTTGAAAATATAAATTTTTTCTATAACCTTATTTAAAAATATCATTTTATAAATAAATATACTAGTAAACTATCTAAATAGGACAATTTAAATCAAATAAAGTATAAATTATTATGAATAAAAATTGAAGAATAATTATTAGGTGTTATGAATAATTATTTGGTGGAGAATAATTGTTTGGTGGAGAATAATTTGGTGAATAATATGGTAGTTATGAATAATTATTTATGTGAATGACTATTATACCCTTGATGAAATTATGTAATTACGATTGTGTCATTCGAAATTTTCACATAAATAGAACATTATTAATGAAATTAAATTCACGAGAATTCGCTTAATTCATTCTCTAAATTCTTTCTATTGTTTCTATACTTTTATAACGCGTTATCGACGAGTCTCTAACCCTTTGAGTAATATGAAAGAAGTATCTTTCTACAGATCTTATAGATGATCTTACAGATTCGAACCTGGATTATTACCAATGAATTAATTCATCCTCATCAATCCTAAATAACTCTCTTTCAAATACATCATTGAAAATTCCCTTTGTTCATATTCCTCTCCCACAATTCTTCATTCTACACAACCTGCTTGGAGATGTCTGAAATCCCAAAATTGGAAGAATGGAGTCTAAAGAATTTTCTGATCACGTAAATGAATTGCAAGACACAGCCATTAAATCTCATCCATGGAATAATTAGAGAAATGGAAAAAGGTAAATCATATGATTTTATAATATAATAATATATTAAACTATAACATCCGTTTTATCGAGATATAAGGAGCATACATTATCAAAATAAAATTTTCTCGACTCTATTATACTCGATTTAGCGAGAGTTTCGATTTGACACCAATATTGATAGGGTAATAACTCGTTTTGAAATATGTTATTATCAAACTTTCAAAATTCACAAATCAGTACACCAACTTTTGAAATGTTACAAAATAGTCTTTAAACATTTTTATATTTACAAATTGAAGTAGAAATGAGATAATTTTTCCAATCGTAAAACATTGATAAAATATTTTTGACAATTTTACCTTTGCGAATTGGAATGGACAATTTTACCCTTAGGGTAAAACCGACCTAATTTTGACGACAATGAAAAATGGATAGAATATTCATGAAGAAATTCTAAATCCATTGATTATATAAAATGGCTTGAAATCCATTTGAGTTAAAAGATCGGAATATTATTTTAACTCCCGAAGAGTTCAATTACATAATGTACTTATTTTAGAAGGATAAGTGTGCTATTGTAGAAGTAATGAGTATTTGTTCTAGAAGAAAAAATTTGATCCCGTAGAAGCAGTTCAATATTTAATTCTCGCACTTTATTTACTGCAATTTAATTACTGCAATACCTCCTACTTGATGATGGGTTCAACCGTCACTAAACGGAAGATTTTATATATTTATGCACTTTATATGCTAAGTGATGGGTAATACCTTCTACTAAGCAGATCCTACTCCTGAAGAAGTAATTAAACATTATGCAATTTAATTCTTGCTATTTAAATTCCGTAAATTTATATTTATTGCAATAATTCCCATAAGGTAGGTTCAACCACCTATTGGAGGAAATTTAATTTCTGCAATTTAAATTTACGCACTTTAGATTTCGCATATATTTCTAATGTGGTAGGTAATACTACACGATTGGTTATAACTAATCATACTCCAGAAGAAGTAGTTGATCAAACATTCTAATCCTACTCTTGAAGAAGTAGATAATAAGAATAAAATTTATTCTTCGTATTTACCGAATATAAATGGAGAAAATTGAGCAAGTGGTACTTGAAGTTACCATTGGATAAATAGATGAAAGTAAAATGCTCAATAGATCCCATGTTGATAAATCAAATAAAATATATCGCATGGAGAGATTATATGAAGTAATCTCATCGATGATATGAGATTGTATTAATATGAGAGTAAAATGCTCCTGAAGAAGCATAATCACTAGATTTCTGTATTTGAATAAAGCCAATATGATATTATTATTACTCCAGAAGAAGTACAAAACAACCAAAGTGGAACATGCTGAGAATATCAAAGATGACAATAAACACTCGAAAATATAGAAATACGAAAAGAAAATATATGTTGAACCCATAAATGAGGGATGCGTCTCGAGAGTATAAATACTCCGTAACTCTGCCACCCCGAACATTCGGGTTCATAATGGAAGATCCAAAGGATCTCTTTTTCGCTTGACACCGATGATCTCGGATCGATGGGTTTCAGCTTTCACAGATTTTTGAACATATGATTGAATCTTGATGAGTATATCAGCAACTGTATTAGAAGAAACAAGTATATTTCTCGCTGAACGAGAAATAAATTTATATTCTACACCCTGATCTAGAAATACTAGCAAACCATCGAAGAAATAATTAATATTTAACAAACCTATGGGTTTGGTATGAAAATTCCACTGTGCAAATGACGCTATATTGAATATTTCCTCCAGCGTGTTATAGCCGCCTGGAAAAACAATAAAAGCATCACTATTGCTCATCATGTACATCAGGCAGTCATTGATGGATTGTGTTTGTAGCATCAATCCAGTTGGACTAATGACATTTCTAACTTCAATTCGACATCGCCTCCAATTCGATGAAAAGGTATTATACTTGACACTCTTATCCCCATAAGCGTGCGGCCATCGTAAGACTCTTTAATAGTTTGTTATTAGTCCATCCATATAGTATATTGATATTTTGTTTCCTTAACTCCTTACAGGTTGGTCTCGCCATATCCACATATTGGATATGGACCTACTAGTCCTGGAGCCACCAAGAACACATATAGTTTTTACCTGGTAAGGTAAATATTGACTTACATGAGATGATTCTGATATCTCCATCTCCATCTCCACCTCTATCTTTCTCTTTCAACGAATGAATAATAGATATATGAATCCCTCTATTTAAAGAAAAATTTTCAAACCAATAATTGAGTGTACTATTTACTTTTTGACAAATATGAAAGAGAAAAAGGCAGAAATTTTTTTTAGTGATATAACATATAGCTGTCAGTGATTGAAAAATAATATATATCTTAAAATTGAAAAACGATATTTACAAATAAAAGAAATATATTGATCTTTGTTATTACACTGAGTTTTCTTACATAAATATGGGAAAATCATTATACTAAATTTTTCTACTAAATTTATAAACAGGATATTCTAAAGTAAGTTTTTCAAGACTGTAACGCATTTGTTGATATTTGAATTTGGTCCATAAGGCCATTAGCTCACCTTGTGCGTGTCCACTAGGATGTGTCTCAAGAGCCTGTTGAATATCATCCAAAGGCTCCTTACTCAATCCATCCTTAGTGAATGCTATTTTATCTTCTCGGTTTCTGGACAAGTACCCCACAGATTTACATCGAGTGTCACATGTCCACCGAGCACACTTGTAGCATCCTCCTAATCTTTTTGCTCTCTGTTTCTTTGAAAAAACTACTTTTTACCCATACCAGGCATGTATTTAGAGGGAATTGAAACCTCACCAGATAATCGAACCTTTACTTCAATCAAGCATCGGATATCTTGTAGGATACCCTTATTTATTAGCATCCTTAATCTTTCCAGCCTACATCGATAAATCCTTTTTAGGATTTTGATCGGTAGTGATGGATAGTATTTTCGAAGATTTGAGAGCATATGATCCATTATAATGTATAGACTCTTGTTATGATGAATTTTGCAATAATTTTGATGATTTATTTATAGAATAATACGACGCGTATGAAATAAGACTCCGATTTTAAATAAATAATATGAAGCGTAAGAGCTACAATTTCGGAATTAAATAATAGCCGGATGTGATGCGTATGAGCTGTAACTCCATGTTTGAATAGTAGTAGACAATAATGTCACCAAAAGATGATGGAATATGTCGGTGAATTGTTTCTATGATAAATCATGTTGAGCACTATACAGATACTAGTGAAATCGATATAAGAATTTACTGAACTAGAAGTTCAATAATACTTGTTTTGCAAAAGTGATGACCATCCAGGTTTAAATAATTATTGAAATCAATATTTCAAGTGAAGAATTAAAAGAATTCTTCAATGATTGTTCTCGATAAATGATGAAATCATTACTAGCCAATATTGGAAATAAATCCCAAATATATCTGGAATAAAGGATGAGAAATATGGGCTCACTCATTCTCCATGTGGACTACTAGATATTATGATATGGATCCACTAGATAATCACATGTGTATATGATTCGTAATTTGAAATTTACGAAATATTTGCTCACGGTATGAGCATGATTTCCAGATTTAATGATAAAGTTAGTAAATGTATATCCCAATGATTTGAATAAATCCCTGAAGAATTTGAGTATGCGCATACAAGTGGGATATTATATGGCAAATTATTTAAAGTTCTCAAATAAATTGCCGATATCAAGAATAGAATGCAAACGGTCTAAATTCCCATATTAAAGCTGAATGATGAGAACATATATGATTAAAATCATACCAACTGTATTCGTTTTGGTGTTCTAAATTTTCTCAACGAGGATGGGAGTATTAAAGGTTGAAAATGATATGTGAAATGCATCATGTTATATCCTCACAATTAAAATATGAACTTGAAGTTCAAAGATGCTATGAACAATCACATATATCAGTTAAGATGCTTTGATAAGTTAGCACGCCAGAAGCGCTGATATTTCCCCAATCATCTATATCAAAGCAAATTATAAAAGATGGTCTTAATAACGGAGGCATATACTCTTGAAGAGTATATAGACATAACTATATTGTGTAATCTTACAAGAGGATTGATAATGAGATATCTCGATAAGTTATGTCGATATGGGAGAAAGAAATGAAATTGAAAAGTGTCGACACGATATGAAAATGTAGCGCTACATATGATCAATGATAATGAAAATATTGAGATATATTGAAGATGATAAATGGTGAATGTGAAATCCTTAACTTATGAGATGATGAGATGATGATGACTAATACTCAAGTTTAAAGATAAGCATGGTGATCATTATATGTTGCATGCTCATGAAAGTTAAATTACCGATGGTGTGAGTAGTACCGAAAAGGAAATTAAAGGATCGGGTGAGTTAAGCCTGTGTTTATGAGTACCCTAAAGGGTGAGCTAAGCCCCTGGGAATGAAATAACCTATTAAGTGAGTATTAAATGTTAAATGATATATTTTAAGTGTTAATTAGTTATGAAGGTTTACTTATATGTTTACATCTTTTTACGATGAATTTATATGCTTTAAATTGTGTGTTTGGAGACATGTGTTCATGGGGAATGTTTTGTAGTTGTGTACAAAAATTGATGCACTCTAAATGAAGCAGAGTATAAAACCAATGTATATGATACTCATACAAATGTATGAAAGATTTTGAAATGCTTGCAGCATACTTGTATAAAATACGCGTTGCACTTTTTTTCCCTTGACTGAGGTTTTATCCCATTGGGTTTTCCTAGTAAGGTTTTTAATGAGGCAACTTTAAAGGCGTATTCACATGAATAATGTACTCTTTTTCCTTCATTAGGGTTTTTCCCACTGGGTTTTTCCTAATAAGATTTTAACGAGGCATATTCATGGTATATTGAGAACGAAAGGAGAAATTGATATAGTGTATCTATTGGATCAATTTATAATGGAGCTAATGCTTTAAATCCAAACGATGATGATATTGAAATCATTTACCAGAAGTAAAGATATCAGTTCTCAAGATATGAAATCAAACGGAGCAGCTGTACTCTTTTTCCTTCGATCAAGTTTTTTCCCACTGGGTTTTCTTGACAAGGTTTTAACGAGGCGGCACATGAATACTCCTATACCGCTGGTAGACATCAGGGGGAGCAATGTTTTGATGAAGCAGTATATAACCACTCCAAGCTATCCTGCAATCGGTTTGGAGGTTTTTTCCCACTGGGTTTTTCTCCGAACAAGTTTAGAAGATATTTGTATTAATAGTCATTCAAGGGGGAGTGTTATGCATAAAAATTGAAGAATAATTATTAGGTGTTATGAATAATTGTTTGGTGGAGAATAATTGTTTGGTGGAGAATAATTTGGTGAATAATATGGTAGTTATGAATAATTATTTATGTGAATGACTATTATACCCTTGATGAAATTATGTAATTACGATTGTGCCATTTGAAAATTTCCTATAAATAGGGCTTCAGTTATTAATGAAATTCATTCATGAGAATTCCTTAGAATTCATTCTCTCTAAATTCTCTCTATTGTTTCTATACTTTTATAACATAAATTAAATTTTCACTGTACAAACTTATCTATAGTTTGAAACAAATCAAAATAAAAAATATGCCTATCAAAATGGGATTGAGAGAGTATATTTTTTTCTTGTCTCTTATTGTATGCATACTACTATGTGTGTGTGTATTTTTTTTTCTTTGAATTTGGCGTAATACTATGTGTTAGTAATGCTAATTTGAAAAGTTTTGTGATGTAATTTAATTTAAAAAAAAATTGTAAAGCTTAAGCTTTAGTGTTACATATAGTTAAACTTCTATAAAGTAATACCCTTGGGATTTAAAAAATTCATTTAGTGAGATTATTTATTCATGATAAATGAATAAATTATTCATTTATTCATAAATAAATATTTCTTATTCTAGAGAGAGCTTTGCAATATAAAATATGTATATTGTATGTGGTGAGAAAAATCAAAAGATACTAATCAAAATATTATTTAAATCTAGAAACGCTCAAAAGTTTTAGTGAAACTTAATATATCTAAAAACTAAGTTCATGTACGTACATAGCAAGTGATCTTGAACCATATGATAGTAGTGTTTTCCCAAATGTGTCGTCAGAAGAGACACTTCAAGCAATAGTCACCTTAAGCAACTACTTGTTACAACATGAGTAAAATATTCTGGAAGTTGTGTATGCTTTACAAAAAGTTAAGGATGTGATTCATTTTGGCTTATGTGGAAAGAAAAAAATCAACTATAGATGCATATTTCAAAAGGAATGATTATTACACGGATATTGTTGATTGATTGAAAGATTTTGATATATTATATATATATATTCTCAATGACATCCAGCAATTATTACTTTATATTTTTATTGGACCGTTAAGAATTTAATTTTTTTTTGGTTACTTAATGCATTTAGCGATGTTATTACTCTAGTCCATTGGCCCAAGTCGGGACCGGAAGAAATTATTATATAATGGCAATTGTTACTTTATCGAACATTGCTTTATCGAGGTTTAACTGTAAGTGTCAAAATAGTAATTGTTAATATTATTAATTATATAATCATTAACTGATCGATACTGTTATGAATAACAATTCTCTTGTTTTCTCTTGTTTTATCTTTTGAAAAATAAAAATAAAAATAAAAATAAAAATAAAAAATGAAAACACCATTCTCTTGTTTTACCTTGGTAGACACAATTACAGAGTAGGAATCTAATATATCTGTACAAGAATATATTAAAGCGAATTATCAATCACATATTCGTTTAATAATTCTTCAAATTATTTATCAGCATTTATACATGAACCGAGTCCTGATTTGTAGAGACTAGTATTCTCTCCATGCAATGCACAGAATGATTAAAATGACATATTTAAATAAAATAATTTTAAGAAATAAAAATATATTATTAACGAATACACAACAAAATAATAAAGCATATATAATATCATTATATTTTAGTAATATTGGTTTACAAATTTTGATATGAGCTATTATCTTATAATTAAGAAAAATATTATATCAATTATCGTGATTGATGATTTTAGAAAAAAAAGGAATTGTTGGATCAAAATGGTGAACAAAAAGAAATGCTCATATTAAAAATTTTGCCAAGTTGTTTTTTTTAATCTCAAAATAATGCTATCATTATGTTCAAAGAAATTCATTAATGAATATAAATGACGCACATAAATATATTGACAAATTCATTTTCTTTCCCAAAACTATAATTAAGGCCTTGTTCTATTTGGTGTTTACCAAATCCGCACGCAATTCCGTATACCTCATACTCATTTTCAACCACACACATATTTCCCAAAATAATATTAACCACACATTTTTACACGGAATACCGCGCGGAACAACTAAACCCCCAATCAAACAAGGCCTAAGTTACCATAATGTTAATCAATTGGACAAAATGACAACAATTCAATTACTTCGGCTTTTGCGTGACATTCAAATGTCAATTCGACCAAAAGATACAAATTTATTTTGGATACCTTCAACATTTAATCTATACAATTAATTAGAATATCGAAAACACTTATAGAAAAATATACTACTATCTAAAAATAACACTCTTGAAAAAATACCATTTTTTGGGAAGAAGAATAATTTATTAGATATAATAATTGATACTATGTCTCAAGAATTTGCCTTGCACAACTACTTCAAAAACAAAAAAATTGGTAGTAACTTTTAATAGTGATAGGAATAATAGCTAATGAGGCTTTGGCTAGGTGGTTTAGGAGCTGATGTTAGGAGGATTATAGTGTTTCAGTAAGGGGATATAGTATCCCGATAGAGAGTTATACTACCCCCATAAGAGTCTTGTTGCACAATGTACTTCAGTTAGATTCTGTCTATGAGGCTTTGTACTGTGATATGCACATTGTCAAAAAAAAAAAAAAGAAAAAGTGATGGGAATAATCATTTGTGCAAGGCAATGGAAATGTATTAATTGATGTGAAGAGCCTTTAATAGAAATTTTTGAATAACCTTGGAGTAATTGACTCTTATCCGATTTTCCTTTCTCACTATATATGAGTATATTTAATGTTTCATTCTTCCAAAAAAATCAATTGTGAAAACTATTTTTTGTTTTTCAGAAAACACTTACAATTTTAGTTGGTGTAAACACAGTAATTTTTTCCAATTTATCCAAACTACATACTTGGCGGAGAATATATTTACCACGTTTTCGTTGATTGATTTGTTCAATAATTAGTACTATAAATAAAAATATCCTAATTTTCCTTTCTCAGTATACCCGTATATTTAATATATTTAATGCTTTCTTTTTCAAAAAAATTCAGTTGTGAAAACACAGTAATTATTTTGAATTTGTCTAAATTATACACTTAAAAAGGAAATTATATTTAATTTGTTTTCCAATTTTTAAATTTTTTGTAGCAAAGGAATAGTGTTCTATTTCTACTAATGCTATGATGTGGATGTAAATTTGTAAAATATTCTCTATGCGTTATTCCAAATTTTTTGTCGGCCTCAATTGACTTCGCAGAAGTTAGGCCGCCGAGGAATGCAATCTTTTTCCGACACACAACTGTACTCTCTTTCTCATATCTCATAAATAAATAAACACGTAGGACTAAAACGGGGGATATTTGGGGGGGGGGGTTGACACTGTTAATTTTATTATTTGAATCTTATGAAAAATTG
Organism: Jasminum sambac; assembly: GCA_018223645.1. Lineage (NCBI taxonomy): Eukaryota > Viridiplantae > Streptophyta > Magnoliopsida > Lamiales > Oleaceae > Jasminum > Jasminum sambac. The sequence goes on from CP073652.1 coordinate 33,180,329, forward strand.
TGTTTTGGATACAATTTTAATAGCTAATGATATTTCTTTTTTTTGTTATGTATATATTATTTTTATTTAAAATATTTAAACAATTATTATTAATATTCTATGTCAAAGTAAGAAGCTGTGATTTCATTGATGACGTCTCCGCGGGGACAGACAAAAGATGACTGAATCTTGCACGACTTTTGACTAAACAGCAGCCTATCCTAGGAGAAAATCTGAAAATGGTTACATTGTACAATACCCGTTGTTTATTTTATTTTATTTTTCTATCACAAAATTAAGTTCTCCTACCAATTAAATAAAATACCAATATTAATTATATATCTGCAGAAAAATTATTCAGATATCTCATAGTCTGAATCACTATTCAATTTTTAAAAAATTTTATTTTTATGTAAAAGAAGTTTAACTGAACACACTAAAAATTCAGTGGAATAAGATCGATAAATTTCTTATTATATAATATTTTGACATATGCATGAATGTGAGAATAAAAAATGAGTGTAGTATTTCTCATTCGAGATACGACTGTATAATACGTTTGGACAACGCACACACCCAAAGTCAAAATTCACTTTCTCGCTACTGAATGAATGATGATTGGGTTGCTTTTAGCGGTTCACACAGGGACGGATGCAAATAATTGGACCGTGCTGTCTGGAATTAGTATTTAATTGTTCAATGATTGGCAGAAACTATTGTTAGGTGCAGTGGCTAGCCTGTTGTTCTTACAATCATAAGGTTGCCGGTTCAAGGCTCACAGCCCACCCACTTGCAGATGGCGTTCTATTCTAATTTTTATTTTAACGAGTGTTCCCACTTGTAGACCTCTTCTGTTATTGCTTTTTTTTTTTTTTTTTAATTTCAAAAAGTTTAAGCATATTTCATTTTAAAATTTTTAATTTTTGTATAATCCTACATTTTTAAAAAGCTTAAGTAATGTTATTTCCGCATGTACAATATTTTAAAGAATTGAATCGAATTTTATGAAAGATTTGTAAAATTCTGGGTATGTGTGTAGATATTGATGTAGGTTAAATTGTTAGTGCTCTAAGAAATGAAACAAAACCAATTTTATAAATCAAATCAAATTAATATTATCATACATCAAAGAACCAAATCAAATTTTTTTAAATTATGTTTGTAAACCAAATCAATTTAAAATTATCATACATTAAAGCACCAAATCAATTTTTTTTTTATTTTTTTTATCATATTAGTGCGCTTTTATTTTACAAAATTAATCTAATGAATTATAATTTTTAATGATGTTTCGTAAATAAATTCTTTAGGAAAAAAAAATGGGGGGTTCCCCCCCGGAGAAGGGCTGCTCCCTTCTAACTCTTATAGAAATTCTCTTTCTTTTGTTTAATTAGGTTCTATAACAAATTTTGGATCCGTCCCTGGGTTCACGGCCACTTGACCATGTTCAGAAAACAATGTAAGTACTAAACTTTCTTCCCCATTAAACAAGGTCCAAGATCAAATTACCATTGATTTTGTAGGATCCACAAATATTACATCTCCATTACCAGCGATGACAATCAGTATTTCAACCATGTGATGAGCTGCCTTGCACACGATTCGCTAGATTTATATCGGGTACAACCTCGACGTCCTTGTCAGGCTTTTTGGAAAAAAATTAAAAAATAAAAAAATAAAAAAACAATGAGAGAGATTATTACAACAACATACTTAGGATGATAGGATTGAATTTTTTATGGTTTTTTTATGGATTTTTATGTGAAAGAGGAGAGAGAATGAGTGGAGTTAAATGGTGGAGATTTGTGTACTACATGTAGATCCCACGAGATATGTGGATGTGGTTGATTTAGGGTAAAGAAAGAACATATAAAAATGGATAAAAAAGTTGTAAAAATGGTACACTATCACCCTTGTACCTAAGCTGAATTGGAAAACCAAGAGCTGAGAGATTACCTGCCATAGTTGCAAGAGTCGCCAAAATAAATAATCAATTATCATGACGAGGCAAAAGAGCTTGCCCGCCCAAGCACCACACGGTAGGTACCTAGAGCAACATACAGTGCAACCGATTTCATCAGCTCGATTTTCATTTTGGACAAGATTTAGAATTTAGAACAATAGGCCTTTTGATATATGACATATCAATAGATATACGCGGCAGCAATTAAAAAGTTAATGCAAGTCTCCTGATCATACCTGGATAACCGTTCTAAGAGATTCTGATTCGAACATCTCAAGGCACGATCATACACAATCTCTGTCCTCCTAGCAACATCATGCCAACTATACAGAGTCTTCATCTGACAGTCCAATTATAATTATACTTCTTCGATAACTTACAGAAAATGATAATAGCGTATTTGTTATAGTTGGTTTCTTCATCTTAGAAAATGATAATAGCATTTTGTGACAACACTTCTCTATAGTAAGGGCCTAAGAAAAGAATGGAGAAATTTGATTTTTGTTTTATGCTTTCTATAACTCACCCGAATGTGCATTGCTTGTGGATCAATCTGAGGAAGTATGTGGATAGCCATTGTAATTGCTTGTACCATGTCAGAGGGATCTGGCTTTGCAAGAACAATCATATCATCTGGAAGAACCTGAGAAAAATGTAAGGTGTAAATTTCAGAGCGTTTACAGAAACAGTGAAAGGCAGTGACTGATGAAAAATTCATCCCCAGTTCAATACTAGAACAATCGAATAAGTCATCAACCGAGCAAAGCAAATAGAAAATATGTAATAACCATGCCTCTGGGACACCTCCCACGCGTGTACTGACTGTCAATAATCCACAACTAGCTGCTTCCAATATGGCTATACAAAATGCTTCTGTTAAAGAACTTAAAAGTGGGAGAAAAATCAGGTAAGAATGAGACAAAGATCTGCAACTAAAAATAAGAAGAGAAACAGGAAAGTAAAGGTGAAGCTTTTTGACAAATTCCATATGAAATTATTCATTCATTGATACTAATAGGTCCTTTTTAAAGACCTTAGAAGGCTAAATGTTACCAATGGGTCAAGAACACAGGGAAAGAAGGATCTGCTGGTGAATCTCAAATCTAAAAACTACTATGTATTCGCAAATCCAGTTTCCAGATCTATATTTTGATGTAGGATGAAACAGCGCAGATGTCAAGATTAAACATTATTTGCAGGTCAGGTTGAACCTTGCCTGGGCATTATTACATTCTAACTTTAGACGAGAACAACAAGTGAATTTTAGGAAAGATTTCTGATAAAGTGGCTAGTGGATGGTGTATTCCTAAAAGCTGGTAATTTAAACTGCATGTAAGTTATCACATCTATGGACTATGATGCATCTTCAGAATATCCTTTTCTTCTTCTCAAAAATTGGTATTCTGAAGGGTGTCGAGGAACATCTTTATTTCACGCCTTCTGAATTTTATGTTCAGTGCAGCAGCTTTACAGGCATACATGTAATTTCTAATTCTTCGGATATTTGACTTCGAACTTCAGCCCACATCTTTTCAAATGGTTCTTGAGATAGCACCATCATCAAATCTAATCCTTCAACACATTACCATCGACTATTAGGCCTTGTTCTATTGGGGGTTTAGTTATTCCGCGCGGTATTCCGTGTAAAAATGTGTGGTTAATATTATTTTGGGAAATGTGTGTGTGGTTGAAAATGAGTATGAGGTATACGGAATTGCGTGCGGATTTGGTTAACACCAAATAGAACAAGGCCTTAATAAGTCATTACCCCCAATATTTCCAAAGGGCTATGACTTTGGTGATGGATATTATTGGGATGCTCTCCATGATAAAGATTAGCCCTGATAGATCGTTATAATAACTGCCTTCTTTCTTCTTTCTTCATTCCTGAAACAAATGCCCACCTAGCCATCCATTATCACCTCCACCCATTATCACCTTGACTCCTATCATAATATATCCCAAATCTTTCCACCTCAAAGCTGAAGACAAAATGGTATATAATTTCCTTAGATGCTAGAATTATATAAAACATCAAAGCTATCAAGAGAAAATACCATACTTTTCCCATCGAGAGGGTTTAAAGAATTAAAGACAACCCAGCTAATAGTGCATTATTAAAAGAAGGAAATCAAACTGAAGGTGGAAAATAGATGAATTTTACTGCATCCAGGGAAAATGATTCCAATGTCCATGGAATTTTATTCTTCTTCTTTCTTTTTTCCTTTTTCTTTTTTCCTGGACTTTTTTCATGGTATTTTATTCTTTAAAGATATATAACTCGTTAGTGATTTTTCAAAGGCAGAAGCCAAACTTCATGATGAGGAAACTGCAACAGAAATCAATTGTTCCAGTACTTTTAACCATCACAGCATATGGAACATTTTCCCAATCGCTAGCCGCTAAAGGCTCCAAGATAGAGATTTTGTACACCTATTATCACATAAAAAACCAGCTTAACCTCGTCAACCAAGTTGCTGGGTCTTTCTTTGTCTCTTCCATTAGTATTTCCAAATAGGAGATAATTTCACAATATAGGGTAAAGCCCAGTCCATTGGCAAAAGTCTGACAGTCAAGCAGTCTAAATGTTTCATTTGACTTTTATATTTGTTAGTCGCCCAATGCTGATCACATTAAAATGGAAATCTTGGCTTATCCTCACCATATAAATGGTTGGAATAGTCCAATCATAGCGCGAAACCACCCCCCCCCCCCAAAGTCTCCTTTCGTCCACCAAGGATGCATTGATGGTAGAAAACTCTTTGTCGAGCACTTCAAAACAGAAATTAAAAAAAAAAAAAAGATAAAAAAATTAAAGATTTAAGTGGGCAATGAAAGTCGAGTCTTTGGACTAACTTGAACAAAACCACGATAAATAAAAGAAAGAAGAAGTCAGATACCTGTTCAAAAAAATATGGCCAGTTATCAATACTGACTGTACTTTAGCATGCGGGACAGCACCCAACATGTCTACTCGATCTTGAAGAGAATGTTTTTCCCTCATTTCTTCCAGCCTCACTCTTTTAGGTCCATCTCCTCCAATAATGAAGCGTACCTTGACACATGCATCCATGAGAGATATAAGAATACAACTACATCGTCTGATTGAGATGCATAATATAAACCTACAATAAATGAGAGGTGGAGGTTTACAGCTAGAAAAAGGCTTTTTAACATGTTAACTTATGCTTGCTAGTGTTCGTGCTATCTCTTTCCCCTATGGAAGTCATGTAAAACATCCTTGAGGGCAACTGAAATAGCTAAGACCAAATAGGCTAAATGAAGAAACATACTCACATTGGGGTGTAAGCGGCACACTGCTGGGATAACTTCAACAAGAAGATCTGCTCCTTTTCGGTAAACCAATCGACTTATCACAACAATAACAATTTCCTGATTGCAAAGTCGTTTAGTAGCAGGCTTAAACACGGCAGTATCCACAGCATTTGGAATTACAAAAACCTTCTCAGGTGGCAATCCTGATCTCAAAACCGTGTTTTCTTTACTGGTATGAGAAACACAAATAGCCTGAGTCACATCTGCTAAAGTGAACTGCAAAACCTTGTTCATATGAATACTTCCCACGTCCCCAAATCCGTATAGTGAATGATCTGTGAAAACAACTTTGTACCCCATAGTTCGTGCGTGCATGATAGCTTCATGACATAAAGTTGAAAAGGCTTGATGACCATGTACTAATGATATCTTTTCACGAATCAAAATCGTTCTTACTATCGGAAGTGTGCCATAAAATGTGGGCAATGTGTTCTGCATAACAAATGGTTTCCATGGCACGTAATAAACTTTCAATCCGCCTGTCATGTATCTAACTCCAGATCGATTCTGGTAAGCATGCGTCATTACAACCACCTGACATGGAGAATTTGACATCACAAGCCAACTTAATTCAATCCTTTTTCATTAAAGCAGAAAATATTTTTAAAAAAATGAAAAATCAAACTAGATAATGGAGAAATTCATGGGTTTACTGACCCTGTGGCCAAGCTTGATCAAGCATTGCGATAGATAATAAATGTGATTCTCTACGCCACCAAAGTTGGGATAAAAGAAATCTGAAACCATCAAGATTCTATGCTTTTCCTGTTTGGCTCATCTTCTTTGAAACTTTGTATCAAACACCTAGAGGCCACCAAAACAATCACTCTATGCTATCAAACATAAGTTTGATGATGCAAATTGAGCAAAATGAAACTCATAATTTCGGAGCAGTATTTTTATACAAAAGATCAGATGCATCAGTAATACGTTTGAAGAGCATATGAGTAGAGACCGACACGAGAATGAAAAGTTACCTCGTCAAATAGTGAAGCAAGAAACCTGAGCTACTGAGGTTTCTTCTAGTAGAAGTATTAAGAGAAATGAAGGAACGACCGGCAATCTCCGCCGGGAGGAATATGGGACGGCGGCCCAGTGTCAATCGGTTGCCGGCGAGAGTGGGAAAGGAACTCGCTCTAGTGGGCCTCGGGTGTTTGATTGTGATCCAAATCAGAAAATCCTTCGTGGGCTCGACCCAATTGGTAACGGGCAATTCGACTGAGGACTCCATGTTGCTAGCACCCATTCTGTTTGGTGGTGGGACCTTTCTACGAGTTGAGAGAGGTTGATGTCCCAATTCCTAACTCATCAACAATTTACAGAGACCTTTCAAAAAAAAAAAAAAAAATTTACAGAGACTGTTTAAAAAAAAAAAAAAAAATTCACAGGGACAATTAACGCTGATGATGCGATGCCTACATGTAAGCATTTTGAGGTATTTACATATGAGTCGATGATTGATATGTGTTTCCCACTATCAGGGGTGACCACTTGTTAATTATCAGAATATGTGGGCATTAAATTTTTAGTGATACAATTAGGATGTGTTGGGAAGAACTTGAAATAGCTTGTATTAGTATATTTATAATATTCTTGATTCGTAAATCCTTACAATCTCTATTCTAAAATGTCGGCTTCAACTTCGCGTAAGAAATGTAATGCACTTGAAATTTGAATTGACTGTTTTACACACTTATTTTTTCTCATTTAAATTAATAAAACCGTCTGTCCTTCTTTGGGGGGGATTCTTGACAGGGTGGTAACCTACACTTGGATTGAAAGACTTGTCTATACACTATTTTTTTCATTAATTTTTTTTCATCATATTTAAGAATTCATACAATTATTTTATATTTTTTTAATATATATATATTTTTAATTTTTAATTATATATCTAATACATTGTATTAGTATATATTATCCACACGATATTCCGTATAAAATATATGATTAAATCATATTAAAAAATATGTATATAATTTAAAAAATATATATATATAAAATAAATATTAACCTAAATAGAATAAGAACTAAATTAATCAAACAGCCTCTCACCAGGCCACAAGAAAAATTGTACAACATCTGAACGGTTCTGGAAATTGCCGAACGTTCTGGAAGGCCCTCAGGTCTCACACGGTCACACACTGTGATGTTATGCCCTAATTATTCATATCTATATATTGTACCCACCAAACTACTTTTTCGAGCCTCCTTCTGACTCATTGAATTGCACGCTTATCTACTCGCCGGCCTCACAAATCCCTCCGTAAATCTCAGTGGAAAAACATCAGAAAAAATGGCATCTGCAAATGCTATTTACACTGCGTCTATCCTCCCCTCTCCCTCTAAACAAGTACGGCTTTTAGTGTTGCTCTTTCAGCTTATCCATTTCCTTGAGATGGGTTTTAGTTTATCTGTTAAATTAATTTTATGGGTATTGTTGTTTGCAGGGGGGAGTGAGGAATAGGAGAGTGAACCAGCTGCAGCAGGGCCAGAAATTCAATTCCAAGCAGGGTAAGAACCGGTTTATGGTGAGAGCTGCAGCGAAGGATATCGCATTTGACCAGAAATCAAGGTCTACCCTCCAGGCTGGAATTGATAAGCTCGCCGATGCTGTTGGTCTCACTCTTGGTCCCCGAGGTACTTGCTGACAATATTCCATTTAATCCCGCATTTTATTACCCCATTACTCAAATCTTATATACTATTTTTCTTGGAATGATAATATTTAGGGCTAGGTTTTAGGGTAACCTTTACCCTGGTAAAACTTGGTAATTGAAATGTTTTAAGTATGATTGGATAAGTTTCTTCTTGATGTATTGTGAAGAAGATATACTCTAAAGAAGTTACAACTAGCTCTTTGTTGTTGCTTAGGATAATATTCTCAGTGAATTTGTACTGTTGCAGGAAGGAATGTTGTGTTGGATGAATTTGGTGCCCCTAAAGTTGTTAATGATGGAGTGACAATTGCTCGGGCTATAGAATTGCCTGATGCAATGGAAAACGCTGGTGCTGCTTTGATTAGGGAGGTCAGTTCTAAATATTTTGCGTGTTTTGGGCAAAATTTTATTTGTCTAAAGAGTTACTTTTTAGTTTGAATAGTAATGAAAACTATAGAATATGTGGATAATAATTTTGACTGAATATGATAATGTGGTTAAGATTGAAGTTTGACTCATAAAGTTAAATTCTTTGGTAAGAAAAAGTTGAAATGAAGACTAGCTTTGTATGGTTAACTTCCACTCTCTTTGGTTTTCCTTTTGAATTGAGTTCTACATATTTCCTCATGTTCTTTTTGGTTGATTTAGACTATGTTTGAGAGACAATTTTGAGAAAACGATTTTTAATTGTGTGGTTAAAGTTCTTCGATAATGGGATATGTAGGTTTAGGAAATACAGAAAATTGTCGAATCAAATAATCTGTGGTTGAAAATGAGTGTGAAGGAAAGTGATTTTCTTAACAATGGCTCCCAAACAAGCTCCTAATATGGCTTGGTGATTGATATAGTGAATTACATGTGAAGGTTGCTAGCAAGACTAATGACTCTGCTGGTGATGGAACTACAACGGCAGCAATTCTTGCCCGTGAAATCATTAAACTTGGTCTATTGAGTGTGACTTCGGGTGCTAATCCAGTTTCTGTTAAGAAGGGCATTGATAAAACTGTGCAAGGTCTGGTTGAAGAGCTTGAAAAAAAAGCTAGGCCAATCAAGGGACGTGATGATATCAAAGGTAATGTTTTGATCATTCTTTGATTAACAAGTATTATCAAACCTTATCCAGTGATTTGTTGAACGGATTTGTCTTTATCATGTTGTAGCTATTGCTTCTATCTCTGCTGGAAATGATGAGGTCATTGGGACAATGATTGCTGATGCAGTCGATAAAGTTGGACCCGATGGTGTCCTGTCAATTGAGTCATCATCTTCCTTTGAAACTACTGTTGATGTAGAAGAAGGAATGGAGGTCAGGATAAACATCATGAACTCAAGAATTCCTGTATTTTGGAATGTTTGGTTTTGACTTTTGAGGATTGCATTTTCCAAGTTTTCTTATGTAGCGTTCTTGACTTGCAGATTGATAGAGGATATATCTCGCCACAATTTGTTACAAACCCCGAGAAACTAATCGCAGAATTTGAAAACGCAAGGGTATTAGTGACTGACCAGAAAATCTCAGCAATAAAGGACATCATTCCATTGCTGGAGAAAACCAGTCAGTTACGTGCACCTCTTCTCATTATTGCTGAAGACGTAACTGGAGAGGCATTGGCGACTCTTGTTGTAAACAAGCTGCGTGGAATTCTTAATGTTGCTGCCATTAAAGCACCCAGTTTTGGGGAAAGGAGAAAGGCCGTTCTCCAAGATATCGCGATTTTGACTGGTATTTTTTCGTTCTAATCTGGTTTCTCTCATGTTGTTATACATTCTCACGTAATGCAATTTTAGGATCTATCTAAATAATTTATAACAATGGGAAACTTTGTTGCGTCAGTCCTCATTCTTTGCATTTACAGCATGTGGGTCTGCAATCTGGGTCTGCAATCTATTATGTTTTCTTGACAGTAGGCTATGGGCAGATGATTGGTTGACAGAATATGCAAGTTATTATCTGTTGGCCGTAAACGTTTATTCCTTGTTGGGCTTTGTATGTATTGTGTCATTGTGTGTGGAAAATGGGAAGATGTTTATTAATTAGTTTGTTCTAGCATTTTATTTTACTGAAAATCAGTTTTTGGGTTGAATGTGATTTGTGGATAACATGGGATGTGATTTGAGATGCGTCTCTGATATTGACCTTTGACTTTTGATTGCCTAGTCAAACATAGGCTTACACTTGCTATATTTCAGGGGCCGAGTTTCAAGCTAGCGATCTAGGTCTGCTAGTCGAGGACACCGACATTGATCAATTAGGCATTGCAAGAAAGGTAACAATAACAAAAGATTCCACAACCATCATTGCTGATGCTGCATCAAAAGATGAAATCCAGTCTAGGATCGCCCAACTGAAAAAGGAGCTGTCTGAGACCGATTCCGTTTACGACTCTGAGAAACTGGCAGAGAGAATTGCCAAATTATCCGGTGGAGTTGCTGTTATCAAAGTTGGTGCTGCAACAGAGACAGAGCTTGAGGACCGTAAACTTTCATTGAAGATGCCAAGAATGCTACATTTGCTGCTATTGAGGAAGGCATTGTGCCTGGTGGTGGTGCAGCCTTAGTTCATCTGTCAGCTTATGTTCCTGCCATTAAGGACAAGCTTGAAGACGCAGATGAGCGTCTAGGTGCTGATATCATACAGAAGGTACGCCATGGGTATTTTGGGAAATTATACATACTCTGGTATTTGTTTTAAATACTTCTGATATGGTGCAAGCTGTTTGTATTAGATCTTATGTAAGCGTGTGATGTGACGCGATTTGAAATACTTTGTGAGTTGGGAAGTAGCTTATGTGATTCTTTTAGATCATATCACATCAGTTACTTGCACAAGTTTTGATGTTAGTTGCTTGCACAAAATTTGGTGTAAGCAATTTAGAGCACATCAGGAGTGTTGTTTTAGAAGCCTTGGTGTTCATCCAAATGCTTGATTTGCTTGCAGGCGATAGTGTCACCTGCAGCTTTGATTGCAGAGAATGCGGGGATTGAAGGCGAGGTGGTGGTGGAAAAAGTGAAGGCGAGCGAGTTTGAGATTGGTTACAATGCAATGACAGACAAGTATGAGAATCTAGTTGAAGCAGGAGTTATTGATCCTGCAAAGGTCACGAGATGCGCATTGCAGAATGCAGCTTCAGTCGCCGGAATGGTTCTTACCACACAAGCCATTGTTGTGGAGAAGCCGAAACCTAAAGCACCTGCTGCTGCTCCTCCACAAGGCCTTACAGTGTAATTAAAGCAACTCCATAATTTTTCTAGGAAAATTGAGAATTTTGAACCTGTGTTGTTTAATCGAGTTGTAACGATAAAAAAGAAGGGCTGGTATTTGTTCCAATGTGATTGCTGAGCTGACTTTGAATATCGTGCGAGGCCCAATATATTGGATCATGTCACTTTCGCCCATTGGCACCCCTTGCATGCAGTAAATCAATTCAACTATGCATGTTTTTTTCACCCTCTTTTCCACTCCATCTCTCAAAGTGTGGCAATGCGATCATCTTTTCTCGTTCTTGCGATCTTCCTTTCTTGGTTTTAAGGTTTTATATTTTTAGAGTACGCGTAATTTTGAAGATGCTTTCTTATTAACTTTGAAAACTAGGAGAATATAACTATTGGGCCTAAAATGAATAAGCACATCCAGATTACATACATACTTCCAAATTGTCCTTTCAGAGCATAGGTTCTTATTACAATTATATATTTTATATAATTTTTTTTACACATGTAACAAAATTGTACATATTTTAGTACCACATTGCTCTCAAGTTATCGTCGTAGATTGACACGTTTATTGGGATGGAATAAGCGTCTACTTGAATTAAATTATTTTTCACGTTACCATAAATAATTCACGTATATTTGTTCTATACATATTAAATTTTATCAAATTTCGTCCTCAATTTAATTCATATTTTTCCCATTTTTTAAAATTCAATTTGATCAAATAAATCACATTCACATATCTCGTAAGGTCTACATGTACTATTAAATCTCCACCGTTCAATTCTATTTATTCGCTTTCTTCATATTCATAAAAATATATTAAAATGAGTATGCAAACACCTACTAAATCTATTTTTTTTCTCTTATCATTTTATACTATTCAAATATTAATTTAATACATTTTTATTTTAATATTTTTGAGCACATCTCCTTTAATTTTCAACCACTTTGGAATTTGGAATTACCAAATTTAATGTGTATAGAAAAAGCCGAAGAGAGACTTCTAGACCTTTGATTATATTTTACTAAGATTCATTGAGTCAATTTTAATGAAATTCTTTGTCTTCGTCTACCCAATTTTGGGACGTTGAGGTCTTAAATAATTGAAATGAAGGAATCCGGTTCTAGGAATCGAACCAAAATATTTTGTATAATTTGAAAAGAACAAATGCAATTTAAATATTTAATAGAATTCACGTCCCAAATTTACTCTTTTAGAGATTCAGTTGACAAAAAAGAGCATCAAAATCTTTAAAGAAACACACAATTAATTAATAAGGTACCTTCAACGTAACATGTTCTATAATTTCGGGTACATAACAAAACAAAGATGAACTGATCAACTGAAAAGGTCACAACGATGAATTATAATTTAGTGTGCAAGCTCATTAGATTTGCTGTTATAGAGAATTGATCACCTCCCCATATAGGGAGGCTCCCCACGCCATGTGTTTCCCTCCTGATTGGAGGGGCCTCAAATCAGGGCCCCACTTGAGACTCCACTTCCAATTAGGAGGAACACGTGGCGTGGGGAGCCTCCCCACATGGGATGAGATCAAAATTGTGCTGTTGTAATATGTTTTCGGAATGAAGATGACAAGCTCGGAAGCTCGATCGACTCAACACCTACTTTTGTACGATTAATTAATGATTAATTTTTGTATACCTGGATTGGTTTAATTAGTTTTCGAAAAAGACCACATTTTTTAATGTGTGTCATTTTGTCTCTTATTTTATCCATGCATTATGTACGTTCTTTATATTTTCGCCTTTAGAATGTCAAACGCGAGAAAATTATTAAATACATTTGTGTCACACAATAAATAAGTGTTAGAATTTGTTATCATATGGTGGTTATGGAACCCTGGGATGTGCCCCCAAATTCATTCTCCTCGAGCCAAAGTCGAGATTGGAATTGATTATGCTTCAAATAATTTAATGATATATTCTGCTATAATATATTTAACTTGCAATGTACCATTCAAAAAAAAAAAAGTGCGAGAATTTATTCTTTTCACTTTTAGCATAGTAGACTTGAGATAAAGAAAACTCCACCGCAGAAACACGGTCGAGAAGTTGATGACAATATTATAGGACCAGTGTTGAGTGGTTATTGATATTGATAAATAGAATGGCAAATTACATTTTGAGAATCTTTAGAAAATTACTATATATTTAATTTGTAATTTTGAAATAGAGAACATGCTTGTTTGAGAATATAATGTGTGGCAAAATTATATAAAAATTTTAAGAAAAAACGAGAAAAATTAATAATTTTCTAATGCAGGAAAATTACTGCAAAAAAAAAAAAAAGTTAGAATGTTTTGTCTAAGAAGTACTAGTTGCTTGATATTATACGTTTCTATGAAGACTTGAGACACCAATCTTCCTTTGTTTGATCCAATCTTTCTTGCAAAGAAAAATAGACTTGACTCCTTCAACTCTACCGTGTCTTGACCGCACTTATTTTCTAATTATGACTAATACTGAACACTGGGCGATGTTAAATAATGGTCTGTATGACAATCATTATCAATTGATTAGACTGTTTAAATGTAACTCAATAAAAATAGTATGAGTTGAAGGAGTTATAATTATGATTATTATTATGTTAAATAGCATTATTATTATGATTATTATTAAAATAAAGATATGAAAATGCAATTTGTCCGGGTCGCTTATGGTTATGATAAGTGATCATGTGCCACAATTAGATATTCTGAATATGTAGATATGAAACACGTTTTATCGTTTTATTTAACGCTACAATCCCCACATATGAAACTTATTCTAATGAGGAAAAGTTTTCTAGTACTTTTTGAGCATCAAAGATTCAATTCTATATCATAATCCGAGAAGTATTTTTGAAGAAGAATAAGTATTGATTATTTATAGTCATAACGATAATAATTAAGTAAATAATAATATCATCACTACTAAAAATTTCTAAGCTATTAGAATAGTATTACGATCGAAACAACATCAAAGGAAATTAAAATCAAGACGAGACAACAATAAACTGCGTGCCAGTGCCGATTAATGGCAAATTTTTTTATGAGTTTTTAATTTTTATGAGTAATTGCATGGTCTTATTATATATAGTGTCTCTTTCAGTTGACTCCCTACATTTCAGAAATAATGACACATTTAATACAATTCGTTCCCATCCCTCTGGAAAATTGTTTCAGTTAAATTGGACAAGGATAATAATACAATAAAATACGACTCTATTAACTAATTGAGATATCCCAAGAAGAAATAAAGTCATATATAATTGGGATGGAGGGAGTACATAATACTACCCCGTCCCACAAAGATAGACTTATATTCCATTTTTGTCCGTTCCAAATATAGGTCATTTTCTATTTTGTTTACATTTAATTTTTTCTATTTTCCAATTATACCCTTATTTAATATACATTGTTATTAATTAGAAAAAATTAGACACATAAATAAATTCCTTTATGATTTCTACACTCTAGATGTATGTTATGAGCAAAATATGTACATAAGCAAATTCGCATTTGACACAAAAAACACGACGTTTCAAATAAAAAATTTTAATGATCTCTAGAAGCTATAATAAATTACTTACTACTTTGAAAAATATTTATTGTTTAGAGAAATCCATCGGTGTTCCTATTCAGAAAGCAATTATAATCACATTAATTATGACAGACATTAGTTTTGCTTTTTAGAAACTCATAAATTTCTAAATTAGACTCTGAAGATTATTTATTCTTTGGTTTAATCTTTTCTAATAGATTCAATTTTTGATAATTTTTCTAATTGATTTTTAAGATAACGTTAAAAAAGTGAGAAAAGCAAGAAATTATTTATGAACGTTATGAAATGTATGTGCATGAAAATAAGTTCGTTCAGAGAAAAATAAACTTAATAATATATTTGAAAAAAATACTATAAATATTTGATTTTGATGAATATTTGTCCATTATATTAATTGAAACATTTTTGTATGATTCAAGCTAAAAACACCCAGGCATCAAAAGTACCAAAACTTGAGGACTAAAAAATCCTACTAGACTCATTCAATAATAAAAATAAAAAATAAAAATAAAAATAACTAAATAAATAAATGAAATCCAACCAGACAACTGATAAATCCTAAGAATCAGTCCCTCAATTCTATCGCTCTCTGAGCGTAGATCGTTATTGCGGGCTAGAATATTTGTAACAAGTGAGGAATGGTGGAGTCAGAAATTCTATATAATTGGAACCAAAAACAAAAAAAAATCATTAACAAGATAATTTCTATATATATTTTTATATACTAACAAAAATTTTAAAATTTACATGTAAAATCACAAAAACTTTTAAAATATTGCTGGGATAGTCGTGCCAAACCTCATGTTCCCCTCTAACTCTACCTTGTAAGCGAGTAGCATTAATTATATTATATAGCTAAACTAATGATTGAGTGGGAAATACGACGCGGTTGTAAGTTTTTATAAAAGGAATGCTATTTATAAGAGATAATATATTGTATTAATTGATTTGCTATCTAAATCTAATCGATGAATATCATTATTATTTTTCCCTTACCTTACTATATGTATCTAAATACAGTAATGAAATTAACAGGGTATAGATTCCAATGTAAGAATTTTGAAATTTGAGCACTTTAAAGTTAAAATGTGTACAATTTTCTTTTTCAAATATTCCGCGCCACAAGCAATCCATTTTTCTTTTTAATTAATTAACTCCTAATTTGATATCCTCCCCCTATAAATAATTGGTAAGCCCTGGTTATGCTTTTGTATTTCACCCCACGTTGCAGACCCAAAATCGTCATTTTCACGTATCACCTTGTCCCATTTGTAGAGAGAAACTAGAGAGAGAGAGAGACGAAGTAGAAGGAGAGAGAGAGAGGGGGGACTGACTCGTGGAGGCATGGAAGCTGTGATGCGTGGAACCAGGCGGCAGCAAAATGCCAGATCGCTTTGAAACCTGCTCCATTATTCTCTGGCTTTTTCAGTTTTCAGATTTTCAAGTTTTTCATTATCTTCACGTCAATTTGAACTTCGTCCAGTTTTAGAATCATAACGGCAATCGTTCGGTTCTCTCGGAAATTTTCGTTTTCAGGTTTGATTCTGTTGCTAATTAACCTGCATTGCTGCTTTTAATTTGAATTGTGGATGATTCTCGAAGTGTTTTGCATGTTCAGGTGGAGGAATGGCGGTTGCGGAGGGGGTGGCGAAGTTGCTGTACATAGTGGTGGTGGAGGATGATTCAGCGGAGGAGGATTCGTCACCGTTTCGATACACGCGTTTTGTTTTGCAGAGCACTCTGCAACTCATGGGCTGCAAACCCCGTCACGCGTTTAAGGTCTCGTTTTTTTCTCGAATTTTCCTTCAGATATCTCGTCGACTTTGTAAAAATATTTATCTAATCTAATTCATGGTGTTGCATGTTTTTGTGTAAAGATGCATGCTATGATACACGGAAACTTCTAAAAGGCAAGCGTTTCGTGTCGGAAACGTTTCGGAAACCGAAACTCTCCGGAAACTCTTCGGAAACGTTTCGGAAACTCTTAAAAAAGTTTCCTATTTTTTAAGTAATTGGGAAACTCTATGGAAACTTTATAGATACTCTATGGAAACTTTGAAGGAACTTTTAGGAATCATTATGTTCAAAAAATTTAATTGTTGAACGTTTTAATTTTTTAGTTTTAGTATTGCTTCATTCTAGTAATTATTTTTTTACCACAATGAACTTAAAATTTTTATTAGATTGGTTTATTTGGATATTTTTGTTATCTAGTTCATATCAAATAATTTTTTTGATGTTGGATTTTGAAATTATATAGGAAAATAAATAGTTACCACATAACGTTTCCGTAGCGTTTCGTGTCTTACATTTTCTAAAAATTGCGTTTCCCCGTTTCGTTTCGTGTCCCGTTTCGTATCCTGTTTTCGTTTCTGTGCAACTTAGGATGCATGGCCTGCAAATGTGAAAACTATTGCAGATTTTCTCTAATCTCTATATGATTGTGTGTGACTGTGTGGTGTTTTTTTTTCCTTTTTGGACCATTTCAGCAGCTCTCTGTTTCTCTCTAGATCAGCAGCATTGGATCTCCCTCTTCTCTTTATTCGGTTCTAAATTTTTCCAGAATTATTTAGTTTCACGAAATTGATCTTGTATCTCTGGCTTTTTGGACACTTAGAGATCGACAACATTGAAATCCACCATCGTTGTATCGACACGTGTCATCCAAATAATTTTGCTTGTTTGAATAGTGATGTTTGCGTGAAGCCTGTATGCCAAAGTAAAATTTTTAGTGGTTAGTGTGAAACTTGCGTGCCAATAGATGCATTGTTATGCAAGTTGGATTTTGGCATCGTTTTTGTTTAGAATTTGTCTTTTAGCTCTCAACCGCACATCTTTGTCCTCTAACAGTGTTTCCCTTTTGACTTTGTGCCTTGTAATTTGTGTTTGTCCAGATCAGCCAAAGGGTATTCGAAATGATGACTGGATGTTTGGTGGACAAGCTTGTCTCAGATAGCCTAGAAGTGCCGCAGAAGAATGCTAAAGTATACCCTCAGAGGGAGACAGACTTAATTGGTGATACCTGTGTGGATAAAATAGATGCTGACGGTCATTTGTCCTCTGAGGCAGATAAAGGCAAGAGTAAACCCTTTGAACTGTACAAACAGCGCACAACTGTAGTGGTTAGAAGGAAGATGTTTCTAGACGTTGTTTGTGAAGCTCTCGCTGATTACAAGTATGTTGGCCCGAATCAGATGGCCGATTTGGTTTTAGCCTGCAGGTACAGTTAGCGTGTCATGCTCATTTAAAAATATATTTTACCTTTACTTTGTTATGGTCTCGTTTTGGTATGACTTCTAGACTCTGTTATTTCATCTGCATTTTCGTTTACAGGATCTATTTGTTAGTAAGCTCTTAACTAAGATTTCCCATTCTAGCAGCAGCCCTATCTATGATTTGAGAAATCAAAGTTTAAAATGGTACAATTCAGCTGCTAAAGCTTTAGTGAGAACATGATTAGATTTTATTATTTGTACACTTCTTAGGATTTCAGTAAATCAATCTTTTGAGTAGTTTTATGGATGGATTTGAGTTCATCATGAGTTAAAAGAGTTGATAAGTGTCCTGAGGAGAAAATGAAACGAAAATCACCGGTCCTTTCTACTAACAAAAAACAAAGTTTATTCTGAGATGCTGTGTATCTTTTCAAATTTTCCACCTTTTGACCTTTGGGAAAATGTCTACCTAAATGTGTCCAATGAAGTTATGTAAAAGATGTGGTATCTTGTATGTCCTTTCTAAAAATGCTGGAGTGCATAAGGTGGGATCACCTATTCCTTATGGGCCACAATATTGAATTCTCTCCTGATATTATGACAATTTAGGTTGCAATTATTCAATTTGTGAACTAATTGTTGTTGATTGTTCTGTTTGCCGCTAATTAATGTTATCTTTTTTTACCCTTAAGTCAGTCTTGCTTAGTAGTATTTTGTTCTGGAGGTAAAAGTAGATAAGTTGTTTCCCTTTATGGACTTGTTTCCTCTTCTGAATATTTTCTGGTTTTTCTTTCAGAATCCGGGAAAGGAAGGAATCTGTTACTGTGCTATTGTGTGGCACTAGTGGCTGTGGTAAATCTACCTTGTCTGCTTTACTGGTATGGTCCTTTTCTTTTTTAATTATGAGTAGATCCATTAGTGAGCTTTGTCGGTATGTAGAGTCATTGTGTTTATTGCATTCTCTTAACTCCTATGCAAAGTCAATCAAGAAGTTCATCATCAATGTCACAACCACGATTTCACCAGATTCATACTTTATTTTGGAATGTACTCATTTCTTAACATATTTGGGAGTAGCAGTTATCAGTTATCAGTTTCAATGATATTGAATATGCTAATATCCTTGTAAATTAACCATCTAAAAAAATTAATATGGACATTCTTTATATTTGCAGGGTAGTAGGTTGGGGATTACAACTGTTATATCCACCGATTCAATTCGGCATATGATGAGGAGCTTTGTAGATGAAAAACAAAATCCTCTACTATGGGCGTCGACTTACCATGCTGGGGAATGTTTGGATCCTGTAGCAGTTGCAGAAGCCAAGGCCAAAAAGAAAGCAAAGAAACTTGCCGGCATTTCTCATCCCTCACTTACTAAGAATGATGCATGTAGTGGTTCTGCTACTGGAAAACCAGCTTCCGAAGGAAGTTCTACTGTCACTGATTTGATCAGTCCCAAAGAGATGGCAATTGAAGGATACAAGGCACAAAGCGAGATGGTAATTGACAGTCTGGATCGTTTAATTACTGCATGGGAGAAAAGGAAAGAATCTGCGGTGGTCGAAGGCGTTCACTTAAGTCTCAATTTTGTGGTAAAAATCTATCACCATCTTTCTATTCTTGTGAACTTCTGAAATTATCTGCTTATGGCACCATTCGATTTTCCATGCAGATGGGGCTCATGAAAAAACATCCTTCAATCATACCGTTCGTGATTTACATTTCAAATGAGGAGAAACACACCGAACGATTCGCAGTTCGTGCAAAGTACATGGCGCTCGATCCTGCTAAAAACAAGTATGTCAAATATATAAGGAACATTCGAACAATCCAAGAATACCTTTGCAACCATGCTGACAAGTATTTAGTGCCAAAGATAAACAACACGAATGTTGACAAGAGTGTTGCAGTCATTCATGCAACAGTTTTTAGCTGCCTAAGAAGGAGTGAAGCTGGAGAGCAGCTTTACGATCCAAGCACAAATACAGTTTCTGTTATTGACGAAGAGTACAGAAATCAGTGCACTGCCAATTCCTTGAGCTCGAAGGGAATGTTTCAGTTGATCCAAAGGAAAGGTTCTTCTAGGCACTTGATGGCACTTTTGAATGATGATGGATCTGTGGCTAAGGCATGGCCAGTGGACGTGATAGATGATAATGGCAAGTCTGTTTTGTGTCGTCCAATTGAGAATGGCATTGGAACTCCTATGTATGGACCATTGTCGATAGGTAGAGCTGAACCTGTGAACCTGCAGTTTGGTCATTTTGGGATCAGTGCTTGGCCTAGTGATACGGGGGGCACTAGTCATGCCAGTAGCTTGGATGAATCACATGGTGACATCACTGACACTGGTAGCAGATACCAGTCTTCCTGTTGCAGTTCGCCAAGGACAGGTGGCCCTTCAAAGGAGGTATGTTTGAGTGATGATTATGGACTCAAAACTTAGTTAATAACTGAGTATAATTTCCTGAAGAGTATCCTGGCATCATGATATGAGCTTTTAGTTCTAGTCTTATGGCATCATGATATGAACTCAAAACTTAATAATCTTCTTTTGTTTTGCAGCTTAAGGAGGACTTACCCGTCCATGGTAGTGACGAAGAGGTTGATGAGCAACTCGAGATAGACAGTGATGAGGATCTTGGTGATGGACAGATACAAATCGAAGAAGAGGTAGCAACATATTGTTTGTTCAATGAGTGACTCCACTTAAAAACATTTCACTTCATTGATTGCAAATATAAATACCTGACATATCGAATAATCAAATCTTGTAGTAAATGAATTTCCTTATTTTGAAACAGCTAGAAGGCTCTGTGGATGAAGAATCCACAAAATCCGATGAGGAGTACGATGATCTTGCCATGCAAGATATTCCAGAAATTGGCTACCCATCAGATGATGATGCAAATGGGCCAAACGGTGATTGCAGAGCAAACGGTGGCCAAAATCTTGACATCTTCACAAGGACAAGTGAACCTGTGGCAGAATTACCAGCATCTTGCCTGAGAGAAAAATCTGAAAGTAGAGCACCATTTTCTTGCAATATAAAATTGAGACAAAGGTCTCCGAGTACTCCATCCCCTGGGAAGCATTCATCGATAATTAATATCCTGCCGAGGTAGAGGCTTATATCTGTTGAATTTTTCATTAGTAGTGAATGGTAGATTTTTGTTCTACATAGAAATCACTTTGATGGACAAGTTTGTGATGTATCAAGGATGAGTTTTGTGTTCTTGATGGTTGATGCCCATTTAGTAGACTGGTCTGAATTATTTTATGGTAATAGAGCTATAAGAACCACAGCAATAGATTTAAGTTCAAGTAATAGTTATGACATTGACCATATTTAGAGAGGTCTTTTAATAATGCCAGAGAATTCATTTATCTTGCACTGCCAAAATGGTTCTACTTGTTGCACTTTGAACATAATGTTATATTTACAGCCACACTTTTTATATAAGACTCCTCGATCTTTCGTCATTTATTTGCACCCGTTTCTCAATATTTCATGAATGAATTTGTTTGATCCTAACAATAATTTCTGTTTAAACTCATCTCCAATAATATAATGTGAATTTTCAATGATATATGACAATTAAAATGAAAATGAAGAGGAAATTATCATCTATAAAATAGCGTGGGCTAAATATAATGGTCAAATGTTAACATGTCTTAAACAATGTGGAAATTACTTCTAAGACATAAATGACATGTTGACTTGAAGATTTTCCTAGGCCTATTGCCACAGGGTTTTGAGTTTTAAACACAAGGAGTAATGTTTTCTTCTTCTATGAGGGAGAATAAATCATACCCCTTTGCTGATACGACAGTATTACATCATTATTTATATATTGAAAACAACGGTTTGTAGTCATCACTTCAATTGATATGGTACTGTTACATTAGTAGAGAGTACGGTTTATCCTACCTCATGGGCAACGAGAACAATACTCCTAAACTCAAAAATAACGAAGATGTCCAGCATTAGAAGGCTTTTGTTTTTGGTTCAATTTTTTGTTCAATTTTTTTTTTAACGTCATTGTTTATACTTCGAGTTAAATATCTCCAATGCCACTATACTTTAAAATATCTCTAGAATGCACTGAACTTTAAAAAGTGAATCCCACATGCTATCCCATTAAGTTTCATTAAAAGAGTTAAATGAATTGATGACGTGGAATATTAATATATACATATGACACAATTTATTTATCACATCAATATAAAGGTGCTGGTGTGGGCATATTTTCAATTAAAATGATAGAATAAAAGTGCAAAAAAAAAAACACAAAGCTAGAAGAACAAATATTAAACGAACAAATATGCCAATTGATGGGGTGTTGAATCTAACAAATAATACTTAAAACTTGCTCTAATAATATAAATTGCAATAGGGACGAGTAAAGTTGTATTCATAGAGATTGATTAGATTTATTATCGTTTTAAAAATTGAACAAATGAAAACAAAAGTTGGGTAGGGAGGATTTCAATGTTGAGATAAAAACAATTTAAATAAAGCAATGCTAAAAATAGAAATTAACACTAGTACACAATTGACATTGGGTGTCGTCCATTGGGTGGTGGTTCTACGAAAAAACGCCACCTAAAAATAACGGATGACGATTGTTAGAGAAGAACCACCACCTGTTATGCATTTAAAAAAAAAACTTTGGGTGGCGGTTCTTTTCGGCGGTTCTTGAAAAGAACCACCACCCAAACTAAAATAACGGGTGGCGGTTCTTGAAAAAGAACCACCACCCAAAGTTAAAATAATTTTTTTTTTAAATATACTTTTGGGTGGCGGTTCCTTCTAAAACCGCCACCCCTTTTTTGATTTTTTTATTATTAAAATACTCTTGGGTGGCGGTTTTTTGCTATAACCTCCACCATTTCCTTTTAAATATTCAACCAGTTCGAGAATCAGCCATTCCCGCTTTTGAGTTTCATTCTCCTTCCGAAAAATTTTCGAAATTTCTTACAATATTCATGACCTCAAATCAAATTTAAGTGCAATTTCTTGACAAATTGGTGCCATAATTTAAGCAAGGTAAGCTTCTTCTATCTTTTGGTGACAATTTCGTGTATTTTTAGGTTATAATTTAACATCCCAAAATTCTAGGGTTTGTTGAAATCGGATTTTTATTCACAAGTTGGAGCCACAATACAAGTAATGTCGTCTTCTTCTGTCAATTGGACCCATGGTGAGGTTCGTAAGTTAATGTCCCCAAATTCTAGGGGTTTTTTTTTTTTGAAATCTTGATTTTATGGTTTTTGTTTGTTGTAATATACTTATACATGTTTAATGGTGACATCATGTTTAATTTGTTGTATTTCTTGTGTGTAATTTGATTGGAACTATATTTTTTTAATTGTAAATCTATTATTTTTTATATATATATATATATATATATATATATATATATATATATGGATATGATTAAATTAAATATTTTTTATTTATTTATATGCATATATTGTTGAATTAGAGGTGTAATTTTATTGATATTATGGATTAAAAAAAATTAATAGTTAATAATATAATTTATTTTTCGAGTTTTGGGCATGCAAACTTTAAACGGTCATAACTTTTGCATACGATGTCCGTTTTCAGTCCACTACGCCATTCCGGAATTGTCGCGACGAGATCTACGACAGTCACTGCTATTGCTATGACCCCACATTTCAAGCCCATCTGAGGTCGTTTAGGGCGTCAAAATATAGTTTTTAGTTTTCCATTCTATATTTTCGTTATTCACTTGTTTTATTTCATTATTTCATTTCATAGTATTTTAAGGTTTTATCTCTCATTGTTATTTAAGAATAGCTTTGGTTAACTTGTAATTGGAGGCGATTGATTTTGAATAAAAATTATTTCGTTCTTAGTTGTTAGTTGCTTAGTTGCAATGCAATTCCAATCCTGTGCTCGTTTGTAGTTTTGATCCCAAAAAAGAAGAGAACGGGTGGCGGTTCTACATCAAGAACTGCCACCCTAAGGTAGGACTAAGGTGGGAAAAAAAAAGAGAATGGGTGGTGGTTCTACATCAAGAACCGCAAGAACGCCCTAATTTTTTTTTTTTTTTAAATGCATGCAATGGGTGGCGGTTGTTTTTAAGAAACAACCGCCACCCTTTCTTTTGGGTGGCTTTTTTTGAATTGCTACCATTTCTTCGACTTTGGGTGTCGCCGGTTTGGGTGGCGGTCAAAGAACCGCCACCCGAAGTGCAAAACAACCACCACCTAATACTGTTTCTGTACCAGTGTAACGATTGTCAATTAATACAAATATCCAGCCCAAGGAATAATCTGAGATGATTCACAGAATTGATCATAGATGCAAATATTTAATCCTCTATTTTTCCCCTCCAAATTGGTTATGACCATTGATATGATCTAACAACCTCGCTTTCCTTACTTATTTGATAATCAGGATACAATCACTGATTATTTTCCTAATTAATAAACAACACTCGGCACGACCTTAGGATTTAATTTACCAACAGAATTAAATTCTAAAAAGATGAGCAACTCTAACCAAAAAATTCACACGGTGATTTTGTTTAAACTTAGATGATATATTTTCATAACATAAATTGAAAACTTCGACATAATTAATCATGCTATTTGCCAATTATTAGAAAAACTAAACAATGACGGATTTTGATTTCTAATTGCGATATATTGTTTTGACAATTACACAACGCACACTTTGCATAATTAATCAAAACAATAATTTCAACACAAGTATGGAAAATATATAAATAGAGAAATTAAATAAAAGAACAATAAAATAATAGATTATATATCACAATTTTTGTAGAATCAACTTTCAATTATCATTGAACTGGAATAGAAACTTAGAAATCCATGGAAGATGAAGAACGTGTATAGGAGGAGAAGAAAAAGACGTTGGTGTTTGACTAGACGAAAAATAAGGTGTCTTTTTTCTGTTGGGCCGGATCTAATCATAAATAATCTAGAAAAAATAAAAGAATAAAATGAAGGAAATTAGTTTCCCAATTTTAATAAAAATCTAATTATTCCTTAAATATAAAAACTCTAAAATTGGATTAAAAGTCCCTATAAATGACAATTTATATGACATTTATGCATTCTATCATCAACTACGAATGAATGAATATTTTCAATTATATTCGGGTCAACTACAAAAGACAAATATATATAATAATTAATAATAACGTAATATGCTAATAATTATGATTCTTTGCTAAAAGAAAACAATATATGCTGCCAAATAAGATTTATTTGAGTTACTGTTAATATTTAAAAATTTTCAAAAAATGAAACCATGAAAAAGAAAGTGAAATCTCCTCAAAGTTAAGGATTGAGGGGACTATTGCTGAAGGTGTCTTCACGAGTGTAGTGATGGGAGTTGGAGAAGAAATGACATCGTCTACCATATTTTTCCTTTTAATATTTGTTATTGAATTTTTTTGGCACTTTTATTATGCCATTTTCATTAAAAATATGCCACATCAATATCTTTGTATTGATATGGCAAATAAAAATAAATTGTGTCATGCATATGTGTGCGTGTCTATATATATATATATATATATATATATCTATATATGTACACACACTTGTGGATCATCGATTCTGTTAACTTTTTTTTTGAAAGTTAACGGAATGACATGTGGGATCATTTTAAAAGTCCAATGGCACTCCGAATACATTTTAAAGTATAGTGGCATTCCAAATACATTTACTAAAATATATTGGCAATTTGGCATTGGATGTATTTAATGTGTTTATATTAAGGATTTCACATTTTTTTATATTTTTTAAATTCTGTCATTACCTGTCAATTAAACATTCAAAATTATTTCTTCAAAAATTTAACAAACAAGCACGAATCTAAATATTCCCAATTTACACATTTTGTAGTTTAACTCATTCATCCTTTTTTATATTGGACATTTGCATAACTCGTGAAGATATATTCTATTTATATATTATTTTATTTTGTTGTCAATGCCTTGATCGAATCTACAAAAAACCAATACACGTGAAAAACATAGAATTAATGTTCACTCAATTAAATTGTGCCATGCGTGGTGTGTGGGAGCTGAGCTCTGCAGGGTAGTCTTAACAATTAAGAAGACAAGGACAGTGCAGCCAAAGGGGCTCCAACATGCAGTTATCACTTTCTATTTCGCGCCACCCCCCCCCAGTTGTTGCTTCATAATTAAGTCGACACAAGTTTGATTCCTATATAGTGGCTTTTAATTCATATATATATATATATAAACTTTTTTCCCTTAGAGTTTTGTATAACTATATTAATTCTCTATTATTTAGCATCACCTAAAAAAGTTTGTTCAAACCTATAAATAAAATTTGAAATAGTTCCTTTAGATTTATACATATATGTAATTTCTAATATTTTTAAATTTCATATTATTAAATAAAATATATTCCAAATAACTGAAACTTATTGGTTTAGAACATAAATAATTATAAAATATTTAAAATAAATGACCTATTATAGTGCATCTTCTAATGGTAAACGTGTTCCCTTATCAATATATAATTGATCTTAGTTCGACTAGTCATCTTCATTCCCATCTTTTACTAAACTAAATAATAAAAAATATTCAAAATAGACCGTATAAACTTCATGATAGTTATTTAACAACAAAAATATGAATTTTATATATATTAAAAATATCATATATGGACAAAATTTTACAAACTATAGAGATCAAATAAGACTTTACGAATTTTAAAATTTCATTTTAGAATTGCGAGTTGTATCGGTAAAAAAAAAACTAAATTTATTGAAACTTTGATTAATATTTTTCCTTCTTTATCAAAATAACAAATATTAAATTTTGAAATTTTTATTAGATAGTAAATTGAAATGTGGCATGATAGGAATTTTTTCTATTCATTTTTCTATTATTATACAATTTTTAGTTAACTATTAATTTTTATAATGCACATATAAATTTGAGCTATTATTATAGTTTAAGGGATGCATTTTATAATGTTTACCTGAGGCTCCAAAAATCACACGAAACCCCGCATCTCCACCCCCAAAAAGCCCAACAATAGAAACCAATGAGTGCAGTTTGATCTCATTTGTACTAGAGGATCTAATGTGACCCATAAATGGTCCTGCTACATGCAGTGTCTCCTTTTCTGCATGTTTATTTACATTGTGCCTGGACCACCAGCCACAATTAAGCTAGGACCAGTACTTTGCACTTTTCACTTACATAGTTTTTTCCTAAAAATTGAGACCTCAATACAAAAATGAAAAATCTAGTGCCTTATAAGGCTGCAGTTTTGCCGTGACAAGCGGTTTCAATCGGCCCTACGTGGTTGATTCTTGATCATTAGATAGACTCTGCATCAGCTTAGCGGTTTATAGATATGAGATCACGTCTTTTCGCTGATGGTGGGAATCACTTTTAGCTGATTAATACTTGACACTGACTCTGTCTGTGTAAAGTTCTTTGTGTATTAGCGATGGAGAAGATCTACGCGGTATAAGGTAGGGCCAGAGATCCTAGCTTTATCCCCACTGCCTAGCTATCGAAGGAAGCCTTTTTGGCTACATATATGGCAATGGAGACCACGATGACGCATTGGATCAGCTTAAAAAATTGAGACCTCATTACAAAAATGAAAAACCTAGTGTCTTCTAAGGCTGTGGTTTTGCTGTGACAAGCGGTTTCGATCAGCCCTACGTAGCCGATTCTTTATCTTTAGATAGACTTTGCATCGGGTTGTTTATAAGCATGAGATCATGTCCACCGATGGTGATAATCACTTTCAGCTGATTAATACTTGATACTGATTGTGTCTATATGTAAAGTCCTTTGTGTATTAGCGATCGAGAAGATCTACGCGGTACACGGTAGGGTTAGAGATCTTAGCTTTATCCCCACTACCTATCGAAGGGAAGCTTTTTTGGCTGCATATAATGTTAATGGAGACGTTGGATCAGGTCATTGGACGATGAAGATGATGTCTAGGTAGAGCCTTGAGAAGGTTTTTTCGATTTCTAATCAAAGATAAATATATCAATCATTCATTCGAAAAGAAAAAGGAAAAAGATGATATAAACATGGTTTAGATTGAAAATATGAGGAAGCATCCAAATTTTTGAATCCTTATGTCAAGAAATGAAAGAAAACTTCACTCAAGACAAACAATTTTTGTCCACTTAACGTGCGATCAAATTTATAGATTTCACCACACATTTATATCTAATAATGCAGACTATTTATTGATTTTTGAAGGGTAATGACTTTTTTTTTTTGTGGGTGGGTTTTTTTTGAGGGGGGTGGTGTTTTCTGAAACTCGTGCAACCCACACTGGCTTGTCCCTATATATACCATATAACCTCCAAAAGCTACTTCGTCTAAGTATACAAATTCAACGGTACTAATCACACTTCAGTAACACATACATTCATATTTAAACTCACTAAAACTTTCTTACCATGCATATAAACTTTCATTTGTTTTTAGGGACTGATTGTCAGCTGCTCGGCCTAGCTTCCAACCTACCTAGTTGTCTATGGCACAAAGAAATAGTTGATTCTAGCTTGAAATGAACAAAGAACTTGGAGGCGCATATTTTATGTTACCAAGAACTATTTGTTCACTAAACTGTATTAAACATAACTAGATAAGATTTAAAACACATAAAAGTAAAATGTAGAAGAATTCAAAAATATTTAGGCAATGTAATGAAAATTCTTCCATTGAATTAAGGGGACCATAAATACACAAAAGTTAAAAGAGGGGAAATAAAATGTCTAGACATTTTTATTGCATTGGTTGAATGTTGACTTAGTTTCATTAATATGCCCTTTTTGTAATCCAATTTTGAACAATTCAACTGTGGCTGCAATAGAATTTGCTCACTCATATAGATTGGGTTACTGATCTATATATGTGTGGCTGAGATTGATATCAGTGTATATATAATTAATAATGAAAACCTAATAAGAAGAAAATTGCGAGCAACTTAATTAAGTTTGTGCAAGTTTAATTTGGTACATAGTCATCGACCGAATTATATAGATATTATAATTAATGAAGAATCAAAATTAACCCTAATCAAATATTTTTCATACCACCATACCAAACACACCCTTGTGTTTTTACATTGATTTTCACTCAAAATTTCCAACAGCATTCTCAATTTCCCAAAAAATAAAACTACATTGATCAGACAAAATAAGTATCACTAATTAGAAGAATAATAATAGTACTATTGCCCATCCAAATTAAGTTTATAGATTTTGAATCTCCTCTAAAAATTAAAGACAAGAAAACATATATAACATCAAACTCTTTTTTCAGTTGCAATTAATTACATCCTATGATCAACTAGAACTTGTACTTAAAGTTGTAATAATTAACTTATTGTTCTCACCTCTTCTTCCACTTCAGACCCTGCAAATTCCATTTATCTTCTGTAGCCAAAATTTGCTTGAAATTAATGCTGAAAAAATTAATTAAAAAAAAAACAGATTAAAAATAATAATAATTATAAAAGTTGATTGTCTCTCAATATTACACATCATTGTTATGTAGTAATTATAAATGCATAGAAATAAACATCTTCCATCATACTTTTTTTCTGAACAGAAGAATAAACACAGATCTATGCAGTTTTTATCAGCAGCTGAGTAAAGTCCCTCAGTAGTCATCTGTCGATCTTGAAAGAATTGACAGAAAAAGAAATATTCTTTTTAATTACTTTCACAAAATACAAGAACCCCACCTGACAAAATTAGTTCAAATAACCAAAAAAGCCTTTGAATTTATCAACCAGAATAGAACTCATCCTTTAAATCTTCTTCTTCTAGAAACCAGTGTTACAAACTTAGAATCAATCTTACCTATTTTGACATGCTGGTGCCATAACTAGATACAAACGCTGGTGCTAGCTAGATAGATCATTTTCGCCGTCTGGTAACTAGAACCATATCCCTAACTTGGCTAGTAGTTTATTGCCGATGCAGCATCATCAAGATTCTCATCAACAAGAGGGGTTGAGAGAGAGATGTGTGTATATATAAAGAGATGTATGCATATATATATACACACACATACACAAGGTAATGAATTAAACAAAAACCTTCTTGCTTTTGCATGTGAATCTTGATGGTGCTGCAGCAGCTAAAAACTACTGTATATACGCAGATCCAACCAAAGATCTGAAGGGCTGGAGAAACCCTCAAATCAATTTCGATTCTTGAAGGGGGGGAAAAAGGGCAAAAAAGGCCATAGAGTCATAGAGATGAAGATGAAAATCTTCTGTTTGTGTTTTGGTGTGTGTGGAATTGAAAATATCAACAAATAATCAATCCACGGGCAGAACACTGATGTGGCTTTATATCAATGGCTAAACTCTAAAGCAGTGATGTGATGGTGTGTGGAACCAAACAAGAATCTCCTGTGTGACAACAAAATTAATACAGACAAAGAAATAAAAAAAATAAAAAAACAGTAAAAATAATAAAATTAAAAGTTTGATTTTTCTATATTAAAATAAATTTAAAAAAAAACGCAAAAAGGAAGAAGATCAAGATTCCGGCATCTTTAAATATTCCTGATCTTATCTGTTGTTCCCTTCCTAAATCATCATATAAATGATCGACCAAGAAAATTTATTTGTGGGGTTATAATTTCAATAAAAACTAGTCAACGGAATGAGAACTCGCCGGAGATCTAACTTTCCGGCCATTCATTCCATTCTGCTAGAGAGAGAGAGAGAGAGAGAGAGAGCACTGATTCTTGAAACCAATAGCTATATACAATAATGTAGATATATATGGTATTAATCTATATATATATATATATATATACATATATGTCGCTGTTGTATATATAGATAAATACATTATGGATATCTAGTTTTGGTGGGGTTTGAGGATTGTTGAGGAATTTATTATAATTTAATGAAGTTTCATTGGCCGATGCTAAATTTTGTAGTACTGCCAAATGCGAGCGGTTAAAAATATTTCAATCTTCCAAAACCCTAATTTTATGCTATAGTGGGTGCAGCTTCATGTGGTTAATATGGACCCTCACCTATAATCGTGGTGGCCCTTTGTCAAAAAAATAAAAAATAAAAAATAAAAATTGTGATGGCCCTTTGTCACCACCTCATTACAACGTACAAATCAACAATTAACATCATCAAATACACTTTAAATAGTTTGAAAATGGGGTCAATGTAATCTAATTGCCATGGCTTAATTGGCCTTTTTAGAGATAATGTGTGATTTTATACATCACTAAAATCCAAAACATACTATAATTAAAGAGTAATACGATGACAATTAGCAATAGCAGAAGAAGCCCGTTATTGATTAACGACAATAATAGTATTGTGTGCTTTTTCAAAAAGATCTTTTAAAGAGAAAATGAATTATTCTGAATAACGTGCCATTAAAAAAAATTATGAACGAATGTGATTGAATTTTTTCTTGAAAAAAAAAAATTCTAATGATGAGCTTGTTTGAGAAAAATCAAATGATAATCCAATTTTCTTATACTAACTATTACCAATTTTCTTATACTAACTATTACCCACACATCCTAAAGAAAATATGCTATTTGGTTGTTAGTAAAATACAATTTCTATGAATTTTGTAACGAGCATTAGTTCATGATTTGATTTCTTGTTGCTTTATGCAAAAGCCTAACTAATCGCTTATCAAGATCATGCGAAGCCTAATATTTTTAATTAATTAACCACTATCTTTATTTTAATTAAAAACAATCATGAGAAAATTTTGATTATATATATATATATATATATATATATATATATATATATATATATATACACACTTAAGTAACACTATTTATCAGCAATGATTGGTGGAGTGAGAGGAAATTAAAGTACGATATGACGTTCTTGTAATATTTTAATAATTTTTGAATTTTTTTATTTTGAAAATTTATCTAACATATGTAAATATATATGTACTTTGTCCTTGCAATGCTCTTTCTTCTTTGTTATAAATAAATTTTTTGGCACCGTCACTAACTACGATGTAACACAATGATATTATCTGATGCTTGGTGCCCCCTATGCCGCCGGTGCCATTTGTTACTACATCACTAATCAACTTATCACATAAATGCTAATCCATTAGTATGATTTATATTGTATAGCATATTATTATATTTTTTTATTTGAAAGTCATATTTTTCATAACATAGCTAGCTTAATCCTCAGCATCCATCCACAATCAATCAACCACAAAAACTAAAATTTGATGAGTGATTATTAATTAATTTCAGCTAGCTAAAGACGAGCTTGGTTGGTGGTGGTATTTTATCAGGTGGTGCCGGTTCATAATGCAAAGATTTGAACGCCAGACCTGAAGTTAACCTGATGTGTCGATGTGATCAGAAATAGAACACGTTGATTAAGCATCAGATTCTATTGCTCTTCGAAAAAATAAAACATAAAAATAAAGTAAGTAAATAAATAAATAGTAATAACAGTATAATTTTTTTTTAAACATCTATCTGAAATGGCCCCCATTTCCGTACAATCTGATGAGGTCTAACAATTCTCGTACCATTTTGTGGGGTCAGCGTAGGGCCACTGCTCTTTACTTTTGTTGTTACACATAATAATAATAATAATAATAATAATAATAATAATAATAATAATAATAATATAATATAATATAATCTATCATATATTAATAAAATGAGCACGTTTTCCCACTCAAACTATCAATTTTTAGAATTAAAAAATTAATTATAAAATTTCATTTCCTATCCAATCCCTATATATTCATTTTTTAAGATTAAATGGTATATTTTGAGATAAATCCAAATCTTTTATCAAAGAAATCTCCCTATATATAAGATTAAATGGTATATTTTGAGATAAGCCCAAATTTTTTATTAAATAAATCTTACATACACGGGTATTTCCTTCTCATCTTTATCACTAACAGTTCACCCACGTCAATTGAGTATTAGTTTTCCCGTGCAACGCACGGGTGAAAACACTAGTATAATATAACATAATATAATAGTAATAAAATACGTAAGCATAAGGCCTTATTCTTTCCACCATAAAATTTAAAATTTTTTCTCTCTTCATTTTCAATAACTTACATAATTATTTTATATTTTTTAATACATCATCTCTTATTTTCAATCACATAATTTACACGCGATTCTAAAACTTTCTACTAATGGTGGAAAGAAGCATGCCTAAGAGTGTGGATACATTTATGTGCACACAAATCATTTTCTGATTTGGGGTACCTTCTTTTGTTTATATGTGTCAATTTTACATACAATTTTTTCGTACTTTTTCAAATTTTTTAAAATTTAAATTTGATCAAACAAATCATATCAATATATCTCGTAAAATCCACTTGTATTATTAAATTTCCATCATTTAACCCCACTCAACCTCACTCTTTCTATTCACAAAAATATATTAAAATAAGTACGCAAACACCTTCTAAATTATTCACTTATATAAAAGACTACATTATTCATTTATCGGACAATTATTACTTTTTATTTGTCAAAAGTATGCATCAGTACTCCAAGAATGCTACAAAAAATTTCCTTTTAGATGAGAGTATTTTTTTAAAATTTGAAGTGTATTAATTCCTCACGATTTCTGAAAGAATAATGTTATAAATAATTTTAGTTGTATTGCTTGAGTCACAACTAGTTGTACAAGTATGTGATTTATCACAATTTTGTGGAACTGATGATACGTTGATGGTAATATGTGATTGCATAAGTTAGTGAAACATCATTTGAACTTTTTTCCCTTATTTTATCTAAATATTCTTTTATTATTCAATTAGGATTTGATTTAATTTTATGCTCTCTATATAATTAAATTAAAAGATTTGTAGAATATCATGACCACCAATTCTTCAACATTTGTGTGAAGAACTAAAATTAGAAATTCTATGTAATATTATTTTTAAATGGAATTGTGGATGTTTACATTGTCCACATCAGTTCACTTATTGTTCGAACAAGTTGGTAGTCTTAATATATAGTCGATAGCTACGGTCCCAACTTGGCAACTTTTGTAATTAAACAGCTCAAACCAGCCAGCTCTATCTCTTCAACTTGCAAGTTTGGTCCCCAAAACTGGCAAACTATAATCATTTATTGCTTTGTAAAGGTGGTGGTGGACTGGTGCACCGTACACTGCAGGGACGGCGTTGAAACTGGTGGCTCCGCCTCCGCCAGAGAAAATGAGAAATCAAATTAAAGTGGGGTAAACTTCACATGCATGCACGGGTTCCTGTTGGACTAAATGGAAAAATTAAAAGCTAACAATTATAAAAGAAATTGGAAAAAAGAACTAAAGAATGATGTGAATGGATGCTTTTTGCAAATTCAATAACTAAAAACCTAGCATCAAGGCGCCTCATCCACTCCTCATCTAACTATTGCTAGGATCCCAATTGAAAACGCAATCTACCATTGAATACCGTTTTTCAATTTTATCAAGCAATCTCTCTCGAGTAGAGTTCAACCTATTCATGCATGCAGCCCACCTATATCTCTATAGTGAATCTAAACACATACAAACGTATTAAATCGATTTGTGAAAACGTAGGAATGTAGCATAAAGCAGCGGGGTACTCTCGTCCCCGATCGGACTCTATGGTTTCTAATATATTAGTCTAACTTGTCAAGGATCTTTCGATTTACAAGACAAGCCACAAATATTCAATAACTGGTGATCGAGCAATTACGAATGAATAAACTAATATTAAAAACTCAATAGCAAATCCATGCCTTAACATTACTTGAATAATCCAAGATAATAATCAAATTCGGAGTTTCATATAGCCCTAATACTATTCAAAACTTAACTTAACATACTATAGATAAAAGAATAGAATATAGAAGAAGTCGTCGTAACCGGATAATGAGTAATGATGGTTTTGACTTCACTCTTTGATTTGCCCCAAAAAGCTCAAATCTTTGATCTTCTTTTGTGCGGAAAGCTAAGGTAGATTTTCTTGTCTCCGAATCTCTTTTTATTGTCCCCAAAAGGTCTCCAAAAGATGTCCAAAACCGTGTATAAAAATAAGGTAGAGTCCATTTAGAAAACAAATTTTGAAAATTCGCGTGGTGTTGAAAACAGAAAGTTGCGGCCGCAACTTTTTCTGTGTGGCCTACAGAGAGCTTGACGAATCGTTTCTTCAATTTTTGCCGGCGCATTTAGCATTTTTGCTGGTGCAACTTTTTATACCATACATAATTCTTCCATTTTTGCAATTCTAGTCCTCAATCTTTCATCCCTTATGCATTTTGATTAAAAAAAACTCTTTGAAATTGAGCAAATTCACTTTCTTTTCATCATTTCTTGTGATGCACTTGTTCCATGTTGATTTCTATCTAACATAATCAAAATTAAACACACCTAAGTACAATAAAATACACTAAATAAGAATAAAACTATAAAATAAAAGTAAATATATAACCCTCAACAATGCACGTGACAAACATGTGAGAATGAGTAAACAGTGATAGAGCCGAGACAAAAATAAATAAATAAATTCAAGTTTTGCTGCTTCTATAATTAAGTTGAAATTTGCTAGATTACACAATCTTGTTATTTCACACTTCTGCAATTTTTAAAACAATATATATACTTACTTTCAATATATATATATATATATATAATGTCCATCTCGATTTAATTTAAGAGAAGTTGAATGATAAGTAGGGATGGACGTTTCGAATTCGGTTTCATTTGATTTTGGGTGTTTTAGTGTTTATTATTTTATTATCAAATTCTCATGAAAATATAAAGTACCACCATGAGGAAAAAGTATTTAAGAGAGTTCATTCAAAACTTAATGTGATTAACTTCCAAATACAACGCTTTAAATTTATTTGTTTCATATTTCAAATATATATATGTTTTATATCATATATACATTGAATTGAGGATAAAAGTATTTTCATGACAATTTGTTTACCAAAAAATATATGTGGATTTAATTTTCGAACCAAGATTACTCGATTTCGGTTCGGTTTTGGTTATTAAAGAGGATCCGTTCAATTTTCAATTTCGAAATTTTCGATTCCGATTCTTAATTTTTTTAAAGAACCATTTGGTCTCGGTTTTTTTTTTTGCCCACCTAATGATAATTGATACAGATCGGATTTGATTGTTACTTGCCACCATGGACATATTTTTCACATTAAATATTATTGCGAAAACCCTATGGGCATAAAGAGAACTTGAAACAGCCTCCTAAACGATACAACCATCCTTCACTCGGAAGTACATATATATCCCACTTTGTGAGGTACAAATTTATTGAGAATTCAATGAATGGGACATTTGACTAAGTTTTTTCCCTTTTGTTTTATTAGGGTGTAAAGCCTCTCGAATAGGGGTGTAATATTTTAAGTTGCTTTTGAATTTGACTCAAGTTAAATCGCACTTTTTGTCAAATTAGATTATACTGGTCTTTATAGTTTTATTTCTTTTTATATATAAACAAAAATAGAATGAATTGATCATAGAATCAATGTTATGTGTATGTACAATATCCATGGCAGAATTGTACATAGAGAAGAGAAAGATATGATACGTAAATATTACATCATTATCATGATTCAAATACAAATATCTAATTGTTGTCCAAAAAATAAAAAATAAAAAATAAAATACAAATATCTAATTTTTAGTGGGTCTTTAAATCACGGCAAAATGAGGAGTGTAGTGTGTGTGTATATATATATATATATATAGAGTAAAATTTGCTACAAAATTAAGAGTTGTGTTATAAAAGTATAGAAACAATAGAGAGAATTTAAAGAGAATGAATTCTAAGGAATTCTGGGAATGAATTTCATTAATAAGCTGAGCACTATTTATAGGAAAACTTGAATGGTAATCGTAATTACATAATTTCATCAGGGTATAATAGTCATTCACATATAATAATTACATCTTTTACCAAATTATTCCTCCACCAAATTATTCTTCCACCAAATTATTCCTCATAATTCATAACCACCACATTATTCTCAATTATTCATAACACCTAATAATTATTCTTCAATTATTATTCATAACACTCCCTTGAATATTATTAATACAAATGTCTTACAGGCGCTTGTTTGGAGAAAAACCAGGTGGGAAAAAAAAACTTACAAAGCTTAGGTTAGGATAGCTTGGAGTGGTTATATATCGCTTCATCAAAACATTGCTCCCCCGATGTCTATCATCGGCATATGAGTATTCACGTCTTTGCGCTCGTTAAAACCTTGTCAAGAAAACCCGGTGGGAAAAACTTGATCGAAGGAAAAAGAGTACCGCTTCTGTTTGATTTCATATCTTGAGAATCGATATCTTTACTTCTGATAAATGATTTCAATATCATCATCGTTTGGATCTAAAGCATTAGCTCCATTATAACTTGATCCAATAGATACACTGTATCAATTTCTCCTATCGTTCTCAATATACCATGAATATGCCTCGTTAAAACCTTATTAGGAAAAATCCAGTGGGAAAAACCCTAATGAAGGAAAAATAGTACATTATTCATGTGAATACGCCTTTTAAAGTTGCCTCATTAAAAACCTTGCTAGGAAAACCCAATGGGATAAAATCTCAGTCAAGGGAAAAAGAGTGCAACGCGTATTTTATACAAGTATGCTGCAAGCATTTCAAAATCTTTCATACATTTGTATGAGTATCATATATATTGGTTTTATACTCTTTGTTCATTTAGAGTGCATCAATTTTCTTACACAACTACAAAACATTCACCATGAACACATGTCTCCAAACACACAATTTAAAGCATATAAATTCATCGTAAAAACATGTAAACATATAAGTAAACCTTCATAACTAACTAACACTTAAAATATATCATTTAACATTTAATACTCACTTTAATAGGTTATTTCATTCTCAGGGGCTTAGCTCACCCTTTAGGGTACTCATAAACACGGGCTTAGCTCACCCGATCCTTTAATTTCTTTTTCGGTACTACACACACGATCGGTAATTTAACTTTCATGAGCATGCAACATATAATGACCACCATGCTTATCTTTAAACTTGAGCACTAGTCATCATCATCTCATCATCTCATAAGTTAAGGATTTCACATTCAGCATTTATCATCTTCAATATATCTCAATATTTTCATTATCATTGATCATATGTAGCGCTACATTTTCATATCGTGTCGACACTTTTCAATTTCATTTCTTTCCCCATATCGCCATAACTTATCGAGATATCTCATTATCAATCCTCTTGTAGGATTACACAATATAGTTATGTCTATTTACTCTTCAAGAGCATATGCCTCCGTTATTAAGACCATCTTTTATAATTTGCTTTGATATATATGTTTGGGGAAATATCAACGCTTCTGGCGCGCTAACTTATCAAAGCATCGGAGCTGATATATGTGATTAGCCTTTCATGCATCTTTGAACTTCAAGTTCGTATTTCAATTTCAAGGATATAACATGATGCATTTCACATATTATTTTCAACCTTTAATACTCCCCCCCATGCTGAGAAAATTTAGAACACCAAAACTCATACAGTTGGTATGATTTTAATCATATATGTTCTCATCATTAAGCCTTAATATGGGAATTTAGACCGTTTGCATTCTATTCTCGATATCGGCAATTTATTTGAGGACTTTAAATAATTTGCCATATAATATCCCACTTGTATGTGCATACTCAAATCCTTCAGGGATTTATTCAAATCATTGGGATATATATATTTACTAGCTTTATCATTAAATCTGGAAATCATGCTCATACCGTGAGCAAATATTTCGTAAATTTCAAATTTCGAATCATAGACACATGTGACTATCTAGTGGATCCATATCATAATATCTAGTTGATCGGCGTTTATACACACACACAAATTGAACCGCAAGTGCACGGGCCGTAATCAAGTAATAAAGTGGGACTCGGTTAAGAGTCCGGATATCGATCCCACGAGGAATGGTGTTTATAGTTAAGTTACTTGTTCTAGCGCAAAAACACAAATAAAGAAAGGAAAAATAACTAACATAATCTATACTACGAATGCAATAAAGGAAAGCAAGTAAAATGGTCATGATAGGGAATGAAACTTGGGCCAAGAGATAGTTGGGAATCATGAGTTCATTCAACCGTAGCTCAATCAAATCATCGTCTAACCAATACAATGCTCATCTTCTATGTTAGACCCGACCTCCTCATATAGGTAGCTCTGTTCTCGCATGTTAAACTACCCCTAATCAATTGATTCAACCTACTACATCTCTGTGTTGATTGAAGATCAATCAATTGCATTAGGTTTCGTGAGAGTAGCTCAAAGGGTCACCTAGGGTTAGAGGTATATTTCTATCCTCTACAAGAACCTAGGGCGATTGTTTCCACGGTCCAAAATGTGCCCCTTCTCTCGAAGAATAACACAAATTGCAAATACATAAATTCGGTGATCAACCGAATCATGAAAATATCCCAAAAACAACTACACATGAGATAAACAATTCAACTTCAAAACCATAAACATATCATTGATTAAAGCTAGGTTAAATTCATCAATCATCCCAACTACAATATTTAGCTCATATGATAGGAAATCATTAATACATATACAATCAATACAAAGGAAAGTCAATGAAAGAGCAAAACAAAGATTATAGACAATCTCCCTTTTGAAGAGTGAAGTCTTGTTCCTCCAAGCTATCCAACTTCTCTTGATTTCCTAGCTTCCAACACCAAGCAATCAATCCCCAATCACACCCCTAACCTAAAGAAGAGAAAGAAAGAAAAGAAAAGAAGGGAAAAGAAGAAGAAAAGAGAAGAAGAAGAAAGAAACCTAAGCTAAACTAAACTAAGGATGAAGATGATATGATTTGGGGATGAAAAAGGGTGTATAAAGGCCCCAAATTCATGTACAAATGATCCCCAAAAGGTCCCCAAGTCGAGAGAAAAGAAGGGAGAAAATCGGCCAAACAGTGAAATCAAATTGCGGTTCGTGTTTTTACGGTAGTATTTTCACTTTTTACGGCCGTATTTTCCCCCTTTACGGCCGTACATTTACTTGTACGGCCGTAATTAGCTCTCTGCATGAAATTGGCCAGTTTTCTGAGAAATTACGGCCGTAAAATTATAAGTTACGGCCGTAAAAATATGAGTTACGGCCGTACAAATACGAGTTACGGCCGTACAAATTTTCTGCACGCGCAGGCTTCAGTATTTTGGCCATAACGTTTGATCCTGATGTCCAATTGAGCCGATTCAAGTTGCGTTGGAAACTAGACTCAATGATCTACAACTCTCTAGTTTATTGTTTCCTCCAAATCAACTTGTATCTGTATCAAAAGTGCTCCTCAACTTCAGACATGCTGCATTTTGGGCACCGATCTTCGACCGGCCATATCTTTTGATCTAGAACTCGGAATCATGATCCGTAAAAAGCGTTGAACTCCATATTCCAAGCTCTTCCATGTTCGCTCAAGAAACGCGGCCGAGAATATCTTTACCAATATTGCACCCGAAGCCCTCCAACTTTGGAATAGTTGCATTTCAGTCCCCACTTCGGGTTTTTCTTGACACTTTTAGTCAATTTCCTCCTTTTTGTCTCGTTTCCTCCACTATGAGGAAAAATACCTAAAAACACAATAAATACACACATATATAAGTAGAAGTCTGCTCCAAATGAATGTAAAGAGATATAAATAAGTGTGCAAAATACACACTTATCACTAGTAGTCCACATGGAGGATGATTGGGCCCATACTTCTCATCCTTTATTCCAGATATATTTGGGATTTATTCCCAATATTGGCTAGTAATGATTTCATCATTTATCGAGAACAATCATTGAAGAATTCTTTTAATTCTTCACTTGAAATATTGATTTCAATAATTATTTAAACCTGGATGGTCAGTCCGGTTTTGCAAACGAGTATTATTGAACTTCTAGTTCAGTAAATTCTTATATCGATTTCACTAGTATCTGTATAGTGCTCAACATGATTTATCATGGAAACAATTTACCGACATATTCCATCATCTTTTGGTGACATTATTGTCTACTACTATTCAAACACTGATTCTGACTCATACGCATCACATCCGCTATTATTTAATTCAAATCGTAGCTCTTACGCTTCATATTATTTATTTAAAATCGAGTCTTATTTCATACGCGTCGTATTATTTTATAAATAAATCATCAAAATTATTGCAAAATTCATCCTAACAAGGGTCTATACATTATAATGGATCATATGGTCTCAAATCTTCAAAAATACTATCCATCACTACCGATCAAAATCCTAAAAATGATTTATCGAGGTAGGCTTGAAAAATTAAGGATGCTAATGAATAAGGGTATCCCACAAGATATCCGATGCTTGATTGAAGCAAAGGTTCGATTATCTGGTGAGGTTTCAATTCCTTCTAAATACATGTCTCGTATGGGTAAAAGTAGTTTTTCAAAGAAACGGAGAGCAAAAAGATTAGGAGGATGCTACAAGTGTGCTCGGTGGACATGTGACACTCGATGTAAATCTGTGGGGTACTTGTCCAGAAATCGAGAAGATAAAATAGCATTCATTAAGGATGGATTGAGTAAGGAGCCTTTGGATGATATTCAACAGGCTCTTGAGACACATCCTAGTGGACACGTACAAGGTGAACTAATGGCCTTATGGGCCAAATTCAAAGATCAACAAACGCGTTACAGTTTTGAAAAACTTACTTTAGAAGATCCTGTTTGTAAATTTAGTAGAAAATTTTAGTATAATGATTTTCCCATATTTATATAAGAAAACTCGGTGTAATAACAAAGATCAATATATTTCTTTTATTTGTAAATATAGTTTTTCAATTTTAAGATATATATTATTTTTCAATCACTGATAGCTATATGTCATATCACTAAAAAAAAAATTCTGCCTTTTTCTCTTTCATATTTGTCAAAAAGTAAATAGTGCACTCAATTATTGGTTTGAAAATTTTTCTTTAAATAGAGGGATTCATATATCTATCATTCATTAGTTGAAAGAGAAAATAGAGGTGGAGATGGAGATGGAGATATCAGAATCATCTCATGTAAGTCAATCTTTACCTCGCCAGAGTAAAAACTATATGTGTTCTTGGT
The DNA here is from genome assembly GCA_018223645.1 of Jasminum sambac. Lineage (NCBI taxonomy): Eukaryota > Viridiplantae > Streptophyta > Magnoliopsida > Lamiales > Oleaceae > Jasminum > Jasminum sambac. Next base: position 33,222,439 of record CP073652.1, read on the forward strand.
GGCTCCAGGACTAGTAGGTCATATCAATATGTGGATATGGCGGACCAACTTGTAAGGGAGTTAGGGAAACAAAATATCAATATATTATATGGAGGGACTAATAACAAACTATTAAGGAGTCTTACGATGGCGCACAATTATGGGGATAAGAGTGTCAAGTATAATACCTTTTCATCGTAATTGGAGGCGAATCGAATTGGAGTTAGAAATGTCATTAGTCCAACTGGATTGATGCTACAAACACAATCCATCCATGACTGATGTACATGATGAGCAATAGTGATGCTTTTATTGTTCTTCCAGCGCTATAACACTGGAGGAAATATTCAATATAGCGTCATTTGCACGATGGAATTTTCATACCAAACCCATAGGTTTGTTAAATATTAATTATTTCTTCGATGGTTTGCTAGCATTTCTAGATCGTGGTGTAGAACATAAATTTATTTCGCTCAATGAGAAATATACTTGTTTCTGCTAATACGATTCTTGATCTACTCATCAAGATTCAATCATATGTTCAAAATCTGTGGAAAGCGAAACCCATCGGTCCCAGATCATCGGTGTCAAGCGAAAAAGAGATCCTTTGGATCTTTCATTATGAACCCGAATGTTCTGGGTGGCGAGTTACGGAGTATTTATACTCTCGAGGCATCCCTCATTTATGGGTTCAATATATATTTTCTTTTCATATTTCTATATTTTAGTGTTTATTGCCATCTTTGATATTCTCAATATGTTCCACTTCTACTGCTTTGTACTTCTTACGGAGTAATAATAATAATATCATATTGGCTTTATTCAAATACAGATATCTAGTGATTTTGCTTCTTCAAGAGCATTTTATTCTCATATTAATACAATCTCATATCATCGATGAGATTACTTCATATAAGCTTTCCATGCTATATATTTTCTTTGATTTATCAACATGGGATCTATTGAGCATTTTACTTTCATCTATTTATCCAATGGTAACTTCAAGTACCACTTGCTCAATTTTCTCCATTAATATTAGGTATATATGGAGAAGTAATTTTATTCTCATCGTCTCTGCTTGAGAGTATGATTAGAATATTTGATCAACTACTTCTTTACAGGTAGGATTAGTTATAACCAATCGTGTAGTATAACCCACCACATTGAAAATATGCACACCAATCGTGTGGTATTACCCACCACATTGAAATATACTCAAACTATAAAGTGCATAAATTTAAATTGCAGAAATTAAATTTTCTCCAATAGGTGGTCGAATCTACCTTATGGGAATTATTGCAATAAATATAAATTTACGGAATTTAAATAGCAAGAATTAAATTGCATAATGTTTAACTACTTCTTCAGAGTAGGATGCCTTAGTAGAAGGTATTACCCATCACTTAGCATATAAAGTGTAAAAATATATATATAAAACCTTAGTTTAGTGATGGTTGAACCCATCATCAAGTAGGAGGTATTGCAAGAATTAAATTTGCATGAAATAAAGTAGAATTAAATATTGAGAAAGCTTCTACGAGCAAATTTGTTCTTCTAGAACAAATACTCATTACTTCTACAAGAGCACACTTATCCTTCTAGAATAAGTATATTATGTAATTGAATTCTTCGGGAGTTACATTAATATTTCGATCTTTTAAGTCAAATGGACTTCAGGTCGTAATTAATGGATTTAGAATTTCTTCGGGAATATTCTATCCATTTTTGTTTACTGTCGTCAAAATTAGGTCAGTCATTCCTTTTACAGTCCGCAAGGGTAAAATTGTCCATTCCAGTCCGCAATGGTAAAATTATCAAAAAAATATTCTATCAATATTATAAGATTGGAAAATCGTCTTCTTTTCACTTTCATTTATAAATATCAAAATATTTAAAGACTATTTTGTAACATTTCAAAAGTTGGTGTACTGATTTGTAAATTTTGAAAGTTTGATAATAACATATTTCAAAACGAGTTATTACCCTATCAATATTGGTGTCAAATTGAAGCTCTCGTTAAATCGAGTATAATGGAGTCGAGAAAATTTGATTTTGATAATGTATGCTCCTTATACCTCGAGAAAATGAATGTAATAGTTTAATATATTATTATAATATAATATAATATATATAATATAATATAATATATATATATATATTTGTGCTCTGAAATTGTTTTTGCTTACTGTAAGATGCAGAACATTGCGTTCATGTCAATTTGATTTGTATAGATATTTCAATGCTCCATTGAATCAAGCCATGAACAATCATCTTCTCCCATAAGCAACAACGTTAATCTACGCCAGTATCAACACGGAAGAGGTTGATACGTGTTTTCCATGAGAACCAATCTTGTCGGCATACCAAACAATAGAATCAGCCAAACGATTTCAGTATCAAATCGGAAGAATGAGAAGAGAAGTGATGAAGTTTATAATCTAACTAATATTAAGGTTTCTGATACAGAAGATCATCTATAAGATGCAACTGTAGAGCATATTCCCTTCATATTAATTAGTGGCTAAAGACTCGTGCTGATAACGTGTTATAAAAGTATAGAAACAATAGAGAGAATTTAAAGAGAATGAATTCTAAGGAATTCTCAAGAATGAATTTCATTAATAACTGAAGCCCTATTTATAGGAAAACTTCGAATGGTACAATCGTAATTGCATAATTTCATCAAGGGTATAATAGTCATTCACATATAATAATTACATCTTTTACCAAATTATTCCTCCACCAAATTATTCCTCATAATTCATAACCACCACATTATTCTCAATTATTCATAACACCTAATAATTATTCTTCAATTATTATTTATAACAAGTTGGATGATTTATTTAATTATTTGTTTTTTTTTTATAATAGGGACAAGTTGATGACCTTGTAAGGAAAAGATGAGCACTAATTTGCAATGAACTCTAAAGATTGAATACCCAGCGTGCAATCAAGAGCAGCTCTAATAATCTGTGTTATGTGAAAATGTGATTCACATGGCACAATCTATAAATATATTAAAACAGAATAGTCAATTGAAGCAGAGTCCGGTCAAAACGCTATTAAAAATATGTATTTGTTATTTGTAGATTATATTGTGTTTTTTTAGCTTATTTAATTTATTTTATATCCAAAATAGTAATTAGCAAATTTTAATATTTATCTCACTGCAAAGGTCATTTTTATCTTTAATTATCTCTGTCTTGATCTTTATATATTTTTTAAATTCTATTTTTTATTATTTTATTTATTTTATATCAAAAATAGCTACCAAATTTCAATATTTATCTTCTGGCAAAGCTCGATTGGCTCCCATGTTAGAAATAGATTAATTAAGTTATTTATTAGTTTTGAAATTATGCATTTAAATTACTTTCAAAAAAAATTATGCATTTAAAATAATTTATAAAGATTACGAGATGCTTGGTAGATTATTTTGTTTTTATTCTTTATTTAGTTTATTTTATATTGAAAATAGTTAGCAAATTTTAATATTTCTTTTCCTGCAAAGTTGTAGATTCAATTTTAGTGTGTAGATTTAGAATTGAAGATGAACGAAGAGGGCGTGAAGATGGGTGACAGTCGTCTTAGGTTAGGAATTGTGCGGATTAGGGTTAAATGCATATAGATTTCTTTGGGTTGAAAATGGACCAGGTCAAATTGGTCTACGTTTGCATTTCTAATGAGCTCGATTAGAAATAATGATTGCCTCTGTTGCTTTCTTTGTTTTAATATATATTAGAAAGAAGGACATGCGTGGCAACCTTTAAAATGCTAATATCGAGTAGAGCAATCACTTTTGGGAATTCCCTGAATAGCACATTTTTCATGCATAGATGGATCGAATTACCTCTATCTCATGATAAAAGCATGTGTATCTTATTTTTCTCCTCAATCCAACTACAACCATGGTTCTTCTTCATGCCTATACCCCGTATTAGTTGTTTTTTTTAAAACCAGATCTATAAAAGTGGAGAGTGAAGAGTTGGAGGTCAGAAGCGGAGATCTACAAATGCTAGTTCTCAATGAACTTGAAAATGGGATCAAAAGAGCAGAGTTAGAGGTCAACAGCCAAAGAGAAGATCGGATTCATTGGATCAAAGGTTCGCCGCAGAAGACGACAAAAAACCTCGATTTAAAAAGTTGGAGGAAAAATGGGAACATCAACTTGAAAATGCTTGTTACATCGACTTTTAGCTAAATAAACCGACACGCCTAGAATTTGCATTTTCTGCCTTGCTATTTTTGCCATTGGTCCATATATTATACAATAAGGGCACGGCAACACAAGCACGTAATAAATAAATAAATAAATAAATAAATAAATAAATAAATAAATAAAATGATAATGTGTATCCTAATTTTCCTCTCAACATGAATGACTTAATGACAATGAGACATTATTGGATTCAAAGTCCACGTTGAAGTATAGTTTGTTACCATTTTTTTAAAGTGGGTTTATATTAAGTATAGTTAGTAATATTTTTTTTAACTTTAAAAAATGACGTAGCATTATATGTTATAATATTCATCCTCATTCATACCCGTATTAGGTTGTTAGTCATTTGCATTTTTAGTTAATTCACTCAATTGCCAACCTTTCAATTGTGTATGTTCCCTTTCTCCTTTTACTTTACACTAAAATAAATTACTCGATCACAAATGCTAATTCTCGTGGGTATGACAATTCGGACTCCAAAAGTCTATTTTATTTTTTGCTACGACTCATCCACTTGCAGTGAATTCCACGCCTATTTCGAGCGTAACGAGTAGCAGTAGGAGTAGGATGAGTATTAGTAGTAGTAGTAGAGTAGGAGGAGGAATAGTAGCAATAGTAGGAGGAGTAGTAGCAGTAGCACAATAGCAATAATAGTAGCAGCAACAGTAGTAGTGGTATAAGTAGCAATAGCAGGAGTAGGAGTAGTAGCAATAGTAACAGGAGCAGGAGCAGGAGCAGTAGCAGTGGGAGGAGGAAGAGGAGTAGTAGTAGCAACAATAGTGCGATAGGAATAGGAGCAGTAACAGCAACAATAGTAGTAGTATAAGTAGTAGGAGTAGCAGCAACAACAACAACATAGTAGTAGGAGTGGGAGTAGGAGTATAAGGAAGAGTAGCAGTAGTAGTAGCATCAGTAGTAGTTGTAGTAGCAACAGTAGTAGTAGTGGTTGTGGTCGTGGTGGTGGTCATTATGGTTGTGGTGGTGGTTATGGTGGTCGAAGTAGTGGTGGTGGTGGTGGTAATAGTAGTGGTAGTGGTGGTTGTCGTGATGGTAGTCATGGTGGCAATCGTGGTAGTAGTTGTAGCAATGGAGGTAGTAGTAGCAGTGGTAGTAGGATGGAGTAGTCATAGTACTAGTAGTCGTGGTTGCAATGGGAGTAATCGTGGTGGTAATCATGGTAGTAGTGCTAGTGGTGGTGGTGGTTACCACCAGTAGAGCGGTTATAATTTTTCCGCCGACAAGGTGGCTATAGGTCTTGCCAGTAGGGCGAGCAGTTTTGAAATAGAGCAGTTTTGGTTGTATTGTGTTTCAGTAGAGTTTATATCATTGTGTTGTGTATGAATTTAATATAAATTGTACTTTAAAAAAATTTGAAAATATCAGTTCGAGAAAACCTTACGTCAAACGTTGGACTAATGTTTCAGTAACAATACAAATATACAATTATGATTTTGGTTAATCTAGATTCACCGTTAAAAGGTGTACCTTGTCACATTTGGCACATTAACTTTCTCTAAGAATATTCAGGAGTTCAACGATGTTTTAGGGTTTCTATAAACTAGATTTGGCATATATATATATATTAGGTTAATTCAAAATGATTTTACGTTTAATTTATATTGTATAAATCATCTTTACGTTTAAAATCTTGATATTTTTGTCTTCAAATATATCAGTTTTTTACGCTAAACATCCTTTCCATTAATTTTCTATTGTAATGCCTTACAAAATAACAATTTTACCCTCATCTTATAAAAAGTAAAATAAAATGTATATAATTAAGAAAAATAAACAAGAAATATATTGTAGTAAGAATCATAAATATTATTATAAAATGTAATTGAATCCCATTTTTAGAAAATTAAATGCATATTTGGTACTCAAATTTTTTATGCTAATCCCCTTCAGAGAATTTTATTTACTTTATTCATTTTACTTATGTTTTCTAAAATACAAGGCTAAACTTGTCATTTATTAGGTTTTAGAAAAAAAAAAACATCCTAATCTAAAGGATGTTTAGGGCAACATAATTATCTTACCCGAGAATGAAAATATAAAGATTTTAAAGATGGGGATGATTTGCACAATATATTGAAAGGTATGGACACTTTAAGTTAAGCATCTCCAATGCAACCACTAGTACAAAAAGGCGATTGGGTGGCGGTTGTTTTAGACTTAGGGTGGCGTTTTTTGATCGCCACCCAAATCAGCGACACTCAAAGTCGTCGAAAGGGTGGCGGTTGAAAAAACGCCACCCAAAGTCGACTTCGGGTGGTAGTTGTGTCCAACAACCGCCACCCTTTATTATTATTTTTTTTAAAAAAAGGACTTAGGGTGGCGGTTGTTGGACACAACCCTCCACCAGTCGACACAGGTGGCGGTTGTTGGAAACAACGCCACCTAAGTCTTTTTTTAAAAAAAGCACTTTGGAGTGGCGGTTTTAGTACAAAACCGCCACCCAAAGTCCACTATATATATATATATATTTTTTTTAAGATCTGAGCTATGAAAAACACACGAAATAATTTTTATTCAAAACCAATTGCATCCAATTACAACAAAATGAACAATCTAAGAACAAAAACACAAAACTATAAGATGAAAAGTTAAAAATTGCGTTATGAGGCCTTAGACGACCTCAGATCGGCCTGAAACATGGGTCACGGCGATAGCGATGAGTGTCGTAGATCTCGTCGCGACGATTCCGGAATGTACTCGTGGGTTGAAAACGGACATCGTATGCAATTTGCAAAGAACATTAGCATAAAATCCGATTTGTTTACCATAATTTGTAAGTTTTGCACTTGAGAGGAAGAAAAATGAGGAAGAAAGCAAAAATAATGATGTAGACCGTGTTTCTGGTATTTAATCTGGTTCAATAACGGGTGGCGGTTGTTAAATAACAACCGCCACCCAAAGTGAATTTTAAAATTTCAAATTTCAAATTTCAAATTTTCTTCGCATTTTGGGTGGCGGTTGTACAGTACAACCGCCACCCGTTTTTTACATTGGGTGGCGGTTGTACTTTACAACCGCCACCCTTTCTTTTCCAATTTTAAAATTTTTTTTTTTCAAATTTAAGGTGGCGGTTTTAGTATACAACCGCCACCCGTTTTTGACATTGGGTGGCGGTTCCTTTCTGCAACCGCCACCCTTTGTTTTTTTTTTAATTTATATTTACTTTTGGGTGGCGATTTTTTGTGACAACCGCCACCCGTTGTCTTTGGGTACCGTTTTCTTAAACAACCGTCACCCAATGTGCGACACCTAATCTCTCTTTTGTACTAGTGAATATTGTGCACGATACACATGTGGCATGAGAGAGATAGAGACATAAAAGCTAAAATATCAAATTTCTCTCTCTTGATTTTCACATTTTTCTTTACTTTCTGTAATTTTTCTCCACATTGTCAATAACAATGTCTAGTTATAGAAAGTGTCAAGCACAATGTGGAGAAAAAGTTGTCAAAGATAGAGAAAAATATAAAAATGAAGAAAGAGAAAATTGATGTATAAATTTTTTTGTATCTATCTCTCTCATACCACATGTGCACTATGCACATTGTTGCATTATATGCATTAATTTCTGACATTTATATATATGTAGGTTTATTTCATTAATCAATGAAGTTTTATCATAATTACAAATGGTCATTAAAGTTTAGACGTTCAAACGCTAGTTACTATAATTTACTTATAGTTTCATCAATAATCATCACTTTATTATATTTTAAAATTGATCTGCCATCATTGACTGCATATACACATGTGCATAGCTCGAAAGGAATTTTGTGACATATGGTCTAAAATTTGATTTTTGTTATAAAAGTATAGAAATAATAGAGAGAATTTAGAGAGAATGAATTATAAGGAATTCACAGGAATGAATTTCATTAATAACTGAAACCCTATTTATAGGAAAACTTCAAATGGCATAATCGTAATTACATAATTTCATCAGGGACATAATAGTCATTCACATCATTAAAATATTATTTTATATCTTCCTCGGGTGCCTCATGTTTCATTAATATATTCATAACACTCCCCCTTGAATGACTATTAATACAAATGTCTTCTATCCTTGTTTCGAGAAAAACCCAGTGGGAAAAAACTTCCAAACCGATTGCAGGATAACTTGGAGTGGTTATATACTGCTTCATCAAAACATTGTTCCCCCTGATATCTATCAGCGGTATAAGAGTATTCACGTGCTGCCTCATTAAAACCTTATCAAGAAAACCCAGTGGAAAAAACTTGATCGAAGGAAAAAGAGTACAGCTATTCATCTGATTTCATATCTTGAGGACGGATATCCTTACTTCTGGTAAAGGATTTCAATATCATCATTATTTGGATCTTAAATCATTATTTCTATTATAACTTGATCCAATAGATACACTGTGTCGATTTCTCTTGTCGTCATCAATATACTATGAATATGCCTCGTTAAAACCTTATTAGGAAAAACCTAGTGGGAAAAATCCTAATGAAGGAAAAAGAGTACATTATTCATGTGAATACGCCTTTAATGTTGCCTCATTAAAAACCTTGATAGGAAAACCCAATGGGATAAAACCTCAGTCAAGGGAAAAAGAGTGCAACGCGTATTTTATACAAGTATGCTGCAAGCATTTCAAAATCTTTCATAGATTTGTATGAGTATCATATATATTGGTTGATACTCTTCATTCATCTCCACGTGAATGAAATTTTAGATGTTATACAATATCATGTTATATTCAGTGCATATATGCAATCAACAGCTTCGATCTCATTTTCTCAATATATCGAGATATATACCTAAATCTCTTCTGGAGATTTCATATTATTTGAGATTGGGCTGCCTCATTAAAAACCTTGTTTGAGAAAAACCCTTTTGGGACAAAAACATCAATCAAGGAAAAGAGTACAGCATATGAATTTCTCAACAATATCAATGTAGATATTTTGAGCCGTTGCATCTGGGATACAATAATACATTTGAAACCTCTTCAAGAGTTTCATTCTCATTTCTCATTAAACCCGTGCATGAACACCTTAATCATAAGGGCATATATTTCAGCATTGGCATTTTCGATGGATTTTAATATCCTCACTATTATTGATAGTATGTAGCGCTATCTTTTCATAGTGTGTCGACACTTTCAATTTTATTTCTTTTTTTTTCCCATATCGACATAACTTATCGAGATATCTCATTATCAATCCTCTTGTAGGATTACACAATATAGTTATGTCTATATACTCTTCAAGAGTATATGCCTCCGTTATTAAGACCATCTTTAATAATTTTCTTTGATATATATGATTAGGGAAATCTCATAATATCAACGCTTCTGGCGTGCTAACTTATCAAAGCATCTTAACTGATATATGTGATTGTTCATAGCATCTTTTATACATCTCTGAACTTCAAGTTCATATTTTAATTGTGAGGATATAGTATGATGCATTTCACATATCATTTTCAGCCTTTAATACTCCCCCTCATGCTAAGAAAATTTAGAACACTAAAACTCATATATGTTCTCATCATTCAGCGTTAATATGAGAATTTATATAGTTTGCATTCTATTCTCGATATTGGCAATTTATTGGAGGACTTTAAATAATTTGCCACATAATATCCCACTTGTATGCGCATACTCAATCCTTCAGGGATTTATTCAAGTATTGGGATATACATTTACTAGCTTTATCATTAAATCTGGAAATCATGCTCATACCGTGAGCAAATATTTAAATAAATTTCAAATTACGAATCATATACACATGTGTGACTATCTAGTGGATCCATATCATAATATCTAGTAGTCCACATGGAGGATGAGTGGGCCCATATTTCTCATCCTTTATTCCAGATATATTTGGGATTTATTTCCAATATTGGCTAGTAATGATTTCATCATTTATCGAGAACAATCATTGAAGAATTCTTTTAATTCTTCACTTGAAATATTGATTTCAATAATTATTTAAGCGGGATGGTCGGTCAGGTTACGCAAACTAATATTATTGAACTTTTAGTTCAAGAAATTCTTTATCGATTTCACTAGTATCTCGTATAGTGCTCAACATGATTTATTACTTTCATCATATGTATAGCTCACCGAGCATATTCCATCATGTTTGATAGCATTATTACACATCACCGTTCAAGCGTGGAATCTTAGCACATACGCTTCATGTTTCGAAATCTTGTTCCAACGCGAGCCTTACCTCATCTGGCGTTTATAAATTATCCAGGGCACTTACGGTATTCACCATAATAATGGTCCATATATAATAATGGATAATTTTATCTCAAATCTTCGAAAATACTATCCATCACTACCGATCAAAATCCTAAAAAGGATTTATCGAAGTAGGCTTGAAAGGTTGAGGATGCTAATGAATAATGGTATCCCACAAGATATCCGATTGTTGATTGAAGCAAAGGTTCGATTATCTGGTGAGGTTTCGATTCCTTCTAAATACATGCCTGGTATGGGTAAAAGTAGCTTTTCAAAGAAACGGAGAGCAAAAAGATTAGGAGGGTGCTACAAATGTGCTCGGTGGAATGTGACACTCGATGTAAATCTGTGAAGTGCGTGTCTAATGTAGAGAAGATAAGATAGCATTCATTAAGGATGGATTGAGTAAGGAGCTTTTGGATGATATTCAACAGGCTCTTGAGACACATCCTAGTGGACACGTACAAGGTGAGTTGATGGCCTTATGGGCCAAATTCAAAGATCAATAAACACTTTATAGTCTTGAAATATTTACTTTAAAAGATCCAGTTTGTAAATTTAGTAGAAAAATTTAGTATAATAATTTTCTCATATTAATGTAAGGAAGTTCGGTGTAATAACGAAGATCAATGTTTTTCTTGTAATTGTAAATATTGTTTTTCAATTTTTAAGATATATATATGTATATATATATTATTTTTCAATCACCGACAGGTATATGTCATTTCACTAAAATTTTTTTGCCTTTTTCTCTTTCATATTTGTCAAAAAGTAAATAGTACAATCAATTATTGGTTTGAAAATTTTTCTTTAAATAGAGAGATTCATATATCTCTCATGTTCATACATTAAAAGTATAGTGCAAAAAGAGAGATTGGAGTAGAGATGGATATGGAGATTTTAGAATCATCTCATACAAGTCACCTTTACCTCGCCAGATTAAAAACCGTATGTATTCTTGGTGGATCTAAATTGGTAGGTCATATCCAATATGTGGATAATGCAAACCGACTCGTAAAGAGTTAGGGAGACAAGAAATCAATATACTATATGGAGGAACCAACAACAAACTTTTAGCTAGACTTATAATGGCGCATCATCATGGGGAATAAGAGTTTCGAGTGTAATACCTTTCCATTTAGTTGGATCTAATACTCGAATTGGAGCCAGTTCTACCATGGGTCGGCCAGGTTGGTGCTACAAAGCGCAATCCATCCACAAGCTGCATAATGTATATGATGAATAATAGTGATGCTTTCATTGTCCTTCCAGCGGCTACAACACACCGGAGGAAATATTCAATATAGCCTCGTTGTACAGTGGAACTTTCATGTCAAACCAATAGGTTTGTTGAATATTAACAATTTCTTTGATGGCTTACTAGCGTTCCTAGATCGAGTGTACATAATAAGTTTATCTCTCATTTAGCGAGAAAAATACTTATTTCGCTAATCTTGTTGATGAACTACTTATCAAATTTCATTCATATGTTCAAGAATGCTGAAGCCTAGGTCCGTTTGGTCACAGACCATCGTGTGTCAGCGAAAAGAAATTCGGATCCTTTAAATATCTCATTATGAACCACGATGTTGAGGGTGGCAGAATTACGGAGTATTTATACTCTCGAAACGCACCCTTCATTTATGGGTTCAATATGTATTTTCTTTTCGCATTTTTATATTTTCGAGTGTTTATTGCCATCTTTGATATTCTCAATATGTTCCACTTCGACTGTTTTGTACTTCTTCTGGAGTAATAATAATAATATCATATTGGCTTTATTTAAATACAGAAATCTAGTGATTATGCTTCTTCAAGAGCATTTTATTCTCATATTAATACAATCTCATATCATCGATGAGATTACTTCATATAATCTCTCCATGCGATATATTTTCTTTAATTTATCAACATGGGATCTATTGAGCATTTTATTTATCCAATGGTAACTTGTGTACCACTTACTCAATTTTCTCCATTAATATTCAATAGACGTGGAAAGTGAACATTCCTTTATTAAATACTTCTTTAAGAGCATTTCTCATCATATCACAATATACTAATCTCATAATGAGATTTTTCACCACAGTATATTTTCTTTCTCTTTTATCACAATGGGATTCTTTGAGCAATTTCATTTCATCAATACATACAACGGTAAATTTTGGCATCACTTGCTCAAATCCCTTCTTTAATATCAATAGAATATTCATATCGAATATATATAAATCAGTTATCCAATTGTGGGGTTTAATCCAACCACATTTGTGATAAGTATTCTAAACGTGTGGTATATCCCACCACATTGAAAATATTCATACCAATTGTGTGATATAACTCACCACATTGGAAATATATGCGAACTTTAAAGTGCGTAAATTTAAATTGCAGAAATTAAATTTCCTCCAATAGGTGGTCGAACCTACCTTATGGGAATTATTGCAATAAATATAAATTTACGGAATTTAAATCGCGAGAATTAAATTGCATAACATTTAACTATTTCTTCAGGAGTAGAGTCTGCTTAGTAGAAGGTATTACTCTTCACTTAGCATATAAAGTGCATAAATATATAAAATCTTCCGTTTAGTGATGGTTGAACCCATCATCAGGTAGGAGGTATTGCAGTATTTAAATTGCAATAAATAAAGTGCAAGAATTAAATATCTATAGAAGAAAATTTGTTCTAACTATTTCTTCAAAATATAATTATCGTCAAAGTAAACGGTCGTAAATCGAAATATCTGCTGCCGTCAACCGCTACCAGTTGCCGGCGGCAGTGCCGCCTGGCAGGTGCGTGGCGCTACACATATTTCTTTATAAAATATTAATACATACTCGGCTGCTGCCAACCACTACCAGTTCTTGCGTGCGTCTTGCTGGCAAGTGCGTGGCGCTGTACATATCTCTTTATAAAGTTTTGACATTATAAGCATTAACACGTAAATATTCACAAGTCCAAGGACCCTTTTGTAACTTTTTCAAAAGTTGGGGTATTGATTTGTAAATTTTTGAAAGTTTACATTACCAATATTGGTGTCAAATCGAAGATCTCGTTAAATCGAGTATAATGGAGTCAAGAAAATTTGATTTTGATAATGTATGCTCCTTATATCTCGATAAAACAAATGCTATAGTTTAATATATTATTATATTATAAAATAATAATATAATATATATAATATATACCTCTCCGTCCTTTTGCTTCCATTTTGTCACTTAATTTTTTGAAACTAGTATTCGTCGTGTTTGGCTTGGAAAATTCCACTAATTGACATTGGTATTGTGACTGCTCTGTAGGAGTAGGTATTTTATAACGGAGGTTGTGGTGTCTTTATCTCGCTTTAGAGAGAATGAGACAGAGAGATATTTTATAGAAAATTGAGTATTTCAAATTGTAATAATCCAGGTTTACGTCTGAGAAGATCATCTATAAGATGCAATCAGAAAGCATACTTCTTTCATATTACTCAAAGGGTTAGAGGCTCGTGCTGATAACGTGTTATAAAAGTATAGAAATAATAGAGAGAATTTAGAGAGAATGAATTATAAGGAATTCACAGGAATGAATTTCATTAATAACTGAAGCCCTATTTATAGGAAAACTTCAAATGGCATAATCGTAATTACATAATTTCATCAGGGACATAATAGTCATTCACATCATTAAAATATTATTTTATATCTTCCTCGGGTGCCTCATGTTTCATTAATATATTCATAACAATTTTAATTTATAATGGAAATAAGAATTTAAGTCATAAAAATTATGGTTGGATTTAATCTCAAATTTGCATGGTTCAAAGTTACACGCGTGATGCACGCGTGTACACTATATAGAGTGATCAGCGATGAAATTTAAGTAGTAAACTTCGGTGACAATTTTTTAATTTTGTTAGAACTTTTTTTAGGGGGGTTTTGGGTGGGGGGGGGGGGAATTGGGGTCCCTAAAATCTTGAGGTTTTATGTTCGATTGGCCACTAGAGAAATTTTATTATCCCCAATAAAGAGTTTATAATATCCCAATTAGGGGGTTTACTTATACATTGCCACTAGTACAAAAATGAGCTTAGGTGGCGGTTGTTTTACACTTAGGGTGGCATTTTTAATCGTCACCCAAACTAGCGACACCCAAAGTTGACCAAATGGTGGCGGTTGAAAAAGCGCCACCCAAAATAGATTTAGGGTGGCGGTTGTTAAAAACAACCGCCACCCTTTATTATTTTGTTTTTTAAAAAAAGGACTTAGGGTGGCGGTTGTTGGACACAACCGCCACCCTAAGTCGACTTAGGGTGGCGGTTGTGTCCAACAACCGCCACCCTAAGTTTTTTTTTTTTTTTTTAAAAAAAAGCACTTAGGGTGGCGGTTCTAGTGCAAAACCGCCACCCAAAGTCCACTTTTTTTTTTTTTTATATGATATGAGCGATGGAACAAAAACACAGATTGGCCTTAGATGAAAAGCTAAAACACAAATTACAACAAAATGAAAAATCTAAGAACAAAAACACAAAATTATAAGATGAAAAGCTAAAAATTGCGTTTTGAGGCCTTAGATGACCTCAGATCGGCTTGAAACATGGGTCACAGCAATAGCTGTGAATGTTGTAGATCTCGTCGCGACGATTCCAGGAATATCTTTGAGTAGAAATTTGAAAGCGAGACATCGTATGTAAAAGTTATGGCCATTTAAAGTTTACATGCTCAAAAAGTAGAAAAAAATTATATTAACAATTATACAAAAATAAATGAGATTTACATGACCAAAAGATCAAAGAAGCTTACCTTACTTAAATTATGGCACCAATTTATGAAGAAATTGCACTTAAATCTGATTTCAAACCATGAATATTTCAAGAAATTTCGAAAAATTTTCAAAAAAAGGAAAACTCAGAAGCGGGAATACCAGATCTGATGCGTTGGTGGAATATTTAAAGGGAAAGGGTGGCGGTTGTAGCAAAAAACCGCCACCCAAAAGTATTTTAATAATAAAATAATAAAAAAATAAAAAAACGGGTGGCGGTTGTTAGCTTACAACCGCCACCCTATGTACTAAATTTTTTTTTTATAATTTAACGTTCGTTTAGGGTGGCGGTTGTTTTACACAACCGCCACCCTATGTACTAATTTTTTTATTTTTTATTTTACGTTGGTTTAGGGTGGCGGTTGTTTTACACAACCGCCACCCGTTGTTCTTTCTTTTTTTTTTTTTAACGTTAGTTTAGGGTAGCGGATTTTTGCTATAACCGCCACCCTTTCTTAATTCCGAGCATCAATAGTGGCGGTTTCAATGAAAACGCCACCTAATGGACGTCACCTAATGTCACTTGTGTACTAGTGAAATTACTAAGTATAAGTAGGGGGGGTCTTTCCACCATTATGTGGTCTAAACTAGATTTCATTGCACTGTGCTTCAATTAAGCAAATTTATGTTGTACTTTAACAAAAAAGAAAAAAAAAGAAATTAATCCCTACTTTATTTATGAAAATTGTTTTTTTCTATATGGTAAAAAAATATACTTTCGAAAAGTATTATAAAGAAAATTAAAAGTATTAAATCGTGATACTGAAAGATTTAAAATGTGTGATAAAGTTTCATAATTATTAAATTATGATGATACTTTTGAAATAAGTAAATTTGAGGGTTTTTTTTTTGGTTATTTTATTAATCATAAAAACTATCAACTTCTGGTGTTTTCAATACTAGTGATGCCAAAATTTAGATGTTTATTTGCATTTCACGCTTATTTTATCTAATGCATGCATGTTAAACCACCACCATTCTTGTTTTACCAAATTTCTTTAATCCTTGTTTTTTTTTTAACACTCATTTTCCATCACACATACTATTCAAAAATTATTTTCTGTATTCCTCCACATTTTATTACTTTTTGATTACATCCTTTTTTTATTTTTATTTTTAAAGGCTTCTCCAAAAAAGATCTTAAATTAAGATCGTTCAATAAGCATATGAACACAAGTAACATCACCATGCTCATTAAAAAGAGTAAAACAATATGAATATTGAGTGATAATTAACAATATGCCGAGTATTGTTTTTATTAACTTTTTGCAAGAAAATGTGACTCTTTCAAAGAAAAAAGGGAAAGTATAATAAAATGAAAAGAATTTTATGGAGGAACTAAAAATGATTTTTTTTTGTATAGATAAAAATGATTATGAGTAAAAGAAATTCTTAAAACAAATTTTCAATGCATTATATATTATAATAGTTAGATTTACTTTTTACTTATTTTGTTCAAAACAATACTTATCTCTTTATTATATAATCTATACCAAACAGCTATGGTTCTCTATACCTTGTGTGCTTGTATTTTGTGTTCTTTCAAAAAAAAAAAAAATCTATACAAAACACATCAATCAATTAGATCATTTAAAAAAAAAAAAAAAAGAAGGAAAAGATCATTTGATGTGCCATTTTGCTATCTTTGGGGCCAAGTTTGGGCCGCAGGACAGAGACTATAGTTCACAAATCTGATTTGGGCCCATACAATGGTTCGTTTTCCACTTAAGCAGCCCCATTTCCTCTAAATCCAACCTAAAATTTACATAGGCCCATTAGCCCATCTTTATTTTCATTATTATTTATTATTTTTTTGGGAAACTCATTAATTATTTTATTGTTTTAAGTTTTTTATTTTTAGTTTTAATTGCTTTAAGTTGTTCTTCAGGCCAGACATTTGAGTTCTGACATACTTCAAATACAAGTGAAAAAAAAAGACTTATTTCAATAAATAAATTTAATTTAAACGAGCGCAAACATTTAGTCTTGCACCTTTTGAGCATAAACGGTGGGTTTGACATCCTCAATTTAACATTTTGCATCCTCTATTTCAATCTCTCCCTAGACCTTTGACTAATGCACTCATATCCTTCTAGTTCGCTAATCTACAAGACTGCAAGTTTCATTGGAGATGTTTTCATTTTCCCCCTTGTATATTTGTTACATCAACAATAATCAATATTGACTCATTATAGATGCTATAAATAGAAAATGCAACAATTCTAATTTGCATTTTTCTACTTGCCAATTTCACCATTCCATCGAAGATTCGTGTGCATGGTTTGAAGCGGGCATATTTTTATGTTGTTGATTACATTGATAGTGTGGAAGTAATATTAGATTCTGGTGTAGTTACAAATATTAATATAATTTATCTATTAAATACTTATTTTACTTGATTTTCTTGAAATTACCTAAGCGTTAATTTCTATTTATTTTTTTCATGATTCAGCCATACCGATTACATTCTGCACGAAAGTGAAATTTATATTATTTCTACAAATCTCTATATATATAAAAGCAACCTTTTTCCCTCCAAAACATTCTTTTTCTGAAATTTTTAATTAATTTTTAATTTCACTTCATTATAATTTCCCTCCCAATGTATTTTTCTTAAAATAGACATTATCTTTTTCTTAAATAGATATTATCCTTTTTAATGATATTTTTTTATTATATAGATCATCGTTATATTGAGCATTATTATTCTTTTTAATTTTATTTTTTTATTTGTTACCTAGCCTAATCTCCAATGCAATTATTTTTTCTAACAATTATAGATAATAAATTAAAATATGATTTCAAAGAATTCAACGAATTGTCTATGATAAATTGTTGAAATAATTGTTCTTTCTTTACACTAAAAAATTTCATCTTCATCTTTTTCTTCATTTTTTTGGCTATGATTAATTTATAGTTAATACATACACACACACACACACACACACACACATATATATATATATATAAACAATATTTTTCCCTCCAAAACATCATTTTTCTGAACTTTTTAATTAATTTTTAATTCCACGTCATTATATTTTTTTCTCCCAATGCATTTTTTCGAAAATAAGTATTATCTTTGCCTTAAATAGACGTTATCATTTTTAATGATATTCTTTTTATTATATAGACCATCATTATATTGAGCAATAATATTGCTCTTAATTTAATTATTTTTTATTTGTTACCTAACTTAATCTCCAATGCAATTATTTTTGCCAATAATTATAGATAATAAATTAAAATATGATTAGAAAAAATTCAACGAATTGTCTATTATAAATTGTTGAAATAATTATTCTTTCTTTACACAAAAAAATTTCGTCTTCATCTTTTTTCCTCATTTTTTTGGCCATGATTAATCTATAAGGAAAATTCGTGGTTGGATTTTACTTTCTTCAAACTATTAGTAATTTTTGCATTTGTATCATCAAACTGTTTATTCCAACAATTTCTAATAAAATTTATTATTTTTTTTACAATTATGTATAATACAATTATTTTTTAGAATAGTCATTTTCTTCTTCTTCCTATGTTGATCATTAGGTTAAAAGGAGGTCAGTTATTTTTGTTTATAATTATATGAAATAAATTAAAGTATGAATCGAAAGAATTCAATGGATTGTCTTCTATAAATCGTTGAAACAATTGTTCCCTCTTACTGATAAATTTTTTTCTTCATCTTTTTTTTTAGTCATTAACTTTTTATACCACTAAACTTTTTATAACACTAAACTAACTCCATCATTAACTTTTTATATCACTAAACTAACTCCACTTTTTTTTAATTGCGAAGGTAATTTTGTGGATTAATTTTACTTTTTTTTCCTCAATAGCCAAATAATTCCCATGCATTGGATGACACATTGCTAGCATCTCCATCTAATTAATGAGATATTCCTATACAACAGGGAAGATATTTTATATCCATTTGATTTACATTCGTTTGAATCGCCATGGTGAACAAACGCATTTACTTTTCTGCATTGATAAATTTTTTATTATGATTTTTAAAATATCATTGGGTTGAGTCGACATATTATTTCAAAATATAAGTTTAAGTTCTTATATTAGATAGCTAATTTTTTTCATTGAATTTTTTATTTTCTTAGGTTGTTTGATGGTTTTAGTGGACATATCGATTGATGGTTTTTAAAGAAAATGTTAAATATATGTGTATAAATAATAATTTATATAATAATAATATAATAATAAGTTATATTTTTAAAATCATGTTTTTGGAACACGTGATTTTTAAAATTCTAAACAAAACACTTGATTTTAGCAAATTGAACAGTAAATGTACCCTTTTCAATAATTTTTATTTTTTTATTTACTACAAAATAACTCTTTTTATGATTTTTTTAATATTTGTCTAACCAAGACTTGATTATCAAAGCAAAAAATGTAAGGAATCTCAGGGGTTGAAATACTAACCTCATTCTTAGCCCGTTGGTTTGCATTTGTAGGGAATCTCAAGAGTTGAAATTTTTATAAAAAAATATACATTAAGATGTATGTATATGTTCCATGTGTGAACATACTCTATAGTTTATGCTTTAAAAAATACAAAAACAAAGCAAAAAAATTATTTTTATTGCTTAACCAATAAAATAAAAATATTGGATTTCAAAAATATTATTTTACACAAATAAAAATTTATTTTTTATTCATATAAATTAATTAATAGATATTAAAAATTAGTTAACGTAATACCTTAATTTGTTTTAAAAAATAAAATGTCTTCTTAATTTAGTTTTTATGTTAACCATTAATATTTTTGACAAAAATCTTGTGTTAGAAAGTCATGTTTATAATAAAAGGAAGTCATCTTTCTACTTATTTTTACATATTTATGCATATTTTTATATATTCTTTTCAACTCCACACATTCTCTCTCATATTTCACATTTACATATCTTGTGGGACCTACCTATACTACACAAATCTTCACGATTCAATTCCTCTCATTCTTTCTCCTATATTACATTAAAATCCATAAAAATCTATTTTTATACATACACTAACACTCGCTTAGAACTTTTTATTGAAAAAAGTAGAAGAAATAAAATTTTTATAACATTTACATGCAATACTCGGAATCGATCACTGAATAACTAACTAAGATAAGATAATTTCTAAAAATGGAAAAAAAATCAAATTAAAAAAGACAAGTAATTATATTCCGATTACATTGGCCAAGTCATATTTATGATTTTATTTTTATAGCATACCAATTTCATATCAATTTGAATTCCTTGCCTTCTAATAATATTTTTCTAAATAATTAGTCTATTTTAATTAAAAATAAGTTTATCCACTTATATGGTGATGATTATCGGCTTGAATTTAATCAATCTATATTTAATTTTGATAATATTTAGTTCCAAAATTATATTTTTAAATTACAATCCTTATTTTAACTAAAAAGTTTGATTTCAAATATATATAGATTGAATGATTCGATCTCCTATATTGTTTAGTTTCTTATTGACTTAAAAGTCTAATTTTGGTGATAAATTACTAAATCTCTAAATTACATATTTGTCAATAATTGTTTAATAAGCATAAAAGTAAATATCTAAACTATCTATTTTGTAAATTAAGTATTTAATAAAGAATTGGCTATTGAATCTATCAACGATTGAAATTATACGACTCGATCATAAATTTTCTCTCCACTATGGTAAACATTTTTATTAATAATTCTATCTTTTAAATAAATATTGAGAATTCTAACTACTTTGAATTATTTATTTTATAGTTATTTTTGTTAGTTTCGATTTTTATTTAATTTTTTAAAATCATCGATCAAGTTGTTTTTTTAATTGTTGATCACATATATTTCAATTTATTTGTTTTACCCAAAATAATTTAGATTTGATATGGAATGATTCAATATTTGATCAAGAAAATGTAAAATCTCTAAGATTTTTTATCAATCACATTAAAAATATTATACAATTTAAATTATTTAAAGTAAAAAATCTAAATTGATGAGTTTAAACAAAATATTAATATATTGAATATATTAAATTGCCGAGTTTATATAGAATATGTTATACGTGCTTAGTATATTTAGAAAATATTTATATAAAAAATTAGATGTTATTATCACATATATTAAAAAAATACAAATACAAGCTTCTGATTCAACAATATAATCACGATGAGCAACGGAAGGGATATGAATTTTCTAACTTGGGCATGGCGAGGTGAGAATCCCATCCAATTGTAATCCTTATATTATACTCGCTCGCCTTAGATTAAATGAGGATGGGAGTGGTGACGATGATAACTGTTTCCTATCGGAATAGAAAAAGGGTGTTGGAGTGTGTTGAACTATATCCACTATATTATTATTTTTGTAATATATTTGTATGTTAGTTATATTTCACAATCAAATCTTAAAAATCATTGTTTACATATTCATTGTCAAACTATATGTTGTAGTCTCTAAAGCCACAAATAGGTAGGGTTTGATATTTGTGCTCTGTGATGACGATGGTCATCCAACCAATGTTACTACGAATGTCGTGTATAAAGAAGTTTTCAGTAATTTATAGTCTGACACTAGCTTATTAATCATGTGAGGTACGTTGCTTACTTTATTTGAATTTTTACACAAACCCTCTATGTCATCTATGTTGATATAAGAAATGAATCATTCTACTTGTATATTATTGATTTCTGCTATTATATTTGTTTGAAGATAATATCCAGTTGAGATAGTTGCTCAACTTGTATATTATACAAATTGATGATATGCAACTCTTATCCATAAGTAGCATTGTGCTCGAATTAAGGTAGCTCACACTACACCATGTCTCACACTTTGTCACGGTTTTAAACCGTCACAAACTAGAAATTACCTAATGCCGAGAAGGCAACGTCTAGCTTCCAAACCATCGGAGAACACGAGTATTGGGCCGGAGAAGACGAGCTTTTATGTGCCAAACGCCATTTATGAAACTTGGAGCAATAATAATACCTTATTGTGGAGTTTTAATTCAATAGAGTATTCACTTCAAGAAGAGGAGCTGGTGCACTAAGATGAGAAGGGTTTTTGTGCAAAGGAATTCATGGATTTAGAGAATTTGGGGGTGAATATTTAGGGTTCTTCGCGTTTTTCTTGGTGGCAGCCGACGGTTTGGGTTATTTGGGATGCAGTTGGTTTTTATTTTTTATTTTTAATTTTTCGATGGGGGTCACGGTTCATAACCGTGACCCCCAAGCCCACGGATGGTCACGGTTTAAAACCGTGACCATCATGAATTTTTTTTTATTTTTTTATTTTTGGGGTTGGTCACGGTTATTAACCGTGACCAACCGCGCGTCTGGGGGTCACGGTTTAAAACCGTGACCCCCTTCAGATCTCATGTGTAACAAATTACCCGTTTTGGTGTAGTGTCAACTTGCTTCATTGTCGAAGATTACACTTTGAGCAAGTTATATTTATTCTATCTGAATTTGGTATTATATTTTATATTTCTAAAGGTTTTTCATATAAATGGAATTCGAAGTTCCAGATGTTCACCTTATGTAAAAACAAATGTTGTTGTCTTATTACGATTCATTAGTAGATTAATAGGAATTTGATATTCTTGGAGAAAATTAGGCCTGGGATTTCTATTTAAGTCCATTCATTATTTCTTAGAAAAATATGAGTCGTTTGTATTATTCATTTTATGTTCATGTTGTTGGCAATAGTTGATGGTGTTATTTTTGAATTGTTTTTTTTATTTAGATTTTTAGGAGAATTGTAAATTAAATTATGAGATTTTCATGAGAATCGTAAATTAAATTATGCTAATTTTGGTGAGACGTTCCTTCAATATTTTATAGGAAAGATTTGTACGATATACCGGGAAAACTCTATCGAAATTTTTATGGGATTCTTTCATTACTTATTTTAATTATTAAGTTTAGTGCAATCACGAATACTCGATTTATTATCTTCGTAGAGCTGTTGATATAAAATTAATATATATTGAAACAAATAATTATTGACACATTAGCCTCCCGTGCAACGCACGGGTGAAAAAGGCTAGTAGTTCTTAATGCAACATCTCTTTCATGATCGAGACCTTTTACTCGACTGTTGATTGTTGCATATCTTTGATCCGCTACTAAACGTATGAGAAATAGGCCGTGTCGGTCCTGTAGTTTGTTGGGCCTGAGGCGAACATTCAAAAATGGACTCTTTTATTTATTTATTTTCTTTCCGTAAAGCCAATATAAAGCAATACATGACACTCAACTAGGGTCATAATAAGAATTAGTCAAAGGTACAGTAATAAGCTAACAAAGAATATAAAAAACTTAGTCAGAGCGCCAATGCCGAGGCCCGAGTGCAGAGTTGGCGAGTCGCTGCTCTCTCTTTTTTTTTCTTTTTTTTTTCTGGGTTTGCAATTGTTCCCTTTTTTCTCATATTTGTTCTTTTATTAAACTTGAAAATTGCCTAAATATTTAAATAAATATTGCTAAAAATTGGGCTTAAATTTGTCAAACAAAATATAGTCCTAAAAGTTTGGATTAAATACTTAAATTATTTTCTTGTTACTCTTAAAATTGAGCCTTAAAATTTGGTTGAATTCAAAATTGGATCCTTCAATTAAAAAAATATATAATACACAATTAGGCATCAAGTATAACGGATTAAAATGGGCCCCCTGAATGGTTGGGCCTGAGGCGACCGCCTCATCCGCCTCACTACAGGATCGCCTTTGGAAATAGGAATCCTGTCACAATAGAATTCTTAAGGGTGTTTTTGATTGCATTAGTTTTGCATGTAAAATATACATTTTACACATAAATTTTCTTAGTGTGGTGTTTGACAAGAAAATTTCCAAGCAAACTTTTTATATAATCATTTAAAACACATTTCCTTCAAATTACATGTAATACTTTTTCTATAAGAGGTGATTGGAAAATATTTTCCTACTTACATGTAATTGATTTTCCAATTTTCTTTTTCCATACATTGCAATCAAACACTTCTAGCTAGTAGGAACCAATTAAATCATCAACTATTGGCATCAATCAAACCTTTTTTTTTTTTTTGATATAGAGTTTTGGTGTCTTGTTAGTGAACAAAAAGAGTGGGTGATGTAATCAGCAATGTTATGGGGCCAACATTTTTGGCTCTCAGCAAGTCCCAATAGAAACAGTCCCCTGGGCCCCTCCATTTAGGAGGGTTGTCTCTATGCTGGGTTTTGTTGGGAGCCAAAATGTTGGCAACACAACATTCTCGGTGATGTAATTCCTCCAGGTAACCAAGAATTTCAATTTTGAAGATGTATCACAATCGTCAATAAGAAGGATTTCCATTTTTACAAATGAGCAATTGAATGCCTATCAATGATATTTTTGTTATTTTTCTTTTTATTTTTGTTGCTTGAGGGTACATACCTATCAATGCTATTGATTGTAACAATTGATTTTATTGTTCATAATCAAGATTTTTCAATGGATCTTAAATTGAAGTTTTCCATGTTATGATTGAAATTTTTATAAATTTTTATGGTTTTTTATCTGAAATTAGGAGAGAATGAGTGGAGTTAAATGGTGAAGATTTGTATTATACATATATGTCCTATGAATTATATGGATGTAATTGATTTGAATACATTCAAATTTGAAAAGAATGAATATAAATGTATAAAGATGTATAAATATTAGAACCCCAACATGCACATTACAAAACTAAAATTTTTACCCTTACTATCAAAAGGTT
The DNA here is from genome assembly GCA_018223645.1 of Jasminum sambac. NCBI lineage: Eukaryota > Viridiplantae > Streptophyta > Magnoliopsida > Lamiales > Oleaceae > Jasminum > Jasminum sambac. The sequence goes on from CP073652.1 coordinate 33,247,416, forward strand.
GAGGCAATGATAAATTTTAATGTATTTTTATGAGTAGAAAGAGAGAGAATGAGTGGAGTTGGATGGTGAAGATTTAATGAGTCGAGAGATATATAGATGTTATTTGTTTGACCAAATTTAAACCTTCAAAAGAATAAATTAAAATGTATTTTAATATGTATGCTAACATGCTTTTAAAACACCAGCGAACCTTGCTCGTTGATGTCTTGTAAATTGTATAGCGCGTGTTAGTGTATGTATAAAAATGAATTTTTATGAATTTTAATGTGATTTAGGAGAGAATGAGTGGAGTTGAATGGTGGAGATTTGTATAATAGAGATAGGTTGCACGAGATATATGAATGTGAAATAGGAAAGAGAATGAGTGGAATTGAAAAGAATGTATAAAAATTTGTAAAAACTTATAAGCTAACGAGCGCTTACTTCTTTCCGTTATCAATATAGCTCGGTCAAAATATCTTCAATATCACTTTTTTTCTAAAACTATGCTACAACTTTTTTATATGAATTATTACTTCAAATTTAACTAATTCCAAAAGTTACGTGCAAATTTATTAAGGGTAAATTTAGGCAATGCTAATCGATGACTAAACAACAATTAAACATTAAATTTTTAACTTTCCCCAATTAATTACTACTACTACTTAAAAGGTTAAAAAAAAATTAAAATCAATATCTATTATTCAACTCGCACAACTCACGTTACATAAAGTCGAGTAAACACGCATGAATCCCATGATTCATTTGGCGGAATCTACTAGGTAAAAATTCTGTATTTCATAAAGTACTTTCTTTATTGTTTTTATTTATTTTACTCATTTTCATCCCCTTTCTCTCCATTATATTCCGACGAGTTCATAGCTGTCTCGCTCTTGTTCGTCCATTCGTCAGGTAAAGGAAAAAAAGAAAAAAAAGGGATTCTTGTCAATTTTAATTCTTTATTGGGGATTAAATTCTTGACGGGTTTTATACATTACCTGCTTGATTCTTGATTCTTTTTCCCCTTCGTTTTCTGGGGCTGCTTGATGAAGAAGCTTAGACTTGGTTTTTGAGGTTTTTTGTTGCCCTTTTATTTCATGAATTTTCGTGGTTTTTAGTTATCTCATCAATTCACCATGGGCTGAAATTTAGTTTAATTTTATTTTTTATGTTTTTTTCTTGCAGAAAAATTTTGGGTTCTTTGGAAATTCTTATTTAAGGATTCGATTTCGATTGCCCTTGCATTTAGCTCTCAAGAAAGAAATTGCTGAAGGGCCTACTTCATTTCGGGTTCGTTTGCATTCTTGACAGTTATTTATTTATTTAATGTTATTTTTTCTGCTGGATTTTGGAGTTTATACTAATTAGGGGTGAAAGAGATACTCTTAAAGTAAATATGGATTTATGCTGCGTATGCAAATCATAAAACCGTCGGAAAAAGGGAACAAAATTTCACCTTCTAATTTCTGCTGTGATTTGTGAGGATAGTTGTAATTTGGTTACTGGTAAGAAATGAAAAGCTGTTTAGGGATTGAATATTTGAATGAAAACCTGTTTAGGGATTGAATATTTGAATTAACCATTAGCCATGTGATTTTCATGGTTGCTTGGGATTCTATATGTTGATCTTTGGTTTTATTTTCACGGTTAGTTATTGATTGATTGTGTTGGAGCTATATAGATGAAGTTTGAGGCATCAATCTTTCCTTTCTACTGTTGTTTACCAGATTTAGCTCTATGTCCAATTAAAGCAAATGCATATTCGGATTTCTTAGGGTTCTATACTTACCTTGTAAGAGTCCTAGAAGATCCTCCATGTATTGCCTTGTAAGAGAGCAAGACCAATGAGCATGTTTGTAATTCGAACAACTAGGGTTCTTTGCTGATCCGTTTCATGTGATTGTGAGAATTTTAACAAACTCATGACAAATACATTGTCGTTACCTTCTTGTTATCTTTGTAGAACATTGTTGGTCGTGGTTTTATTTTGTTCTTTGGATCATCTGTCTCATGTTTGTTAATGCAATAAAACCTGGAACTTGTCCGGTCTGGAACTTTGGAATTATTTCACATTCTGAAAAATTTCTCTGTATGCCCACATGGTGTGAGTATGTAGTGGTTGATTTGGTGTAAATAATCCCATAATTACCGGGATAATTTGAGAAATCGAGGACCATTTAAGCTATAATTGATGCAAAAATGGTTGGTTAGGGCTCGTATTATCTTGTTAGGTGAGTGATATAAGTGACCAACAAGTCTTTGTTCATTCTTGATTCTCCCAGGATTACAAAGATACTCCCTTAACCTTTGATTCTTGTAATAATACTAGAATATTACCATAACTAGGGTTTGGACTCGGGTGTTTCCCGCCTCATTTATGTTTTCACCGTAATTGATCAGAATAAGGACGATTTCAAGCTTTTCATCTTTCTTTCTTTTGACTGTTAATCCCTCCCATTATTGTATATGATATTTTGAATCGATTTAGCTTGAAGGTTGGAAATGAAAGTTAGCTGTTAGTTGTAACTTTTCCTTTTGAATTAATTGCTTCTTGACTTGTGAGTTATGTTGTGGAAATCGAGGAATCCCATAAATGAACTAGTATCAACCATACATAGGTAAGATCTAAGAAAATATGATTCATCCTTCTCTTGCTGTAAGATCATCTCTTGTATTATCATCCGGACTCATATTATAGTAAAAAAGTTCACTCCACTTGGCTAATTTATAAATCAATAGAACGGAAATAGTTAAGAATGCGTCATCGAAATTACTGCTTGGCTTCTACTATAATCCGTTCATAAACCGTTCCATAACCTGGTTTTTTATATAATATTTAATGTGATTCCCTTTTTCCTTTTTTCTTTTTCTTGTAGTTATGTAGTTTTTACATGTGAATAGGCATATAATCCGTTTTTATTTTACCCCCAAAGCGTGTTTGGAAAGTGTTTATAAACAGTTGTGGAAAAGTTGATAGTTCTTCAAATGTATGTATTGAAAGTTATTTGAGCAGAAATGTTTATAAATAAAAGTGTTTGCAAATACTTCCTGGAAGTAGGCTAAGCGTGTGTTTGGAAGAGCTTTCTAAAAGTCCAAAAGCACTTCTTCAACAGCAAAGAGTGCTTTTTAGATAAACTCATATATGTTTGACTATATTCGATAAGCACTTGTTGGCTTGAAAACAGCTTTCAAAAGCTGTTTTGGAGAAGCTAAAATTTCGAGCTTTTCTAAAGGCTCCAATTTAGGTTTTACAGGAAGTTGTTATTAATATTTCGTGAAACTTTATATAAAACTTTATTAAAGATTTCCAGAAAAGAAAAAATTTATTAAGAAAATAATAAAGTTGTATTTAATGCCCCAAAAGCATTTTTGACATTTACATCCAAACAAGGAAATAACCTTTTAACAAAAAGCGCTATTATCAAAAGCTCTGTTGTTAAAAATTCTACTGTGAAAAAGCTCTACTCACAACAGCTGTGTCAACCGACCCTAAGACCATGTTTGTTAAGATGTTTATTTATATTGGTGTGTATAAACTGGGGTAAATATTCATCGAACACAATTTTTCTTTCAGGTTCTTCAAATATTTAATCTTTGTCAATGGCCGGCTCTTATTGGAAAATGAACCAACCTTCGGGCGAACAAGTAAGTACCCAACAATCAATCCCTAAAAACTCCGATTTAAGTCATTAAACTCCTGAATTCAATCTAATCCTGTGAAATGATGAAATGAAATGATGAAATCCCAATGCAGGAGGATCAAGTTAATGTCACTGGGTTTGATGCTGTGAGGTCGCCGGATTCCAGTTACAGCAACGTGTACCCAGGGCGTGAAGACGAAGACCGAGAACCACCTTCCCTACCCCCGCACTTACAGCATACTGTGCTTAACCGCCCGATGAACGGAGATCCTCGGGCCTCACTTCCGGCCCCACAAAACGTCACTCTAAACCATCTCTACATTGAGAACAGAGAAGCTCCTCGGTCAGTGGTGGCCCTCGGTGTTACCCATCGCTTTCGGTCAAAGTTTGTCACCGTGGTGCTCTATAAACCCGTCCCGAGAAGGGGTAACAGCAGTAGATGATTTGTTTTGCTTGCTTGGGTGTAATAGGAGCAGTGATTATGATTACCCAAAGTCCAGTTTAGCAGAAAAAGAGGTTTATTTTATTACCTTCAAAAACTACAGTACTAAATCTCTGTGTTTCATATACAGAAGTCTTTTAAGGATAGAGATGCTAGAAGTTATATAAAAGGATTCTATTTAGTGTGTTCAATTATTTCTCTGTAACATGATGTTATCAGTTTGAAATTGAACAACGTTGTTCGTTGTTTATATCTTCCTTCTGTCTACATAGACAAAATCAACAAAACTACAGGTCTTGATGAGCATGAGAGCTGATTTAGAGGCTTATCTTCCCGCTGCCTCCACAGAAGCTACACGATCGAGCTGAAGAACATTTTGTACAGTAGCTCCATTTCTTTGGAAGCCTGTGACAGTAAAGTGGTAAACCTAGTCAATTTACAGTATGTGCGAAAGAGGGAGACGAGGGTGTTGTGAAATAAAATTTACCCGGCTGTGTATCTAGTTGCCATATTCTTGGCCAACATTCTAGCTTTTTCAGCGCTATCGTCTGATAATCTCTTTAGAACGAACCCTTCTCCGTTGCATTCAGAACAAATACCCGAACCTCCACATTCTTCACAAGTCGCTGTGGAAGCCTGTAAATTTAGATCAATTCTTTAACTTTTTCTATTGGAAAATTAACTTATTATTTAATTAGAGTGAAACTTTGATATTAATCACACATACTTCAGTTACTTGGGAAGGTTTCGTTCTTCTCCTGAGTATAGTAGTAGCAGCACCAACGACTGTGGCGGCGACTGCAATAGAAGCGACTGTTTCTGGTAGCGCAGATGACATTCTAAACGACTCTCGACTTTTTACTTTAACGTTGTTTTGGAAAACAAGAGAGTTGGCATTTTTCTGGGAAGTCCTGAAACTCTTAGCTGCTACATCATTACAAAACAAAAGGTGTTTCTGTCATATGGAGTGGGAATTGATGGCCATCAACATCCAGTACAGAGGTTGCTATTGACAACACCATAGACATTACACCAGAAGGAATTGTCTGAAGCCTATGATCAAATTCTCCCTAACCACCAATTTCAGTAACTCCTTTTCTTGAGAGACATTAAATTTCAACCAACTTCCTTGAATTAACTTTGTCCTAGCAGATATTTCTGCAATATCAAACACTCAATATTCTTTTTTTGAAAACTATCTCGGTTCGAAAATCCAAACTCGAGATAGAAGTTTTATTAATAGAAAAAAGGATTACTACACTCAGTATTCTTGATGATCGATTATAATTGAGACTCGATTCTGAGAAGTAAAGCCATTTTCTTGAAATCGCAACCACTTGGTATAATTTCTTCTTTAAATCAATGGAGACCCAACTTTTAAATAACACTTAAATTCATACCCTATGAAAAAAACCCATCAAGAAAACTCTCAACTATATTCTTTAATATTCATAAATGGCTTCACTAATAATAAATCTCTAATAATCAACCACCTCTGGTCGAGTTCTTATTGCAATGAAACAAGAATTTATCATTTCATCTTCTGCAAAGGTAAAAACTTTGTATATTTATGCTCCTTCCAACAACTAAAACTACCACCACTGATAATTTATCTATGGATAAATGATGATAGTGCACAAGGTAAAAGATTCAAAAGTTTAGGGGCATTTATGAAAAAGAAGAAAGATGTGATTTTTAGGTTTGTTTACTTACTGTCAATTAAGGAAGCAACCGGTAGAGTTGGAGTCTGCAACCTTAGCTCCATCTGCATTTATGAATGGATGCCTTGGCTTCTTTTTCTTCTGTAGAACTGGATATATTATGTTTTTTGCAAAAGAGCCCTTAAACTTTCAACATTTCAACTTTTCCGTTCTCTTTTTTATTTTGTGTATTTCATTTATAGTCTTTCTTGGGGGAAATCATTGTTAATTTTCAATTTTGATGAAATAAATTAACATAAATTCCAAATTGGAAATTGGAAGTTTTTGTCGTGTACAAAACTGTGAGTGCGAGAGAAACGTGTAAAATTTGGAGATGGTGATGTAATTGTTTAAAAGTAAAGGGACCAACAAGGAAAATTAAAAAGTTGTACCTTGGTGCTCAAACAATGGTCCCTCGTACCTGGCACTCCACAACATATCACCATTTTGCTGTAAATGCACATACAAAAAGGGAACTTTCGAAAATTGACTTAATTACATTGGCAGAAAATCACGGGCATTCTCACCTCCCTCGCATGCACAAAACAGTGAAAAGGCACAAATCGAGCCAACTCATGCTCATCTCCCGTGCACAAAGCCCTGCATTTGTACATTAAGCTACACCGAGTAGACAAGATTACACAAATAGAGAGTGGTAGAAATATCTTCTCAAACTTAGGTACCAAACATATGTCACGATAAGAAAATCTTGATAATCACTTTGAACATTGTTTTTCAATAGTCACGAATAGTTACAAAAGTCAATTGAATCTCTATAATTTTAATGGATGTTTTTCTGTCGCAGGGAGAGGAATTTTGATCCAGTTTCCAATAGGGTATAATATTGTTGTGCTCAATATTGATGTGGAACACACAATAAGCTAAGTGTTCACTAGTGACGGTTAAAAAACAACATTAGAACCATACCGATGGGTCAAAAAAATTCGATGTTACATGACTACTATTGAGAAATAATTTTGAAACTACAATGATAATTGAAACTACTTCATCCCAATTATATCGATTTTTGATTTTTTTTAGTTAACAAAAAGAATTCTACTGGAAAAGTAAAATATGTAACTAAAATTCTTTATTTTTCGTTATTTATTTATGAGCCAGAGATATGTAAATTAAATAATGGTATGATAGTAAATTAATAAATAAATACTAGTACTAAATAGAGAAATGACCCTATATAATTGGGACAAGGGAAAATTGAAGGGTAATCTATGGAAAAAGTATTAATCATTTTATTCGTATGTATGATGTACTGTGTATTTACTACTTGGAGAAACATTAATACAAAGTAACTACAAGAGTGTGTGCGTAAGAATTTGAAATGTCCACGTACTTGCTATCAATTGGCTGTGCAGATCACGAGTCTATTTAAGTCCCAACTCTTGTTCCCTTAACCCCTATAAACCTCACTTTCTACAAACATCACAAACAAAGAAATCTCAATATTTTCTCCACAAGAGAAAGGAAAACGATGTTTAGAACAACATTTATTTGTCTTCTTCTTTTGTTGTTGTCTCCAATATATGAAACAATGGCTAGGCACCATCCAATATTGCCTAGTGCACCCTCTACTGCATTGCCATTAGGGTCCTCTAGTGATTTTGTGACCTTAAAGCCATTGTTGAGTCACAAGCAAAGAGTTTTTCATAAGAAGGAAGTGAAGATTTGCAAGCCGAAAGGGTCGGGCCACTCGTCCGCCCCTAGCCGGTATGTCAATTATCACACACGTGGCTCGATGAGGTGCTTTTCAGCCAAAGATTCTCAACAACCTTAGAAAGATATATCTTGAGGGAATCGAAGGATTGTAGTAACGTACTCAATTTTGAGTGTGTTTTTTATGAAAAAAAAGAAGAAGTTTTCGGTTCGAAAACTTTAATTTATTAGTTGTTTGCTATGGGTGATGTACAAGAAAATAATATTGTGCTGTTGATCAAGTTTATCAATTTTGAATGTAATATCGACTATCGTTAATATATATGTGCAGAGAATTGTTGTGTTTTGAAGATTAAATTTAAATATATGAATATGCCTTCAAAACATATTATACTTTTTGTTCATCACTTCTCTGTGTACACCATGTACAAGTCCAGTGGACATTCGATGAGATTCAGCATTTTTGTTATCACCTAGACATATATATGTGACTTGTATTATTTGATTAATTTTGTTCTATATGAGTTAGTAACCAATAGTTTGTATCAAGAATGCTAGCTAGAAAACTTTTCCAGATGATAATATAATTTCAACTTATAATAAAGGAAATATTTGTTCGATGAGTATATATACGATTGTATAAATTAGATGTGACATATATATGTTACTAATTTTCATCTTTTCGACTCACTAAAATAGATTAGAGGTGAAATTGATAATGTCTGTCCGTAACAAATAATAAGAATTCTAGACACAATTTAACTTTTAAGAAGAGGGTTTAATATATACAAAATATGTGTCGCCACTTTACTGAATGATAAATGAGACACAGACTCGCTTAGGTTATCTCCTAAGCAAATGAACCAAATCAACTGTAGAACCAAACCAACTTGACTATTGCATGAAAAGATTTGGTGACAAGTGCAATAAATCTACAAATATAACGTAGCAAACTCATTTAACAATTCAACCATCCAAGGATGGATAGGAGGAGGGAAGAAGGTTCAAATAAAAGAAGCAATAATGAGACATTTAATTTTTTCATATTTAAGACACATATATGAGTTCACAGATTTACGGTGATTTATTATTATCATAAATGTACATTATGAATGGAAAGAAATTGGTAGCCCGTGAAAATTTAGAAGCTTCACAATAAATAGTACTCCCACAAGCTATTTTTCAAAAATAAACAAATAAAAAACAACCGCTGCAAAAAAAACACCCCAACACTAATGATATATTTATCATGATTGCTTATACATTAATGTGTTACTTAATAATAATTAAATTATTATTTTAAATATTATCTTAAATAAAGATACTAACCAATTAATATAACATAATCAGTAATCAATAGTAGATCATCACCGGTTGTAGTGATATTACTCTTCAAAGATTGATGATTTCCTTTGCAACCTTGTTGTCGTTTATTTATTATTTATTTATTTTTTAATACATTACAATGGCAGTGCAGTGTTGTCAACCAAAAACGATTGAAAGTCCATGCAAGCCGGGTTGACATTAACCAAGTTCAGGATGAACCAACTACGCCAGGGAAAAGAATAGAAGAAGGATCTGACTACTTCATGCATGCTCCACTTGGCTAGGAATTGAACCATTAAACAAGGGTATGGAAAATCCACTTATATGTTGCTGGACAACATCACCTTTGGTTGTCTTCTTTAAAAATAAAAAATAAAATTATATAACTATTCAAAAAAGGGTTAATTTTATAAACAATCACTGAAGTTACATGCGGATTTCAAAACGGTCACTTAAGTGTAAAACTTGTAGTGATGATCACAAAAGTTTAGTCCACTAGTACAAATGGTCACTTAATTCCAAACCAGAGGTTTTTTTTTTGGTTTAAATAATTCCAAGCTATAGTTAATGTGGACTAGATGTATGAATTTAAAATATAAATAAGCATTATACAATTCCAAACAAAACCTCAAAATTTCTGATGTCCAATCAGTCCCGTCTCCACCTACCAATTATGACAGTAATGATCTGTTCCCCACTTGTGGGTACGTTATGGTACCACAAGTGGGAAAAAAATTCATAGGGGATCGGATGAATCCCCCACCATTAAGGGATAATTATGTATTATTCATCTAACTTAATGTAGATAAAAAAAAAAATTTACTTTGGTGACGTGGCATCACCAGAGTTCCCCATGTGGGCGTGGGTACGTGCCCACATGGGGAACAGATCAAAAGTGCCAATTATGAACTACCTCATCGAAATTTGCACTGAGTTGCCCCCACTCCCCTGCTCTCTCAAACCACCACACCAAAAAAAAAAAAAAAAATCAAATCTTGGCACCATGGGGCTACCCTCACGAAACGTATAGAAGACAAAAGCTTCGATCTCCAATTTGTGTGGGACTGTGGTGCTCAGGAGATTATTTGCAGGGCTGCCTCTAATTAATATGGGAAATGCTAAACTACCATAATGAATGTTATAATGGGTGACATAATGGTAGTTGGCATATTTAATAACCGTCCATCTAAAAGTGATGGAGTGGTTGAAATTGTAGGATCATGTCATATATCCATTATGTCAATCATTATGACATCTATTATGGTATTGTAGCATGGTCCAATTAATATTCCCCTTGGCTAAAAGATCGAAGGTGTTACTTATAGGCTCAAAATTCATCATGTTGACACAAAAAGCTCAACACAATATATTGATGATCAATGTATTTAAACTCAAAAGAAAATTCACCATGATAATGCATATAAGAGATGCTCAACTAATTGGACAGTAATTACGGCAAAGTAAATAAACAAATTAAAACCAGCTAAAAATTCATATATCTGATTCAAGGAAGACTACAACTGAAATTTCGGGGTGGCAATTCGATTTAGATTCAGGTGAGGTGATTGGTGTGGTGAAGATGAGGAGATGATTGCAAGTTAAGTGTTTAATTGAAAGATGTAAAATATTTGCTTGTAAAACATTTACATGTAAAACATTTACGTGCCTACCCTCCTAAGAAAACATTTACGTGCAATTGACCAAAAACCCGCTTCAAATAATTGTACCTTGCAAAATCAATTACATTTACAACATGCGATCAAATGGCGAAGATGTAAAACGAATTGCATGATTTGACATTTACGTGTTTTTGAATTGCCAATCAAACACACCCTATAGAGAATTTTGAGGTTTTACTTGAAATTGCATAATGCATATCTTTTTTTTTTTTTTTTTTTGCAAAATCTGTACATTTTAATTCGCATAAGCTTTGGTTTAGAAGTACGTACCCAGTTGTGCAAGTAAACAAGACTTCAATAACCATCGATACAAGTTTTAAACTTCAATAACCATTTTACAATCTACACACGACTTTAGTGACCATGGGGTAAAATTAACCCATTCAGAAAAGGGTTTATTAGTATTTATGTTTTTATTGCATGCGCATTACTTTCATACTACACATATTTCTTTTTAATCTAAATATCCTAAGTGCTTTAAGCAGAAACCTGACTTACAAATAAGTTACTAGGCACCCAACCTGCCAACCCGGTCACCTACAAAATTTCTTGCGGATGATAAGCCCCACAACAAAGGCCAAAAACTTTCATTATTGACAGTTTGGGGAAAGGCAAACCAATAAACGAAATGGCATTGTAAGCTATGATAGTTGAGAAAAAGAAAAAACAAAAATAAAGAAGGCACCAAAAATCCACAGAGCCAATTAGCACCAAAACAACAATATAGTCCAACATGTATGGTAGTAGCAAGTTAACCGAGAAACAACACAATCCCAGAATCTCTGTAGCACAGAACTTCAACAAACATAAGTAAGCAAAAGATGGCCGTTTTCTGGTTGCTACCAAGCATATAAAAGGAGAGATTACAGGAGAGTAATATTTGCAACTTCTGGAAATTTAACTATATAGATCATCTTCATCAGCTCCACCAGCAGAGGTTGCAAATGGATCAGAGGCAGCAGCAGCCGCCCCAGCCCCAGTTCCCGACTCAGGAAACCTGAATTCAGTTCCAAATCCACGAGATTGCTGCAAGGTCTGAGCAAAAGCCTGATATTTGCGTATATCAGCATCACTCACACTTCTACGGGCAAACTTCATTGACTCCTCAAAATGCGCAGGCTTGATCTCTGCCACCTCATCATCATCGTCTTCGTCCATTAGATCAGGATTCTCGTTTCTCCTCCTCTCCCTTTCTATGTCCTGAAATTAGCAGAATGCATTGTCAGCTGTTGATGATCTCAAGCACCCATAATATCAAGAAAACGGCAATAGCAAACAAATGTAATGGCAATGACAAAAGCTAAGAAGAGGGCAAAAGCTTACTTTCTCGATGTTCTCTCTTATGGCGTATTTAACAGCGCGTTGGCATATCTCTGTGATATCAGCCCCACTGAATCCTTGAGTGTATTTAGCAAGAGCTCTCAGATCAACACCTTTGGAAAGTGGTGATTTCCTGAGACATGCCTTGAAGATCTGATGACGTGAATCTTCATCAGGGAGAGGAATGTAGATCAACTGGTCAAGACGACCAGGACGCAAAAGTGCAGGGTCGATAATGTCGGGTCTGTTGGTAGCCCCAATGATGAAAACAGTCTTTTTGGCATTCATTCCATCCATCTCAGTAAGGAGTTGGTTAAGAACTCTGTCGGCAGCACCACCGGCATCCCCAACACTGTTTCCCCTCTGCAGAAATGCCAAACGTGCTGAACATGAAGTTTCATAATCTTTCGAGCTAGTATCAGCAAATAAAAATTGCAATCTCCAAGAGAGAGCACCTTTCCTTATCTTATTCTGTCTTCACCACATGATGGGGTTGCAGAGATAAGATTTTGTTTCACGTAATAATAATGTACATTTATGAAACACAATTCATTTTCGAACAAGTAATAACAATAAGCATACTAGTCACATTAATGTTAGGAATGTTTTTGTGGTAAATTAATATGATGAATTACCAAAATGCCGTTTATGCAAGGCCTCTAATGGATTCAAGGGTAGAATGGATTTTTCTTTCCCCTCTTTTGTGTTAAGTTAAAAAGGCACTTGGAAATAACTATCACTCCATGTTCTTATATTCTATTTGGCTTATTTTCCATCATTTACTAAAAGAAGGGAGCACTGCCTTTTCATTTCTTCCTTCCCTTTTCCCAAAACACATATATGTCTGACAATTAAAGAAATCATACCTTATAGGCATGTTTAGCTGACCAATAAGCACACCCAAACTTGTTCCCACACAACAATTCACAATCAAATAACATAACATGCAGATGACAAACCTGAGTAGCAATAGAGTCAAGCTCATCAAAGAAGAGAACACAAGGTGCAGATTGTCTAGCCTTGTCAAAAATTTCACGAACGTTAGCTTCACTTTCTCCAAACCACATGGTAAGCAGTTCAGGCCCTTTGACGCTAATGAAGTTGGCTTGACATTCATTTGCAATTGCCTTCGCCAGTAGGGTTTTGCCACATCCAGGAGGACCATAGAAGAGAACACCTTTTGATGGTGACATACCAAATTTCTCGAACTTCTCTGGATGTTCCACGGGATATTGAACAGTCTACAAGAAAACAAAACGCGTTACAGATGTTCACTCCCACAAAAGCACAACCAAAATGTGGTACAGCTCAAGTAACTTCATGATTTCAGTTACCTCCTGAAGCTCCCTTTTGACATTTTCAAGCCCTCCAATATCTTCCCAGGAGACGTTGGGAACTTCAACAACCTGTTCACCAAACAAGAAAATCAGAGAATGTATATCACAAAATTATGATCCATTCCCATAACAAGTAGATAGAGGACTGTTACAGCAAAAAGTCACTCACAGTTTCGCGCAAAGCAGAAGGATTGCTTGTTCCAAGAGCAGTCTGGAAATGCTCATTTGTAACAGCCATAGAGTTAAGTATCTCAGCATCAATAGATTCATCTTCTAAATCAATGACATCCATTTTCTCTCTAATGCACTGGAGGGCAGATTCAGTGCAGAGAGCTGCAAGGTCAGCACCAACATAACCGTGGGTATCTTTGGCAACTCTTTCTAAATCAACCTGCAGAGTAATAATAACATTATTTCAGCATTTGCAAATCTTCTGCTTGGCTCCCAAGAGAACAATCTGATTTTACAAGTCAAAGTGAAAAACATTGTCCCTTACATCATCAGAAAGCTTCATGTTCTTAGTGTGAATACGAAGAACTTCAAGACGTCCAACTTCATCAGGAACACCAATGTCGATTTCCCTGTCAAACCTGCCAAATCTTCTAAGAGCTGGATCAATGCTGTTTGGACGATTAGTTGCGCCCATGACAATGACATGGGCACGGGATTTAAGTCCATCCATGAGAGTCAAGAGTTGAGAAACAATCCTCCTTTCAACTTCACCATGAGTCTTTTCTCGCTTAGGTGCTATTGAATCAAGTTCATCAATGAAAATAATAGATGGTGCATTCTTTTCAGCTTCCTCAAATGCCTTCCTAAGATTGCTTTCACTCTCTCCAGCCAATTTGGACATAATTTCAGGTCCATTAATCAAGAAGAAGAAAGCACCTGTTTCATTAGCGACAGCTCTAGCAATTAAGGTCTTGCCAGATCCAGGAGGACCGTAAAGCAAAATTCCTTTTGGTGGCTTCACACCAATGGATTTGAACAGCTGAGGGTGCCTCAGCGGCAACTCCACCAATTCACGAATCTGAGCCATTTGTTTCCTGACGCCACCAACATCATCATAGCCAACCTCATCCAGCCTATCCTCATCCTCCCTTCTCACAGGTTCCCCTTCACAGAAGATCTCAGTATCTGGGGCAACAACGCAATACTCCCCAGGATCAGTTTCAATGACTTTAAATTCCACGCTTCTCATCCCACCTCTCACTAGAAAATGGTCTCCTTTCCTCAAAGGGCGATATGCCTCCAGAAAGTAAGCTGCAGATAGAATACAATCAGTTAAGCAAGGGCATTGAAAGGACAAACTACATAAAGTGAACAAAGATATCAAACAACATTGAATTAGCAAACTAACAGAAATTTTCGACTCGTGATAAGAACAATCCATGAATTTAATGGCATAAAGAAGCCATAGACAATGGGGAATCAACCAACTGCATCTATTAGGGCCAATCACCACTGGTGAAACCATAAATTTCTAATCATGTTCACGGACTTACGTTTCAGGTATGCATCAAACAGATCCCCAGTGAGACCTTCTATTGTGTCATCCAGGGGCAGAACATGAACCCGCTTTCCATATTTGACGTCTGGGCACTGGTGAACGGATACTATATCTCCAAGCCGAACCCTCAAGTTCGTCCTGACAACCTTGTTCATTCTAATCTTCGGCTCCTCACAAGTCTCATCAGCAAGAGCAATGCACACTGTATCCTTCCTTTTCTTGCCCTGGAAAAACATCATAACAGAATTCCAATAATGTGAGTTCACCAAACTATGAGTTTGCTTTCTTGATAAGTAAAGCTGAACATATCAGCTAGATATAAATACAAGTGAAAAACACATGAACGAGAAAAACAAATTATGAAGTGAAACCTGCTATAGTACACCTATAACAAAATAAGCACAATTTTTTTTTTTTTAAGCATCACAGATAAAGTATATGAATGAATAAAATGAGGAACATATCACCGCCATAACACAAATGCGCCTGAACTGAACTCTGTAACCTCGTTACAGTCTCACATAAATATCGTGGAGCTCAATGAAAACAATATTTGGTGCCAGAAGGTCAAATATCTCAGCCAAAGTAACACGAAAACAAGGTCAAGTGTTGTCACCCTCCACATAAAACAGCATAAGAGGATCCAACAATAAGTCAATTATCCACTTTCAGGAGTCTCTTACACTGTTCGGGAGCAGAGAATTGGGGCCTTGCTATTGTATCCATAATTAAACCCCAACTAAGTGCACCCAAAGCTAATCTTAATCATAGAAATTCAGACGCCCTCAAGCCGAATTTATGAACCCTTCACATCAATTTTACCAATAGTATAATAATATCTACTGAAGCACCACTGACCAAGCAAATTAGTTCGACCCTACCTACTTTTGATATGACTTAATCTAAAACCCTAGCAGGCACATATATATCCAAGCTGATTTATCCTAAAATAATGAAAACCTAGAAATAGTTCTTAACTAATAATAGCTTCAAAGGATTTTCAGAAACCCTAAAAAATATCCCCCCCAAAAATTTAAAAATTGAACAAAACCTTAATCAAAATAGTATCTCCGCGGAAAAGCTGAAGCTTCTCCATAGTAGCGGGGTGGAGTGAGACAACGGAATTGTCATCGTTGACAGCCTCGTCAACAATGAGCCGATTAGGAGCCTTTTTCTTCTCCAAGATAGCCGTGGAGAAGTCCTTCTTCCCGCCTTTCCTGTTAAAGAGAAAAAAAAAGTTAGAACTCCGGCGATGATTTCAACAACACGAAAGTATCGGCGATTAGTTGCAGAAGAATCAACCGAGTCGCCGATGAGGTACAGAACGAATACTTACGAGTCGGAAGACTCAGCTTGGTGACTCATATCGTGGATAATTGCAGATGATGAAATTGGACACTCGAGATTTTTCTTTTTCCCCTTCGGTGAGAAGAAACAGATGATGGAATAGATATAGATATATAATAAATAAATAAATAAATATATATATATATATATATATATATATATAACAGTGTGTATTGTATGCTGTGTATTTATACGGCGACTATAAGTATACCTCGGCGGAAATTACTAGAAGGTGTTTGGTTTGGTCTCAACTAATCGTATACGGTATACTACACCATCTCTGGACTCTTTAAAGAGACAGTTTCTTTTATTTTAATTTAACTAGTGTTTTCATCCGTGCGTTGCACGGAGAGACGTATATCCAAAATATAATTTAGAATACGTGGAGAAAAATCCCAGAAAGTTAACTACCCAGTGAAGCGTCACTATTACTTAAATCTAATAAGATTTTATAAATAACATCCATCCATTACACGCACTACAATTTTTGTTTAAAAAAATGTATTGTCTTCCATAAGAATTACAATAAGCATTTTACATGTGAACAAAAGTGGAAAATAATAATTCACATGATAAATATCTAAATTGAGTTGAATGTGTTTCTTTTTGCACTCGTTGCTAATGTAATCAGGTGTTGTCATTACTTGGTTTTCGACCCAACCCAACACCGATCCACCCATGGCTCTGTTTAAAAACCAAACGGTTGGTTTTCAGCTTTAAAAACCGACCCGAACCCTTCGGTTTAGGATGATTTATCGATTAACCTTCATTTTCATGTATAATTTTTTTAATAACCGATTAGTTTTTCGGGTTCGATTTTCCAACCTAATAATTGAAAAAATCGGTTGTGAAAAGTGAAAACCATACCGTACTGTACCTACCTGATTTGATCAATTTGATTGGTTTTGTGAATTCTTTTTTTTTTTTGCCAACCCTAAATGTGATTTCCTTACAGTTCTGTTATTGTTCCCAAGGTAATGGCCATAAGTATTTAACACTACATCTCAAAAATTAGGAGCTAATAATTTTCACCACACTACTACTTTTAATTATTGTAAAAAGTTCTGATTGCCTTTATAAAATTTGATTCTTCTCATTTAGTATCTCGTTTTAATTTATTCTCTTTTAAACTTGAATTTATTTAACCCAATCACGTTAATTAATGAGAGTTAACAATTTTTCCAACACCACTACCTTTTATTATTGTTAGTGAGAAAATGGCTAAATAACAATTAAGAAAACAGTAAAAGAAAAGCATTAAGAGAAGGTGCAGCTACCTTCTTGGTTGGCACTTTTTTAATTTTCTCCTAAAGATGACTGATTAGCGTAAAAATTTACTAAGACTACATTGGTTTTTAACTTGATTTAACTCCTTTTTCATCTTAGAGATAGCAAAATTTAATTTATTTAAATCTATTGGACCTCTATCACTAATATATAAGAGAGTTATGGAAATGATTCAAGTGGAATTATAACATACAACTCTACTAAATGCAGAGAAACTAAGCACCTTTAAATTCTAACATTCTTTAAAGACTTATGGAATCATGAATGCATGTGATTGTTCAATAACATCCACACCCCACTAAAATAAAGGTCATCTATATATCATGATAATATAGTGAGAAATTGTAGCTACCAAGATTTTGAATCAAACCTTCCAAACAAAGGCCCAAGCAAGCAATCAACAGGCTCAAACATAAGCTTCCTAAACAAATATTTTCATAACTAAAGAACCCACCATTTTTAGAATACAAAATAAATAATTTGTCAATTGAATCACAATAGAAGCAGTAAAAAGAAAAGAGAGAAAATGGAGCATATTAAATAATCATTAAAGCAAATTGAATAGGTTATTGGTCGTGTAATATAATCATTGCCCAAAAATCACAATTCATGAAAATTGAAGGCAGAGCATAGAAGTGCACATTCATTGCACAACAACCCATCTTGTCTCTGATGTCCAACGCTCTAACCCTTCTTCTGCTCTTTTAACATTGCTCAATGTATGAGCCGTAGTAGCCTTCTCTTTCCATGGCCGTGTGTATAAAGAGTAAAAGTAGATAACTTTTGTATGGATGGCTAATAGAGAGTAAAAAAATAAATAAAATACGTGGCTAACGTGTAGATGAAACCTAATCGGCAATATGAGCGTAAACAATGGATCGAATCAGACGTAGATTAGGGTAATCAGGGATTGAAATCTAATATTGAAAGGGGCAATTCTCAATCAGCAATCAGGGCTCAATCACTGAATTAATTATGGAATGGAGAAGTGAATTTTCAAATCAAACGTGGATTAAGGTAATCAGAGCGTAGATGATGGGTGGCATTGATGGGGTTATCTCAGACTATGGGATTACCTTGTTTGAGGTTTGTGTTTATCTCAAATATATTATCTTACATTACATTGATTAAATTAAATTGAGAAAACACAATACAAAAATCCTAGGAGGGAATAAAGAATAAAATATTATTTATTTAATTATGAAAAATCAAAAAATGAGCAGGAAAATCACCTCATTTTATTTATATATAGATAGATAGATTATTTTCAATTACTAATTTTTTAAAAGTATTTCAAATGCCTATCTTAAAATTTGTTGCGTATAATAATAATAATAATAATAATAATAATAATAGAGATGGTAAGATAATCATTGTTATTTATGGATAATGATAAAATAAGGTAATAAAAGATATGATAGATGTGCGTATGAAAAACCTCCATAAAAATTAAATTCAAAATCAAATAAATGGCGGGAAAATTCATCCAAAATTGGTTTCATTTATTAATATATAGATATAGATATATAGATTAATTACTATACTAATTAACATATGCTATGGTCGTCATCGTCGTTTTAACAATTTTGGTGTCGTTTAAGTTCTGGATATCGCCGAATGCTTGCTTAGGTGGCCCACAGCGTTGAGGCCGGAAACGACGCCGTTTTTGTTTTCCCTTGTGAGTTTTGTTTTCTCCTACCGTTTGCATCGTTCCTCGGTAAAGAAAAAGACCAAAGTTGGTCCCTGGATTCTTCATCTGCTGGTTTTTATTCATCCCTCTTTCGCTCAGTGATCATTTGTTTGTAGCACTTGTTTGTTGCTAATGGAGGTTACTTTGGTTTTGCAACTCCAACCTTTATCAAGTAATAATGTCAACGTTACGTTTAGCATTTGCACTAGAAACTTTATACTTGAAATCAGAGATATCATATTATGTGACAACAATTTTACAAGTATGATATGATCTTCCAATTGAAATCGAATTTCTTGCACTGAGAAATTCAACACGAATTTAATGAATCGTGCAACACACTTAGTATGCCTAGTCTCACAACAAATCGACAAAAACGCTTCTTTGAAACAGATTAATAAAGGACATCATGGAACTGCTATGGTCACTGAGTTTAAAATTAGTGAAATTATATTGTAAAAATTGAAATTACATTACAACATTTAAAATTTCTACAAAATTGAAGACGATTAATTGTTACCAGGCAAATAAGAAGATGATTGTTTTTTGTGGAAACCTAAAAACGATTGTAATGTTTTTATAGAAGATGATTCGCATTCTTATCCTAACCCTTGCTTTTGGCTAGAACTACCTAATTTTATATGGGTTCGTTTATTGTATGACAATTTGATGGGTAATTAGTAAGAACTCTAGTTGCCAAGACCCATATGGTTTATTGGCATGCAAGTTCGTTTCTCATCCCATGAGTCAAGCGTTTAATTTCCTTCCTCTACACTCTCATTGTAATTTAAAAATAAATAAATTCCCTATTCAAAAAAAAAAAAAAGAAAGAAAAGAAAAGAAAAAGAGGGGATAAGTGCTTTCTTTCCTTATAGGCAAAAGAATATTCAAAATGAATACTTATTACTATAATATTGTATTTCTCTTTATAAATAAGTAAAGAATCCTCGAATTACTTTTTAAAACAAATAACGCTGCTTAATAAATAAAATAAATCGTGTTGCTATCTTGCATATAATCTATTGTAATTGAATAAATTATTTTTAATTAACTAGCAAATACTATTCATTTATTCGATACTTATTTCTACTTTTTTCCACACAAAAAGTCATGTCCTTATCTACTTAAAAGAAAATTTTGACATTATTTTCATATATCTTAAATTTTTTCTCCACCTTCTGACCAAATATTCACAATTAGTACTTTTTTAAAAATTATCTACCAAATCATGTTTTATGGTTCCTATTAGAAAAGGACCACAGGCGAAAACCCTCTTGGAACTTTGAATGTTTTATTCAAAATCAGAAGCGCCAGACTGCATTTTCACAAGGTTCAAAAGTTCAGGACTTATCCACAATATTTCATATCCAGGCCCATCCATTGAGGCCCAAGTGTTTCATTAGCCGAAGCCACAGCCGACTCATGTTTGATTCGTTTTCATTTTCCATTACCCACCGATTGAAAAGGCCGTCGCCGTCGCCGGTGTCCGATTCCTCTACCTCTGCGGAACAACCGCACACCATTAGTAGGTAGAAAACTCATGGTATATTTAGCAGGTTTTTGTATCCGCGTTTAAATTATTTAGGTATATGTATTGTGATTTCAGTAGAACCATTGGTAAGTAAATTGGTATGAATTCGATAAGATTAACTGAGATGTATATGCAAAACTCATCGTTTTATTGCAATTTAAGTGTCTATCTGAAAAAGTTCCTTTAAAGGTTTTCCTGTTGAATTTGAATTTGATTTTATTATGCAATGTTATATTTAATTTATTGATTGTTGCTGAAGTCTGCAGTTTAGTTATTTACAGATAGGCTTAGGGTTGTGCATAAAACAGATGCTTAAGATGAAATTTTGGTAAAAGCTACTCATGCCATCCCAATCGTAGATCTCTGCTTTGAAGCATTCCAAATTGAATTGATGCATTTTCAATGACTTGGAGTATTTTATTAGTTTATAACTGATCAAAGGATAAAAAGTTTCAGTTTTTCATCATATTATATCCAGTCTGCTCTTATTGATGAGGCATACTTCTTACTGGAAAAACACCATTCCAAGTTTGAAGATTTTCTGCAGCAACAAGTAGATTTGGTTAGTATTTTCAATGTATAAATTACACTAGGGTTAAGGGTTTTGAATATTACCTTAGAATACAGGTTCTGATTAACACCAGCTACATAATGTTGTGTTATTATATGTCAATTTTATTGGGATATTGACCCTTTGCAAGTTTTAGTTTCCAGTGTGAGTCTAGACTCCAGAATATGGAGAGATGATCTTCTACCCAATGAGGGCGAGATAATTAATGCCTACCATGTGTTATCTTGCCTCCATGAGGGAAGAGATTATTACTCGTTGCTAATATTTAGCAACTCTCTATTTGTCACTAGCTTAAATATTTAGAGTTTGTTTGGTTGATTGGTAAGTTGCTGGGCACGATATTCCGTAGAAAATGTGTGGTTAATATTGTATTGGAGAATGTGTGTGGGGTTGAAAATAGGAGAGAGAATTTTTTTTTTTTGGTTTGGAAGCCAACCGAACAAGCCCTTAATTGTTGTATGCTATATATTGAAGTACAATATATTGTTTTCGCATTCTAAGACGCTTTTTCTTTTTCTATGACTGGTGTTTCTGTCTTGCCAAATTGTAAAGTTTAGATATATTTAGTTATGAGTTATGAGAGTGTAAGAAATAACAATTTTGCTGTTTAGAACTTTTAAGCAAGATTCAGGAAGCCCATGAAGCTCTTCTCCACTCTGTAAATAGAGAAGAATGTCGGTTCCTCATATTTGACTTCTTGTCCTTTGAATTCAACAAGCATTAGCCTTTTGCAATGTCTGAAATATGAACATTGACTCCCCATCATTGATCTTATCTTTCTTAATCTTTTGTTTTTCTTCAAACAAGATTACTTCTTTTGAGGGAGTTTTTAATTGATTGACTGGATAAACTCAATGACTCGAGTAATCTTTGCTTGCTATGCATAGTCATGTGGATATTGTTTTGCAAGTCTAACAAATTACTCGCAATCTTGTTACCAGAGACTGAACTTTCACTGATGACACTGCTGAAGAGATACGTGCTGAGATTGTTCATATCACTGAAGTACATCACGGCCAACGTGGTAGACAGAAATAATGGACGAATAGTTGCAACGGCATCAACAGTAGAACACTCCATAAAAAATTCACTCGAATGTGGTCGATCTTGCAATGCAAAAGCGGCGGCGGTGGTGGGAGAAGTGTTGGCAATGAGACTCAAAGTCGAGGGCCTAGAACACGGTCAGGGTCGAGGCATCCACGTGGATGTGAACAAAGAGATTGAGAAGAAAGGCCTAAAGAACAGCACAAAGGTATGGAATATAGTTAATGCCCTTAAGAATCATGGAGTTAAACTTATTCTTGAGGATGATAATGATGAAGCTTCTCGCTCGAGTTACAGAGTGCATAGACCAGATGATTTTAGACATCGTAGAGATTGACCTAAAAGTTATGTAAAAGTTAAATGACTATGTAGTGATTTGATTTCTATACAAAATGTTTATGAATGAGTGTTGTTTACGTCGAATTGGTTCAAATTGGTTGCAGAGTTTAACCCAATAAAGAAAATATTGACCCGCACAACCCGACCCGTTTGACGATAGTTCCCTTCAATATGCAAAATTCAAAGCCAAACCAAAAATTCACCAACTATTTGAACTGTCAAGAAAATGGGTTGATGATGTGATTGATTTCATTTATCCAAAATCATTACAATCCACTCCAGTGGTCAATTGATCGGATGGTCAATATTCTCCGCCCAATCAACGACAATGTCAAAGGTGCAAGACAGCCTTTGAACAACTGATGCAATCGGTGCGCAATAAATGGTAATTGGTGGGTTTAAGTAAAAAGGAGGAAAAAAAGTTGGTTTAAGTAAATATTTTTTTCGTCAAACAAAAATTACGCTTTAAATTGAGTCGTGACGCTAGCTATGAGGTGTATAAATAAATATTAATTGAGACGTCATTAATATTAAAATTGATTTTGACTTGGTGCATGTTATTCTTTTTTTCTTTATTTATTTTTTGAATGATAGTGCATGTTATTCTTCTCATTTTAATTAATTAATTTTTTAAATTTAAATTTATTTAAACTAATCACATACACATCTTATTGGAATCTAACATGGGCTTAAGGGAAAAAAATTAATTTTTAGGATTTGTTTGATACAAGTTAAACAAAAAAATTGTTTTTCTCATTCGTTATTTTTTTATTAGTTTTAGTTATTACATTGATGTGACAATTTTGTTATCTTTTTTTCTATATTTTATCATTTTTTAATCACACATTTAAAATTAATTATTTCAATAATTTCTATCAAACATGTAAGCCTTTGTCTAGGTAAGGATAAATAAAATATTAATGATCACAGATTATTAATAATATTTTTCTATCTATTTACGGGTATGATAAAATGATAAAATATCCATAATTATATAGATTGTGACACTTATCCGCCATGTACACATCATTACTTATTATTTTTCATATATTTTATCTTGGAAGTATCTTATAATCTTCACTTCTACTCAGCTTTCAAAATTCAATTTTCGAAAATAAAAATTTACCAAAAAACACAAGATATAAATAATTAGAAACTTCTGCCTCGCAATCTTCTCGTCTATTTTCTCAACAGGAAGATGGACCCGGTGGAAGACGAGCTTCAGCGGCGGCGATATAAGAGAGGACACGTTTCAACAGCCAACGCACGGTGGGGCTCCGACATTGACAGTCATTATGTTCATGTGCATGCAACGGAAGATATTTAACGTACTGCATATAACTTGTGACGTCATCCCTGTCCATCGAATCCCTGTCGTAACATTTTTGACTTTTTATTTTATATATATGCGTATGACTAATTTTGTCATCTTCTTTTGGAAATTTGTTCAGAAAAAATAAGTCAATAATAATAATCATAATTCATAATTCATAATGAAGCAAGCCAATAAATATTTATTTTTTTTATTTAATTAGCAGTAAAAGTACTTCTAGTTATATTATGCCAAATTTGATTAAATCAATAAGTATTTTTAGACTGAAACTATAGATTAGACCGTGTTGGAAAAGTTCAAATTTTCAGCTTCTTGAAAAAAAAAAAAAAAACTAACAGAGCTTTTATCGAAACACAGAAGTAATATTTCAAGCTTTTTAGTTACAATCTAAAATAATAATTATTTTTCTCAATTAATATTTTTAACCACTCATTTGATTAATTCGATACGTATTTTTTTTATACTACTTGTCTTAGCTTTACTCTAGCACATGTTCAAAGTCCTTTTTTTTTTCAAAAAGGAAATTCGACCAAACATACACTTAAAGTTTAATAATGACCAAATTTACCATAAATAAAACTATTTTATCGAATTACATCCAAACAATCGATCGATATTCTTTTAACAAAAGCTATACGTACTGTTAAGAGTTCTACTCACTTGTTCCAAGCATGTGCTTTAGGATGTTGTCATCTTTCAGATGATATTAAGGGTGTGTTT
The DNA here is from genome assembly GCA_018223645.1 of Jasminum sambac. NCBI lineage: Eukaryota > Viridiplantae > Streptophyta > Magnoliopsida > Lamiales > Oleaceae > Jasminum > Jasminum sambac. The sequence goes on from CP073652.1 coordinate 33,271,883, forward strand.
GATTGACAAAGTTTTTAAACGAAGCTTTTCCAAACATTTTTTCCAGCTTTGGGTGTTTGATAGGTTTTTTTTTTTCCAGGAAAACGTTTTCCAGGTACATGCGTTTAAAGCATAAAAATCATAATTTTCCTGGAAAACTCAATCCAAGGAAAAGGTAGGAATCCGTTTTCCAGAAAAATATTTTCCCGGAATCCTATCAAACACACCCTAAATTCATCAATAATCATATCCAAAACAATTTAAAAATACAAGCAAACAAATCATGGCTCGAATTTTATTTTATTCTTTCCCCTTTATTCCTTAATTAGAAGGCCAAGCAGAGAGGCAAGAGGGTTGTACGGAATAGCAGGTAAGATTAGGACAAATACTATAATTCAATTACATCGACTTATCATGTCAAGAGTTAATTATCAAGTGATTAGATTATTAATCAAAACGTCCACAAAATTTTCTACCTTTGTTTGCCAACCATTGATAAAGCTAGAAGCTAGTTAAATTAAATTAATACTACAAATCTACATCTATGCTGTCCCAAAAGTCAATGGGGACCAAGACATTTGTCCACTAATTAATCATATGATAATTATTTTATCAGTAATGTTCAAAGTACCTTTCAATTGTTTAATGCAAGATTCTATTTCGGAGGAAATAAATAAACACATAAAAAGTTTATTTAATTAATTTATTGATAACAAACTTATCTTGTATAAAAAATGTGTTTACAAGTAGCATAGATGCCAAGAATCCTCCGAAAAATCATGTCACTTGAAAATATTAACATTAATCAAACACTGATCATCTAATATCTATTACGGATGTATAATCTTTGTATTATTATAAAATTTATCATTCATTAATTACTTAATTCAGTGTATAATTGGGTGATATTTTGATTTTATAACATATTCGTCAGAGATATCTTTTTTTTATCATAATTTATTTATTAGAAAAAGAAAGTGACTCTTTCTATTTAATATGGTTAGACGGAGAACAATGCGAGAATAGAACGAGACAAAAAAAAAACTAATTTTGACAAGTTTTAGAAGAAGGAGCAACCTTTCCATGCGAACATATAAAAAATGAAATAAATTATTTTAATTTATTATTTTAAATTAAAGAAACTTCATACAAGTTGAAAGATAGACTATTGTATTTTCAAATTCATGATATCCATTATCTTTGTTATAATATTTTAGTATAGATGAATATATAATAGTTTCTAAAGATCTGCTCCTTTGTTATTTTACGTTTTCAAATTTCCAAAACACTGGAAATTTGTATTCATATATCCTCATCGAAATTTATTTGTAAATGTGACAATTCAAGATAAAGAAGCATTGATGAGTCAACCTGATCAAATGGAAGATGGTCATTCTCAAAGTCACTGTGCAAACTAATCACATAAACAGTAATAAAAAAAAACCCCAGGATTTTCCAGTAATGATTACTGATCCCAATCTCTATAATATTTTTCATAGATAATAATTAATTAAATATATAATAAACACACGTACAGATAAATTGAGTTTGAATCGGTTATTTAATTTTCTATTTATTTCATTATCTTATTATATCAGAATAGTTCAAATTATTAAATTAGTTATAGTTATTTCATTTTCTATTTGTTTCGCTGTCACATTACATCAGAACAGTTTAAATTATTGAATTAATTATACACTTTATTGAGTATGTTGACGATTTTGGTAGAAATATAATCTCACCTCATGTTTGAGATTAAATCCATTTGACTTGTTATAACCCTTGAAGAAATATAATAATCCAACAAACATAGATTTAACCACATTTTCTTCTCAATAAAAACCCCAAAGTCATCACAGATCACACAACACCCACAAGCCAGTTATCTAGAGAGAAGCTTTTCAGACAGCCCACATACATGCACTTCTAGCAGCTACTCTCTGTGTGTGTGTGTGTGTGTGAAAGAGAGAGAGAGAGAGAGATGGGAAGAACTCCTTGTTGTGATAAATCAAAAGTGAAGAAGGGACCATGGTCACCTGAAGAAGATGCACAGCTCAAAGATTTCATCGAAAAATATGGCACTGGTGGCAATTGGATTGCTCTACCTCAAAAAGCTGGTCTCTCTCTCTCTCTCTCTCTCTGTTTTTTTTACATTAAATTATTTATGTTGACAAATAGTGTTAAATGTAGGTCTTCAGAGATGTGGGAAGAGCTGCAGATTGAGGTGGCTTAATTACCTCAGACCTAACATCAAACACGGCCAATTTTCCGATGAAGAAGACAGAATCATCTGCACTCTATATGCCAGCATTGGAAGCAGGTATATATATACACACTTTAAAACCATTAGCCTCAAATCCCATTTTCCCTTTTTAAAAAAAAAAAAAAAAAATTTTTTCTTGAGTATATATTTCTTGGACTTGAAACCCTAGATGAAAATGCAGGTGGTCCATAATAGCGGCGCAGTTACCGGGAAGAACTGATAATGATATCAAGAACTACTGGAACACGAAGCTAAAGAAGAAGCTCATTGCAAAATTAACCCCAAATTTAAATTACCAACCAAAAACACCACAATTTTCTCATTTCTTGAACTCATTCAACACCCCAACAAAAACCCTCCCAGGATATGAGATTTCCACTCCAATCCCACAAAATTTTTACAGTGCTAATCCATTGCCAAGCATTGATTTTTCTTACAATTACAATCAGAATCAAGATTTGGGTTTGATGGATTCACAGTCTTACTACCACTATGATCAAGTTTTCAATCCACTTTCTGATGATCAAGAAAAGGCAAATGGGGTTTTGGACAACAGTTTCGAGGAAGTTAAGGAACTGATTAGTGCGGGAGATGTATGTATTAACAACAACATGTTCTTCTTCGATTATGAGAAGTACTGATGATGACTGTAAGTACAATCAGGAAGATTTGAAGGGGGGTGATTGAGATGAAGGTTTTCTGTTTGTGGGATTTTGTGTAAGTGACGGAATTTAATGAAAAATCTGCCTTTTTTAGTTGAGTTAAAGATCTGAATGTATGTTTGTTTGTGCAATTTGTTCTGGGAAACTGATGATGTTACAATTTTAGTGGTCTGTCAGTTTACTGCACCTGGTACAGTAGATCTTGACTGCAGCAGTTGTAATTTTACAGTTCTCATCAGTCATCACTCCCAGACTCTAGAGATGGTTATTATAAATTAAAATTTTAAAATAGGTTATACAAAGTAAAATATAAAAGGCAAATCAAGGGCTTGTTTGAGTTCAAAATAAAAATTCGTTTTAATTTCCATGCTTCACTTATTTTGAAAATGTTTCTTTTTTTTTTTCTCCTTCTTCCATTTTTTACACTACAAATTACTTTTTCAAATACTCATGCAAAAATGTTATTTTTGAGGTGAAAATAATCAAATTTACCTCCTTCTAATCTAAAATTACAATTCGAGTAAAAAAATTGCAAAATAGCAATCTTTTTCCTTTAAACAATCGGACGTAATCCTAATTTTCTATTAGCGCCGGTAGCTGCTCTAATTCGAAGGTGATTCTAAGGTGACTTGTGGGTCAGCACAAAAAAAAGTCCAATGGACATCGAGTTCGCAAAGAAGAAGATCCAAAAGTCCGTAACTTCAATTTTCATCTAAAATTACTGACATGTAGTGCCACCCAATAATAGTGTCGCTTTTGGTGTTGCTCGCGGCTCCAACTCCACCACGATAATTTGTACGTACAAATTTTCTAGAAAAGTCACCAAATCATGATGTTGCTTGCATGAAAACATTCAATGGTAACATTACCATAGTGGATGTTAGTTAGAGAAAACCTTACTATTTTAATGAGTAGACCTAACATCAAAAGTTTCACTAAATCATCGATACATGCTCGTTTGGTGAAAAGTATTTGAAATTGAGAACCGTGAAAAGTTTAAAAATATAAAGTAGCAACTGATATTTCAAATTTTCGCAATGGCGGCCATTCAAAAGTCAGAACCATCACAATCTTATTCTAATTTGTTATTTACGTAGAAACTCATATACTTAATTATCATAAGAAAAATTTTAATTTAAAATCATAACGTTGCTCTGATTTCTTGATAATATAATACTTGGGATCCTTAATTATGCAGAAGAAGAGACACTCACCAGGTTTATTTATTTATTTATTTTTATTTATTATATTGAAAGTAGAGACATTCACCATCCCAGTTAATTTATGTGCATGTGTAATAAATTTATTCAATTAAAAATGAAAAGATTGTAAAGACTGAGACTCCAATCGACCCCACATTGCACGCAATGGTCCCTTACTCCCTTAAGTGGTTAATCATTGACCAATGTTTCTTCATTTTTGAATTTCAAACTGGGTCCCACTTGTGTATTGACCATTTCTAGCAAAATCAGCTTACGTAAGCTAGAAATTACCCTAAATATTTCTTGGTGTGCATTATTGAAGATAATTTAAAAAACATTTATACAAAAAGGGTAATTGTGAAGAAAGTCCTTACCTTTAATGACTTTGTGAAAATTATCCATACTTCCATATTATGGAAAAAAATCCATTCTCACTTCCACACTTGTAAAATACATATTTCTGTCACTTTCTGTTACATGTTTTTCTTATTTCTTGGAATGGTCACTTGTAAAATAGCAATAAAACTAAAATTGGACATCCCACCAAACTTTTCCTCTTCTTCTACACTTCTAGCACCATTTAGGTATGATTACTAACCGGACCAACGCGATAAATCTAGATTTGACTAGAAAAACTTTAGTTAAAATGGGTCATGAACCAATTTAGACATAAATATTGGTACCTAAGCTAAGCTCCAAATTACAATTTCCAATTGCTGTAGCACCAATGTGCGGGAAAATTTTGAATTAGTTTTCCAACACGTGAAACCTTCAAATCCCCGAGAACAATCATTCAACAAAGTCTCAGAAATTGAAAAACAGGAAGACAAATTTATCTTCTATTATTTTGTATTTTCTATTTATTTCAAGCATATGAAAGAGATATATACTTGGAAGAAAAGAATATTGTGTTGATCTAAATTTAGTTAAGCTAACTAAAAAGGTATTTAAGTTAGAGTATTCCAATTAAAAAAATTGAGAACTTTGAATGTTCCAATCTAACTAATTATGGTTGTTGTGGACTAAAAGGTAAACAAAACAGAATAGCGGGGCTGAAAAATAAAGAACACATAAGTTTACAAGTGTCGCACGGCAGCTAATCTAGATTTTCCACAGGTTGAGTCAGCACTGCAGGCTTCAAAACTTGTATGTTTCATCTTGTTGTACCCTACGGTACTACACTATTTTCTCTTCAACGACTGGCTTCTCTCTTCTTCCTCAGGTACGTATCCTGCAATACTTGCAGTGTTTTACTCTTTTATTCTTTAGATCTGGTTAATATTGTTTAGATCGAGGAATTCATGGTTTATAAGAGAAAGAACGAGGAGACGAACTACTGATGTAAGTTGAATTAAATACTGACTGGGATGGCCCGGAGGCTACACGCTCTAGGCGATCCTTTAGGGTCCAATTCAAAAATTTAGGGTGTTATGCTTTTAAAAATTTTTTACCGCTTTTTATTTTTTTTAATCTATTTTTTCTTTACTTCAAATCAATCATATTCACATGTTACCTTCAAATCAATTATATTTACATGTTACATAACATCCATAAATCTGCATCATTTAATTTCACTCATTCTCTCTCCTCTTTGACATTAAAAATCTTTAAAAATCATTAAAAACCAACCCCTATCACTCTAATTAATATTTTCATTAACATAAAAAGAGCCCCAAAATTATCAAAGTCATTGATTAAAGGGATTCTCAATACTGAGTTTTCTCGGGCCCTCTCTTTGGGTCGGTTCTGAATAGTCATTTAGCTTGAATCATACTTTAGACATATATATCTCTGCAAAATACATAGGAAACATTGAGATATGCTGAGTCAATTAGGTTAACTAGCGTGTTGTTCTATATATTCTTACATATTTTTTTCAATTCCACTAATTTTCTTTCCTATTTCACATTCATGTATCTTGTGGGAAACCTATACTACACAAATCTCCACCATTCAACTCCACTTATCTTCTCTCCTATATCACATAAAAACACATAAAAATCTATTTTTACACACATTTTAACACAATAGATCCAATCAAAATAATTCATGGTATTGAATTAATGTAATTAATTGTATATATATGATAATATGAGCGTTATTTAATTGGATGAAATGAGATGTGAATTAAAGAGTTGTTTGATTGGGGATAAAAGTTATTTGCGCGGTATTCCATGTAAAATGTGTGATTAATATTGTATTGAAAAGTGTGTATGTGGTTGAAAAAGAAAGAGAAGAAGCGTATGATAAAATTTATTTTGGATAGGACAAGTTCTACGATGACAAATCTAAATTCAGCGTATATTGTATGTCTAGTAATTAGCAGTATGGACAAATCTATTAAAAGTGAGTAGAAGAATTTGACTGAAAATTGTTGCCATATTAATAGATTAGTAGGTGTTTGACTCTAAGGGATGACATCATAACATTGGTCAGTGTAAAACTGTCACATTGGTGCTAATATTGTAGGTACGAGGTATTATTATTGAACAACAATGGTCACCGATTCAGCATGACATTGGTCAAATGTTGAACTTGTACACAATCATCATCAATTCATCATGTGTGTAATGTTTTGATAGGATGTGTTGTTTTATTTTGAATCTTTTACTTTAGCAAGTTGGAGTCGTATATTAGAGTTTGACTGCAATGTGTTTGATTTTGTGCCTGACAGAAATTCAATATGGACACATTCCTCTTCACCTCAGAATCTGTCACCGAAGGTCACCCCGACAAGCTGTGCGATCAAATATCTGATGCGATTCTAGACGCGTGCTTGGAACAAGATCCTGAAAGCAAAGTTGATTGCGAGACGTGCACGAAATCCGAAATGGTTACCGTCATTGGCGAAATCACGACCAAGGCTAATGTGGACTATGAGAAAATCGTTCGCGACACGTGTAGGCAAATTGGATATACCTCGGACGATGTTGGTCTCGACGCTGACAATTGCAAGGTTTTGATAAACATCGAACAGCAAAGCCCCGAGATTGCCGAGGTTGTCCATGGTCATTTGACCAAAAAACCTGAAGAGATTGGGGCCGGAGATCAGGGTCACATGTTCGGCTATGCCACAGATGAAACCCCCGAGCTAATGCCGTTAACGCACGTCCTTGTGAGTAAGCTCGCCAAAAAATTAACCGAGGTGAGGAAAAATGGGACTTGCTGGTGGCTAAGGCCTGATGGAAAGACTCAAGTCACGGTCGAGTATAAGAAAGATGGTGGAGCCATGGTGCCAATTAGGGTCCACACGGTTCTCATATCAACTCAACATGATGAGACTGTGACAAACGAACAGATATCGAAAGAGTTGAAAGCGCACATAGTCAATACTGTCATTCCGGAGAGATATCTAGATGACAAGACAATATTGCATTTCAATCCATTAAGTCCGTTTGTACACGGTGGGCCCCACGGGACGCCAGGGTTGACAGGTCGCAAGATTATTGTCGACACTTACGGTGGCTGGGGGGCCCACGGAGGTGGTGCGTTTTCCGGCAAGGATCCAACTAAGGTTCACCGGAGCGGTGCCTATATTGCCAGGCAAGCAGCAAAGAGTGTGGTGGCCTCGGGGCTTGCACGTCGTTGTGTCATGCAATTGTCGTATGCAATTGGAATGCCAGAGCCATTGTCTGTATTTGTCGACACATATGGGACGGGGAAATTATTGGATAAGGATATACGAGAGCTTATCAAGGAGAACTTTGACTTTCGGCCAGGAATGGTTGCGATTGACCTTGACCTAAAACGAGGCGGAAACTTTAGGTATCAGAAAACTGCGGCTTATGGGCATTTCGGACGAGATGATCCAGATTTCACCTGGGAAAATGTTAAGGTACTAAAGCCTAAGTGAACTTGCAGTATGCTGTCCTTTCTACGTATGTTTTTGTCTTTGGGTATGTATTTGGCGCACTTTCTTTGCTGTTAGTTTTCATCATGTGAACAACCAAACTTTTCTGAAGATAAACAGCTGAAATCGGTGGATGGACGAACATGAGTCGAACAAGAATCGAATAAACTTTTATTAAGACAGTGATTTAAAAATCATTACAACTGTGTTGTCTGTCTGTGCTATTGTTTTTCACAGAGGTTTGTTTTGTAACCATCTTGTAAGCATTTCTAATGCTGCTTTTGGTTGATCCATAGGAACCAAGTGACCAGCGTTGTAGACTTTAAGGAATGTTAGAAGTCCATAGCTTTTCCTTAACCCTGCTGTCTCTTCATCTACCTTAAATGGAACAACATTAGACGATACAAATCGTTCTCGTCCAGGCCATACCATTGCCTCAACCCATCTCGAGTTCCCTGAAAAGATCGAAACTCAGTTTCTAGAAGTTACATTACAAACTCGGTCTATGCATTTCCATAGTCGACCTTTGACGTGAGCACTCCAGATCTGGTGCAAGTAACTCATATTGTGGGATTTGCACATACTGTAAGTTGGAAAATAGTTGATGTGACATATACAAATCGTGCCACATATGCACCAGATTGGGAGTGTTGACGTGAGATAGAAATAAGAAAGATATTACCAAGCCAGTTGCAGATAAGATCGTACTCGCCAGCGTATATAAGTGTCTTGATGCCATTCTTGAGTAGTGTAGGAACAACAACCTCGTAATTCCTCATCCAGTCCAATGTCATTTTATTGTAAACGACACTACTACATGAAACAAACTTTATGTCTCCAACACCAAGTGCTTGTCTAACCGAATCGTTGTTCAAGAAACTCTCCATGTTCGAGAAGTTGTAGCACAAAGAACCCACACACGGTTTTCGAATATCGTAGACCTGCAATAAAACAATGATCACATTGTTTGTAATTTCCATCTTCTAGTAAAATTAGATTACTAAAATCATTTCTTTTCTTACATTTAGATCTTCACCAGCTAGGTCAAGTATATTATTAAACATGTTGTTGCACTGAAGGTAAGCCCATTTGCAATTTGTCGACTGATCACCATTCTTGCCTGCCAAATTCCTTTTCATGAGAACATCATTCGTAATGTTTCCTAGGTTGTCATGTTCCTAATGTGGGTGATTGTTAGAAAGGACGGATTTAGGATTAAGGGATAAGGATTACCACAGAGTTGTATTTGGCTTATGCAATTAGTAACTGACTGATTCAAGTCGTTATAATCCGACAGGCTGATTAAGTTCATAGTTAGCGCGTAATCAGGATATGCTTTATACTGGATCTCTGGATCTGTCAATCCATTACCAATAGCTATTCCCTGTTCAGGCATGGGATAGTGCGTTAATTAAACGGAAAAAAAAAATTAATTAACAAAGGAGATGAATATAGGTTAAGGCTTACTTTGAGGTTTATATGAATCCCTTCTTTATTTTTGTTTCCCTGTTGTACTCGCTCGGCGAAAGCAGGAATGTAGTGCCCCGCATATGATTCTCCAGTGATGTAAAAATCGTTCTTTACATATTGAGGGTGAGCTTTGAAAAATTCCTAACGTTTTGGAAGATAGTTTTTTTCGTATGTTTAAGGTTGTATGTGATGTAAAATAAAGCTAAAATCTTGTCTGGTTGTTCAAATAGTTGACTGGAGTAGGAAACATACCTGCAGGAAGGCATAGAAATCCACAGCAGCTTGCTTAGAAGTTCTTGGTATGTCATCTGTGTTAGAAGTATAACTGAAACCTGTCCCGACTGGTTGGTCGACATATATAAGGTTTGAGACCTGTCATGTCATATGATATCATTCTTGAAAATACACAAATGAATCTTTTCTTTCTAGATAGATGACTGCAAGAACTTGATAAAGACATCATTTGTGAAGTGGGTTGATGATGTTGAAGATAATAGTTAAACAATATATATTTGAGCCAATATATCAGTATAAGCTTTTAGATTAGATGGTTGAATCTGATTCAATATGGTATTAGAGCAGACTAAGGTATTGAGTTTGAATTTCAACATATGTGAATGACAAAAAGTGAGTACCTTATCCCAACCAAAATCATTCCATACAAGAGACAAGTTGTCTGCTATGTGGAAAGGGCCATTTTCGTAAAACAGTGCTAAAGACGAGCTGCATCCCGGCCCTCCGCTCAACCATACAATGACAGGGTCGGTGCTGGGCTTGTTTCTTGATTCAAAGAAAAAGTAGAACATCCTGCAACAATAGTTGGATCAGTTTGATAGACATTTCTATAAAACAATCCTATGTTGTTCTTTTGCAATACTGGCCCGACAATTATGATTAATTTTGGTGGGTCACACTACAGGAAATGTATATACGTTTTAAAAATTCTTTGTATTTGGGCCACAAAAGGGGTGGACCAGGGCCGAGTTGGCCACCCCAAGGCCCCAGCTCCACCCCTGAAGAAAGATGTCAAAACCAGATGAACAGATCATGTCCATGTTATACCTTGCACCATTTTTGTGAGGAAGTCTATAGTATCCAGCCTTGTGACCGGAGTCTCGAGGTCTTGAACTTGGGCCCGGAAATTTGTAGCCCGAGTCTGGACCTCTCTGTCCTCTGGCCGGAGGATTAGTAAAACCAGGAAATAGAAAACACTTTTCGACCATTAATGGCCCATTCGACGTGTGGTTGTTTTCAATAACGTTAGCATCGAGCTCGGGGAATAAGTTCATTGCTCTAATCAACTTTTCTACTGGTGTTTTGGGGAGATCCATAGTGTCTGCAAGTGAGGATATGGAAAGAAGAGGTAGAAGGAACAATAGAGAGAAAAAGAGGTGTAGTGATGCTAATGCCATGGTTGCATGAATGACTATGAAGATGAAAATAATGAGAGTGTATTTAACTCAAACTGAATTCTGTTAGAGGAATTTATAGTCTATAGGTTCTCAGGGATTCCTTGAATATGATTAAATATAATAGATTGTGTAATGTTTATAGTGCACTAAATTTAATGTAATTTGGAGAATTTAAGAATTTTGTTTAGTAGATGTCAATGGATTCTTTGAATATCATGTATTTCCTACGATTGTAATAAGATTAGTTTATTCCATATTAAGATTACTTGATTCCATATTAGTTCAAAAAGGGGAACAACTGAGCCCTCCTAGTATAGATTGCATCATAAGAGTTGTCAGTCACATACGTTACAAATGGACAATATCTGCAATTTGTTTGAAACTCTGGTTGATTTGCCAATAAAATGTGCATTGTGTGGACAGATGAGTTTTTATTGTGTTACAAATTAATCTATTTAGGTTGATAGTAGAGTAGTTGTGGCGATCACGAGATATATTGATAATAATGAGTTAATTGAGACTTGTATTTTTAAGTGAAAAAGATTTAAATGAACCGTTGGCATTGGTAATCTATTTATTTAAATGCTCGATATATTGTTTCATGGAAAGCATTGGACATAGTGCAATAATTGATACTTTTTATTTAATAGAATAATTGATACTTATTACTACAATAAAAAAGGGGTCTTCGTATTGACTTTTCTCTTATGTAAGAATTGCTGTCTTTATTCACTTAAAATCAAACATTAATGTCAGTTTCACATTAAAAAAATAAAAATAAAAATCAATTACACATTTTATACCATTATTCATTATCATTTGGAAATCTCGTTGTTTTTACAACTATTCAAATTGGAAAGTTGGTTTTTTATTGGATGTCCCGAAGGGACTCCGGCCTTGTTCTACACATTAAATTTCAGTAATTTTTTTTCTCTCTCTCTCTTCATTTTTAATCACTCTACAAACACTTTAAATTTTTTAATATATTTTTTCCCCATTTTTAATCACAAATTTAACCTATATTTCGAGTAATTCAAATTTAATGTGTATAGAACAAGGCCTTAATAATTTATGCAGTATTTCGTTGAAGTCATTCGTAGAAGGAAAGTCCAAAGATGTCGATTTTAACTGAATAATGGCATACCACGACTGCTTATGGTAAGAAGTGGCGTGAAAATGAACTGAGAACAAATGATTTGTAATCTTTTACCTTGTCTTAAATATAATGTTTAAAATCACAAATAAATTAATGAACAGCTTGCTAACCACAGCCGCTTGTGAATACCATTGCTTAGAGCATCTCCATTGCATAACTTTCCCACATTCTCTATTTTTATCTATGTGACGGAGAGATAGAGACACACAAAAAAATTACGGATCCCATTTTTTTTTCTCTTTTTCTCACTTTTCCTACTTTTTCTCGCTTTTTCACCATAAATTTCCATGCCACCTCTATATCTGGAAGCTCAATTTCATATCCTCCATTATTATTTTATTATTATTTTTGAATTTATTTTACGTCTCTCCTATTTTTTCACTTTTCCCTCTCTTTTACACTATACATCCTCTATTCTCTTTTCAATCCACCTAATCATCTTCTCTCTATATCTCTCCTCCACATCGTCCCTTAACATCACTACCTATCAAGATCCTCTTATTATAACTACATGGGTCCTTGTACAGCAATTATTGTTAGCTCACAATGAATACCATTTTCACAATTGCAATTCAAGTTTATATCATATGCACTTTCCGTCTCTACATATAGAGGAAAATATAAAACAAAAAATTTCAAAAACTATTTAGGAATTACAAAATACGGTGAAAGAAAACTTTGTCCAAAAATACTTCTCTATTGTATGGTCACTTTTCATTATATAGTATACACATAAGTAATTATAATGTCTTGTTAACAGTTTATGCCTTTATGGTATCGATGGTGAACATAAATGGTCTCAATATCTCATCCATCCAATAGGAATAGGTCCCTCAATTTTTAACATAATATTAGACCTGCTTCACAAAATACGGACCAAATTCCACATCCTAACTGATCCTCTCAGCTCATGATCGAACTCGGGCTAGACGGGCCCTAATTTCTTCCATATCCTCATCATCGTCAACCGGCTCCTACAATTTTCATTAACAGCGCAATGTAAGGAGCGTAAATGATCACAAAAAAAAACATTATTCTATGAGTTTGAAGTATACCTCTGCATCTTGTACAGTATGTGCAGGTTGCTTTAATTTCTCCTTCCTAATTGCTTCAGGCAGTGCTGCAGCAGTTTCACCAGCAATTGCAGTCAACACCTTTTCGATTTCTTCTTCAGTTTCCTCTTCGATGCCTTCAGAATCTAGCGCATCATCCACAGCTTCATTCACCACTTCTTCGATTACACCAGCCTGTGATGAACATAAATGGGATAAATATTACCCTTTATTGGAACGTTGTAAAAGATACATCCCCTTTTTGCTGCCCAACGCAGGCAGCAGTCGTGGGCCCCACAACCAGGTAGTACACACCAATGCCTTACTTTGTTAGGAGTCTACCATACTGAATGTTTGTTGTTATCAATCAAAATGAACCACCATCGTTCAGTTTACAAGCATGTTTGATGAGTTTCTACTACTTTTCCCAATTTCAACGGCATTGATTACAATTTCTTGATCTGCTTGAGATCACGAGATCACCATTGGAGTAAATAAAATCGTAGAAGTTCTTCATTCCGTAGGAAAAGAACAATGCTATTGATAGTACATGATGAGACTGAGGTAAAATGTTACCTTGGTCATTTCTTTACTGAATTCTTGCATAGTGATAGCAACTTCTGGTGCCTTCATAAGATTGTTGACAAGCTTCATCACTTCAGCACTTTTTGACAAATGCCCCACGGTCCGCGCGACGGCTGAGATTCAGTTAAATGAACAAAATAAATTGAGAAGCTATGGTGTGATGAAGATAGAGTTATACTGGACTTCAAGTGGAAATATTCGTTCATACTAATTATACTGGACTTTAAAGTTTGAGTTACATGGTAAAATCATACTAACTCTACCTGGTGAAAATCACGGCATTGAACACGTTTAATAATGTCAGAACAATTACATTCAGAAAGCATAAACAGGTTCATACCTACAGTTTCTCCGAGGTGCATTGATATTGAATTCAACTGTGCCTTGTTCTCATAAAGACGGTTCACCGTATTCCTAGACCTCACAAGCTCTTTGGCAAGTGCCTGAAAGGATCATAGGGAAACATTATTAGACCTCACAGCAATCCATATTTGCAGTCTCTGATTGTTAACAACACTCCCCCCGGCACCAAAAAAAAAAAAACTGAATTTTCTCTTGTTGCAGCCATGAAGCGTTATCCAGAGTCATCTTAACCTGGAAACTCGACGAAATCTTGTTCCTCATTTGGTACATTGTGCAAGTAGAGAGTAACAAAATTAACACAATTCAATCTCAACCTAAGCATAGATAGTATGAAAAGAGGAGTGAGAAAAAAGTATATACACAAATCTTTTATTCCTTAATGTTCCAATTTTGATCAATATCTACAATAGACGAGACAAATTAATCAAGTAATCACTAATTGGTTGTGAATAAATTAACATTTAAAAACCATAAATCATAAACGAATTGAAAAATTGAATTGAGATTACAGAGAGGAATAGTAAAAGAACCTTAGCAGAACCCAAGTCATTCCTTTTAGCAGCTTCTTTGATCGCTTTTTGCACATTTTTCTCCTCTCTCTGTATATCTAATCAAAACGCCCCCAGCAAAAACAATCAAAAATTTATTGAAGCAAAGAATTTGACAATCAAATAAATAAATAAATAACCCCCATAAATTAATTAATTGATGACCTCGGATTTGGCGTTCGATGTTACGGCACTCTTGCCGGAGTTTACGCTGCCAATCTCTCAGCAATTGCTGCGGATTTGGTTTCGGCTTCAAAACATTCTTCATCTTCTCCATATCCCGCTGTAATTTTACTTTTCTTCTCTATTGTTTCGCGTGGCAATACTTCCTAAGATTGCAATACCGGAGCATAAGTGGTGCTTTGGAATCTGATTCTTAAATCCTTCTACGATTTTTGGTCTGAGGATTGACCTGTTAGAACGACCACACGTCTTCTAGAAATTTAGTTCTCCTCTTTACCCGATCCAGTTTTTGGCCCATTTATTTTGATGGACTCCTTCTTAACTCATTCGTTGGCACAAGCTTGCTGACACTGATGGGTTTATGGGTCTTTCTTCTTACCCCAATTACTTTGTATAGGCTGTGAGTTGTGGTCCAACTGAATCATTTCCAGTCTTATAAAGTGGGCCAAAATCATGAGGTGTTTTGGGCAATTGAGACTGGAGAGCCATCTCCTAAACGGCCCATACTACGCTTTCCAGTTTCTTCTTGGTCTTCATTTTTTTGGTTTCGGTCCTCTGATACACTATTCCTCTTTCTGTGGAGGAGAGATCAAGATATAGTGAGTGATTCCTGGGTTACGTTGGGCAAACACCGGGTTCGTTTACCGTGTTTTGGGGATCTCATTTGACGTCAATACACAGGATCTGCTTGATGGACTTCGACTCGATGCTGCTAGGTCCGTTCGTTTAAAATGGCAACCGAATCAACTTAGAAATTGGTTCAACTCGCACTTTTGTGACCAGATAAATAGTAGTTCGGTCCACATTTAACTGGTCAATTTCAAAATTTTAATGTTCAAAATTTAAAAAATTCACCTTCATTTGCTATAAGTTTGGTAACTTTAATAGTTTTATAGATTTATTTTTTAAAGGAAACATTGTTCAAGTCAATTCGTGGTTGGGTTAGAGCAAAACCTCGTTTTTGAACAACGAGCCAAACTCAGTTCAGACTCAAAATGAGTTCTACTTAGATTGAGTTGAGCTTCTAAGCTCGAGATTTCAGTTTGTACTCAACTCGACTCGATTCATTAAACGTAGTTATAAACGTAGGCCATAGGGGGTAGGATTATTCATTTTTGTTGGGTAGTGTGTGTTATATTCTAGGGGACCCGTGACCCTTGTGTTGTGCATGTGGTGAACTGCAATTACACGTTAAAAAGGGCTTGACCTATCGGAGCTGCCAGGCTGTAGCGTCTCTGTCTTGTCCCCCTTAACCAACTCATAGAATCATATTCCTTCTCTTGAGATTATTATTATTATATCTCCATTGAAATAAATTCCATTTTGCATTCAAATTACTGATTCACTAGAAAAATATGCTTGTAAAGTGATAAATCAGATACAGTAATCTTATAATCATTGAAACATGTAACCTAGCATCTCTCAATACCATTTAATTATTGCTCAAATTGCTAATTAAAATTATTATAAAAGTAACATAACCAAATATATTTCTTTTAGTAGATTATATACTCACAACTAAGGTCAAAGTGATCTCTATTTTATAGGCATTGTAAATCTGAGCACGTGTTAGTGTACGTGTAAAAATGAATTTTTATGCGTTTTTATGTGATATATGACAGAGAATAAGTAGAGTTGAATGGTACATATTCCACGAGATATGTGAATGTGAATATATAAAAATGTGTAAAAACTTGTAAAAATTTGGAAACTAACCTGCGCTGAATATGTCTCGCCCACGTGGTCATAGGAAAATTCTAAACAAAAAATAATTATTTTTATAAATTGCTAATTTTTTTTTTTTTATATATACAGACAATCATCTTGGGCAAAATGTGTCCCACCAATCAGCGAGGAAAGGCGAATAAGTTCTTGCCAACTCGGATGCAAAATCACAGGGCAGATAAAATCTCCTAACTCTTGGGCCCCACATCCACTGCGAGTTGTTCGAATAATCCCTGCTGTCTTCCAATGTACACATGTCCTCTTCTCATTGGTCTGAACTCCTTGACCTCCTGTGGGACCTGTCTAACTTATCCGACAGGGCAACCATTACTTGCCACGTGGCGTCACCTTCAACCATTGGATCATTGAAAAGCAAGGCGTTTCTGACATCTGGGCCCCACAGATTTCTCTGAATGGCAGTGAGATTGGTGGCCTCCACGTGTTCAAGAATATCCCCCAGCCTCGCCACGTCCCTCTGTGCCACCGTGAGGGATATCTCCGGCCACGGCACGGCTGACGAGAAGGGCAATCTAATACCATCTGCAATGATTACCGGCACACATCCTAAAACAACTGATTCAACGATTCTTGGACTCCATGGGGCCCACCCCAGTGGACATAAACAAAACGTTGACCGTAAAATCTCTGACTGGTAACCTGCAAATCTTTGTCTTTGTAAGTAAAACCTCCGGTCATCACCGTATTTCCGCCATATCTCCGTTCTCACCTTCCTATAAAAAGGGTGAAGCAAGGGTTAAACTCGTCATTTTACGTGATGAATAATTTTTTGTAGTCGATATGACCGCTGAGAGTAATGAATTTACTTGCTGTAAAAACGACCGCTGACATTCTTGGGATGAAGTTCCATTTTGCCCCTGAAGAACGCCAAAATGTTACGCCGACCATTCAACGGCGACTTTTTCAGGCTATTCCGTACACTTTGCGGCGACACGTACGGCGGAATCACCACATTCTCCACTTCTTGACATGGGTGTTTATATTTAACTCCAAACGTTTGCAATATTATCGAATTCCTCAAAAACTCCGGTACCCCATCTGCCATAGCCACATCCTCCTGCAAACAAAGATCAACCCTTTTATATTTTGCAGTACCTAATTATAAGTTATTACTTATAATCATCAACTTTTGCAAGTATTACTTATAATCAACTTTTGCACGTACAAGTGTATGAAAGCAAGAACCAAAATCATGGGATGCAACGAAAACATGATCAGTCCCACTGCTTCTGTTCCAAAACGGAAGCTCTGAAGAAATGAGTTGAATAGCAGAGGAAATGAGAGAACGAGCATGGCCGATTGCAGGGAAGCCATTAACAGTACTAAAATTGCAAGAAACATAAACAGGGACGAAGAAGAAATCAGCTTCCCAAGGATCTAATGTCGTAAAATCCTTATCATTCATCAAGATTTTATGTAAAGCAACCTCGGATGCAAACAAATGACTACTACATCGCTCGTTCGTTAACCAATCCGTGTTGTACTTCGATGGCAAATCGTAAACATATATCTTCATCCCCTTCAATTTCTGGGTTTGTTGCAGAAGGGATGATTGTTCAATGAGTGCACGAGATGGTTTGGTTTTAGATACTCTGTTTCTTGAAATTGAGTTTGTGGGTTTATTGTGAGTGACGAGGAGGGAGATGAAGAAGTAGAATGATAAAGAGAACCATAGAATCCATTTGAAATATCTGCTGCAGAAGTAAGTTTTATCTGCGTTTCTGTAATGTCTGGTGTTATTTTGCAGAATCCTCATTTTCACATAGAAGCCTTTAGTCCTCATCTCCCTGTATTTTTCTCTTAAAAAGTGTGGAGATTGAGAGAGAAAATGGGAAGTGGTTGAGATGGGATTTTCTGGTTTGGAGTTGAAGTGGAGATTAAGGAAATGGAGGACTCAAGCTTGATGAGAGTTTGGTTATTTGTTGGTATGTTGTTTTTGCTTCAAGAATAATAAAGAAGTAATGAGTACAATTTTGAACTTGGATCTACTTTGCAATTATTTTTTTGTTTTGTATGTTTGTGTATACAATTTTGAACTTGGATCTACTTTGCAATTCTTGTTTTGTTTTGTATGTTTGTGTATACAATTTGGAACTTGGACCTACATCTTTAGTTCATGTACTAAAATAAATTTGATCAACCATACAAAGTTTATGAATATTAACTCAAGGTGGACTATGAATGTGAGGATATATGCTACATATTGGAAAAAGTTAGGGTCATAATTAAAGTGACATATTGATCATAATAAGAGTAAAATACTAGTTTGCTATTAATGAAATCAAAATACCTGATTGTGTAAGCAGGGGTGTAAATATCAGATTTTTCATTATGACAATTACGGATAGCCAGATTATGGTATGTAGCATGGTTCATAAATATTTCATTCTTATCGGTTATTGTATCATCATATTTGTGGTGGAACCAAAAGTGTCCAATTAAGGCTTACCTGTCTTTTATTGGCAATATTTGTTGTATTGGGAAACTTTTATTAATCTTGGGTATCCACTTATTCTAATCAATTGATAAATCATTTATACTTATGACTTATCATTTTAATGTAGAGCGCAGAAGTTGGATGAACATAGAAGTCAGAAATTCTAGAGAAATATAATTAGGTCTATGACCAGGGCAAACCCTAAGTTGGGAGTTCTAGACGAAAAATACAAAAGCACAATTGTAATTAAGGTATATTCAGCGTTCTAAAAAAATAAAAGTTCAACTAGATATAATGCTAGGTTTCACATTTTTAACGAGTCTAAATGGATGTAAATTAGACTGAATAAAACCGTAAAATATTTAGTAATCAATTGAGTATTTAGTGTAGTTTATATATTTATTACTTCACTAATAGTCTGTCTTAACTCCTGATTTTTATCTTCTTTAGACTAGTGTCCAAAAAGACATGCTTGTTTGACAAAGTTATTTTATGATTATTCTTTTAAATTCATAGCAATTATATATATTAAAATGTATTTTTTTTATAAAGTTTATTTTATTTTAACGTTACATTCTTTTTTGAAAATTACTTTTCTTTCACAGAAAATATGTTGATAAGAGGCTAAAAGAAAGGGGAGAAAGTGAAAGAAAAGAAAGTTCTTGAAAAATTTATACATTAATGGAACAGGTGTACGTAGCGTAGACAAGCTCCATGGCATGGAGATTACTCTCAAAAAGATTACTCGGCTTGTGAGTACTAAACTACTATAACTAAAGTTTAGTGGAAGTTCCTTTTCCTTCCAACCTAAGAAATCCAAAAGCTAAACTTTATATATTCATTGAAATTTTCGTTTCGGATATACTACGTATATACGTGTAGTGTGAGGGGATGATGAAAACCAAGTCTAGTCCAAATTCGAGCGGGCCCAAATGAAAATTAAAAAGTCCAAAGCTGCACTTCCTGAATAATCCGAGGGTGCTATTTTTGAGATTTAGTCAGCCCCAGACGAACGCCCTTAACCCAGTTCAGAATCGGAGGCTCAGAACCATTAGCATCAGTGTTTTTTGTGTGTGTGTGTGTGTGTTGTTTTTTTTTTTTTTTTTTTATATTTTATTTTTGTTCTGACCTTGTATAAATAGTTGGCTGTACCAATTCTTCAGTCACAGGGTTGAGTTCATCCATTTTTATGTAATTTTTAGTCCTCTTTTAAGATTCTCGCACAAAATTAAAGGGTTCTATTTAGAGGATTAGATATTGATTGGATTTCTATGTGAAACCGTGAATGTTTGTGAGAGAAACTTTGGTTACAAGTATTGGGAATTGTTTAAATTAAAGCATGAAAGGAAGATGGATTGATCTAATAAATAAATTAAAAAAAAAAAATTAAGCCTATGCAGTCACACACATAATGTGTTCTGAAAAACATTTCAAAACATGTTGTTGGGTCGTAAAGAACTTCTTTGAGGCCGTACTAGCGCGTTAAGTGCGAATGGATGAGTCCCTAGTCGGTTTTTGAAGTATTTTTTCATGACGAAAATTGTCTTTATGATTTGGAATGCATACTCTTCATCAAAGAACATGAGGACGCTATATATACAGTGCTTATTGAAGGAATTATCATCACAAGACAATCAATCCAACCAACATATAAAGATCCATATTCAAGTTTCGAGTTTGTGTTTCAAGTTCAATCCAAGCACATCTTGAAGATTATCTTCGATCAAAGGCTTGATTACTCCTACAAACTATTTGCAATGGTGTCTTCAAGCACACTATCTCATGGGTAGCAAATCCTTTGAGGACAGCGAACCAAATTTGTGTTCAAGCCTAACGATGACGGAGAATTCATTTAAGATCATTACGAAATCGGAAAACTCATTGAAGATCATCTTGTATTTTTATTTCTCTTCTTTGTATTCCAACAAAAAGTTTTCTGAATTTTTTGAAATATATAGGGATTTGTGGTTAGAAGTATTGTTTTGATTTAGATCCCCCTTTTTTTGGTACATATAGTCTATTTTGAATATATATCTTTTTTTTTGAGGGAGGGAGGGAGGGAGGGAAGGGTTAAAATATTATTTTTAAAATTACTTTTTATACTCATTTTCAATTATACATTTTATAGTAAAATATATATATATATATATATATATATATATATATATATATTGCAATTCTTTATAACCATTTTAACTATATATTCTCTTAAATTTTTACTTTTTCTTCTTTCTTTTCTTTTTCCCAAACTAACTTTGTCATGAATACTTTGTTAACGTACTCCGAAATGAAGATAAAATATTTTGTTAAGCACGTGTACGTTTAGCTATTTTATATTTGCAAAAAATACATGGTTATGAATGTTTACATATTTCTCTTAATCTTAATCACCTTTTTCGCCACTTACAAATGCTTGTTTGTTCATCAATTATTTATCCATAATCTTAAGTTCTTTTTTTTAATGATCGCTAGTTTTAGATCTAACACTATATTTATGAACAAGTCGATGAATATACGAGAAGACATATTCTAAAATTGTCTCAAATAAGATATGACCTAAAATAAATATTTTGATATCACTAGACGGAGGCACTAGACAAAAAAATGCTCATTAGTCATTAGCACTAGATGGAGGCATTTGATTCTGGATTTTCATTCCTCATTCTTAGGCTTGTCAAACAAGCTCGGCGAGCCGAAAGCTTTTTCGAGCTCGGCTCGAGCTCGTCATTTAGCCGAGCCGCTCGCTCGAGCTCACGAGTCGGGCGAGCTCAAGCCAAGCGGCTCGCCTAATTAGTGTTTGGGCTCGAGCTCGAGCTCGCCTTTAGGCGAGTCCAAGCTGGCTCGCGAGCCATTTTGCTATGTCAGTCTTTCTCTTATCGTGCTGTTTGCAATTATTATTATTTTTAGCATTTATTTTGATTTTGTTTCTTTTTCAAAAGCAAAACCAATTTAACCATTAGTAATAATGAATTACAAACCATGTGGAATAACATTAATGTGGGTTGAGTTCTCATAAATCTGTTTGAAAATAAAATAACTCAAGACAAAGTTTAAATTATATATTTCAACAACTTCATTACCTATTCAAAATATATATATATATATAAGTATATTCAAATTACTTACCAATTGAAACTTGACATGACAACATTCTCTCAAATGCTCTCTATTTTTATTTCAAAATTATATTATTTTCTATCTAATATTTCATCCTAATCAATGTTAGTAGACTATGCAAAGAAGTGATATGCCAGTACTTTATTTTCTACTTGTCATTCAATCGGAGGGAAGATCTTCATTGTCAGTGAAGTAAATTTGAGACTTATGTCTGTCCTCTAAAAAATAATACAAAAAAAAAAAAAACCAAAGTTCTCCATCAAATTCTACCAAAATTCAAACGCAACCATGAGCAAAGATCATGGTTCCTAGCAAAAATCAATCCGCTCACCACTTCTGCGGCCTCTTTGGTAGGATTTCACAGTTGAAAAATGATATATTAGTTGGAGGTAATAGGATTGAATTTTTAATAATTTTTTATGGATTTTTATGTAAAAGTAGACAGAGAATGAGTGCAGTTGAATGATGTAAATTTGTGTAGTATATATAAGTTCACGAGATATGTGGATTTAATTTATTTGACTAAAAGAAAAAATAGATAAAAATAAATTAATAAAATGGAAAAAGGTAGTAAAATGGGAGGATGTCACCCTTTAGACATGCTTTGTGAAATTCATACTTGACTACCACAAGAAGGCTCACTTGTTATGTAATTAATTAAGGGTGTGTTTGATATACGTTTTTTTTCCGGGAAAATCGGTTTTTCAGCTTTTTTTTCATTTCTTGGTTGTTTGATTGTCATTTTTTTTCCGGAAAATGTTTTCCAACTTTTCTAAATTTCCGGACTTTTCCTTCTTTTCTTCCTTGGGGGGAGGTAGTTTTTGTTTTCCGGGAAAAGTTTGATACTTTTTTTTTTTTTAATGGAAAAATTAATTTAACCATAAAGATAAGGAAAATGATCAAATTTCATTAAAAAAACTCAAAAATAAAGAAAATAACATTATTTTCTAACTTTCAAATTAACCCGATCAAACACCTACAATTACCATTTCCCTGGAAAACCTTTTCCAGAATTCATTTACCCGGAAAACGTTTTCCTTCTAACTATTTTCCGACTTTGTAATTAAACACACCCTAATATATTTTGCTGTTTTCGCAATCTCTCTCTGTTTTTAAAAAAATAATAATAAAAAAAAAGAAAAGAAAAACTATTACAAATTTAACGAGTTTATTGATGGAAACTGGTGCAAGGATGAAGTTACCAAAGCTTACAGAGAGTTATGCAAACGATAGAAGTACGGGAATGATTGTGAAACCAACCTCAAAGGTTGGGGGAGGATTTTGAAAATTATTGAGGGAAAAATCTTCGTTCGAGTTAGCAATTTCTCATTTATTATTATTATTATTATTATTTTCACCTTATCCCAAATCCTTCCCCCCAGTCCATATGCCAAAACCCTGCAAAAATCCTCCATCAATGACGTCCACATTCAAACAAATCCAGTAGAAAAATCCGTTTATCAGTCTCAATAAACTGAGCCCCGAGTAAAAAGTCCGCTCTTTTTATCGCCTCTAATGGAGCTCTGTTCATCTTTTAAACCACACTTCAGTGTAGATATCTCCTTCTACCCGTTTTCATCCATTCCCTTCCGAAATCAGTTCAAAATCCCCAAAAACGCAACCAAATTTCGAATTTTAGCAGTAGCTGTAGACCCAAAAGAACTCCCAAGCAACAGCCCTCAGAGGCTATTGAAAGAGCTAGCAGAGCGCAAGAAAGTAGTTTCCCCCAAGAAAAAACCACCCCCGAAGAGATTCATTCTCAAGCCGCCCCTTGATGATGCAAAACTAGCAGAGAGATTCCTCAATAGCCCACAATTATCTCTCAAATCCTTCCCTTTATTGAGTTCTTGCTTACCTTCTTCCAAGTTAAATAATGCTGATAGAACATGGATAGATGAGTACTTGCTTGAAGCCAAGCAGGCTTTAGGGTATCCCTTGGAGCCTTCGGAGAATTATGGAGATGATAATCCTGCTAAGCAATTCGACACATTGTTGTATCTTGCATTTCAACATCCACATTGTGATAGGACTAATGCTAGGCATGTGAAATGGGGGCATTCTAGGCTGTGGTTCTTGGGGCAGTATGTTCTTGAGATGGCGTTGTGTGAGTTTTTCTTGCAGAGGTATCCGAGGGAGTCGCCGGGGCCCGTGAGGGAGAGGGTCTATGCTTTGATTGGGAAGAGGTTTTTGCCCAAATGGATTAAAGCTGCTAGCTTGCAGAATTTGGTTTTCCCTTATGATAATATGGACAAGTTGGTTAGGAAGGATAGAGAGCCGCCGGTAAAGTGAGTGATCATGCCTTATTTCTTGTGTTCTTTATGTTAATTTGATGAATGACCATAATCTATATACTTGATATAGTGAAACTTTATTTCTTACTTTATGCCAACATGCGAATTCATTGAATTTTAGTAGAAAGGGTTATAAGAAATACTTGGAAAATCAACATGTTAGGGGAAAAAATGGAGGATTTGTTTGAGTTTTATGAATGAAACTGGGCATGGGAAGATAGATGAATTGATGAGAGTTTTAAAATGGTGTTGATTGAGACGATTGAAGATTTGAAGTAAGAAATTACTTGAGTGTGTATGAATTATGAGCAATTGAGCATCATCCAATTTGAACACTTGCAACGAAAGCTTGATCATATCAATGATACTACAAATTTTGTGTTGGCAGATGCGTATTTTGGGCATTGTTTGCGGCGATATATTTGTGTTTTGGCATGCCTGAAGTATATCGTGTTCTTTTCGAAGTGTTTGGGATGGACCCTGAGGCTGAAGATTGTCAACCTAAAGAGAGGAGACAACTTGAAGATGTAGATTATGTTTCTGTGGAGTTCGATAGTAGAAAGTTGAGCTGGCAAGATATGGCTGCTTATAGGGTAAACAAGAATTCATTTTTCAATTCAGTGATATCATTCTTGCTTTAGTGTGTGTTTGGGTAAACTTTTTATTAGGTACATGTATTACTTCTGAAGATGGATTATAATCTCATTGATGATTTTACTTTTTTAGCCTCCAGAAGATGCACTTTTTGCACACCCGAGGCTATTTAGGGCATGTGTTCCACCTGGTATGCATAGATTTCGAGGAAATATATGGGATTATGATAGTCGACCACAAGTCATGAAAACACTTGGATATCCCTTGCCAATGGCCGATAGGATCCCCGAGATCACTGAAGCTAGAAACATAGAACTTGGACTTGGCTTACAGGTATTCTCCATTTTGCCCTTCCTCTAGCACCTTACTCCATCACCCTTAATGAATTTATGCATGTTCCTTAAAGCTCCAGGCCTGCATAACTTAGTGCCCAGCGACCCGTCTAAGCTTTTGAAATATGTTTGGTGTTATGGGCTGTAATGGAATTTTCATCTTCTTGAAATACAGCTCTGTTTCTTGCATCCATCCAAGTACAAATATGAGCATCCACGGTTTTGCTTTGAGAGATTGGAATATGTTGGCCAAAAGATCCAGGTAATAACTTTCTCAGTCCTACAACATCATTGTTAGCTCATCTTTTGGCTATGTTGTTGTTATATTTTAACTTGTAGAATTTAAGGTGTTGTCTTTGCATATCAATTTGAAGTTTTGAGTTTTTGAATCTATTTTAAGTTTTCTGCTTTCAATCTGTTTCAAGATTTTTGAAAATGCGCTTGATTTGTCATTCTGCGAAATTATTACTGAAAATAGAAAATAGGAAGACAAATCTTGCTAGGTGTGTACAGGGGGCTGGACCCACCAATGCACGAGGGGTAAAAATGGTATTTTACCTGAGAGGTTATATCTTCCCAATCTTTTGCAGGATCTTGTATTAGCGGAGAGATTACTGATGAAGCATCTAGATGCTCCCGGCAAGTGGTTGCAAGAAAAGCACCGTCGGCTTCTGATGAACAAGTTCTGTGGCAAGTACTTAAGAGAGAAGTGTCTACACCGCTTCATCATCTACAGCGAGGAGGTACAAGATTCTTATGAACATAATAGAAGGCTGAGGAATCCGGCGACAACTTCTGTTCAACAAGCCATTCACGGGCTTGCATATGCTGTATACGGGAAGCCAGATGTAAGACGCCTCATGTTTGAGGTTTTTGATTTCGAGCAGATCCAGCCTAAGGCCGTATGAACAATCTTGTATACGAGATGTATTCTTTTTATGTTGAGATTTATAATCAGTTGTGATGAAGAGGGCAATGTAAAGATTGTTAATGTTGAGTCGCATGTCTCAACAATCTAAGGTTGTCGACGTGTATGGTTGTATGATATTCTATGTCGATTTCGAAGAAGAGAAATGTGGTAGAAATTATCAAATTATGGCATTTCCAGAAGCCCATTTTTGTACATGTTTGTGTGTTTAGTACTGTGTCTAATGCTGTACCCCTCGTAGTAAAGCGTGTGAATATATACTAGCATTTTTCCTCTTAACATTTTCCGCAAAAGAAAACCTTACAACTCTATTGCAGCTCAGCCAATCACGGTTGCCCAGTTAGGACGGTGTTTACTCTCTAGAGAGAGTTTACTCTCTTCAAGAACCAACCAAACAAGTACTACTTAATTATCCCTTCGAAAACTGAAGAAATCATGCACGCCAGCCTCCATGCAAGACCGTTGCACCACCCACGATCTCGGAAACCACACGCATGTCAGAATCATCGTTGAACTACAAGCACAATTACAATTGAAATATCCCCTTTGAAAGCTGAAGAAAGTACTACTTAATTACAACTACAGGCACAAGTATTACATAATTATCCCCTTCGAAAATTGAAGAAATCATGCACGCCAGCCTCCATGCAAGACCGTTGCACCACCCACAATCTTGGAAACCACACGCATGTCAGAATCATTGTTGAACTATATACACAATTACAATTGAAATAGAAATGAGATAATTGAAGGAAGTACTACTTAATTACAACTATAGGCACAAGTACTACATAATTATCCCATTCGAAAACTGAAGAAATCATGCACGCTAGCCTCCATGCAAAAACTGTTGCACAACCCACAATCTTGGAAACCACACGCATGTCAGAATCATCTTTGAACTACAAGGCAATTACAACTGAAATAGAAATGAGATAACCAAGAAACACAAGATTTTATATGGAAAATCCCCAAATTAATTTGGGATAAAAACCATGGGTAAATTGTAGAAAGATTACATTGTAGTAAAAAAATTACAATAATTTCTCTTTAATATAAGGAAGAGTACAATTGATAATAATCTCTCTTTTGTAATAGTAGGAAATGACCTCTCTTTAATAAAGAAAAGAATAAAAATAATAGGAAAAATCTCAGAAAATTTTCTCTTTAGCTTTCTCAAACACACTCTCTCTCTTTTTATCTCACAATTTATGAGATTACATTATTTACATGGGATTGCAAACCAATGTGACCATTTAAAAAATAAAAATAAAAATAAAATTTCTCTACTTCATGGCTAAGTAAACTTAATTGTGAAGTAATTTTACAACACCACCACACACATACACACAGCTCATATTAGTCTTAATAAGAGCTAAACAGGGCTAATACAACATCTTACAGAAACTAGAATACTAGATAGAGACAACGACAAAGAATTAATGGCAACTACCAGTGTGAGCTTGAAGCTTTTGATTGATACGAAAGGCAAGAGGGTTCTATTTGCCGAAGCAGGAAATGACTTTGTGGATTTCATCTTCCACATCCTCTCTCTTCCAGTAGCCTCTGTCATCAGCTTACTTGGGAAACAGGGCATGGTGGGTTGCTTGAGCAACCTCTACCAAAGCCTCGAGAATTTGAATGATTCATATATACAAGAAGGGCGCAATAAAGACACTGTTCTTAAACCACAAGTCCCAAATCCGATTGCTTCGGTTCCTCTTTTGCGCCTCACAGATAAACCTACTGAGAAGGCCTTTTACAGTTGCCTTCATGGTCTTAAGGGATGTAACAGCAACTGTCGTAGCTATGTTACTGATAATCCCAGTACAAAGTGCCCAAATTGTAGCGCCCTTATGGGCTCAAACATTAAGTACGTTGCTCCTCCGACCACCTCTGCCGGATCTGTCGACGGTGGTGGATTTGTGAAAGGGGTGATTACTTATATGGTAACGGATGATCTGATGGTGAAGCCTGTGTCAACCATTTCCAGTGTAACTTTGTTGAACAAGTTTGATGTGAAGGACTTGGCTTCACTGCAAGAAAAGGAGGTTACTGTAAGGATGAATGAGGTAATTTCTTCTTGTCTACTTATAACTGGATGCTGTAGATGTAAATCTTGATTTAATTTAATCATGCCCTGTTTTTTCTCTTTTTTTGCCAGGCGGTGAATTTGTTGAAGGCGTCCTTGCATACAAACAAGGTTCTAACCAGTGTTTTCATTAATGATATGTGATCTTAGGGATGCTGCTATTATTTAGGGATCGATGGAGATTAATGATTGACGTTCTAGAAGACTGTTTATTATCAACATTAAATCTTGTTTGTCTATCTATTGGAAAATGGGAAAAAAAAAAAAAAACATGTGGTGTTTCTTTGTTTTGTGACTCTGATGGTAATCTAGTTTTATTTTGCTTGTGGTAATGCTGGAGTATGAATATTTTCAAAATATACTAAAAAATACAGTTTTGAAAGGGCAACGCTTAATTCAGTGAAGTACAATGAGAAAAGGAATAAATAAATAAATATATATATAATTATTGTAATGCCATGCCATTTAAGCATTGTCGAAAAATTAAGTCATGGGTGAGGCTAAATGCATCTACTCATTTTACTTCACCTCCTTTTTCCCAATCTCCCCATTGGCCATTATACCCTGCACAAAAAAAAAAAAAAAAAAAAAAAGGTAAACAGAAACAAAAGACCACCCG
Source organism: Jasminum sambac (assembly GCA_018223645.1). Classification (NCBI taxonomy): domain Eukaryota; kingdom Viridiplantae; phylum Streptophyta; class Magnoliopsida; order Lamiales; family Oleaceae; genus Jasminum; species Jasminum sambac. The sequence goes on from CP073652.1 coordinate 33,300,761, forward strand.
CCGGCCGTCAATGTTTGGCAACCATTTCCGGCCAGAAGAAACTTACTTGCTTCTTCTCCTTAGAAGAAGCTGCACAAGCTGCAGCTTCTTCTTGTTGCGCCTGCTAAACATGGTGTTCACCTTGTGGTGGCTAAACACCATTAATGGCGTTTGGCATGTGGTGGCTGACCACCATTAATGGTGTTTGGCCACCCACCGTTGATGGTGTTCGGCCACTATTGGCCGAACACCAAAAAAAAAAAAAGAAAAAGAGGGGGGAGAGAGAGAGAGAAAAGCAACCATTTCCGGCAAGAAGCTGCTTCTTGTAAAGTTGGAATGAAATTTGTGGGTGGATGTCCTTGGTAAAGATGGTGCGTGCATTTAGCCTCACCCTTAAATCATTGCCACTATATGAACAATAGGAGAACTTTTTTAATATCCTTCTATTGTTCCTCGCCTTCGTGCATTTAGCCTCACCCTTAAATCATTGCCAGTTTGCCACTATGTGAACAATAGGAGAACTTTTTTAATATCCTTCTATTGTTCCTCGCCTTACACATTGGTTTCATTTTCTTGAATATGCGACTGAAAATGATGAAATACGGATCCGTAAGTTTTAACCCATGTCTTCTGACTGTAATTGACTGTTGGCTTTGGATGTTTATGTGAAAGTGTAGATTTTGCAGCTTTTTTTTTTTTTTCTGAATGGGAAGATTTTGCATAATTTCTTGTATTATAATGCTGTTGAATACTGTTAGGATACAATTTCTTCTCTAAGATTTTTTTATACTCTTAGGTTTATTACTATGCTTCGATACTTTAGGCTTTCATATATTGTAATGGGAAATGCTAGACTACCATAATAAATGCTATAATGGTTGATATAATGGTAGTTGACATATTTAATAACCGTCCATCTAAAAGTGATGGAATAGTTGAAATTGTAGGATCATGCCACATATACATTATGTCAATTATTATGGCATCTATTATGGTATTGTAACATGGTCCTATTATAATTCCTTACATTCGAATTCAATTAACGCTAACTTATACAACATAAAAATTAACGTGCAGTGCACGTTATGAGCCCTCGTATTAACAGAAAGGTGTGGATACATAAAGTGTGTGTATTTATTTATGTCATCTATATAGAGTCAATGAAGCTTGAGAATTATTAAATGAATCAGTAAAAATCGATTGGTTCATCTTCTGCATGTGCACAATGGTTCCGCGTAAAGTCATGCTAAAAAGTCACACCAATTAAAATAAAGTAGATATCAAACTTGTTTTAAATAATTAAAGAAAATATAGGCTACATTTAAATATTTTATATATTACATTTTTTTATATTTTTATATTTTATATATTATATTTAAAATAAAAATTATAAAAGTGTATCAAAATGTCACTAACGATCAAATACCAATATATTGATAACTTAACCGATAATTAACACGCGCCGCCATAGTCCCCACCCCCCACCATGAGGGGTTGGTGCCACGTGTGACATCACCTAATACATTGACAATTTAAGTTGCCAACATATTAACATTTGATCTTTTGTGATCAAAAGGTATAGGTACATTGACAGTGTAGCAGTGTACAAGTCTGTTTGAACTGTATATTTCTACGCTGTGTATATACATATATATAGGCCTGTGCCATACGCATATGTACAAAGCTTGGAAAACATGAAATGCAATGTATCAATGAAAAGAAGATTGGCAGATCGGCAGGTCCACGTTGATTACAAGGCCATGCTCCAACTTTCAGGATTCCACCAAATAAATTCAATCAAACTATTCATGGCAAATCGTGTTAACGATTAAATTAAAAAAAAATAAAAATAAAAAACAGAAAAATCTACTCAATTTTGGTGGGAAGACAACATTGCCAACTATCTTATTGTTATAGATAGTTATAGATTATAGATTGACAACATATGTCTGTTAACGGCTTGAACTCAATACAATAATTATCAGAAGACTTGCCAAGGGCAGCCAAACTGATCAATGACTTCGTTTCATTCCAGCAGCCGCATGCTTGTTTCGTTTGCCACCACTTCTCTTCCACTTGGCCACCCCACCTGGCCGATTCAGTTCTTCAATCTCTCGGACCTTGCGTTTCCTGCATAAAATTGGTAGTATGTCAAAAACAAAAAATAAAAAAAAATAAAAATCATCCATGCTACAGTGCTTTAGAATTCGTGTTAATGACCAAACAGTTCATCGTCCCATTTTACTGCTTGTTTTATTGAGCTAGTTTGACAAAGTATCACCTTTTTAACGTATAAAGTGACAAATCTATCTTCCAGAAAAAGGAAAAAGCAAATATATATATATACACACACACCAGAAAATCACATAGAAGCAAAGTTCTAAAAAGCGTAAAACTTGAAAAAAAGGTCGATGTTAAGCATTGAGTCTAGGCGTGCTTGAATACACCAATGCGTGATAAAAGCGCGATAGATGCATGATAAGGCGCAAGGCTTGGCGAAGCGTGGCATCCAAGCATCGAGTATTGGCGTTGCCTAGGCATCGTCTAGTCAGGTTTTTTAGCTAGAAGTTAACAGCTGAGGCTTAAATATTCACCTTTTTCTTCTGAACTAGCACAATTTAGCTTCAAACAAGCACTTAACTCCATACAGAGCAGTTTTAGTTAATCGTCCTCATCATTTTAGTGTGAAAGGGAGTACTTACACGTATTTCCATGGAGTCAACGAATTTTCTGGAGTTAACTCAGTGTTCAAACAAATATTTTGTACGTAGAAAATTCTTGCCTACCTATAAGCACCAAGGGTATAATCAGAAAGTAGCTCATCAGCAAGGGTTGCCTTTCTCTCCTTCTTAGTAAGCCTACCAGTGTAGAACTCTTCAGCTGACTCTACCACAGTGCCCACCTGATCAATTGTCAAAGTACTCGATCATATTAACCTTTAAGGATAACAGGAATTAATCAAATGTAATGCCTATTTATAGCATTATCCTGCAACCTGATGCAATCTTGAGTTACCTGGAAATACTTGGGAAGTGTTTTTGATTTTGAGTCACCCTTCTTGTAATGCCTCTTTGGATCCATGGCACCCCTCAACTGTAAAGATAAAAAGGATTCACCTTTCATCAAGATTCCAAACAGATTTCAATATCAATAGAAAGATGCCAGCAGTGTTTCAAATTTCTATTGGCAACAAAACAAGAATCTTCAAGTATTGAATTGAATAAATACAATAGCATGTCTGGCAACTGTTTTTTGACAAGTTTATTTGGCGAGTGTTTATCAAGTACATTACATAAATGAGTGGTGGAGAAGCTATTTTGGGAAACATGTGTGGATAAAAAGTAATATAGGCCAATGTTTATAAACACTTCACCAAAAATACACTAAACAATGGCTTTGAAATCTCACCCCATAAATTAAAATACAAGTATACAATAGAGTAATAGACAAAACACTTCAACAGATGAAGGACAAAGGAGATTGGTTTCTTATATTGCATCATAATGCACCATAGTGTGTCCGTCCAAGCAACTTCGAAGTGAAGATTGAATTTTTGAGAGAACGTATAAGTAGTTAACTACTATGTGATTGAAATGATTATAAAGTTGTCAGTCGGTATATGTGTTGTTGAAAATGAGTAAGTTGAAAAATAAAAAATAAAAATAGTTAAAGAAAAAGAATTGTAAACATAGCTTAGACCGAACATGCTTAATTCCAGGAAGAGAGGGAACGACTACAATAGATTTGAGACAATCCAATTAATCCTGTCCCCAGGCAAGCTTAGGAGCCAACATGGACAAGAACATGCAATCACAAAATCAATAATGTCTTGAATAATACCAGGGTGGCTGCTCTCAGGAGAAGCTGCACACTCGATGACGTGGTGCCCTCACAGGGTGCCACGTCATCAATTTTTTTAGTATCTATATTAAGTAAGATGAATAATACATAATCGCCTTGATGGTGGGGGCCTCATATGGCTCCCACGAATTTTTTTACCGGAGTGTGCATGCGTGTGTGTATGTAAGTGTGTAGGAGAGCGGGAGTGATAATACCAGAGAGTATATATCATCCAAGTCTATGTTCATTATAGCTTTCTTTTAGCTAAGAACTAACTTTATTACAAGTTAATGTCAAAATTCAATATTAACCACACATCTCTAAGCACTACTTATTAACATCCACACATCACGTAGTCCCATAATTATTCAGCCCAAAAAGTAAGTTTTAAGTCAAATAAAGTATATCCCAAGACGCTAAAATTCTGTTTGAAAATTATAAACAAATCTCTGGAATCAAACTACTATTAGGCACTATTAAACATTAATCTCCTCTGCCAAAATTCTGTTGGAAGAGCTATAGATGTCATAAAAATTTAGAATCAAAATCACTATTAACGCCCAGTATTATCAGATAGCAAATTCCCACATCAAACTGGCTGATGAAGAAACCAAATGAAAAGTACCTTCAACAGCTGAAGATCTTTCTTGAGCTCCGGCGTCAAAACTGGGGCAGGCATATCAAACCTGTCACCAATTCATTAATTTAAAACAAGCCCATATAAAAAATCAAAACCTTATGCGCAATTTATCGTGAAGCCAACTAAAATTGAAAAGAACAATATTTTTCTTTTTTACCAATTCTTGCCGGTAGTGTCCTTAATTTGTTTCTTTAACAATTTGTTCAGCTTTCTGGGGTCATTTGGAGGAACAAAGAGGCCATCAATGAGCTCCGAACTGGGCTTGTAGAGGGCGCTGGTTTCGACATTACTGGAAGAGGAATTATTACCAGTTTTGGTGGAGATAGATGTAGAAGTGGATGTAGATGAAAACCCAGGTAGCTTAGGTTCCCAAGAAAGGCCAATCACTACTTTGTTTTCTGGCATTTTGAAGCTGCTTAATTTTTGTATACCCTGCCACTGTGTGATCATGGACAAAAAGATATTATTCATTATTTAAAGAAAATCCTATCATCAATCAGTATAACATATGCAAATAAAATTAAAAGCAACTAGAGACATTGCATTCATATTAAAAAAATAAATTAACAAAATAAAATGAAGGCCATGTCTCCGTTGAACTTGTAATAAATCCTTCAAAGGGAAAGTTTAAGGTAGAAGAAACAGAATTTGGGATATCAATCACTATAAAAATCTGATTTAAGAAAAAAAAGAAACATTGCTGTAACATCGAGTACAAAAGCAATATTCAATTAAAGAAACAGCTGGAACCCAAATCAAGTAAACAGAAAGGAAAACCGAAGACAAAATCCCTTGATAAATCATGCAGGGAAATCAGGTTCGTCATCCATTGCTGTTATCTTTTAAGAAAAACATATGTGTTATATGATGAGAAGCATGTGTTGCTGAAGATGAAGAGATGGAATAAAAAGAGAAGAGACAAGATTATTTGTTTCTCAGGTCTAATTTCTAAACAAACCATTTCCTAATTTTCAATGCATGAATCCTCAATTTAAAATTTTCAATTCACAGATAACACTTTCTCTTTATTACTCCAAGATAAATAAATAAATAATAAATAAAAGATATAACAAGGCCAAACGAATTGAAACACGAGTACAAGCCCACAAACCAACCTCAATTCTCAACCATTTCAAATCTCAGTTTCACTAAACAATAAAAAAATTCACCTTATGACTCAAAAGGCAAAACGATCGCAACATAAGGCAACAGGCACATCCACACACAAATCAATTTAACAAAGCAGGAAGTTGAAAAAACCATTGAAAGTTGTAAAATCGAAATTGAACTAAGACTACTAGAAAAGGAACACTAACCTCAAAAGCTCAATTTTAGAAATTGGAAAAGCGACAATAGCAAATGACGGCCGGCGGTGGCGGCGAACTGGCGACGACGGCGAACCAGCGACGAGAGGGAGACGTAAGCTCCGGCGTTGCGCGAGACAGTAGGGAGCACGGGAGGGTTCGCCGTGGCTCTGCCGATTCTGGTTTGGGCCTTGGGTAAGTTGGTGCTCATTTAAGGGGTTTGGGCTTTGGGTTATTAGGCTGCAGGCTCTCAACACCTTTCACGGCTTTCACTATGGTTTAAACACAAAAATATTTGCAACTAAAAATTTAGAGTAATTATTACAGTAAAATCTTGATAAATTAATACTATTGGGATCAAATAAAATTATTATTTTAGCGAAGTTATTAATTTATCGAATAATTAATAATTTATTAATTTATCTATTAATTAATAATTTAGTAATTTATTGAGTACTTATATATTTTTATTATAGCTTGCGCATAATTTACCGTAGAAATGTCGCGTGCATAATAAAAATATGTTGGTTCCAATATTTAACAATATGTTAAAAATTTTAAATAATTATATTTCAAAGTCATTATTTATAGGCAACGTGAAAAATCAATTAGAGTGTTACTAATATATAACCTGTATCTGCTTCATAACAATGGCGTAGAAAGAAGCATTTCAAGCAATTGTAATTTTAAATAATTTCTTTGTTCATAGTGAAGAAAATATGCCAAATGTAATATGTGCATTACAAAAAATTAGGGATGAAGTTGAGATTGGATTGATAGCAAAGAAAAAATAAAAAATTTTGGATGCATATTTTGTAAAAGAGATTTATTGAGAAAAAAGAATATTTGTTAATTTGAGTTAAAGTTATGAAATTTAATGAATTTCAGCAATTATTAATTTATATGTTCGTTGGGTATTAAGGATTTCCAAAAAAATTATTATCTTATAAATTTGGCGAGGTTATTAATTTAGTACACATGCTCAAGTTGGGACCGGAGATTTTTATTATCTAATTGAGGTTATTAATTTATCAAATATTAATTTATCGAGGTTTTACTGTAGGGGATATTGAAAATTGATATTTTTAATTGATATAAAATATCTATCAATAATTATTAAAAAATTTAATAAATTATTATAATTTGATACCTTTTTAAATATTTTAGTATCATAATATGATACCTTTCAAATATTTATTATTATTTTTCATTACATATATATATATATATATATATATATATATATATATATATATATATATATATATATATATATATATAGGCCTATAGGTAGTATTGAGCAGGCGCTTAGGTACAGGCTTTGCAAAATATAATAGATGTTTAAAACACAGGGCCAATTCAGCCTTCCAAATTGTGACACAGGAAAATATTAAGGAAATTTTAAATGACTGCATAAAGAGTAATTTGATTAATTATGTCTATTAAATTAATCTATTGTATCCTTTTCTTGAGTATATTGTCAACGTTATTTTTATTTGGTTATATAATTATTTTTTGACCGGGTTGTCAATCTTATTTGGTGATAGCATGCAGATGCAATATTAGTAAGTAACGTTAAACATCAAGGTTATGTATAGATTTAGTATGAAACATTGTTAGTATTGGATTGGCTTTAACATTTCTCTTATATATTTTGAATTGTTTGGATGAGTCTTTCCCCTTTTCTCCTAATTTTCCCATGAGTTATTACCAACATAACACATGCTTGAACATTCTAATATACGGAGTATATATCATGGCACATAATGGAAAAACTACTTTTTTCTCTAAGGGTGTGTTTGATTGGATTTTATTTTGCATGCAAATGTCAAATCGTGTAAAACATTTTACACTTTCGCTGTTTGATTGTAAGTTGTAAAAGGAAATGGTTTTACAAGGTACAACTGTTTTAAACACGATTTCCACCAAAAGCATGAAAACGTTTTCTTAGGGGGGTAAGTGGTATTTCGTTTACCATGCAAACGTTTTCCGGCTTTTTCTTTACAACCTTCAATCAAACACACCCTAAATGAAGTAGGAAATTAAATCGTGTAGTAGATTAGAAAATATTCAATATAGACAACATTACGATTAATATTACAATCATACAAATATGCTCCCCTGCACACTGTGTGCGCGTGGGGTATATGCACACTACTATGAGAAAATTCGTGTGGTGCCTCCCCACTATTAGGAGCAGTTATGTAATACTACCTCCATCCCATAAATATAGCCTACTTTCAATTTCACAAAGATTAAGAAAGCTGTAATTAATAGTGTTGGAAAAATAAAATTTAAACTTATTTTCCTATTATACCCCTTCATTTATTGGATATTTTATTTTAATTAAGTTATTTTGGTGATAACTATATATATTAAATGAGGAAATATAAGACAACTAATATTTGAATGTGGCCTATATTTTGGAATGGCCTAAAAAGGAATAGTGGACTATAATTATGGGACGGAGGTAGTATGTATTATTCATCTGAGGGAGCCCTGTGAGGGCTCTATAGCGGAGTGTGTGCAGGAGAACAACATCGTACAATCATATCGGATTTTAACAAGCTTAATGAATTTAAATTCAAAATATTCATTCACACGTGAAGCATCAAAACAGTTGACGACATAACAATAAACATCAAATGCACTTTGGAAGTCGCCATTTTTTGTACTCTTGTTCATGCAGTAATTTGTACTTTTCTCTTTTCAGCTGTCATAGTATTATATGGATTAAATATGGAGTAGATTATAAACGCGTGTTTGTGTGGGTTCCAAGATTGTGGGAAGTTCAACAGTGAATTAGCCTGGCATGATTTCTTTCCTCTGTTTCCTATTGATAATTTTGGGTAGTGCAACAGGCAAGATCAGATCATACAAGGTTGGTTAATAATGAACAGTACAACTCAAAAAAGTAAACATTAATTCTCTACTCTCTAGACGTTGGGACTAAAAGGAGTACTTTAAAGCTTCTCCTTGAATGAAATGTGCATTCTCCTTGTTATTTTCAACAATAGTTTAACTATCAATATCAGTATAATATAAATAGCCACTGAATCAAGCTTAGTTCTCTATCTTTAAGCACTAGCATACATATAGAGTGATTGAATTTCATAACTGAACAAACTTAAATGGCAACTTCCAGTGTGAGTGTGAGCTTGAAGCTTTTGATTGATAAACAAACTCCCAAGTCTTTTTACAGATGCTCAAATTCACGTTGCTATTGCGACTTGTATGATTACTTTGTTACAAATTGTCCAATTTGCAACAGAGCCATGATACGTCTCAATTTGAAACATGGTCCACGAGAACAGAGTAGTAGTGAAGGTGTATTTGTGAGAGGCCTTGTGACTTACATGGTGACAGATGATCTCTTAGTTAAGCCACTTTCTACTCTATCCACCATTGAGTTGCTCCACGAGTTTGATTTCAAAGATATGGGCCAGCTAGAGCTGAAGGAGGTAAATATGGGGATGAATGAGGTAATTTTATTCGGAGATAAATAAAATTTGTTTTGATTCACCTAGATTTTACTGTGAATTACTGGATACATTTGATTAGTAAACATTGACCGTTCGATGGCTTGCGAAGTATCAAGTACCGTAGATTAGAAGTACAAGACTCTTAACATACATGCAAATAATGTTTTTTTTTTTCAGGCTTTGAAGATGTTGAAGGCATGTATGCATTCCAACAATATTCTGACTGAGGTCTTCCTTAAACCAGAGACTGAAAACAGAGAATGCACCAGTACTAGCTGATCGTTAAACATGGGGGACAACTTGTTTTGCATTTCAGTCTTTTTATAATTGTCATAGTGATAAATATTAAGGAAATGGAAATATTTATCATTGGAGTAAATATAGTTTGCAATGAGTTCTTGAATTTAACTTGCGTTATAGTACATACAGATTATGTACGTGTTTAAGTGACTTTAACTGATTGCACGATTTGTCCAAGGGGTGTGGCCTACAAGTGAGGCATTCTCTTGCTGGTTTGTTCCGGATTCAAGACACTTCTATGATCCCAAATTTGTAATTATAAAAACACTGATTGCACAATTTTGAGATCATAAAATTCGTCTGTATGTTCTTTCTAGGTTTTTCAATTTGCCCAAAGGGGGAAATTAAAATAATAATTTTTTATAGAAATCAAAGATTTCATTGTCTGGGTGATAGACTGTATATATATAAAAAATAATTTTCTATTTTATAGCTCAAATTCACGTGGACTAGTGGAAAAATTAAACGAAGCAAGGAAATCATAATGTGAAATAAAGCAAGAAATTTACTTATGTATGATGGAGGAAAGGATTCATTAACCTTTTCTAACTTTTAAAGTGTAACATTTTTTATAACTAACGATGCGTCGATACATAGTAATAACATATTGCACGTTTATTTATAATAAAAGAAGGACATAGTAATAACATATTGCACGATTATTTATAATAAAAGAAGGACAAGTAATAGAACTTAGATATTTTGATTGTGATAATATTTTTTATGAATGCAATTGAAAAGATTATTAAAAAAATATAATATTTTTAATGTACTAAATACTAGTAATACTCTTTATGAATGTAATCAAACCTAATCGGGTTAGTTGAAGGAAACTAAAATTGAATAAAATAAATAATATGAACAAAAACATCATAGATATATGATTCGCTGACAATTTAAAAAAAAATCTTTTTGGAAATGAAAATGATTTTTTAAAGAGAATGTATTCACAAAAATATTCTTCAGAAATATCCAGCCATAATAATATACGTTGTATAATTCATAAATAGTGCTAGATGAAGTTTATTTTTTAACTTTTATTTGCTTTAGCTGAATTATTTATAGTAAATTTGATAATTTAAATAAAAATTACATATTCACTTATTTATTCGTTTACTTGCGAATTTTAGTTTTTTCTTCAACTCACAATTGATAGGTCGACAAGAGAAACTCAATGTATTGTCAATGTGTTTCAGCTTTCATATATAGAATGAATTTTCTATTAGTTTTGAACGATCCAATCAAGTTTCTCTTTTTAGTTTCTAGTTACATTCACCAATTATAAATTAGATCTACAAATTTATTTATTTGTAAATATGTTTTAATATCTTATCTCGTATTGAAATTAGTAAGCATAAATATTTTTTTTCTTAAAGATGACTCTTATGTTGTTCACACAAACAATTCATTTTACTTAATTTTTTAGTATTATTATTCAAAAAGTTGTTAAGTTTGAAGCTTCTATTTACCAATTATCAATCTATTCATTATTAAAATCCAAACTGCATCTTTACCTTTGTCAAAATGTTTAGCTACGCACGATCGAAAAAAAAAAAAAAATTGTTTGGTCATTATAATATAATATTTCTTAAATCTCAATAGAATATAAAAATATGTGAAGCGGACTTTTTATGCAATGACAAAAGGAAAAAAAGTGTCAATTTATCCTTAATAACATTGTAGTACATTGTCGAGTTATATAACATCAACCATACATATATGTATTAATTAAATATGACACCAATTCAATTTTAAAACTATTAAAAACTAATAGTTTAATAAGAGTTAACTTTTAAAAATTAATTATGAATGTCCAGTGTAGTTTGCTAAGAGCCTTTTTTTTTTTAGGAAGTTAATGCTAAGAGCTTCTTAGTTGGCAGATTAATGAACTTATATGGGGAAAAATCACTTATTAACAACAAGAAAATTACACTATGTATCTAGAAATATTGGAGAATATAATTTAGACTCGCTCATTCTAGGAAGCTGACTATACTACTTGGACTAACCTGATGGGCCTATTAACAATTTGGGCTGGATCAAGTTACACTAGTTTAAATATATGTCTTTCAAGTTCCATCAGATCACATCGCTTGCTTGCTCCCTCTTGAATAAACAAAAACTTAGTATACCTGCAGAGAAGAGATCGAAGATGGCATTGCCAATTGGATATCGGTTCAATCCAACTGAGGAAGAATTAATCACCCGTTATCTGAGGCCAATGGTAATCGGAAACCCTCATTTCCGGCCAAGTTGGATCCCGGAGAAAGAATTGTACGGCAAGTACTCAAATCCCTGGGACATCTTTTCCGATCAAGATCCATGGGTTAAAGAACCGTCGTCGTCGACGGACAAGAACAAGACGAAGACGGTTAAAGAAAGCATCTACGTGTTTGCAAAGTTGATCAAGATTGGGCCGAAAAGGATTTCAAGAACAGCTGGTTGTGGTTTGTGGGATGGACAGACGGGAGTGAACCCCGTGAAGGACTCTGGCGGTGAGGAGATTGGTTACAGGAAGATGTTGAATTTCTCGGTAAAGGAAAAAGGTTTTAATCGTGATGAGATGATAAAGTTACACGGTCATTGGATCATGCATGAATATGGTGTTGAAGATGATGATCATGTGATATGCAAGATTACCAGGATTTGGAAGGGGAAATATTTGCAAGAATCCGTCAAGAAACGGCAAGAACGAGAACAAGAAGATCAAGAAGATGTTATATATAGTCCGATCAACAAGAGACCCAAGATGATGATGATATCGACAGCTACAAGGTTGGATCAAGAAGATGATAACGTTGTTAGAGAAGAAATACAGACAGTGATGATGAAATCCAAAGTGGGATTAGTGGATGATGATGATGATATTAATAATCTTGCATCAAGAAAAGAAACGGTGATGATGAACGACTCTGAAGTACTATCTTTGGAAGAAATGGAATTTGCAGAGGGTTTGGAAGAAGAACTTGTTGTGGAGAAAGAGGAGGAAGCTGATATTAATCAACAGCCGCCGGTGCAAGAAGCAATAATCAACTCCGAGGTGGTGGAAGTGGATGATGATATTAATCTTGGATCAACGGTGATGAATTTGGAACAAGAACTTGTGGCTAAGGAGGATAAGGAAGATCATATTAATGCTAATGCTAATATCAATTCTGAGTTTGCGTTCTGTGATGATGGAATGTTTCTCCAAGAACTCTCGGGTTTCGATTTTGACGACGAATTTCTCCAGCAGCTATTAAACGAACCCCTGCCAGCCATGGACGATGCCTTCTTTCCCCAACAAGGTGATGCTGATGGGATATTTATCGACGAACTGTTTACGTACTAGTTTCAAATTTCAAAAAAAAAAAAAAAAGGAGGGAGAGAGAGAAAAAAACAAAAACAAAAGTTTTTAACTCCGCCCGCGTTATGTAATTGGTGATCCTAATCATCGCGCGGCCGGTCCCAAGCCCGGATTGAGGAGGAGGGTTTACCAAACGATAGGAATTTTTACATGTTAGATTTTTTTTTTCATAAAATTGAAAAATGCTGACCCTGTGAATATTTATCTGGAATTGATGAGTAATATTTGGTAAAAATTGTTAGATCAGGTGAATGAGAAAAATGAAATATTTGTGTTTTTGGGCTGCTGATTATATAGTAGATTGACCCCATCACAAATTAATTTGTTTGCTATGCCTATCAATCCGTGGGTGTCTAAATGCTTCATGTGTAGCATAAAGCATGGAATAAATTAAGTTTATTAATTCTGAGTGTTTATTTTGCTTAGATTTATGGACTCCAGCTTTTGTTGTACGTTTCTCTGAAAAATTAATGTTATTGCATGCATGCTACTAATCATAATTTGGTGTTCTTTCAAAAATTGAATTCTTATAATGATACATTTTTTCAAACATTATATTAAGATTGTAGAGGAATGAAATTGAATTCTTGACCAAGGGTTCCTGAAGTCCATCTACATGTCATTAGACCATATGACTCTTGGCAACTTTTTAACATAAAATAATGTCGTTGACCGCTCAAAGCGATAAAAGTGTGCTTTAACCAAAGTAGGCACGCATTATGGGAATCACCTCGAGTTTTTCATCATCAATTACAAAAAATTAACTGATAATTTTTCTGGAAAAAATTGATAAATGGGTTTTGTTTTATTTTTATTTTTTCAATATTGTGTATAAAATTTTTCGTATTATATGAACTTTTGAAGGGAAAAATGAGAGTTTTCTTTTTTGGAGGACTTGTAACTTTGCTTTTTTGCTGTATTTTTATTTTTTCAATTTGATTCTGTTTGAATTTCTATTTTTTCATATTGGTGGAATATTTGAAGGGGGAAAAACCACAAGTTCTTTAAAATAAAAAATCAAAAAGTAATGTTTGTGTTTTCATATTGACAGAACAATTGGTCGAAAACCCCAAAATTATTTAAAATATAAAATCGAAAATTGATTATTTTGTTCCCTTTCTTTTTCTTTTAATTTTAAATTAAATTACTTAATGGCCAAGTTTTCTTATTCCCGAAGTAAAGAAGTAGAGTAACTTTACCCATCAATATAACTATGCACTGAATCACGCTTACTTCTCTACTAGCATAGAGCGATAGAGATTCATAATTGAAGAAGTACAATGGCAGATTCAAAAAGCATTACCTTGAATTTGAAGCTTTTCGTTGACCCAAAAAGCGACAGAGTGATATTTGCTGAAGCTCAAAAGGACTTCGTCGATTTCATATTTAACCTTCTTTCTTTGCCACTCGCTTCGGTTTATAAGCTTGTTCGCCATGGAGGTGCAGTGGAAAACCTATACAAGAGCATTGAGGATTTGGATACTAATTACATACAACTGGGCCAAGAAAAGAACCTGTTGAATCCAAAGGCAGCGGAGTGGACTAATGCAATCCCTTTCTTGCAGCTAGATAAACACACTCCCAAGTCTTTTTACAAATGCTCAAGTTGCTATTCCAACTTGTATGATTACTTTTTGACAAATTGTCCAAGTTGCAACAGAGGCATGATACGTCTCAATTTGAAACATGATCCACGAGTACAGAGCAGTAGTGAAGGTGTATTTGTGAGAGGCCTTGTGACTTACATGGTGACAGATGATCTGTTAGTTAAGCCACTTTCTACTCTATCCACCATTGAGTTGCTTCGCGAGTTTGATTTCAAAGATATGGGCCAACTACAGCTGAAGGAGGTAAATATGGGGATGAATGAGGTAATTTTAATCGGAGATCAATAAAATTTATTTTGATTCACCTGGAATTCATTGAGAATTACTGGATACATTTGATTGGTAAACATTGACAGTTCGATGACTTGTGCAAATTTTTTTTTTCAGGCTTTGAAGATGTTGAAGGCATGTATGCATTCGAACAATGTTCTAACTGAGGTCTTCCTTAAACCAGAGAATGAAAACAGAGAATGCCCCAGTACTAGCTGATGGTTAAACATGGGACAACTTGTTTTGCATTTCAGTCTTTTTATAATTGTCACAATGATAAATATTAAGGAAATAGAAATATTTATCATTGAAGTGTAGTTTGCAATGAGTTCTTGAATTTAACTTGCGTTATAGCATATACTAATTATGTCTTTAAGTGACTTTAACTGATTGCACGATTTGTCCAAGGGGTGTGGCCTACCAGTAAGGCATTCCGTTACTGGTTCGTCCCGAATTCAAACACCCCTATATATGATCCCAAATTTGTACTTCAAATATATATATATATATATATATATATATATATATATATATACACACACTAATTGCACGATTTAGAGCTACTTCAATCCGTCTTTATTTTGTTTCCAGGTTTTTGAATTCGTAGAAAGGGGGAAATTAAAATAATATAGAAATCAAAGATTCATTGTCCGGGTAATAGACTGTATATATATATAAAATAATTTGTCATCTATATGGATACATGGATATATAATCAATTATGGTAATACTAAAAAAAAGTACTGATTACCTACACATAATCATGTTGCATTGTTTAAAGCGGCTAGCATTTTGTAGTTTGAAATATTTTACCTTGTTCTTCCCCATGTTTACCTCCATCTGCTGTAGCTGACCTATATGTTTGAAATCAAATTTTTGGAGCAAATCAATGGTGGATAGAGTGGATAGTGGCTTCACAACCAGATCATCTGTCACCATGTATGTCACAAGGCCTTTCACAAATCCATCTACATTGGACCACGGATCATGTTTCATAGTTACACATGACACTGCAGCAAATTGGACAAACTGGAACATAGTACAAATGGGAACCATTACACTGTCTGCATCGGTACAAAGACTTGGAAGAAGGTTTATCGAGCATCAAGAAAGGAGTTGAAGTAGCCCAATCTGGTGCCTTGGGGTTCAAGAGGTTCATATCCCGGCCCTGTTGCAGGTTGCCAACTACTCCTCCATGGCGAACTAGCTCATAAACAGAAGCTAGGGGCAAAGAGAGAGTGTGAAGTATGAAATCGACCAAGTTCTTTTGAGCTTTAGCGAATATCACTCTTTCGCCTTTTGGATCAATCCAAAGCTTCAACTTCACTTTGGGTTCTGCCATTCTAGCTGTTTAATTGTCGAGTTGTTTTTAATTTCACAACCTGACCACAAAGTTGTTTATACAAGGAAGGTCGTCCCAGATAATTGAAAAGCCGCCTTACGTATTTAAACCGATCATTGTGGATGATACACTGAATTATTACCAACAAATTTTGAGTTAGTATCATCTGCACTACTTGCCCTATTAATTGCAGTAACCATGATTAATTATGTGTAAATGAAGCCAGAAATTTTCGGCAGACAAGATGTTTCTTCGATTCACTCCCACATTTAAAAGGAAAAAATAAAAAAAAATAAAAAAACACTTTTAGCACTACAAGAAACTGGATCTTTAGGGACGACCTTATCATCCCTATAATCTGGTGCCTGTAGAATAATAGAAACGACGTCGCTGCTGTTGCTCTACAGGCATGAGTATGTTGCTTCTATTGCTTCTATTGCTCTACAGACACGAGGCTATAGGGACGATTCTCGCCCCCAAAACTCCTATTTTTGGTAGTGTTGAATATTGATAAAAACTACAAGATGTGAGGATAATGATATGATATACGTGATTCATACTCACGTTTAATATTGACTAGTTCTGAAAAATTAATTTTTATTTCTAGATGAAAGAGAGTTAACAAAGGATTAGTTTATATTTCCATTAGTGAATTATGCCAAATTGTAATTGCTTGTTTGCTTTATTTAATTTCTTTCCAATTAATCGTTTTCAACATGCACTTATGTTATTTTTAATTGTTAGAGTTTGGCGATTAGAATTCTATTTCACACCGTCCTCCTAAAAGCTTCCCACAATTATCACACATGTGATGAACTTAAATTATGTAAAAAGAAGAAAATTTCTTTTTACACACGTTATATCGTGTTTTGTCGGACTTAACAAAGTAGTTCATCTCATACTCCATCTTTTATATTAGTAGATCAATTTTCCTGTCCCTTATCCTTGGATTATATTCACCATGTTCTAAGGTTGATCATGATTGCCCATAATAACCTGGCGTTCACCCAATTTAAGTCTTGGTAAGTTTTGTGCCGCGCGACCTCCTAGGCATGATTTGGGTGATCCCACAACATCGAAAAAAAAAGTTCGGTGCGTATTTGTGTTTGTGGCCTAATTTTCCCTTATTTTAATTTTCATTGATTTTGTAAATCTTGTAAGGGAAAAAAAATCATGAAATTCATGAGCGTTCAATAATATGAGCTCTGATTTTGGTATAAAATACGTCAGTTTACCTTTCGGTAAAAATCAATAAAAATCCATCAATATTATTGAAGATCGATGCTTATAGAATCCATCGAATTCTAAATTGAGAGCACTTGGAATTACGCTCTCGTTCCAATGCCAATAAGTTAAAACCGTAAGGTGCCAACTTGCCATGTGGAACATGGATATTGGTCGAACATGGGTGTGGACACCCCTCCATTCAGAGGGAGGGTGACACGTGGAAAACGGTGCCAACTTATTGGTAGGAGATCATCGATGCCTGGAATTATATGTATTTCTAAAATATATCAAAATCCAAATTGACCGTATACCCCCTAATTATTTTGTCAATAATTTATGCACATGCATTGAGAATGTAACTAGTTAGTTAATTGACTACCCAATGACAAGGAATTTCACATATGTTAATTGCTCCGCCAGCAAAGGAAGAATGTGAAAATATAAGAAAACAATGTAATTAAGATTACTCGGGAATACTAATTGCTAAAAATGTTTATCCTTGCAAGGCTTGATCTTTAATCAACCTTTTGCTGAAAGTGGAGCATTCTTGTTTTCATTCTCTGGTTTGAGAAAGGCATCACTCAGAACATTATTGGAATGCATACAAGCCTTTAATATCTTCAAAGCCTGAGGGAAGGAAAAAAACAAAAAAGAGAGAATAAACTATTAGTGGAGATCAAATAATTATCATAATCATAATATTATGCATGTATAAAAATTTCATTGAGTCTCCAAATAAACGCAAAGATTACCTCGTTCTTCCCCATGTATACCTCCTTCTTCTGTAATTGGCCGATATGTTTAAGATCAAATTTTTGTAGCAAATCAATGTAAGTGGACAGAGTGGAGAGTGGCTCCACAATCAGATTATCTGTCACCATGTAAGTTACTAGGCCTTTCACGAATCCGTTAGTCATCTGTCTCGGTGGATCATATGTCAATGTAAGCATCGTTATAGTTGATCGCTTGTTGCAAGTCGGACAACGTACAAAATAGGAATCAAAGAGAGTCGAATCATTACAGTGTTCACATCTGTAAAAACATTGTTTGTCAAGCGGCAAGAAAGGACTTGAAGCAGTCCAATTTGGAGCCTTAGGATTCAAAAGCTTCTTATCTAGGCCGTCTTGCATGTAATCACTTGTACCCAAATTCTGAATGCTTTTGTAAAGATTGCCAACTACTCCTTCATGGTGGACTAGCTTAGAAAGAGAAGCGATTGGCAAAGAAAGTATGTGAAATATGAAATCAACAAAGTCCTTTTGAGCTTCAGCAAATATCACTCTTTGGCTTTTTGGGTCAACGAAAAGCTTCAAACTCAGTTTTCGTTCTGCCATTCTTGTTCTTCTTCTTGTTCACTTGTAAACTAGGACCGAGCAGGTTATTTATAGAATTAGGTACGTCCCTGGAAATTCAAAAGCCACGTTACGAGTTACTACGCATGTACGTACACTCACGGAAAGTTGAGAAGGTTAAAGATACATTCCTTCCCTCCCTCATTATTAAATAACTCAATTTTTATTTTGTTTCAGATTATATGCTTTCCTGATTAATAATCTAATGCTTACATGTAGACATGACCTTGAGCACATGATCGCCAACCCCCCCTCCCAAAAGATAAATAAATAAATAGATTAGAGGGGACACAAGTGGGCACGATATATTGCCCACATATCTAGAAATATAGATTTTTTAATAGATTTTTACATGAAATAGGAGAGAGAATGAGTAGAGTTAAGTAGTGAAAATTTGTGTCGTATATATAGGTCCAATGAGATATGTGAATGTGATTAGTTTGACCAAATTCAAATTTAGAAAGAATGGATACAAATGTATAAAGGTTAATTTGTATCCTAACATGGGCTATATCCCTCATAAACCTTCTGCATTGAAGAAGGATAAAGGTGGAATATTTGTGAAAGTAGATGTGACTGTAACGAACAAATTTCTCTATTGTATCAAAATAATACAATTAAGAGTTGTTACAAATTGAGTTTGATATTTTGTAGTGGATTGACTCCCTTGATTTGAGCGATCCTCTGATTAACGATCTGCAGTTGGAGACGAGGGGCCACGTGGCTTGATCCTACGCTCCAAAAGGACTTGATTGCTGATGGTGTGGATTCGTTGAAGAGCTTTGTTTTGGTTCTTCGACTTTGAATTTGTCTTCGTGGAAGAGCTTTATCTCCCGACGTTGATTTTGGCTTTAGCTTGATGCATTTGGCTTTGTCGTGGATTCAAGAATGAAAAGATGTTTATATCTCTTGCCTTGCTTTCTTGACTTTAGGCTTGGTTTTGGAGAAGCGAAGAGTGTTTGTCTTTCTTCTTCTCCTTTCTTTTTCTTGTGTTTGGCACTGACTTACGCATTTCTTGGCTCTTGACTCCTTGCTCTCTCCTCCCTTGTTGGGAGTCTCTGATTAGGTTAGTGGCTGTTATAGCCAAAATTTGGATAGCATTTTTAACTTAGCTTAAGAATTATCCGATTAATTTGAATAATTCTTTTGAAAAGTCTACTGATTATCTTAACCTATTTAAATGATTTATATAAATATAATATTTTGATTATATTTAATTTTTAATCAAGTAAAGATTAAAAAAAAGTAGGATGGGCCACATGGGCTTTTAAATTGAATTTGGGCTTTAAATAGACATTATGATTTTAATTGGCTTAATGGGTCAATTAATTAAAATTGACCTGGTCCAATAGACTTAATGGGCTAATTAAACTCAAATTGGCCCAAAGGAATTTTATTTAAAATTTTTTTAATGTCTACAAATGCCCCCTCAATATTTATCAATTTATTATTAAATAAATAAATTGGTAAATATTGAACTTTTGATTTAAAATTTTATGAAATTTGATTTAGTCTTGATTTTTTATTTGCTCGAGATAAAAAAAGAAGATTATTCTTTTTTTCAATCTCGAATTTAGCTCAAGATAAAAAGGATTTTTTTTTCAATCTAAAATTTAGCTCAAGATAAAAAGGATTTTTTTTTTCAATCTCGAATTTAGCTCAAGATAAAAAGGATTTTTTTTTCAACCTCAAACTTAGCTCAAGGTAAAAAAAGATTTTTTTTTTCAATCTCGAATTTAGCTCAAGATAAAAAGGATTTTTTTTCAATCTCGAATTTAGCTCAAGATAAAAAGGATTTTTTTTATTTTTTTTTTTCAACCGCTCGAATTTAGCTCAAGATAAAAAGGATTTTTTTTTCCAATCTCGAATTTAGTTCAAGATAAAAAAATATTTTTTTTTTGCTAAAATATCTCGAATTTGTACGAGATCAAAAGAGTTTTTTTTTTTCAAATTTCAAGTCTTCAATTTAGCCCCAGAGTTTTTTTTTTAGATACATTTTTTTTTGGGGGGCAACTCACCATGTGTCGGTTCCTATTTTTTTATTAAAATAAAAAAAAATTAAAAAAAAATAGGAGTCAAAACTTGTAAATCAAAGGCAGATCATGACAAAGACTTGGCTTTGACCAAAACTTGTAATTGGCTTTGACTTAGACTAGGATTCATGGGTTCTTCTTGGAGGATCATGACAACAGAACACAAATCCTCATGAAATTCCATTAGACTTCAAACTAGCACTTTGAACCAACTTAATTTGTCGGCCGGCTACATTTTCGGACTTCATGAGACTCCACAAAGAACAAAGCCCTCTCGTATTCGGATAAACTTAAAACTTGGATTGATGGGGCTTTGTTCATGGACTCCACTGGCAGCTGGTTTCCATGTGGAATTAGACTCCTAAGAGTCAGACAATTCCTTCGTCTCTCTACTACTGGCACAATCGTACAGCAGTTGGGACATATAGCTACTAATTTTTCTCTCTTTACCATGAACTAAACTGGGTCATGCATCTTGCCATCTTTGAAAAGCAGGGTACATACAAATTAATAGCCAAGCCTTCGAAACTTTATCTTTAGACTTTAATTCATCTCCTCCGACAGCTAGTACGGGATCGAGTTGTCAAATTGAGTATGCATTCACCAGCTTTCAATTGTTTGATTTCAAAAATGAGAGTAGGTTGACGTTCACTCCAACCTCATCGGGAACTTACATTGCGCTCTTGTTTGTCGACAGCCGAGAACTCGAAACAGGTTTGCTATTCGCTTTCATCTTCTTCCAACTGCTAGTCAACTGACATGTCTTATTTTCTTCTTGGCGAGTCAATCGACGGGTGATTTGCTCTCCATCAAACAATAGAGGATTCGTCCTCCATCAAGGCAACAAAAGAGAGCCTTCATTAGTTCACGTCTAGAGTCGACAGCACGTTTACTGCCTTCGACACGTCGGATTCCTCAAACGACAATTTTCTTGACATCCCGCATTGGAGTTCCTTCCAGAGGTCTTGCTTGCAGTTCCTTCCGCATTGATTTAGTGAGAACCCGAGGCAAATCGACATCTCATTTTCGACTTCCTTCGAGCCGATCATAAACTCACGTTGAAATTTTTTTTTTTTTTTTTTTTTTGATGCTTGCAATTTTTTTTTTTTTTTTTGTCTTGATCTAATTTTTGTTTCACGTTACAGATCCCTTGTGCCCAATTGAAGTTTAATTAGAGGGGAAAAATAAAACCCGAGACAAATCGACGTTTCGCTATCGTCCAGCCGTTTTCAGAATTCGACTTTGTTCGAGATATTGGTCTCTGGACTTTGGGCGTGTTTCGAACCAAACAACATATTATCAACCTTGGTGCATCAAAACATTGGTTGAGGAAAGCTTTTCCATCTTCTTCCAAAGTCAAGTGAAATCAAAGCAAGGTGAAAGCTCGGAACCGTTTCATGCTTTGCTTCCTGCCGTCATTCCCACATACCGGAGTCCAGCTCTTGCACCAGCCATCTCCGAAGGACCTGGAATTCATGTTCCCGACCATCAAAAGTTGCAAGCTCTATCCATTAATCCAGTGAGGGCTTTGAACAGAAGAAGCAGCCGCTAAACTAGGTAAGCACATGTTTGCTTTCTTTCGACTTTCCTTTTTGTCTGGTAATTACACCTGTTACACACATATATGCGTACATTTATAGTCGTGGAATGATAGGCAGATTTTGTAAACACCATTTGACTTTTCCACCTTTGCCTTGAAAGTGATGGTTATTTGTCAATTGTAGTTATGGCAGTACGTGCAATGTCTTTTCCAGAATTTTGGTTTTGGTTTTTTTTTTTTTTTTTTTTTTTTTTTTTTTTTTTCACCTTTCCTTGTGTTTTTTTTTCATTATATGGCATGAATGTAATTGGACCAATGATTGACTTTCAACATTCACGTGTCAAGCTTTAGAGCGATTTTTTTTTTTTTTTTTTTTTTTGGATTTTGCATGTCAGAACATGTTTTGCTGTGTTTGTTTGTTTTGTTTTTTTTTTTTAATTATTGATACATTACTCAACATGGCAGAATGTGCTTCGTGGCTTTCTCCTTTCTTTTTTTTCTTTTTTTTTTTTTGGATTTATTTTTACTGTGTTTACTCTCTATTTTTTTTTTTTTTTAGGCATACATGTGCATGTGTACACATACAGACACACAAAAAGAGCTTTGTGGTCAAAATTTATTATAATTTGACTCTCCCTACTCCTTTTACCAAATTAGGAGAGCTTGAAAGGATTTTTGTTAGGGAGCCAGGCACTTAATTAGCCAAGATCAGTGGGCGAATAAATGACGAGAAAAATAATGGACACTAAAATAAGCACAAAATAAAACACCGAGATTTAACGTGGTTAGAATCGCCACGCCCACTGACTCCACACCAATATATTTCACTATCTCAAAGGAGGAGTACAAAAAAATACCACACTGTATTTTTTTCTACCTACACAAAGATTTTATCACTCTACTCACTTTTATCTCTCGCAGTATACTTCTACAATCGCTCTCTCTACACAAGATCTCTCTCTTTTCTCTCTACACAAGATGTTTTGTGTTTTTGGTGGTGATTGTGGTGTGTTTACAATGCAAATGATAGCTCTATTTATAGGGAAAAATTTGGAGATGTATGCACAACCTTCAACCCTCCATCTTTGACATTGGCTATGGTGATTCCAAATTCAATCCACAATTTTGACAAGCCAAACTTCAAGCCCCTCATTCTTGACTTTCTTTTTCTTCTTTGTTGGTGTTCTTGCTTCCTTTGTTGACATTAACAATCTTCCCACTTGAAGACCGATTTCAATCTGTCTTCACAATCCGCTTCACCTTACTACATCTCATTTTGTAGCTTCGTGAAAAATATGATGTGGGTCACCACCTCTGTCTTCATTGCGAAGACCAATCAAGTGAGCATAGCTCCGCTTTCTCCTTGGTTATCGTCTTTGTCATCATGTCGGCCGGATTCTTGCCGCTTTGAATCTTTCAAGCGCCAATACTCCATCTTCCAAAAGTGATCCGATGAAGTGATAACGGAGTCCAATATGTTTGGTTCTCGAATGAAATGCCGATTCTTTGCCGATGTATCGCACTCGACTATCATCAAGAAGACATTCTTCTCCTGCTCAAACCCACTCGCCAACAAACCTTGTAACCATATCATCTCTTTGCTAGCCTCTAAGCATCGCCATCGCTTCAGCAGTTGATAACGCAACAATCTTCTCAGATCCGCGAAATCCAACTAATCTGCAGAGCACCAATCGTAAAGACATAACCTGTGAGTGCTTCTTCTGCGATCTACCTCACCAAAGAAAATCTGCATCTACGAAACCTCGTAGTGTCACCTCGCTTCGCCTAAAGCATAAGCATTTATCAAGAGTTCCCCGTAGATATCTCAATATCCACTTTATCGCATCCCAATGTCGCTTCAGGATTTGCCATATATCCGCCACAACTCCCCTTTGCATGAGCAATATCCGTCTGGTACAAACCATGGCATACATCAAACTTCCAATGGCCGAGGCATATGGAATTTTAGCCATGAAGTTTCTCTCCTCTTCGCCTTAGGAGACCGTCGTTGGATAGACGGAAATGATTCGCTAATGGCGTCTTTGGCCCGGCTTTGATCGCTCATGTTGAACCTTTGCAGGATTTGATCAACATACTTGGCCTGTGACAACTGCAAAACACCCTTTTGCTTGTCTCTACAAATTCTCATTCCTAAAATTTGCTTTGCTTCTCCCAAGTCCTTCATTTCAAATTCCACCGATAGTTGCTTCTTCAACTTCTTGATCTCGTCCATGTCCGAGCCGGCTACTAACATGTCATCGACATAAAGTAGCAAAATGATATAGTTTGGACTCGAACCTTTGAAGTAGCAACAATGGTCAGCATTACACTTCATGTAGCCATTTTTGTACATAAATCCGTCAAACTTCTTGTACCACTGTCTAGGCGCTTGTTTTAAGCCGTATAGGCTCTTCTTCAATTTGCATACCAGCTTCTCTTTTCCTTTCACTGAGAAGCCTTCCGGTTGCTGCATATAGATTTCCTCCTCTAAGTCACCATGGAGGAAAGCAGTTTTCACGTCTAACTGCTCCAAGTGCAAGCCCTCCGCTGCAACAATGCTCAACACTGATCGAATTGTTGTCAGCTTCACAACTGGCGAAAATATCTCTGTGTAGTCAATTCCTTCTTTCTGCTGGAAACCTTTGACTACCAATCTCGCCTTGTACCTCTTTGAACCATCATGTTCTTCTTTGATTCTGTACACCCATTTGTTATTAAGAGCTTTCTTCCCTCTGGGCAACTCAGCTAGTTCCCACGTCTGGTTGGAGATGAGAGACTTTATCTCATCTTTCATTGCAAGCTCCCACTTAATGTAATCTCCCACGACATGCCTCGTCATAGCATTCAGTTCACCGCGTCGATGAGCAACATGTAGTTCATGTACTTTCGATTGAACATGAGGTCGACTTGACCTCCTCACAATGGGAATTGAGCCGGAGATCGTGGTGAATCGGCCTCCGAGACGAGCTCCTACTGCTGCGGACCCTCATCCGTCGCTTTGGCGTACTTCCTTCCGGGAGTGTCGTCCGAACAACATATGTTGGATAAATGCGTTTGTTATGTCATTGGAGTGAACTGCATTTCTGTCCTTGTACATCACCTTTTCATTGAATATGACATCCCGGCTTCTGATGAGTTTTTTGTTCTGATCATCCCAAAAGCGGTACCCGAACTCGTCTCCACCATATCCAACGAAAGTACACTTTAGTGATTTGGAGTCTAACTTACTCCTGGCATTGTCACTAATGTGCACATACGCGACACAACCAAATACTTTCAAATGAGAAAGTTTCACTTCTTTTCCGCTCCAAACTTCTTCCAGATCCTCAGATCCAATGGTACCGACGGTCCACGATTAACTAGGTATGCCGCCGTATTGACAGCTTCCGCCCAAAACTGTTTTGGCAGGCCAGCATGTATCCTCATGCTTCTGGCTCTTTCTGTCAACGTCCGATTCATGCGTTCTGCAACTCCATTCTGTTGCGGTGTTCCTGGCAACGTTCTCTCCAACTTGATGCCATTTTGGTAACAAAATTTCTTGAACGCCAAATTTTCGTATTCTCCACCATTGTCAGATCTCAACTTCTTTACTCGCAAACCAGTTTCATTTTCAACCATGGCCTTCCACTTCCTGAACGCCTCGAACACATCGGATTTGTGTCTCAAGAAGTAAACCCACACCTTTCTCGAGTGGTCATCAATGAAAGTCACGAAGTATGACTTTCCGCCAATCGATGAAACTGCTGTTGGACCCCACACATCTGTATGGACAAGTTCAAGCTTCTCTTTCTTTAGAGTTCTGCCACTTGTATTGAAACTCACCCGTTTCTGCTTCCCGAAAACGCAACTTTCGCAAAAATCTACGTCAATAGACTGAAGCCCTGGTAGTTTCCCTTTTGCATGCATGTACTTGAGCCCTTTCTGGCTCATATGCCCAAGTCTTTGGTGCCACAAGTTCGCATCCTTGCTATCAAGAATCGCGATTGTCATACACGCATTTGCCGTCGTGTATAGGTGCCACTATCCTTGCCACGCGTCACGATTATCATGGCCCCCTTGGTGATTTTCCAATTATCACCGTGAGAAGCTTGTGTCACATCCTTCTCTCGACAACCGCTTGACTGAGATCAAATTTTTCCTCAATTCGAATATGTCTCACGTCCTTCAATTTCCATACACGATCCATTAACATTGATGCGTACTTCTCCTATGCCCACCACGCCGCAAGGATGATCGTCTCAGAGATATACTTCTCAGTTTCCCGACACATAATTTGCAAAAAGTGTCGATTTGCGGTGGCATGGAACGATGCTCAGTCTATTACCCAATAATCGGTCTTCTTCTCCATGGAACATATCAACGCATCACGCCGCGTTTCTTTGATCCACGACATTGACCTCGGTCTTGTTCTCCGCTTCCTTTGAGCCGCTTCTACACCGATTTTTGTAGTGCCCAACGACCGCAATTCCAACATTCAACAAACTTTGACTTGTTGGAATTTATGTGATTTTTGGATCTCGGTCTGCCATTCCTCGACTTGCTCCATCCACGCCCGTGCCCTCTGTTTGAACTTCTGCCTCTGCTATCTACATTGAAAGCGGCCCCGGAAGTTGAAGCTGCATCTGACTGTCTCCGGATCTCCTCGGTCAAGATCATGCTCACAACGCCATCGAACTTCAATTTCGACTTCTGGCCGAGCATCGATGGTCGTGGATCGTGCCATTCCATTCTCAGGCAATTGCCCAAGAATTAATAGAGCTCGAACCTCATCACTAAAAGTGATTTCCACCGTTGTCAATTGGTCTACTACCTCATTGAATTCGTTGAGGTGTTCTCCAAATCTCCGCTTCTGTCATTTTCATATTGAACAATTTCTTGATCAAATGAACTTTATTTCTTTGCAGACGGTACATTCATACATCTTTGGATAGAGTCGCCATGAGAGACGCCGTTGTCTTCTCATTTTTAATGTTGAAAGCGACCGACTTTGATAGGGTCAATCTAATTGGCGCCAAGTGCTTTTCGATCAAGCACCTCCCACTCGCCGTCTTTCTCGCCTTACGGCTTTTCTTTCAACGGCTTATATAGGTCCTTCGATACAAATAGTCCTCCATTTGCATTTTCCAATATCCAAAATTTTTGCCATCAAATTTATCAATTTTGGAAATTCTCTCGTCTGTCGCCATTACTCCCACTCGAACAAAATGTGATTTTTCGAGAAATCAAGCTTCGATGTGGAAGATCGATCTACGCCAGAAACCTGACGTAGCATACTAAGAATTTCAAGAGATATCACAAACAAAGCTCTGATACCAGTTGTTAGGGAACTAGGCGCTGCTAATTCCGCCCAAGATCAGTGGGGCGAATAAATGCGACTGAGAAAAATAATGGACACTAAAATAAGCACAAAATAAAACACCGAGATTTAACGTGGTTCGGCCAAACTGCCTACGTCCACGGACCCACACCAATATATTTCACTATCTCAAAAGGAGGAGTACAAAAAATACCACACTGTATTTTTCTCTACCTACACAAAGATTTTATCACTCTACTCACTTTTATCTCTCGTGTATAGCTTCTACACTGAAGCTCTCTCTCTACACAAGATCTCTCTCTTTTCTCTCTACACAAGATGTTTTGTGTTTTTTGGTGGTGATTGTGGTGTGTTTACAATGCAAATGATAGCTCTATTTATAGGGAAAAATTTGGAGATGTATGCACAACCTTCAACCCTCCATCTTTGACATTGGCTATGGTGATTCCAAATTCAATCCACAATTTTTGACAAGCCAAACTTCAAGCCCCTCATTCTTGACTTTCTTTTTCTTCTTTGTTGGTGTTCTTGCTTCCTTTGTTGACATTAACATTTTTTTGTTTGTTTTGTCGTGGAGGCAGAATAATGTGCACAGATGTTTTCTTCAAACTCGAAATTACATCTTGTTTCTTCTTTTTTGTCATTTCTCTCTTTTTTTATCGTTTTCTTTCTTTTCTTTTCTTTTTTTTTATTTATTTTCCTCTCCTTTTTTTTACCCTTTTTCTTTCTCAGAACAATCACATCTAATAAAAATCGTTCATTCTCTTTTTTTTTTTTTTTAGGGGTTTCAAGAGGTATAAGGAATCAAAGCTTGAAGATTTTGGTGTGCCCATCCTCACAGTGTTTTTGTACACTTGTGTGATAATTGAAGATGGAGCTCAGGAGCTTAAAGATTTTCGTGCCCATCCTCACGAGTGTTTTGTACACTTGTGTGATAATTGAAGATTGGAGCAGCTTGGGAGCTTAAAGATTTGGCGTGCCCATCCTCACGAGTGTTTTTTGTACACTTGTGTGATAATTGAAGATTGGAGCAGCTTGAGAGCTTGAAGATTTGGCGTGCCCATCCTCACGAGTGTTTTTGTACACTTGTGTGATAATTGAAGATTGGAGCAGCTTGGGAACTTGAAGATTTGGCGTGCCCATCCTCACGAGTGTTTTTGTACACTTGTGTGATAATTGAAGATTGGAGCAGCTTGGGAGCTTGAAGATTTGGCGTGCCCATCCTCACGAGTGCTTTTGTACACTTGTGTGATAATTGAAGATTGGAGCAGCTTGGGAGCTTGAGGATTTGGCGTGCCCATCCTCACGAGTGTTTTTGTACACTTGTGTGATAATTGAAGATTGGAGCAGTTTGGGAGCTTGAAGATTTGGCGTGCCCATCCTCACGAGTGTTTTTGTACACTTGTGTGATAATTGAAGATTGGAGCAGCTTGGGAGCTTGAAGATTTGGCGTGCCCATCCTCACGAGTGTTTTTGTACACTTGTGTGATAATTGAAGATTGGAGCAGCTTGGGAGCTTGAAGATTTGGCGTGCTCATCCTCACGAGTGTTTTTGTACACTTGTGTGATAATTGAAGATTGGAGCAGCTTGGGAGCTTGAGGATTTGGCGTGCCCATCCTCACGAGTGTTTTTGTACACTTGTGTGATAATTGAAGATTGGAGCAGTTTGGGAGCTTGAAGATTTGGCGTGCCCATCCTCACCATTTATTGCGAGACTTCTTGAGCTATCCAAAGTATCAACAGGTTTGAAGATTTCCAAGTTTGAAGTATCTTCCACGTCACGAGTGTTTACATACATTTGTGTGATAAACTACAGCTCGTTCGGACATTTGAAAGGCTTCTATTCGTTTAATAGCTTGAAGCAGCACTAAAGGATTTGTTGAAATTAAATTTTCCATTCTCCTGGCTTATCGCTTTAATTTTTTTTTTTTAACGACAAATTTCTCTCTATATATCTTTTTAGAGATATTCTGATGCCCCCTTTTTTCTTAATTTGTAGAAATGGTGAAGTCAAAGTCTGCTAAAGTTTTGAATGTTGATGGCCACATCATCACTGAAGACGTGGAACAAGGTACACGGTGTCTCCGGTTTGAAGGAACAGATGTAAAGTACCATAACTCTTCTAATGCGAGAGGGGAGCTAAAATTTCGCATCCACGAGGCAATGACGCGTCCTTCTCCCCCCGTTAACCCGGATCGCTTGTCTTCGCTGGACATGCCCATGCTTTCGAAGGATCGGGGCCCTACTACTTCTTCCAGGGCCGGCCGTTCAAATATCCAGCGTCCGTTTCTGTGCCTTCCACCTCACCATGCCCTCGACAAGGATGTTGTTCCAACAGCTGTACTCGCAGAGCGGATATATGGCAAAGAAGTCAGGTGGGGAAGTGCTCTTTACCAAATTACGGAGATATCTTATCTGCGAGGTTTTTGGGAGTGGTCTCTTTGGATCCAGAAGCTGCTTAAAAAGAGACATATGTTTGATTTGGCCCGGCTTATTGGCGCGGCGACAAAGACTATAGTCGCCAGCACGCCTACAGGGCTCTTTGCGGTGTGGTGCCCGACACTAACACTTTTGTTATCGCCGATGGCGAATTGGCATCTCCTCTGGGACCTTCGGGATTATCACCGGATGGCAATTCGTGGTGAATACTATGAAGAAGTTGTTCCCATTTCTTTTCCGACTTGAAGAATCTACCAAGGTCTTGCCAACAACTTTTGTTATTTTCTCCCATATCGGCGATAAGAAAAGAATCGATCGTCGCCTACCAAGAATGGATTAGCTTTTGGTTCCGAAAGCGGTTGTGCTAGAAACCCACAATTACAAGATTCTTACAAGGCCGCAATGGCATTGAATCCACACAAAGAAGAACTCATCGCCGACACAGAGATCGTAAGACCTGCTCTTGTAGATGAACCCAGGATCTGGAACTTCGAGACCGTGGCCATTGGGACGATATGCCATTTCCAATCGAATGCCGAAGATGAAGAGCAATTAGAGATAGCGACTTATCTTTCGCCTGGTTGTGTCGTTTGTGTTCCCTTCAAAAGATGAATTTCTTCGTGTGGAAACCTTCAAAGCTTCTTTGATGGCAAAGCGAGTCACTTACGCCTGGTCCCTCCTATCTTGGCCTGGCATTTATAGGGGACTTACGCGAACCACGCATCGCCCTCAGGTTATGACATCGGCTCAATTGTCGATCCATTTCCAGGACACTTCTTTACGCTGGGCCGCAGTTACCGTTAGAGGCCTTTACCATCGAGTTGAGAGAAATTGTCGCTCCCGACCATCAAAGGCATCGCCAGCACTTTAATGCCTTGCAATCTTGGGAGATCGGCGCCATTGACTGTCGAGACTTGATTCGTGGGACGAATGGACTCGTGATTTTGTTGGAATCAAGCTACTTTGCCTCGCCCAGAGATTTCAAAGATGATGGAGCAAAGACTCTGGAGAAGCAAATGGCGGCTTTTATGATGAGCATCCGGCGGATTCATCTCTTCTGTCGAGGAAGCTCCGTTTGTGTTATTGAAGCATACAATCCGCATAGGTTTGCAAGGCAGATGGGCTTCGAGCAGCAAAGAACTTCCAGGCTCACCGGGAAGGATAAAGCTTCAAGACACTTTGGTCCATGCGTACCAGGTTTGGTTATCCTTAACCATGGAATCCGATGGCTCCACCTTTCGCATTCCAAGAAGTTCAAGTGGCGCCGCGACATGAAGCCGATAGCAAGTACTTTAAATGGTGGAGTGATGAAGTGTTACCAGGTTTATCAAAGATCCAGGTACAAGTTTTACGTGCCGCAGAGGGCCCTATTTTCCCTCCTGACCAAGGTGCTGCAAGACAGACAAGTAGGGATAAGGCCACCATTCCGAACTCTTCTCGTGTCGCGTCTGAAGAAAAGTCTAAGAAGAGAGTTAGCGTCCGAAGAGGAGAAACGCCAAAGAAGATTAAACTTATAAGGTCGAAATCTAATGCCACCAAAGAACAAGCTGCGGAGGCATCCAAAGTACCTTCAAGCGGGGCTGGAAGCCAACCTCCTCAACCAGCTGCAATAGGCCTGTCCTCTGAAGATGAAAGTGACAATGTAATTTTCTTCTCTTTTTTCCTTTTTAATTAATGGGAATCTCGACCTCCTCTTACATGCTTCATCCTCCCTTTTAGATCCTGATTTCTCAATT
Source organism: Jasminum sambac (assembly GCA_018223645.1). Taxonomy (NCBI): domain Eukaryota; kingdom Viridiplantae; phylum Streptophyta; class Magnoliopsida; order Lamiales; family Oleaceae; genus Jasminum; species Jasminum sambac. The sequence continues at coordinate 33,332,516 of CP073652.1, forward strand.
ATCTCGTCGAAAGCGTCAAACTCATCCAGAAGAAGCTAAGGTTACGCAAAGTAAGAAGGATGCCGAGGTGGCCGACTCCATAGGCAAGTATCTCGACAAAATGATCGTGGATGATGAAGACTCTGTCATATCTCCTTCGACAATAAGAGCAGGCATGTTACTTTATCATTATTCTTTCTCCTCTTTTTTTTAGTGTGTTTTTTTTTATTTAAACGCTTCATCTCTTTTTTACTCGCCTCCTTCCTGTAGGTTTCCCACCAATTGACCAAGATTACCTAGCCAACTCCCAAGATCAAGCTGGCGAAGATCAAAATGCTAGGATTGGTGCACTTGACGGGATTGAAGGCGATACTAACTTTCGAGCACCTCCATGCAAATCCCCTGGTCCTGCTGGTAGGGAGCGTCCGCCATCGACTGCGGCCCATGACGAAGAAGTGAATTCACAGCCTCCTGCAACCACAGATTCGAGAACTAGCGACCAGACTGCATTTGCAATGCCTTCAAAAACCTTGGACGTCGCTTCAACTTCCCGGTGCCTACCAAAGTAGCGGCTCGGCTTATTCTTACGTGGAGGACCTCTAGCCCCACTGATCAAGATTCTCAATTTATGAAGGCGTAGCCGAGATGCCATGAATGCTTCTCTGAAGAAGATTTTTGACGAGGCATTGAAAAGAGGATTTGCCCACCTTCGAGGGTAGTGGGAAGGGAGCAGTTCGACTATAGAGAATTTGGTTGTCAACTCCTTTCGGCGGATCCAAAGACCTTTGATGCACCGGATGGAAGCGTTCTTGAAAGAGGTGGACGATTATATTTTGGAGAGGACACCTTTGCATGGAATGCCGACGAGAGGAGGAAAGCTACACAGTTGAAAGTTTTGGAAGTTGACATCGAAGCTAAAGAGCGTGAATGCATATCTCTGGAAGGACAGGTGAACGATTGACTACTAAGCTTAGAAAATCTGCGCCAATCAAGCTGGAAGAGCACTGTGGGAGCTTAGAGACACTTAGGCGGACAAAAGAAGTTCTAGAACAGACTCCAGCACGAGATACCTCCCGCGTACAATCAGTTGACCAAAAGAGAGGAAGCCTTGAAGACCGTTTCTTGCGGATTTTTGAGAGTAGCTCTGTGTAGAATCAAAAATTTTTTCCTAGGCTTTGCTCATTTTTTTTTTCGTAATTGCACAAACTTTTGTAATGACTTAGCAGTGAATGACATTCTTGATTATTTTAATTCATTGTCCTCCTTTCGCTTGCAAAGTAGAACAATAAAACTTATTTATTAGTTTTCGAATTCTAACTTGATTTACAATTTTCCATCCAAGTCGCCACGCACCTTCTTTCAAGGGATCAAGTCGGCGTAGTTCCTTACAAAGATTTTTTTTTTTTTTTTGAATTTTTTTAGTTTGTTTTGCCGTTCACGGTTTATCCTCTTGCGGGCCAGGAGTGGCACAAAGAATTTTTTCAGAAAGCAGAACAAGGAACCCCAACAGATTCTACGCGTAGAAGCGCTTGAGGAATTTGCCGTTGATTGGTCCGATACGCAATCCGTCTTTGTCCACGATCATATACGCTCCATTGCTGAAGACTTGACTGACAACATACGGGCCATCCCACTTTGATTGGAACTTGCCTCCTGTTTTCCTTGTGATCACGATCGGTCTTCGTACTGAAAGCACTAGGTCACCAACTTGAAAAGACCTCAACCGTACTTTTTTGTTGAATGATTTCGCCATTCGTGCTTGATAGCATTCCAGTTGAGTTTGAGCTTCCAATCTCTTTTCATCCAAAGCTTCCAGTTCTTGAAGCCGAAGCCGAGCATTTTCTTCTGTAGTCAACCCTTCTTGGATAGCAATCCGCAGCGATGGGATTTGACATTCCAAAGGAAATACAGCTTCAACTCCATACACCAAAGAATATGGCGTAGCTTGAGTAGGAGTGCGAAAAGTTGTGCGATATGCCCATAATGCCTCGCCCATCCTTTCATGCCGCTCGCTTGGATTTTGACACGACTTTCTTCAACAGGTGCCATAGGGTCTTGTTGAAAGCTTCGCCAATCCATTAGGTGGTGGCGTGGTACATGGAAGAGTTATCTTTGCTGGTCAACTTTGCACATAAGTTATTTATGTGGCTATTGCAGTAATGGTTTTCCATTGTCGGTGATGATATCTGGGGACTCCATAGTGGTAAATGATTTGCACCGAATGAAATCTGCTACTCGTTTTCCTTCTTTACCTCTCTGAGTGGTGCGACTTCAGCCCACTTGGAGAAATAATCAGTTGCTGCAAGGATGTAGGAGTGTCCAGCATAAGATTTTGGCGTTATAGGCCCAACTACGTCAAGTCCCCAGGCATCAAAAGGCCAAGATGCATCGTTGGATGCAATGGTTCTGGCGGTTGGTGGATGAAATTTGCATGGATTTGGTAAGCTTCACACTTTTTCGCAAAATCCATGGAGTCTTGTACCATGGTCGGCCAATAGTACCCCATCCTTTTCACGGAAGTGAAGTTTGACCCCCGATCGATGAGCGCCGCATATTAGAGTGAGCTTCTTCAATACATGTGCGACTTTCTTCATTGCTTAGGCATCGAGGAAGACTCCATCAAATGACCGTCAGAGCGTATCTTTGTATAAGATGAAGCGGGTGCACGCCTTCGGATTTCAACCTTTCGACGAGGATTGTCCGCAATTTACGTGTTGGAGGTAATCGATGAGTGGCCGCTTTCAATCATCTTTTGTTCACCGTTAGTTTCACGTTGTTCTCTTGCGGATCTTGAGGAGATAGCAAAGGAATCACCCATCTTTGAACCATTGACACCGGATGCACGACAAGTCTTCATCGATCGAGCGAGGGCAAAGACTAGATTTGCTAAGGCGTCGGCTTCTCGATTTTCACCCTTGGAACGACTTGATCTTTAATGACTCGAATCGTTCCATGAGTGCTTGTGCATACCCGTGATATGGCTTCAAGTCCTTGTTCCGTGCCATTATTCGAGGTGAGTTGGTTTATTATCAATAGAGAGTCCCCATAGACCTCCGTGTTGAATCTCCATATCCAACGCCGTCTCCAAACCGATGAGTAAGGCTTGATACTCGGCTACATTGTTTGAGCACGCCTCGATCAAGGAGAAAGCGTGAGGCATCACTTGATTATCGGGAGTGATGAATACAACTCCTGCTCCGCACCGCATTTCCTAGTCGCTCCATCAAGAACAACCTCCATGCGTGCACAACTTCGGTGAATATTACTTCTTCATCTGGAAAATCTTGAGGAGCTCCCAATCCGTGGGATTGGATGATCGCAAGGAAATGCTGCTAAGGCTTGTCCTTTTACCGCCTTTTGTGGAACGAACACTATGTCGAACTCCGATAGTAGAAGAGCCCATTTCCCAATCCTTCCGTAAAGAATTGGCCTTGACATGATATATTTCAAGGGATCAATCCTTGAAAGCGAGGTGGACCGTGTGTGCCAACACGTAATGCCTCAACTTCTTTCACAAGATCGGGGCCAAGCGGATCTTTTCAACCGGGAGTATCTTAGTTCGGCTCCCACGGTGTTCGGATCGAGGTAGTAGAGCGCACTCTCTTTCCCATCGCCGCTGAGTTGTAATGCAGCAATGCCCCGAGTGAGTATTCTTGTAAAGAACATAGAGAGTCAATGGCTTTCCAGGAATTGAGTCATGAAATCTTGGCGGATGTAATAGATATTGTTTAATGCTTTGAAAAGCTTTATCAGCACGAATCGCCCCATTCCAAGGGTGTGTTCTTCTTCACCAATTTATGGAATGGATGGCGGCGTCCGCCAAATTGAAATGAACCTTCAATGTAGGCGAAGTTTTCCTTGGAGGCTTTTCAATTAGTGCAAATTACTCGGTTACGGCATGTTGACTATAGCGTCTATTTTTGATTGATCTATCTCAATACCACGATGTCGAACAATGAAGCCAAGGAACTTCCTGAAGTGACTCAAAAGCACACTTTAGCGGGTTCATCTTCGGTGATAGCGCCGAAGTTTGTTGAAGACGTCCTAAGGTCTTGCAAATGGTCGTCCGCTTTGTCTTGACAACGAGATCATCCACATAGCACTTTCGACTGTTTATGCATCATATCACCGAAGATTTTCTCATCGCTCATTGTAAGTTGCTCCCGCATTCTTCAATCGACGGCATAACCTATAACAAAGATATGCCTTTTTGGGGTTCTAATGTCAGAAGTTCTTCATCTTTTGGATTCATCCGAATTTGGTTGTAGCCAGAGAAGCCATCCATGAAGGAAAGGATCGATATCCGGTTGTTGCGTCCACCATCAACTCGTTATTGGGAGCGGAAAGTCATCCTTCGCAAGCTTTGTTCAAGTCTCTAAAGTCAACACGGATGAATCGACCATTCTTCTTGCGGACCGGAACGACATTGGCGATCCACATCGGGTACTTGACTTCGCGTATAAATCCTGCTTCAATCAATTTGTCAACCTCTGTTTCAATTTGAGGGATAAGCTCCGGACGAAACTTTCTTTGAGGTTGCTTGATTGGGCGTACTCCATGTTTAACTGCGAGATGGTGTACGGCCACTTTAGGGTCGAGGCCTGGCATTTCTTTGTAGGACCATGCAAACACATCCTTATATTGTTGAAGCAAGTAGAAGTATTTGGATTCTTCTTCTTCGTTCAAGAGAGCACTCACAAAGACTGGCTTTGGATCTTCCTCCGTTCCTAAGTTTAGCTGCTTCAAATCATCTACAGTAGCCTGTCCTCCTTCTTCGAATGTTGGCGGAGCGGGTTGAGGCTCTTCGTCACTGGGAGAATTATCGGATTCAGACTCTGACCCAGAAGCTTCTTCGAACGTGATGTGATTGACGGCTACTACCTCGTTATCAGTCTCATCGTTTTGAAGTCGTGGATGCCTCTTATTCCTCTGTCTCCTCCTAGATTTACGAGACTTGGAGCGTGGATTGGAGGTTTTGACTCAAGCCGGAGAAGGTCGATCGCTTTATGAGTTGACTCACCAGTCTCGTGCTCGCTCATCTGGCGTAGCAGTCGAGCTTCACCACCCAACCTTTGAAAGATGCATACCTTTTCTTTGAGCTCGACTATTGTCGATGGTCAGTCCTGCAGCCTCGAACACCGAGACCCTCGCGTCCTCGTTTCGATTCTATCGAATCGATGGTCGCCTTTGCTCCTCATATTCTTCTTCAGGACTTTGCAGATCTGGATCATGATGGGATTTGTGAAGCCTTCTTGATTTTGATGGGTTTCGGGATCTCGATTATACCCAACCCATACTTTCCTTCTCGGACGTCCCTTTGGAAAGAATTGCATCAAGATCGCCCAATTTTGGGGTTCTCTGCTCCAAATCGGCATTCTCCAACAGCTTCTTGGCCTGAGGGTTATAACAGCCCTTGAAGATCTTCTTTGGTTCACCGCCACTTTCAACAGATTGCGGGATTTGTTTTGATGGACCTGAGCCATGTTTCAATCGTTGATGTAGTCTGGGCCTTGAAATTTTAGAGCCCTTCATGAACTCCTTCACTAACTCATGAGGCAGCAACAACTTTGGGATGCTAGGGATCGGGAAAGTTAACTCCTTCTGGGAGGTTGCTTCATGTTGCTTTCCTTCGAGGATCCTTCCGGTGCAAAGTTTGACTTGCCAACCCAGAGTTGATGAGGTGGGATTACGACTTTGACTGCACTTTGCCATCAAGATCGGGCTGCTTGGGAACTTCAGCTTTGTGATTGTCCTCAAGGTAGAACTTTGCGTCAGCAAAGTAGGACTCCTCGCTGAGAAATGGTTTTGTTTCGGCTGCAACACACTTAACTTCTCCGTCTTGGCTACACTTGAAGCATTGATGCCAAGTTGAAGGGACCACTCCAGTTTCGTGCAACCAAACACGCCCTAGGAGCAGCTCGTATGATGTTTTGGCGTCAATGATATGGAAGAGAGCTGATGAAACCAACTCCCCAATTTTCAACTTCAATCGGATAGTACCCATGGCTCTTTGACCTTTCTGGTTGAACCCTTGGATCATGATATTGTTCTTCGCAAGATCCTGAGCACGTATCCCAATCCTCTTCATGGTTTGGATGGGCATTATGTTGATAGCCGAGCCGCAATCGATCATGATGCGCCGCATTTTACATTCTCGAATGCAGCCACTGACGTACAATGGACGATTGTGTAGTCGAGAACCCAATTGTAGATCCTCATCACTGAAGGTGATAGCAGCCATGCAATCTCTTTGAGTAGCCAGCTTGGTGGGCCTGAAGATTTTCTCTTCGTACTCTTCAGGATCGATCAGAGCTGCAATCAGAGCCATACGATCATCGAATGGAAGCTGGAGTATCCCCACGAGACTTATGTCAGGAGAAATTTTGTTGAGACGAGCAACGGTTTTCTCCAACTTGTCGCTTTGCTTTGAACTTTCCTCGACCTTTTCATTCTCCTTGGCCTTGAGCTTCCTACTATCTTTGATATTTGAAATAACCTTTAGGAAAATAATCTCCTAAGGTTATCGGATTAGGAAGGGTTGACGCAGCCGCAGCTCCTAGAGTCGCTTTCTTTGATGCCACTCTATTTGTGGTGGGCTTCTTTCTTCGATCGCTCGACCACTTCCTTTTCCCTTGTGGTTCTTTGCATCGCTGAAGCGTGGGCGCCCTTGGGATCTTTCGGCGCTGCCTTGTAACGAGGTCCATGCCCCCGCCCATCGTCCACCGTTGTTTCTTCGACGTTGACTTCTTTATTTGGCGCCCCTAGTGTTTGCCCCGCAATAGGTTTAAGAAATGAGGCTTTACCTTTTTCACTCGATTTTGGACATTTCTTCTTCTTGCTCATGAAGGTGGACCAGCCATCGCCAACTTCATCCTCTGCTTTCAAAGATCGGATTCCCAGACGCCCAAGTCATCCGTCATGACTTCATAGAATGAAGGACGATTGGGAGCACGAGGTTCGCCCATCTCTGGATAGATGTATTCGGTCATTACTCCTGGCCCAAAACTCTACCAGCCTTGTTCCTCCTAGCTTGAGGTCCGAACTCAACTAGTTTCCGGCGTGCTCGCATTTTGGATGGAATGACAATTCTTCCCGTGATCTGGGGATAGGATTGGGTCAAACGACCCGAACGAAACCATTGAGCAGTTTGCCGTAGAGCTTTCGCCGGTTTCGAGCGTGATTTTATTTTCATTGCCCAAGCGGACAATGAGATCCTTCAGCACGAAGCACTTTTCCACGGGATGGCTAATGATCCAATGGTACCTGCAGTATTTTGGATGGTCAACCCGACCAACCTCATCCGGCCTTTTTGGCGCCGGAAGTTCAATTATATTTTGCTCCAATAATTGATCCAGGATCCCGGAGACTTCAGAATCTGCGAAGGGGTACTCTTTCTCTTCGAGCTCCTTTAGGCTTGGGAGACTCTTCTTTTGGGTTGGCGCCTTGTTAGGCTTGAATTCTTGCTTTGGCTTTGGGGCCTGATTTGAATTTGGTTTCTTGAAGGTGATTTTCGCTGGAGTCGTGGAAACGACCATTGCTTCCTTTGATTTCGTTGGCCTGCTGTCTTTTTTGACTTCTTTATTTAACTCATTTTGCTTTCTCGGATCACTTGGCAGATAGCTTCCATGCCTTGCGATCCGATTTCGAGATCGTGGCAGCCGAGTAGCCAACTCCTCAAAAGAATGTGGCATATTGGCTTGAGATTGTACAACAATCCCAAAGGCATACCTTGACGACATATCGATGGACGAGGCCTCGCTTATGCGCTCCTTGCAACCGAAAGCACGAGATTTCTCCATCGCTCGATGTATTCGACCACCGCTCCTCCTTGCCTTGTTTTGTCCTCGCAAGTTCGAAGGCCGACCGCGGCGCTGGCCTTTGTAAGCGAGTGAGAAACTCGCTCCAATTGATCCCAATCGCCGATCGATCCACCGAGAGGTCGGTGTACCATTCGAACGCCGCGCTTTGAGAGAGCTGACGAATCGCTTCACCATCATGTCATTGTATGTACCGCTGCGTTGTTGCAAGTTTCAATGAAATGAGCAATGTGCCGCCGGGTTGCCTTTACCATCAAGCACCGAACTTTGGAGGTTGATAGCCAAGGGGCATCTTCAATTCGCCAATCCGACGGCCGTAGGGTTTTATGACATCGAGTGATGATTGCGATGAACCACCGTGATTGAGCACGGATGGTATCGGCAATCATGTGTTGAAGTTGCCGACCGATAAAGAACCAACAGAGACATGTGTAGCATCACGGAACACATTTTTTAGCACGGTCCGATCATGCATGTCTTGTTTTTGCTCATCCTCATGAGTTTCGGACGCTTTGCCCTCGAAGGAGCCTTCATCTTTGTGGCTATCTTCTTTTTCTCGACTCATGTATCTCCAATTTGTTCATGAGAGCGGCAATTTGGGCGCTCTTTCTTCGAGAGACTTTGACATTTCGATTGCCAAAGCCATTTGTTGGAGCTTTTCATCCGAATCTAGGACCCGCTTGATGACTAGCACGCCTTCGAAAGTGACTCTCGTAAGATGTGTAATCTCCCATTTTCGAGAAGAGACGGCTTTGGCCGATCCAGCTGCACTCTTCATCCGGAGGCGTAGTCTGATCCAGTGGTGTTCTTGGAAAAGAGGGTTCTCTTGGAAGAGTTTTGCTTTTCCCGAGAACAGAGCCCGCTTCCGAGGTTAAGGATTTTTCCTTTACCTCTCTTGGAGAACTTCCTCAACAGAGATACCAATGAGATCTCCCACTTTGTCTTTGCTCTGGTGGCATGGAGGAATTCACCAACGCCTCCTCAAGTTCGCCTGGTTTGCTTCATTTTTAAAATCGCTTATCATGTTTGTTGAATTTGGAATTTGAGATTTGTTGTAGATCGAAAAGATGAGAGGCAAGAGGGTCCCATCTGGCGTGCGTAAATTTGTAACGAACAAATTTCTATTGTATCAAAATAATACAATTAAGAGTTGTTACAAATTGAGTTTGATATTTTGTAGTGGATTGACTCCTTGATTTGAGCGATCCTCCTGATTAACGATCCGCAGCTTGGAGACGAGGGGCCACGTGGCTTGATCCTACGCTCCAAAAGGACTTGATTGCCGAATTTTTGACGGTGTGGATTCGCTGAAGAGCTTTGTTTTGGTTCTTCGACTTTGAATTTGTCTTCGTGGAAGAGCTTTATCTCCGACGTTGATTTTGGCTTTAGCTTGATGCGTCGCTTTGTCGTGGATTCAAGAACTGAAAGATGTTTATATCTCTTCTTCTTCTTTCCTTCGACTTTAGCTTGGTTTTGGAGAATCAAGAGTGTTTGTGCTCTTCTTCTCCTTTCTTTTTCTTGTGTTTGGCTCAACTTCGCAGCCTTCTTGCCTCTTGACTCTTGCTCTCCTCCCTTGTTGGGGTCTCAGATTAGGTTAGTGGCCTATTTATAGCCAAATTTGGATAGCATTTTAACCACTTAAGAATTATCCGATTAATTTGAATAATTCTTTTGAAAAGTCTACTGATTATCTTAACCTATTTAAATGATTTATATAAATATAATATTTTGATTATATTTAATTTTTAATCAAGTAAAGATTAAAAAAAAGCAGGATGGGCCACATGGGCTTTTAAATTGAATTTGGGCTTTAAATAGACATTATGATTTTAATTGGCTTAATGGGTCAATTAATTAAAATTGACCTGGTCCAATAGACTTAATGGGCTAATTAAAATCAAATTGGCCAAAAGGAATTTTATTTAAAATTTTTTTAATGTCTACAGTGACTTAAAGTTTATTTATTATTACAATTCAAAGTTAATTAAAAGTTTAATTCAAGTACATTTAAAAATGAAAAATTGGTGCAATAACTTTTCAAATATTAAAATTTAGTCCTCATCTTCAACACACACCACCACCACTACATACCACCACCCCATTCCTTCCACCGGTGTTCTCCAGCTAGGTTCGAACCACTAGTCAAATCTACTACTAGAAATTTTCAACCACCAATAGTTGCTGGTGGTCAAATATGATGACAACTAGATTGGTTTTCAAAACCACTAGTCGAAAACCACTTTGTACCACCAGCATACCACCTGTCAAATCTACTGCTAGTGGTTTCGACCACCAACAATTGCCGGTATGGTCTGGTTCGATGACAAGCAGATTGATCTGCTGGTGGTTCGAACAGCCAGCGACTAGTGGTTCGAACCTCGTCAGAGAACACCAATGGTGGGGATTGGGATTGTGTTGAAGATGAGGACTAAGTTGTAGTATTTTAAATGTTATTATACCAATCTTTGATTTTTCAATTTATCTAAATTTTAAAATTTGAATTGCAATAATAAATCAACTTTAAGGACCAATTTGTGCTTATTGAATTGTTATGTACTCAATTGTAAATATTGTTTATTTAATTTAATGTAAATAGAATGATATTATTGTATTTTCGACTTAACATGTCCTTAATTTGTAAGAAAATGTTAGGTTCCAGCCGCAATGGCAAGAATAAAACGAGCGGTACTAAAAAACACATAGAGTCAAAAGAATAGGTCCTTATTGTACTGATAAGCCTTTTTCTTATGTACATTATAATTGTTACTAATGTTAATGTAGTATAATCTTATATATATGATTGATAACACAGTTTTTTCTCTTTCCAAAGAAACACCTCTGTTTGGATAATCTATTATGAGGTGAACATTTCATTAAAATCACATCAAATATTGGTTGGTAACTCATCATTTTTTTCACTGATGGAGTTTAACAGGTGCGAATATCAATCCATTAGACACAAAATTTTTCGATAAAATGTAACGTCATACATGGAGACCAAGTAATTACAAGGATTGCTACGCGAGACATCGCATTAATGGGCCAAAATTTTTTGGCGGCCCAATTTCATACCCTGGCTCATATATGTGACCTGGCGGCTAATGTGCAGAGTTGCGTGGCAGCCCCAAGTTGGTATCTAGCCTGTGATTCTGACACGTGGTGGAATCCCATCTGCGTGATCCAGGGAAATTGGAGCTATACGGGAAAATCTAGAAGTACACACAATTTCCTTCCATACACTTACCAGACTCTAACAACCTAAATAGAAAATGACTATAATGCCCCTCCCGGGCGAAAGTGGAGGGTCATACCCTCAATTAGTGTGTAGCATTTATCACACATAAATATATGTGTATTTCAAGCACTTCTCCGTTATCTAATGATTTTAAATTCAGATTAGGGGTTATATACACGAGATATGGGGGTAGTGCAACAGGCAAGATGAGGTCATAGTCATGCATGTATAGGCAACCGCGCGTGAATGATTTCTTCATTTTCCCATGGATAATTACTTTTGAGCTTGATTGCGTTGAAGCACTCGAAAACTGACATAAACACTCTCTATTCCCCAGACGCTGGGACGACTAAACTACTCCATTAATGGAGGAGGTGGATATATATATAGAGCGGATAATGTCTACTATTCATACAATTTCAGGCCTGGAAATTGAAATAAGAGACCTCTAATTTTAACTCAGCCAATAATAATGTCTGACTTATTCCCACTTTTTCGGTAGAACCAGTAGTGACTTTGAAGCTCTTCATCGATCCAAAATGCCAGAGTGATATTCGCTGTAGCTCAAAAGAACTTCGTTGATTAAGGATCAAACCGTAAAAACATCAACATGATATATAATTTCTCAACCAATGTTTAATTTGCTAGTATTTTGATTATGTGTTCAGTCTTTGTGACACAGATATGGAAATGTATTATTGGAAAATATCAGTTTCATTTTGCAATTACACTTCGGTTTTATTGTCTTCTTTTTAATTCGATCCCTGAGTTAATAATTATATTAAACCTAGTTAAATTTTGATCTAATTTGGGAACTACTTGTTTCTGTAAGTTTTCAATACCTTAAAGATATGATCGATTGTGACAAGATTTATATTTTGGCCTAAATAAATATCCAAAGGCTAATAGAAGAATGAGAGCTGTCTAACTAGCTAGTGTGTCTTAGATACATTTTTTATTTGCTAAAATGTAAATTTTTGGGTTTGGTAGTGGTAGAGTCCACGAGATGTGTTAATAATTTTGAGTAATTATAATATGAAATTGTATGATTGATATTAATGTTTGACGTTGTTGGCAAGTAAGAAATTAAATGAGTCAGAGAATAAATTATGTTGCTCATAAAGCTCGCGGTACCAGACAGGCAATGCATATGTGTGGATTTGTGAAGGGAGATGTGACTTATATAGTAACACATGATTTGGTACAACAACCTCGTTCTCTATATGTTTATCAGTTTAACCTGGTATTGCAATTTAGACAGAGTCTAAATCTATTGTCTCTACAACTTTATTATGGATTGTTTCATTTGGATTGTTTCATTCAATAAAAACATGACAACTATATATGCAAATATATTAATTCACATATATGACGTGCTTTTATTAGATGCTATAACCATTGAGACATGATTCAAAATAACACGTATATTTGGACTTGTTTAGACGATGCTAATTATAGATCAAAATCTATTTATCTTTATCTCAGGCAGCTAGCGAACCTATTAAAAGGCATCTTTGTGTTTCCTAAGGCATTGGGAAACCCTGTACAACAGCATTCAGAATTTGGGTATAATACCTTACAATGTTTATTTGTAATCGAATTAATTAAAAATAAAATAGTGGTTTAGTCATTATAAATTCTCACACAGTTCTCAATGCAAGTATAATACCTTGCAATGTTTATTTTTGGGTGCAATATATTAGCCGGGCTTAATGCTTCACATGTACATATCACATGTACACACCTGCATTGTAAATAACTTTAGGAGATTGATATATAGACATTGTGAAGTTGTCACTCAAATTTTAATTATTTTTCATTAATTTAATTTCGGTAAGCATTAAAAAGTTGTTGATCGATGGAGCTAATTAGAGTGACTTTTAGATGACATTTTCTATCAAATCAATATGTGATAGCTAGAATTTTATATTTTCAAGTATTTCCGAACGCATGGAATATATTGATGGTCTAATAGAATCTTTATTTGATAATTTTATTGAAATGTGTTATTGAAAATATCTCCGATTAGGGTTTTTACAAATAAAATCTTTAATTTACCACACAACCACTAACAAAATTTTTTTTTTTTTTCTGAAACAAGTCTGGATAAATGTTCTTTGTGAACTCAAACTTATCTTTAAAAAATCTGTAAAAGATTTCAGAGTCGAGATTGAAACAAACCATTTCAAAATGGTTCAAACTCTCAAGTTTTTGAAACCTACACTCCTCCGGTTCTTTGAGTTGAGTTCAACTTCGAAACAGCACGTCAATATCTTTGATCGTATAAAATTTTTTAAAACGCAAAATTAAAGAAAACCTTGTATTAAGAAAGCATATATATTTCATCTTTTAAAAAAAGTATTTTTCATATATATATATATATATATATATATATATATATATATATATATATATGACAGATAATATTACATCATCACTCGTAATAATTAATTTGTCATTTTAAATTCTACATTAAAATAACAATTAAGATGGAAACGGCTATTGACAGCGGTGCTAATAGTTGATCAATGATGTAATATTTATCTGTTATTTTACATCATTTGCTTTAGTTAATAATTAAGATGACAAATTATCATAAAAAAATAATAATTAAGATGACAAATTATGTACATGCACCCAAATGAATATCATATAAGGGATGATGAATAAGTCCTTTGTGATCATTATTGAATAATGATGGTATTCCTAATCACTCATCACATTGATGACATAACATCTGAATAATACTAATTATTATAAAATTATTACTCATTAATCAAAATGGTGTTATAAAAGTATAGAAACAATAGAGAGAATTTAGAGAGAATGAATTCTAAGGAATTCTCAGGAATGAATTTCATTAATAACTGAAGCCCTATTTATAGGAAAACTTCGAATGGTACAACCGTAATTATATAATTTCATCAAGGGTATAATAGTCATTCACATATAATAATTACATCTTTTACCAAATTATTCCTCCACCAAATTATTCCTCCACTAAATTATTCCTCATAATTCATAACCACCAAATTATTCTCAATTATTCATAACACTCCCCCTTGAATGACTATTAATACAAATGTCTTCTGGACTTGTTTGGAGAAAAACCCAGTGGGAAAAAAAACTTCCAAACCGATTGCAGGATAGCTTGGAGTGGTTATATACTGCTTCATCAAAACATTGCTCCCCCTGATGTCTTCCAAATGCAGATAGAGTATTCATGTGTTTGCCTCGTTAAAACCTTGTCAAGAAAACCCAGTGGGAAAAAACTTGATCGAAGGAAAAGAGTACAATTTGCTCCGCTTGATTTCATATCTTGAGAACTGATATCTTTACTTCTCTGAAATGATTTCAATATCATCATCGCTTGGATCTAAAGCATTAGCTCCATTATAACTTGATCCAATAGATACACCGTATCAATTTCTCCTATCGTTCTCAATATATCATGAATATGCCTCGTTAAAACCTTATTAGGAAAAACCCATGGGAAAAACCCTAATGAAGGAAAAAAGAGTACATTATTCATGTGAATACGCCTTTAAAGTTGCCTCATTAAAAACCTTGCTAGGAAAACCCAATGGGATAAAACCTCACTAAGGGAAAAAGAGTGCAATGCGATTTTATACAAGTATCTTTGTCGAAGCATTTCAAAATCTTTCATACATTTGTATGAGTATCATATACATTGGTTTTATACTCTTTGTTCATTTAGAGTGCATCAATTTTCTTACACAACTACAAAACATTCACCATGAACACATGTCTCAAAACACACAATTTAAAGCATATAAATTCATCATAAAAACATGTAAACATATAAGTAAACCTTCATAACTAACTAACACTTAAAATATATCATTTAACATTTAATACTCATTTAATAGGTTATTTCATTCCCAGGGGCTTAGCTCCCCCTTTAGGGTACTTATAAACACGAGCTTAGCTCACCCGATCCTTTAATTTTCTTTTCGGTATTACATACACACGATCTGGTAATTTAACTTTCATGAGCATGCAACATATAATGATCACCATGTTTATCTTTAAACTTGAGCACCAGTCATCATCATCTCATCATCTCATAAATCAAGGATTTCACATTCACCACTTATCATCTTCAATATATCTCAATATTTTCATTATCATTGATCATATGTAGCGCTACATTTTCATATCGTGTCGACACTTTTCAATTTCATTTCTTTCCCCATATCGACATAACTTATCGAGGTATCTCATTATTAATCCTCTTGTAGGATTACACAATATAGTTATGTCTATATACTCTTCAAGAGCATATGCCTCCGTTATTAAGACCATCTTTTATAATTTGCTTTGATATATATGTTTGGGGAAATCTGATAATATCAACGCTTCTGGCGTGCTAACTTATCAAAGCATCTTAACTGATATATGTGATTGTTCATAGCATCTTTTATGCATCTTTGAACTTCAAGTTCATATTTTAATTGTGAGGATATAACATGATGCATTTCACATATCATTTTTAACCTTTAATACTCCCCCTCATGCTGAGAAAATTTAGAACACCAAAACTCATACAGTTGGTATGATTTTAATCATATATGTTCTCATCATTCACCTTAATATGGGAATTTAGACCTGTTTGCATTCTATTCTCGGGAGCATTCCGCAATTTATTTGAGGACTTTAAATAATTTGCCATATAATATCCCACTTGTATGCGCATACCAAATCCTTCGTGGATTTATTCAAGTATTGGGATATACATTTACTAGCTTTATCATTAAATTCAAAATCATGCTCATACCGTGAGCAAATATTTCAGAAATTTCAATCATATACACATGTGACTATCTAGTGGATCCATATCATAATATCTAGTAGTCCACATGGAGGATGAGTGGGCCCATATTTCTCATCCTTTATTCCGTATATATTTGGGATTTATTCCCAATATTGGCTAGTAATGATTTCATCATTTATCGAGAACAATCATTGAAGAATTCTTTTAATTCTTCACTTGAAATATTGATTTCAATAATTATTTAAACCGGGATGGTTAGTCCGCTTTGCAAACAGTATTATTGAACTTCTAGTTCAAGAAATTCTTATATCGATTTCACTAGTATCTGATAGTGCTCAACATTGATTTATCATAGAAACAATTCACCGACATATTCCATCATCTTTTGGTGACATTATTGTCTACTACTGTTCAAACACGGAGTTACAGCTCATACGCATCACATCCGACTATTATTTAATTCCGAAATCGTAGCTCTTACGCTTTATTTAAAATCGGAGTCTTATTTCATACGCGTCGTATTATTCTATAAATAAATCATCAAAATTATTGCAAAATTCATCCTAACAAGGGTCTATACATTATAATGGATCATATGCTCTCAAATCTTCGAAAATACTATCCATCACTACCGATCAAAATCCTAAAAAGGATTTATCGATGTAAATTTGGAAAGATTAAGGATGCTAATGAATAAGGGTATCCCACAAGATATCCGATGCTTGATTGAAGCAAAGGTTCGATTATTTGGTGAGGTTTCAATTCCTTCTAAATACATGCCTGGTATGGGTAAAAGTAGTTTTTCAAAGAAACGGAGAGCAAAAAGATTAGGAGGATGCTACAAGTGTGCTCGGTGGACATGTTACACTCGATGTAAATCTGTGGGGTACTTGTCCAGAAACCGAGAAGATAAAATAGCATTCATTAAGGATGGATTGAGTAAGGAGCCTTTGGATGATATTCAACAGGCTCTTGAGACACATCCTAGTGGACACGTGCAAGTTGAGCTAATGGCCTTATGGGCCAAATTCAAAGATCAACAAGCACTTTATAGTCTTGAAATACTTACTTTAAAAGATCCAGTTTGTAAATTTAGTAGAATAACTTAGTATAATGATTTTCCCATATTTATGTAAGACAAATTTATGTAATATAGAATATCAATATTTTTCTTTTATTTGTAAATATCGCTGATTTTCGATTTTTTTCGCTTTATTTTCTATCACCGATGATATATGTCATTTTCACTTAAATTTTTTTCTCAGATTTTTCTCTTTCATATTTGTCAAAAAGTAAATAGTGCACTCAATTATTGGTTTGAAAATTTTTCTTTAAATAGAGGGATTCATATATCTATCATTCATTCGCTGAAAGAGAAAGATAGAGGTGGAGATGGAGATGGAGATATCAATCATCTCATGTAAGTCAATCTTTACCTCGCCAGGTAAAAACTATATGTGTTCTTGGTGGCTCCAGATTAGTAGGTCATATCCAATATGTGGATATGGCGGACCAACTTGTAAGGGAGTTAGGGAAACAAAATATCAATATACTATATGGAGAGACTAATAACAAACTATTAAGGAGTCTTACGATGGTCGCACAATTATGGGGGATAAGAGTGTCAAGTATAATACCTTTTCATCGAATTGGAGGCGAATCGAATTGGAGTTAGAAATGTCATTAGTCCAACCGATTGATGCTACAAACACAATCCATCCATGATCGTCGATGTACATGATGAGCAATAGTGAAGCTTTTATTGTTCTTCCAGCGCTATAACACGCTGGAGGAAATATTCAATATAGCGTCATTTGCACAGTGGAATTTTCATACCAAACCCATAGGTTTATTAAATATTAATTATTTCTTCATGGTTTGCTAGCATTTCTAGATCGTGTAGAACATAAATTTATTTCTCGCTCAAATGAGAAATATACTTGTTTCTCGCTAATACGATTCTTGATCTACTCATCAAGATTCAATCATATGTTCAAAAATCATGGAAGTCAAACCCATCCACAGATCATCGGTGTCAGCGAAAAAGAGATCCTTTGGATCTTTCATTATGAACCCGAATGTTCTGGTGGCGGAGTTACTGAGTATTTATACTCTCGAGACGATCCCTCATTTATGGGTTCAATATATATTTTCTTTTCGTATTTCTATATTTTCGAAAGTGTTTATTGTCATCTTTGATATTCTCAATATGTTCCACTTCGACCGCTTTGTACTTCTTCTGGAGTAATAATAATATCATATTGGCTTTATTCAAATACAGAAATCTAGTGATTATGCTTCTTCAAGAGCATTTTATTCTCATATTAATACAATCTCATATCATCGATGAGATTACTTCATATAATCTCTCCATGCGATATATTTTCTTTGATTTATCAACACGGACCTATTGAGCATTTTACTTTTTATCTATTTATCCAATGGTAACTTCAAGTACCACTTGCTCAATTTTCTCCATTAATATTCCTAAGATATATGGAGAAGTAATTTTATTCTCATCGCTCTACTTCTTCGAGAGTATGATTAAAATATTTGATCAACTACTTCTTCCTGAGTATGATTAGTTATAACCAATCGTGTAGTATTACCCACCACATTGGAAATATATGCGAAATCTAAAGTGCGTAAATTTAAATTGCAGAAATTAAATTTCCTCCAATAGGTGGTCGAACCTACCTTATGGGAATTATTGCAATAAATATAAATTTACAGAATTTAAATAGCAAGAATTAAATTGCATAATGTTTAACTACTTCTTCAGGAGTAGGATCCGCTAGTAGAAGGTATTACCCATCACTTAGCATATAAAGTGCAGAAATATATAAAACCTTCCGCTTAGTGACGGTTGAACCCATCATCAAGTAGGAGGTATTGCAAGAATTAAATTGCAGAAATAAAATGCGAGAATTAAATATTGAACTGCTTCTACGGGAGCGTTTGTTCTTCTAGAACAAATACTCATTACTTCTATGTCGCACACTTATCCTTCTAGAATAAGTACATTATGTAATTGAACTCTTCTGGAGTTACATTAATATTTCGATCTTTTAACTCAAATGGACTTCAAGCCATTTTATATAATCAATGGATTTAGAATTTCTTCATGAATATTCTATCCATTTTTCACCGTCGTTAAAATTAGGTCGGTTTTACCCTAAAGGTAAAATTGTCCATTCCACCGCAAAGGTAAAATTGTCAAAAATATTTTATCAATGTTTTACGATTGAAAATTATCTCCTTTCTACTTCAATTTATCAATATCAAAATGTTCAAGGACTATTTTGTAACTTTTTCAAAAATTGGGGTACTGTTTTGCAAATTTTTGAAAGTTTACCTTATCAATATTAGTGTCAAATCAAGCTCTCGTTAAATCGAGTATAATAGAGTCGAAAATTTGATTTTGATAACGATACTCCTTATATCTCGAGAAAACGAATATTATAGTTTAATATATTATTATATTATAAAGTAATATAATTTATATATACCTTTTCCATTTTCTTTGGTAGAAGCAATTGAACATGCACGTATTTTCTCCATTTGCCAATTCTTGAATTGCCCATAATGCAATAATCATCATTAAGCCAAAATATAATATTATTAAACTATAATTAAACACCAGAGATGAGAGAAAAGTTATAAATGTTGCGTGCTGAAGAAAGAGAACGGAGATCGTGAGAGAATAGGAAGAAGAATAAAGGAGATCTCTCGAATGAAGATGATTTTGAGAGGAGAGAATCTTGATCCAGAGAATTGTTCTGTGAGCATAGTTTTAGAGACAATTAATCTGACTAATATTAAGGTTTCTGATACAGAGGTTCATCAATAGATGCAATCAGAGA
This sequence comes from Jasminum sambac, assembly GCA_018223645.1. Taxonomy (NCBI): domain Eukaryota; kingdom Viridiplantae; phylum Streptophyta; class Magnoliopsida; order Lamiales; family Oleaceae; genus Jasminum; species Jasminum sambac. The sequence continues at coordinate 33,352,205 of CP073652.1, forward strand.
GATACTCCCTTCATATTACTCAAATGGCTAGAGACTCGTGCTGATAACGTGTTATAAAAGTATAGAAACAATAGAGAGAATTTAGAGAGAATGAATTCTAAGGAATTCTCAGGAATGAATTTCATTAATAACTGAAGCCCTATTTATAGGAAAATTTCGAATGGTACAACCGTAATTATATAATTTCATCAAGGGTATAATAGTCATTCACATATAATAATTACATCTTTTACCAAATTATTCCTCCACCAAATTATTCCTCCACTAAATTATTCCTCATAATTCATAACCACCAAATTATTCTCAATTATTCATAACAAATGGAAAATTAATTACGGACAATTAAATATCAGGTCACGGTTAATACCATTATTATATATGCAAATCCCACAAATTGTGGGATTTGATCGTCTCAAATTTCACCCCCTTTTTCAATTTGATTTTCTTGAAACCTAATACACCTATATATATAAAGAAACACTACAGCCCTAAATTTTTCTTCTACCTTATTCTCACAGAACAACAACTATGGCAGAAACCAAAGTGAGTCTGTTAATAGACACGAAATCCAAAAGGGTTTTATTTGCAGAAGCTGGAAAAGACTTCGTCGATTTCATATTTCACATTCTTGCTATGCCATTAGCCACTGTCATTAGGTTACTTGGCAAGCAAGAAATGGTGGGCTGTTTGGGAAATCTCTATGACAGTGTTGAGAGAATTTCAATACTAAGTACATATTAAATGGGAAGAACAAAGAAATTTTCTTGAAACCAAAGGCAACAAATCCAATTTCTTCGGTCCCTTTATCACTGCTCACTGATAAACCAACTGCAAAGACCTACTATGGATGTAACTACGGCAATTGTTGTTCGTCCAGTTTTTCTGATGAAGAAAATACGCCTTGTAAAGGATGCTCGAGATCGCTGACGAAAGTTTTGACGTATGTTGTGCCTCCCCCGAAGAAAGATGAGTCGACCGAAGGTGGATTTGTCAACGACGTGGCTATTTACATGGTAATGGATGATCTGGTTGTACAGCCTTTGTCTAGCATATCAAGCATTGTCTTGATTAACAAGTATAATGTTAAGGAATTGGGTGCACTTCAAGAAAAGGAGATAGACTTCGGGATGGACGAGGTACGCCTCTCGAATCACTTTGCCTAGAAGTTTTCTTTTTATGTACTTGCTTTGAAAAAACTCAAATTTTCTTCTGGCGGTTTGAAATTTTGAGGTCCTTAATTTTCATATAGAAAAAAGTAAGGGAAAAAATGAAAAATGAAAAATTGAATTGGGTCCTAGGAGATCTAGGGATTGCATATTGAATTGGTTTCATGCGGGCCCTAAAGTGATAATATTCAATATAGAGATAACATATGTCCCATAGTTCACATGGACATTGGATCGGTTCTGTATGTGTAGATGTGGAAATTAAAAGGAATTAATTCTAAACTTTATTTCTATTCGTCAGGCTTTGAAGCTATTGAAGGCATCTTTGCATTCGAGCAATGTTCTCACCACTGTTTTCCTGAGCGATGAATGTGACAAAAGCAATGTTACCATTTCGACAGAATTAGAAGATGATTAATGATGACTCACTTCATCAAATTCTTGGCAAAGTTGTTGGTATGTGAAGCCAAATGTCCACAAAGTCAAAGAAAGAGGCTGCATGTGCTCAAAAGTCAAAAATTATGGCTCAATGTTTGTGGGCTGTACGAGTTCACATTTGCAGATGAAGAAAATGGATGCAAAATTATAGCCGTCATTCTTGACAAAAGACAGCCGTAATTGTTGACAATTTGTGTAAGATTAGGTGGCAGTCGTAATTGTTGACAATTTGCGTAGGAGTAGGTGCATGGATCGCCTATAAATAAAGGCTCCATTCTGCATTGTAAATACACCACAATCAACACCAAAAACACCAGAATACACCAACACAATAGCCATTGTGTAGAGAGAGTGTGAGAGCTTCAGTGTAGAAGCTATACACGAGAGATAAAAGTGAGTGGAGTGATAAAGCCTTTATGTGGCGCAGAGAAAATACAAGTGTGGTATTTTTGTACTCCTCCTTTGAGATAGTGAAATATATTGGTGTGGATCCGTGGACGTAGGCAGTTTGGCCGAACCACGTTAAATCTCGGTGTTCCATTTTTGTGTTTATTTTAGCGTCCATTATTTTTCTCAGTCGCATATTATTTTTTGTGTCCCACTGATCTTGGGTGGAATTAGTAGCGCCTAATTCCCCAACAATTGGTATCAGAGCTTTGTTTGTGATATCTCTTGAAATTCTTAGTATGCTCTGTGGTTGCAAAGATAGACTCCATCTTCCACATCGTAAACGATTTCTCGAAAAATCACATCTTGTTCGAGTGGGAGTAATGGCGACAGATTTAGAGGATTTCCAAAATCGATAAATTTGATGGCAAAAATTTTGGATATTGGAAAATGCAAATGGAGGACTATTTGTATCAGAAGGACCTATATAAGCCGTTGAAAGAAAAGTCAGAAGGCGAGAAAGACGACGAGTGGGAGGTGCTTGATCGAAAAGCACTCGGGCGCAATTAGATTGACCCTATCAAAGCTCTGGCCGCTTTCAACATTAAAAATGAGAAGACAACTTGGCGTCTCATGGCAAATCTATCCAAAGATGTATGAACAACCGTCATGAAGAAATAAAGTTCATTTGATCAAGAAATTGTTCAATATGAAGATGATGGAAAGCGGGAGATTTGGAGAACACCTCAACGAATTCAATGAGGTAGTAGACCAATTGACAATCTGTGGTGGAAATCACTTTAGTGATGAAGTTCGAGCTCTATTAATTCTTGGGCGCTTGTTCGAGAGCCGAATGGCACAACACAAACCATCGAGCTCAAATTCGTAAGTCGAAAACAGGTTCGATGACGTTGTGAGCATGATCTTGACCGAAGAGATCCGGAGATGATGCGCCTTCAACTTCCGCCCGCTTTCAATGTAGATAGCAGAGGCGTAAGTTCAAACAGAGGGCACGGGCGTGACGAGCAAGTCGAGGAATGGCGCATCGAGATCCAAAATCACATAAATTCCAACAAGTCAAAGTCCTGAATGTTGGAATTGCGGTCGGTTGGGCACTATAAAAATCGGTGTAGGCGCTCCAAAGGAAACGGAGAACAAGACCGAGGTCAATGTCGTGGACCAAGAAGCACGTGATGCTTTGATATGCTCCATGGAGAGGAAGGCCGACTATTGGGTAATAGACTGAGCATCGCTCCATGCCACCGCAAATCGACACTTTTTCGCAAATTATGTGCTCCGAAACTTCTGAGAAGTATATCTCGAGACGATTATCCTTGCGGCGTGGTGGGCATAGGAGAAGTACAGATCAATGTCAATGGATCTCAGATGGAAATTGAAGGACGTGAGACATATTCCGTAATTGAGGAAAATTTGATCTCCGTCAAACAGTTGTCGAGAGAAGGATGTGACACAAGCTTCTCTGGTGATAATTGGAAAATCACCAAGGGGGCCATGATAATCGCACGTGGTAAGGATAGTGGCACCCTATACACGACGGCGAATGCGTGTATGACAATTGCAGTTGCTGATAGCAAGGATGCGAACTTGTGGCACCAAAGACTTGGGCATATGAGCCAGAAAGGGCTCAAGTACATGCATGCAAAAGGAAACTACTAGGACTTGCCTATTGATTTAGACTTTGCGAAAGTTGTATTTTCGGAAGCGTAAACGGGTGAGTTTCAATACAAGTGGCGTAATCCTCAAGAAAGAGAAGCTTGAACTTGTCGACACGGATGTGTGGGGTCCAACCAGCTTCATCGATTGGCGGAAAGTCATACTGTGACTTTCATTGATGACCACTCGAGAAAAGTGTGGGTTTACTTCTTGAGACACAAATCCGATGTGTTCGAGGCGTTCAAGAAGTGGAAGGCCATGGTGGAGAATGAAACTGGTTTGAAAGTAAAGAAGCTGAGATCTGACAATGGTGGAGAGTACGAAAATTTGGCGTTCAAGAAATTTTGTTACCAAAATGGCATCAAGTTGGAGAGAACGTTGCCCAGTGAACACCGCAATGTAATGGAGTTGCGTAACGCATGAATCGGACATTGACAGAAAGAGCCGTAAGCATGAGAATACATGCAGCCTGGCCAAAAACAGCTTTTGGGCGGAAGTCAATACTTGGCGGCATACCTAGTTAATCGTGGACCGCTTGTACCATTGGAGTACAAGATACCTGAAGAAGTTTGGAACGGGAAAGAAGTGAAACTTTCTCATTTGAAAGTATTCGGTTGTGTCGCGTATGTGCACATTAGTGATAATGCTAGGAGTAAGTTGGACTCAAAATCACTAAAGTGTACTTTCGTTGGATATGGTGGAGACGAGTTCGGTACCGCTTTGGGATGACCGTAACAAAAAGCTCATCGAAGCTTCGGGATGTCATATTCAATGAAAAGGTGATGTACAAGGACGTAAATGCGATGCACCCAATGACACAATCCACGATGATCCAACATATGTTGTTCCTGACGACACTCCGTAAGGAAGTACGCCAAAGCGCATGCATGAGGGTCTGGCAGACAGAGGAGCCCATCTCGAGGCCGATTCACCACGCTCACCGACCCCCATTGTGAGGAGGTCAAGTCGACCTCATGTTCCGAATCGGAAGTACATGAACTACATGTTGCTCACTGACGCCGGTGAACCTGAATGCTATGACGAGGCATGTCAGGTGGGAGATTCTGTTAAGTGGGAGCTTGCAATGAAAGACGAGATAAAGTCTCTCATCTCCAACCAGCACGTGGGAACTAGCCGAGTTGCCCGTGAGGGAAGAAAGCTCTCAACAATAAATGGGTGTACGTAATCAAAGAAGAACATGATGGTTTGAAAAAGATACAAGGCGAGATTGGTAGTCAAAGGTTTCAGCAGAAGAAAGAATTGACTACACAAAGATTTTTTCACTGTTAGAAGTCGACAACAATTCGATCGGTGTTGAGCATTGTTGCAAATGAGGGCTTGCATTTGGAGCGCTTAGACGTGAAAACCGCTTCCTTCATGGTGACTTAGAGGAGGAAATCTATATGCAAGAACCTAAGGCTTCTCGAAAGGAAAAGAGAAGTCTGGTATGCAAATTGAAGAAGAGCCTATACGGCTTAAAGCAAGCGCCTAGACAGTGGCGGTTCGAGTCCAGCTATATCATTTTGCTACTTTATGTCGATGACATGTTAGTAGCCGGCTTTCGGACATGGGACGAGATCAAGAAGTTGAAGAAGCAACTATCGGCGGAATTCAAATGAAGGACTTGGGTGAAGCAAAACAAATTCTAGGGATGAGAATTTGTAGAGACAAGCAAAAGGGTGTTTTGCAGCTTGTCACGAGCCAAGTATGTTGATCAAATCCCGCAAAGGTTCAACATGAGCAAGGCAAAGCCACCAAGACGCCATTAGCGAATCATTTCCGCCTATCCAACGCACCACCTCCTAAGACAGAAGAGGAGAGAAACTTCATGGCTAAAATTCCATATGCCTCACCATTGGAAGTTTGATGTATGCCATGGTTTGTACTGCACCGCATATTGCTCATGCAAAGGGGAGTTGTGAGCGGATATATGGCAAATCCTCGAAAGCGAGATTGGGATGCGATAAAGTGGATATTGAGATATCTACGGAACTACCGATAAATGCTTATGCTTTAGACGAGGCGAGGTGACACTACGAGGTTTCGTAGATGCGGATTTTGTCAAGCAGGTAGATCGTAGAAGAAGCACGACCGGTTATGTCTTTACAGCTTGGTGCCATCTGCAGCTAGTTGGATTTCGCAGATACAGAAGATTGTTGCGTTATCAACAACAGAAGCAGAATACGTTGCAGTGACCGAGGCTAGCAAAGAAATGATATGGTTACAAGGTTTGTTGGCACTGGGTTGCGAACAGAGAAGAATGTCTTGCACAAAGGACAAATGGGAGTGCGATACATCCTGGCAAAGAATTCGGCATTTCATTCCGTAACCAAGCATATTGGACTCGTTATCACTTCATCGCATCACTTTTGGAAGATGGAGTATTGAAACTTGAAAAGATTCAAGGCACCAAGAACCCAAATTGACATGATGACGAAGACAAGAACTAATGAGAAACCTGAGCCGCTCACTCGCTTGGTCTTCTTCAATGAAGACAGAGGAGATGACCCACATCACATTTCATAGAAGAGGAGATCCATTTGTCTTCAAGTGGGAGATTGTTGGTATGTGAAGCCAAATGTCCACAAAGTCAAAGAAAGAGGCCGTGCTTTCAAAAGCTCAAAAATTACTACCAACGTTTGTTGCATTGAGTTCACATTTGCAGATGAAGAAAATGGATGCAAAATTATAGCCGCCATTCTTGACAAAAGACACCAAATAATTGTTGACAATTTGTGTAAGATTAGGTGGCAATGTAATTGTTGACAATTTATGAGGAGTAGGTGCATGGATCGCCTATAAATAAAGGCTCCATTCTCGCATTATAAATACACCACAATCAACACCAAAAACACTGGGACACACCAACACAATAGCCATTGTGTAGAGAGAGTGTGAGAGCTTCAGTGTAGAAGCTATACACGAGAGATAAAAGTGAGTGGAGTGATAAAGCCTGCGTGGCGAGAGAAAATACAGTGTGGTATTTTTGTACTCCTCCTTTTGAGATAGTGAAATATATTGGTGTGGGTCCGTGGACGTAGGCAGTTTGGCCGAACCACGTTAAATCTCGGTGTTCCATTTTTGTGTTTATTTTAGCGTCCATTATTTTTCTCAGTCGCATATTATTTTTTGTGTCCCACTGATCTTGGGCGGAATTAGTAGCGCCTAGTTCCCCAACAAAAGTCTCTTAGATGGTATTATATTTCCAGGTTGAATGCAAGAGGATTTGTTAGCATTGCAGAATTTCTCCTACTTTAGTTTGCTTTTTTTGCCGAAAACTTGGATTTTTTTTTTATCAACTGCTTTTTATGCTTTGAATTAAAAAAATTATTTATTTTGAGTTTTCAACTACTAGGGGTGTGGACGTAGACCTAATTTAACAAGGTTGGCAGTCATGTGCTGAAGAATTTGGGAACATAAATGTCCTTAACTAGAACTTGACCCTTTGAGAAAGATGCTGCAATATGACAAAACATGGTACCAACTACCAATTGCATTTGAGAATTCCTACATATTTCATTATTATAAAATCAAATGTTATAGACATTATCTTTCATTAATTTAGAAAGTCTTTCAATAAGAAATGCAGTGGGACAAACAATTGCCATTTTTATGTAGGACATTCAATTTTCACGCAACATGTGTGTGAGACGTGTGTGCGCACAAAAGCAATGATCGATTTTGAATATTATGTTAATGTTTGAAATTGTTGGACAATTGGAAGTTAAGATTGATTACGTGAAACATATGTTAAGATTTTAAATCTTCCTCGACTATTTTATAATTACAAACTGCACATTTAACAAAGTTATATGTTCTCAAATTTCTCAATCAAACTTCACAATTTCAAACTTAATATAGGATATTGCAATCAACACATTTAACAAAGTTATATGTTCTCGAAGTTATATGTTCTCAGTACGTATAATTCAAATCGTCTACACATTGCTTCTTTGTTAACGTGGCCCTTATCTTTTTAACATGTTTAGGCAATACGTTGTTAACGTGGCCCTTATCTTTTTAACATGTTTAGGCAATACGTCCACAAACCCACACCAAGAGAGGATAAAGGAACCGTCTAAAGGCGAGTTTTCCTCTTCCTTTATGTAAAAGAGGAATACAATCAATCAAATTTCGGCGCTTCATGAAGTGCTTCTCCCAGGGTTAAACTTCCGTTTGTCCATATATTTCAAGAAATCGAAAATGCTACATTTTCAGAGCTAAAATTTTGTTAAAATTACAGCACTTGATGTAGCAATTGTCCATCGTCAAGCATGATAGATTAAGAGGCCCACTACCACTCTTACTACTGTGTGGCAAAGATAGAATGCGCAACGTCAGTGCTATTATTCCTATTCGAGAAATAGCATCTTTCTTTTTTTTTTCCCCATTCCCACTCCCATAAGAATGAACACTATGAGTTGCATTTCGAACAGGCATGAATACATAGCCTAGGATAACTTCGAGAGTTATGCGACATTTTTATATGATAAATCCGCGATTTCTTTCAATTTGTAATCCAATACGCAAACGGCAAATCAATTGATTCTATCAAGCTCGCTACATGTTATGTGTACGCGAATATTTTCTCACTCAGCTCACTTTTCTCTCTCCTGGATAGCTTAGTTTGGGATATTTTTCCAATGCAGAAGAGGCTTTTATTTGAAGGCAAAAGTGATGGACATGGGTTTGGGCATGGGGAGCGTTTAATTTTGACCCACCATGCCAATTATCACCTACCAACTGCATTCACAACTCAAACCAACTTCTCCAATACTGAACACTTCGAGCGACAAAGCAGAGCGCTGCTTCGATTCTGTTCTCGAAGAGCCGGAGCAGCTCCCCTGCCCGGCCACTTGCTTGCAGCCATCTCTCTGCCACTGTGGACTGGTATGTTCTTCTTCTTCGATCTTCCCTTAATTTGATTGTAACGGGACCTAATTTCGTATTGACAATTTTCCCCTAATTTGATTGTAATGAATCCTAATTTCATAATGGCAATAAAGTTGCTTTCTTCGTGAAGTGTTCTTCCTTCTTTTCTTCCTTTGCTAATTGCTACTGGTAACCGTCTGTGACACGGTGGCAACAAAAGAACCGGCAAACTTCAAATTTGGTAGGTTATCCCAAAGTCAGTGTTACTGCTTTACTGTGTTCCTCGAATTTGGCAGATTATCCTAAATAATTTTACAGATTATGTTATCTTTGCTGACTTTATAGATAATTGTTTTGCTGATTGGCGAAATTTGAGCTCTTAGTACTTAATTATTGTTTAATTTTGATTCCCATTTTTTAATAGAGTAATGATTATTACTGATTACATGCATATTACAGATTCTTGAAAATTTGCAGCTTTTTCTAGTTGTGAATTGTGATATACGTAATTTGTATATTACCATGTGATTTACAGATTATAGGACAATTTCCATGTTTTTGTGCAGTTATACATGATCAGTAACTTTTTTAATGTTATTGAATTGAATTAGTATTAATAATCAGTCTCTGTATGCAGCGTTGATGGTCCATGGTCAATAGTCAACGGCGCCCTAGTTCAACTTAAATCCTATATCCCCCTTGATTATCACTCTTTGATTACTCCCACTGATTATCGGATTTGCTACTCTCAAATTTGATCCCTTTTGCAACCTGATTTTCTGGCGACCTAATCTTCTTAAAAGAAAACACACCTTCATTTGAAAACAACTATGGCAGAATCCAAAGTGAGTTTGAAGCTGCTGGTTGATACTAAAACTAAAAGGGTTTTATTTGCAGAAGCTGGTAAAGACTTCATCGATTTCATATTTCACATTCTTGCTCTGCCATTAGCCACTGTTATTAGGTTACTCGGCAAGCAAGAAATGGTGGGCTGTTTGGGAAATCTCTATGACAGTGTTAAGAATTTCAATTCTAAGTATATTTTGAAGGGGAGGGACAAGGAAGTTTTCTTAAAACCAAAGACGCCAAATCCAGTCACTTCAGTCCCTTTATCAATGCTTACTGATAAACCAACTGACAAGACCTACTATACATGTGAGTACTGCAGTTATCCGTCCAGTGTTTCTGATGGAACCAATGCAAGTTGTAAGAGATGCTCTGGAACTATGACGAAGGTTTTGGCATATGTTGCACCTCCCTCAAAGAAAGATGTGTCCACTGAAGGCGGATTTGTAAACGACATGGCAACTTACATGGTAATGGATGATCTGGTTGTCCAGCCTTTGTCTGCTATTTCAAGCATTGTTTTATTAAACAAGTATAATGTTAAGGAATTGGCTGCCCTTCAACAAAAGGAGGTAGTTGTTGGGATGAATGAGGTATGTATGTTGAATCACTTCATCTAGAAGCTTTCTTCAACATGTTTCTTTGCATGGAATCCATGGTCCCCACACACCCAACCCCCCCTCTTCTCTTTTGTGGTTAAGTGGCTAAGATATATGTGGCATATGAGTCTAGACTCTAGATTTATTGTTTCATTTCTTGTTTTATTAGCCATCACATCCACTCAAAGCAACTCTCATATACAACCAAGTATACTAATTCAGTTATATAGTTATGTGGGCTATTTTTATTGAATGGGGTAACTTGGGGGATAGGAAACAAGGCTGAAAATGTGGAGTTACTAATACCCCATAGGGCCAATTACATCTGGAATCTTGGTATATTAGGTTGAAGGAAGATGGTTATCCTTAACTTACATGACCTATTATAGTTTCGAGGGACTAGTTTTGATCCTTCTATGTTCCATTTGGCAAGATTGTCATTTGTTCATATGCGGCATGATCTTCAAAGGAGAAGAGGTCAACTCATTGAATGGCCTATCCCTGCTCAATGAGGAGAGGCCACTTTTTGATTGCAAAATGACAAAAGAGAGAATGAATACTCTCACCTCATTGGATGGGATGAGCCACCCATTGCGTCAACCTGGACTCATTGGGCGACCATCTTACTAAGACTATGCGATCGTCATATCACAACATTGGATTAAAAAAAGGGGATACCATAAAGATTGTCTTAAATCAGTTCAAAAGTTATCAAGATTAGTGCTTAATTTTTAGATGCTTTAACGAATTTGGTAACGGGTTCAATATCCCTGATTAGCGAACTATTCTATTTGAGAAGACTTCACTTTATTTTTCTTTTGCACGAGGATAATTAATTTTAGAACCTGGCTTGGCTGACAAAATTTTTTAGAGGAAACGCTATTAATTCTAAATCTTATCTGTCTTTCAGGCCCTGAAGCTATTGAAGGCGTCTCTGCATACGAGCAATGTTCTCACGACTGTTTTCCTGACTGGTGAATGTGACCAAAGCAATGTTCCCATTTCAACAAACATGGAAGATGATCAGTGATGATTCCATTCATCAAAATCTTCGTTATATTTTTTTCAAGGCTCTTAAATGTATCATATGGGAAATAGGATCAAAATTGCAGGATTTGTCCTACTTTGCTTTGCTTTTGTAGCTGAAACCAAAACTTCAGCTAGAAAGTTTCCAAAATGTGTCAATTAACCCATGTATATTTTATTTATTTTATGTGTTCAAGTTGGTCTACATCTTTGTAATTTCGTCCCTATTGTACGCAAAAATAATATCATCCATACTAATAAGTTATGTTTGATTTGGTGAAATAAGGTGGAAAAATATTAAATATATTTTTGTACTTCATATAAAATAAAAAATGGACTTTAAATTTTATGGTACAATTACTTTGAACTTGTTTTTGATTGATCTCACTGAAAATAATTTCAAATGACTAATGCGATGGTTATTTTCAACTTACATTCATATACAAAGTGAGTACTTGGGGTGTGTGTGATTCATTGATTGCCTTTCATTTGCATGGAAAATTTCACATCTAAGGAATTCAATTCTATATTTATTATTTGATGCACAAAATTTTCAAAAATAACTGAATTCTAGGTACAAACTTTTTTTTTTCTTTTTTTTAAACGAATTCTAATTATAAACTTCTAAAACTTGTTTCTACTCATTTTGTACGGAAAATAAAATCCACCTTAGTTCCTTCATTTTTCATGTAAGATGAAAAACAAATTCTTTTCTACCTTTCCCAATCAAACACGCCCTTAGTTTAGAAACAGTATTTCATTTCATAATTTATTAATTTATATCATTCAATAGAAATAATTCATATTATTAAATATTAAAGATAACAGATTTAGCATTAAAGTGAATGATTGGCCCAATGTAAATACTACCTCCATCCCAAAAATATAATTCACTATTTCTTTTTCATCTATCTCAAAATATAGACGATATTCCTTTTAAAGATATAGTTAAAATATTATTTGTCTTTTATATCCTCATTTAATATACATTATTATCATTAAAATAAAGTAGATAAGAGGGTATATTAGAAAAATACTCTTGAATTTTAGTTTTTCAATATCATTAATTGTATTTTTTAATCTTTGTGAAAATAGAAATTGGTTATGTTTATGGGACCGAGCTAATAATTCACATTATTAAAGTAAATAATGATCTGCCGAAAGTGAGTTATTAAAGTAAATAATTCCCATTATTAAGTGAATGATTGGCCCAGAGACTGTGCATGCGGTATCCAGATAGGCTATTCTACAGCGCTACAGCAGAACGAGTTTCCACGGACAGAGCACACAGTCACTGTGATTCTGGTATGTGCTCCTTCTTCTTCTATCTTCCCCGATAACGAGACCTGATTTGATTATAACGATACCTAATTTTATAGTTTCTAAAAGGTTCCTGCATTTCTTGCTCTGCTTATTGCTACGGTTAACCCTCTGTGGCACGGTGGTAACAAAAAATTTGGTAGATTATCCCAAAGTCAGTATTATTGCTTTACTGTATTCCCCTAATAAGATTACTACTTTACCGTGTTTCGAGAATTTGTCAGATTATCCTAAATAATTTTACAGGTTATGTTATCTTTGCTGACTTTATAGATTATTGCTTTTTACCGATTGGCAAAAATTGGGCTTTTAGTACCTAAAACTTGTATAATCTTGATTCTTTCTTTTTGGGAATTGATTAATATTATTACAGATTACATATATATTACAGAGTGCTGGAAACTTAGGAATCTTTTCGAATTGTGTATATATATTTGATTTACAAAATATAGGTCCATTTCTATGTTTCTGTGCATTTATACATAGGTGGTCCTGCCATGAGGCCGATGAGACTGTCGCCTCAGGCCCAACCCTTCGGGGTGTCTATTTTAATCCATTATACCGGTGTCCAATTATGTATTATTTTTTTTTTTTTTATTGAAAGGCCCAAATTTGAATTCAACCCAAACTTTTAATCTAATTTTAAGAGTAATAAGAAAACAATTCAAGTGTTCAACCCGAACTTTCAGACTCATTTTTTGGCAATGTTTATTCAAATATTTAGGCCCATTTTCAAGTTTAATAAAAGAACAAATGGGAGGAAAAAAAAAAAGAGAGAGAGCAGTGACTCTTAGTTCTTTTTCTTCGACTAGAGGGCAGCGACTATCAGCAACTTAGCAAGAACCACCGCTGGTTGAGACTCGAGAATAGCCAAGGTTAGAGGAATTTGAATTCCAAGTTCATCAAATCATCAGGCGGCAACTTGGCCTCATGGTTTAACTATGTTGGCTCTAGCTGAACTTTTTTTTTCTTTTTATTTTGCGTTGACGCTCTAACTAATCTTTTTATATTCTTTGTTGGCTTATTACTATGCGTTTAACTAATTTTTACAGCGATCCTAATTGAGTCTCGTGTGTCACTTTAGATTAATTAATGCTAATAATCGATCTCTCTATGCAGTGTTGATGGTCCATGGTCAGTGGTCAACGGCCGCCCTAGTTCAACTTAAATCCTGTATCCGCCCCCCATTATCACTCTTATATAGATCACACTGATTGTGGGATTTGCTAGTCTCAAATTTCACCCCTTTTGCGATGTGAGACCTAATCTTCGTATAAAAGAACCTACCCTTCATTTCCTTTTGTAGGTTATTCTCACAAAACAACTATGGCAGAATCCAAAGTGAGTTTGAAGCTATTAATCGATACGAAATCCAAAAGGGTTTTATTTGCAGAAACTGGAAAAGACTTTGTCGATTTCATATTTCACATTCTTGCCATGCCATTAGCCACTGTCATTAGGTTACTTGGCAAGCAAGAAATGGTGGGCTGTTTGGGAAATCTCTATGATAGTGTTGAGAATTTCAATTCTAAGTATATTTTGAAGGGGAAGGACAAAGAAGTTTTCTTAAAACCAAAGACACCAAATCCAATTGCTTCGGTCCCTTTAGCAATGCTCACCGACAAACCATTTGACAAAACCTACTATATATGTGGAAGCTGCAGTCATGGTTCCAATAGTTACCCATATACTCGCACATCCTATTATTCTGATCAGCCCAAGACACCTTGTGGGGGATGCTCGACACCGATGACGAGGTCTTTGATGTATGTTGCGCCTCCTCCGAAGAAAGATGAGCCCACTGAAGGCGGATTTGTCAGTGACGTGGCAACTTACATGGTAATGGATGATCTGTTTGTGAAGCCCTTGTCTACTATATCAAGCATGGTTTTATTAAACAAGTACAATGTTAAGGACTTGGGTGCACTGCAAGAAAAGGAGATAGATTTCGGGATGAATGAGGTATGCCTGTTGAATCACTTCGTCAAGCCAAGTTGTTTTTTTTTTTTTTTTTTTTTCGAATGGCTAAGGTATATGTGGCATATGAATCTAGACTCTAGATTTGTTGTTTCATTTCCATTTTTTATTTGGCTGCCGCATCCAATCAAAGCAGGCCTCATATACAAACAAGCGTGCTAATTCAATAATGTGGACTATTTTGATTGAATGAAGCAACCTGCAGAATAGGAAACGAGACTGAATATTTGGACTTGTGGTAAATATGACAAGAAACTGATACCCCATTGAGCCAATTTCATCTGGAATCGTAATAAAGGTCATAGCATTGTTTATACATTTAGGATCTCTTTACAATGAAGAGAGATGGTTATACCTAACTTACATGGCCTATAGAAGTTTCTAGGGACTAGATTTGATCCTTTTATGTTTGGTTTGGCAAGATTGTCATTTGGTCTTTTGCGGTATGATCTTCGAGGGAGGAAGAGGTCAACTCGTTGAGTGGCCTCACTCAATGAGAGAGGCCTCACTCAATGAGAGACTACCTTCTGATTTTGAAGTGACGAGAGCATGAGTGCTCTCACCTCATTGGACTGGATAACCCACCCAAGTGAGTCAACCTCGTTTTATTGGATGAGCCACACAATTAATTCTGAATCTTGTTCGTCTTTCAGGCTGTGAAGGTATTGAAGGCGTCTTTGCATACGAGCAATGTTCTCACGACTGTTTTCCTGAATGATGAATGTGACCAAAGCACTGTTCACATTTCAACAAAATTCGACGTTGATTGATGATGATTCACTCCATCAAATTCCTCATCCTATTTTGTTCATGTCTTTTAGATGGGTATTTTTATGCACGTGAACAAGGATCACAATTGCAGGATTTGTCCTACTATGGTTTGCCTTTTATGTTGTAATCATCTCAATATCATCTAATGCTGAGATGACATGTTTAACGAGATTATTAGATCAATTCTGTCAGTTAAGACAGGTAATGGGACAAACAATGGCGGTTTGTACTTTTGTGCGCATGACCTGATCTTGCGTGCAACTTTGTGATGTTATATTGACGTTTGAAATTAGAATTGCATGTTAACATTGACTGCTTAAAATAGATATTGTGTAGTCTACATGCAAGCGGTTGCATTATTTAACTTCGACGATCAAACAAGATTTCAAATGTTTAATTTGTCTGGAAGAAGATGGTACAACAGAGATTTTTCGTGTAATAATTCCCATACACATGAGTTCACAAACTGTTAAAAAATGAATAAATCTGATTAGCCTCAATAAGTTAAAGATAAATTTTATGTAACGCAATAATTTTAATTTTTAATTTTTTTCCTCTAAATTAAGATAAGGGTGTCACAGCTACTATGCCAATTTAGCCTAGTTTCTTGCCCTTTTGGGCTGAAGTCCGACACTCCAACTCCCTCCAAGAAAAAGGGAACACGTTATTGTAAGCAAAACGCTCAAACAGCTAAAACTTCACCCCACTCCCAACCCCATAACCCCATCGCCACCCATCCAAGAAGGGCATGGATCATGGATGATCAAAGTTCTCTTCTTAATTGGACTTACTCATATCAAGAAAATGTGAGAAACCCCTTATGAGTTCATTAGCCTTTCAATACAAGAATGCCGTACATTTAAACACCTATATACATTTTCTCGTTTGATGTTCGAAGACACAAGTTTTGTTGAAATTATTCATTTGTTTATTTTTTGTTTCTTTTGACTTAGTTTATATGGTTTAGTTGGGAACGTGTCTTTAGTCAAAGACATATCTTATTTGTTTCCTAGTCTATAGTTTAATCTGTTATGCACTAGCCCGTAAGTAGATTTTGTGGATATTATTCATTAATTAATTGCCTATATAAAGGCCATTGTTCATTCAATAAATTCAATAAATACAGTGAAATTATTTCCTTCCCAACCTTGTGTTGCCACCTTTAATATATCAAGTTTAATATATCAAGTTTATTAAGATTGCTTGAAGTTTATAAATCGAAAGTATTCAAGAAGATTGCATGCTGCAATTGACGACACAAACTTGTACTATTTATACTGTTTTCTTAATGCGGATTGTTTATGTAGGGTATGGAGGAGTCAAGACCTCAATTGTTGACTATGGAGTTGGAGGGAGCAAATACTCCAACTCAAGATCATGCTTAGCAAAGGCATCGAAGAGAGGGATGAAAGACAAGACAAATGCCAAGAAATGTTGTTTGGGAAACTTTTGCTTATCCAACAATCAAGTACAAGCATTGAAGATGAGCACACAAGAGGAATTGATTCCCATTAATGGCTTTCCTCCCTCGGATTTTGAAGAAAGCATAGCGTCACCACCACGAAAATAGGGAGGATAACGCGTGGGAAGTGATTTAGTCAATTGTCATATAGACTCTTGTAACTAATGTTAAAATGTTAAGTAGTTACTAATCCATCAGCACGCTTTCAAGTAGCACGTATAATATATGCTCCTAGATGTATTATCTGGGAACTAGGATCAGAAGTGCAGAATTTATCCAATTTTGGTTTGCTTTTGTAGCTGAAACTAAAACTTGGGATTTTTTATTTTTGTTTTTCTTTTTATTTTGAGGTAGTGGTAGGAAATGGCATTGTTTCTGTGCCAAGTTTTTTTTTTTTTTTGAATCTCATTTCAGGTTGAATCACTTCATCTAAAAGCTATCGTTAAGACATTACTTTGTGTGCAAGTCAAATTTATTTTTTGTCAAATGCATAACATATACTATACAGGATATTGCCTTCGCTGTCTGTGTCTGCTAGCAAAGCCGCCCTAGTACTAATTAAATGACAATAAACTAATACCTCATTGATGATAATAAACTCTGGTTGAGACAATAATAAACCAATAACTCATAGAATACAGAAGTCTTAAATATTAGGGACGTAGTGACATCATGTCGAGGTGATGTAGAGCCAATTTTGAGATGTTGAAGGTCTAAGCTAATTGATCACATTCAAACTCTCCTAGTTGCCTGCCCACCTCTGCAGTGGCACCACCCTCCACCACCAGTCAATCCCGTCGGAAATTCAAGCACCCCATTATAACTCATTTGCCAAGAATCATTACACAACATCAAGCATTGTGGGAAGATGGACCCAAAAAGAGGTTTTAAATTGCAATGTGGAATTTGATCCTTGCATTGAGTCAAAATATCAGATGGTTAGAGCACCTCAAATATCCTCTTTATCTTTAAAAGGCAACTTTCACATTACAGAGAGTGTATTTTAATTTAGAAAACAAAAATTTTAATTAACTCCCACTAACTCTCTATTTATACTCTTTATTTTGCTTAAACCAATAAACAGTTATTACATTATTTTATTTTTAATCAATATTTATAATATAATTTTAATTGTCTTTGATCAATAAGAATAGATGTGGTTTTGTAAAATTAATAGAAGAGTGTTGACACTTGTAAATATTAAATAATGAGAGTAAGTTTGAACTTTTCAAATTTGAAGAGTCAAATTCCTCTACTAAAATTTTAAAATACAGAGTCCATTGAGTTCAATTTTAAACATTGCCTCTTTATAATAAAGGATATCTTTCATTTAAAAAGTTTATTAGAGATGCACTTAGCCAACATACACAAGGTTTTTTTCTTGGACATCCAATGATATAAAACTGTCTGTCTTAATTACTAGTCAAAACTGTAGGGAACGAAGATCTAAACATGACCATCTAACATTTAGGGTGTGTTTGATTGCAAAAGATGGAAAAGAAATTGAATTTCATGTAAGATGGAATATAAAAACCACCTATCCCCATGGAAAAAGAATTCATTTTCCATAGAATTGACAAGCTTAAAGTGTTTGTACCATGTTTGAATGACATTTCAAACAAAAAGTATGAAAATTTTCATGGAAAACATTTTTCATTTCCACACAATACCATCCAATCAAACACAACCTTACGTTCTTTCTAGGGGCTTGGATTGGTATAAGAATTAGAATGCTGAAGTTGAGCTTTCTCAATCTCTATTCTAAAAAGCGTGCCTAAGCGTATGCTTAGGCACACATAAGTTTGAAGTTCGTGATTTACACTTGGTCACGCTTTATGCTTTATCTCGTATTGATCGTGCTTTTATAACATATCATCGCACTTAAGCTCGCTTAGACTCAAGACGCGACTTCAACACTTTTCCACATCTTACATTTTTTAGAACACTGTTCTCATATCACATCCAAAATTATTTCAGCCAAAGTGAAGTTTCTTCATATAATCCTTTCTTCTTGTTGTTTCTGGTGCAGTCCCTTCGTTGATTTTCTCACCTGCGATCTTATTAATGCAAATCATTGAGCATGTATTAGAGAGATATAAATCTCTCTCTCTCTCCCTTTCTTTTTTTTTTCTTTTCCTTTTTTTTTTTGAAGTATAGATGTCTCTTTTCAAGAAGGAAGAAAAAGAAAAGGGGAAAAAATCAACCAGAAACGTAGATATGGGGGCTAAATCGCAAAAATCAAAATGGTAGGTCCTCAAACCATAGAACCTACAAATTGTTTCATTCATGTTTCATTTATTTTATGTATACAAATTGTTCTACATCTTTGTAATTTCATCCACAAAGATGATCAAAAACTATCGGAAGTTTTTTAACTATAAAACCATCATCCCATTTGAGGGCCCGTCCGACCTCCATTTTGAAATCCGGGACCAGATCTAGAATCAGCACGGCGAGGGGGACCTCCAGCAATACACCGTAACGACCCACGGCAGCCGGTCAAAGTTTTGTAATATTTTTAGGCTAAAATTGTTGATAAAACTTTGACCGGCCGCTACCGGCCGCCACGGTGTCGTCAGAAAATTTTCAAAATTGTTGGAGCTTCCCCTCGCCGTACTGATTCCAGATCTGATCCCCGGATTTCGAAACGGAGGGCGGATGAGCACTCAAAATAGGTTGATGGTTCCGTAGTTAAAAAACTTTTGATGATTTTTGAATATTTTTTATTTCCTCCATACTGCTTGCAAAAATAATATCATCCATACTATTAAGGCGTGTTTGATGGGTTGAATTAAATTAGGTGGAAAACGTAAATTAAATATATTTTTAAACGTGACGCAAAATAGAAAATGGAATTCAAAATTTATGATATGATTACTGTATATTTATTTTTTATTTATCTCATTGAAAATAAATTCTAATGACTAATGTGATTTTTATTTTCAACTTACATAAAATTCAATTTTTTTCTTGGGAAAATGAACGCAAATAGTTCAAAAAAAGTATGGTAACTATGTTTTTAGTCCAAAATAAAAATGGTCACGCAAATGCTCAAAAAAATTTATGTGGGAATTTGATCCAAATGGATGATTTCCGTCCGTTTATGATGTTAACTCCTTCCGTTTTGGCTATTTTGTCATTTTCCTAAGTGGAATTGTGGTCATTTAACTTATGATAAATTCCACAAAATGTCCCAACCTTTGGAAATAATTATAATAAGGTCCCAAAGTTTGAAACATATATACTTTGGTTCAAAATTTTAGTGAAATTACATAATTTTAACTTTTAGTTTCTTAATTATATATGCTTATTTAGTATATAATTAATTTGATACCAACTAAATAATTTTTATCCAAAATTTTCAACTCGGTAGCATTCGCTCATATGTGAGTATTATAGCTTGCCCAAATATGGAGAATGAATTAAAACCGACAGTATCCACATCCAAAATAATATGTACAGTGAGTGGATTAAGAAATAGTTTAGAGAATAATGGTACTTCATTGAATTGCCATTAAATACTCATCTAAAATCTAACATTAAAATTTAAAAGATAATTTGGTAAAAGGGAAATTGGGGCAAATAGTCCAGTTTAATTGTTCATTTTAAGCGATTCGTCCAAAATAAAAGAAAAAAAACCGCAGCAGGATTAGCCCAAAAAATTGTGTGCTAAAATGGTCCTAACGCATGAAATTCATCCACTTTCAACGTTAATTCGGAATATTTTGTCTTTTTCTCAAAGGAATTTTGGTCATTCTCATTATGGTAATTAACTTGCAATTGCAATTGAATTCCAAAGTTTCAAATTTGTATTTAGTCCAAAATTTATATTAAATTGCATAATTTGGTATTTTATTTTTCATATATTTTTATTTGGTCCATAATTAATTTTATTGGATTAATTTGATGATAATTAAATAATTTTCATTGAAAATTTTTAACACCGTAGCATTTGTTCCCATTAATATCGTACCTTTTCACGATATTTCTTTAGCATTAAAAGCATTAAGGCGGGCACCTTTTAGCATTATCAATAGTAAATAGTAAATGTAACTACAGTAAATACATAAAATTTTATTAGGAATATACACTATAAAAACCTACCGAATATGAATAAATAATAAAAAATCAAAAAATAAAAAAGGGCTTATTAACATCATCATGACCCAATGTTTTGGTCCATGCACATTAAAGACCTATAATTTTTTTCTTGACATTTTCGTCCTCAACCAAAGTTTAGTGCACACTGGACCAAGACATTGAATCCTGATGGTGCTAATAAACCCTTTTTATTTTTTTATTATTTCTTTATATTCGGTAGTTTTTATAGTGATATATTTCTACTAAAATTTTATGTAGTTGCTGTATGGCGCGTTAGTATAGGTATAAAAATGAATTTTTATGAATTTTTATAGATATTTGTGCAGTACAGGTATGTCCTACGAAATATATGGATGTGAAATATGAGAGAAAATGAATGAAGTTGAAAAGAATGTTTAAAAATATGTAAAAATTTATAGACTAACACGCACTTACTATTAACTGTTGAGTAATGTTAAAATGTGCGGGCCTTAATGCTTTTAATGTTAAAGAAATATTGTGAAAAATTACTATATTAATGCGAACAAATATTATAGTGTTGAAAATTTTCGGTGAAAACTATTTAATTAGCATTAAATTAATTCGATATCAAATAAAAATACAAAAAAATAAAATACCAAATTATGCAATTTAATATAAATCTATATATATATTAAAGAAGAGGTGAATACCGTACGGTTTTTATATAGTGGTTTTAGGACCCAATTAGTAGTTTTAGGACATAATTAGTAATTGAAATGATGGTTTTTAACTAGGTATATTTATTAAAAATTGATGCAGTTTTGAGATTCGAACCTATGACCTATCATTAGAGTAATGATATTCTTACCATTTGAACCAACACAACTTTTTTGTTTTAATTTAATTGAAGCATGAATTTAAACTATTATAACTACCATATGATTGATTGCTCTAACAATAATTTTGTATTTAACCAAATAATAAAATAATTGTTGGTTACAAAATAAGTCTTATTTCATAATTTAAATTGAATTTGATATTCAATAACATCTTTAATAAATTTATATCATTTACCAATTCTATCAATTAATTTTTAAATCTTATAATTTTAATTTATATTAATATTTTTGTGTGTTAGAATACTTTCAAAAGATTACTAACCATTTTTGTCTAAACATCTCTATCTCTATCTGCAAATTTCTCTATGTCTATACATTCACCATTTCTCTCTGCAAACATCTTTGTTTCTATTTCTTTCTTGAAATATTTCAAATTTAGGCTAGAGTTTTTAATAGATTGTATAAAACATATATCTATAGTACTACCTCCGTCCCACAAAAATAGGCTTGGTTTGACTTTCACATAATTTAAGAAATGATAATTAATATTATTGGAAAAGTAAATTTTAGTTGTATTTTTTCAAATATACCCTTACATTAAATAATGCTAACTAATAACAATGTATATTAAATAAGGGTATAATTGGAAAATAGAAGAAATTAAATGCAAACAAAATAGAAAGTGACATATATTTTGGGACCAACAAAAATTGAATACAAGCCTATCTTTGTGGGACGAATGTAGTATATGTAAAATAGATATGATTCTACTTTTGATATAAAATAGTAGTTTTATATGTATAATATTATGAATGCACGAATAAATAAAAATCAGTGTTGCCATGGGACGTCAAAAAGTCCGTTGTGTGCGAGAAATGGACAATTATGGCATATGAACAAGTCGTTCTCTTTTTTTATCAAGAAAAGCGGTGTGGATCGTCTTTGCTACATGCTCGCCAAATATCTTTTTAAAGGAATTATTATTCCATAAATAAGAAGATAGCAATCGATTTGTTTAATTGTTTAAAATCGTTTATGTTTCATTGTTTCCTCAAATCTAGAGAAATTGAATGCTTAAAATTTATTTCCAAAGCAATCTTTGCATTCTTTATTACGATTATCTTTTATATTTGCCAATTTATCATTTACCAATTTGACATGTAGAGTAATTGATTTCTTTTATTTATTTGACCATCTATTTGCTAAAATAGTTTTTAGATGAATAGTTTATTTATGATTAAATGTCATTATTTTTTGTTTGTTTATTTCCAATCAAACTATATTACACTTAATTGAAATATAAATTTGGATTATATATAGTTAATTGTTCAATTAAACCACCACCCCTTTGATCAAAAATATTTTTTTTTGAGATTGAATCCCAGGTCGCGGTGAAACAAGAAAATGATAGAGGCGGTAGCGCAATTCTTTGGTTTTCAATGATTGCACATAGGCTCACAAACTTAGCCAAATTTTGAAGTAGTCTTGAAAATTATTTAGTAGTTAATTTCGGGGAAAAAATATTTTTAGTAAGGCTAGACTAAATTGGTGCTATTACTTAATTTTTATTGTTTGTTTAATAAGTGAATGATGAGTAGAGGAATGGAAACAAAGCTGTATAGCTGGTGCTTCCTTTTTTAAAATTTTTGGCGTAATAAATTTTCGGACTTTTGATCTTTCCCTTTTGCGGTGCTTATATCTTTGATTATTTTAAAAAGAAATATCAGGCTGTATATTAATAATCGATATTTGACTTTATCAATTTTGTATTTCGTTTGAAAGATTTTCCTAAATTTTTTAAAGTTGGCTTGCAACGAAATGCAATATATTTTTGAGGATTTATTTCATTTTATACAAAAATTACATTGAGTTACTTTTAAAAAATATTTCAAGACTTATATTAAAATGTATAAAAAATTATTTTTCATACCACAAAAATCAATCTACACAAATTTTTTTTTAGATTTCACGCAAACTTACACGGTTTTACTCCCGTGCAACGCACTGGAGTGAAAACTAGTTTTAGACTAAAATATACTAGTTTGAAATTTTGGGATTCAATTGCAATTGCAAGTTAGTTACCATAATGAGAATGATAAAAATGCCATTGAGAAAAAGATAAAATAGCCCAAACTAATGTTGAAAATGGATGGATTTCATCCATTAGGACTATTTTAGCACAAAATTTTTTTTTTTGGATTACTTCTCTTACGTTTTTTTATTTTGGACTAATCGCTTAAAACAAATAATTAAACTGAACTATTTGCACCAATTTTCCTTTGATAAAACATTCCCCAATTCATTGCACCATTCCCAAACCCGCTCCCTCCTACTCCTTTCGTTCCAAAATAATAGACTCATTTTTCATTTTTATTTATTTTAAAATATAGCTCACTTAGTAAATCAAATGTGTTTTTAATTTTTTATATTCGTATTATGTCTTTAATTAATTTGACTAACTTAATGAATAATTTTTAGAATTACAATTATTTATATTGAGAATGTAGTGTATCTTCATTTTTTCATAAATTAGTTTATAGAAGTTTGCACTTATATAGGATATATAATAATTGATTTTGATCAGGTACCCACAGTGAGCACGTGGCGCCACCACGTGGCGCCACATCATGGCACCAAAATTTTTTTTGAATTTTTTTTTGAATTTTTTTTTTTGGTATCTAGTTACGTTAAGTTAGACGAATAATACATAACTATCCCCTGATGGTGGGGGCCTCACCCGACCCCTATCATTTTTTTCCTCGAGTGTGGGTACCGTAAGGGATCCACAGTGGGTACCGGATCATAACTGATATAATAATATATTAGAAATGTTGTGTGTATATTTTATTTCTTTAATACTAGCATTTTCACCCGTGCGTTGCACGAGAAGATACGTCTATCAAACAATTATGATGTTTTAAAAAAATGATAAAATAAATGATTCTTTTACTAATTCGACAAAATTTTCTCTATCTTTCAGAAAAATCCGCCCCTATTAATACTCATTTGCATAACTCCCAAAAAGTTGAACATAGCATGACTATATATTATCCACAACCTTACCAATCACACCAACACTCTCAATTCAATCATATGCATTGCTCTCGATGACACAAATAACACATAAAATACACAAACAAAATTATTTTTTGAAAGACTCATTTAAAAAAGCAATCCAACTCATCTATACCTCACATCTCTCGTTCATCACTTATTTTGTCATTCCAAAACTTTCACTTATTCACGCACCACGATCTCCCCTCCCACACGATCGATCTACATAGAAGGAAAAGCATTATTAGAAAATGAAAAGCACAAAATCTTAGTGAGTACAAATATAAGACAATTACAATCATAAAGTAAAGATGGATTATACTGTAAGTTACTAAAAATTTCTGTATAAACAATAGTTGTAGTGGTTTTGGTTGTACTTTCATCATCGTCACACACCACAAATTTCAGCCCTTAATTCCTATTCAGGACCCTTGAAAATTAAATAAAATCTAAACTGACAAAAATCAGTATAAAATAAATAATTTAAAGTATGTATGATTCTTAATATTTGATTAAAAGATAGAATCCTAAATAATTATTTAACATAGTCAAGAGTCAATTAAAAAAATTCTCATTGAATCACATGATTTCAATCATTGATTGAGTCGATAACCAATTGTTTATTAAATACATCATTCACAAAATATGTAATTTAGGTATTTATTTACTTATCAATTTATTTAATATTTATTGATTAAATATGTAACTTAGATGTTTATTTACTTATCACTAAAATGAGACCTTTAAATTAATTTTTCTATCGTTCGTCAATTTAGTTAATTCAACTCAATTAATTTAAATTTATTAGCTTCAGCACCGCCAAGCATTTGTAGATATTTTCTAGTTTGTATTGGGATAAACAGAAGTTTTTTTTTTCAATTTAAATATAGTTATAACGCTTTAAATGTGTCAATAATAATTAATTAGTGTAGAATTTGCTTTAAATTTAACGGATTGTGAATGAAAATGTAATAATTAAAAATAAAAAGGGCCTACCTCAACTCAAATGCAATGCTTGTTTTGGATTAAAGTGGCAACTCATCCTTTTGTCAATTAACACACGAATTCAATTTAATGGTGTGAAGGCAAAATAAAAAATAAAAAAATACTGCGAAGAAAGTACAATTAATACATGAATTTAAAGTAAGAACTCAAACGATAGTACTGAACCATCTTAATGGTATAAAGAGTTAAATACACAAATAAAAAAATTATTAGTTGGAAAAATTATACTTCTTGTGAAATTTTAACCCAAATAATCCATCCGACTACATCAACAACAAAAATAGTGGAATAAAAAGAAACGATTAAAAAAATATCACGGAGAAAATGCGATCAATGCATGAATTCACAATAACAATTAAAAAATAGTGTCAACTTAACTTAACAAAGGTAAAAAATTATGATACAAAATAAAACCCAAAATTTAGTATTACGAAGAAAAATATTAGTTCCAACTATTTATCGAGAAAAATTCTTCCAAAAATTTAGTATTGCAAAAAAAAATCATTAACTTGACGAGGCAAAAAAATTTAATGGTGCAAAGAAAGTTCAATGAACACATGAATTCAATTTAATGGTGAGAAGGAATAATAATAATAATATCGCAAAGAAACTACAATCAATACATGAATTTATGGTAAGAACTCAAAAGATAGTGCTGACCCATCTTAATGGTATAAACAGTTAAAGATACAAATAAAAAAATTTATTAGTGGGAAAAAGTATAATTGTTATAGAAATTTAACCCAATTAACTCATCTGACTGCATTGACAATGGAAATAGTGGAATAAAAAGGAATAAATAAAAATAATAGTATCACGGAGAAAGTATAATCAATCGGTGAATTCACAATAACAATTAAAAAAATAGTGTTGACTTAACTTTATTGTGCAAAAAAATTATGATACAAAACAAAGCCCAAAAATTTAGTATTTCCACAGAAAACATTAGTTCCAACTATTTGTTGAGAAAAATTCTTCCAATCACATCAGCGCCAAACATATTGACGTATGAAATAATCATACAATAGAAAAAATTAATAGAGCAAAGACAGTGCAATCAATACAGGAATTTACCATAGCATTCTAAAAATTTCTATGGAGCCAAAACGATGGTTTAAAATATTGTATAAAGAATTAACAATTTTAAAAAAATATTGTTATTAAGATACATCTTGTTTAGAGTCTTAAAGACTGTCAATATATATATATATATATATATATATATATATATATATATATATATATTCAAAATTCTTTATCAAACATGCCCTTTTTGGCCTAAAACCCCAACCCTCCACACACTCACAAACGAAAATAGTGGAATAATTGTTGCCGTATATTTAATCAACTATTTGTGATTAAGGAGTCTTTGTCGACTCCATTTCCTTCTCTCATGAGGCTTAATGAGACTTGAGTTGATGATGGCCATTGCTCACGCTTTTGCGAAAGTAAGTTTTGTCTGCTTTATTGCGATAGCATGGGAATTATGATGTCCTAATAATATTCTCTATTGGTTACCATTATTAGTTAGAATTCTTTGGTTAACATCTAGTAAAGCAGCATCGGTAAAAGTTTTCATTGAATATAAGTAGTCTACTAATCTTCTGGCGTGATTTTTAAACTCTATCATAATTTAATTGAACATGATTTTTAATAAGCATTGAATATAAGTTAAATATTTAACTTGAATGAGTGTATGAGATTGTTAGTCTTAGAACGTGAATTTAGAGCCAACTTTTCTCGAGTGAACTAATGAGCAAATCATCTATAGAGAGAACAATTAATCTTATTGCTCATGGTAGTCCACTAATGAGCAAATCACCTATACTGAGCACTAATCTTATTGTCCATATAGAACAACCAATGAGCAAATCATGTGCTAATCTCATACACATGGATCGAGCCAACTAATCGCTTATTTTTAAACTTGAAGTTTTAAGACTACTAATCTTCTTTTAGAAGCCTCTTGCCATTAGTTTGATCAAATTTTCGAACATGATTTTTAAGACCATTTATCTTATACACATGGCTATTTAATCTATATAAAACAACTTGAAAGTGTTAACAATCAAAAACTCAAAATATCAATGAACCATTCAAATATCCCATAAGAAAACCAATCAAATCAATATCCACCAAACAACCAATAATCAAAATACGAAAATAATAACAATCTCTCTTAAAAAGAAACATCCTTGAACCAAGACCAAAAAATGGAAACAACTAAAGGCCAAGCTTGGAATGTCTAAAAC
Source organism: Jasminum sambac (assembly GCA_018223645.1). Lineage (NCBI taxonomy): Eukaryota > Viridiplantae > Streptophyta > Magnoliopsida > Lamiales > Oleaceae > Jasminum > Jasminum sambac. The sequence continues at coordinate 33,379,955 of CP073652.1, forward strand.
GTGACAATCTGGGGTTCTCAATTTTCACATCTTTGAGCTTCTTGTTGGTAGAGCTCCGAGACCGTAGTAGCCTCTGAAGGATCATTGTCTCCATCTCGATCATGCTTCGATGGTGGTGTGAGTGTGTCGGTCAACATTAAAACATGTGTTTGCAAGCTGCAAAATTGGCAAAAAAAAGGTGTAGCATTAGAATAGGACCGACGATAAAAAATCATAGTAGAAAAATTCATAGCAAGATAAAAAAAAAAATTGAGCATAAGTGAACTCTAAGGGTGTGTTTGATTCACTCTTTTTTTTCCAGGAAAAGTCGTTTTCCAACTTTTTTTTCCACCCTTGGCTGTTTGATTGCAATTTTTTCTAAAGCGTTTTCCAACTTTTTCGATTTCCGTTCTCTTCCTTGTTTTGAAGGAAAACGTTTTCCTTGGGGAGGTGATTTTTATTTTCCGAAAAAATTTGACACTTTTTCTTTTCTTAATGGACAATTTACTTTAACTATAAAAATAAAGAAAATTATCAAATTTTATTTAAAAAAACTCAAAAATAAGGAAAATAACATCATTTCCCAACTTTCAAATTAATCCAATCAAACACCTACAACTACCATTTCCCTGGAAAACTTTTTCCCGGTATTCATTTACCCGGAAAATATTTTCCTTCCAATCATTTTCCGACTTTGCAATCAAACACACTCTAAAATAACTTTCGCATAGTGTATACAAAGCGGATGGTTGTACGAATTCCACACTGGGAATTTTCTATTGTTTTCACTGCTATATTTGACAGGCTTGTCCTCAAATTCCATATTTCACTAATGTTTGCCTTGTTAGTTAGCCACAAAAGATCTAGTGAAATATATTCCAATGCATCCAACTATTGCGATCATTCATTGTTTCTTATTTTACTTATCCTTAGCCATTTTTCTAGTCATAAATTACAAAGTATTTTGCGAAGAAACGTTAAAAGAATCACTAAAGAGAATTTGAAAAAAAAATCATATAAAAAAGAAACAACAGAAGGTAAATTAAAATCACAAGCAAATTATTTTCCTTATTTTTTTGTACCAGCACACCTCAACCAGAGTATATTCATAAAAATTTGCTAACATAGAAATCACAAAAAAAAAAAAAAATGCAGAATTTGAAAAATGAATGATTAAACTTTTTGCAAATATTTATTACTGCTAGATAAGTAAATAAACTTCATAAATATAACCAAATATTTCAAAGCATCTAACAAATGAAAGCATCGCGAACAGCAAGAGTTAAGAAAGAAGAGACGAACACAGATTAAGCAGAGCTGGGCTACCTCTTACTATGCTTGAGGTTGATTTTTCGTACACAAACACGAGAGTAAATCTGGAAAACCCCACCAACTGCAAAAGACACGAGCTATATATTAATCACAATGCAAGAGAGGAACTGTTCACCAATATCTAGTCGATGAAAAATATTTGCAAAAATAATAATTATATGATGGACCTAGACAACTTCAACAATGAACGATGAAAGTCGTGGAACTGAGACAAATATATATGTTTATAGAATGGAAGAATTTTGGTTTTGGAAGAATACTATGCCCTCACGTTAAATGTATGATCGCAAAATATGGAAAATATGGCATATTATATTGTAAAATATCATTATTTGATATTTCTTAAATTATATATGGAAAAAAAAAAAGGTTCGTCCATTGCCTTGGCACGGAAGGAGGGTATCATTTTTTGTGTATCATTTTTTGTATATCCTACACCACAGTCCACAGCGGAACGAGTTTCCGCCGACAGAGCACACAGCGAGTGACTGTGATCCTGGTATGTGCTTCTCCTTCTTCTTCTTCAATCTTCCCCTAATTTGATTGTAACTGACTATAATGAAACCTAATTTCATAGTTGGGAAAAAGTTCCTTCAGTTCTTGCTTTGCTAATTGCTGCGGTTAACCCCCTGTGGCACGGTGGCAACAAAAAAATTGGCAACCTTCAAATTTGGTAGATTATCCCAAAGTCAGTATTATTGCTTTACTGTATTCCCCTAATAAGATTACTACTTTAGTGTGCTTCGCGAATTTTTCAGATTATCCTAAGTAATTTTACAGTTTATGTTATCTTTGCCGACTTTATAGATTATTGCTTTACCGATTGGCAAAATTTGAGATTTTCGTACCTAAAAATTGTAAAATTGTGATTCTTTGTTTTTCGAATTGATTAATGATTTTTACAGATTACATACATATTACAGATTACTGGACATTTAGAAATCTTTTGGAATTGTGTACTCTGATGTACATAATTATATATATTACTATTTGATTTACACATTACAGGGGCATTTCTATCTTCTGTGCATTTATATATGACTGGTGACACTTTAATTTTATTTAATTAATGTTAATAATCGATCTCTCTATGCAGTGTTGATGGTCCATGGTCAGTGGTCAACGGCTGCCCTAGGCCCCTAGTTCAACTTAAATCTTGTATCCGCCGGGGTTTGCTAGTCTCTAAGTTCATCCCTTTCGCTTCGTGAGACCTAATCTTCTCATAAAAGAACATACCCTTCATTTTTTCTTGTAACTATTCTCAGAAAACAACTACTATGGCAGAATCTAAAGTGAGGTTGAAGCTCTTAATCGATACGAAATCCGAAAGAGTTTTATTTGCAGAAGCTGAAAAAGACTTTGTCGATTTCGTATTTCACATTCTTGCAATGCCATTAGCCACTGTCATTAGGTTACTTGGCAAGCAGGAAATGGTGGGCTGTTTGGGAAATCTCTATGACAGCGTTGAGAATTTCAATTCTAAGTATGTTTTAAAGGGGAAGGACAAGGAAGTTTTCTTAAAACCAAAGACACCAAATCCAATTGCTTCAGCCCCTTTAGCAATGCTCACCGATAAACCAACTGACAAAACCTACTATATATGTAGCAGCTGCAGTCATAGTTACAATGGTTACTCATATAGTACCACATCCTATTATTCTGATCAGCCCAATACACCTTGTGGGAGATGCTCGACATCGATGACGAGGGCTTTGACGTATGTTGCACCTCCTCTGAAAAAAGGTGAGCCCACTGAAAGTGGATTTGTCAGTGATGTGGCAACGTACATGGTAACGGATGATCTGGTTGTGACGCCCCTGTCTTCTATATCAAGCATTGTTTTATTAAACAAGTATAATGTTAAGGAATTGGGTGCACTGCAAGAAAAGGAGATAGACTTCGGGATGAATGAGGTATGCGTGTTGCATCACTTCGTCATGACAAGTTGAGTTTTTTTGTTAAATGGCTAAGATATATGTGGCATACGAATCCAGGCTCTAGATTTATTGTTTCATTTCCTATTTTCCTAACTGTCGCATCCAATCAAAGCAACCCTCATATGCAACCAACTGAACCAATTCAATTATGGGGACTATTTTGATTGAATTGAGCAACCTGGGGATAGGAAATGAGACAACACATGGACTCGTTGTATATATTGACAACAAACGAATACCCCATTGAGACAATTACATCTGGAATCTGAGTATATGTTATAGCATTGTTTATACATTTAGGTTTTCTTTACAATGAAGGGAAATGGTTACTACCTAAATTAGAATGCCCCATTAAACTTTCTAGGGATTAGTTTGATCCTTCTGTGTTCGATTTAACATGATTGTCATTTGGTCCGTTGTGGTCTCGATATTCTCAAAGGAGAAGCGGCCAACTCATTGAATGACCTATCCCCACTCAATGTGGAGGGGCCACCTTTTGATTTCAAAATGACGAGAGTGCTCTTGCCTCATTGGAGAGTCATCTTGATAAGACTATATGATTACCCTTATCAAAACATTGTATTTAAAAAAAGAAGAAGAAGAAGAAGGGATACCATAATGATTCTCTCGTTTTTCTTTTCCCCCCCAAAAAAAAAAACTACCATAAAGATTCTCTTAATCAGTCCAAAAGTTATCAAGATTGATGCTTAATTTGTAGATTTTCTAACCAGTAAGGTAACTCTTCATGTGTCAACTACTTTATATGAGAAGGCTTCACCTTATTTTTTCTTTGCATTAGGATAATTGTAGGATCTAACTTGTTTGACAAAAATTTTTAAGAGGAAAAGTGCATAAATTTCTTTAAAAAGTAACTTAATGTCATCGATAACTGTAAAAGGTATATATATTCAAATATGTGATTGACAACGCAATTTATTCTTAAATCTTATTTGTCTTTCAGGCTGTGAAGCTATTGAAGGCGTCCCTGTATACGAGCAGTGTTCTCACAACCGTTTTCCTGAATGATGAATGTGACCAAAGCAATGTTCCCGTTTCAACAAAACTCGAAGTTGACTGATGATGATTCACTCCATCAAGTTCTTCATCTTGTTTTGGTCATCTCTCTTTGATGGTGTTTATATGTATGTGAACGAAGATCAGAATTGCAGGATTTGCCCTCCTTTGGTTTGCCTTTTGTGCTGTAATCACCTCAATATTATGTAATGTTGAGATGACATGTTTTTCGAGAGCGCTAGATCAATTCTGTCAGTTAAGACATGTAATGGGACAAACAATGGCCGTTTGTAATTTTGTACGTATGACCTGATCTTGCATGCAGCTTTGTGATATTGAATACTTATTATGTTAAAACGTTTGAAATTATTGGACAGTTGCTTGTTAACATTGACTACTTAAAAAAGATGTTGCCTAGTCTACTTGCAAGCAGCGCCAGAAACGTTCCAGAACCGCCGGTGTCAGAGGCAGAGACTTCAAATGTCTACTTTGTCTGGAAACAATATAGCATGGCAGAGACTTTTCTTGTAATAATTCTCAAATACATTAGTTCACAAATTGTTAAACAATACATAATTCTGATTGACCTCAATAAATTAAATGTAACGCAATACATTTTTTTTTGTTTTCTCCCTCATCACCCCCGGGTCTGACAGGCCCACAGCATGCCAATTTAGCTAGTTTCTTGGCCTTTTGTGCTGAAGTCCAACACTCCCAACTCCCTCCAAGGAAAACGGAACGCGTTATTGCAAGCAAGATGCACAATCAACTAGATTAAATTAAATAGTAACACATTAACCCTCTACAGTCTTACTCTCTAAACCCACTCCACCCCACACCTCACCCCCCAACCCCATCGCTACCCATCCCCAAGAAGGGCATGGATGATCAAAGTTCTCGTCTTAGTGTTAAGATATTTTTCATATTTATTTTCATTTAGATCTTCTCAAATGACTTGCTGCCATGATTTATGATTGCCGCTTCGCGACGAGGGTTGACCGGGCAGCGCTCCCTCGTGGGATTCGACCTATCAACAATTCTATGTCAAAAGTTATGTCTGTTAAATGAATAGATACATCTCTTTGAAGGAACACATCTCTTCAAAGAGACGCATCTCTATCCAACGGACAAAAATGCTCTTTATAAATGCATCGATCCTAGTCATTTGCTTGATTAATCCGGACATCAAACATCACGAAATTCATACTGTGCATTTGGCATCATCAATGTTTAATAATTCTCTTCCGTTTGATCAAATTAACTTCTCACTATTGAAGCCAAATGAAGAACTCCGTTGCATCCTAAAAGAGATTTTCTCTAAACCCGAGGTGACACTATTGATAAGGAGAGAAACATCTCTCAAAAGATAGTGTGTAGTTATGTGCCTTGGAGTCATTGAAATCTTTGATTTACTAGACATTATTTCCAACACTTAATTGGACTTACTCATATAAAGAAAAGGCAAGAAACACCTTATGAGTTCATTAATTAGTCTTTCAATACAAGAATGTCGTACATTTATACACGTATATACATAATACATTTTCTCGCTTGACGTTCCAAGACGAAACTTTATTAAGATTGCTTGAAGTTTAGACAACAAATGTATTCAAGAAGAATACATGTTGCAATTGCCGATACTAACTTACAGTATTTATACTGTTTTCTTGGTTTGGGTCTTTTTTTTTTTTTTTTTTGTAGGGTATGGACAAGTCAAGACCTCCTCTTTTGTTGACTATGAAGTTGGAGGAAACAAGATTGACGGCACAAGAGGAGCTCAATATAAGAGATGAGCAAATACTCCTACTCAAGATTATGCTTAGTAAAGCCATCAAAGAGAGGGATGAAGCACAACACAAATGCCAAGAAATGTTGTTTGAGAAACTTTTGCTTAGCCAACAATCACAGGGACGGAGGCAATATATGGCTCCAATAGGCTGCAGCCTAGTGGACCCTAAAAAATTTTTGAAAATGGCCACTTGCGTTCGCTTGTTTTTATTTTCTGTTTCATTTTCGAAAATGTTTGGTGTTTTATTTTCGCTCTTGTTTTGAAAATTGAAAATCGTTTGGTTTGTTATTTGAAAAATTATTTTTGAGAAGAGAAAATGAAAAATGTTTGGATTATACTTTTAAAAATACAATTTCATATAATAAAAATTACAAAACTGGTCCTTAAACTTTTCAAGATCTGCAAACAAACCCTCATCTTCACCAACCTACCCCCCACCCTACCCCGACCCAACCCATCTCTCTCTCTACGCCATGAAGGTGGTGCGAACCACCTCGAGGTGGCTCGCACCACCAGGAGGTGGTCGCGACCACCTCTCGAGGTGGTTCGCGACCACCTCGAGGTGGTTCGAACCACCTCAGGGTGGTTCGAACCACCTCCGAGGTGGTTCGACCGCCATTAATGGCGGTCGAACCACCTCTGCAGTGGTCGCGAACCACCTTGGTGGTTCGCGACCACTGCGAGGTGGTGAACCACTGCGAGGTGGTTCGACCACCATTAATGGTGGTCGAACCACCCTGCAGTGGTTTGACCACCGCCGTGGTCGGACCACCTTCATATGGTGGTCCGACCACCACTTTCCGATAAGCTTCGGTGGTCAAACCACCAGATCAGTGGTTTGACCCCGGATCCTGGTGGTTTGACTTTTCCGGTGGTGGCGGTGGTCGGGATTGAAACGTCTGAAAAATAAAATTTGGGATCAAATATAATAAATGTAAAGTTTAAAATCCGAACGCGTTTCCTTGTTTTCAACATTTAACATGAAAGCGTTAAAACGTTGACGCTGTTTCCTATATAAATGTTGAAACGCGTTTTGAAAATGGATTTTAAAACAATAAACGAGCAACGTTTTCAATATTTTGAAAACAGAAATTTGAAAAACTAAGAAATGTAATGCAGGGCCTAAATTTTCCATTTTTACATTATGTTTTAAATTTTATTTTTTTAAAAAAAAATCTAAAAATAGTTGTGTTCAACATATTTTGTATTTAAATTTTCCTTTGTTACACTAAAAAATTTATTGCGATGAATGATAGTCTTCTCAACCTCTAATCCAAGCTCCGTCCCTGCCAACAATCAAATACTAGCATTGAAGATGAGCCCACAAAAGGAATTGATTCCATTAATGGCTTTTCTTATTTGGATTGTGAAGAAAACATGGTTTCACTACCACCAACACGGAGAGGATAATGGGAAGTAATTTAGTCAATTATCATATAGACTTTATTGTTGTAACTAATTTTAAAATGTTATATAACTATTAATCCATAAACACAATTACAAGTAGCACGTATAATGTGTAAGTAATACTTATTCATATTATAGAGAATTAAATTTTCAAGCAAATAAATAAATATTTATTTTGAGTTTTCAACTAATGGGTGAGTCAACGCTAGACCGAATTTAACAAGGTTGGCAGCCCATGTGCTGAGGAATTTGGGGACAAATTTCCTTAACTAGAAATTGACCCTTTCAGAAGGATGGGACAATATGAGGAAATATGGCACCAATTGCATTTCACAATCCCTGCATATTTCACTGTTAAATCAGATGTTCTAGACAATATCTTTCATTAATTTAGAAATTATTGCAATAAGACATGCAGTGGGACAGACAACGGCCATTTGTATGTAGGACTTTGAACTTGCATGATCTCATGGAAAATGTGTGTGTGCACACAAGAAATGATTTTGAATATTTATGCCAATGTTTGGCATTATTGGGCAATTGCAAGGTAACATTGACTTCTTCAAATAGAGGTTAAGATTTTAAATGTTTGTCTTGGTTTTTATATAAGAACTTTTATTTATAATTTTATTCTCCTACCCCCACTAAATAGATGTTGATATGTACATGATTAATTGTGGAACAATTTACATGTAAAATGTCAAATTGTGGAAAACATTTTCCTACTTTTGTTGTTTGATTGCAACATGCATGTAAAATCCATTTGTTTTACAAGGTACAATCACTTCATGCACCATTTTGGCCAAATGCATGTAAAATATTTTCCCATGGGTTTAGGTGGGAAAATATTTTACATGCAAAATGTTTTTCATGTAAAATATTTTCTTCCGATCAAACACACCCTAACATATTCGTATGTCAATACATCTTTAATAACAGACATATTAACAATCACTTATCTACCGTGAGCTTGCAGTCATTTTGGCCTTTAATTATTCGGAAATTCATTAGTTCACAAATGGTCAAAAAATAAGTAAATAGGATAAACATTTATATTGGAGGTACTTGCCATATATATATATATATATATATATATATATATATATATATATATATATATATATATATATAGCTAAAGGCTAAGCAAGTTTCTATTAATTCACAAAAAGTTAAATTTTTGTATCAATTTTCCGATCGTACATACTAGTCATTACTAATTGTACATTTCCTAATCTCCCACTATTAAAACTAACAAGTAACGCAGTGATGAAATTACAACACCACTCCAAAATGGATTCATATTTAGAAGAAACGACATGATCCTTACTCTTTCTTTTTATTTTATTTTTTCATTTTCTTCCTTTTTTTCTTTTTTCAATTAGAGCGTCACAGCTACGATGCCAATTTAGTTTCTTGGCCTTTTGTGCCCAAGTCCAACACACGCGACTCCCTCCAAGAAAAAATGGAACACGTTATTGTAAGCAAAACACTCAGAGGGCATCCTTTATAAGGGCCATAATGAATAACAGAACAACCCTCCACCCTCATTCTCTCTAAGCAATCCAAACCCACCCCAACCCAGAAGGGCATAAATGATCAAAGTTCTCTTCTCAATTTGACTTGCTCCTATCGAGAAAAGGTGAGAAATCTTTGATGAGTACACTATACTGCATGTATATACAATATTGCATTCGGCATTTTATGATGAAGGTACATTGAGTTTTCTTGAGTCTTGTAAGCATGCAGTCTCAAACAATATTGTATAACACAACTGACGACACTAACTTATAATATTTATACGTATTGGTTTGCTGACGTGGGTGTTTCTATTTGTAGGGAGGGTATGGACGAGTTGAGACTATCTATGGAGCTGGAGGAAACAAGATTGAAGGGACTAGAGGAGCTCAAGATCAGAGATGAGCAAATACTCCAACTCAAGATCATGCTTAGCAAAGCCATCAAAGAGAGGGACGAAGCACAAGATAAATGCCAAAAGATGTTGTTTGAGAAACTTTGGCTTAGCCAACAATCAAGTACAAGCATTGAAGATGAGCCCACAAGAGGAATTGATTCCATTAATGGCTTTTCCTCCTCAGATTGTGAAGAAAGCATAGTTTCACCACTATCCCAAGTGGTGGTGTCGCAGCCACTACCACCCCCACCAGCGTCAGTAGAGTTACCAATAGTGACTACTAGGCCATTGCCAACAAAAGGCAAGCTTTTGCAAGCAGTTACAGAAGCTGGGCCGCTACTTGAAACTCTCCTAGTTGCGGGCCCTCTTCCACAGTGGCGCCACCCTCCCCCACCGCTGGACTCAGTTCAAATTCCAGCACCACCACTAAAACCCATCCACCAAGAATCATTACAGAGCAACAGCTGTGAGAGGATAGGCAGGAATAGAGGTCTCACTGTGCTCTTAAATCCTTCCATTGAGTCAAAACATCAAAAGGTTGGTCTGCATGGACATGGTCATTTTTAGGACATACTTAACCATTCAACTGTCACAATTACTTGTCGAGATTAGGACTGACTGCAAAGGTGTAGCCAAATGAAGATCCAAATATGACCCTGCACCATTTATGTTATTTCTCGAGCTTTGACTTGAGTTTTAAAATTATTTCCCGACTAAAGTAAGTTACTTCGCATAATCCATTTTCTTCCTTTTCTCGATTAAAGTAAGGTTCTTTCTTTCTTTGATTGTTGAACAAAAGATATGGTAAAGTCAGGTGAAATCTTTTAACATGTTATTATCACTTAATTAACTGCATTGTACATACACAGATGATGAGAAAAGTCCAAAAAAGTAAAGACCAACTTTAAGCAGAAAATGACCGATATAATTCTGGTCCAACCCCAAGAAATCTCATCAAATACTGGTCCACACGGCAAAAATAAAAAATAAAAAAATAAAATGAACACTCAAATTCAATGCACAAACCATATTCCCTTTGACCCAAGTTTCTTCAATTGAATCAATACACATCTTTAAGAAACATCACATATTCCTCAATCATCGTCCCTATCATCTTCTTGATTGTGCATCTGAGCAGTAAACATATCAGCAACTTGATAGATGAAAACCAAATGTGGGAATCAACGTGAGATGCAGAGATTTTTAAGAAATTGATTCTGAACAATGCACTAAAGGGTTGTTTGGTACAATTTTTCTGAAAAATAATTTTTCTCTACCATCGTCTTCAAGAACTTATATCATTCGTTGACTTGTCAACAGTTTCATATTTTTTAACAATATTTTCAAGAATCTCCACCAAACAAACACATAATGAAGTTTGAGTTCTTCACCATATCAGCGGATGAGGCCAGCGCTGGACTCTTATCTTCTCGAACACGAAGCACACGAGGAAATCGCAGTGAAATCCCCTTTTTTAAGGACAAAGAGTACATGTGAGAAAAATAAAATCTTCAATTTCAATAAGTTGTCAAGTAAAAGCAGTAACAGTATTAATACATGTTTGTAGTATTTAGCATGACTAGGCAGTATGATGAAAAAAAAAAAATAGCCTTTTTTTATTTTTATTTTTATTTTTATCTTTGCTTATCAAATATACAATTAGAGAGCAAAAATTGTACCTTATTGGGATCCACAATGCCCATGGCAGCATGATGAACACGGCTTATAGCAAAATCTGAGGCTTTCACTTCCCAAACCTTTGAAAGAGAGTGTAACTTATTACCAATTTTTTCACCATAAACAAAAATACCAAGGGCTTGTTTGCTACAACTTATTTGAAAAACTAAAGCTTCCACTTTCTCCATATCCATGCTATGCTAAACTAAACTAGAATGTTTCAAATACAGAAAACCATATAAAGTTAGAAACTAAAGATACTCATTCCAATCATTTGTACGTACCTCAGTAGGCTCAAACCAAACATCTGGATTGATTGTATCTGGATACCTGTAAGATGACTGTAAATAACAAGTAGAATCTATAATTCCATTGAAACTCCACTTAAAAAGGGGAAAAACACACACACACACACATTCGAGTGAACCTTTGGCTTGGGAATAACTTTAGAACGTAGGCTCGCAGAACGTTCTTCAAGCATTGCTTCAGAAAATCCAGTACCTAAAATCACCATTCTCCAGGGTAATACTAATTTGAGGCTAGCACTATGAATAGTGTCTCCATAGTCACAAAGCTGATGAGCATTAATATAATATGTGATGTTATGAAGCCTAATTCAAGAAAAAAAAAAGGCATACCGATTTTACAAATGCTCTGAAATTCCTCATTATTACTTATCATAACAAGCAAGGAGAAAAGCACCATATACACCTACAAGAACATGTACGGATAAGAGCGAGAGAGACTTGTATATAAATGGTCGATATGAATGATCATAATTGAATTGAAGTTACCAGATCGTTTTCCCCTGCCATGGAAAACAGCAATTGGCACCAAATCCAGCGAGAGGCCAATTCTGTAAAGAAGAAAAATTATTTCATAGGTTTCTCAAAATGATTAAATGGTTTGAACCAGTATGGCATAAACTTGCCTCTCCCTCTCCATGTATTGTAATCTTTTTTCAATGTTAATTAACCAGTGGCCTTTGCTCAGCGTTTTGGGAATGGATGTTAATGGAATTTTTCAATGATGATGACGTCAGTGCCAACTTGTGTGGAGTTCACGTGTGGGGAATTCATTTACAGATCAACTACCAAACAGAGGCAGAATAGATGCTGTGAATGGATTGGAAATATATCTGGAACCTGAAACAAGCCCAATGGAGCAATCGGTGTATGGGCCGGGTCAATCAGACCAGTTTAATTTTCGTCGCAACTACAGTGAAACACTCCTTGTTTTCTTATTAAATTATTAGTTAGGATCAGTCTTGCTCCCCATGTCCACTAAGTAGGCATTTTGGGGGAAAAAAATGAGGGGCCTATATGAGTCCTCACCATCAGGGGGCTGTTATATATTATTCATCTTACATAACGTAGATTTTTAAAAAAAAATTAAAAATTAAAAAATTTTAAAACATCGCCATGTGGGCACGCTCCCTGCCCACTAAGTGGTCAGAGGAGCAATAGCGTAGTTAGGATATTACATATATGTGTGAGGATTTAATTAATTTGTCCTACTTTATAAGTTTGCTTTTTATGCTGAAAACATTTTTGGGTTTTTGTTTCTCATTTTTTTTATAAAATTACAACCATGTTATGGGAATTGTAGCCAAGAACGTTGCAATTAAGGGGTACCTTCTTGACTGCAATTGCAGCCCTTCATTTTTATTTTTTTATTTTTTCAAATAACTTATTGTTCTGTAATTTTAATTTGTTGGAATTTACAATTTTTTGTTTAACATTAGTTATACTTTATTTTTATTTTCTTTCTTTTTATATTATTTATTAGTGGAAACTAACTCATATATTTAACTTCAAATAAACAATTATCCATTATCCATCAATGCATAAATTATGTTTTATTTTTCAATTAATTTGTTGCCTTAAATTTTACTATTGAAATTTCTTTTCTTATTACAGTAAAAGAAACAATAAATATTCAAATTTCTAAGTGACTCAATTAAATCCAGTTAAATTCTTGCAAGTTCAAATTTAAATGAATTCATCTGTCATTTTACAGTTAATTTAGTTTATTTATTGAAAACATTAATGTATTTCTAACAAAATTTAGTTAGAATTTAAATTTCATATTGCTTATTTTGTTACATTCGCGTCCTATGTTTATTTTTTTAAATTAATTTATTTTGTAAAAATTATGATATCTTGACGATTATAATTTCTATTTATGGTAGTAAAAAATATTAAGACATTGATTTTTTTAATCAAAATAATATAAGTTTGAAAATTGGGTCACTTAATTTAAATTTGAGTATTCTTTCATTTTCGTTAAAGTGTTTGGTAAGTTTTTATTTACTTTTTCTACATGTAATTTTTATGATGTTAAAATAAATATGAATGAAATATTTGTTTGATATTTCAAATATTCAGTATTGCATTAAAATAGTTTGTCCCTACTGATAGGGAATAAGGTTAAGTTTTTTATTGTTGTTGTTGGATTGCATTAAAATAGTTTGTAGTACAAATTGGTAAGTTGATAAATTAATTCATTGGATTTTTATTTGACAACTATAATTTCTGGTCATGGTAATCACAAAATATTTAGACAGTGATTTTTATTATAATCAAAATAATATAAGTTTGGAAAATTGGGCCAATTTACGTTTGAGCAATCTTTCATTTTTTAAAGTGCTTGGTAAATTTAGGTTGTCTCACACACACACACACACACATATATATTGACATGTAATTTTTATAATGTTAAAGTAAATATGAAATGAAATATTTGTTTGATATTTTAAATATTAAGTATTGCATCAAAATAGTTTGTAGTACAATTTGATAAGTCGATAAATTAATTCTATGGATTTTTACTTTCTATCAAATTAATGGTTATACAAATTATTCCTTATTCTTAATATTATGTTATTATGTATATAAATGATTGTAATTATAGATATAATTGCCAAAATTAATTAGAATCTACTTGATATCATAAATTATATCCTGAGATCATATAAAATCAATATCGCTTAGTAATATATTTTATAGACATAACAATGCAACAAATTGGCTCATAAGTTTCATCATAGACCGTAAAAGATTTGGTTAGTTATTTTGTAAAAAATGTGTTTTATAGTATACTATGTAGGATAATTAGGTCAAATTATTATTTGTTGCATGAGTTTTAAATTTCAGAAAATTATGCGAATGATGATATTTAATTTGAAATTACAAAAATCAGGTGAAATGAAAATATTTGTAAAAATCAAGTTTTTTGTGACCTAATTTTATGCAAATCAAGTATGAGAGATTACATATAATTGTTAATCGCCCAACTCAAGGCTTTTTTTTTTTTTTTTTTTTATGTGTGATATAATTTCTTAAGTTTCAAACCATTACACAAAATGCGTAATGAACTACACATGATGTGTAATGAAGTACAGTATAAAGAACAATCTTATTTACTCAATATAAAGTGATTTGTTAATAGAACAGTAACACCTTTACAATCAATCATAACAAATCTGTTTAACCCCTTTTAAATTTGCACATTTGTATACATACTTTATCCAACATTTGGAATTTTAGTATGGTTAGTCAATGTCATATAGACGTATTGTATTAATGAATGAATTTTAAAATATTACAGAATTGGTAACTTATTAATACACTTATAAGTAGCACGGCTTCATATCATATTGAATAACTTTTCAAATAAAAAAATATATATTTATTTTGAGTTTTCAACTTATTTTGAATTTTCAACTAATGGGTGAGTGGACGTAGACCTAATTTAACAAGAGTGGCAGCCCATGTGCTGAAAATTTTGGGAACATAAATATCCTTAACTAGGAATTGACCCTTTGAGAACGATGAGACAATATAACAAAATATTGTACCAATTACATTTTAGAACTTCAACATATAAAATCGAATGGTATCTTTCATTAATTTAGAAAAGTGTTTCAATAAGACATGCAATGAGATAAACAAATTGCCATTTGTATGTACGACCTGGAATGTGGGTGTGACGTGTGTGTGCACAAAACAAATGATTTTGAATATTTATGTTAATGTTTGAAATTGTTGGATAATTGCAAATTAACATTGACTACTTTGAAATAGATATTAAGATTTTAAATGTTTTTCTTTTTTTTTTTATTTTATTGTTAGATAGACATTAAAATATTTTTACGATCAATAGTAGGCCAACATGTTGCAGAATTTTTTTTTAAACATTTAAATTTTTGTGTTATATGTCAGTTCATTTTTAGTGTACGGTCGTAGGTCATTTTATCCTTAGTTTATTTTTATTTCTACTTCAAATTTTTTTAAAAAAAAAAAAGAAAAAGAAAGAAAAAGAAACTTAAAGAGTGACACAGCTACTATGCCAATTTAGCTGTTGGCCTTTTGTGCTCAAGTCCACACTCCCAACTCCCTCCAAGAAAAATGGAACACGTTATTGTAATTTGTAAGCAAAACACTCAAACAGCAGCCTTTATAAGGACCATAAGTAATAATACATGAACCCTCCACCTCCTCACTCTCTGAAGTCTTAACCCACCCCACAACACGCTCAAGAAGGGCATGGGTGATCAAAGTTCTCTTCTTAATTTGACTTATTCCAATCAAGAAAAGGTGAGAAATCTCTCATGAGTAATCTACACATGTATAGTATATACATTCTTGCATTAGACGGTCTAAGATGAAGGTATGTGCCTTCGTCTTATCAGCATGCAATATGATACTAAAAAGATTTCTGAGGTTTCTTGAATCTTATAGCCATGCAATATAAAACAAGATTGCATAAAACAATCGATGATACGAACTTACAATATTGATACTTTGTTGGTGTGGGTTTTTTCTGCAGGGTATGGACGAGTTGAGACAGCCTCTTTGGTTGAATATGGAGTTGGAGGATGCAAGATTGAAGGCGCAAGAGGAGCTCAAGATAAGAGATGAGCAAATACTCCAACTAAAGATCATGCTAAGCAAAGCCATCAAAGAGAGGGATGAAGCACAACACAAATGCCAAAAGATGATGTTTGAGAAACTTTTGCTAAGCCAACAATCAAGTTCAAGCATTGAAGATGAGCCCACAAGAGCAATTGATTCCATTAATGGCTTTTCTTCCTCAGACTGTGAAGAAAGCATTGTTTCACCACCACCCCTTCCTCCAGTGGTGGTGCCGCCACCGTTGACACAACCACCACCACCACCAGCATCAGTTGAGTTACCAATAATGACTAACAAGCCATTGCCAACAAAAGGCAAGCTTTTGCAGGCAGTTATGGAAGCTGGGCCGTTACTTCAAACTCTCCTAGTTGCTGGCCCTCTTCCACAGTGGCGCCACCCTCCACCACCGGTCGACTCCGGTCAAATTCCAGCACCACCACTAAATCTCATTCACCAAGAATCATTACAGAGCAACAACTGCGTGAAGATAGACAGGAAAAGAGGTTTAAGTTTGCCCTCTGATCCTTCCATTGAGGCAAAACATCAAAAGGTTGGCCTGCACAGACATGGTTATTTTTAGGACATCTTTTCTGATTCAACTGTCATAATTACTTATCAAGATTAGGACTGATTTTTAAAGGTGTAGAACTGAAGAACAATTTATGTTCTTTCTCGACTTCGAGTTAGAAAATTAAGGTTCTTTCTTCCTTTAATTGTTGAACAAAAGATATGGCGCAGTCAGTTGAAATCCTTTAACACGTTCTCACTTAATTAACTGCACTGTACTAAGATGATGAGAAAGGTGCAAAAAAAGTAAAGACGAATTTTAAGCAGAAAATGACGGATATAATTCTGGTCCAACCCAGAGAAATCTCATCAGAGACTGGTCCACACGGCAGAAAATGAACACTCAATTTCAATGCACAAATCATATTCCCCTTGACCCAAGTTTCTTCAGTTGAATCAATACACATCCTTAGGAAACATCTTATATTCCAACAAGGCACCACATGCTCAACTGAAAAACGTCAAGGTCGTCCAATACGTGTTTGATAAGGTAGAACATGCCTAAGGTTGTCCTATCCAGCCCAGTCCAACGTACCAAACATGCTAACATCAATCATCGTCCTTATCATCTTGCTTGTCTTGTTGATTGTGCTTTTGAGCAGTATACATATCAGCAACCTGATGGATGAAAACCGAAGGTGGTAATCAACACAAGAATTATGAGCTATATGCATTAAAGGCTTGTTTGGTACAACTTCTCTAAAAAAATTATTTTTATCTACTATCATTTTCAACCACTAATTTCACTCACGTAACAACAATTTCATATTTTTTAAGACTTTACGTTTCAACCATAATTTCAGAAATCTCTACCAAACAGACACTAAGAAAGTGTGAGTTCTTTACCATATCGGCAGACGAGGCCTGCTCTGGGTTCTTGTCTTCTCGAACACGCAGCAAGCGAGGAAATCGCAGTGAGATCCCCTTTGTAAAGAAAGAAGATACATGTTAGGAAAATAAAATATTCAATCGATATGGTGAGAAACGAAATTTCATTCACCAACCACAAAGCTAACTTCCTTTCAATTTCAATAAGTTGTAGGGCCAAAAAAAAAAGGCAGTACAAGTACGTTGCATGTTTGCAGTATTCAGCATGACTACAAAGTATGTTTTTTTTTTTGCCCCTCTCTCTCTCTCTCTCTCCTCGCTCTGTGCTTATCATATATACAAGCAAGATTTATATTTAAGCTCCATTAGCGAAAAAATTGTACCTTGTCAGGATCCACAACGCCAATGGCAGCACGATGAACAGGGCTTATAGTAAGATCTGCAGCTTTCACCTCCCAAACCTTTGAAAGAGTGCAACTTATTATTTATTAACAATTCACCATAAATGAAAAATACTGAGGCCTTGTTTCCAGTTTGCTAGAACTTATTCTTCCTCTTTCTCTATGTATCTATACTATACTAAAGCAGAGTGTTTCAAATACTAAGAACCATATAATTTAGAAACTACAGATGCTCATTTGTACCTCAGTAGGTTCAAACCAAACATCCGGAGTGAGTGTATCTGAATACCTGTAATAAGACTGGAAATAACAAGTATTAATAATTACATGAAATTCCATTAACAAAATAAATAAATAATATATAAAATAAAATAAAAATAGGAGGACAACACACCCACAAAGAAATAAATACAAATTTGACAGAACCTTTGGTTTGGGAATAACTTTAGACCGCAGGCTTGCAGAACGTTCTTCAAGCATTGCTTCAGAAAATCCAGTGCCTAAAATCACAATTCTCCAGGGTAATTAGAGGTTAGCAATATGAATAGGCAGATAAGTGTCTCCAGTCATGAATCAGCATTGATATGTCATGTCATAAAAGCTTAGCGCCTGTTCTCCTACCCATTTTTACACATTTTTACATATTTTTATACTACCCATTTCGTGGGAACTTCTGTACTATTAAAATCTACACCATTCAATTCCACTTTTTCTCTCTCCTATATCACATAAAAACACATAAAAATACACACCCTAACACGCGCTTAATTCAAGAAAAAAAGCATACCGATTTTACAGATGCTCTGAAATTCCTCCTTATCACCATCATAACAAGCAAGGAGAAAAGCACCATATACCCCTATAAGAAAATCAATTAACAACATATGCCCGGTTAAACTGTTAAAACTTTTATTGTGCTAAAACTAAATTTTTAAGCTAGATAGTGTGGATAGTGGGGACTAAGAGATGTACGGATAATAACGAGAAGTGATTTGAGATGTGTGGTTAAATTGAAATTTGATTTTAACTGAGTAGTGTAAGTTAATTATTAAATAAAAGAAGCAAAAATGAACACAACCTTTAGCTAACAACAGAATAGCACAAAATAAATCGAGTTGCTGAAGGAAGGAAAGTTAGTGCTGCATTTTACTGGTTACATAAAAAATGCTTGTAGTTGTCAAGCAATAGTAGAACACTAATGCATATTGCATGAAAACAAAATGTTCATAAATGGTTGACATCATCAAAATTGAAGTTACCAGTTCGTTTTCCCCTGCCATGGAAAGCAGCAATTGGCACCAGATCCAGCGAGTCGCCAATGCTGTAAAGAATAAAAATTAGTTCATAACTTTCTCAATGTGTATAAGCTGCTCCATTAGTTTAAACTTTAAGCCAGTACGTCATAAACTTGCCTTTCCATGTAATCCTTTTTCAATTTCAACCAGTTGTGAGACCGTTTTGATGGCTCGTATGTAGCATCTTTGCTCAATGTTTTGATGATCAACCCCTCGCAACTGTAAAGCAGGACAAGCAAATGATGTAAGAATGGGAGGTATATTTTTCTTTTCTTTTTTTCCTCAGGAGACGAGTAAATCAGTATGATTACATATGCGCGGAATTCAGAGATCTACTGCCACAAGTAGATTTTTTTCCTATAAAAATGTATGGAAGGAACTCATAAGCTACCTAGAATCAACAGCATCATCAAGAAATTTCTGTATTTCCTCGAGATCGTTTGATATTATAGCGGTAGCAAATTGGAAAAAACCAGGTTCTTCCTGAAATGACTTGTAAAGAAGCTGCAAAACCCCAAGCTTGAGAGATCAATAAATGTTTCACATCCAGATGGAGCCTAATAAGCATGGAAATATTTACTTGAAGGCCCAAAAATGCTAAAAAGATCTATAAAACGTTACCTCCCTACGCTGGTCAAGTTGCTCCTGCAGAAGCTCTTGTCCATTAAGATATAAGATATCAAAAGCAAATATGCAAACATCAACTTTGATATCACTCATGACAACATTTTTACGAGCTCGTGTACTGAGGACCTGTCGGAGACATATTTGGTAAGTGCATGGCTTTATAAGATATATGATCTAACATCAAAACAGAAGGAACCACAGATGTCATTTTTACAGATAAAAAGGCCAAATCTTTGGAACTCAAAGGAATGGCTATAATAATGAAAGTAAAAGAGAGCATCCAGAAGTTTCACTTCTTATTTAAGTAGAAAGTAAAAATAAAAATAAAAATTATTGACCTGGAAAGGCAGAATCTTCTGCTTGTCGCGGTCATATGCAACAAGTTCACAGTCAAGGACAAATGATACAGCAGAAGGTTTCTTCAATCTGCAACGCACTGCCAGCATTCAGTAGCCATGGACTAAAAAATCTAAATAAAAATTATTCTGCAGTTTTGAATGATAACTAATCATGGACAACTATAATATACTCGTCATCACACTATCAAAGTATAAAAACTTGGGAACTTATGTAGCTTCTAATGTTTTCCAGACAGTCCAACTTGCATACCCATTTTATCATTAGATGCAGACTCCCACTGAAATCCGAGAAAAATATTTAAGTGTTTGTCCAAGAATTAAAATACATAACACTACTAGAAAACCAGGAAGCTAAAGTCTTGTATTTCACATGGAAGGAACGAGAGACTGGATTCTTCTGTGCATATCTGGTAATTCTTTATTGAGTTGCCCAGTAAAGTCACAATATTTCATGGTCAACCAGCCGAATCAGAAGGGTAGAGATTAAGCAATTATTTATAATATTCATAAAACAATAAAGGTAACTTCCACAACCATGTAAGGAAAAGGCTACCTTGTGATAGCTGCAACTATGTCAGGGAACTTTCCAGTGTTCCGTTCTGCATTTCGACTATATATCTCCACTGTTCCATTGTCCATAAAATGTATCTACATGAAACATATACAATCACTTCATACGATATTCATTTTGGTCAACAATATAGCATATTTCTCTAGCGAAGAATCATTACCTGAGCACGTTCACCATCATACTTGTATTCACAGGTAAACTCCATGTCTTGAAACTTCTCCACAATTTCTGATACCCCTTTGGTCGGTTTCGCTAGCATGGGTCCCACTGGAATGCCTGGTGAAAATCTACATGTTTTTGGGAGATTCCATACGCCACCAGCAAGAAGAGCTGGAACAATTTTATCATACACCGGAATTACAGAGTAAACTTGCTTCACAATTTTTGCAGCCTGACAGTAATAAAGGGTCAGAGGTTAAATACACATCTTGAATGTTCTACTAATTTTGAATCAAATGATGGAACAGATAATGAGCAATAGTTTACCTCTTCGAGAGGATTATCAACTTTTGCAGGAGGAGATGACTGCTTCTCGGAATACACAGCAGCATGGCCTAGAGCTGCCAAGAGAGTTTGTTCTGCCAAACCAATGCGCAATTTTGTCTGCATGTCTTACTTCAATCAAGTTTACAATCGTTGACATTTGACAAGACCCAAAAGTAGTATCAAACAGTGAGCTTGTAATAACCTGAAGTAGACGAATCAAATATTGAGGTTCACAATCAGTGGCTGCAACAAGTAATCCCTTTATATGATTCTTTTTCTTCTCTTGACTATCCTTGCCAGATTCCTTTCAAAATTCAAACATAAATGAAGGCAAACGTAAGGGAAGAATTTAAAAGAAACGAAAAACGAACATACATCAAAACATTCATCACTGCATCTGCAAAATGTTGTCATATCATGTAACAGTTTGACTGTCTTTGGAGCTGCTTGTACATTATTAGCTAGTGGAAGCGGGGGTACAGGGATAGGGAAAGCTGAAAATGTTTCAATGTATAGGAAGCCACCTAAGCCCTCGTCATCCAACACATTCGAATTTATCCGTATTTGAAATAGAATTTAGTCAAACTAATCACATCCACATATCTCATAGGGCCCACGTGTACAAATCTCTACCATTCATTTCAAAAATTCAGATTCTATTTCAAATTTGAATTTGTTGGTTAACACCCCTTAGGTCATTCTTAATACAATGATTAGGCCATTCCCATCCTTACAATCCTTGTCAACTATCAAGCAAAACTCTCTCACAATGACATTTTTTATCAAAGAATAAATTACTTGTATCGTGCATTTGTAGAATATCGTAACCAATTGACAACTGTAACTTCAACTTCAACAGTATATGGCAGCGGGGAAGATGAGATAACAAACCCTAATTTTACTGTTTAAAAAAAGTTATCTTAAGAATTAAGATACACAGATGATCATATCCCACTGGAGATTATTAAGCTAAATCACAGACTATACAAGATCTACTTGGAACAAATATGAAAGATGAAAAAGGATGATAATGATTACCTTAGCAATAAGCCGAAATGTATTAAAAACTTTGGACACGGTTAATGCTTCTGGTTTACGCATCAAAGGCTGTGAGGAGCGGCTTGCTTTCGCAACAAGGCCTAAATCTCCAAGCTCCTATTGTTAATAAAACATGGAAATGCAGGATTAACTTCAGAGTGAGTATTACCTTGTCTAGACCAAGCTCATGAAATCACATCTGCTATCACACATCAATAATCAATCAACGAGTACTGTAAAATCACTTTAATTTATTTTTCTCCCAAGTTTGATCACACATTATCCTATGTGTTCAAACAACCATTTATACATATAGCCTTAGCAAGATCAACTCTATATCCCTGTTTCAACAAAATTAATGAGTCACCTACAATTTTTACTAGAAAATAATTCATTACATTGCGAAACCGAAGATATTTCTCCTGAAACTTGGGAAAAATACAACACAACTGATACTATAAAATTCATTCAATTTTACTCTCAAATAAACACAATGGATGGAAACTTTGATCTGAAGAAGTATAATTCAACTCATCACCTTGTATTGCTTCTTAATGTGAGTTTCTTTAGCCCCACAGGCCTCCGCAAGGGCCTTGATAATGGAAGAATCTCCAATACCAAGCTCCAACCCCTCATGAGCAGGTGCAATCTTATTTGTCAGAAGATACACAACTGCCATCAAATCATCTGGTGTGAATTCAATCACAGTCCTCAGCATATTACACACTATTGCTGTAATCACAATCCTCCCCGATTCCTTTGATATTGCATCAAGTGTCTTGGCCAGAAACATAAAGGGTACCCTGTCTCCTTGTTGCCAGTATGCAGCCTTCTTCGCATCGAAACTAGCTGCCTTCTTCTTCAACTCCACAACACTGTCTTCTGGGTTAATAGAAACCTTTGCCTTCTTTGTGGCCTGAGAATCTTCTTTCAACACAGCATTTCTACCCGCATTTTGGTTTGAAATTAATTCTTGGGCATCTTTTCCTTGGCTGGAATTTGAGTCTTTAAGGCCCAATTGTTCTTGATTAACGGCACTTTCACGTTGAGAAGGGGAAGTATTAGGGTTTGAATCAGCCGTTTGGGAATCTTCAGCTGGGTTACTGCGTTTCCTGGGTGACGGTTGCGGCTTCTTTTCCTTCTGGGTTTGTGATGGATTTTGCTTTTTCCTCGAAGCCGACATTAGAACGTCGAATGCCGATGGCCGAGATTTTGACATGGTTCCGAATGTAAACTTTTGCTTCGGGAATTGGAATAAGGGTTTTGGAAATAAGGGGTTTTGCGGGTTTAAGGAGAAAGAAAGAGATTTGAACGGCAGCTTTCTTGTGAGACTACAAGAGAGTTTGTTGAAGGTCCAACAATGGCTGCATGACAACCTTGAAAACATTAACTGAATGGGGAGTGGAGTTGGCAAATAATGGCGGGAAACGTTTCCGCCGGTGGGATGGGGAGAGAGAATCGATGGCGTTGGTATCGGAAATAGGCTCTGATCGAACAGTGAAACGCCGCCGGGAAGAAATATGCAGCTGGCTTCTCCTCCGGTATCCTCTGATTTCCGTTACTGTTCAACTCTCACAAAATAGACTGCGTTCCGTTGAAATGCAGTTATTGTGTGTGATTGAAAGAAAAAACTACCGTACCGCCATAGAGGTGGTCTCGATCGAAAATTGGTGGAGATTTTGATGGGCAACTGCAAGAAAACGAAGAGGAGGAGAAGAAAGAGCGGGTGAAGACGGAATGTCCAATATAGCAATGGATACTTTCTTTTAGTCTCTGTTCGAATTATTAAAATGGTGGGGCTACTCACACTACAGTCATTTCCAAACACACCCCAACTATTGCTACATTCTCCAAAATACCCTCCCACTTTCAAAAGAGGAAAAAAAATGAATTTTGGCACAAATAATCCAAAAAAATTAGCTATATTGCAGATTTAGTTCTAAATAATAAAAGATATCGTAAATGGTTCAAAAAAAACTTTGGTGCGCAAATGGTCCATTTAGATAGAATCCGTCCGTTTAACCGTTAGTCAAAGTCAACTGTTGAAAACTTGAGTGCGCATTTGGTCCATTTTACTTGAAATAAATTGTAGAAAAAGTCCTAACTTTAGATATTGTTACAATCAAATCCAAAAATTTGAAAAATATATACTTTAATCCCAAATTTAATTAAATTGTATAATTTTATATTTTATTTTTTCTATGGGCGCTCATTTGGTCCGTAATTAATTTTATTGAATTAATTTGATACTGACTAAATGGTTTTTATCAAAAAATTTCAACACAGTAGCATTTATTCGTATTAATATAGTATCACAACTTTCGAAAATTTTCTTTAACATTAAAAACGCACACATTTTAATTTTATATTCCTAATAAAATTTTATATAGGTACAATAATTATATTTATTATTAGCTGTTGGTTAAAATCAAAATGTACGCGTCTCTAATGTTAAAGAAAATTTTTGAAAGTTGTGATATTATATTAATATGAACAAATGCTAATGTGTTGAAAATTTTTGATAAAAACTATTTAATCGGTATCAAATTAATTCAATAAAATTAATTACGAACCAACTAAGCATCCATAGAAAAAATAAAATATAAAAATTATACAATTTAACTCAATTTGGGACTAAAGTATATATTTTTCAAACTTTGGAACTTAATTGTAACAATATTTAAAGTTAGGACCTTTTGTGCAATTTATTTCAAATGAAATGGACCAAATGTGCACCCAAATTTTCAACATTTGACTTTGACTAACGGTTAAACAGACGGATTCCATCCAAATAGATTATTTGCGACCAAAGTTTTTTTTTCATTTATGCGCTACATTTTATTATTTGTGATTAAATGATATTATAGTATTTAATCATTTGAGCCAAAATTCCAAAAACAAAGAATTGCCATTGTCATTTGCTACTAGAAATTACAGTGTTTGAGGGGGGAAGCCCCCCTCATTTTTGCTGCAAACTTGTAGCAAAAAAGAGAGGGTCCCCCGCGATGAGTGCTTGAAATGACAACAAATGGTGGCTGATAAATTTTTTTCCTTTCATCCGACCAGCAGTGGCCAAAAAGTAAAATGGCCGAATTGAATTTTTTTAAAGAAAGTGTGAGGATATTTTGAGAAAAGCAGAAATTTTTAGGGTGTGTTTAGAAATTATTGGGGTATGAATAGTCCCACCCTTATTAAAAATAAAAACAATTATCTACCACTACTGAAAAATTAGATATTGAGTAAAATTTTAATTACATTTTTCCTTTCATTTTTACCCATATATTTTTTACAAAATATCAATATTCTAAAAAGTATAGAATGTGAGTAAGTAACAAGATCAACAAGAATAATCAAGCACAAGTGCTAGCGCCATAGCTATGGCGCTAGTGCTGTGTTTTCTGGTCTCATTTACGACCTCCATTTTAAAATTCAAAATCAGATCTAGGTCCAACACGATGAGGGGAGTTCCAGTAATTCGAAAAAATTTTCGACGATATTATAGCTACTGGTGGCTGCCAATCAAAGTTTTTAGCGATAATTTATGACAAAAAAGGTAAATATATATATGGCCAAAATATATAAAAGTAGTTTTCACCCCGTACGTTGCACGGGAGTAAAACTGTGCATGTTAATGTGAAATTAAAAAAAAAATCTATAGATTGATTTTTGTGGTAAAAAATAGTGCAAACAAATTTTTTAATAAATAACATTCGTGCTTAATTGATAATACCTTGACATAATATAAAATACAAATATTTTGTAGCATATGATATAAACCTATTTAAATTAAGTTGGCTTGGTTAAAATTTTACTTTAAATAAAATAATAAATTAGTCATCGTTAGTATGGGCATTCTTCCTCAATATTCTAATAGAAATTAGGTATATAATAATTTGATTATTTTTATTTTTATGCCAAATGTAAATGTGATTTTAGAAAAAAAAATAAAAATACGATAAAAAGTATAAAAGATGCAACATAAATTAAAATCCAGATCATTGTTCAAAACCAATTTATTAAACCACGATAATAAGTGTAAACAAAACTAAAACTTACTTTATGATATACTAATAGAAAAATTATATTAATTTAGAAAGGAAATCAAGATAATGTTCAACAAAAAATTAATGTAATTTTAAAACAATCAAATAAACAGTGTTAACAAAAAAATATTATAGAAAAGGAAAATGCATAGTTTTTTATTTAATATTGTACTCATAATTCACAAAATTCATCTGTGGTTGGCTGTGACCTTAGATTAAATTATAAAAATATTTTACAATAAAAATTATCTATTAAATGAAAAATATATAATCAATTAAACACTATTGAAATACTAATTACTCTGCTCGAAATATACTTATTTCGAGGGTATTAGAATTAACCAAAAGTCATGTCCCGTGATCACTGTCTATTAGTTGTGCTTCTCTTGTAGATGGATAATATATTATGTATTAAACTTACTTTTTCTGCGTAAATAGAAAAATTATAATTGAAAATGATGCATATAAAAAATTCCAATTCAATATCATTCAATCTTTGAACTCGACAAAAAATAATATAACTACAAAAATTTGATTTCAAACCGATTCATAATAATAATTATTCATCTGAGTAACACGATACTGTGTAAGAGTGCAGTACATTTCTTCATTGCTACAAATTATAATTACGCAAATGAGAATTAAATAAAAAAAAGCTCAACCAACGTAGAAACAAATAAAAATAACATAACATAATCAAAATATATATTACACAATAAGATAAAATTAGTATAGGGTTAAAGAGATACTCTACTATATATTAAACAATAAGACAAATTTAGTGAATGACTAATGAGACACTCTTCATCTAGATTCTAGAAGACCCATTTGTAACATTCCATTATTAATAGTAAAATCCATATATCCTACTGTTGACATAAATAAAAACATCATGTTATAAGTTCGAACAATTTGCACAAAGAGTTTACTTTTTTCATTCATGCTATACAATAAATCACTTAAAACAACAGAGACATCTCTCATTCGTGGCGCTTCACCACTTGCCCTTACATAGGGCTGGACATATCAACCGACCAAAACCGACCGCATTGGGTCTGTTCGGTTTTTTTGGTCGGTCAGATTGATTTTCAGTTTGGTTTACCAAACGGAAAACCAATTGGTTTTTCTAAAAAAAAAAAAGAGAGAGAAAAAGCCGAAAAAATCGAAAAAAAAATCGAAAAAACCGACCGAACCGAGTCGGTTCGGTTGGTTTCGGTTTACCGAACCGAGCCAATTGGTTCGGTTCGGTTTGAAAAAAAAAAAACCGACCATTGCCGGTCGATTTCATTTCGGGTGGAAAAACATGCCGAACCGACCAACACCTATCCCTACCCTTACATACAATACAATGGAAATTTTGGAACTCGACATCTTTGATAACGCATATGTACTCTTTCATCGCACCAATATATCGCGTTATGAAGTTGACACATGTAGGAGGGATCTCCTAAATATGTATATGATTCACCTAGAAAAAGTCCTGTATATTTTCTAATCCTACCAAAAAGAAACATAGAAATCAAAATTATTATGTGATAGTTTCATTTAATAAGTAAGTCCTCTTTACATATTTGTCAAAGCATTGTGATTCTTTGTAATTTTTAATTTATATGTAGAATATATAATATATGCTTATTGCTAAGAAATTTATCTACTTCTTTTAGAAAATAATTAGAAAATATTGATGTTCCTTTTGGTAGAAAATTAGAGAAAATGAAAGAAATCTTGTTGTGCTAGGAAATTTTTCTACTCCGAAGTAACAATTAAAAATATAATTAAAAATACTTAAAGTACAAATTAAAGATATAATAAAAATATTTAAAGTAAAAATTTAAGATATAATTTTGTTGTGTTAGGAAATTTTAATTTTCTTCTCCCAAATAAAAATTAAAGATATAATTAAAAATATTTCCTTTTTTTATTAAGTAAAAATTAAAGATACAATTGAAAATATTTAAATTAAAAATTACAATATAATTTTGCTGTGTTAGAATATTTTTCTACTCCTAAAAATATTACTGGAAAAAACATTAAAATTTTCCATTTTAGATTATACAAATCTATATATTAATAAAATGAGGACAGTTTCCTGCTCAATCTTATAATTTTCAGAATTAAAAAATAATATTTTATTTATATTTTCCAGTCAAACACAAATACCTAATTTTCAACCAATGCATAATCTCCCGTTATTATCACCCATCATCTTTTGACAGAATCACTCCTTATCCCTCCAATCAGTGTTATTATCGTGTCTGATCTTTTTAAATCTCTCATCCATATCTCTCCCATTAAATCACGCAAAATCAAGGAAAAATTTATAACCAAACGGGGATAAAATAATGTGCTTTTATACTTTTTTGACCAAATGTGCTTTTATATAACTTCGCCATCTCCCTTAAAGATGTTATATCACATATTGTTTCTGATCAAGTTCTTGGTTTTATTATTTTGTTTCTTATGCTATTTACCATAAAAAAAGAAAATATGTTATTTTAATTCTTATGTTACACATATTTTAAATTATAACTTGGTCATCTATATATTAATAAAATGAGGACAATTTCCCGCTCAATCTTATAATTTTCAAAATTAAAAAATAATATTTTATTTATATTTTCCAATCAAACACAAATACCTAATTTTCAACCCATGCATAATCTCCCGTTATTATCACCCATTATTTTTTGACAAAATCACTCCTTATCCCTCCAATCAGTGTTATTATCGTGTCTGATCTTTTTAAATTTCTCATTCATATCTCTCCCATTAAATCACGCAAAATCAAGGAAAAATTTATAACCAAACGGGGACAAAATAATGTGTTTTTATACTTTTTTGACCGAATGTGCTTTTATATAAATTCGTCATCTCCCTTAAAGATGTTATATCACATATTGTTTCTGATCAAGTTCTTAGTTTTATTATTTTGTTTCTTATGGTATTTACCATAAAAAAGAAAATATGTTATTTTAATTCTTATGTTACACATATTTTAAATTATAACTTGGTCATAAATCTCTTCGTGCAATTCACGGGAGAAAATACTAGTATTATAAAAGCATAGACATAAGTTGATAATAAGATATTAAATTATAAACAAATAAAAAATTAATTTAAACATTCTAAAATTCAGGTAGAATATGGATACATGGCAAATTGTAACTTTTACAACAAAATTATAACTTCTAACTAAAATTTGGTTAGAATATAGACACATGGCAAATTGTAATTGGCACAACAAAACTATAACTTCTAACTAATTATCAATTGAAACTTAACTAATTCTCAATTGAAACTTCCAACTAAAACCTAAAAATATATAAGATATAGATATCAAACTTCGAGGCCAAACAAGAGTAAATATATATTAGTGAGCAAAGTAAAAACGTCAAATGCGTAAAACCACAAAGGCCAACAATAATCTAAATATCGTTTAAACGATATCAAAGAGAACTTTTTAGAACATAACAACATATTATTCTTTCCATCACTTTCTAATCTCTCTTAATTTTAAATCATATATTCCCTTAAAAAAAATATTTTTCCTCTTATTTAAGAAAATTGATGTTTAGAAAATAGGAAAAAGTTACATAGTTTTTAAGGTGAACATGTAGTTAAAAATGAGTATAAAAATGAAAAAAAAAAAGAAAAAGAAAAAGAAAGTTTTATTAAAGTGCACTTAAAGCGTTTTTCTTGTGTGGGTTGGTAAGGGTTTTTCCCCCCTTCGAAAAGCTCATTTTCAACTACATTTTATTGGATGCAAGCTTTTTTAATTTAAAAAGCACCCTCCAGAAAAAACTACACCAAGCAAGCACTTAATTCCAATTATCATAATTGAAGTTTGCAGAGGAAAAAAAAAAAAAGAAGCCAAGTTTGAGTAATTTTGTGACGAATAGCCTCTTAACTAAAAAGAAGCCAAGTTTGGGTAATTTTGTGACGAATAGCCTCTTAACTTAAATAATAATTAATAATAATCGGCACAAAATGATTAGCCACATTTTGCATATTGTTTACTCCATTATTTCGTAAAACGCATCACGACATCACAATTTTCTAGCCCAAAACATCATTTCCGTCTTTTGCTGTTATCCAAATCCTTCGAGTACATGCAGTGCTTGCATCCCTCGAAACATAAAATAGGCAAATCTCACCTTAAATACACGACTATTTTGCGCCAATTATCCATAAAATTACGCGTGTATTTAAACAAATTTTTCCAAAAGGGTTTCAAATATAAACAACATATAAATGCTGTTTTCCAATAATAACAACATAAATTCCAAATGCAGCAACAATTTCACCATTGTGAGCTAAAGTACCCTGTTATAGCACTTTTTCTACAGTAAATTGAGGTCAAATCACCTCAAATTTATCAAACAAGCTAATTCTTGCAAGAATACTGAGCTGCTCTACACAAAAATCCAATCTCTCCTACACAATCTTCTGATCAAAATACCAGACAGTGTCTCCATATGGAATTTCATCTGTACCATAAATCATCTGACCATCTCTGTCATTGCGGGAGAGCACGAAGAAGATTCCGGGTCCCCTTGTATCTGTCGAGTGTTATACGAGTTGCATCTCAAACACTTGCATGCGACAATGTGAAAATGCACTTGGGATGTTGCGCCACAGTCGTTGCATAGTATCCAAACCTAATTGCAAAACATCGTTAAACTAAACAAAAACTAAGTTGATTGTGACCTCTTATGAGTAGATGAGATATACTCCTGATCGAGTACAAGTTGCTTGGACTCGATCCCATGCAAGTAACTGATGTGGTGCGATCTAGGCCATAGTGCAAGTTGGGAAGTAGTTGAGGTGGCAAGTCCGGATCGCACCACATCAGCTGCTCATACAAGATCCAACACAAGCAACTTGCACCAGATTGGGAGTGAGATGACCAGAAATTCCGAGTTTTCAGCACTTCACGAATATTTGAAATTTTTGGCAAGATATACAATGCATACCATTTTATTGTACATAACTGGCATGGGAGTTGAAGCAACCTGTATTGGTTTTTGGAGTACCATTTTAGGTGAAATGTAAAATACTTATACAATAATCGA
The DNA here is from genome assembly GCA_018223645.1 of Jasminum sambac. Taxonomy (NCBI): domain Eukaryota; kingdom Viridiplantae; phylum Streptophyta; class Magnoliopsida; order Lamiales; family Oleaceae; genus Jasminum; species Jasminum sambac. The sequence continues at coordinate 33,411,205 of CP073652.1, forward strand.
GTAAGAGGAGGTGATAAGTTACCTCTTCGTCAAGCTTTCTCCATACACTAGACATATCACAGATGGATTTCGAGCAGACAGGACATGAATACCTTAAAGAACCCAAAGCAGAAACACAAATCCTCTTAAACCTAGAGCTTATGAATTTACTGTTAGCAAATTTTTAGAAACCTCTTTTGTTGTTTCCAGTCGAGTCTTACCGGTAATGAAGCTCCATCTCCTTCAAGCATTCCAAATGTATTGTATGCCCACAAGGTAAAACAGTAATGTCTTTCATCGTATCAAATATAAACTGTGCATACAAAAAATAAGAATAATAAAATCAACACTTTCTTCTTTTTCTTTTTATTTAAGAATAGTTTTTTCTGAAGTAATCCTAGTTTACCTCAAAACAGACTGGACAGTTATGGTGCATTGCTTGTTCCACGCAATGATGTGCATCCTTGATCAGATTCGAGTAACAACATCCTGGAATCATTAATTACAAAAAAATAATAAATAAATAATAAATCAGACATCAAAAAGGAGGAGACTGTAGTCTTGGACAAAAATCAAGATACAAGAATCATCTTAGCATACCACATTTGTTACAGTGGAAGAAATTTTCCTCGCCTCCAGTTCTAGAAATACAGTAATTACAATTGAATTAGCTAACAATCTCAAACATCCCCAAAAGCTTAGGAAACATGCTTGATATTTTATAGTTGCAAAATAAGGATTAAGGCATACTGATGAGCAAAAAATACATGAATATTAGAAAACGATGGGAAGGTTAGAGTCAATACATTACATGAATATTAGAAAACGATGGGAAGGTTAGAGTCAATACATACCTACATATTCCACATCCATCACAGTGATATTGTTTCTTTGAGACCTAAATCCACCACAGCAATCGTTTAAGAATTTGCATTGATACATATCTGAAGGTAAAATTCTGCAAAACTTACATCATCATCGTAAAATTTGCATTCTTGGCAGAAGTAATTTCCCATGCAAATGCCACAACTTATGCAGTTCTGTTGAACCTAATCAGACAAAAAGAAGTAAATTCCAGGACCAATAAAAAAATTCCATACTACTTATTTAATTTGTAATCTCAAAAATCAATATGACCTACATCTTGTTCAGTGCCGCATATGGAACATATAACCTGAAAGCATATGAAATGGAAAAATTAGCAATCAGAGACTGAAACTGAAGCTCGTGGAGTAATTCTAATCTAGAGGATTGTGCTGGTAATTTTGCTGAAAATAAGGGGAAGAAAGAAGATAGACCATCATAGACAAAAACGCGAAATTGTACAGTCTTGCCCCAAGAAACTAAGCATATGTTTGGCTAAGCATTTCCTCATGTTTATAAACACCTTCACATTTTTCGGAACCACTTAAAAAAAATAAAAAATAAAAAACAAACATTTATCCAGACACACGCCTTTGATGCATTTTCAATTGCAAAAAATTATTAATCAAAACAAATGCTTCGCCAAAGTGAAAAACTCACGGGTTTCTCCTACCTTGCATATGCATTTGCTCAAGCAGAATGAGGGCATGAAAGGGATTATCAGAAAGCAAGTCAAATGACTTTTCCCGTTTCAAGTATCTATCAACAATGGTGATCTCTGTCACAAACTTATTTTTCCACCGAGCAAATATCCACAACACGAAATACATTGCAAGAATAAACATTGCACGAAGAATACCAAATTTGCAAGGGAAATAGCTCACCAATTTAACTTCATGGCGTGGAAGATCATGCCGATTAAGTGGATCCATTTCAAGAGTGTTCTGTTTTTTAGAAGAAAACAAATGCCAGAGTTAGTTAAATTCATCCACATCAAAACAAAAATAAAACCAAAATACGATTAGACAATAATGTAGATTAGCATCACTATCAGAATCAAGTTCACACCTTAGCCTCATTGTGGCAATGCCTGCAATCAAATATCTCATCACAACATGGGGCTCTGATCTTACATCTTCTTCTGTAATGCTTGCACCTACCCATGATTGCTATTAGAACCCAATAAGTAATAATGAATTTTAAATTGATGGTTAGGAGTTAATAATAATACCCATATTTTCCAGAATAATTCCCAAGCAGATTCTCGTTTTGTTGTCTATCAAAAGTATCCGATCCGTCAAATGACGAATTAGGCTCAAATCCACACGCCATTTTCTTCAGCTTCGATTTTTCCTCTTTTAACTGTATCAAGTTAAGTAAATCCCTAATCTATCAAATTTCAAACCTAAACACAAAACAAAAATTCTTCAAACAAAAATTCTTCACAGAAAGAGATCACGATTCAATTAAGGAAAAAAATTCGAGCATTTACGCATACCAAGAAGTATTTCCAATTCTGAGACGCGAATTACAATTTGTCTTGGAAGATGCACGTTCGCATCGAACGACATTCGGTGATCAAAAACCCTATAGCTCATGGATTTTATAAGGCGGGAGAAAATGGGTTTCCTCGTAGTGAAGAATTGACAAAGCTGTAACGCCGTTTTCGAGATCCGACTCAATTTGAAGTTTGTAACCGACAATTGCTGAGGCAGCTTTTTGAAGGAGCCAGCAAGAACGCATGTCCTACTATCATTTTCAATGCGTGTGGTTCACCCGCCATCAATCATTAGATGAAAATGAATGTTGGGAAAAACTCAAATTTAAGATTTATTTTTCCTCGTAGAAGTATAAAATATGGTATCTTAAACTCAAATTTAGGGTAAAATATGGTATCTTAAACTCAAATTTAGGGTTTATTCTTCAAAATTAGAGTAAAATTGGAGTTAAATTTGGAGAGTAAATCCTCCAAATATGGTCCACTTTGTTTGATATTACCCAATAAAAAAAATTACTATTTAAACTTTGGTGGTGGATGATTTTCTTTTTTTAAAAAAATTAATTTAATTTTGAAAACCTATACCCATATTTTTCCAATTTTTTCTCTCTACATTATATTTAAGAGTAAATTTTTTCCTCATAGTCTTTTCTTGTCTTTTTGCCTCACGTTGATTTGGCTCTTTGTCTTTGGTGCCAATTAGTCAAGCCAATTCAATAAGCTCAAACTCAGCCTAAAAGTCACACCGGCCTCAAGTTGGCTCATGAATTAATTTGACGAGCCAAATACAAACAATGTGATTGTCATTTTCATAAACAACCTCCCCCACCCCTTCCCTAAAAAAAAAAAAAAAGAAATTCCCCAAAAAAAAATCATGATTTAATGGTATATCCAATGTTGAGGAATACCTTAAGCAACTTTTCCTTGTTTCCATTGTCTCACATTATTCGTGTACAAAATAAAGTCGATTATCACATTTATTCAAAATAATCACAATATATTAACTGTCAATGTTGGATTAATCGAGATAGACAGATAGTCCTGTATCTAGCGGAGTAACATTGTCTAACATATCAAGAAACATTCGATATAAACAAATTCATATTTGACTAGTCCAACTACATTACTCCCTATTTTCATCAAATACGTATTCAATTATATCCCTTGTCACATTTTTTCAATCATTTTCCATCAAACATCATTAACCCATTTATTTATTGGTTTTATTTTATGTGCAGTACTTTCTCATTTTCAATAAGAAAATGCTAGCTAAATTGATATGCAAAAGCAATCCAAATAAATAGTACACGCTCCTTATTCAACCTTCAATTATGGGGAAAAATAATTGTAGGAACATGAATTATTAAAAAAATTAAAACAAAAAACAAAAAAGGGAAGGAAAGAAAGGAAAAAAAAAAAAGTTGGGGAGGTGTTTTGACGCTCTATTTAGTTGCGTGATGTCGATTGTATGTTACTTTCCGTAACTGGACTTCATAATCGGAAAACCAAACTTGTGTATGCAACTTGACCATCAAAATGGACAAGTGTTTAACTTATTGACTAGGCTCCACGTCATTTCTTAATTAATGCATGCACTTTTGTTTTGCAAAAGTAAAATGAATAAAGTCATTCGTCTTGACTACTTGCCGGTGATTAAATTCACCTTTAGATATCTAATCGAAGCTTAAAGTAGAAATATTAAAATATATATATATATAAAAATGGTTATCAAATCAATGCATGAAAAGTTTAAAATAATAAAAGAAAAATAATTAATTTAATTTGATAACATTTATTGATTTGACATCTGAATTTTTATCTTATATATAATATTTAGGGGTTGTTTGATTTGAGATAAAAATTATTCGCGCGGTATTCTGTGTAAAATGTGTAGTTAATATTGTATTGAAATGTATGTATGTGGTTGAAAAGAGGAGAGAGAAGAGTGTGAGATAAAAATTATTTTGGATAGAACAAGGCCTTAAGATGAAGATTGTGAGGATCGCGTTTTTGATCGAATTGGTGAAGGGATATTTAGGATCAGTTTGCGGATTGTAAGATCCGGTGAAATAATGGTTTAAAAATATTTCATAATCTAAATTAATATTAATAAAGATAAAATAAAAATTCTAACAACAGCTTAGCATATATAAATTAATAACTAGTATTCAACCCGTGTGATGCAGGGAATAAAAATCTTCTAAAAAAGCAAGTCTTGTAGACACATAAAATGTAAATTCTTTTATGTAAAATGTAATAGATGCAATATAATTGTGATAATAAAGATAAGGATATATTGTTAGATAATTAATACAAAATATTTAAGATGTGTCTCACATTAGATATAAATATACAGCTAAACAATATTTTGTTACAATCGAAATAAAATAATTTTAACATAACACAAATTAGATAAAAGTGCATTTGAATCGGTGATCATGGTTTGTTGGATGGTGTGGCGGTATGCATCTGAACTAAATATATATTATAAATAAAAAAATTATTCTAAATTTTGAAACACCTTTTAAGCACCACATTTGTTGTTGAATTTTCATATTGACCATATTTATTGTTGTTGATGCCAAAAATAGTGTGAACCATTTAAGTATCAACTCTAGTGAATATTAGGGGTTGATTAGTAGTAACTAGGGCAGTAAGAATGCAAATATGTATTTATAAACGAGCTCGAGCTATTCTTTGATTACAGAGGATTATTGTGTGTCGAATGGCCACTAAGTGTTTTATTTATAGTGCAAGACTATGGTAGGTGGTAGTAGGTCATCATTGGGGCGGCGGACTAGTTTCAAAATAGGCATGATGATTGCTTCTGTTGCACCTGCAAGCCGTCAGCATTTATAGCGTTGACCTCGGAACTCACGCGCAGCCGCCTTTACATTTATGGGAAGTGTCTTGTCAGTTGCAGATTGTGTCAGAGTGTTAGATGATAGGTGGATTGTCCTTGTTGTCGGCTACAGTAGCGATCGGGAGTCACTATGTGTTGTCGCCGAGCTAACCTCAGCCCGCGAGGATGCTCGTGGCGTTAGAGCTCCTGCTGCTGTTGGACCGACCTAAGTGGTGAGACCGAGATAGGTATGGCGTCCGAACTGGACTGGCCTCAGTTCTCCCAGCGATTACCAAATGTATGTGGCCGACCTGAGCCCCCTAACACGTCATCAACCGGCCTGGTGCCCTTGACACGTCAGGAGGGAGTTCACATAGTGGGGGACCTGGGTGGGCTCGTGCCACGTCACCAGGGTGCCAACAATTGTGATAATAAAGATAAAGATATATTACTTGACGATTAATGTAAAATATTTAAAATATGTCTCACATTAGATCTAAATATATATCTAAATAATATTGTGTTACAATTGAAATAAAATAGTTTTAACATAACACACATTAGATGAAAGTGCATTTGAATCAGTGATCATGGTTTGTGGGATGATGTGACGGTATGCATTTGAACTAAATAAATGTTATAAATAAAAAAATAACTCTTGAAACACTTTTTAAACACTACATTTGTTATTGACTTTTCATGTTGACCATCTTTATCACAAATCAAAATTTTCAATCAACTACTGTTCGTAACTCTGAAGATAACAATATACAATTGTCTATGGCAAATAAATATCAATATTAGAAAGTAATTGCCATATCTCTTGTTGATTGTCATCGCTTTTGAGTTTTTAATTCTTAATTTTTTAATCAAGCATCACATTTTCCATCCACCTTTATATATTAAAACACAAATAAAAAGCAAACATACAATAAATTATTATGAACGAAATTCTTTGTGTTTTGAGAATAAAAAACCTTTTAAAGGCCAAAAAAAATTTTATTGGATTGAAAAGATTAAAAATGGTATTTAAAAAATATGGTATAAAAATATATACTTCAATAACCCACTAATAAATTTTTAACATCTATCCTTATACATAGATCATTCATCATCTCAAATATAATAAAATACATCACCCAAATTAATTAAATGAGTCAAATACACATTTCAATTCATTGAAAGTCAAACCACATTTCTTACACAAAAACACTAATTATGACCCATTTAATTTATCCAAAGAATATTTGATTTAGACTCACTAAAATGACTTTCCTATATTTATCCAATTCAATTAGACATGATTTCTTAAAAAGCAATAATTCTTATTTTAAAAAAATTGATTTCTTTTTTGTATTTTTGTTTTATTCATATTGTATTAAATTAAAAATTAATAGTTGTTCTAAAAAATTGATATTTGATTTTTTATTATATTTTTATTTTTATTTTTAATATCTTAGAAGTTTTTTCATATTGTACAAAGTTTTGTAGGAAAAATATAGTGAACAATCTTATTCATCACTTAGAGCTACAAAATTGTACTTTAACCTCACTTTAAAAGGGCATTATGGGACCAATATGAGATTTTCATTTATTATTATTAGATAAAAAATAAAATAAAAATTATTATTAAACTAAAAGAAAATCGATCACCAATTTCCCCAAGTAGCCATTAGTTATAACTTCAAGATGCATAATGATTCTTTTCTCATGATTATCTGACGTGAAATATTTATCTCTTTCAATAGCGTAGAAAATTATCCATCTGTTAGATTTTTGGAGAGAACTTGAGAATTTTATTTTGGAGAACTTTCAGACTCAAAAAGATTTAATTAACTTGACATAAAATTAACTATGTCATATATTAATTCCTAAATTATATTCTTAATAATTAATATATCTTTTATCTGATGAAATTAAAATAAAAAATTCATGAATTTTATTAATTTATTTAGTATTCGATTTCATAAAAAATGCATTTTATATTAAAAATATGAATTTAATAAAAATTTATAAATGGAATTGAACACATAAGCGATGAATTCGATTTATTTAAAACAATAATTCAATTTATTTTTTTGAATTTTTATTCATATTGTTCTAAATTAAAATTAATAATAGTCCTAAAAAATTGATTGTTGGTTTTTTTATTGTATTTATATTTTAAATATTGTACAAATTTTTTATATTTTATAAACTTTAGCAACAAAAATAAAATAAATAATCTTGTTGATTATTTAGAGCCACAAAATTGTACTAACTTGGGGTCACTATGGGATTTTATTATCCAAAAAAGATAAAAATTTTATTTTTGAAGGACCTTCAAAATATATAAATATTTTTATGACCAAAAAAGATTTAATTAACTTGACATGTAATTAATTATGTGATATATTAATTCCTAAATTAATTTATTTAGTGTTCAATTTCCAAAAAAAAAATTTATCTCTATATTAAAAATATGAATTTAATTAAAAATTTATAAAAGAAATTAAAAATTTTAATTAAAAATTATAAACAAAATTTTAAAAATGAATGGTGAATTTGATTTCTTTAAAAAGATAAAACAAACAATCCAATTTATTTTTTTTTGTATTTTTATTTTATTCATATTGTTCTGAATTAAATATTAATAATTGTCCTAACCAATTGATAGTTGGTTTTTTTATTGTATTTCTATTTTTAAATATTTTAGTATTTAAAAATATAAAAAAAATTCTTACACTGCTTTTTTTATAAACGCTTATTAAGGAAATACGTGTTTCCTTAATTTTATAAACGTTTTTCCTTTTTTATAAACATTTATTTTATTAATTTATTAATTATTAACTCTTATTGCTAACTAAAAAATAAAAATAAAAAAAATAATTTGAGTTTTTGGCGGAAGGGTTTTTTATATACTAGTATTTTTACCCGTGCGTTACACGGGAAGATACGTCTATCAAACAATTATATTTGTTCTTTAGAAAAAGAAAAAAAATCCATACGATTCTTTAACAAATTTGACAAAATTTCACCTATATTTCGGAAAAATATGTCCCATTAATAATCATAGCATAAGTCCCAAAAATTTCAATATGACATAACTACTCCCTCCATCCCACTAAGATAGCAAGATTCCTTATTTTATGCCCCAAATTATACCCAATTTCTCATTGAATGTATAATTTATTTTCTCAGATACTAAAATACTCTATTTAATATAATTGGAATACTAAATATCAAGATAGAGATATTTCATCTCCCAATATATTTAAACACGCTCACACTACTTTTTGACCAATTCAATATAGGGTAAAATTGGAAGAATATATGAATATCTTATAATTCCAAAATATTTAAGATGTTTTTAATATGTGTGAAAAATTCATGGCTTATTTTAGTGAGGCATTTATGAGTATATATTATCTACAACATTATCAATGGCAATCGACACTCCCAAATACAATCATATCGTTGCTCTCCACTTACACAAATAACACATAAAGACATAAACAAAAATCATTTTCTTAAAGAATCATTGAATCCTTTAAAGAGCAATCCAACTTATCTTACACACATCTCTGCTCATCACTTATTCCATCATTTCGAAACCATAATTGGTTTGTGTACCATCGATCTCTCTCCCACATGACCCATCTAATGTAAAGGAAAAAACAAAATCACATTAAATGCTATAGTTATCAAAAATAACCACACTAAAAATTTTACTGGACTTTTGTAGAGCTCACAATTATTTAAGAAAATAAATAATAATTTCAAAAATTAATTAATTGATCCAATCTAATTTTTCAGTTTTAGTATTACAATTTACATATGTTTCTTTTAATTTTTGTGCAAAAATTTAATGAATGATAATTTTGTATCATATGAAAATTAAATCTTAGTGAAATTATTAATTTTAATTAATTTTGGTTTCTTAGGTAATTATTTCTAAATTAATTAATGGGTCCAATTTAATTTTTAATTTTAATATTACACGTTTCTTTGAATTATAGGTACACACTTTTTTCTAAAATAAAATAAAATAAAATCTATCTATATCTAAGAAGATTTGCCAAGATTTGTGCAAATTGCAAAATTGAAGAAAATTTTAAAGGCACGCATAATTAACATTTTTGTTTTTAAAAAAACCTCATCAATTTGTATTTTTATTTTCAATAGTTTAAATTACATAGGATTCTTAGTGTGATTGATAAAATTGGTACCCCTTTACTTTTACATAAAATTTTCATTTTGAACTATTTATGGTCTGATTACTTTATTTTTAATTATCGTAGCTTAATTAATTAATGTGACGCCACATCGTCTTATTGTGAAGATTTACTATACTGATCTGCATTTTTCAGTTTTGTTTCTTTTGTTTGTAGTCCATTTATAGTATTTGGCCACTTGACGTAATAAGGGAAACCATTAACCACTAATTAAATGTTTGTAGTACATTTTGTTCTAGACAAGTGAAGTAAGTAATGCTCCTGTTATAAGGAAATGTATATGAAGATCAATAATTATTTGAATGGTGTATTGTGCCACATAGACTTTTCTATTATTTTATGTATATATGCTGCATGTACTTCGAGTTTATTTCTCTTTGATATCTCTGACTATTGGAACCTGAAATGAAAATGGAAAAAAAGTAATTCTAATCAATTTTCTTTTTCTCTACTCTATCTCTTGTGCTGTAATTTGTTACATATGTGTTATGGTATTAATCAAGATGCTTTAGCCATTAAAGGTACCAGTTCCATTTGGTTCATTCTGTGTTGTCTCCTCTTTCCATCATCAGTGTGAAGCTTTTGCTAACAAAATCACAGGTTCCTTCAACTACATCCTCTCCAAGAATGATGTAATGCATATTTATATCTCAAAGTGCAAATAACTAATGCCTTTAGTAAAGTCATAAAACATTTATTAAATAACTCTAAGATAACAGGCGGGATTTTCTTAATCCAAATCCACATGAAAAGAAGAATGCATAAACTAATGCATATTTCAACTTTTAATGGTGAACAGAAACTGATAACTTCCTTAAAAAGTAATTGGTCTAAATAAAATATTATTGCTGAATAGAGAGATAATAGAATAGGATTTGAGAATAATTTATTGAAATTAATCATAATTCTAAGCACTCAAATATACGTTAAGCATAATAAATTAATAATATTATTTTTCTCCATGGAAAATAAGAAATATCATAATAAATAGAGAGGCAGGCCAATTAGTAAAGAGTGCTAACAGTTGCCTTGAAAGAATCTTGCGATACGGATTTCTTATCAAACAAAATAACTTCACATAAATGGAATTGAATTTCTTATCAAGGCCAATGCGCATAAAATTCAAATTCTGTTTAAAACAATGACAAGAATGTCGTTGAAATATTCTAATTTAAATATGCCTTTTCTTAAAAGACTTTGTCAAGTTGCTAAGTCCAGAAAAGAAAATTCACATCCCACTAAAAACCAAGAAATTCTCGATTCCCATCAATGGAGATAAAATATTCATATTATTTTTGTTATGTGCGCTTGCCAATTTTCGGGAAAAAATAAATAAAATCGAAATATCTGAAAAATTAAGGAAATGGGCATACTTGTTTCCAAGGAGACTATGGAGTTTGATTATGATATCAGCTTCTTCTTTTGCAAAATTCCCTCTCTTGAGATCAGGCATGAGGTAATTTATCCACCATGATCAGCAACTTTTACCACATCTCAACAATCCTAAAACAAAAAAAAACAAATAAAATAAATTATTTATTTGAAATGTGATAGAATTAATCCAAAGAAGAGAAAGTAGACTACTTGCGGCTTTGGGGAAGGGGGCCAGTAGCCTTCACCAGCAAATGGTTCATTCTAAGAAGTTGATACAGCTGAAAAGAAAGAATTTAACAATCGATGTAAATACTATGCCACAAAACACATTGTAGCATTATCACGCATCAGAATTGATCTCTATAATTGACCTGCTTTGTTCCCAATGCAAATGGAGACAGAAAAGGAAGCAGAAGGCAAATAGGGGAAAGGGAAAAAAATAACGAAAGGAAAAAAATCAGAGATGAAACAGCAATAACCGCAATAGAGATACTGATCTCAGCTGGTGAAGTAGAAGCACAAATCTTAGCAAATGACAATTACAAATAGGCTAAACAACAAATATAGCTTCATAGGGAATAAACTATAATCAGCTGGTGATTTTTCACACGACCAATCAGAGAGAGTACAATGAGGCATATATGAAGGCATAACGTGAGATTATTTTAGGTGTAGGGCTTATATATCAAAAGATTCAAAAACAAACAAATACAAAACACTAAACACATGTCATACAAGGCATTAATTAAATTAGCTTCGAAATCTAATAGAGACATAAACACAAATACCTTGCAGGTAATCACAATTTTCAGCTTCTTTCCTTGCAACATCGGGAACCGAATCAATCAATTTTATGCAACCAATCCATATACCCAAAGACATCTATAATAGAGATATTTACAAACAATCCTAGTGTGGAGGAAGTATTTTGTAATAAATCAATTTTTTTCTTTTCCTTCCTTTTTCTTTTTTTCCTGAACATTTGATTCATTTAATGGTGATTTGATCTGAATGAATCTAAATTTACAACACACTATCTGAATCGTCATCTACATCACATAATAGTGATTGACTTCTTCCTCATAGCTCAAATAGCAAACTATTATACAAGGACTTCTGTAGGGAATCACTGATTTGTATAGATTTATTCACGGATGCATAAGGAAAGAAGCAAGATATGGCAAATTAGCAAAAAAAATAATCGATTTTGGAGATTGAAGGCCGGCTGAAATTTGGAGGATTTCATTCAAATTTGCTTTGCTACGAAATTGAAGATTTTACTTCATCAGCTCCATGATTTTCGGCTAGAGGAAGGTAAAGAAAGTTCTTTTCTAGTGTTTGAAACCTATCTAGAGTGTGAATGGTCAAGCACGTCAATTGATGTTTTCTTGTTTACCTGTTTAGAATTTTGTTTAAGAAAACGCGTCATCTCGAATCTCAAATAATAAAAAATTAAAAATGGGAAAAAGCTGGCCTGTTTTGAAGCGGAAAACATTGAAAAATGAATTAAAAATAGGGTTAAAAAAAGGTTTTCAAATGTAATTTAAAACCATTTTGTTCTCCTAAAACCATTTTTTCATACAAAGAACAAGGAGTAATTGGATCATTTAACTGGAAAGCATTTGTAGGAATAGTTTATCATAAAGTAATTTACTCAAAGAAAGATATCTACTCGTATAATTGTGAGACAATTGGCTCATCTATCTGTACAATTATAAGCGAAAGCATAGAGATTGTCCCGAGAGGTTTATCATATTCTCGATGGGAAAATATATCAGTAAAAAGAAAACTCACAATATTAAATTGGTTGGTCATCTTATTATCTTTTTTGCCAAGTCCAATTATTCCCAGGATTGAAAGTACAAGTTAATAAGCAATCTAGCAATCAAAAAGAAAATGAGAATATGCTTGTTCTATAATACCGAGGATGAAAAAATAGCAGATGGTTCTATCTTGTAAATCTTTATTTGCTCGTGTGAATGTGTTAAAAATAAAATAAAATTAAAAAAAAAAGAAACAAATCACTTCAACAAACCAAAGGCATCAAGTAATTTCCCAGGTACCAAAAAAATCACATTTAAAATTACCTCTATTAATCTCCAATGCTTTCACCAGCTTAGAATTAATCCAAAATAAAAAAAAACTCAAAAGATAAAGACAATCTCAACAGCTGCAAATGCATGACCTCTAACTCCTCTAGGCCTCTTTTGAAAGAGCTACCATAGTTTATGGAGACTCTCCATCTATCATTTACAAAGAAACTAAGCTTAATCAACCAACAAACCTCAATATTTGAAGTCCTGCCAGAGAAATCATTGTAGTAGCAAATAAGAATATCAGACAACAAAATCATTAAAAATAGCCAACATTTCAGTTACAATAATCAATGATCTTGTAGTTGCTATTGAAACCATTGAGCAGCAAATGTGAATATCAAGGAAAAATCATTAAAGCTGCAAACTCTTCAATTACAGCCATAAGAAACCATGGGGTTTATAGATGTCCAAACTAAGGAGTATTGAACAACATTTTGACCACTGCCGGAAATAAAACTTTGAATGGGAAGCCTAAAACATTTCGGGCTAAGCTTAATTAACACAATTAAGGAAGAAAATACATTATAATCTCATCCTCACACTTGTTTAAGGAAGAAACTACCTCGGTTTGCACCTAATCGATCAAACTTGAATTAATTCTAAAATTTCAAGTCAATAATAAATCCACAAAAATTCAACAACCCGCTTTCAGAAAATACAAAGAAAATGAGCGAAAATCACAGAGCAGCAGCAGGGAATCCATTTAGTAAGTAATTCAATCTTACCAGTGAAATAAGCTTGGCATGACACAGCTTGAACCAATCCTATCTACCATACAAAACTGAAAAACTTGACCCGGGTTTGCTTATTCGGATACTCTACTTCATCGAATCGAAGTCTTGGCTGAAAGAGACCTGAATGAGTGGAAAATTTGGAGACCTTCCATTATTAATTCAATGAATTGAGACGAAAGAGAGGTTAATTGAATGGGAAATTTTGAGAGGAATAGTATTGAAGATCGTCAAAGATTTGTGGGAAAGGTTTGTGGAAATCTTGAGTAAATTTTATGGGAAGTGCGATAATCACGGGTTTGATTATACTGAAATGAAAAGAAAGGCGCGTGAATAGAATGACCTACGCGTGTGGTTTGTCCATTATTATTAAGAACGAAAATGTGCTAATTAATTAAGTAATAATAAAAATTATTAAGAACGAAAATGTGCTAATTAATTAAGTAATAATAAAAAAATTGGAAAAAGAAAAGGAAAAGTGTGTGGAAGTACCAAAGGCGGGAAAATATTAAAATATTAATTAAAAAAATAGGTGAAATACTCTAGTATTATATATATATAGATTATAGATTAGCATAAAAACAAATGGAAAACTAAAATTCAAGTATCCATTTAGTTAATAAACAATCCATAACATCAATATCATTGTTCCATGTAGCATCTCCCATGAAAAAAATCATCATTGTCTTTTAATGGTCACTTTCAAGTATTTCTAAATTTATTTATTTCAAAAAAATCAAACACATCATCATGGCAATTATTTACTATCCCAGACCCGATTCCATACGATCATGTACGATCCGGAATCAATCCCAAAGCAATCTCATCAAAAAGCGATTTTGTGCACGATCCAAATTGATTTTTTATGTAGGATTGTACTATCCTGCAATGTGATCGCCATTCTGACAACCATGTTTAAGATTGTTTCTGCCAAAATTCATACCCGGGTGCAACGACGAATATTTTGGAGCTTCGACGATGGATGACTACTCCAACTCTGGGACTACTTCTTTGACCAACAAAAAAGTGGTAAATTGCCACTGTTCGCTCCTTCAATGCAAGTTTGCTCCTCGGATGCAAGAATCAGTAAGAGAAAGAGTTAATCTTAAAGGGAAAATGTATATGCCATATGTAAATTGTATCTCGAAAGTAAACGATGACTAGGAGTATCAAATGTGCCATATGTAAACTATATATATATATATATATATATATATATATATATATATTTCCTAGTTCTAATAGAACTAGGAATATCGTATGATTGGACAAGGGAGAGTCCTTTGGAGAGTCAAACTTTTGTTGAGAGTTATGATGGAGATAGAGTAATGCGTGGGTTAGGGCCCTATAGAGGGGTAGGACTCTTCCTAGTCTTCCTGTAGATGCAACGAGGAAGAACTCACTTCGGGAAAGAGCCCATGAAGAGGAATCGGGGTCAGTCATTAGGCCTAATCGATGGTCGAGCTCTACCTCGGGATTGAGCGTGACCTCGGGTTGGCCAAATTGCAGGCCTATGGTTGGGCATATGGGCGGCCTCAAGGTCAGGCATGTGACTAACTTTCGAGTTGGTCATGTGGTTTTAGTTGGGTTGGGGTGCTTGCATGGGATTGATGTTTACACATTGTGATCTAGGGTCGGGTCATGATATATGGCTGTGTCATGATGTAGGAGGGGTCATGACATATTTCTTCCATGTCTCAACTTGAAGAGAAGTTTGTTGCGGATATAGTTGAAGCTCTGGCAATCCAGCATGGACTATCTCTTCTCTATCACCATTAGCTTTGAGTCCATGGGACTCAAACAACTGCTCAAAGAGTAGTAAATGGGTTGTGCTTTTCGGCGTCTAACACAAGTGGTACCCCCGTGTTTCACGTTATATATTCTACCCTTGCTCGATGACGTTCAATGTTCTTTGTGTATTTATATGTACACCATGAGCTAGGGACGTTGTTGCTCATTTCTTAGCAGCAAGGGCTATTTCTGTGAATAGTATAGTTTGTTGGTTCGATTGTATTAATTGATTTCTTGTGCCACTAATTCGTGGTGATTTTTAATGGAATACACCCATTGTTTGCTCAAAAAATAATTAAAGTTGGGGATTCTAACTTTTAAGCATTAGGCCGGCCATATATGATTTTTGTTGGGCTTGTCATCTATAGGCAAATACTCTAATATGGATATCTTTAATTTGGTGTAGTTAAGAACTTGATAGATCAAAAAAACACTTCATTAACCCATCAAGTGTCTTTTTATGAATCAAGTGTTATAATTAAGTTTACTTGTATTTTGAAAACCCTAACCCTTCATTTAGATGCCCTAAAGTAACTTTTGAGAGTAAAATTTATTATTTAGATGTCATTATGAAGTATGATATGTAAGGGACTAATAAGTGTGTATTTTGCACACTTATTTAATTAATGGCGTCTCTTTATGTTTCATTTGGAGCGGATTTCTACTTATATTTGTGTAATTATTGTGTTTATAGGTACTATTCCTCAATGTGGAGGATATCAAGACGTAAAGGGACATAATGAACTTAAAGCAAAAAAAACCGAAGTGAGGACTAAAACACAACTATTCCAAAGTTGAATGACTTCGAGTGCAAATTTGTGAAGATCTTCTTATCCGCATTTCTTGTGCGCTTTTTACGGATCTCAATTCAGAGTTACGAATTAAAAGATATGGCAAGACGAAGATTAAGAACCAAAATGCAACATTTCAGAAGAAGAAGGCATTCTGCGTGCAATTATTGTGTGGCCATAAGAGTACAATGTACGGTCGTAAATCCATCACTTACGGCTATAACCTAAATAGCTACGATCGTAAATTCAAATATTAGAATGAGGCAAATTCATGCAGAGAATTTTGTACGGTCGTAACATGTCAATGTACGGCCGTAAAATGGGAATCACAACCATAACCCAAAGTGTTACGGCCGTAAATCTATCAGCATTAGCAGAAACAACGTTTTTCCCTTTGTTTTTTTCTCTTTTCTCTCCCTCATTTTCACCAATTTGAGGGGCTTTTTGGGGATAAATCACACACGAAATTGGGGCCTTTTAACACACCTTCCACCCCAAAATTCATGCCATCATCCATCCTTTAGTTTTTGGTTAGGACTTAGGGTTTTCTCTTCTTCCCTTTTTCTTCTTCTTTTCTCATTTCCTTTCTTTCTTCTCTTTTCTTCCATTTTCTTTAGTTTAAGGTGTGATGTGGGGTTGATTGCTTAGAGAAGAAAGTAAGGAAATCAAAAAGAGGTGGATTGGAAGTGAAGAACAAGACTTTACTCTTCAAAGGAGATTGTTTATAATCGTGTTTTGTATTTCCATTTTCTTTCCATTTGTGCTTTCTTTGTATATATTTCGATGATTTCCTACACTATGGGCTAAATATTGTAAGTTGGAATTTCTTGTTGGTTAATATATATTTAGTTAATCCAAATGAGTTGTTAGAATTGATTTGTATTGAATCATTTATCTCTTGCATGTATGCTTTTGAGCTTGCCACATGTGATTGTTTGATCACTGATTGCATGAACTAGTGGCGTGTTTAGATTTCGAGAGAAGAATGTGCATGTTAGACCCCGGAGTATTCATCCTAGGTTCTTGTAGAGATATACCCCTTACCCTAGGTGATCCATTGAGTTGTTTTCACGGAATCCTATGCAATGGATTGGTAATATATCGATACAGAGGTGTTGTAGGTTGAATCAATTGACTAGGGATAACTTAATATTCGAGAGAGGAGCTAGCTATATAAGAAAACTGGATCTAACATTGAAGATGGATAAATTGTTAAGTTCAACAACGGATTGACGAGACTAGATTGAGTGAAATCATGAATCCCGATTTCCCCCTCCTTGTAATTGTGTGTGTCTCCTTTTCTTTTCTTCTCTTTTATTTTACTTCCTGTATAGTTCTTTCATGATATAGTTCTTTCATGATAAAATTAGTAACTCATTGCAAATACCAATTCTCGTGGGATCGATATCCGGATTTATCGAGTCAACTTTATTGCTTGTACGACCCGTGCACTTACGGTATATTATTACATATGTAAACGTCCAATAGAGACCAGCACCATCTTCTTTACAACAGGTGGAAACATATATACTATTGTTTGCATGGCACTACAGTACCCTCCAGGATTGACCCTATCACGTGCACAATGAAGTATTATTTGCTACTTGGCAATGGAGATGGTGTGACAATGCCCATAGTGTTGCTGCGACTTCAATTTATTTTCTTAATTTCTTAGTGAACGTAGCTCTTCTTGGGCACTGTCTCTAGCTCGCGCGTTGTCTTGACGTCCATGAAGAGCCGTGACATAGTATTGTGGCATCACTAAAGAAATGTAACATAGTGCTATGGTTCAGTAAAAAGTTGTGACATGGTGGTGTATGTGGACCGGCAACACTTGAAAATTGTAACAATAATACTTAATTTATTGATATAATTCTTTATAATTACCAATAATTATACCTTGTTTAATTCTAAATATGACTTGAATTGTGGTGAATGTGCGTGTTTAAGGCTGTGTAACAGCATAAGAGAGTCGAAGTGTTCCATGTCGCTAATTGAAGCCCAACAAAACCCAATCTAATAGTGGACTGGACCAGGAATTATATTGCAAAAGAAAAATATAAAAATTATTTTTTTGATAAATTAATTATCTTTTTATATAATTTTTATGATCACTTGCGAATTGGGATTACAATGTCCTTAAGATTAAAATAGAATAGTCCTTTAAGTTTATATAAAGTTTCAAATAAATCTTTCTTTTTTGGTCGAGATTTCTCATTTTCATGTCAAGTTGTCAACTGCTCACATGCTAAATAAATTAAATGACTCGATACATAGAAGAGCAATCGTAAGAAGACAATTATATAAAATTCATTGATAAATAAATACTGAGCCTTCTAATCCTGGGTATTAGGTAGGACTATTTATATGATAGGGGAAATATCATAACTAAGCAACTTGCAGCTTTACACTTTCACATGAAATCTTTAGCTTTCACTAATATGTTAAAGTGTGCCTTTTAATTTCTATTGTGTTGTTGCCGTATAAATCAACTTTGTAAACCATTATTTTTGAATCCGTGATAGTTTTTGAGACATAGTTTAGAGTTCAAGTAGGACACAAAAATTTTCATGATTAGCACTATAATGACCTAAATAAACACGGTCTTCTGGCTATCCACTAATAATCATTTAGGTAATGACGATATTTTTATACGTCAAGACTTGCAACTAGGTGTGGATAGTTGCAAGTTTTGAGGTTCAATTTGCCACTATGTCATATTTTAGACATAGTTAAGCATATGATCTCATCTATCCTATGATTGATTCGGCTCATAAACTTTCAAAGTCTCAGTATAACAAATATGGTTTTGATCTGGTACTCATGTGGGTACCAAACCCACGCCACGTGGTGTCCTTATAGGGCTCCACGTCATCACATAAATTTTTTTTTAAAAATTTTTTGATATCTACGTTAAATCAGATAAATAATACATAACTGCTCCCTTATGGTGGAGGGACTCACCCAGCCACATGAATTTTTTCTCCAACCGTGGGTACTATAAAGTACCCACAATGGGTACCAAATCAACACTGATAACAAATATGAAACTTTTTTGTTTTTACTTTTAAGAATTAGAGTTGAAGATCAAATCAGTCTCGCACGATGCTTAGGGCACGTGCAAGTTGACATCTACACTTCAGAGTGGGGAGAGGGCTATTATAAGGGCTTAATTAAGAATTAACACCTCATAATCAAAGTCTCAGAGTTGGAAAGAGTGTATGCAAATAGTAAGAGTTGAGTAAAAGCCATAATTTAGAACCGAATATTGGGTGGGAGTTGGCATAAAGTCAGTGTCTGTGGAAGTTGGTTAATGGAGCATCTTACTAAGTGGTTCTCCTAAACATCACTAATCCCACTACTATTAGTAGCACTTGACCTTAAGCATGTGAGTGAGGTGGGGTGGGGTGGGGGTGGGGGTGGGGATGGGGTACCTATAAGGTCTATCTCAAGTTCTATATATTTAAAATTTAAAACTACATTGAAGATCATAAATCAGTAGCTACTACGTACCGAAATTTCGTGTCGCCAATGATCAATAAGCAATCAATATGAATAGCATTATTTGATAAATGGCAATAAACTTTGAGTTTGGGATGCACAATTACACTACTTAAAATGCATAAATCTATGAAAATCTTTTGATTTCAAAATTTAGTTTTAATTTTTTCTAAATAATAAAAAATATTGAATCCTCACAAGTAATGTGCTCTCGTATTAAAAGTTGTGTACACATTACATTTTACAAATTCTTTGTATAATTTATTGAATTGAATTATGCAATGTGTAACCTTGAAGGTTGAAATATTAGATTTTTGTTTGAAGTTTCAATTATAAAACCCTGTAAAAAAAATTTATAAAAATCTAACTTAAAGAATTGTGCACCTTTAAAAAGAAAATGATTTTCGGTAATGATTATTGTGAATAACAACCAATAACTGTGTTATCAAAATTTGAATTCACCAAATTTTAAATAAATCATATTAAGGAATACGACTTTGTCAGTTCTTAACACTTTAAATTTTCGAGAATGTCTATTTTTCAATATAGTTTGTTACTATAATAATATTATTAAAATCACAGATAAAATATTATTTATTAATTAAAATTCTTAAATAGTGCATCATATCTCAAACCTAGCTAGACCAAATGGTAAGGTGTGCCTTTACCACGTGGACAAGCCTCATTTGATCATACTTTTCTCTCTATTTGACTGTAGGTGAAGTATCTTACGCCTGAGCTGCGTTTCGTTATCTCTCATTTGACCATACTTTTTCTTGCTTTTGGTACACATTTTATGATTTTTCGCCTAAAACAAAAACTTTGCAAAGAAATTAAACTCCCTTGGATCTTACACCTTCACTCACTTACAACGTAACCCAACTCCAATTTATTTATTTTTTAATGGACTTACAAGTTACAACTCAAAATAGATCGCCTAAAAATCTCAATAATTTCTCCATGAAGTGATAATTAATAAAATCGAAGAAAATAATTTGAAGATGAAAATATTATTTACCCCGCCACCAAAAACAACAGAGCAACCGTTGACGGTTGTGCACCCAGCTTACAATTACATATTTCAGCCACCCAACCACCCCACCTCCACCCACTTACTTTTGACTCATGAATATGAAAATCAAGGGGCTTCATTTATTACTCTAATAATACATCATTTAGATCTCTTAATTATTCGATATTTAATCCATCTATATTATACTCCCTCCATTCTCATTTTTCACACAGATTAAAAAGATATAAGTAATATTCTTGAAACAATACAATTTATGAATATTTTTCCTAATTTACTCTTACACTTAACTAGTATTACTTCTTGTTTTGTTGATTACAATGTACATTAAATAGGGATATGTGGGGAAATTAAAAGTTAATTTAGGAAAGTGGATTATTATTTTGGGACGGATAAAAAATGAATAGTGAACTATCTTCGTGGGACGAAAGAAGTAAAATTAAAAAATGTACTTCATATTTTATGTTGGGGTGCGGCTATTTGCACCCCCAATTTTGCTGAATATCCGCCCCAAATATTCTATTCTAATTTGGCCCTTTGTTGTTGTGTTTGGCCAGCACTGGCCGATGTTGGCAAGACAATCCCAAGGTTGTTCGACCACCTAGGGTTGGAAAAAAAATGCTTTTACTGGCTACAAAGTTGCTGCAAAATAGAGGGAGGATCTCCCCCCTCAATTGCTTTCTAATAGCAAATTAATGCTGTCGGAAATGGCGGCAAAGCTTCGTCTTCCTTTTTATTTTTTTTGTTTGGTAAAAGGGTAAAATAGAAATGGAATTTGTTTGGGGGTGTATTTAGAAAAAATGGGGGTTGATTTAGCCCCATCCTTCATTTTGATCAAGATTTTGATTACAATTGCTTGATTATAAAATTAACATGAGTTATCAAAGTTTTACTCATCTCGGCCGAATCTCGGGATAAGCCCGGGTTCGATTCTCACCCTTACACAAAAATGGCTTTAAAATTTGTGGAATTCCCACTCAACCCAACCCCCCCCAAAAAAGTTTTACTTTAATATATAAAATTCGCTGAATAAATATTTTATGAGTTTTGACTGACAAACTTCTCTAGGAGGTAAAAATCAAGATCGATGATAATAACTCAAGTTGTGGGGACAGTACTCCTTATTAGGAAGTCATGGATTCGAATCCATGAATCATTGTAATTGAAATTAAATTATATATCTATCTTATATAAGAGAATAAATAAAAGTTGTCAAATAGATTATACACTTTTTAAGTAAAGAAGTTTTACATGTCAATAACATAAACCCAACAATCACTAGTACAAAAAGGGGATTGGGTTTGATTTGCAGGGTGGCTTTTTGATCGCCACTCAAACCAAATGACACCCAAAGTCGTCCGAAAAGGCTGGCGGTTAAAAACGCTACCCAAAATAGACTTAGGTGGCGGTTGTTAAAAACAACCGCCACCCTTTATTATTTTTTTTGTGACAAAGTGGCGGTTGTTGGACACAACCGCCAACCCGAAAGTCGATTTAGTGGCGGTTGTTTCAACAACCGCCACTCCTTTGTCCTTTTTCTAAAGACTTTGGTGGCGGTTTTGGTGCAAAACCGCCACCCAAAGTCCATGGTTTTTTTTTTTTTTTTAGATCCGAAAGCATGAAAACACACGAAATAATTTTTATTCAAAACCAATCGTGATTCAATTACAATAAAATGAACAATCTAAGAAGGAAAACACAAAACTATAAGATGAAAAGTTAAAAATTGCGTTTTGAGGCCTTAGACGACCTCAGATCGGGCCTGAAACATGGGGTCACGGCAATAAAGCATGAGTGTCGAGATCTCGGTCACGACGATTCCTAATGTACTTGAAACTGACATCGATGCAAAGTTATGACCATTTAAAGTTTACATGCCAAAACTCGAAAAATGTATATTAACAATTATACAAAATAAACGATTTACGACTAAAAGATCAAAGAAGTTTTACCTTACTTAAATTATGTGCACTAATTTGTGAAGAAACTGATTTCAAACTACGAATATTTGAAGAAATTTTAAAAATTTTCAAAGAAGGAAAACTCGTAAGCGGGAATACCGATCGATTTAGTTGGTGGAATATTTAGGAAGGAAAGGGCCAAGCGTAACAAAAACCGCCACCCAAAAGTATTTTAATAATAAAAATAAAAAAAGCGGGTGGCTGTTAGCTTACAACCACGCCACCCCATGTATTAATTTTTTTTTTATTGCTTAGGGTGGCGGTTGTTAGCTTACAACCGCCACCCTATGTATTAATTTTTTTTTTTTATTGTTAGGTATGCGGTTGTTAGCTTACAACCGCCACCCTATGTATTAATTTTTTTTTTTGAGGTGGCGGTTGTTAGCTTACAATCGTCACCCTATGTATTAATTTTTTTTTTTTTTACTCGTTTAGGGTGGCGGTTGTTAACACAACCGCCACCCTGTACTAATTTTTTTTTTTTTTTTTTTTTTTTTTTTTTTTACGTTGGTTATGGGTGGCGGTTGTTAACACAACCGACACCGAATTTACTTAGGTGGCGGTTTTTACACAACCGCCACCCGTTGTTCTTTTTTTTTTTTTTTTTTAAACGTTGGTTTAGGGTGGCGGATTTTTGCTATAACCGCCACCCTTCTTAATTTCGAGCATCAAGGGTGGCGGTTTCAATGAAAACGCCACACCTAACGTGCCACCTAACGCCACTACAGACAGTGAATAAGTAATGATTTCGAAGTGTAAAGAGAAAGCCAAAATTAAAAAGTCACACTACTAAAAGCTGGGCTTTTAGAGATGAAATGTAACATCCTGTCTGTAGAGCATTAGGGGCCACTCTCCGCTAATGCTTTACAAGCACGAGGTTAGAGGAACGACAGGCCCGCCTAAAAGTCCAATTGCTTGTAGTATCAATTATTTTGGATGAGCCAAAATGTATCACGGTGCATCTAGAAGTAGACATTTATAGCGTCAACATTTTCCTAGCTATATTACCTACTCGACTTCACAATCTCTACATGAGCTGCATTTGAGAAGTGTTTTTATTTTGTGAAATTTAACGTGCATTTGTAGTTTGTCTACACTTTTTTTTTCCTTCAAATTCATCGGGGAGGTTCTTGTGGATGAAGTAAATTAGTACGAGAAACACAATGGACAAATCCATTCCACGACTTACTGTATAAAATATAAACAATACTAGAATTCGTAGATTTAATATTTGTAATAGTTTCATTCCTGAAGTTACAAAATCAATGACCCACCAGAAAGTAAATATTGACAAATGATATTTTGTTGCTATTTTGAGGGCGTCTAAAAGCATTACAACAAAAAGTTCATTGATTATTAAAACTATGAAAATAATTATTTTATGAAATATCTTTCACTTATAAAAAATTATGTCTTTATACGCTAAAGGCTGAAATAAAAGTATATTATTGTCCGTGAAAATTCTATAGGTGCAAAGTGAGTATTATAAGTTTATAACTACCTACTAAAATTGCATAAGTGAAAGTGTATTGCTTGAAAGCCAACTTATTCTCTCTCTCTCTCTCTCTCTCTCTCTCTCTCTCTCTCAAAATAGTAAACTTTTCTTTAAGTTAAAGATGAGAGACAGGGAGTAAATGGGTGGAACATGGTTTTAACGTGCAATATTCCTCTTTTCTTTAATGCTTCATGTGTTCATTGATGACAAAATGTCCCAACATGGTATGTAACAGTGTGTAAATAAACACTATAATCTTGAAAAAAAACTCATTTCGTTATGAAATATTTACTGATTGATTTACAATTAGGTCTAATATGAAAAATATTCGACCCATAATTTATAAAATCTCGTTTCTTAGTCACTCCATGTAATACCATTTCAATCGTCATAAATAAATTAATGCGTCTATCCTAATTCCTAAAGGTGATCACTAAACTATCAACAAAGTCATAAATTGCACAACACGCTAAACCTAAGAAACAACAAATTTTATTACACGTTTCTCTTTCTTTAAGTGCGTCTTTAATGCAATAACCATTAAAGGTTAAGTTCATGGACTTCATGGTAACTGTTCACAAGGATGGGTTTAATTTTTACTCCAAATACTCACTTAAGGCTCACTATACATGTGTGTATATATAGCAACACTCACAATCCATCGCAGTTTCTCTCATCACTCTTCTTCACTTTCTTACACTACTTCTCACCATTCTTCTCGATCTCCTCTTGTCTCACTCTGATCCTTTCTTTGGGCAGTTTCTTGATCCAATATGGAAACCTTGGAAGAGTGTTTGGGGTCCAATGATCATTCTATAGTACTCAAGGGGAAGCGTACAAAGCGACAAAGACCATCCCCCTCCTCCGCCGCCTTGTCATCAAGCGGAGACGGAGGGCGAGGTGGTGGTAGTGGTAGTGGCAGCGGTGGTGGTGGTGGTGAGTTCTATTCTTTTTCTTCCTCTCCCACAACCTCAAATTCTGCAAACATGGAGGAAGATGAAGACATGGCCAATTGTCTAATTCTATTAGCACAAGGTGGTGTTTCACTACCAAAAACCTCGTCATCAGCAACGAAAGATAGCGTATATGTTTATGAATGCAAAACTTGCAATAGAAGTTTTCCATCGTTTCAAGCATTAGGAGGCCATAGAGCAAGTCACAAGAAGAACAAACCGTCGGAAAGTGATCGGAAAGAATCTCCGGTCAACGCCCCGTTTTGTGATCTTGAAGAAGAAGAAGAAGAAGAGGAGAAAGCCCACAAAACTATTAATGGCTATAATAATAATAAGCCTAAAATCCATGAGTGTTCAATCTGTGGCTTAGAGTTTCCATCAGGACAAGCATTGGGAGGACATATGAGAAGACATAGGAGCCCTAACATTACTACAAGAGTTGATGATCGATCATTGTCACGTGATGGTGATCAAAGGCCCAGAAATGTTCTTGGATTGGATCTCAACTTGCCGGCTCCGGTGGACGACGATCACCAGCCGGAGACAAAGTTTCGGTTTTCTTCCAACCATCAAGGGCTAGTCTTCTCCGCCGTGGCCTTAGTGGATTGTCAGTACTAGGAAAAAGATAATGGATTGACAATTATAGTCATGATGAGAAAAATTCAACCAAAATTTCCTTCTCTCTCTCTCTCTCTTGTTTTCTAGTTATCTAGTGTTATTATTTCATTAATTAATCTTCGAGAACACTCTTTCTTTTTGTTTGATTTTGAAATTCAATACTTTGAGTAAGTGGTTAGTGTTCATGGTTGCCTTTCATTCAAGAAAAGTAAGGCATCGTTTTCGTTTCCCTATTCGCCCTACCCTATCCCTACCTAGCTGCCACGATCCCCACCCCACCACACCCCCAGGGATAAGCCTTTTTTTTTTCTTCGGGTGGGTGGGGGGGGGGTTGTGTTTGGATTGCTATTTGGTAAGGTTAGGCATAACCAGCACCACAACCAAAGTCATGGATTAGGTTATAGGATCTTGACGTGTTCTTAATGATAAATAAAGCTCAGTAAAAACTTCCTTTCTTCATGTTTCATTTGTCAAGACTCAAGATAAATGAAGGATTTTTTTAATAGACAAAGCTGAATTAACTGTTAAATTTGGTAGAAGCACACTTGTACTAATCAATATATAATCTTGCGCGTGTTAGGGTATACGTTTTTATGCGTTTTTATGTATTTTGATGTGATATAGAAGAGAGAAAAAGTGAAATTGAATGGTGGAGATTTGTGTAGTACAAGTAGGTCCCACGAGATTTGTGTGTAAAAAGATATAAACATGTATAAAAATGAGTAGGAGAACGGGGTCCTTGATAGTTAATCGAGAAATACTATGTGTTTATTATGTCGTCATTTAATTATACATAATTTTGACCCATCAAAATAAGTATAGCTTTATTTATGCAAATAGTGTACAGAAAGCGTATACTCACGTCTTTAGTCTATATCTTCTATCATCAAGGATTTGGATTTGAATATGCTAATAAAGTAATGTAAGGTATTTGATCAATAAAATTGATTCTAGCTCACTTTCACCAAACACTCACATTACACACAATAGGAGGGTGGGTGGGTGGCTTAAGTCACTTATGACTTAACTCATAAGTGTCTGTAATGTACACGTTTATGTGATTATTGTCAAGAAGCCAAGCATGTGGGCGGTTGCGTGAGATGTCGAAATTACAGAAGATATTGGAAGGTTGAGAGGATCTTCATTGAGATTGTTAAGCACAAAAAGTAAGTACTAGTAGGAGATGCTAAAACTACACACTAGAGTAAATGTACATCCAATACATATTAAAAAAAATAACGATACATTCATAGTGTTAAAATTTTATTAAAATTTTAGTATTAACATAGTACTGTCACATAATAAAAGATGGCTACTAAGTGAATTTTATTACCACATGACAGCAAGAGACAATCATCACATTAAATTTCAGCGTTGGAAATACATATTTTTTTATATACATAAATGTCCATTTAATAATAGAGGGGTACAAGTTCATCCAACATGGGGTAAAATATTTATTTTATTCCACTTGCTGTTAGAGTGTGGACAATTGCTTAACAATTGCTCGTGAATAGACATGGCAAAATGGCTTGCGAGCCAACTCGGGCTCATCGAGCCCGAGCTCGAACACAAAAGGCACAAGCCCCTCAGCTCGAGCTCACTAGCTCCCGAGCTCAGCTCGGGCTCGTACAGTATACGAGCTCAAATAAGGCTTAGGCGAGCCGAGCCGGCTCGCCAAGCTTTTTTGACAAGTCTATTTGTGAATGCATCATTTTCCAAAAACTACCATTTACAACAATTTCCCATATATTAGGAGCTTGTTGGTTATCAAGAATGATCAAACACAAGCGCTAGCACCATAGTTACGTCGCTAACGCTGTGTTTTCCGGCCACATACGACCTCCGTTTGGAAATCCGAAATCAGATCTAGGTCCAGCACAATAAGGGGAAACTCCACCAGTTCGAAAAATTTTCCAAAAATTTTTGGAATTGTGTTTGTTACACTCAATTCCAAAAATTATCTTTCTATTCATTATTTTTAACTACTTATTATACAAATATGATTTTTTAAGATATTTTTTAAAACTTCTCTTTATTTTTCTGTCACACATTCAAAAATTAATTTTTCTACAAATCTTGGCCAAATATATATTATTTTTATATATTTTTATCCATTCTTTCTAAATTTTTACAAATCTTCACTGTTTAACTCTACTCATTCTTTCGTCTCCTTCAAATAAAATTCTATAGAATGCCTTAATCTTCGACAACATAGAACTCAATTACCCATTTTTTATATGTAGTATATGTTTATGAAGTTAAGAATTTAAATGCTTACCTATTTTATATTTATATAATAATTCAAGACTAGGCATATCATCGAGTCATGTCAAATCGTGTTCTTGTATTATAATAATCTATCAAATAATACGCCTTATAACGCGCATTGGATTTTGCAAATGTTGGGTATGTATATGAGAGCATCTTCAATGGGTAGTGATATTAAGAGATAATGTGGAGGAGAGAGATAGAGAGAAGATGATTAGGTGGATTGAAAAGAGAATAGAGGATGTGTAGTGTAAAAGAGATAGAAAAGTGAAAAAGTATGATAGGTGTAGAAATAAATTCAAAAATAATAATAAAATAATAGTGGAGGATGTGAAGTTGAGCTTCTAAATGTAGAGGTGACACGAAAATTTATGGTGAAAAAGTAGGAAAAAGTGGGGAAAAATAGGAAAAGTGAGAAAAAGAAAAAAATGTGAGACCCGTAATTTTTTTTTATATCTCTATCTCTCTGCTATATAGATAAAAATAGAAAATATGGGAAAATTATACAATAGAGATGCTCTGATTAAATTGTAATTTCGATATACTTTGATTATAATCTTAAAAAATGAAGATCCTCCTTTCAAGCGTGGTTACGTGAATACTTCCAAACACTGTAAGCATTCACTTGGATAACAAGAGACCGTTTCGTACAACTTACATTGTTAATGGCCCACTAAAATACTGGCTTAGTTGCTGAAAGAGGTGCGCAAGTGGGCTATTTAATTAGCTCATTTCAATCCATTATCCAATAACATCGTGTGGACAACTACATTGATGCATAGTTTGAGGTGGCCACTTTTTCGACTTGACAATTGGTTGGTTATCATGATATATTTGGATTTTCCAATTAATTAGGAAATACTACGTATGCACAATATAAACAAATTAATCATTCAAAAAGTTGTATGACAACAGGCCATAACTATGCTTGAACATGTTTGTGACAAGGCATCTTTTAATCGGTGGAAACAAGAAGCTACTACTTAAATTTCCAACAAAATTAAACACTACCACATCGAATTACATATAATGAGATTATAAAGTTAAAAACTTTAGACCACCCCAATTTGAAATTCTATGTCAGCCTCTAGGTCCCTACTCACCTTCCACAAAAATTGGCACAAATCGTAGCAATATGGTATGGTAAACCTAACTCAACATGTTAATAATGAAACCTTGAAGTCTTTTGTGGCTTGCCAATACTTGATGTGTTTATTATTCTCATTGTTTGAAAAAGTTGAAAAGACTAGGCATTGTAGTGCTTGTTTAGTTCAAGCTTTTTTCTTTTTTTTCAAAAATTAATAATTTTCAACAGAATATGCAATTAGGAAGTGATTGAGAAATACCAAGAAAATGTGTTGTTGATAACAAGGGCGAACCACAAGAATGATCTAGTGTCATCTATGGCAACGTAGTTACGGTGCCATCAATGGTATTTTCGAGGCCGATCCGATATCCGTTTTAAAATTCGGGATTAGATCTAGAATCAACACAACAAATGGAAGATCCAATAATTTGAAAAATTTTCTAACGACACTATGACACTAGATCATTCTTGGGCCACACCCAATGTTAGATGGGTTGAGGATATATTGAAGCTTTGGGTCGGGCTACTTGCATCCTAAACATTGCTAAATACACCTCATCTTTTTTTGGACAAAAATAATTTCAAGTAAAATTACCAAATTATCCCTTTTTTTGTTTGTTCAACTAGGGCTAGTCAAGAAGCTTCAACGCTGTTCGACCATGGTCGAACAACTTTTGAAGCTATTCGTTGCCAAAAATGGCAGCCAAAAACCCCTCCCCCCCACCCCAAAAAAAAAACCCCCCTCCTTTTTTGCTGCACTGTGCAGCAAAAAAGAGGAGGGATCTCCCCCTCAATTATGGCAATTTCCAGTAGCATTTTTCTATCGGAAATGGCAGTAAAAGACGTTGCTAACTATGACAGCTGCTTCTGTTGCAGTTTCAAACAACAAAATGCTACAGAAAGTGGCAGATTCCAATAGCAAAGCTTTTTTTCCAGGGGAAGGGGCTGAGAGTGTAAAATGGGAATTAGGGGTGGTGCATTAAGTTTGATTTTAAAAATAAAAAATTTGAGGGTGGATGTATTTAATTGGGGTGTGCCTACAAAACAATGGGGTGCAAACAGCCAACCCCTAACGCTTTTTAATTGGATAACACTTTTTAAAAGGTTTTCTAAAATACAATGAAGATTAACTCATTGCATCATTCTTGAAAGCACTCGTGAAAAACCGAAACTAACAAACTACTTTTAAACTACTTATTTAGACAAATCTATAAAAAGTGCTTTGTCTAAATGGAAGAACATTTAGAGGTAATTGTCAAAATGTCTCTCTCTCAAAGATCGTTTTACTTTACATGGAGCATATTATGTCTCAAATACAGCTTTTGGCTTCTCAAAATCCACGCCAAACAAGCCTCGAGGATCTCGAGGATCAATGATTCAATAATATCAGTCTGGGGATTCTCTTCCGTTGCTACTAACATCAGTTTCAAATTTCAGACACTATACACCAAACATAAGAAGCATCTACAGGGGGGTTTGGTTACAGTCATACATATGCCTGCCTCTCTATGTGATAAGGAAAAGATTTAAGCCCCAAGCATCACAGCAATGTGTAAATTGGGTGTTATACTGACTAATGAATGCTATGTTGTTTATATATCATCTATCTCCGAAGCACTTAAACAGCTAGCCCAGGAGTGGAAGAACAAAAGGATGAAGCAAAAACGGAAGAAAATACAAAAACCAATCAAAGAGGCATAATATATTTTTTTCATTCCCTCTATATGAAAAACCAATCAATCTTTCCGTAATCTAATACTTGAAAATTAATAAGAAAACACATGGAAAGCATCAGATGTGCTAACAACAAATTTCAGTTACTATTGAGATTGAAGTCACTGAAATAGACTTTCAACACTTACATCCCAGATTAGGCATCTCCAGACACCTTTAACATTCACTCAGAGAACACAGATTTTATAATATTGTATATTATGATAAGGTTCATTTAAGCAGAAATGAGTATTTCAGCAACGGGATATAAAAACCAGAGCAATGAATCTTCACTTAGCAAGAACATGTGGAGCTTGATTCTCTTGCTGCTGCTGCTGATAGTTCAGAGGCCTCCTGAAGAGCATAATGTGTGGCTCTGGACGGTGAACAGCATAATGGACCCAACCACGGCTCTGCTGAACCCCAATTGCACGCCATTCATTCTGAAAATAGCAAAATAACAACACGTTAAGAGACAAAATATATCAAACCAGTTACTGATTTTATATGAATATATGAAGAAAATAAGGACAATTGTTGAAAAGTTTGATTTAAAAATTTGAAGGTGCACAATCACATAAATTGTGGAAGTGAAGATGATGAACCGGCAAACTGTTGTTTGTCAATGAATTGGCTTGAAACGCAATGTCAATTTGGATGAAAAATTAGTTACAGAATTTGTGAATGAAATAAGTGAGGATTTGAGAGGATGAAAGAAGATAGAGAATCGGTGAACATATTATTTTAATTTCTGATCCAATAATCTTAGCAACCAGACTGATTCTCGTGAAACTCAACACACGATCTATGCAATCCAAAACCCTAGCCGTCTCAACATTTCAGATTCTAATTCACTAACAAAAAGTAGCATAAACAAGTACATGAAATTCATCCCCAAGTATGCGAATCATTAACAATATGAAAAAACTTACTTCAGAGAGAAGACGATTCTTCGGAAGAAGTTTAGCCACTTCTGGAGGAAGAACAACGTGCCTGAAAATTCAAAAATTACACAAAATAAATGAGAGATCGTCCACAAGCAACAAAACGCATAATAATTAAAGAAGGAAGAACTGAAATAAATTGAAAAATCACCTGTACTCGTAGGTATCATCGAAATACTTCTCGGAGTACTGGATCTGACCCATTTCGTATTGGCGTCAAAAAATTTTCGATTTCTTCTTGAATTACCGCACTGGAAACAAACAAACAAATAAAATTAAAAAGGAAGTTCAACAAAATGCCCGAATTTCTACATCTAATCTTCTATATTCTCAGGACGCCAGAGGAATTCATACCTTTGAGAACTGTGAAATGTATGTGCGTTTGAAGGACGTGACAGAAATATAAGGGGAGGCAGGGTGGGTTTGTTGTTATTCAAACACAGAGGTTATATTTGGAAATGCATAATTTATAACGTTCTCATTTTGTTGATTTTAAATTTCAAATTTTAAAAGAAAAACATTCCCGCTTTGTTTAATAAAAATGTTTGATTGAATAATCAGACCGAAAATAATGATTAAAATTTTAAAAAGTTAACACCCCGAAAAGTGATCGGGTGGTGCGGTAGTAATACCCCAGTTGAACCTCGGGATAAGTTCGGGTTCAATTCTCACCCCTCCCCAAAAATAGCTTTGAATTTGTGAATTTAGTTCCAACCCACCCCCGGCCCTCTGAAGAAAAAATTTTAAAAAGTTAACGGTAGACCAAAGTCGAGTCAATTGACCTCATTAATTCCAGTTTTAGCCTCTAGTGATTTAAAAACAAAATATATATTATTATTTCTAGTAATTAATATGGTAACTAAACCGTTCATAATAAGAGGATTCGAAGAGGATTCACCAAGTGACGCAGTGGTAAAGATACTCACGTGCCGAGCGAAGGACCCGGTTCGAATCCTACCCCCCATCCCCGATTATTCGCCCGGTCAAAAAAAAAAAAAAAGTTCACAATAAGACAAAAATTTTATATGAACTGTGACTGAAAAATGAGATTTTGCAAAAATTGATTTTTAGGAAAACATTATCAAATAAGCACTGAAGTGGTTGGCATACATCCTCACCGGAGAATTACCATACAAGAGTCATGATAGATCATTCGGTGTGTTATATGTCAGTATTGACTGGCATTAGAAATAGCAAAAAAAACAGACCCGTCCGTCCAAGCCAAAATCAACCCTAAATAATACTAAATGTTGTTAATCAAAGGATCGACGAGCTATGCTAGATGCATTTAGCATGCCAAGTGAGCGAAAACACTAACAACATGCCAAGTGAACGAACAAAACTCAGGGAATCATCCAATGAAATGCTGGCACCTACTTGATGATGCAACTACCCCTAAGCCACCATCTTGCATGACAGCCTCATAAAATAGAGAGAGAGAGAATTAAACTTTGGTCAAGATTCAATACAAAGACATCCACGTCAAAAATAAAAACCCACTCGTCAAATTAGATTCATCATTCAACCATGAATAAATAAATAAAGAGACCAACTCTTCCATGTCCTTGTTAATTCTATGTAATCCCACTATTACAAAGCACTTTCCTGTTTTCTTTTTCTTTTTCTTCTTTTTCTTTTTTTTTTTTTCTTTTTTTTTTTAACCCCAACTAAAATGCATAATCAGCCACTACAAAACCTGATACATACACCTATCCAACCATGTACACTGTGGCTCTAACACTCATAAAGATCCAAAAAACAAAAAACAAAAGGATTGCTGCATTTTCTTTCCTTTCAAATGGCTGATATATCTATTTTTCAGAAGCAAAAAGAAAGCTGATACTCTATGACTTGGTTACTGGTTTATGCAACATGGTAGTCCCCTGGAAAATCATCATTTGGTACTCCTCTTTGTACCTGTTTAACTGCAGAAGCAAAAGCACAAGCATTTTGATAAGTAGTAAGTTCCAAATTTCTCATGACGCTCGCAAAATTAACACACATAAAAACATAGACGTACTTCTTCATCGCTGAGCTTTGCAAAACCAAACTTGTTCTTCCACAAAGATTCAGCTTCATCAGCAGCAGGTAGCACCAGGTTTTTCACATCCATCGCTGCAAGAAGATTTTCGATACAGAAAAAGAGAGACTGAAAGTAGCCCTGTGAAAAGGAGGAGGGTGTTTCAGATTTCATGAATTAAGATTCTACAGTATTTTTTAGCAAACTATGGGATGAGTCGAGCAACCAAGAACTCACCTTTCCTTGATAACTACTAAGTGTGGCAACTAAAGGAAGTTCTGCAACTTCCTGCCCAAAAACACGAAAAATCCCAGCAGAGACCACCACAGAGCTGCAAAAACAAGAAAAGATTTAGCATATTTTGTAAACTTTTATTTGGTTAAAAACTACCTTTTTAGATTTGACTGAGAGTTATATTTTAGGTAGAAAAAATATAAAAATGAAAAAGATCCTCACTCGACACTTAAAACGGCACAGTACATGCCCCCCAAATCCTGGTCCTTGTATGATTTCCTACACGTCAAGGAAAAGTTAAAAGTCTATACAAAACAATTAACACTGAACTAATTCGATGCATAAATGTAATGGTATGATTACCCATAAACCATATTTGGAATAAGATCAAGACGCCTCGTACTGGAGTCAGCTATAGGATCAAACTGCTCCTGTAAAACAGAAAACAATCGTTAAGCACATCATGTAACCATCAAAAATATACATAATCCAGAAATATTGTTAGTACGACGTTGTAGTAAGAATTGAAATATGACTGTGTCTGGCAGTAAGAATTGAAATTTGACTGTGTCTGGTTGTACAAGAAAATGAAAAAGAAAATAACGTGGGACAAATACATGAAAAATTGCTTCAGCCCCTGCAAACCACGTTTTGCTATCTTCAGTGGCCAACTTCCCACTCAGAAGCCTCCATCTTATATCAACCTCAGGATTAAGCTTTGAACCTTTTTCCTCGTTTTTCTTCTTGACGAGGTTCAATGGAGCTTCCGGAAGCTTCTGTTCGCCAAGTGCAACCAAGTTCTCAAGTGAAGAATGGACAATACTGCACTGTGTACAACAGAACCATTTGCCTTTCGGCAATTCCTGTAGTGTGCACAACATTATTAATCCACCACAAGTCACTTCTGGAAACCAAGAGACCATAAAACATGATTACATTTTTCAACAAACCTTTAAGTCGGCCATTTCTTTCTCCCTTAAACAACCGACGTGATAGTCCTTCTCACACTACCAAAAATCCAAAACGATTATCACGCATGTGAAATATAGGCAAAATAGCATTTTAAGTTGATTCTAAAGTTCGAGTTGTGCTACAGGTACAACAAGGTTGTGCAACAATACCCTTGGTAGGATTTGTTTTTCAACACATCACATCATTTTTAAATCAATGGTTATGAAGTGTTGTACACCTTATTGTACATCTTTGTTGTACCAATAGCATTTTCCCTGAAGTTCACCTCCCTGCAGCACATAGCAAGACTGATATAATACCTGATCGCAAATAATAACCGTACGGTCATTAAAAACTGAAGCGCTGAAATCATCGCCTCTACAATGCCAAAATGGAATCATTACTAAAGAAGTGAACAAGTTATCAAGTTCTTGAACGCAAATAGAAATTCAGTTATTGAAATAATGGACTAGAATCTCAACCCGCAAATTGCACATCCGCCAGCTTCAGAATCTGCTGTTTCAACAATACGTATGCACCTCTGGGTTATTTGTTTGAGAGCATCAACTCCTTCAACTCCTTGAACTCTACCAGCAGCAATGGCATTAGTACTGTGTGCTGCAGACTTTTCCTTAAGGAACATATTCTCACAGTAGTTACAAAACCAACTGTCCGTAGGAATAGATTTGAGATTCACACATTCTGCAAGAAGAACCAAGCACAAAGAGTAAGTATTTCATTGGGTGAGATTTTTGGAGCTATGGCTTAGTAAGATTTTCTGTTAATACTTATATATTAACTATAAGCGAATAAAATGAAGAAAATAAATCTAATACAAACTAGAACAACATAAATGAGCTGACAAATATGAACCTAACCAAAGTGAAAAACAAGAATTCAAAGTGCATTCAAACACCAATACTTGCACAAGACACAAAGTGGGGAAAAAGAGAAAAACTAGCATTTGTTTTCTATTTAGACTGTTTTAAATCTTCTAAAATAACGAAAACTTGTTTACATATTTTGAGATGACAAATTTTTGGAACAAGGGAAAAAATTGCGACAAACTCAAAACGAAGTGGGAAAAAAATGCCAAAGTACTTAACACACAAAAACACATCCTCGTCTTGTCTCACGCGCCCAAAATAAAAAAATAAAATAAATTTTAAAAAAACTGAAAAAGAATTCAAAACTCATAATTGAAAATTGAATATAAAGAAACAGGCACCATACAATGTCATCAAATTTATTAAACCTCAATTTTCTTCCTTAAAATTTAATTTAGTAAAATTTAATTCCTAACTTAAACATGCAAATCTGGAACAAAATAATGCATTCAATGCCATTGCTCTGTCAAACAAAAGCAACTTTTGGTCGAGGTTAATAAAGCACACTGGACAGGAAACGATGCTAAGAAAACGTGAGATATACTCACCGGCATGAAAAGATCGAGGACAATTGTCACAGCAGATAAGATTTCCTCCATCGCGGCATTTGGAGCACAGATCATCATTTTCATCTGGAGAGACTTTACGTTCTTTTGATAGGAGGAGGGATAGCTCATGCAAAGACACCCCATTGGATGTAAATATGTTATGGTAACTGTCAAACCAACCAGAACCATATTAATGGTAATGGAACTGGAACCTAAGCCAATTCAAAGAGATTCTAATATATGGGACTCTGATGGATATTGATATATCCGGTAGCGATTGAAGGTGGTTTTTTTAAAATTTATCATGTCAAGTGATACAACGACATCTGAAATTGCCAATTTGTAAAATTTGTGGCTTAATAACATGAAGAAGATCCCGGCTCAAATGTGCCACTAAGAATAATATGATCAGTTGATCACTCATGGAAAAGAGGTGATACAACGATATCTGAAGTTGGTGATTTGTAAAATTTGTGGCCTAATAACATGAAAAAGATCCCAACTCCAATGTGCCACTAAGAATAATATGATCAGTTGATCACTCATGGAAAAGAGGTAAGGAAAATCCAAGAAATACTCACGGCTTTCGGCGAGAAGCAAAACCAGCATGAGCCTCAAACTGAGAGGCACTCACCTGTTCATAACAATAAGAATGTTAATATCACATACAAGTTGCTCATAACAGGCTTATAAGCGCATTAAACTGCACACAAAATATAAATTTCAGATTTTCAAAAGACCCTTGGAATAAAACGTACCACCCTCTTGCAGCAAAAGCAGAATATACCAAAACCTTCTTTGTAACCCTCAAGCTGTTTCTGCTCATAGGAAGAAGTAAGGGGAAGTTAATGTCTTTCTTCAAATAATTTAATCTACAAAGAAGATAATCAATGAGATAAATAGCAGACCTCTCCCTGAACACAATAGGTCAATGCTGTGCGCTCAGGAAGAATATCAGTCGCTAATACATGTCTGTGCATTTTCAGATCCCTGCAAAAAGAAAACATCGAGACAAATGCTATGTTTAGATTGCATGTTACAGGAAAATCCTTACCTAGACAGATTTCTCATTTTTGAAACTGGAATGTATTATATAATCAAAGACCCAGAAAAACAGAGCAATTACTTCATTGTTATCTTCCCTTAATTCTTTTTTTGAGGATAACTAGTTGAAGGCGTTTTAGCACTTTTCCGACCCCTACTTTGAGGCTGACTTGTCGAAGAAATTGGTGAAGATGATTTTGCAGAAGAAGGCGACGTCGACCTGAAAGCATTGGATATCAACAAATAGATAAAATTGAAAACCTGACATGATCATTAAAATGTGGATTATTTTATTTTTCCATTACTTAATCTAAAACTAAAATTGCATTCAGTAACTATTTTGTATGAGGTAGTCACTCAGTGTAGTGTGTCGTACAACAAGCTATTGTAACTATCACATGCAAATAGTTTGATTCCAATGAATTAAGATAACCAAGAGACTCGGGGCTTGTTTGGAAATGTTTAAAGCGTTATTTTTAGAAGCATATGTAAATGAATGGTGGAGAAGTGGGTATTTCATGAGGATCCAAACAAGCCCTAAAACAAGAGATGCAATAATTTCAAACATGTCATAAAGAGTGAAAAACTTTACACAATTGTAAATGAAAATATCATTACACCATTCATCAGTAAAATGAAAAGCCGATTTCTATAGAAACAGGAACAAGTTGTCAGAACCAATTTGAATATAAAATTCATGAACATCAAATATTTGCTACAATTTATAGTTGTAAATAAAAAATATATAGATTGTCAATTATATAAACATATTTATGTGTTTGTTAGGCATAATTTTTTGGATGAAAAAACCGAATTTCTGAGAGGCCACCCCAATTGATAATACAAATCTCCAGACTCCGCAAATATATGCAATACAGGCCAGACTGATTTCACACTAGATAAAATTTACAGCGAAAAAGACACAATCATCAAGAGAACAAGATGAACCAAAACGTAAAACAATTAACAACCTAAACATACAAAAGGTAAAGATTAAACCTAAATTGGCATGGTATTTCTTCAATCCATTGCACATTATCAATGTTAAACCCACAACAAGAATCTTCCATGAAACTTAAAGGTATAAAATTAATCCAAGTCAAAGAAGATTTCACATTTTAGTTCTGGCTTCTCCAACTGTTGTTGCTTCCAGAATTCTCTGCCTGATTGTCATTTGTGAAATTGAACGGGCACCTGGTCAACTAGTTTGACTTAATTAATTACTATGTGATGTGGGCTCACAGGCTAGTCATTAAATAAATGGATAGACTTAATTGCTTTTTTGGAGTCAAGAGCTAAAAATGCTACACCCCTGGAATCTTCGATTTTTTCTACATGGTAGATTCCACGTGAAAAAGTAACAATAAGATAAATTAACAATTTCTAAGAGCCTAGGCTACTCTTCTTAATAAAGTTCATCAATATGAAACCTTAAGTTATGCCTCATCTAAAAAGGATATGCCCGTACAATGTTTGATCCTTTCTACGTGGTAGATGCCATGTCAAATAATAACAATAAGCTATATTAATAAGGTGTAAGAGCTTAAGCTACTCCACTTAACAAGGTTCATCAATTAAAATAGAGCCTAGAGGTATCCATATCTGATAAGGCCGTGCTTGGTTCAACTTTTTAAAAAAATTCGTTTTTGTCTAAAAGCATTCTAAACCACACTTTTCATATATTTGAGCATTTAGATTGGATTCAGGTGTAAGAAAGATGACGAAAGAGGAATGGAGAAGGAGTGACAACTTTTTCTTCTTTAGTAAATGCATATTCATCATTCTCAGGTGAGCTACCATCTTGCAAAAGCATCATATAAAGGGTAGATCTCACATCAAAGTTGAAATACATCCACAACATAAAATTGCACAGGTTTCGACTTCTAATAAGGTTGACCATTTAAGATGAAATTCAAAATCTTAACATGATCACTTCAAAGTTTGCTATCTAAACTCTCTAGACTGTTAGAGAAAAGTATACATTAATCACAAAATGGATATTCTTCAAGTATACATGTATAACAAATAAATGAAAACAATCATTACTTCGAACAAGTATAAACAATACCTCTGTGTAGTAAAGAGGATCTCTTTAGGGCTAGGATCAGACTCTTTTGAAACACAGGAATCACACAGAAGCATTGATGTCCCAGTTTGAGATAGAGGTACTGACCCTAAAAGGGAAGAAAGTGTTATATGGTCCACATAATTCACAATCACGGGTAATCTTTCATATACTACAATCGGAAGGCCCAAGACTAACCATTGCAATTAGAGCATCGCGCTGTTTCTTTTGACTGAGACCAACCAATGACATTCTGGATTGCCATTTCCAATGCATCTAGGGGAGCATTCTTGCATGCACTCAGCACATCAGAAAGAGTTTTCCCATTCTCCAAATATATATATTCTGGTGGGCGTTTGTTTGCACTTCCCGCATGCAATTCAAATTGATTTGGGGTGACAACCTACATCAACAGCAGTTGAAGTGAATAGAAGAGATACAGACAATGCTCAAATTCGCTCCATAATCAGTGTTAACATGAACCCTTACTTTTGTTCCCTTGCACTCATCACAACAGCACAATATTCCAGAGCCCCGAATAGCTCCTCGAAGTACGGATTCCTGCCCTCTCTTCACCCAAGTATATTGAAATTAACAAGAAAAATTAATCATACACCTAGAAACAAATCAAAATTTACTTCGAGTGTCATATATACAGAAGGTTTGGCTATGTTTTACCTTTGAACGATGAATGTACTGAACAGATAGACCCTCAAGCAACCCAGTTTCAAGTAGATCCTTTAGCTTTCTTGGGGTACTCTTCAGCTCAACCTTCTTGGACATTTTCATTTCTAACTTTGACGGACTACTTGACAAAGAAATTGAGCTGTAATTTTCAGCTGCTTCTGCCTTAGACTCTACTGGCTCAGATCCCTCCAGCTTCAATGCTGAGCGGGTAAACCTCCTCGCCTGCATCTTTGATAACCCAGTCACTATCCTCCCTGTCTCAGTTCCTGATTCTGCAGT
Organism: Jasminum sambac; assembly: GCA_018223645.1. Lineage (NCBI taxonomy): Eukaryota > Viridiplantae > Streptophyta > Magnoliopsida > Lamiales > Oleaceae > Jasminum > Jasminum sambac. The sequence continues at coordinate 33,451,673 of CP073652.1, forward strand.
TCCTTCAACAGTTTTCTGTTCTTCACAGCCCAATTTCATTTCACTGCTTTCAACTTGACGCAACGATGACACCACACACAAAGGCTGCACTATCCCATTAACTTCAGTAACTGTTACCTCAACTTCGCTGTTCTTATCTTCCATAGTTGGTGAACTCTCAGAAATTTTCAACTCCTCATCTCCATTAACCACTACCTCCACCATATTCGTCCCTTCATCAGTATCAACTAATTTCATCTCCTCTTCATCATTAACTTCGATATCCACCATACCACTATTTCTCTCTCCTCCATTGTCTGAAACCTCGATAAATTCTTTTCTTGGCATCTTCCCTCCCAAATTTTCTTTTGACTCCGTTTTTCTTCTCTTTGCATCCAACCCCTTTTCTTCTTTTCCAGCTTTATCACCACTCTCCACAGCATCTCTGCTGCAACCACCAGTTCTCTGAGACCTTGTCACCCTCCTTTGGCCGGAGGAAACAACCCCAATCTCTGACTGCGCTTTCATCATCATCACAAACTCCCGCTTCATCCCAGCACGAATTGATGATACCACAATCTCACCTGAATCCATATCCTTCGCCATTGTTACAAATTCAACAAATTACAATCACAGATCTAACATCAGAAACCAAGAAACATATCATCCCAAAATCGAAACCCCATCAATGTCCAATACCGGAACCCCAAAACGAGAAGAAAAGAACAAACACACAAATTTCTTGTAAATAGATATTCAGATTCACAAACAAGAAAAGAATCCCTATTCACAAATTATACGTTTCAAATTCTAAGAGAAACGATTTCAATTACAACTTTTTATATGTTTACAGAGATGCGAGGCTAAAATCAATTTTAATCGGAGAAATTTGAAGAGGTTAGGGCTTTTTTTCTCTCTTTCCAGGAAGTCCAAAAGCCTTCGCTGTACGACTATATGTACGTATAGGTGGGCTTCGTTGGGGAAAGATTGGGAAGCGCAAGAAATTTTTGTAATTCCTCAAGTACCCTCTTTAAAAGATTTATTTCCTTTGTAGTCCATGAACTTCAAAAAATTATAATTGCGTCATTGTTGAGTCATAATTCTTTTTTTTTTTTTTTGAATATTGTTGAGTCATAATTCTATGACGCGGAAATTACAGTGTTTTTGTAAGCTGAGCAGTTATATTTTGGACGCGTTTCACAAATTATATTTTCTACAATTATTTCTTTTATTATTCTCATCTTCAAGCATTACAAAAACAATATTACTTTGAAAGTTTTATATAAAATTTCTTCTTCAACTATACATTCTTTGAAAATATTATTTTTTCTTGTAATTTTTTTTTTAATTTTATTGTTCGTAGCCTGAACTAAACCATGTTATATGGTATATGCTTTACGTTTTAAACATTTTCCAATACAACCATGAAAAATTTTCTTTTGGCCACACAATATAGCTAGAACTTAATCCTCAATTTCTTGGGTTTAGTATTCATAATCACTTATAAGAAAAAATAACTATCAAAATATAAACTAGTTTTGTTAATGCCCCACTTGAGACGAGGTTAAACCTAAACCTACTTAACATGATTGAGTTGGATTTGCATTTGAAAATTCAAACACAATCAACTTGTGAAGACGATTAGTCTAGTCTTTTGATATAGCATAATCAAATTGAAGTGTTCACTTTACTCAAAGTCCCTATCTGACTCGATTCAAAATTTGCAACATAATCTGCACTTATAAGGATATGCTCGTAGGCGCTGAACTCGCCAAGGCTAACCTTCCCTACATTGCAACGAAAATTGGTATAAATAGCAATAAAGTTTATTTGGCAATATGTATACCTCACATAAATTGGGGACTGCCCGAACGCAAGCCACCTCAAACAGTGCATCAACTCTTTTTTCGAAAAATTGAAGGGCGATATAAAAACTTTTCAAACTACCAAAATTTGTAGATAATCTGTTGAAATTCCGATTTTAAACTTTGAACGTGAACAATTATCAATGCAAAAGAAACAAATAAAAATTTATGATAAAGCTAGATATCTATAATCATTGCCATAATATGTGACATATTAGAGGTGAAAGTCTTATTTTGCTCTTAATGATTGTATAATATTTTATAAGGAAAAGTAAGGGTAACACAATCATTTTACTTGATTATATTACTTTTTGTATAACTCTTTGTCCTTATAGCATGACCAAGAAAATTTATACAGTATGTTATGTAAACATGAAAAGTGATAAAAATAAAAAATTTAGTACAACTATTATGACCAAGTGCGGGATTTCCCGGAGATTAAATCTGTACAAAATATCTCTATTAAACAGACTCTAATATATGTCATAATAAATTTTATATTTTGATTTACAATTAACACAACAAGAGATTGGGGAACAAACTAATCAATGAAGACATAGAGGTTTGGTGTCTAGAACTACCAATAAATTTGATTTTATGAGCTAATGAAATCTGGCATGGATTTAATAGTCAAATATATGATAGATTATTGAATCGGATCGGATCTATGAATTATTTTTATAAGATTGGATTGGATTGGATTGAATTAGATATAACAAATGTAAGAACTATTCTTATAGGATTGGATTGAACCAAGTTGGATGTATAAACGTAGATGTGATGTAGATCCAATTCATATTCGACCCATTTACAGCCTTATTTGAAATACAAAACCAAAAGATCACTCAATTAAAAATTCTATGGTTTGTTAAAATTTATTTTATTTTTTTATTTTTACCTTTGATGCAGTTGAAAACTAACCCCACAAATCAAAAAAAAACATTAAGGCTTGTTTGACTGAGTTTTAAATTAAAAAATATATCTAGTGGTGGAAATGGATTGACTTTAGATCAGATCGGCCTAATCCAAATCCATCACCCCAATCCAAATCCATATTTTTCAAATCAGTGTCAGAATCAAGAAAAATATTCATATACAATCCATATTAGAGCTTTTTCTCCCCAAATTTTTAGATATCGATTGCATAGTTAAATATTTATCCAAGAGTTCAAAATGCATAAATTAAGTGTCTCGACAACCAAAATACTAAAAAAAAAAAAAGAGAGAAAAGAAACAGACACATTATTTTCTGTAGGAAATGAGGATTACGTTTTTACTTGCCTTGTCTTTTTGTTCTTAATAAACGATATAACCCCACTTTTTGTTCAAATTTTAATTAATCTGGTGTGTGATAACATGAATCTGGACATCTGGTGTTATAACATATTTTTTTTAAAAGGGATCGGGTTGGATCGGATCAGCTCTGATATGATCCAAATCCATATTTTATCTACGGATCAGCAAAAATCACTTCATAGATGAAGTATCCATCGAATTTAGATCGAATTATTGAATTTTTCTGTCACCACTAAAATTATTTTTCAATAACTCATTATATTGATTTAATAATTTATTTTTTATTTTTAAATACACCGTCTTCACTTTCAATCCGCTTTTCTAAAGATCAAAATTTCAATAATCTTAATCAAACATACCCTTAGAATATTAATAACACAGGAACCCTTTAATCGGGTAAATTCTACCAACAAATCCAAACTTCATAAATCTAGCACAATTCATCCAAACAAAAAAAATAAATAAAAAATTTCTTACCTCTTCTGTATCTGAATCTTCAATGGTTCTTGTGTTACCTACCTCAATCGAATCGATCTCTTCTTAATTTTTTTTCTCTCTCTCTCGTTTCCTTCTGAATTAAGCTCTGTACTTTCTTTGTCCGCCTTGTTGTTATCTCTATTGTGCCCTAAATTCGAAACGAGAAACAAGATTTATATAGATACCATATTAATGAATATGCTTTTTATCGTTGTCGTTTACTGAGCATTGATGGTTTGATATTTAGTTGACTGTAAAATTGATTTGTCATCGTAATTGCTATTTCAAGTGCGAATGCAAAATAGCAAATCAACTAATATTATATTTATTAGAATTGAGAAGTACAATTGCACCAAATTAAAAGAAACACGCTCCACTAGCAAAAATTGCAAACAAAACCTAGACTCGAAAATATATATAAATCAATATCTTTTAGTATTTGGCATTATAATGTATAATCTTGATCCATTGCCAACCTAGTTGGCATTGGATGGATGCCATATGCCCCCTATCAAGCGGTGGATAGATGTATAGACAAATGTCAACGATCCGAATATAGTTTATACCTCATGGTAGGTTGGCATTAGGTCATTAGTGTTGTAATGTTAGTCCTGATCCAATACCAACCTACTTGGTGTCGGATGGATACCACATGCCCCCCAACCAGGGGGTGGGTCGGTGTGTGAATATGTGTCGATGATTCTGACTTTGTTAGCATCTTATGTGCCAACTAGGTTGGCATTGGATCACTATCATCGTTATGTTAGTCTTGACCCAATGCCAACCTAATTGGCACATAAGATGGTAACTAGTGTCAAGTAAATGCCGCATGCCCCCTCCATAAGATTCATATACTCCATTGTAAATGTTATGTTATTGTATAAAATCATGTATACTCAACTGTAAATTGGGGCGGATCTAGAGTTATAATTAAGTGGAAGTGAGATTGGAATACAAGTGCAGGATTTCCCGGAGGTTCAGGTGTAGCGCCCCCGAAATATTTTTTTAAATATAACATTTATGGTATAAACTTTATATTATTAGAAAATATCTAGTAGTGCACTATATACTTAAAAATATTCAAATTTATAAAATATGAAATGAATAATGAAACTCTTTCATAAAAAAAATAATAATAATGATAATGAACAAAGAAACTACAAATATTTGTTTGCAATTATTCCTTACGGCATACTTTGAAAATGATGTATAATTGTTTCATTATCAATTCCTCTCAATATATCACTAGTACACAATTAACTTTAGGGGACGCTCATTAGGTGGCATTTTTAATGAAAACGGCACCTGTGATTGGGTATTGAAGAAAGGGTGGGGGTTACGGACCAAAATCCGCCATCATAAGTTGAATTTTTTTTTTTTTAAATGATAGGTAAAAAGGGTGAATAGGAGTAAATTAAAAATGTTTTAAAGTGTTTTAAAGTAAAAGAGGAGAGAGAATGAGTGGAGGTGAGTGGTTGAGATTTGTGGATGTGATGAGATATGTGGATGTGATTGATTTAGGAGAGAGAAAAAAGTTGAAAAAAGTGAAAAAAAATTGTTCCCATTCAGGCTTAAAAGGTGGCGATTGTTCCGCCATCCTTTATCTAAATCGGGTGGCGATTGTAAAGACAACCGCCACCCTAAGCAAAAAAATATTAAAAAAATCATACGATAAAGGGTGGCGGTTGTTTTAGTGACAACCCCTACCCGTTATCTAAATCGGGTGGGGGTTGTAAAACAATCGCCACCTTTTATCTATAACGGGTGGTGGTTGTTTTACAACTGCCACCCTAACCTTAATCTTAAAGAAAAAAAGGACACCCAATTCATCAGTAAACCAAAAACGAACCAGTCGTCCGATCCAAGTGAAAACATTGCCAAATTCAGCCAAATTTTCATCATTGATGCGGATTTTGCTACAAATTCTTCATGGGTTGGAGCTATAATTGAAGTAAGATTCTATTCCTTGATGTATTCTTCCAATTTCATGTATTCTTGGCTAGGTTGGAATATAATTTAACATCCCAAATTGTAGGTATTTTCTTGAAATTGGATTTGAGGCAATTTTGTTAGTTGTTGAAGCCACATTTGAAGAAAGCTCGTCCTCTCACTATCAATTGGTGACATATTTCATATTTTGAAGGTTATAAAATACCATCCCCAAATTCTATTGTCAATTTGTTGCCATTAGATGTGTTTTTTCTCTAAATTTTCGTATATTATTTGTCGCAATGATCTACAAACGGTGTGTCACTGTAGAATGTAGATTAATTAATTATTTAAGCATTCAATGCTTTATTAGGTATGTATATAACTGATTATCTTTCATTTTACTTATAGGTGTATGGGGCCGAAGAGTAATCTCAGAAAAACATCGATTTGGTATAAAAACTTTGGGTTGAATTCTTTTGAGAAGTTATGAAATGATCATTTATAGGTTTAAATTTATTTTCCTTCTAGTTTTATTATGTTTTCGTACATTATAGTTATATATATGTACATTTATATAGTCATGGACTTGTGTTGGAGTTGTGTACTTGTAGAGTTGTGTTAGAGTTGCTTCTACTTGTTTCATTAGGTTGTCTTTACTTCATTTGTTAATTGGAGTTGCGATTAATAATTTACAACCTTTGCGTTGTACATATCTTAGTTCTGTAGTTTAATTAATGTTATATATTTGTTTGCGGTTAATGTTATGTATTTGCCTAAGTTGAGGGATGTAGTCATGAATGGTATTGCTGTTAGTGTAATTGCAGGTTCTTGTGTTGGGATTATATCATTTACATGTAAATTTATCAGTACATACAATAGGTATTAGGTAGCCCCAAAAAAAAAAGATAAGGGGTGGCGATTATGGCATAGAAACCGTCGCCCAAATAATTATTAAATTAAAAAAATTGGATGGAATAACGGGTGGTGGTTGTTGATCAAACAACCGCCACCTTAAGTATGTTAACTTTATATATATATATATATATATATATATATATATATATATATATATATATATATATTGGGTGGCGGTTGTTGGCCAAACAACCGTCACCTTATTTATATATAAAAAAAAAAAAAATTTAACAACTGCCACCTGAAGATGACTTAGGATGGCGGTTGTACCTCAACAATCGCCATCCGAAGTTTACAATTTTTTTAAAAAAAATATAAATGGTGGCGGTTGTTCTTAGAAAACAACCTCCACCCATTCTTCTTTGGGTGGCGTTTTTGGAATCGTCACCCTTATGTCGACATTGGGTGTCGCCATTTTGAGTGGTGTCCAATTAACCGCCATCCTTTCACTAAAACAACTGTCACCCTAAGGTTTTTCTGTACTAGTGTATATTTCTCAACATACATGATTAGATCTAGTCTCTAATATTCGAATAGCTTTAGTTCAACTTTAGTATTTAAGTTTTACCGGGGGCAAAATTGTAACTTGGGGGGGGAATGCCTCCAGCACATTGAACAAATAAATTGCCTTTGACTAATTTAAAGTAGGTTTTATATTTTACCTTCTCCAATTCAATCGGCAAGGCTGTGAAGTATGAACGCCTGATTAATTTTGATCACAAAATCTATTGATATGGAAGTTTACATTAATGTTTTGATGCTGTAGTAAATTTGTTTAGTAAAATAGACACAAGTTGTAGGTGTGGTTTCTATGGACTTATTATAGTGCTACATTTCATCGAGGGAAGAATGAAATAAAGAGGTTGATTAATTATTGTAATTAGGCATTTGCAATAGACACATATTGGGGAAGTTAAGGAATGCTGGGAACGACGACCAGGAGACCTATAAAGAGTTCTAGGACTTTAATTTTTACAAATTCAAAACGAATTTAATTTTTCTAATATTGATAATTGTCGACCATTGGTTTTCACATATACTTATTAAAATAAAATAGGTTGTCCTAAAATATGTATTATTATTAAAATAAGTTGTCCTAAAATATATATACTTGACACATGGCACACCACCATATATACCGGCCTTAGACATATACATAATTATCAAGATTGATATGTTACCATTGCTGGGATAATTTTTATTGTTCAAACACTAATATGACGTGCTGAGATTAGATTTGTTGTGACAGTTTAAGTGATGCAAACCCAATTCCAGCACGCTCTATCAGCGTTGGGACAATAAAAATTATTCAAGTCTCATAATATATCAATTTTATTAGTTATTATATATATATATATATATATATATATATATATATATATAAAAATTCTTATCACCAGTATTATTTGTCAATTTGTACTCTATCCACTTATATATTTGCATATGTAGCAAATCTTTTCACATCCAATGCTAAGCCCAAACTCTTAACTAAGACAAAGGAATAATGTTTCAATGGGGTTTAGAATACCTTGAGTATTAAGCAAAAGCCACCAATGATTGAACATGACACTTTTTCCAGATTTCCATGTAAAGATCTCTCTGAACTCTCCAAGTTAAGAATATTCATGTTTATTTACAATTTGCCCTTTTAATTAATTTCTCCACAATAATACATCCGATCCTTCGCCTCCATATATTCTTGAGTTTCATGCAAGAAACAAAAAAGTCTCATAAAGGTGCATTAGTGACCATTATTTATGTGTCACTTTGCATCTTTATTCTTCTTACATCGTCCATGAGCACTTCGTCCGTATAAAACAACCTGATCATCCAAAACCAATTAGTCTTGCACAAAAACACGGTTGCTCCGCCATGGCTCCTCCACCAACACCACCGCCAGTCCGCCCCCACCGCTCACCGCTATTACGATACATCGCAATGGTGGTGCTAGCCCTTGTCGTCCTCGTCGGCCTAGCTGTGTTGATCGCTTGGGTAATAGTCAACCCCAAGAAACTCAAATACTCCATTGAAGAAGCCTCAATCTCACACTACAATCTAACCAACAATGGCCATCTCAATTCTAATTTCTACTTCGTATTACGTGCTAACAATCCCAACAAAAGGATTTCGATATACTACGACAGGATTGAGGCTACCGTGTTGTACGAGGATCAGAAGCTGTCGATCAACGACGTTAGTCCATTTTATCAAAGACGACATAATGTGACGCACGTCGACTTGAACTTGGCGGCGAGAGACGTGTCGCTTTACGGGGCGGTGGCGAGGGATATAAAGATGGAGAAAGATTCAGGGGATGTGGTTTTGGAGGTTAAGGTAAGAAGCAAAATTAGGTTTAAAGTGGGAGCTATCAAGATTCATCGACATTTGAAGATTGATTGTGGGCCCTTTACCGTGCCATTTTCTTCATCAAAGGGGTTTCAGAGGGTTTCTTGTGATGTCGATGTTGATTAGTAATTTTTTTCTGTTTACTATGATTTGTTGTTGCATTGTTGAGTTTTTCATTTTTTTTTATATTTTATTTTTCTTTAATTATTATTATGTTCAGAACGTGTTAAGTTGTTTGTCAAAATTGGTGTGACGATAAATGTGCTTTTTATTTATTTTTTTGTTCAAGAAATTGGGATTGTAATTTGTAGGGAATTAAGTGTGCAAGGTAATATATATTCATTATGATAATGTTATGTTTTGCTATACATGGTTGTTGTGAATGTTGATAATCCCTTATGGCAAAATTAATAAAAAGGACTTAATTTGTTTACTCAATGAGGATTGGTTAGTGCTTAATTAACATGTCGATTGAGATTTTTTTTTAATTCCTGTTATTATTATCTCATATTACAAAATTTAAATATATCGTACTTGTATTTGTATTTAGATGGTGGAATCTTTATCATATCCACCGTTCCATTAGATTTCGTCTAGACATGTACAGACTTGCAAGTCCGGATAGGCTTGCATCATAGACCATTTTTTTTTTTTAAATTTAACTTAAAAAATACTACTCACTTCTTCAAAATTGAAAGCGATTATATCAGGCATTATGGTTCTACACCAATGAAAAACTACCGTTCGGTGATTTGTTGCCAACAGTGGCACAAACATTTCCGTGTCCATGCTGGCGTGGCGCCATTTCGTGATGCCACATTGGTAGTAAACTTTTTTAAAAAAGAAAAATCCACGTTAAAAATCAGATAAATTATACATACCCCCAAATGGTGGGGGAGTCCAGCACGGACCCACAATTTTTTTTTATCCTCCCTTGGACACGAGACGATCTGTGCCAACATTAGCAATAGATCGTTTCCCCAAAAACTACTCAATCTAACAACTAAAAATATATAATTGTGTCCTAAGGATATGTTTGATAATTGAAAAAATAACTTTTAAACGTGTAAAGAAAATATATTATAAACAAATTATTATTTTTTTTTAGAAGAGCAAATTTATTCAATCATCGAATCAGCAAGAAGTACATCGAAAATAAACGGAGGAGGAAAATATGACCATTCAACAATATCATGTGAAGAACTAGCGGCCTTAGCTAGTTTGTGTGCAACTTGGTTTGCCGATCTTCTAACCCAGCTAAATTTGACATTTGGAATATCGCTTGCAAGGAGCCGGCAGTCATCAATGATCATCCCAAAATACGAACAATCAGGTTCATTATGCTGAAGAGCACGACTAGAAGAGCATCCATTTCGATAGTTAAGACCTGTGTTTCTGCTAACATATAATCTTTGTTGGAAAAATTGAAAGCAAATCTGAAACCAGTTTGGGGAGATAAATCTCCAACAACCCAGAAAATTTTCGGGTGACGCCATTTATTCAATTGGCCAAAAATTTTGACTTTGAATAAATGACATCATTGGAAAATTTTCTCAATTGCTGCAGTTTCACCTCATCATGTTAGTTCTAAATCTAATATCAATTTTCTCAACAAAAGTTATATGAGACCGAAAAATCATCCAAAGTACCATAATTATACATTCGATAGTTGTTAAACATTTCTACTAAAACCAATCATACATTATTCCCAAAAAAAACAAAAAGCCAACCAATCATACATGCTATGTCAATATGATTGCACAAAAACATATTATAATGTCAATTTTAAGCGCGTATGCAAATCCTATCTTCGCTCCTCAAAAGACATGCAATCGTATATCTCGAATGGTCCGAATTACTTCACTCGATCCAGTGTTATTCCAAGCCTTGCTAAATATAATTAAAAAAATTAAAAAAAAGCGAAAAAGGGTAACGATATAAATACACAAAGAAAGAGGAGGACTTCATGCTGCTGTGCTACGCTTCAGTATTCTGGTTGTGATTTTTCATCTGACATATTGGAAATCAATACTTTCTTGTTCTCTTTGACCGAGGCAGACACCACCAAAGATTTCTCTTCCTCGTTGACGCCCCTGACCCGAGCCATCACTTCCCGGGTTTCCTCCACCACTTCATGGCCGTGAACCGCCGTTTAACGGTCTTACGATCCATTCTTTAGCGTTGTCAGATATTTCTTTTCTCGAATTGAATTATTGCCCAGTTTCTTAAAATAGGGCAAGGGAGTCTACATGGGGCCAACACGTGGAGCACACGTATTGACACTTGTAGCCACGTGGTGATAAGTTGAACCCCGAAGGGACTTGTAACGAACCTGTTCGGTGCAGATCTTTTGAGTCATCGTTACTAAGGGGCGTTCTGTTTGTTTTGTATTTTCTGTTTTTATTTTCGAAAATATTTTGGTGTTTTCTATTTTCAATTGCTGTTTTTAGAAAATTGAAAATGCGTTTGGTTTGTTGTTTTGAAAAAATTATTTTTGAGAAGAGAAAATAGAAAATGTGTTTGGTTTATAATTGTTTAAAATGTAATAAATGTAAAGTTTAAAATCAGAAAATGCGTTTTCCTTGTTTTCAACATTTAACACGTAAAAGCAAAACGTTAAAAGACGTTTTCGTGTTTCTATACAAATCTTGAAACGATTTCAAAACGTATTTTTGAAAATAATAAATGTAACGCAGCGTTTTGTTTTCAAAAATAGAAAGTAAAACGAAAATTGAAATGTAACGCACCCTAAGAGTTTTACAATTCTTTTGGAATCTATATATATATATTATATTCTATTATTATTATATATATAATACTAGAGTATTTCATCATATATTTTAATTTATTTTTTTTAATATTTTCCCGCTCAAAACAGTGCCAGCTTTTCCTTTTTTTTTTTTTTCATTTCCAATATTTATATTTATCATTTGTTTGGTATCCAAAATTTATTCTCTGCACCTTCAAATCTTCACGCGGACTTTATAATTATGTTCAATCAATCTTTCCCAATCAGATCTTCGAGGTGGACACTGGAGTTATCTTCAATCAATCTGCTCCAATTTCAACACCAAAGAGAAGCAGGAGGAAATCACGGATATCTTCTCCACGGAATTCTCTACACAATCTCGCAAACTTTCCCAAATCTCTTTCAAATTTCATTCAATCTAATCAAATGTGATTCAATTTCTTCACGTAACTTTCATTTCCCGTGCTATTTTTGCCATCTCAGCACGTCTAACAGCAGCAATTTGGATGAGAGGGTTTCATTCTAATAGCATCAAAAAATGATTAATTCGGGTAAATTGTCTCTTACTCTTCTAATTCATTACTAAAATTCAAGTGAGCCTGGGTCTTGCTGTTGTTCCATACTTGTCTGCAAATTTGGGAGTTTTGTATATTATTTTGATTTTTTTTAGCTTTGCAGCCCTGAATTTTTCTATGCATCTTCAATCACCTCCAATTCCCAATCGATCTCTCCCCAAATCCATGCTCATGCTCAATCCGTGGAGAGAAATTAAAGGTTAATTTGAAGAATTGCTGAGTTTTATTCTTGTAATTTATTGGCATGAATCGGAGTTTTAAGGCACCAGAAATTGAGAATATTAATTCCATGGATTTAGTTGATACATGTGGAATTGTCAAACTTTGATGCACGATTCACATATAATGTTCACACGCATGTGATCAACTGATTTCTTTTGTTACTTGAATCGCATAAAACAATAATTATTGTTTGTAATGGTGGTTGAGGATTTAGTTTGATTGTTTTGTACTTTCTTGCACCTCCGCTATATATCCTACTCTTTTTAGTCAGTACAATTAAATTTCAAAAAATTAAAAATTAACCCATTATTCCAACAACATTTATCAAAATCATTATTTATAGAAAAATTAATCTCCCGAACAACGCATATGGTAAAAACATTAGATTAATACAAAATTTAAAATTGTGATTATTAAATTAAGTATTTTGGAAATAATTAATTTTTTAGCTGAAAAATGAAAATTAATTATATTACTAAGATTTACTTGGACACGATTTCATTAGGCGAAAATAAATCAAAATTAATTGTATTGGTAAAAGGGGAAAATAAAATTAGTTTAAAAGAAGGAAATATAAAGTTAATTTAAAAGAAGGAAAAATAATTAAAATTAATTAGATTGTTACGGGTTAGTAAGATTTATCTTAAAAAATGAAAGATGTCGTTTAAACGAACCACTACAAATGTTATTTATAAAGAAGTTTTTAGTAACTTACAGTATAATGTATCTAATATGCTCCTATTTCTAAGAAGCCGTATGTTGGCTTAATGAAAAACGATAAAGTCTCACTTCTTTATGATTGTAATTGTCTCATATTTGTACTCAATAAGATTTTATACCATTCATTTTCTAATAATATTTTTCCTTCTATGTAGATCAATTGTGCGAGAGAAGATCAATGGTGCGCGAATCAATGAAGGTTTTAGAAGGATGGAATAAGTGATGAACGAGAGATGTGATGTTTAGATGAGTTGGATTGCTTCTTTAAATAATTCAATGATTCTTTCAAAAAATAATTTTGTTTATAGATTTTATGTATTGTTTTTGTCGTGGAGAGCAATGCATATGATTGTATTTGGAGTATTGTTGACATTGATAAGATTGTCGATAATATATAGTTATGTTATGTTGATATTTTAGGACTTATGTTATGTGTATTAATAGGGCGAATTTTTCCGAAATATAAAGGTTACTCTATTGATTTTTTTAAGGACTCATATGGATGCTCTTCTTTTTCTTTTTTTTTAAAGCGATATAATTATTTGAAAGACGTATCTTCCCGTGCAACGCACAGATAAAAATACTAGTTATATATTAATTGCAAGATTATTACACATTATCTAATTATTATCTAATTAGTTATTAATTGAGGGTTTATTCTATGTATAAATATTGTGTATAATGTTATATTTTTTTAATAATATATTAAATATGTGATCGAAAATTGAAAAAAATATTAAAAATATAAAGTAATTGTTTAAGTGGTTAAAAATGATGAGAGAGAAAAAAAGTTAGCAGAGGTTAGTTAAAAAATTATTGTGTATAGAAAAGGCCCTAAGTTGTTTATATAGAATAACTCGGACTTGATTATTGAGTTTGAAGACGAGGGTGATAGTGAATTTTAACGATTATTATGAGTGGCAAAAAAAATTGATTACGGCTATATACATTTTATCGATTTGGATATCAAATTTTGAGATTATCTAATAATGTAATGATATGCAGAAGAAAAAAAAAAATACCTTTTCAACTTTGGTGGGTAATTTTTTTTCTTCTCTCTCTTTGGAACTAATTTACCTAGCAGTTTATTATAAAATCACATAATAACAATAATAACAAATTAACTAACAATTTGACCCCCTGTTCTCTTGATGGTATGCGCAATATTTTTAACCTGTTACCAATGGAGAAGTGTACTAGAATGGCTATGATTTTATGGGGTATATGGAAGAGTAGGAATGAGGAAAGTATTTCTAGTCATCCATATGGACCAAGTTCAATGCTCCTAGCTAGGGTTGGGCATTTCAACCGTCAAACCGTCAAACCGACGAAACCGATCGCATCGGGTCGGTTTGGTTAGTTTTTTCGTGCGGTCAGTTCGATTTTCGGTTTGGTTTTCACCAAACCGAAAAACTGATCGGTTAAAAAAAAAAAAGAAGAAGAAGAAGAAAAAACCGGAAAAAACCTACCGAACCGACTCGGTTCGGTCGGTTTCGGTTTACCGAACAGAGCTGGTTGGTTCGGTTCGGTTTAAAAAAGAAAAAAAACCGAAGTCGGTTGGTTGTGGTTCGGGTGGAAAAACCGACCGACACCCACCCCTACTCCTAACTAATGGAACACTGATAAATAAAAACAGGGGGTTTGCTAATTGATTAATTGAGACCCGCATATTCCATTATCTTATTTCTCATTGGCCAAGAGTACTGAATTTTCAATACTGCTGGAGTATTGGAAATTTTTCCAAGAACGAGAAACTTTGGAAGCACAGTATTATCTCAGCAGCTCAAACTTGCTATCTGGCATATGAATGTTTATGTGAGTGGCCGCAAGCTCGAACTTTCATCAGCAGTGGTACAAAAGGCCCTCGTGGTGAGTCTTGGCATGCCCCTCCTAATGGTAAGCTTAAATGCAACGTGGATGCTTCAGTCTTCTCTGCCTCACACTCTACTGGGATTGGAATGGTTTGGAGGGATGACAGTGGAGGTTTTATCTGTTGTGCTATGCATCCCATTGCAGGAAGTTTAGTGGTCGAAGAGGCTGAAGCTATTGCACTATTGAAGTCTCTCAATTGGTCTCAATCCCTTGGCTATCAGCAGGCCATATTTGAATCAGATTCAGCGATGGTTGTTGATGCCCTCAAATCTCAGATGCAAGACATTACAGAGTTTGGGTTGCTGATTAAAGTTTGTATGGATAGTCTAAAAAGGGAGCCTGGGTTCTCAGTTCAATATGTGAGTCGGCAAGCTCATGGAGTTGCCCACATTCTAGGGAAGCTCGGTTTAATGCTTGTCCTTGTGTGTTATTTTATATGCCGTCGAATATTGTAAATGTTATGAATGCTCGTTGTTCTATTTGCAGCCTTTTTGGTGGGGGTGCTGGGAATCCTTTTTTTTTTTTTTTTTTTTTTTTTTAATACAAACATTAGAAATGCTCTTATATACTATTATTATTTTTGATACAATAGAAAGGTATGTCACCTTGTTAATGGATTTTCTATAAAGTCAACACTATCATGCATCCACATTAATTGTACGCTATGAACAAGTCGTAAGACACCCAAGGGGGGGGGGGGAATCCCTTTTTTTTTTTTTAATACGAATATTAGAAATGGTCTTATATATTATTATTTTTGACACATGTAGAAAGGTACATCACCTTATTAATGCATTTTCTATAAAGTCAATACTATCATGCGTCCACATTAATTGTATACTATGAACAAGTCGTAAGACACCCAAGACCACAAGAAGAGAGGCCCATCAACAAATGAGATTGCAACGATCAAGTCGGCTATTGAGAAATAGGCAAAGAATAGTTTTGGGCGTGGAAGATACGGAATAGTAGTAGAGGGGTGTGATTGTAAGAAAATTTCGAGTGCACAACGTGAAAAAGTAATTTTCATTTTACTGTTACATAGAGCTTCCCAAACATGTGGATATACTATTGATTATTTTTTCCACCATTACTAAAAAATTAGATACAATTACACTCTAAGAAATTGGATTTTTAGGGACGGCCTTGTCATCCCTATAATTTTGTGCCTGTAAAATAATAGGAGCGACGTTCTTCCTATTATTCTACAGGTACGAGTAAGTCGATTCTACTATTCTACATACACGAAACTATAGGACGACTCTCGCCCTAAAAATCCTGTTTTTGATAATATTAAATGTCCTTTCTAACTACATAATTGACCAAAAAATTACATTGTCATATTATACATATACATATATATATATATATATATATATATATATATATAATATTAGAAAATAGAAAGACATATAACATACTGTTATAAAAGTATAGAAATAATAGAGAGAATTTAGAGAGAATGAATTCTAAGGAATTCTCAGGAATGAATTTCATTAATAACAAGCCCTATTTATAGGAAAAACTTGAATTAAGACAATCGTAATTACATAATTTCATCAAGGGTATAATAGTCATTCACATATAATAATTACACCTTTTACCAATTATTCCTCCACCAAATTATTCCTCCACCAAATTATTCCTCATAATTCATAACCACCAAATTATTCTCAATTATTCATAACACTTCAATTATTATTCATAACACTCCTCGAATGACTATTAATACAAATGTCTTACTGACTGTTTGGAGAAAAACCCGGTGGGAAAAAACTTCCAAACCGATTGCGGGATAGCTTGGAGTGGTTATATATCGCTTCATCAAAACATTGCTCCCCGATATCTATCGGCATATGAGTATTCACGCGTCGCCTCGTTAAAACCTTGTCGAGAAAACCGGTGGGAAAAAACTTGATCGAAGGAAAAAGAGTACACCGCTGGGCTTGATTTCATATCTTGAGAACTGATATCTTTACTTCGTAAATGATTTCAATATCATCATCGCTTGGATCTAAAGCATTAGCTCCATTATAACTTGATCCAATAGATACACTGTATCAATTTCTCCTATCGTTCAATATACCATGAATATGCCTCTAAAACCTTATTAGGAAAAACCCTGGGAAAAACCCTAATGAAGGAAAAAGAGTACATTATTCATGTGAATACGCCTTTAAAGTTGCCTCATTAAAAACCTTGCTAGGAAAACCCAATGGGATAAAACCTCACTAAGGGAAAAAGAGTGCAACGCGTATTTTATATAAGTATCTTCTAAGCATTTCAAAATCTTTCATACATTTGTATGAGTATCATATACATTGATTTTATACTCTTCTGCTCATTTAGAGTGCATCAATTTTCTTACACAACTACAAAATATTCACCATGAACACATGTCTCCAAACACACAATTTAAAGCATATAAATTCACAAAGAAAAACATGTAAACATATAAGTAAACCTTCATAACTAACTAACACTTAAAATATATCATTTAACATTTAATACTCACTTAATAGGTTATTTCATTCCCAGGGGCTTAGCTCACCCTTTAGGGTGCTCATAAACACGGGTTTAGCTCACCCGATCCTTTAATTTCCTTTTCGGTACTACACACACGATCGGTAATTTAACTTTCATGAGCATGCAACATATAATGACCACCATGCTTATCTTTAAACTTGAGCACTAGTCATCATCATCTCATCATCTCATAAGTTAAGGATTTCACATTCACCATTTATCATCTTCAATATATCTCAATATTTTCATTATCATTGATCATATGTAGCGCTACATTTTCATATCGTGTCGACACTTTTCAATTTCATTTCTTTCCCCATATCGACATAACTTATCGAGATATCTCATTATCAATCCTCTTGTAGGATTATACAATATAGTTATGTCTATATACTCTTCAAGAGTATATGCCTCCGTTATTAAGACCATCTTTATAATTTGCTTTGATATATATGATTGGGGAAATATCAACGCTTCTAGCGTGCTAACTTATCAAAGCATCGTAGTCGATATATGTGATTGTTCATAGCCTTTCATGCATCTTTGAACTTCAAGTTCAGTATTTCAATTTGAGGATATAACATGATGCATTTCACATATTATTTTCAACCTTTAATACTCCCCCTCATGCTTTGAGAAAATTTAGAACACCAAAACTCATATAGTTGGTATGATTTTAATCATATATGTTCTCATCATTCAAATTTTTAATATGGGAATTTAGACCGCTTGCATTCTATTCTCGATATCGGCAATTTATTTGAGGACTTTAAATAATTTGCCATATAATATCCCACTTGTATGCGCATACTCAAATCCTTCAGGATTTATTCAAGTATTGGGATATACATTTACTAGCTTTATCATTAAATCTGAAAATCATGCTCATACTGTGAGCAAATATTTCAGAAATTTCAAATTACGAATCATATACACATGTGACTATCTAGTGGATCCATATCATAATATCTAGTAGTCCACATGGAGGATGAGTGGGCCCATACTTCTCATCCTTTATTCCGTATATATTTGGGATTTATTCCCAATATTGGCTAGTAATGATTTCATCATTTATCGAGAACAATCATTGAAGAATTCCTTTAATTCTTCACTTGAAATATTGATTTCAATAATTATTTAAAACCGATGGTCATCCGGTTTTGCAACGCAGTATTATTGAACTTCTAGTTCAAGAAATTCTTATATCGATTTCACTAAGATCTCAGATAGTGCTCAATATGATTTATCATAGAAACAATTCACCGACATATTCCATCATCTTTTGGTGACATTATTGTCTACTCTTTGTTCAAACAGATTCTGACTCATACGCATCACATCCGGCTATTATTTAATTCGAAATCGTAGCTCTTACGCTTCATATTATTTATTTAAAATCGAGTCTTATTTCATACGCGTCGTATTATTCTATAAATAAATCATCAAAATTATTGCAAAATTCATCCTAACAAGGGTTTATACATTATAATGGATCATATGCTCTCAAATCTTGAAAATACTATCCATCACTATCGATCAAAATCCTAAAAAGGATTTATCGATGTAATGGAAAGATTAAGGATGCTAATGAATAAGGGTATCCCACAAGATATCCGATGCTTGATTGAAGCAAAGGTTCGATTATCCTGGTGAGGTTTCAATTCCTTCTAAATACATGCCTGGTATGGGTAAAAGTAGTTTTTCAAAGAAACGGAGAGCAAAAAGATTAGGAGGATGCTACAAGTGTGCTCATTGGACATGTGACACTCGATGTAAATCAGGGGTACTTGTCCGTAAATCGAGAAGATAAAATAAGCGTTCATTAAGGATGGATTGAGTAAGGAGCCTTTGGATGATATTCAACAGGCTCTTGAGACACATCCTAGTGGACACGTACAAGGTGAGCTAATGGCCTTATGGGCCAAATTCAAAGATCAACAAACGCGTTACATGATCTTGAAAAACTTACTTTAGAAGATCCTGTTTGTAAATTTAGTAGAAAAATTTAGCATAATGATTTTCCCATATTTATGTAAGAAAGCTCGGTGTAATAACAAAGATCAATATATTTCTTTTATTTGTAAATATCGTTTTTTCAATTTTAAGATATATATTATTTTTCAATCACTGACAATTATATGTCATATCACTAAAGAAAAATTTCGCCTTTTCTCTTTTATATTTGTCAAAAAGTAAATAGTGCACTCAATTATTGGTTTTAAAAATTTTTCTTTAAATAGAGGATTCATATATCTCTCATGTTGAAAATATAGTGCAAAAAGAGAGATAGGAGTAGAGATGGATGTGGAGATTTTAGAATCATCTCATACAAGTCAGCTTTTACCTCGCCATATTAAAACCGTATGTATTCTTGGTGGATCTAAACTGGTAGGCCATATCCAATATGTGGATATGGCAAACCAACTCAGTAAAAAGAGTTAGGGAGACAAGAAATCAATATACTATACGGAGGAACCAACAACAAACTTTTAGCTAGACTTATAATGGCCGCACAATCATGGGGAATAAGAGTTTGAGTGTAATACCTTTCCATCTAGTTGGATCTAATACTCGAATTGGAGCCGGTTCTACCATGGGTCCAAAGCAGGTTGGTGCTACAAGCGCAATCCATCCACAATCGCATGATGTATATGATGAATAATAGTGATGCTTTCATTGTCCTTCCAGGCGCTACAACACACCTGGAGGAAATATTCAATATAGCCTCGTTAGCACAATGGAATTTTCATGTCAAACCAATAGGTTTGTTGAATATTAATAATTTCTTTGATGGCTTACTAGCGTTTCTAGATCAGGTGTAAATAATAAGTTTATCTCTCATTCAAATGAGAAAAATACTTATTTCTCGCTAAATCTTGTTGATGAACTACTCATCAAATTTCATGCATATGTTCAAGAATGTGGAAGCCCAGATCCGTCGATCACACCACTTGGTGTCAGCGAAAAAGAAATTCGGATCCTTTAAATATTTCATTATGAATCCTAATGTTGATGGTGGCAGAGTTATGGAGTATTTATACTCTCGAGACGCATCACTCATTTATGGATTCAAGATGTATATTCTTTTGCATTTCTATATTTTCGAGTGTTTAATGCCATCTTTTGATATTCTCAATATGTTCCACTTATTCGCTTTGTACTTCTTCCGGAGTAATAATAATATCATATTGGCTTTATTCAAATACGTAAATCTAGTGATTATGCTTCTTCAAGAGCATTTTATTCTCATATTAATACAATCTCATATCATCGATGAGATTACTTCATATAATTTCTCCATGCGATATATTATCTTTGATTTATCAACATGGGATCTATTGAGCATTTGATTTTCATCTATTTATCCAATGGTGACTTCAAGTACCACTTACTCAATTTTCTCCATTAATATTCTGGCATATATGGGGAAGTAATTTTATTCTCATCGTCTACTACTTGTGCAGTATGATTAGAATATTTGATCAACTACTTCTTCTGAGTAGAGATTAGTTATAACCAATCGTGTAGTATAACCCACCACATTGGAAATATGCACACCAATCGTGGTATTACCCACCACATTGGAAATATACTCAAACTATAAAGTGCATAAATTTAAATTGCAGAAATTAAATTTCCTCCAATAGGTGGTCGAACCTACCTTATGGGAATTATTGCAATAAATATAAATCTACGGAATTTAAATAGCAAGAATTAAATTGCATAATATTTAACTACTTCTTCAGGAGTAGGATCTGCTAGTAGAAGGTATTACCCATCACTTAGCATATAAAGTGCAGAAATATATAAAACCTTCCGCTTAGTGACGGTTGAACCCATCATCAAGTAGGAGGTATTGCAAAGAATTAAATTGCAGTAAATAAAGTGCGAGAATTAAATATTGAATCGCTTCTACGGAAGCAAATTTGTTCTTCTGTAACAAATACTCATTACTTCTACAAGAAAGCACTTATCCTTCTAATAAGCTACATTATGTAATTGAACTCTTCTAGTTACATTAATATTTCGATCTATTAACTCAAATGGACTTCAAGCCATTTTATATAATCAATGGATTTAGAATTTCTTCATGAATATTCTATCCATTTTCACTTTATCGTCAAAATTAGGTCGGTTTTTACCCTAAGGGTAAAATTGTCCATTCCACCTGGCAAAGGTAAAATTGTCAAAAATATTTTATCAATGTTTTACGATTGGAAAATTATCTCCTTTCTACTTGATTTATCAATATCAAAATATTCAATGACTATTTTGTAACTTTTTCAAAAGTTGGTGTCTTGATTTGTAAATTTTGAAAGTTTGATAATAACATATTTCAAAACGAGTTATTACCCTATCAATGTTGGTGTCACAATCGAAGCTCTCGTTAAATCGAGTATAATGGAGTTGAGAAAATTTGATTTTGATAATGTATACTCCTTATATCTCGATAAAACGAACGTTATAGTTTAATATATTATTATATTATAAAATCATATGATTTACCTTTTCCCTTTCTCTCTAATTATTATTGGATGAGATTTACTTGCAATCCATTTACGTGATCGGAAAAATTCTTTGACTCATTCTTCCAATTTTGGAATTTCAGACATCTCCAGTTATGTGTAGAATGAGGAATTGTGGAGAAGAATACGAACAAAGGAATTTTCAATGATGTATTTGCAAAGAGAGAGTTATTTAGGATTGATGAGGATGAATTAATTCATTGGTAATAATCCAGGTTTACGATCTGAAGATCATCTATAAGATCTGGTAGAAAGATACTTATTTCGTATTACTCAAAGTGCTGAGGCTACTTGATAACGTGTTATAAAAGTATAGAAATAATGGAGAATTTAGAGAGAATGAATTCTGGAATTCGTGAATGAATTTCATTAATAACCTAAAGCTCATTTATAGGAAAAACTTGAATTAAGCAATAATTACATAATTTCATCGAGGGTATAATAGTCGTTCACATATAATAATTACACCTTTTACCAATTATTCCTCCACCAAATTATTCCTCCACCAAATTATTCCTCATAATTCATAACCACCAAATTATTCTCAATTATTCATAACACTTCAATTATTATTCATAACAAACTTTTTCGATACATAAATTAAATTTGATTAGGAATACATTCTTTCCATAACAGTTAAATATTTTAGGGCAAAAAGAAAGGACCATAGATGAACCTCTACAATGTCCCTTTCTTGACAGCATGTATAGACAACTTACAAGCCAATCCCTTTCTTGACAGCATGTATGGACAACTTACAATCCAACCTTCCTCTGATCTTATTTCCTAATACATTTCGACCGCAACGTCAAAAAGATAAATTAAAAAATTTTAAAAATAGAAAAGATAAAGATAACCCATCAAAAAAAATTCAGATAAATACAAACTAGAAAATAATGAATAAATAAATAACATGATCACACAGAGGTAGAGGCGCGATATTTAAGGGGTCCGGCTTTGCCAACACATGTCCAGTGCTATGTTGTGTACAAGGAAAATTTTCAATACTGTAAGGGTGTGTGTGATTATAAAGCCAGAAAATAGTTGGAAGGAAAATATTTTCCACGTAAATGAATTTCGGAAAAAGGTTTTCCAGGAAAATAGTAGTTATAGGTGTTTGATTTGATTAATTTGAAAGTTAAAAAATAGTGTTGTTTTCCTTATAACTTTCGTGTTTTTTTCCATGAAATTTGATCATTTTCCTTATTTTTATAATTAAAACAAATTTCATAAAAAAAAAAAAGAGGCAAATTTTCCCCGGAAAATAAAAACCATCTGCCCCCTCAAGGAAAACGTTTTCCTCCAAAATAAGGAAAAGTGCGGATTTCGAGAAAAATTGAAAAAAAATTTCCAGGAAAAAAGACAACCAAACAGCCAACCAAGGAAAAAAGTTGGAAAATAATTTTTCCTGAAAAAAAATACATGGATCAAACACATCCTAATATATCACAACAACTTTTTTTTTTTTTTTTTTTGGGATTACAATGCCAATGGGAGTGTAAAATTAAAGAGGAGAATCGAATCCTAGAATTAGAGGGTGATAGATAAATTCGGATGCCATTAGACTACGTATATGGGTTTTGGCATATATCACAAGTACTTAGTAGGTAGTACTCATTAATTATCATCTATCATCATCATCATCATCATCATCATTATTATTATTATTATTATTTACTAATCAAGAATAACAATTAATTTTGTCCCTTAGCAACATCCGATAGTTGAGCACTAAATTGTCAAGAATACTGATTGAATAGGTGCTAGAAAATTTTCATATATACAGACACAACAGTGTCCGAAATTTTATGAGTTCATTATGCAAATATAAGTATGCAAATTACAGGTTTACAAAAAACTTGCAGACTTGCAGCAACCGTCACTAAAGTTCAAATCGCTTTCACAGAAGGTCACCCCATTACAATAACGCTAAAAAATATTAACTTGCCATGTCAACTTGTAGTCTAAGTTATCAGAAACAAAAAAAAAAAAAAAATCACACAAAAGGTCTAAACTTGTAGTGGCTAATTTTTCATTTATTTGTTCTTTGTCTCCTCTCACACGCACTAGTACACCCTGGGACAATGTTGCATTGGAGAAACTCTTTATAAGAATAGGAAAAATGTTGACACATCAATTCTTGATGAAATCAGTCATTCTAGTCTCGATTATAGCTGATTTTCATGTAAATGAATTTAGACCGTTTATTTTTTAATTAAATGACGTCGACTTGATGGGGATAGAGTGATCTTTTGTGAAAACGGTTTCTCTACTTTTATGACCGTCACTACAAATTTTTAACCTCAATGATTGTTTTGTAATTTTCAAATAACTCCAATAATTGGTAAAGAAATACAAAACCCACCACCCACCCCCCGGGGTGTCCAAGGGGTTTGGTAGCTGACTGGAAAAGCATCTCTTTATTGGTTTGTTTTGGGTTTGAGACACCACCTCATTTCTACGATCCCAATTTGTATTAAAACAAAAACCCTCTAAATTTTATTATTTATGGTTATTATTTTATTTTATTTTTAGGAGGCCTCTTTAATTATAAAGACGGACTGTTTAAAATTTTCATTAAATAAAATGATAAAATTATCCTTGGTCAACAAAAGATCAGTTCATCAGAGACATGTCAATTACGTCATTTACTTTTTAAAGTAGAGAATGGGCACAAAATCTTTTTCTCTTTTTTGGTTAAAAAAAAATTCTTTTCTTTTCATTTTTCTCTTTTTCCGAAAATTCTCTTGGATAAGACACACATTTCTGCAAAAATTTGTGTGAAGTGATTATTCCATATTTTTCAGCTCTCTCTCTCTTTCCCCAAATTGGAAAAGTTCTATATTGTTGGCTTTCTTGTGAATTGCTTGTTTCTTGTTCCCCTGTTTCATGGAGCACCTACACCCAAATCTGCAGGAACAGACGATGGATCAGAAACCTGGGGATATGTCGAAGTTCGTCCCAGTAAGATAATTAAATTTTCTCAATCTCCAGTTTCTTGTTCCTATTTTTGAATATGCATTTTCGAACAGAAGAAGAAATATTGTAAGGAAAATTTAAAACCGCTGAGTTTTTTCACCTAAATACACAGAAATGTTGAGAACACATCATTGTCTTCTCTCTTCTGTCCAAAAAAAAAAAAAAAAAAATCCGAAAACGAATTGAAAATCTAAAACTGAAAATTGAAACGCAAAGATAACAACATATGATCGATATATACACCAGAGGAGGTGACATTGTACATTCCCAATATATTATTTATGCATGATCTTTTTGATTCTCTTTGTACGTGATTGTAAACAGAAGCTCACATGTTTTGGTGGTATTACAAAAGTCCATACATTGCTCAAGACTCGAACAAGCCAAGGCCCGTCATTCTTTGGCTTCAAGGAGGTTCTGTAAGTATTAGTACGTACTTATTAATTTTGAACTCCCAAATATTTCAACTCACTTCAAGACAGTAAATTTTCGACTTTTACACGAATCCATGAAGCTGAGTAGCTCGTGTTTTTTAGGGATCTTCTGAAATGAAAAAAATGACACTTTTACACAAATGTATGGTTAAAATGTGGTTAAAAATAAAAATAAAATATGTTACCCATTTGAAAATGTATGATTAAAACTGACCTCAAAAAATAAATGCCAACATCATCCCTGCACTGACCCCGTATCTCTGCACAAGCAATTAGAGTCTTAGGTCGCCGCAAAAAGGGCGATTGTGGGGGAATCCGGCGGTCAAGTCAACGGCCAGAAGTAGGAGAAATAGTGTAAGAGAGGTTAGGGTTTTATCCGTTGACTTACCTTACGAACGAAATGGACTCACCGACATATAGTGGGAGTGGAATGGGCTGTAACAAGCAGTGGGCTCGATTTAGGCCAATAACTCTTGATTTATTTAATTAATGGGGTCCAATCTTAATTTCAACGAGGGTAACAGCTATAATTCAACTGGCAAGATGGTTAATATATGAATATTAATTAATATATCATATTTAATTTAGCTTGTAATATTTTCAGGGAGCTTCTGGAGTTGGGCTTGGAAATTTTGAAGAAATAGGGCCTTTGGACAATTACTTGAAGCCTAGAAATTCAACATGGCTCAAACATGCTGATCTCTTGTTTGTTGTGAGTATTAATTAAATATACTACGTACATCCTTCTAAGTAATAATTAATTCAAAAACCTATTACCTATGTACGTATGTCGAATGTTTGGGACGAGGACTAAATATTGTATTCATTGTTTTTTTTTTTTTTTAATAAATAGGATAATCCTGTTGGCACTGGGTACAGTTACGTGGAGGATTCAAAATTGCTTGTGAAAACTGATGATGAAGCAGCCATAGATGTAACTACCTTGCTGATAGAGGTTTTCAATAGTAACGAGACCCTCCAGAAGACTCGTCTTTTTATTGTAGCAGAGTCTTATGGAGGAAAATTTGCTGTAACTCTTGGATTATCAGCTCTCAAGGCCATAGAGACCGGAAAACTCAAGCTTCAACTTGGAGGTATGTAATCGAAATTTTTCGACTTTTAGAGCTTGTTTGATAAAATATATCAATTGACAAGATAAGTAATTATTTTCTAAAAGAATGTGAGGTTATAAAGTAGCTAGTAAGATTCTGAAAATACATTAAAAAGATATATATAATATCTCTATTGTTATTTTTTTGTAGGAATTGCATTGGGAGATACTTGGATTTCACCAGAGGATTTTGTGGTATGAAGTTTGATTCAATTGTTATTGAAAATATTTTAAATTTGTAATTTTCAACTTTGACTGCATAATTTGACATGTTTACCTTGTACCATTTCTTGATTTCATATGTACAATGTAGTTCTCATGGGGTCCTCTTCTAAAAGATGTTTCAAGAATTGATGGAAATGGCTTGAAGAAATCAAACAGGTCTAGATTTCTCACTTTTTTTTTTTATTAATGTTTGCATTCTCTACATAAATTCTAATTTTACTGCCTAAGTTGCATGTCATAATCTTATAAAATGAGATATTATTATTATTATTATTATTATTATTATTATTATTATTATTATTATTATTATTATTATTATTATTTAACACATAATATGAATGCAACCTTGTACGTAACCCTGTGTGTACAAATAGTCAATCTTGTAAAGGAAAAAGAAAAAAATTGTGCAAAATGTAGCTATTTGTTTCATGTTTTAGAGTCAGTAAAATACATTATTTGCTTAACAACGTTGTTTTCATAAAACAGTGTTGCCGAGAAAATTAAACAGCAACTTAATGCCGGTAAATATGTAGAAGCAACAGACTCTTGGAATGAACTTGAGGGTGTTATTAGTGAGAGCAGCAATTCGGTGGTAATGAATTTTTCACATTTTCTCGTATATTTTGTTTACAAAGAGTACTATGTAGGAATTAAACAATATTGAACAAGACTATTGGATTGTATATTTGCAGGATTTCTACAATTTTCTTCTGGATTCATCGATGGATCCAATATTTTTGACAGATTCTGAGCTATCACAACAAATTGCAACTAGACGATACTCAAAATACTTGAACTCCTTGAGGCCGACTTCTGATGGAGATCTCGCAAGCTTAATGAATGGAGCGATTAAAAAAAAGTTGAAGATTATCCCAAAAAATGTCCAGTTAATATATTTTCTTACAATAAAATTAAGTATATACGAGGAGTAACGTGTTCAATCACAAGAAATTAATGATGTTTTTTCGCAGATGGGTAGAAGAATCTGATCCGGTTTTCAGTGCACTAGAAGGAGATTTCATGAAACCTAGGATCAATGAGGTAACAAAGACTTAATTGACCAAGGAAAATTTAACTTCTATGAGTACTACTATTTACTCCGTGGTGATCCAATGCCCACTAGTGGGGAAAAAATGTTTGGGGCTACAAGAGCCCCCGCTTTCAGGGGGCTATTATGTATTATTCATTTAACTTAACGTAGATTCTTAAAAAAAAAAAATTTTGCACAATGTGTGTTCAGACATGATCACCTGCCCACGCAGTGGGCAGGTGATCATTGGCGACTATTTACTTCCCTTATAATCCAAGTTTTTTTTCCTTTTTGGAACATAAATGCTGGAACTTATCTACCTAATAAAGATTCTTGAAATATGAAAGTGCAATAATTTTCTAGTCCGCCCGGGCGGACCATAGCTTACGGTCCGCCCGGGCAATTTTCTCCCTCATCCGAACTCCGTTTTGAAATTCGAAAATTTTGTTGGATTCATCACGACGGCGAAGCTCCAGCAATTTGGAAAAAATTTTGGACACGTGGCGGCCCGTGATGACCGTCAAAGATCAGTCAAAGTTTTTGGTTAATTTTTAATAAAAAATTTTGACTGATCTTTGACCGGTCACCACGGGCCGCTACGGTGTCCAAAATTTTTTTTTCAAATTGCTGGAGCTCCGTCTCGTCGTGATGAATCCAACAAAATTTTCGGATTTCAAACGGAAAGTCAACGAGTGATAAAATCGTCCAGGATCAGAGCTAATGTGTCGACCGAAGTGACTGAACACTTCTGATGAAAGTGACCCTTCAACTACAACTCACAGTGTGTGACAAAATGTGTCATTTTCTTGATTGAGAAATAAGTCACTAAGAAAGTTTCTAATTTGCCCTTGAAATGGCTCAACCACCTGGACGGTTGTCATCACTCATACATTTAGACCGACACATGAGAAGATGTATTAGGACTAAATTGTAACTACAAATTTTCTCCATTATAGAGTAATTAATTTCTGTTATAAAAGTATAGAAACAATATAGAGAATTTAGAGAGAATGAATTCGAAGGAATTCTCAGGAATGAATTTCATTAATAATGCTCTATTTATAGGAAAGCTTCAATGGCGTGATAAATAATTACATAATTTCATCAAGGGTATAATAGTCATTCACATATAATAATTACATCTTTTACCAAATTATTCCTCCACCAAATTATTCCTCATAATTCATAACCACCACATTATTCTCAATTATTCATAACACCTAATAATTATTCTTCAATTATTATTCATAACACTCCCTTGAATGACTATTAATACAAATGTCTTCCTGACTGCATTTGGAGAAAAACCCGGTGGGAAAAAACTTCCAAATCGATTGCGAGGATAGCTTGGAGTGGTTATATCGCTTCATCAAAACATTGCTCCCCGATGTCATCAAGGCATATGAGTATTCACGTCTTTGCGCCGTTAAAACCTTGTCGAAAAACCCAGTGGGAAAAAACTTGATCGAAGGAAAAATAGTACAAATTGCTCCATTTGATTTCATATCTTGAGAACTGATATCTTTACTTACGGTAAATGATTTCAATATCATCATCGTTTGGATCTAAAGCATTAGCTCCATTATAACTTGATCCAATAGATACACTGTATCAATTTCTCATATCGCTTCAATATACCATGAATATGCCTCGTTAAAACCTTATTAGGAAAAACCCAAAGTGGGAAAAACCCTAATGAAGGAAAAAGAGTATATTATTCATGTGAATACGCCTTTAAAGTTGCCTCATTAAAAACCTTACTAGGAAAACCCAATGGGATAAAACCTCGATTAAGGAAAAGAGTGCACGCAGCGTATTTTATACAAGTATCTTTCAAGCATTTCAAAATCTTTCATACATTTGTATGAGTATCATATACATTGGTTTTATACTCTTCGTTCATTTAGAGTGCATCAATTTTCTTACACAACTACAAAACATTCACCATGAACACATGTCTCCAAACACACAATTTAAAGCATATAAATTCATAGTAAGAACATGTAAACATATAAGTAAACCTTCATAACTAACTAACACTTAAAATATATCATTTAACATTTAATACTCACTTAATAGGTTATTTCATTCCCAGGGGCTTAGCTCACCCTTTAGGGTACTCATAAACACGGGTTTAGCTCATCCGATCCTTTAATTTCCTTTTCGGTACTACACGCACAATCGGTAATTTAACTTTCATGAGCATGCAACATATAATGACCACCATGCTTATCTTTAAACTTGAGCAATAGTCATCATCATCTCATCATCTCATAAGTTAAGCATTTCACATTCACCATTTATCATCTTCAATATATCTCAATATTTTCATTATCATTGATCATATGTAGCGCTACATTTTCATATCGTGTCGACACTTTTCAATTTCATTTCTTTCCCCATATCGACATAACTTATCGAGATATCTCATTATCAATCCTCTTGTAGGATTACACAATATAGTTATGTCTATATACTCTTCAAGAGCATATGCCTCCGTTATTAAGACCATCTTTATAATTTGCTTTGATATATATGTTTGGGGAAATCTCATAATATCAACGCTTACAGCGTGCTAACTTATCAAAGCATCGTAGGCGATATATGTGATTGTTCATAGCCTTTCATGCATCTTTGAACTTCAAGTTCAGATTTCAATTTCGAGGATATAACATGATGCATTTCATATATTATTTTCAACCTTTAATACTCCCTCATCTTTGAGAAAATTTAGAACACCAAAACTCATACAGTTGGTATGATTTTAATCATATATGTTCTCATCATTCAAATTTTTAATATGGGAATTTAGACCGTTTGCATTCTATTCTCGATATCGGCAATTTATTTGAGGACTTTAAATAATTTGCCATATAATATCCCACTTGTATGCATACTCAAATCCTTCAGGATTTATTCAAGTATTGGGATATACATTTACTAGCTTTATCATTAAATCTTAAAATCATGCTCATACTGGTGAGCAAATATTTAAATAAATTTCAAATTACGAATCATATACACATGTGACTATCTAGTGGATCCATATCATAATATCTAGTAGTCCACATGTAGGATGAGTGGGCCCATACTTCTCATCCTTTATTCCGGATATATTTGGGATTTATTCCCAATATTGGCTAGTAATGATTTCATCATTTATCGAGAACAATCATTGAAGAATTCTTTTAATTCTTCACTTGAAATATTGATTTCAATAATTATTTAAACGGGATGGTCATCCGTTTTGCAAGCGAGTATTATTGAACTTCTAGTTCAAGAAATTCTTATATCGATTTCACTAGTATCGTGATAGTGCTCAATATGATTTATCATAGAAATAATTCACCGACATATTCCATCATCTTTTGGTGACATTATTGTCTACCACTATTCAAACACGGAGTTACACTCATACGCATCACATCCGCTATTATTTAATTCAAATCGTAGCTCTTACGCTTCATATTATTTATTTAAAATCGGTCTTATTTCATACGCGTCGTATTATTCTATAAATAAATCATCAAAATTATTGCAAAATTCATCCTAACAAGGGTCTATACATTATAATGGATCATATGCTCTCAAATCTTGAAAATACTATCCATCACTACCGATTAAAATCCTAAAAAGGATTTATCGAGGTAAATTTGGAAAGATTAAGGATGCTAATGAATAAGGGTATCCCACAAGATATCCGATGCTTGATTGAAGCAAATGTTCGATTATCCGTGAGGTTTCAATTCCTTCTAAATACATGCCTGGTATGGGTAAAAGTAGTTTTTCAAAGAAGCGAGAGCAAAAGATTAGGAGGATGCTACAAGTGTGCTCGGTGGACATGTGACACTCGATGTAAATCGTGGGGTACTTGTCCGTAAATCGAGAAGATAAAATAGCATTCATTAAGGATGGATTGAGTAAGGAGCCTTTGGATGATATTCAACAGGCTCTTGAGACACATCCTAGTGGACACGCATAAGGTGAGCTAATGGCCTTATGGGCCAAATTCAAAGATCAACAAACGCGTTACATACTTGAAAAACTTACTTTAGAAGATCCTGCTTTGTAAATTTAGTAGAAAAATTTAGCATAATGATTTTCCCATATTTATGTAAGAAAGCTCGGTGTAATAACAAAGATCAATATATTTCTTTTATTTGTAAATATCGTTTTTCAATTTTAAGATATATATTATTTTTCAATCACTGACAGCTATATGTCATATCACTAAAGAAAAATTTCTGCCTTTTTCTCTTTCATATTTGTCAAAAAGTAAATAGTGCACTCAATTCTTGGTTTTAAAATTTTTCTTTAAATAGAGGGATTCATATATCTCTCATGTTGAAAATATAGTGCAAAAAGAGAGATATGAGTAGAGATGGATGTGGAGATTTTAGAATCATCTCATACAAGTCAGCTTTTACCTCGCCATATTAAAAGCAGTATGTATTCTTGGTGGATCTAATGGTAGGCCATATCCAATATGTGGATATGGCAAACCAACTCGTAAAAAGAGTTAGGAGACAAGAAATCAATATACTATACGGAGGAACCAACAACAAACTTTTAGCTAGACTTATAATGGCCGCACAATCATGGGGAATAAGAGTTTCGAGTGTAATACCTTTCCATCTAGTTGGATCTAATACTCGAATTGGAGCCAGTTCTACCATGGGTCCAGCAGGGTTGGTGCTACAAGCGCAATCCATCCACAACTGCATGATGTATATGATGAATAATAGTGATGCTTTTATTGTCCTTCCAGCGGCTACAACACACCTGGAGGAAATATTCAATATAGCCTCGTTGGCACAAAGTGGAATTTTCATGTCAAACCAATAGGTTTGTTGAATATTAATAATTTCTTTGATGGCTTACTAGCGTTTCTAGATCGAGTGTAAATAATAAGTTTATCTACTCATTCAATGAGAAAAATACTTATTTCTACTAAGATCGTTGATGAACTACTCATCAAATTTCATGCATATGTTCAAGAATCTGTGGAAGCCCAGTCCGTCGATCACGGACCACCGTGTCAGCGAAAAAGAAATTCGGATCCTTTAAATATTTCATTATGAATCCTAATGTTGATGGTGGCAGAGTTACGGGTATTTATACTCTCGAGACGCATCCCTCATTTATGGATTCAAGATGTATATTCTTTTGCATTTCTATATTTTCGAGTGTTTAATGCCATCTTTTGATATTCTCAATATGTTCCACTTCGATCGCTTTGTACTTCTTCCGAGTAATAATAATATCATATTGGCTTTATTCAAATACAGAAATCTAGTGATTATGCTTCTTCAAGAGCATTTTATTCTCATATTAATACAATCTCATATCATCGATGAGATTACTTCATATAATTTCTCCATGCGATATATTATCTTTGATTTATCAACATGGGATCTATTGAGCATTTGATTTTCATCTATTTATCCAATGGTGACTTCAAGTACCACTTACTCAATTTTCTCCATTAATATTCTGTGATATATGAGGAAGTAATTTTATTCTCATCGTCTACTACTTCGAGAGTATGATTAGAATATTTGATCAACTACTTCTTCTGGAGTAGGATTCGTTATAACCAATCGTGTAGTATAACCCACCACATTGGAAATATGCACACCAATCGTGTGGTATTACCCACCACATTGGAAATATACTCAAACTATAAAGTGCATAAATTTAAATTGCAGAAATTAAATTTCCTCCAATAGGTGGTCGAACCTACCTTATGGGAATTATTGCAATAAATATAAATCTACGGAATTTAAATAGCAAGAATTAAATTGCATAATATTTAACTACTTCTTCAGGAGTAGGATCGCTTAGTAGAAGGTATTACCCATCACTTAGCATATAAAGTGCGTAAATATATAAAACCTTCCGCTTAGTGACGGTTTGAACCCATCATCAAGTAGGAGGTATTGCGATAATTAAATTGCAAGAAATAAAGTGCGAGAATTAAATATTGAATCGCTTCTACGGGAGCAAATTTGTTCTTCTAGAACAAATACTCATTACTTCTACAAGAGCACACTTATCCTTCTAGAATAAGTACATTATGTAATTGAACTCTTCGGGAGTTAAAATAATATTCCGATCTTTTAACTCAAATGGACTTCAAGCCATTTTATATAATCAATGGATTTAGAATTTCTTCATGAATATTCTATCCATTTTTCACTCGTCAAAATTAGGTCGGTTTACCCTAAGGGTAAAATTGTCCATTCCAATTGTAAAGGTAAAATTGTCAAAAATATTTTATCAATGTTTTCACGATTGGAAAATTATCTCCTTTCTACTTCAATTTATCAATATCAAAATATTCAAGGACTATTTTGTAACTTTTTCAAAAGTTAGTGTCTTGATTTGTAAATTTTGAAAGTTTGATAATAACATATTTCAAAACGAGTTATTACCCTGTCAATATTGGTGTCAAATCGAAGCTCTCGTTAAATCGAGTATAATGGAGTCGAGAAAATTTGATTTTGATAATGTATGCTCCTTATATCTCGATAAAACAGATGTTATAGTTTAATATATTATTATATTATAAAATCATATGATTTACCTTTTTTCCTTTCTCTAATTATTCCATGGATGAGATTTACTTGCAATCCATTTACGTGATCGAAAATTCTTTGGACTCCATTCTTCCAATTTTGGGATTTCACATCTCCAAGTTGTGTAAAATGAGGAATTGTGGGAGAGGAATATGAACAAAAGGGAAGTTTCAATGATGTATTTGCAAAGAGAGAGTTATTTAGGATTGATGAGGATGAATTAATTCATTCGTAATAATCCAGTTTCTGATACAGAAGATCATCTATAAGATGCAATCATAGAAAGATACTTCTTTCATATTACTCAAAGGGTTAGAGACTCGTCTTTGATAACGCGTGTTATAAAAGTATAGAAACAATATGTAGAATTTAGAGAATGAATTGAAGGAATTCTCGGGAATGAATTTCATTAATAACTGAAGCCCTATTTATAGGAAAACTTCAAATGGCACAATCGTAATTACATAATTTCATCAAGGGTATAATAGTCATTCACATATAATAATTACATCTTTTACCAAATTATTCCTCCACCAAATTATTCCTCCACCAAATTATTCCTCATAATTCATAACCACCACATTATTCTCAATTATTCATAACACCTAATAATTATTCTTCAATTATTATTCATAACAATTTCTACATGTTTTCGGTTTCTTTAATTGTTTGTGCATGTTTTATATATAGGTTGATGACCTATTGGCAAAAGGAATCAATATTACAATCTACAATGGTCAAGTAAGAACTCTTCTATATTTCTATTTTCGGAGAGATTGCAGTAAGTCAAACAATAATATTTGTAATACAGACAGTATGTGTGGCTGAAAATAAATGTCAAAAATGATTATGAAAGAGTATTTTAAAACCAGTATTCTGTAACACGGACAATATTATTAAATGTAAATTTTATTTGAGGAAGTGCATTTTTTGTATTGTAGCTTGATCTAATCTGCTCGACCAAGGGAACCGAAGCCTGGGTGGGAAAACTCAAGTAAGGGTTAGAAATTAAATAAAGAATGATACCATCTTTCGTGACAAAGTAACATAGTCTAGATAATAAAACTTATCAACCTAGGGTCGCGATTGGATGTTGGTTTCATATCGAATTCTATTTGACTTACGACTACAGATGGGATGGATTACAAACTTTCTTGAACATGGATCGAGCACCAATATTTTGTGACGGAGAAAGGGGCACAAAGGGTTTCACAAAATCTTACAAGAACTTACATTTCTACTGGATTCTTGGAGCTGGCCATTTTGTAAGTCATTCTCCCATTAGTTGATATATATAGAAGCCATTTAATTTCTTTCTTTCTTTCTTTCTTTTTTTTTTTTTTTTTTTTTAGGGAAGAAGTCGTTTAATTTGTACATAAATACAATTTATTGTATATATAATGCTTGCAAGGGTTACTTTTAATTATGAAGCATTTATTTTGATTTCCAGGTGCCTGTTGATCAGCCATGTGTGGCACTGGACATGATAGGCAATATCACACGGTCAACAGTTGCACCAAAATAGGTGTAGCCAAAATTTACCAATTGTACCTAATTACATCAGAAAATAAGAAAAGAAAATTTGATTTTAACGGAAGAAAAGTTTCAAATATGGCAAGCTGTACGTAGAACTGTCTTAATGTACAGTAGCTAAAGTATTTTCAATCAACCTCTCATGGTGTGTTCAGTTTGGATTTCTAAAATTTGTAAAAGACATTATGTTCGTAGAATTTAATGGAGTTTTAATTTGTCCACTTTTAGTGAAATTTTTACAGAACTTGTGAAATTCTTTTTGTAGACTTTAATTTCAACGATTTTTAATTAAAATTTTGTGTTAACTTAGAGTTTTATTTTACAAAAATAGAATCTCATACATATTTATATGTTTTATAAATATGTCCAAGCTTTCAGCAAGTTAGCTCTGTTAGCGTGTAAATTAAAATGTATTTTTATTAGTAGGAAGAGAGAATTAATGGAATTGAATGGTGGAGATTTAATAATACAAGTGGACCCTACAAGATATGTGGATGTTATTTGTTTAACCAAATTTGAATATTAAAAAGTAGGAGAAATAATGTATTTTAATATTTATGCTACTGTACCCGTACAAGTAAGAGAGAGATATTGCCTATATGACGAGAAGAGAACTTGTAATTTTAACAAAATGCAAGGATAATAATATTTATGGCTTATATTGTACACTAACAAAATGAAACTCATTATTAGTTCCGTTCAACTGCTCACAACGTGCACACCTTATTTTTGCATATATGATATACCAATATTTTTGTATGCGCTTGAATACAATTTTTCTTTTAACAACAATTGTAACACTATGTTGATGGTAATTGGTAAGATGTGTTGACTATGGGTATTTGACAAATATTCACTTTACCAAATATTATTTTTTATTGATAGATAACAAAAAGTTAAAAAGAAAGTGCGATAAAAGTAAAATAGAACCATTAAATAATGTGATACATTCAGCACGTGTTAGTGTATGTGTAAAAATAATTTTTTATGGGTTTTGATGTGATATATGAGAGAAAATGAGTGGAGTTGAATGGTGGAGATTTGTATAATACGTGTAGATCCCACGCGATATATGGATGTGAGATAGGAGAGAAAATAAATGAAGTTAAAAAGAATGTGTAAAAATTCGTAAAAACTTGTAGGCAAGCGCAAGAAGAGAGAAACCCAATTCTACAAGCTCAAATGGAAGAAGAAAAAGATACCCATCTATTTTATACAATAAAAAACATAGAAGAAGCCCATTCTCCTAGATCGAACTCATCTATTTCTCTAGAACTCTGCCATATCTCATCAATTGAGATTCATATATATCTGTCAAATCACTTGAGACAGATTACAATCTTTGGAGCCAGATTCGTCATAGCAATCTTGAGTTCTTGCTTTGTATAAATAAGGTTCAAGTAGATTGATTAAGGTATAAGATTAATTAGAGCTTCTTGTTCTACACCGATACAACTTCTTCTCCTGTTAGAGATCTGATTTTTTTTGGTTCCTTTCGATTGGGTGTAAACATCAATTAGTGGTGTTGATTGCGGCTTGTGTTGGCTACGATCTAGCTTCAAATAGACATTGTCTAAAAAATGACCATTGGAGATGCTATACGAACCTTGGCATTTAGGATATGATTGATAGACATTTAAATTTAAAGTGATAAGAATTTAAATTGAAAGTAGTTTAAATGTGTGATTGAAAGTATAGAAAAATAGTATAATAAAAAATTAAAATAAATGTCAAATCAATCAAACGAGGAATTGAAAATAAACATAAAAAAGTTTTAATTTTAAAGGGGGTGTAGAACACATGAGCATCTCTAAAAGTCTCTCAATTTTAAAAGAGAATACTCCATATTTTAAAGAGCAACTTTAGATTTATAGAGTAAAATTTTTTACTTTTCCAACAAATTCTTTATTTATAACTTTGTTTTTTACTTTTTACGAGAAATATTTATTATAATTTTTATTTTAAATTAATATTTAATATTTTTAGATATTAGCAGCCAATAAAATTAATTATAGTTTTACTAAACCGAAGTAAGAGCATTGAAATTTGTAGTCAATTAATTATAGATAGTGAAGTTTGGCTCTCCAATTTGGAGACTCAAATTCATTTTCTATTTATAAAAGTTTATTTAAAGAGACTCTTGAACATCATTTTCAGATATTTACTCTCTAAAATAGAGAGTATATTATTTTCAAAGAGTCTCTTGGAGATGTTCTTATATTTTAATTTGCTAATTTAAATCATCTCTAAGAGGCTCTTTATATTTAACGAACATTTTTGAAAAATAAAGAGAATCATTAAATTTAAAGAGGAAAATTTTGTACCTCCTCCAACATGATCTTTGTATTTGTATAAAAATATTTGTATATAAATAGCATTGAATTTCATAATAGATCATGAAAGTAGGAAAAAGTAAATAAATAAAAAAATTTTAATATTGTGAATGCAATAAATAATCAAATAGAGTGAGTTTGATTCTCGAAATTTGAAAAGTCAAAATTTAGTGTGTGTCAGTATATGTGTAAAAATGAATTCTTATGAATTTTGATATGATATAGGAGAGAGAATGATCGAGTAGAGTTGAATGGTGGAGATTTGTATAGTATAGGTAAGTCC
The DNA here is from genome assembly GCA_018223645.1 of Jasminum sambac. NCBI lineage: Eukaryota > Viridiplantae > Streptophyta > Magnoliopsida > Lamiales > Oleaceae > Jasminum > Jasminum sambac. The sequence continues at coordinate 33,490,179 of CP073652.1, forward strand.
CACGAGATATGTAGATGTGAAATGGGAGAAATAATTAGTAGAGTTGAAAAGAATGTATAAAATATTTTAAAATGTGTTAAAATCTATAGACTAAATATGCGTTTACTTTCTAAATTTAAAAGCTATAATAAAAAATTTGTTGGAGTCAATTTTTAAGCAACAACTCTTTAAATTAAAGATCATCTTCTAAATAAAGAATCTTTTGGAGATGCTTTTATTATATTAAAAATTAGAATGATGATATTTGGTAGTTAGTTGATCATAATTAATTTAATATCATAAATGTTATCTTTAATTTTGGATTTAAAAAATTAATTAATATCACATCAAATAAAAAATTAATTACAGCATGTTAATTTACACGTTTTTACAAATTTTTATATATTTTTATATATTCTTTTTTAAATTTGAATTTACTCAAATTAATTACATCCACATATCTCGTGGAACTTATATGTATTATACAAAATTTCATTATTCAACTCCATTCATTCTCTCTCTTGTTACACATCCAAATCTATAAAAATTAATACCATGCCACGCGCATATTACATGTCACCGCTAGTAAATGCAAGTACTCTGTAATTATTGATTGAGTAATATTTAAATTGTTTATATAAAATGACAAACTTGGGCAAAACATTTATTGTTTTAATTAAAAAAACATTTATTGTTTTTTTTTTTTCCCTGTCTTGGTTCACCACCGGACAAATTCATAAACGACATAATTAATTTCTCAATTAAAGAACATATAAAATGTAAAATCACAAGTATAATAATATAAACACATGCATTTCTGCACAAATCTTTTCATTCTCTGAAGTGATCATTCCATATTTTTCAGCTTCTTCTCTCTTTTTCTCCGAATGGAAAAGTTCTATATCGTTGGTTTTCTTATTGTGGATTTCTTACTTCTTGCTCCGCTGTTTCATGGAGCACCTACGCCCAAATCTGCAGGAACAGAAGATGGATCAGAAGTCTGGGGATATGTCGAAGTTCGTCCCAGTAAGATAAATTTTCTCAATTCATATTTTTTAAAATTTACATTTCAAAACAATTTAACATATGGTAAAAAAAAATTCAAAACAATTAAAGCCTCTTTGATACAACTTTAAATAAATTCTTCTTTTTTTTTTTTTTCCGCTCTCTAGTAACTTTCAACTACTCAGTGCATTAATGATTTGATAATGTTTTAATGTAATTTTTTTACTTTTCAACCACACATGTAAAAATTATTTTTTCAATATAATGTCTATCGAACATATTCTGAGTATTTTTAGTAGAAATATACCGAAAAGTTTAAGATGCGGAAAACACACCATTATCTTCTCTCTTCAATTCAAAAATAGAAATCTAAAAATGAATTCAAAACTTAAATATGAAAATTGAAATACAATATTGATAACATCTGATCATAATCCCATGCCATAATTATGAATTTATGCCTGATCTTCTTCTATTTGTGCTTGTAAACAGAAGCTCACATGTTTTGGTGGTATTACAAAAGTCCATACATTAATGCTCAAGATTCAAACAAGCCAAGGCCTGTAATTCTTTGGCTCCAAGGAGGTCCTGTAAGTATTAATTAATTAGCAATCTATTAATTTTACATCATATATAAATATAAATATAATATATATATATATATATATATATAAATATATATATATATATATATATATATATATATATATATATATATATGAAATTTAACTTGTAATATTTTCAGGGAGCTTCTGGAGTTGGGATTGGAAATTTTGAAGAAATAGGGCCATTGGACAATTATTTGAAGCCTAGAAACTCAACATGGCTCAAACATGCTGATCTCTTGTTTGTTGTGAGTATGACATTCTTAATACACTATCAAAAATAGAACTTTTAGGAGTGACAATTGTCCCTATAATCTTGTGCCTATAAAGCAATAGCTGTAATATACTCGTGCCTATAGAACAATAATAGCGACATCACTCCTATTACTCTACAGGTACGAGGTTATAGGGACGAGTGTGCCGTTCTTAAAGGTCAAGTTTCTTATAGTGATAATCAAAACCTAGCTATTACCTACTATACGTCGAATGTTTGGGACGAGGATTGGATAGCTCTCATAATTTTGTTCGTCGTTTTCTTTGTACGTAGGATCATCCGGTTGGTACCGGGTACAGTTACGTGGAAGATACAAAACTCTATTCGAAAAGTGATGATGAAGCGACTGTTGATTTAACTACATTGTTGATACAAGTTTTCAATAAGAGCTTCCAAAAGAGTCGTCTTTATATAGTAGCAGAGTCTTACGGAGGAAAATATGCCGTTACTCTTGGATTATCGGTTCTCAAGGCCATCGACACCGGAAAAATCAAGATTCAACTTGGAGGTACAAATTTTTTTTTTTGGACTTTTAGAGCTTATTAGATGAGATTGTTTAAGAAGATAAGTAATTATTTTCTGACAATATGTATAATTAAATAGTAAAGGAAAGTTTTCGAAAAACATGAAAAATAATACACACATATATATACTTAAATATATTTTTTATTATTATTATCATTTTTTATTTTTTATTTTTTGGCAGGAATTGCGTTGGGGGACAGTTGGATTTCACCAGAAGATTTTGTGGTATGAAGTTTGATTCAATTGTTGTTGAACATATTTTAAAAACTTGCAATTCAACTTTGACTGCATAATTTGACAAGTTTACCACGTAGCATTTCTTGATTTCACATGCACAATGTAGTTCTCCTGGGGTCCTCTTCTCATCGATGTTTCAAGAATTGGTCGAAATGCGTTGAAGGAATCAAACAGGTCTTATATGTATGCAGATCTGTTTTAATTTACAAATGGTAAATCCTGTAAAATATGATTTAGAGTCAAAGAAATGCCTTACAAACGTTGTTTTCATAACACAGTATTGCCGAGAAAATTAAACAACAGCTTAACACGAGTAAGTTTGTAGAAGCAACACGGTCTTGGAGAGAACTCGAAGATCTTATTGCAGCAGCAAGCAATTCGGTGGTAATTTTTCATCTTTTCTTGTATGGCCTTTGTTCACTTGCCCACGCCTCCATGTGGGGCCCTGTGAGGGCGCCACGTCATCCGGCAAAAATTTTTTTATTTCTTAAAATTTTTTTGGTATTCATGTTAGATGAGATGAATAATACATAACTGCACCCTGATGGTTGGGGGATTCATGTGGATCCCACGAATTTTTTTTCGAGTGTGGGCATGCCAACTGTTGGCATTGGAACATAACTGTGTCTTGTATACTTTGTTTTGAAATTAACAATATTGAGCACTAATTATTGAATAATATTGAACAAAACTATTAATTCTATATATTTTTGTAGGATTTCTACAACTTCCTTCTCGATGAATCAATGAATCAAATATCGTTGACAGCTTCTGATCAGTTATCGCAAACAATTTCAAATAGAAGATACTCAAGATACTTGAACTCATTGAGGTCAACTGCTGATGGAGATCTTAACAACCTGATGAACGAAGCGATTAAAAAGAAGTTGAAGATTATCCCAAAAATGTTTCAGTAAGTACATTTTCTTACAATACAATACAGTACGTACGTGCATATACGAGGATTTCATGATTGAATCAATTACAAAAATGAGAAATTAATGATTTGTTCGCAGATGGTTACCAGAATCAGTTCCAGTTTTCGATACGCTAGCGGGAGATTTCATGAGACCTAGGATCCATGAGGTAACATTGTCCCACACCAACACATTCAATTGTAGACTATACTACATCCTGTTTGAATTCTTCTTCATCATAATCATCATCAACATTATTATTATTATTATTATTATTATTATTATTATTATTATTATTATTGGAGACAAATGGAAAATTGACAAAGGAAAATTCAACTTCTACTACTTCCCTTATTATATTCTGAGATTTTTTCCTTTTCAAATATAAATACTGGACCTTATCTACCTAGCTAGCGAGCTAATAAATATTCTTGAAGTGTGAAAGTGATCGTCACACTGTGTGACAAAAAATTATTTTTTCTTAATTGAATATTGATTGGTTCAGTCCCACAATATATATAATATTTTATATAGTTGAGAAATAAAAGTCCCTAGGAAAGTTTTTAATTGGCCGTGAAAAAGGCTCAACGATCTCGACGGTTACCCAATGAATTTTTAATGAAATGATAAATTAGACTTGTACATGAGAAGATGCATTGAAGATAAATAGTGATTAAAGACCTTGCATGTGTTTGTGTATATTTTTTTTTTTTACATAAAAGTTATCTACCATCAAAGTCAAACATCAATATCAATCACACGTTTCACATCATTACTCATTATTATCCACACATCTCGTGGTCCCCACTACTATCTATCCCAAAAGTTCTTTTTTAGTCAATTTTTAGACAAAAAAAAAGTGTACACGATGCATTATTTTTTTCTCTTCTTCTTTGAAGGCATATGTATTGATTTGTTGGCTCATGATTTGTAGGTTGATGAACTGTTGGCAAAAGGAGTCCCTATTACGATCTATAATGGTCAAGTAAGAACTCTTCCATGCTTACAATATTTACAGAAAACACAGAAGTTAAAAAAAAAAGGTATTTTGTAACATATACCTTGTATAGTTGAAAATATATATGTGCACGAAAAAATAATTGAGAAAAAGTATTTTTAAACAAGTACTATACAAGAACGACAGTAAAAGTAAAATTTTATCTACTATCAAATAAAGTTTAAGATATATATTCAACATATTTACTTAAAAGTTAATTGTTGCATTTTTTGATTTTGTAGCTTGACCTAATTTGCGCAACCAAGGGAACTGAAGCCTGGGTTGAACGACTCAAGTAAGTACTATAAAAATAAACAACAATATCATGATGCAAGTCTAGATTATTAAATTAACTTGTTCAAGTCGACCTCAGTTTTTTTTTTTTTTTTTTTTTTTCCTTCGGCTTACTTTACCATTACAGGTGGGATGGATTACAAGCATTTTTGAGCATGAATCGATCACCAATATTTTGTAATGGCGAAAAGGCCACAAAGGGTTTCACAAAATCTTACAAGAACTTACATTTCATTTGGATTCTTGGAGCTGGCCATTTTGTAAGTCATTCTGATTGTAGTTGATACGTAAATAATCTAATGTCTACGCAGACATTTTTATTATATTTACCTGACACATGTTATCTAGACATTAATTAGATAATATCGATATAATTACATCATGTCTAAGTGAATATATACTTGCATGAATAACTTCTTAATTACCCAATTATATATATATATATATATCATTTCTTTTGATTTTCAGGTGCCTGTTGATCAGCCATGTGTGGCACTGGACATGATTGGCAACATGATCACACAGCAACATGAGTTGCATCAAAATGGAGATGCAACCTAATTAATTAGTTCTAAAATTTTCATATAAGAAAAGATGATTGATTTTTATGGAAGAATAGTTTCAAATATGAAAATTTGTATTGAACAATTAATTGCTTACTGAATTTTTTTATTTAATTTAATTATTATGTACGATTTATGTCATTGTATTGTATTGTGAAATACTCGTTAGTGTAAACCTCTAAATGCGCGATTAAATCATGCGGATTAAATTACAACATAGTTATATATTTTCTAACGTCATCAACAAAGATAATCTTCTAAAATATGATGATGATGATGATAATAATAATAATCTTTATATATATTAAAAGCATTACTTGAGCTTTTTCGGGTTTCCCTCCTTTTTTCACTTGAGCTTTTTTAGTTAACCCGTTTCATTTGTGTTAATTTTTTAATTATTTCATCTACTTACTAACTATTTAATAGAATTTTTTCAGTTAATCTACTTAATAAATTAGTTAAATGTCATAAGAATCAATCAATCTTTATTATTATTATTATTATTATTATTATTATTATTATTATTATTATTATCATCTTTATTTTTATATATCCTTATTTTTATTTATATATATATTGAAAGCATTACTTGGGTTTTTTCAGGTTTCCCTTCTTTTTCACTTGGGCATTTTTATTTAGCCCATTTCATTTGTGTTAGTTTTTTAATTATTATATCCACTTATTAATTATTTAATAGATTTTTGTTTTCAATTAATCTACTTAATAAATTAGTTAACTATTCAAAACAATCAATCAATCTTTATTATTATTATTATTATTATTATTATTGTTGTTGTTGTTGTTGTTGTTGTTTTCAATTAATCTACTTAATAAATTAGTTAACTATTCGAAACAATCAATCAATTATTATTATTATTATTATTATTATTATTATTATTTCAGCTTTTCGGGTTTTTTCGCTTTTTTCACTTGGATTTTTTAGTCAGTCCGCTTAATTTATTTTAATTTTTTAATTATTATATTCACTTATTAATTATTTAGTAGATTTTTTCTTTCAATTAATCTACTTAATAAATGAGTTAGTCATTCATAAGAATCAATCAATGTTTCATTATTATCATTATTATTATTATTATCATCATCATCATCATCATCAATCAGCCCACTTAAGATTTGATGGATCATTGAATAATCAATTCCTATTAATATTAAAAATCCTAGCTACTTTTAATTTTTATTTGATACATACTTTTGTCAGTTGAGATTTAATTTAATTTTTACGTACCATCAATTTGGTTATATATTTTAAGTATTAATCATATATATTTCAATTTATTTATCTTATCCAAATTAATTTAAAATTTATATCAAATCATTCAATATTTAATATACCAAATATATTAAATTAGTGAGGTTGTACCTAATATGCTAATATGCATCTTTAGTGTGTTTAGAAGGTATTTATTAAAGAAATAAAATATTAGTAAAACATCTATTAAAAAGTAGAAATAAAAATCTTCGATTAAACTATCACGACGGGGCGTGGACGGGGATGGAAATTTTATAGCGGGGCGGGGACACGGAATGGAAGTTCCCATCCTATTATAGTTCTTGTATCATCCTTGCTCGGCCTAGATTAAATGTGGATGGGTCCGGAACGAGGATAAGTGTTTCTTATCTCGGCAAAAACGGTGTGTTAGGATCTGTTGGACTAAACCGATTACATTGCCATTTCTATAATATATCCATATGTTGATTATATTTATAATCAAAATTTAAAAATCGTTATTTACATATTAAATATTAATAAAGTACATCACACTGATGTATAATTAATATTTCCCAAAATTTATAATTACATATAATAGAATGTAAAATAATTAAAAAAAAACGATGAGCTCTACGAATGTTAGTATATTTATTTTAATATAGTTATTTTGATAATTATAATATTTAATGTTATTTTATTTTGGATTTATATTTATATTAGTAGATTAATCTTGCAATGAGTAAAATATGATATATTATCACAATCTTTATCACGAATTGTCATCCTGTGTAAAGCATGAGTGTAAATGTTAATTAACTTACTATTAGATGGAGAATAGTAAATTAAGTTATGTGGGTTTTCATGAGTTGTTTCTGTTAGCTTTATTTTCGTATAGAAAATTAAGTTAGTAATTGGCATTTTTATTTTTCCACATTAATAATTAAGTTAGTTGAATTATGTGTTTAATTAATTTAATTATTGTGGATTTTTATGGACTTATTATCACATTGTATTTTTAGTTTATCTTGGTTTAAATTAGCACATGTGATAATTCCTTATTTTAATTAAATAAGTGAGAGTCCAAGTCAGACACTAACCCCAGTACACGCCTAGGATGGCTTCGTTCACGCTCGACGATGTATCATATGATTTTGCAAGATACTTTCCATATTATATTGATACATGATAAGGTAAGATCTTTTTTCCATATTTGATTATTACCTTATTTGATTTATCCTACAATTAATGGTAATCTTATTCCTTGTAGGATTTGGTGGTTTATGGTAACTTGGAGACTTGGCCAACAAGTAAGACAAGTTGTATTAAAACAACTAACAGCTGAAGGAACACTGGCTGAGACGCTTGGAGCATTAATTTCGCCCCCATCAACCTAGAGAAACGTGGTCCTTCTTTCCATCCCTGCATGGCCTTTTCGATCATCAATTGATCAATCCCATGCACACCTACCTTGATTATTAATTGATCTTGGTTCAAATTCTCCTGAGGGAGTCCTCCAACCAATAGATTCGCTTTACAACTTGAAGAGATCAACACGAGGTGTAGATTCGCATGAACGCTGTTACAAGGAATCACCAAGAGAGACGGATGTCTGCCGCATTACATGCTAAGGAAGATCGAACAGGAGTTCTTCTTTCATTTATTTTTAGATGTTGCAATTAATTATGCGTAATTATTGCCTTTGATTTCTTGTAAAGTTTTTAAACCGATTGACGTGGTTGGTAGGTTTTGCTCAGAGGCGATTTGTTACACGTGGTTTTTCCCGCTTGGGTTTCACGTTAAAATTTCGTTTTTACCGCTTATTTTTCTCAGATTCTCGTTATTTCCGCATCCGTGACGCATCTGGCATACGAGACGCATCTAGATACGCCGATTTACAGACGCAGATCTTACATTAAACAAAGAACTGCTACGAGTCGAACTCTAACTGACATAATACGCACGATCTCGATCACTTAAATCGATAACTTAGACAACTATAAACTTTCAATTGGTATCGTGAGCGGTTCACTTTTTACAAAGTGAGATCCACTTGTCTAAATGGAGTCGCTCTAATACTTTAGACCCCCCTATTCTCAATGGATCTAACTATCCTTATTGGAAAATTAGGATGGAAATTTTTATTCAATCCATTGATGAGCGCTGTTGACTACCACCCTTGATGGATACACTCGCACTCCATCGCCATCAAGTGGATGTGACCAATCGCTAAAACCTAGAGCACTTATATCGATACGTAACGCATCGCCGCTTCTTAATTCTAAAGCTCTTAATGCTATTGTTTCAGGTGGATGCATCAATTAAGCTAATCTCCTCGCTGAGGACTTGCCATGAAGCGCGGGATGCCCTCAAGATTGCTAATGAAGGCACCTTTCGCCGTTAAATCATCTAGATTGCGTATGATTACTCATGAATTTGGAAGTTCTCATCATGGATGAGAAGGAGGACTTTAGAAGCTTTTATGCAAGGCTAAGTGACCTCACAAATTCAAAGCCAATCCCTCTGGCCAAGGATTCACCGAGGTACGATCGCGGAAGAAAATACTCCGATCTCTACCGATCGCTTTGCCAGCCAAAGGTAACCGCAATTGAAGAAAGCAAGGATCTCTATCTATGAGAGCCGACGAACTTGTTGGTAATCTTATGACCTTTCGAAGGTATCCGGGCCGACGAGAAATTTTAAGAAACTGGAATTGCATTTAAGACTAACAATGACGAGCCGTACGGATCCTGGAGATTCCGATGAGGACGAAAATACGCTTCTCCTCAATAAAACAGCTTCAAAAGATTTCTCAAAGGCCGAACATGTGGTAAGAACCCAAAATCTCAAGGGAAAATCGCCAACAACAAAGGAAGAGTACCTTCAATGCAAGAAGAATTCAATTCTTCAAATTCGCTTGAAGGGTAAAGGTAAACCCGCATTCAATGCAGAGAATGCGAAGGATATGGACATATCGCTTCCGAAAGTGTGTTAACACAATCAAAAGAAAGGCAAGAAGGCAATGAACATCACATGGAGCGATGCCGAAGTCAGACGATCCGATTCTGACTCACGATTTAAAACTCGCCTGATAATCGTGTAACTACCTCACCGCTTTACACTCATCCGTAATCGATTCTATGACCTTGTTCATCGCAGTACCACCCCGTATGAATCTGAATAACAAACAGATCCAAAAGACAGCCTCCAGATAGCGTAAGAGAGGATCCATCTGCTGCGTATAGCAATCGATCCAACAGAGGATGATCCGTATGTATCCGCATCCAACATTCTCAAAAGGTCGAAATAAGGATTGAGTGATGAACTTGCTAAAGCTCAAGCGACAAAATCAAGGATTTGGTACTGAACAGCCCGCTTTGATGAAATTTCGAAGTTATGGAAGACCACCAAGAACAAAATGGCCTTGGCTATGAAGGTAGGTAAAGGTCCAGCAATTCCTTACATTTGTGAAGGAAACGGAACAAAACCCGAATCTCGGCGGACTTCACCCAGACGCATCTCGCGACCACCAGCGCCACGAGGCATCCGGGCGACGCTCGTTTGCTCATTTCGTAAACCGCACTGGCCACAATGTCAAGCTCTCCGCTCAGAAAGTGTTAGGGCCCCGCCCGTAATCGTAAACAGACGTAACCTACCTCATCTGGACAAAGCGAGATGCATCCGCAAAGACAGTAACGTGTAATTTCGCTCCAAACTTGACATGATGTTTTTATCTCGCCATGAGTATTTGAGTCTTATTAATACTCATAAGAGACGATCGGTGAGCTCATCAAGGTCTTTCGAGACATTATCGCCCCTAAAAGACCAGTGGCAAATGCATATGTTGTTCAATTGTCTTTATGCATTGACTCCTAACACTTGGTACTTTGATAGTGGTCGTCCAGCACATGACAGTGACCTCTCATTGCTATCAAATTTTTGTGAAAGGCTAAACAGGTTGTTACTTTGGTGATGGGCCAAAGGGTAAGATTGCCGGATCGTGTATCATCAATATTGAAGGTTTACCCTACATTAATCCTGGACTATTTGTGACTGGTCCTGAAAGCAAATTTGATCAAGCAGAGGCCGCCAGCGATGAAAACCTTCTTGTTATGTTTTCTAAAGACTATTGCAAGGTGTCGAAGTTGTAACAGAATTCCAACCCTTTGGAAAGCGCCATTTTCAAGGGAACTCCGATCAAAGGATAAGGGTTATACACTAGACAATCCTCGTCTGTAATTGCCTACCTCGTGAGTCAAGAATTGTGGCATCACCTGGTTGGGCCACTTAAACTACCATGATCTCGTGAAGCTGGCAAAAACCCAAGCTTGCCAAAGGACTACCCAATCAAGACTATTCCAGATGGAGTCCAGTGGCGATTGTTCAGGGGTAAGCAAATTCAAGCCAACACAAACCAGGTAAGTCACTTGTCTCTTCTCATATACTCAACTCATCCATATGGATTTGATGGGTCCTATTCAAAAGGAAAGTATAGGAGGTAAGAGATACATCTATGTATGTGTCGGGACTTTTCGAGATATACCTGGGTCATGTTTATTCGCTAAAAATCTGATGCCTTTGATAGTTTCTCTATTTTATTTCGTAAATTGAGAAACGAAAAGTATGATGAACAGTGAGAATCAAGAGGATCGTGGTTATCATGGAAGGGAATTTGAGAACTCGATTTTGCCGACTTTGTGCCCAATATGGGATAAGTCAAGAGTTTTCCGCACTGCCAAAAACTCCGCAACAAAATGGAGTTGTGGAAAGAAGAAACAGATCTTGCAAGAGATGGTTCGTGTTATGCTAAATAGCAAACAAATGTCCACTCGCTGGGGTCAAGCCATTAACACCGCCATATATCATCAATCGAAGCCGCCCTTAGAACTGCACTCAAACAAACCCCCTATGAAATTTGGAAGGGTAGAAAACCTAGGATTGACTACTTTCATGTATTTGAAGTCAATGTCACATCTTGGAAAGATAGGAACATCCGGGGAAATTTGACTCAAAATCATGATGGTGTGTTTTTGGGCTATTCGTATAATAGTAGGGCATATCGAAGTCTTTAATCTTAGAACTCAAACTGTCGAGTCCATAAATGTGAAGGTTGATGATACTAACGATGGAAATTCTCATTTGCGTGCAGATGAATCTGACCCATCGACATTTCCACATGATCGTATTGCACACCGGGTTGTATCCATAAGCCACCAAAATCGGCAGATTCCAGTTGGAAATGCAAACAACACGTATGACCGCAAGCGTATGAATCTGACATCAACTGCCGTAACCTGCATACATCCGCACCGCAGACTGGTAATGCAGCCTCTAGAACCGCAAAGAAACCATCGCCGAGTCCAAAAGGCACATCCTTTGACAACATCCTCACTAATCCTTCCAAAGCGATGGTAACTCAAGAAAGTTTGTCAACTAGGCAACATGTGTTTCTACTTGGGAAACATGTGCTATCTCTCACAAATTGAGCCAAAGAATGTGAAAGAAGCATTGAATGATGAGAATCGTTCAAGCTTATGCAAGAAGAGTTGAACCACCCGAGAGAAATGATGTTTGGGAATTCGTCCCACGTCCGAAAAGAAGGGAATGTGATTGGTACAAAATGGATCTTTAGAAACAAGTCGATGACCGCATCATTGTGCTAAACAAAGCCAGGCTAGTCGCACAAGGTTACACACAAATTGAAGGCTTAGACTTCGAGGAGACATTTGCCCGTAGCTCGCTCCTTTGAATCCATTAGGTTGTCGTTAGTCGTCTGCGCATACGCCAACTTCGCATTATATCAAATGGATATCAAAAGCGCTTCCCGAATGGTGTGTTGAACTAAGTTAAGCCTTTGTGGAACAACACAAGGGTTCAAAGATCCATTCCATCCGCACTCATGTATATAGGCTTAAAAGGGCTCTATATTTGCCGGTTCAAGCAAGCTCCACGAGCTTGGTACGAGAGGCTCACGCCCTTTTTGCTCAAGAAAGGATACAAAAGGGGAGGAATCGATAAAACTCTTTATTAAGCATTTAAAATCTGACTAATTGTCGCCAAATATATGTTGATGATATAGTATTTTGGCTCTACTTCACACCCAAAATTGATGAATTTTGTGAATGCAGAAAAGAGAATTTGAAATGAGTATGGTTGGTGAACTGACTTTCTTTTCTTGGTTTGCGTGAAGCAGATGCATCCGCATCTTCATCTCGCAAGAAAAATACGCCAAGAACCTGGTGAAGAAGTTCGGCTTCAAGACGCAGCCCATAAGAACTCCCATGGCAACCACGCCAAACTCGCAAAGCGATGACACCGGGCAAAGAGGTTGATGAATCCTCTATAGAAGCATGATTGGGCGCTATTATACCTCACCGCAGCGTGCCGACATATCCTCTCAACAGAGGGTGGCGCTGCATATCGTTTAACCCTAAGGAGTCGATCCGGTCGCAAATAAAAGTGATCATCCCCAGATGTAAGTGGTACATACAACTATGGTATTTGTTACACTCTGAGACACCACCGCCCATCTTGCAAAGTTACCCGATGTCGATTGGGTCGGGTAATGTTGATGACCTAAAAGCACATCCGGTGGTCAAGCTTCTATATTGGAAACAATCCGCGGGCCGTACGTAGAAAGTGTAATTCGTATCCCTATCCACACCGGCTGCAATATATAGCCACGCCGGAGTTGCCGTGCACTCAACTCCTTTGATGAAACAGATGTTAGACGACTACGATCTCTGGCCGATCAAGCCACTATATTTTGTGACAACACCAAGCATATCAACATTTCAAAATCCAGCTTCAACACTCCAACAAAGCACATCGATATCGACACCACTTCATCGTGAATTGGTGGAACAAAAGATTATCAACTGGGAGCACATACAGATCGATCTACAACTTGGTGACGATTTGTTCACTAAGCGTCTCGACATCAAGTAAATTTGAAAACCTTAGGAAATAAATCTGGTTTCCCCACCACCGAATAGGCTATGCATTTTGTTAAAAAAAAAAACAAACAAAAAAAAAAACAAAAGTGAGAAAATAACAAAGATTTATATCATTTGTTTCATTTTCCGTTGTTTTAAAGTTTTATACATGCATTTAGATAGTTTTTCCTATTCATGTGGGTATTACTAATTGTAGACTGTCTGACACGCAGATGAATCAGTGTCGGAAACTTACATTGAGGCAAATTGATCATGACGATACCAACATGCCTCCGACTAACTGCCAAAGACTACACTGGACAATCCAATGGAATAAGTCACTACCGCCAATGCTATAAGGTTTTGTTTCGATTGAGGCTCTATATCCGAGTGTAGACCTATGTTCAAAATCTTGCTTTTAGCATTGCACGCCGATTCGATTGTCCAGCGGTCGGTCATGGAAAAGAAGGCCGCCAATCCAAGCCAAGTCCATACTCTCTTTCAAAAAAATAATAAGAAAATAAGCTCAAATTGAAAGAAAAAGGGGGAGAAGTTAAAAAGATGACTTCGGGATTGAGCCAGCTATTTCCACCTCCAAAAGACAATGCCATTCACAGTGTCGGCAAAGTCGACTTGAGAATTCGCACCTTTACAGACTTTGAACGGTCCGCTAGTGCGCCCAAAGGAAAAGCCAATGTCAACAACCATGGTATTCTGGACGCGATGTATGATTGACCAAATGTTGTCCGATTCACACACACAATCAGAATTGACTTGTATTTATACGCTGACTGGATCAGACATCGCCAGATGCATCCGGTCGCTGGAAGTCGGACAGCATTCCATGAATCAGAGGGTACCAGATACATCTAGCTCTAAAATTCGCTTTTAATTTTGTGAATTTATTTTTAAAAGCAAAGATACAGGCTTATATGTGTGTTCTTGCAGAAAAGTCAGTTAGGTTGTGGGCCAATTTTGGTAACTTTTGTTTCTTAATTCTTAATTTTTCCCAACTAACCAACCGCAATTCAAATGGACACAGATTTTGGCGCAGACATGGATTCCTTTATTTGAGCAGATCCAAATTTTCATCTGCATGGAATTTAAAAGGTGAGTGATTCTGGTAATTGAGTCATATTTGGTCAAGACCCACTTCTTTCTCTATATACACGCACAAAACACAAAAACACACACAAACACACACTAAAACACGATACATCTCTCTCTCTCACTATTCATCATCTTCAACCTCTCAAATCTCCATAACCTTCACTTCAACTCTCAAATCACACACACCCACTTGAAATTGACATGGGAAAGAAGAAATCCATATCCAAGAGACCAAATCTAGGGAAGAATTTGAGATCTTCACTCAAGGAAATTGAAAGATCAAAGTTCTTCTTCTCCAACTCTTTTCCACCAAGTTTGACACCACCACCGAGCTCCACCACCATCGGGTCAAGCCACCATAGCCGAGTCACCGCCACGCTGCGCTCAAGTCATGGGCTCCCAAAGTCAGCGAGCCACGCTGCTCACTCTGGCCAAGCGCTTACGGCTACGCTGCCACCGCCACCGCCGCCGTTTCACCATCTGGCCCCGCCTCTTCGCTCTCCCTCCGATTGATGCTATCACCCCATCACACTTGGGTACTCCAATTTCTTCAATTGGTAATGTCTCCAAACTCTCTACATCTCTCAAGATTTTGGAAGAAACTTGCTTGAAACTTTGGGAAATCATGTAGATATTGTTGAGTTTGCATCTAGATTATTTGGTGTGATGAAGTATCTAATTTACTTGTTGATTTGGGAAAACTAGTGTGGTAATGTTTCCACTAGTATTGATGGTATTGGCGGTACTTCCTCTAATGCTAATGTATCACATTGTGTACCACCTTCTAAGGTGATTATTGAGGAGATTGATGATGAGTATATCGAGGGGGAGAACTTGAATTCTTCTAGTTTAGAGAAGAATGGAGGTTGATTGTATGGTCGATAATGTGATTAAAGATTGTGGTCTGACTTTCATGTTGTCGACAATGTTCGGTTTGATATTCCAGAGATTGCAGGTACCGTGATGATATTGAGATTGAAGGACAAATCGATGAAGATGACTCAGATGAATCGAGCCGTTGATGCTCACCTGCATGCATCTCAACGTTGCAGAACTGCTTCGACTTTGAAGATGAAAAGAATGTGGATGATTTAAAGTGAGTCTCAAGAGATCGGGCAGATGAGCTTGTCGAACTTGAAGTCAGCTCAAAGGGAAAGAGAAAGATTGGGGATTCTCTCACGACCACAAAGTCCCTACATGATGTTGATATTCTACTCTTCCCGACCCATCGATTGGAGATCCCTCCACCTTCATTCCGATAGCTCTATTGCCGCTCGAGGTACTTTCGTCTCTTTGTCATCAAGCTTGTCATTCGGTGCTTATAGTGACTTTCACAGATTCATGGTTGCACGGCTATTTCATTCTCGAAAGCACCGTATTCTATTCACCGCTTTAGACACTATGATGTGATTGACGTTGATTCTATTGTTGCTCACTTCGGTTAGAGCGCTTTGTTTGCATGTGAAGGAAAGCGTTAATGAGACTTTGGTTAGGGAATTTTATGCCAATATCCTCTATTGATTACCAAAGTAAGACATGCATCTTTTTCTGGGGAAATTGTATGTGAGAGGCGACGATTCGCCTTCTACCGATGACTTGAGGAGTGGTCGGGTTTGAAACCCAATTGTGTTGATGATGTTGACTCCTCCGAGGTTACGCTGCAGACCACCATTGCACAAGAATTGACAAATGGTGCTGGTAAGTTCGTGAAAGGGCACTGCAGCCTCTCTTCACGCCAAAAATATAAGATTTGGCTTCGCTTTGTGAAGAAAAATGTGGATCACTTGGTTCATGCTACTAGCTTGACTAGAGTGCATGCTTTGGTACCTTACTTGCTTGGCACTAGATGTATTATTGATGTGGCCGGGTCATATTTGGGCCAATATTATGGAGCAAGTGACGGTAGTGGACCCCGGCAAGAGTACTAGAAGTCATCTTTGCCATCCATGGATTATCTCATCTTATCTTCTTGAAAAGGGGCATGACTCGTCCGGGAGGATATTTGGACCACTCCCAGACCTATGGATATGTTAAGGCAAAGAAGTTGATCCTCGAGAAGCATGCCCTCCAAACAGATCCGGCCCTCCGCCACCTCCGCCATCCGATGAGGATTGCTTCGCCTCGAGGCTCGAAGTTACGGAGTTGACCGAGGTTGTGAAGTCCCAAGATGAAAAGATTGCATTGTTGATGGCTCACACTCCTAGTGAGATTCATAAGACTTTGAAGAAACGATACCATCCGCAGATCCATCTGGGAGCCCCCAAGAAGACACAAGACCCGAGACACATCTGGCCGCGATTTCTCCTCCGATCCATCCACTGCTTGCTGTCACCTTACTTTTGGCCTCGTTATGACTTTTTCTTCCTTTTTAGTCCAGAATCAATATTGCCTATTTCCCATGATCTTTTGACATTTGATTGTACTGATGACTTTAGTCGGCAAAGTTACACTACGCTATTAGCTGCTAGTTCCCTCGCTCCTCTATTTGTTCCAAAAAGGGGAGAAATATCCTTTCTTTGAGGGGGAGTCGATATCTTCCTTTGAGGGAGCTCTAACTAACTCTTATCTCTTTGCTTGTTGAAGTAAGCTTATGACATCTAGGTGGATCCGCCTTAGTTATGTGATCTTTCATGTGCACTTTTTGCATGATTCCATTTGTCATTTTATTGTCTTTACTCATTGCTTGAGGGGAGCTCTTATGGGTAAATTTTTTACAACTTCAACCATCTTTGTTTTGGTAAAAGATTGAGATTTGTTTTGGAAAAATAGAAAAGCCAAAGGGGGAGATTGTTAGCTTTATTTTCAGATAGAAAATTAAGTTAGTAATTGGCATTTTTATTTTTCCACATTAATAATTGCTAGTTGAATTATGTGTTTAATTAATTTAATTATTGTGGATTTTTTATGGACTTATTATCACATCAGTATTTTTAGTTTATCTTGGTTTAAATTAGCACATGTGATAATTCCTTATTTTAATTAAATAAGTGAGAGTCTGCAGACACTAACCCTAGCACACGCTCAGGATGGCTTCATGTCCACGCTCGACGATCATATGATTTGGTAAGATACTTTCCATATTATATTGATACATGATAAGGTAAGATCTTTTTCCATATTTGATTATTACCTTATTTGATTTATCCTACAATTAATGGTAATCTTATTCCTTGTAGGATTTGGTGGTTTATGGTAACTTGAGACTTGGCCAACAAGTAAGACAAGTTGTATTAAAAACACCAACAGCTTGAAGGAACACGGCTGAGACGCTTTGGAGCATTAATTTCGCCCCCATCAACCTAGAGAAACGTGTCCTTCTCCCCATCCCGCATGGCCTTTTCGATCATCAATTGATCAATCCCATGCACACCTACCTTGATTATTAATTGATCTTGGTTCAAATCTCCGAGGAGTCCTCCAACCAATAGATCCGCCACAACTTGAAGAGATCAACACTGAGGTGTAGATTCGCTATGCGGAACGCGTTACAAGGAATCAACCAAGAGAGACGGATGTCTCCGCCGCATTACATGCTAAGGAAGATCGAACAGGAGTTCTTTCATTTATTTCTTAGATGTTGCAATTAATTATGCGTAATTATTGCCTTTGATTTCTTGTAAAGTTTTAAACCGATTGACGTGGTTATAGGTTTTGCTCAGAGTTACGAGCACGTGGTTTTTCCCGCTTAGCTTCTAATGCTAAAATTCCCTGTTTTTACCGCTTATTTTTCCTCAGATTCTCATATTTCGCAATTCGTATCCACACGCATTGGCATAATGTAGACGCATCTAGATACGCCGATTTACGTGACGATCTTACATTAAACAAGAACTGCTACGAATAATCTCGAGTGAATCTTACATAATACGTGACGTATCCGATCACTTAAATCGATAACTTAGACAACTATAAACTTTCAGTTTCTTACATATTTGTAGGATAAATTAGTACGAAATAAAGGAAATACTCTGTTGAAATTTTTATAGAATTATTTTGTTAGTTATATTAATTAAGTTTATTATTGTAACTCATTTTTTACTTTAATTATTTTTTTAGATTTTATGTTAATATTACTAACATCTATCAATATGATTATTAATTGAAAAATTTGTCTCCCGTGCAACGCACGGGTGAAATAGCTAGTAATAATAATAATAATAATAATAATAATAATAATAATAATAATAATAATAATAATAATAATTAACCACTTAAATAGAAAAGTAAAGAACGAAAATTCAAAGAGGAAATTTATAACACTTCATTATTTAATGAGGGGGAAAAAGCCAATCTCTAATGTTCAACATTATAAATATGTATGTCCAAACTTTTAGCAAGTTATTAAATGAAACAAATAACAAATAAGAAAATGGGATGCATGCATATATAGCGAGAATAGAACGCCTGATTTTAAAAATCGCATCAAGTTAACAAAATGCAAAAACTTAGCATTGTTGAACTGTTTACAACAAACACATCTTATTTTGCCTCTTATCAAATGTTGTGCCAGTGTCAGTAGGGGGCTCGGCAAAAACCAACCCAATCCGTTCAACCCACCCAACCCACTTGGATTGGACTGGGTTTTTAACATATTGGGTTGGGTTGGATTTCAAATTTGGATTTTTATTTGAGTTGGGTTGGATTTGGGTTTTACATCACAAACAAATTAAACTCAACCTAACTTATCCCGCCAACTAATTTAAATATAAATAAAAATAAAAAATTGAAAAACAACAAATTATGAGAACAACGAGTAAAAAAAAAATTAAGCATGAACTTGAAGCGTATGTATTTATAAAGTTGCTAATGTATGATCTAAAATTGAATTAAGTTAATAACTGATTTTATATCAATTTAAATACTAAAAAATTATATTAAATTATTATTAGACCAAAATACAAAGCGCCCAATCCAACCCAAACGGACCTTGGTTGGATTAGTTTTACTCTTTTAGTGGGTTAGATTGGGTTCTATTTTTATGAAACTAATTTAGTTGGACTGGGTTCGAATTGATCCCAAACCCAAGCGCCACGCCCAGCCCTACTTGTACGACATGCTGCAAAACATTCTTTTGACAACACGCTTGCTATAGTAGGTCCGTGATGATAGGATACACGTTTATATTCATTTTTAAACATTTTTTTATCAATTTTTTAAAATTTAAATCTGGTCAAGCTAATTATATTCATATATCTTGTGGTACTTATATATATTATATAAATTTTTACCATTCAATTTTATTCATTTTTTATCCTCTTTCAGATAAAAATCCATAAAAAATAATAAAAAATTCAATCCTATTTGTCGGTGAAATAAAATGTGCTATTGTGTGGGCATGCCATTGCTCTCCTACCCCTTGGTTATGGATTTTTTTTTAGGGTGTGTTTGATTCCTTTCCGGGAAAACGAATTCCTGGAAAACGGATTCCTGGAAAACGGATTCTACTCTTTCCTTCTGATTGAGTTTTCCAGAAAACTATACTTTTTGTTTTAAACGCCAGACTTAAAACGCTTCCTAAAAAAACGAATCAAACACCCTCGTATGGAAAAAACGGCTCGAAAACGAGTTTTTCAAGAAAAGTTTAAGTGAATCAAACACACCCTTAATTCTTTTGGGTGGGGGGAATAAGGCTTGAAAGTCAATACTCCATGATTTAACTATTTGGATTGAAGGAGAATTGGAATAAAAGGAAATGATAAGAATTTGTGGATTTTGTCTTTAAGCTCAAAGCTTATAATATATTTGTAGAGAAAAAATGATGGGAAGATCGTACTCGCCACTTTGGTGTAACTTGTGAGTTATTTCAACAATGCATGATTAGTTAGAGCTAAAGCATAATATTTTATAACTCTTTTAATATTTTCAATCGTATTTCGTTTTAAGTAAAAAGTAGAAATTTATATGAGTTGAATCAAATCATGATTGAAGTCCCATTAATTCTAGACAAATTTGGTGATACGATTTTAGTTGAACATATGTAGTTAAAAAGTGAGACATCTCACTAAAAATAAACATTAAACAAATTTTTTGATCATTGCCGGATTAAAAATAGAAATTTTAAAAAAATAAATAAAGTTTTGACCTTTGCCAACGAAGGTCTGTCCAACTATTTCAATATTTTTTTTTATTATTATACTTATTATCTATCGTACCATTCATAAGAAAATGTCACTCCCCCCAACATTCCCCAATAATAAAAAGAATATATATATATATATATATATATATCACTACGTGTATTTTCTTATTTTTAATTAACTCGTATATTTTATTATTATTATAGATAGGGGAAAAAAAAAACTCAAAATTTTCAGAAAAACAATAACTTTCCTCTAACAACAGAGAAAAATGAAATTCGTGAAACGATCTCTGTATTGTCTTTTTGCATACAAACATTAGAACCTCCGTTTAATCATCCCAAAACTCCAAAAGCTTCTAAACAAATAAAAAAAATAATGCAAACCTAATCCAATTTGCCAGCCCAAATTCTCAACAGATCTGAAAGTTTTTATTTCACTAATTCAATCATTCAGTTTCGTTGCCTGCTATCTTTTCGACAATGTTACCCAAGCAATCAGAGAACGGAATTGAAGGCGACGATGAGAGAGAAGAAGAATCACAAGAAGAAAATTCTGAGGCTGAGGAGGAAGAAGAGGAAGATGAGCCGAGGCTTAAGTACCAGAGAATGGGTGGCAGTGTCCCTACGCTCCTCCAAACTGATGCCGCTTCATGTATTGCAATTGCTGAACGCATGATCGCGCTCGGTACACATAGCGGCTCTGTTCACATTCTGGATTTCATTGGCAATCAAGTTAGTTTTGTGTTACTTTGAGATTTCAATTAAATTGTGTTTATAATTGAGTAGTAACATTTATTTTTATTTTTATTTTTGATTGAGCTAGATGTTATTGCTGACAAATTAGTGGGTTGTGGGGCTTTCACATACAGTTCTATTTTACTTGGCGGGAGGGTGTGGTTAGTTGAATAGTAGGAAGTTGAATTGGGTAACTGGGATATGCTAAAATAAGTTTTCTAATT
This sequence comes from Jasminum sambac, assembly GCA_018223645.1. NCBI lineage: Eukaryota > Viridiplantae > Streptophyta > Magnoliopsida > Lamiales > Oleaceae > Jasminum > Jasminum sambac. The sequence continues at coordinate 33,511,886 of CP073652.1, forward strand.
GAAATCTTTGAACGTGCTGACCAGGAAAGAATATATATGTTAGATAATGAGTAAGTTGGCTTGTAGGACTCTTGAGAACCTGAGTTCGAATCATTACAGAAAAATAAGAAGCACTTTTAAGTGTTACCGCTCTTATACAGAAATTGATGTGTACACATGGTGGCTGGGAGTTGATCTCGTTGAAGAACATCACTGGTTTTTGCACGAAATAAGATACTGGTTATCAGAATATCTATGGTTTTGGTAGTTCATAACTTCGTACCATGGAAGTGGCAGTTGCTGAACGGACTAGATATTGGTTATACCTGTGATTGAGCAATCAATCGGCCATAATTGGATAAGATTTATTTATATGGATTTCCTTTGCTGACATTAACACGTATATAAATTTAAATACTGTACCTCCAATCTTCATTAAAAAGAATGGATATGGTTCAATCCCACTCAGGCACCATCTAGGTCGTGTTACTATGACCGAGAATGATTTCACTTGGGTGCTATAAGTCTCAGGTGAATCAGTTAAATCAGTGATTATCCCTGCAGGAATTCCCTCTAAACTGATGCTACTTACACAAATAAGAATTATTTAATAGCTCAACAATTTTACTATGCACAACCCACCTCGTAATAATCCTATTCTGCACTCATGGAAATGGGAAGGTGGCTGGATACATATACCTTTGAATTTCCTACTATGGTTCAGAGTTAAGCATGTTTGACTTTAAAATTTGGAAACCTTGGGCATGAAGACCTGAGCTAAACTAATTAAGAACATCCGAAATTAGAGTTACAACTAAGATACAACTGCAGACCAAAATTTTAGTCCATTATGGAAAACTACACTGCTACTTAGATTCAAAACATAATGAAACTCTAAGGATATGACATCTTTTTATAGTTAAAAAAAATAAGTTTTTACATGGTTTTGTAAGATTGTTGGAAAACCTTCTTTATAATAGCCTCAATCCCACGTTGCCTAGAGAAGGAGTAAAACTGATTTGTGAAGTCAAGAACCATTTCTGTTGATATGAGGCTTTTTCAGTGAAAATCCAAGAGCAAACCCACATGGGCTAGTCCCAAAGCGGACAATATTATACCAAGTGGATTGCGATATTACAAGTGGTAATAGAACTTAGGTCCAGCCGAAAGTGTGGTCAATAGTCATGTGTTGGGTTGAATGATTGTAATCCTTCAATCCCACATTGATTGGAGAAATAAAGTAAGACTGATTTATGAGGTAAATAATCATTTCTAATTGGTACTAGCAGCAAAACAATGCAGGTTAGGTCCAATGGACAATATCATATCAAATGGTCTGAGATATTACATTCCAGAATTGATATTTCAGAATTTTCTTGTCGTCTCATCATGTAAAGTATGTCGATAAATACTAAAAAATGTATCCGGCACCTTGTTTCTCAGGTCTCCTCCGTAATCAAGACACAATCAAAAACGCTTTTCCTTAGATTACTTAGCAATGGAGCAATGCTATATATTCCTTTACACCCTTTATCATATCACACTCCACCACCATTGTTCTTAAATGGCTTCTATGCTTAATTTGATGACATCAATTGCCTGAGGGTGATAAGGGTTGGTTTTTAATAATTTTTAATGATTTTTAATGTAAAGGAGGAGAGAGAATGAGTGGAGTTTAATGGTGGAGATTTGTAGATGTGACGAGATGTGTGGATGTGATTGATTTAGGGCAAAGAAAGAATGTATAAAAAGTGGTAAAAAGTGGAAAAATTGTTCCCTATCATGCTTTAGATAGCTGGATGTTTAAACTTGAAATTAATGATATATTTTCCTTTTCTATAGGTTAAAGAATTTACCGCGCATACTGCTGCAGTCAATGATATCTGCTTTGATGTAGAAGGTGAATACATTGGAAGCTGTTCTGATGATGGTTCTGTTGTAATAAATAGTCTCTTCACAGAAGAGAAGCTTAAATTTGAGTATCACCGTCCCATGAAAACCATTGCATTAGACCCAGATTATGCAAGAAAATCATCTAGAAGGTTTGTCACTGGAGGTTTAGCTGGTCATCTATATTTTAATGTCAAGAAATGGATAGGCTACCGAGACCAGGTTCGTTAGGTTTCTGAGCTATTCTGCACTTTGTCATGCTTATTTAATGCAATCTCAGTGAAATAATCATCCCCTTTACAGGTTTTGCACTCTGGTGAAGGTCCTATTCATGTAGTGAAGTGGAGATCTAGTCTCATTGCTTGGGCTAATGATGCAGGAGTTAAAGTATATGATGCTGCTAATGATCAGCGTGTAACATTCATTGAAAGACCTCGAGGAAGCCCTCGTCCTGAGCTTCTGCTCCCTCATTTAGTTTGGCAGGTTAGTGTGATATAATAAGATAGGAACAATATGGGAAGTCTACGAGATTGGAAGTGGAATGGTCTGCAAAATGGACACAACTTTACTGTTCAATGCTATGCTTTACTAACCGAAACGTGATCTACTTTTAATTTCAATTATTCTACGAGATTGGAAGTGGAATGGTCTGCAAAATGGACACAACTTTACTGTTCAATGCTATGCTTTACTAACCGAAACATGATCTACTTTTAATTTCAATTATGCTGTTCTTTTCTTAACATATAATACTTCACATCCAGGATGATACTCTGCTGGTCATTGGGTGGGGGACATCTGTTAAAATTGCATCAATTAGAACCAATCAGAATACAAGTGCCAATGGGACATATAAACACATTCCAATGTCTAGCATGAACAAGGTGGATATTGTGGCATCTTTTCAAACCAGCTATTTCATTTCTGGAATTGCTCCCTTTGGTGATTCTTTGGTTGTTCTTGCATACATCCCTGGGGAAGAAGATGGGGAGGACTTCAGTAGCACCGTCCCCTCCCGTCAGGTATTACCTTGCTCTTCCCTCGGACTGTTTGTGGTTCATTTTGGATTATAAATTTTGTTGTCTAATTATCTCCCATTCCTGATTCAATTATGTGCTTGTCCTGCCTTTTCGCGCGTTTATCCATGTAAGTGGAAATTATACTGTGTTGTCAAGCTTGCCCCTATTGGGTGTAAATTTGTAATGCAGTAGTGCTCCATCAAATCATGCTTTGTTATTTTCCAGACCGTGGAGATTGAAAAATTTGCATCTGACTTCATGCATATTAATGATGAATTATTTTGCTCTCCTTCTTTATGGCTATTTTTGGAGGTCTTTTTAAAACTTTAAAAAAAAAAAAAAGTCTCTTTTCATCTTTTCTTGTATTTTATTTTGCTACCAGTTTCCTTTTTCTTTTATTCTTTTCTCTAGCTGGCTTGTTAAGGTCCATCAATTAACTCGTAACACAATTTTCTATTATGTTTATTGGAAGTTGTCTTAAAAAACTCGTATACCACATTATTTATAGACTTCTTGAAAATCCATAGTTTTTGTCCTGCTTAGTTCTTTTCATGAAAGATGACATTTCTTTTTTTTTTTTTGGCTTTTGCATTTTTATGTAAACTCTTTCTCCACACAATGGTATGGTATTTGATGCTCATGTAAAGGATTTTTGGTATGTGCTTTTTTCTTAACCATTTTTGGTGGAATTTGATCTATTAGGAGGCCTTATTGGCTATCCGATTGAGTCTCACACACATAGGCAGATGTTAATTTTGGGAGGATGAGAGGTTAGTTTTAGGTAATGGGATGGACCAACTGTGATGAGGTTGGAATTATTGATAAGATGTGTAAATTTGTAATAGCAGGGCAATGCACAGAGACCAGAAGTGCGAGTTGTCACTTGGAATAATGACGAGCTTGCAACAGATGCACTTCCTGTACACGGCTTTGAGCATTATAAGGCTAAGGATTATTCACTTGCCCATGCTCCATTCTCAGGTAAAGTTTGGTTGCATATGAAGTTACATGTTCTACACTTCTACTTGTAATGATGTAAATAGAGTTGAAGTGAAAGAGACTATGTATGTGCATTTGAATGTAGGTAGCAGCTATGCAGGAGGTCAGTGGGCTGCTGGCGACGAGCCACTGTATTATATTGTGTCCCCAAAGGATGTAGTTATTGCCAAACCTAGGTTGGTGACTCTTTATCTTACTCATATTAGTATTATCTTCAGTTGTGTGATTATATTTGCGTGTTGCATTGATTCGTGAATGTCACTTGTTTAAAGATGAAACTCAATCAGTGTGACTGTGCTGGTCTTTCCTTTTATGTGTATATATATTATTAGTTGAGAGCTTTTGATGATAGCTTGGTCAGCTAGTTGGTAATTTATCAGCATCATCAATTACCAGGAGTCAAATATCTGAGGGACTTCCGTTGTTTTACAGTGCCTTATTTGTTGTTATTTTGTTCAAAAGCTGCCTAGAAAAAAGAACGGTGTTCCTTATAACCAATTAATGATTGTTTGCGGTTTTTAATTTCTCCATATGAATTTAACCTGTTGATGTCTAAGATTCTTGATTTTGTTATCTTTCTTTAGTTGTTTCATCACTGTCCTAGGTTTGTCTTGATTGTGATTTGAAGTACTACTCTATTGCAACACAAATCTCTCATTGTTCTATAAAAAAACTGGAAAATGTATGGAAAAAGGGGAAAAAGCTCAACTAGTCTGCAGTACTGTGATTGTGCTTATCTATGACTTCATTCAAATGAAGGCTATGATATGTTGTGAATTTTGACTTATTTTTAATTAAAAAGAAAAACTTGGTTTGTTGTTTTGTCGTTAGGGATGCGGAAGATCACATATCTTGGCTCCTTCAACATGGGTGGCATGAGAAAGCCTTAGAAGCAGTTGAAGCTGGTCAAGGGCGTAGCGAGCTTGTAGATGAGGTAATATTTTCTGATCCCATATTTGTTGGTATTGACGCTAAAAGATTGTTTTTGATTCTTAGATATTTGGAATATAGTGGAAGCTTTTTATGCAAATTCGAAATGTGCTTCTGCATTATCAATCTTGATGGAGATAATATTGATTTGTAACAAGTAGCAGTTTGAAATACTTTTTATATGTGTTTTGGATGTTTGCTTATTGATTTCACTCGAGGGAGACCGGTTTGTGCAGAATCATCCTGTCTGTTTAATTATTGAATATTTGAATCAACTCAGTCGATAAAAGATTATGCAGAATTATCAAGTTCAATTTAAACTACCTGAATCTTCCAAGTCCTGTAATGTACGTGTGCCCAGCAACTTCTGACATATTCTTGAATATGTACATGCTGATATTTTGAACTCTAAATAGGTGGGATCAAGATATCTTGACCATCTAATTGTGGAACGCAAATATGCTGAAGCTGCGTCATTATGTCCCAAATTGTTGCGAGGATCAGCTTCTGCATGGGAGAGGTACTTTTTGTCTTTTATTTTGTGTGTATCGATATGGTCTAGGGATGTGCAATACGTATATCTATATGACCTTTGCACTTTGTTTTAGTAACTAAAGCATGGTTACTTGCAGGTGGGTTTTCCATTTTGCTCATTTACGTCAACTTCCTGTATTAGTTCCCTATATGCCAACAGAAAATCCAAGATTGCGTGATACGGCTTACGAGGTCTGTAATACTTAATATTGTCTGAGGACGCAACTGATTTATTTTTTTCTCCTTTGTTTATACTTTGAGCTGCGAGTGGAGCCTGAATTATTCGTGTCTCTAGGTTGCGCTTGTTGCTTTGGCAACAAACCCATCGTTTCATAAGGATCTTCTATCAACTGTTAAATCTTGGCCACCTGTAATTTATTCTGTTTTGCCCATTATCTCTGCTATAGAACCTCAGCTCAATACATCATCAATGACTGACTCACTCAAAGAGGTTAGCACTGAGAAAAATTTTCTATCTCCTGCATGTGATCCTTGCTATATATTTACAGTGTTACATCCATGTCAGGCTCTGGCCGAGCTATATGTGATTGATGGACAATATGAGAAAGCTTTTTCCCTATACGCTGATGTAAGCAGTTCACTGCAGTTTAGTTATTTGATTACAGTTCACTGCAGTTTAGTTATTTGATTGCTATCATGCGTCAATAAACACATCCATAATGTGCCCTGTGGGAGCATGTTATGTCAATTTTTATGTTTTTGGTGGATTTGTTGCATTCTCTCTTACATTTATGTTTTGTGGGTTTCAGCTCATGAAGCCTGAAGTATTTGACTTCATTGAGAAGCACAATTTACATGATGCAATTCGTGAAAAGGTACTTCCTAAATTTGACTCGTAGATTGAGTTGTTGTTACCAGCTTGTTCTGTCCAGCTATTTAGAAGTAATTGGTTTTCTGGGAGAATATGTAATTAAAAAATGTGTAAAAGTTATGGGTTTCACACAATGTCTGGTTGAAAATAAGTTTGGGGAAAAATGGATTGTCGAAATTGCTAGACGAAAGAAGCTCTAAATATCTTATGCGTAACTCAAGAAAGCCTTTTATCTTTCCCCTTTTTTTTATTAGGGACCACGTGTCCTCAAATCTGGTTTATTCTCTATCTCATCAATAAAAATCCTGTGTAAAACAATCCGCAGCTTTTGTTGATTAAGTTATATTTGATTGCTTATATTTCCAATTGCATTATCTTTTCATGATCCACATGTATTTACAGGTTCCCCATCTTATGAATATAGACAGCAAACGTACAATTCCACTGTTGATTCAGCATAGAGACCTAATCAGTCCACAGGAAGTTGTGTCACAGCTTACGGCTGCGAAGAATAACTTTGATGTCCGATTCTTTTTGCATCTGTATCTGCATGCACTGTTTGAGTCAAATCCACACGCTGGGAAGGATTTTCATGACATGCAGGTTTGCAGAAATAAGCCCAAAATTTTCTCCAATATTATTATTATTATTATTATTATTATTATTTTATTTTTTATTTTTTATTTATTTTTATTTATTTTTGGTAGTAAATATACATGCTTGGGAATGGCTTATCTTTATGGCACACATGTCAATTTCTAAAAGCCAATTATTTAAAGGAGATTTACATAAATGTCCCAATCCATACTTGCCAATTTACAAATGATCATTTTCAATGATCCTTATCAAAATGTCCATTTTTCAAACAAAAAGTCATTTATACCCTTGCTCACAAGTGCCCATTTGTGAAAATACTTCCATTCCATTGTCACCTGAACCCAACCAAACCTAAGTTGTATCTCTCCACTGGCTGGCGACAATTGTGGTCGCATGCCACTGATGAAGCCGGACATTATTTTCAAAACCCCAAAACTGTCGAAAACCTAGAAGAAATGGACAGTCTCCAAAATTTACAGCCCAAAAGATGGATTCCGCTACATGAATGTGATTCAATGCCACCCATTACGAAAAAGAATCAATTCATCAAATGAATTCAATTGGCTCCTCTCTATTTCCTGAAATGCTGTTATTCGATTTGTAAATCATTCAGCATTAATTTGTGCGATGGTGTTCTTGGGCTTCATGCCAGGCTACATGAGTATCTATTAAAGACATTGAGCTGAAGTAGTATTGAGAGAACATATATGTCCTTGATATGATTTTTTTTTTTTTTGGACGTTTAGTAACTGCTGTTTTATTTTGGCTGGGATGACTGCTTCTGTCTAAATTTGTCTGAACAAATTGGTTGTTACTGCAGTTTCAATTGCTTGTCTTGTATTTTTTTTATTAATATTATTTTTCAACAGCACTTTTTGTGACATCTCTCTTTTGACTTTTATCAGGTCGAACTCTATGCCGATTATGACACAAAAATGTTGCTTCCATTTCTTCGTAGTAGTCAGCATTATACGCTGGAAAAGGTTTGTTACTTTGTTCTATGAGTGGGTAATTATTCTTTATCTTACATCCACCTGTAATCTCTAAAACTTTGTGAAATTTCTAGCTCAGGCCTATGACATCTGTGTCAAAAGAGATTTATTGAGAGAGCAAGTCTTCATCCTTGGAAGGATGGGAAATGCGAAGCAAGCCCTAGCAGTAATTATCAATAAATTGGGCGATATTGAAGAGGTGCCTTTCTTTGTTCACATAAATTTAATTCATTTTCTGCCTTTCAGCCTTGAGGTCACTGTGTGAGATGATGTGTCTCATAATTTTGTGCAGGCAATTGAATTCGTCAGTATGCAGCATGATGACGACCTCTGGGAAGAATTGATAAAGCAGTGCATGAATAAACCTGAGATGGTAAGCCGTCTCTCAATGCCAATCAAAAGCAACAGGAAAAATATCATTCACATTTTTCGTTTTTAGCTGGTTTTATTGAATCAAAATTCATTGGCAGGTTGGCGTGTTGTTGGAGCATACTGTAGGCAATCTCGATCCCCTGTATATTGTGAATAGGGTGCCCAATGGCTTGGAGATTCCTCGGTAAGTATGTTCTCTACTTTCTTTGTGTCATTCTGCTGGTCATTTGCCTGCTTCTTTTTCCCAAATTCATAAACACTTTTCCATGTTGAATCTCGTGTGGATGAAAAGCATTTTGTTTTGATGTTCTCCCAGCCTCGGTTTGTTAAATTCTTTCTACCTACAAATTTAATTTCACTACTTATCAAGTCAAACTTCAATCCACACATCATTATTATCCACATATTGTAATTCTTACAATTTTTTGACCTACCAAGTTAGCTCATTTTCTTGCTTTTGTTCGGTTTTTCAAAACATTGAAAATTGGTTCACTTCCATGTTTGGAATACCATTTTCGGATACAAGCAGCAGTTTTATAAAGAAAAAACAGCTTTTTGTTGATTTTTGAGTATCTTTAATAAAAAAACTCAAAACTATTGAAAATAAAGAAAACAACCAATTTTTAATTTTTCTCTCCACCCCATGTATACATTTAATAAATAAAATATTTTATATTTTTTATTAATATATTCAATAAACTCAGACATATATATACTCAGTTAATATATAAATATAAATCATAATTAATTCAAAAAAGGTAAAATTTTATCTCTCTCTCTAGAAGAACATCTTTCTCCTCTTTCTCTAGGAAACGTCTTTTCTTTTCTTTCTCTGAAATGTAAATCACTGTCATCAGATTTTTCCATCTCTGATCGCGTCCAACGGTCTTCAAAATTTGAATTTGCTGTGTTATTGAAAAGAAAAAAAAATTATTTTTATTTTTTTCCTTATCACTTTATTTGCATTTGTTTTAAAAAATGTAAAAAAAGTGTTGCAATGTTCATTAACATTTAAATATAAATACTCAAAACTTTTAATTATAAATATTAATTAATAAGATGCTAGGATTAAATAGATCTAAGGGTGTGCTTGATTGCAAAGCCGGAAAATGGTTGGAAGGAAAACGTTTTCCGGGTAAATGAATTTCGGGAAAAGGTTTTTCATGGAAAATGGTAGTTGTAGGTGTTTAATTGGATTAATTTGAAAGTTGGAAAATAGTGTTGTTTTTCTTGTTTTCGTGCTTTTTTTCATAAAATTTGATCATTTTCCTTATTTTTATGGTTAAAGCAAATTGTCCATAAAAAAAAAGGCAAGCTTTTCTCGGAAAACAAAAACCACCTCCTCCCAAGGAAAACATTTTCCTCCAAAAGAAGGAAAAGTGCGGATTTCGAGAAAATTTAGAAAACGTTTTCCGGGAAAAAAAGGACAATCAAACGGCCAATCAAGGAAAAAAAAGCTAGAAAGTGACTTTTTCCTGGAAAAAAAACATGAGTCAAACACACCCTAGGTTATGTCATAATCAGAATCATGATATAAAATGTCATAAAATAAAATTTACCCAAATCTAAAAGCAAACACGCCTTATAGTGTTCTATTTTGAAAAAAAGTTTTTCAGACCAACAAATTAAGCCGTCTTGAGCAATCTTGATGCGCATCACGAGAACAGAAAACTAAAAATGAATCAAAAACTCAGAAGTTAAAATTGATGTACAAAGAGATTGAATTTTACTCAAGTTATGTGCAAGCTTAGGCTATGCACTTCACCAAAATGGTTAATGTTTGTTCAGATTTGTTCAACTGTACACCCATTCTTTCTCAGATTGAGAGATCGTCTAGTCAAAATCATCACAGATTATAGAACAGAAACTTCTCTTAGACACGGGTGCAATGATATACTCAAGGTACTTTTCTCCCCCATTAAAACTTACACATTCCAATAATCATTATTGCATGATGGTCCATTTCCACTTGTAGGCCGATTGTGTTAACTTATTAATCAAGTACTACAAAGAAGCAAGACGAGCTATTTACCTAAGCAACGAAGAAGATGAAGCACGCACTAAAAGGGATAAAAACCGAGCTTCTCAGTTTGCGGAGAGATCTTTGAGCATGAGGAACATGAACATGGAGGTGAAGTCCAAAACACGCGGTGGTGCTAGATGCTGCGTGTGTTTCGACCCATTTTCTATACAAAATGTCTCTGTTATTGCTTTCTTCTGTTGTCACGCCTATCACACGACATGTCTTATGGATTCCACCATTTCCATTAGTCAACAGCAAAAGAAACCACCGGCCCCTACCAAGTCCCCAGATGAGTTATCATATTATGAGTATGATAACGGCGAAGCTGAGGATGATGAGGACCAGGATGCCTCTTCAGGTGCTCCTCAAATGCGTTGTATCTTGTGTACTACTGCTGCTGGTTGAGCTGCTTGTGTTTTAGTGTCTGTATCGTAATCTCCATGGGGTGTGCATATATGAGGGAGGGCTTTGTGAGCTATTTTCTTTTGTTGTAATTTTGTGTGGGCAAGAGGCGCCTTTGTATTTTTGTATGTTTATATTTGCTGCTTATATTTTTCTAGGCTGCCTTTGAAGGTATAGGGTTTTCTTGGCAGTGGTGGTTCAGGGCTTTGGAAAGTCTCCTCCTTTCTGGCCAAAAATAAGAAAAAGAAAGAAAGATCAGAGCTTAATTGGTTTATAGCTAACTTACATGATGATTTTTGGTGTTTTCTTTTTTGTTACTCATTTTTATTAGAAGGATATTTATTGTACTGTACACCGGGATTCATACCTTTTTTTTTTCTTTTTCTTTTTTTTTTGTTTTGTTTTTGTTTTTGTTTGTTTGTTTGTTTTATTTTTTGGTTAAATGTTACAGAACGAGCTCTAAAACTGATGGGGTATTTACAAGATCAATAATTTTGGGAATAAAAAGGTTAAACCACAAGAACATTTTAGTTCGTCATCATTTTGAGTTTCTTCTTGTTTTAGTAATTTAGATCGATACAAGTGCAGGATGATTATTTGGTGAAATTAATTCATGGGACTTTCGATAGAACTTGGAAGATGACTAATGTAAGCGAATATGCAAATGTTTTGAATGATGAAGAGGACATAACAAAAGATTGGAGCGGTAAAAAGAAAAACCTATAACGTTTCTGATCAATTGAAGTGTTTTCGATTGATTATAATTTTTTCTTATTTAATTTTAAGTACAAAAGTACAAAACTCAATCAGGTATGATAAAATTTCTATTTTCACACTTCTTTAAGAAGGGGGAAAAAGAGAGAGAAAAGAGGATAGAAAGAGAAAAAAAATTATATTTGTTGTAAATATAGAAGTAAAAGGCACCGAAAGTTAGGGAAAAGAAATAGTAATGTAATGATTATGTTTTTATTGTGTGAATGACTATTGTATATAAGATCAATATTTGTAATACGATGTGCCCCAATATTTTTCTATAAATAGGGGGTCATTTGTAATGAATTCAATAACGAGAATTCAAATGAAAAACTCTCTCGTTCACAATACGTTATCAGCACGATAACTCTATTTTTACTTCTAAACAGATTTTCTTCTCTTTTGAATTTAAATCTATAATCATTCCTCTTCACCTCCTCCACTACAATTGGTGCCAAAATCACACGAAACTCTTCTCCCATGATTTATCATTAATAAATTAAATCACGGTTCCGTTTAGAAATTCCTTGGTCTTAATTTCTACTCCATTGTTCATAGCATCAGTTACATATGGTGGAGGGATCTCATTTTCTTCTTCATAAATAACCATAAACGCAATGATCGAGATCAAAGCTTCCACCTGCTTCTTTGTCAATGATGAAACTCAAAACTAACACCTACGGATTCTATGCCAATTTATTGCTTTGGAATTCTAAGAAAACTATAGTGGAGCTTTATGATAATGCTCAACAGATTTCATTTTTATTTTCCTTCACTCTCACCTCCTTCCCCGCTCCTCACTCCGGTTAGCTTAGCCTCTAGCAATTGAATAATATTAAGATAAACTCACCTTCATTCTTAAATCGGAGAAATCCACCTCAGTTTCATCAACCCTCCATGATTCCATAGCGATGAAGCTTTTCTTATAAGTCATAGATATCCATCCACCTAGACTTTTGATTTCTCGATTTCCTGATCGGAGTCTACAACGCCGGACAAAGAATTTAGAAGCACTAAACTTTCAATTGCACAAAGAAACAAGTTGCTAATCTTTTTACCCCCTACTGCCCTAACTTTCATCCTTAATTGGAATTTTGTTTCCATTCTGAATGAGTTGTGGAGTAGGTGGAGAAAGTCTAAAGTTTTGATAATAATATTTTCTATGCCATGGTCCACAATTTATCACAAAAGCCAAGACATCATGAGTGGATTTTGAGTAATTTAGCATACATTTCTATGCAAATAATTCATTACGTGATTAGAGAATTGGAAAAGGAAGGAAAGCTTATCTACAAGCCAGGAATAATTGATTTGTGATGTGGACATGTGGTAGTGGGATGAATAGTATGACTATGTGGTTGAGTGTAAACTTCTTTACACCAGGTTAGTACATCTTATTATTATTATTATTATTATTATTATTATTATTATTATTATTATTATTTAGTGTAGAAATCATATCCGAGTATTAAAAGAAGTCCCAATTATTAGAAGATTATGAAATTAACAATGAACTAATTAACTACAAAATATTAATAAGTAATACGAATTGAGATTAAAATAATATTATTTTAATCTTAATAGTTGAAGTAAATTATTGGAAAATGAAAAGAGAAATATAATAATTATATTTTGGTAATTATTATATCAAAGTATCATAAATTGATGGACAATTTTACCTTTGAGAACTAGAATGGACAATTTTGCCTATGATCAGTAATGGATAATTTCCATATGGTAGGTTCCACCACCTATTGGAATCTAAATTTACATTTATTACTATAATTTATATATAATTGGTTATACCGCCTATTGAAATTTAAATTTATTGTGATAATTCCCATACGGTAGGTTCTACCACCTATTGGGGAGAATTTAATTTCTATTATTTATGTTTTTATACTTCAAATGTGGTGGGTTATACCACACAACTAGAGTAAGTACTTTAGATGTGGTGGGTTATACCACGATTAGAATGTATATCACCAATGTGGTTGGATTAAACCCACGATTGGTACTAAATAATAGAAACCGATTTATATATTCGACAAGGATGTTATATTGAGATTAACAAAGAGATTTGAGCAAATGATGATATATGTATTGATAAATTGCTCAAAGAAGTTCATGGTGATAAAAGAGAAAGAAGATATACCATGGTGAAAAATCTCGTTATGAGATAAATATATTGTGATATATTGATACAATGACGAGAAATGCTCTCAAAGAAGCATTTAATGAAGAAATATTCATTCTCCACGTTTATTGAATATTGATGGAGAAAATTGAGCAAGAGGCACTAGAAGTTACGATTGAATAAATAAATGAAAGTGAAATGCTCAATAGATCCCAATTGATAAATCAAATGAAATGAATCATATGGTGGGATCATTTGAAATAATCCTATTGATAATATGAGATCGTATTGATATGAGAAGAAAACGATACTGAAGAAGCATATAGTATGCTAATGGTACAATAGACATTTATATTCGAACAAAATATGATATTATTATTGCTCTAGAAGATGCACAAAACGGAACATATTGAGAATATCAAAGGGTGGAAATAAACACTCGAAAATATAGAAATATAAAAGAAAATACGTATTGAACTCCTTAAATGAGGGATGCGTCTCGAGAGTATAAATACTGTAACTCTCGCCATCCCTAACATTCATTCATAATGAAAGATCCAAAGGATCTCTTTTCCGCTTGACACCAATGGTCTCAGAATCGACGGGTTTCACTTTCCACAGATTCTTGAACATATGATTGAATCTTGATGAGTAGATCAGTAACCGTATTAGCAGAAACAAGTATATTTCTCGCTGAACGAGAAATAAATTTATAATCTACACCCTGATCTAGAAATGCTAGCAAACCATCAAAGAAATAATTAATATTCAACAAACCTATGGGTTTGGTATGAAAATTCCACTGTGCCCATGATGCTATATTGAATATTTCCTCCAAAGGTGTGATAGCCGCTGGAAGGACAATAAAAGCATCACTATTGTTCATCATGTACATCATGCGATCATGAATAGATCTGCTTTTAGCATCAAATTGAACCCATGATTGTATCTTGGATTCAATACGATTGCTAGCTCCAACTTGATGAAAAGGTAATACGCTTGACACTCTTATCCCCCATAATTGTGCGGCTGTAAGACTCTTTAAAAGCTTGGTATTGGTCCCTCCATACAAAGATATTGATGTTTTGTTTCCCCAATTCCTTTATAAGTTGGTTTGCCATATCTATATATTGGATATCACCTATCGCCTAGATCCACCAAGAACACATACAGCCTTAATCGTGTGAGGTGAAGATTGATTTGCATGAGATGATTCTAAAATTCCCATCGCCATCTCCATCTCCATCTCTCTTTACACTAAAGTTTCAATGTATGAATGAGAGATACGTGAATCCTCTATTTAAAGATAAATTTTCAAACCAATAAGTGATTTTACTATTTACCTTTTGACAATATGAGAAAAGAGAATGAGAAAATATCGATGAAATGACATACACTTTCGGTGATTGAAATCTATATATAAATATATTTATTTATTTATTTACATACATATATATATTTAAAAAAACGATATTTACAATTACGCCAAATACATCGATCTACGCCAAAATTTTTCACAATTACGAAAATCATAATACTAAATTTTTCTACTAAATTTACAAATAGGATCTTTTAAAGTAAGATTTTCGAGACTGCACTGCTCTTGTTCATCTTTAAATTTGGCCCATAAGGCCATAAGCTCACCTTGCACGTGTCCACTAGGATGTGTCTCAAGAGCCTGTTGAATATCATCCAAAGACTCCTTACTCAATCCATCCTTAATGAATGCTATTTTATCCTCTCGGTTTTTGGACAAGTACCCCACAGATTTACATCGAGTGTCACAAGTCCACCGAGCACATTTATAGCATCCTCCTAACCTTTGCTCTTCGCTTCTTGAAAAACTACTTTTACCCATTCCAGGCATGTATTTAGAAGGAATCGAAATCTCACCAGATAATCGGACCTTTGCTTCAATCAACCACAAAATATCTTGTGGTATGCCCTTATTCATTAGTATCCTTAATCTTTCGAGTCTACATAGATAAATTCTCTTTAGAATTTTGATCGGCAGTGAGGGATAGTATTTTCGAAGATTTGAGAGCGTATGATCCATTATAATACTCGGACCCTTGTTGGGGTGAATATTATAAGCGTCCTGATGACTTATAAACCCGTGATGAGGTACGATTCCGCGTTTGAACAAGCATGATATGAAACGTATGGGTTAAGATTCAACGCTGAACAAGAATGTCACGGGTAATAATGGCACCGAAAGATGATGGGATATGTCGGTGAGCCATAGATATGATAAAAGTGATAAATCATGTTGAGCACTATATAGATCCCTGCTCGATTGATGTAAATAATTTATTGAAATCAAGAACCGGAAGAATTTTTCAAATGATTGTTCTCGATAAATGATGAAATCATTACTAGCCAATGATTTGGAATAAATTTAAAATATATTTGGAACATATATATGGGATGAGATATATGGGCCCACTCACCCTTCATGTGGACTACTAATAATATGATATGGATCCACTGTGTAGTCACATGTGTATATAGTAATAGAAAATTTACGAAATGATTTGCTCATGATAAGAGCACGAAGTTCCAGATCGAATGATAAAGCTAGTGAGTGTATATCCAAAATAATTTGAATAAGGCCGTAAATAATTGGATATGCATACGAGTGGGATAGACTTGGCAAAATATTTAAAGTCCTCCAATCGATTTGCCAAAATCGAGAACAAAATATAGAATGAAAAATTCCCCCATTAAAACTAAATATTGAGAATATATATGATGAAAAGTATACAAATTGTGTCGAGTTTAGTTGTTTGCATGAGGGGGAGTATTAATAGTTTGGAAATAATATATGAAATGTATCATGAATTTGAAATTCAAATATGAATCAAACGATCTCATATACCAATTATATATGTTTTGATAAATTAGCAAGCCCGAAGTATTGATATTATTTAAATAAAAGTTCCCCAAATATGTATATCAAAGCAAATGATAGAAGGTGATTTTGATAAAGGAGGCATACACTTTGAAGAGAATATAGACTCAAGTATATTGTGCAATTCTAAAAGAGGATTGATAATGAGATATCTCAATAAGTTATATCATTATGGGGAAAGAAATGAAATTTGAAAGTGTCGACACGGTATGAAAATGTAGCGCTACATACGATCAACGATAATGAGGATATTGAGATATATCGAAGAATAATATTGAAATATACATATACGGGCTTGATAAGAAAATTGAACTATTAAAAGGATAACATTGCTTGTAATAGCTTAAAGCAATGATATTGTTGTACGCTGTACTCTTTTCCTTGTTTGAGGTTTTTATCCCAAATGGTTTTTCCTAAACAAGGTTTTTAATGAGGCAAATTTAATCACAACTAATAGAAGATCTCGAGAGAAGATTTGGATATATATATGTCGATACAAGGAGAATGTAAGATCGAGATTGTCGATTGCAAATAAGCACCGATTATGACACAAAGGATAAATATGATACTTACCTGAAGGATTTTGATTTAAACATACTTGTACAAACTACGCTGCACTCTTTTTCCCTTGATTAAGGTTTTATCCCATCGGGTTTTCCTACCAAGGTTTTTAATGAGGCAACGCTTATGACGATGGCTTATAAATCTTCCGTCAAAGGTGAGCGATCGCCCCCAAGATACTGAATCAAATGGAGTAGTCAGACTTTTTCCTCCGATCAAGTTTTTCCCATCGGGTTTTCTTGACAAGGTTTTAACGAGGCAAAGACATGAATACTTATATAAGAATGATTGTTGTCGTGGG
The DNA here is from genome assembly GCA_018223645.1 of Jasminum sambac. Lineage (NCBI taxonomy): Eukaryota > Viridiplantae > Streptophyta > Magnoliopsida > Lamiales > Oleaceae > Jasminum > Jasminum sambac. The sequence goes on from CP073652.1 coordinate 33,529,118, forward strand.
GAGCAACTTACCTCTTCGCCAGGTTTTGCCCTACGAGGTTTTCCTGAAGCAATATATAATCACTCAAATTTTCCTACAATCAATTTGAGAGTTTTTCTCCCATTAGACTTTTCTATAAACAAGTTTAAAAGACAATTGTATAAAATAGTCATTCAAGGGGGAGTGTTGTAAATATGGAAGTAAAAGGCACCGAAAGTTAGGGAAAAGAAATAGTAATGTAATGATTATGTTTTTATTGTGTGAATGACTATTGTATATTAGATCAATATTTGTAATACGATGTGCCCCAATATTTTTCTATAAATAGGGGTCATTTGTAATGAATTCAATAACGAGAATTCAAATGAAAAACTCTCTTGTTCACAACAATATTTATGTAAAATAAGAAGTGTTCCAGTTTCTAATACTTTTAAGCCCGTTAGGAAACAACTTTAAAGTGTTTTAAAGTGTTTTAATGTAAAGGATGAGAGAGAATAAGTGGAGTTGAGTGGTTGAGATTTGTTGATGTGATGAGATATGTGGATGTGATTGATTTAGGAGAGAGAAAGAATGTATAAAAAAGTTGAAAAAAGTGGTAAAAATATTTTTAAGTAGTTCCCTAACATGGTGTAAAGAATAGAACAGAAAAAATTAATGTGGAATTAAGTAAAGAATCTAAAGATGGTGATATTTTATTCGAGCTTGTGAGATTGAGATTTTACACATCATTTTGCTTTCTGATTATTTTTAGGCCTTGTTCTATTCAACATAAACCAACACAAATTTTATCAACTTTTTCTCTCTCATCATTTACAACCACATATTCAATTATTTAATATATTTTCCTCAAATTTCAATCACACATTCAACACGTATATCAAAAATTTTTTTATCACCAATCATACCCTTAATTACACATTTGAATTCCTTCTAATTTCAATTACTCTCTTCCTTTTTTTTTTTTTTGTCTCTCTGAAAATGAGCCTTGATTTGGTACTACACAGTACAATTTTTTTTGGGGGCTATTTGCACCCTTTTTTTGCTAAATACACCCTAAAAACTTTTTGGACAAAAATAACTTCCAATAAAATTACCAAATTACTATTTTTTTGTTTTGTGTTGGGCAAGGAATGTAATGGCTATTCGACTAGCAAATGCTACCATTTTCGGAAGGAAGCTGCCACAATTAGAACCAAGCTGCTGCCATTTCCGACAACAATACTGTTGGAAATGATAGCAAAAGAGGTTACCACAATTGGTAGCAAAAGTTTTTTTTTGCTGAAAAAGTACAATGGGGGGTGTATTAAGCAAATTTCGCTTGATAAAAAAATTGGGAGTGAGTGTGTGGGTGTATTTCGCAAAAAATGGGTGGCAAAATAGCCTCACCCTACCAAATATGGTACTCGCATGCTGAGTGGCCACGGCTCCAAGAACGGCTAGCCCCACTTTTGGAGGAATTATTTTGCTACTCCAAATTGAAAGAGAAGCAGTAGCCGGAAATTGCAGTAACCTGAAGAGAGAGATGGGTGGAGAAGAAGAAGACACAATCGTGCTTTTTGGTGGGAATTAAGGCTTTTGACCCTTTTTCCTTTTATTTGCAAATCTGGTCCTCTCCCTTTGGATAACTTAAGAAGGTGGTCCAAAAGGACTTAAGGAAAGGACCGACCACCGTCTGGTGGGCGTGCGAGTGTTATAAAATGGTCCGTGCATGGTGGCCATAGCAAAACCTTCTTTTTAATACACAATCTTTCTTTTTGGTAAATTTTTTCACTATTTCACTAATTAGAAGTGGTCTCTTCTCTTTGGTTAACTGAAATTACACTCGTAACGGTAGAATGATCTAATCCATGGTGGGTAGAATTACATCCCCGTTATAGGCATTTGATTATTTCCACAGTTTAACTACAATAAAAATAAAAATCACCTGTCATGGGGCTATCCGAAAAAGTAATATATTCTTGACTTTATTCAAGACCCTAAATTGCTTCAGAAAATACTTATTAACAAGCCAATTAATAGTTTAACTTAATAATTTAACAATCAAATTAGCAAATTTTTGCCTGAAAAAACAAATGAGGGCAAAATGGAAAATAAATTCACCACGGTCGCCGCCACCTTGTTGTTGCCGCCACGCATGTTGCTGCCACCTTTGATGTTTTCCTTAGTCACCAACGATCAGAGGCAAATGTTCTAACAAGTTGGCAGCAGAATATGCCAACACGGTGACATGGCGTCCTCACAAGAAGCCACATCATCGTCATTTAAATTTTTTTTAGCATCTACATTAAGTGAGATGAATAATACATAACTGCTTCCTGATGGTGGGGGCTCGTGTGGGCCCCATGATTTTCTCCAAAAAATGAGAGTATTGGCATGATCTCCTTCTAACACTATTGGTAGGGGATCTTGAGCAAACGATCAGAACCAGTTCGGCTTTGGCCACAAACAGAACCAGATCTTGTTCTAGAGGCCACCAAAAGTAAATCTGGTTCTGGTCTTAGCTAAAACCAATGACGAACCAACAGTAGAGGCCACGGCCAAAAACAGGGTACAGGTAGGTAGAGGCTGACAGTAGCATATTCTTGCATTGGAGATAGTGGTTGTGCGGTGGCGAGGACAATGACAAAGTGGTGGTGGGAGTGAGAGGAGAGAATGTTTGAAAATTAGGGTTAGAGTTTGATGGAGAAGCAATCTATGAATTCAAAGTGATTTATGAAATACTTTTATTTTTTTGGGCATTCTATGTAATTTTCTCTAAAAAATTGGCTTTTTGGATTTTTATTTTTATTTTTATTTTTTGGGGCCTTAAGAAGTCGTTTAGGGTGGCTTATACCTTGGGCCGCCTATACTTTGAAGTTATTATTCATTGTCATTTGAAAATGTTAAATATGACGATGAACATGTGCATAAAACAAATGGTGTGGAGGTTATAATAAAAGGTTTGGAAAATCGTGCGGTCAGGAAAAAAGGTTGCATATGTGTAAGTGCAACTATATGGACTCAAAGATTGGTTACATTTTTGTGTAATTTACCCTAAAATTTTTTATAAATAAATATGCTGATTAGCCGTAGTAATGATTGGATCAATGGCGATGTTGCATATAAATATTGGCTAATGATATTGTAGTATCGATCTTGACATATATCAGCAAGTGAAGATAATAACTCCTTCCCATACAGGGAGGATATCATTTGTGTACCGAGGATATCATAGAGCAAACAAGAATAGACAGTAAACTTTGCATAAATTAAGTCCAACACACTGAAATGCAAATGCGACGAAATAAAGGTTTGTTGATGGTTGTATTAATTCGATTTGCGTGACGCACATTAGTACAAAAATGAGCTTAGGTGACGGTTGTTTTAGACTTAGGATGACATTTTTTTATCGCCACCCAAACCAGCGACACCCAAAGTCGTCAAAAGGGTGGCAGTTGAAAAAACGCCACCCAAAATAGATTTAAGGTGGCTGTTAAAAACAACCGCCACCCTTTATTATTATTATTATTATTTTTAAAAAGGACTTAGGGTGGCGGTTGTTGGACACAACCGCCACCCTAAGTCGACTTAGGGTGGCGGTTGTGTCCAACAACTGCCACCTTAAGTTTTTTTTTTTTATAAAAAAAAAGCACTTAGGGTGGCGGTTCTAGTGCAAAACCGCCACCCAAAGTCCACTTTTTTTTATGATATGAGCGATGGAAAACACACGAAATAATTTTTATTCAAAACTAATTGCATCCAATTACAACAAAATGAACAATCTAAGAAAAACACAAAATTATAAGATGAAAAGCTAAAAATTGCGTTTTGAGGCCTTAGATGACCTCAGATCGGACATCGTATTCCAGAATGTACTCGTGGGTTGAAAACGGACATCGTATGCAAAAGTTATGATCATTTAAAGTTTTCATGCTCAAAAACTCGAAAAAAAATTATATTAACTATTATACAAAAATAAACGAGATTGATATGACCAAAAGATCAAAGAAACTTACCCATGACCAATTTGTTAAGAAATTGCACTTAAGAATATTTCAAGAAATTTCAAAAATTTTCAAAAGAATGAGAAACTTAGAAGCGGGAATACCAGATCTGGTGATTTGGTGGAATATTTAAAGGGAAAGGGTGACGGTTGTAGCAAAAAATTGCCACCCAAAAGTATTTTAATAATAAAAAAAACGGGTGGCGGTTGTTAGCTTACAACCGCCACCCTATGTACTAATTTTTTTAACGTTCGTTTAGGGTGGCAGTTGTTTTACACAACCGCCACCCTATGTTCTTAATTTTTTTTTTTTTAACGTTGGTTTAGGGTGGCGGTTGTGTTAACAACCGCCACCCTAAACGAACATAGGGCGGCGGTTGTTTTGCACAACCGCCACCCTATGTTCTTAAATTTTTTTAACGTTGGTTTAGGGTGGTGGATTTTTGCTATAACCGCCACCCTTTCTTAATTCCGAGCATCAATGGTGGCGGTTTCAATGAAAACGCCACCTAATGGGCGTCACCTAATGTCACTTGTGTACTAGTGCATATTAAACACTTGCCATATTCCTCGCATTGATTAAAAAAATAAAAAATTACACTTACCATATATTGCAAAATTCATTTTCCATATTCAGCGTGTATGCTTTTCTTTATTAACAATTATAGTCGACTTGCCTTAAAAAACTAAAAAAAAAAAAATCACTGTAGCTTTTGGCCAGAAAACATGCTTTGGTGGAAGAACTTTTATATATTTATAGATACTTGGACAATTTGTTCGTAGCTTTTGGCAAACATTCGTTTGCCTTGAATATTCTCTGCTAAACTCGCAAAGAGTTAACTCGACAATAGAGTTGAGATTCATACCATTTGGTGGTTCATATCCTTGGGATTCTTGGTTCTAGCTGCTACGTCATCCATTTTATTCTATGCGGTAGATGATTTGAGAGCTAAACATTCGGAAAAATACTCTCTAGGATAAAGAATGACAAGACTCGAGTGTAAGCAGAAGGTTTTGCCGCACTCTTTATCTGTTCAGCTGTCCATCTCATTGTCAGGCTTTTGGTGGTCGGTTGTGTAAAGTGGGTTCACTTCTCATCTCATAAGATGCATTTTGATTCTCCGTTCTTGAATTTGAATACACCTCCACAACTAAACTTGAATTGAAGTTTAATTTCACATTGTTAGTCATTTGGATCAACTGCGTGTTTGTTCATCTCACCAAAAGAATTTGAACTAGAAGGTTTGATATCACTACTTCTATTTTGGATTTTTGACTTCTCTTATTAAAATTTTGCAAAGAGGAGTACGTGGTCCAAACATTTATATATTGTTTTATTATTTTATATTCTTTAATGTGGGATTTATCTCTTAACAATTATTACACACAAAACTCTTGATAGCTTGAGCCCAAGCTTATGCAGCCTCCAATAAAGATATAAGCATGCCAAGTTAACGCCGTCCAATAAAGATATGTAAGCATATCAAATTAATTCTAGAGTTGTGAGTATTTAAAATCTAAAATATTTTCATATTTTGGTTAGAAATAAAAAATACTATTATAAGAAAATATAAAACATATTTTAATCTCACTGAATACTTACATCTTTATTTGTTGATATTACAAGCGAGGCACTGTTGTGAAAATAATCTCAAGTGTACGATGTCGGTACAAAAGTAGTAAAGTGGACATTTTTAGAGTCCGGATTATCGATCCCACGAGGACTAATTTACTTCATATCGGTTCAAACTAATTTTAACAAAAGCAAATAAAAATATAAAGATTAACGATTGGTTTTTAGCAAAAAATAAGAAAATATTGGGAAGTAAATTGCAAAAATTATAAAAGTTTGTTGAATTAATGGAGAGTGAAGTTGGGACTCCCGATTTATCTTTAGATTTCCTATTTGATTTCTCCTCTCAATTCCAAATCTCAAGTAGTGTTAATTCACGAAATTGATTTAATTTACCTCTCTCGAGTTCAAATTAATCCTATTTAATTAAGTCCACTACCATATCTCTATGCGTAGTTAGAATGATCCTCAATTAAATGCATTAATGTGCTTAGGAATTCATAAATATCCACCTGTCACGTGGAATCTCAACAATTATAAAAGTCTATCTCTAGCTCTTATGTAAATTGCCGGATTTTACTACGTGGTTTAAATCTTTAACTTACCTCTCGGTTTGTTAAAATTCACAAATCATTGATTTAGTGGCCAAGTAAATTATGCATTAAACATAGTAGTAAAATCAACACATAAAATAAAAGCACAAGAAATTAAGAGTTAAAATCAAATCATAGATCTAAGTTACATCGTTCATCCCAACTAATAAATTTAGCTATTCATGCTAAAAAGTAAAGGAATAAAAGAAATAAAGGAGTTCATCACCGGATCTAGAAGAGAAATCGAGAGTGAAGAGTAGATCTTGCACCAAGTGTCAACTCCGTCTTGAATCCCCTCCAAAAACCATGTGAATCCCTCGACTGTGGTGTGTTTTTGCCTTCAATTAATCCTTCTAATAACTCTCCAAAAGCTCTCTAATTATGTGTCAAAAGGAAGTATTTATAGCCCCCATTCAGCCCTTCAAAGATGCTCAAAGTCGTGTGGAGAAATAAGGTAGAATCCAATTAGGAAAAGAAGTCCGGAAATTGGCGTGTTGCTGAAGACAGGGACTTGCGGCCGCACTTCCACTTTTTGCGGCCGCACATTCTTTCTGCGGCCCACAGATTGTTTGGTCGGGCTTTTTCTCCATTATTGCGGACGTAACTTATTATTTTGCGGGCGCAACCTATTATACCATAAATAATTCATCCTTATTTGCAATATTTGGTCCTCCAACTTTGGTTCCTTTCATATATTGGTCCAAAACTCTTCGATTTCGTGTAAATTCGCCCTCTTCTCATCCTTTATTGCAATGCTTTTGATTCATGTTGGTTCTTTTTCTACAAATAGACAAATTAGACCTAATAAATACTCTAAAATACTTATAAAAACTATGAAATAAACACATTTAATATGCTTATCAGGCACTCTTCTTATATAGGCCAATTTTCTTCCAATGGACGATGGGGATTAATTATAGTCATCGACTAGGACTCGTTCTCAATAAGTTTCTACATACTACGTGAGACTAGCTCCGCAAGCTTCCATATACTTCCCACCTAGAACAATGATAATATGAAGAATATAAGGGGGCATTCTCTTTGCTGTTTTTAACCCGTTTTCTGTTTTCGAAAATATTGAAAACACGTTCTGTTCATTGTTTTCGAAAATCCATTTTCGAAAACGTTTTCAACATTTGTATAGGAAACACGAAAACGTCTTTTTAACATTTTTGGCATTTTCAGTGTTAAATGTTGAAAACAAGGAAAACTCGTTTTCGAATTTTAAACTTTACATTTATTATATTTCAGTCCCAAATTTTATTTTTCGTACGTTTCAATTCCCGACCACCACCACCGCTGGCCACGAAAAGTCAAACCACCAGATCTGGTGGTTCTCCACCTGAGAACCACTGTCGCAGTGGTTCTCAGGTGGAGAACCACCTGCGCAGGTGGTTCTCCACCTCGGAGAACCACTTGCGAGGTGGAGAACCACCATCGCAGGTGGTTCTCGAGCTGTACCATCGCAGGTGGTTCTCGAGGTTGAGAACCACCTTGGAGAACCACCGCCGGTGGTTGCCGGCGGTGGGGTTGCAGGGGGTGGGGTGGGGGTAGGGTAGGTGAAGATGAGGGCTTGTTTGAAATTTTGGAAAAGTTTGAGGACCCTTTTGTAAATTTTATTATACGAAATTGTATTTTTCTAAAAGTATAAACCAAACACATTTTCTATTTTCCCTTCTCAAAAATAATTTTTTAAAACAACAAACCAAATGCATTTTCAATTTTCTCAAAACAAAAATTGAAAATAGAAAACACCAAAACATTTTCGAAAATGAAAACAGAAAATACAAAACAAACAGAACGGCCCCTAAGATATTTCTTCAAGTCCCTTCAAACTAGAGAACTTTATAAATCTCTTTGAAAACATCCAAATGGGTAGATTGCTACTTGCTAGCTAAAATTATTGCAATGGTGATCGACTTTACTCAAAAATATTAACATAAAAAATTTAATCCAATATAACTAATAGCAATCAAAAAGAGTTGAGTGGGTGTCTAACTTTGTTTTGAAATATGGTGAACAAACAGCTAACTAGTTAGTTACAACGTAACTGTTAAAGTTGGGTACGTAAGTATTCATTTAATTTTTCTTAATTTAAATAAACTGCATCTAGTAATTCTGAATGCAAGGACTCAAGTTTCATGAATGATCACACACAAAAAGTAAAAAGAAATAAGCGAGAAATAAATGATAGAGAAAGAGGGGAAAAAAACTCTAGAGAGGAAATATAGGTAGATGTGTATAAACGTATGGTTAAAAAGTAAATTAGTGGGTTGATTTTTAACTTTTTATGAGTGAAAATAGGTAATTTTGTTGATTAAGATAAATATTGTTTGACTTCATCTCAAAGAAAACCTAAATTGTGTTATAAATATAGAGCACAATAGTAGACAATATAGACATCCAAATAGCTAGATACAAAAGGGCATTGAATATGACATCTCAAACTACTACTCGATCAAAATCTTTTACATCTTTATTTCATTTCTACCGTGTTCTCCTTGTTCTTCCATTAGCCTTCTTGAATTTGGTTTCGGCATTTCCATATCCAGTTCCAAGGCTATCAACATTTAGAGAATCAATATTTCGAGGTGATCTTAATAAAAATTTATCTGCGTATACATCTTCAGATAATTCTGTAGCATATTATTACATACAAACTCTTGATCACTTCAACTACGCACCCCAAAGTTATGCTACATTCCGACAGAGATATGTAGTCGACTTCACGTATTGGGGTGGTGCAAGTTCGAACTCCCCCATCTTCGTACTACTTGGCGCCGAAGAAGCGCTAGAGTTTGATATGCAAGTTGGTTTTGTGAGGGCCTATGCCTCCCATTTCAAGGCTCTTCAAGTATACATTGAGGTACCAACAATACGCATTGCTTATTCATCACAGATAAATACCATTACCCTTCATGCATGTTGAGAATTGAATAGTATATTATCCGATAACGAACATCAATTTTATGATCAAGGATTAAATGTATACCTATTTTGTGCAATTGGGAGTATACAGTACCTCTAATAAAAGGATAGGTAAAATACTACTTTTATCTTTCTGTATTAGTAAAGTCTACCCCTCCAAAAGAGTGTGTGCACACACTTTGAGCTTACAAAATGAGTATACACCTAACATGGTCATTTCATCAATCTTACGTCATCGTCTAAAAATATGAATATCAGAACCCTAGAGATATTTAAAAAGTCTGACTATTTTGATTTCTTGTTTTTGTTTAGCATCGGTATTATGGAAAATCAGTCCCATTTGGAATGATGGAAGAAGCCATGAATAATGCAAACATTCGCGGATTTTTCAACTCGGCACAAGCTTTAGCAGATTATGCAGAGTTGATACTACACATAAAAGAGAAATTTTCAGCTCAGAAGTCTCCTGTTATTGTGGTTGGGGGATCATATGGAGGAAGTAAGCAAATCAAGAGTTAATCAATATTATCACTTATTTTCATAAATTAATTTACATACCTTTATTATTTAGATTAATTTTCCTTTTTATTTTTTCAAATACATTGATTTATAATTAATTAATCCCAGAATTGTATAATAATTTTCAGTGCTGGCTGCATGGTTTAGGCTCAAGTATCCACACCTTGCTCTTGGTGCTTTAGCCTCATCAGCACCTCTTCTTTACTTTGATAATATTACTCCACAAAATGGATATTACTCAGTTATAACCAAGGATTTCAAGGTAATTAATAAATAATTTATAAAAATTACATTTCCAATTATTATATCTTTTTTTAAAAAATTAAGAGAAATAATAAATTATTTCTTTCATTTATTTTGCAGGAAGAAAGTCAGAGTTGTTACGAAACAATCCGCACATCATGGTCTGAAATAGACAAAGTGGCTTCCTTACCCTATGGCCTCACATTTCTCAGTAGAAAATTCAGGAGCTGCCGGTAATAATGCAATAATACCATAAATATTTGAATCCCATAATCCAATAAATGGAGCAAATATAGATATAGATTAATCCAATCTGATATGTTATAATAATAATAATATAATATAATTTATGCATTTCCGTATTATTTATTACATTAATTTTTTTCATTTTCATTTTGAAATTGATACCATACTTTCAATTTTAATAAAGAACTTTCGAAGCTATCATATTCCAATATCACATAATAATATGTATTATAATAAATTTTTTAATGAGATTCGGAAAAAAACTAAACAAAATACGTTTCTATAATTTCAAGAATATTTTATTTCAAACCAGTAAAATATTCATGCATAATTATCCTTTTAACATTTTTCAATTATAAATATATGCTGGGATCTCTGGTAATGGCTTGCAACATTTAAACCTATGTCAACAAATACATCGAATTTCTTTCATCAAATAAATTGAGGCACATAGAATATTGTTAATAAAGTGAATTTTATCTGAATCCGATGGATGTGGAATATGGATTTAATAATAAAAAATCCCTTGAATTATTTGAAGCCATGTATCAACGAATTTTCTTATGGGACGGAATTTGATATAGGTAAATTCGATGTGTATCTAATCTTTTTATAGCCCTAATTATATAAATGATATATCCGATCTGTATCCGATCCGTTTACAAACCTAATTATAGTGGAAAAATTTGTTAATTACTTTCTATTTAATTATTATTTATTTACTATTTTTTTTCAGGCCATTTGAGAGTACTTTTCAGCTAAAGAATTATTTGGATTCAGTCTACTCACAGGCTGCTCAGTATAATGCACCACCAAGGTATCCAGTCTCAGTTGTATGTCGAGGAATCGATAGAGAACCCGTCGGAACTGATATTCTTAGCCGGATTGCCGCCGGGGTCGAGGCTTTTAGACCGAGTCGGCCATGCCACAATATAAATGAATATATACATAAATACAATTATGGAGTTGAACCAATAGTGGGATGGGCTTGGCAAGTAAGTAATTAGGGTTATCTCTTATATATATAATTCAATTCATTATTCGATTAATGCTATTCCTAGTGAATCCTCAACGGTAATAAATGATTTGAGAGTTAAGTGTCCAAAAATGCTGATCGGTCAGTGAACTTACATTTAAGATAATTTTGTCTTTTGGGCCGTTTTCAACCATTTATGCATTGATTTATGCAGCAAGCTGAATGTACGTAAAAGAATCCATATTCATTGTTTCAATTTCTATTTTGTTGACTTTTCATCTCAACAAAATAATCTACATACAAAATCAAGTATATTTATTCAGTGACATGACATTAAGTGAGATCGAGGAGTATATCTTGATCAATGCAGTGTGATGTAATTGACCAAATGCATGTAAAGAAATTGTTCTTAAAAGTATATATGTCGAATTATTGTATTTAGGGTTTTCTTTTTCATTAGACTTGTAGTGAAATGGTGATGCCTATAGGAAGAGGAAGAGATGATACAATGTTTCCACCAGCACCTTTCGATTTCGATCGATTTAGCAGAAATTGCTACTACAAATTTGGCGTCCGACCTCGACCACATTGGATTACAACTTACTTTGGAGGCCATGTAAGTTCTTTTCTTCTAAATTTTAGTGACTACATATAATTACTCATTTGTGGCATCAACATACTTATTTTTCTTTATTTTACTCAAACTTCAGGATATCAAATTGATTTTGCGCCGGTTTGGAAGTAACATAATCTTCTCCAATGGTCTAAAGGATCCATACAGTAGTGCAGGGTAATTAACCAAAATGCAATTCTCTTAAATCATATTTGTTTTAGTTATTTGATTTTTAATTTTTTTTTTTAAAATCATAGGGTGCTAGAAGACATATCAGACAGTATCATTGCGGTCTCTACAGTTAATGGTATGCCATTGCTTGTATATTTAATGTGATCAACATGACATGATGTAATTGCCTCTATACCATAACAAATCGATCTGATATGTTTCTTGTAGACACAAATTTACGTGACCATTACATCACTTCTGATACTAAAGTATAATACTTTTGCAGGGTCTCATTGCTTGGACATATCTCCACCAAGACAAAGTGATCCTCAATGGTTGGTCGAGCAAAGGAACAAAGAGGTTAAAATTATTGACGGATGGCTTGCAAAATACTATGCTGATATTGATTAAAAATAAAAAAACGCCGTAGAAAAAACTGAGTCGAAAATTTATGTGCCATGCTTCGATTTGTATTAATTTTAATGGTATTTGTTTATGTACTACGCTTGATTCATGTAAATATAATTTTTTAATGTAGATTTTTGAAAATGTCTGACGAAATGAAAATATTATATAAGAAAATATGAAATTTGATTTCTATAAGTGCGCGGTTGAAAATGAAATTTCTAATAATTAACTAGCTTTTATGTTAAAATTTTAGCTCCATCTGTTGTTCACATTTACGCTTGTTTGGGTCATCTAATTCAACAAAATAATCACTATTATTTAATACTTTGTGAAAATTAGCGAGTCTTGATCGTCTATTGTTCCATTGATTTTGTGTTCGTCAACAAGCCGTGATTACACTTATATATATATATATATATAATCATAATATTTAGTTAATTTGTGACCCATGAAAAATCTTTCTAATTCAAAGTACCACCTCTCTTGGTAAATGGTCCAATATACGCACACGCTACTTTTTGCTCGTGCGAGAATGTAGAATTATTAGAAACTATTTGTAATGCTAGAATCGGGTGTAGTGGGTTGGCTAGTGAGGGCAAGAGTTGGCCCAAATTGGGGAAATGATTGGTCATTTGTTTGTTGACTAACTCAATTGCCCCCCAATTTCTTGTGTCTCACTCATTACTTCTACGTTTTGAGAGATCCACCAGCTATTGGATGATAAAAGACGACATTGTTGACTTAACAATAGTAAGACTAATTGATTCCCCATTTTATAAATGGTTGGCATTGCTCAAGAATTTTCCTTTTGATAACGATCTTGCGTCCGGTCAATCGTGTCATTTATGAATATCGATTTGAAATATTCATTCAGAGTTATTTTTTCTAATTTTTTTCTGTTATTATTATGGTCAAAGTTTGTAGCATGTTACTTATTCGTCAAAAAGCAAATTTTCTTATGAAGAAAAAGTATTTTTTCGTGGTATTCAATTTCTGATTGTGTTCTATATCACTCACTCAATAAGGGTGTGTGGTATATATCTGATTCTGCAGTACTCAAAATTACCATGATTTTGAGTATTAAAGTGCTGGATCTTTGTATCTTGTGTGCGTTTGTTATGCGTGTTCTTTGGGGGAAAAAAGAAAGAAAGAAAAAGTATTTCTAGAGAATGGACGACCAAGTCTGAAAGACATCTCCACTAGTTTTCTATATGTAACATCAACTCTATCTCTAATGTATATATATGTAATAAAGAAGAGAAAGAGTTATAAACAAGAAAAAGCGAGAGGGACGGAGAGAAAAGAACATAAAAATATTAAATTAAATTACGGTAATGGTAATTCACTCTTTTTAAATGGTGTTATTTTGAATTATGAAAAGGAATTGTATCTGTTTGCTATATTTTGATTATAATAATAATAATTGAAATTTCATCTTAATAATTATCTAAATGCAAAATTTTATATATACAAAAAAAAATCAATTAATACAATTAAAAGCTCCAGTTAAAAACGATTTATATATGTTACTTAAAAAGTGTAGTTTGATAATTTAGCTTATTTATTTCTTTAGATATTTAATAATAAAAATTCATGTTACCTTACTATGTATTACAATAACTAGTGTTTTCACCCGTGCGTTGCGCGGGGAGACTTATGTCCAATAACTCGTGTGAATATAATCATCCATAGTTACAAAATGGACCTTGATTGCGGAGAAGAGATGTGTAATGCCTGTCTACGACCAATCCATACCAATTTTGGAAGGGAGAAAAAAAGAAACGTGTAGTAAAGAAGAATTTGATGGGCGGGTCACACGATGGAATTTGTGTTTATCGGATTGAAGGGGAAGATAATGATAATAAATCAATTAGAGATGTGATAATCACGGTAATTGGGGAATTTTGAAGAATTGGAGATTTAGGCAAATACTACGTTTCCCTTATCGATTGGGAAGGACGGAAAATGGGATAAAATTAGATGCGTGTGAATTATGGATTGTACTGAAAATACGAAAAATAATTAAAGATTAAAATACTAATTTTTATATTTATAAAATTGGTGAAATAGGCGGAAAACTGACCTCATTTTATTAATATATAGATTTTTGGAAAACAAATAATATCAATGGACACATTAAATGAAACTTTTGCCCCATATATAATTAATCACAACCTTTCGTTTCAATTTATTAATCCTCTCACTTTGATTCGTAATTTTATAAAAATATCAATTCGCGTACACCTAACTATCGATTACTTTTGACTACTTTTTAAAATGCAGTACTACTTCAGAATTAGCCCCCGTTTTTTTACAACTTTTAACAAATTTTTACACATTTTAACTCATTATTATTTAAAATCAAACTAATTATATCCATATATTTTTTGGGACCCACTGTACTACACAAATCTCTATCACTCAACCTCACTCATTCTCTCTCCTATTTCACATCAAAACTCATAAATACTCATAAATACACAAACACTAACACCCACTTAGTGTTATGCATCTCAACACTCGTATCAGATTTATACATGCAAAACACATGCCCACAAACTAGGAGCTCATATGATAGGTACTATTTAAAAAAATATTTTTTCTACCATAATTCTCAACTGCTTACTCTATTAATTTAACAATCCTTTTTATTTTTTAGAAAATCTTTTATTGTTTATCCGCCATGCATCTAGTAATCTTTCTGCTTTTTTTTAGTATCTGGTCAATTTTCCTAGTTTCGTGTAAAGACCTATTCTCTCTATATATATACATCTATATACGTAAATATATGCATTAATATATTTATTCACAGACTACCAAAAATATGACTTTTAGTAGTCACAGTTGTTCCTATAATTTCGTGTCTTCAGATTAATAGCATTATTTATTTATGCATGTAGAAGAATAAAGCAGTCTTGTCCTATTACTCTATTAAAAGACGGCTATAGGAACGATTGTCTTGGTCCCTAAATGTCTAATTTCTTATTGTCTACTGCATATATTTAAGGTTAAGATTTATATTTCTTCAAATAATAATAATAATAATAATAATAATAATAATAATAATAATAATAATAATAATAATAATACGGTATGACTTATATACATTCAAAAAAAAAATTTGATTTAAATGTTTTTACCATCTAATAAATAAATCGCTCCCACTCTCTCTATATAGATAGATATGTTGACACACACATTTGCAGAAGACAAACATTATTGAACAAAACCAAAAGATCAAGATGAAAGCTAGAACAAACCCTATTTTGCTTCTTATTGTTCTAGTTCTTCGGTTAATCGCCTCAAAATCAGTTTATGCTGCCCCACACAAAATTCCAAGGCTTTCTCCATATATGAGAACAATCTCAAGAAACCCTAAGGATAACAATCTATCTCCTTCGTCACTTTCAAAGGATTACAAAACATATTTTTACAAACAAGTTCTTGATCACTTCAACTATGGAGTCAAGAGTTATACCACATTCAAACAAAGATATGTAATGAATTTCAAGTATTGGGGTGGTGGGAATTCAAGCTCTCCAATACTTGCATATCTTGGAGCTGAAGCACCATTGGATGATGATCTTCTAAGTCCTGGTTATCTCGATGCTAATGCTCCTCATTTTAAAGCTCTCCAAGTGTACATAGAGGTAATTAATTGATGTGCACATTTGTGGAAAATGTTTGGTCAATATATGTGTGAGACGTATAGGTTTATGATTTCATTTCATATTTGCTTTGTTGTTCCATCCGATCAGAACGATACACATATTTAAGTGTATTATTTCAAAAAATACGGACCGTTATTATTGGATTCGATAAAACAGTTTAAGGGACACGAAATATTGAAACAAGAGGGATTATGCAACACTGCAAAAACAATAATGTCGTAATTATGATGGTGTAGACTGGATTAGCAGCTACGTTGGTATTGGCTAGCATTAGCTAATATTAAAATATTATGTAACCGCTAATCTATGAGTAGTGACATGATGGATATATATATATATATATATATATATATATATATATATATATAGACACACACATAAAAGGGAGAAAAATAACCTAAAATTTGTGTAGCAAGTTGTCGGTTAATACTATATTCATTTGACTATTGTTTGGTGTGTTATAGATCCTTAGAATTGTTCAAACACAAGCGCAATGCCATAGCGCTATAATTTCCGGCCATATATGACCTTCGTTTTGAAACACGAAACCAGATATGGGTCCAAAACGGAAAGATGGAGTTTCAACAATTCAAAAAAATTTTCCGGGGACACCATGGCCGCCGATCAAAGTTTTTGCCATAATTTGCCCAAAAACTTTGACCGGCGGCCACAGACAGTCACGGTGTCGCTGAAAATTTTTTCAAATTGTTGGAACTCTCTCTTCCCATGTTGGATCTATATCTAATATCGGATTTCAAAATAGAGGTCGTATGTGGCCAGAAATCACAGCGCCAGCCCTAGCACTTGTGCTTGTGCTTGAATAAGACTGTGTATTGGATATATAAAACAAATTATGTGTTTGTCACTTTTCATGATCAATTGTCAAAAAAAAAAAAAAAAAAGTGTTGTAATTCTAATTGATTTCTTCTTGTTTTCTGAACTATAAGCATCGATATTATGGAAAATCAAACCCCTTCGGATCCATGAAAGAAGCAATGAAGAATGAGAGTAGTAGAGGATATTTCAACTCAGCTCAAGCTATAGCTGATTATGCAGAGATTTTATTACATATAAAGAAAGAGTTTTCAACTCAGGATTCTCCTATTATTGTTATTGGAGGATCATATGGAGGAAGTAAGCAATTTAAGAATTAATCAACTTTATTATCATTCAGTTTAATTTAATTGATTAATAAACATTAATTTGGTTTTTTTTTTTTTGTTATAAATTTGATAAGAATCCAATTTTCATTTATATATATATTTTCAGTGCTGGCTGCATGGTTTAGGCTCAAGTATCCGCACATTGCCCTTGGTGCCTTTGCCTCATCAGCCCCAATTCTTTACTTTGATAGTATAACTCCACAAAATGGATATTACAAAAAAGTAACTGAGGATTTCAAGGTATTATTATTAAATTACAAAACTTGCATTCTTATAGATTTTTCAAAGACGTACGTGAAAAACAATGTTTTAATGATCCCTTTTTATTTAAATTTTATTTTTCCCCATCTTTGCAGGAAGTGAGCAAGAGTTGCCATGAAACTATTCGAAAGTCGTGGTCTGAAATCGATAGAGTGGCTTCCAAACCCAATGGCCTCTCCATTCTTAGCAAAAAATTCAAGACCTGCGCGTAATCTATTCGAGAGATATATATATATATATATATATATATATATATATATATATATATATTCTTTTTTTGTTCCCCTTTTTCGATTTTCTCGAAATTTATTAGAAATTTTATAACTTGTTTATTGATTCAAAATTTTGTATTTAATTTAAAGTGAGTAACCATGAACTTAGAATAACCATCTTTCTATTTGATTTAAAAATTTAAACTATCAGCCACTCAAAAACTAATGCATAAAAAGTAGATATTAATAAAATTTCAATCGATTAATTTTCAGGCATTTAAACACTTCTAATGAGTTAAAGGATTATCTGGAATTGACATACGTAGATGCTGCTCAATACAATGACCCCCCAACGTATCCGGTGACAACAATTTGTAGCGGAATTGACGAAGCACCCGATGGAACTGACACTCTTGGCCGGATTTTCGCCGGCATAGTTGCAATTAGAAATCGGACATGCTATGATACAAAAGACAACTATCCAAGTGAAACAAGTGTGGGATGGAGTTGGCAAGTAAGTTTAATTGCTTTACATCTCTAGTACTTAATATATCACACATATTATCTAGCTACTTTGTATTGATTTCAATGACACTAATAAGGAGCATCCGTGTACTCAAAATTTATATAAATCAAGTTCAATTTTCATTGAAAATTATACATGAAAAAATTGAATATTTTTTGGAGATTGATCTAGATTTTCAACCGAGTCTAAACATTCAGAATTCTCGATCTCTATATTTTATTTGTCTGAGTAAAGAATTAACGAGATGTAGATGTATTTAACCTAACAATCGTACGTGCTGGAAGAATCAGACTAATATTCATTATTTTAAAAAATTTTCTTTTTCTTTTAGACATGTAGTGAAATGGTGATGCCTATTGGAAGGGGCAATAATGATACAATGTTCCCCCCATCACCTTTCGACTTGAATAAATTCGTTGAAGACTGCAAGAGAAAATACGGTGTCCCACCTCGACCACATTGGATTACAACTTATTATGGAGGCCATGTATGTTTTTTCTAGACAAATTCAAACTTTCTATAACGATTATAATTAATTATTTTTCTACTATATGTTTTGCTAAATATTTTGCTTGTTTCCAAACTTTTAGGATATTAAATTGATTTTACGACGATTTGCGAGCAACATAATTTTCTCAAATGGTTTAAGAGATCCATATAGCACTGGCGGGTAATTTACAAATTAATCTATTTTTTTTATCATTATTATTACATTTTTCTAATTAACTACATTTAATATAAATCTATTAAATTATTTGATGAGTTGGTTTTATTAATGTTTTGTACAATCACAGGGTACTCGAGGACATATCGAAAAGCATTGTCGCGGTTTCTACAATTAATGGTATATATATTCTTTATCATAAAAACTTTTCAGTACTAGCGCTGGTACTAATTATGATACCAACAAACGTTTATATGAAATCACATGTGATTTCTGATTCGATGGTATCATAATTGGTAACAGGGCTAACACTAGGAAGTTTTTATTCTTTAACATAGGCACTATAACATTGCATCATAATTAAGTTGCTCTAAACAGAGCCCACGACTTTAATTTGTTTGATTCGTCTTTGCAAATTCTTGTCACATCTTTTCGTTCCATCACATTGTCGATCCATTCAGCCATTTTGTTATGTCAAAATGATTGGTTATTTGAGCTTGAGAAGAGCAAATTTTGCTCATACGATCGAATTTTTGGAGCTATGAGAGTTGAGTGAGTGCATGGGAACTTCTGTTAATTTTTTGCAGGTTCTCATTGTTTGGACATAGTTCAACCCCAAGAAAGTGACCCTAGCTGGCTGATTGAGCAAAGGAAGAAAGAGGTTGAAATTATTGATGGATGGATAGCAAAGTATTATGCTGATGTTTTGGCCTTGAAGAAATAAAACCATTCAATTAGTGTCACACATCTATCATCTACTATTAATTTGGTCCATGCTAAACGAAGAATTCGCGCGCCGGGGAACATAAATATAAAGAAAAAAACCAGTTATGTAGTTTTCGTCAACGTGGCAAACCTGTATCCACGAGAAAAGAGAGATTGTATGCATTTAGTTGGTAGTTGGTAGTGTTGTTAGTCTACAACGACACTCGTATTTATATCACATTGTATCAGCCTTATGTAATAATAAAAGATAAGACAGCTAAAGGGTTTTTTTCACTCTCTCTAATCATCTTCAGCCGTTTTGACATTTTTTTATATTTTTAAATATAATTTCTTTACTACTTTCAAAAACAAATATAATTTCTTTACTAGTCACATAGATGAGGGACAAGGGGTATCTATTACTATATAAATTCGGAGGTGATTTTTCCACCTAAAATTTCTCTTCACTAGTCTCAATATCTTCTTTACGCATCTCTCGCCATATATATAATGATTACACAATTGCATTTATAGCAGTCGTGCAACATTTTTGACCAAGAAGGCCAATCGCCCTCTTGGTCACAGCACTGCCATTGAGGCAACGCTGGCCACGCGCATTAAATATTTTTTTTTAAATTTTTCCATTTTTCCTTTTTGGGCCGTTTCTTTTCCTTTTTTCCCCTTTCTTTATCTTTTCCTTTTCTTTTTCAGTGGAGAAGAATTTCACATCGAAAATTTATGAATGATGTAGGATTTCTCATCTATAAAAGGAGGTTAAATTCCTTAATACGGCAATGATTTGGGCCTGAGCAATCGGGCTCATAGATGCAAGTATTAAAAAGTTTTTCGAAAATACTTCAATATTATTTTGTTTCTATATTTATTTTTATTTTTATTTTTCTTTTTTACCCTTTCTTTCTAAGTGAGATGATTTGGATCTTAACAATCAGGCCTATATATACAAGTATTAAAAATTTTTGTAAAAATATTTCAATATAATTTTATTACTTTATTTTCATTTATCTTTTTATTTTTCTTTTTGTTCACTTATGGGGTTTTTTTTAAAAAAATCGTATTTCTTGCTTTTTTTTCTTTTTTCTCCTTTCTTTCTTTTTAAGTGGGAGAAAAATTCTACATCAAAAGTTAATGAAATGATGAGGGATTTCTCATCTATAAAAGGAGGTTGAGATTGAGTTCCTTAATGTACCAATGATTTGGGACTTAATAATTGGGTCTATATATAAAATATATTTAAAAAAATTGAAATTTTGAAAATTTTTCAATTTTGTTTTATTTATTATTATTATTTTATTGTTCATTTTTTTTATTTTCTTTCTAAGTGGGGAAGAGTCCCCACATTGAAAGTTGATCATTATCATATTATTATTACAAAATTGGAATTATAGTTTGTGGAATTTAATTATTGATATATTTTATTGGAGGATTACCAACTTGCTTCTTTTTAAACTATTTTTTTAAGTCTCTAAAATTAAGTTATTATTTATATTGAATTTATTTAAAAAATAATATATTATATACATTTATGAGCACATACTCTTCTTTATTAACGACGACTTAAATTTATTTATGATTAAAAAAAATATTTCCATTTTTCTTGGTTTTTTTTCCTTTCTTACTTTCTAAGTGGAAGAAGAGCCACACATCAAAAGTTTAATGAAATGAGGAGGGATTTTCTCATCTATAAAAGGAGGTTGGGTACCTTTATGTAACAATAATTTTGGTATTCGTAATCGGGTCTATATATATAAGTACTAAAAAATTGATAATATTTCGATATTATTTTATTTTTTCTTTTTCTTTTTCTTTTTTTTCATTTTCGTTTCTTTAAGTTATTTTTTTGTTAATTATTTTTTTAAGAGGTTTGTTTATTCACGTGGAGTAATCCTTGAGCCTTATCAATTGAGCTTATATTCATATAGATAATGAGATTAAATTACTTTTATTTCATGATTTCCATATTTTATGTCTTAATTCATATTTTTAATAATTAAGAAGAATAGGTCTTTAAGCAAGAAAGATTCTCGTGCATCGCACGGGTAATAGACTAGTTTATATCAAATAGGTCCTCCAACCGTCGAGATGAAACCATGTGTACGGTACTAATTGAGTCCGAGGCTCCGAGTCATAAGTAAAAAATGCAACTCAAACGTGGGATAGTCAAACACAAATCTTGTAACAACCCATTAATTTAAATTTAAGTCAAATTTTTACTAGTCAAAGTCAAATGTGGTTCAGTCAAGTTAAAGTTAATTTACAACCTAAAGATATAAGTTTGATTTGTTGGGATGCTGAAACGAAATTATGACTAAGGGTAGCCCTGAGTATAGACGATCGAGGCGACTGCCTCAGGCCAACAAAAAATTGGTTCAACTCAAGGGACCCAAGGAGGATAAATAGTTTTTT
Organism: Jasminum sambac; assembly: GCA_018223645.1. Classification (NCBI taxonomy): domain Eukaryota; kingdom Viridiplantae; phylum Streptophyta; class Magnoliopsida; order Lamiales; family Oleaceae; genus Jasminum; species Jasminum sambac. The sequence goes on from CP073652.1 coordinate 33,550,975, forward strand.
AAGTTTTGACAATGGAAAATCATTTTTCATGCTTAATTAGCTAATACAATTTATATATGATGATTGTTTGAAGAACTTGTGAAATAAAATTGAACACTTCTGTAACTATCACATGGTTTATTTCTAATTTTAATGAGCAAGAACCATCATTGTCTATACCAATTATAGTTGTTTCTACAGAAAATACTCAAAATCAAAGTTATAAAATCTTGTTTTTAGTGAATGATGTGCTAAGGCGTGAGAAATGTTAAATAAATAGACAATATATAATATCAATTGAAAATCGCTTTTTACAATATGTTGATTGTTATGGAAAAATATTGAAAGACTAATTATAAAATGAATTCCAACTTTACAATTGAGATATATATATATATATATATATATATATATATATATATATATTGGTATTAAAAATATAAAAATATATATTATTTAATTTGAATATGTCATTAAGTAAGTAAAGTGGAATGCCTATTTAATTCAACATATAAGAAATCATAAATTAAATTTGACAAATTTAATCAAGACAAGATGTATGCTAAACTAATTAAAATTGTATTAAAATGGTTTGCAAACTATATATAAATACCTCAGATAGAGAGAAATATAACCTAACAATAATATAGTATTTAAAAAGTTTTTGTCTTAATAATATTGAAATACAATGAAATTATTTACTTATTCGTTGTTTTTTTGAATAAATTTATTTATTCGTTGTTATTTTAGTATTATCGTGTATAGATGAACAAAAACACAGTGCTTACCAATTTTCACCATCATATATAGTTCTAATAAATGATATATTATATAAATAAGACAATATACTATCATAACAATGGGTTGAACAAAAATGTAAGTACATGGATTAATGGGATTATTGCTGCACTAACAATCCATAATAAGATTTATAAACACATAAGTACATGAATTAAAATAATTATATTAAAATAAATTATTAATAACACAATTTTCATGCATCGCACGATCAAGAGTGGAAATGTTAGAATATTTTTTAATATTTAATTACACATATAATTAAATCACCCAAGATCATCATCGTGTCAAATTATCGAGATTATTAAATATAAAGACATACTTGGGTCTATTGAAACAATCGTTAAATTTGATATAGAAATCTGATTAAAACAATTGCACGAACGAATAATTAGATCGTGGTGCTATGGTCTTCCTCAACCAAATCTCCTTATTTCGAATATGGGACCTGACGTTTCCTTCTATATGCGGAGAAGAAAAACTATATGCGATTTGGTATATTGGGGACCATGACTTGGGGTGTCTTTATATAGGAACCAATTGGAGTCTCCCAAAAAGGGTTAACCAAACCCTTATTGACCTCTACTTATTCAGGCCACGTCAAATTCTATAGTCTATAGACTTCTCTTAATTAGACCACTCAATTTAGTCTACTTAAATTGAACAACTGATATAATTAATATTAATATGTTGCCCACAAATTATTATTAAAAATAAATTTCTAACAATCTCCTACTTGGGCTACATATTACAGTTGAATAATTATATCAACAAAATCCTTGAGGGCGCAACTGTATGTTATTCATCTTAGACTACTCTTTAAACAATCTACCACAATATCACTGTGAATAAACTACGACGATCACCATACTAGCATACTTGATGATATAAATCTAATATGGATAAGTAGCATGGAAATTACGTGCAATGTGATCTTATACATATCTATTTCCAACTGATCCAACTTTATTCTTTATAAGATCATAATAAACTTTTCCAACCTTAATGCTAAATTGCAATTGGAAAGAGTAGATTTCAGAGATTAACAACAATACCATAAATTTTATTCTGCAGAAAATAATAATAGAGGTGTGTCTATCACCAAAGAGCTCCAAATTGCAAACTCCCACTAAACCAACACAATGTCAAATGCAACATAAATAGTGTGCTTGATGAATACCTTAGATAAATAAACTTTTGGTGAATGGATCCGTAATATAGAGTTTGTGTAACGACCCGATCCCCGTCATGGCCTGCTGTGCTTCGAGGAGGGCCATACGGATTTGGGTTCGGTCCGCTAGCGACCCGATCTAATTTGGCATGATATTGTCCATTTTGGGCCTAACCCACATGATTTTATTCTTAGGCTCACCTCAAAAGGTCTCATGCCTAGTTGGATGGGTCTCTTAAGTTATAAACTGAACTCCTCTCTGATGCCCAAGCGATGTAGGATTGTGGGTGTTATAGTTTGCGCATATACGCTCATTGGACACCTAATTACTCCAAATGTAAAACTGATCTCTAAACAAGGGAGCACATAACCATATGTTCTCAACAAATATTTCATAATCATATTGGATAAATTCAATCTAGAGTTACTCGAAATTCTACCATTCTTAATATGAATGCTAAATTCGAATGCGTACATACTTAAGTATACATAGGACTCTCCATACCAACGTGTGAAGAATCTGTTGTAATATTAATGATTTAAATTCAATATTGGGGAAATTATTTGAGGCTGAACTTATTTCCCTTAGTATTGGAAATATCTTTTAGTATACAATCATTCGTGTCGAATCTCTTTAAAACAATGAAAATTTTAATTCACACGGGAAACTTCTTTGAGACTGTAAATGGAATTCCTTATTTTGCAAACCATTTTCTTTAACTCACCAAATGCTAAAGATCAATGGTTGCACAAATTCCATTCATTTGATATACTCGAAATTATCTATAACCCACAACTGTCATTATGGTCCTAAAAGAGTCTTTTTCAATAAACTAATACAGTCTCTTTATGATATGTGCCTTAATAGAATCCTTAACAATAAGATGAACTTTATATCTCTTAATATGACCCCTTTAATGCGTATTGATATTAAATACTCATTTGCAACCAATCAGCTCTACACCTTCAAGCAATTCGACAAAATCTTTATGTTGTCTTTTATGGATTCTATCTCATTTTTAATGGCATCTGCTTTTGAGGTTGTTGAGCTTGCCTTTTAAGACTAACGTCTTTATTTTGTGTAGGGGGTTTCAATATTGTCTTATTAATCCGAATATGCATCTTTAACAATGGCTACATGATCATTGTCAATAGAAACCATAGGAAGATATAACTAGCTTTGTCTCCCCTCCAAACTCAACATCCTTAAGGTATTTTGCATTTCCCGTTCAAAAGATGACAGACTTTAACGGATTACAAAACTTATAAACCTTAGCCTTTGAGAGTGTTCCACAAATTAGTTACCAATGGTTCTGTAATCCATTATCGTGTCATTCGACTTGTAAAGCCTAGACTCAATTAGACAATCCCAAATAAACAAGTGCCTAATAATAGACTTCTTGCTTTCCAAAGTATTACTGCTAATTTGTTTTGGAACTCTGTTAAGAATGTAAGCTGCAGTCTTTAACCATTTTCTGTATTCGTCATTTTTGCCATATGGTCAAATTTGACAATTTCAACTTTATTGTTAAGTTCATATTTGAACTTTAACTATAAGGCCTTAAACACATTCAATAACAAGTGTTTCTCATAACTCAAGTATAAGAGGCCATTACTGAAGTAAACGTTTGCGAACAAATAATGTACTATTGACCATTCCAAAAGCCATAAGGAATGGTCTTAAAATATCAATATAGATTTGTTTCTTAAACGTTAGAACTTTAATTGGTACCCAAATTTCTTTAGTGTTTATCTGTTTCCTTGGAGACACTAAACATTAACCTTATGTCCGGTCGTATGGAATGAAATAAGGCATAACTACCTCAATTACTGTATAGAGATATTATGCCACAACGCAGCAGAACCCTCTTATTGGTTAATTTGCATTTGTATCATTTGTACTGTTATGCAAAGTTTCACCATATAAGGAAATTATAAAGAATCAATACGAGCAAAATTTGAATTTTGTAGGACTAGCTTTACTGTGTCTAATTGAACAATAATATCCTAATTCATTCAATATAGAAACAAAAACAAATTCCATCAAGGAGATGGTGCTATATAAGTCCCTTTATAATTCAAATAATGACCAATCTTTGACAATAAGCCTCAACCATAGCTGTTTGTCTTTGCGCAAATAGATGAATGTTTCAGCATTAAGTGACAATTGACTTACAGGTAACCTTGCATAGACACACATGTGTGAGTGATAATGCTAAATCCATTCGCCAAGTGCATTCGGGTACAAAAGCTAGATTCACCAAAGACAAACCAGAATGAAAAACACACATTTCTTTACGCACTAGACAGCGTTCTCATAACATATTCCTTATTTACAAATTCACAATTCGTACAAAAGTGACAAGTGAACACCTTATCCTATTCCTTCCGCACAATTGTGGTGCTCCCCAACTGCAACTTCTTATTCTCTTTCCCTTTTATTATATTGAGGAGTACTTCTTTAATTATTACTTTCAATCCATTCCCATTTCAAAATCTTTATAATCTTATGCATGCTAAAATAAACTCATTAAGAGCTTATTAATCCTTTAGGGTGTTGTAACTCATTTTAACTAACCATATTGTGCAAAAAAAATACAAACCGGATGCACGAATAAGTCTAAAGACAACTCTAACTTCAGTGCCTTTAATTTAGAAACGAGCAAATATTTTCATAAGTATTCTCCTATGTTTCAATTTATACCTCACTGAAACAATATTAACCAAATAAGTACTTAAAGTCATTTCGCACTTAAACAAAATGCTATTCAATATTTTAAAGGAAACCGCCGATTAACTCCTCAAAAATAGTGCCACAGGATTCTTTAATTCTTTAGATTTGTGTTATTAACCACACAAATCAGATTTTTAATTGGTAGACCAGGATGAATATTGAATGAGAACACGATAAATTATAAGCTCACAAGGGAATAATCATATTACAATATAATGGCTCCATTACAAGATACCTAGCACAATATTAATTTTACGTCTTTGGACATAGGAACTAATTGTAAGTGTTACTCTCCATGCAGTAATCATGTATTGATAATAAAGTCTGTCAAACAATAAACCTTCCTTTGGACCGACTTACTGTCCACCTGATAATTGAAGATTCAACCCAACCTTAGTGTGTTTGTTATTTGGCCAAACAATGACCTTCCTTTGAGCCGATCATTGCTCGCATAAATAACATTACACGTGCATATCTTAATATTCCAAAATGAATAAATGTACATGACATACCTTACTTTTGGCAACATGCCGTTTCAATTCATTCATTTCAAAATCACAACAATCAATTCAATGAATTGACAAACATATGGCAGATAACAAAATTTCACACCCCCCATTCAGGGGGGCTGTGTTTTGGCTGGAACTTTGTTGGAACAATTTCTGTTGGGAAGAGAATAAGCTCGTCCTATGTATATGCCACACATAAAAGAAACTTTAATTACCACATTCAATACCCATTAATCCAACAACGATGATTGCTCTGATACCACTTGTTAGAATATTTTTTAATATTTAATTACACACGTAATTAAATCACCCAATTAAGATCATCATCGTATCAAATTATGGAGATTATTAAACATAAAGACATATCTGGATTTATTGAAGCAATCGTTGAACTTAATGCGAAAATCTAATTAAAACAACTGTACGAACAAATAATTGGACCGTGATGCTATAGTCTTCCTCAACCAAATCTCGTTATTTCGAATATGGGACCTAACGTTTCCTTCTACATAGGAAAAAGAGAAACTATATGCTATTTGGTATATTGGGGATTATGACTTGGAGTGTCTTTATATAGGGACTAATTAGAGTTTCCCATAAAGACTCAATCAGACCCTTATCGGTTTTTACTTATTTGGCCACATCAAATTCTGTAATCTATAAGTTTCTCTTAATTAGACCACTTAATTTAACCTACGTAAATTGAACAAGTAATATAATTAATATTAATATGTTGCCTATAAATTATTATCGAAAATAAATTTTCAATAAGAAAAAGATATAGAATTTCAATTCCATGACATTTCATTTCCCACTTCCTCATAGAAATTCAAATTCCCTTTTTTCGAGGAAAATATGTGAAAACTTTTGTTTGACTGGTAAATAAAAATTTTGGGTGAAAAATAACATTAAACGTTACCTTTATGATCAAGCATGATAGTCCAAATTCAAAGAGTTCCGAATTTTTAGTGACCCCAAGTCCCAAATTCAACTTCTATATTACCGTGTTTCTGTCCTCACACTTGAAAATAAGGTGTGAAGATTGTATATAAATAGTAATAATAATGATTTAATACCCACATGCACCTGGGCCGATGATTGACACTCCCCTTACACCCATTCAGGATAACAGGATCTTTTGTGATATAATAGTAAATAACATTGAAGTTCTCAAAAGTGTGTTACAAATTTATCAACTGTGCTATGCTACCCTTCATTATTTAAAATAATAATTAAAAAAAACACTCAAGTTATCAAAGTGTGTTACAAATTTGTCAACTATACTAATGCTACCCTTAATTAAAAATAAATAAATGCTATGCTTAAACATCTTATAGAAGACGAAAAATATCAAGCCAAATACACTTAGCAATGCCTTAGTTTTCTACACACCACCTTATCTTTAGATCAATATTCATGACATGAACTACATAACATTATGTAAACCCCCATGTCGCCCATTATCTAAATAGTGTACGTGAGACAATCGGCCTTTTTTGGTCTCATTAAAATTTATGGGAAAAGGGGGAAGTAGTGCTTTTGCCTTAACAATCCATTGGCAGTAATGTTTTCATTAAAAATAAATAAATAAATAAATAAATAAATAAAAATATTCGTTTGCACTATTGTTAGAATGCAGTTGAATTCTAAAGTATATGTGCATTTGATTTTTGTTTGCATTGAATATTGAAATTCGTAGTGTCAATTTCATATGAAGTCTCGAATTGTTCACAAGTCTAGTCCACACCCTTTTACCCGCAGATGTTGAACACAACTGGTCCACATATCCTAAAGTTGATCGATGCAGAGTTCTAACTTGATCTATAATCCTAACATGTGTTGTTACGTAGCGTAACCAGATTTAATAAGATCACAACTCATTTCCAAGGCATTTAAGCAACCCCTTTGATTGATCCACGAAGCATCATCCTCACTTTGAGCATTATTGATTTCATGACTAAGTTCTAGGGCATAATCAGCTTCCTTAACCTTGGTGAAAGCCTCCCACCGTTTCGCAACAAAGTATCTCTTCATACAACATATATATAATTGAATTGAGGCAAAACACAGCATTAGGCTATAAGCACTACACTATAAGACATATCGATATAATGGAAAATTAAAATACAAATAGAGATTCATACAGACAGAGATCATAATAAGTCGAACTGACCCTGAACTACTTTTTGTTCCTGTTGTAAATGCTAAGTGCTAACTTTACGGGAAATTTGTTTCTAAAGTTAACTACAAAATTGGTACTTTGAAAACATGTCTAATGAACTTAATTTGCACTGAAGTATTTCGAAACCCGAAAGCTCCTTATCTATTTCAAACTACAGAAGTATATGCTATTCATTGAAAACGTTCAACAAGTTAAAAGCTCGATGGCAATCAAACACAAATCTAAGCTCTCAAACCTCAACAACCCGATCATCAAGTATTGTTGATACTTGCGATGAGATGACAAAGATGAAGGCCTCTTTGCGGGTTGCGCGTGTCTTCGCGTGAAAATTATATCATTCACGATATGAATAATTAGATGCTAAACCATTCTTTCCAAAAATAAATTAAATCTGATCGTACCGACTTATCCTTGTACAAGTAACGGCAATTATCGAACCCGTTCTCCCCCTTCTGGACTCACTTATCCTTGCACTATATATACTCTATGGTTCGACATTCAGCACCATTATGGGCTTTTAATTGGGCTTTAAATGGCCTCTCAGCGCTACCCACACTGTACCAAATGGGCTTCTATCCGAATCTACACAAAAATTTAGGAATAACGCTTTTCTTTCTCTTTTTTATTTCTTTTTTATTTCTTTTTTTGCACGCAAATTTAGGAGTAATAATGCTAGAAGTATAATAAAGTGGTACAACCATGTGTACAAGAAGGATTTAACTTCAGAATTTACTCTTAAATAAAAGTATTCAAATATCCTTGTTGTACATATTGAACTTTCAAATTTATCCTAAATAATATTTTTGTTGTGCACATTATTATCCAAATTTGTTGTGCCCCTAGCATTATGTATAATAAATTGGTACAACCTCTAATAAAATGGTGGAAAATATCATTTTTGCCACCTATGTATCAGTGTTAGAAGGTTGTACCAATTAGTTGTGCTTCTAACATTGCCATAAATTTTTTTATATTTTACAAAATCAAATAAGGAAATTACTAAGAAATAATTGTTTCACATATAACCTACATCTATTTATTCCATCCATTTTAACGTTAGTCACAAAATCTTTTATTTTTTCATTTAATAAAAGAAGTGTATTTTTGTAATTTTACATCTATTTTATCGGTTTTATCAATAAGTAAAGATAAAACTTTGTTTTACAATTTAAACTTCAATAATTAAATTGCATTTAAAATATTCCCTTATTCATCGAATCTTCGCACAAGATCTCTCCATTGCTAATGTGAATTATGAGATAATATGGAGGAAAAAGATGAAGAGAAGATGATTATTTTAATTGATATGAGATGGAAGGATGTGGAGAGAAAAAAAAAGAAGGAAATGTAAAAATGAGGAGAGTGGTAAAAATAAATTCTAAAATAACAATAAAATAGTAGAGGGGATATAAGTTGGATGTAGGAATATATAAGTAGCACGGGAATTTAGGAAAAAGAGTGGAGAAAAAATAAAATAAAAGTGAAAGAAAAGTGATTAAAAAATAAGGAAAAAGCTATGGAGCCTACATATAATTTTGTCTCTCTCTCATCTCTGCACATTGGAAATGGAAAGGAGAATTGGATATGCCCCAAGTATCTATCCCCACCAATATTCCTCTATCCCCCATCTTCCCAAAACACCCACTCCCACTTCTCAAACTCACTCTATTACGATTTTTAATTGTTATACATATTGAAAAGTACTCTTTATGGATGGATTATGAGTTGAAAAAATAGGAAGGGAACTCGGAGAACAAATTTTAATTGACATTTCTCTCTTAAGATGGCTAGGGCGATTGCACCATGTAAGATAATGTGGTACTGTGAATGAACAAATGAGTATTTCAATCTTAGCATAAGGATCATACGGTGGAGCGCAAATGCCTTGTCGACCAAATCCTACCAATAAAATGTTTCTAATCTATTAGAAAATTGTACCGTCTCATATAATGATGAGTTTTTTTAAAGTTACAAAATTATAATTTTGCGATCTCACGCCCAATTTATGGGCACGATAAAATGCTCACACATAAGCGAATGTTCAATACGTATCTTCCTACCCGTGGGCAGTAGAGCCGGACTATACAAAACTGTCTTAACTGGTTCTTAGTATTGGGAAACTTCACCTTTTGTCATCTACTATGCATGCATTTCAAATCTGCATGTTCAACACCTTTCGTCCGGCCCACTTGAAATCCTCAAATCGATGGATGATGTTCACCTTGTCAGAGTTGTCTCCATGTCATGTCATTTTCTCCTCTATTGTTGTCCATTATTATTGATTTTCTCTTTGATATCGGTTGTCTCGTTTAATCATTTTTTATTTTGTACAACATCACATTTAATAAAAAAATATTTCACTAAATTATACATTTTGTTATGAATAATTGAGAATAATTTGGTGGTTATGAATTATGAGGAATAATTTGGTGGAGGAATAATTTGGTAAAAGATGTAATTATTATATGTGAATGACTATTATACCCTTGATGAAATTATGTAATTACGGTTGTACCATTCGAAATTTTCCTATAAATAGGGCTTCAGTTATTAATGAAATTCATTCATAATTAGTAATTCATTCTCTCTAAATTCTCTCTATTGTTTACATCTTTTATAACACGCGTTATCGTGAGTCTCTGTACCATTTGAGTAATAAGAAGGGGAATATCTTTCTACAACAGATCTTATAGATGATCTTCTCAGATCGTAAACCTGATTATTACGAAGGAATTAATTCATCCTCATCAATCCTAAATAACTCTCTTTGCAAATACATCATTAAAACTTCCCTTTTATTCATATTCCTCTCCCACAATTCCTCATTCTACACAATCTGTTTGGAGATGTCTGAAATCCCAAAATTGGAAGAATGGAGTCCAAAGAATTTTCCGATCACGTAAATGCATTGCAAGTAAATCTCACCCATGGAATAATTAGAGAAAGGAAAAAAGGTAAATCATATGATTTTATAATATAATAATATATTAAACTATAACATTCGTTTTATCGAGATATAAGGAGCATACATTATCAAAATCAAATTTTCTCGACTCCATTATACTCGATTTAACGAGAGCTTCGATATGACACCAACATTGATAGGGTAATAACTCGTTTTTTTAAATATGTTATTATCAAACTTTCAAAATTTACAAATCAGTACACCAACTTTTGAAAAAGTTACAAAATAGTCCTTGAACATTTTGATATTGATAAATTGAAATAGAAAGGAGATAATTTTCAATCGTAAAATATTGATAAAATATTTTTGACAATTTTACCTTTATGCAATTGAATGGACAATTTTACCCTTAGGTAAAACCGAGCCTAATTTTGACGACAAGAAAAATGGATAGAATATTCATGAAGAAATTCTAAATCCATTGATTATATAAAATGGCTTGAAATCCATTTGAGTTAAAAAATCGAAATATTAATGTAACTCCAAGAGTTCAATTACATAATGTCTTATTCTGTAAGGATAAATGTCTTCTTGTAGAAGTAATGAGTATTTGTTACTGAAGAACAAATCTGCTCCCGTAAAGCGATTCAATATTTAATTCTCGCACTTTATTTACTGCAATTTAATTACCGCAATACCTCCTACTTGATGATGGGTTCAACCGTCACTAAACTAAGGTTTTATATATTTACGCACTTTATATGCTAAGTGATGGGTAATACCTTCTACTAGCAGATCCTACTCTGAAGAAGTAGTTAAATATTATGCAATTTAATTCTTGCTATTTAAATTCGTAAATTTATATTTATTGCAATAATTCCCATAAGGTAGGTTCGACCACCTATTGGAGGAAATTTAATTTCTGTAATTTAAATTTATGCACTTTATAGTTTGAGTATATTTCCAATGTGGTGGGTAATACCACACGATTGGTGTGCATATTTTCAATGTGGTGGGTTATACTACACGATTGGTTATAACGAATCCTACCTGTAAGAAGTAGTTGATCAAATATTCTAATCCTACTCTCAAGTAGTAGACGATGAGAATAAAATTACTTCCCATATATACCTAATATTAATGGAGAAAATTGAGTAAGTGGTACTTGAAGTCACCATTGGATAAATAGATGAAAATAAAATGCTCAATAGATCCCATGTTGATAAATCAAAGAAAATATATCGCATGGAGAAATTATATGAAGTAATCTCATCGATGATATGAGATTGTATTAATATGAGAATAAAATGCTCTTGAAGAAGTATAATCACTATATTTCTATATTTGAATAAAGCCAATATGATATTATTATTACTCTAAGAAGTACAAAGCAAATTAAGTGGAACATATTGAGAATATCAAAAGATGGCATTAAACACTCGAAAATATAGAAATGCAAAAAGATAATACATACTAAATCCATAAATGAGTGATGCGTCTCGAGAGTATAAATACTCCGTAACTCTGCCACCATCAACATTAGGATTCATAATGAAATATTTAAAGGATCCGAATTTCTTTTTCGCTTGACACCAGTGGTCTGTGACCGACGGACCTGGGCTTCCACAGATTCTTGAACATATGCATGAAATTTGATGAGTAGTTCATCAACAAGACTAGCGTAAATAAGTATTTTTCTCATTGAATGAGAGATAAACTTATTATTTACACTCGATCTAGAAACGCTAGTAAGCCATCAAAGAAATTATTAATATTCAACAAACCTATTGGTTTGACATGAAAATTCCATCTGCCAACGAGGCTATATTGAATATTTCCTCCAGTGTGTTGTAGCCGGCTGGAAGGACAATGAAAGCATCACTATTATTCATCATATACATCATGCAGTTGTGGATGGATTGCGCTTGTAGCACCAACCCTGCTGGACCCATGGTAGAACTGGCTCCAATTCGAGTATTAGATCCAACTAGATGGAAAGGTATTACGCTCGAAACTCTTATTCCCCATGATTGTGCGGCCATTATAAGTCTAGCTAAAAGTTTGTTGTTGGTTCCTCCGTTTAGTATATTGATTTCTTGTCTCCATAACTCTTTTACAAGTCGGTTTGCCATATCCACATATTGGATATGGCCTACCACTAGATCCACCAAGAATACATACGGTTTTAATCTGAGAGGTAAAGGTGACTTGTATGAGATGATTCTAAAATCTCCATATCCATCTCTACTCCTATCTCTCTTTTGCACTATACTTTTAATGTATGAACATGAGAGATATATGAATCCTCTATTTAAAGAAAAATTTTCAAACCAATAATTGAGTGCACTATTTATTTTTGACAAATATGAAAGAGAAAAAGGCGTAAATTTTTCTTTAGTGATATGACATATAGTATCATTGATTGAAAAATAATATATATCTTAAAATTGAAAAACGATATTTACAAATAAAAGAAATATATTGATTTTTGTTATTACACCGAGCTTTCTTACATAAATATGGGAAAATCATTATGCTAAATTTTTCTACTAAATTTACAAACAGGATCTTCTAAAGTAAGTTTTTCAAGACTGTAACGCGTTTGTTGATCTTTGAATTTGGCCCATAAGGCCATTAGCTCACCTTGTACGTGTCCACTAGGATGTGTCTCAAGAGCCTGTTGAATATCATCCAAAGGCTCCTTACTCAATCCATCCTTAATGAACGCTATTTTATCTTCTCGATTTCTGGACAAGTACCCCACAGATTTACATCGAGTGTCACATGTCCATCGAGCACACTTGTAGCATCCTCCTAATCTTTTTGCTCTCCGTTTCTTTGAAAAACTACTTTTACCCATACCAGGCATGTATTTAGAAGGAATTGAAACCTCACCAGATAATCGAACCTTTGCTTCAATCAAGCATCGGATATCTTGTGGGATACCCTTATTCATTAGCATCCTTAATCTTTCCAACTACATCGATAAATCCTTTTTAGGATTTTGATCGGTAGTGATGGATAGTATTTTCGAAGATTTGAGAGCATATGATCCATTATAATGTATAAACCCTTGTTAGGATGAATTTTGCAATAATTTTGATGATTTATTTATAGAATAATACGACGCGTATGAAATAAGACTCCGATTTTAAATAAATAATATGAAGCGTAAGAGCTACGATTTCGGAATTAAATAATAGCCGGATGTGATGCGTATGAGTCAGAATCTGTTTGAACAAGAGTAGACAATAATGTCACCAAAAGATGATGGAATATATCGGTGAATTGTTTCTATGATAAATCATATTGAGCACTATACGGATACTAGTGAAATCGATATAAGAATTTCTTGAACTAGAAGTTCAATAATACTGCTTGCAAAACCTGACTGACCATCCCTTTAAATAATTATTGAAATCAATATTTCAAGTGAAGAATTAAAAGAATTCTTCAATGATTGTTCTCGATAAATGATGAAATCATTACTAGCCAATATTGGGAATAAATCCCAAATATATCCGGAATAAAGGATGAGAAGTATGGGCCCACTCATCCTCCATGTGGACTACTAGATATTATGATATGGATCCACTAGATAGTCACATGTGTATATGATTCGTAATTTGAAATTTATTTAAATATTTGCTCACTTCAGTATGAGCATGATTTTCAGATTTAATGATAAAGCTAGTAAATATATATCCCAATACTTGAATAAATCCTCAAGGATTTGAGTATGCTGATACAAGTGGGATATTATATGGCAAATTATTTAAAGTCCTCAAATAAATTGCCGATATCGAGAATAGAATGCAAACGGTCTAAATTCTCATATTAAGGCTGAATGATGAGAACATATATGATTAAAATCATACCAACTGTATGAGTTTTGGTGTTCTAAATTTTCTCAACATGAGGGGAGTATTAAAGGTTGAAAATAAATGCATCATGTTATATCCTCGAAATTGAAATACGAACTTGAAGTTCAAAGATGCATGAAAGGCTATGAACAATCACATATATCAGCTATGATGCTTTGATAAGTTTGCGCGCCAGAAGCGTTGATATTTCCCCAAACATATATATCAAAGCAAATTATAAAAGATGGTCTTAATAACGGAGGCATATGCTCTTGAAGAGTATATAGACATAACTATATTGTGTAATCCTACAAGAGGATTGATAATGAGATATCTCGATAAGTTATGTCAATATGGGGAAAGAAATGAAATTGAAAAGTGTCGACACGATATGAAAATGTAGCGCTACATATGATCAATGATAATGAAAATATTGAGATATATTGAAGATGATAAATGGTGAATGTGAAATCCTTAACTTATGAGATGATGAGATGATGATGACTAATGCTCAAGTTTAAAGATAAGCATGGTGGTCATTATATGTTGCATGCTCATGAAAGTTAAATTACCGATCATGTGTGTAGTACTAAAAGGAAATTAAAGGATCGGATGAGCTAAACCCAGTGTTTATGAGTACCCTAAAGGGTGAACTAAGCCCTGGGAATGAAATAACCTATTAAGTGAGTATTAAATGTTAAATGATATATTTTAAATGTTAGTTAGTTATGAATGTTTACTTATATGTTTACATGTTTTTACAATGAATTTATATGCTTTAAATTGTGTATTTGGAGACATGTGTTCATGGTGAATGTTTTGTAGTTGTGTAAGAAAATTGATGCACTCTAAATGAGCAGAAGAGTATAAAACCAATGTATATGATACTCATACAAATGTATGAAAGATTTTGAAATGCTTGCAAGATAATTGTATAAAATACGCTGCTGCACTCTTTTTCCCTCGATCGAGGTTTTATCCCATTGGGTTTTCCTAGCAAGGTTTTTAATGAGGCAACTTTAAAGGCGTATTCACATGAATAATGTACTCTTTTTCCTTCATTAGGTTTTTCCCACTTGGGTTTTTCCTAATAAGGTTTTAACGAGGCATATTCATGGTATATTGAGAACGATAGGAGAAATTGATACAAAGTGTATCTATTGGATCAAGTTATAATGGAGCTAATGCTTTAGATCCAAACGATGATGATATTGAAATCATTTACCGTAAGTAAAGATATCGATTCTCAAGATATGAAATCAAAGCGGAGCAGTGTACTCTTTTCCTTCGATCAAGTTTTTCCCACCTGGATTTTCTCGACAAGGTTTTAACGAGGCAAAGACATGAATACTCCTATACTGCATTTGGAAGACATCGGGGAGCAATGTTTTGATGAAGCGATATATAACCACTCCAAGCTATCCTGCAATCGGTTTGGAAGTTTTTTTCCCACTGGGTTTTTCTCCAAACAAGTCAGGAAGACATTTGTATTAATAGTCATTCAAGGGGGAGTGTTATGAATAATTGAGAATAATTTGGTGGTTATGAATTATGAGGAATAATTTGGTGGAGGAATAATTTGGTAAAAGATGTAATTATTATATGTGAATGACTATTATACCCTTGATGAAATTATGTAATTACGGTTGTACCATTCGAAGTTTTCCTATAAATAGGGCTTCAGGTATTAATGAAATTCATTCCTGAGAATTCCTTAGAATTCATTCTCTCTAAATTCTCTCTATTGTTTCTATACTTTTATAACACATTTAATATTATATATATATATATAGGTAGATTATCACATTGTTAGTGTATGTGTATTTATGAGTATTTATGAGTTTTGATGTGAAATAAGAGAGAGAATGAGTGAGATTGAGTGGTGGAGATTTATGTAGTACAGTGGATCTCAGAAAATATGTGGATGTAATTGGTTTGACTTTTGATGTGAATGTGTTAAAATGTGTAAAAATTTATTAAAAATTATAAAAGAACGGGAGGTATTTTTAATTTAATGTACAGTTGAAAACAAAAAAAATTAAATAATTATAATGATTATAATAATAAACAACAAATTCAGCCTCTTTTTTCCATTGAACTCTTAATTTGTTAGCAAACACTTGTGCAGTTTCAGAGGATTGGATTTTAAATATATTTGTGGAGGACAACTATTATAACCGGAATGAATGTATACAAATCAGTCAGAGATGAATTTTAGACTATATTGTATATTATCAAAGATTAATGTCACATAAAAATCAGTCTGTCTATTTAATTATTGTACACACTACAATACATATTAATCATAAATATATGTTTAGAACTAATTGAAATTAGAATTTTGTTTTGGATTTAAATGTATCTTTTTTTTTTTACAAACTCGACATTGTAAATATTAAATGATAACTCGAATTCGAACATATAGATAAAAAGTATATATTTCCAAGCCCCTTGAAAGAAAAATAAAAATAAAAATAAAAATAAAAATAAAGAATGCATCTGTTGACTTGGATGCTATATATATAAAATCTTTGTCACTTGTCAGAATTGCCGGTGTGAATAATTGGGGAGTGTTGTAAAATATGTACGCATGCATGCACCGAAAGTAAAAAGAAAAAGAAAAGTAATGATAAAATGTAATGATTATGTTTTATTGTGTGAATGGTATTATCTTTAGATCGATATTTATGTCTGATGTCTTGATATTTTCATAAATAGGGAGTCACCTAATGGAGTCGATAACGAGAATTGAAGTGAAAATTCTACTTGTGCGTGTACGATAACTACATTATCTTCTACCGATAAATGTAATCGTTGTATCCCTTTATTCAATTTACGCATTGAATTCTTGCAGATGAAAAATCTTTCTCTCTATCTCTAGCCAATTAAGTTGTTACTTTCCTTATCCCTCTCTCATGAAACTCCGTTTTACACTATTCTCTCTTTATTTTATTTAATTGTATCGCATCCTGTTGCTTGGCTTAAAATTCAATTCCAAGTTGGAAAAATTTTGGAAAATCTTTGGATGAAATTTGGTCAGATCTTGCTTTGTGGGTTGTGGATTTTCTTGCGTCTTATTTCAATTTCAACAAAATCCATTTCATCTTCACAAAATCAGGATGCAAAAACCATACTTGATCCACAAGAGCCACTCTCTCTCATCTCTCTCTAGTTCTTGGTTGAATTTGGAACAATGGTAATGGCTAACTTTCGGACTCACAGTTTCATGTTCTTCTTTGTTGATGATAGCCTAAATAGACGACTCACATACATAGAAGGCTAAGCCCAGTTGAAAAAGTTTTGACTCTCGGTATCCATACACCACCAGCCTTTTCCTTCTTTTCCTAATCTTGAAGTACTTGCTCTTGGAAGCAACTAAATCAAAAGTTTAAGATGCAGATTATATATTCTTTGTGAATGTTGGCTCTAAGTTTTTGAGAGTCCATATGAAGTACTTTCTCAAATCTCAATTGATAAAACAGAAACTACAGTCAGGATTATCTCGGCCTCACAATCTAATGCCCAATAAAATTCACGAGTCTCCATCAGTGAGTCTGATTCCATCTACTGATTTTAAGTCTAGAGTTCATTAATTCACCAGAGGAAAAAGGAAAAGGTTATGGAGTTATATATATATATTATATTATTATTTTATAATATAATAATGTATTAAACTATAACATTCGTTTTATCGAGATATAAAGGAACCTACATTATTAAAAAATCAAATTTTCGACTCCATTGTACTTTCGATTTATGAGAGCTTAGATTTGACAATATTGATAAGATAATAACTTGTTTTGAAATATATTATTATTAAACTTTTATAATTTGCAAAGTAATATCGACTTTGAAAAAAAGTTCTGAGAATGATCCTTGAACATTTTAATATTTATAAATTGAAGAAATGAGAATATGATAATTATATTTTGAGGAAATTACTATAATGGATAACTACCCTTGGGTGGAATCTACAATTTTACCTTTGCGGTGGAATGGACAATTTTGGGTGGAATGGAGCGATTTCCATATGGTAGGTTCTACCACCTATTGGAATTTAAATTTACATTTATTACTATAATTTCTGTACATGAATTGGTTATACCACCTATTGAAATTTAAATTTCTATTTATTGCAATAATTCCCATACGGTAAGTTCTACCACCTATTGGGGAGAATTTAATTTCTATAATTTATGTTTTTATGCTTTCAAATGTGATAGGTTATACCACAAGTATTTTCAATGTGGTAGGTTATACTTCCAGTTAGAATATATATTACCAATGTAGTTGGATTAAACCCACGATTGGTACTAAATAATAATGTAGATTTACATATAGTTGACAAGAATGTTATATTGATATTAACAAAGAGATTTGAGCAAATGATGATATATGTGTTGATAAATTGCTCAAAGAATTCCATAGTGATAAAGAGAAAGAAAATATACCATGGTGAAAAATCTCATTTATGAGATTAATATATTGATACATTGATACAATGGCGATAAATGCTCTCAAAGAAGTATTTAATAAAGAAATATTCATTCTCCATGCCTATTGAATATTGATGGAAAAATTGAGCAAGAGATACCAAAAGTTACCGTTGAATAAATATATAAAGAGAAATGCTCAATAGATCCCAAGTTGACAAATCAAATGAAATGAATCATATGGTGGGATCATTTGAAATAATCCTATTGATGATATGAGATCGTATTGATATGAGAAAAGCGTCTTTGAAGAAGCATATGTTATGCTAATGGTACAATAGACTTTTATATTTGAACAAAATATGATATTATTGTTATTTTAGAAGAAATTACCAAATAAATTAAATTGGAATACATTGACAATATCAAAGCGTAATAAACACTCGAAAATATAGAAATATAAAAGAAAAATCGTATTGAATTCTTAAATGAGGGATCGTCTCGAGAGTATAAATACTCAAGTAACTCTGCCATCCCTAACATTGAGTTCATAATGAAAGATCAAGGATCTCTTTTAAACAGACACCAATGATGCATGTCCCGGCGGGTTTGACTTCCCGATTCTTGAACATATGATTGAATCTTGATGAGTAGATCGGTAAGTATTAAGCGAGAAGCAAAGTATATTTACCATTTGAGCGAAATAAATTTATAATCTACCTTTTGATCTAGAAATGCTAGCAAACCATCAAGAAATAATTAATATTCAACAAACCTATGGGTTTGGTATGAAAAAAGTGCCCATGATCTTTATATTGAATATTTCTCAGGTGTGTGATAAGCGCTTTGGAAGGACAATAAAGCATCACTATTGTTCATCATGTACATCATGAGTCATGAATAAATTTGCGTTTTGACATCGATCGGTGAACCCATGATTATCTTTGGATCAATCGATTGTACTAGCTCAACTTGATGAAAGGTAATACGGCACTCTTATCCCCATAATTGTGCGGCCATTGTAAGACTTTTTAAAAGCTTGGTATTGGTCCCTCCATACAGTATATTGATGTTTGTTTCCCTAACTCCTTTATAAGTTGGTTTGCCATATCTATATATTGGATATCACCTATCAGTCTAGATCACCAAGAACACATACAGTCTTAATCAGGTGAGGTGAAGATTGGTTTGCATGAGATGATTCTAAAATTCCCATCGCCATCTCCATCTCCATCTCTCTCTTTACACTAAAGTTTCAATATATGAATGAGAGATCGTGAATCCTCTATTTAAAGATAAATTTTCAAACCAATAAATGATTTTACTATTTACCTTTTGACAATATGAAAAAAGCAGTAGAAAATATCAATGAAATGACATACACTTTAGGTGATTGAAATCTATATATAAATATATTTATTTATTTATTTACATACATATATATATTTGAAAAAAAAAAAAAAACCACGATATTTACAATTACCGAAATACATCGATCTCATGATTTACTTTGAGAAATCATAATACTAATTTTCTACTAAATTTACAAACGGGATCTTTTAAAGTAAGATTTTCGAGAGGCAGATTCGTTCTTGTTCATCTTTAAATTTGGCCCATAAGGCCATAAAGCTCCTTATCTGTCACTAGGATGTGTCTCAGAGCTTTGTTGAATATCATCCAAAGACTCCTTACTCAATCCATCCTTAATGAATGCTTTATCTTCGATTTTTGGACAATTACCCAGTTTACATCGAGTGTCACAAGTCCAGAGCACATTTATAGCATCCTCCTAACCTTTTTGCTCTGCGTTTCTTAACTACTTTTACCCATTCCAGGCATGTATTTAGAAGGAATCGAAACCTCACGGAATAACCAGGACCTTTGCTTCAATCAACCATCGAATATCTTGTGGAATGCCCTTATTCATTAGTATCCTTAATCTTTCAAGTCTACATAGATAAATTCTCTTTAAATTTTGATCGGCGATGAGGGATAGTATTCACGAAGATTCAAGAGCACATGATCCATTATAATATCTGGACCCTTGTTAGGGTGAATATTGTAAGTGCTCGGATGATTTATAAGCAGCGTGTATGAGGTAAGACTCAGCGTTTTAACGATGGCGTAACGAAAGCGTATGAGATAAGATTCACGTTTCAATAGTAATCGTAATAATGCCACGAAAGAATGAGCGTGATATGTCGTTGGCTATGCATGTGATGAATGATAATAAATCATGTTGAGCACTATATAGATTAGGTTCGGATTGATAGATTAGGTTAGATTGATGTAAATAATTTATTGAAATCAGAGCAGGAAGAAATTTCCAATGATTGTTCTCGATAAATGATTGCTAGCTAATGATTGGAAATAAATCACGAATATATGGAACATATATAAGGGATGAGAATATATGAGCCCACTCACTTGTTATGTTGACTAACTATATAATATGATGTGGATTTTCGTAGTCATATATTATAAATGGAAATTGACAGATTATTTGCTCATGATATGGCGTGAGTTTGATTTAATGATAAAGTTAGTAAATATATCCCAATTATTTGAATAGAGCGTAAATGATTGATATCATATAAGTGGGATATAATTGAAGTCCTCAATTGATTTGCCAATATCGAGAATGAAGTATAGAATAAACCCCTCCATTAAGCTAAATATTGAGAATATATACAAATTGTCTTGAGTTTTGGTTGCTAGCATGAGGGGAGTATTAATAGTTGGAAATAATATATGAAATGCATCATGAATTTGAAATTCAAATATGAATAACGATCTCATATATCAATTATATATGTTTTGACAAATTAGCAAACCGAAATATTGATATTATTTAAATAAAGTTCCCCAAATATGTAAATCAAAGCAAATGATAGAAGATGATTTTGATAAAGGAGGCATATATTTTGAAGAGAATATAGACTCAAGTATATTGTGCAATCCTAAAAGAGGATTGATAATGAGATATCTCAATAAGTTATATCATTATGGGGAAATAAATGAAAATGGAAAGTGTCGACACAATATGAAAATGTAGCGCTATATCACGATCAGCGATAATGAGGATATTGAGATATATCGAAGAATAATATTGAAATATATAAAATATTAATATACGAGGGCTTGATAAGAAAAATTGAAGATAGAACTATTAAAATGATAACATTGTTTGTAATAGCAACAGCTTGATGATATTGTTATCTGTTACCCATCTTATTTTCCTTATTTGAGTTTTTATCCCAAAGTTTTTTCTAAATAAGGTTTTTAATGAGTGACTAATCACAACTAATAGAAAATGTCAAAGGAAATTTTAGTTTATATATATATAGTGAGAATATGATATTGAGATTATTGTTTACAAATGAGCCTTGAATATGATCACGGTATTTTGTAGTGCGCTTGAAATATATTGGTACAAAATACTCGTTGCACTTTTTGTGGGTTTTTATCATTTGGGTTTTCACAGTAAGATTTTTAACGAGGCGGCGTTCATGGCATAGAAATTGATTAAATCAATCTATTGAATCAGTTTATGAAAACATTACTTGAGTCGGATGATGGCTATCAATCTTAGTCAAAGGTGAATGTATCATTTGCCCCAGATCTGAACAGATGGAAATGTACTAACTTCTTTTCGGCCCGATCAGTTTTCTCATTGGGTTTCTTGACAAAGGTTTTAATGAAGCGACGTATGAGTACTCCTATAAAATGATCATCATCGAGGGAGCAACTTACCATTTACTCTTACTTTCGGGTTTTGTCCCTCACGAGGTTTTCTGAGCGATTATATGATCACTCAACTCTACCACAATCAATTTGGAAGTTTTTATCATTGGGTTTTTTATACAAGTTTAAAGCGATTGTATAAATAATCCCATTTCAAAGTGTTGTAAAATATGTCGCATGTCGTACCATA
Organism: Jasminum sambac; assembly: GCA_018223645.1. Lineage (NCBI taxonomy): Eukaryota > Viridiplantae > Streptophyta > Magnoliopsida > Lamiales > Oleaceae > Jasminum > Jasminum sambac. The sequence continues at coordinate 33,573,483 of CP073652.1, forward strand.
AGTAAAAAGAAAAAGAAAAGTAATGATAAAATGTAATGATTATGTTTTTATTGTGTGAATATTTATTGTATCTTAGATCGATATTTAATGTCTGATGTACCCCTTTGATATTTTCCTATAAATAGGGTCAGTAATGGAATTCAAATACTTGAGAATTGAAGTGAAAATGTCTCTGTTACATGACGAAGTACTTTTATGAAATAAGCCAAATCCAATAATGGTTTCTTCCTATGGTTGTACCATGTCGGCTGAGAATTAAGAAATAGAGTAATGTATATGTTTATGGAATGGAGGATTGAAATGAGGCAGATTATTTGATTCAGATTAATTTTTTCCCCCATCATCTTCAATCATTTATTATTTATATATTGGTTTGATAATTTTTTATTCACATTAAAATAAATTTTCTTTTATTATTTTTAACGACTCATATATTGATTTGATAAATTTCTTTTTAGATAGTTTTTAATATATCTTCCTTGTTTCTTAATCACATATTTAAATTTTAATATCAAACATGGCCTTAATGCATTAAAAGTTGAAATTTTATTTATTTAAAGTTGAGAATTTCATATGATTATAAATAATATCATTTAATTACTCTTTCTTCTCTTTCTTAATATGGATAACTTTCAGTATACATTTTTTCTTGTTTTTATTTGTTTTATTTGGGAACGATTTCTCCTAATATTTTTGCAGTCTGAATTCTATATTAACTACCTAGAAATGTTATGTTCTCCTAGAGTGTTCCTTAATTTAAGGAACGCTCGAGCCATTTTGATGGCTCATTCGATCTCCATTTTAAAATTCGGATCAGATTTGGAATCGGCACGGTGAGAGGAAGTTTCAGGAATTTCCGAATTTTTCCAGATACCGTGATGCGTGACTATCAGCCAAACTTTTCACAATGTTTTTTGGCCAAAAATATTACCAAAATTTTGACCGATGGTTACGGCGGCTACTGTGTCGCCGAAAAATTTTCGAAAAATTCCTAGCACTCCCCCTCGCCGTGCTGATTTCAAATTAAAACGGAGATCGAATGAGCATTCAAAATGGTCCGATAGTACGAATGTTATATTCCCATTGATGGGAATATAACATTCCTGATTAACTACCATGGTTTATTAACAATTTGAAAAATGTTCAATATTTATGACTCTATCAATACATAGTCACCTACCCACTATGGGTAGTTTATGTTGCCCACAGTAGGAGAAAAAAATTCATAGAGGTTGGATGAAGCCCCCCACTATCAGGTGGCAGTTATGTATTATTCATGTAACTTAACGTATATACTAAAAAAAAATTGGCCGATAACGTGGCACCACGAAATGACGTTACGTCGACGTGAGTTTTGCTTTACGTTGCCCATCGTAGGCAACGGAATATTTTCGCAATACATATTCTTCACAATAAAAGTCAGCATTCTTAATCATGATGCAATTGAAATTTTAACAAAAATAATATATTAATGAAAATTTGAGAAAAAAGGGTGTAACTTAATAGCTAAGTTAAATTTTTAACTAGTCCATGGTGAACTATACATGAAGATGAAATGGAAGTGGACAATAATTGATGTCGAAGCATCCCAAAAGGTTAAAAGAGCACAGAAGATGGACTGAGAAACGTTGTGGCCACCTAGTTAAAACAGAAAAAGGAAAAGGGTGACAAAGTTATGGACGGCATGGTATATATGCCTCCTTTTGAGTAGGCTAATATTAATATATTTTTAAAATTAAAATTAAATCGACTTGGATGGAGCTTAAAATAATCACTGTTGATGTAATTTATACTTAAATATATAATTATTTCATCCATATGATACATGTCACATCAATATTGGATTTAAATAAACTCGCCATCATTCGATACTTCTCTTAAACACAATAATTTATGCTCACACGAGTATTAATTAGATCACTTATGTTAGAATAATTTCATATAGGGATCAAAGAAATCTTTCTCAATTTTAGAATTTGCCAATATTGGAAAAGAAAACCCAAAGACACTTTTGTAGCTATACTGTTCGACTCTTGTTTGTAATGATTTTCACATTTAATTTGATTAATTGATAGATTTTTATTATTATAATAAAAGTGTGTACTTAAAATGAATATGAGAAATATGATTGAGGAAAAAAAAATTAATCCAACAAGCTCCCATAATTGGTGTTAAAAATATTAAAAGGAAACATTTCAACAAAATTCGTATGTCCCCAATTTTTTAAAGAAAAACAAAAAAAAATCTTTTAAAGGAAGACCAACAAAGAAAGTAAGATAATTGCCCATTTAGTTTTGCTAAAGTGCAGAGTCAGAGTGCAAAAGAAATATTAAAGTAGGATTTGTTGGTCAATTACTTTATAAAGTATGATTTCGCATCTCAAAAAGCATACAAATTTCGGGTCGGGTTAGAATTAGAAATGTAATTTATTACTTAGATTTTTATTTAACCCTATGCCCTTGCCTTTTTACCAAATTAGGGGACAGCCACCAACTTTGAGCAAAAGATATGTTTCTTAGATTTATTCAAAAAAAAAAAAAATAAAAGATATGTTTCTTAGGTGTGTTGTCTTCACACCACAATTTATTTATTTATTTATTATTATTATTATTATTATTATTATGAAGGATTCACACTACAATTTTATTTACTTTTAATTGCATATATTTAATAATTACTAATTGAAAATAAGTTTTCTCATTTGCATTCGTGAAAAAAGTACTACATTATTATATGCCCTTCTTCTATCTGTCCAATATCCACTTTCTTATTATTGTTGTCTTTCATTTTTTGTTTCAAATCTCACGCTCGATTTCTTTCAAAAAAAAAAAAAAACAATATTCTAGTCGTGCAAGTTTATATCAATGTTATCCAGATTAAAGAGTGTTAGGATATGTATAAAAATAAATTTTTATGTATTTTTATATAATATATAGGAAGAGAATTAATAGAATTAAATAGTGGAGATTTATACAGTACAGATATGTCCCACGAGATATATGAATGTAAAATATAAAAGAGAATTAATGGAATTAAAAAAATATGTAAAACTATGTAAAAGAACACTCGCTAATTAAACTTTCAGCATTCTTCAATATATATATATATATATATATATATATATATATGTATGTATATTACTCTTTCAGTATATTTTTCAAATGTTTTGACTTGAAAATGCGGAAATGACAAAACCAACCCCATTATTTTCTCTGATTAAACAAAAGTCCACGCGGTATCAGCAGTAATAGGTCCAGATTTTACGTGCCAATCAAAGTACAACTCTTTTTGCACAAGGTACAGATGTCTAAATTTTCCGAAGGTGCGTGTGTAATGCAATAAACTAGAGAGGTTGTTGAACTGAAACCTTCTGTTATCTTTCCTCTTCTCCCTCTCTTGCTCTCAATTTTGCACACGAATTTTCAAAAGATATACATACACATGTTATGTTTATAATATATGCACAGAGGAATATAATCAAGTATATAGATAAGATTCATACGTACATATAATAATAATAATAGTAGATAGCCGTTTTATTGCTTAGAGTGAAAGTAAAGGGGAGTTAAAGGAATTTACAGAAATGCCGCCGGCGAGTTTTCCGCTGGTCTTGATGGCAGTGGGGATGTTGATGGTGATTTTACCAGTTGCGGCGGCGTTTGGTAGAGCAGGGAAGAGCCTGACCCTGTCTCTCGAAAGGGCGGGTCATAATGGATTGGAGATGAGTCAACTCAGGGACCGTGACCGAGTCAGACATGGTAGAATCTTGCAGCAACAGCTGACGGGCGTGCTTGATTTCCCCGTCCAAGGCACATACGATCCTTTTCTTGTCGGGTATAATTTCTCTCTCGGTTTTATATGGTTACTTATGGTTTGATTATACAGCAATAGTTATTGTTTGAATATCCCAAAACAAGAGAAGGGAGAGGAATTTAAATATTTAATGGGTTCTTTTATAGTGTAGATATTCTATACTTGGAATATATAATATAATTGGAATATTTAGGGCACAATAAGTCAATAATTGGGATTAATTGGAGCTTTTGGGTCCTGTTTTGAAGGCTATATTTCACGAGAGTTAAATTGGGAACTCCTCCCAAAGAATTCTATGTACAGATTGATACTGGAAGTGATGTTTTATGGGTCAGTTGCAATTCCTGTAATGGCTGCCCAAAATCCAGTGGACTCCAAGTAAATCCATCACTTGCTCGAAATTCTTCATTTTCATCTTGGTTTTTGCTTCTAAGTTCGAATTATGTCGTAGAGTTATTGGATGACATTTCTTTAGTAGGATTTTATTGCATTTTAACAGATTCAGCTTGAGTTCTTTGATCCTTCAAGCTCATCAACAGTTTCACCGATCTCATGTTCAGATCGAAGATGTGCTTTGGGAGCACAGTCTTCAGATTCGTTCTGTTCAGATCGAAACCAGTGCAGTTATACTTTCCAGTATGGCGATGGCAGTGGGGCTTCGGGATTTTACACTGCAGACTTGATGTATTTTGACACAATTATTGGGAATTCGGTGGCTTCGAATTCTTCCTCACAGATTGTTTTTGGGTGAGTTAACATCAGAATCAATTATCAAATTATATATAGTATATGTCTTCAACCTGCGTTTTACATATTGAAATTTGTAGTTAATATTGAAGTTTGACTTTGAGTGAGTAGTGAAGATTTAAAATTTGACATTGTTGCGTTATCTGGTGTTATATGGACACAGTTGTAGCACGTCACAGACGGGGGACCTTACAAAGTCAGATAGGGCAGTTGATGGTATATTTGGTTTTGGACAGCAGGGTTTCTCTGTTGTCTCACAGCTTGCTCAACAGGGAGTCACTCCGAATGTGTTCTCTCACTGCTTAAAAGGAGAGAATGGTGGTGGTGGCATATTGGTGCTTGGTGAGATTGTGGAGCCAAATATTGTATACACTCCACTTGTCCAATCACAGTATGTATTTTCTCTTTTTGTTTCTTCACAGTTCCCGACTCTACCCCTGTCTTTAACTCTATCATTTGAGTAGATGAAGCCCCTGTTTCAACTGTTAATAAATTCGTTATAATCGATCAAACTGCTTTTTATGTGAATATTTCATCGTTTCTATAGGCACTACTCAATTACGTATACTTCATTTCTAACTACTCATATGTAAACCACTCATAAGTTTTGAGCGGTATGAATGAAGTTTGATATTTTCTCTGTATCTTAACTTTCAGGCCTCATTATAACTTAAATTTGCAAAGCATTGCTGTTAATGGGCAGATGTTACCCATTGATCCAACAGTGTTTCAAACAAATAACAACCGAGGAACAATAATTGATTCAGGAACAACTCTGGCGTACCTCACGTCAGAGGCTTACGACCCTTTTGTAAACGCTGTAAGTATTGGGTCGAATTTTCTGATTTCTCATATAGCGTATGCCCTCTGGAAAAGTTAATAACTTGTTTTACTTACAAAAAGAAAGAGTAGCATGTCTAAACATGTTTGGACAGGAAAAGTCACTGAAAAGTAAATTTGAGTATTTGACCTTAAAACTTAAAAGTGAATTACAACTTGTTTCTCTTATGTAGATAACACAGTCGGTTTCACAATCTGTACGCCCTCTTGTTGCTAAGGGAATCCAGTGTTATCTAACTACATCCAGGTTCTTTATCAAAACACGATCGCCTTATCTAGATATTCTTGAGCTACTTTGTCAATAATTTTTGTTTACTTATTTATTTTTATTATTACTCCAGCATCTCCGAGATATTTCCTCCCGTTAATTTAAACTTTGCTGGTGGGGCATCCATGCTACTGAGGCCTGAGGATTACCTCTTACAGCAGAACTCTATTGTAAGTCAACATCTTTGACCTGTCTGAACTGATCTCTGTTCTGAAACCTGCCTTTTGCTTATTAATTTTACTTGCAAGTTTTAAAATCAATAATAATTTTTTCGATTGAAGTTACTAATAAGTTACTTCTTTTGGTAGTAATTGTAATTCTTCCTTTACTATCATCTAGCAAAATAAACATTTCTTGACCTATAAAAGGAGAAGTGAGTGTTTCAAACATGACATTTAAGCTGATTTTAGTCCTAATTTGCCTTTGGATGGAGAAACCTGTGCTTCAATTGTGGGTTGCTTTACAAGATTGTGACAGAGAACTTCACTCCAATTGAAGTCAATTTTCAAGATTCACTAATGACAAAAAAATGCGTCGGCTTTTTTCTTGGTCTTACTCGCACTGGATGTAGACTTTTAGAAAAGTCTATCTGTTTCAACTGTCAAATAGTGTAATACAATTTTACATGGTTTGATCGTGCAGGGTGGTGCTGCAGTATGGTGCATTGGCTTTCAGAAAATTCAGGGTCAAGGGATTACAATATTAGGAGGTATGGCTCATGGGAAAATGAAAGTCAATTCAAGCTATAGTGGAGCCAGTTTACTCACTAAAAATAATGACTTTAGCATGATTATAAGTCTTTAATGGACATGTTTATAATTCAACTTCTCCACGCTTCATTTCTTTGTGCTCATCAAACTATTGTTTTCAAAGGGCTTCCCAAACACATTCAATTAATAAATAAAATTTCAAAGTATACCATTTACTATATCCCGTGTCGTACTCAAACAGTTGTATTTACGACAACGTTTAGCATCGTGTTATCACTCAAGTTAAGACGACCTCTTACTTATACTCAGCTCGTAGGGTTTGTTTGGAGTTGTTAAAAACTCAAAATGGTTTTTTTTTTTTTAATAAAAAAACGAAATCATATAGAAATGATTGGTGGAAAAGTGGGTATGGGTAGTATATGTGGGATATCTAATGGTGCAGTGTTTTTCGATATTTCCAAATGGGATTTTGGAACTTTTAGTACTAATTGACCGTATAAGTGCTCATTTATGTTTGATTTCTATTAACTTACTTTCTTTCTTCTCAGACCTAGTCTTGAAAGATAAAATCGTTGTCTACGATTTGGCTCATCAGCGGATTGGATGGACCAATTACGACTGTAAGTATTATATACCACGTTCTTCCGGACATGTGATTATTAATTCACATTTATTTTCAGGTGATTCATTTGCACGTGTACACTTTGACTTATAATAGTATCAATATACCATACTTAGTACTCTATTAATATGGGAAGACCATGTTACTAAATATGTTATGGTACTCAATTGGGCATGTGTCAGTGCTTTCCTGCACGCGAGAGCCATGCACACCGAAGATGTGGCGCCCTCACAGGGCGCTATGTCATCCAATTTTTTTATTTTTTATTTTTTTTGGGATCTACATTAACTGAAATAATAATATATAACTGTCCCCTGATGGACCCCCCCCCCCCTCGAATTTTTGAACTCGGAGTGTGCAGGAGAGCAGGAGTGATTGGGTATGTACCCAATAACGTGCATGAATGTGAGATCCATTGTGGACCCCACACCCATGCATTCTATTTGGCACATGCCCAATCGAGCCATATCATTTTTTACTATATTACTTAGTGAATTGTGACTCTTATGTGTAGGGCACCATATTTTGTGGCAGGGAGTATTGAATTCTCGATAACTTTCCTCAGTATGACTTGTCTTTCCGGTATTCTAACTCATGGATTTAAATTCTATCCCGTATAGGTTCATCTTCTGTAAATGTCTCTACGACCACGAGCAATGGCAAAAGAGAATATTTCAACGCAGGACAAGTCAATAACAGTTCACCACGTCTTGATTGGTACAACCTGATACCAACTATCGTTCTAGCTTTCTCACTGCACGTATTGTTTAGTTTTGGGATTTCTACGTTTTGTACCATTTAGCTAATGAATTTTGCAGTTCATTACATAGTCCACGATCCAAAATATGTTTGTGCTAGTTGGGTCGTCTCGTGTTGTAAAATAGATTGCAGTTTCAGGCTGCTCAAATTTTTTGATTATTGTAGAATTAATTAACCTTAGATTTCATACGGGGAAATTCAATATTTCATTTATACAGAAGTTATTGCACCTTTGATCAATGTTATTCTTGTGACTTGTGAGGAATGTATCTTTTTATGGTATGTAAATTTGTTTAAAAACTGTTGTTGATAATTTGTATATCAATTGAGGCTATTCGACATATGATTGAATGATATTGCACAGTATTGACAATGACATTACTATCCTTCTCCTAATGAGAATGTGCCCACCTGCTAGTGGGTGAACCCTACCTTTCTGGTGGCATCCATACCATGCAAGTGAGGGAGATTTTTCTAAATGGCCTAGTGTTAGTTTACTGAACTTTTTTACGCCTCAATTTCTTTGAAGAAAGTTTTTTATGCCTATCTAAATCTAAACTACTCTTAACGAATCTAATTCAAACAAAGAATTTTTCGCTCATTTTTCATATTTGAAATGGACTTTTTCAAATATGAAAAACTACCACTTTAGTCGTTTTGAAATAATTCACTTAGACGTTTTGAACTGAGTCGTTTCAAAATTGTTGTTGTTCTGAAGTCATTCTGAAATCATTGACAATCATTTTGAAATGACTCAATGACTCACTAAACGATTGAATCAGCCGTTCAAAACGATCATGGTTGTTTTGGAACGACGCAGATCGATTTATAAAAAAACACCATTTTTCACTAAAAACAATTCCAAACAAGTTCGTTTGAAGTTGTTTTCACACAAAAATAAATAAATTAAATTAAATTAAATTAAAAACCTAAAAAGTAAAATTTTAACACATATGAATATAAAAATCATATTTCTCCTACTTTTTCGAGTGTGACTTCTTTTCCATACAACTTGAATGGTGAAAACTCTAAAAAAGATGATTCTCCATACAATTTCAACGATGAATTTTTTTTTTTTTAAAGATGATGAATAACAAGTGTTTTTCAAAGAATAAAACAGTGAATAACAAGAAAACAAAAGAGAAGAAGAAAAGAGAGAGAAGAGAAATGGTGAAATCTATGAAGAAGAAAAAGGAAAGATGTCATTTATAACCAAGAAACAAAGGTAAAAATAATATAAAATATTAACGAATTAGTCAACGGCCGTCAAAACTTTTCTCACTAGAAAGAGGCCATTTACACATTTTCTCTATAGGCGATGGGTATGTGTATTATTATTTTTAAAAAAATGGAATTAAAATTGGGTCGAGTTCTATGCAAGTATTAATAAAGGGTAGGTGAAAAATTAGCACATAAAACATAAGCATGAAGGTTGGAAACATGAAACTCCAATTGCTAGAATGATTAAGCCTTTGATTGAAAGCAACCCCAACCACCCTCATCATAAACAAACGAGGTACGATTATCTAATCGCATAACAGGTGTCACAACCAAATGTTATCTATTTGTGATGGATTATCTCGTTATTTTATAGGGTAAGCATTATAAAGCAAATATAATTTTTCTTACGCCAAAGCTCTCTTGGTTGAAAAAGCTCTCAATTATCGTCATAATGAGTTGATTCTTCTCATTTTCCATGTCAATTCACAAACATATTAGTCATTAGATCGAAAATGTTCCAGTCCCAACTATATTCTCTTCCAACGACTCCCAATGCCTTTGCCCCTGATTGATGTGGGGCTCAGAGGGGGGCTTCTCTTTCGTTGGAATCCAGCAGCTGGGATGAGAAACGTGCTGGTCATTAGATGTTCTTTTCTCTTCTGTTCTTTAATGGGAGATAAGCATCGTTATTTTATACTGCTTTTACATAAGAATAAGTTATGTTATAAAAAAATTAGTTTCGATTTTGCTTGAATGATGTTAGATGGAAAACTTGGTTTTGTCACTTTTTTACTCTTGTAACTAAAGAAATCTGATCTTACTATTTAACTGTATTTTATGTTTTGTGAAATAGTGAAAATGAGTAGAATGTCAATGAGAGGATATCAATATTTCATGTAATTATGTAACGAATGTCAACCCCAGAGCAAAACTGCAAAAGGGCAAGAAAATTAAAAAAGAATGATCATTAAGATCACTGTTAAAAGGACCTTTTGTGTTAATTAGATATAATTATATTTGAATAATCAAATCAAATCTCACAGGTCACACCTCATCTGCAGTTATTATAGGAATAATAATATAATAATTCTAGAGAAGAAGAGAAAAATAACAAATTAATTTCTGACCCCCCTGTTAAATTAGAAACTAGAAAAAGCCCTTTTATCTCTCTCACACACACGTACACGCACTACAACACATTAGAGCTAGGGACTCGGATTAGGGCTGCTATTGGATTTTCGGGATTTCCAATTTGTTGGAGTGTTGCTATACACAAGATCGATGGCGGAGGAGGAAGTAGTGGCGGTGGAGAGGAACGGTGGTGCCGAAGATCCGAGTGAAACGAGCGATTTCACGTCGGAGGATGAAGGGACGGAGGATTACCGGCGCGGTGGCTACCACGCTGTACGAATTGGCGACACATTCAAACAGGGACGATATGTTATTCAGAGCAAGCTCGGCTGGGGGCATTTTTCCACCGTCTGGCTCGCTTGGGACACCCAAAAATCTGTACATTTCCGGATTCATCTTGCTCATTTTTGTTAAATCGTTTACAATTCTTTTTACTACACATTTTCTGCTGTCATTTGGTTATTGTTTTAAGCTTATGCTATCCTAGGACATGTGGATAGACCAATATGAATACGCTATAAAATGCATTACGTAATCGAATTTAAGTTTTCTGAAGATAATTATTTGGTTCACTGATTGTGATTTTCTTTTATATTGATTATTTGGGTGATAGAGGTATGTTGCACTAAAAGTCCAAAAGAGTGCACAGCATTACACAGAAGCAGCAATGGATGAGATCACTATACTAAAACAGATAGCTGAGGGAGATCCAGAAGACAAGAAATGCGTTGTGAAGCTTCTTGATCACTTTAAGCACTCGGGGCCAAATGGGCAGCACGTTTGTATGGTTTTCGAGTACTTGGGAGACAATCTTTTGACCCTAATTAAGTATTCAAATTACAGAGGTTTACCTCTTCCCATGGTTAAAGAAATTTGCTTCCATATTTTAGTGGGGCTAGATTATTTGCATCGTCAGTTATCAATCATACACACAGATTTGAAGCCAGAGAATGTATTGCTTCTATCAATGATTGATCCTGATAGAGATCCAAGGAAGTCGGGTGCGCCCCTTATTCTCCCCTCCAGTAAAAGTAAGGTTGTGCCTGAGAGTGGATCTTCCAAAAGTGCCAAGGGTTTAACTGTTGATCTAACCAGAAATCAGAAAAAGAAAATCAGAAAAAAGGCTAAACGAGCAGCTGAGAGGTGTGAGGAGAAGGGAGAGGAAGCCGAGCTAGATAGTGAGGCAAGTGGTGCTGAAGATTCTCATCATGAAGCCAAGTCAAATGGAAAGTCCGCTGAAGAACCAGCAAATGCTTCAGCTGCAGAAGATAAACTGGATCACTCTGTTGGTGGAGAGGATGCAGGCGAAGGAGCTAAAGTGCATAAGAGAGGTGGTCGTTTAAAGAGGCTGCAGCTCTTGGCTGAGGTTGATCTGAAGTGCAAATTGGTTGATTTTGGAAATGCTTGTTGGACATATAAACAATTCACAACTGACATTCAAACGAGGCAGTACAGGTGTCCTGAGGTTATCCTAGGATCTAAGTACTCCACATCAGCTGATCTATGGTCATTTGCATGCATTTGCTTTGAGCTGGCCACAGGAGATGTTCTTTTTGATCCTCATAGTGGTGACAACTATGATCGTGATGAGGTATTGACCATGGCTCTGTACTCAAATGCTTTCTGAATTTTAAGGTTATTGACCATGGGATGTCATATAAGCAATAATCAGTGTATATGAATTGAGCAATCAGGTGGTATACAAGATTAAACACAAAACCGTGTTTCTAAGCTGCTTAGTGAGTCATCTCTGCTTTGTTTTCATTCGCCCATCTGGTTGTGGTCAGTTTACTAACTGCATGTAGACTGTTTTCATGTGTTATTGAACTATTGATGTATACTACGACCTAACTGTTGCCGTGCTTTTCCAAATGTTATAGTAGCAGCTCATCTTTTCCTTTACTTGGACTAGGCTTGACAATAGCAGCTCATCTTTTCCTTTACTTGGAGTAGGCTTGACAATCATCAAATTTACTGCTTGCTTTAAAGCAAACAGACCCAGTGCTGGAATCAGAATGTTATTGTCTTCTAATGCTTGTATGAAACAGTCCGTCCTTGGTTGATTGTGCATGTTTGAAATTCAATTGGGCCATTTAACCCATTGGATATTGCAAATTCATATTGGTATCAGAAGTTGACTAACTAGAGGTGATTGTTAAATTTGAACGAAGTAAGGGTTTATTTGGGTGAACTTATATTTTGCAAAACACTGAATTTTTAGGTTGAATAGTGGTGAGGACTACGAGATGTGTGGATGATAATGAGTAGTGACATGGGACGAATGGTTGATTTTGATGGTTGACTTTGACTCAGTAGCAGAAGACTAGAAGTTAATTTTTAGGTAGAAAAAGATTTAAATGAACATAGGCTAAATTTTAGACTTAAAATTTTAGATCTTTATCTACTTGTACCTTGCTTGTGTTGTGGAAGAAACATTTCTAGTACTTATGGTATTGAGGATTTGGTATTCCGAGCCAATAAATGTTGGTCATTTGGAATTCAAGCCAATAAAATGTTGGTCACTTATACATGGGAGACTATTATTAAGTAAATAATGTGGCTTTGATGTGTAGGTGACTAGTGCTAATTTGTACATTTAAGCAAGAGTGGAGTACTAGAAATGCTATTTGTCTGGAGCCTCTTAGTATGAGTTTTGTTAAAGTTGTGGAACAATCTGATCTAAAAGTTTAAGCTGATAGATCGGTTCCAATTTAGATTATTTAATTACTGTCTTCAACATGCCCCCTCACGTGTAGGGGGGATTTATTTTTCCCATATAAAGCCTAACACGTGCACAATTCATTTTAAATGGGTGGCCATGAGATTTGAACCCAGGACCTTTGCATCCTCTGATACTATGTTAAAGTTGTAGAACCATCTAATCTAAAAGTTTAAGCTAATAGATCGGTTCCAATTTAGATTATTTAATTACTATCTTCAACAAGCTCGTATCTCAATCTCAAATAAATTAACAATTTAAGAAATAAAGAACCATTCTAATGCCCATGATAGGCACAACCGCACAATTTATGGTGTCCAATATCCATGTGGTAACATATTATTGCTCATGTGGGACAACTAGACTACTTTTGGGGCTCCACATTGTCAATTGTATACTTCCACATGGTCAGTAAGCATCGTAAATAGTGCCCACTGCAGGCATTAGAACACAGTGATAAATGGATTATTTGCTTTTCATCTCTGTTAACCTCTAGTGTTATCTTGGTTTCCATTTCTATTTGCGGCTCATCGGTAACTCGTGAGCGTCTGCCCAATTGCTATTTTTCTGGAAAGTTTTGCGTTCTGATTGCTATTATTACCATTCATATCAACCATCTGAATCAGTTACTTCATGCATTCTGATAGCATTTATGTCAAATACATGAATCCCATGAAGCATTGATTTCTTATCGAATTACAAATAGACAGAAACAAGTGGTGATTAAGTCGATCTCTGACTGATTATAAACAGCATGTTAGATGCCAAACAAGGGCTAAATCAAATGGCTGTTAATTTGTTTCTTTTTCTTTGAAGGATCATTTGGCCCTCATGATGGAGCTCCTTGGCATGATTCCACGTAAGGTCAGAATTTTCATCCTTTCGTCCTCCCGTGAAGCAAATTGATTTTTGCGTTAAATAAATATCTGAAGCTTGTTATACTCCCCGAGAAGTTATTTTTCCCAATGCTTGCACAATCATTCTGCAGATCGCCTTAGGTGGACGTTATTCACGGGAATTCTTTAACAGATACGGAGACTTGAGACATATCCGTCGATTAAGATTTTGGCCTCTCAATAAAGTACTCAAGGAAAAATATGAGTTCAGCGAGCAAAATGCTAATGACCTGGCTAGCTTCCTTGTCCAGATACTCGACTTTGTTCCTGAGAAAAGGCCTACAGCAGCACAATGTCTTAGCCATCCATGGATCAACACAGGCCCTCAGCTACTCACCCCTTCTTCTACCTCTCAAGAAAATGGTGAGTCAGACAAGAAGAGGAGAGAGAAGGACGAGAGGGAGGCGATGGAGGTCAGAGTGGGAAACATGGCTATTGACGGGCCGTCAGAACCGGTCAAAGTTTCTCAATCTGTAGTAAACCCTCCAAGAGAGAGCTGAACAATATGATATGGTATTTTTTGTCTGTAGTTTTGTTTTTTATTTAACTGGTGTTGTCTTTTTTCTTCCCTCTGTTAAGGTGAGGAGGAGTTCTTTTTCATTCTTTGAGATACTAAGTTGTTAATACTTTTTGGTCCTGAATATTGTTTCTACTTACCGTTTTGAAAGTAAATTTTGTTCGAATTTTGGATTCCCAGCAAAGAAATGGGGAGTAATTCCAGGGAGACATTGTTAGGAACCTCTCTTTCGATTATTGAGGCCTGAAGGGTGTGTGTGATAGAGATTATTGAGAGATGATTTTTGAATTTATAGTTGAGAAGCAAAGGAAAAAAATTGAAAAATATAAAACAGTTTGTTAAATTATTGTAATGAGTATATAGAAAAAAAAAACTGATTTTTAAAATAATTCCACAAAAAAAAAAAAAAAAAACTGATTTTTAAAATAATTCTTGCAGAGTGTGTGGGAAGTTTTTGATAAACAAGTTACAAATAGAACGAAATGAATGGCGGAGAAGTCGGTAGTACTACTGAATTTACGAATTACATCCTATATAAGTAGGAAAAAGTAGAAGTTTTTGGAGTTGCTATAAGTATGTCCATAAAATAGATTATGTGGGTGATGGGGTATAATTTTTGTCAATTTTTATTATTTTTTTATTTATTTATTTTTTATCTTAATTCAATCATAGAGTGGTGATCTTCTTCTCATGTGGGGAGGCTTTCTATGCCATGTGTCCACTTTAAAAATAAAAATAAAAAGGGGGTTTCGCTCAAGGCCCCCCTTCAATCAGGGGGGACAAATGGCGTGAGTTTCCTTCCAACATGGAGATGAGATTAAAATCGAACAACCACATTTATATATCTCGTGGGACTTACATGTACTACACAAATCTTAATCATTCAATTTTATTCACTCTCTTTTCTTTCACATTAAAATACATAAAAAAAATTATTAAAAATTGTTCACTATCACCCCTATACTAGAGCCAAAGGCGCATTTTTATTTCACCAAAAACAAAATTTAGCGTGCGGCTATTTGGACTCCCAATTTTGCTGAATACACCTTCCAACAAATTTTATTCAAAATTTACCCCTTTTTTTATTGTGTTTGGACAGCAATGGCCGAATAGCCAAAAGAAATAATAAGGAAAAAAAATTTTGCCTGCCTTTTGCTACTATTTTCGGCAGCAATGCAGGCAAAGTAGAGAGGAAATCTCCCTCAATTGCTGCCATTTCTAGTAACAAACGGTAGCTAGCAAACTACTTCTTGTTCGTGATTTTTTTTTTTTTTTGAAAGAGTAAATGGAATAGAAATTTGTTTTGGGGATGTTTTTAGAAAAAAAGGGTGCATTTAGTCATACCCTAAAATTTATCTTTTGAAGAATTATTTTTTAGTTTGAATAATTCTAAACATCAATAAATATGTAATTAAAAATAAAATTTTAGTTTGAACTTATCATGGAGAGTCGATTGTGCTCGCATGGGCTAGCTTAGACATTTACTAAGAGTATCTTTTATATTATAAGGGTGATTGGGAATGGATTATAATATTTTTTAAAGGTTTTTAATGTAAAGGGGGAGAGAGAATGAGTGGAGTTGAGTGGTTGAAATTTGTGGATATGATGAGATATATGGATGTGATTGATTTATGAGAGAGAGAAAATTTGAAAAAAGTGGAAAATTTTGGAAAAATTTGTTCCCAATCAGACTTTTATATAGACCGTCTTTTAATTTAGAAATTAAAATTTCTAATGAACTCTAACAAGCTCTTTCTTTATATACTTTATTCTGGTTTGTATCAATGAAAATTATTGCATTCTTTTTAATTTTTAATCAATATTTACAGTTTTAGTTGTCTTTGACCAATAAGATTAATTGTTGTTTGGTAAAATTAATAAAAGAATATTAAGACCTGTGGATATTAAATAATTGAAAATAAATTCGACTCTTCAAATTTAAAGAGTCAAACTCTCTCTATCTCATAAAGTTAAAATAAAAAGTATATTGGAGTCTAATTTTAATACTTATCTCTTTATAATAAATAGTATTTTTCATTTAAATAGCCTATTGACGATGCTCTAACAAAAGTTGATGTTGCTTGTGGGGGAAAATTTTGAAGTTTAACCATAGGTCAGATGTTTAGGCATGTTTTGTACTTTTAATTAGATGTTCGATTTTCAATTAGGCGACATATAATTGATTCAGTTCGAAGAATCATTCAATTCCTATGATCTCCATCTTGTATTTAAAAGAAAAAAAAATCAGTTACTATAATACACGCGTCCAAAACTACCCATTTTTATTTTTATTTTTAAAAAACCCTACCCATTTTCTACTATTAAAAATAAATAAATAAAAATAAAACCAGCGTGGCACTTTACTAACGTGGTTCCAAATTGACAAGTGTGTGCAACTGTTGAATCAAATGTGCGATTTCATATAAACTATCGAATACCACTTCACTAAATTCTAGCGGGAAGCTAAACTCCATGCCCTAGAATCAAAAATCAGAAATCAAAGTTCCATAATGTCAATTGATTGCAAATCAGAACGATTCGAAGATGAAAATCGAGAACAGCTTGAATTTGAGCCTTCTGCACATCATCCCTCTGCACCAGCTCACGAGGTATTTTCAAGCTAATTCATACACACGTGTCATTACCATTTTTGTTTTGTTTTGTTTTGTTCTGTTCTCTTTATAGGTGCTTGTTACTGTGTGTATGCGTAGATGTGCAACTGTGTGGTAATCGGGATTTGTTGCTTTTCAGATTTTGGTTGCTTTATCCAATAGCGAAGAACTTGTAGAGCTGTAGTTAACTGATAAGACAGTGGCTATTTGCAGACTGCAGCGTAGATTTTGTAGCAAAAAGTAATTCAAGAAAATAATAACATTTTTCAGAAGGATAATTTGATTTGCTACTGTGAAACAACCAATACAATATGGTAGTGGTTGATTTGAAGTTATGAACTGTTCTGTAGTGATTAAAATTGGACTGAATGACTGAAAATTTGCTATGCAGTCTTTTGACATTTCAACAACAGTTGATCCCAGTTATGTGATCGCTTTGATCCGCAAACTTCTGCCATCGGATCCAAAACATGGTGAAAAAGATTCACTTGGAAGTGATCAGTTGGACAAAGATAAAGGATTAGAAGAGGATGCTGTAAATTTATCTGAAACTGGCAGTGAAGTTGAGGCTATGGATACTGCTCAAAACTCGGATGAAGTGGATTATAGAAATGCTGTAAATGCTGAGTTGCAATGTCATCGTGATAAACATCAGGGTGGAATGGTGAGCGAAGAAATCTGGGAGGAGTGTGGATGCATTTTATGGGATCTTGCAGCAAGTGAGGATCATGCTGTATTCATGGTATTGTTATCTTCTCTTCATGTTAATATGATTTACTTAAAATCTCTAAATGGTCTTAAGTACCATGAGATTATATTGCTTCTGGATCCATGTATTCAAAAGTAACCTCTTTTTTTTTTTTTAATTGTTATTTTTTCCTTCCTCAACAATTCTGTATTAAAGAGATCAATCATCTTATTTGAATTCTTGGAAGATTAGAGCTTTGATGCACAGAAGCCACCCAATTCTCAATTCCATGCACCTTGTATATAGTAATACACACTCAAAAAATTATGACCAGTGTAATTCCGGCATTTATCCAGGATAGATTAAGGTGTAGAATTACATTTTCTTGTATCATGTATGCAAAGGTACGTTTGTGTTTTAATCAATTGGTGGAGATGTTTACAACTCCATGCAGGTTCAAAATCTTATTCTTGAAGTGCTTCTGGCTACTCTAGTGGTTTCTCAATCTTCACGCGTCACTGTAAGTGAGGTTTCATCATTAATCTACTCTATTCAGCTGATTCTTGGATCTAGTCAAATATTTACTTATTCTTGTATCTAGTAAAATATTTATTTGCCAAACAATTATTGAGATGTTTCAAGCGCACACACAGACCACAGTGCTCCATTAAATACCTCTACTTTTTCTGACAGGAAATTAGTCTTGGGATAATTGGAAACCTTGCTTGCCATGAGACTTCACGGAAGTTAATAGCCTCTACAAATGGACTAATCAAAGTGATTGTGGATCAGTTGTTTCTAGACGAC
The DNA here is from genome assembly GCA_018223645.1 of Jasminum sambac. Lineage (NCBI taxonomy): Eukaryota > Viridiplantae > Streptophyta > Magnoliopsida > Lamiales > Oleaceae > Jasminum > Jasminum sambac. The sequence goes on from CP073652.1 coordinate 33,591,833, forward strand.
GTGCCTTGTCTTTGTGAAGCATGTAGGTAATGCTACTGTGTTCAAATAAATTTTAGAACTTGTTTGGGAAGTTTTTATTATCACTTTGCTTATGAACAAATCGAAATGAATGGTGGAGAAGTGGATAGTAATTGCGGTCTTACAAAATGTGTAGATAAACTGATTATTTTTCTTTGTTTTTGACCAAAATATTTACAAACCATCCACAGACATGCTATTAGTTATATCAAAATTTTATGATCTACTGTGACAGATTTGGAAATTCTGTTTGGTAGGTTCAACTAAGTACTAAACTAGCCAATTTAGTGAAATTGGAAAAAAGTCGTACAAATGCAATAAGCATATCAGTGTGACAACTTTTAGATAATATTGTCAAACAGGTCAATAACTTTGTGCCTTCAAGGTGGTGAAGGTGTGGTGTGGGCAGAAGCATTGCAAACTGAGCAAGTACTTTCTCGTATTCTATGGATTGCTGACAATGCTTTAAATCTACAGCTTATTGAAAAGGTAAACAATATTTGGACTGGTTCCTTACTTCCTTTTCAGTATAGATTTAATTAATTGTAAACTATCTAGCTGCCAGTGTCATGATATGTTCACTAAATTTATCATTTACATTCTTTCTTATGATACTTCGTTGTATTGAAGACATAGAATAACGGTTGCTGTCAGTTTTCTTAAGCACCTTCATCAATTCCTGAATTACTGAGTTTCATTTTCAGAGTGTAGGTTTACTATTAGCAGCATTGGAAAGTCAGAAGCAAGTAGCAGATATTCTTCTTCCACCTCTGATGAAATTGGATCTTTCAGGTCTTTTGATCAATCTTTTCGCTTCTGAAATGAGCATATTAACAGGAGAGCGCATGCCTGAGAGGTCTGGTTTCTTTTCTCTATTGCAAAGTTTTATCACCAAATATTAATTGGTACTGTATTATCTGGTCATATTAGACTAGCGTTAGGCACTGGGGTCGATGGTAGGCTTGGTAGCACAGTTTCATCAACACACTTGTTTGAGGATCCTTGTTTTCACTCGACTCCTATTGAAACTTGTGCAGAAAAAGCAATTATTCAGCATGTTATGATATTATTCACCTCTGAAGATCATATTGATGAGTTCAGAATTCTTGCATTTGCATCAGGTTTGCTGTTTTGGATTTGATTCTCAGGACAATTGAAGCTCTTTCCGTGGTTGATGAATATTCACAGGAAATATGTCAGAATAGAGACCACTTTCAACTACTGATTCAACTAGTCAAACTACCTGATAAAATGGAGGTGTGCTGCTGCTTGCGAAGTTCCTGTAACCATAATGTTCATCATGTGTACTCCATTATGCATTGTGTGCTTCCTTATATGGAGATATTGATGTCATGTTACCCGCCTTTTAGTGAATATCTATGTATTAGCTGTCTTTTCTTTCATTGGTTGTTCTTTGTTTGGTGGTTTCATCTACTGCAACTTACACCTCTCTTAACAAAAATAATATATGTCCTTGCAGGTTGCCAACTCGTGTGTAACTGCTGCAGTGTTGATAGCAAATATTATGACTGATACGACTGATCTAGCTTCCGACTTGTCACAAGGTGAAATAATATGGTTTCTCCACTAAGGCTTCCTTCCATATTGTGCATTATTTTTGTGTATGTAAAACAAAATTAAAATTAACTTTGAGATTCTGGGTCTTTTTTCAGATCCAAGTTTCTTGCAGGGTATTTTTGATATATATCCACTTGCTTCTGAAGACATGGAGGCACAAAGTGCTATTTGGAGCATTATTGCAAGACTATTGTCTCGACTCCAAGAATTCGAGATAAGCCCATCACATTTGCATCTTTTCGTTGCATTATTTGTTGCCAAAATCGATTTGATTGAAGATGAATTCCTTGACAATGATGAGCATGATAACTCTGCCGCTTGTGGCACTAAAGTAAATACCAGAAGAATTGCTGTATCCTTTTCTTTATCTGTTAGATAAATTCAACTAAAGAATCATTTCATTTAAATTTGAGCACTTCTATCTGGTGCACTACAGTTTTGTAGTTTTGACATCCACTTTGTTTACCTTCACTTCATTAATAGATGAAAAGAATATTCGATCTTTTAACCCAGTGGAGAAGCTTAGATGATGACAAAAGGAAGGGTTTTGAGGAAGACAACTACACCAACGAAGAAGATGTTGATAAGTTGTTGAATCTTTGTCGTAAAACATGGGGTAAGTCTAGCCTAATTCTTTTGCTTACTTTTTTCAAATTCTTTCTTTACCATTGCTTTTCTTCACCCTATCCCAATCGGTTAAATTTAGGGGACATTTGAAATCAACATTTTCAATTGACTCGATTGATTCTACACCTCTTCATTGGGTGATGAAGAGATGTTCATCTTTTTCATTACCCAATGAAGATGTGACACATCAACGTGTCACTAAAAAATGTCATAGCACTTCTTCATCACCCAAAAATAAAGAGGTGACACATCAACATCGCTTAAAAATGTATCCTAGAATTACTCATTCTGATTACTTGGAAAATTGGTATATCTTGAACTTGTGTCTACAATTAGTTGGACACGTATATGCCAAATGAATATTTATATTTTTGAAAAAAATGATTATCTGCCCTCTATTGACCGCAGGATCATGCATAATGGATCAATATTGATGTGCACCATTCTGAAGGCTAGATGAGAAGACCTGATAGATGATAAAGTTTGTGAACAAAGTCCCCAAAATGACGGTATAGCTGTCCATTCTGCCTGCCGAACATGTAATGTAAGTCAATGTATTGGTGAAGCCATTTTAAGCTTGTCCTTGTGAACTAAGCTCTTAGTTTTATTGTAACCTCCGAGCATATTGTAATAATAAACCTTTGAATTCTAGCCCTTTTGTTATATGTTTTTTATGCTTTACCTAAAGGCTTGGAGAAAATTGCAAAATTGTGTGGATAGAAATTCAGTTCAAGTTGATTTTACAGGATATATAAATTTGTAACAGATAGAAACTGTTTACCAGCTTATAACACGCAACCAACAATGCCGATATTCAACATTTGAGTCAAATGTCAGTTAAAAGTTAAAACTACATGATTGAGTCAAACTACACAGAGACGTTGGCTAAACTTCCTCATGTCTCATTCTCTTGCCCCTGCAGAGTCTAGAAACATATGCTCATAGAAAAGCTTGAAGACATCCATGACTTCAAGGTACCACGTTGACTCCCTATCTGGAAAGGGAGAAAGATCGACCATTTTGTGAACCTGAAATTTTGGGACATCACAGATACTGTATAAAATCTTTTCCAAATTCTGAGTATTTGATTTCAACCATAAGACGGTGACTGATAACAATAACCATTTCTACTGATAACAATAACTAGTTCACAGATGATAGATCAAAATGGATCGACACACAAAAATTTAGCAAAAATAAAACACATTGTAAAGCAGACAAAACACTCAACATAGGACCTATATGAATGACCATTTGTCATTGTTCCATTAATATGCATATTCAACCTCATAAATAAAACATTTTAATGAATTCTACTCATGCAGATAGGGCGAACTATGATCAGATAGAAGATCAGAAGGCTTTTTCACAATTGAGATTGTTAATAAGAAATCCAAAGTAAAAAATCCTTCTCTACATGAGCTAACAAAAAAAAAAAAAAAAAGGTTCAACAAAAAATTAAGGTCCTGCATCTAATCGAAGAGCGAAAGCCATTAATTGACTATTTTTGTGACCACGATGGATACCTTCACATACAAATCACTTTTACCTTGTCTTAAACCATCTTGATATATTCATGCCAATGGATGGAAAATAGGGATTTGAAACAAGGAGAGGTCTAATAATCTGACCCAGAGTTGCATACATCTCTCAATTAAGTAGAATGGAACTCTGTAATGGTTACCATCTTCCAACATTTTAACAGCTGTCCAAATTCTTTAGTGCCCAGGTGCAGGATAAGAGTGAAACCCCAAAATTTTTTCATCCTTGTTACTTGGATTGGCCAGGTATTTTCCTAGGAGGCTAGGACATGAGGCGTCTGGCAAGAGGACCTATACCCTACAATTTCTTTATCCCCATCATCCATAATTTTTCTGATCGATGTCTAGGGGATTTCAACTTATGATCCGTCAAGAGGCAGGAGCTATAATTTCAACCGCTGTCAGTTACCTAGCCCTTCTGGGTTTCCTATTTATGCTAGAGTATTTCTTTCCATGCCATATAGCTAATAACACCCTTTTGGAATCACCACTCACCAACGACCCTGCCAATCTCAAGAAGGCCATTGTTTTCTGATAAACTCATGACACCTAATTCGGGGGCATGGAGGGGCCTTTTTATGTCCAACCAATCCTACCAGGTTAAAGGATAATTGCTGCCAAACCACAAGGGATGCCATTACCAGTATGATCTACAGCTTGAAAGCCATAATTTACTTACACTACATCTCTTTCCACTGTGCCAAATAACCGTGTCTTGAAAAGCCGTTCACAAGAATGCATTTTTAGATATTTGGTCTGCTGAGTATTCACTAGACATTCTATTCAAGGTATGCAAACCACCTGCTTTTGCAATCTAAAAGTTAAATGGGCTGTTAAAAGTATCTTTCTTGTCTAATAGGAAATAGACCTAAAGGTTACGTTGGTGGACACACGGCACCCAAATGCTTTTGGGGAAATCATTCTAGTTCCTAATGGAAATCAAAAACTTTGAGAAGTTTAAAAATCTTGCTCAACATGATACCAGATCTCATGTTCTTTCAGAACAAACTCCCTTATATCCCAATTCCCAAGATCAACACATAGATGCAGCGATCGGGTTGCTTGGAAGGCTAAACCATGTCATATCAGCATGGCACGAAAATCACCAGGAGAATACATTTGCACAGTTCAGTACTTAACTTTAATATTCTTTTTGCTATGTCATCTTCTATCCATTGTATGTTTAGAACTAAAGATATATCGTTGAGATGGGCTCACTTTAGAGTTTAGTCTTCATCATATAAACTGAAGGTCAAAAATGATAGTAGAACTTTGTTGTCTCCATACGAACGAGCCAGAAGACGATCCTAGAGGGAAAATTTACTGAAGTGTCTACTTTATTACCAAGAAAGGAGCAATCCTATGAGAAACAACGAATGATTAAACGAATTTGCAAATCATGCTGAAATGGTGAAAATGGTTACAAGAATTGTTACTTTACCTTGACCACGGAGGTATTATTATCACGAACGTAATAAACTCCAACCACCATCACATACATCCCTGCGCACACAAACACATACACTGGGAAACAAGCTATCGACATTTTCAGAGAAAAATTCAAGTGAAAAAAATTAGTCCACCGACCTTTTTCCCACTTGAGACTACGGTCGGAGACGAGTAGCTCAACAACACCAGTGCCATCGTCCAGGTGGAAATATCGAACGCCTCCACCCACTGAGTCGGAGGACGGCGGCGTCGAGACTAGAACGCCCTGCAATTCGGCTTCCAAATATGAATCGAGTGACACAGTAAGGGAGTAAACAGTATATCGAACATTCATATTTATACACACACATACCTGTAGCCAGGCGCGTTGGAAGAGAATGCCGCCAAGAGTCGCGGCGTTCGACGACGACGATTTGCGAGCGTGTTTCAGATGAACACACAGCAATTTCAGCGCTCCTAAACTGTAATCCATACTTGTTGAATTTCGTTCTCAAAGATCTTCCCTCTTTGGCTCCGAATTCAACTTTCAACAGTTCATCAACAGTGAGATCAAACTATTGAAATTACTCTCGGACAATTTCCGATGATCGATTAAAATTTTCTGTCTGATCAGTTAATTAATATTTATAATGAATTGACGCTTCAGTTAACAGTAGGTCGAGTAGGGGCCAAAATAGATTTGGGAGGGAAAGAGAAGGAAAAATTGCAGTCATAATTTGATGCAAAGAGTCCTCAACCTTTTCCTCTAACGTGCAAACTCTTTAACTTTTTATTTATTGCCATGAACGTCTCTAACGTTGTGTTTTGATACTCATTTGATCCTTTTCCCTTATTATCATTTTTCATTTTCATTATTATAAATTTATTTGATTAGGAAGCCAAATGTGGGAATACCCTTACTATTTTTATTGCTAAAATTTACAACTTAGCATTCTGGAAAAGTACAAATGTATCTCATCTGTGGGTATGGGAATATGCCCACAAGAACCTATTTAAATAAAATTAAAGTTTACTAAAGGTATTTTTGTACTAAATCACACTTTAATCTTGTTTAAATAGGCTCTTGTAGCATGTGCATGGGTAGGGGAATATTATCGAATAAAAATATCATGTAATATTGTTAAATACTTCGAAAATACCGAATGCAATACATTGATAAATCAAAATAATCTTGCACTCATGAAATTGAAAATTAAAGTAGTTCTTACAAAGAATTACACTATAACGTTACAAACACAATCCAGTTGACATCACCCATTACAATCGATCAATCAAGACAATAGATAAATAAATATCAAATGCATTTAAAATGAATACGGTAAAAAAAGCAAATTAAATGGATTGAAAAATTAAATCTTTTAAGAAAATCTTTAGGAGATGAGGGAAATGCCGGCAGCAAGCAAATCATCAGATATAATCTTATTTGCAGCCTCTGAAGGATGAAAACCGTCCCAAAAAACATATTCTGTCGCATTTTTACATGTCCCAGGAGATTCTGCATTGCATAGGATAGATGTCTCTACCAATCCTGTCCCACAACATGCCTTTCTTGATTCAAAAAAGCCTACATTACATCGTAAGGTAAATTACAAATTAGAAAATTATCTCGTTTAAACTTAGTTCAAATTTGAAATCTCTATGCTCATTTTAACCCCTAACCGTTTAAAAGTGTCTAAGATAATTAAAAGTTTTATTTCAATGTAAATTTGAGGGAAAGGAATAGAAATTTTACCATTGTCACTAGGCTTAGTAACCAGGTCATAAAGAGGCTGGTAGATGTCCAAAACAACAAGATTGAGACCAGAAAGTTTGGTTTGCAAAGTTTGGGATGTTGAATTTAGTTTGTTGTTGAATGAAATTGCTGCTTTGTTTACTTTTGTTACACACTTATTGCTGTCTTCTCCAAATATAGTAATCACTGCTGGCACACATCCAAGTGGTGGCAATGTTGTCACTCCTATCTTTCTTGCCCCCAACTTGTACAATTCCTGTCCAAAAATTCAAGAAATTTATTGGTTAATTATATCTTGTGTCTTCGTGTTCGATTGTACGAAATCATAATTATTTGTTGTAATAAGTATATATTTACAATCTCGTTCGTTAATTTATTAGGTGCTTGTTTGTTGGAGCTAGTTTGCAGAATATAAAATGACAAATTTGTCCTTTGTTATAAATTACAGAAAATTTTTAAAAAAAAAAAGGGTAGAGGAATGTTCTTTGTCAAACAAGTTTATAATATTGCAACAATTCTTGATGAGATTAAGGTTGGGATTGTTACCTGTATGAATTTTGTGTAGGATTGGAGGAGAATATCTGAGAACTGATCAGTTGAGTAGACCTTGTACAGAAGAGGGTTAATATAGTAATTCTGAACAAAATCACTGCTTCCAGTACTAAGTAGGTAAGCTGAACCAGAAATTATTGATGAAGCATTGGATTTCCCTGCAATTCCCACTATTTTCTTCTGATAATCCTTGTAGAACTCTAGTTGCTTGCTCAATGGAATTGTATTCTGCACAAAAAATAAAAAGTAAAAAATACCATGTTCTAAAACGGTCACAGAAAACGATAGAGTAAATTAACTAATTTTAGTATATGTGTATTTATGGATTTTCATTTGATATAGGAGTGAGAATAAATGGAATTGAATGGTGGAGATTTATATAGTACAGGTAGGTCCCACAAGATATGTGGATTTGATTAGTTCAACGTGTAAAAAGAATGTGTAAAAATTTATAAATAGGAGGTGGCTAACACATGCTGATGACTAACAACTTATGGTGTGCTCATCTGTTTTGTTTATATTTCAAGGATAATTCTTAGAGTACACACATTTTTTGTGTGGTAAAATACCACATACTGATAGGGGTATGGGCCCCCCACATTCAGTATTTTGGTCTTTTCGTATTTTGTATATTAGGATGTGGTAGTGTGTGGTAGTGGATTTGTGTGTACATCTAGAATTATTCATATTTCAATTTTCAATTTAGAGTTTAAGATTCACTTTCCGTTTTCTATTTCCATACAAGTTCATTAAAATCAATTGTGTTTTCTATATTTCCAATATTTTGACCAATGTTTTATCTCATACATATCGAACAAGAAAAAGGTTTTCAATTTCCCACAATCTCGTTTCTTAAAGTAACTGAAAATGAAAAATAGTTTGAAATAACAAAGAGATCTAATAGCCCTTTATAGAACTATAGAAGGTTTTAAATTAGGTGGCTTAGGATCCAAGATTGCTTAAATTGGTGCTAAGCCTAGGAGACTTTGGAAATGAATTAAGCAATATTCTTACATAGATTTTGGCTGTTTTGTCATAGTATCCAGAGGAAGCAGAAGCAAAGTTAGCTCCAATCAGTAGGTTTTTCCCTGTTGCATTCTTGCTTAGATAAGCTGGTGGATATGTTGTAAATCCAAAATTTTCAGCTGCAAATTTGAAACAAATTTAACAAGATCAGGAATATTCAAAACAAAATGACATGTCGATTATGTTGTACCACCTTTGATCAAGTACCCACGCTAACACGGCTCCACGTCATCTTTCAAAAAATTAAAAAAAAAAAATTTTTTTATAGTATTCACATCGGATCGGATGAATCATATATAGCCCTTCTTGATGGGGGAGGGCCCATAATTTTTTTCCCAGCATGATCGTACATAGCCACGCAGGAACTGGATCATTACTTTTATGTTGTACAGACAATTTAACTACAGTGAAATATCTGTGTCAAATATTTATGCCGCATCAGATATTGACACTCTTTTGACTCTATACGGTAGCCGTTTTTCTTTCTTTCACGATAGTAATATACTGATACTATAATACAAAAAGTACATGCTCATCTTGGAAGCTAGGATGTTTGTGAAATAAACCCAAGTAAACTCTCGAACGAGGTTGTCCAACATGGTTTCGCGTATTAGGCAATTCGTGATGAAAATCTATACGATCGATCCACATGTACGTACAGACATGTACATAATTAAAAATAAATAAAAACTTCGTTCGGTCGAGAAGAAAAACGAGATAGGTAGCTAGAGTGGTTGAGACTTGAGAGGAGAGAATTTAGAAATACCAGTAAAGTCTGAAGCAAGTTTTCCATTACAAAATCTCCCAGTTGGCTTGTGATTCACAAAGTCTCTCCCATAAGGTGGGAAATTTGCTTTCACAATTGTTTCAAGATTGTTGTTATTTCCCACATCCACAACTGAGTCCCCAAATATGAAGAGTGCAGGGACTAGAGGCTGGGAAACTATCTCTTCCAGACGATACAAAACGACGATAAAAAAGCCGAAAAAGCGAGGAATTTTCATGGTTTTAAGGTTGTAGGAAATGTTACTTAGTATTGGGTACTAGGAATGGGGCAGAGAGAACTTGTTAGAAGAAGAATTTATAGTGTGGTCAAGTGCCAAATTGGTTGAAATGGCTACATCTGATGATCTTCTGGCATTTACAACTCCATGCATATACTAACTGAAGAGAATAAAAATGGGCATTTTTTTTAATTTTAAAATAAAATTATTCAATTTGGCTGTTTTAAAAAACCTCAAGCACCCAAAAGAATTGTTCAAAGAATTGCCTTCTGTTGCACCTAAATTACTATCTTGCCTTGCTTAACTTCTGTTTTTAGCTGTACTGGCTTGTCATTCACATTTCCTTCATGTAACCACAAACTTTTATTATTCATTATTTCATTAAGGCAAGTTTAAGATTTTATAGAAATTATAAGAGTTTTACTCTCGCTTTGAGCCCACAGTGAAACCAATCTTTCACACAAAGTAAGATTTACTGTCATGCAAAGAAGAGGATAGTACCCTCTCGGCCTCTACAAGTAGGATATATAGTATTTTTATGAAAAATAATATATTATTAAAGTAGGGAGTCGTTAAGCCCATGGCCCACCTATTGAAACCCAACCAAACCTTCTTTTGCTAGTGGGCCTGTCCAGGCATGATAGTCCAGTTCAGCTGTTACAATGGCCCTAAAAGCAGCCCAAGCAACTGAACGAAAATTGGAGCAGGCAATTTCTTATTTTTATACAACATTTGAGATCAACAAAATTTTCGGTTACAAACTTACATCCAATACCTCCAAACATCCCCATTAGGCCTTAAAGAGATTCAATTTTCATTTTTTATTTTTTATTTTTTTCATTTTTTTCCTCATTTTCTTTATTACAATAACCCATCCCTCGACTCGCTACTTCTCGAGTTGGACGAGTACTTTTCAAGATTTCTCGACCTATTTCTTCATTGTAAACTGTAGGCTCTCGACTTCCATCAAACCTTATGTCAAAATGTATATGCTCTCCAACAAAATCTCTTCATGTTTATGTCCAGTTAGAGTCGAATGTTAATTTTCTCAGACATTTCGATAATATCTGAGTATATTCTATCTCGACCCAACTCCACACCCGAGGCACCGGCAGCCACTCGCAACACATCCTCGATCAACGCTACATTCCCCAAAATATCAACATGGGCCCCACTCTCCAAACCCGACCCTCAAGCAAATTCGCCGGTGCTTTGTGCTTGTACTCTCTTGCATAAGTAGAAATCCCCGAAGGGTTAAATCGGGTTTTCCCTCTCCACCCTTTCGCACACATGAATCCGGCGCTCAACACCGGGACACTCTCATCACCATCCACAAAGTACACCCCACCCTTTAAGCAACCATTTTCACTTCCATCTGTAGAGCTATCAATTTGGAAAGGTATGGTGTTGCACCGACCGGGGGGCGATTGTTTGTACACGTACGATCTTTCTGTCGGGACTCCTACTCCATATAGACAGTAAATCTCCAAGTCCGGGGCATCGGGCAACCTAGTTTACCAACAAAGAGAATTCAACAAACTTATACATAGAAAACACCTATTACATAATACTTGTTCTTACTTGGTCTCGAGTGGGTTCGACCAGTATTTGTAATGATTGTACTTTGAATTGTCGAGGTCCTCGGCTATCCCATGTGAGAAGTGAGCTTCAGCCCTCTTCATCATCTTTGGAGCAATAACACGTAGAAGATCTAGTAGGCTTGTAATGGTATATGCTTTGTTTTCAGCTATTCTCCCAATGTTTTCTCGGCTCATCTCATCATATTCCGTCCAAACGCCTTTGCATGCTGCGTGGGAATTTGAAGAGCCATTATACCGACTAGATTCATGGTTCTGTCGCCAATCAAAATAATGAAATCAAGAAATAGAATAGACGCTTCAGTACGACAGTCGCACTTCACTAATTGTGTGACTGTCCAATCAGACAATGCCCCCTCATCATGAAAGTACTCTCCCTCTTAAAAGACATGTAAAATGGCTATACCTCAGAGTCAAGATTTGGGAGTTGTGAAGAAGGAAGAGATGATGCTATCTTCCCGAACGAGATAATTCTTCCATATTTTGTCGGCTCTTTTCCTCGGAAGAGCCTTCGATCGTCACTATTATTGTCATCAATTTGCTGAAACTTTTTGTTTGCAGAGTGACATACATGATTTTCTTCTGGCGACCAATCCAAGTTTCCCCATATCGTCTCTCCTCCTTTAGGTATCAAAGAAACTACAGAATCCCATGTTCGAGATACGCGCATTACATGCTGTAGAGTCTGAAGCCCGATAAATTCCGAGTCCAAAAGACCGGGAGCCATAGCTCTGCAATATCATATAATAAAGAAATCACAGTTACAACTACAACAAGAATAAAATAGTGTGATTGTATTTAATAAGTTGTTGTTTTGATGCGCTCATGATCTCCTGCCATGCCACCACTCCCATTTTTGGGGAAAAAAATATGGGTCCCTTGAGCCCCCATCATCAGGGACAATTATGTATTATTTATCTCAATTAATGTAGATACTAAAAAATTTGCCGATGTGGGCGCTACGTCACCCTGTTGGCAACTTATGCGACCAACAGATTAGCAAGAGATCTTTTGCGTGTTTCGATGAATGTATGGTTGAAGCTGAAGTTTAACTTCAATTCAACAGTAGAAATAAACTAATACTAACCTAATAAAAGCAACATATTTGCTCTCGGCAGATAATATATTACCAACGGCTTTTGGGACGCCAAGAAAAGCCGGGCCAATATTCATAATTGATTTTATGTGCTTGGCGACCCAACCCGGGCCGCCACCTCCTCCCATAGGTGGAGGCGCTTCGACCCATTTAAGGAAATGGAGAAAATAGATAACCCCCATGGAATGAGGCACCACCACCACTTTATTGTTGCCGTTTGTTACGTACATTAGCTCAATTTTACTCTTCAATCTGCTAAGAGTTTGGTCCCGAACCTGCACAATCCAAGTTGTGATTATATTGGAGAAAGATTGACTCAATTAAAGAAAACAAGTACGCAGTATTCGACTGAACAAAACAGTACAATAAATAAGAGTTTTGTTTGACCACACAAGTTCTTGAACCATTACAAAAGAGTAATTTCTCAACCAATTACTACAAAAGAATCTTGCATTAAATCGGTTTTATAGGAATCATCCTTAAATAATGTTACTTATACAAACATTTTTACCGAAAGGCCTACATACAAAAGCAAAAAACAGAGGATAAAAGAAAGTTCTCTTTAAAAAAAAAAAGGTTACTAAAAGTTAAAACGGTTATTTATCAGCTATGTGTAAACTTTTCGACAATAGTATTCGTATGAGCAACACTATTGTTGATGATCTTAAGATTGATAATAAATGGTTAGAACTTCACAAATTCAAGTATTAAATAACTAAAATATTGGCCCCAATTAATAATATGGACAAGAATGAACATTTGATTTACGCCACACGCCAACCAACGATTCACAAACCCCACCCACCCACCCACCCACCCCGGAACCCCCCAACCCAAAAAAAAAGGGATCATTAATAGAAGGATGAGTGGCCACATTCATTACGCAAAGTGACAACGCAAATTGTACTTCGTTGGAGTTAAGGCTATAACATGTGATCAATCAAAGGCAAAATGATAACAATAGCATATCCTATGCTTGCAGGATTTACCTCTGTGTTTTGAAAAGCTAGCCTCCAATCATATGCAGCCATGTACATATTCTTGCTTTCGTAGCCAATGCGGGCTAAATTTTCGATAAGAATAGCCCAAACGAAATACCCCGGAGCAAAATAATCAGCCGCAACCAGTCCCGAGACTGCTCGGACCCGGATGCCGGGTGGATCAAGCCCCGTCTCATTGTCCAAAGATAGATGTTCCAACCAACACATAGGCCTAAAATCCATAAAAAGAGATTCATTTTACGTTATATCTAAGTACCAATATAAACATCTTAAAAGTTTACCAAATTATGGAGGGAAAACTTATTTATTGCTTCTTTGGTCCAACTATTTTTTCTGTTTTCCTATTGCTCTTCCAACCGCACATTTTGATATTTTGATATTGACATATCACTTTTCATACTTTTTAATCACTTTTCAACTATAAGTTTTTCCAAACAGCTCAAAGTAACACAGAGTAGTTATTGTTCGGTCCAGCTACTTTTTTCTACTTTTTTTTTTCGTATCACATATTTCAATATAGCATATTACTTCTCACAATTTTGCTCACCATTTGAGTTGCGCATTCTACCAGACCCTCAAAAAGTAGCTAAACCAAACAAGTACACATCAAATTTTTTTTTTTCATGAAAATCGTGTACTAAATGAATGACAATGAGACTTAAAATAAGTTCTTTAACTAGCACGCCATGAAGAATTGGAAAACTATATTTTGTTTAAACATTGTTTACTATAACTTTAAACAAAAATACATTTTTCAATTCTCATTTTTAATCACTTATTTAATTGATTAGACTTTTCTTTTTTACATCATTTTCAAACACAAATACTTATTTTTTAAAGAAAATCTGTCAAACATACACTTAAAATTGTCTCTAACATAAAAACATGACCTATGGAAAAAAAAAACCATAAACACGTGACAAAAATGGAAATGCACAACTACCTCTTGAAAATCTCAGCAAAGCTACCACCCCAAAGCCGCCGGCGAAAGAGGCCTTCTGAGCACGGCCGGCCCTCCCAAAGCTCGAGTCCTCCGGTGACAATGCCAGGCACCATCACGACTGGGTGTAGGGCAGTCAACCCTTCACGCTTGAGCCTCAACCCGGGCGGCTCGTGCAGCTTAAGTCCGGGCAGATTTGCTGGCAAACAATTGAAGAGAAACAATAGTAGCCACCATATGGTACAAATATAACCAATTGCCCAACAACAAGAGTCTACACATCTCCATTCCTTATTAGCACTAATTCTTCTTCTTCCTCCTCCTTTCTTCTCTTCTGATTCTGATAAACCCTCACCCTTCTTCTCAATTTTGAGGATTTCTAATGGTTTGCTGTCTTCTTCGGGCTTAATTGAAGCCTTTTTCTGTGTTAACTCAACGGACTTCGAAGGCACCAGAAAACAGAGCTTCCGAAATCGAAGAATTGAACCCATTTGATGAAGATTCTCGAAATCCCCGAATGGAATTGAATTGCAAAAACTCAAAACAATTTGTTTTTATCAGACAAATGGTGAGAAATTATGGGCTATGGCAGGTGTTTGGTGGTGATAAAGCAGGTGGTGGGGGTGACGATATGGAGGCGTCTATGGTTGCAGAAGAAAACAACACACTACGCTTGTAGATTGAGTTGAAATCAATAATAATGGAAAAATGAAAAACAGAAAAATCGAAAATTTGGGATAAGAATTTTCTTGTTTTTTTCAAGAAAATTATGCGAATTTGTGGCGTTATATCATATATGATGATGAAACCAAGGAGCTCACACACACACAAAAAAACACACACTATTTGGGTCTTTGGAACACTTATTTTTGCATGCTGAAAACTCCCTTTCAGCTGTCACCATACCGTTTTGAGTTCCGGTTGGCCTTTTATCTCCTCCGTTATTTTCTCTCTCTACATTTATACATACATCATATATACATACATGTGCATATATCATCCACAGTGTGAAAATGGGGATAATTTTACTGGGTTAGTCGAGAAGTTACTGAGAGAGAGAGAGAGAAACACGCAGTGAATGGGTAAGTGTGTGAGAGAGAAAGAGAGTGAGGGAGAATCCAAAGAGACGCCCCAATGATTGGGAACAGATGCACGCAATACGAAAAACACAGATATCCAAATCGGCAATGGAGCTGGCGGACCTGCCGCTTTCTGATTGCCGATTGAGAATTTTCGCAGTGAGACAAACAGGATTTTGGACTGTAACGTACGTACAGTGTGTAATATTATACAGTACATTTCATATTTGCGTGTGTTTCTTTTTGTGTTACAGAAATGAATTATTTGGGGGCTCTGAGCTTAAGGAGATGACAGTTTTCTTGCTTTTATGCCGGAAAAACGTCGACCGATTCTGCTACGGTGATACCCGTCGGTCGGAAACTTGAGTGCGTACAATCCTACAATGTCTATTGTACAGTGTCGATTCATGTAAAACACTAAGGGTGCTTTATAGTCGTTGGTTGAAAAATAAAAAATATATATATTAAAAAAAGTACAGCAATTATATGAGTGATTAAACTAAAAATGATAAGAGATAAAAAGTTAGTAAAAATTTATTATATATAGAACAAGTCGTAAAATATACAACTTCTATTTCTAAATGCGAACAATTTAAGGTATGCTCTGTCTTCGAAAGTGTCAATTTAATATGGGGAATTAGTTCGTTCATCTCATAAAAATATTATGCTATTCCTTTTTAACCCATCCCAAAATGATAATTCATTTTCTTTAATTAATTTTTGATTTCCTTACATATCCACATATAAATTGCATTGTAATAATAATAATAAAAAAGAAATAATGATAATTAAGTGTAATGGTATATTAGAAAAAATATTCTTAAATTGCACTTTTCCAAAAATATTAATTGGAGTTCTTTAAATTATATAAAAATAAGATATGAACTATCTTTATAGGACAAGCACGAAGAGAATACATTTTAGGCATTGTTTGATTGGGGGTTTAGTTGTTCCGCGCGGTATTCCGTGTAAAAATGTGTGGTTAATATTATTTTGAGAAATGTGTGTGTGGTTGAAAATGAGTATGAGGTATACGGAATTGCGTGCGGATTTGGTTAACACCAAATAGAACAAGGCCTAAGACATGTCTTTTGAAAATACTATCGATTATCTTTATTTAGGTCTGATTTTAAGTTAACCCTTTTTGCTGCTAGTTAAAGAGGAAATCAATAGGGAGTGAGGAAGAAGTGAATGGCCCCATTAAATAAAACATTTTTTCTCGAAAGAGGTCTGACTTGCTGAGGTTCCTTTTGTTTTTATGGGCCAACTGGACCCATATTAATGGACGCCCATGAATTCATACAATAATCTGGGCCGCTCGGCTGTTGTGTCTATGGCCAGGATTTGACAGGCTTGGGCCACATTGATGCTGGGCCGCTACCGAGGAAACGTGGGCCGGTCACTAAGGATGGAATTTGGATAGCAAAGCGAGATTGGTTACATCTGTCACGCGTAATCGAACGTCATTGAATGATCCACGTGGCACCAAAATCAAAACAAGTATACCAAATAACTTCTCACTCTCAGGCGCGTAGAATGGACACGCTGAAAATGAATGCAATTGGGCCACACATAAACTCCTCCCTCCCTTGTCCAGCTTTAAATACGTCCACTCTCCATCTCTAAATTCCCACCGAAAATCTCAATTTGCAGCACAGCCTGGGTTTGCGAAGGAAAATCTATACCAACGAAGCAAGAAATTACTGTAAATTTGTGAAAATGTCGAGTGTAAGAGTAGATCTGGATGGAAATCCGATAAAGCCGATTACAATATGCATGATTGGAGCCGGAGGATTCATCGGCTCTCACCTCTGCGAGAAGATTATGGCGGAGACGCCGCACAAGGTGCTGGCGGTGGATGTGTACAATGACAAGATCAAGCATCTGCTGGAGGCTACTGATGTTTCAGGTTCGCAACCGTGGGCCGATCGTATCCAGTTTCACCGACTCAACATTAAGAACGACTCGCGTCTTGAAGGACTCATCAAGATGGCAGATCTCGTAATTTTATTTAGCTCCTTCGCCATTTTCTTGCTTTAATTTTGGTGTTTTGGTTTTATATTGCTTACGTTTCGGATCTGACTATATCATTGGTTCGAGGAACGTTCCATTTCTTTCGCATTCTGATGATTGGCGAATTTTATTGTAATTTTAAGTCATGCGCAATTTGAATTTGGATTTTGCATGTTCCGTTGCTGGATTTAATTATGATATGCGTTTTGGTTTTGTGTTGACATTATGATCGTTGCGAACGGGGTTCCATGGTTTATTAGTGACAAATTGGAAAAATATTGCTGCTCAGAGATTTATTTCCAAATCCATATGCTATTTCTCTCACAAATTTATGTCAGATTCAATTTTAGTTATCTAGCTTGCTGGTGTGTGAAATCTAAGATGAGATAGAAATTCATGTCAAATCCGTGGTCTGAGTTCTTTTGTTCGGATAAAATGTGGAAGTATTGAGTGAGATTCCTGCACTCATCGAAATGCGTTTCAATGGCAGCTTCATAATTCAGGATTGCAAACGCAGTATTTGAGTCACTTTCATAGATTTCAACATAATTGGTTTTATTGAGACGTAATAGGCAAGCTGTTATTTCTTCTGGTCAGTGAAATATTTATTTATTTCTAGTGGTTATAATACTGAACATTTTACTTTTTTGAGATGTAGACTGTCAATCTCGCTGCTATCTGCACTCCAGCTGATTACAATACACGCCCTCTTGACACAATCTACAGCAACTTCATTGATGCTCTTCCTGTGGTTAGTGTTTCATTTGACATTTTCGCCACATTTTTAATGTTTATCTGAGTTCTTCAAAATTCTGATGATTTTCTATTGTTTGTCAAACGAAATTTATTTTTAGTCTTGAATTTTGTGGATTTAGGTCAAGTACTGTTCAGAAAATGGCAAGCGTCTGATACACTTCTCTACTTGTGAGGTTTATGGGAAAACAATCGGTAGCTTTTTACCCAAAGATAGCCCATTGCGACAGGTTAGCATTTGATGTCATTTTTCTCCCATGTTTGACTAGACTGATCTCTACATTTTCTTGAAATTTTTGAATTTTGTGACTCATTGGAAGTCAAAATGATAAAATTCATCGGATCACGAAGGATGTTGCCTCTGTGCATGTATCTCAATGCAACATCTACTCTTAGAACTGCACTGGGTGAGGTGTAGATGTGTCGCACGTAAAGGAACAAAAGAATCAACAAAATTAAAAGGATGTATAGATTTTTGGTTTAGGTTACGAAATCTGTTGCTAGAGAAATTGGTTATCTCAGTGGAGGCTTGCTGTTTCCTTGTCATGTGAAAAAATGCTATCGGTTGCTTGAATCTCTTATTATTATTGTCTGTGCAAGAAAAAAAATTAATGAATTGGACAAACAAATAAAACTTGTCAATAGAAGTGAATTGATTTGTCAGTACTTATGTTATCCCTTTTCTGGATTATGAAATTCTAGAGGTTCTACAACTGATACTAATCTTCTAAGATTGGAATGAAGCTCTACAAGAATCTTTCTCGGGCATAGTTGGACCAATTGAAGACCTCTGATTTTTTTTAGTTATTTCCTACATTTCCATTTCACCTCACATTGAAGTCTCTTTTCAGGAACTTAGGTGAATCTTTCCCTGTTCTGTAAACATGTCAGAACCTATTTAAAGTTATCAGTGAAATCACAGAACACTAGAACTAAAACTTACGTGGATCTTCTTTGTCGCTGCTCATTGCCCTTTACAGGACAGAGCAAGGGTCCGAAGGAATTTTAGTTGAATGTATGATTGATATATTGATACTTAAAGTTTCCTCATTTATGTGTCTCTTTGCATATTATTTCAAGGTATCCATGACATTGCTGCTTTGATTATGAGCTTCCCACCCAATCTTCTCCATAATATAGGTCGAAAATAATATGCTGATATATCTTGGAAAGTTATTGCATGTGACTGCTAAAAAAAAATGTTTTACTAAAATATTGTCCATAACATGTGAGGGTTATATCTGGCAAAGTATATTTCGTCTTTACTGGTACTACTATTTTCAAGCTATCGGGAATGGTGACCTATGCATTTAAAAAGCACTTGCATGATTACTTTGTGATCGAAAATCTTCTGAATGATTTGTCATTGTGGATCAGGACCCTGCTTATTATGTTCTCTCTGAGGATGGCTCACCTTGCATATTCGGCCCAGTTGAGAAGCAGAGGTGGTCATATGCATGTGCGAAGCAGTTGATTGAAAGATTGATTTACGGTGAGTGAATAATTCACTGATCTTTTGATCTTAGTATTGCAACTTGCATTACTTATCTCACTCACCTTGGTCTACAGCTGAGGGCTCTGAAAATGGCCTTGAATTTACAATCGTGAGGCCCTTCAACTGGATTGGGCCCAGAATGGACTTCATACCTGGAATTGATGGTCCAAGCGAAGGCGTCCCAAGAGTTTTGGCATGCTTTAGCAATGTAAGATTATTGACACTTAACAGTTATTTATTTATGCTCATTCATTTGGATATCTGATTTGGTTTTGTCTTTTTCCTGTTATCTTCAGAACCTGCTGAGACGTGAACCACTCAAGCTTGTAGATGGTGGCCAGTCACAGAGAACCTTTGTTTACATCAAGGATGCAATTGAAGCCGTTCTTTTGATGATTGTATACTTTTTTTATTTTTTTTTATTTCCTTAATATTTCAGTTTGATGTTAATCTGGTTTTAGTTAGTAGCTAATTGGTGTAATCCTCACAGGAAAATCCAGCCAGGGCCAATGGCCATATTTTCAACGTGGGCAATCCTAACAATGAGGTCACAGTCAAACAGCTTGCTGAAATGATGACACAGGTAATCAGAACATTTCCACATGCAAGCTGATATAATCAGCTTATAAGTAGTAAATAAGTAATTTTTAACGAGTTTGGATGCTTGCAGGTTTATGCAAAGGTAAGCGGAGAACCTCCAATAGATTCACCCACAATAGATGTAAGCTCCAAAGAATTTTATGGTGTAGGATATGATGACAGTGACAAGAGAATTCCAGACATGACCATTATCACTAAACAGCTTGGTAATAGCCTTCCCACCGTAAAATTTTAGCGAAATAAAATTTTATCCTAACATACAAGTTTTGACATTATCCTTAATGTAATTATGTAAATGTATGATTGTTGTTTAGGATGGAACCCAAAGACATCACTTTGGGATCTACTCGAATCAACACTGACATACCAACACACGACGTATGCTGAAGCTATCAAGAATGCCATTTCAAAGCCGGTTGCAAATTAGGAAAAGTTAGGGTTTCACTTCTTTTACAAGGTTCTCGTTATATTTTGTATTTGCACTGTTTCTAGTCTACGTAATGGTTCATACTTGTAAGCATCTTGTATGTGTTAATACTTCAAGAAAGTACTGCACACCCCCATAGCGACTACTATATTTCATTTTGCTGTAAGATTCCACTAGACTAGTGGGCAACCTAAATCAATTTTCAGGCGGTTTCGTTTAAGGAAAGCAAATATGGAGAACAATTCTGAACACAATTGTTACCGAATTGATGATGATTTTTTTATGTATCGTGTTGAATATAAAATATACTGACGACATGATATATCATGTCGATAGCCATCTTTGCATTAAATTAAATTTATTATCTACCAATATTTTATGCTAATATGTCATGGGTGCATTAAATTAAATTTATCATCTATCAACTTTTCGGGTTATCAGTATTTAGAACAAGATCTTGCCATGGTGTGCCTGCTGCTTAGCAGATGTTTCCTCATTTGCTCATAGATATATTGCAAATACAGTAAATGAGAGGTAAAGTAGTTTAAGAGAATATAGTGTCCTCCGTTGAAATTGAGAGTACGTCTAAACACATGTACACACGTTGAAATTGAGAGTACGTCTAAACACATGTACACACAGTTAAAATTGAGAGTACGTCTAAACAGATGTTTTCGAAGTAAACACAGCCGTACACATGCAAAGCCATTTGGTTTACTCGAACAAAACAAAAATATCTTTTCCAACTGTTGGTTTAAAAAAGAGGTAAAAGAAAGAAAAAGGCAAGTCGGAAGTCGCCTATAAAAATAACTTTTTTAAGGCTAGGCTTACACAGACATGCTTACCAAAGACACCACTTGTGAGTTGTGACTCTCCATAAATTCATAGCAAACCATATACTACAAGAGAACTGCAAAATTTCAAACTATAATCGACCCAATAAAAATCTTTAGGGGAAAAAATAATAAAAATGATCCGCCCACGGTTGAAAACATCTGTTAGGAGAGGATCTTCTGCAATTCATCAGAAATTACTCCAAATAATTTCCAAACCGAGGATTTCAAAAATCTCGATAACATCATTTCCAAATGTAAAGCACTATACTCAGAAGATATCATCCTTCCAGAGTACGATAATTTAGTTCCTCTGAATTCGACAGATGCTCTCTCTCATAACTGAAGAAGGATCCCAGACTGCACTTGTGCTAGAAGAAAGTATAGAAGCTATACTACTGGATGGTGTCATATTTACATTAGTTGACAGTTATCATTTGCAGAACAAGTATAGTGCCTCAGTATTCTGCACAAGATCATTGGCTAGTAGTAAGCAAGCAAAACTAGAAAATTTTCTGGAAAATGTAAAAATAAAACGCCTTCCATAAAGAGCCTACACGATGCGCACCTGTATTTAAATATTTTTAACAGGAGAAGATGAGAAACTGCATTTTTAAACACCATCCTTCATGCTTAGCTTTACGGTCTGCACTTTCACTGATAGTTGTTGTTTATGGTCCTCTACATCCTTCAATATTGAGAGGAGGTTTGTGCGATATACTTCACACTTCCTATTATCACGCTCCAGCTCCAGGGAAAGCTCGTGGATCTTCTGATCCATGTCGTCCTACAAAAGGTCCATTAAGTTTCTCAAAATTTCATTGACCAATAACAAAACAATGTTTTTCACAATGTATGCATAAATGGAGAACCAATAAATAAGCACTTAGTGAAGGTTTTGACAGGTGGTAGTTGTACGACAACTGAGGAAAAACCAAAACTGTCCAACATATTGGGAAGATGTAACTTTATATCTAACAGGTTTAAAACAATTCATGCATTTGACCCAGTGGGAAGCAATCCCATATGATGTGGCACACCATATCATACGACGTGGCAGATGAAATGGAGTGAAATGACAGGATCATTCCCTTTGAGGATGAATAGCACCACCCATTCAGAAAAGTAAAGACAAAGATGGAGAACATATTTTACGAGCGAGAATCACTACTGCAAAGAAATTTCAATGTTTTTGGACAAATCAATGTCAGGAATGGTTAATGAGACAGGAAATTACAAATTATCCCCAATTAAAACCTAATTTATGCTGAAGATTTCATGGTAATGGATTAATCTCTTTTGGCAGCAATAAAGGTAATCTTAATCACCAAGTTATCATCACAAAAAGATAAATGATTGCACTTCAATATTAATGCCTTGAGTGTGAATAATTAGAATGTTATGTCCCAAATTACGAAGCTGTCTCCAAAGACAGGCTCCAATCTTTTTTCTGTGACCATATTTCACCAGACGAGTTCTGAAAATATATATTTCGATAGAAAGACATAAATTACAAGTAGTAATAGAAGGGAGATGAGTAAGACAATTCTTTCAACCCAAAACTGATTCAAGAATTGCCATAGTTCTTGATTATTGACATACAATTTACCCAACAGAAAAATTACAAGAACTTTACTAGGGCAATAATATAAGCAATCTGTTGACCTTAAATAAAATGGAAAAAGAAAAAACGTACAAAGTCACAAATTTGTGCTTTTTAACAATGAAGTAACATAATATTTTGTTTCCCGTCCCCATGCAATCACGATGATACAACAAACTAAGCATTATACACAATAAAGGTGGAGTCAGCTATATGCATCATTATAAAGATAAAATCAATAAAAAGTCAGGGTAATACAGGAAAAGTTCTCCAGTTAATCCCCAAAAATCGTTAAAATTCTGCATTGTAATGTTCTGGTAAACCATTTATTCATAGACTCTGTGATACTACAATGATTTCTGCTCTGGTAGAAGCTTGGTTAAGTAAACTTATATGCTCTGGCACAGTGGACAGTATATATCTTTGTGAATGAGTGTATTAGAGTATTGAGAGAGAGCAAAAAAAAAATGTTTACTCAAGAAAATGGATGAAAATAGCAGACAAACCAAAGTGGCAATTGAAGATTAAAATACCTCAGACAATCGCTGGGTCGAGCATCCTTGAGATTCCCCAGTGACCACATCACTTGAAGAGACACCCCTCATACGCCCATTGGCCATGGAAGTCTTACCCTCATTCTGTATAGCAAGAGCAACTTTCTTTGAAGCATCTGAGAAAACAGCCCTGACGATGTTGTACACCTCCAAAGATTCTGCACCTTCTTCCACGAGTTTAAATGCTTCATGCCTAAGAGTATTGTACCTAACAGTATGGGATTCCAGATATCCATTGAATACATCTGTAACCCGTTCTTCAAGTATAACACTGCTTTTAGCATTTCTTGTCCATCGCTTCAATATGTAATGAGATGGAAGTGTGAGAACATTAGTAACTCTGAAGACTGCCAATATGTGTCTGCAAAGAAGACCTGAAAATTCAAACATCTGGCAGCTACAATTAGCTCTCATTTGGAGAACATTGAATCTCACATGGTAAACTTTGTGATCTTCCCCAAACTTTGCCACTTGATAGGTGGTGATCTCTCCATCATCTTCCACTTTGGATGCCATGAAAGTAAGAGTCCCAACCAACTCCTCCTGAAATCTCGTGAATATTTTTCTTGTGTAAAGTTCAGATGCTTGTTTCTCCATAGGAGAAGGGGTCTTCAAAACTGGAGACGTGTTCATTGTATCAAAATCTGCTTTAACTTCTTTCTCATTGCGACTTTCCAATGCTTTCTCATACAACTTAAAGAACTGACTTAAATTTGTAGATGCATTCACATATCCATCAAAGTATGAGTTCATACTATCACTACGCTGAGTTATAGACATTTCAGCAAAAAAGGTGTCCCGGAGATAGACAGGGACCCATTGCCTGCGATCAGAGTAAATATCTTGAAGCCACTCATGACCAGAAAGATCATATTTATCAACAAGAGAATGCCAACAAGATTCAAATTCCTCAGTGTACTCGGGCAAGTTTACACACTTATGGAAATCAGCTTCAAAATGGAGATGCTGCTGCAACACATGGGATAATTTCTCCTGGCACTTCTTGAATATATGCCATTTGCAAAAACGATGACGGGTATTAGGGAAAACTTGCATAATGGCAGACCGAATGATACTATCATGATCGGTAGTGATGGAAACTGGATGACAACCATTCATTGCCTCAAGCCAGGTATTGAATAACCACATAAATGAAGATTCTGACTCATTTATTAAAAAAGCACAACCAAACAAAACAGGCTGTCCATGATGATTCACTCCAGTAAAGGGCGCAAACGGCAATCTATACCTGTTTGACCTATAAGTAGTGTCAAACGTGACAGTATCTCCAAAGTAAGTGTAATCACCTCTTGCCTTAGGGTCAGCCCAGAAAACATTACCTGTGTACTGATCCTCACTCCCCTGCACCCTGTAGAAGAAAGAAGGGTTCTCAGAGTGCTTTTGCCTTAAATAATCCAAAAGGAGCTGAATATCTCCATCAAGACTCCTCTGCCTATTGTTTCTCATGTAATTCCGACAATCAACCTCTGTAAACCCCACATTACTAATTCCACCATACTCCTTGATAAGTACGGACATAATCCGACGTGGGCCCATGCCAGCAGCCTGTAAGGTATCAATCAAAGTTTTCGCAGGCCCAGAAATTTGTCTGTGTGATCTCAAACAATGCACTTGATCAGGTGGAACAAGCTCATGATTATGCTCTTTGATGAAGTTAGAAACCACCCATTTGCCAGAATCCTGTATCTTGACAGACAGTGAAGCTTTACACCCTACTCTAGTGATAGTCCTCGGCCGCTTAATCTCTCTGTTTTTCGTCCTTTTTTCATTCAAGTTGCGAAAACCTTCCTTAGCACAGACAAAAGACCTCTGTATGATGGCCCCATCCTTTCTTGAGCGACGTGAGGAGCTAACACGAGTGCTAAACCCTACACGCCTTGCATACGAATTGTAGAACGCTTTAGCTGCCTCCTCAGACTCAAACTCCATCCCATCATAAGGTTCGAGATCAAGATCTCCCTCAGGAATGTAAATTTGGGATGAGTAAGCATTATCCCCACTGCCACTTCGAACACCACTAGCACCACCATCAACATTCAGTGACTCATCATTGTCGTCATCATCTCGGGGCTCAATGTCAATATCATCATCCGCCCCTCCTAAACCTATATCAAACTCTATCACTGTATTCTCCATCTCGAATCAAAATATTTATTCTCCGATTGTAAAACCCCCAACTGTATAACCAGAACTAGAATTCCTGAGGTAGTTACAAGGTGTCACTTGAATCGAAATCGAGAATTGACATAAAACTGATTGATAAACTTGTCAATAATCATCCTACACGTACACTGAGACAACAATATACCCGCGAAAAAGCACAAACTACACAAAGAACAACATAAAACTTTAATCTGCTTCAAAAGAAAAAACAGAAACAGTTGGCGTACACTTACAGAAATCCGTAATTTCTTTTATACGGAGATTGGGGTTGTAACAAATTCGGGCGGGATTCCGAAGCGACCCGGTGGATAAAATAGCCCTACTTTTTACTCGATTCGATAATTTCAAAAACTTCGGGGGTTTTTTTAGTATGAGAACTGGTGAAATTAGCTATTAATCTGAATGAGATCTAAAATTTTAATTTATTTGAAATTTGTAAAATTAAAACTAATAATGTTCATTAGTCATGATATTTTAAGCGAAAAAGTTTGGCACGCACAATGTAACAATGAAGACTAGGTGAAAAGTTTGGGGGTTGATTGTTAATTTTTTGATGATATGGAGTGTTAAAACTACAAACTATCATTTACATCCAAACATCCAAACATTTAAGAATAATGTTGAACGATTGCAGAGATGATACGCACTCCAATTGTAGAGTCAGTTGATAAGGTAAAAGTGAGTGGGGGATAAGCAGAGCCTGAATTGAAGCAATTTCCGAACCAAAAAATTAGGTTGGATGACTTGAAATCGGAACAGTTTCTTTTTCTATTTTGTGATTTTTTTAAAACAAGATCACAAACGGGAAAAATTGTGTGATCACAGAGGCAAAACCTAAACAATGCCTTGGTCAATTGGGCGATCACTCATGCAAATCGCATGATTGCACGCACAATCACACAAAAAGGAGCATATTTTCCAAATTTGTAATATTGAGGAATGTAATTTTGTGTAGATCCGTTGGGCGACTCTCACGTGTAGGAGTTGGCAAAAAAGGGGTACCGAATGCATAGAATTGAAACCGAACTGTTCTTTTAAAAAAAATAAAGAATCGGAATTGAAAAATAGGGAACCAAAAACCGAAAGGTTCCTTTGTAATAATCGGAAACTGTACCGAAACCGATTTAAAATAAGAAATAAAAATATACCAAGGGCGAGATATACAAAGCTTAGACACTGTATATCAGTTTTGAAGAAGAGCAGTACCAAGCAACAACTGTTGTTAAACGGCAGATAGCAGCAGCAAGTTGCGACTGCTATTCTTCATTTTTTTTTTTTTTGTTCTTTTTTTATGTTAGGTTTATGTTTGAATCAAAATTTTTATTTTTTTTGCCCAAGATTTTCAAGTAATAAAAAATACATCACATCACAAAATAATCGGAACTTGGCGAGTATTTTATTTAAAAGGAACCGAATGGTTCCATTTTTTGTAAAACGGAAATTTATGGTTCAATTCTAGAGAATATATTATCCGAAGTCGAATCCGAAACGCCTACTCCTACTCACTTTTCGTAGAATCCGGTTGAGTATGTGTTTCAACTTTTAAGTGGAGTGTTACGTTGAGCGAGAAAGGGGTATTCATAGCCGTATGTACTTTATGGTCAATTAATACGTGCCACAGTGTAATTGGTTTCCATATCTCGTACCAGGTGGTGATGGGTACGTGTTCTTGCATAATTCTAATCGACCGTCATACATTGACGCCAAGAGGCACGAGTCGACTTTTAAATGCGCCTTTTATTTAATGTCTATTACTCCGTCCGTCCTAAAGTAATAGACCTATTTTTTATTTTTATTTATCTCAAAATATAACTCACTAACTAAATCAAAAATATTTTTAATTTTCTATATTCCTATTATGCTCTTAATTAATTTAGCCAACTTAATCAATAACTTTTAGAATTCTCCACTATTTACATTGAAAATATAATATATATCCATTTTTCCATAAATTAGCCATATAAATTTGCAATTAATAAGAACCATATTAGGAATGTTATGTGAACATTTGATTTCTCCAATTTCATTAATTGACATTTTTTAAACTTTGTTATAAAAAATGGGTCAATTATTTTGGGACGGATGGAGTGCTTTTTATCACACTGGCAGAAAAATTGTGACTGTTACTTCTCGAGTCTTGACCAAAATGCATGGGGTATCTGCATTTAGGTCTTTGGTGGATTAGCTACTGCTTCGAAAGAGCACGGCAAAGTGTCCCCATGTAAGAGGCTTGGACTGAGGTCAATGAAGGCTCGGGATGTCGGTCAAACCAGCTCCCTATTAGATTTGGTGTCCACGTGTGGGCATTTTATGCGTAGCACTGGCGTGGATAGTTCACAACAACGTTATGAGTTGATGTGAATAGTCAACGTCATGATGTGACACTGAAGTAGATAGAATCACCAAGGTGCCCCACAACTAGATACCAAATCATTAACAATCAACCTTATTCACTACCGTATCATTTTTTTTAGTTCTCTAATAAAATAAAATAGATAAACATTTATTTAAAGAGCTTGTTGGACATTTTTTTTCTTGACAAAAAATAAATTTTTTTTTTAATGTATGGCTAAAAGGTCAAAAAAATATTATAGAACAACGTGCAATTATAATTTCTTTTGAAAAATATGTAATTCAAAATAAACAAAAAAAACAATTTTTAAAACTTCGTTAAAAATAAAGGATTTCTTTTCTCTTCTCTTGATTGTTCTCAAGTCCTCAAAAAGATAAGAACTAAGAGCACCCACCAATCCAGACATGAAGTGGAGGTGATAATGGAGAAGAGAAATAGAGAGGAGAAAATTAATTTATTGCATGTTTGGTTTGAAATTTTTATATATTTTATATATTTTAATACATTCTCTTTTGAATTTAAATTAGGTCAAACTAATTACATCTACATATCTTATAAAACCTATATATACTATGGAAATCTCCATTATTCAAATCTATTTATTCTCTCTCATACTTTATATAAAAATGCATAAAAAGCGGAAAATAAGAACAATGCTTAAACAACTTTAAAACAATGATAAAATAGTAGTGAAAAATATAATTTGAAAAAATGATATAAAAGAGATTAAAGTGACATGTAAGAGAGGAAACGGTGGGATCCCCTACCCAAAAAAAGAGAAGTTGTGAGACCCATAACCCTGTATTTATCTCTGCATCACCTAAGCTGGGGTCAGAAATATGAATTGGAGATACTCTAAAAGATAACAAACCAATGACATGTTTCCATCACTCTTGATTCCCTGCCGAAGTTATGTATAAACATGCTAAAATACCCACACACTAATATAACAGTTTGTTAGTGGTTGACAATGCAGTCCACACATTGGTATGAATGACATCAGGATGTGAGCATTTTAGCATGCTCACATATGGGTAGAGGATGAAAAGTGACGTTTCCATATCTCCATACTAAAAGAGAACAGAAATGGCACGAAAATGAAACTGATCTCAAAGTGATTAAAATCCAAATGTTTTGTACAAGCTAAAGAATCCGAGATCAGCATCAAAATCCCCTATCCTATCCTTCAATATCAGAAGAATTCATTCAGTTCTAAAAACACTTCTGTATTTTCCCCAAAACTTCTCAAAGGGGGGATAATAATAGTAATAATAAGCTCCACTCTGCACTTCTATCATCAATTCAACAAAGGGGCAACCAATCATTTCATATCCTATTGTCCTGTAGTAGCAGAAATTACTTACTAAAAGAACAGACAAGAATAACTATCGCCACTCGCGACAATTGCCACAATTCCAGCCATCCTCCTGAGGCAACTGCTCGTCCCACGGAGAACAATGGCTATGAATGCATACACCACATACCTGACAAGAAAGATCTGGAAAAGGTTGGGTGTGCGAACAAATCTTACAAGGAATTTGAGCAGCTTCAACAGATATCATAGGCACTTCGTTATCATAAGATATCCCGACCGGTTCATTCTGTGGGAGAGCAGATGAATTTTCCCAGTTTTGTACTGGGACTTCAGCTAATCCGGCAGAGTCTGAACCACCACCACCAGCAGCAGCATCTTCAGAGTCTAGCAATTCATTGAAAGAGAAATATGTCTGAGGTTCAAACTCATTATCATCAAAACCAAGAGAATCATAATCTAATGTTATAGCGTCGTCAAATCCCCCATTGGACACATCCCATTCAACTAGCGGGGAAAATGAATCATCCACTGAACTTCCAGCATTTGCATCAAGTGGAGTGGATGCTTGAACTTGGCCATTATTGGTTGCCGGATTGTATTCCCGAGCTATATGTCTCCTAACAGGAAGCTTCTCGGTTGAGTTGAAAACTTTTGCTTCCAGGGGCGACGTTAAGCTTTCATTTGGCAGACCATTTTCGGGCTTCATATTCCTTCTGACTGGCAGTTTTCTAGGCCCAGGCCCTGATACAGTAATATCATTCCATCCATGATCCACTTTCAAAGCGTCCTCAATAGGTTGCTCGACTTTAGGAAGAGAGACGAGGAAAGGGTCTTCAGCAGGAACATGCAGAGCTTCCTCCGTGGACTCCATTCCCGACATTTGCTGCTTTGAGTAACCCTTCTTCAACTGTCTCTTCTCTAAATCTGCCTTCTTGGCTGGAGGAGTGTAAGGACATATGGGTGATCTGAGCCTACGGCACTTGGAGCATTTGAATCCAACCACCTCGGGAATCTTGGACTCCACCAATTCAACGGCATCAGCATGGAACCAATCTATAAAAAGCCAAAGTGCCAACATTTAATTGTTGTATGGAGAAACCAAAAATTTAATTGTAAACTAAAAATGAAGATCATGTACAATATTTTTTGCTAAACAAATCTTACTTTCACATGTTTCACAGCGGATGTACATCAGATCAGGATTATACGGCTGCTCACAAAGTCGGCAAGCAGGTCTTGTCAAGTCGTCCATATGTGGATTCCCTTTCAGAAGAATGTTATTCAATCTGAATTCAATCCCATTGTCGTCAATGTTCTTTTTCTTCCATATCAGCCCCAAACATATTTTTCTCGCTTTGTTTACAGAAGAATCAATTGATTTCACCTCGGGAATTCGCTGCCTAGTTCCAACTGATGTTGACCCATTATTGACAGCTTGCTTTCCACGTTTATTACCAGTAGCTGTGCTTGGCTTGTCTCGTCCTTGTGGGAGTAAAGGAGTTCGGGGGGTTGCATTACAGGTTCCGGTTCTTGGTAAAGAATGAATCTCGTAGCATTGGTTGCATGTTATCAAAAACTCGACTTCCTCATTCACATTAACTGCTGAACTAGTAACACATTGCTCATGACAGAGACCTGCTCAATAAAATTTCATCAATAAGTAATTAGCTACCAATGTCATAAGAAAGAGAAGCCTCGACAATGCCACAAAAATTATAGTAGTAGAATTTAAAGAATTTCCTGATTTGTCACAACCATTTCCGAAATGGTCGATTTTATAGCAAGTTCGGACATCAGGAACTCTCTGAAGTTGATTTTTATATATAAAAGGATATATGCACACTAGCATTTAATTGTCTATTTACAATTAAGACAGATAATAGTTCTTTCCAAGATCATCTAATTATATTCATGGAGAAGGATGTGCAGCTAATTGTCTGAACTATCTAACAATTATCTAATCGTCTGAACTATCTAACAATTATCTAATCATCTCATCAACACAGTAATAGGATGACTCCATGGATACCAATATGCACCATTACAAATGCTCAGAGATCATAAATATAACCATGGGTCAAAATAGTTCATGAGGCGAGCATCAAGCAGAGGCCCAAAGAATCCCACTGAGGCGAGTATTAAGGGTTGAATGACGCTAATGCCTCATTAATGAAGAGGCATCTGTTCCTTGATGGCTAGGCCCCATACTTTAAAACCCCAAAATCCCCATTAATTCATATGCTTTGAAAATCATATTCTACCTATTCCACAAGGGAAATTTGATCAAAGCTTAGGATACTAAAACCTAACTTAATTATTTCAATTATTATACAACAGCCACACAAATCACACCACAAACAAAACCTTAAAACAGACGAGAAAAAATTACAACAAAAACCATCTTGAACTGTAGTGTGAAGCATGTTTTCCTTTTTCCTTTTTCTTCTCCTTGTCTTTTTATTTTTCCATTTTCTATTAAGGTGCTGACTTGCTTCATCGTGCAGTTTTGTTACTTATATTTTTAGTAAGAGCCTTTTCAGAAAGCTTTTCTTATAATGAATTTTCTTTTTATGCTCATTTTTCCCTCCATCCCACAAAGATAGGCTTACTCTATTTTCATATGTATCATGAGATTGTAATTAATATTGTAAAATCTACTTACACTACATTAAATATACCTCTACATTATTTAATGATACTTTAGTTTGGTTAGTAATAATGAACATTATGTAGGCAAATTTTTTTTAAAAAAAAAAGGTGAAGGAATTAAAACCTCCAACAAGGTAATTAACCTATAATCCTGGACATATTAATACGGAAAATTAAGAGTTCTATACGTGAAAGACGGAGCATTGTTCACGTTGCTCCATAGACTTTCCTTACTTTTTAACCAGACAATCTCAAAATATTTTTTCTTGTAAAAAAAGACTTTATTAAACAAGCTCTAAGTGCCTTTTTAAACCACACATCCAATATCTATACAAGTAGCAGGAAAGGAAAGTGAGAATGCCGAAAAAGGGAAGCTAATTTTCAAATATTAACAGTTGTAAAGAAAATGTGGTTGAAATAAAATAAGATTCTTGTGAGACATGTATAAGAGAGTGAGTTCGGGCATTACCAAATATGGGAATAGAAAAATACATTCAATCATCACAAGAGAGGATTGGATCGAGTATCAGGAAGTCAAGGCATTTAAGCCAAAATGCAAAATGGAAGCAGATCAATTGTATATAGAAAAATACATTCAATCATCAGAAGAGAGGATTGGATCGAGTATCAGGAAGTCAAGGCATTTAAGCCAAAATCAAAATGGAAGTAGATCAATTGTATATAGAAAAATACATTCAATCATCACAAGAGAGGATTGCATCGAGTATCAGCAAGTCAAGGCATTTAAGCCAAAATGCAAAATGGAAGTATATCAATTGTATTTATTCCCAATAAGACGCATATCTGACCCAGATCTTCTTCCTTTATGGTAAGGAACAACATTCTCCCTGGGTAGATACAGAAATCACTTGAAATATATAAGAAGCTGATAACTTATTTAAAGGTCATGGCTAATTAATGAGTGCTCTTGGAGTAGTTGGCCTAGCCCTAAACTACCACGCCCATGAATTGATTCGCACATAAAAGAGATATGATCTAATCCTATTTTCGGCCCAGTGACATGCATAACACATTTCAGTTCCTTCAGCATTCATTTAGAAGGGGGAAGTCCCGTAGTTTAAAGTATGTTCCTATGCAGGTAGGAAATAGAGATTTCAAACTTCACATTGCAAAAGAATAACTATTCCACACAAGAAAATGGCATTTCCATACCTTGACACGCACTGCACTTGATAGCATTCCTGAATATCACGAAAAATTGCAAAATATTAACGGAAGAAAATGGAGAAGGAACTGCAACAGGAAAGGAAAAGGATGGGATTCAACACACCTATACAAGACATTCTGATGACATGAAGAACAGTAAAAATTCTCCCTATTATCTCTCTTCCACATCAGGTAAGAGAGTATATTTTTCCGTGAACCCTTAAGTTGCCTCCTCTGCAACTTGGACAATACATCCGCAGGCTTGCTCTTCTCAACACTTTCTTCATATTCTTTAATTAGGTATAATGGAACGTGCACCTCTGAAAACCAATATCTTTCTTTTCCGTCGTCACTTTGCTCCATTTCCGTTATATTTTTCATCACTCGAGAAGGCAGATGCTTCTGACTTCGGAAAGCAACACAGTATCTGACTTCGTGTTCAGTGTTTTTCTTACCACATATGAAAGCATTTCTAAAAGCAGAAGCCTCTGTTTCTGGACCTTTTCCATCAAAAGGAATCTGTTCGGGACGAGCAAGATCACTCCATCTGACATGAAAATCAAGGTATCTGACCTGATACAAGAGCATTACGTATTAGTAAAAACGGATCAACATATTTCACCAGACATGATTGCTGCCAGAGAAAGTAACATAACAAGACAAGACACAGAAATTGAATGATAACAATACACCTGAAGTGCAAGCTGTGCTTCATTCCTACTCATCTCAACAGCTGACCGCCAGACAAGCTGTCTGCTTCCTTTTGGAGTTCCATTTTTTTCAACATAATGAATACCAGGTATCCTTTTTGAACCACCTGTATGGTACCAGGTATATATTTAGTTCAATCAAACTTGTCCGTCTACTAGTACAGTGGCAAAAATCATAAAACGAAGGTCTTATGTCCAGCTTTTCCACAGAAGAAGAAAGACAGGCCTATCTGCATTACCTTGGCGGGCTGCCATTTTCATCAATGGATACGGAAGGAACCCTCTCTGGAATATGTATTTTGACACTTTCCCTCCTCGCCACCAAGTGAAGTCACTCAACAAGTCCTGCCTGTAAACAGCAGCTTCAACAGCAGCAGTTGACTTCCTGCCACGCCTTCCTGGTTTACGCTTCTGAGTTGACCCAGCAGCACTTCCTGCAGTCTGAGAGGCAGAGGATTCAGTTGAAGAGCCATCAACAGGCTTCACCCAATCTCCAGAGAGCGCAATGGTGCGAATGTTCTCCTCAAGCTGCACAGCAAACAATGTCAATCAACTGTGTGTGTACAAAGTTCGATAAACATAAAGAGAGTCATAAAGAAAACAGCAGCTGTATTAACTATCATCGGTTGGGTAAGTGGTCCAAAAGGAAAATTCCATCGTCTTGAAAAAATATTAGATGTGTTTGGTCCAAATTTTTATTCAATCTCCATTTTCCCCATACTCATTTTCAGCCACTTTACGGGACCCATAACTTCTACAATATTTCAGCCACATTCAACCACACATGCTCTCTCACCTTAAAAATCTATAAAAAAAAAAAACCAATATGTAATACTAAATTTCTTGCAACCCAGGTTCATCGCCTATGAAGAGAAAAAATAAGCATGGATGTCGAATACTCGCATGTACAAAACAGTCAAATTGAACTGTGGACAGTCAAGTACTGTCGGTGGGGAAAAAGCATTGGTGCCTTGACATCTACTGCCAGTAAGACTTGATAAGCAGCTTACTTACAGATAGTGTAACCACAAATGAGCATAAACCCAGCTATAGCAAGAGGCTTACTTCAAGCAAAAGGATCTTCACAGCACTGTAACTGGTAGCCATTTCAATCTGTTTACGCCACCGTTTCCTGAAAGCATCATTAAGGAATGGACCAACGATTAGACTGCCTAAACTCTCCTCCAAGAACATAACATATGCTGAAATGCCAGGAAGAGTCCCTTCCCCATTCTTTGCAGAACGCAACCCAACAAGGGCTTTCATACCCCCTTTGGTTGCATTTGAAGCAGCAGCGTTCAACAAGCATCCTCTCTTGCTAGCCACCTGAGCCTTACAACAAAAGCACCAGCTACACCTTTCCCTTGGGACTTCCAGAAACTTCTTCTCAGTAATTGGCCAGAAAAACCGCATGGCTGCTGATGCAAATGCTTTTACCTGAAGAGAGACGCTGGCAGCAACCTTTTTGTGGTTATCTAATGAGCGAGATTCAGGGACCTGACTTTCTTCGGATGAAATAATAGCCAAATTTGCAGCTGCAGATGCAGCAAATTCTCCATGCAAATAATAATTGATGTACCCTTGAATCTTGAAGGATGAGCCCATGTATGACAAACTCTCCGAAGAACTTTTACAAGCTTCTGTATCAACTCTGTTTGTAAGCTTTATGCAAGGAAGAGACACTTTAGCACAAGTAAAGGTACCACTGACTGGCTCCTGGTGATTAACATTGCTGTATGAAACAACTTCTGTTACACTTGACATGCTTTGTTGGCTGAACTCGAAACAATCTGCTGTCTGGCCAACTGTAGCATTAAATATGGCTGGTCTAGTCATAGGTTTCGGCAGAGAACTAGACTGCTTTATCTTAGCCGAAATATCCCCCTGCTGACCAGATGGAAGATCTAAGTCCATAAGTTGCCCACTCGGCATAGGTTCCTGGAAGGAGTTCTTAAGAGATGACATGGCCAAGTTTCCCGAACTAATGGTTTCACAGCTACCAGTGTTCTCAACTTCAAAATTCTCCAGGACTGGCTTGCCCATCGAAGTAGTACACTCACTAATTTCTTTATCATTTGCTAACTGAATATCATTTTCAGATGTTCGGTTACGAGGTAATGTGTCCTCTGGCAATTCCCAATACTGCACAATCGCCTGGCATATATTTGAATACATGGCAACATGCTCCACTTTTGAACAAAGTGCTTCAAGCACTCCAGGAATGTCATATCTGTGATAGTACCTGAGACAAACTCCAGAATTGATCGGGGCCTTCAACCTGCAATTTCATTTTGAAACAACGATCAAACTAACATTATGAAAGATGGGGAGCGACTTAACATTACAGAACGGCAGCCGGCACAAGAAAGGAAAAAGAAAAATGGATTGGTGATTAGTAACAAGGCAACACGTGTATCATCTTAGAGCAGTTCGGCCCACCTAGTTTCACAATCCCATTTTTCCCAAATACATTTCCAACCACAAGGGGGACTTGCACACTTTTCAGCCACACGTTTTCCCACAAGATCAAATAGCCAATCTAAACAAGCTCCTACTTATCTTTGTGATAGTTTGAACAAACTATTCTACCAAGTACTTCTCTTATTCTTACTTTCAACTATACGTTCCATTAGTAACACATTTTACCCATAGCATTACGTGGTTCACGACACATTTTCCACACAAAATCACTTGTTTCTCAAAAGAACTTGTCAAACAAGCCCTCAGTCCAAAGGGAAAAGGAGAAAGTATATAAGATAGAGAATTAGAAACATACACGAGTAAATGGTCACAAGTACCCACAAAGACTTGTTCGTAACAGTCAACTCCAAAATTTTCTCCTGCCCGTAGAGCTGTACCTCTCAAAATTTTAGGTCCTGTTGCATTTATTTTACACTCGGGACAATACCATGACCCTTCTGGCATATGCATTTTAGAGAGTCCCAAACATCTTGAATGGTAAGACGACGGGCAGCCATCACAACAAAGCAGAAATCCATCCATACCACAAAGACGGCATTCATCCCCATTACCATCTTGGTCAACAACAGAGCTCTCAATTGGTGCTCTTACTTCAGACACCAAAGAATCAGAATTACAGGGAGGTTTTATCTCATGAGGACCTGAAACAATTTGACTTGAATCTTTGTCCTTGCAGGCAGAAGTTTTCAAATATCTGGGATGAACTCGCCTTGGCCCACCTGCAGGAGCAACCATTATCCCTGTTTCTTCGTCTATTCCCACTTCTGATTCTTCGCGGGCGTCAATTTCTACTCTCATCTCTTCAGA
This sequence comes from Jasminum sambac, assembly GCA_018223645.1. Taxonomy (NCBI): domain Eukaryota; kingdom Viridiplantae; phylum Streptophyta; class Magnoliopsida; order Lamiales; family Oleaceae; genus Jasminum; species Jasminum sambac. The sequence goes on from CP073652.1 coordinate 33,629,018, forward strand.
ATCCAGAACGTCATCGCACAAAATTAGCAAAATCATTAGCTTCCTACCAACAGATAAAGTATAATAATCTCTCTCCAGGGTATGAGTATAAAATCCTTTCCAGTCAGGCCCATCTGTATATCCCATGACCATTAGATAATGTACCAAGTAAACTGGCCAAGTCAATGAATCAAGCAACCTCCAGTCCACATACCTGAAAGCAGATATGAAAAGGGAATATAAGTGACCTCATAAAGTTACTCGTACCAGAAAGAACACAACCATATGAACTCACGTGACTGTTTCAATCCAAACTTCAAGTAAGAGAATACATTTAGGGTGGATAAATAAAATATTAATAGTTTCATCTCAATATTTTGGTATGCATGCCGGGAAAACTCATACTAATTAAATGATTTTAACATCAAATACACAAGGATAAATGCTCAGCTGCACCGAAAGGGGCACGTGTCTCTATATGCACGCCGACAAGGGATTTTTTCTAAAAAAGAACCAACACAACATGTTGCCATGGTCTTGATTAAATTCTTCCTTTATATAGTATAATTTTATTTTTATACTCATTATCAACTTTTCTTCACTAAAATATGTTTAGTAAAAGTATGTATTCGTTATATTACAATATATCTGGCTTAAACCTATATATATATATAAAATAAGAGTTAAACCAATATATGTTACTATTACTAAATAAAGAAAAATAACTGTGGTAAAGTTTCTGAAGAGTGTCGGCACCCGCCAAGGCAAGACAACTGACATGTCACATTAGTTGAATTGTCTGTCAGTGTCCAAGCAGTAGGATCAATGAAAAAGCAGAGCAAACTATACAATCATCGACATGAAGTTCGTAATGGTGACTTCGTCCATTACGTGAGGGGACAACGATTTTGCATTTCTCTCCTCCCTCTGGCAAGAACAAGATAGAAGCAAGCAAAATCAAGAAAGAGAGAGTCCAATGAAAATTACACGTTGACTTCCAAGAAAGGCCAAAACAGCAATTGAAGTACACTGTACACAATTTACCAGAAAGGGGGAAAAGAACTCTTAACAGTTCTCAGAGAGTACCTTAAGCACTTTGATGCAAGCTCTGAACTTTCGGACGACAGCTTTTCAATATGGCGCTTCAACGCAAACATTAGAGCAACATGAACTGAGTCCATCAAAGTGCTCGCAGAAGAGCAATTGAGAGCGCCCACAAATTCATCCAATCCAAAAGGATACAGATATAGTTGGAGACTAAATGATCGCAACATGCTATATACAGAGAAAAGGTGCGAAACATACTCCTCTGGGACACCAATGTGCCCAGAAGAAGGAGGCAATTCTGGTGGAGGAACAACTGGCGCTTCCTCCTCCATGACAGCATCCTGCAAGAGAGCATCCTCACATGAATCACTTGATGAATCACCATCTGCATAGATATTACCTTTTTCTTGGACCTCCTGTACTTCAACAGCACCAACCCCACCATTTGTCGGCTCACTAATTGGCGATGCTTCAACAATATTATCAACTATACCATTTTCTGGGCCAAGTGCATTTTCAACTTCTGAATACTTTGCCTTTACGTCTTTACTTGACAACAGTTCATCCAACTTCTTTTTCCTCTCCAACCATTCACCGATTAATTTGCTATCATCAACCAAAAGCACCTTCAACTCACGAGTCTCCAAATCTTCGCAATCACCATCCTCATACTCTATCCTGTATAAACCAGATTCATAAGAGGCAACTTTTCCCAGAAACACCCCATTGCCCTCAAATTCTTTCATTACGTATCGACCAACTATTTTTTTCGACCTAGTCTCCACTATCTTCCTCTTACCATTGGGATCCATTGTTCCATTCTCCACATCCTTTATCTTCCTTTTTCTCCCCCGACGCCTCACCGATCCATCCGTGGTAGAGTCCATTTTTCACCACTCAAATTTATCGCAAAATGAATCCAGCGCTCCTAGGGTTTCGCTTTCTTGGATTTTTTTATTTATCAGTGACAAGTTAATTCCTTCACAGCACCTGTTTAAGTAGATTAACAAAAATTTCAGGACTTCCTCGGATCCATATCACGTAACAAGAAACGAAAACGAAACAGCAAGTGATTCCACCAACAAATCAAAACAAAACAAAAAAAAATGCCACTTTTGGGGTAATCTTTTGGATATCAGAAATGGGGACAATTGTATGTATATGAAAAATGCATAAAAAAATTAATTTGGGGGAATATTCAGAATTCCGATTGCTAATTTGATTACGGTGCCAATACGAATGTGTTTACAGACAGCATCAGTTGCCTTATTAATAAACGTGTTTGTGTAATCGTTTCAGAAAAGAAACGAAAAAGTACAATAAACATTACGATAAGATTGAAGCGTACCTTTTGTACTCTAATTGGAAACCGCCATTGAAGAGCATTAGAGAGAAAGAGATAGTAGAGTAGAGTGATTGCCCTGTGATATGAGGCAAAAATAACCCTAATAAGCAGTGCACACCCAGAATTGATACGGAAGGTGAAATTCGAACCCTCTCGATAATAGTATTTATTGTTTTCGACTCGTTTTGACTCGGATGAGTTCCGAGTCATCTTGTATTTGCTTAATTTCATATCCTGAAAATATGTATTAATATTCCACTGTGTAAAATAGTGCTAATGCCATAATCGGGTAAGTTTATGAAGATAAGATGATGATCCTTTGGCAAACAAAGAAAAAAAAAATTAATAGAAGATGATTTATCATGAAGTTAAATACTTAACTTTACGAGAAACAAAAATAGTAATGGATCTGTCTTCCCCATTTATCAGAAAAATTTGAATAAAATTCTCAACATCCGATCTTGTCAATCCATTAATAATTAACTTACTTTGAGTCAATTTTAGCGAGTTCAAAAATAATAGAGTGGACTAGCGTAAATAAGTTCCCACAAATCCTTCATTTGGGAATGACTAGGGATTCCCCTTGACATGCATTAAGATAACCACATGTAATGTCATTAATAATTGGTTGTTTCATTTTTCAAAATGATATGACGAATTTAAGGCGATCATTCGAGAACCTAATTCATATAGATTATGTAGTTACATGTTCTAATAACTAACTTAGTTACTTTGTCCGATTTTCACCTTCTCTCAAATTGCTAAGTATTATAGTTGCTGGTGGTCATCCGATTAAGGTTCTCACCTTGTTGATAAACTCGGTGACATCGAGAAATGATTCTAGAATCTAATCTATATAGATTATGTAGTTACATGTTCTAATAACTAAGTTACTTTGTTTGATTTTCACATTTTTTAGTTACTTTGTCTGATTTTCACATTCTCTCAACTTGCTAAGCATTATAGTTGCTGATGGTTCATCCGATTAAGGTTCTCACCTGGTTGATAAACCCGGTGACATCGAGAAATGTGATCTATTCAACAATGAATCTAGTGTGTGATAATGATGTGAAGTGATGAATTAAAGAGTATGAGCAGCTATGTCATGGTAAACAAATGGAATGATTTTACTGAGTTTTATTTTATGAAGAAGTTACCTATATCAAATGAGTTCCAACTACAACCATTAATTCTGGCATCAAGGGAGAATGGGATGCCGTCTTATTGGGATTGTTCTATTAGTTATGCAACCACATCAGACTATTTGGCAATTTTATCATTGAAAGGGAAAGAGTCCCTTTGAGATGGGAATTAATCCCTATGCAATGGATTCGAAGAAAGAATAGTTGAACCTCAAGAATTGGTTAAGCGAGCTAAACTTCTTTTCTAGTTCAACCTCTAGGTTGGTAAAGCTTTTTCCCAACAGCCGGCCCAACATAAAGGCTAGGAGATCAACCTGGGTAATGGCGGATTTAGGATTTTTAGCTGGGGGCTGTAATACAGAAAAAAAAAATTAATTCGATTAAAATTATGTATAAATATAAACTTCCGGAATTTTTTTTGGGTCAAGGGGCTACCGCCCATGCGAGCCCCCCACTAGATCCGCCTGCGAACCTCGAATATCCCCACAAATGACATGGAATCCGGCGCTCCTCCCCTAGTCATCAAGTGACGTGGCACACGTGTCTGGGTGGTGACTTAAGGTATGCATGGCCCTCTCTAGCTCAGACGTATGTAGGGACATGAATGATCTATTGTCTGGTTGTCGCCTCAGATGTAACACAATATAATTGCAAATTAGGACCGAACATTAATTGCGATACTCATTATGAGTCACGCATGAATTATTTTGTTGTTGTGTATAATATAATAATCTAACGACTAACAATTATAGTGTTTGAGCTTGTAAGCACATCGATTATCTAGTACTAAAGATAGCTATTTTCCTTTTTCCCCATTTAACATGCAAAACCCCACGTCACGTATAAAGTGCAATGGATTTGTTATCTGCCACAGTTTGACGTAGGGATCCACCTTCATGCGGAGCCACTATTGATACATGCGCTAAGCAATAAATAAAGAATGTGTATAAAAGTATGTGCAGGTATCTGAATGTCCAAAAAAAAAAAAAAAAAAAAAAAAAAAAGAAGAAGAAGAAGAAAAAGGAAGAAAGAAAAGAAAAAACAAACTAGGTGCATATCAATGGAAATTACAATGTAAATCGATAGTTTGTTTGACACACATTATTTCGAAATCAATTTACCTCAACACTGTTTTCAACATTCATTCTTTTGATGTGATAATTTTGTTTTGGAATTTTTTAAATATATTTCTTTATTTTGCAGCCAGATATTAAAAATTCATTTTTCCAAAAATCTCATACAAATATATGTTCCATCACATGATAACATCTTTTGTAAAAATGTAGAAATCCAAGGAATGTAACGTAAACGGTAAATTAATCGAGGTCCATTCTAATAGTGACTCACGTAATATTTTTTCATTAATTTTCACTAACTTTTTTTCTCTTATTATTTTCAACCACTCATACAATTATTTTACATTGTTAATATACTTTTCTTAATTTTCAATCGCACATCTAACACGTCGTTCGAGTAAATCTATATTTTCACTAAAGTTGGTGCAAAAAACAAGCCCTAAATGAGAGTAAAGATATAAAAAAGACAAGATGAAAGTTTTTAGGCAAATGATAAGACAAAAAAAATGAAAATAGAAAGAAAATGCTAGCAATGATTTAGAACCATCGGCGGTGCCATAGGTGTTTACTTGTCACATACGACCTCCGTTTGAAAAATCGAGACCAGATCCAGAACCATCATAGCGAGACGAAGTTTCAGCAATTAAAAAAAAAACTTCCGGCAACGACATTTGTTCAAAGTCAAAATTTTTGGGCAAAAACTTTAACTTTGAGTAAACGGCGTCACCGAAAAATTTTTCGAATTGATAGAACTTTGCTTCGTCATACTCGTTCTAGATTTGATTTCAATTTTCCTAATGAAAATCGTATCTGATTGGAACTATTACACCACTGATTATTTTGGATCATTATCAAAGAAAAGGCAGTTGAAATGAAAATCAAAAAAGTAAATGGAAAAGAAAGTAGCGATCTAAAAGGAATTTCCGAGTCAACTCGCGTTACTCGGCTGATGCGAATTTGCTTTTTAAACAGCTATTTGTTGTCATTACCTACACATAAACAGGTCAGCACTTACCGTAGTTTGGTGAATTGGCGGGAACGACGTTGTGGACGAAAATTCTTATTTATGTTATGTTATGTTATTTGTGTACTTACCATTTTCCAAAATCATCCCTTTTTTCTTCATTTCAATATTTTAGGGTGTGTTTGATTGAAACTATTTTTCATGGAAAATATCATTATCCACTTAGGGTGTGTTTGTTTGGGAGAATTTTCAAGGAAAAACCCATTTTTTCCTTCATTTTTCTATCTTCTCTGGCCGTTTGATTGCATTTTTTTCTTGGAAAGCGTTTTCCAACTTTTTTCGAAATCCCGTTCTTTTTCTTATTTTGGTGGAAAACGTTTTCCTTGGAGAGAGGTGATTTTTATTTTTTGGGAAAAGTTTACCTCTTTTTTTTTTAATAAACAATTTGCTTTAACTATAGAAATAAGGAAAATGATCAAATTTTATAGAAAAAACACAAAAATAAGGAAAACAATACTATTTTCTAACTTGCAAATTAATGCAATTAAACACCTACAACTACCATTTTTCCTGAAAAATCTTTTTCCGAAATTTATTTACCCGAAAAATATTTTCCTTCCAATAATTTTCCGACTTTACAATCAAATATTTCCTTAAATTTTCCATGCATCAATCAAACATAATTTTATTTTTCATAGAAAATAAATTCCACCCACTCCCAAAAAAAGACTTATTTTCCATGAAAATAAGGAAAATATTTTCCATGAAAATAAGGAAAATATTTTCCCATGGATAGAGGTGGGAAAATATTTTCCATGAAAAATATTTTTTAACCCCACTTTTTCCTTTCAATCAAACACACCCTTAGTTATTGAAAGTAGATAAAACCTCAAGCTATTTATAGATTATATTTTTATTTTTCTGAAAAAGCCACTTACAGAAAATTTTTTAAATCGTAGATGTACTTTATAGTGTTGCTTTGTATACTATTTTTGTTTTCTTTAAAATTTTATTTATTATGCAGTCAATTGTTTGATTAATCTTGATCAAAAAAATGTCTGATTAAATCTTTTATTAATTAATGTCATTAAAAAATGTGAAATTCAATTGGAGTTAATTGATCTGTCTTTTCAATTGACACGATTGGTTTGTACCTTAAAAGAATAATGCATCGAAAAAGGAAAAAAGGGCAAAAAAAAAAAAAAGAAAGAAAGACCTAAACCGCTTTGCTTACTACTAATAAACAAAAGCGTTCCCGTACTTATAATGTACTAGATCTTATATAACCACGTAGTAGACTTACAAGCAAAAATATCCTTGTATTTTTAATATCCTCAAGCATATCTGCATGCGATCAGATTCAACTTTGAAGATATTAATCAATATCCTTACATTTTGAAAGATCTTTTATCTTGAATTTCATTTTTTCATGCTCTCAAATCCAATCTATAAAAGTGTCCATTGATAGCTTTGAGATTAGGTGGTCTAGACAACTGCCTAAAAGCCCTAATTTCACTTAAAATATATATATACAAAAAGGCTTCAAACTTCCAAACTCATATAAAAAAGTTCTCAATGTCATTTTTTGCTTAGGACCCCAACATCTTATGGACAAACCTAAATGTTTGTCAAATATATGTATGAAGAGTCTTACTACGACAACGTGGTATGTCACTGCACTTCAATAGCAATAAAAGGTACAAACATGACTCTGGCAAACGTTTAAGTTACATTGACATTTGTCATTGGTCTATTCAGAAAATTGGATAACTATATGAAACTGGAATTTCAGCGCTCGCTAGTATCTCGCCCTTTACAATAACTCAACAATGTGTTAGAAGCACATAAGATAATTAAAAGAATCTATGAAACCGCGGGCTCCATAGTTGTGCCCATTGCTGACATTGTATCATTTTCTTTGGTCTTGTGGATGATTTTTAAATGCGCAAGTAAAAGTTGAGAAACTATTTGAAAGGATAATTGGTGTTAAAGGTTATGTGCCTCTAGACAATCTTATGTAATTGGTTCATACCTGTTTATTTTTTACAATTTCAACCTTACTACCCTGTTTTATTTAACAACGCATCCCAATTTCTCAGTATAAAATTGACTCCTTACTAGAAATGTATTTTTGTTAATTTATATTTCAAGATTCAAAAAGATACCCAAAAAAAAGTCTCAACTTAACTATACTCATTGTGTTTTTCTTAATAGAATTATTGATCCAACAAAGATTTAAAGTGAAAAAAGATTTAAAATATCAAAAGGGGAGAAAAAATACTTCCTTTTTTTTGTCATCTCAGTAATCGTCTAAATTATTGTCTGCACCATAACGTCATCACTGCCAGCTAATCAATTTATTTTCTTTTTATTTTATTTTATTAATATGCTAATTATTGTGAAACTTTATCAGCATTTCTCTTTAATTTTAAAGTGTAAATGGACAAAAATATTTTCCTAACAATGGACCAATTTAATCCCAAGGATGAATTATGCAAATAAAACATGAAGGTAAGCGTAAAATTACAAAAAAGATAATTAGCGGTTTTGTTAAATTCCTCTTTTATTTTTTTCGAACAGTGCCCTCAACTACTAGAAATCTTGCGATACACATTTCTTCTGTCAACTTCCGTCGCTCATGCCTTTTAGGTGCCACCATAGAACTAACATATGCTTGCCTTTCAAGGGTAAAATGGAAAAAGAAGTGGAAGTTTGTATTGGAAATTTGAATAATTTAAGAATTTAAATACAATATTTACAATAAATTTTAAATTGCAAAATGAGATTAATCTTCATTTATTAATAATAATAAAATTAAAAGTAGATGTTCAATTACAAAATTATCTTTATTTTATTAAATAAAAAATGACAATAACCCAATAACCTGCTATTGCCCGTTAATCGGGGTCAATTTGGATTAATGATGGTAATTTTTTAAAGATTGAGAGTTGTATTGTCTCGAAAAACAATTGAAGACTAAAGTGCAAAAGAGTGAAAACTTGGGGCTATTGGAGTAATTTACCTTAATATCAAAGATACGAGGCTTTAGCGTCAGTTACCTTTTGAAAAAAAAATGCAATTATCATTATCATATTAATAAAATGATTTCAAAAAAAAAAAATTTAACCATCTAAAACAATTGCCAATGAAAGTACTCATAGGACGACTTTGCGCTGCGTTGAAATTGGCTGAAAACATAAAATTCTGTTTCCCCTAAAATAAGAATTATTATTATTATTATTATTATTATTATTATAAAGCTTATAGTGCCACGTTGGCAGATGCTATATTGGCTGTGCCAATGTATTAATACTTAAAAAGAAAATTATAAAAATTGGTTTTGGAAATACGCCATAATTTATTGATTTGTCTCATTTTTAGTAAAATAAACATGTTTAACAATGCATTTGCATTAAAATCACACCCGTTTGCTATAATTAGGCTATAGGCTGTTTAATTTGTGGTGAATATGTTTTGGAAAGTCTATATTAATGTCACACAATTTTCTTTTTCATTCAAGAGAATAAAACTTTCCAACATTGCTATAATTTTTTGAGTGCCACAATTTTCTTGCATGATGGATGTAGTTGCAAAAGACGTCATTGCCATAGGGTTTCTAGTATATTGCAATGATATTTGTCGTCACAATATCAACAACTACTATGACAAAAAATATTTTTACAATAAATGAAAAACCCTATCACGATGACAGAATTTAATCGCAGTAAACCTACAAGCACGAGCCTTTACAACGATACGTTACAACGATATTATAGGTGTATTGCGATTAAAAAAATTATCAAAATAATTTTATATTGGATATATCTTCCCGTGCAATGCAGGGTGACATTGCGAGGAAATATAGGGAAAAGTTTGCCTCAAAATTTAGAAAATCTTTTACATTTGTTCTCTTGTACATGTTCTAAATTATATCTTGAGCATATATTTTCCCGTGCAAAGCACGGGGTGAAAGTACTAGTCTATATTAAAATTCAATAAATTTATTAGCCTAATAGAATAAAATATGTGAACTAAATTCTTAAATTTAGTTTACATATTGTATTAAGCTAATAGAACAAATTTTGATATTATATGCATAAATGCATAAATACTATAAAGGAGGGGAGTGTGTTTAATTTTTAATTTAACATGCTTTTATATTTTTAATAAATTTAATATTTTGCGAAACTCATTTTCATTTAATTAAAAATATTTGATATTTTTTTGTAAATTTTATATAATTTTATGCAGGTTTATTACTAACATTGTTCATTATTTTTTTACTTCAATTTGAAAAGATCTTGATTTGAAGAAATTTATAAAAAAGTAATACATTTAATAATTACACTCCTCCCTTGAATTCTTATCTGATCTAATATAATTAATAAGTGATAATAAAACTTAAAAATTTTAAATTAGATGATAAATTTAAATAATTACAACATTTAGTATCACAAATAATTTACCGTAAATAATTTAAACGAGCAAAAAATTTAAAATATTTAGTTTGTTGAATAACAAAAAGATATGAGCCAATCATTATTTGGATGACACATGTAATAATAGATATTGTCAACTAATTTAAAATCACTTATTATTCTGTGAGAGGACAAATATAATTAAATTTATGTTAGATTTTACAGAAGTCGTTTCATTTAAATCTATATATTACTTCTTAAAAATAAAAATTGAATAACTATTTCTAATAATTTTTTTGAAATACTAGTTTAAGAATAAGTTACTTACAATAGTTAAAAAATTCAAATTGATCTCACATCACAATTTTATTGATTGGGTTGATAATGCATCTCCTATATATGGATATAGGAGATGCATTATTTTTATTTTTTATGAACTGAATAATTGTTGCTTATTATTTTAATTGATTTGTCAATTTGGTTTGGTTTGGTACCAATCCTGGTGAGAAAGTTGTTATCCCAAATATGTCGTTGAGTCCATATAGTGCGAGACTACCGTTCAGGTTTTACAGACGACAATTCCCATTTATTGCGCCATATGCTATGATTATTACCAAAAGTAAAAAAGAAATCATTTTTGCATGTAGCCCTTTTGTTAAAAAGCTGGTATTTGGTCATGGTCAGTTGTACGCCGTAATATCCGGAGTTATAAGTCATGCATGTCTGAAGGTTTTTATATGTGATAGACATGAAAAGCCAACGAAATTATCAATCAATATTATTTACAAAGAAGTATTTCAAAATTTTTAATTTTGTATTTAGTTCAATTTTTAATACATTTCCAAAGCCATTTTCTAGAATTCGCACAGGTTATACCTGCACAATAAATCACATGTGGTTTCTTTTATAAAAACATTCACGCGTTTATTAGAATATTTCCATATATTTCTATTATCTAATTCGTAATTTTAATATTATTTTAAATAGATCGTAATCTTCTCGTTAATCGCACGGATATAGTACTAAGAAATAATTAAAAAGCGAGTTGGAATTCCTTTTAGGTAAAAGACAAAGAAAAAGTATCATCAAATGCAAAATTTTGTATCGCTTTGCAATGCGGCTGTGAGTGAACTCGGTTACTCGGACTCGGAGCAGTTATCGTTAATCATTCCAATTTCCACGATACAACCATGTCAAGTGCGAGGAATTGGCGGGAAGAAATTTAAAGAAATTTTTTTGTCAAAAAAAATTATTTAATTTGTTATTTGCGTAATTACCACTTGCCTGTGCCTCTTCGCTCGTGGACACTATAAATAATTTATTGAATCAATTGAAAGCGAACCTGAATTTTAGTTATATATTTCGAGATACATTCGAAGTGACATTTTTTTATTAAATGATTTTTATATGACAAGAGTATTCAACCAAGATTTTCTCTATTAGACTTCGAGCCTACGAGATGACTCATCACTGTAGATTGTTGTTTATAGAGATCTATCTAAAACTTTATTTAATTTCAAATAATGAGTACGTTTGTAGTAAGATTATTGTTATTGTTGTTGTTGGAGTTAGTCTCCTATTATGTTATTTGATACGCTTCTATTATGTTAGACGTTTTGATTGTTTAGTTAAAAAAATTAAATGAATAACATTTCCTTACTGAGAGATACCACGATGTAAGGTAAGGTCTCTCTGATGGATGTTACTATTTCACGTGATAGGAATATCATATCAAGATTATTTCAATTGGATTTCAATCTTATATAAAATGATTTGTCATTGAGTAATGTTTGTGACGATGTCTTTACCGGTTCCGTGTAATTTGAAACAATGAAAACATATGAAACGAGCATGTTGTTACCTCATTCGTCTAGCGGTCTTTTTATTACGAATCACTTGTTTGACTCTAGTTTAACCTCTAGTTTAACCAACAATATTCCTTTTACATAAAAAAAAAATTAATCTCCTCGTTCATTAGTAATTTAGTAGTCATTGTACAAAAAACTTTCCAACGATTTGTCGCATAAGTTTTTCCTTTTCTTTGTGTTTTAGTTCTCGGATTTGGAGATCCCGATTCTCGAACTCGAGTAATCGGTTACATTGCATATGGCAATATAGAAAGTAAAGAGAAAAAGGAATGTATATTTAAAATTGTTACTCTCTATTATATTCGCATTTTGTACTCTGCATCTCGATTCAAACCGTCGAAAAACTTAATCTGAAAATAAAATTTTACTTGAACAAGCATTTAGTGCTATTTTTGTCAAAAGCGAACGAATACGGAAAATGCTAGAAAATCACTGTGTACAAAAGGACAACTTGGGCCGGACAGAATATCTCCGATGACTCCAGCAATTCACTGGACTTCATTTTTAGGGCCCTAGGAAATTTGGGCACATTAGCCCAAAATTCATAACAGCCCATTAGTTCAAGCACTTCAGAGTATCTTTGCGGAACAAAACCAAAACCATTAGGAAGTTGCCTATGCTAATATGTACTATCATATTTTAGTTACGGTAATGATCTCCTCCCCACAGTGGGGAAGAGATCATGTCCACAAAAATATATGGCCCCCCCTGATTGGTGGGAGACCACGTGTGTAGGTCCCACCACCGGCTCCCCCACCAATCACTGGGGCCATGTGTATTTGTGGGTATGATATCATCCCCACTGTGGGGAGGAGATCATTACCGATTTTAGTTAATATACAACAATTATATTTGGCACACAATGATTTGTTATAATAACCAAATAATCCATCAGTAATTATCAACTAATAATCACCTAATCAAGTGATCTGCTAATGCTACATATAAATAAAACGCAATTGATTTTCTACATTTCTATAGAACTCATTTGAGAATAGTACCAATCTTGAAATTCTTGTTACCACTCGTGCCTTAGAGAGCGTATGGCATGACTTGAAAGTTTCTTGCTTCGTAGGCCAATAATCTTATTTGAAAAGACAAAGATACTATTTAGAATAGGGTCTTAATCAGATCACAAATTGCTCTGTTTGAGATGGTAAAAAGTACGTCATTAGGGGAGAAAAACGGATTCATTTTCAGTTTTCCCTATTAGGATGGTAAAATATTTGTTTATCTCTTTTTCAACATTTTAATGTACTTTTATTAAAATTTGAACACACTTTTTTTTTTGAGAGAAAATTTGAACACACTTAAAATAATAAAATAATTGTTTTTAATTTTTTGTTACAATTTTGTCCCTTTTCTTGAAATCATTTTTTCCGTGTTTGTATTAATGCATTTTCAGGAAAATGAAAATAAATAAATTTTGGGTCTTATCCGTTTAGGGTGGTAAAATGTATGTCATAAAAAATGGATTCATTTCCAGTTAATTTAGAGTTGTAAAATATATGTTTGTCGCATTTCCAACATTTTGGCGTACTTTTATTAAAATTTGAAAACACTTAAATATAATAAAGAAACAATCCCAAATAACCGTCTTGAGTTTCCTTCACCTTTTTTTTTTGAGTTTCCTTCACCTTTTTTTTCATGTTTTTATTAATGCATTTTGAGAAAAACAGAAGTAACTAAATTTTCAATAGAAAAATTGGCACAAATGATTAAAAAAAAAAAAAAATTGCTGGTTGAGTGCGCCTATATTTTAAAAAAAAAAAAAAAACGTATTTCGAATAGTCCAAAAAAAGACACTTCGGTGTAAAAATGATCTAAATGGATGATTTTCATCCATCATTGCCGTTAGTTGCGCTCGTGGTCTTCAAATATTGGTATTTTGTCATCTTCCTAAGGGTCAAATTGGTCACCCATTAAAAAAATAATGGAATGTTGGCGCAAATTACCCAAAACAAAGTGTATTTGGAGTATTTTTAGTCCGAAATAAAAAAAAGATAGCTACATTAGTCCAAAATTTTAATGAAATTATATAATTTTACCTTTGATCTGTTTATATATGTTTATTTGGTCAATAATTAATTTTATCGAATTACTGTGGTACTGATGATTAGATGGAGGAAGGGGGGTTTTAATTTTTAAATGTTTAAAATTTTAATTTATTTTATTATTTCCTTATATTCGATATATTTTTTTGCAGTGATATATTCCTAATAAAATTTTATGTAGGTATAATAATTATATTTATCATTAACTGTTGGTCAAAATCAAAATGTGTGTATCTCTAATAAATATAAATAATTATATTTATCGAATTAATGTGATACTAATTATTGGATGGAGGGGGTTTTTTAATTTTTAGTTTATTTTATTATTTCTTTATATTCGATATATTTTTTTACAGTGATATATTCCTAATAAAATTTTAGGTAGGTATAATAATTATATTTATCATTAACTGTTGGTCAAAATCAAAATGTGTGTCTCTAATGGTAAAGAAAATTTTCAAAAATTATGATATTAATACAAACAACTGCTACTGTATTGAAAATTTTTGATAAAAACTATTTGATTAGTGTCAAATTAATCTGATATAATTAATTGTGGACCATATATATATATATATATATATATATATATAAATAAAGATAAAAGATAAAATTATACAATTTCATTAACATTTTGGACTAATGTAAATTTTTTTTTCCGGACTAAAAACAAACCAAACACACTTTATTTTGGACAATTTGCACAAAAATTCTATTATTTTTTAATGGAGTGACCAATTTGCCATTTGGGAAGAGGACAAAATATGAATATTTGTAGGTCACGCGCGCAACTAATGGTAATGATAGATGGAAATCATCCATTTCGACCATTTTCGGACCATAGTGTTTTTTTTTGTTTACCGTTTGAGCTATTTTTTTATTTTGGACTAAAAATACACTCAATCAACTTTTTTTGAGACCATTTGCCCCAATTTCCCTTTTTAATATTAAAAAAAAAACTAATAAATTGAAATCAACATTTCAAGGGTAAAGAAACACACGACCTTAAATTACAAACATGATTCACCTCAAGAAGATGAAGATCTCACTACTATAACGTTAATTATTAACGTTAAGATGTCACCCAATCAAATGCCAGGCTATTAATATGTCTAATCGCAAAATATTGCTATTACTGTTTGCCTGTTAACATCGTGTGCTGTAAATGCTAGTATTTCTTGATTAAGGACAAAGATTTTTGTACACTAATGAGTTAGTCAATGATTATTTCACACGTTACACCATTAATTAATTGTGAAATTAGAGCATCTTCGACATATTCTTTATCTTTATATTTATAAACCATTTTTTAGAAAATAAAAAGTATTTTTAAAGTAAAGAGCGAAATTTTTTTCTCTCTTCCAGCATACTCTTTGTTTTTGTATGTAAATGTGTATTGAATTTTACAATTAATATTGAAAGTTGTAAAATGGTAAATAAATTAATATTGTTAATAGTATGAATGCATTAAATGATAGAATAGAGCAGATCTACTCCCTCGCAAACGGTGTGTGCCGGGGAGTTGTGGACACTTCGATAAAAAATTTCGTGGGGACCACATGAGTTCCCCACTATCAGGGGACAGTTATGTATTATTCATCTTATATAATATAGATATTAAAAAAAATTATAAAAATATTTGATGACGTTATCACGTGTCCAGCTTCTCCTGTACATTAGTGTACAGGAGAGCAGCCGGATAAAATAAAGAGTGTGTTTGGCTCTTAAAATTTGGAGAGTCAAAACTCGCTCTTTAAATTTAAAAGGAATAACGAAGAGTTTGTTGGAGCTAATTTGCAAGTAATCACTCTTCAAATTAAAAAGCATCTTCCAAATGAAAAATCTTTTGAAAATGTTCCCAATGTTTATTTATTAACAAAATCATGATTTGGTAGGATCGGTTATGCAAACATGTTATGCAATCAACCCGAATAATATTTCGGATTAACCCCAAGACTTTGCCTTCAATTTAAGAAATATCAAGTGAATGGAGAAATAAAAGTAAAAGAGAATAACAACACAAGGATTTACGTGGAAAACTCCAAATCCGGAGAAAAACCACGGCCGTTGTCTAACGACAACCAGAAGAAAAACTCACTATGTGGAAAATTATTACAACCACACTCTCAGTAATTTTTCCTCTCACCCAATCCCAAATTACAATCCCTATAACACCCACTAAACTTTATAACACTCAAAAAACTATTCTACTATTTGAGTAACCTCACAAGAATATTTGAGACTAGTTTAGATTTTCTTTTGGTGTATATTTTTTCTTTGGGATTGTATATCACATAGGATTGTATGTCACCCCAGAATGGAAGAGCAAAGGCATATATTTATAGGATGCAAATGACGGTGAAAGATCATTTCCAAGCTACTTGGTCAAAGATGAATTCCAAGTTGTTGAAGCAACAACCAGTGTTCACACATGCCCAACTTATTAGGCGGCAACAACTTGCATGCTCACACATGCCCAACTCCGAGTCGAATTCTTCTCGCAATTCCTGCATTTTCACGACTCACCTATTTTATTTAGTCAAATTTCAACAATCTCCACCTTGACTAAATAAAATAAACACTGTATAGCTCGCGCTACACCATGGTCATCACTGATGATCAAAATTCTCAAACACCGAGAATTATCATAATCCTCATTGCAGAGAATTATCATACTCCACCATAAAAGAGTATACCACCTAGTATTAAAAACAACTCCTAGGAATTTTCATACCACCTAGAATCACGACCAATTCCAAGAATTTACGTCGACTATCCGGCTAAAACATATGGTGCAATCCCCTGTTTGGCTTTTTCGGAGATTCTAGCCATCGACATCTTTGCCACCACACACCCGCATTAACGCCAAACCAATGCCCGTGTGCAAATTGTGGACTCGCTAGCAGTACTACATCCCTTATCATGGCAACTAGCGGCATGCCATAGGGATGATTTTATTCTTACTTTCAAAGAAAATCACTGTCTCCCGCTAAGAGAGACGCACTGTTAGCATCACCATCAGTATCGTTGTTTGCCGAACCTGCCCTGCTTTTTGGACAATTCCTTTTGAGGTGTCCTGATTGACCACAACCCCAACAAACTAGTTGCTTTTTCTTGGAGTTATTTTTCTTCCAATTTGCAGCTACAAGAACTGAATTTTCAGCTGGAATAGCGTTTCCACCATTCAGTCTTCTTTCCTCAGAAATCAGTTTACTGGTGACTTCTGCGAAACTTACTGTATCCTTCCCATACATCAAAATCGGCTTGATGTGTTCATAGGAAGATGGAAGAGACCAGATGAGCCTTAATGCTTTGTCCTCATCATCAACTTGAACTCCAATAGCTTCCAATTCAGAGACGATTCCATTGAGAACACTCAGATGATCTGAAATTTTAGTACCTACATCCATTCGTAAAGAATGAAATTGTTCCTTTAGATACAACCGATTTGACAAACTCTTTGTTTGATATAACTCTTCAAGTTTTTCCCAAAGTTCCTTTGCCGACGATATTCCATGTATATTGGCAAGAACATTTTTGGCAAGACAAAGGCGTATCAAACTTGCAGCTCTCAAATCTAGATCTTCCCAATCCTCATCCTCTTTTGTTTTGTCAGCACTAGTAGTCGTTCTTTCATCACCAATTTCAATGCCTTTACCGGCATCTTTGTTAGAAATAGGGACTGGTTTGCCTTTCAAAACCTTGTGTAATCCTGCTTGGATCAAAATATCCTTGACTTGTACTTGCCACAAGCCAAAATTGATTCTACCATCAAATTTCTCCACATCAAACTTTGAACTTGACATTTCTGCCCCGCGATCTTAGTTTGATAAACGTAGATGCCAAACTCCACCGTAATGAAGAATCTGGCTCTGATACCACTTGTTATGCAATCAACCCGAATAATATTTCGGATTAACCCCAAGACTTTGCCTTCAATTTAAGAAATATCAAGTGAATGGAGAAATAAAAGTAAAAGAGAATAACAACACAAGGATTTACGTGGAAAACTCCAAATCCGGAGAAAAACCACGGCCGTTGTCTAACGACAACCAGAAGAAAAACTCACTATGTGGAAAATTATTACAACCACACTCTCAGTAATTTTTCCTCTCACCCAATCCCAAATTACAATCCCTATAACACCCACTAAACTTTATAACACTCAAAAAACTATTCTACTATTTGAGTAACCTCACAAGAATATTTGAGACTAGTTTAGATTTTCTTTTGGTGTATATTTTTTCTTTGGGATTGTATATCACATAGGATTGTATGTCACCCCAGAATGGAAGAGCAAAGGCATATATTTATAGGATGCAAATGACGGTGAAAGATCATTTCCAAGCTACTTGGTCAAAGATGAATTCCAAGTTGTTGAAGCAACAACCAGTGTTCACACATGCCCAACTTATTAGGCGGCAACAACTTGCGTTCACACATGCCCAACTCCGAGTCGAATTCTTCTGCCGCAATTCCAGAATTTTCACGACTCACCTATTTTATTTAGTCAAATTTCAACAAAACAGACGTGAGATGTGAGTGTGAATTTTGTTCACGTCGAGATGGGCCAAAAAAAAAACAGTTAAATTGTTAAAAAGCCGATTAATCGAACAATTCATAATGCGTCACATCATCATGATCTGCTTGGTAGGAATCATTATTAACATTATTATTATATTTATGCAAAGATTAAGAGTGTGTTTGATTCACTCTTTTTTTTTTTCCAAGAAAAGTCGTTTTTCAATTTTTTTTTTCATCATTGGCAGTTTGATTGCAAAATTTTCTTGGAAAACGTGTTCCAACTTTTTTGTCGATTTCCATTCTTTTCCTTATTTTAAAGGAAAACGTTTTCCTTGAGGGATGTGGTTTTTGTTTTTCGGGAAAAGTTTGGTATTTTTTTTTTTAATGAAAATTTTACTTTAATCATAAAGATAAGAAAATTGATCAAATTTCATTAAAAAAACTCAAAAATAAGGAAATAACGTCATTTTCCAACTTTTAAATTAATCCAATCAAACGCCTACAACTACCATTTTCCCGAAAAACCTTTTTCCGAAATTCATTTACCTGAAAAACGTTTTCCTTCCAATTATTTTTCGACTTTGCAATCAAACACACCCTTAGGGTGTGTTTGATTGGAGTGGGTGGAAAAGAAAATATTTTCCTTACTACATGGAAAAGATTTTCTTGAGGGGGAGGTGAAAAAAATTTGCCATGGAAAATAGGCAAGAAACAAGCTTTAAATGGTTGTACATTCAAAATATTTTCCATGGCAAATTTCTCAATCAAACAACAAAATGGGAAATTATTTGTCTTGATGGGATATTTTCCATGGCAAATGGATACAATCAAACACACCCTAAGATCCTTGCAAACCTTCCCCCACCCCCACCCCACCCACCCCACACACCAATAAGTGAAGTTACGTGTAAGCAAATTTGGAAGGCTTAACCAAACGTGTCGGTGGTACTAAGTCCCAGAGGACAAGAGTTTCAATTTTCAAAGGGAAAATAGTACTCCATAAGTACACACAGCAATTTTCAATTTTCAAAGTCCCATAACAATAGCAAATCTCGCAATTCTTTGCGCAACTTTTGACTCAAAAATTTTACTGAACTTTGAAGGCTACAAATAATTGTCAAAGAAAACAAAAGCAAAAAGTTCATTTCGTCTTTTTTTCCTCCAAAATTTTGCGAAATTAAACAAGGTAATAATATGTGCAAAAACTAAAGCTTGTGAAATTTACGAAGGTTTTTTTTTTATTTTATTATTATTATTACTATCTCCATCCTAAAAATTTAGTCCATTATTTTTTTTTCGTCCGTCCCAAAATATAGGCAACATTCATTTTAAAGATATAAGAAAATATTACTTATCTTTTATGCCATCATTTAATGTACATTATTATCATCAAAATAAAATAGTTGAAATACAATATCTAATAAATGAGATGTCATATTAAGAAAATAATCTTAAATTTTACTTTTTCAGTATCATTAATTGTATTTTTTTAATCTTTATAAAAATAAAAATAAGCTATATTTATAGGACGGAGGTAGTATTCTTTTGTGGGATGCGGTCCTAGATGTGAGCAAAGTATACTCCTCTACTCACCTTTACAATTTTGGGGACAATTGCATGCTCCACGAAAGATAAGAAAGTTTGGCAACAATGATACATCATACATCAAAAGACAAACACCTTCATCTCCGAAAAGTATTATTGTATTAAGAATAAAAAATCTCTCAAGTACACATAATCTATTAGATTACAGTTCATATATAAAAAACCATACAAGTTTTGTCTATAGCTTATCACTCAACAAGAATCATCATGCTTCTTGTTATTTTCTCTCAGAAAATATAAGAATAGTTTTAGAGAACTCAGACGAAGGATCTAAACTCGGGAACGAAGAATAAGATCAGATCAATCGGCACAACACATACGTACCTTTATATGGGTCAGAAGTGTTTAAATACGACAGTTCATGAAATTTTTAATTAGATAGAGTGATATACAAAATAAATAATTTTAATATATAGCACATCAATTGCCTATCCATGTGGTGGAGTCGGATTGTTAAGTGTTACTGAATAATTTACGATCTGAGTATTCATGATATACTGGCACAATTGGTTAATGGTTCTTGCAACCATATATGCCGCGAGGCGAATATGGTTACAATTGGTACAATTGGTTAATGGTTCTTGCAACCATATATGCCGCGAGGCGAATATGGTTACCGGCCCATACCCTTGCCAACTGGGCTATGTCGAGCAACTTGTGGTATAACTCAAAAGATTGGATCCCACGTTGTATTACCACGTTTGTGTGCAACGATTTGAAATAAATAGATTACCCCTAAAAAAAAATCTCTTAAAAAAATAATAAAATGCAATCTCATAATATAATTTTGACGTTATTGGTATACAAATCTTTCAACTATCCCATTTAAATATTTACTTTCAAATTCATTCTTAGATATATATTTTATGAGACTCATAATTTTCTGTCCTCTTTAATCCTATTTTAACCACATAAAAATAACTGAACCTAGCAACACAAAGAGACATAGGTTGTCGTTGAAGATTTTCTTCTACCCAAGTTGACTTGCGCCTCCATCAACTGCCTTGATTTGTGCTATATTTTGTTGAAATTTGTTAGAATTAATATTTTAATGGACATAATTTCATAAAGTCCGTTGGTTTCCAATGACAAGAAGCATGGCTACTCATCACGGCTAAATGATAAAAAATTGGACATCGCTTGGGGTTCTTAAAATAATTTATGTGTCATTTCACTTATAAGTTGCCCAGCCAATGGGAATATGACAATTTTCGAGGATTATGTTAGGAGTACACTCATTTTGTTCATTAGTATCTAACGGGGGGCTAGATTCACTAATATAATGGATAAAAATAATATTTTATCTGTGGTTTTCCATTAGGAAGGTATACATTTGGTATGATCCAAATTTCAATTCTAAACTTATCTTTCTTTTCATTTTTGTTCTTGAGTAATTTTAGTAGACCTTCAAATATGAAATTTTTTCAAGGGATATGATTGATGTGACACATCTTCATGAGTAGGAAGAATTAAATTAAATGATATAATACACGGGTATATTTGATTTTTTTTCACTCCATAAAGAATTCACATATTAACATTTCACTTACAAATATAAATTAACAATATTTATCAAGAATTATTATTATTATTATTATTATTTTTTTTTTGCTTAAAAGTGTACTTTTCTTAGATGGACAGAGTCAAATTTCAAGATTGAACTACATCTTAAATTACTAAGTGCTATTATTTACAAATCTCATGGTTTTAATTACTCTAGTTTAAAAAGTTAATTCGTAACTTTAAAAACAAAAAAAAAAGGAAAAAAGACTTAATGTGTAACAAAATAAAAATTTAAGGGTACCATAAAATGACAAAAGATGACGATCCACGTGTTTCCTGCAAGCAGTGGAAGTCGTAAATGTGGGGTTTGTCTTTGGTTGCCCCTCTCACATGTTTCTTGCAGAACTAAACCCCTTTTAAACTCTACTTTTAGATGATTGAAGGGAAAGGAACCCCATATTCTTTTGGGTTTTAGCAAAATGGAGAGACGGAAGAAATTTTGCAATTGCAAGTTTTAACAAAATTTCTAATTCTAATCAAAGTTTGATTTCCACTCTCACTATCAAGCCTTAAAAAATGTCACGTACATGTTATTCTTGACCCCTCCATGAGCTATACCAAATTGAGCAATTTTTAGTGTTTGAGTCGAACTTTAAAATCGTGCTTATGACACAAAAAAAACATCTAAAAGGGATTTTCAGCAAAATAGAGTTTTTAAACTCAATTAGTAATGCAAGAAAAAACAGTAAACACAATATAAGCCCAAATTTGTATTCTCTAACTCACTCATTTACCTAGTTAACAGGCATTTGTTAGGATTTTTCTCATCAATAAAAGTGTTCTTCTCCCGTGGTTGTCGGCGGTCGGCTGAGCCAAGTTAATCGTTGGCTTTTTTTTTTTTTATTGTTCTGCGATTGTGTTTGATTTTCCGTTGCACTGTTCGAGGCAGGAGAAATTAGATAAAATAATTTTTCTGAACACACTTGCTGAATAAACTACTCATCGATAAACTACTCATCATATATGCACTAAACAATCTATCACACGACAATAGAGAAGGTCTTTTGTGACATGAGGTCCATAAATCAGATAACCTGGACATAAAAAGTTGAACACATAAAAATTTGAGTAGTTATTTGTTTTACTATTTGATTAATGTATATTTTGAACATTATTGCTATGTGGAACCTATTTTCTTGAGATTTTAGAATAAGTAGAAGTAAAAATAATTATAAGCAAAAAAGTGAAGGAATATAATGCTTTCCCAAACACCCTTGTCAATGACTACTCACTAGTCTCTAATCAAGTGAATAAAAATTAATTAAAAAGATAAAAGTCATTCCTCATCAGACCAAAAATGTTACTATAAAAACACTGAGTTCCATCACCTGCTCAGACTGCCTCAGCTCCCTCACTGCAACCCTCCAAATGAGCACAATTTTGGCTCATAACTGAAAGAGGAGAGCTGAGAATAAGACAACCATAAGAGTTTCAATTCTCTCATGTAAAAATCTCAACTCACATTGCTGTTTAATTCGATATAATACCATCAACAGCAAACAGGGAAGATATTTCAATTTGTAGATCTACTGAATTTCTACTTTCCTTGAGCTTTAAGGAAGAGAAAAGCAAAACAATGGCTGAGATTTCTGCAAATAGTTTCATACCTGAATCATTTCAAGGCTCAACAGCCGACATCGCAGGGCAAATCGGACTGCTGTGGGAGCTAATCAGAGCACCATTGATAGTTCCATTGTTGAGAATTGCAGTATACATATGCTTAGCGATGTCAATCATGGTGTTCATTGAGAGGCTTTATATGGGGATTGTTATCATTCTCGTTAATCTCTTCTGGAAAAAACCACAGAAGAGGTATAATTTTGAGGAAATGGAGGATGATTTGGAGAAAGGCAGTGCTGCTTTCCCCATGGTCCTTGTTCAGATCCCCATGTTCAATGAAAAAGAGGTTGAAATTCGTCTCTCGTTTACAACCTGTAATTCATAGACGCATTTTCACAAACAATTGGTGGTGAATGTCAAATAATCAATAACTTGCAGTTGTAAAATTTTTTTCGTCATTTGGATTTTGGAATCTGAGTATGCGAGAGAGAAGCTGAGATTTGTTGTTTTTGTACAGGTTTATAAGATCTCCATTGGTGCTGCGTGTAATCTCTCATGGCCGGCTGATCGTATGGTGATTCAAGTGCTTGATGATTCAACTGATCTTGTCATCAAGGTAAATCGCAAATCCCTCAGACGCAGATCTGTTAGTTGTTATAACTTTCATCTCAGTTAAAAAAAAAAACTAAAAAAACTTTCAATTCTGTGAAAAGAAATTCTTACTCCCCTATCCATTACTTGCTTTCACTTGTTCTATTTTTAGAATACGCGTCACTTTGACATTAAATGTGATTACGCGTCAATATTAATATATTTTCTTAATATAATAAATTCGTGATCACATGAACATGGATTACCTTTTAATTAACTCACATTGTTGTTTATAGGATATGGTCGAAAGAGAATGCATTAGGTGGGCAAGCAAAGGATTAAACATTCGATATCAAATTAGGGAATCAAGAGGGGGCTACAAGGCAGGAGCTCTTAAAGAAGGTTTGAAACATGACTATGTAAAAGAATGCGAATATGTAGTCATCTTTGATGCCGATTTTCGCCCAGAACCCGATTTTCTTCGACGATCAATTCCTTTTCTCGTCCACAACCCCGACATTGCTCTCGTCCAAGGTCGCTGGAGATTTGGTAAGCCTCAATTTCTTATCGTCAATTATATTTCATTTCTTATCGTCGATAATATTTCATACTCACACTATTATTATAACTGAGCATCTCATAGGATTCAAATTTTACCAATTTTCAAATTCATTGTTATCCATTTTTTCTTTTGGTCAAACCAGTCACATCCACATATCTCGTGGAACCTGCATATACTACACAAATCATCACCATTCAACTTCACTCATTCTCTCTCATCTTTTAAATTAAAATCCATTTAAAAAACTATAAAAAAATCAATCCCATCACCATCTGAAATTGAATCCTATCAAGAGCAATCAATTTAACCCGAAAAATATGATTATCCTCAAACTTTTCCAATTATCGATATATTCGAGTGTTTAACAAGCAAACTATTACTCTTTTGTGGGTTGATTTTCGTACTTAAAACGTTGTTGTTCATGCAGAAGTCATAAGAAATGTTTCTTTAAACTACTATAGTGCAACACTATTCATAAACAATAATGACTTATAAGAGAGATGTATCATTAGTTAATTTTTATCTTAAATTTAAAGACGTTATATTAATTCCTAACGATTAACGGTCACATAAAACTGATAAACCATCGTAATGAATATCATTATGCTATATATCACGACATGCGAAAGTGTCGGTGTTCTTGCTAGACTCACTATAATTGATTACTCAGTATGTCTACGTGTACAATATAATAGATATATATTCGATGATTATAATTAATAAAGTAAAGAATCCTTGTGCATATAATTGTTTATTTTTTGTTGGGTCTAGTTGGAACGTTGTATTGCTGATCGCATGGTGTCATGGGGTCCACTGGCCTTTCTTACTTTTTCTTTCCGTTAGAATATGGTTGCGTGTCTTGATATAATTGTTAGCTTATAATATATTCATATTCAACTAATCTTCATATTCAACTAATCTCAAAAAGATAGATTTATTTTAATTTTTAAAGTAGTTGAAAAAATTTATAATTATTATTTTTCGAAAAATAAATTTAAAATTTATTTTTTAAAAATATATTCCTATAAATGATGACATTAAATAAAAAAAAATAGCTTTTATAAGACATAGAGAATAAGTACTTTTCAACATCAAATTATGCGGGTGTTCTCCTATATATTTTTACATATTTTTTTCAACTCCACTTATTCTCTCTCCTATTTCACATTCACATATCTCTTTGGATTTACCTGTATTACACAAATCTCAACTATTTAATTTCACTTATTTTCTCTCTTATATCACATAAAAATTTATTTTTACACGCATCCAAATACCCGTTATATTTTATTTACGTACTTTTATTTTTTTTGAATTAGTTTTATTCACATACTTGGCACCTGTAGAAATCACAAGTAATGTTCAATATCTTGAACACCTGTACTTTTCCTTTTTAATGTTTATAAAAAGATTTTCCCAACACATTTAATATGTTATGTCATATGTTGATGGACCATAGATATTATTAATCACGTATAATATGCGAAATGTTTTTATTTTTCCTTTTCTTAAAGTAAATTTTAGCCTAATTTTAATTTTAATTATTTGTAAGAATGTTGACTATTTTATTAGCGTAACTGTTCTTCCCCGGGCTATCCGGCATGAAAGTACAAAATGCCGACGAAGGAAATAATAAATAATGACAAACGCAATAGAAAAACCTTATTGGAAATAGTCATAGTCAACTATGATGAAGAAGAAGAGTAGAAATGTAGAATAGTATATTTGCGTGCGCTCGTGGCTGTTCTCTGCCCCTCCCAAACAGTGTATGCACCGACGGTTCGACAATGGTGCTAGGCTGTGTTTGTTTAAAATTTTCTCCTGGAAATTTATTTATTTATTTATTTGAAGCATCAAAATTTAATATTTTTCACATTTTATTTAGTCAAAGTTAAACATTAATATCAATTTACACATCACACACCTAATATCTTACATTAATACTTGTTATCACCCACAAACATATGTCATGATCTCTAACACAATTCCACAAAAAATTTAATTTGTAATAAAATAAAAGTTCACCGGAACAGAAGCATATATGATTGAATCTTGGGTATTTGCACAAACATTTTCTCTTGGAATGACCAATTATAAGGGTTATAGGGAATCATTTTTAATGGGGTTTTTTTATATGTTTTTTAATGTGAAAGATGAGAAAGAATGAGTGGGGTTGAACAGTTGAGATTTGTGTAGTACATGTAAGTCCTACAAGATATGTGGATGTGATTGGTTTGACAAAAAAAAAGATAAAAATAGATAAAAAAAAGTAGTAAAAATTGTTCACTATCACATATGTAGAAGTTGAACCATCTACCAAGACAAGTGATTGTTGAATATCCTGTTTGATTAGAGTTATAATCTATCATCCCAATTTTCGACACATTGATTGTTTGTTCAGTTAAAACATTTCACATATAAAGTCAAGTGTACTCGTTTCAACGATGTCGATATTTTAAATATTGAGATAGCCGTCGATATTTTAAATAGTGAGATAGCCTAAGAGACCTTAAAACAACAGATTCACACTTGTTTGGTTGCTGCATATTCTCTGTCTCTCAATATCATTGAGTTATAGTGCCTTTATACAATGTTCTTCGTTATGTCAAATTTGAACATGCTGACATTCTTTTGCAGTGAATGCAAATGAATGTTTGTTGACGAGAATGCAAGAGATGTCTTTGGACTACCATTTTAAAGTTGAACAAGAAGTGGGATCATCTACTCATGCCTTCTTTGGCTTCAATGGTAGGTCAATTATAATAATTATAATCTTCTTAATTAACACCTTATTTCGCAGAGTTTTTTCAGAATATCATTTGTCACATCCAACAATTAATTTCTGAAAGTTTGTAGTTGTCTAAATGATCTGATTTTAGTGACCAGATGAGTCTGTGCTGTGTTCTGTTACTCAGATTCAACTCGTAACAGTTTACTGTTTAATATCAACTGTGTCTGCAAATTGCTGAAACCTAGATGCGTCTACGTAAGCCAGATGCGTCTAGGTCGTGAATACGGAAATAAACAGTAAGCAGTACAGAAACAGTAAAAACACAGATTTTTGACGTGGAAACCCAATTGGGAAAAAACCACGTGCTCGTCGCCTACGAGCAAAACCAATCCACTAACTTCCGAAGCGTTTAAATCTTTACAACAAAGCTAAAGGGTAATTTACGCATAAATTAACCAACATCAAGGATAATAGCGAGAAACACTCCATGTTACTCTCTCCAAGCATGTAATGCGAGCCAACCTCCCGTTGCTCTTCAGTAGCTTGTTGTAACCGCGATCCCCCAACAGATCTGCACATCCCGTGTTGATCTCCTCGCGTTGTGGGCTCTTCTATTAGTGGTTGGACTCCTCCCGGAGATTTGAGTCCCGATCTATGTTGATCAAGGGTTGGCGTTCATAAACTTAATCAAGAAATTAACTTGAAGAAGTCAAGAACTTGGAGGAGGGGCACGTTTTTCAATATATGATAGGGGACGATTTTTTGCTCCAAAAACGTGTCACCTTAATCCTCCCACTTGTGGTGTATTAATATTACTTGGTTGTCTTGTCATGCAAGTAACCTAGTTTACTTAAGACACCTAATCCTACAAGAAAGATAAGATCTTATTAGTTGTAGGATAAAAATAAATAAGGTAATAAAATAATATCAAATAAAATCTTACCTTATCATGTACCAAGTTAATATGGAATAGAATTCTTACCATAGTATAAGGTACATTGAATTTGGACAAACTTGGAGCCAAAGCAAAGTCCTTTAGACGTGTGTTTCCATGTGGAGTCCTTTTGGGACCACAACTCCAAGTTATAATAAATCACATGGTAAAATAATTCAACTACAATTCCTATAACATTCTACATGTGATAAAAAGTCCAATTTAGCATGATAAAAATTTATTAAATAAAATCTAATCAAATAACAATTTATCATGCAGGAAAAATAGAAATGACAACATATTAGCTTAAAAATAAGCTAACAATTTCATTGACTTGACAATTTTCTTACCATTTAAAACTTTTCGTCATTTTGATTCTGTGAATGAATATAACTTTCTTTCTTCCTCAACCCACAATTAAAAAAAAAAAAAATCACCATTTTTTCAACCACTCGTTCAAAGATCAGAATCCCTTCTAAATAAACACTGAAAGGAGTAATTGAGTACTCGTGTAACCCTTTAATGCGATAAACGCGCACATTCACAGGCACGGGTGGAGTATGGAGGATTGCTGCGATTAACGAGGCTGGAGGGTGGAAAGACAGGACTACGGTAGAGGACATGGATCTTGCTGTTAGAGCTGGTCTCAAGGGCTGGAAATTTGTCTACCTAGGAGACCTTCAGGTATGCGATTTACTCATGAGTTTCTTCTACTTTTTGCAGACCTAATGCAACCGAAAGGGCAAAGTAGTAATTGTAGATTTGATGCAGGAGCTCAACATTGCAATTATATTATGTTTGCATGCTAATCAATGTTTGATTAATCTTTGCAAAGGTGAAAAGTGAGCTTCCTAGTACCTTCAAAGCATTCCGTTTTCAACAACATAGGTGGTCTTGTGGCCCAGGCAATTTGTTCAGAAAAATGGTGATGGAGATTGTTCGAAATAAGGTCGCAAAAATACCCTTTTGTCTTCTCTTTCAAATTAAGCAAGAAACTTTAGACATAAGAATCAAATAAGAACTCAATACATTTCTTTTTCTCGTTCTTGCAGAAAGTTTCACTATGGAAGAAGTTCTATGTGATCTACAGCTTCTTCTTTGTTCGAAAAATCATTGCTCACATGTTTACTTTCTTCTTCTACTGCGTCGTACTTCCTCTGACCATTTTAGTACCTGAAGTCGAGGTTCCAAAATGGGGAGCCATTTACATTCCTTGCATAATTACAACACTAAACTCAGTCGGGACTCCAAGGTCGAACACTACCTTTTCAACTACAAGCATTTCCTAATTTTGGGTCATCCATGCGTGCTATAAACTAATAATGTATGAGAATTTGTGATTTCAGGTCGTTTCATTTACTGTTCTATTGGATTCTTTTCGAGAATGTGATGTCTTTTCATCGAACCAAGGCAACTTTCATTGGTTTGTTTGAGGCTAAGAGAGCCAATGAATGGGTTGTCACTGAGAAACTTGGAGATGCTCTCAAGAACAAGTCGAATGTGAAAGCAACACTGAAGAAATTACCCCTTTTTAAGCTTGGAGACAGGTAACATGTACCCTGCTCTTCTTGTTTGGCTAAGCTTAGAAAAAGTAAAATCCAGTTTCCTTACTGCTTAGGAGTTACTCTTAAGTTTACTTACGAGGTGTGTAGTTGAAAATAAACGTAAGCAAGAGTGAAAAGTGACTGTTATAGAAGCTCCTACATTAACAAAATAGGAGATACACCAGCTTACTTTGTGAATAGATTGATCATATGCATTTATACTCATCAATTATTTGTTTGAAAGAGATTTTTTAACGTGTGGTTGACAAGTAAAATAAGAATCCTACAAACTATGAAAATTTCTTACATCGATATGTTACAGATTTTTTTTTTTTTAATTTTTTCCAAAATCTTTACAAAACAAGCTCTAAGCCGAGACTCGAGCATCAAGATCCTTGAACTAGAACTCAATAAGGATTATTTCCCTTCGACCTCCCGGGGGGGGAAATAATCTAATAGCATGAGTGTCATGAATGTGTTTATATGATAATCTAAACTTATACATCTTTTTATATTTTTCAGAATATTACTCCACGAGCTGGGTTTTGCGGTATTTTTATTCATCTGTGGATGCTATGACTTCCTATATGGAAAGAACAACTATTTCATATACCTCTTCCTTCAAGTTATCACCTTCACAATTGCGGGTTTTGGCTACATTGGGACAATAGTCCCAAGCTCTTGACCAGTAGCAGTATTGAATTTGTTCATCTGTTACTCATAAAAATAGACGTTGTTACTCGATTTGATTGCATCTTGAAGACAATCAAATCGTTAGTCTAATGGAGCAACAAACTCAGGATTCAGTTTGACTGGATCAGCATTTTATACAACCAAGAACAGGTTAAAGCAGCAGAAATCATCATAAAATAAGCTTGATATCGCACTGCTGATATCCCCTTTTTTTCGAATAATTTTATTTAATTGTAGATTTGTAGTAATCCATACAATGGATCAAGTAGAGAGGTGTGTGTATATTTTCATCTAAGATCAGAATTTGGTAGTGGAGTTGAAGATATAATCTTGGTGTTGTATAATCAGTTCTGATCTGGTACCCATTGGGGAAAAAAAATCATAGGGGTCGGGTGAGACCCCCCACCATCAGGGGGCAGTTATGTATTATTCGTCTAACTTAACGTAGATTCCAAAATAAAAAATAAAAAAATCGGTGTGATGACGTGGCGCCACCTGGTGGCGCCACGTGCCCACTGTGGGTACCATACGGTACCCACAGTGGGTACTTGAACAAATCCGGTTGTATAATATAACATTCATTGGTTTATGTCTATGGGAATTGTATTCAGCGTAGTCTAATTTTATTTAAAATTGTGTTTAACATTCACGTGGCATAAGTTTGTCTCAATTTTAGACAAGATGTGCTTCAGCTGTGCACTTAACACAGCTAACAATGACATATTATCACAATGCTATGACTCCGAATTTTCTTATTCATTAAACCTTGTGTTGTATATTCATTAATTTAAATATCAAGTTGGATTAAAAACAAAACAAAAAATACCAAGTTGGATTGCATTAATCGTATTCTAATTTTATGTAAAATTGTTTGTAACAATGATGTGATATAAGTTCGTATCAATCATACACACTGAGTGCTCTATGTCTGCACATAACGGTGACATAATATATCTTGGTGCTATGATTGTGAAATTTTCACAATTTGTCGAGGTAACAAGTTGACTAGCAATTATTTTTTAAAATGTAAATTTTGTGAGGACGTGTAAGAGTAATTAGTGGTAATTTGTACCGTAGGTCCATTAATAATGAATTTTGAAAAAATAAAAAATAAAAGGAAGCTAGCAAGATCAAACGAGCTCTAGTACGAAATAATTGCACATTATTATATGAAAAACTCATATATATGTTAGTTGAGCTTATCTCTTGTCAACGAAATAACTCTAAACTAAGAAAATCTTGAAGGAATTTAGTTATCAATTGAGGAATTATTTAAAAGAAAATTTGATGAAATTTTAACCCAAGCAAAAAATAAATAAAGAATAATAAATTAAAAAAAACAGAAAAAGAAAAAGAAAAAGAAAAAGAAAAAGAAAAAGGAAGAGGATGGGGGAATGGTGGGGATGGGGCTTGAGGCCATGCGCACTCATTGCGTAGAAGCTCTTATGTCTTCCCCTCGGACCACTCGGGCAAACCTCCTTGTTGATTTATTCTATTCTATACATTACTATTTATTCCCTAACAAAATCTCCAAGTCCATAATCTCGGCCCATAAAGTAACAGGCCAACTGGACAATTAAAATATCAAGCTTTTGTGGACTGCTGCATAACCGGGCCCATATTGACATTTTACAAGAGGAGGAAACACAAATCTATATTCCGAAAGATTATGAACATTGACAGTATCCTTACATGGATAATACTAGAATGTCATAGCCATTAACGTAATTAGTGATATAATAATAGTAAAATTCCTATCTTACCATTAATGAATGACTGAATTGATATTGCTTTAAAAAATATTGAAATCATTTTATTCTATTATGATATTCTATATGGCATTTAGTATGTCACCGTAGCGTGATCGATCCTTACATTTGATGTTGTTTAAAATTCCCTTTTATTCTAACATTTTCATTTTTTACAGTATCAGTTTGTTATAAAAATTGTTATAAAAACCTCAGTTCAATATCTCTTACGCAACACCTCAAAGCAACGTCTAATATTGCACTTTTGTTGCATTTTACGGTTTCGTTCGCCTAACCTAATCTATTATTACACCCGCTTAAGCCATGATAACTCAAAACTTAACTTTCGATACCCGTTTTTCTACACATTTTTACACATTCTTTTCAACCCCACTAATTCTCTCTCATATTTCACATCCACATATTTCGTGGGACTTACCTGTACTACACAAATTTCCACCATTCAACTCCACTCATTCTCTCTCCTATATCACATAAAAACACATAAAAATTTATTTTTACACATATCCTAAATCACGCATTATACTTTTATAACATTATTTTTTAAGTAGCCGAGTTACATATTAAAAAATATAATTTCTTTTTCCATATAAATTTGAAGGTTTTTAGTCTGCCTTGAGTTTACACCAGGGACGAAGAACATTATGTTTTAAGTAGCTAAGTGACATATTAAATATTAAAAAATATGATTTCTGTTTCCTTATAACTTTGAAGGTTCCTAGTCTGCCTTGAGTTTACACGGGGCGAAGCTAGGAACTTGTAGTTCACTGTGGCAATAATTAATTTTATTAGATTATATTATAAAATTTTTATTTTTCCTAAACTTTGTTTTTTTTTGTTTTAAAATGGAGGTGGGTTAGGGCCTAGTTTGGCCTACTCCTAGCTAAGCCGCTAACGATTTGGCTCATTCTTGACCCAACTTTAGCTGGCAATGGTGAATCTGAGAACAATATTTTACCAAAACATATATATGTATTTAGAAAGTGTCAAGTTCAAGATACGTGAGAGAATTTTTAGGCGCATTAGAAATAATAATTTCCAAATTTTGGTACCAATAAAGTTGGCCTGATCAAAATTACGCGTAGGTTGGTTAAAATACTTTTCTTTTTTTTTTGAACCAAAATACTTTTCTATTTAAAATTTATACTATTTAGTTAAACTCGAGTTATTAACTCCAAATTGCACCTTATGACTCAATATTACCCACACATGTTAAGGTCTCACGGATATTTAATCTGATTAATTTAAAAAATTAATTTTTTTTGTTTAAATTAAAAAAAAATTACTTGAAAGCACCCGAAAATGTTTACCTAGTTCCCAGACTTACGTGTAAGTCAAGCATGGTGTCTATAGATAGCTTTTATTTATAATGGAAAAGAAAAATGTCTACAAATTAATATGTAGTAATATAATATAATTAAAAAGTAAGAGTGGGAAGCAATAAAAGAAAAGGAAAAATATTTAAAAAAAAAAAAAAAGGAAGGAAGGAAAGAAAAAAGTAAACATTTTCTAGAAAAAGTAAGCATTTTCTAGACTGGTGTGGTAACCGTTTCACCCGAGATTTTCCATAAATATATAGTGATATAATATAATTAAAAAGTAAAAGTGGCAAGCAATAAAAGAAAAGGAAAAATATTTTTTTAAAAATGGAGGAAAGAAAAAAGTAAACATTTTCTGGAGTGATGTGGTAACCGTTCGACCCGAGATTTTCCATAAATAGCCGCCCTTTGGAGTTTAGGTCAATCTTGAATCAAAACGTTGTGATACAACTTGTAATCTTTTATTTATATTAACATAGTACAATGTTCACGCGGTCTTGAAAAAATAATTTTGACTTCAAATTTTTACCATGTTCACACCGTCTTTATAAATTATTTTGACCTTAAATTTTTAAATGTAAGAGCAAATAAATAGTTTTATTATTCATTAAGAATATGGATGAATCAATAACGACTAAGAAACACTTTAACAATGACTGATCTTTGTAGACTATAGTCGGCACAAAACAAAATTACATGAGTACAACTAATCAACTGGAGTTTCACATAACAGCTGCCATTTCAATTAAGAAATAGCATGCATTGACATATATCTTTCATGTCTCATGAATTGCTTTAAGCCCACAAGGAAATTATGTTTTTGTCGTCTCTATCAGATAGTATGAAGGCTGATACATTTAACAATTCTCCCCGTATCAATTTTGAAAATTAATGGAATGGCAAGGTCACTTACTCCTGGATCGACCAACAACTATTTCACTAAAAATATGTCCAAAGTCCAATCAACATGTTAAAAATACAAAAAAAATATATATATGATTATTCCTTGTCTTCACTCCAACACAAGGAAACCTAAAATTAAAACTTCCAGAAAATTTTCGACAGTATACTATATTTGCTGTAATAGTTATATATTTGTGAAAAGTTTCATAAAATATATGCGAACATATAGTACAAGGAAATCAACAAGTTAACCGGCAAATTCCAACAATCTCTGTTCCTTCTTGGAAAGAGTCGACATGGTCATCAGTCAATGTATACGAAAATTGTAAGGTACCAACTAGCTATTGTTAGTTGAAGAAAATGAGGTACATCGTTGTCCTTCGGGCTTTATGCAAGAGATTTAGTACACTACACTAAATAAACATGGAGCAAACTTAAACTATTAAAAAGGTTTAATAATCCATCTCCAATGGGAGTATGGATTGTAGATGATATGGAGGAGAGAGATAGAGAGAAGAATTATTTTATTTGAAAATTAATAGAAAGAAGTGTGGAAAAAAGAGTGGGAAAAGTGAAAAAGTAGGAGAGAGAAAAATAATTCAATAATAATAAAATAGTAGTAAAATAATTTTAGACGAGCGTCTATATCTGGACGTGGTACTGGAATCTATACGGAAAAGTGGAGAAAAAGTGGGATAATTGATATAAAAGTGATGAAAAAAAAAAAAGAAAAGCCACGCACGCATGCACGCACATGAAAGGGACCCACCAATTGGCTTGTGTCACTCTCTCTCTACTATCAATTATTATTCATCGAGGTACAATTCACCACAGCATTGGAGATGGCCAAGACTATCATTTGTATTTTAGCTTCAAACAAATAAATTGTATTTAACATATCAAGTAATTTTTAAGTTAAAATTTCTTTTAAGCATGTCCCTAATTTATTTTCCTTGCAAGCATTTTTTTCCCAGGTCCTTGGAAGCAATTATTATTAACCAATTTCACCATTTTATTTACCAAAATAAATAGGATTAAATCAGAGATGGTTAAAGTGCAAAGTGAATCAAATCTAAATAAAATGTTATCCGAAGATACTTAATAAAATAAACTAAATAAAATCTATAATCAGGTGGAGACGGCGTATCTAGCCTTCTTGCAACAGCAGTATTCAAATTATATTTGACTCCTTACAAGAAAAATGATAAGTTTCATCAACTTTTATTATCATCAATAAATTTATAGGGTTCTTCTCTAACGCATAAACGAGAGATGTCAAATTTATATATATATTATTATTTAAGAAGAACTAAATAAACATTTCATAAAATAAATCCAATATTCTGTAATGTTAAATTAATTTGAAATGATCTATAAGTACTGCTACTAATAGTCAGAACAAGCATAACATCTGAAATTTCCTAACTAAGCCTAACTAATACTTAACCACAAGGAGTTGAAAAGTATCATCTTTTACAATGGCCCACTTGCTTAATTTTATTATTTACTTAACAATCGTACCAAACACGATTTTAGGGAGAAATGGCAGTTAAATTATAAACTCTGTTGTAAATATACTTTGGATACTATATATATATATATAATATCTACTATGTGAATGCCTATTTTACCCCCTAAGTGTATTGTAATTTACACATTTGCCATTTTGTAACTCTATAAATAGGGGTGTTCTTTCCCCCACTTAATACAATAAAATTCTCTCATTCTCCTCTCTAAATATTCATCTTACTTCCTCTATCTTCATAAATTTTATATCATCCCATCAAATTCAAGTATTCCATAACACGTTATCAAAGACGATCGCTTCGCCTAATATACATCCAACTAAAGGGTAATATAACAACTTATTTTGAACAAAGGTATGTAGAACATCCTTGTAATTTAATTCAAGTTGTGGGATGAAACACCAAATGAAGAACACACACTCTGTATATTAGATAAATAGTTTTACCGCCATGTTGGATGGTTTAGGAAATTCTTTATTGATGACGCCATGTTGGATGGTTTAGGAGATGGTTTAAAAGATTCTTTATTGATGACCGCCATGTTGGATGGTTTAGGAGATTTTTATATTGATTTATTAAATGGTATACCAAGCCACCAAATAGTCTAATTATTTTACAATTCAAATCTTAAATACCCATTTTCTTGATGAGTACAACTATCACAAATTGGGAGGATACACGATTCCTACATTTTTTGTGTACTCTAGTTACCACACTCAAAGAGCCTTGCCACCTAGTGGATGTTTAACTAGTTATACTGATTTATATTAGTTAAATTCCCCTACATTTTTTTGTACTCCTAGTTACCACACTCAAAGGAGGCACTGCCACCTAGTGGAGGTTTACTAGTTATCTCGCTTTATATTAGCTAAATTTATTGAAAGCTAATCTATACTATACTATTTGCATTACATTTTTTTGTATCCTACCACATGATTGATAAAGAATTAATTATACTTAAAAATTTTCTCAAGAGAATATTTCTCCTTCAAACCCCACTATTAATTCACCCAACTTTTATTTTTACACTTGCTTTAATTATTACCAAACAACATCATATCAACCCACTATTAATTCACCCAACTTTTATATTTTTACACTTGCTTTAATTATCACCAAACAACATCATATCAACCTACTTTTCTTATAAATTTAACAATAATTAAATATATAATGGCAATTATCTTGTCTAGTTAGTTGATGTAAAGTAATAATTTTGTCTAGTTAATTAATGTTCTAACTTGTTTTTCTTGTTATTTTATAGTATGGCATCAAATATCACAAAATTAGAGTTCGCGGCTCTCGATATTCGAAAGAATTATCTATCATGGATTCTTGATGCCAAAATGCATTTAAATGCAAAAGGCCTCTGAGATACAATTAAAGAAAAAATGAAACATCGAAAAAGGACCAAGC
Organism: Jasminum sambac; assembly: GCA_018223645.1. Taxonomy (NCBI): domain Eukaryota; kingdom Viridiplantae; phylum Streptophyta; class Magnoliopsida; order Lamiales; family Oleaceae; genus Jasminum; species Jasminum sambac. The sequence goes on from CP073652.1 coordinate 33,666,151, forward strand.
CAATGCTATGATTTTCTTCGTCATCATCTCGACGTAAGCACTAAAAAATGAATATCTTACAGTTGAAGATCCTTGAACTTTGGAACAATTTAAAGGAAAGATATGATCATCGAAACAAGAATCCTCCCCAAAGCTCGTTTGATTGGTTACATTTAAGGCTACAAGATTTTAAATCAAGAAATGAATATAACTCCGCTATGTTCAAAATTACTTCGACACTAAAATTATGCGGAGAAACAATTACGGAGAATGATATGTTAGAGAAAACATTCTCCACTTTTCATGCCTCAAATGTTGTCCTGCAACAACAATATAGGGAGCGAGGCTTTAAAAAATATTCAGAGTTGATATCTTGTCTACTTGTAGCGAGAACAAAATAACGAAGTATTAATGAAAAATCATGAATCTCGTCCAACGGGATCTTTACCAATGCCTGAAGTGAACAATATAGCATCTACAAGTCGTGGACGAGGATACAACGGGCGAGGATACAGTTTTGGCATTAATCGAGGCAGAGGTCGAGGCCGTGGCCGTGGACGAAATTTTTCATGGCATCGAAATAGTCATGACAGTTTCCCGAAATTTAAGAAAGTAAATAATCATGGTGAAAGAAGGGGAAATCTCTATAAAAGAAATGTGAAGGAATCGATAAGAGAGCCAGATAATTCATGCCATAGATGCGGCATGAAAGGACACTGGGCAAAAGTCTGTCGAACTGCTAAACATCTTGTTGATTTATATCAAGCATCTAAAAGGGAGAAAGTAAATAACATTGAGACAAACTTCTCATATAAAGAAGACACTCCACTCTTGGAGCCATCAAAAGCGACACATCTTGAGATTTGCATTTTTACGAACATAATGAGAATTGATGTTTACTATGGTATCTATATATGTATGAAACCTACTTATGTGTGTCTGTATAATAAATAATGATGTATAATATGTGTGTATCTGAGTATGTATGTGTGTAAGCATTATATTCTGGTTTTATATATAAATAAAATATTATATTCTAAAATTCATCATTTCTTTTGAAGGAGAAAGAATATTGATCGCCTATTGATTGACTCCAAGGTCATGGATGAAGAAATTTGTTTAGCGGATAGTGCTTCGACACATTCTATATTAAGAAACAAAAAGTATTTTTCAAGTTTGGCTATGATAAAGAATGATGTAATAACAGTATCAGGTTCGGCAACAATTATTGAAGGCTCCGGAAGAGCAAATATCATATTGAAAGGGGAACACGAATCATTATCAATAATGCTTTGTTTGCCCCAAAATCAAAAAAGAAATCTATTGAGTTTTAAAGACATACGGAGTAATGGGTACCATATTGAGACAAATGAAGAAAATAATGCGGAATATCTATATATAACTTCTATGATTTCAAAGGAAACATGTGTTGGAAAAGTTGCCCGTGATACGCCTGGTTTATACTATACCAATATTAATACAATTGAAGTACATATTACATCTAGCTAGGAAGATTGAAAATCCAAAAGATTTCAATATTTGGCATGACCGTTTAGGTCATCCTGGTTCGACAATGATGAGAAGAATAATTGAAAATTCAAGTGGGCATTCTCTGAAAAGTCGTAAGATTCTTCAATCTAACGAATTTTCATGTCTTTGCATGTTCTCAAGGAAAATTGATAGCGAGACCATCACTAGCTAAGGTCGAAAATGAATCTCCGAGATTTCTAGAACGGATACAAGGTGATATATATGGGCCCATTCACCCATCATGTGGACCATTCAGATATTTTATGGTTTTAATAGATGCATCTACAAGATGGTCCCACGTATGCTTATTATCCACTCGAAACATGGCATTTGCAGATTGCTAGCACAAATTATAAGATTACGAGCACATTTTCCAGTTATCCAATCAAAAGCGATCCGACTAGATAATGCTAGTGAATTTACATCACAAGGCTTTTAATGATTATTGTATATCGCTTGGAATAAAAGTTGAACATCCATTCCTTATGTTCATACTCAAAATGGCCTAGTCAATCATTTATTAAAAGCCTCCAATTGATTGCCAGCCACTACTCATGAGAACAAAACTCCCACTTTACGCATGGGGATATGCTATTTTACATGCAAATGAACTTGTAAGGTTAAGGCCAACATCCAACAATAAATTCTCCCATTACAATTAGTCTCGAAAAATGAGCCTAATATTTCTCATTTGAGGATATTTGGTTGTGCGGATATGTACCCATTACTCCTCCACAACGCATTACTAAGATGGGGCCTCAAAGAAGGTTGGGAATATATATTGGTTTGAATCTCCGTCTATAATTAGATATCTTGAACCCCAAACAGGCAATATCTTCAATGCACATTTTGCCGACTGCCAATTTGATGAAACATTATTCCCACCTTTAGGGAGAGAAGATAAAAAGTTGGAAAATGATGTGACACGCAAAAGGTTGGAAAAGGAAGTGATATGGAATACTACAACATTATCCAACCTAGATCCTCGTGACTGGGCAATGCGAGCAAGAAGTTCAAAGATAATTTACTTACAAGGAACAATGCATCGATTACGAGAAGCTTTACAGATGCCAAAGGGATAACTAAGTCACATATTCCGGTGAGAATGCCCCTATGAGAATTGAGATTCCAAAACAAACTAAAATTGCAAATGAATCGAGAATACAACAAAAAGCGTGGTAGACCTATTGGATCAAAAGACAAAAATCCTCAAAAGAAGGGGAGCAAATGCGCAAAATAATCGCATTAAAGAAGCAGAAGGTCTTAATGAATCAAGAGATGAAATCAAGCAAGAACCCCCGAGAAAGTTCAGTACCAAGCGATGAAATTAAAGAGATCTCTATAAACTATGCTTTCACAAAGAAGAAATGGAATAGAAAAGAAACAATTATCAATAATGCATTTGCATATAATGTTGCACTTGATATAATCAATGAAGTTGAAGATGTTGAACCAAAATCATTGATGAATGCCGACGAAGAGATGATTGGTTGAAATGGAAAGATACCATTCAAGCGAGCTAGACTCGTTAGAAAAAGCGAAATGTTTTCGGACCTATAATGCGAACACCAAAAGAGGTTAAACCAAGAGGGTACAAATGGGTGTTCGTATAAAACGAAATGAGAAAAATGAAGTGGTGAGATATAAAGCACGACTGGTGGCACAGGATTTTCGCAAAGGTCCGGCATTGATTATGAAGCAACATACTCCCTGTAATGGATGCAATCACCTTCGATATCTTGTCGCCTTAATCGCACATGAGAAGCTCAATATGAGACTAATGGATGTGGTTCTTGCATATTTATATGGTATAATTGACAATGATATCTATATGAAAATCCTCTGAAGGATTGAAGTTGCTCAAGTATACAATTCGAATGATCGTGAAATTTATTCCATAAAACTTCAGAGATCATTATATGGGTTGAAACAATCTGGACGCATGTGGTATAATCGTCTAAGCGAATATCTTCTGAAAGAAGGGTATAAAAATAATCTTATATGCCCATGCGTCTTTATAAAAAGGTCACCTTCAGGATTTGTTATTATTCTTTGATATGTAGATGATCTAAATATTATCGGAGCTATCGAAGATATTCCAAAAGCAGTTAATTATTTAAAAGCAGAATTTGAGATGAAAGATCTTGGGAGAACTAAGTTTTGTCTTGGCTTACAAATTGAACATTTCAAAGATGGGATATTCTTACACCAGTCCACATATACAGAAAAGGTCCTTAAGCGATTTTATATGGATAAAGCTCACCCACTAAGTACCCCAATGAGTGTTCGGTCACTTGATGTGAAAAAGGATCCTTTAGACCCCGAGAAGATGATGAAGTGGTCCTTGGACCCAGTACCATATCTTAGTGCAATCGGTGCACTATTATATCTTGCTAATAATACAAGACCGATATAGCCTTTGCAAGAAATCTATTAGCAAGATATAGTTACTGCTCCTACACAAAGACACCGGAATGGAATCAAACATGTGTTTCGCTACCTTCGAGAACAGTAGATATGGGCCTATTTTACTCAAATAAAACTAAACCTGAATTAGTTGGTTATGCTTTGATGCAGATATTTATCGACTCCACATAAAGCAAAATCCCAGACAGGTTATCTATTTACATGCGGTGGAACTGCAATATCTTGGCGGTCGATCAAACAGACACTCACAGCCACATCTTCAAACCATGCAGAACTGATAGCAATATATGAAGCAAGTCGAGAATGCGTATGGTTGAAGACGATGATACAACATATTCGAAAAGAGTGTGGTTTATCCTCTACTACAACCAATCCAATTATATTGTATGAGGACAATATCGCTTGCATAACCCAACCGAAGGATGGATTCATTAAAGGCGACCGGACGAAACACATTTCACCAAAGTTCTTCTTCACTCATGAACTTGATAGGAATAACGAAATTGATGTACAACAGATCCGTTCTAGTGATAATCTTGCAGACCTGTTGACGAAGGCACTACCGACTGCAACATTTGAAGGATTGATACGCAAAATCGGGATGCTGCAGAATTAAAGATATCAAGTGATATTATATTGAGGGGGAGAAATTTGAGTCACTCTTTTTCCTTCGGCCCGTGTTTTATCCCACTGGGTTTTACTGGCAAGGTTTTAACGAGGCGTTTCTAAAATTTTAGTATTCTTTGTTTTCACTTAATAAAATAGTCATTCAAGGGGAGTGTTGTAAATATACTTTGGATACTATATATATATATATATAATATCTACTATGTGAATGCCTATTTTACCCCCTAAGTGTATTGTAATTTACACATTTGCCATTTTGTAACTCTATAAATAGGGGTGTTCTTTCCCCCACTTAATACAATAAAATTCTCTCATTCTCCTCTCTAAATATTCATCTTACTTCCTCTATCTTCATAAATTTTATATCATCCCATCAAATCTGTTATTCCATAACAAACTCCATTTTAATTTTAATTTTTCATTAACACAAAATCTAGTATAGTTTGCAGGTGTCAAAGAATGGCATTATTTCAGTTTTTCCCCTTACTTTAGCATTACATTACACTGATTCTTCTTTCTTTTCTTTTCGTTGTTCTTTGTTAAACTAGTTTTCACTCCCGTGCGTTGCAGAAATAAACCGTGTAAGTTTCTTGTGAAACCTAAAAAAAATTGTGTAGATTGATTTTTGTGGTATAAAAAATAATTTTTTATACATTTTAATATAAGTCTTGAAATATTTTTTAAAAGTAACTCAATGTAATTTTTGTATAAAATGAAATAAATCCTCAAAAATATATTGCATTTCGTTGCAACCCAACTTTAAAAAATTTAGGAAAATCTTTCGTAGCAGAAATACAAAAATTGGCGGTGTCAAATATCGATTATTAATATACAGTTCGATATTTCTTTTTTAAAATAATCAAAGATATAAGCACTGCAAAAGGGAAAGATCAAAAGTCTAAAAATCTATTAAGCAAAAATTAAAAAAAAAAAAAAAGAAGTACCAGCTATACAGTTTGTTTCCATTCCTCTACTCATCATTCACTTATTAAACAAACAATAAAAATTAAGTAATAGCACCAATTTAGTCTAGCCTTACTAAAAACCTTTTTTTTCCCCTGAAATTAACTACTAAATAATTTTCAAGACTACTTCAAAATTTGGCTAAGCCTCGGCAGGCCTATGTGCAATCATTGAAAAAACCAGCAATTGCGCTATCGCCTCTATCATTTTCTTGTTTCACCGCGACCTCTGGGATTCAATCTAAAAAAGAAAATTATTTTTTTGATTGAAGGAGTGGTGGTTTAATTGAACAATTAACTATATATAATCTAAATTTATATTTCAATTAAGTGTAATATAGTTTGACTGGAAAAAAACAAACATAAAATAATGACATTTAATCATAAATAAACTATTCATCTAAAAAACTATTTTAGCAAATAGATGGTCAAATAAATAAAAGAAATCAATTACTCTACATGTCAAATTGGTAAATGATAAATTGGCAAATATAAAAGATAATCGTAACAAAGAATGCAAAGACTGCTTTGGAAATAAATTTTATGCGCATTCAATTTCTCTAGATTTGAGGAAACAATGAAACATAAACGATTTTAAACAGCTAAAACAAATCTAATTGCTATCTTCTTATTTATGGAATAATCATTCCTTTAAAAGATATTTGGCGAACATGTAGCAGCACGATCCACACCAGTTTTCTTGATAAAAAAAAAAGAGAACGACTTGTTCATATGCCATAATTGTCCATTTCTGCACACAATGGACTTTTGACGTCCCATGGCAACACGGATTTTTATTTATTCCGTGCATTCATAATATTATACATATAAAACTATTATTTTATATCAAAAGTAGAATCATATCTATTTTACATATACTACCTTCGTCCCACAAGGATAGACTTGTATTCAATTTTTGTCGGTCCCAAAATATATGTCACTTTCTATTTTATTTGCATTTAATTTCTTCTATTTTCCAATTATACCCTTATTTAATACACATTGTTATTAGTTAGCATTATTTAATGCAAAGGGTATATTTGAAAAAATACAACTAAAATTTACTTTTCCAATAATATTAATTATCATTTCTTAAACTATGTGAAAGTCAAACCAAGCCTATCTTTGTGGGACGGAGGTAGTACTATAGATATATGTTTTATACAATCTATTAAAAACTCTAGCCTAAATTTGAAATATTTCAAGAAAGAAATAGAAACAAAGATGTTTGCAAAGAGAAATGGTGAATGTATAGATATAGAGAAATTTGCAGATAGAGATAGAGATTTTTAGACAAAAATGGTTAGTAATCTTTTGAAAGTATTCTAACACACAAAAATATTAATATAAATTAAAATTATAAAATTTAAAAATTAATTGATAGAATTGGTAAATGATATAAATTTATTAAAGATGTTATTGAATATCAAATTCAATTTAAATTATGAAATAAGACTTGTTTTGTAACCAACAATTATTTTATTATTTGGTTAAATACAAAATTATTGTTAGAGCAATCAATCAAATGGTAGTTATAATAGTTTAAATTCATGCTTCAATTAAATTAAAACAAAAAAGTTGTGTTGGTTCAAATGGTAAGAATATCATTACTTTTCGATGATAGGTCATAGGTTGAATCTCAAAACTACATCAATTTTTAATAAATATACCTAGTTAAAAACCACAATTTCAATAACTAATTATGTCCTAAAACCACTAATTGGGTCCTAAAACCACTATATAAAAACCGTGCGGTATTCACCTCTTCTTTAATATATATATAGATTCTCCACATTATGAAATTGCGTGTTCTATTGGGGGTTTAATTGTTCCGCGCGGTATTCCGTGTAAAAATATGTGGTTAATATTATTTTGGGAAATGTGTGTGTGGTTGAAAATAAGTATGAGGTATACGGAATTGCGTGCGGATTTGGTTAACACCAAATAGAACAAGGCCTTAATTAGGTAGACGCTTTCTTCATTATTTCATCAATTATTTAATTCCATTTAATACACAACTGTACTTGCGCAGTTGCTCGGTGTTTATGTATATTGACATATTGAGACCAAAAAATGAAGGAGTTAGGTGTGGTGTTGACCGGACAAAACACGCGTCATTTCTTGTCAACAATCTTTTTCCCTATATAAAATCTTGATCTCTCATTCATTCGTTTCTCAGCTTACAGAAAAAACTGCAAGCTTTATTTAAATTCATTCTATTTTAGTCCTAAAAGATTATATAATCAATTCAATTTGGTACCTGAAAGTGAAATTATGCAATCAATCCGTCCATTCGATAAGTCCATTGTCCGCATAGCAGCGCCAGAGGGAACTGGATTAACTCACCAACGATCCTGCCCGAGTCGACTTACTGTTAAATGCGTTGCCAACTCCGGGAGCACTCGGCACGAATGGCAGAGTTGCTGCGCCGTATTGGCTAGCAAAGATTTATCCCTGCAACAGGACAGTAAAAAGAACGGTGGTGGAGTCGCCACCGTCAGTGGCTACCAGAATTTCAACATCGTTCCTGTGATTGAAGGCGGAGGTAAATCACAACTGGCTCTTCCCAAGCCGCTTAGCACAGCCGACTTCAGCGTGGCGCGGCTTCACGGCTCGAAGATCCGGATCGCTTACCAAGGGGTTCCGGGAGCTTACAGCGAATCCGCCGCCGGAGTGGCTTATCCCGATTGCGAAACCATACCTTGTGACCAGTTCGATAATGCGTTTCAAGCGGTGGAGAAATCGATCGCCGATAGGGCTGTGCTTCCGGTGGAGAATTCGCTAGGCGGCTCGATCCACCGGAACTACGACCTCCTTCTCCGCCACCGCCTCCACATAATCGGCGAGGTTCAGCTCCCTGTCAACCACTGTCTCCTAGCACTTCCCGGCGTCAGAATCGAACACCTAACTCGAATCATAAGCAATCCAGAAGAACTCTCCCAATGTGAAAACACACTCGCGAAATTATGCCTTAACACTGTCCGTGAAGCAGTGGACGATACCGCCGGAGCAGCAGAGTACATAGCCACCAACAACCTCCGCGACACGGCGGTGATTGCTTCTGCACGCTCTGCTGAATTATACGGCCTTAAAATCCTGGCCGACGGAATCCAGGACGATTCAAGTAACATTACACGATTTGTAATCCTGTCACGACAACCGATAATTCCACGCTCAGATCGGCCATTCAAAACGAGCATAGTTTTCGCACAGGAGAAGGGGACAGATATTCTATTCAAGGTTTTATCCGCCTTTGCATTTCGCAATATCAATCTGATGAAGATCGAATCTAGGCCTCACCGGAATCAGCCAATTCGGGTCGCGGACGGCGGCGCAAAGCACTTTGAGTATACGTTTTATGTGGATTTCGAAGCTTCGATGGCGGATGAGAGGGCGCAAAACGCCATGGCTGAAATACAAGAGTTCACATCTTTCTTAAGAGTGTTGGGCAGTTATCCCATGGATATGACTCCATGGAAACCTGCTGCAATTGAAGTTTAACAAACGCTTCACCATTTTCTGTTTAGTTTCTTTTCTTATTTTCAGAAAATACTCAAAATACTGATCAAAAAAAGAAAATACTGAAAATAGCGCCTTTTAATTTGAAAATTGAGTAAATATGTAGTTGAGACGAGTAGCAAGTGGCAACTCACGCTTGATGTCTAGCAGAACAAGCCCGCTGGACTGGTTCTTTGATCTAACCCAGCCCGGTTGAATGCCCTTATTCTGTTTAGGGTTGCAAAGGCCTTCATCTTCGCTTATTGAGAGTTAAAAATTGTGGATTGTCCAGTTGAGAAATTTCACGCAACATACACAGTAAATTGCCAGTATGCCACATCAGCACGATCAAATGTCCCTACCACATGAATATGTACCACATCATTATCACCATCAATTTGATAAGCACAATCGATAAATTAGATTATTCATAATCGGCAAGACTACTAAATCAACGCACTTTGAACCCTCCAAGACTAGCATTGTCCCTGTGAACAACATCTAAGATGAGGCAACAATATTACGTCTTCTTCTAAGATGGCACGTATTTAATTAGAAATGATAACACGACAATGACACTCCATCGCGCATGTCATCAAGAGAGATCACTTCTCGCTATCCCTGACATGCCTCAAAAGCTCACTGACTGAAGCTATACAATGCATTTTTAGCAAGTTCATAGAGAACTGCAAATTTGAGACAAGCTAACTGGGGAAAACTTGAAGTTGAAGAATGAAACTACATTAATGAATCATATGAAGAAAAAACAACACTAAAAATCTTTTCAGTTCAATGCAAAATACAACATGCATTAATAAATCTATTTTACAGTGGGTAATACCGAACGAAATCAAACAATAAGAATTATATTGTACAAGCAGAAGGAAAACTACGAGCCCAACAAGGTAAACAAGAAACATCTAACTCTCATTTGAACTTAATAGACATCTCTTTGTAGGGCAATACAGCATGCCAGACAATCAACCATCATAAACTCCTTCGAAGAACTTGTTTTCTGGATAAAACATAGCCTCGACTTGGTTTCCTCCGAACTTTCTTCCATTAAGTCCTTGTCGGGCTTTTGTAGCACTTTCAACATCTGCATACTCCAAAAAGACCTATGCAAAAGAAAATTAATGAAGGCACGATTACGATCAAACTCCACAGTAACTTGGCATGAGAAGGTTTGGCTAAAATCTAAGAAACACATAACTTAAGTTGGAATGATTATTTTTCAATATGCGTTAAATAGAGAAGTTAATGCAGGCAAACTACATTATTTACTAATTTCTGTTATAATTACTAATAACTAAACTTCCTAAGCTTAGACAGATGTAATCTTGAAGTCACTTGAGAGTAGGATAAAAAATTATTGGTCATAAAATGTTCTTTTTTTTTTGGGCAAGCGACTCTCAACTTAGTAAAACTAACGTTTTAGGTCGAACAATGGGTGAAAACTAGAAGATGCGTGGAAAAAGAATGAGTAGATTGAGGTATTTTGTTATGCTTAAGTTTGATTTTGACTGGGTAATAGGAGCAAATTTCCAAGCAAAGAAAAGTTAAAATGAACACTTCCAACCTTCCCAACACCTGGTGTTGGTTCACCGTTTGGATTTGGCCGCGGGATGACAATGTTCACCAAAGTACCTACAAGACAATAACAACGGGGCCACATATTATCTAGAAGTAGTCAGTGAGAATTCACAAATTGTGAAGTCGAAGAGGTAACTTGAGGACACTCACCAAATTTTCCACACTCAGCTCTCATGTCTTCCACTATATCTTCATAGTCTTCCTCATCCTTGAGCTCATCTTCTGTAACTACTTGTGTCAAGCACAAGACTTTTGTTGCTAGAGCTCGAGGTTCTAACATGAATCTCTGCAAAAGAAAGGGAGATGAACCAATAAATTCAAGGGCAAATAATTTTCACCTGATAAATTCATAATAATTCAAGGCGAGCCACTAAGTTATTGCATATAGTAGCAAAATATGAGGATCTTAAAATGTAGCAATGGAAATAGGGATTTGTTACCTGCAGTGCAATTTGTTGCTGAGCATGCAATAAAACGCTTTCTTGTTCAGGGTTAGGTTGTGTTGTACCCTGGTTAGCACGCCTAACTGTTAGCGTTTTGTCACCCATTTTTATCCCATTCAAAGCTGCACATGCAATATCAGTGACAGATAAATCTTGGTAAACACAAAACGCATATCCTTTAGAGTTTCCAGTTTCTCGATCTTTCACTAGATCAAAGCCCCGAAGGGGTCCAAAGGATTCCAACAGCTCCCTAATCTGTGCTTCTGTGAAGTAATATGGTAAACCACCCACGAATATCCGATCTGGGCCCTCAAGTCCGCCGGCAGATCCGGGTGTCAGCCCAACAGCTGCAAGGTTCAAATTCGGATTGGGCTGGCTAGGACCGAGAGTAGCAGCCAATGATGGGTTATAATCACTAGGTCTTCTGACCTTCATTGGAGCGCCCTGGAGAACAAAGTAATAATTAAATGGCAGGTGAGTATCACTTCAATTGCTATAGTAACACAAACGCATGATATGCAATTCGATTCGAGGTTCAACGTGAAACGTAACATAAGAGCTTCTTGTCTTTGTTGTTTTCAATTTTCAAAACATTGAAAACTTGTTTACTTTCCTATTCCCCAAGATGAAGGGAAAGATTTATGAAGGGAACTCAAAGAAAAAAAACTTCTTGTCATTTTGAGTGTTTCAGCGAAAATAAGCCAAATATGCCAACACGTTGAAAACAAGGAAAACACTCCTAGTTTCTTGCTCCACCACGGAAATAAAAAACTGAAAATGAACTCAAAATTCAAAATTGACCATTGAAACACAAAGAGAATGATATATAACTTTAATGGGCATCGTATTGTATTTAGGTAAATGATGTTAATTAAGAATCGGGTAGACATAAAATGAAGTCTGAAAGGAGGGAAATTGAAGGATCATTACCTCCCATATTTCATCAAATGCAGTAAATATATCAACTTAGCAATCTTCCTGAATTTTATTAACATAAGGTCAACAGGATGTTCTAACTTCTAACCTCAAAAATAATGCCATCTAAGGCCATTGCATTACTGGCCTCTTCCACAGATCTCATCTCCACGAAAGCAAATTTTTTCTCATGATTAATATAAACATTCACCACGGCATCTCCTGAAATCACATAGGATATATTTTATAATCACTTCGAAAAGACAAACACGAAAGAAATTTACAATGGCACATTGACTAACCAGGACCAGCAGTGTTTCCTCCAATTGCAGACATGACGTGACTAAAAAAGGTTGCCACAGACTGCCATAGACGCAACAAAAGACAATTGAGAAACCAAAATTACGTGCACAACAAAACAGCAGAGCATGAAGCCACATTGTTGATGTGCAAGATGAAACCAAATGGGAGTTACAGATTGTGCTGGCATTCAGCATTTACCTAACTACACATTGGTCAATTCAATTGTTGAACATAACAAAGTATTTTTCAGAAATGTCTTAGAGGTCAAAAGCGCAAAAGAAGTTATTCACAAGTAAGCACTGGTTTATTTAAGAGTAAACTTTTGGTGATTGTTTAATATAGAATTTTTTTTATTAAGTATAAAATCATTTTATGAAAATGTTTGGTTGAAAATGAGCATGGAAAATACTACATCAAACAAGCACTTTTAATTACATTCCAAACATCACATAGGATGCCATCCATACTTGATGTTATATTCAACTAAGACAGCAATATTTAATATGATAGAGCATGGTACCTGCTCATTAGCAGTTGGGGGAAGACCACCAACATAGACTCGCCGAGCATGCCTGGTAGCCTGAGAATGAGCAATTGAAAGGAGTATTTCATTAATACCAAGGTAATTTCTATGCCACACAAACGAATCAAATCAATGGGAAAATCAACCTGCTGCGTCATCGCCTGCACAGGCATAATTGGAAGAACTCCAACCTGCAAGAAAATCAATGTTTTCGAGAAGTCAACAAGTGGAAGTTGGTGTAAATAAGAAGTATGGATATAGAAAAACCTGTGCAGATGCCATAGGGAACATGCTGGGGAACATTCCAGGAATGGGTGGGGTGATTCCAGGCATCTGACCTGAGAAACCGAAATTATTTGTTATCACACGACATATAATAGGTACCCCTTCTGAATCTTGAAAAATAGAAGCTAAATTTTAAAAAGTTTTTTAAACATTAGAGGGAAAAAAGAAAAATAAAAAAGAAGAGGGGGAAGAAGAAAATTGCTTTGCTTATACTTTTGCCAAATCCTATCATCTTGCAAGGGGACTAACTTTAATGGAAACTAAAGCATTAATTCAATCACTGGAGAAAATGCTTGTAAAACTACCAAACATGCAAATCCTGGTTGAAGATGGACAAGACCTGTGTTGGTTCTTCCTTGAACATAAAAGCTACAGAAGTCGGCTCACGACCATTGTCAGCACAGTGGGGCTAGTAGCCCAACGTTGCCTTCTTAGAACATAATCATATGACATACAAAACAAACAAAGAAACACCAAACACAGAAAGAAACCAAAAACCCTCTCAGTTTCGGATATTTCAGGGAGAAAAATAGTAATAGAAAAACAGAACAGCCCAACCAGGAACTGGAACTCCATATTGCAGCTTGTGCAAAAGAAACCATTGTATTTGTACGAACTTTTCACTATGTCAAAGCGGCAAAAATAGTAGTTACTACAATAACTGCAAAGCAGAATAATTTTTGGTTGTACCTGCAGGACCCACAGCAGCAGCATTAGCAAGCATTGCAGCAGGAGGTGCCATGTCAAAACCACTAACCCTTTTGCTGTAAAGTTGCTCAATTAATTCAAGGACAGGTCAAATAGACAATGGTAATCAAAAGGACCAGGCAGTACAAAAATAATAATCATAAATTCTATTAATGATAGGTGAAATTCTAAATCAAACCACCATGTCTTGCTTATGTTTGCAAATTGCAGGTAAACATAGAGGTAGAAGAACACCAAAAACGATTGCCAGGCATCAAGCTGACAAGACTAGGAGTTTGCTTTGCTTTCAGTTTACAAAGGATGTTTAATTTCTAACACAGCCGACTAGATATCCTTTAAAATTTTAATTACATTTTCAAGAAACAGGCTGTGAAAATAGAATAACCATCTTTCCAAAAGACGTTATGGATCAGAAAAGCGCCAATATACAATCTGAGGCATTAAAGAACAATTATTGACAGGTACTTGCAGCAGTTTGTTTGATAATGCAAAAAATGGACTGACTTCAATGGGAAGGGTGCCTGAGAAAATTTTTACAGCTTCACAATGTAACAGAAATTACAAAGGTCACCTTTTCGATTGAGAACGAGACCTTGATCTGCGCTCTGATCTACCTTTCGACCGAGATCTAGATCTATGACTGTGCCTGTCCTCTCTATCTCGGTCACGATCACGATCACGGCCCCTGCAGCCATAGGAAACTATTAGAGAATCAGCCCTGAAAAACACCAAAGATTAAGCATTCTGCAGGATGATTGAAGAAATGGTGGCTAGAACGCGAAAAAGACCATTACAAATTGGTTTCCATGAAACAACATATTCCAAGGTGTCACGGGCTGAGAAGAGCAAGAAATGGAAACACAAATTACATATGCCCTAAGGAAGGTTCCTCACCTGTCATAGTCCCGGTTTCTGTAGTGATGATGATCATCATCATCCTCCTCCCTTTCTCTAGTCCTCTCTCTATCCCTGCGCTCACTGTGATCCCTGTGGCGCTCTCGGCGGTGATGGTCATAATCCTTGTCTCGATCCCTCTCCCTCTCCCTCTCCCTACCCCTATCCCTATGCCTATCTCTATCTCTACCCCTGTCTCTGTCCCTCTCTCTGTCTCTATTCCGGTCCTTCTCTTTCTCGCAAGCCCTGTGCCTGTCTTGGTCCCGATCCTTATCACGTGCTTTCTCCCTTTCCTTTTCCTTGGACGGCTGGAAGAAGCATAATCATAACAAACCTTTAGCACAATAAAGAAAAGATACCAGCCAATGAAAATGGCAATTATGGAACAAGAAGAGAAATATAATTTCTAACAAGGCAATGAACATGCACATAACCAAATGAAAAGATAAATAAAATTTCTAACCAGCCAAATTCGTGTACCTACTAAATATTGGAAGAGCCATACAAGATAACAGAAGTATAATCATCTTTCCAGCTAAAAACTACACGTCCATTATTTAACACTGTTATAATAATTATGCTATACTATCAGTTTAGTACCTATGGCTAAGAACATGTTTATTACCTTAGAAAGAATAGAATGCCCTCTAGATCAGTAGCTGTCCACAATAAGAATTTGAACTTATTTGTTTCGAATATCAATTCTGAATTGTTAGCTACCTAGCTTCATGGTGCCAATGATCTGGGATTCACTCATAGATGCATTCTTGATATCAATGAAGAAACATCTCAACGCATTGCAAGTTCATAAAAATACTGAACAAAATATAGTCCACCAATCATGCATATCTTTGTGTATACTGAAAAACTAGGAACACACTGCTGAATCCAAAGTTTGGTTATATTGTAATATTCATTTCTCAACCTACATCTCCATATTAAATAATTTACTCTTTCCAAGTTAGACAAAGAGGGAAACTACAATCCTCTCCCTCTCTCTCATCCATGCTACACTAGACTAGCTAATCAGGTGGCAATTGGCATGCAACTCATACAGACATCCCTATTTGAGTTTTTCTTCAAAATTTATGGTGATCCATGACCACTGGAACAATATTATCAGTTTAGCAGGCTCTAATTTGTCCAGCAAGATAGTTAAGACTTTACTCTTTCGTTCTGTTGGCTATTAATATAGTTTAATGAAATGTTCCCATCATAAGAACTTGTTTGATATCCATTATTTGAAAAATCAATTTTCTCTAAAATCATTTTAAGCCATGCATTCTTGATATAACATTTTCTTTTAAATTTTTTACTACTCTTTGTTTACTCTTAACCAAACATTCAAAACTCAATTTTCAAAAAACCTCAAACAAACATAGTCAAAGATCGTGGATAAATGTCCTTTCTTTTCTTACATAGAATGCTCATCATTGAGTTCAATTGTATTACTCTTGCCACTGACCTGTTTGGAAACTGAAGTTGGCGACTCTCCAGGAGCTTGCTGCTGCAACCCTGCTACATCTAGTGAATCAGCAGAAGGTTGAGAATGATAGTTCTCTTCAACGTCATAATTCGACATCTGGAAAAAAGAGCGAAAATAGTTCAGTAAATAACTACTGATGATTGCAGTGCATTTGTTTGATAGTGAGTTTACAGAACCAAAACAAGAGGATAACAATCACAATTCACAACAAATAGAAAAGTTAATCCAAAAGCAGTAAGCATGTTATTAACTAACAAACAAGACTGGCCGCAAGTAAATTTTACTTTATGGAGATTACAGTTCGGTTTTAAGAAAGAAGAATTAAGTATTAGAATCAAAAGAAGCATAAGAAAAATCGAAAATAGTAGCAATCCCAATGGTATATGTGGACTGCTATTCATATGGCAGATAGAATGGTAATCGGAAAATAAAGATCTTCAACAATAAATCAAAACGACGAAAGTCCATTGACGTCACAGTGACGAAAGTGGCAGAGCCAGCTGGGTCGACTGGCGCAATTTCGGTGTGGAGATTTCACCAATTACAGAAAATCATCAAATCACTGTTGCTATAAGAATATTGATTTCCATGAAACAACTCTGAAAAATAGATAAATTCAACAATAAATCTTATGCTGCCTACCTTGCAAGTTAGGCGATGAAGACGAAATCACTGCAACACTCCAAAGGTATATTGGTGGCCCGAAATTGTATTGTATTAGTGCAGGAACAAACGCGCCTCCCTCTTTTTCACAATCGATTTGTTTCCCAATATCGGCTCTCCCGGCAAGGTTAGTGAGGCTTAAAGCAGGCCTGGGTTATAGTTTTGACGGACGTTGCATGATGGGTATCCGTTATCAATACGGGCCTACGCATGTGACAAACGGGTTCCAAAGTAGTAACCGATCGAAAAAAGTCAAAACAGCCCCAAACGGGCTTTTCCTTTTTTTTTTTTTGTTGAAGGGGGAGTCCCAAACGGATTTTAAGGTTCTCTTGTAAACATGCGTTGCACGTTATTTTAAAATATATTCTCAAATATTTTTAAATTAAATAAATTTAATCAAAATATATTTTACTTATTCTATTTTTATATTAATTATTCGATTCAATATGTAATTTAATTTGGTAAGAGAAAGATTTTGAAAAGATAAATTTAATTTGTGAGAAATATTAATACATTTAAAAGAAATCATAGTATTCTCACACCTTTGTAAATTTTAATAAGATTTTTCCGAGTTAAAATTTATTAATTAAAATAGTCTGTAATGTCTTTTTAAATGGTATAAATTTTCTTTAAAAACATGGCATAAATTTGAGATGGTTATTTGTGTTAAATATCTTAATTATTACATACTATTAGAATTTATTTATGCAACTTAATTGCATGATAATTAATCAAACTTCATCAATAGCTTACTTATCAAGAAGGAATTGATATTAAGAGATTTCTATTTGATAGTTTAAAAGATCGAAAAAAATCATTCTTTAAGATTTGTTTTCTACTGATTTCAATTTTAAAGTTATGTACTTTTTCGTTTCATTTCATTTTGTTAGCATTTGATAGAATTAGTGCATACAATCAACTCTATACTTTTTCATTAAATAATGGCTCCACACATGTATTTGAAACTAATTTAGGAAAGGCTTTAGAAATTTTAATGATACTGTCTGTAATGAATAAAACAATTAACTGAATAAGATTATACTGTACAATTTTTTTCTATGTAAATTTTCAAAAAAATTGGGCCGACGCGAGCTACAGTCACGTTTTCCCAATCCCTAGATCAATCACTGGAAGCTATCTTCAAAACTTAGAGGAAAAATAACGAATGATAAACCAAAAAAAGAATACAAACAATGAGAAAATGGAAAATAGAGTAACAACAAAAATCATTTTATGTTAGTATCAAAAATTTTTTAAAAAAATTAAAAATTGTTCACGATTGTAATTTAAAAGGGCAATTGAAAGGGTTGTTTAACAATTTCAAAGCATGATGCAAATGTAATTTAATTTAATATGTGCGTGTAAAAATTAAAAAAAAATATTTTCCATCCTTTCTAGACTTTTAATAGTAGTATAGATGTTCTTTGGGGGAGAATATTAATTTTTTTGATTTAGTTGTTAAATGTATTATTAAAATTTGAAAAAAATATATTAAATAATTGAATTTGTGGTTATAAATGATGAAAGAGAAAAATTAATAAAATTTGTGATGAATAGAACAATATGTAAAAAGTCAAAGAGCTTATTTGGGGGGAAAAAAGTCAAATAGGAATGCAATAAAATCCACAAACAAATTTAAAAGTCACACACAGAAAAGTGATATATGAATTCAAAAATATTAAGGCCTTGTTTGATTCACAATAATTTTTATTAATTTTTTCTCTTTCATTATTTTCAGCCACATATATATTGATTTGACAATTACTTTACGTTCTTTAATATATCATCTTTTATTTTTAACCACATAATTTACACACAATTCGAGTAACATCAATTGTATTGGGAATCAAATAAGCCCTAAAAGAATCATAAATAATTAAAAGTTACGAAAACACTTTTTTAAGAAAAAAGAAACATAGTCTATGTGTATTGTGAGCGCCCAACACCATAACAATAATTTTTTTAAAAAAATGCTAATGTGGGTATATCTCTAATTTCAAAACATGAGGATGGTGTATGGCCTAATATTCCTTCAATTTCTAAAGTGGAATTTTTTTAGTGAAACTTAGGTATTAGGTAAAATACAACATTAATATTGCAAAATCAGGTGTTTTTTAGCTGTTTAGGTGCCCACAATCTGGATTCGCTATTTGGTCATTGTTGTTAAATTACTTGCAATTTCTATGATGGCTGTTGAATCTATCATTTGCCCATAATCTTCGTCTTCTCCGCCCGATGTTCATCCCCTACTGCCAACCTCCAATCAGTTTCTTAGGTCAAACTACATTCATTTTTTCTAGCCAAACTCTCCATCTTCTCCAACAAAAGGTAGAAACCTCCATTGCCCTTATTTTTTCCCAGGCCTCCACTGGTTTATTTGGTGGCGAACCAAAAGATCTCTGACTACACGAACTAGACCGTGAGTCGAAAAACATGTTTGTAAACCAGCAAACAGATCTCTGTGAACATCTTAAATGGCATATCTTTAGTGTCATATGTATAAACACCATCTAATTGCCAAACTTAAAAACCAATAGGGTCTAGGGGTGGGCATCCATAACGCCCCCTCCCGTATTATCCTTCAGTATCTCAAAATACTTCATTATCTTACCATGTAGAAATCAATAGCAATTACAACAATAAAATGCGCAGCCAAGAGGTGACGTTACTCAACTTTACATAACATGAAACTTCATTTGTAGTAGCAAAACGGTACAAAAGATTTCAAGCACATTCCTCTTCCCAAAGAGTTTTCAAAATATTTGTCCTCAAACACTTAATACTATAACATATTCTAACATCAACAACAAAAGGAAGACGGCTCAGACCTACGATTTTCCCCACATATACGCCATCATGCCTTTGAACTTTCTCCTCCACCTCCCGCATCGCTACTAGAGCCTGTAAAATATAACACACGCATAACCACATAATGAGTCATTTGACCCAGGTGAGCATAGATGTTAAATAATGTACACAATGTCTATGCATTCGCCCAATTACCAATCGTGTGTCTAGTAATGGCGCCAACCTTCCACATTGTCGCTCGCTTGACATCATTCTTACCTAGGGCTTTTCTCACCGCATAGGCATTCATTCTTCTATTAAGCTTAACTCACTTAATAGATTATTTCCTTCCCTAAGGGCTTAGCTCACCCAAGGAATTCATAAACACGGGCTTAGCTCACCCGATCCATTTTTATTTCCTTTTGATACTACACACACACGATAGGTAATTTAATTTTCATGATCATGCAACATAAAATGATCAACATGCCTATTCTCAAACTTCTTGAGCACTAGTAATCATCATCTTGCAAGTTAAGGATGTCATCTTCATCATTCTACCATTCTCAAGTTCACTTAGAGTGCACCTAGTTCCTTACACAATTACATACCATACATCATAAACACATATCTCAAACACAAGTTGAAGTATGTAAATTCATCACAAAACATGCAAGCATATAGGCAAGCACTCATCACTAATTAATACTTACCTAAAACATACCATTTAACATCTAATACTCACCTTAGATACAATTATACAAGAGATATTGAGTACTTAAGGATCCAACTCCCTTCCTTCTTCACTTCTCTTTCTCTTCTCTTCCTTTTCTAGCTAAGTAAAAGATTCATATGAGCATCAAATCTTGTAGCATGAGTTTAAAGGCTTAGGGATGAGTTTAAAGGCTTAGGGATGAGTTTAAGAAGGTCTCTAGAGAGTTCTTGGCATGTTAGAACCGAGTTTGACCATTTTATATGCCTCTAACCGACTCAAAATGTCCAAAAATTCGGGTTTGCCGACTTTACGTACAGTCATACGGACTGCACTGGCGGCCTTCAGTGTTTTGGTCATAACTTTTGCGTCCGATGTCCAAATGAGGTGATTCAAAGCTTGTTGGAAACTAGACTCAATGGGCTACAAATCTTAAGAAGACATCATCTTCAAAATCCGATTCATGTCAAAGATGTGTCATTATGAACCTCTATGAACTTTCAAATCTTCATGAAATCACTTATCACAAACTTCATTCATATCACATTTTCATCTCTTTCACTAAAAATAGGTCTAAATCATTTAGGAACACTTAAATCATGGTCTAAAACATGCGGGGTGTTACAGCATCCAAATCTCGAAATTGCTTGAACCGACCCAAATCGGTTTGGGTCGTGGGTCGATTTTCAAGTCGGCAAAACCCAACCCAAAACTCGATCAATTTGTGTCAAAAAAAAATTGCACAGTACCCGAACCGACCCAAGTCGGTTTAGGTCGATTTCGAGGCACCGACCCAACCTGAACAATGCACGGCCCTAGTTGGGTCTAATTAATGGTTAATTAATTCACTAATGAATTAAAAGTTGAAGTGCAATGATATTTTTGTGCATCAACATAAAAATGCTGCTGTTTATGTAATTTTTTTTTTTGACGAAAGCAAACTTATTCATTAATAGCATCAGAAGCAAGTACATCATAAATCAGGGTTGGGGGTGTCCCTTCCCAAACAAAATAGCCTGATAGAGAACTAGTTGCCCTGGCAAGGCGATGAGCAACTTGGTTCGCAGACCGACGAACACAAGAGAAACGAATATTATGCAATTCGTTACAAAGAGAGTGGCAGTCACTAATCACCAAACCAAATAATGAAAGATCTTTCGAGGAGCCATGAAGAGCGTTGAACACTAACTGAGCATCCATTTCAACAATGACGTTGCTTAGGGCCATCTCCTTGATCCACGATAGAGCCTGTCGAACCCCAAGAGCTTCCGCTGTTTTAGCATCAAATAAACCATACATGTGGATGGATTTGCTCCTGATGAATGCCCCAATGTGGTTCCGAAGAATTAATCCAAAACCAACACCGTAACCGTCCTCAAATATGGCTGCATCAACGTTCAACTTAAAGCTTCCAGATTCTGGACGTTTCCACATAGAATTAGCATTAGCCGACCCATTGACGCCGCCGAATTGAGACTGCTTACGGGCTCTCGCCGCCATTGATGCAATTGTGTCTTGGCAAGGGTCACAGCTTTTTCAACCGTAAATGCTTTAGCGTTCCATACGACATCGTTTCGATTCTTCCACAAAATCCAACAAAGCATAACAGCTAGCTCTTTCCCTTCTTGGTCCAGATTATTCAATAACATGGACAATGTAGACTTGAAGCTCAAGTTCTCACTGAAAGAGCAATTAATGTGAGAGGTGAACCAAACTTTGAGGGCAAAAGAGCATGAGAACAAGCAGTGAAATATCGTTTCATCCTCGTCCATGCAGACCTGACAAACTGGGCTGATAGGGACGTGTTTGGAACGCAAACAGTCAGTTGTTTATGTAATTATTAAGGTTTTGTTTTGTTGTTGTTATTTTTGGTAAATCACATTTAAAAGTTGTATTTTATGTAATTATTTCTAAATTTAACTTACTTTCCCTCGGTCATCATTTTAAATAATTCATGTATTAATTCAATAATTTTTTTATATTTTTCAAAGTAACGATTATTTACTTCTCAACTATACATCTAAAATTTTATTTCATTTTTTTGGAATGAGGACATCTAAATTTTTATTGAACATATTCTAAGAGTTTGTATAGTAGATGTTGAAATGTTTTGGAAAAGAATAATTTTAGATAGACATTTTTAACGGGTAGTCTAACGTTTCACATTTTCTATTAGATGACGATAAGGGCTTGTTTGATTCACATCAAATTTGATGATTTTCGTTTTTCAAACGATAAATAAACGTATTCATATTTTGAAATATTTTTTCAAATACGAAAGTTTCCTTTTCCATTTTTAATTAAGGGTTGTTGGTTTATTTAAGAGACACTTAAAAGGTGCGGCTAAATGCATCCGCAACTTTTACTGAAGACACCCCATTTTTCCTCAATCTCTCCATTCTACCTTCATTACCATTTTTTTTTTAAGAAAAGGAAGGAAGACGAAGAACCTTTGCTGTAACTTCTTTACTCAAATTTGTTACAACTTCTTTAAATTGAGGAATTTCTCAGAAGATGAAGAAGAAAATTCCACGTTAATCTGATAAATTGAGGAACTTAAAAAATTCCCTCAATTTATTGTAAAATAAAAAAAAAGGTGTTTGAACCATTGAACACCAATGGAGGTGCTCGACCACTTTTGGTTAAACACCACTTGTCTTGTGGTTTAATACCACAAGTGGTGTTTTATACCCACTTTGATCGAACAGCTTTATGACTATTTCAATTTTCGTTGAACGAAAAAAAAGAGTGTTTTTAAAATAGGTAAAATAATTATTTTATTTTAAAATTTAAATGAAGGGGTGTATACTCAGTAAAGAATGGTTGCATTTTGCCTCACCCACCACAGAAACTTTCAAGCTCCTAAATTATTCTTGGAAAGATCACTTTCAAGTTTCAAGCAACGCTCTAAGCATGTGTTCGATCGCTTTTTTTTTTTTAAAGGAAAATACCTATTCCACCCATTTTTTTCCAATTTGGGTTGTTTCATTGACTTGTTTCTTTTCAATAAATTGATTTTTCAAATTTTCTCGAAATCTGTTATTTTTCTTATTTTGAAGGAAATCGTTTTTCTTGGGTGGAGGAGATTTTTAATTTTTCGGAAAAGTTTGTCTTTTTTTTAATAACAATTTGCTTTAATAATAAAGATAAGAAAAATAATCAAATTTTATAAAAAAAAATACAAAAACAAGGAAAACAAAACTATTTTCCAACTTGCAAATTAATGCAATCAAACACTTTCGAAAGATATTTTTCCGAAATTCATTTACCTAAAAATTATTTTCTTTCCGACCAAATTTCACTTTAAAATCAGAACCCACCCTAAAATCCTTTAAACCCAACTCCCAAAAAGGGAAAAAAAGGAAAAAATCCTTAAACTCTTCGTTGTTTCTTTTTTTTTTATTGGTAAATGTAAATTTTATAGATTAAAAGTGTTATACAAATACTCTGGGTATCCCCAGGGAATAACAAAACAAAGCATGAAAAAGTGCACACTCGCAACAAACGACTCGTAGCACAAGACTAAAACATGAAGATACAAAGAATACATGACTCTGTATACATGTGTTTTAATTTTGGTTACAATGCATCTAGTGTCCGGCTCAAGTTCCTCAAAGATACGTTGGTTACGTGAGCTCCAAATGTGGTAGATCGTCGATGCAAGGGCAATTCTCTTGGCTTTGCTTTGTATTGATGTTCCACGAGCTTCTCTCTTGACCCACTTCAGTGCACTAGCAATTAATGTCATAACTCTTCTTATATCCAACCAATCTCTAATTTGTCGCCAAATCAAAGAGCTAATTGGGCATTAGAAGAAGAGATGCTTAGAAGTTTCCTCGAACAAGTGGCAAAGGGGGCAAATGTTATCAATTTCCAAATATGCAACTAACTTATCCTTGCTCCGTAACCTTTCTTTGGTGTCCAACTAACTTACCCTTCGTTGTGTCTTCTCTCGCTCTCTTTATTTCATCTTAAGTTTGTAACTTTATGGTCAATGGATCCTTTGGTTACAAGTTAGCTTTGTTAGAAACCTTTTCGACGAATTCAAAATGTATGTGTTATAAAGTCGCAAAGTGCATAGAGTTAGCGATTAATGTCGTCCTTATTCATATTTAGGGCTTGTTTGATTCACATTAACTTTGGAGAAATTAAATTTATTATTTGATGTGTGGTTGAGAATTGTGAAATTAATGTAAAGAAATCAATGCATGAGTGATTGAGGTATTTAAACTTTAAAGAAATAGTGAAATCAATATATGAGTAGTTGAAAATCATGAGAGAAAAAGTAAATTTAATTTAATGAAAATTAATGTGTGTCAAAGAAGCCGTTAGTATCTTCCTTCCTCTCCTAGTTCTATTTAGTTTGCTAAGATGTGTTTCGTTTGTGATGGAATTAACCTTTGACTTGGTGATTTCTCAGGACCCTTAGTTCCGAATGACGCGAGATGTTGCGCCTCGGTTAGCGAAAGATGTTGATGGTGCTCCTCTGTTAGGATATCAAAAGCCTGCTTGGCTGCTTTGATAGAATCATCATTCTTCCCTGCTCTCTATGTTTCTTTCAGTGTCTTCTATAACATTAGTGATATGCATTGAATATCTCTAGGAAGTACGTAGTCCTAGATAAAAGGGTCTAGCTGGTTGTGGCCTATTGCTCTCATGAGGTCTACTTCTGCCAGAAGTCCTGTATTTTGCACGAATCGTTTTTCCCCCCTCTCAAGGAGTGCTGTTTTATGATCACAAGTATCACGTTAAATTCTTAAATCTAATGCTCCATTGAAATGATTTCGAAGCTTTGAAATTTGACAGTACCTTCTGGACGCACTTCATTTCCAAAGATGAAAATACTAAGGGTGTGTTTGATTGGGGGTGAAAAATGGGGTGGAAAATATTTTTCATCCAAAATTTCCATTTTTCAATCAAACACATTTTATTTTTCTTAGAATTTATTTTCCCTCTTAAACTAAAAAGTTGAGATTTTCCTTAAAATTAAGGAATTTGAATTCTTTGGGGGAAATGTGGGAATTTGAATTCCATGGAATTGGAATTCGAAGTCATTTTCCAACCTCTAATCAAACACACCCGAAACGATTATTTTGAAATTTTATTTTCAAGAAAATAGTTCTCCATTTAACCGCACAATCTTGTCAATGCAATGTTCCAGTCTCTACTTGCATGGAATTTATATTTGCAATTGCTTTTGCACAAGTTATTCTTAGCCCTTTGTGAAATTACCAGTTGGCAGGGAGAAGATGGAAAAATGAGTGTCAGCATTCCCAATTCAGCCATCTATGTGACTGATTCCGCGGAGCAGATAAAAGAGAAGGTTTTACCGGGAGTCCTTTGCCTTTATTTTCCACACATCTTACCATTATCAAGTGGATCAGTAAATAACCCATATTGCATATTCTCTTCTGAACAATATCTGCAATAATCCATACTTTCTTGAGTTCTAAGCTAACCACATTTCTTTCCATAAAAACCTTACGACTCATACATACCCGAATTGTTTATGCTGCTGAGATCCAGTGGGAATGTTTCATTTTTAGTTAGTCAAGTTACTTTTGCTTAGCAGTAAATTTGTTTACTTCAGATAAACCAGCATTTCGAAAATCACAGAAAATATGGAGCAAACCTTGAGGTACGTACTTCATAATGTTTCCATTTTCTATCCGGTTGTAATCCATATGGTTTGTTGCTAAAACATGAAGTATGTTTTTCAGCTCAAATGTCCAACAATTTCGTTTAAATTATCGTCCAGTTAAGTTTTTGGTAGCTTACTCTGATTGGGACGAGATACACTCACTTTCTTGTTCGATATTATCTACGTGGACATACCTATTAAATATCTTGGTTTTTTCCTGAAGGACGACGGTGAACTCGAATGTACTAGAGCGGTAAGATGATGTAAGTATTTGCTATGCAAGTTCTCAGGTACAAACAATAATCTGTTTCTGAAATAATGGCCATGGAGCTGGTCGGATGCTAGCAGGTGAAGTGAAGAAGCGACTCACGGAACTTCTCACAGAAATGGTTGAAAGACATCATGCTGCTAGGGCTGCTGTCACAGATGAGGTAATTTACCTTTTTCTCAATTCTCATCTAACAAACTCCCCCTTTTAGTCTTCACTAGCCTTTTCGTTTACCTCGACTGGTTACATGCAAAATCAGTTTAGGCTCCATTGGATATGCATACATTCTTGTTATATAAATTGTTACCTCTTCATTTAGTAATACTGCCTTCTTTAATGGATCTTGTTATCACTATCAAAATTTATTATAGGTGCAAATAGGTAAACTTTAAGCAGGATTAAGTCTATCTTCACGGGTTGGAGAGAGTAATTTGTATAGTTGGGGTATAATATCTTTCCTTTCCACTTTCTCCTGTGTAGATGGTGGATGCATTCATGGCATGCAGTACGGTCACTTCCAAACATGTTCAACTAAGTTAAGAGAGGGAATTGGGGTTCTGTGTTTCAAGAAAGCTGTGTATAGCGTGCGTTGATTGCAAGAATACATGGAAGCAAAAGAATTTCATGTATCACTTTTTTACATTGTCATCATCATTCATCCACTTCAATTAGGAACTTTTCACTTTGACATGGAAAGGGGAAGCAATTCTTGTGCGGTTGTGCTTATTGAAAAAGTGGATGATTTTTTTGGTTTCTGCAGAAGTTAAAGAGCTATGAATGATAGATTGTAAAAGTACGAAGCCATGAAAGGATTCAGGGAATAGACTTTACAATTTTACATTCCTTGATCCTCTTAGTCAATTTCTCTTACGCACGCATTTTACACCCGGCCACACCAACACCCCCCCCCCGCGGTCGCTGCCCCGCCCCGCCCCGCGGAAAAAGAAAAAGAGAAGGAAAAAGGAATCTTACTTCTCAAAGTTTCACTTAGCATGTGTTCATGTCAATTTTTTCTTACTTAAAAATCATCTATTACTGAAAGTCAAATTTAAATATCAATATCAACCGCATATTTTACATCATCACTTATTATTATTCATACATCTCGTGGTTCCCATCACTATTTATTCCAAAAGTACATTTTAGTCAAATTTTTAGCCAAAAAAAGTCTACACAAGCACGTTTCATTGACTTGATCTGGAAAAGAAAATATGAATATGAGCCAAAAAGAGATAATAAGAACTACAATAAATTATAATACTATATAAAATACTATATTTACATGATACGATGAACATAACTACATTTTGTATTGATTAAGGCCTTGTTCTATTTGGTGTTAACCAAATTCGCACGCAATTCCGTATACCTCATATTCATTTTCAACCACACACACATTTCCCAAAATAATATTAACCACACATTTTTACACGGAATACCGCGCGGAACAACTAAACCCCCAATCAAACAAGGCCTAAGTATGATGACAGCAAGAATTGTTATGAAAGATTGATTGCAAGAGCTTTATTGCGAAATTTTTATTTGAATTGATTTCTAGGAACAATTTAGTTTAGTATGATCGAAGCTTTGACTGCTTTTTTTGTTGGTTAGACGTCTAGTTTAGAATATAAATAAACAATACGTGTGATATTGCATTTTGACAATTGACAATTATTAAAGTTTTCTATCGACGCTATTATGATAACATCCCATAATCAGTAATATTTATATTCTAGTGTAGAATATAAATAAACAATACGTGTGATATTGCATTTTGACAATTGACAATTATTAAAGTTTTCTATCGACGCTATTATGATAACATCCCATAATCAGTAATATGTAGATACAGCATTTCACCTTTTTGACAATGTTGCCATGTATAAGCATGATTGGCATTAGATTTTTCAAAATTTTTCTATTTTTTTCCACTTTTTTATACATTCTTTCTTTACTCTAAGAAGGTGTTAGCATACAATTGAAAATACATTTTAATTCATTCTTTTTGAAATTCAAATTTGGTCAAACAAATCAAATCACTTCCATATATTTTTTCATTCATTAAATATCCACCATCCAACTCTACTCATTCTCTCTCTTCCTACTTATAAAAATACATTAAAATTTATCTGCTAACACCCCCTAAATCAATCACATCCACACATCACGTCACATCCACAAATCCCCACAATTAAATTCCACTCATTCTCTCTCCTCCTTTATATTAAAAATCACTAAAAAACACTCTCAATCACCCTTTATATTAAACAACCACTTTTGAGTAATGCGGATACTTATCCGTATCTACACATATTCGTGTGTCAACATATGTTACTCATGAAATATTGAATTCAATATTGTGGGTCAATGAGCACTTTTCAATTACACGATCAAATACAATTCGATAAATAACATAGTCTCTTATGTGTGATAGTAGGGTTCTATTCTCCTCTTCCATTGGGGGATAAGATTTTCCTCTAACTGATGTGATACTACCACGTCAATATGAATGACAACGTAGCATTGTCACATTGTCATTTGTATATTAAAAATAGTGATATGGTACTGTCATATCATCATATAATGATATGAAATTATTACGTTAGTTGTGGGAAAATCGTATCACATGGAGGATAACAAAACTTGTGTTAGAGTGACAAAATATTTGATACTACAAAACTGTACTCTCAATTAAGGGCTTGTTCTATATATAATATTTAGAATTTACTTGAATAATATATTAGATGTGTCATTCAAAATTAAAAAAAATATATTAAAAATATAAAATAATTGTATAAATATAAATAATTGAAAATAACAAGAGAAAAAAAATAATGTAAATTAGTGAAAATTTATTATATATAAAACAAGCCCTAACATTTTTTTTCTAGTCTTTGGAATGCACGGTTCTTCTACATGTTTTTACACACATTTTTCAACTCAATTCATTCTCTCTTTTATTTCACATCCACATATCTTGTGGGACCTACCTGTACTATACAAATTTCCACCATTCAACTCTACTCATTCTTTCTCCTATATCACATAAAAACACATAAAAATCTAATTTTACAAATATCCTAATACCCGCAAAAGTGGCAACAGCAACAGGTCGCACCTTCCCCACTTCTATTTCTCACGCTCCCACACGCATTTTTAGTGAGAGAAATTATTGTCTGAACTCAGCGACCCGCCATCCACCAGTGGCCATTTATTTTCCCCACGTGCTTCCAGGATTTTCCTACAACCTCGCTAATTCCCACGTGCCCCAACTACCCAGTCAAATTTCCAATACACGTGGCGTAATGACGTAATCTGTGACCTCGTGAGAGTCGTGTACTGTAATTAATATTTTACTAATTAGGGTGTTAACTCAAAAACTGATCTCACGACTATATATATATACATGCACACAAATATATTTGCGTCGTTGGTACATATATCTCTGTAGAGGCAATATTACAGAAAGCTTCTTTCTTACTTATGGCTATCGATCATGAAAATAATTCATCGTCTTCTTCTTTCCATGAAGTTCTGAAATCAAACCCCAATATTAAACCACCCCATAAGAAAAAAAGTGGGAGAAAAATATTCAAGGAGAGGCGCCACCCTGTTTTTCGGGGAGTCCGGCAGAGGAATGGCGGAAAATGGGTGTGTGAAGTGCGTGAGCCCGACAAGAAAACAAGAATCTGGCTAGGAACATTCGCCACCCCAGAAATGGCAGCTAGGGCACACGACGTAGCAGCGCTGGCCTTGCGGGGTGACGGCGCCGCCCTGAACTTCCATGACTCAAGCTGGTGTCTCCCCAGGGCAAAATCGTCAACTCACGAAGATATACAAATTGCGGCTCTTGAAGCTGCAAATACTTTTGCTCCACCGTTAATGGAGTTATCTCCTTCTTGTTCATCAGATCTTTCGTACAAAAATCTCGAAATAAAGCCACCGGATTGGTCGAGGGTCGAAAACGAGTTCTTGGATGAGGAGGCTGTGTTTAACATGCCGGCATTGCTCGATAGCATGGCGGAGGGGATGCTATTGACTCCGCCGGCTATGAAGAGTGGGTTTAGTTGGAGTGATGAGGTTGATAATTATAGCGAGTTCACTTTGTGGAGAGATTGATTAACCAAAGATTTGCATTTTATATGGAATCGACTCCCAATGTGTTATTTCAAACACTTCAGTCACTAGTACAAAAAAGAGTTTAGGTGGCGGTTGTTTTAGACTTAGAGCAGCGTTTTTTGATCGCCACCCAAAGTCGTCGAAAGGGTGGCGGTTAAAAAAACGCCACCCAAAATAGACTTAGGGTGGCGGTTGTTTTTAACAACCGCCACCCTTTATTATTATTATTTTTTTAAAAAAGATTTCGGGTGGCGGTTGTTAAAAAAAACCGCCACCCTAAGTGGATTTAGGGTGGCAGTTGTGTCCAACAACCGCCACCCTAAGTCTTTTTAAAAAGTACTTTGGGTGGCGGTTCTAGTGCAAAACCGCCACCCAAAGTCCACTTTTTTTTTAAGATATGAGCTATGAAAAACACACGAAATAATTTTTATTCAAAACCAATTGCATTCAATTACAACAAAATGAACAATCTAAGAACAAAAACACAAAACTATAAGATGAAAGACTAAGAATGGCGTTTTGAGGGCAGAAACGACCTCAGATTGGCCTGAAAAGTGGGGTCACGGCGATAGCGGTGAATGTCATAGATCTCGTCACGACGATTCCGAAATGTACTCGTGGGCTGAAAACGGATATCATATGCAAAAATTATGACCATTTAAAGTTGATATGCCAAAAACTCGTAAAAAAAAATATATTAACTATTAATTTTTTTAAAATCTAACCATTAAAATATACGAATTTGAAAGTAATAGGTAGAAGAAGTTTACCTTACATCAACTGCGGCCCCAATTTGCAAAGAATATTAGCATAAAATCCGATTTGTTTACCATAATTTGTAAGTTTCGCACTTGAGAGGAAGAAAAATGAGGAAGAAAGCAAAAATAATGATGTAGATCGTGTTTCTGGTATTTAATCACTGGTTCAATAACGGGTGGCGATTGTTAAATAACAACCACCACCCAAAGTGAATTTTAAAATTTCAAATTTCAAATTTCAAAGTTTTTTTCACATTTTGGGGGGCGGTTGTACAGTACAACCGCCATCCATTTTTGACATTGGGTGGCGGTTGTAAAGACCCTTTCTTTTCGAATTTTATGCTTATTTTAAATTTTTTTTCAAATTTTAGGTGGCGGTTTTAGCGTACAACCGCCACCCGTTTTTTACATTGGGTGGCGGTTCCTTTCTGCAACCGCCGCCACCCTTTATTTTTTTTTTAATTTATATTTACTTTTGGGTTGCGATTTTTTGTGACAACCGCCACCCGTTGTCTTTGGGTTGCGTTTTCTTAAACAACCGCTACCCAATGTGCGACACCTAATCTCCCTTTTGTACTAATGGATCCTACCAAAGACATAATCAGAAGCTTGCTATCTACTGGTCTGATAATTAATTCTATAGATTACACTATGAAAAATTTTATATATTTAACCAAAAAATAAAAAAATAAAACAATTCTTTACATTTGGACCAAAGAAGGTGTGCACCAAGGCCTGCCCTGGGTCGAACACGTTCAAACACTTGGCATATGATTGGTAGCATATATATACTTCCATTGCATGGTATATTTGTTTCCTAGCCATTTGTTGTCTCATTTTCTATTTTGTTGATTGTTTTCTCTAATCAAATAAAAATGTTACATACTAATAAATTAATATACTTGTTATGTATGTAATTATTTTGATCGAAAAAGATAGTGCATGCACGTTCTTTTTTGGTCGCTCCTAAAATAGTAATCCCCGTTGAATCTGATTCTTGTAGTAGGTAAGTTGCTAATGTAAAATTTATTGCCTTCTCAAAAGAAACAATAGCTTGATTGTAAGTTGCATTATTAGTAAGGTGTGTCGCGATCGATTTAGTTAATACTATTGTACTATATATATATATATATTAATTTTTGTATCTTTTCAAAGGAATTGTATTAATTAGTAGTGAATCAAAGAACTACTTTTGTATAACTTCACAGAAGTAACTTATTCAATCGATCTAGCTAACATGTACAAGCATATAATTAAGACGATCTATCAACCAATGCACAGATATATCTCTCCTATGAGCTTAATTTTAAAATGGTACTGCTTAAAAAAAAAAAAAGTATGACTTGCCTAAACAATTATATATGTATGGTTGGGAAGAGAAGAAAAATTTTAGAAATATGAAAATTTTGTAATATAAATAAGAACAATGATCGAAAATTGAAAATAACGTCAAAGAAAATTGACTTTTTAGAAAATTGTACTAAATAACCGAGTCATAAAATTTAAATATTATTCGGATCTTAAATGGCTAGACTCCCTAACTATCTAGCTAGAAGGGATTGAAGAATTTATGAAACGTGTTTTACATGTGATTGCATGTCAAACAACCTATTAAATACTTTAATTATACATGAATTTGTAATTGCTTTCATTATGAAATTATGATTCTTTCAAACTTATTAATTAATTATAATAATTATATATATTGACTAATTAAATATGTAAATTGCTCTTGAGTTTACAAGTACGAATAAAATACTCCATCCAATTATGAATAAACGTGGTTTTTCTACTTCTCTATGTTGCATTCCTGACGTCATACACACAACCAACACACATCAAATAAAATAAGGATCGGACAAATAATTTTAATTTCCCCCCTACGAAATAATGATAGATCCACATATCATCATAGTATTAATTCTATTATATAAGTGTGTATATATCTTGATAAACTTTTCTTTTATTAAAAATTCAAAAATTAAGCTGAACATAGTGAGAATCATAAAACGTATGTAGATAAGTAGTTATTCTAATGTACGATTTTTTTTACCATTATTTGAATGTGTGATTGATTTTGAAGTTTGATTTTATATAATTTAGATTAAAATAGAAAAAGAAATTTTTTTTAAAAAAAGCAAAACACGTGCTAAATTTGCGTTCTAACAAACCAACTTTTTTTGTTTTGTTAATGACAAATTAAGATGTGTGAAAATGCTTTTTGTTCATGAACTCTAATTTAATTATTCAAAACAATATTTTAATTTTGGTGTTACGCATTAATTTATTAGAAATTGTCGATATGTGAAAGTGAAACGCGTCTCTTGGATGCTGCGGGCTTGGTGGGTGGCCGGTGCATCTTGGCGTTTCCACTACATGTGTTACACTCGCTTTATTTCTCAGGAAGTACGGTGTATATATATTTTTTTCTTTTGAATTAGGTTATTAGGGAAATATTGTATACAGATTAATTTAAGTTCAAGTAAAACATTAAAAAAAAAAAACTACAAAACAAATTAGCAATAAACTATACACGGTATCACCTACTTTCTCATCGTAGAGGTAGACATCTACCTTATTTAGACGGATGGATAAATCTTGAAGTACACGTACAT
This sequence comes from Jasminum sambac, assembly GCA_018223645.1. Taxonomy (NCBI): domain Eukaryota; kingdom Viridiplantae; phylum Streptophyta; class Magnoliopsida; order Lamiales; family Oleaceae; genus Jasminum; species Jasminum sambac. The sequence continues at coordinate 33,699,887 of CP073652.1, forward strand.
GGGTGTATGACATGTATCACACTCTAATAGAATTTGATATAAAATTATTATTATGCCCCTTTTTTTTGGGGGGACACCCTAAATTATGTATACTTCAAGCACAAATCTGGACCGATTTAATGGAAATTGTGGCACACACATCAATGAGTCAATATATGTATGTATATATGTGTGTGTATATATATATATATATATTCAATGGAGTCGAAAATCTTTCTTTATGGGTTTGCATATTCAAAATTCTATCTCAGCGTTTGCTCCGATCTCCTAGTGTTCGCTCCGTTCGTCTCAAGGAAAAAACTCACCAAGCTGTTTGTTAATTCCTCGTCCTAGTTCTCAATAAGAGAACACATGGATCAATTTAGGAAAAAAACTCACAACAATTCCTCTAGCTAGAATTCTTAAGAAAAAGCATGCACTTCCTCCATGAGATGACATTAATTAGTATTCTCAGATAAAGGGAAAGATACTTTTTAATTATGAACCATTTATATAGAAATTGTAGTTATGAGTTAATTACCGATCGAGTTTGAAAAATCCTATTATTTGCAAATTATATTTAGAACTATGAGTTCTATTAATTATTTTCAATTAAAATGAGAAAAACAAATAGGAAAAAAAAAAACCTTGGTAGGAATAATAAGGAGAGACTAGAATCTTGAATTCTAGTGTAATAGTTGTGAAAGAGACAAAAATTCACGTGTAAAATAATCCAAAAATAAATATATCATGACCAATCCGACTCAAAACTAGGGATAGTGAAGGAAAATTAGACTAATACAAATAGGTCTAGTTCTATACACCATAAACTTCAAAAACTCAAATATACTTTTTTTCTCTTATCACTTTTTACCATTCAAATATTGATTTTATAATTTATTTATATTTTTTAATACATCTTATCCAAATATCAACCACCAATTTTACACGAAATTCAAATAATTTCTATTGATATTAACAAAATTGTACATAGAACAAGCCCTTGATGTTGCTCAAAGATCCAATTTTTGAGCGCAGTCAAGCCCAATTTTTACTGGGTCACAGAGATGTCCAATGCTGTCTTGGTCCTATATTGGCTCCACCTGTGGTGCCATATAGAGACTTTGTTAGGCACGTGATTAAAGGATGTTCATCTATATATTTTTACACATTCTTTTTAATTTCGATCATTCTCTCTCCTATTTCACATTTGCATATCTCGTGGGATCTATTCGTATCACACAAATCTTCATCACTCAATTCCACTCATTATTTCTCTTATATTATATAAAAATACATAAAAAATTATTTTTACACACATCCTAACATTTAGGGTGTGTTTGATTGCATTCATGAAAAATATTTTTCTTTATTTGAATCACTTAGAAAATATTTCCTACATTTTACTTGAATTAGATTTTTCATCAAAAGTGGCTCATTTGTACATAAAATAATTGTCCATAGAAAATATTTTCCTTGAAAATTTTTTTCATCAAACTACAAAATAAAAAAATATTTTTCTTAATTTGACATTTTCTTAAAAAAAAATTACCAATCAAACCCACCCTCAATTCAATCAATTTTTAGAGTTGGTATGCCATCACTTGTGTCGGGTGGATGATAACTTTATGGAATTTAGTGATGATTTATTTTAGATTTTAGTGGCGAAAAACAAGACCCTATCCAAAGTTTGGTAGCATTTGAAATATTTAACTCCAAAAAAGATTAAACGAAAAATACTCCTCTTAAGTATCGAAGTTGAAATTTTGCCGCTTTTAGTCTTTTACAAAGTATCATCTGAACTTGTTATTTTTTATAAATTTTAATTAATTAAAATTTACCTAAATATCACAATTTAATTTTTTTTAAATAGTTTTTTATCGTAACTTAATACTTGAGATATTTTCTGATAGTTTGAAAATTATTTACGATAGATGTAAATTTTTTTCACCACCGTTTCAAATATAAATAAATAAAAATTTGACCACATATTTATTTTTTATTTTTTATTTTTTTAACCATCAAGTAAAAATCCAGCAATTGATCCAAAACAAAAACCCGATAAAACCTCACCGGGTCGTACCCGAAACTCCGAATTCTTCCGGCCCTTTTGATTTCTTCTCCTTCTCAGTTCTCAAATCTCAATTATCAATTCTTCTGCCCCATTTTCATTATTCGCACTCCATAAGATTCTCCAGTTACAGCTTCTTTCTCACTCGTGCATTTTCAACTCACTTTAGTCAGGTAATTTTATTCCCTTTGTCAAATCCTTATTTTTCGTTTCTGTTAATCGTGATTTCTTATTTCTAGGTTTTCTTGCTTGTCTGACGTACTTTATATGTTTTTTTTTTTAATCGAGCTTTCTTTTTGCTTCCGTGCTATTAGATCTGATCTGTGTTATCCTCACTTTTCCCACATATAATTATGCGTCTTATTAAAGTTATTTCCATGTGAATTTTATTGCATCGAAAGCTTTACAATTGCACGCTGAGGATTGTTGAAATCCAGGATTTGGATTATTGGGGATCATATCTCAGCTCTCGTGAGTATGGTTTGGTCGTATCAGGCTATGAGAATGTTTAATTTTCACATTTTCTGTGTGTAATATCTAGTTGTATATGCGCTGAATAACCCAAGAGGTTGGCGCAGCGGTGAGGGAATACTTGAGATTGTGTGGTTAGGTGCACAGTCATAGGCTCGATTCCCTACGGCATAATATCGATTTCTTGGGCCATGTCTCCCGGTTGAAGCACCAGGGCCTCCAGGGATTAGTGGGTGTGGGCCCCTGATACCATAAGTTATCCAAAAACTAAAAAAAAAATTGCATATGCACTGAACTTCATTATGCAATGTTGATCTAGGGCTGTCTGTATCCTGTATTTGTATTCAGATAGAACAATGCTATCGATGGTGTGATGATTTTTATATATATAGTTATAGAGGATATATGTGTGGGGCCAATTAAGGCAGTGCTTAAGGAAGGTTTCTGCAATGCTCTTCTTTAATCTATTACGGCGTTTAATTGTTCACAGAAATTTTTATACTCGGTTACTGAGTAGAAGAAAAAATTCATATTTCTCCATCTTCGAAGTTCTTTCTCCATTTCCTTTCTTTTTCTATTGTTTTGCATACGAAACTATAGTGATCTGGCTAGAAGCATTGAAGTCACACACTTCGAAGTTTCATTGGCATTAGGGAATCCATATATGAACTGAACTTCAAGATACAATGTTAATTTAAGGCTGTTTGGATCCCTGATTTCTAGTAGGATAGAACAATTCTATTCATAATGTAATGATATATAGAGGAAATATGTGCAGGCAATTAAGTAGTACTCAAAGAGGCTTTCTACATTGCTCTCTTTCAATCTTTCTATCTTTTATGACGCTTAATTGTGTTTCCAAGATAGTTTTGAATTTTTTAACTGGGTAGAAGAAAAAGTTCAATTCCAATTCTTTCTCCATTTTTTTCCCCTTGACAAACTTACTTTGGTTACCTGGATGAAAGTGTAGCTTCACTCACACATTTCAGATTTAATCTTGAATTATGGTATCCATTTCATTTTTCTTTTAATTACCCAAAATGAGAATATAGTAGTGTTAACCGGGATATCTAACGTGAGAAGGAATGTCAAAGACACCTATCAAAACTCAACGTGCTTCTAAAGTTTACTTTGGCTTGCTAAATGGTCGGTCTGACGCAATGGATCTGTTTGAGATGAGATTTTGTTTGATCATTGAATTATATGCTATTGATATCAGATAGGAAAATAATTCACTCTGTTTGTTTGTTGTTTGTTCTCTGGCGGTAAGACATCTTAGTGAAATGCATGTTCAAATTTCAAGCAAAGCATGACATGACATGACATGTATGCGATTTATGACTTCTGTGCAGTAATTTTTTCACAGAATTAATGATACGCAATGCTATAAAATAAATACTGCAGGATGTCTGAAGCACCCTTTAGGCCAAGAGAACTTCTCTTTGAGAAGCAAAAGTTATTTCAGAGCATTCACAAACACACATATCTCAAAGGACCATATGATAAGATCACCTCAGTTGCAATTCCACTGGCTTTGGCTGGCACTTCTCTATTTCTAATTGTGAGTTTCTTCTTACTCTTCTAATCGTTTTGTCATTTTCATCCACAGAACGAATTTGTAACTTGCTTGTTCGTAATGAATGTTCTTCAGGGGAGAGGGATCTATAACATGTCTCACGGGATTGGGAAGAAGGAATAAGAAGATGGATTCCATTGAATGAGTGGGCTTTGAATTTCTTAAGCACTTCGTTTTCGAGAGTGGTTTTTGCTCTTCTTGGCTACCATTTCTTTGCTAATAATTGATGAATTTCAAATACATTACGATGAATGAATGCATGCCGCGTCGTAAATGACACGATGGAATACTTTTTTCTGTCAATTTGTTTTCCTCAGTATGGTGGAAATGTGTTATGATTTTTGTTGAGGAAATGAATTTTTAGATCAATAAATCTTTGTGAGAGTATTACATTTTTTGCCCGAAAGAAGTTTTCCCCAATTAATTGAAAAGTAATAGTTATGTTTCGAACGAAATCACCCAGCTTTGAAGAAGATGCATAGATGATGATTTTAGAAATAAACTTTTATTTTCAATTATTTGGGGATTTTTCCCCAGGGTGTAGGAATTTATTTTTATTTTTATTTTTATTTTTATTTTTATGATTGATTGGTTTTTTGACACGTCACGAGCTTAATTATTTATGCACTCTCCCACATAAAGTGTCAAAGGAAAATATTAGTTTCTGTAAATGGAATTGAGCCGATGCAATTTGAAGGAACAATGGCTAGACGTTTGTCAACCTTTTATGTCAAGCATTGCGTGACGAAGAGAATTTTCTCGTCAACAATTGCATCGTGGTTGAGAATCACATGCAATTTATACATGTATATGAAGGAACACAATTTTTATTTATTATTTTTTTTAATAAGGGGCTCGATGAACATGTTTAATTTGGCATTTAGAGATCATTCTCATGTCTGAATATAAATTACTTAGCATCGAGGTTGATCTGTCACAACACGCTGCAGAAATTTTATGTCATTAATATTTTTTTTTTTTTGAATATACATTAAATGAATAATACATAATCGTTTTTCACAGAGTGACTCACGCCCCATATTCCCCCAAATGGGAGCGTTGCAGACACATGTCACAATTATTTAAGAACTAACATTACCATACTTAACATTTATCAATCTCAATGAGTTACTTATTTTCAACCGCGATTGCTCTCCTGCACACAAGCGTGCGCGATGACTTTTTTTTTAATTTTTTAAAATATTTATATTAGGTGAAATAAATAATATATAACGGTCCCCTGATGATAGGGGGTGTGGCCCCCACGAATTTTTTACTGGATTGTGCACAACTCCCTTGCACACAGTGTGCAGGGAGCAAATCTGTACTTTCAATATTGATGGATGTTCTAAAATAACATTCATAGTTTTAAAAAATAATATACTTATATTTTGTAGAAGCGACAACGATGAACTTAAAACTCCTTTACATTTTCAATAACAATTATCGAGTGTAAATAGAAACTATTAAATATCATAGATATAATTTTTCTTTTTTTTTTTTTTTTTTTTTTTTTTTTTTGCGCAATTTTGTCGCTATTCAAACTATCTTGTGAAAGGATATTTATTTCATTTTTTGATATTAAATGTCTAGAGACGTGCATAAATTGGTAAAAAGTAATTTTATACTATTACAAAAATAGCAATTAGTTTCAAAAATTACGAGACAGTACAAATCACTCGTGAAGTGTCCATTCTATCCCTAAACCAAATATTTTTATTTTTATTTTTTTGAAGTTAACATTTAACCCCACGGTATATGAAGAAAATATATCATTTTTAAAAATTCTCTGCAACTTTTACTATTTTTCAAATATAAAGAATATCCAAAGTTCAAAACCGGGAGGCCATTTTCTTTTCGAGAAAATTTGAAATACCTCTTCGAAACAAGCCCTAAAACAAAGTCGCTGAACCAGAAACGCGACATTAGCTAGAAAGTCGTTCCTACAAAGCAATTGTTGGCTTTAAAGATAAACACGTGAGAGAGAAAGGGAGAGCGAGACAGAGAGCGCCGGAAAACTTCTCCGACGAGGAAATTTCTCGCTCCCTGCTCTAAAATGCGCAGCAAGGACAAAATCGCCTACTTTTACGACGGTTCGTTTTTATACTATTCTTCCCATTTCTTCTTCAATTTTCACACCTACCGGTGTTTCTATGTCATTCCTGATATATTTATTGCAACTCTACTTACTGTAGGTGATGTGGGGAACGTCTACTTTGGGCCCAGTCACCCAATGAAACCTCACCGGCTATGTATGACTCATCATTTGGTTCTCTCTTATGACCTACACAGCAAGATGGAAATTTATGTTCGTGATTTTCCTTTGTTTTGGTTGATTAATAGTTCGTATTTTTCATTTTTTCTCCGATTGTTTGTAGATTATTTGTTCACCATTTTGTTAATGTTGTGCAATTTAGAGGCCCCATAAAGCTTACCCAGTGGAGCTAGCGCAGTTCCATTCCGCGGATTATGTGGAATTTCTACAGCGGATAACGCCAGATACGCAGTCCTTGTTCTCAAACGAGATGGTGAAATGTAATGAGTACCAAAATTTTTTGTTATTATGTCGTGTTAATGGGTGTGAAAAGGCAGTTTATTATTCTAGGATGGGAAGGAATTTCATTTTGTTAAATCTCCTAAGAAACTCATAAAGTAGAAACTAGGGTTTGAATGATGAATGACTATTGAAATTGACACAGGGATTTGTTTGTTTCTGGGAGTCTGTCAATATGTAGCAGTAGACTTTATAAACAATTTGTTACTTGTCGATAACTACTGAACAAGTTTTGATGCGTGTGGTAGTATATATTTGTGAAGAAATGTAGTTTCCGTATGGATTCTTAGTAAAATTATTTTGATCCAACATCATTCTTAACCACCTCTTTCATTGACTTGACAACTTTTTCATATTTTTTAAAATGTTTGTAGATTCATCAATCACTTTTTCTAAAATCTACCCCTAAAGAACAGTAATTTTTAAATTTTGGGGCATGCCGAGATGGGTTTTATGTTTTTATTTAAAGGAAAGAAATGAAATTTAGTGCTTTGGTCAATTTGAGTTGATGACAAAATTTAGGGAGGTTTAGATGTCTGTTATGGCTTTACAAAATATAGGTCTTGAGGAGCCTTTACGTTTTGAGTTTTGATTGTTGATTTAGTAAAAGATGTCCCAAAACTTTGAAGTTTATGATTTTGGATGAAAAAAGGTTAAAAGTTCTTATCATGAAAATAATTTACACAACCGTAGCAGACACAGCTCATTTTTATGTGATGTGTGCTTATACTTCATGGAACTTTTGTTTGGTATATAACATATGAATCTTCTGCATGATTTTAGTTTTATCACTGTCTTCGTTTTACTATAAACGAGCAGTTTGAATTTCTACTGATTCTTCCTTCTTTACCAGATAATCTTGGAGAAGACTGTCCCATTTTCGAGAATCTTTTTGATTTCTGCCAACTTTATGCTGGTGGAACGATAGGTAAAAATATTCTGATTTAAAAGTTCGACTTGCAGTTGTGACTACATAGTTAACCTGCATTTGCTGCGCCGTTTGTATTTTTTACTTGCAGATGCCGCATGTAGATTGAACAATCAGCTTTGTGACATCGCAATAAATTGGGCTGGTGGATTGCACCATGCCAAGAAGTGTGAAGCATCTGGGTTTTGTTATGTTAATGACTTAGTTTTGGGCATTTTGGAACTTTTGAAGCATCATGCTCGTGTTCTGTACATTGACATTGATGTGCATCATGGCGATGGGGTGGAAGAAGCCTTCTATTTCACCGATAGGTATCCAGCATGTAGTATGCTGCCTGCAAACTTGTGATTCTGAACATAACTTTAACTTAGTATCTGATAATTGGATAAATAGCTGCACTTCTGCCCTCTTGAAGCTAATTTCATTTTTCTCAAACGGTCCATATCTTATATTTATATACGGCTTTAGTTGGGTTTTTACAACCTTTGTGTTGAGTTTCAGAGAGGTTACAAATATTGTCAATTCACTCGTATTTGCGAAATCAAAACGTTGAAAGTAACCAGTACTTTCAACTTTGCCCGACATGCAATGACCGTTGCAAGGCTAAATACTTTTTATTTACTTCTGTATTTAATAGGTGATACAAAGTGTGCTGATGATTGGAACATGATAGGATTTGGAACATCTTAGGTCTATATAATTTTTGGTTGTATTACCTAGAAAGTTAGGCTTGCCAGTGGAGACATGACTTGCTCCTAGGTGTTTTAGGAATATTTATTTTCAAGAAATCTGTTCAATATAGATTTAAATTCCATATCAATAAAGTTGGTATTTTTGACCTGCAGGGTGATGACTGTTAGTTTCCACAAGTATGGGGATATGTTCTTTCCGGGAACGGGTGATCTCAAGGTATTTCTGCTACCATCTCTCTGTTTCATATCTGTCATTTTTACTTGATGCCTGATGGTATTTTGGAGACATGGAATTTTTCCAGAGATTAGTCTTTTAGGCTCATCACATATCAACTCGCGATATGTTGATATCTATGGTAATTATATTTCCATTCATTAATCTTTCAGTGTCAAATACTTTGAAAGTCCAGATCGTTGTTCAAAAAAAATTTCTCCTGCCCATTCTATGTCAAAAATTTTTCTCACTTTAAGAAATAAAAATGTTGTGCGCTCACCTTTTTTTTTTTTTAAAGCTGTACCATAAATCTCATCGTAACTAAAATACCTACACACACTGAGTATAGACGTCTCTAAACTTTTATACAGTGTTTTATGTTTATTTTATTTCCAGTACAGCCAGTAGCTTTGAAAGCTTGTTGGAGTTAAGAGTCTCAAGAAATCCATTTCCTCAATTCCTCTACACTCGTATTTTGAAGTTACAATTTCACATCCACCTTTTCCCATAATAGTCTCCACCTTTTAGCCACGTTCAAGAATCATTTGTTCAAAAGTATTATCTAAACAAAAACTTTGTTTGATTTCCAAATCTCGTTCATGGAATTCTTAAAACAGCTATCTGCTGTTAAAAGGCCATTTTTGGAAATACTCACAAGTTTGTTTTGGTTCCCAGAATATTAATCAGTGTAGTCTCCGTGATGTTATTATTTTTGTAAGTTTAGGAAGCCGTGAAAGATTTTTCTCTCTCTACCATCATCCTATTCACCTTTATCTTCTAGGTCTATTTTCCTGAAATATTTTTATTTTATGTTTGCTTTATATTTGCAAGTTGTAAAATATGAAATTTATCTTGTGTATCAACTCACTTGAGTAGTGTTATGCCATTATAGCTTAGACAATTACATGCTATTTCCAAGTTAAATGTTTTTCATTGCAACCATGCAAGTACCTTTTAAAGTAATTTGTGCTCGGCCTCAAAATTTGTGTAAATTATTCTTGAGTGATCCTTCAGTCTGTTGGACGACTCAATAGCAAAGGGGTTTTATTTCTGTGCTGGTTTTGTTTTGAAGGATGTGGGAGAAAGAGAAGGCAAATTTTATGCCATAAATGTCCCTCTCAAGGATGGAATAGATGACAACAGTTTCTATCGTCTCTTCAAATTAGTAAGTTTTCTCAAGAAATACAGTTAGTGCTAGTTGTTGCACATTCTTGTAAGATTTGATGGTTTACGTTTGTGATGTCACTGTGCAGGTTATCACAAAAGTTGTTGAAACATATCAACCAGGGGCAATTGTTCTCCAATGTGGAGCAGATTCACTTGCTGGCGACCGGTTGGGCTGCTTCAATCTTTCCATTGATGGTGTAATTTTGCTTGTAGTTGTAACTTTTTTCTTTTTTCTTTACCATTTTGTTGGCTGTCACTTTTCATTCTACCATATGCTCTTCTTGTGCATCATTGGCTTTTCATCACCAAATTGACAGCCTTTCACAATCTTTATTTACCATGTCATTGGACTCTTTCTGCAGGTCATGCAGCTTGCGTTAGGTTGGTGAAGAATTTGAAACTTCCCCTGCTGGTAGGCTTATTATCTTTTGGGGAGGGGGAAGGAAAGGAATAGATAAATAAAATAAATAAATAGGAAAAAAAAAGAAGAAGAATTGGAAAAAGAAAAAAAAAAGGCAATTTGAGCTTGTCAATTCCAAGTTAAATGACTGTTGTTAAGTGACTCTCTCTTGCAGGTAACTGGAGGTGGGGGATACACTAAAGAGAACGTGGCCAGATGTTGGACCGTAGAGACTGGAGTCCTTCTAGATACAGAACTTCCTGATGGTATGCTAATGCACTTGTCTAATTGGAATGTCCTGTCTTCTTGATGGTTTTCTGGCACACACACACGCACACAATCTGTTACTCTGGCCACCATTGCTCAGATCTTCTACCAGTCATGTTTGGTCTCGTCCCTTGTTATTGATCTTCTTTTCTTTTGGGCAATTTCTGGTGCAACTTTTCGGCATATTTTGCCTAAGCTTAAAATGCGAACGCTAACCTGTGGTTTTGAAACATTTTTACTTACTTAAAATAATTCTTAGCCGTAACCAAAAAAATAAAAAATAAAAAAAAATAATAATTCTTAGCCTGTCAAAGTTAGTACATTATATATTTCCATCTCTATCCAATAGATTTTTTGAAAAACTCCATCTAGGTGTTTGTAAGCATGTTGATAAACATGGTGTTTATGAACTGGTAAATGAGTGGCTGTGGATAAAAGTAGTTTCGAGATGTGTGTAGGTCTTTATCAACAGGTATTTCCATATTTCTTGTGAGGAACGTTCCATGAGTAGCTTGTATGCAAATGGAAGTGAATGATGGAGAAGGTTCAGTCAAAGATGTGCCTTATAATCCTGCAATTTAAGCATGGCTTATCACTTTGTATTCATTGGTATCCAGGGCAGAAGCTTGCAAAAGCCACCTATATCTTTTCCATTACTGCAGAATGGAGCTAGCTTAGTCTTACATTCTGAAGTATTATGTATCTTTTCTTGCAGAGATACCAGAAAACGAGTACATCAAATATTTTGCTCCCGATTACTCGTTGAAAATTCCTAGTGCGCACATGGTACGAGAAACTGTTCAGCATCACTCTGATTTATGCCCCACCTGCTACTTACTTTAATGGCAACATACATCTGATAATTATCTATGATTATATAATATAATTGGTAGTGCTACTGTTTTATCTATTGACCAAATGAGTTCAAATAGAGCTCGTTTGGTCTTAATAGTTTGAGAAAACATCGGAGAATGTGGCCGCATCGAAATGTGTGGTTGAATTTATTTTCTTTTGTGTGTCTTGGGGGGGTGGGGGTGGGGTTGGGGGGATAAGAAAACTAGCTAGATGAAACAAGCTGTTGGTTGAATTTTTGTGGTCTTGTTAAAGTCTCCTCATTGTTAAGAAGCAGACAATGTTTAAAGTTTAATCTTATATTTTCTGATTTTGTTGTTTGAGCAGGAGAATTTGAATAGCAGATCATATCTCAACTCAATCAGGCAGCAAGTGCATGAAAATCTTCGCTCGATCCAACATTCTCCTAGCGTACAGATGCAAGAGGTAGGCAGATCACAAGACATATTCAAGTCAAAACTAGTGGTTTTTCTAGCATACAGGAAGTTATGTTCTATATGGCATGCATAATAAGTTACTGTGAACTACTTGATATGCGATTATGCTAAGAAAGAGTTCTACTCTTGGTCCTAAATTCCTAATGAATTAATATGCAGGAAAATATCCGAAACCCAAGCTAGTAACCGCTGTAGCAAGTTAGTTCCTGACCTTTGATTCGGAGGATTCAAATCCTTGATATGTTACTTTTCTCATGCTAGTAGTCATCTTTCGGTCCAATTTGCCATTGAGATTGCATGTGCTAGGATAATTCGGGGGGAAGGGGATAAAGTCATAAAGATGCTATAATTTTTATAGCATGGGAATAGAAAGGAAATGAAAAAACAAAAATGTTTGCCATTCTTCTATTGCATTTTATTTTATGCACACTGCAAACTACCATTTGATGTGTCCTACGTCTACGAGTGCATGTAATTTTCTAGTTAGACTCCTAAAACATTTTCATTGTTGTTTCTAGGTGCCTCCTGATTTTTACATTCCTGATTTTGATGAAGATGAGCAGAATCCTGATGAACGTGTACATCGTAAGTGGAACTGTATAGCTACATCCACACTTGGTCGAAAAGCTTCTTGCAGGAAAAATTTTCTAGTACCTTTGCTGTCTACTAAATGATAGCCACCTATACATGGAATGCCTTGATTGACTAAATATTGTTGACCCCTATGAGAGGGCTAGTCCGTGTTGATTGGCATTGAGTAAATGTAGCACACAGGAATACTATAAAATTTTTTATCTGTCAAGGGTAGCATCAAATGTTTTCTAACTATGCTACCTCTGTTACTGCAGGACAAACGAAAGACAAACAGATCCAGCGCGATGATGAATATTACGCAGGTGATCGTGATAATGACCATACTATGGATGATGCTTGAAGGGTAAAGTTGGTATTCACAAAATTCCCATTTTTTGCGAATGTCTACGATTCAGCTAACAATGTGAATATGCACAAAGTAGACATGATTAGTTTTCATGTTTAATGCCTTTTGCCTTACCACAGGAAATAGGAACATGACTGAAAATGTGTAAATTTGATGATCTGGCCTGATGATTATGATGTAGCCGACGTTAAAACGAATGGTGTTTTTGTATCTTAATCCAGACTGTATTATGGGACGTATTAATTATGACTCATTGCAATCTTCTATTGTATATCGCTTGCGTAATTTCCAGTCACAGCACGAAAGAGCAGGTTGTTTGCTATAGATATTTTGTCACTATCTAGCTAAAAATTAATTCTAAAATATTAATTTATAAGTAATTGTCCAAGAAGTGATTATCTGAAAATGTGTTATCTTGGACAAATTGTGGTTGAAAATCAGTGACAGCTGCGGAAGTAGTGAAAATTTACTACTAGAACGTGGTGTTGAAAATACATTACCACCAAGTGGACTATAACGGGAATTCTTGTTTTGAACTGTAACGAAGCGAAGAAATGTCAGAATAAAATACACACACATTAAATTCCTTCTGAATTATTAACAAAAACTGCGCTTATTCTTTACGTGGATAAAAGTTTAAGCTGATTTGAGGTTTCGTCGAATACATCTGCACAATCATTCTGCCAGCAAACCAAACATGACAAGGTTCGATGCAAAAAACTATGACCCCTTAATAGATGTGAGGGCAAATTGTAAATCCTTGAACCCCTTTTTTCTCTCAGTTGAATTGGATGAATAAGTTCGTCACAAAAAAGGACGCAAAGCGCTCATTTTGAGACTAAGAATTCGAAAAACGGCTATCCTTGGTTACAATACTCTCGAGTAGTGACTCGCAAGCATCTTCAAGCAAATCCAAAACCTGCCAAAGGTACGAAGATGCATTCAAGTTACCAACACAATAGTTGCTTATCTTCAAAAGTAGCTCTTATGTAAGCCGGTTATTTTCAACTTTGGCCAGTACAAAGTATTCCATCTCTCCATTCATGTCTCAACCCTAGATCTACACAAAGAACTAAAGCCACCACGTTAAATCCAGCCTTACACACTCTCAACTATATAAACTAAGATGTAGTACCTTCTCAAAACCTTGGGCCCCACCATAGTAGGGATCTGGTACTTCTTTTTCATCATGCTTCTTGCAGTAAGAGCACATTAACCGAACCTGCAAGACGAATACACATGTTAATAGACGTATGAATCTACATATAGTGGCACTACCACATTGCATTAGCAACTGCATGCTAAACAAACACTCACCTTCTTATCTGCATCAGCAGGCAATGGCTCTCTGTGCCTCCACCTCTCAAATGCCTCGAGTATGTCCTCTGTATAAAATGGGACACAAAATACATTCGAATGGCATTAAGGTGAAGTATTGTTTATTTGCTAAAAGAATTAATTTTTTAGGTTGTACAGTCGTAGAGTCTTCTGGATATGTGGTCAATCCTGGAGTTTGACTGGCAATAGAAATTAATTTATGGGTAGAAAAAGGTTCAAATGAACATGGGCTCAACTATTCGACGATTATCACAGTTTACCCAGAAGAAACGGGGCATATTAAGCTAATGTAAGCATCAATTGCATTTGGACGACGCAAGATTGCTAACAATTGTAAAAAAGACTGAAAGTAAGTGTTGAATCCATCATTATACCTCTGTTCTGCTTGTCCATAGCAAGAATAAGGTCAAAATCCCTGAAATCAAACGGTTTTATCGGCCTTGATATAGAAGTTATCTCAACTCCACGCTTTTTAGAGGCCGCCCGCATTCTTGGATCGGCTGGACCACCCTTTCCAACACAGCACAACAACAATTACACCACTGTGTGCACATCAATCATCAATTTGGCAGAAAAATATCTAAAAGTAACAAGACAATAATACTAGGGGAAAATTCTGTGCAAATTAGCTCGAGTTAACTCCAAACAATTGACAGGAACAAGACCTATTTCAGATAAGACCGCTATTTCTAGTGACTTTTAACTCAAGTCCTGTGATTTGCAAGCCCTGCTAGAGGATTCCAACAAGCTCCTACAATTAGAGCATGTTATTCTTCAAATTTTAATTCATTCTCTTTTATATTTGTACTTGGTCAAATCAATCACATTCATGTATCTTGTGATGTACATGTATTACACAAATCTCTATCATTCAACTCCAATCATTTTCTCCTATTTCACATAAAAATGTGAATGCAAACAGGCGCTTAATAACAGAATATACTTAAAACATGACCTAGAAGCTTGAGATCACCACGAGTAACAATCAGAATTAAACTAGCGCAAGTTTGTTATATAAATTACTAGAGTAAAAACTCGGGAATGGGATTCAATCAGGGATATACCTCGTGGTAATTGATGGTACCAGCGGAGTCAATGTAGAACTTGGAGTCAAGGCCTCTTTCTTTAACAAGGTGCCTAAAAACACCTTCAGCGGCTGGGCTTCTGCAAATGTTGCCAAGGCAAACAAAAAGCACCGAAAAGGGTTTTGTGGTCTGTTCGTTATCGCTATCTGATGCCATTGATGAAGCTTTGAATTTTGTTGGTTTTACTGCAATATGTGGGTTTTTATGAATGGATTTTGTTGAATTTTGGAGAAAAGGTGAGGATTTAAAGGAGAGAAGTGGAGAGGGGAATTGACGAGAACTTGGGGATTTTGTGGTGATTGGATTTGGGAGCCGCGTTGGCGTAAGCAAGGCTTTCATTGGTAGACTTGTACAGTGTGTATCCAATTGGGAATGGAACAAATGAAAAAGAAAAATAATGAAAAGCATAGATTTTGATGCCATGTTTATGCAAAAGTGGAGCGGGGAATTGACGAGAACTTGGGGATTTTGTGGTGATTGGATTTGGGAGCAGTGCTGGCGTAAGCAAGGCTTTCATTGGTAGACTTGTACAGTATGTGTCCAATTGGGAGTGGAACAAATGAATAATAATGAAAAGCATAGATTTTGATGCCATGTTTATGCAAAAGATGGAACTTCATATTTTTGTCATACTCTCAGATATTCTAGTCCCAATCTGATTGTCGTATGATTATCTTGTGGGTATATTTTATAGAGATTAAATTTGAAAGTGAAATTAAAGTGTTGAAATGTAGAAATGTTCTCATGCACTCTACGGTGTATCCGGAGTGATTTACGGTCGCATACGACCTCTATTTTGAAATTCGAAACCACATCCAAATCAAGCACGACGAGGCGAATGTCCAATAATTCAGAAAATTTTTCGACGATACCATGGTAGTCGGTGCTGGCCTGACAAAGTATTTTGCTATAATTTAGGATTTCAAAACAAAAATCATATAGTACCGTAACTTACCCCGGGCACCCTAGTGTATGAGAACAAGTCTAAGTTGAAATATGTGGTGAAAAGTAAAGGAAATTTGTATTAAAAAATTAAAATAACTGTCAAATGATATGAAAGAGTAGTTGAAAATAGAAGTTAAAAAATGTGTTTGCGATTTAATTGGGTTTAATCTGTATAGAACATACCCTCAATGTACTAGTATATTTTTCTCTCCTCTTTTTTTTTTTTTGGTTGAAATTTTATTGTATCGTGTTAGATGTTGATTGAATAGATAAATTAAATCAAATTTACATAAATTTTGAATAAGCAAAAGAGAGGATGGAGTGGTGGACACACAAAGGCACACCAAGGAGAGTGTGAAGAAAAACTTAGAAGTTCATTGTCGGAGCCTCGTACGAGAGTTACGACAATTGTGTGCGTCACAAATTCATTTGTTGGAGAACGAAGGTGTGATAGCATTGAGAGTGTGTTAGCGGATGAGTTTTAATGTATTTTTATGAGTAGGAAGAAAGAGAATAAGTGGAGTTGAATGGTGGAGATTTAATGAGTGGAGAGATATATGGATGTAATTTGTTTGATCAAATTTAAAATTTGAAAAAAATATATTAAAATTAGCATGCTAACACCCTCTGAGTTACATTGATAGGCGGCGAACTTTGAAGTTTCGAAGGCACCAGAAAACTTATTGCTATAGAAATTAAATGGCGTTTAGAGTCATACGAACCATTTATTATGCTAGAATATTTCCAAAGCAACATGGATAAGTACACGAAACAACGAAAATAAACATAAACTGTTATAAAAGTATAGGAACAATAGAGAGAATTTAGAGAGAATGAATTCGAAGGAATTCTCAGGAATGAATTTCATTAATAACTGAAGCCCTATTTATAGGAAAACTTCGAATGGCACAATCGTAATTACATAATTTCATCAAGGGTATAATAATCATTCACATATAATAATTACATCTTTTACCAAATTATTCCTCCACCAAATTATTCCTCCACCAAATTATTCCTCATAATTCATAACCACCAAATTATTCTCAATTATTCATAACACCTAATAATTATTCTTCAATTATTATTCATAACACTCCCCCTTGAATGACTATTAATACAAATGTCTTCGGACTGTTTGGAGAAAAACCCGGTGGGAAAAAACTTCCAAACCGATTGCGTGATAGCTTGGAGTGGTTATATCGCTTCATCAAAACATTGCTCCCCGATGTCTATCAACATATGAGTATTCACGCCACGCCTCGTTAAAACCTTGTCAAGAAAAACCCAGTGGGAAAAAACTTGATCGAAGGAAAAAGAGTACCGCTCCGCTTGATTTCATATCTTGAGAATCGATATCTTTACTGTAAATGATTTCAATATCATCATCGTTTGGATCTAAAGCATTAGCTCCATTATAACTTGATCCAATAGATACATCAGATCAATTTCTCCTATCGTTCTCAATATACCATGAATATGCCTCGTTAAAACCTTATTAGGAAAAACCCAAAGGGAAAAACCCTAATGAAGGAAAAAGAGTACATTATTCATGTGAATACGCCTTTAAAGTTGCCTCATTAAAAACCTTGCTAGGAAAACCCAATGGGATAAAACCTCACTAAGGGAAAAAGAGTGCAACGCGTATTTTATACAAGTATGTCAAAGCATTTCAAAATCTTTCATACATTTGTATGAGTATCATATACATTGATTTTATACTCTTCTGTTCATTTAGAGTGCATCAATTTTCTTACACAACTACAAAACATTCACCATGAACACATGTCTCCAAATACACAATTTAAAGCATATAAATTCATTGTAAAAACATGTAAACATATAAGTAAACCTTCATAACTAACTAACATTTAAAATATATCATTTAACATTTAATACTCACTTAATAGGTTATTTCATTCCTGTGGGCTTAGTTCACCCTTTAGGGTACTCATAAACACGGTTTAGCTCATCCGATCATTTAATTTCCTTTTCGGCACTACACACACGATCGGTAATTTAACTTTCATGAGCATGCAACATATAATGACCACCATGCTTATCTTTAAACTTGAGCATTAGTCATCATCATCTCATCATCTCATAAGTTAAGGATTTCACATTCACCATTTATCATCTTCAATATATCTCAATATTTTCATTATCATTGATCATATGTAGCGCTACATTTTCATATCGTGTCGACACTTTTCAATTTCATTTCTTTCCCCATATCGACATAACTTATCGAGATATCTCATTATCAATCCTCTTGTAGGATTACAAAATATAGTTATGTCTATATACTCTTCAAGAGCATATGCCTCCGTTATTAAGACCATCTTTTATAATTTGCTTTGATATATATGTTTGGGAAATCTCATAATATCAACGCTTCTGGCGTGCTAACTTATCAAAGCATCTTAACTGATATATGTGATTGTTCATAGCATCTTTTATGCATCTTTGAACTTCAAGTTCATATTTTAATTGTGAGGATATAACATGATGCATTTCACATATCATTTTCAACCTTTAATACTCCCCCTCATGCTGAAAAAATTTAGAACACCAAAACTCATACAGTTGGTATGATTTTAATCATATATGTTCTCATCATTCAGCCTTAATATGGGAATTTAGACCGTTTGCATTCTATTCTCGATATCGGCAATTTATTTGAGGACTTTAAATAATTTGCCATATAATATCTCACTTGTATGCGCATACTCAAATCCTTCAGGGGTTTATTCAAGTATTGGGATATACATTTACTAGCTTTATCATTAAATCTGAAAATCATGCTCATACCGTGAGCAAATATTTCGTAAATTTCGAATCATATACACATGTGACTATCTAGTGGATCCATATCATAATATCTAGTAGTCCACATGGAGGATGAGTGGGCCCATACTTCTCATCCTTTATTCCGTATATTTGGGATTTATTCCCAATATTGGCTAGTAATGATTTCATCATTTATCGAGAACAATCATTGAAGAATTCCTTTAATTCTTCACTTGAAATATTGATTTCAATAATTATTTAAACCTGGATGGTCAGTCCGGTTTTGCAAACGAGTATTATTGAACTTCTAGTTCAGTAAATTCTTATATCGATTTCACTAGTATCTCAGATAGTGCTCAATATGATTTATCATAGAAATAATTCACCGACGATTCCATCATCTTTTGGTGACATTATTGTCTACTACTGCTCAAACACGGAGTTACAAATCACGCATCACATCCAAATTATTATTTAATTCAAATCGTAGCTCTTACGTTTCATATTATTTATTTAAAATCGGAGTCTTATTTCATACGCGTCGTATTATTCTATAAATAAATCATCAAAATTATTGCAAAATTCATCCTAACAAGGATCTATACATTATAATGGATCATATGCTCTCAAATCTTCGAAAATACTATCCATCACTACCGATCAAAATCCTAAAAATGATTTATCGATGTAGGCTGGAAAGATTAAAAATGCTAATGAATAAGGGTATCCCACAAGATATCCGATGCTTGATTGAAGCAAAGGTTCGATTATCTGGTGAGGTTTCAATTCCTTCTAAATACATGCCTGGTATGGGTAAAAGTAGTTTTTCAAAGAAACGGAGAGCAAAAGATTAGGAGGATGCTACAAGTGTGCTCGGTGGACATGTGACACTGATGTAAATCGTGGTACTTGTCCAGAAATCGATAAGATAAAATAGCATTCATTAAGGATGGATTGAGTAAGGAGCCTTTGGATGATATTCAACAGGCTCTTGAGACACATCTTAGTGGACACGTACAAGGTGAGCTAATGACCTTATGGGCCAAATTCAAAGATCAACAAACGCGTTACAGTCTTGAAAAACTTACTTTAGAAGATCCTGTTTGTAAATTTAGTAGAAAATTTTAGTATAATAATTTTCTCATATTTATGTAAGAAAGCTCGGTGTAATAACAAAGATCAATATATTTCTTTTATTTGTAAATATCGTTTTTCAATTTTAAGATATATATTATTTTTCAATCACTGACAGCTATATGTCATATCACTAAAGAAAAATTTCTGCCTTTTTCTCTTTCATATTTGTCAAAAAGTAAATAGTGCACTCAATTATTGGTTTTAAAATTTTTCTTTAAATAGAGGGATTCATATATCTCTCATGTTCATACATTAAAAGTATAGTGCAAAAAGAGAGATAGGAGTAGAGATGGATGTGGAGATTTTAGAATCATCTCATACAAGTCAGCTTTTACCTCGCCATATTAAAACCGTATGTATTCTTGGTGGATCTAAACTGGTAGGCCATATCCAATATGTGGACATGGCAAACCGACTTGTAAAAGAGTTAGGGAGACAAGAAATCAATATACTATACGGAGGAACCAACAACAAACTTTTAGCTAGACTTATAATGGCCGCACAATCATAGGGAATAAGAGTTTCGAGCGTAATACCTTTCCATCTAGTTGGATCTAATACTCGAATTGGAGCCGCTTCTACCATGGGTCCAGCAGGTTGGGGCTACAAGCGCAATCTATCCACAAGCGCATGATGTATATGATGAATAATAGTGATGCTTTCATTGTCCTTCCAGCGCTACAACACACCTGGAGGAAATATTCAATATAGCCTCGTTGGCAGTGGAATTTTCATGTCAAACCAATAGGTTTGTTGAATATTAATAATTTCTTTGATGGCTTACTAGCGTTTCTAGATCGAGTGTAAATAATAAGTTTATCTCTCATTCAAAGGAGAAAAATACTTATTTCTGCTAATCGTTGATGAACTACTCATCAAATTTCATGCATATGTTCAAGAATCTGTGGAAGCCCAGTCCGTTTGGCCATGCATCATCGTGTCAGCGAAAAGAAATTTGATCCTTTAAATATTTCATTATGAATCCTAATGTTGATGGTGGCAGAGTTACGGAGTATTTATACTCTCGAGACGCATCCCTCATTTATGGATTCAGTATGTATATTCTTTTTGCATTTCTATATTTTCGAGTGTTTAATGCCATCTTTTGATATTCTCAATATGTTCCACTTCGACTGTTTTGTACTTCTTCTGGAGTAATAATAATATCATATTGGCTTTATTCAAATACAGAAATCTAGTGATTATGCTTCTTCAAGAGCATTTTATTCTCATATTAATACAATCTCATATCATCGATAAGATTACTTCATATAAGCTTTCCATGCGATATATTTTCTTTGATTTATCAACATGGGATCTATTCAGCACTTTACTTTCGTCTATTTATCCAATGGTAACTTCAAGTACCACTTGCTCAATTTTCTCCATTCATATTCGGTATATATGAAGAAGTAATTTTATTCTCATCGTCTACTTCTTCGAGAGTATGATTAGAATATTTGATCAACTACTTCTTCTCGAGTAGGATTCGTTATAACCAATCGTGTAGTATAACCCACCACATTGGAAATATGCACACCAATCGTGTGGTATTACCCACCACATTGGAAATATACTCAAACTATAAAGTGCATAAATTTAAATTGCGAATTAAATTTCCTCCAATAGGTGGTCGAACCTACCTTATGGGAATTATTGCAATAAATATAAATTTACGGAATTTAAATTAAGTAGAATTAAATTGCATAATGTTTAACTACTTCTTCAGAGTAGGATCTGCTAGTAGAAGGTATTACCCATCACTTAGCATATAAAGTGCGTAAATATATAAAATCTTCCGTTTAGTGACGGTTGAACCCATCATCAAGTAGGAGGTATTGCAAGAATTAAATTGCAGAAATAAAGTGCGAGAGTTAAATATTGAACTGCTTCTACGGGAGCAAATTTGTTCTTCTAGAACAAATACTCATTACTTCTACAAGAGCACACTTATCCTTCTAGAATAATTATATTATGTAATTGAACTCTTGAGAGTTACATTAATATTTCGATCTATTAACTCAAATGGACTTGTGTCGTAATTAATGGATTTAGAATTTCTTCTGAATATTCTATCAATTTTTGTTTATTGTCGCCAAAATTAGGTCGGTCCTTTTACGATTCGCAAGGGTAAAATTGTCTATTCAAATCCGCAATGGTTAAATTATCAAACATATTCTATCAATATTATACGATTGGAAAATCGTCTCCTTTTCACTTCCATTTATAAATATCAAAATATTTAATGACTATTTTGTAACATTTCAAAAATTGGTGTACTAATTTGTAAATTTTGAAAGTTTGATAATAACATATTTCAAAACGAGTTATTACCCTATCAATATTGGTGTCATATCGAAGCTCTCGTTAAATCGAGTATAATGGAGTCGAGAAAATTTGATTTTGATAACGTATGCTCCTTATATCTCGAGAAAACGAATATTATAGTTTAATATATTATTATATTATAAAATCATATGATTTACCTTTTTTCCTTTCTCTAATTATTCCATTGATGAGATTTACTTGCAATCCATTTACGTGATCGGAAAATTCTTTGGACTCCATTCTTCTAATTTTGGGATTTCAGACATCTCCAAGCAGGTTGTGTAGAATAAGGAATTGTGGGAGAGGAATATGAACAAAAGGGAAGTTTCAATGATGTATTTGCAAAGAGAGAGTTATTTAGGATTGATGAGGATGAATTAATTCATTGGTAATAATCCAGGTTTACGTACTGTAAGATCATCTATAAGATGCAAATCAGAAAGCATACTTCTTTCATATTACTCAAAGGGTTAGAGACTCGTGCTGATAACGTGTTATAAAAGTATAGGAACAATAGAGAGAATTTAGAGAGAATGAATTCGAAGGAATTCTCAGGAATGAATTTCATTAATAACTGAAGCCCTATTTATAGGAAAACTTCGAATGGCACAATCGTAATTACATAATTTCATCAAGGGTATAATAGTCATTCACATATAATAATTACATCTTTTACCAAATTATTCATCCACCAAATTATTCCTCCACCAAATTATTCCTCATAATTCATAACCACCAAATTATTCTCAATTATTCATAACACCTAATAATTATTCTTCAATTATTATTCATAACATAAACAATATAAAGAATTGCACGCTATTTTTTCCATCTATCGTAGGACTGGCAATTAATTGAAAATAGAGAGCATTATTAGATATTCCTTCAATCCCACAAATATAGTTCAATATATTTTCATTTTTCAGCGTAAAAAGATAGTTCACTTGTTTCATTTCCATATATGCTCCTAATTGATGTACCTTTTTACTCCATATCAATTACCAATACATTAAGGTTGTGTTTGATAGGAAAAGATGGAAAATAAATTCTTTTCCATTTTACATGGAAAATATTTTCTCTAGGTGGAGGTCGGAATTGTTTTCCATTGAAAATAGGTTAAAACATACTTTAAATGGTTGTACGTGGAAAATCATTTCCATGAAAAATTTTGTAATCAAACAATCAACTTAGAAAATAATTTTCAAGATTCCATAATTTTCATAAAAAATCATGGCAATCAAACATATTGTTTAAACATATTCAAATAGTTAATGATGCAGAAGAATATATATGGAAACAAAGGGTAAAACTTAATGTTTCAAATTCATTAATTACCATTTTCTTAATTTATATAAAAATAACTACTCGTGCTTGATCATTTTCGATCCTTGAATACGGAAATCGTTGGTAATGCTCTCAAAGAGTAAATAAAGGTTTGTGGATTAAAAGTGAGTAATCAAAAACAATTTTTTACCTATCCAATATATAGATATATATATTGAGAAAGTAGAAACAAACTTAACTAAGAGTGGGGTTAAATGCACCCCAAATTTTGTTCAATACACCCACCCAACAATTTCCATTTCAATTTTACAATTTCATCCAAATTTTTTATTTTTTAATTTTAAAAAAAGAACAAAAAAGAAGCAGCGTTGCTGCCGAAAATAAAAGCAAATTGATACAAATCTGATAGCAAATGCTGTAGGAATTTACAGCAATTGATGGCTCTTTTTTGCTGTAATTTTTCCCCAAAAAAAGGGGGTTGTTTGGCGGTCATTTCCGACAATAATTATTGTTGAAAATAGTAAAAGAAAAAAAAATATTCGACGCTGGCTAGTTGAACACATCCAAATAAATAATAAATAAATAAGAAAGGTTAAAATTAGAACGGAGATTATTAGGTGGGTGTATTGAGCAAAATTTGGGGTACATTTAGGCTTGCCCTTTAACTAAAGCCTTATTCTTTTCACTATCTTTCCACTATAAAATTTAAATTTTTTTATTTTTCCTTCTTTTTAACCACACATATAATTATTTTATATTTTTTAATATATCATATCTCATTTTCAATCACACAATTCATACGCAATTCGACTAACTTTATGGTGGATGGAACAATGCATCACTCCGCCAGAGAAGCTCCAACAATGGTCAATGGGCCTGCAGGTGCGTGCGGTGGACCTGACCCGCGGCTCATCAAGCCGCCCTTTAACTAACTCCACCAAAGAAGCTCCAACAATGGTCAATGGACCTACAGGTTCGGGCTGGTGGACTGACCCGCGGCCCATCAATAAAATTCATCTTTTGTTCTATTGATCTCGATTATCATCACTGTTTTTATTAAAAATTAAATTTACAGATTATTGAATCCGCCTCTTCTTGAATTAGATTAACATATAAATCGCAGCACATCAGGAGTAATGAGCTAGACTAAAATTAGTATTTGCAGTCACACTTTCTGCACAATTTTCTTCCTAAATTCTCAATACTATACTAGCAATTCTGTAGTGTTGATTTGTTAATAACCTACACTATTTGAGGATAAAGTTGAGAAATTTGCGAAGAATTAAGGATGGAGGAAGTGGCAGCTGAAAAGGTGAATGGAAATTTATTAGCACAGGCTGCCGCCGCCGCGGAAGACGAGGAGGGGCCCATGGTTGGGCCCGGTCCGGCGCCTCGCTCTCGGCCAAAACGCCCTCTGCAGTTCGAACAAGCTTATCTCAACTCCCTTCCATCGGCCAACATGTATGTATCGTTATATCTGCGAGCATTATGGACATTTTGTTCTATTCGAGTTCAAACTCGAAGAAGTTTCTTTTATCCCTTTTGCACGGTTTAGGGTTTAGAGAGTGTAGATTTATTTGATTAATTGAAGTGTATCTTGCGTAGGTACGAGAAAAGTTATATGCACCGCGATGTAGTGACACATGTTGCAGTTTCAGCAGCGGATTTTTTCATTACCGGGAGTGCAGATGGTATGGGAAATACAGTTATTGCAATTACCAATACTTTATTGTTTGAAGTCATTTGCATTTGGTCCTTACCTGCTGTAAAGTCCTGCTGTAAAGTAAACGAATTGGAACGAGTTTATAGTGAAATCCATTTTAGGATACTTCTACGTGTTTCTTGCTGGCCTAGATATTTGTATTACGCTATAATGCATTGTTGCTGTGCTGAAGTTTATCTGTTCGTGACTGATGGAGATCCTTTTTTTATCTGTCTGTTTCTTTCTAGTGCAATTTTGTTAGAGGTAGCTAGCTCCGTCTCTTCACCATGTTGACGAGGGTGAAAAAAAGAAAAAAGGGGTAAACTTAGGCTAAATCAGAGAAAGTGGATATCTATTTTTGGACTCATTAAAAGGGAGTAAAAGATAGAGAAGTCAACTGATTATTGAGATCATATTATTTCATTTAAGAAACATGGGGGAGTTTTTCCTTTACCTGCTTGGAGTAATCCTTGAAAACAAAGGCCGATAGCTTTTGAGTTACTTTGTTTGTTACCATTGCATTTTTACTTTTCCAGTGTAGATATTACCTAGTTGTTGGTCTTAATCATTGAATATTTAACTTGTTTGTGTCCTCATCTTATTACCAAACTGTGCTGATTGATTTTACTAATGGAGTGTATACCAATGATAATGTCATGGTATACCAATGATAATGTCATGGTATCTCTATTCTGATTTGAGATTTTACTGATGCCTTTTGCAGGACACTTGAAGTTCTGGAAGAAAAAGGCTCTTGGTATAGAGTTTGCAAAACATTTTAGATCCCATCTTGGTCCAATTGAAGCACTGGCTGTGAGTGACTTTGCTTTCCTCTCTATGAGTCTATAATGAGTGGTGAATGCTACTCTTATATGGTCATACCTGTCAAGCTTTTGAACTGTCGAGTAATTCTCTGCATTACTATGATTGGGACTTCTGTAGTTACTGTTCATTTCTGATCATTTTGCGTCAAAGAGTAATGATTCTCTCAATGTCTCTTTTGTTTGCCAATTTATTGGTGTGGCATTCTTTGCCGTGTCATTTCTTACTCTACAAACCCAGTTTGTCTTCTTTATTTTTTTTTTTTTTGCTTTTTTTTTTTCATTGTATTTTTATCCACATAACTCAACTTTGCTACTTGATATCTGACTTGACGTTTGAAGTCCAGCTTCTTGTTGTCTTGGTTGCCTCAATTAATATATCACAGTCATTGATCTCATTGTGATATGAAAGAGTTTATTCTGTTTGCTACTCATACAAGGAGAAATCATTAGCAGCGGATGAACAACAACAACAAAAAACAAACTTAACCTTATTCCCTACAAGTACGGATCGGCTGTGTGGAGTCATACGAGGAAATCACGTCAGATCGCCAATACGAATTTTACTACGCCATGCATTCCTATCTAATGCTAGTCACTCATCTACCTGCATAACACACATATCCTTACGAATAACTTGCATCCACGTTATTAACGGTCTTCCTCTACCTCTCCTTACACTATCTATCCTAATACTCTCACTCTTCTGAACAGGTACACCCTCAGGCCTCCCCAGTAGATGTCCAAACCAGTTTAGTCGAGCCTCTCTCATCTTATCCTCAATGGGGGCCACTCCTAATCTACCACGAATTTCTTCATTTGTAATTTTATCTTTCCTGGTCTTACCACACATCCACCTCAGCAATACGCATTTCGCCTAACTTAATTTTTGTTCATCTACCTTCTTAACTACCCAACACTCGCGGCTATATAATAACGATGGTTGTACAACTGTCCGATAAATTTTTCCTTTTAATCTCAAATGCATATTATGATCACATAAAACCCCTGAGGCACCTCTCCACTTCATCCATCCAGTATTAATTCTGTGATTTACATCACCCTTTATATTAGCATTGGTTTGAACCACTGATCCTAAATAACGAAAACTATCACTCTTTGGAACCACCTCGCCACCTAACTCAACCACAAGAGGATCTCTTCTGTTCCTACCGTTGAATAAACACTCCATGTATTCTATTTTTTATCTAATTAACCTTAAAACCGCGGGTCTCTAAAGTATGCTTCCAAAGTTCTAACTTATCATTTATACCTGCCCTAGTTTCGTCAACTAAAACTATATCATCTGCAAATAACATGCACCATGGTACCTCATTTTGAATATGCATCGTAAACTCATCCATTAATATAGCAAACGAAAACGGACTAAGTGCAGAGCCTTGACATAACCCTATCGTAATTGAGAAACCATCTGTCATTCTATCGCATATCCTAACATTTGTGACAATTCCCTTATATATATCCTTGACAATATTTATGTATTTAAAAGGTACATTTTTCTTCATCAAAACCCACCAGAGCACATCTCTAGGTACCCTGCCATAGGCCTTCTTGAGGTCGATAAAAACCATATGTAAATCTTTTTTCCAACCCTATATTTCTTTATTAATTGTCTAAGTAGATGAATTGCTTCTGTAGCCGATCGGCTCGGCATAAACCCAAATTGATTTTATGAGATTGGGACAATGCGTCTCAACCAACGCTCAATTACTCTTTCTCATAATTTCATAGTATGGCTCATAAGTTTTATTCCTCTATAATTTGAACAATCTTGTATATCACCCTTATTATTATATAACGGTATCAAAGCACTATTTCTCCATTCATCAAGCATTTTCCCAATCCTACAAATCTTGTTAAAGAGTTTAGTTATCCACCTTATACCTATCTCCCCCATACACTTCCAAACCTCGCTTGGGATACCATTCAGACCTACCGCCTTCTTAACTTTCATTCTTCTTAAAGCCTCTGTAACCTCACATTCATTAATCATCCGGGTAAACACACGATTGGTATCCTCCAAGGGGACTAAAATATCACCAAAGTTGCTAGTTCTATCTTCATTAAAAAGTTTATCAAAATAATCCGCCACGTTTATTTAATCTCCCCGTATTTTATCAACACCTTACCATTCATATCCTTTATGCACCTTATACCACTTAAATCTTGACTCTTCCTTTCCCTCATTTTCGCAATTTTAAAGATTTCATTTTTTCCCTCTTTCGTATCCAATTTCCTGTATAGCTCCTCATGAATCTTGGCCCTAGCCTCTCGTATGACTTTCTTAACTTGCCGCTTGGTGTCTTTATACTTATCATACACCTGACGATCTCTGCATTTCTTCAGCTCTCTATAGCTCTCCTTTTCGGCCCTAACTGCTATTTTCACTTCCTCGGTCCACCACCAAGATTCCTTTCCCAGAGGCGCCCGACCCTTTTGACACCCAAGTGCCTCCTTAGCCACCATCTTTACATAATGTGTTATCCTCACCCATGCTATATTAGCATTTTCGTTACTGTCCCAATCAATCCCCTTTGCAAACCTATCCTTAAAAGCTAACGTCTCATCCCCTTTTAACATCCACTACTTAATCCTTGGCCCATCTACTTTCACCACCCTCTTTCGGCAATCCTTCATGCGAATGTCTAAGATTAAGAGCCTATGTTGCATGGCAACACTCTCCCCCGGGATAATTTTACAATCTGTACAAATGTTTTTATCTTCATTCCGAGTCAATAAATAGTCAATCTGAGCAGCATTTGTCCCACTCCTATATGTCACTAAATGTGTTTTTCTCTTCTCAAACCATGTATTCACTATCCTTAAGTAGTATGCCGTGGCAAAATCTAGGATAGTGTCCCCAATGGCATTTCTACCTCCATATCCATAACCCCCATGCACACTTTCAAATCCATCCCGATTTTTACATATATGTCCATTAAGGTCCTCACATATAAATAAATTCTCTTCATTAGGTATGCGCTGCACTTCCTCGTCAAAGTCTTCCCAAAATTTTGCCTTAGTACTGTCATCTAAGCCTATTTGAGGTGCATAAACACTGAATATATTTATAATCTCGTCTCCTAGTATCAGCTTAGTAAGTAGAATCCTATCCCCATTGCGCCTCACCTGAACCACATCTTTTAGCAACTTCTTTGATACAACTATTCCCACCCCATTCATATTCCTGTCTTTACCCGTATACCATAACTTATATCCCCATGGCACTATCTCTTTGGATTTTTCTCCTACCCACTTAGTCTCTTGCAAGCAAAACATGTCTATTTTTCTTTTATTCATCACATCCCCTATTTCCGCTAGTTTACCAGTCAAAGATCCTATGTTCCAAGAAGCTAAGCGAACCTTATCCTTACGGACTAACTTGTTTACTTGCGCCCGTCCATGAAAACGCGAGAAACTTGGCCTATTTTTCGCCATACCTTGGCGCTGACGCGTCGCTTCGAGGGAACGCCCTACCTTGCACCCTTGCCAATTTATAACTATACCTAGTGTCCGATGTAGCGCGTCGCTTAGTAGGGGACGCTCCAACGTTTTTCTCATTTGGCTGCATCTCATAGATTTGATAAAGTTTTACGCTGGCTGTCAACCTACCGCAACCCTCATCCTATATCCGGGCTTGGGACCGGCAATGTGATACACATTGGCAGAGTTAGCAGCGGATGAACATTAGGGTAATTATCTCTCCATAGCATTGTTTGTTCTTTCTTATTTGCTGATAAGATAGGCTTTTTGCCGCTTAAAGCTTAAATGTCAAATTTTTTGAACCATTAATATTGATCAATGATTAGAAAATCATTAGATGCCACTCAGGCATGAATTCACAAGAAAGATAGTTATCATGATTGTAGCTGTGTTAAAGACAAGACAAGGAAGCTCTTATTGAATAAAGTATTTCATGTCTGATTCCGATTTGTTTCGTGTTGTCTGGATCAGGATAAAGAAAAAGCAGATTTTAGATTAAGGGCTACAAAGTTTCTCTCTTTATTTGTTTGATATTTTCAACACACACGTTCTGAAAGTGCAATCTTGAGAACAGTTGAGTTTCCTGGTCCAATCTATTAAAATTTCCAGTGTTGATAGCAGTTGAGTTTCCTGGTCCAATCTAATGCGTTATTAAACTTTCTTGTAGTTTTGCAATTATCCACCTCTTTTTACATGGGTAGTTTACTAAAAGATACCTTCCTATGTGACTCACCAACTTATGTGGTCTTGCGTCTGTTTTCAATTTATTGTCGTGTGAAATTTTTCTTTTATTGCAATTTCTCAGTGTAGGTATCACCTTAATTCATTTCATTTTAACAGGTCAGTGTCGATGGAACCCTCTGCTGTACAATCTCGAATGACCGATCAGTGAAAATATATGATGTAGTCAACTATGATATGATGGCCATGATACGTCTTCCTTTTTTACCGGGTTGTATTGAATGGGTTTACAAACAAGGGGATGTCAAGGCAATGCTAGCTATTAGTGATCGGAACTCCTCATTTGTGCACATATATGATGCACGAGCAGGTTCAAATGAACCCGTAATATCTAAAGAGGTAGGGGATTTACCCATGAAGTTTAACATTCCCTTTTGCTTTCTTTGGCTGTCATGAAAATCCTAATTGTTTCTCACATTTTGGCCAGATTCATTTGAGCCCAATAAAAGTAATGAAGTACAACCATGAATATGATGTTGTGATTTCTGCTGATGACAAAGGAATCATTGAGTATTGGGATCCTTCCACTTTGCAGTTCCCAGAAGAAGGGTAAGTTTGAAGGGGAGATATTTAATGCTCTTGTTGATAGCTATAGAGAATGAAATATATGAACATGGGTGTATCGAAAATCTAAATTGATGTTTCTTTTCTGGACTCAGTATATTGATAGGGCATATCACAGTTCAATAGATTTTTGTCTGTGTTCCCTCCTAATGATATCTACACTGTACTACAATGAAATGTTCTTGTGTTGTCCCCTGGGTTTGATGTCAATCATGTCATATTGTGATCTTCTTAAGATGGATTTGTGTGGGAAAAAATAATAATACCAATGAAAGGATGCTGGTTGCTTATATGTTGAATCTTAGAATAGGGTTTTCTAGTTTCATTTTTCATCTCTGATGTGCTAAGGTTTCTTTAACATATTGCATTTGCAGGGTTACTTTTAGACTAAAGAGTGACACAAATCTTTTTGAAATTGTGAAATGCAAGACTACAGTTTCCACCATTGAGGTAATACACCTAATCCTTATTATGTTTGATGCTCATGTCCGAATAGCTCCGTAAACAACAAGATACTCCAACTAAACTTGGGTTGGCTAGACAATCCTTTTATCTCCACGTCATCCTGTCCGGAGATTCTTACGCTGTTCAGGTTCAAGTAGAATCTGATCATTTCACATGTCAGGCTTTGTCCGTCTTGACTAATAATTACCTTCAATTTTCTCTTTTTTAAGTGATAATTATAGCAGCTTGTGCTATACTATCTTTCAGGTCAGTCCAGATGGAAAGCAGTTTTCTGTGACTTCCCCAGATCGCAGAATACGTGTATTTTGGTTTAGAACTGGTAAATTGAGGCGTGTTTATGATGAATCTCTCGAGGTAATTATCATTACCTAAACCCTTAGTCTTATGTCTTGTCTGTTGAGACATTGATATGATATTTATGCAATCTTGCAATTTTTAGGTTGCCCAAGATCTTCAGAGAAGTGATGTTCCTTTATACAGGCTTGAAGCTATAGACTTCGGGCGAAGAATGGCTATAGAAAAAGAGTTTGAGAAAACAGAAAATGCACCACAACCAAATGCAGTGTTTGATGACAGTTCTAACTTCCTCATATATGCGACCCTTCTCGGGATTAAAGTAAGAATCAAATCTCTTTGTCACTCATGCTGGAGGGACTCACATTCGAATTATGTCACTTTGATTTTTGTTAGAACCGTTCGGTATCTCTTTTTTGCGTTTTCAGGTTGTAAACTTACATACCAATAAAGTTGCGAGGATCCTTGGGAAGGTGGAGAATAATGACAGATTCTTGAAAATTGCATTATATCAAGGTGATAGAAGCAGTAAAAAAGTAAGGAGAATTCCTGCTGCAGCAGCAAATGTCAATGAAAGTAAAGATCCTCTAGTAGATCCTACTCTTCTGTGCTGCGCTTTCAAGAAACACCGTATTTATTTGTTCAGGTACTAAATTCTTGCCTTGTTGGGATGCGTCTAGAAACCACTATTGCTCATTGTGACTTGATATTTTTCTATCATAAACTATAGTTATTTATAAAAATTAATTACATTGGTATCACTGAGTTGGTGAAAACACATATATGATTTCAACCGTGGAAGCCCGGCATAATTAGCGTGTGTAAAATTTTACTACCCTTTTCTGTTGTATTTGATCAAATATTTCATCATCCTTTCGAAACAAAATATATATTCAGTCATGTTTTCATTTATTTTGGCATGCTGTATGGAGGTAGTTTTATTATATCGTGAAGTTGGATTCTAGTTTTTGTTTTCGGATTTGGACACAAATGCCGACTTTGAACTTCATTTTTAAGTCGGAGAGAACCTGAGGAACCAGAAGATCCCACGAAGGGCAGAGATGTGTTTAACGAAAAGCCACCTGCTGATGAGCTCTTGTCTGTGTCAGATATAGGAAAAACTGTGACATCATCTCTTCCAGATAATCTAGTAAGTAGTTTTCTCTTTCTTTCGTTTTTTTCCCTTTTGTTGGTTATCATATAGTATGAAAAATGTAGTAAGTGTTATTGCATTTTCAATCAGAATCGAGAAAACAAGGTTGTCTTTTTCACGTTTTCAAAAACTTGGTATATTTTCATTGAGAACACTTAAAATGGCAAATAATAGTTTCGAGTTTTCTTTATAAAGTTTGTTGTTATTTCTGGAAATGCATTTAAAAAGAATTATGGAAGTAAAAAAAAGCTGCCCTTAATTACTTCACAGAGATTTACCTCTTTTTTCCCCCCTTCTCATGGTGCATATTATTATCTGGATAGTGATGATTTTTTCCTTGTTCTAGATTTTGCACACAACAATGGGTGATATCCACATGAAGCTATACCCTGAAGAGTGCCCAAAAACTGTCGAGAACTTCACAACACACTGCAGGAATGGCTATTATGACAATTTGATCTTTCATCGGGTCATCAAAGGTTTTATGATACAGACTGGAGATCCACTGGGAGATGGCACTGGTGGACAGTCTATATGGGGAAGGGAATTTGAAGATGAGTTCCACAAAAGGTTATATACATTTTTTGCTTGTCCTTTTTAAAGTTATTCTGGTTGAGATTTTTTGGGGGGAAAAAAGGATTCTTCAATGCGTCACCGAAAAGTAAACAAAAGTTCTATAAATATGAAAAAGTCGTCATATCAATGGAATGAAAGGTCGCTGGGGCCTTTGGTGGAACTTGTGCCAAACAAGGTCGAGTTAATGCTTGATTTACAGCATTTAGTGGTAAATAGTGCCACAAGATTGGCTATACTTACTGTGTTGTTGAAAAATATGATATGGTTTCTACATATCATGAATATACGGGCATGACAAAACATTTCTTGGTTCCTACGATCAAACTCTTCGTTAGAAGGATGAAGAAGAAAATATTAAGAAACGACTTGTTTTTTCGATTATGAATTTCACAATAATAATGCTTCTCGTGTTATTTTCCGATTCATGGAAACAATTTCATTTCTTTGTGCAGTTTGCGGCATGACAGGCCATTCACTGTATCCATGGCTAATGCTGGGCCAAACACCAATGGCTCTCAATTCTTCATCACAACAGTTGCGACTCCGTGGTTGGACAACAAGCACACAGTTTTTGGCAGAGTCATAAAGGGAATGGACGTTGTACAGGTAATATTCTGCTTCTACATTTCTGCCATTCTCCCCCTTGTTGATTGGATGAACTGACTGATAACCAGACAGGTAATCCAGCAGTCCCATTCTGATGGGCGTTGATTATGTATGGTGTGTACTGTCTACTTGGCAGTATATAATTGGTTTCTGTCATGTTGAAGTGCAATTGGTTGCTTTCTATTGTATTGAGTAAGCTGCTGTGCTCTGTTTCACAGGCTATAGAGAAAGTGAAGACAGATAAGGCAGACAAGCCTTACCAAGATGTGAAAATCCTAAATGTGACAATTCCGAAGTAGGTGATGGTTGAGATCATTCATCATTTCGGTAGTTTACCAAGATTCTCCCCGAGGAGTCGGCCAGGTGTTTTGTTTCTCAGACTTTTGTTCTAGCAGATGTATTCTCTATAACTGAGCTAGAAAACCTTCTTTAGCTTGTTGGTTATAATTGTAGCGATTCTTCCTTGTCCTTTTGCCGAATCAATATAGAAAATGTGCCAGTTGGTCATGGTAAACGAGCTTATAAATTTCCATTTTTTTAATCATATTTTTGCGACATTGAGGCTCTCTGTTAGAGGACATTGAGGCTCTCTGTTAGAGGGTGGCATTGCTTTGCAGCGAAACTCCCTATCAATTGATCCACCTCTCATCGTTTCAACACTTGGATTTGATTATCAACCAATGTGGATTTTATTGTCAACCTGTTTTCGTAATATCTACTGGTTTACTGGTTCTTCAGCCTGATTGATCGTAACACTTGTATAGCTAACATAATCCAGTTATGGATTACTCTTTCTTCCACACAGTTAAAACCATTGGTCTAACAGAAATCAACGCATGATAAATTTCACCATTACTACGAAAACAATTTATGTAAGAAACGTTAAAAGAACATTATTGGAAACAAGTAAAAGATGAGAACAAAAACAATTTTGCCAATCAAGCACTAACGTTCGTGCAATGTTGTAGAAGTTGGTGCAAGGCGGACACCATTAAGAGGTGGGTTACATGGTGAACATTACAAATAGAAAAGTAACACGCAAAATCAAAATTAAGATATTATATATCCCAATAATTGCCTCAGCTTGCCCACTTGTAAATAAAAACAATATTCTGGATTCCTAACAAAATTAGTTCCAACACCAAAACAGACTGAAAATTTTCTAAAACAAACTAAATAAGGATAACTTCCAAGAATCGGCTTATCCAAGTGCTTAGTCGAAGAGACTGAAACCCATATCCTGCAAAAACAGAAAGAAACAGTGGTCAGAGGACAAATTAATTTTTCTCTTCACCGTAGACATATATTGATTTTAGGAACACAAAAGGATCACAAAAGTATTTTACATCATCGGACTCCTCTTTTTCCTCAACTTTCTCTTCCTTCTTTGTTTCAGCTGCAGCTGGAGCAGCACCGCCGCCACCACCACCCGCTGCAGGTGCAGCCACAGCAACAGCACCACCGCCAGCAGGGACTGAAGCCAACTTCTCCCTTCCAGCAGCAATCACTTCAGTAATATCTTTGTCCTTCAGTTGAGACAAGAGCAGCTCAATCTTATCATCATCAGCCTCGGCTCCAACTGAGGCAAACAAGATAGTTTAAGTCTATCTGGTTGTCAGAAACTACCAAGCCAGGCAATTCGTGTGCAATGACAATAAACAAATTGGCCAGGATTCCCAAAAGAGAGCCCAAAATAATATAATTATAACCTAAGGCTTGTTTTCAGAAATGCGTGAGAACGTACAGAAAGGAGTGGTGGAAAAATGGGTAGTAACAGCAGTGTATGAAATGAGTTGGGAAATAATACAGTGTGCTTAAAAATTAAAAGCATTTTTTATTTAAAAACAACTCTTGGAACAAGCCCTTGTCTTTTCAAACAGCATAATCGAAGTAATGACAGAAACGGTACCCAAAAAGCAAAATTATTCACACTTGACATTGTTCAGACTCGACTGAAAAACAACATAACGCCGATACAAAACACCTGATCGAGCCAATAATTTGCAATAAAAAAACCAGTGTGTCAGGATTCATAAACAATGTGGTCAAAGAAAACTTTTGGTCGAACCAAGGTCTATCCACATGTTTCAGAAAAACCAGAAGACGACACAAAGCTATCCACCAACTTAAGTATTATCGCTTCTTCTTACTCTCATTTTCAACCATACAATCTTAAAAAATATATTACTTTTGTCGTCTTGACATTATCTTCCTTACCTATTAACCACACTTTCTCCTAAACATAACTTTTCTTCTTAACTTTTTATCATACAAGCCCCAAGTCATGGATCAATTTATCCATTTCCACTTTCTCAACCCCATAAGGGAAAATAAAAACCTCTTAGCTCTTGTTCAGGCTTTAAGAGATTTAAGCCCAATCGTGCATGTAACTATGTTCCACTTATTCATCAACATAGCTCCTCGGATTTCAGAGCCAAGTTTATCAGTGTCTTCTAAGGAAATGAATCAAGAGACGAGAACCAGCATACATTTAGGTTTCAATATGAAGGGAGCTACACGTTGATACTAATCTAGGGACTGCAAAATCAAGTAGAGATTTCAATCCAGATCTGTGTACCATCTTGAAGGTCAGTGCAATTTGCTAGATATCGATTGAAGTCCCTTAAGATGATGATCAGGGTGAACATTGACAAACAGATTATCCAAGAAACACTTATTCACAAGTGGCAGTGGAATTCGGGTGATGAAAACTATAGAATGTATAGCAAATACTTGGTCCAAAAAGCACCATCACAGCCCATGATTGCAGACTCTATCGCGAAACTGACGAACTCAACATAGTAAAAACAATGCTATACAAAATAGTAGACAATTCAAAACAAGTGCAAGTGGAGAAACATATATATCCATGTAGCCTTGTACAGTCACTGATGCTTGAAAAAAATTGACTGTATAAATTCGTATGTATGTAAGCATTCGAACCTGAACCGAGGATGTTCTTCAAGTCATCGGCAGAAGGGCAGGTGTTGCCACCCAACACGGCCAACAGGTAAGCTGCAATAACCTTCATTCCTGAACAATTTTACAGCCAAAAGCCAAACAGATCATTCCACCACTTCTAATGCATAAGACAATTACGCAAATCATGTAACGAAGATACATATATACACAACTATACAGGGCAAAACAAGACCGGAATAGATGATAGATGGTTTTACTTGGGAGATTGGAGATCCGAGATGCAGAGGAGCAGCTGCTGTTCTTGGGGTTTTGAGACAATAAAGAGTGTTTTTGCGAATTCGATGGGTCTTTTATATCTAGGGTTTTACGATGGATGATTTTTCATTTCCCGAAAGCACCGCTTGGCATGGGCTTGGGCTCACCCTTGAAGGAAGCGAGCTATAGACATATAGCTTTGGGCTTTAAAATGTGGTCCTTTATTGAGTTTGGATTGGGCCCAGCATAACCTCTTGGTATGAAGGCATTACGTGATACACCAATGTTTTTCTAGTTTTTTCATTAATACTCCAGTATAGTAAATTTTTCAGATATGGTCAGATTTTACTCAATTTAGAATATACAATTTTGAATAATAATCTTGGGAAACATATTTAATCCAAATTCTTTATTTTGTATATTTATTAATTTATTTTCTCATAGCATTATTATTTCTTTAAATAAACAATATCCTGATATGTAGTTATTTAATATTAAATATTAACATATCAAAATATTCTTATCAATATCTTGCAACAGATTTACCATAATCTTGGTTATATTACTAAAATTTGCAAAACTCTATTTACAGTATGTTTCATCATCCGTTTACTATAGTGCCTGCAATTCTCAATTATAAACTCGATTCTACAACCTCCATCTTCGTTGCTCCGAGTTGATCCCCTCCGCTCTGTGACAATATTCTGGTCGATATTTCGATAAGTTTCTCTGCATTATTCTTTCAAATTTTGT
Organism: Jasminum sambac; assembly: GCA_018223645.1. Classification (NCBI taxonomy): domain Eukaryota; kingdom Viridiplantae; phylum Streptophyta; class Magnoliopsida; order Lamiales; family Oleaceae; genus Jasminum; species Jasminum sambac. Next base: position 33,737,698 of record CP073652.1, read on the forward strand.
GATATTTTTCTCCTTGTCAATTCCCACCACTTAAAATTTCTTGTTCTTTACATGTGTTTTTTTTTTTATTTTGATATATTCCACCTTAATAATCGTGTTGTTGCTGAATATATTTGACAACCAGGACGTCCCCAAGTTGTTCGTGACGTAGATCATAACGATATCTTTATTTACTTGGGTTATTATGTATCTAGTTTGTTCGAATATCACATTTTTCTTGTTGAGTTAATCATTCTTTTTGTCCCTCATACTTTTCCCTTATTTCCAGGTAAGCATCCATTGTGTCACTGATCAGTAATGCTAAGACAAGTTTAAGTAGAGGAGTCACTTTATCTAACAAATATTCCAAGAAAAACCATTGATTGAAAACATGGGACTCAAAGACGAATCGCATGGTTATAATTTTTGGTGCGATGTTTGGTTGCAATTTTAGAGTTTGCATGTCCGTGAAGCCGTTGAATTAAATATTATTTGTCTAGTTTTTGTTTTTTCTCATGTTCGTATCATTTTTTGCATGTATTTGTCATTATCCTACTTTTATATTCCGAAAAATTTCAGCTTTCAAGTAATAGCTATCAATAATGATGATGGAAGTGGTAATAACCCTCAATCTCTGGTAACTAGATATTAACCCGATTAACTCGATAGTGGATTAGCCAAATAAAAGTAACAACTAACGGTAACAACTACTACTTAGAGTAACAATCACTCTTATGGGTTATATGAATTCGAGCTCCTCAGTAACAATATCAATAACAAGGGTTCACTCAATAACAAACTTCAGTAACAAAATATATATCGCACTATACTTTTACCTTTTTTTGTTTTCCAAATTTTAATATTTTTCCAAAACGTGCAATGCCGAGCATTATTAAATGTACTTCATACCATGGCAATATTTGTAGTTTTTAATCTTTTCCCAAAATGGGTAATGCTAGACATTATTAAATGTACTTCATACTATTAAAAAAAAAGTAATATAAACAATTAAACATACAACTAACATTGAATAAGGTCGAATTGAAACATCAAAGAATCCAAATTACTCAACTGGTACATTTGAGAATGTTTTCAATGAACATTTTTCCGAATAACAAAATGTAAAATTTTGCAACATATTAGTGAACTTCACTCGCTCTTCACGAATGATTCGCGGTCCTCAAACCGATACTTAGTGTTACTACTCTCATTTCATTGTCTATACTCAGCCCAATGCAAATGAGTATTACCAAGTCTTTGTAGAAGCATTTTATTGAAACCATTATTCCAATAGCTCAGTGATTGATGTAGTTCCCGTTATTCATCCACTCTTTGTCGTAATATAACATTAATTACGCCGATTGTGGCCACTTCTGTATATTATATTGATTATTAGTCAACATATCCAAAATTTATTATCTAACCTTGTTGTGCTACATGACCATCATTCATGTTAATTTCCACAAACTAATGAAAAACACAACAATGCAACAGTACTTGATGCCCGAGTTCTAAGCACTGTTAAACATTACCACCAAAAAAATGCAAATTAGTGTTACCCTATACATCATCAATGTATCTGCTAGTTGACACTAAACACATGAAACATACATCACAATTGATTGATAATATTCAATAAAATTATCACATTCAAACTAGAGGATACCATGCAACATACATGACGTTATATCTAAACTAATAATTCCAATGGGATTGATAATGTTCAATAAAATTATAATGATAGAGGATGCCACAATCCCCCCTTTTTTTCTTATAGGTTAAATTTTATTTATTTATTTATTTTTATCATTTTCCCTAATTTATTTTCACTATACCTTTTTTTTCCTTAAAAAAAATGATAGCATCATTTATTAAGTATTAGGTAATACCATAACGGTAATGAGGATTCCTATTAAATTAATTTGACATGTGGATGATCCCTACAAAATCGCTTGTTAATTCCTAAATTGGTGGGTTACTGACATGTTATTTGTTAATTGATAATAAGGGTGTTAGGGAACCCATTTTACCAATTTTTTATCCATTCTTTCATTATATCCTAAATCAATTACACCAACATATCTCATTACATCTATAAATCTCCACCACTCAATTCCACTCATTTTCTCTCAACTTTTACATTAAAATCTATTAAAAATATTTATAAACTATTCCCTATCGCCCTAAATACTCGCATTTTAGTGGATAAGCATTAGTTAGTTATATAGATTGTTAACCGATTATTATATAACATTATCTAACAATTTTAATTATTTAGTAATTTCATTTAACTAACCATATTTATCCGTTACATGCATTTTTTATAATTTATTTTTTTATTTTTTTTGTTTTCAAATATGGTCAACAAGCATTTTGTCTACCTTTGATAATATATTAAACATTATTGAGAAATCATAATTGTCCTGGTGTTTTGGTAATCTGATTTGATAAGTCGTATTGTTACCAAAACTTCCCAATTAGTATACCAATCTGGTGGTGGTTTCGACTCAATGATTGGTGAAGATTTTGAGGATCGTGGGCAAAGGAATGGAGAAGAAGCATTGCCTGAGCCAGGAATTAATTGGACTAGGGGCCAAAAAATTATAGCATGAGAAGTTGGAATGAGGATGGCTCGGGATTTGAGGGAATTCTTTATCTAATATCATTGAAATAAAAAAGTTCACACTAGTTTATTTTTAATATGATTATAAATTTCAAATATGTCTATGTAAATGAAGTAAATCTAAGTGTCTAACGAAAAAAAAAACTATGTACAACAAATATTTTCATAATTTCAAATGATTTATCTTAACTATTAATATAAATATAAAAATATTTTCAAATTAAATATGTCGAACAAACTAAAACAACTAATAGTAATTGTCATAAAGACTAATTGGACAAATATTCGTATGTGAACCTACGAGCCCAAGAACCAAGAACCATTGGATTAGTACTAATGAGGTCCAAGCAATTATTCACAAATTGTTCACACACAATCACCCAATTATACGAAAGAGATAGAAGGGGAAAATAAGTTGGGGGAACGCAAAGAAAAGGGGTCAGTGGGGTCCTTGGACCCCACAGGGCCCTCACGTGGCTCCGCCATTGAGAAGAAGCAGTAGAGATGAAATAACGGATAACAAGACGGACATCTTCTTTTTTTGGGCCAATAGAGGAGAAAACATCATTTCGGTCGGGATGATGCTCCGGCATCCTTTCGGATAGGGAAACTTTACACTTTTACAAAGATTGAAAACGCACAATTCAAAAATCGTGTAAATTAAATTAATTACAAAAATTAGGTATGAGATTGTACCATGTAATCGCATTATATGAATGCTATGTGATCGCATAGCACAAATTTGTTCTTTTTTAAACTTATAAAAATTGCCGACAACTCACAAACGGAAGCTAAAGATGACAAAGCCACAGTTGTAATGGCAAAGCTGTTAGTTGCATTTCACTTATCAAGAAACGTGAAACACATACATTATCCATCTAAAATGAACACCGCACATAAATTCTATTCCTAAAAACCAAAAATTACAACAAGTAATTGTAGAATGCAAATTCTTTGTAATACATTACATACTCTATATAATTTGTTACACCCTATTTGTACTTCATTACAAACTTTTTGTATTTAATTACACATCATTTGTAATCTTTTACATGTGTTATTTGTTACACACAATTTGTAACAAAATACAAGCTGTTGTAATAAAATACCAACTTGTGTAATGTGCTGTAATTTGTTATACACAATTTGTAATGAGTTTAGAGTTAGAAATTAGATAAAAATGATTTTTTTAAAAATAAATAAATAGAGAAACCATGCAATCGCATGATTGAAGGCTGAAACCTAGATTTTAACCATGCAATCGCCTGCTAAAAATCCACATGATCATGCGCACATAAAAGGCTAATGACTCGATTTTTATAATTAGTTCTATTTTAACTTGTTTTTTAGATATGCAAACTTAAAACATGGTTTAGCATAATTTCCTCTTTCGGATATGTTTGATTTGGATTATTGAAAAAATATATATTTTAGATATACAATTAATGAGTGAAAAATAATAAGTACTTAAAAGTATAAAAAAATAGGTTAAATCCGCATATGCATGACCGAGAAAGATGAATGAAAGAATATTTAATTTAATTTAGAGCTTGTTCTCTTGGGGATAATTTTTATCTGCACGCAATTTCGTATAACTACATATACATTTTCAACTATACACACATCTTTCAATACAATATTAATCATATATTTTACATGAAATACCGCATGGATAAAATTTCTACCCAAAAGAATAAGCTCTTAATTTATATGAAGCAAGTCTTTATAATTTGCCAAAAAAAAGGTATGTTGAACAAAGATTATTGGAAAAAAAATGATGTTTGGATGTATGGCTTTGAAGTTCATCAAATGTATTTAAAAATATGAAAAAATCACCCGATCAATATAATGATGGTTGAAATTCATGGTGAAGATAAACGATTTTAAGTCATGCAAAACGAACTCTTAAATCTCTGTATGTTTAATTTTCTTTATTTATTTTTATTATTTAAAAATCACCATTTACTACTTTGTCAACATCAAATGCCAATATCTATCGTAAGTTTAACATCATTAATTATTGGTATCCACAAATCTCATGGATCACATTACTGTCCAACCTAAAATATTTATTTTTTAATAAAATAAAAGTCTACCCTGACACTATAAATCTCGCCCTTTCTATTCTTCAAGACTTTATCACAAATATCACATTTTTATTAAGAGAATTTTTGTGTTTGTTTGATAAGAATTATTGGAAAAGTGAATTTTATTTTTTATATTCAGTTATTAAAAAATAAATAAAAGATTTTAAAAAGTACTACTTTCATCCCACGATTGCATTTTTTTTGTATATCCCAAAATATAAGCTATTTTCTATGTTTATGTATATTTATAATTTCTTCATTTTTCTCGATATGCTCTAATTTAATGTGTATTTTTATACTAATAAAATAAGTATTTAATGTATGAGTATTATTGATTAAAAAAATACAACAAATTTTACACTTCCAATATAAATTTGTTGATACATGCAAATGACAAACTAGATTTATCTTTTAGCGTGGGAACATTGGGAGGGACATTAAAAGGATTGTAAATTTAATGTTGCATGTGAGCGGTTAAAAATAATAATTCTCTAACGTGTATCAAACAAGCACTTACTTGCACACCACCATTTGTGGTGGTTATGCGGCAAATCAAGTAAGACTATGATATGATTTTAATTTCAAATCAAACACGTTTGCTCAGTTTCTATTTTCCAAAGAATAAACAAAATATGTTTTGACTCACATATACTTTACAAATTTTCATGGGTCATTTCAAAAATTCAAAAGTTATTTCACATTCGAATTGAATTCAAATTCGATGGCTAATGTTTCCTAGAAACCAAATTTATTTTTCCAACTATTGTTTTCAATTGTACATTCATTTTTCTCAAAAATCCCTATCAAAACATAGCTTAAAACTATGGAACTTTATTGAGAAATTTGAAGTGACGCAACTCAACATGCATAGTTGCTCCATTACAATTCATCTACACACAACAAGTTTGAGGATCAACATGAAATAAACTTATAATTGGGTGACCTCCAATCATATTTTCTCGACACCCTTTACGATGCGCGGGAAAACTCCAATTCTAGGTGCCTCAAACCACAGTCCAGCTCCAGCCCGCCTCTCTTTACCCCCCAAATCACCTCCCACTCTCTCTTCCCACAGCCATACAAGCTCCATCTCTCCAACACTATCTGTGTACATATTTGACATTTATTAACTTGAATAATCTCTACAGTTATCTGAATCTGACCTGAAAATATGAGCGGCGCTGATAATTGGAGAAGAGATCGGTGGGATACTCGGATTTCGAAGAAGCAGAAGCTGATTCTGAATGCGGGGGAGCAGCTCGAGGCGAAGCTCGGATTTGATCTGTTCAATGAAGGCGATAAACGACTCGGTTGGCTACTCAATTTTGCATCTGTAAGTCACTCCTATGATCTCCTCAGTTCCGCCCACTATAACTAATTCTACTTCAATTCCATTGGCTTTAATTTTCCACTTTTCTTTGACATGGTTCATTGTGATTAGTCGTCTTGGGAGGATCAGGAGACGCGTAAACGGTACAGTTGCGTTGATCTTTATTTTGTATGTCAGGTAAAGCATGATTAGTGGTGGTGTTTTTATTAGTGACCATTATACATTAGTGTAGCCTAATTTGAGCAGAGAGAAGTTTGATGTTTGTTTATTGTTTAATGATTTAATTGAAGGATGGTTCCACATTTAAGACCAAATATAAGTTTCGGCCATACTTTTATGCAGCCACCAAGGTAAGTCAATAATTTCTTGAGCTTCATAAATAATTTTACTTAGATAGAGGATTGATTTTCTGCAACAATTGATGAGGCTCTGTTTAATAACGATGCAGGATAAAATGGAAATGGACGTTGAGGCTTATCTAAGAAGGCGATACGAAGGTCAAATTGCGGATATCAAAATTCTTGAAAAAGAGGATCTTGATCTTGTAATGCAACTCAAACTTTAACATTGCATTTTTTGCAGTTACTAGTCTTCCCTACAACTGTCATATCTGAGCTGTGACTATTGAATTTTTGTTGCTGGTAATATTTCATTGTACAACCATGCACCTGCTATGCTATCTGTATGTATCTTGCTCTGCATTGCATCACGGTTGTCTGTTGAGCTTCATGGTAAAGTGGTTTAGTTCTTTTTTACTACTTTCCATTTTATTTTTCTCCAGATTCATTTTTTACCACAAATTTCTGTGGGACTCAGCACATTTTATATATTTCAATCACTTTTCAACCACATATTCTGCCAAATCATCAATTTCATATTGGAAAGTAGCCAGTCTTGCTGATCACAGTTGATAAAATACTTCTGAAATTCACTTTTGTATTACACTTATTTTCAACTATTAATTCTACTATAGAAAGAACAAATTTTAATGTTTCTCTGTAGCCCTTCGCCAAAAAAGGACAGTTTTCTCCTCAAAAAAACATTTGCCAAACAAGTAATGAATCCATTGTTAAGATAGTTCCCTAAAAAAAAGTATTGAACCCATTGAATGAGAAGAGCAGTTTCATCTGGGGTAGGGAAAAGCTAATTATGTGGCCACCGAAAGATGGGTCTTCGTCCTTTGCCTAGATGTATCTGCTTGCATTTGCAGTTCAATGTTTTATGCGAACGAGTGTAATAGGCTACACAGTTCCATGGAAATTCATGGCCCTGGCATAGTTCCTGTCCATTTAAGTCAACTTTTATAAGGCAGGCTGAACCAGACAGTTGATTTTTCACTTGAAAATAGCTACATATCCTGGATCACGTCACAGACTCATGAGGAGTTGCAGAGTGTTACAATGAAATATTACAAAAAGTTAACTCAGCACTTGGAGTATTTTGACACGGGCAAATATTGATTAGAAATAAGTCACTTTCAGTGAGACTCACGGTTTAGCACAAAGAAAAGTCCAGCACCAATCATTGTGATCCGAGGCTAATCTTATAGGTTATGGCGTGGATCAAGCCCAATCACCAAGAACTCACATGGACTCAGACTTCAATTGTAATGCAGGTTTGAAGGACTCATTGGTCCTGCGGGAAAAAGTCGGACTTGCATGTCTCAAGCATATATGCATCTGTTAATAGAAGACTTGCTGGAGTTAAATCAAGTTATTTCATATGAAATCATCGGCTAAGCTGCATAAATGCGATGCTCAGTCGTAAATCAAAAATATTATTTTTACTTCATAGCTAAACAACACGGATTATTTTAGAGATGATAGTTATATCCTTGTCCCTTTTTCCCCTTACCAGTCTGGTTCTTATGTCCGTAGTATTTGTCAAATGAATTGGATAGGTAGAACTCTTCTGATTTGCATAGCTCTACAATTATGACTGTATCGTTCACCTCAATTTGATCAAGCCATCACAATAACATTTCTAAATCACTGACACTATCCATTTATGCATTTACCACAGAAAAATCACTTGTGCGGCTTACGGAAATCTTATCTAAAGATATCTTTTGATACTGTTCAACAACTAATGCACGTGAAGAATGATCTGATTCATATTGTCGAAAGAAATCTAGCCAAGTTTGATGCTGAAGAAGCTTACGAGTCCATATTGACCGAAAAAAGGTATGGGCTTTTGCCTTTTATCATTTCTCTTTATTACTAGTTTTTACTTGCTTTCCATTTTCCTTTTGATTATTATTCTTGACCATTCATCTATATGCTCATAATACCATTATTTAGCACAAAGAGGATAATTTTTTTGAACTTGGAGATGATTTGTTTGACTTGCAGAAAACAACGGCCTCAAGACTTTCTAGACTGTATTAATGATCTTCGCGAGTATGATGTACCTTACCATGTTCGCTTTGCCATCGACAACGGTTAGTTCTTTGCAATACATTGATTCAGGAATTTCTTCTATTATTTTGTACTCAAAGTTCGAGACTATGAATTTGTTCTATTTCTCATTTCTGAAATTCAACAAATTCAGATGTAAGATGTGGGCAGTGGTATGATGTGAGTGTCTCCAGTGCTGGGGTTGCACTAGAAAGGAGAACGGATTTGTTACAACGAGCAGAAGTTCATGTTTGTGCCTTTGATATTGAGACCACCAAGCTTCCTTTAAAATTTCCAGATGCTGAGTATGATTCAGTGATGATGATTTCATATATGGTTGATGGTCAAGGGTACCTCATCATTAACAGAGAGGTACAAAAAGAGTTAGACTTCCGTTATTTTTTATTTAAAAACATTAAAGTATGACCTTTTGAGTGTAATGATATCTGGTATCAGCTCATTTCCATGCCATTCTCATCATGTGAATGATTTGCAATTTTTTTTTGGTTACTATTTTCTAAAGGGTCGGCCCTTTTCTAGACTGCAAGAGGCTAAATCATTTAGACAAGCGATAAAGGGAAAGCTGGAATTTCTACTTGCGATATGCACAATTACTTACCATAAGAGAATCCGAAGAGATGAACAACCGGAAACATTGATAATTATTCTGGAAGAACTTAATGGTTAAAAAGAACTGAAAGTAGGAAGAGACTGGAGATGGGTCGATATAGATATTCATCTGCCGTGTTTTCTACTTAAATAAATTTCTCCTTATTTTGGTTTAGGGGTTGCATGTGGGAAGTGCAGCTGAAAAGGTTGCAATAATAAACCATCCCCAAAAGGACATCAAGAGCGTGTAGAACAATAGAGGTTCTACTTCTAGACAATAGACGCCATTATTTCGTAGTGTTAAGATAATAATTTGTTTTGCATGTTTTATCTCTCTCTCTCTCTCATATATAGGATTATTTTATATGGTCATCATTATGTCAGTAATCAATCTTTGGATTTGATCGAAATACAATACATTATTCTTGAACTTTCTAACAGTCAGGTTACTTGTGTGCTAGTTAAGCACCATTCTTAATTTTAGAGGTGTTTCCCTTTTTTTTTTTTCTTAATTTTTTTTAAAAATTAAATCAGCTGAAGTAAAATAAACTCAATCAATAATATTTTTATGATGATTGCAATTTTTTGGCTGTTAATTTTCTTTTGACAGTAATCCTTTGCGTTAGAGAGCTTATGTGCTACTGATGGTGTATTATAGCTTCAGCACATATTCGTTTGTAGAAACTTTTTGTTTAATAATTTGTATAGTCACTATTTTGGAGTTGTATTATGAATCCCAGACTATCAGTTTCTACTGATGAATAATTGACAAATGAGCATTTCTAAATCATGATAGTGCGTTGGCGAAGACGTGGAGGATTTAGAGTACACTCCGAAACCAGAATTTGAAGGGTGTTTTAAAGTTACGAATGTGAAAAACGAGGTGACGATAGTTTTGAATATTTAATAGATATTTCTCTTATTTTAAAAATAAAACCTATATTTATTTACTTTTTGGGTTCTGTAACAGGAAGAGCTTCTTAGATTGTGGTTTGCCCATATGCAAGAAGTAAAGCCAGGTATCTATGTCACATACAATGGCGACTTTTTCGACTGGCCATTCCTAGAAAGCAGAGCGGCTCATCATGGTCTCAAAATGAATGATGTATGTAATTTGCCGTTATTAGCTGTACTGAGTTCACTAATGCATTTGTTACAACTTGCATAGATAATCTTATGTCATTTGTCTCAATATTTAGTTCTTGCATTATGTGATCCTGTCGTTGTGAATACATGCATCTGTGAACTTGTTTATTAACATGCTCCAGGGGTTTCCAAGTGTAACTGTAAAATCTATTGCTAGAAATTATTGTTCACGGATGTGCATGTTGTTCTTTCTCTTTATCAGATTGTTAATGGCTATTGGATTTCTGGTCTCATTTAGTGTTTGTTGCTGAGAGATTTTTTAATGTATTAGGAAGTAGGGTTAGTTTTAAAAGGTATAGAAAAGTTGTTGCATGAATCAAATGTATGGTTAACAATCTGACAAAAAAAGCTCTTAATGAGTAAAATACAAAGAGTCATGAAGATTGTTGCAATTGCACAAAACTTCACTGTGACATCTCAGGAAAACTTCACCGTGACATCTCAGGAAAACTTCACCCATGATCTCCCTGGAAAAGTTTAAGCTGTAAATTGGTGGAATTTGGACTGCTCTTGCAGTTGTTCTTGTTCCTATCTGAATGACATCCATGAAGGACATATTTGCTGTCCATTTCTTTGATATTCTGTTCATTTATCATGTTTGAATGGCAGGAACTTGGATTTCAGTGCGACAAAAATCAAGGAGAATGTCGTGCCAAATTTGCTTGCCATCTTGATTGTTTTGCATGGGTCAAACGTGATAGTTATCTCCCTCAAGGCAGTCAAGGGCTGAAGGTACAAATCTTTAGTTTGAGATTTTTGTTGCAGTCTCCAGTCATTACATCATTTATTACTCCTCGGAGCCACCCACCCTATGTACACCCACACCTAAACAGCCAATCGGCCACCTTCTTTCAATCTCAATTCAAATTCCCTTGAAAATCCAATTAGGAATGAATCAAGATGGACTCATATCAATTTGATTTGTGAGGGGGAAAAATCAAGAAACTTATGCACATGCAGGAAGTAAGTACAGATAGTTAAATACACGGAACACAAAGATCTCCTAAATTCCCCATGCATTTGGGTTGAATTTATCTATTTATGGCTTCATTTAGATTGAATTTGGTTCATAATGTTAAAATACAATATGATTGGGATACCAATTTGACTCACATCCTTCTTGTCAATTTCCTCAATTTTGTTCATGATTGCTTTTTTCTCCATTCTCACATCACCAAACTCTTCTTTGTTCCACTTTTTCAATTCTTCCTTCATCCTTTTCAGTTTTCCCATAAATCAACCCTCATTATCACAGTTATCCCACCAATGTTTCCAGTTCCAGTCAATTCCTGTGGTCTTCAGACGACATTTGGGATAACATCATCTTTTTCACGGGATTATGGGCTAGAGCAGCTGGGACTTTTAGTGATTTAGAAAATTACTTGTTCCGCTTAGATCCTTTTAGTTCTCTTTGTACTATTGTATCCAGCAGCCCATAATTCTTGGGTTTTTGGTTTTTTGGCACTTGCTAGTATCTTGTTGATAGTTTTGTATGGATGACTCGTCCACTTTTTTTGTCTTTTGTAATTTCTTGTTACTTGATTCTTTATAAAAGTACAGTTTCTTATCAAAAAATATTGTCATCTTCATTGGTCTGCTGTAAACAGACCCGGGCCTGCATAATAAATTCAGTTTCTGTCTTCTTGTTCTTCCACGGTGCGTTTAGTGTCCCTTATTTCCACATTTCAGGCTGTCACAAAGGCCAAATTGGGTTATGATCCACTGGAGGTCAATCCTGAGGACATGGTCCGTTTTGCAATGGAAAGGCCCCAGGTATGGCATCTTAGATTATAAATTTTTCCTGGCCATTGCATTTTGCGTTCCTGTTATAGATGATCATTGATGAAATGCGAAGTTTGAGAAATCGAACTTTTTCTCCTTTTAGGGATAATAAGCTTTGATGAAAGATCACCCGTATAGATGGCCAACATATAACTTTTCTAGTTCAAGTTATGTTGGAAATTCCTAGGTTCATGGCTAGGCGTCTTTGAAATGGATTGTTTTTATCATCTTACTATTTATCATCTTACTATTTATTTTCAAACCAAGAGCACACCAGCAAATGACGATTAGTTTGACTAAATAAGCCTTATAAATATTGAAGCCTTCTTTTAAAATTATGTTAGATTCTTATGTTCAGTGTGCTGAAAGAGGAGAAAGGTTTGCGAAGTTCGTTCCTTCAGCAGTATTATTAACTAATAGTGCTTTAATTATAATCCGTGCTTTTCTAAAACTGTCCCTATAAAATGCCTGTTATGGAATTGCTTTCATGTCTAAGAATGGCATTGAAGACAAAACATAAATAGATAATGATATTGTTAAGAGAGCCGTAGGCTTCTTGTGGGCTTATCTCCCTCGGCCCATGCTAGGTTAAGTGTGTAGGGTTTTTTTTGTTCTTCTATTGTTATGCCGGCTTATAGTGTATTGCTAGGGTTATAACCTTATTATATATATATGAGATCGGCTAAGCCCTAAGTAAGCGATCTCTTTTCTTGTTCATATTTGTTTCTTTTCTATTCTTTCATACTTTTAAATTCAACTTGGTATCAGAGCCTAATCCTTCTCTTTTTCCCTTTCAAACACCTTTCCTATTCTTTTTTTCCTTTTTCCCATAATCGAAGTGTTCTTGGGGGTTCTTTTAAACCCTCTGTGTCAAGTGTGTTAAATCTCTGATGTATTAAAGTTGGTGAAGTCGTGGGTTTGTGCTGTGTTTCGATCGGTGTGGGCTTCGTAGTGTTGTTGGTGCGTATGTTATAAGTTGTTGAAATCAAGTCTGCATCGATCAAATCTAGGTTTGTTGCTGTCCAATTTGCGCAGCTTTCTGTTGCTACAGTAATCTCGCTACTGATGGCGCTTCTGATAATCGCGCTACTGATATGTCCAATTTGTGCGATTTTCGGTTGCTACATGACCGCGCTACTGATGTGTCGCTCTGATTGATTACGCTACGATAGTATCGCTACTGATGGTATTTGTTTTCCATAGTGATTATTGTTCATAGGGTTTGTTTTGGTGTGAAAAGTTGAAATTCAGATTTGATCAGCTATCTGGTTTGACCCGGTGAACAATGGGAGATGAGACTGTGAAACCTACATCAACCGCTGCGTCTGGCAGCAAGCCATCTTTGTATTATGTTAATGACGACCTTGGCAAGCCAATTACCAATATTCGTCCGAATGGAAATAATTATCTGCCTTGGAGTTATCTTTGTTGAGCACTTTATTCGTGCTAAAAGGAAAATCAAATTTCTTAAGGATGATCCTCCAAGTAGTACTGATCCAGAGTATGAGGAGTGGGAATCCTCTAACTCGATGGTTCTAACATGGTTATGGAACAGTATGGAACCTAAAGTTCTTACTAATGTGCAGTTTTTACCAACAGCTAAACGGGTTTGGTCATCCCTGAAGGAAATGTATTCTCAAGAGAACAATATCTCACGCATTTATGATCTGTATGAATCCTTGTTTAAGACCAAACAGGGTGAGAGAACCATTGATGAGTATTACAGCACTATGAAGGGATTGTGGGAAGAACTTTTGCTTTATCAACCGCTTACAGTGGATCTCGAGCAACAACGACAAGCTCGAGAACAGTTTCAGGTAGCGCTCCTTTTGCATGGGCTCAATTCCGAATATAGCGTGTACAAAGATCAGCTACTGGCTAGTGAAACAGTTCCCACCGCTGCACAGGCTTTCTCTCGTCTTAAAAGGCGACGTCAAGAGAGTGGTGAATCTGGTTACTCTTCAAAGGAGTCGTCTGCGTTACTGTCTGCTTCTGGTACTGGTGGACGAGGAGGATCGAGTGGTGGTCGAGGTTCTTATGGTCGTGGAGGTCGTGGAAATTCTAATGGTAGGAGCTCACGTGGTGGTAGAGGTAATCGTGGTCGTGGTGGAAGGAATGGTGGTACTGACGAAAGAAAATGCACACATTGTGGTTTGGAAGGACATACTGAACCATTTTGTTGGGATAAATATGGGAAGCCAACTTATGCCAATCATGTTGTCGATCAATCTTTGGAGGCATCCGATGTGGCACCACCCACACCTTCTGATAACTCGACTCCAGTTATTTTGGATCAGATTCTGAGTCGTCTAAACTCCTTGTCTACATCTTTTGGCATGCCCACTGCTACCGTTGCTAGTTCTGGTAAGTCTGCTAATTTGGCAATGCCTTCTTCATCTTGGATCATTGATTCAGGAGCTAGTGCCCATATGACTGGTAATTCCTCTCTTCTTTCCAACCTTGTGTCTACTAAATCCAGTATGAGTTTAGCTGATGGTTCTTCGCGTCCAGTTCTTGGTAGTGGAACCCTCCATCCAACTCAATCTTTAGAGTTGAAATCGGGTCTCTATGTGCCAAATCTTTCATTTAACCTTGTTTCTGTTAGTGCTCTTACTAAAGCTCTAAACTGCTCCATAACCTTCACCGCTACTGGTTGTGTTTTTCAGGACCTCCAGACGAAGATGATGATTGGTTCGGGATATGAGCGCGATGGATTATATGTGTTGGATGTTGAGGAGTCTAGTTCTGCGTCTGCACTGAGTGCCTCTGTGTCGCCACTTCAATGGCATTGTCGTCTTGGTCATCCATCTCTTGTTAAATTACGTCAGTTAATTCCTAATTTGAGTCCTATGTCTGTTTTAGAGTGTGAAGCGTGTCAATTGGGAAAACATCATCGTAGTACATTTCCCAATAGGATTGATAAACGGTCGTTGCGTCCATTTGATGTAGTCCATACGGACATTTGGGGTCCTGCAAGAAATAAAAGTTTGTCTGGTTTTCTTTACTTTGTGGTATTTGTCGATGATTATTCACGAATGACATGGCTGTATTTATTAAAAGATCGCACTGAGTTACCCCGTATTCTTTCTAATTTCTACAATGAAATTGAGACCCAATTCCATACAAAACTTAAAATATTTCGGTCTGATAATGCCTTAGAGTATACCCAATCCTGTGTCAAATCCTTTTGTGAAGATCGAGGGGTTATTCATCAAACCACTTGCCCATATACCTCGCATGAATGGAGTTCTTTGAACGTGAACTGCGTCATTTACTAGATGTTACTCGTACTATGATGTTTGCTATGGGAGTACCTAAGCCATATTGGGCTGACGCTGTTCTTACTACTAATTACCTTGTTAATCGTATGCCATCTTCTGTCCTTGCTAAACAGTCTCCTTTCCAGTTGTTGTACCCTGGTCAAACGACCTATCATGTTCCACCTAGAGTGTTTGGTTGTGTCGCATTTGTTCATGTTCTCAGCCCTGGTCATGACAAGTTGGACCCTCGGTCAGTCAAGTGTGTATTTGTTGGTTATTCCCCGCGAAGAAGGGTACCGTTGTTATAATCCTGTTACCCATCGGTATTATGTTAGTGCCGATGTCACATTCTTTGAGTCTACATCCTATTTTTCCTCTTACGGGGCAATTTGATTGAGTTAGTATCTTGTCGTGAGGGGAGCTTCTTAGTCCATCTCCTCCGATCGTTCTGTCCCGCTTGTCCCTTGTGATCTTGATACGGAAATGTCGGTCGTGTTCCAATTACTACTTTGCGTGATATGCCCATTTATGCTCGATATCATCGTCGCCTTTGTGAGAAAAGACACTGCAAGTGAATTGCCTTTGAACCAATCATCATCCTCTACAGAGGCTCCTGTCGTTCGTACTAAGAGCGTTGATGTAGAACCCATTGCTACAAGAACCAGGTCCAAAACACCATCCTATATCTCGGTTTGTTTCATTTCATCGTGTTGCTCACCTTTTAGACATTTGCATTGTCCATATCTTGTCTCCGCCCCATCTTCTCTTACTTACTCGCGGCTTCCCCTGGTTGGAAATTTGCCATGAAGGAGGAACTATCGCTCTTCATGAGAATAAGACTTGGGATTTGACCCGCTTCCCCATGGAAAAACAACGGTAGGATGTCGATGGGTATATACGGTTAAGTATTTACGGATGGCTCTGTAGAGCGCTTGAAGGCTCGTTTGGTTGCCAAAGGGTATACTCAGACTTATGGGGTGGATTATATGGAGACCTTTTCTCCAGTTGCTCGGCTCAATTCCGTCCGAATCTTGCTCTCTGTTGCTGTTTGTAAGAGGTGGCCTCTATATCAATTGGACATTAAAAATGCCTTTTTGCATGGAGTGTTACATGAAGAGGTTTATATGGACCAACCCCCTGGGTTTGTAGTTCCAGGCCAAGAACATATGGTGTGTAAGTTGAAGAAGGCGATTTACGGGTTGAAACAGTCGCCCCGTGCGTGGTTTGATCGGTTTAGTTCTGTGGTTCTCCAGTTTGGCCTTTGTCGTTCGGCATGTGATCATTCGTTGTTTGTTCGGCATTCCCCTTCTGGTACCATTATTCTCATTGTTTATGTGGACGATATTATAATTTCTGGAAGTGATGTTGTTGGTATTTCCGCTTTGAAGAAATACTTAGGGGCGCAGTTCCATACGAAAGATTTAGGCGTCCTTCGTTACTTCCTTGGGATAGAGGTTGCTCGTTCAGGTAGTGGTCTTAATCTCTCTCAGCGTAAGTATGTGTTGGATCTACTTACTGAGACTGGGCTTCTCGGTTCAAAGCCTATAAATACACCTATGGATCCTACAATGAAGCTGGATGCCGAACAGGGGGAGGTGTTTCCTGATTCGGGTCGATATCGACGCCTTGTTGGCCGTCTCATCTATCTAAGCGTGACTCATACGATATTACTTATGCTGTTAGTATTGTTAGTAAGTTTATGCACAGTCCGCGCGTTCCTCATTGGAATGCTGTGATTCGGATTCTACGATACTTGAAGGGTTCTCCTGGCAAGGGACTTCTTTATCGGCCTTCACAGCATGTCGATATCAGTGGATTCTCGGATGCTGATTGGGCAGGTGATTCCACCGATCGTCGGTCAACGTCTGGATATTGTACTCTAGTTGGTGGTAATCTTGTTACTTGGCGAAGTAAGAAGCAAAATGTTGTGGCTCGATCAAGTGCTGATGCTGAATATCGAGCTATGGCACATACAGCAGCTGAGATGATATGGGTTCGTTCACTTTTGTCTGAGATGGGTATTATGATAACTTCTCCTATGCCGATGTATTGTGATAATAAAGCGGCAATATTTATAGCAAGCAACCCAGTGTTTCACGAGCGCACCAAGCATATCGAGGTTGACTGTCATTTTATTCGTGATTTGATGATGTCAAAGCAGATTGTTACTCCATATGTGAAGTCTGAAGATCAGTTGGGTGATATCTTCACCAAGCCTCCTGCTCGTGATAGTTTTTACTTTGTGTTTCAAGCTGGGCATGTTTGATTTGTATGCTCCAGCTTGAGGGGGAGTGTTAAGAGAGCCGTAGGCTTCTTGTGGGCTTATCTCCCTCGGCCCATGCTAGGTTAAGTGTGTAGGGTTTTTTTTGTTCTTCTATTGTTATGCCGGCTTATAGTGTATTGCTAGGGTTATAACCTTATTATATATATATGAGATCGGCTAAGCCCTAAGTAAGCGATCTCTTTTCTTGTTCATATTTGTTTCTTTTCTATTCTTTCATACTTTTAAATTCAACTGATATATATGTGGCCCTCTCACAAAATTTACTTAACACTTTGAATCTAGTGGTTCAACACCGTATTGGAGCAAGCAAAAGTTTTGGGTTCCAAATCTCGCAACATTTAATGGAATTGTGTACATTTTGGGCTTTAATGGAAGAGGAAGGCATTGAAGACAAAACACAAATAAACAGTGATATACAAGTGGCCCTCTCAAAAAATTGACTTAAACTTTTAGATATAATGATTCCACATTGTAGTGGAGCTAGCAAAAGTTTTGGGTTCCAAGTCTGGAATTGTGTACATTGGGTTTTAATGGAAAAGTAAAATGAATTCCTCTTAATATACAGGGTTTGGTGTGAAATAGAAATATTAGCTTTTAGATAAGTGGTTCATATTAAGGATATCTTTTGAGCTGACAGGCGTCAAGGCTCAAACTTGTGTTGTTCTAGTTGGTCCCTTTGGAACTGCTTTTTAACAGTTAGCTAGCATAACTTGATTTTTTTCCTTTGTTAATCACCTTGCAGATGATGGCATCCTATTCTGTTTCGGATGCTGTTGCGACTTATTACTTGTATATGACTTATGTACACCCCTTCATTTTCTCGCTTGCTACCATAATTCCAATGCCACCAGATGAGGTTTTACGGAAAGGAAGTGGGACTCTCTGTGAAATGCTTCTTATGGTCCAGGTGGGTGTCCAAAACCTTGTATAATTTAAGGCTGTGTTAAAACCTCTGAACTGCATAGAGAAAAATTGAAGTTCTCATGGCCTATTGTCTTCCCCAAGAAAATTTTGTCCATTATCCGACTTTCCTTCTCATTTACTGGTTAAGTACTTAAGTAGCCTGCATCATTGCTATTTGGCATCTGTTTGCTCTTTAGTCCCACCTTCTCACTCCCTCTTCCTTTCCTCAGTCTCAGAAAAATGAGGAAATGGAAATATTTACCACTTTGACACCACTTATCTTTTTTATATTATTATGTGGAGTGAAACCTCAGTCATGTTCAGTTTCATAATGCTTGCAGGCATACAAAGCGAGTGTCATATGTCCTAACAAGCACCAATCTGATCCAGAGAAGTTCTACAACAATCAACTCCTTGAGAGTGAGACATACATTGGCGGTCATGTGGAATGTCTTGAAAGTGGTGTTTTTAGATCTGATCTTCCAACTAGTTTTAAACTTGATCCAGCCGCTTATGAGGTGCTATCTTGTCTCCTTCTCATTTGTGGTTATTTTCAGTTGAACCTTCATTCTGCTAGAGGAGTTTCCAAGTGGAAATGTGATGAATTAATTTGGAGAATTAGAATGCAATCAGACATATCTGTTGTCTGATGTGTGACTAGTCCTTGCTACGTGGTTATCTCTTAGGATTCTTAATGAATATCATTTACTTATTATCCTGAGTGCAAGTTCTTTGCACATTAAAATTTTGTATGTCAGTAATCAAAAGACGTCAATTACAAACTTGTTCGGAAACCGGAACTCCAAGTAGACAGCTTTATTTCTCTATTGTACTTTGGAGAACTCTCTGCTTTACACCTGTCTTTTGCTCATTAATCATCGAGAACCACGTGGCTTGTGCTCCTAATGTAGTAGAGCCTGCCATTCAAACTCAAATTGCTGAAAAGCACAAATCAACTCACCTGATTCGTACGTGTCCTTGACTTGTTGTGTGGTTCATTTTTTTCGACTGATCTCTTTTGGAAGCTATTTCTATAGTACAAACTATACTTTACCTTCTGATATTTTTCTTTTTGGTTTACCAACATTTTTCTTGTGAATTTTTACTAATTCTCTTTACCATTGGCTTCTCAACACCGTGAACGCTTTAGCACTTGCCTTGTCTAACTTTCAGAAAGGTTTTCATTTATTCTTTCATTTTTACTAATAGTTGCAATGTTATACTTGTACAGCAACTAATCAACAATCTTGACCGGGACCTGCATTATGCTATCATGGTAGAGGGAAAGTTGGACTTAGAATCAGTTTTAAATTATGATGAAGTGAAGACTGCTATATTGGAAAAGGTGCTGCTTCTTTCTTTTTCATGTCTACAAGTGGAAGAGATGTTGATCTTAGGGATCTTTTCGTAGTTTTTGTATTATTCTTGATGATTTTCTTTTGCTCTAGATGTTAATGCCATTGTTTTATTTGTTATCATGAATGATATAATTAATACCAAATCTAAAATTATAAATAGTACTTGTTTGGGGGATATTGTTGATAACATGATTTTTGAATGTGCGGTAAAAAAAATAAAAAAAGACGAAGTTTTGAAAAATATAAAAATCGTCAATGAAAGGGGTGGTTCAAATTGATGTTAGAGAAAAATGATTTTGAAAGAAACTACACCGTACAAGCTCAAAGTATTGAGGTTCCATCATAAAAGGTTTATATTGTTAAGAGGAGTAGCCCAACACTTCAAACAATAATTATTGTGTCTCTAAGTAAAATCCTTGTAAAATAATAATGTGGGGATCGAGAAAGAAATCATTTTAGGGGTTTATTATTTTATTGATAAATGAATAATTTTTAATTTACAAAGTCACATATATATTTCTTCTATTATACTTTAATATAATCAATGTAGGAAACGAATGGAAAAACATTGAGTGGTGTCAAATTTGAACTTTAATTTGTACACATAAAAGACCACATATGACATACATCAAAGAGGAAAACATTAATGTACATGCAAGAAGTTAAGGTGCACATCATAGATATACCGGACGTGGTTTCCAAGTTCAATGTGGGAGATTAATCGGGTTGTAGTTAATTTATGCATGTGGAACATAACTTCTATAAATTGAAAAAGAGGCAAAATGGAAAAAAAAAATATTTGTTGAATTTTGTAATAAACTTTTATGTATTTAAGCAGTCATTATTTTTTATATATTCTTTGGGTGGTAAAGCATTTGAAGAAGGTTCCTCTCCCTCTTTTTTTTTTTTTTTAGTTATGAATTTTGTGTGCTTATGTCTAGTACATGGGTCAGGACAATTTTATAATGTCAAAGTGGCATTTGTTATCAAGGTTTTACTGTATTTTAGTGTGGAATTTTATGTATGCATACCATCACAAGATAGTGGCTCATTTGAGAACAACAATCTTGAATGCCTTGCGAGCTTGACTGAGAATATCAACTGCTTGTTTGAGCTTTTTGGGCTCTAATACCATATTTATCATCACATCTGAAGTCTTAAGCAATAGAGAGAGGTTACGTGTACTCGTTTAGCCTTTGTTTGAAAACCTATTTATAAATTTAGTGAGTTGCATTTATAACTACTACTTATTATTACCCACACATTTAGAGATGGTACATGAACAATCGAACTATTATCTGCTGGAGATAGGTTTTCTGAGTATGAGTGGGTATTTTTACATGAGATGCACATAATTTACATGCAGAAACATTGCAGTAATACATTACCAGCAAGACTTGCAAAATAACTTACAATCTTTCTTTACCTCTGCCGTTTAATTTGCAGCTCACGAGGTTGCGGGATGAACCCACACGTGAAGAATCCCCTCTCATCTACCATCTTGATGTTGCTGCAATGTATCCAAACATCATATTGACAAATAGGCTGCAGGTGAGCCACTGAGTTGACTTTATCTAGGTCATCATTGGTATGAAGTTTCATGCTTTTGCAAATCGTTGTCGTCATCGGCAGCTAATGAGAAGTAATTTTTGGGCATTAGCTGTCAATTCATGATTTACTATTCTCTAAGGTGATCCTCATGCTCCTGCCACAGTCATACCTGTTCAATACTAGCATAGAAATTGCCAATAGGAGATTCAGCAATTAACTTAAACTGGGAGAAGTTGCTATATGTCACATGAACAATACAAATAACCAAAACTTATCGAAGTAATGGTCTTTATTGCTTTTCTCAATAGATTAACTATCTTATTTAGCAAGTAAACAGAACTAGACCGCACTTTGAGTGAATAGTCTATATGTCATGGCTAAATAATCAATCACTATAAGCTTCCAGTTTTTTTGATAAGAAACAAATTATTTTATTGCCAACAAAAAGTCATAAGTTACATAACAAGTGGATAAGCCATCCACCATAACCTACAACCACGACGATCTTAATAAGAACTAGTTATTTCATGTAACATCTACATCTAACATCTACATCATTAAAAGGTATCCAAGAAACTATCAGGGTCAAGTCGAAACAAGTACATCTCCAAGATGTCAAACATTCCGGCCGCTCTTGCCCATAAACCTGTGGAGAAAATGATGCTGTCCCAGTTATCTTCCAGTGATCTTTCAAGGTTATCAAAGAGTCTACGATTTCTCTCGGTCCAAATCCCCCAAGCTGCTGCCATCACTATCATCCTCCATAACTCCTTTGTTTGCCTACCTTTCCCCCCAAACTGCCATTTGATGAGGATCAACTCTGCCCAACTCCGTGGCAAGGTCCCTATCTCTCCAAACAAGTTCAAAATTTTGTTCCAAATTCCTCCAGCAAACTCACAATGTATCAAGATATGGTCAATACTTTCATTAGCCTTTCCACACATGATGCAAATAGAGGGAGAAATGCACAAAAAGGGTCTTCTAGATTGCAACAAATCACAAGTGTTAACCTTTTCCAAAGAAGCCAACCAGGCAAACACTTTTATCTTTGAAGGCACACCACCCTTCCAGATGAAACTAAATTGTGGGAAGTAAGACTCGGGAGATGGCTGAAGCATGGCATTGAAAAAAGATTCCAGTTTTGAATTTTCTTCATTGAAATTATTGTTCTTGTTTGTAACATAGACTAATGTCTCTGCTTTTATATCTTGGAAATATAACATGGAACTTATATGCACTATGCTTGAACTGTGATGCCATGTAACAAGTGTACACACTATCGGCCCCTAACCTTTTAATAAATAATTTTTTTTTTTTTTGAAAAAGAAGCAACCTTTATATTAATAGAATGCGTGCAGTCTATGTTGTATCTTTATATTAATAGAAACAACCTTTTAATAAAGACTGTTATAGACTAACATAGATTGTGTACGGTGTAAATTTTAATCTGGCAATGAAAGCAATATAGCTTGTTAGTTTTTTCTCATTTTTTGTTTCTTTTCTGCCTTTCCTACCACTTGGCAATTATGAACTTAGCTTTTGGGTATCACTTGTTTGTTTTGGTTGCCATTTTTCTGTTTACCCACGGCAAGAAATTATGGTTATCAAGACAGATTCCTAGACATCTTTTGCAATCAACTTAGGTTTCTTCTTATCCTGATCTGCAGCCACCATCAATCGTTACAGACGAAGTATGTACTGCATGTGATTTCAATCGTCCAGGAAAAAATTGCCTTAGGAAGCTTGAATGGGTTTGGCGTGGAGAGACATACATGGCAAAGAGAAGGTCTACATTCATGTTTCTCTATATTAGAGCATCTAATATTTGAATTTTGGTCATGCATACCTATGTTTTCCTTGTTGATTATTTTATCAGTGATTACCATCATCTAAAGAGGCAACTTGAGTCTGAGCTTTTTGATAACATATCTGGGAAACAAGTGAAATCTTTCCTTGACCTGCCTAAAGCAGAACAACAGATGAAGCTCAAAGAGCGTCTGAAGAAATATTGTCAAAAGGTTTTCCTGGCCTATCATGTTTAGTTCAAATGATAAATTTGCTTTCATAGATATTACAGTTTTCTTTCCTTTTGCAGGCGTATAAAAGAGTTCTTGACAAACCAGTTACTGAACTTCGAGAAGCAGGGATTTGTATGCGTGAAAACTCATTCTATATTGACACTGTTCGCAGGCAAGCATCTTGGGTTTTACATCGCTTACTATTTGACAGTTTTGACAAACAGTGTCTCTCCGGTTTTCAAGGAGGAACATTCACATTTTTTGTTGTCAGTGTTTAAGTTTGACGACTTTATGCTCTTGTATCTGAACTTCTGAAGTTATCTTCTCTTTCGTTTTGGGTAAAGTTTTCGAGATAGAAGATACGAATACAAAGGGCTCAACAAAGTTTGGAAGGGAAAGTTGTCTGAAGCAAAGTCTAGTGCAAACTCTATTAAAATCCAGGAAGCACAAGTATAACTTACCCAAAAATATAATGTTATCGACTTGTAATTGAAATAGAACTGATCTCAAGCATCGCCGATAACCCTTCTTTTCCAGGACATGGTTGTGCTATATGATTCATTACAACTAGCACACAAGTGTATTCTCAACTCCTTCTATGGATACGTCATGCGCAAGTATATTTCATGACTCCCTCTGTTTAGTTTCCTGTCTTTCGGAAGAATCATCATTGGCCTATTTTTACACTTTGTCAATTTCAAATTTGCAGGGGCGCAAGATGGTACTCAATGGAGATGGCAGGAGTTGTTACGTACACTGGAGCAAAAATTATTCAAAATGCCCGCTTGCTGGTTGAGAGAATTGGAAGGCCACTTGAATTAGACACCGATGGTATCTGGTGCGCGCTACCAGGGTCATTCCCAGAGAATTTCACTTTCAAGACGAAGTATGATTTGAGTAGTTGTAGATGCACTTTTTTTTTTTTTTTTTTCTTTTTTTAAATCTTATCATCATGTGTTTCTTGATCCTTAAATCTATGTGCGAATTTTCATTCATCCATGGTCATTTTTGAATGATTACAAAGAACCTGTTTTATATTCTTCTTCTGTAAACACACTGAGGCTCTTCCAGAGTTATTTTCTTTTAGGCGCTAACTCTTTTGTGGAACATTTGTATCAGAGACCCAAAGAAGAAGTTGATGATATCATATCCTTGTGTTATGCTCAATGTAGACGTGGCTATAAACAATACTAATGATCAGTACCAGGTTAGTCATTGAGTCTTTTTTGCTATGTGTCTCCATTTTGATTGTAACATTAATTATCAAAAGAGCTCTTTCCGTCTGTCATGGACATATGTATCGCCTACATCTGCAAATTATGTGATAATTTCTAATTGCTGTTATTTTAGACCCTAAAAGATCCTGCCAATAAGACTTATGCAACACATAGTGAATGCTCGATTGAGTTTGAGGTGGATGGCCCCTATAAGGTGATTCCTCCAAATTTCACCCTCTAGATGGAAATGAAATGAAACTACTGGTTTGATTGTTTTCTCTAATTTACTGGTCATTTTGAACTTGGTTTTGAATCTAGGCAATGATTCTTCCTGCTTCAAAGGAAGAAGGGATTCTGATCAAGAAGCGTTATGCAGTGTTCAACGATGATGGTACTCTAGCAGAGCTGAAGGGTTTCGAGATCAAGCGTAGAGGTGAACTAAAGCTCATCAAAGTATTCCAGGTATTTATTTTACCGGTGCCCTTAATACACATTCAAACGATTCTGATTGCATAATTTTTTATGGATATTTATTGGACTACTTGAAGTAAAAGGACAGAATAATAGAAAAGCTAGATGAATAAGGTTCAAAGAAACAACAACACAGATGTATGCCAACTCAAGTAGGAAATATTTAAGCTAAATCATTAAATGCTGAAGAGTCAGCAAATGGGTTCAATGACTCTGTACCTCACTTCTAAGTATAATTTAGTATTCACATACATGAAAGAGACAACTGACTGTTGATGGCCTTGTGGATATGCTTCTCTAAAGTGCTATTTATGAATTCAAAGTAAGGGATAGGCATTTTCTCTTTTTATATTCTGGGTAATATATAACCGAAGTAAAAGATAAAAGAAGAAAAAATCATTTAAATGTGTATATATATTTTGTATCAAAATTTAATCTTAAGTCAGACAGCAACTATTATTATGGCTATACTTTAACATTTTATGCCGGAGATACCAACTAGACTAGTATACTGCTTCTGCAACGGTGGTTCAGATCGTAGGGTTGAAGAGTAGGTGCAAGAGGTTTGAGAGGAGAAGGAGAAGGAGAAGAAGGTGAAGACCAAATGACAGACGAACATACGGATATATTGTTTTTTTAATCCTTGCAGGGGAGAAAATCTTCCTCCGGTCGGTGATAATATAATTCAAATCTTATTTTCAATATGCTCCCCCACCAGTCTTCATTTTTTCCCATCAAAGCCTAGAACATATAATTTCGCTAAATGGATGGCAGGGAGATTTAAAACTACTCTGGAACCGTCTTTTTCTTTTCAACTGGAATCTTTGCTATTTCTCTTTCGTTTCTTAATCACCACATCAAGCAACATAAGTTTATGTTGTGATATTTGCACACACATCCACCTTCCGGAAACATATTTATCCAGATCTTTCCAACTCCTATAAGTAGGACAAAGGAAAATGAAAATCATGGTTATTTTGTTATAATTTTAACTTATTCTCACATCAGGATTAGTGGGGGAATGGGTTCCATCCAAATGTCTCTTTCTTTCACAACTCTAGATGTTTAATTGAGGGAAATGCTAGACAAAGTCATCATGGTAAGGGCCATCATAATTTGCATTTGAGGTAGAAATGGATGAACGTTGAGTAAATGAATCATTAGCTCTCAAGATGTTTAGTGACTAATGTGAGGAAAATAGAAATACCTCACTTAAAGAAATTACTTGAATTTTATTTTATTTTATTTATTTATTTATTTTTTAATACAAATTTTACATTGAGTTGTTTCTTATCATGCATAACCCAGAAAACATTTTTGCAGGCTGAGCTATTCGATAAGTTTCTCCATGGGTCAACTTTAGAAGAATGCTATTCCACTGTTGCTTCTGTTGCAAACCGTTGGCTTGATCTTCTTGATGTACGTTGGCGGAGTCTGATAACTAGTTCTAGTGTTGCCTTCTTGAAACTAGAAAGTTCTGCAGCAATAGAAATTGGCTTTGCTTGTCAAAAATATTCAGTCTTACCATCACTGTACAAAAAATACGAGCTTTAGAGAAGTTGCTTTACGGTATTTTGAATGTTTTCTGAACTTTAATAAAGTTTCCTTGAATTCTTTTCTTTTCTTTTTTCCCCCCCGAAAAAGTTTCATTTCTTTTATCATGTACTTCAGAATGAACTTCCTCGTCAAAACAATAGTAAATGGAAAAAACATTAAGGGGTTGTTCTTTTGAAGAGTTCACGCCATTCCTTGTAAAATGTGTGGTTGGTATTGTATTGGAAAATATGTGTGTGGTTGAAAATGTGTGTAGGTTACACGGAATTGCGTGAAACCTTGAAAAGAACAAGGCCTAAGTTTAGTGCTTGATTGGGAGGGACTTTTAGATTAAATGATTTCGAATGTGTAGTTTGGAAACGGAGGGAATCTTTAATGATATGAATAAGTTGTCAATTTAGTAAAACGAGTTGTTGAAAATGGTGTTTGAGATTTTTGTAGAAATCGAGACCGCACAAGCTCTAACCAATTATTACACATAAACTTTATTATTCCCCTATCTCAACAAGCTTGTCACATGCACATAAGAGCTCAATTTAGCAAGGCTCATAGCTATTTTATTATAATTTCAGAATCAAGGGAAAGATATTGCGGATAGTGAGTTGCTTGATTACATATCTGAGTCAAGCACAATGAGCAAGTCCTTAGCCGACTATGGTGAACAAAAGTCATGTGCAGTGACCACAGCAAAGCGTCTTGCTGATTTCCTAGGGGATGCAATGGTAAAAGACAAAGGATTGCACTGCCAGTATGTGGTTGCATGTGAACCCAAGGTATGCAACTCTTACGTTTAGTGGGTGCAAGAATTTCCTATTTTGTCACAAAGTAAAATACATAATTAAATGATATCCTGTGCCAAAATAAAATAAAATTTAAGAGGTTTTCAGGTTTATGTTTACTTTTGTTTGGGAAAGTTTTATGTAACTGAAGTTTCACTGGGCAGCAACTTTGAACGATCACTTGCATGGTTCCAAAAGGCCTTACATTATCCAACCTTCGGTGTTAGCCATTTGTCAATTATTTGGTTCTTTGGCTGTGCAACCTGTTGTTGCTTTGTTTCTTAGGTTATTTAAATGTATTACTGAGCAGGGAACCCCAGTAAGTGAACGTGCTGTCCCTGTTGCCATTTTCGAAACCAATCCTGGTAATTTTGTATTAATTTTCTACATATTTTCCTTAATGTATATGTAACATAAAAGAAGTGCTTATATGTATTGGCCTTTCAGAAATTATGAGGTTCTACGTGAAAAAGTGGTGCAAAATCTCATCAGACATTGGGATCCGGTCCATTATTGATTGGTCATACTACAAACAAAGGCTTAGTTCAGCAATTCAGAAAATTATAACTATTCCTGCTGCAATGCAAAAGGTGGGAATGCTGTTCCTTGATGCTTACTAAACTATTGCTTCTTTTTTTTCTACTAACAATTTGCATATTTATCAGGTTGCAAATCCTGTTCCAAGGGTTGTTCATCCTGATTGGTTGCATAAAAAGGTTCGTGAAAAGGAAGACAAATTTCGCCAGCGAAAATTGGTAGATATGTTCAGTGTGGAGAAAAGAGCTGATATAGTGAGACGCAATAATGATCTCAATTCCAGTAATCACATAATAGATGAACATAATGTCCAAGACTTGGAAGACTTCAGGAACAATGGAAAAACTTCTCTGGTCGGGCCTAGGCCTATTGTTCATGCCTATGGAATCCACAATGACAAGAATCGAGTAAAAAACAGTAGCCAAGCAGAAAGTCCAAAAGAAATTGATTCTGGTGGAAATGGATGCACGGAGTCAGTGCACCTGCTACAAAATGTTTCCTTCAAAGAGAATAGTGACAGGAATGTTGATTATCAAGGATGGCTTAAACTGAGGAAGAGAAAGTGGAAAGAGACTCGAGAGAAAAGGAAAAGGCAAAGGTATGTTTTCTATGGACTGCAACTTATGACATCAGTGTCTGATATGCTTCCTCCATTAACATCGTCGGAGTAGAGCGATTAAGGTGTTCAACATTATAATATATGACCATGCAGACAATCATTGCTATATAATATTTTAAAGGAATCTCCAATTCCCGATCAACCTAAGTCCTTAGTGAAAGTGGACTATTCTTATCTAGTGAAAGTGGACTATTCTTATCACTAATTCCGTCTTGTTCTGAGCTTTCCCAGACAACTAACTCCCTTCTGAACTGCGGTGGTCTTTTAGTGAGAGAACCAACTCTAAGCATGACACTCATAGCAGAGACAAGCGAGTCTTCAACCCTTTTCATGAGTCGCATAACCTTAATATATGGGTTTCTTTATCTATCTCTTTAATTAACCAATATCAGCTCCCCTCAATCTTCATTTTCCCCTTTAATGAACTGTTAACTACACACACAGTGTGTACTTTTCGTTGGTGTTGATACTGGATACATGACTGCTGCAGGTTGGACAACTCAGGGACACATAACCTTAGAAATGGTGTTGCTGAGATGCGTAGTGGCATTGTTAATCAGAAGCAGCCTCAAGGTAAAACGGGGGTCAATTCCTATTTTGAGAGGCATGATTTGGCACTTACGCGCTCCCACTGGCAGGTGATGAAGTTCTCAAGCAG
This sequence comes from Jasminum sambac, assembly GCA_018223645.1. Taxonomy (NCBI): domain Eukaryota; kingdom Viridiplantae; phylum Streptophyta; class Magnoliopsida; order Lamiales; family Oleaceae; genus Jasminum; species Jasminum sambac. The sequence goes on from CP073652.1 coordinate 33,766,859, forward strand.
TTCAGAAGCAATTTTCTTTTACCTCTTTACATTTTAATTTCCATGATATATATGTATATATGCCTCTCTTCTTCTCTAACTTTATTATTATTATTATTATTATTATTATTATTATTATTACTATTATTTATTTATTTATTTATTTATGTATTTATTTGTTTATTTCTTTTTTATCCCAGATAATTCAGCTTGTACCCAGTTCGCAACATGGCCATATTTTTGCCTGGGCAGTTCTTGATGGGAAAATGCGTAAGATTCCCATACTTGTTCCCAGAGTGTTTTACCTCAATTCTAAAGCTCCTGTGACGGAAGAATTCCCTGGAAGGCGTGTCAATAAGATTCTTCCCCATGGACGGCATAGCTACAACCTAATTGAGGTTTGATTGTTTTTACAACAAAAGTTACACATCAGTTCGGTGCAGTTTATTGTAATACATTGTTTTCAGGTGAAAACATGCTTATTTTTTAATGTTTATTTTTTATAAGGTTATAATTGATGAAGAACAATTTAAGGCTGAGAGCAAGAAATTAGCAGCTCACCTTGCAGATCCTGAAGTTGAGGTGAATTTACACCATTCAGTTTTACTTGCAGAACTCCTCATAGTTTGAATGGTTTGCACATTGATCCCTTGTAGACACTCTGGCAGTGCGGATCATCGCTATTTTAAGCTTTTCCATGTTGAGCAGTTATATTCTTTGACTGAGTGACATTGATTTCGTAGAATCTTTTTTCCCATGATATTTCATGCTGTTTAAAAGAGACCAATCTGGAAATGCATCTCGTAGTGGAGTTAGTTGATTGCATATGGCCATTTTCTAAATACATATAATGACTTGGCTATGTGGAACTTTGATCAGGGAATATATGAAACAAAAGTTCCACCAGATTTTAATGCTATCCTCCAGATTGGTTGTGTCTGTAAAGTTGATAAGTCAGTGAAGAAACGAAATGTCCAAGATGGCTGGAGTCTGAGTGAACTGCATATGAAGACCACAACAGAATGCCCATATCTGGAACAGTCAGTTTCCTATTTCTACTTGTATCATAGGTAATGATCTCACTCCTATCCAGACCTGAAATTATTTGGTGTGCAAACACATAAGCAAGGTTGGATATCTACTATTATATTAGTCTCCTGTGTTGCATATGACATGGGCAGATAAATTGCCTATCGTTATTTAACAATGAGACAGGATTGCATTATATTTTCCTTGCTGTATAGTGTGCTAGACCAAAAATAAGTACATTAAGGAATTCCTCCATGAAGAAAACAGAATTAGAGTGCCCCAAAACTCTTACGAACTAAATATTGCTCTTCCTTGTAAGGAAAACGAAGTTCACATCTCTATAGGATTTGAAAACATCATTTATCAAGTCCTAAATACTCTTCTCGCATTGCATAGGCTTGCCGATCAGGTAGTCATCCAATATGCTATTATTGTGGACAATTGCCTGACATCCACTCTTTTTGTAATTCTCGGTGATAATTATGGTGCTAGGTGCTTAAGAAAAAGAATCCACCAGGCCTTATTGGGATGTGAATACATGAATAATTGTTGCCTCATTTGAAAGCTTTGAAATGATATCCAATAGATTTTCATTACAGTAAATATTTTGCTTCAACATCATGCTGCTGCCTTCTCAAGAACATGGCATGGCTAGGAAATATTTTTACCTGATCACTAAAAGCTTGTATGTTGAGTTGAGTGTTTACAAACATTTTGCTTGGTCCACTTTTCGTACATATAGTAGGACCGGCAAGTAGTGCCCACTTTTGGATTGCTTATTTTTATATGTTTATAAACAAAATTGTGCCTTAAGACTTAATAAATGAGCTGTGTTATGTGCAAGAAGGAGAATGAGAATATTGACCATATTTTAGTGCATTGAGAGGTTGCTAAAGGGATTTGGGGGAGAACTTTGCATGTGTGTGGAGAATCAGGTGTATTTCCAAGGAGATGGGCAGATTTGATACTTATTAAATGGTCTTTTGGAAGTGATAGAAAGCAAAAGAAGGAACGGTGGAAGCTGTTTAGTATGGCAGCAGGGTGGGTGCTTTGGATGAAGAGAAACCGAAGAATTTTCGATAATTTGGAGCGGGCGTCAGATGACATTTGGGACAACATCGTTTTTCTCACTGGGTTGTGGGCAAGAGCAGCTAGGTTTTTTAGTGACTTGGAAAATTTCCTGTTTCGTCTCAATCCTTTTCGCTCGTTGTGTACTGTAGTACCTACCAGCCTTTAGTCCCTTTTTTGTGTTTTTTCTGTTGTCTATTGGCTTGTTGTTCTTTGTCCCTCTTGGGTGGATGTCTTGCTCGCCCTTTTCTTGTATATGTTCTGTGCTTTTATTTCTTAATAAAAGTTAAGTTTCATATCAAAAAATGAGCTGTGTCTTTTCTTCTCTGCAAATAAGTTGAAAACAATATGTGAACTGAAGCATGAGAGGAGACACAAAATTTTTAAATTTTATTGGAAGAAAAGGCACATTAGTATAGAAAATAAACAAAAATGAAAATGGTTTTGTAAAGAGTAGCCTCTCCTCCTGGTGAACTAGTAGTGTCAATTGTTTGTGCTTACTATCCTTTCTTGCCACTAGCTTCATCAAATTGTCAGTAACAACAATCCAATTGTTCTAAAGTAAGAATGTCTGTTCATTATGTTCTTATTATGGAACTAGACCAGTTTTATCCTGCATTATGATATTTTTCTTGCACTGCCTGGTTATGATTTGTGGCTTTAAACACTGAATTCTGTTACAACTATGTAACCAGCTAACAGTCCTTAAACATATGAAAAGTCGATGCAGCAAACCATAGTATCAAATGCACAAAGCGCAATGAGGTGCTTGGAAACATTGAAGTTAAATCTGAAGTAAAAGATAAATTCACGCACTCATAATTTTTTTTACGCAGATTGTACGTTTCAGTATTTCTCAACAAATTTTAGTAAATATATGCCATGTATCTTCTTTTGAGCATGGTCAATACAAATAGTTTACTGAAATCATGGTCACTTAACAACTTCAACACTCAAGTGGTAAATGACATGAAAAATGGATAGAAGTGCAACTTTTTTTGGTAAAGCATTCTTGTTGGACATTTACACACGCAATAATTTACCCCAAGTGCACGGGGCCGTGTTCAAGTAATAAAGTGGGACTTAGTTAGAGTCCGGATGTCGTATACACAGCGATTGGTATTTGTAATCGAATCTCTTATTCTAGCATAAAAGGGAAAGCAAGTAAAAACACACACTTAAAAGGTTTGAAGATTGTTTTAACTAAAGTAAAAGGCAAAAGAAAATAAAGACATGAAATGCGGGATTGAACGGGAATTAACTAGGATTAAGAATAGTTGGGATTCATGATTTCATTCAACCTAAGCCTAATCAAATTCAATGCCTAACCTTTAGGTAATGTACATTCTCAATTGTTAGACCCGATTTTCCTATTTTAATCTGTTACCTCTCTCAAGCATTAAACGGGCCCTTACAAATTAACCCAACCTACTATATCTCTATATCAATTGGAAGTCAATAGTAGCATTAGGACTTGTGAAAGTAGCTCAATGGATCGCCTAAAGTTAGGATATATCTCTATCCCCTACAAGAACCTAGGTTGATTGCTACTTGGTCTAATTAGCGTACTCCTATCTCTAAGATCCTACTCTAATCACAAATGCACACACTTGGTGATCAATCAAGCACATGGTTAAGGTTCAATAGCAAACACACAATGGAATGAACAATCAATTACAAAACTACAGGCATATTCATTAATTAAATTAGGTTAAAATCTATTAATCATCGTAACTTATACAATACTAGCTCATGACAAAGGCAATACAAGACATCAATAGAATACAAGTATAAATGGAAGAGAAAATGGAAAATAACAAGAACAAGCTAAGATTTCTCCCTTTGGTGCTAATCCTTGATTCTTCCATTTCCACCATCTTCTCCTCTTGCGTTCTTCATCATCTTCTCCAAGTGATAATCCCCAATCATGTCCAAAAGAAAAGAAAAGAGAAGAAGAAAAAAGAGGAAGAAAAACTAAGAACTCTAACCTAAAACTAAGAAGAGAATGAGGAATTGGGGGTGAATTGGTGTGTTAAAATGCCCCAAATTCGTGCGTCCATTTATCCCCAAAAGGTCCCTCAAGTATGCTGAAAGAAATGCCATTTTCGGGTATTTTTGTGCAGAAAAAAGGACTTTACGGCTGTAAAAATTCCCCGTACAGCTGTATAGATGTTTTTGCCCAATTTTTCAGCATGCGCAGGTTTCAGTATTTTGGCCATAACTTTTGATCGCAATGTCCGATTGAGCCGATTCAAATTGCGTTGGAAACTGGACTCGATAATCTACAACTCTGGTTGATTGTGTCCTCCAACTCAACTTGTATCTTTATAAAAAATGCTCCTCTTTGTGTCCATCATCTTCGTCTGGCCATAACTTTTGATCCGAAACTCGGAATTGAGATCCGTAAAAAGTGTCGGACTCATCATTCCATGTTCTTCTGTGTGAGCTCAAGAAACGCAGCTGAGAAGATCTTCACAAATTTGCACCCGAAGTCCTCCAATTTTTGGATTGTGTCGTTTTGGTCCTCAACTTCGGGTTTCTCTTACATTTTTCATCCATTTGGCTCCTTTAACGTCGTTTTCGTCCACATTGTGGAATTTAACCTATAAATACAATAATTATACAAATATTAAGTAGAAGTCCGCTCCATTTAACTGTATAGAGCTATAAATAATTGTGCAAAAACCACACTTATCAACTCTTTTACACATGTTGCACTTAGAGTGCTTCAGTGAATGACCATGCATTGATGCCTATAGAAATGTACCCATGATGTGCTTAGTGCTCGGCTCTATACCAAGACGTGGATTTTAACAAGAACATCGAACATTTTATGCATACACATTATACTTACGAGTGTTATATCAGATTACAATGGTAGAACTTACTATAGGTTCTTCTGTTCCATATCTTCAATATACTTATGAGTGGTATGTCAGATTACAAGTAGACTTTATTATGGTTCTTATGTTCCATTTCTTCAATATTGTCTCTCAGAAGAGACTCAAGTTCCGAGGATTAACACGTAGTAGTTGGTTTGCCCAAACAATTTCCAATTGCTATTGGAGAACAGTCTCAACACTCACACATACATTTTCAATTAATAATGTTTTAATTGTTTCAGCATTTCTGAAGGACGAGCTACATACATTGGATATTTTCCTGCATCTAGCAGAATATTTGTTGTGGTTGTTAGTCCATTCCAGAATAAGGAATTATCACCTCAAATACTTGAAAGACAATTTCGCGAAGCTTGCCAAGCATTATCTGTTCAACCCCCAAGAGAAGGCATTAGTTTCAAGGTATATTTTCTTTGTCTCAGTAACATTATATGGATAACTTCTATCTTTGTATATTTGTAACATGTATTATTTCTGTTAGGTTGACTATGTTGGGCACATCAAGGATGCACAAAGGAACATGCAGAGGACAATAATTGAATTCAGGTTTTTGGATACCTTCCTATTTATCATTTAACTTGCCAATATTTAATGGTAATCCTTACATCATAAGGCAGTTGGCTGTGCTCTGGGCTCCTTACTGGCAACAAGCCTGCACCTTCCATCTTTAAGGAGACTTTATATGCAACTATCCCTAGTAAAATGTTTTTTCTTCTGAAACCTACTTAACTAAAAGCATTGATGGACCTTCACGTGTATTATTTGAATCAACATGTTTCTGAGCTTTCCTTGGTTCATGCTAATTCTGCTGCATCAAAATGTTGTCAGATAACTAAGTTAAAGGGTACTCGGCCGGTTACAGGAAGAGTGAAAGTAAAATTAACAGGTCCAGAAGTTAATATAAGTTTGTGAGTACTATGCGAAATCATTTGTCACAAGATATAGCATACAAGACAAACTACAGGGTTTGAATGTTAGTCAAGAAAACCGTCAAGCTCTCACATGGCCAATTGATATTCAAATTGTATTAAGTTATTATAATTTCTGTTTTGGGCCTATTTCTCTCCACTAAGCTAAAGGTCTGTCTTACTTTAGAAAATTCAGTTAGCAATCCATAGTTTGTTAATTCACAATCGATCTGCTTGGTCATTTTCTGGTGTGAATTGGTTTTTCCAGACAATGGCATCATGGGCCTGTGATTGCTGTCATTGAGTGCCCTAATCTCCTCCTAATGAAGTCTGGTATACGGATTTTAGAAGATTTTCCTTGTGTTACTATCCCTCCTAATGCTCGCGATAGCCAATATCAGGTGATTCTGAAATATTGAAATAAGAAGCTGCCATGGGTATGTGATTTTTCAAGTTCTATAGTGCATATGATGACAATATTGCTGCATCCTCTCTTCAATAGGCTATTGGTTGGCAAGTAATGGCTGCTAGAATTGGAATGCAACGGTGTGCTGTGTCCTCTCAATGGCTGAATGAGAGAATTACACTTTCACGATATGCCCATGTATATACTCACTCTCCATTCCTCCAGGATTAGCATTGAGTTTATTCATTGTTTTTTCAAGTTCTTAACCAACGAACAAATGAGTAGGTTCCATTGGGAAATTTCGAGGTTGATTGGCTAATACAGACAGCAGATATCTTCTTCTCAAGAGCCCTGCATGATCAGCAACAGGTCTTTTTTCCATTACTTGTTATGACTTTTTGCTCAATTCTTTGAGTCTGCCGTAAAATGAATAAAAAGGCGGCTTCTGTGTGCCTCATAATTCTTGTCATATGTGTACCGACACGCTTAGCTTGAACCTTCTCGATCCTTTCAGGTTCTTTGGATATCTGATAATGGCATTCCAGACTTGGGAGGCATACATGAAGAAGTGCCATGTTCTATAGATGAGGTGTGCTTTGAGAAAATTGGTCTCTTACTTCTTTCTTTATTTTCCTGGCTATGGTCTTCTTTCTCAACCAGTACATTTTTTGAACAACGGACATTCTGAAGAATCCATCTTGTTTAGTATCAAGATGTTTTGAAATTGACAACGTCTATTCAAGCAGGTCAATCAAACTGTTCTTGCCTATCCTGGTGCATATAGAAAAGTGACAGTGGAGCTTAAGGTCTGATAACCACCCTGTCTCTTTGATACTCTTTCCCTTTTCTCAATATCTGATTTCTTTGAGTATCTATTATTATTTTAGATACATCACTTGGCTGTCAATGCACTTCTGAAAAGTAACCAAGTGAATGAAATGGAAGGAGGTTCTTTATTTGTTACGGACCACGACATGAATTCTGATGACCGATATAGCTATGATGAGACAACCTCGTGTGGACCTGCATTCCGCATCCTAAAGCAGTTAATCCAAAGATGTCTTGCAGATGCAGTTACATCTGGAAATGTGTTTGCAGATGCTCTGTTGCAGCATCTGTACAGATGGCTCTGCAGGTTGCTAAAGCAAACTTATTTTCGACGTGTCAATTATTTCTTATATAAATAATAACACCTTTGCAAACTGTTCTTCAGCCCAAAATCTAGACTCCACGACCCCGCTCTTCACCTCATGCTTCATAAGGTAATTCCTTATTTCCTTAGTGTGGAAATGTGGGTGTTGTTTATAAAGTGATAAAGGAGTACCAGGGTGCAAGTGAGTTGACCCACAGCCTAACAGAAATAAATCCAAGCTTCTCCCATTTCCTTCTTTTTATTCTTTTAGCATTGGGAATTTGGGATTAAGTCAACCGTCTTGTCATTCTTAGAAGGTCTTTCGTCCGCTGCTTTTTTAATTCTGCGGTGTGCTACTTTGTTGATTAGATTCTTTAAGAGCATAGAACATAGTTAACACATAACGTCACTCTCAATATTGTTCAGATCAATGTTGTATGAATTTTGACATACGATTAATTGTATTGCCAGGTTATGCAAAAGGTGTTTGCTCTGCTGATGTCTGAGTTTCGCAAGTTAGGTGCATCAATCGTGTTTGCAAGCTTCAAGAAAGTAATAATAAATACAGGAAAATCAGATCTATCTGCAGCTAAAGCTTATTGCGATAGTATAATCAAAACTCTACAATCTAGGTCTGTCTACTCATTTTGATGAACATCTTATCAATAAATATTGTTTACTTTTGGGTGCGTTACTCAAACTTGCTATTTAACAGAGAATTATTTGAGTGGATTGAGCTTGAGCCCTTGCAGTTTTGGCATTCCTTACTTTTCATGGATCAGGTAACATGTTTAACGCTTTTCTTTGTCGGTCCCTTTACTCTCTTTAACATGGTGCAATGGAAGAATATGAACAATTTCCCCTGCTTTTCGAGACGTGCCCTAAGCCCCTGAGCAGATATGCATATACGTAATGGCACCTGAGTTATTGAACTTGTATGGGTTTTTTTCCCTACGGGTGTGGATCTCAGTGGTTTAGAATCCAGATAATTGGGCTTAACTGTCTTTATTTTGGATACGGGTACACAATGTTCATAAAATTTTACCCAAGACAGAATAAAATAGTTTAATAAAGTTTTGTAGTCATAGATACTTGGTGTATTTAAGTGGAAAGGAACATTGATGAAAACATTACCTTCTCTTGTTTTCTTTTGGGATAACATAAATCTTCTTTGTTTCTACTGGTGCAAGGCTTCATGTGCATGTTATGGTTCATAATAATCAGATTTCCAGCATAACCGGATACTTTACGATTATATATTGATGCCATATGCTGATCTATGGTGACTTTGAGGGCCTCTTGTCCTCCTGCAATGCTTGTTACCATAGAATTCCCTTTCTTTATGAAAAGAAAGAAAATGGACGCTCAACATGCTTCCACGTAACAAGTTCATAACGACCTCTAAAACTAAAATCAAGAAGTACTTCTTTGGAAAGTGAGGAACATTGCTCCTTTTAGCTTGTATTTCTCAGATGTCGATGCCCACAATGATTCCAGGAATTTTTCCTTTCCTCATAACCCTTTTTTTGTTGATAACCGAGGGTATTGGGGGCCCCACCCCCAGCTAATCCCATGAGGTTCTAGCACTTGGACCGGGAGACGCCCCAGTGGCCTCAAGGGGCATTGTTTTTACCTCGCGGGGAATCGAACCTGAGACCATGTACCTAACCACACAATCCCAAATTCGCCCTTACCGCTACGCCAACCCCCCCATGACTTAAAAGAGACATCAATTTGTCCTTCAAACTGTCTGCAATTTCTTTCCATCTATATACCTAAAAAGTAGTTCACTATCACTTTCTGGGACACTACACTCCTTCGTAAGCCCAAAACCAATTTTCAAGGAATAAACCGATGACTTCCGATACCCAAGCAAAATCCCTTATCCCCCAGAGCATCTCCATCTCTTACTAATCAAATGTAAAATGCATTCATGTTCATGGCCTGAAAGACAAAATGTCCATGTTGTTGGACTCTAAGAGCTTCAATTTCTCTTTGAAGTATATTGCTAAATTTCATCATTTTCACAAGATTTCAGAAGCAACTCTAGCTTAACATCCCTTGATTGCATGCTTTTTGTTTGACTGGTGCGGTTTACTATGTAGTAATTTTTACTGAATTCAGCCTTTTCTCTTGTTTGGCTGCTTGGAATGATTGATAATCCTTGATAGTGTTAACATAAAGCCATCCGTTCATGCATATCACATTACTCATCTTTCCGATATATGGTCCTCTCCATTTTCCTTTTCTTTTTTCTCCCCCTAATTTCTTCCCCCCTTTTCCATGGTAGTACAACTATGGTGGAATTCAAGCTAAGGGCAGACCGGCAGAAGAGAATTCAGAAGTATGTATCGAAAGCACACCTGATGAGGCTCAAGTAGATATTGTCTCAAGCTGGAACATTGCAGAAACCTTACCCAAAGCAACACAGGTAGCTCATTACTCTATAATTTATTTTTAATAATGATAGCTTTTGCATTGGCTTGATTACTGGAGGATCAAAGTTTTGGTTGTTGTTACTGCCCACAGGTTTAATTTGAATGTGAAAGCATGCATAATGCCTCCATACAGAAATTAAGTCCCTGCCATTTGGGGAATCAGTAACTCTAAAGGCATAATTGTTGCCTTTTTATAACCATCATCGAAATCACTATAAGTCTATATAACATGAGGAAGAATTTAGCTATGTTGCCTGTTGCCTTCAACTGTCCTCTGGACCTCAATTACAATGAGAGCTAGATACCTGTTCTACTTGAACTGTTGCTTTTCGTGCCAGAAACCAGGATCTCCATGGCAATAAAATATTTAACATTTCAACTAGATAGTTTCAAGTGTAAAAGAACACCCACTATTGCTTGATCTGGTTGAGTTGGGCCAATCTCAGCCAGCCAATAGTTATCGTCTAACTTGTCACAGGCCAATGAAAGTTGAACGACAATGCTTCATCTTTGATCCTGCTGGTCACATCTGATTGGGTCTATTTGGGATGTTGTAGAGTGGGATAGTAGGGTTTCGTAGGGGGGATTCTGCCTAGGTAACTTCATTTGGGTGAATAAACCCCTGCTTTTTCTAGGTGAAACCTCAATTAGGGAAACATCACAGCTCAGCATTGGCTATGTGGTATTTTACAGGTGATCTGCCTAATCAACTTTCTATTTTATTTTTTAATGCAGGATCATTTCATCTTGATCGTTTCTGAATTTTTATACAAACCATGGAAATATGCACAAGAACAAGCTGCAGCCCGAGCTACAACTGGTGACTTGTGCACTCCATCAATAACAGCTGCAACTGCTGAAATTCTTGAATCACAGATGAACTCATACCTGAGGAAAGAGGTACTAGTTGAGAGTCATGAGCAATGGTTTTAAATTTCGAACAAACTCATTGTCTGGGGAGTTAAACTCGACTAAAGTAACTGCATGACTGCAGATTGGATCTTACTTTACAGACAAATTACTTAAAATTGTATGTGATCCAAGTCTTCATAAGAGTGACCAACTAAACTCAGCTGGAAGTTCTCAACCTTCTAACAATATCCATAAGGGGGACCCTGCTCTGGATTTCATCAAGTATATCTGTGCAGTTTTGGCTCTTGACCAAAATGTTCAGCATGAAGTGCTGGTATGCATATTTACGCATGCTTAAATTTTCCTTTTCATTGCTTAAATTTCCTAAGCTTGTGATGATATATGCATTTTAGGATGCAATAACACTTTGCTCAGCTTACCATGTCTCTCAATCACAATTCATCTGAGCATTTTATTTGTGACTTCTACATGTGCAGATCATGAGGAGGAATCTTCTAAAATTGGTCCGCATAAGAGAATTTGCTCCAGAGGCCGAATTCCAAAATCTATCTTTGTCCTTAACTTTATCAAATATTATTTGCAGGTAAGGTTCTAACTAAACATTTTCTCCCAATAAAAATGTGAGCCATGATTTTACACATTTTCATTCCTTCCAAGAAAAACTTCAAATCCCCAGGACTCGATCTTGATTTCCTCTCCGTGTAGGCAGGATTTATTATTCCCATTTGCCAATATGGACTCATGTAGTTGGGTCCAATTATTGACATGTAAAGTGGGCCCAACTTCTGCTGTCAATCTATCAGCAAATAGTCCATGTCAACAAGTGGGATAATCACTCCTCCCCTCATGGGTAGGAGATCAAGATTGCTCCGCAATTAATTCTAAATTTCTCACTTATTTTGATGTTTGAATTACATCTGCTAATATCCTATCTCTCTGGTCAGCTACTGCAATGACTGCAGAGATCTAGATTTATGCCGTGACAGGGCCTTAATTGGTCAGGAATGGCGTTGTGCTGTGCCTCAGTGTGGGCAACCTTACAATCGTGAGGTGATGGAGAACGCCCTTCTTCAGATTATACGACAGAGAGAACGACTCTTCCATCTTCAGGACCTAGTGTGCCTTAAATGCAATCAAGTTAAAGACACACATCTATCTGAACACTGTGCATGTGCTGGATCTTTTAGGTGCAAGGAAGAGATCTCTGACTTCCGCAGCAAAATGCAAGCCTTCTTGAACGTAGCTGTCGATCAGAAATTTCAACTACTTGAAGAATGTGTTTCTTGGATCTTAGAAATCAGGTAATATTGACAGAAAAATGACAATCAAACGATCTAATTCTTCGGGTCCCCAAGGAGTTTGAAAGAAAGAGCAGCATATAATGGATCTTTAATAGTTACTAATTTGTAAATTCATAAGGTAAATAGTTTGTAAGCTTTTATTTACCACAGATGTTGTACCTAACATATATCTGGCACCCAACCTCAGTTTGACAGTAAATTTTAGTGGAATCTAGTCACATGTACGATGATGTTTAGGTTGGGTGACGCTTGTATAGGAGGATAGAGACGAGGCAGCATAAGATTAGCACATATATTAACATTGTACTCTTGTACATTCGCAAGGTTTTAGATCAAAATTATCTGGTTATTTTTCATTTTACTTTTATTTTTCCTCTCTCGAAAATAGAACATTAATTTAGAACAATATTATTTGTTCACTTAACTTTTTAGATTTACACGAGTTGTCAAAATTTTGTCAAAATTCTACCAAGTGTAACAATAATAATGTTGAAATTTCACTTCTTGAAACTATGATAAAGCGTAAGGTTGAGTTTATATGTAGTATTACTCAATTTTTGTGAGCCCTATTACAACTCTTTGCACTAATTTAGCCCAAATGAATAAAAACTAAAGTAGTGTTCAAGATTGGAAAACATGACTTATCACTTCTTAGAGTTGGTCATGAAAAGGACGAGTGACACATCAAAACAATAGTTTTCATCCTTGGACTTGTTCATTGGAGAGAGGTTTCTTCTGCTAGTCCAAGAAAAAGTGAACTATGGACTATGGTTGTCCTCAGAATTTTACTCTGCCAATTCCTCTCTGAAATTCTCATAAATTTTCACCAAATTCAACTATTTTTCCAGCAAAATCTCCCATTTCATATTGCATATTTGAGTTGGTCATGAAAATGACAAGTGACACTTCAAAACAGTAGTTTTCATCATCTGACTTGTTGACTAGAGAGAGGTTTCTTCATTAGTCCAAGAAAAAGTGAACTACAGTTGTCCTCAAAATTTTATTCCACCGCGTTCTCTTTGAAATTCTCTTAAAACTTCACCAAATTCAATTACTTTTCCAACAAAATCTCCCATTTCATATCCCACAGTAAATCAAGAATGCTCAAAATTTTGAAAGATAAATAAGTATTAGTCACATGCGATTTATGCACCATAAGTCATCTTCTTCCTCTGCAAAATTATTTTACGCTACGGTTAGATTCCACCACAAAAAAGCGTATCGTAGTTATAAGTGGAAGCTTTGGAGGTTGAGGACCAACTTAACACATGAAATTACGAAAACGATCTCATTGCAATTATTATAATAATAATAATAATTATTATTATTATTATTATTATTATTATTATTATTTTTGAATACAAATTAGGGATCATAGGGGTGGGGTGTCTCGAACCCGGGATAAACATGTAAGGGAGTACCTTACCATTAAACCAAACTCCTTGGACATTGCAATTATTTTAGAAGGGAAAGTTATAATACCTTTTTATACAAATTAAATATTTGCTTAAAAGAAATTGAATATTTATTCATTTAACCCTCTAATTTCATAAAATTTCAACACTATCAAATAATGGCACTTTTGACTAAAGTAATTTTAATTATTTAAGAAAATTACAAAAACTATCACATTGCAATTATTCTTCTTCTTCTTCTTAAGGAAAGTTGTAATACCTTTTTATACAAATTAAATATTCGCTTTTAAAAAAAAATAGTTATTCATTTAACCCTCTAATTTTCCCAATTATTAAAAACATCTTTCGGAACCTTTTTCTTTAGCCCAATCAAACGGTCCAAACCCATGCCTGAACTGAATCAAGATCACGGGCCAAATAACAACTTGAACCACCAACCCGACACAAATTGGCACCAAATTTCAAATTAGTGCCCTGCCCGCAACGGCATTGAAGAGCAAATTATATACATAACCATGATTTCAAGATTAAGAAAACTCAAACCTCCATCCAATTTACAAAACCGATATCAAACTTTACAGTCTCGACACGGGATACTTGAACATGATTCCCCAAGGAGGATACTTGTTCCGTATAATTCACAGAATGCACACAACATGCTTGATATTAGTCCTCAAAGCGACATTTCATATTACAATCACTTGCTTTTTGATTACTCACGCCATTGTCTTAACCAAGAGGCTTTAAATCTTTATTCAGGAATTCATAGCTCTGGTTTTTTATTGGACGGGTCTAGCCTTTCTTGTATACTAAAGGTTTGCGCAAGCTTTCGTCATTGTCTTTTTGCCAAACAAGTGCATTGTCAATGTATTAAAATTGGGTTTTTCGAGGATGTTAGTGTTGGTACGTCACTTGTTGATATGTATGTTAAGAATGAGAGATTGGATGATGGGAAAAGAGTGTTTGACGAGATGGGAGAGAAGAACGTGGTCACTTGGACTTCGTTTATGCGGGTTATGCCCAAATGGGTGTTATTGATAAGGTAATCGAAGTTTTTAATCATATGCAAGTGGAGGATATTGAGCCAAATCCTTTTACTTTTGCAACCGTTCTTGGAGCTTTAGCAAATAAGGGAACAATAGATGGGGGAATTATCGTGCATGCCATAGTTATTAAGAATGGTTTTGAGTTGACTAGGCCAGTGGGGAACTCTTTGGTCAGTATGTATTCAAAATGTGGGATGATTAGAAAGGCGAAACTTGTTTTTCACAGAATGGGTTTGAGGGATGTGGTTTCTTGGAATGGGATGATTGCGGGTCTTGTAGCAAATGGGCTTGAGTTGGAAGCCCTTGATTTATTCTATAGCATGAAGCTTGCCAATGTAAATCTGTCAGAGACAACCTTCGCCACTGTTATTAAGTTATGTGCTAACCTTAGCGAACTGAAATTTGCCAGGCAGATACATTGTCAAGTTGTGAAGAGCGGGTTTGAAAATCATGATAACATTCGAACAGCGCTAATGGTCTCCTTCATGAAAGGGGGTGAGATCGATGATGCTTTTAAGTTGTTTTCCACCATGGGTGGAAAAAAGAATGTGGTGACGTGGACAGCAATGATTGGTGGATATTTACAGAACGGAAGACCAGTGCAGGCTGTAGGTCTATTTCTTCAGATGAGGAGAGAAGGTGTTAGATCAAATCATTTTACTTACTCAACAGTACTTACCGTTCATCCCTCGATCTCTTTATTTCAGGTTCATGCGGAAATTATAAAAACCAATTATGAAAAATCAGCTTCAGTAGGAACTGCGTTACTCGATGCTTATGTTAAGATAGGAAAAACTACTGAAGCTGCAAAAGTTTTTGAACAAATAGAAGAGAAGGATATTGTTGCATGGTCTGCGATGTTAGCTGGATATGCCCAAGGAGGAGATTCCGAGAGTGCTCTAAGAGTTTTCTCTCAGTTGGTGAAGGAGGGTGTTAGCCCGAATGAGTATAGCTTCTCTAGTATAATCAATGCATGTGCTTCACCCATGGCATCAGCAGAGCAAGGGAAACAATTTCATGCAAGCTCGATCAAATTAGGATATAGCAATGCTGTCATTGTGAGCAGTGCTCTGATAACCATGTACGCAAAAAGAGGGAATATAGAGAGTGCAAATGAAGTTTTCAAGCAGCAAAAGGACAGGGACTTGGTCTCGTGGAACTCAATGATCTCGGGTTATGCACAACACGGTTTTGGGAAGAGGGCGTTGATGGTATTTGAGGAAATGAAAAGGAGAAAGTTGGATATGGATGAAATAACATTTATTGGTGTGATTTCTGCCTGTACTCATGCGGGATTAGTGAATGAAGGTGAAAAATATTTTGACATGATGGTAAATGATCTTCATATTCGTCCTACAATGGAGGTATATTCATGCAAGGTTGATCTTTATAGTCGAGCTGGAATGTTGGATAAAGCTATGACTGTAATTGAATCTATGCCCTTCCCTGCAGGTGCAACTATTTGGCGTACTCTGTTATCTGCATGCCGAGTTCATCGAAACTTAGAGCTGGGTAAAATTGCAGCTGAGAAGCTCATTTTACTTCAACCACAAGATTCAGCTTCTTATGTCTTGCTATCTAATTTATATGCTGTGTGTGGAAACTGGAAAGATAGGGCAAAAGTGAGAAAACTAATGGATGAGAGAAAAGTGAAAAAGGAAACTGGATATAGCTGGATTGAAGTTAAGAACAAGACCTACTCTTTTGTGGCTGGAGATACGTCTCATCCATTGTCAGATCATATATACATGAAGCTTGAAGAATTGAGTATTCCACTGAGGGATGCGGGTTATCAACCAGATACGAATCATGTACTCCATGATATTGAAGAAGAGCATAAAGAAGCTATCCTTTCTCAGCACAGTGAGAGGTTGGCTATTGCTTTTGGACTAATCTCTACATCTCCTGGTGTGACAATACAGATCATGAAGAATCTTAGAGTTTGTGGTGATTGTCATACAGTGATTAAGTTTATATCGAAAATAGAAGGAAGAGAAATCGTTGTCAGGGATTCAAATCGGTTTCATCACTTTAGAGATGGGTTATGCTCTTGTGGGGACTATTGGTGAACATGAATGAATTACAAAATCCCACTTCCTTCAACGAGAGAGGACCTGATGCTAGATGATTTCCAGTGGTCCACTCTCAGGTCCCAGTATCCTTAAGAGAGGGGCCCACTCTCAGGTCCAAGTTGTGCTCCATATCAAGAATTCAGGTACTGAAGCTAGTAACTGGAAGATTTCCAAATGGTTGATTACTTATACATTATGTCATCACTTAACTGCTGTATTTTTCCTATCTGATGCCTGAGTTTTTCTTTTTTCTACAGATACATGGAAATAATAAATTTTTAAGGACGAGAAACTACATTGTTCCTTTTTTTTTTTTTTTAAATAGAACTACATTGGTCCTTGTGTATAACGTATTAGGTTGCACAGAAGAAATCACATATGTGGACTTCTTACTATCAGGTTTACATTTAGGTTTGCACTTTCATGCTGCCACCAAGACAACAAGAATTCAAGAGGTTATCTTCATAATTACGTGAAAGAGATTTTCCTATGTGTTCTCTCAAGTCAATGTCTTGTTTTGTGTAGATTAAGAGACATAAATTATCACCCAACATCTAAAACTGCTCTTGGAAGTTGGAACACACCTGTGAATTATCTGGCTTTCTGGGCTGTAGTCAGTGACTACAGTTTCTACAAAATCACCAAAGCATGGTATGGGATCTGTGAAGATATGTTTCATGTATGCTACAATCCATGGATCATGGTGTATTATGGGTATTGTTGGGTAAATATTTTAATGCAAAATCTACCAGTGTGATACCCGATGTGTACTTTCAACATAAGAAGGTAGGTGTAAGTTTAAGTGGGGAAGAAATAAATTTTCATGCTAGCTTTTTATCGAAAAATAATACGGTTAAGGAGCCATCATTGATCACTGGGCAAGTTTTGCATATTGGAATGATGATCCTTTCAGTAATTTGTGTTAACTGATAAATATGATCTGACCTAAAGGCTCTGTAGCTCATGCTAGTATAGTTGATGTGTTATAAGTGGAATACCTGTTACAATTTCATACTTTTGAAGAGGTGACATTCCTTGCAATACATAATCTCAGAAACTTACAATCGATTTCATATAGTGATTAATCATGACGCCTAAACTGAAAGTACATTAACACCAATTGGACTCCTTACCCTGTGGATCCCATTAGTCCATGTCAAAGCCCCAAATACAAAGTCTCCACCACTAATCTTGTAGGGTGTAAAATCTACCCTAAAAGACATGGTCTCCCCTGCACTTTTAAATCTAAGCTCACTAGGTACGACCGAAACTTTTACACCAGCCGGATAGTCCAATTGAGCTTTATAGACAGATGGCCCTTTGCCACAATATGTCACAGTTCTATGCACTGACAGACTTCCTTTCATGTTGGAAACCCCAATTGAAGGATAGTTGAAATCGTAAGAAGGCATAGTGGTGTTTTTACAGGACATCATGTAACCCGTAAGGTTTTTCAGCTGAGCAGGATTTGCACCCGTGCTGCAGAGGAAATTAATAACGTTGTTTGAATCAAAATCATAAACTAAACCAGGATCAATTGCTGCAATTGGATTTATTTGCCCGGATCCATAATCAAAAGGTGTCGTCTGAGTGTCATTTGGATGTCTTCTGATGAAGCTTTGAGTGTTATCAAGAATTGTTGCTGTTCCAAAAAATCACGCATGCATAAAAAGAATTAGGGATGGACTATATTGCCAAATATCCCGATCTAGTTCAAGGTGCTGTGCAACCAACTGGTGTGGCACGATTTGGACCTGCCACATCAGCTGCTTCCCAACTTGGAGTATGGTTCAGATCGCGCCATATCAGTTGCTTACATTAAGATCTAATACAAGCAACTTACACTACATCGAGAGTAATATTACCAGATATCGGGTATTGATAATCAAATCTTACCTGTTGTCATTATTGCAGACTTAATGGCTGCTGGGCTCCATGAAGGATGAGAGGCTTTTACAATTGCAGCTAGTGCAGAAACATGTGGACAAGACATGGAAGTACCAGAAATTATGTTGTACTCAAGGGATCTACCAGCAGTGGCGTCTGTAGAAACTGGAGACCATGCCGCCAAAACATTCACCCCAGGTGCTGTTATATCGGGCTGAAATAATGGTACAAAATTGTTACATTCAGATACGTGAAATTTAAGTTCATTTCTCCCCCTTTCATTTGTATTGTTCATAGTCACTTAAACATTAATTGCATTTGGAAGAGACAAAATGCTAGAGGTTTGTGTACTTTGATTATATCTGGAGTAATAACATTTGGACCCATTGATGAGAACATTGCCATCTCGGGTGCTGGCTTAGTTGAGAAAACTGTAATTGTTTGGTATATTTTGGCAGCTGGATTCCTGAAACAACAAAAGAATTATTTTTCCAATATTACAGCTCAACAATTAAATCGTTAAATTGAGCTCCTTGTGATAAATAATTTAAAATTTTTTGTTTTTTCAATTAGAAAATTTAACTTACTTCTCCATAGCCATATAGGCTTGCAGCTGTGCTGCTTCTTCTTGACCTATCAGAGCACCTGGTAGTACAAACTGAATTTGGATATCTTTGGCAAGTGGATCAACCAGTATTACCCCTACTCCACCTCCTTGTTTTACAATATCACCCTTCTCTCTGCGGTTGTCATTGAGTACCTCAAGTGTGCAAACAACGATCTTCCCCTTAATCAAGTTAGGATCTAAGGTGTTGTTCTTACAGAAACTGAAAAAAAAAAAAAAAAAAAAGAAGAGGAGGAAAATTCAGAACAACAATAGATAGTGGCATTAGCAAGTTTGTTAAATCCTATTACCATGAGTGTGCATATATCAGGAATGAAGTCAAAGTTCTGAAAAGTAAATAAAATACCTAGCATTTTTTGAGGTAACTCCAGGAGCAGCTGCCATGCTCGCTGCTATCAAACCATAAAAGCTATCCATCTTTGTTGGATTTATACTGAAGCCCTAAACATAGAAACCTCGAACCTTTACATCAGTACTAGAAATCTGTCTCTAGTGTTACCTAGGAAAATAGATAATTTTAAGGTTGTCACCTTTAAAACTTTTGAGTTTCCTAGATAGATATTTGTCTGAATTTCACGGTCCATGGTGCTTGCTGCAACAGTAAGGATCCATGGAGCAACATTAGTTGCAGTTCTTGGAAACACACTATTTCCAGCTGACGCTGAAACCACAATTCCTTTCTCAAATGCATGGAAACTTCCAATAGAATTTGCGTCTTCAAAGTAGATAAGTTGCGGCGGGTCAGGTCCAAGAGACATGGATATAATATCGACTCCATCATTAATAGCATCATCAAAAGCAGCAAGAATGTCTGCATCACTACACAAATCAAACCAACAAGCCTTGTAGATTGCAAGTCGAGCACTTATTGCTCCACCAGTTGCGGTACCTCTTCCTATTCCTAATAAACTAACATTGTCAACAGGCGAGCCAGCAATAGTCGAGGCAGTGTGGGTCCCATGCCCATCACTATCGCGTGCAGATCGAAAAAGGTGACGGCCGAATGATTCTAGAGGTCCATTTTCTGCTTCGAAGCCTGTAGAGTAAAATCTGGCTCCAACAATTTTCCTGCAAAGTGAATTCAACAGTCCTTTTTGAGGGTAATAGTTAAAGAACAAACATTGGAATCGATTTGTCAACTGAAGCTTTTAGATCAAATGATTCAACATGGTATAGAGCAGGCAAGAGTTCTATTCTAAGTCCTTGGTTCAAATCTCAATACCACCAATTTAAAGTGAATTGTGCAAATGTTAGGCTTTGATGAGAAAATTAAATCTAGCCGATAAGTGAGGGAGTGTATTGCGGTTAATACTTAAATAATAAACATTAGAACACATCTATCGGCTTTAGCTTTTAGATCAAATAGTTCAACAATAGCATATCAACTTGTCTGAAGCTTGATTATCATTTTTCAGTACCACTTGGTTATGCAATGATGGCTACCTGTTGCAGATGGATGATGTGAAATTCTCTCCAGTTGAACATTCACCCTTGAATTTTGCAGGCACGGGTCCTAATCTGTAGCTGTTGAAGCTCTTCGACTCGGGCCAAATTCCTGGAGGTAAGAAAGATAATTGGTGTTGTGATTTTACAGCAGTAGAAAGAACATTAGAAGGTTCGAACAATATAAATATTGAACTCTTACCAGAGTCAATGACACCAACTATTATGTTGGATGTTGAGTACATTAATGCTTGATTATTTTGTGAGCTGTTTAAGCCCAGAAAATCCCATGAGCGTGTCGTGTGAATCTTGTTTGTCTTGCTTTGAAACACGGACAGAACTGTATCGTGCTCTGCAATTAAAGAACTATCAAAACTACAATAGGCAGCTACTACATGTTTGATCTTCAACCATGTACCAGTTAAGTTTAGTACACACGCCTGGTCTGTTATTACAAAGCCGATTGCTGATGTGGTAGAGCCACATCAGCGACTGAGTGGGGTGAAGTTGATTGAATTTCATTTTTTTGGCCCACTAGTTGCCGTGGCACTTCTTCATCATTGTGGGTAGGTGAACAATACTGTATTGCGATAAGAGTATTTATATGAAACAGGCAAACCTGCAAGTTTTGCTGCTTGATCTGGCGTTAGCATAGCAGAGAAGCCTCTAAAAGTTTTTGTATAATGGTGAAGTGCTGCATTTCGTGCTCCATCATGGCTGAAAAAAGTTCACTGATGTTTTACTTACATATTTGGTCGGCAGTATTGAATGAGATTGGACAGTTCAATAAATACAGTTTCAATTATTTATTTATTAATTAATAACGTTTAGTGCTTTATCTTGAGCGATAAATGAGAGTGCTTTCAAATGTGATTGTGGAGACTTGCATAGTCGCATTTTACCTTCCAATGATTGAAGCCAGCACTTCATGGTTAGCCTTGATAGTAGACTCTGAGTTCGGGTTTTGGGAGTTATGTCCCATGTACACAATGTAATGCTGCAATGTTGTCAAAAATCAAAATTCCTACTCCTTGCTCTTAAATACAGGCAACAAGCGCATTTTTTAACGTACACCTTATTGTTTCGACCATAGAACTCGTAGTTACAACATTCCTAAATAAAAATTAAAAATTAAAAATTAAAAATTAAAAATTAAAAATAAAAACCTCTTTCAGAGATTTATTTTAAGACTTGTAAAAGCATAAAACTCATTTTCAAGAAACAATTGTTAACTTCTTAGTAATAAATATTACCATAAGGTAATTTTTTTCCCATAAATAAAGTGTGTGGTAACGTGTAACGTCTAGTGCAAGATGATCTTTGTATTAAACACGTAACCTCCCAAGATCAAATTATAGTACGTCACTAGAATACATCAATCAATTACTTATTTATTTAAAAAAAAAATTAACGTAGAATACATTAATTTTATGTACCTATCAAATCACTGTATGCGTATCATCTTTCACTAGACTACAAAATACTGACATGAACTATTTTACATGCACTCATGCAAGCATTACCTTCATACTGGGGGAGGCTTGATGTCCTAATGCAAATCTAAACAACACAACAAGAGAAAAAAGTTTGAAAATCATCATGTTGCCAAGAGAGCAAATTAAATGAGTAATGAGAAAGGGTCATGTTGGAAATTGCAAGTTATTGGGGTTTTTATAGACAAATTTTTAGTGCAGTGTACTGAATACTTATAGTTGAGCCGGCTCAGTCTAAGTCCACAGCATCATTTTCTTGTTTTGACTGCTTTTGGCTGGAACTTTTAAGCCGGCTTCTCTGTGTACCCTAATTATGTTCATTTCCATTTGGAGTATGGAATATGAGAATCACTACTGGAATATAACGTCTCTTTTAAAAAGTCGGCTTCAATGTCGCTTAAATGATGCTTAGATCAAAAATTGATTTTGCCACTTTTGCATAACTTATGTTTACACTCACTTAAACTCGTAAAAGGTTGAAATTTGATTTATCCGCTTAATTATGGTTTATAATGTATATAAGGCTTATCAAAATAAATTATGTTAAAATACGACAAACTCGCATTTGCTATACTCGACAAAAATAAATAAATGGGCAAATTTTGTATTTCTTATCTTCTTCGTAAATATACTAACGATATACAATCTACGTTATTGCATTGTTTAATATACATATACTTTACATATATTAAACAAAAAATTCAAAATTCATATATAAAATTGAAAAAATTTTAAAATATTACAGCGATTATCGCTATCCATATCCCTCTCGCTCCAACCTCTAAATGCCAAAATCGAATTAACCAAAAAAAAAAAAGACCAATTCTTTTTCTTTACATATATGCTGTTATTGGCCAAACCTGACAAAAACTAGACCAATTCTTCCTACAAACAAGAATAATGCTAAATTTTCCCATTAAAACAATCAAAAAACCAATATAAGCATAACTCAACAATATTAGAGTCAGCAATGGCGAGTATCGCACAATATTAGAGTCAGCAATGGCTAGTATCGCACAATATTATTAGAGTGAAAAGATTTGGAATAAGTGCCTAAAATCATTGCAAGGGCAATCTATCCTTGAAAAGAACTTAAAATGTCAACCAGAATTGCACATACATATATTAACATTGTTTTTAAGAAAACATTGTTTTTAAGAAACAATCTTAACGTTTTCACATAAATTAGTAGGCAGTTTGAGTGTCTCGCCTCATTTTCCTGCTCGACGTGGAGGAAAATGGCAATCGTGTCACTTTCCAGCCTCAAGGAGCAGTTTCTGTTTGGAAATAGTAGAAACACATAATAAAATACAAATGCCAGAGATTGCATTAACAGAAGCAGTTGATACATCTCGACTTTCTCAACCTTCCTCGCCAAACTCTTGTGTGAAACGCTCGTGGACATCAAGGTCACCTTTGCTCACTGTGGGCCTCTGTCTTGCTAGCACCTTATCGAAGTCCATTTTTGATATGGGGGGCGGTACGATCTGTGGAAGGCATTAATCAGTAGTTGATAATGAGAAATAACTCCAAGTGCTATACGTAGACTGTTTGTTTAACCCCTTTCTATACAAAAAATAACTATTACTATTTAGTCTAATTCAAACTGCAATATTAACCGCATAACTGAAATCAGTACTGATCATTATCTACTTGTTGCACCACCATTCAACGTAAAAAGTCAATTATTAGCAGAATAAAGTTTTACCTGAATATAGTTGTCTGCTTTCATTTTAACTTTTTCTTACCCATAAGTTTCCCACCACTCAAGCGTCAATATAAACCACACGTCTCAAATTCTCAAATTGCTGCTTATTTTCAATGCATCCCGTGATTCTCACTACTATTCAATTTAAAAATTACTTTTTGGTAACATAAAATTCGATGTGATGAATGGTTATGCACTCTCTCACACACGCTAACAGGTTGGCTAATTTCATGATTGATCATAAGCCAAGAGAATTGTCAAGTTTCACTTTGAAAACCGTTAACATCATAGGACAATTTACTACCAAAGAGGGAGCATCTACGTAACGCCATAATTATGGCCGTCAAAGTTTTGTTTCAGGAATTCAGGTCATCGTTCAATGAAAATAATAAATCATGGGGTTCATTTCAAGTATACAGAGTCGGGAGATAACAAGTGTGCCAATGCATCTCATAATAATTTTTAATAGTAAAATAAAAAAGATTCTAGCTTTTAATTCACAAACATTAGTTAAATCATCAAATCTTAATACCTTTGCAGCAAGCCCTTGAGCATCAAGCTCCTGCATTGATATCTGGACAGCACCCGATTGCTTTGGTCCACATGGCATCCACATCCCATTAGAAGTCTTCACAAAAAACATTGCATCTTGTGTCTTACGTACAGGCTCAAATAGTACGTCCTTAACCTGTAAACGCATAACAAGTGCATCAAAGTAAGCCAAAATAAAGCTGTGAAAAGTGTGGACGAGCTCCTCAAATGAGTTTTACTTAAAATTACACACGGAATAAGCTTTACTTAAAAGTAGTCATTCAATAGCCGAGCCACACACTTACACAAACAGAAATATCTGAACCGGAGAATCCTTCAGTTTTACGAGCAAGGTCTTCAAAATCTCTTTCAGTTAAGTTGTTAGGTGTATCTCCTAAATGAACCTACATAAGAGTGACAACCCACAAAAAAATTTCTTTCATATTAAAAAGGAAAAAGGAAAAAATATGTGTGTGTGTGTGTGTGTGTGTGGAGAGTGTGAATCTTCATTCAAGTGTGGAGAGTGTGAATCTTCATTCAACTCTTCCTTTGTTCATTAAGCACAAGACAAGTTCTCTACCTTGAACATGTGCTGTCGTGCCTTCAGATCTGGTAGAGGGATGTAAATGCGCTTATCAAATCTTCGCCGGATAGCCTATGAGAAAAATATTTATTTATTGATAATTTATAGCTGATCCACAATGTGCGAGTAGTATTATTAGCTATTACCTGATCAAGAGCATAAGGAGTGTTTGTGGCAGCAAGTACAAGTACTTTATCATCATTGTGACCAACCCCCTAACATGAATACAATTAATAAACACCATTACCACAGAAAAAAAGAAATATGTTTAAAAAATAAATAAATAACTTTTGTGACTGTCATCATGTGGAACATTACCTGCATCTGCACAAGCAATTCTGTTTTGATTCGTCTAGAAGCTTCACTCTCATTTCCTTCTCCACGTTGACCACAAAGGGAATCTATCTCATCAATGAATATAATGGAAGGACAACTTTCACGGGCCATTTGGAAGAGATTTGAAACTAGCTTCTCACTTTCACCCATCCATTTTGAAACTAAGTCTGACGAAGAAACACTGCAAAACAAAAGCAGTTGGCACTCGCCAACCTAATGGCCTAAGTACTTGATAATTGAAACGTCAGAAGTAGAAAGTATCATATGAAAAAACAAAAAGAACTGCATCCTTTCACTGCAAGCAGAAACATCCTCTCATTGAATCATACCTATCATGATGTTCACATAGAAGGAACCTCAGAAAAGTCCCTTCTATGCAGAGATAAAAGAAAATAAGTAAAGCAGAAATCATCCTTTGTAAGCGCTGCCTAAAAGAGTCCTCATCAGAACACTATAAGAATAACTAAAGATCTAGACCGAGATTCTTGTGCCACAGAAAGCAATCTACTCCAGGAACTTACATCCATCTAGGCCAATGCAGATGAGGGCTCAAGAAGAGGTATACGGGTCACAAAAAGTCTGAGGGACCAACAACAAAAGACCCATCACGCAATTTTACATTTTCTAGGACGGAGGATGGCAATTATTAGGAAGACGAAAAAATGTTGTCACAACAAATGTGTGATAAATTCAAAGGAAAAGAAAATGCAAAAGCCCCACCTCATATGGAACAATAGTGGAGACCACAAAATGGGTGGACCACACTGATCAGTGGCGTTGAAATAAAGTTTGATGACTATGTAGAAGTAATTTTTGAGTGAAAGTGAAAAGTCAAAATGAACTAGGTAGTTGAGGATAGACAAGTTACCTGAAAAAGGTTGAATCAGCTTCAGTAGCAACAGCTTTAGCTAGATATGACTTTCCTGTTCCAGGTGGACCATACAAAAGGAAGGCTCTCCATGGTCGCCTCTTGCCTACAAACACACAAAGTAATATATCAAAACAGTGACATATAGATGTACCTGCCTATGCTTTCTTCTCCTAAACCATGATAAATGAGAGAACTCAACCTCACATAGACAAAAAAAAAAAACTCCTGTAAGCAACAGAATTAGCATACTGAATGTGAAACCACAGCCAAACGGCCCAAACCATATTTTTGCTTCATGAGGTTTTCCTGCACGGATATACTCATTCGTATCTCAAACTGAGAAATCCAGTTCAGTACCCCAGGCTCGGACTAATTGGTTATCCTTCAGTGTGTTTTCGAGTAAACTTTTATTTTGCTAAAAGTAACCTTATAGTTTGAATAGCGGCAGACCCCAAAATGTACGGAAAATAATGAGTAGCTTCAAATGTTTGGTTGAATTGGAATTTGACTGTGAAAGATTAATAGAAGTGAACTTTAGTTGCACAACGGTAAAACAAACACAAGCTTAATCATCAAAATAAGGGGGAATCCATAAATTCTCCCCCAGAGAGATCAATCAAGTCATGAAGCATTATAGAACTTGATATGGTAGCTTTCTAGAAGTGCCTGTATAAAGGTATGGACCAGCAAGCAAAGGAAATCTTATTGAATCACAACCGTAAAACTTATACATATTAGGTTGCATCTATCACCTTCAGTAAACTCGTAGACAAATACTAAGATGGTAGAAGCTGTCAAAGTCGGAAGAACTACATAATAGAAGTGGCCTTTGCCCTTAGCCTTAAAGCTATATAAATCGTCTAGCATTAGCTAGTGACAATGCTTCTGACACCGTTCCACCTTAGCATGTATCCTGGATCTCAAGGTCAAATACAAAGATCTATCTTGCATCTAGCGTGTGTTAGTTTACAAATTTTAACAAATTTTTATACATTTTAATTCATTCTCAATTTTGGTCAAACCAATCACATCCACATATCTTGAGGGACCTACATGTACTACAAAAATCTCCACCATTCAACTCCACTCATTCTCTCTCCTATTTCACATCAAAATCCATAAAAATTTACTCCCTAACACCCGCCTAAACTCATAGAAAATTCCCTTGTGCAGCCTGAAGTCTGATGGTGTGGCAACAGAAAAGAGGACATAATAACTTAATAAACATTAAGTAATAGATAAATTGGCCAAGTAGTATTACAACAAATCACACAATGTCATGATTCAGACAAACAAAACCATCCCACCATGGTATCTGGAAAACTGATTTGAAAAACGCATTGGTGGGTTTAAGAATATGTACAACTAACCTTGCAGAAAATTTCAATTAGATTGACGTCTTCACAGGCAAGCTCATGATGTTACCATCGGAATTTAACATCCATTTTGCAAACCAAACAACACTTGGAGCTAAATTCCTGTTGCTAAGATGGGATACAACTCTAGCTCTAAAATTCATGGCTAAGTCAAGAGATTTCAAAATTAAGACTAATCTAATCATTATTCACCCTTCTACTTCACCTTGCTGCTATAATACTTGTACAACTAAATTAAGTAGCATCCATATTATCCATTACCAATCTCAACCATACCATCAAAGTTCAAACATTTAATTGAATAAACAACAAAATAATTAAATCCTTCAATTTCAAACACATAACCAACAAATCAAATTAGCTATAGAAGATCTGTTGACCAAAAGAATAGGGAAAGAAGCAGTGACGCACCCGTGAAGAACTGCGGGAATTTGACGGGCAAAATCACAGCCTCCTGAAGCGCCTGTTTAGCACTTTCCAATCCAGCAACATCGTTCCACTTAACATTAGGCTTCTCTCTGACAATAGCTGAATTCAACCCAGACCTCAGCTTCTCCTTATCAGCATCATCCCCATCGTTCCCATCCTTAGGCTTGGTCTTCGGCCGAGTAGCCACAGCCGCATCCCCATTAGAAGCCGGCCCTGAGCCGCCCTCATCTAACACCGCTCGGATCTCCTCAGCTCTGCGCAAATACTCCGTAAACTTCTGAGTGATCGCCTCCTTAATTTTAGGGTTCTTTTCATACTTCAAATGGGTCTTAAAATACTCCAAAGCATTCATATACAGGGGAAAGGCCTTGGCGTAGTTCCCCGCGTTGTCCTCCGCCACTGCCTGCCGAACATACTCGATCGCTTGCTCCTTGAAATTACTATACATGTTAAATCATAAACAAAAAATAGATATGCGCACAATTTGATTACTATCTGTGTAAAATTTTTTAGGCTTTTGGATTTCTTCAGACGTGGGTTTGATAGATCGAGAATTTTAGATTCAATTGATTTTCGAAAAGAAGTTTTGGGATTTGATCTTCTGGTGGAAATATTTCGGGTTGAAGTATGAGTTGATTAATTGGGGGATTATACGTGTGTAACGATGACGAATAAAATTTTGGACCCTATAATTCGCACGCCACAGAAGCCCTCGTCGGCTTACTCGTCGAATTACTGTCGACCCAAGAAAAGTAGATGGTTGTTTGACGAGGTGTTCGATTTAAAAACGCTGATTTATTACCAATGGTGGGACTATTTACACACTAAGGGTATTATTTGATTGGTGATAAAATTAATTTTTTTGATATACGTGTTAAATGTGTGATTAAAATTTTAAAAAAATATATATTAAATAATTAAATAAGTGATTGTAAATAATCAGAAAGAAAAAATTAATAAAATTTATATTGAATTATGTTGAATAGAACAAAGCTTATATTTTCCTAGGGGCACACCCCATTCAAAATTTGGTAGAAAATACCCCCATTAGGCCCCAATTGAAATAACCGAAATGCCCATCTTGCAATAATGAAAAAAAAGAAAAAAGAAAAACCCATGCCCACCCAACCCCACCCCCACTCCACATTCTTATATTATTTTTTATCTATACTTCTAATCGCACATCATCTCTCAAATATCTTCTCTTCAAATTATAGCTCTACAATCACAATGGATAATGAAAATGTATTTTTCTTGAATAATATAAGTTACTTCTATCCTTTATCTTCCCAAAAAATCGCATTTGTAACAATATACTTTGAATTTTTCGGGAGCTTTGTTCGACCTCTGGTTGGCCGAACCTATGGGTGTTATTTGGTCGACGTTGGCTAAACACACCCCTTATATTCAGCCAACATCCGCGCGAACATGAATGTGTGTGTTTGGCGTACATTGGCCGAACACACCCCCCGACCGAACAGCCTGATGACTATTCGACCCCAGTTGGGGTAATCGGCCACGGCTGTTTCGCCAAATCTCACCAAAATCATCCAATTTTTACATCAAAAGGGGAAAAACCAACACCAATCATGTACTACAATAACAACCAATTCTAGTTTCGAAAATTTGCTCAAAAAATACACAAAAACGAGTAAAACTAAAACCAAACCAAACAAGAAAACTATCCAAAGAAGTAGACATAAATTTGCTCTATAATTTTCCTATGATGTTCGTTCAACTGTTGGCCGAAATTAATGATGATGTTCACTAGAATGAGCTTGTATGCTATATGTTGTTTAGGGTGGGGTGGGTTTTTTTTTTTTTTTTTTTTTTTTGGGTTTGAGGGGGGAAGGTAAAACTGTTAAATGGGTAGGGTGTATTTAGCAATTCTAGGTTTTTTTTTTTTTTGGGTTATGGTGTGTTTAGTAATAGGGTGTGTTTAAAAAATATTGGGGTGTGAATAGTCCTACCCTTACTATAATTTTGGTAAATTGCAGTGCAGGTTAGGTCATCTTTTTTTTTTCTATTCTCAATTTTGTAAAATATTGACCACTTCTATGCTTACAAAAATGCATTTTAGAAAACAATTGAAAATTTATAAACAAAACTCGAAACTTCATTTTGTCTTTTAATCATTATTTGTGTTAAAATAAAAAATAGTGAAATGAAATTATTCAAAAACCCACGCCAGTTTTTGTTAAAAACCCAATGTTGACGTGGCATTCCACGTGACAAATCTATGTCTATATTATCTATATCTATATATATAAGAAGCATTTTTGTGAAGTGTTTTCTTGCCAAAAAGTATTTTATGATTATTATGGTAATTGTATTATGGTAATTTTGGCCATTGTATTATGGTAGTTGTATTATGATAATTATGGTAATTAATAATAATAATAATCATAATAATAATAATGGAAATTATTATGCGGTAATTTTGGTAATTGTATTATGGTAATTATTATATTTAACTTATTAATAATAACAATAATAATTATTATTATTACTAGTGTTTTCACCCGTGCGTTGCACGGGGAGACATATACCCATGATACGATTTAGAACCTGTGTTAGAAAAAAAATTAAAAGATTATTTGAAATTTTTGACAGAGTTCCCTTCATATTTCATATAAATTCATAAAAAAAACACTCATAGCAGAAGTAAAAAAATTAAGCAACTAATATAACAGAATTAATAATTTAGTTAGATATATATTCACTCCAAATTACCCATGTGACGCATTGGTTTTTATTTTCAATTTGTAATTTTAAAATTTAAAATTAAAGAAGACGCAAAATACCCGAGCTGATTAGGAGATAACGATAAATTAATTACAAATTAAGAGATTTGAGAAAATCAGAATAGGAGATTTTGAATCAACTAAAAGATTAACCAGATTGAGGTTTAGTGACTACCCATAAGAATTGATTTTCAAAAAATAAATTAAAATTTTGGCGATAAGATTCGTGTAGATCGCGGATCGATTTGTATAGATCTGTTTTATCCGAATTTATAGTGATGGTAATACTAAAAATACTAAAAAGGAGAAACAAACAACAGGATAAAAGAGAAAATGAGAATAAACAATAAATTATTTAATTTTGAAAACTGAAAATTTGAGTGGGAAAATGACTTCATTATAGTCTATATAATTTTGAAAACTGAAAATTTGAGCGGGAAAATGACCTGGTAAACTTAAATGAGATAATTTTTTGTAAAGTCAAATGAGATAATTGATAATTAAAATAATTATCAATTTGGTGAGAAATAAGGAAATTGTGATTTGGCAAGACTCTGTATTTACCAATCAAGATGGTTGCAGGTACTAAATCTGCCTTTAATAATTAAATTGTTAATTATCAGATAAATAAAGGAAAATGAGTAGGGTGGGAAACTTGATTTTTATGTTAATTATTTAATTCTGAAAAATAGTGATTTGTGCGGGAAAACGACCTGGTAAACTTAAATGAGATAATTTTTTGTAAAGTCAAATGAGATAATTGATAATTAAAATAATTATCAATTTGCGTGAGAAATAAGGAAATTGTGATTTGGCAAGACTCAGATTTACCAATCAAGATGGTTGCAGGTACTAAATCTGCCTTTAATAATTAAATTGTTAATTATCAGATAAATAAAGGAAAATGAGTAGGGTGGGAAACTTGATTTTTATATTAATTATTTAATTCTGAAAAATAGTGATTTGAGCGGGAAAATGACCTGGTTTTATATATATATAGATTTGGACCATACTACAATACCATAATAGATGCCATAATGATTAACATAATGGATATGTGGCATGATCTTACAATTTCAACCACTCTATCACTTTTAGATGGACGGTTATTAAATATACCAACTACCATTATGTCAACTATTATGATATTCATTATGGTAGTCTAGCATTTCCCTTATTATTATTATTTGTAAAGAATAAATTTTCTTTTAAATTGAGTATTTTTAGATAATTTATTTTTCTTATAAGTGGTTTCTTGTGTTCTAACTACTAATTAATTATATAGATTAAATGTTATTTTTCTTAACGTTATTTTTTCTTTAAATTTTTTTCAACGGGATATAGCATAAAATTTATGGTAAGTTAGTTAATGTTATTTTACTTAATGTTATTTAAATGACAAAAATTTCATTGACTTTATTTTAAAATAAAAATTTTATTAGTTATTATTTTTTTAATAAGAAAAAAACCAATAATAACTAAAGAAAGTTAATGTAAATCATTTTTAATACTTATTAATTTATTTAATCATTCACTTCGTGTTACATTTTAATATAAATTATTTTATTTTACTATTGTCAAATTATGAAGTACGAGCGATGTAAACATTTTATCATTTTGATTTCTGCAATGTATTTAATTTTTTATTTTAATGCAAGATAATGATTCCAATAAAAAAAATTTCTTAGAATTATTGAAATCCATTTTATTATTACATGTATTTTTCTATTTTTCATTAATTTATAAATAATATATTTTTTATAGTATTATTTTTTGTAAATATACCATCTTAACTATCTCGGTGCATCACATGGGTGCAACACTAGTATTGCGCTAAAACTCGACCGCAAGTGTACGGATCGCAAAAGTAATAAAGTGGACTGTTGGAGTCCGGATATCGTACCCACGAGGACTGTTAGTATATCGTTTAATTCCTACTAGCCTTAACCGAAACTAATAAAAATGTGGGATTTGTATACGAAAAACTAATTAACAAATAACAACTAAAATTAAATGTGCAAACTAAGGCTAAAATTTAAACTAAAACGAGAAAGCAATTTGTGAAATCGTTTGGAGAAAAATCAGTGAGCAAAGTGGCGTAGAGGTTTCGAATCCCCATTTTACCCGATTATTATTTCAGATTATTGAATTGACAACTTGGTTAAATTTAAAGATCGAATTCCAAATTTATCAAATATTCTCTCTCGAGTAATATTCGAACTATTCTTATGCACAATTTACCTATATCTCTATGGTAAACATAAATACACAAGAACGCATTAATGATTTATGAAAACATTAAAAGATCACATGTAATATAGCGGTATATCTCTATCCGCTATCGAACTCCACGATTTTTAATATATGTCTAGTTTAATTTGGATCTCTCGATTCAAAAATTAAACCACAAATATCATATAATTGTATGCACTCAACATATGAAAAAAACATATCAATATTAAAAACTTAAATCCAACAAAAGTTGTTGGTTTAATTCAATAATCCATGAATAACAATCAAATAAAACGGTTCATCTACACCTCAACGCAGCAATAAACTTAGCTTTACATATTAAAACAAGAAAATACGAAAAATGAGAAGAATTCTATAACCGAACGATGAATTTCAGTGTTTGTTGTGAAATCCTCACGCTTGAAACCCGTATTTGCCTTTACTTTTCTCTCCAAAGCTGCTCCATATCGTCTCCCCTGTTTTAGGTCGACTTTGGCTTTTTATAGGTGTAAGAAAGCCCAAGAACTGGAGTCCATGTCGAAAAAGGAAAAATCTGACGCATTCTGCCCGATTGAACCATGCTACCGTGTGTGCGGTCGCATGGTTAACTATACAACATTATCGCAATTTACCGTTTTAGTGATAACTTTTGCTCCCGATGTCCGATTGAGGTGATTCAAATTCCTATAGAAAATAGATGAAAAGGTCTACAATTTATCAGAATAGCCACGTCGAAATTCCACTTTTATCTGGGTCAAAATTCATCCTCAATCTTTATCATCGTTACATTCTCGTCTCCGAATTTGGAAACTTTCCTTCTTTTGGTATCTCTTTCTTTATTTTGATCATTTTTCCTTTATTTTTGCTCAAACTCCTTCTTATTCTGAATTTTCTCCTAAAACACAATAAAAAATCAAATTAAGTAGGAATTAAATATAAAAGCACAAATATTACGGGTTCACATGGCCTAAATAAGTGCACAAAATGCACTTATCAACTAGTATGAAGTTTATACTAGATGCCACAAAAGGAAAGGGAAATAACTTGGAGGACTATTTTTATAAATTAACTAGTCATTCTTTGATCGCCACATCAGTACTATAAAACATCACAAAACTAGCGTTGGTACTTGAATACTAAAAACATGCATTCGAATTTTGAATTTCACAGTAAATACATTTAAGCCTAAAAATTTTTTATTTTTCTCCTCAATACTGATTGCCCCATCACTTGATCGCCGACGAAGTCGGTGGGTGGAGGTAGAAATGGGGAGTGGGTTAGAGATTAAAGTAAAATTGCAAAAATTTTTAAACATTATGGCATCTGTATAATTTTTATTGTATACATCAAAAAGTTCGAATTAACCATATTTTCTATTTTTTCATATAAAAAATAATTTTTTAGAACGAGAAATCAAATACATTCTCAATTTTTTTCTCAAAACAACCATTCAAAAACCAAGACAGAAAACTCAACATTTTCAAATTTCTAAACTAAAATACAGAGGGAATACTGTGTTAGTTTCTGAAAAATAAATGTTTGAATGACTTGTTCAAAAGTAGGGAGTATATTATTATAAATATAAAAATATTATAAATATAGAAAGAAATCGTCAGATAAATGAGTGATTAAAAATAATGGTAAAAATAATATTTAAAAATATAAAAAAAGTGAGATAAATGAGTGGTTTTTTATGTTTTTTTTATTCTTACAGAGATCCAATACACGAGTAGTCAAAACCATGATCAATTTTGATTATCGCCGAATCAAATATATACCACACATTTTGAGTGATCAATATGTGATACAAATTAGAAATTTAGTTAAAATAAATGGTGGAATAATTTTATTCATAATACTCAACCTTATTTATACAAATAGAGTCCTAATAATGAAAGAAAATAAATAACGTTTCCTAACTAGAATAAAAAAACTTAAAACGAAAAACAATACTAACCTAAACTAGAATACTTATTAAATAAGGAAATACAATATCCTAATTAAACCAAACTGTCTTCCAACACCTTCCTCTAGTTGATGCATCAATACATGCTCAACTTGCACGGTGATGTATAGAATGACACCCCCAACCAATGCCAATCATCATCTTCATTAGATTGTTCTAGTCGTGGAGTTTGATAGGAATTGGCAGCAGGAGAGGAAGAGGAATCAATGGGAGCAATCTGTGGAGATTTGTTCCTATTGTCTTTGTGCCACTCGGGGATAGCCATGTAGCTTCCAACAAATATCAACTGTATATGCAGCACTGTGACAATAAGTGCAAGGCCCAGACTTTGAGTTTTTCTTAACACCCAAAGCCGAAGCCTCGGAGATGGCCTCTATTCCCATTGTGACTTGTCTTTGTACTTCACGACGAACCATTGAATATGCCTCTTGTAAACTCGGTAAAGGTGAGGTACCCAAAACACGACTGCTAACTGGATCCAAATTGTAATCAAGACCTGCAAAAAACATATATACCCAATCCTCAGCAATACACGTTCTCTTTTTTTCAATATCGATGGCACAAGTCATATCATTAGACCACCGATAATCAAGGTCCATAAATATCGAGTTGAGTTCATTATAGTATTCAACAATAGACCGGCCATCTTGATGCAACTGAAAAGACTTCTTCATCAATTCATACACTTATGAAGAATCAGAAGCATCAAGATAGCTTGTTTTCACTGCATCCCAAACTTTTTTAGCTGTGCGACATTAAACAAAATGTGACATTAAACTCTTGGTCATGGAATTTATGAGCCAAGACTTGACCAAAGAATCTTCGGCCTCCCATTCATCATAAGTTGGATCGTTCTCTGCCGGTGCAACTTTTCTACCAGTGATATGGCCTTTTTTTCTTCCAACTTGCAATATGCATCTTTGGATACCACATTAAAGTTATAGAACCATTTGATCTAAAAGTTGAAACTGATAGATTAGTTCCAATTTAGATTATTTAATTACTATCTTCAACACGTCCTCTCACGTATAAATAGAAATTATCTTTCCTAAATAAAACCTAACACGTGCATAATTTATTTTTAAATAGGTGGCGGTGAGATTCGAACTCAAGATCTCTGTTTACTCTGATACCAAGTTAAAATAAATGGTGGAATAAGTTTATTCATAATACTCGACCCTATTTATACAAATAGAGTCATAATAATGAAAGGAAATAAACAATGTTTTCTAACTAGAACAAAATACTTAACAGGAAAAACAATACTAACCTAAACTAGAATACTAATAAAATAAGGAAATAAAATAATCCTAGTTAAACCAAGTTGTATTCCAACAAATTGGACACCATATGGCCATCTCCAATGCAATTGTCAATTACCAAATTTCAAGGAAATAAAATAATCCTAGTTAAACCAAGTTGTATTCCAACAAATTGGACACCATAAGGCCATCTCCAATGTAATTGTCAATTACCAAATTTCATTTTTGAGTGAGATAGGAATAAAAATTGTTAAAAGGCTCCACATGTTTCAAAATTTCCATTGTTTTAATTATTTTTATCTTATTTATCCAATTTTTTCTACATGAATTCCTGTACCACGTGTAGAAACCGACATCATCTAAAATTTTTTCACTACTATTTTACTATTATTATTATTTTTAAATTTATTTTTACTTTTTCCATCTTTTTCACTACCTTGCTTCTCTTGCTAGCAAAACCAAGTAAGAGACAACCCCTGTGCGGGCCCCTTACATTTAGGGAGTTATCTCTTGCTTGCATATGCTCGCTTTTGTTTTGCTGACAAGAGAAAAATTTTCTCCTTTTCACTTTTCTCTTTTTTTTTTCCTACTGTTCTTTTCATTTATTTTTTAAATAAAATAATTATGTTCCCTTTATTTATTTCTTTCACATCATTTGATAGTTCACATTTGCATTAGAGATGGCTAGCCACAACACAAAGCCCATCCATGTCACTTGAGGCAACTGCACTAGCAAAATTGTGCCACAAACTCCAAAAATATCAACATCGGCCCTGTAAAATTTCTTGAAATACAACATTTAGCCCTCTAAAGTCTTCTTTCGCTGGTCCGGACTTGAAGACTTCAAACTCTGAACTCGCGCCGCCGGCTATCTGTAAATGGGGAAGCACGGGAAAAAGCAGAGCCACCGCAACAACCGCCATGGAAGAACAGCATCATACTATCTCGAACAACCAGAAGAAGAAGAACTACAAAACGACCCATCAAACCCTCATTCTTCTTCTGCTCAGGAACACACACTCTCCGATTCCGACAAAGAATCCCCAGAAGAAGAAAAAGAAGAAACAGATTCTGACAAAAACCCATCAAGCAACAATGATCTCCCATCGAAATTCTCGCTCTATCAACAATCCGTACAGGTGAGAAGACCTGAAATACAAGATTTTCAATTTCATTTTCTTTCTCTGTATTTATGTGGAATTTTCAATGCAGTCTCCAAAAGGGGATATTAGTTACTTGCAGAAGTTTTTCTTGATGTATGTTGGAGGGAGGGTGCCTCTTCACCTTCAGGAAGATTTCTGTGGAACTGCTCTTTTGAGGTATGATATTACATTATTACCCCTTCCCTTTTCATGTGGTCTCTTGTCTGTCTACTTGTAATTGGTAAAGATGACATTGTCCATCGTCCTCAGTGGCAAGCCTAGTTGTGTTTTGCCCTTTTTTTTTTGAAAATTATTATTATCGTCTGGCTGTTCTGCAAGAAGATAATGCCTATGCTATGCCACCATTGGTGTAATGTTTTAATTTTAATTCATCAGATTGATGTAATGTTTAAAAGTAATGGATTACAATTGTAATATTACACTGTAATGAGCATTTCAGTATTGCTTCTTTTAGAGGACCAAAGTTTCCCGTTTTCAGTCCCTTCTTCCCATCTTCCCTAATGATTAACGAAATGAATTACAACTGTCATATTGCAGTTCTCTTAGTATTTTCTTTTAGTTAATTTATCTAGATCCCATACACGATGTTTCAGCTCGTCTGGAGCTAATGTATATAAAATAAGTGCTCGTTTGGCCGTTCTTTAAGCACTTATAAGTTGTGGGTCCTACAAAATGTGTAGATAAAAAGTTTGTTTCAGCCGTATATGCTATAAAACACCATCTTATCGTAAAACATGTAATCCCACCTTTTTTATCCATTTGGCAGCGTAGAATGGCTTCACAGTGATGCTAGACGAACTGCCATAGGACTAGACTTGGACGCTGAGGCACTTGACTGGTGCATGGAGAACAATATGAACAAAATTGGGTCCCACATTCATTCAAGAATATCCCTTTTTCACGGGAATGTCTTGCAACCCCTCGACTCCAGATTGGTAAACTCAGATCCCAGCGAGACCATCAAGAACATTACATTAGATGACACAGGCGATTCAAACATTCAGACAAGCTCTAAGGATGTTTGCAATACTACGTTAATGAAAGACAATAAATTACTGGGAAGAGATATAGTGTGTGCTTTTAACTATAGTTGCTGTTGTCTACATATCCGTAAAGAGCTCGTTTTGTATTTCAAGAACGCACGCAATGCTCTGAGTACAAAAGGCGGTATATTTGTGATGGATTTATATGGAGGGACGTCTTCAGAATGTGAGCTGAGGATGCAGAGGAGATTCCCAAATTTTACGGTAAAATTTTTTATTTTCAAATAATTTAATTTTTTTCACTGGGCTACGAAGCTGTGTATATCTATTTATTTTATTTTATTTCTATTTCTATATATATAATTTGTGTTGATATATATCTTTCAGTATACCTGGGAGCAAGCTGGATTTGACATTGTCGAGAGGAAAACTAGAATTAGCCTCCACTTTAATCTCCATAAACAGCGTAAAAAGATTCGCCATGCATTTAGCTACAGCTGGAGACTGTAAGTTCTCACTTACTCGAGATACTTTCTGTTGACAAATTTTATGTTGTAGCATTATCTTATTTGTGCCAATCAGCACTTGCAACCTAAATATGAAGAGTCACATTATTTTCTTAATGGTGAGATCCCGTGTGCAGGTGCTGATATTTATTAACATGAAGTACCAAGTTGTTAGTACTGACAAATTCTCATCATTATCATTTGTATTTGTCACATGAGAAATTTGTACTATTGGTCCTAACCTTTTAAAAGTTTGTGACTAACTTACCACTTAGACAATAAGTCGAGGACCAATGGTGCAATTTTTTCACTTCGTCGTGTCACATGTTGCATTTGTACCAGGTGGTCATTGCCTGAAATTAAGGAATCCTTGGAAGAAGCTGGTTTTCGATCTGTCCACTTCTGGATTAGGAATATGCCAGACAGCGAAGAAATTAGATGTATGGACGGGTTTCCTATTGGACGAGACTTGAAATATGAAGAAGTCACAAGCTTTCAACAACAGGATTCGTGGAATGCATATATCGTTGGTGTTGCATAGCCATTCCTTAGCTGAGTTGCCGTTTACATGTTGTGCTCAGGTAAATTCTCTTTACTTATTTTTCTCAAACTAAACACACTTTTCACGAGCTGTTCGAGTAAAATTTTATTTTGTTAGACACATGGCGATCACGATGCACAGATGATAATGAATGGGATTTGAGACGTGTGATTAGTATTGGAGTTTAACTTTACCTCAATAGTAGAAATTAACTTTTAGGGTGCGTTTGATTGTAAAGGCAGAAAATGGTTAGAAGGAAAACGTTTTCCGGGTAAATGAATTCCGGGAAAAGGTTTTCCAGGGAAATGGTAGTTATAAGTGTTTGATTGGGTTAATTTGAAAGTTGGAAAATAATGTTATTTTCCTTATTTTTGAGTTTTTTTAATGAAATTTGATCATTTTCCTTATTTTTATGATTAAAGTAAATTGTTCATTAAAAAAAAAAGAAAAAAAAGTGCCAAACTTTTCCCAGAAAACAAAAACCACCTCCCCCCAAGGAAAATGTTTTCCTCCAAAACGAGGAAAAGTGCGAATTTCGAGAAAAGTTGGAAAACGTTTTCCAGGAAAAGAAATGCCAATCAAACAACCAAGAAAGGAAAAAAAAGCTAGAAAACGGATTTTTCCGGGAAAACGAATGCCAATCAAACACACCCTTAGGTAGGAAAAAGTTATAGCACTTTCAACCCAAACTCATTTCCTACCTCGAGGGCAGGCTTAGGCTCTGTATGATTGATTGCTAGAAAGTTTGCATACAAATTATTCTTCATACTTTCTCTTACTTTTTAAAATTTAAATTTGGTCAAACAAATCACATCCATATATCTCGTAGGGCCTACATGTACTATTAAATCTACAGCCATCATCTCTCTTCTTACTCATAAAAATACATTAAAATGAGTATGCAAACATCCGCCTTTGGTCTCGATACTTGTAGGCGAAGGTTTATTTTTCTAGGGAAATATGTGGTTGAAAAGTATGGAAAAATTATGAATCTTATAGAATGTGTGGTTGAAAATTAGTTTGATGGTAAAATGTATTACTGTTTGAACTTATCATTGTTAAATTGATCATGGTTGTTGTAATCGAAACAGGTATATGTTGGCAACAGCCAACATGCCATTGAAAGGAATGGCATTCCATTTATTGGGGTGGTTCTTGAAAGAGGGCCACCAAGGAGGTTGATCATAGAGGGCAAAATCCAACCAAGCCAATTTCAACAGTTCAAGGAGCAAAAACATTGTATTCTTTTGGTGATGATCACAAGTACCTTTGCCAATCAGTTGTTTGAAATGTTTTTGTAATATTTTTGTTTCTGCATAATTTTTGAAATCACTTGTTGTTTTTCAATTTGTATTGTAGAAGGATTTTGTCAAACTTATCTAAACAGGGTATTATTTTCCCGTCTAAGTAGAAGAATCGCGTGGTTGAAGGATAAAAAATAAATAAATCAATAAAGTATCGATTCAAAATCTTCTAACAAGTGTGGTGAAACGGTTGAACTATGTTCATTGTCAATTAGACTTGTGTACGTAAATTGGATCATATTTGAAAAAACTTTTTTTAAATAATTTCTTTTTACACTCAATTTCAATCAAACCCTTTATAATTAGCATTTACATCTTTCACAACTTTTGTTATTTTTTAACATATGTTCGAAAAAGATGTCACCGTTTTATAAGGAAAAATAAAAACTTAAGAAACACCAATTGCACATTTTTTTAAAATAAGTCATAATTCTTTTCAAAAGATTCATAAAAATTCCATTAAATGTTTAATTCAAGAAATATATATAATTTAAAATTTTGCACGTGTTGCTTATTTTCTTTCCCTATACTTATCTCTATAGTTGCCAATTTATCAATTATTTTCTTATAAATAATTGATCTAAAAAATTACACAAATCAATATAAAAGCCTCATGGCTTTTGATATTTGAGATTGAAATAATGAGATCCATAAAATCTATATAAATACTCTTGTTTATAGTGAAATGTACATACACTAAATACAAAGGAAATGAAGTGACATCCTCTTAGGGGTTGTGTATTTCATAATATCTCATAGCAATATTTTTTATAAAAATACTGTTATAATTTTGTAGAGAGATGTATCACAACCACTAATTATATAAAATCTCCCAGAATAATATCCTAATCAAGGTTCATATTCTGTCGCTTACAAGTGGGTATCTTAGAGGGACATGTGTTGCTCATCCACCCGCATGTGGCAGCATTTCCCAATCGATATACCATGATTAACCTTTATACTTCTAACACTTCAACGATGGATATTTATTGGAGAAAATCAGGACAAAATGAAACATGGTTTCTGTCCTGCGTGAATGATATTTTCAGTATTGGAATTACGTCAAAGTTATAATGCTAACATGGCGCACTTTGACAATGTCACACAATGCTAAAGGTAGGAGCATATTGTCACATGACAGCAAAAAACAACCATCACATTGGAACTTTATTTTAAAAAAATTCCGACGCTGGAAGTTTGGAACGTATCATTTTCGCTCCTGTCCTACTCATCTTTTAAGGTTGTCCCTCACAACGTTTTAACCATGTCAACCATTTCCTCTTAAAAAATACCAAACACAAGTCATTGCAAAAA
Organism: Jasminum sambac; assembly: GCA_018223645.1. Lineage (NCBI taxonomy): Eukaryota > Viridiplantae > Streptophyta > Magnoliopsida > Lamiales > Oleaceae > Jasminum > Jasminum sambac. The sequence continues at coordinate 33,808,723 of CP073652.1, forward strand.
TGACACCAACAAAACATCATATCTACCGCACCAGCTCCGAAGCGCTCTGGAATTCCAAGCAAACAAGAAGCTTCAAGTAGGTTTTACCTTCCCTCCCGGTCTGTAAAATCAAAATTTACCCTCTTTTAATTTGATGGCCTTAATTTCAAGGGTTCTTAATTTTGTAATGCTAGGATGTATGTGATTACAGTTGATGATCACCATTCTTGAATTGTAATCCTCAGTTGTTTCTGCATTTAAAAAACGCTCATTGTATTTGTTGTTAGCAGTTGGCTATTGATTGCCCTGAATCCAATATTCACAGTTTTTTTTTTTTTCATATTTTTAAAATTTTTTCTGTACTTTTCAATCAATCGTACAAGAATCAATTTTTGTCAAAATAATCTCTCCCAAACAAATACTTGGTGCTTAGGAGAGTATAGAGCTTTGCATGGAGGATCGACGAGGCCGCCACTTATACATACGGAATAGTCTCATTGGTCACAGAGTACCGAAGTCTTTACTCTTAAGAACCAAGGGTGTATTTGATTGGTAAAAGATTTCTAAGAAAATATCAAATCAAGGAATCTGTTTTCGAGCTTTGTTGCTTGGTTGCAAGCTGGAAAAAGAGGTGGTGCTCCATGGTACAATTATTTTAAGCACGTTTTAAGCACTTTTCTAGGAAAACGGAATCTTTGGGGGTATAAGGTTTTCTTTTTCAGGAAAATATTTTCTAAGCTTTTGTTTTTCATTATTGCCAATCAAACACACCCTCGTGTTTGTTTGGGAGAGATTATTTTTGAAAAAGGCGACTTTATTATTATTATTTTTTTAACTAAGCAAAAAAGTGCTTTTTTTTTTTTGTATGGGTACGGTTAAATGCACCTCTAGATTTACTTCATGCACCCATTTAAAAAAAAAAACAAAAAGACTAATATACCCTCAATCTCGTTTAACATAAAAAAAGAAAAAATTATTCGCTCCACTTGGAGCAAATACCCCAACAATTATTCGCTCCACTTGGAGCGAACAACCCGACATGGGTGTTCACCTTTTGGGCATTCGCTCCAAGTGGAGCGAACGCCCACACAATTAAAAAAGAAAAAGAAAAAGAAAAAGAAAACGAAAAAGGAAGAATTACGGATGAATAAATTTTTACTAACATTTTTTCTTCAAACTTTTTACAATCACTCAATTTTTTTTTTTTAATAATTGTATCAACATTAACCGGATAAAACTAATTACTGTATCATAAAAAAAAAATTTGACATTCATCGTCAAAGTAGTTGCAAAAATCTTTAAAAATTTTCAAAATTAGTCGTCAAAGTAGTAGCAAAAATCAACAATTTTTATCTAATTTTTTTTTGTAGATGCAATTTCTGCTATAATTTTTTGTTTAAATTTTTTGAAATACTAATTTCGGAATTTCTTTATATCTTTTGCAACCATTTTGGAGATGAATTTGAATTTTTTTTTTCTTATGATATAGTAATCGGCTTTATCCAGTTAGTATTGAATACAATTATTAAAAAATTCAAATTTTTTGAAATCACTTTGATGATTAATTTCAAAATTCCTTTAAGTTTTTTGCAACCACTTTGATGATGAAATTTCTAAATTTTTTTTAATGACACAGCATTAGCTTTCTTTGGTTTGTGTTGAATACAAGTATTAACACAAAAAAAAAAAGAAGGAAATTGACGATGGTTTATGTCTTACTTATTTTAAGATGGCAACATATAAGCCGATGATTGAAATATAACTATCAGCAATTATAGACTCACATCCACATGTGGGCATGGGCCTCGGCCGTCGGATCATCAAAACTCGTTTTATATGGTTGCCCGTCGCAACAGTGCGAAACGTTTTAACTGTTTTAAAAGTTTTCCTCTAAAAAAATTCCACGCATAAATCATTGCAAAAATGACACCAAGAAAATATCATTATCAACTGCACCAGCTCGAGCTCGCTCTGGAATTCCAAGCAAAGAAGAAGCTTCAAGTAGGTTTACCTTCCCTCTCTGTCTGTAGAATTCAAATTTATCCTCTTCTATTTGATGGGACTGTTTGATTTCTAGGGTTTCTTAATTTTGTAATGTTAGGATGTATGTGATTACAGCTGATTATCTCGATTCTTGAATTGCAATCCTCAGTTGTTTCTGCATTTTAAAAACCCATTGGAGCAATTTTAGAGCTTGTTTGGTTTGTTTGGTGGAGATTTTCTTGTTTTTTTTTTGGTAAAATTAATCTTTTTTCAACATCACTTTCGACCGTCCAATATTCACACAATTTTATTTTATTTTATTTTTTCCATATTTTTAAAATTTTTTCTTTACTTTGCAATCAATCGTACGAGACTCAATTTTTGTCAAAATAATCTCTCCCAAACAAATATTTGGTGCTTAAGAGAGTATAGAGCTGTGTATTCCAGGATCAACGAGGCCGCCACTTATACATATGGAATAGTCTCATTGCCTCATTGGTCACGGAGTACGGAAGTCTTTACTCGTAAGTACTAAAGTGTTTGTCTGGGAGAGATTATTTTTGAAAATTTGATTTTTTTTAATTAACTAAGCCAAAAAGTTTTTTTTTTTTTTTTTTTGCATTTAACAGTTATGATTCCCGCTCCGATAGCAGTTGGAGTACTAGCTGGCATTGTAGGTTGTGCTTATCTAGCACTGAGGCCTCCGCGACCTAAAATCTGCGGTTCCCCTGGTGGACCTCCAGTGACTTCGCCTAGAGTCGAACTAAGTGATGGAAGGCATTTGGCCTACAAAGAGAGGGGTCTTCCCAAGGAAGATGCAAAACACAAGATCATTGTTTCTCATGGATTTGGCGATTCCAAAGACTTCAATTTACCTATTTCCGAGGTATGAAAATCCACCTTGCTTGAGTTTCACTTCTATTGTTTAATTTTCCTGGACAAAATGGCTATTTTAGTTCTTGTTTGGGATAGACTTTTTCTCTTGAGAAATAATTTCTCAATGTGCGGTTGAAGAACAGATAGAAGCTTTTAAAAAGTATAAAACAGTCGTCACATAAGTGGTTGAAAGTGAAGTTTTGGCAAAGTGAATTTTATGATGATGTCAACCAAACAAGCTCTTAGGTGAAGTGAAGTATCACTTTATTGTCCTTGTACTTTAAAGTTTCGACTAGCATGGATGAGATGTACCAAGATGATCGTCACTCTGTATATTTATCATTTTAAGTGGCGTAAAAATTTCTTCTCTACTCCTTTTTCCAGGAACTCTTGAAGGAGCTTGAGGTATATATCCTGTCATTTGATCGTGCAGGCTATGGAGAAAGCGATCCAAACCCCAAACGCACAGTGAAAAGTGATGCTTTCGATATTCAAGAACTAGCTGATAAATTGCAACTAGGATCCAAGTTTTCTGTGATTGGCATCTCCTTGGGAGCATCTGCAGCTTATGGCTTGCTAAAATACTTACCACACAGGTAAAATGTAAAAAGCCATGTTTCACATCTTTGTGATTACTGTCTACTGAAGTCTCGGCTCTAGACTAGTGCTTGCTTGTTTGGCCTATTTACTCTTTGGGGTCTTTTGAGTTTTTGGTTACTGGTGTCATAGAATCTCTGGTTGAAAATGAATTTAAAGAAAAATAGAATGAGAAGTAGCAAGTCCAAACAAGCACTTAGCATCTGTTTGAATAAATTCTCATTTTGCTGAAATTAACTCTTTAGGTTGATAGTTGGTGGGGACCACAAAATGTGTGGATAATAATGAATAATTGTTTGACAAGTTTAGACAGGCTATCCCATTTTTTGCCCCGTTAAGAGTCTATCCAATAAAAAAAGTTGTATAGGTAGATTGTTTTTATTAGATGAGACAAGACAATCATGGAGACAAGAAATGAGACTGCACATTTGGATTCCTGTTTGAGATATGTGGTTAAATAGTTAATATTGAAATTTGACTTTGAAGAGTAAGAGTTAATTTTTAAGTAGAAAAATATTGAAACTATCGTATTTTTCCAATTTGGACGATATAGTCGTTGCATTGATGAATTTTCCTTGCCACGTCACGTCTTTTATTAGCCATGTCGGCATTTCACTTTATTCACCAGACACAGTAAAATGCAATATGTTCTTACTTGAACTCTGTAACTTTAAGGTTGTCTGGGGCAGCCCTCGTAGTTCCAGTCGTTAACTACTGGTGGCCTTGCTTTCCCACAAAACTGGCACAACAATCCTTAACTAAACTACCATTTCAAGACCAGCGAGTGCTCCGAATTGCACATTATGCTCCGTGGTTGTTCCACTGGTGGATGACTCAGAAATGGTTCCGTACTATGACCAGCATGGAAGGTAAGATGGACCTGTTTAGCGACCAAGACATAGAGATCAAAAAGCGTTTGTCAGAAACTCCACAAGATGGTCAGGTAGGTTTAACTTCTCCCACATCGCTTGTTTGATAAAATTATTTTAACAATCACATTTTCTTATCGTTATTTCCAACCACATATTGGAAAATGTTATTTTTCGCATTTCCGCAAAAACTCGTTTACTTCTTAATTGCACATTCTGAAAAGAATCACTTTTCTTAAAAATAAAGAAAATAAAAATAAAAATAAAAACTCTGCCGAACAAGTTTTAGAGTTTGTTTGGAACAACTGTTGTGAGTATAGCTTTCAACAATAGCACTTTTAGCAGTAAAGCTTTTGTTAGAAAGTTGTTAGCTTGCTAGAAAGCTCTTCCAAACACACCATTGTCGTTTCATCTTTCAGGAAAAGGTACTACAACAAGGTGTACACGAGAGTCTATACCGGGACATGATTGTCAGTTATGGAAATTGGAATTTTGATCCAACGGATATAACGAATCCTTTTCCTAACAACGAGGGATCCGTTCACATTTGGCAAGGATATGAGGACAAGTTTATTCCGTTCGAGTTGAACCGGTATTTGTCTGAGCAAATTTCATGGATTCAATATCATGAGGATCCTGATACTGGGCATTTTCTGATCTACGATGCAAGGTTATGTGAAGCCATTGTTAAGGAACTGGTGTGTACCTGAATTCATCTGGTTCATGAGTAATATGTATCAGTTCACTGTCGTATGGTTACAGGTGTTGTATGAGTGATTTTTTTTACCTTGTTACATGACTTTTTGACATCAAGCATCTCCATGCTGTTGTGCATTGGTAGAAAAAGTGTGCCAAATAAGCAAAATCAAAATTTTTCCAGGAAAAAAAAAAAGGGGGAACCTCTCCAATGCCAGTCAACATGTATAATGTCCAGCTGATGTAGACAGTAAAAAACACTATGTGAATGTTTACTTCTAGTCCCCAGACGCCATGTGAGACATGTAAAATGCTCAATTTACGGTCTCTGTGTATCAATTTTTAGTTTTGAGTGGTTATTTTGCAGGAATTGAAAATGCATTTTGTTTTGTCATTTTAAAAAAATCAATTTTTTAAGAAGAGAAAAATAGAAAACTAGCTTAATTTATATTTTTTAAAAAACAATTTTTTTTGAATGGTAAAAAATAGTATTTTGAAATACAACTTTAATATTTTGCTATTCCAACTGTATCTTTCTCTCCACATTTTTCTCCATCTTTCCTCTTGATTGATGAAGTAGACGATCTAGCATTGGAGAGTGTTTTTGCATGTCAATGTCTATTTCATCGACATTAATGCGGGTACATAAATTGAAATTCTTTCTATTTCGTTGCCACGTATAGAGATGGATTTTCCGGCAGGGGACTTGCATGTTACGAAAGCAAAAGGTGAAGCCTTTAATTGCTACGTTTCTAATAAGCTGGGGACCAGGTTGCAACGTTGAGGGCTAATCACATGGCACCTGAAAATGGCACAATAGAATATTCTAAAACTCTTGACCCAGAATTGAATTTGAAAAACAATGATCCAATATTCGAAGTAGTTGGTTGCATTAATATACTGGGGATATACGTTTAAGCGAGGATTATTTACATTAAACATACCATACAGGGCTGCTTAGTGTTACAAGTAACACATAAATAAATAAATTAAAATAAATAGCTTGTAAATATTAACTTTGAAAAGTCTCCAAATCTAGTTTAGCTTTTTAACAATTTCCATAAATAAAGTAATTGTAAATTTTGACTTTTTTCTATTACAATTTCGGCATCTTTTCCAATTGTGGGGAGTTTGTCGACTTCGAGATAAAAGAGATTTCGTTATCTCACCAGAAAACAAAAATGATCAATATTTTCTTTAATTTTGCACAAATTTTAAGTTTAGTAAATTAATTTCATGATCTAACTCTCATTTTTCCTGTTTTCAACATTGTGTTATTGCTGTTCAAGATTCTATTACCGAGAGCTTGAGTTTTGATCCAAATACTTCAAATCATCTTAACGTTCCCAAATCACAGAATACGTGTCATCATGATTTAATCCGCTAATAGCATACCAAATCATAATGGCACATGCTGCCATGCCATGTTTGGGCATGTTAACGTACCTAATTTGGGCATTGGATCAAAATTGTACCACAGAGTTGCACAAGTTTACTGTATATTTCTTTTTAATAGTGTTCTTTAAAAACCTAAAATATAATTGGCGACAAATTCAAGTGTCAAAACAGAAGCAGTAAGGGAGACAAAAAAATTTGGCAAGATGACAAGGGGAAATGTTGAATTTAAATATTACTCATTCCGTCCCACTAAGATATATTTATTTATTTTTTTAATTATAATTTATTTTTCTTATTGAGAATATGATTTATTTTCTAATTAATTAAAATATTCATATTTAATATTATTAAAATATTAAATATCAACTAAATATTAGTATATTAATTGTTTTCACACTATTTTTTTTATCATTTAATATAAAAATAAATTTGAAGGAATATACAAATATTTTATAATTTAAATAATATTTTAGAGATTTTTTTCACGTGTGAAAAATGGTGGGGGAGTACTATTTAAGTAAGTAGAAGCGAATTTTGTTAATGATTGCTTTCGAATCTCGTCGCACATCATTTGATCTCTCCAAAACTGAGAAAAAGGAACTCCGTTTTTGAATGAAAAGTTGATCATTAGAGCTGATAATTTTATCCTCCTTTTTTTGCATTTAACAGAAATGGTTTTGAGGAAATTTTTGGGCTGTCTGGGATTGGAGAAGCAGCCTACACAACCTACTCTTCCAACTGATTCAATTAGTAATTCACCCAAAATCAGACTCAGCGACGGACGATTTTTAGCTTACAGAGAAAGAGGAGTCCCCAAACAAAAGTCCAATTTTAGGGTTGTTATTGTTCACGGATTTGGAAGTTCTAAGGAGATGAATTTCGAGGCATCCCAGGTAAATAATCCTATCTTCTTCTTCTTCTTCTTCTTCTTCAAGTCTTCTGATTATTAGGTTTTTAAGATGTCAATTTCGCTATTTTGTTAGATTCACTTACTCGTTTTCACAGCAAAAACTCGAAATTACTGTAAATTGAAGATCATAGTTACTGGCCTAATATTGTCTACAGGAACTACTGGAGGAGTTGAGTATATATCTTGTGCTATATGACAGAGCTGGATATGGAGAAAGTGATCCAAATCCAAAGAGATCATTGAAAAGTGAAGCATCTGATATTGAGGAACTAGTTGATAAGCTACAATTAGGACCCAATGTCTATGTGATTGGAGTTTCCATTGGATGTTATCCTATTTGGAGTTGCCTTAGATGGATTCCAAACAGGTTCACTGTCTACTTATGACTCTTATATTAATCTGGTTCCATCTGACAAGGTTAACTTGTTAGCTAGAATAGTATAAAACTTTATAACTCCAACTCTCCAAGAGCATTTCCATGTTTAATTGATATGGGACTTTTGTTTGCACAATGTCGTCTAGTCTCGTGATGACTAGAGATTTCGTTATTTTGATGTTTAACTCAATGGAGTATGTTTGAACTCGGTTGGTTTTTTTTTTTTTTTTTTGGGGCGGGGAGGGATAGGATGATAATGTCGTACTTCGTTGGATGGGCATTATTGAAATATTGATGTTTGACTTTGATTGAGTAGCTTAAGTTACTTTTTAGGATGATCTTTTATTTCTAAGAAGATTGAGCTACTCTACCCAATAGGATGGCCCTTAATTTCTAAGAAGATTGAGCTACTCTACCTAATACATTAGCCTTCTACGATGGGACCCCATGTTGAATGAGTTAGGCATATAAAATTGCTGATTTTGTCATTACAATCTTCTTTCAACAACAGGCTAGATGGCATTGCTCTTGTAGTTCCATATATAAATTACAAATGGTCGTCTCTACCTGATGAGTTAGTGAAGGATGATTATAGGAAATGCCTGTCACGGTGGATGTTCCGCATTGCACGTTATACTCCAGGGTTATTACATTGGTGGCTAACTCAAAAATTGTTTCCATCATCCACTGCTCTTGAGAAAAACGCTGCATTTTACTGTGACAAAGACCTCGAGGTATTGAAGAAAACACCGGGCTACCAATTGTTCACCCAGGTAACTTTTTGTTTTTACCTTGCTGAGTCTGCTGTAAAAAGGAACTGAAATATTAGGTTATATACAAGGTTGCTGGTAGTGTATATATAGATTAAACTCTGCACAAGGACTATATTGTTCTCCCTATAGGTCTCTAAATTGCTGTTGGAGGTGAACAATTTGTGTATTGAAATTTTACTTTAAACCTTTATTTCATCCAACAGAAAAGACTGAGGAAACGAAGTGTGTTCGACTCTCTACGACGAGACTTTATGTTGGCTTTTGGAAAGTGGGATTTTGATCCAATGGATCTTCCTGATCCATACCCCCAAAAGGAAAGTTGTGTTCACATATGGCAAGGTTATGAAGACAAAGTTGTGCCCGTACGGTTACAGAGATACGTCTCCAAAAAGTTACCTTGGATACGGTATCACGAAGTTCCTGATGGAGGGCATTTATTGGTCTACGACGGTGCAGTTTGTGAAGCCATTTTGAGGTCGCTTTTGCTCGGAGAAGATCCTCCATTGTATAGCCCTAAAATAGACATTTAGTGCATGATCAGCAGACAGTATTACAAGTGTTGAACATGTTCGGACAGTATATAAAACATGCCATCAGTGGCTTGATTCATTCTTCTCATCAGGACATAATACGTTGAACATGTTATTTGTTGCTGGATTCATTCTAATCATCGGATGGATGATCTTGTAAATAGTTTGCGTACAAGAGTGTGAATAGGAGTGGCATACAAATGATATAGAAAACTTCCCAATTGTAAATGAACTTTAGTGTTTGCTGTCTGGAATTCTCAAGGCCTTCAAGGAATGTGTAGATGCATCTCGTGTAGAACTTGGGTGTTGGGTTTGGAAGACTAGAATAGTGGATTACCTTGTGTATTTATGTACCCATTAAATTTATTGTTAAGTTAAAATTTTAACATCTTTTTTTTTTTTTTTTTTTTTTTTGGAGTAAACGTTGTTAGCTTCTCAAAAGGGTGGGGCTAAATACACCCCAAATTTTGCTCAGTGCAACCACTCAACTAAACCCCCAACCCCCAAAACAAAAGAAAAAAATTGAGAAGTGGCAGCAATTTGGTTGTTGGAAATGGTAGCAAAAGAAGCTGTCATAGGACCCCCTGTTTTGGCTGCTTTTGCTATAGGAATTTTTTTTTTTTTTTTGTTCGGCCTGCACTAGTTGAACAGCCGAACATCCTTGAGGATGTTTGACTAGGCCAAGGGCGGTCGAACCCCAAAAAAAAAAAGGAAAAGAGTAAAATTGGAATGACATTTGTTTGGTAAGTGTATTGAGCGAAATTGGGGATGCATTTAGCTCCACCATTTTCAAAATATTGAAACTTGTTGATTTTTGCGTGTTTTCATGTTCTTGAAATTGTATTTCGAGAAGAAGAAAATTCAAAATGATTCGAGAATTCTCAATAAAAATGTGTCAAAATATTGAAAATTGAAACATGGAGAGAAGAGGCATATTTCACATTTAGCTTAGTACAAAAAGTTTGACACAAATAATTATTTGATTGTCAAGGTTGAAAATGGATGATAGATAGAGCATATATTGTGTTCGGGTAATCTTTTTTTTATGTTGAAAATTGATTTTTTTAGGTTGAATAGTGACGAGAGTCACAAGATGTGTGAGTGAGTAATGATGTGAAATATGTAATTGATATTAATATTGATTTCTATTTTTATTTTAAGTGGCTAGTTGTAGAATTTGATTCTTAAGCGGCAAAAAATTAAAACAAAGGCCTCACTATAAGTGTCAATATTCCGCTTATGTTGGTTTAGATTTTTTTATACCTAAAAATCACAATCCATTATTTTATCAAAGTCAAATATTAATATCAATTACACTTCTCGTATCATTATTCATTATTCCAAACATTTTGTGAACTCTGCCAGTACTTTAAAGTTTCAATTTTTAGCAAAAACAAATAAATAAATAAATTATCTTAACACACTATTATACGCTGACATCCCAATTGAGCACCATAAATCTTACTCCATATTTGGAGAGGATTTGAAAAAATCATTTCAGATGCGTAGTTCAAAAGTAGGAAGATGCTATGAGAAATATGATTGATTTTATTACATATGTGAAATAATTGATTGAAAATAAATTTTAAGAAAAATAATTTTTACATTCTCAAAAAAGAAGAAAAAAGGATAAAAATAATTTTTAGAAATGATGCGATTGAAAATAAATTTTAAGAAAAAGAATTTTTACATTCTCAAAAAAGAAGGAAAAAAGATAAAAATAATTTTTAGAAATGATGTGGCAAATGCGGACTAATTACTTTTTTATATTGAAAAAATTCACCCCTTTTTCCCCTCAATTAAATTATTTTCTTGTTTTCCTTTTAACCTAAAACTAATTGTAAATGTCACTTTGTCGTTGGCTTATTTAAACGTTCAAGATCCAACGTTTTAATTTGATGCGCACTCATTCTACCCTTTTTTATCTTTTAGCATTTTCGTCCCCAACCTAATATTTTATTACTAGATAAAAATATTTTAGGGAAAAAATATAATAATAACCTTTTATTTACATTATTTCCATTAAATTAAATAAAATATTTATAATTAAATTCATACCTTTTCAAAAAACACAAATTAGTTTTCATCTACAACATATTCTTCACCACCACCACCCTGCACCACAACCAACTCTGTGGCGCTATGGTGGTGGTGGTAGAGAATGTATTATAGATGAGGATTATTTTACATTTTTCTAAAGGATTATGGACTCGAGTGTAAATATTTTTATTTAATTTAATAAAAATAATATAAATAAAAAAATATTATTATCCTTTTTATGAAGAAAATCCTTTCTCTCATAATAAAATATTAAATTCAAAATGAAAATACTAAGAAAAAAAAGGTAGATCTATACCACGTAACGAATTAAAAACTTATTCTATTCAAAAGAAATTTTCACTGATTTTCATTAACTGTTCTTTCATTATTTTTAATTACTTATACAATTACTTTATATTTTTTATATATTTTCTTTAATTTTCAACTAACAGTCTCAATAAATGTCAAATATCCTGTCCCCCAGAAGCCCTAAAACTTCGTCAAACGAGCACGGCAGATCCCGGCCAAAAAATTTCGATCAAACAAATTCCCATTTCTTTGTTTTCTTCATCCGAACCGCCAGAGATTTACAAAGAAGTATCTGAATACGGAAGAATTTTCGAAATGGAAACTGCGGCTAGAAGAAGCGGAGGTGTTTGGGAAGGGCTCTACAGAGTGCTTATGCGCCGCAACTCTGTCTACGTTACCTTCGTCGTCGCCGGTGCCTTCCTCGGGGAACGCGTCAGTCTCAACTCTGTCGTTATGATTGGGCGTGTTATATTTATGTGTAGATCGACTATTGGATCTGTGATAGGAACAATCTCCTTTGACATTTTAATGACTTCTCAAATGAATTTTTTTATTTTAAACGGTTGAAGTGCGATTTGTGTTGTGGATTGTCAGATTTGCGTTCTTTTACATCGTTCTCGTCTGTTCGTAATCCTGATTTGGGTTAATTTGATTTTGTTTGATATCGCAGGCTGTTGACTACGGAGTTCATAGGCTTTGGGAGTACAACAACGTTGGGGTAAATCATCTCTAGCTCTCTATCAGTTTGAGCTGATTTTTTATGTTGATTTATATTGGTTTGGGTGCACATTTGCATATTGTTTGAACTGTTAGGTATTGGTGATAGGTTTAGCAATAGATTGAATCTTTTAACTCCGAGATAGCATGTGAAAAAACTGATTATAGCACCATGGTCATAGACTCATGGTATAGTTTATTCTAAGCACCTAATACATTCTTTGTATCAGTGCATGACAATATTAATTCAAATAATAAACATACAATAAATTTAACCACCAATGACTTGAAGTTCCATGTCATCGGCGATGGATAAGTCAGGCGTGGTACATTCTAAATCATCTCTCTCTTGAGATCAGCTACATGGAGGTTTTCCAATAATATATACTGGAACTTCTAATGATGGATTTTATCTATAAGATGATATTACTTTGAGTGAGAAAGTTTTGTTTGTGAGTAAGCAAGCAGGTCAAGGTAAGATAATTATTCACCCGAAAAGTCATCAATCATTCTTCACTTGTAATGAGCAACGTCGAAGGGTTGAATATTGAAGCCATTAATAACCATTTAGCTTCTCTGAACAATATTGCAATTTGCCTTTAACTTAATGTTTTTTTATTCCAATATTCAAAACGGCTTATTAAAGTATTCAGACTTTTTATGTCCACGAGTTGAGTGGAACATTGAGGTTGCTTTTGAAACGGATGAAGATAGCACACTCAAAGGATTCAAAAGAATATATAACTAGGAAGATATGCTTATAATATACCAGAAGCTTTTTTATTTTTTTTAATCCATATTAAAAATGCAATCAATGTTTAACTTATTAGTCCACATAAAATAGATAAATAAATAGAAAATAATAAATTCTCAAAGAAGCAATCATGAAGTAAAAGCATACTTTATTGCTAAAAGAAGAGGCAACACTGTATTTCTTATGTCATCACTACTAATATGATCTTTGAAGGATATTACAATATATCATCTCCCTCTTCATAAGTTTTTCAATCTGTTCAGTCATTCTCATCATAAGTTTCTTTTCAATCTTGGTCATCATTCTCCAATACCAAAACAGGAGACGAAAGAATCCACAAAAGTTTTAGGTTATAAAGAAACAGCTCAAAAAGCTAGTTCCAAGTGCATAATGTTTGAAATTATGAGGAAATGAATCTATGAATTACTTGTTCACGTTCAGATCTCACTAAGCGAAGGCGTATCACTTGAGAATTGAGACATAAAACTCACTAATGACATTTAAGGTGCAGGTTTTGAACCATAGTCTCACTTGAGGCATGACTCGAGGCGTAAGCCTCAAATAATTTTTTTGAGAATAATTCTATTTGAACCTAATTATTGACACAGTTGCTGATGCCAATATGTTGTGCCAAAATCCTGTAAAATGAGGTGTCTGAGTCATTATTATCTCACTTCACAGATTTTAGCAAATGCCAATGTGTCAACTATTAGTCTATTATATCAATCATTGTATTCAAATAGTGTTACTCTTTTTTCAAACAATAGTCTGGTTGGTCTTGAATTTTGAAGACGAGCATGGATGTGGCTTTGCTAATTTGATGATAAACATGAGCTCTGTTTTACCTTCCATTTTAGGAATGCTATTTCTCCCCTTCCGATATGTAGAATGAGTATGTAAACATTTGGTGAGTGTGCAATTGTTTGTGAAGCTTTTGTTGATTTTGTTGGAAGGATGACTGAAAAAGTAAATAAATGAATAAATAAAAATTCAGGAGCATTTAGAACAGCATGTGAGTTGAGAATCTTCTACAGTTGTATACTTGTATACCCTAGCACAACACTACGGGGCATCAATTTACAATGCAACAAACAACTCCTCAAATATACCTGTGTTCACATCGTTTTTTAAAAAGAAAATATGTTGTCATGAAAAATACATTTAGCGACCCTTTCCAACAAGCCCTTTTTGTTCTAACTTAATGTCGGCACAACTCAAATGCAGAAGCGCTACGAGGATATTTCAGTTCTGGGACAGAGACCATCGGAGTGAAGTGGCAGTTTCCAACTCTCTGAATGGCTTGTTTTAATCTCTTAATAAATTCTTACCTTGTTGATTGCCCTGTAATGGCTATGAGCCTCTGCAGTGCAATGTGTAAGAATCGAATTTTCTGTTTCTTTTTCCTACCAAGTCTCTTTATACGATATGTTCCCTGTTTTTGAATGTTATAATTTCGCGATGAGATGCGTTTTTTAATGTTGACATTAAAAGGAGACTAGAGGTGTTTTTTTTTCATTTGTTAAGATGTTAGCATTATTTGCCTGATTATGACCTTGCTAATCGTAACACTCATCTCCATATTTCTGAATTTTTCAACGAACTTATTTATTTTCAACGATTCACATTTGATGATTGATGTTGCTTTTGAAAAATGTCTTTTCTTGCATTTTTGGCATTGAACTCATTTTTTTTCTTTTATTTATTTATTTATAAATTAAGTCTGATTATTGATTATATTGTTATGCTTTTTATTCTTCAAGGTCTAAATTTAAACGTGAAGGCTCAATTGTCCTTCAAAATTTCTCTGGACACACTTATTGGTTAAAAATTTTTTCCATCTAAAATTCACTTTTCATTACTTGGTTAAGGTTAAAAGTCAATGATTGCGAACTTTATATTACTATTTATTATTATCTACACTTTTAAATGTTGTAAGTGGAATCTATTGTCACATGACAGTCATGGACAGTCGTTATATTAAACACTGGAATTTTATTAAAATTCTAGCATTGCAAATGTATTATTTTCCTTTTTCCTAATATTACGTTTTTTTCCCTCAAAGAACTTTGTGAACAAGCTATTAATTTTTTCTACCCAAAAATCAATATCTACTCATGGGTAAAGCCAAATATTAATATCAATAATTACACATGTTAGTCATCATTCATTATTATCCACATATTTTGTAGTCCTTATCAATATTCACCCAAAAAGTTATTTTGTAACTATAAAAAAGTTGACTCAAAAACAAAATTAGCATGTGTCGTTGAGATCATGGGACGTAAAACTAATAAGTATTGATTTGAAATATGTTATTAATTTTCAAATTTAATTTAAGCAATAAAATTAATTTTTAGATAGAAAAATTTAAAACTACCGCTAATGTTTGGACGTACATCGTACTGCTTGTTTATATCTCCAACCAATCGAAAAAAAAGTTCTCTAAAATTTTATCAAACTCTTTTGGTCTCTCAGCCATATCTTCATCTTCCTTCTTCCCACTCATCACAATCGACCAGTAGATAAGTTTTCTTCTACGATCAAATTCCACCGCTGAAAGCATTATACTAGTTATTTATTTGAATTATATTTTATTTCATCAATCTTAGTGCTATTTGTGTAAATTTCTGTTACATTCATTTCACTGAAAATCAGGCCGCAAAAGTCCAGGCCGGCCCAACTCTAATAATGGCCTTCTCCCGCTGTAGGGTTCTTAACATCCTATTTGTAGCAAATTACGCCACCAAGTACCAACAAACCCTAGCTCCTCAGGTTTCTCTCAATCTCCATTTTCTGTCTGCATCTCTCATTTGCTTACAAGTTGTTTTCGTGATTTTAATTTGGGTTTTTTTTTCTCATAAACAGAGAAGCGAATCGATAGGGAATATATATACTAAACAATGAGGTGTGTAAGCAGATATAATCCTTCTGCAAATGTTAAAAATTGTTCTGTTCAGTGAGTTTATTGCTAATCGAGTTTTGGTTGTGATTCAATTGCAGTAAGCTTCAGAGCGACGCCCTGAGGGAAGCAATCTCGATCATCGTTTCCGATGCTAAAGAGAAAAAACGTAATTTCACTGAGACGGTCGAGCTTCAAATCGGGCTGAAAAACTATGATCCGCAGAAGGACAAGCGATTCAGTGGCTCAGTGAAGTTGCCTCACATTCCTCGCCCCAAGATGAAGGTTTGCATGCTTGGTGATGCTCAGCATGTTGAGGAGGTATACTTGTATTCTCAACTGTCGCAATTCATTCTTTTGCATTCTTGTCCAGACGGTTGAAAAAAATATTTCTCTGTTAGTGTGTTGTATGAGTCTTATGGTTTACTTAAATTTCTTGGACATGCTTTGTGAGAATACAGTGAAGCTAGTTGACATGACATTTATCTGTGTTCCCCAATCATATTGAGAATTCCTCTCTATATTCTGAATCCACTACAACTTTGCAGCGAGTTCCTTAAAAATTAATAATGCTCTTAATTTATTGGTGCTAGTTCTCCTGTATTACTGTATTAGATACACTTTTAGTTTGAACTTAGTGGAGAAGATGCATGAAACAACTTGGCCGAGTATTTGCACCAAACTTCCTGCAAGCTGGATAGCTTAAACATTTTGTGAAACTTAAGAGTTTTGAGAACTGGCCTAGGCCAGTTTGTAAGTGCAGAGTGCCACATTAAGAGCCACCTTAGCATATTTGCTACATATAGAATACATGCATGAAACTTAATGTTGCTTGAATTTGATTTCACGTCTTGATATGTTATTTTCTATGCTATTTCAGATATTGCATTTACCTTGTCGACTTGTTTATCCGTGTCTCACACCATTCTCCCTTTTCTGTATTTGCAGGCGACGAAAATTGGTCTCGAGTCCATGGATGTGGAAGCTCTCAAGAAGTTGAACAAAAATAAGAAGTTGGTCAAGAAGCTTGCAAAGAAATATCATGCTTTCTTAGCCTCAGAAGCTGTTATCAAACAGATTCCCCGTCTCCTGGGACCTGGTCTCAACAAGGCAGGCAAGTGTGTTTGATGCACAGTTATCTGGCTATAGTTAGTCGCGTCTTCTGTAGGAGAATTCAAAAATAAAGGCTATGTTAAAATATGATATTGCAAGGTGTTTACAACTGCAAACTGTTTTTGCAAAATCAATTGAACTAATTACCATTGCATGGTCAAGACATTGGTAGAACTAGCAAAGTTGCATAGAAGGGAGTAATCTCATCATCGGCTATTGATCTTTTACAAGTCATCGGCTAGTGATCTTTTTACAAGTGTCCTTAAATCTGAAAGTGACTCCACATTACTCTCTCTCTCAAATCACACATGGTTTGCTTCACTTTAGTTTCAGTTGTGTTGATAGACAAATATAATGCTGGGTTTTCAAAATTTTGTTCTTTTGTATGCAAGACGTTATAAATTGATATCTGGAAATGGTTGTTTTATATGATTTGCCATTTTCTGTAGTCAACCGTAAATATTGAGGTATTTACATGGCATTCCTTTTGAGTAATTTTACACAGAACCTTGTTGGTGGCTATGGGGATGATTGCTGTATTCTGACATGGAATCATCTAACAAGTTTCTTTGCCGAGTCAATACTCAGTTTAATCTAATTTGTTTTAACCTTCAATGCAGGAAAGTTTCCTACTCTTGTGACACATCAGGAATCCCTTGAATCCAAGGTCAATGAAACGAAAGCTACAGTAAAATTCCAACTTAAGAAGGTGCTTTGCATGGGAGTTGCTGTTGGAAATTTGGATATGGAAGAGAAGCAGATATTCCAAAATGTGCAAATGAGCGTCAACTTTCTAGTTTCACTGCTGAAGAAAAATTGGCAAAATGTGAGTATCTAGCATTATTTCCTTTATGGTAGGCAGTTTGAAGTTGCTATGCGCTAGCCATTTTTAACTGGTCATTTTTTTTGTCTATGCCTATCCATGCTTTACCTTGGCATATACCATAAAGATAATTCAACCCCCCATGCCCGCTGCCACCCTACCTTACCCTTTTTGAATTTCCCCTTTGTAACAAAAGCATACGCAAAAACAGAATAAAGAGAAGCTTGAAATGAATTTCCATGTTTTGATAGAAGGGTTGAGCTAATCCTATGTAGTGATTGAACGATGAATTCGGTTTACTCAAGCACACTTTGCTTCGGGTTTTTATCTGGCACGATGATTGCAAACAATCTTAAAACGGTGTTTTGAAGAGTGTTGAATTTCGCTCATGGGAAGTTTTATGTTTATGGATTTGGATGTAACATTATATGATGATAACTAAAGTTTCGTGATCTTAATTTTATATTCGAGCAATTTTAGATTTTATTGTGGCTGAATTCCTGTTTTTTGTTGTGAAAAATCAGGTGAGATGCTTGTACTTGAAAAGCACAATGGGGAAGCCTCAGCGCATCTTTTAAGAAGTTATTCTTTCTCAGAAGCTGTTTAGGGAGAGTTGTACGATCTCAAAACAATTAAATATTTTCCGGCGAAGATTAATTTTTGACTATCCAAAGGTTGAAGCTTTTTTCTTGTTTGTCTTTGAAATGAATTTCTCTTTGGTTTATTTACAGTTATTGTCAATTTCTAAATTGTCACAAGTTAATGGTCAACATTTTACCTTGACTTATTGAACCTTCAATCTTAGGCCTTGTTCTATTTGGTGTTAACCAAATCCGCACGCAATTCCGTATACCTCATATTCATTTTCAACCACACACACATTTCCTAAAATAATATTAACCACACATTTTTACACGGAATACCGCGCGAAACAACTAAACCCCCAATCAAACAAGGCCTTAAACTGACCTATCTGTTTTACCAAGAAACCCATTCTTAATAAAAAGTTCTTCTAGGCCAAGCTCAAAAGTCAAAAGGTTCTTTTTCTTCATTATGTTGACATTTTACTAACCTTTTTGTTTTTTGATTTTTTTGAGGCACTCCACTTTTTAAGTCTAGGAAGATGGGTCCAACTGTTATATTATAGTATTAAAGAATGCGTCTTTCTTGGTGTGTATTATTGTTTTTCATTTCTTTAGTACACCATTACTTGATCAATTATAGGGGAGCTGTGCTTTTCATTCCTAGTGGGATTCGATCGTTAGATGATAAGATCAGTAGGTCAATAAAAATCACTTAAAATCAACACAAAAACGACAGTTATTCACGTTACACTTCTGATGGTTTGATCATATGGAGATCAATTCTATAAGGGTGTGTTTGATTGCACGTGATGGAAATGAAAATATTTTTAAATTTCCATGGAAATTTTTTCGAGCGGGGGTTGGGGGTGGGGGAGGTTGGGCTGGTGGAATTTATTTGTCATGGAAAAGGATCAAAACATGCTTTAAATCATTGTATTTAGAAAATATTTGCCATAGAAAATTTACCAATCAAACAATCAAGTGGAAAATTTTTTTCTTAATGGGACATTTTCCATGGAAAATGGTGTCAATCAAACACACCCTAAGATACAAGTAGATATACAGGGGTGTGCTATTCATCAATAGACTGGCTGTCTGTGAATGAGCAGTGATCTTATACCTTTGTGGTACAAATAACGTTAAAGTCGTCATATTTAATATTGAGTGAGATGACATGAATCATTTGACAATTCAATAATTATGTGGAAGGTTTACTCATTGATAAAATAACTGTGTATATCAAAACCATATTGATCGATGAACAGAGGCTGCATCAAAACAAAATCTCAGTAGATGTGTACATTCATGGCCTTTGAGATAGCCTAGAAGCTTCTTCCTTTTAAAATGAAGCATCCAACTAAGAAAGGTAGATATGATGATATGCCACTCATTTCAATAGAAAAAGGGCAGATGTTGTGGGTCGGGGGCGGGGGGGGGGGTGGTTTTGTTTTTAGGCTCTTTTGTGTCTACTGAATGCGCTGGAATGAGAATAAAGCTCGTTATCTTGGCCTACCAAAAAGCAACGATAGGGAAAAAAAACATTTACACATTTACTGGCATGTTTGGTTTGTTGAACTATATTCAGAATCAATCACAGCAACTACTATTCAATAAAAAAGTTAGTCTTTTGAATTTCACGAATTAGCTAGACAAGACAAAAGCATATTGAGTAGATATTGCCATGCGATGCCAACTTTGACTTGCTAATAGACATTGGAAAATATATCTTGAATTTCAAGCGATGATAGTTTGCTTGTTCAAATTGAAAACTCTCAGCTTTGTTTACAAATTTCAAATCGATTATACCAACCAAGGTGACATAGTTTACTTAAATTTGAATTGGACTACTCCAACACGGACAAAAGTATGGTTTATCGTGCTCATGGGATACCTGTTATATTAGTATTCGACGTGATTACGTAATTTAACATGATGTGATTACTTTAACGTCGTATAATAACACAGCGAAATGTTTTTATCAATAAGTTTGTGTCCACGGTGTACATTAAGTGATTTGGTATGACGTGATCACTTTAGCATCATTTACGACTGCAATGAAATGTGTCGTGATAAGTTCGTTGCCATGTGTATGTCAAGTAACTTTAGCAGTATGTGATTCCCTTCACATTATTTAATACAGGCGGTGAAATATTTCACAATAAATTCATGTCCACGTAGATATTTATCAGTTCTGTAAAATGTTGATCAGAGTATACAGTATACTCCCGTGTCAAGGGATCAAGTACGCAGAGGCATATTTTACATATTTTACATATTTATTTGGTAGATAGGGACCCAACAAAACCAACCATTAACCATGGGAAATATCTAGTCCAATCACTTTCAGTACGGACAAATTTCGGGTAGGGAAAATGGAGGGGCAATGCCAATGTCTCATCGCAGTATTTATCGTTTAGGGTTCCATTTCACCGGTTGCGGCGACAGAAAGGGTGAAAGGAATTGATGCAGAAACAGGGAACTTATTACGTGGAGATTAACAACTGGAGAATGCTTTCAAAAAATCTTTTGCAAATGACAACTGCTTTTCTCACCGAACTCACTGCTGCTTATAAATTTTCACATTACAAATATAATTTTATATATAAACTATATATATATATGGCGGCGTAAAGTTGTATACACTCTATATATAGAGTGAAACAGCTATTGAGCACCGCTGTGGCCGCGATTTAGCAAAGCAATGGCCACCGCTTTTAGGATTCTTCTTCTGCTGCTCACTTTTTCAGGTTCTTATTATTCATTTTTTACACTAGGATTTCAAGTAAAAATACAGAGGCATTTAATCGGCTATTCTGATTCCCGTGTTCTGTTTTTCAGTTTAATTGGCTTATTGAGTATACGGCGACTTATGTATTCAGATTTTTAGCTGAATTGAATTTTGTTTTGATCAAATGAGAATTTATCCCTTTCTTATTCTGTAAAATTAACTAGGTAATACAATTTGCTCATGATTCATTCTCAGTAGCTGTGGATCCTTCATACATAAAGCACAAGGATTTGGTTGGATTTAGACTGATTATTGATGTTTGTGGGAATAATTCAATAGAAATAACTTGTTTGTTCTATTGAACTTACTGATTTTTGTACTTTTTTTAGTAAGAAATTTAGTGCTGTAGTTGCATGTCTTGTTCATATTTTACCGGATACTCTGTGTAGATTCGCTTGTTAGTACCCTCGGCCATGAAATTGGGATCAATTATGGTCAGATTGCTAACAATCTCCCTGCGCCATCTCAAGTCGTAACTCTTCTTACATCTCTCAACTTGAGCAAAGTGAAGCTTTACGACGCTGATCCAAAGGTGTTAACTGCATTTGCAAATTCAAATATCGAATTCATAATAGGGCTAGGGAATGAGTATCTAGGAAAGGTGACAGATCCTGCTCAAGCTCAGTCATGGATTCAACAGCATGTACAGCCTTATATTTCTCAAACTAAGATCACTAGCATCCTTGTTGGAAATGAGGTACTCACCGGCAATGATCATCAGTTAATGTCAAATTTACTGCCAGCTATGCAGACAATATACACGTGTCTGGAAAATCTCGGGCTAAGCAAGGGGGTCTATGTTACTACAGCTCACTCAATTGGGATTTTGGGTAACTCATTCCCTCCTTCTGCGGGCGCATTTCGACCAGATCTAACAGAGTATATAAAGCCTATACTGGATTTCCATTCACGGACGGGCTCTCCTTTCCTTATAAACGCGTATCCCTTTTTCGCGTATAAAGATAACCCGGGACAGGTTTCATTAGACTACGTACTTTTCCAGCCTAATCCGGGGATGAAAGATCCAGCTACAAACTTGAAATATGACAACATGCTTTATGCACAAATTGATGCTGTTTACACGGCAATCAAAGCGATGGGACATACTGATGTACAAGTTCAAGTTTCAGAGACGGGATGGCCATCTAAAGGGGACCCCGATGAGGTAGGCGCATCTGTTGAGAATGCTAGATTGTATAACACAAACTTGTTGAACAGGATACAGCAACATCAAGGTACTCCGGCCAAGCCATCAGTCCCGGTCGACATCTATGTTTTTGCGCTTTTTAATGAGAATCAAAAGCCGGGTCCAGCGTCTGAGAGGAATTACGGTTTGTATTATCCAAATGGTACTCTGGTTTATGAGATTGGATCAGAGTCGGGGTCAGGGTCAGGATCAGATCCTGGATCACCGTCGCAAGGTTATTTTGCACTGCCACAAATGGAGTTTTCGGCTTCAAGGAAAAATGTAAGGAATTTCAGCATTGGAGCTCACCTACGGTCTGCTTTACCTAAAATGTATATGGTTTATTTGGGTAGGAGGAGAAGATAAAGTTCTAATCAACTTTAATTTGTTGTGATTTGTCTAACGCTGCTTTTTGTCGTGCTTTTCAGGTCTTATCTTTCTTCTGTGTTCTCCTTCTTCCTCTAGTTTTTTTAGTATGTGCTTTATAGGACGGATGGAGCAAGAGCCAAGTTCCTCAAATTCTTATCCCGGTTTGTTGTCGGCAGATAGAAGAGGTAAGAAGTGCACCTATTACTTTTACATTCTTCTATTTGGTGGGTAGTGAAACCTGCTAAGACGAAACAATGTTGCGTAGAATTTTATCGATAGGATGATGAATGATCATGATTCTTCGAACTCCAGCTGTGGACATTTAGAAAGTTTGGACCATTTAACAATTCCCAAAGAATCTATTTTGAAATCTGTAGCCTCTATATATATTAATATATATATTGTGCAAATTGAGTATTCCCTTTCCCAAACACTACTCTTGAGCTTCAAGAAAATTTCTAGTTAAGCCATAGGTTTTGAAGTTCGCCCCGCTACTCCTCTCTTGTTTGGATTATACAAGGCGTATCAAGCTAAGTGAAAAGCTGAGTTTTTTTTTTTTGTTCTGTGCACACATTATTTATGTTATTTTTCAATTAATCAATTATACATCGTTTTCATATATGATTCATGCAATACATCACGTGCTTGTTTGATAGTATTCTTGATGTTGGCTGGTTGAGTGACTAGTTTTAGGATAAGATTCTTTTATAGCCGTCGGTTAAAATAATGGAAATGAGTCTCCTATCCCATACCCACTTTGCAATCATGCATATGAATCTCATCACAAAACGATTCCTGTCTTCTCGCGCACAAAAGTCCACACCAAATTTTATCAGATTTTAGCCACCCCACAATTTTCTAATCGTCCGCCCAAGTTGAAAAGTACTTATCTCGTCTCTTTACTTCTGTTTCCATGCTAAAGAGAATCTTTGCGTCACTACTAGGTCAGTTGCCTGCTTTAATAGTTTTTCTGTGTCAACTTCACATCAATTTCGTAGTTTTGGGCCCACATGGACCAAGTTGTTATCTTCTGTATCTTTCCTTCAACTTGGCCTGTTTTGCAAGCTATAGCTCCCAAGCCTAAAAATATCCCATTAATCTTTTTGGGCTTGTTTTATCGAAGATGGTGTTGATTTATCCGAGCAATGTGTTAGATATATAGTGGAAATTTGGGAAAAATATATTAAAAAATATAAAATAATTATATGAGTGATTGAAAATGATGAGAGAAAAAAAGTTTAATGGAAATTAGTGAAAAGATGGTGTATAAAATAAGCCCTCAAGTCTATTCACAAATTTTTGAGATTTTGCTCTGTTTCTGTAGAAAATTTTATGGGGTCCCACCATAACAAATTGGCCAACCAAACCGTGCCATGTTGAGTTTTATTGGACGTTATTTTCATCTATTGTTAATCTGTTGAATCATAATTCATAAACAACATGATGGTGTAAGGATTGATGATCATGACGGCAAATAATGCACTAAGCTTTCATAAACAACATGATGGTGTCAGGATTGATGATCATGATGGCAAATAATGCGCTAAGCTTTACCATTTTGGTAGGATGTCGCTTTACTTGTTAAAAGTAAGATTATAACATACTCTTTCATTCATTTGTTATCATGTTTGTTGCCTTTAAGTAACTTTTCTTAGAACTTACTCTTTGTCTGGATTCTCTTAAAAGCTGGGAGTCTTGACTTTTACGTCTTGTTTGCAGGGAGGCACAGAGCTTTAAATCTATTAGCGGCCGAGGCAGAATCGTGTATAACGTACGTTAGATTCATACCGATATACGTATTGTATACTTGGACGTGGGATTGTTTTGATGGAAAACAAAGAGGAACACAAATTAATAAAGAGTTATTATTGGTAGATTATCGGCTAAGTCGAGAGTTTACTATCACATTTCTTACATAATATTGTTATAATGAATAACCGTAGTTTAGGATTGTTATTTGTTCAATTAAAGGGTGATAAGATTTAATTTTTAAGATTTTTTATGGATTTTTATGTAAAAGATGAGAAAAAATAAGTGGAATTGAATAGTAGAGTTTTGTGTAGTATATATAGGTCCCACGAGATATGTGGATATGATTGGTTTGATAAAAAAAAAGATAAAAAAGTGGAAAAAAGTTTTTAAAAATCAATCCTATCACATGCTTAATTTTCTATATGAATTCATCAAATATTACTCCCATAGTTATACAAAGATAGTTCAATATATTATTTTTGTTCGTCTAAAAAAAAATAATCCATTTATTATATTTAGCATGTCTTTAATTTATCATTTTCACTTATATCCTTAATTAATGTACATTTAAATATTTTTGCAATGAAAGTATTTTCAAGTAATTAATGATATATAAGGATATACATCAAAAATAATGAAAATTTTAATATTTCAATTTAAATAACTATCAATCTCTTAATATGTGTGAAAATAATTTGTTTTTATCTTTGTGGGATGGGGGGAGCAGTTGAATTTATTATCAGGCCCTTGGATGGTTTGTGTGGATGTATTTATGTGCATATGACACAACTAGTTTTCTAAAAGGCTCTACCAGGCTTCGTTTATGTTTTGAGGTTTGATTGAAACTCCTCGTCCAGTGAAAGGTTTGAAAAAAGAGTTGACCGGTCTTGTGAGTGTACTGTTATAACGATGTATTCTTTTTAGCTGTTCTACTTGTTATTTTTTAGATTTGGTTGTAAAATATTAATTTATAAAATCACATCACCTATTTAGACTTCGTTATGTTATTTTTTATTAACTATCAAAATATTAATATGGATGAAGACGATATTTAATTGAATTTTATTAAGTCATAATTTCTAACATTCAATATTCAAGCTATGTTCATGTCTTATTTTAACTGAATCAGTTTTTTTTTTAAGTCAACAATCTCATTATGTTCATTTCGAATTCAATTATATATAAGGTTGTTATTAAATAGTAAATAACAAGTAATATTTTAATTTTGAATATTTTAAGGATTATCTTTTTTATTGAAAATTTTAGAAAATATGTAATATGTATAATTTTTTAAAGATATTTATTGTTTTACTTATTTATTAGTCTAAAATAATTAAAATAATATAAAAAAGTGAAAGAGTCTGTGTACGGATAAGTTTGTAAGGCTTGAGGTTCGACTTCGCTGCCTTGACACGGCTTGCGCCTCATAAAACATTGGGCACAGTTAACTATTGGCTGTTGAATGCATACATGCGTGTATGTGTATTTGTCACTAGTGTCCGACGGCCATAATCGATAGCTGTATGACAACTGGGCGAAAGTGACCATAGATAGTTAACTGTGTACCATCTCGTGTAAATATTGTATATCTTAATCATGTAATGCATGACATTAGAAAATATACAAATATTTACGTTTCGGTGGAAGTGGGGTTCAATTTAGATACAAATATTTACGTTTCGGTGGAAGTGGGGTTCAATTTAGAGGGTGCTTGGGGTGTGAAATTTCTTTTACATGGGATAGAAATTATCCCCATGAATTATTCAAAAAAAAAAAAAAAAAAGAGGAAATTATTATCCCATCAACTGTCACGTTGACTTGAGTTTGCACGTGTAATTTTTTTTTGTTGAGTTTGGTTGATTTGATAACCAATAATATAATTGAGATTTCTTTTTGAAACAACACAAAACACACATACATGTACAAAGACCCAGCACGCCAGTAGCCCAATACTTAATATAATTTAAGACTTAATTATGTACTATATTAAAAAATTCATGATTCTTATTTTTAAGTAATACCCGTGTGGGTACTAGAATATCTTTAAAAAATCAGCAAATGAAAAAGTATCATAAAATTTTGAGAAAAAACTTCAAATTGTTATAAATATTTAAATATTAATTCATGAGTGCCTCGAGGGAATGTAATATTATATTTTATTTATGTGAATGACTATTATGTCCCTCATTTAAATTATGTAATTACGATTATACCATTCAAGCTTTTCCTATAAATAGGCTTTCGATTATTAATGAAATTCATTCCGCGAATTCCTTGTAATTCATTCTTTCTAAACTCTCTCTATTATTTCTATACTTTATAACACGTTATTAAGACGAGCCTCTAACCTTTAAGTAATATGAAGGGAATATCTTTCTACAGATCTTATAGATGATCAAGATAGTCTAACCTTTAAGTAATATGAAGGAATATACTTACAACAGATCTTTATAGATGATCTTCTCAGACGTAAACCGTATTATTACACCAAAATTTTCAATTCTCAAGAATCCGTCCCAAACCAATCTTATCTTCCTCTCTCCATCTTCAATAATGCATTGCTCAATTCTTTTTCTTATTTCTCTCACTTTATCTCTTATTGAAATCCACTTAGTTTATCAATGATGCACATGATTACAAATCTTTTTGTCTCTCTATCTCTAACCTACCTCACTCTCTCTATCCAATCACTTGTATGAAAATATGGTGCAGAGAATAAATGAAAAGGAGAGAACGGATTTCATTAAGAAATCATAACAACCGTCGCTTCGACTTCATTTTCCGGCCAAACGAGATGACGTGAGCATAAAACGAGACCACATCATCGAAGCTCTCGACGAGAGGCTGTGACGATGAGAATTGATTCTTCCGGGCAGAATGAAAAAGAAGGGAAAACGGAAAAGGACAGGTATATATATATTATATTATATTACTTTATAATATAATAATATATTAAACTATAACATTCGTTTTCTCGAGATATAAGGAGCGTACATTATCAAAATCAAATTTTCTCGACTCCATTATACTCGATTTAACGAGATCTTCGATTTGACACCAATATTGATAAGGTAAACTTTCAAAAATTTACAAATCAAGACTGAACTTTTGAAAAAGTTACAAAAGGGTCCTTGGACTTGTGAATATTTACGTATTAATCCTTATACTATTAAAATTTTATAAAGAAATATGTGTAACGCCACGCACTTGCCAGCGGCAAGATCGCCACAAGAATCAGTAGCTGGCGATGAAAGTATGCATTAATGTTTTATAAAGAAATATGTGTAGCGACACGCACCGCAAGATCGGCCACAAGAATCCAGAATGGTAGCAAAGAATGTATATTTCGATTTACTACCGTTACTTTGACAATAATTATATTTTGAAGAAATAGTGAGAACAAATTTGATTCTATAGATATTTAAGCCTCAGACTTTATTTATCGCAATTTAAATATCGCAACACCTCCTACCTGATGATGGGTTCAACCATCACTAAACTAAGATTTTATATATTTGTGCAATTTATATGCTAAGTGAAGGGTAATATCTTCTACTAGCGAGATCCTACTCCCAAGAAGTAGTTAATCATTATGCATTTTAATTCTCGCAATTTAAATTCGTAACTTTATATTTATTAGATAATTTCCATATGGTAGGTTCAACCACCTATTAGGGGAGAATTTAATTTCTGTAATTTAAATTTATGCACTTTGAAATTTGTATATATTTCCAATGTGGTGAGTTATATCACACGATTAGTATACATATTTTCAATATGATGAGTTATACCACACGTTTAGAATACTTATTACAAATGTGGTTGGATTAAACCCCACGATTGGATAACTGATTGATATGAATATTCTATTGATATTAAAGAAGGGATTTGAGCAAGTGATGCAAAAATTTACCGTTGTATGTATTGATGAAATAAAATTGCTCAAAGAATCCCATTGTGATAAAAGAGAAAGAAAATATACCGTGGTGAAAAATCTCATTATGAGATTAGTATATTGTGATATGATGAGAAATGCTCTTAAAGAAGCATTTAATAAAGGAATGTTCGATTTCCACGCCTATTGAATATTGATGGAGAAAATTGAGTAAGTGGTACCTGAAGTTACCATTGGATAAATAAAATGCTCAATAGATCCCATGTTGATAAATCAAAGAAAATATATCGCATGGAGAGATTATATGAAGTAATCTCATCGATGATATGAGATTGTATTAATATGAGAATAAAATGCTCTTGAAGAAGTATAATCACTAGATTTACAGATTTGACTAAAGTCAATATGATATTATTATTATTACTCCGTAGAAGTACAAAACAAATGTGGAACATATTGAGAATATCAAAGATGGCAATAAACACTCGAAAATATAGAAATGCGAAAAGAAAATACATATTGAACCCTAAATGAAGGGTGCGTTTGAGAGTATAAATCTCAGTAATTACCACCCTCAACATTAGGTTCATAATGAGATATTTAAAGGATCCAATTTCTTTTTCGCTGACACCAATTGATGCTGTGGCCAGAAGCGGACTGGGTTTCCACGATTCTTGAACATATGCATGAAATTTGATAAGTAGTTCATCAACGATCTTAGCGAGTAAATAAGTATTTTTCTCGCTAAATGAGAGATAAACTTATTATCTACATTCTCGATCTAGAAGGCTAGTAAGCCATCAAAGAAATTGTTAATATTCAACAAACCTATTGGTTTGACATGAAAGTTCCACTGTGCCCAGCGAGGCTATATTGAATATTTCCTCAGGTGTGTTGTAGCGCTGGAAGGACAATGAAAGCATCACTATTATTCATCATATACATCATACGATTGTGGATGGATTAAGCGCTTGTAGCACCAACCTGCTTTGGACCCATGGTAGAAGCTGCTCCAATTCGAGTATTAGATCCAACTAAATGGAAAGGTATTACACGCGAAACTTTTATTCCCCATGATTGCGGCCATTATAAGTCTAGCTAAAAATTTGTTGTTGGTTCCTCCATATAGTATATTGATTTCTTGTCTCCTAACTCTTTTAAAGTCGGTTTGCCATATCCACATATTGGATATGACCTACCAATTTAGATCCACCAAGAATACATACGGTTTTAATCTGGCGAGGTAAAGGCGAACTTGTATGAGATGATTCTAAAATCTCCATATCCATCTCTACTCCTATCTCTCTTTTGCACTATACTTTTAATGTATGAACAAGAGATATATGAATCCTCTATTTAAAGAAAAATTTTCAAACCAATAATTGATTGTACTATTTACTTTTTGACAAATATGAAAGAGAAAAAGGCAGAAAAATTTTAGTGAAATGACATATACCTGTCGGTGATTGAAAAATAATATATATATATATATATATACATATATATATCTTAAAAATTGAAAAATAATATTTACAACTACAAGAAAAATATTGATCTTCGTTATTACACCGAGCTTGCTTACATTAATATGAGAAAATTATTATACTAAATTTTTCTACTAAATTTACAAACTGGATCTTTTAAAGTAAGTATTTCAAGACTATAAAGTGCTTGTTGATCTTTGAATTTGGCCCATAAGGCCATCAACTCACCTGTATGCGTATCCACTAGGATGTGTCTCAAGAGCTGTTGAATATCATCCAAAGGCTCCTTACTCAATACATCCTTAATGAATGCTATCTTATCTTCTGTTTACTAGACACGCATTACAGATTTACATCGAGTGTCACATGTCCACCGAGCACATTTGTAGCACCCTCCTAATCTTTTTACTCTCCGTTTCTTTGAAAAACTACTTTTACCCATACCAGGTATGTACTTAGAAGGAATCGAAACCTCACCAGATAATCGAACCTTTGCTTCAATCAAACATCGAACATCTCCTGGGATACCCTTATTCATTAGCATCCTCAACCTTTCGAGTCTACCTCGATAAATTCTTTTTAGAATTTTGATCGGTAATGATGGATAGTATTTTCGAAGATTTGAGAGCATATGATCCATTATAAGATATGAACTCTTATTAGGATAAATTTTGCAATAATTTTGATGATCTATTTATAGAATAATACGACGGGTATGAGATACGACTCCGCGTTAAAATAGTAACATGAAGCGTATGAGGTACGACTCTGTAAAGCGTAAGAGCTAAGACTCCGCAGTTGAACAGTAGCCAGATGTGATGCGTATGAACTGTAAATCCGTGTTTGTACAGTAGTAGACAATAATGTCATCAAACGATGATGGAATATGTCGGTGAATTGTTTCTATGATAAATCATGTTAAGCACTATACAGATACTAGTGAAATCGATATAAGAATTTACTGAACTAGAAGTTCAATGATACTCGTTTGCAAAACCAGACTGACCATCCCGGTTTAAATAATTATTGAAATCAATATTTCAAGTGAAGAATTAAAAGAATTCTTCAACGATTGTTCTCGATAAATGATGAAATCATTACTAGCCAATATTGGGAATAAATCCCAAATATATCTGGAATAAAGGATGAGAAATATGGGTCCACTCATCCCCCATGTGGACTACTAGATATTATGATATGGATCCTCTAGATAGTCACATGTGTATATGATTTGTAATTTGAAATTTACGAAATATTTGCTCGCGGCATGAGCATGATTTCCAGATTTAATGATAAAGGTAGTAAATGTATATCCCAACACTTGAATAAATCCCTCAAGGATTGAGTATGCGCATACAAGTGGGATATTATGTGGCAAATTATTTAAAGTCCTCCAATAAATTGCCAATATCGAGAATAGAATATAAACTATATAAATTCTCATATTAAGGCTGAATGATGAGAACATATATGAGTTTTAGTGTTCTAAATTTTCTTAGCATGAGGGAGAGTATTAAAGGCTGAAAATGATATATGAAATGCATCATACTATATCCTCACAATTAAAATATGAACTTGAAGTTCAGAGATGTATAAAAGATGCTATGAACAATCACATATATCAGTTAAGATGTTTTGATAAATTAGCATGCCAGAAGCGTTGATATTATGAGATTTCCCCAATCATATATATCAAAGCAAATTATTAAAGATGGTTTTAATAATAGAGGCATATGCTCTTGAAGAGTATATAGACATAACTATATTGTGTAATCCTACAAGACGATTGATAATGAGATATCTCGATAAGTTATGTCGATATGGGGAAAGAAAT
This sequence comes from Jasminum sambac, assembly GCA_018223645.1. Classification (NCBI taxonomy): domain Eukaryota; kingdom Viridiplantae; phylum Streptophyta; class Magnoliopsida; order Lamiales; family Oleaceae; genus Jasminum; species Jasminum sambac. Next base: position 33,840,257 of record CP073652.1, read on the forward strand.
AAAATTAAAAGTGTCGATACATTATGAAAAGATAGCGCTACATACTATCAATGATAATGAGGATATTAAAATCCATCGAAAATGCCAATGCTGAAATATATGCCTTTATGACGAAGGTGTTCATGCACGGGTTTAATGAGAAATGAGAATGAAACTCTTGAAGAGGTTTCAAATGTATTATTGTATCAAGCAGATGCAACGGCTCAAAATATCTACATTGATATTGTTGAGAAATTCATATCTTTACTCTTTTCCTTGATTGATGTTTGTCCCAAAAGGGTTTTTCTCAAATAAAGTTTTTAATGAGGCGACCCAATCTCAAGTAATATGAAATCTCGGAAGAGATTTAGGTATATATCTCGATATATTGAGAAAATGAGATCGAAGCTGTTGATTGCATATATGCACTGAATATAACATGATATTGTATAACATCTAAAATTTCATTCACGTGGAGATGAATGAAGAGTATCAACCAATGTATATGATACTCATACAAATCTATGAAAGATTTTGAAATGCTTAAAGATACTTGTATAAAATACGCGTTGCACTCTTTTTCCCTTAGTGAGGTTTTATCCCATTGGGTTTTCCTAGCAAGGTTTTTAATGAAGCAACATTAAAGGCGTATTCACATGAATAATGTACTCTTTTTCCTTCATTAGGATTTTTCCTCGGGTTTTTCCTAATAAGGTTTTAACGAGGCATATTCATGGTATATTGAGGACGACAAGAGAAATCGACACGATGTATCTATTGGATCAAGTTATAATAGAGATAATGATTTAAGATCCAAATAATGATGATATTGAAATCCTTTACCGTAAGTAAGGATATCCGTCTCAAGATATGAAATCGATAGAGTAGTGTACTTTTTTCCTTCGATCAAGTTTTTTCCCACTGAGTTTTCTTGACAAGGTTTTAATGAGGCAGCACATGAATACTCATATACCGTTGATAGAAATCAGGGGGAGCAATATTTTGACGGAGCAATATTTTGACAAACCAGTATATGATCACTCCAAGCTGAAAATTTTATTTTGTTTGTTGAGTTTTCTCCGAACGGGTTTACAAGACAATTGTACAAATAGTCATTCAAGGGTGAGTGTTATAAATATTTAAATATTAATTCATGAGTGCCTCGAGGGAATGTAATATTATATTTTATTTATGTGAATGACTATTATATCCCTGATGAAATTATGTAATTACGATTATGCCATTTGAAGTTTTCCTATAAATAGGGTTTCAGTTATTAATGAAATTCATTCCTGTGAATTCCTTAGAATTCATTCTCTCTAAACTCTCTCTATTATTTCTATACTTTTATAACACAAATGATGACTCTTAAATAAAATAAAATTTAGCTTATACAAAATAATGAGAAAGAATAACAATAAATTTAGGTAGTCAATAAATTTTGAGAAATTTTAGCACATTTCTATCCATGGTTTCTGACGCCTTGTTCACATTAATATTTGGTTATTCAATTTTTGTGGAGAATTAGTTATCGAAATTTAAAGAAAATGTATTGAAAATATAAATAAAATATTAAATTAATAATTGAATTGTGGGAAATGATAGGAAGAAAAAAGGATTTTGCCACATTTGGTGCAAAAAATGCTGCTCTAGTGTGTTTTTTGTCCGAATTATAAAAATAGCGCATTTGGTCCAAAAAAATTTGATACGCCCTTGGTATATTTGGATGAAATTCGTCAATTAAACCATTAGTCAAAGTCAACTTTTGAAATTTTGGGTATACGTTTAATCTATTTGACTTGAGATAAATTATATAAAAGGTCATCACCTTTAGGTATTGTTACAATCAAGTCCCAAATTTTGAAAAATATACAAAATTTGCAAAATATATTTTGGTCCCAAATTTAGTTAAATTGTATAATTTTACATTTTATTTTTTTATATGTGCTTATTTAGTTTATAATTAATTTTATTGAATTAAATAGTTTTTATAAAAAAATTTCAACACAGTAGCATTTGTTCCTATTAATATAATAATAATAATAATAGCACAACTTTCAAAAATTTTATTTAACGTTGGAGATGCGAATGTTTTGATTTTAACTGACATTCAATAATAAATATGATTATTGTGCATGCATAAAATTTTATTAGGAATGTATTACTGTAAAAAAATAGACCGAATATAAAGAATTAATCAAATTAAATAAAAAATACAAAAAAATAATAATAATAAAAAACTCCCCCACCCAACCGCCTCAACCACCACTGCACTGGTGGTGGATGAGGGGATGGGGTCAGGGGGAGGTTTTTTTCTATTTTTTATTTGATTTGATTAATTCTTTGTATTTGATATATATATTTTTTTCAGTATACATATATTCTTAATAAAATTTTATGTATGTATAATAATTATATTTATTATTAACTAATGGTTAAAAGTAAAACGTTTGTGTGTCTAATGCTAAATAAAATTTTTAAAAGTTGTGTTATTATATTAATATAAACAAATGCTATTGTGTTAAAAAAATTATAAAAATTATTTAATCAATATAAAATTAATTCAATAAAATTAATTATAAACCAAATAAACACCTATAAAAAATAAAATGTAAAAATATATAATTTAATTAAATTTGGGATTGAAGTATATATTTTCAAATTTTGACTTAATTATAATAATACGTAAAGATTGAGATCTTTTATGTAATTTATTTCGAGTTAAGTGAACTAATACTCAAAAGCTAATTTTGATTAAGGGTGTGTTTGATTGATAAAATTTTCTAGGAAAATATCAAATTAGGAAAAGTTTTTTCGATTTTGTTGTTTGATAGAAAAATTTTTGACTGAAAATATTTTTCATGTACAACTATTTTATGCACAAATAAGTCATTTTTTATGAAAAATCTAATCCAAATGGGAGATAGAAAATATTTTCTTGATAATTCAAATAAAGGAAAATATTTTTTATGAATGTAATCAAACACACTCTAATGATTTAATGGACGGATTTTATCCAAATGGACTAAATATGCACCATTTCTTTTTTTTCTTCGACGGGTGATAGGATTGAATTTTTTTTCATTTTTTCATGGATTTTTATGTCAAAGAATGGATTTGGGTTTTTGAAATTTAACGCGGAGAGGACAAGGCCTAAATTCACAGGAGGTGGACGTGAGAAAGAAGAGAGATGACGGAGAAGGTGAAAGAGAAAGTTTTGACGGAGAAGGTGGTTTCGGAATCAGAGGAATTGCCAAAGAGTATCGTGCGCCGGATAGTGAAGGATAAGCTTTCACGGCTTTCTAAGGATTCAGAAATCAACGTTCTCCGCGATTCCCTTCAGGCCTTCTGCGAAAGCGCACGCATTTTCATCCACTTCCTCTCCGCAACGTAAGCACACTTAATCGAATTAAAGCATTTCCTTAATTTTCAGATTGTGATTAGTTTTTGTTTATACATTTTAGTGTGTTAATTAGAACTATAGTCTGCTTGGAATTAATCGATTAATTAAAAGTTTCATGTTTAACTTCTGGAATGTATTTTTCCTCTGTGAATTATGCTTCTGATTAATCGCATGATTGGCTGATGAGCTCACAAATTTAAATAAAGTGACTTTCTTATTTACAGAAATTAGAAATGACGAAATTATTCATTTCAGAATGAAGTTATTAGAGCTTGTTTGGTCTAGCAATTTAGGGTTGATATTTGTTTTCTGAAAAAACATGCAACTGAAAGAAAGTAAACTTTACTTATTTTAGGCTTAGCCAAACATGAACCAAAACGATCATTGGTACTTTCTTGTATTTTATATTTTGGGGTCAATTAATTCCTTTACATGATAGAAAATAAATTTCAGAGATGGATTTATATGTTTTCTTGAATTGGTCTAATGCTATTGCAAAATGACTGTTAAATGGGATTTATTCATAAATTATTTCAGAGCCAACGATGTATGTAAGGAGTCAAAAAGGCAAATAATCAGTGCAGAAGATGTATTCAAGGCATTGGAAGAGATAGAGTTTCCAGAGTTGGTCGACCCACTGAGGACTTCTCTTGAAGGTTAGTGTGTTTATTGTATCAACTTCTTGGGTTAGAGGTTAAGTTGAACTGTTGAACATTAATTCGTGAAGAATTACTTTGGTGACAGTTTATAATGTTAACAAAGTTGAACATTAATTTCAACCACATGATCATTCTTTCGGACCAAGTCACCTTGAGTGGTCTGTGTGAAAGCTTGTTTTTCTAGCTCCCCACATACTGGAAATGGAGAAGCAGCATTCGTTGCCAGTGAATGCTTTGGAAAAATCAATGCATGTGATGTTAGTTAAAGATGGTGGTTGAATAATGGTGGAAACCACAAAATGTGTAGATAATATGCAGTGATTTGAAATGTGTAGTTAATATTGACATTTTATTTTGATTGAGTAGTTGAAGTTTATTTTTACTTTTTTACCTTGAGAAAAGTTAAAGGGACGCAAGCTCAATATAACATGGGGTATAGAAAAGTGCGAGCTCGTATGCATTGGTTTTTTTGTGCCAAGTCGTTCTGTAGCGGCCCTAAATTAGAAGAAGGCTTAGATTGTTGTTGGTGGACTGCTTGTGGTGGTGGTGGTGCGGCATGGAGTATTTTTTTTTGGAACCTTCTTTGTAGGAATGTGCTCAAATACTCATATCCCAAATGTTATTTTGCAAGAAAAGAGTGAATCTTGATTACTTTTCCCCTTTTGGTTTTTATATCTCTTATTTTCATAATTTGATTAGACTTTAGGCGAAAGAACGCTAAGAGGAAGTCCGAGTCTTCAAAGGCAAAGGAAACGATCAAAAAAGGGAAAACGAAAGATCCGTCTGAAAGAAGTGAAAGTACAGATGAAGGTGATGAGTGAAGGCAGATTAAGCATCTTCTCTTAAACTTGCAAGTATTGGGCAAAATGCTAATGCCCTTTATAGGTTCTTCAATCCTCCAAAGGATCGTATTGAGAAAATATGTTTTGACTTGTGTTAACTAACTTTTCTGGTTACGCTCGTAATCTCTTGTATATGAACTAGGAAGTAGGATGTTCGTCTGTTGAGATTTTATCCATGAAGTGTGACTAAGTTCTAGAGCGGGTTTGACAGAGTTTTGCTCGGTATTGAAAGTCATTTTCTTATAAGTATGGTGGAAAAGTGAAGAATGTTATAGAGAAACGTTAAAGCAATCTTGTTTTGTAGAATGTGCAGTCTAAAGAGTGCATCAAAATTCATTTTCGATAAGAAAATTGTCAAATGAGCAGTACCTTACATTGAGAAGCAATTTGGCATTTGTGCACTTGAACTTGAGCACGACTTTAGGCCATTTTTCAAGTGATTTCTGTGGGAATTAAGACATAATTAGGGGATCATAAAAACAGAGGGGACGCAACTTGAGATTCGAATGGATAAAAATTAAGATTTCTTTCAAAATCTGCCTCGATGAAGAGATTGAGTTTAACAATTGTTTCATTCCATTCAAGTTTAACAATAGTTGTGTTTAATTGAAGGGTGGCAAAGTAAATAGAATTTCAATTATGTGGAATTCAAATTCCTTGCCTGGCAAATAGAAATTCCAATTCCTTGATTTCAAGAAAATGTGTGTACTTTTTTGCTTCACGTGGAAAATGAATTTCATGAAAAATAAAATGTATTTAATTGGAAAATGGAAATTTTGGATGGGAAATATTGTCCACCCCCAATCAAACACGCCACTAGAATGCAATTGAAAAGTCGAAGTAATACTATTTACAAGTGATATTCACCAATGATGTCATATTAATTACTTAATCGATTTACATTTTGCTATATCAATTAATAACTAAGACAATAAATTAAAAATAACCAAATAAATTCTACATTATTGTCAATCGATAATGATGAATAATGATAAATAACAGGATTCTTTCATGGAACAAAATGAAAAAAATGTTTGAAAATGTAGTTGAACCTTGAAGTGCGTCTGTAGATAGTTTGGCAATGCTTATGACTGGGATTAGGTAACAACAGAGAAAAATGGCTTTTTTCAGGTCAAATTCAAGAAGACTGGGATTATGATGCCAAGTTACATGACCTGAAGCAATAAATCAGGCACCACATTTCCCAAAATCTGCGTTGTGCATTGCATAGTACTACTGGATAGTATTAAATAAAAAATATCAAAATCTACCACTTCAATAGGACTAAAACAACGTCACTTACAAGCCATTATTGATGATGAGTCTCCAGGTCCCTTGTTGACACACCACCGCTGCCATGAATCATGGCTGTCTTATTCCTCTCTAGTTTGTTGTCTCGTTCAATCACAACAACCTACCTCCCATCTTATCAAAATAGCTCAATTTTGAATGGATGAGATACCGAGTTAGACGAGATGTGGTAGCAAATCGGGACTCTGTCATGAGAGCTCAATTGTTCTTTAGCACTTTCCTGCTAAGCAGTAGCTGACATGTTTCTTAATGCATACTGCTGATACTGCAATGAAATCACTACCAAACAGGTTCTCTATGTTCCACTGCGGCACTGCATTCCAGCCTTTGCCATTGGAAAAACCGGCTTTGTACCATCTTTGATGACATACTTCGACCAGGGATAAAGAATTGATTTCCAGTTCAGAACATCAAAAGCATTAAACTCACATCTTTGCCAGTATCAATCATCTCGTTCTTGATCTGATTTGTGTCTTTTTGATCAAATATTCCTCCAAGCCAGCACCAACCTCTACCATTCTGGTGTTAGGCTTTATCTCCAACCTCAAAACTTCCTTCAACATATTCCCTATTGCCTCTCTGTCATCTACATCACAAATCCTCGGTATAATCACAGCCCAAGATTCAACATGTGGATTTTCGCCATGTCTCAACATCTCAACTAACACTTCGCAAGCATCCTCAAATTTCCCTGTGTTACAAAAACCCTTGATAAGTAAATGAACAGAAGAGAAATGCGGAGAAAACCCTTTTGACATCATCACATCGATATAACTTTTTGCTTCATCATACATGCCCTGATTGCACAGCCCCCCGACTAAAGTACGATATGACACCAAATTCGGCAAGCACCCATTTGAAGGTATATCGTCAAGAACCTTACAGGCATCCATTGCACGACTTTCCCTACAAAGCCCCAAAATGACTGTATTGTAATGAACGATATCGGGATTGCAACCCTTTACTTTCATCCTACAAAGAAGCTTGTAAGCCTCCTTAAGCTTCTTTTTCCTACACAAGCTATTCAAAAGAGTGGTGTAGCTTAGAGTATCTGGAACAAATCCTTTATTCAACATATCCTCCAAAAGATCAACAGCTCTATTCACTTGACTCTTCCTACACAATCCTTGCATTAGAATTCTATACGATTCCACATCAGGGATAACGTCCCTCTTAAACATTTGATTGAATAATGAGTATGATATGCTCAGATCACCGTTCAGACAGAAAGCTTGCATTAATATGTTGTAGGACCTTGTGTCAGGCGACACCCAGTATTTATGGGCAGACCTAAAGAGGTCTAATGCAGCATGGAGGAAGCTACGGTGAGCAACGAGGATTTCAAGAATGCAGTTAAGGTGTTTCACGAGAGGCTTCGTGTTGAATTCAAGAATTTTGTAGAAAGTTTTAAGGGCTTCGTCTGGCAGTCCTGCATCACCGTAGATTTGAATGATGTGGGAGAAGAGGGAAGGGGGGATGGAATGTTGATGGGACTTGAGGCTAGCAAGAGTTGATTGCATAAGAGAGAAATGATGAGCGCGCCCGAGTTTGAGGATGAGCGTTTGGAATGTAGCATATGAGTGGCGAAAATTTGGTTGACGAGAAGTCAAGTCAAAGATTTCTTTTGCAAGGAGTGGGTCTGATTGGGTGGCAATCAACTTCCTAATTCGAGATGGAGAGATAAATAAAGATTCTTGTTTCTCCTTCAGTTGTTGGGCTTCTTGTCGATCATTTTGACCTTGTTTCTCTTCTTCTTGATAGGTAAATGGTACTGAGGAGAAGGAATAGGAAAAATTTTGAGGTTTTAACGGGAAAACAGAACGAAAAATATTTACAGTTGAGTAAGTCCTGTAAAAGACAGAATGAATATTTGAGTGCATTGCCCCTGAACTACAGGCAATGGCAATTTATGACTTGTAAATCTATGGCAAAGGCTGAATAAGGAAGCTTGGCAACGTCTTGCCTGGAGACGTATGTTTTATGTCTTCTACCTGCAAATAGAGCCACAAATAACATAAATAATAAATAAATAATAAAAAAAGTGATATTTCTATTTTCTAAAAATTCTGTCCACCAAGTTCCGAACACTGAGCCCACATATGCTGCTCCAATTCCTATCCCCTAGCTTTCCCATGCAATTAAAATAGTCCACATACACAATCATAACCAATGATATGTGTTGTTTTGATTGAATGAGACAACTAAAATGACAAGAATTGAGACAATAGATTTTAACTAATGAAAAACACCAAAGAGACCAAACACACGAAGGTTAGTTGAAGGTCATCTAGTTACTTATGCTATAATACGGAACACAAATGTTTATTGTTTTACGTAGCCATACAATACTTTCCTGATCATTTTTCAGAAAATCACTCTCTCCCCTGCAATATAGAGGATACCATTCTAATTTGAATATTTTGATCGCGTGATTTGAAAGATCATCTAACAAGATAATTAAATTGGAATGCTGGCGATCTTTTCCAATAGCACTATATTTCCATTTCATAACAAATTATTCACACGCCATTTTCTTTAGCCTCTACTATAGCATTAATTTGCCACAAATTTAAAGTCTCAAATTTCACTGAAAACATGATCCCGAAACACAGTTCTTCCACAATAAAGCAAGAAATGCTACCTAACCTAATAGGATGAACAATCCTCAACGCATTGGATCACATCCTTTACAAATTTTCCCCCGGGCGGTAATGAAAATTTTATCAGACTGATAACTAATCCAAAACAACTATTTTATAGGTCAACTGAAAAAATTGCGCAATTACTACATTGATTAATGGCTTTATGTACCTTTATCGACGCCATTTCATGTGGTTCTCGGTTAAAGCGTGTAAAAAGCTCCACCCGCCTGAATCATTTCTAGAAACATAGCACATATGAGGGAGACGCGGCGCTGCCGCGGCAGAAAGCAATTTAAGCCCAAATTGAAGTTACTTGGAGGCGGGGATCGGGTTTCGGCGCCCCAATGGCGGCGATCAACGGCGGAGAGGTTGACAGGACGGGTTTATGCGTTGGCGATGGAGTGCTAAGAGTGGCCCGCGGGTAAATAACCCTGTTTCTTTTTCTTCTTCCTTCTCTTTTTTTCTTTTTTTCCCCCTCCCATTTTTGAGACTAGTTGGAGGAACGTGCACGTGACAATTAAACGTTTCAAAAAGTGGAATTTTCAGTTGTTATATTAAAGACCTCTATAACGTGAAATATATTTTAAAGGATTTTGGATTTTATTGTTAAAATTTAAACCTGTTTGTATGAATGTAGCTAAATTCAAATGCGGTCAAATTCCATTCCACAAATGTGGAAAATTTAACTAGAGCTCATTTTTAATCTTTCATAATATAATATATTTTAAAGCAGTAATTTAGGTCGTATTTGAACTATTGTAAGCATAATATTAATAGCGACGACAATTGACAAAGAGAAATACGTATCAGTATAATTTTTAAATAAATTTTGCAAATGTCCAAGTTAAAAGAATATATAGATATTTTCTTGTAATTTGTAATTGAAATACGAAAAGACACTAAGGGTATGTTTGATTGGTGATAAAGTTGATATGCAGGTAATTTCGTGTAACATGTGTGGTTAGTATTATATTGAAAAATATATATGTGGTTGAATATGTGTGTGTGATTATAAGGAATTGCGTGCATATAACTTTGTCTCGAAAAGAACAAGGCCTAAATAAACTAATAAGGCACACATACGCGAAGATGGAGTGAAACAATTGTGTATTACACGAACTTAATACTTTCTAAGCATTATTGTGTAGGTTATTAACTTAATCATTACAACCTATTTTTCTAGTGCATTGACCCAACGTAACTTGAGACCTCTGAAATTGAAACATTACAAAAGACAAAGTCACATTTCAAAATATGGCTACAAGAAAAAAGCTCATCTAGATGCATAAACATTTAAAAAATATTATTATTACTATTTATTTTTTCGAAACTTTCATTACTAATAATAACTGAGTTGCAAAATAAAAATTAAAGGGCAACTTAAATGTCTAGAGATGAAAGGGGCATTTTGGATATAAAATATTTACATTTGATTGCCACTTTTAAAGGAAGAAGATTTTCCTAAAAAAAATAGATAGATAAATTGCACATTATTTCAATAGTACATTACCGGTATACTTTTCTCCTATCGATTGTAGGATTGTGATGGTTGCCGATTGAGAATTTAAAGAAATTTTGTAGTGTAGAAGAAGGATTTGGTTGATTTGTTGGAGATTTTATTAAGTTAGAACATCTTTAATGCCAATGTCTTGGTGGTGCCTACTTTGTGCATGTCTGGAATGAGTAGAGTTGAATATTAGACATTTGTATAATATATGCATGTCCATGAAATATGTAGATGTGCTGATTTGATCAAATTTAAATTTGAAAGAAAATTAATTAAAATGTATAAAAATGAAAAAAAAGGGGTCAATCCTAAGATGGAGAAGACACAATTTTTGCATGAGCCCATGATAGGATTGAAGGTTTTTATTATTATTATTTTTAATATATAGATTTTTATGTGAAAGAGGAGATAGAATGAGTCTAATTGAATAGTAGAAATTTATATAGTATATATAAGTCCCATGAGATGTGTGAATATGATTGGTTTGACCAAATTTAAATTTTTTAAAACAGTGAATAAAAATGAGTATACAAGTAAAGGCCATCATGGGTCATTAGTGTCACATGTTTCCCTTTTCCATTTTTTTTTCCATTTCTATTTTTCAAAATCAATTTTATCACTCAGGGCTCGTTCTTTACACAATTTTTTTATTTACTCGAACCACGTATTAGATATGTGGTTGAAAATTGAAAAAAATATATTAAAAAAATATAAAGTAATTGTATAAATTGTTGAGCATGATGAGAGAAAAAAATTAGTGAAAATTTATTGTGCATAGAACAAGCCCTTATGTTTACTTTCCCATTTTTTCTTTCTTAACTTCCACCATCAATATTGTTCCAAAACACCCTCTAATATCATTATATAGCACCAGCATCATCTTTGGTTGTGGATTTCGGTCACATAAGATATTCGTTGGAAAGTCATGGCCAAATCCAAAACCAACACAATGAGGCAAAAGCTTTAGCAGCTAGAAAAATTTCCCGTCGATGTTATTGACCGCCGACCCTCCAACTTTGACCGGCGGTCAGTGGCATCGTCGGAAAATTTTTCGGAATGCAAGAGTTTCATCTTGCCATATTGGTTTTGGATTTTGTTTCAATTTTCCTAACGGAAGTCATATGTACTAAAAAAGGTGACGCAAGTGTTTTGCACCAATTGTGTTCATACCATATCTACAAATAAACATCCATGTAATACCTCAAATCTAGAAACCTACATCTAGAAATATTAACCTCTATTTTTTTTTTAAATGCGAAAATGTAAATAAATTTCAGAAATAACTTTTTATTTTAAATAAAATGCTACAGAGATTTCGGCAAAATTTCCCCTATAAATTGGACATAACCAACTTGCTAAAAAACTCAACATCCCCATACAATAATAATTACGGGTTTCTAAGACCCTCTAACTTCGAAAATGTAAAAGAATCATAAATGCAAATCCTTTGTCAAAAAATGAAACAATTCAATTCACTTGATGTAACTTCATGAATTTAAAAGTAATCTTTAAAGTCTACAAAATTATTTTTAGAACTCTTAGCTCCAGTACCATAACTGTAACACTCCAAATCTAGAAATTTCAATCAAGAAGTATTTAACCTTTGTTTTAAATTAAAATGAAAATGAAAATAAATTTTAGAAATAACTTTTTATTTTAAATAAAAATGCTACAGAGATTTCATCAAAATTTATGTACGATTTTAAAGAAATAAAAGAAAAAATATATATTTTCATGCGTAGTATAATAATAATAATAATAATAATAATAATAAATATATTTCTTGGAATTAAATTACTTCTTTCCATTTTTTGCATTTTAAGGTATGATATTAAAGGCTAATATCTATAAGTTTAAGTTTCTGAACTTGGGGTGTTACAATATATCTAAAAATTTTCCAGTACAATTTTATCATTGTCTTTGAATTTGTTTCCATGCCCATGTTAGGATGAAAATTTTGAAGAATTTGTATGTATTTTTATGTGGAAGAGAAACGAGAATATATGGAATTGAATGTTGGAGATTTGTGTAGTAAATATAAGCCCTATGAGATAAGTGGATGTGATTGGTTTGATCAAATTCAAATTTAGAAATAATGACTAAAAATAGAAAAAAAAAAAATTGCTTCCTATCACAACCCATATCTCATCTTTTTCACCTTTTTTTTTCTTCCATGCTCTTTTCCATTCTTTTCAATTAGGGTGTGTTTGATTGAGGGTGGAAAATATTTTCCATCTTTCAATCAAACACATTTTTTGGAACATGAAATTCATTTTCTTTGAAAAGGCAAAAACTGGATTTTTTCATTGAACACAAGGAATTAGAATTCCTAGGTGGAGGGGTGGGAATTGGATTTCTATGGAATTGACATTCCATACACTTTCCCACCCTCTAATCAAAGAATTATCATCTTTGTATTACTCTTCTCCAATACACATCCTCATTAAAAATGCTCTTGTCATATTTTTTTCATCAAATGAAATTTCAAGATATTACCAGAACAGTCATCATCATATGTCTCATCTAACTCCACCTCTATTTAGAGGTAACTTTATTTATGTTTTATCAAACAAATGGTTCTTGACTAACAAACTCGAATCTAATTGGACTTGAAATTTATAATTCCGCTTTAGTCCATTGATTGAAACGGAATTATATCTGACCTAGGAAATCGCCTTTCACTGAAACTAAAGCCTTGTTCCATTCACATTAAATTGGACTAATTCTGTTAATTTTTAAAAGGTTGGAACTTGTGTGATCTAAAAACAAAATTGAGGACCAAATGCAAATAGAGTCAACGATTGGGTACTATTGGCATAATTAAACCTTTGTTATTTGGTGGAGCCGTGGAGGAACATGGGAAAAAGAAAAAAATGGAAAAAAAAGAAAAGAAAGGAAAAGAGAAGAAATGAAAAGAAACGAAACGGCGACAGTTTAAAAAAACAATAGCTGACATGGCGAACGTTGATTGGTCTTGCTATGTGTCAAACAGCAAATTACTGCGTCACCTCCCATCGCTTTAATTCGACCACACTAAACTACGCCGGCGATGCGCACTCGCTGAACCTACGCTCCTCATCTTCCTCAATTGACAAAAATAAAACCCCATTAATCATTTCATAAACCCTTCGAATATTCAACCCCTCAAAATTTCTCAATTCCCCATTTCATACATACAGACAGTTCTCCATAAAAACAGTTCGGATTCGGATCCGAAATGGCGGTTCGGGCAACCACGACGCGGTTCCCGGGCGACCCGGATGCACAGGAGGCGTGCGGATTGCCTTGGGGTGTCTCGCTGACTCCATTCGCCACCAAAGACGAGAACGGGAGCCCGCCGGTGTACGGATCCGACGGGCATTTGTTGCCTCGGTGCGAGAATTGTTGGGCATATTACAATACTTATTGTGACCAGGAGCAATGGGCATGGACCTGTGCCCTCTGCGGCACCCTCAATGGGCTTTCGTCTCAGTCAATTGCCAGATACTCGCTCCCTGAGTCATGCCCGGAGATCATGTCGTCATTCATCGACCTTGAATTGCCGCGTAATTGCTTTCTTCAGCTATAATTTCACTAGTTTTCTGTAACTACTGCAAATGCATTCGTAAATTCTGGAGTGTTGTGCTATTTGCTTCAATGGCTTTACATCTTCATAAATTGCATTCGCATTACTCCAGCAATTTGAAGCACCTGAATTTGGGTTGTTTTTTCAAAATAAATTTAAGCTGTTGAGCTGCGTGCCGGTTGTGTAGTGTGACTGTACCATGCTATGGTGCTTCGATGACCTCAGAGTCAGAGATGCATGTCCAGTTTCCAACATTTAACCCTGCCAATCACGTCTGTGAAGTTATGCTGGTGTATGGTGCAATTTGGCTGTGAAAAAAATGTGCCTAGTACTAATGCTTTGAAATTGTGTATTGATTTGTATTTCATAATTTATTACACTCATCCCTGCCAGATGAAGTATCTAGTGACATTGTATTATGAGCTACTATCACTTCTCGGGGAAGAGTTGAATTGGCACTATTGTTTCTGTTCTGTGAGAATATTTATAAGCAGAAGTTGTTATCTTGATGCTGTATATGGCATCAATAATCATAACAATTTGATCATGGAGATGCAAGAAATTCTGTGATTACCATCTGGGTGGTGCCAGATGCAACATATGGCCCTACTCATGTGTTTTCCTGTGTGCATAGGCAGTATTTCTCATCTTGTTGCATCAGCATGCACATGAGAATATGTGGTGTTAATTGTACTTGATCATTGATTATTTTTGTGGTGGCAGTGGAAGGAGATGAAATGCAGCCAAAACCAGTGTATGTTGCAATGGTTGATCTTTCATGTAAGATTTGTTCACACTCTAGGGTAGACTTTTGTCCGAGTACAATATGAGTTGTTGAACTGGGAAATGGAAAAATGTCTTTATGATCTCTTTCTTTCTTGGGATTGATTGGAAATTGGGCAAAATGGCTGTAAAACATTGAGAATTGGATTTTGCGATCCTAGATAATATGTAATTTGATGCCCAGGAACATGCATGAAAAAAAATAATAATAATGATTAAAAAAAAAAGCTGATGAAGATTCAAGATCCTTTCTACTCAGTAGAGTGAACCATACACTTGATCACTTTGAAAAGTTGCCAATGATTGTTTTCGGTTAAAACGAACTTCCAAAATGAATTCAATTGTTTGCAGTATCAATAGTCTTCAAGTAATGTTTGAGGTTATTACTTGCTCCAATTACCGTCCTTTCAGCCTATGCAGTTGCTTTAATGCATCTGACCTTTTGCTTCCTTAACTTGTCTAATTCTACAGCTTCTGAGGAATTTCTTGAACTGACAAAAAGTGCTCTTTTAGCTGCCTTGGAAGGTTTGTTATTTTAGGATTTACATCCAAGTGTTTAATGTGAGAGGAAGTTTAATCTTGTACTTATCTGGTTGTATGCAGCTCTCGGGCCTGGATCACTTTTTGGTCTTGCCACATTCAGTCACAAAATAGGCTTGTATGATGTCCAGGGTGCCATTCCAGTGGTAAAAAATGTGTTCATCCCCCCGGATTCTGATGGCAGCCTGGCAATGGATCTGGAAGATGCCATGCCATTGTTTTCATTTTTGGCTCCAGTATGTAGTTTGCGTTATATTTGTTTTAGCTGTGTTCCTCATTTGCTTTTCCTCTCAGTGACATTAGAGACTAGTTGTAATAATTTTTTTCCAGATGAATGGTGGAGAGAGTTATGGTGCCTGTTTATAAGAATAGAGGAGATATTTAAGATTGTCGGAAATAGGGAGCCATTAAGCTCTTGACTCATTCTATGAAGTTGTGGGAGATGGATACCTGGAATAGACTAAGGTATAATTCAAAGACATTAAAGAATTCATTTAGCTTTATGCTAGGGGTAGCTATTGCGAAAACCCATATTAGGTTTTGGAGTATAGAGGATCGAAATGAAATTTGCAGGTGGACTTTTCCATACTATCAACACATTTTTAACCTAGATTCTTCGAGAAATTTATTTTTAGTGGACAAAATGTCTTAAACAATGTCTTTGTAGAAGTCTATCACAGGCTGCACATGAAAGGCTATGTGTCGTACTGGAGAGGAAAGAATCCCCATTAGGTGTATAGGTTGTACTTGGGTAAACCTTTTTGGGCTAAAACACTACTTTATTCGTTTGAATAGTGGTGGGACTACTAAATGTGTGGATAATGATGAGTACTTTTTTTACTCTGGTT
Organism: Jasminum sambac; assembly: GCA_018223645.1. Taxonomy (NCBI): domain Eukaryota; kingdom Viridiplantae; phylum Streptophyta; class Magnoliopsida; order Lamiales; family Oleaceae; genus Jasminum; species Jasminum sambac. The sequence continues at coordinate 33,856,336 of CP073652.1, forward strand.
GATGAGATTGTTTGGCTTTGAATATGTTTTATTAGTTAATTTCTAGTTGAAAAAGGGCTGATACGAACACACACATAAATATTATTAATGATATGTACTGTGGAGTAGCTCCGAGTCTAAGAATATTGACATTATAAGAATTTTCTATTATATGTAATCAACATCGAGATTTTGTTTTGAGTCCTTGCCACTTTAGTCATGGTTTTGGTGGACAAGAATATTGAGTGTTAGAGCATAAATCATAAGTTCAATGCTTGGAATTGTTTGAAATCCGAAGGTTTAGGTGATTGTAATCAAATGAAAACATGGAATGTGCTGATATAATTGTAGGAATAAGAATGATAGTGGAGACAAAATAGAGTGACTCTGTTGTTTGGTAGATTGCCAATTGTTCGCACTTAGGTATGTCTTCTAACATGAGGACTTCAAGAGGATACAGTGGAAGGACTAAAGGTAGTTGCATGCAACTGAGAAATGTTACCTGAATTCCATGTGATAGGGCAGTCCATGTAAAGGTTAAGCCTATATAGTTATTTTTGGATTTGCAATGCTTTATGATATCAAGCTGGTTTGGTTTTTCTAAGAAAAATGGGTAGAATGTGCTTTTGAAAAGTGATAGATGTGTTGTCGTAATAAATTGATAAAATTAGAAATGAGAATGTTTGTCATTAAAGTGGAGTGGTGTACCAATGTCAAATTCAGGACATGGCAACTTTGCTCCTATAAAAGTGACTGCTCCTAAGAGTAACACAATATGAGAGTGAGGGTTGGACAAAAAATAACATTAGGGGAGGGTATGGGTGGTTTGGTACAGAATTTCTTGCTACATGGTAGAATTTGAACGTGGGTCCTTGTTTCATGTAGATTTGATATTACTTATGGTTTAAATGATAGACTATATAAAGATAATTATGGAATTGATTCAAACTTTGGTTTGTAGCTAGAACCAAACCGGATCAGAAATGTACGGTTCGCAGTCCAACAGTCTGAAGGCCCAAATCTGGACCTATGTTGATTAGAACCAAATTGAACCAGCTACTGTGGTTTGATTTTGATGTTGTTGGTGATTTCAGATAAAAGAATGGCTACTTATAATTAACATGTCCCGTGGTGGTTGAGAATAACTTAGCTGTATCAAATGTAGATGTAGTAATAACACAATGTATCAAAAAGGGATTCATATAGACTTATGTGGACCCTTTAGTGCGGAGGACATACCCTGTCTTGGCACTATACAACGTGGATATGGGTATGGATCTCATGTTGGATCCTTCTGTTTCAAAAGTGTCCACGGCATAATAATGGAAGGAAGGTTGACATGGGAAGAAGAAAACATAGAGTTGGCTAAATAAAAATTGATTTTCAGGCACAAAACCAAGATCTAGAATGCAATGAAACAAAGCTCATTTAATGCTACTCCCCAAAATTACATCTGAATTATTAGTATGACATATTCTTTAAAAAAAAAATTCGTGTCTGTAAGGCATAACCAAGTACTCGTATCCAAAATTTGAGTAATTTTCTGCTGTATGCACGTCACTTAAGTTTTAGAAGAAAAAGACCGACTCTTAGACATGTAAATATGCAACCGTGCTTGACACACATACCCAAGTTAGAGAAACATAGATGTAGACACCAAAAAATTAGGTATGGGGTTTAGATTTTATTTATTTATTTATTTTTATTGTTCTCGTTTTTGTTCGTCCCATAATTTTTTATTGAATCTGATAAGTCTTATCTGCCGGTGTTGTTTGTAGGTTGATACATGTAAGGATCGAATTGTGTCGGCACTTGAAACTTTAAAACCAACAACTTCATGGGAACGAACTACGGCCGCCGGCCAAGGATTAGATGGAGTTTTACTTGGAGGGCGAGGCTTTGGAGTTGCAATGGAAGCAATCCTGAATTATCTTGGATCCGAATATGGGAATACCTATGCTTTGGGTAACCTGACGTCATTTACAAATTTCTAATTTCTTTATTTACTTTTTATAATATATTTTGCCCTTGTTCCTCATTTTCTGGGATGGCAATTTAGTGAGAGACCCTTTATTGGGATGTTTTTGATTTTATTCAACCTTACACGATGTTTGAAGATAGCTAATCCTTCTCCCCATTTTCCGGCTTTTTTTAAGTGCAGCCAGGGTTTTTGCATTTCTATCTGGTCCTCCCGATTATGGTCCTGGACAGCTAGATACCAGACGGTATGGTGAGCAATATGCTAGTAAGGGAGAGGATGCTGATCGCGCTTTACTCCCCGAGCAGACTCCATTCTATAAAGATTTGGTATGTACAAAGTTACAACCTGAGTTTTCCAGATGCTCCTGTGAAAAGGAAGTATTGACATTTGTTTCCAGGCTGCTGTTGCTGTTCAAGTTGGTGTTTGTGTGGATATATTTGCTGTGACAAATGAGTACACGGATCTGGCATCTCTGAAATTTCTTAGCATTGAGAGTGGAGGCTCTTTGTTTTTATACTCGAACACTGATGATTCAACACTTCCTCAGGACATGTGAGTATACCTGTTAAATCTAAGATGGTACTGACTTTTCATATCCTCATCGTTCCCCCAACAAGGGGAGAAAAAAAGGTTTACTCAAGTTTGATCTTTTCATCTGTTTGGTGATCCAATTATCTTCTTATAGGTACCGTATGTTAAGTCGGCCTTGTGCATTCAATTGTGTCCTACGATTGAGGACATCATCTGAATTTAAACTCGGCCATTCTGTGAGTGTTCACCATTTGTAGTTAAAAAGTTTTCTTATTATTTTGATTATGCAATAATACTTAACATTTTGATGCTACAGTATGGTCATTTCTTTCCTGATCCACAATATGAAAATGTTCAACACATCATTTGTTGCGATTCTTTTGCAACTTATGCCTATGACTTTGATTTTGCAAATACTACTGGATTCTCAAGGTAAAAACATACTTCTCTTTCATCCCTTTTCTTCTAATGTTTCCTCATTCACATTAATCCTGGTTGACTATGCGCCTGTTAGAATTCACATTTCTATGCATTTTTTTATCATTTTATGTGAAATAGGAGAGAGAATGAGTGGAGTTGAATGGTGGAGATTTGTGTAGTACATGTAGGTCCCATGGAATATGAGGATGTGATTCGTTTGACCAAATTCAAATTTAAAAGAGAATGAATTAAAATGAGAAGGATAACATCCACTATAGTCTATAAGAATGTTCCTGAGGGTTAAATTTGTATTGACTACTGTAATTATATTTTGGAAAGATGAAGCACAGATGACAACAATTAATCTACCGTGGACTATGCTAGAGTAAAACCAATTTTCAGATTGCACCATGCCATCTCGATTCACCAGACATAGAATGCGACCAACATGTAGAATTTATGTCAAGGAACCTAGTTTGTTACTGGCTGTTTGTGGAAACAAACAGAATTGCTGCATAGATTCGACTTTTATGGGTTGAACACAATTAAGTGGCTTATTAAATCACACAGCCCATGTAGCTGTGGCTTATTGCAGCATTTCTATGCAAAATAAATGAGTTTGCAGGAGCTTCGTGAACTAGGGGCATATTCTCCCGGGCAATATGATTCTCCACATCCCCTCTCAAACAACCCCCGCCCCCAAAAAAAAATTCATTCTTTGCCAAGTTTCTTTTCCAAGCTCTGATATAGTAATGGTTCTGGTAGGTTCTTTTTTCCTTTATAGCATGACGAAACTACAATTAAGGACTACATTGACACGTCCCTTCCTGGTCAGGCAGGAAAAAAAATAATCTGAAGCCAAGTTTGCCTCCCTATGAGATTGAATAAATATTCGTATTGGATGAGATTGTAGGTTATAAGCTTAAAGTTTGTTACAAATTTTATTTTGATCATATTTTGTGTTTCTTGGGTGGGAATTTCACTTTAGTTCCTTTGGTTCATCTTGTATGTAGTGCAGTCTTCAATTGGCTATCCTATTTGCATTTTTATGCAAATATATTACATAATCTGGTAATAGATGATTTTTCTGCAGGCACACTGCAGAACTTCCTATGTTACAGATTGCCTTTCAGTATACTGTAGTCGTACCCCCAGATGAACTCTCGAATTCAGGTCCAGGATCTGCAAGTAGGTAAGGTTCTTGAAATACAGATTATTACTGTGTATATTTCTGACATATTTCATACACTTGTCCTTTCGACCAAGTTTCTTCTTTTGCATTAACAAACAGATACTTCATTTTAGTTGCCTTTAGCAACATGACGAAAATCTATGGGTTAATTATGATCAATGAAATTTTGTTTAGCAGTGATGGTCCTTTGTGCTGAATGGCCAAAATCTTCGGCTTTTATTAACTTCTTAATGATCTTATTTGAAGCATCATCAGATTAAAAACACTAACTCAAGCATGCTCTGGTTATGGTTATTTCTATTGTTATGCTTGCTGTAAGTTAGCCGTGGCAAGTAATTCATGTCAGGTTTTTTTTTTGGAATTCATAAATGACCGAGCGAGTCTCATACTCAGAGAAACCAGTCGAGCTTCTACTTCATTTCCCTAATAATTGTCCCATGTCTTCTTACCAAATTGGTAGGTTCCAAAGTTGATTTCCCAGGCATAATCCAAATTGAATCCGTAAAACACCTCCATTTATGCATAAGCTGTCTCTTCCAATATTGTTAATTAGGGAAAAATAAATATTGCTAGGTGTCCAGGTGACACTACCAGAAAAGCAATTCTAATGTTTGAGGACACATGAAGTTTGTATATGAGTTAATCTATAACCTCTATAAATCAATAAGGTTTGGACAAGACGACAACAACAACAAACTTAGCCTTATTCCCTACTAGTAGGGGTTGTAGGGAACCAGAAAATTTAATAATGTGAGGAGGTTATTATCAATTACTAACTTATTGAGGTTGTTGCCGTGTAACTTAGTGCTACAGCAATTGTCATTCTTCCTGAGTTGATTTCTCTGAAAACCTCCATCTTAAAAGTGGCCTAGGCTTTGTTTGGGTATTGAACCGCCCATGTTGTTGACTGATCAATTGAGGCCCATGCTAATTTTTTTGCATTTACCTTTCTTCCTTTATTTGATATTTCGCTGGAAAACCAGCTTTACTGCTTTGACTATTTATATCTTATGCCCAGTTTATGCCATGTATACCTATGCAGAGAAAAGTACTCCCTCAAAAGGAGACTCAGGATTAGAACTTTACAGTTTGGAGCAGCTCGTAATATTAACGAGATATACGACAGTGTCGATCCAGAAGTTGTTCTTTCAATACTTGTTCACAAGGTAATTTGGTATCTGAATTATGTTTATTTGTAGTTATTACTGAACATTTAAACCGTCACCCTTTTGGGGTTTGGGAGAAAGAGAAGAGAAGAATGGTTGTCTTGTATGATTATAAGCAAGGCTCAAAGCATCAGCAATTGCATATTTAAAATTTAAACACAGTCATATATTGTAAATATCTTCTATCTCGAGAAACATGTTGCTGATAGCATATAAATTGCTGATGTTGGTGATAGCATATAATGACTTTATTGCTGATGTTGGTGATAGCATATAATGACTTTACAGCTACTGAAATCTTTTTACGTACAGCAAATATAGGTAATAATGAGACCAACATACACTACTGACCTTTCCGAACTCTAGAAGTTTTTTGACAAAAATGTTCTTAAACACTTAGCTAACAAGCCCTTAGTCTGATATGTTCTGTGCATTTGGTACTATTCTTCTCAGGTGATTTTGGCCTCCTTAGAGAAAGGAGTTCGGGAGGGAAGGATGTTACTGCATGACTGGCTTGTAATTCTTACAGCTCAGTATAATGATGCTTACAAAATTGCCCAGTACGAAAATGGAAATTTGACACCTGCTAACATTGACGTTGCCTTCTCCCAATGCCCTCAGCTGCAACCTTTACCCCGACTAGTCTTTTCTCTGCTGCGAAATGCTCTCCTCCGTTTTCACGAGGAGGGCGTTCATCCAGACTACAGAATATATCTTCAGTGTCTATTCAGGTATATACATGGACATCCACACCGGAATTTTTATTTTTATTTTTTAATTTTTTCTTCTGAATACATCTGCACTTCTTATGTTTGACTGACTGTTTAGATTATAGATATTAAAATCTATCTCACCATGTTCGCATGATTTTTATTCATGCATCGACAAGGGTTGTAATATATGATAGTGCAGATTTTCCAGAATCAGAAAAGAAAGCTACAACAAAATGATACTGCTCTGCTGAAAGGAGATGTTTGCTAGCTTTCCAGCTGATCATTTTAGATACGAATAAACTTAGGCTATGGCAATTAGATGTTTTTATATAAGTGTTTCCTTCGTGCCTTAGTTTAGGTCCTGCACGGTACATTACTCCACGGTTTCACTATCACTAATAAACGATGGTTATGCTTAATTAATTTGTATGATCTCTCTTCTACTAACTTTCATTTTAGTTGTTTGAACTTGTTGAAAATAATCACTTTTAGTGTCTAATCTTTTATGTTTTAGCAGAACTTACTATCTCTTAGTTCACCACATTAATTCATCTTCTTTAATCCATCATTTTAAAACTTGATATCCTGATTTTTGATGCAGTGCTCTGGAACCTTCTTCACTTAACCGTGCTGTATATCCATTGTTGACCTCTTACTCCATGCCGGATAAGCAAGCATTCCCTCGCCATTCACTGAGTCGTGCTGCATTAATGACAAGTGGTAGCCCAATATTTTTCCTCGATGCGTATACAGCTCTCATTGTGTTTTATTCGTCAACAGCAGATCCTGCACTTCCCTTTCCTCCACCCCAGGACTGTAAGCAATCTTCCCTCTAAATTTAGTAATTTGTAAATTCTTCCTTTATTATTGTAGCATTTCCATCTACTATTTAACTTTGGACTTTGTTTTTATGTTAGTAGCCAAATTCAATTTTGAAAACATGTGGGTTAAAATATCTGAAATGAAATTTAAAGAAAATGTATTTTAAAAATTAAATGGGTTAGCAAATGGGGAAGCTGGCTTGCCCCATGCTGCCCCGACCTTCCTTCCCCGAGGTTTTGAGGGTCACGGGGAAGGTAGAGACCCTGTAATTTTAAACAGGGAGAGGCATCGTGGTTGGGTAGCTGTCCAAACTGCCCCATTGCCATCATTAAGTTATTGATTAATTTTACGTGTAAGTGAAACTTTGTATCTTAGGGCATCTCCGATGCATAAAATTTAGATGATGTCTATCGAGGAAAGAGAAAGACACATGAAATTGATATGGGTCCCATAATTTTTCAATTTATTTGAATTTTCTATTTTTTAAAATCACTTTTCACTCATTTATCCCATTTTTTTCATCACTTTTGCATCATCATTTCCCACGCTACATCATCCACTATTATTTTATCATAATTTTTGAATTTGTTTGTCTCTCTCCTCTTTTTGACTTTTTCCTCGCGTTTTTGCTTACGCTTCTCTCTCTTTCTTTTCAAATAAAATAATCATCTTATCTCAATCTCTCTCCTCCGCATCATCTCCAATTCACAACATTGCATCGGCGATGCTGATAACGTTCTCTCGTTGCCTTGATTACTAACTACTGGTTTCTTAATTCTCTTTCTAACCCAGGTTTATTGAGAAACACCATTAACAAACTGAAGCAAGAGCGAAGTATCACACCTCGACTCATATTCATTAGGGGAGGGCAAGATGACGCCACAGCTTTCGAGAACTACCTTATCGAGGAACAAGATGTTGAGGGCAGTGGTTTCACAAGTGTTTTGGGATTTGTCTCTTTCCTGGAAGAGATCAGTCAGAGCGTAGTCGAGTACATGAAATGAAAAGGTAAAAATATGACCTTTACATTGACAATGAGATAGAGAAGAATCTTTCATACAAGTGTTATCTGCTCTGATGGGAAGATGAGGCCAATTGTTGATGGAACAAATTGTTTGTATTACTTGGATACAAAGTCAGAAACTCAGTTTTTTTGTGATCGGGCCTATAACAGATCGACGTATACAGATATTTTGAAATTTTACTTCTAGTTTTAGACATCAAGTTGTATCTTAAGGGTAGATAGAGAGTAGATTGTGTTTAGAAGAATTTATACAAATTCGAGTTCTCTGCTTTTCTTTATACATTGTACATTTGTATCACTTGATAGTTCAGCTGGGTACTATTGTTTACAATAAGTGATTATGCCATGTGTAATTCCTTGAGATTTTTCAATTTTCAAATGTGGACCTCTCAAATTGCTTGGAGTGCATCTCTCTGCCTTGCAATCTTCTCATCTGTATTTGGTTGAAATTCTTCTTCCACACAGTGTTGTTCATTTTCTGAAATTTATGTTTTAGTTATTTTAAAAAGTGTTGGCAAATTTTACTTATTTATTTATTTTTTAGATTTAATGGTTATAGATATCACAAGATGTGTGAATAACAATGAATATACTCTCCATCAATCATTTTTATTATTAGTTAATTGTGGCCCTCTGTCCATAGCCGTAGGTGACCAAGACTCGAAAAGCTGCATTTTGTCTAGCTTTTGGGCCATGGATTGAACGTGTTTTGGTTCCATCGTCTGGAAGTAAAATGACACCATAAGAAGAAATAATGAGTCAGTCACACTTGAGTTCAAAAAGTGGAATGTCCAATCCATCACAAAGGGGTAACATTAGGCCACAATACCAAAGTCACGAGGCCACAAATGAAGATAACACAAGTGGTTTGCTATTTATGTCAACATTATTTATTGGCTACGTAACACATTTTATTTATATTGAATGATGTTGAAATGTGTATTCAAGTTCACATTCAATGCCAACGTAATAACTTTGCCCACATGTTGGCAACTTATGTTGCCAATAAGTTGCCAACATGTGTGATGTGGCGCCCTGTGAGGGTGCCACGTCACCGGGCCAATTTTTAAAATTTTTTTTTGAAATCTATCTCAAGTGAGATGAATAATACATAACTGTTCCCTGATGGTTGGGGGGGGTTCGTTTGGGCTCCATCTTTTTTTTTTTTTTTGGGACCCAAAAATGGGTATTGGCATGTTCCGTTGCTAACTTTTTGGCAACGGAACATGACTATATATATATATATATATATATATATATATATATATATAATTGAAATTCGCCATTATTTAAATATGTCATGATCTAAAATATATTTTTTTGAAAGGGTGATCGAAATGTATCACTTTTTCATTAGATGATGAATATGTGTTTATGTAATTATTATTTAATACAGATTTATATCATCCAATAAAAATATATCACACCAATGATGTCGTTAAAAGTATCAAATTCAAATAATTGTGTAGAATCAATCTCTATTTTGTCATATTAGATTAGATATTAGATACCAAATAATCTTGTATTTATTATATTTTTGTCTTTTAAGAGACTATGGTCTTGTTTGATTGGGGGTTTAGTTGTTCCGCGCGGTATTCCGTGTAAAAATATGTGGTTAATATTATTTTGGGAAATATGTGTGTGGTTAAAAATGAGTATGAGATATACGGAATTGCGTGCGGATTTGATTAACACCAAATAGAACAAGGCCTATAATTTCGACAGATAAATTAATCAACCCGTTTAAACCTTTGGGCCGTTTGCCCCAAAAAGGTTCATTTCCCAAGGCATACTCAACTTCCTAACCCAATTTCATTGCCTGATACCTCAACAATTACAGAACTGTACCTTCCTCGCATTTCAACTACAAATCCTCAGAAACACGTACAATTTCTTCTGATTCTCTCTCTGTCTCACATCTTCCGGTAGCTATCTGCTATAGGATCATCTATTTCATTACGTTAAATATATGCATTCATATTTGTATCGTTCGCGATTTTTGTTTTTACGGTTTATCTGTTTGTGCTTTCCGTTTCTGTACTGATTACTGAGCTTCATTGAAATTTACTTATTTTTTATGTAAATAATCTATGCCTGATATTTTTCTTTGTTGTTACTGATTTTCGCAATCTGATAGTAGTATCCTGAATAACTTATACTCTATGATTAACTATTAGTACCTGGCTTGCGATTGTTCATTAGGCGTCTCCCTGATAGTAATAATCCTTTTTTTTTTTTTTTTTTAGGTTTTTACTTATTTGGTTTTATGTATGGGCCATGCTGATTTCCCCCCTTTTTAACGAAAGGTTTTAATCAACCCCCCCTTTTTTTTTGTTTTTTTCTCGCTTTTTCCCCCTTGTATTCTTTTACTCAGAGTTTGGTTATTAATGACTGACATAAATCAGGCTATTATTGACTGATATAAATCAGGATCTCGCACAAGTTTGTATGGAACATTTTAACTAGTTCCATTTGAGATGCTGAATTGTAAGTGTGGTCTCATGGGCCGCCGAGTTCTGAATATTGTGGATTTAAATTGTGTATCAAAACTTAAAACCATTTCTCATAAAATGATCATGAGTTAGCTGAGGCATACAAGTTGTTCCATTTGTCGATGAGAACCTAAATGACATCCTTTGTTTACTGAACAAACTAAATGACCCCCTCTTTTTCCATTTTTCTTTACTTTCAAGGAAAAAATATACTTCTGAACACTAGAGATGAATGAGACATGTTCGCGATGAATATGTTCATAAGCTTGGTGATGAATATGTTCATAAGCTTGGTCAACTCAGAAGTTATAAGCTTACTCGAAAATGCTCGACAGCTTGCAAAACATGAAAGTGATACAACTTCAACATAGTGCAAAAAATCCATATATTGCAAAACATGTAGATAGTTAGTTTGTCATACATTATTGGGGATCATGCTGCATGCATTGAAGGAAGAGATATGTTCATAGTTCATACCATAAGCACAATTTTTAATCTACACGTTGACACGTAAAGTACACGGATGTGTTCAATCTAAAATTTCTGTCAATTTTACTTCCATTGGATTATTAAGAGACTAGTTCACTATGGCTTGCTGATCCTGTCATGTTTTGAGTTATTTGTTTGACTTTCAAAAAAACTGCAACCATTTGCAAATTAACTAGTAAGGATGCTCCTGTATTTAATGTGTGCATTAAGATATTTATTACATTGTATAGTTAGTGATGGAATTTATGGTGGTGACAGGAAAGTCTTCTTTGACAATGGCGTCTAGGACTGCTATGAGATATGTATCTCGCAGGCTCTCAAGCAGTGGCCGGGTGCTTAGTGAGGAGGAAAAAGCTGCAGAAAATGTCTACATCAAGGTAAGTCAGATTTTGTCTCAAAATTGGTGATTATAGGTCAACAGAGATGTGGCAATTGCTGCATGTTAGTTTGCGTTTTCTATTATCTTATTTGCGACGATTAATCTCCCCCTTCCCTTCTCGAGGAAAAAAAGAAAATCTCTGTTGTTTGCCCAAAGCATGAACTAAGCGGAAATCTAGAGACATTAAATTTCATCGAATTAAATTTACCTTTTCTCCCATGCAATTACTTTATATTTTGTAATACCTCTTCTCTAATTCTCAACCACACATCCATAAGAAAATTAAATTTGTCCAAATTTAATGTGGATAGAACAAGGTGTTGTCTCTAGTTTGGAAGTATATGCATGGATGTTGAATGTTGAATTCAGAGTGAGTTATAGAAATTTCCTGTGGGGCTTCATATGAAATTGGCCGAGTGTGTTTTCTGAAGTAATAAAGATGTATTCATTTATTACTATATATATTGCTTGGGCATATGTTTGCCTGTTATTAACCAGCCATGTCTTACCAATTTAGTTTCCTCATACTGAATTATTTCTTAAATTTAAGAAACACCGTGGTGGTGCTTCTGCTAACCCTTATTGTGTGTAGATCGTTGCATATATTTATTGGTCTTCCTCTATAACAAATTTTCTTTCCCGTTTGACTAGCTGACATCTTTTTAAGCTGCCTCCTTCAATTATCTTCATGTTAACTTATATGGTTCATTCTATATAGATGTGCAATCATCTGGTCACCTACCTGCTGAGAAATATACTATGGCTTCTTTCTTCTTTAAAATTTTCTAATATATGAAAAGATGAACAGTTATCTAGAAGAGAGTTATACCTACTTCTTAGTTCTTATGGATATATAATTTAGAGACAAAAGCACACTTGAGGCATTTGATCCGTGGAGCTAAGGGCATATGTTCTGAAAGTTGTGTAAAAGCAGTAATGGAGTTATACCACGTTTAAATAGATTTCATACTGTAAGCATGGCATAACAAAGAGGTATACTTACATAAAAACAATAATTATTCAATGCCTCTCAGACACTTCCTGGTCCTAGTCTTCTTGCAAGTTATCTTCGCCTCTCGTCATGTCTAATTGAGGTCTTCTTTCTTTACCAAATAAGCTTTAATGGTATTATTAATTTCTTACACAGTCTCTCGTCATTCAGCTTCCAAATTACCAGTTCAGTTTTAAATTGTACTTGAGATTCAAATATAGGTGTGGTGTTCGTCAAAATTTATCTTATCTACTATAAGGTCACTATCCTTTCTGACACAAAATTACTGCTTAATCTTCTTACTGTTGGAACTTTTGCATATGTTTGCAGAAATTGGAGAAAGAGAAGTTAGAGAAACTCGCCAGTGAGGTATACCAATTTTGTCTATGAATAAATTACATATACTGCTTATCCCCGGGGTTTTTAGTAAACAGACTGCACAATTAGATTTGACTTGGACAATCTTCTTTTTTTTTTTTGTCCTCTCTATTTATTTTGTTGTTGTTGTTATTGTTATTATTATATTATTATTATTATTATCTGTCTAAAAGTTTCCGCAAAAGCTGCTTAATGATATTCCCAAGGATTCAGAACTACACCGAGTCAATTAAATAATAACCTTTGATTGAATAGGCCTTTCATGGAAAAATGTTTCTAGTACTCTAGGCCAGTAAATTGGCCGTCTATATATGAGGGGTTACAAATAAGTAAATAATGTGACCCCTAATGTGTAGGTTGCCAATGGCATTTGGTACAAATAGGCAGAGGAGATACTACCCTGTGCCATGACAAAGTATAAATAAATGCCTTGTTTAGCTTAAAAATTATGAAACTTTTCATTTCCAAACATGTTGTGATAACTGACTTTTAAGTTAAAATGGTTAGTTGACTTGCTGGACAAATGAAGAATTGTTTTTGTAACGATTATAATTAAGGGGTTGGACAAATGAAGAATTGCGCTTTTGTAACGATGAAAACTTCCTAAAACTTCATTTGTTCAATTTACTGGAAGCAATTTTAATTCCAGGTTTCCCAGCACGTGGTAGATTAGAAGCTTCCGTTCTTGTATTTAATTCACGTTTTGCTACTTGTAGAATTTTTGTTGACTTGCTTCGGTGGCCTATTCTTAAAATTTCAAACATCACTCTGTCTCTAATATGAACGCTTTGCAAACCTGCCACATTGAGAGTTGTCTACTTGGTTTGTCAACTAAAGTTGTACAAGTCGATCAATTTAGTTCTATCTTTCTGATGTTATTAACGGTATGTGGTAATTCGTAGGGCCCAAAATCCGAAAAAACACCTGCAACAGGCTTAGGTGGCTCAGGATCAGTATCTGACACCCAACCAAGTGGGCAGACCTCTTCAACACCCGAAGTGTCGACTGATAACTATAGAAACTATGCTGTTGTGGCTGGTATTGCAACTGGTTTTGCTGCTCTTGGATGGTATTATGGGTCGAAGAAGAAGGAATCTGACCAAGTGCAAGATTGAGTTAATTTCTATTACTAAAACTCATTTTACGATTGAGTTAATTTTTATGATGAAAGCTTATTTTACAGAGTATCGGCAGTTTCAAATTTGGTGACATTTGACTGTTTGAGATCTCGTTTATGACTATAATACATATGTTGGTTTAATAGATAAAATCCAACGTTCTCCTATGTGCAGCTCTGTTGGATTAGAAGTTCTTTGATTTCTACTTATTTTTGGCTCAGCTCATGGAATTTTAGTTCACCCGTTTTCTGGATAGTTGGATTTTACCTTTTATTATTTTCTGGTCATCCATCACTCCCTTTAATAGCTGGGAAAAAAGGTGATGAAATGTTGTAGCTGCATGGGACACTTCGTTGTCTATATGAGGGGTGGGTCCCACAGGGGATTCCATTAGTAGAATGGGTGTTGGCTCCATGCTTGGCTGTTTCATCAGGGCATGAAATACAGAAACATAATGCTTCTAACTTATAGTTTACTAAACTTTTGTGTAATGGATGAAAAGAAAAAAAACCCTCCTCCTTAATCCGGGCTTGGGACCGGCCGTGTGATGATTACGGGCGGAGTTGAAAAACTTTTTTTTTTTTTTTTGAATTTAATTTGCAGACTAATAACAACACAAGTAAACTTTTAAAGTTAGCAATTTTTAAACTATGTAGATATCTTTGACATCCATCAATTTAGCTTCAAAAGTCCATTCTAAACAAGTCAAACCAACAATCATCTTGATTTTAGTACTATAAAACACTAATTAAGGCTTTTTATTCGCAGTAGCTAGCTTTAACTTTATCACTGACACAACCATAGTGATTATATCAAACATGCTTTAGACATTTAGACTCAAAATGTGATTTAATGCGCTATTAAAGTGTTGTTGATAAAATACGTGTCCATGTTTTGACAAGTGTATGTGTGTGCATAGTCAAGTCGTCATATGCTTGGTTGATGATATCCCCACCCATAATGGACAATATTGCTTTCCCGCTCGTGAGATGCACTATTCCCCCAACTTTATATTTTCTCTCTTGCCCCAAGTGTATGATCTAAGGTTGCTCTCGGATCACTCTTTCATACCTGCTCTTGTTTAGTTGGGTCAATCCAATGATAGCATTACCATATTTTGTGAGGATTCTCCTTGATTTGAGTGCTTCAATCATATGCGTCCACTAAGCAGTCAAACCCATTATTGATCTAAAATCCCAATATGAAGCTCGGCCAGACATTTGCAACCTTATTTTATTTTTATCTTTATATATAGATTTGTATTTGCGCATTTTTTGGCCTCTTCATCCTATGTGCAATACCACTCTTCGATCTTGCTTTCTAAATGACCCTTGTAGCGAGCTTTGGGCCGATGACTCCCAAGTCAGACGACCTTAGGGCAACAGGTTTTAAAGGGACCCCTCCGGGCTTAATTGCTCGAGTCAAATAGGCTACGAAGAGCAGAATAAGACGAGCGGAGGCAGTCTCTTCATCTTATGTGCAATAAGAAGAGCGGAGACATATGGTTATGCAAGTCGGCAAAAAATATGCAGGGATTAGATCGCTAACATTTGGTCATTGTCTAGCTTTCATCACAGGTGATAAGCACTCCACACAATTTTTGACATGCACGGAACCCACACAAATACGAATATCTCATACTACCATGGATCGACCACCCCTAAACTTATCCTTTCAGTGATTGAATACTTTCTAAATAAGGCAATGGTTTATCTACGGTAAACTATAATTTTCTAAGAGTGCATCAAACACAGGCAATGAACGTCATGACTATTGTGCTCAAAAGTAGTCTCGCATGGACAAGTATTTTGTTAACAACACTAAAATAGCATGCAAATTCACGGGATGAGAAACTACATATCCACAACACTTAGGATAAATCCACGTAGGATAGTTTTACGCATCAGTGGAGTCAGCTTCCTATTGGATGCCAAATTCGTGTAAAAAAAAATAAGTACTAAATAACAGAATTCATGTTTATGGTCAATGCATAGCTCAGACTTTTCAGCTAAATCAAGTTCAGTCTCGGATTTCGTAGAGAAAAAGTTGAATTTCTTTAAAAAGATTTTTTTTTTCTGAAAACACTTCTTCTTTCTAAACAAATCGTTTTAAAAACTTTCTTTAAAAAAAATCTTTTTCTTCAAAGATTCTTTTAGGAATTTCTTTTAGAAATCTTTTTTAAAGATTTATTTTCTATAAAAAATATTTTTTTGAAGAATTTTTTTTGTAAAAATATTTTTCTGATTTATTATTAATAATTATTATATTATTATTTCAACTAATTTTTTTTAATGAAAAGTTAGATTAGAGGGAGATTTTTTTTTTTCTGAAAACTGTTTTCTTTAAACAAATCGTTTTAAAAACTTTCTTTAAAAAAAATTCTTTTTCTTCAAAGATTCTTTTCGGAATTTCTTTTCGAAATCTGTTTTAAAGATTTCTTTTTTTTAAAAATCCTTTCTTTAAAGATTTTTTTGTAAAAATATTTTTTTATTTATTAATAATATTATTATTATTACATTATTATTTCGACTATTTTTTTTTAATGAAAAGCTAGATTAGAGAGGGATAATTTTTAAACATTGCGATTCCCTTGCAAAATTTGAAGTGTTTTTTTCCTTTTTTTGTGGGTTTTTCAAGAGGCTATTACTACGACTTGGGGGATTGGGGGTGGGGATTTTGGACTAAAGTCTTTTTTTTATAAAAAGTTAAGAGAAAGATAATTTCCGGGAACATTACTGTTGGATTTCTTTAAAAATTTTAAAGTTGTTGTTTTGTTGGGTTTTTTTTTTGTAATATATATATATATATATATATATATATATATATATATATATATATAAAAGACTAGATATCAATAAGTAGCATTAGAGAGGAATTACCAGCGGATGGATGATCGGCACATACCCAAGATCTTTTGGTGGACGTTTTGTCGACGACGCCGACGAACCCTTGGGCAGATGAATCGCTTGTAGCCATTTTCGGAGCTTCGACTTTGTTGATCGCGTTTTTGGCTTTTTCGGCTTTTTCTCGGGACGAAGCAATGGTGCTGTCATAGAAGAAGTGGATGACGCAGGGGAAGGTGGAGTAGACGACTCTTGAGTACTTTGAGCGATTGACTCTTTACTTTGAGCGATTGACTCTTGAGTTTGAGCCATTGAATGATGGAAGAAAGTAGAATTAGTCTGCAGATTGTTGATGCGAGAGAGATATAGAATTTGTGTGTGTGTTTATGTGAGTTTGTGAAGAGGAACCTATACATATATATTTATTTATAATAATACCATGTGAGTTCAACAGGATTTAGGAATTCTACTCCTATTCGAAATAGACTTTCAATCGTAATAGGGAACCCTTACTCTTAAATCCCACGGAAAATTCAAGAAAAAGTGTGAATGTGATGTTGGGCCCGGCTAGTTCTTGGGACTGGTTGAATGAAATTTGGGTTAGCATGTTCATCACCCTCATGACAAGCCCATCACGTGCGCGCGCATGTAGTTGAGATAGTACTATCGGGTTTGGGTTATAAATGGGGCGTGACAGCTAAGTGGTATTAGAGCAGGATGTCGATCATCAATCACACAGTATCGTCTCCACCAAGCTAGTCCAAGACATGGAAGTGATTATTTTATGTTATTTACACTGCTTTACTAAGATATATATATATATATGTGAATACAAAATTGCCCGATTACGGTGCTTACGAGATTGCCGCAACACACCTCTCAAGATATGACGATCCTATTCTTGCACATACATAGTACTTCGACCACAAGAAACACAAACCCAAATTCTTGATTGTAACTCTCTGTTTATGCAAAAATATAAATGAAGGTATAGGTGTAGAATTCCTTCATTTCAATATGCAAAGTTTAAAGAGAGTTTGTCTGGTTGGTCACCGTCTGAAAAAAAATGAAAAATGGAGGAGTGCCTCATTTTTGTTTTCTTTTGTTCATTTGCTTCAATGGAAGAAAAAAGAATCGAAGTTAACCGTCAATCACCAACCATCAACTTCGGGAAGTTTTTTTTGTTTAAAACTATCTACCACGTGTCACTCAAGCAGTGTGCCACTTGTCCCACACATATTTTATATTCTATTTATCTCATTCAGTTGTCCAATTTTAAATCATAAGTTTCCATTCATTCGAGAATGATTTTCTACAATTAAAGACACAAAGTTCATCTAGTCGAAACATAAAATTTAATTTAACACTCAATTGGACAAAGTGGACATCCGGTCGCAAAGGAATTAACAGTCAAATATCAGAACGAACGTGTGCAGTGTTAGTCGCACATTCAACATATCATTCGGGAATAAGCTTTCTTTTTCTTAGCGACCGAGTAGTCTTCCCTCTACGTATTCACCACCCTTGTTTTAGTTAGAATGAGTCTCTAGGACCCCCTGTTTCATACGACCCGGTGGAGCGGCACAAGATATAGGTTAATATTTTAATTAATTGGACAAAACCAAATTATTGGGCTAACTTTAATTTGAAGTTGACAAATAATTTTTGGGAAATTTTTCGACATTGACTTTTCACCATTTTATAAAATTATATATTAAGAGCATTTTTTAATTTTTGTCAAAATCAGATTTCTCTCTCTCTCTCGTTTGATGGTCTAGAACTAGAATACCAATGTGTTTTTACCAATTGATCACTTTTGGTTATCGGATTTCTTCCACATTAAATGTGAAGAATAAATATTCTAATTTTGGGATTACAGTAAGTCTATATTAATTAATGGAATTAAATAAAATAAGTAAACTAATTTTTTCATGCAAATTTTTGTGACTCAATTTGTCACTTGTGTTAGATATCAAACACGTACATCAAACGTACGAGGTGTAGAAATTTGAACCATTGATATTGTGACCGTATACTTCGCAATAGGATTTAGTTGTCACAGATGGTCACAAACAACTGGCAACTACGAGTGATCATCGTTTTTGTATATTACAGTGATCTATTGAGATGGACGTTAATTGGCCACAAACTTAGAAAGAATATTATCACAAACAATATTGTTTTAATCTTACTAGATGTCACCGTACCTAAAATTTAAGTTTGGATATGAACAATATTTGTCACTTAATTTTTACTTTTTATTTTTTAATGAAGCTGACAATCAACTTAAAAAACACAATAACAATCAACTAATTAAGTCAAAAGAGAGCCCTCACTTGCGTTTAAAATTTTAATGAAGTAAAATATAACTTCCTTAGTCATTTTCAGACTCAAAATATTTCATTAGGAGTTTGACAAAAATATAATATATTTAATTAGCTTGACCTTCTTAATTAGGTAAATGCACAGGTGCACTTCTCCAATTACGTGTGTACCATGTTTGGCTTAGTTTAAAAGCCAAATTTTAATACTTTATGAAATATTAAGCAGTCATGAAAAATGTTATATGTATACTCTCTTATAGCGCTAAGGTTCATCGCACTAGTCATGAGAGAGGTGGAATGATAATTTTGTCGTTGTCCTAGAAGGAGGAGTATACAAGATCGACATGATGGATCTGTAGTAGACAATGTGCTTGGTTGAAAGAGTTTCAAAATTTTACTTTAAAAAATTTTATTTATACAAAATAATACTAGTCAAATTAGATATTTTGATTAGACTTATCGGTTACTTAACGTTTGTGCAATGGATGAAATTAGATACAAAATCATACTTAAAAAGTACTGAAACATTATACTTCTAACTTATCGGTTACTAAACTTTTGTGCAATGGATGAAAAAAAAAAACCCTCCTCCTTAATCCGGGCTTGGGACCGGCCGTGTGATGATTACGGGCGGAGTTGAAAACTTTTTTTTTTTCGGAATTTAATTTGCAAACTAATAACAACACAAGTAAAGCGAACTGAACTTTTAATGTTAGCAATTTTAAAACTATGTAGATATCTTTGACATCCATCAATTTAGCTTCAAAAGTCCATTCTAAACAAGTCAAACCAACAATCATCTTGATTTTAGTACTATAAAACACTAATTAAGGCTTTTTATTCGCAGTAGGCAGCTTTTACTTTATCACTGACACAACCATAGTAATTATATCCAACATGCTTTAGACATTTAGCCTCAAAATGTGATTTAATGCGCTATTAAAGTGTTGTTGATAAAATACGTGTCCATGTTTTGACAAGTGTATGTGTGTGCATAGTCAAGTCGTCATATGCTTGGTTGATGATATCCCCACCCATAATGGACAATATTGCTTTCCCGCTCGTGAGATGCACTATTCCCCCAACTTTATATTTTCTCTCTTGCCCCAAGTGTATGATCTAAGGTTGCTCTCGGATCACTCTTTCATGCCCGCTCTTGTTTAGTTGGGTCAATCCACTGACAGCATTACCATATTTTGTGAGGATTCTCCTTGATTTGAGTGCTTCAACCATATGACGTCCACTAAGCAGTCAAACCCATTATTGATCTAAAATCCCAATATGAAGCTCGGCCAGACATTTGTAACCTTATTTTATTTTTATCTTTGTATATAGATCTGTATTTGCGCATTTTTTGGCCTCTTCATCCTATGTGCAATACCACTCTTCGATCTTGCTTTCTAAATGACCCTTGTAGCGAGCTTTGGGCCGATGACTCCCAAGTCGACGACCTTAGGGGAACTGGTTTTAAAGGGACCCCTTCGGGCTTAATTGCTCGAGTCAAATAGGCTACGAAGAGCAGAATAAGACGAGTGGAGGCAGTCTCTTCATCTTATGTGCAATAAGAAGAGCGGAGACATATGGTTATGCAAGTCGGCAAAAAATATGCGGGGATTAGATCGCTAACATTTGGTCATTGTCTAGCTTTCATCACAGGTGATAAGCACTCCACACAATTTTTGACATGCACGGAACCCACACAAATACGAATATCTCATACTACCATGGATCGACCACCCCTAAACTTATCCTTTCGGTGATTGAATACTTTCTAGATGAGGCAATGGTTTATCTACGGTAAACTATAATTTTCTAAGAGTGCATCAAGCACAGGCAATGAACGTTATGACTATTGTGCTAAAAAATAGTCTCGCATGGACAAATATTTTTTTTACAACACTAAAATAGCATGCAAATTCACAGGATGAGAAACTACATATCCACAACACGTAGGATAAATCCACGTAGGGTAGTTTTACGCATCAGTGGAGTCAGCCTCCTATTGGATGCAAAATTCGTGCAAAAAAATAAGTACTAAATTACAGAATTCATGTTTATGGTCAATGCATAGCTTAGAGTTTTTAGCTAAATCAAGTTCAGTCTTGGATTCCATAGAGAAAAAGTTGAATTTCTTTAAATAGAATTTTTTTCCTTAAAACTCCTTTTTTCTAAACAAATCGCCTTAAAAACTTTCTTTAAAAAAAATCTTTTTCTTCAAAGATTCTTCAAGGATTTTCTTTTAGAAATCTTTTTTAAAGATTTATTTTCTATAAAAAATATTTTGTTAATGGATTTTTTTTGTAAAAATATTTTTTTCATTTATTATTAATAATTATTATATTATTATTTCAACTAGTTTTGTTAATGAAAAGTTAGATAAGAGGGAGATTTTTTTTTCTGAAAACTGTTTTTTTTAAACAAATCGTTTTAAAAACTTTCTTTTAAAAAAAATCTTTTTCTTCAAAGATTCTTTTAGGAATTTCTTTTCGAAATCTTTTTTAAAGATTTCTTTTTTTTAAAAAATCCTTTCTTTGAAGATTTTTTTGTAAAAATATTTTTTTGACTTATTAATAATATTATTATTATTGCATTATAATTTCGACTATTTTTTTTTTAATGAAAAGCTAGATTAGAGAGGGATAATTTTTAAACATTGCAATTCCCTTGCAAAATTTGATGTGATTTTTTTTTTGTTGTTTTTGTGGGTTTTTCAAGAGGCTATTACTACGACTTGGGATTGGGTGGGTGGGGATTTTGGACTAAAGTCTTTTCTTTTATAAAAGTTAAGAGAAAGATAATTTCAAACATTAGTGTTGGATTTCCAAGACTGTTCCAATTATAGAGGAATAAAACTTATGAGTCATACTATGAAGTTATGGGAGAGAGTAATTGAGCGTAGGTTGAGACGCATTATCCCTATTTCAGATAATCAATTCGGTTTATGCCTGGTCGATCGACTACTGAAGCAATTCACCTATTGCGACAATTAATGGAGAAGTATAGGGCTAGCAAAAAAGATTTACATATGGTTTTTATCGATCTTGAAAAGCTTATGATAGAGTACCTAGGGATGTGCTCGTGGGTTCTGATAAAGAAGAATGTACCTCTTAAGTACATAAATATAGTCAAGGATATGTACGAGGAGTTGTTACGAATATTAGGACAAAGCGATGGGATGACTGATAGCTTTCCAATTACGATAGGATTACATCGTGGCTCGTGACTCACCCTTTTGTTTGCTATAGTTATGGATGAGCTTACGAGACATATTCAAAATGAGGTACCATGGTGTATGTTATTTGCCGATATAGTCTTAGTGGATGAAACCAGGCGGTATAAATGATCGCTAGAACTATGGAGACATACTTTAGAGGCTCGTGGTTTTCTAAGGATCAAAAAATATATGGAGTGTTTGTTTAGTGGTAAGCATAGAGTGGATCCTCTTGTGGTGAAACTAGGTAGTGAGGTAGTACCGAAGAGAGATAGCTTTTCGTTATTTAGGATCCGTGGTTCAAACCAATGCCGACATAAAAGGTGATGTAAATCAACGGATTAATGTTGGATGGATGAAGTGGAGAGGTGCTTCGGGATTCTATGTGATCGTGACTATGCCTTTAAAATTAAAAGGGAAAATTTATAGAACAGTTGTAAGACCAGCATTACTATATGGTAGCGAGTGTTAAGCGCTTAAGAAGGTAGATGAACACAAATTGAATGTTGCGAAATGCGTATCTTTGAGGTGGATGTGTGGTAAGACTAGGAAGGATAAAATTACCAATGAAGATATTCGTGGTAGATTAGGCGTCACCCGATTGAGGATAAGATGAGGGAGAACCGATTGAGATGGTTTGGACACATATCTGCGGAGACTCAGAATGCACCCGTGAGAAAGAGTGAGAGTATTAGGGTAGGAAATATAAGGAAAGGTAGAGGAAGACCGTTACAAACGTGGATGCAAGTCATTCGCAGATATGCTTATTAAAGCGGTAGATGGGCAACTAGCTTTGGATAGGAAGGCGTGGTATAGCAAAACTCATACCCACGATCCGACGTAGTTCTCATATGGTTCCATACAGCCGACCCCTATCTGTAGGGAATAAGGCTTAGTTTGTTGTTGTTGTTGTTGTTGTATTAGTGTTGGATTTCTTTAAAAATTTTAAAGTTGTTGTTTTGTTGGGTTTTTTTTTTGTAATATATATATATATATATATATATAAGACTAGATATCAATAAGTAGCATTAGAGAGGAATTACCAGCGGATGGATGATCGGCACATACCCAAGATCTTTTGGTGGACGTTTTGTCGACGACGCCGACGAACCCTTGGGCAGATGAATCGCTTGTAGCCATTTTCGGAGCTTCGACTTTGTTGATCGCCTTTTTGGCTTTTTCTTAGGACGAAGCAATGGTGCTGTCACAGAAGAAGTGGATTACGCTGGGGAAGGTGGAGTATGTTAGGATCGGTTGTGGAACTAGGCACACAATTACAACTGAAATAGAAATGAGAAAAATAAGAAACACCAGATTTTACGTGGAAAACCCCCGAATTAATTCAGGGTAAAAACCACGGGCAAACGGTAGAAGGATTTCACTATCGACAAAAGGATTACAACAACTTCTCTCTAATATAAGGAGAGCACAATTGACGATAACCTCTCTCTTATAATAAGAGAAAACACACCCTCACAAATAAAGGAAATAACATGAAAAATTTAGGAGAAACTCACAATCTTTTTCTCTCTAATTTTTCTCTCTATTTCTCTCTATTTCTTATCTTTGAGATTGCTCTCTACAACTCAAGAATGGGATAATCGAATACGAAGGGAATGGCCTCAATTTATAGGAGATTTTGATGGTAATCTTGCAATAATTAGCATTTATTAAATGCTAATTAACCAATAATTTCCAACCACTTCACTAATTGGCAATCACTCCACGATTTTCTTGAGCCAACCACTCCCACATGTCTCCCACTTGTCTCCACTATCCAACAATCTCCCACTTGGAGACAAATGTAGATTTTCCAAGTAATCCTTCAATCCTTTCTACGCTTGCCATGCCCATACTGCTTACGTTTTTGCTAGGCCAATAGAAGATCGACACAAGACAAACTTGTCATTGTTCACCGGCTTTGTTAACATATCCGCTAGGTTGTCTTTCGTATGGATTTTCTGAATATCCACACTTCTTTCTTCCACCTTCTCACGAACAAAGTGATATTGAACCCGAATGTGTTTCGTCCTTGAGTGAAATGCTGGATTCTTTGCCAAATGCAAAGCGCTCTGACTATCACAAAATAGAGTAATCTTCTCATGTTTGTGCACAAGCTCTTCCAATAACATTTGCAACCATATTACCTCTTTGCTGGCTTGTGTAGTCGCTACGATTTCGCCTCCGCTGCTGACGTAGCCACGATAGATCTGCTGAAACCCAACTCATCGCTTCCTCCAAAGAAGAGTAAACACATATCCTGTGGTGGATTTGCTTTTATCAAGATCACCTGCATAATCCGAATCAACATAGCCTCTAACAATAAAGTCTGATCCTCCATAACATAATGCAGCATCTAAGGTACCCTTGATATATCTCAAGATCCTCTTCACAGTATTCCAATGCTCTCTACCAGGATTCGCCATGTACCGACTAACCGCTCCAACTGCTTGTGCAATGTCTGGTCTTGTACAAACCATAGCGAACATTAAACTACCCACTGCTGATGCATACGGCACTCGAGACATCTCCATCCTCTCCGCTTCACTGCTAGGACTCATACTTGAGGATAACTTGAAATTAATAGGAAGAGGGGTAGAGATTGACTTACAATCTTGCATGTTGAAGCGTCGCAAGATTTTCTTCAAGTAATTCTTCTGAGAAAGCCAAATCTTCCTATTATTTCTGTCTCGGTTAATTTGCATCCCTAGAATCTTGTTTGCTGGTCCCAAGTCCTTCATTTCAAACTCCCTAGCCAATGGAGCCTTCAATTCTGTAATACGATCTTTGTTGGGGCCTGCTACCAACATGTCGTCAACATACAACACTAGAATAATGAAATCACCATCACCAAATCTCTTGTTACAGACACAAGGATCTGCACTCAATCTGTTGTATCCAAGGCTCGTGATGAAGGAATCAAATCTCTTATACCAACATCTCGGCGCCTGTTTGAGACCGTATAGAGATTTGTTCAACCTACAAACCAAGTTCTCTTTTCCTTTTTCTTCGAAACAATCTGGTTGGCGCATATAAATTTCTTCTTCAAGTTCTCCATGAAGAAATGCAGCTTTTACATCCAACTGCTCCAAGTACAAATCAAATGTAGCACACATCGCTAGAACCACTCGAATCGTTGTCATTTAACAACAGAGAAAATATTTCGTTGAAATCAATACCTTCTTTCTGAGCAAATCCTTTCACCACCAATCTAGCACGATACCGCTCCACTTGGTCATTGCCGTCTTGTTTGATCTTGCAGACCTATTTATTTTCGATGGCTTTCCTTCCATGTGACAGTGGAACAAGATCCCAAGTTTTATTTTTATGAAGAGCTTCCATTTCTTCTTGCATTGCTGTCATCCACAGAGAAACATCTTGACTCTTTATAGCCTCCATGAAATTCGATGGCTCCCCATCCTCTGTTAGTAGACAGTACGCAATATTACCCTCCATAATATAATCTGAGTGCCAAGCTGGTCCTCTTCTCTCCCGAGTTGACCGTCTAACTTGTGGAGTCACAAACTCGCCTTGCTCTTGTTCTTCGTGCTCGCATCGCTTGTAAGAATCTAGAACTTCTTGTTCTAGTTGATCTTCAACTTGAACTACAGTAGTCTCTGGTTTCTCCTTTGAAATGCTATCATCATTTTGCACCTTATCTTCTGCAAATACAATGTCCCTGCTGATTATAACCTTGTGGGCAGTGGGATCCCACAGGCGATACCCCTTTACACCATCAGCATATCCCAAGAAAATGCATTTCCTGGATTTTAGATCCAGCTTCGATATTTCTTGGGAGTTGTACATAGCATACGCAGAACTTCCAAACATATGCAAGCGAGAATAATCAGCTGGCTTGCCCGTCCACATCTCCATCGGAGTCTTCAGATCAATTGCGGTTGATGGCGACCGATTGATCACATAACAGGCGGTCTTGACTGCTTCATCCCAAAACGATTTGGCCAACCCTGCAGTTCTCAACATCGCTCTTGTCTTTTCTAACAAGGTTCTGTTCATCCGCTCTGCTACTCCATTTTGTTGTGGAGTGTGTGCCACCGTGAATTGTCTTTTGATACCTTCTTGTTTACAGAAGCTATCAAATTCATCGCCAGTATATTCTCCTCCATTGTCTGTCCTCAAACACTTGATCTTTTTCTCAGATTCAAGTTCAACCTCCGCTTTGAAGATTTTGAAAACTTCAAATACATCTGACTTCTTTCTAATTGGATACACCCAACATCTCCTGGAGTAATCATCAATAAATGATACAAAGTATCTGGCACCTCCTAGGGACACAACCTGCTTGCCAAACGCCGAGTGAACTAACTCAAGTATAGCTTTAGTTCTAGCAATAATCGCCGAACTTCAACTGTCTTTGCTTACTAGTAACACAATGCTCACAAAATGGTAAAGATACCTTTTGAGCCCCTAAGAAGCTTTCTTCCGAGAGAATTTTCAACCCTCGCTCGCACATGTGGCCAAGTTTACGGTGCCACATCATCGCCACGCCTTCTCCCGAATTCACCGTCGCAGCTTGACGCTTCTCCTTCTTGTTGTGTTTCGCTTTAAGCATGTACAGATTTGTCGCTATCTTTTCTCGCTTTCTTCACCACAAGCGCCTTTAAAAATCTTCATGATCCCATCTCGAACATGGGTACTACACTAATACTATCTAATTGTCCCGGTGACAATAGATTTTTCTTCAGCCTTTCACATGTCGTACTCCCGGATGGTGCGAACAATACCATCATACATCACCAATTTGATGGTACCAATACCAAAGAATCTCCAAGACATGATCGTTACCCATAAACACAGATCCTCATGAGATAGGTTCATATTGGTGGAACCATTCTCTCCTAGGGTCATATGCCATGTAGCTCCCTGAATCCAAAAGCCACATGCTCGGTGAACCTTTTTCTCGCCTTCAACAACCGCTGCGTTGCTTCATCAGATAATATCTCGCCCTTATCCGATGTATTCGCTACACAACCCCGAGCATTTAATGTCTCAGGCCGCTTTCCTTTGCTTCCTCAATCTTCTTGAGCCGCCAACACTCCCTTTGTAGTGCCCCTTCTTGCCATAGTGATGACACTTGACATTTTTCTTACTTCGACTTTGATCTACTCGATTTTGACTCCCACCGCCACGCTCGTTGATCTACCTCGTCACCATTAGAGCTTCGCTTGCCGTGAGCTCCCACTCGTTTTCTTTATTTTTGCGCCGACTTTCTTCTTCAAGAACCGCACTTGCAATATCGCCAAAGACTAGTATCTCCAAATTGTTGGTCAAATTGATGATGAGTTGATCGTGCGATTTAATCGGGTAGACTCAAGTAGAATTTCAAAGACGCTCACTCGCCTCTATATTATGCCCCATTGTTGTGAGTCAGAAAATAGAGTGTTCAGGGTGTTGATGTGGTCTGTCACCGAAATTGACTCTATCATCCGAAGGGTGTATAACTTCCTCTTCAAGAAGATCTTGTTGTGTAGTGATTTGGCCTCGTACAATTTTGTGAGAGTATACCAAATTTCTTTGGCCGTCTTTTTCTCCGCTACACTTGACAATACTCATCTGGCTAGTGCTAGATGTAGATTAGCAATAGCATTGCCATCCATCTCGCTCCATTTATCATCAGTGATATCGTCGGGCTTTTCTCCAATTGCCGCCAAGCAGTTATCTTTTCTCAATACTGCTTTTATTCTCATTTTCCACAATGAGAAATTATTCCCATTGAATTTCTCTATTTCATATTTCGTCGCCATTTTTATAGGTGCCTCTTTTCCACTAACTGGATCTGATCTTAGCACGAACTCGGCTATAGATCTAGTGATTTTCTCAAAAAATCGTTTCTGATGTGGAAGATCAGTCTATGCTACAACCACAGAGCATACTAAGAATTTAATGAAAAATCACAACCAAAGCTCTGATACCACTCGTTAGGATCGGTTGTGGAACTAGGCACACAATTACAACTGAAATAGAAATGAGAAAAATAAGAAACACCAGATTTTACGTGGAAAACCCCCGAATTAATTCAGGGTAAAAACCACAGGCAAACGGTAGAAGGATTTCACTATCGACAAAAGGATTACAACAACTTCTCTATAATATAAGGAGAACACAATTGACGATAACCTCTCTCTTATAATAGGAGAAAACTCACCCTCACAAATAAAGGAAATAACACGAAAAATTTAGGAGAAACTCACAATTTTTTTCTCTCTAATTTTTCTCTCTATTTCTCTCTATTTCTTATCTTTGAGATTGCTCTCTACAACTCAAGAATGGGATAATCGAATACGAAGGGAATGGCCTCAATTTATAGGAGATTTTGATGGTAATCTTGCAATAATTAGCATTTATTAAATGCTAATTAACCAATAATTTCCAACCACTTCACTAATTGGCAATCACTCCACGATTTTCTTGAGCCAGCCACTCCAACATGTCTCCCACTTGTCTCCACTATCCAACAGAGTAGACGACTCTGGAGTACGTTGAGCGACTGACTCTTGAGTTTGAGCCATTGAATGATGGAAGAAAGTAGAATTAGTCTGCAGATTGTTGATGCGAGAGAGATATAGAATTTGTGTGTGTGTGTTTATGTGAGTTTGTGAAGAGGAACCTATACATATATACATTTATTTATAATAATACCATGTGAGTTCAACAGGATTTAGGAATCCCACTCCTATTCGAAATAGACTTTCAATCGTAATAGAGAACCCTTATGCTTAAATCCCACGGAAAATTCAAGAAAAAGTGTGAATGTGATGTTGGGCCCGGTTCGTTCTTGGGACTGGTTGAATGAAATTTGGGTTAGCATGTTCATCACCCTCATGACAAGCCCATCACGTGCGCGCGCATGTAGTTGAGATAGTACTATCGGGTTTGGGTTACAAATGGGGCGTGACAGCTTAGTGGTATTAGAGCAGCATGTCGATCATCAATCACACAGTATCGTCTCCACCAAGCTACTCCAAGACATGAAAGTGGTTATTTTATGTTATTTACATTGCTTTACTGAGAGATATATGTGAATATAAAATTGCCCCATTACGGTGCTTACGAGATTGTCGCAACACACCTCCTAAGATATGACGATCCTATTCTTGCACATACATAGTACTTCGACCACAAAAAAACACAAACCCAGATTCTTGATTGTAATTCTCTGTTTCTGCAAAAATATAAATGAAGGTATGGGTGTAGAATTTCTTTATTTCAATATGCAAAGTTTAAAGAGAGTTTGTCTGGTTGGTCACCGTCTGAAAAAAATGAAAAATGGAAGAGTGCCTCATTTTTGTTTTCTTTTGTTCATTTGCTTCCATGGAAAAAAAAAAAAGAATCGAACTAAACCGTCAATCACCAACCATCAACTGCGGGAAGTTTTTTTTGTCTAAAACTATCTACCGCGTGTCACTCAAGCAGTGTGCCACTTGTCCCACACATATTTTATCTTCTATTTATCTCATTTAGTTGTCCAATTTTAAATCATAAGTTTCCATTCATTTGAGAATGATTTTCTACAATTAAAGACACTGAGTTCATCTAGTCGAAACATAGAATTTAATTCATCACTCAATTGGACAAAGTGGACATTCGGTCGCATAGGAATTAACAGTCAAATATCAGAACGAACGTGTGCAGTGTTAGTCGCACATTCAACATATCGTTCGGGAATAAGCTTTCTTTTTCTTAGCGACCGAGTAGTCTTCCCTCTACGTATTCACCACCCTTGTTTTAGTTAGATTGAGTCTCTAGGATCCCCTGTTTCATACGACCCGGTGGAGCGGCACAAGATATAGGTTAATAGTTTAATTAATTGGACAAAACCAAATTATTGGGCTAACTTTAATTTGAACTTGACAAATAATTTTTGGGAAATTTTTCGACATTGACTTGTCGCCATTTTATAAAATTATATATTAAGAGCATATTTTAATTTTTGTCAAAATCAGATTTCTCTCTCTCTCTCGTTTGATGGTCTAGAACTAGAATACCAATGTGTTTTTACCAATTGATCACTTTTGGTTATCGGATTTCTTCCACATTAAATGTGAAGAATAAATATTCTAATTTTGTGATTATAGTAAGTCTATATTAATTAATGGAATTAAACAAAATAAGTATACTAATTTTTTCATGCTAATTTTTGTGACTCAATTTGTCACTTGTGTTCAATATCAAACGCGTACATCAAACGTACGAGGTGTAGAAATTTGAACCATTGATATTGTGACCGTATACTTCGCAATAGGATTTAGTTGTCACAGATGGTCACAAACAACTGGCAACTACGAGTGATCATCGTTTTTGTATATTACAGTGATCTATTGAGGTGGACGTTAATTGGCCACAAACTTAGAAAGAATATTATCACAAACAATATTGTTTTAATCTTACTAGATGTCACCGTGCCTAAAATTTAAGTTTGGATATGAACAATATTTGTCACTTAATTTTTATTTTTTATTTTTTAATGAAGCTGACAATCAACTTAAAAAACACAATAACAATCAACTAATTAAGTCAAAAGAGAGCCCTCACTTGCGTTTAAAATTTTAATGAAGTAAAATATAACTTCCTTAGTCATTTTCAGACTCAAAATATTTCATTAGGATTTTGACAAAAATATAATATATTTAATTAGCTTGACCTTCTTAATTAGGTAAATGCACAGGTGCACTTCTCCAATTACGTGTGTCCCATGTTTGGCGGAGTTAAAAAGCAAATTTTTAATACTTTATGAAATATTAAGCAGTCATGAAAAATGCTATATGTATACTCTCTTATGTCGCTAAGGTTCATCGCACTAGTCATGAGAGAGGTGGAATGATAATTTTGTCGTTGTCCTATAAGGAGGAGTATACATGATCGACATGATGGATCTGTAGTAGACAATGTGCTTGGTTGAAAGAGTTTCAATATTTGACTTTAAAAAATTTTATTTATACAAAATAATACTAGTCAAATTAGATATTTTGATTAGACTTATCGGTTACTAAACGTTTGTGCAATGGATGAAATTAGATAAAAAATAATACTTAAAAAGTACTAAAACATTATACTTCTAACTTATCGGTTACTAAACTTTTGTGCAATGGATGAAAAAAAAAACCCTCCTCCTTAATCCGGGCTTGGGACCGGCCGTGTGATGATTACGGGCGGAGTTGAAAAACTTTTTTTTTTTTTGGAATTTAATTTGCAGACTAATAACAACACAAGTAAAGCAAACTGAACTTTTAAAGTTAGCAATTTTTAAACTATGTAGATATCTTTGACATCCGTCAATTTAGCTTCAAAAGTCCATTCTAAACAAGTCAAACCAACAATCATCTTGATTTTAGTACTATAAAACACTAATTAAGGCTTTTTATTCGCAGTAGGTAGCTTTAACTTTATCACTGACACAACCATAGTAATTATATCCAACATCCTTTAGACATTTAGACTCAGAATGTGATTTAATGCGCTATTAAAGTGTTGTTGATAAAATACGTGTCCATGTTTTGACAAGTGTATGTGTGTGCATAGTCAAGTCGTCATATGCTTGGTTGATGATATCCCCACCCATAATGGACAATATTGCTTTCCCGCTCGTGAGATGCACTATTCCCCCAACTTTATATTTTCTCTCTTGCCCCAAGTGTATGATCTAAGGTTGCTCTCGGATCCCTCTTTCATACCCGCTCTTATTTAGTTGGGTCAATCCAATGATAGCATTACCATATTTATGAGGATTCTCCTTGATTTGAGTGCTTCAACCATATGACGTCCACTAAGCAGTCAAACCCATTATTAATCTAAAATCCCAATATGAAGCTCGGCCAGACATTTGCAACCTTATTTTATTTTTATCTTTATATATAGATTTGTATTTGCGCATTTTTTGGCCTCTTCATCCTATGTGCAATACCACTCTTCGATCTTGCTTTCTAAATGACCCTTGTAGCGAGCTTTGGGCCGATGACTCCCAAGTCAGACGACCTTAGGGCAACAGGTTTTAAAGGGACCCCTTCGGGCTTAATTGCTCGAGTCAAATAGGCTACGAAGAGCAGAATAAGACGAGCGGAGGCAGTCTCTTCATCTTATGTGCAATAAGAAGAGCGGAGACATATGGTTATGCAAGTCGGCAAAAAATATGTGGGGATTAGATCGCTATCATTTGGTCATTGTCTAGCTTTCATCACAGGTGATAAGCACTCCACACAATTTTTGACATGCACGGAACCCACACAAATACGAATATCTCATACTACCATGGATCGACCACCCCTAAACTTATCCTTTCAGTGATTGAATACTTTCTATTTAAGGCAATGGTTCATCTACGGTAAACTATAATTTTCTAAGAGTGCATCAAACACAGGCAATGAACGTCATGACTATTGTGCTAAAAAATAGTCTCGCATGGACAAATATTTTATTAACAACACTAAAATAGCATGCAAATTCACAGGATGAGAAACTACATATCCACAACACTTAGGATAAATCCACGTAGGATAGTTTTTCGCATAAGTGGAGTCAGCTTCCTATTGGATGCCAAATTCGTGCAAAAAAAATACGTACTAAATAACAGAATTCATGTTTATGGTCAATGCATGGCACAGACTTTTCAGCTAAATCAAGTTCAGTCTCGGATTTCGTAGAGAAAAAGTTGAATTCCTTTAAAAAGATTTTTGTCCCCTTAAAACTCTTCTTTTTTCTAAACAAATCGCTTTAAAAACCTTCTTTAAAAAAAATCTTTTTCTTCAAAGATTCTTCTAGGAATTTCTTTTAGAAATCTTTTTCAAAGATTTATTTTCTATAAAAAAATATTTTTTAAAAGATTTTTTTTTGTAAAAATATTTTTTCATTTATTATTAATAATTATTATATTATTATTTCAAGTAATGTTTTTTTATGAAAAGTTAGATTAGCGAGAGATTTTTTTTTCCTGAAAACTGTTTTTTTTTTTTTTTTCAAACATATCGTTTTAAAAACTTTTTTAAAAAGAAATCTTTTTCTTCAAAGATTCTTTTACGAATTTCTTTTCGAAATCTTTTTTAAAAAAGATCCTTTTCTAAAAGTTTTTTTGTAAATTTTTTGATTTATTAATAATAATAATTATTATTATATTATTATTTCGAATTTTTTTTAATGAAAAGTTAGATTAGAGAGGGATAATTTTTAAACATTGCGATTCCCTTACAAAATTTGAAGTTTTTTTTTTTGGTGGGGTTTTCAAGAAGCTACTACTACGACATGGGGGTGTGGGGGTGGGGTGGGGGATTAGGTGGGTGGGGATTTTGGACTAAAGTCTTTCATAAAAGTTAAGAGAAAGATAATTTCCGGAAACATTACCATTGGATTTCTTTAAAAATTTTAAAGTTGTTGTTTTGTGGTTTTTTTTGTAAAAATATTTTTTTGCTTTATTATTAATAATTATTAGATTATTATTTCAACTAATTTTTTGTTAATGAAACGTTAGATTAGAGAGAGATTTTTTATTCTGAAAACTGTTCGTTTTTTTTTTTAAAAATCGTTTTAAAAACTTTCTATAAAAAAAATCTTTTTCTTCAAAGATTCTTTTAGGAATTTCTTTTAGAAATCTTTTTTAAAGATTTTTTTGTAAAATTTTATTTATTTATTAATAATAATTGTTATTATTATATTATTATTTCGACTATTTTTTTTTTTAATGAAAAGTTAGATTAGAGAGGGATAATTTTTAAACATTGCGATTCCCTTACAAAATTTGAAGTGTTTTTTTTTTTTTGGTGGGTTTTTTTGGGGACTAAAGTCTTTTATAAAAAGTTAGAGAAAGATAAATTCCGGAAACATTACTATTGGGTTTCTTTAAAAATTTTAAAGTTGTGGTTTTGTTGGTATTTTTTTTTTTTTTTTGTTTGTAATAGTATATATATAAAAGACTAGATATCAATAAGTAGCATTAAAGGGGAATTACCAGCGGATGGATGATCGGCACCGCATACGCAAGATCTTTTGGTAGACGTTCTGACGACGCCGACGAAACCTTTGGCAGATGAATCGTTTGTAGCCATTTTCGGAGCTTCGACTTTGTTGATTGCCTTTTTGGCTTTTTCTGCTTTTTCTCAGGACGAAGCAATGGTGCTGTCATAGAAGAAGTGGATGACGCAGGGGAAGCTGGAGGAGACGACTCTTGAGTACTTTGAGCGATTGACTCTTGAGTTTGAGCCATTGAATGATGGAAGAATGTAGAATTAGTCTGCAGAGTGTTGATGCGAGGGAGATATAGAATTGTGTGTGTGTTTATGTGAGTTTGTGAAGAGGAACATATATATATATATATATATATATATATATATATATTTATTTGTAACTAGTTGTTTTACCCGTGCGTTGTACTGGGGATAAATTTTTCAACTAACAATGGTATTGATAGATGTTAATACCATTGATATAAAACCTAAAAAAAACAATTAAAATAAAGAATGAGTTACAATAATAAACTTAATTAATTTAATTCGAAACAATTCTATAAAAATTGCGACAGAGTTTCTCATATATTTCGTACTAATTCATGCATCCTGCAAATATGTAAAAAAAATAATTCACGAAAATCCACACAACTTAATTTGCTATTTTCGATAGAATTGTAACCTCATTAGCATTTGTGGCAGAGACTATGATAATATATCATATTTTGCTCATTGTAAAATTAATCTATTAATGTAAACCCAAAATAAAATATCATTAAATATTATAGTTATCAAAATAACTCTACTAACATTTATAGAGCTCATTATGTTTTTAAAAAATTATTTTACATTCTATTATATGCAATTATAAAATTTGAAAAATATTAATTATACATTAGTGTGATGTACGTCATTAACAAATAATATGTAAATAATGATTTTTAAATTTTAATTATGAAATATAATCAATATAGAAATATATTATAAAAATAACAGTGTTGTGAATACAGTCCGACAAACCCTAACACCCGGTTCTTGCCAAGTTGGGAAACGCTTATCCGCGTTTCGACCCGTCCTCGTTTACTACTATAGGCCGAGTGACGATGATATAAGAATATAGGATGGGAATGTCCGTTCCCTGTCCCCGCCTCACTAAAAAATTCTTATCTACGTCAATGCCCTATCGTGATAGTTTAATCGAAGACTTTTATTTATACTTTTTAATATGTGTTACTGAAATTTTATTTCTTCAATAAATACCTTCTAAATATACTAAACACGTATATTTACATGTTATTTACAAACTCACTAATTTAACATATTCGATATATTAAATATTGAATGATCCGATATAAATTTTAAATTAAATTGGATAAGATAAATAAATTAAATATATATGTAATACTTAAAATATACAACCTAATT
The DNA here is from genome assembly GCA_018223645.1 of Jasminum sambac. Classification (NCBI taxonomy): domain Eukaryota; kingdom Viridiplantae; phylum Streptophyta; class Magnoliopsida; order Lamiales; family Oleaceae; genus Jasminum; species Jasminum sambac. The sequence goes on from CP073652.1 coordinate 33,891,765, forward strand.
GATGATACTTCAAAATTAAATAACATCTCAGCTGGCAAAATTCAGTATAAAATAAATAATTCAAAGTAGATAGGATGCGTAATATTTATTTAAGAGATAGAAATTTAGATAAATATTTAATATAGTTGAAAGCTAGTCAAAATATTCTAATTAAGTTGTATAATTTCAATAATTGATTGGGTCGATAGCCAATTATTTAGTAAGAATTCTTGGACTTATTCCCTAACGAAAGCGATAGATTGTGGGCGTGTTGTCGCAGTACGCCAAAATTTATTTTATTTCCTTACTCGGTTTCAAAACTACAAACTAATGTAGAAGTGGTAAGTAAGGGTCGAACCCAAGAGGAACGGTGTTTGATCTAGTTGTTTTTATCAATTAATATAGAAAAGGGGGGTTTTGTGAAGTTGGATGAAATTCGAAAATAAAATGACAAAATAAAAGAGATGAAAATGAAACAATTGAAGATATATCTAGTTCTCGGGTTCGGTTGTGTCAACATCTTGTGTTTATCTTTCCCATGCAACGTGTACTATCCCTTCTTCAATTTATCAACTCTCAATTAACCAAGAAGCTCTGATTAACGAATTCTTCCTTAAATGTATTAAATTAAAGTGAGTTCTTTAACTTAACATCTAGCTATTGGATAATCCTAAACAAGTTCTTAGGATTTAATGCAATGCTAGTGTGAAATGAACAAGAAGAATGAATTGAATTAGATGATCAATTTCACAAACTTGAATTAATACATCTAAGTTGATTTATTAACAAATATGCACGACATTCGTTTGCTACTGTGGATTGGAATCTAGTGACAATTACGGATCAAAAGTTCCAATCCTAGCACATAACTTGAACTTAAAGATTAATTGATTCAATTGGCCAAAGTGAATGCAATAATTACATAAATTCAAAACGGGTTTAAAAGCATAACAAATCAACAAATTGAAGTAGAGGAATAGATAAAACGTTAGCAAAGAGTTAGAAAAGATAACAACATGATAATTGAACACAACGTCCCCCTCGAACTAGATAGAGAAGTCTAACTACTCATATTAGCGGGTATCACCACTGCTATATGATAGATTATACTTCACTATCTCAAGTAATATATAAAAACTATAGAAATCACGTAAATAATGCTAAGAATTAAATAGAGAAGTCTAACTACTCATATATGCGGGTTAAATACTTATAACGGAGTAACGCCGTGTATCACCTCTGCAATATATGAGAAATTATCTTTCTCAAACATGAAAAATAAAAGAAGAAAAGAAATTAGAGAAGAAATACTCCGTTAATCATATTCACGGCCGAAGTATCGTCGATTGATTTTTCGAACCTATATTTAGGTTCTTACTTCCGCCGGAATATGAAAAACTAAGAGCTTTCAAGCTACAACTAAGAACAAATGATGAAGAGAAATTTATTGAGGAGAAAGTTGGAGAGAATCACAAGCTAATTCTCTCTACAAGTTGTGTGATTCAAGCTTGGAAATGCCTCTATTTATAGGCAAAATATTACACCAAAAAATATTAAAAAATCATAAAAGTCTTCCTTCATGAGTCTATTGTGGTGTGCTCAGGTTGTTTTATCTCTAAGAAGTCAAGAAAATACCAAAAAACACGTTTTATGGTAGGTGGAGTCCGCTGGTCAAAATCTGCAGTGGTGTCAGGCGTGACTCGAGTCACGCATGTGACTCGAGTCACGCGCGATCTCGCTTAGTCACCGCGGCGAACGAGGACCAGGGATCGGTTGAGCGTGACTCGATCACTTGCGGCGGTGATCGAAAGCATGATCGGGCGTGACTCGAGTCACTTGGCGGCCGACTTCGATCACGTGCGGCGGTGACTCGAGTCACCGGAGTCACCCAGAAATTTCACACCAAGTCCCTCAACTTTTGAATGTTGTTCATTTTGGTCCTTGAAAAATTGCATTTTGGTCGTCCAACTTTTTGACAAGATTCACTTTGGTCCCCAGACTTTTGAAAAGTTGCACTTTGGTCCCCAACAGTTTTGGCTTTGACGCTTTTAGTCATTTTTCTTCAAATGGCCATAACTTTCACTAGGAAACTCCGATTTGAGATCCGGAAAAAGTTTGAGAATCCTCCTTTGATGTTCTTCGACTTTGGCATAAGAAAAATTGTAAAAACAACTTTTCATAAAATTGCATCGGAGGTCCTCCATCTTTGATTCGCTTGCCTTTTTAGTCTCGAGTTTCCGTTTTCATCCGATTTTCATCCATTTTGACTCCTTTTGATTCTTTGTGACCCTAAACACCACAATAAAGGAAAAACACATAAAACAGAATATATAACACTAATAAAACACACAAATACATAAAATAGAAGAGTTATTTAAGTGCTTTTCTAGCACTTATCAGATTGAACCAAAGAATTATTATATAATTGTTGGTTCAAGTAGTGTCAAAATAAAAAAAAAATCATTACTTTTTGAAAACCTATTTTCGGAGCTTGTTACTTAAAAAAAATGAGCAGATCCTTTGAAACGCTCTTAATTTTACAAAAATAAATATTAATGTGTTGTCACTAACTGTAACTCAAAAGAACTATCATAGAAAATACAAAAATATATAAGAATCAAAAGAAAAGTATGTTTTGAAAAAAGAATGACAGTAAAAAACTAAATAAAGTTAATAAGGGATTAATAATTAGTTGCCTTACTCTATAATAAAATGTAACACCCAAATGCTAAGAATTCAAAATCTTATATGTGTTAACTTAGCTTTATTTTAAAATACGTAAAAGATAAATTAATTTCGGAAGCACAGTTTTCCCCCGTAGAAATCCAATTAATTTTAATTATTTTTTTATTTTTTGAAATAACTATATTTCCCCTTTTAGCAATTTAATTAATTTTGATTAATTTTCATCTAATAAAACTATTTCAATTTTTGTCCACTGAAAATATATCCAATTAAATCTAAGAAATATAATTAATTGTAATTAATTGTAATATAATTAATTCTAATAAATATAATTAATTTCAGTTAATTGTAGTATAATTGGTTTTAATTAATTTTCATTTTTAGCTAATTACTTTTTAAAAGGATTAACTACTTTTGAAATAATCATTTTAATACCTGCACCTTTAAGAATTGTATAAATCTAATTTTAAAGAAATCATATAATTTAAAAGATATGTTACAATTAATTTTTAAAAAATTTTTTTTTAGGAAAACCCATAGCAATCTAATCTTTTTAAAAATTAATTGCATTTGCCCTTTAATAGTGTAATTAATTTTCATTAATCTTTGTCCACTAAAATCATGCTCTAACTAAATATTAGCAATAGAATTTATTATTTTAATTAATTATAGTATAAAAAATTTTAGTAATTTTTGTGTTTAAGCTAATTATTTCTAAAAAAAATTAATTATTTCCAAAATAATTTGCTTAATAGCCATAATTTTAAGAATTATATGAATCTAATTTTAAAAATATCTTATAATTGAAAAAATGTCTTGGAATTTAAAAGATATCGGTAAAGATTGACTTAATTAAAAAATTGATTAATGTTACAATTGAATGATTAATTCAAAAAAATTGATGTTACACTTTTATTTTAATTTTTATGTAAAGATTAAATGAATCGTAATTTTATCGTACTCAAAATTAAATCATACATTTATTAGCTAACTATTATTTTCGTAAAGAATGAATTCTTTCTAAAATTAATTAATGGGTCCAAGTGAAGTTTTAAATTTTCATATTACACATTTATTTTAATTTTTGCGTAAAAATTTGATGAATTGTAGTTTTCCATCGCACAAAAATTAAATCTTAGAGAAATTATCAATTTTAATTAATTTTTGCTTCTTAGCTAATAATTTTTAAAAATGATTGATTGTTTCTAAAATTAATTAATGGGTCCAAAGTAATTTTTAGATTTTATGGTACAAATTGGCGATCGTAGTGGTTGGATTTTGTCTCGAACTGGGGCCAACTCCTATTAAGTTTGTTTTTATTTTTGTATAAAACCTTAATGAATCGTAATTTTGTATCGCACAAAAATTGAATCTTAGCAGGATCGTTAATTTTAATTAATTTTTGTTTCTTAGCTATTTATTTATAAAAATAATTAATTATTCTAAAATTAAGTAACATGTCTGATTCTTTTTTTATTTTAATGGTACACCGTTATTTGAATTTTTGTGTAAAAATTTAATCAATAGTTATTTTGTATGGCATAAAAATTAAATCTTAGCAAAAATGATTGATTTTAAATAATTTTATTTTTTAAAATACTAAAATTATGAAAAACGATCAGTCAAAAAAGTCATTCCAATGCTTGGAACACCGTTATATTGTTCAATACAAAAACCTATAAGTTGAAGATTTGGAAGCAAAATAAATAAGTAAATAAATAAATAAATTGAAATTTGCTGATTCAAAATAAAATTGAACTTTATTGCAAATATATAATATTTACCCTTGTTAACTAAATTAAAACTCTTAATAACATAAACTAATGTGGTAAAAAATTAAATTTATAATTTGCTATTGATATTTGTATGTAAAAGTACAAATATAATGAGATTTATTTTGTGTATAAATTGTTTTAACTTAATTGCTTTTACTACGTGTTTGATTTACCTTAAGAATAAATGAAATGAAAAAATTTTCTTTACAAAATTATTTCTATATAAATTGAGTCTATTTTTTGTAATTAAGGGAGAGTTTTGATTTAAGTACCATATTAATATATCTCGCCTTCTTTTTATTCTTTATATTATTCATAAAAAATGTGAAAGAATTTGAGTCCATTTTGTGTAATTACACGAGGACTTGTACTTAAGTACCATATCGATATATAAATTATTATTTTGTTAAATTAAATATTTATTAGGAAAAAATTATTCAATTTTAAACATAAAATAAAGCTAGCTTTAGCATATATTTGTAGATAAAAATTTAAGCATTATTTTTCATTTAATTTATTCTTAAGGTAAATCAAACACCGAATAGAATTAAAAGCTAAAACAATTTATACATGTCATTATATTTGAATTTTAATATCAATTAAGTGTCGAACAAATTATCAATTTTTAAAATCTCATTACTTTAGTCATCATTAATCTATATTAATATTAATTTAATTATATTTAAGTTGGGCACTAATTTATATATTTGCGATAAATTTTAATTTTTTCAAATAAAAATTTATATATGGTCTACTTATTTTAAAGCTATCATCAAGTCGAACAAATTAAAATCACGATTTATTTTTTTCGATTTATAGGTAGAAAATGTGTGTGTGAGAGAGAGAGAGAGAGAGAGAGAGAGAGAGAGAAAAGTATTTAGATATTATGAGATTGGGTAAAATAAGGTATAAATAATCAAATAAAATCTATATACATTAATATTAATATATTGTGAAAGAAAAAAATAAAAGAGAGTTGGATATGGATTATGAAATAAAAAAATAAAAAATAAAAAAGAATTTATTTTAAATGAGAAATGGATTGAAGGTAATGAAAAAAATAATGAAAAAAAAGCTTTATTTTCTATATATAGATAGAAGATATATTAGGTAAATTCAGGAGGCGGGAAAAATTGATAATTTATTTAGGAGGGAAAAAAAGGCTGTTTTTATATATATATAGATAATACCATGTGAGATCAATAGGATTAAGGAATCCTACTCCTACTCGAAATAGACTTTCAATCGTAATAGAGAACCCTTACGCTTAAATCCCACGTGTGATGTTGGGCCCGGTTAGTTCTTTGGACTGGATGAATAAAATTTGGGCTAGCATGTTTATCACCCTCATGACAAGCCCATCACGTGCGTGCGCATGTAGTTGAGATAGTATTATCGGGTTTGGCTTATAAATGGGGCGTGACAGCTAAGTGGTATAGAGCAGGATGTCGATCATCAGTCACATAATATCGTCTCCACCACGCTACTCCAAGACATGAAAGTGGTTATTTTATGTTATTTACATTGCGTTACTTAGATATATATATATGTGAAAACAAAATCGCCCCGCTGCGGTGCTTATGAGATTATCGCAACACGCCTCCCAAGATATGAAGATCCTATTCTTGAACATACATAGTATTTCGACCACAGGAAATACAAACCCAAATTCTTGATTGTAACTCTCTGTTTATGCAAAAATATGAATGAAGGTATAGGTGTAGAATTCCTTCATTTCAATATGCAAAGTTTAAAGAGAGTTTGTCCGTTGGTCACCGCTCAAAAAAATGAAAAATGGAAGAGTGCTTCTTTTTGTTTTCTTTTGTTCATTTGCTTCCATGGAAAAAAAAAGAATCGGTTAACCGTCAATCACCAACCATCAACTCATGGGAAGTTTTTTGTCTAAAACTAACTACCACGTGTCACTCAAGCAGTGTGCCACTTGTCCCACACATATTTTGTCTTCTATTTATCTCATTCAGTTGTCCAATTTTAAATCATAAGTTTCCATTCATTCGAGAATGATTTTCTACAATTAAAGACACTAAGTTCATCCAGTCGAAATATAGAATTTAATTCAACACTCAATTGGACAAAGTGGACATCCGGTCGCAAAGGAATTAACAGTCAAATATCAGAATGAACGTGTGCAGTGTTAGTCGCACATTCAACATATCGTTCAGGAATAAGCTTTCTTTTTCTTAGCGACCGAGTAGTCTTCCCTCTACCTATTCACCACCCTCCTTTTAGTTAGAATGACTCTCTAGGACCCCCTGTTTCATACGACCCGGTGGAGCGGCACAAGATATAGGCTAATATTTTAATTAATTGGACAAAACCAAATTATTGGGCTAACTTTAATTTGAACTTGACAAATAATTTTTGGGAAATTTTTCGACATTGACTTTTCACCATTTTATAAAATTATATATTAAGAGCATTTTTTAATTTTTGTCAAAATCAGATTTCTCTCTCTCTCTCGTTTGATGGTCTAGAACTAGAATACCAATGTGTTTTTACCAATTGATCACTTTTGGTTATCGGATTTCTTCCACATTAAATGTGAAGAATAAATATTCTAATTTTGTGATTATAGTAAGTCTATATTAATTAATGGAATTAAATAAAATAAGTATACTAATTTTTCATGCTAATTTTTGTGACTCAATTTTTCACTTGTGTTCAATATCAAACACGTACATCAAACGTACGAGGTGTAGAAATTTGAACCATTAATATTGTGACCGTATACTTCACAATAGGATTTAGTTGTCACATATGGTCACAAACAACTGGCAACTACGAGTGATCATTGTTTCTGTATATTACAGTGATCTATTGAGATGGACGTTAATTGGCGACAAACTTAGAAAGAATATTATCACAAACAATATTGTTTTAATCTTACTAGATGTAACTGTACCTAAAATTTAAGTTTGGATATGAACAATATTAGTCACTTAATTTTTATTTTTTATTTTTCTAATGAAGCTGACAATCAACTTGAAAGACACAATAATAATCAACTAATTAAGTCAAAAGAGAGCCCTCACTTGTGTTTAAAATTTCAATGAAGTAAAATATAAGTCCCTTGGTCATTTTCAAACTCAAAATATTTCATTAGGATTTTGACAAAAATATAATATATTTAATTAGCTTGACCTTCTTAATTAGGTAAATGCACAGGTGCACTTCTCCAATTACTTGTGTACCATGTTTGGCCGAGTTAAAAAGCCAATTTTTAATACTTTATGAAATATTAAGCTGTCATGAAAAATGCTATATGTATACTCTCTTATATCGCTAAGGTTTATCGCACTAGGTAAATGCACAGGTGCACTTCTCTTATATCGCTAAGGTTAATATTTTAATTAATTGGACAAAACCAAATTATTGGGCTAACTTTAATTTGAACTTGACAAATAATTTTTGGGAAATTTTTCGACATTGACTTGTCACCATTTTATAAAATTATATATTAAGAGCATTTTTTAATTTTTGTCAAAATCAGATTTCTCTCTCTCTCTCGTTTGATGGTCTAGAACTAGAATACCAATGTGTTTTTACCAATTGATCACTTTGTGTCATCGGATTTCTTCCACATTAAATGTGAAGAATAAATATTCTAATTTTGTGATTATAGTAAGTCTATATAAATTAATGGAATTAAATAAAATAAGTATACTAATTTTTTCATGCTAATTTTTGTGACTCAAATTTTCACTTGTGTTCAATATCAAACACGTACATCAAACGTACGAGGTGTAGAAATTTGAACCATTGATATTGTGACCGTATACTTCACAATAGGATTTAGTTGTGACATATGGTCACAAACAACTGGCAACTACGAGTGATCATCGTTTTTGTATATCACAATGATATGTTGAGATGGACGTTAATTGGCGACAAACTTAGAAAGAATATTCTCCCAAACAATATTGTTTTAATGTTACTAGAAGTCATTGTACCTGAAATTTAAGTTTGGCTATGAACAATATTAGTCACTTAATATTTATTTTTATTTTTTTAATGAAGCTGACATTAATCAACCTAAAAAACATAATAATAATCAACTAATTAAGTCAAAAGAGAGTCCTAACTTGTGATTAAAATTTTAATGAAGTCAAATAGAAGTTCCATAGTCATTTTCAAACTGAAAATATTTCATTAGGATTTTGACAAAAATATAATATACTTAATTAGCTTGACCTTCTTAATTAGGTAAATGCACAGATGCACTTCTCCAATTACGTGTGTACCATGTTTGGCGGAGTTAAAAAGCAAATTTTTAATACTTTATGAAATATTAAGCTGTCATGAAAAATGCTATATGTATACTCTCTTATATCGCTAAGGTTCATCGTACTAGTCACGAGAGAGGTGGAATGATAATTTTGTCATTGTCCTATAAGGAGGAGCATACATGAGCGACATGATGGATCTATAGCAGACAATGTGCCATGGCTGAAAAAGTTTCAAAATTTTACTTAAAAAATTTTATTTATACAAAATCATACTAGTCAAATTAGATATTTTGATTAGACTTATCGGTTACTAAACTTTTGTGCAATGGATGAAATTCGATACAAAATCATCCTTAAAAAATATTGAAACATTATACTTCTAACTTATCGGTTACTAAACTTTTGTGCAATGGATCGAAGAAAAAAAAAACCCTCCTCCTTAATCCGGGCTTGGGACCGGCCGTGTGATGATTACGGGCGGAGTTGAAAAACTTTTTTTTGAATTTAATTTGCAGACTAATAACAACACAAGTAAAGAAAACTGAACTTTTAAAGTTAGCAATTTTTAAACTATGTAGATATCTTTGACATCCATCAATTTAGCTACAAAAGTCCATTCTAAACAAGTCAAACCAACAATCATCTTGATTTTAGTACTATATAACACTAATTAAGGCTTTTTATTCGCAGTAGGTAGCTTTAACTTTATCACTGACACAACCATAGTAATTATATCCAACATGCTTTAGACATTTAGACTCAAAATGTGATTTAATGCGCTATTAAAGTGTTGTTGATAAAATACGTGTCCATGTTTTGACAAGTGTATGTGTGTGCATAGTCAAGTCGTCATATGCTTGGTTGATGATATCCCCACCCATAATGGACAATATTGCTTTCCCGCTCGTGAGATGCACTATTCCCCCAACTTTATATTTTCTCTCTTGCCCCAAGTGTATGATCTAAGGTTGCTCTCGGATCGCTCTTTCATACCCGCTCTTGTTTAGTTGGGTCAATCCAATGATAGCATTACCATATTTTGTGAGGATTCTCCTTGATTTGAGTGCTTCAACCATATGACGCCCACTAAGCGATAAACCCATTATTGATCTAAAATCCCAATATGAAGCTCGGCGGACATTTGCAACCTTATTTTATTTTTATCTTTATATATAGATTTGTATTTGCGCATTTTTTGGCCTCTTCATCCTATGCGCAATACCACTCTTCGATCTTGCTTTCTAAATGACCCTTGTAGCGAGCTTTGGGCCGATGACTCCCAAGTCAGACGACCTTAGGGCAACAGGTTTTAAAGGGACCCTTCGCTTAATTGCTCGAGTCAAATAGGCTACGAAGAGCAGAATAAGACGAGCGGAGGCAGTCTCTTCATCTTATGTGCAATAAGAAGAGCGGAGACATATGGTTATGCAAGTCGGCAAAAAATATGCGGGGATTAGATCGCTAACATTTGGTCATTGTCTAGCTTTCATCACAGGTGATAAGCACTCCACACAATTTTTGACATGCACGGAACCCGCACAAATACGAATATCTCATACTACCATGGATCGACCACCCCTAAACTTATCCTTTCCGTGATTGAATACTTTCTAGATAAGGCAATGGTTTATCTACGGTAGATTATAATTTTCTAAGAGTCCATCAAACACAGGCAATGAACGTCATGACTATTGTGCTCAAAAATAGTCTCGCATGGACAAATATTTTATTAACAACACTAAAATAGCATGCAAATTCACAGGATGAGAAACTACATATCCACAACACGTAGGATAAATCCACGTAGGGTAGTTTTACGCATCAGTGGAGTCAGCCTCCTATTGGATGCCAAATTTGTGCAAAAAAATGAGTACTAAATAACAGAATTCATGTTTATGGTCAATGCATAGCTCAGACTTTTAAGCTAAATCAAGTTCAGTCTTGGATTTCGTAGAGAAAAAGTTGAATTTCTTTAAAAAGAATTTTTTTCCCTTAAAATTCTTCTTTTTTCTAAACAAATCGCTTTAAAAACTTTCTTAAAAAAAAATCTTTTTCTTCAAAGATTCTTCTAGGAATTTCTTTTAGAAATCTTTTTTAAAGATTTATTTTCTATAAAAAATATTTTTTTAAATAATTTTTTTTGTAAAAATATTTTTTTCAGTTATTATTAGAGATTATTATATTATTATTTCAACTAGTTTTTCTTTAAAAACTAGTTATAGGAATTTCTTTTCGAAATCTTTTTTAAAGATTTCTTTTTTTAAAAAAATCATTTTTTTAAAAGTTTTTTTGTAAAAATATATTTTTGATTTATTAATAATAATAATTATTATTATATTATTATGATTTCGACTTTTTTTTTTAATGAACAGTTAGATTACAGAGGGATAATTTTTAAACATTGCAATTCCCTTACAAAATTTGAAGGTTTTTTTTTTGGTGGGTTTTTCAAGAAGCCACTACTACGTCATGGGGCTTGGGGGGCTTGGGGGGGGGGATTCGGTGGGTTGGGATTTGGACTAAAGTATTTTATAAAAATTTAGAGAAAGATAATTTCCGGAAACATTACCATTGGATTTCTTTAAAAATTTTAAACTTGTTGTTTTGTGGGTTTTTTTTTGTAAAAATATTTTATTGATTTATTATTATTAATTATTATATTATTATTTCAACTAATTTTTTATTAAATAAAAGTTCGACTAGAGAAAGATTATTTTTTCTGAAACTTGTTCTTTTTTAAAAAAAAAAAAAATCGTTTTAAAAACTTTCTTTTAAAAAAAAAATCTTTTTCTTCAAAGATTCTTTTAGGAATTTCTTTTAGAAATCTTTTCTAAAGATTTATTTTTTTTAAAAATCCTTTCTTTAAAGAGTTTTTTGTAAAATTTTTTTTGATTTATTAATAATAATTATTATTATTACATTATTATTTGGACTATTTTTTTTTTAATGAAAAGTTAGATTAGAGAGGGATAATTTTTTAAACATTGCGATTCCGTTGCAAAATTTGAAGTGTTTTTTTTTCTTTTTTTGTGGGTTTTTCAAGAGGCTATTACTACGACTTGGGGCGGGGGATTGGGTGGGTGTGGATTTTGGAATAAAGTCTTTTTTTTTTTTTTTATGAAAAGTTAAGAGAAAGATAATTTCCGGAAACATTACTGTTGGATTTCTTTAAAAATTTTAAAGTTGTTTTTTTGTGGGGTTTTTTTTTTTTTGTTTTTTTGTAATATATATAGATATATATATATATATATATATATATATATATATATATATATATATATATATATATAAAAGACTAGATATCAATAAGTAGCATTAGAGAGGAATTACCAGCGGATGGATGATCGGCACATACCCAAGATCTTTTGGTGGACGTTTTGTCGACCTCGCCGACGAACCCTTGGGCAGATGAATCGCTTGTAGCCATTTTCGGAGCTTCGACTTTGTTGATCGCCTTTTTGGCTTTTTCGGCTTTTTCTCAGGACGAAGCAATGGTGCTGTAATTGAAGAAGTGGATGACGCAGGGGAAGGTGGAGTAGACGACTCTTGAGTACTTTGAGCGATTGACTCTTGAGTTTGAGCCATTGAATGATGGAAGAAAGTAGAATTAGTCTGCAGATTGTTGATGCGAGAGAGATATAGAATTTGTGTGTGTGTTTATGTGAGTTTGTGAAGAGGAACCTATACATATATATATTTATTTATAATAATACCATGTGAGTTCAACAGGATTTAGGAATCCTACTCCTATTCGAAATAGACTTTCAATCGTAATAGAGAACCCTTACGCTTAAATCCCACGGAAAATTCAAGAAAAAGTGTGAATGTGATGTTGGGCCCGGTTAGTTCTTGGGACTGGTTGAATGAAATTTGGGTTAGCATGTTCATCACCCTCATGACAAGCCCATCACGTGCGCGCGCATGTAGTTGAGATAGTACTATCGGGTTTGGGTTATAAATGGGGCGTGACAGCTAAGTGGTATTAGAGCAGGATGTCGATCATCAATCACACAGTATCGTCTCCACCAAGCTAGTCCAAGACATGGAAGTGGTTATTTTATGTTATTTACACTGCTTTACTAAGATATATATATGGGAATACAAAATTGCCCCATTACGGTGCTTACGAGATTGCCGCAACACACCTCCCAAGATATGACGATCCTATTCTTGCACATACATAGTACTTCGACCACAAGAAACACAAACCCAAATTCTTGATTGTAACTCTCTGTTTATGCAAAAATATAAATGAAGGTATGGGTGTAGAATTTCTTCATTTCAATATGCAAAGTTTAAAGAGAGTTTGTCTGGTTGTTCACCGTCTGAAAGAAAATGAAAAATGGAAGAGTGCCTCATTTTTGTTTTCTTTTGTTCATTTGCTTCCATGGAAAGAAAAAAGAATCGAAGTTAACCGTCAATCACCAACCATCAACTGCGGGAAGTTTTTTTTGTCTAAAACTATCTGCCACGTGTCACTCAAACAGTGTGCCACTTGTCCCACACATATTTTGCCTTCTATTTATCTCATTCAGTTGTCCAATTTTAAATCATAAGTTTCCATTCATTCGGGAATGATTTTCTACAATTAAAGACACTAAGTTCATCTAGTCGAAACATAGAATTTAATTCAACACTCAATTGGACAAAGTGGACATCCGGTCGCAAAGGAGTTAACAGTCAAATATCAGAACGAACGTGTGTAGTGTTAGTCCCACATTCAACATATTGTTCGAGAGTAAGCTTTCTTTTTCTTAGCGACCGAGTAGTCTTCCCTCTACCTATTCACCACCCTTGTTTTAGTTAGAATGAGTCTCTAGGACCCCCTATTTCATACGACCCGGTGGAGCGGCACAAGATATAGGTTAATAGTTTAATTAATTGGACAAAACCAAATTATTGGGCTAACTTTAATTTGAACTTGACAAATAATTTTTGGGAAATTTTTCGACATTGACTTGTCGCCATTTTATAAAATTATATATTAAGAGCATATTTTAATTTTTGTCAAAATCAGATTTCTCTCTCTCTCTCGTTTGATGGTCTAGAACTAGAATACCAATGTGTTTTTACCAATTGATCACTTTTGGTTATCGGATTTCTTCCACATTAAATGTGAAGAATAAATATTCTAATTTTGTGATTATAGTAAGTCTATATTAATTAATGGAATTAAACAAAATAAGTATACTAATTTTTTCATGCTAATTTTTGTGACTCAATTTGTCACTTGTGTTCAATATCAAACGTGTACATCAAACGTACGAGGTGTAGAAATTTGAACCATTGATATTGTGACCGTATACTTCACAATAGGATTTAGTTGTCACAGATGGTCACAAACAACTGGCAACTACGAGTGATCATCGTTTTTGTATATTACAGTGATCTATTGAGGTGGACGTTAATTGGCCACAAACTTAGAAAGAATATTATCACAAACAATATTGTTTTAATCTTACTAGATGTCACCGTAACTAAAATTTAAGTTTGGATATGAACAATATTTGTCAATTAATTTTTATTTTTTATTTTTTAATGAAGCTGACAATCAACTTAAAAAACACAATAACAATCAACTAATTAAGTCAAAAGAGAGCCCTCACTTGCGTTTAAAATTTTAATGAAGTAAAATATAACTTCCTTAGTCATTTTCAGACTCAAAATATTTCATTAGGATTTTGACAAAAATATAATATATTTAATTAGCTTGACCTTCTTAATTAGGTAAATGCACAGATGCACTTCTCCAATTACGTGTGTACCATGTTTGGCGGAGTTAAAAAGCAAATTTTTAATACTTTATGAAATATTAAGCAGTCATGAAAAATGCAATATGTATTCTCTCTTATGTCGCTAAGGTTCATCGCACTAGTCATGAGAGAGGTGGAATGATAATTTTGTCGTTGTCCTATAAGGAGGAGTATACATGATCGACATGATGGATCTGTAGTAGACAATGTGCTTGGTTGAAAGAGTTTCAAAATTTGACTTAAAAAAATTTTATTTATACAAAATAATACTAGTCAAATTAGATATTTTGATTAGACTTATCGGTTACTAAACGTTTGTGCAATGGATGAAATTAGATAAAAAATGATACTTAAAAAGTACTAAAACAATATACTTCTAACTTATCGGATACTAAACTTTTGTGCAATGGATGAAAAAAAAACCCTCCTCCTTAATCCGGGCTTGGGACCGGCCGTGTGATGATTACGGGCGGAGTTGAAAACTTTTTTTTTTTTTTTGGAATTTAATTTGCAGACTAATAACAACACAAGTAAAGCAAACTGAACTTTTAAAGTTAGCAATTTTTAAACTATGTAGATATCTTTGACATCCATCAATTTAGCTTCAAAAGTCCATTCTAAACAAGTCAAACCAACAATCATCTTGATTTTAGTACTATAAAACACTAATTAAGGCTTTTTATTCGCAGTAGATAGCTTTAACTTTATCACTGACACAACCATAGTAATTATATCCAACATGCTTTAGACATTTAGACTCAGAATGTGATTTAATGCGCTATTAAAGTGTTGTTGATAAAATACGTGTCCATGTTTTGACAAGTGTATGTGTGTGCATAGTCAAGTCGTCATATGCTTGGTTGATGATATCCCCACCCATAATGGACAATATTGCTTTCCCGCTCGTGAGATGCACTATTCCCCAACTTTATATTTTCTCTCTTGCCCCAAGTGTATGATCTAAGGTTGCTCTCGGATCCCTCTTTCATACCCGTTCTTATTTAGTTGGGTCAATCCAATGATAGCATTACCATATTTATGAGGATTCTCCTTGATTTGAGTGCTTCAACCATATGACGTCCACTAAGCAGTCAAACCCATTATTAATCTAAAATCCCAATATGAAGCTCGGCCAGACATTTGCAACCTTATTTTATTTTTATCTTTATATATAGATTTGTATTTGCGCATTTTTTGGCCTCTTCATCCTATGTGCAATGCCACTCTTCGATCTTGCTTTCTAAATGACCCTTGTAGCGAGCTTTGGGCCGATGACTCCCAAGTCAGACGACCTTAGGGCAACAGGTTTTAAAGGGACCCCTTCGGGCTTAATTGCTCGTGTCAAATAGGCTACGAAGAGCAGAATAAGACGAGCGGAGGCAGTCTCTTCATCTTATGTGCAATAAGAAGAGCGGAGACATATGGTTATGCAAGTCGGCAAAAAATATGTGGGGATTAGATCGCTATCATTTGGTCATTGTCTAGCTTTCATCACAGGTTATAAGCACTCCACACAATTTTTGACATGCACGGAACCCGCACAAATACGAATATCTCATACTACCATGGATCGACCACCCCTAAACTTATCCTTTCAGTGATTGAATACTTTCTATTTAAGGCAATGGTTCATCTACGGTAAACTATAATTTTCTAAGAGTGCATCAAACACAGGCAATGAACGTCATGACTATTGTGCTAAAAAATAGTCTCGCATGGACAAATATTTTATTAACAACACTAAAATAGCATGCAAATTCACAGGATGAGAAACTACATATCCACAACACTTAGGATAAATCCACGCAGGATAGTTTTACGCATAAGTGGAGTCAGCTTCCTATTGGATGCCAAATTCGTGCAAAAAAATACGTACTAAATAACAGAATTCATGTTTATGGTCAATGCATGGCACAGACTTTTCAGCTAAATCAAGTTCAGTCTCGGATTTCGTAGAGAAAAAGTTGAATTCCTTTAAAAAGATTTTTGTCCCCTTAAAACTCTTCTTTTTTCTAAACAAATCGCTTTAAAAACCTTCTTTAAAAAAAAATTTTTTCTTCAAAGATTCTTCTAGGAATTTCTTTTAGAAATCTTTTTCAAAGATTTATTTTCTATAAAAAAATATTTTTAAAAAAATTTTTTTTTGTAAAAATATTTTTTTCATTTATTATTAATAATTATTATATTATTATTTCAAGTAATGTTTTTTTATGAAAAGTTAGATTAGCGAGAGATTTTTTTTTCCTGAAAACTGTTTTTTTTTTTTCAAACATATCGTTTTAAAAACTTTTTTAAAAAGAAATCTTTTTCTTCAAAGATTCTTTACTTAATTTCTTTTCAAATCTTTTTTAAAAAAGATCCTTTTCTAAAAGTTTTTTTGTAAATTTTTTTGATTTATTAATAATAATAATAATTATTATTATATTATTATTTCGAATTTTTTTAATGAAAAGTTATATTAGAGAGGGATAATTTTTAAACATTGCGATTCCCTTACAAAATTTGAAGTTTTTTTTTTGGTGGGGTTTTCAAGAAGCTACTACTACGACATGGGGGTGTGGGGTGGGGTGGGGGATTAGGTGGGTGGGGATTTTGGACTAAAGTCTTTCATAGAAAGTTAAGAGAAAGATAATTTCCGGAAACATTACCATTGGATTTCTTTAAAAATTTTAAAGTTGTTGTTTTTTGGTTTTTTTTTTTGTAAAAATATTTTTTTGCTTTATTATTAATAATTATTAGATTATTATTTCAACTAATTTTTTGTTAATGAAACGTTAGATTAGAGAGAGATTTTTTTTTTCTGAAAACTGTTCGTTTTTTTTTTAAAAATCGTTTTAAAAACTTTCTATAAAAAAAATCTTTTTCTTCAAAGATTCTTTTAGGAATTTCTTTTAGAAATCTTTTTTAAAGATTTTTTTGTAAAATTTTATTTATTTATTAATAATAATTGTTATTATTATATTATTATTTCGACTATTTTTTTTTAATGAAAAGTTAGATTAGAGAGGGATAATTTTTAAACATTGCGATTCCCTTACAAAATTTGAAGTGTTTTTTTTTTTGGTGGGTTTTTTTTGGGACTAAAGTCTTTTATAAAAGGTTAGAGAAAGATAAATTCCGGAAACATTACTATTGGGTTTCTTTAAAAATTTTAAAGTTGTGGTTTTGTTGGTATTTTTTTTTTTTTGTTTGTAATAGTATATATATAAAAGACTAGATATCAATAAGTAGCATTAAAGGGGAATTACCAGCGGATGGATGATCGGCACCGCATACGCAAGATCTTTTGGTAGACGTTTGTCGACGACGCCGACGAAACCTTTGGCAGATGAATCGTTTGTAGCCATTTTCGGAGCTTCGACTTTGTTGATTGCCTTTTTGGCTTTTTCTGCTTTTTCTCAGGACGAAGCAATGGTGCTGTCATAGAAGAAGTGGATAACGCAGGGGAAGCTGGAGGAGACGACTCTTGAGTACTTTGAGCGATTGACTCTTGAGTTTGAGCCATTGAATGATGGAAGAATGTAGAATTAGTCTGCAGAGTGTTGATGCGAGGGAGACATAGAATTTGTGTGTGTGTTTATGTGAGTTTGTGAAGAGGAACCTATATATATATATATATATATATATATATATATATATATATATATATATTTGTAACTAGTTGTTTTACCCGTGCGTTGCACGGGGGATAAATTTTTCAACTAACAATGGTATTGATAGATGTTAATACCATTGATATAAAACCTAAAAAAAACAATTAAAATAAAGAATGAGTTACAATAATAAACTTAATTAATTTAATTCGAAACAATTCTATAAAAATTGCGACAGAGTTTCTCATATATTTCGTACTAATTCATGCATCCTGCAAATATGTAAAAAAAATAATTCACGAAAATCCACACAACTTAATTTGCTATTTTCGATAGAATTGTAACCTCATTAGCATTTGTGGCAGAGACTATGATAATATATCATATTTTGCTCATTGTAAAATTAATCTATTAATGTAAACCCAAAATAAAATATCATTAAATGTTATAGTTATCAAAATAACTCTACTAACATTTATAGAGCTCATTATTTTTTTAAAAAATTATTTTACATTCTATTATATGCAATTATAAAATTTGAAAAATATTAATTATACATTAGTGTGATGTACGTCATTAACAAATAATATGTAAATAATGACTTTTAAATTTTAATTATGAAATATAATCAATATAGAAATATATTATAAAAATAACAGTGTTGTGAATACAGTCCGACAAACCCTAACACCCGGTTCTTGCCAAGTTGGGAAACGCTTATCCGCGTTTCGACCCGTCCTCGTTTACTACTATAGGCCGAGTGACGATGATATAAGAATATAGGATGGGAATGTCCGTTCCCTGTCCCCGCCTCACTAAAAAATTCTTATCTACGTCAATGCCCTATCGTGATAGTTTAATCGAAGACTTTTATTTATACTTTTTAATATGTGTTACTGAAATTTTATTTCTTCAATAAATACCTTCTAAATATACTAAACACGTATATTTACATGTTATTTACAAACTCACTAATTTAACATATTCGATATATTAAATATTGAATGATCCGATATAAATTTTAAATTAAATTGGATAAGATAAATAAATTAAATATATATGTAATACTTAAAATATACAACCTAATTGATGATACTTCAAAATTAAATAACATCTCAGCTGGCAAAATTCAGTATAAAATAAATAATTCAAAGTAGATAGGATGCGTAATATTTATTTAAGAGATAGAAATTTAGATAAATATTTAATATAGTTGAAAGCCAGTCAAAATATTCTAATTAAGTTGTATAATTTCAATAATTGATTGGGTCGATAGCCAATTATTTAGTAAGAATTCTTGGACTTATTCCCTAACGAAAGCGATAGATTGTGGGCGTGTTGTCGCAGTACGCCAAAATTTATTTTATTTCCTTACTCGGTTTCAAAACTACAAATTAATGTAGAAGTGGTAAGTAAGGGTCGAACCCAAGAGGAACGGTGTTTGATCTAGTTGTTTTTATCAATTAATATAGAAAAGGGGGGTTTTGTGAAGTTGGATGAAATTCGAAAATAAAATGACAAAATAAAAGAGATGAAAATGAAACAATTGAAGATATATCTAGTTCTCGGGTTCGGTTGTGTCAACATCTTGTGTTTATTTTTCCCATGCAACGTGTACTATCCCTTCTTCAATTTATCAACTCTCAATTAACCAAGAAGCTCTGATTAACGAATTCTTCCTTAAGTGTATTAAATTAAAGTGAGTTCTTTAACTTAACATCTAGCTATTGGATAATCCTAAACAAGTTCTTATGATTTAATGCAATGCTAGTGTGAAATGAACAAGAAGAATGAATTGAATTAGATGATCAATTTCACAAACTTGAATTAATACATCTAAGTTGATTTATTAACAAATATGCACGACATTCGCTTGCTCGTGGATTGGAATCTAGTGACAATTACGGATCAAAAGTTCCAATCCTAGCACATAACTTGAACTTAAAGATTAATTGATTCAATTGGCCAAAGTGAATGCAATAATTACATAAATTCAAAACGGGTTTAAAAGCATAACAAATCAACAAATTGAAGTAGAGGAATAGATAAAACGTTAGCAAAGAGTTAGAAAAGATAACAACATGATAATTGAACACAACGTCCCCTCGAACTAGATAGAGAAGTCTAACTACTCATATTAGCGGGTATCACCATCGCTATATGATAGATTATACTTCACTATCTCAAGTAATATATAAAAACTATAGAAATCACGTAAATAATGCTAAGAATTAAATAGAGAAGTCTAACTACTCATATATGCGGGTTAAATACTTATAACGCCAGAACTGTATCACCTCTCGCAATATATGAGAAATTATCTTTCTCAAACATGAAAAATAAAAGAAGAAAAGAAACTAGAGAAGAAATACTCCGTTAATCATATTCACGGTCAAGTATCGTCGATTGATTTTTCGAACCTATATTTAGGTTCTTACTTCACGAATATGAAAAACTAAGAGCTTTCAAGCTACAACTAAGAACAAATGATGAAGAGAAATTTATTGAAGAGAAAGTTTGAGACAATCACAAGCTAATTCTCTCTACAAGTTGTGTGATTCAAGCTTGGAAATGCCTCTATTTATAGGCAAAATATTACACCAAAAATATTAAAAATCATAAAAGTCTTCCTTCATGAAATATTGTGGTGTGCTCAGGTTGTTTTATCTCTAAGAAGTCAAGAAAATACCAAAAACACGCTTTTATGGTAGGTGGAGTCCATTGGTCAAAATCTGCGGTGGTGTCGGCGTGACTCGAGTCAGCGCCGACTCGAGTCACGCCAGCGATTCGCTTAGTCACCGCACGAACGAGAGGACCAGGGACGGTTAGAAGCGTGACTTCGATCACTTGCGCGGTGATCGAGCATGATCGGGCGTGACTCGAGTCACTTGCGGCGCCGACTGATCACGCGCGCGTGACTCGAGTCACCCGAAGTCACCCGTAAATTTCACACCAAGTCCCTCAACTTTTGAATGTTGTTCATTTTGGTCCTTGACAAATTGCATTTTGGTCCTCCAACTTTTTGACAAGATTCACTTTGGTCCCCAGCCTTTTGAAAAGTTGCACTTTGGTCCCCAACAGTTTTGGCTTTGACGCTTTTAGTCATTTTTCTTCAAATGGCCATAACTTTCACTAGGAAACTCCGATTTGAGATCCGGAAAAAGTTTGGGAATCCTCTTTTGATGTTCTTCGACTTTGGCATAAGAAAAATTGTAAAAACAACTTTTCATAAAATTGCATCGGAGGTCCTCCATCTTTGATTCGCTTGCCTTTTTAGTCTCGAGTTTGCTTTCATCCGATTTTCATCCATTTTGACTCCTTTTGATTCTTTGTGACCCTAAACACCACAATAAAGGAAAAACACATAAAACAGAACATATAACACTAATAAAACACACAAATACATAAAATAGAAGAGTTATTTAAGTGCTTTTCTAGCACTTATCAGATTGAACCAAAGAATTATTATATAATTGTTGGTTCAAGTAGTGTCAAAATAAAAAAAAAATCATTACTTTTTGAAAACCTATTTTCGGAGCTTGTTACTTAAAAAAAATGAGCAGATCCTTTGAAACGCTCTTAATTTTACAAAAATAAATATTAATGTGTTGTCACTAACTGTAACTCAAAAGAACTATCATAGAAAATACAAAAATATATAAGAATCAAAAGAAAAGTATGTTTTGAAAAAGAATGACAAAGAAAAACTAAATAAAGTTAATAAGGGATTAATAATTAGTTGCCTTACTCTATAATAAAATGTAACACCCAAATGCTAAGAATTCAAAATCTTATATGTGTTAACTTAGCTTTATTTTAAAATACGTAAAAGATAAATTAATTTCGGAAGCACAGTTTTTCCCCGTAGAAATCCAATTAATTTTAATTATTTTTTTATTTTTTGAAATAACTATGTTTCCCCTTTTAGCAATTTAATTAATTTTGATTAATTTTCATCTAATAAAACTATTTCAATTTTTGTCCACTGAAAATATATCCAATTAAATCTAAGAAATATAATTAATTGTAATTAATTGTAATATAATTAATTCTAATAAATATAATTAATTTCAGTTAATTGTAGTATAATTGGTTTTAATTAATTTTCATTTTTAGCTAATTACTTTTTAAAAGGATTAACTACTTTTGAAATAATCATTTTAATACCTGCACCTTTAAGAATTGTATAAATCTAATTTTAAAGAAATCATATAATTTAAAAGATATGTTACAATTAATTTTTAAAAAATTTTTTTTTAGGGAAAACCCATAGCAATCTAATCTTTTTTAAAAATTAATTGCATTTGCCCTTTTAATAGTGTAATTAATTTTCATTAATCTTTGTCCACTAAAATCATGTCGAACTAAATATTAGCAATAGAATTTATTATTTTAATTAATTATAGTATAAAAAATTATAGTTAATTTTTGTGTTTAAGCTAATTATTTCTAAAAAAAATTAATTATTTCCAAAATAATTTGCTTAATAGCCATAATTTTATGAATTATATGAATCTAATTTTAAAAATATCTTATAATTGAAAAAATGTCTTGGAATTTAAAAGATATCGGTAAAGATTGACTTAATTAAAAAATTGATTAATGTTACAATTGAATGATTAATTCAACAAAATTGATGTTACACTTTTATTTTAATTTTTATGTAAAGATTAAATGAATCGTAATTTTTTATCGTACCAAAATTAAATCATACATTTATTAGCTAACTATTATTTTCAGAAAGAATGAATTCTTTCTAAAATTAATTAATGGGTCCAAGTGAAGTTTTAAATTTTCATATTACACATTTATTTTAATTTTTGCGTAAAAATTTGATGAATTGTAGTTTTCCATCGCACAAAAATTAAATCTTAGAGAAATTATCAATTTTAATTAATTTTTGCTTCTTAGCTAATAATTTTTAAAAATGATTGATTGTTTCTAAAATTAATTAATGGGTCCAAAGTAATTTTTAGATTTTATGGTACAAATTGGCGATCGTAGTGGTTGGATTTTGTCTCGAACTGGGGCCAACTCCTATTAAGTTTGTTTTTATTTTTGTATAAAACCTTAATGAATAGTAATTTTGTATCGCACAAAAATTGAATCTTAGCAGGATCGTTAATTTTAATTAATTTTTGTTTCTTAGCTATTTATTTATAAAAATAATTAATTATTCTAAAATTAAGTAACAGGTCTGATTCTTTTTTTATTTTAATGGTACACCGTTATTTGAATTTTTGTGTAAAAATTTAATCAATAGTTATTTTGTATGGCATAAAAATTAAATCTTAGCAAAAATGATTGATTTTAAATAATTTTATTTTTTAAAATACTAAAATTATGAAAAACGATCAGTCAAAAAAGTCATTCCAATGCTTGGAACACCGTTATATTGTTCAATACTGATAAGTGCTAGAAAAGCACTTAAATAACTCTTCTATTTTACGTATTTGTGTGTTTTATTAGTGTTATATGTTCCGTTTTATGTGTTTTTCCTTTATTGTGGTGTTTAGGGTCACAAAGAATCAAAAGGAGTCAAAAAGGATGAAAATCGAATGAAAACGGAAACTCGGGACCAAAAATGCAAGCAAATCAAAGATGGAGGACTTCCGATGCAAATTTATGAAAAGTTGTTTTTACAATTTTTCTTGTGCCAAAGTCGAAGAACATCAAAAGAGGATTCCCAAACTTTTTTCGGATCTCAAATCGGAGTTTCCTAGTGAAAGTTATGGCCGTTTGAAGAAAAAGGACTAAAAGCATCACTTCCAAAACTGTTGGGGACCAAAGTGCAACTTTTCAAAAGTATGGGGACCAAAGTGAAACTGTTCAAAACGTTGGAGGCCCAAAATGCAATTTGTGAAGGACCCAAATGAACAACATTCAAAAGTGGAGGGACTTGGTGTGCAATTTCTGGGTGACTCGGGTGACTGAGTCGGTAAGACGTGATCGAAGTCACGCCGCAGTGACTCGAGTCACGCCCGATCATGCTCGATCACGCCAAGTGACTCGAGTCACCGCCGAAGTGATCGAAGTCACGCTCGCAACCGCCCCTGGCCTCCCCGTTCGCTACGGTGACTAAGCGAGAATCGCGCGTGACTCGAGTCGTACGGCGACTGAAAGTCACGCCCCGACGCCGCAGATTTTGACCAATGGACTCCACCTACCATAAACGTGTTTTTGGTATTTTCTTGACTTCTTAGAGATAAAACAATCTGAGCACACCACAATAGACTCACGAAGGAAGACTTTTATGATTTTTAATATTTTTGGTGTAATATTTTGCCTATAAATAGAGGCATTTCCAAGCTTGAATCACACAACTTGTAGAGAGAATTAGCTTGTGATTCTCTCCAACTTTCTCCTCAATAAATTTCTCTTCATCATTTGTTCTTAGTTCTAGCTTGAAAGCTCTTAGTTTTTCATATTCCGGCGGAAGTAAAAACCTAAATTTAGGTTCGATTAATCAATCGACGATACTTCGGCCGTGAATATGATTAGCGGAGCATTTCTTCTCTAGTTTCTCTTCTTCTTTTATTTTTCATGTTTGAGAAAGATAATTTCTCATATATTGCGTAGGTGATACACTGCGTTACTGTTATAAGTATTTAACCCGCATATATGAGTAGTTAGATTTCTCTATTTAATTCTTAGCATTATTTACGTGATTTCTATAGTTTTTATATATTACTTGAGATAGTGAAGTATAATCTATCATATAGCAGTGGTGATACCCGCTAATATGAGTAGTTAGACTTCTCTATCTAGTTCGAGGGGGAAGTTGTGTTCAATTATCATGTTGTTATCTTTTCTAACTCTTTGCTAACGTTTTATCTATTCCTCTACTTCAATTTGTTGATTTGTTATGCTTTTAAACCCGTTTTGAATTTATGTGATTATTGCATTCACTTTGGCCAATTGAATCAATTAATCTTTAAGTTCAAGTTATGTGCTAGGATTGGAACTTTTGATCCGTAATTGTCACTAGATTCCAATCCACAGTAGCAAACGAATGTCGTGCATATTTGTTAATAAATCAACTTAGATGTATTAATTCAAGTTTGTGAAATTGATCATCTAATTCAACTCATTCTTCTTGTTCATTTCACACTAGCATTGCATTAAATCCTAAGAACTTGTTTAGGATTATCCAATAGCTAGATGTTAAGTTAAAGAACTCACTTTAATTTAATACACTTAAGGAAGAATTCGTTAATCAGAGCTTCTTGGTTAATTGAGAGTTGATAAATTGAAGAAGGGATAGCACACGTTGCATGGGAAAGATAAACACAAGATGTTGACACAACCGAACCCGAGAACTAGATATATCTTCAATTGTTGCATTTTCATCTCTTTTATTTTGTCATTTTATTTTCAAATTTCATCCAACTTCACAAAACCCCCATTTCTAGATTAATTGATAAGAACAACTAGATTAAACACCGTTCCTCTTGGGTTCGACCTTACTTACCACTTCTACATTAATTTGTAATTTTGAAACCAGTAAGGAAATAAAAATAAACTTTATGGCATCTTTGCGACAACACGCCTAAGTTTTTGGCGCCGTTCTTGGGAAGTTAACCAATTTAGTTGTTTTTATTAGTTAACTTAAAAAAAAATTAGTCGAGCTAATCGACTTTAAACAAAAGCGCTTCTTGGGAGGCAACACAAGCATTTTCTCTTGTTTTTTTTATTTTTCTTTTGAATTTTTGTTGTTTTTGTTTTTATTTCCCAACTTTTTATCTATCGTACTGAGGAAGATATTACTTTGAAACTGTAGGAAGAAGATATCTCGGGATTCAATTAATTGGGATGAGACATGATGGCGCACAAATCGGCAATTAGCAATAGTTACTGATAACGTGTGAGGATTAATTATTGATAATGAACAATTTGTCAACGCGTTTTCTTGGATACTCCTCCCAACGTACTCTTTACAGCACGCTCTGCATGCACGATTGTCGGTTGAAACAGTGCCCACTTTGACTATAAATCAGAGATCATTCTCCACTCGAAACCACAACCACAATCTTCATTTTCTGTGAGTACTTCTTTCTAGCAGTGATTAGGTAATTTTTCTTCTTCCTCTTGATTTTTTCTCTTGTTCTTCCTTTCTTCTTCTTCTTATTTGTTTTTTTAGTATGGACGTGTGTGATATTTTTGTATATATATGTCTTTTCTTAATATTAATTGATTATGTAATTCAAATTTTCTTATTTTTTTTCCTTCTTCAGTATCTTTGAAAATATGGAAGAGTGTGATAATCTACTATACTTATTGATTTTGATGGTTTTAATCTTATTACTTCAGTGTTTCTTTTTCTTTCGTGTGTTACGTAACTAAAAAAAAAAATTATAGTCGAGCCAACGACTATAAACAAAGGCGCTACTTAGGAGGTAACCTAAGCATTCTCTTTTCTTCTACTTCTTCAAAACTCTTGGATTTTCAATGGATACCAAACTTTCAATGGATACCTTATAAATGCACTCGATGGACCTGCAACTCAGGTAACCATTCCATTGGATTTGTGTCCACTAATCGAGAAGATAAAATACATTTCATTAAGGATGGCATGAGTAAGGAGTCTTTGGATGATATCCATCAAACTCTTGAGACGCATCCTAGTGGAATGGTGCAAATCGAACTTCTCAATTTGTGGAGTGAATTCAAAAAGGAACGAGAACGATACAGTCTTGGGAATCTGACTTTAAAAGACCCTATTTGCCAGTCTATAAGAAAACTGGATGGGAAGCCTATCCCCGACTCATAGAAGGCGTTTAAGCCGTTTCTGGACGTAAAACCAGAGGAAGATGTGAGCCACAATCACAACTACGTGTACATATTGATATTTTGTGCTCTTGTGTCAGTTTTTAGTGTGAAAAAGGAAAAAAAAACACCTTGGATACTGGTTTATGTATCCCGCCCAAAGGCGTTAAACTGGTCTTTTTCAGTAGACCTTAAAGAACTGTATTCTCTTCTATTAACCTTCTTCTTTCAAGTCTTTTGCAGATACCTCAAAGTGCACTGAATTTTCATTTCTTTCTATGGCATCCCCTCTACGTATTGTTACTCTTCTACAAGTACTCGACTCTTTCTCTATGCCTCTTGATATCAAGATTCACATTGTTCGACTTGTTGACAAGTATGAGCGTGCCCTTTGGAACGTTATCGGCACGATCATCCCGATCTGCTTGCAAACGACGTGCTAAGCGCCTTAAAAGTTGCTTTAAATGTGGAAAGCTATTAGAGGGACCTCATTGTGCTCGAAATCAAACTTATTCACAATATAGACATGTTGTTTTCTTCAAGGATGGACCGATTAGGTGCAGGGCCGAAAAGTCTATCAGGAGAAACAACACTCATGTCGGTGTGAGAGAGTTTGATAATTTTTGGAACAACGACAACGTCTGTTGGAAACCAAACTTCGATGGCCTAACCATTGAGCAACAACTTTTGAGCGTGATCATTAGCACCCATCCGAAGATGTAAAACTACGTCTCATTCATTTTGAGAAGTGTCCGAGTTGGACGTTACGCTCTAAACGTTCTCCCATTTGTTGGTTCTTGTGGGGTTTCTTTATTGAATGGTAAACATACCTATGTGTCATGTGGCGATATGGAGGACCTTTTCATTAAGGTTGGTTGTCAAACTATTTTGTAGAGAGTATGCTGATTCAGATAGTTTCCATGCGGATCAGACTTGATGGAATCATATCATTAATTTGATGTGAATACTACTGCAAGATGTTCAGAGGGTTGTCAACTCCCAAAGTCGCTTTGTATATATTTCTCTTCTTCATAAAAAAAAAAAAAACAAACAAAAACAAAAAATAAATAAATAAATAAAAATAAAAAAATAAAAAAATTCAGTTGTTGTTTTTCTTGTTCTATAAATATGTTGATTGCAGGTCTCTTACTCTTGGATTGTTGACTGTTCCTCTGAGCGCTACATTGTGCAACCACCATCCCCACTCGGCACTACTCATGGCTTACCATAGGGAGTTTCCATTTCTTCTCTTTTACATGGTATTTATATTTCTACATTGGAGACAATGTAGAATTTAAGTGTGGGGAGTGGCATATTGTGATCTCGCTTGTGATTTTTTGTGTCTACAATTTTGCATGAGATAGCAACTTTTGAATATGATTGAGCTTAATTTGCGTGATTTAGCTAAAACTGCAGGATCCCGAAAAAAAAAAAATCAATTTGTTGTGTTCTGTTCTTCTCTATGCATAGCTGGCTAAATTACCTGAACACGTTTATAAGGTAATTTACTATCATTCTCTGGAACACAAATTGAAGGTTGAAAATGTTGATTTTTTTTCTAACTTTCTAGACCATAGTAAACTAACTTTTTCTTTTCTTTTTCTATCCATTCGCCCCGCTCAAAGTAACCTGAAACATCAATTGTTAGCAAGGTGGAGTTATAATCGCATGGTATCTGTTTTTGTGAATGTGTCTTTTATTGTGAGTTTAAAAGTTTGGAAAAAGCATTGACCTATCTTTGAGAATGAATTTTACTTTTATGTTGAAATAAGGAGAGGGACCACAGGAAAGAGCTACCTACCTCGAGTGTGAAAATTTGGGTGAAGAAGTGCCTCCAATGAAAGGGGTAGTGTGAAAGCTACTGTGGGGTAAAAGCTGAAAAGAAAATTGCAAAATTATTCTTCTTCTTCTTCTTCTTCTTCTTCTTCTTCATCATCAAAAAAAAAAAAAAAAAAAAAAAAAAAAAAAAAAAGAAAATCGCAAGAAATGTGATAGTTACCCAAGTGTGAAGATAAATAAATTCCCTCAGTGGTTTGAAGTGCCTAATCTAAACACTCTTTAAATTGAAGACATATTTGCGATAAAACACCTGTCATGCCCTTTTTTTTTTTTTTCTTTATAAAGCGATTGATGATTTTTGGTGAATCGAGTAATTTTTAGGATCCATGGGAATCATTGTAAAATAAGAGTGGGATCACGAGAGATGAAAGGAAATATTTGACCACTTCGGGTCAGGATTTGGATAGAACATCGTAAGCTTTCATTTGGTTCCAGTTAGTGATGGGATGATAACCTTAAATGCACACACTCACAAGCCATTGTGTATTTGAGAAGAAGTGAAATTTTCATGGTTCGGGAGAATGTTTATTAAGCAAGTCACTATCTCGTAGTTGGATTTCAATGTTTAAAGTTGTTTATCTCATATAAAATCACTGTGTTGTTTTGTGTGTCAGATGGTTGTTGTTCGAGGGCTAACAACAGCCTAAGTGTGGGGAGTTTGATAAGTGCTAGAAAAGCACTTAAATAACTCTTCTATTTTACGTATTTGTGTGTTTTATTAGTGTTATATGTTCCGTTTTATGTGTTTTTCCTTTATTGTGGTGTTTAGGGTCACAAAGAATCAAAAGGAGTCAAAAAGGATGAAAATCGAATGAAAACGGAAACTCGGGACCAAAAATGCAAGCAAATCAAAGATGGAGGACTTATGCAAATTTATGAAAAGTTGTTTTTACAATTTTTCTTGTGCCAAAGTCGAAGAACATCAAAGAGGATTCCCAAACTTTTTCTGATCTCAAATCGGAGTTTCCTAGTGAAAGTTATGGCCGTTTGAAGAAAAAGGACTAAAAGCATCACTTCCAAAACTGTTGGGGACCAAAGTGCAACGTTTCAAAAGTCTGGGGACCAAAGTGAAACTGTTAAAAAAGTTGGAGGACCAAAATGCAATTTGTGAAGGACCCAAAGGAACAACATTCAAAAGTTGAGGGACTTGGTGTGCAATTTCTGGTGACTCGGGTGACTCAGTCGGCGACGTGATCGTCAGTCGCCGCAAGTGACTCGAGTCACGCCCGATCATCTTTCGATCGCCGCAAGTGACTCGAGTCACCGCCGCAAGTGATCGAGTCACGCCGCGAACCGCCCCCTGGCCTCCTGTTCGCGCGGTGACTAAGCGTAATCGCGGCGTGACTCAGTCGGCGGCGACTGAGTCACGCCCGACGCCGCCGCAGATTTTGACCAGCGGATCCACCTACCATAAAACGTGTTTTTGGTATTTTCTTGACTTCTTAGAGATAAAACAATCTGAGACACCACAATAGACTCATGAAGGAAGACTTTTATGATTTTTTAATATTTTTGGTGTAATATTTTGCCTATAAATAGAGGCATTTCCAAGCTTGAATCACACAACTTGTAGAGAGAATTAGCTTGTGATTCTCTCCAACTTTCTCCTCAATAAATTTCTCTTCATCATTTGTTCTTAGTTCTAGCTTGAAAGCTCTTAGTTTTTCATATTAAGTGAAGTAAAAACCTAAATTTAGGTTCGATTAATCAATCGACGATACTGCCGTAGTGAATATGATTAGCGGAGCATTTCTTCTCTAGTTTCTCTTCTTCTTTTATTTTTCATGTTTGAGAAAGATAATTTCTCATATATTGCGAGGTGATACACGGTTATGCCGTTATAAGTATTTAACCCGCATATATGAGTAGTTAGATTTCTCTATTTAATTCTTAGCATTATTTACGTGATTTCTATAGTTTTTATATATTACTTGAGATAGTGAAGTATAATCTATCATATAGCGTTGGTGATACCCGCTAATATGAGTAGTTAGACTTCTCTATCTAGTTCGAGGAAGTTGTGTTCAATTATCATGTTGTTATCTTTTCTAACTCTTTGCTAACGCTTTATCTATTCCTCTACTTCAATTTGTTGATTTGTTATGCTTTTAAACCCGTTTTGAATTTATGTGATTATTGCATTCACTTTGGCCAATTGAATCAATTAATCTTTAAGTTCAAGTTATGTGCTAGGATTGGAACTTTTGATCCGTAATTGTCACTAGATTCCAATCCACAAAGAGCAAACGAATGTCGTGCATATTTGTTAATAAATCAACTTAGATGTATTACTTCAAGTTTGTGAAATTGATCATCTAATTCAACTCATTCTTCTTGTTCATTTCACACTAGCATTGCATTAAATCCTAAGAACTTGTTTAGGATTATCCAATAGCTAGATGTTAAGTTAAAGAACTCACTTTAATTTAATACACTTAAGGAAGAATTCGTTAATCAGAGCTTCTTGGTTAATTGAGAGTTGATAAATTGAAGAAGGGATAGTACACGTTGCATGGGAAAGATAAACACAAGATGTTGACACAACCGAACCCGAGAACTAGATATATCTTCAATTGTTGCATTTTCATCTCTTTTATTTTGTCATTTTATTTTCAAATTTCATCCAACTTCACAAAACCCCCATTTCTAGATTAATTGATAAGAACAATTAGATTAAACACCGTTCCTCTTGGGTTCGACCCTTACTTACCACTTCTACATTAATTTGTAATTTTGAAACCGAGTAAGGAAATAAAAATAAACTTTGGCGTACTGCGACAACACGCCCAAATACAATAACCTATAAGTTGAAGATTTGGAAGCAAAATAAATAAGTAAATAAATAAATAAATTGAAATTTGCTGATTCAAAATAAAATTGAACTTTATTGCAAATATATAATATTTACCCTTGTTAACTAAATTAAAACTCTTAATAACATAAATTAATGTGGTAAAAAATTAAATTTATAATTTGCTATTGATATTTGTATGTAAAAGTACAAATATAATGAGATTTATTTTGTGTATAAATTGTTTTAACTTAATTGCTTTTACTACGTGTTTGATTTACCTTAAGAATAAATGAAATGAAAAAATTTTCTTTACAAAATTATTTCTATATAAATTGAGTCTATTTTTTGTAATTAAGGGAGAGTTTTGATTTAAGTACCATATTAATATATCTCGTCTTCTTTTTTATTCTTTATATTATTCATAAAAAATGTGAAAGAATTTGAGTCCATTTTGTGTAATTACACGAGGACTTGTACTTAAGTACCATATCGATATATAAATTATTATTTTGTTAAATTAAATATTTATTAGGAAAAAATTATTCAATTTTAAACATAAAATAAAGCTAGCTTTAGCATATATTTGCGAGATAAAAAAATTTAAGCATTATTTTTCATTTAATTTATTCTTAAGGTAAATCAAACACCGAATAGAATTAAAAGCTAAAACAATTTATACATGTCATTCTATTTGAATTTTAATATCAATTAAGCGTCGTAACAAATTATCAATTTTTAAAATCTCATTACTTTAGTCATCATTAATCTATATTAATATTAATTTAATTATATTTAAGTTGGGCACTAATTTATATATTTGCGATAAATTTTAATTTTTTCAAATAAAAATTTATATATGGTCTACTTATTTTAAAGCTATCATCAAGTCGAACAAATTAAAATCACGATTTATTTTTTTCGATTTATAGGTAGAAAATGTGTGTGAGAGAGAGAGAGAGAGAGAGAGAGAGAGAGAAAAGTATTTAGATATTATGAGATTAGGTAAAATAAGGTATAAATAATCAAATAAAATCTATATACATTAATATTAATATATTGTGAAAGAAAAAAATAAAAGAGAGTTAGATATGGATTATGAAAGAAAAAAATAAAAAATAAAAAAGAATTTATTTTAAATGAGAAATGGATTTAAGGTAATAAAAAAAATAATGAAAAAAAAGCTTTATTTTCTATATATAGATAGAAGATATATTAGGTAAATTCAGGGAGGCGGAAAAATTGATAATTTATTTAGGAGGGAAAAAAAGGCTGTTTTTATATATACTAGCTGTTTCACCCGTGCGTTGCACGGGGGATAAAATTTTCAACTAATAACGTTATTGATAGATGTTAATAATATTAACATAAAATCTAAAATAATAATTAAAATAAAGAATGAGTTACAACAATAAACTTAAAGAATTTAACTTGAAACAATTCTATAAAAATTTCGATAGAATTTCCCCTATATTTTATACTAATCCATCGTACAAATAGACAAGGAACAACTCACGAAAATCCACACAATTTAATTTACTATTCTCCATAGAATAGTAACTTAATTAACATTTACACCCGTGCTTTGCATGGGATGATAATTCGTGACAGCAATTGTCATAATAGATTACATTTTACTCATTGTAAGATTAATCTACTTATGTAAACCCAAAATAAAATGACATTAAATATTATAGTTATTAAAATACTCATACTAAAATAACTCTACTAACATTCGTAGAGCTTATAATTTTTTCTTTAAAATTATTTTACATTTTATTATATGCAATTATAAATTTTGAGAGATATTAATTATTATACATCAGTATGATGTATGTTATTAATAATTAATATGTAAATAATGATTTTTAAATTTTAATTATGAAATATAATCAGCATAAAGATATATTATAAAAACAATAATGTAGTCAGTACAGTCCGACGTACCCTAAACTGTTCTTGCCACACTGGGAAATACTTATACTCGTTCCGACCCATCCTCATTTACTCTGGGCTGAACGTAGATGATATAAGAATTATAAACTTCCATGCCCCTTCCCCGTCCCCGTCCCCGTCCCCGCCCCGCTAGAAAATTCTCATCCGTGTCAATGCGCTGTCGTGATCGTTTAATCCAAAACTTTTGTTTCGACATTTTATTTCTTTAATAAATACATTATAAATATATTAAACACATATATTAACATATTAGGTATAAACTTACTAATTTAACATATTCGACATATTAAATATTGAATGATTTGATATAACATTTAAATTAATTTGGATAATACAAATAAATTGAAATATATGTGATTAATACTTAAAATATACAATCTAACTGATTATACTTAAAAATAAAATAAAACATCAACAGGGAAAATTCAGTATAAAATAAATAATTAAAGTTAGTAGGATTCTTAATATTTATTTAGGAGCTGAGACAGAAATTTAGATAAATATTTAATATAGTTGAAAGCCAATTAAAATATTCTAATTGAGTCTTATAATTTCAATAATTGATTGAGGTGATAGCCAATTGTTTAATAAGAATTTTTAAATTTATTCCCCAGTGAGAGCGATATATTGAACCAAAAATTATTATATAATTGTTGGTTCGAGTAATATCAAAATAAAAAATCACTACTATTTGAATACCTATTTTTGGAGCTTGTCACTTAAAAAAATAAAAAAAAATGGAGCAGATCCTTTGAAATACCCGTAATTATAAAAAAAACTATTATTATTTTGTCGTCAACTGTAACTCAAAAGAAATATCATAGAAAATAAAAAAACATATGAGAATAAAAAACAGCATATTTTTTAAAAAATGATACTAAAAAAGTAAATAAAGTTAATTAGGGACTAATGATCACTCGAATTACTTTACAATAAGATATAATACCCCAATTGTAAGAATCCAAAATCTTATAGGCATTAACTTAACTTTATTTTAAAATGCATAAAAAGGTAAATTAATTTCGTAAGCACATTTTTCTTTCCGGTAACAATCTAATTAATTTTAATTATTTTTCATATTTTGAAATAATTATGGTTCCCCATTTTTAGCAATTTAATTAATATTGATTAATTTTCGTCTAATAAAACTATCTCAATTTTTATCCAATGAAAATATATCCAATAAAATATGAGAAATATAATTAATTGTAATTAATTGTAGTATAATTAATTCTAATAAAATCTTGTTTTTAGCTAATTCTTTATAGAAATAATTTATTATTTCTAAATAATTAGCATTATAACCGCAATTTTAAGAATTGTATGAATATAATTTTAAAGATATTTTGCAATTAAAAAGATATCGTGCATGTAAAAAAATGTCTTTCATTTTTTAGGGAAAATCTAGCCAACCATGGAAATGTAATTAATTATAATTATTATTTATCTTTTCATTAATGTTATATTTCTGTTTTAGTAGTATAATTAATTTTAATTAATCGTAATATAATTATTTTTAATTAATTTTTATTTTTAGCTAATTATTTATGAAAAGAATTCGTTATTTCTGTGATAATCATTTTAATACCGGCCGACTTACTTTACAATAAGATGTAATACCCCAATTCTAAGAATAAAAAATCTTATAGGTGTTAACTTAACTTTATGTTAAAATACATAAAAAGATAAATTAATTTCGTAAGCATATTTTTCTTTCATGTAGCAATGTAATTAATTTTAATTATTTTTCATTTTTTGAAATAAAGTTATGTTTCTAGTTTAGGACAATTAGGAAAAATCTAGTCTACAATGGCAGTCTAATTAATTTTAATCGTTATTTATTTTTTAATTAATGTCATTTTTCTGTTTTGGAAATATAATTAATTTTTATTAATTTTCGTCCAATGAAACCATGTCAATTTTCGCCTACTAAAACCAAGTCTAATTAAATCTTAACAGTTTAATTGTAATAGAATTCGTTTTAACTAATTATTATTTTTTATCTAATTATTTATGAAAGGAATTAATTATTTATAAAATAACTATTTTAATATCATCACTTTTAAGAATTGTATGAATTCAATTTTGAAGAAATTTTGTAATTTAAAAGATATATTACAATTTAAAGGTTTTTTTTTAATTTTTTAGGGAAACCCCCAGCAATTTAATGATTTCTTGTATTTTTTAAATTGATTATATTTTTCCTTTTAACAATGTAATCAATTTTTATCAATCTTTGGACACTAAACCCATGTCTAGCTAAATATTGGCAATAGAATTTATTGTTTTAATTAATAATAGTTTAAATAATCATAGTTAATTTTTGTATTTAATTTAATTATTTCTAAGAAATAATTAGTTTCAAAATAATTGGCTTGATAGCCATAATTTTAAGAATTATATGAATCCAATTTAAAAAATATCTTACAATTGAAAAGATATCTTGGAATTTAAAAGATATAAATATATATTCAATAAATTGGTCTTACACATTTATTTTAATATTTTATTTAAAAATTAAATAAATTGTAATTTTTTATCCCATCAAAATTAAATTTTAGTGAAATCACTAATTTTAATTAATTTTCATTCATTAGTAAATTTTATTTTTAAAAATAATAAATTATTTCTAAAATGAATAAAAGGTCCAAGCTAAGTTTTTTATTTTCATGTTACATATTTATTTTAATTTTTATCTAAAAATTTAATAAATTGTAATTTTTCATCACACAAAAAATTAAATTTTATAGAAATCGCTAATTTTAATTAACTTTTATTCTTTAGCTTATTATTTACAAAAATAATTGATTGTTTCTAAAATTAATTATTGGGTCCAACCTAATTTTTAAATTTTTTAGTACCCATTGGGGATCATAGTAGTGAATTTTGTCTCAACTTGAGCCAGCTGCTGGTAAGTTTGTTTTTTTATTTTTGTGTAAAACTTTAATGAATCGTAATTTTGTAGTGTAAAAAAAAAATTGAATCTTTGTAGGATTGTTAATTTTAATTATTTTTTGTTTCTTAGTTAATTATTTGAAAAAATAATTAATTATTTCTGATCTTATTTTTTATTTTTAATGTTAAAACTTTATTTGAATTTTTATGCAAAAATTTAATCAATTGTAATTTTTTATGGCATAAAAATTAAATCTTAGTAAAAATTGTTAATTTTAAATAATTTTATTTTTTAAATACCAAAATTATGGAAAAACAATCAGTTAAAAATTTATTCCAATTCTCGGAACACCCTTATATTGTTCGACACATAAATATATATTAATTGAAGATTTGATAAAAAAAAAAAGAAAAAATTGAAATTTGTAATATTTGAAAGAAAAATATATAATACCTTTCCCAATAAACTAAATTACAACTAATAATAACAAAAGCTAATGAGGTAACAAATTAAATTTGTAATTTGTTATTGAAGTTTAGATGTTAAAATGCAAAATAATGAAATATCTTATTACATTTGAATTTTACGCACAAACATAAATTAAGTGTCTTAACAAATTATCAAATTTTTTAATCTTATTACATCAGTAGTCATTAATCTATATTAATATCAATTTATATTTAAGTCGGGTACTAATTTATATATTTGGGGTAAATTTAAATTTTTTTAAAAAATAAAAACTTATATATTGATAGTATAGTTGTTTTAAAGCTCTCATCAAGTCGAGCAAAATAGAATCACAAATTATTATATTTTATACATAGAAAATAAAAAAAAAGAGAGAGGAAATGATGAAGAGAATATTTAGATATTATGAGATGGGGTAAAGTACAGTAGAAATAATTAAATAAAATCTCTATACATTAATATTAATATATTTGAGAAAAAAATAAAAGAGAGTTGGATATGGATTAGGAAAGAAAAAAAAGAGAGTTTATTTTAAGCGGGAAAATAGATTTACGACAATAAAAATAAAAAATATATAATAAGAAAAAAACCTCATTTTCTATATATATAAATTATTCTATATAGAGATACAAGTTTATATTAGGCAAATTCAATAGGCGGGAAAAATTAAGAATGCGTTTTGGAGGAAAAAATGCTGTATATATATATATAGATAATTAAATTACGACTTGATTTTCAATTAAATACAAAAAGTCTGTCAATTGTATTTATATATGCTAGGTGTTTCACCCGTGCGTTGCACGGGAGACAAAATTTTCAACTAATAACATTATTGATAGATGTTAATAATATTAACATAAAATCCAAAAAAAATAATTAAAATAAAGAATGAGTTACAACAATAAAATTAAAGAATTTAGCTTGAAACAATTCTATAAAATTTTCGATAGAATTTCCCCCATATTTGGTACTAATCCATCGTGCAAATATGCAAGGAACAACTCGCGAAAATTCACACAACTTAATTTACTATTCTCCATAGAATAGTAACTTAATTATCATTTATACCCGTGCTTTGCACGGGATGATAATTTGTGACAGCGATTGTGATAATATAATACATTTTGCTCATTGCAAGATTAATCTACTAATGTAAATCTAAAACAAAATAATATTAAATATTATATTTATCAAAATAACCATACTAAAATAACTCTACTAACATTCGTAGAGCTCATTATTTTTTCTTGAAAATTATTTTACATTTTATTATATGCAATTATAAATTTTTGGAGATATTAATTATTATACATCAGTATAATGTACATTATTAACAATTAATATGTAAATAATAATTTTTAAATATTAATTATGAAATATAATCAATATAAAGATGTATTATAAAAATAACAATATAGTGAGTACAGTCCGACAGACCCTAAACTATTTCTTCCATGCTGGAAAACACTAATCTTCATTCCGACCCATCTTCATTTACTCTAAACTGAACGCGGAAGATATAAGAATTACAAACTTTCATTCCCCATCCCTATTCGTGTCCCCGCCCCGCTAGAAAATTCTCATCCCCTTCCACGCCCATCGTGATGGTTTAATCTAAGACTTTTGTTTTGACATTTTATTTCTTTAATAACTACCTTCTAAATATATTAAACACGTATATTAACCTATTAGGTATAAAATTACTAATTTAACATATTCGGCATATTAAATATTGAATGATTTGATATAACATTTAAATTAATTTGGATAAGATAAATAAATCGAAATATATATGATTAATACTTAAAAATGCAATCTAACTGATTATACTAAAAAAATAAAATATCAACAGGGAAAATTTAATATAAAATAAATAATTCAAAGTAGGTAGGATTCTTAATATTTATTTAGGAGATGAAAACTTAGATTAATATTTAACATCGTCGAAAGCCAATTACAATATTCTAATTGAGTCATATAATTCAAATAACTGATTGAGTCGATAGCCAATTGTTTAATAAGAATTCCTAAACTTATTCCCTAGCGAAAGCGATAGATTGAACCAAAGAATTATTATATAATTGTTGGTTCAAGCAGTGTCAAAATAAAAAATTATTACTATTTGAATACCTATTTTTGGAGCCTGTCACTTAAAAAAAGAAAAATAAAAAAGGAGCAGATCCTTTGAAACACACGCAATTATACAAAAACAAATCAAAAGAAAAGCATATTTTAAAAAAATGATACTTAAAAAGTAAATAAAGTTAATTAGGGACTAATGATCACTCGAATTACTTTACAATAAGATGTAGCACCCCGATTTTAAAAATCCAAAATCTCATAGGTGTTAACTTAACTTTATTTTAAAATACATGAAAAGATAAATTAATTTCGTAAGCACATTTTCCTTCCCATAACAATCTATTTAATTGTTATTATTTTTTATTTTTTGAAATAATTATGTTTCCCCACATTTAGCAATTTAATAAATTTTGATTAATTTTTTTCTAATAAAACTATCACTTTTTTTAATGAAATTATATCCAATAAAGTCTAAGAAATATAATTAATTGTAATATAATTAATTCTAATTAATTATTGCTTTTACATAATTATTTATCGAAATAATTTATTATTTATAAATAATTAGTTTTTCAACCGCAATTTTAAGAATTGTATGAATATAATTTTAAAGATATTTTATAATTAAAAAGATATCTTGCATGTATTCATTTTTTAGGAAAAATCTAGTTAACCATGGAAATCAAACTACTTTTAATTATTATTTATTTTTTGATTAATGTTATGTTTCTGTTTTTGTAATATAATTAATTTTGATTAATTTTCGTCCAACAAAACTGTGTCAATTTTCTCCCATTGAAACCAAGTCCAATTAAATTGTAAGAGTATTATTAATTTTTATTAATTGTAGTAGAATTATTTGTAATTAATTTTCATTTTGAGCTAATTATTTATGAAAATAATTAATAATTTTTGTAATAATCGACTTACTTTACAATAAGATGTAATATTCAAATTCTAAGAATCAAAAATCTTATAGGTGCTAAATTAACCTTATTTTAAAATACATAAAGAGATAAATTAATTTTATAAGCACATTTTTCTTCCCTGCAGCAATATAATTAATTGTAATTATTTTTTATTTTTTGAAATAAATATATTTCCCCCTTTTTATTAATCTAATTAATTTTGATTAATTTTCGTCCAATAAAACTGTCTCAGTTTTCATCCAATGAAAGTCTATCAAATTAAATCTAAAAAATATAATTAATTGCAATATAATCAATTCTTGTTTTAGCTAATTATTTATAAAAATAATTTATTATTTCTAAATAATTAGTTTTTTAGCCGCGGTTTTAAGAATTATATGAATTTAATTTTAAAGATATTTTATAATTAAAAAGATATTGTGCATATCAAAAGATGCCTTTCATTTTTTAGGAAAATTAGGAAAAATCTAGTCAACCATAACAATCTAATTAATTTTAATTGTTATTTATTTTTTAATTAATGCTATTTTTTAATTTTAGCAATATAATTAATTTTTATTAATTTTTGTCCAACGAAACCATGTCAATTTTCGTTCATTGAAATCAAGTCCAATTAAATTGTAAGAGTATTATTAATTTTAATTAATTGTAATAGAATTAGTTTTAATTAATTATTATTTTTAGGTAATTATTTATGAAAATAATTAATTATTTCTGAAATAACCATTTTAATATCATCACTTTTAAGAATTGCATGAATTTAATTTTGAAGAATTCTTGTAATTTAAACGATATATTACAATTTAAAGGATTTATTTTTCATTTTTTAGGAGAAACCCGCAGCAATTTAATATTTTTTATTTTTAAAATTAATTATATTTTCCTTTTTAACAAAGTTATTAATTTTGATCAATATTTATCCACTAGACCCATGTCTAGCTAAATATTGGCAATAGAATTTATTATTTTAATTAATAATAGCTTAAATAATTATAGTAAATTTTTGTATTTAAGTTAATTATTTCTAAAAAAAATAATTATTTCCACATTAATTTGCTTGATAGCCATAATTTTAAGAATTATATGAATCTAATTTTAAAAATATCTTATAATGGAAAAGATATCTTAGAATTTAAAAGATATGAGTATGTATTTAATTAATTAAAAAATCAATTAATGTTACAATTGAATGATTAATTGAAAAAATTGATGTTATACGTTTCTTTTAATTCTTATGTAAAAATTAAATGAATTATAATTTTTTATCTCATCAAAATTAAATCTCAGTGAAATCACTAATTTTAATTAATTTTCATTTAGTAGCTAATTATTATTTTTAAAAATAATAAATTCTTTCTGAAATTAATATGAGGGTCCAAGCTAAGTTTTAGATTTTCATGTTGCACATTTATTTTAATTTTTATGTAAAAATTTAATGAATTGTAAGTTTTCATCACACAAAAAATTAAATTTTATAGAAATCACTAATTTTAATTAACTTTTATTCTTTAGCTAATTATTTATAAAAATGATTTATTGTTTCTAAAATTGATTATTGGGCCCAATTTAATTTTTAAATTTTTTAGTACAAATTGGGGATCATAGTGGTGGAATTTTATCTCAAACTTATGCCAATTGCTAGTAAGTTTTTTTTTTATTTTTGTGTAAAATTTTAATGAATCGTAATTTTGTACTGCAAAAAAACTTAATCTTAGCACGATTATTAATTTTAATGAATTTTTTATTCTCTAATTATTTAAAAAATAATTAATTATTTCTAAAATTAATTAAGTAACAGGTCTGATCTTATTTTTTTTATTTTAATGTTAAACCTTTATTTGAATTCTTGTTTAAAAATTTAATCAATTGTAATTTTGCATGGCATAAAAATTAAATGTTAGTGAAAACTGTTAATTTTAAATAATTTTATTTTTTAAATACGAAAATTATGAAAAAATGATCAGTTAAAAATTCATTCCAATTCTTAGGACACTTTTATATTGTTCAACACATAAACATATAAATTAAAGATTTGAATGAAAAAACAAAGGAAAAATTAAAATTTGTAATATTTGAAAGAAAATTATATCATATTTGTCCAGGTAAACTAAATTATAATTGATAATAACGGATGCTAATGAGGTAAAAAATTAAATTTGTAATTTGTTATTGAAGTTTGGATGTTAAAGTGCAAATATAATGAGACATCTCATTATATTTGAATTTTACGAACAAACATCAATTAAGTGTTGTAACAATTTATCAAAATTTTTTAATGTTATTACATCAGTAGTCATTAATTTATATTAATATCAATTTATATTTAAGTTAGACACAATTTATATGTTTACGATAAATTTTAATTTTTTTAAAAATAAAAAGTTATATATTGATAGTATACTTATTTTAAAGCTTTCATCGAGTCGAAAAAAATAGAATCATATATTATTATCTTTATACATAGAAAATGGAAAAAAAAGAGAGGAAATGATAGAGAGAGTATTTATGAGATTGGCTAAAGTATGATAAAAATAATTAAATAAAATCTATATACATTAATATTAATATATTAGGGTAAAAAAATAAAAGAGAGTTGGATATAGATTAGGCAAGAAGAAATAAAAAGGGAGTTTGTTTTAAACCGGAAAATGGATTCACGACAATAAAAAATATAATCAGAAAAAAGTCTCATTTTCCATATATATAAATTATTTTATATATAGATAGAAGTTTATATTAGGCAAATTCAATAGGCGGAAAAAATTAATAAATAGATTTTTTCCTTTTCTGATACACGATTTTACAAATTTGCCTTTTTCCTAGAAATTACGATTGGTCAGGCGGTTTGAGCGAAGCGAATAAAAATCAATTAAAAACAATTTTTTTCCAATTCTTTTTCTATATTATAGATATAGATAATACCATGTGAGATCAATAGGATTAAGGAATCCTACTCCTACTCGAAATAGACTTTCAATCGTAATAGAGAACCCTTACGCTTAAATCCCACGTGTGATGTTGGGCCCGGTTAGTTCTTTGGACTGGATGAATAAAATTTGGGCTAGCATGTTTATCACCCTCATGACAAGCCCATCACGTGCGTGCGCATGTAGTTGAGATAGTATTATCGGGTTTGGCTTATAAATGGGGCGTGACAGCTAAGTGGTATAGAGCAGGATGTCGATCATCAGTCACATAATATCGTCTCCACCACGCTACTCCAAGACATGAAAGTGGTTATTTTATGTTATTTACATTGCGTTACTTAGATATATATATATGTGAAAACAAAATCGCCCCGCTGCGGTGCTTATGAGATTATCGCAACACGCCTCCCAAGATATGAAGATCCTATTCTTGAACATACATAGTATTTCGACCACAGGAAATACAAACCCAAATTCTTGATTGTAACTCTCTGTTTATGCAAAAATATGAATGAAGGTATAGGTGTAGAATTCCTTCATTTCAATATGCAAAGTTTAAAGAGAGTTTGTCTGGTTGGTCACCGTCTGAAAAAAATGAAAAATGGAAGAGTGCTTCTTTTTTGTTTTCTTTTGTTCATTTGCTTCCATGGAAAAAAAAAAAAAGAATCGAAGTTAACCGTCAATCACCAACCATCAACTGCGGGAAGTTTTTTTTGTATAAAACTAACTACCACGTGTCACTCAAGCAGTGTGCCACTTGTCCCACACATATTTTGTCTTCTATTTATCTCATTCAATTGTCCAATTTTAAATCATAAGTTTCCATTCATTCGAGAATGATTTTCTACAATTAAAGATACTAAGTTCACCTAGTCGAAACATAGAATTTAATTCAACACTCAATTGGACAAAGTGGACATCCGGTCGCAAAGGAATTAACAGTCAAATACAAGAACGAACGTGTGCAGTGTTAGTTGCACATTCAACATATCGTTCGGGAATAAGCTTTCTTTTTCTTAGCGACCGAGTAGTCTTCCCTCTACCTATTCACCACCCTCCTTTTAGTTAGAATGACTCTCTAGGACCCCCTGTTTCATACGACCCGGTGGAGCGGCACAAGATATAGGTTAATATTTTAATTAATTGGACAAAACCAAATTATTGGGCTAACTTTAATTTGAACTTGACAAATAATTTTTGGGAAATTTTTCGACATTGACTTGTCGCCATTTTATAAAATTATATATTAAGAGCATTTTTTAATTTTTGTCAAAATCAGATTTCTCTCTCTCTCTCGTTTGATGGTCTAGAACTAGAATACCAATGTGTTTTTACCAATTGATCACTTTTGGTTATCGGATTTCTTCTACATTAAATGTGAAGAATA
This sequence comes from Jasminum sambac, assembly GCA_018223645.1. Taxonomy (NCBI): domain Eukaryota; kingdom Viridiplantae; phylum Streptophyta; class Magnoliopsida; order Lamiales; family Oleaceae; genus Jasminum; species Jasminum sambac. Next base: position 33,935,838 of record CP073652.1, read on the forward strand.
ACTATTCTAATTTTGTGATTATAGTAAGTCTATATTAATTAATGGAATTAAATAAAATAAGCTAGTATACTAATTTTTCATGCTAATTTTTGTGACTCAATTTTTCACTTGTGTTCAATATCAAACACGTACATCAAACGTACAAGGTGTAGAAATTTGAACCATTAATATTGTGACCGTATACTTCACAATAGGATTTAGTTGTCACATATGGTCACAAACAACTGGCAACTACGAGTGATCATTGTTTCTGTATATTACAGTGATCTATTGAGATGGACGTTAATTGGCGACAAACTTAGAAAGAATATTATCACAAACAATATTGTTTTAATCTTACTAGATGTAACTGTACCTAAAATTTAAGTTTGGATATGAACAATATTAGTCACTTAATTTTTATTTTTTATTTTTTAATGAAGCTGACAATCAACTTGAAAAACACAATAATAATCAACTAATTAAGTCAAAAGAGAGCCCTCACTTGTGTTTAAAATTTCAATGAAGTAAAATATAAGTTCCTTGGTCATTTTCAAACTCAAAATATTTCATTAGGATTTTGACAAAAATATAATATATTTAATTAGCTTGACCTTCTTAATTAGGTAAATGCACAGGTGCACTTCTCCAATTACTTGTGTACCATGTTTGGCCGAGTTAAAATGCCAATTTTTAATATTTTATGAAATATTAAGCTGTCATGAAAAATGCTATATGTATACTCTCTTATATCGCTAAGGTTTATCGCACTAGGTAAATGCACAGGTGCACTTCTCTTATATCGCTAAGGTTAATATTTTAATTAATTGGACAAAACCAAATTATTGGGCTAACTTTAATTTGAACTTGACAAATAATTTTTGGGAAATTTTTCGACATTGACTTGTCACCATTTTATAAAATTATATATTAAGAGCATTTTTTAATTTTTGTCAAAATCAGATTTCTCTCTCTCTCTCTCGTTTGATGGTCTAGAACTAGAATACCAATGTGTTTTTACCAATTGATCACTTTGTGTTATCGGATTTCTTCCACATTAAATGTGAAGAATAAATATTCTAATTTTGTGATTATAGTAAGTCTATATTAATTAATGGAATTAAATAAAATAAGTATACTAATTTTTTCATGCTAATTTTTGTGACTCAAATTTTCACTTGTGTTCAATATCAAACACGTACATCAAACGTACGAGGTGTAGAAATTTGAACCATTGATATTGTGACCGTATACTTCACAATAGGATTTAGTTGTGACATATGGTCACAAACAACTGGCAACTACGAGTGATCATCGTTTTTGTATATCACAATGATATGTTGAGATGGACGTTAATTGGCGACAAACTTAGAAAGAATATTCTCCCAAACAATATTGTTTTAATGTTACTAGAAGTCATTGTACCTGAAATTTAAGTTTGGCTATGAACAATATTAGTCACTTAATATTTATTTTTATTTTTTTAATGAAGCTGACATTAATCAACCTAAAAAACATAATAATAATCAACTAATTAAGTCAAAAGAGAGTCCTAACTTGTGATTAAAATTTTAATGAAGTCAAATAGAAGTTCCATAGTCATTTTCAAACTGAAAATATTTCATTAGGATTTTGACAAAAATATAATATACTTAATTAGCTTGACCTTCTTAATTAGGTAAATGCACAGATGCACTTCTCCAATTACGTGTGTACCATGTTTGGCGGAGTTAAAAAGCAAATTTTTAATACTTTATGAAATATTAAGCTGTCATGAAAAATGCTATATGTATACTCTCTTATATCGCTAAGGTTCATCGTACTAGTCACGAGAGAGGTGGAATGATAATTTTGTCATTGTCCTATAAGGAGGAGCATACATGAGCGACATGATGGATCTATAGCAGACAATGTGCCATGGTTGAAAAAGTTTCAAAATTTTACTTAAAAAATTTTATTTATACAAAATCATACTAGTCAAATTAGATATTTTGATTAGACTTATTGGTTACTAAACTTTTGTGCAATGGATGAAATTCGATACAAAATCATCCTTAAAAAATACTGAAACATTATACTTCTAACTTATCGGTTACTAAACTTTTGTGCAATGGATCGAAAAAAAAAAACCCTCCTCCTTAATCCGGGCTTGGGACCGGCCGTGTGATGATTACGGGCGGAGTTGAAAAACTTTTTTTTGAATTTAATTTGCAGACTAATAACAACACAAGTAAAGAAAACTGAACTTTTAAAGTTAGCAATTTTTAAAATATGTAGATATCTTTGACATCCATCAATTTAGCTACAAAAGTCCATTCTAAACAAGTCAAACCAACAATCATCTTGATTTTAGTACTATATAACACTAATTAAGGCTTTTTATTCGCAGTAGGTAGCTTTAACTTTATCACTGACACAACCATAGTAATTATATCCAACATGCTTTAGACATTTAGACTCAAAATGTGATTTAATGCGCTATTAAAGTGTTGTTGATAAAATACGTGTCCATGTTTTGACAAGTGTATGTGTGTGCATAGTCAAGTCGTCATATGCTTGGTTGATGATATCCCCACCCATAATGGACAATATTGCTTTCCCCGCTCGTGAGATGCACTATTCCCCCAACTTTATATTTTCTCTCTTGCCCCAAGTGTATGATCTAAGGTTGCTCTCGGATCGCTCTTTCATACCCGCTCTTGTTTAGTTGGGTCAATCCAATGATAGCATTACCATATTTTGTGAGGATTCTCCTTGATTTGAGTGCTTCAACCATATGACGTCCACTAAGCAGTCAAACCCATTATTAATCTAAAATCCCAATATGAAGCTCGGCCAGACATTTGCAACCTTATTTTATTTTTATCTTTATATATAGATTTGTATTTGCGCATTTTTTGGCCTCTTCATCCTATGTGCAATACCACTCTTCGATCTTGCTTTCTAAATGACCCTTGTAGCGAGCTTTGGGCCGATGACTCCCAAGTCAGACGACCTTAGGGCAACAGGTTTTAAAGGGACCCCTTCGGGCTTAATTGCTCGAGTCAAATAGGCTACGAAGAGCAGAATAAGACGAGCGGAGGCAGTCTCTTCATCTTATGTGCAATAAGAAGAGCGGAGACATATGGTTATGCAAGTCGGCAAAAAATATGCGGGGATTAGATCGCTAACATTTGGTCATTGTCTAGCTTTCATCACAGGTGATAAGCACTCCACACAATTTTTGACATGCACGGAACCCACACAAATACGAATATCTCATACTACCATGGATCGACCACCGCTAAACTTATCCTTTCAGTGATTGAATACTTTCTAGATAAGGCAATGGTTTATCTACGGTAAACTATAATTTTCTAAGAGTGCATCAAACACAGGCAATGAACGTCATGACTATTGTGCTCAAAAATAGTCTCGCATGGACAAATATTTTATTAACAACACTAAAATAGCATGCAAATTCACAGGATGAGGAACTACATATCCACAACACGTAGGATAAATCCACTTAGGGTAGTTTTACGCATCAGTGGAGTCAGCCTCCTATTGGATGCCAAATTTGTGCAAAAAAATGAGTACTAAATAACAGAATTCATGTTTATGGTCAATGCATAGCTCAGACTTTTAAGCTAAATCAAGTTCAGTCTTGGATTTCGTAGAGAAAAAATTTATTTTCTTTAGAAAGAATTTTTTTTTCCCTTAAAACTCTTCTTTTTTCTAAACAAATCGCTTTAAAAACTTTCTTTAAAAAAAATCTTTTTCTTCAAAGATTCTTCTCGGAATTTCTTTTAGAAATCCTTTTTAAAGATTTATTTGCTATAAAAAACTATTTTTAAAAAGATTTTTTTTTGTAAAATTTTTTTTCATTTATTATTAATAATTATTATATTATTATTTCAACTAGTTTTGTTAATGAAAAGTTAGATTAGAGGGAGATTTTTTTTTCCTGAAAACTGTTTTTTTTTAAACAAATCGTTTTAAAAACTTTCTTTTAAAAAAAATCTTTTTCTTCAAAGATTCTTTTAGGAATTTCTTTTCGAAATCTTTTTTAAAGATTTCTTTTTTTAAATCCTTTCTTTAAAGATTTTTTTGTAAAAATATTTTTTTGATTTATTAATAATATTATTATCATTACATTATTATTTCGACTATTTTTTTTTAATGAAAAGCTAGATTGGAGAGGGATAATTTTTAAACATTGCGATTCGCTTGCAAAATTTGAAGTGTTTTTTTTTTCTTTTTTTTGTGGGTTTTTCAAGAGGCTATTACTACGACTTGGGGGCGGGGATTGGGTGTGGATTTTGGACTAAAGTCTTTTTTTTATAAAAAGTTAAGAGAAAGATAATTTCCGGAAACATTGCTGTTGGATTTCTTTAAAAATTTTAAAGTTGTTGTTTTGTGGGGTTTTTTTTTTTTTTTTTTGTAATATATATAGATATATATATATATATAAAAGACTAGATATCAATAAGTAGCATTAGAGAGGAATTACCAGCGGATGGATGATCGGCACATACCCAAGATCTTTTGGTGGACGTTTTGTCGGCGACGCCGACGAACCCTTGGGCAGATGAATCGCTTGTAGCCATTTTCGGAGCTTCGACTTTGTTGATCGCCTTTTTGGCTTTTTCGGCTTTTTCTCAGGATGAAGCAATGGTGCTGTCATAGAAGAAATGGATGACGCAGGGGAAGGTGGAGTAGACGACTCTTGAGTACTTTGAGCGATTGACTCTTGAGTTTGAGCCATTGAATGATGGATGAAAGTAGAATTAGGCTGCAGATTGTTGATGCGAGAGAGATATAGAATTTGTGTGTGTGTGTATGTGAGTTTGTGAAGAGGAACCTATACATATATATATTTATTTATAATAATACCAGGTGAGTTCAACTGGATTTAGGAATCCTACTCCTATTCGAAATAGACTTTTAATCGTAATAGAGAACCCTTACGCTTAAATCCCACGGAAAATTCAAGAAAAAGTTTGAATGTGATGTTGGGCCCGGTTAGTTCTTGGGACTGGTTGAATGAAATTTGGGTTAGCATGTTCATCACCCTCATGACAAGCCCATCGCGTGCACGCGCATGTAGTTGAGATAGTACTATCGGGTTTGGGTTATAAATGGGGCGTGACAGCTAAGTGGTATTAGAGCAGGATGTCGATCATCAATCACACAGTATCGTCTCCACCAAGCTACTCCAAGACATGAAAGTGGTTATTTTATGTTTACATTGCTTTACTGAGATATATATATGTGAATAAAAAATTGCCCCATTACGGTGCTTACGAGATTGTCGCAACACACCTCCCAAGATATGACGATCCTATTCTTGCGCATACATAGTACTTCTATTTATCTCATTCAATTGTCCAATTTTAAATCATAAGTTTCCATTCATTCGAGAATGATTTTCTACAATTAAAGATACTAAGTTCACCTAGTCGAAACATAGAATTTAATTCAACACTCAATTGGACAAAGTGGACATCCGGTCGCAAAGGAATTAACAGTCAAATATCAGAACGAACGTGTGCAGTGTTAGTCGCACATGCAACATATCGTTCGGGAATAAGCTTTCTTTTTCTTAGCGACCGAGTAGTCTTAGAATGAGTCTCTAGGACCCCCTGTTTCATACAACCCGGTGGAGCGGCACACGATATAGGTTAATATTTTAATTAATTGGATAAAACCAAATAATTGGGCTAACTGTAATTTGAACTTGACAAATAATTTTTGGGAAATTTTTCGACATTGACTTGTCGCCATTTTATAAAATTATATATTAAGAGTATTTTTTAATTTTTGTCAAAATCAGATTTCTCTCTCTCTCTCGTTTGATGGTCTAGAACTCGAATACCAATGTGTTTTTACCAATTGATCACTTTGTGTTATCGGATTTCTTCCACATTAAATGTGAAGAATAAATATTCTAATTTTGTGATTATAGTAAGTCTATATTAATTAATGGAATTAAATAAAATAAGTATACTAATTTTTTCACGCTAATTTTTGTGACTCAATTTTTCACTTGTGTTCAATATCAAACACGTACATCAAACGTACGAGGTGTAGAAATTTGAACCATTGATATTGTGACCGTATACTTCACAATAGGATTTAGTTGTGACATATGGTCACAAACAACTGGCAACTACAAGTGATCATCGTTTTTGTATATCACAATGATATGTTGAGATGGACGTTAATTGGCGACAAACTTAGAATGAATATTCTCCCAAACAATATTGTTTTAATGTTACTAGAAGTCATTGTACCTGAAATTTAAGTTTGGCTATGAACAATATTAGTCACTTAATATTTATTTTTATTTTTTTAATGAAGCTGACATTAATCAACCTAAAAAACATAATAATAATCAACTAATTAAGTCAAAAGAGAGTCCTAACTTGTGATTAAAATTTTAATGAAGTCAAATAGAAGTTCCATAGTCATTTTCAAACTGAAAATATTTCATTAGGATTTTGACAAAAATATAATATACTTAATTAGCTTGACCTTCTTAATTAGGTAAATGCACAGATGCACTTCTCCAGTTACGTGTGTACCTTGTTTGGCGGAGTTAAAAAGCAAATTTTTAATACTTTATGAAATATTAAGCTGTCATGAAAAATGCTATATGTGTACTCTCTTATATCGCTAAGGTTCATCGTACTAGTCACGAGAGAGGTGGAATGATAATTTTGTCATTGTCCTATAAGGAGGAGCATACATGAGCGACATGATGGACCTATAGCAGACAATGTGCCATGGTTGAAAAAGTTTCAAAATTTTACTTAAAAAATTTTATTTATACAAAATCATACTAGTCAAATTAGATATTTTGATTAGACTTATCGGTTACTAAACTTTTGTGCAATGGATGAAATTCGATACAAAATCATCCTTAAAAAATACTGAAACATTATACTTCTAACTTATCGGTTACTAAACTTTTGTGCAATGGATGGAAAAAAAAAAAACCCTCCTCCTTAATCCGGGCTTGGGACTGGCCGTGTGATGATTACGGGCGGAGTTGAAAAACTTTTTTTTTTTTGAATTTAATTTGCAGACTAATAACAACACAAGTAAAGAAAACTGAACTTTTAAAGTTAGCAATTTTTAAACTATGTAGATATCTTTGACATCCATCAATTTAGCTACAAAAGTCCATTCTAAACAAGTCAAACCAACAATCATCTTGATTTTAGTACTATATAACACTAATTAAGGCTTTTTATTCGTAGTAGGTAGCTTTAACTTTATCACTGACACAACCATAGTAATTATATCCAACATGCTTTAGACATTTAGACTCAAAATGTGATTTAATGCGCTATTAAAGTGTTGTTGATAAAATACGTGTCCATGTTTTGACAAGTGTATGTGTGTGCATAGTCAAGTCGTCATATGCTTGGTTGATGATATCCCCACCCATAATGGACAATATTGCTTTCCCGCTCGTGAGATGCACTATTCCCCCAACTTTATATTTTCTCTCTTGCCCCAAGTGTATGATCTAAGGTTGCTCTCGGATCGCTCTTTCATACCCGCTCTTGTTTAGTTGGGTCAATCCAATGATAGCATTACCATATTTTGTGAGGATTCTCCTTGATTTGAGTGCTTCAACCATATGACGTCCACTAAGCAGTCAAACCCATTATTGATCTAAAATCCCAATATGAAGCTCGGCCAGACATTTGCAACCTTATTTTATTTTTATCTTTATATATAGATTTGTATTTGCGCATTTTTTGGCCTCTTCATCCTATGTGCAATACCACTCTTCGATCTTGCTTTCTAAATGACCCTTGTAGCGAGCTTTGGGCCGATGACTCCCAAGTCAGACGACCTTAGGGCAACAGGTTTTAAAGGGACCCCTTCGGGCTTAAATGCTCGAGTCAAATAGGCTACGAAGAGCAGAATAAGACGAGCGGAGGCAGTCTCTTCATCTTATGTGCAATAAGAAGAGCGGAGACATATGGTTATGCAAGTCGGCAAAAAATATGCGGGGATTAGATCGCTAACATTTGGTCATTGTCTAGCTTTCATCACAGGTGATAAGCACTCCACACAATTTTTGACATGCACGGAACCCACACAAATACGAATATCTCATACTACCATGGATCGACCACCCCTAAACTTATCCTTTCAGTGATTGAATACTTTCTAGATAAGGCAATGGTTTATCTACGGTAAACTATAATTTTCTAAGAGTGCATCAAACACAGGCAATGAACGTCATGACTATTGTGCTCAAAAATAGTCTCGCATGGACAAATATTTTATTAACAACACTAAAATAGCATGCAAATTCACAGGATGAGAAACTACATATCCACAACACTTAGGATAAATCCATGTAGGATAGTTTTACGCATCAGTGGAGTCAGCTTCCTATTGGATGCCAAATTCGTGCAAAAAAAATACGTACTAAATAACAGAATTCATGTTTATGGTCAATGCATGGCACAGACTTTTCAGCTAAATCAAGTTCAGTCTCGGATTTCGTAGAGAAAAAGTTGAATTCCTTTAAAAAGATTTTTGTGCCCTTAAAACTCTTCTTTTTTCTAAACAAATCGCTTTAAAAACCTTCTTTAAAAAAAATCTTTTTCTTCAAAGATTCTTCTAGGAATTTCTTTTAGAAATCTTTTTCAAAGATTTATTTTCTATAAAAAAATATTTTTTAAAAGATTTTTTTTTGTAAAAATATTTTTTTCATTTATTATTAATAATTATTATATTATTATTTCAAGTAATGTTTTTTTATGAAAAGTTAGATTAGCGAGAGATTTTTTTTCCTGAAAACTGTTCTTTTTTTTTTCAAACATATCGTTTTAAAAACTTTCTTTAAAAAGAAATCTTTTTCTTCAAAGATTCTTTTTAATTTCTTTTCTTTTAAAGATTTCTTTTTAAAAAGATCCTTTTCTAAAAGTTTTTGTAAATTTTTTGATTTATTAATAATAATAATTATTATTATATTATTATTTCGAATTTTTTTTTAATGAAAAGTTAGATTAGAGAGGGATAATTTTTAAACATTGCGATTCCCTTACAAAATTTGAAGTTTTTTTTTTTTTTGGTGGGGTTTTCAAGAAGCTACTACTACGACATGGGGGTGTGGGGGTGGGGTGGGGGGGATTAGGTGGGTGGGGATTTTGGACTAAAGTCTTTCATAAAAAGTTAAGAGAAAGATAATTTCCGGAAACATTACCATTGGATTTCTTTAAAAATTTTAAAGTTGTTGTTTTGTGGTTTTTTTTTTGTAAAAATATTTTTTTGCTTTATTATTAATAATTATTAGATTATTATTTCAACTAATTTTTTGTTAATGAAACGTTAGATTAGAGAGAGATTTTTTTTTTTCTGAAAACTGTACCTTTTTTAAAAAAAAAAATCGTTTTAAAAACTTTCTATAAAAAAAAATCTTTTTCTTCAAAGATTCTTTTAGGAATTTCTTTTAGAAATCTTTTTTAAAGATTTTTTTGTAAAATTTTATTTATTTATTAATAATAATTGTTATTATTATATTATTATTTCGACTATTTTTTTTTAATGAAAAGTTAGATTAGAGAGGGATAATTTTTAAACATTGCGATTCCCTTACAAAATTTGAAGTGTTTTTTTTTTTTTGGTGGGTTTTTTTTTGGACTAAAGTCTTTTATAAAAAGTTAGAGAAAGATAAATTCCGGAAACATTACTATTGGGTTTCTTTAAAAATTTTAAAGTTGTGGTTTTGTTGGTATTTTTTTTTTTTTGTTTGTAATAGTATATATATATATATAAAAGACTAGATATCAATAAGTAGCATTAAAGGGAATTACCAGCGGATGGATGATCGGCACCGCATACGCAAGATCTTTTGGTAGACGTTACGACGGCACGAAACCTTTGGCAGATGAATCGTTTGTAGCCATTTTCGGAGCTTCGACTTTGTTGATCGCCTTTTTGGCTTTTTCGGCTTTTTCTCAGGACGAAGCAATGGTGCTGTCATAGAAGAAGTGGATGAAGCAGGGGAAGCTGGAGGAGACGACTCTTGAGTGCTTTGAGCGATTGACTCGTGAGTTTGAGCCATTGAATGATGGAAGAATGTAGAATTAGTCTGCAGAGTGTTGATGCGAGGGAGATATAGAATTTGTGTGTGTTTATGTGAGTTTGTGAAGAGGAACCTCTCTATATATATATATATATATATATATATATATATATATATATATATATATATTTATAATAATACCATGTGAGATCAATAGGATTTAGGAATTCTAATCCTACTCGAAATAGACTTTCAATCGTAATAGAGAACCCTTACGCTTAAATCCCACGTGTGATGTTGGGCCTGGTTAGTTCTTTGGACTGGATGAATAAAATTTGGGCTAGCATGTTCGTCACCCTCATGACAAGCCCATCACGTGCGCGCACATGTAGTTGAGATAGTATTATCGGGTTTGGGTTATAAATGGGGCGTGACAGCTAAGTGGTATAGAGCAGGATGTCGATCATCAGTCAAGTAATATCGTCTCCACCAAGCTACTCCAAGACATGAAAGTGGTTATTTTATGTTATTTACATTGCGTTACTTAGATATATATATGTGAATACAAAATCGCCCCGCTGCGGTGCTTATGAGATTATCGCAACACGCCTCCTAAGATATGAAGATCTTATTCTTGAACAAACATAGTATTTCGACCACAGGAAACACAAACCCAAATTCTTGATTGTAACTCTCTGTTTATGCAAAAATATGTATGAAGGTATAGGTGTAGAATTCCTTCATTTCAATATGCAAAGTTTAAAGAGAGTTTGTCTGGTTGGTCACCGTCTGAAAAAAAATGAAAAATGGAAGAGTGCTTCTTTTTTGTTTTCTTTTGTTCATTTGCTTCCATGGAAAAAAAAAAAAAAAAAGAATCGAAGTTAACCGTCAATCACCAACCATCAACTGCGGGAAGTTTTTTTTGTCTAAAACTATCTACCACGTGTCACTCAAGCAGTGTGCCACTTGTCGCACACATATTTTATCTTCTATTTATCTCATTCAGTTGTCCAATTTTAAATCATAAGTTTCCATTCATTCGAGAATGATTTTCTACAATTAAAGACACTAAGTTCATCTAGTCGAAACATAGAATTTAATTCATCACTCAATTGGACAAAGTGGACATCCGGTCGCAAAGGAATTAACAGTCAAATATCAGAACGAACGTGTGCAGTGTTACTCGCACATTCAACATATCGTTCGGGAATAAGCTTTCTTTTTCTTAGCGACCGAGTAGTTTTCCCTCTACATATTCACCGCCCTTGTTTTAGTTAGATTGAGTCTCTAGGATCCCCTGTTTCATACGACCCGGTGGAGCGGCACAAGATATAGGTTAATATTTTAATTAATAGGACAAAACCAAATTATTGGGCTAACTTTAACTTGAACTTGACAAATAATTTTTTGGAAATTTTTCCACAGCAACTTGTCGCCATTTTATAAAATTATATATTAAGAGCATCTTTTAATTTTTGTCAAAATCAGATTTCTCTCTCTCTCTCTCTCTCGTTTGATGGTCTAGAACTAGAATACCAATGTGTTTTTACCAATTGATCACTTTTGGTTATCGGATTTCTTCCACATTAAATGTGAAGAATAAATATTCATATTTTGTGATTATAGTAAGTCTATATTTATTAATGGAATTAAATAAAATAAGTATACTAATTTTTTCATGCAAATTTTTGTCACTCAATTTGTCACTTGTGTTCAATATCAAACACGTACATCAAACGTACGAGGTGTAGAAATTTGAACCATTGATATTGTGACCGTATACTTCGCAATAGGATTTAGTTGTCGCAGATGGTCACAAACAACTGGCAACTACGAGTGATCATCGTTTTTGTATATTACAGTGATCTATTGAGATGGACGTTAGTTGGCCACAAACTTAGAAAGAATATTATCACAAACAATGTTGTTTTAATCTTACTAGATGTCACCGTACCTAAAATTTAAGTTTGGATATGAACAATATTTGTCACTTAATTTTTATTTTTTATTTTTTAATGAAGCTGACAATCAACTTAAGAAACACAATAACAATCAACTAATTAAGTCAAAAGAGAGCCCTCACTAGCATTTAAAATTTTAATGAAGTAAAATATAACTTCCTTAGTCATTTTCAGACTCAAAATATTTCATTAGGATTTTGACAAAAATATAATATATTTAATTAGCTTGACCTTCTTAATTAGGTAAATGCACAGGTGCACTTCTCCAATTACGTGTGTACCATGTTTGGCTTAGTTTAAAAGCCAAATTTTAATACTTTATGAAATATTAAGCCATCACGAAAAATGTTATATGTATACTCTCTTATATCGCTAAGGTTCATCGCACTAGTCATGAGAGAGGTGGAATGATAATTTTGTCGTTGTATACAAGATCGACGTGATGGATCTGTAGTAGACAATGTGCTTGGATGAAAGAGTTTCAAAATTTTACTTTAAAAAATTCTATTTATACAAAATAATACTAGTCAAATTAGACATTTTGATTAGACTTATCGGTTACTTAACGTTTGTGCAATGGATGAAATTAGATACAAAATCATACTTAAAAAGTACTGAAACATTATACTTCTAACTTATCGGTTACTAAACTTTTGTGCAATGGATGAAAAAAAACCCTCCTCCTTAATCCGGGCTTGGGACCGGCCGTGTGATGATTACGGGCGGAGTTGAAAAACTTTTTTTTTTTTGGAATTTAATTTGCAGACTAATAACAACACAAGTAAAGCAAACTGAACTTTTAAAGTTAGCAATTTTTAAACTATGTAGATATCTTTGACATCCATCAATTTAGCTTCAAAAGTCCATTCTAAACAAGTCAAACCAACAATCATCTTGATTTTAGTACTATAAAACACTAATTAAGGCTTTTTATTCGCAGTAGGTAGCTTTAACTTTATCACTGACACAACCATAGTAATTATATCCAACATGCTTTAGACATTTAGACTCAAAATGTGATTTAATGCGCTATTAAAGTGTTGTTGATAAAATACGTGTCCATGTTTTGACAAGTGTATGTGTGTGCATAGTCAAGTCGTCATATGCTTGGTTGATGATATCCCCACCCATAATGGACAATATTGCTTTCCCGCTCGTGAGATGCACTATTCCCCCAACTTTATATTTTCTCTCTTGCCCCAAGTGTATGATCTAAGGTTGCTCTCGGATCACTCTTTCATACCCGCTCTTATTTAGTTGGGTCAATCCAATGATAGCATTACCATATTTTGTGAGGATTCTCCTTGATTTGAGTGCTTCAACCATATGACGTCCACTAAGCAGTCAAACCCATTATTGATCTAAAATCCCAATATGAAGCTCGGCCAGACATTTGCAACCTTATTTTATTTTTATCTTTATATATAGATTTGTATTTGCGCATTTTTTGGCCTCTTCATCCTATGTGCAATACCACTCTTCGATCTTGCTTTCTAAATGACCCTTGTAGCGAGCTTTGGGCCGATGACTCCCAAGTCAGACGACCTTAGGGCAACAGGTTTTAAAGGGACCCCTTCGGGCTTAATTGCTCGAGTCAAATAGGCTACGAAGAGCAGAATAAGACGAGCGGAGGCAGTCTCTTCATCTTATGTGCAATAAGAAGAGCGGAGACATATGGTTATGCAAGTCGGCAAAAAATATGCGGGGACTAGATCGCTAACATTTGGTCATTGTCTAGCTTTCATCACAGGTGATAAGCACTCCACACAATTTTTGACATGCACGGAACCCACACAAATACGAATATCTCATACTACCATGGATCGACCACCCCTAAACTTATCCTTTCAGTTATTGAATACTTTCTAAATAAGGCAATGGTTTATCTACGGTAAACTATAATTTTCTAAGAGTGCATCAAACACAGGCAATGAACGTCATGACTATTGTGCTCAAAAGTAGCCTCGCATGGACAAGTATTTTATTAACAACACTAAAATAGCATGCAAATTCACAGGATGAGAAACTACATATCCACAACACTTAGGATAAATCCACGTAGGATAGTTTTACGCATCAGTGGAGTCAGCTTCCTATTGGATGCCAAATTCGTGCAAAAAAAATACGTACTAAATAACAGAATTCATGTTTATGGTCAATGCATAGCACAGACTTTTCAACTAAATCAAGTTCAGCCTCGGATTTCGTAGAGAAAAAGTTGAATTCCTTTAAAAAGATTTCTTTGCCCTTAAAACTCTTCTTTTTTCTAAACCAATCGCGTTAAAAACCTTCTTTAAAAAAAATCTTTTTCTTCAAAGATTCTTCTAGGAATTTCTTTTAGAAATCTTTTTTAAAGATTTATTTTCTATAAAAAAAATATTTTTTAAAAGATTTTTTTTTGTAAAAATATTTTTTTCATTTATTATTAATAATTATTATATTATTATTTCAAGTAATGTTTTTTAATGAAAAGTTAGATTAGAGAGAGATTTTTTTTTCCTGAAAACTGTTCTTTTTTTTTTTTTCAAACATATCGTTTTAAAAACTTTCTTTAAAAAGAAATCTTTTTCTTCAAAGATTCTTTTACGAATTTCTTTTCGAAATCTTTTTTAAAGATTTCTTTTTTAAAAAAGATCCTTTTCTAAAAGTTTTTTTGTAAAATTTTTTTTTGATTTATTAATAATAATATTAATTATGATATTATTATTTCGAATTTTTTTTAATGAAAAGTTAGATTAGAGAGGGATAATTTTTAAACATTGCGATTCCCTTACAAAATTTGAAGTTTTTTTTTTCGGTGGGGTTTTCTAGAAGCTACTACTACGACATGGGGGTGTGGGGGTGGGGTGGGGGGGATTAGGTGGGTGGGGATTTTGGACTAAAGTCTTTCATAAAAAGTTAAGAGAGAGATAATTTCCGGAAACATTACCATTGGATTTCTTTAAAAATTTTAAAGTTGTTGTTTTGTGGTTTTTTTTTTGTAAAAATATTTTTTTGGTTTATTATTAATAATAATTATTAGATTATTATTTCAACTAATTTTTTGTTAATGAAACGTTAGATTAGAGAGAGATTTTTTTTCTGAAAACTGTTCGTTTTTTTTTTTTTAAAAATCGTTTTAAAAACTTTCTTTAAAAAAAAAACTCTTTTTCTTCAAAGATTCTTTTAGGAATTTCTTTTAGAAATCTTTTTTAAAGATTTTTTTGTAAACTTTTATTTATTTATTAATAATAATTGTTATTATTATATTATTATTTCGACTATTTTTTTTTAATGAAAAGTAGGATTAGAGAGGGATAATTTTTAAACATTGCGATTCCCTTACAAAATTTGAAGTGTTTTTTTTTTTGGTGGGTTTTTTTTTGGACTAAAGTGTTTTATAAAAAGTTAGAGAAAGATAAATTCCGGAAACATTACTATTGGGTTTCTTTAAAAATTTTAAAGTTGTGGTTTTGTTGGTTTCTTTTTTTTTTGTTTGTAATAGTATATATATATATATAAAAGACTAGATATCAATAAGTAGCATTAAAGGGGAATTACCAGCGGATGGATGATCGGCACCGCATACGCAAGATCTTTTGGTAGACGTTCTGACGACGCCGACGAAACCTTTGGCAGATGAATCGTTTGTAGCCATTTTCGGAGCTTCGACTTTGTTGATCGCCTTTTTGGCTTTTTCGGCTTTTTCTCAGGACGAAGCAATGGTGCTGTCATAGAAGAAGTGGAGGAAGCAGGGGAAGCTGGAGGAGACGACTCTTGAGTGCTTTGAGCGATTGACTCGTGAGTTTGAGCCATTGAATGATGGAAGAATGTAGAATTAGTCTGCAGAGTGTTGATGCGAGGGAGATATAGAATTTGTGTGTGTTTATGTGAGTTTGTGAAGAGGAACCTATATATATATATATATATATTTATTTATAATAATACCATGTGAGATCAATAGGATTTAGGAATTCTAATCCTACTCGAAATAGACTTTCAATTGTAATAGAGAACCCTTACGCTTAAATCCCACGTGTGATGTTGGGCCCGGTTAGTTCTTTGGACTGGATGAATAAAATTTGGGCTAGCATGTTCGTCACCCTCATGACAAGCCCATCACGTGCGCGCACATGTAGTTGAGATAGTATTATCGGGTTTGGGTTATAAATGGGGCGTGACAGCTAAGTGGTATAGAGCAGGATGTCGATCATCAGTCAAGTAATATCGTCTCCACCAAGCTACTCCAAGACATGAAAGTGGTTATTTTATGTTATTTACATTGCGTTACTTAGATATATATATGTGAATACAAAATCGCCCCGCTGCGGTGCTTATGAGATTATCGCAACACGCCTCCTAAGATATGAAGATCTTATTCTTGAACAAACATAGTATTTCGACCACAGGAAACACAAACCCAAATTCTTGATTGTAACTCTCTGTTTATGCAAAAATATGTATGAAGGTATAGGTGTAGAATTCCTTCATTTCAATATGCAAAGTTTAAAGAGAGTTTGTCTGGTTGGTCACCGTCTGAAAAAAAATGAAAAATGGAAGAGTGCTTCTTTTTTGTTTTCTTTTGTTCATTTGCTTCCATGGAAAAAAAAAAAAGAATCGGAGTTAACCGTCAATCATCAACCATCAACTGCGGGAAGTTTTTTTTGTCTAAAACTATCTACCACGTGTCACTCAAGCAGTGTGCCACTTGTCCCACACATATTTTATCTTCTATTTATCTCATTCAGTTGTCCAATTTTAAATTATAAGTTTCGATTCATTCGAGAATGATTTTCTACAATTAAAGACACTAAGTTCATCTAGTCGAAACATAGAATTTAATTCATCACTCAATTGGACAAAGTGGACATCCGGTCGCAAAGGAATTAACAGTCAAATATCAGAACGAACGTGTGCAGTGTTACTCGCACATTCAACATATCGTTCGGGAATAAGCTTTCTTTTTCTTAGCGACCGAGTAGTTTTCCCTCTACATATTCACCGCCCTTGTTTTAGTTAGATTGAGTCTCTAGGATCCCCTGTTTCATACGACCCGGTGGAGCGGCACAAGATATAGGTTAATATTTTAATTAATAGGACAAAACCAAATTATTGGGCTAACTTTAACTTGAACTTGACAAATAATTTTTTGGAAATTTTTCCACAGCAACTTGTCGCCATTTTATAAAATTATATATTAAGAGCATCTTTTAATTTTTGTCAAAATCAGATTCTCTCTCTCTCTCTCTCGTTTGATGGTCTAGAACTAGAATACCAATGTGTTTTTACCAATTGATCACTTTTGGTTATCGGATTTCTTCCACATTAAATGTGAAGAATAAATATTCATATTTTGTGATTATAGTAAGTCTATATTTATTAATGGAATTAAATAAAATAAGTATACTAATTTTTTCATGCAAATTTTTGTCACTCAATTTGTCACTTGTGTTCAATATCAAACACGTACATCAAACGTACGAGGTGTAGAAATTTGAACCATTGATATTGTGACCGTATACTTAATAGGATTTAGTTGTCGCAGATGGTCACAAACAACTGGCAACTACGAGTGATCATCGTTTTTGTATATTACAGTGATCTATTGAGATGGACGTTAGTTGGCCACAAACTTAGAAAGAATATTATCACAAACAATGTTGTTTTAATCTTACTAGATGTCACCGTACCTAAAATTTAAGTTTGGATATGAACAATATTTGTCACTTAATTTTTAATTTTTATTTTTTAATGAAGCTGACAATCAACTTAAGAAACACAATAACAATCAACTAATTAAGTCAAAAGAGAGCCCTCACTTGCATTTAAAATTTTAATGAAGTAAAATATAACTTCCTTAGTCATTTTCAGACTCAAAATATTTCATTAGGATTTTGACAAAAATATAATATATTTAATTAGCTTGACCTTCTTAATTAGGTAAATGCACAGGTGCACTTCTCCAATTACGTGTGTACCATGTTTGGCTTAGTTTAAAAGCCAAATTTTAATACTTTATGAAATATTAAGCCATCACGAAAAATGTTATATGTATACTCTCTTATATCGCTAAGGTTCATCGCACTAGTCATGAGAGAGGTGGAATGATAATTTTGTCGTTGTCCTATAAGGAGGAGTATACATGATCGACATGATGGATCTGTAGTAGACAATGTGCTTGGTTGAAAGAGTTTAAAAATTTTACTTAAAAAAATTTTATTTATACAAAATCATACTAGTCAAATTAGATATTTTGATTAGACTTATCGGTTACTAAACTTTTGTGCAATGGATGAAATTAGATACAAAATCATACTTAAAAAATATTGAAACATTATACTTCTAACTTATCGGTTACTAAACTTTTGTGCCATGGATGAAAAAAAAAACCCTCCTCCTTAATCCGGGCTTGGGACCGGCCGTGTGATGATTACGGGCGGAGTTGAAAAACTTTTTTTTTTTTTGAATTTAATTTGCAGACTAATAACGAAACAAGTAAAGCAAACTAAACCTTCAAAGTTAGCAATTTTTAAACTATGTAGATATCTTTGACATCAGTCAATTTGGCTTCAAAAGTCCATTCTACACAAGTCAAACCAACAATCATCTTGATTTTAGTACTGTAAAACACTAATTAAGGCTTTTTATTCGCAGTAGGTAGCTTTAACTTTATCACTGACACAGCCATAATAATTATATCCAACATGCTTTAGACATTTAGACTCACAATGTGATTTAGTGCGCTATTAAAGAGTTGTTGATAAAATACGTGTCCATGTTTTGACAAGTGTATGTGTTTGCATAGTCAAGTCGTCATATGCTTGGTTGATGATATCACCACCCATAATGGACAATATTGCTTTCCTGCTCGTGAGATGCACTATTCCCCCAACTTTATATTTTCTCTCTTGCCCCAACTGTATGATCTAAGGTTGCTCTCGGATCACTCTTTCATACCCGCTCTTGTTTAGTTGGGTCAATCCAATGACAGCATAACCATATTTAGTGAGGGTTCTCCTTGATTTGAGTGCTTCAACCATATGACGTCCACTAAGCAGTCAAACCCATTATTAATCTAAAATCCCAATATGAAGCTCGGCCAGACATTTGCAACCTTATTTTATTTTTATCTTTATATATAGATTTGTATTTGCGCATTTTTTGGCCTCTTCATCCTATGTGCAATACCACTCTTCGATCTTGCTTTCTAAATGACCCTTGTAGCGAGCTTTGGGCCGATGACTCCCAAGTCAGACGACCTTAGGGCAACAGGTTTTAAAGGGACCCCTTCGGGCTTAATTGCTCGAGTCAAATAGGCTACGAAGAGCAGAATAAGACGAGCGGAGCCAGTCTCTTCATCTTATGTGCAATAAGAAGAGCGGAGACATATGGTTATGCAAGTCGGCAAAAAATATGCGGGGACTAGATCGCTTACATTTGGTCATTGTCTAGCTTTCATCACAGGTGATGAGCACTCCACACAATTTTTGACATGCACGGAACCCACACAAATACGAATATCTCAAACTACCATGGATCGACCACCCCTAAACTTATCCTTTCAGTGATTGAATACTTTCTAGATAAGGCAATGGTTTATCTACGGTAAACTATAATTTTCTAAGAGTGCATCAAACACAGGCAATGAACGTCATGACTATTGTGCTAAAAATAGTCTCGCATGGACAACTATTTTATTAACAACACTAAAATAGCATGCAAATTCACAGGATGAGAAACTACATATCCACAACACGTAGGATAAATCCACGTAGGGTAGTTTTACGCATCAGTGGAGTCAGCCTCCTATTGGATGCCAAATTCGTGCAAAAAAATAAGTACTAAATAACAGAATTCATGTTTATGGTCAATGCATAGCTCAGACTTTTTAGCTAAATCAAGTTCAGTCTTGGATTTCGTAGAGAAAAAGTTGAATTTCTTTAAAAAGAATTTTTTTCCTTAAAACTCTTCTTTTTTCTAAACAAATCGCTTTAAAAACTTTCTTTAAAAAAAATCTTTTTCTTCAAAGATTCTTCGAGGAATTTCTTTTAGAAATCTTTTTTAAGGATTTATTTTCTGTAAAAAATATTTTTTTAAAAATTTTTTTTTGTAAAAATATTTTTTTCAGTTATTATTAATAATTATTATATTATTATTTCAACTAGTTTTTTTAATGAAAAGTTAGATTAGACGGAGATTTTTTTTTCTGAAAACTGTTTTTTTTTTTTAACAAATCGTTTTAAAAACTTTCTTTTAAAAAAAATCTTTTTCTTCAAAGATTCTTTTAGGAATTTCTTTTCGAAATCTTTTTTAAAGATTTCTTTTTTAAAAAAAATCATTTTTTTAATTTTTTTGTAAAAATATTTTTTTGATTTATTAATAATAATTATTATTATATTATTATGATTTCGACTTTTTTTTTAATGAAAAGTTAGATTACGGAGGGATAATTTTTAAACATTGCAATTCCCTTACAAAATTTGAAGGTTTTTTTTTTTTTGGTGGGTTTTTCAAGAAGCCACTACTACGTCATGGGGGTGGGGGCTTGGGGGTGGGTATTCTGGCGTCAGGGGATTCGGTGGGTTGGGATTTTGGACTAAAGTATTTTATAAAAAGTTAGAGAAAGATAATTTCCGGAAACATTACCATTGGATTTCTTTAAAAATTTTAAACTTGTTGTTTTGTGGGTTTTTTTTTGTAAAAATATTTTATTGATTTATTATTAATAATTATTATATTATTATTTCAACTAATTTTTTATTAAATAAAAGTTCCACTAGAGAAAGATTTTTTTTTTTCTGAAACTTGTTCTTTTTTAAAAAAAAAATCGTTTTAAAAACTTTCTTTTAAAAAAAATCTTTTTCTTCAAAGATTCTTTTAGGAATTTCTTTTAGAAATCTTTTTTAAAGATTTATTTTTAAAAATCCTTTCTTTAAAGATTTTTTTGTAATTTTTTTTTTTGATTTATTAATAATAATTATTATTATTACATTATTATTTGGACTATTTTTTTTTTAATGAAAAGTTAGATTAGAGACGGATAATTTTTAAACATTGCGATTCCGTTGCAAAATTTGAAGTGTTTTTTTTTTCTTTTTTTTTGTGGGTTTTTCAAGAGGCTATTGCTACGACCTGGGGGATTGGGTGGGTGGAGATTTTGGACTAAAGTCTTTTTTTTTATAAAAAGTTAAGAGAAAGATAATTTCCGGAAACATTACTGTTGGATTTCTTTAAAAATTTTAAAGTTGTTGTTTTGTGGGGTTTTTTTTTTTTGTAATATAATATAGATATATATATAAAAGACTAGATATCAATAAGTAGCATTAGAGAGGAATTACCAGCGGATGGATGATCGGCACATACCCAAGATCTTTTGGTGGACGTTTTGTCGACGACGCCAACGAACCCTTGGGCAGATGAATCGCTTGTAGCCATTGTCGGAGCTTCGACTTTGTTGATCGCCTTTTTGGCTTTTTCGGCTTTTTCTCACGACGAAGCAATGGTGCTGTCATAGAAGAAGTGGATGACGCAGGGGAAGGTGGAGTAGACGACTCTTGAGTACTTTGAGCGATTGACTCTTGAGTTTTAGCCATTGAATGATGGAAGAAAGTAGAATTAGTCTGCAGATTGTTGATGCGAGAGAGATATAGAATTTGTGTGTGTGTGTTTATGTGAGTTTGTGAAGAGGAACCTATACATATATATATCTATTTATAATAATACCATGTGAGTTCAACTAGATTTAGGAATCCCACTCCTATTCGAAATAGACTTTCAATCGTAATAGAGATCCCTTACGCTTAAATCCCACGGAAAATTCAAGAAAAAGTGTGAATGTGATGTTGGGCCCGGTTAGTTCTTGGGACTGGTTGAATGAAATTTGGGTTAGCATGTTCATCACCCTCATGACAAGCCCATCACGTGCGCGCGCATGTAGTTGAGATAGTACTATCGGGTTTGGGTTATAAATGGGGCGTGACAGCTAAGTGGTATTAAAGCAGGATATCGATCATCAATCACACAGTATCGTCTCCGCCAAGCTACTCCAAGGCATGAAAGTGGTTATTTTATGTTATTTACATTGCTTTACTGAGATATATATATGTGAATACAAAATTGCCCCATTACGGTGCTTACGAGATTGTCGCAACACCCTCCCAAGATATGACGATCCTATTCTTGAACATACATAGTACTTCGACCACAAGAAACACAAACCCAAATTCTTGGTTGTAACTCTCTCTTTATGCAAAAATATAAATGAAGGTATGGGTGTAGAATTTCTTCATTTCAATATGCAAAGTTTAAAGAGAGTTTGTCTGGTTGGTCACCGTCTGAAAAAAAATGAAAAATGGAAGAGTGCCTCATTTTTGTTTTCTTTTGTTCATTTGCTTCCATGGAAAAAAAAAAAGAATCGAAGTTATCCGTCAATCACCAACCATCAACTGCGGGAAGTTTTTTTGTCTAAAACTATCTACCACGTGTCACTCAAGCAGTGTGCCACTTGTCCCACACATATTTTATCTTCTATTTATCTCATTCAGTTGTCCAATTTTAAATCATAAGTTTCCATTCATTCGGGAATGATTTTCTACAATTAAAGACACTAAGTTCATCTAGTCGAAACATAGAATTTAATTCAACACTCAATTGGACAAAGTGGACATCCGGTCGCAAAGGAATTAACTGTCAAATATCAGAATGAACGTGTGCAGTGTTAGTCGCACATTCAACATATCGTTCGGGAATAAGCTTTCTTTTTCTTAGCGACCGAGTAGGCTTCCCTCTACCTATTCACCACCCTTCTTTTAGTTAGAATGACTCTCTAGGACCCCCTATTTCATACGACCCAGTGGAGCGGCACAAGATATAGGTTAATATTTTAATTAATTGGACAAAACCATATGACGTCCACTAAGCAGTCAAACCCATTATTAATCTAAAATCCCAATATGAAGCTCGCCAGACATTTGCAACCTTATTTTATTTTTATCTTTATATATAGATTTGTATTTGCGCATTTTTTGGGATCTTCATCCTATGTGCAATACCACTCTTCGATCTTCCTTTCTAAATGACCCTTGTAGCGAGCTTTGGGCCGATGACTCCCAAGTCAGACGACCTTAGGGCAACAGGTTTTAAAGGGACCCCTTCGAGCTTAATTGCCCGAGTCAAATAGGCTACGAAGAGCAGAATAAGACGAGCGGAGGCAGTCTCTTCATCTTATGTGCAATAAGAAGAGCGGAGACATATGGTTATGGAAGTCGGCAAAAAATATGCGGGGATTAGATCGCTAACATTTGGTCATTGTCTAGCTTTCATCACAGGTGATAAGCACTCCACACAATTTTTGACATGCACGGAACCCACACAAATACGAATATCTCATACTACCATGGATCGACCACCCCTAAACTTATTCTTTCAGTGATTGAATACTTTCTAAATAAGGCAATGGTTTATCTGCGGTAAACTATAATTTTCTAAGAGTGCATCAAACACAGGCAATGAACGTCATGACTATTGTGCTCAAAAGTAGTCTCGCATGGACAAGTATTTTATTAACAACACTAAAATAGCATGCAAATTCACAGGATGAGAAACTACATATCCACAACACTTAGGATAAATCCACGTAGGATAGTTTTACGCATCACTGGAGTCAGCTTCCTATTGGATGCCAAATTCGTGCAAAAAAAATACGTACTAAGGCCTTGTTCTATTTGGTGTTAACTAAATCCGCACGCAATTCCGTATACCTCATATTCATTTTCAACCATACACACATTTCCCAAAATAATATTAACCATACATTTTTACACGGAATACCGCGCGGAACAACTAAACCCCCAATCAAACAAGGCCTAAATAACAGAATTCATGTTTATGGTCAATGCATAGCACAGACTTTTTAGCTAAATCAAGTTCAGTCTCGGATTTCGTAGAGAAAAAGTTGAATTCTTTTAAAAAGATTTCTTTGCCCTTAAAACACTTCTTTTTCCTAACAAATCGCGTTAAAAACCTTCTTTAAAAAAAATCTTTTTCTTCAAAGATTCTTCTAGGAATTTCTTTTAGAAATCTTTTTTAAAGATTTATTTTATATAAAAAAATATTTTTTAAAAGATTTTTTTTTGAAAAAATATTTTTTTCATTTATTATTAATAATTATTATATTATTATTTCAAGTAATGTTTTTTAATGAAAAGTTAGATTAGCGAGAGATTTTTTTTTCCTGAAAACTGTTCTTTTTTTTTTTCAAACATATCGTTTTAAAAACTTTCTTTAAAAAGAAATCCTTTTCTTCAAAGATTCTTTTACGAATTTCTTTTCGAAATCTTTTTTAAAGATTTCTTTTTTAAAAAAGATCCTTTTCTAAAAGTTTTTTTGTAAATTTTTTTTTTGATTTATTAATAATAATTATTATTATTATATTATTATTCGAATTTTTTTTTAATGAAAAGTTAGATTAGAGAGGGATAATTTTTAAACATTGCGATTCCCTTACAAAATTTGAAGTTTTTTTTTTTTTTTTTTTTTGGTAGGGTTTTCAAGAAGCTACTACTACGACATGGGGGTGTGGGGGTGGGGTGGGGGGATTAGGTGGGTTGGGATTTTGGACTAAAGTCTTTCATAAAAAGTTAAGAGAGAGATAATTTCCGGAAACATTACCATTGGATTTCTTTAAAAATTTTAAAGTCGTTGTTTTGTGGTTTTTTTTTTGTAAAAATATTTTTTTGGTTTATTATTAATAATTACTAGATTATTATTTCAACTAATTTTTTGTTAATGAAACGTTAGATTAGAGAGAGATTTTTTTTTTCTGAAAACTGTTCGTTTTTTTTTAAAAAAAAAATCGTTTTAAAACTTTCTATAAAAAAAAATCTTTTTCTTCAAAGATTCTTTTAGGAATTTCTTTTAGAAATCTTTTATAAAGATTTTTGTAAAATTTTATTTATTTATTAATAATAATTGTTATTATTATATTATTATTTCGACTATTTTTTTTAATGAAAAGTTGGATTAGAGAGGGATAATTTTTAAACATTGCGATTCCCTTACAAAATTTGAAGTGTTTTTTTTTTGGGTGGGTTTTTTTTTGGACTAAAGTGTTTTATAAAAAGTTAGAGAAAGATAAATTCCGGAAACATTACTATTGGGTTTCTTTAAAAATTTTAAAGTTGTGGTTTTGTTGGTTTTTTTTTTTTTGTTTGTAATAGTATCTATATATTAATAAAATGATATCATTTTCCCGCCAAAAGTTTTATTTTTATGAATTAAAAAAATAAAATTTAATTGTAAAAAGATAATCACAAATTTGCAACTCAATCTTTCATTCCTCTTCTAGAATTCGAACTCTTATATATCTCCCATATAATATGATGTCATTTTTCCGCGAAAAGTTTCATTTTTTGAATTAAAAAAATAAAATTTAATTGTAAAATCACGCTTCGGATAATCACAAATCTGCAACTCAATCTTCCATTCCTCTTCTAGAATTCGAACTCTTATATATCTCCCCGTGCAACGCACGGGAGAAAATACTAGTATATATAAAAGACTAGATATCAATAAGTAGCATTAAAGGGGAATTACCAGCGGATGGATGATCGGCACCGCATATGCAAGATCTTTTGGTAGACGTTCTGACGATGCTGACGAAACCTTTGGCAGATGAATCGTTTGTAGCCATTTTCGGAGCTTCGACTTTGTTGATCTCCTTTTTGGCTTTTTTGGCTTTTTCTCAGGACGAAGCAATGGTGCTGTCATAGAAGAAGTGGATGAAGCAGGGGAAGGTGGAGTAGACGACTCTTGAGTACTTTGAGCGATTGACTATTGAGTTTGAGCCATTGAATGATGTAAGAATGTAGAATTAGTCTGCAGAGTGTTGATGCGAGGGAGATATAGAATTTGTGTGTGTGTTTATGTGAGTTTGTGAAGAGGAACATATATATATATATATATATATATATATATATATATATATATATATATTTATAATAATACCATGTGAGATCAATAGGATTAAGGAATCCTACTCCTACTCGAAATAGACTTTCAATCGTAATAGAGAACCCTTACGCTTAAATCCCACGTGTGATGTTGGGCCCAGTTAGTTCTTTGGACTGGATGAATAAAATTTGGGCTAGCATGTTCATCACCCTCATGACAAGCCCATCACGTGCGCGCGCATGTAGTTTCATGTAGTTGAGATAGTATTATCGGGTTTGGGTTATAAATGGGGCGTGACAGCTAAGTGGTATAGAGCAGGATGTCGATCATCAGTCACATAATATCGTCTCCACCAAGCTGCTCCAAGACATGAAAGTGATTATTTTATGTTATTTACATTGCGTTACTTAGATATATATATGTGAATACAAAATCGCCCCGTTGCGGTGCTTATGAGATTATCGCAACACGCCTCCCAAGATATGAAGATCCTATTCTTGAACATACATAGTATTTCGACCACAGGAAACACAAACCCAAATTCTTGATTGTAACTCTCTGTTTATGCAAAAATATGAATGAAGGTATAGGTGTAGAATTCCTTCATTTCAATATGCAAAGTTTAAAGAGAGTTTGTTTGGTTGGTCACCGTCTGAAAAAAATGAAAAATGGAAGAGTGCTTCATTTTTGTTTTCTTTTGTTCATTTGCTTCCATGGAAAAAAAAAAAAGAATCGAAGTTAACCGTCAATCACCAACCATCAACTGCGGGAAGTTTTTTTTGTCTAAAACTAACTACCACGTGTCACTCAAGCAGTGTGCCACTTGTCCCACACATATTTTGTCTTCTATTTATCTCATTCCGTTGTCCAATTTTAAATCATAAGTTTCCATTCATTCGAGAATGATTTTCTACGATTAAAGACACTAAGTTCATCTAGTCGAAACATAGAATTTAATTCAACACTCAATTGGACAAAGTGGACATCCGGTCGCAAAGGAATTAACTGTCAAATATCAGAATGAACGTGTGCAGTGTTAGTCGCACATTCAACATATCGTTCGGGAATAAGCTTTCTTTTTCTTAGCGACCGAGT
Organism: Jasminum sambac; assembly: GCA_018223645.1. Classification (NCBI taxonomy): domain Eukaryota; kingdom Viridiplantae; phylum Streptophyta; class Magnoliopsida; order Lamiales; family Oleaceae; genus Jasminum; species Jasminum sambac. Next base: position 33,962,838 of record CP073652.1, read on the forward strand.
AGGCTTCCCTCTACCTATTCACCACCCTTCTTTTAGTTAGAATGACTCTCTAGGACCCCCTATTTCATACGACCCGGTTGAGCTCAATTTTTCACTTGGGTTCAATATCAAACACGTACATCAAACGTACGAGGTGTAGAAATTTGAACCATTGATATTGTGACCGTATACTTCACAATAGGATTTAGTTGTCACATATGGTCACAAACAACGGGCAACTACGAGTGATCATGGTTTTTGTATATTACAGTGATCTATTGAGATGGACGTTAATTTGCGACAAACTTAGAAAGAATATTATCACAAACAATATTGTTTTAATCTTACTAGATGTAACTGTACCTAAAATTTAAGTTTGGATATGAACAATATTAGTCACTTAATTTTTATTTTTTATTTTTTAATGAAGCTGACAATCAACTTAAAAAACACAATAATAATCAACTAATTAAGTCAAAAGAGAGCCCTCAGTTGTGTTTAAAATTTCAATGAAGTAAAATATAAGTTCCTTGGTCATTTTCAAACTCAAAATATTTCATTAGGATTTTGACAAAAATATAATATATTTAATTAGCTTGACCTTCTTAATTAGGTAAATGCACAGGTGCACTTCTCCAATTACTTGTGTACCATGTTTGGCTGAGTTAAAAAGCCAATTTTTAATACTTTATGAAATATTAAGCTGTCATGAAAAATGCTATATGTATACTCTCTTATATCGCTAAGGTTCAAAATCTTACTTAAAAAATTTTATTTATACAAAATCATACTAGTCAAATTAGATATTTTGATTAGACTTATCGGTTACTAAACTTTTGTGCAATGGATGAAATTAGATACAAAATCATACTTAAAAAGTACTGAGACATTATACTTCTAACTTATCGATTACTAAACTTTTGTGCAATGGATGGAAAAAAAACCCTCCTCCTTAATCCGGGCTTGGGACCGGCCGTGTGATGATTACGGGCGGAGTTGAAGAACTTTTTTTTTTTTGAATTTAATTTGCCGACTAATAACAACACAAGTAAAGAAAACTGAACTTTTAAAGTGAGCAATTTTTAAACTACGTAGATATCTTTGACATCCATTAATTTAGCTACAAAAGTCCATTCTAAACAAGTCAAACCAACAATCATCTTGATTTTAGTGCTATATAACACTAATTAAGGCTTTTTATTCGCAGTAGGTTGCTTTAACTTTATCACTGACACAACCATAGTAATTATATCCAACATGCTTTAGACATTTACACTCAAAATGTGATTTAATGCGCTATTAAAGTGTTGTTGATAAAATACGTGTCCATGTTTTGACAAGTGTATGTGTGTGCATAGTCAAGTCGTCATATGCTTGGTTGATGATATCCCCACCCATAATGGACAATATTGCTTTCCCGCTCGTGAGATGCACTATTTCCCCAACTTTATATTTTCTCTCTTGCCCCAAGTGTATGATCTAAGGTTGCTCTCGGATCGCTCTTTCATACCCGCTCTTGTTTAGTTGGGTCAATCCAATGATAGCATTACCATATTTTGTGAGGATTCTCCTTGATTTGAGTGCTTCAACCATGTGACGTCCACTAAGCAGTCAAACCCATTATTGATCTAAAATCCCAATATGAAGCTCGTCCACTATCGGGTTTGGGTTATAAATGGGGCGTGACAGCTAAGTGGTATTAGAGCAGGATGTCGATCACCAATCACACAGTATCGTCTCCACCAATCTAGTCCAAGACATGGAAGTGGTTATTTTATGTTATTTACACTGCTTTACTAAGATATATATATGTGAATACAAAATTGCCCCATTACGGTGCTTACGAGATTGCCGCAACACACCTCCCGAGATATGACGATCCTATTCTTGCACATACATAGTACTTCGACCGCAAGAAGCACAAACCCAAATTCTTGATTGTAACTCTCTGTTTATGCAAAAATATAAATGAAGGTATGGGTGTAGAATTTCTTCATTTCAATATGCAAAGTTTAAAGAGAGTTTGTCTCGTTGGTCACCGTCTGAAAGAAAATGAAAAATGGAAGAGTGCCTCATTTTTGTTTTCTTTTGTTCAATTGCTTCCATGGAAAAAAAAAAGAATCGAAGTTAACCGTCAATCACCAACCATCAACTGCGGGAAGTTTTTTTTGTCTAAAACTATCTACCACGTGTCACTCAAGCAGTGTGCCACTTGTCCCACATATATTTTGTCGTCTATTTGTCTCATTCAGTTGTCCAATTTTAAATCATAAGTTTCCATTCATTCGGGAATGATTTTCTACAATTAAAGACGCTAAGTTCATCTAGTCGAAACATAGAATTTAATTCAACACTCAATTGGACAAAGTGGACATCCGGTCGCAAAGGAGTTAACAGTCAAATATCAGAATGAACGTGTGTAGTGTTAGTCCCACAGTCAACATATCGTTCGAGAGTAAGCTTTCTTTTTCTCAGCGACCGAGTAGTCTTCCCTCTACCTATTCACCACCCTTGTTTTAGTTAGAATGAGTCTCTAGGACCCCCTATTTCATACGACCCGGTGGAGCGGCACAAGATATAGGTTAATATTTTAATTAATTGGACAAAACCAAATTATTGGGCTAACTTTAATTTGAACTTGACAAATAATTTTTGGGAAATTTTTCGACATTGACTTGTCGCCATTTTATAAAATTATATATTAAGAGCATATTTTAATTTTTGTCAAAATCAGATTTCTCTCTCTCTCTCGTTTGATGGTCTAGAACTAGAATACCAATGTGTTTTTACCAATTGATCACTTTTGGTTATCGGATTTCTTCCACATTAAATGTGAAGAATAAATATTCTAATTTTGTGATTATAGTAAGTCTATATTAATTAATGGAATTAAATAAAATAAGTATACTAATTTTTTCATGCTAATTTTTGTGACTCAATTTTTCACTTGGGTTCAATATCAAACACGTACATCAAACCTACGAGGTGTACAAATTTGAACCATTGATATTGTGACCGTATACTTCACAATAGGATTTAGTTGTCACATATGGTCACAAACAACTGGCAACTACGAGTGATCATCGTTTTTGTATATCACAATGATATGTTGAGATGGACGTTAATTGGCGACAAACTTAGAAAGAATATTCTCCCAAACAATATTGTTTTAATGTTACTAGAAGTCATTGTACCTGAAATTTAAGTTTGGCGATGAACAATATTAGTCACTTAATAGTTATTTTTATTTTTTTGATGAAGCTGACATTAATCAACATAAAAAACATAATAATAATAATCAACTAATTAAGTCAAAAGAGAGTCCTAACTTGTGATTAAAATTTTAATGAAGTCAAATATAAGTTCCTTGGTCATTTTCAAACTGAAAATATTTCATTAGGATTTTGACAAAAAGATAATATACTTAATTAGCTTGACGTTCTTAATTAGGTAAATGCACAGATGCACTTCTCCAATTACGTGTGTACCATGTTTGGCCGAGTTAAAAAGCAATTTTTTAATACTTTATGAAATATTAAGCAGTCATGAAAAATGCTATATGTATACTCTCTTATATCGCTAAGGTTCGTCGCACTAGTCATGAGAGAGGTGGAATGATAATTTTGTCGTTGCCCTATAAGGAGGAGTATACATGATCGACATGATGGATCTGTAGTAGACAATGTGCTTGGTTGAAAGAGTTTCAAAATTTTACTTAAAAAAATTTTATTATACAAAATCATACTAGTCAAATTAGATATTTTGCTTAGACTTATCGGTTACTAAACGTTTGTGCAATGGATGAAATTAGATACAAAATCATGCTTAAAAAGTACTAAAACATTATACTTCTAACTTATCGGTTACTAAACTTTTGTGCAATGGATGAAAAAAAAAACCCACCTCCTTAATCCGGGCTTGGGACCGGCCGTGTGATGATTGCGGGGGGAGTTGAAAAACTTTTTTTTTTCTGGAATTTAATTTGCAGACTAATAACAACACAAGTAAAGAAAACTGAACTTTTAAAGTGAGCAATTTTTAAACTACGCAGATATCTTTGACATCCATCAATTTAGCTACAAAAGTCCATTCTAAACAAGTCAAACCAACAATCATCTTGATTTTAGTGCTATATAACACTAATTAAGGCTTTTTATTCGCAGTAGGTAGCTTTAACTTTATCACTGACACAACCATAGTAATTATATCTAACATGCTTTAGACATTTAGACTCAAAATGTGATTTAATGCGCTATTAAAGTGTTGTTGATAAAATACGTGTCCATGTTTTGACAAGTGTATGTGTGTGCATAGTCAAGTCGTCATATATATGCTTGGTTGATGATATCCCCACCCATAATGGACAATATTGCTTTCCCGCTCGTGAGATGCACTATTCCCCCAACTTTATATTTTCTCTCTTGCCCCAACTGTATGATCTAAGGTTGCTCTCGGATCGCTCTTTCATACCCGCTCTTGTTTAGTTGGGTCAATCCAATGATAGCATTACCATATTTTGTGAGGATTCTCCTTGATTCGAGTGCTTCAACAATGTGACGTCCACTAAGCAGTCAAACCCATTATTGATCTAAAATCCCAATATGAAGCTCGGCCAGACATTTGCAACCTTATTTTATTTTTATCTTTATATATAGATTTGTATTTGCGCATTTTTTGGCCTCTTCATCCTATGTGCAATACCACTCTTCGATCTTGCTTTCTAAATGACCCTTGTAGCGAGCATTGGGCCGATGACTGCCAAGTCAGACGACCTTAGGGCAACAGGTTTTAAAGGGACCCCTTCGGGCTTAATTGCTCGAGTCAAATAGGCTACGAAGAGCAGAATAAGACGAGCGGAGGCAGTCTCGTCATCTTATGTGCAATAAGAAGAGCGGAGACACATGGTTATGCAAGTCGGCAAAAAATATGCGGGGATTAGATCGCTAACATTTGGTCATTGTCTAGCTTTCATCACAGGTGATAAGCACTCCACACAATTTTTGACATGCACGGAACCCACACAAATACGAATATCTCATACTACCATGGATCGACCACCCCAAAACTTATCCTTTCAGTGATTGAATACTTTATAGATAAGGCAATGGTTTATCTACGGTAAACTATAATTTTCTAAGAGTGCATCAAACACAGGCAATGAGCGTCATGACTATTGTGCTCAAAAATAGTCTCGCATGGACAAATATTTTATTAACAACACTAAAATAGCATGCAAATTCACAGGATGAGAAACTACATATCCACAACACGTAGGATAAATCCACGTAGGGTAGTTTTACGCATCAGTGGTTTCAGCCTCCTATTGGATGCCAAATTCGTGCAAAAAAATAAGCACTAAATAAAAGAATTCATGTTTATGGTCAATGCATAGCTAAGACTTTTCAACTAAATCAAGTTCAGTCTTGGATTTCGTAGCGAAAAAGTTGAATTTCCTTAAAAAGAATTTTTTTTCCTTAAAACTCTTCTTTTTTCTAAACAAATCGCTTTAAAAACTTTCTTTAAAAAAAATCTTTTTCTTCAAAGATTCTTCCAGGAATTTCTTTTAGAAATCTTTTTTAAAGATTTATTTTCTATAAAAAATATTTTTTTAATGAATTTTTTGTAAAAATATTTCTTTCATTTATTATAAATAATTATTATATTATTATATTTCAACTAGTTTTGTCAATGAAAAGTTAGATTAGAGGGAGAATTTTTTTTTCTGAAAACTGTTTTTTTTTAACAAATCGTTTTAAAAACTTTTTTAACAAATCGTTTTAAAAACTTTCTTTTAAAAAAAATCTTTTTCTTCAAAGATTCTTTTAGGAATTTCTTTTCGAAATCTTTTTTAAAGATTTCTTTTTTTAAAAAATCCTTTCTTTAAAGATTTTTTTTGTAAAAATATTTTTTTGATTCATTAATAATATTATTATTATAACATTATTATATTTCGACTATTTTTTTTTAATGAAAAGTTATATTAGAGAGGGATAATTTTTGAACATTGCGATTCCGTTACAAAATTTGAAGTGTTTTTTTTTTGTGGGTTTTTCAAGGAGGCCATTACTACGACTTGGGGGAGATTGGGTGGGTGGGGATTTTGGACTAAAGTCTTTTTTTTTTTTTTGTAATATATATATTTATATATAAAAGACTAGATATCAATAAGTAGCATTAGAGAGGAATTACCAGCGGATGGATGATCGGCACATACCCAAGATCTTTTGGTGGACGTTTTGTCGACGACGCCGACGAACCCTTGGGCAGATGAATCGCTTGTAGCCATTTTCGGAGCTTCGACTTTGTTGATCGCCTTTTTGGCTTTTTCGGCTTTTTCTCAGGACGAAGCAATGGTGCTGTCATAGAAGAAGTGGATGACGCAGGGGAAGGTGGAGTAGACGGCTCTTGAGTACTTTGAGCGATTGACTCTTGAGTTTGAGCCATTGAATGATGGAAGAAAGTAGAATTAGTCTGCAGATTGTTGATGCGAGAGAGATATAGAATTTGTGTGTGTGTGTGTTTATGTGAGTTTGTGAAGAGGAACCTATACATATATATATTTATTTATGATAATACCATGTGAGTTCAACTAGATTTAGGAATCCCACTCCTATTCGAAATAGACTTTCACTCGTAATAGAGAACCCTTACGCTTAAATCCCACGGAAAATTCAAGAAAAAGTGTGAATGTGATGTTGGGCCCGGTTAGTTCTTGGGACTGGTTGAATGAAATTTGGGTTAGCATGTTCATCGCCCTCATGACAAGCCCATCACGTGCGCGCGCATGTAGTTGAGATAGTACTATCGGGTTTGGGTTATAAATGGGGCGTGACAGCTAAGTGGTATTAAAGCAGGATGTCGATCATCAATCACACAGTATCGTCTCCGCCAAGCTACTCCAAGACATGAAAGTGGTTATTTTATGTTATTTACATTGCTTTACTGAGATATATATATGTGAATACAAAATTGCCCCATTACGGTGCTTACGAGATTGTCGCAAGACCCCTCCCAAGATATGACGATCCTATTCTTGAACATACATAGTACTTCGACCTTCTTGGTTGTAACTCTCTGTTTATGCAAAAATATAAATGAAGGTATGGGTGTAGAATTTCTTCATTTCAATATGCAAAGTTTAAAGAGAGTTTGTCTTGTTGGTCACCGTCTGAAAAAAAATAAAAAATGGAAGAGTGCCTCATTTTTGTTTTCTTTTGTTCATTTGCTTCCATGGAAAAAAAAAAGAATCGAATTTAACCGTCAATCACCATCCATCAACTGAGGGAAGTTTTTTTTGTCTAAAACTATCTACCACGTGTCACTCAAGCAGTGTGCCACTTGTCCCACACATATTTTATCTTCTATTTATCTCATTCAGTTGTCCAATTTTAAATCATATGTTTCCATTCATTCGAGAATGAGTTTCTACAATTAAAGACACTAAGTTGATCTAGTCGAAACATAGAATTTAATTCAACACTCAATTGGACAAAGTGGACATCCGGTCGCAAAGGAATTAACAGTCAAATATCAGAACGAACGTGTGCAGTGTTAGTCGCACATTCAACATATCGTTCGGGAATAAGCTTTCTTTTTCTTAGCGACCGAGTAGTCTTCCCTCTACCTATTCACCACCCTTGTTTTAGTTAGAATGAGTCTCCAGGATCCCTTGTTTCATACGACCCGGTGGAGCGGCACAAGATATAGGTTAATATTTTAATTAATTGGACAAAACCAAAATATTGGGCCAACTTTAATTTGAACTTGACAAATAATTTTTGGGAAATTTTTCGACATTGACTTGTCACCATCTTATAAAATTATATATTAAGAGCATTTTTTAATTTTTGTCAAAATCAGATTTCTCTCTCTCTTGTTTGATGGTCTAGAACTAGAATACCAATGTGTTTTTACCAATTGATCACTTTTGGTTATCGGATTTCTTCCACATTAAATGTGAAGAATAAATATTCTAATTTTGTGATTATAGTAAGTCTATATTAATTAATGGAATTAAATAAAATAAGTATACTAATTTTTTCATGCTAATTTTTGTGACTCAATTTTTCACTTGGGTTCAATATCAAACACGTACATCAAACCTACGAGGTGTAGAAATTTGAACCATTGATATTGTGACCGTATACTTCACAATAGGATTTAGTTGTCACATATGGTCACAAACAACTGGCAACTACGAGTGATCATCGTTTTTGTATATCACAATGATATGTTGAGATGGACGTTAATTGGCGACAAACTTAGAAAGAATATTCTCCCAAACAATATTGTTTTAATGTTACTAGAAGTCATTGTACCTGAAATTTAAGTTTGGCGATGAACGATATTAGTCACTTAATATTTATTTTTATTTTTTTGATGAAGCTGACATTAATCAACCTAAAAAACATAATAATAATCAACTAATTAAGTCAAAAGAGAGTACTAACTTGTGATTAAAATTTTAATGAAGTCAAATATAAGTTCCTTGGTCATTTTCAAACTGAAAATATTTCATTAGGATTTTGACAAAAAGATAATATACTTAATTAGCTTGACGTTCTTAATTAGGTAAATGCACAGATGCACTTCTCCAATTACGTGTGTACCATGTTTGGCTGAGTTAAAAAGCAAATTTTTAGTACTTTATGAAATATAAAGCTGTCATGAAAAATGCTATATGTATACTCTCTTATATCGCTAAGGTTCATCGTACTAGTCACAAGAGAGGTGGAATGATAATTTTGTCATTGTCCTATAAGGAGCAGCATACATGACCGACATGATGGATCTATAGCAGACAATGTGCCATGGTTTAAAAAGTTTCAAAATTTTACTTAAAAAATTTTATTTATACAAAATCATACTAGTCAAATTAGATATTTTGATTAGACTTATCGGTTACTAAACTTTTGTGCAATGGATGAAATTAGATACAAAATCATACTTAAAAAGTACTGAGACATTATACTTCTAACTTATCGGTTACTAAACTTTTGTGCAATGGATGAAAAAAAAACCCTCCTCCTTAATCCGGGCTTGGGACCGGCCGTGTGATGATTACGGGCGGAGTTGAAGAACTTTTTTTTTTTTGAATTTAATTTGCCGACTAATAACAACACAAGTAAAGCAAACTGAATTTTTAAAGTTAGCAATTTTTAAACTATGTAGATATCTTTGACATCCATCAATTTAGCTTCAAAAGTCCATTCTAAACAAGTCAAACCAACAATCATCTTGATTTTAGTACTATAAAACACTAATTAAGGCTTTTTATTCGCAGTAGGTAGCTTTAACTTTATCACTGACACAACCATAGTAATTATATCCAACATGCTTTAGACATTTAGACTCAAAATGTGATTTAATGCGCTATTAAAGTGTTGTTGATAAAATACGTGTCTATGTTTTGACAAGTGTATGTGTGTGCATAGTCAAGTCGTCATATGCTTGGTTGATGATATCCCCACCCATAATGGACAATATTGCTTTCCCGCTCGTGAGATGCACTATTCCCCCAACTTTATATTTTCTCTCTTGCCCCAAGTGTATGATCTAAGGTTGCTCTCGGATCACTCTTTCATACCCGCTCTTGTTTAGTTGGGTCAATGCAATGATAGCATTACCATATTTTGTGAGGATTCTCCTTGATTTGAGTGCTTCAACCATATGACGTACACTAACCTGTCAAACCCATTATTGATCTAAAATCCCAATATGAAGCTCGGCCAGACATTTGCAACCTTATTTTATTTTTATCTTTATATATAGATTTGTATTTGCGCATTTTTTGGCCTCTTCATCCTATTTGCAATACCACTCTTCGATCTTGCTTTCTAAATGACCCTTGTAGCGAGCTTTGGGCCGATGACTCCCAAGTCAGACGACCTTAGGGCAACAGGTTTTAAAGGGACCCCTTCGGGCTTAATTGCTCGAGTCAAATAGGCTACGAAAAGCAGAATAAGACGAGCGGAGGCAGTCTCTTCATCTTATGTGCAATAAGAAGAGCGGAGACATATGGTTATGCAAGTCGGCAAAAAATATGCGGGGACTAGATCGCTAACATTTGGTCATTGTCTAGCTTTCATCATAGGTGATAAGCACTCCACACAAATTTTGACATGCACGGAACCCACACAAATACGAATATCTCATACTACCATGGATCGACCACCCCTAAACTTATCCTTTCAGTGATTGAATACTTTATAGATAAGGCAATGGTTTATCTACGGTAAACTATAATTTTCTAAGAGTGCATCAAACACAGGCAATGAGCGTCATGACTATTGTGCTCAAAAATAGTCTCGCATGGACAAATATTTTATTAACAACACTAAAATAGCATGCAAATTCACAGGATGAGAAACTACATATCCACAACACGTAGGATAAATCCACGTAGGGTAGTTTTACGTATCAGTGGAGTCAGCCTCCTATTGGATGCCAAATTCGTGCAAAAAAATAAGTACTAAATAACAGAATTCATGTTTATGGTCAATGCATAGTTCAGACTTTTTAGCTAAATCAAGTTCAGTCTTGGATTTCGTAGAGAAAAAGTTGAATTTCTTTAAAAAGAATTTTTTCCCTTAAAACTCTTCTTTTTTCTAAACAAATCGCTTTAAAAACTTTCTTTAAAAAAAAATCTTTTTCTTCAAAGATTCTTCTAGGAATTTCTTTTAGAAATCTTTTTTAAAGATTTATTTTCTATAAAAAAATATTTTTTAAAAGATTTTTTTTGTAAAAATATTTTTTTCATTTATTAGTAATAATTATTATATTATTATTTCAAGTAATGTTTTTTAATGAAAAGTTAGATTAGAGAGAGATTTTTTTTTCTGAAAACTGTTCTTTTTTTGTTTTTCAAACATATCGTTTTAAAAACTTTCTTTAAAAAAATCTTTTTCTTCAAAGATTCTTTTAGGAATTTCTTTTCGAAATCTTTTTTAAAGATTTCTTTTTTAAAAAAGATCCTTTTCTAAAAGTTTTTTTGTAAAAATTTTTTTTGATTTATTAATAATAATTATTATTATATTATTATTTCGACTTTTTTTTTTTAATGGAAAGTTAGATTAGAGAGGGATAATTTTTAAAGATTGCGATTCCCTTACAAAATTTGAAGTTTTTTTTTTTTGTTTGGTGGGGTTTTCAAGAAGCTACTACTGCGACATGGGGGTGTGGGGGTGGGGTGGGGGGGGATTAGGTGAGTGGGGATTTTGGACTAAAGTCTTTCATAAAAAGTTAGAGAAAGATAATTTCCGGAAACATTACCATTGGATTTCTTTAAAAATTTTAAAGTTGTTGTTTTGCGGTTTTTTTTGTAAAAATATTTTTTTGGTTTATTATTAATAATTATTAGATTATTATTTCAACTAATTTTTTGTTAATGAAACGTTAGATTAGAGAGAGATTTTTTTTTCTGAAAACTGTTCTTTTATTAAAAAAAAAAAAACAAATCGTTTTAAAAACTTTCTTTTAAAAAAAAATCTTTTTCTTCAAAGATTCTTTTAGGAATTTCTTTTAGAAATCTTTTTTAAAGTATTATTATTATATTATTTCGACTTTTTTTTTAATGAAAAGTTAGATTAGAGAGGGATAATTTTTAAACATTGCGATTCCCTTACAAAATTTGAATTTTTTTTTTTTTTGGAGGGTTTTTTTTTGGACTAAAGTCTTTTATAAAAAGTTAGAGGAAGATAATTTCCGGAAACATTACTATTGGGTTTCTTTAAAAATTTTAAAGTTGTTGTTTTTGTTGTTTTTTTTTTTTTTTTTGTTTGTAATAGTATATATATAAAAGACTAGATATCAATAAGTAGCATTAAAGGGGAATTACCAGCGGATGGATGATCGGCACCGCATACGCAAGATCTTTGGGTAGACGTTCTGACGACGCCGACGAAACCTTTGGCAGATGAATCGTTTGTAGCCATTTTCGGAGCTTCGACTTTGTTGATCGCCTTTTTGGCTTTTTCTGCTTTTTCTCAGGACGAAGCAATGGTGCTGTCATAGAAGAAGTGGATGACGCAGGGGAAGGTGGAGGAGACGACTCTTGAGTACTTTGAGCGATTGACTCTTGAGTTTGAGCCATTGAATGATGGAAGAATGTAGAATTAGTCCACAGAGTGTTGATGCGAGGGAGATATAGAATTTGTGTGTGTGTTTATGTGAGTTTGTGATATATATATATATATATATATATATATATATATATATATATATATATTTATAATAATACCATGTGAGATTAATAGGATTTAGGAATCCCACTCCTATTCGAAATAGACTTTCAATCATAATAGAGAACCCTTACGCTTAAATCCCACGTGTGATGTTGGGCCCGGTTAGTTCTTTGGACTGGATGAATAAAATTTGGGCTAGCATGTTTATCACCCTCATGACAAGCCGATCACGTGCGCGCGCATGTAGTTGAGATAGTATTATCGGGTTTGGGTTATAAATGCGGCGTGACAGCTAAGTAGTATAGAGCAGAATGTCGATCATCAGTCACACAATATCGTCTCCACCAAACTACTCCAAGACATGAAAGTGGTTATTTTATGTTATTTACATTGCGTTACTTAGATATATATATATATATATATATGTGAATACAAAATGCCCCGCTGCGGTGCTTATGAGATTATCGCAACACGCCTCCCAAGATATGAAGATCCTATTCTTGAACATACATAGTATTTCGACCACAAGAAACACAAACCCAAACTCCTGATTGTAACTCTCTGTTTATGCAAAAATATGAATGAAGGTATAGGTGTAGAATTCCTTCATTTCAATATGCAAAGTTTAAAGAGAGTTTGTTTGGCTGGTCACCGTCTGAAAAAAATGAAAAATGGAAGAGTGCTTCACTTTTGTTTTCTTTTGTTCATTTGCTTCCAAGGAAAAAACAAAGAAAGAATCTAAGTTTACCGCCAATCACCAACAATCAACTGTCGGAAGATTTTTTGGTCTAAAACTATCTACCACTTGTCACATAAGCAGCGTGCCACTTGTCGCACACATATTTTATCTTCTATTTATCTCATTCAGTTGTCTAATTTTAAATCATAAGTTTCCATTCATTCGAAAATGATTTTCTACAATTAAAGACACTAAGTTGATCTAGTCGAAACATAGAATTTAATTCAACACTCAATTGGACAAAGTGGACGTCCGGTCGCACAGGAATTAACAGTCAAATATCAGAACGAGCGTGTATAGTGTTAGTCGCACATTCAACATATCGTTCGGGAATAAGCTTTCTTTTTCTTAGCGACCAAGTAGTCTTCCCTCTACCTATTCACCACCCTTGTTTTAGTTAGAATGAGTCTCTAGGACCCCCTGTTTCATGCGACCCGATGGAGCGGCACAAGATATAGGTTAAGATTTTAACTAATTGGACAAAACCAAATTATTGGGCTAACTTTAATTTGAACTTGACAAATAATTTTTGGGAAATTTTTCGACATTGACTTGTCACCATTTTATAAAATTATATTATTAAGAGCATTTTTTTCCCTAAAAATAAAAAAGAGCCTTTGTTTAATTTTTGTCAAAATCAGATTTCTCTCTCTCTCTCTCTCTTAATGGTCTAGAATACCAATTTTTTTTAACCAATCGATCACTTTTGGTTATCGGATTTCTTCCACATTAAATGTGAAGAATAAATGTTCTAATTTTGTGATTATAGTAAGTCTATATTAATTAATTGAATTAAATAAAATAAGTATACTAATTTTGTCATGCTAATTTTTGTGACTCAATTTTTCACACGTGTTCAATATCAAACACGTACATCAAATGTACGAGATGTAGAAATTTGAACCATTGATATTGTGACCATATACTTCACAATAGGATTTAGTTGTCACAGATGGTTACAAACAACTGGCAACTACGAGTGATCATTGTTTTTGTATATCACAATGATATGTTGAGATGGACGTTAATTGGCAACAAACTTAGAAAGAATATTCTCCCAAACAATATTGTTAATTTTAATGTTACTAGAAGTCATTGTACCTGAAATTTAAGTTTGGCTATGAACAATATTAGTCACTTAATATTTATTTTTATTTTTTTAATGAAGCTGACATTAATCAACCTAAAAAAACATAATAATAATCAACTAATTAAGTCAAAAGAGAGTCCTAACTTGTGATTAAAATTTTAATGAAGTCAAATATAAGTTCCTTAGTCATTTTCAAACTGAAAATATTTCATTAGGATTTTGACAAAAATATAATATACTTAATTAGCTTGACCTTCTTAATTAGGTAAATGCACAGATGCACTTCTCCAATTACGTGTGTACCATGTTTGGCCGAGTTAAAAAGCAAAATTTTAATACTTTATGAAATATTAAGCTGTCATGAAAAATGCTATATGTATACTCTCTTATATCGCTAAGGTTCATCGTACTAGTCACGAGAGAGGTGGAATGATAATTTTGTCATTGTCCTATAAGGAGGAGCATACATGACCGACATGATGGATCTATAGCAGACAATGTGCCATGGTTGAAAAAGTTTCAAAATTTTACTTAAAAAATTTTATTTATACAAAATCATACTAGTCAAATATTAGTTCCCCCCAAAAAATCTGTGACACACCTGTTGGCACACGAGAGTGTACGAATAGCAGTGCCCTTTTTCTGAGTTTTCCTATTTCCATCAACAAAATCATTCATATATTTTTATGTGACTCATTTACTTACAAATTAACTCATAAGCACTTCCATCATTTCGAGAGGAAAAAAAAAAACTTGTAAGCACTTCCAAACGTTTACCTAAACAGCCGCCCAGTCCAAATTAATTTTTAATTCCTCCTTTACATCATTAATTCCTCCTTTACTTCATTGCACGTTTTCTTATAATACACATCAATCCTTCGTCGTGCAAACCATGCACCAATTCATCTAAAAACCTTAAAGCCCATTATTTCCATTTGTATAAATAGCATAGTGTACAAGGCTTTGAGTTACAACTTACAAGTACATCAACAAACAATCATCAACTATCATAACATTACCAAAAATTATTAAGGAAAAAGAATTTGTTCAAGAAATGTCAAGAGCATCTGCAACTACATTAGTCCTTGTGTGCATTTTTGTTGCATTCGCGGGGTCGTGCAATGCTGCATTAGAGGTCGGATTTTACCGAGGAAAATGTCGCACGGTCGATGTGGAGGCGATCGTGAGTGGTGTTGTTAGAGCAAGGTTCGCCAAGGATCCTACCATCGTGGCCGCTCTCCTTCGCATGCAGTTCCATGACTGCTTTGTTAATGTAAGAGTATTTAGCACGTGTTTGTTTAAACTTTTTTATACGTAAAAATTAAATTTTTTTCTTCCACATGCACTTTAATGACCAAATTATTATTATTTTTTTAATCAAAAGAGTTACATGTAAAGTAATTTTATTTTTTAAATAAACACTACAAGAAATTAGACTTTTACGGACGACCCTGTCATTCCTATAGCCTCGTACCTACAGAGCAATTGGAGTGACTTCACTGATATTGCTGTACAGGCACAGACACTAACTTTTCTAGACTCTTCTATAACTTATTATACATAGATATTATACTCGAATTTAATTAGTTTATGAGCATTATATGATTTTTCCCGTGTACAAATTTTAAATTTGTGTAACCCTAATTAATCAAATTTGATGATACAATTAGGGTTGTGATGCATCAATCTTGCTGGATGGAGTTAACTCAGAGAAAACTGCAATCCCTAATCTGAGTGTTAGAGGCTATGATATAATTGACTCAGCCAAGGCTGCTGTGGAGGCAATATGTCCTGGACTTGTTTCTTGTTCTGATATCATTGTTATGGCCACTAGAGATGCTGTTGCTTTGGTAAATTAATTAAATAATTACTTATTTTTATCTACGTACTTTTAAAATAAGTAACTTATTTTCAACTTTGACGACGGTTTGCTCGCCTGTGTTATGTTGGTAGAGTGGAGGAGGGAGATACGTCGTACAGACGGGACGAAGAGATGGAAAAGTGTCTCTTGCTCGGAATGTCGATTTGCCTGGTCCGTCTATATCGGTTTCAAACTCCATTAAAGCTTTCTCCAAGAAAGGACTTGATTCTACCGATATGGTTCTTCTTCTCGGTGAGTAATTAAGCTCAAATGCAATACACATATCGAAGATACGAGTAATATTGCTATTTATAGAGGAGATGGTTTTGTTGTCACATTATCATATCCAATCAAAACAAGTCACATGACTCACTTCTGATCATCCACTTAGAACAAATGATGTCTGTATGTTTTAGGGAGTAGGGTCTCAATGTGTGTGATTGAAAAGGTATGGAAAATTTTCTAAAAATATAAAAATGCTAGCAGATCAATCAAATTATATCGTTCAAAATGATATTGGAGAAAAATGATTTAAAGAAAAAAGCGCTCTGGCTGAGTTTAACACAGTAATAATTTCTGGACCATTCTTGGAGTACACACATTTTTTGTGTGATAAAATACCACATACTAATTGGGGTATCCCCCCAAACATTCAGGGAGCATTTTGGTCTTTTCGTATTTTATATATTAGGTAGGGTGTGGTAATATGTGGTAGTGGATTTGTGTGTACACCTAGAATTATTGATAATTTCTTGACAATATCGTCCCGCAGGTGGCCACACCGTCGGAGTAACTCATTGTTCCTTCATTAAAGATCGTCTATACAACTTCCAAAACACAGGGAAACCCGACCCAACAATGGACGCTAGTCTCTTAAACGCACTAAGAGCCAGATGCCGTCAAACTTCAACTGTTGATAGCCCAGTCAATCTTGATCAGAACCCGTTAAGTGCAAACACTGTAGACAATTCTTACTACAAACAAATCACGCTACACAGAGGAATACTCCAAATCGATCAACAACTAGCCCTTGATCCATTGACGAACAATGCAGTCTCAGCGATTGCTAAGGGGTTCGACTTTTCGTCTCGATTTGGACAAGCCATGGTCAAGTTGGGTGCGGTTGATGTACTCACTGGTGCACAAGGAGAGATCAGAAAATCATGCAGAGCCATTAATTAACCCTAGAAGAATCAGGGTTTATTTTTATCAAATTTATTTCTTTTGCCAAATATCGAATTTGATTTTTGTCACATATTAAAAGTTTCGATTTATTTTTAATTTCTTTTGCTTGTTACTTTTCTGAAATTGTTTTGTTGAGGTCAGGATGTGAGTTGTTAATTTGTTGTTGAAACATATTTCATTGTATTGCATTGTTTTACTATATATCAAGTCCGTTTTATTTTGTTTCCGACTTTTTTTTTTTTTTGAAAAGTTGTTTCGGACTTAATTGAGCTTGAGTATTCGCACTATATCACAATCATAGGGATAACTTTTTTCCCTAACAAGCAAAAATATCAAATATACATATGCTTTCACTCGTTTTAATCAATCAGGTCCCAACGTGAGGATAATATATATCCACGCCACGTGGCGCCATCACAGGATGCCACATCACCCATTTTTTTTTAATATCTATGTTATGTCAAATGAATAATACATCACTGCTATCTAATGGTGGGGGATCTGTGGGGGCCACACAAATTTTTTTCCGATGCGTGGGGACGGTAACGACAAGAGTACCAAATCACAGCTCATGCTTTCACACCTTCTTAAAAAATCTTTAAAGGCTCTAATTCCTCCAAATATCAAATAAATTTAAAAAAAAATCATCACTTTTGTTATCTTAATTTTGCGAGGAAAAATCTGACTTATACGATCGAATACCACTTGTAAGTTCTAACAATCGAATTTTGCAGGTAGACCGAGCGTTAATCATATTTGATGCGTTTTCGAATTGTAACGTTAACGACTCTTAAAATTTACTACCGTTAAACTCCTATCGGCCATTGGGGATTTTCTGGCGTGAGCCACGTGACACCCAATCAAAACTCCCCGTCTTATTTCAGTTCAATTTTCCCCAATAATACACCACCCCCACGCCCACCCCGACCAACACCGGCCCATCCTATCGGGGAAGAACATCCAACTATCAAAAACCGATTAAATCGACATAATCCGGTGTAAAATTAGTAATTTATGCAACCCGAGGTATCGCTGTAGTAAATTCATAATATTTTGATGGCAATACTGTATGCGGTGGTGGCTCGAGGGACGACGGTCCTGGCGGAGTTCAGCGCCGTGACGGGGAACGCTCCGGCGGTGGCGCGTCGGATGCTGGAGAAGCTCTCAGAGACGGAGCAGGCGGAGTCGAGGCTGTGCTTCTCCCAGGATCGCTACATATTCCACATCCTTAGATCAGATGGACTGATTTTCCTCTGTATGGCGAACGATACCTTTGGAAGTAAGAATTTTTCAGAATACAAAGGGAAATCTATAATTAACGAATGCTTGACTTGAAAATTTTACCTTTGGTTTATTGAGATGTCAATTGTTTGAACTCCTATGAGCTTGGGTTTTACTTACTAAACGCCAATTTATAGGTTGCAACAAAACGCTGACTTTGGTATGATAAAGCAGCAGGCATGTTTGTGAGAATTTTTCAGAAACAAGTTTTTTATTTGTGGAATGGGAGAGCTTTTAGGAAAACCAAGAATCAAAAATTAGTTTACTTGAAACATTACAATTTGGCAGTAAATAAATGGTAAACTACATCTCTGGTAGCAGATATTCATAGTATGATCTGGTTTTCTTAGTTTTTCCTTCCTACCATTTTTTTTCGCCAGAATAACTCGTTTGGTACTTTCCCTTTCTCAGTCTATTGTATGCTTTTCTTATACGGTGGCGGTGGCTTTAACCAAAATTTTTACCAAGTCAGTCAATTTTACCAAGTCAGTTTGGCTGCGTCAGAGTTACTAGAATTAGAGCTTTGGGTTCCACTTCTTTTCTTTTTCTTACCCACCCCCCACCAAATAGGTTCGTCTGAACAGTGCTTTCGTATGAACTTTATGGAGTTAGAAGTCAGAAACTTAATAGATTTTAGAAAAACCCTTCTAAATACACACTCAGAAGACTCTTACATAAACGGATAAAAAAAATTTATTTCTCACCAGAGTACCAGACTGATTTATGGAAAGATTGCATAAACTCAATTAGACCAATTTTGGTCATTCTAGTAGGAAGCACAAATATTTCAGATTTTGCCTAGATTTTCCGATCAGTTATTCAAGAAGTGGAAGCCAAAGTTCCTTGTTTTTGCACAATTGAACAGGGAGTCTTAATTTAATTGGACTCCTGATGGAATATAATCTTTTTTTTTTTTTTTGTTTTTTTTTCTCCTGCGGGTGGGTTTAGAAAACATTTCCTGGATCACAGGTGAAAGTTGTGACCACATTAATCTCCACTGGTAAACCATAATACACAATTTTCTTTATTCTTTTCACGTGCTCGTTGTAACACTTCATCTAATCTATCATTTCTCTACCTGAAACTTGGAGCTTTGAGTTGTCTAGAGTCTGTTGATATGCTTCTACCGTTGTGTTGTGCATCTTATTGGATTTTATCCTTCCAACATGGAAGTTTCGTTCTTCGTTTGCATAATAATATTTACACATTTCTCTTCTATATGTTACAATTGTTATTTTGACACTTTTTCCCAGGGAGAATCCCATTCTCATATTTGGAGGATATTCAGATGCGATTTATGAAGAACTATGGAAGAGTGGCTTTTAATGCTCCTGCTTATGCTATGAATGATGAATTCTCAAGGGTCTTGCATCAGCAAATGGAATACTTCTCCAGTAATCCGAGCGCAGACACTCTCAACCGCGTCAGAGGAGAAGTTAGCGAGGCAAGAAGATTCATTTTATTATTGCTTGAAATTAATATTTCCCAATTCCTCTTTAGCTGCTATATTTTATGCACTGATTACCGTATGTCTTGCTTTCTTCTGCATTTTGTTGAATTTATGGTTTGTGCATCTTGCTTTAAGTTTTGTGTTTTCATGCATGATTATCGACCATTTTGTCACTGGAGTAGTTTCTCGAAGTTTTTGCCATATGTTAAGAGGTTGGTACTCTTTTCTTGTACAAATGCTATATTCTCAATGTTGACATGCTAAATAATCACTTTCTCCGCTTTTGTTTGTGTTGTAAATGTATGTTTGGATAGAATTTTGAGAAAATGATTTTTGAATGTGTTCTTGAAAAGATCAAAGAAGTTTTAAAAAATGTAAGAAGTTGTCACATCAAAGAAATTGTTGGTTGAGAATGATGTTTGAGAACAATGATTTTAATAAAATTTGTGGCAAAAACAAGTATTATGTACAATATGCCCGTCTTATTTTTGTCTATGGACCTAGCAACTGTCTCAGGTTTTAAATGGTTAGGGCTGCAAATTAAGTGATAAGAGAGGTGTAAGATAGAATTAGGAACATCAAGATTACAATCAAGTTTGATTATGTGGGTGAAGCGAATTGAGATTCCTCAGTTCTATTCTCTCGCCCTTTTTGGCTCAACAAGAATCCTCACCTCCTTCGCTGTATATGATATCAAGTTCTAGCTTAACAGTTTCTAATCTATGTTTACATTAATTTCATATATTTTGATGCAAATTTTTACAACAAAGTCTTATATCTAAAATTATTGTAAAATTTAGAATATAATCATTAATTGGCTCCATTCTCTGGAGCAATGATAGAATTTGAGGAGCCTTGATTGCTCCATCCTTTGTTGAATCTTGCTATGAATATAACGCATGAAATTGAATCGTGCGATGAATATAATACATGAAATGCGGCCTTCAGGTACGCACGATCATGGTGGATAACATTGACAAGATACTAGAAAGGGGTGACAGGATTGAGCTTCTTGTTGACAAAACATCAACAATGCAAGATAGTGCATTTCACTTCAGGAAACAGTCAAAGCGTCTTCGACGAGCTCTGTGGATGAAAAATGCCAAACTCTTGTAAGTATCTCAAAAACCTTCTACTTAAATTGAACCATATAAGTGCTCAACAGTGGTCTATAAAGAGTGGACTAATGTTTGTGAAACTAAAAATAGCAAATGTCAGAGCCATATAGCACTATGAAAGTTTTGGAAAGTTGTCTTTGGAGAAATTACATTCGCAATCTTAATTTCCTAAGCTGTCAGTTCACTCAGTTCATATCTTATTATCCAGTGAAAGTCGAAAAAAGTGAGCGATTGAAAATGAAAGACGAAAAAATAGTTTTAGTTTTAATTTGCAGCAAACATACCCTTAATTCTCCTCATACCCTTGACATTGAAATCCAACTCTCTTTATGAACAGAGCCCTGTTGACATGCCTGATTGTCGTACTACTGTACATTATAATTGCGGCCTCTTGTGGGGGCATCACTCTACCATCTTGTAGATCGAAATAATCTATCGAGGTATGACTTGGAATGGTACTACTTTCATGTATCTTAAGATGATGAATCCTCTGCTGCTTCGTGGTTTCCCGTGGAATTGATGTAATGCCACAAAAAAAAACAAACACGATAACTTATCGGCTGTATTATAGTTATTACTGGTTTCTTCTTTATTCTGTATATTGTATATAATATATACTCGGGAAGTTCGTTGCAATGTTTCTGGTTTGGAATTCAGAATAATTTTGATTGTAGTGAGTGATTCTATGATAATATGGAAAGGAAGGAACTTGTTTAGTTATTCATGGTCAAAGTTGTGAATGGCGATGATTCTGTTAGGTTTTTTTTGTTTTGTTTTAGAAAGAGAAATTCTATTCATCAAGCGTCAACGAATCAAATAAAAGAACTCCCAACCATGACGGGGGCTCTTGCCAAGTACAATGATTAACACAAAAGGAGAAATTAATTGCTTTCGAGGCCAGACTTTGAATATTATTGTTCATTGTAGGATGGATTTGTACACGATCCTCACCTTTGCTCCTGTTCAAATTACGAGTTCCTTCACTAGGAGGCCTCTTGCCTCAAAATTAAGGATGCGTTATCTTTGTTGTTTTCAGCTGTTTTCTGTTTTCGAAAATGTTGAAAACGCGTTTTATTCATTATATTCAAAAACACGTTTTCAAAAATATGTTCAAGATTTGTATAGAAAACCTGAAAACGTCTTTTTAACGTTTCCTGCGTTTTTTATGTTAAATGTCAAAAATAAAGAAAATGTATTTTCGGATTTTAAACTTTATAGTTATTACATTTGAGTCATGAATTTTTATTTTTGTATATTTTAGTCTCAACTACCACCACCAGAAAAAAATCAAATCACAAGATCTGACAGTGAAACCACCAGAATCACCAAATCTGATGGTTTGGCCACGAAAATTGGTGGTCGAACTACCATTAATGATGGTTGGACCACCATACGAAGGTGGTCGAACCACCTTAGAGATGGTTGTGACCACCTGGTTGTTCATGGTGGTTCGCATCACCTTCAGTCGCTGGCGACTGTAAGAGGGGGGAGACAGAGATGGGGTGGGTAATGGAGATGGGGATCTTTTTGTTAAATTGAAAAGTTTAGAGATTTTTTTGTAATTTTTAATATACCAACTTATTGTATTTCTAGAAGTATAAATCAAACACGTTTTATATTTTCTCTTTTTGAAAATAATTTTTTAAAATAATGAATCAAATGCATTTTCAATTTTTTTAAAATATCAATTGAAAATAGAAAATACAAAAATATTTTCAAAAATAAAAATACAAAATACAAAATAAAGAAAATGCCCCTATTTTTTTTTTTTTTTTGACCAAAAAAAATATATATAAAGGTTTTTATCAAAAGTAATTGTGATTATTGAAGTTTTACCAAAATTACAAAATAAATGATGGCTCAAGTTTAAGAATTTTGACACGTGGTTTGAAGTTTTGTAATTATATTTTTACAAGGAGTTATTCTATTCTATTATACTTTTAAAATATTTAAATTTAAATGATATGTAACCATTAACTACATACACGGATTCAAAGCCTGGAATGAGTTTTATGCCGCCTAGACTTGGAAGTTAGAACCGGTTTAAAATCAAATTGGTCTTTAATTTTTCAGGGAAAGAAGAACTTAAATTTGAAAAAAAAAATAAATTAAGGTCTAACTTTGTTTAAAATAAATTTTTATGTGTACATGACATAAATTCATAATATAATTATTGCACGCTCATTGTATGCTAATTAACACTGATAATTCATCAAAATCTGATAGAAATAATAGAACAACCACTCTCAGAAAGTCTATTTCATTGATCGGTGTTGGAATTTTGAACTTAGATTTCATTGATTAGTGTTGAAGTTTTTGAACATTTTTCTTGACATTCTGCCTCACATTCTTTTCGTTAACCTTCTATCAAGTGATATACTCGTCTTAAAAATTCATCATTTGATATTTATATTTTAGAAAATATTATAAATATAATAGATGCAAAAATACTAGAAAATATTTCATTTCCAATTCAAAACAAGTTAATAAAATATTTATTAACTATAAAATATTAGGATTAAAATATTAATTAAAACATTAATAAAGTGCCAGGAGCTCCAATGCAAATAAAAAACTAGGACTTTAACCATAAATATCTTTAAGAATTTTACAAACAAGCCCCTGGTTATTTGAAGCGTACTGGTTTGAGTGTTGATCTTCACACCCACCATTTTAATCCTTACACCCACATTTTTTTTCAATTTTTTTAAATTTCAATTTTACCCTCACATGATAAAAGGTCGGTGGGTGTGGGGAGGAATTTTGGATGCTCGGCCGTCCTCGGGGAGCTCGGCCAGCCTTGGCCGAGCTCCCTCATGGGGAGCTCGGCCAAGGGTGGCCGAGCCCATTTTTGGATGCTCGGCCGTCCTCGGCCGAGCATCCAAAATTTCTCTCCACACCCACCGACCTTTTATCACGACCTTTTCTTTTATCACGTGAGGGTAAAATTGGAATTTAAAAAAATTGAAAAAAAATGTGGGTGTAAGGATTAAAATGGGGGTGTGAATAGCTTGACTCTACTGGTTTTTCAAGCTTAGCCCACCTGAAGAAAAAATTCAACTCATTGCGGTTGTCTCAATTCTCAAGCCTGCACGCCATCAGTCATCTTCACCAGACATAGAACTCGTCCACTTCTATCCAGTTATAAGACTTGAGATTTCGATTGAAATTCCGATCGAAACAACTTTTAGGGTTTTCCAGTTGAATCCTCACACGCAGACGACTTTGTACGTATATACAATTTATCGTATAGATAGATGAAGCCCATAAGGCTTCCGGAGCCACCGGGGAGTCCGACATCAATGGGGGGAGTGCCTGATATATTTGAGGGTGGGGTTTATGGTGTCATCCGGCGAGCCGTTGTCATTGGTAATGGATTCCCTGCTTCGGAGAACCAGAGTATCGGCTTGGTCCGCGCCTTGGGACTGTCCGAGAAGCAAACTCTTTATGTAAGAAATGAATCTGAATTCCCTTCTTCCGTCAGTGTTTGTTGTGTGTTTTGAGGGCTTTTCTTGTGTTTGGGGGTCGTATGGGTTGTGGTGGAGAATTTGAAATTTTCAATTTGATTTTATGATGTGTTGTTTCTAAGGATCTAATCTTCTATTTGTCCCGGGTTTTGGTTCATTAGGAAATGAATTTATGATGTAATGGTTTTGAGGTTCGATTTTGCGATTTTCAGTTGGATATGTTTTTGGGGACTGTTTTTACTGATATTTTTATTAATAATGAGTTTTTTAATGCAAAAAATTAGTGAGTTATTAGAAATATTATGTTTTCTGCATAGATGTGTAGATTAATATCCTATTGCAGCTATAATAGAACATTAAGCATCATTCAGAATGAATTTGGACACAGTGATCTTGAAGGTCTAGTCGTTCCTCTGGAAGTTTAAGGGTCAAAACTGATCGAGGGAAGTCATTCGATTATAGCATAATAAGAATTCGGTTGCGAGTGTAAACTTGTAACCTGTTGATGTGCTGAAAAAGATTGACGATGCACTGTACTCTGGTGGGAGAGAGAGATATAGTGTTGAAAGCACGAACATGGGCGGCCCAAAACCAATTTTATTTTTAATTTGTTGAGGTTATATACAAGAACTCAGTGAAGAAGAATTTATTTGTCTAAGAAAATTCTTTGCTGGTGTAAGATCCTGAAGTTCTCTTAGAAAGTTAGAATCTTTTGATGCTTAAGTGCGTCTGCTGGCTGTGCTCGTACTTGTTTCTTGTCTTGGGTAGTGTGCTCTTTATAATCTTCATTTTCCTGTAAAGGTCCATCCAGGGTTCTCTCTATTTCACTGAATGCGCTAGCTCTATATTTGTTATTTCTATGAACCAATCAGATAAGTTTCTGTTTGGAAGTGCAAAGCTGATAATTCCATCTTAAGTTTCCTAATGTTTTGGAAGAATACTCATGTCTCACTCTGATGATATTATGTTGTTTATCCCATCATATACCAGCGGGTTACAAGGCCGAGAGGAGGAATCAATGAATGGTTGCACTGGCTTCCGGTTTCCGTCCACAAAAAGTTGTATTACATCATTCGTGGGATTTATAGTTATTCTCAAATTTTGATAGCTAGAAGAGGAAAGAAATCATTGCCTTTGCCCATGGAGAATGGTCATTCTGCCGGCTTGTCATCTGTACTGGAAGCTGATGTAAAACATATAGTAAGGATGGCTAAAGAAACTTCTGATAAGTAAGCCTGCCCTCTTGACTCTATCATGCTCTACTTAATTTCTGGACAAACTTATCTGTCAAGGCGCCTCTTATGTAGTGTATGCTTGATAGAGATTTGTAGAACGATGATTTTTGAATGTGTGGACAGTGTGGTTGAAAAGTAAAGAAGAGTATTATAGAAAGTGAGAAAGTCGTCAAATCAGTGAAATGAATGATTGAAAATGTTGGTTGACACAATGTTATTTATTTATTTATTTATTTTAAAGTTGTAGCAAACAAGGTCTTACAGTTATTTACATAAAAAAGTAGAAATAATTTGATGCGACTAATTTTGGGATGAGGAACAGTCTAGTTAATTAAGGTACTTCTGAGAAAGTGATTTTAAACTATTTCATAAATGGTGTGTTAAATATGTGAGATTAAAAAATAGTATGAGAAATTTGCACGTGTTTAAGGAACACATGGCCAAAGAATAAGGATAGCTTACTGAGTACTTGAAATGGCACACATTTGCAATGAGATACTTCATGGTTCTGCAAAATTATATCAGCACCCAACATTTAAATTATTAAAATAAAAGGCTCAGTGAAAGAAAAATTTTGTGCTTACATGGGTTGATGATCTACATCAATCTTCAGTGCTTTACAAATTTTTAGGAACAGGACAAAAAAGCTGTCCGTAGTGTAGAATACTCCCTTCCATGATAAGCGAATATGGATGTTATGAAACTACCATTTTCAAGAATGATTAAATGAAATCGTTAGGTTTTAATGATGGTGGCTTGCGTTATGTACATCTGGAGTTCACAAAAATGGCACTAACGTGCCATCAATTTTTCATAATTTTGCTAACACATAGTAAGAACTTGATATTTATGTCATCAACGGTCAACAGCAGCAATAAGAATATCCTCGTAATGTTACATTTTTATTACATTTTTATTAAAAATGTGTAAACATGATTAAGAAGTAATACCATGTTGTTATTATAACCCTTCAGTCATCATATATAGCAAGACTAGTGATTTGTGAAACTGATTTTTCCTTCTCAACCATAGTCAGCCAAGCGTTTACCTGGGGAAGAACTTTGTCACATTGTTGACTGCTGAAATATAAAGAAAATGTGGATTTATTGTAGCATCTAAGCTAGAGAAAATGTCGATAGAAACTACCAAAATATCAATTCTACCAAAAGGAGATCTAGTGAGCAGTGGTGCATCTTGTGCTAAGCACAAGTGATATGGCACATCAATTTGTTGCTGGATGATAAATGCAATTCAGAGTGTAATACTCTTATCTACTAATAGTCGATGTCCCATGTTGCCTAGAAGATGAGTACCTATGTTTTTTTACATTGTATCCCATATCAAAAGAACAGTCTATGTCATATAAAGCTATCGAGGATGCCAAAGACCTATTTCTGGACTATGCCTGAAAAACATGCGCATTATTTTCCAGTTTCAAGCTTTACTAGACCTCATCAACATTTGAAGTCACAATATATATCTGGATACTGAAAGGGATCTGAATGTAAATATGTTTTTGTTTGCAAAATAAGTTTGTTCAAAGTCTCTAATATAAGTGGTGGTATACATGGTGCTAAGTTTGTTCTTGTCATCTTACTATGATGCATAAGAATTGACATTTTTAAGCTCTGCTCAGGGATGGTCCATTGCTTGTGGTTGCATCTGGAAGAGATACTATCTCAATTGCAAGCTCGATAAAAAGACTGGCTTCTGAAAATGTGTTCGTCGTACAGGTTTTTCACTCAGCTCAATAAATGCATTTCATGCGTATTATTTGATTTCAGTTTCAGTGGAAAAATAAATATGATTACTGATAGAAACAATAAGATGATTGCACAGGGAAGCTCTGGTGATGTATCATCAATAAGCATATGCGTTTACCTTTCTCCTTATAATTACAAGGTCTGACAAGAGTTATGATGCAGCAAAACAAAGAATCTATCCTCTTTGCTAGCTTTCCCCTTGCATATTTAGATGTGACTTCATGACTTATGGACACTGGGTACTTACAGATGTCAAATAGATCGGGCAAAACCTGAGTAAAGAATATCCTTTTAGGGAGTAGGGAACTCCTGCGCTCCTCTGTTTTGACTTATGGTGATCCATTTTTAAAGAAATTCATTTGACTGTTCCTTTGAATATCCTTATGCCTAGACCTAGGTCTTAGCAGTTTATAATATTATATGCAAGGAAAGGTCTGTTCTGATTGAGAGTGATTCATAGAACTTTTGAAGGCAGAAATATCACTTGACCGTCTCTGGAAGAGGCCAAGTATTGCACATTTGATTTGCTTTGACACAGAGAAAGTTTGAGGACGTTCCTTTATCCTTACGAGGTTTTGGCTGAATCTCTTTGGAATTAACAGTCCCTTGTTGTAGTTGATGTATGTTTAGACCATTGATTAAGAAGAATTTATTTCTTTATGCATATTTTTGTGTGTCATGTGCGTTCATGCAAGAAGCCATATTCTTTGAAATAAATTTCCTTGGGTATGATGTGCTTTGTTTGGGCCTGATTTTTTGTAGGGAAAAGGGAGCTAACAATTTATGCGTTTTTCTTTTGCAGATCCAGCATCCAAGGTCCCGCTTGGATAGATTTGATATGGTGATTACTCCAGAGCATGATTACTACCCTTTGACACTTCATGCACAGGAGCAGGTTCCTCGGCTTCTCAGGAGATATATAACACCTCGTGAACCTCCTGATAATCATGTCGTAAGTATCTATATGATATATGTTTATGTCTAATCAAATTCTACCATCGAATGTTGGCCACTGACTTTGTCCGCTATACTGCTTCATATCCTCCCTATATTCATCTCAGGTCCTAACACTAGGAGCTCTTCATCAAGTAGATTCCACTGTTCTTCGTAGTGCAGCTAATGAATGGCATGATGAGTTTGCACCCTTACCAAAACCATTACTTGTAGTCAACATAGGAGGGCCTACAAGTAACCTTCTTTCTCTATCTAGGTGTTGGATGCTTCTCAAGTTTATCATTATGCATGTCAGCATGTGTAGTATAAAGTTTTTTGGGTTTTCACTGACATATGTTTTTTTTTTTTCGCTCCAGTTTAAGTTTTGCTAACATTGTGTCAAGTTTATCATTATGCATGTCAGCATGTGTAGTATAAAGTTGTTCGGGTTTTCACTGACATGTTTTTTTTCCGCTCCAGTTTAAGTTTTGCTAACATTGTAGTCTGAACATTAATATCTTGAATGGAAGATTGTTCATGATGTGGAATTGCATTCCTTAACACACTGGCTGTCCCTTTCTTATTTGTTGTAGATTTAAGGTCAAGTTCACTTAATTATTTTTTTCCTCATATCTCTGACAACGTGGACTTAATTCATGAAGTTATGGATATTTTCTACTTCAGTTAGAACATAATTACGTTGCCACTTGACCAGTGACATAGCATTTGCTTTGATATTTTGTTGTCTGGATCCATCTCCATCTGATGTGGGTTAGTGATTATCCATCACGTATGGACTTTTATCTGTTTCCCTCATTGAACAGAGAGTATAAGATGTTGAAAACATTCCATTTCACTACAGTTCAGGAAGTTTTGAATCATTGCATTTGTCCCTGATGTGAAACTTCTGCTCCACACTCTTTTTTCGAATTTATTCTATAACTATGGGAGCATCTAATTTGTGTTTCCAATAGAGAAATAGCTGTGCGGCTGTACCTGATATTGCATAATATTATATTCATATGAATTGATAGGGTGCTGCAGATATAGCACGGACCTCTCAAAGCAATTGATAGCCTCACTGTACAATGTGCTCTCAAGTTGTGGAAGCGTGAGGATATCTTTCTCGAGGAGGACACCGGATAAAGTATGAGAATACTCAGTGTTCTTTGATTTTTAGGGTCATAGGGAATAGTTTATCAAGGTTTTTAATGGATTTTAATGTAAAAGAAGAGAGAGAATGAGTGGAGCTGAGTGGTGGAGATTTGTGGATGTGATGAGATATGTGGATGTGATTGAATTAGGGTAAAGAAAGAATGGATAAAAAAATGGTAAAAAGTGGTAGCAAGTTTTAAAATAGGTTGGCTAACACCCTTTTTATTGTTCTTACAGTTATGATTGCATCAACACTTTCTGTTTTTGTATTGATCTGTTTATGCGACCTTTGAATTGACAGGTTTCGAACATTATAATAAAAGAACTTGGAACTCATCCCAAAATATACATATGGGATGGAGAAGGTAACTTCATTTGACGTCGATATAACAGTGATTTATGAATGAATTGAGAGAATCAACTAATGCGGACATTGTCTTGCTTTTATCAGAACCTAATCCACACATGGGACATCTGGCCTGGGCTGATGCTTTTGTAGTCACTGCAGATTCAGTTAGTATGTTGAGTGAAGTCTGCAGCACTGGGTATGCTTGAGTAGGTTACAGTAATAGCCATCGGTCATTTTTTATTTATATTTAATAGACATGCCAAATAAATGACCATAACTTTGGTTATCACAGGAAACCTGTTTACGTTGTTGGATCTGAACGCTGTTCTTGGAAGTTTGTGGAGTTTCATAAGAAGCTGAGAGACAGAGGCCTTGTTCGTCCCTTTACAGGTCTTGAGGATGTAAGTGATTCTTATAATCTTACCCGTAAATCAGTATTCTGGAGTAATTGGTTTTTACTGATTGTGAAACTCGGAGCAACCTACTTCAAAATTAAGGTATCTTAAGCAAATAATTTGACAAAGGTTTTAATATTTGTACTTGGATATTAGATAATTGGCTTCCTTTATTTCCATATTCGAGGAAAAGTTGTTTCCATATCTTTTACTTCTTCATATGTCCCTTCCTCTGACTGGAAAAACCAAAAAATGAAGCTTCCTTTGTTTTTGAGGATCGCGATATGCATAAAGTCGGTATAATGACACAGTGACAACAAATATGGCAAATCAGAAAGGTGAAGATTAGCTTTGTTTACGCAATAAATGTTGAGGTGAAAGAAAAATATTCCAAGGGAGTAGATTGAGTTCTCCTTTCTTCTGATTCCAATGAGGGAATATCGGAAGTTGTCATTCTTGTGTTTGTTCCAACCATTTTTTTTTTTTCCTGCCCATAAATTAACTTATAGTAGTCAACTCAAACTTCAGTGTCACCACTCACCAGCACATCCCACATCACTTCTCAGTATTAGTCACACATCTCCTAACCCATTCTACTATTTAAACTGAAGTTAGATTTTAGTAAAGTGAAAGTTTACAAACTTGCACTTCAACACGATTGCATAAATGCTGTATAGAGCTCTGTTGCTTTTCTCCAGAACTTTTGCCATCCCATGACTACCGCATCTTGTTCCCAAAACTTGTTTTCTCCCACCTCTTTCACACTTACAGATGTAAACCTATGTATTATGCTGATTCCTAATGTAGCATTTGATATTTCCTTGAAATGAACATATAAATTGATTACATTTGAAACATAATTTTCGGGAGGTAACTGCAGATAAGGCACTATTTTGAAACATAAAAAAGGGGATATCGCCTTTCTTTCTTTCCCAAAAAGCTGTTAAACTAACGTTTGTCAATTTCACCTGATTTCAGATGTCAGAAACCTGGAGTTATCCCCCATTGAACGACACTGCTGAGGCAGCAACACGAGTGCATAAAGCAATTGCTGAGCGTGGATGGAGATTACGGCCATAGGGACCCTAGTCGTGAGTGAAACAACAATTTTATGTAGTCTGTTTATTCCTAATTTGATATACATATAGTCGTTTTCGATTTTTGGCATCCCGCTTGGGTTTCTATACGTGTAAAATAAACTTTGGCTTCATTAACGCGGCCTGTAAAGTATTGACAGTTGAGTGGTTCGTAGAAAAAGGTAAAATTTCACTTTTTTGTGTGAGAAAACAAATCAGTAGGCGTGTTTTGATGATATGAAATGTAATATTGAGCTGATGATGCACCATAAGCGTATTAGTAATTTGTATTGCAAGTGTTGTCAGTAGCAAGTGATCTCCAAAACAAGGTTAGATCTGCTGTTGCAAATTTTGTGCTCTTTGACTGTTCAAATCAGAGAATAGTTCCAATATTTAATCAAATGTGTTAGGACACGGAGTATATTGTAATCTCTTCGTACTCGAATTCTTGATGATTTTTAAGTTTTGTGAAGTACTTGATTAAGACCTAATTAATTATGATACTATTTCAAGATGCAGCAATGGTGATTGGATCACCAGGTTGTTCTCTTCCCAGCAGCCGGACCATAGTTATGGTCCGGCCGTTTGATTTTTCGGACACATACGATCTCCGTTTTGAAATCCGAGACCGGATTTAGGTTTGGCACGGTGAGGGAGAGCTCCAGCAATTTGGAAAATTTTCCGGCGATACCGTGGCGGCCGGTGGTGGTCGGTCAAAGTTTTTGGCCACTTTTTGGCCCAAATAGTGCCCAAAAACTTTGACCGGCCACCACCGCCGCTGTATCGCTGAAAATTTTTCAAATCTGAGCTCCCTCACCGCGGCCGAACCCAGATCCGGTCTCTGATTTCAAATGAGATCATATGTCTCAAAAATCAAACTGTCAGACCATAACTACATCCTACTGGCCTGGGACCATAACATTCCTGGGTTGGATCAGGACATACAACAAGCCTGCGTACTTGTTTTATCTCGCAGTATTGGCACTTAAGTCTACCAAGGCTACTGAAATTTCCAATTTCACAATCAACAGTGCAAATTATTAATCATGTGCAGTAAGTTGAAATGTATGATTTAAGATTGAAATTGGACATCAAATTAGTCAAAATATTCTTACTGCATTTAACATGCAAAATTAAAATTAATAGTACTGGTACTCGATTAACCATCGGAGTAGCAAAATTACATGCTTCCAAGTTCACAATTAGACAATCAGCATCAACCATCATCATTGTGTTCACATTTTTTGCCAAAATATGGCCAAAAACTTTGATCGGTCGCCACGATATCGTAGGAAAATTGTTCGAATTGCTGGAGCTCCGCTTCGTCTTGCTGGATTTGGATCTAATCTCGAATTTCAAAATAGAGGTCATATGGGACCATAAATCACCCCGGGAACACTGTACCCGGGTGCATGAGAACATTTCTAGGCGTAAAAGGGGAATTGAAGTGATGGGTTTTGGACTTTCGGTGTACGTGTGTTCATAAAGTGGAATGTCCAATCCATCACAGAAGGGTAACATGTCAATAGGCCACAGGCTAGAGCGACATTGATCATTGACTGTCAACCATTAAACATTAATAGTTGACTGTAAGTTGACCGCTGGGGATCGGTGAATGTTAAAGGTTGACTGTTAATAAAGATATTTAATTAAACAACATTAAAAGTTTAATTGATCATGGTTTACGTCAATGGCAACATTTAATTAAATGATATTAAAATTTTATTAATGAATACATGATATGTACCAACACATAGCAAAGTCATATAATGTGAAACGATAATCTTGTAAAATCCAAATATAATAAGAAAACATGCTCAATTCGATTGCAATGTTAAACAAAATTAATTAAGTACAACATAGACAAAAATTAGTCGTCTATAATTACAATTGCCCGTTAAATTCAAATACAAAACTAAACTAATTACCTAAACTAGTAAAAAGTCAACCAATAAAATTAAATCCCTCGTGTCTAACTTAAAAACTAACCAATAATTTTTACTTTTCATGAAAACAATTCTTTATTCAAAAAACGGCAGCAAGAGACGACCGTATTGAGATCTGTCCAAATGAATTATAATAGCTAAACTTGTTGGATTGAGTGCTAAGCCCAAAATTTGAAAAAGAAAAGCCCATGAACAAATGGTTAGAAGTTTTAGAAAAAAGGCCCATAACATGTCCCTGCTTATGTGTGGTCTTCAGCCTCTTTGAGTCCGCAACTTCTTCGTGTTCCTTTAGAAACTGGTGACTGAGAGATGGATCTAGCGAATCCAGCACGAGCAGCCACACGAGCTCACGAAGTGCTAGATCTAGGGATGGCAAAATAACCCGAACTGATGGGTTGACGGGTCGGATATGGTTTTTGATAAGAAACCCGAGACGGATATGGTTCGGATATGGATAGATGCGTCGTACCCGAACCCGAACCGAATACCCGATATATATTTTTTTCCTACAAAAATTTAAAATTGATTTTCAATTTAAAAATCAAAAGTTGAAAATTAAAATTTTCATATAGTCTGCCTGTTACTGTTAGTGAGTAGTGTGTGTTAAAAATCACTCCAAAAAGCCTAACAAGCCCAACTCCATCTGTCATCTCATTCTCACGTTAAGCCCAAGACACTCACTTCTCATTTCTCAATTACTATTAGAGTATTAGCAGCCCTAATTCCACAATCCACGAAGACTCGAAAGGCAATGGGAAAAAAAAAAGAAAGAAAAAATGGGTAAATGGGTACCCGAACGGGTTTGAAAACTAACCCGAAAAAATACCCGAACCGAATACCACGGTTCGGATATGGATATGGGATCGGGACCTCGGTTCGGATATGGATATGGTCGATCCGAACTGAACCCGACCCGTTGCCATCCCTAGCTGTCCCTGTTAGGCCCGGCCCCAAATGAAGATAAGACAATTGGTTTGCTATTCAAGTCTAACATTTATTGTGTGCACGTAACACGTGTTTTATTTTTCTTGAATCATGTCGATGCGATTATGTTGGGCTGAAATTTACTTTTTAATATTGAAATTTACTTTTAATACCAATATAAAGTGCATTTTCGACAAAATAACTGTGTGCCCAATGTGTATAAATAATAACTTGTGGAAGTTTCACCGAACTATAGATTTTATAAATTTTTAATATGATAAATTTTTTTAATATGATAATTGAAATTTACTATTATTTAAATATATCATGATCTAATACAAATTATTAAATAACGTTTACATCATTTTGAGCTATAACAAATGAGCAATGCTTGGAGTACACATATTTTTTGTGTGGTAAAATACTACACACTAATAGGGGTATGGCCCCCCCATTTAGGGGGGCATTTTAGTTATTTTGTATTTTGTGTATTAGGGTGTGGTAGTGTGTGGTAGTGGATTTGTGTGTACTTCTAGCATTTTTCATAACGAATATCTATTTGATACTTTCAAACACTTTAATACAAGATTTTGATACTTAAAAAAAAATTTTGTGATGCTTTTGTTTCGTCATAACAGATACCAAAAGATTTTTTATTTATTATCTTTTAAAACTTTTAAAAAAAGAATATATTATATAATTTCGACAAATACATTAATCCATCAAATTAACCTCCGAGTTTCATGATTGGGTCGTTCAACCGAGTAAGATTCATTTCCTAATCCATACTCAACTTCCTAACCCAATTTCTTTCATTTAGCTTCGGCCAATTAGTTATCTTGAGGGGAACAATTGTTCTTGTCATTGCTCACTCTTGTTCGATTGACTCGGCGATTGTTCCCCTTTCAAGTTTGAAATGGCAAACGACAACTAATTCCAATCTATAACACAACTAGTGTGTGTGCTAGGTAACGAGGTTAAGTATGCGGGTAAGCATGACTTACGAGACTGCTATTTGGTCATTAATGAGAACCAACCCAAGCACATTGATGCCAACACCACAAAATAGACCCGGTTATGGTTTTGGTTCCAATTCAGAATCAGCCGGTTCCAAACTGGTCAAACCCGAACCACAACCGGGTTGACAGGTTCCAGTCTTGGAACCGACACAAAACTAGTTGGAAATCAGTTTTGGTTCCGGTTCATTTT
This sequence comes from Jasminum sambac, assembly GCA_018223645.1. Classification (NCBI taxonomy): domain Eukaryota; kingdom Viridiplantae; phylum Streptophyta; class Magnoliopsida; order Lamiales; family Oleaceae; genus Jasminum; species Jasminum sambac. The sequence goes on from CP073652.1 coordinate 33,998,175, forward strand.
TTTTGGGAACCGAAACTGAAAACGGGACATTGGAATCGTCCCGGTTCTGGTTGGAAACCGAAACCGGCTATAAAAAAATATATATATATATATATATATATATATATATAAAAGAAAAATGATCACAAAAATTAAAAATGTACACTGAAGAATATATATATATATTTTTAATTAAAAAAAGGGTGAACCGACATGGAACCATGCAAAGTCGGTTCATGTTTTCCGAAATCGTGAAGCGGCAGTTTCAGAATCGGAACCAAAACCATGGCCGCGTCTACAGCAAAAGGTTATGCACTCCTGAATCGCCATTATGGCATGTCCAAATTCTATGGCAAGGAAATTGTAGAGAAAGTGGAAACCGCACTTTCAACTACTGGTAACTTTCAAACCAAGCTTTTGAAAACAGCTTCTACTCTATTACCATCTTATCTTGACTAGTGTAAAACTTTCCTCACCTCGGATGTGAGACATGTATAAAGCAACTTGCTTCTGCAACCCACCATATACACAAGGTTAAGTGTGTACACATTGACTTTGGTGAAAATGGTTATATATATACCCGTGATCTTGCCGGCTCGGTTGAAGCAAATCCTGAAACTTTTAGGACTACAGTGCCGTCTACCCCTAACCCAGAACCAGACCATAGTTTGCGCAAATAATGTACAAGGGCTGGGTTACATTTTTTGTTACATGGTCACGGGTTTCAATGAAAGTAAATGGAATGACATGATAAGGAATTGTTGTACAACATATTGATAATCAAGTAGATAAGATAGTATTGAAAGCATTTAAGAGTGATGCATTACATCTCATCAGAAGCATGCGAAAGAAATCTATTGACATCGATGATGTCTTCATGTATCCATTTTTCTGGACCTCCGGCTCCTGTATAGAGTTTATTTGAGATCTTAGTAACCTAATCCCAAACCATCAATCCAGGAAAACTAGGAACAAGATGACTTTTAATTTGATAAATTATCTTGAGGCTTTTGCTAATAAACTTGGCTAGGGCAACTCCTCCACAGGGAATTGGCATGGTCGGACTTTACATGAGGTCGGAGAGGTCTTCACTACACGGCTCAAAATTTTGGAATTTTTTGGGGGCCCAAAAATTGACGTCGGCTATTTTTATATATGTGTGTTTAATGATTTTATTGTGATTGAGATAGCAAGTCAAGCGGTCTACCTTTCCCCATAGAGTCTCAACGTCTCGGAGGCCACCAGGGATAAAGTCTCCCATCATGCATATTTTAAATTTTTTGGTTAAAATTTATCCAAGTCTACATGGTTAATTAAAATTTTTTTGACTTTTTTTTCAGTCTTTTAGTTGTAAATAATTAATCTTAGTGGGTGTTTGCAAACTTGTAAAAAATTATTTTTAAGAGTATGAAAAGAGAGAATTGGTGGAGTTAAATGGTTGAGATTTACTTGTATATATAGACCTTATCAGATATATGAATATGATTTGTTTAACCAAATTTGAATTTAAAATAGTAAGAGAAAGTCGGAAGAAAATAGTATGCAAACACCCTTAGTCTATATGGTTAATTTGTTTTAATTTTTGTTTCTCAATTAAATAAATTTGAAATCTGTATAATTCCATTGATTATAATTTTTATTATTTTATTTAATAAAACAAGGAATTTCCAACATTTTCTATTGTTATGCTCATTTGACTAATAAACAAAAATAGGGTCATTATTTAGGTCGGAGAGGTCTTGCCTCAGAGCCCAAAATTTTGAATTTTTTTGGGGCACAAAATCGACGTCATATATTTTGATATACGTGTATTTATTATTTAATAGTTTTATTGTGATTGAAATAGCTAGCTAAGTGATATGCCTTTCTTCTTGAAGTCTCCACATCTCAGAGCGACCAGGGATGAAGTCTCCTATCATGCATATTTTAGAATTTTAAAATTTTTTGGTCAAAATTTATTTAAATCCCCATTCTAATTAATTTTTTTATAACTTTTTTTCAATCTTTTGGTTTTAAATAATCTTAGTGTATGTGCTTAATTTGTTTAAATTCGTGCTTCTCAATTAAATAAATTTGAAATTTAAATAAATTTTTGTCGCAACTTGTATCATATCTTGACAAATATTTAATTTATATATATATAATTTTTGCTTCCTGATTTGAATGATTTTTAAGCTTCGTGATTAAATTTGTTATATAGCATTTATATCTCAAATATTTTTATTTTTTTTATTGAAATTTCTATTGTTTCATAAAGGTATCTAATGTTTATGTTAATAAAAAATTAATAACATTAATAAACCAGTAAGTATTATGGTAAGAATGTCTTTTTATATGATTATATTAAGGTAGGTATTTAGCGTATTTCTTATTTCATTATTTCATATCATAATAATATAAATAAAATTGGACTACGTGCTACAACTTAGAGGACATTTTTATGTGCAGACTCAGGACCCCAAAATATCAAGTACAACATTGTGAACTAGAAGGCACTAATCCTCGCAGATTTTATGGATAAGGCGGACTAGCAGTTAAGGCAATGAAGAAGAAAGATGGCGCGCAACCAAATGTGCATGTTCAATGACATGGGGCACAACCCAATGTTCAAGGAGGTGGGGCATAGCCCAATGTGCAAAAAGGTTAGAGTAACAAAATCGTTGAGATGTTGAGAATTACAAGAAACATTGATTCTCATGCTACATAGCATCCAGTTACTCACACAACTTTCTCAAGGCTTTACCCAAATGATATGGCTCAAGCGTTGGATATGTTTCTGAACAAGTACTTTGGCCTTTTTTTTCCCTTTTCTCATTTTCGACTTGTCCGATCTAAGTTTTAACTTTTATTATAATATACTTTCAGACAACACGATTACACTTTGCGCTAGCTGCATATCGCCACTTTCACTCAGTTAACCAGCTTCATTTCTATTTTGATCATCGAGATTTATGTGATTTAGGTTTTAGTTTGTGCTTTTAATGTCGACATTGGATTTCATTGCCAATTTAGGTTTTATTTGGTGCTTTTAATGTCGAGGCTGGATTTCATTGCCAATTCTGGTTTTATTTCTGATTTTTCCTTTTGTTTTCAAGTTTAATTTGTTATATTAGTATCCAGATTTTTTTTGGAAGCTTTGGTATGTTATACAAAACTCTTCTTTTCTTAACCAAGTAATTGTACAAAACCCTCCATTTCTAACCTTATTTGGTATTAATGCATTGATTATTAAAAAAAAAAACAAATTTTTCATTTTTTGGCTAATTTGAACCATGGATAAGTAATTTTATGTCATTGTAACTAAGTTTAAAAAAAAAAAAAACAAACAAAAAGAGTGCATCATAAATGTTAAATGGCAGGTTTCAAGTCTCAACTTGAAGTTTATTAAGAACTAAATTTTAGGATCAATGTCTACATGGTTGCCAAAAAACACTTGAAGACTCATTGTCCATTTACTAAGTATTTCAGTGCAGTTTATCTTATTGTGTACTCATTTGCTATGACTCTTATATTTTGTAATAATTCCTACTCATGCGTTTTATTGTTTGCATATTCAGTATTTCTAATCTTGATGCATCACTGTGTTCATGGTTCTGCTCGTGTGTTTTGTTGTTTTAAAGATTTTAAGGATCTATTCTGCTATTTTTAGTTGGATATGTTTTGGATGACTGTTTTTTTATGGAGACTTTTGTTAATATGAAGTTTTTTTAAAATTCAAAAGTGGTCTCATTGGATATACTTACTGTTTTTCTGCATGGTCGATTGAGAAGAATTGAAAGACGTGATCTTGAAACTCTTATAGTTTTCATAGTTATGTGTAAATATCAAGTGGGGGAAGTCATTCAATTATTAGGAAAATGAGAATCCAATAGACAACATGAACTTGTATGGTGTTGATATGTTGAACAAGATTTGATATGAACTGTACTTGTGAGTAGAGATGCAATGTGGAAATCATAGCAAATCCGGATCACTATGACATGTGGATTAGTAAGAACTCAAACTAATCGAGTTGACCCACATATCTTTAATGTGGATTGAACTTCACTACTATACATGCCAAATTGTATTCATGTGCTAAGGTTGTCTCAGTCAATCAATTCAACTAGATGTTCTTGAGAAACTTGATGAGGTAATTGTGCAATGTTGAAAAAAGGTATATACTAAGAGAGCATTTGCAACCTCAAGTGATTGTTTCGTAAAACTATTTTAATAATTATAATTTTTAACTACAAATTTTTATTTTTCTGAAAAAATCGGTTTAAACTTAAGAAAATATAAAAAATAAAAATTTGTGAAACAAAAGCTATTAATTTCATGCTAATACCGGTATAATTATTGTTACTTGATTTACGGAGTTGTTTCCACTATTGGAACAACGTGCTATTCCAAAAAAAAAAACCATTTTCTTTAGTATTTTACCACATTGCTCATAAATCTTTTTTATAATTTTGTAGAATTTCAAATTCGGTAATATAACTTTACAATTCAACATTCACTTTTTTCTATAAATGATCGCCTTTCTCTATTCTTCCGTACTTTTCCCTCTGATCGGATTCCATTGTGAAAAAATGGTACACTAGTTAAAGATGTAATTATAGAAAAGAAAATGAAAAGTAAAAATGTAAAAACAAATAAAAGCTCAAACGACAAAATACTGAAAATGAAAGTGTAACTAGTTCTGACACCCCGTGCATTGCACAGAAGTAAATTTGCGCAAGTTGAAGTTTGGTAAAGATCAATTAAAAATAAATTATTTAATACATGCTTCATAATTGTGTTTAATTCATTTGATAAAATGCTTTGCTAGCATATATTATTACAATCTTATTTAAAGTTGAAGTTATATTTTAAATAAATTAGTTGTTACCAATATCAGTGTCAAATTAGAAATAAAAAGATTACAACCTAAAATACAAATCATAAGCATTATCTAATCTTTTCATGGCTGTGACCACATCATAGACCTCACATAGGAAAATTATATTAATTAAAAAATAAATCAAGACAATGCTCAACTCAAAATATACGCACTTCAAGTATGCCAGGGTTAATTAGCGGTTAGATCTGTTGTAGGATCACCTTCAATTACTGTGCTAATTCTTCAAATAAATAATATCTAATCTATTAAATTTCAAATTTCTTCATAAATGGAAAAATCACTATAGGAAAAAAAACACATATATTGAATTTTTAATACATACCTTTTAAATATTCGACTCGACTAAGAAATAATATAACTATGATTGACTAATTTGAAACTAATTCATAATATTTATTCTTTTGAATAGCACTGTCTTGTGTTACACTATATTTCATTTCACTATTGCTAAAAAAATTAAAATTAAAATTATGCACAAATGATTAAAACTAAAAAAATCCTAATCAACATAAATACAAATAAAAATATAAATATGAAAACATAGTGAAATAAATTATTAAAACATAAGATAAGATAAAAATAATAAAGGATGAATGATATACTCCTCGTCTCGACACACATTCACGACCACCAGTGATGTTCACCTCCCCACTGTGGGGAGGTTATCCTCCCCGCAATGAGGAGGTGTCACCTTTTAATTGGTGGGGAGGATGACCCCACCCGCCCCCCCACCAATCACGGGGGACACCTCCTCATTGTGGGGAGGATAATCTCCCCACAGTGGGGAGGTGAACATTTCCGACACAACCACATTGGAAACTAATAGTACATTATCCTCGACAAATAAATTGCGATACTTGTGAAGCACTTGTTTAGGTAAATTAAAGCCAAGGACAGCATGAATTCTTCTCGCCTGAAAAATATAGTAATTAATTACATGCTGGATCAAATAATGCATCATTCATGCAAATAATTATTAAAGAGGAAGTTAATGTCCTATTTACAATATATACCGAATACTATGAAATCATAAATGTAGTCATACAAAATTGAAGCATTCATTACAAATATATATGATAATTAATTTACACTGATCGCTGAAAGAATGTCGAATCGCATGTATTTTACAATGGGAAATGTATTTACAAACTTACTTGTTCATCAGATAAAATTCAATATGCTTCGTCAAATATGTGGATTGGAATTGCGACAAAGCTCTCAATACTGAAGAACTCGAGCTTCAAACATCTAAGACTGCAGTAAACAATAAGAACCTTAAAGTTAATTTCACTTTGTTGCCACCATCCGCAATATTTGGTCAAATGAGCTTAAAGATAAACAATATAAAATAAGATAATTTTGAATTAAATTTTGACAAATAAGTTTCCAAACAATTAAATCGATAGAAATAGTCCAATTAACATCAACTAAACCTGATTTTGAGATAGAAGGACCTTATTAGTAGTCTACTACTAACAGCTTGGAATAACCTTATTCACGTGCTCTCTTTGTTAAAACTCAACTATTTACAAACAATCCTGCTTCATCGATCAACATAGGATAAACCTATGATAAACCATTTTATTTAATTAGCACTATATTAATTCAATGGTTTCCTATTTAGTGAATTTGTTTAAAGTCTCAATTTTATAGGATATGACAATTAAATTAATCGATTAGACTTTGTTGTAACGTTGACCATGATAAAGATTAATAATCTTTATAATTACTATGCCACATGACATTAGTGTTCAAATTTATTTGTAAGTTATTATCTTCTTAGATGACAATAGGTAATAGGTAAATTAATAGTCATTAATTTACAATCAACTTAAACAAAATTCTTCTTCATTAGAAACATGGTTAGAGAAATATTTTAAATTTTGAAAAAAAAAAATCAAAGAAGTGCCGTAAAAGAGAAATAAATATTAAAGGGAAAAATATGAAGAAAAGCAATGACGTAAATGACTATGAAGCTTAAATTCGAAAGAGAAATATTGTAATGGTTATGCAATTACTGAATGTGATTTCTAATTTATTCATAAATTTGATAAAATAATGTTGCTACTTAATAATGTTAGCAAAAAAAAAAAAAAAATTATTCTTCTTACTTTGTCTTACTTTAATTTTAAAATTTAAATTTGACCAAACAAATTACATCTATATATCTTGTAAGACTCACATATATTATTGAATCTTTAGCATTCAGCTTCACTTCATTATTTTTCCTCATATTCCTAAAAATACATTTTATTTAGAAATTTGAGGAAACATTAAAAAAACCAAAGTATGCACCTAAATTTCCATAATATTGTGATTGCTTATAGTTGCAATTAAAGAATTGTAACATAAAATACATCATAATCATTTCAGGCAAAATTAAAAATCATTCACATTTGGTGCAAGCCAACTTAAAACAAACAAACAACAAAAAAAAAAAAATCAATCTTTTCATGTTTAATAGATTCAACAACTCATGTTTCAATAAATCAAAGAAACGAATTTTATTCTAATAATACTAATTCTATTTTTAAATAATGTTTAATATATAAATTTTTGTAATATTATGAAGAAAAGTTAAAAAGGCCCAAGTTATAACAAATTAAAACACTTGGTAAATAATAATGCATTGTTATTATTTTATTATTATAAAGTTGCAACTAATTTGAATCACACAATTACACAAATGGTCAAGTATAATTCACGCCCGTCACGAGTCATACAATTTGGACCATAGTTTGGACTTATACATTCATCCTTGAATATTTCAAAATCACATAGTAAAATTTGATATTCTGAGTAACAATTATTGAATTGAATATTACTTTCTAAATTTCAAAACATTTGACGATTCTTGAAACGAAGGCAGTAAAGTTGGTTCTTCAAGCGGCCCATAAATAGTAGGTGAATTCTCCATTTAACCAACTAATTTGAAGGAAAATCCATAACATATATATAAGGAATCCATCAAATTGAAATAAAATCATTCATATTTTTTTATCACTTCTTTGATATGCTACACATTGCACAAATTAAAAGAATAAAATAAATAAATAAATAGCTTAACTCCAATTTCTTCAAATATATATGCTTAATGGTGATTAGGATTTAGGCAAGAATTAATTAATGCACTGATGTTGTAGCAAATAATTTACTTGTGCTTCATTTGTTTAAATATGAAGGAAACATTCTCGTAATCTCGTTTACATTCATATTACGAGGACGTAAAAAATGAGATTTGAAGAATTGTAAAGAGAACAACTCTTGAAGGAAACAAACATGCAAAGTACGATTGCATGCATGTTGCTCCGCAGTTTTAGTTGCAATTGTATATTACTTCTAACAGACTAACTGAGCAATTTTTAAGCTTAAAAGGGATAGAGAATGGTACGTAACTTGATGAAATAGTTGTACACGAGCCTGTTCATTTCCTGTCACGTGTAACAGTCATTTGATATTCTTTTACATACAATTTGTTGCAGTAACGTCATTGTTACAAGCAACAATGTCATCCTTAGGGGGAGTTGATGGTGTTTCATCTGGCCGAGTCATCACCCTCGACCCGCTACATTACATCTGAAATTAAACTCGATCTCAAGAGCATCATGCTTCTAAGGTTATCGAGCCAGAAGCTTCATCGGCCCCAAATCTTTCTCACTATGATGAGTGGCCTTCCATGGATATGTCAGCTAATGCACAAGAGCTTTGAGACCCACAAACTCTTGCAGATTATGACATATCAAGTTGTATTGAACTTACCAATTGTTAGGATTTATCAACATTCACATATATAGAAGAAGTTTCATTAAGAAACGGAATATGATGACTTTGAAAACCTTGAAGAAGATACATCATACATCTCCATTTGAAAAAGATCGATCAATATGGTAACATGGCTTCATACCAACCTCATCAAGTGAATTCATGATGTAAACGAAAACAAACATTTGTCAATGGAAGAAAACTACTGGGGCGATTAAAAATTTCTATATCATGGGTAGTTAATCTAAGAAACGTGGGTGAACAGAAAACCAATACAATTATGCTGGTGGATTGGATAGCAAAATAATTGACATGATAAAGAAATTTTAAAATATCAAAATCCGTTTGCAGTGAACTGCTAGCTCCGTGGAAAATTAACGAGTGAGATTTAAAATTTTGAGATGATAAAGATAAATTATCAATACAAATGATACATAGAAAGAATTAATAACAAACTTATTTGCCCAAATAATTATTTTGTAATTGTAACTGTTTTATTAAAACTAGTGTTTTCTCCCGTGCGTTGTACGGGGAGATATATATTTAAGATATAATCATCTTGGACATATATACCCATCATTAAAAAAAGCACAATTGTAAGGCTATTCAAGCAACTTATAACGGTTTCACAAACGAAGTGGGGAGATATATAAGAGTTCGAATTCTAGAAGAGGAATGGAATATTGAGTTGCAGATTTGTGATTATCCGAAGCGTGATTTTACAATTAAATTTTATTTTTTCATTCAGAAAATGAAATTTTTCACGGAAAAATGACCTCATATTATATGGGAGATATATAAGAAATATATAAGAGTTCGAATTCTAGAAGATGAAGGAAAGATTGAGTTGAAAATTTTAATTATCCTTTTATAATTAAATTTTATTTTTTTAATTCATAAAAATAAAATTTTTGGCGGGAAAATGATCTCATTTTATTAATATACTAGTATTTTCTCCCGTGCGTTGCACGGGGAGATATATAAGAGTTCGAATTCTAGAAGAGGAAGGAAAAATTGAGTTGCCGATTTGTGATTATTCGAAGCGTGATTTTACAATTAAATTTTATTTTTTTAATTCAGAAAATGAAACTTTCCGCGGAAAAATGACCTCATATTATATGGGAGATATATAAGAGTTCGAATTTTAGAAGATGAAGGAAAGATTGAATTGCAAATTTGTGATTATCCTTTTACAATTAAATTTTATTTTTTTAATTCATAAAAATAAAACTTTTGGAAAATGATCTCATTTTATTAATATATAGATATAGAAGATATAGATATAAATATATAAATATATAAATATATAATATAATATATATATATATATATATATATATATATATATATATATATATATATGGATTTAAAATTTAAAATTATATAATATGTAGATTGGGTTGGGGCAGGGGTGGTTTTGGAATGCACCACCTTTTTTCTAACAGTCACGTGGCTTGTTCATTTTCTTCCCTTTAAAACTAGGCCTCCCATTTGTCCCCCTCAGAGCTTCTCTTTTTCTCTCTGATATATTATATATGCATATGCGTACATTTTCGCTCCCATTTCTTCGTTCCCAAGTTCTCTCCGCTCCATAAAAACCCTAGACAGACCAACACTTCCCGGTTTTGCTTCATCGTCGACGTGGATTTTACTTGACTGTGGTGAGTTACTTCACTCGTGGGTCAACTCTAGGGTTTTCTTTTTCAATTCAATCAATATGCCGTATTTAGGTATCTGTGCAGGATTCTGTTTAGGAACACGGGGTACTCGTTGTGGGGGGTTTTGTTAAACTTTTAATTAATTCTCTTTTGGGGTTTTCCTTGAATCCGAAATCGTAAATTCTGATTGATTTCTCCGAAGTCGCGTTGTTTTTCTTTTTTGTCTTTTTATAATAAATTTCGAGTTGTTCAATTACAATATTGGATTATTTTCTTACTTTAGGTTGATTTTTTCATTTATTCGCTTGAAGTTCGTTCCGGGGAATTGTTTGGCCTTATAGAGCATAATTTACTCTCTTCTTGGTTGATTATAGATTTAATTCCTCTGCCGTATTGTCGGATCATTTTGTTGTTCAGTTTAGGAATTTATATAGAAATTCAGTTTTTTATCCGACCATTCTATCACTGAATTCTTTATGTTCTTTTATGCGCTTCAAGTTTTCTGGATATTCTTGTTATGTGTTCTTCATTTTTTTTTTTATACTTTGTAGGCGTTAACATGCACTGATTTTCTTTTTCCAATTTTTCTATCAATTTGTTTATTTTTATTGAAGTTTTGAGTTGTTGTAGGTGAATTTTTCTGATCAGGAGGCTTTAATTCGGGTAAATTCAAGTGCTTTATAACAAGAGGGTCTTTATTGTTTAAGAATAATAGTTTTGGAGGTGAAGATCTCATGAGAATTGTTAGGGGAATGCAGAAATTGATTTGCGACAATCAGAGCTTAGTGGGCTGGAAAAACAAATCATTCAGCCAAGGAATTGGTGTGACTACTCCCAAGGCTAGAACACGTGATAAATTGAAACCTGCAGTTTTGTACCTGTAATCTTGGACGAGAGATAGCAAATAAAGGTAACTGTGCTGTCGGTATTAATTTAAAGGTAAGTGGGAATAATGACCCGAATTTTAGTTCAACGGGGTTCTACTGGGTCGTCGTCGTCATCATCAAATCAAAACAGACCATCATCCATATTGGGGTCCAATCCCTCATCTTCAGTAGCTTCACCGCAGCCACAGATTACTAGCAATCCACAGGTGGTTCCATCGAACAGAGATGACAGTTGGGGGGAAGTTCAAGAACAGAATATAGTCGTGGGAGAGTCATCAGAGAACTGTGGAGTCTTGGATAGCAAAATCAAGGAAACAAGAAGTGAGGATCATTCACCAGAAAGGTTTAGCAATGATCAGAGTGATAATGATGAAAAGGATGCAGATAGTGAGAAGGTTCATAGTGAAGATGCTATGGGTGCTGGAGACTTGATAAAAGGGTTTGGCGGGTTGTCAGTGGTGGATGAGGAAAGTGATGCGGTTGTCGGAAGCTCCTTCCAGATGCTTAATGTCAGTTCTTGTCCACCACCGCCCCCTGTGCCTCCTCCAAAACCTTCTTCAATAAACAACAAGTCTTGGAGAGGTACATCGGGTGGTTCAAGTGCTGTACGGACTGGACCATCTAGGAGAGCTGCAGGATGGCCTGGTGTATCAACTAGGTCATCGCCGACCGGGTCTAGGCCATCTTCTCCACGGTCCCATTGTGAAAATGAAGGTTATAACAGTGCTGATGAGCAGGGCCCTTGCTATAGCTCCTCTTATGATGATGCAGTGAGTTCAACTTGGTTTCTTCTACTGAACAATTACATTGAAATTTGTATTTTAGAGGCAATTTTACGTAATGATGCACACACTTCTACAAGGATTGTGGATCTGTCTAACATGTCTCGGACCCCAACACTCGTGCCTTGATTCTTTTTTTTTTTCCTTTTTCCTTTTTAAATATTCTGTTTAACTTACCATACCCAGAGGCACCCTCATGAGCAAGTGTTAAATATGCCTTCAGCCATGTTCAATGTGAAAGTTATAAAGATATGCTGTATGAATATAAATTCTTTGTTATTTAAGGTAATGTTTGGTAGAGATTTTCACAAAATAATTTTTGAATGCATGGTTGAAATGTAGAGAAAATTGGTATAAGAAAAGTGGTTGGTTCAAAATGATAGTTGGAAAAATCATTTTTCACTTGAACTCTAGCAAACAAGCTCTAGGTTGATGAGTCCATGTCCTACTTTAATGAAAAATCACATGTTAGTTTGTTCTTATTGGGCCATGCAACTTAGACTTTATGTATCGGAATGCCCATCTTTAAGGTTTCATTGAGAAGCTATTGGATTATGTTCTCATTTTCCCTTAATGAATGAGTTAAACAACTTATCAGCAATATAATAAAATCCATGTTTGTTTATACATTATTAGTTAACCACCGTAAGTTTTCATGATCATGTGTTTACGTGTTCAAACTTGAAAAGGGAGAGTAGAGTGCTCACTGCAATTATTGCTAATTTTTAATGTAAATGTCATTGTAAAATATAAACTATTGATTTGAAATGAAAATGCCTTATGGCAGAAAAGAAGGTCGAGACTGTCAGTCGATGCAATAGTGAAATTTGGTTCTAATTTTTGTAGGGGAGAGAGCACCAGTTTGAGATTGATTTGAGGCGGGTTAAAGGCTTGGAAGTTAGAAAGATGTTAGAGGATGGGAACTGCCTCTTCCGTGCTGTTGCAGATCAAGTATATGGTGATTCCGAACTGTATGATTTGGTTAGGCAGATGTGTATTGACTACATGGTATGACAAGTTTTATATAGATATGGTTAGGAAGTGATTCATTTCTGATTTGTTCCATGTAGGCAATGCATGTCTATTTCTCTCCTTTCGTTCCTATGAGATCTCATTTTAGGTTATATTTTTGAACTATTTATTGATTGGTTTTGAAAATAGTACACGATCATAATTCCAGTGGGTTAAACAATCTTATGGAATATTGTTAGCTTGGGAAATTTGCATCTTATTCTTAATCTGTAATTTCTATCTATCTTTGGCCTCCCTTAACAAGATCTTGGAAACCTATATGAACAGGAAGTGTTATATTTTGCAGCAGTTTGTTCTTGATTGTTTTATTGGTATATCACTATATCCTCAGCCTGTGGTGAATAAAGTTTATTCTTTTCAAAGTAAAATTATTAGCACCAATGTATTTAATATTTTCAGATCCATAATTGCTCTAGTGCCAATGAGAAACGTTCAATTTCTTGAATAAGTTGCATAGGCATACCAGGAGTGCCACCAGTTATTTTTATCAATGCTGAAGGTAAATGTCATAAATCTTCTTTTGCAGGAGCGAGAAAGAGACCACTTCTCTCAATTTATAACAGAAGGTTTCACTTCCTATTGTAAGAGGAAGAGAAGAGACAAGGTATATGACGTGGTTATTCTATTAATTGAGTCCTTGATTTGGTTCTTCAGAATTAGGATGAAAATTTGAATTGGTAGGTGACGCTTCATCTAAATAAACATGCATTTTCCTATGGGTTTTCAGGTTTATGGTAACAATGTTGAGATCCAGGCTTTATGTGAAATGTACAACAGGCCAATCCACATATATTCTTACAGTACAGGTGATTGCTTAAAGGATCATGGTTGATAACAGCAGTCATTCGGTATTTTGTTACTCGATTGTGTAAATGACCCTTTTCTTTTATCTTTTTTCTTCTTTTCATAGAACCAATAAACACATTTCATGGAAGCTACAATACAGACACGCCTCCAATACGGCTAAGTTATCATCATGGAAATCATTACAACTCTCTTGTAGATCCACGTCGACTTACCATCGGTGCTGGACTTGGGTTTAGCTCTTTGCAGGGGGTAAGTCCATCTATACACGACTTCACGTAAGTTCAACTGAATTTTTATTTTCTTAGAAATGACATTTTTAACTTGAATAGTGATGGGGACTACAAAATGTGGATAATAATGAGTAGTAATTTGAGATTTGTGGTTGATATTAGAAGCTCGACTTTGCTGGAGTAGTAGAAATTAATTTTTCAGGTTTTAGAAAGTTAAAATGAACGTGGGCTTATGTCATCCCAAGAATGAGGATGAAACCTAACAATACATTTGTTATCATTCAACGTGATAGTTCATTCACCAATATGCCCGTGTTCAATGAACAGTCAAATGTTGATAAGGATCAGATCAAAGCAGCTATTAGAGCTCAACAAGATCAACAGATAGATAATGTAAGTACTCTTTCTCACTGTCATAGAGAATGATCTTTGTCTGCTGTGTTACAATAAATGACCGTTTTAAGTTCTATCCAATTGTAGGCCCTTTTAGCCGAGGGCCGATTATACTCGGATCTTGAACTAACCGAAAAGGAAATCGAACGCATGGTGATGGAAGCTTCGAGGGCTGAGTATCTTGCTGATGACTCATTGAAGCAACAGCTTAGTCATGGAGATTCATCCGCTTCGGGTGCTGAACCATCTTCTTCTGCAGCCAGTGAGTGTTGCATTCCATCATATAGTTGTTTTACAATTCATTGCACTCATGCTTTAAGTATTCTTTTAAACTCCGTTTTGAATAAGCTATTTTATGCATCTGTCGTCGAAAGCTTTTAAACTTGCAAGAAACTAACTTTTTAGTAGAATAGAGGTGGGGACCACGAGATTCGTGATAATAATGAGTGGTAATGTGAGAGATATGATGAATATTGAGATTTGAATTTGATTGAGTAATACAAGTCAATTTTTGGATAGGAAAAAGTTAAAACACAGTGAACAGTGGGGTAAGGACAAAGATTATCTGATGCCCAACAGGGTGCACACTGTGGTGCACCCCCAGGTGATGTGGCATATCATGTATAGTACCACATCATGTGCCACATCAGTTCGGGTGCACTATAGTGTGCACCCGGTGGGCATTGGATAATTTTTGGGGGTAAGGATACCTTGTAGTTTGAGGTGACAATAAGAGATAAAGTGTATACTTGGGAGAGATTTTTGAGATGATGATTTTTGAAAGTGTGTTTGATAAGTAACAAAGTTCTAAGAAATACAAAAAAGGGGTTGATTGAAAGTAGTGTTTGAGAATTCTGAATTTTTGAAATAAGTTGTGCCAAACATTCTGTGTTCGTTCTATCTTTTTCCTATTTAAAAGTTTTTTTTTTGGAAAAGTTTTTCTTCTTAGAAGTTAACTTTTATTGCACAGTCAAATGTAACATTAGTGACGCATTTAGGGCTTACTTGATATAACTTTAAGCAGAAAATTAGTTTTCTCTACATCATTTTCAAGTTTTAACCACGCACCATTGTTTTGGACTTTTATGCTTTTTAATAAATTTTCTTTACTTCTCAAGTACACATCTAGTAATTCCTCTTTTTTCTTTCTTGCAATAATGTCAATCAAACATACCCTTGAAAGAACTGTAAATTATGATCAACAAATTTTATGTATGTGAAATTGTGGAATCATCAGGGTCTTCGGGCAGTGAGACGAGGAAGGAAGCAGGACGAGAGAGTGGTGCAGCTCTTAGCAGTAGCATGCAGATTATGCTGTCTATGGGATTCAGCTATTTGCAGGTGATTGAGGCTTACAGCATTTTCGGGGACGACGTGGACTCAATGGTTTGTTACTTGTTAGAGACCGGCAGTAGCAGCAGACGCAAAGGAAAGGCGACCGAATGATGAAGACAAGCCAAATTTTACGTGCTTATTCTGTACAACTGTGGACACTCCTTATTTTCTAGAAGAACATAACAATAAAATCGCTCTGGTGTTCTTATGACATATGCATGGTTGTTTTGTGTATTGTTATTTGCGACACTTTACATAATGCATTTATTCTCATCTAAACGACACAATTGTAGTCTAACTCTGACTCTGGGTGATCGCTCCTAATTTCATACAGCGCTTGTGTCTAGGTAGATTACTTTTTGGACTAAATGTTACTTTTTAGTTTGAGTGTGAAGATGATGATAGTAACAATTTTGAGTGCATGGTTATTTGTCATACAGCGGTTGTGTCTAGGTAGATTACTTTTTGGACTAAATGTTACTTTTTAGTTTGAGTGTGAAGATGATGATAGTAACAATTTTGAGTGCATGGTTATTTGTCAGCTGTTATTGAAGTTTTTGCAACATTAATAAGTTGAGAAAGGTTGTTGGTTATTGAATTTGTTGTCATTGCACGGGAATTATATGTTTTGTTAATGGTATTGTTTTAAAACACGTGGGTGTTTAATAGTTACGAAACATTCGGATTGTTTGATCGGCCCGTACGGTCTTTGTTTTGATATCAGCGATTGGATTCAGATCTAGCACGTGGAGGTGGAGTTTTAGCAATTTGGAAAATTTTATGACGTTACTTGTGCGGTCGTGGTGGCTGGTCAAAGTTTTTGGCCATTTTAAAGTTTTTGGTTAGTTATGGTCAAAAATTTTGATTGGCCACTACTCTACCACTGTGTTTTCAAAATTTTTCAAATTTAGCCGCTGTCATTGTTGGATCCTGATCTGCCAGATTTCAAAACTAAGTTCAGATGGCCGTGAAAAACGATCCGTGTTCCAGAATCGCTAAACACTTGGTGTACCGGATTGTTGCTGGTTTTACTAAATCGTAATTTCTTTTATATATATATATATATATATATTGTACAAGTAATTTCTTGTATGCGTGAGTTGGTTAATATTGATTGATGTATGAGTATTTCAAACTTCTGCAGGTAATCGGTATATTATATTTTTATTTCTATATTTCTAAAAGATTTGATGTAGTCGCATGTGCATCTCAAAAACTATTTTAATAAACTTTATCTTGTATGTCGAATTTTATAAGCGACAATTTAGGGGCCGTTTTGTTTGTTTTGTATTTTCTGTTTTTATTTTCGAAAATGTTTTGGTGTTTTCTATTTTCAATTTTTGTTTTGAGAAAAATTGAAAATGCGTTTGGTTTGTTATTTTGAAAAATTATTTTTGAGAAGAAAAAATAAAAAATGTATTTGATTTATACTTTTAGAAAAATACAATTTCGTATAATAAAATTTACAAAATGGTCCTCAAACTTTTCCAAAATTTCAAACAAACCCTCATCTTTACCTACCCTACCCCACCCCACCCCCTGCAACCCCACCGCCAGCAACCACCGGCGGTGGTTCTCCAAGGTGGAGAACCACGTTCGCAAGTGGTTCTCCGAGGTGGAGAACTACCTGCGCAGGTGGAGAACCACCTTCGCAAGTGATTCTCCGCCGCAGGTGGTTCTCCACCTGCGTGCGGTAGTTCTCCACCTGAGAACCACCGCGACGGTGGTTCTCAGGTGGGGAACCACCAGATCTGGTGGTCAAACCACCACACCTGTTGACCACCAGATCTGGTGGTTTGACTTTTCCAGCGGTGGTCGGCGGTGGTCGGCGGTGATCGGGGATTGAAACGTACGAAAAATAAAATTTGGGATTGAAATATAATAAATGTAAAGTTTAAAAATTCGAAAACGCGTTTTCCTTGTTTTCAACATTTAACACTGAAAATGTTGAAAACGTTAAAAAGACGTTTTCGTGTTTCCTATACAAATGTTGAAAACGTTTTCGAAAATGGATTTTCGAAAACAATGAACAGAATACGTATTCAATATTTTCAAAAATAGAAAAATAGAAAATGGGTTGAAAATGGCAAAGAGAACGCCCCCTTAAAGTTCTTTTACTATTAAAAAAACTATTAACGTGTTATGGATTTTTTATAATGTTTTGTTTGCTTATTTTTCTGTAGAAGGCTACATCCTTTGTATTTCTATAAAAATATTTTTATTTGCGTGATAAAATGTCAATGTCAGTTGAAATTTTTTCACAGAGATCACTCATTTATTTACATTTCTTTTCTTTTCTTTTTTATTTTTTGAAACTTTGAAAGCGTATACAACCCATACGAGTAACCACTCACGAATATGAAAGAGTTTCTAACATCCCAAGGCCATTGAAGTTGCTTTAAACTCTTTTTCTTTTTATTATCACTCTTGATTCCCTATCCATTTGTGAACATATTGAAATGTTCACACGCCTGATATTGTAACTTATAAGTGGTTCATCCCAAGACCATTGAGGTTGCTTCAAAGTAGGAACTATATATTTGCTTATCACTCTTGATTCCTTATCTATTTGTGGACATGCTAAATAGGGTGATAGAGAATAAATTATAATAATTTCGAAAGTTTTTAATGTAAAAGAGGATAAAGAATTAGTGGAGTTGAATGGTAGAGATTTATAGACGTGATAAGATATGTAGATGTAATTGATTTATGGAAAAAAATAAATAAATGAAAAAGTGATAAAAAGAATTGGCTAACGGGGTAAAAATATTTACACGTCTGATATTGCAGCTACAAGTGGTTTATAGTATGACTTACAAATTGATGTGAACCACTTGTAAATTATCACATTCAAATATGATATTTTAACAGTGGGTAGTGGATCGAAAGTGATCTATTTATATATAGATAATCACAATTTAACAATTGATAAAAGGAAAAATGAATGTGTTTAACTAATATAATATATATATATATATATATATATTTTTTCTGAATAGGTGTTTACTTTCTTTTAAAGATCCTTCTCTTTCTCGGAAATTTTCAAGCACCCGCGCGAGGTGCTTGAAAATTTCCCCGCACAAGACACAGCCCCCCCTGATAGGGGGCGGCCAGACCAAAATTCTGGTCCGCTCGGGGACCAGAATTTTCCTTTCTCTTTCCAGGTTCAAAACCAAAAGGGGGGGCCCGGGGGGCGGGGGCGGGGGTGTTGGAATCTGTACAATCTTATTAATTTTGGCTAAAAAATTTCTCTCTTAAATGTTAGTACTACTTTATCAGTCTCTATATAGACAAACAATGCTTAATTGCTTATATTTTGTAAGTGCCATAGATAAATTTTCTCCCCAAATGCATGTACTTTCAGAAATCTACTTTTAATGTTTACATGTTCTTCTATATATTTTTACATATTTTTTTTCAATTCCACTCATTCTCTCCCCTATTTCATATTCATATATATTATGGGACCTACATATACTATACAAATCTCGATCATTCAACTCCACTCATTATCTCTCTTATATTACATAAAAACATATAAAAATTTATTTTTATACACATTCTAACTAATAAATCTACTTTAGTTTACACAGTACTTTACATTTTGCTATCCATCTCCAAACCCGTGTATCCAGCCGGGCCCCCGGGTTTGCGCTTCTGTACATACATATTTTGAGAAGCAAAGCAGCTTTTTCATCTAAATCTTTCAATTTCCCAGACGCCTACATAGAGAGATAGAAATTTACCACTCTGTCAGCTATAATCAGACGCCTATATACAGAGATAGAAATAGAGTTAGGGTTTGTACAGAATGTCGCAGAATGGGAAATTGATGCCAAATCTGGATGAGAAGAGTACAAAAGTGCTCAATTTGACTGTACTGCAACGGATTGATCCGTTTGTGGAAGAAATCTTAATCACCGCTGCGCATGTCACCTTCTACGAATTCAACGTGGATACAAGCCAATGGGTACGAAATCAGGAACTAAATCCAGAAATTTGTGTATAGTTGTATGTCTATAGATGTGCGGTTTTGTTAGTGTTTAATGAGTTTCACTTATTCCTTGTATGATGTCTTGATTTTTCGAATGTTTTGCAGAGTCGGAAGGATGTAGAAGGTTCTCTCTTTGTGGTGAAAAGGTGGGTTTCAATTCGGGTAATTTTTGAGAATTTTGACTTTTTTTCTTAGCCTTAATTTTGGGGTTTTTAGTGATTTTACTTTGTGGACTGAATTCTCGGGGTTTTCCCCTTTAAAGTTGTTGTCTTGTTGGGGAGGGCAAATTATGCCATGTTTTGGCGCAATATCCTGAGTATGTTTTTATCTGGTGTTTCAGGAATACTCAACCTCGGTTCCAGTTTATAGTTATGAATCGAAGGAACACAGGTTTCTAAGTGAATTTGGTTACATTCATTTGAATATCTTTGAAAATTGATTGCAATTAAGTAGAGACCGTGTGAAAATGCAAGTGGATAATGGTCTGTATGTGATAAGATGCCTCTTTTATTGATCTGTGCAGATAATCTGGTGGAGAATCTCTTGGCAGATTTTGAGTATGAACTGCAAGTTCCATATTTATTGTATCGTAATGCTGCTCAAGAGGTAAATGGAATATGGTTTTACAATGCACGTGAATGTGAAGAAGTTGCAAATCTCTTTAGCAGGTCAGTATTTCTATTATATTTCTCCTCCGTTCTCTAATTTGTCTGTTTTAGTATAGGATGCTCGTCTGAGCATTAATAAGTAACAGCATGTACCCTGAATTCTTAGATTTTCTTGAAACCAGCTCCAATAAATTTCATCATTGAGATTTTTTTGTTTTTCGTCCAGATCTCTCGCACCCATTTTCATGCTATTCAGCATTGGTTATGCATTTTCAGTCAGTAGTTCAAGGCATAAGGTGACAAGTTGTTTCAGACAGGGCCCTCATACTTAACTATCATTGAGTTTATAGAAATATTTCAAGTAAAATTGCTTATAAAGCAAACCGAACCTGTTAAAATTGCTTATAAAGCAAACCTAACCTGTATTAAGTGATATAAGAAATAAATAATTCTATGAAAGCAATTGAAATTGAGTGCTTTTCACGACGGGATTCAATTTCTGCTTACTTGACCTGTAGTTCTATTGTTCTGGACATAGCTGAAGAGAATAATGTTAATATACACCCTCACCCTCATTTTCTTGCACTTGATTAGTTTTTCTGGTAGCTATTTTTGCCAAATTTTATTATTATTATTTATTTATATTTATTTTTTTATCAGTTTGTATTTTGTTATTCTAGTGCTGATACTATTGTATTTCTACATAGGATCCTCAATGCATATTCCAAGGTGCCCACAAAAACGAAAGTGCCTTCCAGGGAAAGGTAATGCTGTTCCATGCTTATTGACATCAATGCTAAGCAATTTCCATTTTCCTGTAGGCCAATACATGAAGTTCATGTCAAAGTATAACTTATGCCTTTAGGATCATCAAGAATTATGTTATCCTCAAATTATATGGAATAGATGTCAATGGGATCCCTCAAATAACCCAGTGGGGCTTTTAACTAATCCCGTTTTCCTTACTCAGCTCATTTCAATATCATATTTATCCATGATTCGGCAAGTATTATGCGGTGAAATTCTGTTTTTGACTGTTCGTAAATTATTATTTGACGTGGTGCTATTTTGATTGTAAATTCACTGTAATTAACATATTTTGGTCAAACCATTGTGTTCCCTTTCTTGAATCCCTGTATGTGTTGCTTTCAAGGGATGGTTCATTGTTCATCTTTCTAGAGTAATTATGTACAATGAAAGTTTAAAAGAATGAGAAACTGGCTTTCCACTCTTAGGGAGGTGCAAAAATAGGGACGTAAATCCTTTCGCTGGTGTACTTATGCAATAGCAATAAAGCATTATAGAGTTGTAGAACTTACGCTAAGATAAAGACAGTGTTTAATATTAATCCACAGTATGACGCTTTGCCTTCTTGAATGATTCACCCACAGAAAACAGAGACTAGATAGATCTGATCAGGATGTACTTATTCTCCATTCAAAAGTTTCTGGTTGTTTCTTCAGAGTCTATGCGGCTTCATGCACCTCTCACGGGCTTTACTTTCAGTTGCCACGTCCTAGACCCCTGTTAAGTGTCTTCTATGCTGTTGGCTTAAGGGGTACCTAGTCAGCTCTGATGGTGAAGGGAAATTTGTATTCTGACTTCTACGGCCCAACATGTCTTCGGGCATGGCTTCCAAGGTCCACAACTCTTCAGACATGGTTGATGGAGTTAAGAAGTGAAAAAGATAAAAATCATAAATTTTTAAAAAATAAAAAATAAAAGCCCAGATTTTCATTTTCAAAAAAAAAAAGAAAAAAAGAATGGCGGATAGATGTGGTGCTTGATGTTGAGATATCACCAGAACGTTAATCTAAATTATTATTTGGGGGGGCTAAGGCAACGGAAAATGCGATGGCTCGGATTTCTAATCTTACTTAAAGTGCGTTTCTTAAGTTAGCAGATCCACTTTTTGAAAATGGTGGTGGCCCATGCGTACAGCTCTCTATTCCACAAATTTAAACTCCTAATCAACTAGCAAGAAAGGTTGACTTTTTCACCTGATGCAACAGAATTGGACATCCCTATATAAGAAATTTCATGTGTTCAACAATAATAATAATAATTTAGATTAATGTTCTGGTGATATGTCAATATTTTTCTAAAAGGCAGCATGTTGGCGTGTTAGGTAAGTTGTTAACTTTGGTATGGGTCTTCTCCTGGCCACTAGGTTATTGCTGTTGT
Organism: Jasminum sambac; assembly: GCA_018223645.1. NCBI lineage: Eukaryota > Viridiplantae > Streptophyta > Magnoliopsida > Lamiales > Oleaceae > Jasminum > Jasminum sambac. The sequence continues at coordinate 34,020,708 of CP073652.1, forward strand.
TTCTTGTGTTGCTATAAACACTCCAGAATATGAAAATGATGATGTTGCATTTTCTGGATTTGATTCCCTGTTTCCCTCTATGTTCTTGTATTCTCTTTATGACCTTTGCACGCCATCCATATTATCATTATAGACTGTCAATCATTTGCACCGCATCTTCGAGGAAATAATTTTACTGTTTTAATGCAGTGAGTTTGAAGAACTCGAGGCAGTTCCAACAATGGCTGTAATGGATGGTCCTTTAGAGCCATCCTCTTTAACTACCACCAACGTGACAGATGGTCATGATGATCCTTCATTTGTGAACTTTTTCAGTGTATGTCACTTATTCTTGATTTTTGTTTTATTTATTTGCTTGTATATCTGTTTGAACCTCCTCAATGCAACACGTAAATTAATGATTGTTTTCGCATGCAATAAATTTGAAGACTTTCTGCATATTATTCAGTTTAATGTTAGTTGCAGGCGGCCATGAATATTGGAAGTTCTCCACATGCAGCAATTTCTGGGCAGTCTTTTCACAAATCTGCAACAATTGGTACATCATCTCGTCCGCCCAATACTTTATCACCCACTTTAGCACCCATTCAAGCTCAACCCATTCTTCCAACATCGACCCCTATAATGCCTATTCTTGACACACCCGAACCAAACAATGCATCTAAGCATGCAACCGATCTGGTAAAGCCATCCTCTTTTTTCGGCCCACCTCCCTCCTCTGCACCGCTGATCATTCCCCCTGTATCTTCATCTCTACCAACTGCACCTCCGCTTAATCCTCCGGGAAGTCTGCAACGACCATATGGTGCTCCTCTTCTGCAGCCATTTCCACCACCAACCCCCCCACCATCACTTACTCCCACTACTTCTGTTCCTACACCAAATTATGGAGCTGTTATTAGCAGAGAAAAAGTCCGCGAGGCACTTCAGATGCTCATTCAGGTAAGCTTCTCAGTTATCTGGAGTTTTTCATCTTATTGGACATGAGTTTACCTAGATTTGAATGTGTGGTTGAAAATTAAAGAAAAATTCTAGGAAGACAAAATGTCACATCCATGAAATGGGCGGTTGAAAATGATGTTGAGAAGAATGATTTTTTTGAATAAGTTGTGGCAAACAAGGTCTTAACCTTCGCGATTTCGTTTCATTTCTTTCTGTACGCTGTACGTAGTGATGCTTGTCTTTCTGTGGATAGGATGATCAATTTGTGGACATGGTTCATCGAGCAATCCTTAATGCCCACCATTCGTGATCACATTGGAAAATCTTCTGGTAATGTTTGTTGGCGGTGTGTCTCCTTTATTGGCTTAAAGGTCTATGGGGAGAGAATCCGATGTGTCTCTTCATTATGTATGTTTATTTTCATCAAACTACAACTATAAATATGCAAACACCACTTTGTGTAGAGTTTTCTTATTGTGCTGACAGTAAGTTGATATCTATTTTAGCGTGTAATGTAACATATGACTTGGTTGTTGAGCTATGGAAGCAATAGAGATAAATTCTGATATAATGGCGGAGATTGTCTATTGTTGAAGGGTAGTAAGAGTACCCTATATGCCTGTGTTCACTGTGTGTGTTTAGCATTTATCTAAACTGCGATATACTGGCAATTGCACACTGGAAATCGGAGATGAGTAAACCTAGCACAAAAACCCTTCATTTATGAGGTACATCTTTCATTTACAAGTTACAACAAGATCAGCAAGTGAAGATATCACCAATGCATGTTTATAAAACTTCGTCAAACATGAGGATTTTCAGCTTTTCCAGAAGCTGAAGTGAAGGATACCGGCTCATTGGGTGGTCCTTTACGACGAGACTGAGGATTTCCGGTCGAGCATAATGTCCGACCACGTCAAAGTCAAACTTCGCACGAGCTATCTCTCCAAGATCTGCACACAAGGATCCTTGTTTGTTTAAAATCATGAATATCGCTCAAACTAATGCTTTCTTCACTTTAATTAACTGCTAATCAACTTTTTACTAATCAGTTTAAATCAAATATTGAATTAATCACACATCTCTTATCACTTTCACAACTCATGGTCCCCACTACTATCAATTAACGCAAAAAGGTCAAGGTTGTAGCAAACATGCTAAGATTAAACAAAAGCCACTTACCTAAATCAGCTGAGATTAGCGCTTCGCCTTCATAATTGGGGCCCGCAAGAATGGCTCCCGACGGTGATATGATGACGCTGCCACCGGCACAGACGATAGAATCCGGTACCAAATCTTCTTCCGTGCCAGAGAAAACATACTCTGGAGGAGGTGGGTAATCTTGCCTTCGGCAGAATTGATTTGCTGATAAAACAAAACACCCGCCCTCAAGGGCAATATGAGTCATTGATGCTTGCCACACGTCCCTAGAATCAGCGGTTGGTGCACAATATATCTCAATGCCTACAGAAGAGAAGGTCAGTCTTAAGAACTAAATGCAAAACCAAGGGTATATCCAACAATGCGTTTATAAACATGCTTATAGATAGCGTAGATGAGTAACAAAAAAGTAATATAGATACTTAACACTCCCGATTTAGTGCAAGCAGCTGATGTGGCACAATCTACACATGCCATGTCAGCTGCTTCCCAACTACTAGTTTGCACCAAATCAAGAGTGTCGATCACTATGTGCTGATATGAAGTGATTGGAGAAATGTGCAAGTGCTTATGTCTTATTAGCATACATTGGGCAAGTTATTCTATCATAGCTGATGGAACTAGTCACGTAAGTTTATCTAACCTTTAGCATACATTGCCGTCCTTAAAAGCGGCATTCGATTTTCCCAACATATTGCAGCCCCTATTTTCCCAATCGCGTCTCAAAAACTGGAATGGTCGATCCATCTCCAAATCCCCACATTATGCGCTCCAATCCAGTCGGCATGATCTTCCTATGTTTTCCAAGGTAACGACCCTGTGCATCGAAGAACAAAACCGTACAATACAGCGTATATCCATCTCTCTCGATAACACCCATCACTAAATAAACTTTATATTTCCCAGCCATAGCTGCCAAACGGTCGACCTCTGGACCTAGAAAGGGGTACAGTAAGATGACAGAAACAAAACAATTAGGTGTCATCCTCTTTGTGTTCAAGATTTTAAAATACTTTCATTGAATTTTGAGTTTTATTTACAAAATTTTTTCAAATTTTGAATTCTTACCCGGGACATCAATAGCTGCAGCATGATATTTCCGAAACTCCTCTTTACCCTTGGCCGTACGATTACCAATAGTAACACCAAAGTTCGACCCACGAGGATAACCACCTATGAAGGCTTCAGGAAATACAACTAACTGGGAACCATATGAAGCTGTTTCTGCTAACAACCTCTCGGCTTTGTCTGAAAGTATAATCCAACACCAAAAGTTATATAAGTATACTATGCCCACAATGTGTTTGTATGTTGTAAGAATTTGGTTTCTTTGAGGATTTAGTGTTGATTATGAAACATAAATAGTGAAGATATTAGTGTTATTCAGATAACAAGCCAAGCTTTCACTAGCCTAAACCTCGACTAAATCGCCTCTCTAGAATTTCTTAAAGACAATATTCTCATTTCTCAAGCTCATTTCTTACATGAAAAATTCTTTACGAACATCATAACCTCGTCCAATTACCCTCAAATTTTACGAAAATGTTTCCCCCTATCATGAAATTAAATCGTAATCAAAGACAACACACTAACATTTCTATGCTAATTCACACAGTGGACAATAAAAGCACCAAGCAGAAGCCCTCATTATTATCTATAGAGAAACGAACAAACAAACAAAAGGGAAAAGGAAATTAAGCACAAATTCGGAAATTAGACAGAGCACCGAGGGTGGCCGGAGTGTCGTAGAACACGGTGGAGGCCTGGACGACGGTGGCACGTACAGTGGGGGCGGAAGTATCGGCCCCCATGTCAACTTCGGCAAACAATGGACCTTCATTCACTGGTGGATTTGGCACCAATGCCATGTTTCTCAGCCTTTCAGTTAATTCTGACTTTTCCGGTGTTTGATTTTGGTGCTGAGTTCGATGGTCTATCGAGATGGTAGGTGAAGTTGGAGCTGTAGGCATGTGAAACTCCGAAGAGTCGTGAGAAAATTGAACTGTTGATCAACGCACTTTCTTGACAAATACAAAGGAAGAATCTAGAATTTTTTTTTTCTGGGTTAAACAATTTTTTTTTAATAGCTTGGATCAAACAATTTATTCCTCAAGAGCTAGGATAGGCCATGAATGGTGCAAAAAAAAGAAATTGTTATCACGAAGATTAATTACATAATATTTTAACTACTACATTTAAGAAATAATTTAACTATATTAATTTTATTGGTCATTAATATTTAAAAATATTATTATTAATTAAAATTGACAAAAACAATACTATCTCTTTCTTATAAATATAACCCATTTCCATTTTCGCGAAGATTAAGAAAAATAGAATTGATATTGTTGGAAAAACAAAAACTTAAGATTAATTTTCTAATATGTCTTTTCATTTATTAGATATTTTATTCTAACTAATCTAGTACTAATCTAGTTTGGTGATAACAATATATATTAAATAATGGTATATAAGACAATTAATATTTTAACTATATTTTTAAAAGGAGTGTGATTTATATTTTGAGACAGATGAAAAATAAAAAGTGAATTATATTTTTGGGATAAAGATAATAATTTTTTTTAGAAATAAGTGAAATAAAGAGCTAAAAATAGCAAATTTGTTGTAGTATTTTAAAATTTCCACTCACTAAATTTAAAGATATTCTCTGTTTGATGAAATATCCGCTCTTAAGTGAGTACGCTATACTTGATTCTCGATCCATTACAACTATATTCATTCGATCGATTTTAAGAGATATCTCAATATACTGTAGACTTGTCACGTTAATTTGAATTTTTCCACACTTATTAGCTCAATCGAACTTTTCCTTTATTTGGTAGATTAGAAGGGAAGGTGGCCCTAATTACAGGAGGGCTTGGATCCACTACAGCCAACCTATTTTGTCAACAAGCTATTGCTCCCCTCCCCATGCTGTGGGTAGGGAAGCCGTGCACATGCCCACGTGATGCCGATGTGGCCTCCCGATGCCGTGCCACGTCAGGCGTGTGCGCCCCTCCCTTCCAACAGCGTGTGCAAGGGAGCATCACCCTTTATCAACATGGTGCCAAGTCTTGATTGCTGACTTCAAAGATGATCAAGGCAACAAGATTTGCAATCAAAAAATTCCCATCAGATGTTGCTTTGATCCATTGTGATGTTACAAATGAATCCCACGTCGAAAATGCGGTCAACACAGCCATTTCAATGCACGGAAAACTCAATATCATGTTTAGCAATGCGGCATTGTGGCCCCTAAGAAACTTGACATTCTTGACAATGATCAAGTTGACTTTGAGAAAGTTCCTAGTGTAAATGTCATTGGTGCGTTCTTGGGTACTAAACATGCTGCACGTCTCATGACACTAGTCAGCCAGGGAAGCGTAAGCAACACATCTAGTGTTTGTTTGGTTATTAGCATTGTAGCTACGCATGCTTACACAACTTCTAAGCATGCACTGTTGGGACTTAGGTGGTAATTGCACGCATTCTACACTTGTAAATCCAACTTTCACAATGTTTTCTTGATAAAATCTTGCGTACTTTTGATTGTTTTTCCTTTAATTTGTATGGTTTGATACACTGAGCAGCTTCTTTAATCAAGTGTCATTTTTAAGCTAAATAATAAATTGATTGCTATCAAATCGTTGATACGCAGAGAAGTACTATTCTTACATAACGAATAAAATGGTGATCCATCCAAATGGTCGTCTACACTACTCATTAAATTTAAGAAGGAAAAATAATGAAATAAAACCTAGTGGATACCATGAGATGTGTACAATAAAAACACAAAACTACTAGTAGTAAATAACACTAAAAAGAGTATATTATATGATGAAGAGACGTTATTCAAATAATGAGTTTCGTTCTCCAATCAAGTTACGTTGAAACCCAACACTCATGGAAAATGGGTCCTTCATGTGAGTGTGACTCTACCCTACTTGGGTCGATGGACAATGCCACCTAAATAATCACCGATCGACCTAATAAATAACACTGGAATAAATGAGTTAAATATATAAAATATCATTGTACTTTCACAATCGTTTCTCAATTGCTACTGAACTTTAAATAGTTTCTCAAGTACAATTGAACTTTTGAAATGGTTATCCAACTACCACTCCACTAACTTCTATTACATGCACTAATGACTTTGATGATGTGGCATAACACGTGACACTTTTATTTGTCAATGTGTAAAACAAAAATTGTAGCCAAATCACTTACCTTGCTTCCCTATTATACAAAACTAAAAAATAATCGTTAAAGAATCTACGGAACTAAAACCAAAAAATAATTTTTTATTCAAAAACCTTTGAAAATTCTTGGAACCCCACAAAATCCGTGATTTCATTTTCCTTTTGTATTATTATTATTATTATTATTATTATTATTATTATTATTATTATTATTATTTGAAAACATTTGAATAACAAAATGCAATATTTATAACTTTCGAATCTCAATGATTTTGGAATTTAGCTGAAATTCGTCAAAATTTTTGTCCACGTGACAATTCTACTTGAATTTTCCTAATTTGTCGAACCATTTCGTGCAAAAAACCATCCATTATTAGTGGGTTTTTTGTTCTGTAGATTCTTTTACAATTATTTTTTAGATCGGTGAAATGGGGAAGGAAAGTGAGGGACTTGGTTGCAAATTTTCTTTTGTATGTTCACAAATAAAATGCCACTTGTCATGCCAAGTCATCTATATATTATATATTTTTAGGTTTTAGTTGGAAGTTTCAATTGAGAATTAGTTAAGTTTCAATTGAAAATTAGTTGGAAATTATAGTTTTGTTGTACCACTTACAATTTGCCATGTGTCTATATTCTAACCAAAATTTGGAAGTTTCAATTAAGAATTTGTTGGAAGTTATAGTTTTGTTGTATCAGTTACAATTTGCCATGTGTTCATATTCTATCTGAATGAATTTTAGAATTTTTTCTTATAAGAATTTTAGTTGGGATATTTATTAAAAATAAACATATCTGAAAGATTCTAACTATAGACTTTTGACCTTAGTTGATAACATAAAATCTATATATGTCATATATACCACTTGAATTATCATATTTTTATTTAGTTTTTAACTGACACATTATTTCAACCTACTTCATCCATTATCTAATTGGTTTCTCCAATAATAATTGTTATTTTCTCCATTATCTATATTTTATAATATATAGATTATAATTTTAGTTTATACTTTTTATGTATTAAAATACCTTCCAACTACTGCCAATTTTTTGCAAAAATGTAATTTTTTTTTTCATATTTGCAACTGCCTCATATTTTTATTATTAGCTTTCAAATATAACACAATAATATTAGAATAACATTTATGTATGATGCATGACGGTAAACTATGTATTTATTTATATATGAAATATCCTAAATAAAAAAGGGGATTTTAAGTTAGCATTTTTTCCATAAGTAAGATTGTGAAAATATTGTAATTTTTAATATTTTTTTATTATATTCTATTTTTTAAATATCAGATTATAATTTTATTATCTTGTATCAATGATATTTTATTTGACAATAATGCTATTAAATAACATTTGTTTTTTGTAATGCTATTAAATAATATTTTTTAAATATCAGATAATAAAATTATGCTCAAACATAATACTCCTAAATATGCGACTCATGCATATCTCTTGAACTTCATCAACAAAACTATGTTCAAGCAATTCAGGATCCTCCATTTCAAGTTCCATTAACAGTTGCAGGCTGTGTGCTGATATTTTAAATACCCCAACAGAGGAACAAAATAACATATTTGATGAGTTTATTTTGATTTCTGCATAATTTTTCCGTGTATTGGATATCACTATTCTTTTTATGTGAAGTTTTCTCTCTTTACATTTTTTTAATATCAATTTTTGATATAATTTTAGTTGTTAGGACATAATTTTAGTTAGGATTTTGCTAGACCAATTATTTTCTGGCAAGTGTCTTAAATCATAGAGAATAATTGTGTCCACCCTAAAAAAGAGGGTGAACATTAACCTCATTTTGGAGGTAAATAATTAAAAATTTTGAATTTTTTTTCATATTATTATATTCATCGAGAGTTTTAATATGAGTATAATATTTTTAGCGATAAGTGGCTTATTTACCTGTAAAATAAGTAACTTTTAAAATAATAAAAATTATATATCAAAACTATATTAATATTGAAACTTTCGATGAATAGAATAATATGAAACAAAAAAAATAAAAATTCAATTTTTTACCCCCTTAAATTGATACTCCAAAATGAGGGTGATATTCATCCTCATTTGTAGGAGGGTGGACAAAATTGTTATTTAATAATAACTTATTTTTAAAAATGTATTTATTTAATCCCACAGTATGTGTATATGTTTTTTTTTTTTTTTGAAGTGCTATTTAAATCCTCATTGTTAAATCATGTTTAATTTAATTAAGAATATTTGTTTAATGTTGAAGTATAAGTTTCAAGTTTTTTTACTAATAAATGTTTAAATTAATTTTTATTCCGTTTACAATTTAATATCTTATTGTTAACTTATGTTTATGCTTTCAGAATATTTGCATAATCTCAAATGGAAAATTTTAATGTTGTTTCCAGTAATATTTTTAGGAGTAGAAAAATGTTCTAACATGGAAAAATTATACATTTAATTTTTAATTTAAATATTTTCAATTATATCTTTAAAATTTACCTATTAAAAAAAGGAAATATTTTTAATTATATCTTTAATTTTTATTTAGGAGAAGAAAATTAAAATTTCCTAACACAACAAGATTATATCTTAAATTTTTTACTTTAAATATTTTTATTATATCTTTAATTTGTACTTAAGTATTTTTAATTATATCTTTAATTTTTACTTAGGAGTAGAAAAATTTCCTAGCATAATAAAATTTCTTTCATTTTCTCTAATTTTCTACAGCCTAAAAGGGATATCAATATTTTCTAATTATTTTCTAAAAGTAGTAGATAAATTTCTTAGCAATTAGCATATATTATATTCTACCTATAAATTGAGAATTACAAAGAATCATAATGCTTTGACAAATATGTAAAGAGGACAGACTTACTAAATGAAACTATCACATAATAATTTTGATTTCTATACTTCTTTTTGGTAGGATTAAAAAATACACAGGCTTTTTTCCAGGTGAATCATATACATATTTAGGAGATCCCTCCTACATGTGTCAACTTTGTAACGCTATATATTAGTGTGATGAAAGAATACATAAGCTTTATCAAAGATGTCGAGTTCCAAAATTTCCGCTGTATTGTATGTAAAGGCAAGTGGTCAAGCTTCCACTAATGAAAGATGGCTCCACTGTTTTAAGTGATTTAGTGTACAGTATGAAGGAAAAAAGTAGACACTTTGTACAAACTGTTCGAGCCTATAACATGATGTTTTTATTTACGTCAACGGTAGGACATATGGATCTTACTATTAATGATGGAATGTTACAAATGGGTCTTCTAGATGAAGAGTGTCTCATTAGTTATTCACTAAATTTATCTTATTATTTAATATATAGTAGAGTATCTCATTAATCCTTCACTAATTTTATCTTATTGTGTCATATATAGTTTGATTATGTTATGTTGTTTTTAGTTGTTTCTATGTTCATTGAGTTTTTTTTTTTAATTGTCATTTGCGTAATTACAATTTGTAGCAATGAAGAAATGCATAGCACTCTGACACAATATCGTGTTACTTAGATAAATAAATATTATGAATCGGTTTGAAATCAAATTTTTTGTAGTTATATTATTCTTTTTTCGAGTTTTAAGTTTGAATGATATTGAATTGGAATTTTTTATATGCATCATTTTCAATTATAATTTTTCTATTCACGCAGAAAAAGTAAGTTTAATACATTATATATTATCCATTTACAAAAGAAGCACAACTAATAGACAGTGATCACGGGACATGGCTTTTGGTTAATGCTAATATCCTTGAAGTGCGTATATTTTGAGCAGAGTAATTAATATTTTAATAGTATTTAATTGATTATATATTTTGCATTTAATAGATAAATTTTATTGTAAAATCTTTTTATAATTTAATCTAATATCACAACCAACCACAAATGAATTTTGTGAATTATGAGTACAACATAAAACGAAAAAATATGAATTTCCTTTTCTATAACCTTTTTTTTTTGTTAACACTGTTTATTTGATTGTTTTAAATTACTTTAATTTTCTGTTGAATATTATCTTGATTTCCTTTCTAAGTTAATATAAATTTTCTATTAGTATATCATAAAGTAAGTTTAGTTTTGTTTATACTTATTATCATGTTTTAATAAATTGGTTTTGAATAATGATATGGATTTTAATTTATATTAGATCTCTTATAGTTTTTATCGTCTTTTATGTTTTTTTTTTCTAAAATCACATTTACATTTCGCATAAAAAATTAAAATAATCAAATTATTATATACCTAATTACTATTAGAATATTGAGGAAGAATGCTCATGTTAACCATGATTAATTTATTTAAAGTAAAATTTTAACCAGGACAACTTAATTTAAATAGGTTTATAGAATCATATGCTACAAAATGTTTGCATTTTATATTACGTTAACGTATTATTAATTAAGCACGACTGTTATCTATTAAAAAAATTGTTTGCATTATTCTTTACCACAAAAATCAGTCTACACATTTTTTTTAAAATTTCACATTAACCTACACAGTTTTACTCCCGTGCAACGCACGGGGGTGAAAACTAGTGAAAATCAGTAGTGCATCCAAGTGAGAAATTGATGAAATGAGAACTAGGGAACGATTTTAACAGTTCAATGGTAGTGGAGAGACTCTTAGAAATTCAATGGCAATTGAGAGTGATTATTATAAAAGTATAATTATATTTAAGGGATTTAACTCGGAATAAATTGTATGGGTATATCAGATCGTAATTTCTTGATTAATGCTAAACAAATAATTAATATGTTGATGTAGCACTATTTATTATACTGACCATACAATAATGATAATACTTGACTTTACAAAATTGGCACACATCATTTAATATACAATTAAGTGTACTCCGATTTGTAAGTAAAACACAAGTCGAAAACGTAAAATTTCTGTGACGATAAGCATGTGTCTTTGACCTACTGTGAAATCACAAAATTTATCCTATCCTAACGTATCGTATCCTAAGAGCGGTCTCCATCCTTGCTATTCCTGTCGTATTATTTATTATTCAGTATTATTTTGTCTTTTTTATTATTTGATTTGATCTGTTTTTTGTTTTTACTCTCATATTTTCTATTATACAAGTGTTTTGTCAACGAACTCTCACACTCTCTAAACAAAACTTATTCTCTATCAATGCATAATTTTCTGATGCGGCCGCGGGAAGATTATAAATCTTCCCGACCACACACAGGCCTCCCCTGAATTGGTTGGGGGGGGGGCCCACTCAAAACAGTGAGAGAGGCCGAAGTTTTTGAAACTTCGGCCTAGCCGTACCATAACATTGCTTCTCTATCAATATATACTTGTCCAAATCACCAAATAGTAGGTTCTTATTTGTTAATTGTATACATACAACTAACAAATACTTTTCCCTACTAATAATAAATATAGTTACTATAAACATGTGGTGGACATTTAAACTTCAACGCTTCGGCTCTAATGCTCACACATGAGCATGTTAAAATGTCTACCATCCGTCCATATATTGGTAGTTTAATATGTTCAGATGTGAACATTAGAGCACTAAGCCAAACTTCAAATAATGAATAAAAATTAAGTTCCACATAAAAGGGTTAAATTTTACTGTGTGCATAAAAGGTTTACATAACCTGTTAGTAGATATATCATATACATATGGCTAATAATGATTAATGACATAAAGTATGTGGTTGATGCTTATTATTTGACTCTTGACTAATAATAAAGATTAAGTTTTAGATTGAAAGAAGCCAAAACGAACAAAAGCTTGTTATCTAAAATCCAGTGTTCTAAAAAAATATAGCGCATGCTCAAGCATTAAGATCTAATTTCGAATTGAACATATATTGTGCGACTAAAATGATAAGGGTGGGCTAAATACACCCCAAAATTTTTTTGGGTATAAAACACCATCATGTGTAATTACCAATCTACCCTTTTATTTTTTTTTTAAGATAAAAATAACTATTCGATCATCAGTGAAACAAATCCGAGGTGTTTTTCCAAAATTTTGTTCAAAACTTGATTTTCCTAGCAAAATCTATATTAATTTTGTAATATATTAATTTTATAATGGTTTTTAAAGGTTTTTAATGTAAAGGAAGAGAGTGAATGAGTGGAGTTGAGTGGTTGAGATTTGTGGATGTGATTGATTTAGGAGAGAGAAAAAAGTTGAAAAAAGTGAAAAATTTTGGAAAAATTTATTCTCAATCAGGCTTCTAATTTCGAAGAAAAACTCTTAACATATGCACAAAAACTAGTAAATACACAACCAAAATCAAATCGAAAAATTAGTAAAATCTCTCCATTGCTTCCTGTTCGATTCCTCGGCGTTTGTTGGTGAAGAGAAGCGTTCGACTTTTGCAAATTTTTCGAGACATGTTCGACCAAGAAAGACAGAACAAGAAAGAGTCAAAAGAGGGTGAGAATGAGTCAATGAGGATGAGGATGATGTTCAATCCTAAGCTTTCTTTTTTATTTTTTATTTTTTGTTTTTCGGCTGAGAGTAGAATGAGAATTTGGAGGAGTGTGTTAAGTAAATTGGATTTGATTAAAAAAAATTGGGATAATGTATTTAATAGGTGTATTTAAAATAAATTAATTAATAATAAAAAAAAATGAGATGTGCATATAGCCCGGGATAAAGAACGCAACATGAAGGGATGAAATTTCGAGAACATATTTGAAATTGAGAAAAAACGAAATGGGCAAATCGCTCAATTCATTTCACCCCATTTTTCTCTCTCTCTAATTTCCACCCAATCTTTAACATCCATCGAAAAATCTCCTTGACTGTATTTGATCTGTTTTACTTTCACCCACCAAGAGAAAATTAACAAAATCACTTGAACAGGAAATCAGCAGAAACTCTTCAAAATTTTTGTTCAGTTGAAGATCCGATTCTTCAACTTTGGAGCAATGGTGTGAAGATTTTTCAGCGATTTATCGAATTAGATGCCGAAACTTTAAGCTTCGATCTGTAAGTTCTTCCATTGACCTCATTACTCGTTTTTTCTTTCATTTAAGTTCGAACAGAAAACCTAATTTTCAAATTTCTAAGCTTATTATTATTATTATTATTATTATTATTATTATTATTATTATTATTATTATTATTATTATTATTATTATCCTGTTTTTCTCGATTTTCTTGTTCTCTATGCTGCTTTCATTTCACGAATTTCGGCAAGAGGTTGGGCATTAATTTTGAGTTCTGTTGCTAATTGAGTTTATATTCGAGAAAGAAACAGCAAAACTAGCACAAGGGTTTCGAATAATTAGACCCATTTTATCAATTTTTGTTGATATACACAATGAATATGAGGTAATCCAGTTTTTAGATTATATATTTACGCAATTCATGCATATATGTTTGACATTAAAGCCTCTTGAATTTAAATGTACATTGTGCTTTTTGTGCTTATTCATTTATCATTTTTGGGGGGTAGGTTTTCATAGTAATCATGTCAAGGGGAATGCTTCTCATTGTTCTTATGCTGATTATGATCATTACATCACAATTCGAATGGAGGCAACAATTTGGGGGTGATAACGACGTGAGTTTGAGGGAGTCGCAAAAGCAGCCACAAGTTTCTAAAAGAGAAGAAGTTGTCAAAGAAAAGGTAATTGCAGCTATCTTGGATATCATTACACAAAAATGCTATCTATACTTTACCTGCAGAGTCTATTGCCTAGGTAATGTGGCGAAATGAATTTGGCATTGTCTAAAATTTGCATTGAGTGCTTGTAAATTTGCGTTATGCCACTATTATAGCATCATATTTCTCTTTCTGTGTTGGTATTTTTAAATTGCAAAATACGAATATGTGTGGCAATGTTTTTCTTTATTTTTTGTACGAAACAGTTTCTTTTCGAAAATGTGTGAATAAAATGTGATTTCGAAAATTGTGGAATAGAAAGAGTTTAAGAAATGTGTAGCCAAACAACTCATAAGGAACTTCATTTCGAACATTATCTTCTCTTTCAGGATGTTATTGTCATGAGTCATGAAAGTTTTATCGTCCCTTTGTTTTGAATGTAATCAATGAGATAGAGAATCCTTCTGAGGACAAAGTGTGTATCATCATAAATAAGGTTGTGTATTTGATTCAGGACTAAATGTTGATAGTGTTCTTTGAAGTGTTGCTCAGACTTGGAATAAGATCTAGGAAACCATGAAAAGTGCAGTGGTGTAAGGAGGAGCAATATAAGACATAATACACAAACAAATGTATCTCGAGTGACATAAAACAGCTCAAAAACAGCTCACAAAATTGCCATAAATACATAATTGTTTAAGGACTCCGTGTTTAAAGAAAGAATAAAGATTTAAGTCTTCTCTGTTTAGTGAGCCACTCACATGATAGTGTGGTTAATATTGAAGTTTTACTTTGAATCAGCACTATAGTCGAGTTTTAGTAGAAAAAAGTTACAAGACAAACACAACATATACAACTTTTACTTATTTTCATGCCTTAACAAGACAGTGCTCTGTAATTGTGAGTACAGATCTTTTTGTTTTGACGTATATTATCTACTTGTGCAGATAATCTTATCCCAGGAAAAGCACATCCAGAAACTCAGTGCGCTTGTGCAGAGTCTTAAAGAACAATTACATCTGTGCCAATGTAATAACGAGACAACTAATGGCACTGCTAGCTCGTTGTCTGAAAATGTCATTGAGCTCGAGCAACAGCAAATTCTGGAGGACTAGACGGGTTTGACTCTGAATATCTGCTTGGCATCTATTGCGCGTGCAATGTTTAAACTTCAGTTTCGTAGTTATCTTTTTTGCTTTTTTGTAGTTGTTTGATGATAAATGAAGATGCTTCTTGTACTGAAATCTCTGAAATTGTGTGTTAATAGTGGTAGGGAGTAAAATGATGTTTATTTCAAATTTTCTTTGTAGCTGAATTCCACTCTACTTCATCATTGTCCATTTGTCTTCAATACCATACTCGTTGAAGGTAGAAAGTAACAGAGTATGTGACTTTTTTGAATGTTGGGTTATTTTAAAATCGAGATATGGAAAGATAAAGAGTATTTTTCTTTAGTCTCGGTATGATGCAAGTCACTTGCATCAATTTTGTGCAAGCGGTTAATGTTGTGCGATTTGAATCATCCTGTAAGTGGGAAAGTAACTAATGTGATGTATGAAATTCGGGCGTCACTGCCGTCACATTAGTTGCTTGCACAAAATGTGGTGCAAGTACTTTTAATAAAATTGCATACGATGTCATTTTTTCATTTTTCCCCTGCTAAGAAAGGATATGTTATCCAATTTAAAATACCCGTATAATTTCTCCCTCTAACGTAGTGTGAGTTTGCCAAGCACCCCTGAAATTTTTCTACTGAGGGCCTTAAAAGATAAAATGCTCTTTATGTCCTAACGGATATCCACCCCTAGTGAGACCACGAGCAGAACACATTCTTGAATCAAACAATGGTTGATACATCCCAAAATTAGTGAGTTAACACGTTTTATTACTTGTGATTATTGTTTTAATTGAATCTTACTTTTTTTTATTAATTTTTTTTTTTTTTTTTTAGAGTTGGCTCTAGCTAGCTAGATGAATGTTTTACTATAACAATTTAGATGTTTCCAAATTCCAAGAGTACTCTATATTGGAACAACATTATACATATTTATAGAGTTGTAAATCGTCTTTAATTAGGATAAGTAATTGCCTCGTGCATTTTTTCTTCTGCAACTCATAAGTCATAACACTCTACATTAATTACTCCAAAAATATCTATATCGAGATATTAATTAGTTCATCAGTTATATTTGACTAATATCCCGTAAAGCAGTTAAAAAGATAAGAAAAATCTATTTAATTAATTTACAACCAACCTTATTTAAGCTTTAGATTCCATAATATATATAGACTGCATGCATGGATTCAATCCTATCTGAAATTCGAATATCTTTGAAGATTTGCTTTTAACAAAATCTATATATGTGTATCATAAGAAAGAGTATTAATCTCAACAAACCTCCAAACTAGCTAGATAACGACAATCGATCTTTGCATTTCTATGATATTATCCTTTAGAATATGGATGATAAGAAAATGGGTTCAAGAGCTACAAGATCCAAGGTTCTTCCATGGCCAAGTAGCCCTAAATTTTCCGACGAGGTTTCATCATTGTATGCCTGCAGATTTGATCTAAATGATGACTCTTCATTGCCAAAATACACGTCGTTAAAGGAGATCTTAGCCGCCTCGTCCAAGACAGAATTATTAACGTGTAGTACTCCTGTTGATATAGGCATAAAACACCCTCTTGTCAAGCAAGCTGCGTGGTTTTATTTGCAGCCAATGCCAGTTGTCGACGTGAAGAATCCATCGAAAAAACGCTTTGTACGTAAGATCGTCAAAAATTTTTTAGGGTTCATCAATCAGCATGTCTTTGAGAAGTTCTCATGCATCACTTGCGCGTTTAAGAAGAAGTGAATATCGATCACAATGTGTACGGCGAATTTGTTTAGCACTATGTGGGGCTGATTAGCAGGTATGTAACTCATTAGTTTTTTTTTTTCTTTTTTTTTAAATTTATTTTCTTTTCAACTAGGAATTTGCAGCCGAAGAAATGGCGGGCTGTAGTAATTAGGAAATTCTAACAACTCTGAAGCAAATTTTTCTCGATGCTTCAATTTTTTTTTTTCATTTTGCAATTTCCATTTTTCTCTTCAAGGCATTGTAGATTAATCGAGAATTCAGTAAATAAATAAAATTTTGTGCCTTATTTGAGTGCTTACATATTCATTATTATTATTGGTTTTTTTTAATGAAAGAATTATCGGTGTTATTTATTGCTTATTGTGATTATGGATTTATTTTTACCGTTTTAATATATCCATGTCCGGTAAATTGATTTTCACTTTTTTTTTTTACAAAATTTTTTTACTCAACTTATCCGTGGCTAGTATCCTTCGAATCTCTATTCTAGATTGATTTAAAAGTAACTCTCCGATGAATTCACCTTATTGATGTTGATTAGGTCATGTTTAATTTATATCACATATCAAAATCGAGCAATCAAAGCAATCAATCATAATATATATCGTTGAGACGTAAAGTACTAACATGTTCCTCATAGTCTATAAAGTGATTGCTCTGCAAATAATCGTTAATATAATGCTATATCTTAGAGATACGACAGAAAAGTGAAGAAATAACAATAATAACGAGAAACGTGGGATCCACCATTTTTAATGTGTCCATATTTTTCTATAATGTGCAATGGAAGTGCTCTTTAAGTCGTGCTCGATAAATTCTCTTTAAAAAAATTAAAAATTAAAAAATACACTAATTTTTATCACATTCAGTAGAAAACATTATTGACGTGGTTCATTCTTGTTCTTGAATTTAATTAATTTCTTTAGTCGGTGCTCCATGGAATCGGGTCAAAGTGGGCTGTTTTGCCGTCAATAGATAAAGAGTTATCCAACGCATTTCTTTAACGTGCGAAAAATTATGTTCAAAAAGTCTTTCCTGCCCCTCCACTTCCAACATTGTAATTGAAAAATAAATGCGTGATTAAATTAGAGTTTTGACTTTTTCAATGCTATATAAGTGGTATGGTAGTAAAATATCAAAATGAGCACAATTATAAACACCTTCTGTGACACAGTTGGGCACCCCGATTTTTGCCTAAAGAGTAGCACAAATATGTACTAAGGCACGTTCTATAGAATTCTACAAGAAGTTGTTAAAGGTACAGTCTACAATACTCTATATATGTCGAGATTTTAAATTACGTAAATTGTAGATAACTGTTACTAACAAAATATAAATATTATATCAAAGTAAATATAAATATTAGATCAAAGTGATCTCTATCATCAATTCAATCAAAGTTGAAGTATATATAAATAGAGATCTTCCTCATTTTGAGATTCTCACAATCAACCTAAGAATGGAAAAATCATAACTAACCGTCGATCCCTTGTGCGTGTAGTCTATTTTTTTGTATGATATATAACATTTTACATATAATTGTAGCTATTTATGTTGGAGATGGTAATAAATGAAAATAAATTTTAGTGTCTATCTATACAATCACTATATCTATACAATCTCTATAGTGATTGCTTGTATGAAGTTTGTAGATAAACAACATTTATTAAGATATAATGGTATCCCAAAAATCATGCTGGATTGGTTACGGATCAGATAAAGATATATTCAAATTTTATTTAGATAATAATAAAAAAAATTTGACAATGAAATTTATAAAAGAAGAAATGAATAATAAATATGAAAAATGATAAAAAAAAAGGTGAAAAAAACTAGGTGTAGTGCCAATCTCCAATGGATAGCACGTACCACGCCTTCTGTGAGACAGTTGAAGACCTCGATTTTTGCCTAAAGAGTACCACAAATATCTACTAATGCACGTTCTAGAGAATTCTACAAGAAGTTGTTAAAGGTACAATCTAGAATACTCTATGTCGAGATTTTAAATTTTTGTTACGTAAATTGTAGATAACTCTTACTAACAAAATATGAATATTAGATCAAAGTGATCTCCATCATCCATTCCATCAAAGTTGAAGTATAAATAGAGATCTTGCTCATTTCGTGATTCTCACAATCAACCTAAGAATGCAAAAATCAGATGAAGTTTTAAAAGTTGAGCGTATAAGAATTGTGACACTTGTGCAAGGGGTTTTATATATAAGGGAAACTGGTGAACGGTAACGATCCTTCCATCCCTTGTGCGTGTAAGTGTCTATCTATACAATATCAATAGTGATTGCTTGTCTGAAGTTTGTCGATAAACAACATTGATTAAGCTATAATGGTATCGCAAAAATCATGTTGTTGGATTGGTTACGGATAAGAAAAAGATGTATTTGAATTTTATTCAGATAATAATAATAATAATCAATGAAATTTATAAAATAAGAAATTAATAAATATGAAAAATGATTATAAAAAAAAAAGGTAAAAAAAACTAGGTGTAGTGCCCATATAAATTTCTTATAAATTCTCTCTTTCACCATAACCATCGTCCTTGAATAACTAAAGACGATAAACCAACTAATCTAGTCACCAAATAATCTCCAGTAGAGAAATAGCAGCTACCACGCCATCAACGACAATTGCCACGAAGGCATTCCAAAGTCCAATGAAAAAGTGCATGTAAAATTACCTTAATGTCTTCTTCATATTACCTTAATATCTTATTTCAAGAACAACATAATGTGTAAAATTAAGTTAACTCAAATATTCAAGGACGATAGAATGTGAAAAATCTAGCGGAGGTCTTCAACTTATATAGACGATAAACTAAAGAGTCATTTAATTTACCTTTTTGTTGACCTTCACCAATCCCATCAACTTTTTCATGTTTCTATTGTGATTCTTTGTTAGGTGGAGAAAATGATACGCCAACTCTCTTAGCCAGGAACACATCAAACCAACTAAAAATTGATGTTAACGCCAATCGTTGTTGGTTAATACTCCAAAAATAGGTCACGCCAAGATTATTTTATAGTTTAGATTCCAAATTTTAAAATTGAATAATCTATCCAAAAATAGTGTATTTTTATGTTTTCAGCTTCCGAATTAATTAGTAATAAATAAATTTGGCCTTAATTTTTACTCAACACAAATTTACAAATATATATGCAACATAATGATATATTAATTCGAAAGTTATTTTCTCCTATAACTTTTGACAAATTCTATTTTTGTTGGAAATCTGTCAAAAAATTTTATGGATGTAAAAGTATCGTTGGAAATTTTCAATGGACAGATAATCCTTTGGGAACTACTGATGCGTAGTAAATTTTGTCAGAAATCTTTGACGGAATATATGAAGTTTTTAAAAAATTACAAACAGATTATCCGCCGGTCCAAAAGTTTCCGTTGCTAAAATCCTCATATCATTCTTATAGTTACACTTATTTTTCACTTTGCTCTTTTTTTTTTTTGATAGTGAGTATATTATTGTTATTGAAGACGATTTATTTGCATTCTAATGTTTTTCGTAATTATTACTTTAACATGAGTGTACGATATCTCAAGAGAAATCAAAGGAAATTAACCTGAATGGTCTTCTCTGATCTCTTTCTCTAGTTCTCGATCCCCTGATTCTCTTTCTACGGCAAATCTTTTATTCACCTTTCTTCTTCTCTAATACACTACTTGTTCCAATCTGATTACTGAGGTGTAGTTTGAGAGATCTGAGTGCTTTGTAGCGAGAAGATTTTGTACCATTCGAGGAATAGTGGTTGTTAGTGTACATCTTCCATGCAATGCATAAAAAAGCTAGGTAGTTACTTCAGATCATGTTCATTGTGTCGAAAAAATAATCGCCTATTTTCGACTTAGAATTCAATTCCGATTTTTTAAAAGTAACTTTCTCACACTCTTAATTTTGTTCTTCCCATAACTAAATCATGTATAGTTCTTATAGTTTTGGTCTAGAGTCCAAATTTCTTATTAAAATTTTATTTCACGAAATTTTGTGACATGCATATTGAGTTTGAATTATAGGATAAAATATCACTAGGAGTCAACCTTATCAAGTGTAGCACCATTTTTAGGGTATTGTAATTTTGAAAAGATTGTGATTTATATAATTTCTGAGGAATTTGGATTGAAGAATTATACCAAATCCATGTAAATCTCAACAAGAGCATCTTCAATGATTTGTACATCCTGTTTAGTTAGGACACCGTTTAGATTTAGACGTTGTGTAATTCATTAGGAATTTGATTCAAGAATTATGCGAAATCCATGTAAATCTCAATAAGAGCATTTTTAATGGTTTGTACATTTTTGAAACGCAATATTACATGTCAAAAATGCTTATAGCATTAGAATATAGACAATGTTTAGCATGCCATTTACATATTGACTAGCTATTAGACTTTGCATATTTGCCTTTTACATTAATTTTTTAATTTTATTTTCCCACTCTTCTTTAGCCAATAATCAGTAAAAGTATAATTAACTACTTCTACCATGGGTGCGAATTTTAGAAAAGCTTCTTGGGCATATTTATCGAGTTGAAAATTGAAATCCATCCAAATCTTAATCAAATGCTCCAACAAATAATTTTTTTTATAAATTCGCAAGTTATGAGGGAAATTTAAGTTTTAAATAAATTTTAATGAAATTCAATCGAGGTGACCCCATTAAATCATTAATTTTTGGAAAAAAAAATTCTAGTACTCCTGGAATGTTCAATTAGATACTCCATATCAATCTCAATCTGAGAACCATAATTTGTATTTGATTGAGTTTAGTTAATAATTTAAATTAATATTATTTTAATGAAAATGAGTATATGCGTTAACATCTGTAATATGTTTCACTAGTAGATGGATAATTACCATTTGGTTTAGATCAATATTTGTGCTCTATACTATAATTTTTTCCTTAATTTCCATGACAAGTATGACCACATTATTGAGCATGTCTTTCCTCTTTTGAATTAATCATTTTATCAAACTAACAGTTCAGAAAATGGGTTATGGTCCTTTATCCATATTATGATGCTTCACAATGGATTGAATCAATTATAGGTATTCCTAATTGTGGACCCCCCATATCAAGGGGCTCCATAACGATGCCCACTACGGACAACGAATCAAATTCGTTTGAAAAACTTGAGAAGAACATTAGGGTGTGCTTGATAGGATTAGGAAAGGGAATTTCATGAAAATGAATTCCGGAAAAATGGATTCCCACCTCTTTTTTAGATTGAATTTTTTAGAAAAACCATTATTTTTGTACTTAAAGTACTTGTACGTGGAAAATAATTTCCAAGAAAATATTTACCATCAAACACTAAAATTGGAAAATGATTTCCTTGATTTGATATTTTCCTGAAAAATATTTACCAATCAAACACACCATTATTGTAATGTTGTCCCAGTCTCTAGAGGTTCGGAACCCCCGCTATAATTTACTCAAATCGATAATTACTACTTAAATATCCGAATTCAACAGACCAAGCAATTTACCCAAAGAATGAATAGATTTCTTTGATTAATCAAATTTATTGATTATTAACAAATAAACGAATTAAAAGTCTCAATACACTTCTAATCCATATAAAACGCCGGCGTATTGTTGATGCCCACGTTTCACAAAGTAAACATCCCTAATCTTCTGAAAAGCGTGCCACGTCAGCAAGCTATCTGAACCGGCCTGATGAGACTTCCCCACAACCCGGTCCACTTCTAAAGTCCTAGCAACCCGGTCTAGACCGCCATAAAGGCGCTCGCAGAACCGGATCAAGTATTTCACGTCATACACGTTATTCCCGAAAAAGATCCTCATAACTTCCAAGAAGTCGTTCAATTCCGTCGGCAACAGGCGGCGCGTGAGAATCTTAACTAGGTAGCCGAAATCGTACGCGCTGTGGAAAGTTACCCAACTCACTGAGTCATTACAAACCAGGCCCGAACTCATCATCAACTCAGCGAAAACCGCCGAGTCGATCCCGTAATCCCTGTTTCTCTCAAAGTCGATTCCGTGATTCTTCAATAACTCGATAGAGTCCGGAGCGTGTAAATCACGCTCCACGTCGAAATCGGAGAAATTAAACTGCCAGATATACCGGTGGCCGGATCCGAGATCCGGTAAATTCCCATCAGCATCAGAGAGAGTAAGACCCAGCTGAATTAAATTCAAAACGTCGACGTTTGACTTGAGGATCCCGTACAGATGCGACGGCGACGGCCTACCACGGCGATGGTGGTGCTGCTTTGATTCCACCGCCGGAGATTTGAAAACAACACCGGGAAATTCGGTATCCATCGAAATAAACGGGTACTCATCAATTAGGGATGAGATCAAGCTGAACTCCGATTCGACATTTTCCGACCATACTTCTCGAATTAGTATTGCGTCACCATTCTGTGTCGGATTTTCGGAAGCCATGTGCTACAATTTTGACCCAATTCACGGAGTTTGAAAATATATTGATTAAAATTGTTGATCCAGTAGGCTTAGAGAAGATCGAGAGAGAAATGAACCAAAAAAAAAAACTCGATTTGCTTGTTGGGGATGAAAAGTGGGGAGGTTGAGATTGGGTTTTATATGGCAGAGGGATGGGGGCTTTCGTGGGAAGGAGTTGATAAATAATTCGGCAACTGGCAAGTGGGATGAATGTGTGCTTATCCTTCCTACTCAGAGAACACGGCTTTGAAAATTTTGACCTTATTTGATACACTGTTTTTAGAAAGACCATGTGATGTTTAAGGTAGTACGAGTATACTTTATGGTGATTACATTGTATGCAGCTATATATGGTCAAATCATGCTGATTGGGCAGATAATTTATTAATTTATACATAAATTGTTATTTATAGACATTTGATAGATCGAAAATGTTATATTAAAGCGTTATTCCAAAGATTTATAAATTCTTTCATCAAACATTTACTTTGTGCACATCTCTCTCCATTTTTTAAGCGTTTAAAAGTACATTCTGCGTTAAGTTTGATAGATATTCATTTTTGGATGATTCTAAATGTACTTTCCAAAATTTACTTTCTCCGCCCACTTATAAATTCTTTTCTAATTTTATCCTTTTTTGGGTGCTCGGTCTGGATAGGCCGAACAATTCTAATGGCGTTCGGTCTGCACTAGTTGAACACCTGCTAATCTTTAAAATAATAATAATAATAATGTTGGGGAAGCTTCTTCTTCTTCCCCGATTTAATTAATTAATTAATTAATTAAATTTTTTTTTTGCTATTGGAGGCCAGAATGGAATAGTTTTTTTTTTGGGGGGGGGGGGTGGGGGTGGTTTGTATATAGTAAATTTTGGGGGTGCATTTACAATCACCCTTTATTTTTGTAGTCATCACGTCAATTTTAACATCAATAGTCTTTAAAAAAAATTCAAACGCCTAAAAACAGTCAGATTAGTTTTTGTAAACTCATCTGGGTAAACATGCACATCATGATGGCTTTTCCATATATCATCCAGCGATAAAATTTACATAGACAAGATTTATTATTTTACGAGATCAAGGGTGGCCCTGAAGTTAAGCGACCGCTTAGGGTCTCCTATTCACAAATATTTTTGTTAATGCAAAAAGGGGCCTCAAACTTATTAAACTCATTGATAAAAAGGTCCTTTAATGCTGAGTTTTGCCTAAAGCCCCCCGTATCTTTGGGGCGGCCCTGTATGAGATACACATTACATTAGTATTTGATAATGATGAAATCACCTTGACATCATATATGTACCAATGGTTTTTTTTTTCGTGTCATTTATTAGAATTGATTTAGTATTCACGTAAACACAGTTTATTATGTTCATGTAAACCCAGTTTCTTTAGCCACAAGTTTATTATATTCATGGGATATATGTCATCTTAATATTGAATATGATCATTTTTACATAATGTAATAATATTTATACATTTTAATATCGAAGTGATATGTATTCCTAAATACAATAAGTCGTATCCACATTAAATTACGGGTGGTCAGTTGTCTAAAACAAAATATTCTTTCCTTTCTTGAATATGCATTATGTCTTCCCTATATTCGATTTTTTAATAGGTTTTTTTTAAAAAAAAAAAAAATATACATTGTCATAGGCCTGAATGAATTATAAGAATTCACTGTAATGGTACACTCAAACAATGTAAGTAAATTTGTCTGTAAGAAAATAATCTTTTCTTTCTTGAATATATGTGGAATAATGTTTTTTTTACTGTATTCGACTTTTTAATGTATCATCTTGTTATGGACCCGAATGAATTTTATGAATTCACTGTAATGGTACACTCAAAACAGTGTAAATAAAATTTACCCCCCTTTCTAAACCTATACTTTTGGCAATCATGTGAAATATTCACTAAAGTCTAGAAGCGTATTAAAAGTAATTTTTATTTTTTCAGAAAAAAGATGGGTCAAAGTTGAAGGCCGTTGATACGGTCAAATGTTTCTGATAGCTATTATTTTAGATTTTTATTCTATGGCTGAACTCGTGGAATTAGTGCTTGTAATGGTGGGTCCAATTTCACTTATAGGTCAAGTCCTCTATTAAACTTACGTTTTTGGGGTCTTGCCTTGACTCTTTAGACGTCGAATAAAAGTCAAATTCGCCAGACTTGCAGCATTTTAGGTCCGTCTTGAGGCATTTCTCCATTAACAAAGTCGATGAAGTTATGTTATGTTGAAAGGGTCTCACCTGTCAATTTTACCCTCTTTTCACAATTTAACAAAATGGAGTTTACAGCAAGGACCAAGGGCAGCATTGTACTTTGATTCCAAAATTCCACATACGCATGATAAGTTTGATTTGTTGGAATGGTGAGACCCGCAAGAAAGTGGTGAAAAATTCAGATTGTGCCCAACCGAACATGCTAACTATTACTTCTTATTATTTTTAATCTTATTCTTTCAAAATAAAATTTGAATCTAGAATATAACATGATGAACAAAATTTGAGCAATTTTTGAAATAAACAACTATGCTATCTATTAAAAAAAAAAAAAAAAGAAGAAGAAGAAGAACTATGCTCTCTATATTAGAGGTGGCCATCAAATCAAATAGTTAGTGAATCCATGCATTTAGTTCGACCCAAGCTTGTATTTGACTTGTATATATACCAACATGGGACTAAACCGAGCCAAATAATTAGGTGTACAGTTCGGATTCTGCTCATGAAGCTTGCGGATTAACTCATGAACAAACCTAATAATTGATCTATGAACCAACTTGTATAGGCTCATGTAAGAACCAAATAAGGGCAAAGTGGCCTTAAAGGCCAATACAAAATTTTGAAGGACAAAACCAAAATGAACCACACGGATTTGAACTGGTCCATAGATAACTCGACTCGGGCCCCGCAATGGCCCACAAGCCACTGCCCGATTCGAGTCCTCAAAACTAGACACGAGCAAGATCAAGCTCGGCTCTCAGCATAGGTCTAGACCATTTGGCCAAATTGAACTCAAGCCATCCCTATCTCTTGCCGTACCAATTATTTAATGTTGGGAATTTGGAGAATTGATAATATTTAGGCCACCTCCAATGGGCGTGTGGATTGTAGATGATGTGGAGGAGAGAGATAGAGAGAAGATAATTATTTTATTTGAAAATGAATAGAAAGAAGTGAAGGAAAAAATGGGGAAAAGTAAAAAGGAGGAGAGAGATAGAAATAATTTAAAAATAATAATAAAATAGTAGTAAAATAATTCTAGACAGACTTCTATATCTAGACGTGGTACCGGAATTTATGAAGAAAAAATGAAATAATTGATAAAATAAGAAAAAGAAAAGCCACATATATAAAAATCGGACCCACCAATTTTGCATGTATCGCTCTCTCTCCTTGGACAAAATCTGGAATACATGACCGCATTGGAATAAGTCCATGGGCTTAGTAGTTTAATGAATAATAATTCATTTTATAAAATTAAAAGGGGTTTAAGGGGCGGGTAATCAGCATGATTGGATTAATAATTTGCAACATTTGACTATGAGTATGAAGAAGAATCATTCAGCTGGATGTAACTCAGTAGTTTCATCTATTAATTCAAAAATGATTTTAAGGCAAAGTAACAAACAAGGAGGAAACTTCCAATTGGAGCACTCGTGTTTTTATTGAGAAGTTGGGTGCGGCGCATAAAATATTCTCACAAAATCTGAAATTACTTTCAATAAAGGTACCCTTACTCTTTCTTTTACGCTTAATTAATAACTGACGTCAGACATTAATTTTTGACACACTAATTATTGACAAATAAAAATATTAGGGTGTGTTTGATTCAACCTTTTTTTTTTCAGAAAAACTCATTTTCCAACCTATTTTTCATAATTGATTGTTTGATTGTACTTTTTTTCCTGAAAAAAGTTTTCCATTTTTTTTAATTTCTGTTCTTTTCCTTATTTTGAAAGAAAACGTTTTCCTCAGAAGAGAGGTGATTTTTATTTTACGGGAAAAGTTTGGCTCTTGAACAATTTACTACTTTAACTATAAAGATAAGGAAAATGATCAAATTTCATTAAAAAAACACAAAAATAAGGAAAATAACATCAATTTTCAATTTTTAAATTAATTCAATTAAACACCTATAGCTACTATTTTCTCTGGAAAACTTTTTCCCGGATTTCATTTATCCGGAAAACATTTTCATTCCAACTATTTTCTGGATTTGCAACCAAACACACCCTTAAATTGTAAATCATACTTCTTATTCACCAATAATGTGGCAACATGAAATGAGTAGATGTTAACAAGTAACACCATATGATGATAATATAATATATATTCGAAACTGCTCAATCATAGAAGTTTAAACAGTTTACATGAACACAGGCTAATATTTTTCGGAAACATTTCATCTGTTCTTTAGGCCTTGTTCTATTTGGTGTTAACCAAATCCGCACGCAATTCCGTATACCTCATACTCATTTTCAACCACACACACATTTCACAAAATAATATTAACCACACATTTTTACACGGAATACCGCGCGGAACAACTAAACCCCCAATCAAACAAGGCCTAAGTTTAATAATGTCTACTTCATTTCGATCTAACATAAAATTCCAAACAAGATTAGGAAAATACACAAACCTTAACATGTTACACGTGGAACAAAACCTAAATCCTAAGAGTACTAAGAACATTCCTTGATTGAGATTTAGTAACGGATAACGAGCTCCTCGTCAGTTCTGAAATTTCTTCACCCCATCTTCATGAAGGAAATCAAGCAAAACAGTGCTCTTACATTTTGGGCATTTTGGATCCTCGGCCGATAGCATGACATACATGAGACATCGAGGACACCCGACCAGGATCATGGAACTGGACTTGGGGCTACTCGTGTAGGGCAAATTGTCGTCTGGGCTGACATCCCGAGACACGCATGAACTTCGAGGTGATATCTCGATAGACGATGCTTGTTTGTTGGGGGATTGACCTTGTTGACTTTCCCTTGGTGGGGATAAATTTAGCTTCAAGTCGAGTTTTGGACTCTCAGGATTGTAGCTCATTTTCTTGAACACCATGAAAACCACACAATTCACTCAGCAAAAGTACAAGACATGTTAGGTATGTTCGACTAGAAAGAATGAACAATCAATTGAAGTTTGCTAAAGATAATGATGTGCTTTTTCTCGTTTTGATCATTTCAACGCGTTCTGATTGAAACACGTTTCAAAAAATATGAAAGTAAACGAGTTTTCAGTGTTTTAAAATGCTGAAAACAGAACAATATGAAAATAACAAAGACAATATCCAACTTCATAAATCAAGGGTGTCATCTATGTAAATACTGCATACATGATACATCAGAGCTAAGCATGTTAGGCTAAAGCTTCGAAAGCTTGTGAACAAGTAACTCACTCCGAATATAAGCAAGTTAATAATTTCCGAGTGCATGGTAAGATAAAGTAACCTTATACGCATGTGGAACTAATACTATTCAAGCGTAGCCAAACATGCTCTCATCAATGGAACAGTACATCAAACAAGGAAAGAAGGAAAAATGAATAAGAGAGAGAGAGAGAGAGAAAGCAACAATACCATTCAAGTAGGCACAACTTTTTCAACCGAACTCTGGTTTTCTAGGCCAAAATCCAAAGATTCTGGCAGAAAGAGCTGAATCCCTGTGTCTCTCTTGACAAAGTATTTGCTGTTGTTTTCATACTTTCGAGAACAATATATGCATATATATAGCAGCAGCAGAAATCAAATTCAGAATTAAATACTGATATAACAAGTCAAGAGGTATAAACCAAGATGAATTTAAAGAGAGAGCAGAAAACGTAAAAATCCCATGAAATTTGGGTGGCTAAATGAATTAAAAACCAATAAATATTTGCAACTAGTTTGGTACAAGCTTCATTCATTGCAGAAGAAAGTGCTGTTGTATGTATTATATGTGGAGTGAGAAGAGAGCAATTAAAATCATCTGTTATGGCCAAACTGTATCAGGTTGGGCATTAAAGCATGGCCTTTTTCGTAAATTCTAGCAGCACCCATTGTTTTTCGAAGTACGTATGTATCTTCTCCACTGTATGTAGGCAATACCAGGCAGTACATGAGTACAATGAACAAAGTTTTAACTTATTTTTTTGGTTTGTTATTATCCACCAAACATAAAGTTTAACAACCACCTAACTTTACCCAACAATCGCATTAGTTTCGGGCCCCACATATACCTATCCTGTCTTCCTTTCCATGGTTCGACTATTTCGACCAACTGCAAGAAATAGATACAATGTTAATAACATATTCGAGTAAACTTTCAAACTCACATTTTTTAACTTAACCAAATGCTGTCCTGCAAGTAACTTTTTTCTGTAAAAAAGCTTTAGGACACAAGCACTAGTCATTTTATTTCAAAACATAACTTCTGCTACTTCTAGTTGGAGTAAATAAGTGCGACACATAGAAAGGCCAAATAAAAACTAGTAAAAAATAAATGCAGTACACTGGTAGCTAATAGTACAACCAGTTCAGACATCAGTACATTAATGTAAATATGTAATACTGAACAAAAAAAAAAAAAAAAAAAAAAATGTAATACTGAACAATCTTTTCTTATTTTTAATGAAATTGCACACTATATCTGGGGGAACGCTCACCCCAACAACCTTATTAATGTGTGAACAGAAATATCTTTACAAGATTGTGCTGAGTTTCTTTATATCTAGCAACAACCCTGCACCTGAAATTAAGGATTGTACATTTACTTTGCATGCACCATTCTACCAGTGTTTATTTGTACAATACAACCAACCCCCAACCCCCACCCCCTACATATGCATGCATGTCAATGGGCTGGGCTGGATTGGTTGAAGAAAGGGCCGTAGAGGCTCACTAACCTTCCAGACGGCAAGGCCGGATGAGTGACGATACTCCTAGGAGTCCTACAAGACTGACAAGGTGGACCCACTTGTATCATAAGCCTAGACATTCATCTATTTAACCTTGAATAATATGTTGTTCACTATCAAGCAATATATGTTCCTTGACAACGAGTGCACTTCTGCCAAGTGACAGAACATGCAGAAACACATTAATTGTCGAGCCATATTTCAACTCGCCAACAGATACATACTTTATCTAGCCAAATTCAGCCTGTCCCCATCCCAACACAACCCATTATATCTTATCTCCACATGACATCTGCAAAGACGATATTGGTTTCAAACATAAATGTTCCTTCCACGGATAACATACTAATAATGGAAAGTTTCAAATTTCATCTATAATAAATGCATCCGTTCTGCCCAAACTGCAAACACATACATGTAAGAAGTGAAATGATTATAATGAGAAGCATTCATTTTATAGCTTTTACCAGGCCAACAAACAGCTAGGACATTCAAACAAGAACCTCTTCGAACTTAAAGCAGGACAGTGTTCCCATAAAAGCATTCACGTAGTCGGCTGACAAGGCATAACCTGTGGTCAGGCGCTTTAATACTTTCCTACTTCAATGTTAACTTCCACCAGTCAGTCAAAGTCAAGCTTCAATATTAATCACACAATATCAAATCAATACTCTAATATCTACACATTTCATCATAGTTCCCGTAATTATTCAACCTAAAAAAGTTAGTTTTTAGCAAAATAAAAGTTTCCTATCATATACTAAAATATTAGTGAAGGTCTACACATTACTGCAAGAGAAACCGAACCTGGATTCGAAGTCAGTAGATAAAAAAAATTTAGCGAAGTTATAATATCATCCTTGTCAACATAATTTGACAAATTTAATTCACAAGTTTATGCCCAAAAACACTCAACCCAAGACTTTCAACACCAGAAAATCCTCTATCCTCAGAGCAACGAAATTGTGTTTGTAATTAAGAGAGGTTGTTTAACTATATACCCTTCTGTGACACTCCTCTCCAACTTACAGATTTTCTGTAAGGTACTCTGCTAGCTCCGATAGCATGAGCAGCTTGAAAATTGCTCCTTCCTACATCCTCCAGAACTGTTGTAGCCAGTAGCAATAGTACTTTCTTTCTCATCCGACAAGCAGTGAGGCACGTCTTTTACTCCTACTCCTTCCAGCATGTGGAAAAATTTTTAGTACTCCAAGCAAACTAACACTGACCACCTATATAATAGGGCTATATTATTTAGTGAATTGTGGCTCCCTATGTGTAGGTGGGTGAAATTGTTTCCCAGAATGTGTGACATGCTAATGCTAGGGAAGAAGAGGTTGCCAATTCATCAGAACAAAGAAACCCCCTTTTTGTCAAACATTACTGGACTCCAGTTCCCAGTTCCCACCAAGGACGACCGTCGCTCTTGCATATTGAATCATCACTTTCTCCAGAAAGGGAACATTCAATATCAGAGTCCTCACCAGGAACTTCTGAACGAAACAAATCTTTATCGGTTTCTGGATCAAATTGCCATTCTAATCTTTTCAAAATATCACGGTCCTTCCACCGCCCAACAACTGACACAGCCTCTTTCTTAGCCTTCCCCATCATGATCTCCTGCCACGAAAATGATGCATCAGCAGTCCTTTTGAGAGCCCCTTCATTGCTATCACCCACAACCACTGTCTTCAAACACCTCAATCTCGCTTCTTTCAAAACACCCACAAAATCTGCATCATCTGACACAAGAACAATACACTCGACCATTCTTCTGTCCATCATATCGACCATATGACTTCTCAATGCAGAGTCAGCAGCCTGTGGTTTGTCTGAAACCTTTCCAACCCAAAACCCGGCTCGTTTCAGTTCATCCATCAAGCCATACCCCACTTTTGGAGTCAAAATATCCCTAGCAGCATTTTTATACTTCTCCATCTTCATGGCATTCTTTGCCACCAAGTTCACTCTCCTCTTCCCTCGTGCAGACTCAATCTGATTTAGCCTTTTCATCTGCTCACGTTCATGAATTTGCTTGAAATGGTTGATAAATTTCTCATTATTATAAAATCTTCTCCCACAAACTCGACATGTATATGGTTCATCCGGCTTAACAACACCCATATTTTCCAACTCATTCAGTGCTTTCCTCTCTCCCCTCTGCGCCCTAACTGAACGGGAACATATCGAAAAGCATGATGATTCGCATAAGCTATCATATACTTAACAGACCCAAATTCTTCTGTGGCCTTCTTTAACCTAATGGCAGCATCATAAGGGGGAAATGATTTTGGTGGCTTGTTATCCAAATCCCAGAAGATCCCTACTTTGTTACGAGCAACCCTTTCTACCGAACTCGATGGATATACTGAAGTTTCAAGATTCCACTCGGATGCTGAAGTAAAATGACGAAATCCACAAGGTGCAAAAGTTGTTTGAATCCTTTTAATGAACCGGATCATGTTAAAAGTAGTATGGGAATTGACTGAATACAGCATCTCCAGAACACAACAACCTCAGTTGGAGCCACAAATTGCGAAGATCAGCATGTAATAGCAAATAAAACATCTAAAGCATGCAAGCTTCAAGTCATGGAATCATTGGCTAATGTGAAGAAAAAGCCTTCTGTAAGTTCTGAATTTACCTACAACGAAGTAAAGCACATTGTCATATTCATTATCATACTGATTTTGAGGTTCCAACAGGAGCTCATGATAGTGTGAAACCAATAACAAAAAGTAAAAGATCCAAAAACTGAAAGATCGCCCCATTTTCAGACATTGAAATACTAATTTCACCACTATGTGCTTGCAAACATTAAACAGTTTCAAAATAATCCAAGTATTAAGAATTCCACCATTGTGAATAGTATTGTGGCCATTTCAATGCCTAAAACAAAGAAGAATGTATAATACAATATGTATGACAACATTACCAACATCATGCCTCTATCACCACCCAGTTCAATCAATTTTTGTAATTCAACGCGGATGTTAATTAGTATAACCCCTGGAATTTGTTCAATTTCAAATTAGGCCAATCTTGCGAACGAGAGCTCCTTAGAGGAAAGTAAGAACAATCGATATTTAAGCTGTCATTCCTTGACTTAATTGCACCTTTTACCTCATTTGTTTGTTCCATCCGTTCAATTTCTTAATAGCCACATTTCTTTTATTCCATCTTATAGATTATGGACGTTACTCTGTTAATTAATTGTCATTCCACCTCTCCCTCATCTTTCTTTCTATCATGCCCACACATCTTGTATACATTTCTATAGCAACACCGTATTAAAAAACAGAGTAAAGTTTGGTTGGTGTAACGACATACAGATTTTTCTATATAATTCAACGGGCGTTGGTACCAAAGATATACCCAAGTAACCCAACACATATATCCAACTCCCTCTAGTTTTATCCATCATATGCTTTCTACATTTTCCTTCTATAATCAAACTTAAATACCCAATTACTCTTTGAGATAACAGCATGATTGTCTGTTGTAAGTCTAACATCTTTGTATTTCTATGATGATTGAAGAAACAATTGTCTTGTCCCATCTTCATTCTCTTTGCCTACATCATTCAATCACAAATTATAAATATTTCACAAGCTACTTAGCAACCAAGAACCATTTTAACCTTTTAAAGAGTTTATTGGTCGTATGCTGAATATATCTAATTAGCCACCCCCAATAAAAAAAGAAACTGCATACAGTCAGAAAGGAAGAACATAATCTCCTCCTTCCTCACCAACTCTACCTCAATGAAACAGAAACTAAGAGCGTCTTTCGGGAGGAAGTAAATGAATAAATGAAATTAATTATGTATAAATTAATTATGTATAAATAAATGAATAAATAAAAACACACACAGGGTTTATGATTAGTTTACATAGACTTCATTACTTTTATAGTAGAGATTTCCCGGACAACAAAATACAATAAAGGAAAAAATCTTGAATGCAATTAACATGGGAGAAACAAATACATGAACTTCATTGCAAATAATTATTTCCAAAATGCAAAAGCGCAAAAGATATTGTGATGATGGAAATTAAAATAAATAACTCACCCGATTGAGGTATGAGGCTACACGAATCACAATTGAGACAAAAATGGGGGAACGTTCAAAGGTTATTGCTGTGCTTGCAATGTGAATATGTCATTTTAGTTCAGAATTGGGATAGATTACTCTTTAAATGGTTCTTAGAGCAAAATTAATGTTTTCCATCCAACAAAACCAAATAATGTACAAAGTTGTGGAAAAACCTCTTTGTGGGGGGAATTGGGTAAAAAGGGGGCTAAATTTTTTCATGACCCGCACAATTTTTTCATCCAATTGTAGTTTGCCAAGTATCACATTTGTGGGACCAAACTTAACACATTTATTTATTTAAATAGGAGAGGAAATGCACCTTATTAACAATTAAAAATGTACTAGTATGAGAAAAAATAAGATGATAGATTCAATTTTGAAATAGAAATAAAAAAATAAGAATTGCAAAATACATTTTATTGGAATGCAAATGTTAACGGATAGAGAATTGGTTCATATAAACGAATGAAAACATTGCCAAAAATGTTATTTATATAAATAGAAATCTATATCCAAATTTCCACCCCAGGTTTTTCCCCACAACATTATTTGGAAATAAGCTTTCCCCCCTATTTTTTTCCCCTTGACTTTTTTCCCCTTAACTTTTTTCCCAACATTAATATTGCTCTTCCAAGGGCAAGGGTCTTAAAGGGGAAGGACGGTGCTAGGCCTTTTTCATACTAGACCAGTTATGCTTCCCAATGCTTATTAAACAAAACTATTTTGACAATTACGTTTTATACTCATTATGCTTGTGCATTAACAAAATGTTTTATTTTTCACATTTTTTTACAAACTTTCTTATTGTTTAACCACAAATTCTTCTAAAAGCTTTGTTTGATAAGCTTATAGGCTTGACCCTGTCCTTGATCCTGGCCTCAAATATGGCCATGAATGGATAGATTTCAAGCCAATGATTCAGGATTGGGCTCGTGGGAGCCTGTAGGAGCACAACGCCTAACATTCGCTCGGGTTACATAGACAATGGAAGACGTTATGTTACCGATAACAATTAGCCATCATCTAAATGATGCTTGGTACTTCTTCATCACTTGATGTGGAGAAACGAATGTAATGTAGCACATGGACATTCTTCATTAGCCAGTGAAGAGGCTCCACGTGTGTACTAATCAACAATAAATAGCATTACTTTTAGACAAATACTCATAGAATAAGTGAAAAGAAGGTCTCCCACGTCGTTTTCCAAGAAAATTGGAAATTTATGTTCTTCAGTTCATTTTCAATTTTTGTTATTTATCACCTTTGAACAAAAAGTGGAACTGAGAATATAGGAAGGTTTGTGATTCAATTTACATTGTCATTTCCATACTTTGTGTGCAATGGTGGATTCAAAAATTTATGTTAAGTATGAAAATCACAAAACAACATTTATATATAAGCTTGAAGTCACTACATTATATTATTCATTGCAATTGTGACAGGAGATTTGAGAGTATAAAATTTTTCTTATTGGTAAAGATTCATCCTCTATTCTCAATTGGTAACACAATACATAAAGTCATCCTCAATTCTCAACGCAACACATAGTCTCTCAATTTTCAATGCATTTTTTGTCAACCATTTCAATTCACAATAACAATTTCATTTTATTACCCAAAATAATAATAATAATAATAAATAAATAAACAAAAGCATGACCACAAGGCCGAATCAGTGAACTGTGGCACATGTCTGAACAATTAGTTTATACTACAAGCCAATCTCAACAATTCAATTAACAAACTAGAATTAATAATTTCACTTTTATACTCAAAGAAAAACAATAAACATTGAAAATTTAAATTGAAAGCAGTAAAAGAGCAGCAGATGTCGTAATCTGAACTAAAGAAAAGTTAAAACTAGGAAACTAACCTGAAGAGTGAAGTAGAGTCGGAATCAGAAAATTTCGAAGGAGGCGGCGGCAGCGGGCAGCGGAGGCGTGCGTGAGCTCCAGTGGTGGCAGATGCGAGCGAACCAGCGACAGTTTTTTATGTGGGCCTGTGAATTGTGCTTCAGATCGGACCTTTTGGTGGACCGGGCAGGTGGGACTAGTTGGGAGGTTTGGGTGGGATGGCCGGTGGACTTTGACCCGAACACTAGTATTTAAGGGCACAATTTGACCCGAACATTAAGTTGTCAAAGTAATTCAAGTCCAAAATTTCTTAGGGTGTGTTTGATTGTAAAGCCGCAAAATGGTTAGAAGGAAAATATTTTTCGGGTAAATAAATTCCGGGAAAAGATTTTCCAGGGAAATGGTAGTTGTAGGTGTTTGATTTGGTTAATTTGAAAGTTGGAAAATGATGTTATTTTCCTTATTTTTGAGTTTTTTTAATGAAATTTGATCATTTTTCTTATCTTTATGGTTAAATTAAATTTTTCATTAAAAAAAAAGGAAAAAGTATCAAACTTTTCCCGGAAAATAAAAACTACCTCCCCCCAAGGAAAAAAACAAGGAAAAGTGCGGATTTCGAGAAAAGTTGGAAAACGTTTTTCGGGAAAAAAATGACAATCAAACAACAAAGAAAGAAAAAAAAAGTTGGAAAATCGATTTTCCCCAAAAAAAAAAAACGTGTATCAAACACACCCTTAAGGGTGTGTTTGATTGATGGTTCAATTTTCCCTAGAAATTGTCAAATCAAGGAAATAATTTTCCAAGGTTTGTGTTTGGTGTAAAAAATTTCCATGAGAAACAATTTCCATGTACAAGCAAACACCATAGTTTAGCATCAATTCCATGAAAATTGGACCTTACAGGGTGGGAAAATTTGCAAGGAATCGGAAAATGTTTAGGTTGAGTTTGATTGGAAGGAAAAAATTTTCATGAAAAATATTTTACATGAAAAATGTTTCTCCACCTCCACCCATGGGAAAGCATTTTACATGCAATTGGCTACAAATATGCATAAAGTGATTGTATCATGGAAAACCAATTCTTTTTCCATTTTGCAATCAAACAACAAAAGTAGGAAATTATTTTACATGATTTGACATTTTACATGTAAAATGTCAAAATCAAACACACCCTAAGTTAAAGTTTAAGATCTTTGCTTAGAGTCTAGGGACTCACGGATGGTTGGATTTGGATACCTAGTCATCTTCCAATGCACACTTGTGGACAGATTGGGCCACGTGTCCCTTCCCACCATCAGAGGGAGACACGTATCCCAATCTGTCCACTTGTAAGCATTTGAGCACTAGTGGATTAGATACTTGTAGCTTCTAAATGTCATTGTTGGGGCTATAGTTTTGAGTATTGACATTCTGGATCTCTATACCTTGTGTGTGTGTTCTTTCAAAAAAAAATGTCATTGTTGTGTTGCCTATGAAACTATTTAGTCATGTTTTTTTGTCGATGGTAAGGTGACTAACAAAGTTTGGAAACCTATGTATTTTTACAGAATAATGCTAAACATATATAGTGCTACCATAATAGGTAATATATTAGAGGTGAAAGTCTTATAATACCCTTAATGATTGTATAATACTCTATAAGGAAAAGTAAGGGTGATGTAATCATTTTATCTAATTATGTTATTCTTTATGTAACTCTTTATGCCCTTATAATATGACCGATTTTTACAACCTATTTGCAAGCACCCTAGGCAGCTATACTTAGGATATATATCCACTTGATATCTAGCACAGGAATTTTAGGTTTGTTTTTTTTTTACTTTTATTAGTTTATATAGATTGCATGCTTTATATATGTGGAATATTCTAATCTAGAACAGGTGGGTTTACAATTAGAATAGGGTATATTTTGTACGTTGGAAGGAGAGGCTTCCTGTCCCCCTTCTCTTCCCTTTGTACCTTTTTGACAATTAGAGTAGCGTATATTTTGTACATTGGAAGGAGAGGCTTCCTGCCCCCCTTCTCTTCTCTTTGTACCTTTTTATATCTCATCTCACTACTACTTTAAAAGCCCGAATAGCTCTTGACACTATTCCTACGGCGAAATTAAAATGACGCCGTTTTTCTTCTCTTAACACAAAGTCGATGCCGTATTGATCCGGTACTGGGACGCCGACTTTGCCTGACCCGAACTCAAGAGTAGCCTATTGTCTACGCATTTCCTAGCATATTCGTCTTTCTCCCTCTGTCTCTGTCTCATCCTTCGTCATTCTCTCTCTCTTTCTCTATCAATTTCCTCCGGTGAAAAAATATTTGGGGAATTGTTCTTGCTACGCTTTTGTACGTTTTGGTTGTGGATTTTCAGATTGAGGTAGCTCTCTAAAAAAAAAGTGGATGGATTGTTTCATGTAAGTTGATCAAATAATTATGCTATCTTCTCACTTTTAATAATTTTAGCTTTTTTTTATACCATTAAGTTTGGTTGATGCAGTATTGTTCCATCACTAAGATTAAGTTCATCTACTAAAATGAATCGTCTCGTTGCCGTTATAATTTTTTTGGCATTCATTTACTTTATTGCAATCCACCCGTCTAATTTGCATTGCAGTGTTCTGGAGTTGCTCGAGTGCCAACTTTTTTTTTTCTTCCTTTTTTTTGCGCACACTTAGGTTTTCAATCGCTTTAATTCTCTTTTACCTTTATTCCCTTGCCCTTGTGTTGTAAGAACACCTCCGTTATCACACACTCACCCAATTATTTATATTTATAATATATAAGAAAAAATCGTGTAAGGCAAATCCTCTGAGAACCAGGATAAACTTATTTCCTTTTCCTATTTCTTCTAGATTTTATTTCTTTTCAATTTAGGATTATTCTTTCATTTTCTTAATAAAACTAGTTCCACGAACATGTGCGTTGCACGTAATTTTAAACTATTTGTTTAGGTGAGGCTATATATAGGGTGTATATAATCGTAAAATATTTGTTTGAATAACGTTATATAAATTTTGTTTATTTAAGGAATATCTATGAAAAATTTTAAAAAGTTATTATATATAGCCTTAATTAATTTGATATTTCGTATGTTCCAGCTCATGTTACTAAAAATCATAAATTAACCACTGAATTAATATATAACACGTCATAGACAAATGAAATGTCAGAAATGTCAGAATGTTGAATATTATTTTTCAATAAAAAATCGAATTTTTATAACATATTTTTTAAACAAACAAAAATTGTGATGATGATAAACATTAAAATGCATCTCATATTCTTTTGGATAAATTCTTTTTCACTAAGCCAGCTGTTTACTAAAAAATAGGCAAAGATTATTGAAATTATGAAATCGTAGTTTTTATAATATATTGTTAAAATATTATTAATTAATCAAAGAATATGAAAGAATTTAAAAAACTTAATTATTAATAAGGATGATTAAAGCATTAATAAAGGACAAAGAAAGAATTATCAAGATATAGTAGGGGTATAATGGTCTAAAAAAGTTTCTCCTTCCATTCACACTTTTATATATAGTATAGATTAAGGGTTGTTTGATTGGGAATAAAAGTTATCTGTGCGGTATTTCGTGTAAAATATATGGTTAATATTATATTAAAAAATGTGTATATAATTGAAAAGAAGAGAGAGAAGAGTGTGGGATAAAATTTATCCTGAATAGAACAAGGTCTCAGTACTTTGTTTCCTTTTTCTGTTACTAGAATAATTCCTTGTTGGAATGGGATTACGTATTATTTTGCCATTATAAAGAGAGGGCATTGTGCGTGTTTTTTTCCACCATTTTTCTTTTCTTTTGATTGTTCAGATCTTTCCTCAAACGCTGAAACCGAGTTCAATGTTGTTTAATCGAGGATATGGTGAGTATTTCTTAAGATTAAACCTGTTGACGTCTAGTTTTATTGAATTTTGAGATCTGGTTAGGGATTTATGGTTTTCTTCTCACTGTTTTGTGCTAGATATTATATTTTGTTTGTGTTTTTGAATCTTGTCAATTTTTAACATCAATTTTCATGGGTTTTTTTTTTTTTTTTCTCTCCCTGCCAGGTGAACATGAGAAGATGTAGAAGTGCAAGAGCCTCCATGGCGGATTTGCCAGAGGAGATCACGGTAGAAATTCTTCGACGCCTGCCGATTAAGGGGATTGTGATGTGTAAGTTGACGTGCAAAAGGTGGTATGATTTGATTTCGAGTACCTACTTTGCCAAGGTTCACTCTGCACGTGCAAGACCCTGTTTTCTAGCGGAAAAATTCAATCCTGGCCAATATTCAAGAACACTTTTCTTAATAGAGGCACGTGAGATCAATCCCAAGTGTTGTTCCTGTGATTGTTAGGATCGGTTGTGGAACTCGGCACACAATTACAACTGAAATAGAAATGAGAAAAATGAAAAACACCAGATTTTACGTGGAAAACCCCCAAATTAATTCGGGGTAAAAACCACGGGCAAACGGTAGAAGGATTTCACTATCGACAAAAGGATTACAACAACTTCTCTCTAATATAAGGAGAGTACAATTGACGATAACCTCTCTCTTATAATAGGAGAAAACACTCTCTCTTCGATAAAGGAAAGAACACGAATTACTAGGAGAAATCTCACACCTTGTTTTCTCTCTAGTTCTCTAAACCTCTCTCTCTTTATCTCTAATTGTTGAGATTACAAAGGATTTGTAACTCACTACAAGGGATTACATGAGGCTTGTAATTCAAGAATGGGATGCAAAGAATGAGAATTCATTTGCCAATTTATAGAAATAGAGAGGCGGTGGAGATGGGGTTGGTGGCTCACAATTTTGACCATTCCTCTTTTTTTTTTTTTTCTTTCTTCTTGGTCAAAGGTGGTGGCTTTCACCTACCTTCATTCTCCCACTTGAAAGTCACCTTTTGTACCAATCCTTTTACCCTTTCTACCCTTGCCATATTCATGCCGCTTCACGCCTCTGTAGCCAATAGAGGATCGACACAATACAAACTTGTCATTGTTGACCTGCTTTGTAAACATATCCGCTAGGTTGTCTTTCGTATGGATTTTCCGAATATCCACACTTCCTTCTTCCACCTTCTCACGAACAAAGTGATCTTGAACCCGAATGTGTTTAGATCCTTGAATGAAATCTTTGGATTCTTTGCCAAATGCAAAGCGCTCATTGTCACAAAATAGAGTAATCTTCTCATGTTTGTGCCCAAGCTCTTCCAATAACATTTGCAACCATATTGCCTCTTTCTTTGGCTTGTGTAGTCGCCACGATTCTCGCCTCGCTGCTGACGTAGCCACGATAGACTGCAGCGAAACCCAACTCATCGCTTCCTCCAAAGAAGAGTAAACACATAACCTGTGGTGGATTTGCTTTTATCAAGATCACCTGCGAATCCGAATCAAACATAGCCTTTGACAATAAAATCGATCCTCCATAACATAATGCAAAGATCTCGAGGTACCCTTGATATATCTCGGGATCCTCTTCACAAGATTCCAATGCTCTCTACGAGGATTCGTCATG
Source organism: Jasminum sambac (assembly GCA_018223645.1). Lineage (NCBI taxonomy): Eukaryota > Viridiplantae > Streptophyta > Magnoliopsida > Lamiales > Oleaceae > Jasminum > Jasminum sambac. The sequence goes on from CP073652.1 coordinate 34,062,316, forward strand.
TACCGACTAACCATTCCCATCAAGCAGTGCAATGTCCGGTGCTGGTACAAACCATAGCGAACATTAAACTACCCATCACTGATGCATACCGGCACTGAGACATCTCCATCCTCTCCGCTTCATCGCTAGGACTCATACTTGAGGATAACTTGAAATTAATAGGAAGAGGGGTAGAGATTGGCTTACAATCTTGCATATTGAAGCGTCGCAAGATTTTCTTCAAGTAATTCTTTTGAGAAAGCCAAATCTTCCTATTATTTCTGTCTCGATAAATTTGCATCCCTAGAATCTTGTTTGCTGGTCCCAAGTCCTTCATTTCAAACTCCCTAGCCAATTGAGCCTTCAATTCTATAATATGATCTTTGTTGGGGCCTGCTACCAACATGTCGTCAACATACAACAGTAGAATAATGAAATCACCATCACCAAATCTCTTGTTATAGACACAAGGATCTGCACTCAATCTGTTGTATCCAAGGCTCGTGATGAAGGAATCAAATCTCTTATACCAACATCTCGGCTACCGCTTGAGACCGTGATAGAGATTTGTTCAACCTACAAACCAAGTTCTCTTTTCCTTTTTCTTCGAAACCATCTGGTTGGAGCATAAAAATTTCTTCTTCAAGTTCTCCATGAAGAAATGCAGTTTTCACATCCAACTGCTCCAAATACAAATCAAATGTAGCACACATCGCCAGAACCACTCGAACTGTTGTCAGTCGAACAACAGGAGAAAATATTTCGTTGAAATCAATACCTTCTTTCTGAGCAAATCCTTTCACCACCAATCTAGCACGATACCGCTCCACTTGGTCATTGCCATCTCGTTTGATCTTGTAGACCCATTTATTTCCGATGGCTTTCCTTCCATGTGGCAGTGGAATAAGATCCCAAGTTTTATTTTTATGAAGAGCTTCCATTTCTTCTTGCATTGCTGTCATCCACAGAGAAACATCTTGACTCTTTATAGCCTCCATGAAAGTTGATGGCTCCCCATCCTCTGTTAGTAGACAATATGCAATGTTACCCTCCATAATATAATCTGAGTGCCAAGCTGGTCCTCTTCTCTCCCGAGTTGACTGCCTAACTTGTGGAGTCACAAACTCAACTTGCTCTTGTTCTTCGTGCTCGCATCGCTTGCGGAAGAATCTAGAACTTCTTGTTCTAGTTGATCTTCAACTTGAACTATAGTAGTCTCTGGTTTCTCCTTTGAAATGCTATCATCACTTTGCACCTTATCTTCTGCAAATACAACGTCCCTGCTGATTATAACCTTATGGGCAGTGGGATCCCACAGCGATACCCTTAACACCATCAAAGATACCCCAAGAAAATGCATTTCCGGATTTGGATCCAACTTTGATGTTTCTTGGGCGTTGTACATAACATACGCAGAACTTCCAAACGTATGCAAACGAGAATAATCACCGCTTCCCGCCCACATCTCCATAGGAGTCTTTAGATCTATTGCGGTTGATGGTGACCGATTGATCACATAACAGGCGGTCTTGACTGCTTCAACCCAAAATGATTTGGCCAACCCTGCAGTTCTCAACATTGCTCTTATCCTTTCTAACAAGGTTCTGTTCATCCGCTCTGCTACTCCATTTTGTTGTGGAGTGTGTGCCACCGTAAATTGCCTTTTGATACTTTCTTGTTTACAGAAGTTATCAAATTCATCGCCAGTATATTCTCCTCCATTGTCTGTCCTCAAACACTTGATCTTTTTCTCAGATTCAAGTTCAACCCGCGCTTTGAAGATTTTGAAAACTTCAAACACATCCGACTTCTTTCTAATTGGATACACCCAACATCTCCTGGAGTAATCGTCAATAAATGATACAAAGTATCTGGCACCTCCTAGGGACACAACCGGTGCTTGCCAAACGTCAGAGTGAACCAACTCAAGTATAGCTTTACTTCTAGCAGTCGAACTGCTGAACTTCAATCTGTGCTGCTTACTAATAACACAATGCTCACAAAATGGTAAAGATACCTTTTTGAGCCCCGGAAGAAGCTTTCTTTCTGAGAGAATCTTCAAACCTTGTTCAGACATGTGGCCAAGTTTACGGTGCCACATCATCGTCACGTCTTCTCCCGAATTCACCGTCGCAGTTGATGCTTCTCCTTCTTGTTGTGTTTCGCCTTTAAGCATGTACAGATTTGCTGCTATCTTTTCTGCTTTCATCACCACAAGCGCGCCTTTAACAATCTTCATGATCCCATCTCGAACATGGGTACTACACCCAATACTATCTAATTGTCCCAATGACAATAGATTTTTCTTCAAGCCTTTCACATGTCGTACCTCCTGGATGGTGCGAACTGTACCATCATACATCATCAATTTGATAGTACCAATACCAGCAATCTCCAAGGCATGATCATCACCCATAAACACAGATCCTCCTGAGATAGGTTCATATTGGTGGAACCATTCTCTCCTAGGGGTCATATGCCATGTAGCTCCTGAATCCAAAAGCCACACATCGGTGAACCTTCTTCTGCCTTCAACAACTGTCGTTGCTTCGCTGTATAATATCTCGCCCTCATCCAATGTATTCGCTACACAACCCTGAGCATTTAATGTCTCAGGTCGTTTTCCTTTTGCTTCCTCAATCTTCTTGAGCTGCCAACACTCCCTTTTGTAGTGCCCTTTCTTGCCACAGTGATGACACTTGACATTTTTCTTACTTCGTGACTTTGATCTACTCAGATTTTGACTCCCACTGGGACCACGCTCCGTTGATCTACCTCTCGTCACCATTAGAGCTTCAGCTTGCTGTGAGCTCCCAATTCTGTCTTCTTTATTTTTGCGCCGACTTTCTTCTTCAAGAACTGCGGCTGCAATATTGTCAAAGACTAATTCAACCACGTTGTTGGTCAAGTTGATAACGAGTTGATCATACGAATCTGGTAGACTTTGAAGTAGAATTTCAGCACGTTCACCCTCCTCTATCGTATGCCCCATTGTTGTGAGCTGTGAAAATAGAGTGTTCGAGTGTTGATGTGATGCTGGTCATCGAAGTTGACTCCATCATCCGAAGGGTGTATAACTTCCTCTTCAAGAAGATTTTGTTGTGTAGTGATTTGGCCTCGTACAACTTTGTGAGAGTATCCCAAATCTCTTTTGCCGTCTTTTTCTCCGATACACTTGACAATACTCCGTCAGCTAGCGCTAGATGTAGATTAGCAATAGCATTACCATCCATCTCGCTCCATTTATCATCAGTGATATCGTCGGGCCTTTCTCCAATTCGCTTAAGCGGTTATCTTTTTCTCAATATCTTGCTTTTATTCTCATTTTCCACAATGAGAAATTATTCCCATTGAATTTCTCTATTTCATATTTCGTCGCCATTTTTATAGATGCCTCCTTTCCACTAACTGGATCTGATGTCGGCTATAGATCTAGTGATTTTCTCAAAAAATCGTTTCTGATGTGGAAGATCAGTCTATGCTGCAACCACAGAGCATACTAAGAATTTAATGAAAAATCACAACCAAAGCTCTGATACCACTTGTTAGGATCGGTTGTGGAACTCGGCACACAATTACAACTGAAATAGAAATGAGAAAAATGAAAAAACACCAGATTTTTCGTGGAAAACCCCAAATTAATTCGGGTAAAAACCACGGGCAAGCAGTAGAGAAGGATTTCACTATCGACAAAGGATTACAACAACTTCTCTCTAATATAAGGAGAGTACAATTGACGATAACCTCTCTCTTATAATAGGAGAAAACACTCTCTCTTCGATAAAGGAAAGAACACGAATTACTAGGAGAAATCTCACACCTTGTTTTCTCTCTAGTTCTCTAAACCTCTCTCTCTTTATCTCTAATTGTTGAGATTACAAAGGATTTGTAACTCACTACAAGGGATTACATGAGGCTTGTAATTCAAGAATGGGATGCAAAGAATGAGAATTCATTTGCCAATTTATAGAAATAGAGAGGCGGTGGAGATGGGGTTGGTGGCTCACAATTTTTGACCATTCCTCTTTTTTTTTTTTTTCTTTCTTCTTGGTCAAAGGTGGTGGCTTTCACCTACCTTCAGTGATGGGATTATTGAATCTGGTGATCATCATCAAGTTAACATGAAGCTCGATACCGAATTGAAGATTCCAGTGATCATCAAAGACAAAGAGAGACACAAGTATGCTGATGCTAAGAGTGAGTCATTGATCATGGGGCCGAGATCCCTCAAGTACAAATTGAAAGTGATGAATTCGTGTAATGGACTCATTTGTTTGGCTAATGTTTATAATAATGACCCGCTGGCTGTATGCAATCCCGTTACGAATGAGTACGTGGATCTTCCAGAACCTAGCGATGTTAAGCAGTTTGGGACGTTCGGTGGATTAGGATTCTGTGAAGAGACGAATGAATATAAGGTGGTTCGGGTGAGAGGCGGCGATAAGATGGCTGAGATACACACTCTCGGGACCGAATGCTGGAAAGGCATTGGCTTTGCTCCCTCCTTGTCCAAGTCCACTTTTGAGCAGCCTATCTATCTGAATGGGGTCCTCTATTGGATTAGTGACGAACCAACAGTGAGTTTTCTCTTGTCATTTGACTGTAGGAATGAGTGCTTTTGGGGTTCATTTCCTTCGCCTCCAATTTCGCCAGAGAGTTCAACACGCTTGTGGTTTGATGGAGATCTGGGTAATGGAGTCGTCAATTTGGGCAAAACTGATGTCTTTCGATAGTCCTGGGCATTACTTGAAGTCAAGGTTCTAAAAGGCGTGAGGCGTGGCGATGCGGCAAGGCCGAGCCTCAAGCCTTGGAGGCCTAGGCGTCAAAAGGCGTTTTCAATTTTTTTTTTTATTCTAGAGTGATAAATAAGTATAAAAATGTATATTTACGAAATTTCATACACAAATCAACATACATTAACTATTACATATTTTCTAAATTTTTTCCAATAAAAACATAGCCCTTAAAACATTTAAAACTAAAATATTGCTTACTATTTTCTATTTAGTAACAACCGCGTGCAATTGAATTTGAAATGAACATAAGAAGATAGTTGACTTTAACAAAAAATAAAAATAAAAATACAAACATGGCCAATTCAACTAAAATAAGACATGAATATTGAATGCTAGAAATTAGGAATTACCAAAATTCAATTAAATATCATCTTCATCCAAATTAATATTTTGATAGTTAATAAAAAATAATATATCGAAGTCTGAAAAAGAGATGTGATCTTATAAGTTAATATTTTTAAATTAAATTTAAGAAATAACCAGTAGAACAACTAAAATAAACACGTCGTTATAATAGTACACACGCAAGAGGCGGTCAACTTGAAGTTGACCGCCGTTTTCCAAGCCTTTCATGAGGCGAGGCGTTTTGGTCAAGCCTCAAGCCTAGGCGAGGTCTAGGCGGGCCTTTTAGAACAATGCTTGAAGTATTCCAAATTCGGGTCGATAAGTTGCTCAAAATGCCTGGCATTCCCGATACTTTACTACATGGAGTCGAAGCTGATGAAATGTTATGATCCTCATAAAAAGGAATGGAAGAAACTCAGATTTAAGGGGAAAGGATTTCTCCCATACATAATTATGCACACTCCGAATTTTTCCCCCCTCAAACATCTCACTGGAGCTAATACTAAACCAATATCAACTTGGTTCAAACTACCAGGGGAGGGTACGCCCTGTTTCTTGGAGGGATGAAGCAAAATTGTGATGGATTGATTGCTGCCATGGGATTATTGTAGTTCAATTAGTGGGTGAATAGTTTGATTATCTATCCATGGAGCCCTTCTATTTAAAGGTTATTTTGCACCAAAACAGCACCAATACCTATCCCGGAGGCATCACATCCAATCTCAAATGTTTTATTAAAGTTAGGTAATGCCAACACAGACGTAGAACACAATCTATCTTTAATAGCATTAAACGCGTTTTCTTGATCCTTATCCCATTTAAATCTCACATTCTTTTTAACAACCTCAATAAGTGGTGCAGCTAGTATCAATAAAATTTCAATCCCAAGCTTTTGAATTTTAAAGCTGGGATAGTTCTGTATAAAACATTTTAAAAATAAAAAAATGAAAGAAAGTGTGGTGTCAATAGAATTAGCTAGATGTTTTTTAATTGTTGAACATTTTTTTAAAAGCGGAGGATGGATAGATAGGTTATTGATAGATAAACAAATAAAATAAATTTTATTATATATATATAGATATAAAGATTTTATGGTGTATCCTGGCAGATGTAACACATCGCGTGTTAGTCTATATGTAAAAATAAATTTTTATGAATTTTGATGTGATATAAGAGAAAAAATGAGTGGAATTGAATGCTAGAGATTTGTGTAGTACAGATAAGTTCCACGCACGAGATATGTGGATGTGAAATAGGAGAGAGAATGAGTGAAGTTAAGAAGAATCTATAAAAATATTTGAAAATTTATTAAAATCTATAAACTAACACGCGTGATGTCACCGCAGTAGATGTACCACATCAACCATGGGTGTACAATAATATGCATCTTGGTGGACACCATAAAATTTTTGTGTATATATACATTATCCCCGCAAGCCGCTTTTGTTTATTTTTTTATTATTTGGGTTGTTTACGTACCCTAACCGACTTGTTTTTCTTATAATTAATAAAAAGTTCCTCTCCTTTTGATTTCATTCTACCTGTTATAAAAGTATAGAAACAATAGAGAGAATTTAGAAAGAATGAATTCCAAGGAATTCTCAGGAATGAATTTCATTAATAACTGAAGCCCTATTTATAGGAAAACTTCGAATGGCACAATCGTAATTACATAATTTCATCAAGGGTATAATAGTCATTCACATATAATAATTACATCTTTTACCAAATTATTCCTCCACCAAATTATTCCTCATAATTCATAACCACCACATTATTCTCAATTATTCATAACACCTAATAATTATTCTTCAATTATTATTCATAACACTCCCCCTTGAATGACTATTAATACAAATGTCTTACGGGACTGTTTGGAGAAAAACCCAAAGTGGGAAAAAACTTCCAAACCGATTGCGGGATAGCTTGGAGTGGTTATATCTTTGCTTCATCAAAACATTGCTCCCCACGATGTCTATCATCGGCTGACATATGAGTATTCACGTCTTTGCCTCGTTAAAACCTTGTCAAGAAAACCCGGTGGGAAAAAACTTGATCGAAGGAAAAGAATGCAATTTGCTCAGTTTGATTTCATATCTTGAGAAGCTGATATCTTTACTTACGGTAAATGATTTCAATATCATCATCGTTTGGATCTAAAGCATTAGCTCCATTATAACTTGATCCAATAGATACACTGTATCAATTTTTCCTATCATTCTCAATATACCATGAATATGTCTCGTTAAAACCTTATTAGGAAAAACCCAGTGGGAAAAACCCTAATGAAGGAAAAATAGTACATTATTCATGTGAATACGCCTTTAAAGTTGCCTCATTAAAAACCTTACTAGGAAAACCCAATGGGATAAAACCTCAGTTAAGGGAAAAAGAGTGCAACGCGTATTTTATACAAGTATGCTGCAAGCATTTGAAAATCTTTCATACATTTGTATGAGTATCATATACATTGGTTTTATACTCTTCGTTTATTTAGAGTGCATCAATTTTTATACATAACTACAAAACATTCACCATGAACACATGTCTCCAAACACACAATTTAAAGCATATAAATTCATCGTAAAAACATGTAAACATATAAGTAAACATTCATAACTAACTAACACTAAAAATATATCATTTAACATTTAATACTCACTTAATAGGTTATTTCATTCCCAGGGGCTTAGCTCACCCTTTAGGGTACTCATAAACACGAGTTTAGCTCATCCGATCCTTTAATTTCCTTTTCTGTACTACACACACGATCGGTAATTTAACTTTCATGAGCATGCAACATATAATGACCACCATGCTTATCTTTAAACTTGAGCATTAGTCATCATCATCTCATCATCTCATAAGTTAAGGATTTCACATTCACCATTTATCATCTTCAATATATCTCAATATTTTCATTATCATTGATCATATGTAGCGCTACATTTTCATATCGTGTCGACACGTTTCAATTTCATTTCTTTCCCCATATCGACATAACTTATCGAGATATCTCATTATCAATCCTCTTGTAGGATTACACAATATAGTTATGTCTATATACTCTTCAAGAGTATATGCCTCCGTTATTAAGACCATCTTTTATAATTTGCTTTGATATATATGTTTGGGGAAATATCAACGCTTCTGGCGTGCTAACTTATCAAAGCATCGTAGCTGATATATGTCATTGTTCATAACCTTTCATGCATCTTTGAACTTCAAGTTCGTATTTCAATTTCGAGGATATAACATGATGCATTTCACATATTATTTTCAACCTTTAATACTCCTCATCTTTGAGAAAATTTAGAACACCAAAACCCATACACTTGGTATGATTTTAATCATATATGTTCTCATCATTCAGCCTTAATATGAGAATTTAGACAGTTTGCATTCTATTCTCGATATCGGCAATTTATTTGAGGACTTTAAATAATTTGCCATATAATATCCCACTTGTATCATACTCAAATCCTTGAGGATTTATTCAAGTATTGGGATATACATTTACTAGCTTTATCATTAAATCTGAAAATCATGCTCATCTGGTGAGCAAATATTTCGTAAATTTCAAATTACAGAATCATATACACATGTGACTATCTAGTGGATCCATATCATAATATCTAGTAGTCCACATGGAGGATGAGTGGGCCCATATTTCTCATCCTTTATTCCGGATATATTTGGGATTTATTCCCAATATTGGCTAGTAATGATTTCATCATTTATCGAGAACAATCATTGAAGAATTCTTTTAATTCTTCACTTGAAATATTGATTTCAATAATTATTTAAACCGGGATGGTCAGTCAGGTTTTGCAAGCAGTATTATTGAACTTCTAGTTGATGAATTCTTATATCGATTTCACTAGTATCAGTATAGTGCTCAACATGATTTATCATAGAAACAATTCACCGAGCATATTCCATCATCTTTTGGTGACATTATTGTCTACCACTATTCAAACACTGAGTTCTGACTCATACGCATCACATCAGAAGCTATTATTTAATTCGAAATCGTAGCTCTTACGCTCATATTATTTATTTAAAATCGAGTCTTATTTCATACATGCATTGTATTATTCTATAAATAAATCATCAAAATTATTGCAAAATTCATCCTAACAAGGGTCTATACATTATAATGGATCATATGCTCTCAAATCTTGAAAATACTATCCATCACTCTGAGTCAAAATCCTAAAAAGGATTTATCGAGGTAAATTTGGAAAGATTAAGGATGCTAATGAATAAGGGTATCCCACAAGATATCCGATGCTTGATTGAAGCAAAGGTTGATTATCTGGTGAGGTTTCAATTCCTTCTAAATACATGCAGTGGTATGGGTAAAAGTAGTTTTCAAAGAAGCGGAGAGCAAAAAGATTAGGAGGATGCTACAAGTGTGCTCGGTGGACATGTGACACTCGATGTAAATCTGTGGGGTACTTGTCATCGAGAAGATAAAATAGCATTCATTAAGGATGGATTGAGTAAGGAGCCTTTGGATGATATTCAGCAGGCTCTTGGGGACACATCCTGGTGGACACGTGCAAAGGTGAGCTAATGGCTTTATGGGCCAAATTCAAAGATCAACAAACGTTACGATCTTGAAAAACTTACTTTAGAAGATCCTGTTTGTAAATTTAGTAGAAAATTTTAGTATAATAATTTTCTCATATTAATATAAGGAAGCTCGGTGTAATAACGAAGATCAATGTTTTTCTTTGTAATTGTAAATATTGTTTTTCGATTTTTAAGATATATATATATGTATATATATATTATTTTTCAATCACCGACAGATATATGTCATTTTCACTTAAAAAAAAAATTTACGCATTTTTTTCTCTTTCATATTTGTCAAAAAGTAAATAGTGCACTCAATTATTGGTTTTAAAATTTTCTTTAAATAGAGGGACTCATATATCTCTCATGTTGAAAATATAGTGCAAAAAGAGAGATAGGAGTAAGAGATGGATGTGGAGATTTTAGAATCATCTCATACAAAGTCGACTTTTACCTCGCCATATTAAAACCGTATGTATTCTTGGTGGATCTAAACTGGTAGGTCATATCCAATATGTAGATATGGCAAACCGACTAAGTAAAGAGTTAGGAGACAAGAAATCAATATACTATACGGAGGAACCAATAACAAACTTTTAGCTAGACTTATAATGGCCGCACAATCATGGGGAATAAGAGTTTGAGTGTAATACCTTTCCATCTAGTTGGATCTAATACCGAATTGGAGCCAATTCTACCATGGGTCCGGCAGGTTGGTGCTACAAGCGCAATCCATCCACAACCGCATGATGTATATGATGAATAATAGTGATGTTTTCATTGTCCTTCCAAAGCGGCTACAACACCTTTGGAGGAAATATTCAATATAGCCTCGTTGTACAGTGGAATTCTCATGTCAAACCAATAGGTTTGTTGAATATTAATAATTTCTTTGATGGCTTACTAGCGTTTCTAGATCGAGTGTAAATAATAAGTTTATCTCTCATTATTGAGAAAAATACTTATTTACTGCTAAATCTTTGTTGATGAACTACTCATCAAATTTCATGCATATGTTCAAGAATCTGTGGAAGCCAGTCCGTCGGTCACGCAGACCATGGTGTCAAGCGAAAAGAAATTTGGATCCTTTAAATATTTCATTATGAATCCTAATGTTGATGGTGGCGAGTTACGAGTATTTATACTCTCGAGACGCATCACTCATTTATGGATTCAGTATGTATTATCTTTTTGCATTTCTATATTTTCGAGTGTTTAATGTCATCTTTTGATATTCTCAATATGTTCCACTTCGGCTGTTTTGTACTTCTTCTGGAGTAATAATAATAATGTCATATTGGCTTTATTCAAATACAGAAATCTAGTGATTTTGCTTCTTCAAGAGCATTTTATTCTCATATTAATACAATCTCATATCATCGATGAGATTACTTCATATAATCTCTCCATGCGATATATTTTCTTTGATTTATCAACATGGGATCTATTGAGCATTTTATTTTCATCTATTTATCCAATGGTGACTTCAAGTACCACTTGTTCAATTTTCTCCATTAATATTCGGTATATATGGGGAAGTAATTTTATTCTCATCGTCTACTACTTCGAGAGTATGATTAGAATATTTGATCAACTACTTCTTACGGAGTAGGATTCGTTATAACCAATCGTAATATAACCCACCACATTGGAAATATGCACACCAATCGTGTGGTATTACCCACCACATTGGAAATATACTCAAACTATAAAGTGCATAAATTTAAATTGCAGAAATTAAATTTCCTCCAATAGGTGGTCGAACCTACCTTATGGGAATTATTGCAATAAATATAAATTTACGAATTTAAATAGCAAGAATTAAATTGCATAATATTTAACTACTTCTTGAGGAGTAGGATCTCGCTTAGTAGAAGGTATTACCCATCACTTAGCATATAAAGTGCAGAATATATAAAACCTTCCGTTTAGTGACGGTTGAACCCATCATCAAGTAGGAGGTATTGCGATAATTAAATTGCGATAAATAAAGTGCGAGAATTAAATATTGAACTGCTTCTACGGGAGCAAATTTGTTCTTCTAGAACAAATACTCATTACTTCTACAAGAGCACACTTATCCTTCTAGAATAAGTACATTATGTAATTGAACTCTTCGGGAGTTAAAATAATATTCCGATCTTTTAACTCAAATGGACTTCAAGCCATTTTATATAATCAATGGATTTAGAATTTCTTCATGAATATTCTATCCATTTTTCACTGTCGTCAAAATTAGGTCGATTTTACCCTAAGGGTAAAATTGTCCATTCCAATTCGCAAAGGTAAAATTGCCAAAAATATTTTATCAATGTTTTATGATTGAAAATTATCTCATTTCTACTTCAATTTATCAATATCAAAATGTTCAAGGACTATTTTGTAACTTTTTCAAAAGTTGGTGTACTGATTTGTAAATTTTGAAAGTTTGATAATAACATATTTCAAAACGAGTTATTACCCTATCAATGTTGGTGTCAAATCGAAGCTCTCGTTAAATCGAGTATAATGGAGTCGAGAAAATTTGATTTTGATAATGTATGCTCCTTATATCTCGAGAAAACGAATATTATAGTTTAATATATTATTATAGTATAAAGTAATATAATATATTTACCTTTTCCTTTTTCTTAGGGAGAAGCAATTGAACATGCACGTATTTCCTCCATTTGCCAATTCTTGAATTGCCCACAACTCTTTGTCTCTGATAAATGTTTTTCGTGAGTAATTGGGAAGATAGAGAGAGTGAGGCGTGAGAAAGTGGGAAAAAGATAAGAGAGAAAAGAAAGATAAGTATTGATTGGAGATGGATTAGGTTATTTATAATAATTCGGTTTACGATCTGAGAAGATCATCTATAAGATGCTGTTGTAGAGCATGCTCCTTCATATTACTCAAATGGCTAGAGACTCGTCTTTGATAACGATGTTATAAAAGTATAGAAACAATAGAGAGAATTTAGAAAGAATGAATTCCAAGGAATTCTCAGGAATGAATTTCATTAATAACTGAAGCCCTATTTATAGGAAAACTTCGAATGGCACAATCGTAATTACATAATTTCATCAAGGGTATAATAGTCATTCACATATAATAATTACATCTTTTACCAAATTATTCCTCCACCAAATTATTCCTCCACCAAATTATTCCTCATAATTCATAACCACCACATTATTCTCAATTATTCATAACACCTAATAATTATTCTTCAATTATTATTCATAACACTACCTAGCTTGTTTAATTTTCTGTTGTTATTGCTCCCAATTAACCAAGCCTACTTCTCTATTCGAGTTGTGTACGTACGTACGGTTAGTGTCTCCCCCTTTCCCTTTCAGTTCGAGTTTTGGATTTTCTTGGGACCTTTAATTTTCAATGCAAGATCATGAAGTAATTAATTGAATTATATATATGTGTGTATCTGTTTTTAATTTCATTGTTGCTACGGAATTAGCATTGTTGACATTAATTTGACTTGCTTTTGAACTAATTATTGCTACGTACTGAAACTCAATATGCATGCAGAGGTTCGCTATGCAAAAATCATAAGACATGCAAGATGTCTCCTCCTTCACCTGCAACCCTTCGGCTTCTTCCACCGTGCACACCATTGCTTCGTCGAGAAAAAAATTAAAGTTGAAAAAGGGAAAGTCGAAGTTCCACCAATGGCTCAAAAGAATATATTCATCTTCCAAAGAGAATGAAGGGCTCATCGTCATCGTCGACCCGTCCACCAAAGGATCTTGCTTATGCAGTGCCCGTCGTCTGGTATGTCGGCTTTACGCTACATACTAATGACTTGATATTCTCCCCCCCCAAAAAAAATCTCTCCCAAAAAAAAAAAAAAAAACTTTCAGTTTTTTAAAGGAATCGCAATAGTAAGGTTGCCTCAAGATTATATTTCTCTAATAATAATAATAATAATAATAATAATAATTAAAAAAATTAAAAAATATTTTTACAAAAAAACTTTAAAAAAAAGTTTTTTATAAAAAAGAAACCGTTAAAAAAGAAGTTTTAAAAAAAATTTAAAAAATTCCTAAAAGATTCTTTAAAGAAAAAGATTTTTTTAAAAAAAAAATGTTTCAAAAACGATTTATTGAAAAAAAGAAGAGTTTTCCAAAAAAAATCTTTTTAAAGAAATGCAATTCTTTCTCAAACTTGATCAACAACATGTTTGAACTTGAACTTATAATTGAGTATTCTAGATGGTAAATAATTCAACTTCTTCTCTACTACGAAATCCAAGATTGAACTTGATTTTAAAAAGTCTGAGCTATGCATTGACCAAAGATTCAGTTCTTTAGTACTATTTTTTTTGCACGAATTTGGCATCCAATCGGAAGTTGGCTCCAATGATGTGTAAAACTATATATCCATGGCCTATGGGGTTTTATCCTATGTGCTGTTTATATGTAGCTTCTCATATTGTGAATTTGCATGCTACTTTAGTCTTGTTGATAAAATAATTGTTCATGTGATACTACTTTTGAGCACAATAGTTATGACGTTCATTGCCTATATTTGATGCACTAATAGAAAATTATAGGTTAGCATTGTTAAAACATTGCCTTATTTAGAAAGTATTCAATCACTGAAGGATAAGTTTAAGGTGGTCGATCTATGATAGTATGATATATTCGTATTTGTGTGGGTTCTGTGCATGTTAAAATTTGTGTGAAGTGCTTATGACCTAGATGAAAGCTAGGATATGGCCAAATGTTAATAATCTAATCCCCGCATATTTTTTCCGACTTGTATATAACCATGTCTCCACTCTTCTTATTGCACATAAGATGAAGAGATTGCCTCCGGTGGTCTTATTCCGCTATTCGTAGCCTAGTTGACTCGAGCAATTAAGTTCAAAGGGGTCCTTTTAAAATCTGTTGCCCTAAGGTCGTCTGATTTGAAAGTCATCAGCCAAAAACTCGTCACAAGGGTCATTTAGAAAGCAAGATCAAAGAGTGGTATTACACTGTCACATATAAGATGAAGAGGCAAAAAAATGCACAAATACACATCTATATATAAAGATAAAAATAAAATAAGTTTGCAAATGTTTGGCTGGGCTTCACATTTGGATTTTAGATCAATAATAAGCCATTGGGAACTTTTTTTTCCAAAATTTTCCATTTTTTTCAACTTTTTTCTCTCTCTTAAATCAATCACATTTATATATCTCATCACATCTACAAATCTCAACCACTCAACTCCACTCATTCTCTCTCCTCATTTACATTAAAAATCATTAAAAAAACACTCCCAATTACCCTAAATGGGTTGACTCCATAGTGGATTTCATGTGGTTGAAGCACTCAAATCAAGGAGAATCCTCGCAAAATATAGTAATGGTATCATTGGGTTGACCCACCTAAACATGGAGAGGTACGAAAGAGTGATACGATAGCAACCTTAGACCATAAACTTCGGGTAAGAGAGAGAATATAAAATTGGGAGAATAGTGTATCTCACGAGCGGAAAGCTATATTGACCATTATGGGTTGAGATATCATCAACTAAGCATATGACGACTTGACTATTTACACACATTGTCAAAACATGAAAAAGTATTTTATCAACAACACTTTAATAGCACATTAAATCACATTTTGAGTTCTAAATGTCTAAAGTATGTTAGAGTTAATTATTATGCATGGTTGCATTAGTGATAAAGTGAAAGCTACTTATTGCGAATAAAAAGCCTTAATTAGTGTTTTGCAGTAGCTGAGATCGAGATGATTTGTTGGTTTGACTTGTTTAGAATAGATTTTTGAAATTAAATTTACAAATGTCAAAGATATCTAAATAGTTTTAAAATGCCTGTATTTATAAGTTCAATTTGCTTTACTTGTGTTGTTATTAGCTTTGAAAAAAAAAAAGTTTTCAAGTTTTTAATTCAAGTCCGCCCATAATCATCACACGGCCAGTCCCAAGCCCGGATCAAGGAGGGGTCTTTTTCTTTTTTCCCTTTCATTTGTCCTTGCTCAAACGTTTATTAACGAATATGCTAGACTCTGTATTCCATACCATGAATAAAATGGCCATCTTTCATGATAGATTATTATTATTATTATTATTATTATTTGAAACGGGAGATGAGAGAAATGTTGTACTTGGTTTGAATTCAATTTCATGGGTGAAAATTTATACTTGATTAGAATTTCATTTCACGAGTGATAAAGTAACTAAATTTCTTATATAAAGAACGTTAAAAAGATCGCGAGCATATTTTGGCTTTGTTCTATACATATTAAATTTCAAAAGCTTAACTCTACTTTTTCTCTCACCATCCTTTTTCACCACCAAATATTAATTTGCCAATTTATTTATATTTTTTAATACATCTTCTCTAAATTTCAACCGCCAATCCTACACGAAATTTGAGTAAAAAATTTTTTAAGGTGTATAGAACATGCCCTTTTTTGAAAGCAAATTTCGAAATACTTTTGACGAATTTGTTTATTTTACTAAAACTTATTCTTTAAGTAGCTAGCCATGTTAAAAGAATTTATCCTTAGCCAAATTAAAATATTTGAGGAATTTAGGCCATATCTTTTTCATCTGAATATATATGATTTTCTTGTGAGATAAATTTGATTGTTACGTGAGTTGATAGTTACCAACCCCTTATACCTTTCATATATGCAAAGATTGTCAAACTACCCTCTAAAGTTGATTTGTTATATTTACATTTTTAGTCATCGTATGAAAAGTATTATAATCGGGGTATACCTTTAATTCGCATAAAAAGAGAAGGGAAAAAAACCATATAAGAACCAGACAAATCAAATAAAATCATCTAAGAACGAACATTACAAGAAATTGGACTTTTAGGGATGACTTATCATCCCTATAGCCTCATACCTATAGATCTGTATTAGGGGTAACATATTGTCATGTCGTCTCTAATACTCTACAGGCACGAGGCTATGCGGACGATAGGCCATTCCGAAAGACCCAATTTTTCGTAATGAAAAGTAAGAGTTTTGATTATAAATAACCTATCTATTTGAATAGATGGTAATTTTTTCAAAAACATATATAGCAATTATGAAATTGGACATACGTCACGTGTCTACAATATATTACAGTTGCGTCTTTTTTTATCCAATTCTTTTCACTCTCTCATATGTTACTTTTATGTCAATTTTGTACAAGTTAAATATCTAAAGGTTGTCTATTGAATTCCTAATTTGTGACATTTTTCTTAAATCACACACAATAATGACAAATGCATAGACTCAATCAAAGAGCGCACCAAATGCGGGTAAACTGTCAAGGCGTGGCGTGTATATGAAGTGAGTAGCAGGTAGGCAACCATCATCCTCTCCAAGTATGGAAATTACAATCATGTGATTACAGCGAAACTTGATCACGATCGATAAACTATCAGAATTTAGTTACATTAGTAATACTAGGTCTGCAGCAAGTTTTAAGTGCTCATGGGAGCACTGTAATTACGGTACTCCCGGGATAATTTCCGACTACATACGATTTTCGTTTGAAATCTGAGATCAGATCTAAGTCTGGTATGATGAGGCGGAGCTCTAACAATTTGGAAAATTTTCAGGAATTTGTGGCGTAAGCGGTGGCTGTCAAAATACAGGCTTTAATTTGTCAGCTAATTTGTAGAGTCTCATTCTTATTACCACCTAAATTTTTGTTAGGTTGCTTGAATTTCTTCCTTCCTTTCTTCGAAAATAAGGATTAAGAAAAAGGAAATTGTCAAAAAGAGTAATTAAATCAAAGCTAAGAAGAAATTGTTTTGTTGCCCGACTCATATAGTAGTGGTAGACCCCACGTGCTTGTGGGGTCTCGGATACATACATGCTACATTGCATGAATATTTTTGACAAGTACTACTACCACCTTCCTTAACACCACAATCATGTCTTCTAGCTACAATATTACATACTTTCTTAGCCGAGGAAATTAAATAATAGACCATAATAAAACAACATTAAAAACTACAAACTCAAACCCAGAAAAAAAAAAATATTAAATTGTAAAGAACGCCTCATCGGATCTTTCTATCGACGCGAAAGTACGTTAATTTACGTCGTTTTTCGACGAGCTTCTTGTCAAACATCGACGTGGCAATCCATAACAAGTTGATACTTTATAGCTGATCCAACTTCTATACCACTATTTTTGTTACCAAAATTAATATAGGCAGGACAATTCACATACAAATGATACCTTCCGGAGATGAAAGTGCCAACTTTCCATCTGATCCGTCCATCGACCCTAATGTTGATCAACACCGTCCCTGTAAGTTGATCTTGATTCAAAGCAACGGTCAGAAATGGCGCAATGGGAACTGCATGTCCGTACAGAAATGGTGACCAAACAGTGATGTCTTTGTGACCTTGATATGAAGAAGGAAGCAATGTGGGTAGGGTTATTTGTTGACCATGGTAGGCGGCGTATACGTCGACTCTATCGTAATATATGCCAATTCTGTCATTAGGGTTTCGCGAGGAAATTGTGATTTGGATGTCGGAAGTTAGGGAGTTGGGAGTCGAGACGTTGAAGGCATAGACGGTGGCGTCTTGGAGGATAAAATGGGGTTTTGTCGGCCGGAGGATGAGCCAGACGAGGAGGATGATGAAGAGGACGATAAGTATCACCACCAGGAGGATGGCAAGTAGGCGGCGGTAGAATTTCTTCCGGTCGTGGTGGTGGTGGTGGCCGCATTCCTTCACCGACATGATTTTTTTGTTGTGTGTTGATAAATGTTTTGAGGTGAAAAAAGATGACTCGCTAGCTAGGGAGTTCTATGAACATAAGATATTGAGACATTTATACTAAAAGTT
The DNA here is from genome assembly GCA_018223645.1 of Jasminum sambac. Lineage (NCBI taxonomy): Eukaryota > Viridiplantae > Streptophyta > Magnoliopsida > Lamiales > Oleaceae > Jasminum > Jasminum sambac. Next base: position 34,080,836 of record CP073652.1, read on the forward strand.
TGTTGTACATATAGGAGCGATTGGGGGTGGGTGGGGGCGGGGGTGATGGGGATTTGTTCAATGGGGTTATTAATTTTGTGTTAAGTTCTATTCATGTGAGAAATATAACTAGAAAAAGTTATACTTAATAGAAATATAATTAAGTAGCTATTTTTACTTTTAAGCAAAATGATCATATGATACGAATGTTATGGATTGATACCTATCTTTTTAGGGCATATACTTGAATCCAAAGGCTAAAGATTCAAGAATATGTGGGTGGGACCCAATGTAAGTAAATTCTTGAGATAGCATGAAGAGGAGGTAACTTACTAACTTATTATTGGAATCACTTGCAATGCTATTTACCCATATTGTGAAATTATTTATTTCATTGCAATATTTCAATTGTAGATAGAATCGAGAAGATAATAAATTTGAGTGGCATTCGGGTTATGTTTTAATTTTCAGTTTTGAATTTTTCATTATTGGTTTTTATCTTTTTATTATTCGAAGACAATTGTGCATTTTCTATATTTTTAGCATTTTGTTGTATTTTATTGAAAATATTTAGAACCACAGTAAATGAATTTTCCTCGAAAAATTCTTATTTTTATGATAAGCTTTCGAAATTGAACGTGTTAAAAAAAAGAAAAAAAGAAAAAATTAGAATAAGTTATTTCACATAAGCTTGAGAAATGGAATTTATAAATTAAAGTCCATCATTTTCAGTTGATCCTATGAGTATCAAATCATGCATGGTGGGTAGATGTAACAACCACTTATTGATTGAGATAATTACGAGGAGAAATGACCCATTTTGATTGGCGGTTCCGCTTGAACTACCGTGGGACCAGTGCCTGGTGGCGGTGGTTGCTGCCTTGCCGGTAGATGGGTGGTGGCCAAGTTAAAAGTTCAAGCAAACATGCAATGCAACATTTCTTAACTTCGAAGTCAGACAAAGGTCAAATTCTTACGTGCATGTATTGTCATTTGCCATGTACTCCCTCCATCCCATAAAGATAGGTTTTTATTTTATTTTGGTTCGTCCCATAAAGATATAGCACTTTTCTTAAATAAAATAGTTAAATTATTAAACTCCTTACATATCCCTATTTAATATGCATTATTATCAATACAATAGAACTATTAAAGTGTAATAATTAAGAAGTTAAAGAGTATATTAGCAAAATACTTTTATATTTTACTTTTTGAATAATATTCATTGATATTTTCTTAATCATTGTGAAAAATCAACAAGCTGGCCTTTTCACAAGGCCATGTTTGGCTGCTTTTTTTTTTTTTTTCTTTTATTTTATTTTAATAATTCATGATGTAGTTAATTTATATTTAATAATAATAACTTAATAATAACATGAATTATTTGAAATCGCTTGGTTTGGTGCATTGGTACCTCCCAATTGGCCTACACGCACTATCCGGCTTCTATTCTCACCTATGTCCCTTCTCAAAATAAAATAATAATAATAATAATAATAATTAGGATAATCATTTATATTTAATTGTAATAATTATTTATCCATATTAATAAATGTTATCTCTAAAAATTATTGTAATTAATATTAATTAAATATAATTATTTTCATATAACTTTAATATTTAATTATTATGAAACATAATAATTTTTAGAACAGTATAAATCATTGTAGCCCGATATTTTTGTTTTTCATTAAGATCTCCCTCATGTCTTTGTTCTTCATTGGAATCTCGCCTACGACACATTCTTTTAGAAGCTGTTAGTTTTGGACATGAATAAATCAACACTGCAATGCGAAATAATGGCCAATTAATTATATAACCAATTATTGAAGCAAAAAATTATTTGAAAATTATTATATTTAATTAATATTAATTACAATAATTTTTAGAGTTGGAATTATTATTTTTATAGTAACTATAAATATAAAATTTATTAATATAAATTATTATAAATAATTATTACTACTAAATATAAATAATTATTATCATAAACAAATAAATAATATTATTACCACATTATTATTAAATATAAACTAATTACATTGTCAATTTAAAAAAAATAAAAATAAAAGAATGGCCAAATATGGCCGAGCATCCAACAAGGATGGTCGGCCATCCTTGGCCGACGTTCCCTTTGCGCGTTCGGCCACCGCTAGAAAAAAAAAATAGGGCATACTTTATATTAAAACAAATGTGGGTGCGGGGATTAAAAATTGAGGTGTAAGTAACACCACCTTATGAATAATAACTATGTAAAAATGTTTATAACCTACTTACCAACGAAGCTAGCTACTTCGTTATTAGTGTTGTTGTACACTTGTACTTGCCTTCGTAACCTTTCGATTAATTGGAATTTACAATCTAATACTTTGCAAAACTTTATATTAATTTTCAAGTATTTTAATACTTAAAACTGTTTTATGATGCTCAAGTTTTTTGCGATACATATAAACCTTGTAAACGTATTAACCATAATTATTTCAACATGAAATCATAGCAAACAAAAAATACACACATTTTTTCGGTCATATATATATATATATATACATATATATATATATATATATATATATATATATATGTTGTCTCAACTATCTCGTCAACTCACACATACAGTTGAGTATAATAACTAATATACAATTATTTGACTATGAAATTTGACTATATAGATAATTTTTGTGATAAATCAAAAAAGATTGAAGAATTCGTCAAGTGAATCACGGAAGAGGACGGATTTTTTTGGCCTTTTATAATAAAATAACAACGGAAAACCATGTCAATTCTTCCTTGCCATGAGATGGAGAAGATTGCCCTTGCAGTCGGCGATTAAGGCCTTGTTCTTTGTGGTATAAATTTTATTTACCCCAATTGCGTATAAATTGTGTAATTGAAAATGAGAGATAATATATTAAAAAATGTAAAATAATTATGTATGTGATTGAAAAGAAAGAGAGAGAAAAAAAAATTGAATTTTATGATGAAAAAAAAGGATTGTGAAAAGAACAAGGCCTAAATGACAAAAAAATATTTTGATTGGATAATCTAAAGAAACGAAAATTAGAATAGTAGACGCCTTTACCATCTTTCTTTTTCCATATAGACTTTTTCCAACTAATTCCTTTACAACAAGAAGATCGATCTACGGTTCCCAACTCTTAAGGCACAGCCAGGAATATCCCTTCACTGGAAAATGTTTTGCTATTAATAGCACTTAAAACTTATTTTCATTGAATTTTTGCGTAACATAATCATCGGCAGATTTCCATATAATTGTTTTCTTCGTTAACCCTGTCCGGTCGATGAACAACGCAATATAAACAAGAATTAGGGCCAAATTTGATAAGTTTGATCAGTGGAGTGCAGACAAAATGCCAAAAGTACATAGAACAAAGCAAAATCACAAAAGTTGAAAGCTACTAGATGCAAAGGTTACAAAGGTGGGATGGGGCAGGGAGGGGCGGGAGGGGAGGGGGAGGAAAATCCTAGTTAAAAGATGGGAAAATAACATTGATCAATACGCAGAAGGAAAGAATCCCTGATTTCAATTTGGAGAAAGAATAACATGATGTAATCATCCCGACCCCATCTATGCTCTCAACAGTGGACCCCACAGACGGCTCGACTGTGCCTATATACGCAGAATGCACCAAAGCCAGTCCAGGTTTGAACTTTGAACCACACAGAAATCAACTTCAACATTGAACAAGATTTCAAATTTACTGCAAACTACAGGCGTAGAATAACAACACTGGAACAAGGAAACACAGCCAAAAAAAAAAAAAACCCAGACTTCATTGGTCGATGCCCATGCACACTGGCCACAATCAAGGTTTCCAAGTTAGCACTATAATCCCCACAAAAAGATGGCGTCATAATACCCAAAACTGAGAATTACTTGCTCTGTCTAAATCTTTGTTAACAAAAACTAAATAGTTCAATCAACCACCAATCACCCCCTTAACCAAAGCTTTATCCATTTCAACAAGTGAGTTCAGAGACTACACACCAGTTAAGGGTCTAAAGTGGACCCAGCTTGTATTCTTAAATTGTAAGATCTTCATTTCATATGATCATAAAACAGACAAATACTCAGAAACATTTATCACTTCAATACTGCCTAAATTCAAAGATAGAGCAGCCACAGAACTTTCCACGTAGCTCTACGCTCATGCATACAGAACATAATCGTGAAACGTATAATCAATTCTGGGATAAGATTGATAAATAAATGACAATATATAAGCTCTCAACAATAACATTCCCATATGCCTATCTGCAGTTATGGACTTATGGGATATTGAAAACCGGCAACATATGTTAGAATTCAGAGTAGACGTCAGTTAATGCCACTAAAAGCTCGCCAACTCCCGATATAGGGATTGAGAATTGAGTTGGATGGATATGGCAGAATAGTGTCTTAGCAGGTAATTTGAATATAGTCCGATTCTTCAGAATTCAAGGCCACTACAATATCCTTATCAAATTTCCACTTTTGGAGTTAACCATGCACTCCACATATTTCCAAAATTTCATATTGCTTTCTCGGGTATGTGGGACCACTGGAGTACAATATGTTGTGCCAAAGGCAGGTTTTTCCGTTACAAACTCCTCTACTCGTCCCTCAAACTGTTCCATGATTGCTCACTAATTAATAAGTGGCCCAATTTTCCTTAGTCCTTACAAAACTCACACTTCCTCTCATAAAACCATTACATCAATGCACAAACTAGTAGAAACGTGCATATCCAGCAAAGGATAAAACAATACATGGTGCACCAAAAGGCAGGTTTTTCCATTACATACGACTCTCCTTGTCTTTCAAACTGCTCCAAGATTGCTCACTAACTGCTAAGTGGCCCACTTTTTCTTGCAAAAAATATAAGTTCCCCTCTCTAACCAGTAACCAGCATTTCCATATACCAAATCTTACTTTTCCTTGGTCCTTAAAAACTCAAACTTCATATCTTAAAACCATTACATCAATCCATAAACTAGTACACATGTGTCAATATACGGCAACGGATAAAAAAATAACCCTACAGTGCAAAGTCCTCACAACACATACACGTTTCAATAACACGATGAACTGCATGGTCAACATGAGCCGATATTTAAGTAGAGTTTCCATATGTCCCCAACACACATAAATAACGAAACCATTCCAAAATCAGGAAAACAGAAACCAACATGCAAAAACAAAAGACAATGCTTGTTTAAATAGAACATAATGAATAATGATCCAATCATAGATACACATAGGAATATTAATGCATTGAAGTTTAAGTATTCATATAATTTCACCAAAGTCAGGATTTTTTCCTTTGACACCATTGGAAACCTCTGGTTCTTCTTCCTAAAAATAGATACTTATTAAAACCAATAAATCTAAACTGAATCTGAAAATCATCTCCAACAACAAAGAGCAGCCATACTCAATAGTGCAAGTGGTCAAAGAAAAGGCCATGAATTTCACTGTACACCGCAAATATTATCCTACATTTAGCAGCCATATTACATGCATCCTAGTTCAACAAATTAAAATCCTCCAACATAATCTAATAAAGCAATAATTTAACAAAAAGACAAAAGAAGTTCACTGATTCACCTCAGATCCCTTCACGGCACTCCCTCGGCCCACTGGTTAACGTACCAGATCTCCCATTGCTCGCAATCCCAACACTCAGGTCACCACAAAACACCTTCACATACCTTCTTCTCGTTCTCCATGCCTTCGCCTCGAATTTAACCCTAGAAATCATCCTCAAATTGAATACCACATTCCCATTACTGCTCCTATCCCGGTTGATCCCTTCCACCACAGTCGGATTCACATAACTCCCAGCTGCAGCAAAATTCGCCGTTATCGAAGTTTCAGTTTTAGTATCTTGGTAAAACGGCGAAATGCTAGTTTGAGCGAGTTCGTCCGATTTGTAAAAAACAATAGCCTGAATTTCATCGTAATCAAGTTCAATTTTCTTATTCGGATTCCGAGCGGTGATCCGGACCTGAGCAGTGAACGACGCTAGAGAATTATTACCGACGGTGAAATTATTAACGGAGAACGAGTCGACTCGGAAGTCAGGGAGCTGAGGGCGGAGAACAAGCCAAACGATGAAAGTGATAGCACCGAATATAATAATAAGGCCAATAACAAAGGCGAAGATACGGCGGAGACAGGTAGCACGGCGAGCGGAATACGGATCCTGGTTGTAATTCTGCTGGTTGTAAGGGTTATTAGGGTAAGTGTAGTAGCCGGTGGTCGGAGGAGGTGCGGCGTACGGATAGGCGGTGCCGGACGGCGGCGGATTCGCCGCGTAACCGTTAGGATTAGGATTGGGATTGGACGCGGGGTAGCCTGTAACGGGTCTATTGGGATCTTCCATAGCAGTGGCTGATTGCAGAGAGAGAGAGAGAGAGATTTAGGGAAGCATGGATTTATGTGAAGTTATAGTGTTATACCGAGTTTAGGTCGGCGAAGCATCAAAAACTGTCTCTTGGCAAACACGGTACGTCACGAGTGACTTACTGAGTCAACTCGAATTAAGATTTGGAGGAAAATAACGCGTTGATTTGATTCACGTCCCTGAAGTTTCAACAAAATTGTAATGTGATCAGTGAAATTTAAATATTTCAACATGGTATCGAAAGTTTGTTTACTCTTTTATTCTATCCCCAAAAATGATCCCCTCCCCATGCCACATGGCCCCCTGATTGGAGGGGGGCTTCAAGTGAGATCCCCACTTAAAACCTCCCTCCAATCAAAGGATGCCATGTCACATGAGGAGTCTCCACATATGGGGAGATGATCATTCCTCTTCTATCCCCATGTGGGGAGAAAACCCATGCCAAGTGTCAACTTTAAATTAAGGAAAAAAAAAAAAAGGTCCCACCCAAAAGCCCCTCCAATCGGGAGAGGGAACACATGGCGTGAGTTTCCTCCTCATATGAGGAGGAGATCAAAACCAAAAGTTATACAACTTGAACTATTGTTTTTGCAGTTTTGATGCTTGAAATTCCCTTTAGATATTTATGGAATTAAAGGAAGAGACATTGGGTTATCGAACACTTTTCACATTTTCTGACCAATTCTCAACTCCAAATTCAACAAAACTGATCCACCAGCTTCAGCATATATATTCAAATAATAGTAATAGTTTAGGCCCTATGATTTGGAAATACTCAATAATACCCCAGTATACTGACATTTGGCTAGAGCCTCAAGAAAGCACATAACATTATTAATGCTGTACATTACCAATATACACAACATGCATGATACAAAATGAAAGAATTACAAAAACGCCAAGGTGAAAAATAACATATCATGTTCTTCAGTTTGGAAAATTCAGCTACAACATGAGAATTTTTTTTTTTTTTTTTTCCATCAGAAAGAAGACTTCAACAAATAGTATTATAATTATAACTAAAAAAAGGAAAAAATAAAAATAAAATAAAATACCGGCATCTACGAATTTCTACCGCCGGCATCATCAAGCATCATGCCTTTAAGACTCTTTGCCAACCAGATCGCCGTGTCTCTGGGCGACACTTTCTCTTTCCCGAAAGGTTTCAAAATGACAGAGAGCTCCTCCAGTCGATGCTGCTGAAGCAAGTCGGCAGACAATTCGAGCAGCCCTTCAAGCGCCTCAGCTCTCTGCCTGAACGAGTTAACGTCTAGAGTTTCCCTCACTGGTGCTTCCACCACCACACCAGGAGGCCCGGTTTTTTCAGGTTCTGATGAATCTGATTCTGGAACTACGTTAAGGGTATTACTGGAAATCGAGTCCATTTCTCTTTTTACACTGTTTTCACAAGTCGTATTTTCAGATTCGTCGACGACCATGTTTACCAACTTTCCAACGTCCACGTTTTGCACAACCGGCTGATCACTGGGAACACGGAAACTACTGTGACGTATAACGTGTATCACCTCGTTAAGAGGTGGTGAGAATTGAGTACCAACTGCATTTTGTGAAACAACCCCAATATCCGACGGCAAATTCTTTTGGCCCAATGAAGAACATTCTGGAGAAACGAATTTCTTCACCATGAATTTTTCGCCAATACTGGGTGGGGAATTCGGGTTTGACCGAACTGTGTCACTCGGATTATCTGTCTTGATGGCTAGTAATTCTTGAGGAAACTCTATCCCGTTTGTTTGGCCGGAAGGTTTCTCTAGCCTCTCAGATTGTGATGAGGAAGATATGTAACAGCTTGGTTGAGATTCGATCACCTCAGTTTCTGTGGCTTGATGATGAGTGGATTTACTAGTATATCCTTTTTCTCTACATTGATCTTCTCCCCTCTCAAAGGGTGATTTTGAAGATGTGCAACAATTGGGTCGAGACTCAATGATCTCAATCTCATTGGCTTGATGATGACAGGATTTATTGTCATGAAACCGCATTACTTCACATTGAACTTCTGGCTTCTCCAAGGGTGATTTTGAAGATGTGTAACTACTCGGTCGAGACTTGGCAGTCTCAGTTTCCATGGCTTGATGATGAGTGGATTTACTGATTTCTCTACATAGATCTTCTGACCTCTCGGAGGGCGATTTTGGAAGGGTGTAACAATTAGGTTGAGCCTTGATGATCTCAGTTTCATTTTCTTGATGATGACCGGATTTACCGTTATTTAACAGAGTTACCTTACATTGAACTTCTGGCCTTTCCAAGGGTGACGTTGAAGATGTGTAACTACTCGGTCGAGACATGGTAGTCTCAGTTTCCATGGCTTGATGATGAGTGGATTTACTGATATACCCTTTTTCTCTACATTGATCTTCTGACCTCTCAGAGGGCGATTTCAGAAGTGAGTAACCATTGGGTCGAGATTCGATTATCTCAGTTTCACTGGCTTGATGATGATCAGATTTACCATTACATACCTGATTTTCTTTACATGGATCTTCTAGCCTGTTTGAGGGTGATGTTGAAGATGTGTAACTACTAGGTTGAGCCTCACTGGTCTCAGTTTCAGTGGCTTGATGATGAGTTTCTGTACATTGGTCTTCAAGCAGTTCTGAGGGAGATGATGAAGATGCGTGACAGCTTGTCTGAAACTCATCGATCTCAGTTTCAGTCGCGTGATCATGACTGCATTTACCATTACCATTACGTACCTCAGTTTCTACATACTGATCTTCTAGCCCTTTGTGGGGTGACGTTGAAGATGTGTAACAACTCGGTCGAGCCTCAATTATCTCAGTTTTAGTTCCTTGATGATGACTGGATTTACTTCTGCAATCTTCTCTGGGCAGGTTTTCTAACCTTTCAGACAGTGAGGAAGAAGAGCCAGAAAAACTTGGATGAGACTCACGACTGCAAATTAAGTGATCAGTCGAAGCATCATCACAAAGATCAAATCCTTGCATAGACACTGAAGAACAAGCAGAATTGCTGCTGTCAGCTTGCACTTGTTTAGATACAGTCTTCTTCAAGATCTTTTTCGTAGTTTCTATATGTGGGGCACTTTCAGTTTGGCGAGTTTCAGTAGGTCCTATCTTCATATTTTTGCCCATCAATCCAGGAAATGGCGGCCTTCGCAGGACAGCCGGAGGGGTTTTTTGTCTCGTCTTTGTAGAAAATCCATCTTCGGCGATAACCTTTACATTACCGGACGGAGGGGTTCCCTCGTGCCTCGCTTTAGTCTTTGGAGGGGTTTCCATGACAGGTAGCTGCACGTACAACGCAAGGTGTAGATATAATTCTCTGTTTGACTAAGCTTAACATTTTTCCTAATAAATTTACTAATAAAAAATTATTTAGCCTGTTCCTGTTTACCTTTTTCTAGATAAAAATTAACTTCAACTACTCAGTTAGAGTAACGGCCAAACTTCAATATCAACCACACACTCGAAACAACTATTCTTATCCACACTTTGACATAACTATTTATTTTCAGAGTAAGGTATATGGGAAAAGTTACTTATTATTGACTTCCAAGATTTTATTACATTTATCTTTTCTAGCTAAAAATCAACTTCAGCTACTCAATCACAGTCAAACTTCAATATTAATCACATATTCAAAACAACTACTCTTATCTTTAATTTGACATAGCTACTTATTTTTAGAGTAAGGTATATGGAAAAAGTTACTTACTATGGACTTAAGGCATGGACTTAGGGCATCTCCAATACAATGAATGTGGATTGAAATGACATGGAGAAGAGAGATAGAGAGATAGCGATTATTTTAATTGAAATTGAATAGAAAGAGGTGTAGGAAAAAAGTGTGGGAAAAGTGAAAAAAGAAGAGAGAGATAGAGATAAATTTAAAAATAATAAAATAATAGTGGAGAATGTATAGATAATTGTGTGTTTGGAAGTGACACGAGAAGCGAGGAAGAAAAAGTGAAGAAAAAGTTGGGTAAAAAAGAGAAAAGTTAAAAAAATAGAAAATTAGGAAAAACTGGAGAAAATATGGGGCCCACCTCAAATTGTGTGTCACTCTTTCTCCTCAAGTGCATAATGTCTAGGAGTGCATTGGAGATGCTCTTAGTTCCAAGATTTTATTACATCCAGACGAGAATAAAATTCCAATACCTCATGTTTCAGAGAATATGTTCCTCGTGTTCTTTTGGTAGAATCTGACCTGCCCTTTACTGCTGCGGCAGCTGGCTCTGCATTATCGATATGACCGGAATTCACTGGTTTCTGGTTACCTAAACTGCTTACTCTCCGGTTACACCTTGCTGGAGAACTATTTTCACGGGGTTCTCCTTCTTTCAGAGCAATCATAATATTTTTTATGGTTATCGGTTGCCTAGGTTTGACCTTACATCTCTGCTCCTCGTCCAACGGCTTCACAACCTCATGAAGTTTTGTATTTGCAGAGGAAGTGTTATTTTTCTGCTGACCACAGACGACATCATTGTCAACGGAAGTTGAATCCATATCTGTGGCTTTATTTTCACAATTGATGATAATGCCCTTTATGTTTTTCTCACACGACAATGTGCTATCTCTGTCACTGCAAGAACTGTTGCTGCTTTGGCTTTCGGAGATACTCTTACGAGTGTCACGACCAGCAGAAAGCGGCTTTTCTGGGGCAGGAGGGTTACATGAGGGGCGAAACTGGTCAACATAAGGCTGTAAATATGGGTGCTTTAGGATTTCTGACGCCTGATAAACATGAAAATGGACGGTTAAGGTGGCAATTTATTATAAGTAAACATTCAAAAGTAGAAAAGTTGTCTATGGGTGTTCTTACAGTTGGGCGACGTTCGGGATTTTTTCTTAGCATGCATTTGATCAATGCTTTCCTGCAAATCCGACATGTTTCAAATTATGTCCCAATTTACTACAGCACTACAAACATGACATACAACGAGTCAACGAATGCAAAATTTAAGCATCCAACAAATTGATATATGTGAAACATCCAACATATATTGATTAAAAAGGATCCCAAGGGACAATTGTACGATAAACTATATGCATAAATGTAACCAGTATACTACTTTTTTATCAGACAAATGTAACTGTAAGGTCTTGCAATGTTGATTTGAATAAAAATATTAGATGGAAAATTTTGGAAGAAAAAGGAGAGAATTTCAGATGATGAAAGTACAGAGTTTGTGACATGTAACTTTGTTCTCTTAGATGTAAAAACCTCGTTACAATCATTGATTGTAATTTATTATTACCCATAGAAATAACATTTGGCTTACAAGGATGGAGAGTAACAGGGAGGCAAAGGGCCAATGCATGAGCGGTTGATCTTGCTTATTAGTCCTGCCATGTCCTGAGAGATAAATAACACTGTCAAGAATGCCAATAACAGTAACAGTGTGTCTGTGAGTGTGTGTGTCTCTGTGTGTGTGGGCGTGCTTTAAGATATAATGACTTCACATGATAACAACAAAACAGGGAAGAGAATAAGGGAAAACAAAGAGGCAAAAATCGAACTGAAACAAACGAAAACTTACAAAAGCCTTGAATGCATGACGATGAGCAGCCATTTCGTATATACAGCAACCTGGTCGAGATATTAATGGATGAGTGGGAGGTAAACAAGCACACGTCTATGAATAACCTGGAATGATTTCTACATATAATGGAAAAGGGGGAACTGCAAGAAAAGACATACCAAGGGACCAAATATCGGATTTAAAACCATAAGGAATATCTGCAAGAAGTTCGGGGCACATGTAATTGGGAGTTCCAACTACCTGGCAAAGAGAAGAAAGAAAAAGGACAGTCAATAGCTTTCCAATAGAGTCAACTATGATAATCTAATCATTTAACGATACACTTTTTTAAAGTTTTAGCCTTCAAAACCATTCATTTTAATTTCCTACCTAAAAATTAACTTCTAATACTTCAAAAAAGTCCAAATCAAACTTCAATATTAACCACGCATTCAAAACAACTACACAGGATCATGCACTCGTTTCATGGGACCTACCACTATTTAACACAAAAAGTTAGCTTTCAGAAGAATAAAATTTTATCCCAACAGACGCTAAATATGTGAAAACACTTTATCAAGCCTTTATACACAAGTATTATTTAACTTCATAAGGGCAAAAGGAATGCCTGCTAATACTAAAAAGACGTACTGAAGAAGCCAAATCATCTGCCTGCAGGGTTTTAGCAAGTCCAAAATCCCCTGAAAAAACATAATTCGTTTATTAAGAAGCTTATTCAATCTGGGCCTGACGAAGAAGGCTGTCTAACTAAAAGTCGAATTAGAATAAAGCAAACTCACCTAGACGAACATTTTGATCTTTAGTAAGGAAGATATTCGAGCACTGCCAAGAGAAAGCAATATGTAAATAAATCAATAAAATCATTTAAGAAAACATTAGAAGATCAGTAAACCAGCATTCATAATCCTACTTTCAGGTCCCGATGAAGAACATAATTTGAATGTAGATACTCGACTGCCAGCAGTATCTGAGCAAACCATTTCAAGAGTTTCTGCACGTAGAATATGATTAAAACTGAAAAAATTAACAATCATCTATGCTAACAAGAAATGGATTCTCAAAATACTGCTAAAATAAGCATTTGAAAGTAAAGCTGGCACCTCCTCTGGAAAGTATTGCCCATTCGATTTTTTCATAAGTGCAGCCCTGATAATATCAATTATCAATAGCTCGTAACATGTGGGGAAAAAGATTCTAACCGTAAATAAAATTGCTGAATTTTAGAAAACACTTACATGTCGCCACCCTCACAGTACCCAGTAATTATACAAACATAGCAACCCTACATTGGCAGTTTGCAACAACGAGTTCATTTTTCTAGAGAAAGAGAGCCACGAATATTCTACTGAAGAGATTTTCTGGGTTTTTACCTTCTCAACCCATGCTTCCTTGAATTCAACGATGTATGGGTGTTGTATGCGTGCAATTAGTGCCATCTACACATAAAACGCACTTTATATAAGTTTCCTAGCCATTATTTAGTATGCATTGGAACTTATATAAGCACAATGTGACAGTGCTGTAAATGATTGGCAGTAAAAATGCAGCTTGAGGACACGCATGTTTGACAAAACTACTTTCAAAATCTCATTTTGACTGTTAAAAATTACTGTTCACATTTCACTGTAACCTTATTCACTTTAAAGTTTCAACTACTCGTTCTCCAGAAAACTCGCTTCAGAAAGGATTGGTCCAACAACCAATTACCAAGTAATCTTTCTGAATTACTCAAAGAATTATCAAGAATTTGGATATCAATACTGGGCTCTCTAACAGTCAATTAGTACCAAACACCAGACATATGCATTGCTCATCAAAACCAGTCTATATGAATGAAAAATCAGTATATACCTCTTGATGAGCAGATCTTCTGCAACGCTCTGTTTGCCGAGCCAACCTGATCTTCTTCAGTACATACCTATATTTCCATTTGATCATGGAATCACGGAAAAGAAATTGCTAAGAACCAAGCACTTCTGCATCTACTATAGAAACAATTCTTTTTTTTTCAAAATAACACAAAAATGTGTGGAAATTGAAGTAATTCTGTCCATCATACTTCTTTCGTTCCTGCTTGTGATTGACTAAAATGGCTGCCCCAAAAGCCCCACGACCAATTTGCTCCATGATCTCATACTGATCCATTCTCGACTCCATTGTTGACCGATTTTGAATCTCAAAACCGTATAAAATCTTCTTTCGATTAATTCATGAAAACCACCACTGAATATGTAATCTTAGATCTAATCCCTCATATCTCTCCGCATTGCCAATAGAAAGCCCGGAAAATGGTGATCCTGATTGATTTATTCTCGGGATCTTCTGGATGAATTTGCAGATCAAATCCAAATAAAACTTCGAATTAAGCGTATCAGTTACAAAGTCAGCAGTAATTTCTGGGAAATGAAAGAAGCATTTTGTGGGCACTAAAGAAATGAGAAATATTTTGTGGTTAATCAAGAAATGCTGAAAATTGGGACGTCAAATCTGAGATTTGTTTTTTGTATGTTTGCCCCGTATGGATTATCTGCAAAATTTTCCAGTGTAGACTGTAGAGTATATTTAGTGGTCTTAATTGCTTAAGATTCAATTAATTGTTACGTAAACATGTAATTCAGAAGCTAATCATCTTGTTGGGTACAACTTCTAACTAATTTTTGCTCATCTTCCCACTGAAACATATTTTGAAGACAAGTGTTATTTTCATCTAATGAAAATTAGTATAATACTTTTTTACGATGAAATTCGACAATAATAGATAATTTTCTGACAAAATGAAGAAGATTAAAAAGGTAGAAACGAACAATTATTTTAATTTTGTTTCCTATCGAGAAAACATCCCGACGGTTGGTGATAATTGACACGATTAAAATTGATACATATTTAATTGTTTATGTAAACTGTTTTTATTAAATAGAACCGTATTAAAGATAACGGACAAGAAATGAAATAGTAAATTTACACATAGAACACCCTTAACTACATCTTTTAGCCAATAAGCAAATGTGTCCCTTTTGGAGGTTAAAAAAAAATAGTGGATGTAACATGCTAGAGGAAATGTCACGTTTTACTTAGAAAGTCATTTTAAGTCAAAATCGACCCTTTGATTCTCTCGATATTGTTCTTGTGCTGAATAAAAAGTAATTTGGCTCCCGACATTTTTTATATTTTTTAAGACGTATATTTATGAGTATTTTGAAAAACTTGCCACACATGGCCACGACCGTATAAAATTTCTTATGTTTTAGTCAATGTCACTAGAGTGAGGTTAGGTTAAACCGTTTGCATAGTTGATATACAATTCCTCAACTTTCAAAAGAGAGATATTGGATCCCTAACCAATTAATAGCTTATTTAGCAAGTTCATTTTCAGTACTAATTGTACTAACCATTCTTAATTGCTTTCTGCCCAAAACAATTCATATCACCTACCAACTCATAATATGGTTGACATTATATAAGAGCTTAAATATTGGGATCTAAATCTTAAGCGACAAGAGTTTTTAACTAAGACTATAAATTTGTAAAATTTTTAGATGATTTTGTCCTTAAACTTTAAATTATTTTAAAATGATCCAATTTTATCTGTATCAGCAAATCAAAATTTAGTTTTAGTTATCGATGACACCTACAAACACGATCAGGAAGTTCAACTCTAACTTACATATTAAACTTTATATATCATATGGATGATGTTGTATGTATGGGCTTGTACACGTATTATATTCTCACGGAGAAATAAGATAAAATGAGCATTTCATTCCTTCTACCTAGATTAATATATCTTATAATATATGAGAATGTATATATAGTACTTTCCCTTTCATGCTTTTTTTTTTTTTAAATACCCTTTCATGTTCTTTTGCATCATATATGCCTGGTCATTGTTTAAACACAAATAAACATTTTTCAAAAATAATATATGCGGGCAGTAGATTAGGGAATGGTTTAGGGAATGCTAATATTTTTACCAAATCCCTTAAATGCTTTATTTTGAAATTTCAAAATAAAGTATTTAAGGGCAGTTAATCAAAATACTTCAATTCCCCAAACCATTTTCTAATACACTCCATGTCTATATTATTGTTCAACATTTTTACTTTTCAAATAAGTAACAATAATTTTTTTATTTTTTTAAGAATGGAAATAAGTAACAGGTTTTGAGTACCATTAAAAAATGCAAAGCTTACCTGGTGGTATAGGCATGCATACTCCACGCCGACAAAACCAGCTGCTCTTGAGTCTTCAAGTGGGGACCCAACTAAATCTTAGACATCACAACCTAGTAGAGCCAATTTAGGCCGTTTGATCCATGGAAAAGAAATTATTTTCCCTTTTTTTTTTTTTGGGAGTTGGTTTAAGAATAAACAATCATCATCATCATTATAAGAATAGAATAATCACTTTTTAATTGAGAACTTGTTCATTCATTAATTTGAGTGTCAATAATGGCACGTGATTATGCTATCTTCTTGCATAGGTGACCATCACTTGCCATGTTGATTCAATTACCACTAATGATAATATTATATTAGTGGTTTGTAATGTAGTAGTTATGTTAGTTTTTTATGAATATATCTTAACACGTTATTGTTAATATGATTAAGAGATAATTCTTTGAAATTGTTATGAATAATTAAGGGAATAAGTTGGTGAATAAAGACAAAAATGATGATACATGCGATGGCCACTTGATTAATCGATAATTATTTTATGTGAATAGTATTATCACACTTTGATGAAATTATGTAATTCTGATTGTCTTAGATTTCAAGTTTCGCATAAATAGAACGATTATTAATGAAATTAAATTCACGAGAAATTCATTGGATTCATTCTCTACAAATTCTTATTGTTTTAAATACTTTTATAGCGTTATCATTGAGTCTCTACCATAAAATACACACACATTCCTTAATTACATCCGACCTTAATCATTTGATTAGCTTTTAATTTGCTTCAATCCTCTGTCAAATTGGATCTAGATGCTCTCTCTCTCTCTCACCGACACAAAGACACCACAGGCTGTTCCATTCTCTCATCACCTTCTCTCTCTAAAGTTCTTCTCTTTCTCTCTCTAAAACTTCTTCAGTTACCAGTACCTTGCTTTGCCATCACCCTTCTCGCTTTTCTAACTAATAAACAATCACACCCAAAATACTTTGAACAAGTAGAGAAGCCATTGCAGCAAGCAAAGAAGAAGTGAAAAAAGGAAACCTTTCTTATGATGATTTTTCGGTTGAAATCTTGCTTGGAGATTAAAATTCTTTAGTCACTTTTTCTCCGTTTTACATCTATTTATGTTTACAAAATTTTCAACATTCATTACAAAAACTGATTCTTGATCCAAATGTGCCACAGCCCATTTTGAAATCATTTTTTTCTATGGATTTTCTCAAGAAAGCAAAGAGATTGAGACTTTTGAGCCCTCATTAAGAATTCTTAGATTCTTTCTCGTGACAGTGGCTGTGATTTTTGCTTCTTTTTCTCCGAATTACAGAAATGTCACCATTAGGTTCTCTTTGCAGAATGAGAGGTTTTCTTGGTTAAGATTTGGTGGTGAGGTGGTAATAATCAGTAGAAAAATATTTGATTATCTAAGTGAAAATAGCGGTGGGTGTGGCGTGTTTGAAGGTGATTGGGTGTGGGATGATAGTTACCCTCTGTGCTCAATCTAAAAATTGCAGTTTCTTGGATGAAGGTTTAAATGTTCTGAAAATGGAAGGCCTGATTTTTACTACACCAAGTGGAGGTGGCAGCCCAAACATTGCAATTTGCCCAGAAACAAAGAGTTGTGGGCAATTGAGGTGTGAATGGAGAAATCGTGCGTGTTCGATTCTTACCCCTAAGAAAAAGGAAAAGGTATATATATTATATTACTTTATACTATAATAATATATTAAACTATAATATTCGTTTTCTGAGATATAAGGAGTTTATCAAAATCAAATTTTCTCAAACTCCATTATACTCGATTTAACGAGAGCTTGAGTTTGGCACCAACATTGATAGGAGTAATAACTCGTTGTTTGAAATATGTTATTATCAAATTTTCAAAATTTACAAATTAGTACACCAACTTTTGAAAAAGTTACAAAATAGTTCTTGAATATTTTGATATTGATAAATTGAAGTAGAAAGGAGATAATTTTCCAATCGTAAAACATTGATAAAATATTTTTGACAATTTTACCAGCTGCGAATTGGAATGGACAATTTTACCCTTAGGGTAAAAACGGAAGCCTAATTTTTACGGACAGTGAAAAATGGATAGAATATTCATGAAGAAATTCTAAATCCATTGATTATATAAAATGGCTTGAAGTCCATTTGAGTTAAAAAGATCGGAATATTATTTTAACTCCCGAAGAGTTCAATTACATAATGTACATTACAGAAGGATAAGTGTGCTCTTTGTAAAGTAATGAGTATTTGTTCTAGAAGAACAAATCGCTCCGTAAGCGATTCAATATTTAATTCTAGCTTTATTCTTTTGCAATTTAATTCTTATAATACCTCCTACTTGATGATGGGTTCTTGTCACTAAAGCGGAAGGTTTATATATGTTCTGCGCTTTATATCTTCAAGTGATGGGTAATACCTTCTACTAAGCGGAATCCTACTCCTGAAAGAAGTAGTTAAATATTATGCAATTTAATTCTTGCTATTTAAATTAGTAAATTTATATTTATTGCAATAATTCCCATAAGGTAGGTTCAAACCACCTGTGGAGGAAATTTAATTTCTGATTTAAATTTATGCACTTTATAGTTTGAGTATATTTCCAATGTGGTGGGTAATACCACACGATTGGTGTACATATTTCCAATGTGGTGGATTATACTACTGCGATTGGTTATAACGAATCTACTCAGAAAAGTAGTTGATCAAATATTCTAATCATACTCTCGAAGAAGTAGGCGATGAGAATAAATTATTACTTTATATATCTGAATATGAATGGAGAAAATTGAGCAAGTGGTACTTGAAGTTACCATTGGATAAATGAGCGAAAGTAAAGTCTTGAATAGATCCCATGTTGATAAATCAAAGAAAATATATCGCATGAAAAGCTTACATGAAGTAATCTTATCGATGATATGAGATTGTATTAATATGAGAATAAAATGCTCTTGAGAAGCATAATCACTAGATTTGTATTTGAATAAAGCTAATATGATATTATTATTACTCAGGAAGAAGTACAAAGCAGTAGGGAAGTGGAACATATTGAGAATATCAAAAGGCTGACATTAAACACTTTCGAAAATATAGAAATGCAAAAAGAATATACATAATGAATCCATAAATGAGGGATGCGTCTCGAGTATAAATACTCAGTAACTCTGCCACCATCAACATTAGGATTCATAATGAAATATTTAAAGGATCCAATTTCTTTTTAACTTGACACCAGTGATGCAGTGGCCAAAACGTGACACAGGCTTCCGCAGATTCTTGAACATATGCATGAAATTTGATGAGTAGTTCATCAGCATTACTAAGCATAAGTATTTTTACCATTGAATGAGGGATAAACTTATTATTTTTGATCTAAGCTAGTAAGCCATCAAAGAAATTATTAATATTCAACAAACCTATTGGTTTGACATGAAAATTCCCAACTGTACTTAGAGGCTATATTGAATATTTCACTCCCGGTGTGTTGTAGCGCTTTGGAAGGACAATGAAAGCATCACTATTATTCATCATATACATCATGCGATTGTGGATGGATTTAGCTTGTAGCCCCAACCTGCTGACCACATGGTAGCTGGCTCCAATTAGTATTAGATCAACTAGATGGAAAGGTATTAGCTCGAAACTCTTATTCCCCATGATTGTCGGCCATTATAAGTCTAGCTAAAAGTTTGTTGTTGGTTCCTCAGTATAGTATATTGATTTCTTGTCTCCTAACTCTTTTACAAGTCGGTTTGCCATATCCACATATTGGATATGGCCTGATTAGATCCACCAAGAATACATCTGGTTTAATCTGGCGAGGTAAAGGTGACTTGTATGAGATGATTCTAAAATCTCCATATCCATCTCTACTCCTATCTCTCTTTTTGCAATATACTTTTAATGTATGAACATGAGAGATATATGAATCCTCTATTTAAAGAAAAATTTTCAAACCAATAATTGGAGTGCACTATTTACTTTTTGACAAATATGAAAGAGAAAAAGGCGAGAAATTTTCTTTAGTGATATGACATATAATTGTCATTGATTGAAAAATAATATATATCTTAAAATTGAAAAGCGATATTTACAAATAAAAGAAATATATTGATTTTTGTTATTACAGAGCTTTCTTACATAAATATGGGAAAATCATTATGCTAAATTTTTCTACTAAATTTACAGCGAGGATCTTCTAAAGTAAGTTTTCAAAGTATGTAGCGTTTGTTGATCTTTGAATTTGGCCCATAAGGCCATTAGCTCACCTTGTCGTCTCCACTAGGATGTGTCTCAAGAGCACGGTTGAATATCATCCAAAGGCTCCTTACTCAATCCATCCTTAATGAGCAGCTATTTTATCTTCTCGATTTACGGACAAATACCCACGATTTACATCGAGTGTCACATGTCCATCGAGCACACTTGTAGCATCCTCTAATCTTTTTTGCTCTCCGTTTCTTTGAAAAACTACTTTTACCCATACCAGGCATGTATTTAGAAGAAATTGAAACCTCACCGGATAATCGAACCTTTGCTTCAATCAAGCATCGGATATCTTGTGAAATACCCTTATTCATTAGCATCCTTAATCTTTCGACATTTGCATCGATAAATCCTTTTTAGGATTTTGATCAGTAGTGATGGATAGTATTTTCGAAGATTTGAGCATATGATCCATTATAATGTATAGACCCTTGTTAGGATGAATTTTGCAATAATTTTGATGATTTATTTATAGAATAATCGGCGCGTATGAAATAAGACTCTAGATTTTAAATAAATAATATAGCGTAAGAGCTACGATTTCGGAATTAAATAATAGCCGGATGTGATGCGTATGTAACTCGTGTTTGAGCAGTAGTAAACAATAATGTCACCAAAGATGATGGAATATGTGGTGAATTGTTTCTATGATAAATCATGTTGAACAACTATCTGATACTTAGTGAAATCGATATAAGAATTTCTTGAACTAGAAGTTGATAATACTCGTTTTACCAGCGGATGACCATCGGTTTAAATAATTATTGAAATCAATATTTCAAGTGAAGAATTAAAGAATTCTTCAATGATTGTTCTCGATAAATGATGAAATCATTCTTGCTACTAGCCAATATTGGGAATAAATCCCAAATATATACGGAATAAAGGATGAGAAGTAATGGGCCCACTCGTCCTCCATGTGGACTACTAGATATTATGATATGGATCCACTAGATAGTCACATGTGTATATGATTCGTAATTTGAAATTTCTGAGAAATATTTGCTCATGATATGAGCATGATTTTGATTTAATGATAAAGCTAGTAAATGTATATCCCAATACTTGAATAAATCACGAAAGGATTTGGTATGCATACAAGTGGGATATTATATGGCAAATTATTTAAAGTCCTCAAATAAATTGCCGATGTCGAGAAATAGAATACAAAGCGAGTCTAAATTCCCATATTAAGGCGAATGATGAGAACATATATGATTAAATCATACCAATTGTATGAGTTTTGGTATTCTAAATTTTCTCGGCATGAGGGGAGTATTAAAGGTTGAAAATAATATGTGAAATGCATCATATTATATCTCGAAATTGAAATCTGAACTTGAAGTTCAAAAGATGCATGAAAGGCTATGAACAATCACATATATCGACTCGATGCTTTGATAAGTTATGCCTTTAGAAGCGTTGATATTTAATCATATATATCAAAGCAAATTATAAAAGATGGTCTTAATACGGAGGCATATACTCTTGAAGAGTATATAGACATAACTATATTGTATAATCCTACAAGAGGATTGATAATGAGATATCTCGATAAGTTATGTCGATATGGGGAAAGAAATGAAATTGAAAAGTATAAATAGATATGAAAATGTAGCGCTACATATGATCAATGATAATGAAAATATTGAGATATATTGAAGATGATAAATGGTGAATGTGAAATCCTTAACTTATGAGATGATGAGATGATGATGACTAGTGCTCAAGTTTAAAGATAAGCATGGTGGTCATTATATGTTGCATGCTCATGAAAGTTAAATTACTGATGTGTGTGTAGTGCAGAAAGGAAATTAAAGGATGGGTGAGCTAAGCCGATGTTTATGAAGTACCCTAAAGGGTGAGCTAAGCCCTAGGAATGAAATAACCTATTAAGTGAGTATTAAATGTTAAATGATATATTTTAAAATGTTAGTTATGAAGGTTCTTATATGTTTACATGTTTTTACGATGAATTTATATGCTTTAAATTGTGTGTTTGGAGACATGTGTTCATGGTGAATGTTTTGTAGTTGTGTAAGAAAATTGATGCACTCTAAATGAGCAGAGTATAAAATCAATGTATATGATACTCATACAAATGTATGAAAGATTTTGAAATACTTGCGACATACTTGTATAAAATAATGCGTTGCACTCTTTTTCCCTTGGCGAGGTTTTTATCCCATTGGGTTTCTAGCAAGGTTTTTAATGAGAGCAACTTTAAAGCGTATTCACATGAATAATGTACTCTTTTTCCTTCATTAGGGTTTTCCCACTGGGTTTTTATAATAAGGTTTTAACGAGGCATATTCATGGTATATTGAAACGATAGGAGAAATTGATACGATGTATCTATTGGATCAAGTTATAATGGAGCTAATGCTTTAGATCAAGCGATGATGATATTGAAATCATTTACGTAAGTAAAGATGTCAGGTTCTCAAGATATGAAATCAAGCGGGCGGTGTACTCTTTTCCTTCGATCGAGTTTTTTCCTTTGGGTTTTCTTGACAAGGTTTTGCGAAACGCGTGAATACTCATATCTTTCTTTGATAGACATCGGGGAGCAATGTTTTGATGGCGAGTATATAACGCTCCAAATTTATCACGATCGGTTTGGAAGTTTTTCTTGGGTTTTTAAAGCGAGTTTTAGAAGGCATTTGTATTAATAGTGTTCGAGGAAGTGTTATGAATAATTAAGGGAATAAGTTGGTGAATAAAGACAAAAATGATGATACATGCGATGGCCTTATATAATAGTATTTTATGTGAATGGCTATTATACCCTTGATGAAATTATGTAATTACGATTGTGCCATTAATTCAGTTTCACTTATAAATAGAGAGCGATTTATTAATGAAATTCATTCACGAGAATTCATTCAGTCATTCTCTCTAAATTCTCTCTATTGTTTTCATACTTTTATAACAGAAATGTCAATTTATCACTTTTAAGTTGCACATTTTTCCTAAAGTCGAAATATAGTATCTCAACCATCTTGTTTCATCAAAATTTTCACTTTCGAGTTTCATCTATACTCAATTCTTGACGCATCATTTTGAGAGTCGAGATATACTGTCTTGAACTTGTCTGGTCAATGTTCTTTCGAAACATTGGCATGTTACACATTCACATCTCGAAAATTGAGATCGCATGATTCCCCTAGGTCGACTTCTTGGGCATATCCGAATAATCTAAACTTAACTGATAATCGATCTAGCGTCTCATATATATATTCTGCATCATCATGAGATTTATCACTAGCCACAAACTCATGAACAAAACCATCGACCTCAATCGAACTAATCCCGGGTTTCTTTCGTACCCCGAGCTCTTTCATCTTCTTCCTCACATTGCTTGCCCCACGCCAACTCCCCGTCGCAGCATATATATTCGAAAGAAGCACATGGTTGAAATCTCCATTGGGATCCAAATCACGGATGTAATTCATCAATCTTTCAGCCAATTTTACATCTCCATGAGCTCTACAGGCTGCAAGCAAAGATCCCACCACAACTTCATTAGGCTTCATCGGCATCTCCTCGATCACCCTCAACGCATCCCACAACCTCCCTGCCCGACTATAGAGATCGACTAGGCAACCGTAATGTTCAATCCTCGGGTTTATTTTATACACTCGTTTCATCATTTCAAACAACTTCAACCCCTGGTCAACCAGACCTGCATGGCTACACGCGGTGAGAGCTGCATTGAAGCTCACTCCATCGGGCTTGAACCCATCCTTTTGCATCAAACTGAAGTAGTCAAGAGCTTCCTTTGGATCACCATTAGTGGCCAAGCCCACTAATATCGAGTTCCAAGAAACCAAGCTTCGTCTCGGCATGTTGTTAAACACTTGACAAGCCAATTCAACACATCCACACCTACAATACATATCTATCAATGAATTGTTAACCCGAATGTTATCTTTATACTCGTGTTTCAACAAGAACCTATGCAACCATAGGCCTAAACTGAGAGCGCCAAAATTGGCGGCCGCCGAAAGGACCGAAACCATGGTGACATAATCGGGCTCAATTGGGGATAATAACATCTCTTGGAACCAGCCCAATGCTTCTTCAAATTTCCCTCTTTTCACAAACCCACTAATCAATGCTGTCCAAGAAACCTTATCTCTCTCAGGCATTTCGTCGAACAGTTTCATGGCTTCCTCAAACTCCCCAAATTTTATGTACCCATCAATCATAGTGTTCCAAGAAACCTTATTCTTCCCAATCATATGATCAAAACTCAATCTCGCGAAACCTAATTCACCAAACTTCGAGTACATGTCAACCAATGCTGTCCCCACCATCACATCGCGAGCATCCATCCCGAGTTTTCGAGCATACCCGTGAATTGCAGGGCCTAGAGTTCGAGCTTGTTGTGATGGAAAATGGGCACAACCAGAAAGAAGAGTGACGAAGGTTATGTGATTGGGCTCAACGCCGGAGAGCCGCATCCGGGTGAATTCCGAGGTTGCTTTAGATAAATGTCCGTTCTTGCAGTGGTGGGCTATTGACGAAGTCCAACAGGCGGTTTTGGGTTCAGAAGGAATGTTGATTTTGTCGCTGTGAAAGGTTTTCCGGTGGTGGGAGTATGGAGGATACGTGGTGGTGGGGTCTGACCGGAGATGAGATGGCGGAGGCGACGGTGGTGGAGGATGTTGAGTGGTTGTTGGGTTAGCTAAGAAGGCGGGAAGACTCATCGTTTGCCCATGGGGACAATTTTGCGAAGTCCTCTTTCATTTTGACCTTTTTCCTTCTACCCAAAAAAATAAAAATTAACTACTATTGATCAAAATTAAATGTCAATATCAATAGCACATCTTTTTTTTTTCTTTTTTTTGAAAACGGAGAGTTTATTCATTCATTATATCATAATTGAGTACATCAAATCTCAGAGTCGGGGTGAAATTGACCATACAATGAAGTCAGACAAAGAATCAGTTGTCCAGGCCAATGTGTGAGGAGTCTAGTTTGCAAATTTCCAACAAAATGAACACAAAAAAAAAAAAAAAGACATGAGCTAAATCATTTGCGAGAGTACGAGAATCCTCAATTACAAGGTCAAGGTGTGAGCAACCCTAAGTGATGAGCGAAGGGCCTTGTGAACCACTTGGGCGTCCATCTCAATAATAACATCCATGAGTCACTTCTCCTTCGCCGATGCGAGAGCCTCGCGAACACCAATGGCTTCTACTATATTGGGTTGGGAAAGGCCTTCAAGAACGATGGATTAAGCACCCAGAAAAGAAGCCGAATGGTCCCTAATTACTAGCCCAACACCAATCCTCTGCACGTCTTGAAAATTTGTCTCATCAAAGTTAATCTTCAAAATTCCCTCGATTATTACTTATTATTATTCACAAATCCGATTTGCACAATTGTTGAACCTAAAGCATTACTTTTTAGTATCTCATATTAATAGTCATTATTATTTACAAATCCCAGCTACCACGACTGCTGAATCTAAATCGTCAGTTTTTAGTTTGAAAAAAAAAATGTGAACAAACTATGAGTAACAGGCTCAAATCATTAATTAAAAATGAAGTTACAACAAACCCAAGTGCTCAAAAAACTATCACGTCATCTCTCTCATTTTTTGTCCCACCATTGAGTTCAATTATAATTGTCCATTTCCTCTCCGGTCTATTGTTTAATCTATCAAATAATTTTCTAATTGTCATCTGTTCTATTTATCAAACAATTTATGTTACAGTACCACGACTACTGAATCTAAATCGTTAGTTTTTAGTTTGGAAAAAAAAAATCTGAACAAAGTATGAGTAATAGGCTCAAATCATTAATTAAAAAGGAAGTTACAACAAACCCAAGTGCTCAAAAAACTATCACGTCATCTCTCTCATTTTTTGTCCCACCATTGAGTTCAATTATAATTGTCCATTTCCTCTCCGGTCTATTGTTTAATCTATCAAATAATTTTCTATCTTGTCATCTGTTCTATTTATCAAACAATTTATGTTACAGTACTAGAGTGTACACCTTAGTGGGTACCATAAAAACTTTAAGTACACTATTTCATTATATGAATTGTTTTAATTGAATAAATTAGTTAAAGAAATGGAAAAAAAAAAAAAAAGACAACAAATTTAGCTTTTGAAGACATGACAAAAATAAGACGAGAATTGAGAATTGAAACTTTGAATGACAAACCTTTTAAAGTCTGCATATAAAATGACCGACAAATATCAAGGAACAAAATGGTCAAAAGGGGACCCTCCAAAACCAGAACTTGAGGATGAAATGCAAGTGTAAATATACGTGGTACACAACACACAACACATTTGATTGACAAAAAGGCATTACATTCATAGATGGCTACAAAAAACATCCACCGACACTTCCTCGCAACGCAGCTGGTCCCAACCGTGATAAGTAGACATCAGGGGCGGGCCGAGTGGGCCCAATCAAGAATCCAGGCAAGGCCGATTGCACATCATACTTTCACTACTCATTGTAGCTCTAAGTAATATATAGAGCATAGAACAAAGAGTTGCTTGAGCTTGGTATGCTAGCATTCGAGAGCACTATAACCAGAAGTTGCATGTTTGGAACATAGTATTAGATAACACTAAACAGTAAACAATACACAAATTTAGTTTCCTTTTTCTTGTATAACGCTATTTGTTCTATCCAATCTCTCAACCAAACATGCCAAAAGTGTTCAACGTCCGATATATAAAATAGAGTTACTTGTATCACGAGACATTTATTACGAAAAGGTAACAAACATTCTACCTTAAAATCAACGAGCATCGGCCGAAGTGAATGAATCAGCAAATCCAGCAGGCTTAGCCGGGATACTTCCTTTGCTATCTTGACTAGTTGTCCCAGACAATTCTAGCGAATTGCCTTCTTCTTGCCACCCCTTCAACATTTGGGGAAGAGGCAATGAGATATCAATTCCTGAGTACTTGTCATATTCTTCGACCGGTTTCCATTCCTCGACTAGTTGGGATAGAACGTTCACCGCATGTCCCATATCCGGGCGATGGTTCGGGTCCCGAGCGGTACAATGTCCAGCCAGTTCGGCAATAACGTAAATACTCTCATATATATCTTCTTTTGCTTCAAGAGCAGGGTCAATCGAAGAAATGAGAATCTCTTTGTTAGATTTTATTTGCCAAAACCACTCGGCCAAGTATCTCTTTTCTTCCGGGCGTTGTTCGTCAAGTGCCACTAATCCCGTCAAAATTTCCATCAATACTACTCCAAAGCTGAATACGTCAACCTTTGTAGTAATTTTCCCCGTCACTGATAAAAAAGCAAAAACAAGAATGCATTCTCCAAAATATTAAATTCTATTCGTTAATCAATCAAAGTCAAACATTAATTTCAACCAAACATTCGAAACAACTACTCATTATTATCTATATATCTCGCAGTCATAATCATATTGCTGTTTAAATTGAAACAAAAAGTTGTAGCAATAATATAAGTAAAGCATCTCACCAGCATATTCAGGCGCAAGATATCCGAAAGTTCCGGCCAACCTGGTGGCAACCGACCTTTCCTGGTCGGGGGCCAGTTTCACCAATCCAAAGTCGGCCACTTTAGCCCTATAGTTATCGTCAAGAAGAATGTTCGACGACTTGAGATCTCTGTGAATGAAGCTTTGGTGAGCCAAACTATGAAGATATTCCATTGCTCGAGCAACATCGAGGGCAATACAAAGCCTTCTCGTCCAAGACAAAGGTTCTAAATTCAAACTCTTCCACCGGAAAAGATGTCTACTCAGAGCGCCCTGACTTACATACTCATAAACCAAAAGCCGCTCATTTCCTTCGACCGAGTACCCCAAAAGGGAGACGAGATGCCTATGGCGTACTTTTGAAAGCACAGCAATTTCAGCCTGAAACTCGTCTAGTGCCTTGTTACTAATCACCCCAGCTTCCATTCTCTTGACGGCTATATTCATTCCCGACTCAAATTCTCCTCTATAAACTGCACCAAAACCTCCACGTCCAAGCTCGTTTTCTTGGCGAAATTTTTCGTCACCTTGCGAAGTGCATGGACTGAAATGACGAGGTTGCCCTCCTCAATCAAAGACGCCTCTTTTTCCAACCAGTCATTAGTTCGACTCTCACTGTTGGTCGAATTGTCCACTACTGCAATATTCACCATATTTTTAGGATCGGACGAGTCCTTAAGATTGATGACATTGCCACTGGTAACTTTTTTCTTCTGTTTTCTTTTCCTAAGGCAATAAATACCCAAAACAACTGCAAGAATTATAAAGAAAGCAGCAGCTACTAGAGTCACCAGCATGGATTTCTTAGAGTGCTCGGATTTTACTAAAGGTAAACTCGATGAGGGTGGTGGACTGTTGGGCCCGAGTCCACACTTGGCGAAGAGCTGTTATATGGAGAAGGGGAAATGGGACGGCTGCGGTTTGTGAAGCTGGGCCCTTCGGTTGACTTGCGATGAATTTTGGATTACCATCAGTGATCACCCTCACGCCCTCGCGAAATCTTGGCAATGGAGGATCAAAATTGTTTCCACTTATATCCAACAATCTCAATAACTTCAACATTGTCAAATTTGAAGGAACTTGACCGTGTAGATTATTTCCTCCCAACCGAATTTCAAGCAATGAAGGTAAGTTCACTAGTGAAGGACTGAGGGTCCCGTTAAGCCCGAGCTTCGGCAAATTTATGACTGAAACTTGGTGATTTGGCGTACACGTAATCCCCCACCATGGTTTTTCACAAGGATCATTACCATTCCATTGAGATGCAAGCTTTTGGGGATAATTCAAATCACGAAGGAAATCTAAAAGTTCGTTGACTTGAGGAGAACATGGCTCACCAGCATTGGATTGACAGAACGAATTTGACTCATAACTCACGTTTTGGGCCTTGAACTTCGGGATTGGACCCATAAACATGTTGTTATTCAAATCCAAGGCTTGCAGATTCATATTGGCGAGGCTCAGGGGGATTGGCCCGACTAGTTGATTTCCATTGAGATTGAGATCTTTTAAAGAAGTTAAATCCCCGATATCATCCGGGATAGGTCCCGTGAATTGATTCCCATGTAACCAAGCTTGAGTTAACCCAACCATAGTCCCGATGGCATCGATGGGACCCGTCAAACCGGCCCCATCTTGATCGTTCAACCACAATAATTGTACCATTGAGCCACGAAAAGTCGAGGGTATACTACCCGTCAATTTATTATAAGACAATTTCAATGAACTAAGAGAAGCCAAATTTCCAAAAAAATCGGGTATTCGTCCAACTATATTGCATTTTGAGCAAGAAAAATTCACCAACTCAGAAGACTCAGCTAGCTCATTAGGGATGACCCAACCCGAGGTTTCATTAAAGGGGTTATCATCCAAAGCCAAGACTCGAACATTACTAAGCCCGTGAAAGAAATCGGCAGGGATAGTGTCAAAATCATTGTTATCCAAGTAGGCAAATTGCAAATTCGATAAACCGCTAAAACTAGGTAATTTGCCATTGAAATTGTTCCTCTGAAGCCCAAGATTTTGTAACTTATCCAACTGATTTAAATTCTGGGGTAAAGGTCCGTTCAATCCTAGGTCTTTAACCTGAATTTGGGTAACTCTGCCATCAGAACAGAAGATATGAGGCCACGCAGGGGGCCCACAGGGGTCATTCCCCGTTGAAGGCCATTTTAGGAGCTCTGGATTTTCTAATCCATTTCTAAAATTATTCAAAATCCTGAAATCATTTTGATCTGTGAAACCCTTAACAGCTCCAAATAGTACAGAAATTGCCCCTAAAATTACAAGGCGCAGTAATTTTATTTCATCGCACTCCATTTCCGTTGCATAATTACAGAATAAATGTTCCAAACAAGCCCATTGTAACAATTGGGGTTGAAGATCGAGAAATTAGAACAAACCTTAGAGTTTCTTCAATAATTTCTTCAATGCTGCATGGAAATTGAAGAATGGCTTGAATTGGGTAGCAACAGAGAAGGGGAGAGATGATGGAGGATTTTGTTCAACTATACTTTGTGTTTAGGGTTTTCAATCCTTCGACATTTGGATCAAACCCTAAATATTGAGCACAATTTTTATGTTTATCACCTCTCTCTCTTCTACCTTTTGTGAGTTTGTCCTCTGTTTCTCTTCCCCTTTATATCTTTATATTTTTCCTTCTCTCTTTTCCCTCTCCGATTTCATTTGGACAGAAATACTGTTTTTACCCATTTCTCTTTTTCAGTGTGCAAATTGGCGCCCTTCACTAAAAAATGAGGACTTGTCATGTAAATTCGATTAAAACATATTATTATTATTATTATTATTATTATTATTATTATTATTATTATTATTATTTATTTTTTTAGCGCCTTATTCACGTAAGGCCTTGTTCTTTTCATGAGTTTATATATTTCCGTGCAACTTACACATATTTTTAACCACACACATATTTTCTAATATAATACTAATTACTCCCTCCGTCCCATTTTGATAAACTTGTTTTCCTTTTTCATCCGTCCCAAAATATAAGCTGCTTTTCTTATTGGTATAAATTTAATTTCTTCATTTCCTAATCTACCCCTATTTATTATACATGGTTATTAATAAAAGTAAGTTATCATATTTAATATAAGGGTATATTGAGAAATATACAAGTAAAATTTACCTTTTCAATAAATATTAATTTCAAATTCTTAATCCGTGTGAAAGTCAAACCATGTTTATCAAAATGGGACGGAGGGAGTATATATTTTACATAGAAATGCGCGAATTCTTCAAAAGAACAAGGCCTAAAATAATGATACCAGACTACCAGTTAAAAAATTTCATCTTGGAAGGTAATTAATTTCTCGATAGTAAAATGGAAAATAAATAAATTTCAAAGTAACCCCTACCTATTTAAAGGTATAAGGTATGGTGTCCTATAAGGTCGATAGGAGGGTCTCACCAAATTTCTCTTAAGTAACAAAAATTATTAATATTCACGTGGCATGTGTGACCTACCACATGGATGATACTGAAATAATTATGTGATATTGAAGTGATCATCTCACTATCAAAATAATGTAATCTTTACTAAATCAACAATAATATATCTATGTAGATACAATATATATGTATATATATATATATATATATATATATCAATATTGAAATGAAAAGGAAAAAAAAAGGTGAATAATCAAGAGTCAGCATGAAATGGATAAATACTACTCCTAAAATTCCGAGGGCTTAATACTTTTAAATTAATAAATATCGATCATTTATATATGAGCCATTATAGATAACAAATAATAATATAATTTTTTATGTGTACATGACTAATGTTGTTAAAGTATCACAAATAAGGTCTTGTTCTATTTGGTGTTAACCAAATTCGCACGCAATTCCGTATACCTCATACTCATTTTCAACCATACACACATTTCCCAAAATAATATTAATCACACATTTTTACACGGAATACGCGCGGAATAACTAAACCCCGGTCTAAATAAGAGGGTTGAATGTCGGTAAAACTTTGTGCATGAGAGTGACTTGTCAATAAATTATAATGAATGCGACTTTAGTTAGATGTGACTCAAAATAATTCTATTCTACCCGTTTTATTGGCGATTTTAGGTGTCTTCATTTCCACGATATCACTATAGTCACGAGACTAGCCTGTCATCTTTCTTTATGGAGTATGCCCCACTAATTGCGAGCTACCAAATTATATAATATTTTTGTAATTTGGTCAAAATTAAATGTTTATATTAATTATAAGAATTTTAAGCTCTTGGTAATAATTACACTGTGACACGGTAATTGTGCATGACCCCACCCGTTCCGGTTATAGATCGACATGCCTAGGGACCGGTCAGAAAAGGAATTCATTAATTAAGTATTTTTGTTATTTTTATAGCTCTAAATTTCACATTTCTCGTTTTGTAAATAGTTTAAAAATCAATTGTAAATTTAACTATATTTTTTAGAATAATTTATTTTTTAATTCTAATTATTCTATAGATGTGCGAATATCTTATTTTTCAAGGTTGTTTCGAATATTAGATGGATAAAATCATTATATAAATTAATGAATAAATAAAACATGTTACTAGTCTACTAATAGCATTTTGAAAATGACCTCAACGAATTAGAGCCACGAAACATTACATGAAAACAAGTCAACAACGATAAATTACACGTGCCGACATAAAGCAAAAGATTTATAAATATTTTAAAGCTAATAGAAAGAAGAATCACTCTCAAATTTTATCTCTATAAAATATACCCAATTTAATTGCCAAGACGTTGGTATCCCGTTGTTCTTTTGTTTTTTTTTCATTTAATTAAGAATAGAATTGTCATTACATCATATCGCAAATATAATGATGCTTATTATAATATCATAAGTATGCGATCTGAATCTATGAGTATAATGGGATATGAAAAATGTTACAAACCTTCGAAAGCTTGTGAAAGCATGAAATATTCTAGAATTCTTATAATTACATTGGCTTCTAAACTTTATTTGTCATCCCCATCGTGAAGAGTGTAACTGTATATATATATCTGTGTTTATACAACTAACGTGTATATTAGTAATAACTCATTACAATTTACACAATTTATGTGAATATATCAAAAATTTCAATTTAACAATTAATTCATGAATATTGCTTGAATTCAAATACACTGCGTATAGTCGCAACATGATTCAATATTATACTTATTTTTTTTTTTTTTTTGATTGAGGGATGGGGGTTGAGAATCGAACCCAGGCGGCGCCCGTGGTTCGGCCGGGTTTTGCCACCGCCACCCGAGTGATCTCAATATTGTACTTATTGAAACCTTGATTAGTAATTACATTGCAAAGTTTTTTAGTAGTAAATATTGAAGTATAATATTTAAATTGATAGAAATTCATAAATTGTTATGTTTGCCAGAATTAATATACCGACCAACATGGGATATGGCCAGTTCAATTCAATGATTATGAATGTGGATATTTCTGGTGCATATGGTATGACTTAATCATGTGCCTTGCTCTCTAGAGAGACAAGCATGGCACGCGTTTGATTTAGTACCAAACTTTTGTAACAACATAAGACATGCAATGTATTTGAATTATTTGGAGCATGAAAATACATCAGTTTCAACAATATAAGTGAGAAGAATTGATTTTTTATTGCTTTTTTATTATCAAATTATAAAATATTATATAAACTCAAAACACGAATGAGTCACGAGTAGGGTCCATGCATGTAATTAGTTAAGATTAATCTGTCATCTTATTAACTGCACTGTAATATCTTGAAAATTAGATGATAAATAGACATGAATTACGAATGGCATTACTCATTATATTGTAAGTAAAAGTGGACCTCAAAACCACCACACTAATTTTGTCACTTATGATTTCAACTTTAGTAGATTTGCAAGATCTAATGATTCTTTGAGCAAGACATTCGGATATGGAAAAGAAACATAGACAAATCTAGTAAAGCTTACATAATTACATGCTAGAAACTTACTTTTGACTGTTTTATGACCATATACACATAAAGACGATTGAGGGAGTATTGAAAATTTTATTTTATTTTATTGTATTTTTATCACAAACGTCCTTTTTGCTTACGAATAAATTTCATTTGCATAGTCAAAGATACACAAATGGACATATGGATAAATGATCAAAACCATGGAATGGACAACAAACACAAATTCTTAGACAGGATTTTACAAATGAAGTGACAAATTACATATGTTGTGTAATTCTACTTTGACGACTCATCATCTCCAAAAATAAACCATCGGCCCAACCCGGCCCGCCCACACCCCAATTTAACCATAGGCAAGAATTTATCTGCCCAGCGCTGGGAGGAGACCTGGGAATGCAGTGGGGCCCGAGGGCTATGAGTTGTGGGCTCCTCCCTGAGCGGGGAGGAGAACAAACCTGTTAACTATAGTCGTTTATAATAATTTCATATTTTTCTGTATTTGTTTTAAATTTTTTCTATCTAAAATTTAATTTCGACGATTCAACTAAAATTAAACTTCAACCTTAATCACACATCTCAAATCACTGTATCTATATGATTTTGGTCTCGACCACTGTTCGGTCTAAGAAATTGACAGAAGACTATGACTTCAAAAACAACCGAATATTCCTAGAAATGTAATTAAGATCTAACAACATACTAGTCACACTAGATGATTAATACAACTATTAATCTAACCAACGTTGTTGAAATCCTAGTTATATACACGAATACATAAGATTACAGTCAAAATCAGCGTGCATCCTCAATAGTCACTGAGCATACTGCCTTCTGGCTATTTCAAGAAAGGCACATTATCCATTTGATATCGTTTGATTGATTCAACAACTTTAGTTGTAAAGGCTTCGTCTTCGGGGTAATAGGCTATAGGATCGGATAATAACGGAGATGGAATATTAAGCACACCCTCGAGAGTCGCATGCAAACAATAAGCCGAATAGGTTACATGATATCCACCTTCCTGGACAATCAAGAGCCGTCCATCGCAATGCTTGTCAGCCATTTTGCATACGGTTCGTCCGATCTCCCTATAGCCGTCCATTGTCAAGCATTGCCTTCCGTTTGGGTCAAACTAAAACATGGAAGTAAGATTCAATCAAATGATACTAAATAGATAAATCTAGCACGTGCAAGTACTCGGTAATCTAAGCAATTATATGTTGATCATCCACACAGTCATAAATAACTAAATAACATAACCCTGTGTCTAGTTGATTACACTTAATTGATCAGGAGTATCGAGTACACTACAGTACACCATAAGTACGCCACAGTACAAGAAAAAATTGCATCTAATAGAGTAGAGTGAACATGAAAGTTTTGCCTAGTTTAAGCTACTAAAGATGGGCCACTATCATTAATTCGTAGACGAGATGATTTAACATTATATCATAGCATGCAAAAGACTAACTTCAACCCGAGCACTCATTTATAAAGTCGTCTAAACATCGAGACTCGATTTCTACCGCCGAATTAGCTTTTACCACTTTGTCAAAGTCGGACTTAGCACTTCACTGCTATTCAATCTAACAATTAGTTTAAACAAAATAAAGTAGCATTATAAAGCATCCGATTTACCGCACTAGAGTCTTGCCCGATGACCAAAACAATCATCTCAGGTTCAAACTTCTCGACCGATGGGACGACTAACTCAGCCATTGCATACATATATCCTCTATCGCCACTTCCATTCGGCAAAGGTATATTCAAATTATATCCATAGCCATCTCCTTCACCAAGCTCATCTACACCTCCCGTCTGTGGATGAGACGGGCCCCACGAGCCATGATTCATATGAAGGGAGATAGTAAGAACACTATTCGACCGAAAGAAACCTTCGGCAGTTCCATTACCATAATGAACATCAATGTCAATAACCGCAACTTTCTTAAACATCGAGTCAAGAGCTAGCTTTATGGCAAGACAAGCATTATTGAGAAAACAATACCCGTCCGCTCGACCAGGCTGAGCATGATGACCTGGCGGCCTAACCAATGCGTAAGCGATTTTTCCGAGCCCGTCGAGGATGTATTGCATCGCGGATAATGTGGTACCTGCGGCAAGAAGTGCAGCATCCCATGATCCTCGATTTAAGAATGTTCCATGACATAAGATATTGTCACCCTTCTTGTCTGCCTCAATTAATTCATCGATGTAATCTGTCAAATTTGGAAATAAGATAAATTTTCAGCCTTGAATGCTATCCCGTTTCGAATAGAATCAAGAAAATTTGCCCACAACTAATCTACAACATCATAAGCAGAATAATTGGTGTAATCCTTTGTAACCTTTAATTACACACTATAATGAGATTCTGTAATCTATAATTACCGACTATAATGATATCTTGTAATCTATAATTACCGACTGTAATGACTGTAATGGGAATATGGGATCTTCATTTCCTTGCAAAATTGTGCAATTTTCTACCTAACTCGATTACAGGCTAAGAGCAAAGCTGATTAGGCAAACAACACGAATCAATTTTAAAGAATTCCCAAAAAACAGATTCAAAAAAACAACAAAGTAACTGTAAATTTTTACCTCGGGTGTGAAAAGAAAGCAATTCAGAGATAAGGGCAGATCTTCCTTGGTGCCAAGAAATGAAAGGTGAAATGGGTCCCTTTTGAAGAATAGAGACCATGTTTTTCACCCTGTCGGAATTCTCGGGATGCTTTTCGAGGACTTCGAGGAAACCAGGATCCACTCCAGTGTCGAAAACTCCTCTGCCGGTGTCGTGTTCGAGCATGCCCTCGTGCCAGAAAACGTGGATTCGGTCGGATTTTGCAGGTACTGGTGAAGTGAGATTTGAGGGAGAAGAAATTGGTTCACCGATTGAAGCCATGGTTGAATTGAATCGAATCGAAGAGTTCTTCAGTTGTTTGATTTGAGTCAGCTGAGCAGTAGATTATGCAGGTCCGATGTTTGGGTTTTGGACTTATTTTGGGGAAAATTAATAAAGACCATGGACGTGTCAGTTTTAAACTTTTGAAAGACGTGGATTTAAAAAATACTTAACAATAAACATAAACCACAAATTCGGATTCAGTATCTAAATTTGTGTCCAATAAATTCTCAACTGTTTTATTCAATCAAAATATGTTACATAACAAATAAGAATATTAATTCGATGATGTTGATTCATTTACTCTGGACAATTTACACGAGAGGAATCCAAACAATAAATTTCAACTTGAGAACGACAAACTAAAAGAGATAATGCAGTTTTAAACTAGACAAACAAATTCAAATGTAAAACATTGGTCATTGATGACGGCGATGCTACTAGTCTTGCTAGACTTCTCGAGACAATTTCAAAAACATATTATAATATCAATTCTGTACTTGTTTGTGAATTCTACTTTTAATTAGAACAAACAAATTTAAATGACAAATTTCCACAACTTGTAGCAACAATTTTGCTAGCCTCGTAGAGACAATTTTGAAAACGTATTATAATGTCAATTTTGAATTTCATAAGTGAATTCTCCCATATTTTTACAGTGCGGCCTTGGGGAGAATTTTCATCTTCCAGACAAGACACACACCACCACCACCCCCCCCCCCCCGAATGCGGGGTGGGTGGGGGGGCCCACCTGCTACAGTGAGAGAGGCCGAAGATTCGGCCAGGCCGTACCAGAAGATTGCTAGTGAATTCTCTACGCATTTCTTTAAAAATTTACAATCAAACTTCTCAAAGTACTCTCGTGCAGTCTAAACTTCATCGTTATCTCGATTCTCATGGTTAATAAGATTTGGAAATACTAGAAAGGTTTAACTTCTAGCAAATTACTGTACAATTTTGCATGCTTTCTTGGACTCTTCTCCATGGACTCCAATAGGGTCCAGTGAGCTTATTCCATGTGCAAACTTTAAGAGTTTGCGGAGTGAAAAGAGTCTCTAGCGGGTTCAAATTTCATTGCATATAAATATGTGTGAGGCCACAACGAATAGGAACAGGTTTGCGAAGTGTGTAGGTCCACTAGTTATCAATTTATGTAAGAGAAGGCCAATGAGGCTTTCACCTGGTAGTTTAGGAGGCCAAAATTGAAACCCTGATATCTTAGATTCCTCATTGAGGGAATCTTACTTTCTTAAGGTTATATTGTTCTAGTAAAGGGTTTCATTGCGCTATGAACTTCAATTGAACTGGACATGTATGCGTGTTTTACTGCGACATACAAATTGTCTGTAATGCCCCGCTCAAAGTCGACCCAACATAATGTATATGTGTGTGATGTGTTCATGAAATGTTTGGGAATGTATGAGACATGTCGAGTCGAATTATTTAAATGATGAAAACGGAAATTTCAAAAGACCGAGTTACGGCCAGTAAATGTAAGGATTACGTCAGTAAATGTCGAGTTACGGCCGTAAGGGTCTGGTTATCGTAAATGGTGAAGCAGTGGAAAATGTCCAAAAGTTTCAGAGAAGCAAATTACTGGTCGATGTTCAAGATACGGTAGTATGGGTGGAAGTTACTACCGTAAGGAATGTAAGTTACTACCAGTAAGCAAAGAAGATGAAATGAGGATTTACAAGAGTTTCTTACGGCCGTGTGATGGTATGACACTACAGACATTGGCAAGGTTCTGCCGTAAGTTTATGGTGTTACTGTAGTAAGTAAGGGGTTCTACCAGTAAATGTGAAAGTTACTACTGCACTTTAAGTCAGCAGTGTTATTTTAGGAGATTCTAGCCATTTCTTAGACATTTCTCATCCAAACTCGGTTCCAAAGCTCCCAAAACCCTTCCAAGTCCCTCATGAACCTATGGAATCATCTCCCACTCCATATATGATCTATGTAATGCTTGTGTAATCTATGATTACAAGAAGAAAGGAAGAGAAGAGATGAAGAAGGAGGAGGGCTATCTATGGTTCTTGAGCTTGATTTCTTCTATAATGGTGAGTAATAGATGTATATTATGTTATAGTATGAATATGATATGTTTATAGCATGTTTTCATGAGTTTAAGCATAAGCATGAGATGATATTTATGTTATGGCCTTGTTGTGCTTGAGGTATGAGCTATGTGAAGATATGTGAAAGTATATGATGAACTTAGCATGTTGAAGGTTGTTCTTTGATAGATGTGAAGTTGTTTACGATACATGTAATGAATGAGACCATGTAATGATGCTAGAATGACCTGAAAGTTAGGAAATGTGAATGAAGGCCAAGTGAATGATTTCGTAACATGATATGATGATGAATGGGATGTTATATGTAAGGATATGATATGTTCTATGATATGTAATGATAAGAAGAAGTTCATGAGTAAGTATGCTATGTAATGCCCAAGAATGTTATGATTACGATTACAAGGTGAAGCATGAATGATGTATGACACGAAGCATGACGTATGTGAAAGAATGTAGTTGCGTATCATGTGTTTATGACGAATGTAGCGCCCCAAGAGTAAAAGAACTTTTGGGGGCGCTTATGATGTTCCCGCGCCTAACGGTAAAAGAACCTCGGGTGACGGCTCTAACGTTATGGGCGGTCTAGGAGTAAAGAACTCTTTAGGACGACGGTCCGGCGCCCAAAGCGTAAAAGAACCTTTGGGGGACGGCCTATGATATGATGATGATAACGTATTCACATGATTCGCAACTAGGGCCCAAAGGAAGGAAGAAAAGAATGTCACACGTGCATTCATGCATTGCATTGCATCTATTGCTCACTGAGTCCTCGTGGCTCATTATGTGTACGTTTATGTGTTTATGATGCAGTTACGTGGGGAGTGGAGAATCCGACCGAGAATGATGTGTGTGGATGTGCGTGGGGAATGGAAGAATCACGGTCCTGCAGCCCGATTCCGGGCGGGTCGTTACATTGTCTATTCATATAGGTGATGTTAGAGATACACACAATTTTTATGTGTATCTCTACCACAATCTAATAGAGGTGTTCCCTCTGGACACCCCCTTCAAGGAGATAATATAAGCATTTTCACACACCTTATTAGGGTGCGATACAAGCACACACACCAAAGTGTGTATACTTATAGCATTTTCCTGTTTATATTGTATTGAATACGTTTAAAAAACAATTATGTAAGAGAAGAACATCATAAACAAAGAATAGATTCATTTTCGGACACGAAATACGCCTTCTAGATATTGAAATTACACGACCACCAAGTAGGTTCTAGATGTCGCAACACATAGTCCCCACACACATCAGTGTTGAAAGGCATTGTCCAAGTAAAAAATGATCAAATCTAGAATAATTATGAGTGGATACGATGGTACACAACCCTATCCCGTAACTTAGATTGCTTAAGACAACACACACAAATTACAAGAAGAAAATTGGCAAAGAATCCAGCTTTTTTTCAAGTATGCTTGTACAAAACTAAGGAATCTCTAGTTTGACTTGATATAGCCATTTTAAAACATAGGATAACACTAGCATAATGCTCCAAACAACTTTGTCAAAACGATTACAAGACCCATGTTTTGTACACAGTATCTGATAAAACCGAGGACCTTAAATAACGTTAAGGTTGCCCTCAGTTCGAAGGCTCGACCAGCTCCTTTTCCTATTAGCTACCTTGTCATCATTACCATCGTTCCGACTAGTAAACTAACTAACCATGGAAAGAACAAACGAGGTCACAACAAATGTTCAACACTACAACTAACGTCCATTTGATTACAATTAATGTATACTAAATCCAACTTCTCATAATTGTCTCCAGTGTGCATGTTTGTTATGCAGTACTGAAGAGACTCAAATACTCAATGTTCCCCGTGGACCTCGATCTTCAATAAACCAATTACATTTCACGTGTGTACCGTCAACTAAGAGTCGCAAGACAATCCATCAGACCATCAGATGGGACGACGAGTGTGGTAAGATTGATGAAGACAATGAGCAGAAGCTTTTCTTGCTCTATACACATCTGGCTGAAAATCTAACATTGAGAAGTAACTAGTCCTAACCCGTGGGGCCCACCAGATTCGGGAATAGGGTTCGCTTCCTGAAAATGATGAACCATCATGCCATCATTGCTATTGTTACCGAAAGGTATGGTGCTGCTTTTTGCAGTTTGATCCAAGAAATGAACGAGTGAGATGAAAACTTCCATCCTCGTCACATCCCTATTTGCCTGCTTAATCAAAGCATATACGTGTGTAAGTTACTTTTAAGTTCGGAGAGCAGTGAGATTGAAAAATATAAGGATAATAATTAGCAGATACAGATGTTGGCTGGTTAAGATTGAAATTTGACATTGAGTTAGCAGTAAAAAAAAGTTTAAAACAAACACCAGCTTAGTTATTTATCCCAACACCATGGGGTGGGGTCTACTTCCATTTTCCATCGAAAGCCTTTCACGTGCACAACTTTCATAAACAAGACGCAGTATACTCGAGCTCGAGAACTTATTACCTCAACAATGAAGCGGGCCCACATCTTGTCGTCACAACTTTCCATAATCCCCTTCAAAATGGTTAACCCAAGTCGTCTAATTACATCAGCTATTTCTAAGAACAAACCTCGTTCTTCACAGAGCATCTGCATAAAAAGGAAATAAACAAAGATTAACTAAGCCTTGATAATTAGAAACTTTTTAACATCTTACATCTAATATGATTACTTACCTCCACAAGCATTTGTCGGGGCTCGTTTAGATCCTCGACGATGATCGGGCAAACCATAGACGTCGAACCAACTTCATATGCCCACGTCGCTCCACCATTAAAGTCGTCTTTTAACAATACTCCACCATCCTTGCTAATAATCTAAGGGTTTAACGAAAGAGAAAGATAAGAAATCTCACATTATATTAACCTGGTTTAAGAAATTAAGTCCATTAGACCACACAGCTAAACTAGTCATAGAAGTGTAGGAGGTATAACGAGAACCTTCGACTCTCCCATTTGTTTTAGCTTGTTGGCATGCTTTGTGACACTTTGCATGAAACGCAAATGCTTGATAGTGCGTTCGAGAAGAGCGTCAATGCTACACTGTAACCAAATATAACAGGTATGAGTACTGTTAACTTCTAACTTCTACTGCTGAGTCAAGTTAAATTTAAATATTAACCACACATCTAAAATCACTGGTAAAAGTCTTGGAAAAGAATTACCTTTCCCCCATTTGGGATAATTTCCCTCAGTTCCTTAACACGATCTTGGATCATTTGGCGATCTTTCGGCCGGGGTCTTGGATTTTCACCTGGTTTAAGCCGTTTGCGCTTTGTTTTCACTTCCTCACATTTCCTAGAATAACCAGTCGAGACATTATTCGTCTGCTTCATTTCATTAAACTGTCCCACCCAAGAACTTATCTGTGATTCATAAATGGAACTCGTTTGGGAATATGTTTGGCCATCATTCTTGGAAGGTCCAGTTACAACTGAGCAAGAACTCGTGGGCCCTACTTTTGCTAAACATTTCGGAAAATCAACAGAGGAAGTTGTGTTTGACAACGTTGTTGTCTTGCAAGAATCTTCGTCTTCTAAATTCTTCTTAGTACAAGAATGAAATCCAGAGACAACGGCATCTAACAGGTGGTCCCCACAACTAGAGAAAATACCACTAATACTGCTATCCGAGTTTGCTTGAGGATAACTGTTACCATCATTGTCCAAACAATTAGTTGAACAACTATTGAGTAGTTTATTCTTAAAATCAATGCCCAAAACATCGTACAAGTCATCTCCTGGCATATGTTGGACTGACGTATCTTCATGTGTGGAAACAAAGCTTTCAGAAAGCAAGTAGTCCATGGTTGAAATGTGGACAGAATCCGATAAAGACGCCTCCATTTTCGACCAATCAGAAGCCAGAAGCTCATTTGATGTTTGATCCACATAAGCTATAGCACCAGAATCTTCATTGTTCGCATCATCGGCCTTTACATGACTTAGGATCTTGTTTGAGATTTGGATATCTCCAACACCTGGACTGATGTCTTACTAAAGGACAAGATGTTCGACTGGTGAACATAGAATTCTCGCTGGAATTTTCAAAACAGTTGAAGTTCTCATCCTTTTGGGTGTAGTTTTCTGATAGTAAGACGCCAGGTAGGTAGCCCAGCTGACGAACCAAGTCCTTCACATCGTTCACAAATTTCAGATTTTCGGTTATCTGAGAAAGATCAGATCATCTTAATGAGAAACCTATAAAGTTGTGGATCCACTACCATTCATACTAAAAAGTAACTTTTCAGCAAATAAAGAGTTGCCCGAGTACACTATAAATGAAGAGAATGAACTCACAGTCAAGTGTGAACCGAGCTGAACAACACCATGGGGAAGAACAGGAACAATCACAATTGTCTGAGAAGAGAAAAAATAAAATTAAAAAACAAAAAAAATGATGAAAATACACAAACCGCCGATTCGCAAACAAACCCAGAAAAACAAAATGGTGAATTTTATTACCCGCATTCCAGCCGAAAATTGGTTGCAAACTTCTTTTAGAACCTATAAGACCAAAAAGAAAAAAAATATATATAAGTTGTTGTCTATGATGTCGCTGTTGAAAATGATCCCTAACTTCTTAGATTGAATGGTGGAGAGACGAAGTGAAGTGCGTACAGTAATAAGCAGTGGCTTGAAATGTGTGGTTGATGTAGGAATTTGACTTTGAGAGAGTGGTGAAAGTTAATTTTTTGGCAGAAAATAGTTAACACGATATGCAAATTTCACTACAGGAAACCAAAAATCTATCAGTAACACGAGCCCCTTAAGCAATACCTCTGGTGGATGCATTTCGCCTGTAAAGCTGTCGGAAAGAATCCAGTGATGATTTCCAGAAAAAGCAGCCCTTCCGATTAGACTGAGACGCAAATCCGCATATGTAAGACGTATTAAATGCAACAAAACAGTGTATCAAGAAATTAAGCAGAAAATCCTCATACCCTTCTCCAACAACATTAACATAACTATCCAGCATCATTCTGTTCACAAGCATACGCACAGGTTGTAAATTACAGGTTTCGGTCGAAACTGAGGAAGCATTACAATTTTGAAGCCAGATTTGTTGATTTTCAATCCCATTAAGCCCATAAGACAATACGGGTTCGTAATAACAGTCTTCCCATATTAAAAGCCTGAAATGTAAAAACAAGATCAAAATCAAGACAAGACAACATTACCAAATCGATCTAGAACTCCCCGAGTCATATCGCAAATGTTTTGATAGAGTCGACTAGACGGTATTGGACAGTATTAACCAAGAAAACAGGCCAAGATGGCAAGATTTCATCTTATGAACAAGACATTCAGCATATTGTCGAGATCAAGACAAGACAACATCGATCTCAAACTCATCGTATCTAATGTTTTGGTAGCGTCGACCTGACAACAGACATTACTAAACAGTACTAAACAGTACTAAACAAGAAAAAATGCCAAGATTTCGTCTTATGCACAAGACACTCAACATATCGTTCAATATTATCTGAGAGATGAACGAGAATGTATTATAATTATCAGAATTAACAATCCCAAATCTACACAAGATGTCATCAGGAAAAACATTCCAAATATATTCCAATGCCACCATTTTTGTTCTG
Organism: Jasminum sambac; assembly: GCA_018223645.1. Taxonomy (NCBI): domain Eukaryota; kingdom Viridiplantae; phylum Streptophyta; class Magnoliopsida; order Lamiales; family Oleaceae; genus Jasminum; species Jasminum sambac. Next base: position 34,125,255 of record CP073652.1, read on the forward strand.
TGACGAGAAACCTCAATGTAGAAGAAGCCTAAAGCTAAATCTCATCACCCCACCCCACCCCCACCCCACCCTCCCCCACAAAATAAAAATGAATTTGATTTATTGAACTCACTTGGCATTTCGCAGGCCAATCTTCCAGAAAGCAGCATAAGACCACTGATTGACTCCACAAAGAGTCTTCAATGCCTCTTTCAGTAAGTACCCCATAGCAGAAAGTAAGGATGTTCTTGTATTTATCTGTAAAACAAAGATATAAATATATCTAGAAATCCCTTTTCGATTTTTCCCTTAAAACCTAACTTCCTCTGCAAGAGCCACGCCCAGCCTGCTTCGTTCTCAACCCACCACTCCTTTTCCTCTGTGGATCCAAACTCCCTGCTTTGAAGCTCTTGCAATCCATTCTACAGAGTAAAAACCAGACCAAAAAAATCGAAGCTTCGTGGAAATGGAAGATGAAATTGAGGAACCCTTTAGTTCTTTTCTACACTATTCCACTGGATTTGAGCTCACGGTTCAACACGATAATGGGTTTTTTCTCCATTTCTTGATAGGGAGAAGTTGCGATTTGTCTGCTTGTGGGAGGAAGAAAGAATTTCTGGGGTATGATTTTTATGCAAGTTCTGAATTCTTGTTTCGTGTGAATGATTTTAAGATGTCTGCTTTTTTTTTTTCTTTTGGGCTGCACTGCTGAGGAAGATAATGATGGGATAGCAGCAGGTGGGTGGGGGTGTAGTGTATTTTATTGATTTTGGACCCTCTCATATAGCATCTCTAATGCTAACATCTCTTCCCGATTTTTTTATTTTAATTTGAAAAGCGACCTCCCAATTTGTATTTTTAGAGAGAAACACTCATAAAAATTTTTAAGTAGCCCAAATTTTCAATTTTTAATTTTTCTTAATTCACTTTTCTCCCAATTTACTCAATTTTTCTCCACTTTTTTTCCTTATTTCACTCTCTCTCTCTTAAAAACACACACTAGACATCCTCCATTGGAGATGCCCTTCGTATAATGACTTATGATTTACTTGGATTTGGCTTCTCGGTGAAAACAATACGAGAGTCGAGAGTGAGTCTTCATAATTACTAGTATTCAATTATTTTAATTGTCAATGTCATACACTTATCACACATTTAAATTTTTTATGTTATTCCTCATTTAATATAAAAGCTTCATTATGGTTGGCTATGTTCAAGCGTGAATTTAGAGTGTATTTGATACCTCTCAATTTTGCTCGAAATTATCAAATGAAGGAAAATGTTTTTTATATTTTGTGTTTGATGGCAAAAATTTTCCTAAAAAGTATTTTCTAGGTACAGCCTAATAAAGCACATTTTATCTCAAATTTTTAAAAAATTGAATCTAGTAAATAGGTGGGAAAATTTTGTTTTAGAATTTATCTTTCATGAAAAATATTTTCCAATATGCAATCAAACACACCCTTATAGTAGATGATAGTAAAATTTTGGTAAATAAATGTAATGAAAGTAAGAGTGAATTTATGAGAGATTTGTAACGGTTACAAAAATGAAATACTACATGATATGATGATTGATCAATGAGAGATGGGGAGACAAAGACATGCATGATTTTCGGGGAAAACTACAATTTTTGGCATATGTTTTGTCCTATTTTCTGGGGTTTTTTTTTTCAACTTAAATAATTTCTGGAGAGTCAGAAAATTGTGTCTGTGTTTTAGGACTGAAAGAATCTTGGAATTGGTTGAGTCAAGAACAGAAGAACTGTTCCCTTTAATTTACGACCCAAAAAGCAGACTGTAAAACTCTGCAAAAGTTAAGGACAAAAATTCTGATATTTCAGTTTTCTAGGAAAGAAAGAATTTTTTTTTTCCAAGATTTTGGAATTATTATTATTATTATTTTTTGCTTGAATCCCACGAATGATGAATCCAAGCTTCTAACTATTCACGCATTTTTTTAAATCTTTATATTATAAAAACAGGAGTGCCACGTTGACACTACCGCCAACGTGGCACTCATTAATATTAAAAAAAATAAAAATCAATTTTGTAGTTAAAAAAAAAGGAAATTCCATTTTTGGAAATAAACCAATATTAATGGGTAGATTTAAATGGGGAAAATTCTTTAAATATAATTATTTTTTAATGAAACATAAATTTATCATTAAATGTGATAAATAAAATTTAATAAGAAAAAAATGGTTTTCAAAAAACTTTAAATGTAATTTCATTTTTCAAATTTCTAATTAAAAACATTAAATAATAAGTATTTTATTTTTACCGTATTAAAAAATGTTATAGTTTTAGATAGTTTTGATTTATAATGTGCATTGGATTGTTCAAATAGTGGATTATTCTTAAATAAAATAGGGTGTGCGAAAATTATAATTGAATTTGCACTGAATAATTTATTTATTTTTAAATAAATTTATTTATTTTTAAATAAAGAGTAATTTATTAATCTTTATCTTTATATTTTGAATTGTTATATTACCATACCATTAATCTTTATTACATTATAATTTGTGAAATGCCACTAGGCAAAGATGCAAATGTGGCATACATTAAATATTTTAAGAAAATTATAAAATTAGTTTTGGAAATAAACCAACATTAATTAGTAGTAATTAAAAATATAATTGAAAATAACCAATATATAAAACAAACATCTAATGAGAAAAAATTTATTTTTGGAAAGACTTTATATATAATTTCATTTTTAAAGTTCTAATTTAAAATATTAAATAATAATTTTTATTTAATTTTATCGTGATAAAATTATAGGTTTTGATAGTTTTCTTTGGATTTACATGAATTGGTCTATTAAAAAATAGTGAGAATTTTTACTTTTTCTTTTAAAAATCAAATAGTGAGTAGTTAAAATTATAACTGGATTTATGTAGAATAATTTATCTATTTTTAAGTAAAATAGTAATTTATTAATCCTTATATAATTATAGTTGAAGTGTCGTTTGGTGAACACCTATTTAATCTTGAATGAACATGACTTACTATTTCTAATTAAAAAAATTAAATGATATTTTTGTTTTTAATCTTCTAATGTGATATCTTTCATCGATCAATTTTCAGATTGCATATTTTTTGCCTTTTCTAAGTATATAAAATTACAAGTAAAAATTTTTCATTCTACAATTAACATACAGTTTATGTAAATAAAAGAAATCAAATAAATTATGTAGATGAGAAAATTGGCGGTGTTACTACAAATTTAAGTTACATAAAATTAAGCATAATACTTTATGCATATATAAAAAATTAAGTAGAATTACAGCTTAATCAATAAGAACGTATAAAATCATAAAATTTAGAGTGCGTAATGTCAATTTCGAAAAGAAAAAAGGTGTTCAATATAAATTTGATATGTATCAACGAGAAAGACATATTTTGATAATCGAAGAATTTTTATATATTCATTCCCAATGGTTCATTTACAATTAATTAATCTTCTCGAGCATTGTTGTGCGATGTTAGGCGATAATTAAATTAAAATTACACATTTTGATAACCCTTAATTATGCGATGCATGTGAATTTTTATAATGTACAATTGTGAATTTACTCCGTAATTTTTGCATTGACTATAATATATAATATTATAGATTTTAATAATTTTTTACAATTATATAATCTCCTATGCATAAATTACATCGATTATGTAATTCAACATTCATATTTATAATTTTATATCAATTATTTATCGTACATAAAATTAATTATTCCCGTGCATCGCACGGGCGTGATACTAGTAATTATTGAATCTTGGAGTGAATTATTCTCTCAGATGAAGTTGAACCAATTTTACTTTGAATCGGTAAAGCTATCACGATTTTAAACGCAATGGATCCTCTAGCCCCTGTCCCAGATTCGCTCCATTTCCATCGCTATAAAAATCTTTGAATATCAAACTTAGTTCAATAAATAAAATAGAAATTTATTTTTTGGAGAAATTGGCGTAAATAGTTCAAAAAAGTGTCCATCATACTGCACGACTGCAAAATAAAAATTTGTAGTTTGATTGGTCCAAAAAAAGTTTATGGTGCGAATTTGGTCCTTTTAGATAAACTCCATCCATCCCTTGCGTTAGTTGTGCCGTGGACTTTAAAATGTTGGTATTTTGTCTTCTTCCAATGGAGTATTTTTGTCACTACAATTAAAATCAATGAAGAATTCCCTCTTGAAAGCAAATCTTATCAACTCAATAAATATACAAGTCAACACTGGGAGAAGATGTCTTGCTTGCCAATGGATAAGGGTAATTTTTCGTTTACTTAGTTGTTATTATCCTAGATTTGGGCTGTTGAGTTTCCCTATTTTTCATTTTACAGGGTCTGGGTAGATGTGGATTATTTATATGATTAGACCCAGAAATAATTGCGTTCCAAGGTTGACAAAATGCAATCCCAGCATTGCAGATATCTAATAGTCATCTGAGCAAACAGAGCAAATCAGTGAAGGGGATGATGAAGAAATCTTCATTGAAAATGTGGGTGTTTGGCTTTGTTTGTGGTGTTCTTGTAGTGTGGCTGAAGAACTAAGCAATTGTAAGACCATAAGTCTTTTAGTAGATGAATGAGTTTCAAATCTAGATTTTATTTGGGCATTTGTTATATGTAAAGCTGTTTGTGTTATGATGTAATAGTAGTCCAACTTTTTATAGACTAGTGCAAATTTGGTCCAATTAGTTAGTACAAGTTGCACAAATAGTCCAATAGTTTTTGGCATGAAGTATATTTAGTCCAACACTTACATTGAATCATTGACATTTGCATTTTTGGTCCAAAAAGCTAAGAAAAATTTAGCAAAGGTTCCCCTGTGTCACAACAAACTGAACCTTTAAGCTTTCACCTTACATCCTTCATAATTCACGGCAACTAACAAAACCAAAAGGACACAAAGGTCAAAAACCCAGCAAGGGGGTTTCTTTGCATTTTGCTTCAAGAAAACCCTTGCAATTATCCCCTATTTTGAATAAATTAAAGATCATAAAAGAAACCCCATTACTTACCTGCTATGAAATCGCACAAAAATCACTATTAGTCATCACCCATCGTGATTCAAAATGTGCGTGAAGTGGCTGGAAAGTTTTTTTCGGATCGCAAAGCCAAAGAGTTCGAACGGTGTGAGGGTTTTCGAAATAAAATGGTGTTTGGCATAGCTAACGTTTAAGTCTTGGTTGATTTTAAGCGTAGTGATGAAAATACCCCCATTGGAAGAAGACAAAATACCAATAATTAAGTCCATTGCACAACTAACGAAAAGAAAGGACGTAATCCATCCAAAAGGACCAAATTTGCATCACAAACTGTTTTGTGGACCAATTAAGCTATAAATTTTTAGTTCATACTAATTGCGCAATATGAACACCTTTTTTTTTAGACCATTTACGCCAACTTCCCTATTTTTTCACTACTGGGATGAAAAATATTTTGCCTTGAGAGTTTTATTTAAATGAGGGGACAATGAAAGACAGTTAAGACACACTGCCAAATAAAGTCTCGTATACAAAAGAAGAGTGAAACCTCGAAAGGGCAAATACCTTTGTCTATTGTATATGAGGAACCTGACAAGATTCTGAAATTACTTTTGACCCCATTTCAAATCCTTCTTCTTTCCTTCTTTTTTTTTTTTTTTTTTTTTTTTTTGGGAAGACATTTATAATCCCTTTTGATGAGTGACTTTTTAGGGGGAAAAAAACCGTGTACACTGGAGCTGATATAATATTTGCGTAGATAATTAACGAGATATATGTTATTTTGACATAATCATTTAGTAGTAATCTAATGATAAAGTGATATATCTATTAAAAAATTTGATAAAGTGATATATATTTCTTAAATACAATGAGACTGTATCCATCGTTTATGTGAAAATTCAATATGTTTTGTGGCATAGATAATTTTACAAAGAGAAAATTACTTACACAAAACATCTTTGGAAATGGAAAATTTTAGATATTGAGATTCAAGATCAAGATTTTGGTAATTTGAGTAAGTTTTCTTATTTTAAAAATTCATCCGTAATGTAAGGTTACATTGTCTTATTTATCTGACTGATTAATAACGAAACAATTCTATAATTTGATGTTGTCCTTATTTGAAATTACAATAAGAATTTATATATAACTTTCAATCGAAAATAACAAAAATTTTAAAGATGGAAGAAAAGAGTTCTCATATTTCACGGTACAAATTTTACCTACTACTATGGAATTACATTTCAGTTACACTCGAGGCTTTCGAAGTTTTACTACAACACTTATTAATGAATTTTTAATTTGGAAATAAATTAAAAATATAAAAATTTCAAATTTTAGAAAAATGTAACCTTAAAAAATTAATCTGAAGGGGGAAAGGAAAAAGTACTAGGAAATTAGACAAGCAAACAAGCCCTAAAATTCATCCACTGCTCTAATGACATTGTAAATGATTGCCCTAACCTTTCTGCCATAATTACGCAAAGTGGCAGATTTAAATCAGGGGTCATTCTCTACTGGCAGATTTTTGTCGGGTCAGAACCACGGGTCCACCCGGTCCATGACGACACTATTCGGTCACTCCGCATACTTTCTTTCTGCAAAAATCATGATGATAAAGGTGCCAATCTTTAAGTTTAGGGTTATTTTCACATAAGGGCCCCAAACTTTTAACTTTGTAATAATTTCAATCCAATTTTTTTATCATGTTAGGATCCTAATCTTTCAAATTTGTTTCACTGGATCCCCCACTAATGGAATCTATCCATTTTACCAGTTTACCCCTTTTTTTGTCCTTTTGTGCACATAGATTGGGGGTAAAACTGGAAAAGGATTATGTTCACAAAAGAACCATAATCTTCCAATTTTAACAATATGCAAATTAGTCCTAAATATTTTTAAAGCTTACAATTTTAACGTTTATTTTTGGGAAGTCGGCGCAAATTGTCTCAAAAAAATATGGACTATGAATTTGATCCCAAAAAAAAAATTAGCGCGATTGGTCCAAAAAAATTTTGTGCGTATTTAGTCCAAATGATGAAATCCATCCAGTATTGCCCTCCCTTCAATTTTTCTATTTTATTTATTTAGTTTCATAATTAATTTTACTAAATTAATTTGATACTAATTAAATATTTTTCATTTAAAATTTTCAACACAGTAACATTTGTTCGTATTAATATATAATTTTTTATTTTTTAAAAAATTAGCAGCGCTCATATTTTAATTTTAACCAATAATTAATAATAAATATAATTATTGTACTTATATAAAATTTTAGTAGAACTATATCATCGGAAAAAAAAAGTACCGGATGTAAAAAATGATAAAATAATAAAAGAAATGATTAAAAAAAAACCCTAAAACCCTCCCCTCCCCCTTCCCCTGCTCCCTGCCTCCAACAACTACTTGATTTCTAGTGATGTTTGAATCAAACACCACCACCACTAGCCAAGTGACTGGTGGTTGTTGGGGGATAGGGAAGGGGGTTTAGGGTTTTTTATTTTTGATTTTTTAATTTAATTTTATTATATATTTTGACGCATTATCTTATTATTTCTTTATATTCAACATATTTTTTACAATGATATAGTCTTACTAAAATTTTATGTAGTTACAATAGTCACATTTATTATTAATTATTGGTTAAAATCAAAATATACACATTTTCAATTTTAATGAAAATTTTGAGAAGTAATGATATTAATACGAATAAATGTTACGATATTAAAATTTTTATAAAAACAATTTAATTAGTATTAAATTAATTCGGTGAAATTGATTATGGACCAATTCGTAGCAACCATATTTTTTTGGGATTGTTTGCGCAATTTTCCAAAAACTAAAGTTAAAATTGTAAACTTTAAAAAGATTTAAAACTAATATGCACATTATTAAAATTGAAATATTAGGGGTCCTTTTATGAAGATAACCATTTTCCAATTTTACCCTCAATTTAAATGGACAAAAGGATAAAAATAGCAAAGTTGACGGCCAAAATGGCTAGAAATCATTTGGGGGAGGCAAACAATGAAACAAATTAAAATATTGAGATCCCGCGAGACCAAAAAAAAAGAATTAGGTTGAAATTATTACAAAATTGAAAGTTTGGGATTTTTTTCTGAAAATAATCCTTATGTTTATTTACACTTTTATCTCCAATTTCTATTCTATGGACGAAGGGATCCCAATTCTTTAAAAAAATAGGCGTAATTTGTCACAAATTTGACTTTTCATTTAATTAATCTGGTATAGGTAGCAAACACGTACTTCGTTGATTTTTAATTAATTTTCAGTTGAGAGGTCGGATATATATAATATGAACACTATAGATTACCTAACTAAACAATAACAAAGTTTATTTATTTTAACTATTATCTAATAAACAAGATAATTACATTACTCTTTAAAAAATAATAATAATAATAATAATAATAATTATTATTATTATTATTATTATTATTATTATTATTATTACATTACATTACTAGTTCCCTACGGTCAATTATTAAAATACGGTCAACTGAAATGAATAGTATTGGTCAATAGTAATTACATTGGAGATACGAAAGAGACAATAGTGCTAATAATTTGTCAAAATGGATTTACGGAAAATGAGCAATGTTATAAGTACCGCAAAGTATCGTGTGGAGTGTGCGTATCAGAGGAGGATAAAATGGTCAATTTGCTTTCCCTTGTTCCATTGCAATGAACTTGGGATAGACATAACTTGCATGCATAGCATTTTTCATTAAAAAAAATTAATAATAAATGTGATATTTTTTTCAGCATTGATGCCTTAGTTGGAAAATCATTATGTCATTTTTTATTATTTATCTTGGATGAAAAGTAATTATGAGTTGATAAGAATATTAGTAATGGCTCTAATTTCATTTATCATTGCATCTTTTTACATTAATGATGGGACTTTGGGGCCCTTTTCCTCACCAAATGATTAAATGTACCTTGAATGGTTCAAGTTTTTAGAATCACTAATTATCGTTATCTTTTACTAATGATTCGATGGTTTCATGGTAAATCCAATTAAAAGTAAAACTTTGTCAAAAAAAGAGCAATTAATTAATTTTCTACAAGAAGCGTGTTTGCCTTTACTAGTCTTATGTATGAATTGCTAAATTTGAAATCGGACAAAATGGGCTCGTTTGTTTAGTTATGTTCCCAAAAATAAATAAAAATAAATAAAATAGAGGGGTTGGGGTGGGGTTTGAAGGGAGCATAAAAAGATGGAACAAACACGAGTTTTGCACTTTTTGATGTTTTCTTGCCGGCACTTTATCAAACCGTCGTAGTAGTTTCACTTTGAAATTTTGTGGACTTCGTAATTGAGGCATGGACTTCTTAATTTTTTTTAATTTTTTTAATTATTATCAGTTTTTCTTTTTTCCTTTTCTTTGTTTTTTAAAATCCTTATTCCATTTATTAATTTTTACTCGAATTTGCAAAAATCACCAATTTTTCTCCCACCAACGAAGTGAATTGAGTACTTGTTTTATAAATTATACATTCTAAAAATTCACTTTGCAAATAGTCTCCAAAAGATTCATAAAAAACAGTTACTTAAATGAAATTGTACGAGTAAAAAAACAGGAAAGCACACGTAATTGGGTAATTTTTAGTAGGCCAAATACGAAATGATAGTTAACTAAATGGGCATATTTTTTGCAAAAGCAAGAGTCGAAGTCATATCGATAGTTTCTGACATTTTCCTTACCAAGCAATTAACTGTGAGGAGTGTGAAAAAAGGAAGAAAGGAAAATAAAAGTGTTTTTTTTTTTTTCTGAAATTGGAGTGTGAATTTCTAGATGGAGGAAGACCAAAATCGTGAATTACTTACTTTAATATTCACATTACAAATTCAAAAGAATATCCGAATATTCGTCTTTATTAAGAGATGGGTTTTTTGATTGAGAATGTTAGATATTACCAAAAATAATTTCAAAAGAAAAAAGGAAAAACAAACTAATTGAATATATGGAAACAAATTGATACTTGATGAATTTGCCAAAATTACAAGTATGATGATATGCAGGCCAAGACTTTCCTTGTCTATGCGTTTTTCTTTCTTATAAATAGACGTAATGTTTTCTCTTCTATATCTGTCATTCAAGTATGAGTTGAGAGAAAATAGTAATTTAACACTCTAATTTTTTTGGTCTTTTTATAAAGAATAGAATTTGGTGAGTGTGGTAAGACTTAATGTATTTTTCTCTATAATACTTGGCCAAATGCAAAAGAAAAATTGTGAGCTTGGTATCTTGAGAGTTTTCTTGTAATTCTTTATGGTTTGTGTAAAGAGTAGAAAATTAGGTGTGGTAAAGTTCGGGTTATTTTTCTGTAATACTTGGGGGAGTAAAAAGTCTATATGATTATAAAAATTTATCATGTAATGAAAAACTTGACGGTCCACCCATGATTTTTCTTCGGTTTTAGAGTTTTTCATGTAAATCTTATGTTGTTTTTTTTCTTTTATATTTATTTCTCCCGTTATTTTGGTATATCTCAATTTGAAAGCAAGATCGTGGGATCAACGTGAAATCATATTCGGGTTGATTTCTCAATATAGAACTTACTTATTATAAGCATATAATCAAGAATCTCAATGTGTTCTTTCAATTTCTTTCATTTTAATTGTTTTATTTAATCAAAATAGTTATATCATTGTTAAATGATGAGACAGTTTAAGAGACTGAAACCCAGACTCAATTTTTTTTTTTTTAATATAAGTTCTTTTCTTTCATTCTTTTTCTTTCTTTCTTTCTTCGTTCCTTCCTATCCTCTTTCTTTTTTAAAAAAAATTGTCAATCAGACTAAATACTTTTAGGGTGATTCAAATATGTTTGAAAAGAATATACTATAACTTTTGTTTTTGTAACAAAAAGATAAGCCACGAGAAGACACAAAGGCTGAGAATCTTGACCGTAGAGGCAGGATCGATTTGTATGTACTATGGGCTCATTCCCACTAAGATTCTATATATCCTCTTCAATTTGTCTTCACTCTCATCTTATTAATTCATTTATTATTTACTTTCTGCAAACATATTTGAAAAAAAGCTTATATGACGTGATAAAATTAAATAACAAAATTTGAAAATGTCACGTTGTTTTGTGTTTAACCACTCGATTTAAAAATTTAAATTGATATATGGAATATTCAAATGTATTAATATTTATCTATGCATCTTCAACAATTTGAATACTGAATTTCTTATAAGGGATGCTCAATAATTAAATACGTTCAATTGTAATGTTGCATATATACAGCATGTCAGACATTGAAGTTCATTTTCAAGAAAATATTATACCTTTCTTGAATGCTTCATCAAAACTTAACTCTTCCACTACATCTCAATCACTTTAGCCTTACGTGGACATTACCGCATTGAAAGCCAATCATGGGTTTTTTTCTTTGACATCGTGATCCAACTTGGAGTCCACTAATACGTTAATACTTCTTACTTGGATTGCCTCGTGCATCTATATAACTCTTGGATCCTAATTAACTCTAGTATATATCACTATTAGGAATTGAAGTTCCACCCGAAAATGTTAACCTATTAGGAAGAGTAGTTAAATCTTTTATAAATAGATTTAATCAATCTGAGATTTTGTTTGCATATTCTTTGCACGAAACAAGTATTGAACTATATTTGCTTGAGTTTGATATCAACACATTAGATTTAATTAGAGTGTTGAAAATGGAAAAGTAATTTGTATGATAATGGGACACTGAGATCTAGGGCATTGACATTGCCCCGATACCTTTCTGTTTTGAAAAGAGAAGTCGCTGTAATGGAACTACTTTTTTTCCCCATAAGTTGTTGGCAAGTGGGGTTACACCATTTCTATTGCTCAACAGCTCAAAAAAAATGGTATCCTATATTCATAGTTGTGTGTAAAAACTAAGTTTTTATAAACTTATGTAAAATTTCTAGGAGTTGCGTATCATTCGATCTTTGGTACAACGAGCTAGAAATGATGACCCCAATCAAGCTTAACGAGGTTTTGAACTAGTTTGGTAGTTCAGTTAAAAAAAAAAAAAAAAAAAGGCTAAGAGATCAAGGAGAGGACAGTTTTATAATTTCGTATCCAAGATTTCATGAAAAGTCGAACAATTGCAGCTAAAAAATCGCCAAAAGGAGGAAAAAGAAAAGAAAAAGAAGAGGAAGAGATATATATAGTCTTATCTCTTCTCTAAGCACTATCCTATTTTAGTTTTGGTGAGTAAAGAAATTGAAATTCCTTTTGGGGATAATTAGTTTGTAGGTATGATGCATGATGGTGAATGTAACTTTGGTAGGCCATGATCCATGGCATGCCATAGACAAAATCATGTCCTGTTACCTGCTATGCCCTTTATGCATCATACATTACAAAGAGAAATTGCAATGATACTATACATTTTTCACCTTTGTGTGACATAATTAGGTTGCTAGTGGGAATTCATAGTGTAAATAAAGTTCACAAGTTCAACACTTCTAAAGCAAATATTTCTTTCTATATTGCTTTCAACAATATTAAGGAGTGTCTTTCTGAATTTTCGTTAATGGTTTGACTATTTTGTACAAATCATTGATACGACGAAGGTATGACTAACTTAAGATGCTTCAAGTATGGTATTTCATTTTATGATTTATTGAATGTCCTATCCAATCGCAACAACTAACATCATTGAATGGACTTTTATAGAGGCAGATATAGTATTAGGTAAAATTTTAGGTAAAGTGAAAAAGTAGATCAAATTACCCCCACTTTACCTAAAACTTTACCTAATACTATACTTGATTCTAGAATTATTCTTATTAAATTATACACTTAGTTGTATATGTCATACTTAGTTATGTAAGTAGACAATTTTGATTGAGACATCCACAAGTAACAACACAACAGATTTGGATTCGTCGAAGATGAAGAAAGTGCAACTGACAGTTTTTTATAGTCTTTAGTTAAAAATGAGTATAAATAAAGTGATTATTTTTTAAATAGTGAATTTGCTCGGTCATGTTCTTGGAATGGAAGCTCTTGATAAATTGAAATCCAATGAAAGATGTTATCAATGATACTTGGGTAAATGGGCTTGGAGTTCATTTTTGACACTTCCAATGATCTCACACTATCCTTGTCCAGTGTAGCTCAAGACCCATCAAAAGTGGGCTCAATCACGATAGAAGTCCAAGTGACTGTCGATGTGCTTTCGTTGAACATACAAATGGCCCAAAATAAGTGCAAGGTTCACCACACTTAGCCTATGTTCTAATAAATTTTTATTTTCGAAATTAATTTTTAAAATTGAGTGGTGATTGAGATCGGGAGATGAAATGCGTAATTAATATTGAAATTTAATTTTGAGTTACTAATAAAAGTTAATATATAAATAGAAAAAAATAATAATATGATCACAAACTTAGAACATCTCCAATGAATTTTCAGAATGGAGAAATAATGTTTCCAATAAATCTATTAAAATTAATTATCCAATGTAACATGTGGGGAAATGTTCAGTTGCCCACAGTGGGAAACATAAGCCCAAACTCACGCCGATGTTCATGGCGCCACATCATCGATCAATTTTTTTAAAATTTGTTTAATTTTTTTTTTAATATTTACATTAAATCAGATAAATAATACATAAATGTCCTCTAATGGTGGAGGGCCTCATCCGGCCCCTACGAATTTTTCTCCGACTGTAGACAACATAAGCTACCCACAGTGAATAGGAGATCGCAACTGGTAACATGTGAAATATTATGTGACCCAACAAATATAAGCATTACACTATGAAATATAATGACTACAACTAGAACCCCAAGAGACTTAATTAATTATGACTTAGCATATTTCTGATTTTTTATTAATTCAATTCAAACATTTACGTCCCATGTATTTATAGGGTAATAGGGAGTAGTTTATAAAGATTTTTAAAGGTTTTTAATGTAAAAGAGGAGAGAGAGAATGAGTGGAGGTGAGTGGTTGAAATTTGTGGATATGATGAGATATGTGGATATGATTAATTTAGGGTAAAGAAAGAATAAATAAAAAAAAACGATAAAAAGTATTTAAAACATTTAAAATGAGTTCCCTAACAAGCCATGGTCACATATAATCAACCTTCATAAGTTGTTAATATACATTTTAGGGCTTGTTCTTTCCAATATTTTCTTACACGCACGTATTTCCACACTCATTTTCAACCACACACATTCTCCAATACAATATACACCACACATTTTATACGGAAAGTCGTGCCCAATAACTTAATAATCAAAAGAACATATTCAATTTAATATAAAATAAAAATTCAAATATTTATTTGCCATATTATTGGAGTTTACTCAGCCAAAAATTTCAGCTAATCAGCATCTGCCATTTGGCATTTTGGAAAAAGTCAAGAATTCAACGCTAATTCAATGAGTTTTTGTAATTAGTACTATTTCTCGATAGTTGACCATCGAATCAATCAACTTTGGCCATTCAAAAGAAAATATGACTGGTAAAACAAGGAAACTGAGAAACTATTTAGAATTTAGTATTTTAGGGATTCATGTCTTTTTCATCCTCTTTCTTTTCTCTTATTGGATGATCCCGAAAAAAATTCTCACTATATCATTAATGAGGACTATTGGGGTCTCTTTCAAAAAAAAAAAAGACGATCAAGGTTTGTTTGAAAGAAGTTTTTTCATAATAATAATAATAATAATAATAATAATTATTATTATTATTATTATTGAATTTATATATTTTTTAAAAAGAAAATATAAGGGTGGGAGTGTAATTAGAGCCTTGATCACATAACAGAGATTTGAAGGTTTTAACTACTGCACAATATTTAAACTAGTGAATTTACAATTAAACATGGTGTGTATATATATATATATATAAATATATATATATAAATATATATATATATATAATTGATAATTAAAAATAATTTTCTAGAATAGTTGTCGTAAATAATGTCGAATGAATTACACAAGTGCTGATGGGAATGCTTTCAATAGAATAATCTCGAATATTATCACTCTTGTGCAGTTAAAAATATATTTGATTAAATTAAAAATCTAATTCAAATATCAAAATTTAAGCCATGGACTTGAGTTTCAGGCCTTGTTCTTTCTACCATAAAATTCAAAATTTTTTTCTCACTCTTCATTTTCAACCACACATATAATTATTTTATATTTTTTAATAAAATATCTCTTATTTTCAACTACACAATTTAGACGCAATTTTAAAACTTTCTGCTAACGGTGGGAACAACAAGAGCTCAATGCCTTTCCCATTCAAACTTGCCGCTTTCTTCCTATTTTACTTCTTTGAAAAAACCTTCTCTCTCTCTTTCTCTCTCCTGCATGATGCATGAAACGCATTTTCTCACTCTTCTAGACTATACATACATATATATATATATATATATATGCAAGTGTATTATTAATATATTATATTATATATGTATCCCCAAATTTTAGCTCACGCCATTTAAGAACAAATGGATACTAATGAGAATATTATTGATGTGCCTCAATATTTCTTGTGTCCCATATCACTTCAGATCATGAAAGATCCGGTGACCACCATCACCGGCATAACTTACGACCGTGAAAACATTGAGCACTGGCTGTCGACGGCGGAGGATGCCACCTGCCCGGCTACCAACCAGCCGGTGCCGAGAGACTCCGACTTGACACCCAACCACATGCTCCGGCGGCTAATCCAAGCTTGGTGTGTTGCAAATGCCAAGAACGGGATCGATCGAATCCCAACCCCGAAAGCACCTCTCCATAGGTCCATAGTTGTTGATTTGATAAGAAAACTCAAGAATCCATTAGGCTTTCTTGATTCATTGAAGCAAATGGATGAACTTGCCAAGGAGAATGAGAAGAATCAGAAGTGCATGGCGGAGGCCGGGTCCGGTCGAGCTATGGTTTTGTTCGTTTTGAAATGTTTCAACCAAGGTAATTATCGTGTCGAATTTCATCCTTGCCTTGGATCATGTGTGCAATACATTTTATACTGAAAATCATCTCTTAAAACCTTTCTTGACTGTCTTAAACAATCAGAAAATTGATACATATTTTATAATCAAATTTTTTCATTCTTAAAAGCAAAGAATATTCGTTTATTTATTGAAAATTTTGTCTTGAGTAGGTAAAACTACCGGCCTCGAAGAAGCTTTGAGAATTCTCAATCTCACATGGAACCATAGTATCGACGAAAACCGGCAACTTATTGAAGACAACATCAATGTCGTCGAATCCTTAATATGGGTTTTGAAGAGTACCCACACAGAAAACTATTGCACCACAAAAACTCAGGCCCTCCTAGTATTGAAAAAGGTCATTGAAGGAGCAACTCCAAGTTTGCTCGATAGACTAAGCCCTTATTTCATCAAAGAAATGGTAAAAACCCTAAAATGTGACAAACTCAAAAGATCCCAACAAGCAATAAAATCCACCTTGCAAATCCTCATACATATGTGTCATGTTGGATCAAATCGAATGTCAATCATAGAGCAAGGAGCGGTTTTCGAGCTTATAGAAGCTGAGCTAGATCAGAACTACCTCGACTCAACGAAGAAGATAACCGAGCTTATATTTACGCTATTAGCACACTTGTGTTCGTGTGCGGATGGAAGAGCAGAGTTCTTGAAACATCCTGCAGGGATTGCGATGGTTTCGAAGAGATTGTTGAGGATTTCGCATGCGACCGATGATGGAGGGCTACATATATTTGATTTGATTTCAAGATTTTCGGCTACACATGAAGTTCTTGTGGAGATGCTTAGGGTTGGAGGTGTGTCCAAGATTTGCATGGTGATTCAAGCGGATTGTGCTGATGATTTGAAGAAGAAAGCAAGGGAGATGTTGAGGTTGCATTCTAACGTTTGGAGAAATTCTCCTTGTATACAAATTTATCTTTTAACAAGGTACGCTAGAGCCTAGATGAAAGTCTTGATGTGTTATTCCATTTTCTATTTATTCAATTATCTTATTTTAATCAAAATAATCCACATATATGAATGAATGTATGGTTCAATCATGTGAATTATTTTGATTGAATTAGAAAACCTAATAGACATGAAATTGGATAGCGAACCGTCTCGTTAATTAGATGACAAGATGCATAAATGTGAGATTTTTCTTTTTCTTTTTTTTTGTTTCGTTTTGTTTCGTTTTGTTTTGTTTTTGTTTTTATTTTTATTTTTTCAAGGGGATAAAAGTGGGAATTTTGGGTCGAAGAAAAAAATTAATGGCATTTTTTTGGTACGGAAATTAATATGATAAATTCGGTCATATCTAGTACAATATGTGCCGAATTTGTTTCTAATATTGGTTTCCAGGTAATCTAAATAATTTCTTGTTCCAATTCTAGATGAGCATCATGACTTATTAATACATGTTCGTGTAGGTGATAATTTTTATTGATTGAAAATTAAACCATATGAGTTTTAATGCACTCATGTATGTTATTGCAATATTTTAAGATAATATATATGGTAAAGTTCATATTATATATGAAATTAATATGTAGCTAAGTGGAAAGCAAAATAATTTTAGCTTTGTATATATTCTATCAATAATGATTTTATACATGCATTTTTTTAACTAAATTAAATGAATTATTACTCTTTTCAACCTTAAATAAGAAAACAAAAACATATTCTTATTATTTTCATAATTTATATTATTGACGTTCTAACGATACATATTTCAAAAAAAAAATTCTTCTGAAAAAAGTTTTATTAAATACAACAAGTAATCCCAATACAAGAAAAGTACCCAAGACAGACAAATAAATAAAATAAAATAAAATAAAATGAAGTAGCCGCCTATATTAATTATTCTTAAAATATGGACTATGATTTCTCGAATCACCCCTTTGAAGACACGAGAAATTTTGACTTGCAACTTGCAAGAGATTTTAGTTTTAAGTTTTTTTTTTTAATTCTCCTATTTATATATTAATAAAATGAGGTCAGTTTCCCACTCAATTTTATAATTTTCAAAATTAAAAAATAATATTTTATTTATATTTCCCACTCAAATACAAATACTTAATTTTCAACCCATACATAATCTCCCGTTATTATTACCCTTGATCTTTTAACAGAATCACTCCTTATCCCTCCAATCGGTATTATTATCGTGTGTGATCTTTTTAAATCTCTCATCCATATCTCTCTCATTAAATCACACAAAATCAAGGAAAAATTTATAACCAAACGAGGACGAAATAATGTGTTTTTATACTTTTTTGATCGAATGTGCTTTTATATAGCTTCGTCATCCCCCTTAAAGATGTTATATCACACATTATTTCTAATCCGGTTCTTGATTTTATTATTTTATTTCTTATGCTATTTATCATAAAAAAAGGAAAATATATTATTATAATTTTTATTTTACACATGTTTTAAATTATAACTTAGCCATAAATCTCTGCGTGTAACGCACGGGAGAAAATATTAGTATATATAAAGCGCACGCAGCTTAAACATTTTAGTAAATTACACTGAATTAATTATGTGGACCGCAACATTTGGATTAATGTTACTTTTACAATTATTGAAAAAAAAGAAATTGTGATGATTAATTAAATATTAAATTGGCAATTGTAAGTGGCAACCATGAAATGGAAGCCAATGATAACCCATTCTCTTTCCAATTTAAAATAGGCATTTTAATAAGACACGTCATAGGCTTTTCTAGAAAGTCAACTACTTTTTGCCTTCTCCATTAAATTAAATCGTAATTAGGAACTGGAGATATCCTAATCCAGGTCATATTAATTACGTCTTTCTTTCTCCCATTTAGTGGGACTAATTTTTCTAATACGTGTGCGTGTAATTTTCAAAGTTTACCAACTTTGTCACATGCTTGATGTTAATGGAATTCTAGATTCTCGTACAGTTTTGCGGAGGATGACACCTCGATGTGAAATACCAAATATTATCGAGAGATTAAGGGTATGTTTGATTGGTGATAAAGTTACCATGCGCGGTATTTTGTGTAAAATATGTGATTGAGATTGTATTGAAAAATATATATGTGGTTGAAAATGTGTGTGAGATTGTACGAAATTACGTGCGTACAAGTTAATGTCCCAAAGAACAAGACCTTAAAATAATGTCTGATGGTATTATGACAGTGAATAAAATTCGCAAAGCGGAACGTGAAATTAAGGAAAGGTGAAAAGATCTCGATAATCTCGAGTTAATTAAGTTGTGTTTTATACGATGCTGATTATTAGA
Organism: Jasminum sambac; assembly: GCA_018223645.1. Classification (NCBI taxonomy): domain Eukaryota; kingdom Viridiplantae; phylum Streptophyta; class Magnoliopsida; order Lamiales; family Oleaceae; genus Jasminum; species Jasminum sambac. The sequence goes on from CP073652.1 coordinate 34,144,496, forward strand.
TCAACTAGCGTGTTAGTATATGTGTAAAAATGGATTTTTATATATTTTTATGTGATATAGGAGAGAGAATGAGTTGAATTAAATTGCGGAGACTTGTGTAGTACAGGTAGGTCCCACGAGAAGTAGATGTGAAATAGGAGAGAGAATGAGTGGAATTGAAAAGAATATATAAAAATATCTCCTCCTAAAGTCATTTAAGATAAGAGTATTCTATTTTGTTAAATTAAATTATAGTCCAATTTCCTTATTGAATGTATAATTTATTTTCCATGTACTAAAAATACCCTATTTAAGATAATTGGAATACTAAATATCAAGATAGATATTTCATCTTCCAAGATATTTAAACATGTTCACACTACTTTTTGACCATTCAATATAGGGGTAAAATTGGAAGAATATATGAATATCTTATAATTCCAAGAATATTTAAGATGTTTTCTTAATATGTGTGAAAAATAATGGGTGCCTATATTAGTGGGACGGAGAGAGTATATAAAAATGTGTAGGCTAACTGGTGTAGAAGTGGAGTTGTATTAGTCCATTTTGAAATTTTTATTTAATATTCCGGTGAGTGTGTTTTGAATTCTTTTTGATCTAAAGAATTATGTATATTTGGAAGACGTTTGTTTTTGCATTAATTAACATTGCCAATTTTATTTCGTATGTTTTTTTTTTCTATATTTTGATTAGTTTTCTTTTTGAGTCAAATATTTTGATTAGTTTCAAACCTTGCAAATAAAGTTGGGCTCTGATTTTGTTCGTGTCTCTCAACAAGCCACGTATAGAACATCAACAATAATTTAAGATTGGTGGTTCTTGAATCAATTCTTTCAGTCACATATTACATATTGAAAATAATAATTAAAAGTTGAAATATTTTATGTTGCAATTTGTTTTCGAGTTATTGTCTCATAAATTTTATTCAATTATCTGCATATGTGACGAGATCACAATCCAATTTTTTAAAAAAAATGAAAATAAAAAAATGAAGAAGAAGAATAATTTCGAGAATGATGAAAAAATAAAGATTCTTATAAAGTTATAATTTCATCCATACAATATATTCATTCCATCGATATCATCTTAATGTAAAGCTATAGTACAAAATCAACATAAGATATGGGCTATCCCATTTTCTTCAATCCTTGAAGAAAGCATATTTTGACGGATTTAAGGGATTGGTACCACGGTGCATCGTCTTAACACCATTGATATTATCTGGTACTCAAAACAGATGAGTCATCATTTCAGACATTGTATGATAATGTTGAGTTTATAGTTGAATTGATAAGTTTTAATTGCTGACTCCAGTGTATCGTCAAATATGTTACTGTTGTCGGCATCAAGGTTGTCGAGATAACCGAACTCATTTAGATACACTTTTACTGATATAAGTCATTCACGTTATCACCTTTTCTAGAATCTTGTAATTCTTCGATAAACTCGAAGGACAATCTTTGTCATGACAAATTCCTTGTGCGTAGGGTGGCGACATAGAGTGTGACGGATTAAGTAAATCAATTAAGATGAAGCATACAACAAATTATTATTTCTAATAATGAGCGTCCACGGTAGCTAGAGTTCAATAAGCGAGGAGACGATATGAACTCTAGCGACTTTTCATCATCATCCACGATCAGAAGATAGTTTAGCTCATTAGCAACTCAAGTCTGCAAAGAAAAAATATCGCCTTCTACTTCCAAGAATTACAAGAATCTAGAAAATGTGATAACGTGAAAGGACTGTGTCAAGTTAAAGTGTATTTCAATCAATTGGATTATCTGGATGAGAAGCTCGAAGTGGTTGAAATACTATTTTACCTGATACAGTTCTTTCACGATATCACTCTTCTAGAACCTTGTAACTCTTTGACAAACTCGATGGACGATCTTTTCATGATGAATTCCTAGTGCATAAGAAGGTGATATAGAATATAATGGGTTAAGTAAAATCAAGAAAAAAGAATACAACAAATTGACTTCTGAAGTATACAAGTGAAACAATATGAGAAACATAAATCGATCTTATATTAATAGTTTCAAGGTTTCATAGATGGTACAAGTAGTTCCAAGACATAGAAAGCATGAGGATTAGTTTGTAGGTTAGAGGTTGGTAAAAAGACATGGAAGCATGACTGGTCCGTACGGATATTCCGATGCATAATTATTTAAAAATATTTCTGATTAATTAAATATTAAATTGGCAATTCCAAGTTACATGTATGATGATGTAACCACATGAAAAGGAAGCCATTGACAATTACACATTTACACTCACGCATTTTTCCCAAATTTTTTAATAAGACCCGTCGTAGGGTTTTCTAAAAATTCAAATTTTTGTGTTTTCCATTATTATTAAATTATTAATAATTAATTAATTGTAAGGAAGTGGACATGTTTTTCTTTCTCCAAGTTTTAGTGGGACTAAGTTTTCTAATTTTAGCGTGTTACTATAATTGATCTTTGAAATAGTAGATATGGCAAGAATCTTGGAAATTTGACCACAATTACACCTTCTGATTATTGACGAATAAAAAATGATTTTCGCAAATTAAAAATAATTTTAATAATATATTACAAGTATGACAAGAAATAATTAAGTAATATAAAAAGTAAAGAATTTGGGTGTCAAGACGATGTTAAAAATTATGACATAAACATATAAATTATTTATACTTTGTCTAATTTGTTTTTTTTTGGGGGGACTAAAAACAATATAAAACTAAGGTTAATATTTTTTTTATCAGATTAGATTAGATAATATGAATCTAATATATCTCACTTATCCTTTTCCTAATTTAAAAAAAAAAATGAGGATTCTTGAAACTCCATAAATAAATCCATACATCCTCCTTGTATTTTTCCCATTATATATACCACAAACAAAACCGTGGTTCTTTCTTTGCTAGCATAGTCATGTCATCGATAAAACGCCAATTCTTAGCATGTTCTCTCTTGATTTTCTTAACTTCACATGTTATGTGTATCACTCTCCGATCCGACTTCGATTTTCTCCGTGGTTCTAAAAAGGGTGATTACATATATAGTGGGGTCATATGAAGTGAAGCAATATCTTTATGAATTCGGTTATCTCGACAAACTTTGTCCGAACAACAAGGATGTATTCGATGATAAATTGGAGTTTGCGCTAAAAGTTTACCAACTAAATTACAAGCTTGATGTTATTGGAATTCTAGATTCTCGTACAGTTTCAATTCGCATATGATGACATTGACTCCTCAATGTGAGATACCAAATATCATCGAGAAATTTAAAGTAATGTCCGGTGGTGCTGTGATACTAAATTAAAATTCGCAAAGTAAAACTTGCGGTTAGGGAGATGTGAAAAGATCGCGATAATCTCGATACTGTAAAGTTTTATATTAATCTTGATTATGTTATCAGAAGTCTGTTTGTAATTAGTCCATGCATTTCGAAATTTTATTTGATACTCAAGTTTCGTATGTTTCAAATATGTTTGCCAGAATTTTGTTATGCATTAACGGAGATGCCTGTTTTAGTTAATATACGTGCTTTTGTATATTGAGATTACTTTTCATACTTTACGAATGAACAAAAATAATAATAATAATAATAAATTTTGGTGCTAATTTTCCTCGTCCCTGTCACCTACCTCAAACGTCAACAACAATTTAAGAATGGTTGGTCTTGAATCACCTTCTTTCAGTCACATTAAGAATAACAACTTAAAGTCAAAATATTTTTTGTTATAATTTGTTTTTGAGTTATTATCCCCTAGATCTTATTCAACAATCCCGTTCTGTTGCCCACAATGGTTACCGTAACGATATCCATAATGGGAAAATATCAATGACACGTGTGGAAAAGCGTAAGGCCCCCGCTATCGTGGAAGCGTGTTATTAATCCGACCCATTGATTTATGAATACGATTCTGATCATTTGTGAAGCGATAGAACACTTATCTCTTATTCAATTATCTTTATACCGCAGTACGGGATCAGATTACAATTGAACTTTATGCTAAAACAAAAATGAAGAATGAGAATTGAGAGAGAATTCTAATATGATCGATTCTAATTTCATCCATGCAATATGTTCATCCCGTCAATATCATCGTAAAAAATTGCCCTTCAAATTTTTCAAAGAATTCCGAGTTTCTAGAAAAGGTAACAACGTGAAAGGACCGGTTAAAAATGCAACTAATACAAAAACTGTCACATCATTACCTTTTCGCCTCATGAGTCTTTGAGTGAGATCTTCTCACAATGAATTTTTGTATATTAGATCGCGACATAAAACGTGATAAACTCAATAACAAATTAGCCAATTGTAAGTATACCATGCCCGCAAATAAAACGACCTGATAACCCGATACCCTTATAGGCTTATAGCGTCGGGCAGTACAAGACATAGAAAGCGTGAGCGGATTGTAGATCAGAAGTTGGTGAAGACATGGAAAGCTTGAATGAATTTTGCCGTCCCCGAGCCCTACAAGCGTGACTTGCTTTGTAACTGTCTACCCGTTAGGCTTGCATTGTTATATTCCTGCTTCCAGAGTTCTCGCATCAAGTGTCACCAGTTTCAATTTAACAGGTATAATAATAATAAAAAAAAAAAAAAAGAAAGATGTAGCTTCGATTTCAAGGATGATCTTACAACTCCTCAACAATTAAAGATCATAACCGTCAGACCACAGAACAAGTGCAAGAAAACAAAGCTTTATGAGATTAATGCGAAATAGATCATATTTCATAAAGACAATCAGCAGAAATTGCAAGTACGAGAATACAACTCTTCGTCATCATTTTTCATTTTTTCCTTTTTTGTTTCCCCCCAAAAGCAGAAGCCAATCCTACTCCAAAACTGCATCATCACTGTTGAGCGCATTGCACCCTCTGGCCCCCACCATGCATATCCTCATCCTCGTCATACGCTTCTTGATGCTGGGTCTGCCTCCTCCTCATCTCCTCCTCGATGTTCACATCGTGCAGAGTCGTCTCCTCACACTCGTCCAACTCCATGTCTGTAACTTGAGAGAGAGGCTTCGGAGGCAAAACTTTCTCCAGTGCGTTAACCTGATCTGCACTCAAAGAATCCGGGAAATCAACTGTGAAGTGAATGTAGAGTTTGCCCTTCATGAATGGCCTCTGATACATCGGCATTCCTTCATCATTGATCGCTTTAAAAGAATCTGCAACATCATTGTACCGGTAAAGTTCTGAACGGCTGCCGTTAAATACCACAAGTACAAACAGATGGGATTACTGAATACTAACCAGGCTTGACAACTTCACCAGGTTGTGATCTAATGAGGAGCTGTCTACCATCTAGGTGAGATAATATAAACTGGAAACCACATAGAGCTTCTGTGAGAGACAAAGTGTGCTCGACAAAAAGATCATCACCCTTTCTCTTAAATTTCGGGTGTTCTTTCTGCTGGAGGATGAAAACTATATCTCCAGTCACTGTATCAGGCTGTAGAACAACACAAAAACAATTAACAACCACTCAGCTTTCAGCAACTGGCAAAAATGCTATAGATTCTGCGGAGTGTATGGACAGTTAGTATAAGATGTTGTACCGCTTCATCAGCTTCGCCCGGGAATGTGATCTTCTGTCCATTTTGCATACCCTTTTCAACATGGACTTCTAGAACTTTCTTCTGCTGAACGACTTTCTCACCTTTGCATTGAGGACAACGGTCTTTGTCACTGATGGTTTCTCCTGTGCCCTTGCATTCATTGCAAGGGTGTTGCATTTGCTGGATCATACCAGGGCCTAGCTGTCTTATGTTAACTTTCATACCACTTCCTTGACATCCCGTGCACTTCATCGAAGCTCCAGATTTTGACCCTTTCCTGCAAGGGAGAAAAGATCAAATTACTAATGGGATAGAGATGCAACACAAGGTCTACGGAATGGAAATCACAGGCCTTGGTCTATACCCATTACACTTTGAGCACAATACATTGCGGGATAAAGACAGCTTCTTTGTGGTACCAAGATAGAGATCCTCAAGGGAGACCTTCAGAGGATGTACTACATCCTCCCCTCTCCTCTGCCTCCTTCCCCTACTGCTACCGCCACCACCTCCAAATGGGCTTCCACCAAAGAAGGATGAGAAAATGTCAAACGGGTCATGCATGCCACCGCCTCCACCCATTCCTTCCTTGAGTGCATCTTCACCATACTGGTCATATATCTCACGCTTTTCAGGATCACTCAGAACCTCATAAGCATGAGCAAGCTCCTTGAACTATACCATACAAAAAACAGGCAATCAAACCAATTACTAACAGAGGGTAAAATAAACAAATCCGATATCCATCACGCAATTGCTCTTTATCCATCACAAATCCAGAGCAGTTGAGCAGCAAAAAGGAAACAAAGGAAAGAAATCTCCAAAATCGAATAAACTCATGTATGAATGTAATTCAGTTTCCCAAATACAACATTAAAAGATACAAGATGAAACCCCAAATACAACATTGAAAGATACAAGATGAAAATAATAAGAGTTCAGCTGTGAACTAATTATAGATTCTCCAATTACTCATTAACATATGATTACCAATGGAGTTCAACTTAAAGCCACAGTATTCAATAAGACATAAAATGGTTTGACATAGGCAAACTTTCACATAAATCCTAAGTGATTTAAAACACATGATATATTGTAGATATAGTTATGATAAGCAGTAATCAGTTAATATGTGATCAAAATCAGGGTTCGGTTTCAACCAAAATATAAAGGGTGCACATTTTAATTTCCGCCTAAACAGTCTGTGTAATGAAATTGCAACATTAGAACATCCCTCCTCCACTACTCGTTCAACGCAAGATTAATTCTTAAACAAGCTACTAAAAATCAAGGTAAAATAAAATTAAATTTCAATCGTTTCTTTCGCTCAAATATTCATGCTTAACCATGACTTCTAAGCAGCTCAACCAAAACTCTTCACCATATAGGAGAAATGGATTCAACACGATTGTTTCCATATACCAACATTCTAACTTCTGCATTCTTCTAAGAACTAAAGAAATTATCAATTTCCCGAGCAGTTCACAGACATATCTCACTTCTTCCTACATAATTCACCATATACTGAATGCAATTGCTCTTTTTTCGTCAATTCACAGAAAATCAGATCTCCGTAATCAAATTGGAAATAAGGAAATTGCATTAAATAAATGTAATAATTGGCGTCAAAACATACCTTCTCAGGATCTCCACCCTTGTCAGGATGATTCTTGATAGCGGCTTTCTTGTAGGCCTTCTTCAGATCATCCTGCGACGCCGTTTTAGACACACCCAGTACCTCATAATACTTAGTGTTATCACTTTTCTTCGGTGCCCTTCCAAACATCTTGGATTGCACACCAGAGTCACCAACTCACCGATCAATAACCAAATTACAGAACGGATCTAATGTTGCAGCTTATGAATCGAATTGATAAACTTGAGCGAGAGTGCGACGGAATAGAGAGATGGAAACGCGAGACAAGGAAAGCCAGGGGGAGATGTATTTATAGGAATTTCTAACGGTTCAGATTGATTCCTGACGGGAGAGGAAGAAGGATCTTGGCCGTTGTATTTCCGAATAAGCAAATCTTGGGGTCTAGAATTCTCTCCCGCTTTCTAGTGCTTATATTTTCTGATTGTTATTATTGGAATGATGAATGTGAACCGTTCATCGTGCAATTAACGGCTGAGATTTGCATTCTAGAGCATTCTACAACGGGAAGAATTTAGAATTTGCTGAAAGGCCCTTGTATTTTACATTCATTAAAACTTTTCCAATATAAGATCTTGACTCTCACTATCGTCCTCGTACATTAATTGCCAAGATTCACATGATCACCACGAGTGTTGTCTCCTTGGTTTAAAAAAAAAAAAAAAAAAAGTTTATGGGAATTTTATTAAAAATAGTTTTAAAATTGTTCAGTAAAACACACATAAATTTGAAGCATTTAAACACACTACAGAACGAAAAAGAAACAAAGAGAACATATTAAACGCAAAACAACAACCGGTAATTCCTAAAAGTGAATTCCCACCACATAGAGACGAGAAAATGTTCCTACCAACCCTGATCAGCCTTCCCAACTCTCCTGGGCTTCCCCATGGGGCCCAATTTGTCAAGACTTCTTTACAAAACATATTCGCGTTGCCTTATTTATTTATTTATTTATTTATTTTAATAAACGTTGCCTAATATTTTTATTAACATGCTCGGTATGACTTTTTTAAAGTTATCTTTCTTTATCACCAAACATTTGTTTCATATAAATTAGATGTTTCACCCGTGTGTTGTACGGGGGATAAAATTTTTAACTAATAACTTTATTGATAGATATTAATAATATTAACATAAAATCTAAAAAAATAATTAAAATAAAGAATGAGTTACAATAATAAACTTAAAGAATTTAACTTGAAACAATTCTATAAAAATTTCGATAGAATTTCCCCTATATTTCATACTAATCCATCGTAAATATACTGAGAAGAACTCACTAAAATCCACACAACTTAATTTACTATTTTCCATGAATAGTAACTTAATTAAGCATTTACACGTCTTTGCGTGAGATGATAATTTGTGGCGTGATTGTCATAATAGATTACATTTCTTCGTTGTAAAATTAATCTGCTTATGTAAACCCAAAATAAAATGATATTAAATGTTATAGTTATTAAAATAACCATATTAAAATAACTCTACTAACATTCGTAGAGCTCATAATTTTTTCTTTAAAATTATTTTACATTTTATTATATGCAATTATAAATTTTGAGAGATATTAATTATTATACATCATTATGATGTATGTTATTAATAATCAATATGTAAATAATGATTTTTAAATTTTAATTATGAAATATAATCAGTATAAAGATATATTATAAAAACAACAATGTAATCGATGCAGTCACCATACCTTAAACTGCTCTTACCACATTTGAAATACTTATCCTCGTTCGACCCATCCTCATTTACTCTGGGCTGAACGCAAATGATATAAGAATTACAAACTTCCATGCCCCGTTCCTGTCCCCGTCCCCGTCCCGCTAGAAAATTCTCATCTGTGTCAATGCGCCATCGTGATAGTTTAATCCAAAACTTTTGTTTCGACATTTTATTTCTTTAATAAATACATTCTTAATATATTAAACACATATATTAACATATTAGGTATAAACTTACTAATTTAACATATTCGACATATTAAATATTGAATGATTTGATATAACATTTAAATTAATTTGGATAAGACAAATAAATTGAAATATATGTGATTAATACTTCAAATATACAATCTAACTGATTATACTTAAAAATAAAATAAAACATCAACAGAGAAAATTCAGTATAAAATAAATAATTAAAGTAAGTAGGATTCTTAATATTTATTTAGGAGACAGAAATTTAGATAAATATTTAATAGAATTGAAAGCCAATTAAAATATTCTAATTGAGTCTTATAATTTCAATAATTGATTGAGGTGATAGCCAATTTTTTAATAAGAATTCTTGATTTATTCCCAAATAAAGCGATATATTGAACCAAAATTATTATATAATTGTTGGTTGAGTAATATCAAAATAAAAATCATTACTATTTGAATACCTATTTTTGGAGCATTACTTAAAAAGAAAAAAATGGAAGCGAGATCCTTTGAAACACCAGTAATTATACTGAAAAAATATTAGTATTTTGTTGTCATTTATGCTTCAAAAGAAATATCATGATAATACAAAAACATATGAGAATAAAAAAGCATATTTTCAAAAAAAATGATACTGAAAAAGTAAATAAATTTAATTAGGGACTAATGATCACTCGAATTACTTTACAATAAGATATAATACCCCAATTGTAAGAATCCAAAATTTATAGGCGTTAACTTAACTTTATTTTAAAATGCATAAAAAGGTAAATTAATTTCATAAGCACATTTTTTCTTTCCTAAGAATAATCTAATTAATTTTAATTATTTTTCATTTTTTGAAATAATTATGTTTCCCCATTTTTAGTAATTTAAATAATTTTGATTAATTTTCGTCTAATAAAACTATCTCAATTTTTATCCAATGAAAATATACCCAATAAAATCTGAGAAATATAATTAATTGTAATTAATTATAGTATAATTAATTATAATAAAATCGTGTTTTTAGCTAATTCTTTATAGAAATAATTTATTATTTCTAAATAATTAGTATTTTAACCGCAATTTTAAGAATTGTATGAATATAATTTTAAAGATATTTTACAATTAAAAAGATATCTTGCATGTAAAAAGTTGTCTTCCATTTTTTTAGGAAAAATCTAGCTAACCATGGAAATGTAACTAATTATAATTATTATTTATCTTTTCATTAATGTTATATTTATGTTTTAGCAATATAATTAATTTTGATTAATTTTTTTTCCAACGAAATTGTTTCAATTTTTGCCAATTGAAAACGAAATCCAATTAAATTGTAACAAAATTATTAATTTTAAGTAATCGTAATATAATTATTTTTAATTAATTTTCATTTTTAGCTAATTATTTTTTAAAAGAATTCATTATTTCTGCGATAATCATTTTAATATCGGCCGACTTACTTTACAATAAGATGTAATACCCAAATTCTAAGAATAAAAAATCTTATAGGTGTTAACTTAACTTTATGTTAAAATACATAAAAAGATAAATTAATTTCGTAAGCATATTTTTCTTTCATGTAGCAATGTAATTAATTTTAATTATTTTTTATTTTTTGAAATAAAGTTATGTTTCTATTTTAGGAAAATTAGGAAAAATCTAGTCTACAATGGCAACCTAATTAATTTTAATCGTTATTTATTTTTTAATTAATGTCATTTTTCTGTTTTGGAAATATAATTAATTTTTATTAATTTTCGTCCAACGAAACCATGTCAATTTTCACCTACTAAAACCAAGTCCAATTAAATCTTAACACTAGTATTAATTTTAATTAATTGTAATAGTATTAATTTTAATTAATTGTGATAGAATTCGTTTTAACTAATTATTATTTTTAGTTAATTATATAGGAAAGGAATTAATTATTTATAAAATAACTATTTTAATATCATCACTTCTAAGAATTATATGAATTTAATTTTGAAGAAATCTTATAATTTAAAAGATATATTACAATTTAAAGGTTTTTTTTTCATTTTTAGGGAAAACCCCCAGCAATTTAATGATTTCTTGCATTTTTTAAATTAATTATATTTTTCCTTTTAACAATGTAATTAATTTTTATCAATCTTTGCCCACTAAACCCATGTCTAGCTAAATATTGGCAATAGAATTTATTGTTTTAATAAATAATAGTTTAAATAATCATAGTTAATTTTTGTATTTAATTTAATTATTTCTAAGAAATAATTAGTTCCAAAATGATTGGCTTGATAGCCATAATTTTAAGAACTATATGAATCCAATTTAAAAAATATCTTACAATTGAAAATATATCTTGGAATTTAAAAGATATAAATATATATTCAATAAATTGATCTTATACATTTATTTTAATATTTTATTTAAAAATTAAACAAATTGTAATTTTTTATCCCATCAAAATTAAATTTTAGTGAAATCACTAATTTTAATTAATTTTCATTCATCAGCTAATTATTATTTTTAAAAGTAATAAATTCTTTCTAAAATTAATAAAAGGTCCAAGCTAAGGTTTTAATTTTCATGTTACATATTTATTTTAATTTTTATGTAAAAATTTAATAAATTGTAATTTTTCATCACACAAAAAATTAAATTTTATAGAAATCGCTAATTTTAATTAACTTTTATTCTTTAGCTTATTATTTATAAAAATAATTGATTGTTTCTAAAATTAATTATTGGGTCCAACCTAATTTTTAAATTTTTTAGTACCCATTGGGGATCATAGTAGTGAATTTTCTCTCAAACTTGAGCCATTTCTTTGGTAAGTTTTTTTATTTTTGTGTAAAACTTTAATGAATCGTAATTTTGTAGTGTAAAAAAATTGAATATTAGTAGGATTGTTAATTTTAATTATTTTTTGCTTCTTAGTTAATTATTTATAGAAATAATTAATTATTTCTGATCTTATTTTTTAATTTTAATGTTAAACCTTTATTTGAATTTTTATGCAAAAATTTAATCAATGGTAATTTTTTATGGCATAAAAATTAAATCTTAGTAAAAACTGTTAATTTTAAATAATTTTATTTTTTAAATACCAAAATTGTGAAAAAACAATCAATTAAAAATTCATTGCAATTCTCGGAATACCCTTATATTGTTCGACACATAAATATATATTAATTGAAGATTTGATAGAAAAAATATAAAAAAATTTGGAATTTGTAATATTTGAAAGAAAAATATATAATACTTTTCCTAATAAACTAAATTACAACTAATAATAACAGAAGCTAATGAGGTAACAAATTAAATTTGTTATTTGTTATTGAAGTTTGGATGTTAAAGTGCAAAATAATGAAATATCTTATTATATTTGAATTTTCCGCACAAACATCAATTAAATGTCGTAACAAATTATCAAAATTTTTTAATCTTATTACATCAGTAGTCATTAATCTATATCAATATCAATTTATATTTAAGTTGGGTACTAATTTATATATTTGGGGTAAATTTTAATTTTTTTTAAAAAAAAATTTATATATTGATAGTATACTTGTTTTAAAGCTCTCATCAAGTCGAGCAAAATAGAATCACAAATTATTATGTTTTATATGTAGAAAATAAAAAAAAAGGAAATGATAGAGAGAATATTTAGATATTATGAGATGGGGTAAAGTAGGGTAGAAATAATTAAATAAAATCTCTATACATTAATATTAATATATTAGGGAAAAAATAAAAGAGAGTTGGATATGGATTCGGAAATTAAAAAAAGAGAGAGTTTATTTTAAGTGGGAAAGCAGTTCTGACAATAAAAATATAATAAGAAAAACACCCAATTTTCTATATATATAAATTATTCTATATATAGATAGAAGTTTATATTAGGCAAATTCAATAGGCGGGAAAAATTAGGAATGTTTTTGGAGGGAAAAAAGGCTGCTTTTATATATATATAGATTTGCGAGATAAACAAATTGAAGTATTATTTTTTATTTAATGTATTTTCAAGGTAAATCAAACATGGAATAGAATTAAAAGTTAAAACATTTTATACATTTCATTATATTTGAATTTTACACACAAACATCGATTCAGTGTTGTAACAAATTATTAATTTATATTTAAGTTGAACACTAATTTATATATTTGTGGGAAATTTTAATTTTTCAAAAAATAAAAATTTATGTATTAATAGTATACTTATTTTAAAGCTATCATCTAGTCGAGTAAAATAGAATGACAAATTTTTTTATATGTAGAAAATAAAAAAAAAAAATGAAAATGATAGAGAAAGTATTTAGATGTAATGAAATTGGATAAAGTAGGGTAGAAATAATAAAATAAAATCTATATACATTAATATTAATATATTAGGGAGGGAAAAAATAAAGAAAGTTGGATATGGATTCGAAAATAAAAAATAAAAAATAAAAATAGATTTTTTTAAAAATGGGAATACGGATTTAAGACAATATAAAATATAATAAGAAAAAATCATCATTTTCTATATATATAAAAATTATTTTATTATAGATAAAAGATTATATTAGGAAAATTTAATAGGCGGAAAAAATTGAGGGTGCATTTAGGCTGAGAAATGGCTCTTTTTTTATATATATAGATTTATATTTAAGTTGAACACTAATTTATATATTTGCGTTAAATTTTAATTTTTTAAAAAGTAAAAATTTATATATTGATAGTATACTTGTTTTAAAGCTCTCATCAAGTCGAGAAAAATAGAATCGCAAATAAAAACTATCATAAGATAAACTATAGATAAATTATTATAGCCTCATTTTCTATATATAAAAATTATTCTATGTATAGAAAGAAGTTTATATTAGGCAAATTTAATAGATGGGAAAAATTAAGGATGTGTTTTGGAGGGAAAAAATGCTCCTTATATATATATAAATATATAATGATTTTGATTGGCTACAACAGTTTGAGCGGGAAAACTATTAAATAAATGATTAAAAAATATTTTTGTTCAATTCTTTTTCTATATTATAGATAGATTATAGATTCCAAATAATGTAAACTTTGGCTTAGGGTAACTGACTGAATCAAATAAAATTTTAAAGAACTTACAACAAATTTAGACCAAAAGAAAAAAAATGAAAGGTAAAGGTATTTTCCAATTTGCTTAACTCTTGTGTATGTTTAATTATATATATTTAATTTAATTTAATTCGGATCTCAATTTTATTTAATCACATCTCATTTGAAAGCTAAAAATCTCGCATCAAAGATTCATCTTCGTGTAATAAAGCTTTGAACTCGTGTTATTTGTCTTCCGGATGTTTACGAGGCTAACTATTCCAGTGATGCTCCAAAATTTGCATAGGGCATCTCAAATGTACTGAGTGTGGATTTGGATGATATAGAGGAAAAAGATAGAGAGATGGTAATTATTTTAATTGAAATTGAATAAAAAAAATGTTGTAGGAAAACAGTGTGGAAAAGGTTAAAAAATGAAGAGAGAAATAAAAATAAATTTAAAAATAATAATGAAAGATATGTAGATGGATGTTTGTTTTTGAAAGTAATACGGGAAACGAATAAGAAAAAGTGAAGAAAAACAGGGTAAAAAAGAGAAAAGTTATTAAAGAATATAAAAAATTAACAACAAAAGAAAAAATGTGGGAGCCGTGGAACCCGCTAACAAATATGTGTCTCTCTCTCAGACCCTTGACATTGTAACGACACCATACATTGGAGATACACTTGAGAAGGTGCAAAAACAAAATCCAAATCAAAATGGACTATTGTCTCCAACACTTTACGCTTGTGCCATGAGGGAGCGAAGCATTCAAACCGACCATTGTTCCCTTTTTAAAAACAGGTCGCAAGGTACAGAATTTACTTTAATTTCCTTTTTATTTGTTATTAATTTGCATATAAACTCCCTAAATTTTTTACTTGACTCTTTTTTAACTTGAATTTGTTTTTATCGCTCTCTTCCTCATTTTTCCCCTACTTCTATTCTCAATCTCTTTATCTTACTTGTATCTAAACACGTTTCAAAAACAACTTTTGTCGAGAATACAAAAAAAGTAGGCACCTTAAGATACCCAATTATGCGCATCGGATCTTTATGTAGTAAAATTAATAATAATCCAATACACATTCATAGTAACTCTAAGGTACCAACTTGTGCGCATCGGATCTTTAGTGTTAGTAAAATAGAAATACTTCAACGATTAATAACAATGCATCTCTAGGTCAAAATAAATACTACAAAACTTTTGTTGATGAGCGATTAATGTAATTGTCATGAATTAAAGATGTTCAAACTAAAAGAAACTACAAACGGCACAAGAGCACACCACGTTTACACAAATTTTTGCATCGGTTGCGTCTAAAAATGTAAAATCTTACAAATTTCTTTAACCCAAATTCGAATGAGATAGACATTTCAAATTGTTGTCCTCAAATACTTGAAACAAACTTCCTTTCTTTTTTCTTTTTTCTTTTTTTTAATGAACTTCCTATTCTCATTCATACTTCACCGTGACCTTTTTATAAGGAGATTGATGTGTACACGACTTTACATAATTATTAAGCTCAACATCTTAACAATAATTGCTCAAGCTACAACCCATTGAAACAGTCATCAACAGACTCCCAATTTTTTACTAAAAACATTTTCACTTCACACTTTGGTCCTATGGACTATCTGAATCTATTTCGACTCTATTATCCGATTCATAGTCAGGTATACTTTCAAAATGAAAACGATATTTGTACAAAAATTGCAACAAAAGTGATGAAGTAATCAATAGTATTTACAGTTAGGCATACTTTCATCAAAAGCCGAGGTGTTGACAATTAAAATTGGCAATATATATCATATGATTGACGTATGCTCTCGCTCCACTACCAGGGGAGTGGTGCCAAGTGTTAATTATCAATCAATATATTAATAATTTAAATTATCGATATATTGACATTTCATCTTTTATGATCATGACTATCACAGAACAACGAAAATTTTCTGGTTCTAGCTACTAGGAGAAAGAATAATGCTTCCAAGAGTGGGTCCCCTAAATGCTGTGGGGCCCGCGTGCCGGTTTGGGGCTCTCACTTGCTGGTTCCAACACCTGGAACCAGATCAAGCCGGCAGAGAATAATAATTTTCTTATAAAACTGTTGATGCATGTAGCGACACAACTCCTTTAAAAGACCCTGAACATTTCACATGGGAATGGAGAGTGAAATCCGAATCAAAACCCACTGGACAAAACGAATCCGGGCGTGGGGCTAGATAATTCCCGTGATTGACTCTTGGGCTGCCTTTTCCCCGACAATGATTTTTTCTCAAACTCTAGTGCACTCCAAAACGGCACCGTTTGCCCATTAGCATACCAACCCACCTCCCCCTTCCCTCCCCAGCCTATCCAAATTCCTCAATTTCCTAAATCAATTTGAAATATACAGCTCAAAAATTTTCCAATCTCTCCACTTGGATGATTGATTGATAGATCCACTTGCTCTCCTCAAAGATACTGCAACAAAGGTTCTTTCACTTTTTTCGCCT
This sequence comes from Jasminum sambac, assembly GCA_018223645.1. Classification (NCBI taxonomy): domain Eukaryota; kingdom Viridiplantae; phylum Streptophyta; class Magnoliopsida; order Lamiales; family Oleaceae; genus Jasminum; species Jasminum sambac. The sequence goes on from CP073652.1 coordinate 34,161,180, forward strand.
GACATTTCTCACTTTCTACTTCCCGTTTCTCTCTCTCTATATGTATATGTAGTAAAATAGTGGTCAACCTGATTTTTCAGGAGATTTAAGCTTCACATTTGTTTCTTATTTGTAACATACGAGTTAAGAACTATCTTGTCAATGTGGAATTCTGTGATTTCTAGATCTGTATTTTTCTGTACTAAATTATGGGTTTTATTGAGTGAAGTTTAATCGCAGGAAGGAAATTGCCTTTTATGAACTGGATTTGCTCAATTTGCTGTTTTATCGGTTTACTGTGTGCAAAGAGCTATCGAGCTTGTACTGAAGTTAATTTTTCTTCGCCAAGGTGGAGTTTTGTTGGCTGAATTTGAAATTTTCTTCAATTTTCTGCAAAATTTTCCCCCTAGCTTCTGGAAGTCGAATAATTAAATTGCAATTTAAGACACTCCTCTCTGAGAGAAGGAATTTTGCATTTGTGCGTTCGCAGTCGAGGAACATAATCGCATCGGTCAGATTTAGCTTGCCATGTGTGCTGTAAATTATGGTGTTAAATTGTTAATTAGCATTTAAATGTAAATGGTGGTTGATCAATTATATGAACGAGCAACGTAATTACGGGATTGAATACTTCCAAAGTGATTGCACGGTTATGTCTTGTCATTTGCTGGTTGTCATTTTTCACTTGTCACCAAGGTTGCTTTTCCTTTCCTTATTATCTTTAGCGGATTGATAAGTCAATTGATTCCTTTTCTCCTGTAGTTTACTCGTCTGCGGGTTGGTAGTGTTGAAGTTGGTTTAACTTTTAGTGCCATTTCCTCTCTTTTATTTGATGAGCTCTTGTCAAGAGGTAAAAGGGGAATTATCGGGGGAAGAACATGGTAAACCATTTGGGTTTTCTTGTGGTAGGTTTGGAGGTGATAAATTGACATGGGTGCCTCAAAGAAATGGATCAAAGCATTGATTGGTTTCAAGAAGCCAGAGAAATCACAATGTTCAGAGAAAGATGAAAATGTAAGTGGAATTTCTTGATTGTCTTTTTTTTTTTCCTCCTAAAATTTAAATCAGAGGTAAAAAATTGTTTTGGGAAGTAATCCAACACTCAGTCACCAAAATGTCCGATTGCTACATTTGCCTGCATTTAACTCTGTTGAAGATGATGTCTCTACATAGCCCTTTTTCTCTGTCTGTAAGTTTTATTTTTACTTGGGAGCCCGAATTTCCCTTCCCTCTCCTTAACACTTGTTGAAGGGTTTGGATTTCCTATGTAATTTTTTGCTAACTACCTATTCATTTCTAGAGTCCTGGTGTAAGAAGGCTTCTTGAAGTGATTGGAGCAGCTTTTATTTCAAAAAAAAAAAAAAAAAACCGTGGGTGTGTATTATGAACTACCATGAGCATAAGAGGAGCTTGATTATGCACACCCCTTTCTTCTGCATCCAAAACTGTAGCAGGAGTACCTCCTAGTGTCATATATGAAAAGTTTGAATGGAACTTTTACAATTGTATTACAAATCCCTTTGACAGTTGCACCAACCATATCACGATTATCTAGGTTTGGGTACAAAATTATTTTATAGGCATGGATTGCTGAATAAAATCATCTAACCATGCAGAGAAGAGGGAGCACTGGCAAGATTTGGCATGGAAGAAAGCACTCTGTTGAGATTGATGCTAACATACTTCAAGATGAGTTGAATAAAGATGCAGCTACATCAGTTGAAGATGGAAACTTTCAGCAAGTTTCAGATTCTACTAGCTCCCCTTCCACTTCACTTCAGGTGCAAAATGCTACTCAACAGGAAACTAGGGAAGAATGGGCTGCCGTACGCATCCAAACAGCATTTAGAGGATTTTTGGTATTGATTCGAATCGTTTATTCAGTTTTGTTGTTATTGAACTAACAATGGCAGCCATATTTCCAGATACATGACATGCAGTTTGATTGGAGATTTCATGATTTCCCATCTAGATTGAGTTTTGGTTTAGGGTATATCTAGCAGGGTGTTCATGGACAGGAAGCTTATGCAAATGGGCAAATTGAGTGTTGGATGAGTGGTTTTGAAGTCCGTGTATGGATAAAAAAAAGTACTTTTAGTAAAATTTGTAAGTGTTTCTAAATTCTAAAGTCGTGTTCGTCGAAGAAACATGTTGCCAAAAATGTCCTTAGTCTGAATGATTAGGGTTTGTTTGATTGGTGATAAAGTTAATTTTCTTGATATACGTGTTGAATGTGTGGTTGAAATTTGAAGAAAATATATTAAATAATTGAATGAGTGGTTGTAAATGATGAGAGAGAAAAAGTTGATAAAATTTGTGTTGGTTAATGTTGAATAGAACAAGGCCTTAGTTGACATTATGTGAACATGGAGGAAGAAAAATATCCAACATGATGTGAAGGATTCCAAAGGATTAAGTGTTAAAACCCAAGATTGCAGAATGTGTGAATGCTTCATACACAATTAATATGCATATAAATCGGTTAGAGACAATCTCCTTTGTATTACATCATAATTGTTAGCATGCTTTTATTTATTATATTCTAAGTAAATAATTGTAACAAATATCTAGGAACCATAGCCATTAGTCTCAGCTCAGCACTTGAATTCTTTTATTATGGTGTTGAAAGTGTTATTTTATTCAATAAAAATTGAGATCGCAAAATTTCCTCCCTTAGAGAATATATGCTGAATAAAAGGGTGGTAAGATACGTGCAAATTTTTCAATCCAAGTGAAGAATTATCTGTTGAGTATATTATATGATGTGTTCATTAAGGATGTTAATAGTTTCCGCATATATATTGTACGTGTGCAATATGGTAATTTACGGTAACTAGAGGTTCTCATCCTTAGAATTAGATAGTACTTGCATTTGAGATTGGCTGTAGGAGATAAGTTAATAACTCAATCATGTACTCACACCATCATTGATTTTAGTTCTTTTTTTTTTTTTTGGATAGAAAACTGCACATTTTATATATCAAAATAATTTTAGAAATAGCATTGATTTTAGTTCTTTTAGTTCCACTTTTGTTCAAGGGACAGAGATCAGTACTCTGTTTCAACAACTTGACTGGTTTAATATATTTGATGTACTTTCTAATTTTTTTTGGGATAAAAATCAGGCTAGACGAGCTTTACGAGCGTTGAAAGGATTAGTGAGGCTTCAAGCTCTTGTCAGGGGTCATGCTGTAAGAAAGCAAGCTGCTATTACACTCCGTTGTATGCAAGCTTTAGTGAGAGTCCAGGCTCGTGTCCGGGCAAGGCGCGTTCGTATGGCATTGGAGAGTGAAACAGACGAGCAGAAGCTGAAACATCAACTTGAACATGAAGCTCACGTTAAAGAAATTGAAGTAAGCTACCTTTAGTCAATTTTTTATTTTAGATTCTTTTGGATGGATAATATTACTCAATTGGGTGGTTGCCTAAGAGCTTGTTTGCTTATCCATTTTTAAAAACCATGTTCATAGAAACTCATCGTCAACAACACATTAAACATGATGAACTATCTACCTTTCTTTCCTTTCTTTATTTTTATTTTTTATTTAAGTTTCAATTACTTTATAGCCCACACATTTTTGTCGAAGAAACTATTTTTACTCAAGAAAATATTAACATGCTCTAAGATTTCGTAATGTCACAGTGAAATTTAGTCTTCATTACAGTTTGCTTCACTGTGGAATAAATATATTTTGAACCATTCTTGATTTCATGTACATTTATCCTAGATTTGCATGACAATTTATTGTGTTTACTGTTTTCCCAGGATGGGTGGTGTGACAGTGTTGGATCTGTTGAACAAATTCAAAACAAATTATTGAAGAGGCAAGAGGCTGCGGCTAAACGTGAAAGAGCAATGGCATATGCTTTAGCGCACCAGGTAAACATTATATTCTTGTGTTATATTTTAAAACACAATTTAGCTGTTCAATAAACCGCACAAAATCATGCTGTCTACTGCATGTATTCATCAGAAAATTAAGCATGTGGTCCTTTTGACTTTTTTCACCCGCAGCTTCATTTCTACTATTCCACCAAACTCCACAGCTTCAATATGGACTGCACATCTCAATCACTAGTTATTATCCACACATCTCGTAGGTCTGACCACTATTCAATATGAAAAGTTAGTTTTAACAAAATAAGGGCTTATTCTATTGGGGAAAATGTAGATTTACTCGAATGATGCATTAAATGTGTGGTTGAAAATTGGGGAAATGTAAAATAATTATATGAATGGTTGAAAATGATGAGAGAGAAAAAGTTAGTGGAAGTTAGTGAAAAGTTATGGTGTATAGAACAAGCCCTAAAAGTCTACCTAAACACACACGGAATAATGATAGAATACCTCCATCCTATGCAAATGCTCCTATGTTTAACACATATCCTTGTTTCAGTGGCAGGCAGGATCAAGACAGCAAACAACGTTGGCCGGTTTTGAACCCGATAAGAGCAACTGGGGCTGGAACTGGTTGGAGAGATGGATGGCTGTTCGTCCCTGGGAGAATCGCTTTCTAGACTTTAATCTGAAAGATGGAGTCAAAGTTCTTGAAAATGGATCAGCCGATGCTAATAATAAAGTTGCCAGAACACTGTTAATATCCACAGGAAAGAAATCGACGTCAAACATTGCAAACGAAAAAGGTGGTCCATCACGTTTGACCATTAACTTGAACGAGAAAAGGGCTCCATCTCATTCTGATGGTAGCAGCTCTTCACCCGGTAAGTCAGTAAATGTGAAAGAAATACCAACCTTGATATCTTCCAATACAAGGCCAAAATCAGTCCTAAAAGACTCGGTCGAGGAAACTACCTGTAAACCTGTTACTGGTTCAAGATCGCATAGCAATCCAAAAGAGAGATCTGCCCTTTCAGATAAACAAGGAAAAAAGCGTTTGTCTCTGCCTAGCAGCGGTCAGTCTCTCTTCGCCTCCCCTCCCCTCCCCGCCCCACACACACGTACACACACAAAAAAGGTACTATTTTCCTTGACTGTAAGCCGACCTTGCTTTATGACCAGACCCTTTAGAGAATCTTTAGCTAGGATAAAGAAGGCTTACTTGTGGGTGAATAAGTAAAACTTCAAGTTAAATAAATAGTAATTTCACTGCTGGAAATGGGAAACAACTAAGATGACGTTCTTGACGTTTTTGTTCTATTCACATTAAATTTGATGAAATTAAATTTACTTTTAAATGCGTGATTGAAAATTGGAGAAGGGGTAGTAAAAAAAATATAAAGAAACTATCAAATCAAAGTATGAGTGGTAAAAAAGGATGAGAGAGAAAAACTAAATTTGATGAAATTTAATGTTGATAGAACAAACTAAGGACTATTACTTGAAATAGGAAACAACTAACAAGAGATTCTCTTGACATTAAGGGGCTAATTCTCTCTCTCTTCCCCCCTTTTTCTTCCTTTAACACTTGTACTTTTTTTAAGCTTTAGGTAGTTAGCTGGCTTTTAGGTTGACAGGTGATAGCACTTCTGATAAATCTAAAATCAAAGTAAGAAAAAGAATTATGTAAATATGTCTGGGAACAAAAGTTTAAAGAAGCTTTCATTTTATCTTTGGAAGCATGACTAAACATGCATCAATGCAAACCATTATCATCGCTGTTTTAACTTGTCAAATTCTCGTCCCGATGCATGCAATTATATATATATATATATATATATATATATACACACACACATGTTGAAATATTGAAAGTCATAAATATCACACCATCCAATTATTGTCTTGCTAACTGCATCTATTTACAAATCAACCAGGGTTAAGTCAGGGGTCTCGACCAACCGGGCAACCCAATCGAGCTGCTTTCAAAAACTCACCAACTGGCCAAAAGCCTGCGAAGGATAAAACCAAAATAAACGAGAATGGTATAAAGCCTTTGAAATCTACTCCACAGGGCGGCAATTAGCGATTAGATAACTGCACTTGACTGCGGTTTCTGTCTGTTGTAAAAAAAGTGGCTCTTTCATGTTAGATGATGCTGTATCCTTTATATCACCAGAAATTAAGAGAGGTGTGTTCTTGATATAGGATTGGTGGGGGTTTCAGCTGAGTGTCTGTTGTAACAGATTATTTGTTATTGTATTTATTGGTTCATTTGTGTTATTTATTAACTGTATTCGAGTTTTCGGGATCCATGCATGGTGTGATATATTGGTAGTAGTGTAATGTAAGAAGAGTTAACACAGTGGAGTTGTGTAAGCTAGAATATTTCCAATGTATTTGTGGATTGTTTTATAATTTTTGTTGAATAAGCAAAGGTAGTGTGTGGTGGTTATCTTCAAATGATGAATTGGTATTTGGTCTTTAGTCTGATTGTTGAAAAAATGAATGGAAAAGGAAAGAGAAGAGGCAATTGTCACACCTTTTCTTCCCCCAATAAAAGCTGATTTTTAGGTATGCTTTTGCAAAAAGAAAATTCCTTTAGCGTGCCAACAGATTTGACTCCTTCCTGATATTTTTGTAATTAATTAAAATTTTATTGAGTCACTTTTTGTCCACTTCCATTTAAAGTGATTGACTTCTTAGTCAACGGTTAAATTATAAGGTGATAGAGATCATTTTTTTAATTTATTATTATTATTTTATTTATTTTTTCTTTATCTTAAATCAATCACATCTATATATTTCGTCACATTCATAAATTTTCATAATTCAGAGGGTGTTTGCACCCACTTTTTAATGCTTTTAAATGTATTTTTTTCAAATTTCAAATTTGGTCAAACAAATCACATCTACATATCTCTCTACTCATTAAATTTTAACCATCCAACTCCACTCATTTTCTCTCATCCTACTCATAAAAATATATTAAAACTCATTCGCTAACGCACATTCAATTCCACTCATTCTCTTTCCTCTTTTACATTAAAAATCAATCCCTATCCCCCTATATATGTTATAATTGAAAATGATGGGTTCCCGGCGCTGGGAGCCTTTCGTAGGCTCCCAACGGGGAACCTACCACACAGACCCCCCCTGAATGCGGGGTGGGGTCTAGGCCATTTCCTGCTGGGAGCCTATAGTAGGTTCTCAGCGCTGGGATTAATCATCCCTGATGTTATAATTTTGCAGAATGATAGTGAAACATCCAATAAAATGATAAATCATTGTCATTCTAGAAGATTGTAATATATAATCTCACGGTGGATAATAAAATGAATCACAAAGTATGTGTATCATTATTTATAAATATTTTTTAATAATATAAAATCTATCCAAAACCAGCTCCCAACCTCATATGTGTTTGTCAGGCCAAGTCATTTTCATTTATCCCCAAATCCCTATCACCCAACAATGCTACTCTTCTCCATTTTCTCTTTCGAAGAAAATAGAGAATTTTCAAACAAAGAAAAAAAAAATGGTATGATTATAGAGTATAGCATTTATTCTGTTTCATTTATCTCTATTTAAAAATCATTTTCATCAAAACGAAAATTTAATATAAATTATCAATCATATATTTTATATCACTACTCATCATTACATGCATCTTATATTTATCATTATTATTCAATAGAAAACTTCGACTTTTAACAAAGTACGTCTCTTTTGAACACATCCACGGTATACACCTAGTGAAAAAAATTTACAACTTCAAAAGAAATTTTTTCATAGTAGTTTTCATTTATAAAAGAGAATTATGATATTTAAAGTTAGTGATAGTGTTGCAATGTGATATTAATTGTTATCTTAAATCTTAGATGACATTTAAGATTAGAGATTAATTATTACTAACTCAATGCTATGTCATCGATGATGATAATGATTAATTATTATCGACTAATTGTCATATGCCAATTAGAACGTTGATTTTAGATGAACATATAATATTAAATTTTTTAAATAATCACCGAACGAAGTGAGTTTTCTCTGCTACTTTATGACCAAAACAAGCACTTATCCGTGTTCCGTCTTCATTTATCATTTCGTCTTCACCTGATCTCTTCTTCCTTCTTCCACTTTTTTCTCTGCAAATCCAATCACTTCCTCTCCTTCTTTAACCTCCTCCACGCCGTCACCTCCTCCGTCGGACTTCGTTGGGACACCACCACAAAAAGCAGCGGTATACTAGTATATTGATATGTCAATTTTTTATTGAACAATGAAAAGTGATATAAAAATATTTCACATATCAATTGAGTTATGCAAAAATTTCAAATTTGAGGGGTAAGTTAGTGCAAACCCTTGAGTAAAAATTGTACCCCGGTGAATTTGCCACTACTCAAATTTTCATTATGCCGTCGTCGTTGGTATTTCAAGTGTACGGTTCTTTGTTGGGGTCTCTTCAACCGCACACACATTCACGCACTCAAATGTATCATGAAAACAGAAAAAAGAATTTAAAAATTAATAAAAATACGAAAATTAATTTCTCTCTCTATCGCTCTTTCTGTGGAGAGGGGAGAGATCATTGTTCATATGAATCTATAGAGAGAGAAAGCAAATTGCTTTAGGGAGAGAAAGTGCGCATTTGGATTGGCTATCAATTTGACGTTCCTTTTTGTCAATTGTGCAGAAGTTAAAGGATCGAAGCTAGGGCTTTTGGGGATGACAAGTCGCTGAGAATTCTAGCTCTGATCGTACTGTAGAGATTAAAAATTAGGGCTTTAAGTTAGTGATGGAAGTTGATTCAGCTATGAGTGGGGAGCCCGAGCACGATCCATCGGTTCAGACAAATACAGCCAACGGGCCAGACCAGCCCGCCGAATCTCAATCTCCTTCTGCTCAGCAGAGTAATAGTAATAGTAATAGTTTTAATAGTAGTAGTAATAGTGGTGGTGGAACGGTGGTGGTAGGGCCGCGTTGTGCGCCGACTTACAGCTTGGTGAATGCGATAATTGAGCAGAAGGAGGATGGGCCAGGGCCGCGGTGTGGTCACACGCTGACAGCTGTCCCGGCAGTTGGGGAGGAAGGTACTCCTGGGTATATTGGGCCGAGATTGATTCTGTTTGGTGGGGCCACAGCGCTTGAAGGGAATTCTGGGGCCTCTGGAACTCCTTCCTCTGCTGGAAGTGCTGGGATTCGTATGTTTCTTTCGACTCGTGAAATCTTACTATATAGTTTATTAAAATTATAAACGTAGAAAGAGCTTATAGATTAATATGGCTATTTAGTCATGTTGAGTTGAATGAAATATCATATCTGGTGCTTTTAATTGAAAGCCGAGGAACTGAAGTGCCTAAATTTTGATGCTTTTTCTTGTCATTCTTGAATTTTGGTGTTACACGCACTTTGCTGTTGTAGAATGCATGCAAAGAATTACCATGAAGTAAAATTCGAGTAGGAATGAGGTGTTTATTTAATCGTTTGAGTTTACATGTACTAAGAAAGTTGAGATGGAGATTGAGTATTTTTGCTAGCTCATGTTGTTTGAGGTTCTTGAGCGGCTGACTTAAAATTTCAGAATTTGCGAGAAGTGATGTATTTCTTCTTATTTATCTGTTCATATTGACTTGTAGGAGTTCAAGATATGAAGGGATTTCACATTTATCTTTGTTGAAGGGTGCTTTAACTCATTTTCGGTTAAGATTCTAGTGAATTACGTGAAATGGATTGCTCTTTTAATAATCAATTGAAGCATTTTCTGTTTGGATTGTAACTTTAGGGAATGCTCATTCAACTTTTTGCCAAGCGACTATAAAATAGTGCCCAACAGGTCTGTTAATAGCTGAACTCGAATGATGTTAAAGATGTATTTGATTGCAGGGTTAGCTGGGGCTACGGCAGATGTGCATTCTTACGATGTATTGACGAATAAATGGTCTCGGTAAGCTTAAGTTCATAACTTAACTAAAAATATATACTTTAATTTCTGGTGGTGTAGTGGTCACGTATCTCAGTTCTAAGTTTGTTGTAATAAGGAAACATGCTTTAATTAATTATGCAGACTTACCCCAATTGGAGATCCACCGACACCAAGGGCTGCTCATGTGGCTACTGCTGTGGGTACTATGGTTGTTATTCAGGTTTGTTGACAGGTGGATCGATAGTGAGAATTTTTATTTGCATTTATCTCTTCCTGTTAAGATATTTACAATATTTTAATATTTTGTCATTGACAGGGTGGGATTGGTCCAGCAGGTTTGTCTGCAGAAGATCTCCATGTTCTCGACCTCACACAGCAACGGCCGCGATGGCATAGGTTAGCCTCTTTGGGATAGTTTTGATGTGGATATTTTGGACACAAATATATGAATGCATGTGCCTGCACGAAAATAGATAATACATGAGTCCTTGTAATAGTAAACGCACGGACAACTAATGTCTTCTTTTAGGGTTGCCGTCCAAGGTCCTGGACCAGGGCCACGCTATGGGCATGTCATGGCTTTGGTGGGTCAAAGATATCTCATGGCAATAGGTGGAAATGATGGTCAGCATCATGCTCCATAAATTTGAGATTTCCTTGTTCCTTTTGTCCCCAAAAATATTTCAAGAACAATAATTTGTGCATGATTTCTAGGAAAACGAGCTTTAGCTGATGTATGGGCATTGGACACGGCTGCCAAACCATATGAATGGCGGAAACTGGAACCAGAAGGTGAAGGTCCACCTCCATGCATGTAAGTTCCTACCACTTTCTCCTCACCCTCAGGACTAGCTGCATTACCTATTTTCCTGTTTACGTCTCTCCATTCTTAGGCATTCCTTTTTATGATTCCGGTAGAAGTTAATGAAAGTTTTATTTTACCCTTCATCTTCGATTACTTTTGAGGGAAACATGAAGTCAATTGGGTAAAGCACTTGGCTTAGTTTGGCTTCTCCATATTCTTTTGTACAAAAGTATACTTTCATGTTTTAATTTAATTGTTTACAAATATCCCATTTCCATGTATAATTAAATTGCGGAAATGGTAATATCCATGGAAACACACTGGATTTTAACATCTTGCTTTATGGAACAGTTCATGAAACAGACTTTTATATTGAAACTCAGCATTTTGATGGATCTTTCTGTTTTAAGAATATTATGGGACAATTTTGTTTGCCTGTCTGAATAAAGGCATTAAAATGATCTTTTTGGCTTATCATGGTTAGAGCTTTCCGTTATGTGGTGTACTTCTTCTAGATTAATAATGATTATGTTAGATTCTGCCTCTTTCGTTCAGTTAACCTAGTCAATAAATCCTTTTCATGTTTGCTGGTGCTCATGCCAAAATCACATTGTGGTATTACCCTGAAACAATAATAAAAACATATACATATTTGAACATGTTGTCTTGGTAAACAAGTTGTAATGTTCTGTAGGATTTGATGCTCATGTAACTTGCAAAAAATAGCTAATGATGTTTGTTTCATTTCAGTAAGGAAAAACAAAAATTCCTGATATCAGCATTTCGCTTGTTTATTACGGGAATCATGAGCTCACCAATTGAAAGCCTGTATGATCTGTATTTTGCATTTCTCTGTATTTTATAACTAGCAAAAGAGGGGAAAAAAGTGGGAAAAAGTGAGGGATCTTTTAGTCCTCCATTGGAACTATACTTGTATATACATGTCATATGACCATTTCCACCAGTTGCTCTTGTATAACTAGCAAAAGAGGGGGGAAAAGTGGGAAAAAGTGAGGGATACATTTTAGTCCTCCATTGGAACTATAGCTGTATATACATGTCATATGACCATTTCCATCAGTTGCTCTCGTTTAGTAATGAGTTTACCTTCTTGGTTTAAGGGGAATGGTTGTAATTGACACTGAGGATGTTCTAAACCTAAATATATACTTGTTTCTGTGGAGTTGTCCAAGCCTTCTTGATCCTTTGACTGATTATGGCCATTCCTCACATTTTCAGAAGTGTTTTCCATACTCATTTTGATATCCATAATTTTCAATATGTATTAGAAGTATGGAATTGTTGCACAGCTAAGTGTTTAGTTTCACCTCCAGCTTTTAGATCAGGTAAAGCAGGCCCTTTTGTTATTAATGGTGATGTAAAATGTTTCTTCGAGCTTGAGAGTCCAATTTTCAGTTGCAGAATTTTTTAAAATATGAAAAATCTTTGGAGAGTATTTGTTGTCTTTCTAATCTTTGCTAGGTTGGATAACTGTACGCACTTAGAACTGGTTCTATTTGACGTGGTAGAGAATTCTCCATCGAACATATCCAAAATTTTAAGCTTGAACCAGGATATTGAAGTGCTTGATGCGCAATTTCATCGCCTTATAATTTTTTAGTTTTTGAGAAGAAAAATTTAGCACCTCTCATATGGAATGCCATGGAAATATGGACTGTGTTATTGTAAAGCGACGTTCTCTTGATCTTTTTTCTTTCTCATCACTTTTCCCAGGTATGCAACTGCAAGTGCACGCTCAGATGGCCTTCTTCTTTTATGTGGAGGGAGGGATGCAAGTAGTGTGGTTAGTGTGATATCTCAAACTTTCACGAGGGATTATAGATACCTTGATTCACTTATCCAGTTTTCATTGAATGTGGTCCCTACAATTGTTCCTCTTCTGATGTTTCTGTTCTATAGTTTTTGATATCTCTAACTTTCACGAGAGATTATAGATACCTTGATGCACTTATCCAGTCTGCATTGAATGTGATCTCTACAATTGTTCCTCTTCTTCTGATGTTTCTGTGTCTATAGTTTTCATGGGATCGCTAAATTGACGCTGCCTTTAGTCCAAATTGTGGTCTATCTAAATGAAGAGGTGGTCATGTTTTCTATTTTCTTTGAAGTGCATTATTTTTTGTGTATATGTATACACTCTTCCATTGATTTGTTATTATGTCTATATGTATACTCTCTTCTCACTTGAGTATGTCTTTTCCTGCATGATGAATATGATCTACTGTAGGTATCATTGTTTGCTGCTGAAACTTGACAAGCTAAATGTTGAACTCATGGTGATAAATATTCTCATTAACTTTTGCGTGGCCCTTATATTTTACAATTAAGGAACTTTTATTTGCTGGCTTATGCATGATTATTGTTCTTCATCATCCAACTCTTCAGTTGCTTTAGTTTGGCTCTTTGCTTTCTTGTTCATTAATAGTTAGAGCTTGTTCAGAAAAGCTTTAAATCCTAATTACTTTGTTTTACTTCAATTTTCAACCACCCAGTGTGGAAAATGGAAAAAGAAAAAGAAAAGAAAGAAATATAATTTTTGTTATGTTTCTCTGTAGCCTCTTACTTTTTACTCGCACATTGTTTAGATCACTTCTCTTTGCATTTAAGGTTTACGGAACAAACTCTTAGTGAATCAAATTACAGCTAAAAGTAGTATGTGGCAATGACAACAAGTTATTATAATAAATAAATAGCAATAGCTGAATAGAGCCTTGAGTATGTTGGTGAAGGCAATAGTTAAATTTAGAAGTACACTCTTACCTTACTTACAATAGTACGAGCACTCGCAAAAAGAAGCATTGGTGCATAAATTACCTGGAAAAGGCTGTTCTTGTGACACCTCTAGTGTTGAAGTTTTTCTGTAAGTTGTTAACCAATGGCAATAGACAACTATGAAATGATTTGTCTATTCTTTTTATTGAAGGTGATTTGTCTATACTTTGTCTATACTTTGTCTATGATTCTCAAATTGATTCAGCCTATTCAAATTTTCTTACGCAGCCGCTGGCAAGTGCACATGGGCTTGCAAAGCATAGAGATGGTCGATGGGAATGGGCCATTGCTCCCGGTGTCTCACCATCTCCCAGATATCAGCACGCGGCAGTAAGTTTTTGTATCAATCAGTGATTTCACTAAACTTTCATCTCTATTCAGGACTTCCAATTGAAAGGATTCTTCTTTGTCAGGCTAAAAACTTGTAATTTATATTTTGGCTTTTTAGGTTTTCGTTAATGCACGACTTCATGTATCTGGAGGGGCACTTGGAGGCGGACGCATGGTAGAAGACTTATCAAGTGTGGCTGGTACTTTTCTCTATTTAGTTTTTGGTGAAGAATTTTCTCCTTTTTCCTGTTTCATCTACAAGAAATTTCACTTGTTCCCAAAGAAGGTGGCATTACATAACATCAAGTTTTCAAAAATATCTGCACTTAATTTTTCCTGTGCAGTTCTGGATACTGCAGCAGGAGTTTGGTGTGATACGAAGTCTGTTGTTACGAGTCCAAGGACTGGCAGATACAGTGCTGATGCAGCTGGTGGGGATGCAACAGTTGAATTGACAAGACGCTGTAGGCATGCTGCTGCTTCTGTTGGTGATTTGATCTTCATTTATGGCGGTCTTCGTGGGGGTAAGACATGACACTGAAACATTTTTACGCATTTAGTTCTGGATTTAAGGTGGTAACTGTTAGTAGTGTTTATCATAAGATTATAAAATCTCCTGCAACTTGAGTAAGCATGTGGCAATCAATAAAATAGTTAATTATGTTTTAGAGAAAACTTGGGAGACCAGGAGGTGCACATGAGGTGGTGATGTATGATTTGCATTTTGTTTCTGTATTTTTTTTTTTGAATATTATAAAAATTGCTAATATTACAACTTTATTATGATTGATACAACCATTTATCATTGTTATAGCTTTCACTTTTTGGACTCAGCGTGTGTTCATGTGCACTTTTTTTGTCCAAAATTTGACTAAAAATGAACTTTTTGGATAAATAGTGGCGGGGACCACGAGATGTGTCGATAATAATGAGTAATGATGTGAGAATTGAGATGTATGATCGATATTGATGTTTGACTTTGACTTTTAGTAGTAAATGATTTTTAGATTAAAAAAAGTGTATACGAACACACGCTCAACGTAATTTGTAAGATTCTTTACGTGATTCTTTATTCTCCTAGCACTTATTAAACCTTGGGTCAGTTGGGTGGGATAATCATAAAATTGGAAAGCAGTAAGTTGACAGTGAACCTACAGAAGTTGGTTTGAGATGCGATATCACAAGTTTCGGTGCTTTGCATAACTTTTTTCTCTCGTTATGCTGATGCAATATACCATTTTTCTTTGGGGTTTTTACATGGTTAAATCATAGCAAGGTTTTAGAGTTTGCATAGGATTTAGCTTTTTTAAAGATCCACAAACATCATTTTTCTGCAAACTGGTACAGCAGCTGGTTTGTTATTTGATCTTGTTCCTCTTCCTAATCGCATGCTGAGAACTTAGTTTAGACTATCTGCTGTTATCCAAGGTCATCTTCAGAATGTCGACATTCTGACTGAAGACAATATTATGATATACATTTGGCATGATCAAACGACTTTAACTTTTAGATCAAGTGATCTAACAGGTACCAACCAAAGCACGCTAAATGACGCAAGTCGGATCTGACGTTGTTCATTTAAATTTTATACCTGAAGGGGATTATACATGAAGGGGTGCATCAAAGTTAATACTAAACGAGATACGCTTGACCTGATTTAATCACTCACACTTTTAGATTGAGTTTTCCAGCACTTCCCTTCATACATTGCCACATCTATTGTCTCCTAACATAGAAATGTCACTAAGGGCTTGTTCTGTTCACATTAAATTTCATCAAATTAAATTTACTCTCTCTCTCTCTCTCAACCATTCATACATTGATTTGACAATTACTTTATATTTTTTAATACTCCTCCAATTTTCAACCACACATCTAAAACTAAATTTCATTTCAACAAATTTAATGTGAATAGAACAAGCTCTAATTATGTTAACCTTTTTTAGATTTTCTGTTGCATACTTATTTTAGGGGTCTCAATTATAGTCTTTCCTCTATTATATGTGTGTGCGTGTGTATCTATGTTCTTTGCCTGAATTAGTTTTTTAAGAAGTTGGATAAAGTAAACATTACTTTTTAATAGGTTAGCACTGGCTTCAAAGTGTACATATTTTAGTATGAAAAGGACTGCTTTAATTGTATTCTGTTGTTATGTGTTGCTGCAGGGGTGTTACTTGATGACCTACTTGTTGCTGAAGACCTTGCTGCTGCAGAAACAACTAATGCAGCTTCTCATGCGGCTGCAGCTGCGGCATCAAATGTGCAGCAAGGCAGGTTACTTGGTAAATATGGAGTTGCTGATGATAGAACAAGGTCGCTGGTGCCTGATATTACTGTTGATGGTGCAGTTGTCGTAGGAACTCCTGTTGCTCCACCTGCAAATGGTGATGTGCATACTGACATAAGCACAGAAAATGCAATGCTTCAAGGTTCCCGGTAAGCTTGATAATAAACATTTCTATAGGTTCATGTTCTGGGGTTGTGAATCGCTCAGTTTTGCTTTAGAGTCACTTAAATGTAGATATTAAATTTTTTTGCTCTGCAGAAGACTGAGCAAAGGTGTTGATTACTTGGTTGAGGCTGCAGCAGCAGAAGCTGAGGCAATTAGTGCTACGTTAGCTGCTGCTAAAGCCAGGCAAGTCAATGGGGAAATTGAGCTGCCAGATAGAGATCGTGGGGCAGAGGCAACCCCCAGTGGGAAACAGATATCTACCTTGATTAAGCCTGATTCGGCAATATCAAATAGTCCTGCTTCAGCTGGAGTTCGGCTTCATCACCGTGCTGTTAGTATTATAATGATGGATGATATCAAATAAATTTCATTTTCAGTCATAGCTGAACTGGAAATTTGTTTCATTACATCACATCAATACATTTGCAGGTGGTTGTGGCTGCAGAGACTGGTGGGGCTTTAGGTGGCATGGTCAGACAACTTTCCATTGATCAGTTTGAAAACGAAGGCAGACGAGTTAGTTATGGTACCCCAGAAAGCGCAACAGCAGCTAGAAAACTTTTAGATCGGCAAATGTCTATTAACAGTGTACCCAAGAAGGTACTCCTTTTCCTTCTCATAACATGGTAAACTTTATCAAGTAAAATACTTCTACAGATTTATCCTTTTGTTACATGGAGTAACACAAGTTATATGAATTGCTGATGATGTGCTGTTTGCCTTAGCCAAGGCGAGTAGGATTGCATGGTTCTGCACTTTCTGCTTTCTTGTTGCATTATATTATCGACTGGAGAATATCAATCTCAAATCGGCTACAGTGAAATCCAGTGCTTTACACCTAGATAATCAAGAAAATCACATTTTTATGACTGCATAGGATGTTAATGAAATGGTTAGATATAGATGTCACAAAATTTAATTGTTTGGCTGAATATTTGTCTATCATGATGACTTAATTAAATAATATTTTTCCTACAATAGATTAGTGATTTTGTTGTAGCTTCATGGCTCGTCTTCTGCATCCACAGGTGATTGCTCATCTTCTGAAACCTCGTGGATGGAAGCCTCCAGTTCGTAGACAGTTTTTCTTGGATTGCAATGAGATAGCAGAACTTTGTGACAGTGCTGAGAGAATATTTGCAAGTGAACCTAGTGTACTTCAGCTCAGGGCTCCTATTAAGATATTCGGTGATCTGCACGGCCAATTTGGGGATCTTATGCGTCTTTTTGATGAGTATGGATCCCCTTCTACTGCTGGAGACATTGCGTAAGTTTTCAACCTGTTGCGTCCTTTCAATTGCTTATTTTGCGTGATAGTTTGATTTCTCATAGTTTTGATCATGATTCATTTGCTGCTAAATGCGTAATTGGGCACACAGTTAGTAGCAGCCATCATAGAAGTTAAGTGATTCCATTCTTCTACCGGATAGGCTAATAATTCCATGTTTGCGTATGTAAACTGCCTGAATCATGTAGTTTTATGTTTTGAAATATCTAGCTAAATAGATAGCTATATGCCCCATTAGATCATATGCAACTCCTTCGCCCCTTAGGCTCCAATGATTTTTTTTTATTTTTATTTTTATTTGGACTACATTAATTTTAATGTCTATACACCTCTGCTGTGATGCTAATGTTGTAAATAACCATCAGGTATATTGATTATCTCTTCTTGGGGGATTATGTTGATCGTGGGCAGCATAGCTTGGAAACCATTACTCTTCTCCTAGCTATGAAGGTACTTTCTCCTCTCTGTCAATGCATCCTTATTATTTCTTTCCCTCGCTCCACTCTGAAGCAACCCATTGCGTGTTTGTCTGAATAATGTATGTGTAGGTTGAACATCCTCATCAAATACATTTAATTCGTGGTAACCATGAAGCTGCGGACATCAATGCTCTTTTTGGCTTTCGAATTGAGTGCATTGAACGCATGGTAAATCATCATTGGTTTTATTACTTCGTGCTTTTCAGTTCTTTAAAAAAAAAAAAAAGACATGTATGGTCCTTATAATGGTGCCTTGCATAGGGTGAGAGGGATGGAATCTGGGCATGGCATCGAATGAACAGATTATTCAACTGGCTACCTCTGGCAGCGTTAATTGAGAAAAAAATCATCTGTATGCATGGTGGCATAGGAAGATCAATCAACCATGTAGAACAGATTGAGAATATTCAGCGTCCGATTACTATGGAAGCAGGATCAATTGTTCTTATGGACTTGTTGTGGTTAGTACATGTCTGTCTTCTTTGTTTCTATCTATTTCTAATTTTCCCACTGTCTGTTCCTACACTTGAATATTTTCTTGTAGGTCTGATCCTACAGAAAATGACAGCGTAGAAGGATTACGACCAAATGCAAGGGGGCCTGGCTTGGTTACCTTTGGGGTGGGTAACAAGCGGAGAATTTGTTTGACTTTTTAGTTTCTCTTTCACTTGTGGAGTATGGCTAATTTAAGTTCCTATGTTTGCAGCCTGACCGTGTAATGGAGTTCTGTAATAACAATGATCTTCAATTGATCGTTCGGGCACATGAATGTGTGATGGATGGATTTGAAAGATTTGCTCAGGGACATTTGATTACTCTCTTTTCAGCCACAAACTACTGTGGTATAACTTGTTTTCATTAGAATTATTATTCTGCTAAAAATTTTCTCAGTTTGAGTGTTCTCTGTAATTTCCTTATTTAAAATCCTGCAGGTACTGCAAATAATGCTGGCGCTATCTTGGTTTTGGGTCGAGATTTAGTAGTTGTGCCGAAACTAATTCATCCACTACCGCCTGCAATTTCATCTCCAGAAACGTCACCGGAACGCCATATAGAAGACACTTGGATGCAGGTGCCACCATCTTTTCCAACTTAGTTATCTGATATCCACCAAATCGCTAGTTCTCATATTCTGCAGCTGATACTGATATTGCTCCTTTTTGGTTGTAAACCTTAGGAACTCAATGCTAATAGACCTCCCACCCCAACTAGAGGACGTCCTCAAGTTGCTAATGACCGAGGTTCTCTTTCTTTCATTTAAATTTCATTTTTCTTACTTTAGATAATATAACATGAGTGAGTTATTTTGGAAGCATCTCTTATCATAAAAAATGAGTAGCTTATTTCACTTTTGATCAATTAAGGGGCAAAAAGTACTATATGTTGAAATATACACATGTAAACCTTCTAAGCTTTAGCCGAACATGCTCACAAGTTTATACTTGTTACATGCTCTTGCTAACCCGGTAACACCTAAAATTTGCAGTGGTTTGTACATAGCACGACTCCATATGGAGGATTCTCTGATTTGTTTTCCTTATGGAAACCCTGAAGCTTATGGGAACAGGAAGGCTTTGAACTCATCCCATCATTCACTTTCTTGATCGACCTCTGAACGAAGACACAAGTTTGTGCATGCATTGAGTTGCCTACATCATTCTTTATCCAGAAAGGCGTTCGTCGGGGTAATTCAAAGTTGTACGATTGCACATGAGCCTCAAAATGCTCACTTCTTCCCCGTGTGGGCAGGCGAGCGGGTTTTTCTTGTGATAGATTTCGTCTCTCTTCTTTCTTGGATAGGTGTATTATTTTTATTTATATTTTGAAAGGACTCGAGATCAGGTCCATATAGTAATTGTTGGGTGGAGATATATGATGTTGAAATCTTCTTCGGCGTGTGTATATTAGAGGGTGTTGTGATGTGTAATCCGAGTTCCTACTTTATTGGAGACTGACTACCTTTGTGTGAAAAGATGAAGTGGTTTTGTAATAAGATTAGCTGGTGATCATTAGTTGTCTCGATATTTTTGACTTCAAATAACTACATGCCTTCTGGTACGCTAGTGTTCTTCTGTTGATGATGCTTGTTCATGATGTACGACAAATTTCGTGTACAGATAGATACATGAAAAATGTTATGAAGTTGACATTTAGAGTGGATTTGATCATTGCTTCTCACGTGCATGAGTGTGATGAATGATTTAGTTGTTTACCTACGAGTCTTGAATTTTTCGACTTGAAGGTGCTTGATTTGGTTATGTAGAAAGCCATGGGCTTGAATGCTCCAACTGGTGAAAGCTTATTCTTTCGATTGCTTTGGATTATTTACATACGTGCGCTAAGTCACATGTTAGTTTCGTGAGATGGGAGTTGAATTTATTATTTATGTTGGACCGGATGTTTTAACGTGTTTGTTAAAAGAAATTTTGTGTCATTAATTAACTTGTTTGTCGATTTTGGAGGGTGAGACTGTAGGGAGGATAATAGAAAATGTGAGATTGTCAGGTTTGAAGTCATGAATTGCTTCAACTAGAATATTAGATTGTCGAGGAAGAGTTCCTTTTAAGCTAAAAAGTTTTAAAAAATTATTTTTTAACAAAAATAATAAGTTATATATTGCAAATAAACAAGTGTTTACTAATGGCCCCCAGTAGCATTTGAGTTAAAATTGAAGTGGCCCATCATTTCAATTTTAACCCACACATTGATATGTTCCGCTAATGGATATTTGATCATAAGCTATCTGAACATATGATATAGAGTGTGGCTAAAGACGCCCCACCGTCTTCCACTTCCCCAAAAAATGCACTTCTAAGTTTAAATTAAAAAAAAAAAAAAAAAAAAAAAAAAAAAAAAAAAAAAAACAAACAAACAAACAGGCTAATGAAGAAGAAGCTGGGGTTGGAGAGAGGGAGGAGGAACCCGCCTCTTTTTAGCCGAGGTCACCTCCCCTTTTAAGAATTCGCTAGAAATGACAGCATCTCATTTGTCTTCTTTTTTTTTCTTCTTGTTTGGTCATGTCAGGCAGAACGAACTTTTTTTTTCGTTTTGTTTTCAAAGATTTTATGAGAGTATTTTGAAAAAAGTGGATATTTTTGGAGTGTGGTCAGTAATTTTCGGGTGCGTAGGCAGAATGAACTTTTTTTTTGTTTTGTTTTCAAAGATTTTATGAGAGTATTTTGAAAAAAGTGGATATTTTTGGTGTGGTCAGTAATTTTCAGGGTGCGGATAATCCGTCTCCATAATATATGGAGTACAAAGCCCTGTATATTTTTTATTTATAAGCACTGATCAATAACACATAATTCTTTTTTTTTTAATTTTTACCAACACTTACACATAATTCAATAATTAAGAATATTTAAATTTTTTCCAATATATTTACATAAATTGCTCATCTTTCTTTTCCTTTTCTTTCCTTTTTTTTTTCTTTTTCTTTTTTTAAGTAATATACTACTCATTGAACCATTCAATTTGATAACTTTTTTATATTTTCAAACTACTTTTTTGTTTTTCAACGACACATTTAAAATCTATTTATTTTTTTATTAGTCGATGTCAAATATACCATAAATGACTGTTATTGTGAATTTTAGTCATTTCATTTCTTTTCATTACTAACCATTTTCCGAATAGTTTCTTTCAAAAAAAAAACCATTTCCGAATAGTATGCTTTAAAGTTAGGGTAATGCACCTAGCAATTTGTTGGGTGCACCCACCTTTTTTAAAAAAAGGAAGCACTGTTGGTTTTTTTTTTTTTTTTACTATGTTCGCCTGAAACACAACGAACAAGCTAAGGCTTGTTCGCTACATTCACAGTGAACATGTTTTTGCTTGTTCGCTGTGAATGCAGTGAACAAAAATAAAAAAAGAAAAAAAGAAACAAAAATGACCAATTTTTATTTGATTTTTTATTTGTAGATGTAATTTTTATTATAATTTTTTGTTCAAATTTTTCGCAACCACTTTGACGAGAAGTTTCGAAATTTTTTAAAAGCTTTTTATAACCACTTTGACGATAAATTTTGAAATTTTTTTAATAATAAAGTAATTGCCTTTTATCTGGTTAGTATTGAATGCAATTATTAAAAAATTTAAATTTTTTTCTACCACTTTAGCGATTAATTTCAGAATTTTTTAATGATAAAGTAATTTATTTTATCCAATTAGTATTCAATACAATTATTAAAATATTTAAATTTTTTACTATCACTTTGACGATTAATTTCAATGATCAATTTCGAATTTTTTTATGATACACTAATTGGCTTTAGGATCAAATACAATTATTAAAAAATTCAATTTTTTTACAATTATTTTGACGAGTCTTTGCATTTTTTGTAACTACTGTGATGATGAATTTTAAATTTTTTTAATTATATAGTAATTGGTTTTATCCGGTTCGTATTGAATATAATTATTAAAAAAAACTTCGAGTGGTTAAAAAAACTTTAAAATTTTTAAAATTACTCATGAAAATAGTTTTAAAAATTTTGAACAAAAAATTTTTTGTATGTTATTTTTCCTTTTTTTCATAAAACAAAAAACTCCACTCCGAGCGAAGTGAACCCCCAAAAGGGGGTTCACTCCATGTGGAGACCGCGTTCACTCCACGCGAGAGCAAACCTTTTTTTTTTTTAACCGAGAGCATGCTTGGAAATTTAGAAAAAATTGGGTGCACTTCAGAAAATTATCCGGTGTATTTAGCCGAGCCCTTAAAGTTAGAGCTACGGGTGGGCGTTGGTCGGTTTTTCCACCCGAACCACAACCAACCTACCTCGGTCATTTTTTTTAAAACCGAACCGAATCGACTGGCTCGGTTCGGTAAACCGAAACCGACCGAACCGAGTCGGTCTGGTCGATTTTTTCCCTTTTTTTCGATTTTTTTTTCTTCTTCTTCTTCTTTTTGTTTTAAAAAACCGATTGGTTTTTTAGTTTGCTGAAAACCAAACCGAAAACCGAACCAATAGCCCCAAAAAATCGAACCGACCCGATGCAGTCAGTTTCAGTAGGGCTCAGACTCTTTCTTCCCGACCTATTTGACCCTAGATGGCGAAAGTCCAGTAGCCGAAAGCATCACTAGCTTACGCTCTGACCCGAGTAGCATGGGACACGTGGAATCCCGTGAGCTCCCAAGCAGTGGGAGGAGCCAGGTCTCTGACCGCGTGCCTGTTGAAGAATGAGCCGGCGACTCATAGGCAGTGGCTTGGCGCAACCCTACTTAGAGCAAATTTCAATTCATAGAAAGATGGTACTCAACGTTTCAAGACTTGTACATTGAACTGGTAGTAATCTAGTACACACAAATTTAATTCCCAAAATTCTCCTGTCCCCTTTTATGACAATCCCCAAAATCTTTCTCTGCTGATAAAATTCGCTAAAATTACTGTTGGAAATGAGGAGGCAAGGGCATTACAGGGGTGATCCAGGCGGCGGCGGTGGCGGAGGTCGTGGTGGTGGTCGCGAATCCTACGGTGGCGCGGCATCTCAAATGAATCAGCAGCAGCAGCAAAATAGGTCTGGATATTACCAAGGACGGCACCAAGAGCAGGCGGAGAAGGAGCATAGTCATCATCACAACCAATGGCGGTGGGAAAGGGATGGGAGTCACGCCAAACTACCTATGAATTCCATGTCACCTCATGCTTCATTCAACGAAGGCACGCTTTTATTTCACTTTTTTCAGCTTTTCCTTCATTGCATATAATTTATCCCGGGTCGGTTGCCTCTCTTTATTTTTCCTTCTTTTTTTGTTTAAATTTTTAATTTTTTTCCTATGCTTGTTGTTTGTCAGAAGAAGAATAACAGATTTTGATACTAAAATGCTAACTTGAAGAATTTGTTAAATTTTATATTATGTACTACTGGCTATTGAAAAGATTTATAATTTTGAGCTTGTTCAAAGGAAGAGAGAGGTAAGTTTGGTAAAAAATTAAGAAATGTTTTTGGAGAAAAGTGGAAAATGAATGTAAGTAGAAGTTACAAAAGCTTCGTCAAACAAGCTCTTTGTTCCTAATAGGATCTTGCCTTTGTTTTCAAGTCAGTTGCAGATATTCACTTCTAAAAAATTTCTTGTTTTTGTCATCCAAGATCAAGACTTCAATTATCAATCTTAACTGAGGGATGGGCATCATTTTTGTGGAAATTGCACTATCTCTGCTTTGAACTTTCCTGGGATGAATTTATTTCGATTGTATTTGCCATTGGATTTTGTCTTTCATACATCAACTGTATCTCAGGCGACTTATTTATAGGATTGTGCTTTTTAACTTTATACCACCACATCATCAATCCTCGCACCTGGTTGACAGCCATACCTGTCTGGAAACAAGGTCCTTTATAGTATTACTTATGGGCTTTGCCAAACAAGCAATCTATTTCCGGATGCCATACTTGACTAACAGAGTTGTGATCTTAAATGTTCGATGAGAAAAGCTCAGAAACCGGCAACATATATGTGTTTATTTTGTTCCCATCCTTATAGACCCCCACCCCCACCCCACAAAAACGGAAGGGGAGGGGACGGGTGGGGTAAGAAAACGGAACTGTATAACACTGCTCTCTCTGCTTGGTGTTAACTTCGAAGATATTGTGTTAATAGGACAAGGATATCAAGCACCTAGATCTTATTACCAAGATCAGAGGCCAGATCCACAGATGCAGTTAGAAAAACAAGGTGGGAGTGATCCCAGACATCAGCCTCGTGAAGAGGACATGGACATAGGTTATGAGGACAATCGCATGTCACAGACTTTTGAAGGTCTAGAGCAGCGATTCCTTGATGACATCATGAAACTCAGCAAGGAACAAACCGACGCAGAGGATGCAGAAAATGCTAGGCATCGCGAGGTTGTTACTCTCCTTTTCTCTTGAATTAAATTTACAGAGTTTATATAAGATCTAAGAGCTTTTTCGGGTGAGCTTTTTCCAATAATCATCTTTCTCCATACTCTCTTTCGAAGAACGGGTACTTCATGGTAAATGGGTGAAGCATTAGCTTGTGTTTGTATTACCTGTTTTCTACCTAAAAATTCACTTCTACTACCAAGAACGGATGCTTCATTGTGCAGTATAAATCAAATACATTTTTTTAAGGTGGGGTGTAATATAGAAGCATAATTTGCAAATATATGAAGCATTATTGTGTGTTCGTATTAATTGTTTTCTACCCAAAAATCAACTTCTGCTACCATGAATAGATACTTCATGGTAAAATATAAATCAAATAAATTATTCTAAGGTGGGGTGTAATATGGAAGCATAATTTACAAATAGATGAAGGATCAGCCTTGGTTCATATTTATCTGTTTTCTACCTAAAAATTAACTTCTACTACCAGTGAAGTCAAACGTCAATATCAACGACACATCTGTAATCACGAGTTACTATTATCCACAGATTTTGTGGTTATCATCACTATTCACCTAAAAAGTTACTTTTTAGCTAAAAATATGTTTATCCGAACACACTGTCAGTAGACTCAGTACGGGTTTCATTTTTCTGTCTACTGAGTATTGAACAAATTGTGTATGTTATGGAACAGAGAATAAACACAATCAACATACAATATCAAGAGCAGCTAGCTGCACTACGAGCTCGACATGCTGCACGCAGGGACGAGTTTCTTCAGCGTGAGTCCCGAGCAAGGCAACAGCAGTACCAGCAGGCAGCAATGGACCAGTATCCGAACAGTCACATGGGCACTAGTGATCCTCATGGGTACACCGTTAGAACATCTCCGCCTCCGCCTCGCGACCAACACCGAGCTTACAGTGCTGAGCAATATGATTCTTCTTACAGGGAAAGAACTCGATTTGCGAGCAATGCAAGAGATCAAGGATTTGAGGCTAAAGTTCAGTACCCTGGTGGGCGGGTTTATGACACTGGGTCCCGTTATTACTGATGAAATCGTGCGGGATAGTGTAGGAGTTCGTGGTCATATCTTGCGTATGTGCCCAACGGGTGAATGTGTTACTAGTTAGGCAACTTGTACCGATATGCTATCTAGAATTTTCTAAGTTTCAGGGTCTGTTAATTCTTTATCAGATATCACGACTTTTTAATATCTGTCTTCGGAGTTTTGTTCTTGGGGACTTTTATTAATAACTCTGGAAATCGGTCTTTACCAATGATCTCCTATCAATATATGATATCTTACACCAATTTTTTTCATGTATCACCCTTCCTCTAAATGGAGGGGGGTCCTACACCAATCTTGACTAATACCTACGTTCCATATGGTATTATTGATTGGTACAAATAACTCGAATGCAATTTAAGTTGATAGGAGCAATGATGTTAACTCGATTACACTGTCATTACAATTTAGGTTGAACTGTGTAGTGATTTTAGCAAAACACAACTTGTTTGATCACAAATTCACAACTCCATTTCGTAATGTACATCATAGTGGAAGATGATATTGTTGATCGCAGAGAGGTTTCTTTGTCAAGGAGTTAAAAGTAAATGTAGATTTGTGTCATTGTTTCTAAAAAATTATTATACTTTCATATGTCTCATAGAAATTTCATATTTCAATTTTCACTTTCTATTGTCACATGCTCCACAACCATATCAGATATGGGAATACAATTGAAACACTACCAATAATTTATTTTCAAGTAACGTTGATATCCAATCATCTTACAGGGGGCTGTGTTCTCCTACCCGCGCGGGAGAAAACAAGGCCCCCCGGGCCCCACCGCCATCATGGAGGGGGGGGGGGGGCGGAGGCGGGGGCTGTGAGTGGTCATGCCCGTGCGGGTATCAACCCGCGCGGGTTGGGCAGGAGAAATTTCTCCCATCTTACACAATCATTTCTACAGCAGAAAAAATGGTATACTAGTGAAGATTTTTATCTTCAACACCTGGTACAAACCAAACACGATTTCAGCGGACTTTACACAGTACATCACTTCCTAGGAAGATCCGCCAAAGGGCTGTGTGGCCTGCTGCCTGCCACTCCCTCCCGCCGTTGATCAAGTGCTTCCCTCTCTCTCTATATATATCCATCTCCTTCTCTCTCTACAGTAGGCAATTGGTAGTTGTCTCTGCTATGAAAAATTCGCACCAAATTAATATCACAATTCCTAAGCAGGTACGTGGTAGTTAGGTAGCAAATGCAAATTCAGTCAGAAGTTAAGGCAGGCAGGTCTATAAAATCACTGAAATTTATCTTCCAATAGAGGAAATTTTAACCTAACACGTTCACTTTCCGACGATGACACCCGCCGGAAGTGTATTCACCGGCTTGTTGCTCTTGGTGGCGGTTTACTGTGCCCTAGACCCGTACAAGCACAGCGCAATCTCGGAATTCCCGGATTTCGAGGCGTTTAAGATCGAAATGCCGGCGTGGTCTGAAATCCCAGTTGAAAAGGACTCTGAAAATTTGCTGCGGAAATCTGAAATCAAGTTCTTGAACCAGGTGCAGGGCCCTGAGAGTGTAGCTTTCGACCACACGGGCCGCGGCCCGTATACTGGTGTTGCCGATGGGAGGATTGTGATGTGGGATGGTGAGAAATGGAATGATTTTGCTTACACTTCGGCTAATAGGTGAGAATTGGATTGTTGCCATTGTGAGTTTCTTGTTTTGCTCCGTTTTTGGAATTTCTTGATGTGTTTCTTGACTCAACTCTGCGAGACTTCAAAACTAAAGTTTCTTAATGGTGCTGACATGGGAAATAGAGTGATTTTGGTTACACTTGGGCTAGTAGGTGAGAATTGGATTGGATTGTTCCATTTGTGGGTTTCTTGTTTTGCTCTGTTTTTGGGATTTCTTGATGTGTTTCTTCATTAACTCTGCAAGAGCTATAGTTTCTTAATAGTGATGACATGGGAAATCAATCATTGGTTTAGTTTGAATATCAACATCCTTAATGCACTATGCTAGCGCTATTTAGGTGATAATTCATGCAACAAGGACTGCATTGTGGGTTGATAGCATAAGTGCATGAATTGAGATGTGTTTGTTTAGAATTTTCTATCCATGTTAAGCATTTTCGGCTCCTGGAGGCCCTTGATGTATTAACTTGTGGTAATAAATTGGAAGACATTGTAATGTATCTCAGTGACAGGAATGTAGTAATGTCTTTACATTCTCTAATGTAACGAAGTGAGAAATTTTATGCGGGTAGTTTTTCTTCTTCTTGTATTTGAAATGGATGATAATTGATAACCATAATCTAAATTTTCAGGTCAAGCCTATGTGACCCAAAACCATCACCTCTTGAATATTTAAAGAACGAGCATATCTGCGGAAGGCCGTTGGGTCTAAGATTTGACAAAAGAACAGGTGATTTGTATATTGCAGATGCATATTTGGGGTTGATGAAAGTGGGGCCTGAAGGTGGTTTAGCAATGTCCCTGACGACTGAGGCTGAAGGAACTCCTCTAGGATTTACAAATGATTTGGACATTGATGATGAAGGAAATGTCTATTTCACAGATAGCAGCACCAAATACCGAAGAAGGTAGCTTAAGATGTTACGTCTTTGGCTAAGCTTAAAAGTATAAAGTAACTGCTTCTATAACATATCTGAATAAGTTACTCATCCAAACGTTCTTGAGAATTATTAGGTCTTATGTGGTTTTTCTTCTTCTTCTTTCTTTCTTTTTTTTTTTTTTTAAAATTTATAGGAACTTTATGCAGTTAGTTTTTTCTGGAGAAGATAGTGGGAGACTGCTCAAGTACAATCCAAAGACAAAGGAAACTACTGTTCTCGTACGGAATATACAGTTTCCAAATGGTGTGTCCCTAAGTAAAGACGGGTCATTCGTTGTGTTTTGTGAGGGTTCAATAGGCAGGTATGTGTGCCTTTCACATTTTTCTGAAATTTACAAATATGTCCCTAGCTGCAAGAAATGTGTTCTTGAATTACTTTTGTGCAAGATTTTCGGTTGTTGTAACACAAACACATGACGCATTGAACAATATGTTCTTAGTTAGAATTTGATGACTCTTCTCTAGTTGACATATAGTTTTTTGTATTTTGGAAATGCCTTTTTGTATAGAAATCTCAAAAAAGAATGCTAAAATACCTTTGTTTTCTCCCCCCACTACGAAAACAAAAAATTGAAAAATGAATTCAAAACGAGACTCATAATTCTTTTGTTTGACTAATTGTTGGATTACGAGATGTACTGATAACAATGAGTACATATTTGACTTTTGAGATGTGTAATTAGACTGAGTTTGAAAAAATATTAATTTTTAGGTAGAAAAAAGTTAAAAACATACATGGGCTTAGAATAGATTTGTTGTACTTCATGTTTGGGCTGGATTATGGAAAAGTATATATATGAACAATATAATAATAGACAAGAACGCCCCATCCCACCCCACCCCCCTCGTTGATGTAGGTTGCGGAAGTACTGGTTGAAAGGCGAGAAGGTGGGGACATCCAAAGTGATGGCGGTTTTGCCTGGATTTCCCGATAACGTGAGAACAAACGACAAGGGTGAATTTTGGGTAGCAATACACTGTCGTCGATCTCTATATGCTTATATATCCGCTTTATACCCTAAACTCCGGAAATTCTTGCTAAAGCTTCCCATAGCTGCAAAGGTTCATTATCTAGTGCAAATCGGAGGGCGTATGCATGCTGCTGTTGTAAAGTATAGCCCAGAAGGAAAGCTGTTAAAGATTTTGGAGGATAGACAAGGGAAAGTTGTGAGAGCAGTAAGTGAAGTTGAGGAGAAAGATGGGAAGCTTTGGATTGGAAGTGTATTGATGCCATGGATTGCTGTTTATGAGTTAGACTAAGTGGTTTTAGATTAGAGATTCTTGTGCTTTTTGTAATGAAAAACTGAATTTTTAGAAATTGATTGTAATGACAAACTATTGGAGTATATGCAATGTCACGAAGCCCTCATCTACGTTTATGTGTTCATATGATTATTTTATTTCATTGTTGGTTTATTATTTTAGTTTGCTTATGTTCTTTGAACTTTGTATATTTTGAGGTTGTTTGGGTGCTAAGACACATTGTGTCCTTAAAGAAGGAGAATACTTATTAATCATGGTGAAGTCCCAATACTTGTAAAGCAACAAGTTTTACAAATATTGGTTTATATCTTTGACAAAGATATAAACCGGCTTCCTGCTTACGCACGTCGAAAGACGAGAAATCAACAAGTTAATAAGATTATATTATATGGCATTTCAAAGTACAAGAGGCTTGTTTTTCAATTAATAATAATTCTATTTTCAGTTCAATTAATTAATAAGACATGTAAAACGTCTTCCCTTATTGAGAAAACTCAACAACATTAAAAAGGAAAATAGTAATTTTCTTTTTCCTTAAATAGAAATCGCATTGGGCATCTACCAAATAATAATAATAATAATAATGTCTTTTCATTCTCTAATAATAATAGTAATGTCTTTTCATTCTCTAAACAACCCAGATAGTCTCCATCAGCATTGGTGATCTTCTCTGCTTTTGCTGCAAGTTGAAGTGTGAATGCCAGCAGGTACTTGGGGAGGTAATGCTTTTTGACCATCAAAACAAAGGCAATAATGGGTATGAAGACGCCATTTTCCTCTCTTCCTTAGCAGATGATGCAATACGACTTGCGTTTGTGTGATTTTGGACCACCATAATGAAACGGCTTACAGCGATCTGATTTGTTAGTAGTGCACATTGTTGGGACTCAGAAAGATCGCAGTAGGTTTTCCCGGGGATGGTGGATTAGCCTTTAGAAGAGTAGCACTACTCCCGGCCCTTGCCACAGCATCAGCATCTGAAGCAGACACAACTTCCAAATGATCAAGCTCTTTTAACTCTTTCTTGATATGTTCCAAGTTGTCCTTGAGAACTTCAATTTCACTAAAGGGCAGCTTCAAATCTAATGCCCGAATCCCGAGACTCTTAATCTCATTTTTCTTGAACTTCAGAAAAGGCATACACACCTCCATTTTTCTCTTCAAATTTCCTTCTTGCTGCCAACTAGCACTTTTCTGCAATTCCGAGAGGATTTCTTCATCGGGTGCAAATGTTTGCGTTGCGAGATCGAACTTTTTCTGGAGTATCATCAAGCAATCCTTTCTCAACCCATCATACTGCTCATTGACAAATATCAGACCAGCAGTTGGCTTATCTTTGGTCTGCTTCTCCAAAAGCTTCCGCATAGATTCAATTGAATCTTTCAAGTATTTCTTGGCCTTCTCGAGGGTGACATCTGGCATATCAGCATGGGGCCACCCAGCTTTCACCACGAATCCATCCTTGCGCAAAACCTCCTTCCACACGTATTCGGAGTAATGTGGACAGATTGGAGCAATTAGACGCGTCTGAACATCCATAAATCGCCACACTAGTTCACGGTTCATCATTTCCCCCCTTGATTCACAAGACGTCCTATACTGACCCTTTGCATCCTGAAGAACATGGAAACCAGTTTTCAGAGCGTCATGAAACATGTACTGGCTATAGTTCTTCTCGGTCATCTTGACCGCTATATCCATTTCATTATCAAACACACGATCCCCGAAAGTGGAAGGGGGACCCCTCCTCAAAGACGACTCATCTTTAAAAACATCCTCCATCCACAATATCTCATTTACCAAATATGAGCTTGCCTTATCTGCCGTTTTAAAAACAAAGTTCGGATCATCCATCCCATCACCTGCATCTGCGAGAGCGAATCTTGTCGCATCCGCCGAATATTGCTCCATAGCTTGACGAAGCGTCATGAAGTTGCCTGTGGACTTTGACATTTTCTGACCGTTCATAAATATGTGCCCGTTGCACCTGAATCCACGAGGCCAGTGGCGCTTGGGCATTATTGCTGTGTGATTATATATGCAAAAGGTGAGGTGATTCTGAATAAGGTCCTTGCCAGAAACTCTGAGATCAAATGGATACCAATACTCAAACTCTTTCTTCATCTCGTTGAGAAGAGAAGAAGGTATATCTGATGATTGAGGATATGCCCCACCAACAAATAAGAAATCCCAAACCTCGTCCGTTAGCTGCTCCGGTTTTACAAAAGATTTATCATTATAATTGCCATACATATCGCCGCCCTGCAACAGATGTGCTACCGTATAATACAGCATGTACAGGGTTGAATCAGACAAAGACTCGACTAGCAAGTGCTCATCCCAGGGAAAACGAGTTCCAAGCCCAAAGTTACGGGAGCATGCCCACTGATTCAGCCAGCTTAAGGAGTGTTCAAATACATGCAGTGCGTCATCTGAGTACAGTTTCATGCTAGACAAACACTCTTCTGCTACTTTTCTCCATGCTGGCTCCCCATAAGTGATGTACCATTGATCAGTCAAAGCCACAATGCACTCATCCCCAGACCTTGACACAACCTTCTTTTCAGGCTCGCAGTATACAACCGCTTGACCGAGCTCTAGAAGCTTGCTCCTGATTAGAGTTTTGGCTTCTTTGACTTTCATACCTGCAAACTCTCCCACAAGCATGGTTCCCTCGGCTTCATCAAGCTTTTGGCTTTTGATTTTTTTCTCAATGCAATTTCTCTCGGCAGACTTATCTCCAAAATCTGGGTGGTGAATGATGGGTATGATCTCAAATGGCAAAACCCACTCGTCCTTCAAATGTAATTGTTTTCTCATTGCTGAGTTTGATTTCAAATTATCTTGGAATGCTTTGTAATCGGCGGGAGAATCACTAGGAACACTTGCAACAATCCCGGTGCCCTTGTCAGTGAGAACCGATAACATAGGCAGAGTATATATGATGTCATAAAATGCTAGAGGAGATCTTAGAGGCAAACCAACAAGATCTTGACCGGTCAACTCAACCAAGCAAGTTGGCTTCTCTGGAACGCGTGACAGCTTTTGATAAGCCAAATTCAAAGCGGCCCTCTCTGTTAAAATAAACACCTCTGAGTCATTAACCTCAAACGCCCCATATTTCCCATCAGGCAATACCCAACAATTTGTTTGCCCATACATGGCCTCTGGTCTCAATGTAGCAGCAGCAAGATATACCTTCTTGCCTTCCAAGACACTCATTTTTGGTGGCAACTGTGAAACAACAACCTCCATTTTTATGAGTGTATATTCCTGAGGAATAACTCCTTCCCCTGAAGCCCGGTCATGATCACCACAAGGCTGCCCATCCAACGGAGAAAATATAGTATATCTTAAGTCCTTAACAATCTTACCCATTGATTTCAATTTCCTCATCTGCCACTGGACAAAGGAATCGAAATAAGGATTCATATCGGTGGTGATAAATGTTCGTCTCCAATCACACCCCAACCCAAAAGTCTTTAAATCCTCCATAGCACAATGTGTAAAAAAGGTCAGCCAGTGATAAGGGTCAGTGAATTTTGGTATCTTTTCATCAGACAAGCCAATACTCTGCATAATCTTCCATTGGTACTTGAAACCACTAGAATTAGCCACGACCTTCGATTTCCTACCCTTAACGTTACCAACATCCTCACCTTCCGTTCTCCTCTCTTCCTCCTCGTTTTTGACAGGAAACACAGGTGGACATCCAAACATCTTAATCTCTCTTTGAAGGTTATCAGCTGAGGCCTTAATCGGCATCCCAGTACAATGGAAAGCAAAAGGCAAGAGCACATTCGCGCCTCTCAATCTATGATATGCTGCCGCAAATTCAAGTTTCGAGAGGGTAAAAGCATGGCCCAAGTGCAGATAACCATTCATATAAGGAAAAGGAAAAGTCCCAAAGAACTTGTCACCTTCTCTAGGTGGTAAGTCCTTGGCGTCAGCCCTGAAAACACCAGCCTCTTCCCACAACTTCTGCACTTTTGACTCAATTTCCCTAAGACGATCCCGTCGCGCAAAACTTTTAGTGCTTTCTTCCGCCTTTTTGTTACCAGCAAGACTGCAGAAACTAATATAAAACGAACAAACAGTTTCAGTCACATTAGGTATCACCTTAAAAGTGAACATCACTGTAGACAAAATTAAATCCTTAACCCCAAAAAACAGCAACAAAATACCAAGAAATTTTTTCTGTCTCTGTGAGCGTGTGTGTGTGTATAATTTGGATCTCTTCCACAAATATCGAGACAAAAAATGACTCGCACAAAATAGGCCTATTCAACAAAAGAGTCCATTTAACAAGCCCATTAAGATTCATCTTCTTCCTTAAACGATAAACTCTGAGTCGCTATCTCCCCAGTGGCAACAGCTGCAGCAAAGAGCACTTTCCATATTTTCTAGTCTCTTGATTGCTTAAGAGAAACCAACACTGAATGGTTTACTAGCAATGATTTACCACCGACAACTGTGTATATAAACAAGAACTACCCGGAACGGAGTTAATAGCAACCATCTACAGAGTTAATGCAAAAGACATTGCAAAAGTCTTGTAAAAGGAAAAATGTACCTGAATTTAGTCGATCTGAAGATGAATACAGAAGAAAATCCATTGGCTGAAGGCCTTGTTTGCTGGATGATACTACGAGACGCCACTGTGACACTTCGACAAAAATATGGTTTCTCGTCAACAAATTTTACTAGGTTGGAAACCAAATCTATGGAAACTAGTGTACCAATTATCCGTGGTGGGATCCAACCGGGTGAATCAATTTTGTTCGTCAATAAATACAAATCGATAAAAATAAAAGTTCAAGCTAGAGAAACTACTAAAATTTGAAATTTTATCCTTTAAATTGAAATCTTTTAAAGCACGGTGTGGGAATTAAAATCAACTACATATCCGAGTTAAAGTCAAATAAATTGCAACATGAGAAAGAAAACCAAAACACATGTGGAGTGAACTAGAATTTCAACTTCCTGCTCACCAAAAAAGAGCTTCTGGAATCCCTCAGAACCAGGATTAATAATTCTAGCAACAAAAGGTGTTCCTGTCCCTGGAATTAGTTTATAATTCCATACTAAATTATTAATCTACAATAACTATGATTGCTTTAAATAAAAAAACGAGCCAATTTGCCGAATCAATTAAAACTTAATTCTTGATGTGGATTATGTTCAAAGGTAGTAGATTATGCACCATTGTTTACTGTAGTAATTATGATTATACAATTCATTAACAAGTAGCCCATTTTCATAATCAAATAAACCTTAATTCTTGATGTGGATTATGTGCAAAGATATTGGGTACTGATTCTTAAACACTGAAGACATACATAGCTTAACATTATACCAAAACCAGGAACGTGAAGTCATTTCGCGGCAATTAAATCTTTGACAGGTAAAATATTTGAAACTAAGATTATTAAAATTCTACTCCGCCAAACAGAATTTTTGAACGGAAAAGTAAGTATAAAAAATGTATAGAGTTCTTTTCAAAAAAAAAAAAAAAAAAAAGAATGTGTAGAGTTATTTTCAGACGAGGCAAATAGAAATAAACTAACAAAGCACAATAATCTTTTTCAGAAGAGGCAAATAGAATTAAACTAACAATGCACAATAATCTTTTTCTTGGGGGGATTGTTCTTAATATGATCAAAGCCCTAAGAGTAACCTGTAACCATTATGACATCAACATAGATGTCCATTTTCTTTTCACCAACTCCACACGGTTCATAATTTTGATCTCCCATTAATGTCCGCTTAATGGCAATTCGTAAATGATTAGAATAATCACCCATTACAAGCATTGAGCCCATTTGCCAAAACAGTAAACTTTCACCGGGAATGAAACTGCAACACAAGATTTAGTTGAAGTCTAATGTAGTTAATAGGGGAACTGAAAGAAAACTTACAGATATTCGACCTAGTGTGGGAAAATGAGGATGGGATTATCGCCGGATGATGAAGGCGGAGAAATATATGGATGGCCCTCTCTAACGACTGCGTCTTGTGGTGTTTTGATGGCTGAGAGAATGGACAAGGGCGCCGAAGATTTGGAGTAAACGAAGTTTTGTTGTTGGGGCTGAATGATTGAAGGCAGACGCGAGTGAGATAAACCTCCCTCCGCTCGCGAATAGGGTAAGATTTCTCTGGAGATTTAAAAAACGGGAGTGATGGTTTTTTTGGTGAGGAAGTGATTGTTTTGATTTGTTATTTAGCGGTCGGGTTTAAATTGGGTCGATTGATCTGTTGGCCACCTTAAGATTTTTTTTTCCCACCCATTTCCATTTGATGACCCATCAATAATTGGGTCAGGTCACAGGTAGTTCGGGTGGAGCTTGTGGAGCCCTTTTTTTTTTTAACCAAGGAAATTTAAATAAATAGAATACATTAATTAACACATATATAGGGTCTTTGTGCGTATATGTTTATTAGTGGACGAAACTATGAGGATGTGAAACTATGGTGATGTTCAAAAACTAGCGGTAGCGCCATAATTCTGGCTAGAAGTAGTTCAAACCGTCCAGCTACTGTTGAAATCAGGAGCAGAATCTAAATTCACCAAGAGCGGATCTCGGTAATTTTTCAAACTTTGACATTGTGTTGGAATCTGGTAGATCAAATTTTTGACCAAATTTTTAGCCAAAAATTACCGGCCCTAAAAATTTTTAGGGACGGATCTCATCCCTAAAAATTTTTCAAACTAAGCGCTATCGCTAGTTTTTGAACATTCCTCTGTGAAACTAATCGAGATTTGAGGGCTTGTGAAAGAGGTTGTGGAAATTAAAGCCCAACCCTTGACTCGCAATGGTAACGGATTGTTGCTGAAACTCACCATATTGGTTCATGGGATTGGAAAAAAATTTTGACCCATTCAAGATGGGTCATGGTCGAATATGGGGCCAAGTCCCTCTTCTTCATTTTTTTTTTTTTTTTGTGGTCATTCCCAACTATAGGTAATAGGTTGGTCATCCTCTTTTAAAAATGATAATAAGTTGGGTTTGGGACGGGCCGCATCTATACCCATGAACTATAGAATGCCCTAGACGCACCCCTAGACCCATGAGTTCTAGAGGCAAGTTGGGTCGGGGGGGGGGGGTTCAATCCTTAGACCCACGAGTTGACCCACACAGTTATTTTTTATTATCTTAGAAATAGAAATAATGAATAGAGTAATTGTCACACAGTTAACTGTGAGGGTAGCAAGGGCTCAAATCTTGCTTTTGCAAATCTCGAAATATTTTTAATTATATTAACTTTTTAAATTAATTTAGAAAATATAAATACGTTTGTAGGTAATCGAAGCGGTTCGGGACGGGTACATGCCGACCTAGACCTACCTCTCAAATATTCATAGGTCGCAAAGTCCACCATTGATCCACCCCAATTACCCATCTATTAGGGGAGGGTTTGGATTCGATGGGTAAAATTGTCATCCTTACCATAGGTTTTCTATATTTCTCTTTTCTTATCAATGAATTACACTAGTGGTTCCCCCAAACTTTAATTCAATTTGTACTTTTGTCCCCACTTTTTTTCTTATTACACAGTTTTCAATCTTTCAAAAAGTAGCACCATTAGTCCAAATTGACATAGTTAACCTACAATGGTTGGTTATTATGTGATTTTAATTTTTTATTTAACAAAAATAAGGATAATTGATTAATTTTGTATATATTTTTATTATTTTATTAATAAGTAAATATTAAATCTCATTTGCAATTAAAAAACAGGTAGTGGATTGTTGGAGGGTTTGAAGAAGAGGCTATAGTTGACTTTTGCAATGAAATTTTAGCTATTTTTTAATCACCGAACGGAGTGATATTTTCTCCGCTACTTAAGGGACGAAAAAAAGCACTTGTCCGTCATTCATTCCGTCTTCATTTGTCCTTCCATCTTCACTCTTTCCCTTCTTATTCAATTTCCACTTCTTTCTCTGCAAATCCAATAGCTCCCTCTCCTTCTTCAACTTTCAACCTGCTGCCACCTAATCCATGCCGCTGTCACCTTCTTCGTCGAACTCCATTCAGGCATCACCGCAAGAAGCAGCAGTATATTAGTTATAATATTTATCTTTGTTATTTTTGCAATTAGCAGAAAATTCATGAGATTAGTATAAAAATAATATTTTCGAAAGTTATAAATAACGGTGATCAATTTTATTTTTATTTTTTATATTTTTCTTTTTGATGGGTGATTTTTTTTTTTTTTGTGTGTGTTTTTTGAACAACCTCTTCTCAAAGTTTATTGGCTTCAAAAATTGACCAAGTAGTTAGGGTGATTGGGAACAACTTTTTCAAAATTTTATCACTTTTTTTCCATTTTTTTATACATTCTTTCTTTATCCTAAATCAATTATATCCACATATCACATCACACCAACAAATTTCTACCATTCAACTCTACTCATTCTCTCTCCTCCTTTATATTAAAAATTTTTAAAAACCATTAAAAATCAACTTCAATCACCCTTGGACTATTACCAACAGAAAAAAAAAAAAAAAAAAAGGAAAAACATTGACCAAATACTGGTGAGCCATACAAGAGACTGTAACATAGACGCGCCGTAGCAAATCAAAGCCCCAACAAGCAGGCAGATCAGGGCCTCAAGCCAACAATACCTAAATCCACAGTCAAAATCAGGAAATTAGAGAAAGCAATATTTGGTACAAATCCAGATCATTCTTTCAAGATAGTAGATACCCACCCAAATCAAGAATTTCGATTTTAGTATTTTATACACAAGAAAATGAGTGACGAATCCTTCTTCAAGCGACACTGGGAGGGTTACAAGGAGTTCTGGGCTGAGAGATTTTCGTTTCTGGAAAACTACTCGAAAATTCTCCATCCAGA
This sequence comes from Jasminum sambac, assembly GCA_018223645.1. NCBI lineage: Eukaryota > Viridiplantae > Streptophyta > Magnoliopsida > Lamiales > Oleaceae > Jasminum > Jasminum sambac. The sequence continues at coordinate 34,199,693 of CP073652.1, forward strand.
GAAGCCATTGCCGCATTGGGACAGCTCCGTTGTAGAAGAGTTTATTGCCGCTGACCCCGTTCATGGCCCCACTGTATGGACCTCATTCTATCCCCCATTTTTTTTTTTGGTCTTCTTAGTGTATGATTGTATATCGGTTTATGTCGATGTAATTTCTCTGTCTATTGATTTACTAGGTTGTTCGTAGATTTGATTGAAATCATCTGACTTGTCCTCCTTGCCTGCCCCGTTTCTGTGTGCTTTTTTATGTATATTGTCTTTTGTTTTTGATTCGTCGGAACTTGGAAATGATATTCTTCGTCTTTTCTTTGTTTTCTTACAGGATGTTTAATCATACTAGTTAACTGGAAAACCCCATTTTTTTATACCATGATATCAGAATTTTTTTCCCCTTGATTTTGTAATCCCATACTAGTATTATAATGAATTTAGCAGGCGGAGATAGGAGAAATGGGAATTGAACGGTGAAATTAATTCACAGAACGTGAAATTTTGCTGCAAAAATAAGGAGAATAACAAATTGAGACGAATTTGATGAACAAAGAGTGTTAGTTATTGTGGAAAAATGGGAAAATTTTGATGAATTTGCTGAAAGCACAGTTTTGTTGCTTGTTGCTTTCCTTCTCTTTCAGCTCAAGACTGCCAGGGAAGCAGCTCAATTTGGTGCAGCAGGTGCTCTGATTGGAGCAGTTACAACAGCTGGCTTCTGTTATAAGTACTCACGGAGTGCTCATGGTGAGTGGCTATTATGTCCTTCAATTTCTTATTTCTTGTCTAGAGCTTGTTTGACAAAGCATAAAAAATAATCACATTCTGTCGCTTATTTAACTCGGAAAAGCTTACATGATACCCTGTTAAAAATGTGGGTTGAATTAGCAGGTACTTATTGACCAAGTGCCGAAAATTATCATGCTCTTGTGCAGAACTAGCTGCTTCTATGATTCTGTTGTGTGTGGAGAATAATGTAGTGATTTGAAATGTGTCATCAATTTTAGGTAGAAAAAGTTTGAAATGAACATAGGTTTAGATTATAATGCACACCAACTTCCTGCTTCAGAGGATATTATATTCTTCCTCAAAAATGGTTCCCTATCATGGACATGTTCTTAATCTAGTGAAATGAAGACAAAAGTAAGCATCCATCATCCATGAAATCTTTTCGATCAAGCCCTCTAGATGATTGCCAAATGCCAAATATAAACATATTGGGAGGGAAATGTAATAACTTCATTTTTTGTATCATCTGTAGAGAATGACGTATTGCCGAATGCTAAGGTCGCGGTGGATGAATCATGGTGGCAAAGATGAGCGTGCTAAAATTGAATGAAAACTTAGCATGTGCTAACAAATAATTATTTGGGTTGAGTAGTTGTGGTGACCATGACATTTGTAGCAATTTGATGTGTGTGGTTGATATTGAAATTCAACTTTAGCTGAAGAGTAGAGAAAGTTAAGACGAATGTAGGCTAACTTGTTGACATGTTTTGCATTGGACAGGTGCAGCACTGGCTTTCGGTTTTGGAGCCTTTACTGGCAGCTGTTTTGGGCTGGAAGTTGCAAACCATTGGTTCCAGCTTTATAGGAAGGATACAATGGCTGCACAGATGAAGTTCTATGAATGGCTGCAGAATAGAGCTTGAACTAAGTCTTGAGCTTTAAAACCCGAATGGGATTTCACTTTTTCAGGGAATAAGGAAACCGGTCGAGAAACTGATGTTTAAGGGCTTCATTTGGCATTTTGGTCTTTGTTTTTATGTGTTAAATGAATGGTGTATGGAGAATATATACAATGCTCGTTTTTCTCTTAGGGTGTGTTTGATAGACCTTTTTTTTCCGGGAAAAAAAAGTTTTCCATCTTTTTTTTCTTTGCTTGGTTGTTTGATTGACATTTCTTTTTCCCGAAAACCGTTTTCCAACTTTTCTCAAATCTGTATTTTTCCTTGTTTTTTTTCCTTGGGGGAGGTTGTTTTTGTTTTCCAGGAAAAGTTTGGTATTTTTTTTCTTTTTTTTTTTAATGGACAATTTAATTTAACCATAAAGATAAGGAAAATGATCAAATTTCATTAAAAAAAAATCAAAAATAAGGAAAATAATATTATTTTCCAACTTTCAAATTAACTCAATCAAACAAATACAACTATCATTTCCTGAAACTTTTAGGAATTCGTTTACAAAAGCGTTTCGTTCCATTTTCGGGTTCTGATCAAACACACCTAAGTATGTTTTTCTGCAGAGATTATGCACAGAATTTCAACAACTGGCTTTCTTTTTTTGATGTTCATGTTTTAGTTTTTACCTTCTTCTGTGTTTCTTCAACCCCCGTCCCCGTTGCTTATATCTTTCCTCTATATATGTCATGTATTCAACTAAATTTGTTTTGGTTAGATGTTCTGTTCGTACACACGTGGCTTAAAATGTGTGGATAAAATGCGATTTGAAAAAGTAATTGCATTCACAATATACACTCATACCGACAATACCATAATTTTTTCCTTGAGATCAACCGAAAATTTACATCAGTTTATTTGAACATTAAATCATATTTCAGAGATATCATTTTGTGAATAATTGAAAGATCCACAAACAAGTTCACACCAAATTGTAAAAAGGGGAAGACTACGCTATTCGAATTTCTTGATCAGTGAGAGATCAGTCAGCATTTTCTCGATTGCGTCATCATCATGTGCTCGTCCTCGAGTCTGCAAAGAAATGAGTTTCTCATAATAAGTGCTTATCAATATCGACCAACAAATTGGCAAACGAACGCTATCATCAGTGTCATCATGACATTGAGTCTTACAGTTAACCCTCAACAAAACAAAAAAATCCTTGGTCTATTTAGCGAAGAATAACGTACCTTGATAGATGGGACCATAGCAAGAGCCTCTTCTACTGTTTCTGGGCAAAGGTTCCCAAGTACAGAAAGCTGCATAGCATGTGAATTACATCACATAAGATTATTAGAACTTCGCTCAAGGATGAAACATATCTGTGATTGGTGTGTAACAAATGATTACCTCGAATTCAGCTAGCTGATATCGACTCAGAATTCTGACAGGTTAAGATTCACATTGCTTCATCGAATTAAATAAAATGCAACAGCAAAATGGAAAAAAAAAAAAATTTTAAGCAAATATTTTATTGTAATGGTTTGTAATCCAAAACCATAGATACTGCTTGAATTGGTAACTAGACAATATCATAAATGATATATTGACAGATATAAAAACACAAGGGGGTGGGGGGAAAAAGATCATTGTAGATGGATACTCTCTAACTTGTTTAACAGCATCAGGATTCTTGTAACGGCTGAAACGCTTCACGTATTGAAGTGACTTCTCGAAAACCCTTGAACAACAAAGATAACCATAATTTAGACACACTTCTCAAGATGACACACTTCATAAGATTGACATTGTTGATTGTACCACAAACATAATATGCTGAAATCATGTTATTTCACACTATGCAAGATCTTCATGTAGATCAAATTGAGCACATCAATACAGAAAGACGGAAGGAAAAATGAACTCAAAAGTTAAAACAACAAAGGAAATAAGAAATCTGAAAGCATGTATAAGTACACTCACTGAGATATTTGATTCATCGGGTCTTCAGACATCTGCTGAAGCTGGTCATACTTGCGCTCAAGAATTAGAGCAACTTCACAATTCATTAGACATTTAGCCTTTAAAAATTCTGAACAAATTACATAAAAGTGTCAGCAAGAACCACACAGAAACCTAACACTGAAAAAAGAAAAAGAGGAACATTTTTTAACTTATAATATGGTCAAAACATGGATCTCTATCCCATCCTAGTTCTTAAAAATATATTGGGAAAAGGTCTACTCGCCAGGCAAGATTTTCAAAACATTGTGAATTAGTAACCAAGATAATGTTGCTAAGCATCTGATGCAATAGGCATTCAATTTGTGAGCTACCAATGGAATGAAAATGCAAAACAACCCTAAATTGAACCCCTTTCCAAAAATCGGCAGCAGCTAGGGTTTTGAACCCTAGCCACCACCCGGAGCGCCTGAAAATTGCAATTAGAGGCAGAGTCGGCGCTGCATCAATCGCCGGCGAACTAATCTGAATCCGAACAAAAATTTAATGTAAAATGACCTCTATAAAGTAAAATTAGTACAGGAAAGATGAATACCATCGGGAATTTTGAGTTCCGCTGCGTTCTCCTCTTCCTCTCCAGACATATCGTTGAATCTTCGAGGTGTATCCAATTTAGCTTCTTATAGTTACAATAATTTTCATCAAACTAAGGGGTTGTTTGATTGGGTATAAAGTTAATGTGTGCGGTATTCCGTGTAAAAATGTATGGTTAATATTATTTTGGGAACTGTTTGTGGTTGAAAATGAGTATGAGATATACGGAATTGCGTGCGGATTAACTTTATACCAAATAGAACAAGGTCTAAATTTATTTTTCCTCTTATTTATGTATTAATTTGATAATTTTTTAATATTTTTTAATATCTCATTTCTAATTCTGAACTACATATTTAAAAATAAATTTAATTTTATCAAAAATAATATGAACACAATAAAGTCTTAAAAATCAAAAAGACAGGCTTTTAAGCATTTATTAAAAATTTTAGTACGTTCAATTTGACAGTCAATATATATATATATATATATATATATATATATATTTAAAGTACTTAGTGTGAAGAGTATATTCATTCAATTGAGAATTGTACTTTCAAAAAAGAAAAAAACATCCTCTTTAAAATTCTAAATAAATGAAGAGGATTTAAATTTTATAAGATTTTATAGATTTGGGACAAAGCTTAAGAGACTTAAAATAAAAAGGAAAAAGAAACGAATTGAGAGAACATCCTTATAGGTCATCTCGGTTCTCCGTATTATTTTCATTCATATCTAGGGCATAATTAGTCGAGTCATATGATCAGTGTTCTAAAAAGCGTGAAGCGCGAAAAAACGTGGAGTTGAAACTTCAAGCATTACAAGCTTAACCACGCTTAGGCTTTAAAAAGCGTTTTTCAAATTTTTTTAATTTAAAATAAAATTTGTTTTTTATGAATCTAAGGTATTAAATAATTAAAATAGTATATACTAAATTAAAAAATACATCTAAATTCATAAATATTATATCTACTTTATAATTTCAAAAAAATTACAATATAATTTTAATATTTTCAAATGAAAAAAGTCAAAAGATGGACAATTATTTCTTAATAGATTTATAGGGATTAAATCCTCTTATCACAGTGCTCACATGGTCAGATTGAGAATTCAAGATGTTTAAAATTTGAAATTAAATTGAGGTTTTCAATCGTATATTTATGATTTGGGATGTATTCAATTTCTTTTATTTTTATTTAATTTATTATTTTCTAACTTTGAACTTGGCTTAAACTTAAAAAGTAAAAAATAGGTATGGTTCAAAAAAAAAAAAAAAAAAAAAGCGCCCCTAAGCACGCTTAGTCGCGCCTAGGCAAGCCTAGTCGACGCTAGCGCCGCTTAATTACACCTAGGTGGTTAAAATTTGCATTAATCGTTTTTTTCACGCTTTTGGCCTAAACGACGCGTTTATGTCACGCTTCGCCACCTAAGCACGCTTTTTAAAACACTGCATATGATATTTAGTATTTACAAACAATTTTCATTCATATCTAGGGCATAATTAGTCAAGTTATAAGGTATTTAATATTTACAAATAATGACGACTAGTGACGTTATTTGATTTGATATCGCTAATCTTGCGTAAGTTAACAAAATCAACTGTCATCAAACTAATTGTCATATCACTCAAAATCAGTAAATAGTCACAATTGTTACACTTCTTTTATCAAGCCAAAATTACTTGCTTTTGAGACCTTCAAGAAACAATCAAGAAAAAGAAAATTAGTTGTGCAATTCAAAATAGACCAATGATCAAGTGCCCCACACCTGACCAGATGATGGATACGTGCCCTATAAATAGGGACATGTATTATGAACATCAATGCTAATCTCCTAACATAGCTAACCAACAAACGAGAATTATCCAAAAACACAAATGAACAAATAGTCGAAAAAAGAATTTGTCCGAATAAGTTATGTCAATAATCCAACAACATATTAAGAACAAACATGAAAATACCTTGAAAAATCAAATCAGAGACCGATTTACAACTAGACTACGTTTACATTACATTACATATATTGGTTCACAAAGGTATTAAATCAAGAGCAGGGTACGTACATATATTGGTTCACAAAGGTATTAAATCAAGAGCAGGGTTCGTTTATTGGACCAGACACGGTCTGCCTGCAATCTTAACACATTCTTAAGATTACCATATGCTGGACGACAGACAGCTGCGAAAATCTTGGAATGGCATTCACCTGACGACAAAGCAACCAACAAAAAAAATTAAACACCAGTAATCAATTAAAACCAAAACAGCGTAAATTTATTCAAGTATATGAGACTCCAGTCACTGTGACTTAACCGCTTGATGCCAAGACAAGACGATAAGGACTTGTTTGGCATGCGTTTTTGAATAGCTAAAAGTTGCTTGACTTGCTTCTGCAGCTGAGAAGCTGCTTCTGTAAAACCCACCACAAATCGTACCCACCTTTTCACAACTTATTCCTATGTACGTAATTATTTACACATCCAAACATGGTACTAAGCATTCATGTTCAAGAAACTCAGATTAAGAGCAAGACTAATCTTGTGCATCAACAAACTCCTTGCTTGGAATACAATATTAAGCGAAAAGTTCAAAGTTAAGGCAAACCATAGATACCAATATTAATATATCAAAACTTCAAATATGATCTCATCATTCTTCAAGAGAGAGAGATATAACCAGAACAAGCTTACCATGAAATGAAAACCAATCAAAACTTAGTTTTCTGCAGTACTAGAAGTACATGGAGCTTGCTTGTTGTCCTCAGTCAAAGAAGGGTTGCTACCAATCTCTGTGGTGTGCTGTTCGGCTGGAACTGGAGTAGAGCTATTCTCTGTATCATTTGACACAGAGGCTGTGTTGGTTCTACTATCTTCAGCTATTTCAAGATGATCCATCATGCGGGAAATAGGAGCTACACGTGCATCAACATCTCTACGCACTGCAGTGGAGGGGTCAGGGGTTGAACTATTGCGAGCAAACAGTCTCTCCTTCCAGCCTCGTGTGCTCTTGGTGATCGACTCTTTGTACCTTGGGGGCAGGGGAGGGGTGGGGGTACAAAAATCAAACTGTTCAGTCCTAAAACTCGCCAAAAGAATCTCTTTATCAACACCTAAGCCTATTGTCATTTTTACCTTCATATCAAAATCCAATATCAACATCTAATGTTAAATCACTACTCATTATTATCTTCAGACTCATGCTCCGAACCACTATTGAACCTAGAGAGTTAATTTTCAGTAAAATAAGAGTTTACTCGAACATAAGCAAAATTTTATGTGAATGGCTGCAACATCAAACATCAACTCCATTGAATTATTATTATTATTTCTCACATTCTTATCCCTTTCGTGCTTACTATGCAGTTCGAGGTCAATAGTTGAGAGAGATATTCGCAGCTTCCTTGTACCTGGATGACAATGCACCAAGACGAGATTTGAGAGACTCTGAGAATGACTGCAAATCAGATGGTCCAGCTCTATCTTGATTGTTGGGGGACGTCTGGGCGGGAGACCTCCTGCAAGACAACTTAGAGACTGAGCCTATCTTCATCAAACGTTTTCCTATGTGAAAATTAACATCTACTACTCCGTCAAACTCCAATGTTAACCACACATCTCAATCATTCCAAAATTATTATCAACACATCACATAATTCCCAACACTGTTCAATATAAAAATATAAAAAATTAGGTTATAACAAAATAAAAGTTCACCAGAGAGAATATGCTGAGATGTACTGAACGAGAAATAATACCCACATAGATTAAAACTAAAACAAAGATCAAGAAACGCAAGTACCGATTGTTAGAAGAACTTTCAGGTAGGTTTGCAACACTGCTTGATCCAGATACTGGGTTTGTAACCTGATCAGATTGAGCAGAAGATGGTTGTGTAGTAACCAGTGGAGAATCTTGTTCTACTGAGATAAATGGAGAATTTGGGCCAGCTATCGTGACTGCAGGAGGTGTTCCAACTCCACCTCTCTGAGCAGGCGAAGAAGAGGCAGAAGAAGAATTTGGATTAGTTGAAAACACCAGAAAATGGGGACGGCCTTGAGCAGATGACCTATTCCTATGACTTTCCCTCCTACCAAGCTGACGAGCCCTTCCCATAGCAGCAGCTGCAGCTAAGTGTTGAATGATGCTCTTCAAGTTCAGAATCACTTGCACTGACTGGTAACTGTGCAAGAAGTTGAAATGAGATATATAAGTCACTAACTGGGAAATAAGTATGGGAAAAATGATTATACGTGTATGGATGAATGACAAACATGCTGCAATTCGAAGTCTCCCAGGGTTGGATGATGAAATATAGTGGTGTTTCTAGGTGGATTCATTCTCAGATTTCTCTCATGTTCAACAGCATCAAGCAACTCTTGGCTGCCATAGAAATGATCAACATCAAGTAAGATCACAGAGAAGAAACAGATGAGTAACTAGCCCAGAAAAGGTGCAGAGGAAGGGGAAGGGTTTATGTTGTAATACCTGCTAGGATCCTTCAGGCTGATGGCTTGCCAACACATTGGGCACTGGGAGCTTCTCTGGCACCTATAGTTATTGCAAAATAATGAATGACTTCATTAAAATCTTATACAAACATGTTTGGAAAATAAAGAAATAATCCGATTTCTTCCAAGAAAAATAAAATAGACCCAATCTGAAGCCCAACTTGAGAACCACCTCGAAGTATGGAACCAATAAGATAAACCCAATTGAAGCCCAAACCCAACCACCCCGCCCCCACATCTTCTCCTTCCTTTCTTCTTGGAGTGAGAAACCTCAAGGCTTGTGGTGACAATACATAAAATTGCAACTCATAGAGTAGCTCATTGCCCACAAAAATATTGAAGATTATGTATCTCATAAGACCAGGAATGCAGTTACTCCACTATCTTCACCGATTAAAGTCCTGGTTTCTTCATAGATTTTTTGCTTGTTCGAACACTCTATACAGTAGAATTATGGTTTGTGATGCATTATTAGCTCTTTTTGCATTGTCATTATGTTATGACTGTTTTTGGTTTATAGTTACTCTTGCCACATGAGGGGGAGAAAAGAAAGGAAAGGGGAGGAGGGTCCCCAGGGGTGTTTGGTTGGGGTGGTTTTTTTGGGGGGGTGGGGGGACACTACAGTGCCCACTTACATGCCTTTAGTCATTGGGAAAGGCCATATGTTGCTTCGAATAAGAATAAACACAATAATTACGGTTTTAGCATTATCTTTTCAGTCATGAGAAGAAATTACATTTACTGATTAACACGAGGTGGGTGCAGTGATAACAAAGATTCAAGTCAGTGTGATACTAGATTTACCATAGGGAAAAAATGAGAATTTAAACACACAGTAACATATTAAAATTGCTAGAACCAACTAGAATATGAGAGTTATGTGATTTAAGTTAAGTTCTACTCAAGTTATGGGATATCAACATAAATTGCCGGTAAGATTCCATCATATTGGTACCATACTACACTTCCAAATTTAAAAATTCTAAACAATAATTACCTAAAATCTCGATGGAACCTCAAGATTTCGTCAAGAAGTCTTGACATTTTTTCTTAAAATCGTGCTTTATGAGTTATTGAATTATCCAGTTCTATGTTCACTTTCCATGAATGCATTGCCATATGTAGCCAATAAATACATAAAAATAAAAAAATAAAGAAGCGCAAACAGACCTATCTAGCGAACTTTTGAGGCCCACAAACATAAATTTAGTAGCTTGGAAGAAAAAAGCCGAAAGTTAAGACCAATATTAATGCAAGTCATCTCGAAAACCTCTAACAAAGAGGATCATGTAAGCAAAAACCGTGAATTCTGAGTTATTAGTTAGTCACTGGATCTTCAAGCCTTCCGCCAGATCACTTCCCACATAGGACAATTAAAGATTTAACTAGATGACCTAATTTCACTGTTATGCTATCAATCCCACACAAAAAAGCAATATGTTTCTTGAATAAGGGGATAATGCAGAATCATAATGCATCAGAAAGCAAGAGTATGTATTATTCGATGCAAAACGAAATTCACTGGAAGGCAATCTTTTACCATTCAAGAATGCACTGAAGATGAAACTCATGCTTGCAAGTAGTCACCTGCAAGTGGAGCAGCGAATTAAATTGACGAGAAGTATATTAAATCCATGGCAATAAAACTCGTTATTCCAATACATACTGTTGAAGGATCACTATCAGAAAACTCTTCGAGACATATGCTGCAGGCATCATCACATGCCTCCTGAATTCCACCTTCAACAAAAGCTGCTGCGGACGTCAAGTGGTTCTCAGAAACCTTTTCATCTTCCATCTGTTATGAAAAAAAGTGAACATACTTATCACTCAACACAGACCCATAAACAAAATATCACTTGAATCATAACATTTCACACTTAATATAAACTGCAGATAAGCAGCAAATAGTATTCACAAAATCAAAAGACCTAAACACAGACTAATATGTAATGTAAAATGTGATTGAAAAGGAGAAGAAATCCCAAATCTTCATACCAGTTGGGAATTGTCGTTTCTCTGATAGTTGCCACAATAAATTAACAATAACAGTCAATGATTTGTTCATGACAATGTGAGCAAGCAATAAATTAACAAAAACGGAATTTGATAGGTAAGTATTGATATTTCAAGATCACATCTAAAAAAAGGCTGGGTCTGGTTGAAGCAATAAAGGTAAAATCATTTTTACTCATGAATTTGTATATTCCACTGAAATTCAATGCCCAGCTGAAGTCAAGTATTAGCTTCATCCAGCTTCCAAAATCAATCACGGAGATCCACGAAGATTAATTAATAATAATTAAGTAGAGAAAACACAAAACAATTCAATTGCAAAATTTCACAGCTCAGCCAAACCCTAAAACAAAATTCAGCTTGAAAAGGAAATTCAGCTAAAATTGGAACTTTCTTCACTTTTTCCATCAAAAAACCATCCACACATACCAAATAACATCACTACAATTATTCAGATCATTATTTAACCATATTTAACACCCAGTAATTGGAAACATGTGGTAACATAATAATAATTACAGAAAACTCATGAAATGATCTCACAAACATTACAAACTTCGACGGAAATAGAAACCCCAGATACTGACATCCATCTAATTCCACAAAATCGCCATCGTAAATGCAAATTACCTCAATAAAAGAGTTGCTTTCTGGGATCAACTAACAAAATTGATCCAATATAACACCGGATCAGAACTAAAAGAGATGGAGAAAAATAATTGACATTTACCAAGAGAACAAGTGATGATTTATCGGATGGGCTTTTGATATGAGAATTTGAGGGAAGAAAAGTAAGAACACGAACTGGAATAAAGTGAAGACTCGTGGACTTTTCTTGTTGGTTCTTGGATAATGATTTGTTGTTTATTTTTTATTTTTTTTCCCCTTATTTTTCTTTCTGAACTATTACAGTTGGAATCCCCAGCTTTTTGAAAATGTAGCAAATTAATCCAACATTTTCCCCAAATGGACCTATGCGGCTATGCCCTATGGTGACAGCATAACACTCCCCCGGTCCTCGCATCCCCCATTTCACAAAAAAACTAGTTCTATATGGTGATAAAGGTCATAGAGCCAATGATAGAGTTTACTTTTTTTTTTAACTCATTTTTATTCATTTTTTTAAAAATTTAAATTAAATTTGATCAAACAAATCACATCCACATATTTTGTGGAACCCACATGTACTGCATAAATCTCTATCATTTAATTTCACTCATTCTCTTTGTCCTCTTTTATATAAAAATTCATAAAAACTTCAATCCTATTGTGGGTAGGGTAAAACTCCTCCCTCCCATCCCCCATTTAACAAAAATTTCTATTTTTTATTATTATTAGAAAAATAAAAATTACTATTCATTTGATTCGTATTTATTTTCATTTATATATAGTGTGTCCTTATTGAATGCACATTATTATTAATAAAAATAAAATATAATCATTACATGTATGACTCATGAGAATATTTGAAAAAATACAAATAAAATTTATTTTTTTAATTGTATTAATTACCAATTATTAATATCTATAAAAGTCAAAATAAGCCTATTTTTATATGAAAAAAGAGTTTGTGATTATAATTCTCTATTTGGTAGCCACAAAAAGAAAATTCCGAAACTATAATTGCAAAAATAATAAGTCAAAGACCCATTTATCGTAAGTTTAATAGGTTAGGGATCCCTAATAGAATTTTCTTTTTCCTCTTCAATTTTCTTGCTGCGCTACTTTTGGGCAGTGATGACCCTCCCTCATACACAACCCCCACCAAAAGCCCAAGTTTGTTAATTGGACCGCTGAAGAACAACTACCCCACAAATGAATGGGCTCGTTCTTTCAAGGCACCAGGCCCTTACTTTTAGGCATGTCAAGAGTCTGGCTGAGCCCATCCATTTGATGGCCCAAGTCTGATGGTGGCAAGCTGACTCGGCCCATTTACATGTGCGAGACTAAGCACAAAGACTTCTATTTTAAAAAATTCACATCAAGCTCGCCGGAGCGGTCACTATACACAAAGTTTTACCTCATAATTTTATCATGTTTTATGTTTATTTTACGTTTGTATGGCGTCCAATCTATGCATGCATTGTTTAAGCCCATAAAAGCTCAAAGCTTAATCTAAAACCTCACTCACATTTTATAGTTTTAAAAAAAAAAATGTATCCATTAATGCAAAACTCGTAGTAGTTCTAAGTTTAAAAAAAAAATGAAAAACCCTTATATACAACAGACAAACACCAATTCTTTTGATCGTACTTTATAATGTACGATCATGTCTCCATGTTTAAATATATTCAATATAGATATTGTCACAAGGACAATTTAATAACTAAGTACCATTCTCCTAATCTATAATCTATAATATATATAAAGTAGAGGTGCATGGTTTTATATTTTTTGATAGTGGTTTTTGGACAATAATACATAATTGATAGTGGTTTTAGGATAACAATATCTAATTCTAATACAATTGTCTTATACAAATGCTGTCACGTATCTATTTATTATTGTGTTGTACACCTATAAATTTGCTACGTATTAAGATTCTAACTGATATTCTAGAATCTTTTTTTCTCAATTATGTTTATTTATTAAAAATAGATTCAATTATAAGGCTTGAACTTAAGATCTCTTATTTAGAATAATAGGATTCTACCATTTAATCCAACACCATTTTTGTATTTAATTTAGTTGATGCATTAATTGAACCTATTACAATTACCATTTGATTGGTTGCTCCAATAATAATTTCCATTTACCAAAAAAAATTTTGGTTAAAAAATAATTCTTATTTTACAATTTAAGTTGAATTTATTGTTCAATAATAGCTTAATAAATTTATATCATTTGCCAATTTTATCAATTAATTTTAATTCTTATAATTTTAATTTTAATTTATATTTTTGTCCATTAAAATACTTTCAAATTATTACTATTTATTTAAAACATATAAATCATTTGCATATTTTTTAATGACCCACATTTTTGTGATAAATTTTAAAATAATGATACAATAATATGAAAATAAATTTATAAATATATGATGCATAACTGTAAACTATATATTTATTTATATATAAAATATTTAAATTAAAAATGAGATTATAAGTAAATATAATTTTCATAAATACGATTGTGAAAATACTATATTTTTTAATATTTTTATTAAATTTCCAATTATATCTCATTGGAAATTTCCAATGAGATATTTATTGGAAATTTCTTATTTAAAATATTTATTCATTCAATATTATATCTTAAATAGAGTGAACTAAGTATTTAATTCAATACATGAGGAATCATAGACAATAATATTTTTATTATAATATGGGAATTACAATAGGTTAAAGTTCTTGTAAAAAATATTTTTACGTTCATAATTAAATTATTATAATCTCAAAATTTTATTATTGATACAGTTTGTTGAAAAATTGCTCACTTTCTTTTTTTAGTTTGTTAGCCGATAACTAAATTAAAGAAATTGAGATAAATCAACTTTTGTGATTTATATATTTTAAAATTTTTTAATTTATTATTTGATTATAAGTTTTAGAATCATTCATTACAACAATTGATAGATGTTTGTAATTTTATTAAATTTATAATTATAAGAGAAATCATTTCTTAGCACCAACTGATATTAAACATAATTTTTAAATGAGGTAAGATATTCTTGTGTTTACAGTCATGAGTTGAAACTAAAATTGGTATATTAATGATGTTAACAAATATAGATCATACATCGATATTAAGGTTGAACTATTATTTATATTTTGTTTTTTGTTTTTATTTTTTCTGGATAAAATATATGTTTCTTCGCATTGTTTTATCTTTTAACTTGATTAGTTCTACTTATACAAGCTTTTATGAAATAACACAATTATTTTATCACTTTATTCATACGTAGTATAGATTTCAGATAATTTATTGATACAACATAACAGTATACATATCAATTGCTTATTCGTATATACACTTAATATATGAAATGTGAAATATAAATTTAATATACATACTCAATTAATTGAGTACAAATGAGAATTATGTGTCAAATATTTTATTTTCAATCAACTTATACAGTTTTACACCCATACATATGTCAAATATTTCATTTTTAATCTACTTACACAATTTTATTCTCGTGCATCGCATGGGTGTGAAAACTAGTCTCCTTAACAACAACAATTTTCTTTATGTAAAACATCATGAGGAGAGGGCCGGATTTACTCCATTGCTTTTCGTTCTTTAGGAATGGTCGTAAGACCATAACCAAACGGAAAGAGAGGATCATAATGAGGATCACCAACATTCATCGGAAGCTGATCAACCGTCCTAAACCAAGTCCGTGCTAACTTGCCTGTAAAACCATAGTCGCCGAATAAAACATCGGAAACACCTTGGCCTTCAGTTCCCGGAAGCCAAGCAGCCACTAGGGCGTCTATTTTTGGGAGATACGGTTCAATTACAACTGGACGACCAGAAATAATTATCACAACGCACTTCACGTATTCACACACATTCGTGATTGTGTCATAGCCAGGCTTGGCTATTGTCAGATTCATGCTATCGCCGGAGGTTTCTGAGTAAGGCAGTTCGCCAACTGCTACAATGGCGTACGAGAAGTCGTTGGACTTCAAGAATTTCACGTTGGGATTTTCGTTGTAGACAACTTCGGTCATGGGATCGACAACATTCCCCACAGCAGTTAAAATTGTGGTACCTATCGAACAAGATGAAGTTTTTTATCAGAAGCTACAAGCTATTTTCACCAAGGAGTTGATGTTGCGCGATCTGGACATATCACATCAGCTACTCCCCACCTTGCAATAGTCCAAATCGCATCACATTAACTATTTGCTCTAGATGAGGAGTATGTTTTGTTTTTGTGCTCAACACATTTGATATGCATATCAACGTCAAACTTGTAGTTTCAACATTATGTACTCACAGCTAAAATTTCAATTTCCCGGACGTACCAATTGTAATGTCACCGGAAAGACCATGCCATTCTATCGTCCATCCTCCACATTGATTCCCAATATTGTGCGCATGGCTGCCAGCGACAAGTATCCTCCTTGCTTTCTTTGGAAGGGGAAGCATTGGCCCATCATGAGTCTTCCCATTTTTCAGAAGGACAAGTGATTTTCTCACAGCTTCTCTGGCCAATTCTCTATGTTCCTGTTAGAATATAATCAATAAAACAGAACTATTTCCATTAATTTCATCGAAATGCTACTATTTACCTGACTCCCAAGTTGATTTACGAAGGTGAAATCAGCCATTGGGCTCTCGAATAGACCTAAAATAAATTTAACTCTGAGTATTCTCTCGACTGCATCATCTATTCTGCTCATAGGGACGACATTTTTCTTCACCAGCAAAGTTAAGTCGTCAATGAAGTCCATGAATTTTTCGGGAATTATAACCTACAAAAGAAAACGAACTCGCCATAGTTCCCACTATTCAATCATCCCTTACAAAAACAACGAAAATGTCTTACAGAAATATAATGTTACACTGACCATGTCAATTCCAGCAAGAATACTAGCTTGAACAGAGTAAGTATAGTTAGCACGCTTGGGGGAGGTAATCTTATCAATGCCCTCGGAGTCTGAAATGACAAAACCCTAAAACATGATCCAGGAAAACTCCATTATTAGAAAAGCCGAAAGTTTGAGGAGTAATTTGAACACATGATCAATGCAGCTTCTTTTTTTTTTTTTTTTTTTTGGGAACATAAGATCAATGAAGTTTTTCAGTAGATCTTCTCACTTTGAATTTGAGCTTGTTCTTGAGGTATCCAGTGATGAGATCATAGTTAGAATGCATCTTTTTCCCGTTCAAGCTTGAGAGAGATATCATCACTGTTGCCACGCCCTTTCTAATGGAGTCGAGATATGCGGGCATATGAATGTGGAGCAGGTCGTTCCAGTCTATAACAGTGTTGTTTTCATTAATCCCGTTGACAGTTCCACCATCTGCCACAAAGTGCTTTGCACATGCTGCAACTTTTGTCCTAGATTTATGGTAACAATCAATGAGGAAAGGAAACATCGAATGATTGTCCCTCATTTAATATCATACATGTCTCCGTATCTTGAAATGTGTGTGGATAATAAGGAGTTATTGTTTTGAGATGATGTTAAAACTAACACGCACCTCCCGCTTATAGACGGAAAATTGCTGGGATAATTGGCGGGATAATCTCCTTGTAAACCGGAAATGATCTCAGTCATTTCTTGAACTATTTTATGATCTTCGCTATAGCTTTCAAAACAGCGACCCCATCTTGGGTCCCTACAAACCTGTAAAAATGAGGATTAAAATAAAAAAAAATAAAAAAAATAAAAAGCTGAAATGAACACGATAAAAGCACATGACTAGCTGTAACTTTTAATGCTGTTTACCGCTATACAGGGAGCAAATGTGTATGGGATGCCTGTGGCCCTAACTTCAAGAGCAGTTGCCGCCCCTATTTTCTTAACAAGTTCAGGATCCCTAAAAGAGTGTGTATAATTTCAAATTTTCAATCATCTATACACAACAAATGAACCGATTGGTGTGGAGAAGATAAAACACAAGACAAATCTTTGATCAGATATTGTACTTCAAGATATGAAAATGACCATTTCTTCATAATTTTTTCAAGAATCAGCCAAAGAACACACATACTTACAAAGAATATGATACATTAATCCTCAAGTTTTTGTCATTTTGATTGTTACATATAGACCTTTAAGCTATTTAGTGACATCAAGCCATGTATGCACAAGAACTGAAGAAAAATTTTGGCAACGGGAGGGATTGCTTGACTTGCCTGGTAACTCCGAGCCCAATGTTGTGAGGAAAAATGGTAGCATTGTAGACATTATTATGGCCATGAATAGCATCTATTCCATAAATCATAGGAATTCCAAGACGAGTAGAAAGAGCTCCCTTTTGAAACTCGTTAACCATATTGATCCAAGTCTCAGGAGAAGCCTTCGGAGCAGGGACACTCCCTCCGCCGCTAAGAACACTCCCTGCTCAACTCAATATCTTGTAGTAAGCCATACTGTGTAATAATCTGTTACTTAAACAGTGTAAATAATCAACTAGCTGTCACGTAACTGATAATGTACAGCGAAGATGAATGGCATTATTTTTTGGTGTGATGCAAGCAATTTTTTTTTTTTTTCCATTTTTTTGGGTTTAGGAAATTGCATCAAATATTCATTCTCACAAGTCACAAAGCCAAAAATGTCAATTTCTAAGAACACCGGAAAAAAAAAAAAAATACAATGTAAATTATCCTTTCTACCCCTGTCGCCATCCAAATTTACAATTGTCAACCATCTTCTTCACCCACCTACTCCACCTCCAACCGAAACCCTAGAACAGATGGAAAAATCGTAGCACTACAATTCCAATAATCGCCTGAGCTACAACTCGTCACTGCCGATAGTCACCCCATCGATGGTGGGGGGCAATTTTGGAATTTCAATTTGAGTTACGGGTGGAAGCAGAGTAGGTGGAAGAAGACGGGATTTTGTTTGACTGTAATTTGTTCAAATTGTAATTCGCCAGATAAAAATGATATTTTACTCCACAAAACGAAGTTGAAATTGACTAGATGTTCAATTGCGAGATAGTGTTGAAGATTCATACCAATGAAGTATTTGTTGATGATTTCCGGAGACGTAACTTTTCGATCAATCTGAACCATCTGCCCAATTTTCTCTTCCAGTGTCATTCTTCTCATCAAGTCCTTGATTCTCACCTTCAATGGCTGCTTTGGGTCTCTGTACTTGGTGTACTCTGCAGTTTCTGCTTCTGCCCAGAAACAGAGTAGCACCAAAATCATCACTCGCATTGCCAATCTCCCCATTGTCATCGCCAAATGATCATCCGCTGTGTATCTCAAATTTGGGATTTTAATTTTCTTCAAATTATCTGAAATGATTTCCTACAACCAGAGCCGATTTTTCCAGGGTATTTGAATGCGATCGAACCCGGTCAGTTTAATTTCTATGTGAAAGTGTTGGTTTGCTTTCTCGTGGGGTAGTTCAATATTTTACGCTTTGTCATCTTTGACATTGATCGATTTCAATAATCTGACTAGGCTGCCTTATCCATTTCACGGTAACGTACTGGTAGCCACTCGTGGGTACATTACCCTATCCATGAGTGGGAAAAAAATTAATAAAGGATCGGACGAGCCCTTATGAGGGAATAGTTATGTATTATTTATTTAATTTAATGTAAATATCAAAAAAATTATAAAAAAAAAAATTAGAGGGTAACGTGGTGTCACTACGTGGCGTGACATACGTGGGTACATACCCACTGTGGGTATCGAATAAAATCGATCCATTTCAATAACATAGTGTGTAGATTGTTTATGTGATAAGAATATCTGCATACAAATTTTAATATATTTTTATGAGTAGAAAAATAAAAATAAGTGAAATTAAATAGTAGAAATTTAATAATATAAATGTATCGATAAAATATGTGAATGTGATTTATTTGATCAAATTTAAATTTTAAAAATAGAAAAAAAGTAAAATATTATGTTTATGCAAACATAGCTGAATCTTCTTTTTATTGAATTTGACTTTTTGTTCTTTCTCCATGGGGATGCCTACTTTTAAACTCCACCTCCCTAATGTCATATCAACAGTGTCAATGACACCGAAATTTACATAATAAACATTTCGTATCCCTACCTTTGAAATCAATCACTATCATGTAGATTACCTTATTAGATATTATTATACTATATTCGCCTTGTTAACTTATAAATTTTCCTCTTATTTTAGTTTTTTTTCCCTTTTATTCGAAAGTACAAAATACGTGCAAGGTACCAACAAATATAACTAAAGATATGTTAACATGAGAGTATTAAGCTCGTGTTCTTTTATGTATTTTTATA
Organism: Jasminum sambac; assembly: GCA_018223645.1. Classification (NCBI taxonomy): domain Eukaryota; kingdom Viridiplantae; phylum Streptophyta; class Magnoliopsida; order Lamiales; family Oleaceae; genus Jasminum; species Jasminum sambac. The sequence continues at coordinate 34,219,289 of CP073652.1, forward strand.
TATTTTTATATATTCTTTTCAATCTCACTAATTCTCTATCTCCTATTTTACATTCATATATCTCGTGGGATCTATATGTACTATATAAATCTCCACCATTTAATTACGCTCATTCTCTCTCATATATCACATAAAAATCATATAAAAATTTCTTTTTACATATACACTAACACCCGCTAATTGCACAGGTGTCCGTACATTCACGAGAAATTTAAAAAGTGATGAATAAAGTAGAAAATTGTAGACCCGTAGACTACGGTGGGGAAAACATACAAATGGTGAATATCATCATATTGAAAGTAGTGGTGGCTAATAATAAGGGGAGTTGAATCCATCCAAATGAGAAAAAGGAAACGAGTAACCAATATCAATATACCAAATGTAACTAAACACTCCTCTCTTTGGATTGTGTTAGTCTCGTTTAGCATTCACATTTTCGCGTGAATTAAGAGAGATATAAGTAGAATTGAATAGTTAAGATTTGTGCAATACATGTGGTTCCATGAAAATATGTTGATATAGTTGATTTGACCAAATTTGAATTTAAAAGAGAATGAATTAAAATGAAAATAATAATATATACTTAATATAAGATGTTTTTATTGGGCTTCGACTAGGCTGACCCAAGCCCGACTCTCCTTAGTGTGTTGGTGTGCGGCTCCAGATCGCTTTTTTTAAACAATGGAATTCGGGTTTGAGTTATTTACATTCTCCATCTATCATTCCTCTTTCAACATAGAAATTAGGATTGTGTTTTCTTTATTATGAGTAGTAATTTCAAAGTGACTTGTACAAATTCCCTAAAAGTAAGTGGGAGATTTTTTATTTTTTATTTTTTGTGTAATGACGATATATTTATTAGATAAGTGGTAGTTTAGAGTAACTTTAAAAGGTTGTAATCTTTTCTTAGCCATAGTGGATTTTTGAGTCATAATTCACTTTAAAAATGGACGCACAATGGGGCATTGAAAAGCAGCGTCGAACCCACTGGGCCTTGTGATCCAAAATCTTGACACACTCCTTTTAATTTTTGTTTCCATTTTGTATTCTATGCTTAATTTCTAAGAACAATATAAAATATCGAGGCTTAGAAATATGATCGTTTGATCTAATTTTAAATAAAAATTTATTTTGTTTTTATTATTTTCAAGGCACTCATTATATTAATTTGATAATACATTTTTTTTTTTACTCTTGTCTACACTTATTCAAAAGAAAAAGAGAAATACTAGTTATTAATCCTTTCAGTAAAAAAAAAAAATCGTTTTCGTGAAGCGGAAAATTTTTTTTTGAAATTTTAAATATTTTCCAGTACTTTTTGAACTAAAATATTAGAAAATTAATTTTTGAAAGTTCCTTGACTCATTTAACATCATATTTAGTCCAGCTTATGAGGTTTTGACCCCTCATATAGGAAAAGGGAAGAGATAAGTAATTAGTATTATTCTGGTAGAGAGAGAAGAGGGCAATGGGAACAAGAAACCCTTTTCCTTTTCCCATGCAAGAAGATATACCTATAACCTATGGGTCCATGCACAAAAAGAATACCCCAAGTCCTGCTCCATCAAAGGTATATCCAATTCCAAAGCAAGCTAAAACACTAATCCACGAAAGAACAAGAAAATTAATTCAACACAGACACACAACCTGTTTGTTTAAATGCCTCAACGAACTCAACCTCTGTACACCACATTCTTCTATAAACCCAATTTGTCTCTCCCATATTTTGTGTGTATTAAGGAAAGAAAACATATTAGATGGCTTCCAGGATTGGAGCTGATTATCAGATGAATTATTTCGAACCAAGAAGTGAATTGATACCGGAGCAAGATCGCGATACTCTCTTGCTAGATCTTGCCGGTGTGTCCCTTTTGATTTCTGTTAAATGTCAAGTCGAGCATACTGCGTACCAAACATGGCATACTTTTTCCATTAAGTTTTATCATCGTCGATTGTAGAAGTTGTGAATGTCAAATGATATGTATTAAAAGTTTAAAAAACTTTTGAGTTTCGTTTTAAAAGGTCAAATGTTAAGAGGAGTAGTATAAATACTTATATATTGGTTTATTATTTTACACTCTTTAATTACGGTATGACAAGTTAAAGATAAATGTGTGTTGTAATTTGCAGGGTTTAGGAAAGATCAATTGAAGGCTCAATTAGATCGCCAATCAAGAATCATAAAGATCAGTGGAGCAAGGCAGCTCGAGGATAACCGACGGATCGGTTTTCATAAAGAATTCCCAATTTCGCCAAATTGCGACACCCAAAACATTACTGCAAGATTTGATGGCGACCTGCTGCTCGTTATCATGCCAAAATTGATTGTTCCGGTGGAAAGAGAAACCACCAAACTGCCACCGGTAGTAACCGGAGAACCTCAGACGTCAACGGACAAGCCAGAACGAGCCGGCCAAGAAACCTCCACGAGCGATGATCAAAAGAGACAAAATGGCGAAAAGACCTCTGCAAATGATGATCAGAAAAAACAGACTGACGCCAACGATGTCTCCAAGAAATCACCCGAAGAGGGCAAAACAGAGGTCAAAAGACAAGAACAACCCCATGAAAAGACCTCTGCAAGTGATGATCAAAAGAAGCAAGAGGGTGTTTCTGATAAATCACGCGTTGTGGAAAATGGCAAAAAGACCTCAGCATACGATGATCAAACTAAGAAGACTGATGCCAAGAAATCACCCGAGAAGGGCGAAAAAGAGGTCTCAAAGGCGAAAAACGAACAAGCCCACGAAAAGACCTCTACAAGTAATGATCAAAATGAGGAAAAAATTGCCAAGAATCTTCCTGAGAAATCACGCGAGAAGGAAGAAGTAGAGCCAACGGCCCATAAAAAAGATGTCGAAGAAAAATCTGCTGGGGGAAAACATGACGGCATTGACAATGATCGGAGCGCTAAAACGAGTTTAAGCGATAAACAGAGAGAAATTCCGAGCAGGGGAAAAGGGCAAAATGTGAGTTCTTTTCCTGCAATTGGTGCTTGTGATCCAGCAGCTATGCTGAAAATGGCAAGGAAGACGATGAACATGGTTATGGTTTTTGTGTTGGTTTTACTTCTTGCTCTCTATGTTGGTAATAAATGTGTATGGTATTCAGAGAAAGGTGAGAATTGAGGGTCGTTCACTTTGTAAATAATTAGTGTAATAATTCAGAAAAAAAAATGTATTGCCCAACTTATTGAAGGGAATAAAACAGCTTTGTGCTTCAAATTTGAGCTTAGTATTTTGAATACTGTCACATTTTTCTGTTTTGAGTACTGAGAGAAACGGATTTTTCAGTATTTTCAACATGTTGATGAGTTTTCATTGAAAATATCAAGAATGGTGAGTATTAATTTATTCGTTATCCTAAATATATGATTTAAAATGATAAATGAATTAATGATACATCAAAGTTAGTATAAATGACAACATCACTCTCGTGTTACATTGCACCCAGAATGCCTAATAAATAGGGAAAAAATTATCGCTTCAGTGAAAGGTCTTTTAAAAATAAATTTAATTAACGATAAAAAATTTAATTAAAATAATGTTTAGGCAAAAAATGAAGTAAGAAGGTTATGAGATGAATGAACTTAAAACTATTCTAAATCAACTGTCTAGAAATCAAATATATTATCAAGAAGAATAGTCAAATATTAATTTGTCTTTTATGTATAATCACGTGTAACAAAACAGTGGTGATGTCATTTTCGTTACTACTTTTAATCCACGATTCCACATTTTTATAGTGCAATTTGCACTTTGTGTGTGTGTGTGAGAGAGAGAGAGAGAGAGTAAAGAAAAGTAAACCAAAACTAGAAGTATATATGGAATTGAATTACTCATAATGATTCAAAGGGAAAAGTAAATATTAAGATAGTGTGTAATAAAGTGAAGTGTAGAATAAATTGTGATTTATTCTAGCCCAAAACTCAGTGTCCAAAATTGTGGTTTTATTCTAATATCGACGTGGGTATCGATTATAGTACCTATAATTGTGAGAATGATCTCGTCCCAATTGTTAGGACATCCCAACAGTGTGCCCCTCTGATTGCAGTGGGGCCCTCGGGGTGGACTTCTCTCTTACTGGAATCCCAGCAACTAGGACGAGAAATAAGCCTCCCATAATAGCGAAAATGTTATATTCCCAGCATAATTCTCCCAACTACTCACAACCCACTGCGCCTCAATGCGGTACGCTACCACATCTTTCTCATATTTTTTCTCCCAAATATTTTAACATAACATTCCCGCCCATAATAGATTGGATGAATAACATATGTATCAATCATTCATCAATATGTATCATTCATTTGATGCACTGTGAATGCTATAATCAATACCCATATGAATACTGAGATATTACTCTATAATAAATACAAATAAATTATATTGATAAATAAATATAATATTAAAATAAGTGCCTATTCCCCCGTGTGTGTCTCGTGTGCACACGGTAAAAAAAATGCATCTAATTTTTACTGTGTATAGATATGTAACGTGATGTATGAAGGTAATTAATTGGATTAACCTGACCCTCTGTAATTAATTATTTTCCATTTGGCTTTTGCTTTTCATCTCCCGTACACTACCCCGTTAATATATTACTTACTACGTTAATTACACAGTCGAATAAAATAGGTTCATACGCAAATAAACGATAAATCCCTCTCTCTCTCTCTCTCTCTCTCTCTCTCTGTGTTCCCCTCTCTCTTTCTATCTCTCCTTCAATCTGAAGGGTCAATCATTGAGCACAAGAAGGGGAGAGTTGAACAAGACTTCTCAAGAAAGCTCTAAGGTGAAACCAACAACCCAAATCTTGTTCAAATTTTTGTAATCGTATAAACTAATCTTCTGCTTTTATTTTTTTCCTTGTGTTTTTTGCCTATTTCTTGATGAATTTTTTTTTCTTTCGTTTTTTTTTTTTGCCTTCTGGTGGGCTTCTTTCCTTTCTGGATTAGAGTTCTTGATGATTTTAGACGATCTTTTGCTTATATATATACGTGTGTGTGTGTGTGTAACAGACTTACAGTGTTAGCATGTAAGTTTTGGTGTAGGGTGGGATGGGGGAGTAGGGGATTAATGAGGGTTTTGGTTTGAGTTTTTGGATTCTTGGATATATTTTGCTTATCACTTGTGCATTTTTTCAGATTTGATTATTTTGTTTTCTTTAAATTAAATACATAAGAAAACCTGAGTATGGATCTGTGTTATTTACCTTAATTTTCACAAAATTTCCCGGGAAATTTTAAACACATTTATTGCCAATTTTCTGGGAAATCAAATTTCAAGATTTTCTTGAACCCTGGTTTGACTTTTTGTTGTAAATTCTCTCAGATCTAATTTTCCCTTTTTCATTCCAGCTCTTCTTAAATCTTCTTTTTAACTGTATATATATGTATTTATTAATTTATACTCATAGATTCTGATATTTTAAGGGAAAATTCCTAGTTGAGATTGTCTTAATTTTACCTATGGATATGTATGCAGGTGAAAACAGCATAGTATTTGATTGATTCCCAGAAAACGGCACATTTCAAGACTTAGAATAACGGAGTTTTGTTATCTGATACAATGAATATGTTTGATGACATGGGATTTTGTGGTGATCTTGATTTCTTCTCCTCCGCTCCTATGAAAGAACCCGATGTGTGTGGTGGTCCACAGCCGGTCGAGCAAGAGCCGGTTGTCGAGGATGATTACACCGATGAGGAGATCGATGTGGACGAGCTTGAGAGAAGGGTTTGGAGAGATAAGATGAGACTAAAACGACTGAAAGAAATGAATAGAGGTAAAGAAGGGGTCGACTCTGCTAAGCAAAGACAATCTCAAGAACAAGCGAGGAGGAAAAAAATGTCGAGGGCTCAAGATGGGATCTTGAAATACATGTTGAAGATGATGGAAGTTTGTAAAGCTCAAGGCTTTGTGTATGGGATTATTCCCGAGAAGGGCAAGCCGGTTAGCGGGGCGTCTGATAATTTAAGGGAGTGGTGGAAGGACAAGGTCAGGTTTGATCGAAATGGGCCTGCCGCCATTGCGAAATACCAAACTGAAAATGCAATTCCCGGGAAGAACGAGGGGTCTAATCCAGTGGGGCCCACACCCCACACGTTGCAAGAGCTTCAAGACACGACGCTTGGATCACTTTTGTCGGCTTTGATGCAACACTGCGACCCCCCTCAGCGGCGGTTTCCGTTGGAGAAAGGTGTGGCTCCACCTTGGTGGCCTACTGGAAAAGAGGAGTGGTGGCACCAATTGGGGTTGTCAAAGGATCAAGGCCCACCACCGTACAAGAAGCCGCACGATTTGAAGAAGGCGTGGAAGGTGGGCGTTTTGACGGCCGTGATTAAGCACATGTCTCCTGATATTGCCAAGATTAGAAAACTCGTCCGCCAGTCGAAGTGTTTGCAAGACAAGATGACTGCCAAGGAGAGTGCCACTTGGCTTGGGATTATCAGCCAAGAGGAAACTCTTGCTCGAGAATTATACCCCGATAAATGCCCGCCTTTGTCATTGTCCAGTGGGAGTGGGATCTATACAATTAACGATAACGAGTACGATGTTGAAGGGGTGGAAAATGAGTCGCCCTTTGATGTACACGAGCAAAAACCAAACCCTCTCGGGTTGTTGAATGTTGGAATGAAGGGCGATTTTGTCAACAACTTGGACTTCTCGAGAAAGAGAAAGCCGGTAAATGAAGAAAACAATATGATGGATAATCATAAGATATATACGTGTGAGTTTCTTCCATGTCCGAATAGCGATATCCGCCATGGTTTTTCAGACAGGATTTTGCGCGACAACCATCAACTTGCTTGTCCTTACAAACGTTCCCCGGAGTTTGGAAACTTTAATGAAGTCAAGCCAGTTGGCTTTCCTCAACCATTCGTCCAGGCCAAGCGTCCAACTCCACCACCACCCGTACATCAAATTCCACCACCACCCCTCGACCTCTCAGGAATTCCAGAAGACGGGCAAAGAATGATTAACGAGCTGATGTCGTTTTACGACGACAACGTTCAAGGTAACAACAGAAACTCTAGTTCGGGGAACTCTACGGTTACTAAGATGCAGCCTCTTCAGCTGCCAAGCATTCAGTGTCAATCTCAACCGACAAGCTTCATGGCTTTACCGGGCAATATTTTTGAAGAGACAAATATGCCTCCCAATCATTCTCTATTCAGCACGGCCGAAGAACAATTCAACCAGGGCAAGATTGGAAATATTGGAAATTGTCCCTTCAATGCGACCCCTAACGAGAATTTCCAAATGATGTTTAGTTCTCCATTCAACATGCCACCCATCGACTATATCGAAGGTTTTCCCAACGTTGCGAAGGATAACACGTCAAAGGCAGACGTTGCAATTTGGTATTAAAGAAACACAATTTATCACCTGCAGTTATCTTAATTATGTTTGTTTAGTAGCTGTCTAGGTTGTTTGTTAATCAGAAGTTAAAAAATCTTGTACAGTATGCTGTATTGTCTCGTCCGGTCTAATACTGTCCAATACAGCATACCAACCGTGTTAGGTCGAATGCATGACTGTAATAAGCTCTGAGGAGTGAAGACATTACACATGCTTTGCTGAAATGGATAGGCATTACATAAATAAGTTTAGCTCTTTTGTAAAACCACAAATTTAGGTTTCGATGTGACTATTGTGGTAACAAGTGGGTGTTATTTGTTGGCAGTAATTTGTTGACTTTTCGTAGGTTGTCTTTGTGTAATGGTGTGGACATCTCTTTGTAATCTTCTTTGCAACCAGTGATTGGTTTGTTACAAGTCCATTCGTGTCTTTGTAATTTTAGTAGAATAGGAATGGAACTGGCCGCCATATCCTGTTCATTATCAAAGGGTAAAAGACGTAGAAGTGGGCCCCGCGGTTCAGTCAAGCACTCATTTTGAAGTTAAAGACGACAATGAAAATGGATTGGATGTGTGGTTGAAAATTGGAGAAAATATATTAAAAAATATAAAGTAATTATATGAGTTGTTGAAAATAATATTAGAGAAAAAGTGACATTTACTGTGATCAATTGATCATGTTTCTCGAAATGTTTTTCATTTGGTACATTTAAAATATTACGAAAATTTAAGTTTGTCAGGCTTGAATTGTAAATATATTTTGGTTTAACCATTCGGGATTGATAAGTAACCACATCGGATCGGACGATGTAGTTATATAATAAACTAATGGAATGAGAGCTTGTTTGTTCTATATTTTAATCGGCTCGATAATTTCTCAAAATCACTTTTTACCGCCTAGTGTGGAAATACATTACTCTTAAGGAGGTGTTAGCGGATGAATTTTAATGTATTTTTATAAGTAGGAAGAGAGAGAATTAGTGATGTTGGATGATAGAGATTTAATGAATAGAAAAATATATGAATATGATTTATTTGATCAAATTTAAAATTTAAAAAAAATATATTAAAATACATTTTATTTCCATGCTAACACAACCTTAATTTTAACCACAGGATCTTTTACAAAAGTAAATTCTTCGCATTTAAAGAGTGCACCAAACAAGCAGGACAAATAATTTCTTAGAACACTAAATATTTGTCACGTGGGTAATATGATTGGACAACTTTTTCCTCATTGATTGGTTAAAGTTTGCAGGCTCCAACATGCCGGCATGCCGCCCTCTGCAGTCTCCACTGAGAACAATATTATCATTAAAGAAAGAAACAAATTCAGATTCAGAAAAAAATAAATTTAAGGCCTTGTTCTATTTGGTGTTAATCAAATTCGCACGCAATTCCGTATATCTCATACTCATTTTTAACTACACACATATTTCTCAAAATAATATTAACCACACATTTTTACACGGAATACCGCGCGAAACAATTAAACCCCCAATCAAATAAGGCCTAAATAAAGAAAAAAATAATATTTAATAATAACTATAAAAATTAAGAATGCCCCGCACATGAACATTGACCCCAGCATGAGTTTTGTCAATAAGCAAGTGTTGCTTATAATTAATTAAAAAATTAATTAATCTATATTTTTGCTTTTCTGACCACTTTTTTTTTTTTCCCTTTTTTTTTTCTTTCTAAGGAATTTTCCGACCACTTTTGTGCACAAAGCTGTGTGGAGGAACTTTCTGGTTGTCTCCAATTACTGCAGTAAACGGATTCAATTCCTCCTCTTCTTCTTCTCTTTTTCTTTTTTTTTTTTCTTTTTTATAAACAAAAGATTCATTATGCAAATAAATTTTCGCTACACTTCAAGATAAGTGTTGTATATGTTGTAATTGGTATATTTGTATACGAAAATCAAACTTACTGAATTATAAAGTGATTAGGTAGTTTATGATTTGAGTTTGGGCTCAATTCAAGAACACATGGAGAAATTGCATAGATTTCTGTTTGAACAACGCTCAAGCGCAAAGTATAGAGCCAAGTGGGGCTCAATAGAGTTTGCCCACTTGAGCGGCCCAATTGAACTGGCCAGATCGAATAGCAATTACGTTACATTTTACCCTATTTTCTCTTATCCTATTTATACTACTTCGATCCGGTTCGTAAATTGAAGAGAGGAAAGACACCAGCTTTACATCCAAAAATCTCTTTAAACATTATATTATAGATTGCTATTACACTTTGGTGATTTAATTGTTTGATTAGCAATCACTTTGACAAACACCAACCCTAAACACTATTTGCCTTTAGAAATTAGAATTCTAGTGTTTGCTGCAAGTTGGCTGGAATTTCAATGAAGATTGAAGATCCATTTACAAGGAAAAAGGAGCCAGAGTTCTGGAGGATACACCACACACAACGCGAAGAGGTTTGTCGGGAGTTATGAGTATGGGTTAGGCTATGTTAATATCGAAAATGTTATATTTCCAGCGTTATTCTCCCAGCATTTCTCCCAGCTACTCACAACCCACTCAGCCTGACGCATGGGTAAGTCACCCACATCTCTCTCACATTTTTTCTCCCAGCGTTTCCCAGCGCTCTTAACATAACATTCCCGATGTTAATATTAACTAATTGTCTATAAGTTTAGTCCCGTTCCGATGCCAACTTGTTGGCATCGGAAGATGTCAACACCCCTTTTTCTATGAAAAAGATAGAGGTCGAAATGAGACTCCCACCATCAAAAAGAATTATGATATTCATCTCACTCGACGTAAATTCCAAAAAAAAAGTTTAAAAAAAATTTGGGTCGCTGATGTGGCCTCGAGGTCAAGACGTTACCCTTTGTTAACAACATACGTCACAACGTTTAGAGCGATCATTCATCTCTATAAGTTATCTATTTCCTTGTGAATTTTCAGTGGCGAGTTGCCCACAGGTTTTTACTATTTGAATAGTACTTTAACAGGTTTTCTTCCGTTATCATTTTGGTTTTGATTTATTTATCGCTTTGATTGCATGATTAAGGGCTTGTTCGATTGGTAAGCATCCAAAAAAATTTCTCTCTCATCTTTTCAATCACACACACATTCTCCAATACAATATTAACCACCCATTTTATACGGAATATCGTGCATGACAATTTACTCACCAACCGAACAAGCCCTAAATATTTTGTTTGGTGAATTGGTAAATTAATCATGGTAATTGTTAAAAAGTTGATTGGGTCACCGCTGCTATAGAATTTTCAATTAGGATATCACTTTCGACATCAGAAATAAAACTTTGCGTAAACATTTCATTTAAAAAAAAAAATTAATCATATTTTGATGTCAAATGCTTAGCTTTATCGCGAAGAATAGTACTGAAAGTGTCATTATTGCTTGAAATCTATAATTATCGTTTGTCCAATGCAAAAGCTAGCTACTTTCAATGTTTAAAGAAAGATAGAGATAGAAAAAAGATGATTATTTTAATATAAATGGAATGGAAATGAGGATAGAGAAAAATGAGAGGAAAAAGTGAAAATAAAGAGAGAGATAAAAATAAATTCAAAAATAAAAATAAAATAATAATAATAATAATAATAGATTGTACTTTATGTAAATGTAATGCCATATCATCAATAACTTATTTTCTAGACCATAGTAATTTATTAATAGTCAAAGTTGACTCTCAAGGATGAAATTAATACGTGCATTATTTCAAGATCATCTTTGAAACAAAACATAATATGGAATTATTTGACTTCTAATAAAAGTAAAAGATCCGGAGTAAAATGTCATAGACTGGATAGAAAATATTTCATAAACATATAAAGAGATGGTTTTATATGATTTTACATCAAGACTATGACATCAAGACATTTACATGAAAAACAAGGAAAAGCTCATGCTGCAATTGTAAAATAAAAATAAAAATAAAAAAAACCAAAAAATAAAAAAAAATTCCCTTCAGCCGGCCTCATTTTTAATAACTTCATCATTCTAGTTTTAAATCCTTGTCTAATTTTCTGTATCTTTAATTATCGCATCAATCAAAAAAATTATGTCCTAAAATTCATACTCTTGATTATGTATGTGAATTATTTTAGGGCTTGTTCTATACACTATAAATTTTCCCTAATTTTTTCTCTCTCGTGATTTTTAACTACTCATACAATTATTTTATACTTTTAAGGCCTTGTTTGATTCACAATAACATTCAAAAAATTTTTCTCTCTCATCCTTTTCAATCACCCGCAGCAATTATTTTATATTTTTTAATATATTATCTCTCATTTTTAATCACATAATCTACACACAATTCGAGTAAATAAAATTTACTCTACAAAGAACAATGTCTTAATATATTTTTCCAAATTTACAACCACAAATCTAACACGCCATTCGAATAAATCTATTACTATTATTTTGTATAGATCAAGCCCTTAGTTAAATTAAACGAATACAGACAGTTCGTCTAGAGTCGACATACAATCCAATTATCCAAGAAGGCACATACTTCCATATGAAGCAACATTCTTGTGACAAAAGAACATGGGGAGTTTCTTGTAAGCACCTAAATATGCATGAACCTAGACAAATTCTGCATTCCACACCTTATCCAACACAAAAGAATACAAAATCCGATTAATTATTTTTATAATAAAATAAATTCATTATATTTGTAACTAAAGAATTGGAAGATTCGTAGCCTTCAGACAAGATCTGTCTGAAAATGAGCAGACAATCCTTGGTGAAATGCTGTGTGTAATTATAATTTTCTGACCACTTTGCCAACTTATAATGTTAAATCATTGTAAAGCCTAGCAAGAATGATCTAGTTATATTTATTATGTTGCTATTTGTCGTGTCCATGTTGCTTAAGAATTAATTATCATATTGATCTCTAATATTTTTTTAATTTAAAACAAAAGAATAAAACAAACACAGCCTCAGTTGACCTTGCATTAATTTAGTCATATCTAACCAGTCCAAAGTATAATAGTAAGCACCGCCATAACATTTGGCACAAAGGAACCAAATAGCATGGAGTATATATATTATCCACTAAAGACTATATATAGCAGAAACGAAAAAGGTATTGCAGAAATGAATCACATATATATTAAACGAAATTTCAAATTTTATATAAAAAAACTGATATTTTAAAATGTTACTGGGGCAATGACCACGCCGTGCCCCCTCTCTCACTCAACCTATATAAAACACCAATAGCAAGCGAAAACACGACATTACAATTTACACCACATCATGAGATATTACAGTGAAGTAATGTAATAAAGAAACAGATAATTTACACGGTTTCATTGGTCTGAACAAGTATTGTTAATTGTAGTATTGTACCATTTTTACAGAACAATGAGTTTCCGGTGTAAATGTTCTCCAGTCAAATGACTAACATCTCCGTCATGGTGATGATCATGGAAAATGAGAGTCAAGATTCCAACTAAGCATAGAACCAAACCTACAAGAAGCTTGTCATAGCGCTCGACCCAGTGGAACTTGATCTGGCTGGCACCATAGAATGAGAGGGCCACCAACGACGTCATTACAGTGATTGTGCTGCAAATCCACAATCAGAATCTTATGTCATGTTCCATGGGTGTATGCTCACAACCATTACACACGTCTAGAATATGTTTTAGCAAACGTTAATAAACATGTTTAAGCAAGCAGGGTAAATTTGTGGCGGACAAGTAGTTTGGAGAAACCTTTCTACATAAAAAATGTGGTTTGGAGAATTTACTGATCACTGTAAATAGGTGTTTCTTGACAACTCGGCCTGTGTTTTTATAACTTCTTTCTACATAAAAGACTTAACGTCTACCGAGTCACACTAGAGTGTTAAGCATTAACTACACATTTCAAATCACTACTACTAAGATATTAAATAATTTTTCATCAATTTGCTCATGTTTCATTTTGTGGTCCTTACTCGCAATGCTTAAATAGTTGTGTCCCTATTAGTTTATAGCTTCATATTTTAGGGATAACTCAGCTAATTACCGTTGAGTTTGTTAGACTTGATAACAAGAATTGGGAGTACCTCTCCTATATATACATGGACTTGTAATCTCAATATTTAAGCAATAAAGTCATCTCCGTTCTTTATCTTCACTGTTGTTGCTCTTCATTATCTACGAAGTTCATCTTCTTCATATCATCTACAAACACCATCTACCTATAATCTCTGTTCTTTAATTTTCACGAGGTAACTCACTATTCTCTATACATTTTTCAGTCTTCACCACTATTCAATCTAAAGAGTTAATTTTTAGCAAAAGTTTTTCTGGAAATACCTATACTTCATTTACTCAAAATTAAATCTTTTGGGTCTAGTCAAACATGACACATTTTGGTTTGCAAAACTGCCAGCAGGAACTATTTTCCACATTGAAAAATAAATTGCTGCAGATTTGGAATGTTCCTTATAGTATCATAGGAAAATCTAAGGTATCACTCTCTTTGTGTTTTAGTTTTAAATTTAGAGTTCCCAAGTTATTTTCAGTTGTTATTTTAAAATTAAAACTAAATGGCATATGAAAACAACAAAGACAACGGGCTCTAAGTAATTTGTTTCAACCTATGAAATCCCAATGAGTTCTTTTACAGTTTTGGTTAATGCAACTAGTGAGAAATTAAAAGTTCTGTTTCTGTTCCCTTGGCGCGTGATCCTTTTTAGAGGCTCTTTTGTTTTCTGGGAGGATGGCTTATCCACTCTATTAGCTGTAACATCTCTTTAGCTTTTATCATTAATAAAAGTTCTGTTTCTTATAATAAAAAATAAAATAAAAAACTACTGAGAAATTAAAAAAAGCAAAAAACAAAAAAAATAATAATAATAATAAGTAGAAGAAGAATAAGGAGAAATAACATATATTAAACAAAGAAAACTCACCTGAATAGCAGAACTAGGATAGCAAGCAGCATCATGGAAGATGAGTTACCAACAGCAAGAAATACTGGAAGAGTAGTTGCGCAAGGAGACAATGCGGGAACAAGAACAAGACCAGCAACAGCCATTTTTTCCATGGGTCTGTTGTGAGAATGGCTATGAGCACCCTTTCCAGACACAAACAAAATGATGTAACTGCCCCCGAGAACCATGAGTAACAAAGATGCAAGTTTATGGACAGTTTCCTCCCCCGCGATTGTGTTTGATATGGTAATTGCTGTTATGCCAAGCAGTGATGTGGATAGTACATGCAACACTGCTCCAAATGCAGCTGTATGCAGATAATCAATTAGAAATCATCAAAATTGTATGTGAGAACAGAATCATAAAACCCATATTGGGTTGTGGAAGTGGATAGTACATACAGCACTTGTTAAGCACAGTGTAAACAGATGTCCTCATCTTCCAGTGAAAATCGAGCACACACAAACAAACCAATCAATGCTAGGAATAACATGATATTATATCATGACAATTGACACCACTGACACTCATCCTAACATAATCAAAAGTGTATTCTACGTATTTGACTTAGGTCTACTTAAAGCTAAAGATTTCATCATTCTCTAAAGTTGTAACTCAGCAATTATCACCTTCCCAAACCATTTATAAATATATCATTGGACATACAAGAAAGGGCCTCATGTTAGATATCTAGTAAGCTCATCTCTAGATAGAGCCAAATTTTTTTTTTTAAAAAAGAAAAATTAAAAAAAAAAAAAAAGAAGGAAAAGTCCAGCCAGAACTTTTATGAAAGCATATAGTAATACAAATTTCTCTACAACCAACACCACTAGTTCCCACCCTCATGATGCTCCCTTATGCACATTCATAAGTATTTTATTATTTATACATCAAATAGAAATATCATAGTCATCAGAATCCAACATAACACTTGAAAGTCATCCTATCATTCAGAAGAAAGCCTAATCGGGTATTTATGCGTGTTATATCCTTGACGTGGGGCATAGCCTGAAGCTTAGTGCCCATTAGAATTCACATTTTTATGTGAAATAGGAGATATAATTAGTAGAATTGAATTATGGAGATTTGTATGGTACATGTAGATCCCACGAGATATGCAGATGCGATTGGTTTGACCAAGTTCAAATTTGAAATGGAATGAACTAAAATCAGAAGAATAAAATGGCCTTAGTGATGGAGAAAGAAGATCTAATAATATCAATTAGATTAGGAATGTTTATCATCTTATGTAATTAACATGCGTTCAAGGAAACCTTTATTCGCTAGAAGTAAAATTTTAGGTTGAATAGTGGTGCGATCAAAGAAATGAGTAGATAACAAGGAGTAATGATTAGAAATGTGTGGTTGATGGCGAAATTTGACTTTGACCAAGTAGCAGAAGTTGACTTTTAGGTACAACTGTAGAAATGAGTTAAAATGAACACAGCTTTACCTTATTCCAGTTTTCTAGTTAGATTGTTTTCCTACTTAGACTAGGCTTTCCCTTAGACAGAGAGAGTTAATTCTTGTTGTAAAACTTCATGCTTAAGATTCCTCTTGGTCCCTCTAACTTCTCTCTTTTCTCTCTAATCTTCTCTTCTTATTCTTGCTCAAAGTTCATCCTATTGTTGGTCATGATTAACTTCAATTTCAAGTCTTCCTGTGTCAGTTTTCGTGCCAGGGTTAGTCATATTCCTTTGGCAAAGTCATTATTTGTTTGTCCTTCAAAAATTTGGAACGGATGACCACTTTACCTAACCCGCCTTCTTCCACATGCCAACCGACAAAACTCGGCAGCTTCACATCCCATTCAAGACAAAGCTACTTTTTAGTTTTTACTAGCCCAAAGAAAATAAAGGTGGTAACAACAGTCAACCAACAGGAGAGAACAAACCTATTGAGATCAAGACAGTTGATTACTGCTATTCATCATTGTTTATTGTTATACCTAAGAAGAAAATATGGAAACAAAAAAGGTAGTACCCACAGTCAGCCGCACTGTAATGTGCCGCCCTCTTATGGTTAAATCTATAGTAGGCACAGTTAATGATAACACTGTCAAGGAACTCTTGAGGTAGTTTTCTGTTGAGTCAAATGTTCCACAAGTGACAAGCCTTCAACTTAGTGTCAAAATCGTAATCGCCTTCATCCTTTAGTGAGTTTTATAATAACTACTCTTTGAACTTACCACAATTGAAAGATACTCCCTGGGTTGCAACATTATTTCCTAAGACAATTACCTGCTTGCATACTTTTCCTATTTATATGTTGTTGCCTGCTAATCGTAGTCATATTATTTTGTAATAACTTCAACCTTGGTTGTCCATATATCTATTCTTCTAGCTGAAACTAAGCGGAGGATTATTGGTACCTTATCAGGGCCTATTCGATCCACCAATGTTGCCATCATTTGTTTATACATGCCAAACTATGGTTCTACTACATTGTTCACTTCATTCTCTCAATCAAGTTGAAGTTTTTGTTGATGGGTTCCAGTGTTCCACACGTTCTTGCTATTTGGAGGTTGTCATCAATATTTGGTTAAAATGAACTATCGATCATGTAAGAAACTTTGAACAATTGGTTTTCATCATACAGTGTATTTTGTTACCTTCTAAAGAAGAAAGATCACCCTTTCTGGAGAAAAAATTGCAGCTTAACTTGTCGGAGTTGAGAGTTGAGTTCTCTCAACAAGGGAGAAAGAAGAAATGATGGAGAACAAAGACATAATATTATTAGATATTCTTATAAATTAGGAGTAAATACAGTTTATTTTGATTAGCTTATTTTAGTTTTCTAGTTTGATTATAACTACAGTTATTTGATTATTTTCCTACATATCAATTAGGTTTTTTTTTTTTTTTTTTTTTTTTAAGAACTTCTCAAAACCTTCTAAATCGAGTTGATTCTAACACCAACGGTTAACAACTTAAAATCCCTTTGATTTCTCTTGATTCTCCCTCATCTACTCTTATTCTTTCTTGCAGTGCATCATATTACTGATTGTCAGTAATTTCAATTTCAATTCGTCCTTCATCTAAAAATTCAAATGAATATAGATATACAAAAATATACTTAGAATATGCCATAAACCTTTCAAAATGATCTATAATGAAACTAATTAACAAAATTTATCTTGCAAAAAAACATAAAATATATTAGACAATTATAAGTTGTCTAGTAAGTAATTATAGGAGATTGCTAAAATTTCTTACATCAGCATATGTTCTGTAAGGACATTATCCCCATTATAAGTTTATTTTCACTTTCATTCTTTATCATTGATTCATTTCCTCAATTGCAACTAAACATTCTCGTTCCCTTTTTCCTTCCACGTGGGTACAATATTGAAAGTAAAAGACCCAAATAACCATTTTAGATTACTAAGAAATAACTTGAAAAGATAAGGGATATGACTTAGGTCTTCCTTTCAAAGACACGAAACTTCTGCACATTTGCTAAACCACTTCCCAACCACCCACTTACAGCATGTATAAACACTACTTAATAAGCATATTTATAAACACCTTCCTAAAGGTACTCTACATGCTTGAAAACAGACAAATATGAACACCATACTTGGCTTGAGGTCTAAGCATTACAAATGGAAATTGAGATGATTTTGAGTCATTTTATAATAGCCTCACATAGAGGTGCTATTCAAGAGTGAGCCTCTGAAATAGTTTTTTAAACCACATGTACAGTTTTGCCAAGTCAAGAAAAACAAGTTCAGATCTGGCTTGTTAAAGTAGCTTTTACAATTCAGGTCATTAACAATGACTCAAATTTTTTTCTTCCACCTCTAAATGATACCTTAATCTACACTCAGCACGCCTCCCACCATTTCTTAGAGAAAGCAAGCTTACTAGTTGCTGGATGCCACAACTGCAAAATGGCTGCTTGTTTAGGCATCAGATCCGGTGACTCAACTGCCTACACTCACATCATCCACCAACAACAGAACATATGAAGTAACCAAAAAGGGCATCTAGCCACATTCAATACCCAAAATATCAACCGTAACTTGTGAATTCATCAAACCTTGCTGAAATTGTTTGATCCCCTACCCGCCTACATTGTAATGACTTTTAAATTCGTAATCCCCTGCATCTGGTCCAGGGCCCAGTGCATATTTTGTCACCAGCAGAGCAGTAAATTGTAATTAATCTAAAACCCCCAATAAATTCTTTAAATCAATTGATTCCATGAATAATCTTCCTTTTTCCACCACAAAACCTGGCGGTGAACTTCTAGATCTCACCGACCAAGCAACTACGCAGGATTTCTTAAGATCATACAACAATCTTCTCATTCACTAACAAAAATCACATTTCACTGTCTAAATCTTTTTCAATAGACAGTTAAACAATACCGTATATCATTACAGCATATAAACAAAAAACTATATGGCCGTACTTACTGACAAGGATAGTGCGAGAAAGCGTCCATTTCTGAGCCCTGCCAACAATTGAGAAAGGCAACCAATGCGTCGGTATGAATGAGTGTAGTAGCGACACTGTTGCAATTCCTCCAATCGTCGATAGGTCTTCTGCAGTAATACTCAACCTTCCAATCTCCATTTCACCAGTTCTTACTTTTTCTTTTGATAAACTGATATTGATATTGACATCTGAAGGAAAGATTTTACAGCAACTACTCTGTGTAGATCAGCAGATGGGAAATTCTTCCAGGTGGAAGCGAGAAAAAATGAAAAGGGTAGAACAGTCCACGCATATTGAAAAAGTGTAAGGTGCGTCGTCTTTGTTGTTTTTTAGCCGTTTTCTGTTTTTTATTTTCGAAAGTAGTAAAAATGCGTTCTGTTCGTTATTTTCGAAAATATATTTTCAAAAATATTTTAAAAAATTCGAAAATGTCTTTTTAACGTTTTCGGCGTTTCTTATGTTAAATGTAGAAAATAAGGAAAACGCGTTTTCGGATTTTAAACTTTACTTTTATTATATTTGAGTCCCAAAATTTTATTTTTGTACATTTTAGTCCCAATTACCACCGACCACCCATGGCCACCGACGATCACCACCGAAAAAAGGTCAAACCTCCAGATCTGATGGTTCTCCACCAGAAAGCCATTGCAACAGTTGTTCTCCGATGGAGAACCACCGCCGTTCTCCACCTGCACAGGTGGTTCTCCACCTTCGCAGGTGGAGAATGGCAGTGGTTCTCCACCTACAATGGTGGTTCTCCACCTTCTCGAGGGTGGTCTCCTTCGCAGATGGTCATCAATCGTCGGCGACTGCAAACCGAGGGAGAAGCTGGTGGGGTCGGGGTAGGGTGGGGTGGGGGTAGGTTGGTGAAGATGAGGGCTTGTTTGTAGATATTGAAAAGTTTAAAGACTATTTTGTGATTTTTATTAGACGAATTTGTATTTTTTAAAAAGTATAATCCAAACACATTTTCTATTTTCTCTTCTCAAAAATAATTTTTCAAAACAACAAATCAAACGCATGTTCAATTTTCTCAAAACAACAACTGAAAACAGAAAATACCAAAACATTTTCAAAATGAAAAACAGAAAATACAAAACAAACAGAGTGTCCAAATTTTTAGAAAAATAGGTTTGGGTTTGTTGACTACACCCATTTTAACTAGAAAAAGAAATAAAAAATCATAACCTTCTAAATACATTCCCTTTCTTTTCTTTTTTCTTTTTCCTTTTTTGTTGCTGAAGGCTGAGGCCTCATCAAGCCGAACATGGGTTGTTCGGCTGTGTAGGCCGAATACAATTATAAAAAAATAAAATAAAACAAGAAAGAAAGAAAGCACGGGTGTGTTTGGAATGAACATCGTCTTCCTTTTTGGCCATCATTCTGATTTCTGTCATAACAGTTGAAGGAAGTTGCAGCAATTCTTCTTCTCCGGTGCGTCTTCTTCTTCTTCCTTTCTTTTTCCTTTTTCTTCCTCCTCCTTTATTTATTTATTTATTTTTTGTTGGTATTTGGCCTGCACAAGAAAAAAAAAAAGAAATGGTAAATTTTGAATAAATTTGATTTGGGGGGTGTACTAAGTAAAATATATGGGTGCATTTAGCCTCACCCAAAATATTTATTTTAAGGATTTTCACCCAAAAGTGATTAAACTACTTATTTTAATTTAAAATTTCATCAAAATTATTATTGTTATTATTATTATTATTATAATTATTATTCCTTAAATCACTTATTGTGTATGGGTACATGTTTTTATAACAATTTTTATATCATTTTTATTTTTGTCAGAATTTTTAAGAGATAACTACAATTAATATACCTCTTTTATTGCGTTGAATTCAATTGCAAAACTTGGGGAGAACAATAAGATGAAGAACATGTAAATAATTTTGGTAAATTATAAAGAGATTTTGAAGAAATTTTGCAGATTTTGGAAGAATTTTATGATTTGAGTTTTGTGAATACGGACAAACATATGATAATTGTATCTTACAGAAAGACTCTCTGCCATCATGAATATAATATCTTTTAAAATATTATAAAAGCTTGGAGAAGTTTACAAAAACTTTGAAATTTATATGGAATTTTTTTACTAATGAAAATTATCTAGAATTTTATTTCAAGTAAATATCTTGACACTTGACAATATGTTTCACCATTATACTTTAGTTTGAAAAAAATCATAATAATTAAATTATGTTGTGACTGCTTCAAAAAAATAAAAAATAAAAATTATATTCAATAATTTTTTTTTCAAGAATTTTTTTTTTCTCTAACACATGTTTCAATAACACTTTTCATTTATGCAATAGTTTTTTGGATTAATTTTTCTTTGTTTATATTTTTTTAATACAAAATAGAGATAAATGAGGTAAAATAATATTTCGAACTTGAGTGAATCACCCATTACAAAATATTTTTGTCATTCGGCCAACTCCCTTTAGCTTCATTTTTGAATAACAATGCTAATTTATATTTCTTTTCGAAAAATTCTCTCTCAATTTTCTTAATCGAGCAATTGTGTAATAAAGTAAGGCCTTGTTATTTTCAATATAATTTTTATTAATTTTTTCACTCCCTTTATTTTTAATCATTCATTTTATTATTTAATATATTTTTTCCTAATTCCAATCACAAATTCAACATATAAATCTAAAAATTAAAATTCTATCCGATTACCAGTACATAAATACAAGGATTTTTTCGTGATTTCACTCCAAAAATTATTTCTCATTTGACACCCCTCGTCCTCACGCTGAAACCCCAACAGTTTCTCTCTCTCACACACTGCACACTAGGGCTCCCAATTCTCTGTCCTACTACACCAGTAACACCACCACCATTCCTCCCGTCACCGCCGGCGAGAATACATGGCGGAAGTATTGAATGCTACACTGGAGAACCAAGACAGCCGCCGGGACCGGAACAACAAGAAATCATCCTCCGACGCTGACCCTGACTCGTCTTCCCCGCAGCCATCTGCTCCACCTCCTCCGTCGCGCCGGGACCGAGACCGAGACTCCAGAGAGCGACGTAATGATCGGGATTATGATCGTCCGCCTCGCCGGGAGCACTACGACCGGAATAGGTCTCCTCCTCCTCCGCCCCCTCGAGAAAGGGATTTTCAAAAGCGAGGGAGACAGAGCCCGAGTCCACCTCCACCGCCTTATAGAGACCGACGAGGAGGCGGGCACTCTCCACCACCGAGGAGGTCACCTCCATTTCCACCGTATAAACGATCAAGAAGAGATGATGGATATGATGGGCGGAGGGGCAGTCCTAGAGGAGGATATGGACATGGAGATCGAAGGTTAGCTTCGTGAATTGGTCTAACCATTTTTAAGCTCCGAAGCTGTCATGTGATTTTACCTTTTTATCCCGCGACCGTTGGGTGTGCAGCATGGGTTGATAGTATCTCATTGCAAATTTCAGCAAGTAAAGTGAAAATGCTTGAGTTTAGGGAATACTTTATGTGTTTGATTGCAAACATCTGCTTGCTCTCGGAATACTTGTGTTTGACTGCACATATCTGCTTGCTTTAATACGCATATTACATTCCAAATAGTATCACTTATCCGAGGAACAACGATGCGTCTCACCCGTGCATGCAACCTGCAAGATAGCTCTTTGTTTATCTATTTATATTGCCAAAGATTTGGACTTCGCTGAACCGGTGTTCTTTCAAAAGATTTGTGGTCAACTGGTCATATGCTCCCTTTTTGATCTTCCATCTTGCTTGTGAAATAAATATATGCCTCACTATTCTGTTTGGGTCTCCAAGAGAAAATTCAAGAGTTCTGCTGAAAATTGCCAAATCCTGTTTCCTCATACTTATAACAACTTTTATGGTGCAGATTTGGATATGATTATCCCGGTGGATATGATCGGGATATGGGTGGTAGACCCGGTTTTCCAGATGAAAGGCCTTACGGTCGTCATATGGGTCGGTCATCAGGAGGCTATAGAGGTGGGCATCCTGGTAATTTTACTATCCTTTCTTTCAATATGGTTTAGTACGTATTGTTTGTTTGGTACAAATTTTAATAAATCAGAAACAGATAAGCGTGGTGAAAAAGTGGATAGCACAAGTGGGTCAATGACGTGTTGTTAAAAGTGGTTTGACCACAAATGTTTGCCTTCAAACATCTATAAACGATTCCAAACAAGGCCGTAGTATGGGATTGTTGTGGTTCCTATGTGTTGGATTCATATGACGTAGACATGTAGTTCTTCTCAGATTCTATTATGATTAGCAGAGAATTGCAGAAGTTGAAAATGACATGAAAAAGACTTAACAGAAAGAAGGATTGCGCCTGACCACCTGAGGAAGGGTGGCTGACGTAACTTCTCTATTTTCTCCTCTTTCCTGGGCTGTGGGTTAGCAGCTGAGGATGGATCTTATTGACTTTTCCCTTAAATAAGGTAATTCATATTGTGGCCTCATAAGAAACCAGTGAAAGTGCTTGAAGACTGAGAAACCGGAATTCTTTCGAAAAACCTAAGACTGCAAAAAAATAATGTTAAAGAAGTGCGCCCATTTACAATGTGAAAAGAAGGAAGATTATACAAATACTGGAAGATTGTAAGAGAGTGGAAAAAATGAAATATATATATAGGGAGATGTGAGATCACACATTTTTTTATTCTTTTGGTTGCATCCTTACACTGGTAATTTATGATATCATAGGATATGATAAGTTTAATTTTTTCCATTTAATGATCGCAAGCATATTGGCATGCGAGCTTGACTGAAGCATCTTCCTATTCACTATAGACGAGACTGGTCCTGGTTAATGTTCTAAGTATCAATATCCTGCTGAAGGTTTGCCATCCTGTTATGTGTGCAGCATTTGAAGCTTTGTAATTTACATATCATGACCTTATTCTATAGCTTCACATTGTCCATTTGTTGTTCCTGTAGATTGGGATTCTGGTCGTGGCAGTTTTGCTGATGCTTTCCACGCCACGAGCAACCAAAGGTGCTCACCATATCCTTTGCATATTATCGAGTTGTTCCTGCTAATAGAAGAATATGTGGAAGGAATTCACTTGGTGGCACCATTGTTTCTGATTTGCTGTTAATTGCATGCCAAATAGTTGGGTCCAAATTTGCACATGAGCAAAAGAAGATTTCACTTCGTTTATTGGACAATCTTCTGTTATACAATTCTGTAACATTGTTGCTTAACTTTCAGGGAAGGGATGATGTCATATAAACAGTTCATTCAAGAGCTTGAAGATGATATTTTGCCTTCTGAGGCTGAGCGCAGGTGAGATTCGAAGATTTTCGATCGTACTTTTACCCCAGTTCCATGCTTTGTTAGTTTCCCATTTCATTTTATTTGCATTAGTACAATAATTTGTCAAACATGATCAGGTATCAAGAGTACAAGTCAGAGTATATCACAACTCAGAAGAGAGCTTATTTCAATGCACATAAAGACGAAGAATGGTATGCCTACCGCGCTTAGTTGAGCTGTGTCGAAACTGTTTGATTTTGTGCTGAACACTTTCCTGATGAGGGCTTTTTATCTGTTCAGGTTAAAGGACAAATATCACCCAACTAACTTGCTTGTTGTTATAGAAAGGTGTGCCTCTGATGGTTATTAGAAGGAAATTCTGTAAGGCATCAGATGATTAGTACATGCATGTGCAGTACCTGCTAAATGACCATTGCTTAAATATATTTGCCTTCATTATTTCATATTTTTTTACATTGGATGATCTAATCTATTGCTTTTTAGGAGGAACGAACTTGCGCAGAAGTTGGCAAAGGATTTTCAGGTTGAGTTGCAGAGCGGAACACTGGATTTGTAAGATAGGCTGTTATATTCTATTCTATTCTATTCTATGGTTTTTATGTTCATCCAATGGCATGTATTTTTGGCTTAACACTAATCTTAATGATATTTGTGTAAAAGAGGTCCTGCGGTTGATCCTTCTTCAAAGAAAACAGAGCAATCCAGTGAGCCTAACTCTGAGGATGAAGCAGATATGGGTAGCAAAAGAAGACGGCACGGTCGTGGAGTTGCTGGAGATTCAGCGGCTCCAAAGGCTCATCCTGTCAGTTCTGAGCCCAGACGAATCCAGATTGATGTCGAACAAGCTCAGGCTCTTGTTCGGAAGCTTGATTCAGAGAAAGGAATTGAGGACAATATATTATCTCGTGTGGACAATGATAGAGCGGGCAGAGATAAGTCTCATGGTGGTTCAAGTGGCCCACTCATTATCATCAGGGGTTTAACGGCAGTTAAAGGTCTTGAGGGAGTTGAGTTACTGGAGACACTTCTTACTTATCTTTGGCGCATTCATGGGGTGGATTATTATGGGATGTTTGAAAAAAGTGAGGCTAAAGGTTTCCGCCATGTTAGAGTGGATGGGAAAAATTTGGACACTGCAAATAATGGGAGCGAATGGGAGAAAAAGCTAGATTCTCATTGGCAAGAGAGGCTTAAAACCTTGGATCCTCTGGAATTGATGACTGCAAAAGAGAAGATAGATGCTGCTGCAGCTGAAGCTTTGGATCCGCATGTACGCAAAATTAGGGATGAGAAATATGGATGGAAGTATGGTTGTGGAGCTAAAGGTTGTACCAAGCTCTTCCATGCTTCTGAGTTTGTCCACAAACATTTGAAGTTGAAACACACAGAACTTGTCATGGAACTTACATCGAAAGTACGCGAAGAGTTGTATTTCGAGAATTACATGAAGTAAGCTGCATTAGTATAAGCAAGTTTTTGTTGGCAATAAAATAATTTGTTTCTTATCAAAAAAAAAAAGTAAAAGCAAGTTTTTTTCTGAGGTCTGTTATTTTGAGTTAGGTCTTAACCATTTCATATTGCAGTGATGAAAATGCACCTGGAGGAACACCAATCATGCAGCCAACTATTCAGGTATGTTTATTAATTTTTATTTTTATTTTTTTTTTAAGTAAAATTCATCTTTACACCGTTTCAAAAAAATCATCTTTACATTTGTGGATATTAATGACTTAATGGCGACATTCACTTTTCTAGAAGGACAAGCCCCAGAGACGGAGGCCTGGTCCAGATAACCGAATGATAGATGAAAGAGGAGGCCGTAGAGAACATCAAGGTCGTGCTAATGGAGGCGAACAGTTTGACATGCTTGAGAACCCATCCGATAACGATGGTGCAGCTGGAAACAATCCTGACGAGCCAATGTATGATACTTTTGGTGGACAAGGTGGCATACCCGTTGCTCCTTTCCCATCAGATATACCTCCTCCTCCTGTTCTAATGCCTGTTCCTGGTGCAGGGTTAGTTCTGTACTGCTGTTTATGATAGTTTGGTAGCGGTGCTGTGTACACACATAGCTTCCACAAACTAATAGAGTGATAAAATTACAATTCTATCCCCCATGGCAGAGGGGCCCACAACTCTAGTTTGTGGAACTTGTGTTGAAGCTAATGTGTGTGTACACAGCATTTCCCATTTTCTATACTGATTGATTCATATATGGTCATCTGTCGCAGTCCACTGGGGCCTTTCGTTCCTGCTCCTCCTGAAGTTGCAGTGCGAATGTTCCAAGACCAAGGAGGGCCTTCTCCCTTTGATGGTGGTAGAAATGGAAGGTCGGGGCCTCAGGCCAGTGGGCTCGCCCCAATATATGGTTTACCCCCGACATTTCGACAGGATCCTCGACGCTTGCGAAGGTTAGCTTTTTTGCCTTACATGTTTCTAAGTTGACACATGTAGTGTAGCAAGGTAGTTAAATTGAGAAGCTATTGTGGCCTTTTCAAGGGACGGTTCTGGTTTTAAATGCTCAGAACTTCAACCTAGTTAGAAAAATATACAGCAAGCTGTGTCATAATTAGCAATTGATGCACATTCTCAAATTGAATGAGACCATATTATTGCACTCCTAAAAGTATCTGTATAACTGCATATGCTTCAAATGTTGCAGTTTTCATTTCATAAAGGACTAGCCTAACCTGGGTTTCACGATTTTTGCAGCTATACTGACCTAGACGCACCAGAAGATGAAGTAACAGTGATCGACTATAGGAGTCTATAAGTTTACACAATGGATTATCGACAATCAATGGTGATGCAACTACACCTCCTCGTGCTACCAGAATTGGATACTCCAAGGGTTGAAGTTTTTTGTGTTGTCTAGGTATCGAGAGGGAATCATAAATTTTTGGATTTGGGGCGTTTCTTTTGAGATTTTTGTTTGTTTTTCATTGATCGGGTTGAAGACACTAGACATTGATGTAGTTGGATTTTGTTTTACTACAAAACGAGAAAAATTATTGAAATGACAAAAACTTGAAATCTCTTTTCATCATAGCAATGATAGTAATTTCATTTATTTATTCATCGGTTGAATCCATGAGACACAAAAATTCCCTAAACTTACTACAAGCAGATTCTGGCAAGCAGATGCATAGAACCATTGCACCACTAGACTCAGCCTCTTTTCCTGCGGGCAAAAATAGACAAACTTGTGGAGTCGGAGTCAAATCAATTGGACCCGCATAAACTGGCCTACCCCACCCAAAATCAGCAGATTCATACATAGAAAATCTTGTCCATTGAGTTATTGTCAATTTTCCACCAAACTCCAATCTCTTTGGCCTATACACGTCAATATAGTCTATTGTAGACCTCAAATACTCCTCTGTTACGCCCAGTCGAGCCTTGTTGACCAACCGGGCCGTCTCAGAAAGGTGTCCTTTGATCA
Organism: Jasminum sambac; assembly: GCA_018223645.1. Classification (NCBI taxonomy): domain Eukaryota; kingdom Viridiplantae; phylum Streptophyta; class Magnoliopsida; order Lamiales; family Oleaceae; genus Jasminum; species Jasminum sambac. The sequence goes on from CP073652.1 coordinate 34,246,733, forward strand.
GCCTCTCAACCGTACATGTAGCACACGCAACACACAATGCGTTCCCATAAAACCCATCTTTCAAAGGTGGGTTTTTGAGCTTTGGTCGAGCATTGACTGAAAATGTTAGACGAAGTTCGTAATCGAGAGGCCTTACTTCTAAAGCCTTAACCCAAGATCTCCAGACATGAGCTGCCATTGCATCAAAAGATGTGCAAGAAAAGCTCCCATCTGATTGTGCTAACTTCTTGACATGGATTTGAAACTCTTGGCTTACTCTATAGCATTTCTGGACTGGCTTGACTGCCCATAGACTTTTTGTCAGAGTCGAACCGTCGTCGATTCTCTTGAACTCAGTGTGCGGAAATTCGAACTTTGGGGGATCCCGTGGTTGGAAAGTTTCCCGATCCCAACATGGACTTGGGCTTACAGCCAATGAGCCCATTTTTGCAGTTGTGGCCCATGCACTAAGGAACTGCATTGCTCCAAGCCCATCACAGAGACAATGGCAGATTCTCAAACCAAGGCTAAATCCACCACATCTGAATTTAGTCACCTGTGCTATTAACAATGGCATGTCAATGACCTTGTACTGTTCTTCATCAGGAAACCTGTATATCAATTTAATCCATGCAGGATTTGAAACTTTTAAATCTCCCAAATCAGCCAAAGCCACATCCGAATGGGCCTCGACTAGAAGTACACCTTGATCAGGCCCAAAAAATACTTCTAGCTTCCCATTCTTCGTCTCCCTTAACCTACCTGAAAAAGGATAATAAGGCACTAATACACTAGTTAGAGCCTCTTTAAGTACTTTTACAACTGGTTCACAACGAGACTTGTTTGATCTGTAGAAGTACACAGTTGGCGTAAAAGCACGCGCTCCAATCATATCATCGAGATTGGAGAGGTAAAGGCTACTGCGACCCGATACTGAGGACAAAACCGGAAAAATATTTTCTATGGTAATTGGAATATCTAAATGAGGGAAATGAAGCTCTTGAATCCAGGGAGCCATGAGAGTGAAGTGCTTTTTACCAGTAATTTGTAGATGATCAAGCTTATAACCATCGTCCTTCGTGCATGCAAAGACGCAATCTTAAGCACGCAAAAATCCTGAGCTAAATGAGGTATTTATTTGGTGTAAAACTGTTGATATTTTCATTTTCTACTACTAGTGTTGAATTCTTGCTGGTAAAGTGTTGTTTATGCATAGAATGAGCTCATTCTAAATGGATGAGTCTCGGTAGTTGAAGGTTGATAACACATGTTCACAAGTTTCAAGTCGAAAGGTATTCCACCCTCCTAGGTAGTGGGGCTGGGAACATAAGCATCAAGAAGAGATAAAAGAAATGAAATAAAATAAAACTAAAATTTAAAAATCCCATATATACTATGCTAGGGTACTGCACCTACACATTTCCTTTTCTCGTGTTTCATCTTTTAGCACATATTTGATACCACCACAAGGGATTAATGCCTACACAATCACAATTTTATTGTACCCAAGGGGCCCTTGTCACCTCGACATTAAATAATGCCAGTATGATTATAGCATGTTGGGGTGATTAGATCCAATTCTGAGGTGACATGTGTCATTCGGAGGGTTTTTTTAAAATTTTTAATTTTTATGTAATTTGATACACAGTAGTACTGTACATTATATCAAACAAGATTTTTGCTTAGTCCCGTCAAGTGTTATCTAATGAGTCCTACTAAACACACGTAAATTGTGCAACTAGGACAAGACGAGAAAATCTTGCGTAAACAAAAGGCTTCAAAAAGTAGGAACTAAAAATATTTTTGCAAGCATCTGTATTCTGCAAGAAGCAAATAACGAAACTCCTATGGCATCATAGGATTAGATGCTAGTTCAAAAGGTACACAATTGCTCTTGCCAAAAACAGAATTAATTTACTCAGCTATCGACAAGGGTATAACGTGCAAATCAAGTGTCAAGAACTAAAAGAATAAGCACGAGAATGAATAATTTGCTACGTTTAATGAAAATGAACAGATATACCATCAAGAAAGGCTGCCTAGATTATACTTTCACGTAAATCAGTAACAAAGAGTAAGAGAATGATAGAATAGATGTATAGCAATCATCAAGAGGTGCAAGACTCCAAACCCAATCATTGCGTACCAATACCTTCAACAATTCAAAGAAGATCCATCCCAAACATGTACAGTCGAGTCCCAAGACCACTATAGATCTTACTAAAATCCAACGCCAGACAAGTTATAGGCCCTTCGTGTCCCCAAATTCGAAATTCCATTTTCTTATTCTCTTGCGATGATCTAAGATCAAACAAGTGAGGATTGCCTTCCTCTGCGCTCCAGCCATGTATGAATCCATCTGTACCTCCTGCAACTAAAAGCTTCATATCAGCAGTTACAGCACGAATAGTGCAACCAAGAGGTTGTGAAGAAGGAATCAACCCTCCTACTTCCAGGTCGCACATTCTCACAATCTGATCATACCCTGAAGTGAACAACATCTTCTTACAAGCCAGCACAAAAACTGTCCTAACAGCATCAGTATGCCCATACAGAGTATCAACACTATAACGTCCCATAGACGCCTTTATACATAACACCCTCTCCAAAAATAGCTCTTTCCATGGCATTTCATTATGCCCCAACTCCAAATTTTCCGGGGATATTGAAGGAGGGCCCCACCTCTCACAGTTAAACCTCTTCCATGAGCGGTGTTCAGATGCAATCCTATACAAAATTGTATTGACACAAGTAACAATGCCAATGTCTTTTGGTTCGAGAAAATTAAGGATTTCAGATATCAATGCCCAGGGAAGGTCAGTGATCGACTCGGTATAACTCAGCAAAGCTTCATTCGCTAAAATCTTAGGTTTAGTACTCAAAATTTCTCTACTGTTAATCGAGATAGTTTGATCCAAATTGAATTTTCTGGAGTACGGGTGAATTAAGCAATCTGTTGAAGTTTCTTCTGATCCAACTTCTGTAGTCTGCTTGCATTCAAATGCCATAAAATTCTAACCTAAGCCTAGCTTTTAAGTTTAAACTGAAATCCTCAAGAAACAAAAGGGGAAACTAACTCCCAAATTCTGAAAATACCCAGCAATTTCAGGAAAAAATGGTGAAATTTCCAAGAATATTTACAGAACCTCAATGAAGTTACACAGCAGAATGTTCCCAACAAACCTTGGATTGATTAAAAGCAATCAGTAAGCGAAACTCAGTCCTCAAAAATACAATAGAAATCGGGAAGAGAAGAATTCAAACTTGAAATTAAATGATACGCCTAATTCCAGTCGAGATTTAAAGAAGAAAAGTCGAAAATGCTACAATCTTTTCCGATTAAAGAAATACGCAGTAACAGAAATAAGGGTCCGATTGAGATTGGCTTCGAAATATACCTTCGAGATTCAAAAGCCAAAAAGTGAAGAGGAAATTTAGCTTTAACAAACAATGGAGGATTTGATGCAAAATGTCCAGAGCTCTTGGATCATTGCTCAGATGGTCCCTAACGTCAGTTTGGGCAAATTTCTATTTGATTTTCTTCAATCAAACCACTTCTCATTTACCCATCCGTTTTACAAATAATGGACCATTTTTGTTAGTGGAATTCGACCGTACAAGAAATCAACAGTAATGTTACTTCATAAGAAACAAATGAAATTGTGTATGTCGCAGTAGAATTTGCAGGAATGATCAATGAAATTGTGTATGTCGCACCAATGAAATTTGGAATCAGATTTGAATCATCACGGCAACGGAGAATTCCAATAATTTTTTGAATTTTTTCCGACGGATCTTTGCGGTGGTTAATGGCCAAAATTTTAACACTATTTTGCGCCAAAAATAACGCTAAAACTTTGATCATTACGACACAAATACGAAAAATTCAAAATTCTTATAACTCTCCATCGCCGTGCTGATTCCAAATCTAATCCCAGATTTCAAAACAGAGGTCGGATCGAGTCCGAAAATACAATCGTTGGTTGGTGCCTGATCATTTCTGGTAGAATTTGTGGGAATAACGATTCAACTGGATGGATATATGAGAAGTAGGTTTGAACAGTGACATTACTAAACAAAATTCTACAAAATAAAGAATTAAATGGGTGTTATTTTATATATTTTTACATATTTTTTCAATCACGCTAATTATTTCTCCTATTTCACATCTACATATCTCATGGGACCTATCTGTATCCATCATTCAATTCCACAAATTCTCTCTCTTATAGCACATAAAAATTTATTTTTACACGTATCTTAATTATAGTGAAATATGAAAATGATTTTCCTTCCTAATTTTACTTTGCCGGGAGAGTAAAATCCAAATTTCGATTTTTCTCTCCGTACATGTCAAATAATCTCTACCTTTAGATATTGTCCTTGATCATATTTAACTAGTTCAGATAATAATTTTGCACATATAAAATAATCGAAAATGATACATTCTCAAAGTTCTAGCGTTTGATGTGGCGATTGTCTTTTACTACATAAGGGAGTAAGATCCACTTACCAACCCTTCTACTATTGTGCGGCAGTTTAGGATGCGTCATATTAGGGTCGAAATTTTAATAAAATTTCAGCATTGGAAATTTGTTAGTCTTGTAGAACATAAATATTGGTTCATTGAAAAGCTTCTTATTGTAATGTCAATGTCTTTACCACATAACCATAATAGATATTGTTATATTGGAGATGCTCTTACCATCATTGATAATCTACTTTGTTACTTTGAATTTTATGATAACTTATAGTTATCTAATTTAGTTTTGAATTTCTTTTAAAAATTTTGTTGTGGAGATAAGAGATAATGGTATATTCTTTGCATTTTCAACATGTTAATATATTTGCACTAAAACACTGAAAAAATTTTGTTGTCATTTTGAGATTTTTTTTTGTAATTTTCTCTCCATTTTCAAGAATATGAAAGTAAATGGATTGTTTAGTGTGTTTAAAAAAAAAAAAAATTGGCAAATTAAAAACAAATTGAAAATTGTGAAAAATAATATATATTATACAAAGCTTAAAGGACAAAGTCAAACTTTATTGTGAAGCATTACTAAATAAAAAATATGAACTTCTTAGAAAAGAGTTTTGAAAATTGCATAAGAGTTTTGAACGAGTCTCTACGAGACTTCACTTCGATGATATGATAAATGTCAGTCTTTGCAATAAAGGCCCAAGTTTCAACTTCCTTTATTTCTAATCTTCAAACACCAATATGGAAATATAGAATGAATTCTCACCCGACTTCTCTCTCTCCCCTCCTCCTTCCTATAAATATCATCTCGAGGAATTTGTGGACTCTGATTCTCTCTCATAGCCAGAGGTCAGATTTTGGAATTAACGTAATATTGATAATAGAAACAAAGAAAATGATGCGAATCCTTGCAAAAAAATTGAAGGGCAGCTGCGTGTTTTTGCAAATAAATCGAAAAATGAGGTGTTCTTCAACCCTGAAATCTCTCATCGATTTTTACTCAGATTTTGCCGTGTAGAGCTTCTTCCATTTCCACTTTTTTTTTTTTTTGCCCTTCCCTTTTTCCGAATTCAATATTCATGTGTATAAGCGGAGCCTCTCTCGTCGAGTTCTCTGTGTCTTTCTCATTTTCATCTCTCGAATAAGTGGATCTCGAGGAGCCAAATTTTCATATCTTCTTCACTTGTACAAAGGGGTTTCTGGAATTTTCTTGTGTTTTCATTTCTGGGTTTTCTAAATCGTAGCTTTAAACGAAAGTAGATTTGAGCTTTCCTCTTCAATTTTTGATCCGCAATTGTTATGCCTTTGGGCATTCTTTAGGAATTTCAGCTGGATTTGTGCTTTTTTTTCAATTATTGTTGTAATTTGAGGTTCCGATTTTCATTTCAACCATTTAATTTCGGGTTTGGGGATTTTTTATTTTAAAATCTGGGCTTCATTTGATGTGCGAGGAGTGCTCTGCTGCTTCTGAGACCCTCTTCTCTGCATTCAGGTACCAAATGTAAATTAATACTGTAATTGTAGTAATATTGTTTCTTCAAGTTTTGTTAATGCATATGCATAAATGAAGTTTTATAAAATGCTTTAATCTAATTCAAGATCCAAAAATTACCGGATGGGCTATTATTGTTCTGGATGTTCAGATCTTGGAATGACTGATTTGAGAATGTGGAAACTGAATTGATGCCAGGTTTACTCGATTTGTCTTCCTTTTCCCACTATTTTTGTATCCATTTGCCTATTTTATATTGGCATTTTCGCATTGTATCAGTTCTATAGCATGCAATGATGATCTAATTTGGTAGTTTTCACCTTACTTAATAATTCGTACTATCATGTTTTCTTGTGGAATGTAGATAGAATGGAACATCTTCTTTGTTGTTTCTGAGACGATTATGTTTGTTGCTTGGTCACATATTCACCTTTGTGAGGTTCTGAAATCAGAGCCCATATATGAATATAGGACCCAACAAGCGGCTGCTTGGACCGGGCATGGTCTAAATTTATGTTATTCTTTGAAATAAAATTAGGCCTGATTTTATACTAAAATTAGGCCTGATTTTATACTTTATACCCTGCGGGGACTCGATTTATGCAATTGCTCTGGGCCTTGTACACGTCAGGTCCAGCTCTGTGTGAAGTTATCAGTATCAAATCAGTGTGCCTGAGACATATTCGTTGTTACTCCGATGATGCTGACTGTTAATTAGAAACATTAATTATCCTTCATTTATCAATGAGTCACATAATTATGTTTGGAACCTATTGTTTGGTATGGTTAGCACTTATGTGTTGTCATTAACTATTACTCTGTCTTTACAAGTCCTCCCTCTATAGTTTTAGTGAGTTTGACTCGTAATAATTATTTGGAATACGTTTCTTGGAATGTTAATTTTATTTCCTTATCTTATGATTGATTCCTTTATGGATGAATGAGTTTATAGGATCTCGCATCCTCCCTTTGCATGTTTAATGAGTTTGACCGGTAAAAATTGGTTGCGCAACATTTATTGGACTGTAGTTTTTCTCGCTTCATTTATGATTGATGACGTGAGGGATGACGCGCTGAAGTTTCTCTTTGAATGTGATTTTTTTGGTAGTTAAATTCTAAATTGTAATGCCCCTTTTTCATATATATAAATCCGCTGTCTGCATGTACACCAAATATTCATATCTGTGAAGTGAGTCACATTTTTTGAATAGCACTGCACTTCTTCTTGTCATTGTACGCAATTTTCTTCAATTTTATCATCTTACAAACTACTTAACCCTCCTTCCAGGTTTGGTTCGCAAAATAGGTAAAGGACATGTCAAGTGAAAGCGAGGAAAAGATGGTGTCCAAAAATAGTGCAGATTCACCATATGCTGAGGAAAGCAGCGGTGGAGGAAATGTAGGTGGGAATGGCCCACTGAAAAAGGGCCCGTGGACTTCTGCAGAAGACGCCATATTAATTGATTATGTTACCAAGCATGGAGAAGGGAACTGGAATGCAGTCCAGAAGCACTCAGGTCTTGCCCGGTGTGGAAAAAGTTGTCGCCTGAGGTGGGCCAACCACCTAAGACCAGATCTAAAGAAAGGTGCATTCACTCCAGAGGAGGAACGACGTATCATTGAACTTCATGTTAAGATGGGAAACAAATGGGCTCGAATGGCTGCCGAGGTGCATACCACACTTTGAAAGTGGCTTCTTATGAAATAATCATTTTCTGACACATCTATGCCTTGCTGCATTTAATTTTGAATTCTTTAAAAAATCCTTGTGGCTAGTGCAGAACATACACCCTGTGTAGACTATGGCTAGTATAAGGCTGTATGAATGTCCAATGTCGAACTGGTTTGTGTGCAGGGTGGGGATGGTGCAGTTATTGCTAGGAATTAGACTAATATTGGCTCTGTTGAAATAAAATCCTATTTTGAACAGAATAGTTTTGATCTTAACAGAGAGGTGTAGGTTAGGTGTGGCGAGTGAGCTGCAGTAAATTTTTACACTTTTTGAGAACTTCAACGGTAAAAAATGTAAAACCAAGTAAAAAAATCCAGTTATTGTTGCACAGTGACCTCGAGTTTGGTCTAATTTTGGTTTTTGTGATATTTTTCCTTTAGAACCACATTGATTAGGATATAACTTTGGCATCAGCAGTTGTAAACAGAGACTTCTTGCCAAAAATATAATGTTTGTTTTGTAACCAGTTTGCTTGAAGACACCTCAGGTTAGACCTTGCAGCTCACTACATCTGTACTTCTCTATGGTATCATATCTTCACCACACATAAAAATTTTAATTAATAAGTATTTCGAGCTACTATTTGTTATTGACCAAAACATCGTGTTGGTCTGCATTGGTGGCCTTACTTGGGATGTTTGATGGAGATTTTTGAATGAGAGGTTAAAAAGTGAAGTACTATAAAATTAATGAAAAAGTTGTCAAATCAATGAAATGAATGGTTGAAAATGATAATTGAGAAAAACGATTATCTTTATAAGTTGTAGCAAGTAAGCTCTTAATCTTGTTTGGATTCAGAGAAATGAACAGCTTTCCACTGAAATTGTTGCCTTATTTGCACTAGTGATGTATTAATGACATGGGTAAGTTTTCCTTTCTGTTATGTTCAAATTTTACTCATCTTTTTATTTTTTCATCTTTTTATTTTTTTCCTCTTATTTATTATTATTATTTTTTTAGAGCAAAAGCAGAGTCAACGTTGTTTCTATCTTCCCCATCTACCAATTTTTTTGGTGATAGTTTTTTTCCTTGCAAATGTTTGATTTACATAACATGATATCTGGAACATGTTGTGCATATTTTCTTCTCCTCCAAGAGCAAGTGCATTTATGTGTCTACCATTCTTTTAACAGCTTGATTTGTAAATGTGTGAAGAAATTCCCAGCCGTTCTCAGTGATCAGCACCAGCATAATGCTCTTCTTCTATATGGGTTTTCTACTAGTAATAGTACTATGCAATAAACAACATTCATGTTTGGGAATGTTATATTAGGCCATACAATGAACAATAGTATAGTTTCTATTTTTCTTTCTTAATGACTGAAATTGAACATACTTTAAGAATAATATGGCAGTTGTTCTTCTCTTCCAAGCTTTGCTATTTCTAATTCATTTCCCAAATCTTTTTGCATTTAGTTGCCTGGCCGCACAGATAACGAGATCAAGAACTACTGGAACACTAGAATCAAAAGAAGACAACGTGCTGGTTTACCAGTCTATCCTCCTGACATCTGTATGCAAGCATTGAATGAGGACCAACACAACGAGAACATGGATAACTTCTCATCTGGAGACATGCGACATTCTGATTTCATGCCTGTGAATATCTTTGAGATTCCAAAGTTTAAACAGTTATATTCACCCCCACTTCTTGATATCCCTGCTAACAGCTTACTTGATAATATTCCTGCAAGTAGCCTGCTAGTAGAAGGTCTCGACTCTTCTTATCCAAACAAGGCTTTGCTCCCCACAATCCATCCATCCAAACGCCCTCGAGGACCAGAACCAGCACCGCCGATGTTCTCTGGTGTAAGTGCCTCTAATGGTGGTGTACTGCCACCTGTCAGTCAATATCCAAACGATGGTTCTATGCGGGTTGTTCAACCATTTGGGTATTCCACTGCATATGACTATGAATCAGTTTCCAACCCCACGTTACCCTCGACCGTACTTCCTGGCAGCCATGCCATTACAAATGGCAATCCTTCTTCTTCGGAGCCTGCTTGGGCAATGAAGCTGGAGCTCCCTTCACTCCAAACTCAGATAGGTAATTGGGGCCCACCATATTCCCCACTGCCTTCTCTTGAGTCGGTTGATACTTTAATTCAATCTCCTCCAACTGAGCATACTCAATCATGTAGCTTTTCACCACGAAACAATGGACTTTTAGATGCTGTGCTCTATGAATCTCAAGCTAAGAAAAATTTGAGGAACTCTTGCCAGCCGACTTCACCTGCTTCCACTATGCCTGTTGATGTTCTTGATACTTCATCTCACGAACTCCATGAGACGGAATGGGAAGCATATGGTGACCCCATCTCTCCCTTTGGTCATTCATCTTCATCGGTGTTCAGTGAGTACACCCCCATGAGCGGGAATTCACTGGACGAACCCCCATCCTCAGAAACCATGCCAGGTCTGAATATTTATTTATTTATTTGACGTATCAGAATTGTGTACTTGGAATATACTTCTTTAGGTGCTTCTAAGAAACAGTTTTTATAAAGTGAAAAACTAGTGATGCAAAGTGGTTTTGCAAAATGTGTGGCTGAAAAGTGATTTTGGAAATTGTGCATAAACAGAAATAGTATTAGAACTTGTTGCCTAGCATGTTTGAACTTCTTCTCCAGATTGTACTAATTTAGTTCCTGCATTTTTCTTTGAAGGGCTCAAAGTTAAAGAACCAGCAGTTGACACTAAGAACCAGAATTTCTACTCCCGACCAGATTACTTGCTTGCCGCAAGCTGTTCGGGTCTTAACAAAGAGAGCAAGGACTATACCTTGCTGAAAGAAGCATTTGGGCCACTTCTTTGCGATGACATGGGCAAAGATTGCAACCAAATGGATACTCCAACGAGTTCATCAGCTCAAGGGAACAGCCATGATTCTCGTCCATGGAATGCAATGTCTACTGCCTAGCCAATTTTTGTGTAAGCAATGAAATCTCGAATTCCATTTGTCTCCAACAAATTTTGTAATTGCTGTGGTTTCTTATGCTGTGGACAATGTTGTCACGGTTCTGAGAACTGTAAGGGACATCATAGCTGGCTTCATAAAATAAAAACAGTTCTATGATGTTTTGTTGTGTCGGATTTAAGGTTGTAAACTACATGCTGTAATTTGTGTCTCTCTCACAAAAGGGACATGCAGGATTTTGGTAATGTCTTGATGACTGGACCGTGTTTGATGGTAACTTTTACGTACTTTCTCGAGCTATGAATGGTGAAATCGTTTGAGAAGAAAGATTTTTCTTCGGGTCATTTACTGATTTGAGCATGAATGTTTCTTGTAAAGATGTCTGCCATGTCATATACTTGTGTACTTCACCACAGATCCACCACCTATTTTCTTGCAATAAGGATTCCTCTAACATGGGTTGGGAAGTGGTGGGAACCACAAGATGTGTGGATAATAATGATTAGATTGTGATGTTAAAGGTGTTTGGTTAATGTACAAGTTTGACTTTGACTTAGTGGTAGTAGATGTTAAACTTCTAGGTACAACACAGATTAAGCTGCATTCTTGATAAATTTGATGTCAACTATTTTTTTGCTGTTTCCACCCAAGTAGGGACAATCGTAGGTTAGATATTTGCCAAGTAGTCTATAGATTGGAAGCTAAGACTGCTTATTGAGTACATATGGAGTGGCCTTTTATACCATTTGATAATGAAGGTATAGGAACCATTCGCAGTGCCCTTTATCACCGTGGTGTTATAAGGAGCTGGGAGTTGCTTTCGTGTACAAAAATCCAACCCCAACTCACGACTCCAAGAAATTTGAAAGATTCAAGACTGAGAAACTAAGCTCATTGCAAAGCGTACAAAAACCAACTCCACAGCTTGTGACTCCGAGAACATCGCTGTTTCAAGAATGAGAAACTAGACTCATTGCAGAGAGTGAAATCTGATGGCTCGTCTGATGGGACGAACCGTTTGAGTAGTAAACAATGCTAAAGTAGAAGCTTAATCTTTGTTTATGATACTGTGCTGGTCATCCACGCACAATTACCTCGGAGTTGTTAATCACACAACAGTAGAAATGTTAAAATGGTTGCAGAATTAGAGCAATAGTTGTGGCATGTTCAATGTGCTTGACTAGACAACAATCTATACAACCATCTTGTGATTCAATGCACACGACATGGTCACCTTACTAAAAACTAAAGAAAGCATAGGAAGGATGAAAAAGAGAGAATTACATTTTGCCTAATCCGTAGTAGTGTTCGACTTGAGCATCGTGTACCAGATCAAGAAATAGAAACACTCGTCACTCAGCCAATTGTACGTACCAAACACATAAGGAACGATCGATGCGCTGTAGCAAAACAGTGTAGCCCATTCGTCTGGTAGTTTTAGCTTGCCGGGTGAATTACACGTTGTCTAGATCTACATTCTTGTAACCAAATTCCTCCACGGGTTCTTCTTGTTGCTCACAAAGGTCTAATCAAGTTGAACATGTTGTTTCTTTGGTACTCTTATGTAGTACAGGTTCCAGAAACTATAAACATTCCAAACTAGAAATGATTGTCTTAAATTTTCCTTGTAAAAATTTTGTTCCCAAAAACACATGAAAAATAAACTAATTTTCGATATTAAACTAAAGGAGCACAAACCTTAACGTTCTCCAGAACTATGTGAGACGGGATCATGATCTGTGAATGAAATGGTCAACTTGTACAGAAGTGTCATGTTAATGACCAAACTTTATTTGGAAACAATGCCTACTTACACAAATGAAATCTTTGATACATTCACATTCACACGAACTCTTACTCAGTACTCACCTCTGCCTAGAAATTAGATAAGTCTTCTCTTCCGCATAGGGGACATAGTAACAAAAATCCAACATATTTCATATGTAAGAAATTATGTATATTTTGTCTATGATCCATTTTCATGTCCACTCCAACAATATCTTCATATAATTATAAGGTTCTACAAGAGACAACTCCATTCCCTTCTCAAAGAGCAGGAAAGCAACCCCATTCGTCCAGACAGATGTCATTGCTGCCAATTGTATTGCTGATTCCGGTTACCAGCCACCATGTTCGACCCACGTCCAGTTCCAGACCCTCCATACTGACCACCGTGAGGATAGTTTGGACCACCAGAGCCATACCCGCCACCTCCGCCTCCTCGAGGACCACCAGCAGGGATGCCACCTGAGCCATACGGTTGGCCCCGTCCTTGAGGTGGATATGGACCACTACCATAACCTCCACCACCACCACCACCACCGCGATTTGGGTGGTTGTATCCTCCAGAAGGGTTTCCGCCAGGCGGGTATCTGCCTGGCCCTTGTGAAGGTCCCCGTGGCTTGCTGTAGTGGTGGCTAGGTCCTCCCACTACCTGAGGTTGTGACCCATGCATTGGTGGTGCGTTTGGACCTGGTCGCATCTGAGCATGTGCGTGGCCGGACTGCTGAATGGGTGGAAGACGAGAGTGCTGTTGTTGGTGTTGGAGTTTCTGGCGTTTTGCAGTTTCTTCATGTTGGCGTTGCTGCTGACGCTTCTTCTTCGTCTGGAACTCGTGTGAAGATTCATATTTGGGCAAACTGACAGATCAGTTTCAATAATACTCAGTATTATTTTAGTTAAGAAATGAGTTCATATCAGTTTAGAAGGAAGAAAGATCCAAAAGGGGTCGAAGATTTAAAACCTCTTGGGGTCGCATGGCAATGGGTCTGTCCAGAAATACTCAGCATCAAGAGCATCTTTAGCCGATATTCTCTTAAGAATGATATAGAAAATAGTAGTAAGAAGAAGCCTTTATAAAGGTTAATGAGCAACAGACAATCGATTAGCCAGTTATTGGATGTACCTGAGATGGATCGAGAGTCAACATCTTGTCAAGTAAATCCAGTGCATGTCGGTCAAAGCTGTAATCAGCAGATATATAGATGTCAAATTATTAAATTAGGAAATTAATTAACCGGAAAGATGTGTATATCTATTACTTACTGTCTGAAGACCTCTCTAAGACGTCTTTTCATCTGCCTCGACGGTTTCAGATTGTTGTACCAGGGGATCTTTGAGACCCCGGGCCAAATATCCTCATTTGGGGCCCCACAGAGCTCGAAAATTTTATTCAATTGCTCCGGCTATAAATAAAAAAACAATGGAATAATTAAAACAGCAAGGGAGGAAGACATTAAAGGAAAAGCAAAAATACTTTAGATACATTAATGAAGAAGAACAAGAAAATCTTGGAAAGCCACGAGTGAGAACTACCTATATTTAGCACATGCTTGTTTTAACTACTTCTACCTAAAAATTAACTTCTGGTACATATAATCTCAAATTAGTACTCATTATTCTCTACACATCTTGTGTTCCCACCACCTAAAAATTCAGTTTCTAGCAAAAAAGTTTACCTGAACACAAATTTAGCCTTCATTTAACCAATAGTAAAAACAAGTTACCTCATCTTTCCCGGGGAAGATTGGTTTCCCATGTAAAAGTTCAGCAAAGATGCAACCAACCGACCACATATCAACAGCTGGACCATACTTCGTAGTACCAAGAAGCAACTCCGGTGGCCTACAAAATATAGGTGATGATTATCATCTAAGTTCTACAATGGATTCGAAACAGTTGAACAGAGATTCACTTGGCAGAAAAACAAATTCTGACTAGTTTAAGAAGTTTAGGCCTCCTTTGAAGCTTACCTATACCATAAAGTTATAACACGGTTTGTGAGATTGGCATTGTGATCACTAGAGAACGACCTTGCAAGACCAAAATCTGCAAGCTTCAAGTTTCCTTCATTGTCTATTAAAAGATTAGAACCTGCAAATAAAATTTGTGTACGCCAAATGTTAGCGTCATAAATGGATGAAAAGCTAAAGTTGAATGCTTGTATTGAGATTAAACCTTTAATATCACGGTGAAGTACTTGATTTACATGACAGTAGTGAAGCCCTGTCAAAAGCTGTCTCATATAGCACTAGAAGAATAGAAAGAAAGTGAAAATCAATTATCTGATTATCACTCTTCTTTTCCACCAGAAGGACCGTTAAATTTTGCAACTAACTGTCATACCTTTATTTGTGGCACTGAAAATCTCATTCCAGGACGATCCGCAAGACCAGCCAAATCATGGTCCATGTATTCAAAGACCATGTAAATCCCACCTCTGTATTTGTTACCATCTGATAAATAAAGGGAATAATTTAACCACAACAGTTTAACAATCAGATTAATCCATTAAGGTTTCAATGATTCAACAAGAGAATACATAGTGATCAAACTCAAAGTGAAATTGAAAAACTAAACTCATTCTCTCACCTGGTGGACCTTGCTCGTCTTTCTCAGGACCTGGATAAACGTACAAAATGATTACACGTGCACAGTACAAGATAAAACGGCGAGGAGATAGAATGAAAAGAAAGGCCACAAAAAATGGAAAGTAGATATTCCTTCACTTGTTACCTGGAGATGTTACAATCTCTTTCAACTTAATTACATTTTCATGGTGCAGCTTCTTGAGGATTTTAATTTCACGGATGGCAGTTATCGGGAACTGTAAACACAAATTGACAGTCAGATGACAACATTCATAAGTTTCTTCAAAGATGACAGATTTACTTTCCATATCCTTCTATGGATACTAAGCATTCTCATAAAAATTGATGATGGAATGTGTGTGCAAGGGGAAAAGAGAACTATCATATCATACCCCCTCTCTTTCATTGTCCATTCGAATTTTCTTCAGAGCAACAATCTCCCCTGTTCTGATCTCTCTTGCCATGTAAACCTGCCTGCAAACCCGCATTGTCGCAACAATTAACAAGTAATTCGAGAATCCGATCCACTTGCAGAGTAAAAGAGAAATTTCAAACGAAATTGAAAGGAAACAACACAATACCCGTAAGTTCCTTCGCCAATTTGCTCCAATTTCTCGAAGCAATCGACACCTCGCGAACCCCATGCCGGTACTTCGGTAATATTTAGCTGCTCCGGTGCTGCTATCGCCATCCTTTGTTTCTCGCCGTAATCCGTTTACTCGCAATTCAATTTCTCGAATGTCGAAATAAAAATGAAAGTTTTTAACGGATTAATGCGATAAGAGAAGGGAATTCTGAATTAGGGTTTAAGATTGCGTGGAGAAGGATTTAATTCTGTCTCTCGAACTTATAAATGTTCAAAAAAAAGAAAAAAAGGTCGGGGCATAGATCAAAGAGAAACCGATTACAGAAGTTACCGGTGGCTGGAGGTGGCGTTCCACGGCGCCGCAACGAGGGTGAATCGGTAGATGGGAACCGCTTTTAGAAACACGTGAAATTAAAGATTCGGAATTTTGCTTTCTTTTCTTTTCTTGGGATACTACGTTTCCTTTATGTATTGTACTGGGAGTAGAAGATTATTCAGAGCTTGCTTGGCAGAGGTTGTTAAAGAATTTTATTTGATGTATTTTTTTAATTATATTTTTATTAGTAGACCGTTGCTCCTTGAGGTGGATCTGACCGTCGACGGATAGAGGAGGAGGTAGCGTTATTGGGAGAGGAGAAGCAAAGAGAGCGAGGTACCAAGGTTGAAGAGGAGAAGCGGGGTTGAAGATCGAATGACGGATATAAAACGTCGATATACCTTTTTTTGTGAATAGGGGAAAAACTTTCCTCTGATCGAGATTATAATTCTATTAATTTGTTAATGTATTTTCTATTTCTCATTAATTTTTCATCTTTCTTGCTTTTTTTAATTACGATAAAAATTATTTTCTTAAAAATCTCTGTCGTGCGTAAACTCGAGCATATAGATATATCTTGGTAATTTTTTGTTTTGTTTAAATGTTATTTATTCACTGAATGGATTTACAAAAAATGTAAGAATAATAATTATTTAAGTTTAAGACTTAATGTTGATTGAAGGATATAAATTAATACATTTTTTGTTAAAATTTTGATATCAAGTTATCAACACACATCCACTAATTTCAATTTTCTATACTCCTTAAAAATTACTAGCCATTGTTGGTAATTTCTGCCGTTTATCTTTTGTCCTTTTAAATTGTTTGGATTATATGTCTTGAAAGTGTATGTTTTCTTCAAAATTACTTTTAATAACCGATTCTATTAATGTGATTAAATTTGGATTTTTTTTCTTTTGTTTTTAAAGCAAATTTTCATGATTGGGAAATGATATTTTATTAATGTGCATCAAAAGTCATCGCATTATTATGCAAGAATAAGGGATTGTAATCTGTCCAAGAACACAATAACCTACAATCTAAACTTTTCGTAGCAATGGTGTGAGCAACCATATTCACTTGACGACGAATATAGCGGCAAGAATTGCGATCAAAGATTGTCATATGTCTACAAATATATATCTGCGAACACGGATTCCAATGGGTGAACGTCAGTCTTCGAATGACGGCTTAGTATAAGGACAAGGCAATCCGACTCCGCTACTTGCACATTCCAATCGTGGAGGTTGGCATATTTGAGCCCTTCCGCTAACTCGGCCGGTGGGGCTCCATGCAACACCTTGCCGACGTAGCCGACAAGAACTCCACTCGCATCCCGCACCGCAGGCCCCAATAGCAAAACATTGCACCCCATCACTTCTTAATGATGAAATCCAATTGTAATACATGTTTTTCGGAGGAATTCATAATATTTTTATCCGTGAATAATTCAATAGTCTAAATCATATCATTGTACTCATAGTAGAATCTGTGATAATAAGAATTCAATTGGGTTAAGATTGGAAATAGGAGATACAAGATTTGATGATTTTTTAGTGAAAATAAGAAAGCATAAAAGTTTTTTAGAAAATGTGAGCTAGATTCTATATGATTTCTTCTTCTTCTTTTTTTTTTTTTTTTTTTTGGAGGGGAGGGGGTAGGATTCCAACTCGGATCCTTCGCCTGGCACAAGAGCGTTTTTATCATTGCGCCATTTGTTCGAATCCTCTTCTTCTTTTCTTTTTTAATAATACAAAGGAATAATTTTCTCCGGTTCAAAAAAAAAAATAAAAATAAAGGAATAGTTTTCTAAAAATTGTGAACAAAGATATATTTTTATTTTTACATTTTCCAACGGAGAAAAAATTAATGAAAAATAGGTACTTTTTCCGATTGTTTTCCACAGGTAGGCCTACAATAGAAGATATTGGCTTTAACAAACAACAATCCCCTCACTGATTTTCCAAAATCAGTCCAAATTTCTTCATGTCATCGGACAACACTTGCAACTCTCGACACTTTTCATGGCTGATGAAATCTTGCTTCCCTAACCAACAAGACCACCACCAACCCACCGCCATCTCCGCCGTGACCACCATCACCACCACTATCTCCGACCTACCCGATGACCTTCTCTTAGAATGTCTCTCTAGAGTTAATCGATCCTCCCTCCATTCTCTCCCCTTCGTCTGCCGCCGCTGGCTTCGCCTCATTAATTCCCCCTCCTTCCTCCACCTGCGCCACCACCACAACCTCCTGTCTGATACCATCTTCTCCGTTTACATTTCCAGAGCCGCCCTGTTCGTTGCCACCCTCCGGCTCAGCCACCGGTTCGAAGAACCAATTACTTGGAAAGTTTCCACCTTTATCCCTTCTAGTTCTTTACATTTGGAAAATGGATCTGTTTTTGCGTTATTTTCGAGTTACAGATTGATTGCGATTGGTAGGAGAATATACATAATTGGCCGGACGGCGATGCTCCGGTGTGACACGTGGACTGGGACTTTAGTTCCCAAAGCCGGAATGGGTTTTCCGAGGAAGAAATTCGCCGCCGCGGAAGTCGCCGGAAAAATCTACGTCACTTGTGGCTCATCCAAGTCGGACACCGTAGAAGAGTACGACCCAGACGCGAACGAGTGGCGCGTGGTGTCGCACGCGCCGAGGAGGAGATATGGCTGCGTTGGAGCCGCCGTGGATGGTGTGTTTTATGTGATTGGTGGGTTAAAGATTGGGTCGGCGGGTAACGAGGCGGCGCATGTGTATGCTAGCTCAATGGACTTGTACGACGTGGGGGCGCGTGGGTGGTTGCGGAGCAGGGCAGTCCCGGGCGGTGGCTGTGTGGTGGCGGCTTGTGCAGCAAATGGCAATGTATACATCCTATCAAGCCATGCTGTGGAGCTTTCTTTTTGGAAATTCAATGCATTGAGGAAATCCGGCGAGTTTGGCGAGTGGCGGAGAATAAAGCCGCCGCCGCTGCCGGCACAGGTGCGGCTCGACAGTACCGTGGGTTTCAGCTGCGTTGGGGTGGGGAACACGGTGGTGCTGATACAAGCAACTGGCTGCATAGATGATTTACTAAGGAGGAGTGGGCGGACAGAGAGGGGGTTAAAGGAAAGTCTGGTGTTGATCTACGACTGCGCCACCGGGGAGTGGAGTCGGGGGGCGGACTTGCCGGCGGTGATTCGACGCGCCGCCTGTGTTTGCGTGGAGTGCTAGCGTGTAGTCTAAGGAGGCCCTGTGCAGTCACGGGGGTAGTTTTGTGATTCAAACGAAACTTTTGACTTTTTTGTAATTTTATAATATCCGAGGAAAGTGAGAGAATTGAAGCGTTTTGATTGGTTGAGAGGTTTTGGAGGATAGTGGCGGTGATTATAGGGGAGAAGAACGGGAGTTTAATGGTTGTAATGGCAAGTGGTTTATGTTCCTAAATTTTCATGGTTAAAATTGTGGGCCATGCTTAATTTGTATGGTTAATTCAATCACATGTGATGTACAAAGAATCCATTTTTCATGTACTCTCTTGGAATCCTAAGAAATTATTATTCTTGTGCAATGTTGATGCAGCAATTTTCTTGGAGGAATGGTTACGTTTGGGATTGGCATGGTTATAATAAGAAATGATTTGGGGGAGCTTGTAGGCTGCGCATCGAAGCACCTATTCGGGAACTTTAGCACCAAGGAAGCTGAAGGTTTAGGGCTTCGGGAAGCCATTAGTTGGGTCCTGAGGATGCGCCTCCAAAATGTGCAATTCGAATTGCATGCAAAGTATGTGGTTTATTGGATTCACTCTATGAATCCTGACTTATCTAGTTTCGGTTGATCATTATGGATATTTTGACATCTCGCTTTGCAAGAACTCAATATTCTCTTTTCATTTTCTTAGGCGACAAGTCAATAAGTAGCCCATGTATTAGCGAAAAAATCTAGATTTCACGATAATCATTTTGGCACGAGCTGCCACCATGGTTAGGAGCTCCTCTTATGATTGATTTCTCAGTCTTTGATTAATTATATTTCCCTTAAAAAAAAAAAAAAAGAAATTATTATTCTTAAATTTCTCATTATCAAGATGTTTATCAATGCTTTCCTCATTATTATATATATATATATATATATATATATATATATAAACACCCACAATGCCACTCATGGATAACAACATGAGTGGCCCAAAAACGTGTGTATGCTATAGTATGCTGTGCCCCGCAAAGAGCTACTGTTGTCAAGCAGACCAAGCTCAATCTCTTGTCCGCATTCGTTGTGGGGTTTGCAGCTCTGCTAAATAAGGGGGGAGGGCCGATGTGCCCTTTTCTATCGTTGTACTTCTGATTGTACAGGATTTGGAAGAATTAATCTTACGTTACAGATCATTTTTATTGTTTGATTTTGATAATTGTACTAGGTGTTTCAATCTGTTTTAGTACCAAAGACCTTTCCTAGATGTTCTTAGAGGCAACAAGGATGTTGTTGTGGGTACCTTGTGCTATTGTGACAAGATTACATTGAGATTGGCAATAGTCACTTGGGATCTAATTCAACAGCTGCCTATCTTATCTCTCTCCCCATGGGAACAAGTTTGGCCAAATTTAGAAAAAGCAAAATTACTTCCAAGTAACTGTTTACACGAAACCAACTTTACTCTAATTGAAGTAACAGGTCAAAGCCAGAATGCAAATTTAACTTGCATGTAGAGATAATGAACTAACTCAAAACTGGCACAGCAAAAACCTGAAGATTATGCATAAATGGTAAGTGCTTGTTTGAAAAACCTTTTCAACAATACCTTTTTTTCACGTTTATTTTCAACCACATACTTTCCCGGCTTTTATAAAGAAGCACTAATTAATAAGCTATACAGAAAATTTAGAAATTTCTAATTTCTCAATGGAAATAATCATGCTACGTTGCCGTTAATCGCTAATCAGCTACATAAGAAATATATGACATGATATCCTAGATTAACCAACCACAGATTAACTCCTAACTAATGTATTCTGTCCCATAGCTAGATTGTTTCAACATCTAAAACCCAATAACTGAGTATTCAAAAGACTAAATACTTACATATATGCACGATCGATGCCACTATCATTCTTCATCATAATCTTCCTCTTCTTCTCCCTCATGGTGGGTCCCATTTAAAGTAGCGAATTGAACAGAGCCACCGGCCATCCTTTGGACGTCTTCAAGGGACCAACCTGGTATTTCTTCATGCTTCATTTCAGGGCTTGCCTTTCTTGCAGAATCAGACGGGGGTGGATTGGAGTCCGCATTCTCGTTTAAGTCTATGTTGAGATCAAAATTTCGGATTGTTTTATCTGCATCCTTATCACCGGAATTTTTTATTTCTACAGAAGTTGCAACATTTTCTGGCCTTTCTAGTTTTTCTGTTGGGTCCTCTTCATTGTGGGGCAAGTCGGGATCTTCTTCAAACTTATCATACTGGATAGTTGATTCTCTCTCTGGCTGCCGACTACCTCTACCACGACCTTTACCCCTTCCCCGTCCCCTACCTCTACCAGTGCTGCTGGGGTGGCCAGTCTCGTGCTACAATAAAGAAAATATCCGTCAGAATTGGGAAGCGATAATGTTCTCTAAATTTGTTATGTGTTATGGTTCAAAAAATAATTACCAAAATCCAAGTAAAAAAGCATCCTTGTTTTCAGAGTTAGAGCCAGTAATCTTTAATCTTTTACATGTTAAAACTGTGTTCCACAAAATCAAAATTGATGTGTTTCGAACCTGATAAAACATCACCTTTATCTCAACGATGCAAATTGCTAGAGAAGTTAGAAACAATCATCCATACAGTCCAGTTAAACAACATGAATGCAATGACTAGCTAACAAACTAACAGCATCGTAAATTCTCCTTTTAGCTACAAAATCTAGATGAAAAGTTAGCAATATAAGTTAGGGAATTGTGAGTCAAATCGAACACACATACCTACACAGAAGCTTTGTGTTTTTTGGTCCGTTATTGTTTGTTTGAATTATAGTTTTACTAATTATGAGAAATTAGCTTACCACACCAGCCCTTTTCGACTCATCTTCATGGCCATCTTCTTCATCTTCCGAGATTTTCCTATACGAGAGAAGTACAACCAATTTTAATCTCAATTGTCACATACATCACAACAGAAAAAGAAGCAAGAATCTTATAGCTTCACACACCTTCTTTTGGCAACAGATCTATCCTCAGCAGCAGCAGCATCTGAACCGCCTAAATCAGGAACCCTGCTGACAGTGTCTTTCAGAAAATCAAACACATTAAAGCTCTGCACACATTGCTTCCTGCAGAAAGAGAATACAGTCAAATGATATTGAATGTTACAGCTAAGTCAGTTTATAGATGTGTAGAAATATGAGAAATTTCAGAACAAACTTACAAGTGTAAAGAGTTCACAGTTTTTGCACCCTTTTTGAGGGTAATCTCATATGTTCGATCACAAAGATCTTGCAGAAACAGTTCGAGGGCTTTGGCTGCATACAACCGTAATCAAGTTAGGAAGCAGCACCACTGACATATCGTGACATAAGAAAAATTCTCTGTTTTAAAAGCTGCAAACAATATGAAAAAAGGAACACACAGACTGGAATTACTTACAGACTAGCAGTGGTACAGCCATGGCAATCTTCCCTATGTCCTCATCAGCTTGCATAATCTTTTTAATACGAGCCTGCAAAAATGAATTTTTATTGAGTGAACATGTCAAAACAATTCATCTAGCTGCTGTCGTCTACAAAATTTCTGGTTTCCTGATTACTCAACTGATGTCGAATTCGATGGGATATTTATAGGTCGAAACCTGTAGAAATTTTTGAATACTCAACCAGTAAACAACATTTAGAGCGTGCCTGACTTTCATAGACAGTAGATTCAGCGGATTAACACACCCACCAACCCAAAAATAACAGAAAATTTCCAGATAATGTTACAAATCCTGTAACTTAACCACAATGCTGTGGATTGTATGCACAGAATATACAAATTAGATGAACAGTCAATTTTGAAAACGATTCAAAGTATATACAATTTGAATGAACTGTCAATTAATCAGAATATGCACGCAAGAATAGGCAGATTAGCAGAGTTTAGAAACTTCAGCTGTCAATTACCTTTTTCGAATCTAATTCGGAGCTATTTTCATTTCCCTAACAATTAAACTAAGCACATACGAATACAACTGTATTAATCTTCAAATAATACACATAAACATACGATTGATTTCATTATTTTTCAACTAATTAACCGACCGATAAGAATCACAAACTACTCAAATACTATTCAAACCCAAGAGTATATAAATACATATACAAACACATAGAACTAATTCCAAATTTCTTACACCTAATTAACCAGTAAGAAGCACAAAACCACTCTATTCGCCCTTTCAAAACCAAAATCCGAAAATCATTACGTAACCGCACGAACGAAAAGAAGACTTACAGCTGGAAAGCGAGTATCAAGCTTCTTCCTCATGGCGATCTATCAAGAAACTCCAACTCCTCAAATCCTCAGAAAAATACCTTATACACGTATATCGGACTTCTGCTAAATCCGTGAAGCGTTACAAAGAAGGGATGATATGATCCACGTTTTTGCACGCAAGAAACTGAAATCGTTACGACTTTTCTGAATTATACGATTTTTCTAGAGAAAATTTGAAAATGTAAAAACGGAATATAAGTATAATTTGGGAGATTCGGTTTTATCGGAGCCTCCACCACGATTTTCTTGCCCTACTTTTTACAGAGTCCATCTTTGACTGGTTTTAGAATTTTTTGCTTTTTTATTAGATTTTGTTAGATACCAAAATTTTCCTTTTCATAAATAAAGTTTAAACATATGCGGTTAAAAAGAAATAAAATAAAAAATAGTAATTATAATAAACAGGACCTGTTCTTTGAAAAGTTGTAGTTTGAGGGCCTGTGTGTCTTTAAAAAATGTAGTATTTTGGTCCTCGTTTTTACGTTCTCTTGGTCAATCATTTTTTTTTTTTGGAAAAAATAATAAAATTACTTTTATTTCTATTTTAAATAAAATGGGTTCATAAAAATTTTAAACATGCATGATAATTTATTATTATGATAATGCTAGAATGTCCTACTTTTTAACGTGATTGATGACATAATAATATTAAAATTCTTATAATGCAATTAATGAATGATTGTATTGATAATTGATATAAAATATGTTGAAATCATTTTATTCTATTATATATTATTCTTTTTGGCGTTTAATATATCACTGTAGCATGGTCGTTATTATTATATTGCTTTTCAAAACCAAAAAGATAAGGACCAAGGAGGAGGAGCCAACAACTGCACAATTGAAGGAAAAGAAGCTTTCTCTAGGATTTTATTTAGGGATTCTTGTATACACAATAAAATTTTATTAACTTCCATTAATTTTTTTGTGTCATCATTTTCAACCACTCATACAATTACTTTATATTTTTTAATATATTTTTCCTCAATTTTCGACTAAATATCTAATATGTCGTTCGAGTAAATCTTCAATATTATTGTTTATAGAACAAACCCTTAATAGTTGTCAAGTTATATTGACGTCATAATTATGGTAAAAAAAATCTTCTAAACAGTCTTAAGCTTTTAAAGTTTGTAATTTTATGAACTCTATAAACTACGTATATCGCTTTTATTTGGTGAAGCCAAACGAAGAAAAAGGCTTATATGATTGTCAATGGTGATTAGAAGTAGAATCGAGATTTGTTAAGAGATAATTGGAGTTTTGATTGAAAAATTGAAGAAATTTTGGAAGATTTTGGGAGAGAGTTTGTATCTAGGGGATAGACGTGCAGTATGTTTTTCATCCCTGTGGAGTAAACCCTCACTCCGTTCGGGTGATAATAATTTGTGATATTATTTACCATGTAATGTTATATACACGAGTATGGAATAAAAAATAAATTTTTGGAAATTTGTAGAACTATCGTGTATTTGTGGGTATTGAGAACAGAAAACAAACCAACTGATTTTCATTGATAAGTACCAAATCATGCCATTTTCAAAGAGAGTGAATCCACTAGTAGAGAAATGAGCTTAAAGGGCGGTTAAAATTGACTTTAAACGGCGGTTATCAGGAGCCCTTTATCTGGGAGTCGTTTAAAACCCACCACTTTAAAGGGCGGTTACTTGAATCGCTGTTTAAACCATTTCCATTTGGGAATAAACGCGGTCACTAGGACCGCTTATTGTGAATTTTCGCTTTTTTATTAATCATTTTAGGCGGCGGTCATTGGACCGCCGCTATAAGTTAAATTTTTTTTTTTTTTAAATAAAGATTTTAGGCGGCGGTTTTTTAACCGCCGCCTAAAGTATGGTTTTTCTCATTACATAATTCTATCCGGATACAGTTCTGCCTATTTTAGAAAAGTCGTCCACACCTATTTTCGACTATGGTTATGAACTTCATTTTGTCATTTGCTATTCTTAGCCCCTTGTTTTAGTTCGTTGGATCATTTCGTGATTGTCCCACGCTCTATTTTTATTTATTTTTAATACAAATTGGCAATTATAGAAATGGGATAATATCTCAAACCTAGGTTCCAAATCAATAACATTGTATTTTTCCACTAAAACAATACTCTTCGGAGACATCTCCATTAATGAAAGGCATGATTAACGTTCCTTAGTCATGGATCTATACCTGCGTTAATCAATGTCTTCAAGTGACCTGTGAGCATTAGCAAATCATGATTGTTCACTTGAATGATTCTATTTTTACATCTACCATTGATGAACATCACCATGCAAAATACAGTTAAATTCATATAACAGACACGTTAAAAGAAAATATTATAGATGACAAAGAAAAACGACCCCATAGGTGTGTGCTTTAACTTTATTTGTATTGAAATTTTCTTTACCATTGAATCAAAGTTAAACTTTAATTTTAACGGACTATTTAGACCTATTAATTTACCAAATGGATATGTTTCGTTGTCTGCACAAATGCTTAAATGAAGTAATCACATAAAAAAAATTGTAATGAAAACTCAAAACAACTTTTTATCGTTTTGAGTGTTTTGTGTGTTAAAAGTTTAAAAAACGAGAAATGCATTTTCTTGAAATTATAAACTTTCCATTATTTAGATTCAAGTCCCAAATTTTCTTTTGACATTTGTTTTGGTCTCTGTATGCTACTACTATCACAGTGGCAGCTCCGCCATCGGCAACCCACTGGTAGAAACAATATTGTGACCTCCGTGGTGATCTGCTGGTCACTGTTGTTGGCTAGCGAAACAATTCACAAGGGAGAAAGGGGGTGGAAATGGTGGGGTTGGTGATGGTTGGAGATGAGGGTCATTTGTAGAACTTGAAAAATTTCAGACTTCACATATAATATTCATAGCCCAGTTCATCTCCGAGTTTCAGACTTGGAGATGAGGGCTATATGAGTGACCAATGGTGGATTTGGGAGTGGTCCTTGGGGGTTACGTGACCCCCCA
The DNA here is from genome assembly GCA_018223645.1 of Jasminum sambac. Taxonomy (NCBI): domain Eukaryota; kingdom Viridiplantae; phylum Streptophyta; class Magnoliopsida; order Lamiales; family Oleaceae; genus Jasminum; species Jasminum sambac. Next base: position 34,273,079 of record CP073652.1, read on the forward strand.
CCCCTTGGAGAAGGAAATTTTTTTAATTAAAAAAAATAATACTTTGATCTGTTCAAATTTACAATTTTAAGAACCTTATTGTTTCATGTTTCTATTTTATAAATTAAAACTGTTTATATTTGATAAATTATAAAGTGCGTTATTTTATGGTTCGTATTTTGCTGGATCTTTATTCTATTTTTCTATTTCTACAAATATATATATGTAATTTTATTTTAGAATTTGATGCTTCTTGTAAATATATTTTGTTATACAATAGCAATTAGCCCTCCGCCCCTACCTAAAAATTTTTTCCTTTGCAGGGAGTTATTATCCTTAACTTTGAATCTCTGATCCGCCACTGTGAGTGACGATATGTTCACAGCCGAGTTCATCGCCACATGTTCTAGATTAAACACATAGCAGACTAGCAATCTCGCTGTTATTGTATGTGGCACCCGATAAATTTTTTAAAATGCATCTCATGCAAATATACGAAAAAATTTATGAGATTGAAGAAAATAAGCACGGAATCACTCAAAGCCACGCACGACATGTACATGTATAGTATTGAACAAAGTTAGATAGTGTAACCAAGCTAAAATTACGTGATTTTCTACCATTTATTTCCCCTGTTTATAGATGCACATTGAATAAACTCGTTTGAATTATTTTCACAACATGGCCCCAAAGTATCCATTTTGCAATAATTTCAACCCCATTCATTTTTTCGGCCTCCTAGGACCCCAATGTTTCTATTTTGTTTCATTGGACCCCCTTTAACGGATTCCATCTATTTTGGCCGTTAAGTTCATTATTTTGGTCATTTTATGCACTGAAAGTTTGGGGTCATTTTCTGAAAATAATTCAATTGAATTAATTTGACTTTAAATGTGTGCAAATTAGTCCCAAATCTTTCTAAAATTTACAATTTTAACTTTAATTTGCGTAAAATTGGTGCAAATAATTCCAAAAAAATGGTTACTGCGAATTTGATCCAAAACAAAAAAGTGATGTAATTGGTCCAAAAAATAAATGTACTAAATATAATTGTCACACTTTGACTTTAACTAACAATTAATAATAAATGTAATTATTATGCATATATAAAATTTTAGGAGGAATACATCAACCGTAAAAAATAATAAACTAAAATACAATTATGACAAAAATAAAATAAAATGAAATACACAAAATAAAATTCAAAAACCCAATCCCCAACCCACGCCCCACTGAAACCCCACCAAATACCATAATAAACAGACTAGGGAGCTTCATCCTTCGTTTTTTTCATTGGCGGTGAGGTCATCGACAGCCCGCAACCTCACCAATGGCAAGAAAACCGAGGAGAAGCTCCCCGGAAGACTTTTTTTAGTGCTGGGTCGTGAATCATGTCCCATTAGCCTGGTGGATTGTGATTCAGACCCACCCAACAAATAAGTGACCAGGGTGGCTTTCCCCCGATTTTCTCGTTGTCGGTGAGCTTGCTAGTTGCCAGAAAACCGAGGGAAACGTTGATTTTATTAGGAGTTATAGCCAAGATTCTTATGGGGTGGGTTGTGGGTAAGTTGTATGCATTTTGTTTTATTATTTTTTTACAATCGATATATTTTTATAGTGATATATTTCTGTTAAAATTTTATATAGGTACAATAATTACATTTATTATTAACTATTAGCTAAAATCAAAATATAAGCATCTCTAATGCTAAAGAAAATTTTGAAAAGTTATGATATTAATGTGAATAAATTCTTTGTATTGAAAATTTTCGATAAAAACTATTTAATGAGAATCAAATTAATTCGATAAAATTAATTATAGAAAAAATAAACAAAGTAGCAAAATTTAAAGGAATTAACTACAAGACTAGAAGGATTCCATCCATTTGAAATAAATGCGCACAAAAAAAATTTTGGACCAATTGCGCCACATTTTTTATTTCGGTCCAAATTCGTAGTAATCATATTTTTTTGGATTGCACCAATTTCCAGAAAATTAAGAGCTTGTTCGGTCGGTAAGTTTACAAAAAAAATATTTCTCTCTCCTATTTTCAACCACACACACATTCTCCAATACAATATTAACCACACATTTTATACGGAATATCGTGCATGACAAAATTCTTACCAACCGAACAAGCCCTAAAGTTAAAATTATAAACTTTAGAAAGGTTTAGGACGAATTTGCACACATTTAAAGTTAAAATTAACTCAATTGAGTTATTTGAAAAAAAGAACCCCAAACTTTCAATGCATAAAAAGAGAAAAATAGTAAACTTAGCAACCAAAATGGATGCAATCCGTTAACTAGGGTCCAGTGAAACAAAATGGAAAGATTGGGATCCCAACAAGAAAAAAAAAAGAATGATGTTGAAATTATTACAAAATGAATGTTTTGGGATCCTCTTACGAAAATAACCCAACTCGTTTCTAGTTGTTTGTTGGACATATTATATAGTATCGAACATCATATTCTACATTATAGAATATGTGGGCAACCCAATTCAACACCACGTGCTCTATTAAGCACTCAATGCTCCAACAATTACCACTTGTGCCAAATACGAAAAATGTAAAATGCTTCTCAATCAATTAAAACAAAATTAGGCCAAAGAAAATGTGCAAGCAATTCTATAGACCACGTATGACACTAGCACACAGTACTAAACACTGATAAACAATACATTAAATTTACACAAACCCCTACTATTCATTTACCTAATGTATAGTTATCCATCGAATAAACTTGTTTTTAACTACTTGTGAAAATGATAATTGGTTAAAATGTTGAAATCAAGATATAGGGACAACATAGAAATCCTTATAAATCTAGTTCTAGGCAACGATGGACAAAGAAAATACGCATGCAATTTTTTACTTCGTGCACTACATGCACACGTAATATAAGTCAAATAGACGCTATCAACAAATTAAAGTTATTCAATTCTGTCATTTATTTACCTAATTTTTAAATACTTACCAAATAAAACCGTTTATAATTATTTGTTAAGCGATCATCGAACAAAATATTCTACTCGGTCAAATGCACAATCCAAAACTCAAGCATTTACTCTCATGCAAATATAGACCGTGCATAGTGCGTCTTAATCAAGTGGCCGAGCTATATACAGTGTATGTTAGGAATCTCATTTTGATTTATTTTCTTTTAAATTTAAATTTGATTAAACCAAACACATTCATATATCTCATGGGACCTAATGTACTATACAAATTTCCACCATTCAACTCTACTTGTTCTCTAATGCACATAATTGCTTTCTCAAATTTTTATTGACTTTTTCCTTATATTTATTTGGAAGAGATTAAGCCCCCGTTAGTGTATGTGTATTTATGAGTATTTATGAGTTTTGATGTGAAATAGGAGAGAGAATGAGTGGGATTGAGTGGTGGTGATTTATGTAGTACAGTGGGTCCCAGAAAATATGTGGATGTAATTGGTTTGACTTTTGATGTGAATGTGTTAAAATGTGTAAAAATTTATTAAAAATTGTAAAAGAACGGGTTGTAAGAGTGTGTTAGTGGATGGATTTTAAAGTATTTTTAAAATAATTTTTTTTTTCATTTACCGATAAATTATTTCTTAGTAGTATCAATCATATTATTTTTTAGTTCTTTATTTTTTCAAAAAGGCCACCTTTTCCTTTACAGTGCTCTCTCCGGCCGGTTTGCCCAGCCGCTATTTTCGTTTATAAATTTTTTTAATTTTTTATTATATATTATTACACTCGCTATTTGCAAATTTAAAAACAAATTAAAACAAGAAAAATAGAAAAACCCTAATCGCCGTCGATTGAGTTTCGTTTTCAGCCTCGTATTGCCTATCTCTCTCTCCTCCCTGCCCATATATCTTTCTCTCTCTCCAGAAACTTCTCTTTCTTTCTCTCTCTCACAAACCAAATCCAATTCTCTGTCCGGTGATTACAATTACCAAACGTCGTTCTTCGATTTGTTTTCTGATCGAAACGTTTCAGGTGAGGCTGCATCCATTTTTGCTTTTTCGTTGTTCCTTTTTGATTGATATCGATGTGCGGCGGCTATGATTTGTTGGGCGGGACGGTGGATTTCTCATTCAGTGTGTTGTTTGTTTCATGTTGTTTTAGGCTTTTGAGTTTGATTCTGATTTGAATCTTGGTGAATTATCGATCTGTATATGGTTTCGTGCCCTCGGACATGGACATGTAGATTCGATGCCGCCATGTTCATTTGTAGAAAAATTAAGATTCATTTGTAGAAAAATTAAGATCGGGATTCTTTACATTCATATAATTTCTCATGGACCTGCTTTTGCGTGTGGTAAAACAAGAAATTATAGATGTTTTCCCCATTTCCGAGACCGAAAATTTATTTTGAAGGCGAATTGGTATATCTGAACAAGATTTGACGTTTCTGTAATTTCCATTTCAATCCATGATCTATGAGCTGCTGGTGAATTGTTAGAGGTGTTCATAAGTATGGTGACATTGAAAAGCTAGATGTTTAAATTTGACCAGCGAAGCAAGGGTTGGTTGTTTCCTATCCTTTCTCATGGTTCTAGGGTTTGGAGGATCAGCAGTTGTGATAAATGTGGGTATTGGTTCTTTGCTATTCTTTCTCACGGTGCCAGGGTTTGGACGATCAACCGTTATGATAAATGTGGTTATCGTCTTGAAGTTGTTGAATCTCTGTGCCAAGGGTAACTGATGGTTAGGAGAGTGACGAGGATATACGTTCGAGGTTTTCTTCCATGTCACCTGGAAGGAATACAATTTTTAATTAAAGATGAAAATGAATAGTTGGGAGCTTTATTAGAAGTTTTAAAACGATTAGAAGCCACGATGCATAAAGGTGTCTCGTTTGTGTCTAATGCTTGTTGGCCCACGTAGGTCACCAATATTTCTTGTCCACTCAAAGACATGTACCACACACATTTTTCCTTGTCATAATTTATTGTTGAATGCTTGATCAAATTCATTTCAATGTAATTAATAGCTACTCATCCTGGTAAAATATTTTCCAAACCAAAATCAGAGATACAAAAAGTTTAGAAATGAAGGCTTAATATACATACTATGCCGTGTCATATGTGTCTGTGTCTGTGCATTTAAGAAGAGGGACCATTCCTCGTGGGGTATTGAAGTGGTATTTGTGTTAATGGCCTACCTTTTTTCTTGGTTGGTCTTCTAGGTAAAGGGCGTAACACCTCTTGTGCAATATATATACCGGGCGTAGAATTTTGGGAGTAGGATGTACATATGCATAGCTTTCTGGCTTCTAAAGTGATTTGGGTTGTAGTCTGCAGGATGGGGAAATTGCATTCAGCAATGGGAGATGTCAACGTTCTTATATGCTTTCATTTACTTATTCTTGACGAAATAATTTTCATGCGTTCATTGGTCAGGAAGGGTACAATTGTTTATCGTTTAAAATGCTTTTCGGATATTTAAGAAACTCATCTGGGTGGGAGGTAATAGTAATTGGCTACTAAGTAGAGGAGGCGATATCTGAATTTTCCTTTGTGTTCAAAGGATGTTGAGTTCTGATTTATGGGTATTTTTTGTGATGTAACAGATTCAGAAGCAACAAAAATAAAGATATCATCATCCTTTCAATCTCGAATATTTTCTTTTAAGTATATATTTATTTTTAGACACATTCTTTGATCTGATTTCTTTCCTTTCTTCTCTTTCATGCTTTTTTAGAATGATATATGATTTACTGGTTTACTAAATTGTTACTTTCATCTCGAATAATTTCTTGAAGTATATATTTATTTCTCGACCCTTTTTCTTCAATGTGGTATCTTTGTTTGTTCTCCTATATACTTCTCAAAATGGTATCTGAATTTCCTGGTATGGCAAACGGATTTGTGCTTCTTAACGCAATATGATGTTCATATGAATCAGTTTGCTCGTCTCCCCTACAGACTTAAATCTTATCCTCTGCCATTGCAGGATTTATAGCTTCAATATAGCAGACATGTCTCCAGCAGCCAAATCTAAGTCCAAAGACAAAAAGGCTGGCAAGGAACCTCCCAAGGCCTCTTCAAAGCCTTCAGGTAATGTTACTGCCAACAGTGGGGTTTCAGCTAGTGGTTACAATCCAGTTTTGGGAACATTTCATACGATTGAGGCTGCACCAGCATCATCTGTTGGTGTACTTCAGGTGAATGGTCGTTTTCGAAACATAGATGAGACAGATGATCATAGTGGGAATGCACCCACCGAGTATGATTCTGTTTCAAATAATGGTAGCTGGTCGGGTGAGTCAGAGGAACATAAAGAAAAAATGCCTCACCCCCCTTCACATCAGGAGTCAGTACCTGGAGCTGACAATGATAAAAGAGAAAAAATTAGGCAAAAGAACGAAAAGAAACATCAACGACAAAAGGAGAGGCGAGCTCAGGAACTCCATGATCGATGCAGTGGCTATCTTATGTCTAGAAAACTAGAATCGCTTGCTCAACAGCTAGTAGCTATGGGTTTCTCTCAAGAACGGGCAACAATTGCTCTCATGCTGAATGAAGGGAGAGTGGAGGAGTCAGTAGCTTGGCTGTTGGAAGGAGGCGAAGAAGAAAAGCACACAGAGCATAATAATCTTGATGGTGGAGGTAATTTGAAAATTGACATATCTGAAGAGCTTTCTCGTATTACAAACATGGAAATTAGGTACAAGGCCTCTAAACAGGAGGTTGAAAGAGCTGTAGTTGCCTGTGAGGGTGATCTCGAAAAGGCAGAAGAGACTTTGAAGTCTCAGAAGCAAGAACCCCCCTCTGCGTCTCTAAAGATGGTAGAAAATGACGAACCTCCAACTGTAGTCAGTAATAAGCAGATACCTGTAGCTGGTAGCCAGAGTGCAACGGGACTGCAAACGAAACCACCTACTTCATCTACTGGCCAACTACAAAGAAAGGATGAGAAAGATTTCAATTATACCAAACTTCCGGCTACTGCGGGGTCCACAGTGGAGCCGGCAATAAAAAGTATACAACCGTCTAGGAAAATACAGTCGAGATTTGTCATGCAAGCAGAGAAAAGGTGGCCAGGTTCGGGATCAAGTCCTTCAGTATCATACTCATTAGCCTCACATACACAGGTTTCACCTCCACCAGCCAAGACAGAAGCTCGTTATGCATCAATCGGAAATGAATTCAAGAACCTGCAGCTTGGAACAGTGAGAGAACCTGTTGTAATGATGCAGAGGCCACAGTCAATGAATGCAAAGCAGGGTTCTCCTTCAATTGTGAGCTCGTCTGCGACCGGGACAACTGTCGGTTGGTATCCTAATACTGTTGAAGCTTCAAAGCCCCATGGATTTGTGCCACCTGTCGCTGTCACAAGAAGCCTGAGCTCGACCGGAGCTTCAAATCCAATGTATAACCAGCTACATTACCAACCTCAGCAGCAGTTTGTTTCAAGCAGTAGCTCCATAGATTCTCAAGGTTCAAACCGAGGTAATGGGTTGTGGAGTCGAGCAGGTGCATCGCCAACGCTTGCCGCCTCATCGCTCGGACTGTTCTCTGGATTGGGCACAAACGGGACGTCAGGGTCTTCCCCTCCTGTCGACTGGAGCACTGGCAGCTCAATGTCTCAGTTGGACTACACCAGCATAGACTGGAGTTTGGAACGTGGGTCGTCCGTGGGCCCCGGTGGTCTCTGGTCGGGTGTGAACTCAATGATGCAAAGTAATACGCATACACACAGTTCATTTCCTTACGGTATGGGGGTGAAGTCTGGCATGAGACCTGTTCTGTCAAACGGGAGTGTTGGGCCCCATCAGGCGTTGCAGAATGGGATGGTTTCCGGAGAGGCGGGAGTCGGCAGTTCTCGGGAATGGAGTTCGCCTTTTGAAGAGAAGGATCTGTTCAGTTTACCTAGACAGTTTGTTTCCTCCCCTTCCCTGTAGGATGAATGGAGAGGGGTTGAAAGAATAAATAAGAACCAAAAAAGAAAAAGGACTACAAATATGCTTTGAACATTTCGTGTTGATTGACATGATGTCTTTGATGCTATTGTTGTTATATCAACCTTAGTGGAAAAAGCATCACATTTGCCTTGTTTTCATATCGCTTTGTCTATTTCATTTGAGTTCATTATCCGTCCTAAGATTTGCACATTAATAACGAATCAACGACAAAATAAGTAACCGAGAAGAAAAAATCATAACAATTCCACTCGTTCAATGGTAAGAAATGTGGTGTTAATTGACTTATCACACTGAGTTACATGTCACATTACAGATGATAGATTCGCATTGCTGATAATAGATTGTCACATTATTGATCAATTGCCGATGAGCAGAAAGTTAGAAATGTGGTGTTAATTGATTTATCACGCTAAGTTACATGTCACATTACCGATGCTAGATTCGCATTGCTGATAATAGATTATCACATTATTGATCAACTGCCGATGAGCAGAAAGTTAAGTCAAGAATCATCTTTCTTCATCACCAATTGAATCAAATTGTAAAACCTAGCATTTTACTTTATCTTTGATCTCATCTTCCACATGGGAATAGGAACAGTTTTACTTATTTAAGGTGAGCGAATGAGAAATTACACGATGCTTTTATAAATTACAAGAAGACATGACTATTCCGTAGAGTTTGAAAACTCCATTGGCGATGAAGCAGCAGCATCCGTAGAAGCTTGTGTATACCATTGATTTTCTTGACGAGTGATGAAGCTGGCTTCTGCAATTATAATGTATGAAAATGTCAAAGGAAGCATTGAAATGATCACACAAGCGAATGATTTGAAATTTACCTGATAAGAACACGTCTTTGTATTCATCATCATCGTAGACGAACTGAGGAGGATCTGGAGAACCCACCCCAACTATAGTGCTCCCACTGCATCATAATTTGACTAAACATTACATCTTGTTTGGTTAATAGTTTTCCAAAAATTATTTTCAACCACAAATTTTCATGCCTTTATATAATCCCTCCTACTTTGTAACTATACATTTGAAAATCAGTTCTTCGAAAATCTCTACCAAACAAACACTCAAAGAAGGTACCTCCCGGACATGAAAACTGCATCGTATTGTCCTCGACCAGCTGCGACTAAGCGCTGTTTTAGTCTTTTTAGCGAAGGAAGGACTTCGAAAGCGGGAGGTTCTACAAGAAGGAAAAAATAAGGACAACTAATTAGACCAGAAATTGAATATAAATTACAAAACCACTTGGATAAAAGACTTCTCCCTCATCTAACTGATGTAGTAAAAAAATAAATAAATAAATAAATAAATGGAATATAATTGTTTCGTGTTTTCATACCTAGATCATTGATGCAAACATCTTGAGAAATCCCGTTTGCTGATATCTTCTCCAGCAAGGTCAAAGGATCCACCTTGCTTGTTCGATCCAAGGTGAGACGCTGAGAAATCAAAACTCATTATCGAACAAATTTGATGCTATAATTAGTATATGGTTAGTTCGAAATTCTTCTTTAATAGTACTCACTATTCTAAGGCCTAAGCTAACCAGTATTGGTCATCTACGCATAGAGAATCACGTTATTTAGTTAATTGTGGTCTCTATATGTAGGTGAACAATATTTAGTGGCTAGGAGTAAAGAATGCTCGGGTATAACAAAAATGCTAGAAATTTTCATTCTATATCTATTACCTTGTATACTTCGGCTGTAGAACATGCCTCTTGAGGCTTTATGAGAACCAATGGAATGTCAATGGGTAGAGGTCTTCGAATATCTTTGACTATCTGAACAATTTAACATGAAATTTTAGTACTTACTTAAAATCGATTATTATTGCTCGTCTATCAAACAATGTTATACAGTTAACTTTCTTATTAGCAAACTCATTAAGCTTGAGTAAACATGCTAAGACATACCTCACCTCGACCCGTACAATATGCAGCTCCGTGAGAGAAAAAGAACGGGATATCCGAACCAATCTCGCTCGACCATTCTTGGAGTTCCTTTTCGGTCGCCACACAACCACTAAATTGATTTGCTGCCCACAAAGCAGTGGCGGCATTGCTGCTTCCACCGCCAAGGCCTGCCCCAGTCGGCACCTTCTTGTCAAGATGAATCTGCCCATGGAAATTAATGAATAACAGATCAAACGGATATTCTGACGAAGACGTCAAAGGAATTATCATCTGTCTCTGAAAATTGAAGACTTTACCCAAAAGTAGTTTTCATTTCCCGTCTTCTTCCTAAAAAGATTGAGTGCTTTTATTATCTGAAATAACAAGTAATGATATCACAAGACTTCCCTATAAATAACCATCACAAAGTAAAAGAATGGGCAATTTAATTTTATTTTTATTTAAAAAAAAAGCTCCTATTTTTACCAAATTTGTATCATCGAGAGGAACTCCAGGAACGTTGGTGGATAAACGATCACCAGATTTTGACGGGGATAAAGAGAACTTTATTGTATCTCCAAGACTAATTACCTGAAAGAACAAGAAGGCTAATTCATATCACCACTTGCAAGAAAATCCAACAAGAAACCTTTTACTTTTATCAGTAAATGATAGATTGATAGGTATTTACATGAAAGAGTGATGCTAAATCATGATATCCGTCTTCCCTTTTGCCTGTTATTCTCAAGAATACATTAATCTGCACTTGAATTACATCAAAGTTACGAGGCGTAATGTGGTATTGACGTTTGTAAATGTATGTAATTATCTTACCTTGCAAGGAGAAAAAAGAGTGAGCCTTGTAATCCCGGCATTCTTATCCACTTCATCGGCTAATTTATTCAACTTCTCCTCCATATCATACACTATCTGTTCTCCACAGTGCACCGGTCGAAATATCACAAACAAAATTTTGAAAATCTCAAACCTTCAATTATAGGCAGAAATTCATTTTCAAAAGAATATGATCACAAAATCCCAATATTACCCGCCCCCAAGATCATACATACACTACCAAATTACAAGAACCAAAATTCACAAGCAAAAGCTTAAAAAATCACATTCAATTCTTGGCACAAAATTCCACTTTTCTCACTAAAAAGATTTTGAAAATAAGTAGAATTAAAAGAGAATTAGATTGTTTTCATCTAATAATAAGCAAAAAATCAAACACATTAAGGGGGAAAGGATGGTGCCTTGATTTTCTAGTATTCTCATCCACTTCAAGAGCTAACTGATAAAACTTATGCTCAAGATCATACAGATTACCTAACTACTCACCCCATCACAGAGCTCAAACTTCAGAAAAAAGAAATCAAAGCCTCATTTTAACTCATAAGCAAAAAAAATTTGACTTAATTAACACTCGAGAATAAGCAGAAGAAGGAATAATTGATACCTCTACTTGTTTTCTGCCCGTTTGTGAATCAGAAGCAGTGGCTCTGATTCTTGAAAATCGAAACCCTCTTTGAAAACGAGATGGGTTTTGCAATTTAAATGAAGAAGGTGGAGAAAAACTGGTTTTCTTGAAATAACTGAGGTGGGTTTTGCCATTGCAGGAATTGTAGAGCTGGTGACTGCAAATAAAACTGGAAGCAGCCATGGGACTGTGTTGTAATCGAAGAAGATGATCACAGTTGACTCAAATTTGGCTTCTCCAATTCGATCAGTCGATTTTTTCTCAAGAAATGATCAGTCGATCAGTCGGTATGTACTATGGTGTGTGCACCTCGTGGGTACATTTATTATATTTGTATGTGGTTGAATTTCCAAGTTTGTTCTTGCTTGTTTACTTTACTTAAAAAATTTACATTTTTCTATTTAAAAAGTTACTTTTTTACAGTTTACTACAGAGAATTTTTTGTTATCAAATTCAACATGTTTTAGAAGGATCACAAATAAGTTATAGAAAAATAAATTAATTGTTAGAATCGTTCAATTACATATGGAATTTGTTACAAAGAATTCAATGGTTAATATTGGAGGATAAGGAGTTAAAACTTCAAATTAATTTTCCACGAAAGAGAAGAGAAGGGTGAAGAGAAGCTTGCATTGGGTAATACTTTTTGCCCCATTGCAAAGAAAACTTCATGCAATTATAATTATTTATTTAAAAATAAATAAATTTGATGTTTGTAAATTTTCTCGTAAAATTATTTGATATTCAATTACAAATTCTTAGAAAAATAATTTTTTTTAAAAGAGTAAAAAAATAAAAGAAACTTTTATAAGATAAATACTAATTTGAAAGATTTTCTTTCTCGTATGCAAAATTAATAAATTTTTGAAATAAAAACTTTTACCGATCGAACTTCTAAATTTGGTCACCATGATGGATGCTACCATACACTAGAACACAAATTTATGTAATACTTATTTTAAAAGTAGAATAACACAATAAAAGGGAAAAAAAAAAGGAAGAAATAAAACTCGAGCTCCCTTCACTATGTTTTTCCTTTTTTTTTTTAAATGAGAAAAATATAAATGTTTATTTAAAATTGAGTGTGATAACAAATACTAAAATATTTTTTTATGATAATTGTTAAATTGATTTTATCAAAAACACTTCACACTATTTTTCCTTTTTTTTTCTTTTACCATAGAAGTTCAAAAAGAATAAAATACTATAGAAAACGAAAATGCTTTAAGAGGAAAATCGGAATTTGCCCTCGTCTTTCTAGGGTTTCTTCATCCGCCTCTGCCCCGTATAAAGACCTTGACTCTCTAACTCAGTTCGGCTTCTACTCTCCGTCTTCAGACTCTCTCTAGGTTCAGCCCCATTTTTCTCTCTCTAAACCCACTAATGGCTGTTACCTTCTCAGATCTGCATACAGAATCTGGCTTGAAGGCCCTTAACGACTTCCTTTCCGGCAAATCATACATCTCCGGGTTCGTATCCAATTATAATCTCTATATCTTTAGTTCAAAAGCATGCGCCTCATAAAAATTGTAGTTTTATTGGTAGCAATGATTTAATGCTAACATAAGCATTCGATGTTAAATGGGTTTTATTTTAATTTATTTGTTTGATTCTGTGAATTGTAGGTCTCAATTGACAAAAGATGATGTTAAGGTGTACGCTTCTGTTTTGGAGAAGCCGAGTGGTGATCTCTACCCTAATGCCAGTAAGTGGTATGAGAGTGTTTCCTCCAAGCTTGCAGCCAGGTAATTTATTCCATTTTTATTATGATTTGTCTGTTCTTCCGAAATTAGGACTATTGATTAACTCAAACAGAATTAATTAACTTATTTTTTCCACCTGCGAAGATTAGCAAATCAAGTATAAGAACTAAAGTGCAAAGCTATGACTTTTTTATAGTTGGGTAGTTCAAATTTGTTTAAATTTGATAAACAGAGCTCAGAATTGTGTGCTCATTGAAGAAGCCTATAGTTTTATAATGTCCGGCTTGTCTCAACAGCCAAGTAGAAAACCTTTTTTTAGTATTCGTGTAATACTCTATAATTCTGGAAATGATGAAAGAAGCCACTTTTGGCTGTCTATAATCATCCACGTTCAAATATATGTGACTGTTGGTGTGTCCTGATTCTTTTGCTAATATGTGGGCATATACATCATCCTATAGCTTTCCCGGCAAGGCGGTTGGAGTGAGAATTGGAGGCCAAGCTGGGCCTGCTGAAGCTGCACCAGCTAAGGAAGCTAAGGTAATTGCTGATGAAATAAAAAATTTATGAGCTTTTAGAGTTTCCATAATGTCATTTTACTGTTGACATTTTAGTTGTCTGTCATTTTTGCTGAAATAAAAATTTTATGAGCTTTTAGAGTTGCTCTGGTCGTGAATCAGGATCAGTAATGTGAAGGAGTTTCATCTTCAACTTTTAAATGTATCAGCTTGGAGATCTTCCTAAAATGTCTTTAGATGTTAGAAGGGGCTTCAACTTTTAAATTTGGCAATGCTGGAGTTCCATATTGTGCACTTTAAGAATCTTAGAATCATATGTTGACTACTTCACAGACACATATAATGTTGAAGGTGGGAAAATTTGAGGTTATGTTACTTTTTGGTTTTATTGGATGAAATGCTTTTCCTTGGCAGAACTTGAGAATGATAGATGAACTGCAGTTTCATATATACTGTGTTAACCAACTTAATGGACAAGGTTGATCTATGTTGTTGGTCTATTTTCATATTGTCCCACAAATTACTTTGGCATTGGTGAGCGTTTCAGGCCTGATGACAAGATAGAAAATGTCAGCTGTTCTTGAATCATAACTTTTGTATATGCATGCATATGTTGAATATTAACTCTACTGCACTTTTAGTTACAGATATTTCCCCTTTGATTCTGTCAGAAACTATGTTTGGCTTTTTCTTTATCTTGCATCATTTAGGCTCCTTTGTTTTCTTCTACTATTTTTGTCAATCACTTTTCCATCCCTTTCGATTCTTTTATTTTGCCAGGAGTCTGCAGCTGAGGATGATGACGACCTTGATCTCTTTGGTGATGAGACTGAAGATGAAAAGAAGGCAGCAGAACAAAGGGAAGCTGCCAAGGCATCTACCAAGAAGAAAGAGAGTGAGTGACATTACTTAACTGAATTGCAAAAAAATTAACTGTTCGTTCTGCTGATATATTATTTTATAGCGGTGAAGAATAGTTTAAAGTTGATAATTATGGTGCCAAATGATGAACCCCTCCCCCTACGCATTGAATTTGTTAATCTGTTTATTTATTTGTAGTTTTATCAAATAAGCCATATACTTTTTGGAGTCTATGTTAACCAAATAACCATCCTTAAATCTATATCTCTTCATTGAATTTAAAGTTCTGCAAATTGAAATCTCTTCTCCACAGGTGGGAAATCATCCGTTCTTATGGATGTAAAGCCTTGGGATGATGAGACCGACATGAAGAAACTTGAAGAGGCTGTTCGTAGTGTTGAGTTGCCCGGTCTCTTGTGGGGGGCATGTATGGTTTACTCTTTTGCCTATTTGAATATTTAGCCTGTTTTTGTTAAAACTTTTCTCTACATAAAATAAAATTTACTTCTACCACCCAATTATGGTGAATTTCAATGTTAACCATTATTTGAATCATGTCTTACTATTTTCTATATCCATACATCTCATATTTCCACCACTATTGTCTAATTAATATTTTGATTCTTTGGTCTTGCTCAGCGAAATTGGTTGCGGTTGGTTATGGGATCAAGAAATTGCAGATTATGTTGACCATAGTCGACGATCTTGTCTCAGTGGATGATCTCATTGAGGAGCATCTCACAGCCGAGCCTATCAATGAGTACGTGCAGAGTTGTGACATTGTTGCTTTCAACAAGATTTGAGGTCACCTTCGTTTTACAGCCATTTCAGGCTATAATTTTGTTTCTTTTATTTTTAGCTGCGTTATTTGGTCTATGCTATGTAACTTTTATATTCAAACATATGTGTCTTGACATTTGAGTGATACCCGAACTAACTGTCAAATTATAATGGGATTGTTGGTTTATAATAATCTCGACTTTTTGGAGTTAGTCCTAAGTTTCTTCAGCAATATACTTTTGGTGCGACTCTTTTGATCGGTTTCAAAATTTATTTTACTTTGCAGTTTGCACTCACACGTTTTCCTTGGAAAAGTTATACCAAACAAGCGTAGCCTATGTTTTGATGCAAATAATTGAAGAGTTTGTGTGTTTGGTTCAATTATTTGTTTTTTAGACTTTTTAGAATTCATTTTGGACTGCCCATTTTGACTTTAATGCACGCTTAAAAAATAAAATGGGCTATAAAAAAGAAAAATGCTTCTATTTTTTTAGGATAATTAAATGGCGTTTTGTGAGTGTTAGTGTATGTGTAAAAATTGATTTTTATGTGATATAAGAGAGAGAATGAGTGGAGTTAAATGGTGGAGATTTTTGTAGTATATAGGTAGGTTTTACGAGATATGTAAATGTGAAATAGGAGAGAGAATTAGTGGGATTGAAAAGAATGTGTAAAAATGTATAAAAATATGTAAAAGAACATGCGCTAATTAATGGGTGATTGTGAGTGTTTTTTAATGATTTTTAATATAAAGGAGGAGAGAGAATAAATGGAATTTAATGGTGGAGATTTGTGGATGTGATGTGATGTGTGGATGCGATTGATTTAGAGTAAAGAAAAAATATATAAAAAAATATAAAAAGTGGAAAAATTTTGAATAATTGGAAGCCAATCATGCTTTTAGTTACATGTATTGTCCTAGGCTGACTTTGGCAAGCAGTACAATAAGAGCAATTGATTGAAATTAATTATCTTATTTTGTAAATCTATTACGCTCCTTTTCCATGAAGATCGACATATTCTCGTTGCACGTCTTTCATATTCTAATGTAGGATTATATTTGACAAAACACATAAATTTTTCCTTCAAACAATATTAATTATAGGGAGATTCTAAATGTACTCAACTTTTTTAGTGAGTATATCCCCATTTTCAATCTCTTTCCATTTTATCCTTCAACCAAATTAGAAAAAAAAAAATGGGGGGAGAAGAAGCTGCTATGGCAGCAGGTTGTTGCCGCCGCCGAAATATGTGCCACTTCCTGGAGCAATGGAAGCAAAAGAAGCTCACCTTGACCTTCTTTAGCCGTAGGAAATGGCAGCTTGAAGAAGCTACCAATATATATAGAGACAAAAGTGAAATAATTTTGTGAATGAGTCAGTGTGTACTTAGTAAAATTTGTGGGTGCATTTAAAATTATCCTTAATTATAATCTCTTAATCATTGTGAAGAACATATATTTGTGAGAAAAAAAATTTTTGGTTCTTACTAGTCCTATTTATAAAGTATTATTAGAGGTGCACTTTACGATACTCTCCATTGTTTTGTTTTTATTAGGTTATAATAATAATTTTTTTTCCTTCTCAAGAGATGTTAGATATATACATTATACACACAAAAATATGTAAATACAAGTTTCAACTCACTAATAAAGATACATTAGCCTCGTGTTTGATTGGAGAGTGGATACTGAATTACAATTTCAACTCCATGTTTCAATTCCCACCCCTCTGCAAAAATTTTAATTCATTGATTTCAAGGAAAAATCGTATTTTATTTTATTTTAATTTTTGCACTAGATAGAAAACAAATTTAAAGGAAAATAAATATCTTTGATTAAAAAATAAAAAATTTGGGTGAAAATATTTTAATTTTTTTAATATGGACATCTGACATTTATGTATATACAAGTTATTTTCTCACTATCGTCTGTTTGTTTTCATCGACACAAAAGTATTATATTTTTATATAAATTTAACTCATCATATTGTTTATTTGCTATTTTCAGTTTTTATATTTCTAAAATTCATTTGTACTACAAATCTATAATCATGCAACCAAAAATTACTTTTCAAAAAGCATGTGTGCATTTGCACTCCCAATTTTGTTCAATACACCTTGAAATAAATTCTATTTTAAATTTACCATTTTTTTTGGCTGTGTTCGATGGTCGAACAACTCCAAAGTTGTTCAACCAATAAGGGACAAATAAAAAAAAAAATTGATGGCATCTTTGCTACCTGAAATGGTAGCTAAAAAGAGGGGGAGACCCCCCAAATTACTGCCATTTCCGGTAGCAAATAACAGCAAAGCTTATTCTTCTTCATTTTTTAAAAAAAAAAATTTATGAAAGAATAAGATGTGAATGAAATTTATTTGGTGGTGTATCTATATATTAATAAAATGAGGTCATTTTCCCGTTCAAACTATTAATTTTTAGAATTAAAAAATTAATTATAAAATTTCATTTCCCACTCAATCCCTATATATTCATTTTTTAAGATTAAATGGTATATTTTGAGATAAACCCAAATCTTTTATCAAAAAAATCTTACACGCGCATTTCGTTCTCATCTTTATCACTAACAGTTCACACACATCTTTCCTTATCAATACCAATGAATACGTCTCAAATCTTACCGTTGGAATTTGGTATCTTCACAACTCCATTCCTAATTCCTCAATAAATCCAAAAAATTCAAAAATTAACACGTCTCAGATCCGTTCGCATTATTAATCCGAAAATTGAGCTGATCAAATCTTCATAAATCAGCACCAATTGAGATAATTGGGTATAAGTGTCCCCGTGCAACGCGCGGGTGAAAACACTAGTTTAGAAAAATGTTGGGTGCAGTCCAGTGATGGCAACGGTCGGGTTCGGTCGGCCATACCACCCGAACACGCGATCAACTCCGAATCCATACCCGAACCGAACCGTGGGTAATTCGGTTTGATTCGGTTCAGATCCGCTCGATCGGCTTTTATACCCGAATCGGCACCGCTATCCGATTTATTTTTATTTTTTTATTTTTTTTTTTGTAAATAGAACTTTAACCAACATGTTCACAATTCACAAATATAATTAATACTTAAGTCTCATTGGTAGAATTTAGAATGCACACTAACACAACACTTGAAAATTAATTTTTCATTTTATTAATTTTATTTTTTTTTAGGAAAATATATATATTCAATTATTCTGTCGTTGGCCGTACGACGCTAAAATCCATATCCGCCTTTTCTTTTACTATCAAAAACCATATCCGACCCACCGATCCGTCGGTTCGGATTTTTTCGACCCGTTCGGTTCGGGTACCCGCGATTTTCGGATTTTTCGGGTTGTTTTGCCATCCCTAGTGCAGTCAACCCCACCCTTTCAAAAATATCGTCACCAAGCACAAATGACTAAAATGGTCCAAACTCCATAAATGAGGACTTTATCAGCTAATATTGCTTCACTCACCAACCCCCAAATCGCAAAGGACGTCAAATCAAATCAAATCATCCCAAACGCTCTCGTATCATCTTCAAACCCTAGAACTCCGTACCGAGAGATACCCTAATTCTTAGCTTATTATCGCATGTCCATGGCCAGAAAGAGGAAAACCCGTGCATCCGAAGCTGCTCAGCAACCAGAGCCCTTCGAAACCCATGAACCGGAGCCGGAGCAGCAGACGGAAGCGGAGCCGCAGATTGAACCCGAACAACCCGGCCCAATGGAAACCCAAGAGGAAGAGGCAGAAGTAGAAGAGGAGGAACCAGGACAAGAAGATGAAAAGGAAAACGAAGAACAAGAAACAGAGAACGTAGTTGACGAGCTCAAAACCGACACCGTATCAGCAGACCTAGAAACTAAGCCCTCGGAGGATGCCGTTTTACAAGCTAATGGGGAAGGGAAGAATGAAAACGAGGGGGAAGAGGAATTCGAGGAAGATTCACTGGATAAGCTGCTCGAGCCATTTTCGAAGGACCAGCTAACACTTTTGGTTAAGGATGCAGTAGCTAAGCACACTGATTTTCTCGAAAATGTGCAGAAATTGGCTGATGCTGACCCTATGCACAGGAAAATTTTTGTGCACGGGTTGGGGTGGGATGCGAACGAGGAGCTTATTAAGTCTGTTTTTGGAAAGTATGGTGAGATTGAGGACTGTAGGGTTGTTACTGATAAGAACTCTGGGAAATCAAAGGGATATGGATTCATTCTGTATAAGCATCGCAGTGGTGCTCGCCGAGCTCTGAAAGAGCCACAGAAGATGATAGGGAACAGAACTACTTCGTGTCAACTGGCATCCATTGGTCCTGTTCAAGCTCCTCCACCTGCAGCTGTTGCAGGTCCGCCCGAGTCAGAGTACACACGGAGAAAAATTTATGTTAGCAATGTGTCAGCAGAGCTTGATGTAAAGAAGCTTGTGGAGTTCTTTTCGAGGTTTGGAGACATTGAGGAAGGGCCTTTAGGGTTGGATAAGCAGACGGGAAAACCAAGGGGGTTCTGCTTGTTTGTCTACAAGAATCTTGAAAGTGCAAAGAAAGCATTGGAGGAGCCACATAAGAATTTTGAAGGGCACATATTGCATTGCCAGAAGGCAGTCGATGGGCCTAAGCCAGGTAAGGGCCTTTTCAATCAACCGAAGCAACAATATCAGGGACAGCAGCAGGGATATTACCAGCCGAGCGCCAAAAAAGGGAGGTATGCGGGTAGCAGTGGCGGAGGAGTTGGGCATTTGATGGCACCAAGTGGAGGTCAACCTGTGCCTTCGATTGGGTTGAACCCTACTGTTGCTCCAGTGGCTCTTGGGCAGGCCATGGCGGCTCTGTTGGCATCTCAAGGATCAGGTATAGGTGTTGGTAATTTGCTTGGTGGGATTGGAGCTGGTGGGAATCATCAAGGAATGCCGCCAATGATGAGCAATATGAGTTATAGACCTCAGGGAGGTGGTGGTGGGTATGGAAGTCAGCCTGGGATTCAGGGAGCATATGTTCCTGGTGGGACTAGGCCGCAGCAAGGTGGTGCACCTTACATGGGTCATGGTCACTAGGTAAGTTGAAGGTACATACATTGATCTCTACTGATATTTATATACTTCGCTGGTGATGAGGATACAAATTTCTAAAGAATGAAGTGTAGGTCTGGTAATTATTCTTTAATAGCATGATTGCAATATGAGTGATGCATCAGAAAAGGCACAGATATTCTTTTATTTAATTTAGTGTTACAATAGAAATTATGCAAGGGATGTTTTAAGCAGATTTAGAGAATACATTTATGGTGGTTAGAAAAAGTAGTTGTAAATAGTGACATTATCTATGCATCTAGTAGATAGACTTAATCACCATAGGGCATAGTAATGCATCTCATATACAGAATGTGACCTGAGTTCTTCTTATCTTAACCATTAGTAATGAGTTCCATTGACTCCTGTTAGTCATTTTCCATGGATGGTTCTGCCAGTGTTAGCTGTGTGGATTTCATGTGTCATGCTTCATTGGTTTCCTTGGAAGTTCTGTTGTGGGCTACCTCCTGTATGTTTTCATTCTCTTTCACATTCTCATGTTCATCTTTCACATTTTGGTGCTCTATGGAAAGTGGGACTGTGGGAGGCATTTATCTGTTATTCATTTGGATCTGCTTTTATTTCTGTTGTGCAAAGCCTCAGATGATCTTTCTTCATAATCTCCATATTATTTTCAATTATTTGTTTCTTATCGCATTGCTTTTTTTGCCCTCTAGAAACATTCATCATAAAATGTCGAGTTTTATATTCTTAAGTGATTTTGATTCTTGGATAGGATAAAATGATAAATAATATGATCCTTTAGTGTACTGTTGTAGTTATATTTCGGAGATGTGAAACTTGGCCGTTGTTACCTTTGAATTTATTCTAAAAATTTTTTCTCAACAAGTCTTATTACTTTTCATGTATTTATTGTGCAGATTCTTCCTAAAATCATCAAACTTTTAGTTTTGGACTCTGGTGATTCTTCTGAAGTTCGGGAACTCATGCAAATGACGTCTTTCGTTGTAGCCAAAAGTTCTTATTTCTTTAAGGCCAGAAGTCTAAAATATGTATTTCCTTTAAATTGAAGTACTGTGTTGTTGAATGCGTTTTAAAATCATATCGTGTTTTTGTTTCGAAACATCTTTCTAAAAGGATTGAGAACAATGGACACAACTATATTACCTTACTAGCAGATATATTTTTTTTTGGGTTAATTTTTCTTATTGCTTTTATTAAAATTTTAAGCTTCAAACTGACATCAGTGCACATAGTGGTTATCTAATTGTCTCTCCTCCCATGTTGGTTGGATCTTCCCCACATGGACGCATTTGAAAATCCTATGCAACTACATTTGTAATTGAAGCTTAGCATCGATTTAAATTGTTTTCAGTAGTTTACTCCATTTAGGATCATATTTCTTTGTTATGGTTCTTAATAACTGACATGACAGTGAGATATCGATTACAGTTGTTATTGCAGGATTTTGATAGTGCAGGCGAAGCCTGTGACACCTCACTGCTGCTGCCATTTCTTTTCATCATTTCTTGGTCTTTTATTATGTTTATATCTTAAAACTTTGTTACGGCATAGATAATTTTCTAGGTCTCAAACGTACTAGTAAATTTTTTCAAGTAAATCTAAGAATTGGAAAATTGGCACCCTTTGAATTATGAGAACTTTCGTTGGCCGAGGGCTTTTGTTCAAGCTTTTTGAATTCTGAAATTTCTAGGCAGAGGTTCTTTCATTACTACAGTTTTCATTTCTTGGGCTTCAAATTTTGGTCTGTCATCAAAGCTCATAACTTGAGCCTTTTCTGATTATCCAATCAAATGAAATTCTGTTTATCGGTTTTCTCTCAATGCTTCTTCAACACTTTTTTCATTCATCTGTCCAAATTGATTTTGTGGCAACACTTGGTCCTTTGTACTTTTGGTGTTGGCATAGAAAGCTGATGCTATAAGCTAATTTTGAAGTGATTTTTCAAGAAGCTGATGCTATGATTGATGTTTCAATAATCCACGTCCTTGGATTGCTCCATGAGGAAATTTACTCAGCCGGAAATGTTTATAAGTAGTAATGGGTGATCATAGAAGGCTACAAATGACCAAAGCAACAAGCAGTCAGATAATTCGCAGGTAAATCATCCTGCGGCACCTGTGAAGAATGGTTACATCCCGATACCTTTCCAGTTGGTGGGGTGGGAATGACTGACCAACCTAGGTGATATTCAACTATGGTCTATGGAGTATGTAGTCGACTATGGAGTTTGAGTTATATGAGTCATCGAAGTCTCAAGACTTGGATATAGATCATATTATCACGAGTGGTGTAACTGTGTCATTGAACTTGTCTGGATTCTGAGGTGTGGGTGGCTACGAGGTAGGGGAGATCAGATCAAATTTGAAATTCCATTGGTTAAAGGTCCTCAAACTCCAAAATTATTGTAGGGAAACATTGAAGGAGCTACGTTAAAATGAGTTACTTTACATCACAGGACTTTAGGCAATCACAATGTGGACTGGTCTCTACCCCTTCTTTTATGTACTTGTCTAGCGCGCCTTTCTTATTTTTCAGAGTTTATGGTTATTATTATTATTATTTAAAAACCAAAATAACGAGATTAAAACAATACGGCGCTTGTTAAGATCAATGTACAATAGACAATGAAGAGCGTATTAATTTTCTATTTGAAAAAAAAAGATCTCTCTTCAGAAAATAACAACTGATTTGGAAAATCGACAACTGAAAACTGGTGCAAGCATATCACGAGGGACAAGAACACCGAGTTGGCAAACGGGAAAACGTATTTTTGAAAAAATGCAAACTAAAAATGGGCTGGGGGTTGGTGATGCGGTGGAGCAACTAAGTCCTCATTTGGAATTTAGGATTTTCATTTTTATGTATTTTTATGTGAAGTATGAAAGAGAATAAGTGGAATTAAATAATAGAGTTATGTATAGTATATATAGGTTTGATGAAATATGTAGATTTAATGTGTTAAATTAAATTCAAATTTGAAAGAAAATGAACTAAAATGAGAAATGGCTTAAAGGCATTTAGAAGTCGATTCGAGTGATCTTAAACTCAATGTGGATTTTAAGGGGGCAGGAATGAGTTCAGGATCTGGAGCAATTATCCGGGACTCCAATGGGACTGTTTATGACTGCCTAATGAAGAAGATAACCGATCAACCACCGATGGAAATGGCCAAAGGTATAGCACTTTTGGAGGGACAACCATTCGCGCAACAGCACCAGATTGCAATAACATCGTTTGAGTCAGACTGCCTCCTGCTGACCTAGAGTCTATGACTACACGTATAAATGGGCTGAAAGACAAGTCTCAACCCAACCCATTTGGCAGATAACTAAGCGAACGAATTGACAAGCTCTTACAAAAAGATTCATCATATGACTACAGTATTAAAACACAGTTTTAACCTCCAACACGTCTTTAAAACACATCAATGGTAGATGTCATCGTAGCAACTTATTTGTTAATAAATTAGGTTGGAATTATATGTCAAACATTTAAAGAACTCGATACCCTGTGTGACTTATTGCCCAGACAAACACATCGCATTAAAGTAACATATCAAATTTAAATGTCCCTAATATTACTCAATGCATAACTAACTGCAAATTAAAGACTTAAGCGATATAGTCAAAAGGGCATAACATCACCCATAAACAAAGATCCTAAACAGTACTTCACATACTAAACTTAAAGATAACCGGCCACAGGCCATGATCCGTTCAGTCGGAAAGTCAATCAAAACACAACCAAATCCTCGAGTGAAAACCAAACTAGTGCATAAACAACTAAACTCGAGGACATAAAAACATGAACCATTAACTTAGGAGTCACACTTGGCTGAACATAAATTAGAAGTCATACTTTATACACATACGCAGAGACAACCTGCAACTACCCTTCAGCAGAAAAACATGGAATTACGAACACTCTCCTGCAGTTTTGGCATCTGAGGCACAGGTGGGCCCCCACCAGCAGCTGCCGCCCCATTGTGGCTGGAAGATGTCTCAGACGCGTCTTCAAACTTCATCCACTGGCCAAGCTGAGTAGCAGCCAAGTGAGCATAGCAGATGGGAGCAACTGCAGTCGATCATCAACAAGTTAGAAATGGTAAAAAGAATTTGGCTCTATCATGTAGCATAAGCTAGAAGAATTATAAAACGTACCAACAGAGATAGCAGTGGTACTGCGCTGGTAACTGCAATAAAGAAAAGACGGTTTCATAAATCATTAGTCCTGATTTGTAATGCTTACACTCGGGGGTGTGAATTTTAACTGCATTAAAAAGCTAAAAATATGAACTTACACATAGGAAAGAGAGTGGACAAGCTCCTGCAGATCGTCGGGTGAAATGCCCACCTCATCCAGCAGAACATGGTAGTGGGTGGGACGGGTCGTACCCTGACAGATAAACATAAACACACAAGGTAAAAGTCAGTTTTTACCGTGTGGTTGTAAAAAAGGATGTAACATTGTTGTATGAATTAGAGAAACACTTACTATCATGCCAGCATGGGCACAGAGATAGAAGTCGTAGTTTCGGGGATGACAGACTTTGTTATCAATGATAGTGCCTGAAAAAACAAGAATGTGGTACAAGTCAACTAAGTGCTGTAGCCTGTAACCATTGGACTCTATTTTCCAGAAAGACGCATATCACCTACCAGGCGGCACATTGTCTGGCGAGCCAGGCTGGAAAAACTTAGTGTGGTGATTTTTCTGAGCGACAATCACGACAAATTTCGGGTTCCATTTTTCATCTAGAAACTTACAGGCCTGAGAAAAAGAAAGAAAGATTCACTTCAAGATTCAACATCTTCAACTTCATCTTTATGTGTGTAGATAAGGGTTTTAATCTGTCGACCTCTATGATCTGGTTAAGCTCGATGTTCAGAACCTGGTTGAACTGGGACTCGCTCACACCGTCCCTGAAAATTGGCAAATATTAAAAAATAGTACAAAACAAAATACTAGACGAGTACTTCATCGGCTTGGGATAAAGTCAACATAGAACAACAATCTTCTACCTGAATATAATAATCTGGTCTGGCTTCCTCTTCAAAGAACTGACATAGAAGTCAAGCAGAAGTTCCCTGCAGATTGAAATCAGTCTATTTAGTAAACAGACAAGAATAACTGGACTATGCTTTAGTTATGACAACTCAAAACGAAAAAACGCACCTGATTATGCCATCATCTTCTGTGTCAGAAACACGTTTATACAGAGAATCGATCATTTCAACCTTGGGAGACTGAGTACGAACACAAGCTCGATAACGAGAGATTGATGGCCACTGCCTTGAACTGACAACCTTTTTTAACATGGAATACACAAAACAAGATTGTCATTGAGTAAAAACAACTGATTACGATGACTCAAAAAAGAAAAGCAAGATAGGGAGAACTTTACCGCAGCAATTGAAGGAATATCAGACTGGCCAGGGGAGCCATGAGACACGTCCATCCCGAGAATGATGGTTGGGACCTTGGACACAATTGGAATTTGCGGAGTGTTTTCAAGGGCTAAGACAGAATTTAAACCACCCAGCTGCCAAGTCCCAAGAATGGATAGGACAGAAAATATAAGCATAAAAATCTCAAATTTCGAATGAAAAATTGAATCATTTTACACGGGGGGGTCTTGCCTTTGCATTGATCTTAAGCAGAAGATTTGTTAGATACTGGTCGTTAACCCTGGTGGGAGCAAGGCATTGAGTAGCAACACCAAAATCAGCCAGATTCCTCCGTTTCCAAGGACCTTAATGGTGATACATTTAAAAAGATTTCTTAATTTCTCCAATGTTAATAAATATAACTTTTACAATGACAGCAATAGTCTATTAGCAAACCGTAAATGTCACAGTTCTTCCTCTCGGGAAGCAAACAGAGAAGGAACTTGGGGGCGCCTGGGAGTTTTGACTGAATTTCTTCAAACATTTTCTCAACCCTAACAAGAGGCGGGGCCCGCCTGAACTGCGGGCTCTCCTCGAAGACATCAAATGGATCCTCGACAGTCTACAGAAAGCATAGAAAGCATTTACATAGATCACAAATGAATTGTGTACGGAAAATGGCAAGCACAAATGGAAGTCTAAGCACTTACAATTCCCTTTGATTGTCCAACTTTGATCAAATCTTTGACAAGGTTACGGACGTCACAGCGAGCAGAAAAATTAACAACAGCCCATCGCTCTATCTTGCTTGGATTAAAAAATTTCTGCCCAAAGACATCATTTTTTTAGAATAGCGATTAAAGAAATCATAGAAATTGACATGTGAGAGTTATATGAGGATAGAATCAGTATCAGTCGAACTTTATTATTGAAGTTCCATCGCCCGTTCCGAGCATAGATGTCATCATTATTTCCAGCTTTCAACTGCAGTTAGATGATTAAAGAGTAATCAGAAAACTTTGAACCTGAGTCTACAAAAAGTAATCAGAAAACTTTGAACCTGAGTTTACAAAAAGTAATCAGAAAACTTTGAACCTGAGTTAACAAAACAGAATTAACAATTAAGT
Source organism: Jasminum sambac (assembly GCA_018223645.1). NCBI lineage: Eukaryota > Viridiplantae > Streptophyta > Magnoliopsida > Lamiales > Oleaceae > Jasminum > Jasminum sambac. The sequence goes on from CP073652.1 coordinate 34,299,784, forward strand.
AAAATATATCGTCATAACATACCTTTGGGGTCGGCAAAATACGACCATCAACCTGAGTGAAGTTGGTGCTGATGGCTATCCCGCAAGCACGAAGCAAAGGCTCAGAATCATAGTTGTTACTTTTCAAAGCCTGAGACAACCAAATACTAGATAACCTAAGACACGTGTCAAGAAAAGCAAAGAAGGTACAGAACAAATACATACACCACTAAGAGTATTCATGCGGTCCTGTGGCTTCTGACGAGACTTCTCAACCAGCGATGCTCTCTGAAAGGTGGAGAGAGCTTTGGTGTAACGTTGCAAGGACACAAGAGAACACAGCTGATATCAAGACACAAAACCAATTAGTGCTCCCCAAGATTCGTTTTTGGAAGAATGAAAAACTGAGAATAAAGGACAGATTTATTTCTGGAGTAAATGTGAATCTTCTTGCCAGGTTATGCAAGGTTATACCTCAATTGGGAAGTAAGTAGGACGCTTCGGCTTTCCCACATTGATGCAAGGAAGGTCAGCAGAATAACGAAGATCAATGTTACGGGTTTTCACAAAGTAATCATAGACCGTAACTTCAGTTTCGGAATCACCATCGTCCTTGTTCTTCTGCTTTAGAGAGAACCTAAACAGTAGAAAATTACAAAACTTCAAACTCATGCCAAACAATGAAAACAAGACTATCAAATAAAAAACAATAAACAATAAACAATAAAGACAAGTCGCACAGTTGCTGATTGCATGGCTTCTCGCTTAGGCCAGTAATTTTATACTCTTGGTTAGTAGGACTGGTTGTAATCCTCAGGTTCTTCAGAGTTCTTTTTGCCTGTGTAGTTCAAAAAATACTTTTAGTCAATGCCCAATTAATAATCTACGCAACTTCAAGATTGCTTCTTACCTTTGCCCAGTCAATAGTAAAAGGATCCTTCACATTCTGGTTGGCTATCAGAAAGTCGACCACAGGACCAGGCATGATTATCATGGTTGTTGAAACATCTGAAAAACATAAATCATCATCAAACAGTTTCTAAAAAGTCATGAAAAGAGAATTTGCATTAGCACAAGAAGAGTAAATAAAGTAAGATAAGAAACTAATACCGATGTTCAAAGACAGCCCTCCCTGAGAGGTACGGAAACTCGAGTGGAACCCCCGACAACCAAGAACTCCACCTCCCACATCGGTGAAGTTCCTTGGATTATTGTCAAAGAACGATTGGCGGACAAGCAGACAACCCCTGACATTGAGCATATTTCAATATAAAATATTAGAACTCGAGACCCTTACACCAAGAAGCAGCACACTTTAGCATATCTAATAAATTGTCCAAATACATCTTAACAACATAGAAGTACGAACTTACTTTTTTGCAGCATGCTGCCTCAGAATAATGTCCAAAACCCTCAAGGCCTCCTGCGAGTTCTCAGATTCTTGGCCACGAAGAGCATTTGCAATTGCCTGCATTGGGATTTTGGCTGCAAAACTGATCTCAACTTTGTAAGTCTTCGATCTATATGGGCGCCTCATTCTCTTCTTGTCGCTCTCATTGGGACTTCCAGGTGCTCCAGGACTGGCATTCCCATTGTTCCTGTATCCAGAAAATGCAATCGCTTATAGACATATTACATCGTTAAATCAACCACCTAAGGATACGAAAGAACATATGTCCAAACAAACCTATTTGAGGTAACATCGTCAAGCACAACAGTGAACTCCAGCTTGTTTCTGGGGAGTGCACCCACAGTAAACAGACTCTTCTCCCCATCATAGGCAAAATCTTTGCCTGCCAACTCAGTGTCATAAGTTTGCTGCACTCTGTCCAACACCTTCCTACCAACACCTTTGCCATCAACAGGATGGCCATCTTCATATGACAAGGCAACCTGGGATAACAAAAAAGAACATGGGACAAGATTAGCTAAACATACAACTACAACACAAGAAGAACAATGATTTTGGGTTCAAGAATGTACACTGTAGTGATAAAAATGGCCATCAACATTGGAAACATTCACTTTGAAGTGATTTGTCAAAATTGGGACCTTATTCCCTTTGGTCCCAAGTCCACGTCTAGCCATTGGAGCACGGAAAACCTTCTTCACATCAGACTCCACTTTGATTGGGGTAACGTTTGCAGGTACAGGCGGGGGAGGTGGCAATGGATCAGCAGCTCCATTGTGCTCTTGTTCGCCATTCTTAGCTTGTTCGGGATCCATAGCTCTGCTTGGTAATCTTTCACACAGGGATTCTGCAAACCAGGGAAAATGTTGTTTTCAGTATAAGATTCTTAATTATTTGTACTTGTAAAAAAAGAATAATGAAGATAAGTTACAGGACCAAAAGCTAGAGAAACATCGGAAAACATATACAATAAGACATAACATAATGAATGACATGGGCAACCCTACAAAAATGGAGCATGCAAGACGAGTAAACTGGAAAACAATAGAAATCGCACATGCGTGAAGGTAAATTGAAAAACGAGAAGCAGAATTTTTTTTTTTTGCTAAAAGAGAGAGAGGGAAAATAATAAGCCGAAAAAAAAAAGAAAAAGAAAAAGAGAAAAGATATGCGGCTAAAATAGGTGATTATAGGTATATCCGAAAGTCAAACCCACCAAACCGACTGGAAAGTAAATTGCACAGGACCAAAGCTGATAAAAAAAACGCGTAAAAATAAAATATTAAAAATATTTCTGAATGAAAGAAGAGAAAGATCAGTCAGTCAGAGACTCAAAGCCTGTTAGCATGCACATTCTTTCTCATTTTAATGCATTCTTTTCAAAATTTAAATTTGGTCAAACAAATCACATCCACATATCAACTCTACTTTTAAATCTCCACCACCCAACTCCACTAATTCTCTCTCTTCCTACTCATAAAAATACATTAAAACTCATCCGCTAACACCCTCTCAGAGTAGTGCAGAACTTCAAAAAGGATGATATCAAAAACATGAAAATAAAGGAAAATACCAAAAAAAAAAATATAGTACGAGGAGATTCAGCTCAAACCCTCAAACCAAATTAGAACACTCAAAGCTTTCACAAAAGGGGCAGGGAAAAAAGAGCTTAGAATTTCAAAGAGGTTTGAAATTTTTTTAGAAAAAGCAGCAAATGAAAAAGGCAAAAGAGAGTGAGTTATAGAAAGAGAATCCAAGGTGATTAGAACTCAGATCTCCAAAAAAGAAAAGAAAAGAAGACACCATCATCACAAGAGTGTAAAAACAGTAAAAAAGGTAAAACATACCGAAAATTTTCACTAAACAAAAACCAGCTTAAACGCAGGAGATTATTATTAGAAGAAAGAAGCCGAAGAATGATGTGTTTTTAGAGCAGAAGAGATAAGAGTCAAATTTAAAAATGGTCACCGTAAAAATATAAATCAAAAGGAAAACCCAAAAACAGAGTGTAAATCTGAAGTTCCGCTTTGCTCACGGTATTCAGCAACACGCTTCACACAGATGTTTACACAAAATCACCATAAAAATCACCACGAAGAAACAAACAAAACCAGAGAAAATGATGTGTTTATAACAAAAGAAATAACAGTCAAAATTAAAAATAAGCACCGTAAAATATAAATCAACAGGAAAAACCCACAGACAGAGTGTAAATCTGAAAATCAGCTTTGCTCACGGCATCTGGCAAAAAGAAACGAACACGTTTCACAGAGATGGTTACACAAAATCACCTCAAGCTCAGTATAATTTAACCTGAAACACCGGTAAGCGTGAAATACTGTGAAATACTAGTAGAACTAAGAAACCCTAGAATGAAAGCGGCAGTCAACGCGTGAATTAGGTTTCAAGCGTGAGAAGGAATTGGGGAAAACCTGATTTTCCCAACAAAATATCTTTAAAACCCACAGAAAACCTAAATTAGACGAGAATCAGCATATTATACGAAAATGCAGCAAGCAAAAAATCATAATCGGAGCAATTTACCAAAAATCAGCCCCAAAAACGGACTCGATTAGAGAACCCACATACCTAGAGACGGAAACAAGAGAGTAAAGTAGGCGTGAAAATGGAAAGAAAACCCTAATTGTGGGTGGATTTTAACGCCATGGGCTTTAGAGAGAGAAAACAAGACTTTTAGATAGAGAAAGCTGAGAGGGTTAGTTTGATGGAGTGAAGGACAGTGCGTTTAAAACACAGTGTCACTGCCTTGGTATCTGTTACCCACGTCCTCCATGTGGGTCCCACGGTCGGTACTCTATTTATTATTATAAATATTAATATTAATTTTGAAGGGATTAATTTTGGATGGGATTAATATTAAAAAATTAATATTTGTCCCATCCACAAAATATAAAATAAACAAAAAATATGATCAGCGAGTGGTGTTCAAAAATTGCATGTTTAGCAGTTTCGAAAAAATTAAAAATAAAAATAAATTGCATGTTTAGTCCTCGATATTTAGCATGTGCGGCAACGTAGGTATAACATTTAAATAATGGACTATGTACCACCCAATTTGTACAATATCAATATGGAGGAGTAAAAATAGTATTTTCCTCTGTCTTCTATTAGAGTATGCACTATGATGTATGAATTTAGGCATACACTTAGCATAATTCTTAAATAAATATTTTTTACCACTCATTTTCCCAAAAAAAATCTCTGGAAAAATATTACACAATCCTCGATTGTATCATAATGTAGTCTACATTTTTAGTAAAATTAATTTTATTCTTGTAAAAGAATTACGATTGTGGTGGTAAATTGTCGTAATATAAAATACTAAACTAAAATGCTATAAATACACATCAGTCAATATCATGCACTTAAAATTTAACTGTGTGTGATAAGTATGTGTCATTGAATTGTGTGCGTATATAATATTTCTCAATAATAAAAGTATAAAATAATTGTAATTGGTTGCTGTGAAAATAATGAATGAACGTGGATATAATTATATAAATGATGGACACTAATTTCTCATCTCAAATCAAAGTAGATAAACGTGAAAGGTCCAGTTTTCTCAACGACTTTAAGGCCTTGTTTGATTCACACTAAAACATTGTTCTTTTGAAGGGATTGAGTATTTTTTTATAAAATGTGTGGTTAATAAGCATGATTGGCATCAATTTTTTTAAAATTTTTCCATTTTTTATATATTATTTCTTTACTCTAAATCAATCACATCCACATATCACGTCACATTCACAAATCTCCACCACTAAATTTCACACATTCTCTCTCCTTCTTTACATTAAAAATCATTAAAAAACACTCCCAATCACCCTTAATATTGTATTGAAAAATATGTGTGTGGTTAAAAATGTGTGTAAGTTGCACGGAAATATGCAAACTCGTGAAAAGAACAACGCCTAAACTTCATCAACTTGCGTGTGTTCGTGTCTATTTTCTTTTATCTAAAAATTTGTTAAAAGCTATGTTTTTGCATGGATAGTGGTGGGAACCACGAGAGTGTGGATAATAATGAGTGATGATGTGAGATATGTGGTTAATATTAATATTTGACTTTGACTTATAGTAATATGTGAAAATAAATAGAAACGAACACATACTTAAATTTATTTTTGCCTCTCGTATTTTATAACCATTTATTTATTAATTTAACAATTATTTTATATTTTTTAATACTCTGTAACTAAAAATTAACTTAAATTTCATAAACACTTTTTATTTTATTATTATTATTATTATTATTTTTTTTTGCAATTCTCTGTAACTGAAAATCTTTTGCAATCCAATCATCAAGAAATTAGATAAGTTTTGATTTTTTCCACTCTTGGAGGTTTTCTGGTAGATTTAATTTTACATTTAAAAAAAAATTGTTACCCTTCATTTTTATACTACACGATAATTTTTTGGGATGAAAAAAAAATAGCAGCCACAAAGTATAAACGTAGGATATGTAGATGAGGATGAATATTGACTTTTATTTGGTTATGTCAATTAAACTTCTCTATCAGACTATCTAGAGATGGGTATATATATTATTATATATTTATTAAATTAAACTGTGATCATTATACATTGGTGCACCATATTTATTAGTCAATATTTATTGATTAGGAATACTGAATTTTTATACTAGATAACTAGTAATTTTTTGTTGAGAGAGAGAGAGTTCGATAAATTTTTTTTTGATAAAAACTGAATATTTAGCTTTAATAATTATAGGGTACGCAATATGTATAGATATGAAGATGATCTAGTGCCATCATGGCACCGTAGCTTACGGTGTTATGGGGCATTTTCTGGTCTCGTTCGACCTCCGTTTTAAAATTTGGGATCAGATCTAGAATCAGCACGGCGCGGGAAAGCTCCAGTAATTTTTAAAAATTTGCAGCGACACCGTGTGGGCCGTAGTGGACGGTCAAAGTTCGGCCATATTTTGGCCATGCTTTGGCCATGTTTTTGGGCCAAACTTTGATCGCCACCAGCCACACACCTGTGCTTTAAAATTTTAAAAATTACCTAACTTCCTCGTCTTGATTCTAGATCCTGGCCCTAATTTTAAAACGGAGGTCGAACGATACCAGAAAATGCCATATGACACCGTAAGCTACGATGCCATTATGGCACTAGAGCATTGCTGTGTATAGATAATAATAAATAGTGAAGTGATATGTATAGTTGATATGAATGTTCGACTTTAGCTTAGTGGTCAAAAAGTGATTACTAAGTAGAAAAAATATTTAAATGAAAATTAATTTAGAACATCTCCAACCTACAACACCAAATTGGTGTCACTTTTACACTGCTCTAGCAACTTTGCTATAGTATTCCACCATATCAACACTACATCTCACACCAAATACACACTAATTATTTTCATTTTCTTTGATTTTGACAAACATAAAATTTATTGAAAAATATTACATTTTATCTAAATGAACATTAAGTAACGATTAACTATAACATATTATATTATTATTATATTAATTGACTAGACAGCTTTGTTAATACACTCAACATTAATTTTTCAATCTATGAAGAAAAAAATTACTACAAAACATTAACACAAAAAGGCTCAGTGACCTGAAGCCCGGGAAAAAAGAAGGGAAAAAGGCCCTAAAACTTTGGTGTTTGAAGCATCCAGCGGCAAAGCTACAGTGTCATTTCCGGCGTTTCACAGTAGCAAGACACCAATTTGCCAAGGAAATTGGTGATGAAGCATTGTGTCCGGTGGACACGGTCTTCATTTTTTTCATTACCTTTTTCTCTTCCTACACTGCACTATTTTTGCAAATCAATATTTGATTTCATATCTTTCATTGTTATTTTTAAAATCTATTTCTCTCTCTCTCTCTTAATTTAGAGGTTCTCATTTTGTTCTTTCACTTCTTACCATTTCTCTTCAAATAAAATAAATATTTTTTGTACTCTACTCGTCCCATTAAAATAGACATGATTTGACTTTTTTACGGATTAAAAATTTATAATTAATATACGTTGACAGATAAATTATACTTGTACCAAATGGTAGGTGTATATGATATGCAAATAATAATTTCAAATATGTGGTTTATATTGAAAGCATCTATCACATTCATTTTTGTTTAAAATGCCTACCTAAGAGAGATATAGATACAAAATTTTTAAGTGGGTTCCATGCGTGTTTAAATTTTTACTTGATTTTTAAATGGGTCCCACGTGTTATCACCTTTTCCCCATTTCCACTTGATTTTTCTTATATCTACATTCCCCATGTATCCCAATTTTACTATTATTTTTAAATTTTAAATTCCTGTATACATCTCTCTTCCTTTTCATTTTTCTCTTTTTTTCTTACACTTCTTTCCGTTTTTTCAATTAAAATAATTATTTTCTCTTAATTTTTCTCATTTACGTCATTCTTCAATTCACATTTGCATTGATACAAGCATGTCATCATTGCGCGGGGGTCATATTAATCTTCTCTGTATCATTCCAATTTTATCGGATTTCCCCGAAAGGATAGTTCACATTTGCATCGAAAAATGTTGTGATATACTACCTTTGTCCCAAAAATATAGCCCACTCGGCCTTTTTCGTCCGTTCCAAAGCATATGCCATATTTTTTTTAAAGATATAGTTAAAATATTAGTTGTCATATATGTCATCATTTAATATATATTGTTATCACTAAAATATAATAGTTGTAATAAAATATCTAATAAATAAAAGGACATATTAGAAAAATAATCTTAAATTTTATTTTTTCAATACTATTGATTGTGTTTTTATTAATTTTTGTATAAATAAAAATGAATTATATTTATTGGACGGAGATAGTATAAATTTGACTAATTAATACTCCCTTCATTCCAATTATATAGATTTGTTGATCTTTTCACAAAAATTAAGAAAAATTATTGAAAAAGTACATTTTATAAATGATTTCTTAATATATCCTCATTTAATGAACAATATTAAAAAATAATGGTTATAACTAGGAAAATTAAATAAGATTATTTTGTCAAATGAATAAAAAAATTATTTCTTAATATGAAAATAAGACTATATATTTGAAATATTTAAAAGAAAAGTATATATTTGTGGGATGGGGGGACTAATAAATAATTTTCAAATAAGGTAAAAGGTCTCATTGATGAATCTAGGCTCAGGTTTCCAATGTGAGCTCTTCAATGTGGCAGCCCAACACAAAGTCAGGTAAAATCACACCAAGAGATTGCCGTGACGTAACTAGCCCGACTAAGTTGATGTCACCATTGGAAAGAGTCACATACTTGCAACAAAACATTTTTCCCTATTTGCCATTGTAATTCATGTTGTAAATAGCAATTGAGAAGCACAATCAATCAATTAATTCTTACTACTAATGAAATAGCAATTGACAAGCAGAAGCAATAAATGATTAATTCTTACTACTAATGGCACATAATATTAATAACCAAATGTCAATATGTGAGTAATTTAAATCATCCATCTGTGTGTATTAAATCTTTTGTATGACACACAAACGTTTAATATATAGATGGAATTTGGATAACGCTAATGAAAAACACTTACTCGTCATAATAATCATTAGTAGAGGGGAAAGCTGATTGAACAATTCACATGTTCATGAATAAGCTTGATTCAAGTTCATATTTGTTTCATCCAAATGCGAGTTGTATTTGGTCTAATTCAAAAAATTAAATAAGAAGTTTGATTCGTGAAATTCAGTGACTAGTCCCACATACCAATTTCGCGATCCTTATTTAATACGGGGAATTGGCCTTATTTCTAATATATACAAAAATGGATTAATGGTGCTACATACCTACTTTACTTATTTAAATAAATTTTTACTCCGTGGACTCGTAGTGGAAAATAATGAAAATTACTATCATATAAGATAACAATTATAAATATTTTAATAACTACATATAAATAATATGCAAAATGAAAAACAATAATATATATCTAATTTAAATTATTTCTAGTTGTATATATTTTTATTTTTCTTAGTCGTTCTAGTTGGATATACAATTAACTCGAAATAACCTAACTAAGTTGATAAATATATATATTATTAATTAATTAAAAAAATATAACATTGTGTACCACAAAAACTAGTTGCTTTATCGCATCGTTTGAATAAATTTGGAATTAGTTTTATACAACAATACACTGTTGTCTATAAAAAATACAAATTGAGGGGAAAAAGATTGCGGGAAATGAACCATTTTATTTTTTGAATTTACCTTTTCCGCTAGCTTTGATCAATTTACTTTCCTAAAATGCATTTACACTACAAAAATGATCAAATCAATTAGTACTAGCTGTTTCACTCGTGCGTTGCACGGGGATAAAATTTTCAACTAATAACGTTATTGATAGATTTTAATAATATTAACATAAAATCTAAAAAAAATATTTAAAATAAAGAATGAGTTACAACAATAAACTTAAAGAATTTAACTTGAAACAATTCTATAAAAATTTCGATATAATTTCCCATATATTTCATACTAATCCATCGTACAAATATGCAATGAGCAACTCACGAAAATCCACACAACTTAATTTACTATTCTCCATAGAATAGTAACTTAATTAGCATTTACACTCGTGTTTTGCATGGGATGATAATTCGTGGCAGCAATTGTCATAATAGATTACATTTTGTTCATTGTAAGATTAATCTACTTATGTAAACCCAAAATAAAATGACATTAAATGTTATAGTTATTAAAATAACCATACTAAAATAACTCTAGTAACATTCATAGAGCTCATAATTTTTTCTTTAAAATTATTTTACATTTTATTATATGCAATTATAAATTTTGAGAGATATTAATTATTATACATCAGTATGATGTATGTTATTAATAATTAATATGTAAATAATGATTTTTAAATTTTAATTATGAAATATAATCAGTATAAAGATATATTATAAAAACAACAATGTAGTCAATACAATCCGACATACTATAAATTGTTCTTGCCACGCTGGGAAACACTTATCCTCGTTCCGACCTATCCTCATTTACTCTGGGCTGAACGTAGATGATATAAGAATTACAAACTTCCATGCCCCGTCCCCGCCCCGCTAGAAAATTCACATCCGTGTCAATGCGCTATCGTGAAAGTTTAATCCAAAACTTTTGTTTCGACATTTTATTTCTTTAATAAATACATTCTAAATATATTAAACACATATATTAACATATTAGGTATAAATTTACTAATTTAACATATTCGACATATTAAATATTGAATGATTTGATATAACATTTAAATTAATTTGGATAAGACAAATAAATTGAAATATATGTGATTAATACTTAAAATATACAATCTAACTGATTATACTTAAAAATAAAATAAAACATCAATGAGGAAAATTCAAGATAAAATAAATAATTAAAGTAAGTAGGATTCTTAATATTTATTTAGAGATAAATTTAGATAAATATTTAATATAGTTGAAAGCCAATTAAAATATTCTAATTGAGTCTTATAATTTCAATAATTGGTTGAGGTGATAGCCAATTGTTTAATAAGAATTCTTAGATTTATTCCGCAGCGAAAGCGATATATTGAACCAAAAATTATTATATAATTGTTGGTTCGAGTAGTATCAAAATAAAAATCATTACTATTTGAATAACTGTTTTTGGAGCATTACTTAAAAAGAAAAAAAAAAAAAATGGAAGCGAGTCCTTTGAAAACACGTGAATTATACAAAAAAATAGTAATATTTTGTCGTCAGTGTAACTCAAAAGAAATATCATAGAAAATACAAAAACATATGAGAATAAAAAGCATATTTTCAAAAAATGATACTTGAAAAAGTAAATAAAGTTAATTAGAGACTAATGATCACTCAATTACTTTACAATAAGATATAATACCCCAATTGTAAGAATCCAAAATCTTATAGGCAAGTTAACATAACTTATTTTAAAATGCATAAAAAGGTAAATTAATTTCGTAAGCACATTTTTCTTTCCTAATAATCTAATTAATTTTAATTATTTTTCATTTTTGAAATAATTATGTTTCCCCATTTTTGCAATTTAATTAATTTTGATTAATTTTCAGTATAATAAAACTATCTCAATTTTTATCCAATGAAAATATATCCAATAAAATCGAGAAATATAATTAATTGTAATTAATTGTAGTATAATTAATTCTAATAAAATCTTGTTTTTAGCTAATTCTTTACAGAAATAATTTATTATTTCTAAATAATTAGTATTTTAACCGTAATTTTAAGAATTGTATGAATATAATTTTAAAGATATTTTACAATTAAAAATATATCTTGCATGTTAAAAGATGTCTTTCATTTTTTAGGAAAAATCTACCCAACCATGGAAATGTAACTAATTATAATTATTATTTATCTTTTCATTAATGTTATATTTCTGTTTTAGCAATATAATTAATTTTGATTAATTTTTTTCCAACGAAATTGTGTCAATTTTTGCCAATTGAAACCAAATCCAATTAAATTGTAACAATATTATTAATTTTAATTAATCATAATATAATTATTTTTAATTAATTTTTATTTTTAGCTAATTATTTATGAAAAGAATTCATTATTTCTGTGATAATTATTTTAATATCGGCCAACTTACTTTACAATAAGATGTAATACCCCATTGGAGATGATGTGGAGGAGAGAGTGTAGGAGAGAGATAGAGAGAATGTGATTATTTTATTTGAAAATGAATAGAAAGAAGTGTATGGAAAAAGAGAGGGAAAAGTAAAAAAGAGGAGATATAGAAACAATTCAAAAAAATAATAAAATAATATTGGAAGAATTCTAGATGGGGGTCCAAATATAAACGGGGCACGGGTATCTATGAAGAAAAAGTGGATGAAAAGTGAGATAATTGATAGAAAAGTGATAAAAAAAAAGAAAAGCCACGTGTACTCATAGGAGGGACCCACCAATTAGCTTGTGTCGCACTCTCTCTAGTACCAATTACTATTCATAGAGGTGCAATTCACTGCACCATTAGAGATGGCCTTAAGAATAAAAAATATTATAGGTGTTAACTTAACTTTATATTAAAATACATAAAAAGATAAAATTAATTTCATAAGCATATTTTTCTTTCATGTAGCAATGTAATTAATTTGAATTAATTTTCATTTTTTGAAATAAAGTTATGTTTCTATTTTAGGAAAATTAGGAAAAATCTAGTCTACAATGGTAGTCTAATTAATTTTAATCGTTATTTATTTTTTAATTAATGTCATTTTTCTATTTTGGAAATATAATTAATTTTTATTAATTTTCGTCCAACGAAACCATGCCAATTTTCACCTACTAAAACCAAGTCCAATTAAATTTTAACAGTAGTATTAATTTTAATTAATTGTAATAGTATTAATTTTAATTAATTGTAATAGAATTCATTTTAACTAATTATTATTTTTAGCTAATTATTTATGAAAGGAATTAATTATTTATAAAATAACTATATTAATATCATCACTTTTGAGAATTGTATGAATTTAATTTTGAAGAAATCTTATAATTTAAAAGATATATTACAATTTAAAGGGTTTTTTTCATTTTTTAGGGAAAACCCCCAGCAATTTAATGATTTCTTGCATTTTTTAAATTAATTATATTTTTCCTTTTAACAATGTAATTAATTTTTATCAATCTTTGCCCACTAAACCCATGTTTATCTAAATATTGGCAATAGAATTTATTGTTTTAATTAATAATAGTTTAAATAATTATAGTTAATTTTTGTATTTAATTTAATTATTTCTAAGAAATAATTAGTTCCAAAATAATTGGCTTGATAGTCATAATTTTAAGAATTATATGAATCCAATTTAAAAAATGTCTTACAATTGAAAAGATATCTTGGAATTTAAAAGATATAAATATATATTCAATAAATTGATCTTATACATTTATTTTAATATTTTATTTAAAATTAAATAAATTTTAATTTTTTATCTCATCAAAATTAAATTTTAGTAAAATCACTAATTTTAATTAATTTTCATTCATTAGCTAATTATTATTTTTAAAAATAATAAATTCTTTCTAAAATTAATAAAAGGTCCAAGCTAAGGTTTTAATTTTCATGTTACATATTTATTTTAATTTTTATGTAAAAATTTAATAAATTGTAATTTTTCATCACACAAAAAATTAAATTTTATAGAAATCGCTAATTTTAATTAACTTTTATTCTTTAGTTTATTATTTATAAAAATAATTGATTGTTTCTAAAATTAATTATTAGGTCCAACCTAATTTTTACATTTTTTAGTACCCATTGGGGATCATAGTAGTGAATTTTGTCTCAAACTTGAGCCAGCTGCTGGTAAGTTTTTTTATTTTTGTGTAAAACTTTAATGAATCGTAATTTTGTAGTGGAAAAAAATTGAATCTTAGTAGGATTGTTAATTTTAATTATTTTTTGTTCTTAGTTAATTGGAAAGAGTCACATACTTGCAACAAAACATTTTTCCCTATTTGCCATCGTAATTCATGTTGTAAATAGCAATTGAGAAGCACAATCAATCAATTAATTCTTACTACTAATGAAATAGCAATTGACAAGCAGAAGCAATAAATGATTAATTCTTACTACTAATGGCACATAATATTAATAACCAAATGCCAATATGTGAGTAATTTAAATCATCCATCTGTGTGTATTGAATCTTTTGTATGACACACAAACGTTCAATATATAGATGGAATTTGGATAACGCTAATGAAAAACACTTACTCGTCATAATAATCATTAGTAGAGGGGAAAGCTGATTGAACAATTCACATGTTCATCAATAAGCTTGATTCAAGTTCGCATTTGTTTCATCCAAATGCGAGTTGTATTTGGTCTAATTCAAGAAATTACATAAGAAGTTTGATTCGTGAAATTCAGTGACTAGTCCACATACCAATTTCGCGATCCTTATTTAATACGGGGAATTGGCCTTATTTCTAATATATACAAAAATGGATTAATGGTGCTACATACCTACTTTACTTATTTAAATAAATTTTTACTCCGTAGACTCGTAGTGGAAAATAATGAAAATTACTATCATAAGGTAACAATTATAAATATTTTAATAACTATATCATAAATAATATGCAAAATGAAAAACAATAATATATATATCTAATTTATTTTTTTTCTAGTTGTATATATTTTTCTTAGTCGTTCTAGTTGGATATACAATTAACTCGAAATAACCTAACTAAGTTGATAAATATATATATTATTAATTAAAAAAATATAACATTGTGTACCACTAAAACTATTTGCTTTATCGCATCGTTTGAATAAATTTGGAATGAGTTTTATACAATAATACACTGTTGTCTATAAAAAATACTCCCTCCATCCCACTAAGATAGGCACCCACCATTTTTCACATATATTAAGAAAACATCTTAAATGTTCTTGGAATTATAAGATATTCATATATTCTTTCAATTTTATCCCTATATTGAATGGTCAAAAAATAGTGTGAACATATTTAAATATTTTGAGAGATGAAATATCTATCTTGATATTTAGTATTCCAATTATCTTAAATAGGGGTATTTTAGTACATGGAAAATAAATTATACATTCAATAAGGAAACTAGACTATAATTTGGGACGGACAAAATAGGAATACTTGCCTATCTTAGTGGGACGGTGGGAGTACAAATTGAGGGGAAAAGATTGCGGGAAATGAACCATTTTATTTTTTGAATTTACCTTTTCCGCTAGCTTTGATCAATTTACTTTCCTAAAATGCATTTACACTACAAAAATGATCAAATCAATTAGTATACCACAAAGGTTTCTTCCAAGTTCCAACAGCCCGAAGAACCAAAACTAATAGTAGAGATCAAAGTTAAAAATTTTCAATTTTTTCTTTTTTAAGGTCCACTCAAAATTTATTTTTGGAATTATGTCTATTAATTTAAAGTATTACTTAATCTACATAGTTTTGATAAAACATTAGGCTATGTTTATTGAAATCGAAAAATAATTCGTATTTTCATGCAATTTAGGCCTTGTTCTTTGGAGTGTTTTGTTGATTTACTCGAATTGTGTATTGGATGTATGATTAAAAATTGAGAAAAATATATTAAAAAATGTAAAGTAATTAAATTGATGATTGAAAATTATGAGAGAGAAAAAGTTAATGGAAGTTAGTGGGAGTTAGTGAAAAAAAGATAATACCACCTCCGTCCCACAAAGATAGGCTTATAGTTTATTTTGGTCCATCCCAAAACATAGGTCATTTTCTATTTTGTTTACATTTAATTTTTTTCATTTCATAATTATACCCTTATTTAATATACATTGTTATTAGTTAGCATTATTTAATGCAAGGGTATATTTGAAAAAATACACCTAAAATTTACTTTTCCAACAATATTAATTGTAATTTCTTAAACTATGTGAAAGTCAAATCAGGCTTATCTTTGCGGGACAGAGGTAGTAGGAAAAACAAGGCCTTAAATGTTATGAGGGATACAACTATTTTCAAAATACTAACATATGTTCGCTTTTAACTATAAGTCAATGTCGAACAAAAGTAGTTATAATAATGAATTAGTTCCATTATGCATGATCTAGGGATGTTACCTAACAAATTCAAATTTTAAATAGAATTTGAATTTTTGATATGAGCCGTGCAAATTTATATAGTACGTGTAGATTCTATAAAATACGTGAGTGTGATTAGTTTGATCAAATTCTATTTTAAATTTGGATAAATTCAAATGTTTTGCTTAACAAGTAATTTGCATACCAATAGAATGAGGTTCTAGTAACTCTAACCAAAGGGAGTTAAATATATTTTTGGGAAGATTTTTGTCAACCTCGAGATTATAAAATAATTGTGGAATATGAAAAAATTATAAGTCGCATAGAATATATGATAATATTTTTGATAGTTTAGAGAAAATGAAAAGAAAAATTGGGACCATTTTCTCCGGATATAAGAGGTGATTATACATAGGAGGAAGTTGCTAGAGTTTTTTCCCCCTTCTAAATAGTTCACTTATGCAAAAAGTCTAATTTAGTTGTTGGGTTTATTTTACTATTTTTTTCCTTGCGTGCTTAGACTTTAACTAATTCACGCATGAATTTGTTAATACTTAAAAACTTGATGTTGATGTGATGTTTAATCCCACTAAAGACTTTTTGAAATATTGACTAGAAGAATTTGCTATCGATGAAGAAGATGAAAATTTCCATTGAAAGAGAAATATGGTCAAAATGCAAAAGAAAACCCCGTACATGTTTACACTTTACACTGAAGGCACTCGGCTTTGGGCTTGTCTTAAGACTAAAGTCCCTACATTTTGAGCCAGCCCAATGACCGGGGAGGGGCAAACTGATAATCTCAAACCCACCCCCGGGAAAAAAACTAGTAATAAGAAAACTGTGCATAATGCAATTAAAAAAAAAAGAGAGAAAAGAAAGAAAGGGCGTCGGAAGAGTTCAATTCCAACGGTCAACGCATCATGTCTACCAGGTAATAAGGTTAAATTTATTTTCATTTACAATTATATTTCGAAAAAATTAATCTATAAAATAAAATTATAATACATAGCTAAGTTAGACAATGAGGTCAAATTTCCGTGTCTAAAGATTGTATATTCGAACTTTTTAATAAAGAGATAAGACAACCTTAACAAGGTAACATATGCTCTCCAATTCCATCCTCAATTGCACCCCCATGAACAGTTTGATAGTAGTAGAGAAAGAGTGATAGAAGCCAAATTGGTGGGTCCCGGATTTTGCATATGTGCCTTTTTTTTTTTCTTTTTTAATCACTTTTCTATCAATTATCCAACTTTTTCTTCATTGATTCTCGTACCACGTCCAGATATAGACGTTCGTCTAGAATTATTTCATTACTATTTTATTATTATTTTTGAATTTATCTCTATCTCTTTCATCTTTTTCACGTTTCTCTCTCTTCTTTTCCTACGCTTCCTTCCATTCACTTTTAAATAAAATAATCATCTTCTTCCTATTTTTCTCTAACTTCTCTCTACTGTCACACAAATACAATTGAGGGTGCATTGGAAATGGACTTATAGCTTCTTTATTTGAGGAATGAGGTGGAATAAATACTATCATGTGGTAATTTTGCTTTTGTTTTGCTCGAGTAAAATTGCTCAACGTTTGTAACTTTAGCATGCAGGAGCGAAATCTCGTAACCTCTTTGTTTAGTGCTCAAAAGAAAAAGAAAAATATTATTTATGTAACATACACTGTGTCGTTTATATGTAGTCTATCAACTATTTTTCTTTTACTAGTATGTAACACGTGCGTTGTACGTGATATTGAACGTTATTTTATTTTTTTATTATTAGTATAAATTATTGCGAAAAGGTGAAAAATAAATATTTTTCGAAGAATAAATGAAGTTTAAGGAATCAAATGTGTAAAAAAGCAATAAAAAGAATCAATTTTGAATTACAATTTAATTGAGAATTTCACATAAATATTTTTTAAGTACGCATAAACATTTTCTTAAAACAAAAATCAATGTAAAGAATCCAAAGATACTCATACTCATTAAAAATATTTAATGTTTTTCATGATATTGAATAAAGATAGTTTTGACAAATAAAAACGGTATAGGGATAAAATGGAAAACTGAATGTTTCACAACCATTCCCCTATTTTATATAGTAGTGATAGTGATATTACTAATATACACATGTCCTAAAGAAATACCCTTCAAAATTGACCCTAACCAGACTTCAATAAAGATCACATACTTCGAATTTTATGGTTTTTTCAAAGGTGAAACTTCTTATCTATCACGCATTGATAATTGTAAAATCAGTTAGGTTACTTTTGGAAAAATTGTGTCCAATAGTACGTGAGAATATAATATAATTGGTAGAAAGAAAAAAAATATTTCAATGTTCCAAGAGTCATAAGAGAGAACTATTTCACAAACATGGTTCAAATTCATGAATATGAAAATTTTAACTCTACGTTATAGCTCTTATCCTCTCATCCCCTTGTAGCGACAACAAGGTGAGGGGCATAACAAGCATCGTCATGAGCATGCTAACTCACTCCATTGACAATCTTATTTGTAAACCGAAGTGTTTGTATAAATAATGATCAAATATTTTTCGTAGTTTGTAGGTTTACAAATTTTTATTATTTTTCTCTTTTGGGGAAACTTGGTATTTTAAACATGTGGTATAAAGGTAGTTAATACATAAAATAAATTATCGATCACATCAAATGTGGAAAAAAAAAACTTTAAAAACAATAGAATTGGCAGTAGCGATACCAGATAAGTTCACACATTCCTTGTTCGATACAAATTTATTTTGGATAAAAAAAAATTTTGATGGAATATGTGGTTAAAATTTTCAAAAAGTCATAAATAGTTTTTGAAAAATTATGTTTGTGTTTTCTTTTTTTGAAGGTTTTGAAGCAAGTACTTGCTCACGTCCTTTGGTGAGTGATTTTATAGCATCAAATTAAAAATACAAAGAAAAAACTGAAAAAAAAAAGAAAAAAGAAAAGAAAAAAAAGGAAAAGGAAAAAGAAAAAAGAAAAAGGGAGGTGTATCAGATTCCTCCCCCCTGTATCGATTATATAGCCACACACTTGCCCTTTTTTCTCCTAGTTGACGCAGAAAATTATTGCTCTCTCTCTTGTAATTGATTCATCGGAGAAAAGACAAGAAAAATGGCGGATCAACTGACCGACGATCAGATCTCCGAGTTCAAGGAAGCTTTCTCCCTATTTGACAAGGATGGAGATGGTCAGCCCTCCTCCTTCATCCCATTATATATATATATATATATATATATATATATATTCTAAATAATTATCGTTTGACGTGTTTTTTTTTGTTAGGGTTTGCGATCTATTCCGAATCTATATGCGTACATGTGCCTATATATAAATAATTCGATGTTAATATTTTGTGGATGTTTGGATCTACTTGCTGGTTATTGATTTCCTCTTGCTTTGATTTGTTTATGTGAGTATCTATGATTTTATTTTGTGTAATCTAATTCATGTGATTTTTTTTTACTTAATTGCTGTATCTACGCATGCGGTTATGCGTCTGATCTGCATTAATTGTACACGAAATATCCAGATCGCTTGCCGTGTGCCTTGCCTGTTTATGGCTTTGTATATTGACGTGCTTTCTCCCAACATTTCATTTTAGGTTTTCTAGTTGACATGATTGGTTTAAGTTTCTGGCAATGCGTTATGAAATTAAAGTTGATTATTGTGAACGAGACATGGAGTTCTTAATTAATTTGTCCACAATGTCTGTCATTTCTCATGATGTAGCGGTGAGAATTGCATCGACATTTTATACTCTACTAGCAGTCGGGGACATGTAACTAAAGCTGTAATTGTTGCAATGGAATCATTGGTATGGGTATGTTTCCAATCAAACAACTTTGAAATTATAGCATCCTTTTTTGGGCTTCCGTTTACGGGGCTCAAAAAGATTTTTTCTTTGCCAAACATTCGATGGGGATAATTAGAATTTTTGAAATAACGTGTGATGGTGTTTATAAACATCTTTGGTCGAAAAATTGTTGGTCAAACCACTTCTATTCTGCACATTTACAGGATGCACATCTACTACACACGTTTATACTACTCATCTACTACACACGTTTATACTACTCATTATGTTCTTGAGTTTATCTAATCATCGTGTAGATTTTAAGAATCTATCTAGCATTTTTATTTCCCAATTGTTTCGCTTTTTCCTAAATATTAATTGGCACTCAAAACTTTCTGTACAATTCATTTCCATGTGTTGGATGCATTGATTTTGCTTCGTGTTAATTACAAATTGTGCAGAAGCTTCTCATTCTAGCTCTATAAAATGCTCGTATTGTAATCAATTTCCTTTTATGATTGCTCGTGAATAATATGGCAGGTTGCATCACTACCAAGGAACTTGGGACTGTGATGCGCTCGTTGGGACAGAATCCAACAGAGGCTGAGCTTCAGGACATGATCAACGAAGTTGATGCTGACGGCAATGGAACAATCGACTTCCCTGAGTTCCTCAACTTGATGGCTCGAAAGATGAAGGACACTGATTCAGAGGAGGAGTTGAAGGAAGCTTTCCGGGTTTTTGATAAGGACCAGAATGGTTTCATATCTGCTGCTGAGCTCCGCCATGTTATGACAAATCTTGGCGAGAAGCTCACCGATGAGGAGGTCGATGAGATGATCCGTGAAGCCGATGTTGATGGTGATGGGCAGATCAACTATGAGGAGTTTGTCAAGGTCATGATGGCCAAGTGAGAACCCAACAGTCATAATTATATCTTGGAAGTTTAAAGATTGACCGTCAAAGGGAAACAAACACTGCAGTTAAATTTGACAAAACTTCTGTTGCTGGTTAGGATGTGTTTACCTTGCATTATTAGCTTTCTTTTTCTGCGTGCTTGCTGTCCTGTTTGTGTCATTTTGAAGTGACGGTTTTCGGTAAATGCTTGTCTGCTCTATGGTTTCTTTTTATAGTCTGGATTGTTAGTATCTCTAGTTTTCTTTCTACATTTGGTATTTACCAACTTGGAACAATTGGAAACTTGAAAATTTTTTCTGTTGGCACGATGTGTTGAGGATGTTCCTATCCATAATCTCATATTTTCACTAACATGTAACAATCAAATCCTTATAATCATGATTGTTTATGTTCCCATGTGCACAATACCTTCTATCCTTGCAAGCGCCCCCGTGATGACGGGGCGCTGTTATTTCCAGCCTAGTTCTTCTTGTTATCAATTGATGCACGTTAGAAGTTTGTTGGTTTGCCTTTTTGGAGCATGATATGAACCATGCTGCATACGGAGACTGCAATAAAGAAGGTACCAACTTCTTTTCATCACTGCCATATAGTGCCCCCACTCAAGTAGGCGCTGGGTTCAGTTGGAATGCCGTTGTTTGCCCTTGTCATATTGGTTTTCAACCCGGCACATAACGAGCTACGTTATTAAATTAATCCTTTGTTAGCGTGGCCACCAGTCGGTATTCTTGGAATAAGCGGAACTTATTTTCTAACGTTGTCAGGCTTGGCCCGTATTGGTAATTTAAGTGTACCGTTTTGGAGGAGGCTAGCAACACAGCCAACACTTCTACAAGGTTCAACATATACTTGCTGAAACTTTTTTTTTCAGGATGATCAGTGATGGAGATCCGGGGTGGGATAATAATGAGCAGGGATTTGGTTATTTTTCAAGTTTGTCTTTGATTGGCTTTGAATGAAATCATCTTCCTAATAATGCAAGAAGTTAGTGAGCTCCAAGGCTGACAAACTTTACAAAACTAAAGACAAATACAAGATAACATTCTCGACGGTACATGATTTATAAAATCAAACAAACATCCTGTTTCTTAGTCTCACTTGTGCCCCTTGTTCATCAACATTTTCCCAGTCAACCCACAAACAAGAGCCTCATTAGGAATCCTCCTAACTCTCTCAACCCCTTCTGCAAAAATAACTCCCATACCCATATGCAAATGGGGTTCTATATGACAATGAAAAGCCCATGCTCCTGGATTATCTGCCACAAATCTTAAAGCAGTCCATCCGTAGGGAAAAATCACTGCAGTATTCCTCAATGGAGGATTCTCCAAGTTGAAATGCGCCTCGTCTTTCTTCGTAAACTGTCCTTCGCCGTACCCGAGCACCCAAAAATCATGTCCATGCAAATGCCAAGGGTGTATTTCACTTACATTAGCAGCTAGTGCATTGGCATTCTGTAAAATAACATCGACCGTAGATCCAAACCTGAGCATGTACACTCCATTCCCGTAGGTTGTATTTTGATTTGAAGCGGGCTTGAAAATGTCGTAGTCGGGCCTGAAATTCTCTGGCGGATGTCTCTGATCAAATGCTGCGTTCAGCCTGTACCTGATTGAACCCAAGTAGGGTGTGGTTGGCAAACTTAAGGAAATATTGTTTATAGCCCACTTAGTGTACCCATCAATTAAATTTTGGGTATTTAGCAGAATAATTCTTCTGTTGTACATCTTTGGTGGCTTGGGTGAGCCCTTTAGGGCTAGAACTTTGTTTGAAAACGACTTGCTGTAGTTGTAATCGTTCCATGATGGCGCGATCGGTGGGGGTAAATTTGGAAATTTCGAAGCAGTAGTTTGATTATAGTTCAAAATTGTTAGGGCTGGTGGAGTATTGGGTCTTCTTCCTCTTACACCAACAGAAATCCAGTAATTTTCTGTGGGTTCTTGATCTGTAGTGAATAGTACTGAATAACTCTCACCAGAGTATATGTCCATGCTAGATATAGAAGTTGGCTCCAGGTAATTTCCATCAGCTTCAACCAACACCATCTTGTGATTCTGTGGACATTGAAATAAAATATTAAGGATTTTATCTTAGTTTCGGACTATAATATCAGCATATTTAGGACTTTGCTCTCCTCCAATGTATGGACGAGATATGCTGTCCATTGAGTACAAAGATTGATTGTGGGGTCACAGTGAATCGCATCGATCCCGGTTTGAGTGGGCAGAATATCCCCCTTGGGTCAGAATATTTTTGTGGTCATAGGATCTACAGTAGATCTCATCCATCCCAAATGGAGTGGACAGGGAATCCTACTCATTATTTAAGATGATTAGATGAAAATATTTCTGTATAGCGCTAATTTAAATTTGAAATTTGTGGCAGCTTTTGGAGGTAATATGGAGCATGCATGCTTGGTCATCTCCAATGCAACCTCAATTGCATTCGTGAGACAGTAGAGAGAAGTTAGAGAGAGATAGGAAGGAGATGATTATTTTATTTAAAAGTGAATGGAAAGTGAATGAAAGGAAGTGTAAGGAAAAAAAGAAGGAAAAGCAAAAAAGAGGAGAGCGATAGAGATAAATTCAAAAATAATAATAATAAAATAGTAGTGAAATAATTTTAAACAAATGTCTATATTTGGACGTGGTATGGGAATTAATGAAGAAAAAGTTGAGAAAAAACAAGATAATTGATAGAAAAGTGATTAAAAAAAGAAAAAGAAAAGCCACATATGTGAAATTTGGAACCCACCAATTTGGCTTGTGTCGCTCTCTCTCTATTGCCATCAATTGTTCATGGGGGTACAATATAATTGAGGATCGCGTTGGAGATGGCCTAGTGCCAATCATTGGCATGTAATGTGCAAGAGTTCTGACACATCATGAGTCATGTGTGGACTAGTCCATACACTAATGATCTCTTTCCCATATGGGGAGGAGTTATTCTTTTATTCTGTAGTAATCGTGGACGGGAGATAACACGTGTGTTCCCATCCACGACATACCAGATCTGAGAATAACTCCTCTCCACATGGGGAGGAGATCATTAGTGCTAGTCCAATACATAATGTGAAATGGGAATGAACAGACCCCACAATGCGCACTCTATCTTTCATTCTTTTGTACTCAAGCTATTTTTGTTGTGTACCTTTTTGGCATTTCACTGTTTTTACCAATTCAAATGGAATCCAGGTGCTCGTCTGATCCAACTAGGTGTGATGATATATTTTGGAAAAAAATGTGATTGAAGAGTAGGTAAAACAGGAAATATATATATATATATATATATATATATATATATATATATAGTATGATGTGTAATTAAAAATAAAAAATAAAAATCCCAATGATAAAAATCAGTAGCTGCACTAAAAAATGACTAATCCATGTATCGGCTAGTTTACCCATAGCATGAACTAAGGTACTCATCAACAATGGTACATTCTCTCATTATGATTCAATTGCATCTAGATTTATTGTTCTAATTTATGTTCCTTAAATAGCTATATTTAATCAAAACAATTTACATATATAACTAATTGTATCAATCCAATAATATAATGTAGATTATTTTGATTAAATTAAATGAAATAAACTACAAGAAAGAAATTGCGAGAATAAGTGGGTCTCGACTCTAAGATTAGATTATTTCTCTATGCAAAATGCACATAGCCAACATTTTCCGTTTTCACCGACATAGTGAAAAACAAGAAAATCTGAAAAAAAAAAGAAAAGAAAAGTGACTCATGTTTGTGGTCGACGTTGTTTCAATCTGTCTATTTCATATGCTTATCTCAATATGGTGTGATCTTATTCGAACGTAAGTATGTAAATGAGCTTATGACAATAATTTTACGGGCCTAAAAAACGTGCACGGTAAAAGTATGAGAGAGAGTGAATTATAATTTGTTACCCCAATAGCCAAATTGAGTGAAGCCAATGCGGTAGAGCTGGCTATTCTTAGTCTGTAAGTCTTGTTTGGCGCAACATGGAGGATGTCCGGTGCGCATTGTTCAGTCCCTCGTAACTTGCACTGACTGCTTGAGGGTTGGCTATAATGCGCTGCTAGTGAACAATTGAATTGCCCTCTTCCATTGATCAACAAGGTCTAGCGCGAATAACACATAAAGTTAGAAGATATTGTATGCATTACAATATATATATTTACATTTTGATAACTAAATTATTTTGATATCTTTTTTATTAATGAATCTTTTTTTTATTTTATTTAAGAAATAGTCCAATAGAATCTATAGTATGGGGTTTAATTGATTTGTTTTATGTTCCCCGTGTTATGCTAAATTTCCCACCTTTCTTTTAAAATGGACGTATAAGAGCATCCCCAACAGATTCTTTAAACATTAATACTCTCTAATTTAGAGAGCTAACTTCTAAAATTTAACTTCAACAAGCTCTTTAAATTAAAATTTTAATTTAGAGAGTTGGTTTGACTCTCCAAATTTGGAGAGCCATTTTCTATAATTTAATGACTACAAGTTTCAAAGTTATACTCCTTGAATAATACAATCAATAATTAATTCTATTGGCCAATAATATTTAAAAATATTATTATTATTTAAAATTGATACAAAACAATAAATTTTCTCAAAAAAATTTAAATAAAAAGTTAAAAATAGAGAGCTTGTTAGAATATTTAAAATTTCTCACTCTTTATATTTAAATATGCTTTCTATTTAATTGAATATACTTTTTAAAAATAAAGAGGTTGTTGGAGGTGCTCTCAGTTGTTATATATATACAAGTCCTAATTAGTAATAAGATTCTCGATCTTTGTCCAATAAAGATAGAGTATCTATTGAAGAACTTAGAAGCACTCTTAGAATTAGCACATAAATATATAATTTGAGAAAAATAAATTTATTTATAACCAAAAAAAAAAAAAGGAAAGGAAAAGAAAAGAGAAGACCCATCTTCAAGAGATGGAGCAAGTATCAAATAATTGTGCAAAACTCTTATATGTGATCAAACTATAATTAGACAAACCTTCCCTTGGTTCAGTAGGCTATCAATTTGCATAACCACAATAAGTCAAAAGAGAAATGATTAATTTATTGGTTTGCATGGCTCACAATGACCGTGACTAAAGGGGTGATAGGATGAAATTTTTTAATAATTTTTTTAAATAGAATTTTATGTAAAAGAAGAAAGAAAATGAGTGTAGTTGAATGATGGAAATTTGTGTAACACATAAAGGTCTATGAGATATAAAGATGTGATTGGTTTGACCAAAACAAAGAATATATAAATAAAAATAGAAAAAAAATTAAAAAATTAGTAAAATTTCAATCCTATCACCCCCTAAATTTTGCAAACTTTTGCTAGATTGTCTTGTCCACATATATTTCGTATTTAGTACGCAGAGTTAAATAAAAGGAAAATTTTTAATTAATTGTTGCTTTTGAGAAGAGCGAAAGAGAGAGTTGGGATATATGTTTATTTGTTTATCAACGAAGCTAATAACATTGGGCTACCATAGATTACTAGCATATGTAGGTTGATCATCTCAAGACTTTCGTATAGATAATGATATGTTGTCATGTGAACGATCGACACTGTCAATTGTATACATTTTAAATTCAGATATGCTGTTCAATTCCTTTTTTTCTTTTTTCCTTTTTTCCTTTTTATGCAGTCTCATTCAATCAAAACAATTATGTTGGTTGTCTCGCTGTTTTAATTGAATACGAATAGTTACCGAAAATGGAACAACACATCAAGTCTATATATCTTTATATAGGAAGTGTATTTACCTGGGGTTCTCCAATCCACGTCATGGGTCTGGCGGAAAGATCAACTTCTTGTTCATGAGAGCTCCTATGCCACCAATCACTAAGCAACAAATTAAGCTCTCCATCATAGTGAAAAGGTTCTTTCTGACCCTCACCCACTTCCACTATGAGTGAACCATACAACCCTGCTGATCTTTGCATCCCATAGTGTCCATGATAAAAGTATGTCCCCGCCTACGCATACAATATACATTCAAATCCGAGATATTAAGCGTTATTAGAAATTTTAGAATATCAAATTTGCAATGAATATGTTTATATGACGTCTCACTCAGTTTATGGAAATAGACGTGACAATTTTATAGCTATTGATATGAATATGACTTACCTTGCTTAATTCACATTATTTCAAAAACAATTTTTTTCTCTCTCATCTATTTCAACCACACACAATTATATTATATTTTTTAATACATCATCTCTCTTTTCTGGAAGTATCTACCAACATGAGTATCTAGCAGAATATTATCCTAGTGGTCTATAGCCGCCCATGATAGGACTGGATTTTTTAAATGAATTTTTATGTAATTTTATATGAAATAGGAGACAGAATGGGTGGAGTTGAATGATGGAGGTTTGTATAGTATATTAGATCCCACGAAATATATGAATATGATTGGTTTGAACAAATTAAAATTTAGGAAGAATAAATAAAAGTGTGTTAAAAAAAAAAAAAAGACATCCTATCATGCCTATCGTGTGATTGATGCCAGCTCAACATGGCATTTTCTTGATTACATATTATAGTATTAACTATTATCAAGGTAGAAACACAACAAAACACTTGATTATAATTATGTCTTAATTAGAGTGCGTGATGAGTGTTTGTCTATTATATATATATATATAATTTAGGATTTTAATTTTATCTTATTATTATGTCTTTTTATTTCTTACCCTGTCAACCTTGAATCTGTAAACAAATGTCTCTCCAGGATTGATTGCACATTGTGAGATTGAGGCTGTCCCATCTGCCCATGGGGTTCCAAGCTGAAAAACCAAAAATCAATAATAGAGAAAGAACTTTTATATATATATATATATATATATATATATATATATATATAGAGAGAGAGAGAGAGAGAGAGAGAGAGAGAGAGAGAGACCTGTCTAATGCCATGCCAGTGGATGACAACTCCTTCAGTGGGAAGTTTGTTGGTAAGAGCAATATGAAGGGTGTCACCGGCCTGAGCCCGGATAGTTGGGCCCGGAAAATGTCCATTAATACCCATAACAACACTTTCAACACAATCTGGAGCCCAATGCATATACTCTACTTCCCATTTGTAATGCTTGGTTTCAGCACACAAAACTGAGTGAACAAATACCGCAAAGATACAGCAAATGAGAGAAACCCCTAAAGAGTCCATGTTTTCCTGAGCTAGGGCTCTAGTAATTAAAAAGAACACTTGTTGATTGTTCAAGTGCTAGGGATAAAGGGTATTTATAGGCACTCACGAAACGTGTATACGCATGCAATAATGTATCTATGGCGACGAAATATTGGCTATGGGGTACCCACCCTTTTGAAAATGTAACAAATAGGTACATGATGATTTCATAGTTTGGTGTTTTAATTTCTGGCTCCAATCTTTACTTTTTTGACATTCCAGTGTCAAATCGACGATTTTCCCATGTAATTGTTTAGTGCTGTTGTTTGGGAGAAGCCGTTGAAACAACAATTTTTGAATATGTAGCCGATCAAAAGTAAGAACATTTTTACAATTGTGATTGTGACAAAGAACTTATAATAAGCAGTTGAAAAGAACTTTGACAAAAAATTATATAAGTTCTAATAAAGTTTCTCCAACCAAGCTTAATTTTATAATTAATTCTAGATAACTTATATATATATATGTAACAATGATATATCAATAATAACATAAATAATAAATATAAATCTCCTATTTATTATCATCATTGTTATTCATTTTATTTATAAAAATGTAATGGTATATAACTTTGACATAGTTATATATATAAAATTAAAGAAGGAGTTTCTACACATGGTCCCACAGTATTTTCCCCCATTCTATTCTATATATATATATATATGTGTATATATATATATATATTCATGTCTTTAATTCATGATTGTATTATCCATAATTTTGTGATTTCTTTACTACAATAATGAACAGTTGCCAATTAAGATACAATGATTAATAATTAATTACATATAATATTCTATATAATAATACTATAATATAATTAATAATTAACTATAATTAACAATATACAATGCTCAATTAAGAATTAAGAATTAAGAATCAAGAATGCATAATGCATAATAACAATAATAATAATTAATAATTAACTATTAACTGTATAATTAATAATAATTAATAATTAACTATTAACAATGTGCGTTGGTCAATTAACATTTAATAATGTGCATTGGTCAATGTATAATTAATAATAATTAATAATTAACAATTAACAATATGCATTTGTCAATTAAAGAATCGAGAATGCATAATGCATAATGTAATAATATATGCATAATAATAATACCGTAATAATTACCAAAATAAAAATAATTGACAAACATGTATATATATATATATATATATATACACACACACACACAAAAAAAGAAGCATCTCTGCAAAGTGTATTATGGCAATTTTGGTAATTGTATTATAGTAATTTTGGTAATTAATAATAATAATAATAACAATAATAATAATAATAATTTTATTATTATCATCATAATTATTATTATTATTATGGTAATTGTTATGTGGTAATTTTTACAATCACATTATAGTAATTATGATAATTATTATATTTAACTTAATAATAATAATAATAATAATAATAATAATAATTAATTATTATTATTATTATTATTATTATTATTATTATTATTATTTGTAGAGAACAAATTTTATTTTAAATTGAGTATTTTTAGATAGTCTATTTTTTCTTATAAGTGATTTATTACGTTCTAACTACTAATTAATTATGTAGATTAAATGTCATTTTACTTAATGTTATTTTTTCTTCAAAATTATTTGAACGAGATATAACATAAAATTTATGGTAAGTTAGTTAATGTAATTTTACCTGATGTTATTTAAATGACTAATTTTTCATTGGGTTTATTTTTAGAAAAAAAATCTTAGTTGTTATTATTTTTTTAATAAGAAAAAAATCAATAATAATTAAGAAAGTTAACGTAAAAAATTTTTAATACTTATTAATTCATCTAATCATTCACTTTGTGTTATATTTTAATATAAATTATTTTATTTTACTATTGTCAAATTATGAAGTACAGGTAATGTAAATATTTTATCATTCCGATTTCTTCAATGTATTTAATTTTTTATTCCAATATGAGATAATGATTCCGATAAATACAAAATTCTTAAAACATTATTGAAATCCATTTTATTATTGCATTCATTAATTCATAAATAATAATTTTTTTATAATATTATTTTATGTAAATATATATCTTAATTGTCTCCGTGCATCGTACCGGTGCAACACTAGTAATTTCCAAAAGATTTAGACAAAAAAATTATTATAAAATAACGTGCATTCACATTATAAAAGCGAAAACCTCTAACGAGCTAGGACTTGAGTGCCAAAAGTAAAAAAGTTTAGGACTGAAATGCAAATATATATATCTTCAGGTCCAAGCCCAAATGTTATTCGATCTGTATGTATGTATGCATGCATGCATGTACGTATGTATGTAATGTAATATGTAGTAGATCGGACTATGGGCTAATGTATGCATTGCTTTCTCTTGTTAGTGGTTTAATTAGGGCATATATTCCTGTCATTGTTCAGTCACAATTGATGAGTAGTTTTAGTCATGGATTCCTTTTGTGATTACAAATCAATTAATAAAGATTTATGAAAGTAGCTAGGTCCCCTAAAATGCATACTTTTAATTATGACTCATAACGAAGTTATCCAATATTCCAACTTTTAGTACTAGAAGGAAGGTATTGAGTTATTTCTCGCATACGGTTGACCTTGTAACAGTAAAATTCAAATTTTATTAGAATTCATTAGACTCTAACAACCATTTGATACAACTAAGACTAAAATTGAGCATACGAATTTCAAGATTAATGTGTATAAATAAATCTACATTTTATATGAACATATGAAAGGATAAATGTCACATCAAAAGATCATAAAATAACTATTCAAATTTTATTAGAGTTCATTAGACTCTAATTAAAGACCATTTGATACGCGACTAAGACTAAAATTGAGCATAACAATTTTAAGATTAATGTGTATAAATAGATCAATATTTTACAGGAACATATTAAGGGATAAATCTAACATCAAAAGATCATAAAATAACTAGACCAAATATAGGCATTGTTTACTCCTCTTAGCAATGTTGATCATTGAAGATGGAACCCCACATTTCATTAGTCCGTGGTTACATACAACTGAACGGAGTACGATCTGACCTCGACAAGGGCCATTACAAATATATGGTATAATTTAATTGGACCTTTACATGTATAAGTAGGTTCCCAATTTTCATTTCAAAAATAAAAAATAAAAAATCATAAATTTGAAAGGGTTATGCTAGATTAACATAGTGGGTTACATACCCTCCAACTAATGAGAGCAACAAGTGAGTGGGTGACTGTTTGTTTCGGGCCTATATCAAGGTACGTACGTGTTTGCAGATAAGATTCTATTTGGAGCTTGGAGCTTTTACATTACTCCAATTCTATTCCCATATATATTTTTTAAAAAAAAATTATTTTTCACGTTTTTCATAATCTTTCAGCACCCATGAACCACACGTACTTAGCTTTCCCATTTAAAAAGAGAAAATGTTTTTCAAAAAATTCCTCTGTTCACATATGTCCCAAGCAAGATTTGAAAGTATTCGATATGCATGATTAGAATTTAGAAAAGAAGCTTCGTTCGTGAGAGTAATCATTTTAATTCTATAATTAATGCTATCCAAAACTATGTCATTAATGTTTAAAACAAGCATTAATTATAATTGAGTATTACAAAAGTCAAGATTTCAACGATCTTCGTTTAAGATTTTGTTAATTAATTATTCCCCTTAATTAGCAAAAAAAAAAAAAAAATTATTCCCCTTAAAAAACATTTCTTCAATACTCTATACAGTTCACATGAGTTTAGATCTACTGTATTATTGGTGTTTCTATAACTATTTTATCAAATTGAAACACTCCATATTATTGAATTAATTTAGATATTTGATTGTTTATATAACATTATTTTGATCGTATAAAACAACCAAAAAGACATAAAACGAGATAATGACTCGACTTAGACCAGATATTATATAGTCAAAATTTTACAATTCTTTGGTAGCAATAATAATGGTTCTATTTTTCATGTGATTCCATTTCTTTTGGTCTTATTATTACAAACAGTACACTTTCCCCAAAAAAAAAAAAAAAATTTATCACAAACAGTACTTGTATGTTTCCTACTAGATGGATGTATTTTTGATGTGGATCGGACAACGTAACATAAAGATTATTCCTAGGTAATAATGCGATTCATAAAACATCGTTTTTATTTGCTGGCTTTAATTTACACAGTGGTGGAGAAGAGTTCAATTATAAAAGTAATAGAGGTACGATCTAAATTAATTAATAAATTAAAGAGGATGAAATTAACTGAATTATGGTATGGATGTGATATATAATGAAAAAGTTGATATCTCTTTAATTTGTATTCTTTTTAGATAGAAGAAAAGAAATTAAATATTTTGTCCATTTTTTCAGTGTCAAGTATATGACACGTATCTGCCTTTATATTATTCACCGAGTGGGGAATTGCTCACCATCTGTTTACCCTTTTTATTTTTAAATTTTTTTATAGCTTATTTTGAAATTTCAAATTTGTAGCTTTAATTTTCAAAAGAAAAAAAAGAAGCAATTTTACAAAACATTGAAAACTTATTTATGTTCATAATTTTTAAAGCGAATTAAAAATAATAAATCTGTGAAGATATCTCAATTTTCTCAAAATAATTGTATATATGTTTGTTCCAGTCTCTAGCACTTAAAATGACGTTAATTGAGCTCTAAGATGTTCTCAATAATATATATAATTATAATCTATCGATTATAGAAATATATTTGATTCGATATTTCGATTAAAAATGTTGACCTAACTTTTTAAAAAGAATAACATGCAAGAGATACTAACGCAATAACGTATATACGTGCTTAGATGCACAGTTTACCTTGAAGTCACTTCTTATAATCTTATCCTGATACTCAATCCACAAACACTAATTACAAAAAAAAAAAAGAAAAGAAAAAGAAAAAAAGAATTGAGATCAACTTCAACTAGTCCCCGTTATTGGCAATTGGGAAATAATAATAATAATAATAATAATAATAATAATAATAATAATAATAATAATAATAATAATTTTTTTCTTAGTTCATATGACTCTCGTTTAAAATGTGAATAAATTATACAAAAAAATTCTACAATTAGTTTTAAACCAAAAATGAAGGATGTGTCCAAATTAATTAAATATGGAATGCTAATGCAACAAGTGAAGATTAAATAATTCTTCGTGAAAGGGCACCAGAGATTGTGAAATAACATGCACGCGTCATACTCAATATGATAGTTATTTATATAAATAATAAATAATTAACTAAATGACGGAGCGAGGTCCCCGCCCATGTTGTGACCAGGGATCTGGACGATGATGGGGCAATAAAATTTTTAGGCAATGCAACATATACTATAAGAAATTGGACTTTTAGGGACGACGCAATCATCTCTATATCCTTCGACTATAAAGAATGTAAGCGACATCATATTATTCTATAAAGCTAATACGTCACTACTATCGTTTCTACAAACACGATACTATAGGAACGACAGTCGCCCCTAAAAATCATATTTTTGTAATTATACTGAGAAAATCAATTTATTGTCATTTGTGTTATTTTTCTATCGATAAAACTTATATGTCAATTCTTAATTTTCGGGTTGAGGTATTTTAGAAATATATATATTTAACATATATGATATTAATATAGATGGTAATAAATTAGTTTACACGTCCAATTAAGTGAATAGAAGTGTAGAAATAGATAATCACATTTTATAAAATTTAATTTAATGGATTTTAATTAACTTCTAAGATGATCATATAAAAATAATATCGAACAACAGCAATAATCACGTACATACATGGGAGAAAATTTCCTTTCAATCCAAATCATAGTTCCACATTATATATATATATATATATATATATATATATATATATATATATATATATATATATATATATAACAGGTGGCGTGGCTCCTCTATCTTCTAGCTACCACATATTCCAAAGATTTCCCTCCTGGGAGCAAGGAGAAAGCATAAATTTACAAAAATGAAGAGATCGTGGGGTACGTTGTTAAAGATAACAGATGGCCAAAAATTAATGGCTATGTATGAAAACTCCAACTATGTTATAAAAGTATAGAAACAATAGAGAGACTTGTAGAATTTAATTACTAGCGAATTCTCGTGAATCAATTCCATTAATAATCTGCTCTATTTATGAAAACTTCGAATTGCATAAACCGTAATTACATAATTTCATCACAGATAATACTATTCACATATAATAATTACATCTTTTACCAAATTATTCCTCCACCAAATTATTCCTTCACCAAATTATTCCTCATAATTCATAACCACCAAATTATTCTCAATTATTCATAACACTCCTCGAACGACTATTAATACAAATGTCTTCTGACTGTTTGGAGAAAAACCCAAATGGGAAAAACTTCCAAACCGATTGCAGTGATAAATTGGAGTGATTATATATCGCTTCATCAAAACATTGCTCCCCCCGATGTCTATCGCATATGAGTATTCATGTCGCTGCGTTAAAACCTTTGTCAAGAAAACCCAGCGAAAAAACTTGATCGAAGGAAAAGAGCATACCGCCTCGCTTGATTTCATATCTTGAGAATCGATATCTTTACTTCGTAAATGATTTCAATATCATCATCGCTTTGGATCTAAAGCATTAGCTCCATTATAACTTGATCCAATAGATACACTGTATCAATTTCTCCTATCGTTTCAATATACCAGAATATGCCTCATTAAAACCTTATTAGGAAAAACCCGGTGGGAAAACCCTAATGAAGGAAAAAGAGTACATTATTCATGTGAATACGCCTTTAAAGTTGCCTCATTAAAAACCTTGCTAGAAACCCAATGGGATAAAACCTCACCAAGGGAAAAAGAGTGCAACGCGTAGATTTTATACAAGTATGTCGCAAGCATTTCAAAATCTTTCATACATTTGTATGAGTATCATATACATTGATTTTATACTCTTCGCTCATTTAGAGTGCATCAATTTTCTTACACAACTATAAAACATTCACCATGAACATATGTCTCCAAATACACAATTTAAAGCATATAAATTCATCAGAAAAACATGTAAACATATAAGTAAACCTTCATAACTAACTAACACTTAAAATATATCATTTAACATTTAATACTCACTTAATAGGTTATTTCATTCCTGTGGGCTTAGTTCACCCTTTAGGGTACTCATAAACACTAGCTTAGCTCACCCGATCCTTTAATTTCCTTTTCTGCATTACACACACGATCGGTAATTTAACTTTCATGGGCATACAACATATAATGACCACCATGCTTATCTTTAAACTTGAGCACTAGTCATCATCATCTCATCATCTCATAAGTTAAGGATTTCACATTCACCATTTATCATCTTCAATATATCTCAATATTTTCATTATCATTGATCATATGTAGCGCTACATTTTCATATCGTGTCGACACTTTCAATTTCATTTCTTTCCCATATCGACATAACTTATCGAGATATCTCATTATCAATCCTCTTGTAGGATTATACAATATAGTTATGTCTATATACTCTTCAAGAGCATATGCCTCCGTTATTAAGACCATCTTTTATAATTTGCTTTGATATATATGTTTGGGGAAATATCAACGCTTCAAGCGCGCTTAACTTATCAAAGCATCGTAGTTGATATATGTGATTGTTCATAGCCTTTCATGCATCTTTGAACTTCAAGTTCAGTATTTCAATTTCGATGATATAACATGATGCATTTCACATATTATTTTCAACCTTTAATACTCCCCTCATGCCGAGAAAATTTAGAACACCAAAACTCATACAGCTTGGTATGATTTTAATCATATATGTTCTCATCATTCAAATTTTTAATATGGGAATTTAGACCGTTTGCATTCTATTCTCGATATCGGCAATTTATTTGAGGACTTTAAATAATTTGCCATATAATATCCCACTTGTATGCATACTCAAATCCTTCAGTGATTTATTCAAGTATTGGGATATACATTTACTAGCTTTATCATTAAATCTGAAAATCATGCTCATACCGTGAGCAAATATTTCGTAAATTTCAAATTACGAATCATATACACATGTGACTATCTAGTGGATCCATATCATAATATCTAGTAGTCCACATGGAGGATGAGTGAGCCCATACTTCTCATCCTTTATTCCAGATATATTTGGGATTTATTCCCAATA
This sequence comes from Jasminum sambac, assembly GCA_018223645.1. Classification (NCBI taxonomy): domain Eukaryota; kingdom Viridiplantae; phylum Streptophyta; class Magnoliopsida; order Lamiales; family Oleaceae; genus Jasminum; species Jasminum sambac. The sequence goes on from CP073652.1 coordinate 34,335,910, forward strand.
TTGGCTAGTAATGATTTCATCATTTATCGAGAACAATCATTGAAGAATTCCTTTAATTCTTCACTTGAAATATTGATTTCAATAATTATTTAAACCGGGATGGTCAATCCGGTTTTGCAAACGAGTATTATTGAACTTCTAGTTCAGTAAATTCTTATATCGATTTCACTAGTATCTGTATAGTGCTCAACATGATATCATAGAAACAATTCACCGACATATTCCATCATCTTTTGGTGACATTATTGTCTACTATCGCTCAAACACGGAGCTACAAATTTCATACGCATCACATCCGCTATTATTTAATTCAAATCGTAGCTCTTACGCTTCATATTATTTATTTAAAATCTGAGTCTTATTTCATACGCCACGTATTATTCTATAAATAAATCATCAAAATTATTGCAAAATTCATCCTAACAAGGGTCTATACATTATAATGGATCATATGCTCTCAAATCTTCGAAAATACTATCCATCACTATCGATCAAAATCCTAAAAAGGATTTATCGAGGTAGGCTGGAAAGATTGAGGATGCTAATGAATAATGGTATCCCACAAGATATCCGATACTTGATTGAAGCAAAGGTTCGATTATCCGTGAGGTTTCAATTCCCTCTAAATACATGCCTAGTATGGGTAAAAGTAGTTTTTCAAAGAAACGGAGAGCAAAAAGATTAGGAGGATGCTACAAGTGTGCTCGATGGACATGTGACACTGATGTAAATCATGGGGTACTTGTCCAGAAACCGAGAAGATAAAATAGCATTCATTAAGGATGGATTGAGTAAGGAGCCTTTGGATGATATTCAACAGGCTCTTGAGACACATCCTAGTGGACACGTACAAGGTGAGCTAATGGCCTTATGGGCCAAATTCAAAGATCAACAAACGCGTTACAGTCTTGAAAAACTTACTTTAGAAGATCCTGTTTGTAAATTTAGTAGAAAATTTTAGTATAATAATTTTCTCATATTAATATAAGGAAGTTCGGTGTAATAACGAAGATCAATGTTTTTCTTGTAATTGTAAATATTGTTTTTCGATTTTAAGATATATATATGTATATATATATTATTTTTCAATCACCGACAGATATATGTCATTTTCACTTAAAAATTTTTCTGCATTTTTCTCTTTCATATTTGTCAAAAAGTAAATAGTGCACTCAATTATTGGTTTGAAAATTTTTCTTTAAATAGAGGGATTCATATATCTCTCATGTTCATACATTAAAAGTATAGTGCAAAAAGAGAGATAGGAGTAGAGATGGATATGGAGATTTTAGAATCATCTCATACAAGTCAGCCTTTACCTCGCCAGATTAAAACCGTATGTATTCTTGGTGGATCTAATTGCAGGCCATATCCAATATGTGGATATGGCAAACCGACTTGTAAAAGAGTTAGGGAGACAAGAAATCAATATACTATACTGAGGAACCAACAACAAACTTTTAGCTAGACTTATAATGGCCGCACAATCATGGGGAATAAGAGTTTTGAGCGTAATACCTTTCCATCTAGTTGGATCTAATACTCGAATTGGAGCCGCTTCTACCATGGGTCCAAAGAGGTTGGTGCTACAGCGCAATCCATCCACAAATCGCATGATGTATATGATGAATAATAGTGATGCTTTCATTGTCCTTCCAGGCGGCTACAACACACCGGAGGAAATATTCAATATAGCCTCGCTGCACAAAGTTGAATTTTCATGTCAAACCAATAGGTTTGTTGAATATTAATAATTTCTTTGATGGCTTACTAGCGTTTCTAGATCGGTGTAAATAATAAGTTTATCTCTCATTCAATGAGAAAATACTTATTTCTCGCTAGTATCGCTGATGAACTACTCATCAAATTTCATGCATATGTTCAAGAATCTGTGGAAGCCCAGTCCGCTTGGTCGCACAGACCATCGTGTCAAGCGAAAAAGAAATTCGGATCCTTTAAATATTTCATTATGAATCCTAATGTTGATGGTGGCAGAGTTACTGAGTATTTATACTCTAGACGCATCCCTCATTTATGGATTCAAAGATATATTTTCTTTTCGTATTTCTATATTTTCGAGTGTTTATTGCCATCTTTGATATTCTCAATATGTTCCACTTAGGCTGTTTTGTACTTCTTCTGGAGTCATAATAATAATATCATATTGGCTTTATTCAAATACAGATATCTAGTGATTTTGCTTCTTCAAGAGCATTTTATTCTCATATTAATACAATCTCATATCATCGATGAGATTACTTCATATAAGCTTTCCATGCGATATATTTTCTTTGATTTATCAACATGGGATCTATTGAGCATTTTACTTTCATCTATTTATCCAATGGTAACTTCAAGTACCACTTGCTCAATTTTTTCCATTAATATTCGGTATATATGGAGAAGTAATTTTATTCTCATCGTCTACTACTTCGAGAGTATGATTAGAATATTTGATCAACACTTCTTCTGGAGTAGGATTCGTTATAACCAATCGTGTAGTATAACCCACCACATTGAAATATGCACACCAATCGTGGTATTACCCACCACATTGGAAATATACTCAAACTATAAAGTGCATAAATTTAAATTGCAGAAATTAAATTTCCTCCAATAGGTGGTCTAACCTACCTTATGGGAATTATTGCAATAAATATAAATTTACTAATTTAAATAGCAAGAATTAAATTGCATAATGTTTAACTACTTCTTCAGAGTAGGATTCTGCCAAGTAGAAGGTATTAACCATCACTTAGCATATAAAGTGTAAAAATATATAAAACCTTCCGCTTAGTGACGCTGAACCCATCATCAAGTAGGAGGTATTGCATAGTAATTAAATTGCAGTAAATAAAGTGTAGAATTAAATATTGAGCTAACCCCTACGGGAGCTGATTTGTTCTTCTAGAACAAATACTCATTACTTATAAAGAAAGACATTTATCCTTTTAGAATAAGTATATTATGTAATTAAACTCTTCAGGAGTTACATTAATATTTCGATCTTTTAACTCAAATGGACTTCAAGCCATTTTATATAATCAATGGATTTAGAATTTCTTCATGAATATTCTATCCATTTTTCATCGTCAAATTAGGCTCGGTTTTACCCTAAGGGTAAAATTGTCCATTCCACCAAAGGTAAAATTGTCAAAAATATTTTATCAATGTTTTACGATTGGAAAATTATCTCCTTTCTACTTCAATTTATCAATATCAAAATATTCAATGACTATTTTGTAACTTTTTCAAAAGTTGGTGTCTTGATTTGTAAATTTTGAAAGTTTGATAATAACATATTTCAAAACGAGTTATTACCCTATCAATGTTGGTGTCAATCAAGCTCTCGTTAAATCGAGTATAATGGAGTCGAGAAAATTTGATTTTGATAATGTATACTCCTTATATCTCGATAAAACGAATGTTATAGTTTAATATATTATTATATTATAAAATCATATGATTTACCTTTTTCCCCTTCTCTAATTATTCCATGGATGAGATTTACTTGCAATCCATTTACGTGATCGGAAAATTCTTTGGACTCAATTCTTCCAATTTTGGGATTTATATCTCCAAGCGGGTTGTGTAGAATGAGGAATCGTGGGAGAAGAATATGAACAAAAGGGAATTTTCAATGATGTATTTGCAAAGAGAGAGTTATTTAGGATTGATGAGGATGAATTAATTCATTGGTAATAATCAGGTTTACGATCTGAGAAGATCATCTATAAGATGCAATCAGAAAGATACTTCTTTCATATTACTCAAAGGGTTAGAGACTGCGGTCTTGAGCAACGCTATATAAAAAGATAAACAATGTAGAGAATTTAGAGAGAATGAATTCTAAGGAATTCTCAGGAATCAATTTCATTAATAACTGACTCTATTTATGTGAAAACTTGAATTGCATACAACCGTAATTACATAATTTCATCAAGGGTATAATAGTCATTCACATATAATAATTACATCTTTTACCAAATTATTCCTCCACCAAATTATTCCTTCACCAAATTATTCCTCATAATTCATAACCACCAAATTATTCTCAATTATTCATAACAAACTACAATTATTGACATGAGTTACAAATTAATTAAACCCCTAAAAATATCTGACTCATGAAAAATATATATATATATATATATATATATATATTTACAATTACAATAATATCATGTATCATGGAATTGAACACATTTCATAAATTTATTTTTAAATATATTATATGGTCCATTTATATATCTTCCATTCTCCACAAAACTTGTGTACAATAACCCTGATCTTGACGCAATGTACTACTACTACTCAAAATTTTATGACAAACTATTTTTACCCTCCTTATATATAGAGATCGAGAGCATTTTTGATAGAAACTTTTATTGATCGAGAAGAACATTATATTGATTCCGTGGAAGAATATGTAAGGTCTCGGAGAAATAATATTTTCGTCAAAATTATGTAGTTAAAATTAATTAAATGTACAAATTAAAAGATGACTAATTTTTAAGTTGTGTCAACAAAGAAGAGATTATTTTTGGTGAAACTACAATATTATTGTTATCCTACTCAACACTCTCACCTATCCGCTAATTAATTAAGACAAACAAGCTAAGTCTAGACACTAATTTTAACGAACTTTTGGACTCTCAGTACCTTTCATAACCCCAAACACCCCCACCAGAACCCCCCCCAAAAAAAAAAAAAAAAAAAAATTCATAAATTCCTACCCATCCAACAAAAAAGTTACTTTTCAATCAAAAGTAACCTAAAGTAATGCATTCAAAAGTGTGATGTGATTGAATTTTTTTAATGTAAAAGATGAGAGAAAATGAGCGAAATTGAATAATAGAGATTTATGCAGTATATATTAATTCAATGAGATATGTGGATATGATTGGTTTGATAAAAAGAATAATGGATAAAAAAAAATAGAAAAAAGTGATAAACACGAAATTAAGGCTATCACCGGCCCCTCAAATATGCTGAAAATAAACTTCAGCTTTTATTTTTCATTTAAGGTCAGACATGCAAATTAAAGTCCTCTCATTGTCCTTGATTCAAGACTACTTCCAACACTAGCTAGTGCGAATATGGATCAGCATTAGCCCTTCTTTTTATTTTTTTTTAATTTTTGAGAATTTTTTGAAAATGTTATTATATCATGTATATATTAAAAAGTATTAGAAATATACTAATTTTTACTAAGTATTAGAAATATACTACTCCCTCCGTCCCACAAAGATAGTCCCACTTTGACTTTCACACAGTTTAAGAAAAATATAATTAATATCATTGGAAAAGTAAAGTTTTATTGCATTTTTTCAAATATGCCCTACATTTAATAATGTTAATACATCTTCATTAATAACAATGCATGTTTAATAAGGGTATAATAGGAAAAATTAAAAAATTAAATATACATAAATAGAAATGAGACTATATTTTGGGACGGATTAAAATGGAAAATGAGACTATCTTTGCGGGACGGAGGGAGTAATTTTTACTATCTGGACTAACTTATTAATTAAGTCAAAACAGTCATGATGCACATATATAACTAACTGTATTAATTTAATGATGATATGTATAATTAATTATGTTCCCCATAAAAAAAATGATATGTATTATGTTAATTGAAAGTATATATTATCATGAGTGATGACTTAAAATAAATCCCACATTAAATAAACAAATTAAATGTGAAAATGTAAACTAAGTTTTAAGTGGTGTTGATTTTATTTCCTAATAATTAAGTTTAACATTAATTTGCCGGAGATCGAAGAGCAATTAGTAGAATAAAAATTCTTCTGGTTCAATTTTATTTTTCAAAAAAATTCCGTAGATCGAATAAGCTCTTGCATGCTCATATATATATATATATATATATATATATATATATATATATATTTCCACAGCAAGATTTGAAAGTGTTCGACATGATTAAAATTTAGAAAAGAAAGCTTCAATTCGTTCTTGAGACGTACTGATCATCTCAGAATGCTATCCAAATTAAACTATGTAAATCAGTACATGTTTAAAACAAGTATTATATTTATATTATATTACAAAAGTCAAGATTTCAATGATCTTCTTTTAATATATTTTGCGTTAATTAATTATTCCCCTTACCAAACATGCATTTCCTTAATTACTACTCTATACAATCAGATGAGTCTAGATTTATTATTAATTATTCATTGTTTTCCTTACTACTATACTATTCCATCTAATTAAAATACTTCACACAATTAAATTAATATATATATATATATATATATATATATATATTCGATTGTGTGTATGAAATTATCTGATTTCATAAGACAACAAATTAAAAAGACATGAATTGAGAAGATAATCTACATTCATAAAGCAACTTAACGACATATTATATAGTCAAGATTTTTTATAATGTCCACCTTTCTTTAATTTGCTAATAATAATAATACTAATATTAATTGTTCTATTTTTCAGGACTCCATCTCTTTTGGCCTTAGTATTAGAAACAGGGTGAATGATCTAATGCCAACATGTTGGCAACTTATGTTGCCAACATGTGTGATGTGGCGCCCTCATAGGGCGCCACGTCACCGGCCAAAATTTTTTTTTTTTGAAATATTTTTTTAAATTTTTTTTGGAATCTACATCAAGTGATATGAATAATACATAATCGCTTCGATGGTAATCTCACCCGACTCTATCTTTTTTTTTCCTCCCAAAAATATGTGTTGATCTTATGTTCACAACGCGTGTTGCAATGTAATCCGAGTATTAGAAACAGTACTTGTATTTCCTAGTAGATGTATTTTTTTTTTTATGCGGACGACGTAAAGATTATCTAAGTAATAATGTGATTAATAAAATATCGTTGTTATTTGCTCGCTTTACACAATAGTGAAGAAGAATTCAATAATAATAAAGGTAAAAGATGTCTAATATATAATAAATCAATGAATTGATAAAAGAGGAAGAAACTGAATTATGCATGTGGTATAGTGAAAGCAAAAAGACTCTTTGTGTTCTTTATATATAGACGATTATTATTATTATGCCTATAAAAAAATAAATTTTATATTTTGTCCATTTTTTGAGGGGTCAATCGAGTATGCCAGTACATAATATTAATTAATCACTGAGTGGCGAATTACTCACTGTTTGGTCTCTTTGTTTTTCAACTTATTTTCAAATTGCAATTTTACAAAATATAAAAGCTTTTCTTAAAGAGAACCAAAAATTAAAAAAAAAAAAAAAACTAACGGAACAACTTAGGTGGACAAACGGATTTTCAACGTGGCATGTAGAGACCAATGTTTAGAAAACCGAACCGGTCAGTGAACCGGAGAAGCCAACGGTTCAAGGGTCAAACGGTCGAACCGGGTCGAACCGTTGTAATTAAAAAATATAAAAAATAAATTAAAACTAATAAATTTATAAAAATAATTTTAAAAAATTAGAAAAATCGGTTCAACCGGTTGAACTGGCCGGTTCAACACCGGTTCAACCGGTTCAACCGGTCGGTTGACCGATTTTGATCGATTTTCTAATACCCGATTTTAAGGCATAACCGGACCGATTTTTGGACCGGTTCACGGTTGAACCGGTTGGACCGGCCGGTCCGGTCCGATTTTCTAAACACTGGTAGAGACAGAGAAAGTAATGCCAACTAATAATAATAATAATAATAATAATAATAATAATAATAATGCCAACTCTTGATTGTAGTGCACTATAAACCTTTTCCACTGGTCGTGCTCGTTGCAACCCAAAAGCCCTGCATAAGTACATTTCATAAGATTATTAATCGGTACAACTTTTAATGTGAATATAGAAAAATAACATCCAACGACAACAATACAAAAAATATGTGTACGTGTTTATCAATTGATCATGACGCAGACAAATTTTACCCATGCAAACCAAATCGAAGTTCCACACTATAAATGTGGCAAAAATAAGGTGGCCAGTACACTCCTCTATATATCTTCTAGCTATATCACAAATTCCCTCCCTTGGAAACAAGGAGAAATTTCCATGGATGGAGAATAGATGGTGGAGCAAGAAGATAACAAAAGGCCAAAAGGGAAGTGTGAAAGCCGCGACTATGACCAATACAACAAAAGTATCTCATTCACGAATATACATATGTTCACAATTACAAAAATATCGTATATTGTGAAACACATTTCGCAAATTTACTTTGATAATATCTGTGACATCTATTCTTCTCCACAAAACTTGCGTACTATATATAATCCTGACTCTGACATAATGTACTAGTAGTCTAATTAACACTCGATATTTTATGACGAAATTTTTTGCTACAAAGAGCTTTTTTGATAGAAACTTTTATTTATTGAGAAGAACATTGATTTTGGAAGGATATAATGTGTGGAAAAGTGAGAGATAATATTTCCGAGAAGGGTATGCACCTAGTATAAAAATAAATGTATATATATTAAAAAAAAAAGATTAGCTAGTTTTTAAGTTCTATCAAACAAGTTAATTAAGAGATTACTTTAGTGAAACTATTTTACTGTCATCAATTTCACCACTTTCACTGATCGTGAAAATTCTAAAACACGTTGATTAATTAAGTTCTAAATTATTTCAAACAAGTAGAGAGACTAGTTTTGACGAAACTGCTTTACATTTATCTTTTGGGCTCTCATCTATCATAAAAACCCCACAAAACTCATAAATCCCCACCCATCCATCGAGAAAGTTAATTTTGAATCAAAAGTAAGAAAAAAAGCAAAAAGTCTATGGGCAGGAATTTGTTGAGGAAATCGTTCAGGGAAAAGATATGGGATTACAATTTTACCCTTAATGAACTCACCCTTTCTTTTGTTTGAATTTGTTCAGAATTCTTCTCGATGTCTTTCTTCGCACCATTCAGCTCTCACAAAACTAGATCCAAACAAATTCGAACCGGCAACTTCCAAATCCCTAACAAATTTGGGGCAAACAATTTCGAGCGAGATCAAGAGAAGTGTATGCTTATAAATTCGAAGGATTTTCGGAACAAATCCAAACTCCTAACCAGAAAAGAAAGCTTCCAAATCCTTAACAAATTTGGGGCAAAAATCTCAAAAGAAGGTACGATTTCTGTGTTTGATTCTTCTTCTTCGCATGCATTTGATTCTTTGTGTAAATTGTACGAAAGTTTTGAAAATTTTTTGGGGCAAATCCTTCGAAATTCAATGATTTGTTTTTTATTTATACTTCACCCAAAAAATCGTTCGAAGAAGGTAGGGTACCCAAAAAATTTGAAATTTTCAGAATTTCCGAATTTTTTTGAAGTTTTTCGAAATTTTAGGGCTCGAAATCAACAAGAAATGGAAGACTCTGCGATGAGTAACCCACTTTTAGAAGTAATGGATAGATCGTAGTACTCATTTTTCACTTTTTTGTTTAGCAAAATTTAATTTTTGTTGCATCAAACTGTAGTTACTCACCTACTTTGAACAGGTACAAGGTTCAGTTTTCTTCCACCCACGTTTCAATGGTCATCGCATACTGGACTATCTCACTTGGAATTTCGAGCTATGCAAGATCAAGCTGTACAAAGGGCTCCTCTGGACATGCAGGTATCTATACTGTGAGAAAGATAAAGAAATGCCCCTGATAAACAAAAATAATATTAAGTAATTATCACTATACTTAGTTCAAGTGGTCGAACTATAGCCAATACATACCTATTCTGTCCTTTCTCAATATACGAATGGACCAGAGTTATGTCACATATGGCAAGCTGTTTTAAATGGGTGTCATCGCTTTGCATCATATTCAGGAACTCTAGTGTGCCATGATGTTAGTGATGGAACCATTGTGGATTTGTTTGACACTAATTGGTATGTAATCAATTAGAATTCAAATGATTTGAAAAATGACTCTATTCTATCTCGTGGAATTTGGTTTGTTATGGGAACTCATGTGGTGTTTATCTCATGGAATTTGCTTTGTTATGGGAACTCATGTGGTGTTTTCTCCTTTTGCAGCTTTGGAGAAATCTGAGGACAGTTGATGCTAGTTTGTGAAGTGTGGATTTTTTGTCAAGTGATAATGTGTTGTGTATGACCTCTTTAGTTTTTCTGATTATGCTGTAGAAGTTTGTAGTGTAAGAGTTTTGGGAACCAATTATCATGTATCGCCAATTATCCGTGTAAGAGTTGGATGTTTGTGACTAGTTTCTGTTGGTGTTTGTGACATTCCCATTACGCTGTTGATCGGTATTTCCCTAATCCTGTTCTAGTAGTTATTGTTAGCTTATTGACTGGTTTGCAAAATGATACTTATGAGCATCATATGTGAGATTACAGCTATGTATCATGTAATGAATGAACTTCTTAAAGGCTATGGCTGCATGTCTTGCAATGTCCTCATAAATTGTTATAAATAAGAATATCCCAATGATATGATAAATGAGAATGGATCTGGCACTTATCACTATTCTAACATCACAAATGTCATATAAAAGGTCAAATAAGAGCATTAAACACATTTCTATTTAATTCTTACAAAGCTCAAATACATGAAAATATTTAATAGATTACATTAAGCCATAAATATGATCATTCATTCTTGTTCATATACTTTAAGTGAGACATCGAGGTTCTTTGTTTCCGAAATATCTGTGCATTTTCCATCATCACTAAGAGATCGTCCGTCTGGGTTTGCTTATTGAAGTCCTCAAGAAGCTTCTTTGCGTTGCTAGATTCTCCTTCTTCATAGCCGGGATCTCCCTTATTTGGAGGACCAACCAGTTTCCAATAGCTACATTCGTTACCAATTTTTCCTTGTGCAGGTGTAGAATAGATTCTTTTTATATGGGGAGTCCTTCTCAACCATGAAACGCTGCCCCTTCCAACCAGCTTGACATTCCAGACAGCTTACGTTGTCATTGCAATTCTTTGATTCATGACTACGAGAAGACAATGTAGACACATACCATTATTTTTAACTCCCATTTTAGACCTCCAAAAATTTGATAAAATCTTCAAACAGACCAAATATGGTTTTACATGAAGATGCAATAAACTTCAGGTCACAATTCATACACAGAAACATGAAACTGCATTAATCTAACATTAGGCACGAAATATGTCACTTAGGCTTAAACGTCTAGGTCCCGCTGACCATGTATAGAGTACACATGAGTGTTGAGAAGGTTATTAGAAAACAAATAGCAGACAAAGTTTTAGGTCCCCGTGCACTACATGTATTTGTTGCATATTTAGCATAGATCTCTCAAGATAGAGTAAGTTAGGGAAGAACAAGCATTTTTTGCATATTTAGCATAGATGTCTCAAATAAATTAACAAAGATGAAAAATTCAGCCAAAGTGACTAGAATACATCCCAAGCGAAAATTAAAGTACGTAGATGATGATGTCATGCACAGTAGAAGATGAGCTAATTAATTCAACTTGTTGTTTAGCGGCCAAATTAGTATGAACAAATTCAAACACAATGAAAAAAGACTACTGCAAAATGTTATCGAGAAAGAAAATTAGAGGCATTTATTTCATGTATTTGCAAATTGCAAATATTCCATTCATATGATTTGATACATCCACAACCTCTTACAAGCAGCACATAAATAAAATGAAATTTTCAAAAAAAATTTAATCGACATGAGATCAATTAATCATCAAAATCATTTAAAATCTTCAAATTAAGTCATAGCTTCATATGCTTACTTGAATATATACATATTAAGGCTTTCTTCCGGACATTCAAGTAAACATATTAAGACTTCAATGTGGCTTAACCGCTTAACATTCGAAGCTTCATTTATCTTTCAGACCCATATTAAGGCTTCAAGTAAACACGCATATATCTTCAAATTAAGGCTTCAAGTAAACAAACAAACAAACAGACATATCTTTTAGGCCCATATTTATTAAGGCTTTCAGACCTATATAGCTTCAAATTACCAACATATATTTCAGCATGAAAGGCTTCAAGTAAACATTCATTCTCCACAAGGCAGAACTGACCCATATTAAGTAGATTGATAACCAGATCAGGTGTCGAGATTACTTGGAGCAACCAAACAAGCTTGTGCGAAACTTTGTTAAAATTATCAATATATTCCATAACAAGCTTGTGCATTCAAAATCAATTTACTATAAATTAAGAGCAAAAAATTAACATCACTTACCTTTCTCGAAAAGATTTCTGTAAAGGCTTTGACTGCAAACACTGCCAGAAGGAGGACGAGTTACGATATCAAAAATAAACTTACGATCAATTAACATAAAAAAATTAACATCGCTTACCTTTCTCAAGTAAATTTTCGTAAAGTCGAAACACTGCGAAACATAACCAGAAGGAGGAAGTTCTAAAAAAATTCTTGGCAATTTCGAACCCTAACTATTTTGAAGGATTTTCAGATCTAGAATACTGGGTAGCGTACCATCTTCGAAAAAATGGGAATCAATTTCACATGGGAATCACCTTCAGATCAACGGATTTTGGGTGAAGAATGAGAGGGCATTGGTAGGGTTTTTTTGCTCGATTCATTTGGGAGAAGAGCGACCACATAGGAGAAGTTTTACCCGTGTATTACCTTACCAAGCAAAAAGTCTTGATTAAGGGTAAATTTGGAATCCCACCCACTTTCCCTAAAACTTTTCCTCAACAAATTCCTGCCCATAGACTTTTTGAAGAAAAAGTAATGCATGTGTTGAAAATAAACTAAAGAAAACTTTTAACTTTTACTTTTCTTTGGTGGTCAAACAAGCACAGTCCTGTATTTGTCCTTGATTCAATAGTCCGGCGCCGCATATGTGAACATGGACCAGGAGTACGTTGGAAATATTGAAAAGTAACGCGAGAGAATTAGAGTCGAAACTCAGCCCCGAAATTGATTCATAAAGAAGAGAGAACTCTATGAAATAAAGAGGTTTGAACACGATCGAAATCGCTGTCCTAAAAGTACATTTACTCCCTCTTGATTCGAGATGCTTTAGGGACTATAACGCAAATGGATTTAGCGGATTAATTAAGCCTTTAACCTGGTTTTCGTAAGCATGCCGAAAATATGGGAGGAACAAAATATATTAAGAAATAAATTTGAGTGTGTATCCTTATTCTCCCTATAACAATGTCTTAGTAACTTCCACTAACTTTTCCTCTCTCATCATTTTCAATCACCCGTACAATTACTTTACACTTTTAATATATATTTTTTATTTTCAACCACACAACTAATAGGCAATTGGAGTAAATTAATAACATTTTCAAAAAAAAAAAAGACCTAGGAATAATCATATTTAACAAGATCACTTATCTATTATCAATGATATTGCAATAAATTGGCAATAATTCATTTACCATCTTCATTATAATTTGTTAATTAGAGCATGTTGTTTGATACACATTAAATCAAATTAAAGGTAATTTAATTTTAGATGTGTTGTTGAAAAGTAAAAAAGATGAATAAAAGTGAATTAAATTTAATGCGTATGAATAACACATCACATCTTACCGATCATCATCACTTATAAATTAGCATTACTTTATAACTAACTATATTAATTCAATAATGTGTTTTGATTGGATATGACAACATAAATTGAGACAATAAATCTGAACCATACACTAGCAAGATTAATTACAAGTATAACATAGATTCACTTAAAATAATCTCACATTAAATAAACCAGAAAATGCAAACTTAGTTATAAGCATTTTGATTTTAACTCCTAATAAGTTTAATCTTTAGTGGAGATGGAAGAGTACGTACACAAAATAGGAGTTTCTTCTAGTTTCATCTGACAAATCCCGGCCGAGCTTTGAGGTACATTTGCAGTGCCATACTTTGGGTTTCGGGACCCTGAGTCGAGATAGGAAAATTGGGCCCCATACAATATCGTAAATTCAATTAATTACCGAAGCCAATCTTATGCAGTTATCTTTTTACTGAGTAAAAATCTACTATAGTTTTTGATTTTCTAAGATATAAATTGTAATATCAAATATTCAATGCCAACAAAATACGTACGAACCTTAATAATCTTCAAAAAATTGAATGGTAATGGCAATTAACGGTTATTACTTGCACAAATTTCATTGTCTTTCGAGTTGAAGAAAGTGATTTGAAAGAATTGCCATGCATGAATTATTGTAATTGGAATTTGCTAATAATTAGAATTGGAATCCGCTACTAACAAGTGATATACCCCAATTGTAATCTCAAATCTAATTAGATTGTACAAGCCCATTTAGGCACTCAATTATTATTATTATTATTGTTATTATTATTATATTATTATTATTATTATTTATTTTTTTTGAATGTAAGGCACTCAATTATTTAAAAAAAAATTTACACATTTGATGTGGCAGGGATGTTTCGAACCTTGATAGCCAAAAAATATTTTGACAACTACCCACCCACCTACCACACCACACCACCAAACATTTTGTTGCTTAATTTTACATGCTTTGATATACATAAAAACATTTGGAAATTATGGGCCCCCAAAAACATTAGAAATTTTGGGCCTGCGGCGGGGGCCTCTCGGGCCTCGTGGAAAGTCCGGCCCTGTACATTTGTGACAAAAATTGAGAAAATGACAAATGAAGGAAGATCTGGCGGCTTTGGGAACCAAAGACTTAGCCCGATGTTGTCAATTTTATTCCGCAAGTGAACGGATCATTAGCAAGTAATGCAATGATGAATAGAGTGTCGATCCCACGATGACTGATTCTACTAAATTTGTTTTAATTGAGATTAGTTTAAATTGAAACAGAACACAATTAAATAGAGAAATAATTTTATTAAGAAAATAAAAACTATCTACAAGAATAAGAAGACTAAAATAGTTAACAGATATTTAAGGCAAACAAATTATGAATGCCCTAGGATTACAAATCCACCACTGTTGACCACTTCAAACCGTTACTACTCGTTTCAGTCAATTCTCATTATATGTTGACAATCGATGTTCCTTATCTGTTAATTTGCTCTCTCAATACAAATTAGCCAATATTTACCTACGACCCACCTATATCTCTATCATGAATGCTAATAGATAAAAACACAATAGAAAACTAGAACATCACAAAAGGCTGCACTAAGCGTAGGAGTATATCTCTATCTCCTATCGAACTTAATGATGTTTGTTATTTGAGCTAAAAACACGTATAACCTCTCGATCTCAACATGAATCCCAAACCTCCCCTACAATCGGCCAAATTATAGGATATTAATCAACACAATAACAAACAATCGACAACAACAAGAATATCGCCTAGGTTAAAAATCGATGATCCAATATTAATCAAAAGCCTCTCTCAATGGTCAATTGATCCTACGTCAACATGTGAATTTAATTATCTCTAATTAATTTGCGACCACATAAACATGCATTAAATCACAAAGATCATCGTATAGCGATTTCATAGAGCATATTGACATAGACAATCAATATAGAACCCTATGTTGTTTAGGGCCATATGCTAATTTATATTGAATCTCTCGACACTATAAATCACAAACATGAATTAATGGTGATCAGACATTAAAACGGACAAATAAGCGAATAATAAATAATTAACCCAATAGCAGATAATAACAATGAATAATTTATAAAAGGTAAATAGTCAATAATGATTTCATCACAATCCTAGCACAATCAACAAGCCTAGCATGTTAAAGGGGAGAAAAAACAACAATAACAATTGAAATTCATCAAATTAACAACAAAGATTTCTTCCCCAGGGCGCCCGGCAGGTTGCACGTCTTCGTTCCTTTTTCCACCCCTCTGTCAACTCCATTCTCTCAGCCTACAAGCGGCCTTTTTGTAATGAAATTTTGTTGGGCTTAAAGCCCAATTGCATCCCTTAAGGCTGATCCACATGGTTAGCATATCCTTCATTCATTTCTTTTTTTTTTTTTTTCCTTTGTAAATTGGAATTGCATGGAAGGTCCTTAAGCTTTGTTTGTTCTTCAAATTTAGTCCTTTAGGTGTGAGATATGTCCATTTGCATTCTCTTTCCTTCCTTTTCTCCAATTGGTTGACATCAGGTGCAATCCTAAAGCAAATAAAAAATATAGACGAATTTAGTAGAAATTTGAAGAAAACAAACTATAAAATTCTAGTTCGAAAGCCAAAGATAAGTGCAAATCACCCGACAAATGGGTATGAAGGTATTTTGAGTCATTGAGTGGTCTTAGGGGCTATTTATGAAACATTTAAGTCATGAAAATTGTACCTTAATATTTTTCCATATTAAATCTTTCTTTTCTTTTCTTTTCTTTTTTTTTTTTTCTGTTTTTGTATTTACAGAACATTAGATCTTCATTATTTACCGAAAGATGAATTTAAAAAGGTAAAAATGTATATTCAATCTTATTTATAATAATTTTTAGGTCAATGTGACACAAAATTAATTATCATAAGCAATTGCATTTGCGGTGCGCACATATTCAAATAACGAGCACAAATTAATTGCATTTGCAGTGCGCACATATCCAAATAACGAGCACAAATTAATTGCATTTACAGTGCACACATATCCAAATAACGAGCACAAATTATTCTTTCTCTTTCCCTTTTTTTTAAGTACGACTGATGAAAACATAAGTAGACTCACAGTCATTAATACTGAAAATTTGAATTTTAATGTATTTTATTAAATTTCACTTACACTTCAGCATGTTCACTGAAGTTAATCCAAAACATATATACAACTTTATATACAACTTGTTGTCTTGTTATAGGGCTGAACCGAAAAATCGCAAAACCAAATCTAAACCAAAACTACATTTTCTGAATCGTGGTTTGGATCCATGTGGATCCTGTTAACGTTTTGGTTTTGAACCGAACCAAACTGCTTGAAAGGGGTTTGGTTTAAGTTTCAAAATTTTCAAACTGTTTTAAACCGTTTCAAACCATCAAATTGCAAAATATAAAAATAAAAATAAAAATAAGAATATTTAATTTTATCCAACCAAATTACACCCAAAGTCTAAAACTATGCGTTATATTTGAAATTTTGAATATACACTCTATGGGTCCAATTATTTCTTTAAAAGGGGGAAAAACGTATAAGCAACTTCATGCTAAAATCCAAACCGAGCACTCAGCGTGCCAAATTCTTGGTTGTACCTCTTTTTCTTACTTTCTTCCTTCTCAAATTTATCACTTCAACGGTGCTTAATCTCCTAGTTTCATGCCATCATTTTCGGCATTTGAAATTCATATTGACATTTACATGTTATGGTGATATTTGAGACTAAAATTGTAGAATTTTTGTTTGCGATATTTTATTTTAACAAACATTGATTCTAATATATTTCTTTACTTGAATTTATAATTGATGATGCTTATACTATCAATAACTTTAGATTTTTCATTTTTTTAACTTGTGGGTATATAGTCGTTTTGCCTTTTATTTCCTAAACCGTTGTTTTAAACCGAACCAAACCGAAAAAAGTGGTTTGATTTGGTTTGATTTAGAAAGTAAAGTAGTTTGATTTGGTTTGGAATTTTTCCAAACTCCAAACCATTTTAATTGGTTTGGTGTGAAAATTCTCCATAAACCGCCCGAACTGAATCGTGTTCACTCCTAACTTATTATTTTCAGTTCAATCTCATTACATTTTCACCAATCAGATTTATCTTCCATAATAATATAAAGTGGACACGAATGGGCTTACTCCAGTGGACATGTGTGGGCTTACTCCAAAAGGGGTCCAGTAACTTGACTGGGTCTGATTGAATTGACATCGTGGATGGATAATGATAATTTTCAAAAATGTCACTGTACTCACCAACGAATAGTGGAATAGCATTGCCACAACGCTACTTGTGAAATGGTTCACTATCTGCTGAACCGATAATAGATTTTATTACTCCCTCGTCCCTCCATCCCACAAATATAAATTTTGTTTTGAAATATTCTAAATATATAGTTTTGTTTCTATATTAAATTTTTTTTATTCATTTACAAAAACAATCTTATTTAATTTATCTAGTTATAACTATTACTAATATTTTTTAATATTGTTCATTAAATGAGGGGTAGATTAGGAACTAATTATCAAATTTACTTTTCCAATAACTTTTCTTAATTTTTGTGAAAAAATTAATAAACCTATATAATTGGGACAGAGGAAATCAATCACATTGTAGGAAATAATTTTTTAGAAAAGAAGTGAAAAACGAGTGGTTAAAAATTCAAAAAAAATTTGTTATATCAAGTAACGAGCGGTTGAAAAAATTTGTTACATCAAATAAATTAAGATCTATTGTCTCATTTTATATACCCTGAATTATTTTCTTTAATTAAAATTGTTCACATTGCAGATTCTCATGTGATAAAATACATTTATACAATTGTATTAGTTATTTAATTAAAATAATAAATTAAGAGATATCAAATGAGATATCAAATTTAGATGTAACGCCCACCTACGGGGTAGCATATTATTCCGAATAATGCCATTATTATGGACAGAGATACCCAAGAGGTCTATATCCACCCACACAATTTTATCCGTTTGAGTTTTGACCAATACACCTCAGCACAAAGATTTAAACAACATCAAATCAAATCAATTAGTATTATCATTCCTTTGCCCTGGATTATTTTATTTTATTTTATTTTATTAATTTTAATAACGCGCAATCGTTCGGTTATTGTGTGTACAGTATAATCATTTCCCCGCCATAAATAATAATCAACAGCTACGGAGATATTTCACTCAATCGGAACTGACGTGGATCGCCAATCGCTTCCGTCTGTGTTCGAAGGTTTGTTTGGTTTTGCTTAAATCAACTTATTGGCAACTTTCGCCGTTATCCTGTTTTGATTCCTTCATCTTTCTGATTCGGTAATCTGGGGATTGTTTTGTCTTTAATTTGTTGCGCTTGGAGGGCGCGATCTGAATGCTGCAAGTGATGGTACTTGCTATTATGTTACTCGATTCTGTAAAAATAAAATTAATCTCGGACTCCTTTTGGGGACACTTGTCCTGCTGGTTTGTGCTGTCATTTGCTGTCTGGAATTGGATAGTTATCAGTAATTAGTTGATGATTGATTGCTACTGATGCTTATATTTCCTGTCTATGAAAAATAAATAAATAAATAAATTTAACCTTCATTATTGATCTTATCTCTTATGCTACTAATTATAGGAAAGTTGCTGGTCCACCCCACCTCCCCCCAACCCCACCCTCCAAAACACCTACCGAATCCCATCTCTGTATACACAACGCACACATAAACACACTCTTTTTTGCTTAAGATTGTCTTGTAATCTTTATTATTTGATTTACTTTCTTGGGACTTAGTTTTGTTAAGGTAAGTTTTTTTCCCTCAATTTTTGACCTTTTGTGTACAAAATGATCTTAATGACACGTTTTCATGACTGGGATTGCTATATTTATTTTCTCAGATTGTATTGGGTGGAATAATACTGATAAAAGTAGAAAATTTTCTTGATTTTAGGAAGTGTGGAAACTGGGAGGATAAGACAAGGGATCAACAAGAACAAAGACTAAGAGTATAAGTTGGATCTGTTGAAAAAAGAAAAAACCTTCTAATGAATAAAGTCAATCAACCGAAAGTTAAGCGCAGAATTGGTAAATATGAGGTTGGAAGGACAATTGGTGAGGGCACATTTGCGAAGGTGAAATTCGCTAGAAATTCCGAGACTGGAGAACATGTGGCTCTTAAGATTCTTGATAAGGACAAGGTCCTTAAGAACAAAATGGCCGAGCAGGTCAGTTTTTTTAGTTCTTCGTGTTTTTTGATAATGTTTCTTCATCAACCTTTTGTCCTAACTCATTAGTCTTGTTAAGTGTGTTTTTTGAAGATGGTTGCAATAGAAAATAACATTTCTTGTTATTGAGTTGATCTTTGATGCCATATTGAACAGATAAAGCGCGAAATAGCGACTATGAAATTGATCAAACATCCACATGTTGTTCGCTTGTATGAGGTCTCTCTCTCTATCATATTTTGATAGTTGCTAATCCGTGAATCAATCTACCATTTCAAACTTTGAGCGAGAATTTTTTTTTGTTTTTTTGGTACTGAATATCCGATATCTCTAATTCATTCAGGTGATGGGAAGTAAGACGAAGATATTTATTGTTTTGGAGTTTGTCACTGGGGGAGAGCTCTTTGACAAAATTGTAAGCCGAACAGATTGTTTCTCTCATTACGATTAGCATTTCCAAGGTCCTATAAACTTATGCAATAGATAACCGGGATTTACTTTCAGAATAAGCAACTTTTTCAATTGATTATAAGAAAAAAATTAACTCATATTGAAAGTGCTTTTTCACTTCTTATTTCTCTTTTTGTGCATTGTTCAAATTCAATTGGCAGTTTAACAGTCTCTTAATCTTTCCCATCTTGAACAAGTTCTTTCTTTCAACAATGTAGGTAAATCACGGTCGGATGCAAGAGGATGAAGCACGGAAATATTTTCAGCAACTTATTAACGCTGTTGATTATTGCCATAGTCGGGGAGTATATCACCGAGATCTAAAGGCATTTCTTCCAGAAACTTGTAGTTGATATCTTGATTTTGGGTTTTTCAGACGTAACGCCCAATTTTATCCCTCATTCTGTTTGTCTGTTTGTTTAATGCTGCAGCCAGAGAACTTGTTGTTGGACGCTTCAGGAAACCTTAAAGTTTCCGACTTTGGATTGAGTGCTCTGTCCCGGCAAATCAGGGTAAATATGATGCCATAATTTATCATTTACTGTAAGTAAAATAGAATATTTACTCAAATGATTCCTGTAGGACGATGGTTTGCTTCATACTACTTGTGGAACTCCAAACTACGTTGCACCTGAGGTGAAATTACTGCATTACACAACCTTATATCCTACACTTAAGTGCATTTTCCGTTTACTCTTGGGACTAAAAGGTAAATCAACTTTTCGAATAGGTCCTTAATGATCTTGGCTATGATGGGGCAACCGCAGACTTGTGGTCCTGTGGAGTCATACTCTTTGTATTGCTTGCGGGTTACTTGCCTTTTGACGATGCCAACCTTATGAATTTGTATAAAAAAGTGAGCCTTTGGAATTTTATTTTCTATGTTTTACACAGTTTCCTCTGTTGTTGTCTCTGTTTTATCGTTTCTTTTGTTACTCTTCCAGATTTCTTCAGCCGAATTTACTTGTCCACCTTGGCTTTCGTTCAGCGCCAAGAAACTGATTGCTCGAATCTTGGATCCAAATCCAATGACTGTAAGCACAATGATTTTGCCTTTCCATCTTTTTTCCCCCTCTTTCTTTTGTTTGGTTTTATTTATAAACACGTAGCAATGATCGGTGAAAATAGGAAGTATCTGTGGCACTTGTGGGTGCTACAAATATGTAAGAAGTGGTTCGACCAGAAGTGCTTATAAACACTTTAACATAGCCTTAGAGCCTGATTGGCTTGACTTGGAAAAAGTTAGTTTTGAGTAAGCTTACTTTTAAGGAAATAAGTTTATGCATTTTCTTGTTTTCTTACATTACTTGAATACTGTATAGAGGATCATAATACCCGAAATCTTGGAGGACGAATGGTTTAAGAAAAATTACAAACCACCTGTATTTGATGAGAATGACGATGCAAACCTTGATGATGTGGAAGCCGTGTTTAAAGATTCTGAGGTGAGCTCTCGTTCGAACAGTCAGTGACAGACTTTCTATGCAACGTAGAAGTTGTATTCCTAAAACTGTGTAATGAAATTATGTCCTATATGGTATGGTAGGAACATCATGTAACGGAGAAGAGGGAAGAGAAACCAACAGCAATGAATGCGTTTGAGTTAATATCCATGTCACAAGGTCTCAACCTCGGGAACCTTTTTGATGGGGAGCAGGTTGGAACTTTTTCTGTAACTGTTTATCCTTGGAGTTTTCACGTTTTGATCGTCTTCCATGAATCTAAGCCTGTGTTCATTTTAACTTTTTTTCCACCTAAAAATTAACTTGTACTACTTGATCAAAGTCAACTTTCAATATTTACCACATTTCCTCGATACTATTGAACCTGAGAATTAGTTTTCAGTAAATAAAATTTTACCTAAAACACTAGTTTCGTGTGCACACAAAAATATGATGCGGTAATGTCACCCTTAATTGTTTACCTTTTTCCACTTTGATTGATCATAGGAATTTAAGAGGGAAACAAGATTCCCATCTAGATGCCCGGCAAATGAGATAATCAACAAGATTGAAGAAGCTGTCAAACCTCTAGGTTTTGACGTGCGAAAGAAGAACTACAAGGTATTATATATATATTTTTTATATTGTTTGTGAAGCGTTCTGAACATAAAGATTGTTATTCATTAGCAGTGTTGGTAGATTAGCGTTTACATGATTGTTTAATCTTTGTCGGTATGGTGGTGTCGCAAAACACAAGAATGCTACAACATGAACCAATTATAATGTGCCACGTAGCCAATGATTTTATGAGCACTGTGAAATATCATTATTCTACTACAAATATATTGATGATGCAATATCTACCTCAGGATTTGAAAATGGTATTATAATAAGGGTAAAGCTTGAGGTACACACACATTTGTGTGTGGCAAATGCCACACACTAATAGGGGCGTGGGCCCCCCGCTTTCGGGGGGCATTTGTGTCTTTTTCTATTTTGTGTATTAGAGTGTGGTAAATGTGTGATAAACTTTTGTATGTACTTCTAGCTTTTTCCTTATAATAAAACTAAGAAAATCTTTGTCTGCGCTCTATATTCTCTCAGATGAGGCTAGAGAATGTGAAAGCTGGAAGAAAAGGGAACCTTAACATTGCCACCGAGGTACTTTATCATAAACACTGAGCATCTTGTTTGCACGAATTTGACTCTAGTCGAAGACTTGCAGAGTAATTTCATATTTTGAATAATCAGGTTTTCCAAGTTGCACCTTCCTTGCATATGGTCGAGGTTCGTAAAGCAAAGGGAGATACACTGGAGTTTCACAAGGTAACCAAGTCTACCGTGATTTGTTTGGGTTAATTGAGCTGATCAGTGATCACTTAGTTTACTTGTCAATATTAACCTTCACTCCATGGTTAAAAAATAAATGAAAATTACCTAGCATTGAGTGAGAAATATTATAAAATAAAATAAAAGAACATCCAAAAGCATCAAAATGTGATAGTAAAGCATTTTGATAAGTAACTTTCGCTTCTGGGTATGCAGTTCTATAAGAATCTTTCAAGCAGCCTTGAGGATGTCGTTTGGAAAACCGACAACAACATGCAAGAAAAGAAGTAAGAGTACTTAAATGAAGAAAACGGCACTGGGTGATTGTTATGAACTGTTTGAAA
Source organism: Jasminum sambac (assembly GCA_018223645.1). Taxonomy (NCBI): domain Eukaryota; kingdom Viridiplantae; phylum Streptophyta; class Magnoliopsida; order Lamiales; family Oleaceae; genus Jasminum; species Jasminum sambac. The sequence goes on from CP073652.1 coordinate 34,359,221, forward strand.
ATGTTGTACAGGTTCTTGTTCTTCATTCTTTTGTTTTATTTCATGGGATTTTTCTCTCGTGTGGGGAAATATTATTGTGTGGGATTTCATTTTTCGAGTTTAATATATACATTTGGGAAACGCGATCACTGTTCTGTAGAACTCGCTTCTTGAGCATAAGTTTTTGTGGCTCAGTGAAAACGGTCATTGATGATCAATTCTCTGAACGACCTTCGCCAACTTTCATACTATATTTTAAGGATAGTACTTTTTAAGAGCGTGTTTGGCACGCTGTAATAGATCAAATTGCATGTTGCTATCATCCTTGTTAAGAATCTTGACTTCTTCGACTTGTGTTACCGTGCAGATTTTTCTGGGTTGGGATTTATATCGTACCTATGTATAGCTGCCTTGTGTACTACATATTAAAACAACAGTGCCAACTTGAAAAGAAATGGGACTATAATAACAAACAAAGCACACGCATAACAATTCTTTGACGAGGAAGAAACAACCTCATGATGCAAACAGAAGGTAAAATTTGAAAATGGTAATGCAGAGTTAACTCAAACCTAGTATTTCATTGTTCAAACTACATACACCAATGTTGAAAATATTGGCACACAGCAACAGTAACTACTTTCCAGAAAAGCCTGAAGAGTTTACGAACTTCTGAGCACCATCCAACGACAGTTCTTCATACACCTGGGTCACATTGAGAGAAATGATAATCAAATGGCCAAATTAAAGAAACTTGTACTGTTACTCGCAAAATAATAATAATAATAATAATAATAATAATAATAAATGAATGTACAATTCTATGCTTACAAGTCTATTATAAATTTGTTGAAATGCCTTGCAGAACCGTTCTGCTTCAGTTGGACCCATCTGGAAACAAAGAGGCATGGTGAATAAATGATAAAACATTTCCAGTCATATTTAGAGCACCGCTAATCTTGCAAGAAATGAGAGGCACTTGATTTACCAGAGGCCACAGCCAGTAATGGCTTACAGGAGAATTTCATCAAGTTAAAAAAGTTAGTATTTTATGTTATTCTAGAAAAAGAAACTCCCTTGTATCCAACTCTAACAGATAGAACATATGTTAAAACTTATCTACAGTTTATTTACTCATAAGTAAACTTTTCAAGCCTAGAAATGCGTGTTCATCGTCGGAATCTTTTGGCAGCAATTGAACAAAGTGGATGAAAAGTAGTTTTGCCAGTATAGTGCAAGCTCAAATAGTAAAGTAGAGCCTTGCTTTCAAGGCAACCATGAAATAAACAGGATTTACAGAAAGCCCCGAAACAAGCTCTTATCACAGTGAAGATGCAAGAAAATTAAACATGCTTCAGAATATAAGCATAATCTCGAAAAAGACATCAAGATGGCTCATCAAATCCTAATAAACAACGTAATGAACTTTGTGTCATTTAATAAGAAAAGTTCTCGTAACACAAAATGATAAAAGCAAGCATACCTTCTCTGCGGCAGCCATCTTTAGTTTGTCCCAGAAAGCTTCTGCCAAATGCATTAATGTGAAACATGATTTTCATCATAACAAAGGAAAAACTCATTTAAATTGCATCAAAAATGCCAAAGCATATAAACATTATAAATGTTATGAAGCCCAATTTTTCATTTTTATTTCTTGTTTTATTTTTTTTCTCCCACATCTGAGTACTTCTGAGAAAAACAACTTAAATAAATGTAGAAAAGCAGAAGACATATTTCATTCCTTCCAGATTTTAGCTATAGTTAAGTTATTTAAGCAAAAGATGGAAAAAGTATTGGTTAATTGCAGATCGACACTCCTACCACAAGTATAAAGTTCCAACAAGAAGAGAGATGAAACAGAACAACGAAGTATCAAATTATCATACATTGTTACCGTGGAGGTGCAGAGCCTCCCAGTAATAACAGAAACCTAAGAAAGCTTTGATTAACTTCCTTACCAAAGACAAGACTCTCAAAAGGTTTCTGTGTTCAGATGTCCAACACATTCATGAAGAGACGACGTGCGCACAAATGTATAAGCTTAACCATTTTGTTAAGTGTCTTTAAATTGTTCAATATCAAAATGACAAACACAAGAGTGAATTTGCCGTGTACCTCTTTTATAACCACCATCTTGTGCAGCTTGCCTCTCCTGATTTAATGTCATAAAGTCAAAATGCTGAATAGTTAGAACTAAAAGATTCGTGGATCAGTTATGCAGTACCTCAGTTTTTGAAGACCCAGATGTTGATTGTCTCAAAGAATCTAAGTCCATCTGAAATATAAAAGGAAAGTCAACATTTACAATGCCACAAGAGTATTTATAACAATAACAACGGGCAAAATTTATTCTTATCAAAGCCATGTACCCCAGGGAAAATATTTCTCGTATGCAGAGGAGGCCACATTATTTGGTTTATTCTGACCCACTATGGGTAGGTGGTTACTGTTCAGTGGCCAAGAGCAGCATAAATTCTTTTGTACTCATAGGATAGCCTGGTAGAGTTTCTCAATAAATTTTGATTATCGAACATTGGAGAACAAATCTCCGACAGGGAAAAGCATTCTCAATAAACAACAGAGCTGTTTTACAAACTTTAGTTGACTTAAATGAATATATTTTGAGACTGGCTGAGAACGCATAAAAATAGATGAAGATTTAGAACTTGAAAGTGCACGGAGCTCTCTAGTTATCTTTAAATGGAAACAGTAAGCTCACGCAACACACAAGAACCACAAGAATCTTCCGAAAACAAAATTTGCAGAAAATTTCTTATGCGCCCCCTCTATCTGTAACTAATGACACTGTAAACAAGTTCACTTTTTCATGAGAACTCACTTGGTGATTTAATGTAATTCTTCGTTGAACTAAGGTCAGTTAAATACATTTTTTTTTTTTAATTCACACAACATTGGGCATTGATTTACAATGTTCATAATAGAGATAAGTTACTAATTGTCAATACCCATTGAGATTCGAATAGAAAAAAGATGTCACGAAAAACACAACATTTTTGTGAATAAAGGAATAATAAAAAGCACCAGCAGTGCATAATGCGCAAAGAATCCAATGCGTACTGCACCAACAAAACGTTCTGAACAAATCAACATAGCCAACAAAAACCTATAACTAAATTTTTCTGAAACCATCTTAGAAGCTGAAAATTAATGAATTGACGATGCACCAGCATCTATAAGCACGCAAACAGATGGATAGAAACACATCTATCAGTGACCTGGTTTAGGAAGCTCACGTGATAATCGTGACATCGGACGACAGGAAAGAGCTCCAGACACCGGCGAAATTCAGATTCATCCATGGGATATCCTGAATACTGCTATGAACTACAATAAGTCGGAATTTGTGAAGAGAATATCAACGGAGAAGATGAAATCTTGTTAATCGCGATCTGAAAAATGAAAATGGCAAAAATTTTGAATAAATTGGGGTTTGCAGTTCTCTCCAGTTTCTCCGACAGTCTTCATAAGTTTACGCGCATTCAGTGATGCGCTTTTGTGTCGTCGCGTGACCTGTTCGGCTCGCCAGCAGGCAAACCCAATTTGGATATATGGGCTTGAGATCGAACCCAAATGCCAATTTATTTGGTATAAATTTAAAAGGTTCTTTTTATCTCAAATTTAAAAGAATAACCCGCAGTAAATCCCGTACGATGCACGAGAAAATATGTCTATTAATATGTGACTAGTATTTTCACCCATGTACTATAAGAGAAGATACGTTCATCAAACAATTATATTGCTTTAAAAAAAAGGAAAAATAAAATATATACGATTCTATAACAAATTTGACATAATTTCCTTTGTATTTAGGAAAAATCCACCTTACTAAATACACATAGCATAATTCCCAAAAATTTTAACATGACATAATTATATATTGTCCACAACCTTATCAATAGCACCAAGGCTCCCAATATAATCATATGCATTGCTCCCTATGATCCAAATAACACATAAAATATATAAACAAAATTATTTTTCGAAAGAATGATTGAATCATTTAAAAAAGTAATCCAACGCATATATGCCTTACATATTTCGTTCATCACTTATTCCATCCTTCAAAAACCTTCATTGGTTCGCGCACCATCGATCTCCTCTCCCACCATGACCAATCTATGTACAAAGAAAAGCATTATTAGAAAACGAATGACATAAAATTCTAGTGAGTGCAAATATGAAACATTTACAATTATAACTAGAAAGACAATATATTTTTTCATTTAGGAAGCATAAGGATTTTCAGAGAATGGAGCACACCACATGGAATGGGATGGAATATACTATCAATGACTCAAAACTTCATTCTAAACAACATTTGTAATAATACGTTTAAAATATATGTTTCATTTTTAAGAGAAATCTTACCAACTCGTAATAATCTAATTAATTTTAGTTACTTTTTGCTCTTTTAAATTAATTTTACCTTTCACTTTTTAGCAATATAATTAATTTTGATTAATTTCGTCCAATGAAATCGTGTCCAGTTAAATCTTAGCAATATATTAATTTTTATTAATTGCAATATAATCCATTTTAATTAATTTTCAATTCTAGCTAATTATTGTTCAAAACTTAATTATTTCTAAAATAATTGATTTAATAACCGCAAGTTTAAGAATTGTATTAATTTAACATTTTTACCCGTGCGTTGCCCGGGAGACTAATTTTTTAACAACTATAGATTGTCATAACAGTTAATAAAATAATAAATTAATTTTTAATTCTTTGAAATTTAATTGTACTAACTAAAAAAAAGTAGGATGGCGGAAATGCATGAAAGTGCAAAACAACCAAAAGTTTATGGACATTTCAAGTAATTAATCTTTTGTATTTTTAAATACAATAATTTGTGGCATTCTCTAATGCAATTTGTAGCTTCTCAAATAAACTATTCTATCCTTGTGAGGTTATTATATCTAGCAGGTCTAATTTGAGACACATTTGTAATTAATATTTATAAATAATGCAAAATGCGTCTGCAAGTGGCGCAACTATACTCGTTCGATGCACGAGATTTTTATGAAAACAATCGCTAATTATGCCAATTAATATAAAAAACTAAGTTAGAGAATCATTTTATGTTTAAAACAATTTTGGATATTAAAATAAAACAATTTCAAATATTAAAATAAGTAATTTTAAAAATATATTTAATTAATTTATTTTTTATTTTATTTTTTTACTTTTTCAGCTTATACACATTTTACAGAAATAAAAATTTCATAGTTTTATATCTTTTTTCTTCACCAATCCAAGTTAGGTTCTAAAAAAGATTTGACAAAGTTTGCAGTCTCCCGAACATATAAATTTTAATTCTAAATGTATTATGTTGTGTATTATTTACCTGTATGTAAAGAAGATTGTGGAGAATTCTTCTATGTAATAAAGGGCTGATGTAGTTTCAAAATATTATTAGATAGTTGTATTTCAAGACAAATTTCATAAATCTCATTGGCAGCCAATCTAATTCTAATCAAAGCATGTTTGATGTAATTTATTTTAAAAATAAGTTAATATCTCCATCATTTAAAATGATTACATCGATTTACTAATATTTTAGTGTGTTTTAGTTTTTTTTTAATCTCAACTACCGCAGGATCAAAAATCATTTTTCTTCAATAATCTCTATTAAAAAAAGGTAATATGAGAAAACAAATATCTTGTATCCTCATTTGATTCAAATTGCTATAATTAGTTGCACTAAAATAATAACAATGTACTAAAAATAATAGTAAAATAAAGAGGACACTCAAGTTTAACTTTTATGTTATATATTACATGAGGAGGCACATTCCTTACTTTTATGGTTTAATCCTACTTAGACAAATGCAAAAAATTTCAACCATAAACAGAGTTATATTTTTGTAAATTATGTAAATTATAAAAAGGGGAAAATTATAGAAAAGTCTACATTTACTTTCCAATTTTCTAAAATCAAGTTCTCTGTTTAGAATTTAAAAAATCAGGTTTTTCCAGAAATATGATTTTAAAAATATAATTTGTTACTTATATACATATATTTAACATTAAAAAAAAACCATCAATACATACGATCCTATCTAAATTAATCCAACATCCTATTTTTGAATTGTATATACTAAAGTACATTATTGAATGTCAATAATAACAAATTTTATTAATTAGTATAATCTTCTATTTTGGTCTCTTTATCTTCATTCAAATGTGGTCATTAAGAAATAAGGTAATTAATACACAACTCCATTTTGTTTGATGCACCACAATATTATTGCAACAAACATCCTTAATTTCCTTTTAACTTGTCACTCTCATCCTTTAATCTTTTTCATCAAATTCCTATCACCAACCTTCTTCTAATTCGTACAAATTATTTGGAGTGCAGATTTCTAATCATAAATTAGTCAAGGGAGTATAAATATACTTATTTTTGTGTAATGTAATTTTCAAAAATAAAAATGAATAACAAAAATAAAATTTTACAAAATATTTGCGTCTCAATTGAAGTAGAGAAGAATTGTGATTTGAGACATGATATGCTTATTTAATTGAAGTTTAAAAATAAAAATATGAGCGAGAAAAGATTGAGGGCATAAACATAAAAATGAGTGAAGTTGAGGAGTTTCATTCCAATTTAAATGTGGTATAAGAATTAAAAAGAGTCGTGTGAATATAATTATCCTAAAAAAAATATCCTTCTACAACTAAGCATGTTTCTCCATTATGTTATCAATGTTCCACAAGTTATGAAATTTTTCATAAAAATTTAATTTAATGTTAAAATGAGAATTGAATCAATAAATAAGATGCTTAAACTTTATTTATTTAGTTATTGTTTGAAGGGGAGATACTTAAACTTTATTGTAGTAATGATATAAGTCTGGAAACCTATACCTATATGTATCAACCTTTGTTTTACTTTAGAATGCGGAAAATAAATAAATTAACTTACGAAATATTTTTTTTAAAGTAAAATCCTATAAAAATTTCGATAGAGTTTCCTCTATATCTGGACATAATCGACCTGTCAAGAAACTCAGCATCCTCACAAAAGATTCAAGAATGTAATCACATTAGATAATCCAAAATTCTTTAACTTAGAAAGATATAAATAAATTTGAACCACAAATCTCATGTTCAAACTCGAATAACTTCCACCGTATCTATTAGTCTAAAATAACAAAAACCATTAAATCATGAGAAATAATTAAAAGAGTGAAACAAATGACTAATAAATAGCTAGCTTAAGCGACGATAAGTTCTTTTCACTTCTAAATTTAAAAAACTAGCAAAAAGGGTCCCGTCTAAATCTGCCTCCAAGCGCTTTCCTTGTTCATCAAGCTCTCATCACCTGTAAAGAATGGAAGGGTAATTTTGCGTGAGATAAAGCCCAGTAAGTAAATCCCATGCACATGACGTATGCTTATGCAGTGTAAGATTTAAATTAAGCTTTACAATATGTATCCGATTTTAACTTTTCAAACATTCTTTAGACATATAAAAGACTATCTTTCTTTCTGTCGTGAGCTCACTTGATGCATCACCTAGTCAATCAGATGCAGTGGGCTTACTTGAAACAAGATAAAATTCTATCGGTAGTACCGCAAAATGGATAAAGTTACTTTCAACTTAACTTTCACTTTCATTTTCACACTAACTTTCCATCAGGTAGCCTGGCCCCACCACCCCCCAGCGCCCCGTGCCCCACTTCCCACTCACACCTTTCATAACATAGATGTGCACCCATTTTCTTTAAAAATTTGGGATACATACTTTTAAAAAGATAGTATTTTTTCCACACTTTAACATCAAATGCTTAGCTTATAAAAAAAAGTCATTGACTAGTACGACTCATGAATGCCATGACATATCAATCATGCATGTTTCAATGTAAAACCGGATATGTTATATATACAAGTAGTAATGGAATTATTTAAATCAAATAATTGCACGTAGCACACTAAACACATTAATCACACCTTAAATAATCAACTTCAATTGAATTTCAAAAGGGGACTTTACTTACCTGGAGTCTTTAGTGAATTACTTTGAGAAGTGAGTGGAGGTGTCTCTTGCCACTCATAGGATCAATGTGCCAAAGATCCTAATTTGACATAATTTAGTTTAACCTCATGAATTTCTCGAGTATCACAACTTGTATACAAATTAACTCGGCAAGAGACACCTCCACTTGTTTCTCAAAGTAATTCACTAAAGACTCTAGGTAAGTAAACTCCCCCTTTAAAGTTTGACTGAAGTTGATTATTTAAGGTGTGATTAATGTGTTTAGTGTGCTACATGCAACTATTTGATTTAAATACTTCCATTACTACTTGTATGTATAACATATCCGGTTTTACATTAGAGCATGCATGATTGATATGTCATGGCATTCATAAGTCGTGCTAGTCAAGGACTTTTTCGATAAGCTAAGTATTTGATGTTAAAGTGTGGAAAAAAATACTATCTTTTTAAAAGTATATATCCCCAATTCTTGAAGAAAATGGGTGCACATCTATGTCATGAAAGGTGTGTGTAAGAAGTGGGGCGCGGGGGGGCCAGGCATACCCGATGGAAAGTTAGTGTGAAAGTGAAAGTGAAAGTTAAATTGAAAGTGGAAAGTAAATTTATCCGCTTCGCGGTACTACTGATAGAATTTTATCTGGTCCCAAATAAGAATCGCTCACTACATCTGATTGACTAGATGATGCATCAAGTGAGCTTACGATGGAAAGAAATATAGTCTTTTAATGTCTAAAGAATGTTTGAAAAGTTAAAACGGGATACATATTATAAAGCTTAATTTAAACGTTACACTGCATAAGCATACGTCATGTGCATGGGATTTACTTATTGGGCTTTAGCTCAAGCAAAATTACCCTTCCATTCTTTACAGGCGATGAGAGCTAGATGAACGGGGAAAGTGTTTGGATGCAGATTTAGACATGACCCTTTTGCTAGTTTTTTTAATTTGGAAGTGAAAAGAACTTATCGTTGCTTAGGATAGCTATTTATTAGTCATTTATTTTATTTTTTTAATTATTTCCCATGATTTAATAGTTTTTGTTATTTTAGACTAATAGATACGGTGGAAGTTATTTGAGTCTAAACATGGGATTTGTAGTTCAAATTTATTTATATCTTTCTAAGTTAAAGGATTTTGGAGAATCTAATGTGATTACATTCTTGAATCTTCTGTGAGGATGTTGAGTTTCTTGACAGGTCAGTTATGTCAAGATATAGGGGAAACTCTACCGAAAATTTTATAGGATTTTAGTTAAAAAAAATATATTTAGCAAGTTAATTTATTTACTTTCCGCATTCTAAAGTAGAACAAAGGTTGACACGGCTAGGTCTAGGTTTCTAGACTTAGGGTGTTAGAATTATGGTATCAGAGCTATGAGTTCTAAAAGTAATTCTGTAGACATTAAGAATTATTTTCAAAATCTTATGGGTATTGAGTCATGCCACGAGTGCCTCTTCCTCGATCATCTGGTAATATTTAATTTTACCTTGAACCCATGAGTATTTTAGTTGTGTTGCAATGATTGTGATTCGTTAGATTGTTAGATTGAATGATTTTCACGTGTATGGTATTGTATTTGTTCAATAATGGCTCGTAGTACTCGTTCTCAAGCTCACCAAACTGACCCTTCTCAAAACTCACAACACTAACCCTTCCCAAGCTCATAAGCCACGTTTCAAACTCTACTCGAAGGGACGGACAATCATACTGGAACTCAAGGGACTTCATTAACAATGGAGAATTTCATGCAAGCCTTGGCTACTTTCGGACAAGCAAGTTAGTCCAGGCAGAGTAATACACCAGAACATGGAAAATTTTCAGAGTTTAAGAAACTTTCTCCACCATCATTTGTTGGCACTACTAATCCCATTGAAGCTGAAAAATGGCTGACTGAAATTCAAAAAGCCTTCAAAGTGATGGGATGCACCGGTGGAGATGATAAGTGCTCGAAAAGCACTTAAATAACTCTTCTATTTTATGTATTTGTCTATTTTATTAGTGTTATATGTTCCGTTTTATGTGTTTTTCCTTTATTGTGGTGTTTAGGGTCACAAAGAATCAAAAGGAGTCAAAATGGATGAAAATCGAATGAAAACGGAAACTCGGAACCAAAATACAAGCGAATCAAAGATGGAGGGTCTTCGATGCAATTTTATGAAAAGTTGTTTTTACAATTTTTATTGTGCCAATATCAAAGAATATCAAAAGAGGATTTCCACATTTTTGTCGGATCCCAAATCGGAGTTTCCTAGTGAAAGTTATGGCCATTTGAAGAGAAAGGACAAAGCTTAAAAAAATCAGCAGCTCGAATTTACTGCCGCAGTTTAGTAATTTGACCATAACTTTTGCTACAAAATTCGGATTGACCTGGACTTTATATTGTTGGAAAGGACACTCAGAGGGCTACAACTTTGATGTTGACCTCTTCAAATGATTCGAATCATATCATGGTCAAAAAGGTGCAAAACCGAGAGTGATGTGAATGGAGGATTTCTTGGGCCATGTTTTGGTAGAAAATTCATAACTTTCTATTAAAATATCAAAAAAAGGAAATTCCAATTACACAATTCAGCCAAGATGCTTACCTATACCATGATACAATATTTGAACTAATGGAGCAATTTAAGATCATGATTTGGTGGTTACCAATTAGTGGAATCATAATAGAGTAGTTGTACAATTTTTTATTATGTTTTCTTGTGAAATTTTACCTATAAATAGAGGCATTTGTAAGGAAGGAAAGGCACAACTTAGTGGAAGAGAATTAGCTAGTAGTTCTCTCCAACTTTCTCTTCAATAAAATTCTCTTCTTCATTTGTTCTTAGTTTTAGCTTGAAAGATCTTAGTTTTTCATATTCCGGCGGAAGAAATAAAGGCTTCAATCGATCAACGATACTTCGGCTGTGAATATGATTAGCGGATCATTTCTTCGATAAGTTTCTCTTTTCCCTTTTATTTCTCTATTTATTTCTTAGTATTTATTTACTTGTTTTCTATATTTTGCGTATAATCCATCATATAGTGGTGGTGATACAAAGCGAACACTCGCTAAGTATGAAACCCCGCAAATATGAGTAGTTAGACTTTTCTATCTAGTTCAAGGGGGACGTTGTGTTCAACTAACATGTGGTTATCTTTTCTAACTCTTTAATAACGTTTTATCTATTCCTCTACTTCAATTTGTTGATTTGTTATGCTTGTAAACCCGTTTTTGAGTTTATTTGATTATTGCATTCACTTTGGCCAATTGAATCAATCAATCTTTAAATTCAAGTTACTTGTTAGGATTGGAACTTTTGATCCGTAATTATCACTAGATTCCAATCCAAAGTAGCAAATGAATATCGTGCATATTTATTAACAAGTCAACTTAGATGTATTAATTCGAGTTTGTGAAATTATTCATCTAATTCAACTCATTCTTCTCGTTCATTTCACGCTAGCTTTGCATTAAATCCTAAGAATTTGTTTAGGGTTATCCAATAGTTAGATGTTAAGTTAAAGAACTCACTTTAATTTAATACACTTAAGGAAGAATTCGTTAATCAGAGCTTCTTGGTTAATTGAGAGTTGATAAATTGAAGAAAGAATAGTAACACGTTGCATGGGAAAGATAAATATAAGTTGTTGACACAACCGAACCCTAGAACTAGATATTTTGTACAATTGTTCTATTTCAATCTTTTATTTTGACGTTCGATTTTCTATTTTTATTCAAATATCACAAAACCCCCATTTTTCTATATTAATTGATAAAATCAACTAGATTAAACACCGTTCCTCTTGGGTTCGACCCTTACTTACCACTTCTACATTAATTTGTAGTTTTGAAACCGAGTAAAGAAATAAAATAAATTTTGGCGTACTGCGACAACAGGCCCAGGAGAAAAGGTTAGATTTGCTGCTCATATGCTCCGGGGTGATACTTATGATTGGTGGTTGATGGTTCAATACCAACATGAGAAGGATACCTACACTTTCACTTGGGGAATGTTTACTGAAGCTTTCAATGATAAGTATTTTCCCAAGAGCGTTCGTCAACAGAAAGAAAGAGAATTTGTGAAATTAGAGCAAGGGAATCAGACAGTGGTTGCATATGAAGCTGAATTTGCTCGCTTAGCAAAATTTGCACCAGAATTAGTAGCTACAGAAGACAGAAAGGCTAGGCATTTTGAAGAAGGATGTAGGCCTCAAATTAAACAAGCAGTGATTCCATTCGAGCTTACGACATATCGAGAACTAGTTAATAAAGCCCTCTTAGTCGAAAGAGCACAACTCGTGACTAGAAAGGAAACAAGAGCTCAGCCAAGCAACCAGAGGTTCAAAGGTGGCACTTCTAAGAGTTGGAATAAAGGTGGATAGAAAAGGAGGAATGATCAAGGAAGTAGTCAGAGTCACCAACAAAATAAACAGAAAAAAAAGCCTTGCTTGAAATGTGGTAAAGAGCATCTTGGTGAATACCTTCAGGGCAAGGGGGCATGTTACAAGTGTGGTGAACCTGGACACTTCGCCAATGACTGCAAGGGTATGTGCTATAACTATGGGAAGCCAGGACATCTATCCAAGAATTGCAAGGAGAAAAAGAATTCTGCCCATGCTCGAGTCTATGCAATGTCCAAGTAAGAGGCTGAGGAGGCAACCAATGTTGTGTCAGGTAGCTAACGTTTAAATTCAAGTACCTTTATCATTATATATAGTTTGATGGCACGCATATACGTACTCTACCATGTCAGGTACTGTGTCTGTGTGTAATACTCTTGTAATTGTTTTATTTTATTCTAGAGCCACCCATTCGTTTGTTAGCCCTTCATTTTCTGAGAAACTAGGCAAGACACTTTCATACTTGGATACCCAACTCAGTGTATCTGCATCATCTAGAATATTGATGAGCTCTACTTATGTGTTGAGGGACTGTCCAATTGTGGTAAATGGGAGAAAATTATTGGCACATCTTATGGTGTTAGATATCCATGACTTTGATGTTATTTTGGGGATGGACTGGCTATTGAAGTATCACGCCACTATCGATTGTCACAAAAAAAAGTGGTGTTTAAACCCCCCAAATGAATCGTGTTTCTATTTTAACGGAGCTAAGATTAAGCCTTCCATTCCTATCATATCAGCAATGAAAACTTGTCAACTATTAAATAAGGGTTGTGTGGCCTACCTTGCATCAGTAATTGAAGTGCCTAAAGAAGAATTGTACATTGAAAAAATCCCGATTGTTCGAGAGTACCAAGATGTATTCCCGGAGGACCTCCATGGTTTACCACCAGAAAGTGAGGTCAAATTTGTTATTGACCTAGTGCCTGGGATAACTCCAATATCCAAGGCACCGTATCGTATGGCTCCTACCGAACTCAAGGAACTCAAAGAGCAACTCCAGAATCTTATGGATAAGGGGTTTATTAGACCTAGCATTTCGCCATGGGGTGCTCCCGTTCCATTCGTGAAAAAGAAATATGGCTCTATGAGGCTGTGTATAGATTATAGAGAACTAAACAAGGTGACGATAAAGAATAAGTATCTATTGCCGAGGATTGAAGATTTGTTTAATCAGCTTCAGGGTGCTGGATATTTTTCAAAAATTGATCTGCGATCTGGTTATCACCAGCTGAGAGTAAGAGAATAGGACATTCCAAAGACCCTTTTTCGTACTTGATATAGCCATTATGAGTTCTTAGTAATGCCTTTTGTGTTGACAAATGCCCCAACTGCATTTATGGACTTGATGAATCGAACTTTTAGGGAGTATTTGGACCAATTTGTCATAGTTTTCATTGACGACATTTTGGTTTATTCACGTTCAAAGGAAGATCACGAGGGACATCTGAGGATGGTACTTCAAACACTCAGAGAGAAGAAACTATTTGCCAAACTTAAAAAGTGTGAGTTTTGGCTTGACAGAGTACCATTCTTGGGGCATATTATATTAAAGGAAGGTATCGCAGTTGGCCCGAGCAAGATTGAGGCAATTCGAAATTGGCCAACACCAACCAATATTGTAGAAGTGCGCAGTTTCCTTGGGTATCGAAGGTTTGTTGATGGATTCTCAACAATTGCGTCACCCATGACCTAGTTGACCCAGAAAAACACAAAGTTTTAGTGGGGTCCAGATTGTGAGAGGAGTTTCGAGGAATTGAAGAAACAACTGACAACTGCTCATATCTTAGCAATTCAACAAGGTAGTGAGGGGTTTGTTATTTATAGCAATATTTCAAAGAGAGGGCTTGGCCGTGTTTTGATGCAATATGGGAAAGTGATTGCTTATGCATCAAGGAAATTAAAGGAGTATGAGAAAAACTATCCCACTCATGATCTGGAGTTAGCTGCTGTTGTCTTTGCATTGAAGATTTAGAGGCACTATCTGTATGGGGCTAAATGTGAGATCTACATCGACCATAAAAGTCTCAAATATTTCTTCACACAAAAAGAGCTAAATATGAGGCAGCATTGATGGCTGGAACTCGTGAAGGATCATGATTGTACCATAAACTATCACCTTAGCAAGGCAAATGTAGTTGCTGATGCACTTAGTAGAAAGAGCCAGGGATCAGTCTATGGTTTGCAAGTCGTCCAGAAACCATTATTGATCGACATCCAAAGGTTTGAGTTAGAGATTCTTCCTAAAAGTATATCCAGCTACATCGCCAGCATAACTGTAGAACTGACAGTTCTAGAGAGGATCAAAACTTTACAGTTGGAAGACTCTCGGATACTGAGGTTTCGAATTGAAGTTTCTGAGGGAAAACGTTTGGACTTTGTCATCACTACCGATGGTGCTCTGCTTTATGATAGAAAACTTGGGGTCCCCAATAATGAAGAATTAAAGAAAGAAATCATGAAGGAAGCTTATAACACCCATTTTTCAATCCATCTTGGGAGTACGAAGATGTATCGAGACTTGAGAAAATATTTCTGGTAGATTGGTATGGGTCGTGATGTGGCAATTTTTGTTCAGTGTTGCCTCACTTACCCACAAATCAAAGCAGAACACTAACGACCCTCTAGACTCTTGAAGCCCCTCCCGATTCCAGAATGGAAATGGGAACGAGTTGGCATGGATTTTGTACTTGGGTTACCTAAGACAAAGCAGGGGTATAATTCCATTTGGGTGATAGTCGATCGCCTTACCAAATCAGCACATTTCCTTCCAGTTAAGACTACCTATAATATGGAGAAGTATGCTGAGCTGTATATAGCAGAAATTGTTAGACTTTATGGGATCCCAGTGTCTACTGTGTCGGATCGTGATCCGAAATTCACTTCTTCATTCTGGAGAAGCCTACATACGGCCATGGGCACACAACTGAACTTTAGTACTACCTTCCATCCACAAATTTATGGACAATCAGAGATAACAATTCAGACATTAGAGGACATGTTGAGAGCTTGTATTATTGACTTCTCGGGTACTTGGGACAAATTGCTCCCTTTAGTTGAATTTGCATACAATAATAGCTATCAGGCTATAATCGGCAATGCACCTTATGAAGCATTTTATGGGAGAAAGTGTAGGTCACCAATACATTGGGATGTGGTTGATGAGAGAAAATTGTTGGGCCCCGAAATTGTTCAGCAGACAGCCGAGAAAATTGAGAAAATTGACAAAGAATGAAGACGGCTCAAAGTAGGTAGAAGAGCTACGCCGATAGAAGAAGGAAACCATTGAAATTCATAGTTGGTGACAAGGTCTTTTTGAAAGTAGCGCCCATGAAAGGGGTTATGCGATTTGGGAAGAAGGGGAAATCGAACCCTCGTTTTGTTGGATCTTTTGAAATACTTGAAAAGATAGGCGATTTAGCTTATCGAGTTGCATTTCCACCAGCACTGTCGGGGGTGCATAATGTGTTCCACGTCTCCATGTTAAGGAAGCACATCCCAGAACCTTTTCACGTCCTTAGTTATGAATCGTTAGATCTTCGTGACGACTTAACTTACGAAGAGTTGCCAATTAAAGTCCGAGAGAAGGTAGAAAAAGTACTAAGGAGGAAGACGTATCATTAGTCAAAGTCCTTTGGAGAAATTATGCAATGGAGGAGGCTATTTGGAAGCGCAAAGATGAGATGCACGCCAAGTACCCGCACCTCTTTGGTAAGTTATAATTTTGAGGATGAAATTCTTTTAAGGGGGTAGGGTATTGTAATACCGAATATTATTTTCATTATAATTACGAGTTTTATTCGTAAGTTATTTACTTAATTTAATATAGTTAATTGTAATTGATAATTATTATTGATAATTATGATGGATATTTATTGAGTTTTGTTTTGCAGTGGATGGACTCGAATGCCATCATGCTCAATGTGTCACTTAAAATATTTGATTTAACAAAAATGAGTTTAAGTGCTATATTATTATGTTTGTGTTTAAATTATTTGCAATTTAAATATTTTACTACTTGCTCATGATTTAACAAAAGAAAATAATAATGATAAGCTGGAATTGTATATTTTAACTTTGGGGCTAATTTATAATAGCCTATTTTTGAACCCAAAACTAAGGAGAAGAAGTCAAATTTATAACCAAATAAAACTCAATACTACATCTATTATTTTCCTCGCCAAGATAAATTTTCTTATTGAGCCCAAATACACCTAAAGACCAAAAGGTAGAACCCAATTAGAATTCATGATATAAAACCCAACTAAATAACCCAAAGACTCATAACAAGAATCACATTTGCTCTCTCTCACACCTCTCCCTCTCGTTCACTCGAATTGTTAATGGTTTAATTGAGGTTTTGATGATCGAAAGAAAGTGAGTTAATTTTTGGTTTATAATTCGTAATTATATCTGGTGATAATATCGTTATAGAGTGGTTAAATTATTAGCAAAATATTGTTGTGCAAATTTGCAAATTTGAAGATGTATATATGTATATTTGAAGCTTTAGTTGGGGACTTTGAAATTGGAATGACGTTGTGTGAACATGTCATAAATTGAACCTCCTCTTATGTTTTATCTCTTAAGTTTGATAGTTTTGTAGTGAAGTAAAGTGTAAAGATGAGAGTATATCTTTGTATGCATTTTACGTGTTTGAAATAATGCTTGAGTGGAAATTTTAATGTTGCATGAATCTGGAAATTTTCTCAGCTTCTGCATTTAAATTTCCAATGCCATAACTTTCGGCATAAATGGAATTTATCGGTAATTCAAATTGGAAATGATCCTCCATGAGTTATTTATCATTTAGAATTGGTTTCACATCATTTGGAGTCCCGTAGAAGATTTTATGACACTTCTTGTGAGACTGGATAGATTCTACCCGAGAACAGGGTCTCGCCTGGTTAAAGATGGTTTTGATGCTTTAAACGTGATCCATATGAGCGGATTTTTAAGTATGATGAATATACATAAGTGTCATACCTTCTATAAAAATTTTAGAATTTTATCATGTCGTTTACTATTTTAAATCATTTTATAAATGCGTATTGCCATAGCAGAATATTTTTCACAGTTTCTGTATTTAGAGTTGGAAACTTGTTTTGGCTTGTATAATTGGATTTTAGATGTGATTTTAATGAAGGATATTATCCAATGAGTTAGTTATCCTACAAAATTGGAATTGCATGATTTTGCGCTTTCGTTTGGGAGTTATGCCCATTCTTATTGGGATCAACGGGTTAATTTGTATACAAGTTGTGATACTCTAGAAATTAATGAGGTTAAACTAAATTATATCAAATTAGGATCTTTGGGACATTGATCCTATGAGTGGCGAAAGACACCTCCACTTGCTTCTCAAAGTAATTCACTAAATACTTTAGGTAAGTAAACTCCCCCTTTGAAGTTCGACTGAAGTTGATTATTTAAGGTGTGATTAACGTGTTTAGTGTGCTATGTGTAACTATTTGATTTAAATACTTCCATTACTACTTGTATATATACAATATCCGGTTTTACATTTGAGCATGCATGATTGATATGTCATGGCATTCATGAGTCGTGCTAGTCAATGACTTTTTCAATAAGCTAAGTATTTGATGTTAAAGTGTGGAAAAAATACTATCTTTTTAAAAGTATGTATCCCAAATTTTTGAAGAAAATGGGTGCACATCTGTGTCATAAAATGTGTGAGTGGGAAGTGGAGCGTGGGGGGCCAGGCATACCCGATGGAAAGTTAGTGTGAAAGTGAAAGTGAAAGTTAAGTTGAAAGTCGACAGTAACTTTATCCGCTTTGCGGTACTACCTGTAGAATTTTATCTGATTCCAAATAAGAATCGCCCACTCCATTTCATTGACTAGGTGATGCATCAAGTGAGCTCACGATGGAAAGAAAGATAGTCTTTTAAATGTTTAAAGAATGTTTGAAAAGTTAAATCGTATACATATTACAAAGCTTAATTTAATCCTTATACCACATAAGCATATGTCATGTGCATGGGATTTACTTACAGGGCTTTAGCTCACGCAAAATTACCTTTCCATTCTTTATAGGTGATGAGAGCTAGATGAACGAGGAAAGCGCTTGGAGGCAGATTTAGACAGGACCATTTTTGCTAGTTTTTTAATTTAGAAGTGAAAAGAACTTATCGTCGCTTAGTATAGCTATTTATTAGTCATTTCTTTCATTCTTTTAATTATTTCCCATGATTTAATGGTTTTTGTTATCTTAGACTAATAGATACAGTGGAAGTTATTCGAGTCTGAACATGGGATTTGTGGTTCAAATTTATTTATATCTTTCTAAGTTAAAGGATTTTGGAGAATCTAACGTGATTACATTTTTGAATCTTGTGTGAGGATTTCTTGACAGGTCGACTATGTCCAGATATAGGAGAAACTCTACCGAAATTTTTATAGGATTTTACTTAAAAAAAATATTTCGTAATTTAATTAATTAATTTATTTTTCGCATTCTAAAGTAAAACAAAGTTGACACGTTTAGGTTTAGGTCTCTAGACTTAGAGTGTTACATAGTTGGTCTCATAAATTGAACAAAAAATAAAAAACTTTAATAAGTTTATAAGTTGATAAACTACTTTAATTAGATAGAATATTTATCTCTCTTGATTTCAATAACTGATCTATTGATTTGATAATTTTTTCAATACACTTTTCTTTTTTTTTTCAAACACACATTTTAAGATCATTTTTTCAATAATCCTTATAAACATATTTTCAATTTATGTTGCATATAGAAGTAGATGAGATATCTTTACTCATGAAAATATTGAATCCACGTGGATAAGATTGTAGAGAACCATTCAAAATTGTGTTTATCATGCATTTGATATTTACTTTATTATTGTGATATATTATATGATACAAATTTTTACAAAATGCATTATATAAAAACGTAAAAAACTTGCATTTGATGTGATTTGAGATAGCTCAGTGTTGTTGGAAGCGGTACGAGAGCCGGTGGAGAAACTAGCACTAGCTTGACTGACCAAATTAAAGACAACAAAGACGATTGTGGGCGAGAAAGTATGCGAAACCCCTTCACAGAGTCATATCAAGGCCCGGACGAGTTTTGGAAGCTAAAAACATCAAAGAACTCACCAGGACGAGCACCGGATCAAGATAAAGAAACTAGCATTTTGTACGGTCGAACATAATTACCTTACAGCCGTAAAAAGGATGAAGCCAAGAACAGTAATTTTCAAAGAGAAAATTATGGCTGTAATCTATATTATATGGCTATAAAACAGGATAATACGACCGTACCCGTGTCCATATGGCCATATCTTAAGATCTCAGCTTTGGATAATTTTTATGCAGTGAGCCTTTTACGGCCATACTTTTGTTTCTTATAGCCGTACCCGTAGTTCTTACGGCTGTAGTTTTGACTGATTTAAGGCTACTTTTAGGATATTTTCTTATTTTATCATTATTTCTTTTTCCTAGCTTTGTATATGTATCAAGCAAGTTCATTTGCTTGTTTTCACCTAATGAAGAACTTGAGAGCTTTGTGCTTTGTGTTGAGTTGAGAATCTCTTCTTGCCGTTCTTCATTAGATGTAAGAGCTTATTGGGAACGTGATCATCTTCGAGAACCCATCAGTCAAAGATTCACATCTTGTTGGATATTATTACCACACCGTGAGTCTTAGAAAACGGGATCATGCGGATTACCTATCGGGTCTTTAGCTTTTCTGTGACTATACTGATGTCGTCTGGGTTACGTTAGCTCAGTTCTAGCGTGGTTCAGATCAGCATTCAAATTTGTACGTGTAATGATTCAAAGACTTACTTTTTTGTGATATATATATATATATATATATTCTTTGAAGAATCATCACATGATTTCCATCATGAACTTGATATTACAGCCTTCATTTTTTATCATAAGACTGGTTCATTTCATTTTGGAAAAAAAAAAAGAAAGAGATTATATAACAATTTCTAGAGTTATTTGAGCAATTCATTGTGATTACGAAAACATTCCTTGTAAGCTTCATTAATTTCATTCATATTGTTCTTCCCTAGATATATGGCTCCTTAATGTATATATAATACAATGTATATACATGGTATGGTTTATGATGAAATAAATTTATGCGATATTTTTTTACAACAATGTATCTTGTAAATATAATGTATGCTTGTTTTGAATGGGCAAATACAATATATGTTCATAAATGAATCAATGTAAAATATTGTATTTTATTTATTAAAAAATATTTTTTTATTTATCAATAAAGTATGGGAGGGTTATAATGGTCCAAAAAATTATTCCCATCTCATTTGAGCCAAGGATATTGCTCACCGTGGATTGACACGGGGACAACAAACCCAGATTGGAAGAAATGAACAAAGGATTACGCAAGTATAATATCGGAAAAAAAAAAGTTTTCCTTAGCAAGTGAGGGAAATAAAAGAATAATTATTTCTTATGAAGGATTAGGATTATATTTTGAAGTCCACTCTTTTTTTTTTTAGTTTGTCTGGATTGTGGAAGAGCTAGAATTGAAGAGACTCTGAATGACAGTCTCAAAGAAAGTAAAGGTGCATAAATGGTTATTTTTTACTCTTGTGCATTACGTGTGTAAATCATTTATTATGAAGGATTAAGATTATATGTTGAAGGCCGCCCCCGCCCCCCCTCTCTTTTTTGTTTTTATTTTTAAAACAAGTGCATAATATTCTCCTTTTTGTTTGGTAGATTGTGGAAAAGCTTGAAAATTGGGAAGAGACACTCTAAATGAAAGTATTCGAGAAAGTATATGTGCATTAATGTTTTTTTTTTTAATTCTTGTGCATTACAGATGTAAATCATTTATTAATTCTTGCAAAACTTAAAGTCCTTCATATTTTTCGTGTTGTATTGGTAGTTTTTAACAATAATGAATATTATTGCTGTGAATTGCCTTTGACAGTGTGATATTTGAGGAGAATTTAGAATTTTGCGTTCTACAGTGAACATTAAAGGATGGTTAAGTCCAAAATGCAAGAGAAACTCTATCAACATCTCAAAAAAAAATAAATAAATAAATAAATCCTATTGATTTTGTTGTTCTTTTATTATTATTAAATTTCTCATAATTATCAAAATAAATTTTATATTGAACACATTTTCCCTGGTGGTTATAGCTAGTATATATATATAGTGTAGGGATGACAAACAAAACCGTGAAAACCGAAAACCGTGGTTACCCGAACCGAACGGGGCGGAAAAAACCGAACCGATGGGTCGATGGAGCAAATATGGTTTGCTATTTTCTTGACCTGAACCGGGCCGGGTCAGTTATGGTTTGGGGAAAAAAAAAACCGAACCGAACCATTTACCCATTAGCATGGACGAAGCTATACGTGTAAGGTCATAATAATTACTAAATTGTGTAATTATATTCACAAGTTGATAGTTAGTTAAGTTGGTTAGTAGTGGCGTCTTGTAATGAAGAAGCCCGAGTTCAAACCCTCATCCTTGCACTTGGTTTAATTATATAATTTTTTTTTTTTTTAAAAGGGTTCGAAAACGGCTCGAAATCCAGAACTGAACCAAACCGGACCGAACCGAACCGTTTCGGTTCGGTTATGGTTACGATTAAAAACCGCCGGTTCGGTTCGCAGTTCTAGCCGAACCGTCCCCGAACCGACCCGTTGCCAACCCTAATATAGTGGCTAGCGCTTAAGTGTTATGCGTTTGTCTTCAGATTTCCATCCCACATCGGGGGTTCTAAAGTTAAAAATTGAAGTAGCCTCTGATAAAGAGGCGTTCGAAGATGTCCGAACCATATCAATATTGCGCTACTTAACAAATTAGGTCCCAACGCTATAGTTCAACTTTTTGGGTAAAAGTTCACTAGGCGTCTCCAAGTTTTGAGGGTCATTACAATAAGGTCCTGAATTTTTAATGTCTAGCATTTCGAGTCTACAATCTTTTAAAAGTTGGTGTTTAATGTCATTCCATCTAAAAAAATCGTTAGTTTTCATTAGTTTGACCGTTAAGCGGTCAATTTTTATATAAAATAACAAAATTAACCATTTTATGAATAAAAAATTATTGCAACTAAATTCATAAATTTGAAATATGTATAAATTAGTCTAAAATTTTAATTAGGTTACAAATATTGCATCATAAATTTTTTTTTATATTTATTTGGTCCATAATAAATTTTATCGAATTAATTTGATACTAATTAAATAGTTTTCATTCAAAAATTCTAACAAAATAACATTTATCCTCGTTAATATTATATTATTGTTTTTCGTTCAAGACCTTATTGCAATAACTCCCAAAGGTTGGGTTGGGGATTCTTTGTGGAATTTGCCCAAAATTTTAAAAGACGATAATATAAAATTAAGGGCAAAACATGTTGCTATGTTGAGATTTTTTTTATAAAAACTGTTTAATTAATATAAAATTAATCTGATAAAACCAAATAAATATATATAAAAATTAAAGGTAAAATTTTGCAATTTAAAGGGTGAATGGGAGTAACTTTTAATGATTTTTAATGGATTTTAATGTGAAAGAAGAGAGAGAATGAGTGGAGGTGAGTGGTTGAGATTTATTGATGTGATGAGATATGTGGATGTGATTGATTTAGGAGAGAGAAAAAAGTGGAAAAAAGTGGTAAAAAGTGATAAAAAGTGATAAAATTTGATAAAATTTGTACCCATTCGGGCTTTTAATTAAAATGCAAGACTAATTTATCCATGTTTCAAAGTTATGCATTTAATTACAATTATTATATATTCATAGAAGGGTTAATTTCGTTAATTTATAAAAAGTTTGGCCACATAACGTTCAAACTAACGGTTTTCTGGATGGAAGGGTTTTAAACGCCAACTTTTGAAAGCGAAGGACTGAGATGGGAGACTTTAAAAGTTTGGAACCTGATTGTAATAGCTCCTAAAAATTGAGGACCCCTAGTGAAATTTACCCAAAATTTTAATGAGACCCCTCACTCCCCAACCAAAGCAAACCCCACATCGACCATACAGGTAGGATCCAGGAATTATCAACGTTAAATACCACATCGATCTCCCCAATTTCCTTTCCCACCTCGGTGTCCGAATTCTCTTCGCTTCATTGACCATACCCATCTAAGCCTGCTGCTCTCATTCAGCCTCCAGCACCTCTGATCCACCGTCGTTCCACCTGATTCAGCCTCCAGTCGTTCCACCCTCTCGACCAAGAGGTAAGCGACATTAGCAATTTAATCAAGGAAATCAGAAAAAGCTTAGAATTTTAAGCAATAAGCATCTTTTTACGTGAATAAATTCTCGGTGTTCAGTTTCAAAAGATCAGGAATGGTTAATTGGATGTTTTAATTGACATCTAGGTCATAGAGCTGGATATTTCTGAGGCAGTGGGGTGAAAAACTCGCTTCGCTCGTGATTAATTGAGAACCAAAAGTAGTGAAGGGTACTGATGAAATTGAAAAAGGGTTAAATTTTTAATCAATAAGCATCTTTTTATGTGAATGAATTCTCGGGTGTTCAGTTTCATAATATCAGGAATGATTATTTGGATGTTTTAATTGACGTCTAGGTCATAGCTTTGGGCTTCTTCTGTATTTCTGAAGGCAGTTTATTTACTCTTGGTTGTTTAGAATTTGAGTATTTCAATGAGTGGTAGCTTCCGGTGTTGGTTGAAGATTTGACTTTGATTGTAGTAGATATGGACTTTCAAGCAAAAAAAGATTAAAAAAATTTAAAATTAATACTACTAATGCGTTCCACATATTATAATTTAACTTATGTGAACTACCCCATCTTTGCCTCTGTATTTATATATTTCTTCGAATCTGTATGTTGTCGCAAAATTCTCTTATCTAGCTAATTTTTGTGGCAGGTGGGTCTCGTGAACTAATGTTGGAGAATTTGATGGCCATTCAAGAAGAGTTCTGAGTGGTACACTGTTGAGGGGTGACACTTTTGTACAAAACGTCATCAACTTCGTTGTCTATATCGTGGTTTGAAATTGAATCCTACGGTCGGCAGATGTCGCCTTATTCAAGCGGAGGGGGAAGTAGGGTTAGTGTGGTTGAGAAAAGGATGAGGAGAAGAGAGCCGAGTTGGTGTTTTTTCAGAGAGTTGGGGGATGATCTGCTTGTTGAAATCCTAATTAGGCTGCCGAGTAAAACAGTTGTTCGGTGTAAGGCAGTGTGCAAGAAGTGGTTCACTCTTATTGGTGAAGAAGGGGATTTCTTCATTAGACGTTACATTCACTACCGTCATGATTTGCAGGTCAATCTTAAATGTGTGTCCCTAGTGTTCCAGACTACTTGCACATATCTTCCTCTCCCACCAGAGAAAAAGCTTGAATGGCTAGTTGAGGTAAATATCGCCAGTGAGAATCCCGTTGTACGTAAACTGTACAAAGATGGAGTTGTTGATATGAGATTCCTCCCTTGTGTACAACAACCTTTTCCATCAATAATTCGAAATCTAAGATTAGATCTCCGATTTGAGGCTTCATGTGGTGAGTTGTTACTTTGTTCCTACGACAACACATTCACATGCACGACTGTTTATTACATCTGCAATGTTGCAACCAAGAAATGGGTTGCTCTTCCTCCCATTCCCACCGGTGGTCGAGGAGAGTCAGATGTTGGCTTCTTATGTGATCCAATGCCCTGTTCTGATTGTGAATTAGAATCCAATGTTCGCTACAACTACAAGCTTGTGAGGATTCCTATAGTTAGTAGATTTTATGAGCCCAGTTTCCTCTCTGAACTCAAAATCCAGATGTTTTGTTCCAAAGAAGGGCGGTGGAGAAACTCGACTCTTTCTTTGAGCCGAATTGTGAAAGAACCACGTATGAAGAATCAAGTGATTGCCTGTAACCGGATGCTGCACAGGTTAACTGATGATGGCGTTATGGCATTTGATCCATTCTGTGAAACCCTGGTTTCACGTATCATTGATCTACCACCTGGTGAATCTATTGACTCAGAACGCTGTTGTTTTGGGGTATCCGGAGATCGAGTCCGTCTGGGTATAGTCTCTGGAAGTGATGCGGCAAATCTTATGTTGCTAGTATGGGAACTTGTGGACTATAGCAATGTGAAATGGTGTTTGGCATTAAGGGTTGGTAATTTAAGGTCATTCGTTCGAGGTCTAGGGCTTAAGGGCAGTTTTACCCTCAAAATACTTGCTTTCCATCCATATACAAGGGATATTTTGTATTTAAGTGTGGGAAAGTACATAATCAAGTGTAACGTTGGAGAAGAAATTAACAAGTTTAAAGTGCTGCATGAGGTTATAGCCCCCAGTGATTCATTCGGAGTCAAATCCACCTGGCCGAGAGCCTTTCCGCTTGTCCACCATTTTTGGCCAACTCCGGTGCCGGCACTTGCTTGAATCAGAGAGAAAGTTCAGACCACGTATTTAGTACTGCAGTTGATATTTAATAATTATATTTATTTGGATTTGAATTTGAATATTTATGTTTCTTTGGAATAGAGTGGTTTCAGACATTGCAAATATGATTTGCTAATGGTAGCATGGAATTGTATTGTATTGTATTTCTACCACTCAGGTTAGATAGTTGGTAGTTGTCCATTTTTTTTTTTTTTTTTGGCTTAAAAAATTTTTTTAAAAATGAAAGGAACCCTGAAGCTGTGAGCGGCGCTGTTCATCCGTATGAGATTCCTCCCCGTAAAATCCTTACGCAAAAACACACCATATGTTCCATATCAGTACATGAATAATAAAAATGCCATTACGAAACAGCTTACTAACCTGGGACCGTGGGACTCCATGGAAGGGGGACGAAGGTAATGGTGATTTGGTTATCAACGAAGAAAACCGACCCTGCTCCGTCAGTGAACTGAAGACAAGCACAAATTTCAATCGAATGTCATCTATCATTTCCCAAAATAATTATCAAATCATACGTACATTTTCACAGACAAACAGAGAGACAAGCTAACAGAGACATACCTTGTACTGAATAAGAGAAGCAATAAGACTGTTAGAGGAGTGAGAAAGTAAATGTTGTGAAATCCATTGTAGCGACGGGTCGCTGGTTGAGATGGTTTGATGATCTGATCGGCAGAACAATGGACAATATATACCTGCTTTAAAGTTGTGAACAATTTAGTCTTGAGCAAATCTTTATATTATAAAAAGAGAAGTGCCACGTTGGCAGTAATGCCAACGTGGCACTCATTAATATTTTTTTTAAAAAAAGCATAAAAATAAGTTTTGTAGTTAAAAAAAGAAATTCTATTTTTGGAAATAAACGAGGCATCATCGAGGCAGTATAATGCAATCACATAAAGCATGTGATATTTCATATAATATAAAACTTAAATGCTTGACTTGCATAAGCTAGCTCATGAGGGATTATAGATTACCTCGATCAAGAACTGAATAATAAGGACTTACGAATTGCCTCAGAGAAATAGGCTCAAAGTCGCCGCGGAATGGGCCACCTGGAAGGGGCGCTATAGAGGGCCAGGGCGGGGCGCCCCGGTTGGGCCACTTGGGCGGGGCGCCCTGAATGGGCCACTTAGGCGGGGCACCCTGGTTAGGCCACTTGGGCGGCGTGCCCTGGTTGGGTCATTTGGGCGGGGCGCCCTAGTTGGGCCACCTAGGAGGGCCACATTATTTGACCAGTCAAGACTTGTTGGGAAAGATTGAGAGATAAATATCTTTGACATTGAAAGACTCCACCATGTCCCATCACGTCTTATAGTTGCAACTGGAGATGAGCTTTTTGTAGGGGTGGGCGTTTCGGGGTACGGTTCCGGGTAATGAACTATCCAGAACCGAACCGTAAATTCCGGTTCCTTGAAAAATGGATCCGTTCGGTTCCTTTCAAACAAAATACCCGAACGGTTCCGGTTCCTTCCGGTTCCGGTTCGGTTCCGGTTATTTTGTGATACATGTTCTATTACTTGAAAATCATTGGGAGAAAAATAAAAAATTTGATTGAAATATAAACCCATCGAAAAAAAAGAGTGAAATTACTTGCGAAGGAAGCGGCGGCTTCTTCTGCTTTGCTTTCTGGCGGCAAATGCCGACCTATTCTTTGCTGTAAAGCGACCTTCTTCGCCGCTAGCGACAAGCAAGAAGCTGCTGCTTAAAGCATCAACTTAACGCAGCGACTTCTTCTTTGCTAAAGAAGCGACAACTCGGCCACGAAATACAATATTTTTTTCCCTATTTGATTCGGTTCGGTTCAGGTTTTTAAAAAGGATCCGTTCGGTTCTCATTCGGTTCGGGTTGATTCGGTTCCTTTTTTTTAAAGAACCGTTCGGTTCCGGTTCTTTCGGTTCGGTTCTGGTTCTACCCGTTCGGTTCCGGTTTTTTTGCCCACTCCTAGCTTTTTGTTTGAGGTTTTCCAAAATCTTGTTTGGTTGCTGGCTTTTTCAAGTCCTCCTTTGACAAAAACAAGCTTTTAGCTCGAGCTTCATGAAGGAAAAATGGGTCTTTTTTCAGCTTGATCTCGTTTGATCGTTTTCCTTGTTTTGTAGTAGCCTTTTTTGTTTAAGAATCATCGTCTTTTTCAAGATCCACTAGGGTTTTAGATCCCTGTCTTTTTGCCGGAAAATATTGGATATTTCCGGCGGCCTTTGTGTCGATTCCCACAGACGGCGCCAATCTGTTGACCTCCAAAAATGGATGCTGATCGGCCTCCCCGAGTCGAGACGGCCGGCCTCCAAAAATAGGCGCAAATCAGAATCCCGATGACGATCCCGCATCCCTACACACGTAACAACCCGTTAGAGCCTCGAGCCACCGCGGCGACTGTGGCGGCGGGGACTCCGACGACCAAGTCAACGGCCGAAAGTGCCTGAAAGTATAGGGAAAGTCGGGTTTTGTCTATAGAAGGAGAAAGGGTCTACGTGCAAATGAATTTGACTCACATATATATAGAGGTGAAATGGGGGTGGTGGGCCGAGCTGTGGAGTGGGTCTAGTCGAGACCCAATAACATAATCGAGCCCAATAATTCATTATATCAGTTGACGAAACCCATTATTATTTTGACCAGTAACACAGTATTAAACACATACATACACACATAGTATATAAGATAATTTACAAATTTGTAGAGAGACGAGAAATGCAGAGAAACTCTAATAAAAGAAATTTTGCGGTTTTTTTTCCGTTTAATTATGATGATGATGATGATGATTTCTAAATGACGCGGTGTAATAGTGAGATTCAGGGCCCAATTGCAGAACCGGTCAAATAGGCCAACATACAGACACAGGAGTGCAGGACCATAACTTCAGCGGGTTGGGCCCAAGCAAAACTGGATTGCTACACTAGAGCGAATACTTCCTTGAGTCGAAGCACACCCTCTTGTAATTTACCTGTCTGCGCAACTATCTTATCCAGTCAAATAATATACAAGCCATGGACATCAAAAAAAAAAAAAATAAAAAAATCGAGTATTAGTTATTATTATTTACATTTCTCATGATTTGATTTAAACAGAAAAGTAAATGTCCAAATGTATTAATTATTAACTTAAGCCAAAAAAACCTCATATGATACATATCACTGTTCTAAAAAACATGTGATTATACATCAAAATCAAGCTTCAGCTTTTGTCTAGCCTAAGTGGAGTTTAGGCATAAGCTAGCCGAAATTTAAACATAAAACAAACAAAAAAAAAGGGTGCGACTAAGCGAGAAGGTCAAACTTCCCGACGAGCGACTGCACATCAATTAGACGAGGTTTTTACATCATCTGTAGTTGAAGACCTGATAAGTAGAGTTAACACGAACAAGACATAATTTGAATCGATAATATATCTGTAATAATGTACTCTAATACAGCATCTCTTCTTCCGGATATCAAATTATGTATTCAATGATATTCATATCTTTGACAAACGAAATGAATTTACATACACGTATGCGCGTATACAAGATACATTCTTGATTATTTACGTAGGCATAAAACCATGATCCATATCTGCCTTCCTGAATCTTGAATGCACAAGCTGCATCTCTGCACCAGTTCAGACGGTCCAAAGATCATATCAATGGTGAAATCAAGGGAAAATACAACTGAAGCACCTCAACATGCCCTTTCTCCTCTGCACAGCAGACAGTTTTCAACAAGATTAGAAAGAATAATGCCGACTTTGTAGACACGGTCATATAAACAAGATCGTCATAAATTTTTGTCACAATATTTTGATATTCTAACCTGGTGTTTGATCCATCTACATTTTTGAAAAATCATCATACATTTTGAAAAATCGTCCTAGGTAGAATTGAAGGTTGAGAACTCCGTAACATCCATTTCAAGGTGATTGGATTTCATTCAAAATGTATCCATATCTACCAGTTTCTAAGTTGGTCAACCAGTTTCACATGGTTGTGAAGTGAAAAAGGATTAGACATTGGTTTCATCACTGATAGGAAGTCAGCAAGCTCATTTGAGAAAGGCTTTTCGACAAGAAAAAGGGATTCGTTTGGAATAAACAGTTAATCTAGGACGTTTCTAGTTTGCATACTTGGTGTCGATTTGGTTTTACTCGTTCGATTTATTCCTTAGTATCCATGAAGCATAAATTCTCGTCTTAGGCCCCCCAGTTATGTCCGCTCCAACTCTGACACAACCACTAGGACCACAGGTTGCATCCTGTCCACTCTCAATAGTTGACCTAAATTAAGTGCCAAACTGTAAATAATTTCTAGTGTTTGATCTAACTTCAAAAATTTGCCTATAATTTAGATAGAGCTGGAGCTTTGACGAAACACCTAGCATATCAAATGTGAAAGTAGAAATTAAACTTGAAAATAATTAAATATAAAATAAGACGCATCGCAGAATATTTAGACACGTATAGCCACGTGTCTAGAGACACAATACTCTACCATAGGAGGGATAGAGTACAGAACAACATTTTCTGGCATGTCAAGATCCATGTGCATTTAGTTTGACCAAGGGGATATGGATCAAGAAACACCAGAAAACGAGTAATGGATCATGATTCCTTTTATGATTACTGGTATATCCAGTAAGAACCGTCATTAAAATGCAGAGCAATTTCCAACTTCAACAGTTACGAAAAGTAAATTGCAACTAGTGTAAGAAATAGAATATTACCCCAACAGATTCTTCGTTGGCAGGTTTCTTCAGAAGTTCATTTTCATTTCCGATGCTGTGGGGTGTGTAGTCACTTTTGTGCTGCTTCCTATTGGCACGAGCTTGTGAAAACACTACTGTGTAATTAGTATCTGTCCCAACCTTTTGATCCCATTTCCCAAATTCAGGCACAGACTTCCTGTTTTTCTGCCAGTCAAGAAAACGCAACAAATAAGATCAGTAAATGCAAATTCTGCACAGGTAACATCAACATTATAGAACAGCGACTTGATAAATCATCTCTTTACAAGCGTAAGTGTGAAGACAGGACTTTTGTCTCCTTTGATATGCATCAGTCAACATCCCCTTGCTCGTAAGGCACATTGACTGATGCATCTAACGTGAAATGTGAAACATGAAGACATGACTTTTGTCTGCTTTGATATGTATCAGTCAATATCCCCTTGGTCGTGAAGCACATTGACTGATGCATCTAGCAGACATTGATGCTAGACTTACACAATGACTATGTATTGCGTAAATTAAACTCTTCTATGGCTGCTAAAACTCGTGGTAGATAATTTCACGACTATGTATACACATATGACAAAAAAATTATCATCAATGATGAGAAATTGGCTTGTCGAATACAGATTAGATGAACATTAACCAAGAATAATCCATTTCAGCTCCCCTGTGAAAATAGAAGTTAGCAAACTGTGAAGAAAAAGTGGCAATATAAGATTATAAGAGTATTTGACTTCATAATCATGTAAACTATGAGCAATATTAAACAACCAACCAATGAACTTACCCGAGAATGCATACATTTTTCTCACAATTAGTTATCTCAGATATTTAAATAGAATGTATGCTTTTTGGGCCTACGGCTGAATGGGGATTAAGGTAGGTTGAAACGTTAGCATCATATCATACGGAATTAATTGTTATAACCAATTCATAGTGAAAAAATGATTCATGCATTGAACTCCAAACTTATCAAGAATAAAGCTGGCTTCCAGTTTCTTGTGATCACCATTCAAGACGCCCATTCACAATTGCGTTAATAAAATATAACAAAGAACAAAGAAAAGGAAAAAAGGAGATAGTTCCAATAAATTTGGAATCGACTTCATGAATCAAATATGAGTTCTATGAAGATTCAATTTGAGAGGATATGCAACCCTAGCATTCAAGCTCGAAACATTCGAAATCGAATAAACTAAATCAATATGTACAGAAATGCATTTAAAATTTTCTTAATTTTTGGAAAAAATCCAGAAAACTTGCCTCCATTGAAAATGGGAGATGAGAGCAAAGGGCGGAAAACTTGGGAAGCAGTCACTCTTATTTCCCCGTTCATGTACAACATTTATATGGCATTTGGGGAATTTAAAGAGAAGATTCAATTTAAGGGGAATGAAACCAAATAATCTCAGGCCATTAAAATTCATAAATTATCTGGAATCTTTTGCTGGTGAAAATGGAAGGGAGAGAGGATTAATAGGTTAAATTGTTGGGAGGAAGCATGATTCTCTCCGGAAAAGCCCCAAATTTGACATATACAATAAACGGTTACCGAACCACATACCAAAAAAAAAAAAAAAAAAGACCCACATACCATTTTGTGTTTGTTTAAATTTTCTTTTCCTTTTTTTTTCTTAAAAAAATTTGAAGAGTGTCATTCACATTCACTTTTTTAATCTTTACACCCACATTTTTCTTTAATACCGAACACACCCTTTTTTCTAACTGGAGCCGAACATGCAAATGGAACATCGGCCAAGAACGAGCGAAAGCCATGTTGGATACTCGGCCAAGGATGGCCGAGCATCCTAAAGGATGCTCGCCCATTTAGCATGTTCGGCCATCCATGGCCGAGCATCGATTCCCGCATCTCCTTTTTTTTTTTTATTCATAATGTAATTAATATTTTTTTATATTATTTTTTATTTGGGGAAGGAACATGTGATATATGAGTTGGATCGAAAGGGACGAAACTGCACTTTGCAAATTTGGTGTCCGAGCTCTATTTTGGACAAATAATATACCGATTTGGGGTAACTCAATGTTACGAGTCGAACTCACTGCTTTACAGTGATGTGTGATGGATTTTGGGCATTCGAGCGCGTTTAGGTAGCGAAATCAGCGTTTTTCTACTTTTGGAGTAATTTATTTTCGTTTATTTGTTTTTAATTTTAGTAGTTTTCCTTATTTAACTTGGTTAGAATTAATTTTTCTTGTTTGTTATTAGTTTTTAATTAATTTATCAATTAGTTATCCTATTCTGCAAGTTTTTTAACACATGATTATTAATTCTACATGAATTAATATTATTAACACATGATTATTATTAATCAAATCAAGAATTAAAAAAAAAAAGAAAAAAAAGGGAATGGCATGGCCGAGCATGGCCATTGCATGCTCGGCCATCCGATGGCTGAGCTTCCAAATGATTGCTTGTCCATCCTTGGACGAGCATTCAAATGCTCGGCCAAAGATGGCCGACGTTACACTTCCGCCCTCGCACAGCTGTAGTCGACTTGTAAGGGTATATTCGTTCTGATGGATAAAAATGTGAGTGTAGGGATTAAAACAGTGGGTGTGAATAGTGCCTCTCAAAAAATTTTCATTCCATTTTTTTAACTTTTGAGAAAAAAAATTTTATTAAATATTTGCTTATTAAATAGACATACACTAGATTAAAATAATGATAATAGTAGAATAACATAAATTCAACTACTAAATGAGGCATCTTAGTACATTTAAGACCTAACGTTTTAACCCGGTGCACACTAAGGATATATCTTTTTTTCTTGCCATTTTTGTCTCCAACCTAACATTTTATTACGAGGAAAAGACTTTTTGAGCAAAAAAAACAATATGACTTGTTTATTTACATTATTTTCATTAAATTAAATAAAAATATTTATAATCAAGTCCATAATTTTTCAAAAAGTATAAACTAATCACTATCTTCAACGCAATATTAAACAATTTGTTAAAATTAAAATGTGTTGTGCACATAGTGTTAATTTTTAATTTACAAGATTAGTGCACACATGTATTAATTATTAAATAATTTTAATGAAAACTATTTAAGACAAAATTAGTTTAACAAAATTATGGGTCAAAACTGGAATAGGTAAAAATTTAAAGTTAAAATTATACAAATTTCAGAAAATTTAAAACTAATAATGAAGGGCTTGTATGGTATGGAGTTTTGTGTAAATATTTGCTGAATTAGGGGGCTTGAACTTGGGGGGTGATAGGCGTTAGTTTTTTACTATATTTTTTTATTTTATTTTTATCTTTTTTTATCAAATCAATCACATTCATGTATCTCGTGAGATCTACATATGCTACATAAATCTCCACCATTCAATTCTACTCATTCTCTATCCTATTTTACATAAAAATCCATAAAAAACCAAAAAAATTCAATCATATCACCATTATTATTTTCACATAATTTCGCTTCAATGCTCATAAGTAGGTATGGTAAAATGCCCATGAGTGGGTAGATTGGAGAATGTGTCCCCCGCCATCAAGGGGGACATGTGTTGAAAATCTGCAAACTTGTGGATATTTTACAATGTTCACAAATAGGCATTTGAGCACTAGCGAATTTTCACAGTAGTACTTAAATTGCAAAAGAAGGATATTATTTGTATTTTTCATAAAATGAGTAAAATAGATATTAGATTACCAAAATATCATTCATTTATTAAATAAAAAAATTTTTAAAACTGACTAGCAGTCAAATAGATGAAATACTGAGTTTTGAATGAATTTGATCGATGTTTCAAATGTTTGGAGCTTGTTAGCTAAAAAAAGGTTAGGAACAATAGTGCAAATGATTACAAAGATTAGAGATTACTTTTGCTTATCCTTAACATAAATGTCACATTATTAAAATACCCTTCATTTATTAAATTAAATTTTTTTTAGAAAGTTTGATTAACGGTCAAATGGATGAAAAAGTGAATTTTGTATGAATATAGTTAATGCTTCAAATGTTAGGGGTCTAGTAGCTCAAAAACAGAGATTGGAGATGAGAGTGCAAATAATTGTGAAGATTGGGACTAAAATTGCAATATATACCCTTGCTACAAATAAAATTAGGAAAGTTTGACCAAGCACGTTTTGCCCGTTCACCGTCATTCTTGGCCTCCCCCCACCTTATAACATCCCTGTGGCTTATCTCAGTCACAAAATCAAATCAGAAGCCCCAAATCAAGAACATCTGCCCTAACCCTAACCCAGAAACCCTTCTCAAATTCTCCAGCAATGGCCACCATCACTCTCCGCAAGGGCAACACGCGTCTACCGCCGGAGGTGAACCGTGTCCTCTACGTGCGCAATTTACCCTTCAACATCACGAGCGAGGAGATGTACGATATCTTCGGGAAGTACGGGGCGATAAGGCAGATCCGCATCGGGACCAACAAGGATACTCGCGGCACAGCCTTCGTGGTGTACGAGGACATCTACGATGCCAAGACTGCTGTCGACCACTTGTCGGGATTCAACGTCGCTAATCGGTACTTGATCGTTTTGTACTATCAGCAGGCTAAGATGAGCAAAAAGTTTGACCAGAAGAAGAAAGAGGACGAGATTACGAGGCTGCAGGAGAAGTACGGGATTGGCACTCCTGCGTCTAAAGAGAAGTAGAGCAGGGGCATCTTATGCTGTTTGTTGAGCTAGAAAGGAGACGCAATTATTGCAATAGAGCTCTTTTTTGATGGGAGGTTGCGTTCCGAAACTTACCCATGGATTATGTAATTTGAGGGAGTTAATGAAAACTGGTTTCTTTACTTTGGGATCATGATTTATCTTATGTCTACTGTAAAGCTTAATGTGAACAAAGATTATATGGATTATATTAAGTAGGAACTATGAAGATTCTGAATTTATATATCTGGTTTCTTTACTTTTGCATCATGATTTATCATATGACTATGTGGTGGTGGCTCTTGGTTTGAAACTTGTCCTTTTTTCCTCTGAAGAAAACATCTGTATTCTTGCTACAAGGCTGTTTCGGAATGCTTATGATGCCCAACGTTAGGTGTTTGAAACTCTAGTGCATGTACATTGTTGAATATTTGAAGCCATTGTAAACACTGGAAACATTCATATAATTTTGCCATGAACTGTGTTTAATGTTTACATCAATCTGCAAAGATACATATAGAAACGAGGACCAGATACAATAGCTGCACAGTTCCTAATAGATGCTATACAAAAAAATGCTTACGAAGGGTGCTACATCTACTAGTTCATACAAAAATACATGCATTTTGGTACACGGGGTAATATAATAAATAAGATTTTAGCGTTTTCTTGATGTTGTTGACTGTTCAGCTGTTCTATCCTTAGTTGATTGCAGTGTTCAGTGACTGGCCTTAGTTCAACAAGCCAAACAATCCCAAATAAGTTGTATACCTTGACATTGCTCATTACCCCCAACTCCTCAGTTTCTAGGAGATTTTAAACCAGTTGGAAAACTCATAAAGAATTTGAGGAAATTGTACTCTGAATTAGTCTTCTCCTTTGTTTGGCAGTTGCAAATTTATGAAACGACCACATCTCGTCTTTTCCTAGGGTTTGCTGTTGCCTCTGGGTTTCCTTTCCTCATCATCTCCGCAAATTCATCATAGTTTATCCGGCCATCCTACACGTAAGTTGTGCAGAATACATAAAAACTTGATGCCTTGATAGAGTGGATTGGATAGCACTTGATGGTATAATGAAAATAAATGTAATTAAATTTTGTTGATGATATTGTTTGATTTTGTTGAGTACTGCATGTCTAGCATATCACAGTTTTTATATGCAAGAACATTGGAGGCCAACAGTTTGAAAGAGAAGAAGTTGGATATTGTCAAACTTTAGTACTTACATTGTCAGAATCAACTTCAGAAATGATTTCATTGATGTCATCCTTGTCATTCATTCCAAAATCGCGGAGTGCTTGTTGTAGTTCTTCGATCGTGATATATCTGATGCAACATGCACAAAAGATACTGTGAGTTCTTGATATTATTTACTTGGATTTTTGGCTTTAATAGTTTGATCTAAGTTCTAACCCGCTGTTATCTTTATCAAAATACTGGAATGCCGTGTAAAGATGCTCTTCTCTGTCCATTCTGTTCATGTGCATTGTTGCTGTGATGAATTCCTCGTAATCTATTGTCCCATTTCCATCCGCATCGGCCTGATTGTTTCCAAATCGACGAAGCATTCAGGATTGTAAACAGAAAACGAATTTAGCAGTCTGCAAGTTTAAGATTTTATGTTTTCTTAAACTTACAGATTCCAATAGTTGTTTCACTTCAGCTTCAGTTAGTCTTGTCCCTTGGTTTGCCAATCCTTGCTTTAGTTCTTCTAGTGTTATTGTGCCACTGTTATCAGCATCCATGCTTTTGAACATTTGTTTTAATCCCATGATTTCTTCTTCTGATAAGCAGCCTGCAATAACCTGATAATTCCAAGAAAATTGGAAGAAATGTGAGTTTAGCGTCCCAGATGTGCTGTGTTAAATTGGCCATCTGTGACCCATTTTCATTGGATGAAGTAGTAAATGAGACAGGATCTAGTATGTATGCGTTGTATGGATGAATGAAAATGTACTTACCCGAAGTGCAACTTTCTTGAACTTGTTCATGGCTCGGAATTGTTTTAACCTACCGAGGACCGCATTATCTAGTGGAGTATCGGGTGCTTCTCCGTCCTCCTTGATCCATGGATGATCTAAGAGAACAATGATAAATCCCGAGTTAGAAACTACATGTAGGTATGGTAAGAAGAATAAAGAATTGGATAGTAAACCAGATCAAAATTGGTATACATACTTAGCACTTGGACTGCAGTAAGCCTGTGCCTGGGATCAGAATTTAACATCTTCTTCACAAGATCCTTTGCTCCATGTGAAATTGAAGGCCATGGATCACTTGTAAAATCTATTTGTCCTTTCAGGATAGCATTGAATATTCCGTTTTCAGATTCTGCATCAAATTTCACGTGTTATTCAATTCTCGGAAACTGGTAAAAAGATTAATTGTATACGCATTTATACTGCTTATAACGCGGATTGATTGTGCGCATAATATTTTTTATTTTTTATTTTTTATTTTTATACATATATATAAGGATACTATGAGAGAAATACCCGCCCAAAAAGGAGGAACTCCACTCAGAAGAATATATAACATGACCCCAATACTCCAAATATCAGCTTCTGGTCCATATCTTCTTTTCAATACCTCTGGCGCTATATAATACGCGCTACCAACAATGTCTTTAAATATTTCTCCTGCCAGATGCAAACACATAGTAAGATGATGCTTTTTGTTGGAGTCTGAGAAATCTTGAAAGTGTTAATAATAAAATTGTAAATCCAAACTGATCTTGTGGCTACTAGAGTGCATGTTATGTATGATTCATCCCGGATTGATGTGGCACATCACCATTGGTGTCACATAAAGTGGCACATCATTCGGGGTGTGCTATGCTGTGCACCCTAGTGGATGTTTGATCAGTTTTAAAATCTGACCTTGTTTATAAAAGACGGATAAACCGAAATCCGTGGCCTTTAGAGGCGAATCTTCATCTTTATTCAAAAGAAGAAAATTCTCTGGCTTGAGATCACGATGAATGACTCCCATAGAATGACACGTGTGGACAATACCCACAATCGTTCTAAGTAAGGATGCTGCTGCACGTTCCGTGTAATGTCCCCTGGTGATGATCCGATCGAACAGTTCTCCACCAGCGCACAACTCCATTATGAGATGGACGGAATGTTTGTCCTCATAAGCACCCTTGAGTTCGACGATATTAGGTTGTCCCGCCAAATGATGCATGATTTGGACTTCCCGTCGAACATCCTCAATATCTTCCTTGTTTGCCAGTTTCCTTTTCGCTATTGTTTTACAAGCGAATTGCTTGCCGGTTGCCTTTTCTGTGCATAGATGCGTGACACCGAATTGCCCCCTCCCGAGTTCTTTCCCCATTGTGTATAGCGACCGGACATCCGCCATTGGCCGGCCTAAAACTGGCCCTATTGGGGCTTGTTTTGTTGCTTTCTTACCTTTCGGGGAGCGGCTGGGAGAGGCGGCAGGTGGGGTGGGCTTAGGAGGGGTGGTGGGTTTGTGCATTGAATTGTTTTCACCACTGCCACCTTCACCTTCACCGCCACTGCCGCTGCCGGTGGCAGTGGTTGTGGCATTTTCCTTAAGAGATTCAGATTTCTCCCCTATATCATTGTTATCAGTGTTCCTGGAGCAACAATTCCCCATTGAAGGAGAGATCTACAGGATAGATTAAGGGGAAAAAATGCTGGAAAACAAGGAGATATTATTGGATATTCTAGGGATTGAAAACAGATCAAAAGGATTGGCAAGATAGAGAAAACCATGCATGCAGAGAGAGAAAAGTTGAGAGGAGAGAGAGAGGCATTGGATTGGACTGATGGTGAGATATTGCAGGGGAAAACATTAGGTGGATTGCATAGTTTTCCTTTTTCTTCTTATTTTTTACTATTATTCTTTTTCCTTTGGGTAAAATGTTTATCTTGTATTAAACTATTAACCATTAATTAGCAAATTTTATTTATGTCACCGTAAATAAAATTATTTGATAAAGTTGTTTTTTTTTTCCTCCGAAAGTTATCATAACTATTTAGTGAAAATAGTAAAAGAATTTGAGTTTGGCAACACATTCATTCTCATCAAAGTTTACAGTCTAATTTTAGATTAACAAAAAGTCAAAGAAAATAGATATTACTTATCAATCCAATCAGTTTCTGCCACATGGTAAAAAAAAAATCAATACAGCAATACTATGACAGCATCTAGTTGGATTGGGCCAAATCAATACGGCAATAATGACACTCCGTTCCCAAGATTCAATCTCTTGACGTCAGAATCCGGGTACCCATTGGGCCAATAGCCGATTTCGTCTCAGGTCGAATTGGGCCGATAGCCCAATTCATATCAGGTCCAATTGTAGAATTCTCAGCAACTCTCGGAACTCATCTGGTACATATTCAAGGTAAAGATAACTTAAGAGAACCACATACTCTAATCATCTTCACTCTCTCTCTCCGACCGTTGATGATCGAAAAGATCTTCCGGTGGATCAAAAACAATCATGTCAGGGAAGAGTTCCAAAAAGTCATCTTTCACCTTCTCTCTCAATTCCGGGTATGGAATGAGTCCTTTTAATATGACCCGATAAGGCAACGAAAGTGGGGGATCAGGTGACTCTCTCATTTCATCATATATACGCATTGCTTCATCAGGCAATTCTGCATCTAAGAAAGCCCTGATGAGGTCACCGAAGGTATGCTGGTCGAAAAGAACTTGTTCTCTCTTTAAATCTCCCCAAACTGTCCTTGCTTCATCCACCTTTCTGTTTCTTGCAAGCATCATAAGCATGTCACGGTAGAAGAACATGTCCGGGCGGTACCAAGTTTCCTTTCGCAC
Organism: Jasminum sambac; assembly: GCA_018223645.1. Taxonomy (NCBI): domain Eukaryota; kingdom Viridiplantae; phylum Streptophyta; class Magnoliopsida; order Lamiales; family Oleaceae; genus Jasminum; species Jasminum sambac. The sequence goes on from CP073652.1 coordinate 34,399,167, forward strand.
CACTTCGTATAACTGTAAGAGAGAGTCAATGAGTTGATCACATTTTAGCATACATTTGGTGAAGTGTCCATAAACTAGACTAGAATATAGACACCCACTAAACAAACCCGTTCATATATATACTACTTGTCAAACATGCTCTTAGTTACATTTCTAGCCTCGAGAAAAAGGTAAATTAGATGCCCAAAAATGTATTTTCAGTCGTTTCCACAGATTTCACTATTGCCAACTGCATCATGCTTAAGATTAACAATCTGCCACATTTTTTTTGGGGGGGGGGGGGGGGGCCCAAAAAAGGAGATTAACAATCTGCCGAAGCCACAAATATTATAGAAACATGACAGTTTTCTTCCCATCAAGGATATGATAAATCACTCCATCAATGATGCACTCAAAATGAGCCAAATATGTCATTCAAAAGCATGCAATAAGATGGAGAAACTCTTTTGCTAAATCCAATAAGTAGAAAGAGCTGGTTGTCTATCAGCTGTCCCAAGCATATCATTACTTTTACTAAGAACTTGGGGAAATTTGCATTCGATCATGTACTCTCATCTGACTTTGTACCAGGATCCTTTAAAGACTCACATCACATGCAAAATTTTGTCATACTGTACTAAGTCAGACCTGTACGGGCTATAATATATAGAATCTATATTCCAAGGTCCTTGAGAAACACTATTGATCCAAAATTCTAGGACATTCCCCATAGATCAGCAAACACAGTACAAGCTAATAAGAGTGATCACAGGCACAAGGCTGCAAAATTTCAACCCTGACTTCAGAATGATTTTAACAACAGAAGTTATCATATATTGTTCTTTCTTTGGCATCTCACGGTGAATCAAGATTATTCTTGGGATTGTCAACAATTATCGATTTTGCCCTCAATTCTAGAGCAGCAAATCAAAACATTCCAGTAATGGGAAACAACAGTATAATGCAAAGCATAAACTGATAGGTAAATCGGACTGTGATAACTCCTCCGAGAACACAGTCAAACAGAATCCACATATAAAACAATCTCGGAAACATATCAAAAGAGTAACACTCGAGAAAAAATCGAGATCTCAGGAAAATGAAGCTCAAACCTTCATGGATAGAGTGACGAGATTCTGGCGCTGGAATTCAACAAGGACAGCAACAAGGTCGGATTTGAGGAGGCGAGAGACGTTGCTCTTCATGAATCGGTCGAATCGCACAGCGTGGCATTGTAGGCGCTTCAGTTCCTTGGCCACCGTCAGCCCCTCTTTACTAATCTCCTTCTTCCGCCGCCATATCGACAGGCTAGGGCTCGACGCCGCGCCGGTGCCGATGTGCCTGCAGCTGATTGGATGCCGGTGAGAGATTCGGAGGAGATTCTGAGCTCGGCTCCACATTCAAGCAGGGCCAGGTGGTGGTGAAATTACAGTTGATGATAATCCGGTGCCGTTCCTTGCTGTGCTATAAGCAGAGTCGCTTTTCTGAAATTCTTGAAGTTGTTACAGCGTTGTCGTTTGCCTTCGGAAGTTGCACACAGCAAAGGATATTTGGATATTTTTACAGGCAAATTTAAATAGGCTGCGGTTAAATGCGCCGGGTGCGTTACAAAGTGCACCCATTAAAAGAAAAAAAAAAACAAATAAAAATAAAAGTCAAAAGTCCTTGTTTCTTTCTTTTTATTTTATTTATTTATTTATTTTTTAAGAATGTTCGCTGCCAGCTTGTTCGCTGTCTTGTTTGTCGCCTTGTTCGTTGTGAATGCAGCGAACATTAAAAAAAAAAGTAAAAAATGAGTAATTTTTATCTAATTTTTCGTTTGTGGATGTAATTTTTATTATAATTTTTTATTCAAATTTTTTACAACCACTTCGATGAGTAATTTTAAAAGTTTTTTCAATCACTTTGACCGATGAATTTCGAAATTTTTTTGATGATGAAGCAATTGATTTTATCCGATTAGTATTGAATAGAATTACTAAAATATTCAATTTTCTTGTTACCACTTCGACGACTAACTTCAAAATTTATTTAAGTTTTTTGCAACCATTTTGATGATAAATTTCAAATTTTTTTTGATGATATAAAAATTAGTTTTGAAACCGCGTTGACAATAAATTTCAAATTTTTTTGGATGATATAATAATTAGTTTTGAAACCACTTTGATAATGAATTTCAAAATTTTTTATGATATAATAATTAGTTTTAGCCGATTAGTGTTAAATATAATTATTAAAAAAAAACTTTGAGCAGTTGTAAAAACTTTCAATAAAAAATGATACTAAAAAATTTTTTATCCGTAATTTTTTCTTTTTTTTAATTACGTGACGTACGCGTGGCGAACACCCAATTGGGTGTTCGCCACGCGTATGGCGAACGTTTTTTTTTTTCCTTTTTTTTTATGTTGGATGGTAAACTTGAAATATTGTAAAAAAATAGGTGTATTTAGCAGTATCCATTTAAATATTGAATCCTTATTTGCACTAATTTATTATACATTTAATATTATCCTTGAAAAAATGTATTAAATAACTAGTAAATTCCTTCTTGATGTGTTTTCCGATCAAGGGGCCGGCACCGGGCCCCACAGAGGGGGTGGGGGGTGTGTGTTTTCCTTTTCTTTTGGGAATTGTGAAGATGAACATATATTTAATACGGATTGGCTCTGTTCCCCACTGTGGGGAACAGAAGCCAAATCCCACGCCGACGTGGCGCCACCAGGTGGCGCCACGTCGGCACGTAAAAAATTTTTTTTTTAAAAATTTTTTTTTTAATATTTTTTTGGAATCTACGTTAAGTTAGATGAATAATACATAACTGCCCCCTGATCACCCGACCTCCAAATTTTTTTTTTCCCCGACTGTGGGTACCGTAAGGTACCCACAGTGGGTACCAGAGCCTTACTGATATTTAATATGTTTATTTATTGCGAAGATAAATCTCTACATTCGTGACTTTTATACTACTCCTTGTTTCAACAGTAGAAGATAATTTTCATAAGCAACCGGTAAGAATATTTTTAGACAATTAAATGGTAGTGATCAAACAATAAATTTGCTTCTTTTTTTTACTTATTTATTTATTTATTGAGAAAGTGGGGAGAGATTGATGAAATTTTAGTGAAATTTTGGTGAAGGATAAAAAGGAAAATGTCAAGTTAATATATTGGATGATTTATGGGATGATTAATGATTCAATACGATAATATCAAGTGTATAATACATTAATCTCTACTCACTGTGTTGACGTACCATTATAATTTAAATAAAAAAAAATTTATTTACTTGTGCTCCCTAATAGATACTGTTGTGATATATTCCCTAGGTAGGGGTGCCTTCCTAAAGAAACACAGAGAAATCGACCCATCATAGGAAAAGCGAAGTTATTCTTGCTTGAAATTTCCCAAAGGGTGGGATGAGTGAGCTGGAATACCCTCCATTTCACTCACCACTTGGACCACTGGTGACTAGCCTCTTGCCTCTTACTATGAGTAAATTACCACTTAGCAATCACCTAAAAATGGGACTTCACCACAACATTTCAAAAATTCAACATTACATGGACAATGTCAACTAGAAAATACATATTTAACAATGTGGTTACCACTTTGCACCATTTTATCATGTCTTTAACCACAACACCAACACCTCCAAGTTGGTGAGGAGACTCTTTCGAACGTCAAAGCAAGTTACTAACTTGTCAAGTAGCCATTGCAAGCACGGCACGATATGACTCAAACGAAGAGGAGAATCAATGACAATTGCACTTTGCAATCTTCATTGTCAACATAGTAGGGAAAGAGTAATGCTATATACACTTTATGGTTCATCACTTGATTGATATCGATATTATGTGTTACAATCTCATGGTGCATGTAATATTATTCAAAGATAAATTGAACATTTTAAGAAGGTTTGCACCTACTACAATGTGACACCCTGACATGAGATCTTATGAGCGACAGGTTGTTAAGCATGTGTCATCTGTTCATGAGATGTATGTTTGTTTGTGCTAATAAATACTCTTTCTATTTCAAGAAGATAAGTTGTCACAATCACACCTGAATATATTCTTCGTAAATCCTTTATTATGTTGAAAGAAAGAGAGAGAATCTCTATACTCCCTATCCCCTAGCACTCACCTCTCTAAGTATTCTTTCAAACACTCTATCGACGCTAATTCTTACCACTCAACCAATTATTGATTTGACTATTAGAGTAACATACAATTGCCATAGAGCCCTTCTTGTATTTGAATGATTGTAGAACCATATAGTTCCAACTTCCAACGTAGCTTTGTAGTATGCAACCAAGATAAGGCATAAAAAATGCGAGATTCGCTATTGAAGCATTGAGTATCTCAGAGTTTTGATAGTCAACAAAAATTGTTGAAGAGTAATAATTAAGAGTTGTTAACAAAGTAGTAATTGATTAAAAATAAACTACTTTATATCTTATTTCGAAGTCTCACATAAACTTGTTATATTAGACAATGACGAAAGAAAATGAAACTAATCACGATTAGAATGACCGAAACTTATGAAGTAAATAAAATTTACGTTGTTGTAGCTATTTTTAAGCTTGTAGCAACAACTTATTTTGACCACAAAACTACAGTTATTTGTTAGTCAGACCAATAAAAGATTACTTATTTGAACTTATTTATCCATAAAATAATCATTCTTCTGTGTCACGGTTTCAGTCACGGCAAAAACTCGATGTAAAGCAACAAATATACTAGCAATTAATAACTGGTTTCTCCTGCAACCACCGCAACATCACCACCCGACCTAATACGACCTACGCCACCCCACCCCCCGACCCCCACAATAGAACAAGAGAAGGGAGCCCGGAGGAAAGGGGCAGTACTGGCTCACTGCTGCTGTAGCTTCATCCATACAATTTTCAATTTTTGCATAAAACACAGAAGAGAATCAAAAAGAAAAAGATCCCATTTTTCGTAGTTAATCGGTTTCCATTAAACAGATCCCCACAGATTCTTTTGCTTGAAATTGTTTTGTATTGGGAGTGGACTCAGTTCATCAGCTCGAATTGAGATGCTAATTTGATTGTTCAAAAGCAGAGGAGAATGTCTGCCGAATTTGAGCGCCCTCGAACTGGAAATTCAAATACGGTAAAGTTGCTTTTCTGACTGCCGGTTTTTTCTGTCATTTTTTTTTGAATTTTTATTATAATTGGGAAGGAAATTAGAGAAGCAAATGTTGGGTCTACGGAAGTCAATTCTATTGAAATATTTCTGAAACTAAAAGTTGAAAACTCATTGCTGCATTTGTTTTGAACGTGTTACCCCTTTTAAGTTTTAGACATGCTGGGATTTTAGTGCTTGTTCTGTGTTGCATTCTATCTATCTGTGTAATTTTGGTACTTATGGTGATTTTTTCAGGTTTTCAAGAGTGGGCATCTTCTCATATCTTCCAAAGGTCAGTGCTTTTTCCTTAATTCGATAACTTTATCATACATATGGAATGGATGTACTAATTTTTGACACATCACACAAGGGCACGTGATATTGGATGGCATTGACATTTGATGACTGTTTGAGTGTGGTAGGCATCTAGTGTAATGTTATCCCAATTTCTATACTGAAGGTTATAGAGAAATATTCCTAGATCACACCATCTCCTGTGACATTGAGCGAGACTAGTGACTTGTGAAGAAGAAGTCACTCGCCTGTCAAGCGTCATTACACGAGGGAAGGGGAGCTCATCAATCCCAAATCATTTTGTTGTGTTGGTTTGCGATTTTAGTGCATATGGTACCACTAAGTTTGTGTTGTATTGGGGTTTGGACCTGGTCAAGAACTGCGATTGTCCTATGCATTAGGTTGTTGAGCCACATTATCAGAACCTGGAGTAGTTGTCTTGAACATTGCGATGAATGTCCTTGAGTGCTAATCTTCTTTTGCAATTTCACGCTGCCAAAGCTTTTCAAGATAATTCTTGATGAGACTGTGTTATGTAACGTTTTGACCCAGCTCTGTTTGAAATAGCAAATGGTAATAAGCCAAAGCGGACATCTGTATACTTCCTGTGTGCTAACGATTTGTGCAATCTGTAGTACTCCTTATATTTATTAGCCTCCCCTTCTTGATCACAAACACACTAAGATTCCCTTATTTTTGGTTGGGGGGGTTGTCGGGCTAGGATTTAAGCTAACAGTAATTTGTATGTCACATGGTTTAAAAAATGTCGTTGAGGCACTAGTAAAATAGTACTGAGGCATATTGTTTCTAGGTGCAAATGAGGCTTAGAGCGTGCCCCTCATAAAAAATCTAGAGTCTCTCAGATCTTTGGAACCAAAAAAATCTTTAAATGACATATGTTAGAAATCAATTCTAGACCTAATTCGGATGCATAATCTAAGCAAATCTTTAAGATAGTAAGACCAAAATTAATTATTTTATTTACTTCAAATATAAAGAAACAAATGAAACTAATCCTAAAACAAAAGAGGAAAAGGAAAATCAATTGATGCAAACCAATTATAAGAAAATGTGTGTTTTTGTTTGGTTTGAATTGCTGTTTATCTTTGTTGATTTACTTTTGTACTTGTTCACTTTGATACTTTAGTTGATCTGATGTTTTGTGGAATTTTATAATTTGTTTATATTATTGCATATTTAAGTTTTTATATTTTCACTAAATTTTTTAGTTCATGAATGAATGAAAACTGCGTCCGTACCATACAAGGCACGGGCACAGTTATGGTTTTTGTGATGCATAATGGAATTTCTTCTCCACCAGTTATTTTGATTGACAAGAATGTAAAAGATTAAGTCAATCCATCTCACCTTGTCCTCAATTTTCACTAACCACCAAAATTCTTGCAGGTTTAGGATGGAAGTCTTGGAAGAAGCGGTGGTTTATCCTTACACGCACTTCTTTGGTTTTCTTCAAGAATGACCCTGTTAGATTTCATCTATGCCTTTGTTCTTTTTATTCGTTGTTTTGTTTAATGCTGTGAATCCGATACACTTGCTGATTTTTGTTATTAAGCATCCATGTTCATATTAGGTTTATCCTTACAGACTTGGCTTTTGATACTTTAGTGACTGTACAACTTTGATTTTCTTATAGAGTGCACTTCCACAGCGAGGCAGCGAAGTAAATCTGACTTTGGGGGGAATTGATCTAAATAATTCAGGGAGGTATTAAACGATGAAACAAACTTGTGGACTCTTTCTCACTGTACTGAATGTTATGCGTTTCTCTTGCCATATATCCTTAAGTTCTTCTTTTGTGCAGTGTTGTAGTTCGCGAAGACAAGAAGCTCATAACTGTGCTGTTTCCAGATGGACGTGATGGACGAGCGTTTACTCTCAAAGTGCGTATACGATCTTTTCCTTTCAATAATCCGTCTTTTATTTATTTATTTATTTCGTAGTAAGCTAATTTCAGGCAGAGACTGCTGAGAACTTGTATGAGTGGAAGACAGCGCTAGAAAGTGCACTTGCACAAGCACCAAGTGCTGCATTAGTGATGGGACACAATGGGATATTTAGGAGTGACACTAACGATACAACTGAAGGGCCCTTCAATCAATGTTAGTACATGTTTGTTATCCTTTCCTCGTTCTTCAGCAAATTATGTCTGAGCTTTGTAATGCAAAGTTCTTTGTAGCTTCAAGCATTACTTTAAACAAATACAATCACATCTCTTGTCGATACAGGGAGGGATAAACGCCCTGTGAAGTCTTTGGTTGTTGGACGCCCAATTTTGCTTGCATTGGAAGATATAGATGGAAGCCCATCCTTCCTTGAGAGGGCACTTCAATTTCTTGAGAAACATGGTAAGTTTTTCATAACTCTGATATTGATACAAATCTAAATCAATTTTAGTTTCTGCTGTTTATCATTGAATTGATTTCCTTCTACCCTTGATGGCTTCTATAATTATTTGCATGTTTTTCACGCCATCGAATTCAGGGGTTGTTTGCAAAATGGATTGCATAAGTAATACTATAAATGAAGCTAATTACTAGGAAATCATTAGTTGCTTTTCCCTATGTTTTCCAAACTTGGAACTTTATTTCCAATTCTACTTAACTATTTTATTCCTTTCCCGACCAAAGATGTGGTGGACATTTCATCATGGAAATAAGAAGCCGACTCAAATTGAATCCACGACTACGAGTTTTTCTATTTATTCTCCAAACAATGTAGAAAATGCACACGTTTTATTTTTTTTTTTCTTCGAGATATATTCTGATTGGTAGCTACTTCTTTTAATAGGAGTTAAAGTTGAAGGAATTCTTAGGCAGTCTGCGGATGTTGAGGAAGTGGAGCGACGAGTTCAAGAATACGAACATGGTACTTTCTTTGTTCAAACCAACGATTGATTGCATTGGTTCATATACCATCGCAGCATTCTCTCTTTCTTTGTCCCTTCTTGATTGTGATATATATACGCCATCCAAGCTAATGAGTAGTGTTCTTCTCCCCATATGGGGAGGAGTTATTCTCCACACTGCTAATGTGTCAACAACTGGAGGCTAACACATTAGCAGTGGAGTCCAACTTGATTAACCCACCTGCTGACATATCAGCAGGTGGGGATAATAACTTCTCCTCGTATGGGGAGGAGATCATTTGTGCTAAGCTAATATGATCACCACTTGATTGCAGGCAAGACTGAATTTCACCCAGATGAGGACGCCCATGTTATCGGTGACTGTGTCAAGGTTTGTTGTATCTTACCTAATTTGCAACTAGATTCTAATATCTAGAGCACTATGCAAATCTTTTTTTCCATTTTAGTTAATTGTTTGTTAAAGGACTTGCTGAATGGTTACAATTTAGTCCCAGATTCAATAGACATAAATTATTAAATTAAAATGCGTTTCTTTAGCTTCTTGTCACCTCGGCTAATCTCGCTCAAAATCATTTTGGCTTGAACCTGACCTGCATTATTTAATGTAGGCTACAAAGGAAGACCAATATTTATATATTTTTATTGAAAATTAAGATAATTAAATATGAATATGAATAGCCTGAAAGAATGTAACATGGGTCATTAAAATAATGAATAATTATGTCAACAGTTTAGACGGTCACATAATAGACAAGTGCACACAATATTCTAAAGCTACCAAAATAATTGACTCGAGAGATTAGAAAGTGCCTTTACTTTGCAACCTAATTTATCATTTCAAGTTTTTGATCTTTGAATTTTTATCATCAAACTTAAAAGTTTCACGTTTCTACGTACTCGGTTCCTCTGCTATCACTTTTGTAGCAATAATTAATTCAATAGCATTTCCTCATTGGCAGCATGTTCTTCGGGAGCTGCCTTCATCTCCTGTCCCTTCTTCCTGCTGCACTGCTTTATTGGAAGCCTATAGTGAGCCCGTTGCTTCTTTAGCTTAATTTACTTACACCATCTTTGCATCCTGCTTGATTTCAATCCTTGAAATATTTACTTAAATTCATAATATTTAACTGATTTCAATTTTTACATGTGCTGCTGTCCTATAAAGAAATTGAGCAGAAGGAAGCTCAGGTTAAAGCATTGTGCTCTGCTGTACAAGATACATTTCCTGAACCCAATAGGCGTCTCTTACAGAGGTAGTCTTTCACAACTTCTTTTGGTTTAACGTGTTCTTGTGCACGTCTAATTAATAAGTGGTGGTACATTTTCTCCTTTATATGTACCATTTGCTCACTATTTTTGTATTTGAAGATTAGTGTTCATTGACGAGTGAGGTGTAGAAAATATTACTTTGCAATCAGAGTAAAGCACAGTTTTTGTTTTTATCTTGTGATATAGGTTTGGATTTCTTTGTTTTCTTGATTCTCATTCATCTCTTGTATAATCTGTAGAATGCTTAAGATGATGCGTACAATTTCCTCACATACGGCTGATAATCGAATGACTCCATCTGCTGTTGCTGCTTGTATGGCACCATTGCTCTTGCGGCCTCTTTTAGCTGGTGAATGTGAACTAGAGGATGATTTTGATATCAACGGTGATAATTCTGCTCAGCTTCTTGCTGCTGCAAATGCTGCTAATAATGCCCAAGCAATTATTACTACACTCTTGGAGGACTATGAGAATATTTTTGATGTAAGTTCCTCTTGTTTGTTGGCTTTGAAAATAAACTAGCATTTTTAGTAAAGTGCCAATCCGTGCTATAAGACTTGCATTGCCATTTACACTGTCTTTTTTTCAGGATCATAGTATGCAAAGATTCTCTATATCTGGGAGTTCACAAACTGACAGTAGTGAAAGGGAAGATATGACAGATGATGAAAATCTTGACATAAAAAACAACGGTTATCACGATGCTGAAAATGAAGTTGAGCCTCAAAGTGAGGATGATTGTGATCGCAGACTCAGTGGGAAATTAAGTGAGAGCAGTGGTTATGCAGTCAGCGATCTTTATGACTACAACGTAATCTCTCTCTCTCTCTCTCTCTCTCTCTCTCTATTTACATACTTCATTCATCTTCATATACTTCTTATAAAAGAGTGTAATAGGTTGAACTTGTCTAGATTGAACTTCGTTTTAGAACAATTTACAAGATTGCCATTAGCTTGGCATCTGATATTTGTTAATACCAGGCCATTGGAGATGAGGATTCAGACATGGGATCTCCAGTTGGTAGTCATTCTTCATCGACAAAACTAAGTCAAAATTTAGACCCTAAACCTGTTAAAGATTGTAATGCTTCGGTTAGTGAGCAGTTAGACCAGCAGAAGAGGCCAGGTGAAAATCTGATGAATGGTTCGACTAGATTAACTAGTAGTGAGTCTCAACGATCCATAGGGGAAAATTTTCCATCAATGGATCAAGAGCTAAATCTTTCTTCTCCTGCACCTGAGTCAGTGATTGAGAAGCCAACAGCCAAACATACAACTTCCAGTCTCAGTGCCCAGAGACCAACATTTTGGGGAAGAAGAAGCGTAAGTTTGATCTTATATAAAGAAAATCACTTTTCCATGAAATTCAAGAGACTGAATACTATCTTAAAGTTTGGATAACTGAATGTAAAATGGATCTTATTGTTGATGTAATAATGAATAAAATGCCCAGCTTCAAATTGGGCTTAACCGATCATTAGCTTTTGGAAAGCCTTCCATTTCTTGGAATCTTCTTTATAGCCAAAGATGTTGTATTGAGTTTCTTCAGTCTGCAAATCGAACATTTCCTGTTAGAGTTAATATTTTCCAATTATATGTGTGCTAAAACACTTGTGGTATGCTGGTTTTCTAACTTAAACAAGCCTTATTCGGATGTGAATCTGATACTTTGATTATTTTCTTCTTGCAGTCCAGAATAGCGTCTTCAACAGAATCAGTTGATTCTTCTGGGGAAGAAGAGTAAGATAATCTTACAAACGATTTTTCAGACTTGTTATCTTTTCTGAAAACTATGCGTCTCATATTTGCCTAGGATCTGTTTTTCTTTTTCTTTTTAACCACTCAATCTAAAAGCTTAAACTAAAAGCTTAAGCAGATCTTTAACATGCCCAGGTTTGCATATTGCTCTTTTAGTATCCTGTATTATTTTTGACATCTTGATTTTGTTTATAGGCTTGCTATCCAGAGATTGGAGATCGCAAAGAATGATTTGCGTAACAGGATTGCAAAGGAGGTAAAATTTAACTGTAATGAACCTTCTTGCCTAAACATGTCATCAGGGAATTGTTTGTGAATATGATTTGTTTTTGCATCTCTGTTAGGCTAGAGGAAACGCAATTTTGCAAGCTAGCTTGCAAAGAAGGAAACAAGCTTTGCATGAGCGTCGTTTGGCACTTGAACATGATGTACGTTTTGGTTATTTAAACTTTTTCTTCGTTATGTATTTATTTATTATTATTTTTCTCTCGATTTGTCTTTTCTTTGATATAGGTTGCAAGACTGCAAGAACAATTGCAAACCGAAAGAGATTTACGGGCTGCACTGGAAGTCGGTTTGAGCATGTCATCCGCACAAGTTTTGGCCTCTCATGGGATGGATTCCAAGGTTCGTATCAATAGTTAAGTGTGATGGTTTTAACTTTTTTCTGCCAAAAAATTAGCTTTTACACCCAGTTAAAGTCACACTTCAACATTAACCAAACGTCTCAAATCATTAATCATTACTATTCACACATTTTCTATTCCAAAAAAAAAAAAAAAGAAGGAAAAATGAAAATAAAAAGAAGTTTTTATCAAAATAAAAGTTTACATATGCATGCGCTAAATCTCTCACTTATCCTACAAATTCTTGAAGTGTCTCATGTGTTTTGTGTTGTATGAAGACGAGAGCGGAACTTGAGGAGATAGCTCTCGCTGAAGCAGATGTGGCCAGATTGAAGCAGAAAGTTGCGGAACTTCATCATCAGCTAAGTCAGCAACGTCAGCATCACTATGGCACTCTTCCCGATGCATCCAATCACTATCAACCTGCCACAAACTACAGTCCTCAGACGTGAGTCGAAAGCACATTATATCATCTTACAATGCCTTTTTTCAGCTATTTTTTTTCCAATCCCACTGAAATTCTTGATATATCAATGATTTAAGTAGTAAACAACTTTGAACATAGTTTATGAGGTGTTCTCAACCTTGAGCTGAAACGGCAACTTTTTTTATTTCCAGGAAATATTTCCAGCATGATTTTGACACAACACTTGCTTTCTGTAATCATGAAAGGAAACAAAGATCCGAGGTGAGTGCGATGTCAATCTTTTTACTAATTTTCATGCCTTGTTGATATATGTGAGCCATTTCCATCATAAATATACGCCTTTTGTTATATAATAATCGGGAAATTTGCAGAAGTTACCTTATAAGTTGCCTCATAAGTAGGTCTAGTGACACCCTGCATTATTTATTTTAGAGATTACTGTTGACGCACTACTACATGACTGGTGGTAACAAATCACATTTTCCATGAAGTCTCCGTCAAAACAAATCCATAAAAGCTAAGTTGTGAAGTGTAATTACACCCCGTACAAGTACATGTGTGTTGTGTAGTTTTGTTCCTTTATCGGGGTGGAGATTTGACTTATCACATTCTTTATTAATGCTTATGAAACAGTATCATGAATTGTAATTTCCAAAAACACAGCGTGTAACGTGTAACTAAAAACAATTACGAGGTCTGCATATTGGAAACCAAGCATGCGATTAAGGGCTTGTTTGATACAACTTTAATCAAATTAATTTCTTTTTTTTTTATCATTTTCAATCACTGATTCATTGATTTGACATACTTTTTTTTTATTATTATATTTTTTAATACACTTTCTTTTTAATTCTCAACCACATATTTACAAATCACTTTTCAATCATCTCTATCGAACATACCCTAAGTTTTTAACCCTCAATTGTCGCAGGAGTTGGCAGGAGCAGATTCAAGAAATATTAGAGGACAAGTATTATCGTCTGGCAGCCCTAGTAAACGGCCTGCTCGTCATCCGTTCATAGATTCAACTGGATTGAATGATTCTAAAAGTACTGGGGCATCCGGAAGTTCATCTGTAGACGACCTCCCGTACGTTGATTCTCCAGCCCTACTTCCCACAGCCAGAGCAGCAGAGGTAGGATTTAAATTACACACACTTTAAAAAAAGTCGATTTAGAAATTAAAAGTATTAAGTAAAGCTTCAATTCACATTGCCAATGATGGAAGAAATTTACTTTCCTTGATAGTAGGGAAGGAGTCACTTTCGAAAAAGTAAATTAACTTTCAAAAGTTATGCATCAGATAGTCGAATAGTGGTGGGGATCACGAGATGAGTGGGTAATAGCGAGTAGAGATTCGAGATGCGTGATTAACATTAAAGTTTGACTTCAACTAAGCAGTAGATGTCAATTTTAGAAGAAGTTAAAATGAGCACAAGCTTAGTGACGAGAATTGTCAGTGAAATTTGTTGATTGTAAAATGCTTTAATATTTAGCAGGTGGTAGAATATTCTCGACATCCCTCAGCAGCCTCGTCCACTCTGGTCGAACTGACCACGCGTCTTGATTTTTTCAAGGAAAGGAGGTCTCAGCTTATGGAGCAACTCCATAGCCTCGACTTAAACTATGAATCTTCGCAAGATTACATGTATAAATCCTTGTCTCTTAAGTGGAACTGACCAAGATCCCTTCTCAGGCGTCAAAAGAGGAGATAACTCTACTCCCAACTTGTATATTCTTCGTCCCGGTTAGTATATAGTCGAATTTTATATTTGCTAGCAGTTACAGATCATACTGTCAACTTCTGCTTTTGTTTGGTATTTTTTGAACACAGGAGAATGCAATTAACATCTAGGTTCTCTGATTCTTATAAAGTTTAATGATTAAATAGACAGTACCCATTACTGAAATGTGTATGGAAAGCAGTCAAGACGATTTTGGTTGAATGAAAGATTGCCTCTTTGTAAGGATATATATTCCATCATATCTTGTGAGTAGTGTGGCAGTTTTATGTTTTAGATATTTGGTTGTTAATATTACCCCGTTTTTGCTTGTTGCACCACATTGTACTTGGAACACTATTTTGTTTCATCATGATTTAGCTCATTTCGTGCTCGCCTCAAGGTCTAGCCTGCTGGTATGTGTACCATTTTTTCGCAATGAATCTATCTTAAGCCTTGGAGCATCGATCACAATAGAAAATTAGATAGAAAAGTGTAAAATTTTAAAAGAAAAATGACAATTTCAAAAGACAATAAATAAAGAAAGAATTTGTGAAAATAGACATACATTGTATTTTTCTTTCTTCCATAGAATAGGATTAACATGAAAATAGAACACTACAACTTAATACTCTCAATCTGGTACAAATTACAAATTGGAAGCATGTGGAATGTCGAGATCGTGCTACTTTAGTTGCTTGCACAAGACTACAAGATCTAGGACAACTATCTTGCACAACCTAAGTAGGATCAGTAGAGAGACATTCTGGGAATTTCAGAAAGTTCAGTCCATTGAAAGGTGGTAAACAGAGGAGATCCAATACTGAAAGCTTTCAAGAATAAATACGCAAGTTGACGGAAAAACACAAATTATGAAGGTAACTACTGAGTTCTGTATACAAAAGAATATCAAGATTCATCGTTGTTCTACAGGTAAGAGGTATCAGTTTCACAAAACAACATCCCTTTTTCTATCAAGTATGCTCTCCGTCTACTATGCAACTCTATGTATAGCCCTTGTTGACCACCACCAAAACAAGTCAATGCAGTAAACTGTCGTTAATCTTCATTAGCTGTCGAAGTTCAAAGATTATCGTCCAGTCTCAGCCGGTAGTCACTCTGTGTCCCATCCAGGAATGTTTGCACTTGCCTCATTCACTGCCTTTACAAGTCGCACCTGTATACAAACATCACTAATTAACACGGGGTAAATTCCTTTCTTCTTCCATGTTACGTTCTTTATTCCATGTAGATAACCGCCTCCTTACTAACTACGGCTAAGAGCTTGTTTGTTACAACTGTAAACAAAAATCATTTTTTTCAGTTATTATTTTCGGCCATTCATTTGACTGATTTGACAAATTTTTTTAATATCATTTTTCATTACTTTTCAACCGCACATTCAAAAATCTCTATCAAAGAGACCCTTTATAAAGACTTACCACACTTTCAGGAATGCCCGGAGGAGGCAGTGGGAGATTTTTTGGCGGAGGACCATTTAGATAAGATCGCTTATCAAATCTCCATTCCCCAATTTTTCCATAAGTCAACTCTCCCTGTTAAGTAACCAAAGTTTGATAACTCATGAACATATGATCCAATGCCGAGAAAAACAAGAAAATGAAATTGCATTATTCATAGCATAAATTGGTTACCTTCATGTTGTAATCACATCCATAGGTGTAATGGATGATGAACTTCTTACCAACTTCCGTATCCCATGGGGGCTAAACTTACAAATAATTCATGTCAATCATTGTGAGATTTGGAAATGACGACCTATGTGTTTGCAATGTGGCAGAAATACATTGGCTGTTGCACAAAATATGTTGTTTCTATGAGATTTATCAAAAGTTCATTGAATATAATCACGCTTACCTGTAACATGAAGTCTTTGCGAAGAATATGTCGCACGCCATGCAAAGCCGAAGCAACTGCATACGCGTACCTATCATATGCAGAAATGCCAGAACAAGTAAGGCGCATTTACAGCTAACCAAATTCATCTGTTAACAAGATCCCGAGATCACTTACATTTCTAAAACCCAGCCAAAAGCTCTATCAGTCTCTGGGTCATCTTTCATCCGCAAGGACACATTCATCCATGTAGGCGCGATTTTCTCCAGAATTGCCTGCGACAATCATATTGGTCAACACACTGTCAAAGGTAACTTGTTTGTCAAGGCAGAGGAATAGTATATAGAAAAGAAGAGCTTATTTGGCACAGATTGAAAAGCAAGAGCTTGTTCGGCATTGATTTTTTTACCACCGAGGTCACATATATGAAACTGGTACCTTCTTGATAATTACTGGAGAATTGCCAATTGGATCAACATTGCCCACTGGACCTTTCTCTTCAGGGTAGAATTTTCTAATGAGTTTCTCGTTCTCGATTGGTTTTATGTAGAAAAAGGGGAAAGCAGCTGGATGTTCTCCATGAGCTAAATTTGGCAAAGGATTTATGAATATGTGGTCAGGTTCTGCCATTAGGATGTATCTGCATCAGTGATAGAGATACCAAGGATTTAGATTATACGACATTGAAGATGAAAAAGAATAATGACACTCATCATCACTGCTTATCCATCATTTGTGATATAAGAGTCAGTTGATTTATTATCTTAGTTGTTATGTTGAACTGACAAATCAATAATGCAAAATCACCGATGATTGATAAGTACTAGTTATGAATAGCATTACTCATAGGGAAAACACATCTGAGCTCAATCAAAAATTCAAAATATACATACTCTTCCTCGATTATTGCTTTCTCCAGCCATTGCACAAACGCCCATGGTCTATTTAAAACAATGTAACCCTGTGGATGACATTAAAACACGAAACCGTGCAAAGTAAAACATCTTTAGAAATGAAGGAGAAAGACTAACAAGGGAAATTATTCTCCTTAGAGAACTTAGAAGAAAAACCAGCCAGAAAAGTAGAAAATTAAAGCATTAGGTTGCTCATTTCTCCTCTAGTTATCCAAACACATCCAACACAGACAGAAAAGAAAGGCCTTTTGACAGGAACACACACACACACACACACACATTTTAAGCAGCAAATACTGTGTGTGATAAAGACATTGATTTCTCAGGTTCAACAATGGTAAATAAAACAAAGAGCCAGATACCATATTTCCTTACAAGAAAAGTAGGTCAACTAAATCAGCTTGACCCAAGCCTCAGCAGGCAGGTGGATAATCTCTAATAAGAGCAAGAAGCTCCATGAAACCAAGCAGAAAAATCTGGAAGTGTATGCAGATAATCTATGGTCCGTTGAACAAAGAAGAACAACTTAGGTGCCATTTGCTCATTTTCACCTTTTTCTTTACAGGGTAGAGACGAGATATTGGTGAGTTTTTGTGTTTTCAACATTGTGGTGTGTTTTACTTCTCACTTCAGACACTCCAAAGTACAAACAGTCATTTTAAGTTTTTTTTACACGCTTCTTCCTTGTATTCAAAAATGCATTTTCGAAGATAAAAGATAAACAATAAAGAAAAAGTACCATGACTACATTCTGGATAGGAACTTATAACAAATAGGGAGCCTATAAGGCCACCTTTCGTAAGAACTTAAAAATTGCCCATCGTTAAGCCCTCTAATATCACGATATAATGTCTCTTAAATCAAAGTATAATCCTTTGGCAAATAATATGCATCAAAACTTCAAGTTATGGCCATACCTACATCTATCCGATACTCTCGAAGTAGCGTGTATGAGAAAGTATGAAGATATATATTAGTCAAAACTCCCATTGTTTAGCGTATGTTGAGGACACACAAGATGCTACAACATGACACGTAAACTTAACTGTATTCCTTTAACATTTTTCTACCTAAAAATTAATATTTTTTTACGCTTCAATATTAACCACACCATCTCTCATCACTCATCATTAGCCACACATCTCATGGTTAGTAAAATGAAAGGTTAAACGAACACATAGTTTATTGGCATGAATGTGAATATTGAAGTGTTTTTTGTGGTTTGTGTGATTGGGTCAATATTTAGCACCACATCACAAGATTCAAAAATTCACAAACAAAAACAATTGCAAGTGTAATATATACTCAATGCTCACCCGATCAAGCCCCTGTGGAAGAGGATCAACGATGACGGTAGGAATTTCGTCCATCAAATTATCCGGTTTCCCCGAATGCAATATCCGAGTAAACCCTCCCATATCTGATCCTTGAGCATCTTTCATTTGTTTGTACCAATAGTACATAATTCGACACTGCCATTTGCTATAAGGCGCATCAGTAGCTGTCAAAGCGACGTGGAATTTCGGGCCACTATCCAACCTCCTCACCTCATCAGGCATTCCAGTAACAGGATCATACAATTCATCTGAGCCACTATGACTTCCCTTATGGTGCATTACAAGAATCAACAAATTATATGTTGCAAAGAAAAACACCAAAGCTAATAACACCAACAAGAATGTCGATCGCCCCATATTTTTCCTCCCAATCATCTCTCTGTAATGGTGTTGTGAATCCTCAATTCTGTATACACTTCTTCAAAGTCAACCCCCAATTGAATTCCACTATCTAAACAATTTACAAGTACAAACAGAACCAACTCTATGATTACTCAGATTCACCAGTCTCAAATTCAGCTTCAGAATGAAGATGTGCCAAAATTGGTCTGTCAATCAGAAAATAAGGAATATATAGAAGAAAATTCAAAATTCTCGCTTCAATAATGCATAGCGATACTGTAAATAAAGAAAATTACCAGTCCAAAAGCTGATTTTCCACCAAATGGGGATTTCCAGTGATCAGTCCAAAAAACGAACTGCCAACAAAAATTCAAAATCACAAGCAAATGAATCCTTTCTACAAAATCAAATCACTCACATGCACACATTCACAAGCTATATATGCATAAAAATAAGATCGTTGATTAAATTTACACTAAAATAAGATCATTAGATGGAGATCTCGGGGGCAAAAAAAAAAAAGAAAAGAAAAGAAAGAAAGAAAGAAAGAAATGGGGAAATAGCAGATCTAGGGATATACCAATGGAGAAGAAGATGGCCATTGTTGAATAAATCCCAGAACCGAAACTAAATACTGGATTCCAGAGACAAAGGAGATGATGTCAAAGTTGTCCGACACTGACCGTACATTCGGAACGTGTGCGTGCGCGTCTGCGCGATGTGAGTTTCACGTCTGCAGCATTACTTCGAAAACTTAAACTGAAGTCGTTGGTTACAGAGAGCGATTTGTTTTCGCTTTCGGGTCAACCCGGTCCCACCTTTTGGTTCATACCCGAGGCGTGTCGTTCGTGTTTTACAATGGAATTAAAGGTGTGTTTGATTGTAAATTTAGAAAATAGTTATAATAAAAATATTTTTCGGGTAAATGAATTTTGGGAAAAGGGTTTTTAAAGAAAATAGTAGTTGTAAGTGTTTGATTGGATTAATTTGAAACTTAAAAAATGATGTTATTTTCTTTATTTTTTCTTTTTTCCCCATAAAATTTGATCATTTTCCTTATCTTTATAGTTAAAGTAAATTGTCTATTAAAAAAAGGAAAAAAAGAGCCAAACTTTTCTCGGAAAATAAAAACTACCCCCAAGGAAAACGTTTTCCTTAAAAATAAGGAAAAGAACGGAAATCGAAAAAAGTTGGAAAATATTTTCCAAGAAAAAAAATACAATCAAATAATCAATAGTGGAAAAAAACTAGAAAAAAAAAGTTTTCCTGGGAAAAAAATATTGAATCAAACACACCATATGTAATTAATTTGTATATCAATTGAGGGCTCGTGATTTGGAACCTGTCCACATGTTGTTAGATGATGAGCAAATATTCCCCACCATCAGGGGATGTATGTTAATCATCTGATTATATGTGGGTACATTAAAGTGTCAACATATAACCACCGGATCATTTGTGATCAATTTGAGTTATGTAATATTTCGAATGATAAATTATTGATAATATATGTTTCTAAATAATAGTAATAGTTATGAGCATGTTTTCTCGTCCAAAAAAAGAAAAGAAATAAAAAAGATTTTATATTAATTAAAAATATTTTATATTAATAAACTTAATCGTAAAAAATAAATTTACAGATAATTACATTTAATATCTAAATAAAGACATTTAATTAGTTTTTGAAAGAATTTTATATTATGTGATTCCACAAATGAACAATGCAATTGAGGGGTCCCTTTATACGTGCTTTTCTTCTTTGTAAATTTGATCCAATTTTGTCCAATACAACACCAAAACGTGCCTCGAGCTTCCACAATAGAGACGAAATGAGTCAACTTTTCAATTATTGTTCCTTGATTAATTTTACCGAAATCACGTGACAATGGCATAAACCCTCAAATTATTTATACACACTAATAAATCCAATAAAATACAATAATTAACCAAAAGGATTTATAAGCACGATAATTTAAAAACATATTAACACGGTACAACAACAATAATCAGCATGAAACTACATGTTTCAAGTTATTCTACAGAATCTATGCTCATCACAAGAGTCATGTTAAATCAAACTAAAAAAATTATACTCCTCAATAAACATAACTAAAACCCGGGCTTACTGGCCCGGCTAAAAAAAAAGCCCGACTGCCATAAAAACCCGGGAATTGTCCTTCTTCTTATCAACTTCTATGTTCTTGTTGGGATCTTGAATAACATCACCTTGAGTGTGTGTTTCAGGTTTGTCTAAAGCCAATGGGAGCTTCATTTTGGCCAAAGACTCAGTAAATTGCTGCATACTCCTCATGTACATATCAACTATCTGTTGCTGCATTGCTGATTCTTCTGCCTCAAGATCAGTGTTTCTTGAGTGAGCTGAATTTACTAAATTAGCCTCATTCTCTTCCTTCTTTTCGGTTTTCTTATTCGAAGTTGGAGTCTCATTAGCAGAGTTTGAGGTATCGGCAAATGTATAGTTCTTTTTATCAGTCGAGTCGGCTGAGTTTCGGTCGTCACTCAAGCTTGTCATTGTGGAGCTGAGAAAGCCAGAATTCTGAATGCTTCCATTGGGGGAGAGAGAATCGGCCTGGTAGTCCTCAGACGAATCAGCTGCCATTTCGTAGTCCTCGACCGGGCCGAGTTGAAGAAATGACCCATCAGGCTTTTCGGGCTTTGCCAAGCAAAAGTAGGCTGAAACCATCTGCTGGTTTTCATCAACTACATTAATATCAGGAAATTCTATACTCGAGTACTCGTCTGGGATCCTTTTATCCACTAAAAGATCAGATGTTTTCGACGATTCAACAATAGAATCAGATAAACTATTTATGGAGGGATTGAGAGAAGCATTTTGATTTGCAGTCAAAGAAAGGGATAATTTGATAGTGCCAGCTGGAGAGTGAAACAAATCAGTAGAAGATAGGCTAAAATCTTGAGTCACCTTTCCTTTTCCAATTACTAGAGATATGGGGACTAAGGCAAAACCGAGGAGTTGATCGTCCATGAAGTTCTTAGCACGACTAAGCATCCAGATTTCACATTTCAGAACAGCATCTTTCTGGTTGATTTTCATGATCAAATCCTCGTTAAACTCGGGATTTTTCCCTCCACCGTTGATGATCCTGGTCGACAGAGTCTCGTCCGGATTGTAGGTGAGAGAGAACTTTGCATAAACATCTTGGTTGTCATAGATGCATATGTTATGAATATTCCTAGCATGGTGAACATGGATTTCAAGAATCCCAGAAAACTCTGCATCCCTGTCTGGATTAGCAGTTGGGTTGTAGATGAACCGAGGGACTTTATCAAAAGAATCCATGTTCATAAATTAAAGATTTCTGAAAATCTGACTAATCTCAACGGTTGTTACTTTAGACAACAATGAAGAGAGAGAGAGAGAGAGAGAGAGAGAGAGAGAGAGAGAGCGCGCAAAATCAAGAAACATATGTATAGAAAATGAATGGAAGCAATGTACTTGAGGTAAATATAGTGAAATCCATATCTTTACTTGATTAGGGCCTTGAAGTTCCCCTTTCTCTCCCCGAGAATATGACAGGTCATCGATATTCAAAGAAGTCCCTTCCAAAGATTCATATCTGGTATTCAACCTGCAGACGAAAACTTGGGGGTGGGTGTGTGTGTGTGTGTGTGTGAGAGAGAGAGAGAGAGAGAGAGAGACTTACAGTGAAAGGCCAGGATGATTTAACAAATGCAAGTTGATAAGTATTTAGTTAGTAGTAGGTGAGAAAGAATGGAAAATAGAGGAATCAAAGGGTGTATGATGATGTTAGATAGTTGGTATAGATGGTGATCTTTTCTTTGCTTGACAATTCAACTTCTTCCACTAGTAGTGATAGAAACTTGCTCCACTAAGGGTGGGAAGACCCCACCAGGACCCATCTTCATCATCAAGCTCTCCTCCATGCTTTCCATAATTTCTAAGACAATAATGTTTTTGTCCACTATCTTTTGGACAACTTTTTGAATATTGATGATTCAAATAGACAAAACCTCAACATTTCTCACTGAACATTGACTGCATGTATCCACGGTATTAGACAGTACAATGTTGTCTGGCGACGTGTAATTTACCATACGAAACACGTCGTAAAGCACGACCCCACCTATTCTACATAACATTCGTAAAACTTTAACGGCAGAATCTATAGTAATTCAGTAAAACATTAGAAGACTGATGAATTCTACCAATACGAAGATGAAAACATAAAGAGTCTGAATTGGAAATAATTTAAATATGAAAATAATTTACAGTAACTTGATCAATTTATTCTTCATGGGTATAACAAGGGCAATATACAGGATACAGCCCATTTTTGTAAGTAAACCTAAGCATCTACAATCCTTATTTCACAAAGAGAGTCAAGGAAACACTTCACAGTGCCCAGTCTCAGGCATGTGAAGCTTTTCACTCAGCCAGAGTTGTGACCTAACCTCATCAAATGTCGTTCATGCTTTTCTGCAGCAGCCTTGTTAGCAGCTTCCCGTTTCAACGTCCTCTTTGCACGTCGGCCAACAATTTCTTTAGGGACCTGTTTCTTTTTAGACGGACGAGATGGACCAGCACCTGAATCCTTGAAGTTCAGCGTTTGAGTTGGCCTCGCTTCTTGCCGTCCACCATGTACATATCCATTATCTCCCCATCTCCGGTTACCTATGCGGACACTTGAGGAACTACCAAAGTAAACCTCGTCTAGATCTTGATCTTCTTCTTCTTCGCCCTCATAATCATAGTAATAAGCTTCGACTTCATCATCCACTTCCTCTCGATCCACCACAATCAGAGGCTTAAACCATGAGGCTCCCAACAGAAGAAACACATGTTCCTCGAACATATGAGCATGAACGCTGCACATATTGGAACAATAATGTAAGATGGAGCAAAAAGGATCTAGGAAGGCGCAATATCAAATATTCATCTCATATCCTGCACTTGCATTCTAAAAAGACCATCCTCTTTCTGAGTAATTTCATATTTTGACAAAAGATTAGTATTAAGTGCAATCCAAAACCACTTATCATTATTCATCAACTATAGTTTAAAAATATTGCAATGAATAAAGAATATGTTCCTTCTCAATTATTATTCACTGGTATCCCATGTTCATCCTGGACTATTATCACATATCAAAGTTGCAGATTTATCAGATGTTCATTGCATTACATCCAGTGATGGATGGTGAATTTGGTTTGAATGGATCGCATAACTGTGTTTTGTGTGATCCAAAAAGTTACAATTATGCAAATCAAAGAGGGATCCAATTTTTTTGAAGATTAAAACAACTCCCTAAAATGATTTATGTCAACAATCGCTCCACTACAATAACCTGACAAATAAATTTAACTAGTTAAGGCAATTGGCAGATGAAGATCACCGTTTGCATTACAGTTCAACAAAAAGGGAAGGAGCTGGAAAATGAGAGAAGTGCTAAAATACCTCCCATCAAGTGAACGACGGATACTTAGAGACTCGAACGGATTTTTACACTGAGGGCACAACGGTTCATCCTTGTAAGAGGCCCACTGCAGGATGCATGTTACACTGGAAATATAAAATAACAAGTGCATCACTTAAATCCCAGGAACCTAAACTCCAGTATCAATTAGACATTCATGATCAACAAGATGGATTGATTTGCAAACCTAAGAATCTTCTACTTGGAATGCTAAAATGAAAAGTCCAATAATTCATCGATCGAGACATAGTGCTTAACAGTAGATTGCCATATTCCTAAATGACTTCAAGCTAGCAAGAAGGATGCTACTCTATTACAGAAAGCAACCAAAGCAATGGTACTCTGTACTAAAATTTTCAAATGGATGGACTCAGCAAAATTGAGATAAATAAAGTGAACATATCTAAGAATTGCATTTCGTAAATGAAGTAGGATATGTCATTCTGACTAGAGTAACAGACATATAAACAAGCTCAAGATCATAATCCCTATCATGTTAAGTTGTTAACTACGTCACATGGAGAGTGCACTACTAAAGTCGAGACTTCAATTTTCTTGAATCAATGTTGCTTAGGGAGCTGTAATCAACAGGTAAATCATACAAGGAAGGTATTTGTCCTATTATCTGCATTAGTAAACACAAGAATGCATGAAAATAATCAGGAGAATCGAACAAACCAGTAGGCATGCTCGCAACCTTTTACAAGAGCTGTTTCTTGAATAGCTATCTTATCCAAACATATTGCACAATCACCATGATGAATATTGTTAATATTGTTAGTCTCACGCCATGAATGGTTAATTTCCTCCAGGGCTGCTGTACAATTCCCCTTTACTTCAGTCTGAAATTGCATAATCCAACTCAAAAATTCAATCCAAATGTCTACTGCATTGCGCAAACATATCTTTACTGAATTAGAAATAGAAAAATAAAAACACAAATCTGTCCCGCATTTAAAATTAGGGGTAGAAAACACACTAATCTTCATTTTATCTCGGCCATGATATGATGAAGCAAAAACAGATCTCATCAAATCAAACAAACGTTACCGTATTTACCACAATTCCCACGATCAGAAATGTGGGGAGAAAATGGACCATAATTTAGCAATCATACAAAAACTAGAAAACAACAATTTTCGCGATCCCTTCTCTCCAGTTACCTGAAATACCCAAAAAAGGGTTTTAAAAATTAAAAACGAATAAAAGTGAAAACCTCATTCTCGATTGAGAGATCTCGAACGCCATTGATCAGTTGCTGACCAACCATTTCAACTGCGGTAGACATGATAACTTTTCGCTAATGTATAAAGCAAAAAATCGAAACTGTAACTGTGAATTATATACAGAATTATGATTAATTTACAGATGTTATCTACAAAATGAAGAGATTCTGGAGAATTACGCTGATTCCAGAGAGAGGAGGGTGTTATATGGGGATCACACGTAGAAGCGCGAACTATGTGCCACTTGCCGATGAAAATTATTACCATGAGGGTGCGGCTAAATGCTCCCCAAAAATGATTCCCTCCACGCATGGGGAGGTTGGCCACACCGACATGCCCCTATTATGCCCCCTCTATTGAAGGGGGCCTCAAGTGGGGAACCTCCTCATGTATCTCACTTGAGGCCCTCATTCAATTAGGAGGGATTATGTAGGCATGGGAAATCTTTCCATGTGGGGATGAGATCATTCCTCATGCTCTCCCAATTTTGCTCCACAGACCCCCAAAACAAATTTCATTCTAAATTTACCCTTTGCTTTTATTTCTTTTTTCTTTTAGGATGTGTTTGATTGAAAAAGGTGGAAAAGAAAATATTTTTCATATAAATTGAAAAATAAAAATTACATATCCCAAAGAAAATATTTTCCATGAAATTAGCCAAAATAGTGCTTAAAGTGATTGTACTATTAAAAAACCATTTTTTCCCAATTGTACGTAATCAAACAACCAATTTGAAAATATTTTTCAAGAATCCCACATTTTCTACGAAAAATTATGGCAATCAAACACACTCTTATTGTGTTCGGCCAATAGTGGCCAAATAATCTTGGAACAAAAAAATAAAAAATTAAAAATTCAGCATGTTTGTTGCCATTTTCGATAGCAATTGTTATAGAAACAGAAAAAAGGGGGAAACCCTATCTTTTTTGCTGCACCATTATAGCAAAAAATATGGGGGATTTGCCCTCTCGATTGCCGCAATTTCCAATAGCAAATACTGTTAGTAATGGTAACACGCTGCTTCTTCTTCGTTCTTTTGTCATTTTGAGTTTTAGTCACAAAATTCTCTCTTATATATAAAAAAAAAACATTAAGGCCTTGTTCTTTTGAAGGGTTCTATTTCCGTATAAAATATGTGGTTAGTATTATATTGAAAAATATGTGTGTGATTAAAAATATATGTAAATTATACGAAAATACGTGAACTCATGAAAAGAATAAGGCCTAAATAAGAGGAAGCAAACAAAATGTCCAGTTTTTTGGAAATCTAAAAATTGAAGGACGCAAAAACAATAGAAATCGTTGGACATGTGTGCTCCAACTACTTGTTAGGGGATTATGCAGTACTAGACAACCTCATCATGTTGTTTGCTTGTATTGCCAAGTAACTAAGAGCTTGTTTGATTGGGTATAAAATTGATATGCGAGGTATTCCATGTAAAATGTATTAAAAAATATGTGTATGATTGAAAAGATGAGAGAGAAAAGTATTGGGGTAACTTTATATCCAATCAAACAAGCTCTAAAAAATAGACAAGATACCTATTCTTCCTTTCAGAATAAATTGATGGAAAACTCTTGCTAAATGCCAAACCCTAATAGGACGTGGTATTCAATTACTATTACATCCCTTGAATTGGAGGGCCCATATCTTATTAGAGTGTGGTATTTATCATATACATTTGTGTGTAGACTTATAACACGATCCTAAATTCAACGTCCTTCCATACAAATTGTTGAAGGCTTGATCCTAAAATTTCGGCCACCCACAATATGATATAATAATTATACGGTCCACATGATAATTCTTTGAAGACGTCATTTCCTCTTGAAAGTCAAATTATACGATGGGAAATCTATCAATTATTGATTTTAAGTACTTCAATAATATATGGGAGATTCTTTCACCGTTTCTCATATAGTAACTTTTAATCCCACCCAAAATACAATTTCTACCAAACAATTACTTGAGGAATAATCAAACGTTAAAAGTCAGGGGACTTAAGACGCAAGAAATTAAACCGGCCTTAAATAAATTAATTTCCTTAAAACTCATCTCCCCCATTCGCTTGCAACTATATACAATTTAGCTATTATATTATATATTATTACGGTAGGGACGACAGAGATGGCAAGGGATAGCTGTTTGGGGAAGGTGATGCAAGGGGCTGCATACGGCGGTGCCCTCGGTGGCGCTTGTGGTAATTAATTGAACCCTAGTCACAAACATTAATTCCAGCACAATTTTTAGATTATCCGTTTTTAAAAAAAAAAAAATTTAATCAATATTAATAGCTTTCTGATGATAGTAATTCACAGTGCAATGACGAGGTACATTGAGTTTAAGACTACTGGCAGTAATTATTAATTATTGGAGTCCATTTTGATGCATGTGTTGTGTTGTTTACACGCATGCAGGGGTTGTTCATGGAACTTACGATGCTATTAGATGCAAGGTAAATACTTTCTAAAGCTTTCGATGCTTTCGTATGGTAACTATATATTAAGGCTATTAATGCTTTAATTTCTAGAAGTATGGAAGAAACAGGATTGAACAACAATAACAACGTATTCAAAAAAAAAAAAAAAAAAAAAAAAAAAACGACGAGTGGAGCCCATGTTTTTTTTTTCTATTTTGAGTCAAGTTGAGTTAAATTACAGTAGTGAATTCTATTTTGTATACATAGTCATATATTTTTCTAATTTGATATTATTGTCACTAAGCTTATTATTATTTTATTTATTTTGGTGAAACTGTAGGTTCCTGGTCTTCTAAAAATAAGGTATATTGGACAAGCAACGCTGGGCACTGCTGCCGTTTTCGGTCTTTTTGTGGGAGCTGGAAGCTTGATACACTGCAGGAAATAAATCTTAATAGGTTGTTTCTTGCCAAGTTTTTTAATATGCGTCTTTTGAGAATATATTTTCCCTTTCTGAATTGTTGTGCATATAATAATTATTGAGTACGTGGAATCAAGAAAGTTTCTGCCGAAATTTGCGGCAGTGTAATGAATCATTATATTTGAGTTGTCAATTTATTTAATTTCAAGGATATTTTGAGGTGGTTCTTCGAAGCTAGCTCTTGAATAATTAGACATTTTTGATAAATTACTTGTTCTGATTTCCATGCACAATTTGATGTGCTACAAAAGTAATTCTATCCAAGGTAAATTAAAAGTTGATCAGGCTGCAAAAACCAGTTGGTGCTTTCATTCTTGATACTCTTAGACCTTGTTTGCCAAAGTATTTTTACAATAGTAAATTTTTTATTTTTTATTTTTATTTTTTTGGGAAGAATTAATGTGTGATTAAAAGAGCTAGTTCGTTAGAACTTTAAACAAAAATCATGTTTTCAATTTGCATTTTCAATTACTCATTTGACAATTTAAAAAAAAAAAAAAAAAATTTGTATCACTTTTTCTTACTTTCAACCACACATTCAGATTTTTTTTTTTTTTTTTTTTTTTGGGCAAGGGTCTCTTTCAAATATATCCTAGAAAAAGAGAGGTGCAAAATAAGGCGAGAAATAATTTTTTTATAGAGAATATTTGATTGAAAGAAGTCATATCATGAGCTTGGCTAGTTGAAGTAATTGGTTGCGCCATGTCTAACCGAGCTCTTTGATAAAAAAATTGAGGTAGAATATTTTAAATTTTCTTAATCGTAAACAATGGTTTTACTTAGGCCATCTGCAATGGTGACTTCAATAGCTTGCCGTGCCCGGTAGAGAGAGAGAGTAGGGTGAGATAGGAAAAAAAAACACGAGTGGAGCCCATGTTTTTTTTAATCATTTTTATCTCAATTATTTCACTTTTTCTCCATTTTTCTTCATAAATTCCCATATCACGTTTAGAAATAGACATCCGCCCAGAATTCTTTCACACTATTTTATTACTCCCTCCGTTCCACATATATAGCCCACTTTTTCTCTTTGAGTTGTCCCACATATATATAGTCTACTTTCTATATTTAGTAGCATTTTTTATATTCATTCACAATTATATCCCACTTATATAATTGAAAATACAAACATATTTATTACTTCTATTTATTTAAATAAGGGCATTAAAGGAAATTTATTTATAAATTTACTTTTCCAATACTATTCTTAATCCTTGTATAAAAATCATGAGTAGACTATATATGTGGGAAGAAAGGAATATTATTTTTGAATTTATTTCTCTCTCTCTCTCATCTTTTTCACTGTTCTCTCTCTTTTTTCCTACATTTCTTTCCATTTACTTTTAAATAAAATAATCACCTTCTTCCTATCTCTATCGACTGACACACAATAACAATTAACATTGTCATTGGTGATGGCCTTAGTAAGTAGCAATTGACTGGTAATCTACTTTCAGTCTTTGAGTTGGTGACCACCCCTGGGAACGTGATGGGGATCGAATTTTCATTTCTTGGGTTTCAAATTTTTCCCGTCATCAATCGTAACCTGTTCCAATTCTTTGTTCTGTACGCGCGAAATTCTGCTTGTGGGTTTTCTCTACAATGATGCTTCTTCAACACTTAGTGTCTTTCATTCATTTGTTCAAAGTGACTGTGTGGCAAGATTTTGTCCTTGTACTTTGGGTGTTGGCATAGAAAGCTGATGTTATGAGTGATGTTTCAATAATCCACTTCATTGGAGGAAATTTACACAGCCAGAATTGGCGTTGGATGTTGCAAAGCCACATATTGGCCGATAATTGGTAAGTAGCACCATTGCATGATATGGTGGGGAGCATAGGGTATATATCAATCATCAGTCAATATGTTGGCAACTTAAGTTGACAATATGTTTGCATTTAATCATTAGTGTCATATATAGTTGACTTTGTTTTTTTCACAAATATTAAGAATTGTATTGGAAATTCACATTTTATTATCCTTGTTTCTAATTTATCCATATTTAATTTAATAAGCAAAATTAAAAAATGATCATTATAATTAAGTTTTAAATATGGGTAGATTAGTAAAATAACATAAATTAGATCTCTTAATATAGAAAGAAGACTATACATTTGGGATAACTCAAAAAAGAGAATGGACTACATATAGGACAGAGATTAGGTTTAAATTGATGAAATTTAGAGTAGGCTTAGTTTGGCAGCGATGTTTACTTCTACTTCTCAAAGAAGCACAAATAAGTTTAGGTGTTTAATAAATTAAAAAAAAAAAAAGGTTCCTATAGAAGAATTTGCTTACTCTAACAAAGACAGATTTTGAGAAGGAGTTTTGCTATTCACACCAACCATTTTAATACCTTACACCCACATTTTTTCAAATTCCAATTTTATCCTCACGTAATAAGGCGTGGATGGGTACGTAAGGTGGAATTTTGGATGTTAGGCCACCCGGCCGAGCATCCAAAATTCTACTTTTTTTAAAAAAAATTTTACGTAATTAATTTTTTTAAATTAATTGATAATGTAATTAATATTTTTTTATTTGGGGAAGGAACATGTGATGTATGAGTTGGATCGAACGGGACGAAATTGCACATTGCAGATTTAGTGTCCGGATTCCGTTTTGAACAAATAATATACCGTTTTGAACAATGGATTTTGGCCATCCGAGCGCATGTAGGCAGCAAAATCAGCGTTTTTCTATTTTTCGAATAATTTAATTTTTTTCATTTATTTGTTTTTAATTTTATTTTACCACCATAAATTAAAATAAGTGCATTTCCGTCGAACTACCCCATATCGGTATATTATTTGTCCAAAACGGAGTTCAGACACTAAATCTGCAATGTGCGGTCTCGTCCCGTTCGATCCAACTCATACATCACATGTTCCTTCCCTAAATCAAAAAATATTAATTACATTATTAATCAATTTTTAAAAAATTGAAAAAAAAAATACAATTTTGGATGCTTGGCCAGGGGTGGCCGAGCAGGGGAGTTCGGCAGCCTTGGCCGAGCTCCCTATGAGGGAGCTCGGCCAAGCATGGCCGAGCCCATTTTTGGATGCTCGGCCACCCCCGGTCGAGCATCAAAAATTCACCTCTGCATCCGCCCCGCTGTATTAGACGAGGGTAAAATTGGAAAGGACTTAAAAGGTGGGTGTATGGGATTAAAAACGTGGGTTTGGGTATCACTACTCTTTGAGAAGAAGTAAAAAGGTAGCTTTTAGATTCTACTTTTAGCTTTTCAATTATATTTATTTGCAAAATTCCAATTTTGACCATTTTAAATGTTTAAAATTGTATATTATTTATTTTTTCTTATATTTGTGTATAAAATATATATTATATTTAATTATTTTTTATTATACTAAAAATTGAGAAATTGAATATTGTACATTGATGATGCACGTAAAATAAATAAAATTTATTTAGGTTTAGGTTGCGTATATGATACTTGTGATATATATTTTGTAATTAATGAAATTTAACAAGATGATAAAAAAATTTGAATAGTGAAATTGTATATTGTTGTTAATATAAAAAAAAATTATACATTTGTTTAAATGAAAAGTTGATAAATGAAAAGTTGATTGAACATAAATTAAATAATATAATAATTATTTTTGACATTATTAAGTAATTGCCATTTTAAGTAATTATATTATATATAAATATAATAATGATATATTTATTATTACCAAACACTTCAATGTTATTTTTACAATAGAGAGTACTTTTAAAAAATAACTTATCAAAAGATTCTTCTAAAAATTGGCTCTCCGATCAGCACAGCAAAAGCCGATTCTTCTAAAAAAAACTTATCAAACGATCTTATCTAAAAACTTAACAAACAATTCTTCTAAAAACTTATTCTTCGATCAGCACGATAAAAGCTGATTCTCACATCAGCACAAGTACCAAACTAAGATTTAATGTGTCCATAACAAACTCATATTGCCCCGAAGCCGCATGGATTGCTAATTGAAAAAATAAAATAAAATAAAATAAAATGAAACCCAATCCCACATCGAATCCTACGCCGCAGTATAGCAAACTCCCAATTGCAACTATAAAAAGGATCACAGAGGCGGCACATGGTACGCGAAACGAATGTATGAGCACCCAAATTACCAAGTACAAAATGTTGCCACACAATCACTTTGAACATATGAATGAAAGATACTAAGTGTTGAAGAAGCACTGTGGAGAAAACCCACAAGCAGAATTTCGTATAGAAGAAAGGATTCGAACATACTACGATTGATGACATTAAAAATTTTGAAACCCAAGAAATGAAAATTCGATCGACTGAGTAAAACCTTTGATAACAAGCACAAATTAAATTTGAAACCCAAGAAATGAAAACTGTACTTATGAGGAATTTCATAATTTCAAAAGATGGAACAAAAAATCCTTGAGCCAAAGAAAGTTCTCATAATCAAATGGATGCCAATTTGCCAATTCTTAAATTTGCTTGAAACAATTTACTAGTGCGTTTGAGACCTAGAAAATTAATCTATAGCTTAACGAATTTTTAAGATATAAACATAATAAAAGAAGATCAAGAAATAACGAAAACAATCCAAGGAGAATTGGCCTAGTGGAAAAGGCACTCCCTTACCGGGTGATTGGCCCGGATTCGAGATATCGCCCCTACCCCTACGATCCCCACCTTATATTCAAAAACGAAATAACGAAAACAAGTAGCGATAGCAGTGAGGTGTCACCTGTACTATCGTAATCCTGTAATAACAACTGTTATCGATATCTCATTGTAACGTAAGTTCCTAAGAACCATGCCAAAAAATATGATCCTAAATGGACTGAAAGAACAATTAAATTGATGCTAGGCTTCAATTACAAATGTAGTTGCATAGGATTTTCAAATGCAAATATTCATGTGAGGGAGATCCAACCATCATGGGAGGATATATTAGGCAATACTAGCTACATGTAGTATTTGCATCTTCCATGCAGCCGTTCACGTACGTCCTCGCATTGCCCAACGTCACAAGACTTCTTTCTCCACTCAATCTCTTATTTGCTGCATATATGTCCACGTGGTGTATTATCCTTTTAGTAGATTAGTTTACACAAATGGTGCATATCTCTTTATTATCTCTTGTAATTATTTATATTTATCATACACTAGAATTGAAGCAGTATAGAATAACTATTGTATAAATATGGAACAGTGAGCAATGAAATGATTACAGCTTATTTCCTCACTTTTTCAAATTGCTAAGCACGGCTTCAGCTCTTTTCTAGGATTCGACCATTATAGCCCGTTGTTCCCTTCACTTAATATCCTCTTACATGGTATCAGAGCTTTGAGCTCCATAGTACAAAAGATCCATGGCCTCCACCGACAGTTCCACTCATGACTTGTAACGCCCCGAGTTCTAAATACTCGGAACGCCACGTAATCATTTTCTAACTAACATTTAAAATTTTATAACGGAAGCAACATAAATTTCTTCATAAATTAAGAATATTATTCCAAATAAACAACGGTAAAGTTTTTAAACTGTGACTGTCACACCATAATTATTCTGAATAAATAACAAAATAATAATAATTAGAAGTACTAGAATTTGGAAATGAATTTAATTCTTTTATTTATTTTTCGTAGCCACCGCCTTTGCGCCCGTCAGCCAACTCAAAAATCTGCATTAAATCATGGAATATAAAACGTGAGTATTTAAAATACTCAATAGGCTCCGCGCTGGTTAATTAAATCACATATCATTGATATACACATGCTCATGTAAAATAATCTGGTGAACTGTCAATTAGGCTAGCCTCATTCAAATAATCTGTCTGGTGCGTAAGCGCACATTAATCATGTCTAGTGCAATAAGCACAATCAAAAACAACTGGTGCAAAGCACATGATTTTCTGTCTTGTGCAAAGCACATAATACTCTGTCTGGTGCAAAGCACTTACTTGTCTAGTGCAAAGCAAATAATTTCTCATAGAATAATTGTACTCGCATGTATCATAACATGTAATTAATAACCAAGCGCAATTTTAAATAAAATCTTAAACTTGAAATTGGAGCCTACCTCAGTTAGTTCTTGGGTTGAGCGAAAATAATAAATCCTTTACTTTTCTCGCCTCGTCTAGCTCCTAAAATATGTATAATAAAATAAATTAGCACTTATACCACTTGATATCTTAAAATATTAAAATGTACAATTTGGGGATTTGTTTTTCATGCAGAAGGCATCCAGGGGCTGATTTAGGAAAAAGGCCAAACTTTTAGACTAACTTAATTATAGTGTTGAAACTTTGGGACTCAAGGATTAATTTTATCAATAAAAATCAGATTTGGGCCTCCATTTTCAGCCTTGGCATTTACAGAGAAGTTCACGAAGGAGAAAAAAACACGATGAAGGTAAAATTGAGTTGAAGGTGACGAAATTGATCAGATATTTTGAAATTGCAGGATATTCTAGCGATGGAGAGCAATAATCAACTGTTAATTTCGGTCAATAGAGGTTCGATCTGAGTGGAGGTTTGTTCGCTGGAAATAGGAAAGAAGTGACTGAAATTTCATCGATGGTGGTGTTTCTATCCAATATTCTACCCCTTCTTCTTCTATTTCTTTGATTGTTGGTCGGTTATGGGGGTCTATGTTGAATATGTGTGGTGTTGTGTATTGGTGGCCGTGTATTTGTGCGTATATATATGTATCTATATATGAATATATATGTATGGCATGACTGTGCGGATGTGTGGAAAAGAAGATAATGATTTGAAGAAGGTTTACCGAGCAACTGGGTCGTTCGTGTTGAGTTTCTGTGATTTCCTTCAACTGTGCTAATCAAGAATGAAGTAGATGGTAGAAAGTTCTGTAAATTCTGGGTTGTGTTGAATGTTTCTGTGATATTTTGAGAGCAGAGGAAAAACTTTGTATTGTTGTGAATGTGGAGGATTTGAAGAAAATGTAATGCGTGAGTCTTGTGAGCGAGATCCAGCATTATGTGATTAAGAAAAATCTTTGAAATTTGTGTGCGTGAGTTTTGTGAGATTTGCCAAAATTGTGTGCGTGAGTTTGTGAGAAGAAATATTTGCTAATTGGTTCTAATTAGTCTGAATTGGGGTGTGAAATTAATGTGATTAGGATATTGGTGAATGATGGAGCAGATTTATGTTTGTTTGTTTTGTAAAAATGGAATGTCAAATAAGAGTAAAAGAAACGTGTGTAATTTACAAGTTTTGGCTGGGATGGAGACATTATCTTGGATCAAAATTTTAAATGGGCCGATTAAGGTGAATAGATGAGTGTTTAAATTGGGCTAAATAAGTCGAGTGGGTTAAGAAACTTTGAATAAGTTTTAGATAAATTTTAAGGAGGATTTCTAAATTTGGGCACTCGAGAATTCGGTTCGAAAAAAATTGGGCTCGTATGAAATTTCATAAAGTTATATGGACTTATATTTTAAAATTTAGCTAGACGAGCACGCGTAGATTGTAATGTGACCGTTAATTTGGAGAAGTCGTAGCGGCCAAAGTTCGTTAAACAAACTTTTAAAATTTCAAAAATTCTTGGTCGCTACAACCTTCCCCACTTAAAATAATTTCGTCCTCGAAATTTAACTTACTTGATTAAAGAGGTCTGGGTATCTGGCGAAAATATTTTCTTCTTTTTCCCAGGTGGCCTCATCTCTTCCGTGCCTACCCCATTGGACTTTGACTAAGGGAACCTCCCGATTGTTAAGAACATTGACTTTTCTATCTAAGATGCATATAGGTGCCTCCTCATACGTTAGGTCTGGTCGAATATCAACGTTCTGAGCATTCACCACATGATTCGGGTCATGGATGTACTTTCTCAGTAAGGACACGTGGAACACGTTATGTACTGATGAGAGTTCCGGCGGTAACGCCAAACGGTAAGCCACGTTCCCAATCTGCTCTAATACTTCAAATGGCCCAATAAATCTTGGCCTTAACTTCCCCTTTTTTCCGAACCGTAAAACACCCTTCATAGGTGCAACTTTGAGGAAAACTTTCTCTCCAACCTCAAATTTTATATACTTTCTCTTTTGGTCGGCATAACTTTTCGTCTATCCCGAGCAATCTTTATTCTTGATCCGATCTTATCTATAATCGCCACAGCCTTCTCAACTTGATTCACGGGTCCCAATATTTTTCTCACCAACTTCATCCCAAAGATAATCGTGAACGACATCGACGCACCATAAAGTGCTTCATAAGGGGCCATACCGATTGTAGCTTGGAAGCTATTATTGTAAGCAAATTCCACCAATGGTAGATGTGTCTCCCAGTTACCCCCCAAATCCAAAACGCATGCTCTCAACATATCCTCCAGAGTTTGGATAGTTCGTTCAGTTTGCCCATCGGTTTGAGGGTGATATGCTGTGCTAAACTTTAGTGTAGTGCCCATAGCAGTCTGTAGGCTCTTCCAGAATCTTGAGGTAAACCTCGAATCCCTGTCGGATACAATAGATGCTGGTACCCCATGAAGTCTGACAATTTCTTTGACATACAATTGTGCACCGTCCATAGTGAACGCCATCCGAATCGGGCAAGAAATGTGCCGACTTGGTGAGCGGCCGACGACAACCCGGATGGCATCGTGACCCTTCACCGTCCTCGGAGACCAGTCCACAAAATCCATAGAAATTTTCTCCCATTTCCATTCTCGGTATATCTAATCTGATTTAACAAGCCCGACGGTCTCTCGATGTTCCGCTTTAACTTGCCGACATACCATGCACTTAGCTTAATAACTTAGCAATGCTTCCCTTCATATTTCTCCACCAAAGGTATTACGCAAATCCCTATACATTTTTGTCCCACCAGGATGTGTCAGCGTAAGGCGGAATGAGCCTCACCAAATCTCATTCCTAATCCGCCGTTTCTTACACACAAAGACGACCTCAACAAGAAAGCCTGATCCGTCGAGATTTCAAACCCAACCTTCTTTCCTGTACCAACTTCTACTCTAATCTTTTCTAGGAATGGATCCTCCTTTGTGCAAAGAACTATAACGATCCCTTAGGTTCGGCTTGATTGTCAAACTCGCAACCTCACCGTGGTCGGGCGTGGATGACGGAATTACCTCAATTCGTAGGTTCTTAAAATCTCGAATCAACTGATCTTGCGTCGTCCCCAATGCTGCTAGCTGGCCTGTGTTCTTCCTACTCAATGCATCAGCGACCACATTTGCTTTACCCGGGTGGTAAAGAATTGTGCAATCATAGTCCTTCACCAACTCTAACCATCGTCGTTGTCTCATGTTTAGCTCCTTCTGAGTAAAGAAGTATTTGAGACTTTATGATCGGTAAAATCTCACACTTGCTCCCATATAGGTAGTGACGCCAAATTTCGTGAGCATGCACTACCGCGAAGTTCTAAGTCATGGGTCGGATAATTCTGCTCATATTGCTTAAGTTGTCGGGATGCGTATGCAACAACCTTTCCTTTCTGCATGAGTACGCATCCCAGTCCATGCTTCGATGCATCACTATAGATTACAAACCCATCTGAACCATCAGGTATCGTTAACACGGGCGCCGAGACCAGTCTATCCCTCAACTCTTGAAAGCTCTTCTCACACTTTTCGGTCCAATCAAACTTTACACCTTTCCGAGTGAGCTGCGTTAAAGGTCCTGCTATTTTGGAGAAGCCCTCTATGAATCGCCGATAGTATCCGGCCAATCCAAGGAAGCTTCTTACTTCACCAACATTAGCAGGTTTGGTCCAATTGGTTATCGTCTCCACCTTGGAAGGGTCCACTTCAATGCCCTTAGCTGTCACAATATGACCCAGAAAGCCAACACGTTCAAGCCAAAATTCACATTTCTTGAATTTGGCGAAAAGCTTCTCCTCCCGCAAAATACTCAGCACCGTTCTCAGATCCTCCTCGTGTTGTCGAGTGTCCTTCGAGTATATTAATATGTCATCAATGAAGACGATGACGAATTTGTCCAAGTATTCGTGGAAGACTCTATTCATTAAGTCCATAAACACCGCTGGGGCATTGGTTAAGCCGAAGGGCATTACAGTGAATTCATAATGCCCGTAGCGTGTCCGAAATGTCAGTCTTTGGTATATCATTGGACTTAATCTTCAACCGGTGGTATCCAGATCGCAAGTCAATTTTGGAGAACACCGCCGCTCTCTCAATGGTCAAACAAGTCCTCAATCCTTGGGAGCGGATATTTGTTCTTTATGGTTAACTTGTTAAGTTCTCTGTAATCGATGCACAAACGCATACTTCCATCCTTTTTCTTCACAAATAGCACCGGCGCTCCCCATGGAGAGACACTCGGTCGAATGAATCCTTTCTCAAGAAGTTCTTCCAACTGTACCTTCAGTTCTTGTAATTCCTTAGGAGCCATCCGATATGGGGCCTTAGAAACGGGGGTTGCACCAGGTACAAGATCGATTACGAATTCCACTTGCCTCTCGGGTGGAATCCCTGGCAAGTCATCTGGAAATACATCTGGGTATTCTTGTACCACGGGCACGCGATCCAAGGTCAATTCCTCTGATGGTTTCCCTTGGAGACTGACCAAGAACCCTTGGCAACCCTCTTTTGATAATAACTTTTTAGCCTTTAATGTCGAGATAAGGCGAGAACCGCCCCTAATTTTCGATCCGTAAAATTTAAATTCCTCTTCTCCATTCCTTCGAAATCTCACTTCTTTCTCATGGCATAGAATGTTGGCTTTATAATTACCCAACCAATCCATGCCTAGAATGATATCAAAGTCCTTCATTTCGATCACATGTAGGTCTGCCCCTAAGATTATTCCATCAAAATCTATCTGTATAGCCCTAGCTATTACTCGGGTATCAAGTGTTCCTCCTGTTGGCATACTAACCTCAAGCACACTACCCGTTTCCTCTCCTATTAGTTTCAATCTAGCTAGGCATGTAACAGATATGAAAGAATGCGTAGCACCAGAATCGATCAAAACGTAAACAGGAGTACCAAAGACGGATAAAATACCTGCGATAACATCGGAGTTCTCGTTGGCATCCTCACGCGTCATTGCGAAAACTCTGGCCTTTCCTTTCTTAACCTCCTCTGCCTGCTTGACTTGGTCAGAGTTCCTAGTTGGGGCAGATCGGCAATCTGATGCATAGTGACCAGGTTTACCACACTTGTAGCAAACTCCCTTACCCATGAGACATTCCCCCTTATGGAACCTCTTGCACTTAGGGCATC
The DNA here is from genome assembly GCA_018223645.1 of Jasminum sambac. Lineage (NCBI taxonomy): Eukaryota > Viridiplantae > Streptophyta > Magnoliopsida > Lamiales > Oleaceae > Jasminum > Jasminum sambac. Next base: position 34,438,536 of record CP073652.1, read on the forward strand.
ATGGGTTACCGCCCCGATGTCCGCCTCTAGTGGGTCCTGTGTTCGGCTTCTTGTTTGGCATGTTGCCCTTGTTATGGCTCTGACCCTGCTGGTGCCACTTTCTTTTTCCCTTATCATTTTGAAAACTTTGATTCCCGTATGTGTCATCAGCATAGGTAATAGCTTGAGCTTTCTTCACTACCTCTCTATAGGTAGGCAGCTCGTGTGATGTGATAATCTTGCGAATATCAGGGCGCAAACCTCGCTCAAAACGACGAGCCTTCTTGTCTTCGGTATCCACCAAACGTGGGGCATAGCGAGAGAGCTCCTCAAACTTTCTTTCAGATTCGGTGATGTCAAGATTCCTTGCACGAGGTCAAGGAATTCCCTTTCCTTGGCATCCCGAAGACCCTTGGGAAAATACTTGTCTCGAATCTCTTCTTTGAACCTTTCCCATGTGTAAGCCGCTTTCGGCCTCGGTTTTAGTACTCAACGTGGAATCCCACCAATAGTCGGTTCGACCAATCAACATGAACTCAAGACATGCAACTTTCTTGTCTCCTGGGCACGAAATGTGCGAAAATCTTCTCAATTTGTTGGAGCCATCCCTCAATCGCCAACGGACCATCACCGCCCTCGAAGGTAGGTGGCCTGCACTCTCGGAATTGCTCAATGATTGACATGGTAGTGGCGTTGGCGGTCGCGGGTGCTTGCCTTAACTCACGAAGAGCTTCCACTAGGGTCTTAACGAGTTCGTTCTGGTTTGATCGTGCCATGACCTTAACAAAATAAAGAGGAGTTGTAATGTTTGAATATTTCATCGACATAATACATAGAGACAATCTTGATCAGAAAATGTAGCAATCCTTTATTGATAATAATTTGAATCCTTTAGTGAGGCACACAAATAAAAGGGCGTAACACGCCAACGATTCAACATAAATAATCCTCCTACTAGTACTTTATTCCACTACATAGTGTTTAAATTTCGTCAATAGGAAGGGTGTCCCTTAATCGGTAACACACGACTCGGCATCCGAGTCCTCCTCTGGTGCCCCCTCAACACCTTCCTCGACATCCTCCTCAGGATCCTCTTCTTCTTCTTCTAGTTCATTTCCTTCAGGTTCCTCCTCATGATCTTCTTCTTCCGGATCGTCTTCTGGCACCATCTCGTTATCTGGACCAGGTTCGGGCGCTGGTGCCACATAGAGCTCCTGTCCAAAATGGGCTGCCTGGTACATATTCCAGTATGCCGCTAGCCTTTGATTAAATGTGCCATAATCGACGTCTAAGTTTATGGATATAACCATATCTCGGAATATGGTCTCAGCCACTTCACGCTTCCAAGCTCGGAAAGTAGATATCGTGGTTAATCAACCAGATATCATCTATCTCATAACCATGTGCCACGGCCCACTCAAGGGCAAAGATTATAATGCATAAGATGTCCAACACAGCCAACCCTACTGGGTGTGAAATTTTCGAAATCACTCAAGGCTTTAGCTTTGTTGCTAAGTTCTCTCGCGTTGGGTGCCATGTCCTAATAAAAGTCGGTTATGTCAAGTCCATCTAAGTGGGGTTCGTATATTTTATACTTCTTTTTCTAGTTAAATTTGCGAGGACGTAATAATAAAATCCCCTTTTTTTTTTTTTTTAACATGTTATGCTCAAACTCACTTTAGTTCTTATTTCTTCATTCGGATACACATACATTTCTTTCAAATTTATTCAAATAGTCTCAAACTAGTATCCGAAAATGGCATTATTTAAAATCTAAAGTTCTTTCTTTACCTGAGTTGACGAAGCGGCAATGGCGGGTGGCATCTCTTTAGTTTCTCAAAAATAGTTGTTAAACCCATTTTTTTTTTTTTTTAGCGGGTCTACAGAAACGTAAACCGCGCTCACGATACTCAAAACATGCGCCCAGGGTTTCTAAATACTCACGCATCACGTAATCATTTTCTAACTAACATTTAAAATTTTATAACTAAGCAACATAAATTTCTTCATAAATTAAGAATATTATTCCAAATAAACAACGGTAAAGTTTTTAAATCTGATGATCACACCATAATTATTCAGATAAATAACAAAATAATAATAATTAGAAGTACTAGAATTTGGAAATGAATTTAATTCTTTTTATTTATTTTTCGTAAGCCACCGCCTTTGCGCCCGTCAACTCAAAAATCTGCATTAAATCATGGAATATAAAACGTGAGTATTTAAAAATACTCAATAGGCTCATGTTGGTTAATTAAATCACATATCATTGATATACACATGCTCATGTAAAATAACTCGGTGAATCACAATTAGGCTAGCCTCATTCAAATAATCTGCAGCGTAAGCGCACATTAATCATGTCTAGTGCAATAAGCACAATCAAAACAATCGTGCAAAGCACATGATTTTCTGCCTTGTGCAAAGCACATAATACTGTCAGTGCAAAGCACTTACTTGTCTAGTGCAAAGCAAATAATTTCTCATAGAATAATTGTACTGCATGTATCATAACATGTAATTAATAACCAAGCGCAATTTTAAATAAAATCTTAAACTTGAAATTGGAGCCTACCTCAGTTAGTTCTTGGGTTGAGCGAAAATAATAAATCCTTTACTTTTCTCGCGCCTCGTCTAGCCCTAAAATATGTATAATAAAATAAATTAGCACTTATACCACTTGATATCTTAAAATATTAAAATGTACAATTTGGGACTGTTTTACCGTACAGCAAAGAAGGCATCCAGGGCTGATTTAGGAAAAAGGCCAAACTTTTAGACTAACTTAATTATAGTGTTGAAACTTTGGGACTCAAGGATTAATTTTATCAATAAAATCAGATTTGGGCCTCCATTTTCAGCCTTGGCATTTACAAGAGAAGTTCACGAAGGAGAAAAACACGATGAAGGTAAAATTGAGTTGAAGGTGACGAAATTGATCGATATTTTGAAATTGCAGGATATTCTAGCGATGGAGAGCAATAATCAATCGTTAATTTCGGTCAATAGAGGTTCGATCTGAGTGGAGGTTTGTTCGCTGGAAATAGGAAAGAAGTGACTGAAATTTCATCGATGGTGGTGTTTCTATCCAATATTCTACCCCTTCTTCTTCTATTTCTTTGATTGTTGGTCGGTTATGGGGGTCTATGTTGAATATGTGTGGTGTTGTGTATTGGTGGCCGTGTATTTGTGCGTATATATATGTATCTATATATGAATATATATGTATGGCATGACTGTAGGATGTGTGGAAAAGAAGATAATGATTTGAAGAAGGTTTACCGAGCAACTGGTCGGTTCGTGTTGAGTTTCTGTGATTTCCTTCAACTGTGCTAATCAAGAATGAAGTAGATGGTAGAAAGTTCTGTAAATTCTGGGTTGTGTTGAATGTTTCTGTGATATTTTGAGAGCAGAGGAAAAACTTTGTATTGTTGTGAATGTGGAGGATTTGAAGAAAATGTAATGCGTGAGTCTTGTGAGCGAGATCCAGTAATTATGTGATTAAGAAAAATCTTTGAAATTTGTGTGCGTGAGTTTTGTGAGATTTGCCAAAATTGTGTGCGTGAGTTTGTGAGAAATATTTGCTAATTGGTTCTAATTAGTCTGAATTGGGGTGTGAAATTAATGTGATTAGGATATTGACTGAATGATGGAGCAGATTTTATGTTTGTTTGTTTTGTAAAAATGGAATGTCAAATAAGAGTAAAAGAAACGTGTGTAATTTACAAGTTTTGGCTGGGATGGAGACATTATCTTGGATCAAAATTTTAAATGGGCCGATTAAGGTGAATAGATGAGTGTTTAAATTGGGCTAAATAAGTCGAGTGGGTTAAGAAACTTTGAATAAGTTTTAGATAAATTTTAAGGAGGATTTCTAAATTTGGGCACTCGAGAATTCGGTTCGAAAAAAATTGGGCTCGTATGAAATTTCATAAAGTTATATGGACTTATATTTTAAAATTTAGCTAGACGAGCGCGCGTAGATTGTAATGTGACCGTTAATTTGGAGAAGTCGTAGCGGCCAAAGTTCGTTAAACAAACTTTTAAAATTTCAAAAATTCTTGGTCGCTACATGACTCAACCACCGAAAATCCACTAGCTCAGCCACCACCTTTATCGGCTCCCCCTGCACAATCGGTGGTCATTAACTCTCAATCCCAACTCCTAGTCAAACTGAACACCACCAATTACTCAGCATGGTTCCTTCAGATTCACAGTTCATTAATTGGCTTTGATCTCATTGGATACGTTGACGGTTCCAAACCTTGCCCGCCCGAAACTATCACCGTCAATGGCTAATCAATCCCCAATCCAGATTATTCATACTAGATTCGTCAAGATAAATTGCTCCTCAATGCCATTGCAAGCTCGATCACACCCATTTTGCTTTCATTCATTGCTGCTGCCAAAAATTCACGTGAAGCTTGGCTTACGATACAAAACACGTATGCCAAACCTTCACGAGCTAAGATAATGGGTTTAAAGGCTAAATTAGCCTCTCTTAGCAAAGGAAGTGCTATCATGACTGATTACCTGCATGAGGCTAAGGGCATCATCGAGCCTCTCATTAATCGACACCATGCCTAATGCCGATGAAGTAACAATACACGTTCTTAATGGGCTTGGTTCAGATTATGAAGTAATCAGTGATGCGATTCGTGCACGTGAAACCTCTCTCACCTTTGATGAGCTCCATGAAAAACTCATCTCTGGTGAGGCTCAACTAAAGCCCGCTAACCCAAACTCACCACTTAATGCACCTCTAACTGCCAATCCAACCTATAAACCACCTCAAAATCGCCAAAACAACAACACCTCAAACTACAACCCACGACCACCCACGTCTCGTCCATCCAATGCAACCGACTCATCCAACCAATACACCCAAAACACGAGCAACCATAATTCCAACTACTCTCCCTGACCGCACCTCGGCAAGTGTCAATTGTGCCGTGAACAAGGGCACTCTGTCCCAAACTGCACCAAATGGCGTTTGACACCCCTCCGACCCCAACAACCACACTACACACCCTCACGCCCAAACAATCCCAATCGGCCATTTTACCCCCCAACGGCCAACCTCGCCACGCAAGCAACCCCTACCTCAAATGATTGGCTCCTTGACTCTGGAGCATCCCATCATGTGACAACAGATTTAACCAACCTCTCTCTCCACTCAAATTACTTGGGTCCAGATGATATCCATATTGGTGATGGTGCTGGTTTACACATCACACACACTGGCACTCGAACTCTACCCTCTAGTTCCAAAAATTTTAAGTTAGAAAATGTATTATGTGTGCCATCTATGACAAGAAACCTAATCTCTGTCTCTAAATTTTGCAAACAAAATCACGCCTCTATTGAATTCTCACCTAATTCTTTCTTTGTGAAGGATTTGCAAACGGGAGCAACTCTAGTTTGGGGAGGAGCTAAAGATGGAGTATACGTCTAGCCAGATCACCCACCCTTGGATCCGAAACAAGCTCACTCCACCACCTCTAGTTCGCTCGAACTTCTCCATCACAGGCTTGGCCATCCGTCCTTTCATGTTTTGAGTCAATTAGTCCAGTCTAGTCATTTAAATGTGTCCAATAAGCCCACTTTTACTTGTGTGTCTTTTCGTTGCATGAAGCGTAAAAAATTACCATTTGAAACTTCTAGCTTAACTAGTTCTAGGCCACTGCAATGAATTTTTTTAGATGTATGGAAATCACCAGTTGAATCTATTGACGGTTTCAAATATTATGTTATTTTCGTCGATCATTTTACACGTTATGTATGGCTCTATACCCTTCGAAAAAAATCAAATGTTAAGGAAATTTTGGTTCATTTTAAAGCCTTGGTTGAGATTTTTTTAAACCATAAAATACAATAGCTCTGCACCGATAGCGGTGGGGAGTTTGTTGCACTCTCGAGTTTTTTTATCAACCAACGGCATTACACATCTCACTACACCACCACACACCCCAGAACACAATGGGTTTGTCAAACGGTGTCATAGACATATCGTTGAAAAGGGACTTAGTCTCCTTTATCATGCATCTGTACCCACTGTTTTTTGGCCCTATGCGTTTCACACAACGGTGTATCTCATTAATTGAATGCCAAAGGTAAACTTAAACAACAAATCCTCGTTTCAAAAACTGTTTCAAAAACCTCCCAACTTTCACAAGTTGCGGGTTTTTGGCTGTCGTTGTTTTCCTTGGCTTCGACTATACACAAAGCATAAATTAGAGTCACAGTCTATCCCATGTGTATTTTTTGGCTACTCTAGCACTCAAAGTGCATATTTTTGCTATGATATCAAGAGCCAAAAAATATACACTTCATGTCATTTAATGTTCGATGAGTTGACATTTCCTTTTTATCATGCTCACGATGAGTCCACACCATCTCTCCCTATCATCCATGACATACAATTCACGGTCCCGCTCACACTAGGACACTCTTCCACCAACATTTCGGATCTTGGGCACGACCAAAATGTGACATCAACTTCGACTCCACCACGAATGCAAGGTACTCTCGTCAACTCCCGTTCTCTTCCTTTACCATCACCACCCTCACCATCACCCATTATTCATCTCCCAAACACACCCATGACTCCTTTAACACCAACCACACAACCATTCCAAAACTCCCCACGTCTGCTAGCTCCGCCATCAATCGTCCTCATCGCCTCTTATCTGATATAATAGACCATGCCCCCTATACATCTCCATTAACTCCACCATCGCTACAATGCATGGACAACACTACCACCACGACAACAAATAGCCCATCTCGCTCTCCAACATTGTCGCGCCCATCCCACCCCCAACCTCAACCACCGACCCTGATCCAGCCACCAATGCGAATCCTTCACCCACCACTCGTGTGCACCCCATGGTCACACGTTTTCTCGCCCGGGCAGTCATTCACAGCCCCAAACATGCCAATGTTACAACCATCAACCCACGCCCGCTTGAACCTACCATTGTCAAACAGGCCATAGCTGACCCTCACCGATATACTGCAATGGTAGAGGAATACTCAGCATTAATTAAAAATGGCACATGGACTCTTGTCCCACCATCGCCAAACCAACATGCCATTGGATCGAAGTGGGTATTCCGAATAAAAAGGAAACCAGATGGCAGTATTGATCGCTACAAAGCCAGACTTGTAGCGAAGGGGTTTCAACAACGAGAGAGTTTGGATTATACTGAGACATACAGCCCGGTTATCAAACCTACGACCGTTAGACTTATTCTCTCCTTGGCCATTCACTTTGGGTGGTGTTTGCGTCAATTAGACGTCAATGACGCCTTTTTACATGGTCATCTCACTGAAAATGTTTTCATGCACCAACCTACAGGCTTCAAAGACCCCAACCGCCCCAATTATGTGTGTCATCTCCAAAAATCCCTATATGGCCTCAAGCAAGCCCCACGGGTGTGGTACCAATCCCTTAAAGCCTACCTTCAAAAACTCTGCTTTCGACCATCCCAAACTGACCCTAGCCTTTTTATTTATTCCCACAACCACACACTCATCCTTATTCTCATCTACGTCGATTGCTGCTACGGCAACCGAACTCATGTGGCTCACTTCTCTCCTGCATGAAATTGGTCTCCATCCCATTGGAGTTCCTGTTATATACTGTGATAACGTTGGGACTACCTATCTCTGTGTCAACCCGGTGTTTCACTCAAAAATGAAACATCTCGCCATAGACTATCACTTTGTTCGTCAACTGGTTCAAGCTGGCAAGCTCCGTGTCGCCCATGTCTCTTCATCCGATTAGCTTGCTGATGCACTTACGAAGCCGCTCCCAGGACCTCGACTAGCATTTCTACGCACCAAGATTGGTGTGTTCTCGCCCCCCATCTTGAAGGGGGCATATTAGGCAATACTAGCTACATGTAGTACTTGCATCTTCCATGCAGTCGTTCACGTACGTCCTCGCATTGCCCAACGTCACAAGACTTCTTCCTCCACTCAATCTCTTATTTGCTGCATATATGTCCACGTGGTGTATTATCCTTTTAGTAGATTAGTTTACACAAATGTTGTATATCTCTTTATTATCTCTTGTAATTATTTATACTTATCATACACTAGAATTGTAGCAGAATAGAATAACTATTGTATAAATATGGAACAGTGAGCAATGAAATGATTACAGCTTATTTTCTCACTTTTGCAAATTTCCAAGCACGGCTTCAGCTCTTTTCTAGGATTCGGCCATTATAGCCCGTGGTTCCCTTCCCCTAATATCCTCTTACAGGATAGACAACTACATAAGGAAAGACAGTTATTTTTTTTAATACAAATTGGGAAATATAGGAGTGGGGTGGGATATATGTCTCAAATCCGAAATAAACCAGTAAGAGAATATCTTACCATTAGGCCAAATCCTTCGGACAAGGAAAGACGGTTGTTGTTTTCCAAGTTCTCAACATTTTTTTAATGCGTCCTTTTGTCATTTTAAGTTTTATTCACAAAATTCTCTCGTCGATTCAAAAAAATACATTAAATAAGAGGAAGCAAACAAAATTTCTAGCTTTTTGGAAATCTAAAAAATTGAAGGAAGCAAAAACAATAGAAATCGTTGGACATCTGTGCTCGCTGTGACATTATATTTCATTATGGAGAGTGGAAATGGTTGTCAAACTAAATATTATTTGTTACAGATTTTACAAAAGAAAAATTATAAAAAATTATTTTTTCTTCAAAATTGTTTCAATCACAATTTTATTGGTAGTTTTTCTTTTTAATTTTAGACATGCTTTCACCGTTTCTCATAATTTTTAATCTCACCCAAAATCTCCACCAACCAGGCGCTACTTGTTCAACGCGAACTAAATTTCTTTTTGCTATTTTCTAACTACTCATATATTAATTTAATAATAACTCGAATTTTCTCCCGTGCGTTGCACGGGGAGATATATATTTAAATTATAATTCCAAATTTGTGTAAGAGAAAATTTGCAAAAGAATTTGTTTTAATTTCTATAGAATTTCCTCAATATTTCGTACAAATCCATCCTCTTTCAATTTGAGTTTTTTTTTCAATTCGAGTCAAAATCTAGGTGATTTGGGTATTTGACGCGTGATCAGATTATGCCTTAAAATTTAAGGATGTTTTTTTGCCTCTGAATTAAGACTGAATAGATAAAGACGAAATAGAGGGTGAGCGTCAAAAATAAAAATAATAGCTCAATAAATATGAAATTTTTTCGCTCTGTATTATTCTATTCGATGAGATCTTTGATATAAGTATAATCTTAATGTATAAATTTTGATTACATTAAAAATTACTTATTTGATACAGAAATAAACTAATTATCACAAAAATAAGCAACTTTAATATAATTAAAATTTATATATCAATATTATACTCATATAAAAGATCTTGTCGAGTAGAATAATACAGAACAAAAAAAATTTCATTCATCGGGCAATTATTTTTATTTTTGACCCTCTACAAAGAGGGTAATATATTATTATTTATTTAATAAAAAAGGGAATTAAAGATTTAATAATGACTGAAAATGTACAAAGATTAAAATAATAATTTTTAATTCAGAAAAATAGTGAAATAGACGGGAAAACCTTATTTGGTGGAGAAAAGGGCATTAAAGATTTAATAATGACTGAAAATGTACAAAGATTAAAATAATAATTTTTTAATTCAGAAAAATAGTGAAATGGGCGGGAAAATTTGCTTGGTTTATTTATACTAGTACTAGTATTTTCTCTCGTGTGTTGTTTGGGGAGATATATGTTTAAATTATAATTCCAAATTTGTGTAACAAAAAATTTGCAAAAGATTTTTTACAATTTCTACAGAATTTCCTCAATATTTTGTACAAATCCATCCTCTTTCAATTTGAGTTTTTTTATCAATTCGAGTCAAAATTTTCTTTTTTCAAAGAAATGCTTAGCGAAATCCAAGTTTGTCTTTTTTATTTAGTAACAGACTGACAAACACCATCAATCAGTAAATTATATATTTAAATACTTTTAACATGCAGAATAAAATCAAACTAAAAGGAAATAAAAATAATAATTAACATTTATTTCTAAATTCAATTTTTTTATTTTTTAGATTTGTATTAAACCGCATTTTTTGAAGATCGCCAATTTTTTTTCAAAAAATCATATTTAATATTTATTTTCAATATTGTGCCTCATCACCATTCACAAAAAGGCAATATGAAGAAGAAAAATAGTTTTGGCTCCAATTTACTTTAATATTCCATGTATCAATAATAATTCATAAGATATGGTTGTCCACTAATTATAGAAATATGATCTTGTAAGAGCTAACTTGCGATATTGTTTTCAAATAGATATATGATGTTGACAAATGATGTTACTAAGTCCATCTACAAGTGTAGCAATCTAGGAATGAAAACAATAGCATTCAATACAAACTATTTTAGTTTTTTCAGTGTTTCGAGAAATGTGGGTTTGTATTTATAGCTTTTCCATAAATGCTGTATAATCCAATTCATAATTATGCCAATAATATTTATGTAGTCTAAATTAAATATCATCACATATCATAAAGTTAAGATATCTCAATACAATAAAGTACATAATTTTGTTTTCAAAACATGAAAGCATCTAAAATCTTAAACTATATATTGAAAAAAGTTCATGTGAGCAAATGTTTCGTCTCCAACTATAAGCAATGTGAAGATAATTGCAAAGATTTGCAGTGATATCAGTTTATTATTAAAGATTATCAAAGATTTCATCTATATCAAAGATGTCGCCTAAGATTTGGGAATAATCCGGGTGATTTGGGAATTTGACACATAAGCAGATTATACCCTAAAATTTAGGGATGCTTCTTTGCCTCTGAATTAAGACTGAATAGATATGGATTGAATAGAGGGTGAATATTACCCGCCTTGTGGATGGTCAAAAATCAAAATAATAGCTCGATAAATATGAAATTTTTTCGCTCCGTATCATTCTATTCGATGAGATCTTTTATATGAGTATAATCTTGATGTATAAATTTTGATTACATTAGAAATTACTTAATTGACACAGAAATAAGCTAATTATCACTAAAATAAATAACTTTTAATATAATTAAAATTTATATATCAACATTGTACTCATATGAAAGATATCGTCGAGTCGAATAATACAGAACAAAAAATTTTCATTTACCTATTATTTTTATTTTTGACCTTCCACAAAAATGGTAATATATTATTATTTATTTAATGGAGAAAATAGAATTAAAGATTTAATAATGACTGAAAATGTATAAAGATTAAAATTATAATTTTTTAATTCAAAAAAATAGTGAAATAAATAGGGAAAATTGTATCTAATGGAGAAAAGGGAATTAAAGATTTAATAATGACTGAAAATGTATAAAGATTAAAATAATAATTTTCAATTCAGAAAAATAGTGAAATGAGTGGGAAAACTTGGTTGGTTTATTTATATATATATATATAGATATAGATTTTTATATTATTTTTAATACATCTTTTTAATTTGATTTAAACAAGCCGAGTTTACTTGGGAAATAATCAAACGTTAATAAAACTCAATTAAACGACCATAATAAACTCATCTGCCCTGTTCGCTTGCTGCAAGTATATACAATTTTGCTATGGGTGCAGCTAAACACACCCACCTCTCCCACTCTTTACACCCTCTCCACTTAAAATTTAAAACATTACACTAAAATGACCAACTTATCCCCTCTTTTATTTTTTATTTACTCTACACACCCTACACCTAAAACTAGACATGACCACGGTTCGATTTTGAACCAGAATCGAACCGGTCAAAATCGGAACCGGAACCTCATTGACCGGTTCCGAAACCCCCTAAAAAAATTGTGTAACATGTAGCGGTCACATGGAGGAAGTGATTAAATTAAATAGGTAAGAGAACTACGTCGGCTTTGATTCCTATCCGATGATACGTAAGTAGCTTAATTTTTAGTAAGAAAATTAAGTTCAAGCCGCCTTCTTCTTCTCCTTCTCCTCCACTTTTTTTTTAAGGTTCAAATCGGAGGTTCTGAACTAGAACTGCTGTTTCAAAACCAAAACCAAAACCGGAACGAACTCGAGCCAATTTCGGTTCGGTTCCTTTTTTTGGGAATCGGAACTGTGGCCATGTCTACTTAAAACAACAACAAAGGAAGGCAAAAAAACAAAAAACAAAAAACGAAGAAAGCTTGGCTGCCATTAATGGCAACCACAAAAGCTTGACTAACTGAGGAGGAGGAGGAGGAAGAAGAAGGGGAAAAAAATCGCATAAAATATCAAGTTTCAACCCCAACGGGTAGAAATTCAAGCATGAATTTCGACCCAAAGGGGTCAAAATTCAAGCATGAACTTCGACCTATTTGGGTCGAAATTGACTTCAAGAAGGAAGAGGGTGGCGTCGATTTAATTTGCGGTTGAATCATAGTTTGAAGATCAAGATTCGATTCGATCTGACCCATTCTGCAATTTTTTCCTCCTGTTGAATCATCGCAACTGTTCTTTTTTTTTTTAATAATGATTTGGATAGGAAAAAAAAAAGAGAAGAAGAAGAAGGAGAAGCAACAGCTTACTACCAACAATGGTGGTCGATGGTGGTTTTGTCCACAGTCATTTAGTATAGTTCACGCTGTGTGTGAGGGGGCGTGTTAGATCCTACATCGAACAATCAGGTGGTATAAACACCAATTCATAAAGTGAAGGTAAACCTCCCCTAAGAAGCCGATTTTCTCGGAGGAGATAGGCTCAATATCCATCCTTCTTCGCATCAAGTTTTTTAATTAGATAAAAAAAAATATGCTTCTAAGCTTCTTTTGAGAAATATTTTACCTTTTCAAGTGTTGTTGCATAGAACTATTTGAGTGGAATCCACTGGAATCTTTTGAGTTGTAGATTTATTTTCAAGGGTATTTTGAGGTGGTTCTTTGAGCTCTTGAATTTAGAAGTTTCATGAATGAATTAACTTGTTATGATTTCCATGCATGCACAATTTGATGGACTGGAAAAGGTGGTGATCACATTTTTAAATCAACTTCTTGATACTCTTTAGACCTTCTTGGCGGGGCGGAGTAATTTTTTAAAAGAATGTGCGATTAAAACTAGAAATATAATTACATGAGAAATAACTTTTTATTATATATATAATTGAAAGTCGTCATATCACGAGCTCGGCTCTTTAAATAATTGGCTGAGCCTTGTCAAGCCGAGCCCGGCTCGTCCAATTAAAAACTTTAAAGCACGGCTCAAGCATTTTAATTTTTTTTTCTTTTTTAATTTTACAGTGGTTTTATGAAATTAATAATAACTAGCTATTAATTAAAGATGGTAGCTCAACTAGTAAGAGCACCTCTTAGTAGGTAGGAGATCCTAAATTCGTGTCTATATGTCTCTCCCCGAAGTTCAATTAACTAGCCATTGCTGGTCATGTACTTAATTGATTGACGTTTGGGGATCGTCCCAAGGAATCATTATGGGCTCACAAATTACAATATTACACGGTCAAAAAATATTTTTTCGATGTGCATAAAAGTCGATCGATCGGCTGTTTCCGTTATTACACTAACTACTACCAATCAGCTACAAAACCCGCACGCTTAGCTTGAAAAAATGATTTATCTTAAAAATTATTCAATCATAATTTTATTTATTTTTATTATATACTTCAATAATAATAATAATAATAATAATAATAATAATAATAATAATAATATGAGCGAATAGTTTAATTTCCTTTTAATTTTGAGACGTTCCTTCACCCTTTTTCATAACTGTTAATCCCACCCAAAATACAATTTCTACCAAACAGGAGACTTAAGGCGCAAGAAACTGGCCTTAAAACAAATTTTCTTTAATTCCTTATAATGGAATGAAGTTGTTAGTCCCCTATTCGCTTGCAACTATATACAATACAATTTAGCTATATATTATCACGGTAGGGACAGATCAGATGGCAAGGGATAGCTGTTTGGCGACGGTGACGATGGGGGCTGCATACGGCGGTGCCCTCGGTGGCGCTCTTGGTAATTAAGTAAACCCTAATCACAAACATTCCAACACAATTTTCTGATTGTCTAGCTCTTTTTTTTCTTTTTCTTTTTCTTTTTTTCCCCTTCTATTTTAACCAAAATTAATACTCGTAGCTAGCTTCTGATAGTACGTAATTCACAGTGCAATGACGAGGTACTTTGAGTTTAAGATTACTGGCAGTTATTAATTATTACTGGAGTCTATTTTGATGCATTTGTTGTGTTGTTTATACGCATGCATGCAGGGGCTGTTCATGGAACTTACTATGCTATCAGATGCAAGGTAAATACTTTCTAACGCTTTTGATCCTGAGTTAATTATATTAATTAATGCTTTTGTATGGTAATTAACTATATATATTTTTCTAATTTGACATTGTCACTAGTTTTATTTTTATTTTTATTATTATTATTATTATTATTATTATTATTATTATTATTACAACCGAAAGGAGTTTCTCTGTGACAAATAAATGTCAAATGGTTGTTCGTCTTTAAAAAAATTGAAAGCCACATAATTAATTCTTCCAAAATTTCTTCAAAATCTCCTGCTAATCTACCAAATTGTTCATATCTTCTTAATCTTCTTGTTCTCCCGACATCCTTCAGCCAATTTCACCACGATAAAGCGGTATCCTAGTTGTTATTATTATTTATTTCTTTATTTTTTTTGAAATTAACTGTAGGTTCCTGGTCTTCTAAAGATAAGGCATATTGGACAGGCAACGCTGGGAACTGCTGCTGTATTCGGTATTTTCATGGGAGCTGGAAGCTTGATACACTGCGGGAAATCTTAATGGGTTAATGTTTCTTGTCAAGTTTTTTAATATGCTTCTTTTGAGAAATATTTTGCCGTTTCCATTGTTGTGCATACAATAATTATTGAGTGGAATCAAGAAAGTTTCTGCGGAAAGTTACAGCAGTACTGAAATGAATCTTTTGAGTTGTCAATTTATTTTCAAGGATATATTTTGAGGTGGTTCTTCGAGCTATTTTTGATAAATTATTTCCATGCACAGTTTGATGCACTAGAAAAGTAATTCTATCCAAGGTAAATTAAAAGTTGATCGGGCCGCAAAGAGCTGGTGCTTTCATGCTTGATACTCTTAGACCTTGTTTGGCAAAGTATTTTTCCAAAAGGAATTTTTTTGAAGAATGTTTGATTGAACTACTCTGTTAGAACTTTAAACAAAAACCATATTTTCAATTTTTATTTTCAATTACTCAAATGATTTTTTCTGTTTTTTTCATACCACTTTATCTTACTTTCAACCTGACATTCAAAATCTTTTATTTATTTCAAAAGTCTCTTTTAAGCATATCCTAGAATAAAAGAGAGAAGCAAACTAACGCGAGAAATAATCTTTTGTATAGAGAATACATATGTGATTGAAAGAAGTCATATCATGAGCTTGGCTAGTTGAAGTAATTGGCTGAGCCATGTGTAGCCGAGCGGAGCTCTGCTCTTTCGGTTAAAAATTGATGTAGATTATTTTAAATTTTTTAATTGTAAACAATGGTTTTACCTAGCAAGTAGCTATTGACTGCTAATCTACTTTATTGATCCAATGATCCCCATTGGTGAGTTGGTGACCACTGTTGCGTCTGGGGAATCATTATGGACTAATAGTAATATACATTCAAAAAAAAAAAAAATTCTACGTGTATTAATCCATCAGCATTTGATATCACACTAATAGTACTACGGCCTTGTTAAGTTCCCCACACTGGGAGAAAAAATTCTCGGCATCCCCCCCCTCCTGGCGGGGGGCATGGGGGGCTGAGTGTGGGTGGGGCCCGCATTTGGAGAAAAAATTTCTCCCAGTGCGAGCAACATATCAAGCTCAAACAGTACTAATAATCATTTTTGAAAAAGTAGTACCATTAATCAGCTACCAACTCAAACTTGAAACTTCAAAACTTGGGGTCTATATTCTAAAAAGCGCTTCAGTACTCACTTAGGTGAGCTTAAACTTGAAACCTATACTCCACGCTCGCCACATCTTAAGTGTTTATTACCATTTTATCACGCATCGTCCACTTAAGGGCGCTCAAGTTTGAAGCTTGTGCTTCACAGTTTCCAGACACATTGTCATGTTCACAAAGGCATCCCAATTCTCAAGTTTAGCATCCACAAGTTTGATGAAAGGAAAAATGAGAGAACAATGGAGTAAGCATTTGACAAAACAAATAAATAAGACTAACTTCCAAATAAGGAAGTAACATTACAAGTAATACTGTCGCAGCAAAGGTTAGGGGCATCGAGAAGATGATGCAAATGATCAATTCACTACTCTCTCTCCCCCTCTCCCCACCCCTCTCTCTTTTCCTTTTTTTTGTTTAAAGAAAACACAATTATAGCTCAATGGGGTTTTTAGGCCTCCATCTCGGCTAAACGCCCGGGAGGGTTTATTGATTATAGAGTACTAGACAAGCTCATGTTTGCTTCTATTGCCAAGTAACTAAACTCGGAAAATAGAGATACCTATTCTTCCCTCAGAATAAATTCATCGAGCTCGTCCTTCCATGCAAAAGGGGAGAGAGGCGGAGAATCGAAGCCCGTTGGAGAATGTGGAGGAGACTTCCACCACGAGAAAGAATTCAACCAATCTTCGTTTAGTTCCTTCATTTCAGGGAGCCTACCTATGTCTGGATCAATCTAACCATAAAAGTAGGCGACAGAGAAAAATATGAAGTCAAGATTTGTTCATCCTCGTCTATGTGTGATATATAATATTTATAGTTGAAGAAAGAATTCGAATGCAAAATATTCACACCTTTGCAACTTTTGGCACTGGATCTGCAGCATCTGGACATAGGAAACTCCATGAATTAGAAGGTTTTCCGTCGGACTAAACACATTGTCATAATAGCTTTCTCCCCAAATTTCTTTGTAGTGGATATATTAAACGAGTAAAGAAGTAAAATAACAAATGAGTTAAAATTTACAATTGTTCTTCTTGGAGTGCCAGGTAGAATTTACAGACATATATAATCTGGGAACAATCAAGTGGGTGAGGTTGTTCTGTATTCTGTAAACTGTAATATTTCCAAGTCGAGACGACAGAGTATTCCATTCATACTTGGCTATTTGATGATTTAGAAAAACTAGACAAGTTTAGCCTGTTTTTGTTTTAACTTCTTTTCTACCCCAAAACCAACTTCTGTTGCTTAGTTAGAAGTCAAATTCCAATGTTATCTCAAACATCTTCTCATATCACCCACACATCCCGTGGTCCCCAGTACTAAACACACGCCAAGTATATCATATTACGAAACTCCTAGTATAACACCCATATATTGAACTCTAACAGTCAAACTTAAGCGCACACACGCAAAATTCAACGGCTACTTTCAGCTTTTTACATTGGAACTACACCCACTCACATTCAAGCATTTTAATGGGACCCAAATTTATAAAACTTACCATGTCCAGGAAGAACGACATCCCAGAAATGGCGGTCTAGTGCCTTTTTATCTGCTGCAGTGCACTTATTATGATCATGCAAGAACCCCTCTTCTGCAACATTAATATGATCATTTACAGTACTCTTTGTCTTTGATGATTCTTCAGCCTCAATAAACTGGTCGCGCAAAGATCCTTCCAGTAAAATGTTATGCTTTTTGTTTTGCGAAGTACTTTTCTTTGACGCCTCAGGACGAAGCAATGACTTATTTGTGATGTCATTAAGAGCTTTACGATTTTCAACGGCTGCTCCCCCCTTCCTAGAAATTGGCTTGGAACTTTTTGATTTACCATGAACCACAGCCTCTACAAAGAACAAAATTAGCTCAGTTTTATAACATTAGACATTACTTTATAATGTATAATACAGAGCATTGAGTTTTTTAAACAAAACTGAGGTTACTACTGATAGCAACTCTTCGAGGAGACAGAAGAAAGGTCGAATGTTGAGAAACCTTCAGCATGTTTCGCCAAAAATTTACTCAAAGTACGTTTGGAATTCGTGTATAGACTATAAACTGATTACCAAACACTGTACATTTTGTCAAAGTACTTTTTCTCTACAACATTTTCAAGGACAACTTCTTCACTGCTCACTTAACTACTTTATAAACGATCACCAAATAAATCCGTTCATGAACTACTTGCCAAAATGATCAGCTTTATCCTCAAGGTTCCAATGAGAGTTATGGGCAAATGCATCAAATGACTCACAAAACACCAGTTTTATCATAATGTCTCAATAACTCAATCAGACTGAAGAATCCATATAAGAATTCAAGAAATGGGAAGAACAAATCAAGATAAGATACGTAAAAGCTGTACTTTTGTGGTGAATGGTCGAATTCTCATCTTGGACAATCAGTGGCTTTTGTGTAAGGGGCCTTTCCATATTTGTCTTCCACAAACTAATATTACATTAATCTGCAGCAAATACTTGGGAATTAGGCACAAATCAAAGCACTAGGGAACATAAATTAAGCAAATCAGTTCTGAAAGATATTGTTGTTCAATATCTAATTGCGAATATACAACTGTAGAAAAGAAATTTGAAAAGTATATATAAGCAACTAAAATAAATCGAAAGCAGGAAACAGAGATATATTGATATTATTAAATTTAAAAAAAAAAAAAATATATATATATATATATATATATACACACACACAGAAAATGGAATGCGAATCCATCAAATATCAAACAACAGAACCCTAAGACACTCAGATACTGCATTGATTCGCTAAAATTGTGCATTTTCAAGAGTTTTCACTCAAAATTTCCACGCTTTCATGTTAAAAGAATCATCCAAGTAACAAAAACCCAGATGACGACAAATCAATCTCTTCAGCACCCCGCATTTCATGCTGAAATATATACATAAAGGAATTACCATAAAGCCATAATCAAAAACGCATTTCAGTTAACACGTACACAGAGAGAAAATTTTGCAGCAGTCACGGTGGAATCTAAAATCAAAATTACTCTAATCTACCTTCTTGATGTACAAAAGATCGATCCACAGCGCCGGGGGAATTTTAGCCGTTCAGGCGCAAACTGTAGTTTTTGAAATGGAGGGCCTGTTTTATGGTCCGGCTGCCGTGCTTGGCACAGATGAAAGAAGCCCGTTTGGCAATGGCCTGTTTCAAAGTGTGTTACACTAGACGGACCTCAAGCCATTGCCAAATATGGGCTATGCAGATGGGCCATAATTATTACAAAATTAATTAAGGGGTTTTTACACAAATAAAAAAATTGAAAATGTATAATAATTCATGAATAAGCTAAAATCAAACTCTTTACAAAAATCAAGTATCACGATTGTACCATGCGATCCCATGGTACAAACCAAGAACGTCCCAGTTTTGTGCCATGCAATCGTGAGTGCGACCCGCGCGGTATTCTTTTTTTTTTTCAAAATTTGTAAAAAGTTGTCCATAATTCAAAAATAGAAGATAATTTGTGAAGAAAGGGATATTAGCATCGACGAAATTAGTGGTTGGAATAGGCTCATCGAAAAATATGAAAAACATATATTATTCATCCAAAATGATCACCAAATGCAAATTCTATGCCCAAAACGCCGATACTTGACTAAATTACACAAATTAATGGAATAGAAATCCAAATTCTTTGTAATATTACACATTGTTAGTTTGTTACACGCTATTACACAATATTATACATTATTACATATATTTTGTAATTTGTTACACACTTTTTATAATTTATTACACACCTTTTGTAATTTATTACACAAATGACAAACTCAAAAGAAAGAAACCATGCAACCTGGGCCGAAATCCATATTTCCCAAATTACCTTATTCACGTAAATACTATCAAAATACCCATTTTTTTTAATTTATGGAACTTAAAACCTGTTATCGCCTAATTTCCTCTCAATTAAATTTTAGAGATGGGGTGCTATTTGCACCCCAAAAATTTCTAAATGCACCCTATTTACTCAATACAACCACATCCAATTTTTTTTTTTTTTTATCACACAAAAATTACTTAATACGCCCTATTAAATACCACAACTCCCTCCATTAATGGGGACTCAAAGAACTAGTGAGAAGGTGGTGACTCGCCGGCCATGGTGCAGAAATTTAGAAAGGAAATGATGGTGATTAAAGGAGTGTTTGATTGCCATGATTTTTCATGGAAAATATGAAATCTTTGTAATTAATTTTCAAGTTGGTTGTTTGGTTGTAAAATTTTTCATGAAAATAATTTTTCATGTACAACCACTTAAAATATGTTTTAATATACTTTTCATGGAAAATAATTCTCACCTCACTTCCCTCCTAAAAAAATATTTTTCATATATTTATAAGATGAAAAATATTTTCTTTTTTATCTTTTCCTATTAAACATGCCCTAATTGTTCGACGAGCAATGGTCAAACAGCATTATTATCCAAAGCAAAAAATGATAATAATAATTTGATAATTTTACTTAAAATGTTATTTTTGTTTATAAAAAAAAATAAAAAATGGTTGTATTCAACGGCTATTGTTTTATTGCCAATGTTTGCAATATAAGAACAATGCCCAGGTTAATGTGGCGCAATTTCATAGTGCCACATCAGTATTCAAAAATTTTTAAATTTTTTTTTAGTATTTATATTAAATTAGGTGAATAATATATAATTGTCTCTAATAGTGAAATAGTGGGGGCGGTTGGCGAACAACACACGTATTCAGAATGTATTGGGGTGCAAATATCCCCTATATTTGGAGGCAAGTAAACAGTTGACAAGGCTTGATGCTAAAATTTCGACCGCTCAGTAATGACTCTACAGTCTACGCTCTACACGATAGTTCGCTGAAGACGCCATTTCCCTGTTGAAAGTCAAATTATGATATGAAATCTACCGGCTTTCCAAGAGATCATCCGAAGTCTTCAACAGGTTAATTACAGTTGGTTGATTTGTTTTGTCTATTTTGTTTGAAGTTAATTAACTGCTGTTATTTCTTCAATTTTGTATGATCATCTGGGGATTAGGTTTTCTGCATTTGCTAATCCCCTTTAAACACCGAGCCACTAGATTAAATGGGAAAAGAACTGAAAAGAAATAAGGAGATTTTTTTTTATTATTATTATTTGTCGAAAATTTGAGCGCTACTCGGAGAAGATTTATCAGTTCTTCTCAATTCTCATCTGCGAGAATGTAATGGGTGATGAATGCTACACACAATACAGAGTTCAATAGATGATTTTTACTTTTTAAAAATACAGTAAATAAGAACAAGTTGAAAATTTGATGAGTAGTCGTTAGTTTTAGTTTTACCCAATTAGTTGAAAACAAGACGCTCATGATTAAATACTCTCTCTTGCATTACAGGTCTTGATAAATGGTTGATCTCAACACTCCTCTGTTTTTCTTCTCTACAATTTTCACCTTCCTCTCTATTGCATCCTTAATCATCAAGCGTTACTCAACCGCATCCAATAAAAACCCATGTCCCCAATCATACCCTCTAATTGGCAACCTCATAGGCTTCCTCCGTAATCGACATCGCTTCCACGACTGGGTTGCTGACATGCTTTCCACCGCCCCATCTCTCACAATCCAAGTCAATGGTTTTCTTGGCCTTTCCCATGGAATTTGCACAGCGGACCCCGCTAATCTCGACCACCTCCTTCGCTCCAACTTCTCAAACTATGTGAAAGGCATTCGATTTGAATCCATTCTTCAGGACCTCCTTGGACATGGGATCTTTAACGTCGATGGTGAGCTTTGGTTTACCCAACGCAAGATTGCCAGCCATGAATTCAACACGAGATCACTCAAACACTTCATATCAGACATCGTCCAATCTCAACTTTCAAAGTCTTTGATGCCATTTTTGTCCTCTGCCTGTGATAATCAAGAAGTGATTGATCTACAAGATGTTCTGCGTAGATTCACGTTTGACAACATTTGTAATGTTGCTTTTGGTGTTGATCCTGCGTGTGTGGAGTCAAAGGAGATTAGTGAATCCTCGTCTACTTCGTCATTTGTTCAGGCGTTTGATTATGCTGTGGAGGTCAGCTTCAACAGATTCATGTTGCCTTTGCAGGCAATTTGGAAGATCAAAAGGGTACTCGACATTGGAAGTGAGAAAAGGTATAAAGAAGCTATTAGAATTATAAACGAGTACGCTATGAGTATCATCACATTGAAGGAGGAAAATTACAGAAATGACGAGCAAAAGCACAATCAAGATTTGTTGTCAAGGTTTATGCATTGTTCATTAGATGTTGGATTTCTTGATCAAGATCAGAGAAGGAGATTCTTGCGAGATATAGTGATTAGCTTCATTCTTGCAGGTAAAGAAACATTCTATTTAAAATATATATCCTTTTGTTTTCAAGCTAGAAAATTTATATGAAGTCAATCATGCTATATGTACATAATGATTGACATAATGATATACAGGTAAAGATTCAACGTCAACAGCATTGGCTTGGTTCTTTTGGTTAATTGCGGGCCATGCTCGGTGTGAAAGCTTGATATACAAGGAATTATTGGCGGCATCTTCAGATCAACTGCTGAGATGTTTCAGTTATGATGATCTAAAGAAGTTTAATTACCTACATGCGGCCTTAACAGAATCACTCAGACTGTTTCCACCAGTGCCAATCAACACAAGATTGACTCTATCTGATGATATTTTAACCAGTGGCACTCATGTAAGAAAAGGTTGGTTTGCTGATTACTCTGCTTATGCAATGGGGAGAATGGAGAGACTGTGGGGCCCAGATTGCATGGAGTTTAGACCAGAGAGATGGTTGGATGACAAGGGTGTTTTTCAGCCGTGTGATCAGTTTAAGTTTCCGGTGTTCCATTGTGGACCCCGGATGTGCCTCGGGAAGGAAATGGCTTATGTGCAAATGAAGTCTGTTGCTGCAGCTGTTATGTATGAGTTTAAGGTGGTGGCTGTCGATGGCGGTGGTCGACCGGAGAGGATAGCTAATCCGCCTTATGAGTTATCCTTTATTCTCAAGATGAAAGGTGGATTGCCAATTCGGCTAAAGAGAAGGTGAGAGTATGTTTCGTGTTGCTTCTAAATGCGTAAACGCTATGGCCCCTACTATAATAGTAGTTGTGAGTCTCAGAAAATGTATATATAAAAAATAAAAAAGACGTATGTGCATCTACTTAAATAGTATTTTTTTTTTTGAGTGAACGACATTGATTTAAAAAAAAAAAGGTGGGGGGCCAGCTGGGAGGAATGCAAAATACAATCAAGCAAATTTCAATTCTAGACAAAGCCATATGCTAATCTATTCTAATAGTCCTGAGTCCTGACTCATGATATTAGGCAAGTACACTTCGTCAAAATAAAGCAGGCTTTTAAATTTCTCAGATATCTGATGCTTCTCAGCAAACTGAATTCGTTGTTCTCGTAACCTTGACCAGCTAGAAAATCGGCAACCATGTTCCCCTCCCTCCATGTATGTGAAAATTGAATATTCATCTTAGTTTTTAAAGTATTAATCTTGTCGAGAATGTAGGTCAGATGCCAAGGAGCAGCTTTACCTTCTTTAGTATTTACACAAACATTTCAGAGCCAGCCTCAACCCATACATTATCCGGTCCCTGTTCGCTACATAAGCGCAGCCCAGTTCCAATGGCTTGTAGTTCAGCTGCAGCAATAGTCACTTCACCATGAAATTCAGAAAATGCCCAAATCACTTCACCTAAATGATATCGCAATACACCCCAAAAACCAGCTGCATTTGAGTCTCTCTTTGAAGTTACATCAGTGTTGAGTTCAAGCATATTATCAGGGGATTTAATCCAATGCACAACAGTAAATGATGTTCTAATCAGTTTCTTCCATGGGATGCCATTCTGTAATAGAGAATTCACCAAGAACTGGGTGTAATACCAAAAATGATCGATTGAGAAAATGACATCAATCGCCTTCTCTTCATGCTTGGATCGATTTCTTCCTTTCCATGGCATCCAAAAATGATCAATGTTAGAATTGAGAAAATAACAATATAACTTTTGACAGTAGAGTTTTTGTAAAAAGTTTATAACCATTTGAATGTAAATCTAAAAAGTGCTCTTGATACAATGTTTTTATTTTCTGAGTTTGATTAAACGTTGATTACAAGTTATATAAAAGATCAATTAGAGCATTTTGAAGAAGCTTGGGGAATGTTTGATTCACAACAAATTTGGCGCAAGTTTTGTTTTGTTTACTCAAATTGCATGGAGATTGTGTGGTTGAAAATGAAAGATAGTATATTAAAAAATATAAAGTAATTGTGTGTGTGGTCGAAAATGAGGAAAGATAATTTTTTTTTTTTTTTTGAAGTTGTATGGTGTAGAACAAGGCCTTAATTTTTTCTCAAAGTTGTTTTTAGTAAAAAAAAAAAAGCGTATATTAACTTTTATAAGACTCACATAAATTTAATTAAAATTAATTTTATCCCTTAAGAAGTGCTTTTAGACTTTAATTAGCCATTCAAAACACGTATTGACACCGAATTCCATGGAAACTTGCTTAGAGAAAGATGATGAGAAAAATTCCGAAGTTTTAATTCCATTTTCTATTTCTATGAAAAATTTCATGGCGTAAACGCACACTACAGAAGAAGTTGAGAAAAGCATGAGGTTAGAAAGCAATGCATGAAAGATGAGATGATTAAGATTGCTACGAACCATTAACACCCCGTTTGAAATAGATTTCCTTTTGTTTACAACTATACCTTGTCAGCTCTGCTACCATAAACAACGCTTATTCAATTCACTTTCGTTACAAATTTTAGATAACTACACCTTATTATTATTTCCTACTTGGAGCGCAATATCTCAAATACAAATGTAGTCTCCAACCATCATGTCAAACAACCAATTAAAAAATGAACGACTATAGCAGTGTAGCTAAAAATGAGCAAGAACGTGCGATTTTGAAAGTAGATTCCCCCTCCCGCCCTGCTGAAAGTGGTTTTATTAAATCTAAAGTCTCCGTGCACACGTTGGAGAGCACGTGGAAATAGAGACAGATCTGACACCATCACACGCATAATAGACCAATCGAACATTAGAAACAACTCGATGTCAAGTTGATCAACAAAGAGCCACCGCAGCTCAGTAAAAGCTGAGACCGAAAATTTGCATACATAGCTTAAATGGTTTTTGGGCAAAAATATCAAATGTACATTTTACCAATGCATTATACATGCTGAGTAGCTCCTCACCATATTCACAAAGAACAAAAGCAAAAAATAGTTGAAGATTTCGTGTCTATCACCTCCTGACTTCAAAGGATGTTCAGAATTTTTCTGCATCGCAAAAATGACCTCGTATCGACTTAACTCTGAACAAGGATTCTGCAAAACTTGTATTCTCATGGGCTAAAAACTTGAGAGAATAGCAATTAACAATCCCCGGAGAAATATATGTCACTCAGTAAGAACTTTAGGGCAGATATGACTTGATCTGATCAATACAGGAGTGAAAGAAGTCACTTATAAGGCCTACTGTAATTTGGGTGTCTATTGTTAGGTGGTGGTGGTCCAAGAATCCCAGAAGAGTTTGATTCAGGTATTCGATTGCCATTACTTGAACCTGAAGTTCTTTGATATGGATACTGAGCATGAGAGGCATCAGCTTCAGCTCGTTTTCTTTTCCAGGCTTCAAATTTGCCCACGTCGATGTCCCTGTGTGGAAATGTTGCTGCTTGAGTGGAGGCATTGATATGGGAAGGTCCCACTCGACCAGCAACCTGTTGCTCTTGTTTGAGTTTGGAATAGATTTGTTGAAGTCTCTCGCCGGATAAATTTGAGAATGTGGATACATATTTCCATAATCGGGTCGTCATCCCTGAGTAAATGAATTGCCATGTTAAAACAATACTAATCCTGCGCATTCATGACAAATCGAAGGAAGGGGAAAATTCTAGTACTACTGGTGCCCCAAGGCCTCAGTACTCCTAGCCACTAAATACCATCATCTCACCTACGCATAGGAAACTACAATCATTAAATAATTGGGTCCCATTGTGTAGGTTGTCAGTTACTAGGAATGCTAGAAACCATTTTGGAGTAAGATGAGAAATGAAAAGGTAGAAGGGTGAAATTACGTACTTTCTTGCCTGTAAGGCTCGTCATCATATTCTGAAACAATTTGGTCAATCCTTCGACCCAGAATTTGCAAATAATTACGAATTTTGGAAAGCACCTGGCAAAGTGGCAATTGAGAACAAACTTGTAAGACTACTGGGACAAAAGAAGAAACTGAGGGAGTCAGAAGGTTCATTGTTAAACCTTTTCCTTCGGTAGATCTGCACTCGTAGACTGCAACTTCTGAAGGCGTTTCAAAGTTTTCTCCTCGTCTATCATGACATCTTCACACCACTCCATCCACTTGACTTCTTTGAATTGTTCATAAACTTCACCACTATCAGACATTTCACCTTCTTCTTTGACCAATGGTTCAACCTTCTGGGGTTTTGGAGCTCTACTTTTATTTTTCTGTATTCTTGGATTCGGGAAATCAGATTTCATCTGTTTTCCCTTTCCGCGTGATATTGGGATATTTTGAAGACTTTCCTTCTGTTTCTTTGCATTCTTACGGCCAACTTTTATTTTCGAACTTCCCCCACCAACAGCTGCAACTTCCTGAGGACATACAGGAAATTTTTGCCAGAAATGAATAGAAGAACTGGAGCTCTCATAGACAGTGAATAATGAAGTGAATATGACCTACCATTTCTAGAAGTTGAGAAGCTCGATCTTTCAGCTGAGGAGCTCGAGGTAAAAAGGTTTCATGATGTTGAAGTTCTACAGGAGCAATCTTCTTAGTGAGACCAAGTGTTTCATCTAGCCTTATCTTTTCCCAATTGCCAAATCCATGATAGTGAACTCCAAGAAGCAACCTCGCATCGTCCTCTTGCATTATCAAGAGAGAGACTTTAAGAGTACATTTGAGAGAGATTTTGGAAATGAATGGTTGAAAATAATATTTGAGAAAAGACATGGCAAACAAACTCCGAATCCACTGCCTACTCGCTCCACCCGACCCCATGCTCTCGCCGAAAAAGGAACAAAGAAAATCCAGCATACATTGAGAACTACTTGTGTAGGTATTTTAGAGGTAAAATGGAGTTTCCGGGAAAATGTGTGGTTGAAAAATGATTGACAAGTGTGATATATATACAATATGTGATTGAAAATTAGTTCAAGGAAAAACGAAAATAGCTAGACGAAACAAGTTCTAAAATTAAAAATAAAAAAAAATTTACTTACTCTGGTTCCAGCCACAGCCTTTTGACCATGTAGCAGGTTTGAGATATCCGATTGTTCTGAAAAGAGAGATTGGATCTTCATATTGATTAACCCGCTTGGCTAGGAGCTGAAGCTCTTCCACACGGCTTAAGACTTCAGCAGCCCTCACAGGAACACCAAAAAAATCCAAAAGAGGACCCTGAGGGAAATGTACCACAGGTTTCAGCCTGATATAGCTTACCTTTAGGACTTCAAAGCTATAGCATACGAGAGAGAAGGGATGGACACACAAGAGAGAAGGGATGGACACACCTTTGGGTCTAGATTCTCTGTCTCTCCTCTAACAGCGTCTCTACAACCATCCATTAAGGCATCATAGAGCTCAATTTGTGATTCAGTTGGAGCAGCTTCAACTATTCCACCAACTTCTGCAGCTATTAAGCTGATCTTGCTATCAATCCCGAACTTCTTTACCTAAATTTTCAAGACAAGCACAGTAAAATAAAGGTCCAAATAAATCTTGACCTAATGTGGCAAAGTTCAAATAATAGATGACAGTTGGCAAGTAACACAAGAAAAAACCAAATCAAATACCAGAGCCAGTTCCTCATTATCGAACCATATAACACAGGAGAACTGCACAAGTACAACTAGTAGACAGAAACATAAGCCTTCTCGTAATGAATTGATAACAGAATGAGCCAATAGATGACGATTTGTTGCATTAGGGAATTAACAACTCTACATACTATGCAGTTGAACATTAATGCAGGACTAGTAGCAACCAAACTATAAATGTATAAAAACCAGAATACTTGGTCTGGATTCATGTTTTAACAAAACTAGTCGATAGCGTCTCGTCGTCACTAACTGCAAACTATTCTCAAGAATTTCTAAAAACATGTGTGCTTGTAATCCATTGGCGAAGGGACATGTAGTCCTCTGTAGGCACATGCCTACAGAGGTTTTTCAGAATTTTTTTTTTACTTATGCTAAAAATTGAAATTGACTTGTAAGTTGTATTGTTGTTTATTTTTTAATTTCAAAGACCTAAATAACTAAATCGTTAAAGCTCAAAAATCTAATAATATAATACTCATTACCCAATTACCCACTAGCCTGATTACCTAATCCCAACTCCCAACGATCCAACCCAATTTGAAGCCTCCATAAATTTATCAAATTAACCAATTACGCAATATCACTAATCAAATATATTATATTTTGTAATTTCTTTTATAAGTTCACATTGTTTCAATTCGAAATTATTCTAATATATAGTATATTACTAAATCTTTTCTAATAATATAAAATTTATGTTATAAATATTCCATTAAAAATTTGGGGCAACCCCGAGAAGGGGGCTCCGCCCTAGGTCCGCTCCTTAATATGCCTACATAGCTACCACAGTCTGGCTTCGCCACAGCGAGTGTAATCCCTAACAGTATCTTGTAGTTACTTGAATAGCAAACCTCTAGAGAATAGAAAGGTTCATAATCCAATCCTTTCTGACATCTAGCGATTCTTCAAGCCTATAAAATCCACGCGTTGTTCTGATTTTAGCAGCAGCAGAAAGTGAAGCACCAACATGGGAGACAATAATATGCCTAAAAGCAAGATAGATTTCTTAGCTCGTACAGCAACAAGATAGGAATTCACAGGCACTATGACTAGGCACTTCAAAACCATCTTATCACTGTCATGCCATCGCGTTTTAACAAAATCTAAGAATTGACATCCTAACCTACACTCATAGAAGAGTAGGGAAAAGGAAATCAAAATGGAAATAAGTAACTGCCAGAAAAAATAAAAAGGCTGTGAAGAAATGGAATCCTAAAATCAATAGACCTCTATCATTGATTCATTGATTCTTCAAGAAAATCTGTTGAATTTATTCCATGTTATGAGCCTGGTCGGTAAATTTTCCACTGGGATAACACAAAACATGGCGAAACTGCAAAACTAAGCCAGCATTACCGCACGGAAAAAATGTGTTGCGTCTCTCTTCGGTAAATTCCCATACGACCATCCCCTCGCTTGAGCACTAGCGCCCTCAATTATGGGAGGAGAATATCCAGAATCAGGCTTACGACGCTTTGATAATCTTTCTTGAGGCTCAGCGCCCTTCTTTTTCCTTTTGTTGGAATTCTCAGGTGGGTTGAACTCTGCATAACTTTTATTATTTCTAGCAGCTCGTGGAGCAATAGCTTCCTAGAAAATGAGAAGGGTACAATAAGAACTGACAGTTAATGGAAAGAATTACAAAAACATGCATCCATCAGAATCACTTCCATACTTCCGCTTGGGCAATTGCTTCTGGCTTTATCATGCGGCTCCAAAAAGTCCCATCATCTTCAGCACCACAGAAGTTGGCAACCTGCACATGGTGACAGAAAAATAAAGTCCATATAAACAATAACAGGAAATCTTGCCTGACCGACCAGCATTTATCCAGTTGATGAACAACTCAATTCAACATATAAAGAAAAGGAGGCCAAACACCTAGAAAAGAAAGTGGGCCCTCTCATACATCTGAAAAAGATCATAGATATGACTACAAATTGGGCACGAAAAATCTATATTATGTTTTGAAGAGATTATGAAAAAAATATTTTGCAATGTGTGGTTGAAAAGTAAACGGAAGTTCGAAAAAATAAGAAAAGATCATCACATCAAACAAATGGATTGTTGAAAATGATGTTTTAAGAAAAATAATTTTTGGAATAAGTTGTGGCAAACAAGCTGCTAATCTACCTAAAAAAAATGAGTTCACATATGCTTGCCTTAAAAGCACCCAACAATTCATTTTCTTGATCTCCGTCAGCTACTTTATCTTCAACCTTCTCAGCTCTGTCCAGAATTTCATCAATATCCAGACTGAGGAGCTTTTTCTTGCTCTCCTCATCATTTTTGTCTTCCCTAAAAAGTTCCTCTGCCCCGAATCTCAGGATTGCTGAAAGCTCATTCTATATGTAGAAAGGGCAAACATTAAGATATTGATGTAATACAGGTCAAAACACTAAAATGGAAGAATTTGATACCCAAAGACGACACTAGAAACCCAGAGTTGAAGGTGAGACTCACAATAAAAAGATGAAATCAAAAACAGAGATTTATATCATATACTTACTTTATCAAATAAATTTCCTTTCTTGGCTTCCTTTTTCTCCAATCTGCCCTCAGCATTTAGTTTCTGAATAACTAGATGGTCCAAAACCTAAAAAATAAATAACTGACATAAGAATATTTGCTGACGCAAATGGCAGCATGAATTGAAAAACCTAAACTTTTAATGATGTTTTACATATAAATAACAAGTTTATAACCAAGGACGGGTAACTTTCAGAAGAATATACCATTTTCTTCTTAGCCCGCTCCAAGATATCTTCCTCAACACTCTTGCTAGTAACAAACCGGTAGATGTTAACTACTTCTTGTTGTCCAATCCTATGAGCTCGACTCATTGCCTACTCCAACAAAACAAAAACAAACATTTAAAAGCACAGCTTTAGTGCCTGTTTGGTGCAGCGACTTCGAAAGTAGGTCGAAATTGTGTAGTGAAGTAGTTGAAAATTGCAAAAAGTGATGGAACCCCATGGAAAATGTAGTTGAAAATGAATTTGAAAGAGATAAAAGGACAAAAGTAGATCTACCTACAGAGATGTAATATAGTTCAATAATAGTGTCATGCAAGAGAGCAATGAGAATCATTTTTGACAAACCTGTAAATCATTTTGTGGATTCCAATCTGAATCAAATATAATTACAGTGTCTGCAGTTGCAAGATTAATACCCAAGCCTCCAGCACGGGTTGAAAGAAGAAAACAGAAATCCTCACTACCAGGAGCATTAAAATGATCCATAGCCTGCTGGCGCAACTCGGACTTTGTGCTACCATCTAATCTCTGAAATTGGAACCCTTTGATTGACAGATATTCAGCCAGTATATCTAACATCCTAACCATCTGCATTATTATATGATGATAAGTCAGTTATATATGCTTCCAGGTAAGCTATACTGTATAGGCAATGGGAAATGCTACCTGAGAAAATATTAACACGCGGTGCTTTGTCTCATGCAATCTGTCCAGCAGCTTATCAAGTATAACAAGTTTCCCACTGCTTAATATTATTCGCTCCAATTTGGTACTACCCAGGGAGTTTGTATCCCCACCATAACCATGGTCTGCACTTTCAAATAGAAATGGATGATTACAACATTTCTTCAACTCCACCACAATATTTAAAAGAGAAACCTGCATATTTTTGCAATAACTGTCAGAGGTCCCATTGCTAGTAAATTGAATCATCAGGCAACCATAATAATAATATAAACATGTGCAAACCGTAATTGAAGGCACAATGCCAATCAAGGTTAGTATCAACAATTTTATCATCCAGTGATAAGACAAAATGAAAGAGAGAAAGCGGTAGGAAGATGGAAACAAGAATAGTTCATGAACAAAATACAATGAGTGGATGATAAAGTAACAATATCATTGAGCTCCATCGAAGTACCTGACTATTTAAGAGATGCATTTCAGCTACCAAACCTAATAAAATACATGCAAAATAATAACCTGATTCCCACGGACTCCTTTGTTCAGATCCTGGAAATTGCGTTCCAAAATCCACTTATAATATCTGATCAAATTTCATTGATAAACAAATTATTCAAAGTGAAAAATTAGTTTAAATTCGAAACAAAAATGTATATTCTGGAAAAGAATTTACTGTTTCTGCAACGGTGACATCTCAACTCTAAGGATTCGCTCAATCTTTGGAGGCAAAGATTTCTCTACATCTTTTATTACTCTTCGAAGAATGTGAGGTCGCAATTCTGTATGAAGATTAGAAAGCTACAAAGAAAAGCACACAAATTTTATCCCAGGCAAAAATACAAAGATAAGATGACAACCCAAACTACATCACAGAATTGTACCTCCATCTCATTGAACATACTAGGATTCTTGTACTTCTGAACAAAGTCTTCCCTATTCTTGAACTTGTCAGGATCAAGAAAGTGAAGTAATGCCCTGCCATTTTTTAATAGATAAAAGTGATCAACTAACATAAACTGCGAGCAGGCCACTTATACGAGATATATACCAAACAAATGCATATAAATAAGTAATTTCAATAACAGTTCACTAAACTGCAGTTAATGCAAATGGTCCAGGAAATACAGGTAACAAATGGTGATTGTTTGGTGTCGCTACTTTTTTGGTTTGATAAGAGAATGTGTAGCTGGAAAGTAATTGAAACTTGAAAATCTAAACATTATGCGTCCCATAGAATGGTCGTGACAAAATGTGACAGATAAAAAGAAGTATTCAAGTAGCTACACCAAAGAAGAACATAGGTTTATCAAATGATGCCCCCCACACAAATAAGAAATCTTCCTTCACCATACAGTGCAATAGAACCCAAATGAAATATCATAAAAGGAGCAGGAAATGTTCGAGAAAATAAAGCATCTCACAGACGGAACATCAAAACTTGCTAAAAATAATATGTACATTAGTTTTCTATTGAACTAAAACAGGACCTTGAATATTTTCCAGCTTCATGACAAAGAGAAACACATCACTAAATTATGATGTCCATTCTACAATTGACTCTAGAGATGATCAACTTGAAGTTATGGATTAACAGCACATCTTAATAAAAGATTTAGTCAATTACCACAGCTCTTCAACACTGTTCTGCAAGGGAGTCCCTGTAATAAGCAACTTGTTCTTTGTGCTGAATTCCTGTGAGAACAAAATAATCATCCAAACCAAACTTAGAAGCACAACATATGAGCCAAACAAATACGTTAAAAAGAAATTCACGTTACCAATAATGTTGTATACAGAGAGGCTTCGCTGTTCTTTAACCTGTGTGCCTCATCAACCATAAGATAGTTCCACTTAATTTTCGACAGAGTTGACTTGTCCTTCAACAATACCTCATACGTCGTCAGCAGTGTGTCAAATTTGATACTCCTGCTAGCCTTTTTATCATTGTAAAATTCATACTGCTGACAGATCTGCAATTGGATATAGATTATTAAAAAAGGAAGGGACAGGAGAAAGAAGATTGATAATCCTCCAAAGAAAACTGATTTCGGAAATGAAAATCGATATTGAAAGACTGCACGAATAACTACAAAGAGAGAGAGCTCTTCAGTTACATCAAAAGATAACAATTGGAAATTTCGTACTACTGACGAAAAATCCTTACAAAGTAAAATTACCTACCTCACGACTCGCTCGAGTTCCGACATATATAATAACATTCATGTTAGGCAGCCACTTATTAAATTCTTTTGCCCAGTTTGACAAAGTGGATAATGGGACAACAACAAGAAAGGGACCTTGAATTTGCTGAACATTCTGCGGAAAGGAAAAGAGTGGACAAATATCAAAGCACTGAAAAAGTTTTCACAATTATTTAACTAAAGGAGGATATATACCAGTAGGAAACCGAGCATTGAAACTGATTGAATAGTTTTACCAAGACCCATTTCATCTGCTAATATTACATTTGTATCATTTCTCCAGCTGCACTGCAAAAAGTGCACTGATCAGCACAAGTTTGCATTTCAGTAAAAAAAAAAAATATTAGAATGAATACAGACTATTAGACTAGAACCAAAGAACCAGTTTGCACCTGTTAACAAGAAAGTTCAAGCCTTCAAGCTGGTAGTCTCGGAGATTTCCCCCTTTTAACCACTCAGGCTGCTCTTCAAGTTTCCTCAAACTTCCTGAGAGAGTAAAACAAAAGAAACCAAACAGAAAACACCATCTCATTTTACAATTGATACTTAACCATGCCAGATTGCAGATAAAGGACAGCACTGTGAAATACTCAAGAGCTTGCTTGGTATAGGTTTTTTAAGAAAATTATTTGCTCCAATATCATTCTCAACCACCCATTTCATTGATTTGAAAAAATATTTGTTTACTTCCTAACCACACATACAAAGATCAGTTTCTAAAAATCTCTGACATAGAAGCACTTATTGTCAAACAGTTCAACTTTTCCTTCTGTGGCGCAGCAAGGACCATCATTTTTTACAACATTTTCAGCAGTTCCAAGACACAAACTATTTCCACACACAGTTATCTTAGTTTTCCCAAAATAACTTCTTCAGAAATATTTTATCCTTGATTCAAATGCTATGGCCTCTCGCGCTCTTCCATGATTCTATCGCATCCACTCTGCACCAAAGCCAACCCCTACCAACTACAATTAAAAAACTCATAAGCCTCCTCTTACAGAATACCCACTTCACTAAATTTCTTTATGCCTCATCACCACGTCAAACAACCCAAAATTCGTATATCACAAACCCACAATTAAAACCACCAAAGAGCTATTTGCTCCCAGAGGACAAAATTCTCAAGGAAAGAATGAAACATTTCGAAACTATACAACCCTAATAACAAACAATTCAAAAATCAAAATTCCTAAATGAAGACATTGATTCCCGTAAGTATCAAGAGTAAAGAGACAAGTTACCAGAATCACAAACCTTTGCTCTTTTTGCGCTGGAAATCCACTGATTTACCTTGCACCATCATTGCAGCCTCTCTAATCTGCATGGATACAAGTATTTGAAAATAGATTTTAAAAATATACACACATCAGCAATAAAACCACAGAACATTATCACAAAAGATTCTGTCATTGTCTGAGCAGAAGTTCGATATTAATTGACCATATAAGCCAACAAAACCAGAAAGAACCATTGTAACCTATGTTCAATATAGCACATAGAATCCATAGAGACATTTATATTATCTCTTGATTTAAAAATGAACTTTTTCCTTCTAAACTATTTGGTAAGAGTTCAAAGAACCACAAGATAATAAATATTTTTCGATTATTAGATTTAGATTTCTTCCAGAAAATAACCCTTGTTTGACAAGAGAAAGAACTTAGAACCCCCCCCCCTTCTAAAACATAAAAAGAGTCTCTAATAAGGTTGTAGACAGGATGTTTTAAAGCTAGGAATCGTGTGCTACCAGAACTACACTGGCAAGAAATCACTCCAGCTGTGGGGTAAACTTGTCGTCCGTTCGTATACCTAGCCTAATATCAACTGAAATTGAACATAAAAGATGGTCAAGAATCTATAGTCAGTTACAGGTTGACTTTTGAGGACGGGAGGCCAAACATCATATCCAGGTGGAAAGAGCACAAAACCAAACAGACAACTTCAACTACAGTTAGTTTAGCAGTTATCAAGTAACCTCATGTTACAACACCATCAGAATCTTCTTTTGCATATTGTTCAGAGAGGCCATGATAACATACTTTTAATACTGAGACAGAATTGACATTGTAATCATTTCATTTAAACCAGTTCAAAAGAAAATAGATGAAAGAAAATCGATACAGGGTCCTTCTCGACATCATTCTCACTTCCTTTAAATTTCAAATTCGGATATTGCAAGCAAACATGGGGAACCCAACAGCTTGATTAAAAGGAGGGGAAAGGTGGAAAAGGCAGATCAAAGAGAAATTTGGTGCCTTTCTCACTGGAACCTCATTTCACCTTTTACTCATTATTAATTAGGTAATGTCGTGATGTCCAAGTGCCTTTCCAAAGCATAGATACTTTACAACAGCCCAATGGGATGGTAATGCATGCAACTGAGGTGGCGGCCAAGAGCATTAAAACTAGATAGATGCGAATCACTGAAACTTGAAAAAAGATGCATATACTTAAGGCAAAAAAATAAAGATGCATATAAAGATAAGGTAATAATCATGCTTACTTCTAGCTACCAGAATCAGTTCGATATAAACTGTTCAAACTTCAAAAAGACAAGACACATTTACTCGAGGCAACAAAAATATAATGGTAAGGGAATAGTCATACTTCTAGCTACTAGCATTAGGTCTCACTAGTTCCTTAGAATCAGACTTACAGTGCTTGATATAATGAGGAAAAAAGATACATGAAGATCACATGCTAACACTTCTGAAATACAATAGTAATTTGAGAAAGCGCGGAAACTAAGCTTTGAAATGAGCAGTTCTTTGAGAATGACATCAAGTTTTGACTGAAAACCACTGCATCTAATTCATGAGATATAATTATTCCGTGCAATTGACATTACGTATAAGTAACACACGTCTTGAAGATCATCAAGAACACATAAGTACCAGTTATGAAGTAATACCTTGTACTCATCTATAGCATCTAGAGCATATGCAATATCAATGTCCCTCTCCCTACAACAACATAAGAACAGTTGACCTTTAAGTTCTTGGTACAAAAAAAATTATTTCACTTCAATGTTGTTGTAAACCAGCGAAACAAGAGTCATAAAAACTGGAACATTCTACAAACAAAACCACTGAAACAGGACAAAATATCTCAAATTGAATAGTAACTTCATTACCAAGTAGCTTCTGCATAAGAGAGCCCTTGCCACTTGACCAAGTATTCTGGTACTATGTCACCTGAACCATCTTTCCTGAGTCTGTCGGCTATAATTCTCTCCACCTGAATACACATTCACCAAAGACCATCACGGAAGTTGTAAATAAGTTCAGCCTCAAGAGAGGTAGAGATACAGCTGAACTTACCTTACTATATTGTTTGATGATATCCAGGTCCATTTCTTTGCTCACATCATTGACCTCAATCTAATAAATAAAGAAGCAAAAGGGTTGATAAGCAAAAAACAAAGCAAGAAGAGGACAATGTGGTTCCAATCGAGGGAATATACAATTCCAACTCTTGTTCAAAGTCAACCAATGGAAAGAGCAAACTTGAATCTACAGTAGAAATTGCAGTAATAAAGTGTCCATATTCAGTTCATTAGAACTGCCCAGGTTAGTAAGAGTTACACTAGCAGCGGACTACTGAAGTAGAAATTGTTCCTTCTTATTTCAGGGAAGGATAAAAGATACTTCTTTTCAGTCACTACAAAGTTAACACTCATGGGTGCCGCAATCTTAGAATGAAAAGTCAAACTAAATTCTAAATGTCTAACAAGGCTTCAAGAGAACATATTGATCTATAGAATCACTACTCCACAACTAGAGCTGGACAAATACACAAGAATAAAGATAAGATTCCCATTCCACATGTCAACTGTGGCAACAATGAAATTTTAATGGCAATATAACATAGTCTACAGTCTGCATAGTTAGAGAAACGAATACACGCAAAATTTCAAGTGGAAAATAAATCATGTAGTGGGAAATCGGCAAAAATGATAACTTCTACTACAATATGAATGGAAAACAACGTTTGAAACATACTATCTGAGAATGAACATACAACCACGAATTAGCCGGGACAAAACACAGCTTAAATTTTCAGAATCTTTCTAGAATTGAAGGCTTGACCCACTCCAATAAGAAGTCAATGTTCCAAAAGCGGGCTGTTCAGAAATTTCAAGACAGGCTAAAGGTAGGTCGAGTTCCCATAGATTCAAGATAAGGCGCACACTTAGCTCACAATGAACATGAGCATTTAGGCTGTAACAGTATTCACTAATCAATTTGTTTTCATCCAAGCATAAAAGTGAATCATTTTAAACCCTATCAGATACATTTTAGGCGCTCAGCCCAACTTTTAACTGCCTTCACAGCTACATTAGTATAACAAAATGCATCCATTATACAAATAAATATTCTGTATGTCTATCCATGAATGGACTTCACAAGTTGCATTGCAGATAAATCTTTAAATTGTAGAACAAAAATATTTAAATTATAGAACATCCAATCTGGAATGCTGGAATGCTGAAGATTGAACACACAAGATAATTTCCGGATTACCTCCTCACGAGATACTGCCTTCCGATATTTAATGTCCTCTGTTACTTTTTTGGTGTAGTTCAAAACCTTCTTAAATCCACTGAGCTGAAATTTCAGAAAAGATATCTTATGCCAACAATGAAAGAATAAAAAGGAACATTTCAATATAAAGCAATGATTTAGAGCTTGTTCGGCAAAGTCAAATGGGCAGAAAAGTGCTTTTCTAGGAGAATGTGTTGTTAAATAGTAAGACATGTTATGAAGGAACATAAAAAGTAATACTTCCAGAAAAAATCTGGGTTTGAAATGAAAGTCAGCAAAACTAATTAAGTTTTAGGGCTTGTTTGATACACAATTTTAAACAAATTTGTTTGTTTCTCTAAGATCATCTTTCACCATTCATTACACTGATTTGGCATTTTTTTTTATATTTTCAAACACAATTTCTTTCCTTCTCCTATCCAATTATATCTACATGATGAGAGAAATAATATTGACATAATAACAGCATTTGAAAACCTCACATTCTGCAACTCAGATAGTGATTTCCATTGACAGTGCAAATGAGACTGGCCTTTCCACTTTATTAAGAACTCCATCTCATTCCAATCTGGTTCAGAGTCAAACAAATAGCTTAAAAGCACAGGCTCAATTGATTTATTGTTCCTCAAAGCTTCTTCAGCCGTGCCCTTCGGTTGATGCCACAGAACTTTCTCAATCGCATCACCATCTTCCTCTTCAACCTCCTCCTTCTCGACAGAAATAATTATAAACACTAAATTAGTTACGGAGGCAATCAGAACAACTTCATTATACTATAATTCAAAAGTTCTAGTGAGAAAAGTTCTAGTGAGAAAAGGTCTAAAACAAGAATAATGCAAGCAATCCTAAAACAAATGGAAGAGACAGGCCTCTTGCATATTAAAGCACTAGTACATAATGCATAATACTAGGGCACAACAACTAACAAGTCCTTGTCCATATTTGTTCACTAAGTTATATCAATCATCTACTCCAGTTTTTGAAAATGGTCATTCCACTAATACAGAGTTAGAGGCTGATTTCTGATACAGCATGTATAAAAGAAAAAGAGGATAGGGTTTGATATTAACGACCAGGTCAATAATAGAACAACCAGATTGACCCGTCAAAAATATAAATTCAATAACATTACTACACCTTTTGGTTCTTTTTCTTGCCTTCATCAAGATCTTCACTTTCATCAGTCTCAACATATGATACTTTCCGCACTGAACGACCTGAAGTTCGAAGTTCATTTTTTCTCCAAGAAACATTAACAGGTGCAGACCAACCAACATTCTTTCTGTGAACTCCTGCATCTTTCCTTCTTTTACTCCTGAAGTCTTCATCACTACCATTTTCTGAGTCCTCTGGAGATGATTCTTCATATTCTTCAAACAAGATTCTACCCCTCTTTTGCCGAGTGTGTGGTGCAAGTGATTTAGGTTCTCTGGTAGGCTTCACGTTACGCCCACTCTTACCCCGACGCTGAACTCTAGCTTTTCTATAGCCCATGTCATTTTCATCAGAAATACTCAGCTCAGCATCCTCAATGTCATCGTCATCCGAGTCTTCTCCATCCCATACTTCTGCATTGTCCTGCAGCAGACAAATAATATTCAACAAAAGTTTGTCCAGCACAGAATGCAAATGGCAGAAATCTCTAATCTCTTCCCCTAGATACAAGCAGGATGAAAGAAAGTTATATCTTTGCAAAGGAGTCCACAGCCTCTTGACTAGTCCAGTAATCAGAAAACCAGGATAAAAGTTCAAAGGCAGTCAAGGTGTCACTTGGAAAGATCTGCCTGAGTGTCTATAACTTTACATATGCAGGTAGGGATTGTGAGAGACGGAGGGGAAAGAGAAACCAAATATGGAATGTTTAACAGGCATGTAAGTGTGAAAGAAACATTCATATGCATACTTTTATAAGAACCTTGAAACATAACCAACACAAAAGAATACTCCATCCTCATAACTCCTACACTAATGACATATACCATGTTTTCCTGAGTATAATAGTGATAAGCCCATTTGTATATTATATGAATGATCGTGATTATGGATAAGACTCTCAACGGACACACCTTATTGAGTACATTTTAAATGAAATACAGCTTAGGCACTTTTGGAGCATTCGATATATAACAAACCAAAGCAACAGGACACTGTATCCAAAGATGGCAAAATCAAGGGGAAACTGCTGATGGGGTGGGATTTGGATTGTCCAGCAATCTCCCACAATCCCCACCACACTCTAATCAGCTACAACTATGATCAAAGCTCCAATGCAAGAGTTGAACCCACACGTAAAAGGAGAATGTTTTCCGAGTGCGTATGCATTCTAGAGCAACAGTCGAGGATATGGATTGCAGCTTTATATACTATAAACCCGTAACTCATTCATCCATCCTCAATGTGGAGCAAGTTACCCAAAGTTTTTGGGCAGAGTTGGGTGTTAGTTCAGATCTTCTCAGGCCCTGACCAGTAAATATTTTCCTATCATTTGAAATTGAGATATACTACACTACATATGTCATATGTGATTCCTCAACATATATAGAGAGAGAAGCCTATAAAGCTAAACCAAATGTCCAAAACAATGTTAGGAGGAAAGCAATCAAATGATGTTAAAGCTATTTCAAATGACAAATTAGAAACATGCCAGGGCGAAAAAAATAAAATAACTGCTCATAAATCGAATGCATGTCTAATATAAGCACAGAGATTCCACAGTAAGAAAACAAGAAGTTAATTAGTGAAAAACCTTGCTTCCCCTGCTCATGCTTGCGGCGCCATAATCAGGATCAAAGTCAGCATCATCCGGGTCATCTTCTGCAAGAACGCAAAATATGCAGCATAAACAAACAATGGGTATCTTTAAACAATATCTTGTACAGAAAAAATGCAATTGAAAGAAGATATTTCTGGACAGCAAGAAAACAGTAATTACCATCTTCTTCTTCGTCATCGTCATCGTCCTCGTAATCAGCATCGCCCCCATTATATTGCGCAGCTTTTGGACCCTTTGACCTTTTAGAAGTATTGTTAGGACCAACAGGCATACAGGGTGGCTTTGAACTAAACTCAGTTGAGCGGCTATATTGATGATTGTTCAGTGACTCATGCTGGTCAATACCATCCTGCTCGTAATACTCATCAGACAACATTTCATCAGCAGGAACATTTTGGTCACGCTTGCCGAACACTTCTTTCTGCCTAATGCCATCATTTTCAGATTCTATCTTATCCTCTGCACCATCAGAATCCTCCTCAGCTTCAGAACCTTTATATTCAGAACCACTCTTAGACTCCTCTCTCCACAAAGAGCCTCCACGGGGATCCATGGGAGGAAGATATTTCTGGAAACTCGAACCCCGTGTCCTGACTGCATCTATTCTACTGGTGGAAGTTTGCTCTGCATTTCCTATCCTAATATTAACACTGTCTTCTCCATCATTAACAGTCGACCTGGCCTCAATCATTTCATCATTATAGCTCCCAGCATTTCCATGTATATCATAGCTAGTCATTCTCACCTGTCGTGAATCATTTCTGCCATCCAACGGACTCTGCTCTGCAGTTCCATTTAAAAAATTCCTAAAATATGCCATGCCTTACTTCACATGGGAATTTGCCTCGAATTGGAAAGCAGTACAGCAAGCCAATTGAAAGCAAAAATGATAATAAATTCTCGAAAGGAGTCTCTGCAGAAAGCTCTGAAATGAAAATCAAATGCAACAGCATTCAGCGAATTAGATAAACCCAAAGGGCGATTCAAAAGAGAGAAAAATACAGATAGTATTGAATTGAAAACAGTTTTAGACATACACGGCAATATTAATTTTGAGAATCGCATTAATTTATCAGAAAAACGATGGATCGTGGACAGGCTCGGAACTCAGTAAGCAAGCTTAGCAAAGAAAACACCTGAAATGGCCAAATTCAATTCAATTGGAAACGGCAGAGTGATTAAGATACAGGAGCTGCTAAAATCAATTTCATCACAGAAATCTAACCTTTAAAACGTTTAAAACGTGAAGTTGATTGTGGAATTTGGGCATGGATGATTCCGCAAATTAGAATGCTGCGCAGGTTAACAATCGTGCGCACGCCGATGACCGGCGGGAAATGATTAGCCGGAGGCGGTTATTACGGGTTTAAAACGACGTCGCTTCTGCGAGGATTAGAATTGAACTGGGGAATCCGCTAATTTGCGCTCGGGGCAAAACGGGTTGAGGATAGAGAAATTGATTATTCGAGAGATGGTGGCTGAAATTTTGTTTTACCGGTTGTGTCAAGTCTTGAATTAAGAGAGCGAAGCGAGATGGTATTTTCGTGAGGTTATTTTCCATGGGCCGGGCAGCCCAAGATGGTTAACTGTTGGAGTACAAGGGCTTGTCTGATGCAATTCATGTGGAAAATGATTTTTCTCGCTCATCTATATATATATATATCGGATTGGCTCTGTTCCCCACAGTGGGGAACATAAGCCAATCCCCACGCTGACGTGGCGCCATCTGGTGGTGCCACGTCAGCACGCAAAAATTTTTTTTTTAAAAATTTTTTTAATTTTTTGGAATCTACGTTAAGTTGAGCAGATAATCATGCTTCGATGGCGGTCTCACCCGACCTCCAAAAATTTTTTTTCCCCGACTGTGGGTACCGTAAGGTACCCACAGTGGGTACCAGAGCTGGACTGATATATATATATATATAGATCACAGTGCTCCAGAAAAAAATTTTGAGAGATCCCCGCCATCGTATAGCATTATTCGCCTAACTTAACGTAAATTCCAAAAAAATTCAAAAAATTTCAAAAAAAAATTTTGAGGATGACGCAAGCGCCACCATGTATCCACGATCAGTACCGTAAGGTACCCACTGTGGACGCCTGATCATTTCTATATATATATATATATATATATATATGATCATATATATATATATATGATCTCATTAATATATATATATATATTATATTATATATATCTTAATAAAATGAGATCATTTTCCAACTTAAATTATCAATTTTTAGAATTAAAAAATTAATTACAAAATTTTATTTTCCACCCAATCTCTATATATTCATTTTTTAAGATTAAATAATAATATATTTTGAGATAAACCCAAATCTTTTATCAAAGAAATCTTACACGTGCTTTTCCTTCTCATCTTTATCACTAACAGTTCGCACACGTCTTTCCTTATTGACACCAATCAATGCGTCTCAAATCTTACCGTTGGAATTTGGTATCATCACAACTCCATTCCTAATTCCTCAATAAATCCAAAAAACCCGAAAATTGACACGTCTCAAATCCGTTCGCATCATTAATTCAAAAATTGAGCTGATTAAATCTTCATAAATCAGCGTCAATTGAGACAATTGGGTATAAACCTCCCCGTGCAACGCGCGCAACTGAATTTCACGGCTAATATTATGGATTATGCAATACATACGTGTATAAAGTCGAAAATATGAACACATATACAAACTACTCCCTCCGTTCCATGAAGATAGATACCCAAAAATTTTCACATGTATTTAAAAACACATTAAATGTTATTGGGACGGTAAACTATTTCAATATTCTTCATTTTTTACCCTTGTATCGAATGGCAAAAAAGTAGTGTAAAAATATTTAATATTTTGGCGAGATAGAATACCTAGTTTGATGTTTAATATTCAAACAATATTAAATAGTGATATTTTAGTGAACTAAAAAATAAATCATACTAATTGGACTACAATTTGGGACAAAAAAATTGGAAAATAAGCCGATCTTAGTGGGACGGAGGAAGTACATTTTTTTTTCTTTTTTTACTTTTTTAAAGAGAACTCACACGAACACTTGTTTGATACATATTAAATCAAATTTATTTTATTTTACTTTTCAAATGTGTAGTTAAAAACAAAAAATTATTAAAAAGATAAAAAAAGTATTAAATTAATGCATTGGTGA